>CM077641.1:10000000-20000000 GCA_039660915.1 Euphorbia tirucalli
TAATTATAGAAAAGCCATCATTGATAGGGTTGTTGGGGTTCCATTATAATGATTGTATATACAAAATTTTGATTTCAAATGGCAGGATAATTTGAATCTTAAATAACTCTATTGATATCATCTCATCACATACTGAAATGTACATAAAAAAAAGTTGAGAACTAAGAGAAAAACATTTTTTATTATTTCAGTGAAAAAAATAAATATACAAAACTAAGTGCTATTCTCATTCTAAACTTGGCACATGTTAATCATACTATTTTTCTTTTAGATCATACACAAAACTTAGATAAAAATATGAATTGTACTTACAAATCCGGATCTAAAAGTCTCTATGATTAGCAATACCAAAATTTGTGAGAAAAAAAAAAACATAAAATAAAAAACAAGTTGACATACATCCAAACTCTCTACTTATTTTGTATGAGGTATTCGTGAGAATAAGGAGCTTATATCATTTCATGGCAGGTCTGTAAATTATTGGGTCGAGCTGGATTTAAACCTATGTAGACATATTGCTATCAAATTTACAATTTCGTCTTGTAACTCACTTGTGTATCATATCTTTCCACTTTGATAGAAATAAAGAGTAAAACTTCATTCTATAGGTTTTAAGGGTATAATAAAAAAATATTATTAAAGGCATATATTTCTAGAGTAAAAGATATATAAAATTCAAATTTATCCTAAGCCTTCGTTTATTTAAAAAAAATAATAATAATTCTTTTTATAAATTTCTTGAAAAATATTTTTTAGAAAAATAATATGTATTATTTTTGACATGTGAGATAAAATTCTATAAAATAAGGATAAAACTATAAAATATATATATATAATGAGTGTCCACAAATTCACCTTTATTTATGTTTTCTCTCTTTTCATACACATAACTTCTCATTTACAAAATATTTTTTCTTATTTCTCAAATATTTTTGTTTGACTAGAAAAATATTTTCTTTTGACTAATTTTTTTTCTCTTAAGTTATAAACATTGAAAAACAAGAAAAAGATATTTTTGGTAAAATAATCGTAGCCCAAAAGAAGAATAATTGACTTCTTTTTTTTTTGAAAAACAGACAAACCATCTTAAGCATGACTTTAACAAATAAGTACTTGAGAAATGTTTGAATTAGGTAAGCAATTTGTCGAAAATTTTCTTTTAATCATGGTGTTATGGGTAAGAAGGTGCATTATTTTATTTTGAAAAGAGATTTAATGCTAATGTTTTATGAATAACGTGAGAAAGGGTCAAGGGCAGCGCTGGGGGGCACTTAACCCCCCAACAGTCGGAAAACACCCCAAATAGGGGTGTTCCGGCGGTAGCCGCCCCTCTTGTAGAAATTGGGAGGTGCTGCAATTCCCCCCTCCCCCCAATTTCTGATGAAGGAGACATTAGGGCTCGGCTTTTTTATTTTTTATTTTTAATAGAAAATCTGTATATCTTTTTTGATTTAAAGTATACTAGACATGTATTAGTGTATATTATTCATCAATGAAATGTGATTTTTTTCTTTGTCTCTCTTTCGTTTTTTTTTCTTGACATGAAATTGAATATATTCAAACTTTCATATTAGTTTTCTTTAGCCATGATCATATGTATTTTTATTATTTTGATTTCTATATTTCATCAATTATTATATATTATTATTGTTTTTTTTCTAATTCAAATTTATAATATATATTTTTTAAAAATTCGATTTCCATTGTTTGTACTTATGATTATGATTCATACCAATTAAAATATTATTTATATAATTAGTATTTAAAATTATATGAGTAAGTGTGTGTAATTATTTGGTTTATCTCCACCGCTGTCTACCGGTCCATTACCGTGACGACCTGTCGATCACTGTCTGTTTTTGCCCCCCGGTATTGGAGTCCTGGCTCCGCCATTGAGGGTGTTAATCATCCAAGTGGTAAGTTTGGGAAGATTAGGGTGGGATTTGTCCAACCTAGACAACTTTAAGGTTAATTTTTATACTTTTGTCTAAAAATAGGAAGTAGGATGGGATTATGTGCAACCATGTAAAAAAGGGTTAGGCTGCTTTTCTAATAGGCCATACATAAGTTGGCAGCAATGAGTTCATATTTACAAACAGCCCATTCTACTTTTATTAGCCAAACCAAACCAAACCCAACCCAACCCAACAATAATAGTTTTACTTTTGTAATAGGTTCCTTCAATTTTGAGCTGTGTTCTTTATCCTTTTACAAAAACAAACACTAGTGATTCTAAAAAGCCACATTTTATATTTATGTGGGCGGAGGAAACCAAGCCAGGCCTGTTTGAGATGAATTCGAGTCTTTTTCTACGCGCACAATTAAAAGTTTAGACATAGTCCAATTGGTAAACCCATCAAAACTGGATTCGAAATCTGAGTTCCAACCTCTGTTTCCTTCCAAAAACTCTCTTAAAAAGTTTGGATATGTATAGATTGCAAATATGATTTTTTACTTCTTTTAAAGCACTATAAAGATTTTTTTTGAAAAAAAGGCATTAGAGAGATAAACTTGAGTTTAAAATTACAATTATCACATCGAAGATTAAATAGAAAGTTAGTCTTCACAAATCTGTAAAACTCATTCAACCTGGAAAAGAAATAAAAATAAAATAAAAAAATTATTCATCTCCTTTAGATTTGTTGGCCCATACCCCCAACAAAACTGATGGGCTTGGGCTTTGTCATACCATCGTAGTAATATTCCATCTAACCCAGCCTCAATTTTGGTGTATTTTTAGTTTCCTGGTTTGTATTTCATCCTAAATTTATCAAGGGCAATTTAGCAAAATGTCACGATTTAGGCATCCCCTAACTTTTTTACTAAAGGGGTGGCTCACCGGCACTTGATTTCCAACGAAAAAAGGACTCGTGGTCTTGAGGAGTCCTCCGCGTTGCAGTAGTAGCCATGGAAATGGCTGCTGTTGCGACACACAATAAATATAAGGAAAGAAAAGGGATTGGGTCGAAGTTTCTTTAATTTTTTTTATTGTAATAGTTAATGGAAAAAGGGTGAGTTTTCCATAATGGAAAAAGGGTGAATTTTTGAAGTCTCTTTTGCTCATTATTTCATTTATTTCCTTCTAATTTAATCTCCAGCCACTTAATCTCTCTTCCTACATTGGATTAGTTTTACTAAAGAAAATAACTGGATGTTTTTTTCCTTTTGTATAATATTATTATTATTGTTATTGTTATTGGCATGACCTGGTAACAGTATGTCCCTCTGTGCGTGATGAAAGAGGTCTTCTCTTGGTCCACTGGGTCCATAGGTATCTGATGATATCCGGATGCTGCGTCCAGGCATGAATATATGGCGTAGCCGGCCGTCGAATCCACCAGCTGGTCAATGTTAGGCAGTGGATAACTGTCTTTCGGACATGCCTTGTTGAGGTCGGTGAAATCGACGCACATGCGCCACTTTCCATTCGCCTTCTTCACCATCACTACGTTCGCCAGCCATTTGGGATATTGAACTTCCCGGATGTGTCCTGCGTCAAGTAGTCTCTGGATTTCTTCCTCGATTGCCCTCTGCCTTTCCGGCGCATACTTTCGCCTTTTCTGCACTACTGGGGTTGCTTTCGAATCTACATTGAGTGAGTGTTTTATTATTTCTGATGGCACCCCTTCTATGTCACTGATTGTCCAGGCGAAAGTGTTCTGCTCCTCTTTTACTGCTTGTATAATCTGCTCTTTAATGTCACTATCCAGCTCTTGGGATATCTGCACGTTCCTGTCCGATGCGACTGTCAGCGTTTCAAGTTTGTCCACCGGTTCTGCCTTCCTTTCTTCTTCTTCCGGGTTCTTTTCTGGCTGCAAGGAAGCGAGGTACGTTCGTTGAGCGGTCTGCTGGCTCCCCCTGGCTATCGCCCATCCGGAGGCGGTAGGTATTTGAAGTGTCAGGTACCGGATCGACAAGACGGCCTCTGATTCCGAGAGAAGCGGTCTACCCAATATGGCGTTGTATGCCAGAGGCGAGTCTATTATGGTGAAGTCAGCTTTTGTCCTCCATACATGCTTCTCATCTCCTATCTCCATATCCAGCGCTACCTGACCTGCTACCGGTACGGTGTGCCCACTGAGGCCTACTAATGGGGCATGAACCGGATGGATTCTACTAGGTGCAACTCTCAGCTTTTCTATTGCATGCCTTGTGATGATGTTTGTCGAGCTTCCCGTATCTACCAAGATACGTTTGACCAAATAACCTTCAATCTCTGCCTCCATGACCAAGGCATCGGTGTGACCCGGTGCTATTCTGTTCTCCGAAAGGGGAGGGTTAGGCTTAGCGTCTCCTTCGGCTTTCCTTTTGACCTTTTTAGCTGGCGGATCTCCTCCTGCTATTACCATGACCACTCCTTTCGTTTTTTTGGTCGGTTGGCAGTCTTCATCAGGCCTCTTTGATTCCTCCTTGCCCTTTCTCTCTACAAATTTCCGGAGTTTGCCCTTCTTGATCAGTTCTTCGATGTCCTCAGCTAACCGTTTACAGTCATTTGTGTCGTGGCCATTCACGCGGTGATATCTACAGAATGCCTTTTCGTCCTCCCCCATGATCTGCCCTCTTCTGGCTTCTGGGTAGGGGAGGCTCTTCTTATCTCTGCTCTTTTCCACCGCCACCAGTACCTCGCCTAACGGGCGGTTGAGGGGTGTGAAGTCTTTCGGTCTTCTATGATCCCTCCTCTCTCTTCTATCCCTTCTGGGTCGCTTGTCCTCTGATCCCCTCTCGCTATCTCTATGGTGCCGGGTTGGTGCACCCACCTCATCCAGTTCTATGAATGTTTTCGCCATCGAGATCATCTGTGTTACGTTTTGGGGTTTCCTCAATACGAGGTCGGCCCTTAACCTTTCGTTGGTTGTGTTGGCGATCAGTGCTTCTAAAGCCGTGTTGAAGTCCAATCTCCGAATCTCCACTGTTGCCAAGTTGAACCTGTCCACGAACTCTCGGAGGGACTCTCCTTGCCTCTGTTTCACGTCATGTAGGGTTCTACTAGCCGTTCCGGTGGGGACCGAACCATAGAACTTCGTGCAGAATTGCTCCCGGAGCTGCTCCCAACTATTAATTGACGCTGGCTCTAACGTCTCAAACCAATAGGAAGCCGGACCTACCAGCGTTGATGAGAATAATCTGCACATTAGACCCTCGTTGGCCCCGGCTATCTCCATCCTGTTCTTGTAATTTCTGGAATGGACGTAGGGATCTGTTTTCCCATTGTAGTTCTCGAAGTTTAGCTGTTTAAATTTGGGATCACATGGCATGCTCAGGATCCGATTGGTGAAACAGGATCCTCCGCTCTCTAGTAGCGGTTCTTGTATGGGCACTGAGAATCGGGAAAAGTAGTGTTTGAACAACGCCATCATCTTTGGGTCATCTGCCCCTTCCGGTGTAGGCGTTGCCGCCTGTATTGGGGGTGGGCCCAACATGTACCCGTGGGTCGGGTGATAACTCGGCGGAGGTGTCTGAACTAGGGTTTGGAAGCTGGGTAGCCTGGCCTGTGACATCATCGGAGCCAGTGGAGCCCCGAAAACCGCATATTGGGCTGTGGGATCCCCAAACCCATGGAATGTGCTAGGCTGATTCATCTGCCTAGTGTCTTCTGAAAAAACAGGTGCTGGGTTTGTGATTGGAGGGGCCCTAGTGTATTCTGGTAGTGGGAAAAGGTTCCGAGCTATTCCCATTCCCAAGCTATCAACTCCGGTGATCAGAGGGGATGTGCTGCTACTGATGGTTGGTCCAACCATGCCCTGATTCTGGATCTGGAGAAACGCCTGTCTCAGATCCCTGGCATCGGCGGGGCTCAAGTTGCTGGCTATTCGATTGACTATCGCTGCCTGGGGACATATGGAAGAGTTCAACGTCGCTTGTGGAGTTGTGGTTGTGAGAGAATCTCCCAAAATGTCTGAAGTCATGTTAGCGGAATTGGAATTCATGATTATCCGTCCACGCTCACCGCACCAAAATGATGGATTCGGTAAAATCCTCTGGGTGATCCGGGTCTGGGTTGCTGCTCTGACCGGATCCAATATGGTTTCTGCAATACGAAACAATGAGACACCGGTAACCTCTGGGGTATACTCCGATGCCTAAGTTAGTATGCTCCTGAGTGTTGAAAAGTACTTTTAGGAGAATTAAGAAAAGAATTTAATTATGCCTACCTCAGGCAGAATATCCTCCTTTTATAGGAGGGAATAGTAGAGTTGGATTGATATTGAAAGAGCTTCCACGTGGGTGGCGTTCCTGCTCCAGTGAAACACGGGGGTGGACTCCTAGTGGGACACCACCTCTTCCCCTAGGATCTCTCCGCGGATCCAGGGAACTTATCTGCTCTGGGGTGGTTGGGATCCGGATGCGGGAAGCGGTTGCTTAGCCAGATGATGTGATACGGGTCCGGACTACCGGACTGGGCCGGGTGTTCCAGACCGAACCGTGAAGCCGGACCGGATGTCATCAGAAGTCCCCCCTAAGTCTGAAGTAAGCCCTTTAGGGTTTAGCTCCTAAAACCCGGCCTGGGAACACGTGCCTACCCACTGCCTGCCACGTACTGTGCAGCCGCAGGGACGCGACCTTCGATGTGACTTAAATGCTGCGACCTTTCGATTTCTCGCCAGTTGGGTATTTAAGTTACTGATTTCTGGTCTGGGCGTCATTCTGAGTTTCAGGCGCTTTCATTTCTCCAAAAATCCAGTAAGTTTCATCTTCGTCCTTTCTGCAATTTTTCTTTCTTGAGTTCTTAGTTCCAGGGTCACTGTTTGGTATGGGTTCTTCGAGCTATTCGTGGACCGCAAGTACTGCTCCTCGCCCTGTGTCCCCTTCTGTGGAGGTGGATTCTGACGCCGCGAGGCTCTCCACCTCTGAGTCTTCTGAAAGAACTCGCTCCGCCGGAGAGACCAGTGCCCCAGTCCGCCTCCCTGAGTCTTCTCGGTTGGTCAGAAGTATCTCAGGGAGGACCCTTACCCCCAGGATATCCCAGATGGCTTCCTCTATTGCTTTCCGCGAGATACATCAGTTGGTTTCTGATTACCCCTGGTTAGAAGCCTGCGAGTGTCTCATCCCTGCTTCCGACCAGCGGGTTCATCGACCGCCGTCCGGCTATTTTTCCATCTATCTTCACCATGTTGTGGGCGGCTTCACCTATCCGCTCCCGGAGGGCATATGCTCTGTCTTGAACCGGTACGGGGTATGTCCGGCCCAGTTGCACCCGAACGTGATGGAGGACGTGTGCGCCATGTATTGGTTGTGCTGTAACCTCAGCATTCAACTGACCGGTTCTCTCTTCCGGCATATCGCCACTCCAGTTCTCCGAAACTCCAATAGCGACCATTTGACAATGGCTAAGGGGCCTCTCTTCCGGTTTTTCTCTGGTCGTACCTCTTCGGTGAAGGGGTTCAAGGGTCTGTTTTTCTTCATCAAATTGAAGGAAAATGTGCCAACATTTCCCACCGCCTGGTCTTTCCGGCCCGCGAGCGAGATGAGGGGGGAGAAGGATAAGCTCTCGCCCCGGGAGCAAGCCAATCTTGATCTGTTGACAGGGGTCCCGACTCAGTACTGGAAGCTGCAATATGCCACGAGGGCTTACCGCGAAGGGTTGCCTCTGGCAGCGCTTGATGACCGGACCGGTCTCCCTGTGTTCTTTAATGATCCCTTAGAGGGCCGAGGTATTTATTCACTTATTTTTGCATTCTCCCTTTGTGGCAGGGATGTCACTCGCTGATACTGTTGCAGCCTTGCGTGCCCGAAAGAGCGGATCAAAGGCGTCTACTGCCGCGCCGGCTCCGGTTCCCGCAATCAATCCTGCTGTTCCGGGCCCTGCTGCTCCTGTAGTGGACGCGGAGCCTGTAGGAAAGAAGAGGCCCAGTGCCCTTGCATCCGGGTCGGGTAAGGGGAAGAAAACCCGAATGGTACGTTCTTTACTTTTTCCTTTTTAGCATGAGACTCCGGACCGTGCTTACTTTTTGTTATGCAGGAGGTGGTACCTGACTTCGCGGGTCCGGTGAACACTGATAGCTCGATACGGGATATTCTGTTGTCCAAATTTGGCCAAGATGCAAGCCTTGCTGATCCTTTAGTGCAGCTGGAGCTGAGCAACGGCATGTATCTCCCTGCTGACTCCTCCCGGGTGAAGACTATGTCCAACCGGAGCATAGGGACCAGAGTCCTGAGCAAGCTATACACGGTAAGTCCTAGATTCTTTCTTTTACCTTCTGGCCGTATCTAACTGTTTCTCTGCAGGCCATCCCCTTTCTCTACGAGGAGTTGAAGAGGGTTGAGGAAGCTGACCGGATCCTCGATCAGAGCATTGCCGGTGCTCTGGAGAGGAAGAAGCTGGAGGAGAGCCTGGCGAAAGTGAAGGCTGAGGCAGAGCAACAGAAAAAGGCGCTTGATGATATGACTGCCGAGAATGTGGCCCTCAAGCGTTCTGTCGAACTAGCCGAGGCGGCCCTCGAGCAGGAGAAGAAATCCCGTGAAAGTGACCGACTGGCGGCAGAGGCGAAGTTGAAGGAGAGGACCCTGACCTATGGGCGTCTTGCCCTACTGTATGGGGACCGTATCCTTCAAAGGTGCTCTGAGGTCTACCCGGATGTTGCCTTCGGGGACATAGAAGTGGATTTCCCTGATGAAGCCGATCTCCCGGACGAGGATGAAGATGTCCCTCCAACCGCCTCGGCGCCTGAAGAGGGATCAGCTGAGGGGTCCGGTAATCAGAATAGGGATTGACATTTAGTACATGTATATTTTTCCCATTAAGGGTATTTAATGAAACAAGTATATTTTCTCATTCGATGCGGTTCAAGAATTATTTCTTTGTTTGAATGCAAACTTAACGCATCTGCTTATGACTGCCCTTTTCAAGCCGAGTCTAGGTTCGGAATCCAATGTTAACCCAGGATTTGAATTTTAATCGAATGCGAATGGGGGGGTCGTGCATATACTTATTCGAAAGCGTATTAAAATAGCCAAGTACTTCAGAAGAATATTTCGAAAGCGAATGATAAAATGATGTATTCGAAAGCGAATCTCCCTTTAATATAAAGTTCAGCATTAAAGTTACAACACTACAGCTATAGTTGCCTCATTAAAAACCTCGGTAGGGAAAACCCTGTGGGAAAAAACCGCTACCGAGGGAAAAAGAGTGCAACACGCTCTACTGGTAGTATTTCCTAAGTGCCCTGGAGTTCCATGTGCGGGGTATGCCCCTTCCATCCATGTGGCATAGTTTGTAAGTAGCTGGTCCAAGGACCTTAATGATCCGGTATGGTCCTTCCCATTTGATTGCCAATTTTCCTCTTCCTTCTCTAGCCTGTGAGGCTTCCGCGTCTCGTAATACAAGATCTCCCTGCTGGAAGGCGACAGTCTTTATTTTCTTGTCATGGTACCGGGCGACTTTATTCTTGTATGCCGCCATGAGGACGAAGGCTCTCTCCCTCCTTCCCTCCAGTGAGTCCAAGTGAAAGCACAAATTGATGTCATTCTGGGCTTCGCTGTAGTAGGCGACCCTGTCACTTGGAGAGCCAATTTCTACTGGGATTACTGCTTCGGTACCGTATGTTAGGGCGAAGGGGGTTTCCCCGGTGGCCCGTCTTGGCGTGGTTCGGTACGCCCACAGCACGCTGTTCAATTCATCCGCCCATGCTCCTTTGTGTCCCTCCAGCCTCTTTTTGATGCCGTCGCATATGGTGCGGTTGGTGACCTCTGTCATGCCATTGCTCTGAGGGTGGGCAACCGAGCTACACCTATGTGAGATGTGGAAGCTTTCGCAGAAATCTTTGAACTTTCTGGAGGTGAACTGAGTTCCATTGTCCGTGATGATGGTATTCGGTATGCCGAATCTTCCCAGGATGTATTCCTTGACAAAGGAAATCACTCTCTCGGGGGTGATGGTAGAAAGGGCTTCTGCTTCCACCCATTTGGTGAAGTGATCGACAGCTACGATCATCCATTTCCTCTGTCTGCTTGCTTCCGGTAATGGACCCACGAGGTCGATCCCCCATGTTGAAAAAGGCCAAGCCGTTAGGATTGGCTGTTGCTCCGCCGGTGGTCGGCTGGTTTTCTTTGCGTGTACCTGACATTGGTGGCAAGCACAGATGTAGGCCTCTGCGTCTTCTTTCATTGTTTCCCAGTAGTATCCCATGAGCATTGCTTTACGGAGTATGGTTAGGGCGGCCTGATGCGACCCGCAGATCCCTTCGTGGAGCTCTCTCAAAACATAATTGCCTTCCTCTGGCGGGATGCATTTCATCCAGGGCCGACTAAAAGACTTGCGGTAAAGTTGTCCGTCTATGATAGCATATCTTGAAGATTTCCTTGAGATCCGGCGAGCCGTTGGTTCGTCATCCGGTAATTTTCCTTCCTTCAGGAAGTCCATGATGGGTGTAATCCAGCAGTTTTCGCGGTGGTCCGCCGTCAGGACTTCGTCTTTCTGAATGCTGGGGTGCGACTGTACTTCATACGGACAGTGTAGATATTGCCACTCTTCTTTGCTGGAGGCAGCTTTAGCGAGTTCATCCGCAAGGCAGTTGGCTTCCCGGGGGATGTTTTCAATCTTCCACACTGTACCCCGCGCCTCAATCTGTTTCAGCAGGCCCCGGACCGTGTCCAAATATCCCTTCATGGCCGGGTCTCGGACTTCAAAGTGTTTGTTTATCTGGTTGGACACCAGTCTGGAATCGCTGAGTATCCGGACTTTGTCTGGCCCTATTTCTTTGATTAGCTCCAGGCCTTTGATCATGGCTTCGTATTCTGCCGCATTGTTCGTTGTTGGGAAGTCCAACTTCACTGCATAGGAGAGTTGGATCCTGTTCGGTCCTTTGATGTATACACCTGCTCCGGCCCCTTCTTTTGACGACGCTCCGTCCACAAAGACGTCCCATTCTTCAGATGGAGGTGTTGAGTTGTGCTCAAGATTATGGAACTCTGTTACGAAGTCCGCTAGGATTTGGGCTTTTAAAGCCTGCCTAGGCTCGAATCTGATATCAAATTCCCCCAGGCGTATCGCCCATTCCGCCAATCTACCGGATGTTTCAGGCCGTTGCAGCACTTTTCTGAGTGGGAACCCGGTTCTCACAATGATAGTGTGTGCCTGGAAGTAGTGCCTCAATCTATTGGCTGCCGAGAGCAGGGCCAGTGCCATTTTCTCAATGTTGGGGTATCTTGTCTCCGCCCCTCGTAGTACTTTGCTGGTGTAATACACCGGATACTGTTGCCCATCCTCCTCTCTTACGAGGACCGATCCGACAGCTTCCTCCACCGCTGCCAAGTATACATACAATTTTTCACCCGGAATTGGTCTGCTCAGCAGCGGGGGTGATGTGAGGAATTTCTTCAATTGGTCGAACGCCTCGTGGCATTCCTTGTCCCACTTGAAGGCCTGCCCTTTTTTGAGCGCTTTGTAAAATGGCATGCATCTTTTAGCCGAGAATGAGATGAATCTTCCTAGGGCTGTGATCCTTCCATTTAGCTTTTGGATGTCATTGAGGGTCTTGGGTGGAGCCATCTCTAGTACTGCATTTATCTTCTCCGGGTTTGCTTCAATTCCTCTTTGTGAGATCATGAATCCCAGGAATTTGCCGCCTCGCACTCCGAATACGCATTTTTCCAGATTCAGCTTAAGTTTGTACTTCTGGAGGATGCCGAATGCCTCCCTTAGATCCCTGGGGTGATCTTTCATTGTCCGGCTCTTGACAATCATGTCATCCACGTATACTTCGACAGTTTTCCCAATCAAATCTCTGAACATACAATTTACCAGCCTTTGGTAGGTAGCTCCGGCGTTTTTCAACCCGAAGGGCATGACCTGGTAACAGTATGTCCCTCTGTGCGTGATGAAAGAGGTCTTCTCTTGGTCCACTGGGTCCATAGGTATCTGATGATATCCGGATGCTGCGTCCAGGCATGAATATATGGCGTAGCCGGCCGTCGAATCCACCAGCTGGTCAATGTTAGGCAGTGGATAACTGTCTTTCGGACATGCCTTGTTGAGGTCGGTGAAATCGACGCACATGCGCCACTTTCCATTCGCCTTCTTCACCATCACTACGTTCGCCAGCCATTTGGGATATTGAACTTCCCGGATGTGTCCTGCGTCAAGTAGTCTCTGGATTTCTTCCTCGATTGCCCTCTGCCTTTCCGGCGCATACTTTCGCCTTTTCTGCACTACTGGGGTTGCTTTCGAATCTACATTGAGTGAGTGTTTTATTATTTCTGATGGCACCCCTTCTATGTCACTGATTGTCCAGGCGAAAGTGTTCTGCTCCTCTTTTACTGCTTGTATAATCTGCTCTTTAATGTCACTATCCAGCTCTTGGGATATCTGCACGTTCCTGTCCGATGCGACTGTCAGCGTTTCAAGTTTGTCCACCGGTTCTGCCTTCCTTTCTTCTTCTTCCGGGTTCTTTTCTGGCTGCAAGGAAGCGAGGTACGTTCGTTGAGCGGTCTGCTGGCTCCCCCTGGCTATCGCCCATCCGGAGGCGGTAGGTATTTGAAGTGTCAGGTACCGGATCGACAAGACGGCCTCTGATTCCGAGAGAAGCGGTCTACCCAATATGGCGTTGTATGCCAGAGGCGAGTCTATTATGGTGAAGTCAGCTTTTGTCCTCCATACATGCTTCTCATCTCCTATCTCCATATCCAGCGCTACCTGACCTGCTACCGGTACGGTGTGCCCACTGAGGCCTACTAATGGGGCATGAACCGGATGGATTCTACTAGGTGCAACTCTCAGCTTTTCTATTGCATGCCTTGTGATGATGTTTGTCGAGCTTCCCGTATCTACCAAGATACGTTTGACCAAATAACCTTCAATCTCTGCCTCCATGACCAAGGCATCGGTGTGACCCGGTGCTATTCTGTTCTCCGAAAGGGGAGGGTTAGGCTTAGCGTCTCCTTCGGCTTTCCTTTTGACCTTTTTAGCTGGCGGATCTCCTCCTGCTATTACCATGACCACTCCTTTCGTTTTTTTGGTCGGTTGGCAGTCTTCATCAGGCCTCTTTGATTCCTCCTTGCCCTTTCTCTCTACAAATTTCCGGAGTTTGCCCTTCTTGATCAGTTCTTCGATGTCCTCAGCTAACCGTTTACAGTCATTTGTGTCGTGGCCATTCACGCGGTGATATCTACAGAATGCCTTTTCGTCCTCCCCCATGATCTGCCCTCTTCTGGCTTCTGGGTAGGGGAGGCTCTTCTTATCTCTGCTCTTTTCCACCGCCACCAGTACCTCGCCTAACGGGCGGTTGAGGGGTGTGAAGTCTTTCGGTCTTCTATGATCCCTCCTCTCTCTTCTATCCCTTCTGGGTCGCTTGTCCTCTGATCCCCTCTCGCTATCTCTATGGTGCCGGGTTGGTGCACCCACCTCATCCAGTTCTATGAATGTTTTCGCCATCGAGATCATCTGTGTTACGTTTTGGGGTTTCCTCAATACGAGGTCGGCCCTTAACCTTTCGTTGGTTGTGTTGGCGATCAGTGCTTCTAAAGCCGTGTTGAAGTCCAATCTCCGAATCTCCACTGTTGCCAAGTTGAACCTGTCCACGAACTCTCGGAGGGACTCTCCTTGCCTCTGTTTCACGTCATGTAGGGTTCTACTAGCCGTTCCGGTGGGGACCGAACCATAGAACTTCGTGCAGAATTGCTCCCGGAGCTGCTCCCAACTATTAATTGACGCTGGCTCTAACGTCTCAAACCAATAGGAAGCCGGACCTACCAGCGTTGATGAGAATAATCTGCACATTAGACCCTCGTTGGCCCCGGCTATCTCCATCCTGTTCTTGTAATTTCTGGAATGGACGTAGGGATCTGTTTTCCCATTGTAGTTCTCGAAGTTTAGCTGTTTAAATTTGGGATCACATGGCATGCTCAGGATCCGATTGGTGAAACAGGATCCTCCGCTCTCTAGTAGCGGTTCTTGTATGGGCACTGAGAATCGGGAAAAGTAGTGTTTGAACAACGCCATCATCTTTGGGTCATCTGCCCCTTCCGGTGTAGGCGTTGCCGCCTGTATTGGGGGTGGGCCCAACATGTACCCGTGGGTCGGGTGATAACTCGGCGGAGGTGTCTGAACTAGGGTTTGGAAGCTGGGTAGCCTGGCCTGTGACATCATCGGAGCCAGTGGAGCCCCGAAAACCGCATGTTGGGCTGTGGGATCCCCAAACCCATGGAATGTGCTAGGCTGATTCATCTGCCTAGTGTCTTCTGAAAAAACAGGTGCTGGGTTTGTGATTGGAGGGGCCCTAGTGTATTCTGGTAGTGGGAAAAGGTTCCGAGCTATTCCCATTCCCAAGCTATCAACTCCGGTGATCAGAGGGGATGTGCTGCTACTGATGGTTGGTCCAACCATGCCCTGATTCTGGATCTGGAGAAACGCCTGTCTCAGATCCCTGGCATCGGCGGGGCTCAAGTTGCTGGCTATTCGATTGACTATCGCTGCCTGGGGACATATGGAAGAGTTCAACGTCGCTTGTGGAGTTGTGGTTGTGAGAGAATCTCCCAAAATGTCTGAAGTCATGTTAGCGGAATTGGAATTCATGATTATCCGTCCACGCTCACCGCACCAAAATGATGGATTCGGTAAAATCCTCTGGGTGATCCGGGTCTGGGTTGCTGCTCTGACCGGATCCAATATGGTTTCTGCAATACGAAACAATGAGACACCGGTAACCTCTGGGGTATACTCCGATGCCTAAGTTAGTATGCTCCTGAGTGTTGAAAAGTACTTTTAGGAGAATTAAGAAAAGAATTTAATTATGCCTACCTCAGGCAGAATATCCTCCTTTTATAGGAGGGAATAGTAGAGTTGGATTGATATTGAAAGAGCTTCCACGTGGGTGGCGTTCCTGCTCCAGTGAAACACGGGGGTGGACTCCTAGTGGGACACCACCTCTTCCCCTAGGATCTCTCCGCGGATCCAGGGAACTTATCTGCTCTGGGGTGGTTGGGATCCGGATGCGGGAAGCGGTTGCTTAGCCAGATGATGTGATATGGGTCCGGACTACCGGACTGGGCCGGGTGTTCCAGACCGAACCGTGAAGCCGGACCGGATGTCATCAGAAAGTATTGTACTCTTTTCCAAATTTAATTATTATTTTCTTATGGAGTAATATATATTTTATATGCATATTTTTTTTTGCCGTTATCCTATGGTTTTAAAAGATAAAATCTTTTCTTTTTTGATTGTATATGGAAATATTGTAAACATTATTAAAAAAAAAAAAAAAAAAATCTTGCTTTATAGTTAATATTTTGCTTGCTCACTGTTTAGTTATGTTTGGATCCTCTAGAGAATGAGAAGTTTTTTTTTTTCGAAAGATTTTGCTATGACTTAAAATTTATTTTTCCATTGATTTATTTTCTCTTTGTATTCCACCCTTTAAAAAGTAGGGAACATATTTCTCGAAATAACATTTCATGTGAAATAAACGGATTATAAAATTATATATTTTGTATGTAGCCCCTCCCTAATAATTCATCTTAGTTCCGCCACTACATACATGTATCACGCATATATCAAAACTTTATCAAACGTGTCTCAATGTGATCGTGTATCTTGACCGTATGTATTAAAGAAACCAAATACATATAAAAATTTGAAAAAGTACTGAGATTACACCAGTACGCATAAAAATATAGAAATAATTGTATAAGACACAAATGAATCCAAAAATTAAACCAACAAAAACAACAAACACGAATGGAAAATTATACAACATAATAGAAAAATAAAAGAAACACATTGTTAAAAACCAAAAAAACGATTACAATAATAATAAAAAAAGAACAATGAAAAGATTCGATGAAAAATGAACAGAATCTAGCAAAAACGAACAGAACAGTGAAGAAAGTTAATAAACCAATGTGTTATTTACATAAAATACAATTAAATTGAAAAGAATAAAAAAATTAGAAAGTTCGATGAAAATAAAACAAAACCGCATAAAACTAAGAAAGGGAGGAAATTTCCAGTTGCAATAGCGATGAAAAACAGAGAGAACAGAGTTGCGATAGAGAAGAATGTAGAAGAGAAGGAATAAATGGTGTTTTAAATAGGAAAATATGGAATATGGATATATAACAAAGAAAAACGGTATAATAAGATCTATGATTAAGAATTCTAGCACATAAGGAATATAGGGATGTCATGGAATGAAAAGATTGCTAAAATTATGGTAAATATTGATATTTCTCATTTATTAAACTCTCCTTGTAGTTGATGTTTTTAAATAAAAATAATAATTTTCTTTTGTTGTTAATAATTTTTTTTTTTTTTTTTTTTGGTGAATAAAAGAAAGCATTGAAGCTCTGTTGTACAAAAGTTAGGAGCTCTTAGGTGTTTTAATTACTCCCTCCATCCCATGAAAAATGTGTTGACACATTAAACTATAAAATTTTAAATACAATCAATATTTTTCTAATATACTCACAATTAATAAAGTGATTTAATTTATTCTAATTTAGTAACTTCGAACTATAACACATAGTGACATAATAAAAAAATCGTGGTTATTTATAGTTAAAAGAGAAGTTATGCATATTTCATAAAATGTCAAAAAAGATGAATTTTGTCTACATTTATGGGATAGATAGGATACTTTTCGTCTTAAAAAAATTACAAGCATTTAACAGAAGTGGTGTTTATAATTTTAAAAATTTCTTCCTCGCACTCGACCATTAACAAACGCTATGAATAGGTCTAAAATTACAAGGAAAAGTAATAATTAGAACATGACATAATTTGATCAGTATAGATACGGTATATGATTATGTATTAATTATAGTTGTGAAAACTGGACCAGTCGGTCGGATAGGGTTCGACTGGAACCGGAGGTCAGTCCGGTCGGTTTGTGTCCGGTTTTCACTATGGTCAATAATCGGTCAATTCTCAGTCTGACCTACTGATAGTGAACCAGACTGTTTTTTCGGATCGACCAGGCTTTTTTTTTTAATTATTTGAATTAAAATTTTAATTTATTATTTTGAGGTGTTTTTAATTAAAATAAAATATAGTTTGTATTTTTATATTATTTTAAATTAAATTGACATTTAATTATAACTATAAAAACTATATTTCGTAAATTGAGCTTTTTAATTTCTATATTGTGTTTGAGATGTTTAAACTTAGAGAATTATAATAAAAATTTTCAAATTTTCATATATTATAAATATAAAAATAAAAATATTTTAATATATTTATTAAATCCGGTTCGATTCTGATTTATTCCGGTTTAATCCAAAATCCATGAATCCATCTCTTCACTAGTTCGATGATCGGTCCGAGTTTGAAAACCATGGTATTAATAAAGGAATAAAAAGTATTAAATTGAATATCAAACGTTTAAGTGTCTATGATATATGTTGTTTTAAAAATTGGGTTGATTTTTCAAGTATTTAACAAACAAAAAGGGCTCATGCCAGCTTAAGATTGTCTCCTTAGTTTTAATAATACAAGTGGACCATGTTCATGTCAAAAATTATAATTTAATAATTCCTATACTCGAGGGGACATATACTTACTAGGAAACTACAAAAGTATGGTATTAATTAATAAAACATCATGTTTACAACCAAGCAAATATATTTTGATAATTTTAATGCCTAAAATCATCATTGGTAGCCCCATTATTCAATTCTAAGATATGGGTCTTCCCCTAGATTTGCAACTTAATTAAACTAATTATTTCTTTAATCGTAATCGTATCATTAATTAATTACTATAATATTATACTTTCATAATTTCGAATCAGTGGCATGATTAGGTTAGTGGTAACAGAAAATAGTATTAATAATTAATTAATTAAGAGGGGTTCAAAAAAATATTTGTTAATGGGTCACCCATAAGATTATCATTCTAAATGATTAAATTAATGATTCCATATTATCAAGTACTATAAAGTATAATAATATATAGTTCATCTGGCCAATTGCATATAAATATATTCTACCAACCAAACATGCCCTCTTCTAACAAATTCCAATGTTGTATTCCAAAGATGCCCTTCTCGTCCGCACGTGAAAACATGATTTGGGTTTCAATCGACCATGGGTATGAATGTCAAATTAATTATTTTAATGAAGGCTTCATGCAATTGCCAACGCACGTGCAATCCAACTATTAGTGCTTAACAAACATCGATTAACTGAAATTCCCCACCTAAGCAACGATTCGATATACCGTTAATCACATGGTGACCAGCTCAGCCGGTCACATGGTGGGTGGGTAAGACGTGAGTCACTCAAGGGACGCAATCTAAGCAAAGCTTTTTTTTTTTTTTCTTTTTCTTTTTTACCAAATAGTACATTTATAAGTCATGAGTTTTATTGGATTTACTATTTTATCAAGCCCCTTGGTGTCAATCATAAAACTTACAGTCCTAATAATTTTGATAAATTAATGATGCTAATAGTATAGCGATCACATTAGAATTTAGTAAAAAGTAAAGAAGAAAAAAAAGAAAAAAAAATATTTTGATTTCGTGGTATTTTTTAAAAAAATATGTAGTTTGTTTTGTTGAAAAAAAATGACACCTTCGAACTTTGAAAATGTCCAATTTACTTCATAAAGTTGATAAAACTGATCTACTTAGCCACTCAAATATGACGTGGCAGAGAGAAAAAATAATTAACCTTTTCAAATTCTCTCTTTACCATGTCAGATTTAGGGAGCAAATTGGATCAGTTGAGCTAACTTCAAAGGGCAAATTAGAAGTTTACGAAGTCCAGGATGCCATTTGGCTTTTGGAACCAAGTTTAGAGGATATCAAATATATTAGGCCTTATTAAATATTGCATATTTAAGTTTTTAAGTTTCCGGGTTGGTTTTCTGGTCGTGGTCTTTCACCATTTCAAGAAATTTGTTGCTTCCATTTTTTCATTCTCTTCAATAAGTTGGAACCCATCAAATTTTAATCCATTTAATTACCGAAACTATTTGCCAATTTGTTTTTTCTGAATAAGATCATGATGATAATTATAGATTCAAATAAAAAAAGCTTAATAGATCATTTGTCTTGTAGAGTTGGCATCAATCGTTTACTGTTACCTTTAACTTATCAAACATCTAGTTTATCTCCTAAACTTGGCAAAATCGACCAGTTAGCCCTTTGATTTTGGCAAAACCAATCCAGTTAACTCCCTCGGTCCAACTTTATCTTCACGTGTTTAAAAATTTACTCTCCCTACTACGTCAAATTGAGGGAGTTATGTTGGTCGGTTTTACCAACTTCACGGGGTAAACTGGAGGTTTACAAAGTTCAAGGTGACAGTAGATAATTGAGGTCAACTTTAAGAAGTAACTGATGTATTAGGCCTATGTAAATTTATCAATCTAACTTTTGTTTTTGAGTTGGTATGAAAAAACTTATGCTTTCGGGATTATATAGAAGATATGAGCTTTTTTCTTTTTGGCTTTCATATTGTACAGAAAAGTGATATGATAAAAATATCTTTCGCCACGTCATCCAATTTAGCGGTGTAAGTAATTTTAAATATCCTTCGCCACATCATCCAATTTAGTGGTGTAAGTAAATTTTCCATGTTTCACTAACAGTGATAAAACTTTTTTTTTTTTTTAAAACATCAAACATCCTTTTTAAATTGGGGAAATTACATGAGACTTTTTTTTTTACTTTTCCCTAGAGTTTATGAATAAAATCCACAAGTTATTTTCAATTTAATTTTTTTCTCGTTTTCTTTTTAGATTTATTTTGACCTAAATGTCGGAATCTTTCACCTAACAGACTCACCATTGTTTTCATATTCCTTTTTTTGTTTTCATTAGAATCACTATTCTTGGACTGTGATTTTAGTCTACATATCACGCATCAACTGAGAAATTAATGTTAATTAACATTTTCAACTCTTGAGTTTAAGCCTATTATTGTTAGAACCCATATTTTATGAACTAATTGAATGTGAATTTTATATATATTTCTATATATAAGTTGTAAATATTAGAAAAAATAGTGATTATATATATCAAAAGGATGATATCAAATTGGTTATCTTTATAAATTGATCAGAAATGGATAGCATTAACTGTGGTCAAATAACAGGTTGTCCATTTTCAAAATTCAGACTTTACCAATTTAAATTTTTGAAATCATTAATATGTTAAAAAAATATAAATTAGATTAAGTTTAAAGATTCAAAAGCATGATTTTTACAATTTTTGAGCATTTAATTATACTCTCTTTTTTTATCCCCTTAAAACCTGACTTTCTTGGTAACCAATGTTGGTTGCACATGCACGTGTGGGAATCCCTTAATTAACGGCAAGAATAATTTAATGAATATCGGATGGCTAGGATAAGTCCGTACGTTCGAGTGACCGTGTGTACCGGTTTAGAAGGTGAGTGGTTTTGGAGTAGAATATATCGAAGGAAAGAGGAAATGATGAGGAAGGATGTTTTGACCGTTGACCAGATCCAGCAAAGACAAGGTAACTTTGACCAAGATTGCACGTGCGGGTATCGAGGGACACGTGTGCTTCGCTGTCATTGGGTTGTATGGGGATGGTAAGCCACGTCGGACTCACATGACTTGTAATAATTTACAAATCAACTTGTTGCTTCATGGAGGCCGAGGCTGCCCTTTCCTTTTGACAATTATGCTTCTGTAATAATAAATATAGTAATAAAATCCTTCGTTCGTACCAGTGACAATGTTTTTAGAATCGAATTGAACCGATCGGTTCAACTTATTAAATTACAAATCGGTTATAGGTCTGATCTGTTTGATTATATTTGTAGATTTTTTAGAAATAATAACAAATGATTATGTTATATTACTAAATAATATTCTTTCATACAACTATAATTTAACATGAAATATTATTAATTAATTGTTTTTTAAAAATAAATATCACGTTTAAACCAATTGAACCAATTAAATCATCAAGCTAGCAGCTTTTTCGGTTCGTTTTTCAGCTCGATTATGATAAAATTGATTGGTGATGTTCTTTGCTTTTATCTTCCATTTAGATACATCCCGAGATTGTATTAGTGATGCTCTTTCTCTGGTTTAATATAATGATCTCTTTCTCAGTAAAAAAATAAAATCCTCCGTTAATTTAATAATCCTATTAATTACTAGTAACTTTTTCAGATTTTCATTTTGATGTTGAATATTTACAGGGGTGGTATCTTAGCGTGCGTGTGGAATCGAATTTAGATTGAATTTCACTAAATAAATTTGAATAAAAAGATTGAAATTTTAAACTGTAGCTCTGGATTTTGAACAATTTTTTTAACAAAAATACCAACAATTTATAGAACATAAAAATCTAGTGCTACAACTGGAATCTTGTTAGTTGTGATTACTAAACTTGTTTTACGATCATATATATGTTTTGATTTGGATGGAGTAGCATTTAATAGAAAAAACAACTTTTCAAATAAAAATAGATGACTATATATTTATGTGGAGTCATTTTTTCATAAATTAAAAGTACGAGGTCCAAATTTCAAATTTAACATATCCTGTACATAATATATATATAGAACAGGTCTTGAAAATTAAAGTCTTAAGTATATATGATGAACAACAAAATGAAAAAAGGAAAACTAAAACATTACTTGATTTTGATATTTCTGTTCATATTTTAATTTATTTTTTCAATGATAAAAAAATAGCTTGGTAGGTTGGGTATATATAAAGAAATTTCCAGAAAATTTGAATTGGAATGTGGCAATTAATCCAATGATGAAAATGGGAATATATAACAGTCAGGCTCAGGTAGACATTATGATTATTATTAAGCAGAATCAAATTAGAATTTAAAGAATAAAATGAAAGGTTACAGCCAAGGCCTGTCTCTTTGGCAAGTTGTCATGTGATTATTATGGGAGAAAGATCAAATAAATCTCTATTGTTAGAATACTCAATTATTATAGCACGATAACTTCTTTATTTTTCTTTTTTCTTTTTTTATTTAAAATACAGCATGAAAAATGGGGAAAAAAAAGAAAGAAAAAGAAGTCGACCAAATTGCCATATCTTTATATACATATAGGAGACAAAGGAAAATATTATACTCTTTTTAAGTACTTCAATTACGATTAAAAAAAAAGGCTAAAAATACAGAAAACGAATTGCTTGAATTAGCAGAGGAAAGGAAGTCAAAGTTAATAGTATGAATGAGAAAGTGGTCCTTTTACCAACATGGGAAAAGGAAGAAGTGATCAGAGCTTCAAATTTCAGCCAATAGGAGTGATTTGAACTTTAATTGTGGAGAATCTTTTTTCCGTTTTTAACATTATTTTTTGACAGGATTATTAACTGTTGATCTGAGAAAGTGATGGGCTAAAAGACATCAAGAAGTTAATATTATTTTTATAGTTTTTAATTTAATTAGATGTTGGTTTGAACATGCATCAGATTCTTCTTTATTTTCCTCCTAATTCTTTCTGTTCCGTTAAAGAAATATTATACGGAAAACAGAGTAGGATCATCTATAACAAAATAATTAATTATAATACTTCTTGAAATTTATTTAAAAAAAAGAAAAGTTTTAACCTTTCTACACTTTAATTGAAGTCTTAACTAAAAGCAAGCAAGAGGCCCCTTTTGAACCATGATATTGATACAGTTTTTAAGTCTTAACATTGAATTTTTATTTTCCAACATTTGATTTAGTAATACTCATTAGGCCAATCCTATTAAAGTACTATCAATATCGTCAAAGTCATATAGTCAATGTTAGACTACTCTACGAGAGTTGCCTACACCCAACAATCTTTTACACAAAACAGTTGCATTGCATCCAAAAAGTTGTGCATCGGAAAAAGAAGTAGAGAGACATCTACATCAATGACAAAAAAAAAAAAAGCCCCAAACCCAAGCTAGCTAAAACACGAGTTACTCTGTTCCCTTGCTTTGTGACAAAATCAAAACGAACAAAATGCAAACGAGAAGCGATATTAATATATCACCAAGAATGAGATTTATTGTATAAGAGCTTTCGTGATTTCTCTTTAGAGGTATGATATTTGGTTTTAGCCAGATTTAAACCCTAAACTTATTAGATTGGGAGAAATACTTTTACTATTAAGTTATAGCTCGACGACAGATAACTATTTTATATTAGTTAGTCATAAATTCATAGAATTATTTATATGTGTGAAATAATTTTTAAAAAAATATTTTACAGGACTCAACATTATAAATAGACTAAAATATTTTGTTATTTCTTTAAATATAAAGTGTGTACCGAAAAAGTTCAATTGCGCGAGATTCTCAAGCTTTTAACAACTCACTATTTAATCACCATTTTAACAGTTAATTGAATTGAAATATTAGAAGTTAATATGAAAATTTAATTTAATTGAATTGAATCAAGTGGTGGTGATTTAATGGTGCAGAAGAAAAAGGCAGAAAGATATATAGATATATGATGCAGTTACAAGCAAGAAGACATGACCAGACCTGACCAACATAATGACAAGTCTAATCAAAAACATTGGACCCCCACCCCACACTCAAACAAATGATTGAACATGTTGTTGGAGGATTAGGGCAATTCGGTCATTTTAACACCTATGCTTACAAAACTTTCCAAGGGTCCCCTTAATCACGTGACTTTCACATGAAACCATTAGCTTCGTACGAGTCCTTGGTTTTGTTTTCCACTCCTGTGGGCTCCATCATATACGATTGTCCCATCATCACATCAATTCCTTATTTAGTTTTGGCATAAATAACATTTTGACACCTATGTTATTACCGATTTATCTTTTTGATTCATGTTTTATTGATATTTCCTCCTCACGTTTCTTATATGCAAACAATATTTCCAAATAACCCAATGAAATAAACATGTTTCCCTTTTCTATAAGTTTTCTTTGTTTGAATTCCTTTTCCCACCATTTATTTCTCATTTTCCTATTTCCATTTTTTCTTTATCTTTTTTCCCTTTCCTAACTATAAAGACCTATAATTAGGGCCAGTTTAGGATTACTGTTAGTGAAAGTGGTGTCAGAGAAAATTAGGTTTTATTGCTTTCTTTAAAAGTAGTTTTAAGTGTTTTTCCAGTACTTTTCTGAATGCAATCTGACTTTTACCAATTATGCATTTGAGGTTGCTTTCCGCAGCACTATATGCAGCTTTCAGCCAAAATAAGATTCTTCATACTTTGGCTAAAAACTGATTTTCGAGCTACGAAAAGCTGTCCCAAACTGATCCTTCATCCTTATTTAGTTAGGTCTTAATAATAAAAGAATTTTTCTTCAACTTGAAAGTTTTAGATTTCGAGTTTTGTTTACTGTGTTATAAAGAATAAATACTGTCGAAGCAAACATTTTAAGTATTATTTTTTAAATACTTACCAATTATTGCTCAGTTGACATGCATTTTGTATTTATTGAAGGAATTTTCAGATTTAATTTAATTAAATATATCCCTGAAGAGAGATGACGTCCCTTGGAAAAAAAATCTATTAAATCATAAACAATTACGTTATTGAAATTTCTAATTGTAGTGTTTGTTTGTTAAGCCCTTGCATGCTTCTATATAATTTTTAATTTAGTGCAATTAAATATCTATGACTAACTACAATTACAATTTTCATTACTGTGTAGCAAAAAGATTTAAAGTTAAAGTAAGAAAAAACTTATATCTTTAATATTTTTTAAGACCCTTGTGTTTATCAAAATTTTTTGCTTAAATTAGTCAGAGGCCTTTAATTGCACTAAACTCGAATTTTTATTTGTTTAATTGCACAAAAAGTAAATCTTTAGGTGAGTTTTAAGAATTATCGATCCATTGCAAAACTCATTTCATGCCCTAAATGAACCTTAAGCCTTGATATATGTGGAATGAAAAATGAAAATTTTAATTTCACAAAGCACAAGTGACTATAATATTTAGTCAAGGTGTAAGATGTCAAAAAGGCATATTATTAAAATGTTAAGAGTAGGAAATTAATAATATGTAAATTAAATCCAATGATGATGTATCGTCAAGCCTATTAAAGAAGCATATTAATTTCAGTTTTACCCCAAAAAAAAAAAAAAAAAAAAAAATTGGAAACATAAACATCATCAATAAAAAAAATATTTATGAAAAGGATATCCAAGATTAGAAAATTAAAAAATGTGAAACAGGAAAATAGGACAATACAATACATACCTATTTGAGTTTATATGGGAAACAATTGCTAATTTTGGTTGTTAAAAATAAATAAAATGAGAATGAGAAATAAATAAATGAGATATATAACAAGATAGCGTTGGAAAGGAAGAAGAAGGTCTACATTCATAAGCGGACCAACATCACGTGCACATCACATGCCTGATTGAATCTTCGTACGGCCAGGCCGAGACCATTATTAATATTTATAGGGTCCATTTGGCCCTTGATAACTATTTCTCATCTTATCTTCAGCTTATTATCTGATTTAACTTCTCCATATTTCCTTTTTTTTTTTTTAATATTTTTTAATTATGTAAGCAATCATGTAATACAGATTTTTTTTTTTTTTTTTTGCCTTTCCAATATTTTTAAAGTTAATAATAGCAGGTGAATATTAACTTCTCAATTTTATATGAATATTTGGTATAATTTAAAAATTTAGAATGTATATATGATTCAAATAATTTTAGAATAAATTTTTATTTAAATGTGATAATTATTGGTTATAGAGTTAAATACTAAATTCAAGTATGAATTAATAAAAAATTTGTTTAATTGTGAAAATATGTTAATGTAATAATACAGTTGGAAACTTAGAATAAATACACTTTGAATTAATTTTAAATTTACAAAACTACAGTATGAGTGAAAATGATTTATCCGTAACAAACTTGGAAAAAAAAGAAAAGAAAAGAACACGTGGGACAGCTATCACTCACCTGTGGGGACAAGCACAATGATCACCCGACATTTTGTCTCTTATCATCATCAGCACCATAATAGCATATCATACTCCATCATCACCATTGATTTAACCGCACAACTCCACTTTCCCATATGGGCGCGTGCTTAACACCATTGGTGCAGATTATGTTTTCACGTTCTTGGACGGAGAGTAGATTGTGTTGGATTGGTTGTAGCGAAATTCCATTTGTAGATATTTTGGCGAAAGCAATATATATGGCATATATAATGCCATTATTATTGCTCTATCCAATTTCGCTATTTCCACGAAGAACACGAGCGTATATTCTTTATGGAATTATATTCGCTGTAAATAATTGCCATTCACATAATTATTATTATTCTCTCTTTTTTTAAAAAAAAAAAAAAAAAAAATTCTAAAGTTTACCATATAAGAATGGGGACTCAAATGGCCAAGTAATTTATGGCGAAGGGTGGAAATGGTATAACAGAAATTAACAACAATAATTGTTTTTGTTCCTTCTTCATTCAATGTACACAAGAATTTAATTCCTTATTATGAAAAATTAAATTGGCTACGTCAGAGTGAAACATATATGACTCGAATTGATGACGAAAAATCTTTAATTTAATTGGTGGTTATTAGTAAAAGAAGGTTAGTAAGTGGAGCTTAGGAATTATTAAGATGAAAAGCAAAATGCTGTCACGTTTAACAGAGAATAATTGATGATGGTTTCATTTCAACATCCTATTCCCTATAAAAGTGCATATTGATTTTCCCTAATTAAACTACATTACAAGTCAATATACAAATGATTCTTTATTTCACCATTTCAACTATCGTGTTTCTTCCATGTAATTATGTATGGGGTTCTCATCAGTCATTTTCTTGTCACATGACGTGAAAACTTTTTTTTTTATTCAACAATTAAAGATAAATATATATATATATATATATACTATAATCTTGTATTAATTATTAAAATTTCTTTGCAAGTTTCAATTAATTTCAATTTCATCATCATTGGTCACTGGAACAGGATCGTAAAATTATTGTTAGAATAATACTCGCAAATAATGAAATATGAAGATTTATTAGTTGATTTTCTATAATTCAATCATTACAATCATTGAATGGGATTCTTTTCTATAATTTCTACTTCCTACAATAGTAACTTGTTATATAGATGTCTCTGCAGAAAGTAAAGAAAATTTTACTCTTTTTTAAACCTAAAGAAGAAAGAAAAATTTTAATAATTATATAGTTGAAATAATTTTTATGTTTCTGAAACAGCATTCACATTATTATGCAAACTAATTATTTGCAATCGCTAATATATATATATATATATATTAAGAATTGTTGTGCACGACTTCTTCTCTTTTTATTTGAATTGTTCTTCGAAGACTTTTTGAAAAGACTAATCAATTTTGTTTATATGTGTAATCCGTGTGTGGTCTCCCCGCCTTGTGAATGGTACCTTGACATTTTTTTTACAAGTATTTGAAGAACTATCTGTTAGCCATAAGTAAAAAATAGTTGTTGGAGTTATCTCCTGAATATATCCAATGATGTTCAGTCTACTGAAATTGCTTGTTAATATATTTTCAGTTTACTGGAGCCAACCATTATATAGTGTATAGTTTAGTGAAGCAGCTCGATATATTTTTAGTTTATTGAAACTACCCGTTATATAATGCATAGTCCGGTGAAGCCTTGTGGATAAAATTTCTGTATTCTTTCAGTATTGTAGAACTAGCCGTTATACAGTACTTACTATACTAAAACTAACCGTTATACAGTATTCATTCTATTAAAGTCTTCTTAACATAAACTCTGAATATCTTTAGTGCCCTGAAGTGCAATGTCGCTCTTTATTCCAATCTTCTATCTTCTTTGTATATGATTTAGCAGTCTTTCAATGTCTTCAACTTGTAATCTGTCTTCATCTCCATAATAATTAACTTTCTAATTAATTCCTTTGAGATATTTATTGGATAATAATAAATTAATTACCAAAGTAATCACTATTGCTTTTGTCTCTTTGAATCTTCAGTCTACTAGTTGTTGTTATTGAAACTTTATACAACAAACGAATATCAATAAAAAAATGCAACCGGGCAATAGAAACTAGTTTAAATTCTATAGTTTACACTCATAAATAGTGGGCATAAGATGTTGAAGCCCTAATGATGATAGTTTTGAAGATGACAAGATACTTAAAAAAATAAAATAAAGGAATTGAAAATTATGATTTAAAGACAAGTAAATCTAAGATAAATATATATGGTGGCTTTCTATCAAAGAAAGATATTTATTAATATCATGACTTGTACTATAGATGTTATTAAATTCAAAAAGGCCGAAAATAGTTTTTACTATTATTGGCAAAAGACCATCAATACTAAGGTTTTATAAGTCTCCAAGTTTTGGAAAACAAAAAGAAACATGCTCACGTTATTCAAGAATATAATCAACGCTGGAAGAAAATATCTATTTTTCTATTTTTGGTATGTTATCAGTATCCCGCTCAAGAATGAAAAAGTTCTTATATAGAAAAGGAAATTGGTGAACGTCTAAATGGACATCCCTTGTTATCAACACTAACTGAATCAACGGACTACCGTCCAGGGGCGGATGGAGGGGGGGGCACGGGTAGGCCGTTGCCCCCCCAAGCCGCCGGAAACACCCCTAGTAGGGGTGTTACCGGCGGCTGCCCTCTGGTTTTGGGGGGCAGTTCTGCCCCCCCAAAACCAGAGGAGGACGAAGCACAGTGCTTCGTCCTTCTTTTTTTTTTTTTTTCCCCAGGCAAAAACGACGTCGTTTTGCCTGGGAGGCAAAACGACGTCGTTTTTGCCTGGGGTTTTAAAAAAAAAAAGGGACAAAAACGACGTCGTTTTGCCTCCCAGGCAAAACGACGTCGTTTTGTTGGGGCTTGCAGCAGAAAATTAAAAAAGGTTATATCTTCTCATCTGCAGCTCCTTCTTTCTTTCTTTCCCTATTTCTCTGCAACACCACCACACCACCACCCAATCCACCACAACTGCCTCCGTCCACGCCGCCACCTGGTCACGCACGCTCCGCCTCTTCCTCCGCTCCTGTCTGCCGGCTCTCTCTTCAATTAGGTATTTTTTATTTTTCAATTTCTAAATATTTTATATTTCAAACCCTAAATTGAATTGAGATTAATTGAGATTGTTATGATGTTAAATTAGGATTGTGAATTGTAAATAATATGTTAGCATTTTAATATTTTACTATTGTTTGAATCAATTATTTTTTCATTACTATGATTCTAATTTAGGAATTCTAATTTAGGGATTCTAATTTAGGGATTGTAATATATTGCTATTGAATGGAATTAATTGTGTTATAATTTGAATTGTAATTGATTTATATTGAGAATTTGTGTTTTATAATTTAGGTTATTGAATTAATTGTGAATTTGGGATTATATTATAATTTGGGATTGTGAAATTTGGATTGTGTTAATAATTTGGTTGTGTTATTATTTTAGGAATAAACAAAATGGACAAGTTTGTTAGTAGAACTAAGAGAAATTTGAGTTCAACTTCCAAACCATCTTCAACTGGTAGTGTAATACCTCTTGACCAAAATAATGAGAAAAGACCTTGTATTGAGGTAGAGGTTTCAGATGATGATATAATTGGTGATCCAGGATTGCGGAAGCCAATTGATAGTTACCCTTTTGAGATTAGAGATTCATTAAGGAGGAGATACCTAGCTAAAGGCCCTTGTCAGCCACTTGGGCATCAATTTCCACCAACTAATTATAAGGGAGTTAAAAGGAGATTTCAAAGTTTATGGTTTAAGAAATTTGCTTGGTTAGAATACAGTGTCTCCAAGGATAAAGCATTTTGTTTATATTGTTATTTGTTTGGTAACAGCAACAAAAATGGAGGAAATGCTTTTACAGAAATTGGATATAATAATTGGAAAAATGCCATAACTAACTTTGTTGCACATGAAGGAGGTTTAGGTAGCTCACACTCTTTGTGTAGAACTAAGGTTGACCAATACCAAAACCAAAGAGAGAATGTGGATTATGTTTTATCAGAAAAAAGTGCTGCTTTAGAGGGTGAGTATCGTACTCGGTTGACAGTGACTTTAGATGTTGCTCGGTTTCTTTTAGGGGAGGGTTTGGCTTTCCGAGGACATGATGAGTCTCCTGAATCACTGCATCGAGGTCATTTTCTTGAACTTATTAGTTGGTATTGTGAGCGTAATGTAGAAGTGAAAAAGGTAATACAAAATGCTCCTAAAAATAATATATTGACTGCCCCATCAATTCAAAGAGATATTATTGAATCATGTGCAATGGAAACGAGAAAAGTTATTTTAAGTGAAATAGGGGACAAGTTCTTTTCTCTTTTGGTTGATGAGGCCCGAGATAGCTCAGTGAAAGAGCAAATGGCTATAGTTTTGAGATTTGTGGGAGATAATGGAGAAGTTAATGAACGGTTTCTTGGAGTAGTTCATGTTATTGACACTTCCGCACAGAGTTTAAAAGATGCCATTGATGCTTTCTTTGCAAAGAATGGATTATCTCTTTCAAGACTTAGAGGTCAAGGTTATGATGGGGCTTCTAATATGCGTGGTGAACTTAATGGTTTGAAAGCACTTATTCTAAATGAAAACAAGCACGCCTATTATATTCATTGTTTTGCTCACCAACTTCAGTTAGCTGTTGTATCTGCTGCACAGGATAAAGATGTTGTGAGTCAATTTTTTGACTATGTTTCTATGATTGTGAATATGGTTGGAGCTTCATGTAAAAGGAAGGATGCTCTTCACCAATTACATCATGAAGAAGTTATTAGCAAAATACAAAGTGGTGAGCTTTCAACAGGAAAGGGCCAGAATCAAGAAATAAGCTTAGCTCGACCAGGTGATACACGTTGGGGTTCTCACTATAAAACATTAATTCGGCTTTTTGATATGTGGGATTCAGTGGGAGAAGTGCTCAATGCAATAAATAGGGATGGTACTGATGCAAAAATGCGAGGCACTGCTAAGAGTCTGGATGAAAAAATGTTCACTTTCGAGTTTGCATTTGTTGGAAAGTTGATGTTGCATATTTTGGGAATGACAAATACTTTGTCACAGATTCTACAGGCAAAAGATCAAAACATAGGGTATGCCATTAGTATGGTTGAAGTGGTGAAAAAGAACTTACAAGCATATAGACAAGATGGTTGGGAGAAATTGTTGGAAGATGTTACGAAATTTTGTAAAGAACAAGAAATTCACGTGCCTAATATGGAAGATATTATTCCATGTCGTAGTAAAAAACTTGTTGATGGACAACCAAAGACTCATTTTCACCATTTTCGTTCAGAAATCTTTATAAAGGTACTAGATTTCTCTTTTAATTGATAAATTCATATATATGGTATTTCTCTTTATTTTTCTATAATTTGTTTTTATAAATGGCTTTTGTTCATATAATGGTAGGTTATTGATCTTGTTGCTCAAGAATTGGAAAATCGTTTCACGCAGTCAAACACTGATTTACTGAGGTGCATAATGTGTCTTGATCCTACAAACTCATTTACTAATTTTGATATTAAGCGACTATTGCATCTTGCTGGGCTGTACTCCAAAGATTTCTCTAGTGCTGAGCTAGTGGAGCTTGACCATCAACTTCAGCTCTACATTTCTTTTATGAGATCGCAAGAAGAGTTCTCTCAACTTCGTGACATTGGAGCTCTTGCAAAAAAGATGGTGGAAAAGCAGTGTCATACTTTTTTTCCATTGGTGTATAGACTTATTGAGCTGGTTTTGGTCTTACCTGTTGCAACGGCTACTGTTGAAAGATCTTTTTCTGCAATGAATATTGTGAAGACTGATTTGCGCAACCGAATGGGAGATGAATTGTTGTCGGATTGTTTATTGTGTTACGTTGAGAAAAAGACTTTTATTAGCGTTGAAAATGAAGTCATTTTGCAATGTTTTCAGAAATTGAAATCTCGAAGGAAGTATTTGCCACCTAGCAAGAGCTCTCGTAATATGAACGACTCGTCGCCGTCAGTTAGAAAAACTTGATTGGTATGTGTATAAGAATATTTATTTAATATATTTTGTATCGTTTAATTTGACGGAACATAATCTTCTTGCAAAAATTTTTGCAGGACTTTTCGCCCCCCCGAACGTCGTCCCCTGGATTCGCCACTGCTACCGTCAGTAGCCAAAATTGCCTCAAATTCATAATACTTGGAATACAAATCTTGAAGAATGAATTAAACGGCCATGATTCATCTTTAACAGCCATATCTTATCTTTAAACGACTAGATGGTATCTCTAACATCCATATTCTTCATCTAGCCTATAAATTGAAGTTTGGTGCTAATTGAAGATCTAATGAATCAATTGAGAACAAAGTGTCTTAAGAGAAAAGAGAGCTTAACATTGCTATAATCATTCTTCAAAGTTTAAGAACATCTCTCATTCAAAACTCGATTTGTTGTGAGCTACCTATAGAAAAGTAATGAAGATTAGTGTGTATCTAAACTTGTGAAAATAGTACTTAGCAAGTGAGGATATCATTAAGTTGTAAAAAAAAAGTTGAATTCTACTCGTTGAAAGAAATTTATAGTGGATTAAAAATTCTCAAGGGAGGGTACCTAGGGGAGAAGAATATGCAAGGAGGCAAATCTCTATAAATTTGTTGTTTTTTATCTTCTAACTCTACCTTTACTTACTGCTTTCAATACTTGAGTATTGCTTATGAAAATTGTCCATATAATCTTGTGCTTGATTGTGTGAGTAAAGTCACTGTTGAAAGGTTGATTGAAAACAGAATTGGTTAATACTCTAGTCAGAAATCCAATATTGAATTGCTTAATCTTATATTGATTTGCTAATAATTCTTGAATATTAAAAATTCCGCTATTGACAATATCACTTATCCTTTTGTTAACAACATCGTAATTCTGATATTTCAACATCTAGTTTTGTAATATTTTTATTGATAATTGTGACTTATTGAATTATCTTTTGAATAAAAATTAATTAGTCAGTTATTCAACGAATAATATTGTGGTATTGTTTTATCTTTATTATTGTATGTTATTGAATTGCAACTTGTCTATTGTCAACATTGCAGAAAGTCACGGTAAACATAAAATTTTTAAAAGACCCAATTCACCCTAATATTGGGATACAACCGTTGGGACCAACACAAGATTAGAATTTGAAAACTTGTAAAATAAATACTAATAATAGAGATAAGTTTCAAAAATACATAAATTTATTCGCCACTTGATAATATTGAAATTTAATTTGATGTTATAATTGTTTTTAAACTTTCTCACAACTTGTTATGAATTTGGAAAACCGTATTTTGATAGAACCCCAAATTAAGTTTTATATATATATAGTTAAACGAGTTATATGAATTTATGAGTTGACTCGTGACATGTCCTGTTTATATCGTATCATAAATGGGTCGACTCTTCTATCATACTAACCCTTTCAAGTCAAATGCTAATTTGTGAAATTTCGCGTGCAACAAATCAAATTAACGTGCCATCACCTATTCTGACAACTCCAATTGTAACCCTCCGGTAACAATGCACTCAATTTAGAAGTTTAAATTATTAAACCCGTTAAAGTTTATTGAGGCCATATACATGTAATATTTCTCATGATGGAGTTAACCATATCAAAATATGATTTGTTTCCCCTGTTTAGGAGTTATTGAATAGGAATGGATAGGTTCCATTCTAGTAATCTTCAATTAGTAAAAAAAAAAAGACTTTTATTATATCATGTCACGCGTTTAAGCCTGTATTTTTAGAATATTTCTTGAATTAGTATCCTATAATTTAGGATAGCTAATACTTAAATGTTAATTACTCTATATATATATATATATAATATGAAAACGAATATTGATGCACTGTATCGTGCTCTAAAAGTTTTTTCATTTTTGACGAAATATAATACTGATATGTAAATAAAATGTAAATTCATACAATTAAAGGAGAGTACATACTAATTGAGGATTTATGTCAAATTCATTAATCAAAAGGAAGCACATTGTTATGAGAAAAATGTGAAAAGAAAAGAACTCTCATTGATTTATTAATTTGAGTGGAAATGAATACTTATCATGGTAAGAAAAACATCAATTCAGAAGGCTTATTAATGTTCAAATGCAAATTGGAAGGCCCCCATCTATCGAATGACATTTTCCTAACCTAATGATTTAATGCCTATTTTTATAATTTTTTTTTTTCAAAAAAAAGAAAGAAAGAAAAGGGCTTGTTTAAATGTTCCGACAAGAACCAGGGAAATCGGGTGCAAAAAAAAAAAAAAAAAAAAAAAAAAAAAAGAATTTCAATTGGTTTTTTCATCAAAAAAGATAAAAGGAAAAAAAATGAAAGGAGAGTAATAATTATCTTCTTTCGTGAATGATTGAAACAAGCTATATAATGTAGGATGTATTTAATTAATCACCTAATAATGATTAGCTCATCATCCAAGGACAAATTGGTAATTGCAAGGAAAAAGGGATGGAGTGCACGCGCAGCGAAGTAGAGTGGTGGGAAAAGGAGAAACGGAACAAGGAGATCAAATGATTGTTGAGGTGTGGATGGTCGGAGAGTGAAGGGACAGGATGACACGCACGACTGTGTTGTTGGAGTTGTATGGGTGAGGGGCCCACACAGGAAGGATGAGAGGATGTTGGGACCCACAAGGGGTGTGATGGCACGTGTCTCCAGGCAAGACATGTTGGTCCACGTGAGAGAGAGGCTTTCCCTTATTTCCCGCACCCCTCTTCTCCCACGTGAACTCCACTCTCTACTGTCCCCCTTTTTTTTTTTTTTTTGTTTTCGTCTCTCTCTTTCTCCCTCCCTCTCCTACCACAAAAGGCTTTATCATTATTATTTCCGTCGTTTGCTCTCGGCTCGGCTCGACTCGACTTTTTTCCTAGCTGTATTGCAAAAAATTATGACAATTAATACACCAAATTGCATATAATTAAACTTAAAAGCCTTCTTTCTTTATTTATTTTTTGGAGGTGAAAATTACTTACTAATAGATGATTACTTAGGATACATGTATTATAAAGTAATTGCCTAAAAGGGTGCATCTGTTCATCCTTCTTTGATTAAAATTAAAAAATGTATATACGATTTATATGTTTTTGTGAAATATTTAAACTTTCTTTACTCCGCTCAATCTTTATTGATAAAATATTATAATTATCGTTAACTATATCACAATAAATAAGTACAATACATATAAATTATAGTTGTGGATATTGTTTGATAAGGATTATTATTACTATTTAAAATATTGGCTCGAAATAATCTCATTGTGCTGGTTTCAATACAAAATTTACTTTATAAAATTTTAAGAAGCCATCTGTTGATTAGTTTATCAAGTAATGAAATGTTCCCATAACAAGGTAAATTTTGTCTGTGTTTTTTATTAAATTATTTCAATAATTACCCTTCTAATGAATTATGTGAAAATTCATACCCGCTAGGGGTTTCTTGTTTTGAGGAAGACTAGGTCAGGACCTGCAAAACAAAATAAAAATACTCCGACACTCAAGTCAGTAAGAGATCAAGAAGCAGTATAGTAGAAATAAAAGAGTTTTTTGTGTATACCTTTTGAGCTAGAGAGCCTTTATATAGGCTCCAAACTGTAATAATTATATTAGGATTGATATTCTTATTTGACCAATAGGAAAGATTCCTAATTAGAGTAAAATAGTACCTTTGCAGAGTTCTATCCTGATTAGGATATAGACTCCTTGATATGGAAGGTTTGTAGTCTGTCCAATCCTAGATTCTTCGCTTGCTAGGGAATTTTCCATTATACCATCAGAAGTCCCCCCTCAGTCTAGCTCAAGCCTTTTAAGGTTGAAAGTTACTCCAAGCCGAATGCGGCTTGGTCCACATGTGGTATGTGTTTGACTGGATGAAGAGTAATTTTCCTTGTTAAGGATTTGATTCGGTTTCCAGCATTGTTGTGCCTTAACCTTTCCTGCACTGCTCTGTTTGGGACCAGGCCAAGGTCCTTCACATGAACAGACCCACCACTTTTAGGAACCTGCTATAGGTTTTTCCTTTTAATTTTGTAGGGTTTTGCGTGTTCTGAACCCGATGAAGTTATTGATTCAACGAGTCCACGCTCACCGCACCAATGATGCATTATGTGAAAATTCATATCCGCTAGGGGGTTTCTCGTTTTGAGGAAGACTAGGTCAGGACCTGCAAAACAAAATAAAGATACTCCGACGCTCAAGTCAGTAAGAGATCAAGAAGCAGTATAGTAGAAATAAGAGAGTTTTCTGTGTATACCTTTTGAGCTAGAGAGCCTTTATATAAGCTCCAAACTGTCCTAATTAGATTAGGATTGATATTCTTATTTGACCAATAGGAAAGATTCCTAATTAGAGTAAAATAGTACCTTTGCAGAGTTCTATCCTGATTAAGATATAGACTCCTTGATATTGAAGGATTATAGTCTGCCCAATACTGGATTCTTCGCTTCCATCACCTTCTTTTATGGTTCTTTTCTTTTTTGTAATGTTTTTAAATAATGACATTACTAATTATGCAAATATCGTGATTTATCTATTAGTTAGTTGGTTAGGTAAAGCTTTTATTTGTAATTTTGTATAAGCTTACATCGATGAATACATCGATGGCTATTCAAGCTTGCATTTTGAAATATGGGTGTCAATTACACATAAGGAGTCCATGCGCTTGGATGTTTATGTTTGTTTCTAGCACGGACAAAAAACAATTACTTTTTAATAAAGTTGTTACATATTGAATTTGATGGTTGCTCGTGTTATGTAGTTATATTCATTTAATTCCCGATAAATAAAAACTTTAATTAGAAAAGTTTTTTTGAAAACTAAAAATTGAAGATTGGAATTTTTGTTTTATAAGAATGTCATATATTTTGTTAATTAAACATATAAAAGATATAACTATAATTTTAAGTGAAACTAAAAATATTAGACAAGTCACTCTTGATGTGCCCTATCTGATTCGTTCTATATACTTATATGGATAAGCAGTGTATAAAATGAAGAATCAATAGTTATCGATTTCTCCGTAGAAGATTACAAATTAGAAAGAAAATCCAAAATCTGATTTTTTATTTTATTTTTATATGTGGATTCAAGATTTGGCTGGGTTTCTACAAGAGATATTTATACCGTGAAAACTTATCTCATAGTTCGTTGATTTGCTTTGGTATGAGTATGTATTTTCATGCATGCATGATTAATTTAGTAGTAGTCACATAAAATAATAATAATAAAAAATGTTACCCAACAAATGAATTTTAATATGAAAGACCAAAATTGATAATGTAATAAGAGTATATAATTTACCATCCAAAAAATTTGCACAATTGAATTATTGATTACATAAACAGTAGTATTTTCTTTTATTTTATGCCTGGAAAAAGGAAAATTAAAATATTGAGCATTTTAACCAAAAAGCAGTTAAAATATTGCGTCACAAAAAGCCGTGAGGTCGTTTTCGTAGCCATCATGAATACCAGATTCAGCTAATAACTGGCCCAATTATTAATCATATTCCGTTCATCAGTCTCGCCTCCAAAGCGTCAACTCCACGCATGAGAACCACAACCTTAATTTTTCTATCCGCCTGACACAACGCGCATTGGATGCAAGGGAGAAACCGTATCTGATGAGATGAAAGGCGCATCCTTTTTATTGCAAGATATAATAATTAAAAAAGGAAAAAAAAAAAAAAAAGTTAAAGAAAGCGACACGTTTGTCCTGCAAGGACACGCCCCTCGTGCCAATCGCATGAGAAAAAGATTTTCCAAAAAGGAAGATAAGAGAAGGGGTGGGCCCAATGGATATGTGGGACCCACTCCCAATTTATTTTATATTTTTAAAAGTTTTTTTTTTTTTTACATGATCAAAAAAACAAAAGTTTATCTGTCTGCTTCCAATCATCAACCATCCACTCTTGATTTGATGGTTGTCTGGCTTAACTGGCTTTGGCCCTAATTATGTAGCAAATACTACTGTTAACATTACCCCACTCCTGCTTTTGAGTTTTCATCACACCCGTTTATTGGTCCTTCCATTTTATCATGGCCGTTCGTTTTTTGTGACAAGTGGGTGACGTTTTCAGGTGTGATATGGCCCATTTGATTAATGATATGGAGATCCTTGATGATACGCTACGTGGTTTTTTTTTATTTTTTTTAATAATCAACACTCTAATTAAACTACCACTAATTTAATTATGTTTTTGTGGGTTCAATTGGTAATGTATCTTTTTTTTTTCCCCCAATACTACATGTAGACCTGTTAATTGGGCGGGCTGGTCCGGGTTAGGGCCGGGCTTAACGGGCTTTTCATTAAAATTATATTGTCCAAGCCTTGCCCAGCCCTTCCTGTGGAAATGACGGGCTCGGGCCGGGCTGGGCCGGACTTGAAACCTCTCTTCCCAAGCCCGCCCAATTGAACCCGCAAAATTTATTTTTTTATTTATCTAAAAAAATTTAATAGCTTTAAAATAAAATGTAAGTTAAACCAATGCCATAAAAAAGTTAAATCCAAAATAATCTAAATTTCAAACACAACAATATCCTTGAAACAAAATAGCACAAACTTGTTCTAATATTCTTAAATACTAAATAAAGTCTACTAGCAGCCAAACTTAAAAGTTTAAAATTTGTGGAATATGAAAAGCCTGGTGAGAGGCGGCAGTAGAGTTAATTACTTAATCAATAGTATTAAGATTTATATTTGATCAATAAATTATAATTTGTATTTAATATTTTAATAACCAATACATATATATAACGGGCGGGCCGGGCTACCAGGGCTTTATATTGTTTAATCAAGCCCAACCCTTTAGAATCCGGGCTTTTACGGGCTTGGACTGGGCCGGGCCAAACATGATAAATGTATGTCCAAGCCCTCTAAAATTAGTGCGGGCTTGGGCGGGCTGAGCGGGCCTCCCGTCCAATTAACAGGTCTAACTACATGTTATTTTGCCTCGGGCTGTCAAAATAGGTGGTGACACAATAACACTATTCGTTTAACACGGAATTTAATGAATTAGGGTTGGGTTTATGAGGGTTAGTGTTGGAAAAGGGTCGATACTTTTATGACACAAGATAAACAGGTTGGGTTACGAGTCAACCCATGAACCCATATAACCTGTTTAACAAATTAGTAATTTTGACTAATATGAAGGTTAAAACTATTATTTGCACTTGAGAGCTGATAGTATAAATTTATTCTTTGTTCAATACTTCCAAACCCTTATTCATTGTGATTTAGTGGATTTTTTTGGACTATACTAGGCTAGTAGCTATTATGGCTTTTGATGTAGAAATTGCAGCTTAGAGAGACTGCCTGAATGAAATGTAAAAGTTTCACTAGATATTGTTTAATTAGTAAAAATGCAGAAATTTAAACTAATTTTTACTTTCTATTGCCTATTTGCAAAGTTACATGTTTAATTGAGTTGATGAATTTATGTTGATTTATTTTTAGAATTGTAATTATTATTTTTATAGATAGTGTGGTTCAATATTGAATTGATATATAAATAATCTTTTTTTTTTGTTAATATAAATAATCTATGTTTAAATAAATGGGTTGAACATGTTAATAGTGTCAACCTGTTATAATATAGTGTCGTGTCCTATCAACCCATTTAATATATGGGTAGTGTCAGTGTTGATCTTATAAGTGTCACCAAACTGTGTCGACACGACACGAACACGACATGTGAACCCATTTTGACAGCCCTAATTTTGCCAAATACTTTCATATTATATTGTTATCCCTTATTTTTTCTTCCATTTAATTCGTTTTATAGTAAAAAAAAAAATATATAAGTGTAGTTTATTTAGTGATTCACATTATATTTCAACTTAACTCCGCATATAAAAAAAAAAAATTAATTTTTCACTTATGCTAAATTTAATTTTTCTAACAGAAATAATAATAAATAGCTATAAAAGAACCACAAAAGAAAGAATGAGAAAAAGAAATTGGATTACTTAAACGAACTACAAAAGTTAAGTCATTTAATTTGGTTTCTAACTTGTACACATAAGAAATAAGTAATTTAATTCAATTTTCTATTTATGTTCTCATTCATCAAGAATTCTTTAGAATAGCTTGTGTTGAGCCAAAATGAGATTAGAGAATAATAACTAATGAGTGGGTGATTGATTTGAAAAAAAAAATGCCAGTGATTTAAGTTGTCTTATTAAAATAATAAGGAAATGAGTTTAATTTAAATGAATTCCATCGAAATGGAGTTTATAAAAATACTTTGTTAATAAGAATTTTAGACAGGTTAGGCTAGGGCTGTCAAAACGAGTGGTGACACAATAACACGATTCGTTTAATACGGAATTTAACAAATTAAGGTTGGGTTTATGAGGGTTAGTGTCGGAAAAGGGTCGACACTTTTATGACACAAGATAAACAGGTTGGGTCACGAGTCAACCCATGAACCCGTATAACCCGTTTAATAAATTAGTAATTTTGACTAATATGAAGGTTAAAACTATCATTTGCACTTGAGAGCTGATAGTATAAATTCATTATTTTTTCAATACTTCCAAACCCTTATTCATTGTGATTTAATGGATATTTTTTGGACTATACTAAACTAGTAGCTATTATGGCTTTTGATGTAGAAATTGCAGCTTCAGATGGATTACCTGAATGAGATGTAAAAGTTTCACCATATATTGTTTGATTAGTAAAAATGCAGAAATTTAAACTAATTTTTACTTTCTATTGCTTATTTACAAAGTTACATGTTTAATTGAGTTGATGAATTTATGTTGATTTATTTTTTGAAGTGTAATTGTTATTTTTATAGATAACGTGGTTCAATATTGAATTGATCTATAAATAATCTATTTTTTTTTACTATAAATAATATATTTTTAAATAAGTGGGTTGAACATATTAATAGTGTCAATATAGTGTCGTGTCTTGTCAGCCCATTTAATATATGGATAGTGTCAGTGTTGACCTTATAAGTATCACCAAACTGTGTCAACACGACACGTGAACCCATTTTGACAGCCTTAGGTTAGACTGAGTTTGAAATATGAAATTTAGGAAAAATTGAAATGAAAGAATTAAATTTATTATACTTCTATACTACCTATATATAGGTAGAGTATTACGATAAGTAGTACTAATTTCAATACTTATTATGAGGAGGTTGATTCATAATTAAAGAGAAATGATAATGGGAGGAAGCAATCAGTAAGTGGTGCTTAAATTTCAATACCAAAAAAAAAGGTATTTAGACTTTTGATGAGGTGCTTGCTACTTTCTCCTTCAATGTGTTTTCAGATTATTACTTTGCTGCTAATGATTCATGTTGTGAAATAAAGTTTGTTGAAAGTAACTTCCCCTTCCAACATTTATCATTTCATTTTCTCTTTTCATATTACTGTACTACTAACCAACATTAACATATTTTTCTTTTCTTTTAATCACAAAATTAGTCATATTTCATTGCTTATAATTACGTGAAATTAAATCATTTAGCATTTAATATTCATCTACACTTATGTCATGACATTAAGTTTCATTATAATAGGTTAAGAGTTTGGGTACTATTAAAAAACGATATGCTTACCATACAAATTTGAAATTATACCCGAACAATAAATGCTAAAAAAAAAAAACACAACTCACAGAAAGAATAATAAATACCACGATATATCAACTTAATGGGACGGGATTGTAAGTATCTTGTTTCACACAGCAATGTAGATGGGGTACAAATGGTTATCTCGTTCTTATCCTTTTGAATTTCAAAAAATCTTTATCATTTTCTTCGTGCATGATTGAGAAAAAAAGTTTTTCTACTTTCTCTTGCTGAGATCACGATAAGGACAATGGATCCCCGTAAAATACTTTTTCCACTTTTTATTTTCTTAAAATATTAATTAAAAGTTAAATTATACAATAAATATATTAAGTTATTAAAAAAAATTATTATCTTTTAATATTTAAACTAAATATAAATATTAAATTTAAATTTTGTAAGTATAATATAAAATTAAAATATATTACAACTGAAATAATTTTTTAGAAAAATAAGTTATTATTTTTGAATTAAAATATGATAGTGTGTGTGTGTGTGTATATATATATATAGATGTAAATTGATATCTAATTAATCCCTGGTTGTGACCACTAAAATAAAGTTAACTGGTAACTAATTTGCTTTTGAAATTATTGTACGTCTCTTGCCGAGTTTCACTGTTACAAATTATAAATAACAAAATAATAAGTAAAAAATAGGAGAAAGTTTCAAAACAAATAATTGCGAAAAGAATACTATTATTTTAATCATTTATGCAATAATTCTGATGAATGTAAAAGGAAAATGGAAAAGAAGAAGCAATCATACGATTTGGTGTTGGCACAGTCAACAGTCAACAGCATAGTTAAGCAACTGAACAACTGGCCAATCTGAGCTGGTGAGAGAATGTAGAAAAAGATAAGATTTTACCACAGTTAATGTATGACCGAGTTAATTCTTTTAAACTTTTTTCAAAAATGGTAAAATAGTAATTAAAAAAAATAAATAAATTGACAGAGTTAGGTGATAATAAAATAATAATAAAAAAATGAATATATGGGGGGAGGCAAAAGCCATGATTGAGATAATTGGCCTCCTGACAACAAGTCATGATTGAATCTTACACACACACACACACACTTACCCCATTTCTCTCTTCTTTCTATTTAACCTCCTTCATCCTCCCCATTTCCTCTTCATTCCTTCTCCACTCTCTCTCTAAAACCTCCTTTCTCTTTCTCTCTCTCTATTAAACTCATCAAAAATTTACAACTTCTTCCTGCGAAGAAGATGATGGTTGGTAAAGAGGATTTAGGTTTGAGTTTAAGCTTGAACTTTCCGCAAAATTATCACTCTCTCCCCCAGCTTAATCTCCTTCCTTCTTCTGCTCATTCCTCTTCTCCTTCTGCTTTCAATCCTCACAAACCTTCATGGATTCACTCTTTCCCTTCTTCAGGTATTACTTTATTCAGATCTGCATGGCCTCTTCTTTTTCAGATCTGTTTTTGTTATTTTTCCTTTCATTTCCCCCATAAACAAACGGACTCTGATGGATTAAAATAGGACTTCTTTTTCTTATCTGCTTTTTTCATGTGTGCGATCTTCTTTTATTTTTAATTTTTTTTTTAAATCAATCGTTTTCAGCTCCCTTTAATTAATTAATTTCTTTTGTATTAGATCCGTGCCTTGAGAAATTCGAGTATTGTTTCTGATTTATTCATCTTTTTGCATGCAGATCCAAACTCGGATTCCTGCCGAGCCGAAACGAGATCGTTCCTCCGCGGAATCGATGTGAACAGCCTGCCGTCGACGGCTGATTGTGAAGAGGAAGCTGGTGTTTCCTCCCCAAACAGCACTCTATCGAGTGTAAGTGGAAAACGGAGCGAAAGAGAAGGAAATGGAGAGGATAACGACGTAGAAAGAGATTGTTCTCGCGGAATCAGCGATGAAGAAGATGGCGATACCTCGAGGAAGAAACTCAGGCTCTCTAAAGATCAGTCTGCTATTCTCGAAGAGAGCTTTAAGGAGCACAACACTCTCAATCCAGTAAGTTCTTTCTTCTTCCATTTTGTGGATGAGATTGAGAATCAAAGTAATTTTATGTTTGGCTGTCGAGAAAAAGTAAAAAAGAAAATCAAACCTCCAGTTGTCGATAATTTGTTTCCTATTTTTCCTACTCATGACTTAATGAGTCAAAAGAGAAATAGTGATCATGATAATTTGTTTCAAATTTCCCTGCGCTTTTCTCGGGAACCAAACAGCATATACACAAACAGAAAACTCAAGGGGTATATAAGTAATTAAACTAATGAACTGCGTGATTTTTCCGTCTGTACAGAAGCAAAAGTTGGCATTGGCTAAACAACTTGGGCTGAGACCAAGGCAAGTGGAAGTGTGGTTTCAGAACAGAAGGGCAAGGTGAGGAATATTTCCTTTCTTAAAAAATTGGATACTAATTTTAAATTTAAGCAATTTTTCATAATGCCATATTTGGATCGAACAGCTTTTATTTACAATTTTTTTGTAATTTTTTACAGGACAAAGTTGAAGCAGACTGAGGTTGACTGTGAGTTCTTGAAGAGATGCTGTGAGAATCTAACTGAAGAAAACAGGCGGTTGCAAAAAGAAGTTCAAGAACTGAGAGCACTCAAACTTTCTCCTCAGTTCTACATGCAAATGACCCCACCCACAACCCTCACCATGTGCCCCTCATGTGAACGTGTTGCGGTCCCACCATCTTCATCTTCAGCCGTCGATCCACGGGCCCACGCTCATATGGGTCCCACTCACCACAGGCCCATTCCCGTCAACCCATGGGCTCATCAGGGCCCAGGACCCTTTGATGCCCTTCGTCCTCGATCCTAAATAAACAAGGACATTTTGGTCATTCCGGACATCATAATTAAAAAAAATATATATTTATTATTATTATTAATTAATCACCCATATCTTTAATTAGAGAAAAGAAGGTTGTTGGGAAGGAATGTGTTGTAAATGGAAGGAAAAGGAAGTAGTTGTAATAGCGTACTATGAGTTATCTTTCTATGTGTTCAAAGTCTTAGGTCGAAGATATGGTGGTTGTAAGGTTTTGATTTGGTGGGTCTTCATGTTTTGTATTATTGACCCATCAATCTCCTTCAAAAAGGTTGACATATTAGTTTAATCTTTTCATTAATTATATGCTAATCCTTCTTCTCCCCCCTCCAACTTTTTAGAATGGGCAAAAGGAAGAGGAACTTGCAAGTAAATGTAAAGTGCTCTATTTTCTAATTGATTTTTATTGTTCATTAACTATCAAGTCAAGCAAAGTTTATTGTATTTATTATTATAATCTTAAATTGAGTATATCCTTTTTAAATAAAACAATGAGGCTTTTATATATATATATATATATAAGATATCTTTTTGTACCTTAGCAAATTAATCAAATTAATTGGTTCGAACATGCCTTTCAGAATTGAAACTTGAAACTTGAAATGAGTTTGTTATATAGTACTCAAAATCTATAATTTAAAGGATATGTGGCTATTTTTGTTTAACTCATCCTAATATATACTTAAGGTGAGGATTGTCTCGCGTATATGAAAAATTACATAAAATCAATTATTGAGCAATGGAAAACATTTATCACGTTCTCTTCACGTCTATAGAACTATTTGAATTGTAAAGTGAATATCTACAGGTTACGCAACATTGTATATAAGGGTCTCAGCATTTGACATTATATCTCACTTGAAAACATGTATTTCAAAATAATGATAAATTTTTTTAATAATGTTGAATCTTAGCATTAAAGTAAACCAAATAGTTTATTTCAACTGAATATCATTAAAGTAAACCAAATAATTAACTTTTGGAATTTATGATATATTGTGTGAGAAATGAGAATCTCTCTTTGTTTCTATATGTGTTGAACAAGTGGGATTTGGTAGGGTCAAATATTATAAGGAACGTTTTCTAATTGGGAGTTGATTATGGATGAATGAAGGATTCAAAAAACAGTCCTCTACTTTAATTAAGGTCTAAAGAAACTAAAGTTGTGTTATAAGAAATGAGAACAACTTCCTAATTTCAGGGATTTATTTAAATATTTGCAATAAACATGTTTGATAAAACTTTCAAAGGGTTCCTTAATTTCTTGATTTGTGCTTCTTTGTCTTACCTAGATTTGAATTTTTTTTTTTTATTTTTTCTTCATGTTTTTATCAGAAAAGTTTGCTTGTTGAATACATTACATAACATTGTGAATTCCTTTACATGGCCAGTTGAACAAAATTAGGTCCTAAGTATTCAAAACCTGATTAAGAATTGTCTACCAATTAGAAGGAATTTTGTTTTCTTCTACGAAATTCAAAATTACTTGTTGAATAGGGCAGAAGAAATTTCAATTTGAACCCTCAATTAATTTTTCCTCTTTTCATTTTGACTTTGGGCTAAAAATGGCAAAAATTGAGTTGGTAGTTGTAATACTAATATAGAGAGAGAATTGCTAAAATTTTGTCAAGAGAGTTTGTTGCAATAATTTATAAAAATAAAAAAAGGGGGGTAGAATAGAAGTGAAGGGATTTGATGCTTATTATGATTACTCTTGGTGTTCACAATCACAATGATGGTGAAGACTTTTCTACTCATAATTTGTGAACAAATCCTACTTTTTAGATTTGACATTGGGAAAAGATAAGATTTCATCAACATTATATGATTTTACATATCACTAATTTGTTTGCTATGCATCAAATAATTATTAATCATCAATTAATTGATTGAAGGAAAAATCTAAATAAAGTAAACTCGGTTGGATTTTGAATTCAAAAACTCAGCATCTCCTTCGATTTTTTGAAAGAAAAACATAAAATTCCATCTATCCAGTAGGAGGGAGGAAAGAAATCTCGTTCCTTATTTCACCATACCCCTGCCATGTCAATAGATCATTGGCAAAATTAGTCATCGAAGACCATTTCCTGGGCTTTTCAGATAATTAATTTAATTGTCAAAAATATTTACAATATTAAAGCAGTAAAATAAAGTAATAAAATGATACATTATTTTTCAAAATTAGAAATATATCTAAAAATTGAGTTTGGTGTTAAAGTGCCTATTCTGCTATAGCCTGGTGGTGACGATATCTATCTCCAACCGACAGGAAAAAGAAAAAGAAAAAAAAAAAAAAAAAAAACCTTACAAATGAAAAGGTATAAAAGTGGGTATAACATTGTAAACATTTCTTAAAAGTGAATTCATTATAAAATTTTCAGCTGTTGGCCATTAGCTATGAACGTTCTTCTTAGCCCAAATACTGAAAATGGGCCGTATTTTTAAAAAAGAAACCAACAAATTTCAGTTTCTAATAAAAACTCCTTATATTAGGTTTATTACATCCAACACCCCTGAACTTCAAAAATATTCAATTTACTCCCTGAACTTGTCTTAACCGACCCAATTTGCCCTCCAAATCTGATGTCGAAGAGAGATAATTTGAAAAGGTCAATTGTTTTTTTCTCTTTGTCACGTCAGATTCGGGAAGCAAAGTGAGTTGGTTTTGCCAATTTTAGGGAGCAAAGTGGACATTTTCAAAGTTTGAGGTGCCATTTGGTGTTTGGAGCTAAGTTTAGGGGAGAATTGATGTATGATGCCTTTATATTATAATAAATTTAATATTGGATGTGATGTGAAATATAATTGAACATGCTATACTGGTATTTTTGTTAATAAAAATTTATTATTGAGGACTCCCAAATTTGTACTCCAAAATTGCAAATTTCCACTGAACTTGCAGTATGTAAAATAAAGATTCACTTAACAATAATTAAATGTGGCACTGCAAATATTTGAACCTTCTACTATTCACTGTTTAGTTTAGATTATATGATACCAATTAGCCTAAAAGTTTAAACGGATAATTATTAAGTATTTATTATTTGGAACACTTTGTAGTTAGTTTTCAAAACCATATGCAAATTTAGCTCTCATTGCTGTTACACCTTTCAAAATCTGAACCAATAACACAGCCTATTTATACTATAACTTAGTTGATTTCCGCTGCCTCTCATTGCTTGTACACTTTCAAAAATCTCAACCAATTAGTACTCAAGCCTATTTAATTTAGAAGATTTTTGCTGCATACTTACTAGATTTTTATGTATGTGTGTTTGGCATTGACATTCTTCCCGTCTTAATCTGCTCTGGTATTTGTTAACGTTTCATCTATTAAGTGCCGAAAGATTGACCTATTCACAATCTGGCTACTTGATACCTCAAAGATTGATTTGGTTTTTTTGGTACCTAAGCTTTCAGAATCAAGAAAATTTAGTGCTTAACATACATGTTGAGAATAGTTTGGTCCTTAGATAATTATCAATATTACTGTAATAACTTCTATATTCATTGTTATTGTGATATACAAATTATTTTTTCTTTACTAATGTTCTTTAAACTATCAATATCATTAATTTCACTATTCAAGAGCTAAGTGTTCTCGATCTCTATAGATCAGGTAATAAAATGACCAAATCAATATCAGATAACAAGTGGGCAGATTGTGGATAGGTTAGCCCCAAAAAGTTCTTTCTTTCATTAAGGGCCACAAGCAGAGTATTTGCTTTCTATGGATGTCTCTAATGACTATGTCCAACTCAATTATCACCATGGTTTGGGATTACTTTGCTGGGCTTTAAGGTTGGGGTTCAGTAGTTTCCTAATTATATTCTCTAGTTCCCCTCCTTCGACTTACATCATCCAATTTCTACATATGAATCAGAATAAGTCATGATTTTTTATTTTCTAAAGAGACAATGGATTTCTTTTGTGAACTGCATGTATCTTTATTGAGATAATTTTGTTCAGGGCTTAATTATATTTATGGCTTCTCAATATATATAACTGGCCCTAAGCCTATTTCCACAAACCCAACTTGCATTGCCAATTGTGTTACAACCTATACTTAAAAGACATTTGATTTACAGCAGACATCAGATAATGTTAGTGGGGAAAAAAAAACTATGAGAACAAGTTGGCTAAAGGAGATTCCAAAGTGAAGAAGAGAACACGAACACGAAATGCATCAAAATGATGAGCTAATGCAGGCAGAATTTATTGGGAGTAGTAGCTTGTTTTCTCAGCAATGCTAAACATGAAGTAAATAATAGAATAAAGGGCCATCTTGCCCCTTTCACCATCAATTTACCTTAAATCAACTTTGAATTTTTATTTAACCTACTTGACATTTTGGCTAAATTAGTTCAAAATTGTTTCGTGTTATCATATGATTGGTGATTTTTTCTTTTATTTTTTTTAATACGTATTTTAGACTAGTTTTGAATTAAATTTACAACTTGAACCACTAAACTGATGTTTAATTCTCATTTTAGGACCAAATTAAATTGTAAGCAAATTTGAAGCTAAATTGACCTTGTTTCATAACTATAATAAGAAAATAAAATAAATATTAAATAATTATAATTTTATTTGAGGTGTGAAATGGGAGAGACCAAGAAAAGTTATATATGCAATAGTAAAAAGTTTGTTGTATTAATTTGGTTTATAATAATCATTGATTCTACCCTACATGTAAAATAAAGGAGACCAAAATTGACAATGGATTTTATAAATATAAACTACAAAATAGTACCTGTAGTGTTGGGGTAAAATAAAAATTCATATTTTTGTTAATCTTAGAGAGTGTTTGGTTTGCTTGAAAAATACCATGGAATGAGAATTGGAATGAAAAATTCTCATTTACAATGTTTGGTTAACTCAAATTTATTATGGAATGGGAAAGTGATTCCCATAAATGGTGGAATGGGTGATTCCCCCTTTAACCCATGTTAATCAATTTTGATTCCTTGGGAATCAAAACAAATGGTGGTTATAGTGTGCATACCCACGTAAACATATTGGTTACTTTTTTTTTTTTTTTTCTTTTCAATTTCTTTAAAATATTTATTATAAAATTATTATGTGCATTATAATCTCTCCAATATCTTAATGAATGACAATTAAAATATTTCTTTTTTTTTTTTTTTTTTACAAGAAAAACACTTATCATGATATAATTTGATTTTCATACTTTTTAGTTTTTATGACTTTTTATCTTACTTATTTATTTATAAATATTACTATCGTAAAATCAATTTTTTTATTCCAAAACAATTGAATTCCGATTCCAGATTGAACCAAACAAAAGTTATAAATAGTCATTCCGATTCTGATTCCACCCTATTCCGATTCCGTTTCTGATTCCGATTCCAAAGTTCAAACCAAACGCACTCTTAGTTAAAATGTGAGTAAATATCTCTATTACCATTGAAAATTATCATCAATCCAAAAGGAGAAAGAAATTCGAGGAAGAACAAGAAAATTTGGATGCGAGTTTGTTACTTTTTTAGTTGTATGTCGCTTTAGAAAATCTGTATTTCCAGACGTGCAAAGATGAGAATTCTCTCAATCTAACTTGGAATCATGTGTCTTGGGATGTCTGGTAGGTATTTTACAAAGTTAAAACGGAGCTATATCGATCAAGGTTCTCATAAATTACTACTAATTATGGAGTAGAGCTAAAATTGGTATAACATGATGCTCTTGGAAATAACGGATCAAGTCCTTTTAGGTCTCCAATGTAATTTACGAAAAAACTTCAACAAAAGATGAGCTGCCTACAGGTTTGCGTGATGAACCTTAAACCGATTAATTGGATTCGTTGATTACAGCGAACACAGGTAGCATACTGTTATGCAAAATTGAAACAGTTTAAGCAGCTCATCAGGAAGATAATAGAATGCAATGGGAAAACATAATCTGGTTTTCTGGACTTGCAGTTGTTCTTCTTTTTTTATGAAACGTTAAAATCATTCACAAGCATATTTACTTGCACTGAAACCAAAATCATATTCACCCTAATGAAATCTTTTCAGCTCAACAAATTCATAAGAAATCACCAAGAAGAAATAAACCATTTTCCAATTAATGTAAACCAAGCAATTCTTGTTTGTATACCAATCATCACATTATATATTTGCTAAGTTAATTTCTTGATACCAATTAAAAACTAAAACCATTTTTTTTTAACAGAAACCAAAAGTTTAATTTGATCATTCTATTTCAAATTACCTTGTCATCTTTCTATTAATTTGTCCACTAGATCTCTTGATTGACTCTATTCTTTGCAGCCTGATTTGCTCTCTGAATTTTGCTATGAATTCATCCGCTTTCTTGTCAACATCCGGCCCTGCTGCATCACTTCCGGCGCCAGTGCAGCTACTCTGTTCATTGTTTGAACCAGCTGAAGGAGCTGAGACAAAAGAATCTGTTTTAATTTCATCATCTTCTTCGTCTTCCGTCTCCTCTTCCGATTCCATAACTAATTCCTCCACAGTTTCTTCTTTCTCTTCCTTTGGAAACTCCATGAACGTTGGCTGCGGTATAAAACTCGCTCTGTCTCGATTCATAAATGATGATTGATTAAATTCTCTCTCCTTCCTTCCGCCGGCGTAGGTTTCGTTGCTTCTTCTTGTTCCAACTGATTTTGGCATTGTGAAACTTCGCTGCGGATTGAAAACCTCATCCTCGATTATTGTTTTTGATTTTCGAATTACGTGCGGCGGAGTTGGAGGCGGCGGCGGGGGAGGTGGAGGAGGGGGAGGTGGTGATCTGTAAATGGTCTTCTTCCTAACAAAATCCTCTGCAGATTTTCCTTGTGTCTCGGTTGGAAACTTTTTTGGCGAAGAGGAAAATTTCGGCGAAGAGATTGTTGAATCCGATCGTGATACTCGTGACGATTGGGCCTTTAAAGACCTATTGAATTCAGATTCCTCCATGGAAGAAGAAGGCAGAGAACACAGAGGAGGACTATAAGGTTCCTGTTTGGTTTCCTTTAATTCCATTCTTCCGGATCTCGATTTCCATGGAATTGGGGAAGGAAGCACCAGATTATCATTCAGATTCTCGTCCAAATTGCTTGAAAATCGTTTCGAACTCAAAGTAGAATTGGACCTCGAAAGAGAATTAGCAGAAACACCAAAAGATTCTCTGCTAATTTCATTGGCATCTGCGTCCAAAACACGCGATTTCAGGCTCCTAACAGGCAAGAGGAGCGGTTTTTCCCCAACTCTAGAATTACCATTTCTCTGTTGTTCTGGATCAGCTACAACAACCACAGGCTTATTCCTGTGGTACTGATTATTCCATGTCTGCACAGTGCTAATTCCATCAGACCTGGATGAGCCGTCTCCTTCATCATCGAAAACCGAAGAAACCTGAAGAAACCTAGAGACGTAGGATTGAGCATTATCAAACTTGGAGGAGTGACTGCTGTTGTTGATGTTGATATTATCTTTTTCTGATTCATTGTTTCGTCGGCTAAAAAGGCCGTAGGAAACAGCAATACCAACGAAAATAAGGTGAAGAAATTCCCAGCCTCTAGTATTTAGTGTTTGGTTGATGAATTCAGGAGCTTGAGAAGGAAAAATTGGAAGTATAACTAAGAAGACGGTGACTACAAGTGCTTTGTAAAGGAAATGAGAGTAGAACTTAGTTGGATTATTATTAATATTAGGTTTGTTTTGGTGTTGGAATTTGGTGTAGTAATCGTTCTCTGCCATTGGAGAAGGAAGAAGGAATCTTAAGCTACTTAATTGCTGAATTTAAGAAGAAGAAGAAGAAGAAGAGGAAGAAGATGAAGACTTAGGGGTTAAGGAAAAGAGAAGAAAGAGGAAGAAAAAGTGTTGGGGAGAAGTGAGCAAAATTGAAGATTAGCATATTTATGCTTTATAATTAACGGTTAATGAAAGCAGGGACGGGACCGGACCCTTTGCTTTAATCTTATTCTTATCGATAGCATAGGATTTTGTTGACTCATTCTGTACTTTTGGTCGGTTCTTATTTTCATTTTCTTTTGCTTTTCTCTAGAAAATGGTGCAAGTGCGAGACCTAGACTACACTAGGGATGGCAACCAATTTGCTGATTTTGTCATCACGATTCACACCCCTTTCTCTTTATTAATCTTACGTTATTCATTTTTCTTTTATACAAACTAAATTTCATTTTCGTTTCGATGCGCTCTTTCCATTCCTAAATCGATATCCTTTTAACCTTCGATATAAAAATTAAAAAATGTCTTCATTATATTGTTGTTTTACTAAAATATTCCTCTAAAATATTTTTTTACAAGTGGATAACCTTATTAGTTAGCTTATAATTAACATTAAATATAGAGATATATTTGTAAAAAAAAAAAGTAAATATTTCAAGGACAAACATTTTAAAATAAATATATTTTACTAAAGTGACATTCTTTTAGGAATGAAGGAATATTTTTCATGTGTCTATTAAATAGTCATACTTGTAAAAATTACATGTTTAGTGAAATAAATAAATTATATTATTAATAACAATTTAATAATATTAAAATTTACTGTATAAATAAAATTATAATCAAATATATCGGAAAAAAAAGAGATGGCTCGATGGTTAAGGCTGAATCATTTCGTACAAAAGTCGATGAGTTGAAATAGACACATTAAACCTCTTATCTTTAATTCTTACATACATTGAGTATCTCACTAATGACTCGGTTGAGCGGTTATTAAGGGCTTAGCCTGTTTAATAATTAAAGATAAAAAAATTTAATGTATTTATCTGAAAATTTAGAAATTTAAGCAAGAGAATAAAAAAGATTGAGGGCTTGAATATTTTCTTTTGACTTTTAATATCAATAAATGCTTTTGGCTAAATTATATCTTTGTTTTATTTTCGTGGATTGAATAATGTTTTTTCAATTTTTCTTTTCTTACGTAAGAAAATTGTTTTATTTTTTAACATTTTAAAAAGAGATCAAGTTTATGTGCTTTGTTCTTTATTAACTTAGAGTATGAACCTCAGTAATCTTTTCAAGCAAGTGATAAACTGGGTGTAAATATTCTTGTAGAAAGAATATAAAACGTACATCTATATTGATTATCCGGTTTTATTTCAGTGGTAAAAATATTTTTCCTTATTTGTGAAGTTTAAGATCCGAATATTCTTTAAATCAGATATTAAAGTTTTTTTTTTTAAAAAAAGTAAAAATTAAAAAAAAAATGCAAATCCATATTCGTTAAGTTTTTATTATTCATGGAGCAATTGGTGTACTATAATTTTTGAAAAGGAAGAAAGAGAAGTTGGAGAAACTACCGATAAAAGAGAAAAGGGTTTGCATTGCAGTGTTAATGACTAGGATTTATGCATTTACATGTCACCTTTTGTATCTGGATTACATTTACATTTAATTAAAGCTTGTCATCTTTGCTCAGCGGTCACTTGTACTCCTTTAATTAATAATCTCTCTCTCTCTCTCTCTCTCTCTCTCTTTTTATTTTTTTTTATAATTCTAATTATAACATAATTCAAACCCTCATTCATAATAATACATGGGTTAATTGTACAAATTTATCTAATTATAAGAGCCAAAATTACAGATTATGCTCATTTAGTCCTTATCCATACATTGAAATTCTTTAGTGACGAAAGGGTGTTTCTCGTGAGAATCCTGTTTTGCCTAATTATTTTGTTCGGCGCATGAATGCTTTCACTTTTTTCAATAGATCAATGGATTTAGTGAAAATTGAATACATTTCCAACTAAGGGTAATTTTTTTTTTTTTTTTTTTTGGGGTGAGAAATAAGTCAATAGCAATTGTGTTAACAACTATGGTAAAGAAAAGAAAACATTATATGGCAAGTGCTAAACAATTAGGGGTGAGCATTCGGTTATTTAATACTGAATCGAACCAAATTATCGGTTAATCAAACCGAATTAAACTTAGTTATTAAAACTGGTAACCAAATTTTTTTTTTTAATTAAGAATATAAAAACTTTATAAAAACTTAAAAATGTGTAATTTGATATAAATTAAATATAATAATAAAAAAATAGTAATCTATTGGTTAGACTTAATCAGCAATTAGAATTATAAAAATCAATAAGCCAATATTGCAAATGATAAAAAATTGATTGTGAATAAGTTTGATTTGTATTGCCAAGCTGGAGATTAATTTGTATGATATTTTACTATTATCACTATTCTAAGTATTGAAATAATAGAATTATAATGAACTATTATTACTATTTTATATGTGCATGTATATGTCTAGCATAAAATAAATATTATATAATAATTATCATAATTTCGGTTCACCAAATTATTTGACCGTAAAGTCTAACCGAAAATCATTACCAAACCGAATCAAAAGTAACCGAACTAAATTTGTTATTCGATTTGGTATGGTTTTGGTATTCGGTTAGTTTGAATTTGTAAACCTTTAAAGACTTCAAGTAGAGGAATGGAAGAGTATAGTTGAAAATTGAATGTAGATATGATGCGGGGGCTATTGTGGGAAATATGAAAGAAAAACAGGGAAGAAAGATGCCCTTAGGATTCACGCTAGCTTTTTTGTTCTCAATACCCCTAAAAATATGAAAATAAAACAAAACGAAAAGACTTAGCAAAGTTGGAGAAAATGCTTTGCTTCAGTCTTCCCCAATCTTTCAATACCTAAATTTTGGAACTGATGTTATAGATTCTCTTAGAGATCACGCACTTACTCTCCGATTTACTTAATTTTCCTAATTTTTTTTTTTAAAAAAAAAACAAACACACACACAAACATAAGATAATATTAGAATTATAAATTTCATACGTATGCACCCTTATATGCTAATATTTTCCAATTCAAGATAAATAAACAAGAAATCCTGTGTCAGTCTAAAAAAATAACAAGTCTTGTCGTTCTCAATAGCTATAATTACACACACCAAATTATATGTATTCCATGTATAACATTGCAATTTTGGCATTTCTTTATTGAACAGATAACTATAAATATCATCATGTTACTTTTAGATTAAAGGGATCACCGCTTGTTTATTTTAATCATGCTACTATCAAATTTAATGTCTCAAATTGAGAAATCATATATTAAATTTGCAAAAATAAAAAAAGATCGGTTCCATTTTTTTTTTTTTTTTGTTGGCCCATTCAAAAGTGCAAGGAATGTTTTAATTTATCCTAATTAGAATATATGATTACGTTGTAGACAGAATCAATAGCGGAGGCAGGGTTCTAACTCTAAAGGACACAAATTCATTCTGTAAGAGGGCAGGGAGCACTCGCGTCCACAGGTGACTATAGGAGAAGCCGCGACGGACTGGCTGCAACTGTGTAGGACCACTGGGCAGCAGTGGTGGATTAGGGGAACAAAGGGGTGGGTGAAGGGGGGTTTTAATTCTGTCGAGAAACCGGGAGATGAGTGTTATATGGAGAAAAAAATTTGATTTTTATTTTTCTTTTAAAGTATTAAGGTAAAACGATGTTGTTTTTCTATGATAGTTTTATTGTTTTAATAGGTCTAGGATAAAATGATATCATTTTGCTTTTTGGCCTATTAACAAAAATAAAAAGACAAAGTCCTTCGTAAGAATTTGGGGGGAGGACCGATCTCTCCCAAATCTCTAAAACAAGGGTGTTTTCCGGTGGCTGAAAGAGCTGCCATCCCTCTACCTTTGGACATAATGTTTAATAGAAATGAATTAGAGTTTACCGATCAAGAATCATTACTTCAAATTGCAAATACATATATTTGAAAATAATATTTTGTTTCTCTAATTACCAGTAAATTAAGGGTCTGTTTGGCTTATACTGTTGCTGTTTGGTGTTGTTTTTTTTGTTATTACTGGTTGTTGTTTTTAGTTTGTTAATTGATAATTAGTGTTTTACAAAAATATGATAAATTTTTGGTTTTAGAGTATAAAATAACTAATAAAATAATGAAATGTTTTTCGTGAAAAACATATTTTATCTACTGATGGAAAACAACAATTTTTCATTCCTTAAAATTTATCAGTAGCTATTAGCAAAATCTAACCAAACATCTATTTTTCTATTGTTGGGTATCAAACAAAAAAAAAAAAAAAACTGGAAAAATATGTATTCAAATATACTATAAAAAAAAATGTTGGTTTTGCTTAGACTAGACTGATTTGTTTCATTCGCACGAATATGATTTTATGCCAGCAATTACTGAAATAATTGATCATTTTTCATGCCCCTGATTTAATTTAATGTAAGAAAAATAGAAATCATTGAGCATTTAGCAATTTACCATACCAATATATGTACCTTTTTTTTTTTCTAAGGGTACGAGCATAAAGACCTTTTTTGGTCCTTGACCTTCTACTAAATATCTTTTTGTCCCATAACTTTTGGAATTAATTCTTTTACCCAATATCCTATACAAAAGTAAGCTCATTTCACCAAAATTAAAGGAATTTAAATTTATTTTTTCAATTTTAAAGCAAATTTAGAATTTATTGCTTACCGTATGTTTAGAGTAGACGATCCTATGTTTAGGGCGGACGATCTATTTTCTATTAATTGTTAAAATAAACTTAAATTCTTTTAAAATCGTGGTGGATAATATAATTTGAATTAGATGAGGATCTTTTTACATAAGTTGTAGGGTAAAAGAGCCAATTCCAAATATCATGAAGCAAAAAGAGCGTTTGATAGATACATCATAGACAAAATGGTCTTTAAATTTTTTTAAGAGTGTAACATCCGATTTCAAATACACGTGAATCCTATACTTTCCGTTTAGATTTTTGGCGGAGGTATGCCCTTATCAGTTATCACCATAATGTGATATATAGTAAAGGTATTTCAACAATGAATTTTCCTGAGGTTTCTATGAACTAAAATCTGTATCATATTAGAATTTTGTTAAGCAGGGAAAAAGGGGATTATAGAACAGTAGAGCTACTTTTATTCTCTAAATCATATCCCATTAGAATTTTTAACAAATAGAAATTCGGAAGAATCCATCAAAACCTGTTATTTCAGAATCTTGTTCCAATCAATTCTAGAGTGCAATTTGCAAACACGAGGAAAAATATCCCCCCAGCAAAAAAAAAAAAAAAAAGAGATTCCTAATTTTCTATCCATGTACATGCTAAATCAAACAATTAATCACAAATGGGGATGGATAAATATACGAAATAATTAAACTTAATTAGTTCCCACGCAGGGAAAAAAATTCTCTTTAATACTATAAAAGGTTTCTTTGAAATTATCTAGAGTGAAGTTTCGAATACAGTTAAATGAATAATATTTTTTTATTTAAATTTTATCATCAAAATTAATTTTTCTAGCAACTGGAGATTGTAACATTGATAAAACCGAACGATTATGACCATAATTAACAAAAATGAATTACATCAAGTCTGAAGGTGGTGGTGCTTTTTGCCAAACATAGCTGAGACTTGGTTGAGTCTTTTCAACTTTCAGTTTGTCAATAGTATAACATCATTTCGTGATGTTTCAACTATTAAGTAACAAATTACGTTGTTAATCTTAATCAATGAGTCAAATAAACAAAAAGGAAAATAATAATCCTTAAATTGATAATTAAGGTTGCTCTCTCTTTCTCCAAGTTGTAGCCGAAAGTTTCAGACAATGGATCAGATTCCATTCTCATAATTGTTTTCTAATTTTGCAATTGGGGCCTGCCCTTTTCGTAAAAATTATTAATTATTAGCTACCCTTTATTTGGGTAGAAGTGTCATTAAAGTATGGAAACACATACTAAACTATGGTATTAAACTGTGAAATATCTTGTTGTATTAAGAAATAAAGCTACATAAATTGTTATGTTTGGTTCGAAGATTAAGGAAGATGAAGCCGTATATAAAATTTACAATTATATATAATAAGTAATTATATTAAATGAATATTGGGGTTTATTAAAATTGATACTAATTTTCACCAAAATAAAAAAATAAAAATTCAGCACATAATCTATTGTTGAAATTGATATTTTTTAAAAAATGATAGTCTATTAGATACAAATAATATTTTAAGTTAACGGGAAATGACCAAAATAATTTGATTTGTCGTATCAATTTACTAATTTCTTTTTTTCTACAAAGCTTGACTGTCAACATATATACTAATGATATCAAAAGAGAGAATAACAACCAACTCACAAAATAGAGCATGAAAAATTAAGATGAAAAGATGGAAAGGTAGAGGTGTAAATTCATGTTATATTGTCATAATCGTGTTATTTTATTTAATATATTCCACATGAATATATAAAATATATGTAACATTCGGAAAACCGGGTCAGACGGAATATCTGATATGTGAATTGGGTGAAAGATAGTACGATTAGTTGAGTAGCGAGAGTTAGTGAGTTCAGTTTTAGTGAAAGAGTTAATTATTACATAAAGACTAAAAGTCGGATTCGATTATAGATCTGGTATGAAAGGAAAGCTTGAAAGAGCGAACAACAAGTTAATTTGAATTACAAAATGAGTAGATAAATGAGATTTTACAAGCAAAGATCTAGTAAGACTGGATCAGGACCATATTAAACTTAAAGCAAGAATGAAAAGTTGAGAAGATGAGAGATCTGGTTATGGGAATTCGAAGACTTGTCAAGACCAGGTACAACTGATAGAAATATAAGTAAAGAAGAGTAATATATAGAAGATACTCTGGAAGAGGAGAGAATAAGTAGAAAAAAATATTTTGCATGTAAAGGTATAGGTGGTAGAATGTGAAATAACCACGTGTCAGAGTAGATAAAAGAGTGGATACTATTGAACCACATGTACTGAAGTAGTTCAAAGAGTTCTATTTCTTCGTAGTATAAAAGAAGGGAAGAACGAGGAAGAAGGGGAATGAGGGGGATCTTTAACAAGGAAATTTTAGAGAGAAACATGAGGATTTTAGAAAGAGAAAGGAAAGAAAATTTAAAACTATGATGGGCTTTGATTCCTAGAAAGAGAAATCTGGATAAATAGGTAGCTTGGTAAGAATTTACTAAGTTCAAGCCATATTATCACTGTTAAGTTTAATATTGATGTATTATCTAGATCTAGAATGCAAGAATGAAAGATTTTGACTGATTTGGCAAAGGGAATAGGTGGAAATAGTTAGAACTGCTGAAGATGTGATATGAAGAAATTGAGCAAAGCATCATGTGAAAATGGAGGAAGATTAAGTCAATGTTAATACTTAATTTTATAATTAATTGTAGTTATTTTATTAATTATGGAATCTCTTGTATAAGGAATTTTTCTATGCATTAAATTATGTATATTGTAAAACTTGAAGCAAATAGTTGATTAAATAGTGAAGTTGATAGAATGATTATTAATCAATAAATTGTAAAAGTATCATGTTGTTAGAAATCTCATGAAATAAGTTGCAAATTCTTTATGGAATAATATGAAAAGGGACGGTTATTAAAATTGTGATATGAAAGTAAAAGCTAAATAAAGAATGAAATCATACAAAATTTATTCCAACGAAAAGTATGATTGATGACATCTTAGGAATATGTTTTTGGAAAGAAGAAGTGCGAGTGAGACTTGGTAAATACTTCCGTTGACCAAGTCAGTTAGCCTAAGGGTTGTTGGAAGAGTAGCATGTCCAAATAAAACACTAGAAATTTGATAATCGGATCACTGTGAGAATGAACTTATGAATTCATTCATAAAGGAGGTACTGATTAGTGGTCCTGGACTTTTATTATCCGATGGAGTGCGCCTAATGAGGTTTGGTGGCCGCGCATAAGGATGAATCCTGAAAGATCACATTTCATGTAATGGATTATGGTCAAAACATATATTAATGATTATTACCCGGGATGAATAGGTCTGCAGATAAATTGATGTGTGAGATCCAGTATTGAGATCCGGACAAAATGTATTCCCCGCTAACATTTCCTGGGATATAGTTCAGATTCGGTTAATATTGGAAGATCCAATATGAAAAGTTACAAGAAGAAAATAAATTTCATCATATTACATTTGTATTGTGAATCAGAATTAAATGTAGCGAATTAAATTTGATTTATAGACCGTGATAAAGTTCTTATTGATCTTATGAACGATAAAATGAGGGAAAACATAACCAGATTGATTCCTAAGCAAGTAAAGCGATGTATATGCTTAAATCCGGTTGAACAAAGTTATGCAACTAAGTAAATAAAGATTGATCTCAAACAACGGTAAGTAAAGACCCGGCTAAATAAATAAAAATGTTATTGAAATACTAAATGAATATAAATGAAGATAAAAGACATAATAAAATTGAGGTAAGAAGGTTAAAAGAATATATAATAACACCTTGATCTGATGTGGCCGGATTAGGGCATTGCAATATAAATGCAATAAATATAACTTTCGTATCAGAAAGATAGTGTCAGTCGAATTGTCTCTATAAATCGTATTTTCGTGCTAGAAATTGCTAGTCCTATATGAAGATGATATAAAATGGCGACTCTAATTTTGTAACATTAAAATGGACTATTATGAAAGCAATTTAGTTTGGAATTTATAACTTTTAAACCATAAATATACCATCACGATCATGAAAAATTTAGAATATGCTTAATATATACCATGTCATTTGTAAGAAAATTTATTTACATTTGGCATACTACATCATCCGTGTGCCATACTAATAAAACCATGTCACCTAATATATTTAGGGTTTATGGTTTATAAATTGGCTTTCAAAGTTTATATTTTAGGGTCCAGGGTTTTTATTTTAGAATCTAGAATTTTATTTAGATAAATAATTATTAAATATTAATAAATTAATTAACTTGTTATTTTTTGATTGGTTGAAAGTGAATTGGTCTAATATCATTGACTTGACATACAAATGATGTGAGGTGCCAGATATAAAGTAAAATTTATCATCATCGGTATGCCAAAACAATAAAATATGCTACGTAATACGTTTACGGGTCTAGGATCTATAAATTAACTCATAGTATTTATATTTTAGAATATATGGTTTTTTTTTAAAAAAAAATTTTAGGGTGTATATTTGTATTTAAATAATCAAATATTAAATAAATAAATAATTAGTTATGCATTGTAAACTTTTTTGTTGGTTGAAATATGAGTTGTCAGAATTTTATTTGCTTGACACATAAGTGATGCAGCAGCGTAGTATACAATAAAATTTCCCTAAGATGGTACCCATTATCCACTCCAACCTTGACAAACAAAATTGGAGCAAAAGTTTAATAGTTCTTCAAGAAATGGGCTTGTAAATGAGAAAGAGATTGGAGCTCTAGTGGTAATTCCGTTTTTCACCTTAACCACAGTTTTAGATTTCGAGTATTATGCCAGAAAATTTCTAGAATAGGCCGGGAGAAGACTATTTTCAGTGTATTAAGTACTTGCCGCGTGCTGCTGATGTAAATGTCACAGAATTAAGCAGACTGAATACCGCACAGTTAAAAAAGATGAGAATTAAGCCCGGTTTCCACGTGATGCTGATGTGAATGCCACAGAACCTGTGGCATACCTTGTTAATGTTAAACCCCACTAATTGGATTATACCGGTATTTTTGTAGCAACCCGACCCGGATCCGGTTTAAACTTTGGGACTTTTCTCGGATAATCTTCTTCTTCCCTTCTCTTCAACTCCGGCGGTTCCCCAACTCAGGCTACCTCTCTCTGTACTTCCCTTCAAACCTTTCTTTTTCCTATTATTTTCATTTTTTCTCCGGAATTGGCCACTCTAAGAATTTACATCTCTTGTCGGTTGACGGCGGCAGGCTGCGACAGCTACTTCGTGGCATGGTCACGTGGTAGCATCTCGATCCGCTGGCAGTAATTTGAGGTACGTTATGAAAAAAAAACTAGGGTTTCAATTTTTGTTAGTTGAAAGTAGTTTATGAATCAAGTTTTTGAAGAACTATTTGTTTCTTCTTTTAGGTTTTAAAGGTATGAAGCTGTTAATTTTAGGGTTTATTGATTGTAATTGTGTTTATTTGTTATGTCCTATTTCATATGCCAACAAAAGTGACGAAATCTAGAAAGAAAGTGCTGATTTTTTTTATGCTTAACCGATGTAATTTCAGTTGAACTCCTTGAAATAAATTAAATTTCGATACAGGTTCTCATTTTCTCCGTTTCAATTATGAGAAGAGTAGAATAAACACTTCTCTCTTTGTATTGGTTCTCTATTATTTGAGGCTGAAATGAATTTAGATGATGTCTGGTAAGGTTTACTGTAACCAAATTCATATTTTAGATAAAAAAAAAAAATGCACTTTTCAAGTGGAATGAGACAAATCTGTTTTACGGCTGCACTGAGATATAAGATTCTTAGTTCTATAATAGTTATACGTTCTGGATTTTTTGAAGACTAAATATCAAATACTACTGCTGTTTACTCAAAATTGTGTTGGGTCATCCTTCAGAACCTTTTGGGTATTTCTGTACATTCTCTCATTTTTTTTGGGATGATTATTTGAACAGTAGGGTTTTTGCATTTTTCATTCTTTAACAATCGGAGGGAGTAGCAAAACCAATTTTGTTTATGGGTTCTTCTTCTGCTATTCGTGTTCTTCCCTTTTTCTTGGCTTATCATTTTAGGTATGTTTATATATTTACAATGATTTATTTTTACAGAAGCTGTAGTGTATATTGTTGGAATTTATTGTTTATTTTCATAGTATACTCTGATTCTGCTGAGTTCGTTCCTCTTGTTGATTCTATAATTTTCTTATTTTTTTTTTCAATGAGTTATTGTTGGCTTGTTATTCTATTTTATCAAAAGCACTCGTTATTTAGTTGATTTGAGAACAATTCTTTGCATTTTCTTTCATCTAGTTCGGTTCTTCTCTGATTTTCTGTCTAATTTTGCAAGTGTTCTTTGTTTTCGTCAAATGCATGCAGGTTTGAAGCCGATTCAAAAATGATTAAAGTCATCCATCATTTATTTTTCTTCTCAGTTTTTAGCTGTGTCTTGGCTGTATGTTCCGAAGAATATTTTAAGTGATATTTGATGTTGGAGATGCAGTTATTGATTTTGATTTAGTTTTGCACTTACCAACACTGATAAACATTATCCGGTACTGCCATTTTTTCTTCTTCAAGTTTTAGGGGTTTCAAAGTTCCATTCAGTCCAAAATCCCACAATAACTGTATACCAACGTCTATCTATATGCTTACTTGATTTCTTTCTCACCCAATCTCGTCCAAAACCCCCAAAATCTCTACTTTATGCTACAGCACTTCACCTTTACCAGATGAACTTTACATCAGCCTGAAGAAAAATCCAAGTAACACTGAAAGAGCATTGAATTCAATCAAAGCTAAATTGGATAGCTCATGTGTCAATGTGGTCATGGACAAATGCTGCTCCCTTAGCAACACTCAAATTGGTCTACGGTTTTTTGTCTGGGCTGGTAACCACTCAAACTATAGGCATAGTGAATTTTGTGTACAGTGAAGCCTGTTGGTTGTTTAAGATTAAGCAAAACCCACAAGTTGTTCTGGATTTAATTGAGGCTTTTAGGTCAGAGAAATGTGCGGTCACTGTCAAGACAATTAAGATCATGTTGAATTTGTGTAAACAAGGTAGTCTTGCTGATTAGGCTTTCTTGGTATTCAGAAAAATGCCAGAATTTGGTCTTCGGGCTGATGCTAATGCTTACAACATTGTTATTAGGTTGTTCTGTGTAAAGGGTGATATGGATTTGGCTCAAAAATTAATGGGAGAACTGGTTTTTATTGATCTTTATCCAGACATGATTACGTATATATCAATGATTAAAGGGTTTTGTGATATAGGCAGAGTGGAGGAGGCTTGTGGGTTGTTTAAGGCGATGAAAGATCATTGTTATGTGCCCAACATAGTGGCATATTCAGCGATTCTTGATGGAATTTGTAAGTTTGGTAGTGTGGAGAGGGCACTGGAGCTATTAGGGGAGATGGAGAAGGAGGGTGGAAATAGTAATCCAAATGTTATTACGTAGACATCCGTCATTCAGAGTTTATGTGAGAAGGGTAGAGCAATGGATGCACTTGCAGTTTTGGATAGAATGGAGGCTTGTGGTTGTGCTCCAAACCGTGTTACAATTAGTACTTTGCTCAAAGGTCTTTCCATGGGTGGCCATCTAGAGTTGTTATGGAAGGTAGTGTTTCATATGGTGATTGCTATAGTTCTCCGTTGTGTGTTTGATAAGGATTAAGAAAACTGAGGAGGCAGAAAAGCTTTTTGGGAAGATGTTAGTAAGTGGAATGAAACCTGATGGTTTGGCGTGTAGTCTTATATTTAAGGAGCTTTGTTTCAATAAAGGGGTGCTTGATGGGTATCACTTGCGTGATGAAATTGAGAAAATGGGTCTGTTGTCTGCTATTGACTCTGATAGCTATTCTATTCTCTTAGTTGGATTTTGTCAACAAGGCAATTCAGTGGAAGCTGTAAGGCTTGCTAGTTCTTTGCTTCAAAAAAGAATATGTCTTAAGCATCCTTATAGCAAGGAAGTACTTAATCACTTGAAGAAACTTGGAGAAATAGAGCTAGTAACAGATTTAGCTTACATTGGAAGGTAATCTCAATAGAAGATGAATATTCCTTCCATTAGTGACCTTTGTTTGGTTTTTGAGGAGCTTCTTTGACAAATGCTCATCAGTTTTAGAAAACATTTGATGGCATGTTGTGGTTGGATTCATCTTACATTGTGGGACTTGGAAACTGAACATCTACAGTCATGTATAAATTTTTAATCAAGCAGAAGTCCAGTGTTACCTTGATTCAAGAAGAAAAGAATTGCTGTCTGCTCGGGATTGTTTGTATAGCTGTCTCCCAGCAGGTACGAATTTGTTAGCTAATGTTAACAATTGTTTCGAGACTCACAATTAAAGGTTTTCCCCTGTTTCTCCTTTGACATTTGAAAGGTTATTGAAATTTTACTGTTGAATTCCATGTAGCTTCAATGAGTTAATTTCTATATAGGAGGCAACAATACATTCTTTCTAAACCAAAACGGAGATTTTTGTTTATGACGACTAATTTTTCTTGTGAAAATAGGGGTTGTATCATTTTGAGATCTGCTACTGTTCCTTATTGGACTTACATTCATGGGTATTCAACATAATATGAGGGGCTTAAATTTTTTCGAGTTTTTTCTATGAATTTGAATTTTGAAGATAAAATTTAGTATTAGTTACTGAATATTCCCATCTGTGCTGGGTACTTCAGAATAATGTGAAGAGCCAAAAGTTACTAAGTACTATCTCTAGCCTCTCATCCCAGAATTGCTTAGCTCCCAAATAAGCAGTTCACTTAGGGACCTCATTTCCACGTCTTCAAAATTGGATAGTTTATTAGTAAAGCATAATTGGTTGGAAATGTCATTTCATGGATTTTCAATATAAATCGAAGACTGTACCTCTTAAACCTCCTGTCTTTAACCCTTTCTTGCACATTGGCAAAGCAGTTTGACTTATCAAAATAAGCATTTAATTAATTCTGCAAATTTGTTATCTTCTTGTTTGATGGTATTGAGTATCACTATGATAGGTTATTGGGTTATGTGACTTGGTGTCTTGTGAATTTGTATTTGTAACTTTCTTTTTTTAAAATTGAAAATAAGGTTTGATACCTGGCATACTGCCATAAGAGGTCTTGAAGATACTTAAGTTTGTAAATGTGTCTTCATGTCACCAACAGTTTGAATCTATACATGTGGGTTTTATTTGCAGCTATGTACTCAAAGTAACAATATTTCTGGTTTGCTGTAACGACAAGTAGGCTAATTGGTCTTGATATTAGCTCATCTCTATGGTTGTCACATCAAACTGACTCCATAACTTATTGTCGATCTATTTTGCTGTAAGAGTGTTGACTTTGAATTCCAATGAACTGAAGTTTTAGTTTGCTAGCAAAGAAAAGGAGTGCAAATTTTTTTTTTTCTCATAATTGTATTACCATTTAAAGTTATATTTTGTTAACATTAAAATGTTTCAACTGGATGTGAAAGAAGGCTTGAGTTCATGACAATTCAAGTCCTTGGGCCTAGAAAGGAGTGAAAGGAATATGTTTAAAGCTAGCTGAACAGAGATACAATTATTCATCAAACTTTTTCTAGTTAATGGTGAAGTTGGTTGGATACTTGCAAGATAAAGGAAGAAAAAGTTCTCCATTATTGGGACTTGCCAGCTAGCAATAGCCCAGGGAAGAAACTTCGGCTGAAACTTTTTTAGCAATATTAAATTACTCTTTTTTGATGAAGCTCAAAATTTACTGTTGTCTATTCTGGTCACTTGACATAATATGTTAAAATGGATTTTTATTTTGTCTTTGAAAATGGTTCTCTTTTATAGTATAGTGTTAGGGATTAGGTTTTTTTCTTTTTCCCCTTTTGGCAGTCTTTGCGCGGTATTTGATTGCATGCTGAATTAGAGAGACTTGAGGAAGAAGCTTCTGGCAACAGAATGTTGCCATTTCTCTTCTAGTAACTGCAGTGAAGAAAAAGTGCAGCTGGATTCGTAAAGTTGGCATGTCAAGGTACATTCTATGAAATGTTGGGACTTCTATTTGTAACCATTGTATTATTCGCACATCATGTTAGCTTCTGAGTTTATCCTGCGGTATGAATATTGTTAGATATGAGATTGTTTGATAGGATGACAGGTATGAATCAACTATGTTCTACACTTCTATAGACGTTGGTGTAGCAAGAAAAGTTTTAAAATTTTGAAATGTCACGCAATTTAATTTTTCTTGGTTTTCTGTTTTGTTGAATAGCTGGTTTCTTTGTTATTTTCATTATTTTCTTTAATAATTTAAACATTGTGTTTCCAGTGTCACTTTTCTTTGGGTTTTCTGAACTTATAACATTGATACGAGCATGTAGTCGATGCCTTTCAATAATTTGGGGCTTGGTGCATCTTGATAATGACTCCATGCCTGAAATACTTTTCTCTATTGATGTTCCACCATGCTTTTCAAATTAAAGAAAGGCCGCTTTTCACTTGGACTTTTTGAAATTCATAATGTCATCATGGTATCATTGCAAATGATCGCAACTTGAAGGCGAATTCCTCGGTGACCATCTCCTTGTCCTTGGATGTAGTTTGGGAGACGGAGAGTTTTTCTATCCCTTCCCCTTTGCAGATTTTTTTCGTTTGGGTTAACATTGAGTTGGTTTTTGGTCGATTTGCACTGTTTAAGGATCATATTGGTATCGGTTTGCTCTATGGAAAAAATTTCTTATTTTAAAAAATGTACTATCATCATAGAGTTAATCTTATATCTCTCAATTATTGTATGACCTTGTCGGAGTTCAGATTTTTTTTTTTTAATTAGCTCCGACTCCAGATACCTTGACCTTTTCATTGTGATGTCTGAAATCATGCCAAAATTTAGTTAAGTCATCTAGTCATATTGGAGTTGCATTGTCTCCATAATAAAACTGAAGATTCTTTCTTTGCCCGGGAAATCTGCAGGAAAAGAATGAAGAAATTGTGTGTGTGACTGTCCATTGTCCGACTTCACATGAACAGCATATTGTGTGTATTCTAAGTGGCTGTTGGGTTTGCAATCATTATTCTTCAGGATATTGGATAATGTTTATGGTAGCTAATTTGTTGGCGCTCATTAGTGGATTCAAATGAAATTATATATAATTGAAGAAAGTGAATTTTCACTGTCTTTGGTCCCTGATTCTTATGTTTTTCGTTTGTGAACTATCAGGAGTTGTAGATAATAAGAACAGTATAGATAATAGATTGCATGCTATGGACCACAAAAGAATTTTGATTTTGAAATGTTACAATGTTTCGGATACATTTTCAAACAGAAATCTCGAAAACTTGTAACAAATGTTTGGGGTCACATTTATGTATATATAAAAAGTTGACAACTTGTTTTTCAAAATGGCATGCATTTCTAAAGCAGATTGGCAAATTAACTATCTGTTAATCTGTTTATTTTTTGTAGTGCTGTTTGTGGTAAAAAGTCTTTCATTTGGTGCCAATGATAATTGAATAACAATTGATGAGTATAAAATATTTCGGCATGTCATATTTTTATAGTTTACACGTTTCTTTGAACATTATTGCTGCCTACAAGTTATTAGAATATAGTTTCGGTGCTACATAGATTGCAAGCATCATACTTGATATAATCGGACTATGGGCTCTACACTGAAGCTGTTGTTTACAAATCTAGCATTCATGCCCTATACATAAGGCAGAACTTGAGCTTCTGTTCCTGATATTGTATATCATACTTTGGGAAAATGGAATGAGGTCAAGTGTGAATTCATCCATTTAGACATTTGATTAGTGTATCAATGACTCATCATTTTCAAGTTGATTGGTTAATATAAAGACTTAAAGGGGCACTACAAACATCATTTCATTCTTTGCTTTCAATGGATAAACTATTTTTGTAGTGACTTTAATGGATTTTCTATTCATAGAGAAGGATGTGATTGGCACGTTGAATAAGTTTCCATTTTGTTTTTGTTTCTTTTTCTTTTGTTCTCTTACATGTGTCTGTGATGTAAATCTATAATGAGGATTATTTTCTTTTGAGTGATAGCATATGTTTTCATTGTTGAGTGTGAACCAAAACTGCTTAAAATGTCTGATGAACTTGTTGTATTTGTTTGACTGGATTCATGTAGCAAGATTTGCAAAGAGTTTTCATTTGCTGCCTGATGGAGTTATCAATTTCTGTATTTCTATCAATTTGTGATGTTATTCTAGGGTCAAGGGTGAAAAATGACCCTCTGATTTTTGGGGAAGAATAAATTTTGATCTTAACGTAAAAAAAATTGTGCTATTTTGACCTTAAAGTATGTTGTAATGTGCGATATTGATCGTTGAACGGTCTCAGTTTTCTGCTGATATCACTCCAGCTTATCGGCACATGTGTTCCACTTTGTCTGATAAAGTTATTTATTCTATGCGCGTGTTGTCGATGTGCATTGCTTTTCAAAGTAATAAGTCATATGCCAAGTAATATATTGCCAACGTGCTGGAAATGAGTCTTATTGTACCTTCAAAGGATAGTGCTACGTCGGTGATACGTGTATGATGTAATTGAATTGATAAAATGATATATGAATTTATAAGATAATAATGTTGGAATATTAAGTTGTTTCAATACTATTTGTCCTAATTAAAGGTTGAAATTTCACATTGTCGTGAACAAGTTAGAATACTACAACAAGATAGAATTCTCAATTATGAAATTTCAAAAATTCTGCCACCCCATTTTCTTTCAGCACTAATCCACTATCTGTAATTCAATTCCTGGTTCTCAAGGAATGGCCGGTTTGCACACCCTTTAATTTTTTTATTCATTGGATTGTACGAAGTCATTTTTCTACTATAATTGTTAGAATGTTACAATTGCTATTTTTTTTAATATTTAATTAATTATTTTGACGTAAATTCTATATATAATTTAAACGAGTTTAAAGGTCGATTTGCCTCTTATCTCATACAAAACGTTTGCATTTACCTTATATTCAATGATTTTGAAACATATATCCCACATTTTATACAAACTATTTATTTTTGCTTCCGTAAATATTTTGTACGAAACATGGACAAAAAAAAAAAAAAAGACTTTAAGCCAATTTAAACTAGAGCGAACTTTAAAAATTGAGTTTTGAATATTAAGGTGTTTCTAATTTTATTTATTTATTTATTTATTTTTTTCTTATCCATGTAATCTTTTGCAAAAGGCGTTGTGAATTCTTTTATATATATATTTTTAAATAATACTTATCATAAAGTGAATTTGGCATTTTAATAATTTCCTATTTCTCTTTTAGCGGGACGGCTAGCTTTTAAGCACCTGCTTTCCCTTTCTGTTGCATGATATAGTTGGGATGACAAAGATGATAGAGACTAATTTATATGTTTAGGGATATCTAATTATCAGAGGCCACATATTCAACTAATGTATTTCTGGGTCTTTTTTATTTTTTTATTTTTTAATTTACTTGATCATGATAAGGTAGGTTAAAAGATATAGTTGGATGTTATATTTTTCTATTCATTATTCTATTCTGTGGTTGGATTATAATCCCTTTTTTCTCCCGAATTTAAAAAACAATTTTATATTTTTGACCTTTCATGAAATAAGTGTAATTGTATGATTTATATAATAATTATGACTATTTTTGCCAAAATTAGTTACGTTTAATGAATAAAGTCCGGTAATTCAAAGGGTGACTTTTATAGCCAGACATCACTTATGAATTATGCTACAAAACTATTGTATTAAAACATAGTAGTTATAATAAATTAAACTTATTAATAGGTAATCAAGAAGTAAATAATTATTATTTTAAAGCTGAAAACTACTAGTCAACAAAACATAAATTTTTTAGAATAAATTACTCATTCGGGGTGATGATAAGTACACCTCAGGGTGACTTTGTTTTAAAGAAAGCGTTGATTACTTCACATCTAATCACCATTAGATGTTAATACCAATTTATATCCAATTTTGAGAAGTGCAGAATATAAAAAAAATCAAGTGAGAAAATTTAAAAATACTTATAGAACGCATTTGACTATTAGCTGTAATTTTTTTTTCGAATTCACTTGTAAACAAGACATATGATTAAGAAAAACCGTTTTCTAACTTCTCTTGCTTTTGTAATATTTAAATATTTACTTTTAAGTAACACAAAAAAAATATTTTTACTTTTAATTTTAATACGTTGAATTTAAAAATATATATATAAAAAAAATAGAATTTAAATTTTAACATTATGAAGATTTCTTTTGGCATTTGCGTAGCTGATGTTGTATTTATATTTTTTATGCATATATTTTTATTGTTGTAAATTGTTTAAATTTTTGTGTTTTCAATAAGCAATTACCGAAAGTGAAAAAAAAAGTAGATATTATATACTGATTAAAAAGAAGAATTTTTATTTTTTATAGAATTAAGATAAGAATTAAAAATATTTACAAAATTGCACCTAAAAAAAAATGTTTTTCACTTTTTTAAAATCAGAAATAAATATTGTAATAGTAGCAGAAAAAAAGGAAGTTGGTATAAGAAATAAAAAAAGATTGGTGTAATATTAGTAAACTCTTTTTCTGAATATATCCAATCCGACGGTAATGAGTTAATGTTGGTAATGTCGGACGAGTCTGGAATATTTACCTAAAATTCCTCAAAACGTTGACAGGTGGCATCGTCTCATCCAATTTCACAGCCAATCCCACGTCACTTGATCTTTCTCCAAGTCCCCACTACCCCCAATTTCCTTTCTACTCCCAAACCAATTCTCTCTCTTTATTTTTTTTTTTCCTGTTTGAAAGTTTGTCCTTCCCTTTTCTTAAAGTTGCAAGAGTAGAATCCAGGCAATCTCTCCTTTCTTCACAATTTTAGATTTTGGGTTTCCTCAATTTCCATATTCCAATTTCTACCCGATCATCCTTCCCTTTTGATTTCGATCACATCACTGCCGAAAATTTTCCGCCTTTAGATTGATCCTCTGTTCTGTTCACCATCATACCATGGTGGTTTCGCCTCGAAATCACGATTCTACTTTTTCTAATTTGATCTCGCGTTTTGACCCGGTTCTTGGTGTTTGTCTTCTCCGTAAAAGTTCCAGTCTTTGTGTATCATGTCCCTGGAGATCTTAGGGTTTCTTTTTTTAGTTATGTGAGATTTCAATTTATCTGTGATTAACAATTTGTGTAAATACGACGCTTACAGAATCTGTATATACTGTTCGGTTTTCGATTTACGGTTTTTTTGATTGGGTTGTGATTAGTTATTATCGCGGTTTGAATATTGGGGGGTACTATGATTATTGAAGAATTGAAGGGTGGTGAGGTGGAGGGACGGGAAGAGGAGAAATCGTGTGGGGCAATTTTTGATAAGAGCAATTTTAAGGGCGATGTTGTGTGGGAAGCCAAGAGGGTGTTGGTTGGAGCTGGGGCTCGTGCTTTGTTTTACCCGACTTTGATTTATAATGTTGTGAGAAACAAGATTGAGGCTGAATTTCGATGGTGGGACAGGGTCGATCAGGTATACTGCTTCTTGCCTTTTTTTGTGGCTCTTGTTTATGCAAATTTCGTATGATTTTCTGCTTGTTTTACTGGAAATTCGCATAGATAGATGATTCTTTGACATTGAATTTTCAATAGTGTGTTGGAGTACCACTGGTGTGTGTTTTGTTTGATTTTGGGTATAGTATTAGTGGGTAAGTTATTTGCAGATTAAATATCAATTTGCTGAGTTGAGCCTTGTTTGACTTTGAGGACTAAATCAGCCTTCTTTTGCAGAGATAATTTGTTTTCTCTTTGTGTACCTTTCTGTGCATCGAGTCTATTTTATGATATTTGGAGCCAAATTATATACTTAAAAATGCTCTTGGAAAATAGATGTGAGCCACTACTGTCCAGAAATTATATGACTAGCTGCGCTGATATTTAGTTTAGACAGGACAGGATGCTCTTAATCATTCTTTTGCAGTTAGTGGGAAATGTTAGATTTCTCTTTCTTTCTTGTGAACTTTTTTTTTTTCCAATACATTTTGAGGTCAAGATTTTATGAATCTTTTCTCTTTTTCTTCAGCAGCATATTCTTCCTCGAGAAAAACTTTTATGTGATCGCTCTTTTTTTTTTTTTTTGGCAGAAAAACTTCTTACTGATCTTAATAGTGTTATCTTTCAGTTTATACTTCTAGGTGCTGTTCCATTCCCAACAGATGTTCCTCGTTTAAAGGAGCAAGGAGTTCGTGGAGTGGTCACGTTGAATGAACCATATGAAACCTTGGTTCCAACATCTCTATATCAGGTGAGTTCTCATGAAAGAGGTTTGAGCTGAGACAGGCTAAGGACAGGCCCTAGCTTGCCCCCAAGCTCATTTGGTCGTGTCAGGTTTTATTTGGTCTCAGCTTGCTGCATCCTAATCTCAGTCCAAATTTACTCTGGGCTTGAAATTATTGACAATACTCATCTCTTTTATAGCCAACTAGTCTGATTTTTTTGCTAGTCCTGAAACACCTAGCGTTAATAGGGTTGGGGTTTTCGTGGACTTTCATTAACCCAGTCTCAAAGTTCATCATGCACATTTCTCTTGGCTGCTGTAGAATATCAATGACCTAGTAGAATCAAAACCCTTTTCCTGCATTCTGACATTTTCCTTTATATTTTTCTGTGATTTATTTCAATTTGTAGGCTCATGACATTGATCATCTGGTAATTCCTACAAGAGACTACTGCTTTGCACCGTCCTTGACCGATATTTCCCTTGCTGTTGATTTCATTCAAGGTAAGCTTCCATTACTTGTTATTTTGTTTGGAAATTGATATTAGATAGATGGTGTTGTGTCTCTGAGATTTCATATCTTCTTGATTTCAGAGAATGCATTGCAGGGACAGAGTACATACGTTCATTGTAAGGCTGGTAGGGGGCGCAGCACTACTGTTGTCATATGTTATCTGGTAAGTGCTCTAGCGGACTTCATTGTCCTAGTCTCTATCAAATTCTCTAATTCTTTTTCTTCAATGATTTTTTTGCAGGTGCAACACAGGCAGATGACCCCTGATGCGGCATATGCCTATGTCAGGTCAATTAGGCCAAGGGTACTTCTGGCAGCTGCTCAGTGGCAGGTACTTTTCTGGAAGCTTTAATTTCAGCTGGTTTATCATATACAGCAATTTAGCATAAAAAATTTGGGGAATTTTCTGTACTTTGCTGGAAAAATATTTAAAACTGTAAAACTTAAGCTAAAGAGAAATTTGAACTCCCTTTGAATAGCAATATAATAACTGGCTGTTTAATTGCAGGCTGTTCAGGAATACTACAACCTTAAGGTGAGAGGTTGTGCTCGTATGGAAACAACTGATATCGTAATTAGAACCCCAAGGGCATCACTCAAAAGAGATCTTGTACCCTTCGATGATGGTTCTGTGGTGGTTGTTACAGAAGCAGATCTCGATGGTTATGATCCCAGTCTTGGATCAAGTGCTGTGGGAAGTGAGATTTGGGCTGATTTCCGTGTGGTCTACCGCGTTCGAGTTGCTGGTCAGGCAGCCCTGGAAAGAATCTCATGTCTCTGGTTCCGTTGCCAGACTCACCAAAAGATATTGGATACGAACAGCAGCTGTGCAATTGGGGCCAGTCGTTTGGGAGGTATCAACGTAGACATCCATGTCTATTGAGAGAACGTTGAAATTTGCATCAAGTGGTTTGGCAAGTTCTTTCCTCTGAAAATTTTCTTTCGGTATATAAATGAAAAATAAGTTGTTAAATTCGGCAGTGTCAAAACTCAAAACTTATATGTCAAAAGCCCTTGTAAATTGAGCTGTCTTGATGCAATGTAAAGAAAAAGGATCGTTTCGCTTCATGAATGTTGCATTTCATTAGGAAAAATTATACCATGGAATTTTGCAATTGCAATTGCTTTTTAACGTGGCTTGGCGCTTGGCCTCTTATCTGCAAAAAATGAGTTAATAGCAAAATATCTTCGTAGTAAGGGCGGCTTGGGGGCAAATGTCATGTTTTAGCCCATGTCTTTACCTAAATTTTCAGTCCTCTATATTTAGATATGGCCCTAGTTTGCTTATGCATTTATAATTTTGTAAACGTCAGTTTGTGCAAGGCTACAATTCCCAGTCTTTAACGGCAAAAACCAACATAAACATATTATGATATATGTCTGTAGAGTTTGGACACAATTTGTGTATCATTACATATGACCATAGGGGATGCGACGAACAATGCAATTTACTATTGATATATATTATTCCCATAGGTATATGATTTGGTGTAAAATGGCTGAGCTTTTTCATATGTTTAATCGGGAACCATTCTCCTCAGCTACGCCAACTACCCCCATATTATAATTCAAGAAAATGTGCACGTGTTTCCTGAGTAGTTATACCGATTCATGTTTTTAGACAAGGATAATTTTCTTGTTAACCATGTAATTTTGACTTTTTTGATTTTAAATAAGGCATCTCTCCCTTAATCTACTGTGAAAAACACACCCGAATCATTCATAGAATAGGTGAAGATAAAAGGTTAAAAATTAGAGGTTCAATTACGGGCCAATATCAAACACTAATACAGCAATGAGATGACATGTAACCTCAGTTTTTAATATCCAAAAAGCTTATAAACATTTGTTCCCTAATCATTCAAAAGAGTCGAGACAGTACTTCAAATTCACTTTAAGATAACAAAATATCTTCAGTTTCCAGCAGCAGAACACCTTCCCTTCATCAAAATATCTTCACTTTCTAGCACCAGAACGCCCCCTTCCCTCTATCAAAACTTTGGTTTGGTTCTTGCCTGCGAATTATCAATCAACGAGCAACAACTTCAGTAATTCCATGTTACAAAATAACCTGCTAAATTTCTAGTGCTTGCTTGCCATTCGGTATGTTGAAAAACTATATGCAAATTTTATGTATCACATTCTGAAAATATAACAAAGATTCCAGCAGTTTGCTAACTCTCAAACCAAATATGTAAATTTTCACCAGTTCTCCACAGTGCAAACTAGCAATTTAAACTTCTCCATCTTATTTACGTTAAGCATCTTATTAGCTGACACCATAAATAACTCCACTCATCAATCAACTTATATTTACTTTTCTAACTGCCTAATCCAATCATCCAATTGCAGAGATCATTACTAGCAACAAAATAGTGACGCTTCTCTATGCGTGGAGAGTTTCAAAATTGACAGAATTCACAAAAACATTCATGAAGTAGCAGTCGGCCATATAGAAGCTGCCACTGCTACTCATAATCTGAAACGCAGGAAATTTGCAGACTTCACTCATAACAATAACAAAGCAAATTACTGCAACCAAACTCATAGCCAAGACAAGCAAAACAGTGCAAGCAGTTCGACAACAAACTCGGTTACATGGCATTGTAACTTACTAATTATCTAGCCTCAGTACAGGGCAGAAATACACTAGCTGTACTTGTGATAATATATAGATATATAGTGTTAGGATATTCAAATATCAAATAACCAGACGTACCATAACAGGAACCAGGTTTTGAATCTTCACCCAGACTAAGAGCCCCATAATATAATTCAATGCAACCTGTAAAAAAGCAAAAGAGAAAGAGCCTAATTAGTTCAATAGACAAATTAGTTGCGACCAAACTGCAAGCAATCTGCTCTCGACCTTGTTGGCAGTATCTACCCCCTGCGGGCCAATATGCTCCGATTCTTTCATCTTACGCCTGGTGCAACCTTCTTCCGGAGTATCCTGCGAAATAATTCAATTAAGTTCTCAACTCATTCTTGTTGTAAAAGAAATAAAAAAAAGACTCCATCCTAGCCAATAAAAGGTCCACACTTCAACAGTAATTTAGAATGATTTCGATCGTAGGAAGCATACCTCGATTCGGAAACAGCCCCTTACCTCCGGCCGCTTGGAATGGAAAGAACTTAATGCAAAAGCTAAACTCTTATGACTCGCAATTTTCTCCCATCTGGTCATATCAGACCCAAATTTATCCAGCAAATCAGCATCATACTTTACAAAATCGACCAACAAATGGGGAATCCTATTACACCATTGAAACCCTGCCCGAACCATACAATGATCGGTACAATCATTATCAACCCCTCCTAAACATAGGGCATCGGATGTATATCCTTGGAATAGAGATTCTCTGGGGTCTGTGGGAGAATTGATATAAATGGGATATGGCTTTTGCTAGACTACTGATATATATACATATATATATTTTTTTGTTTAGCTTTGTATGTTTTTTTAAGTCATGGTTAAACTTAGAAGTTAAATAGAGTTGTTGGGTTAAATATTTAGGTACTTTTTAAATTAAAATAAACAAATGTGTGGCTATAATTAACTATGTAGAAAGTTCTTTTATGTAAAGTAATATTATGTATAAATAAAGATCTTCCCGACGACTCTATGATCATCTTTTTCTTTTTAACATTTGAAGCTGTTTACTTTAGTTTCTTTTAAGGTCTGTTACATTATAATACAAAGCTCACTTGCTGTTATATTTTTTCTGCATTTCTTATCTTCTTAACAGTGGTATCAGAGCCTGATTTCTTACCGGTTGTGATCTTTCTTTTTTTTTTTTTTTTTTTTTTTTTTTTTTCTTTCTTTTAAGTTTTGGGTTGGACATTACGGCAAATGTCTTTGTTAACCTTTGCTGTGATTTCTCCACCGGTGTTCATAGGGGAGAACTATACAGCTTGGGCAATTAAGATGAAAATGTATTTGAAATCTCAAAATCTTTCGGAAGTTGTGGAGAGTGGGCGTCCTGATATTCCACAACTTAGGGCAAATCCAACTTTGAATGAAATCAAGAAACATGACGAGCTTGTATCTAGAGATTCAAAAGTACTTTCCTGCATTCAATCTGCAGTTTCTGAAAGTATTTTTACAAGAATCATGACCTGAAATGGGTTACACAAATGTTTGCCAACCATGGTCCACGAAATGTGGGAACTTTTGACCAGTTTCCAAGCCATCGATTTTCACCCATACCCGGTTATGAATGTTAATGCTATAGACCCTGTACTCAGTGTCGATAACTACGGAGGACCGATGAACAGAATATGAATACACAATCAGTTTTTTAGATCCAGTATATTGATGAGGTTCAGGAAGCGCAATCCAACAACACTCCCTTGTGTCGAATAATTCAAAGTTTGGGAGTGATTGCATTGAAAATTCACCATGACCTCAAGAAGCAGCATGCAGTATAGATGAAAATACACAAATCATAAATTCACCTATTACAACTGCAACTGGATTATTTTTCCTTCCAAGCATTTGTGGTCCACTCTTTAGAGAATTTTGACCCATAAAAAAAGTTTTAGGAGAACGCATAGCCTTTCTCATGTCATAGATAGTCATGTCTGCTCTACATCTACCGTTATCCTCGACTCCACCAAACATATACAGCTTAAACCCAACAACAGCATGTGCATAATGATCATGTATGTTAAAATCCCAAGAAATGATGGGGTCCAAGGATGGTAGATGTTGCTTATAGATATGAGAATCGGAATTAAGATCTATAACATAAACCTTATAATCTATCTTGGTCCACTCAGGATCTTCACGAGACATAAGAACATAGATTTTGTCAAACTTTGGCGTGAGAGTTCTGATCGATGATTTCGACATATGAGATGAACTAGGAGCTTTAGTTAGTAATTGTTGCTCAAATTGAACCCCCAGATCCTTTGTTGGCGTCCATAATAACCTACCGGTGGCCATAGATTTTAAAATTGGAAATAGAAGGGATGCTGGAGAATGATGGGATTTCTCGTTGGAAAGAGAAAAAAGAAAATGGTATTGTGGGATTTTATGCATAAATATATACATATGTAGCAAGCGATTAGGGAATCCTTTCCTTAAGGCGCTATATTCATTAATTGAATTCAAAAAAATAAATAAAAGAAAGGGATACGGCAGTCATTTTTATTTATTTATTTATTTTTTGGGAATATCGATTTGTCCTCCATTGTATGGAGTCCTCCGGCACTGGAGATCAGGCGACTGGTTTCTGTAGTGGCCAAATTTGTAAGTTATCTTGCCACTCTAATTTTGACAAAAATGGATGTTTGTTGTTCATGGAATTTATTTATAGAAGTTGAGTTGGTTGTCAAACTTTGTACTTTTTATTTATTGTATAATGTCAGTCAAGTTTAGGGACCATGTCCACCCTTCGTCCGAAGAATTTCATAAGGCAACCAGATGAATGATACTCGAATGACTCAATAAATTGATTTTATTGAAACAAAACTAGATAAGGAAATCAATTAAATTAATCTAATGATCAGTATCTGCAATCTACTGTTAAATATGAAATAATGGGGACGACATTGAAGCTCAGCTTGCTTTGGCTTCCACAATTTATCAATTCCACTCGACTGAATTAATGTATTACTCTTCCTACTGCTAAATGGAATTATCATTTGTGCTACACTTTAACTCCCTTTTCTCTATCAAGTTTCTTGAATGGAAACAAGCTATGGAAGAAGAATTGGCTGCTATAGAGAAGAATGGCACTTGGTCATTGGTTGACAAGCCAAATAACAAGCATGTAATTGGCGTGAAATGGGTTTTCAGGAACAAACATAATCCAGATGGTAGCATTTTCAAGCATAAAGCAAGGCCGATTGTGAAGGGATATTCTCAACTTCTCGGTGTCAACTTTGGAGATACCTTCGCTCCTGTTGCAAGGCATAAGACAGTGAGACTCTTAACTGCTCTTGTAGCTCAATACAGGTAGAAATTGCATTACCTGGATGTAAAGTCAGCTTTTCTAAATGGTTGGCTTGAACAAGACATATATGTACACCAGCCTGAAGGATTCTATGTTGCAGGTGGAGAAGATAAAGTGTATAAGCTACAAAAGGCATTATACGAGCTTAAACAAGCTCCGCGTGCATGGTATTCCAGAATTGACTCATATTTGGAGTCTTTTGGGTTCAAAAGAAGCATGAGTGAACCTACTGTGAGCGTGGGTTTTTTCCCGACCTCTATGATGAGTACCCATGTTACCTACTATGGCAGATGGACGTGAACGAGATTTGAAAATGAATGGGATGCTGCCTGGGATGTCTCTGACGTCCTGAAAACCGATCGATATTCTATCCGAAATCCTGAGTAAAGTCCGTTGAGTGAGTGGGAAGCTTAGGTGGCTCTACCTAGAGTCGCGCGGCTGTAGTTTTGCAACTACAGTCGCACGACTGTAGAAACTCCAGCCGCATGGCTGTCATATTACAGTCATGCGACTCTAGTGGGCAGTCGGGTTTTCCGTTGGAAATCAGAGAGTTGGTGACAGAAGGAGAGGTTTAAATGGAAAGGAAAGAGAGAGAAAAAGGGGATTTGGAGGAGGAATTGAAAAAAAGAAAATTAAGAGAGAAAGAAAGAAAGGGAGGCAGAGAAAGAGAGGAGGAGAAAGAGAAAGAGAAACCAAAAAACACCTTAAACATATCTAGGAAAGTGAGAGACTCACTTGCCACACCTCATCTTATTTGTCCGGGATTAACTCGATTTCGTTTCGGATTGATCCAAAGCTCGGTTTGGGAATTTCAGGTCGATTGTGGAATCCAAGGCGTATTCTGGCTTCTCAAACCTATTCTGGACGTCAAACATATCAAGGCATCTATAAGGTAAGCTCTGAGAGGCCATAAAACTCGATTCATGCTGATTTGTGTGTGCATTTTACGTTTTTGAAATTTTCTGGAAAACTGTTTGGACAATTATAGCCGCCTGGTTGTAATTATAGTCGTACGATTATAATTACAGTCGTATGACTGTAATTGTTCTTGAACACAGCCATGCGGCTGTAGATTACAATCGCACGACTGTATTCTCCTGGGCAGTAGCCTGAAAAGCTCAGAAATGACCGAATACAGCCAGTTTTCCAGTTTTAAATGATTTTTCATGATTCAATTCGGTCAACTCATGTCTGTACACTCTAAAGTCGTGGTTTTCAGATTTCTAATAATAAGGATGTGAGATTTCAGGATTTTGTTAATTTCTATTATTGGAATTAGGGATTGTTGGATACACAATCGGACCCCCGGTTCGGTGTTAACGAATCCTCAGATTCCCAGAACCCCGAAGATTACCAAAATCCTTTGAAACAAATGATTTTAGAAAACAAAGAAAATCACTTTTGGGTGTTGCACATTACAGTCGTGCAGTAAAGCATTACAGTCGTGCAGTAAAGCATTACAGTCGTACGACTATAATTATAGTCGTACGGATGTAATCATTACAATGGTTTAATCTGCATGGTTGTAATGGCAGAGAGAAGGTAGAATAGCGGGACGACCCACACACAGACGTCGTCGTGTGATCCCGTCTTCAGATTAAATCGTTTTTGACGTGTTTACGACTTTTGGACTTTAGATGAATGTTAAAAATTAGGAATCCCGCACGAATGGAACCCCACGTTCCAGAATAACCGACCCACTATATTGAAAAGTTTGCATGAAATTGAGCCAAGTCATTTTCTAAAAATATTTTCCAGCATAAAAATCCACAGAGCGTTTCAAAATTGTTTTCCAGGTCTAGTCGGATCGACTAGCCGAGTCGGCCTGACTATCCCCTGAATGCATGTCCCCATTCCTTAAATTCCCATTATGTCTTGTCTAAGTCCTATGTGTGTTTATAATGTAATTATGTTAATCATTTGTTTTGCAGCTTCCGTCTTTAGATTAAATCGTTTTTGATGTGTTTACGGCTTTTGGACTTTAGATGAATGTTAAAAATTAGGAATCCCGCACGAATGAAACCCCGAGTTCCAGAATGACCGGCCCACTATATTGAAAAGTTTGCATGAAATTGAGCCAAGTAATTTTCTAAAAATATTTTCCAGCATAAAAATCCACAGGGCGTTTCAAAATTGTTTTCCAGGTCTAGTCGAATCGACTAGCTGAGTCGGCCTGCCTATCTCCTAAATGCATGTCCGCATTCCTTAAATTTCCATTCTGTCTTGTCTAAGTCCTATGTGTGTTTATAATGTAATTGTGCTAATCATTTGTTTTGCAGCTTTTAATTTTTAATTTTTTTTATGTAATTTATAGATTATCTTGTATTCTAGGAAATTGTAAATTTTCTAGATCCTCGTATATATTAGGCGCTTGTAATGTGAGGACGAGAGTTTTCCCTTTTGTTCGATCTGCTTGTATAAGCGGCCTTTATTTTTATTCTTTTGAACTGCTTGGATGTATGATTTATTTATCTTGCAATTTATTCCTATCATTCGCTTGAGCATGGACTGAATAAATATGAAACTAAATTAGGTAGAGAAAGATAATAAAGCGGATAAAATATGGTAATATAAACCAGAAAATGAATGCGAGCTTGAGGTTGAATAGGTAAGTTCCCCGAACCCTAAATCTCTGGATTAGGTACGGTAGTCTACCCTCGGTAGGTTGCTATACCGGAATTTCCCGGATGAGCTGATCCGGGTGGCGACTCTGTCACTGATATTGAAATTTAAGTTTCGAGGTCTTTAAGTTAATAAAATGGGAAAAGGTTTTCTACAAAAGGAATTTCCAATCAATTCAATGGTTTTTCTAAAACAAGGTAATCAAAATCCCGTTTTCCAAAACGCAAACACATTTTTCCAAACTTTCCTTTTCCCCGGTTCTCTTTGCCGCGTTTAAAAAGGTCGTCCGCTCACACCCACCTTGTATATTAGGAGAAGCAAAAGTAACAGCCTTGTGGTGATCTCACTTTATGTTGGTGATCTTTTAATTAAAGGAAGTGATGAGGCTGCTATTGATGAGTTCAAGTCCAAAATGATGCAAGAATTTGAGATGACTGATTTAGGCTTGATGAAGTTCTTCCTTGGGCTGGAAATCAATCAAACATCTGCTGGAATTTTCCTGTCTCAAAGTCAATATGCTCAATTGTTGCTGAAGAAATTTAATCTTCATGATTGTAAGCCAGTCCCTACTCCTATGGTTGTTAATGATTAGTTTCAAGTGGAAGATGGTGAAAGAAAAGTTGATGCAAGCCAATATAGAAGTCTTGTGGGCAGTCTATTGTATCTCACTGCATCAAGGCCTGATTTGATGTACTCAACAAGCATTTTGTCCAGGTTTATGTATAATTTGAGTTTTAAACATCTTGTTGCTGCTAAGAGAGTTTCAAGGTACATCAAGGGAACAATTGATCATGGAATTTGGTACAAGCAAGTTGAAAATGGACAACTAATTGGCTATGCTGATAGTGATTGGGCTGGATCTATTGAAGATTGCAAAAGCACTTATGGATACTGTTTCTCTTTTGGTTCAGGCATTTTTTCATGGAATTCTAAGAAGCAGGAGGTGGTTGCTCAATCCACAGCAGAAGCTGAGTATATTTTAGCTGCATTAGCTGCAAATCAGTGCATTTGGATAAGCAAAATCTTGGCTGATCTTGGCCTTACTTGTCAAGATCCATCTGTTATTTATATTGATAACAAATCTGCTATTTCAATGGCAGAAAACTCCACTCAGCATGGAAGAACAAAGCATATGAATGTCAAATATCATGCTTTAAGAGAAGCTGAAAGATTAAAGAAGATTAAGCTGGTGCATTGCAAAGGAGAAGAGCAATTGGCAGACATCTTTACCAAAGCTCTACCCAAGGCTAAATTTGATTTTCTTAGATATATGCTTGGTGTATCCAAGAAAAATCTCAAGGAGGAGTATTAGAATACTTGAGATTTTTTTGGAATACAGATGTTTTTTGTTAAGCTTTGTATGTTTTTAACCCATGGTTAACATGTAGGTAGTTTTTTAAATTAAAATAAAAAAAATATGTATGGCTATGTAAAAAGTTCCTTTATGTAAAGTAATATTATATATAAATAAAGATCTTCCCAACAACAAAAAATGGGAAGTTTTACGATCATCTTCTTCCTTTACAATTTGAAACTGTTTACATTACTTGCTGTCATATTTTTCTGCAACTGTCTTCTTAACAGTGCTTCAGCTCTGTTGTCTTATTCCAAATATCTCAGCAAACACATCTATACTTGAAAATCTTGGATTATAAATCAGAAGTTAACAATTAAAGACAAAAAAAAGTACACAATCGTATATGCGAAAAAAATAAAATTTTGAATCTCCACTGAACATCTTGGCTATGCAAGCAATAACATTGAGCTAAACAGAGACAACTCTGCTACAGAGCTAAGGAGGACATAATATAAAGTTAGTACTCTAAATAACAAAGAAAAAAAATTAAAAACATAGCCATAGATTCTTTTCTTCTCCTCTACTAAATTACTTAATATAAAAAAAAAAAAAAAAAAAATCCAAGCTAAACTAGCAACATTGCATTTAACTTTCATTCAAACATATATTATTTGGATAGACAACCTAAGTATGACTAACCACCCCTCCCCTGCCCCTGCACCCGAGAAAAAGGAAACCTGACCAGCTCCAATTATATCCAAACACAAAGTGATATAAATATGCACTAGAAAATCCATCTTACAAACAAAATGCGGCACAGATAATGGCCTGAACCTGTAATATATGTACAGAAAATGAAGCTAAGATTGTGAAGAAGCCGCCAATATCGAAGAAATCAGAATCCTAGAAACGAAATGCAGATATCAAGCAGGTGCAGTGGAGAGAGGCCAAGATCGAGGAATAAACATCAACAATTAAAACTCAATACTCACTTAAGCCAAGCTACACAATACCACATTGCAGGAACTGACTTCTCTCACAATCATAGCTTCGTGATGTTCACCCAAAAACGGAAGACCCGAGATGATTCAACGACAGGATTATTTAAAAAGCAAGATAGTTCAGATGAATTATGGCTCGTATCACACTGAAAATCTTACTGGATTCGGGTAATACACAATCTTGGTCAGTTGAGTTTATATACAACTAACATACAAAAACTCTCGCAAACCATCTTCCACCCTTGTAAGATTGAAGTCCTAACCTACTAAGAAGAAGAGAAACATGTAACAAGGAATAAGAATATTCACTTGTGTTTCGGAATAGCATTCACAAGTTTACCAACAACCATTGGAAATGAGACACTGATACACTGCACTACATTATTAAGCATAGGTAAAAGCTCTAAATCCAAAAAATAAGCCGAGCTTTCAAACGAACCTTTTCAGCCTCACTGGACTGGCATGTTTAAAATGTGTGAAATAGCATCCCAGAGAAGAGTAGAACAGAGATTAAACACTCTGTACAATTTTCTTCCAGTTTTTCAACTAGGTTAGTTCAAAATAACTTAGGTCATGAACAAATGTTCTTTTCGTTATACAAATTGATGCAGTTAATGATTGAACAAAAAAAAGTACTATTCACCTGTATAACCATTAGCTTAGCCGAATAAGTTATTCTTTAAACACAAATAGCAAAAACTATGATAAACCGATGGCCTACGTGATGCATATGATAATTAGCCTGGATCATTAAAAGGCATAGAGGAATTTAGTTCATTTGGCACGTATGATGTGAAACAACCAACACGTGTAACTACATTAATTAAATACAAGTAGGATAAATGTTTAAAATTCGATTCTTGAAGTTGGCTTGTAGGATTAATTTGGTCCAAAATTAGATTAGTCTTTTTGCACTTGAATATGGTGTTTAAAATCCAATCAGCCCAAAATGATGTGTCAACCTGGGAAAGTGATAATTATAAAAAGAAATCACTAGTCATGATACGTTCATTCGTAAACAGTTTGGTCACAAATGTCTAGTTGAAGGGTCAAATGAATGTTCAAAATTAATTTGAATCTACCTGGTCTTGTAAACCAATTTTAGCACTCTTTATCCATCAAAGAGCAAATTGTCGAAAATGTACCAATTAGGAAAAAGTGAAAAAAAAAAAAGACACAACTTAGTCTACAGTAGAAAAAATTTCAAAGAAACTGTCATTTACAGTGGAATAACAAAAAATAAGTTTGATTGACACTCTTTGGTTTTACTCATATGTCGGTTGTTGTAGGAGTACAATTAATAATTACGACGTGTTTCATTAGATATTATTAGGGGAGAATTATATTTCATAAAATACTAATCGCCTACTAATTACGACAATGACATTTTTTTGACAGTATTTTCGTGTATATAAAAATTACACAATAAAAGCAAATGAATTTTATAAAAGAATATGATATCCGCCTTAACAATAAGTTGCTGGAAGTGAGGTTTTCCGCATCATCTAACAAAAAAAAAAAAAAAAAAAAAGATAATATGAGGTATCCATTAAATATATATATACACTTTCAGATAACAACAGGCACCATTAATCAACAACAGAGTAAAGGAAAAGTCATTATGCCCAACAGATCAAAGAAAAACACAATGCAAAATGACAAACTACACAAGAACATCATTGACTTCACTACAGCAAAAATTTTGTAATACCATTAAAAATAATAATAAATGACACAGACTTAAATTTCCTTACGGAATCTTAAAAACGGATGAAAAAGGCTCCGTCAGCTTCCTGAAATTCACATACTTGTCGTCCCAATAGATGCATTATGATTACATCTATGAACTTGTCATTAAAGGGCATTAAAAAAAAACAGAACGAAATAAAATGAGATAATACTATATATTAGGGCTGTCAAAATGGATTCACGTGTCGTGTTCGTGTCGTGTTGATACAATTTGGTGACAGTTATAAGGTCAACACTGACACTACCCATATATTAAATGGGTTGACATGACACAACATTATATTATAACGGGTTGACACTATTAACATGTTCAACCCATTTATTTAAAAATAGATTATTTATAGTAAAAAAAAAAAAGATTATTCATAGATCAATTCAATATTGAACCACATTATCTATAAAAATAACAATTACACTTCTAAAAATAAATCAATATAAATTCATCAACTCAATTAAATATGCAACTTTGCAAATAGGTAATAGAAAGAAAAAAGTAGTTTAAATTTCTGCATTTTTACTAATTAAACAATATCTGGTGATGCTTTTACATCTCATTCATGCAGTCCCTCCGAAGCTGCGATTTCTACATCAAAAGCCATAATAGCTACTAGCCTAGTATAGTCCAAAAAATATCCATTAAATCACAATGAATAAGGGTTTGGAAGTATTGAAGAAAGAATAAGTTTATACTATCAGCTCTCAAGTGCAAATGATAGTTTTAACCTTCATATTAGCCAAAATTACTATACGGGTTCATGGGTTGACTCGTGACCCAACTTGTTTATCTCGTGTCATAAAAGTGTCGACCCTTTTCCAACACTACCCTCATAAACCCAACCCTAATTCGTTAAATTCCGTGTTAACGAATCGTGTTATCATATCACCACCCATTTTGATAGCCCTACTATACATGTTGATATTTGAATACATAGGTTCAAATCTGTTTAAACAAGGAAGAAAACATGAAATGTATTAAATGTATGCACTTCATTTTCATGGCTTTTGATGTGAGCTACTACGTTTCCACAAAATTTGAGCATGTCATTAGCTTTTGATGTATCATAGCGTGCCCCTGGAAAATGCAAGATTGAATACAAAATGACCAAACTGTGGCGTTAATGTGTGAGCCCAGTCTTGGTTCAATTTCATAGCGCCCAGTGGTTTTATGTAAGATTGACCCCGAATTGAATCATGCCCAAAGTGCTAGTGTAAGCGCTGGAATTTTTCGTACTTGAAAAAAAAAGTGTGTGTCACAGGACTGTAATACAGTCATGCGACTGTATTTACAGTCGTATGACTATAATTGCGGAGCAGGTACAACAGCCCATACCTTGTGAATTAAAAAATGGGAGTGGAGTGGTTTGTGGGCAATTAATGCCCGAATTCTGCAGCAAGGAAAGACCAGAATAAAAGGGAGAAGTAAGAGAAAGTGAAGGACTTTTGGACTCTAAGGATTTGGCAGATTTGAGAGAGAAATTGGTAGAGAAAAGAGAGAAAAAGGAGAGAAAAAGGGAAACTCACAAAACTTAATCTTTTTTTCCTCTTTTTCTTTTGATTCTTGAGTGTTAAATTTTGAAACCGGATAGAAATCATAGGTTAACAACTTGACACTTCAAACTCAATCAATTCCACACTTTAAATTTGCTAAAATCCATGACATTTTGGAGAATTTGGACAACTCTTGGAACTTTTACACTCAAGAAAAAAGAAGCAATTTGGAGGCGATTGAGGAGTTTCCAGCGGTCAAACCTACGGTGGATCAGCGCCACAAAGGTAATTATACCTCAAACCTTCATTTTGTTGCTTTTTCTGGGTGACTTGATGTGATTTTGTGCATAAAACTCATTTTTTCGGACTTGCTGTTTTTGGAAATCAAGAACAGTCGTACGACTGTTCTTATGGAGAAGAACAATCGCACGACTGTATATATGGTTGTACGAGTGTTCTTGATTTCCCGCGGCTTTTAGTTTTATTTGAACAAATTTTGGCGATTTTCTGCATTTGGATGATCTACAGTCGCACGACTGTAATTCTCGTCCAAAAGCAGAATTTCCAGAAAATTCCCAAAAATCATAAAAATTCAGAAAAATCAGAAAATCATCAAAAATGAATTTTGTTGTGTGCATTCACGACCTTAGATTTAATTTTCAATGTTATTGCATTTAGAACAATACAACGACGGAGACCCGAATCTCCCGACAACTGACCCACCTCACATGATAAATTAATGTAAACAAAAAAAAAAAGTTTTCAAGATGATTTTCTCACAAAACAAAAATATAGGGACGTTTCAAAATCGTTTTCCAGGTCTAATCGGGCCGGCTAGCCAAGCCGACCCGGTTATCCCCCAATTGCATGCTCCTGAACTCCTTAAAATCTCATTTTATCCTACTTGAGTCCTATTTGTGGTGTGCTATAAATTGTGCTAATTGTCTGTTTTACAGCTTTTAGGTAGTTGCTATTTTTCATTTTTAATGTAATTAATAGTTTAACTCATGTATTTTAGGCGGTTGTAAATTTTCTAGATCACTCATATATTTTAGGCGTTTGTAAAGTGAGGTCGAGAGTTTTTATTTTTATTCAATTGGGTTGTAATAATTAACTTATTTACTGCTTTATTTTTATTTTGTGTGTACGCTGCATGCTTTTATTAATAAAATGAATGTTAGAATTATAAAATACCATTTATGAACATTGGCCAAATTTTATTTTGATTAGACATGAAATAAGGGACTTGTCTGGACCTAGATCTCTGGATAGTGTAGCGGCCTTTCGTCCGGTTCAGCTACACTATAATTTCCCGGTTGAGCTGAGTTGGGTGGCGACTCCTACACTATCTATCGAGGCTTAGCTGTTGATTCTTTTATTAAACAATTTAATTTTTCAAAAATGAATTTCCATTCCAAAAACCCCCAAGCGAGGGGGCGTTGCCCGATATCGAGGCTCTCTTTCGAGAGGGTCCGTAATCCTAAAAACATCATCTGCTCACAGTAGCGACTCTGCTGGGGATTTCTTAAAAAAGTTTTCTTAAAAACTTAAAAGAATTTGACAAGCCCTGAAAAATGTCTAATTAAAATAAGGTGGATGGTTCTTGTATGATATTTTATTTTGCATTCTTTAGTTAGACATTCTTGCATTAGGTTAAGTATCCAATTTTTAGCCCGCTGAATTGTTGAAGTGTCACCTATGTTCCTCTTGGTCTTAGGGGCATAGATACGAAACACCACCCATAGCCTAGTACGAACCCCTTCGTTCGGACCCTTGAGTGGGGAGAAGTGAGGAGTATATTTTGCTATGGGAGCCTTGATGTTAACCCGACTTGGACCGAACTCATATAGGCAACCCTAGTTGGATTCCCTTAGGATACCAAAATAAATTATATGAATGCTATAAAATTGCACCTTCATCATCGCCGATTGATGATCAAAGAGAACCCCTCATAGAAATCGGTTAGAACTTTCTAAAAAATTGACCACGTTTGAAGGAATAAGGTTGGAGGAATATGCTTCGCGTGCTATGTGTTACGCGCCTCTCGACATTTCATGACATACCATAGTCAACATTTTCCATGCACATGACATACCATTCACAAAGCATTTGTGTGATAACTAACCCATATTTTTATGCAGCCATTTGCATTTTATTTTCTTGTGTGAAAACATTAAATCATCCATGTGATATTCATACTAACCATTATTCTTGCAGCCATAACATTATATCTGTGTGTTAACATTTTCACAAGCATACACGACATCATTATGTGTGTCATGCATCCTAACCACGTCTTTGTGCAGTCATTTGCATTTTTGTGTGACATAAGCATTCATGACATATAATTTCATTTAAATTAAGGACATTCCAAGAGTACCCATCTTGGTCATTTCATTTCATAATATGTCGGGAGTCCCAAAACTGCCCGTGTTCTGCCAGTGCACCGGATTGCATTCGGCCATTTTATCAAATCATCTCATTCAATAGAGATCACGATGGTCCTAGGTCTATTCCTATGTGACGGCTCATATGATGTCATCATATAGCATCATACCCATTCATCATAGGCGTCACGGTAACGCCTAAATTCTGCTTGCACATCATAGTTCACATCGGACCATTTCATAACATTGTGAAACCATTTAAGGTACTCCCTGAGTGCCGGATTAGTACACATGTAGGAGCATTTCATAATATTACCAAATCATGCAAGGTGTCCCACGGACACCGAACTTTTGTCCATGTCACAAGATACATGTGACTTGTTTGCAACATCACGCCATGTTAGATGCTCCTAAGAGCGTCGAAACTCTGTCCGCGACCATTTCATTTCATTTCATAGACCTACAAAGCATCAAAATCCTGTCCGTGTGTCGGCACACATGTGACCATTTCATAAAATTCACTAGGTGCCCCGAAAGTGTCGAACTCCTGTCCTTGTGACGGTCCACATGTGATCTTTTTGCATTATCTTTTGCATGACATTGGGTGTTCTCGGAATGTCCAAAAAAAATAATAATAATAAATGGAGATCATCTTCATCATCATTTCTCATCACGTCATTTCAACCATTCATCATAAATCATCTTTAATGTCTTACTTTTCATATCATTATCCCATTCATTCGTTGTCCCTCATGCTTCCCGTATGATGTCAAGCAGAGTAAACTGGATCGGCCGAGGACAAGGTCTCAAGCTTTAAGGGTTATTGGAGAACAGAGAGCAGTAGAAACAGAAAGTGTGTCTGACTCCCGGGAAGAATCTGAGATGGCCAATCAGACACCAAGTCTTGCTGATGCCTTGAAGGATTTCCTAAGATCATAGGATTTTCGTGACATGCTGAAGGAGGAAATGTGAGCTGTTGTGAGAGAAGCCGGGGAAACTGGCGCTAGTGGGGCCGGAAAGGAGAAAGAGGCTGAATCGTCTCAACAGGGTGGTGATGCCTCGTCTAGTCTGGAGAAGCTGTAAGAAATTGAGGCAGCTATGGAGAGAAAAATGAAAGCGAAGTATTCAGAGTTGGATGAAGTTGTGGCCCAGCTGAAGAAAGGGGTCAGTGTCAGTTCGGAATCCAAAAAGGCGGTTAATGTGGATGCCATCATTAGTAAAGGTATTGAAACTTTTCATATTGGCTTTCAAGTGCCAAAGGTTCCTTCTTACAAGGGAATGGGTTCACCAGAGGCCCATGTGAATCTTTATGCACGGGTCATACTGACGGTCGGTGCTATTAAGCAACAACTTATCAATCTCTTCTCGACTACACTCGAGGGAGGAGCATTGGACTGGTACAATTCTTTATTAGAGGAAGAGCAATCAGACTGGGAGGCTTTATCGGTGGCCTTTATCAAATCCTACAGCTTCAATACCAAGATTCAAGTGAAGCTGTATGACGTGGAGCGAATTAAGCAAAAATCAAACGAGCTCTTCGACGAATATTATCAACGATGGATGAACAAGATGATCTTGTTAAAGAACCGCCCAGATGAAGATGAATTGATTCAGAATTGATTGATGGTAGTAGGGACATCTTCAAGAATAATATGAAGTTCCACTCTTTTAGTGAGCTCAGCGAAGCATATAGTATGGCCAAGAAACTTGAGAGAGATGAGGAGGAAAAAACCGCAGGCCATAAGGGAAGCAGAAGCTCCGGGTACAGCTCCGGGTATAGATCAACTACTGTAGCTGGTTTAAGCAGTGGATCCGGCTCTAGTTCTACAAGTAAGGGAAGACAAGTTTCTGAAGTTAAATAAGCTGGGGTTGCTGTGGTGTCTCAGCAACGAGGAAACCACAGCAGTGGTACGGATGGTCACGACATATCACCTTGGACTTTCTCCTTGGCTAAGATTTTTGCTAAGTGTAGGAATGGTGGGCTGTTAAGTTCTTTCAGGCCATTCGAGAAACAAGCGGATGAAGATAAAGACAATTTATGTACTTACCACGTCATGGTAGGACATAGAACCAATAATTGTTATAAGCTGAGAGACGCCATCCAGAAGCTTATCGACGAGGGAAAACTGCAAGAGCCCGCCAAACCCAGTACAAAGAATAATCCACTGCCAACATTTGAAAGGCAAGTCAACATGGTATAGTCGGGGTTATTAGACAATTTTGTCTTTGCTTAAATCCTCCAAGCAAACCCCAATGTACAGTCTGTGGTGGCCAATGATGTTGAGGTGAAGTCAGAAAGTGGAAAGCCGATAGAGCAGAAGGAAGTGAAGCCTGTGAGCCTGGATGACCTGGATTCAGAGGATGAATATGAAAAATACGGCTGTGATAAGACCATTAAGCTGCATGTTGTAGAAAAGCCAAAGGTGTCCGAAGTTCAGCATGTAACAAGAAGTGGTAGGGTCTACCAACCAGTAGTGCCGCAGAATGAGAAAACCCCAGTGGCCGGATCAAGGAGTATGTCAGTACCAAAGGAAGTAGAAAAGGAAGATCTGGTTATTTCTCAACTGAAGAAAACTCCAGCCCAAGCCAGTCTGTGGCATTTATTGCTGACTTCCAAGGAACACAGAGCAGCTTTGGTAAAAAAGCTCTCTAAAATTGAAGTATCTCTGATTGCTTCTCCGGAGGCAATGTGCTGCTTGTTGGATAAAATTCATGTAGGATCCCCTAACATTGTATTTTTGAAGAAAGATCTGCCATACGGGGGAAGGGCTCACAATAAAGCTCTATACATTAAGGTCAACATTATAGATAGGGTTATGCCGTGCATGATGATAGATGACAGGTCAGCCCTGAATATATGTCCTTTAAAAATGCTGCCATTCCTGGGCCTGAGCGAAGAAAGTTTGAAGAAGTCTTCCACTGTGACCAGGGACTATGATGATTCAAAAAAGACCGTGATCGGGACCTTTGAAGCTGAAGTAGAGGTAGGACTGGTGAGGTCGACGATCATCTTTACTGTCATTGACATTCCGGTTACCTTCTCCTTACTCTTAGGGAGGCCATGGTTTCACCCACTGGGGGGTGTCCCTTCAACCTTGCACCAGAAGATAAAATTTTAGATAGGCAATGAAGTTGTAACAATTGAGGCAGATTCTCAATCCGTGGTTGCTGCAATTAATGAAGAGATAATACCATTCGGTGGATTCCAAGTCGCTATGGTTAGTGAGGAGGAAACCACAGATGCTCCGTTGGTCATCTACGAGAACTATATGCCAGAATGGTTGTCTAAGTACCTTCACAAGTAGAATTTTGTTCCTAGCATGGGACTCAGAGCTAATTTACAGGCCGTACCCGAGTTCAATATTGATTCTGGAAAACCAAGGTAGTTCGGCTTAGGTTACACAGCTGGGGCATCTGATGAGAAAAGCCTGAAGAAAGGAAAAAACGATAAACCTATGATGAAACCGTTCATAAAGGCAGGAGAAGAGCTGTATAAAGGCCAAGCTGATCCAGTAAGGGTCGGGAACATTGAGTATCCGGGTTTTGAGATATTTTCCGATGTCGTAGACTTTGAGAAGAGTAGGGAAGAACCAGTAGCCCCCGTAGTGGTGGCTGAGGTAATTGTTAAGTCTGCTGTTCTGCAAAATGAGCCTCCTGAAGAGATAGCAAAAGTAGTTGAGGTGCCCAAACAGAAAACCGAAGAGAAAATTTATGATGAATCTGTAGAGGCAATTTCAGGGGCACTGGTTGTTGCCTTAAGCAAGGCGTTTGGGAAGTCTAAAGAAGGGTTCAAAGAGGAGCTATTGACCAAGGTGAACTTGGATTCTGTGGCTGCTGAGATAGCCGAGATCATGAAGAAGGCTAAGACGCAGGTGGCTGAAATTGAGAAGACCACTATTCCTATTGAACAAGAAGCCAAGATAGCTGCAGATCTGGATGATGTCCTGGAGCTGAATGGGAAAGCTGAAGAAGTGCAAGGCCTTCCACCTGTGGAGGATGAAAGTGATTTTGTTGTATCTATTTCTTCCATTTTTAATGTGAATGATGTACTCTATAACAAGTTTAATGCAATGAAATCTCAGTTTGCTTACTTGTGTGATGTTTATCTTGATAATTTTGTACATGCATTTGAATCACCATCAACCATATTTAGCATTTATGACACTGTATTACATGAAATCAATATAAGTACAGATGAAAATCCCAAAATGGGATTCATTTCACATGAGCTGAAACCCGAGGAAGAGAGAGAATTAACAAGAATATTGCAAAAACATTTTAAAGCTTTTGCTTGGTCATACGAGGACATGCCGGGTGTAGACATGGAAATAGCAGTGCACAAGATCCCAACAGACCCTAAGTTCAAGCCAGTGCAGCAGAAACTGAGAAGATTAAGACCAGAGTGGGCTACGTTGGTGAAAGAAGAAGTGGCTAAGCAGGTAGAAGCCAAATTCCTCGAAGTGGTGGAGTATACAGAATGGCTTGCCAATATTGTCCCGGTACCAAAGAAAGATGACAGGGTCAGAGTATGTGTTGACTATAGGGACTTGAACAAGGCATGCCCAAAAGATAATTTCCCACAGCCTCATATTGATGTCCTGGTCGATTGTGCAGCTAAAGCAGCGATGTATTCCTTCATGGATGGGTTTTCAGGATACAACCAGATTCTGATGGATGTAATTGATAAAGTGAAGATGTTGTTCATTACAGAGTAGGGTACTTTCTGCTACAGAGTAAGGCCTTTCGGATTGAATAATGCCGGAGCCACCTACCAAGGGGCTGTTACAACACTGCTACATGATATGATTCACAAAGAAGTCGAAGTGTACGTTGATGATATGCTTGTTAAATCAATGACCCCAGAGGACCATCCTGCCATCCTGGATAGATTTCTTACACGCATTGGGAGAGTATAACTTGTGACTTAACCCTAAGAAGTGCATATTTGGGGTTACATCAGGGAAACTGTTGGGTCATGTAGTCAGCCAGAGAGGAATAGAAATGGACCTAGATAAGATCAAGGCTATTCGAGATATGCCGGCTCCAAAAACTGAAAAGGAAGTCTGCTCATTCTTGGGTTCTTTACAGTACGTCAGTCGTTTTACAGCACAGTTGATTTCTATTTATGAGCCAATTTTCAAGTTATTAAAGAAAGATCAGCCGATTATGTGGGATGATAGATGTCAGTTGGCATTCAAGAAAATCAAGGCGTATCCAGTAAATCCGCCGGTTTTGAGCCCACCAATTCCAGGGAAGCCTTTGATCTTGTATTTGGCCATTGAAGATTCCTCTATAGGGGCATTGTTAGTACAAGAACAAGATGGCCGGAAGGAGTACCCTATTTACTACCTCAGTAAGAAGCTGCTGGAGTACGAAGCCAAGTATACATTGGTAGAGAAGACATGTGTGGCAATGATATGGCTGACCAAGAAATTACACCATTACTTCCAGTTATATAAAGTCCAAGCCATAGCTAAAGTAGACCCAATGAAGTATCCGTATGAAGCATCGGTGTTGGTGGGGCAGTTATCTAGGTGGCTCTTACATTTGTCAGACTTCGACATTGAGTATGTCACCAAGAAGACCATTAAAGGGCGAGCCGTAGCAGAATTTCTAGCAAATCAGCTGCTGGAATCGGATTACACCCAGAATTTGGAGTTCCCAGATGAACAGATGGCCATGGTAGAAATAAAGAAATAGGCTATGTGCTTCGACGATGATGTGAATAGGAAAGGTGCTGGAGTCGGGGTAATCATAGCGATGCTGGACGGTGAAATCATCCCTTTGTCGAAGAGATTAGATTTTCCTATAACCAACAACGGAGCAGAGTATGAAGTATGCTTATTTGAAATGGAAGCTTTGTTAACTCTAGGGACAAATGATGTCTTGATCGTTGGAGATTCACTTTTGGTGATTAGGTAAGCTCAAGGTGAATGGGAGTTGAAAGAAGAAGCTTTACAACCCTACTTGGAGCTGTTACAGTATAGAAAAGAATTATTTGGCCAATATGAATTCAGGCATGTCCCCAGAGATGAGAACAAGATGGTTGATGTGCTAGCAACACTGTCTTCTATGTGGGAAAATCCAGAAGAAACTCAAGTACAGCCGCTGGTTATAGCAACTTCCAGACAACCCTGTTTTGAAGTGCATGAAGTAATGGAGTTGATAGCTAAAGAAAAGCCATAGTTCTTTGACATCTACCAGTATGTGAAGGAAGGAAAATACCCAAAGAGAGCCAATACTACTGATAGGGTGTCATTAAGAAGGTTAGCCAGTCAGTTCAGAATCTTTGAAGATAGACTATACAAGAGAATATCAAATGGAGTTCTTTTAAGATGTCTGATAGAACAGGAGGCAGAAACAGTGATGCAGCAAGTGCATGCAGGGTCTTGCGGCCCACACATGAATGGACTCTCTATGGCCAAGATGATAATGAGACAGGGGTACTTCTGGATGACTATTCAGACTGATTGTATGAGGAAAGTAAGAAGATGTCACGAGTGTCAGATCTATGCTGATATCAGTCATTTGCCACCATTTGAGCTACAGGATCTGGCTTCCCCTTGGCCCTTTTCTGTATGGGGAATAGATATGATTGGTGAAATTCATCCTGCAGCATCTAATGGTCATCGATTCATAGTTGTAGCAGTTAATTACTTTTCAAAGTGGGTAGAGGCAGAATCCTTCGTTAGTGTGACAGCCAAGCAGATGGTCAAGTGTTGGAAATGCCCTAGTCCCGAGGCATTGGTCCTTGTATTTGTATTATACATTTATTGGATTTATGTATTATACTCATTTGTGTTATCAAGAAAGGCATCAATTCATTTATTATATTTATCTTGTGCAATATATTAAATGAAGTATCCAATGGACATATCTATATCCATGATAACAAGTGTCATGCACTTGGCAGTAAGACCATGGATAGGGTAAACGATATGACCATAAATAGATCCGTAGTCTGTTCCAGTCATGGGAATGAATGGAACTAGAGACTATCATTAACCTGGTTGTATGGCGGTGTCTTACCGGTCATTGGACATGGAATGTCAACCAAGTTAATGGGTACATGCCTGGGAGCATGGTACTGGATAGATCCACTAAACGAGTGATCCACATGGCATAGTATCACAACTGATTCTCGTGTAGTACTTGTATGAATCCTTTGACCTGACCATATGATGGTGTTACATGTGAAGTCACATGCTTAGGGGTACGCCTAAAGGGCCTGTAATAGGGTGCCAAGTATGGGTACTTTCGGGTATGTCACTGAGCGTGGTAATACTATGGATATGCAGAAGGGATTTGTCACTTAGTAGCCCACTGAGAAGATATCACTGGCCTCTTGATGAATGTGACTGATAAGAGTGTGGCCACACCCAAACAAGTTGGAACTTGTTTGTGAGCTTCAATGCATTCGGGATCAAGTTAATGTCCGGACATAAAAGAGGGTGATCAATCCATGCCTCTGTGTTGGACACCGATATCAATGAAATGGGATGTACAAGTTTAAACTACAGGGTTATGATAACAGTTAGACTGCCATCTCCATCTTAATTGGGGGCTGCAGTGGCTTAATAGAGCCCAACTGCAGTCTGCGGGCCAAAAGCCCGCTGCCAACATAAAGATGGGCCCATGGGATCGTACACATAGAACGAATGAATGCAGACTTAAGGAATCACATGTGTACTTGGAGTATACACTATGGAAAGAGAGGTGTATATATATTAATTATATTATAAAGATCAATTGGATTGATCCTAATAATAAAATTAATATATGTTCGATTGGCTCTTCATAATTAATTGGATTAATTATGAAATTATTTCCTGGGGGAAATATTCATATGTATAGGTTTACATATCATTTTATTTTATGAAGATTTAATTTTAATTATATGGATTAAATTAATTGTCAAACTAATTTTAATTTAAATGTAAGTAATATATTACTTGGAGTAATATATTAAATACATGGGTGTATTAAAATTGGGCTTGAAATTAATTTAAACCAGAATAATTAAAATTAGACTGGGCCCAAATTAAAACAAGGAAGCCCGCACAGAATGGAATGGAGCCAAGCTAAGGGAATTCGGCCACCCTAGGTATAAAACCTAGGGTGAAAATTTCGGCCCCCCCAACCCTAACACACTAGTAGCCGAAATTTCCATAGCCTCCTCTCTTCCATTGTTTCGTTTTTCCGACGCTAGCATGGGTTGCATTCGTTAGGCGTTCGTGTATGAAAGCGAGGAGGAAATCTGCTTTGATTTCTGCAGTCTTCATCCATCTCTTGAAAGAGATTTTCTGGTAAGAAAATTAATCTCTTTCTATTTATTTTAAAGTTTTTCAATTTCCATTTCAATTGCTCCTGGGACTGGATTTGAGGAAATCACCGCGTTCTTCCGCTTTTATCGGGTGATTTCCGGTGAAAGATCCCAACATCAAGTTCATTTGAAAGAACATCTTTGCCCAATACGGGATTCCCCATCATATAGTGACTGACAATGGAGTGCAATTTCAAGGGGCAACAGCTGAGCTGCTTGCAGAACATGGCATTGAGCACCATAAGTCTTCTCCATACAGACCCTAAGCTAATGGTGTAGTGGAGGTAGCTAATAAGGCTTAAAAAATGGTAACCACTTATAGAGATTGGGCTGATAAACTACCATATGTTCTTTAGGGTTACAAAACCAGTGTCAGAATGCCAACAGGGGAAACTCCCTACGCCTTAGTGAATGGTATGGAAACAGTGTTACTAGTGGAAATAGAGTTCAAGTCACTTAGAGTCGCTTTGGAAGCTCAATTACCAGAGACTGTGTCGGCCCAAGCTAGATACGAACAGCTGGTGGCGCTAGATGAAAAGCGGCTGAAAGCATTAGATCATCTACAGATGTATCAACGCAGAATGGCCAGAGCCTATAATCGGAATGTGAAGTACCCCAGGCGGCAATTCAAAGCAGGGGATTTGGTTTTAAACAATTAAGGCCTTTAAATGTCGATGTTCGGGGGAAGTTCAGACCCAACTGGGAAGGGCCCTATGTTGTGAAGAAAGTGCTATCAAAAGGTGGTGTCAGCATCATGGACATGGATGGAAATGAGTTCACAAATCCTGTCAACCAAGACCGCCTAAAGCTTTATCATGTCTAAAAAAAAAAGGTCTGCTAGGCTGAAAACTCAAAAGAGCGGTCTAGGTAAAAGTTAAGACACGAGAAAAAATGATCAGTCAGAAAATCTAAAAGGAACGACTGGTGACAGATTCTGGCTCTGTGCGGAGTGTATACCATTTTAGGAATTAATCTTTTCAAATGTACTCATTTTGATTTTATCAATAAAGTGGAATGTTTGTTTAAATATATTTGTGTGGTTATGTCAAATGCATAAACAAAGTTATCTTGCTTAAACATCCATTTAAGGAAAGCGCTTTGCATTTAACTGGTTGAATAAATCACATTATTTAATAATGAAAATGTACTAAATACATACAATCTGAAATCTCATCCTTCAAATCTAATTCATCTTTCTAAAGAGCAACAGTGGTTGTCCAAGAACTTGGCTATTGAAGAAATCAAGCCTCTTTCCTGCATCACCTCAACAACAAAAGGATGACGGGGCAAGTGGTCATGGCACCATTTCAGTCGGCCTTTCTTCATCTTAAAAAAAAAGAGCTCGCTGGGATGAAAACCGAAAAGGCGCCTCAGGCAAAAGTTAGAGTTGCTCGCTGGGCTGAAAACCCATATTGGGCAACTTAGGCAAAATTTAGAGCACTTCCAGATTCATAAATCACAGGGGCAGAAGGAAGGAACCTATCCACCGTTTCCCCACAGGCATCTTTACAGCAACCTCCAGCAGGATTCACTACATTATTTCCCAGCAGAACATTTATAAGGGGCACTATGATCCTTACCCCGGCAATTGGTACGCATCCCCAGCAGTCATCTCATTTCGCCAGCAGTCCTCATATATATCTTCAATGGGAAAAAGCTTCATGTAAGGAGTATCTTCCACCAGCCAGGAGCAAAACATATCTTCCGCAGTAGAAAAGAGAAACATCAACATTAAACAAACAACAAGAAATGTATCCTTTAGGATTCACGTGCATATGCATCATCATGCATACATATACAACATATACAGAGACTTCATCCCCGGCTAGTCATCATTCTTGATCAAAGGGGTAAAAATTTTTGTTCAAAATCTCTCGATCAAGGAATGAAGACTCGCTATTGCAAATGCAAGAATTCGTCATCACTATCTCGGACACGGATGAATCCCCAGCAGATCCGCCTCGGGTAACATAGACCCGGTATCAACCCAGATCGGCTTCATTCCAAATCCCCAGCAGATCCGCCTCGGGTAAGATAGTCCCGGTATCGGCCCAGATCAGCTTCATTCTAGATCCCCAGCAAATCCGCCTCGGGTAACCTAAACCCGGTATCGGCCCAGATCAGCTTCATTCCAGATCCCCAGCAGATCCACCTCGGGTAACATAGACCCGGTACCGGCCTAGATTAGCTTCATTCCAGATCCCTAGCATATCCGCCTCGGGTAACATAGACCCGGTACCGGCCCAGATCAGCTTCATTTTAGATCCCCAGCAGATCCGCCTCGGGTAACATAGACCTGGTATCGGCCTAGATCGGCTTCATTCCAGATCCCCAGCAGATCCGTCTCCGGTAACATAGAACTAGTTTCGGCCCAAATCGGCTTCATTCCAGATCCCCAGTAGATCTGCCTCGGGTAACATAGACCTGGTACGGGCCCAGATCGGCTTCATTCCAGATCCCCAGCAGATCCGCCTCGGGTAACATAGACCCGGTACCGGCCCAGATCTTCTTCATTCTAGATCCCCAGCAGATTCACCTCGGGTAACATAGACCCGGTATCGATCCAGATCATCTTCATTCCAGATCCCCAGTAGATCCATCTCGGGTAACATAGACCCGGTATCGGCCCAGATCGGCTTCATTCCAGATCCCCAGTAGATCCGCCTCGGGTGACATAGACCCGGTATCGGCCTAGATTGGCTTCATTCCAGATCCCCAGTAGATCCGCCTCGGGTAACATAGACCTGGTATCGGCCCAGATCGGCTTCATTCCAAATCTCTAGCAACTTCACCTCGGGTAACCTAAACCTGGTATCGGTCTATTTCATCTTTAACCTCGCCTCGGGTAACCTGAACCCGGTGTCGGCTTATTTCATCTCCATCTTCGCCTCGGGTATACCGGCTTATTTCATCTCCAACCTATCCTCGGGTAACCTAAACCCGGTATCGGCTTATTTCATCTCCATCCTTGCCTAGGGTAACCTAAACCCGGTATCGGCTTATTTCATCTCCACCCTCGCCTCGGGTAACCTAAAACCGGTATCGGCTTATTTCATCTCCACCCTCGCCTCGGGTAACCTAAAACCGATATCGGCTTATTTCATCTCCATCCTCGCCTCGGGTAACCTAAACCCGGTATCGGCTTATTTCATCTCCATCCTCGCCTCGGGTAACCTAAACCCGGTATCGGCTTATTTCATCTCCATCCTCGCCTCGGGTAACCTAAACCCGGTATCGGCTTATTTCATCTCCATCGTGCCTCGGGTAACCTAAACCCGGTATCGGCTTATTTCATCTCCATCCTCGCCTCGGGTAACCTAAACCCGGTATCGGCTTATTTCATCTCCATCCTCGCCTCGGGTAACCTAAACCCGGTATCGGCTTATTTCATCTCCAACTTCACCTCGGGTAACCTAAACCCGGTATCGGCTTATTTCATCTCCAACCTCGCCTCGGGTAACCTAAACCCGGTATCGGCTTATTTCATCTCCAACCTCGCCTCGGGTAATCTAAACCCTGTATCGGCTTATTTCATCTCCAACCTCGCCTCGGGTAACCTAAACCTGGTATCGGCTTATTTCATCTTCAACCCCGCCTCGGGTAACCTAAACCCAGTATCGGCTTATTTCATCCAATCAACTTGGTGCATCACCACAACAATGAGACTTCAACAAGTCAGTTACACATTTTCTTTGTTGCGTCTACGGCGCTTCAATTTGTGCTCTCAAATTCATTACCTCAAGTATTTTAGACCTGGAGTCGGGTGTCGAATTTGATTGCGCGAGGGGCAGCTGTAAGCGCCCGAATTTTTCATACTTGAAAAAAAAAGTGTGTGTCACACGACTGTAATACAGTCGTGCGACTGTATGCGGAGCAGGTACAGCAGCCCATACCTTGTGAATTAAAAAATGGAAGTGGTTTTGTGGGCAATTAATGCCCAGATTCTGTTGCAAGGAAAGACCAGAATAAAAGGGAGAAGTAAGAGAAAGTGAAGGACTTTTGGACTCTAAGGATTTGGCAGATTTGAGAGAGAAGTTGGTAGAGAAAAGAGAGAAAAAGGAGAGAAAAGAGAGAAAAAGGAGAGAAAAAGGGAAACTCACAAAACTCAATCTTTTTCTCCTCTTTTTTTTTTTTTTTTAATCTTGAGTGTTAAAGTTTAAAATCGGATAGAAATCATAGGTTAACAACTTGACACTTCAAACTCAATCAATTCCAGACTTTAAATTTGCTAAAATCCATGATATTTTGGAGAATTTGGACAACTCTTGGAACTTTTACACTTAAGGGAAAAGAAGCAATTTGGAGACGATTGAGGAGTTTCCAGCAGTCAAACCTACGGTGGATCAGCGCCACAAAGGTAATTATACCTCAAACCTTCATTTTGTTGCTTTTTTCTGGGTGACTTGATGTGATTTTGTGCATAAAACTCATTTTTTCGGACTTGCTATTTCTGGAAATCAAGAACAGTCGTACGACTGTTCTTATGGAGAAGAACAGTCGAACGACTGCATATATGGTCGTACGAGTGTTCTTGATTTCCCGCGGCTTTTAGTTTTATTTGAATAAATTTTGGCTATTTTCTGCATTTGGATGATCTACAGTCACACGACTGTAATCCTCGTCCAAGAGCAGAATTTCCAGAAATTTCCAAAAATCATAAAAATTCAGAAAAATAAGAAAATAATAAAAAATGAATTTTGTTGTGTGTATTCACAACCTTAGATTTAATTTTCAATGTTATTGCATTCAGAACAATACAACGACGAAGACCCGAATCTCCCGAAAACCGACCCACCTCACATGATAAATTAATGTAAACCGAAAAAAAATGTTTTCAAGATGATACAATACAGGGATGTTTCAAAATCGTTTTCCAGGTCTAATCGGGCCAGCTAGCCGAGCCGACCCGGTTATCCCCCAATTGCATGCTCCCGAACTCCTTAAAATCCCATTCTGTCCTACTTGAGTCCTATTTGTGGTGTGCTATAAATTATGCTAATCGTCTGTTTTGCAGCTTTTAGTTAGTTGTTATTTTTCATTTTTAATGTAATTAATAGTTTAACTCGTGTATTTTAGGCGGTTATAAATTTTCTAGATCATTCGTGTGTTTTAGGCGTTTGTAAAGTGAGGTCGAGAGTTTTTATTTTTATTCAATTGGGTTGTAATAATTAACTTATTTACTACTTTATTTTTATTTTGTGTGTACGCTGCATGTTTTTATTAATAAAAATGAATGTTAGAATTATAAAATACCATCTATGAACATTGGCCAAATTTTATTTTGATTAGACATGAAATAAGGGACTTGTCCGGACCTAGATCTCTGGATAGTGGAGCGGCCTTTCGTCCGGTTCAGCTACACTGTAATTTCCTGGTTGAGTTGAATCAGGTGGCCACTCCTACACTATGTATCAAGGCTTAGGTCTCGATTCTTTTATGAAACAATTTAATTTTTCAAAAATGAATTTCCATTCCAAAACCCCACATGAGGGAGGGTTGCCCGATATCGAAGCTCCCTTCCGAGAGGGTCCGTACACCTAAAAACGTCATCCGCTCACAGCTAGCATCTCTAGAAAGTACAACCTCTCTTTGTAGCTCAAAACCGCCATATGGTCCGGTATCAGATTAATGAGTGCCTTACATATGAAAACAATAAAACAAATGTAACAACAGCGTCTAAATGACAATCTAAAGTAAGAACAAGAAAAATGAGAAAATATAATGCCTTCGAGGTTTTCTTAACAAACGCATCCATTTGAGCATATCTACTAGAAGCATGACCTCAAATGGACCGAAAAAATATCCAATTGTGTCATGTAGGCAATTGAAGTCAGCTTTCATCATTCGTGCTTGGTCTTGCTTTGCAATGTCCTCCACACAACTAAAACTCAATCCGAAGACTTCACTGGTCCGTCCTTGAAGATGATATTTTCGGATCTGATACCATTGGTGTAGCAGCTTTTCTTGTGAATATCAATAATAAACTTCACCATATACCTGAAGAGCTTCCTATACTCTTCTGGCACGTAATGAGCTGCAACCTTTGGTAAATTTGCACCCGTGAATTGAGGGATCGGTACACCACGCGGACCATGCATGACAGGAAAAATATGATGACCTTCCAACCATTTGATATGAGTGGATAATTGTCGGTCGTACTCATAAAAAATCGATTGCACACTCTCAATCCAATAACATCTAAGAAGTTCATGACTATACTGCCACAATAACGTGTCAGGAGCTATATCAGGATCTAACAAGTATGCCCTTTCATCTATAAAGAATTCAATGTTATAGCCTATAAAATATCCACACAGGTAACGGTCGTAAGAACGGTCTTGGATATCATATTTATATTTGGGCTTTTTACATAAATACTTACCTTTTGACACCATCTAACTTTTTTACCTATAAAGGAAAAGTTTGCATAAATACTTTAAAAACTTTCCAAAATTTCAAAAATACCTAAAATGGGAAATTCCTGTTTTACGTGAATCTGTAACAATAAATCACAAAAACAAAAACCAAAATCTCTAAAATACGTGAATCGCACCTTCTTAAAAACCTCTCAAATGCAAAAAACTCTCAAACACCAAGAATCACAAATCAGTTTCGCCAAGAATCACAGATCAGTTTCGCCAAAAATTGCAACATATCAACATCGATTAGAGACGCAAAAATCAGGATTGCACAACTGGACCGATCTCTCCTAGCAATTCAATCGATCACTGCAAAACAATCGATCACTGCAAAAGAAACATAGCAATTCAATCGATCACAGAGATATGCAAGAAATCGCAATTCTACTCCATCATAATGGAACTTGGACTGAAGATTGCAGATTCATCAATTACAAAGTAAGTGGAGTCCTAATACCAACAACATCAACATTCAATGACTTCAACCAAACTATCAAAGCAAACATCAAGATCGATCAACAAAAAGAAGATTTAAAGATCCAATTCCAAGTAACAGAAGGATATCCGCCAATGGATATAATGAATGACATGTCCATTAGATTCTATTTACAGCTAAAGAGTGCAAGCAATATCCTAATGCAGTATCCACTATGCATAACAACAATTCAGAGAGAAATAGAAGATGAACAAGGTAAAATCATCACAATATCTCAGTATAACTAAGGTATAATTCAGTATAACTAAGTATAACTAAGGTATAATTTAAGTATAACTAAGGTATAATCAGTGAAAATATTGTATAATCAATGTATAACAAAGGTATACTTAATGTATCAGAAAGTATAACTAAGGTATAATCACAATAACAGTGTATCTTAAGGTATAACTAAGGTATAAATCAGGTATAACTAAGGTATAATCAGTGAAAATAGTGTATCTGAATGTATAACTTAGGTATAATCATAATAACAGTGTATCTTAGGGTATAACTAATGTATAACTCAGTATAACTAAGGTATAATTCAGGTATAACTAATGTATAATTCAAGTATAAGTAATGTATAAGTAAGTCGTACGAAAAATATCACAATGTATAAGTAAGGTATCACATCTGTTTATCACAATGTATAAATAATGTATAATCTATGTATAACCTGATATGTAACACGTGTGTGTCTGTGTGAATATATTATAGGAAGTGAAGAAAAGGATCACAACAGTAACATGGAAGAATCTGTGTACCAACTAGAGTACAACCAGTACAACACAGAAGCAGAAGATGAAGAAGATGACCATGTAGCTTACATAAGAAACATAGCAGACAGAACAATAGAAGAAATATACAGCACAAAACAAGCAAACACAATTACAGGAGGAGAAGAAGACAATGAAATAACAGATGCCAATGTTGACTACATACAAGCTGGACAAATCTATACAAACAAAAAGACACTCAAAGAAGCAATTAGTCTCTATGCAATAAGAAAAAATTTCCAATTCAAGGTTAAAAAATCCTGTCCAAAACAGTACTTCCTGTAGTGCATTGATGAACAGTGTGCATGGAGATTCAGCGCATCAAGAAAAAAAAAATACAGAAAGATTCATAATAAGAAAGTATGATGAAAAGCACACATGAAACATTGATGACAGGAATGGTGATAAAAGACAGGCAACAAAGGCACTTATAGCAATCATCATCAAGAACAAATACATCAGACTGAAAAGAATATACACAGCAAAAGATATAGTATATGACATGAAAGAACACATAGGGGCAGAAATCAATTACCAAAAAGCCTAGCGTTCAAAAGAAGAAGCACTCAAAATAATCAGAGGTTCACCATCTGAATCATACAACATGCTACCAAGCTACCTCTATATGCTGCAAAAAACAAACCCAGGAACAAAAATCAGTCTGGAAACAAAAGAAAACAGATTTCTATACCTATTTGTAGCAATGCAAGCTTCAATAGAAGGATGGAAACATTGCAAACTAGTTGTTATGGTTGATGCCACATTCCTCAGAATATGTTACAGTGGAACGCTCATCTCAGCCTGCACGCAAGATGCTTTAGGTAAATAATTAATGTAATGTATAAATAATGTATAATTAATGTAACTAATATATAATCACTGTTACAATGAATCTTAAGGTATAATAAAGGTATAATTAGTGAATCTTATAGTATAACTAAGGTATAATTAACGTATAACCAATATAATAGAATATCTTAATGTATAAATAATGTATAATTAATGTACGTAATGTATAATCACTGTTACAGTGAATCTTAAGGTATAATAAATGTATAATAAAGGTATAATTAGTGAATCTTATAGTATAATTAAGGTATAATTAGTGAATCTTAAGGTATAATTAAGGTATAATTAAGGTGTAATGAAGGTATAATTAGTGAATCTTATAGTATAATTAAGGTATAACTAAAGTATAATGATTGTAATAGTGTATCTTAAGGTATAACTAAGGTATAATTGCGGTATAACTAAGGTATAATCACTGTAATAGTGTATCCTAAGGTATAACTAAGGTATAATTGAGGTATAACTAAGGTATAATCACTGTAATAGCGTAATTCAACTACAAATATAATTATGGTATAAAATAATAAACAAAAATATTATACTAATATGCAACAAACTGACAAATGCAGAGATGATCTTCCCGCTGGCCTTTGCAGTAGTTGATGGAGAAAATGATGAATCAAGGGAATGGTTTTTCAAACAATTTAAAGACACTTATGGACAGAGACAAGAAATGGTTATAGTTTCAGACAGACATAAGAGCATAGAAAAAGCTTTAAAAATAGTGCTACCAGATGTTCCACATTGTGTCTGTGTATTCCATCTGCTGCAAAACCTCAAACTCAAATACAAAAACAACACAAAAGACATGAAGAAGTACTTCAACAAAGCAACAAGAGCATACACGATAGAGGATTTCAATAAGTACATGACTAAACTGGAAAATATCAACAAAAAAATCCCAGCGTACCTTCAAGACATTGGGTATGACAAATGGAGCAGAGTACACTCAACAAACAACAGATACAACATATTAACATCAAACATTGCAGAATCAATAAACTCTCTCAACAAAGCAGCAAAAAACCTACCAATAACGACTCTAGTGGAGTACTTAAGGAGCATGCTACAAGATCTCTTCTACAAAAATAGAAGCATTGCACAGGCAACGATGACAATACTCACACAAAGGCAAGAATAAGTACTGCAAGCAAACTACATACCAACATTGAAAATGCAGGTTCAAATTCACAACTGATCACTTCTATTATACATTCAATATACACAACATACACATAATATTGATTACAAAAAATGCAGGTAAAACCATCCACAGGTAATCTGGTAACAGTCACAAAAATGGGATAGATTACATAGTTGACATGAAAGAAAAGACATGTAGCTGCAACAGATTCCAAATGGATGAGCTTCCATGTCCACATGCCCTTGCATACATAAGGAAATTCCACCTCAACACATATAATTACTGCTCCTCTTACTACACAAAACAAAAAATGTTAGCAACTTATGAAGCAACAATATACCCAATGCCTTCAAAAGATATGTGGGACATACCTCAAGATATAAGGGATCAGAAACTCAATCCACCAGAAGCAAAACAAAAAGCAGGAAGACCAAAGAAACAGAGATTCAGAGCAGCTTGGTAGAGAAAAACAAAAATGAAAGTAAAATGTGGAACTTGTGGCAATCCAGGCCATAACAAGAGAACATGTGGAGGAGCAAAACAATGATTAACTGATTGTTGTATTGAATTGAATTGTATTGAATAAAAAAAACTTTACACTTGCATTTTTTCATTCAATAAAAATGCTGTATTTGAAACAAAAAATACTTTACACATCCATTGGACGAACATATTCATTATCGCTTTCTTCTTCGTTCTCATTCCTTAATACTCCATGGTTATACAATGAAACTGCCAACCTTGTCCGCTGAGCTTTAACATCAAATGGATCTGGGAAAGGATTTTGCTCTATGAGATACTCAGCAATGCTCAACACAAAAACTCCACAATCACTGAAAAGAAAAAGGTATAAATATGGTATCAATAACCATATAAATGATTAATGTATAAGTATAATTGAGGTACAAATAAGATATAATCACTATAATAGTGTAACTTAAGGTATAACTAAGTTATAATTGATGTATAAATGATGTATAAACACTGTAATAGTGTAACTTAAGGTATGTATGAGGTATAAACACTGTAATAGTGTATCATAAGGTACAACTAAAGTATAATTAACGTACAACTAAGGTATAATCACTGTAATAGTGTATGTTAAGGTATATCTAAGGTATAATTGAGGTACAAATAAGGTATAATCACTGGAATAGTGTAACTTAAGGCACAACTAAGGTATAAGCACTGTAATAGTGTATCTAAAGGTATTATTGACGTACAACTAATCCATAATCACTGTAATAGTATATCTTAAGGTATAATGAAGGTATAATTGAGGTATAAATAACGTATAATCACTGTAATAGTGCATCTTAAGGTAAAACTAAGGTATAATTGCGGTATAAATAAGGTATAATCACTATAATAATGCATCTTAAGGTATAACTAAGGTATAATTACGGTATAAATAAGGTATAAACACTGTAATATTGTATCTGAAGGTATAATTAAGGTATAAGTGATGTATAATCAATGTAATAAGGTATCTTAAGGTATCATTAAGTTATAACTAAGGTATAAAAACTGTAATAGTGTATCTTAAAGTATAACTACAGTATAATTGAGGTATAAATAAGGTATAATCACTGTAATAGTATATCTTAAGGTATAACTAAGGTATAATTGACGTACAACTAAGCCATAATCACTGTAATAATGTATCTTAAGGTATAACTAAGGTATAATTGAGGTATAAATAACGTATAATCACTGTAATAGTGCATCTTAAGGTAAAACTAAGGTAAAACTAAGGTATAATCACTATAATAGTGCATCTTAAGGTATAACTAAGGTATAATTGGGATATAACTAAGCTATAAACAGTGTATCACGATGCATAACTAAGGTATAACAAAGGTATAACTGAAGTATAACTAATGTATAACTAACGAATCAGAAAGTATAACTAAGGTATAATCAGTTTATCAGCAAGTATAACTCATGTATGATCCTTGTATTACAAAGAACAAATAACATTTAATGAAAATATAACAAAAAATAAATAAAACACACCTGTCAGACTGCTGAGGTAAACCTTCGACAATTTCCACTGCGAGAGGACGTAAAGGATTCCCAACACTATACACATCAGATTCCAGAAGATCAACCCTGCCACTGAGAATTGACCAATGATGCAGATAGTATGGAAGAATTACAACATATTCATTAGCCCCTTCAGCAGTTGAATCAGCACTACATCTACCCACATAGGAATCGTATATGAAGAGCTTCCTCAACCTCAAGCAAAACCTTCCCAAAACCCAATGATTTTGACTAACATGAATTGGCATTAACACTTCATCAACATCAGACCATGGCCTCCCGGTCCATAAATCAGTACCCATTATGAATCTGGTGATGGTATCATCAAATCTTAACTAATTAAAAATCCCACCACTCCCAAGAATAGGATCCACTTGTCCAAACATACACTTCACACTTGCATCAAACCTCATATCAGTAGTTGTGAAGTTATATGTTATGCGATCACAATATTTGCCCTTCTTCCTCAGATAATACATGATTACATCCATATGCTAACCAAAAAAAAAAAAAAATATAAGTATAATCAGTGATTATACAATGTATAATTAAGGTATAAAATGTGTATAATCAGTGTATAAACTATGTATAATGTATGATTAAGGTATAAACTGTGTATAATCAATGTACATTACAAAAATAACAAATTAGAGATATAACTAATATATAATCACGGTATCAAAAGGTATAACAAAGGTATAATCAGTGTATAACTAAAGTATAATAATTGCATAATCAGTGTATCATAAACAAATATACAAAAAATGTATATGTATAAAAAATGTATAATTCTTGTATAATATATAATAATAGTGCATCTTACTGTATACCTAAAGTATAAATAATGTATAACCAATGTAATAATCCCTCATAATGTATAAATAACGTATAACTAAAGTATAATTAACATATAAATAAAGTATAATCACTACAATAGTATATCTTTTAGGTATAATTAATGTATAACTAAAGTATAATCACTCTAGTAATATATCTTAAAGTATAAGTAAGGTATAACTGAAATATAACTAATGTATAAGAGATAAAAATACTTACAGTACTACTTAAATACTCGCCACGAAGATACAATTCAAGGAAGAAAGTCTTTGAATCGATTGTAGCAACACCATAATGCAAAGGAGGATTTAACATATTATTCTTGGGAGCATACCAGTTGTTCCTTGAACTGGAAAAGAGGAAAAAAAAACAACAACATAAATCAAAAAATACAAAAAAAAAAAAAACTTAAAAGAAACAACAGAAGAAAAAGAAAAAAAAAATACTTTTTAGCTGCATATTTATTCTTGTTAATGAATCGGATGAAATCACGAGTGAGTTGATCATCACGAGGATATTCGCCTAACTCGCACAGATCATCCAACACAAATGATCCAGTAACGGCCTTCAACACCTTCTCATCAGAACCAAATTTAGTCGTGTAAGGTGAAGAAACCGCCCGACCACCACCAACTCTCCTCCTCCTTTTATAAATTCCCTTCTTCACAACTTCATCCTCAATAACGGCAATATCATCATCCTGAAAAAACAAGAAAACAACAAGAAAAATAAAAACCCGACATAAAAAAAAAACATATGCACATCTTTGATAGAATATACTCTCTCATAACCCTCAACTTCAAGTTCATCCAAAATATCAGGATCAATAAAGTCTAAGAAACACATAGAATCAATGCCCTATCACATGTAATAAGTAAAGTCAGAAATATAATCATTATATTCAAATAAGCAATGTATAAACAATGTATAAACAGTGTATAACAGTATATAAACAGTGTATAAACTATTCATAACAACATATAAATGCATAACAATGTATAAGAAGTGTATAATAATGTGTAAACAATGTATAAACATTGTATAACAATGTAAAAACAGTGTATAAACTATTCATTAATGCATAACAATGTATAAGAAGTGTAACAGTGTATAAGAAGTGTACAAACAGTGTATAAACAGTGTATAAACAATTCATAACAATATATAAATGCATAACAATGTATAAGAAGTGTATAACAATGTATAAACAGTGTAAAAAATAATGTATAAGCAGTGTATAAAGATTGTATAACAATGAATAATAAGTGTATAACAATGAATAATGTATCAGATTATAATACAACATATAATCAAAGTATAAAAAATACAAAAATCATAAATACGAAAAACATACAGCCTGTTTAAGCTTTTCAAGAGCAACAACAGCTTGGTGCTCTGTGTCAGAATCCAAATTTCCTTTTCCAGCACCTACTTCATTACCAACAACAGAACCCTCCTCATTAACAGCAACACCTTCTTGCTCACACCCCTCAACAGCATTCTCCTTATTAGCAACATCAGAGATCTTTAATTGATCACCCAAAGACAATACAACCTCATCAGCAAATGCAGTGATAACATCGAAGTTGAAATACCTTGTGCAATCAAACTCTGGATCCCTCATTGTTATTGGTGGAACAATAGGAGGTTTATACACAACTATTGCCTCTCTGGCACCACATCATCAAAACTGAAACTTCCTTCAACAATATCCTCCTTCTCTTCAGAATCCAATCCATCATTCTTCAACCCCCCTTCCATACCAACATCCTCCTTGTCTTTAGCATCTATTCCATCACCCTTATCCTTCTTATCCTCCATATTCTCATCCTTATCCCCCTGTGCTTGACTATCAACATACTGCAAAGCAAAACAAATGTATAAATAAATGAAAGGTATAAAAGTGTATCTTAACGGATAATTAAGGTATAAATAAGGTATAATCATTCTAATAGTGTATCTTAAAGTATAATTAAGGTATAATAGTGTATCTTAAGATATAATTAAGGTATAAATAACATATAATCCATGAAATAGTGTATCTTAAGGTATATCTAAGGTATAATGACTGTATAACTAAGGTATAAGTGTATCTTAAGGTATAATTAAGGTATAACTAAGGTATAATCCATGAAATAGTGTATCTTAAGGTATATCTAAGGTATAATGACTGTATAACTAAGGTATAAGTGTATCTTAAGGTATAATTAAGGTATAACTAAGGTATAATACATGAAATAGTGTATCTTAAGGTATATCTAAGGTATAAAGACTGTATAACTAAGGTAAAGTGTATCTTAAGGTATAATCAAGGTATAACTAAGGTATAAAGACTGTATAACTAAGGTAAAGTGTATCTTAAGGTATAATCAAGGTATAACTAAGGTATAAACAATGTATAACTAAGGTATAATAGTGTATCTTAAAATATGATTAAGGTATAACTAAGGTATAATCACTGTAACAGTGTATCTTAAGGTATAATTAAGGCATAACTAAGTATACTTAAAGTATAATTAACGTATCAGAATGTATAACCAAGGTATAATCAGTTTATCCCAAAAAAATAACTCATGTATAGTAAGATACAAATAGTAAAAATAGTGATGATCAATTTACTAACCTCATGATCCATATCATCATCGCCCTCATCACCCCTATCAAACGAAACCTTATTTACAAAGTCCCTTGAGGTTTCCTTTAAAAAACAAAAAATAAAAACACAAAAGTTCAAAAATAGAATATATATATATATATATATATATATATATATATATATATATATATATATATATATATAAGAATAAAATCATAAGTAAACATAGAAATACCAGCTTATCAACACGGCTGCTGATATAATCCAACTTCTGCATAACTAATCCAAATTGTTGCTCCATGTATTTCTTCAACAATGCAATCTCAGATAGAACAGCTCCTTGACTAGAAGCTTGAGATTGAGAAGAAGAACCTTTCAACTCATCAACTTCCACATCATTCTTATCATCATCAACCTGTACATGGACACCATCAGCTTCTTCCATAGCAGGCTCAACTTGATTATCATCACTATCAGCTTCTTCCATAGGAGGCTCAACTTGATTATCATCTATTTCAACCAAATTTTGTAAGGAGAAGTTCCTTTTCGTATAAAAATTCTCCAAAGACAGCTCCTCAATCTCCTCATCAGTAGCATATATATTCTTCAATCCCAACTAAAAAAAAAACAAATAAGAAAAAAGGTATAAGTAAGGTATAATTAGTGTATCACAAACAATAACTAAAGTACAACAAACTATAATTAAGATATAATCAAAGTAATAGTGTATCTTAAGGTAATAGTGTATCTTAAGGTATAATAAAGGTATAATTAGTGAATCTTATAGTACAATTAAGGTATAACTAAAGTATCATGATTGTAATAGTGTATCTTAAGGTATAACTAAGGTATAATCACTGTAATAGTGTATCCTAAGGTATAACTAAGGTATAACTAAGGTATAATCACTCTAATAGTGTATCCTAAGGTATAACTAAGGTATAACTAAGGTAGAATCACTGTAATAGTGTATCCTAAGGTATACCTAAGGTATAATTGAGGTATAACTAAGGTATAATCACTGTAATAGTGTATCCTAAGGTATAACTAATGTATAATTGAGGTATAACTAAGGTATAATCACTGTAATAGTGTATCCTAAGGTAGAACTAAGGTATAATTGAGGTATAACTAAGGTATAATCACTGTAATAGTGTATCTTAAGGTATAACTAAGGTATAATTGAGGTATACCTAAGGTATAATCGCTATAATAGTATAAAAAAATGTATAAAAAAGTATAATTAATGAATAAATGAGGAATGACATAAGCTTTTGGCTGACTTGTTGAATAAAAACTTGTCCAACTTTTCCCTTCGAAAATCCTCAACATAAGTCCTCCAATTGAAAACCCTAGGGAGAAAATTTACAGCCTTCTGGTTAATAACTCTGTCGCAAATTAGTTCGCTGCATGCAGGACAAACCTCATAGAACCATAACTGGAAAAAAAGGGGACATCCCTCAACCCGATAAGACTTGGGCTTCGATCTAGAAGTTCCAGTTTTCTTTAAAGAAAATATGGTTGGATCGAAAGACTCACAACCCCATGCAGCCTTCACGTAGTCACCTGACTCCACCACATCAAAATATGAACTTGGAATAGATTTCGAAAAATCTATCCCCATTAGGTAGAAGCTGATGAAATATATTAGTGCAATCTTTAGCACAATCATCATAAAAAAAGTTAGAATCCTTCTTCAAGACTTCTTCAATATCTTTCTTATTCACCTCAGTCTTATTAGGAAAGTAGGAGGACAATAATCTAGAACCCACACCAGTGGAACACATTACAAAATCATCATCAGCAGTTGATTTCAAGCCAGAAATCAACAAAAACTCTTCGACACCAAACCTCAGCTCAGTGCCAGCTACTTCAACAATAATTAAATCATTTTCATCCTCCTGATAAATCTCCCTTAGCAGCAAAGAATGTATGAGTTGCTTTGTAACCCTTAGAATAGGTAAATCCAAGAAATAACCAAAAATGGTTTCCTTAAACATCCGAATTACTCGATCAGGCAGATTTAACTTCAGGAATGTGAGCAGATCGTAGTCAGAGAAAACAGAAAGATGACTTCCCCAATACTCCCGTTTTTTGTAAATATGTCTCCCAATCTGAAAAATGTAATTAAAAAATAACTAAGGTATAATTACTGAAAAAGTGCAATTTAAGGTATAAAAAAGGTATAACAAAGGTATAATCAAAGTAATAGTGTATCAAAAAGGTATAATTAAGGTATAACTAGGGTATAATCAGTGTATAACTTGGTTATACACTCATTATAACTTAGAAATTAAAAAATAACTAAGGTATAATTACTGAAAAAGTGCATCTTAAGGTATAATTAAGGTATAACTAAGGTATAATTACTGAAAAACTGCAACTTAAAGTGTAAATAAGGTATAACAAAAGTATAATCAAAGTAATAATGTATCTAAAAGGTATAATTAACATATAACTAAGGTATAATTACTCAAAAAGTACAACTAAAAGTATAATTAAGGTATAAACAATGTAATAGTGTCTGTTAAAATATAACAAAAACATAACAAAGTTAAAATAAAAAATATAATCATTGTAATAGCATATCTTAAGGTATAACTTAGGTATAACTAAGGTATAATTACTATAAAACTGAATCTTAAGGTATAATTAAGGTATAACTAACATATAATCACTATAATGATGTATAAGTAGGGTATAATCAGTGTGTAACCAATCTGTCAGTAACAAAATAGTTGACTAAGGTATAAGTAATGTATATAGAATGTATAACTAAAGTATAAACAATGTATAACTACTCAAAAAATACGGTATAACTAATGTATAATGACTGTAATAATGCATATTAATGTATAAGTAAGGTATAATTAATCAATAAGTAATGTATAAACAATGTATAACTACTCAAAAAATACGGTATAACTAATATATTATGATTGTAATAATGCATATTAATGTATAAGTAAGATATAATTAATCAATAAGTAAGGTATAGTCACTATAATAATATATCTTAAAGTATAAGTAAGGTATAATTCAGGTATAACTAAGGTATAATCACTCTAATAATGTATCTTAAGGTATAAGTGAGGTATAAAAAATGTATAACTCATGTATAATCAATATAATAGTCTATCTAAATGTATAATGAGTGTAATAGTGCATGCTAATGTATAAATAAGGTATAATTAACGTATAAGTAAGGTATAATCACTATAATAATGTATAAAAAAGGTATAAATAATGTATAAATAAGGTATAATCAGTGCAAAAACAACATAAATAAGTCCATAATAAGTGTATCTTAAGGAATAATAATTTATTTTAAGGTATAGTTAACGTATAATCAAGGTATAACTAACGTATAAACACTGTATAACTAAGGTATAACTTAATGTATAACTAAGTGATGCGGGCCACAAATAATAAAAAGGATCTCCAATTCAATTTGGAAACAACTACTTGTTGTGGAAAGAAATTAAAGATATATTTTAAAATGTATCTTTATTTTAATTGCAATTATTTTATAATTCGGATTAGGAATAGATCTTATTGTAAGGATCCTAAATTGATAAGGATTCCTATTTTGTGTGTATTTTAATTTATTTAATATTTTGTTTAATTAGGAAGTTTAGCCTATTTAGAAGTTTTTATTGTTTAGGAGTTTTATTATATTTAGGGTAGTTTGCCTATAAATAGGCTTTTATTTCTTAATTGTAATCAGTTTTCATTGAATAAGAACTTCGGATTTAATTCCCTTTTACCCTACTTTTATGAATTTTGCGAAATTCAATTAGTAGAAGACTAAACTCCGGCATCGTGCGCGATCAACGGACTTTAGTAGTTGTTAGGGTTTGGGTATTCTTAGAATCAACAACCCCTCTCAATTTGTATCATCAATATTGATTTCTTTCCGCTGCATCAGTTAATGATGCGGGCCACAAATAATAAAAAGGATCTCCAATTCAATTTGGAAACAACTACTTGTTGTGGAAAGAAATTAAAGATATATTTTAAAATGTATCTTTATTTTAATTGCAATTATTTTATAATTCGGATTAGGAATAGATCTTATTGTAAGGATCCTAAATTGATAAGGATTCCTATTTTGTGTGTATTTTAATTTATTTAGTATTTTGTTTAATTAGGAAGTTTAGCCTATTTAGAAGTTTTTATTGTTTAGGAGTTTTATTATATTTAGGGTAGTTTGCCTATAAATAGGCTTTTATTTCTCAATTGTAAGGGGTTTTTCATTATTCAATAAAATTTCGGGTTTATTCCTTTACCCTGCTTTTGTGAATTTGCGAAATTCAATTAGTAGAAGACTAAACTCCGGCATCGTGCGCGATCAACGGACTTTAGTAGTTGTTAGGGTTTGGGTATTCTTAGAATCAACAACCCCTTTCAATTTGTATCATCAATTTTGAATTCTTCCGCTGCATCAGTTGGTATCAGAGCTTGGTTTGCTCTTGGGTGGAGAAAAATGCAAAGAAAGATTCATTCTAGTGATGAGGAGATTGATGAGTTCTATGAGAGAGAGAATGAAATAATTTTCTCTCAAGAATCAAAACTTTGTGAAGGTAAACTCTTTGATTTCTCATTACTCCCAATATATGATGAAGATTATACTTATGTTGAAGTAGTAGATTATGTATCTTGTGACAAGATTATTGGTATTGAAGAAAGTTTACAGCCAATTTATGATGTATATGAAGATGAATATGAGAATTTTTATTGGAATGATGATATCGATTTTATTGGGGTCAACCATATTTTGAATGTGGATTCTTTTAATAAAATTAAAGCTTGGTTTATTAACGGGAAAACTCGAGGACGAGTTTTTTCTAAGAGGAGGAGAATGATGCGGGCCACAAATAATAAAAAGGATCTCCAATTCAATTTGGAAACAACTACTTGTTGTGGAAAGAAATTAAAGATATATTTTAAAATGTATCTTTATTTTAATTGCAATTATTTTATAATTCGGATTAGGAATAGATCTTATTGTAAGGATCCTAAATTGATAAGGATTCCTATTTTGTGTGTATTTTAATTTATTTAGTATTTTGTTTAATTAGGAAGTTTAGCCTATTTAGAAGTTTTTATTGTTTAGGAGTTTTATTATATTTAGGGCAGTTTGCCTATAAATAGGCTTTTATTTCTTAATTGTAATCAGTTTTCATTGAATAAGAACTTCGGATTTAATTCCCTTTTACCCTACTTTTATGAATTTTGCGAAATTCAATTAGTAGAAGACTAAACTCCGGCATCGTGCGCGATCAACGGACTTTAGTAGTTGTTAGGGTTTGGGTATTCTTAGAATCAACAACCCCTCTCAATTTGTATCATCAATATTGATTTCTTTCCGCTGCATCACTAAGGTATAAATAAAGTATAACTAAGGTATAACTAATGTATAATAGGATACATTAAGGTATAAGATACACTATTACAGTAACAGAAAAATAAACACACCCAGAAAAACACAGAAAAAATAACAAAAACTATAAAAATACAGGATAAATGAAACAAAAAAAACTTACCACAAACTTTCCAGTAACAACATCCTCCCTGGATTTGCCCTTGAAAACAGCAAGAGGCTTCTTAACATTTTTTCCCTTTTGAGACCCAGTGTTTTTTGTACCCTTCACCATTTTAGAAAAATATAACACTGCAAACAAAACAACAAAAATCACAAAACAAACACACAAACAAATAAACAAACGCATGCAAAAAAAACCTAAACGAACGCAAAAAAATGATGAACAAACCCACGAACAAACCACACGAACCAAGAAGAAAATGATGAACGCTGAAAGTAGAAAAAACGAAAAAAAATCACGCAGTAGAAGAATCAAAGAAAAAGCAGGAAGAAGAACGCCGAAAAAACGAAACAGAAACGATGGAATACAGAAAGTTATGGAATACAGAAATGAAAAATGTATGAAAGAAAAGCGTGACCCCGAGAAAGTAAAAAAAAAAAAAAAATAACGTATTTCAGTAAATAAGAAAAGGTAGGCCCAAAAACAAAAGTCCAAATCCAACGTAAATTTGATAATTTCCCTTTATATTTTGATAATGCATCTTTACAAGATAGAACGTCCAAAAAAAAATAGAATTGTTAGATCTCTTCAGAAATCAGAATACCATTTTGCGGTTGCAGTAAAATTACTAATTGAATTAAGCATTATGAAATCATAGTCTACCTACATTGCGCACCCCACTCGACTTCAAATTTATCATCTTCTAGAAAGTAATCATTACTCTTTCTTTATTTCTTTCTTTTTAAAAAAAAAAAAAAAAATTTATGCTGACTTTAGGCTAGATTTGTGTTGGATTTATTCATCTGTTTTATTCTCTTGTGTTTTTTCTTTTAATGGAATAATATATGCTTTTATAATAATAATAAAAATCATTGGTGTTCTCTTATTTTGATTTCTTTGCCTCTAAACAATAAATTTTATGAGGAAATAAAATTAAAATTTTTCAAATTTATCAAATTAAATAGTTTTTAGTAATGAATATTTCTAAGCCTTTTTTTTAAATGATAAATTTATCTGTAGTGTGTGTTAAACTATTAGCAGTATACTAAGATCAGTAAAAAGTTAGTTGGGATAAGGATTTCTTTTTAACCACAGTTGTCATTTTCCGGTTCCGACATTGGTTTAATTAGGTTAGTGCATACATATAATTAGTTATGGTTTAGAGTTTAGTACATAAAGACTAGAGTTTATAATTTAATTTTTATAATTTAATACTTTATGCATTAGAATTATTATATTAATGCATACATTATTATTAGTGTGAAATTCAGGGTTAATATATTTGTTCGATGTTTTAGATTAATACATAATTAGTATGTGGTTTAGTCTTAAAATATATCAGATGGCATTAATACTATTGTATATAGTGTAAACTATATTTGATTTAAGGTTTAGTTACGTTAATTAGTGCCAAGAGTGAAGTTTAGTGTTGATATATAATATGTAGAGTAAGTATTATAGTAGCATATACTATTTTTAAGGTTTAGTTATACTAATTAATATATACTATATGCATTAGACTAATTAGGTTTAGATTTAGTGCATTATGTAGATGGTTTAGTATATTCGAATTTAGTAATATATAAAATTAGTGTGAGGTTTAGTGTTAATATATTATAGAGTTAGAATCATAATATATACTTTATAGCAGATTTTATACAGCGTTTAAAGTTATGTTAGGTTAATTAATATATATTATTTGCATTAAACTATAAAAAATTTAATAATGTTTTTATTAATAATAATGTAACACATTAATGATTTTTTATTAACAATATTTAAATGTATAAATATAATTACATGCACAAATTATTAAGAAGCTAAGGTTGTCTTGATGGTTAAAACCTTATTCCTTAAACTTGTAGGTATTATGTTCAAATCCCATCACCAAAGACATTTGTACTCATTATTTATATTTATTTTTCATAGTTAGTATACAACTTATTTTTTAAAATCTTAATTTATTGTCATATTCGCTTTATCTATATTTAAGAAAATAAGTTATATATAAAAAAATACTCGGTTCTTGTCCTTAAACTTGTAGGTATTATGTTCAAATCCCATCACCAAAGACATTTGTACTCATTATTTATATTTATATTTCATAGTTAGTATACAACTTATTTTTTAAAATCTTAATTTATTGTCATATTCGCTTTATCTATATTTAAGAAAATAAGTTATATCTAAAAAAATACTCGGTTCTTGTAAGTGTATCCCCTAGGCATTGTATCTTATTTGTATTATACATTTTGGTTCATGTTGTAGATACCCGATTTTTACCCAAATCAATTTTTGTCATTCCAATAATTATAATTTACCAATTAACAAGCCTATTTGTATTTTATATAGAAAGCACAAGAGGAATTAAATGGGCTTTTATTCAATGGGCTTTTTATCCAATGGGCCCTCTATAATACAAAAATAAGAATAAATAAATAAATTAAAAAAAATTAAAAAAATATAGAAACACAGACTAAAGAGGGCAGAATTCAGAGCATGGCCAAAAGTATGGCCAAAGCAGAAAAAGCAAATTACAGGAAAAGTTCACGGCTGAATACAGCCAATTTCCAAAGTTTTAGTGTTTTTTCCTTTGGTTACAAATCAAATGAGGCAGAAAATACAAAACAAAATTACACTCAAGTCCAGTTATACAGTGATTTTAAGGCCTATAAAAGGCAGCTCAGTAAAGAAAAAAGGGAGCTTCTTTTCATTCTTCAACCTCTGATACACTGATTTTCCCTTTCAAAAATCTCCAAAATATACCTGCAACCCAAAGAGCAGTTATTCAGTTTTCAGCATAATCTAAGTATCAAGTAAGTCTACCAATATTTAGTGTTTATTTCCAGCAAATAATTGAATTTTATTACCTTCTCTTTATCATTTATGAATAATCATTTCCATAAATAGCTTTTTACTCTGGATTTGTCACTAATGGAGCTAGGGTCATGTGATGACCACAGCTCACATTAGTAACCCTAACAGAAGAGTAATGGTTCCCATAATTTGTAAATTCAAGTAAAATAACTTTAGTCAAGTGGGCTCAGAAGTTTACTTTCTTTTAAATCATAAGAACACATATGATTTTTGGTGTACTCTGCCTCAAAGAACACTATAAAAATGCCTCACATTCTACCTCCTACTCTCAAAATTAAAACCAGAGGTTTCAACTTAAAAAGATAAATTTCAAGAAAAAACCACATTAGCCTAACATAGAGATGGTGGCTGAATGCAAGACTCATTTTTTTGTGTCTAGAAACTAAGAGAAACAAAAACCATATGGTTAAAATGTCTTTTTTTTTTTGGCCTCTTCATCACAACCCCTTTTAAATATAATCTTTCACAAAACAGAAAACCCAACTCAACAAAGGCCATTCATTAACATAAATAATCAGGTCCAAATCAGCAACATAGCAAAGTCAGTATTTCTGTCCCATTCCAACATGCAATCATCTCTTTTAATCAAATTCCAGCACCAAACACAACATGTAAAAGCCATTCACCAATATCAAAATCCAAATTTAGAGGCACATCAGGTTCATGTATGTGTAAAGAGGCCATTAAAAGTTCGAATAAACAGAGTATACTTTTTATATACTCATGCTTGTCACAAAAAGAGGGTTTAGAGACTTAGCCAAAACAAGCAAACTGAAGCCAGGCTTAGTTTTGTCATCTCTTAAAACCTGTAAATCAAAAAATAAATGTCAGAAATTAAACAACAGAAATTAAACAACAAAAAAAAAACAACAAAAACAAAAATAAAAAATAAAATAAAAACCCAACCAGCATGAGGATGAATCTCCTCAGATCTGACCACTAGATCGACGGAGAACAGGAGATCGGAGGGCGAAGAGACCGGCCGGTGAAAGAGAGGGAAAGAGAGTGAAGAACGGCCGGCGAAGGAGAGAGAAAGAGAGAGAAGAAGCAGTGAGATCGCGAGAAAGGGAGAACGGCCGGCGAAGGAAGAAAGAGCGAGAATGGTAGGAGCAGCCGAGAACGAGAGAAGAGAGAGGCCGGTTTTTAGGGTGAGCCGAGAGAAAGAAGGGGCTGCCGGCGAAAACAAGAGGGGCGGCCGGGAAAGAGAGGAGAAGTGGCGGCTGATTTGGGGGAGTTAGGGTTAGGTTTAGAGTTTGAAGAGAGAAGAAGCATCTGGTGAAAAATGAATTTTAGGGTTTGGAATGAGAAACTTGGCTTTTATACCATGGACAATACCCATTGGGTTAGAAATCCGGGTTGGGCTTGGTTTTGGGCTTAATTACTGGTCAACAATGTTTTTTTCTTTTTTTTGGTTTTAGGTTTATTTTATGGGCTTATGGTATTTGTTAAGGTCAGCCCAATTTGTTTTTTTTTTATTCTCATATAAACACATATGTAAGTTTTTGTTAATTAAAAACTAGGGCAATAAAAATTTAAAGATTTTAAAATAAATAAATAACATAAAATAAATTTGTGTATGTATAATTTTGGAAATTTTTTTTTTATTTTTATAACTATGCTATGGTTATAAAAATATGATTTAAGTTGATAAGGTTAAATAATTTGGAAGAAATAAAGAAGGTCTTTGAAATCACGCAAAATAATTTGGAAGAAATAAAGAAGGTCTTTGAAATGTTGCCAAATAATAGAAGGGTAGCCTTCTCTAGGGAATATGGGAAGATTGCATACCTAATGTATTTGCCAACGCATCATACATTGTTAAAGGCGTTGATCCACTTCTGGGATCCAAGTTATAAATGCTTCAATTTCGGAAGAATCGACATGACTCCTACCTTGGAGGAGTATCATCAGCTGTTAGATATCCCGTTCAGCAAAAAGAACAGACTTTTCAGTTATGATAAGCAAGAAAAAGCTAAGAAGCAGCTAGCTTATGTTTGTGGGTTGCAAGCAAAAGATGTCGCAGAATGGGAAGAGAACCAGTACTTCAGCCTAGCCCCAATGATAAATTTTGCCGTCGGTAATATTGACAACGATAAAGGCATGAAAATGCTAGCAATGATAATATATGGCACAGTGCTATTTCCGAGGCAGGTTGGAAAAATTGACCCTAAAGTCATTATTTACTTTGCCAAGGTCGTGCAGAACGAAAAAAAGGGAGTTAATCCAGTTATAGGGATCTTGGCAGAAACTTTCCGATCTCTGGACCGTTGCAGAAGACAAGGAAGCGGGCAATTTGAAGGATGTGCACCACTCTTATGCATATGGGCACTGAATCATTTCCAACTCCCAGAAAATTTCTCTTTTCCAAGGATCACTTATGGAAAAAGATACAATGCTGGCAGAAATTATATTGTTGACTTCGGGAGAGCTAACTGGCCGAAGAAATACCCTTCAAAAAGAAAGTGGATTAGATTTCTCCAGAATCTAGATGAGCAGAGTATTAAATGGGTAGCAGACTGGTTTGATGGAAGTATAGCAGTTTATAAATGTGGTACATTCATTTGGGTGCCCTTGCTTGGTCCATGGGGAGGAACAGCATATGCCTCATATCTTGTTAGGAGACAATACGGAGCACGACAGTTTATACCTGCTACAGCTGGTCTGGATCAAGTAAATTTCACTTACGGGGAACCGCGAGTCAAGGAGCGAGTTAAAGCTATAATTGAAGCTTGGGGAGAAGTAAGAGTTGTGAACAATAAAGAATCAAATGGAGGAGTTAGTGAGGAGTATCTCATCTGGCGTGAGCAAAGAGTCAATGGTGTCGTGCTTGAAAGAAAAGATGATGATGCCGAACAAGAAGCACCGACACACGCAGAGGGTATGGTTATAATGGAGGAAGAAAATGCCGACTTTCAGAACCAAGTAATGAAAATAGAATTAGAAGAATTAAAGATGAAGAATGCAGCTCTAGAAAGGGAGAAGCTAATAATGGAAGCAGAAAAGTATGATTTAATGCAAAAACTTCAAGTTCAGGCAAATGAGGAAAAAGCAAAATTTCAAGCATACAACAATGAAATTCATCAATGGAGAAGCGCATATCAGCAAAGTCAAGAGCATGCAAACCAGTTGTGGCAAGAATTACAGCAAAAGGCGATATTTTATCAAGAACAAATAGCTGCTAAGGAAGAAAATATAAGAAACGCCTGGGAAAATTTTCAAGCAGCAGCAGGAAGAGCACGCTCAATTGCAATCGAATTGCAGCCATTGAATGATGAGCTTGAGGTGTCTCCCTTTGTCAGTGAACACATAACAGGATACCTGGGAAAGCTCATTAGGGAGATGGAGCTTTATGGAAAACTCGGATGAAGATTGAGATTTTATTAAAAGACCTGTGCTATGTAGACAGTATTAGTAATAGTATTAGTTGTTGCATTTCATATTTTGTAATCATGGGGTAGCATTTATTGAAGGTTCTACTTGTTCTTAGGAAATAGTTTGTTAATGTATCTGTATGAATGACGTGTTTCAATGATATTAGCATGTGTGTTTGAATTACGTTTTTTTTTTTATTTATTTTTATTTTTTATTTTAAAAAAAAAGAAAAAACTTTATTTATTTATTTGTTTATTTTCTTTCTTCTTTTTTTATTATCTCCTTTAAAAATATAAAAATGATAAAAAACTAAAATATACCTTTTTCCGTAAAATTAGAGCATTTGGATACAACGCCTAGCGACAAGATCATTTCCTACTGGCTCATCCATACGGAACTAGGTTAAAAACAAGAATCATGAATGAGCATAGCCAAGAAGAAATGCGAAGGGATATGGAATTGCTAAAAGAGCAGATGACTGAAATGCTAAGTATGAAAGATCAGTTGGCTCAGCTCATGGCATCTATAAAAAATAAACACTGCTCGAAAGCCCGGAAATGCCGTCTTATCAAGAAACAAGTCAATATACCCCTTCTGGGTCTCATTCTCAACACCAGAAGAATGAAGGGAAAGCAGACAAGAGATTCATTCTTATTGATTCTGAAGAAAAAGAGTAAGAAGAGCATGTGACCCCGGATTTGGACGATCCAAAAGTAATGGCAGAATTAAGAAAGGCATCGGCTGAATTAGTAAACAAAAAGGTTGGTATGCTAGAAGAAAGGTTAAAGGCGATCGAAGGTTTTAATGGAACAACTGATGCTACTCAGTTGTGTTTAGTACCTGGAGTCACGATCCCGTATAAATTCAAGTCACCCGAATTTGAGAAATATAATGGTACAGCTTGTCCTCAGAGTCATCTGATTATGTATTGTAGTAGAATGGCTGCACATGCTGACAATGATAAACTTTTAATGCACGTATTCCAAGAAAGTCTTAAGAGACCTGCCTTAAGATGGTACATGCAGTTGGACCGCGCCCATATCCGAAGATGGAAAGATTTGGCAGATGCATTCTTAAAACAATACAAACATAACATGGATATGGCTCCAAATAGGGAAGATTTGAGATCTATGGAAAAGAAGGATACGGAGACGTTTAAGGAATATGCACAAAAATGGAGAGATAAGGCGGCCCAAGTTAATCCGCCATTAACTGAAAAGGAGATGATATCTACTTTCTTGGACACATTAAGGCCTCCATTTTATAGTATGATGCTCGCCAATACTACAACAAGTTTTTCCGATTTTGTCATGGCTGGAGAAAGAATTGAGCAAGGGATTAAGAAAGGAAGGCTTGAAAGCCCTCAGCAAGATAAATTCACCTTCCGGAAAAATGGAACAGGAAAGAAAAAGGAGGAGGAAACGAACGCCATCCAAACTTATTCGCCTAGTTTTTCTTATCCTCAAGGCGGATTTGTTACTCATGCGACAGGAAGTACTCAACCAACGCAGGGAACCATAACTGATAGGGCCAACCAGAGTACTCGTCCAAAGAAAGAATCATTTGATCCCATTCCGATCCCGTACTCAGAATTATACCCTTTGTTATTGCAAGCAGGCCGAGTATGCCCTTGTCCTTTGGAACCATTGACGCCACCTTATCCAAAATGGTATGATCCTAACGCAAAGTGTGAATATCACGCTGGGATCGCTGGGCATTCCATAGATAATTGCACGGGTTTCAAAAAGAAAGTACAGCAATTGATAAAAGCTGGTTGGATTGACTTTAATCAAAAACCAGATGTGAAAACCAACCCATTACCAAATCATGAAAATAAAGGAGTAAATGCAGTAATAGAGGAAGATTTCTGTTTAATAAAAACTAAGGCTGAGGAAATAATCATGCCTATGGAGTAATTATATGGTATCATGTGTAAAGTTGGATTAATTCAGAAAGGGTCTCATGACTCTAAAAGTATGTCTTGTCAATACCTTCAAGGAAAGGTTGATCACATGATTGGGGAATGCGAACAATTTAAGCAAAAAGTACAAGAATGCATGGATGCTAAGTTTCTAGTTTTTGGAAATTCAAATAAAGAAGCAGAAGAAATCAATATGATACAAGGAAATGGGCCACCCAAACCTTTGGTAATCGATTATGTGTTGAAGAAGGATAATACAGTTGAGGCTCTTGAATCATCTTTTATGACGAAATTGATCATTCAAGCTCCGAAACCTTTTCCTTTCAAAGATACTAAGGCTGTCCCATGGAAATATGAGAGCACTTTGTCACTTGGAAACAGTAATGTAAATCAAGCAGAACATCGTGAGGATATTTCTGGACTAATGGGAATGACAAGAAGTGGTAGATGTTTTAGCTCGAATGAGGTTGAAGAAAGACGTCGAGAAGCAATTGAAAGGCAAAGGAAGGGTAAGCTAAAGGAAGGAGAAAGGATCAACGATTTCTCAGGAGAGAGATCTGACGTGCTAGAAGAAATTCCAATAAAGAATCGGATACCTGACCAAGAAGCATGTGAGTTCCTGAAATTGGTAAAACAAAGCGAATACAAGAAAATTGAGCAGTTGAATCGGACTCCTGCCCGCATATCATTATTATCATTAATCCTATCCTCGGAGTCCCATCGTGAGGCATTGATGAAAATCTTGAACCAGGCTTACGTCTGTCATGACATATCTGTGGAAAACTTGAATAATATTGTGGGAAACGTGGTCTCTTCCAACTATCTCACATTCAATGATGATGAGATACCTCATGAAGGAACAGGTCACACCAAGGCCTTACATATTTCAGTCAAGTGTAAAGATTACTCGATAGCAAAAGTCTTAATCGATAATCGCTCATCACTCAACATCATGCCAAGATCCACCTTGGCCAAGTTGCCAATTGATAGTTCATATATCAAGCCGAGCAATGTTATTGTTCGAGCCTTCGATGGGACGAGAAGGGAAGTTATAGGTGATGTAGAGTTGCCAATCCAAATAGGGCCGATAACTTTTAATATTCCTTTTCAAGTCATGGATATATACCCAGCCTATAGCATGTTACTTGGAAGACCTTGGATCCATACCTCGGGTGCAGTCCCTTCTTCTTTACATCAGAAAGTTAAGTTCATCATAGAAGGGAAATTAATAGAGGTGTCAGGAGAAGAGGACTTGTTGATTAGTAAATGCCCGTCCATTCCCTACATTGAAGTCGCAGAGGAAGTAGTTGAAAGTTCATTCCAAACCTTTGAAATTGTAAATGCAACATATACTACTGAGGGGGCATGTTTTTTCACTCCTAGACCTTCACGAGCATCTCTAATGATGGCCAAAGAAATGATAACAGGTTGCTATCAAATAACTAAGGGCTTAGGAAAGGATGGACAAGGAATGATTAAGTTTTTAGACCCACAACCTAACCATTTTCGGGTGGGTCTGGGATACAAGCCTACCAAAGGAGACAAATGGAGAATTCGACAGCAAAGAAAGGAAAAGCGACAAGCTAGGCTAGAAGGTAAAGAGATCAATGAAGAGGGAATGCTATTTCCTCCCATAAAGGATGTCTTTTGGAGCAAAGGAAAATTCATATTAAATCAGGACTTGACAGTAAACATTGAGGATACAGTTGCAGCAACAAATGAAGAGGAAGAAGGACCAGAATCAATAGATTGGATTCACATCTGTAATAGGGAATTGGGCAATTAGAAAGTCTATGATCTTCCCATAGAAATGTAATAGTAACTACTAGTTTTTGTTAAATGGACATTTCGTTTCCAATGTTAAATGAATGACTATGTTTAATAAAATGCAACTTTTTTAAAAAAAAAAAACAATCTTCTTAATTATTTTTTTCATGTTATGATTTTTACTTCCTTCTTTCTTCTTCCTTTTTACTCTTCTTCACATTGTATATTCAGGAAGGATGATGAAAAAACTGACAATATTGATAATCATGAATCCATATACAATTTTGACCATCCAGTGAACAACGTCGATTCTGATGAGGAGTCAGAAGAAGAATTGTCTCCCGAATTTGAAAAAATGGTAGAAGAAAAAGAAAATACCTTAGAACCCCAGGATGAGGTGGTCGAAACTGTCAACGTAGGGACTGAGGAAAAACCCAACGAGGTGAGGATAAATGGATCTTTGAATTATGATCTAAAAAAGAGGCTCATTGATTTACTAAGGGAATACAAGGATGTGTTTGCATGGTCATATCAAGATATGCCAGGATTGAATACAGATATCGTGGTACATAAGCTGCCCTTGAAGCCCGATGCTAAGCCAATCAAATAGAAACTCAGAAAAATGAAACCAGAGACGCTCTTGAAAATAAAAGATGAGGTAAAAAAGCAATTTGATGCTGGGTTTTTAGAAGTCTCGAACTATCCAGAATGGGTGGCTAATATAGTTCCGGTGCCTAAGAAAGATGGGAAAGTTCGGATGTGCGTAGATTACAGAGATCTAAACCGTGCAAGCCCAAAGGACAATTTCCCCTTGCCTCATATAGATGTGTTGGTTGATAACACCGCAGGATATCATATGTTATCCTTAATGGATGGATTTTCAGGATATAATCAAATTTTGATGGATTTATTAGATAAGGAAAAGACGACCTTTATAACGATGTGGGGAACATTCTGTTATAAGGTCATGCCTTTTGGACTGAAGAATGCGGGGGCAACTTACCAAAGAGCGATGGTAACCCTTTTTCATGACATGATGCATAAAGAAATGGAAGTATATGTGGATGACATGGTTGCTAAATCCAAAAGAGATGAGGATCATGTAGAGGTTTTGAGGAAGGTTTTCAATCGACTCCGAAAATATAGAATCCGATTAAATCCTTCCAAATGCGTGTTTGGTATTACCTCAGGAAAGTTATTGGGATTCATGGTGAGCAGAAGAGGAATTGACATAGATCCAAACAAAATCAAAGCAATTACCGAAATAACACCTCCAAAAACAGAAAAAGAAATAAGAGGTTTCCTCGAAAGATTGAACTACATAGCTAGATTCATTTCCCAACTAACAGCCACATGTGAACCAATCTTCAAATTGCTCAGAAAGAACAATCCTTGCAAATGGAACAAGGAGTGCCAAGAGGCTTTTGACAAAATTAAAGAATATTTACAACATCCACCTGTGCTTCAACCTCCGAGCCCAGATAGACCCTTACTACTGTATTTAACAGTACATGAAAATTCCATGGGGGCACTCTTGGCACAACATGACGAGATGGGTAGGAAAGAGCACGCCATTTATTACATCAGTAAGAAGTTTACTGATTGTGAAGTAAAATATTCATCCCTAGAAAAGACATGTGCAGCATTGGCTTGGGCAGCCCATAAACTAAGGCATTACATGTTGAACAACACCACTCATCTAATTTCTAAAATGGATCCGATCAAATTTATCTTTGAAAAACCAGCATTAACTGGAAGAATGGCTAAGTGGCAATTCATGCTATCTGAATATGACATTACTTATGTCATTCAAAAGGCGATAAAAGGATCTGTGATTGCAGGATTTTTGGCCGATTGCCCCTGCACAAATAATCAAATAATGGATATGGCTTTCCCGGACGGAGATATTATTACTCTTGAAGTAGATGAAGAATCAATAGATACATGGATCATGAAATTTGATGGAGCATCAAATGCTCTAGGACATGGGATTGGAGTAGTGTTAGTATCTCCTAAAGGGAAACATTTCCCAATCACAGCAAAACTATGCTTCCAATGCACTAATAACATGGTTGAATATGAAGCATGCGCTCTTGGTCTTCGAGCAGCCCTAGAAATGGAAATAACAAAATTAAAAGTCTACGGGGATTCGGCGTTGGTTATCAATCAGCTAAAAGGAGAATGGGAAACTCGAGATGCCAAACTCATTCCATATCAGGAATATATTTCTGCAATAGCTGAAAATTTCCAGTCCATCGAATTTGAGCACATGTCCCGATGTGAGAATCAAATAGCAGATGCATTGGCGACTTTGGCTTCGGCCTTTGATATAGAAAGATGTCAGGAAATGTCACCTATTAAAATTGAACTGCAAAAGACACAGGCTTATTGCGGCAACGTGGAACAGGAGCCTGATGGAAAACCATGGTACTACGATATCAAGAGATACATTAAAGAGGGAGTTTACCCACCGGGGCCATCAAGTACAGATAAAAGAACCATGCGAAGATTGGCGATGAATTTCTTTTTAAGTGGGGAAGCTTTGTACAAGAGGAACTACGACACTACGCTAATCCGATGTATTGATTATCCCCAAAATCAAAGGATAATGGAGGAAATACATGAAGGATTTTGCGGTACTCACCTCGGAGGGTATGCCTTGGCCAGAAAGATACTAAGGATGGGGTATTATTAGCTAAAAATGGAGTCCGATTGCATTAGATATGTTCAGAAGTGTCACAAATGTCAGGTTTATGCCAATGACATAAATGCTCCTTTTGAACCACTGCACGTGATGGCATCACCATGGCCATTTTCGATTTGGGGAATAGATGTGATTGGACCAATTGAACCAAAAGCTTCAAATGGACACCGTTTTATTTTGGTCGCAATAGATTATTTCACTAAATGGGTGGAAGCCGTCTCATATGCTAATGTGACCTCTGCAGTAGTGATAAAATTTATAAGAAATAATATCATTTGTAGATATGGTCTACCAGAGCGCATTATTACGGATAATGCCAAGAACTTCAACAGTAAAAGCATGGAAGAGATGTGTGCGCAATTCAAGATCAAACATCACAATTCTACACCTTATAGACCAAAAATGAATGGAGCCGTTGAAGCCGCCAACAAGAATATTAAGAAAATAGTGCAGAAAATGGCAATGACATACAAGGACTGGCATGAAAAACTCCCTTTTGCTCTACACGGATACAGAACTACTATCCGAACCTCAACTGGAGCAACTCCTTTTTCCTTAGTCTATGGAATGGAGGCAGTTATACCTATAGAGGTGGAAATTCCTTCTTTAAGGATTGTCATGGATGCGAATTTAGAAGAAACTGAATGGGTTCAAAAAAGGTATGACCAGTTGAACTTCATTGAAGAAAAATGTTTGACAGCATTATGTCATGGTCAACTATACCAAAGAAGAATGATTAAGTCATACGGAAAGAAGGTAAGACTTAGGCAATTCAACGAGGGAGATTTAGTACTCAAAAAGATCGTATTAAAGCATCAAGACCTGCGAGGAAAATGGGCTCCTAAATATGAAGGTCCTTATGTTGTTAAGAAGGCGTTTTCTGGGGGAGCATTAATATTAACAGATATGGATGGGAAGGATTTACCAAACCCTATAAACTCAGATTCTGTTAAAAGATACTATGTATGAATGTACTCATGGTTATCAATAAAAAAAAATGTTTTTGTTGTCCCAACTGAATAACGATGTTATTTTCGAATCTTTGCGCATGCATGATATTAAATGAGTAATTACATTCATCATTGGAAACTAATAAACCATTGACATGAATATTCTTGCTATTACTGAACAGGGAATTATGAAACAGACCATTGCGGATGGTACACAAAAAAAAAAAAAAAAAGAAAAAAAAAGAAAAAAGAAAAAAAAAGAGAAAAAAAAAAGAAAAAAAAAAAAGAAGAAAAAGAAAAAGAAAAGAAAGAGAAGAAAAGCCTTTATAAGGAATTCATAATGTCTTACCTACTCACACCTTGTTAAGAAGGATAAGGATCGGGCTTTTGAAATATGAAAAGGTATATTCCGGAGAGATAACGTCGGAAACATAGTCGGAACCACTCATAAAATTTCAAACAAAGTCGTCTACTTTATAAATTATACGAAAGACGAGCTTTCCTAAATAGAAAATAAAAATAGGGTAAACGGGTTCCATACCCAAAATGACAGAGTACTCAGCATTGGTAATTCTTATTTAGCGCGAAGTTCGGAGACGGACAGCCTAGCAAAGGAAGGAGGTCGTCGCTAGGATTTTGATCCAACGCTCTACAATTTTTTTTACCATAATCAATTTTGAAAAATTATATAGTTTTGATTATTAGAAAATCAATCTGGTTTTTATTATGATCTGATTGCGTGAAAATCGATCTTGTACGTGAAATTTGACTGTGAAGCAGTCAATTTTGAAAAAAATCATATAGTTTTGATTATTAGAAAATCAATCTGGTTTTTATTATGATCTGATTGCGTGAAAATCGATCTTGTACGTGAAATTTGACTGTGAAGCAGTCAATTTCGGAAAATTTGATACAGGTTTAATTACGAGAAAATCAATCTGTTTTTTATGATCTGATTGCGTGAAAATCGATCTTGTACGTGAAATTTGACTGTGAAGCAGTCAATTTTGAAAAAAATTATATAGTTTTGATTATTAGAAAATCAATCTGGTTTTTTTTTTATGATCTGATCACGTGAAAATCGATTTTGTACATGAAATTTGACTGTGAAGCGGTCAATTTTGGAAATTGGATACAGGTTTGATTACGAGAAAATCAATTTGGCTTTTTATTTTCTGTGGTTTGATTGTGTGAAAGTCAATCTTGTGTGTGAAATTTGACTGTGAAGCAGTTTTCAAGAGATTTGATGCAGGTTTGATTACGAGAGAATCAATATGGTTTTTATTAGTTGTGATCTGATTACATGAAAGTCAATCTCGAATTAGCTCACAAAATGTTTCATTTCAATAAAACTTGATACATGAAGGTCAATTTCGTTTCCAACGTTCAGTCGCGGATCAATTGGTTTTAGTATCTCGATATTGGTTCGATTGTGTGCATTTTCTTTGGAAGTTTGATCACGAGGAATAATGAAACACTAGATAACTATCACGAGGAATATAAGTCCAATTTTCTTATTATAACAAAGCATGTTTTGAAATTAAAAAATCATATTCATGGTTTTGTAAAAGACAGAAAGAGGTTTTAATGGCTATGCTATAGTCGTTTGATGACAAAATTGGCAAAAACGGCTATCTCGTGCAACTTTGTATAACTTTAAATTTCTTAAAGATATACAAAGCGGGGGGCAACTGTAGATACCCGATTTTTACCCAAATCAATTTTTGTCATTCCAATAATTATAATTTACCAATTAACAAGCCTATTTGTATTTTATATAGAAAGCACAAGAGGAATTAAATGGGCTTTTATTCAATGGGCTTTTTATCCAATGGGCCCTCTATAATACAAAAATAAGAATAAATAAATAAATTAAAAAAAAATTAAAAAAATATAGAAACACAGACTAAAGAGGGCAGAATTCAGAGCATGGCCAAAAGTATGGCCAAAGCAGAAAAAGCAAATTACAGGAAAAGTTCACGGCTGAATACAGCCAATTTCCAAAGTTTTAGTGTTTTTTCCTTTGGTTACAAATCAAATGAGGCAGAAAATACAAAACAAAATTACACTCAAGTCCAGTTATACAGTGATTTTAAGGCCTATAAAAGGCAGCTCAGTAAAGAAAAAAGGGAGCTTCTTTTCATTCTTCAACCTCTGATACACTGATTTTCCCTTTCAAAAATCTCCAAAATATACCTGCAACCCAAAGAGCAGTTATTCAGTTTTCAGCATAATCTAAGTATCAAGTAAGTCTACCAATATTTAGTGTTTATTTCCAGCAAATAATTGAATTTTATTACCTTCTCTTTATCATTTATGAATAATCATTTCCATAAATAGCTTTTTACTCTGCATTTGTCACTAATGGAGCTAGGGTCATGTGATGACCACAGCTCACATTAGTAACCCTAACAGAAGAGTAATGGTTCCCATAATTTGTAAATTCAAGTAAAATAACTTTAGTCAAGTGGGCTCAGAAGTTTACTTTCTTTTAAATCATAAGAACACATATGATTTTTGGTGTACTCTGCCTCAAAGAACACTATAAAAATGCCTCACATTCTACCTCCTACTCTCAAAATTAAAACCAGAGGTTTCAACTTAAAAAGATAAATTTCAAGAAAAAACCACATTAGCCTAACATAGAGATGGTGGCTGAATGCAAGACTCATTTTTTTGTGTCTAGAAACTAAGAGAAACAAAAACCATATGGTTAAAAAAAAATGTCTTTTTTTTTTTTGGCCTCTTCATCACAGCCCCTTTTAAATATAATCTTTCACAAAACAGAAAACCCAACTCAACAAAGGCCATTCATTAACATAAATAATCAGGTCCAAATCAGCAACATAGCAAAGTCAGTATTTTTGTCCCATTCCAACATGCAATCATCTCTTTTAATCAAATTCCAGCACCAAACACAACATGTAAAAGCCATTCACCAATATCAAAATCCAAATTTAGAGGCACATCAGGTTCATGTATGTGTAAAGAGGCCATTAAAAGTTCGAATAAACAGAGTATACTTTTTATATACTCATGCTTGTCACAAAAAGAGGGTTTAGAGACTTAGCCAAAACAAGCAAACTGAAGCCAGGCTTAGTTTTGTCATCTCTTAAAACCTGTAAATCAAAAAATAAATGTCAGAAATTAAACAACAGAAATTAAACAACAACAAAAAAAAAACAACAAAAACAAAAATAAAAAATAAAATAAAAACCCAACCAGCATGAGGATGAATCTCCTCAGATCTGACCACTAGATCGACGGAGAACAGGAGATCGGAGGGCGAAGAGACCGGCCGGCGAAAGAGAGGGAAAGAGAGTGAAGAACGGCCGGCGAAGGAGAGAGAAAGAGAGAGAAGAAGCAGTGAGATCGCGAGAAAGGGAGAACGGCCGGCGAAGGAAGAAAGAGCGAGAATGGTAGGAGCAGCCGAGAACGAGAGAAGAGAGAGGCCGGTTTTTAGGGTGAGCCGAGAGAAAGAAGGGGCTGCCGGCGAAAACAAGAGGGGCGGCCGGGAAAGAGAGGAGAAGTGGCGGCTGATTTGGGGGAGTTAGGGTTAGGTTTAGAGTTTGAAGAGAGAAGAAGCATCTGGTGAAAAATGAATTTTAGGGTTTGGAATGAGAAACTTGGCTTTTATACCATGGACAATACCCATTGGGTTAGAAATCCGGGTTGGGCTTGGTTTTGGGCTTAATTACTGGTCAACAATGTTTTTTTCTTTTTTTTGGTTTTAGGTTTATTTTATGGGCTTATGGTATTTGTTAAGGTCAGCCCAATTTGTTTTTTTTTTATTCTCATATAAACACATATGTAAGTTTTTGTTAATTAAAAACTAGGGCAATAAAAATTTAAAGATTTTAAAATAAATAAATAACATAAAATAAATTTGTGTATGTATAATTTTGGAAATTTTTTTTTTATTTTTATAACTATGCTATGGTTATAAAAATATGATTTAAGTTGATAAGGTTAACCTTATTTCATGATAAAAATAATTTGAGCTAATTTAATAGTGGGCATTATAAAATCCCGGTTAATTTTAAGCACTGATTATAGATATATACTTTACGTGATTATATGGAAATATTTTACATTTCTATCGGGTCTACAATATATACGTATTTTTACGTCCATGTTATGGAGGTAAAAAAAAGAGAAAAAAAAAACAAAACTTATTTAAATACAAATATAACATGTGTATAAATATTTAAATCCATGTTATGGGTTTAAATAAATATAATTTGTTAGAATAAAATAACTTTATACATTTAATAATAGGAGGAAAGAAATACATCCCAATAGCATAATTTACAACTTTAGTACCAATTATGAGCGGGGTAGGGTGATTTTTTATCTTCCCTACATGTAATTAGCAAACGAACCCATATAATTCTCTGGTTATTTAAGGTGTCCAATCGGACCAAAAAAATCGATTGGTGGCGACTCTCTAAAATTTTATTATCGACCAGACATCACGATAAATTATTACACGAATAATAATAAAAATTTGAAATAAATAAAATTGAATTAAAACCAAGATTTTCCTCCCGTCGGTCTTGTTCCGACACATGTATTATAGATTAGTTTGTTATTAATAAAAACATAATTTGTTTTATTAATTATTTGTGAAATTAATAGTAACAAAGTATCCATTAATTGTGTTTGTACTCATGAGTGTCAGTAACATTCTCCTAGTAATAAGACTATGAGTAAGGAATCAAACAAAATTATAAATCAACCCTAGTCTGTTAGAATCGTGGGAACGATAATTACTAAAGACTAGCATGTGGCTTGATTATATGGTGGTATCTTACAGACCATCGGACATGGATTGTCAATCAAGGACATGGGTACATGTTAGGTTACATGGTACTAGATTGATCCACTTTAAGAACACCACATGGTACCTGTGTCATAGGTGGTTCCTAAGTATTACTTATATTGAATCCTTAGACCTGATATTCCTACAAGCCTAAATGTGAGCTCACATGCTTTGACGTACGACTAATGGGCCTTGTTGAAGGCGTGACCTACATATGCAAAATATTCCTAGCAATGCACAAGGGTCAACAAGTAATATAAATGGTAAGTCCAGATATAGTATTCCACAGGGATCTGGGTTTCTAGTACGTGTAAACAAAAGTGGTTCCTAAACTGGAACAACTTGTGGCAGAAATATGGACAAATTGTCAAGATGGTATTTTATGGCTAAAACTACTCAAAATTAACTAAATCTAGCAAATATCATAAAAAGAAGTAAACTTGAACAGATCTGCAAATGACAGTGATGGCAATCAGAGTAAACACAACAAGGCATGGAACAGTTCGTACCTATATGCAATCTAAGTGATTTCAATTTATATGCAAAAAGGTATCTCCGTTTAACATTGCTAGGATCAATCTAACCGGAGCATTCTCCGTAATTAATTCTCCTAAACTCTATGCCTTCAAATAATCAACTGGAGCATTCTCCGCAGTTAACATCTAAAGACACATATTAAGAAAAGAAAGCATCAATATGGGCAGCTGATAAGTGAAAATTATACCAAGTAATTTAGTGAGAATTCAGCATTTAATTGATTAAAATCCCATTGAGAGTAAAGAAATCATGGCTAATATTAAGTTTTTCCAGGTCTGATGCCTTGATCAGCAAGGTCGCTTGATTTGGGAAGTCTTAAAGTGCAGCAGCAGAAGAAGAGAGAAATGTAGAAGGCTGCGGAATGGATGGGCTAGAATTGAGGAGAAGGTGCGGGCCCAAAAATGGAGGAAGAGATATTTTGATGCAGGAAATTCCTTATTTGTCCTTAGCTTATCAAGGAAGCTAAGTGATTTTGTGGTTGTAACTTTTTAACAATATTTTAATTTGTACTTGCTACTTAAATGATTGACACCTCATTGCTAAATTTTACTGTTTGGGGACTATATATACTCTACTATTTGGGGATGGGGGAAACATTGAATGCTCTCAACTATTTGTTAATTCTGAATTAATTTAGTTTGCAATTGTATTGTTTCTTTACAAGTTTTCTGTCAGGGAAATCTCGTTTTTATTGCTATTATGTGCCGCGAGCAGGTTTCCTAACAGGCTGAAACTAGTTTAGGCTGGTGGTCCTAGGAAGTCTTTCTCTGTTTTTATTATGAATATCATGTTGAGATGATTGTGTGGTGAAGTGCTTAATTAATATGGGAAAGGGCCCTCTCATGTTTCTAGTATTCCTGATGAGACCGAGAGGAGACTTAGGAATATGGAACATCACACACACACACACTTACCATGAGACCGAGAGGAGATTGGGAGTGTGCTAAGGGTTTCTACTTGATATGGAATGCTTGCTTTTCTCAATGCATGATTTCCTATGCTAAGTGAGGTCGAGAGATAAGCTTAGTTGTGGGTCATAGATCCAAGTGAGGTCGAGAGATAATCTTGGTAAATAGAGAGCAAGAAACCTTAGATCTACGTTCCGTAACATATTCATAGTAAATCCTAGAGATAGATATTCTAAGATTGCCTGTTTTTCTGGTGAAAGCCTGTATTTTCATTATAATTGTTTTAAACTCTTCAGATCTACAAAATTTTACATGTTTACTATTATCTTGCATGTTTACTATTTTTAATTCATATGATTTCTTTGTACTAATTTAATTGGAAAACCTTTAGATTTGATAACTTACTAGGAACTTTTAGAATTTCCCTAACTCCCTATGGATACGACACTTGTCTTGCCTAGTCCTACAATTGACCTAGTATACTTTCTAGTGCATAACCTTAGGGCAACAAGTTTTTGGCGTCGTTGTAGGGGAGTGATGGTTGCAAATTTTTAAAAATTTCCTGTAAAGTTGTGTGCTTAATTTGTTGTTTTGTGTTTTTGTGCAGAAATTCTCTATTTAAGCAATCTCTTGGTGTATGCGAAGGGCTGGTATTCCTATAATTCCTATAGATCCAGAGATCGAGATAACTTGTAGGAGACAAAGTGGTACTACCCGAAGAGCTCGTAGAAGACAGAGAATGGCTGAACGAAATCCACCACTAGAAGAAGAGGGAGAGGTTCACTTACCCCCTCCAAGGGAAAGACTCAAAGAATATTTGAGACCTATCACTGAGGGACACTCTTTTTGTATTGTGATACCCAATGAAGGGAACAATGTTTTTGAGATCAAAGCCTACATGATCCAAATGGTTCAAGTTACTGTTCAGGATTGCCTGGGGAAGATCCCAATGCTCACATCTAAGATTTTGTGACTATGTCTAATACTTTTCGTACCAACCGAGGAGTCTCAGATGATATGATAAGATTGAAGCTTTTCCTTTTTTCACTTAGGGATAAGGCTAAAAGTTGGCTAAAAAACCTTCAACCAGGCTCAGTTACAACCTGGGATGAGATGGCACGAGTTTTCCTGACTAAGTACTTTCAGCCCAGGCAAGCAATCAAGTTAAGAAATGAGGTTACCCATTTCCGTCAACAATCTGATGAATCCTTATCGGAAGCATGGGAGAGATACAAGGAACTCTTGAGAAAAGTACCGAACCATGGATTTCCCATATGGATGCAAATTCAGAATTTCTACAATGGTTTGACCAATGCATATAAGATTCAAATTGAATCCGGCAGCCAATGGAGACCCAGAAGAACTTGCACCTGAAGAGATTTATGAGCTGATAGAAAGATTGGTCAATACCAGTTATAAATGGCACTCAGCAACTGAAGATCGAGAAAAGACGGCAGAATCAGATGCCATTGCCAAGCTCTCTGATAAAGTAGACTTGATTCTTAGACAGTTGGCAAAACAAAATATCTCAGTTATTTCAAGTTCAAAGCTTTCCTGTGATTTATGTGGTGGTGACCATAGAAATATTGATTGTGACACTTCACCTACTCAAGAGCAATGTGATTACATTGGAAACAATCCAAGGCAGAACAATCCGTTTTCCAACACTTACAATCCAGGTTGGTGCAACCATCCTAATTTTTCTTGGATTCAGCAACCTGGTAAGCAATCTCAAGCACCCTTCCAGCAGAATCACAGCAACTTCCAAGCACATCAGCAACCTCAGAATGTTCAACAAGCTGGACCGTCTTACACCTCTAAGAAGTCTAAAATTAAGGAGATGAAGGAAATGATGTCTCAATTCATGAAGCAGACTAAAACTTACATGAAAAATATGGAGACTCAGCTTCAACAACTCACAAACATTGTCACTCCAAAGAACAAGGGAGTCAGTCCTAGTAATACCAAACCTAATCCAAGAGAGGAGTGCAAAGCTATTTCACTTTGGAGTGGTAAGAAAGTTGAGCAACCTCATAAGATGATTATTGTTGATGATGAGGGAGATTCAAAAGAGAAGACTGCTGAGGAGAACAAGCAACCTGAGAATATACAAGTCACACTGCCCAGAGCACTAAGAAGCCTTCCGATACAGTTGAGCAACCTCGAGCTTAACCAGAGACTGCCCAACCTGATTAAAGTCAAGCAATTTCAAACCTTGTTCAAAGCACTTCTGATCAAACTAGGCAACCTATACCTGCTTATCAATTGAGGATTCCTTACCCACAGAGAGCCAAGAAACATGAGAGGGATTCACCACACAATCATCTCAACATGATATTCATAATAAAAACAGAGAAAGACTTCCTAGGACCACCAGCCTAAACTGGTTTCAGCCTGTTAGGAAACCTACTCGCGGCACATAATAGCAATAAAAACGAGATTTCCCTGACAGAAAACTTGTAAAGAAACAATATAATTGCAAACTAAATTAATTCAGAATTAACAAATAGTTGAGAGCATTCAATGCTTCCCCCATCCCCAAATAGTAGAGTATATATAGTCCCCAAAAAGTAAAATCTAGCAATAAGGTGTCAATCATCTAAGTAGCAAGTACAAATTAAAATATTGTTGAAAAGTTACAACCACAAAATCACTTAGCTTCCTTGAGAAGCTAAAGACAAATAAAGAATTTCCTGCATCAAAATATCTCCTCCTCCATTCTTGGGCTGCGCCTTCTCCTTAATTCTGGCCCATCCATTCCGCAGCCTTCTACATTTCTCTCTGCTTCTGCCGCTACACTTTGAGACTTCCCAAATCAAGTGACCTTGCTGATCTAGGCATCAGACCTGAAAAAACTCAATTTTAGCCATGATTTCTCAATTCTCAATGGGATTGTAATTAATTAAATGCTGAATTCTCTCTAAATTACTTGGTATAATTTTCACTTATCAAGGACCCCCACACTTGAACATTGCTTGCCCTCAAGCAATCTTAGAAGAAAACAGAAAAGGAAAGCTTTTAAGGAAGAAGAGAAAAGAAAAACTTAAAAGAAAAACACAACTTAGAAACTCTCAAAAGACTTTCTTAAATTAACTTGAGCAGCAACCAACAATCATCTCATTACCTTTAGACAATAAGACTTCCATGCAAAACACTAAAATTGAGATCACCAAATTAATTATAGCATTCCCAAGCAACCTGATTCAGCCTCAGAAACAACCTAAGCAGCGAGATCAGACCTTGAGTTTCAGCACACTAGCAAAAAAAAAAAAAAAAAAAAAAACGACCAAGATTGCCTCTCTAATAGAGTTCACTCAACTCTTAAGTGTTTCAAGCAATTTTATAAGAACTCTTGATCGGTTGTCGAATCCGCCAAAAATAAATTTATAAGTCTCACTTAATCCTTAAACAATTGAGTTTGCAGTACGTAAGTTGAGGTCGAACCCAAAGGAGTTAATACTTGATCAAATGTTGTTAAATGCCATTAAATTTTAAACAAACAAATAAAAAAAGGGGGGGGGGGGTTGAGATTTGATTGAATTAATGCTGTAATAAAATTTAAAGAAGTAACAATTGTTGAACACAAAATCAAAACTGAATTTAATATAAAAACAGAGTAAAGAATTAATGTTAAACATCATCAAGGGTAATTCTTCAGCTTGGATTTAAAGGGATTGATAATTGATTGAGAAAAATAATTTAATTTCTCCAGATTAGTTATAACCCTTAGCTTAGCGCATCAGGATCAGCTATAACCCTTAGCTTAGCGCATCAGGATCAGCTTTTCCTAATGTGAAATTGTCTAGCACGGCTCAAACAATTCCCTATTCGACAAACAACCCTTCCTTAGCGGCTAGGATTTAATTCCCCGAAAGCATTAAGATCTAGAAAAGCCTAATCTAAACCAACAAATTCTTAGAGATATTGATTTAAGTTTAAATCCTTTTTCCTTTTATTGTTCTAAACACAATGAATCAGATGATTACGAATCCCATTCACTGATAACAGATTATTAATTTGCAATCCAAACAACTGGCCAAGAGAATTAAATAACAAATTAACAAAAAAGAGAAATCTCTCAAGAAGCAAGAATAAGAATATGGAGAATTAAATTGAAAGATTAAAGTTTAGAACAATCTCACAATCTAATATACCCAAGCCTTGAATCCCCTAGATGAAGAAGAAAATTAACTGCTCATGTTGATAAAACTTAAGAAAAGAAGAAAAGTGTATTCTGATTTTTTTTTGTATCTCTACCTCCCTACCAAAACTAACATCTCTTCCCTATTTATATAACCCTAAGGACCACAAAAATCAAAGGTTTCCCAAAATAGCCTCTTAATCCACGTCCAAGCTCTCTAATTTAGGGCCTTAATTTGCTTCAATTCTTGCTGGCTCGTAATTAGAAAAATTCCTGAACAGCCCCTGATGGAAGAAATTTAGCCTTGGGCAAGGTTAAAATCGGAAAAAATGCACTTCAGCCTAGTCTGGACAAAACCTTGCCCAAATCAGCCTTTATAGCCTAAAATCTTCAATTAAGCCTCTGCAAATACAAAAACACAACCCACAGTAGAAAGCCCAAGAAAAATACTAAAATAAACCCATTTAAGCCCCTAAAACTAAGCAAAGTATAACAAAATATAGCATATAAAAACTCTCATCAGTAATACATAGCAATGTTAGACCATAGGCTTGATAATCGGTCCTATTGCCACCACTCGAGTTAAATACATGCATAATCGAAAGGTCTTTCACAAGGGTTATAACGAAAGGCTTAGGCTAGGGGTGTGTCAAAAAGGCTTTTTAGGTTAAATGAATACCAAAAGAATTACAATTCATCAAAACAAAAAGCAAGTAACCTTAAAGGAACTCATACAATCTTTAAACAGATCAGGAACAGGAATACACAAGGATTCAGATGCATTCTTATGAGCTAAAAGATTAAGCACAGGCAGGAATATTAAGCAATCTCATCAAGAATTATAAGGTTTTTCAGAAATTGCATTCATTTTGGAAGAGATTTTGAATTTGATTTTTTTTTTGCAAAGAAATAATACAAAATTAAAGGCAAGTATTGATGAAATGATATGATATGAGACTAAGCTTACTCAAAACTTTGATTTTAAGCAGTCTTAAAGGAAAGATGAGGATTCTAACTGCATTTTGGCAATTATTTGAAAAGTGATTGCAAGGTATATCTTCTTAAAAAGGGCTTTCATAAGAATACTTCTTTTGGATAAGATGAAATTTTCCAGAAAGATAGATTGCACAAGTTCAACCAATTCAACATGCTTGCTATGTATAAACAATTGAATTCATTCCTTTGGCATTCGTAGGGTTTTTGGACAACATATTGTGAAGGGGTTAAAGTAAAGCAATTTGCGGGTTGAACAAAAATAGGCTTAAAGGCACAAGGGGCTATTTTAAAAAGGAAAGAAAATTATTAGGGTGGCTTTTTGGGATTAAAAACAAAAGGGTTAAAACAAATGCCTTTATCACTTTATGCGTGTGAAAAACCATGTGATCTTGACAAGAACAGGCCATATCAAGTTCTAGCTAATACTGACTACGCATCCCACTCAGCAAGGATTCAAGCAAGAATTCATATTGATAATCAAGAGAAATAGGCTCAAAAACCTCGCAGAGAAATATAAGGTTGTTGCAGTTGGTCTAATTCAAGCTAACATGATGAAATACAATTTGAGGTCTTATAGCCCTAAGTTGCTTAATCAGCCAAACCAGCATTACTTAAGGTCTTTTCCCATCAACAGGCAATCACACTTTAAGTGTTTTATACAGACTTCATGCATCCTTAGGTTTAGAAAATCTCATTGGCTGCCACAAATCAATTAAACACAAAAAAAATTGAAAAAAAAAATTTGAAAAATTTTTATTGAACCAAAAATACTAATATATTTACAAGTATATCTTTATAGACACAAGCAAAATATTCACAAGATTAATATAGAAAATCTAAGATTACTCAAAATAGCAATATGTTCAAGCAGCAGGGATTCTCAATTAGAAACTCAGTGATACCAAGCAATCCAGCTCAACACAGCATTTTCAACAATCATCAACAATTATCAATAATAGTTCCAATAGGTAATCTAGCCTCTCCCCACACTTAAATGCTGCTTTGTCCTCAAAGCATTAATTCATGCAATTGGTTAAGCAAAAGTGAGGTAAAGGGAAACTAGCCATCTCAAGGAAAAACTAAAGTAAAATGTTGCAGGCAGAAGGTTAAAGAGACGTACCAGAAGCTTTGAGATGGAGGAGGAAGAAAGCTTTCACTCATCTGGCTTAGAGGAGACTTGCTCCTCTTCTTCTGCAAGCGCTTCTTTTTCTTCTTCTGCAAGATTTTCCTTCTTCCTCAGCAAGATTTTCCTTCTTCGCTTCCTCTTCTTCTGGAATCTCCATCAGCACATTTTCACTGCCCTTGGGCTGGGCAACTTTAAGCTGTTCATTGATCACTTCAAAGATGGTGTCAGAGCTATCATCCTGCTGGTCAACCTTGGCTTCCAATCGAGCAATTTTGTTCTGCATTAGGGCTATCTTATATCTGTCCTCTATTTGCCTTGCCCCAAAGGCGATCAATAAGGTTCACCATTGCTTCTGGGGTCATCTTGGAAATGCGCTAGAAATGCTTCAGCTTTTCTTGATCAGTCAGAGTGAGATCTTCAACAACCTGTGGCTGGAAGGATGAGGTGGATCTGGTAGCAGGTCTCTTTCTCTTCGCTAGAGTTTCAGTTTTCTATTTTTGAGCAGCTTTTGCAGCAAGGTCTTTTTCCAACTTGGCAGCTTCATCCCATAACATCCATTCTCCAGTAACCTTTTTACAGACTCCCATCTGGTTCATATTTATAAATTCAAAGGCGGTAGGATGACATTCAAAAGTAAGGCCCTTTGTAGAGAATTCTGTTAGGCAGGATTTCACAATTCTGGTCACATAGGATCCACACAAAATCTTTCCCCGGGGCTTGATGCTCTCAATATAGCTTGCAAACCAAGCCCCAACATTCATCCTCTTTCCTTCAACTATGCACCACAAGGCGAACAAGTCTTGATTTGGAACATGAGATTGATTGTTCCTGGCAAACAAAGAATTGGCGATGAATTTCTGCAAGATCTTGTGGCTATACTTCTTGATGTAGGTTGCTGAAGAAGTCGAAGAAGAGTATTCGCTCCTTTCGGTGATTTCCTTCCAAAAGGAAGTCGGATTAAACTCTAGAACAAAATCGGTGTATGCTTGGGCAAACTCATCAGATTCCAAGAAGGTGGTTCCAGACACTCCCAAATACTGGTTGAACTCTTACAGCGAACAGGTCTTTCTTTTCCCCATGACTCGAAAACTGTACTTCCTTTGGTCATCAGGCTCTGTAATCTCAGCTTTGTGACTTCACTGAGATTAAGCTTTTCCAGAACGCTCCAATCGAAAGTCCTGGAGGCAGCAAAGGAAAGGCTATTGAACTGCTCGTATTTCTCTATTTCCTTAGGGTTAAAGGTCTTCATCTTTACTAATGTCTTTTCTATATTGCTTACTTCAGATTCAGAAGCGGAAACATTCACAGTGGATGCTGAAGGTTTTGGGTGAGCATATGTGGCTACTTTCTTAACATTCTTCTTCTCCTTGCCCATGGTAGTAGTTTCGGTGAGTAGAAAGAGCGAAGTGATCGAAATTTTGAAAGAAGAAGAAGACAGAGGAAATCGAAGAGATGGGTGAAGAGATGAATGAAGAGACAGAAAGCGAAACAAAAAAGAAATATAAGGAGAGAGGATGGTTAAAGAACTTGAAATTCAAAATAATTTAGGGTTAAGGAGAGAAAGAAGGAAAATATGGGAGTTAGAGTAGAAGTGTAAGAGAAGAGAGAGAAAAATGGGGCTGAGTTGACGGTTTCCCGTTTTCCCACGTTCTCTTCTCTTACAAATCCATCATTACTCCACTTCCCTAAATTGAGCAATCAGAAATTTATTTATTAAAATTCAAAATTCAAAATTTGTGTGGTTGTAATACAAAAATAAAAAATAAGTACGGAGTATAACAAGAAGAAAGTATAAATTTTACTGCTTGATGTTACTTCCCATACTTAATTAACCAAGTACCTGCAAGATAAGAAATTTATCATTAAAATATTTACACCAAAAAGTTAAATTAAAAGTATTAAGAGAATTTAGAGGTTAGGGATTTTCCAAACAAAATTGCTCCAATTGGTATTTGAAGCGGACACCAAGCAGTCTAAGGTTGCTTAAGGAGGCTCAAGGTACTGGGTGCTTTCAGCAACCTCTGATGAACTGTGCGCTAGAAAAGGTTTCAGTCTTTGACCGTTGACCTTAAAGACTTCCCCAATTTGATTGATAATCTCAATAGCTCCATGCGGGAAGACTTGGGCTACTATGTAAGGTCCGGTCCATCTTGACTTAAGTTTTCCTGGAAAGAGTCTTAATTTTGAATTGTACATCAAGACTTTCTGACCAGGATAGAAAGTCTTCTCTTGAATTTTCTTGTTATGTCATTTCTTGATCTTTTCTTTATAATTTATGGCATTCTCATAACTGACGAGTCTGAACTCTTCTAGTTCATTAAGCTGTAATTTTCTTCTCTCTCCAACAGCGTTCCTGTCAAAATTTAGATAGGTGAGAGACCATAGAGCCTTAAACTCTAATTCAACAAGAAGATGACAAGCCTTTCCATAGAGGAATCTAAAGGGTGACATCCCAATAGGAGTCTTAAAGGCTGTACGATATGCCCAAAGAGCATTATCGAGCTTGCTTGACCAGTCTCTCTTAGAATTGCTAACAGTTTTCTCAAGAATTCGTTTGATTTCTCTATTGGAGATCTTAACTAGCCCACTGGTTTGTGGGTGATAGGGTGTAGCAATTCTATGAGTGACTCCATACTTAGCAAGAATCCTTTCAAATTTATTGTTACAAAAATGAGTACCTTGGTCACTAATTATTACTCTAGGAACTCCAAATCTTATAAACTGTTTCTTAAGAAATCTTACCACAACTCGGGCATCATTGGTAGGACTTGCTATAGCATCTACCCACTTACTTACATAATCCATAGCGACCAAAATGTATTTATTACTATTCAATCTTGGAAAGGGTCCCATAAAATCAATGCCTCATACATCAAAAATCTCACAAACAATGATATTATGCAAAGGCATAGCATTTTTGGCAGAAATGTTACCTGATCTTTGACATTCATTACATTCTAAGACAAACCTGTAAGAATCCTTAAAGATTATGGGCCAAAAGAATCCACACTCCAAAACCTTGAGGCTGTTCAGTTTGTACCAAAATGACCTCCAGCTTCTTGAGTGTGACACATGGACAAGATTGCTTAAATCTCTTCTTGTGAAACACATATTCGGATAATCTGATCTACACACAACTTAAACAGAAAGGGTTCCTCCCAAAAATAATATTTCAAATCTAAAACGAATTTCTTCCTTTGTTGGGAAGACAGATAACAAGGCATAACACCACAATCTAAATAATTTGCAATATCAGCAAACCAAGGTGTAGAGTGTACCGCATAGAGTTGCTCGTTAGGAAACGATTTAGCAATCTCAGGTTGCTTACCAAGGTTTCTTAGTGGAATTCTAGACAAGTGGTCTACAGCTACGTTCTCTGAGCCTTTCTTGTCTTTGATCTCAAGATCAAATTCTTGTAGAAGCAAGAGCCATAGTATAAGACGAGGTTTCGCATCTTTTTTTGCCAATAGGTACTTTAAGGCTACATGATCTGTAAAGACTGTAATCTTGAATAGAACCAAATAAGATATGAACTTGTCAAAAGCATAGACAGCCACAAGCAATTCTTTCTCTGTGGTTGTGTAGTTCTGTTGAGTTTCTGTCAATGTTTTGCTTGCATAGTAGAGGGGTCAAAAATGCTTGTCAATTCTCTATCCCAACACTGCGCCAATGCAAGTATCACTTGCATCACACATTAGCTCAAATGGAAGGTTCCAATTAGGAGCAATCAAAATTAGAGCATTGACCAGTCTTGCTTTAAGAGTTTCAAATGCTTTTCACAGACTTCGTCAAAGTTGAATTGAACATCCTTATGCAGAAGAGCTGTAAGTGGCTGGGTAATCTTAGAAAAATCTTTGATAAACCTAATGTAGAATCCAGCATGGCTAAGAAAGCTTCGGACTTCCTTAACAGATGCAAGAGTGTCCAACTTTTTTATTACTTCAACTTTTGCTTTGTCAACTTCAATGCCTATTGAGGAAATCTTGTGACCAAGGACAATCCCCTCATTAACCATAAAGTGACATTTCTCCTAGTTCAAAACAAGATTAGTCTCCTTGCATCTGGTTAGGACAGCTTCGAGATTACTGAGGCAAGATTGGAAAGTCTTGCCGTATACTGAGAAATCATCCATGAAAATTTCCATAGTCTTTTCGGCCATATCATGAAAAATTACCATCATGTATCTCTGGAAGGTTGCAGGAGCATTACACAATCCGAATGGCATCCTCCTATAAGCATAGGTGCCATATGGTCAGGTAAAGGTTGTCTTCTCTTGATCTTATGGGTGAATTGGGATTTGGTTGTATCCTGAGTAACCATCAAGGAAACAGTAGAATGCATAGCCAGAAAGTCTTTCCAGCATCTGATCGATGAATGGTAGAAGAAAGTGATCCTTTCTTGTGGCATCATTAAGCTTTCGATAATCAATGCAAACTCTCCATCCGGTGACTGTTCTCATGGGAATAAGTTCATTTTGCTCATTTTGAATGACAGTGATCCCACCTTTCTTAGGCACTACTTTAACAGGACTTGTCCAAACCGAATCTGAGATTGGGTAAATAATACCAGCATCGAGTAACTTAATCACCTCCTTCTTCACAACTTCTTTCATGTTAGGGTTCAGTCTCCTCTGAGGTTATACAACAGGTTTATGGTGTTCCTCCATTAGAATCCGGTGGACATAAATAGAAGGACTAATCCCTTTAATATCTGAGATTGTCCAGGCCATTGCCTCCTTATTCTTCCTCAAAACATAAAGCAATTAGGCTTTTTGATCTTGGGCAAGCTTGGAAGATATAATTACAGGAAGGTTGTTTGGTGAATCAAGGAAGGCATACTCTAAGTGGGGAGGTAATGGTTTAAGCTCTAAAGTGGGAGGCTCTTCAATGGAAGGTTTAGAATGTAATGTAGGTGTGTAATTCAAAGGTTCAATAACCTGCCTGCTTCTTGAGATTGCTGGATAGCCAGTTTCAGCTTTAATTTGCTTTTCCATGTCTTCTTCTTCATTTTCAAAGTCTGCATCCTCAAATTCCTGCATACATAAGGGATTTAAATTCACATCAGTAGCATCAATGAAATAACAATAATCATCACAAGTAGGAGGATATTTCATACTTCATTCATCTTCAAAACAACTTCCTCATCATGAATTTTTAGAATTAACTGGCCATTATGAACATCAATCAATGCATTGCCTGTTGCTAAAAAAGGTCTTCCTAAAATAATAAGGACATACAAGTCTTCATCCATATCCATCACAATGAAATCAAAAGGAAGTATAAATTTTCCTACCTTAACCAAAACATCCTCAATTATTCCCCTAGGGTACCTCACAGTTCTGTCAGCAAGCTGTATAAAAACCCTTGTAGGTTAAGGTTCTCCTAGTTCTAATTGTTTGTAAATGTAGTATGGCATAAGATTGATACTTGCTCCTAGATCACACAGTGCATTTTTAATATTAAGATTGCCTATAGAGCAGGGTATAGAAAAACTCCCTGGATCTTTGATCTTGGTTGGCAAAGGTTGCTTGCTCTGAAGGATCGATGAGCAATCTCTGTTGAGTTAAACCATTGCTACATTCTCCAATTTCTTCTTGTTGGCTAGAAGTTCTTTCAAGAATCTCACATACATAGGCTTAATCTTTTAGCTCATAAGAATGATCTGAATCCTTGTGTATTCCTGTTCCTGATCTGTTTAAAGATTGTATGAGTTCCTTTAAGGTTGCTTGCTTTTTGTTTTGATGAATTGTAATTCTTTTGGTATTCCTTTAACCCAAAAAGCCTTTTTTGACACACCCTTAGCCTAAGCCTTTCGTTATAACCCTTGTGAAAGACCTTTTCATTATGCATGTGTTTAACTCGAGTGGTGGCGATAGGACCGATTATCAAGCCTATGGTCTAAGACTGCTGTGAACACAGAATTTTCTGGGTCTTAAAAAAAATCGCCTTGTTTACCATGACTGTAGTTAAAGTCGTGGTACTTTGATTATAGTCGTACGACTGTAATTGAAATTACAGTCGTACGACTGTACCATCGGAGCAGGTTGCATAACCCATACCTTTCAATTAAAAAATTGGCCAAATCTTCAGAGCAATTAATGCTCGGTGATCTCCTATTTATGGTGTGTTATAAACTGTTCTAACAATCTGTTTTGCAGCTTTAATTTCTTTATTTTTATTTTTAATGTAATTTATAGCTTAATTCGTGTATTCTAGGTGATTGTAATTTTTTAGATTCTCATGTATTCTAGGCGTTTATATTGTGAGGCCGAAAGTTTTTATTTTCATTCGATCAAGTTGTAATAATTTATATATTTACTGCTTTATTTTTACTTATGTGCACGCTGTGTGTTTCCATTCAATAAAATCAATCTTTAGAAATTTAAAGTGTCATCAATGAACATTGGCCATTTTTATTTTGATTAGACATGAAATAAGGGACTTGTCTAAACCTAGATCTCTGGAAAGTATGGCAGTCCTCACTTTGGTTCAGCTACACTGTAATTTCTCGGTCGAGCTGAGCCGGGTGGCGACTCTTACACTTTTTATCGAGATTTAGGTCTCGATTCTTTTACGTAATAATTAATTTTCCAAAAATGAATTTCCAATCTAAAAACTCCACGTGAGGGAGGGTTGCCCGATCTTGAGGCTCCCTTCCGAGAGAGTCCACGTTCCTACAAAAACATTGTCCGCTCACAAATGCTATGTATTGCTGATGAGAGTTCTTATAAAATTGCTTGAAACACTTGAGAGTTAAGTGAACTCTATTAGAGAGGCAGTATTGGTCTATTTTTTTTGCTAATGTGCTGAAACTCAAGGTCTGGTCTCGTTGCTTTAGGTTGTTCCTGAGGCTGAGTCAAGTTGCTTGGGAATGCTCTGATTAATTTGGTGATCTCAATTTTCATGTTTTGCATGGAAGTCTTGTTGTCTAAAGGTGATGAGATGATTGTTGGTTGCTGCTCAAGTTAATTTAAGAAAGTCTTTTGAGAGTTTCTAAGTTATGTTTTTCTTTTAAGCTTTTCTTTTCTCTTTTTCCTTAAAAGCTTTCCTTTTTTGTTTTCTTCTAAGATTGCTTGAGGGCAAGCAATGTTCAAGTGTGGGGGTTCTTGATAAGTGAAAATTATACCAAGTAATTTAGTGAGAATTCAGCATTTAATTGATTCAAATCCCATTGAGAATAAAGAAATCATGGCTAATATAGAGTTTTTCCAGGTCTGATGCCTCGATCAGCAAGGTCGCTTGATTTGGGAAGTCTCAAAGTGCAGCAGCAGAAGAAGAGAGAAATGTAGAAGGCTGCGGAATGGATGGGCCGGAATTGAGGAGAAGGCACGGCCCAATAATGGAGGAGGAGATATTTTGATGCAGGAAATTCCTTATTTGTCCTTAGCTTCTCAAGGAAGCTAAATGATTTTATGGTTGTAACTCTTTAACAATATTTTAATTTGTACTTGCTACTTAGATGATTGACACCTCATTGCTAGATTTTACTTTTTGGGGACTATATATACTCTACTATTTGGGGATGGGGGAAGCATTGAATGCTTTCAACTATTTGTTAATTCTGAATTAATTTAGTTTGCAATTTTATTGTTTTCTTTGTAAGTTTTCTGTCTGGGAAATCTCGTTTTTATTGCTATTATGTGCCGCGAGTAGGTTTCCTAACAGGCTGAAACCAGCTTAGGCATGTGGTCTTAGGAAATCTTTCTCTGTTTTCATTATGAATATCATGTTGAGATGATTCTGTAGTGAAGTGCTTAATTAATATGGGAAAGGGCCCTCTTATGTTTCTAGTATTCCTGATAAGACCGAAAAGAGACTTAGGAATATGGAACATCACACATACACACACACACACTTACCATGAGATCGAGAGGAGATTGGGAGTGTACTAAGGGTTTCTACTTGATGTGGAATGCTTTCTTGTCTTAATGCATGATTTCCTATGCTAAGTGAGGTCGAGAGATAAGCTCAGTTGTGGGTCATAGATCCAAGTGAGGACGAGAGATAAGCTTAGTAAATAGAGAGCAAGAAACCTTAGATCTACGTTCTGTAACATATTCATAGTAAATCCTAGAGATAGATATTCTGAGATTGCCTGCTTTTTCGGTGAAAGCCTGTATTTTCATTATAATTGTTTTAAACTCTTCAGATCTACGAAATTTTACATTTATTATCTTGCATGTTTACTATTTTTAATTCATATGATTTCTTTGTACTAATTTAATTAGAAAACCTTCAGATTTGATAACTTACTAGGAACTTTTAGAATTTCCCTTACTCCCTGTGGATACGACGCTTGTCTTGCCTAGTACTACAATTGTCCTAGTATACTTACTAGTGCATAACCTTAGGGCAACAACAGCCTTAACATGAACCCTAATCATATGCAACAAAGCGATTGCTAGGTTAACATAGTGTCTAATCTTGTATTTCCACATGTAAAGCAAAGAATATTTAACTAAACATGCCATGCATGAGGTGATCAAACTCATTTAAGCAACAAACTCACAAGATAGACATGCATAAACTGAAATACACTTATATTAACATAAAAGGTACTTACAAAATTCCAGCCACTGCTGGCTTACACCTTAGACTATTCCTCCATGGCCAGAACAGGTTTTGCCATCGAAGGCCTTAAAGAAAACTTAACTAAAACTACCATAAACTAAGGTGAAGGCAGTGGAAAAAGAGTAGATGGGTTGGTGGTCTCCTATTACAACAGATTTAAGAGAGTTTATATAAGAACTCAAGGAAACTAGGGCAACATGCCCTCAAAACACCACAAAGTGACACGTGGCTTGATATAACGGCTATAAACTAAAGAAATGTTCAAAAAGGTCTCTGATTAAGTATCCCAGCTCATCCAAAGAGAATGCAGTCTTCAAAATGTTCTGGTGAAGTATTTCCCAATTTGGTAAAAGCTGTTCTGTGACTAGTCTGTATGTTTTTGCCATTTTTAGCTAAGTTCTGCTCTAGCTTCAGCATTCAACAGCTTTTGACTTTCTTTTAAGCAGAAAATCATGGATTTAGTCTAGGGATTTCCAAAGGCTACAAAAATCAAGATAAGGATGAAAATTAGCCAAATAATTAATCATATTGTAAGCGCCGGAATTTTCTGTACTTAAAAAAAATAAAAATAAAAAGAAGTTATAGTCGTACGACTATAGTTACAGTCGTACGACTGTAATTTAAAAATTACAGTCGTACAACTGTAATGTCGGACAGACTGCAGGAACCTATACCTCTGCAACAGAAATGGAGGAGAGAGAGAGGGAGCATTAATTGCTCCCTTGTTGCAGCAAGCAAGAAAAAAAGAGGGCAAAGAGATAAAAAGAAAAAAAAAGGAAAGAGAAAGAGGGGATTTTTCTGGGGAAAAGAAATCTAGAGAGAGAGAAAGAGAAAAGAGAGAAAAAAACCACAAAAAAGAAAACTCATTTCTTCCCCTTTGATTTTCTTTAATCTCTCGAAATTAAGGTTAAAATTTGTTAGAAATCCCTAGGTTAATCAGTTAACTTCTCAAACAAATCAAGAATTCGGACTTAAATCATCAGAATCCCTTGCAATTTGGATTTTGGACAAAAAGCTCTCAACTTCCATTCCAAAGGGAAAAGTGCGAATTTGTTGGGATCGGAGCGACGCCAGGTCAAAACGACTTGGATTAGCTTCTAAAAAGGTAGACACTTCCTTTCCTTACACTTTTTCTCGCTTTCTGGGTGTTTAAAGTGAGTTTCATGCGTTTTTTGCTGCATTTTCGTATTTCTGTTCCTGGAAATTAAGAACAGTCGTACGACTGTTCTTGGTTTTCATGAACAGTCGTACGACTGTATATACAGTCGTACGACTGTTCTTAATTTCCAGTTGATTTTTCGTCAGTTTTTGATTCAAAATGAAATTTTGGTGAAATTCTGATCCTGAACTGATTACAGTCGCACGACTGTAAACTACAGCCGTACGACTGTAATCCTTGTTCCAGAATCAGAATTTCAGCTTTTATCCGTAAAAATCCCGGAAAAATTAGAAAATTCAAAAAATCATCAAAAATGAATTTTGTTGTGTGCATCACGACCATAGATTCAATTTTCTGGTAAATTTGCATTTAGATCAATTCAACGATGGAGACCCAATTCTCCTGAAAACCGACCCATTTAACATATGAAAAATGCATGTAAACCGAAAAAAAAAATTATTTTCAAAATGATTTTCCCACAAAACCAAAAATACAGGGACGTTTCAAAATATTTTCCAGGTCTAACCGGGCCGGCTAGCCGAGCCAACCCGGTTATCCCCTAAATGCATGCCCCCAATTCTTGATTTCCCATTTCTGTCTATTTGAGTCCTAATTGTGGCGTGCCATATAAATTGTGCTAACCTTCTGTTTTGCAGGTTTTAATTTCTTTTATTTTTATTTTTGATGTATTTTAATAGATTAAATCGTGTATTTAGGCGATTGTAATTATTTTTAGATTTTCGTGTATTCTAGGCGATTGTATAAGTGAGGTGAGGGTTTTTATTTTTCCATTCGATTTGGTTGTAAACCAATTAATATTTATTTCTTTTCCTTATTTTTGTATTAAATATTTTTTATGCGCACTGTATGCCTTTTATATTCAATAAAATGGACTTTAGATTTTGAAATATCATTTGAGAGCATTGGCAATATTTATTTTAATTAGACACGAAATAAGGGACTTGTTTGGACCCGAATCTTTGGATAGTGTAGCGGCCGTTCGTCCGGTTCGGCTACATAAGAATTTCCCGGTTGAGCTGAGCCGGGTGGCGACTCTACAACATCCATCGAGACTTAGGTCTCGGTTCTATTATGCATTAATTCTATTCATTTTCCAAAACGCAGATTTCCATTTATAAAAACCCTACGCGAGGGAGGGATCCGCCCGAGATTATGGCGCCCCATTCCGAAAGGGAGTCCCGCGTCCCGTCGAAAACGCGTCGTCCGCTCACAGTGGCGACTCTGCTGGGGATTTCTTAAAAGTTTTTCAAAAACTTAAAAGAATTTTGACAAGCCCTGAAAAGTGTCTAATTAAAATAACGTGGATGATTCTCTTTTGGTATTTTATTTGCATTTTTAGTTAGCCATTTTTTTTTTGCATTAGATTAGGTATCCTTTTATAGCCCGGTGGATTGTTGATGTGTCGCCTAAGTTCCTCCTAGTCTTAGGGGCACGAATACGAAACACCACTCATAGCCTCGTACGAACCCCTTCGCTAGGACCCTTGAGTGGGGAGAAGTGAGGAGTATATCTTGCTATGAGAACCTTGATGTTATCCCGACTTTGACCGAACCCATATAGGCAGCTCTGGTTGGATTCCCTTAGGATACCAAAATAATTGTGTGAATAATAATAATAAAATCGCGCCTTCATCACCCCCGGTTGGTGATTGAAGTGAACCCCGCCTAGGACTCGGTTAGAAATTTTTGAGACCGACCACGTTGGAGGAATAAGGTTGGAAGAATTCTTTTTGCTTGCTATGTGTTCTTCACCATTTCGTGACACATCGCCGACGCATGCATAACATACCATAATCACCATTTTCCATACACATGGCATACCATACACAAACATCTTTGTGGACACTAACCCACATTTTTATGCAGCCATTTTGCATTTTATTTCGTGTGTAAAACATTAATTCATTCGCTTGTCATCCATACTAACGATTTCTTTTTCAGCCATAACATTATACTGGTGTGATTAGCATTTTATTTTTGACATAGCATACATAACATCATTATGTATTTCATGCATCCTAACCCATGTTTTTGTGCAGCCATTTGCATATTGTGTGACATGTTCATTCACTACATTTCACTTAAATTAAATTAAGGGGCATTTCAAGGACGCCTATCATGACCATCCCATCCCATTTCATAACATATCGGGTACCCAAAATTACCCGTGTTTTGCCAATGCACCGGATTGCATTCGGCCATTCCACCAATATCATTTCATTTAATAAAAGCCACAACGGCCTTAGGCCCATTTTCGTGTAATAATTTACACAATGCATTTCATGACATCACACCCATCTATCATAAACATCATATAACACTGTGGTCCACATCCGACCACTTCATGACATTAACTCACCATTCAAGGTACTCCCCGAGTGCCCGATTAGTATACATATAGGCCCATAACATCATCAAATCATGAAAAGCATTCCACGAATGCTGAATCCTTGTCCGTGTCCATGTTGCATGTGACTTTCTCATAACACCATATCATGTGCTCGAAAGCATCAAAACCTTGTCCACGGGCCCGGCCCATGTGACCATTTCATATCATTTCATGGACCTATAAAGAGTCAAAACTCTGTCCGTGTGCTGGTATACACACGACCATTTCACGAATTCATTAGGTGCCCCAAAGGCGCCGAAGTTCTGTCCATGTGACGGCCCACACGTGACATTTTTTGCATTAACATCGGGTGTTCTTGGGATGCCTCGAAAAAAAAAATAATAATAATGAAAGGAAACCATTCATATCATTATTCCATACATAATTCCACTCCATGCATCTCAAGCATACTCAATGCCTTAATTTTCATGTCATATCACGTCATTCATTCACGACCCTAATACCTCCTGTCTACCCCCAAGCAGAATACACTGGAGCGACCTTGGACAAGATCCCAAGCTTCAAGGGCGGCTAGGAGACAGAGGGTAGTCGAGAGTGACAGTGATTCTGAGCCTGGGGAAGGAGTGAATATGGCAGAACAGACACCGAGCATGGCTGATGTTTTGAGAGATTTCTTCAGGTCGCAGGATTTCCGCGACATGTTAAAGGAAGAGATGAGGGCAGTTGTTAGAGAAGTTGGTGAGACCGGTGGTAGTGGAGCTAGGAAGGAAAAAGAAGCTGAGTCATCCCAACATGGTGGTGACACTTCGGCTAGTCTTGAAAAGCTGCAGGAGATAGAGGCAGCTATGGAACAGAGGATGAAAGCCAAGTGTTCTGAATTAGACGAGGCCATGGCCCAGTTGAAGAAGGGGGTCGGGATCAGTGCTGAATCCAAGAAAGGGGTGAACGTTGATGCCATGATCAGTAGGGGCATCGAGACATTTCCTATCGGCTTCTAAGTGCCGAAAGTCCCCACTTACAAAGGAATGGGCTCGCCGGAGGCCCATGTGAATTTATATGCCCGGGTTATGCTAATAGCTGGCACTACAAAGCAACAATTGATCAATCTTTTCCCCACCACACTGGAGGGAGGTGCTTTGGGATGGTATAACTCACTGTCAGAGGAGGAGCAATCTGACTGGGAAGTATTGTCAGCAGCCTTCATCAAATACTACAGCTTCAACACCAAAATCCAAGTGAAGCTGTATGATTTAGAGAGGGTGAAGCAGAAATTCAATGAGCCCTTTGACGAATACTACCAGAGGTGGATGAACAAGATGATCCTCCTAAAGAACCGCCCTGATGAAGACGAGCTTATACAGAAGCTCATTGATGGCAGTAAAGATATCTTCAAGAACAACATGAAATTCCATCCCTTCAAGGAGCTTAGTGAGGTCTATGGCATGGCCATGAAGATAGAAAGGGATGAAGAGGAGAAGCCAGCTGGTCAGAAAGGGGGAAGAAGTACAGGATATAGTTCAGGGTATAGATCAACCGCAGCAGCTGGGTCTGGTAGTGGTTCTGGTTCAGGTTCTAGTGGCAAACAGGGGCAGTCATCGGAGGTGAAGCAGGTTGAGGTGGCTACTGTGAATCAGCAGCAAGGCAACCAGAATAGGGGTCCTGGAGGACAAGGCATAACGCCCTGGACTCTTACTTTGGCAAAGATATTCGCCAAGTGTAGGAATGGTGGCCTACTACAGTCCTTGAGGCCATTTGAGATCCCACCTGAAGCTGACAAGGATAACTTCTGCACTTATCATGTGGTGACAGGCCACCGAACCAACAACTGCTATAAGCTAAGGGATGCTATCCAGAAGCTTATCGACGAGGGAAAGCTGCAAGAACCACCTAAACCTAGCACTAAAACTAACCCACTACCGGCATTTGAGAAGCGGGTTAACATGGTCCAATCGGGGTTGCCAGTTAACTTTGTATTTGCCCAAGTTCTGCAAGCGAACCCTACGATTCAGGCAATAGCGGTAGGAGAACCCGAAGTGGAACCTGGGTGTGAAGAGAAGGAGGGATGTAAGGAGATCAAGCCCATAAGTCTGGATGATCTCGACTCCGAAGATGAGTACGAAGAATTTGATAGAAAAGAGGCCGTTAAACTCCCAGCTGTTGAGAAGCTGAAGATTTCAGAAGTGCAGTATGTGACCTGAAGTGGAAGGGTATATCAGCCGACAGATCAGACGAAAGATAAAGCACCGATGAATGGGTCGGGCAGCACTTCGGCACCGGAAAGTGTTGAGAAAGAAGACTTGGTCATTTCCCAATTGAAGAAGACTCCTGCACAAGCCAATTTATGGCACTTGCTTATGACCTCCAAAGAGCATAGGGAGGCTTTAGTGAAGAAGCTATCAGAAATTGAAGTCTCCCCTATAGCTTCACCAGAGGCTATGTGCTGCTTGCTAGATAAAAGTCCATGCTGGAGCTACTAATATTGTTTTCTCTGAGAAAGACCTACCAGCAGAAGGAAAGGCTCAGAACAAGGCTCTTTACATTAGAGCCTATATCATCGATAAGGTGATGCCGTGCGTTATGGTGGATGACGGCTCAGCTCTGAATATTTGCCCACTGAAAATGCTACCGTTTCTAGGCATGAATGAAGAAGTGTTGAAGAGGTCCTCGACAGTCATTCGGGCATATGATGATTCTAAAAGAACAGTGATAGGGACCTTTGAAACAGAAGTGGAAGTTGGGCCCATCAAGTCCATGGTTGTTTTCACAGTGATCGATATCCCGGTCTCATTCTCCTTATTGCTTGGAAGGCCTTGGTTCCATCCTTTGTGAGGTATTCCTTCCACATTGCATCAGAAGATTAAATTCTCTATGAATGACAGAATTGTGACTGTTGAGGCAGACGTCCAGACGTCCAGTCAATTGTAGCTGCAGTGGATGAAGGAGTGGTTCCTTTTGGTGGATTCCAAATTGCTGTCATTAAGGAGGAGGAAACCACAGATGCCCCTATGGTCCTTTATGAGAACTACATGTCGGAGTGGCTATCCCGATATCTGTACAAGCTGAACTTTGTCCCGGGAATGGGACTCGGGATTAATTTGCAAGGTGTGTCAGAATTCAAGATCGACTCGGGAAAGTCAAAGCAGTACGGCCTTGGTTATGTAGAGGGGTCATCTGAGTAGAAGAATCTGAAAAAGGAAAAGAATGGCAAGGTCATGATGAAGCCATTTCTGAAGGCAGGAGAAAGCCTTTACAAGGGCCAAGCTGAACCAGTGTTTGTTGGAAATGTCGAGTACCCTAGCTTTGAGATCTTTACAGATGTTGTTGATTTTGATAAAAGCCAGGAAGAGCCAGTAGCCCCTGTAATGGAAGAAGAAGCAACTGCTGAATTTGAAATTTTGAAAGGAGAACCATCTGAGGTGATAGCAGAAACCATAGAGGTGGCCGAAGAAGAAGATGAAAAGAAAGCATGCACTGAAACTACAGAAATCATCTCAGATGCTTTGACTGCTGCATTGAACAAAGCTTTTGGAAAGGCCAAGCAAGGATTTGATGAAGAACTCATGGCCAAAGTGAATTTAGACTCTGTGGTTGCTGAAATCGCCAAGATTATGGAAACAGCTAAGGCACAGGCGACCGAAAAACAAGCAGAGAAAGCTGCAGTCCTAGATGATGCTCTGGAAGGGAAGATGGAAACTGATGAAGAACAAGGCCCTCCGCCTGTGGAGGATGAAAATGATTTTATTGTATCTATTTCTTCCATTTTCAATTTAACTGATGTACTTTATGATAAGTTCAATGCAATGAAATCCCAGTTTGCTTACTTATGTGATGTTTATCCTGATAATTCTGTGCATGCATTTAAATCACCATCAAGCATATTTAGCATACATGACACTGCATTGCATGAAATCAATATAAGTACAGATGAAAACCCTAAAATGGTACTCATTTCACATGAGCTAAAATCCGACGAAGAAAGAGAATTAATAAGAATACTCCAAAAACATGTTAAAGCTTTCGCCTGGTCGTATGAAGACATGCCGAGTGTAGATACAGAAATAGCAGTGCACAAAATCCCAACGAACCCCAAGTTCAGACCAGTAAAGCAGAAATTGAGAAGACTAAGGCCGGAATAGGCTACACTGGTGAAGGAAGAAGTGGCCAAACAGATAGATGCCAGGTTTCTCGAAGTGGTGGAGTATACGGAATGGCTAGCCAACATTGTCCCCGTGCCTAAAAAGGATGGAAGGGTCAGAGTATGCGTTGACTATAGGGACTTAAATAAAGCATGCCCAAAAGATAACTTTCCACTGCCACATATTGACGTCCTAGTTGATAGCGCAGCAAAAGCGGCAATGTACTCCTTCATGGATGGCTTTTCAGGGTACAACCAGATCCTGATGGATGTAATTGACAAGGTGAAGATGTCATTCATCACCGAATGGGGTACTTTCTGCTACAGAGTGATGCCTTTTGGATTAAAGAATGCCGGTGCCACTTATCAGAGGGCTGTCACAACTCTGTTGCACGATATGATCCATAAAGAAGTCGAAGTGTATGTCGATGATATGCTTGTTAAATTAACAACCCGGGAGGAACACCCTGTTATCCTGGATAGATTTCTAACACGCATTGGAGAGTACAACTTGCGGCTTAATCCCAAGAAGTGCATATTCGGGGTCCCATCAGGGAAGCTGTTAGGCCATGTAGTTAGCCAGAGGGGGATAGAAATGGACCCAGATAAAATCAAAGCCATCCAAGATATGCCAGCTCCAAAGACTGAAAAGGAGGTCAGATCATTCCTGGGTTCCTTGCAGTATGTTAGCCGCTTCATAGCCAAGCTAACTACCACTTGCGAGCCAGTCTTCAAGCTATTAAAGAAAAATCAGCCGGTTGTGTGGGATGACAAGTGTCAGCTGGCATTCGAGAAGATCAAGGCTTACCTGGTAAAGCCACCGGTGTTGAGTCCTCCAATCCCAGGGAAGCCTCTGATTTTGTATTTGGCAGTTGAAAAATCCTCAATAGGGGCGATGCTTGCACAGGAACAAGATGGCAAGAAGGAGTATCCCATTTACTACCTCAGCAAAAAGCTGTTGGAATATGAAACCAAGTACACACTGGTGGAAAAGACATGTGTGGCGATGATTTGGTTGACCAAGAAGCTGCGCCACTATTTCCAATCCTACAAGATACAAGCTATGGCTAAGGTGGATCCAATGAAGTACCTCTATGAAGCACCAGCGTTGGTTGGGAAGTTGTCCAGATGGTTGTTACTTTTGTCTGAATTTGACATCGAGTACATCACGAAGAAAACCGTTAAAGGGCGAGCCGTGGCAGAGTTTCTGGCAAACCAGCCCCTAGAATCAGATTACACAGAGAACCTGGAATTCCCTGATGAGCAATTAGCCATGGTGGAAGTGAAAAGGTGGATCATGTGTTTCGATGGGGCAGTAAATAGAAAAGGCGCTGGGATCGGGGTACTTATAGCAACACCGGATAGTGAGGTCATTCCTTTATCCAAAAGGCTGATCTTTCCTGTAACCAACAATGGGGTGGAATATGAAGCATGCTTGTTTGGAATGGAGACTCTATTAACCTTAGGAGCAAATGATGTCTTCATTGTCGGTGATTCACTTCTAGTGATCAGGCAAGCTCAGGGTGAGTGTGAACTAAAAGAAGAAGCCTTACGGCCTTATTTGGAGCTGCTACAGTTCAGAAAGGGTTTATTCGGCCAGTGTGAATTCAGACATGTCCCCAGGGATGAGAATAAGATGGCTGATGCATTAGCTACTTTGTCCTCCATATGGGAAAATCTAGAAGAGACACAAGCTCAACCACTGGTCATAGTCACTTCCAGGCATCCTTGCTTCGAAGTGCACGAAGTAATGGAATTATCAGCCGAAGAAAAGCCATGGTTCTTTGACATTTACCGGTATGTTAAGGAGGGAAAGTACCCAGAAGAGGCCAGTGCTGCTGATAAGTTCTTTTGAGGTGTCTAACAGAACAAGAAGCAGAAGATGTGATGCAACAGGTACATGTAGGATCCTTTGGGCCACACATGAATGGACTTGCCATGGCTAGGAAGATCATGAGACAAGGCTACTTCTGGATGACAATGCAAGCAGATTGTATAAGAAAAGTGAAGAGATGTCATGAATGTCAGATCTATGCAGACATTAGTCATCTTCCTCCACTTGAACTTCAGAATCTAGCGTCTCCTTGGCCGTTTTCGGCATGGGGGATAGACATGATTGGTGAAATTCATCCAGCTGCATCTAATGGGCATAGATTCATAGTTGTGGTAGTTGATTATTTCTCCAAATGGGTCGAAGCGGAATCCTTCACTAATGTTACAGCCAAGCACATGGTCAGGTTCATCCAGAAGAACATCTTCACTCGGTATGGGATTCCTCATCACATAGTAACAGACAATGGAGTACAGTTTCAAGGGGCAACGGCTGAGCTACTTGCAGAACATGGTATTGAACATCATAAGTCTTCCCCATACAGGCCTCAGGCTAATGGTGCAGTAGAAGCAGCTAACAAGGCAATAAAGAAGATCTTATCAAAGATGGTAACCACTTACAGGGATTCGGCCGATAAACTGCCTTATGCTCTCTGGGGTTATAGAACCAGCGTCAGAACGCCCACAGGAGAAACCCCTTATGCCTTGGTATATGGAATGGAAGTGGTGTTGCCTGTGGAAATCAAACTCAAGTCACTCAGAGTTGCCCTGGAAGCTCAATTGCCAGAGACTGAATGGGTTCAAGCTAGATATGAGCAGCTGGCTGCCCTAGATGAAAGGTGACTAAAGGCGCTGGATCACCTGCAGATGTATCAACACAGAATGGCTAGAGCCTATAATCAAAATGTGAAATACTCCAAGCGGCAATTAAAAGCAGGAGATTTGGTTCTAAAGCAACTAAGGCCTTCAAATGTTGATGTTAGGGGCAAGTTCAGACCTAACTGGGAAGGACCCTATGTGTGAAGAAGGTGTTATCAAAAGGCGCTGTTAGCATCATAGACATGGATGGAAACGAGTTCACCAACCCGATCAACCAAGACAGGCTAAAGCTTTATCATGTATAAAAAAAAAAAGAAGAAAAAAAAAGAAAAGAGGTCTGCTAGGCTGAAAACTCGACAAGGGCGGTCTAGGCAAAAGTTAAGACACGAGAGAAAATAATCAGTCGGAAAACCTGAAAAGGACGACTTGTGACGGATTCTGGCACAATGTGAAATGTGTATCATTTAGGAACCAACTTGTTTCAAATGTACTTATTTTGACTTCATCAATAAAGTGAAGTGTTTGTTTAAATATATTTGCATGGTTATGACAAATGCACAAACAAAGTTGTCTTGCATAAACACACATTCAAAGAAAGTACTTTGCATTCAACTGATCAATATTATCGCATTATTTGACAAATGAAAACGTATCAAATACATGCAATTTAAAATCTCTTATCGTCCTCTAAAGTCCCGTTCGTTTTCCCAAACGAGCAATAAAGGGTCACAACACCATTTAGTCAAATCTTAAAAAAAAAACGAAAAAAAAAGAAAGAAGCTCGCTAAGGTGAAAACCGAAAAGGCGCCTTAGGCAAAAGTTAGAGCAGCTCGCTGGGCTGAAAACCCGAGTTGGGCAACCCAGGCAAAAATTAGAGCCCTTACAAACTTATAACTTCCCCACAAAGCAGGAAAAAGCAGAATGTCCTCAGTATCCCCCGCGGAATTTGTCACATCACTCCCCAGCAGAGTTTCCCCTACTATTCCCCAGCGGAATCTACATAAAGAACACCGTCAATTAATTCCCCGCAAAGTCGCCATGTTACTCCCCAGCATGGTCAACACAAAGAACCCCACAATTGTTTCCCCAGTCGAACTGCCAAACTCTTCCCCAGCGGAATCTCTACAAGGAACACTACGATCATTTCCCCAGCAGTCACCTCACTCTTTCGATAATCACCAAACAATGCCCCGAGAAAAGCAAAATCAACCAGGGACATAACATATCTCCCCAGCGGAGGACAGAAACGTCCAATAATAGAAAACACATACATGTACATATACATCACCATGCATCCATACATTGCATATATCAATTACTTATCCCCGGTTAGTCTTCATTCTTGATCGAAGGGGCAAAAATTTTTGTTTAAAAATCTCTCGATCAAGAAATGAAGACTTGCCATTTTAAGTGCAGGAATTCATCCCCAGCTCAATATCCTCAGCAAGTCAGCAGATCCGCCTCGAGTAATGTAAACTCGGTATCGGCCCAGGTCCGCTCCATTATCTCAACTTTCTCCAGCGAGTCCGCCTCGAGTAATGTAGGCTCGGCATCGGCCCAGATCCGCTCCATCATCCAAGTTCCCCAGCAGATCTGCCTCGAGTAATGTAAACTCGGTATCGACCCAGATCAGCTTCATCTATTTCCCCAGTAAAGTTCGCCTCGGGGTAACCTAGACCCGATATCGGCCAATTTCTTCATCAATTTTGCCTCGGGTAACCTAGATCCGGTATCGGCTAATCTCTTCATCAACTCGCCTCGGGTAACCTAGACCCGATATCGGCCAATTTCTTCATCAATTTCGCCTCGGGTAACCTAGACCCGGTATCGGCTAATCTCTTCATCAACTCGCCTCGGGTAACCTAGACCCGGTATCGGCCAATTTCTTCATCAATTTCGCCTCGGGTAACCTAGACCTGGTATCGGCTAACCTCTTCATCAACTCGCCTCGGGTAACCTAGACCTGATATCGGCTTATTTCCTCCCCAGCATCGCCTCGGGTAACCTAGACTCGGTATCGGCCAATCTCATCAGAATATTCATTGCAGTGTTCGCGGCGCTTTAATTCACGCTCTCAAATTCATCATCACAGGTATTATAGGCCTGTAGCCAGATGTCGAATTTGACCACGCGAGGGGCAGCTGTAAGCGCCGGAATTTTGTATACTTAAAAAAAAAAAAGAAGTTATAGTCGTACGACTGTAATGTCGGACAGACTGCAGGAACCCATAACTCTGCAGCAAAAATGGAGGAGAGAGAGAGGGAGTATTAATTGCTCCCTTGTTGCAGCAAGCAAGAAAAAAAGAGGGCAGAGAGATAAAAAGAAAAAAAAAAGGAAAGAAAAAGAGGGGATTTTTCTGGGGAAAAGAAATCTAGAGAGAGAGAAAGAGAAAAGAGAGAAAAAAACCACAAAAAAGAAAACTCATTTCTTCCCCTTTGATTTTCTTTAATCTCTCAAAATTAAGGTTAAAATTTGTTAGAAATCCCTAGGTTAATCAGTTAACTTCTCAAACAAATCAAGAATTCGGACTTAAATCATCAGAATCCCTTACAATTTGGATTTTGGACAAAAAGCTCTCAACTTCCATTCCAAAGGAAAAAGTGCGAATTTGTTGGGATCGGAGCGACGCCAGGGGTCAAAACGACTTGGATTAGCTTCTAAAAAGGTAGACACTTCCTTTCCTTACACTTTTTCTCGCTTTCTGGGTGTTTGAAGTGAGTTTCGTGCGTTTTTTGCTGCATTTTCGTATTTCTGTTCCTGGAAATTAAGAACAGTCTGGTTTTCATGAACAGTCGTATGACTGTTCTTAATTTCCAATTGATTTTTCGTCAGTTTTTGATTCAGAATGAAATTTTGGTGAAATTCTGATCCTGAACTGATTACAGTCGCACGACTACGACTGTAAACTACAGTCGTACGACTGTAATCCTTGTTCCAGAATCAGAATTTCAGCTTTTATCCGTAAAAATCCCGGAAAAATTAGAAAACTCGAAAAATCATCAAAAATGAATTTTGTTGTGTGCATCACGACCATAGATTCAATTTTCTGGTAAATTTGCATTTAGATCAATTCAACGATGGAGACCCAATTCTCCTGAAAACCGACCCATTTAACATATGAAAAATGCATGTAAACCGAAAAAAAAATATTGTTTTCAAAATGATTTTCCCACAAAACCAAAAATACAGGGACGTTTCAAAATATTTTCCAGGTCTAACCGGGCCGGCTAGCCGAGCCAACCCGGTTATCCCCTAAATGCATGCCCCCAATTCTTGATTTCCCATTTCTGTCTATTTGAGTCCTAATTGTGGCGTGCCGTATAAATTGTGCTAACCTTCTGTTTTGCAGGTTTTAATTTCTTTTATTTTTATTTTTATTTTTGATGTATTTTAATAGATTAAATCGTGTATTTAGGCGGTTGTAATTATTTTTAGATTTTCGTGTATTCTAGGCGATTGTATAAGTGAGGTGAGAGTTTTTATTTTTCCATTCGATTTGGTTGTAAGCCAATTAATATTTATTTCTTTTCCTTATTTTTGTATTAAATATTTTTTAAGCGCGCTATATGCCTTTTATATTCAATAAAATGGACTTTAGATTTTGAAATACCATTTGAGAGCATTGGCAATATTTATTTTAATTAGACACGAAATAAGGGACTTGTTCGGACCTGAATCTCTGGATAGTGTAGCGGCCGTTCGTCCGGTTCGGCTACATAAGAATTTCCCGGTTGAGCTGAGCCGGGTGGCGACTTTACAACATCCATCGAGACTTAGGTCTCGGTTCTTTTATGCATTAATTCTATTCATTTTCCAAAATGTAGATTTCCATTTATAAAAACCCCACGTGAGGGAGGGATCCGCCCGAGATTGTGGCGCCCCATTCCGAAAGGGAGTCCTGCGTCCCGTCGAAAACGCGTCGTCCGCTCACACATATTAAGCTGTTTTAGCATAAAATTAACTTAATTAAGAACAAATTAATGGATAAAATGCTAGAATATTTTATCTTATCTGGCCTGTAACAAGGTGCCAAGTATGGGTATGGTTTGGGTATGTCAGTGACCATTGTAGGACTAGTAGAGATGTGAAGGGATATGCCACTCAGTTAACACTGAGAAGATATCACCGACCACTTGATGAGTAAGACTGATAAGAGCGTGACCACACCCAAGTAAGCAATCACTGGGTGATTACTTATTTGTAAACTTCAGTTTACTCGGTATCAAGGAATGTCCATGTAGCTATAGAGGGTGATATTGTCATGCCTCTTGCAGGACATCGATATCATTGACAGAGAATGTATAAGATATACAGGGTTTATACATCGCATAAGATTGATGTCTTCATCTAATTTGGGTAGCTTTTATGGTTTGCTAGAACCTATTTACAGTTTATGGGCTTTAAGGTTTTGGGCCCACTGCTAACATAAGACGAACCCATATGATCGCACATAAAGATGTCTGAACGGAATTGTTACGGACTTAACATATATTGGTTATATATTATATGGAGCTTTATGTGAATTGTATTTATAGAATTTATGGTAAAATCAAATTTATACAATCAGCTTAAGGAAAAAATAGATTTTCAGTCAATCAAATAATTACTTTGAGTAATTTAATTGATAGATGAAAATTGTCTTAAGAATTAAATATGGAATATTTAATTTAAGACATCATTAAATTGTGGTTGATTTAATTTAATTAATTGATCTTTGATTAATTAAGTTTGATTTTATTATATGGTCTAAATAAAATAAAATTAATTGAATCAATGCTAATTAAATGAATTAATAAAAATTCAATTTTATTGGGAGAAGACCTAAAATATACAAGGAGTAAATAACTTATAAGGCATATTTTTTCCAAACCCTAAACCCAATTTTGAGTCTGAAAATATCAGCCACCACTTCTCTTAGTGTGGAGAATTCGACCAACAAGGGTTTGGGTGGTGGAGCTCCTTTTCATTCGATTGCTAGCACTAGATTCGTTAGTGAGGCATCCATATGCATAAGGGTGGAGGAACTTCGTGGAAAGGCAAGTTCTTAGATTCAATTTCATTGTGTGAGGATGGAATAGGTGAGAGTTGTATTTTTTTTCTTACAATTTCCATTGTTTCTATTCCATAATCTGTTTGATTCGTTCCTGGAACCAATTCAAGTGCTTGACAAATTGCTTCCGCTGTGGTTTTATATTTTTATTTTGAACCAAGAGAATCCCAACAATTCTTTCGGTCTGGTTCAATTCAGTTCAGGTTTCAGTTTGATTTTGGATAATTTCAGTTTGGTCCAAGTTGGTTCTTTAGAAAAAAGTCAACAGTTCGATTCCATTCAATTCCTTAGAAAAAAAACAACGATTCGGTATAGTTTCTGAGAATTTTTTCAGAGATTCAGTCTTATTTGAGTGCCCTAGGATCTGTGCCCAGCCCTAGTTGCCACATCAGATTTTTTTAGTGTTGTGGTATTATTAGAATTCAAGCACGAAGATGGAGCTCCTAGATTCGAATCCCAAAACCTTTGAAAAAACCAATTTACAATGAAACAAAAATCTCACATAATTATTGATTTATTTAAATTTTATAGACCATTCGGTTTAATTTATTGAGTTTTTCTATGCATCCCCGATAAAAAATTATATGATTAGTCATAAATTGACATTTATATAATTAATTATTAACCGTTAACCAAAATTAGCTAGATGTCAACTGATGACATCTAGCTAATAAATATATTATTCTTTATTATATATTGTTGATTATCAGTAAAATATTCTACACCAAAATTAACTTCCTTTTTCACCTTTTCTATGTCCTTTTATCCCATTTCTCTCTTTTGTTCTTTTTCTAGTTGTTTTAGCCATTCATTTCTTTTCCATTCTTTACTTTTTTACTAAACTTATTTGTCAGGAGGGCTTGGCCGGGCTTGGACCGAAACTTGGGGGGCTTTTTACAAAAAAAATCAGCCCAAGCCAAGCCCAGCGCGCACTATTAATACTCTAGGCTCTGGCTGGGCTGTTGGGATTTTTCACCGGAAATCACCCGATAAAAGCGGAAGAACGCGATGATTTCCTCAAATCCGTGCCCAGGAGCAATTGAAATGGAAATTGTAAAAACAAAAATTTAATAGAGAGAGATAATTTTCTTACCCGGAATATTTCTTTCAGAGATGGATGCAGACTGCAGGAATCAATATAGAATCCCTCCTCGTTCACGTACACGAACGCCTAACGAACACCACGCGTGCTAGCATCGGAAAACACAAACTCTGGAGAGGAGGAAGAGACAAATTTCGGCTATGCTTGTGTGTCTATCTCTTGGCCGAAATTCCTAGGGTTATTTTAACCCTAGGTGGGCTGAAATTCCCTAGAGGAATTTTGGTCCAACCTGGCTCCTTGTTTGTGTGGGCTTCCTTCTTTTAATTCAGACCCAATCTTATTTTAATTAATCTGGTTTAAATTAATTTCAAGCCCAACTTTAATATACCCATGTATTTAATATATTACATCAAGTAATATATTATTTACATTTAAATTAAAATTAGTTTGACCAATTAATTTAATCCATCAAATTAAAATTGGATCTTCACAAAATAAAATCATATGTAAACCTATACATATGAATATTCTACCTAGGAAATAATCTCATAATTAATCCAATTAATTATGAAGAGCCAATTAAATATATTAATTTTATTATTAGGATCAATCCAATTGATCTTTATGATATAATAAATATATATACCTCTCTCTCCAGAGTGTATACTCCAAGCATACATGTGATTCCTTAAGTCGGTGTTCAGTCGCTCAATGTGTACGATCCCGTGGGCCCATCTTTATGTTGGCAGTGGGCCTTTGGCCCACAGACTGCAGTTGGGCTCTAGCAAGCCACTGCAGCCCCTAATTAAGATGGAGATGGCAGTCAAACTGTTATCATAACCCTGCAGTTTAAACTTGTACATCCCATGTCATTGATATCTGTGTCCAACACGGAGGTATGGATTGATCACCCTCTTTTGTGTCTGGACATTAACTTGATCCCGAATGCACTGAAGCTCACAAACAAGTTCCCACTTGTTTGGATGTGGCCACACTCTTATCAGTCGCATTCATCAAGAGGCCGGTGATATCTTTCCAGTGGACTACTGAGTGACAAATCCTTTATGCATATCCATAGCATTACCATGCTAAGTGACATACCCGAAAGTACCCATACTTGGCACCCAATTACAGGCCCTTTAGGCGTACCCCTAAGTATGCGACCTCACATGCAACACCATCATATGGTCAAGTCAAAGGATCCATGCAAGTACTACACGAGAATCACTTGTGATACTTTACCATGTGGATTTCTCGTTTAGTGGATCTATCCAGTACCATGCCCCTTATGTATGTACCTATTAACTTGGTTGACATTTCATGTCCAATGACCGGTAAGACATCGCCATACAACCAGGTTAATGATAGTCTCTTGTTCCATTCATTCCCATGACTGGAACAGACTACGGATCTATTTATGGTCATATCGTTTACCCTATCCATGGTCTTACTGCCAAGTGCATGACACTAGTCATCATGGATATGGATATGTCCATTGGATACTTCATTTAATATATTACACAAGATAAATATAACAAATGAATTAATGCCCTTATTAATAACACAAATAAGTATAATATATGAATCCAATTAATGTATGATACAAATACAAGGACCAATTCCTCGGGACTAGGGCATATCCAACAATCTCCCACTTGCACTAGTTCCAACTAGGCATGGGCCTAATCCCTATAGATCTAGTATGACCCTCGTGCTTGGGCTGGGCCAGCGCCTTGGTCAAAGGATCTGCGACATTATCCTCGGTGTCCACTCTGTGCAATGCAATGTCACCTCTCTCCGCGATCTCTCGTATGAGGTGAAACTTTTTAAGCACGTACTTTGTGTTCTTATGTGACCGGGGCTCCTTAGCTTATGCAACGGCCCCATTGTTGTCACAAAAGATATCAACTGGGTCCTGGATAGTTGGCACTACTCCCAACTCGGTGATAAACTTCTTCATCCACACAGCTTCCTTAGCTGCATCACACACAGCGATGTACTCAGCTTCTGTTGTAGAGTCCGCGATGGTTGGCTGCTTTGAGCTCCTCCAACATACAGCACCACCATTTAGAAAAAATACATACCCAGACTGTGACTGGTACTCATCCTGGTCTATTTGGAAGCTTGCGTCAGTGTACCCAGTAACTGATAGCACTTCCTGACCACAATACACTAAGAAGCTATCCTTAGTCCGGTTAAGGTACTTAAGGATTGCCTTGACAGCTTTCCAGTGATCCTCCCCGGGATCCTACTGGTACCGGCTCGTCATACTCAGTGCAAAGGCGACATCAGGTCTTGTACATAACATGGAGTACATAATTGATCCTATAGCCGAAGCATATGGAACCAATTTCATGTTTTCCCTGTCCTCCCTTGTCTTAGGACAGTGCTTCTTACTAAGTTTCAGCCCATGGCCCATTGACAAGAAACCTTTCTTAGCCTGGTCCATGCTGAACCTTTTCAGAACTTTGTCTATGTACGAGGCCTGACTTAGGCCCAGAAGCCGATTTGATCTATCCCTATAGATCCTGATCCCCAGGATCATCTCAGCTTCGCCTAAGTCTTTCATTGCAAAGCACTTACTCAGCCACTGCTTTACCCTTGCAGCGTAGGTATGTCGCTTCCAATGAGTAGGATGTCGTCCACATAAAGTACCAAAAATGTGACAATGCTCCCATGTGTCCTCTTATACACACAAGGCTCATCTTGATTCTGTATGAAGCCATATTCCTTTATAGCCTTATTGAATCTAAGATTCCAACTTCGGGATGCTTACTTCTATCCATAAATGGACCTTTGAAGCTTGCATACCCTTCCCAAATACTCTGGATCGATAAAACCCTCAGGTTGTGTCATGTACACATCCTCGAGTAGCTTTCCATTAAGGAAAGCAGTTTTGACATCCATTTGCTAGACTTCATAGTCATACCATGCCGCTATGGCTAGCAAGATCCTGATGGATTTGAGCATGGCTACTGGTGAGAAAGTTTCATCGTAGTCTATTCCATGGACTTGTCTGAAACCTTTCGCAACCAGACGCCCCTTGAAGGTATTGTCGGCCTTTAGCTTATAGCACTACTTGCAACCTATTACCTTAGCACCCGGAGGTGGATCAACCAAGTTCCAAACTTGGTTATCATACATAGATTGCATCTTTGCCTCCATGGCTTTACGCCAATTCGCAGACTGTGAGCTTGCTATAGCCTCCTGGTAGGTTTTGGGTTCTTCCTCATCCCAGATGAGAAGAGGTTGATCATCGGTGACGAGGAAACCATACCTCTCTGGTTCCCGATAATCTCTACCAGACTTTCTAGGTCCTTGTGCGGCCTGGGTTGGTGCTTCCTCCTATGAAAACTCCATCTGGGCCTTCGAGTTATCCTCTTCAAGAGCTTGTGGACCTTGAACTTCCCTGAGTTCAACATTGCTCCCACTGTCTTTCTTAGAAAGGAACTCCTTTTCTAGAAAGACCCCCTTCCTAGCCACGAACACTTTGTTCTCGACTGGGTTGTAGAAGTAATACCCTTTGGTTTCCCTAGGGTAGCCCACAAACAGGCATTTATCGGTTTTGGGCTCCAACTTGCCACTAGTCAATTTCTTGACATGTGCTTTGCATCCCCAAATCCTTAGGAAAGATACATTGGGCTCCCTGCCCGTCCATATCTGATATGGGGTCTTTTCCACTGCCTTAGTCTGAGTATTATTTAAGATAAGAGCTGCTGTCTCGAGGGCGTGTCCCCATAAACTAATTGGGAGAGAGGCTTGACTCATCATTGAGTGGACCATGTCCAACAGGGTTCTGTTCCTCCGTTCGGACACCCTATTCCATTGTGGTGTTCTGGGAGGAGTGAGCTGTCGAACTATTCCATGCTCTCTCAAATATGAGTTAAACTCTAGGCTCATATACTCACCACCTCGGTCCGACCGAAGGGTTTTGATATTTCTGCCTAACTGGTTCTGTACCTCGTTCCTAAATTCCTTGAACCTATCAAGGGTCTCAGACTTATGTTTCATCAGGTAGACATAGCCATATCTGCTGAAATCGTCCGTGAACTGACGAAGTACAAGTGCCCACCTCTGGTAGCTGCGCTCATGGGTCCACATACATCTGAATGTATTAGTTCCAATAAGCCAGTGGCCCTTTCAGCCTTCTTGCCAAAAGGCGCCTTAGTCATCTTGCCTCGTAAACATGATTCGCATGTGTCAATTGACTCCAAGTCAAATGACCCTAAGACTCCAGCTTTGTGAAGCCTAGCTATACGCTTCTCGTTTATGTGGCCAAGACGACAATGCCATAGGTAGACAGGATTAAGTTCATTGGGCTTAACCCTTTTTGTGTTTATGTTATAGACATGATTGGTTTCGTTTAAGTCCAGGATATACAGGCCATTATTTAATAGAGTGTCTCCATAAAATAATCCCTCTTTAGATATGGAAATTCTACCATTAGAAATAGTAAAATAAAATCCAGAAATATCCAACATAAAAACTGAAATAATATTCCTGCACATAGCAGGTACAAAATAACATTGTTCTAAAATTAAAACCAATCCACCAGGCATCACAAGGTGGTAGTCGCCGATCTTTATGGCAGCAACCCTTGCTCCATTTCCGACCCGCAAGTCCTGTTGGGATTCGTCACGGGAAACCGACCGATAAAAGCGGAAATACGCGTCGATTTCCTCGAATCCGGCCCAGGAGCTTAAGATGTGGAAATCAAAAACTTAAAGCATAAAAGGAGGGTTTAAAAACTTACCACAAAGTCTCTCTAAGAGACGGATGCGGACTGCAGAAATCAAGTGTAGATTTCCTCCACCGATGCGTACACGAACGGCTCTCGGACCGAAACCCGTGCTAGCGACTCGGATGACAAGAAGAGAGGGAGAGAGGGGCAGCACACAAGAAGGAATATGGCTGTCCAAGTTTTCTTTCCAAAAGAAAAATCTATCTTTCCAAAAGATAGACCCAATATTCACCAAGTATGCACCCAATTTCCTTCCAAAAGAAATAATCAAGCTTGGCCAAATCTCTTTTCAAGAATAGATATATATCCCACGGCCAAGCAAGGTGAGTCTTGGCAGATTTTTATTCTCTTTTCACTTAAAGAAAAGAAGATCAACACAAGGAAAGCAAAGTCCAACTTTGCTTCATCAAAGTCAAACCTATGACTCATCCATATGACTCACCATGCTAATGATGAAAAGAATGACTCATCCTCTCTTGCCAACAATAACATTCGGCCAAAAGAAGGATTGGTGATCCCACCTTCATCATTTCCTTACCATAAAGGAAAAGCAAGATGCAAGGTGGCAAAGTCCAACTTTGCCCCATCATATGTCCTACCAATGACTCACCATTCTTTCATTGGTCCATAAGAATATGTCATCATCATTTTTGTCCATAAAATGACTCACAATTCTTACTAATTCCATGCAAAATTTCGGCCAACATATCCCATTAAATGTAGACTTTATTCCTTTAAAAGCCCAAGCCTAATTTTAATCCCATTGTTTTAATTAATTGCAAATGCAACTTTAATTTAACATGTATGCATATATATATTATACCATATAATATATTACATACATTTAAATTAAAATTCATTTGCCCTAGTAATTTAATCAAGGGATTAAATTAGACATACATAAAATGAGATACATGTAAACCTATACATGTATAAGAAAATTTCCACCTAGGAAATAATCCCATAAATTAATTCATTGAATTAATTATGAGAAGGCCAAAATAAATATTAATTATATCACTTTGATCAATCCAATTGAGTCATATAATATAATTAATATATATCTCTCTCTTCAAACGTGTATACTCCAAGTACACACTTAATCCGACTAGTTAAAGTCCAGACGTTCAATGTGTACGATCCGATGGGCCCGTCTTTATGTTGGCAGTGGGCCAAGGCCCACAGACTACAGGCGGGCTCTAGCAAGCCACTGTAGCCCCCAATTAAGACGGAGTAAGCAGTCCAACTGAAAACGTAACCCAGTAGTTTGAACTTGTAAATCCCATGTCGCTGATATCGGTGTCCAACACAGAGGCATGGAAGTATCACCCTCTTTGTGTCTGGACCTTTACTTGATACCGAATGAACTGATGCTCACAAACAAGATCCAATCTTGTTTGGGTGCGGCCGCACACTTATCAGTAACATTCTTCAAGAGGCCGATGATATCGTCTCAGTGAATCACTGAGTGACATTCCCTTCTGCATATCCATAGTGCTGCCATGCTTACTGACACACCCGAACGTACCCGTACTTGGCACCCTTTTACAGGCCCGTTGGGCGTACACCAAAGTGTGCCACCTCGCATGCAGCACCATCATATGGTCCGGTCGAAGGACTTATACAAGTACTACACGAGAATCATTTGTGATACTATACCATGCAGATTCCCGTTAAGTGGATCAATCCAGTACCATGCCCTTTTGCATGTACCCATTAACCTAGTTGACATTCCATGTTCTATGACCGGTAAGACACCGCCATACAACCAGGCTAATGATAGTCTTTGGTTCCATTCATTCCCATGATTGGAACAGACTACGGATGACTTTATGGTCATATCGTTTTCACTATCCACAGTCTTACTGCCAAGTACCTCACACTTGACAACATGGATATGGATATGTCCATTGGATACTCTATTTAAAATATAGCACAAGACATATAATAAATAGATTAATGCCTTTATCTCCTTGACACAAATTGTATAATACATAAAGTTTACATTAATGTACCAAATGTATCATACAAACACAAAGACCAATGCCTCGGGACTAGGGCATTTCCAACAATCTCCCACTTGCACTAGTACCTACTAGGCATGGGTCTAATCCCTATAGATCTAGTACAACCTTCGTGCATAGGCTTAGCCAAGCATGTTGGTCAAAAGATCTGCGACATTGTCTTTGGTGTCCACTCTTTGCAATGAGATGTCACCCCCTCAGCGATTTCTCGCAATAGGTGAACCTCCCTGAGTTCGTGCTTCGTGTATATGTGTGACCGGGGCACATAGCTTGTGCAACAGCCCCGCGTTGTCACAGAAGATATCAACTGGTTACTGGATAGTTGACACTACCCCCAGTTGCATGATAAACTTCATTATCCACACAGCTTCCCTAGCTGCTTCACACGTTGCAATGTACTCAGTTCCTGTGATAGAAACCGCGATGGTCTATTACTTGGAGCCTCTCCAACAATAGCACCACCATTTAGCATGAACACATACCTATACTGCGACTTATATTCATCCTGGTCGGTCTGGAAGCTTGCATCAGTGTACCTAGTAACTGACTGCTCTTCCTAACTTTCATGGGCGACATTAGGTCTTGTACATAGCATGGAATACATGATTGATCTCCTATAGCTGAAGCATATAGAACCAATTCATGTTCTCCCTACAGTACTTATTGCTAAGTTTCAGCTCATGACCCATTGGCAAGAAACCTTTCTTAGCCTGGTCCATGCTGAATCTTTTCAGAACTATGTCTATGTACTTGGCCTGACTTAGGCCCAGAAGCCGATTGGATCTAACCCTGTAGATACTGATCACTAGGATCGTCTCAGCTTCGCCTAAGTCCTTCATTGCGAAGCACTTACACAACCATTACAATTCCCCTGTAGTGTTGGTATGTGGCTTCCAATCAGAAGGATGCCATCCATATTTCATACCAGGAAAGTTACTATGCTCCCACTAAACCTCTTATACACACCCTTAAAGGTATTGTCGGCCTATAGCTTATAGCACCACTTACAACCTATTACCTTAGCACCTGGAGGTGAATTAACCAGGTTCCAAACCTGATAATCGTACATAGATTGCAAATCCACCACCATGGCAGACAGTGGGCTAGCTATAGCCTACTAGTAGGTTTTGAGCTCCTCTTCGTCCAAGACAAAAAGTGCGTAATCATTAGAAACAAAAACCGATGTTTTCCATGTTCCTGATGATCCCTACCAGACCTTTTAGGTCCTTGTGTGACCTGGGCTGGTGCTTCCCCTTTTGGAAGCTTCACCCTGGTCTCCGAGTTATCCTTTTCAGGAGTTTCTGAGCTTTGAACTTCCCTGAGTTCAATATCGCTCCCACTGTCTTTCTTGGAAAGAAACCCCTTTTCAAGAAGGACCCCCTTTTGCGCCATGAACACCTTGTTCTCAGCGGGGTCGTAGAAGTAATACCCTTTGGTTTCCCTAGGGTAGCTCACAAACAGGCATTAGTCGGTTTTGGGTTCTAGTTTTGCTCACAGTCAATTTCTTGACTTGTGCATAACAACCCCAAATCTGTAAGAAAGACACATTAGGCACCCTGCCCGTCCATATTCCAAATGGGGTCTTTTCCAAAGCCTTAGTCGGAGTATAATAGAAAATGAGAGCCATTGTCTCAAGAGCGTGTCCATTAAAAAACTTATTGGGAGAAAGGCATGACTCATCGTTTGAGCGGACCATGTCCAACAGGGTCCTATTCCTCCGTTCGGACACCCCATTCCATTGTGGTGTTCCTGGAGGAGTGAGCTGTGGAACTATTCCATGCTCTCTCAAAATGAGTCAAACTATAGGCTTATATGCTCACCACCTCGGTCCAACCGAAAGGCTTTGATATTTCTGCCTAGTTCTGTACTTCGTTTCTTACTCCCTTGAACCTATCAAGGGTCTCAGACTTATATTTCATTAAATAGGCATGGCCATTTCTGATGAAATCGTCTGTGAAGGACACGAAGTATAGATGTTCACCCCTGGTTGCTATGCTTGTCGGTCCATATACATCTCAATGCATTAGGTTCAATAAGCTAGCAACCCTTTTAGCCTTTTAGTCATTTTACCTTATAAACCAGACTCGCATATATCAAGTGACTCCATGTCAAATGATCCTAGGATTCAAGCAATGTGAAGCCTAGCAATGCGCTTCTTGTTTATGTGGCCTAAATGACAATGCCAAAGGTAAACCGGATTAAGTTCGTTAGGCTTAACCCTTTAAGTGTGTATAGTATAGACATGATTAGTTTCATTTAGATCCAGGATATAAAAGACATTATTTAATAGAGCTACTCCATAAAATAATTCTTTTCTAGATAAACCCTTTTTACTATTATTAATAGTAAATGTACATCCAGAAATATCCAAAACCGAAACAGAAATAATATTCCTGTACATAACAGGTACAAAATAACATTGTTTCAGCAGTAACAAAACTAATCTACTAGGCATCATAAGCTGGTCCCGCTGATCTTTATGGCAGCAACCCTTGCTCCATTTCTGACCTGCAAGTCCACTTGTCCCGATCCTAGTGATCTCCTGTTCTTAAGTCCCTGCACATTCAACAAATGTGAGAACCACATCTAGTATCCAATACATAAGATGTTGAAACAGAGGTTAATGTCTATGACATATATACCTGATGAAGACACGCCCTGTGTCTTCCTTTTCTCTCCCAAAAGCTTGGGACACGATCTTTTCCAATGTCCAGCCTGCTTGCAACCGAAGCAGACATCCTTGGAACGGGCCTTGGGCTGGGCTTTAGCCTTTTTAGCCTTGGCTTCCTTAGCCTTGGCCTTGGCCTTTGCCTTGCCTTTAGCAAAAAGAGGTTTCCCCTTGTTAACCTCAAGTACCGGCGGAGTCTTCTTGATCGACAGTTCAGCGAGCTCAAGCATCCAATGCAGCTCACTAACAGTACGGTCCATCCCTTGCTTGTAAAATTTTAGGATGAATTGATCATAAGAATCCGGTAAAGAAGCCAGGATCGTGCTAACCGCCAGCCCCCGTGAGATAGGCGTTCCGAGACGGGCTAAATTATCCAGATAGCCCTTCATCTTGAGCACGTGTGCACTCACAGATGTCCCGGCTCCCATCTTACAGCTGTGGAATGCCTTGTGGATCAGGTACCTTTCCTGATAAGCTTGCTCATAAAACATCTCGTTAAGAGTTGTCATTATAGCAAAGGCCTGATGATCCAGGAACTGCTTTTGCAATTCAGGAACCATACTAGCCAACATCAGGCATGTCACATCCTGGTTATCTTGTACATGTGCCAAGTATTCCTCCAGCTGGGCAGCCGGTGGATTACTTCCCATTGGCACAGCCGGTACAGGTTTTTCGAGCACATACTCTTTAGACTCTTGTCTTAGAACTTTCCTTAAGTTCATAGACCAGTCCCAAAAGTTAGGGCCAGAAAGCTTGTCCCATTCCAAGAAAGATCGCAGTGATAAAGTATCATTCGTAGCCATTGGTTTCTACACAGAAAAAATTACGAGTGTAAATAAAGGACTTAACATGTTCTTCCCATATTATAATTAATAATGAATCGTGTTATTAATTAACTCGAGTTGTTGGGCTCATGGGCCGAGATCCATATTATATCAAGATATAGCCAAACGAGGGCCTGGAACAACTATACCCCAATTTTTAGGTAGGAACGCCGTCCAATCCCAACCTAGGGACTCTCGGTTTGATGGGTCTGTTGGCACTTACCCATCTGTGCTTAGGGCCAGGAACATCCTACTACCCACGCTAAGTCAAAACCTCCATCCAAGTGTTAGAGTAACCAATACTCCAACCCAATACAAAATGACGATACTCCAGTGCATCCAACGAGGGTTGGTCTACAGCTGGCCTATCCCCACTTCGAGTAGGTTATGAATGAGGGAAGCACTTTTAAGAGACTTAGTAATTACCTTTTGGTTATTAGATTCAATTAATAACGGCTTAGATGCATAGGCGGGTGAAATTGGGTTTGTACATACATTCTCACATGTAAATAAATAAAGCATAATTAAATAAAAATGAAATGCTATGGGCCAAAATTTACATCCTAATATAATTCTAGTAAACCTATACTAGAACGACATCAGGTGGGCTGCATCCTCATCCTTCTAGCACGCCAATCCAATCGGCTTCTTCTTCTTTACATAATTCCATAATAAACACATAAAATAAAATTACATAAAAGAAAAACGGCGCGTAGGCCGTATTTACCAAAAGAATATTACAACCCGAATAAATAAGGCCCAAAACATCCATTCATACATTTAATCATACATACACGTATCCAATACATACAATTTATAAACATGTTAAATGCATGAATTAATCCCATTTCAAATATGTCCATAGCCATTATTTTGAAATCGCCAAATTTTGGCCGATCATGGTTCTAAACCCGTGCGGGCTTTAGGCCTCCAACCCAGGCAAAATTGCTCCCAATCCAATTGGGAAACCATGAATTCCAAAATTAGCCGTCCGGGTAATCGTGCCAAGAAAACCCGAACCAATTTCAATTAACCGTATTTATTTCCAAAATAAATATCGCATGAACGAAAAATAAATTCATTCATAAAACATGCGCATAAAATTTCCAAAATAAACACGCACAAGTTTAAAACCAATTAAAATTTTAAAATCCCACGCGTATAAAAATTACCAAAATTTAAACACGCATATTTTTAAAATTTTAAATCCGGCCCGGCCCAAAAATCCCGCCAAATCCAAAAATGGGCCCGGCCCGCCGCGCGGGGCAGCCGCGGCGCTGCTGCCCAGCAGCAGCCCCGCTGCTGCCCAGCAGCAGCTGCTGGCGCGCAGCAGCCCTGCTGCTGGCGTGCAGCAGCTGCTGCCCAGCAGCAGCCAGCAGCAGCTGCTGCCTGTGGCGCCTAGCGCCGCAGGCAGCGGCTGCTGCCCCCGTTTCGACCCGAAACGGTCCGTGATTTTTCCGAAACAAAAACAAGCAACATGAAATTAAATCACCAAGAAATAAAATCATGCATAGGAAATTAAATCTAGCATAAAACCTATATGCAAAATAAAATTTCCATAAACAAAACACAAATAGAAAAATAAACAAAGCATAAACCAATATGCAAAACTTTTCCATTTGCAAAATTCAAGGGGCAAAATCACAAAAACCCCAAACCAAAAATAAATCCCGTCCACCAAAAATCGCCAATTTTAAAATACGGGATCCGCCAAGTTAAAGATTTCCACGGATCAAAAGCCCGCTCTGATACCACTGTTGGGATTCGTCACGGGAAACCGACCGATAAAAGCGGAAATACGCGTCGATTTCCTCGAATCCGGCCCAGGAGCTTAAGATGTGGAAATCAAAAACTTAAAGCATAAAAGGAGGGTTTAAAAACTTACCACAAAGTCTCTCTAAGAGACGGATGCGGACTGCAGAAATCAAGTGTAGATTTCCTCCACCGATGCGTACACGAACGGCTCTCGGACCGAAACCCGTGCTAGCGACTCGGATGACAAGAAGAGAGGGAGAGAGGGGCAGCACACAAGAAGGAATATGGCTGTCCAAGTTTTCTTTCCAAAAGAAAAATCTATCTTTCCAAAAGATAGACCCAATATTCACCAAGTATGCACCCAATTTCCTTCCAAAAGAAATAATCAAGCTTGGCCAAATCTCTTTTCAAGAATAGATATATATCCCACGGCCAAGCAAGGTGAGTCTTGGCAGATTTTTATTCTCTTTTCACTTAAAGAAAAGAAGATCAACACAAGGAAAGCAAAGTCCAACTTTGCTTCATCAAAGTCAAACCTATGACTCATCCATATGACTCACCATGCTAATGATGAAAAGAATGACTCATCCTCTCTTGCCAACAATAACATTCGGCCAAAAGAAGGATTGGTGATCCCACCTTCATCATTTCCTTACCATAAAGGAAAAGCAAGATGCAAGGTGGCAAAGTCCAACTTTGCCCCATCATATGTCCTACCAATGACTCACCATTCTTTCATTGGTCCATAAGAATATGTCATCATCATTTTTGTCCATAAAATGACTCACAATTCTTACTAATTCCATGCAAAATTTCGGCCAACATATCCCATTAAATGTAGACTTTATTCCTTTAAAAGCCCAAGCCTAATTTTAATCCCATTGTTTTAATTAATTGCAAATGCAACTTTAATTTAACATGTATGCATATATATATTATACCATATAATATATTACATACATTTAAATTAAAATTCATTTGCCCTAGTAATTTAATCAAGGGATTAAATTAGACATACATAAAATGAGATACATGTAAACCTATACATGTATAAGAAAATTTCCACCTAGGAAATAATCCCATAAATTAATTCATTGAATTAATTATGAGAAGGCCAAAATAAATATTAATTATATCACTTTGATCAATCCAATTGAGTCATATAATATAATTAATATATATCTCTCTCTTCAAACGTGTATACTCCAAGTACACACTTAATCCGACTAGTTAAAGTCCAGACGTTCAATGTGTACGATCCGATGGGCCCGTCTTTATGTTGGCAGTGGGCCAAGGCCCACAGACTACAGGCGGGCTCTAGCAAGCCACTGTAGCCCCCAATTAAGACGGAGTAAGCAGTCCAACTGAAAACGTAACCCAGTAGTTTGAACTTGTAAATCCCATGTCGCTGATATCGGTGTCCAACACAGAGGCATGGAAGTATCACCCTCTTTGTGTCTGGACCTTTACTTGATACCGAATGAACTGATGCTCACAAACAAGATCCAATCTTGTTTGGGTGCGGCCGCACACTTATCAGTAACATTCTTCAAGAGGCCGATGATATCGTCTCAGTGAATCACTGAGTGACATTCCCTTCTGCATATCCATAGTGCTGCCATGCTTACTGACACACCCGAACGTACCCGTACTTGGCACCCTTTTACAGGCCCGTTGGGCGTACACCAAAGTGTGCCACCTCGCATGCAGCACCATCATATGGTCCGGTCGAAGGACTTATACAAGTACTACACGAGAATCATTTGTGATACTATACCATGCAGATTCCCGTTAAGTGGATCAATCCAGTACCATGCCCTTTTGCATGTACCCATTAACCTAGTTGACATTCCATGTTCTATGACCGGTAAGACACCGCCATACAACCAGGCTAATGATAGTCTTTGGTTCCATTCATTCCCATGATTGGAACAGACTACGGATGACTTTATGGTCATATCGTTTTCACTATCCACAGTCTTACTGCCAAGTACCTCACACTTGACAACATGGATATGGATATGTCCATTGGATACTCTATTTAAAATATAGCACAAGACATATAATAAATAGATTAATGCCTTTATCTCCTTGACACAAATTGTATAATACATAAAGTTTACATTAATGTACCAAATGTATCATACAAACACAAAGACCAATGCCTCGGGACTAGGGCATTTCCAACAAGTCCACCTCTCCCGACCCCAGTGACCTTCTGTTCTTAAGTCCCTGCACATTTCAACAAATGTGAGAACCACATCCAGTATCCAATACCCAGGATGTTGAAACAGTAAGGTTAATGTCTATAACATAAATACCTGAAGAGGACGCACCTTGGCCCCTTCTTTGCTCTCCCTTCAGCTTGGGACACGATCTCTTCCAATGGCCCGCCTGTCTACACCCGAAACAGACATCCTCAGGACCTGCCTTCTGCTGGGCGTTGGGTTGGACTTTGGCCTTCTTAGCCTTGGCCTTCTTGGCCTTGGCTTTGGCCTTTTCCTTGGCCTTACCCTTGGCAACAGGAGGGTTCCCCTTGTTGACCAGCAGCACCAGCAGAGTCTTTTTGATCGACTGCTCAGTAAGCTTAAGCATCCCATGTAGCTCACTGGCAGTTCGGTTCATCCCTTGCATGTTGTAGTTCAGGATGAACTGATCATAAGAATCCGGCAAGGATGCTAGGATTGTGTCCACAGCTAACTCCTGAGAGATGGGTGATCCGAGACGGGCTAAAGTGTCCAAATAGCCCTTCATCTTGAGCACGTGTGCACTCACAGATGTCCCAGCCCCCATCTTACAGGAGTGGAATGCCTTGTTGGTCAGGTACCTTTCCTGACGAGCTTGCTCCTGAAACATCTCATTTAGAGTTGTTATCATAGCAAAAGCTTGATGGTCCATAAATTGTTTTTGCAATTCAGGGACCATGCAGGCCAACATTAGGCACGTCACATCCCTATTATCCTTGACATGCACCTCGTATTCCTCCAGTTGGGCAGCCGGTGGATTACGTCCTTGAGGCGCAGCCGGTACAGGCCTTTCCAGCACATACTCTTTGGACTCCTGTCTTAGAACTATTCTCAAGTTCCTAGACCAGTGCAAAAAGTTAGGACCGGAAAGCTTGTCCCTTTCAAGAATCGATCGCAGTGATAAGGTATTATTATTTGCCATTTAGAGTTTCTACACAGAAAAACATTTAGAGTGTTAATAAAGGACTTTTACTTTGTTATTCCCATATGAAATTAATAATGAATCAAGTTATTAATTAAACCGAGTTGTTGGGCTCATGGGCCGAGATCCATATTTCATCAAGATATAGCCAGACGAGGGCCTGGTACAACTATACCCTAACTATTTAGGTAAGAACGCTGTCCAATCCCAACCTAGGGACTCTCGGTTCGATGGGCTTGTTAGCACTTACCCATCTGTGCTTAGAGCCAAGAGAATCCTACTACCCATGCTAAGTCAAAACCTCCATTCATGTGTTAGAGTATCCCATACCCTAACCCAATACAAAGTGATAATACTCCAGGGTATCCTGCGAGGACATTATCTACAACTGGCCTATTCCCACTTTGAGCTGGTTTTGAATGAGGGAAGCACTTTTAAGCGACTTTGTAATTTCATTTGGTTTTTAGATTCAATTAATAAAGGCTTGCATACATAAGGCGGGTGAAATGCGGTTGGATCATACATTCATACATGCAAATAAAAATAAAACATAATTAAATAAATAAGTAAAATGGACTGCTATGGGCCTTTATTACATCCTAATATTATTATAGTAAACCTATACTAGAAAACAATATCAGGTGGGCTTCCATCTCCTTCCTTCTGGGTTTGCACTTTCACTTGGGCTCACCACTCCATGGGCTTCTTCTTTTACAAATTTTATAATAATTGAATAAAATAAAATTACATTAAAAAGAAAACGACACATAGGCCGTATTTACCCAAAAAAGAAAATACAACCTATCTTGAATAAGGCCCAATAGCATCCAATCATACAAAACATTTAATCACCCATATGCATCCAATACATATAATTCATAAGCATGTTATAATGCATGATTTAAGCCCATTTCAATTATGTCCAAGCCATTATATTGAAATCACCAATTTTGGCCCACCATGGTTCTAACCCTTAAGGGGCTTTGGGCCTCCAACCCAGGCAGTCCAACTGCTCCCACTGGAATTGGGAAACCATGGGTCCAATTCAGCCGTCCAAGTAATTATGCCAAAATTACCCGAACCAATTTCAATTAACCATATTAATTTTCAAAATTAATATCATATGAATAAAATAAAATTTCATTCAAGAAACCACACGCATTTAAATTACATAAATTTAAACACATGAATTTTAAAACCAATTAAAATTTCTAAACTGGGCCCTGGGCCCAAAAACCTGCCAAATCCAAAAACACTGGGCCTGGCCCGCTGCGGCTAGGGCAACCAAGTTGCCCTAGTAGCAACGGCTGCTGCTGGAACCAGCGGCGATTTCGCTGTCGGCAGCCCTGCACCCCGGGAACAGCCAGAACTTTTTTTTCAACAGAAAAAAAAATATAAAATTACATCATGGCATCCAACAATAGGAAATTCACCAAGAATTCCAAAACATACAATTAAATTAAACAAACACAAACCAATATGCATATTCAATTTCAATTGTATGAAAATCAAATGGGAAAAATCTTAAACCCAAACCAAGAACCCCAATAAAAAAATCTCCAATTTTAAAACATGGGATTCAACCAATTTTAACAATTTCCACGGATCAAAAGCCTGCTCTGATACCACTGTTGGGATTTTTTACCGAAAATCACCGAATAAAAGCGGAAGAACGCGATGATTTCCTCAAATCCGTGCCCAGGAGCAATTAAAATGGAAATTGTAAAAACAAAAATTTAATAGAGAGAGATAATTCTCTTACCCGGAATATCTCTTTTAGAGATGGATGCAGACTGCAGGAATCAATATAGAATCCCTCCTCGTTCACGTACACGAACGCCTAACGAACACCACCCGTGCTAGCGTCGGAAAACACAAACTCTGGAGAGGAGGAAGAGACAAATTTCGGCTATGCTTGTGTGTCTACCTCTTGGCCGAAATTCCTAGGGTTATTTTAACCCTAGGTGGGCTGAAATTCCCTAGAGGAATTTTGGTCCAACCAGGCTCCTTATTTGTGTGGGCTTCCTTCTTTTAATTCAGGCCCAATCTTATTTTAATTAATCTGGTTTAAATTAATTTCAAGCCCAACTTTAATATACCCATGTATTTAATATATTACACCAAGTAATATATTATTTACATTTAAATTAAAATTAGTTTGACTAATTAATTTAATCCATCAAATTAAAATTAGATCTTCACAAAATAAAATCATATGTAAACCTATACATATGAATATTTCTACCTAGGAAATAATCTCATAATTAATCCAATTAATTACGAAGAGCCAGTTAAATATATTAATTTTATTATTAGGATCAATCCAATTGATCTTTATGATAAATTAATATATATACCTCTCTCTCCAGAGTGTATACTCCAAGCATACATGTGATTCCTTAAGTCGGTGTTCAGTCGCTCAATGTGTACGATCTCGTGGGCCTATCTTTATGTTGGCAGTTGGCCTTTGGCTCACAGATTGCAGTTGGGCTCTAGCAAGCCACTGCAGCCCCCAATTAAGATGGAGATGGCAGTCAAACTGTTATCATAACCTTGTAGTTTGAACTTGTACATCCTATGTCATTGATATCTGTGTCCAAGACGGAGGCATGGATTGATCACCCTCTTTTGTGTCTGGACATTAACTTGATCCCGAATGCACTGAAGCTCATAAACAAGTTCCCACTTGTTTGGGTGTTGCCACACTCTTATCAGTCGTATTCATCAAGAGGCCGGTGATATCTTCCCAATGGACTACTAAGTGACAAATCCCTTCTGCATATCCATAGCATTACCATGCTAAGTGACATACCCAAAAGTACCCATACTTGGCACCCTATTACAAGCCCTTGAGGCGTACCCCTAAGTATGCGACCTCACATACAACACCATCATATGGTCAGGTCAAGGATCCATACAAGTACTACACGAGAATCACTTGTGATACTTTACCATGTGGATTTCTCGTTTAGTGGATCTATCCAGTACCATGCCCCTTATGCATGTACTCATTAACTTGGTTGACATTCCATGTCCAATGACCGGTAAGACACCGTCATACAACTAGGTTAATGATAGTCTCTTGTTCCATTCATCCCCATGACTGGAACAGACTACGGATCTATTTATGGTCATATCGTTTACCCTATCCATGGTCTTACTGCCAAGTGCATGACATTGGTCATCATGGATATGGATATGTCCATTGGATACTTCATTTAATATATTGCACAAGATAAATATAATAAATGAATTAATGTCTTTATTAACAACACAAATAAGTATAATACATGAATCCAATTAATGTACGATATAAATACAAGGACCAATGCCTCAGGACTAGGGCATATCCAACATGGGCCTGGGCCGGGCTCATAAAGACAATCCCAAGCCTAGCCTATTTAGCCCGTCCTGCCTTTATCATTTAATTAAAATAATTATTTACATAATTTTATATTTTAATTAAAATAATAATTAATCAACATACTACTTTTCAATTACAATACAATACAAACAAAATAAACTCTATTTCATGACAATTTGGCATTATTTCAATTAATTAAAAAAACAATTATTAGACCTAAATTTAAATAAGAATACTGGAATTATTATTGGAAAAATGAGTAACTAACGCAATGATCTAAGAGTAGTAGATAACAAAAGTATGAAAAGATTTGCAAATTATCAATGTGAAACAAATTTATGAGAAAAAATAAAAATATTAACATATATTATATCGGACTAGGCGGGACCTAACTACAAAATCTCATAACCAAGCCTGGCCTAAAGCGTGCGAGCTTGGGTGGACCAGGCGGGCCCCCATCCTGATGAACATGTTCTTATAATTCTTTTTGACATTTTTTTTCACAAATTCAATCAGTACCCTAAACATGCCGCCAACTATATCTACCATCAACATTTACATTTGGTGAGATTTGGATTTATTTTCCATTTATACAGCATTTTGCTACTAAAAATAATTTTTGATATTATTTTTATTAATTTTTCTACGATCTTGTTAATAATTCGAATTCATTGTTTCATTTTAGAAAATGTGGTATATATTATTTCCTATGAATTTCTATTATGATTCTCTTCTAAAATTTCCACATCATTGCTTGCTTGCTTATTGTTAGCATATTATTAGTCTCAAGAGTAGTATATTTTAAGATTATATAAGTATCTCATTTCTTCATATAGCTATTGTTTATTTTTGTTATTTTTTTTTTTTTATTATGTTTTGATTATACTGCAGTCTATTGTTAGTCTGATTCTCGATTATTAATAGTATACCAAAAGATTACAAAATATATTTCTCCATATGGTTATTCTTTATGATTTTGTCATTATTTTTATTTTTATTTTTTCATATTAGTCGATTAATTTATGTAAAAACAAATCTGCTTGATATTTGAATTGATATGATTTGGCAACAAATATCATATTGCAATCAAAATTGATATTATTTAGTTCAATTTCCTATTTAATTTTGTGAATTTCATATTATTGTTGCAACGTAATGTTGATTTAATCTCCAAATGATTTGATTTCTTTTGATTATGTAATAATAGTGTGGTTGATTAAGTCGGAAGCACAAAGAGCAAAATGAAAATCCCACTCAAATCTGATTGACTTAATTGGTAGGATTTTGTATCTTAATTAATTTATTCTCATATTAATTACTCAATATAATGCTTATTTAATTATGTTAGTAAATTTTAAAATCTCAATCCAATATTTCAAGAATTTCCTTATTCCAATCTCATTGACATTTACCTAATTTATATAATATGTTTGATTAGTTAATTAGTTTGCAACTTATTTACTTTTACCTAATTTTGTTCTAATAACTTACATTTAGTTGATTTTTCTGATTTCAAAGCTCTTGTAAATTGAGCTGTCTTGATACAATGTAAAGAAAAACATCGTTTCGCTTAATGAATGTTACATTTCATGAGAAAAAATTATAACATGGAATTTTGCAATTGCAATTGCATTTTAACATGGCTTGCCACTTAGCCTCTCATCTGCTAAAAATGAGTTAGTAGCTAAATATCTTCATAGTAAGGGTAGCTTGGGGACAAATGTCATGTTATAGCCCATGTATTTACCTAAATTTTCTTCAATTAGTCCTCTAGACTTAGAAATGGCTTTAGTTTGCATATGCATTTATAATTTTGTAAATGTCAGTTTGTGCAAGGCTACAATTCCCAGTCTTTAACGGCAAAAGCCACCACAAACATATTATGATATTTCTCTGTAGAGTTTGGACACAATTTGTGTATCTTTACATATAAACATAGGGATGTGATGAACAATGTAATTTACTTTTGATATATATTATTCCCATAGGCATATAATATTTGTGTAAGATGGTTGAGCTTTTTCATATGTTTAATCCGAATCGTTCTCCTTAGCTAGGCCAACTAGTTCTCTAAAAAAGGATTTGACTGATGATGGCCACTTATAAGATGAATATCCAACTAGTATCCTCTCATTTTCATATTCAGATGCCGATCTGTCTTCTTTCTGGTCACTTTCTATTGATACCGATGTTGATGCTCCATCCACTAAGAAAGGCACTACATGCTTTTTCATATCCTCTCTGGAGATTTCCAGATGCTTTCCGAATACATTTACAAACTGAACTCTTCCTTCTGTGTGTAACATCTTTAGACCTATCCAGTCCTCCGTGTACAGCTTTGTCTACGAAGAAGAAGAAAGTAGCCATTTTTTGTGACGACATATTTACCTCATCAATTAAATGAAGGTTTAAAATCACTAAAAGCTAGTTACAATTACACAGATTTGAGTTTTGTAAAATGGATTCGGAACATTGACTGTACCTGTTCTACTGACATGACTGTCTCGAAAGATCCATCAGGATAATAACCGAACCAAGAAGTTTCCTTGGGTATCAAAACATTGTCATTCTCAAACTGTTGAAGATTTCTTAAATGTCAAGTCTTTCAATTTTAGGAACAAGAAAATCAGGATAACAACAAAGGCAAATACAACTCACCATGATAAGCACCAAGTGTTGCAGACTTGTAAACCTTTCCTTGTAAGTTTGGTTTCTCTCAGAAGGGCGTTCATTGTTGAGCTTTGGAAGAAACTTGCATTTTTCCAAGTAATCATCAATGTCCTAGCAATGTGGAAACAATTTGTATTACAAGATGGAAACACAATTAAAAAAAACCAATAGAAAGCTTTGACAGGTTTTCTTCTGAACAAATTAATACAGACAAGGCAATAAATACAACCGTATTGCAACATGTTTGATATAAAAGGGCTTATCACTCACATTAGGTAATTTTATATAGCCAGCAGGAGCCAGGTGATCCTGCAATTTGTAAAACCAGATTCTATTAGTCTAACCCTAGCCAAAAAAACATTATTATTATGCTGGAGAATTCCTTATCAGTATTCTTATATTGACATGTTAAAAAATAGGCTTCTCCAAATTGCATAAGAAAAAAAAGAGGTAAGCAGCACCGACGTACCTGGATATATTCACTATATATCTCTCCCTTGATTAGATTGTTTGCGATTTTGCAGAAAATACCAGACTGCAAAAGAGAACGACTGCAGAAATTTAGATCTCTCAATAGAAAAGGAGAATATTTAAATGGAAAAATTCTCTTTCAAAATTTTGGGACGAAGCTAGTCCTCAACACCCCCCTAAAGCAGTCTTTAAAAAAGATATTATGTTTCAGCAAATACAGCATGAAGGCTTTGTTCTATAGTTTATGCCTCTATTCTAACCTTCCAGCATAATAATTCAATGGGCTCTGATGCTAGTGTTGAATGTTAAAATGAATTCAGCAGTCACCTAAGAAAATCTAGGAAACATTTAACAAGGGAAAAACATATGAATTTAAGGGATCTATTTTTCATTTGATGTACCAAAAGAAGAACGCGTACTCACAAGATACAAAATGGTGGCTTCCTAAACTGTTTAGTTCATGAAATGAATAGCTATTCATTTATAAGGCATTCTGTATCCCTTTTATTTTTCGGGTTCTTCGGGAGAATGGTATGGGTATTAAACCCAAGAACCTCTTCTGCAATTATTTAAAGTATACTAAATAAGCCAAACCTAATTGGTTAAGTTTTTGCAACTTAATCAGTAGAAAGTAGGAAATGGTCTCTAACAACTTCCCTATGAAGCAAAGGATCATAGAGATGTTCCCGAACACAGAACAACCTAGGATATACTATCAGGCCCAAGTGTTGCACTGACATATAAGATATTACACCAAACAATCATATAGGAATACTGTTATGGTGTCTATGCTTCAACTAAGGTGGTCATAATTACATTTTTTAAGATGTGGTTCAAGTACACATGCTTACCTAAGATATGAAACTACATGTATTAACAAAGAGTACAATTATTAATAACTGGTAAATAATTAAAATTTCTTGAGGTTTCTCCAAATACATTAGTAAGTCTTCTAATTTTCAAAATTTATTTTAACATTTAATTATTTTGATTATGATCACACTATATGTTTTATGGTAACTATTTGCAGACTGTGAGGGGTCTATTATGGTCAGTCACAGTGCTTTTTAAAAGCAGGTTAATTCATTGTTTCTGTTAAGCCTTTGCGTATAGACATTGCAGGATAAAACAGGGATTATCAAGATGAACCTTGAAGAGAAGTTGCGATGGTACTTACACCACAAAGAGGAACAGAAGCAGTACCAGCATGAGGCCCTCCCAAAGAAATGTAATTTTTGACCTGTCGTAATTGGCAAAAGAAAACGAATAGTTTATTGTATTTATTCTCTGTGAATCCAAGTATAAAACATGTTTAGAATGTTACCATTAATATAATAGCAATTATGCTACAAAATAAAAATCTATCAAGAGACTTATGAACTTGACACAGATAGTTAGAATTAACGATGGGTTTATAAAGGGGACAACATGTAGTAGATAGGAGAATTCAAAAGAAAGTTCATGTAGTGTTGGTCCTTACAGGAGGTGCACCCTCACAAAATTCTATCACACCTCGACCAATTAAATTGCCCTGTAAACCAAAGAAAGAGCAAGAAAGAATTAGAGCCATTCAACAAAAGTTTTCTCAAGTTTACCTTCAAGACAATAATAAAAAAAAAGAAACTAATATTCTACTAAAGTAGTCAATTCAAAACAAGAAAGAAAAAGGAAATCAATTTTCTAATTTCACTCAAGAACAGGTAGTTCAAAGGTGGAAACAATAGAATCAGTGTAGATCACCTGAGAGAGACCAACCATATTGTAACCTTCACTCAATTCTTTCATTTCCTTCACCTGCACATATGATAGTTATTGATGGGAAAAATAAATTTTAAGAAGAAAACTGGATATGTAACCACAATTACCCCTAGAACTTTCCCACCTTGTCACAAATAACTTCAACCTGTAAACATAAAATACATCTTACATCATAAGAGGCATTGGCAAAAGTTATTTGAGATATAAGTACAGTAAAATTATAGTCCTTTTACCTGTTCCTCGATAGACATAAACCATGAATCCCATTTTCCATCCCCAACTTCTCTGCAGAAAAGTTAAGTATCAAAACAATGGCAATCACATTGAGAAAATCTATGAGTGGAAATTGTGAACAAGGAAAAATTTTCAAGGCCCAATTCATTAGACATTAAACTCATATTTTAGCACCAAGTTAAGCATGTTAAAGTTAATTTACTAAACACTTCAACATAAATTCATAAATTATCTAGACCACTGAGATAGTTAAAAGACAAAAAAGTTTAAAAAGCAATTTACACACAAGCAATATCCAGGAGAACTAGAATAGTTACGCAGCAACTCGGTGAACTGGTTTACTCGTTGATTCTTGCATTGACCTCCAATTCCTGCCACCAAGGGGAGAAGAACAAGAATGATTTGAAAGCACATAAAAATACAAATTTAAACTAAAATATGCACCTCTAAATGAATAGGTGACCCTATCTTAAGATCATTGGTACATCTCACACATAACCAGCATCCTTTTTGAACTTCATTCTATTCTACCATGTTGTCCTTTCCCTCAAATCCATTCAACAAATTCTTTACACTGCCAATGCAATATAATGATTCTTCGTATTATGCGCATCAAGGATAACCCATATAGTAAAATATGCAACAAAAGTAAGAGTACAAGTTCTGTATTGTTACAACAAAACCTCCCAACTAAGGATATTTTTGCCCCCCGTGCTATCACATTTTTTCTTTTCGTCCCTTGTGGTATGGCCAGTACCCATTTGACTTATGTGCTATTCTGAAAAAGCTCCAAAATGGTCCAAAATAAGCTGATTCTGTCATATTCCATCAACAAGGAATATGCTTATTTTGATTCATTTTGAAGTTTTTATGAATGGCATAAGTCAAAATGGAAACTGGGCAAAATGGCAAACCATTGATAGCACATGAGAAAAAAAAGGTAATCCCGAAACCTCTTCAAAATCTGTATCTTAGAGTGGATAACCACAGTGAGGGATTACAAACTCATATGTATCCGAGTTGTGAAACCGGGTTACCTCTTGTAGAGTAGAATCCACAGGAATGAATACAGCGGAAGGAACTTCGAGCCGATTGCGTATTACTGGTCAACAGGAAACCCACACCAAATTATTCGGGAGGAATCCGTGTAATCCACGAACTAAAGCGACAGAGATGGAGAGAGAGAGAGATGGTAGAGAGGAAGGAGATGAGTAATATCAACTCATTTGATATGTTTCATCTTCCATATCCTTCCTTCTCATATATATATATATATATATATATATATATATATATAAAATCTCAACTAATAAGCTAATATTAGCTCTGATGTCAACTCATTGACATTACCTTATAAGCTTGATATATATATATATATATATATATATATTCTCAACTTATAAGCCACAGCTTATTAGCTTCTCAATACTGGGTCTGACTGATACAGGCAGATCGGGTCCATAAACCCAACATCTCCCACTCGTACGTAATAGAACAAATCCACTACATCATATATATATATATATATATATATATATATATTCTCAACTTATAAGACACAGCTTATTAGCTTTTCAATACTGGGTCTGACTGATACGTGCATATCGGGTCCATAAACCCAACATCTCCCACTCACACGTAACAGAACAAATCCACTACATCATCTCTTTCATACTCGCAAATAGTTCATGTGACCAGCATACCTTGAGAGCTTCAATGCTATACACTCGTTGGAGATATATAGCAACTCGATGAAAATGTCGAAACACTGTATGCCCTATCCTAGATCCCACATCACATCCATTGTAATCTTTTGATCTCTAGAATTTTCTATCATTACAATCATGCACACATGCATAACTACCCGAGTAGTAATGTATAGAAACTCAAGATATGAACACATGGTGATCTTCACCTTTTACTTTGTTATTTCCATCATAATCTAACTCGTTTGTCCAGTCAGGCTTATCCAAGGTCCAATCATACTTGACCCCTTCAAAGTCTCCTTCCAAAACAGCCACATTAGACTATACTTCCAGAATAAATTAGGGTCTTAAGGATAGTTAACTCAACAAAACCTCTGTTTCGTTGCTTGAGTCTCACACTAGGAAAAGTTGAGATCAACACTTTTCCATCTCAGGGTCGCTAAGCACACATGGTATGAAACATGTGTTATGATGTTTTCTTCTTTCCTCATGAAAGAAGTGCATGTCTACATTAACATCATACAAAAGCATCGGTTAGATGTGCCAAAACATCCAACATTAGTCTACTTATAAAGTACTTCCGGTTTCAAAGACAGAACAGGCTCTTGTTGCTTACAATAAGCCTCTTAGATTACACATAATCTCTTATATACTTGCCTTTTGCATGTATATGAATTTCGCACTTTAATGGAAACTCTTTTCCATAATTTAAGCAAAACGGCTTCTATTATTAAACAAGCTCTCATTTGTTCAAAAATAGCCTCATCATTTACATTTGTCAACAAATGACAAAATAAGGGTAACTGCTCGTATGAGTGAGCTACTTTTCTGTCTGACATGCATCTCAAAATATAACAGCAAATATCAACAAATTAATATTTGCACTCGTGTATTGTAATTCAAACTTTATTGAATAGTATGTTCTTAAACATAAAGAAATATGTATTTCAGATCCTACGCACATGATGGGATCTTAGATGTTTAAAAAAAAATCTCTCGTGATAGGTTTCGTTAATGGATCTGCTACCATGTCATGAGTCGATACATATTTCAAATTAACTTCTTTGCGTGCTATTAAGTCCCTAACAAAGTGATACTTAATCTATATCTGCTTTGACTTGCTATGGAACCTCTGAACCTTAGTAAATGCAATATCAGATTGACTATCACTGTTAATCACCACTGGAGCACTTGAGGAAGTAATACATAAATTGTTTATAAACCTATTCAACCATACTCCTTTTTGAACTGCGGACGAGTATGACACATATTTCGCTTCCATTGTGGATAGGGCAATACAGGTTTGTTTCTTACTGCTCCATGATACTACACCATTACTAAGTAAGAAAACAAAACCAGAAGTGGATTTCCTCTCATCCACATCTCCTGTCCAATCTACATCTGTGTATCCTCTCAATTGCAGATCCTTGCCTTGATAACACAGAGAGTAATCCACAGTGGCTTTGAGATACCTTAGTATCCTCTTTACCGCTGTCCAATGTGCTTGTCCAGGATTAGACTGATATCTACTCACCATGCCAACTAAATGACAGATATCACATCCTGTACACATCATGGCATACATGAGGGTGCCCATAGCACGCGCATAAGGAACATTTTTCATCCGATCCATTTCTGTTTGTGTTTTGGAACACATATTAGTACTAAGGGTCACTCCCTTAGACATCGGGCTATCTACGGGTTTACAGGTGCTCACATTGAAACGTTTAAGAACCTTGTTAATATATGTCTCTTGAGACAATGCTAACAATTTCTTTGAACGATCCCTTGAAATCTTAACTCTAAGGATAAAAACAGCTCCACCCATATCTTTCATTTCAAAACTTAAGGTTAACCAAGCTTTGATTTGATAGCCCTTAGCAACTAGGCGGGCTTTGTATCTTTTGATACTGCCATCAACCTTATGCTTGATCTTGAGAACCCACTTGTTCCCAATAGCTTTTCTTCCCTTTGGCAGATCAACAAGTTCCCAAACTTTGTTAGATCTCATGGAAGCCATTTCTTCTTCCATAGCCTTAATCCATTCGTTTCTTGCGGGGCATGAGAGAGCTTCGTTGTAATTTCTAGGCTCATCATCATCTTGTGGGGCAACTAAAAGAGCCGTGCTTTTGATACTAAATCATCGACGTTCGACTTTTTGTCTTTTAGATTTACACGGTACTGAATCTTGATAAACATGTCTCATATATTCATCGTAATTCAGTATTTTAGACCATGTTCTATACTCCCACTGAAGTCTGGATCCACATGCTCACTAGGAATTGGAGTTTGCTCTAGACCTTGATCTTGATCATTCGTAATGTTTTGAGGTTCATGAACATTTTCATTTTCCTTAAAATTTCTCCCACTCGAATGGAGAGATCCGTTAGATTCCAATCCCTCATAAAGTGGCAAATCATGGTCCACCTCGCCTATCTTAGGGAACTCATTCTCTAAGAAAATGACATCACGTGATTCAAACTCTGTCACTTTTCTGTCTTCTGTTTCACCCACTAAGACATATCCTTTTGAAACATCTGGATACCTTATAAAGATGCACTTTTTGCTTCTCGAGCCTAGTTTCCCAAACTTGCTCAAGGTATCATGGGCGAAAACAGTGCAACCCCACGATTTGAGGTTACTTAAGTCAGGTTTTCGACCTATCCACAGCTCATAAGGAGTGGATGTGACAGATTTAGAGGGCACTCGGTTAAAAACATATTCGGCTATAAGCAACACATCTCCAATAGGAGACAGGCAAATTTGCTGCAGCATCATAGATCTAACCATATCAAGAAGAGTTCTATTTCTCCTCTCGGCAACACCATTTTGCTGCCGAGTGTAAAGAATCAACAACTGATGCACATTTCCTTTTTCATCACACAAAGCTTTGAATTCATCTGATCGATATTCCCGACCACGGTCAGTTCTTAAAGCTTTGATTTTGACATTTAATTGATTCTCAACAAGGTTCATAAACCTCCTAAAGCAACTTAAAGCTTCAGATTTGTGAGACATTAATTAAATATGACCATACCTAGTATAGTCATCAATAAAAATGATGAAATAATAGGCCCCATGCCTTGCCCTCACGTTCATTGGACCACATACGTCAGAATGGATTAATTGTAAGGGGAACTCAGCCCTAGTTGCCTTTCCAAATGGTTTCTTACATATTTTTTCTTTAAGACATGATTTACAGGGAGTTAATTCAACCTTAGTTAAATTGCCCAATAAACCTAATTTGGCTAACCGACTCATTTGGTCTTGGCCAATATGGTTTAACCTGGCATGCCATATCACATCTTTACTATCTCTATCGCATATAAAGATAAAAGCATATTGTAAAAAAAATGCATTATTTATTGGATCAATATCCAAAATAAGCAAACCATTTGAAATATGTCCCGAACCATAAAATGTTTCAGCCAAACACAAACGCAAGCTGTTATTATCCAAGAACAAATTGAATCCCATATTTAATAGAGCTGAAACAGAAATTAAATTCTGTCAAATTTCGGGAACAAATAAAACATCATGCAGGAGAAGGGTCTGACCACTTGTCAGAATTAATCTACATGTGCCAATCCCTTGGACTTCAACTCTCAAGTTGTTTCCAACATATATCCACTTTGATCCTGATGGGATTTTATGGAACTCAATGAAGGAACCTCGCTCCCTTGTCACATGGTCCGTTGCACCTGCATTCTTTTGCATAATGCCCCTTTTCCTGGCAATCGAAGCATTTCACTCTTGAAATGTTCACCTTTTTATTTTTCCCTTTCTTTTCAGCTTTCTAGGGCTCACTAGCCTGCTTTTTGCCTTTGCCATAGAAGCACTTACGCTTCTTGCTAGAACTATTTCCAGTAGATGCACAGTTTGCCTCAGCATTGACCTTAATCGATGCTAGGCTATCCTCCTCCAACACAAGGTGGCCAGCTGCATCATCGAAAGTGTTAATACTTTCAGTATAAGTTAGGTGCATCTTCATATGCTCCCAACTGTTAGGCAAAGAGCGAATAACAGCTTGAACATTCTGCTCTTCGGTCAACTTATGACCTGCATCGCTAAGCTCACTGATCATATTAGACATTTCTCCTAAATGTCTTTTCATTGTATAATCAGGACGTTTCTTGTAAGTGTCGAGCTTAATCGACAGAGAACGAAATTTTGTCAGAGACACATCTCCAAACTTTTCTTTCAGAGCTTTCCACAGATCGCTTGAGTTCTCATACTTACGAAACTGCTTAGCGATGTCATCATCCGTTGCACTCAACAGGAAGAGATGGGCAGTGGAATTTCTCTTATTACAAGCTTCACAAGCTTCTTTGTCCCACCTATTTGGAGCATTATTCCCTTCTTCGGGTTCGGTCATAACCGTCACCAGGGAATCTAGAAGATCTTGATCCTCTGGTACATATCGGATCCTCATACTCCAGATCTCATAATTGCCCTCATTCAATTTAAGATCCTTATTCAAATCGACCACAATCGATTTGTCAACAGATGCCATTTTGTGTACTTGATCTACAACACATGTAGTAGCAAGACTTATTAGAAGTTAAAACAATACACGAATATTCATTACACAACCAATATCTTATTAGCAAAGTCTTACAGCAGAATTCAATTCAAAAAAAAGACCATAAATGCTCTAATTACCCTCTAAGTTCTAATGTTCAACCTTACTAATAAAATATATATACACGTAATGAACTCGATCAATAGATTTAATCTCATGACTCTTTCATGAGAAAATTATTATTATTTATGTTAATTTAATTTTATTATTCCAAAAAATAATAAAACCAAATAAACATTCTCAAATATTTATTTAACCAACATAAATAAATAATAACTATCCAATAATCAATTATAGAAAAATGAAACAAATTCATTTTTTATAATTATTAATTTGAACAATCTCATATCGTTCAAACAGAGAAACTAATTCTCTAAAAAATTTTAGACCGAACATGTCCTTATGACATTACTCCGAAAAACCTCTACACGGGCCTCTTGCCCAAATGCACTCTTGCAATATAATAATGTAAGAAACAATTTCCTCACCGCACAACCCGGCTTATTTTACGATCTTGATATCCCTCAGGACATTGGGTAATTTATATAAATCGAATCATTATTGTAACACATTACAATAAACAAAATAAAGATTAATGTACTTATACATTCTCTTTAATAATTGAAACACATTTCAATTTATTCAAGTCATATAAAAATTACCCCACTGATTTTCTGGATTTTCTAAAAATTTTATAAATTTTCTGGAATTTTTCACACACAGAAAATAATTTTTAAATAATTTTCAAATATTGAAAATTCAAAATAATATTTTCTGTTCACCAAAAAATTAAACAAAATTCACCAAAAAATCATAAAAATCGCAAAAAGTCAATCCGCCGGAAAACGGGGACAGACAGCTGCCGGGAAGATGCCGGAAGCACTGACGCTCTCGGCGTACGCGCGCCACGTGGCACACGTGGATTGGACAGTTGGGCACCACATGGCTTACGCGGATCAATCCGCGTACACAGCGTGGCGTCCCGCATCAGCACCTCAGTGCTAGCACGTGATCTCCGAAGGCGGCGCGTGCATGCCACGCGCCGCTTTTCTGGCTTTTCCAAGCCTTAAGATTCCGTCCGTCCTAGGTTTTTGGGGTCTCCGGTCACGGTGGTGGTGTTGGTTTGTCCATTTAACCACCGAAATGATGAGTTTGACGCTCAAACTTCCACTGGTGAAACTGAAACTCATTTCAGACCGGAAAACCGGAAAACCAAACCAAAAAACCATGTTTACTCGCTGGAAAACCTTGTGTTTTGCCGGAAAAAATGGAAAAACTCATATTTCCACCAAAATGGTCCGATTTTCACAAAGATTAACCGATTTTCAAAAAAATCACCATAACACAACCACTTAAAAAATTATTTTCCACCAAAACTAATTTTCTTCCATCAAACCATCAAAAAAATTATTTTTCACAAAAAGTAATTTTTCTCTCTATCAATATACATCACATGATCAAGCTCAAAATTAACAGAATACGCAAAATCAAGCTCTAATACCAATGAGGGATTACAAACTCATATGTATCCGGGTTGTGGAACCAGGTTACCTTTTGTAGCGCAGAATTAACAGGAATGAAAGCAGCGGAAGGATCTTCGAGCGGATTGCGTATTATCGGTCAACAGGGAACCAACATCGAATTATTCGAGAGGAATCCGTGTAATCCACGAACTAAAGCGACAGAAATGGAGAAAGAGAGATGGTAGAGAGGAAGGAGATGAGTAATATCAACTCATTTGATATGTTTCATCTTCCATATCCTTCCTTCTCTTATACATATATATAAGATCTCAACTAATAAGCTAATAGTAGCTTATTAGCTCTGATGTCAACTCCTTGGCATTACCTTATAAGCTTTATATATATATATATATATATATATATATATATATATATATATATATATATATATATATATATATATTCTCGACTTATAAGTTATAGCTTATTAGCTTCTCAATACTGGGTCTGATTGATACGGACGGATCGGGTCCATAAACCCAACACATAGAACTGACATCCAATTAAAAAAATTAGCTCACTGTTGACAATTAACAACGTAATCAGTTAGTATTCACAATATCAGTATCAGAAATTGTCGATTGAAATTAATTCGATTAACTAATACAAACTATACAGGAAAACAGTGACATGTAACATGATCGGACTCAAAGCAGTGACATTTCACATGATCAGACTCAAAGAAGTGGCATTTAGCATGATGGGACACCATACTCGATGATAATTAATCAGTTCGATTATTTCCTCCTCATAGCCAACAATAACCAAAATAAAAATACCCAGAGACGGTAAACCATATCGGGCAAAAGACAATGACAAAAAAAAAAAAAAAGAAAGTCAGATAATAAAAAATAGAATAAAAAACCATAAAGATGGAAAGAGAATTAATTACCATGGAGAACTACAAAGGGTATGGAACGAGCAACTGGAACAGCGCATAAAATTAAAAGAATGAGGACAGAGTAAAAAGCCATGAAATACGGTTTTTTTTTTTTATTATTGAATTCTGAAGTTCCAAGAACTTTTGAGAGAAGAAGAAAGTGTGAAGTGTGAGGAAGAAGGTTGAAATCAAAGTATCGGGCAAGGCATTTAAGGAGAGCAAATAATGAATGGAGAAGAATTGAATTCCTTGTAGAAGTCACCAAACCAATTGATCGAAGAATTTGGTTTTGCACAAGAAAGGGAAAATCAGTCAGGAATTTGCAATTGGTTACTGTTGAGAGTGGACCCTTCGCTGATTGCATAATGGCGGAGGGGTTAAATATTGTGGGGTCACTTTAGTTCATTTGTTTATGTTTTTATCACACCACATGTAAAGGTGGCAATTCGTGTAAGTGGATCGTATTCGTGTCATGTCAAATTCGGGTTGGTGTTTCAGTGAGCAAAACCCAAACCAGATCTAAAAATTTTCGTGTCATAATCGAGTTAACCCAACCGTGTTCGTTTTGGTTTCGTGTCCTGTTTTCAAGTTACATGCAAAAATATTATAAAGGAAATATTAAAAATTTTAAATATTTATGCCGTATCTAAATTAACAGTTTAACCCTTGTTGACCTAAAATATTGATCCAAAACTTATTTTACAAATCTTAACGCTCTATTTTTTATTTTGGATTGTGTCTTGTTCGTATTTATGTGTCATTTTACTACATTTATTAAAAATGACGTGTAAAATTATTAAAAAATTGTTTTGTATTTGTGAGTTTTATATATTATATTACATTTCTTAATGGTGACATGTAAAAATATAGGAAAATATAATAATAAATTTTAAATATTCGTGTCATTTTCGAGTTAGCAGGTCAACCCTAACCTGACACAAAAATTATCGTGTCACTTTCGTGTATACTCAAAAATGACCCATTACCTGTTTAATCAAACCCACTAAATTCGTGTTAGGTTCGTGTCGTGTCAACATGTCGTGTACATAATTGCCACCTCTCACATGTTTCTTTCTGAATAATATACTCAATAATACTCAACTGCAATCAATACTTTTAAATCCATAAAAATATATAAATACTCTTAAAGCAAATTTTTCTAACTAAAATAGGGAAAAAAAAAGTCAGTTTTTTTTTAAAAAAAAATTTGTCGACTCAATGTGAAATTATTATTTTTTCTTAAAAAAACATGGCACAAATATTAATTATTTAGATAATCGTTGGTTTTTTTTAAAAAATTTTCAGTTAAAATGATCTAGGTGCTTTTTTTTATTATTATATATCTTTTATGAATTATGAATTATGAATTATTTTTTCCTCATGTTTATATACAAAAAGAAAGGTCTTTGGTTATATTAATTAATATGGGTGAGGATGGAAAAATTAATATGAAAAACAGATTTAAAAATGTCAAAAGTTGTAATTATTACTCCAAATGGATGATCTTGTTAGGTGGGTAGGGTCTGAATGAGTTAAAATTATTCATTACTTTTGTTGTGGACTATATATTATTGAACAAATATTATGAGATGACAAATACGGAATAGATTATTGAGTGCCATACACACACTTTTTTTTTCATATGTGAAAAAAAATAATATCGAAAAAATGAAACACTTTTTTTTCTCTCTACAAAATTAACAAAGGCATTGATTTTTCCATTGAAAATAAAGGAATAGAAATTCTAACCGAAACCAAAACAAAAAAAATGAACATTCCATTCATCAAAATTCATAACCGAATAAAATATATTTAGTCATCATTGATTTAATATAGCATCTTGTAGTATGTTAATAAAATTAATTTCCTAAAATATCGGCATACATTAATGTAAACTATAATTGACACGAAAGATCCTCCAATACTATCGATTATTTATATCTTTAAAAAATATAATGCTTGTTTAAAGGATCAATGTAAAATTTTTCACAATACATGTGTTAATTAACGCGAAGTGCAATATATATGTAGACGAAGTTTTATTTTGGGACCAACATTATCAAAATAAAATAATGGCATATTCGATGTGATGAAAATAAAGATTACTAAAAATGAAAAATTTGAAGGCTTAAATGGGTTCTGAGTTTTTTTAAGACATTGAAATTCAATTATTTTCTGAAGTTAAAATAAGATATTGAAAAATGGAATTACCCACATCTAGCAATCTTCCAAAAACTTTCTCGAAGAGTGGTATATAGACATTAGGAGAAATATATAAAAAATTGAAAGTATCATTGATTTTAAGAATATACCCCCATACATTAACATCCCCAACTTGCTAATTCTAATTTTAGGATGAAAGCCTCTTGAATTTTAATTTGATTCAATAAAATAAGGTTATCCAGTACAAGCACGCCATTAACTTAGACCAATTCGAGATTCTAGATATTGAGGTAAAAAAAATACCAGTTCAAGTTGAAAACAAAAACTAAAAAATAACGTAAACCTAAGTCTAGTAGCTAGCTCGATCAAATCGAGTGTGGCTAAATGCTAATCGAGCTAAAAGGACAACAACACCTACTTAGGAGAAAACTTGTAATGATCTCGAACTAGATTGGTCGGGACCGTTTGGATTGTTGCCTTTCAATTATTTTTTGTACTAATCAAGTGTAGTAAATTTTAGATTATATAATTTGGATTTATTTAGAATTTGTTATGGGGTTTAATTCTGCTAAAAACAATTTAGAGGCAAAGTTGAATGTTGAATGATGGAAGAACAGGTGTAAAGGTTTCCAAGGAAAAAAAATTAGAAAAAAAAAATTAAAAAAGCTTTCAACAATATTCTAAAGGCAGGGTGAAGACAAAACCTACTAAAAAGAAAAAGAAATTAACCGCAAAAATTCGATATATAACAATCCTTAAAATTAATCTAAAAAATGCTGCAATATAAAATTCGCATATATTGCACTGGATTGAAGAATAATAAAAAAAGGTATAAGAATAGAAGAAGTCGGAAGAAGGAAGCAACCTTCCACTGAAAAGCTAGAGATAGGGGTGGCAATTTGTATTTACGGATCGTGTTCGTGTCGTGTTAAGGTATTCTATTGACACGTTTAAGGTTGACACGAATATGACCCATTTAATTTCGACACGATTAAATAAAACACGAACACGACTCGTTTAACAAACGGGTAACACGACACGACCCCGTTTTACACGATTAATAAAAAAATCAATTATACAACATATCCATGTATGACACGATCTGTTTGGCGACCCGATTATAAATATTAAAATCTAGCCAAACATTGCTAATTTGCTAGTAAAACTTCAAAATCATTAGTAAAACATCACTAAACACAATAGATGGAGAATGAAGATTAGGGATTTAGTCTTTAAGGTGCGGCAACAATGTGAATATGTGATGGAATTGGAATTAGGGTTTTTTTTCAATTCTTATTTATATATGCCCTTAATTTAGTGACTAGTAAAATATTAAAGAAATAAATGGGTTATGCGGGTCATAAATGAGTTACGTGGGTTGACCCATTTACAATCCATTTATCTCATGTCATAAACGTGTTGATCCGTTTATGACCCAAACTCGTTTAACCCCAACTCAAACTCACAAAAACGTGTATCGTGTCGTGTCTAAAATTGCCACCCCTAGCTAGAGAAACAATTCACTTTTCGCTATTTTAATTAATGTTTCTTCTTTTTGCTGTTGATTAACACTTGTATCTCTATTTTTTTGAGTTGTGACAATAACATAATTAAATTCTTATTTTTGTTCTAATATAATTGATGACTTTAGGAAAAAATGGGTCTTCATGCGGTTCCTTGGGAGCTAAAGGACCATCTGGTTCCGCGAAAGAGCCGACTGGCTACAAGAAAAGAAAAGTAACGACCGGATGACCTCTGGGTCCACTCCGATGCTTAAGTCAGAAAACTTGGAGAAGAAAGATAGAAGAAAAACTGAGGAGACGATTAGAGTGAAGATACCTGTAGGGTTTTTTACTGTTCTTTTTATACCTCTCTAAACGAGTGGCCCAGTCAGGCCGTTATGTACGTCCTCCTCTCACTGGCTTGGCATGGGTTCCTTCTGGTCCCCTCTTTGGTGTGCTCAAGGGCCAAACCTACCCTGTGCCTATCCTTTCTCTGTGTATTTCGGGTTCAAGATCCTATCCTTGTACTTGTATGGTTGAGACCAGCTCGACTCAAGCCTTTGCCTTTTCTCGACACGTATCGACATCTGATAACATGACATTCGCATGACCTTCCTGGGGTATCCATTTGGTCTATTTCTTAGGAGCCTGTTGTGAGCGGATGATGTTTTCGACGAAACGCGGACTCCCTTTCGAAAGGGGTGCCTCGATTTCGGGCGGACCCCTCCCTTGCGTGGGGTTTTTAGAATTGAAATCCGGTTTTTAGAAAACTAGATTAATTCATAAAAGAACTGAGACCTAAGCCTCAATGAATATTGTAGGAGCTGCCACCCGGCTCAGCTCAACCAGAAAATTTATAATATAGCTGAACCGGATGAACGGCCGCTACACTATCCAGAGATCTAGGTCCGGACAAGTCCCTTATTTCGTGTCTAATTAAAATAAATATGGCCAATGTTCATAGACGGTATTTCAAATTCTAAAGTTAATTGTATTAAAATAATTCATACAGCGCACACACAAATAAAATACAAAATAAAAGTAAAGCGGTAAATTATTAAATGGCTTACAACCCAATCGAATCAAAAATAAGAAAAGACTCTCAACCTCACTTTTACAACGGCCTAAAATACACGATTTATCTAAAAATTACAATCGCCTAGGATACACGCATTAATCTATTAAATACACCAAAAATAAAAATAAAAAAAGATGCAAAACAGAGGGTTAGCACAATATACGGCACGCCACAAATAGAACTCAAATAGGACAAAATTGGAAAAATTAGAATTTGGGGGCATGCATTTAGGGGGATAACCAAGTTGGCTCGGCTAGCCGACCCGATTAGACCTGGAAAACATTTTAAAACGTCCCTGTATTTTAGGTTTGTGAGAAAATCATTTTTGAAAACGATTTATTTTCTGGTTTAATTAATTTTAGCATGTGAGGTGAATCGATTTTCGGGAGAATTGGGTCTCCGTCGTGGTATTGTTTTAAATGCAATTTCACTGGAAATTAAATCTAGGGTCGTGAATGCACACAACAAAATTCATTTTTGGTGATTTTCTGATTTTCTAAATTTTTAGGGATTATTCTGGAAATTCTGCTCTTGGACGAGCACTAGAGTCGTGCGACTGTAACTACGGGTATACGACTGTAATTACGGGCATACGATTGTAACTACGGGCATATGACTGTAATTACAGTCGTGCGACTGTAAATCATTCCAACTTCAGAATTTCACCAAAATTATTCAAAATAAAACTGAGAAATTAATGGAAATCAAGAACACTCGTACGACTGTAAATACAGTCATACGACTGTTCATCAACTCAAGAACAGTCGCATGACTGTTCTTGATTTCCAGAAACAGAAAACACAAAAAGTGAACAAAAATGCACAAAATCAAATCAATTCACCCAGAAAGCACAAAAAATAGAGGGAATGGAAAATGTTTACCTCTTAGGCGCTGATCCACCTTAGGATTGACTCCTGGCAATGTACCAATCCACACCAAATTGCTTCTTTTCTCCTTAAGTTGGGGTTGAGAAGTTTGGTCCAAAATCTCCAAAATGTCACGGATTTGAGTGAAGTTAGAGTCCGAAATTGATTGAGTTTAAGTGTTAAGTCATTAACCTATGATTTCTATCTGGTTTTAGACATTAACACTCAAGAATCAAAAGAAAAAGAAGAAGGAAAGATTGAGTTTTTGTGCGTTTCTTTCTTCCTCCTTTTCCTCTCTTTTCTCTCCCAAATTTCTTTCTCTCTGATTTCTTAAGCTTAAGAGCCAAAAGTCCCTTCAACTTCTCCCTTTCTTCTTATTCTCTCCTGGTTTCTTCCTGCCTTTCTTGAGCATTAATTGCTCCATCTTTTCCTCTCTTTTTTCAGCTTTCAGGGTATGGGCTGGTTTACCTGCCACGACCTTACAGTCGTACGACTGTAGGTTGATTACAGTCCCATGACTGTAGTCAAAGTCATAAGACTATTGTCTCTTTTTTTTTCTTTTTTTTTTTAAGGATGGAAATTCCGGTGCTTACAGCTATCCCTTGCGTGATAGAATTCAACACCCGACTCCAGGTCTAGAATACCTGAGGTGATGAATTTAAGAGCGCGAATCAAAGCGCCGCAAACACAGGAAAGAACCCACTGTTGAAATAAGTCGATACCGGGTCTAGGTTACCCGAGGCAAAGCTGGGAAAGAAATAAGCCGATAACCGGTCTATGTTACCCGAGGCAAAGAAGGTGGAAGGTGGATAAGCTGATACCGGGTCTATGTTACCCGAGGCAAGGAAGGGTGGAAGGCGGATTGGCCGATACCGGGTCTATGTTACCCGAAGCAAGGAAGGGTGGAAGGTGGATTGGCCGATACCGGGTCTATGTTACCCGAGGCAAGGAAGGGTGGAAGGCAGATAAGCCGATACCGGGTCTATATTACCTGAGGCAAGGAAGGGTGGAAGGCGGATTGGCCGATACTGGGTCTATGTTACCCGAGGCAAGGATGGGTGGAGATTAGGCTGGGGATCTGAAATGGAGCGGATCTGCTAAGGATTTGCAGTTTTACAGGCGATACGTATTTACTCCTTGATCGACTATTTTGGGAACAAAAATTTTTACCCCTTCTATCAAGAATAAATACGGCTTGATTACATTACTCTAAGATGTTGAAGCTTGGGCCCGCACGGCTTTGATTTGTCTCTTGAGACCTATTTTCTGCTTTGAGAGGGGCCTTGGCTCAGAGCAGTCAGGTGATGTTGGTGGGTACCTGCACTTGGATTGGTTATGATGAATATGCATATGAATTGTGTGTGTTTACTTTAAACTTATGCATGTATGTATGGATGCATGTATAGTTCTAAATGTATGTATGCATGCAACATGTGGCTTATGCTTTGTTCTTGGTATCCGTATGAGCCCGGGGATGGAATTCGTGGCTCTCGATTAGCCTGAATGTTGACCCAGATGACTTGCAGCACCACGCGATATGGTTTAATCTCATTGAAATAGACGGGTGCTTCTTCTTGACTCTAAGCATTTTTTTTGCATCATACTGACCCAGTCCGATTGTTTCGACATTTTTTTATCAACTAACCATTACACTGATCTAGGTATTAGAGGAGTTTACCCTCTTGAGTGACTTTCCACTTTATCCTTTGCACATCCTGAAGTGCTATCAAGCTCAGTGGATGAGGATGATAGGCCGTGCCGATGGATGGTCCGTTTGATCGAGCAAGAGGATAAGGATGAGATCTTGCATCCCTGTACTGTATAATGCTCCAATCTGGTATCAGTGTGTATAACAGTAGCTCCTGTGGTTTTATCAAGAGCTTGGATGCAATGTCCTACTAATGGACGTTTATATGTAATGGCACGATGCATGCAAGATGAACATCTGATCAGAAATCCAAACATACATAATATCACAATGATAACATCAAAAGGAGTATAATAGGAAATATAACAGTGACTCTGACTTTGTATATCACCCCTCTCCTGTTGCCGACACGTCTTTTCGGTTTTCCGTGTCAGAAATTTTTTTTTTTTTGTCAAAAATTTGGTGATGGGCATTTCATTTGCGTTGATCCCTTTTGCAATAGTTTGTCTTGGGATCGAAAAATGTGCCTCGATATGTTCATCGAAAATTGTGAGAACATCGCTATTGACTATATCCAATGGTTCGGCCTTTTCCTTTGCCCCTGGTATCAGAGATTTGTGTTTAGGGAATAAAACACCTCCACAGACAAGGTTTGCTGCGTGATGTAGTTCATATGAAAACATTGACATGCAATGACATGACAAATGCATATTGAAAAGCAAAATTGAATACAAAACATTCATGACATAATGAATGCGGATGCATTAGGAAAATCTAAAATGTAGCTCTGGTTTTAATTGATGCCCCTTCAAATTACCAATGCGCCCTTTCAGTTTTCCGCATTGGAGCTTCCCTTTTTTTCCTTTTTTTTAAGGAATAAATGACCGACCACTGAATAGAGTTGCCATTATGGACGGACAACCTGAGATGAATTCAATTAACCACTGGATTCCCCTGCGGTCTGATGCCGTATTCATTTTTCCAATTCACCCCAGATTCCAGTTCAAGCACGGTTCCCAAAGATGGACACAGCTTCCAGCCTTCCAATGCGTGATCTAATTCAGACTGACTTGAGTTAATCTTGGTTCCCTTGTGTCTGCCGCTCACAATGACCCTGGTAGGTATTCACTTCTGCTACAGCCAAAAACCGAGTTCTTAAAATGGTTGGTACATGCAACCTTCCCCTGAATGTTAGCACAGCAGGCTTTACAAGCTTTTTCTGTTGATAGCATCATTCCATTCATGATTGTCGAAGGCCTTGTAAAACTAAGTTACTCCAACACTATCGGTGAAGTTCACAAATGCATAACCGACATTTCCTCCAGTCTTGAAATCCATAAGGAAGTAGGGGAAACCATAAGCAGACTTCCCTTTGAACTTACTCTTGGCCAGAATTTATGGCAGATTATGTCTTTGGAACTAGCCTGGCAGACTTCTGATCATCAGACTTGTTTTCTCACCGAGATTGGCGTTGATCTCCCTCTTATTCGACTTAATCTCTTCAATAGTTAGGTTCTTGGGTAACCACTGTTGCCCCTTTTCACCTATAGAAATTGCTTCCTCCTTACTCCAGAACCTCAGAGCTATACATTTCATTTTCCCTTTTTTCCATCATTGTTGAGCTCATTTGAAATAGACTCATATTCAAATCCTCTCTCTATCATGAACTCAAGACCTCTCCCATAGTTTGAGGATTCAAAATAATTAGTCTAGGAGTTCAGATTGAATAGAAATGGCAAGTGATTAAACGGGTATTCCCAATTCAGTACAGGTTGGTGGTAAACGAAGACTGATTGGAACGGTGCCATAACCACCTACTCCGTCATCCTTCCGGTGATGAGATGATGCAGAAAAATTTGATATGGAGCAGTATTGGGGTTCAATTTCTTGTTGGAAGCCATTGATGGCAGAAAATAAGGCTTCACAGAATCGGTTCAAGGGAGAAGATGAAAGTGTTGTGCCTTGCATATAATAAAGGGAAGACAAAGGGCGTTGTGAGCAGGGGATAAGGTAGAGGGTAGAAGAAAAAGGGAAGTGTTTTGGGTTTGAAGGTATGGGAAGTTTAAATCTTTCACAGAAAGTTCAACAAAAATCTGATAACGATGGAAATTAGTAAGTGGAGATTACTTGTTATACCTTGCCATTTAATTCTATGAGACACTCCAGTGTTAATTATGGCCGCCGTGTGTGAGAGATAAAGACACTAATCTTCTCTGCCACCACGAGAAGTTAACTTTTCAGAATAGGCAAAAACGTACTTATCTCCATTGTCTCAACTCACTGATCCCGGCACTTCATGCAATAGATGGGCCACCCCCCGGATTCATCAAACACTCAACAGAGTTTGTTTGGGTTTCATTGTTTAGATAGGAAGAATTGGGAAGTTGTACAAATGAGAAAGGATGAGGATGAGATATAGGAGTAGAGTAACAAGTATAGGGGTTGGAATTTGGTAGTGGGAACAAAGCCAGAAGTGGATTGATGCCAGGGTGACAGGTTAATTGATAATTGATCAGGGAGGATTCAGGTGTTTCCAGGTTCAACCTTGTTTGTGCTGCCATTGCGGCAACATGTGAGAGATTGACAAGGTCATATATCTATGAATAAAGAGAGCACGACTGTAGGCCCGGAGTGGAAATCTCACTGTAAGGGAGAGCGGAAGTCTTCCATCTGTACCGGTTTTTTTTAAAGCTAAATCCAAACCACAGCCACCTGTTGATTTTCCTGCTGCATTCAAATCCATGTATGTCATGCTTGTTTAATATGTCTTTTGGATGAACAATGCATGTGTAATGTCATATGCATATGAATGCCATACAAACAAGACTATATACGCACTACAACCAATACCTGCTTCAGATTTTTACAGCTTGATGGGTGGCGAAGATCATTTGGATTTCTTAGGACTTGGTGCTTTTGATGAGTTTGGGTTTTGACTGCAAGGTTATAATGCGTGATGCTTTCTCGAGTATGGAATTAGAATCAAAGCTTTATTTTGGGGATCGACTCTGAAATTTAGCAATGGTCTCTGGTTTGGAATGATTTGGTTGTATTGTGGACTATTCAAGTTGAAACTTTTAGGGTAAGACCAATAGTGTTTGGGGTCGTGGTTTGTAGGGATCACTGATCTAGGTCAGTAGTTGATTCGGCGGAAATGGTGCCATCCCATTATTTGTTTGGCAGACCTTTTTTTTTTAGGAAAGGGGTTTAACCAAAGTTAGGTTCACTTTTAAATTCCCTATAACACTCAGATCGATGTTATGCATTTTAAATATTATGCGTGTTGGATATGTAGTGTCAGATGATCAAATGCATATATATAATGCCATGTACATACAATCACCACATAAGTAAGAAAACAACAAGACATATTGCATTCAAAATGAGTTCAATACACTTTACAAACAAAATGAGTTCCCTACGGGAAGGAGCCTCTAAAGGTATTGATCTCACAGCATCCGACTATTCCTTATCCGGTCACTGCCCCAGCTTCAATGTCACTGCCCCACTTTCATCAAACCAGACCTTAGAGTTCTTCATCATATTCCTATCCCCGGGATATTCGAGGAATTTCCTTGCCGATCTCCCTGCTTGTCACTAGTCGCCGGTTGGAAGTGGATGGGATCTTCAATTTTCCTTCGGCGACTAATTTTAGGATCTCCTTTCTTAAATCAAAGCATATGTTGGTTTGGTGACCTGTCACCACATGATAGTTGCAGAAATTAATCTTATAATTCGGCGCCAGCTCGACATATGGTCTGATGCTCTGGAGCAGTCACTAATCTGCACAATGAAATAGGCCATGGAGATATGCCTTTCCCTTTACCCTTAGGAAGTGGATTCCCGATGTGTCGCGGGACAATGTCAGTACTAGCCTTGGGGGGCACTTTCAATTCCATCTCATTGGTCAGCCCTCTTATTTTGCCTTCAAGCTCTGCCACACGTGCCTCCAATTCAGAGCACCTAGTTGTCAGCTTTTTTACCCTGTCACGATCATCTCCAAGCATCTCTTTCAACATTGTCGCTGCCTCTTCCCTAACTGCCTTTCGAAATCTTGATGAAGTAACATAATCATCCATGACATCTGTTATGGTGTTTAATCATCCACGACATCTGTTATGGTGTTGAAGTTCAATGGGCCAGCCATTTTCAAGACTCTTTCCCTTCCTCCCCTAATAAAAACACTTGTTAGCATTGACTGGGACATGCATACGGAGAATACCAAGTCAAGGGATGATGTAGGCATGACTGCGTGATGTGATTCATTCATGTATGAACAGTGATGTCATGTGATGCCATGTCATGTTATGCAATTCTAAGCTAGTCAAGTGCACACAAAGCCAAGAATGGAAACATGCAAAATGCAATGAATGTTGTTGATGAAGCTATATGCTGAAGTAGAGCGTGGCATATAAATATACACCACATGGATAAAATGACACGTAAGGTGTCCACGGATCGAAGCAAGGTGATACTTGCGAAGAGCTCATACATATAGGGTGGATCTTATACAAGGGTTAGATCTACGTGTAGAGCGGTACGTGTAGAGTGGATCTTACACGGGAAGAAGTTCAATATTTAAAGCGATACGTGTAGAGCGGATCTTTCACGGGAAGAGGTTTAATATTTAGAGCGGTACGTGTAGAGCAGATCTTACACGGGAAGAAGTTTAATGTTTAGAGCGGTACGTGTAGAGCGGATCTTACACAGGAGGAGGTTTAATGTTTAGAGCGGTACGTGTAGAGCGGATCTTACACGGGAGGTGGTTTAATATTTAGAGCGGTACATGTAGAGCGGATCTTACACAGGAAGAGGTTTAATGTTTAGAGCGGTACGTGTAGAGCGGATCTTACACGGGAAGAGGTTTAATGTTTAGAGCGGTACGTGTAGAGCAGATCTTACACGAGAAGAGGTTTAATTACACGGGAGGAGGTTTAATATTTAGAGTGGTACGTGTAAAGCGGATCTTACACGGGAAGAGATTTAATGTTTAGAGCGGTACGTGTAGAGTGGATCTTACACGGGAAGAGGTTTAATGTTTAGAGCGGTACGTGTAGAGTGGATCTTACACGGGAAGAGGTTTAATGTTTAAAGCAGTATGTGTAGAGCGGATCTTACACGGGAGGAGGTTTGATGTTTATGTGCACGGGACACAAGGATAGGGTTTCTAATGATTTAGACCTAAGGGGTTTGATGGAATTTCTAGCGTTTGTGGAACACCTAAATGACTCAGTGCATGTGGTAAAGTCCTTGGTGCTTGTGGAGTGCTTGAACGTTTAACAGATGAGTAAGATGTACATCATAAGATAATGAGAATGACTCCCTTGCTTTTATTCTTTTGACTTTGGACATTCTAAGAGTACCTCATACTATGCCAAACTAATGCAAAGAAGACCGCATGTGAACATTCACACGGGGTATAAGTTCGGCGCTTTTAGGGCACCTCGTGAGTTGTCATGAAATGGCCAAGTATAAGGCGGCACACGGGTAGAGTTTCGATGCCCTATAGGTCGATGTCGTGAAGTGAAATGGTCGCATGGGGACTGCCCCACGGATAGAGTTCTGATGCTTTTGAAGCAGTGTGACATGAGATGACATGACACGAGAGTTGCGTGTTACTCGAGACATGGACAAAAGTTCGGCTTTCATGAACACCTTGCATGATTTGATAATGTTATGAAATTCCTTTATATGTATTCTTATCTGGTTCTCTGGGAGCACCTCGCATGATTTCACAATGTTATGAAATGGTTCGATGTGAACCATAACATGCAAACAGGACTTCACATTACCGAGATGCCTATGATGGATGAATATGATATCATGCGATGACGTCGTGTGAACTATCACACGGAAGCGAATCTAGGACCATTGTGGTCTACTATTGAATGATATGATATTTTGTGAAATGGCCGAGTGCAATCCGATGCACGGGAGGAATGCGGGTAGTTTTAGGGTACCCAATATGTTATGGAATGAAATGATCATGGAGGGTACATTTGGAATCATCCTTTATTAGGTGGAATGATATGATACGGATGTGTATGTCATACGAAGATGCAAGTGGCTGCACGAAAATGTGGTTAAAATGCATGACACATATAATGATGTTGTATATGTTTCGTGGGATGCTGCACATGAGATATGAATGGCACGCAAATAAAATATCGTGGCTGCACAAAAATGTGATTAGTGTCAAGCATATGCCGATGTCCGAAAATGGCTACATAAAAATGTGGTTAGTGTCAACGTCATACAAATGTTAATGTCCTGAAAATGGTCGTGTAAAAGCATGATTATAATGACAAGCAGATGATTGTGTGCGTTTGATGTTTTATGAATAAAAAATGATAATGGGCACGAATTCTTTATTCCGGACATCCCAAGAACACCTAGTGCTATGCAAAAAGGTCGTGCGTGGACCGCCACAAGGACGAAAGTTCAGCGCCTTTGGGGCACCTAATGATTTATGTGATATCGTCGCGTGTGTACCAACACACAGACATAACTTCGACACTTTATAGGTCTATGGGATGATATGAAATGGTCACATGAGGCAACTCCATGGATAGAGCTCTGATGCTTTTGAGCATATGATATGAAATGATGCTGTAAAAGAGTCACGTGTACCGGGGACACGAACAGAGGCTCGGCGTCCGGGGAACACCTTTCATGATTTGGAATATTATGAAATGCCCCTATATGCGTACTAATTTAGCACTTGGGGAGCACCTTGAATGATGTAATAATGTCATGAAGTAATCCGATGTGGATATGTTATATGATGTTTCTGATAAGTGAGCGTGATGTCATGAAATGCATCGTGTGAATGGCCAAACGGAAATATACCTAGGACCATTGTGGTCTTTATTGAATGAAATAATTTAGTGGAATGGCCGAATGCAATCCGGTGCATTAGCAGGACACGGGTAATTTGGGTTACCTGATATGTTATGAAATGATTACGATAGGCGTCCTTGGAATATCCATGATTTAAATAAGATGAAATGATATTGGTACTTATGTCACACAAAATGCAAATGGCTGCATAAAAACTTGGGTTAGGATGTATGACATACATAATGATGTTATGTATGCTATGTGAAAAAATGCTAATCACACAAATATAATGTGATGGCTAAAAAAGAAATGGTTAGTATGAATGGCAAACGGATGATTTAATGTTTTTACACACAAAAATAAAATGCAAATGGCTGCATAAAAATATGGATTAATTAGCACACAAATGTTTTATTGTATGGAAAATGCCATATGTATGGAAAATGTTGATTATGGTATGTCATGCACGTGTAGATAGCGATGGTGATGCGTCACGGGATGGTGAGAAACACGTAGCACACAAAACGAATTCTTCCAACCTTATTCCTCCAAGCGTGGTCGGTCTCAAAAATTCTAACCAAGTCCTAGGTGGGGTTCTCTCTGATCACCAACCGGGGATGATAAAGGTGCGATTTTATTTTATTCACACAATTTATTTTGGTGTCCTAGGGGAATCCAACTAAAGCTGCCTATATGAGTTCGGTCCAAGTCGGGTTAAAATCAAGGCTCCCATAGCAAAATATACTCCTCACTTCTCCCTACTTAAGGGTCCGAAAGAAGGGGTTCGTACGAGGCTATGGGTGGTGTTTCGTATTTGTACCCCTAAGACCATGAGGAACAAAGGTGACACTTCAACAATTCACCGGGCTAAAGTGGAATACTTAACCTAATGCAAAAAATGTCTAACTGAAAATGCAAAATGAAATACCAATCAAGAATCATCTACCTTATTTTAATTAGACACTTTTCAAGGCTTGTTAAATTCTTTTAAGTTTTTAAGAGTCGCCACTATGAGTCGAAGACTTTTTCGACGGAACGCGGACTCCCTTTCGGAAGGGGCGCCTCGATTTCGGGCGGACCCTTCCATCGCGTGGGGTTTTTAGAATGGAAATTCGGTTTTTAGACAACTAGATTAATTCATAAAAGAACTGAGACCTAAGCCTCGATGAATATTGTAGGAGTCGCCACCCGGCTCAGCTCAACCGGGAAATTTATAATGTAGCTGAACCGGACGAATGGCCGCTACACTATCCAGAGATCTAGGTCCAGACAAGTCCTTTATTTCGTGTCTAATTAAAATAAATATGGCCAATGTTCATAGACGGTATTTCAAATTCTAAAGTTAATTTTATTAAAATAATTCATACAGCACACACACAAATAAAATACAAAATAAAAGTAAAGCGGTAAATTATTAAGTGGCTTACAACCCAATCGAATCAAAAATAAGAAAAGACTCTCGACCTCACTTTTACAACCGCCTAAAATACATGATTTATCTAAAAATTACAATTGCCTAAGGTACACGTATTAATCTATTAAATACACCAAAAATAAAAATAAAAAAATGCAAAACAAAGGGTTAGCACAATATACGGCACGCCACAAGTAGAACTCAAATAGGACAGAATTGGCAAAATTAGAATTTGGAGGCATGCATTTAGGGGGATAACCGGGTTGGCTCGGCTAGCCGGTCCGATTAGACCTGGAAAACATTTTAAAACGTCCATGTATTTTGGTTTTGTGAGAAAATAATTTTTGAAAACGATTTATTTTCTGGTTTAATTAATTTTAGCATGTGAGGTAGGTCGATTTTCGGGAGAATCAGGTCTCCGTCGTGGTATTGTTCTAAATGTAATTTCACTGGAAATTAAATCTAGGGTCGTGAATGCACACAACAAAATTCATTTTTGGTGATTTTCTGAATTTTTAGAGATTATTCTAGAAATTCTGCTCTTGGACGAGCACTACAGTCGTACGACTGTAACTACGGTCGTACGACAGTAAATCATTCCAACTTCAGAATTTCACCAAAATTATTCAAAATAAAATTGAGAAATTAATGGAAATCAAGAACACTCGTACGAATGTTCATCAACTCAAGAATAGTCGTACGACTGTTCTTGATTTTCATAAACAGAAAACACAAAAAGTGAACAAAAATGCACAAAATCACATCAATTAACCCAGAAAGCATGAAAAATAGAGGGAATGGAGAGTGTTTACCTCTTAGGCACTGATCCACCGTAAGATTGACCCCTTGCAACGCACCAATCAACACCAAATTGCTTCTTTTCTCTTTAAGTTAGGGTTGAGAAGTTTGGTCCAAAATCTCCAAAATGTCATGGATTTGAGTGAAGTTAGAGTTCGAAATTGATTGAGTTTAAGTTTCAAGTCATTAACTTATGATTTCTATCCTGTTTGAGACATTAACACTCAAGAATCAAAAGAAAAAGAAGGAAAGCTTGAGTTTTTTGTGAGTTTCTTTCTTCCTCCTTTTCCTCTCTTTTCTCTCTTAAATTTCTTTCTCTCTAATTTCTTAAGCTTAAGAGCCAAAAGTCCCTTCAACTTCTCCTGGTTCCTTGCTGCCTTTCTCGAGCATTAATTGCTCCATCTTTTCCTCTCTTTTTTCAGCTTTCACGGTATGGGCTGGTTCACCTGCCATGACCTTACAATCGTACGACTGTAGGTTGATTACAATCGCACGACTGTAGTCAAAGTCGTACAACTATTGTCTCTTTTTTTTTGTTTTTTTTAAGGATGGAAAATTCCGGCGCTTACACCTGTGGATGACCATTTCTTATGGATCGAGTGGACTTTGTGGATGGTCAGGTGATGCTTCAGGCCGATTTTATGTATTAACCTCTAGAAGACTGTGTAGTGTGCCTGGTGGTCCACAAACGGGTTAAATGTCGGGTGGAACACACTGTTATTTTAGGATATGGTGCTATCAGAAGTCCCCCCATGGTGAGTAATTCAAACTCTTTTAGGGTTTCTTTCAGCAGTAGGCTTGCGTGAACCGAGGCACTTCTTGGGCCTTGTGTACCCAACGCTTGGGTGACAGGTGTCCCCGTATTTGAAGCGGTGTCAGGAGGCATCTTTTCAACTGCCCATTCATTATTTCCTTTAAAAGGAAAATTTGTCTCCTGCTCTTCATTTGTTTTGAGAATTCCAAGGCTTTCTTCCTGTGATTTCTGGGCTTCCCATTCCATCTCCACAATTCGTTTCTTTGATTCCGTCATTTCTCAGTAAGTCTTCCTTCCTTGTACTTTGATTTAGTGGACATGCAATTTAGATTTCTGTAATTTGCTTTCTACTTGGATTTACTTTCTGTTTGGATTTGCTTTCTCGCATGTTCGTCTCCCTTGCCCTCCTGGGTTTTGGTCTTCTTCGCCCTGCTTATTTACGATTCCACCCTTCTGTTTGAACTTATGACTTCTTCTGTAACTATTAGCGATCTGGGTTCTTCAGATAGTGGGGGATCTGGGGAACTTATGAATTCTAGGAATCGCCCTAGATCTTCTGGTCACGCGAGGGGATTTGGTTTCAAAAGTTCAGGGCAAAAGCCCCATCGCCGACTCTTCGGTCCAACCGATCCTGATGACTATAGGGAAATTACCACTCCTAATTTATCGAGTCCACCCCTTTCTTCAGGGAACGAATACCGCTTGACCACCTCTTCGAAATCCAATTCTCCTACTTCAGTGCCCCCTGTTGATGCTAAGTAGGCGGGTACTTCGGCTCCGCCCGGGGTAAATACCAACTTGCCGCATGAGGCTGTAACCCAGGTGGATTCCTTATCTCCATCTGGCTTTCGCTCACCTGGTCCTGTAGAGGTCAGGATAGAATGACTCCTCGCATAGAGGAGATGGTCTCTGAGATTCACAGAGGTCATATTCAGCTGTACTGGGAGATCTATCCCTAGTTACGAGGATGTAAGGTTATGCTCCCTTCCTCAGATCAGTGCATCTATAGGCCTCCACCCGGCTATTTCTCCATTTACTTGGATCAAATTCGATCTGGCTTTTCATATCCCCTCCCAACCGGCATTTGTGACATTCTTCACAAATGGAGCCTATGTCCTGCTCAGATCCATCCTAACTCATGGGGGATATCTGTGCCACATACTGGTTGTGTGAAAACCTAGGTTTTCTATTGAATGCCGCCTTCTTCCAGAAGCTTGCCACTCCGAAACTGAACTCTGGGAGGATCAATATCAGCTCTCCAAAAGGGGAGATTTCTACATTTTCAAGGCCGGATCGCCTCCTAAAAGCACTTCAAACATTTTTTCTTTTACATCAAAATCCAAAAGGATCTTGAGGACTTCCCTACTAGGTGGTCCTTTAATGGAGCTAGGAAGGCCTGCCAGCGTCTCCTCCCGGATGAAAATATCCGTCTCCAAGAGTTTAGGTCCCTAGCTCCTCATAATTGGACTTGGCAAGTTACGGTTGACACTTACATTGAAAAGATTAGGCTTGTAGAGCATGAGGTCTCAGGGACCGGCTTTATCTATTACCCGGGTCTAGTTCCTAGATGAAGTATCTCTTTTTTTTTTTTTGTCCTTGCTTAGTCATTTACTTGTTTTTGCAGGCATGAATGCGACTAATGCTCTTGGTCGCGTTTTAGCTCAAAAAAAGAAGAAATTGCTGAAGGAGCCATGCCCAAACCTTGAAGAGCTCCCATCCGGTGCTGGTGCGCCAAGTAAAGGTCCGGGTGCTACGAATTAGCAAAAGAGGAAAAGAGCTGCTTCTGCTGGCACGGAAAACTATTCACTCGGTAAATTTGGCTATCTTCTTCTTCATGTGTCCTCTTTTGTTTGTACTGATCCCGTGTTTTTTCTTTACTTGGTTAGGGATATGGTGCAACATCTGCCTCTCCTGGATCGTCTCCTCTTCCTTTTGTTCTTCCTCAGCATTGGTTGCGAGGTAGAGAGGGGCTAGAGGTCCGAATAAAGGACCTGGATGTCCAGTCGGAGCTCAAATCTGAGTTTGTACTACCGACTGACAGGAATGAATATGGCCAGCTGGGCGACAATGAGGCTGCTTCCATGTGTATCATGGAATTATCTTATGTAAGATTTTTAATTTTTTTATTCCTTTACATTTCCGCCCTCCTCTTCCTTCTTTTCTCATTTGGTTTATTGATATAGAAGGATTCTTAAGAACGGTCGAGCTGGTTGGTCGTTTGTCTAAGACCAGCGAACTAGCCAAGGAGAAGGAGGCGGCGGAGAAGAAGCTCAGGTAAACCCTGCAGGCGCTAGAGGCTGAGAGGAGCAAGGCTTGGGAGCAGGGAAAGAAATTAACGACCTCAGGAAGCAGCTAAATGATGAGAAGGCGGTGTACTAGCAAATTAACGACCTCAACAAGCAGCTAGAGGATAAGAAGGAGGCGCACAAGCAAAGCGTCGAGAAGTGTGATGTCACTCTTCTCGATTCAACAGGTAAGCTGGTTCTTTTGGGCAAGATGTACGGCCAACGCTTCCTTGCCGCTTGCCAGGAGGTCCATCCGGACTTGGTTTTGGATTTGGACTCAGTTGATTTTCCCCAATATGATGAGCTTTCAGTCGACAGTCCAGCTTTGAGTGAGGACAACACCGGGTCGCCTGTGGGTGCTGAAGAGTCGGTGGATATAGAAAGTGGTGCTCCTGAAGGGGGTGCCCCTAAGCAGTGATTATAAAATTTGTAGACTCAAACCCTTAGTAGGCTCTTTTTCTGTTTGTATTTTATACATTATATTAATGAGAAATCCTTTTATACGTTCATTGCGAATTCTGCTTTTTTCTTTCCCAAGTTTATTTAATCAGTTTTTATTAGCATCCATTTGAATTGCCTTGTGCTGAGCTTTTTAGGCTTGTAGTTTTGTGCCAAGTTTATACACTAGATCTTTCATGATTTGTTTTGGACCCAATTAGGGTTTAATACATTTCATTTGTTATTTGAATCCGCCAGCTTTTGAGCGTGGGCTTATAACAAAAGATATTTACTCGGTTATGAACGACTCCTAGTTTGGAGATTTCGGTAATTAAGAGATATTTTATTCATCTTTTTGCATTACATCTTAAAGGACGTCCCCTGTTAAGTTTGGTATTACAACTGGAGGTACTGCCTCATTAAAAACCCTGCTTAAGGAAAAACCCAGTGGGAAAATTCCGTTAGCGGGAAAAAAAAGTACAACCCTTTTCTCTTCTAGCTACTTTAAGGTGGGAAGTAGCCTTATGTTGGCAATATTCCATGTGTGTGGGATTTCTTTCCCATCTAGTCTGTAGAGCTTGTATGTTATTGGACCGACTACTTCTACCACTTTGTACGGTCCTTCCCATTTCGCACCAAGTTTTCCCTTTCCTTCCCTCGCTTGCGACACAACAGAGTCCTTTAGGACTAGGTCTCCCTTTTTTAGGGTAATCTTTCTTAGCTTCCTGTTGTGATAGCGGGCTACTCTGTTCTTGTAGGTCGCCATCAGGACATAAGCCTTCTCCCTTCTCTCTTCTAAAGAATCTAAGTGGTATTTCATCTTGATGTGATTCTGGGCTTCAGTGTAGCATGTCACCTGGTCGTTGGGAGTGCCTATCTAAACAAGTATGACTGCTTCTACTCCGAATACCATAGCAAATGGTGTTTCTCCAGTCGGCATTCTTGGTGTGGTCCTGTAAGCCCACAGGACATTGTTTAGTTCATCCGTCCATGCTCTCTTGTGGTTTTCCAACCTCTTCTTGATTCCCTCTCCTATGGTTCTGTTTGTGACTTCCGTCTGTCCGTTGCTCTAGGGGTGTGCCACCAAGGAGGAGTTGTGCTTGATTTTGAGCCCTCTACAGAATTCCTCGAATTTGTTCGAGGTGAATTGTGTTCCATTGTCGGATATGATTTTTTGAGGTATTCCGAACCTGGTGACGATGTGGTCCCAAATAAAGGAGATGATTTTCTCCGATGTGATAGTTGTGGCCGGCTCTACTTCCACCCATTTGCTGAAATGGTCTACTGCCACTATGATCCACTTCCTCTATCTGCTGGCTTCGGGCATTGGTCCTACGATGTCAATTCCCTAAATGAAAAAGGGCCAACCAGTTAATATTGGTTTCTACTGTGCTGTTGGCAGGTGGGACCTTTTTGAATGGATTTGGCATTGGTTGCATCTCCTTACGTAGGTGATTGCGTCTGCTTCCATTGTCTCCCAGTAGTATCCTTGTAATATTGCCCTTCTGACCAACGTTTGTGCCGCCTGGTGTGATCCACAGATTCCTTCATGCAATTCTTGAAGGATATATTTTTCATCTTCCATGGTGACGCACTTCAGCCAAGCATCAATAAAGGATTTTTTATACAGTTCGTTGTCGATCACCGAATACCTTTGTGATTTTCTGGAGATCTTTGTCGCCTCTTCTTTGTTCTCGAGCAGCTTGCCCTCGACCAAGTACTTGACAATGTGTTCCATCCATCCCAGCTATATCTACCATCAACATTAAGATTTGGTGAGATTTGGATTTATCTTCCATTTGTGCAGCATTTTGCTATTAAAAATAATTTTTGAGATTATTTTTATTAATTTTTCTATGATTTTGTTAATAATTCGAATTCACAGTCTCATTTTAGCAAATATAGTATATATTATTTGCTATGAATTTCTATTATGATTCTCTTCTGAAATTTCCACATCATTACTTGCTTGCTTATTGTTAATATATTATTAGTCTCTGAGTGTAGTATATATTTTAAGATTATATAAGTATCTCATTTCTTCATATAGTTATTATTTATTTTTGTTAATTTTTTTATTATGTTTTGATTATACTGTAGTATATTGTTAGTTTGATTCTCGATTATTAATAGTATACCAAAAGATTACAAAAATATATTTCTCCATATGGTTATTCTTCATGATTGTGTCTTTTTTTTATTATTATTTTTATATTATTTGATTAATTTATGTAAAAAAATCTACTTAATATTTGAATTGATATGATTTGGCAACAAATATCATATTGCAATCAAAATTGATATTATTCAGTACGATTTCCTATTTAATTTTGTGAATTTCATATTATTGCTGCAACGTAATGTTGATTTAATCTCCAAATGGTTTGATTTCTTTTGATTATGTAATAATAGTGTGGTTGATTAAGTAGGAAGCACAAAGAGCAAAATGCAAATCCCATTCAAATCCGATTGACTTAATTAGTAGGATTTTGTATCTTAATTAATTTATTTTCATATTAATTACTCAATACAATGCTTATTTAATTATGACATTAAATTGCAAAATCTCTATCCAATATTTCAGGAATTTCTTTATTCCAATCCCATTGACATTTACCTAATTTATACAATATGTTTGATTAGTTAATTAGTTTGCAACTTATTTACTTTTACTAATTTTGTTCTAATAACTTACATTTAGTTGATTTTTTTGATTTCAAAGCCCTTGTAAATTGAGCTTTCTTGATACAATGTAAAGAAGAACATCGTTTCGCTTAATGAATGTTACATTTCAAGAGAAAAAATTATACCATTGAATTTTGCAATTGCAACTGCTTTTTAACTTGGCTTGCCACTTAGCCTCCCATCGGCTAAAAATGAGTTGGTAGCTAAATATCTTCATAGAAAGGGTAGCTTATCTTGGGGGCGAATGTCATGTTTTAGCCCATGTCTTTACCTAAATTTTCTTCAATTAGTCCTCTATATTTAGATATGGCTTTAGTTTGCTTATGCATTTATAATTTTGTAAACATCAGTTTGTGCAAGTCTACAATTCCCAGTCTTTAACGGCAAAAACCACCACAAACATATTATGATATTTCTCTTGAAAGTTTGGACACAATTTGTGTATCTTTACATATAACCATAGGGATGTGATGAACAATGTAATTTACTTTTGATGTACATTATTCCCATAGGCATATGATATTTGTGTAAGATGGTTGAGCTTTTTCATATGTTTAATCCGAATCATTCTCCTCAGCTAGGCCAACTAGTTCTCTGAAAAAGGATTTGACAGATGATGGCCACTTATAAGATGAATATCCTTCTAGTATCCTTTCATTTTCATATTCAGATGCTGCTGTGTCTTTTTTCTGGTCACTTTCTACTGATACTGATACTGATGCTTCATCCACTAAGAAAGGCACTACATGCTTTTTCATATCCTCTCTGGAGATTCCCAGATGCTTTCCTGATACATTTACAAACTGAACTCTTCCTTCTGTGTGTAACATCTTTAGACCTATCCAGTCCTCCGTGTACAGCTTTGTCTACAAAGAAGAAGAAAGTAGCCATTTTTGTGACAACGTATTTACCAAAATCACTAAAAGCTAGTGACAATTACACAGATTTGAGTTTTGTAAAATGGATTCGGCACATTGACCGTACCTGTTCTACTGACATGACTGTCTTGAAAGATCCATCAGGATAATAACCGAACCAAGAAGTTTCCTTAGGTATCAAAACGTTGTCATTCTCAAACTGTTGAAGATTTCTTAAATGTCAAGTCTTTCAATTTTAGGAACAAGAAAATCAGGATAACAAAAAAGGCAAATACAACTCACCATGATAAGCACCAAGTTTTGCAGACTTGTAAACCTTTCCTTGTAAGTTTGGTTTCTCTCAGAAGGGCGTTCATTGTTGAGCTTTGGAAGAAACTTGCATTTTTCCAAGTAATCATCAATGTCCTAGCAATGTGGAAACAATTTGTATTACAAGATGGAAACACAATTAAAAAAAACCAACAGAAAGCTTTGACAGGTTTTCTTCTGAACAAATTGATACAGACAAGGCAATACATACAACCTTATTGCAACATGTTTGATATAAAAGGGCTTATCACTCACATTAGGTAATTTTAGATAGCCAGCAGGAGCCAGGTGATCCTGCAATTTGAAAAACCAGATTCTATTAGTCTAACCCTAGCCAAAAAAAACATTATTATTATGGTGGAGAATTCCTATTCAGGATTCTTATATTGACATGTTAAAAAATATGCTTCTCCAAATTGGACAAGAAAAAAAAAGGGTAAGCTGCACGGACGTACCTGGATATATTCACTATATATCTCTCCCTTGATTAGATTGTTTGCGATTATGCAGAAAATACCAGACTGCAAAAGAGAACGACTGCAGAAATTTAGATCTCTCAATAGAAAAGGAGAATATTTAAATGGAACAATTCTCTTTCAAAATTTTGGGACGAAGCTAGTCCTCAACACCCCCCTGAAGCAGTCTTCAAAAGAGATATTATGTTTCAGCAAATACAGCATGAAGGCTTTGTTCTACAATTCATGCCTCTATTCTAACCTTCCAGCATAATAGCTCAATATGCTCTGTTGCTATGCAACTCAAGTTTCGAGTGCTGAATGTTAAAATAAATTCAGCAGTCATCTAAGAAAATATAGGATACATTTACAAGGGAAAAACATATGAATTTAAGGGATCTATTTTTCATTTGATGTACCCAAAGAAGAATGCATACTCACAAGATACGAAATGGTGGCTTCCTAAACTGTTTAGTTCATGAAATGAACATCCCTTTTATTTTTCGGGTTCTTTGGGAGAATGGTATGGGTATTAAACCCAGGAACCTCTTCTGCAATTATTTAAAGTAAACTAAATAAGCCAAACCTAATTGGTTAAGTTTGTACGACTTAATCAGTAGAAAGTAGGAAATGGTCTCTAACAACTTCCCTATGAAGGAAAGGATCATAGAGATGTTCCCTAACACAGAACAACCTAGGATATACTATCAGGCCCAAGTGTTGCACTGACATATAAGATATTACACCACACAATCATATGGGAATATTGTTATGGTGTCTATGCTTCAACTTAGGTGGTCATAATTACATTTTTTAGAATATATGTGGTTCAAGTACACATGCTTACCTAAGATATGAAACTACATGTATTAACAAAGAGTACAATTATTAATAACTGGTAAATAATTGAAATTTCTTGAGGTTTCTCTAAATACATTAGTAAGTCTTCTAATTTTCAAAAATTATTTCAACAGTTCATTATTTTGATTATGATCACACTATATGTTTTATGGTAACTATTCGCAGATTGTGAGGGGTCAGTTATGGTAACTCACACTGCTTTTTAAAAGCAGGTCAAGCCATTGTTTCTGTTAAGCCTTTGCTTATAGACATTGCAGGATAAAACAGGGATTATCAAGATGAAGCTTGAAGAGAAGTCGCAATGGTACTTACACCACAAAGAGGAACGGAAGCAGTACCAGCATGAGGCCCTCCCAAAGAAATGTAATTTTTAACCTGTCGTAATTGACAAAAGAAAAGGAATAGTTTATTGTGTTTATTCTCTGTGAATCCAAGTATAAAACATGTTTAGAATGTTACCACTAATATAATAGCAATTATGCTACAAAATAAAAATCCATCAAGAGACTTATGAACTTGACACAGAATAGTTAGAATTAACAATGGGTTTATAAAGGGGACAACATGTAGTAGGTAGGAGAATTCAAAAGAAAGTTCATGTAGTGTTGGTCCTTACAGGAGGTGCACCCTCACAAAACTCTATCACACCTCGACCAATTAAATTGCCCTGTAAACCAAAGAAAGAGCAAGAAAGAATCAGAGTCATTCAACAAAAGTTTTCTCAAGTTTTACCTTCAAGACAATAATTAAAAAAAAAAGAAACTAATATTTTACTAAAGTAGTCAATTCAAAACAAGAATGAAAAAGGAAATCAATTTTCTAATTTCACGAATTTAACATAAAGGATGCATGTTCGACATAATTCCTTTTTATTTTCCCTATTTAGTAACAGATCATCTTAAAATGCCGAAACAAGTTCGCTAATGGTCAGAAATTAGAACTATAAAAAATGCATACTTAAATCTTAAACAGGGATGCTGTTCAAAGAGAAATGTTGAATTTTATTGATAGCAAATATCTGGCAAGACGGAAAAAGGCTCATAGATGTGAACGGTGCAGCTAAGGGAATGATCTAATGATAATAGAGAAGGGCACCTTCAAGGAACCTGAAAAAGGATCCAACCGAAAGAAAATTTGGGGGAGAAACAGAAAAAAGCCAGCATGACATATTTAAACAGAAAAAGATCATACGTGAATGTTTCTTGGGAGACTAAAAATAAGTCAATAGATAATCATCAACTCAATCATCAATCAATCAAGACAGCGAAGGACAAGGAAAAGCCTCTTATTAGAACCTCAAATCCCAACTCTCCAATCCAAAAGCTAAAAAGAGAGAGGGAAAAAAAACAGAAAAAGGGGTTTATACATTTATGTACAGAAAACTCAGATCAACTGAATAACACGATAAGAAGATCTAACCTAAAATCTGTTCTTCAAATTTTATTGGCAATAGGTTGGTAGCTAAGTATTTCCAGAATCATTATTTTCAATATTTGGAATTTATTCTTAGATTTTAACCAACTTCTGAGAGCAGATTAGACCTGTTAAAAATGACATTCCTTTCATCAAGACTTCATGAAAGATGGGCTTTCTAGCAATTCATTAGGTTGCATTAATAAGATGCTTACTGTGGTACATGAACTATCACAATAGAAATTACTTTACATGAACATCGTCGCACGAGTAAATGCATTTGAAATGCAAAAATATGATCTACCAAAACATCTTACAAATTAGTACATAACATAACGAATGACGGAAATCAAGCTCAAAAACAGGTAGTTCAAAGGTGGAAACAATACAATCAGTATAGATCACCTGAGAGAGACCAACTATGTTGTAACCTTCACTCAATTCTTTCATTTCCTTCACCTGCACATATGATGGTTATTGATGGGAAAAATAAATTTTAAGAAGAAAACTGGATATGTAACCACAACTACCCCTAGAACTTTCCCACCTTGTCACAAACAACTTCAACCTGCAAACATATAAAATATCTTACATCATAAGAGGCATTGGCAGGAGTTATTTGAGATACAAATACAGTAAAATTATAGTCCTTTTACCTGTTCCTCGATAGACATAAACCATGAATCCCATGTTCCATTCCCAACTTCTCTGCAGAAAAGTAAGTATCAAAACAATGGCAATCACATTGAGAAAATCTATGAGTGGAAATTGTGGAGGAAAAATTCTCAAGGCCCAACTCATTAGACATTAAAATCTGGTTTTAGCACCAAGTTAAGCATGTTAAAGTTAATTTACTAAACACTTCAACATAAATTCTGAAATCATCTAGACCACTAAGATAGTTAAAAGACAAAAAAGTTTAAGAAAGAATTTACACACAAGCAATATCCGGGAGAGCCAGAATAGTTACGCAGCAACTCGGTGAACTGGTTTACGCCTTGATTTTTGCATTGATCTCCAATTCCTGCCACAAAGGGGAGAAGAACAAGAATGATTTGAAAGCACATAAAAATGCAAATTTAAACTAAAACATGCACCTCTAAATGAATAGGTGACCCTAAGTTAAGATCATTGGTACATCTCACACATAACCTGCATCCTTTTTGAACTTCATTCTATTATGTTGTCCTCTCCCTCAAATTCATTCAACAACAAATTCTTTAAACTGCCGATGCAATATAATGATTCTTCATATTATGCACATCAAAGATAACCCATATAGTAAAATATGCAATAAAAGTAAGACTACAAGTTCTGTATTGTTACAACAAAACCTCCCGACTAAGGATATTTTTGCCCCCTGTGCCATCACATTTTTTCTTTTCGCCCCTTGTGGTATGGCTGGTACCCATTTGACTTGTGTGCTATTCCAAAAAAGCTCCTAAATGGTCTAAAATAAGTTGATTCTGTCATATTCCGTTAGGAATATGCTTGTTTTGAGTCATTTTGAAGTTTTTGTGAATAGCACAAGTCAAAATGGAAACCGGGCAAAATAGCAAACCGTTGATAGCACATGAGAAAAAAAGTTCTTTAATCCTGAAACCTCCTCAAAATCTGTATCTTAGAGCGGATAACCATAGAACAGACATTCAATTAAAAATATTAGCTCACTGTTAACAATTAACAACACAATTTGTTAGTACTCACAATATCAGTATCAGAAATTGTCGAATGAAATTAATTCGATTAACTAATACAAACTATACAGAAAAACAGTGACTTGTAACATGATCAGACTCAAAGCAGTGACATTTCACATGATCAGCCTCAAAGAAGTGGCATTTAGCACGATGGGACACCATAATCGATGATAATCAGTTCGATTATTTCCTCCTCATAGCCAACAATAACCAAAATAAAAATACCCAGAGACGGAAAACCATATTGGGCAAAAGATAATGACAAAAAAAATAAAAAAAAGAAGTCAGACAATAAAAAACCATAAAGATGGAAAGAGAATTAATTACCATGGAGAACTACAAAGGGTATGGAACGAGCAACTGGAACAGCGCATAAAATTAAAAGAATGAAGACAGAGTAAAAAGCCATGAATTATGGGTTTTTTTTTTATAGAATTCCGAAGTTCCAAGAACTTTTGAGAGAAGAAGAAAGTGTGAAGTGTGAGGAAGAAGGTTGAAATCAAAGTATCGGGCAAGGCATTTAAGGAGAGCAAATAATGAATGGAGACGAATTGAATTCCTTGTAGAAGTCACCAAACCAATTGATCGAAGAATTTGGTTTCACACAAGAAAGGGAAAATCAGTCAGGAATTTGCAATTGGTTACTGTTGAGAGTGGACCCTTCGCTGATGGCAAAATGGCAGATGGGTTAAATATTGTGGGGTCACTTTAATTCATTTGTTTATGTTTTTATTACATCACATGTTTCCTTTCCTTCTAAAAAATATAATCAACAATACTTAACTGCAATCAATACTTTTAAATCCATAAATAATAAATAAATACTTTTAAATCAAATTTTTCTAACTAAAATAGGGAAAAAAAAAGTCAGTTTTTTTTAAAAAAAAATTTTGGTCTTCACTCGATGTGAATTTTTCTTTTTCTTAAAAAAATATGGCACAAATATTAATTATTTAGATAATCGTTGGTTTTTTTTTTTTAATTTTCAGTTTTAATGATCTAGGTGTTTTTTTTTTTATCTTTTATGAATTATGAATTATTTTTTCCTTATGTTTATATACAAAAAGAAAGGTGTTTGGTTATATTAATTAATATGGGTGAGGATGGAAAAATTAATATGAAAAACAGATTTAAAAATGTCAAAAGTTGTAATTATTACTCCAAATGGATGATATTGGTAGGTAGACAAGGTCTGAACGAGATAAAATTATTCATTACTTTTGTTGTGGACTATATATTATTGAACAAATATTATGAGATGACAAATACAGTATAGATTATTGAGTGTCACATACACACTTTTTTTTTTTTTTTTTTTTGATATGTGAAAAAAAATAATATCGAAAAAATGAAACATTTTTTTTCTCTACAAAATTAACAAAGGCATTGATTTTTCCATTGAAAATAAAGGAATAGAAATTCTAACCGAAACCAAAACAAAAAAATACACATTGCATTCATCAAAATTCATAACGGAATAAAATATATTTAGTCATCATTTATTTAATATAGCATCTTGTAGTATGTTAACAAAATTAATTTCCTAAAATAGGCACACATTAATTTAAAATTTAAACTATAGTTGACATGAAAGATCCTCCTATGCTATCGATTATTTACATATTTAAAAATATAATGCTGGTTTAAAGGGTCAATGTAAAATTTTTCACAATACATGTGTTAATTAACGTGAAGTGTAATATATATATAGGCGAAGGTTTATGTTGGGATTAATATTATCAAAATAAAATGATGGTATATTCGATGTGATGAAAATAAAGATTAGGAAGGTAGTGAAAAAAAAAAAAAAAAAGAAAATTTTGAAGGCTTAAATGGGTTTTTATTTTTTTTTAAGTATTGAAATTCAATTATTTTCTGAAGTTAAAATAGGATATTGACAAATGGAATTACCCACATCTAGCAATCTTCCAAAAACTTTCTCGAAAGAGTAGTATATAGACATTAGGAGAAATCTACACAAAATTGAAAGTATCATTGATTTTAAGAATTTACCCCCCTACGTTAAAATCACCAACTTGCTAATTCTAATTTTAGGATGAAAGCCTCTTGAATTTTAATTTGATTCAATAAAATAAGGTTATTCAGTACAAGCACATCATTCACTTAAGCCAATTCGAGATTCTAGATATTGAGGTAAAAAATACTAATTCAAGTTGATGCAACAAGTTCGCATGAAGAAAACAGAATCAATCAACGATTAATCCCTAAACCAAAAATACTAGAAATTCACGACGAAAATCTTTTGTATGATTGAATAATTCGAAAACCCCCCTTACAATAGGGAAAAAAAAAAGCCTTATATAGGCTAAAATTCAACCCTAAAAAAAAAAAAAAAGAAAATAGAAAATAGAAAATTACAAAAATACCTAAAAACTTTAAAATGCCAGATGAGGGCCTAAAGAGCTTTTTTTTTTTTGTCCAAACGAGACCTGTTACGGTAAACCTATAATAGCCGTTATAGAGCTCAAAAAACACATTCCGGAAATATATTATAATAAACAATCGGACTTCTATGCAAAAAGTTACGCCCGATTGAAGATTTACCGAAATTAAAATTACTTATTTCCTTTCTTGGACCTACGATCCCTTTTCTTTCTTGATTCTTGGTTCAAAAACTCATCCGCTATCAACTTGGTCGGGTGTCGAATCCGCCAAAAATAATTAAAGAATTTTCTCGTCTATTCCTAACAATAAATAATTGTAGCTGGATAAGTCGAGGTCGAACCCTAGGGATTTATTACTCAATTTAACAATTGCTTCTTAACCAAAAATAAATTAAAACAGAAAATTAAAAACAGGGGGGTTTTGTTGATGATTGTTGAAATAAAGAACAAAGAATAAATAACTAAAACAGAAATTAACTATTGCTGGAATTTTAATAGAGTGAAAAGAATGATATAAAAATGTACTTCGCCCTAGGACATTCGTTAACTTGAATGTTAGTATTGATCATTGATGTTAAAGATAATCATTTAATTTCCCCTAGACCAGTTAAAACCTCTAGCTTAGCGCATCGAGATCAACCTTCCCAAAATCAGATTTACCTAGTACGACTCAAATAAATCTCTTCCCGAAAGACAACCCCTCCTTAGCGGTCTAGAGTTTAATCCAATGGGAGCTTTAAGTTCAAGGAAAGCCTAGCCTAAACCAATTAAATTCTTAGCGAAAATAATTTAAATTCAAGTTTTTAATCCCTTTAAACGTTCTCAAGTTAATAATTGAGATTAGAACGAATCTAATTACTAACAACAATTTATTAAATTGCAATCTAAGAATCTGGCCAAGAAATCTAAATTACAATATAATAAAAGAGAAAATAATCTCTTGAAGCAAGATTAAAAACATAGGAGAATTAAACGAACAATAAAATAATCGATCTCACAATACTAAATCAAGCCTTGAATTCCTTAGGCAAAGTAGAAGATTTAGCTACACATAGCTAAAAGAAAATAATACATGAAGAGAAAAATAATGTTGAAGAATAATAGAACTTAGAAGAAAGAAGGAGAAGAGGGCGTTGGAGACTGCCCTCAAATCAGCCTATACTTGTGCTATTTATAGGCTCCCTAAAAACCTAAAAGAGAATCTTAGTAAAGAAATAATCCTACTAAAAATAAAACTCCTAAATAACTAATTAATTATCTCCCACTATTTGTGCAATTTACAAGTTTGACCGCTTCAAAATCAAAATAGGAAGCTTCTAAAAAGGAGGGCTGGAAATTAAATCCTGAATAATTCTGCCAGCTCGTCGAAGGTTTAGCCTTGCCCAAGGCTAATCGCCAAAAACTGGACAGCACTCCATTATAGCGCGGAATCAGCTCCCATTAATCCAAATCAGCCCAAAAGTTATCTCCTGCACAAATAAAACCAAACCACAGCAGTATCCACCAAATATATCCACAAAATCACAAATAAAGTCTATATAAATCACCCAAAATCAAGAGAATTTGTGACTTCATCACATCCCCACACCCATTACATGCTTGTCCCCAAGTATGGACCCCAAAGAATAAATCAAATCCTTTCCAAAATTATCCCTCCTAAAATCAGCCATTCAAAAAGATAGAAAAGATTTGGAGTCAATAGGTACATAGCACATTTCAACTAAGTAATCTCAAACATCAAAATGCTAGTAGGAAAACTCGTCCACGTCTCAATTCCAAATTGCCCATTCCATAGCCACAAAACCAAACAAATTCATTAAGTTTAAATGTCATTGAAGCAAATAACTTAAACTAAACCATCCTAGGATTTATCAAACTATGTTTCACAGTTAAAAGGGAGGGACAGAAAAAAGAAAAAAAAATATAAGAGTGCCCCTAAACTTCAGAATACTACTACCAAGTCACAAGGATTTTAAGCACACAATTAACAATGGGTTTCACCTTCAAGATTCACACTTTACTAGTCCCAACCCAAGCCTCAAACAGCCTTAAACTTTCTATCAAACATCTGTTTTCTATGTCAAAAGAGGGATTTTTTTTTTTTTTTTTCTTTAATGAAAATAGAATTAGGTAGGTGAAACAAAAGACATAACACACAATTTAATTTATTTATGCTTACTTCAGGCTGTAGAGACCCTTTTTACGCGGTTATACCCGGATCTTACCCGCGTATCCCCGGTTACTCAGGTAACACAATGCCTTTACGGCTACTAGCTCGGCTCATAGCGCATTGGCCAGCGGAGCCTTTATTTTTTTTTTTTTTTTTTTATTTTTTTAGCTATCCCCCTTTTAACAAAGAAATGGATGTGATTTGATTATTTAAAGTGTTGAGACAAAAATCAAGTCCTAGCAAGGTGGTTAAGTCTTTATACATGCATTTTATTTGTTTCTCTATTTATTGGACCTGGAAGTAATAGATCAAAAGTTCAGCCCACTTTCTCTTTAAAGCACTCCTCTCCCTAACAACAAAACACAGCAATTTGATCCTAAAGAAAGCTTAGAATAAAGCTAAAGCAACAAAACAGATTTTCTTCGAAAACCAAACAATGGATTAGTGGGCACATGGCTTGAACGAATCAGGAAAAAGAGAACAAAGACTTTGTTTGTCAAAACTATACATTTGAGTTGAAATTAAAAGTGAATGACTAATGATACCCAATTTATCCCAATGTTTCCTCAATCTTTTTACAAGGCTGAGTTTTTAGACAATTGGTTCTCTCTAGGGAATAATCTATGCCTAAGAACCAGATGACAAGACTCAAAACAATTCAAATCAGCGGGGAATATTCAACAACTCAATAAAATTCTGTCAAAGGGCACCCAAACAGAGCATCCACAAGACTCGACTATCAACAATCAATGAATAAAAGACCAATAGTACCTATATAAAACCATCCCCACACCCACTCACAGCTTGTCCCAAAGCTGTAGCAAACACAAGGAGGGAGAAGATAAGAAACTTACATGGGTCTTCGGCTTGCGATGTGGAGGCTGGGTTGGAGGTTGCTGGTGACGACGGGGCTGATGATGGCTGAACAGCAGCGGCTGGTTGTGGTCTAGCCATGAGGAAAAAGGAACGGGATCACGGTTTTGCAAGGAAACGCGATGTGGGCTGATGGCAGAGGCGGCTTGAGGGGCGGAGTGAAGAACGGCGGCGACCTGAGGGGCGGAGGCGGTGGAAGGGCTGATGGCGATTTGGAGAGGGATGGGTGGAGAGATATGTGAAAAGGCAGATGTTGAAGTAGGGAGAGAGATGAGTGAAGTAGGTGTAATTAATGTGGGTAGGTGAGTGTAAGTAATGGGTAGGTGAGTAATTAATGTGTAGGTGAGAGAAAATTTGAAAAAAAAGGAATAAAATAAAGGAAAGAAAAGAATTGGATATGGTAAAAAAAAACGTAGCAGATAAAACTTAAGGGAAAACAAAAGTGACTTTTTGTTTTTTTTTTTTTTTTAAATAAATAAAAGCAACGGCCCATTACTTACATGTATGGGTTTTTTTTCTTTTTTAAAAACAAAAAACCATTAAAGGCCCTTGAAGCTCTCAAAATCAGCCCAGAAATCTGCAGACACCCATAAAAAAGAAAAACAAAGGTTGAAGATGACAGTTATGTTAGTTAACTAAAAGAAAAAAAGAATAAACGAAATAAATTAGCCCTGGGCAAGGCTAAATCGGGTTGCCTCCCGGAAGCGCCTCTAGTTAGAGTCTATGGCCAGACATGAGTTCTGAGGTTGCTATGGTGGCCTGGGTGGTTCCTCTAGCTGCACCTCTTGCTCAACTTTAGGCTCGAATCCCTCATAAAATGTTTTGAGTCTATGACCATTAACTTTAAAAATTTTTCCATTCCCTAAACTTTGAATCTCCACTGCTCCAGGATCAAAAATTTTCACCACCAAGAACGGACCAATCCATCTGGAATGCAATTTATCTGGAAATAGTTTCAACCGAGAGTGGAAGAGCAAAACTTTCTGGCCTATCTTGAAATGCTTCCGGTTCAACATTTTGTCATGAAATTTCTTTGTTCGATCCTTGTAGACCATAGAACTCTCATAAGCTTCGTTCCTCAGTTCTTCTAACTCAAGCAGCTCTAATTTTCTTTCCTCACCAGCTTCGTCATAAGAAGAGTTGTACTCCTTCAATACCATTACCAATTGTTGCTCTTCTTCATGCGTTAATTTATTTGAAATTATCACCAGAAGAGTTCCATTTTCTCCAAGGAAGGCGTACTTTAGGTGTTGAGGTAGTTCCTTTAATTCCAATCTTGGTGCCTGCAAAATAGAAGGCAACTGCCTATTTTCAGATTCTGAAATTTTTAATTTAGCAACCTTACCTACCTGAATTGGCAAATCTGCCATGTCTTTTGCGATTTCCAATAAATCATTTTGTCGAATTTCTGCATCTCCCTTGTGATCAATGCTCTCACTCAAGAGTACTTGTAACCTGTCTTCACCACTAACTCGAAAAACTTGTTGGGTTAATGGGTCAATAATATCAATACCACAAACAGTAGATATATCATTAGGATACTTCATGGCATCGTAAACATTAAAGTGTACCATCTTTCCATCAAATTCCATGGACAAGACACCCTTATGGACATCTATTTTTGTTCTAGCAGTGGTAAGGAAAGGTCTTCCTAATAATATTTCAGATGATTCCGGTGAGTTATCGTCCTCCATGTCAAGAATATAAAAATCGGCAGGGAAAATCAAATCATTCACTTGCACTAAAACATCCTCCAAAACTCCCTTAGGGTAAACTAGTGTTCGATTAGCCAATTGAATTACTATTCTTGTATCGCCTAGGGGACCAGCATTTAAAGTGTCATAGATTGACTTGGGCATGACATTTATTGAGGCTCCTAAGTCACACATAGCTCTTTTTATGCAAGTATTCCCTATTTTACAAGAAATAGCAAACATTCCCCTATCATTACACTTTTGAGGCAGATTTCTTTGTAGGACAGCAGATACATTAGCTCCTACGACTACTTTTTCATCACCTTTTAACTTAGATTTATTAACACACAATTCCTTCAAGAATTTAGCATACCTAGGAATTTGTTTAATAGCATCAAGTAAAGGGATGTTTACCTCAACCTTTCGGAAAGTCTCGAGTATGTCTTTATCTTCCCTCTTCTTCTTTGAAGTTGCAAATCTTTCGGGAAAAGGTGGAGGAATCACAATGGGACGAAGCTGATTTTCATCCTTGTGCTGGGATGACGGTTTGTGCTCCTTCCCTTCCAGATTCTCGGCTTCTTTATTGACTTTGACCTCCAACTCTTTCTCGACCCTTTCTTTATCTTTTTCAACAGCTCCTGGAATTTCCTTCCCATTCCTAAGGGTAATTGCACTTATATTTTCCCTAGGATTTTCAATTGTTTGGGAAGGTAACTTCCCTCTAGACTCCAGGGCACTCATTGATGTGGCTAGTTGACTCATTTGCTTCTCCAAATTCTGAATACTAGCCTTTGTTTCTTGCTGATGTTGTTGCATATTTATAGCCAAGGAGTGCACGATATCTTCAAGAGACATTCCGGGTCTTTGGGTAGATGAAGATGGCTGATTTCTTACTGGGAACAGATTGTGAGGTTGCTGTTGAGGACAATTTCCATAGCTAAAATTCGGGTGATCACGCCATCCTGGATTATAAGTCTGAGAGTACGGATCATATCTCCTCTGATTTTGTTGCGGAAAGCCTGAAGTGGCATTTACGTGCTCGGAATCCATGGTAAGTGTTGGACAAGAATCAGTTGGGTGTCCTGATATTGCACAAATCCCACAAACCATGCCTTGGGCTCTGCCTCCAGTTACTAAAGACCGAACCAAAGTAGTAAGTGAGTTGATTTTATCTTCCAAATTATGAGTGTTCACCTCATGTGCTCTTCTAGTGGTCTCGGTTGGGTTTTCAAATTGCCTGGAATTTTCAGCCACATTCCGAATCAGCTCCCACGCAGCAGTTGGTGTTTTGTTGATTAAACACCCACCACTTGATGCATCTATTATTCTTCTCTCAATCGGCAACATTCCCCTATAAAAATGTTGTACAAGAGCTGACTCTGTCATTCCATGTTGGGGGCAGCTGTCTCTTAGATGCTGAAATCGCTCCATATAGTCATAGAGTGACTCAATTTCTTTCTGCTTAATGCTACTGAGTTGACTCTGAAGCATGGCTGCCTTGGACGCCGGAAAGAACCTTTCCAAGAATAATTTTGCCATATCAACCCAAGTTGTAACCGATCCTGGAGGTAAGTAAAATAACCAAGTCTTAGCTTTATCCGCCAATGAGAACGGAAAAGCTTTCAATTTGATTAGTTCCTCGCTAATCCCATGGGGTTTCATCCCTGAACATACTGCGTGAAATTCCTTTAAATGCATATAAGGATTCTCACTTTCCATCCCGTGAAACTTTGGTAACAGATGTATCAGCCCTGATTTGAGTTCAAAGTTTGCTTCGGTGTCTGGATACGTAATGCACAAGGGCTGCTGATCTATGTTGGGGGTCTGTAGTTCTCGGAGAGTTCGGGCAGCCATTGTCTCGGCTTCTATCTCTGATTCACTCGAAGGGTCTGCTGAAGTTTCAGTCTCAGCGTAACTAATTTCAGCCCTTGAACGCCTTTCTTCGGCCTTTCTCAACCTTGTCTCCTTTCTTAATCTTTTTGCTGTTTTTTCTATTTCAGCGTCGTACTCTAATTCCTTGGAGACTTCAGACCTGGTCATAAAGCAAAAGAAAATTAAGTGAGATTAAATCCCCGGCAACGGCGCCAAAATTTGGTCGGGTGTCGAATCCGCCAAAAATAATTAAAGAATTTTCTCGTCTATTCCTAACAATAAATAATTGTAGCTGGATAAGTCGAGGTCGAACCCTAGGGATTTATTACTCAATTTAACAATTGCTTCTTAACCAAAAATAAATTAAAACAGAAAATTAAAAACAGGGGGGTTTTGTTGATGATTGTTGAAATAAAGAACAAAGAATAAATAACTAAAACAGAAATTAACTATTGCTGGAATTTTAATAGAGTGAAAAGAATGATATAAAAATGTACTTCGCCCTAGGACATTCGTTAACTTGAATGTTAGTATTGATCATTGATGTTAAAGATAATCATTTAATTTCCCCTAGACCAGTTAAAACCTCTAGCTTAGCGCATCGAGATCAACCTTCCCAAAATCAGATTTACCTAGTACGACTCAAATAAATCTCTTCCCGAAAGACAACCCCTCCTTAGCGGTCTAGAGTTTAATCCAATGGGAGCTTTAAGTTCAAGGAAAGCCTAGCCTAAACCAATTAAATTCTTAGCGAAAATAATTTAAATTCAAGTTTTTAATCCCTTTAAACGTTCTCAAGTTAATAATTGAGATTAGAACGAATCTAATTACTAACAACAATTTATTAAATTGCAATCTAAGAATCTGGCCAAGAAATCTAAATTACAATATAATAAAAGAGAAAATAATCTCTTGAAGCAAGATTAAAAACATAGGGGAATTAAACGAACAATAAAATAATCGATCTCACAATACTAAATCAAGCCTTGAATTCCTTAGGCAAAGTAGAAGATTTAGCTACACATAGCTAAAAGAAAATAATACATGAAGAGAAAAATAATGTTGAAGAATAATAGAACTTAGAAGAAAGAAGGAGAAGAGGGCGTTGGAGACTGCCCTCAAATCAGCCTATACTTGTGCTATTTATAGGCTCCCTAAAAACCTAAAAGAGAATCTTAGTAAAGAAATAATCCTACTAAAAATAAAACTCCTAAATAACTAATTAATTATCTCCCACTATTTGTGCAATTTACAAGTTTGACCGCTTCAAAATCAAAACAGGAAGCTTCTAAAAAGGAGGGCTGGAAATTAAATCCTGAATAATTCTGCCAGCTCGTCGAAGGTTTAGCCTTGCCCAAGGCTAATCGCCAAAAACTGGACAGCACTCCATTATAGCGCGGAATCAGCTCCCATTAATCCAAATCAGCCCAAAAGTTATCTCCTGCACAAATAAAACCAAACCACAGCAGTATCCACCAAATATATCCACAAAATCACAAATAAAGTCTATATAAATCACCCAAAATCAAGAGAATTTGTGACTTCATCACAACTCTACATCATTCTCTCCCACCAGAGAAAACTCGACCTCGAGTTTTTTGGCTCCGGGTACAGCGGCTCATCATCAGCATGATATGGATAGATATCCGCCACATTAAATGTATTGGATATACCCATACTGTTTGGCAACCCCACAACATAAGCATTGTCATTAATCTTCTTCTGAATTGGGTAAGGTCCATATTTCTTAGGCTGCAACTTGCTATAAGTACCCACTGGGAACCGTTCTTTCCTCAAAAAGACCATCACCTGATCACCCACAAAAAACAATTTGACCTGGCGATGTCTATCAGCAGCGTCTTTATACTTAGCATTCGACTGCTCAATCTTCTGCCTCACTTCTTTAGCAACCGATTTCCAGTTTTCAGCCATATGCTTTGCCGCTACACTGGTCTCCGCTCCTTGGGGTAGCTTGATCAGATCAACAACTTGTTGTGGCACTTTAGTATAAACCGCTGAAAAAGGTGACTTGCCTGTTGTTCGGTGCATAGCACTATTGTAAGCAAATTCTGCCTGAGCCAAAGCAACATCCCATTGTTTCTGTTTCTGCCCCACTAAACTCCGAAGTAAGTTGCCTAGGGTCCTATTAGTGGCTTCTGTCTGACCATCCATCTGAGGATGTGTTGTACTACTGTAGTTCAATGAAGAGCCAAACATCTGCCATAAAGTCCTCCAAAAATGGCTAAGAAACTTACTGTCTCGATCAGAAGTGATAGACTTAGGGACTCCATGCAAACGAACAACCTCCCTGTAAAACAGTTTGGCTATTCCCTGAGCATCGTCAACTTTCCTGCACGGAATGAAATGCGCCACCTTTGAAAACCTGTCCACCACAACAAAAACAGAATCTACACCTCTCTGTGTTCGAGGTAGTCCGAGCACAAAATCCATCGATACATCTTCCCAGATATTTTCAGGAACAGGCAAAGGCATATATAATCCAATGTTCTGAGATTGCCCTTTGGATGTCTGACATACATAACAACGCTCCACAACTCTACCCACATCTCTACGCAAATGAGGCCAATAAAACCTCTCTCCCACTGCTGCAAAGGTCTTGTCACGACCTAAATGGCCAGCTAGCTGACCACCATGTAAGTCTCGAATTAGTTTCTCCCTCATAGACGACTAAGGGATGCATAACTGGTTCCCCTTCATCAGGTACCCATCAAAAATGTGGAAATCTGAACAGGGCTGGTTACTAGAACACTTTCCCCAAACCTTCTTAAAATCATCATTTGTCTCGTACAGCCCTTTCAGGTACTCGAACCCCACAATCTCACTGCTTACAGTCACCAACAAGTGATCTCTTCTACTTAATGCATCTGCCACTTTGTTCTGCACACCCGCCTTATGTTTTAGCTTAAAAGGAAACTTCTGTAGAAACTGCACCCACCTAGCATGCATATCTTTACTAATTCTGGTCTGACAATTCAGGTGTTTGAGTGCATCACAATCCGAATACAGCATGAATTCTCACCCTATTAAGTAATGCTCCCAAGTCCATAGAGACATCAAGACGGAATAAAACTCTTTATCATATGTGCTCCAATTTTGCCTGGAATCGCTCAACTTCTCACTAAAAAATGCAACAGGTCTCTTCTCTTGTGACAAAACTGCTCCGACGCCAACTCCGCCTGCATCACAGTCAACTTCAAATAGCTTATCAAAATCTGGCAATGTTAGAACTGGGACAGAACATAACTTCTCTTTCAACAATGCAAAACTGGTTTCAGCCTCTTCACCCCACTGGAACTTCCCCTTCTTCAGGCATTCGATTAACGAAGCTGGAATCATGCTAAAGTGCATGATGAATCGTCTATAAAAACTAGCCAATCCAAGAAAACTCTACATTTCAGTTACAGTTCTTGGTGCTGGCCAATCTATAATTGCTTTCACTTTTTCTTCAACCACCTGGATTCCATCAGCACTAACTACAAAACCAAGAAACAACAGCTTCCTACACATAAAGCTACACTTCTTTAAGTTCACATACAGCTTATTTCCCAGTAAAACTGTTAGTATCTGCCGCGAATGCTCAACATGCTCCTCTTCTGATCGACTATAAATCAGGATATCATCAAAATAAACAACAACAAACTTTCCAATAAATGGCTTAAGTACCTGATTCATAACACGCATGAAAGTACTAGAGGCGTTTGATAATCCAAATGGCATAACAAGCCACTCATACAGCCCTTCTCTGGTTTTAAAGGCTGTCTTCCACTCATCACCAATTCGAATCCTGATCTGGTGGTACCCACTGCGCAAATCAAGCTTTGTGAACACCACTCCCCACTCAACCTATCCAACATATCTTCCAACCTCGAAATAGGAAATTTGTATCCAATGGTAATTTTGTTGATCACCCGACTGTCAACACACATCTTCCAGCTTCCATCCTTCTTTGGAGTCAACAAGGTAGGTACAGTACATGGACTCATGCTCTCCTGAATGTATCCCTTCTGTAATAACTCCTGAACCTTCTCCTGCAAGATTTCACTTTCCTTCGAGCTCATCCTGTAATGAGGCAGATTCGGTAAACTAGCCCCAGGGATTAGATCAATACAATGTTGTATGTCTCTCATTGGAGGGAGCCCATCTGGTAAGTCATCTGGCATGATCTCCTTGAATTCCTCCATCAACAGCTTCACCTTTTCCGGTAGCTGCTCAGTATTATGGCCATCCTCTATTGTCATAACCTGTTTAACAATCAAAGCATGGACAACTTTCGACTCCTTAACCGCCTCTTCCATCTCTTGGACCGATTGGGTAACTGTAAGGAAGGATCGTCCTTTCACCTCGGAGGTTTTGGGACTCACCTTTAGGGGTAGTAAAGAGAACTTCACCCCGTCCTTTTCGACTCTAGACACATTCTCTCTGCCCACATGCTGTGCATCTACATCAAACTGCCAAGGCCTCCCAAACAACACATGGCCAGCATCCATATCCACAATATCACAGTAACTTCATCCTTATATTTTCCAATGGAAAAAGGTACTTTACAATGATTTGTTACTTGTATCTTCTCAGCTGCTTTAATCCACCCAATTGAGTATGGATTCGGGTGCTTCTCCACTGGTAGCTTCAATGCCTCCACCGTATCTTTCCTAATGATATTCTCACAGCTTCCACTATCAATGATCAGATCAAATACATGCCCGTTTATTGTGCACCTGCTGCGAAACAACTGCTGCCTTTGAGTATTGTCTAACTGCTTCGGGGTCAGCATCAAATTTCTGATCACATATGCCTGTTCATCCTCATCATCTTCAACTTCATAACCTGCATATTCTTCATCCTCCTCCCCATCAGGGTTACAGTCAATTGTGTCATCATCCTTCTCGACAATATTAACTGTCCTTCTATTAGGGCATTCATTCGACCTATGTCCAGGCTGATTACACCTGAAACACTTCCCAAGGATTGGTCTTGCATATGGATTAACAGGTTTGGTGCTTCCCTCTGCTCCATCGGCTTCTTCCCTGCAGCCTTATCCACTGTTCGCTTTACCCGAGGCGGTACTTCTAGGGCAGATTTACTCTTCTCAGGGTAACTGATAACTCATATTCACATAGGCATATTTAAGTGTATTTTAACTTATTTTCTTAGTTATTTTAGCATTTTAGTATTAGTTTTATTATTTTCTTAATTAGTTTGTTTGTTTTATTTTATATATCCTTATTTAGTGTTATTTACCTCTTTTAGGTGCTTGGAAGTAGATTTTGGCTTTTTAGGAAGACTGCTAGAAGAGGTTTTGTTGGAGCTTGAACTTCAACTAGATTTTCAACAGTGTTCGAGGCTGTTTTAGCTCAAGATTTGTTCTACAAGATTGTGCGTCTGCCCGTTAGCTTTCTATAGCACCTTGAATTGCGCCAATCGGAGCTATATCGAGGAAGTTAGCTGAGGTTTTCTGTAGCTTATTTGGGTCCTGCGGGTCAACCCTTATTGACTTTCTCTTCTTAATTGGGCCAGATTTCTCTTCAAAGGAGCCCATGGCTTGTACTTTAATTTCCAGCAGGCCTTTTTAATTAAGTAGGTTAATGAGACTCCTAATTAGGTTAGGAGTAGGAGAGCTATAAAAGAGAAAAAGAGGAGAAGGTTTAGGACTGTTTTTTTTACTACTTCTAAAACGTTTTGGTGGAGGCTTTCAAAGGAGACAAGGCTGGAAGTTTTTCTTACGATTTTCGGTAGAATTTGTTTAGTTATGAGTAGCTAAACTCTCTTCTAGTTGAGGTACTTTGAAGTTTAATTCCATCAGATTTATGAGACTTGTGTTTTAACCGTGTTCTTTTATTCAAATATTTATTCAATTCTTGTGATTATAATTTGTTATATTGCTGTGGATTTAATCAAATTGATTTGGCCAGTTAATTGATTGATTGTATTGCATATCGCCGAATAGAATAATATATCCGTGATTGTTGTTCTATCATAGTGGCAAGTTAGCTTCGTGTAAAGTTAACGGAATTGAATAGTTTATTTTTTATGATTTACGGCGTTTCCGATTTCATTAACTAAGATAGAGGTCTTTTTTATGTTTAATGCTGCCATAGGTTAATTCTTATTAAGAGGTTTCTTGGAGATTATCTATTGGCTAGGGAAATAGTTTATTCGGGCATTTCCCAGAACTATTGATAAATTAAGAAAAGATTGGTTATTGAGTGTGTTTCACCTTTAACTATAACTCTACCTATTTGGATAATTGAATTGGATCTTTGGTGTCTGTGATTGAATTACGGAATTAAACTGAAAAGTATCTCGGCTAGTTTTCCTTTCTATTGATTTATTCTGTCTTAATTTACATTCTGCAAATACACAAATCACATCATTTATTTTTATTTCAATCCAATCAATTTTCTTTCTTTTTACAAATAAATATACATGCATTAATCCCTGTAGTTCAACCCCGTTCTTGCTATACTACCCAGTATAAGGAACCGGAGATATTAAATTTAACTTTGATGGGTTGACAACCTATCAAATTTTGGCGCGGTTGCCGGGGATTTGTGTATAAGGTTTATTTATTTGCTGTTTCTAATTCCTTTTCTGAGTATGTATGCAGCGTTCTTCTTCTGTAGGTGGACTTCTGTTCGACCCAGAAATCGAAAAAACTGTAAAGCGGCTCAGAAAGGAAGCAAAGTTGCGCAGGAGACAAGTCCTTGAGGCTGCAAAAGACGACTCTGATAGTACTGAAACTCATCCTACCATTGAAACAGATTCGGACTCAGAAATTGAAATGGCCAATCCACCTCTAGCAACTCTGCGAGATATGCTCGCCCCTCCTGTCAACCAACAGCCGCTGTGTATACAATATCAAAATGTGGAGGATGGATTTGAGCTGAAACCTGCATTGATTCAGCTTCTACCAAAATTCCATGGCTTACAAGCAGAAGACCCAAATCGGCACTTAAAAGAGTTTCATATGGCTTGTTCTGGATTTAGACCACGTGGAGTTACTGAAGAGCAAATCAAGTTGCGTGCATTTCCATTCTCCTTGGAAGCCACTGCAAAAGAATGGCTATACTACCTTCCTTCCGGAACTGTTAACACTTGGACCGAAAATGGCAAGGCTGTTTTTGGAGCGATTCTTTCCTGCATCTAGAGCTGCAAACTTGAGAAGGGAAATTTGTAGCATCAGAAAAAAAAGCCTCCGAGTCCTTGTATGAATATTGGGAAAGATTTAAGAGACTATGCGCTAGTTGCCCTCAACACGGTATAACGGATCAGCTGTTGATACAATATTTTTATGAGAGGCTGTTACCACTTGAACGGAGAGTCATTGATGCTGCAAGTGGAGGTGCTTTGGTCAGCAAGACACCTCAAGCTGCCCGAGACCTGATTTCTGCCATGGCTGCAAATTCACAGCAGTTCAACAGCCGTTCTGACACTCCTACACGAGGTGTTCATGAGGTAAGGTCTTCTGATCTTGAATCTAAACTGGATAGGCTTAATCAACTGCAGGAAAAGAGTATTATTGGAAGTGCAGGTGCTTCTAACCAAGGGCAACAAGCCCAAGTTTGTGGTATTTGTTGTTTTCAGGGACATTCCACTGATGCATGTCCAACGCTTCAAGAAAATTCTAGCAGTGAGATGGTTAACGCCATGGGAGACTTCAACGCCCAACACAGAAGGAAATATGATCCTTTCTCCAATACATACAATCCAGGGTGGAGGGATCATCCGAATTTCAGATATGGCAATAACCAACAACAGCAACCACAGCCCCCAAGAATGAATTATGGAGAAGAAATTAACTCCTTGAAGGGCATGATGGCGCAATTGGTTGAATCTCAGCAGAAGAGTGTTGACAAGATGAGTAAAATGGAAGACCAAATTAGCCAATTAATCTCCTCTTTCAACAAACTTGAAAACAAAGGAAATTTGCCCTCCCAACCTGATGTGAATCCGAGGCACAACATCAGTGCAATTACCTTGAGAAGTGGCAAAGAACTCGAAGCACCAGCACCAAAAGCATCAGCCCCATGTGGCTGTGTAACACCAGCTGAGACAGAGAAGATAACTCCCATCGAAGAGCTGATTCAACCCAATCCTGAAAAACCACCATTTCCACATCGATTGGCAAGAAAGAAGAAAGCTACAGATGACACAGAGGTGTTTGAAACTTTAAAGAAGGTGGAAATCAACATTCCACTCCTGACAGCCATCAAACATGTACCCCGGTATTGCAAATTTTTAAAAGAACTCTGCACTGGGATGAACAGAGTTCGGGCCAATGAGAGGGTACCCATGGGTGAGACTGTTTCAGCAGTACTTTAAGGTAAATTACCCATAAAAGAACAAGACCCAGGTATGTTCACAATTCCTTGCAAGATAGGCAATGTAGGCATAGAACAAGCTATGTGTGATCTAGGTGCTTCTATTAATTTGATGCCTTTGTCTATTTACTCCGCATTGAATTTAGGTCCTTTGAAACAAAATGGTGTAGTTTTGACATTAGCTGATAGGTCTAGTGTTTTTCCTGAAGGAGTATTAGAAGATGTTCTTGTACAAGTAAATGACTTAGTATTCCCCGCGGATTTTTATGTCTTGAATATGGAAGGGGGAACTTCTTCTAACCCGGGAATGATACTGTTAGGATGCCCATTCTTGAAAACAGCCCGTACAAAAATTGATGTGCATGAGGGGACATTGACTATGGAATTTGATGGTGCTATAATTAAATTTGACATAAATAGAGCAATTCAGCACCCGGTTGATTATGCCTCTATTTTTGCAATCAATTTCTCTGACATTTACACTAATAAATTTTTGGAGATGTGTAGTGGTGATCCTTTGCAGGTTTCTTTGGCTAACAACCTCACAAACCCCGAAATTGGCTGAATGGGAAGAAGAATGGGTAATGCCAACAGTCCAAGACCTCGAAGCATTCAAACCTATAAACCAGAGTCCAATGCGATACAAAACAGCAGCTAAATCACATCTTGACCATGCTGTAATAGGGAGAAACAGAATTCTTCCTTCCATTGAGAAACCGCCAGAATTGGAGCTCAAACCACCACCTCCTTATCTCAAATATGCTTTTTTGGGGCCTAATGACACACTTCCCGTGATTATTTCTAGCGAGCTAACAAAAACAGAGGAGGATAGCTTGATTAGAGTACTGCGGGAAAATAAAGAAGCCATGGGATGGACAATTGCAGACATTAAGGGAATTAGTCCAACGATATGCATGCACCGAATCCTTTTGGGAGATGATTGCAAGCCTAGTAGGCAGCCACAGCGGAGGTTAAATCCCCCAATGATGGAAGTTGTCAAGAAGGAGATTCTAAAATTGCTAGATGCTGATGTAATTTACGCGATCTCAAACAGTAGATGGGTGAGCCCAACTCAGGTTGTTCCAAAAAAGACCGGGATCACAGTGGTAGAAAATGAAAAGGGGAGTTGGTTCCAACGAGAGTTCATAACGGATGACGCGTGTGCATAGATTACAGGAAGTTAAACGCAGCCACACGCAAGGATCACTTTCCGTTGCCCTTCATCGACCAAATGTTGGAGCGTCTTGCAGGACGAACCCATTATTACTGTTTGGATGGGTACTCAGGCTTCCACCAGATTCCAGTCGCCCCCGAAGATCAAGAAAAGACCACGTTCACATGTCCGTTTGGCACCTTTGCATATAAACGTATGCCATTCGGATTATGTAACGCGCCGGCCACATTTCAGAGATGTATGGTAAGTATTTTCTCCGATTATGTAGAAAATATAATTGAGGTCTTCATGGATGATTTCACTGTGTATGGGGACTCTTTTGCTGCATGTCTTGATAACTTAAGAAAGGTCTTAAAAAGATGCATTGAAACCAATCTTGTTCTAAATTATGAAAAATGCCATTTTATGGTTAATCAAGGATTGATTCTAGGACATATAGTTTCAGCTAGAGGAATTGAGGTAGACAAATCGAAAATTGATATTATTAGTTCATTGCCTTACCCCGCAAGTGTGCAGGAAGTTCGATCTTTTCTTGGCCATACAGGATTCTATCGCAGGTTTATCAAGGATTTTGCTAAGATTGCCCACCCAATGAGTTGTCTGCTGCATAAAGAAGCTGTCTTTGAGTTTGGAGAAGCATGTCAGCACTCTTTTGATTTGCTGAAGGAGAAATTGGTGTCCGCTCCAATAATTCAAGCTCCGGACTGGAATCTTCCGTTCGAGATTATGTGCGACGCTAGTAACTTTGCTGTTGGTACTGTTTTGGGGCAGAGAATAGGGAAGGATCCACATGTCATCTACTATGCGTCCAAAACCTTGGATGATGCGCAGAAAAATTATACAACCACCGGAAAAAAGCTCTTTGCTGTAGTCTTTGCACTGGAAAAATTCAGATCATATTTGCTTGGCACCAAGGTGATCGTCTACACAGACCATGCCGCCTTGAAGCACTTGATGAACAAGCAAGATGCAAAGCCAAGATTGATTCGATGGGTGTTGTTGCTTCAAGAGTTCCAGCTTGAGGTTAGAGACAAGAAAGGTGCTGAGAACCTTGTTGCTGATCATCTCAGTCATATTGTAAACTCATCAACGACTGAAGAAGCTGTTAATGCAAAATTCCCTGATGAACAATTGTTTCGGGTGGACACAAAATGGCCATGTCGCAACCCATGGTACGCAGACTTGGTGAATTTCTTAGCAAAACATGGGTACCCTGAAAGTTGCACTCCAGCACAATTCCATAAGCTCAAAAGTGATGCCAAATATTACATTTGGGATGATCCATACCTGTGGAAGATGTGTTCGGATCATATTATACGACGATGTGTACCTGAAAATGAAATCGAATCCATTTTGCAATTCAGCCACTCATTGGCCTGTGGTGGTCACTTTGGACCGAAAAGAACAACAAGAAAAGTACTTGAATTTGGATTCTATTGGCCAGACCTGTTCCAAGATGTATACGCCTTTTGCAAAGCTTGCGACAGATGCCAGATGACAGGTAACATTGGTAGCCGTAATGAAATGCCCCAAATGCCCATAATGGTTTGTGAGATTTTCGATATTTGGGGCATCGATTTTATGGGACCTTTTCCTTCCTCCTTTGGCTTTGAATATATTCTTCTTGCTGTTGATTATGTGTCTAAATGGATCGAGGCGAAAGCCACAAGTACTAACGATGCTAAGGTTGTTGTCGATTTTGTGAAAACTAACATATTTGTCAGGTTCGGCACTCCTAAAGCTATTATTAGTGATCGCGGGACTCATTTTTGCAATCGGGTAGAAGAAGCCCTGTTCAAAAAATATGGGGTTACACATCGTACATCCACAGCCTACCACCCACAGACGAATGGGCAAGCTGAGCTATCCAACAGAGAAATCAAGAGCATCCTAGAGAAAACCGTCAACCCAACTCGTAAGGATCAGAGTCTACGCTTGGACGATGCACTATGGGCATACCGAACAGCTTACAAAACACCATTGGACATGTCCCCATACAGACTTGTCTATGGGAAGGCCTGCCACTTACCATTCGAGGTTGAACACCGGGCATTTTGGGCTATAAAAACGTTCGGGACATGACCGCGTTTTCCGTCGTCTCCTGCCATCTGATTAGGGTGAAAACTCGACCTCCTCTGATACCAACTGACGCAGCAAGTTCGCGTGAAGAAAACGGAATCAATCAACAATTAATCTCTAAACCGAAAATACTAGAAATTCATGACGAAAATCTTTTGTATGATTGAATAATTCGAAAATCCCCCTTACAATAGGAAAAAGAAAGCCTTATATAGGCTAAAGTTCAACCCTAGCAAGGAAAACATAAAAAAAAATTACAAAAATACCCAAAAACTTTAAACTGCAAGATAAGGGCCTAAACAGTGTTTTTTTGGGTCTAAACGAGACCTGTTATGGTAAACCTATTATAGATGTTATAGAGCTCGAAAAACACATTCCGGAAACATATTATAATAAACAATCGGACTCCTATGCAAAAAGTTACATCCGATTGAAGATTTACCGAAATTAAAATTACTTATTTCCTTTCTTGGACCTACGATCCCTTTTCTTTCTTGATTATTGGTTCAAAAACTCATCCGCTATCAGCTCTATATCACAAGTTGAAAACAAAAACTAAAAAATAACATAAACCTAAATCTAGTAGCTAGATCAATCAAACCGAGTATAGCTAAATGCTAATCGAGCTAAAAGGACAATAACACGTAATTAGAAGAAAACTTGTAATGATCTCTAATTAGATTGGCCGGACCGTTTGGATTGTTGCCTTTCAATTATTTTTTGTACTAATTAAATGTAGTAAATTTTAGATTATATAATTTGGATCTTGGTTTTTGAGAATAAAATATTTAGAATTTGTTATGGGGATTTAATTCTGCAAAAAACAATTTAGAGGCAAAGTTAGAAAGTTGAATGATGGAAGAACAGGTGTAAAGGCTTCCAAGGAAAAAAAATATCAAAAAGCTTTGAACAATATTCTAAAGGCAGGGTGAAGACAAAAACTACTAAAAAGAAAAAGAAATTAACTGCAAAAGTTCCATATATAACAATCCTTAAAGTTAATCTAAAAAATGCTGCAACATAAAATTCTTATATATTGCAGTGGATTGAAGAATAATAAAAGGTATAAGAATAGAAGAAGTCAGCAGAAGGAAGCAACCTTGCACTGAAAAGTTAGAGAAACAATTATTCACTCACTTTTCTCTATTTTAATTTAAGTGTTCTTCTTTATGCTGTTGATTAACACTTGTATCTCTATTTTTTTGAGTTGTGACAGTAAAATAAACTCCACGTTACGTGGACTACATCGCTAACTATTCCATATAAGTAAAATACATACACGTGCACGGACGATAAACCTAACTAAAAGAGGGTAGCAAAAAAATACCACAACAAATAAATTATATATATTAGAAATATAAAAAAGCTTCAACCTACGTTTGATCAAATTCTACCATCCATCATTGAAAATCCACAACCATAATAACTTATATTCCCCGAATAACACACAACTTAGCAAATCTGAACATATCTTCTAGATCTTGCATATGAAAAAAAAAAGATTTGGATACTTAAACCGTAGAGATCTCAAAAAATCTTTAACTAAGAACAGATGACGACCAATCCATAGCAAAAAAACTAGGAAATCTATAATGCATTGGAGCAGATCTATCACTGAAAGAGTCAATTTAGAAAAAATGTCAGATGCGAATTATTTCAAGCAAATCAACACACAAGAACTAAACAAACAAGAAAATAGAAGCCGAAAATGGTGGGGGAGGACGAAGAAGGAAGCTTTGAGCTTTCTTTCTTCCTCCTTAGCCTGCAAAAAATGGAGTCATGGTTGAAGAATCCATTGATTAATCTCAATGGCTTGTCCATAAATTTGACACCCATTAGGAATAGAGTCGAACTATTTTTCTGATAGGCAAATAATAAGAAATAAATTGTAACATAAAATAAATGTCATATTTAGTCTTAGAGTCATTAGGGAAGATCGATTTTACTGTTAAATTATAAAATAGTCCAATTTTATTTTAGCTTAAATTTTACTATGGAAAATGAAGTTTAATTTTACATTTTTTTTAAATATATACCAATGAAAATTAGCAACAAAAATTCTTGTAAAATGGTAAAATTAAGCTACAATTTTATTGTGATGGCAAATTTTAAATAATTTCTGTAATAATGATAAATATTGTACTTCCACAATAATTAATAACATCATCATGAAATTTAAGTCTTATCTTACTGTAAAAAACTACAAGAAACCAAAATAATAATTTTCTTTTCATTGCTTACGGTCTTGAATTTTGGTGTAATTTAGAAGTTCAAGTAGATTTGATTTTGCTGATTGTTTATCCACTTTCTCTGAATGATATATCTCAATTCTTGCTAGTACTATCGCCACTGCAAAAATACACAACACAACTAAACTCCATTGCTTCAATGACAAACCTGCAAAGAGTTATTACTTGTTAGCTTTCAAATTCATCAAGAATAACAACATACACTAAGTCACTAAGTATTCTACGTTGGCCAGGTATATAATATAAAGGCCTATTTATAGCTTCTTTTTTTTTTATAAATTTGGATTTTGAAGAGATTGGGTATCTTTCCCCTCCACTTTGGGAGGTGTACCAATTGAGCTACACCCAATTGATAATTTTGTAGCTTTTTAGGTTGAGTTAGATCCAAATTATTTAACTACAAACAAATAAGAACCATAACTATATCTTTATGTATCAACAAAAAAAGTTATCTCATGTATATGTTTGCTGCTATAAAGTTGAAGCTGCATGTAATTTATAGTAAAATTTCATATAATTCTACATTTATTAATACATATATGATAACAATTTTTTGTATATTACTGCTAAATTAATTTTTCTATACCAAAATTTGTTTTGTTGACAACGGTAACATTGTAAGTAGTGAAAAGCTAGAACAATTCTAGTACAATATTGGATTAGCCTCAAATCCCCAGGTAATTAAAGTTGTGATGTATGCTGTGACAACATGTGAATGGTTGATTCTTGGTCTTCTTTCTCACAATTCAAAGTCAATGTCAATGTCAATGTCAATCTAACAAACTTGCTCTAGGCACAAACATGAGACTATACATTTCAATTTAATAATTGGAATATTATACAGCATAGAATGGTTGGTAAGTGTTAACATCCCCTTAGTTTCATCAAATTATATTTAATTAATCATATGGTGATACTAATTGATAAACTATGAACAAATTCAAACAAAAATAACTCAAAAAAATTCATAATCTGCAAGAAATGAAATTTATGAAAATGGAAATTACCTAATTGATTATGTTCTTCAATCCCCGCAGGAAGGCTCCAAGTCAACACAAGACCAAAACAATTATCAGAAAGATACGGACTAAATGAAAATGGGATAGCAACAGTTTTAACTTCCCTGCAAGAAACAGGCACCTGATCCAAAGGTTCAACAGTGTAAATATGATGCCTAGATCCACTCAAACATGGAATTTGAACAAAAGAAGGGGAAGAAATCAGAGTTGAACAATTAAGGTAAGTGTAGTTTTTGACAACAAAGTAATAACTGAAGGGTGTAAGAGAGAGGTTGAGATTAAGGAAGACTTCATGAACACAAGTGTTGGGATCGGCCAGTTGGAGTTTTCTGTCATCGTAAGAGATGGATTTCACAATCAAATCTCTACTATAAGTTGGAAAGTGAATCATGGTGGTGTTGTTTTTACAGTAAAGTTGAAAGCTTGAAGGGTTAGTACTGCAATTTTTGGGCTGATTAGTGTCATTTGATACCCAGAAAGGGAAATGGATAAGAGGAGAAGTAGTATTGCTGCAATTTAGTGCTGTACAGTCAACTTCAAAAGAAGTTATGCTTACAAAAATGGCGGAAAAGAAAAGAATAAAGAAGAACACAGCAATATCCATTGCCTGCAGTTGTATAATATGTCTCTTCCTATGTATGTATGTTAGTCCTTGCATGTCATATATAATGGAACAAACATGTTGACTTTTTATGGGTTAAAGTTGAAGTCATGAGCTTAATGTGTGTTATTTAATGGTGTGGTTCTAGTTAGATTGGACTAAACAATATGCTCTCATTTTCAAGCCAATAAAGAAAAAGAAAACCTGTTTCCTCTTTGACTTTCACTTTCCCTACCAGAAACCACTTATCTATGTAACTAAGTAACTTCCTCGGCAAACAAAGAATGTATGTATATATAGGATTCAGAACCAAAAAGTAAAAAATGAAAATAAAGAAGAAACAAAAAAGAGCTGCAACACAAACCATAACAGAGAAGCTTCCTTGTACTGAATTGATGTGGCTTCAAGTCCTTTTTGGCACCTATGCTATTATACTTTTATCTTTTTAATCATGTCCTATGTCCTATGGTTGTTACTTAATTACTTATGAGCTATTCAAATAAATTCCAAAATCACACAAAATTGACGGAAAATTGAGCGTCACTCTATATAATTATTTACTGAATATGATGGAATATACTTTTTTCCCCATTAAATTTGAACCACATTTACTTAGATTTAAATAGCTCAAGAGGAAGAAACGTCAATAAAGCAAAGGCCAAAAAGACATATTTTTGATAGCACTAAGAGTACAAAGACTTTAAGCCGAGTTGCCGTAGCCCTGAATGTTAAGAAAGGACTTTCTTGCACGTTTCAACTATATTTTTGTGTCATTGTACTTCAGATGGATTATTTGTAATACAAAGTAAAAATTAATGGTGAACCCAATAGACGAAGTTCTAACAATTAATTATTTCAATGTAGTATCTTGAAAAAATTGACACATGATTTCACCATATAGGATTGATTCGTTTTTTTTTTTTTTTTTTTTTTTAAGAATATAGGACTGAGTGTGGATCTTCATATAAACAAAAAAATTCAGGGAAGACCAAAAACAATATGGAATTGCTCACATTCACACTTAAAAGGTTACCAATTTAACAAGTGAAATGAGTATCTACCAACAAGCCGAAAAGATTATATGCTACAGGCTTGTAGAAATATTAGATACATGATAGGACCAAGCTGCAATAAAATCATACATCTAAGAGGGGAAAAAATTTGCCCACAAGTCGAGGGTGAGATCACTGTTCTGTGATCCAGTTCCGGGTTTTCAAATAATTTGCGCTGGCTAATACAGTGATACATAGAAGTTTGTACGCTAAAATACAGCCCCAGATCGAAAAGGTAAGGAATTGCGGCAAAATTCTACATGAGTTCTTTTGCTAGCTTTACTGGTTTTTCCTGTACAATTGCAACATCGCCATTCGATGTAGTCAGCAGATGATGCCCTGAATCCTCTTCTTCACTCTCATTTGACATTGACGATACAACAGAATCCGATCCATCATCATCTGCATAAGCATAATATTCAGGTAAGAATATTGGTTCCTTTCCTATAAATTCATCATGTGATGCATCCATGAAGGATGCATCTTTCTTCAGAGCCACAGGGCCCCAATGTAAGAACTTAATTTCATCTATAATCACTTTATCATTATATTATTGGGAACTTTAATTTGATTCATGGTCTCTACCTCATATCATTATACCCCAAAATTTAACCAACAGAAAAATTATACTAGCTTACCATGTCAAATTTTACCTACCCTAAAAAAAAAAATTACAATGAAAAAGTTTAACAAACTTTAAGGTCCACTTATTGAAGATTCTAAGGTTTCGCCAGCATGTTGAAAGTGTAGTTGAGTGACTAAGCCTCAAAATGGAAGAAACTTTATTACAAAAACAAGCAAAAATTTGAAAAAAGTGGACCAGTAAATCTCAGAAATAAGATATGCAGTACAAACTAACCTGAGTATGCAGAACGATCAGGGAGATGTCTAACTGAAGTTATCTGAATGCTTTCTGGCAGAAGACAATTACAGAAGGAACCTGAAACTTAAAATAAACAGGATGGGATTGGGATCTGCTTGTTCTTGATTCTATATAGATATTCTAAAATAGCTTCTCATGTAGCATAAATGTGCAACTCACCTACTCGAGCCAGTCGATTCACCCATCCAGGAATGGGTTTCCCAGTCAGTTCCATACAGACTTCATCAGTAAAATGGTTACAATTCTTGGCTATCAAGTGATAAGTATCCCCATGATATTTTGTAGAAAGACGCTCCATGAATGACCGAACTTCAGAACGAGACATGTTGGTGGTGCCCAGTGGAACAGATCGTCTATAGATGAAGCCTGGACAACTTTTTGGTTCCACCTCAAAAACCCCACTGCTAGAGTAGTCATGGGCTCCAAACCCAAACTCCATACCGTGCACTGAACATATTCAGGTAAAAAAAATAAAAAATCAAAGGTGAAAAATAGGAGAACATGAAGTAATATGAGCTATATATTATAGTTCAGATTTAAATTGAGCTATGCAAGAACTGACATAAGTTTGTGGACTTAATTAATAACATGCATTTGAGGATGTTTTCAAGGAATTAGTGGAGTGGACCTTTTTCCTACGGACCAAAAGATATAATGATTTTCGCACTTTGGTAACCCACAGAAAAAAAAAAAAAAAAAATACTAAAACTAAGATGTTGATAGCTTTCAGGGGATTCAAATGAGCCATTGAAATATCGTTACAAAATTACTATTTTGGTTTATGTAGTGACTACTAGAAGTCTTATCATTACCTCAGTTTGAAATTTTCAAGTATTAATCATAAGTAATAATCCTGATAACTGATAAGACAAGAAAGGCTAATAACCCTCTCTGATACTGCAATGCAGATATTTGATGCCTAATCAATAACCTTAATGCTATCCATCATCATCTTAAGATATTTTTAGTATTAAGAAAGAAAAAGAAAGAATCTGATAAAGAACCAAGCATATAACAGCAACAACCAACAGTATGAACATAAAATATATAGAACTAGCAAATCAACAAGTATCAATATAAACCCAGATGAAATATTAAAGTACACTATTCGTATTCATAACTCAATGGAACAGAGCAAAATGCAGAATACGAGGCAAACGTTCACACAAGACAGTAAACCAATCAGCAGACAAGCACAGGGAGACAGCCCCAGTCACTACCAGAAACCACACTAGGCAGTAGCAGTACCTACATCAGAATTCCTTATTCCGCATATTATTCACATAGGTCCAAATCTGCTTTGTTCTATTGAATCCTATCACTTTGGCTCAATCATGTTAAACATTCTCAATACTTTCAGAATGACAAACAGTCATGGAAGATGTAATTATGAATGTAAAATTACAAATAATACCGTTTACAGGCTAAGCAACCGAGGTTTAACAGCTGTGCAGGAAAGACCTTTCAAATATGAAAAAGCAACGTCTCAGAAATTCAAAACAGCTTAATGCGTATAAAATCTATAGAAGCAACGAGCAGTTGTTTATCCTTGCTGCATTTACCTAGCGGCCCTAATATTAAGATGACGTTCCAAGTTAAAAGTTATTGAAATGATAGTTCCCTCCAAGAGATTAGCAATATTATCTTTTTCATTACAGCTAATGGATTTCTTAACCTATACTAGTCACTAATTTGCAAAGATTAAGAAAATCTCATAGTTTGCATTCATTAATCACACTTTCATAGTTACTTAAAACTGTTATGTAAAACTTTATATTCAATAAGTTCATATCATATAATTGTTAAATTCTTTTCAATGTCAACCATAAAACCAATATTTATCTCTACACCTGATTCATATAAATTTTAAGAATCTTAGGATAAAAGATTTGCAATGTTATCCTTCTCATTAAAGTTAATAGATTTGTTAGCATATACATTTTACAAACATGATAAGACTAAGGGTATTCGATAGTTTGCATTGATAACACTTATCATGATTACATTAAAATTTTAATTGAAGTTAATATTCAATAAGCTCATGTCCCATAAATGTTAAGTTCATCATAAACATCTTTACACCTGCATTCACATAAATGTTAAGATATTAGGATAGGAAGTACCTAAATGAAGCTTACTACCATCATCGAAATTCTCATGAGGATGATACTCTCCAAATTTGCCAAACATAAAAGAGTTAATGCAAACTTAGTTACCAAATATCCATGCAAAAGCACCAGATAATTTCTTGTTTCATTCTCATTCATCAAGTCCATAGACCTCTTTGGATGAAGTAATTTTATTCATATTAAGCAATCTACAACGGATTCTAGACATAAAGTTAAGCATAGAACCAAGTAACCTTTATGGATCCAATTAGTTTTACAGCGGTTTCTTAAGTACAACTAGTCTCTTCATGCACAAAACTGTTTGTTGTCATTAGTTTGCACTAAAATAGGAGTCGAACCTCCTATAGAGGATGGAGATTCCATCAGAATGACCATAATGTTTTTATCCAGTGTTCAGCTTCCTTCATATTCCCTTGAAACTAACAGAATACTGGCCTATAAAGGGAATGCTGAGAGACACAGATTAAATTGGAAGTCTGTTATCTAAAACTCAGCTTGTTTCCAATCCAAAAACAGTGAAATTTCATATGATCTTTTGACCGTCCAGACCTTTTTTTTTCGTTAGATTGTTCTCCCACTTTGGAGCCTCTCAAACAAATATCCAAGAGAATGAAGTCTTTGCCCAAGAACATGCAAGTGAAGGTAATTACAATTTTTCAAAGCCCAAACTAAAATGTAACCACCATATAAAGTGATGATTATACAATAAATGTCAGCAAATGAAATAGAAAAACGTCCTATACAGTCTCATCAAACATTCAGCAACGAATAAAATCGCCATAGTAAATCACCTAAAATCTAAACTAATAGAGAGAGATAGACAAACCATTGACAATTAAAGAAGAAAGCAAACAAACCATTAAAATCTCAAAATCAGGCAAATCTCTGTACATTACCTTCAACACCGGAATGGAAGATGCCGAGGCCAAACCAGTAAAGGTAGTTATTTACAGGCGTAAGATCATAAATGTTCAGATACAACATGGCGCTATTACTCCCTCCATTAGCCTGCTCCTTATCCGAGCTTGAACTTGTACTCGAGCTAGTGTTCAACGGAAACAACCGCATTGTTCCCAAATCAAAAGTTCTTCAATTCCCTCGCCAATTTTGGTATCACAAGCTCACCATATTCCGCACCACAAACCAAAAAACACCTTTACAGACACAAATTACAAACATAAATACGAAAAATCAAAGTAATTTACAGTTTTCAAATTTGAGACCAGAAAAGCCAAAAGAAAACGACTTTCTAATTCGTTATATTACATTCTCCCATTTTTTTTCTTCGCAATAAAGAAGAATTGACCTTACCAATAAAGTGGGAGACGGAGAATCTCCAAAAGGATCGAAGCAAGAAACCCTATAAGTAAAAAAATTGCAGACGAATAATTGAGATAAAAGGAAAAAGTAGAAAAAGGAAAAGGAAACAAAACGAAGAAATGGATGGAGAAAACTTACAAAGGATTGTTCTTTGTGGATTTTTCGTTCAGAATTTGAAAGTGGGTATTCAGATCGGTGAGCAAAATTGGAAATTGAAGAACTTTTTGGTGTGATGTTAGGAAGGGGAAAGGAAGAAGGAAAATGGCCACCCAATCTGTTTGTTTATGTAAACTTATTACAAAGTGAACCTTTTCAATTTTATCCTGATTAATCAATATTTCTATTTCTGTTGTTATTTTATTTTATTTTTTCTTCAACTGACGACTTTGAATATTATTTGATCATCCATTCTAAATTTATTCCTTTTTCTATAAGGTTCTATAATAATTTGAGATTACAGAAGTAATTTTTCTAATAAACATTCCTTAATTATGTCCTCTATGTATGTCACACAATAGTCCAAAGGCTGTATTAGAATATATATATGGTTAAAAGCTTATTAAAGAATTTGTAATAATATGTTAGTAAAACAAAGAATTAATATGTTGTTAGCGAGTACTAACTATTACTAATTAATTTTCCAGTGTCAGAGAGAGAAAATTCGAAATTTTTAGCCTAAGGATTAGGAAGCACATGCAATTTTTTTTTTTTTCTTACAATTTCAAGATTTTGCTAAAATTGCAATAACAACAAATAAACAAAAAAGAGTTTTTTTCTTTTTCTAATTAAACCACATGCTTTTGACTCGTAGAAAAACATATTCAAAGAGAATTTAATAGAGTTGTAAACGGGGCAGGACGGGGGTGGGGATTGTACTTTCTATCCCTTTCTCCAAATTATTCAAGGATCTCCGTCCTTGTCCCGTTTTTATTAATCAGCGACAAATTTCTGTCTCATCCCCGATTCCGACGAAGAATTGGTTCCTCTCGGGGATCCCCATCCTCGTTAAACTAATTTTCAATTTTATAAAAAAAACCTGCAAATTTTCAATTTTCACTCTCTAACATATCCAAATGTGCATTAAATTATAGATATAAAATTCTCAAATACGCTAACATATAATTAATAATTATCCATTAGAGAGATTAGTTTTCTTCTTTACTTTAGTTTATAAAATTATAAATAATAAATAATATTAATATAATGTAATAATATTAATAATAAAGAAATATAAACATGGATTTGTCAGGAATTTGGGTATTTAACCGGGGATCTCCGCGGGTTTTAAACGGGGATGGGAACGGGAGCCTGTGGGGCAGGTAGAGCTATTACCATCCTCGTCCCCGATTAAAAAAAAAGGACAAATTCATCCCCGTTCTCCTCCACGGGGATCTTAATCGGGGATTCTTCATCCCTTTCTGGACAGGCCCCGCCACCCGATTGACAACCCTAGAATTTAATTGAAAAATATAGCAACACATTATTTCAAAATATTCTAAATCTAACCAAAACAATCATGTAAGCTTATAATAATAATAATAATAATAATAATAATAATAATAATAATAAAATTTATAATAAAAATAACAATAATTACAATAGGTCTAAGAGCTTAAAAACGATATTTCCAAATAATGAGTATTTTTATCAACCTCTGCTTATCGGATCTTACATTAATGAAGTGATTTTTTTTTATATATATATATACAAATTGATTTGAATATTACGGTAGCAATATTACATATTAAAAAAAAAGAATATGTTTTTATACAATTGTTCAGAAACATGACATTTGCTTATTAAAAGGTAATTATTGCCAAGTGGAGTATTTTACTTGAAAGTGATTTTAATTATGCATATTCAATAGTTCTTAATTTTCTCTTAGGGGCAAAATATTTAATATTTTTCACTACAAAAATGTGAGAAAAACAACATAGTAGTATTGCTAAGCATCTTTAGAAGAATAACAGAATGATGGAACTTGACTAATGAAAATATTTTAATAATAGATATTATTATGCCCTATAAATTGTCATCTATATACAGGCCAATAATATCTATCAGTAGAATTATATATTCATATCTTCAAATTTCAAGCATATGATTTTTTTTTTTTTTTTTTTTTGGATTGTCGTAAATTGTAAAAGAAAAGTCGCACCAGACATTCACAAGAATGGAAAGCGATTTGAGATAATTTGGACATCTAATCCACATCCGTGACTGCCATAAGTATACACAGATATTTTCATTTAGACAATAAATAATGCATTTTTGGCTGACCACAATTTATCCACCCTCACATATGCTTCATTACTAACAAAAAGACATGTCCAATACGATATCGACACAAATTATATATTTCTACCGCACAATGATAAATTTACTCTTGTTTATCAAAAAAAAAAAAAAAAAAAAAAGATAAATTTACTGTCGCTTTATAAAACGGTCCAATTTTATTTTCTTTTTTGTTTCAAGAGACTTCCGATAATTTTTATCGATATTTGTATAGAAAAAGATAAAACTGAAGTATAACTTTTAATATAGGATAAAATTGAACTACACATGTGAATATCATTGAAGTGTTTTGTACCATAAAAAGTGAAATTAATCTTCCAAAATAATGTTAAAGACAATTTTAGCATGATATAATCATAAAAAAAAGTGGGTTGTGACCCAGTTGGACCATGGTTGATATTAGCATTAGCATATCACATGGCATTGCCTATCTATGGACTGTGGCCTATGTGGTGGTGGGAGAATGGAGATGAAGTGGTCCTGATGAAGAGACTATTAGTTAGAGTCCAGCAGAAGGGGAGAAAGTTGTTTGCTGTGACTGAAGGAAAGACAATTTTCTAAATGTTACATTTTAATTCAAATTACAGCTTAAGAAAGCCTACTTATTAATTATTTTGGTATACACCAACCGTTTCTTGCATTTCACGTGGCAAAACACCAATATTGGTCCCCTCCATATACTTTGTCTAAATGTCACCGTTTGGCTTTCTGCTGTATTGTAATTGGGGTAAAGCATCAATTTCAAATTTAAATTGGCTTATGGGATCAATTCTGTCCAAACTTTAAAATTTTTTATTTATTGGCTTAAAATCACCGATGGTATTATGAACTTTCACTTTACTAATATAATGGTAGATGAACTTTAAAACCGGACATAAAAGTACATCAACTTAGCAATCCACTAGCATAAAAGTCAAAATTACCGTTGACCATAAAAAATAACCGCTGACCACGCTAGAATACGGTGAAAACTGACACGTCATCGTTTTTTACCGGTTCCTGGCGTGGTCAACGGTATTTTTGACAGTCAACTGTAATTTTGACTTTCATATTAGCGGGTTGCTACGTTGATGTATTTTTATATCTAGTTTTGAAATTTATGTACCATTATGTTAGTAAGATGAAACTTCATGTACTTTTGCCCTTTATTTATTTGGTCATTATTTTGATATTTGAAATTAAAACAATCCAAAATGATACGTGTCAACACGAAAAATTAACATGTGTCAAAAAATTTACTAACCATACACTGATAACCGAACACACATTAATTTGGACTAATTTAACTTCAAATGCCAAGCCGAGAACTTAATTTTGTATTAAAATTGATTCTCAACTTAAAAAGTAAAACCGGCCTAGGGGTGGCAATGAGGCAGGGATTACCCGAAAATCGTGGGGATCCGAACCGAGGGGCGCGGGGAATAACCGATATTATCCCCCACGGGGATGGGGGTGGGGATTATCTTACCCCCAGTACTTAAACGGGCGTGGGGGCGGAGAGTACTATCCCCGTCCCGCTCCCGAATAAATCCCCGTATATATATATATATATATATATATATATATATATATATATATATATATATATATATATATATATATATATATTAATTCCTATTTAGTGCCAAGTCCATCTCTGTTTTTATTTCTTTGTAAGATTGTCTTCTTCAAAGTTGGTTAGAAATTGAAGTAAAACGTATTATACTTATAAATAGTTACTTATTAATTTACTTTACTTCAAAGTTATGTATTAAATGTTTTAATATAATGAATACCAAGTCCTAGCTCTTAAATGATTGGACTTCAATTTCAAGTTGTTTAAAGAAATTTCACCTGGAACTTAAATATTTGTAATATTGGATATATTTTGTAATTTGGATATTTAATGTTAAACGACATTTGTAATGTGGTAGAATTTGTATTTTGGATGTTGAATGTTAAAATGGTTATTAAAATAACCAAATATTAATTTATTTTATTTATTGGATATGGGCGGGGATTCACCGATAACCGTAGGCATCCGCGCGGGGCGGGGATGGGGGTAAAAAAATCTCCGAAATGTTAAATGGGGAATCACCAAAACTGCCCCCGCAATCATTGGGAGCGGAGTGGGGAATGCACCCCCGCCCCCGCACCGTTACCACCCCTAAACCGGCCTTCATCCACTTAACAGCTCCGTGGAGGTAAATTTCAACTCACCAAATTAAAGTGAAAGGGCCAAAATTCAACATTTTGGTAAGCATAGGGGCCCAAGTTTGATATTTAGCCCGTATCACATTGATATTTTACATACTTTCCAGCACTTGCTTAAGAGTCCTTATATGAATATAAGATGCCCCCCAAAAGCTAAGTCAAATACTAAATTTATGTAGTTACAGGAAGATATTAAATTCTATTAGAAGCAAAAGAAATTTGAGATTGTAACATGTACAGTAGCCAAATTCACAGTATTTACATTGAAAGACGTCCTCATTACGTCATTAATTGTTGCTATTAATCTCATGTGCTTGCACTTTTGTTGCTATACATGAACACACCAAAGGGAAACAAGACAAGCAAGCATCCTATGAAAAATATAGGCAACAAGTAGTGTGATTGAATGTGATCATCAGTTGCCTCTGCAGTTAACATCTTCATTGTCAACAACATTATAGTAGAGACAGGACAACCTTCCATCAAATTTGGAGAGCAATTTATGCGCAGACAATCCGCAGTAACGTTTCCCCATACGGGCAACACATATGTCTATGATCTTCTTGAACATGCTATCTCCCCGGATTAATGGCTGCTCTACAAACTCGACTAAGGGCATCCACTGTAACATGGAATTCGTTAAGATTCATAAGTCACTAAATTGAAGATTAAAACCAATCTGATAAGTCACTATGACACTAATCAAACAGTTGATCATCCTCTATGTACAAATGCCCGAACACAGGTGAAAAAAATCCGAAAGAGACTTGACAGAGAATAGTGAAGGAAATTATTTACCTTGGCTGCTTGAATTTCAAGATCATCAACCATGATCTGAGTTGTTACGGGCTTTAACATGCAGACGAAGAACAAATCCGACTTATCAAAAGCCAAATTGTGCGCGTGCCTGAGATAAGAGTAACAGTTGCACTAGTGTTATAATCCATTTGATTAGACTTTAGAACACAGCTTTTTAATTTAACTTGTTGACAGTAGTAATGTCCACAACAAGAAAACCGTGTTATCTCGAAATCCTCAGGTGACCTCTGTTGCCTACCTGAATGCTACGACTTCTATGAACTCGGCGTTAATCTGCAATTCAAAAGACAAACAGCTAATTACATCTGCTACAGAGAGTTGGCTGTATCATCTAAATTCATCGGTGCTTATGCAAGAGCAGTATTTGAAGTGAGATTCTTACACCAGTTTCCTCCTTGACTTCTCTCACGGCTCCAGTATAAATCTCCTCTGACTGATAAAACAAACAGAATTAAACAATACGAAGGATCAATGTTTGGTAGGTCAAATTCGAAACCAAGATTATGTACCTCATGAATGAAACCGGTTGGTATTTTCCATAGACCCTCAAAGGATGGAGCACAGAACCTCTCTTGTACGACAAGAACCTGAAAAGTGGTAAAATAGAAAACTTTGCATATGAGAATAGAAGGTCGCAATTCGTTATTTTTAAACTAGGGAATACAATGCGCTACATTGAACTGTGAATGACAAATCCTCATATTAGAAAAATACCTCATTTTGTTCATTAATGACAAATCCTCCAACCCCTACTTGATGTGTAGCATTAGAAGGAAGCATGCAAGGTCCTTCAGGAAGCCAGTAGGTCAACATTAGATATCCCGGTTCTGCATGGTGATACTGGAAACCTTCCTGTAAATTAAGTTAATAATTTCAGGATAGATTAATTGTAATTGAGTCATCATTTAGCAGGTAATCATCATCTATTTCTTAATTCATCAGGCATAATGCAGTGAAGCCTAAGGAGAAAATGAATAGTTTCTTCTGTTTTGAGTTCAATGGAAACAAATGGGATCCACATACTTCTTGGATTGCATAGTCAATTTGTCCTAAAAGAAACTTTATGTATCAATTATAAATTTAGTTCAGAACTTTGACTTTTTTCTATGTCATTTTGGAATGATTTAACGAAAAATGCTAAGTTGACGAGTCAAATTGATGCTAGAAGCCAAGTTGAACGGCGAAATTCACCATTTATCCGCTAAAGAGAGGTCTAAAAACTTACCTTTACAGAGATGGGGACAAGCTCAGATCGTTCCAGTGGTAACTTAAGCCAAATCCCCTTCTTTCCCTGCAATTGAAGTGACATAAAACTTTTGAGTTCAACTCTCACTATTAAATACTGAAACATTGAAACAGAACAACAAGATCACTTCAATTAGAATTCTGTGAGAAAGAAAACTCACTTCATAGATAGTCCAACATTACAAAGAAAACTCACCATTAATTTCCAATGAGAAACGGAGAGGTGAAGTGAAGAAGCAAAGACATCAGAACTCTCAGGTAGCCTAGTTGAATCAACAACAATTCCTCCATACTCATCATCAAATGCATCAAGCACTTTCACATTTTCACTATAAAATCTCGAATTTACACTTTTTGCTCCATTACTCCCATTCAAATAATTCTCCCCCACAAATTTTTGTTGGTCAGCTGAATTAATGACCTTCCTAGACAGATAATAAGTACCATTCGAAGTATTTGAACAACACACCTTCGAAACTCCCCCTTCAACATAATCATCAGGTAAACAAAAAATCAATTAAGTAGACCAAATGCAGCAAAACCTGAAAACTTAAGCTTAATTAATTGCATAAAGAATCAAAGCAAAACCAATTGATTACCTCTTGAAGAAGAGGAGACTGAGGAAAATTTGAGACTACCCAAATTCTTTGAACTGGAAAAGGGGGTGTAATAAGGCCAATCTATCTGCTCCGATAAAGACGCAGTTGTAGAACCAATAAACTTCAACTCCATTAATGACTGCAGTACTTAAATACCAACTACCTAAAATCAACAACTCTCACAACCCAACAATAAAGCCAATCAAACTCTTAGCATATATATACCCAGTTGAGCAAAGATTTAAACTTCGAGAATCATCCATAAAAAAAAAATTGATTCAAACAAGGAGATGGTATTGGATTAATCGTCAAACATGAGGAACTGAGTTACATAAGAGAAGAAAACAGGTATATAATGAGTGAAAAAGGGAACAAATTTGGAGCCTTTTACTCCATGACAATGTAAATAAGACATGATTAAATTATGTGTTGTGCTGAAAGCCAAGATTAAATTAGGCAGATTCAAGCTTATTATGTGGTGTGAAATGACATGGGTGCAAGGAGAATGAATTATTGAAAGTGACAAAGAAGGAAGAACATGGATCATAAAAAAAATTCTAGCAGATCAATTTAAGGATTTCTAGCTAAACGAAGAAAACGAGGGAAATAAATATTCTGATTTTATTGGCATTGTTTATTAGTATAATTAATTAATGGTACAAATAAGAGATAGGAAAAAGATATGAAGTGAAGGGAGTTGGAGTTTGTGGAAGAGGAGAAGACTGCAACTCGAGTTTCATGTTATAACGCGCTTTTTCAAGAGCGTGTAAAAGACTGCCCATGGAGTTTTAGTGAAACGGTTAGACTGTACATACAAAATGTTTGGATGTTGATATTAATGTTTTATATGCAAAAATTGTTCCTAACGAAAGATAAATTGAGTCAATGTGCTTAAAGAAATATTTCTAAGCTTTTAAGTACATTTCTCATAGTAGTCTCAGTTGTTTATCCACCTTCAAAAATCTCTTAATTTTAGAATTGTTTTACTAAAATATGTATATAAAATATTTTTAAAAAAGGAGTCACTTTGTTAATTATATTGTAATCAACATTAAATGTCAGGATAAAAAACAATAATTGTTCTTTTGGTTTCTTAAAATAATTTACAAATAATTTCTATTTTGGAAGAAACAAAAATTTTCTTTTGAAATGACATCCTTTTAAGAATGGGTTAAAAATGATGAAAATATTTAATTAGATTAACTTTTTTTCTCTTTAAAAACTCTTTGAACTCTGGTTTATATTCTACTAGATAGTGAAAATAAAAAAAATAATATTATAAAAAAAAATTTCTATTGTTGTAATATCTCTTTTAAATTAGATAATTTTCAAAAGATAACGCTTTAAACTGTTATTTTGCATGATAAATAAATTTTACACATGAAATTTTGTTAGAAAACGTTCAATTTCCATTAATCATTCAAACTTGCAAGATTTTTTTTTTTTACTAGTAATTATAATTTTGATTATTTATGTCATTTAAAATTGCAAAAGTAAAAGTATATTAATATTTTCATATTATTTTGCAAATTAAAACAATTTTGTGAACTAAAAATCGACTAGCCTAGTTACGGAGTAGATGTATCATTGTTGATATTCTACATGTGAAACCATTATATTTAGAAAAGTTTTGATATATATATATTATTAAAATTAAAGTAAGTCGTTAAATCCATAAAATTAAGACAAATAATAGATGTTGTTCTCATAAATGGAATGTTCTTATTTCTTACTAATGTGAACACATGAAATCTTACACTGTAATGTGTGGGTTAATAAAGATCCAAATTACTAGTATTAATTAGCAACTGAAAAATGAAGTAAAAGTTTATTAGGAAGAAGCAACGGGGCGTGACTGGGACGTGGAAGCATGAGAGAGTGAGAAAGATTTGAAAAGATGTTACTATTACAAAGGAACGAACGCATGGACAGCATTACAGCAGGTGAGTTGGAGGGCATTATTACGTGGCTTTGAGGTTAATCAGTGAATCCGCCACTTGGTTTTGCATTCTTAATCAAACCAACCTCCTCTCTCTCTCTCTCTCTCTCTCTCTCTCTCTCTCTCTCTCTAAAAAAATTTGATAATCTGACTATGAAATTACACCAAATGTCAACAAAACCAACTCCACCTTCCATAATTTGTATCCATAAATTAAGTTTTCTTCATCTTTTCTGAACATGACAGTCGAAATTTATGTAATCATATTTGATATTTTCAATTTATTTTCGTAATAAAACCTTAAATCACTGTTTTATTGAAAGTATATTCCCGTACATCTATATATATTAAAAACATGTTTAAAAGCCCACTTCGAATCAATGCATTAAAAATTCATATGTAAACTCATTTGAGGTAGAATTAAATCATAAATGAATCCTCATATTTAAAATAAAATATTTTAAATGATAGAATCGAAACAGATATATAAATTTATATTTAGAATTAATGAACAAACATATTTTATATGTGCTTATTTCCTTAATTTCCTCCATTAATAAATGTTTATCATAAATAATCAATTAATTATATACCATAAATATGAAATTAATAATAAATTTTTTTCTAGTTTAACAATTTATAACTAGATTTAGATATAAATACTTTTTAATCATATTACATATTTTGTTATTGGATAAATAATCAGTTTGTGATTATTCAATTATTTAAATTACATTTTTCCAAATTAATTTTGTGTACTTTAAGAATTTAATTCGAAACATAACTTAAATAACTAGAGACCGTTACCAATTAACCAATCTTAATTGGTTATCATGTATAATTTAAAAGGAAAATGTAATTTTTTTATTTTTTCTTATCCTTCACAATATTTAAAATAAAAATATAATATAATCAATTAAAAAATAAGAGTATAATGATAATTGATTATTATATATAATTAATACTGAAAAAAACTAATAAATAAAAAAATAAAAGCTTAATAAAAGTGTAGTGAAACTAGCATTGTTCCAAAATATTTCTCTGTATAAAATACGGAATTCATTTAAACTATACTTATTTTGATGGAATTTGCTCAAGTACAAAAATTTAGGCTTGGAAATGAATTTCTTGAAATTTTTAAGAATTCACATATACCAAGCGAATCCTAAAAGTCCAATTGTAATATTTTTCGTGGGAAATTATGATTAGGGAAATTATAAAAAAGATAGATAATCTTTAGAAATAATTTCACCTAATAGTAATTTAATTTGGGAATAGATTGATACATTCCTATCATTCAAAAAATGCCAATGTTCTTCTCCAATCTACCATTTTATCTATTTCTCTAATGCTTTTTTTCACCATGTCTTCTTTTTATTCTCTTTTCTTATTACCATAGCTGCGTTTTTTATGCGATTTCTTAAATTTTTCATTCTTTTCTTTGCTTTGTCTTTTTTTTTTTTTCGTCTTTACTTCTTCCTCTTCTTCTTTATGTGTTTTAGCATTTTTTTTTTCTATGTATTTCACTAGTTTTACAAGAGTATCACTAAGATTTCACCATGTTTTTACTAAAAAAAAAACTACATATAATTAAAAATAATTTTTTATTAGAAAAATATTTTTAACTTATTTTTTTTAAAACTAAAAATAATATAAAATAATGTGGAAAAATAATTTCCGTAGTGTTTGAAATATTTTAAAATTAAAAATTCACATATTTAACAAAGTCAAGTTTACAATATAAAATCACAGAATATTATATTTCCAATGAAAAGAGTATTTAAAATTATATAATAGCTGATTAAAAAAAAAAAAGTATCATCCATGAAAAATATGATTAAAAATGGTATCGTGATTTATATAAATGCAAGTTCGGTGGGCAATGTCGCATGTAAAGTAATTTGGACACATAGGATCCCATATTATAAAAAATATTATTAATTTAAGATAATATGATCGTCTTTTGGAGCATAGGATCAGTTTATTATAAAACAATTGATTTGTACAGTCGTAGCATAGGAGAAATATTGTGGTGGACATTTAATTTAATTTAATTAGATTTCATTTCACGTGATAATATTGTTAAAATAATTATGGGAATGTTACAATATAAAAATTAAACGGATAAAGTTAGATATTCTTTTTGGATTATTGCTTTGTGCTTAGTGATAGGTGATCCTCCTGCTATGCTATGATGGAATCCACCTGCACCTCCACACCCAACGCAATTGGTGGCCAATTTGCCGACTCACTCCTAATAATAAATTTATAATTCATAACTAATTTAGAAAATAATTGAAGTGAATTTAAAAATATTAGGCATTTAAATGGCATGGGAATTCTGTGTATATTTTGAATAATATGAACCATCAATTGTGCAATGAATTATATGTAAGAGTTTCATTAAATATTTAAATTAATAACCTCCCCTTAAAAGTTTTGTGAACTAAAATCCATTTCTAAACATAATTATGAAATTTAAATTACATCCATAATATTGGATGATGATAAATTAGTTAGTTGAAACTCTTCTATGGAACAAACAAATATAAATAAAATAGAACAAAAAGTCATGTCAATTAGGAAGTTTATTTAGGGCTAAAATAAGTTAGTGAATATGTATAGTTTAAAAAAAACTTACAATAATTAAGTAATTGTGTAGACAACACTGTTTGAGGGACATTTATACGAATTGACACTTGGAGTTGATTAACTTTATGTAGTTCCATCAATTAAGAAAGTAGAGAAAACTATCAAATGAATTAAAAGTAATTAGTCTACTAGTGTTTTGTTTTGGAATATGTTCTCCATTTCTTTTCAAATTTTCCAGTAAGGTGTCATAGTTTCTTTCATTTTGGTTGTTCCTTATTGCTGCCGTTAATAGAAACTCTAGACATGTAACAAAAAGTCTAAACAAATCTTTGTATAATTAGTAAAACTTTTTTTTTTTTTTTATATGCATTACTAAAAAAAAACACTTAATTCTCCTTGTTTAAATCATATTAGCGACATAAATTTCTTGCATGAGTAACCTATCTCATGTCACAAATATAACAGCGTTGCGATGCATTAATCAGATATACAATATAATTAACTTGTAAAACATATTATGATGCATGATGATCTAATTTCATTTTCAATTGCTCCATGGTAAAAGGTTGTTAGAAGAAAACTTAGAAGAAAAATATTTACATCAAACCAATGCTACAACTCCATTAGAATTTGGAAGCCTTAAAACTCTTACACAGAAATCAATTACAAAAATAACCTTGTCATATGTTCTTGTGTACCCCTTCTTTTCAACCAATACAGCAGCTACAATTTTACCAAACCCGTCACTCGCAAGTAGCAACGCTGCCTCTAGCCACCATACACGCCACTATTATTGCCTAGACTAGCTTTGAATTATACATGAAATAGAAAACATTACACACCAACAACATTGAAACACAACTAAGAAAAGAATAGAAATCACTACCACCGTAAAACAAAACAAAACAAAATGCAAATTACATAAAACTAGTTTAAAGATAAACGAATCAAAACTGACTTGTCATAAGGTAATCAAAAATCTGATGAAGAAATAAAGCCATTGATGGTAGCAGCAACCTCCCAATATGGTTGAAGAAATAACACCAAGTAAGGAATGGGGAACATCTAATCACTTTAACCCATAAGCAAAATATGAACGACTGAATGTCTAGCGAACAGTCAAGACACTAAATATCATCAAAATGCTCCAATCTTTTGGCTTTCTAAAATTGAACAATCAGTATGAATTCTAATTGATTACAAAGAGAGACAGAATTTATAGCATAGTATAAAACTGAATTTTTGTAAAATCAAAACAAATAAAAAGAAATAGAAATAATAGTAAAACTGAATTTTTTTTGTACCATTATTGCGCTAGAAAGGGGAGTGGAAGAGTTGTAGCATAAGGCAGATGAGAGCTGGGCAATAGAAGGGATTTTGAAATATATTTCATGTTCTTCTTCAAGTTTTATTTGATACAATCAGTGAAATCGGAAACGGTAATTTGAGTTAATTAAGAGTTGAATTAATATCCGAGAGTGAAGGAAAGACGTTTGGGAGAGTTGATCATTAAATCAATAAGAGAGAAGGAAATAACTTGACAGAGAGATTGATACTTGATAGGAGTAAGGTTTCGTTCTTCACAACCTAACACCTCAGCAAAAAAGTCTCAAAACGCTGCTTTCCTTTCCTCTCTGCTTTGGAAATTAATAAAAGTATAGATATATCTTACCGTTGGAGGGAGATGAGGATACCTCGAAGATTTACGTAAATAGGGACAAGGATACCCTTTCCCGTCTCACTAAATTCCTTCCTCAAAAACCTCATTTATCTAATATATATCATTTTTTTTTTTAATATTAATATTAATCTTATACTTAAATAGTTTAATTATAATTTATAATTTATAATTATTTTGTATTTAGATTAAATATTGAAAAATTATAATTTTTTTAATCAATTTAGATTATAAATTTAATTTTTTATTAATATTTTAAGAAAAAAAAATTAGAAAAAAAAAATTTCAATGGAAATTCTCGTGGATGCCTACGGGTATCGGTGAATCCCCACCCATATCCAACAAATAAAAAAAATTAGTTTTTCGTTATTTTAATAACTATTTTAACATTCAATATCCAAAATACAAATTCTACCACATCGCAAATGTGATTTAACATTAAATATTCAAATTACAAAATATGTACAAATTCATTAGAAATCTGGGTTTTAATAGAAAGAAAGGAAGAGAGATGGGCTTTAATCGTCCAAGCTCATCTCTCTTCCTTTCTTTCTTTCTTATATATATATATATATATATATATATATATATATATATATACACACAGGGATTTATATGGGAGCGGGCGGAGATCCCCACGGGGCGGGGATAGTACTACCCGGCCCCATGCCCATTTAAGAATCGGGGATAAAATAACCCCCATCCCCATCCCCGTGGAGGATAATATCAGTTATTCTCCGCACCCGCCGGTTCAAATCTCCACGGTTTTCGGGTAATCACCTCCCCATTGCCACCCCTAGTTTTTATCATTCAAAAGTTTGTGAGTGAGTGTCTATAAGTAGGGTAAAGCATAATGCGATTATAACCGAAAACTAAACTGAAACTGAATTTAAAAAAATTTCAATTTGGTCGTTTTACTAGTTTAGTTTGGTTCAGTTTTTATTTATACAAAATATTTTGGTTCGGTTTGTTGTTTGGTTTTCACCATAAATATTTCGGTAATAACCGAACCGAAATATATATGTTGTATATTTTTATTTTATTTTTTGATCTTATACTTACACGCATGTGAGGAACCAAGAACAAGACATTTACAATTCATTTCACCAATTCACTTTACCATTTCTCCAATTTTCAAATTTACATTCCTACCCATAATAATGCAAACCAAGATTACTTAAAATTTAATGAAATGAAATGGATGGAAAATGCAATTTTGTACTTGTGTGAATTGTATTCTTCTATATATCTCTATGATGGGTTTATGTCAAAATGCATGTTTATAAAGTTTTCATATATAGAGTATATAAATTTTAGATTTGTATACATAATTTTTTTGCTTCATATGTATAATTTCGGTTATGTTACGTTCTTACATATTAATCAATTCTTACATATTTTCGGTTTTGTTTGGTTCCTATAATTTTTCCTATTTATGATTTGGTTAACCAAAAGTGCAGTTCAGTTATCAAACTGAACCGACTGATGCTATACCCTATCTATAAGTATAAATGTTGTAAACTTAATTCAGAATTAAAATATTTCTCCTGTTTAGGAAAGTAAATACAAATATTTTGTAATTTGAGTTAGTTTGCAAATTCATTTCTACATATTAAACATGTTTCATCAACACCCAATCCTTGTCAATTCAGTTAAAAAAAACTACGAGATCAAATTTTAAAGATTTTGACACTAAAATATTTTTTTCATAGCATGAATAACTTTTGTCTTTTAATGAATTTAACATATTAAAATCTGGTCAATTATAATCATACAACTCTGAATAAAGGGGAAAGACCTTTATCAAAGTGCAGGGTGGTTAGGATGCAAACATCACATGGATCAAAATATAATGTCTATTTTTATTATTTCAAAGAACTTGATTATTCAATGCAATTTATGTTAGAACAGTATTATTATAATCCAATAAGCATAATAACAGAATAAGAAAAACAAAAATAACAATCGGATTGCAGAAGACAAGAATAATAATTGAATAGAATTATAAATTTAGAATACTTTTCAACTTTAGTATTATGAAATAGAATTGATGAGGCCTGAACTTGATGCAGTTTTTTTAAGACAATATTCTTTCGAGTATAGAGGAATTGTCTCTCAAGATACAACACCAACATAAATGAACTCTACCGCGTGCCAAATATTACTGCTGGAAAAAAACAGGAAGCAACAGCCCAAGAGGGAAAAATTACATAACATAAGAGCAGGAAGAGAATTTCAAATTTTTTGTGTTAGCAAAAATACTATCATCAGGAAAATGGAGCCACATTTCTAAATTCTAATGATTAAGTTCGTATTCGCCTCGCCTAGCTCATGTAGGTGCACACATATTGGCTTTCGGGATTGGATTTGCACCCATGGGCATGTAAGAGAGAACATTTTGGCTAATATAAATTAACACTTATCAAATATGATTTCCAATAGAAACCCATTAGCCACCTTATATTTTTCCAGAATATTAGATTTTTCAATATATTTCCTTCCAGTAAATTCTTCGTACATGTGGTTTATTTTGAACATCAATTTTTATTTATTATTTATATGTTTTAGATGTGTTATATATCGTTGATCTCATAACGTAGAATTCAATTACATAATTCACGTTATACAAATCGAAATTTATCGATAAAATAATTAGTTATAAAGTTGAGATGTAATGACACTCTGTATTCCCAGTTTTTCCAACACTTTAATTGAGTTAATTTTATGTGTATGATTGCGATTCGTAGAAATGTGTGCCACCAAACTAATCATTCTATAAACATATTATTTATTTTGATAACTTTTTGTTTTTTTTTTTTTTTGTATAATGACAATATGCTTGGTTTATAATATATTGATATTCCTTTTGTTGTTATCAATGGAAATAAGAAAAAAAATTTACTTGGTAACAATTAAGAGGTGGTACTGTAGTACGTAGAAGACATTATTTAAAAAGTGATTATCGGTAGATTAAGGTATACTAGTAAATGTCCAGTGTTTCCCAAGATTAATGTAATAATCTTCAAAATCGTGCATTTGAAGTTGTAGAGTTTGTACAGCAAAACTAGAATGCGAAGAAAGAGTACAAGAATTTTGTTGAAAAAAAAAAAAAATTGTGTGCAATGCTAAACATGCAGAGGGGATGAATAGTAGGGAAGCGTTAATTCATTAAATATAACTAGTTTCAATTCAAAAGAAAAGAAAAAGAAAAACACTCCTTTCGTTTTTTAAAGAATGTTCTTTCGTTCTTTAAAGAATGTTACGTAAGAAAAATTCTATTACTTTAAAATAGTTGTCATTTTAATAAATCGATAGGACATTTTTATAACTTTTTTTCAAATATACCCTTATATTTGATGACGTGTCATTCGTTATCAATCATATAACACGTGATTTCAAATTTCAAGTCTGCCAACTCTGTGTTAGTGGAGATGTCTGTTCTTTACCTCTTTTTTTTTTAATCTCAAGACGACTTAAGTAAACTAGAAAAGGACAGATAGACCTTCAACCTGATTCAACAAGGAGAGTTTCTGCCGCTATTAATGATAAAAAAAAGTCAATGACTGTCTTTTATAAGAGATTTCCGTCTATCTTTAACTTTGATTAATAAAGTGATTATATTCCCGAGAATAGTTTTAGAGATAGTTTAGTAAAGTCACACTATGATTAAAACATTTTAATAATTTTTATGGGTGTGTTGAGTTTTTTACATAGTATCGTTTTAAAAATGAAGGGATTAAAGAAAAGAACTCCAAATTGGTGAAGTGGAAGGCTGTGGGTCAATACTGCTCGCTCTTTTCAAAAATTGCATATTTTTCAAAAGAAAGAGAAGAAAAAAACCACTGAAAATAAATTGAAAAATGATGAGGATGGAAAAATTAATTACAGTTGACCATATATGGTTGAGAACAGAAGAAAAACGAGAATGGTGCATTAATTAGCCTCAAGGAATTACAAATTAATGATATCAATCAAATTGACAACCATAGAAGCTTTTATTCATGCTTAATTGACAAAGACATTCAGCAATGAAAAATGTAAAGAAAAAAAGAAACTTAGTGCTGCAATTAATTTGGGTTTGGATAATTAATCAAAGAGTATAATGTGGGTTAACATCAATGTCTAATCCCTTCAATTTTGCAAATGACTCCACTCTGCCTTTGAGGGTGTGAAGCTCCCTTAATCTGCAAACATTTAATTATTTTATTAAATCATATAATATTTTGAAATTGAATAATAATAATAATAATAATAATAAAGTTAACCTTGCAATCTCAGCGCGTCTTCTAGCTTCTTCAGCCATGATACTAATGTCTCTAAAAGTATGCTTTTCAGAGAAATTTTTGGATTCCATGGATTGCAGTCCATGAAGTGTTCGCTGCTCCGCCGCCCACGCTGCTTCCCTTGCTTCCTTTCCGAAGTCCTTTTGCGTTGTCATTGCCGTCTGATACAATCAATCAATTCTCCCAACTCAAACACAATGGTTAATGACTTAATGGGTAAATTTAAATCTGGCCAATAAGAGTTTGCTTACTCTTTGGTTATAAACCAGGCTCCAGGCTCTCCCACTTAATGCATATCTAACACCAAACTTGATAGGATCAAGCAACATATAAGTTACAATGTTGTATAACCATATAACACCTGTCCATTTCCATCCAATTTTAGTAATTCCAGCAAAACCCCATGATGCTGTCGCTGATATCACAGTTGCAACCTTCATTCATACAACAAACACCTTCAACTTCAAAAAAATAAAAATAAAATTATGCACTACATTTCAGCAAATGAGAATGTATACCAGTTGAGCAATAATGAAGGCAATAACTAGAAGAAAGCCAGGCCTTTCTGTAAATGACCAGCTCCGTGATCGTGTTACGAAGATTAAAGCCTGGCTGATTGTGCTAACTTGAAGATATATAGCTGATGCTAATTGCCCATTCAGTTCCTTTGCTGCATGTTCGTCTGACATATTGTAATGGTTCTTCTGCAGGCTATGCACATGAAAATGTTTCTGTGACAGAAACAAAAGTCGTTATCAGAACGAGGTTCATCAGACACCTTTTGGGTGAATTCTATGCAGTGAATATTTTTTATTTTACCGTGAAGAAATCAGTTTCGTAAGCTCCCCAGAAGAACACAACAGTCATTATAGCAAGGTATCCGCCTATGACTATCCCAGTCGCGAAAATTTCGCTTAGTTTCCAGCTATCCGGTATTGGGGATGGCTTAACTCTATCTTTGGATATTGTCATTATAGTTCCTTCAATTGTAAATACAATTGAAAGAAATGTCATTGAGATTGTTCTTAATAATGGATGCAGATTGATATATTTAATAGCAGCAGTGCTTACCATCATTTAAAACAGCAATAATAAGGACCATAAAAGGCGGAAAATTGAACTTCCAGAAACAGGTAAGCAACATAAATCCCAACTGTTCAACAAATGCATTTTGTAATTAGATTTTACAGTTTGCTTTTCTGCTAATTAATCAATCACATTTCTATAGAATAGGCCGGGACTTACCACAATACGTATGGTGATGGACACAGCATATATCTGGGAATAACGAAACCAAAATATGTTAAAGTTAGTTTTTGGAATGACAAATAGGTACTAGTGTATTTGACCGACATGTAGTCTTACAGTGTAGTTCTTCATTCTTTGGAAGATTGCGCGGCTTGTTAAAACAGCACTAATGATAACACTCAAACCAGGTTCAGTCAGAACTATATCCGAAGCACTACGAGCAGCATCTGTTGAATCTGCTACAGCAATGCCGATATCTGCAATCTTCAATGCTGGTGCATCATTAACTCCATCACCTGTCATTCCTACTATATGATTTCGGGCTTGTAACCGCTTCACAATCTCAAACTTATGTTCTGAAAACAACAAGCATAGAGTCAGGTGCAAGTAAAAGCATGAAAGTTTAGTGAATAAAGAATAGTGCTGAAGACAATTACCAGGGAAAACTCCAGCAAAACCATCAGCATTTTCGATGAGCTCATCAATTGATAGTACTCCGAAAGATCCATCCTTCTTTTCGCCAAGCAAAGAGCTAGATGGATACATGTTTGCACCCATTCCAAGCCTTCTTCCAGTTTCTTTTGCAATGGCAAGTTGATCGCCTGTAATCATTTTCACACCGACACCAAGATCTAAAGCTCTTCTGATGGTTTCAGCACTGTCATGGCGAGGCGGATCAAAAAGAGGGAGAACAGCAACAAATTCCCAAGGTCCCCCAGGATTGTCCTTTGTACCAGCAGGTACCTCCTGTAAAATAGTATCTCCCCTATTTTAGCTTCGAGTATCAAACAACAAAAACACTAAACAAAACTAATACCTGTTGAGCAACTGCAAGGGATCGAAGTCCTCGCTCAGCAAATTTATCAATTATTGAATGAACCTTTTTCTCAATATCCGATTTATTGTGTGCCAGGTTGAGGATCTGAACTCACATACAAAAAAATTAATAAAATTTCATCTTCTGGCCATATAAGCATGTCTTGAAATGATCAGAAACTAAAATTGTTGTAGTATATATACCTGCTCTGGTGCTCCTTTGCTCACTCTGTGCATCTTTCCCGCACTGTCTATGTAAGTAAGCGCAGTCCTCTTATCGGTTGGATTGAAGGGAAGAAAGTGAACTTCAGTGATTCCAGCTCGAGCCTACAAATAGAGCAATATTGTAAAAGAACAAAGTACATTATGAGCTACAATATTAGAAGATTTGTAGAAATGCTACTAGTTCTATTTCAATTTCATCATGAAGATGGAAAAAAAAAGGGATGATTTTTTCATGATTAACATATGATTAGGAATATGCAATACCTCTTTAGGATCAGCCAGCATTGCAACAATAGCTGCATCAATAGCATCTTGATTCTCCAATCTTGAAGCTCTTGCAGCCATCAATACAACCATGTCCTTGTCAACACCCTTTGCAAAAACCTATCATGTTGAAAAGCATGAGGTTGAAATAGAGTCGACTTCCGTTGCGAATAAGTGAAAAGATTTGAATCATATGGAATGAAATATAGAACCTCAATCAAAGACTTGTCAACAGTAAGTTTGTTAAGAGTTAAAGTTCCAGTTTTATCACTGCAAAGTACATCCATCCCTGCCATTTCCTCAATAGCTGTCATTCTTTTTGTTATGGCGCCCTGCATCAAACATTGGTTTAGTTTTCAGTAAAAAGACGTGTTACCAAGTACAGACTAAATTGATGTACCTGCTGAGATAGGCGATGAGAACCAATTGCCATGGTTACAGAAAGCACAGTTGGCATAGCAATAGGGATACCACCAATAAGTAAAACAAGCAGATTGTCAATGCCAACGCGGTATTTTCTTCCTTGAATTCCATAAATTACAATGATCTCAATCAACATGCCAATAGCTATAGAGCAAATGCAGAAGTTCCCAATCGCTGTTAAGACCTGAAACAACAAAACAGAACTATTTGTCACGAAATGTGCGTAAACGAGCTTGTTAATTACAGTTTCATTCATGAAGATGGGTATAAAAGAATCAACCTTCTGAAAATGGCCGACATGTGTAGTGTTTTCGACGAGATGAGCTGCCTTTCCGAAGAAGGTATGGACTCCTGTAGCAATAACAACAGCCTCGATTTCACCTTGTTTACATGTAGAACCGGAGTAAACTCCATCTCCGGGATGCTTAGTTACAGGAAGTGACTCTCCAGTGAGAGCAGACTGCAAAACAAGATTATATTGTTAAAAACTTTTACACCCTTCAAGCATGATACATAAAAAAAATATTAATAGTTCTAAACAAGGACATACCTGATCGATTTTTAAAGGATCTCCTTCGAGCAATCGAGCATCAGCAGGAATTATATCTCCTAATTTGATACTAACTATATCTCCAGGTACTAAGACTGCAGCATCAACCTCGCCCCAAATCCCATCACGCAAAACCTGTCAATGTCATACATAAAAGTAGTACCAACTCAAGAACAAGTTTTCATTAAGAACTTATTTGATGCAGAGTAGAGAAGTTCCTAAGCCAGTCCGAAACAAAAACAAATAAAAAGCACAAGTAACCTTTTAGACTGCCAAATTCCAATTGACTACTATAATACGTCCAGACGAAGCTGATACAGAGCTCTACAGTTTTGGAGCCAAATTCCATTGTTTAAGACCCGAAAATGCACCCGTTTTTAGTAGTTTCCTAGCGTGTTTTGGTATGAACCACTTCTATTAGTTAGACCTTTTATTTGTAAACATATTGTACTTCATTTTAGTTTGAAACTTGTGTTTTGTTCTTAAAAACTAATGGTTGATTTTTCCTAGTTAATATTTCAGGATAACTCGGTGTGTCATTATCAATTAATTGATTCAAAGAAAAAGGTTAACGGAAATTAAAACCTTCGCTTTGGGAGCAAGGCGAGCCATAAGAGCAGCAGCTGCATTTCCAGCATTGTTTTCCTCTATAAAGCTGATAGTTGAATTGATGATAAGCAGTGCCATTATTCCAACAAAATCATGAAAATCAACTCCTTCTCCCTACACAGTTATTTTCACAGTAATTCAGTAAATTTTTGCTCTGTAATCTCCAATTCATTCATAAGTAAAAGATAAAAAGAATGGTTATAAATCATAATAATAATAAACTTACTCCTCCATGTGCAAGAGCAAGAGCCATAATAGCTGCTGCTTCCATAACCCAAGAAAGAGGATTCCACATAAAACCCAAGAATTTGAGTACTTTACTTTCCTGCAAAGTTGTTGATTGAAATGAATTCAATGTAAAGTCGGAAACTTTGCCAATTAAATTCATTTATTGTTACAAAATTAGACCTTTTTCTCTTCAAGCTTGTTGTAACCAAAGAGAGATAAGCGTTGTTGAACCTCATCAGTAGTGAGACCAGTCTTTGTACATTTCAACTTGTCAAATACTTCTTCAACTGGAATGCTCTCCTGCCATCACACATCACACACATCTATTTGAATGAAATATATTTGGGATAAAAATGGATTTTAGCTAGGTAAAAAGAACATACGAGGTCAACAGTTTCCTTGCTAATGGCTTCAAGAGCAATTGCTGTCTTGTCCATTGCTACAATGCAATCCTGCTTCACCTCCCACCTCAGTTTTAAAGGTAGGTATTCTGTATATTTTCAAACTTTACTCAAATTACTTGAACAACATATAAAAAAATTAAAATAAAATAAAACCTTGTAATTGAGAAACCAAAGCTGATTAAAAGTTTTAATCAAGGTAACATATCTCATCATCATTTCCATTATTTTTTTCATCTCATGAAAGCAAAAAACATCTCGAGCCCGTCATTTTTTCGATTTTACACATTAAGCTCCTGACTTTTCAAGATGACATTGATCATAATTGCATTTAGTGAGCCGTTGTTAGAATGAATTCGTCCTTAAAATTGTTAACATGACAATCATTAAATTCCATTAAAAGTACACGACTTATTTTATCTATATTTGAGATTGTATTTTCCTCTTATTTAGAGTGCAAACGAATCACAATTCCCTCGAAAATTGTACTTAAAAAGATAGACTTTAGGTTTTAAATCGAGCTCCATGTTGTTACGAGGATTAATCGATGCGTTAAAAGATCAAAAAATAAAAATAAAAGAGATTAGGGACGTCATGCATGATATATTTCTCCTCCATAACATGATAATTATAGCTTCGAAATTATTGTTATTATTAAAATTAAAAAAAAAAAAAAAAAAGTAGTTAAATATAGGTAACATGTATGTATGAAGAAAACATAATTATGTACCTCAAAATGAGAGAATACAGTAGTTTTGTTTGTCATGCAGAAGGAAAAGGAGATGATGAAGAGAGTGTTTAGATATGAAGAAAGGATGCATGTCTTTATAGAGTTATAATTAGAAAAGAGACAGAAGAAACACAAATAATTGAAAAGGAGAAAGAATCAAGAAAAACATAATTAGGGGCTTAAGTAAGTCCGCCTCCAGCACTTTATGCAATTAATGATGTTCCCAAAGACAACTGTAGGATTCGTATTTTAGCTTCTTGTGTTTTTGGTGTTTTGTTCTACTGCACGTGTTAATCTTCCTTGTTATATTTGTTGAGATTCTTATGTACTTTGTTATAAGTTGTATTTTCAAAATCAAATCACAGAATTTGATACTTTGTTTGTGACCATTTTTTGGTAATACAGACAAACAAGCATTGGAGAATTCATATTGTCTCTTGTTTAATTACACTATTTATCCTTTGTTATCATAAATGGTATCTCATACAAGAAGTGGGTACTGTTGTACGGATTTTAAATGATAACAATAACAATACAAACTCTATATACTTCGAATCTTAACCTATTAAAATATTCAAATAAGATTAATTAAAATATTCATAACAAAATATATTCCAGTTATCCATCATTTTGCCTCATCAAGAAACTACCAACTCTTTTAATAATAATATTTTTTAGCCAGTTTCATTTGGGATTTATATTTTTCAACCTTTTAAGGACAGCATATATACTAACCTGTACAAAAGGCCCACCCACCATTCAACCAAGGCCCATCATGAAAATGACATGCCCTGCAACCGAAATAGGACATCCAAACCCATAATCTATGTGCTACATTTGTTTCAGAATGGTTTCAAAAATTTTAAACATAAACTCATTTTTGACCTAAAAAAATAAAATTGTTAAACATAATTGAATTTTTTAACTTTCTAATATTGTAAACTCAAGCCCCATAACCAATTGTGCTTCTTGGAAGAGTGGAGTAAGATTGAAATTAAAGTATAGAAAAAATTTATAAGAGTTACAAATGAAAAAAATAAAAATGATGGGGCAAAGAGAAAAAAATTTATAAAAAATGAAGTAAATATGTATAAAAGCCTTGAAACTCATTAAGTCAAGTGACCCAAGACTTGAGCCCAAGAAGGAAGCAACCCAACAAGGAAGACCCAGGTTTAAAATAAATGACAAAACTACATTTTTAACTTTTTCAAAACTATAAATATACAATACACCAATTTTACTTTTGTTTTGAGTTCTAGTGAACTTGGAGGAGGGTAAAAATAAAAGTAATTGGTATAAACAAGATTTAAAAAAAAAAACTTTGAAATGAAAAATATTAAAAACTTAGTGTAATATTATAAATAACTATTAAAAATGATAAATATTTGTAAATTTAATTTGATATTTTAATTTTTTGTGGTATATATTTATAAATATTTGATATTTCTAAACTTTTTTTATAGAATTTTTTAAATTAATTTTATTAGAAAACACTAATATAAACTCAATGTTTATCCAGTTATATCTTGCTAGTAAAGGCATACTTCTTTAACTATGAGGTCCAGAGTTCAACTCTCATTAAGATCAAATATTACAAACCTAATTAAAAATGAGAATAGTAAAATAAAATATATATTCCAATGCTCAATCAACTTAGATAAAGTGGACATATATACAAAAGAAATGTATATAAATTTTAGAAGTTGAGGAAAAGGTAAATAATGTACTTACGGGATGTTTGGTATGTGAAGGGGACAGAGGTAGGGATAAGAGTTGGGATATGGGTAATGATAAAAGATTGGAATAGGAATAGAGAGAAAAGTTATCATAATCCCTTATACATAGGAGGGGGCAAAGATAAAGAATTATGGATACGGTGGAATAAATTGTTTATTTCACCCATTGTCACTAACAAACAAGGGATAAGGGGTAGATGGGATATATTATCCCTATTGCACCCTCTTATCCCACTAAACAAACGTCTCATTAATAGTTTAAATTTTTTGCATTTTTCTTCTTTTAACCCTATTTAGTTTTTTAACGCCCACTTAACATTATATTTCTATTTTTTTGATAGAACATTACATTTTTATTCTGAATCTGATTGAGGGAATCAAATTCAATAAATAAGCAGATTGGGGACTTGATTCCCTATATTATTTTTATTGAAAAAATAAATAAATAAATAAATAGCATATCATTCTTTATATATACGTACGACACTATAAAAAATGCAACGGAATTCAACAATGCATATGCCTTTAAATCTCCTCTTTTTTTGGTACGCAAGATACAGTAAAACATCATCTCATCTATTACTCGACTCGAATCAATTGAAAAAAAAAAAGTATACAAAAATAATAATAAAAAAAAGCAAAGAAATGTCTAAATACATTATTTCAAAATGTATAATACAAACTTTTCAGTTCTAGTTACGTATTTTTGTAGCACAAGTCTTTTAGGGCACATGGATATGTCAATATGCGATGTTCAATCATTTGACAAAGACAAAACATCAAATAATTATAAAAATCTTTATTTTTGCATTTGGTCAACCCTATCTTACGAAAAATTAGTATTCCTTAATTGTTTAGGCGGCAATTAATTGCTAATTTTTTAATTTTCTTTTGCTACACCAAAGATTTGTTTAATTGCTGATTAATAGAGCAAGACTTTTGACTTTTGACTTTTGAATTTTGAATTCAATTGCTTTTCATTTATATTTTAATACATGCATCGTCATTTCATTAAGTTAAATTCAGAATTCAATCCAAAAGATTGACCTTATTTGAGTTCATAACTTGTAATAATTTTATATGGGTAGGAAGTGAAATTGATCTCTTATTCACCATTTTGCAATATTGGTCGGAATTAGTTATTACATTTGTGTAATAATCAGAAGTCTCGTTTATTAAAACAAAAAATTCCAATTGAAAATAAGATTAGTTAGAATTTGAATGTTGAAAACAATGTTTACCTATTATAATTGAATACTGAAAATTATATAAATAGGAGGATCAAATTTAACATATTTGATGTGTTCATGAACGTTCAAAGAGCTGATATTTTATTTTATATTTTTAGCAATTGGTTTGACCACAATTGGATAGAGTTCAAAAAGTTGGGTTGATTTTGTACAAATTATACATACTATCACGCCGGTAATCTTGTTGAAATAACTTTTTTTATGGTTATCCTCATTAGGATAATTTTATTCTGCATTAAGGTTAGTACTGTTAAGGTATTTCACCCTTTATTATATGCATATACCATTTTATAATGTGTTTTGAGGTACACTTTGGTAATCCTAAACAACATTATTCCATCCAACAGCAAAAGAAGGAATTCGCAATTCCAAGCGGAGGAAGTAGAATAAATCCCTATCTTATTCTTCCTGCAATGAACAATATAAGCAATAGAATCCTACACTACAAACCGCGCATAACCAAAGCCCACGCTCTATCAATAGTAATATTGAAGGAACTCTCCAATACTAAAAGAACCTACGAAAATTACAACAAAAAGTTTTGCTGCAAAAATTAATTATAGAAATTGATACAATAACTTTTGGCAATAATAAAAAAATTTATGTTATAAAGTTGCCGCAGTATGTTATCTCCAACAAAACTTATAATAATTCTGTTTTTAGTATGTATGCATGTTAATTTTCGCTTTTTTTTATATATTAATTTCTTTTCTGCTGAAAAATCTTTGTTGGTTAATCTAATATTTCTTTCTAGAAACTTTATCCTGGCCGTATGATCAAATACATGTGATAAATATTAAATAAACTAGAAGTAACAATTAATTAGGCCCTAAAAGTAAAGAATTGAAAAATATATTGAAATACAACATAGAGACAAGCATGAAAAAGAGGCAAAGAGCACGTCGTAGTGACGATTTATTTTTCAAAAAGGTCAAAAGAAAATGAAGCAAGTAGTGGATTTAACTTACACCAGATGCCACTTATTAAAAAAACAAAAGAAAATTAACCTACTCCAGAAGCTAAGGTATGAACAGTTAAGATAACGATGTTCTAAAATAAAAAAAATTAATAAATAAATAGATTAATAACAATCTTCTACATTCAACCCTAAAATTAAACAACTCCATTTTGAAAGACAAACCCTGGCAGCCGTACCCTTGCTCTCCGTCGTTTTCTCCTTTTTTTTTTTTTTTTTTTTTCAAATAATCTACATCAAACAATTTTTTCATCATCAGTTGTATATCTGTTATTACAAAACATAATATAGATAGTTTTTTGTCTACTAGATTAGTCGTCATCTACTCCTAATCAAAGATACATATCAATCTTTTTATTGTGGGTACCCAGATCTATCTCTTTTATGCAAGATCTCTCCAAATTTGTAATACTGCGTAATGTTATGCAGTATGCTAGAGTTTCTATGGTTGTGGATTTTCAATTACGTTTTGTAGAGCTTAGCAAAATATTGGTTGCAGTGTTTTTGTTTTATTATTATTTAATGTATAATTTTTATTGCTCGTGTAGCAAGTTTTTCTTATCTTCCAATATGGTGAGATTGTGTTATTTTATTAAGATAGGAGATATTGTTTGATTATTTGGTGTTTGTTACTGATATATATATATATATATATATATATATAATGAAACATTCTCATTAAAGCAACTGGTGAATACAAGAGGGAGGATAAATGAAACTACTCCTTCAGATACAATAGAAGTTCTAGCTAGAATATCATTCTTGATGTATTACATATATGAAATTTACCATTTCTTCGGAAAAAAAAAAAAAAAAAAAGTCAATTGTAACGACATTAACTGGTCATATATAGGACGGTCATTTTTATATTAATTAGCTTAATTTGTTTTTAATGGAAAGAGGATTAGAAAAGTATTATGGTTGAATCGAAACGTATATAAATATTTATTTGTTTATAATAAAGATCTTTTTTTTTTTGGGTTACATAATAAAAGATCATTTTAAAAGGTGGGTTGAGTTCATGTGTTGGTGTCATTTTTAATTAGTTAATTTATTAAGACATATTCAAAAGGGCTTGTGTTTATGACAAGAATGATCAATTCAATGTATATATTAGTTTGGTATGATTCCACATCCAATTAAACGGAAAAAATATATATATGGAGAGAGAACTTTCAGATTCATGTTGGAGAAGCTTGATTTCTGTTGTTTTTTTAAACAATAATTTACTCTATTCAAAATTAGTCAGAATACATACTTCACTTAATTGATTTATTTTTTAGTTACATACATCACTTATCTATATGTCTTAACTTAAAAGTATTCTCTTTTTTTTTTTTTTTTTTTTTTTTTTAAGTATTCATAGAATACTGTTAGTGTCAAATTCTTGACTGTCGGCTAAACACCTTCTCTTTTTCTTTTTCTTTTTTTTTATGAAAAGCAATATGTACCATTGAGCCAAAAAAAAAGAAAAACAACCGTAACAAAAGAAAAAATTCTGATCCAACAACAAATTCCAAAAACAGGTAAAAAAGATTACAAAGGGTAAAAAAAAAAAAAAGTTCACAAAAAGTCAACACAAAATAAAAACCTAGATCATAAACTTAAACTTGAAGAAAGTCCAACCATTGTTGATTGATAAAGCACTGAAGGATAACAATTCCAAAACAACCTGTATCGCTACAATCCTTTCAAGTAAATAGATCTGAATCAATCATTTTAAAATAATGCACGAACCATGACTAAAGATCGTTATTGAGAAAACCGCAGTGCTTGTTGTGTTAGACTTAAAAAGATGTAAACACTACAACAAAAGGGGCCTATAGCGACAGAATTTTTGCGACGCAAATAAAATATGTCACCATATTCCAGAATTTACCAACGCATTTTTATTTGTGTCGCTTGTCATTATAGCTTAAGGACATTCTTATTATTTTGTCGTTAATTTTAAACATTTAGCTATGCTTTTAGAAAAATTGTCGGTATTTTTTTCAAGTTAAAGACATTTTGAATTTTGCGTCAATAAAAATGTCTCAATATTTTTCACATTAAGACACTTTTTGTTTTTGTCGTTATATATATAAATTTAGCGACACTTTTCTATTTGTGTCGATTCTTATTATCATTTAACGATACTTTTAACTTTATGTTGTATTTAGAAAAATAATTTGACGACAATCTTTAAAAAATCATCGGTATTTTCTAATGTTAATTACTGATTAAATTTTTTGTTGATTTTTTTTTTTGTATTTTCTGATAATGATAAATTATAGCTAAAAAGATAATAATTCATATATTTATATTTTAATTTATAAATAACTTGATATTTATCCCTTTTTATATAATTTTTTAAATCAATAATTTAATAAAATTTTGGAATTCCCTCCAAAATTACTAATTACTTGTAACTTTTCCCTCCTTAATTACTAATTACCTATCATTTTTCCCTCCCTTTTTGTCTTATCTACGCCATTAACTCCATAAATTGGATAATTCTTTATGGACTCCACCCCACCAATTCCACTATCTCAAAAGGTATAGCCATGTTTTCATTTTTTTTTTTTTTGCCGCAAGTTTCCAGTTAAAAAAAAAACCTCTTTTAATTGCACATTACAATTTAACTTTAATTTTTTGGATTATGATTGTTAAAGCTAATTTCATAAATAAACATGGGAAAAAAGAGATTGAGAGGCATTCATATTAGTACTCAACAAGGAGCGAGCGAGTCGAATTTAGTGGAAACAAATATTCCGAATGTAGACAGTGATGAAACTCAAGCACCTAGCGATTAAGAATTAAGTGATTCTCAAACAATTTTACCTAATGTAGAAAGTGAGATCCAATCCCCTGGCAATCATCAATCAAATGACAATCACGGGCAATAAGATGATCCACGGGACACTCAAGCTTATGATGATGTAGAAATTAGAGGTAAGATTTTATCATTTTACTATTAATTATTTTATATTTTTATTTTTTTGTCTATAGTGGAAAAGAAATTGTGATTCAGATTATTCATCGTCATAATGCCTACGTTTTATATATATATATTCATTGTTAATAGATGATCAAGGAATGGTTCGAAAGAAACGTGGATCTACTCGCGCTATGGATGTTTGGACCCTACCCGAAGGATAAAAAAATTATTGTTAATTGCAATAATCTAGGGCAACCAATTAAAAAGGGGTGCGGTATTTTGGGGGGATGGCTAGGCACTATTGCTAGAAAGAAGGAATTTTGCGGTATTTTGGGGGGATGGGCGGTTTAAGTTATTATAGAAATTATATCCTTGTGTATGATACCCTGCAGTTTTCTTTTTTGTTGTTTCTCCTCTCATAAAAGTTGCATGCTTTTCTAATTTCTCAAACAGAAGCCTCCATGAATAATTATTTCGAGGTTTTCCTTTCCCTTTGATTTCTCATTGTTCTCATCTATTTTTGAGCAATTGTGATGTTTAGTAAATAAAAATTTCACACGACGCATCTACAATTGATGGGGTTTGCAAAAGATATATAGTGGTTATCTTTGAAGCAAGCCCATAAAATGAAAGATTAGAGTTGAAGGCCCCAAATTGTTTGTTACCTTTTGTTGTGTTTGACATATGTATAGATGCATTCTGTTATTAAAATATCTCTTTTTTTTCCATAGGTTATTTAAGATTGAATGATGTTTATGTGTATAAATGATATTAATATGACTTTCAATTAATGAATTGCTCCCTATGTTTTAAGGAATAGATGGCCTAATAGTTGAAGCTAGTGGGATGCGCTTTCTTTTGTAAAACGAAGAGTGTTTAATAATTTGCTAACATTCATTGTCTACGCATTCAGGCACATGAACTCTTAAAGAAAATCGCATTGAGATGCAAGGTTGTAGGCACTGAGGAGAAGTTTAAACATGTTTCTGTAGTAAGAATTGTCGAAACATTATGATTTTAAAGTTTAATTGTCAAAAGTCATACACATACTGCAATTGTACTGTTTTCAAGTTATAATAGCTTTCTTATATTCTATTGATACAATTTGTGCTTTATGTTCGAGAATTTTATATTTGTTGTTTTATTCATGATAACGAAAGGATGTAATGCACATTTAACAATTTTCAATTAAAATGTTGCCACATTAATTGTAGAATTATATTTACGCATCACAAATTTAGAGACGTTTTTGAAAAAAAATGTTACTACTTTTGTGACAGTTAATTTAAGTATAGCTAAATGGGGACGTTTTATAAAATTTTATGTCATAAATTCGTGACACTTTTAAATGAAGTGTTGTGCTATTTGAGACGGAATGCATAACTAATGTAGCTGAATAACTACATAATTAAAATTATGTGTCGCCAATTTTACGACGCTTTAAGAAAATGTAGTGAATATATATAAATTCATAAATAAATAATTAAAAAAATATTAAGACGAAAAAATGGAAGTGTCGTCAATTTTGAGATGCATAAATTAAAAGCGTCGCTCAATGATTCTTAGCAACATAATGTTAATACGTCGTTAAATAAATCGCGACACGAGTTTTAGCAACGCTAATGGCGACGCTCTTAAAAGCGTCAGGAAGCATTTAAGGACACAAAAAGCGTCGTTAAACAATGATTTTCAGCGTCGCTATAGACCCCTTTTGTTGTAGTGAAATCAAGTAGATGATGAAAGACGGAAGTAGATTTAACGGTTACAAATCGATCTCTTACGAAGTATTTTTAATCAAATAACAGCATATAGCACTAAAATCACATAAAATAAAGATAAAATAAAGATGAGGAAGAAGAAGATGGATAAGAAAGTAAAAATCTTGAAAGAGTTTTCTTTTAAGAGAGAGGAAAAGAGGGCTAATGTTTTTCAATCATTACGACTATCAGTTAAACTTAAAGTATATTATCGCAAGGTTTTTGCATATAATATATAGAATCTTACAATTAGCAATATAATTTATCATTTTTAGTAATGTTTGGTAGGTATTACAATGATGTGATATTTTAGTATTAGATTATGATACCTTGGTACCATACAAGAAAACTTTTATTACTGAAAATAATTATAATAGCGATAACTTAATATAACTTGTAATAATAATAATAATAATAATAATAATAATAATAATAATAATAATAGTTTCTCTCAATAATAAATATATAATGAATATTTTTCTAAAAACCAGAAATGTTCTGAGTTTATTATTGAAAGAAAAGAAGAAGAAGAAGAAGAATTGTATTGATTCAATCAGAAAAAACTCAAAGATACAATCTCTAGTTTTACATTTTATAGTATAAATGGATGGCTAAGATTGCAACAAACTTTAACCACCTTCCCGCCTATTTCTCTACCAGAAAATCTTTCCCGCCTTCTCCTTTTGTGCCTTGATTCTGTGTTGCCAACCTTATCCTTGCTAATGTGCATCCTGTTTTGTTACCATAAGATGTGGCAGCTGAGTTTTAGCTTGAATATTCTCAACACTCCCCCCACAAGCTGAAACAAGTTTGCCAACAGAGTCTATAATCTGAACCATACCCATCCTTTTCAAAGCTGGTAGCATTTTGGCATGTGATAAGGACTTGGTGAATAAGTCTGCAAGTTGGGAACCAGTTGGAACAAAAGGTGTACAAATAAAACCATCTTCTACAGAATTCCTTACAATGTGACAATCAATTTCCAGATGTTTTGTTTTATCATGACACACAGGGTTCTTTGCAATAGCAATGGCAGATTCATTGTCACAATGCATTGGAATTAGAAGGTGAACTTGGACTCCCAAATCAGAAAGAATATATGAAAGCCACTTCAACTCACAAACAGTTTGTCCCATACTTCTATACTCAGCCTCTGCAGAACTTCTGCTCAGAACCTAGGAAAACACAATAACCTGTCAATGATTTCTGGGAGACTTTACAAGTACCCCAATCAGAGTCACAGTATGCAAGAAGTTGCAAATTTGTCTCCTTTTGATGTGGATAGAACAAACCATATGTCTGTGTGCCTTTCAGATATTTAAGAACATGCAATACTGCCTGAAAATGGTCTTTACATGGGGACTGCATGTATTGACTCAACTTTGACTAACATGTGCAATGTCTAGTCTAGTGAAACCCAGATACAAAAGTTTGCCAATAATAAGCCTATAAAGTTCCACATATTCAAAAGGCATACCTGGTGTAGTAAGAGTGACACCATGTGCTGCAGGACTTGAAACTGCAATAGCATTTGTAATCCCTGCATCTGTAAGCAAATCTGCTATATATTTCTGCTGGGAGAACACAGCTCCTTCTTTGGATCAGCAGCTCTACCCCCAAAAAATATTTTACATCTCCCATATCCTTAATTGTGAACAGGGCATGTAAATACTCTTTTACTGCAGAGATATCTGCCATGTGTTGACTGGTGAGAAAAATATCATCAACATAAAGGACAAGGATTACCTTGTTGCCATCTGCTGTAATGTGAGTAAACAAACAATAGTCATGAGGTGAGCGTTGAAAGCCATACTCAAGCAATTTGGCTGAAATTTCCTTGTGCCACTGGCGGCCAGCTTGCTTCAGTCCATACAAGGACTTTTTGAGATGACAGACTTGATCACCAATGCATTTTGTATACCCCTGTGGTGGCAGCAAATAAATGTCTTCATCCAGGTAACCATGAAGGTAAGCATTGTTGATGTCAATTTGTTGCACTGGCCAATCTCTTGCTACTGCCAAAACTAACACTGTGCGGACTGTGACCACCTTTGCTACAGGGCTGAAAGATTCATGATAGTCAATACCAAACATTTGATTATAGCCTTTGGCCACAAGCCTTGCCTTAAAACGATCTTATATTTGACTCCATAGACCCATTTTGATGCAAGAGCTCTCTTCCCTTTAGGCAGATCAGTGATGACCCATGTGCCATTGTTCTCCAGTGCATCAAGTTCTTGCTGCATAGCCAGAACCTATTCATCATGTTGACTTGCTTCAAGATAGTTCTTAGGTTCTTTAATTTGAGTAATGTTGCACAAGAAAGCTATGTGGTCTGGAGAAAACCTTGAAATTTAGGGTAGAGGATGAGTAGCAGAGTAAGAAAGAGATACAAAATCTCTTAGCCAAGTTGGTGGTTTGGTAACTCTGGTTGACCTGTGAAACACATTGTCAGTTTGTGGCTGTAAGTCACATGAAACAGGAGTTTCAGTAGTAGTAGGAGGAGAAAAAGTGTTAAGAAGAAACAACATAAGGAAAAATTATTTCCTGAAAAGTAACATCTCTGGCTACAACAATTTTCTTAGTCTCCAGGTCATACACTTTAAAACCTTTCTGCCCAATAGAAAACCCAAGAAACATTGCCCGATGAGCACGAGGAGCTAACTTATCCTTATAAGGATGAACATCAGTGTAAAAACATTGACAGCCAAATACCTTGAATTGATCATATGCTGGTTGTTACTGATATAACCTGTAATAAGGAGTCTCCCATTTAAGAACCTTTAAGGGAAGAACATTGATGATGCTTATTGCCATCATTAAAGCTTCTCCCCAAAATGCAGAATATAAAGAAGCTTGAAAGAGTAAGGATCTTGTAACATCCAAAAGATGGCGATGCTTTCTCTCTACAACATCATTCTGCTGGGGTGTATAAGCACAAGTTCTCTGATGAATAATGCTCATATGCTGACACAATTCTCTACATTTATGGTTTACAAACTCACCACCATTATCTGTTCGAATGACCCTTACTGCAGTCTGAAATTGAGTATGAACATAGTTGAAAAAATTGACCAATGCATTATATACCTGTGATTTGTGCTGCAACAAAATTACCCATGTTACTCTTGAATAATCATCTACAAGAGTTAGAAAATACTTTTCACCAGTAAGTGAAGCCCTTTTATAAGGCCCCCAAACATCAAGATGTAATAACTGGAAAATTGCAGTTGTAGAAATTGAACTCTTATGGAAAACATGTCTATGCTGCTTGGCAAGGGGACAAACATTGCAAAAATTAAATATAGTCTGTTCAAGAATTGAAATATGCTTCAGTACATCAGGAGAGGCATGTCCTAATCTTTGGTACCATGCACTTCCATTATTTACTATGGGTGGTAAAACTAGATTACTGGATTGTAAAGCCAAACATTGAACTTTTTTCAAATAGTCAGCAGTAAAAGAAGCTTTATTTAGCTGATAAAGTCCATCATTGTACCATCCTACTACCACAAGTTTATGTGTGGAGCGGTCTTATAAACAACAATAGTTTGCAGCAAAATGAACCTTAAGATTAGAAGTCTGTAACAACTGTCCCACTGATAGTAAATTAAATCTGAATTGAGGTACATGTAACACTCCTTGTAACAACACTTCAGATGCCAATTTAACAGTTCCCTTATGTTTGACGAATTGAGCATTGCCATCAGGCAATAAAACATATTCCTTAGAAATTGTAGGTTCAAAAGACTCAAAAAATGAGAAATTTGGAGTCATATGTGATGTAGCGCCACTATCTACTATCCACACATCATCTTAATTTTGTATGTTGAAACAACAAGAAACAACATTACCAGAAAATACTACGAATGCAGAGAAATTTGTAGATGACTCTGGCATTTTTCCTTGCTGCTTTAGCATCTTGTAAACTTCATGTAGCATCTGTTTGGTATTAATTTCAGATAAAGTCTCCTCTTCTGAATCCGTGTATTCATTAAGTGGATTATCTTTGACTTCTTGAACAACATTAGCTCTTGTCTTATGCTTATCTCGGCCTCTTGCATATCCCTGATTACTTGAATTTCCAGGAGTGATTTTTGGGCCTTGCCACCAGTCTATAGAATCTTTAATAATATGTAGAATCTTTAATTAACAATTTTATATATGCATATAATATATAGAATCTTATAGTCAGCAATATCATTTATCTATATAAGTATTATTTGGTAGGTATTGTTGAAGTTAGATGATAAAATTATTAAGGATAAAAAAAAATCAAAATACAATTTCAAAACCAAGTATCAAATCAAAATTTGAAAAGATATTTATTATTTTGAGGAAAATATTATTGATGATGCTGTTTTGAGGAAAATATTATTGATGATGCTCAAACTTAATTGGGATCTTTGAAAAGAGAAAACAAGAAGTAGTTTACTATGTTTGGAAATAAATATGGTTCCAATGAGAAATCATAAGCATTGGAGAAACAAAAACCATGTGAAACATGATTTCAAGGAAAAGACCCCACCAACCAGCACGTCGACAAGAAGTCAGAAAAAGTAGGCTGACCAAGTTAACGTGCAACTAATTTAGTGTAAGTTCAAATTTGTCGTCCACCAACAAAGACCAATGCGCACCCATTTCTAGTAATTGGTCAACAAAAGCTATGTTATTGAAGTATTGAGAAGTTGCATTTGAATCAAGACTTCAATTAATTTTTCCAAACGACTATTAACTTATTTGGCAACACTATCTCATCACTCCAAACAGCTAGTACATATGTCAAATGATCTTATAACGACTAGTTGATCTAAAAATCCTATAAAAATAAAGCTTAGAGCTCCTTTGAAGATTTGTTAAAGCTATTAAGAAGAAAGAAACTTTGAGAGTAAATTTACGTGCTAAAATTGTATTGTATTATTTCTTCATTATTCATACATCTCTTGAACAGTGTTATTAGTATTACTTGAGAGAAGTAGTGATTTAATGTATCAAAGCTTGTAAGAAAGGTACTTATTTGAGTGATAGCATTGAGTTGTACATCGATTTGAATTCTACCTTAGTGGAAGAATTTATAATGGATTGGAAATTCTCAAGGGAAGGTAAATTGGGGAGAGGAGTAGGCAAGGAAGACCGAAGCTCTATAAATCTACTATGTTTGATTTCTCTTGCTCTTATGTTTGATTTCTCTCACTCTTACTTTTTACTTCACTACTGATTATTCTAATATTGATTGCTTCTGTTTCTTGCTATTGATTTTATAATTTGTTGAAAATAATGTTGATGTTGGTAGATTGACTAATCAGAGTATTAAAACAATACCATTAGTCAGATACATAACAACATTTATGTGAAAATTAGAGAGAAAAGAAATGCATTTTTATTATCAGATTATTCCCAAAATGAATTATAGAAGAAGTTATATATATGTGTACAAGAAGTTTGTTATTTTGGCACCCAAAATCTGCTTCGAATGAATGAAGCAGATTAAACTTCCTATGGTTGTGATGAACGGATGAGATGATGGCTGGTTTGTTCCTATTTATTGAGTTGGGCCTATTTGAGACTTAAGCCTTAAGCCCATCAATTTCACACCCCTTCCTTAAGATGGATTTGGTGTAGCAGCAACTAAACCCATTTTAGAAAGTGCAGGCCACATACGATCCAAACTAAAGCCCTTGGTAAAAAGATCAGCAAGTTGTTGTGCAGTAGAGATATTAGGAGTATGAAGAAAACTAGTAAAGATATGATCTCAAACAAGATAACAATTAATAGAGATGTGTTTAGTACTGTCTTCAGAGATAGGATTCTGAGCAAGAGCAATGGCTGACTTGCTATTGCAGTGCATAGTAATAGGAAGCTTTGCTTGAATACTGAAATCTTGCAAAATATACTGTATCCACTTAAGTTCACAACTTATGGATGCCATACTGCAATACTCTGCTTTTACACTAGAACGACTAACAGCAGATTGTTTTTCGTTTTCCAGGATACCAAGGAATTGCCCAGAAAGACACAATATCCTGTAAGAGATCTTCTGCTCAACTTATATTTTCCCCAATCTGCATCACAGTATGCTGTAACATTCTGAACATCCGATTTACTGGGATTAAACAAACCATAATGTGAAGTCCCTTTCAAATAACAAAGGACATACATTGCAGCTTATAAATGATGGGTACATGGACGTTGCATAAATTGGCTTAATTGCTGAGAGATAAATGATAAATCCAGCCGGGTAAATTGCAAATACAGTAATCGACCAACCAATCGCTGGAAAACAGAGGAATCTTGTAACTCAACCCCTTCAGATGTAAGATCAATACCATGAGGAACAGGATTAGCAACTGCATTAGCCTCATCCAATCCGGCATCTTTCAGAATGTTACTCACTAATTTGTCTGTGATAAAAACAAACCAAAAGATGACCTTGTAATTTCAATGCCAAGAAAATACTTTGCAGGACCCAAATCTTTGATAGTGAACAGCTGATGTAAATAGGCTTTAACTTCCTAAATCTGTTCTTCATTTGCGACCATGAGAAGTATATCATCAACATATATGAGTAAACCCATAAACCCTGTAGGTTTCTGCAGAGTAAAGAAATAATGGTCATGATAAGAACGAATAAAACCATAACTCAATAGTTTGGCAGAAATTTCTCTGTGCCATTGCCTGCCAGCCTGCTTGAGCCCATAAAGAGATTTAACCAGTTTGCAAACCTGGCCTTTCTCTAACTTGGTATAGCCCAAAGGTGATTGAAGATAAGTTTCTTCATCTAAAACACTATGTAAGTAGGCATTATTCATGGCAATTTGGTGAATATGCCAATCAAAAGCTGCTCCAATTGCTAAAAACATTTTAACTATGATGGATTTAGCAACCAGACTGAAACTGTCATGATATTCAACCCCAAACTCCTGTTTGCATCCTAGCAACCAACCGTGCCTTATATCTGTCAATCTCACTGGTGGGTTTATACTTAACCTTATAGACCCACTTCGTAGCTAAAGCCTTTTTCCCGGGTGGTAATGGAACAGCAAGCCAAGTGTTATTTGATTCCAAAGCCGATAACTCCTGGTGCATGGCCTCAACCCAGAAAGATTCAGTCCGAGCCTTAAAATAATGCCTAACTTGTTAGTTTTCAACAAAGTTGCCAAAAAAGCTGTATGTGGAGAAGTAAACTGCAAAAAGGAAGAAACAGGCAAAATAGAATCAGTAACTAAAGCCATAAAATCAGATAACCATACATGTCTGGTTCTAACTCTATGAGATCGGCGCAAAGAATTCTTATCGCAAGAAACATCAGTAGGAGTAACAGGAGGCAAAACATTAGCTGCAACTACAGGGGAATTGATCAAATGTTGCAGCGAACTAGACTGTACTGCAAAAGGAAAAACCTCTTCCTAAAACTGAACATCCCTGCTCACTACCAACCGTTGATGCTCCAAATCCCATATCTTGTAACCCTTTTGTCCAGAAGAAAACCCCAGAAGAACACCTGTAAAAGCACGAGCAGAAAACTTATCTTTAAAAGGATGTGTATCAGTAAAAAAACATTGACAGCTAAAAAAAAATTGCCATAATCAGGTGGAAATCCATAAAATATCTCATGTGGAGAATGCCAATCCAAAACACGAGAAGGTAACACATTTACAACTGCAACAGCCATTTGAATGGCTTCGCCCTAAAAACGAATTGGTAGAGATGCCTGAAAAAGAATAGCCCTAGCCACTTCTAACAGACGTCGATGTCTCCTTTCGACAATACCATTCTGCTGAGGAGTATATACGCACGTTTTCTAGTGCAAAATACCCTGGTCAATGAACAATTCTTGACAGGAATGGCTAAGAAAATCAGTACCATTGTCTATTCGCAACATCTTAACTTTGGCAATAAACTACGTTTCAACCAAAAGAAAAAAATTCTTTAAAGCATGACATGTCTAAGATTTGTGTTGCAGTAAGATAACCCAAGTAATTCTCGTGAAATCATCAACAAGAGTCAAGAAATATCTTGCTCCTGTAGTACAAGGAGTTTTATACGGCCCCCACAAATCAACATGCACCAAATCAAACCTAGCATGTGTTGCAATTTTACTTTGACTAAAAGATAATCTGTGTTGTTTAGCAAAATGACATATCTTGCAATCTTCATTCAAATAGGAAAAAGACACCGTTTCATCAGTTATGTGACTCAAAACATCAATAGAGGCATGACCAAGCCTCAAATGCTAAATATTTTTTGTTGGAAGTACAGAAGCTACAAAATCATTCTTGTTGTCAATACAATTTTGTAGTCATTCTAAAACATAATTGGAAAAAAGACTTCGTATCCAGCAAATATATCCCATCAACTTTCCATGTGACTTCTATAAGCTTCTTAGATCGCTGGTCCTGTATGTAACAACAATGTTTAGAAAAAACTACTTCCATATGTGTTTGCAGCATTAATTGACCGACAGACAACAAATTATATCTGAATTGAGGTATGTACAACATATCCTGTAACTTCAATTGTGGGGATAACATTACATCACCTTTGTACTTTAGTTGAATGAAACTTTCATTAGGCAATGTCACTGTTTGTTTTTGAGTTAATAAACTTAACTTCTCAAATATCTCTTTTACAGGACACATGTGCGAAGTAGCACCACTGTCAACAATCCAAACATCTGTACTGTCTAAGAAAGAAAGAGAAATACAGGACTGACCTGAAAACCCAGCAAAAGCAGAAAAATGCGTTGTGTGCATAGGTGATTCAGAAACGGTTTTCCCCTTCATCATCTTGTAAACTTCTTTAATCATGGTAGTCATATCTGGTTCTTCATAATGGGAATTAGTATCACTTTCATCATTAATTTTTGTGGAACTATTACCACTACAAACTGCATTTGCCCGAAATTTTCCACCAGATCCAGAACCTGTACCTGCACTTTTCTTCTTTCTGCCATCTTTGTTCTTACCCCACCAATCTGGATAACCAATTAACTCAAAACAAGTAGCTCTAACATGTCCATTTGAGTCACAATTATCACAATAAAGATCATCCTTAGACTTAAACCTTTTCTTTCCCTTCCCTTTCACAAAAACAAGTGATTTCTTCTTTTTGTCACTTAGTGAAAAACTAGCAACAACTATTGATTGTTCAACAGAAATTTCATTTTGTTTTTCAACTTGCAACAACATTGAATAAGCTTTATTGAGATTAGGTAGAGGATCCATCAAGGAAATATGATCTCTCACATTATCATAATGATCATTCAAACCCATAAGAAACTGAATTAATTTATCCTCTTCATTCATATCTGAAATTCTTTGAAAAGCATTGCAAACACAATTCCTTGCTACTCCACATTTGCAAGAAGGAATTGGTCGCAAGAAAACTAACTCATCCTATTATTTCTTGAGTTTGTTAAAATACATCATAACAGAGAGATTACCTTAATTCAACAGGCTAATTTCTCTCTTGATTTGGAAAAGATATGGTCCTTTGCTTTCCCCAAAATGGTGTGCTAAATCCTTTCACAATTCCCTTGCAGTAGAAACGTATTGAAAACCATCTGCAATTTCTTTTGAAATTGAATTCAAGACCCAAGAGGTGACCAAATAGTCGGTTTTAAGCCATTTGCGATAAGCTATTTAACCTTCTACATGAATCTCCAGCTCGCAACATTGCTCTGCTCCAGGCCATATAGTTATTTCCAGAAAGCTGAACAGAAGTAAGTATTAATCCAAGATTCTCGCTCACTTGATTCATTGCGGAAGTCATAATTGTATTTCTATCTCTAATCTGTTCATTAATAGATTCATCTTCCTCAAAATCATCTGGTGGAAGATTTTGAAATCGATTGGCATTGTTCCTTTGTGGCGCCATCAAGGATCGAATTCTGCAAATTGCTCTGATACCATGTGAAATTAGAGAGAAAAGAAATGCATTTTTATTATCAGACTATTCCCAAAATGAATTACAGAAGAAGCTATATATCTGTGTACAAGAAGTTTGTTATTTTGGCGCCCAAAATCTGTTTCAAATGAATGAACTAGATTAAACTTCCTGTGGTTGTGATGAACGGATGAGATGATGGCTGGTTTGTTCCCATTTATTGAGTAGGGCCTATTTGAAACTTAAGCCTTAAGCCCATCAATTTCACAATTTATAATCATTGAAAAATGCAATTGACTTTAAATTATTGATCTTCTATCTCAATAATTATGTTGGTATTATTGACTATTGATACTTGTTGTTATTGAGTAAGTTAATTAGCCAGTTATACAACTGTTTGTATTGATTATTTATGTTATTGATTGTATATTGCTATTTAAAATTGAAAAATGTGTTAAAAGAGAGAAAATTCTTAAGAATTAGTTCACTATTCTCTTGGATATGACAGTTTGTGGGACTAACAGGTATTACAACGATGTAACATTTTAATATCAGATGATGAAATCTTCGTATCATATAAGAAAACCTTTATTAGGGAAAATGATAGCGATAACTTAATATACCTTGTTATAATAATAATAATTCTGGTATTTTAAAAATGTTATATATAATTCTGTTATTTTATGAAATTAAGTAAAAAAAAAAAAAAATTGGTCAAAGGAGATAATTTCCCCTTAAGTTATTGGATCAATTGATTGGATATGACACAATTTTCTTACTTTCACAGTGCATGAATTTGAAAATATAGCATATAGTTTCATTTTTTTTCTTACTTTCAATCTCATATTTTCTCTTATATATATATATAAAAGATTAATCAATAGTGTAGCAAACATAGTCAACGAAATAATGAGATAATAGAATGAAGAGAGAGGTGTTTGAAGGTTTGAAATTTGAATTCATCAAAACCAAAAAGAAAGTCAAAATCCAAATAAAAGTACAGACCCCCATACATTTATCACCATGTCCCCGTTCATAATTAAAAGTTGCTTTATCTTATCCTATCAATTTATTACACCCTTCTCTTCAATAATACATACATATACATGTCAATGAAATAAGAAAAATGCAAAGGCAGACAAGAACAAGTCATTTTAGTGAAGACCCCTTTTTGTTTCTAGAAAAAAAAAAAAAAAAGAATTAAAACCGAAGACTAATTATTAATTTGTTTTGGATCCCAAGACTTTGAAAATTCATCAGATGGGATTCATATATAAAATATATATAATTATCTGGTTTGTTCTTTGAGTAAAGAGATACAAGATATTTCTCTAAGTAGATATTGTTATTTATTTGCCAGATATCTTGCCTGGTATCTTTCTTTTTGACTTCTGCTTAATTGTTTCTTCTTAGATGCACCAGAAGTCATATCAAAACACCTCTTCTTACACTTTCATATGTTTAATAAATTAATTAAACATAAAGCACCCAACACCTTCATCTTTCCTATTAACCCCTTAATCTTTTTATTTTTTTTAGATGTATTTTTAAGTTTTTCAATATTTATTTTGTATGTGTGTTTATTTTTTATTGGACCGATCCCCTTATATATATATATATATATATATATATATATATATATATGTGGAAAAAATAAATAGGCAGGTTATGAGTGTTATTTTATTTGTCAAAAGTTGAAATTGTTTCAAGGGATTGTTTCTTGCCTACTGTTTGGTTATATAAAAACATTTATGAAATGAAAATTTCATTGTCCAGCTTCCCTACTGTTTGGCTGTAGAAAAATAGTTACGAAATGGATATTTAATTCCCATGAATATGGAAAAGTGGATTTGAGCCTTGGCAGGAACTGAAGGTAAAATTTTGAAAGTATATAATAAAATAATAACGGCAAATACATACGGGACCCGTTCAATTTTTATTTTTGAACTGCTTGGCTCTCTCAACTATTTTAGCGATCTATCTAACCTCTCATCTAAAGGTCAAATACATACGTAGCTCCTTCAACTTTTATTTTTGAGCCGCTTGGCCCCCTCAACTATTTTATCGATCTATCTAACCTCTCATCTAAAAGTCAAATACATACGTAGCTCCTTCAACTTTTGTTTTTGAGCCGTTTGGCCCCCTCAACTATTTTATCGACCTATCTAACCCCTCATCTATTTTAAAGTGGTATTTTTAAACCTTTGAGTGAATATAACCAGACACAACAGAGTACCATGCATTACACGCTTCTGACACTAAAGACATGTAGGGCACACGATGGAAACCATTTTCAAACCATCTTTTATTTAATTAATATTACAAACTATTACAAAGTGAAAATTTCCCAACAATTAATAAAACTCAAGAAGAGGAAGAAATATGATTGCAGAAGAGACAATAAAAGAGAACGAATAGAGTTTAACCAAAGCGATGACAGAGGGAGAAAAAAATACAGATAATTTTTTTATATAATATTTACAAAATATTACCCTTGTAAAATAATAAACTTCATCCCAAACACACTGAGATTTCTCTTACCTCCAGGTCATATGACACATCATTATTCAAGTGTCTAAAAATACCACTTTAAAATAGATAGGGGTTAGATAGGTCGCTAAAATAGTTGAGGGAGCGGCTCAAAAATAAAAGTTGAAGGAGCCAAGTATCTATTTGGTTTTTAGATGAGGGGTTAGATAGGTCGCTAAAATAGTTGAGGGGGCCAAGTGGCTCAAAAATAAAAGTTGAAGGGGCTGCGTATGTATTTAGCCAAATAATAACTATATTATATGTTGTTGACATAAGAGACATGAAACTGCGTATGCCAGTACCATCAAAATTTTCAATTAGGGATTGAATTATATATACGTGGACAAGTATTTTATCATGTGCACTCACAGCTCATTAAGATAAATTATTATTACAAGAAACTATCATTTCAGCCTCTTGAATATATTTATCACAAAACAAGAGAAAAATAAAATAAAAGGGAAATAACTAATTAATGAAACGGATTCTTTCAAATTCAAACAATTTAAATGTACAACCGATCACATGTGAAAAACATTTCAAGAACAGAATAATATTGACTAGTAAACAATTTTGACTAAATAAAATTAAATGGTTCATGATATATATATATATGTGTGAACAAACTCAGTCCATTATTTCAGAAGATTAATCAAAAGTACATTTTAAAACTTACTATTTTTCACAGTTTCTCACCCTTATTCATACAGTGAATTAAAGTATTAAAAAAATTTCTTTTTTGTGTTACATATTAAAAATTTTCTTCAATTTCAAATTGTTAAGACCGCATGTCCATAGAACACAAACAACATCATAAAGCTGATAGCTCTCTAGACGTAACGAATGACCGTGATCCTCTTTAATACTAAAATTTTTATCATAATTTAATTTATTATGTTTAATTAAGGAAGTAAAATAAAATTCAAATTCCATAATTAGTTAGCCAATTGGTATGAATTGTGAAAAATGAGAAAGAGAAATGCCGCAGTTGACCCGAAATGAAAAGGACAGAGAAGATATGCATTTATTATTAATTTGCAGTTCAAAGATTGATGTTACAGTCAACTTGAAATATGCGGCTCATATGTATGGTCTTAATTTGAAGTTTTAACATAATAATAATAATAATAATAATAATAATAATAATAGTCTATCTAGCTACCAAGGGCAAGTAATAAGATTGTCCTCGCTAGAGGTGTCAATTCGTGTTATGGTGTCATAATCGTGTTATGTTATTTAATATATTCCACATGATTATATATAACATAAAAGCAATAAAAATGAGTTTCGTGTCAAACGGGTCGTGTCAGTCGGGTTGTCTCTGTAAATCGTGTTATCGTGTCAGAAATTGCCACCCCTAGTCCTCGCTACACTATTAATTTTTATTTACCTAACCTAATCCTAGCCTTTAAATTTTGTGTCAGCCTTAATTCCAATAGACTAATTTTACTGGGTGAAACTAAAATTTAGTTTCAGATTTAAACTTAGTTTCACATAATTTGTATTACAGATGGTGGGAAATTAGTTTCATCTCATTCCTTTTTAGACGAAAATTATCCATCCTCACTTGTGATACGAAGAAAAAATTGATTGCATTCTAGATGGTCCCAACGCACAAAAGTAATTGGTCGGTTGAGCTACTCATTGGGCTAATTATTTCATAAGCTAATACGCTTAGGTTTCGTCCATGAATAGGTCGAGTGGTAGTATAGTAATAGAGAAACGAAGGGAGCAAGGAAAAGAGAGGCGGTTTTCAAATTACAGTTACAGGATTTGGACGGATATATTATTTGATTCTATAAACATATTATTAGAAAACAATATCATAATTATATAAAATGCATTTTTCAAAGCTATGTAAAGAATTTTAATAGAGAATTTCATGGAGTGGACAGAAAGGTTGCCGTTTTTGTATCTTTAAATTTTTTTTTTTTTTTTTTCCATCTATGTATCATTTACAATCCTACGTATAATTGATCCATCTTAACACATTTTGATCATCTAACACTCGATTCCATAAAAATACCAGCCCAACTATATGGTACCTTTCCGTAATTAAGAAATTATTCTAAAAAAGAAAAGAAAAAGATATCAAGGTGTTAAAATCGATGTTTATTCATATAAGTAGCTATAGTATTCCTATGGCTTAAAACTCAACAAGAATATGGTTATGATGTGGTTTAAATTCTTACGAGAAATAAAAAATAAAAGAAAAATATACGAAAGTTTATTTAATGTTTCGTGTGCTTATCATTTAAGAAAAAGAAAATAAAAGAAGAATTTCAAAAATATCGCTTTAACAAGTTAATGATCGTTTGTTTTTTTATTTTTTAAAAAATAGCACTTTTTGGTTTGCATCTTTAGCGAAAAGAAAACATTTCTCAAAAAAAAAAAAAAAAAAAAATGTTAAAAAAGCTAACAGGAACAAGGATATTTTGGTCCAAATTTTATCCTTGTATATTGATTAATAATTATTTCACGGCCTCTCGTTTCTCCTTCCATCCATCTACTCCCACTCTTATTTCTCGCTCTTAATTTCTGCCCACTTTCATTTCTTTGCAAATAAAAAATGTTGAGATTAGACGATGCAAATTGTAAAAAGTGCAGAAATCATAGCCACAAGTTCCCTTTTTTTTTTTGTGGTTGAGAATGTCATAGTTTTGCTAACGGTGCAAACTAGAAGACCTTCTTTTTACGAAAAAAAAAAAAAAAAAATGTCATTCTTGATATGATATGTTAAGGCGCGTAAGCATAGTGTGGGTGGGTTTTCCCTAAAATAAATTCATTGGCAACTAACTGAAGTATGCTGATGTAATGGTTTCTCGTAGTTATTGGAGCGTGGGTACTTGACTATACATACTGAGCGGTTTTATATGATAATAGCAAAATTGTTTTTTTTTTTTTTTTTTCAACAATTTTGTAATCCTTATCCTTTTATGATATCGATCCCATCAAAATTTCATTTTTCAATTTCAGCTCATTCGGCGTGTGATGGTATTAATCGTTAACTTTTTCAACTGAAAATTGTATTTTAAACTCTTCAATTTTAATTTCACTCAAAAAAAAAAAAAAAAAAAACTCTTTAATTTTAATTATTTAATTTTATTTAGTTCTTTACGTGTAAACTATTTCCGTTTTTTATTATATGATATTTTAAATTTTTCATTTTGTTCTTTTTTATCTGACATTTTACATTACCAATACATTTTCTAATATGTTTTCTTATATTTACACTTATTTAAAATATGAGAGATGTTCATTATTTAATGTAAAAAGTATTACATTAAACTTTGATAATTAAGAAGAAAGAGAATTTTTGCATGGAAAATAGAGTTTTAGCAAAAAAAAAAAAAAAAAAAAAGGATAAACTAGTCATTTTAGTAACCTAATTAATACTTCATTATTCTTAGTATACACCCTTAAACATCGTATATTAAAAAACAAAGAGAGCATTTGATAATCTTAAATTATTAAGTTTGTGAAAAAGAAAACCCTAGCCACCCTTTCTTTTCTTTAAAAAAATACACCTCTAAAGTTTCAACTTTTGAGGTTATATATCCCTCTTTTTTCCCATCTTTATCTTTTCGTGTTTTTATTTCATTTTGAGTAATTTGATTGAAAATCCATCGTTAAAGATTTATTAAGAATTGTTGGATCAACATCTTTGTTTTACTATCTATTCAATTTATATCCTTTCAAGTATAACATAACGAGCGGAAGCGTTTCTTTCTGTCAAAAACTTTCGGTCATGATCAGTGTATTTTATTAAAATGATCTTTTTAGATTTATACTCGGAAGGATTATGGCGTTGGAGATTCTGTTGCACTTGTTATCCTGCAATAATGAATCAATCGACAATACCTGAATTTTTTTCAAGTTACATTTTATGGTCTTAGTTGTGGATTTATTTTTGCCTGTTATGGTCTTTTTTTCCATCTGTGGAATTTGTTATTTAAATTTAGTTTGGATTATGATGGATATTTTTTTTTTCTGGATGTATTATTTCCCTTATTGAAATAATATATATTTTACCAGAAAAAAAATTATTAAGTTTGTGAAATAAAATCTAATTAAAAAATTAAATGATTATTATTAGAATATCTTTAGTTGATAAATAATTTTGGTGGAAATTGTTCAAATGGCTTCAGTCTATAGAGCATTGTTTTAAAATGAGTTCTCGTAATCACTGATTGGATCAACTTAATCAATTTTCAGTTGTTCAAGAAAATAGAGAAAAATAAAAGAAGATGAATATGCAATTTTTTTCTTCTAGATTATATTTAGAGATTTTTAGTGATTTTAATACTAAATTCAAAATTTAATCAAAGATCAACTTTTTTTGTAGAGAAATCAAAGCTCAATTTTACATTCTTAGAAGTTAATTTTTATTATTAGGAAATGAAAAAAGGTTAGCCCGCATCAACTCCGTAGTTTTTTAATTTTTTTTCCTCATAAATATATACACGCGCCAAAAAGGAAATTGTAACGGCAATTTTCTCATAAAACCATTAGCTGAGGATATCCGAACGGAGGATGGGGAGATAACGGAGACAACTGCGGCTGATTGAAATTCAATTCCAAATCAGAACAGTCCCAAACCGCCATCCAGTTGGACGCCGTCGAATCTTCCTCCCTTGCAGCTTCCTCTCTTTTCACCACTTTTTTTGCTTCTCCCTCGTCTACGTCGTTCTCTCTTGTTCGTTTCCCCTCAACTCCCTCGTCGGCGCGTGTATTCCACTTCCCAACTTCTAGCGGGAAGTTGAGAATGGCTTTGGAGCCGCGCAGCTTGAAAGCGGCTCGATCATACGCTTCGGCGGCTTTGATAGCGGTGTCGAAGGTCCCCAGCCACAACCTAGTCCCTTTCCGGGTGGGGTCTCGGATCTCCGCTGCGTATTTGCCCCACGGCCTCTGTCGGACTCCTCTGTAATGCCGTTTCTCTTCAGCTGCTGCCAATTCGGAGTTGCCTTGTGCGGCCAATTGCTGGTTCGAATCCGTACTTCCAAATTGAATCCACTCTGTTTTCTTTGGCAGTGAAACTTTTAGAGATGGCTTTCGATTCACAGCAGATTTTGATTGAGAAATAACTTGCGGTTTTGCTTCGAATTGGAAATCCTGAAGGCTCTGGATTTGAGGTTTCAATTCAAATTCAAACAAATCAAAACTCGATTGAGAGGCGAGGTGAGTTTTAGAATCAAATTCAAAATTAGAAGCAGAATCAATCGATTTTGGAGTAATGAGATCGATGATTTGAGGTTTAGCTTCGAAGTCGAAAAAATCATCATTCGCAAAAGCATCAGAAAATGACAAGACAGAGTGAATGCTTGAAGTACGGGAGCAATCGGAGTCGGAATGAGAGGTTGAAAGCTCCATATCTGTATTATTAACGAGAGTAGTGGTAGAAACGGAAGAAGAGGAGGAGGCAGCAACGGGTGAAAGAAGATCACCGAATAAATGTTGCTTGATGAGATCCAAAGCGGAAGCTACTTGAGATTGTGCCGCCATATCAGAATCAGTTTCAAATGTGGAAAGAAATTTTGTACGCAGAGGCAGAGATGAAATGAAGAAGATGAAGAGTGGAAGACAAGGAGTGGAAAATAAGGGTAATTATATAGAGAGCTAAAAGGCGACTTTTCAAAGGCAGTTTGCTTTGACCCTTGGGAGGAAGGAAGGAAGCCACACATCTTCCATATCCGTAACATTTATTGAGCTTATTCATTTCTCATCGTTGATCGCTGCAGCGTGAGATTATTTAATCCAACGGCTGCTAAAGGGTTTTTTTTTTTAATATATATATATATATATATATATATATATTGTCTTTTTCTGGTTTCTTTGGTATATTGAATTTTGCATTGCTTCATTCTCTTTTACTGTTTCTTAGCTACTTCCTATTTGCACGTTCGTTTAGAAATTCTCACCGAATTTCCAAGGATAAACTTACATTTTTCAATAATATTATTTGTATATTCTTTCAAAAAACTATATATATATATATATATATATATATATATAGAAAGAGTTTTAGTTCCCTCACTTCTCCTAATGTACATTTGCCACTTGTTATTGGATGTATTTTTGCAAGAGAAGTGAGTCTTAAGTCTAATATTTCGAGACTGGTATAATAATCTTCTTCGATGCATCCAAAGATTAATTTGTAAGTATATTAATATAAGTTTTTTTTTTTAATTTTCCTCAAGAGAATTATAAAAATATAAGTTTGATTAATGCTAATTGTTAGCGTAATGGGATAAAATATTGAGCTATGAAATTTTGTTTGGAACTGGTCGTATTGTCATTGTTGAATGCATGTACGCTTTGGTTTATTAATCATTAATCTACCTGTTCTAAGATTCTTTTTTAATTTTTTTTAATCAATACTTGTTCTAAGATTCTAATTCTAGAAAACCAAATAAAATATGTGAATAAAGTAGAAGCAATCAAATGGAAAAAGCGTTTATGTTGGAGTGTAGCATTCATAGATTAGTTAAATCTTATTGTTATGGATTCATTTTTTCTTTTTTCTTTTTTTTTTTTTTTTTTTGGAAAAAAGACAAAAATCTTATGGATAAACTGATGTAACGAACAATGCAAAACTTGCTTTCTTCGGGTGTACTAAATTTTCCTTGAATCTAGTTTATATGCTCAAATTTGATTTGAAAAGGTCGCCCAAAGCTATTTGCATTTAAATCGAAGATAAGTTTCTATTAATTAATTACAATTGTAACTTTGATGAATGTGTGCCTGTCCAGTGGATAATATTGGACACCAAATGATTCGACGACTCTCAATTTAATGTTTAGATGATTCTTATGTCGAAGTTAGCAACTTATAAGCATGTTAATGTATATAAGAATTTCAAACTATAGTACAAAATTATAATTTAGAAATAAAAAATCATAAGCGCCAATACATGGACAATATCTATCACTGTTTCTCTTAATGGAACAGGGGAGAGGAATACCTATCATAATGGGGATGGTAATGGCTTTGTCCGTCACATTCTCATCCCACTCTCTAGGAGTTAATGGTTATTAAAGTTTTGAGTTTATATGTTCAAGGTCACTGAAATTTAATTTGTATTAATAAAGTCATTCTCACCATAATATGTCGAACTTGGTGCTAAAATGATGAAATCGCAAGTCCATGCGTAGTTTTGACCTACACAATAGGATGCCAACCAATAAAAAAAAACTAATACGTATCACTGACATAACACTATATGTATAACACTAAATGGAAAAATTAAAACAAATCGAAATACAAAATTGGTGTGGATGACGTGGTGCTGCACTGGCAAGTTAGACTTTATATTAATTTTTACGTTACCATTTTGGTTTTAGATTTGGATGAATTTAGATGAAAAAGTGACTTTATTGATACATAAATATGAGTTCAACGACTTCGAAGAGATTTATGTATCATAAGGGAAGAAGATTCAGGGGCTACCCATAGTAACGAATTTGCAAAATTTTGATCGTTTCAATTAAATTAATTGTTATTTAAACAAATAAAAGTTATGATTTGGTCCCGCTTTAAGCATTACATCGCGCGTCTCAATTAATTAAGAGGAGTCACGGAGTCCAAAGATTAAAATCTATCCATATTTTTATCTACTTAATTTATAATTAATTCCACCTATTGAGAATTGACATCTATCCATATTCACATGATCCTAATTTTTGTTTTTCTCACGTCAGTAAAATTAATGTTTTACGTAAGAAAAACTAACACCGTAATTAATTAATATGAAGATGGGGAAGGAGTCAATTGAGTTGCTTCGTCGGGATCCTGCCATTTCAACAACAGCCCTTCTCATTATTTTATTAGAAAAACATAAAATGGAAAACGTCTTAAACCATTGTTATTATTAATTAACCAAGTCCAATCAGCGTTTCTTCTATTTTATTAATATATAAAAATCCTTTTTAAGCTTACACTCCTCAATATTACTCATTTATTTTTATTAAACCCCAACTTCCATTTTTATCATTTACGCAACTTATTTCTTTTTTTTTTTTAGAAATGATGACATATTTGTAGTAGGAAAACTGATTTTTGGTCCATCCCTTGTTCAACATCTGCCGATCTCGTCAATTTAGCTCATATGGCTCGTAACTTATTACAACTGAATATATTTGATCCAATTTAGACGTGCAAATACAACTTTGTCGAAATTACATATAAATTTGACAAAGGAGAAAAACTAATAATTTATACGATACTATACTTAGAATCTATACTGCGTCAAATGTTTTCTAACGAAAAAAAAAAAAACCTTCAGTTGCAATATATCAAAAATCAAATGTCCTAAATAGGTCAGGGTTTACAAGGGAATATTTTGGATAGGTTAGAGACTTAAAATTAATTTTAAGTATTATATAATATAAGTGGTAAAAGTCACAAACAATGAATCATTTAGCCTGTATTGAGAATTATTTACTCAATACAGTTTAACATGTTGGATAACTAAACTTATGATAAAGGCAGCTTTATAAATATTAGTATGTGAGTGTTGTGTAATTAACGAGAGTTTGGTTTAGAACATAAAAGTACTTAATTAACAGTTAAACCGAGTAGCGCACTACTTAGTTATTAAAAAGCATGAATTCTAGAAGGGAGAAGAGTCACCAGTCTACTATATATAATTTATAAATACAACTCTGAATGTTCTATGTTTATGACTTTATGTTCACATATTCACATAAATGGTGACCAATATCTCTCCCTCTGTTTCTAATAGCTAAAGAATTCTTCTCCCAAAATTCTTTTCTCATTAATAAAATCATTCAAGTGAAAGCTCTCATTCAAAAAAAAAAAAAAAAAAAAAGAAAACCTCCATGTTTTTCAATCTTTGACAAAAATGTTGGGAATTGGATTGGTTGGTAATTATAATAGGAATAAAATATTAGATATGCAATTACGATAATAAGATATTTACGTGGTTCGACTATTTTTGTCTGTATCCATGGCGAAGAGAAGCATATATATTAATTTATTAATAATCAGAAGTTGATACAACAATGACAAAATCTCATCCTTTACATGAATATTTAACTCTTAACTCCTTTAAGACTTCATTACATTTAGAACTCACATATGTACATATTCCTAGAGACCGAGCTCTAAAATTCTTAGCACAAATAAAATAAATAAACAACATTTAATCATATAGATCTAAAAGTAATCTTATTTCCCATAAAATTCACAAATTTTCAATTTATATTCAAATTTCTTAATTAATAAAATTTTTGTACTTAAAGTCATATCTGAAGTAATCTTCTTAATTATTTTCCACCGAAACGATAAACAAAAAAGGTTAGAGACATATGCTTTACTAATTTATTAGTCATGATATATATATATATATATATAATTACAAGTATAGAGATTACACATACCAAATTAAGAATATTTAAGCAATTACAGCAACCAAAATATAATTTGGTAATATTTTCCGGGATAAACTGTTACAATAATTGGAAGGAAAAAAAAAATTACAGGCTATGTTGTATCTTAAAGACAGGGGCGGAGGGAGGGGGGTACGCGTAGGCAGCTACCTCTCTCCCCCGGCCATCGGAAAACACTCCTAAGGCCAGATGCTCTGGTTTTGGGGAGGTTGATTTGCCCCCCTCCTCCCCAAAAACCAGAGGTAGAATATGACCTTTGCATTTTGTTTGTTTGTTTGTTTGTTTTTTTTTTTTTTTTTTTTTTTTTTTTGAGGCAAAAACAACGTCATTTTGCATCCAGGCAAAACTGGCATTTGGAAAAAAAAAAAAAAAAAAAAAAAAAGATCAGAACTTGAACTTCCCCTTCTCAGTTTCACGCAACCCCCTTCTTCTTCTCATATATTCTTCTTCAATTTTTTCTTTCCACACCACATCCACCGTTCGCCGAAATCCTAGCTTCTCTGCCGCGCCGCCCCTAATTTACTGCCCCTTTGAATGCTTTTTAATTAGATTAGTTTTGATGCCCTATTTCTTAATTAATGTATGTTTTGTACCCTAAATTGAATTTGAGAATTCAAAATAGGATTAAATTAAAGTGATTATGAATTGTGATTTTGTCATTCTTTTTACCATATTAATGTTATTTGAATCTTTTGTCTCCATTCTTCATGAATTTCAATATTTTATAAATTGAAGCATTTAGGTTTATAATTTATATTTAATATGTTAACTATTTATTTATTTAATACTAATTAGAATGGCTAAATACTAATATTAGATAGTTTTACAATTGAATTTATTGAATTGTTTTATAATGCGGACTGAAATTCATAGATTGGGATTTTAACTTTATGTTTAATAATTTGATTGTATTTTTATTTTGGAAATAAAAAATATAGACAAATTTGTTACTAGAAATATGAGAAATCCGATATCAATTTCTGAAAGCATCCTTCACAGGGATGCTTCTCGATCGAAAAAACCTATCGAGGACTTGCCGCCGACATTGACCCTGTCACCGACATTTATGGTTTCTTCCCCTCCAAGGATGAGCTCCTGGATTCGCCACTGCTTAAAGACCATGGTATCAAGAACAAATTACAATTATATATATATATATATATATATATATATATATATATATTTTTTTTTTTTTCCTTGATTTACTGTATGCCATTTTCAGCTAATGAGCTAAAAAGCTGACGAATAATTTTGAGCAAAATTTCGGGTTTTTATGAGTTCAATTCAAGTAACAAGGACAACATTTTGGGGAAGAACTAGAACCAAAGTTTTGGAGGCTCCACCAAATACTAAACAACCAATAAGAAAAGACAAAGACCGAAAAACCACAATTATAGAGCAAGAGAAACCAAGAGCTAACTAATAGAATTTTAATGGTTGAGGCAAAATGGTCTTTTCATGTAATTACTTGAGGATCTCGTCTATTTGGACTTTTATTTAACAAGGGAGTTTTTTCACTAAAAATACAGACTTATTTATCACCTTTTGCCAAATTCATCTCCTTCAACAATACTCCGAGATTTTCTCCCCGATTTACACATGAGAAGAACATTTGAAGATTTAGAATGTCGCAGTCCTTTTATCTTTCATGTAATTTAACGAAAAATTTTACAATTCTTGTAGAGTATGTATTCCTTTAGTAATAATAATAATAATAATAAAAAAGAATAATTTATACTTTTCATTTTACTCTAAAAATTCCTACCATCAACATTTTTACCCATTAATTTTCAATAGTATTCTAGAATTTTGCATTTTTAAATATGATGAAAAAAGAGGGGAACACATTTGTCATTATGTGATGGAAATGGGCTTTGGATGAAATTAATAGGCCGGGCTTTAAAGGCAATTAGTAGGCCGAGGAAGAACAAGTGGAGGCTCAGTATTGGGCCATGTGTGCAAAGTTTTAAATATTAATTTTTATCAATATACTGCAATGTTATGCAACAATATACCAATATAACATAAATACATGCTGTACAAGTTTATATCAATAAGAATATACTAATATATTATAGATATATGTTGTACAGGGGTATATCAACATATTGCAAGGTTATACAAGTGTATGTTAATAGACCATCTATATATATATATATATATCAATATACTACAATATATACAAATATTGAAACCAATTAGAAGAAATCAAAATTATACCCATGAAATCAAACAAAATTTGAAATAAAAATTACAAATCTGGACAAAAAGTCAACAAAAAAAAGGACATGAAAGCTTATCATATCGACTGAGATTTCAATTTCTTCTTTCTGCTGAAAGACTAATGGAACCGAAAATACTCTATATCGGTTAAGGTGGAGGGAAAGAAACAAGTTGTATAAGAATAAAACCCTTAGAGTGAGTGTCTCTAGTATGAAAATATAAATAAGAAGTTATACCTCACATGAAAGAGAACAAAGTTACTGAGAAATAATGACCAAGATATGAAGGTAATACCATTTATAATCAAGAAGATAAAGATAAGAATTAGAAAAATAATATAAAAAAAATTTATGATTAAAAAGATAAAGATAAGAATGAGATAAATAATGAAAAAAATCTTAAAATGGTGATAGTTGTAATATTGGGTTAAAAGAAAAATAAATTCACTAATAATCTAAATGCAAAAATTATGGGATGCTAAAATAAATAATATTACATATTCATGGATAAATAGGGTAATTTCCCCTTTATTATTTATATTTATTATGTTATCTCGTGATTCAACCAATGAGAAAGAATATATATAGATATATATATATATATATATATATATATATATATATATATATATATATATATATATATGGGTAGCTGAATTGCCACTTTTAACAATCACTTTAACAATTAATAATTCTTAAATAGTTACTAGGTTTAGATTTAATTTTCAAAATTAATCCTAAAGTGCTTAATTATAAATTTATTTTCGTTTCTACTTAAAGGATCTGAATTTGATATAATATTTCCACTCGAAGTCATAGACTATATTTTTAAATACAAATATGATTTATCAAGGAAAGAAACTAATATATAGATTAATGTTATCCAAAACAATTTCAGTTTTCTTGTATAATATATTAATTAGATCAGTTCAGAAATCCTAATTAAATTTGTCTTCCTGAAAATAATAAAAACGCAATACACATCCTAACATTTCTCAACTTTTATAAATTTTGTAATTTGCTCCGTAATCAATTTTTTTAACAGATTAAAAACATGATCTTAACATGTAACATAATTTTTGTGGAGACATGAGACTAAATTGAAGAATTGTTCATATTAGCTATTGTACGATTTCATGGGAAGTATGATTTAAATCCCTCCAGTAAACTCTAGAGTCTTATACTTTTCTAAAAAATTATGTCACATACTTGTTAACAGATATTATGGCTCATGCGAGACAAAAATGTCAAGTTTGGACTAATACTATTAAAACAAAAAAAAAAAAAAAATCATACACTTAACGTGTTAAAAAAATTAATCAGGTGATCAATTATTAAATTTATGAAAGTTGAGAAGAGTAAGGATAAGTTTTGGCAAATAAAAATAAAACCATGAATGTTTGCATATTATACGAAAAATATGTATATGATATTCTGATATTATTGAAATAATTCCGCAATATACTGAGACAATAAGCTGTAGAGAGATGTTGAGTTGACTTAAAAATATGTTTACGAAGCTTGTTGTAAAGGCTCTAACTGCTAAACAATTTTCAAAACATAGATCAACGTATAGTTATCTCTTGGAGGATTGTGTGATGTTGACTAAAGAGCTTGGTGAAGTAGAGTTTAAGTTTGTAAATCGGTCTGCGAATATGGTTGCCCATAAAATAACAAGGGCAGCCAGTTCAGCAACACATGAAGGGGTTTAGTATAACAAACCTTTCCATTTTACCAGTTCTGTTGTATTGGCTGATTTAGTTCTTTGAATAAATTTTTCATGGTTAACTATTTATTTGTTTTCATTTGTATACAAATTTTCCCCTTTAGAATTAGTAGAAAAATGATAACTTGTCAACACAGAAAGTGAAAATGGCTAATTGATCAAACCTTAATCCTTTGATTGGTTAGCTAATTGGAAAGGAAACTATATTTTCAAAACAGTCATTGTCGTGAATATTTAAATATACGAACAACAATATTTAATCAAAGCCGCAACAGGAAAGAAAAAACAACATTATCGATTCAATGCACTAAGCTGACATCTGAATTATGTAGTCATATGCTTCCATATATATTAATTAGTTTTTGTCACATTAAACTTAGATTTGAATGGGTTAATTTCATTCGACATTTATATTTTCAACTTGACATTAAAATTAAGTAAAATTAGTTATGGTAAAATAATCCTAGTCTATCAAGAAATCCAGTTTTTTTCTTATATAATTTGAGTCAGAAAAGACAAAGTTTAATATTTTAAAATAGCCGATAAGATGAATTACATAGAGATCTTATCTTCCATTCATTCGTGCATGCATCATATCATTATTAAAAGTTATTATATTTTTTAAAATAAAAGCAAGTGGTAATTAGTTAAATACCGAATATTATATAGCCAAAACTTTTGATTAGATTTCGCATTCCATTCAACAACTAATTTTTTCAAATTATATACGCTTTTTTTACAAAATAATCCTTATTTGACCCGCACTTTTCCTTTTACACAACAACGAGATTTTCTTCAAAATTACTAAAAAAAAAATTCAAAATTCCGAAAATACTTGTTTTCCAAATTTCACAAATACGTAAGCTAAAAAAGAAAAAAAGAAGGAAGAAATCCAGAATAACTAAAATATGTACGCACACCAAACACTCTCTACTATTTCTCGAATCTTCTTCTTTTATTCCACTGTAGGTGATGCAAACAACAAATCATCATTTCTGTCCAGAATCGGAGTGCCTTATCCACTTCGCCAATCATCGGGACTAGTTTTACGGCTGCTTTGGTAGTCAACTGCTTACAAGGAGCCTTTCCTTCTGTGGATTTTCTTGTTGTTTGTTTTGTATAAACCATTGTTGAATGAATAAATCAAAAAGTGATTGTTTACTAGTGAAAATTAATATCGATGAAAGGAGATGATTTGTGTGGCTGATTTATATTGAGAAAATAAGTAGATGATTTGTGTTTGTTTAGTTGTTCATCCTGATTTTTTTTTTTTCTATTTTTAATTTGGTTTTGTGATTGAAGAGAGATACCGGGGAATATTCTAGTTATTATGAAATTAACTAATTAATAGCAGTAGTAGAGAGTTTGTGTTATCTTGTCCATGGTATACAAGTGTCTTTCAAATGTTTCTCGGGGTTATGTTAGTTTTTGCATGATATACAAGTGTACTCCAAACATGTTACTTTGATATATCTATTTACATGCTAGTTTAGTGAAACGATCATGTATCATGAATGTATAGCAAACAATATCAACAATGTATAATGACAATCTCACAAATGTATCATAAACATATCTAAAATCATCTAATGAAATTTCTTTTTTTTTTTTTTTTGGAACCTCAGTGACACGTGTTTGATACAAATATGATACATGTTTGATACCTTTTGTTATACTTCCTTTAGTGTAAAAACATATATAATGAATGCATAATAAACAATATCACAAATGTATTATAAACGTATGCTGCATATACTATTGCATAACGATTATATCAAACAACCATAGAATATGTGCCAAACATATATCACAACTATTTTACTTTGATATACTTATTTACAAGCTTCAATAAAAAAAAAACATGTGTAAGAATGTCATAGTCTTAGTCTCCAATTAAACAAATAATATACTAATGTCATACGCACTCCATTTTGTCGGAACATTTTTTATTTTATTAAAAAATTTGATAAAAATAAAAAGAAACATCCTTGCAACCTCCTTATTAAGCATGTGCAGAAGTCGGTAACTTTAGTTTTTGTTTTTATTAGTATTTTCTATTTGGGGTCATAATTTGACTTAAAATTGAGGTTATAAGAATTAAAATACCTCAAGATTTGCAGAAAATTACAAATCTATCCCTAAAAGACTAAATGGTGTAATTGCCAATTTATTTATAACTAATAAAGTTATTCATTTGTCTGTCAATTCTGTTTACATTTAGCTAATATTAACATCTTATCATCACTAAAACAACTAATTTACGCTAACTTCGATTTTTCAAAAGAAAGAATTGTATTATGTCGACGAACGAAAAAGACGCTGAGATGCTGCGCACGTGTTGGTGGGGTAGCACTTGTGCTAGATGGTTTCTATTAATAGAATTTTTTTTTTTTGGGTGTGAGGTCCAATAATAGAAAGTTTAGGCCGAAAATTCTTTGGTCAAAGTCGTATTTGACCAGGGCTTGAAATAGTTAACTCTCAAAGTTTTCTGTTTTGTTAGCCATTGCTTGAAGGATGTGCCCTTCATCTAATCCCTTATATTATTTTATTTTTTTAATGACACTTGGAGAAAAATATACTTAAATTTTCAAAAAAATTAGGCATTCTTTTAAAATTCTCTCTGGATTTTCAATACTTTGTAAAAAAATTATAAAACAAACAAATCGAAGATTGGTTATACCTATTTAGCTATAGCTTGTTGGATATACCTATTATAGAAAAAAATATATATATAGAAATAGTTAGATATTATATTATTACATATATCTAAAAGCTCAGCATAAAACCCGTTTCAAGAAAGTGCCACATCATCAAAGTATGAGGTGTCAAAAATAGTCGTTGAATACATAATTCTTGAATCTTCCAGCCACCTATCCTTAATGGTTTTAAATGAGATTTTAAAAACTATCTTTTTGGTCTTCCCCTTCATATCTTTTCAGTTTTTCTATCTTAGCTGTTTATTGGTGACATTATTTTAAATCTAACGAAACTGAGGAACCAACCAAATAGGAATGTCGTTTGATATAATAGATTGCACCGGTAAAGGATGTATTCTGTATGGAGGAAAGATAACTATAGTTGCTAATTTCATCTATTAATTCTTCAAGTGTTTTTTTTTTTTTTTTTTTGGTAGGTAGATTTCTCATTAGAGTCAAATTAAACGCATTAGAACAAATTGGTAGACGCTGAGCCTGTCATTTGCACGATGTAAAGCTGGCTTCATGTATAAGAGGAATTCTAATTATGAGCACATAATAGATTGGGATTTGTTGTGCTAATAATTTAGGAACTGAGTTGTTTAGTTGGTATTTCCTTATTCGGTTGGCTGAGTTCTGCAAGAATACTCTCTTTTTTCACTGATAAAATAAAAGGAAAATTAATTTCATTTGATAGACTTTTATCATGAAACTGATTATTCTTCATGTACATTTTATACCCTCAGTTTTTGCCCAATTTGGTTTCATAATACATTAGGGTAATTGATGATGTTAATAAGGAAATTGAAGACAGAGAATTAAGATTGTCACATTTTTGTTGAGAACAATCCTTAATTGTAAAATATTAACAGCTGATCTTCAAAGTTGTTCTTTTACTCATTGCTAAGTGGTGTTAACGACGCTGCTCATTATTTGACTAAGTTAGGGTTAATTATTTCATTTCCTTTGCTTTTTAGCATTACCCTCTTTATAATTGTTTGAATTTTGTCTTCGGACATTTCAACTTAATGAGATTATATGTATCAATAAAAAAAAAAAAAATTACACGATAATCTAAATTCAGTTAAATGATAATAGATAAATGAAAAATACAAGAATGTAGAATTTAATTGTTTATTTTCTATTATAAAATACATTTTTTTTTGTAAAAAAAAAAAATATTATTCTAAAATATGTAGAATATACATTATTATTATTTTTTTTTTTTACTGAAATACATTATTCTTTTCTACTATTACTTAGACTACTTATAAAAAAAAAAATTCAAAAAAATAAAATAAAATAACCAATATGATTATTTTCACAACAAACGGAAAAGTTAGTCTATAATAAAAATTATTGGTAAAACTACTTACGAATTTTGGATGTTCATTTTGTGTCTTTCTTTTTTTTTTTTTATATGAATAACTAAAAATTTGTTTACCTATAATTTTGAATAATTTATTTTGATGAGCACTATTATGCTTTTAATTTTTATATAACTTGATTTTATTTATTTTGTTAATGAATATTTATACTTTAAAAATCTTAAAAATTTAGGTACCAAGCATTGCGCAACTAGTTATTACAATTCTCATTGATATTTCCACTGAATTGGAAAAATGTTTATGATCCCAAATTAATTTTAATGTGATTAATGTATATGCATAATAAATAAGATATATTAGTAAGAATGATAATTGATTTATTAAAAAAATGTTTTTAATAGAGACAGACTACAGACTAAAAAATAATTATGTGGTAATATCAATAGGTATTTTCTAAATTTTTTCCATTTTGTGCTATGAGATTTTTTTGTCAAAACAAAGAAAAAAAGATGATATAAAAACGAAAAAACATATATAAAAAAATAGATTGAGAGGAATTTGAACAAAAAAATTATAAAATATTTTTAGAGTATAATACTCATTAAAAAAATGCATGATAAATATACCAGCATGTTCACATGTAAATGGTTTGATATGATTAAAAAAATAAAGATAATTAATCATGAGAAAGAGATGCAAATCTTTCCACTTAACTCTCTCTTTCTCTCTCCCCCTAATTATAAAATAGATTAATGCGACAATTTTTCAGAAATAAAATCTATAAAAAATTTTTTTTTTTTTTTTAAAAAAAAACAAGTGGGTTATGTAAGCAACTAGATCTCAATAACTTAGCAGACAAAGATACCCAAATTACAAGTTGAGATTATTTATTTAAATTAAGGCATCCGATTGGGAATTTAGAACCTTAATTAAAATAATAAGCCAAACTTAATTAATGGCATCCAGTGGGACCGAAAAAACCAGAAAGAGGAAAGGTGGCATCACTAAGTGGGTCACCTTCCTTGAAGGTGCAATAAACAAAATAAAATAAGGTGAAAAATCTTAGGGATTGGGTGATTGTAAATAAATATAATTAATTCAAATTCTTCAATGGAAAATTGACTTTGTGCAAGACTTATCTACAAGAAAATATCTTATAAAAATGTCTAGGACCATTGTATTTGTATTCCTCTTATTGCTTTCATGTCACATTTCCCTTTCAATGCTCTCTTTTTCCTCCATTTTCCCTGTTATTTCAACCCTTTTTACTCTAATTTCATATGCCCCAACAAAAATGGCTCATTAATCAACCCCGTCTTAATTGAATTACGTACTTCGTCTTTTACTATCGTACTGAACAACTAATCTTCTTTTTTTCCTTCTCCTTTTACCAAAGGAAATGTAACTTAACAAACCAAACTTTTCCTTTCCAATTAATACGACTTAATTAGTCTTACTTAGCATCATATGCTTTGTAATGGTAGTTTCATATATTTAGTGATTAGAGATCTGTAGCTAATCCGTTATTTTGTTTGACTTAAGATAAGTAAGCACCGCATAATTTTAACAATCCCCTACAGTACCACGTGCATAACAAAAAAACATTTTCTCTATCATTTCTTAATGAGATGATAAATTGATAATTTATATCTGATCATCCACTAAAGGAGAAGATTTGAAAGCTTCAAAGAAGCTGAAATTATTATTTACGCTTTTCGCAGAAAAACATTACAAAGAGAAATTTGTAAAGGTAGTTTTTATACAACAGTAATTGGTTAGCAATTGGTTGTAACTAACTATTTATATGTAAAGACTAAAATACCCCCAAACAAACATGCCTTTTATTTCCATAGCCCCTCCCTCAAGATGAAGGCAGTGAAACGAAATTCAGCTTGCCCAAAGCAGGAGACATGTGAGCTTTACTCAATGGTTTAGTAAACATATCAGCTAATTGTAGAGAAGTAGGGGTATACACCGGAGAAAGAAAACCAGTAGCAATGTGTTCCCAAATCACATGACAATCAATATCAACATGCTTAGCCTTCTCATGAGAAACCGGATCCTTGGCTATAGCAATAGCAATAGCGGATTGACTATCACAGTGAAGAGGAATAGGAAGCATCGGATGTAACTGGAAATCAGCCAGAAGAAAACTGATCCACTTAAGTTCACAGCTAGTTGTTGCCATACTCCGATATTCAGATTCGGCTGAAGAACGACTGACTGTGGCTTGTTTCTTGGTTTTCCAAGAAATAAGCGAATGACCAAGCAACACACAATAACCAGTCAAAGAACGTCGAGAATCCTTACAACGTGCCCAGTCAGCATCACAAAAGCTGTGAGAGTAGACAATTCTGAAGTAGCCGGATATAACAAACCGCTTGTCATGGTGCCCTTCAAAAAACGCAGCACATGAACGGCGGCCTGAAGATGATGCTTACAGGGATTCTGCATGAATTGACTAAGCTGGTTAGTAGCATGAGCAATATCAGGGAGAGAAAAGCCCAAATATAACAATCGGCCAACCATCCTCCTATATACAGCAGGATCCTGCAATAATTCTCCTGAACAAGTTAAATCAGAACCAGGGGCCAAAGGACTAGTCACAACAGTGGCTTGTAATAAACCAGCATCAACCAATAGATCTTTGATGTATTTAGTTTGAGTGAGATAGATACCTGCATCAGTCCGAGTTAACTCAATACCTAGGAAATATCGAGAATCCCCCATGTCCTTGATAGTGAAAAGATTATGTAAGTAATCTTTGATGGCCTGTATTTGATGACCATGAGAGCCCATAATAAGAATGTCATCAACATAAATTAATAGGGCTAAGAAAGACCCAACACTGCTTTCTACCATAGTAAACAAATAATTATCATTTTTAGACCTCATAAAGCCATAGGCTAAGAGTTTTTTAGATAACTCTTTATGCCACTGACGTCTAGCTTGCTTGAGTCCATAAAGAGACTTCACAAGCTTGCAACAATGACTAGCAGGAACAGCTTGATATCTAAGCGGAGGCTTCAAATAAATGTCCTCATCGAGTATGCCATGAAGATAAGCATTATTCACATCAATTTGTTGAATGCTCCATCCCTTAGCTGCACCTACTGCCAGAAACAATCAAACTGTGACTGTGCGAGCAACGGGACTAAAACTATCATGGTAATCCACTCCAAAAATCTGATTGTATCCCTTGGCGACCAATCGAGCCTTATATCGATCGACATCACCATTACTCTTGTATTTCACTCTATAACCCACTTAGTATCAAGAGGCTTAATATGTGAAGGAAGTGGCACAATTTCCCAGGTTTGGTTCGCTTCTAAAGCCTGCAATTCAGAATTCATGGCCTGGACCCAATTGACATCTACCTTAGCCTCATGGTAGTGAACAGGCTCTTTTACTTGTAAAATCTTGGCAAGAAAAACTCTCTGCTGGAGAGGAATATCAGCAACAGCATTACTATGATCTGTCACATAATCCTATAGCCACATGATTTCTATCGCATCCTAGCTGACCTTCTTAACTGATGGGACACATCACCAGTAGATAAGGGTTCAACAGGAATAGAAATAGAAGCAGGAACAGGGGCAGAAGAAACTGAATCCATTGAAGAAGCCGCTGTTTGAAAAGGGAACTCATTTTCTATAAACTGTACATCCCTGGAAACAACAAACTTTTGTGTTGTTAAATCAAAAATCTTATATCCCTTTTTACCTGGAGTAAATCCTACAAACACTCCTGGAAAAGAACGAGGAGAAAATTTATCTCGATTAGGATACACATTTGTATAATAACAACTACATCCAAAAACATGATACTTGGCATAATCCGGCTTTCGCTGAAATAATCTGTCAAAAGGTGTTTGCCAATGTAACATTCTAACAGGCAAAACATTGACAATAGCAGCTGCCATCAAAATAGCTTCACCCCAAAAATTCAAAGGTAAATGTGACTGAAGCAAAACAGCCCGTGCAACCTCCAATAAATGTCTGTGTTTTCGCTCAACCACCCCATTCTGCTGAGGAGTATAAACACAAGTAGTTTGATGCAAAATTCCCCGAGTTTGAAACAACTCTGTACAAAACTGATTTAAAAATTATGTACCATTGTCACTACAAATCACTTTAACTCGTGTATCAAAATAACCCAAGTATATCTAGTGTAATCATCAACCAAAGTCAAAAAATACCTAGCACCAGTAATAGTTTGTATTTTATAAGGACCTCAAAGGTCAATATGTAACAAATCAAAACAGTGTTCTGTAGTTATTTCACTTCGAGTGAAAGGAAAATGGTGCTGTTTAGCACGAGGACAAACATTACAAGAATAGGAATTACATTGTATATCAAGATTACTAACATGGCTTAGAACATCAAAAGAAGCATGGCTAAGTGTTTTGTGCCAAAGATCAAATGCTGTATTATTGGAGACAGCCACAGCCAAACATAGTTGCTGAACTTTATTAATAACTTCTGCAGAAAAAGAATGTGTGTCTAACAAATAGAGACCATCAACATGCCACCCTACAGCCTTAACCATATGTGTCTCTCTATCCTATAGATAACAATAGTGAGAATGAAAAACCACCTCAAGATTGCTATCTTGCAATAACTGACCAACAGACAAAAGGTTGTAGCGAAAGCTTGGCACAAAAAGAACTCCATGCAATTTTAAAGTAGGTGATAATTCAACCATTCCAATACTCTTAATGATTTTTAAAGTACCATCAGGCAGAGCCACTGTTTGTCTTGCTAGACCAAAGGAGGTAGGAACAAAATGACTAGAGACACAAGTCATATGTGAAGTTGCAACACTGTCAACTATCCAACATGAATCGTGCACAACATTTAAACCAGAAGAAGAAGAAGAAGAAGAAGAAGAAGAAGAAGAAGAAGAATTACCTGAAAACCCAGTAAAAGCAGTGAAATCAGGTGTTTGCAAAGGTGAATCAGCCATGGAACTCTTCCCCTTCATCATCTTGTAAACCTCTCGCACCATTTGTTGAAAATCTTCCTTATCTTCTTCTTCAGAATCACTCCCAATTGTCATTTTCTTAGTTCCTCCCTGTACGGCATTAGCACGATAAGGCTGAGAATTCTTCTTTGGTTTGGAGTTTTGCTTCTTTGACTTGGGATGCCAATTAGGATACCCAATTAATTTAAAACAAGTTGCCCGAACATACCTAGTTCCATCACAATAGTCACATTTCAAATCATCCTTATTAACTTCTGAAGATTTCTTACTGTCAATCTTAACAAAACTGGCTGTTGGGATTTGTCACCGGAAATCACTCGATTAAAGCGGAAGAAAGCGGTGATTTCCTCAAATCCGTGCCCAGGAGCAATTGAAATGGAAATTGTAAAACTTAAAAATTAACCAACAAGAGATTGATCTCTTACCCGGATTATCTTTACAAGAGATGGATGCAGACTATAGGAATCAAGGTAGAATCCCTCCTCGTTCACGTACACGAATGCTTTTCGAACACCACCCGTGCTAGCGTTGGAAAATCACGAACTTTGGAGAGGGATGGGATGAGAATTTCGGCTAGCCTTGCTTGTCACACCATGGCTGAAATACCTAGGGTTGTTTTAACCCTAGGTGGCCGAAATTCTCCTTGAGAATTTCGGCCTAATTGGCTCACCATGTGTGAGCTTTTCTTCTTTCATTTTTTTAAGCCCAAATCTATTTTAATTTGTCTGGTTTAAATTAATTTCAAGCCTAACTTTAATTTACACATGTATATAATATAATACACCATGTAACATATTATTTACATTTAATTAAAATTGGTTTGACTAATTAATTTAATCCATGAAATTAAAATTAGATCTTCACAAAATAAATTCATATGCAAACCTATACATATGAATATTTCCACCCAGGAAATAATCTCATAAAATAATCCAATTAATTATGAGAAGGCCAATCAAATATTAATTTTATTATTATGATCAATCCAATTGATCTTTATAATATAATTAATATAATCCTCTCTCTCCGGAGTGTATACTCCAAGTATACAAGTGATTCCTTAAGTCTATGTTCAGTTGCTCAGTGTGTATGATCCCGTGGGCCCATCTTTATGTTGGCAGTGGGCCTGTGGCCCACAGACTGCAGTTAGGCTCTAGCAAGCCACTGCAGCCCCCAATTAAGATGGAGATGGCAGTCCAACTATAATCATAACCCTGTAGTTTGAACTTGTATATCCCATGTCATTGATATCGGTGTCCAACACAGAGGCATGGATTGATCACCCTCTTTTGTGTCCGGACATTTACTTGATCCCGAATGTACTGATGCTCACAAACAAGTTCCAACTTGTCTGGGTGTGGCCACACTCTTATCAGTCACATTCACCAAGAGGCCGGTGATATCTTCTCAGTGGACTACTGAGTGACAAATCCATTCTGCATATCCATAGCATTGCTATGCTAAGTGACATACCCGAAAGTACCCATACTTGGCACCCTATTACAGGCCCTTTAGGCGTGCCCCTAAGTATGCGACGTCTCATGCAATACCATCATATGGTCAAGTTAAAGGATCTATACAAATACTACACGAGAATCACTTGTGATACTATACCATGTGGATTTCTCGTTTAGTGGATCTATCCAGTACCATGCCCTTTTACATGTGCCCATTAACTTGGTTGACATTCCATGTCCAATGACCAGTAAGACTCCGCCACACAACCAGGTTAATGATAGTCTCTAGTTCCATTCATTCCCATGACTGGAACAGACTACGGATCTCTTTATGGTCATATCGTTTACCCTATCAATGGTCTTACTGCCAAGTGCATGACACTTGTTATCATGGAGATACGTCCATTGGATACTTCATTTAAGATATTGCACAAGATATATATAATAAATGAATTAATGCCTTTATTAATAACACAAAATGAGTATAATACATAAATCCAATAAATGTATAATACAAATACAAGGTCCAATGCCTCGGGACTAGGGCATATCCAACACTGGCTATCTCTGTTGTATGCATAACAGATATTTCCTGCTGCTTCTCAACCTTTAACAGCATAGCATATGCTTTATTCAGGCTAGGTAGAGGATCCATTAACAGTATTTGATTCTTTACATTGTCATAAGCTTCATGTAATCCCATAAAAAACTGAATCAATTTAGTCTCTTCTATGGAATCTGCCATACGTTGAAAAGCATTGCAAACACAATTGCGAGAAATACCACAATGACAACTTGGAACTGGAGTAAGATAGCTCAATTCATCCCACAATCGCTTAATCTTGTTGTAATATTGTAAAATAGGAAAATTACCTTTTGTCAGTAATGTAATTTCCCTTTGTATCTTGTATAACAGAGGACCATTACTGATACCGAAACGAAGCTCCAATTCCAGCCATAACTCGCGAGCAGATGAAACATACTGGAAACCATCAGCAATATCTTTCTCAAGACTGTTTATCAGCCAAGCTGTGACCAAACTATCAGTTTTTAACCATAACTAATAACCTGGATCTATTTCTTTCGGTAGATCTGAATCCTTCAACACCAAATCGCGCTCCTCCAGGAAATGTAATTGTTGCCATTCAATTGAAAATTGATAATCGAAATACTTGGATTATCATGTGATTGAGGAAGTCTGGAAAACGTATGGTGATCGAAATCGTGAAAATCTCGATCTCGATTTGCTGTCGGTAAAACACGTTCGCCTTTTGGTTCAGGGAACTCTTCTTCATCATCAAACCTTCCACCGATCGGAATCTCCATCACTCTTGCTCTACGGCTATTCCTCACCATTTTGTTGAAGCTGAACCTTCAGCTCTGATACCATGAAAGCTTCAAAGAAGCTGAAATTATTATTTACGCTTTTCACAGAAAAACATTACAAAGAGAAATTGGTAAAGATAGTTCTTATACAACAGCAATTGGTTAGCAATTGGTTGTAACTAACTATTTATATGTAAAGACTAAAATACCCCCAAACAAACATGCCTTTTATTTCCATAAGATTGACACATATTTGGGAGGAATTTTATTATAGATCTGACTCATATGAACCCTTCCAATGAAACATTAACACATATGTATTTTTTATTTTTTCAATATACTTTTTAGTTTATCAACACCCGTTTTAGATATATGTTTATTTCTCAATAGAAGAGGCCATATGAATGGAATCCATAATAAAATTTCTCATATATCTAGAGCGCAAATGGCCTGTTACCTTGAACTAGGATACTATAGTACCATGATCAATTAGACTTGACTCATTTTCGGAAAATACATTGAACCGAGAAGATTGCTACATACGTATAGATAGTCCAAAACTATGTAATCCTCAATAACTCATGCTAAATCAATTCAAACAGTAATTATAATTTAAAATAAATAGCTAATTAAGATTTAATTGTCAAAATAAATAGGTAGCTAAATGTCAAAATTGAAAATTGATTAGTTTAGATGTATTTAATACAAATCCTTAATTACATTTACTATCAACCATAGAAGATACAAATCCATTGGCACATAAAATGAATTGAGTTGATTGAATAATTTATATTATATAAAAAAAATGTCAAATATTTGATTACATTATACTAAACGTAACGTAACTTTCATGATATTTATTTTTATTTAGTAATACAAAATGAATTGAAAATCGACAATGGAAAAGGTTGACATGAAGACAAAGAACAAATTGCTGCCCTAATAATGGTGATGTCATCGGATTGCTAAGGAACAGTACCACAACAACAACAGCAAATTGCAAATTCGACATGTGATTTAAAATGAAACTTCAAAGAAACCCACTTTCCACATTTTTAATCAATTCCTTGAAATCAACTACAAACAAATTTGCCCCCACCATTCATGCTCTTTTTCCTAGTTCATGCACCCTTTCCCTCTATATAAATTCCCCATTTTTATCCTCTCCAACAGAAATTTCAAGATCAGAACCCAACATATAAGTTTTTTTTTTTTAAAAAAAAAAAAAAAAAAAACCTTCTTTAATTCAAATCTTCAATTGCGAAAATGTACGCACAGACAGTGACTGAGTCCGATTTTGCTCTTCTTGAATCCGTTCGCCGCCACTTGCTCGGAGAACCAATTTCTTCTATTCCTCCTGTTACTAATAGTACTCCTGTTTATTGCCGGAGTTCCAGTTTTGGCAGCTTATACCCTTGTTTATCTGAAAATTGGGGCGATTTGCCGCTCAAAGTCGATGATTCTGAAGATATGCTGCTTTACGGCGTCCTCCATGATGCAGTCACCGTCGGTTGGGTCCCAAATCTCAAGACTGAGCCGCTTCCGGATTTTCCGCCGGTGAAATTGGAGCCGCAGGAGAATTTCGATCTCTCGCCGGAGATTTTGGCAGCCCCGGCCACTGTACAGCCACCAAAGAGAGTAGCGATGCAGGTTGTGACTCCTGCTAGTACCACTAATGCTCCGACAGTGGCACCGGCGAAGGGGAAGCATTATAGAGGAGTGAGGCAACGGCCGTGGGGCAAGTTTGCGGCGGAGATTCGAGACCCGGCAAAAAATGGGGCTCGGGTTTGGTTAGGGACATTTGAGACAGCGGAGGACGCAGCGTTGGCTTATGATCGTGCGGCTTATAGAATGCGTGGGTCAAGGGCTTTATTGAATTTTCCGCTTCGAGTTAACAACGGAGAACCGGACCCGGTGAGAGTGACTTCAAAAAGGTCATCGCCGGAGCCTTCAAGTTCGTCGTCGTCGGGGTCGGAGAATGGATCGCCGAAGAGAAGAAAGAGCTCAAAGAAGAACTCGGCGGCTGTGGCCGAAGCCGGATTGGAAATGGGGAATGCTGTTAGTTGTCAAATGGCTAATGGTACACATGGCGATAATCTATTGGTTAGCCAATAATAATGACAGTGATCTTCCACTTACCAAAATGAAAATGAGTGTGTACACTGAAAATGGAAAATGAATGGGCATTTTCCATAAATTTTGAGAGAAAAATGCCAAAAAAAAAAAAAAAAAACACTTGGATTGTGAATACAATGTGTGGCTCTTGTTTTATGATTTTTTTTTTTTTTTAATACAAACATTTCGTTCTTTTATATTCAATATGTCCATTGTGTCGATCTAATTGCATTGCATCTTTGTGCAAAAGTTCATCTCTCTCTCCTTCCCTTATGTTCAATAATTTGAATTTCATAAAAAAAAAAAAAAATACCCAACCTTATTTAAAGAACAAAACTGCTAACAAGAAAAACTTTAGCAATTCAGTTTATCAAATTCATGATCCATATTAATTATATTGTTGAAGGCATTCTAAATTATCCAACTCTATGATTTTTTTCAAAACTATAAAAACTAAATAAATAATATTACATTCAATATTTAAACGTGTACTACATGAAAATAAAATTAATATCATAATACCTAAATATTGAAATTATACAATCAAAAATATTACAAACAGAGGTAAGTAAACACAATATAATTAATTTAAGGCCCAAATATATCATACAATATACATTAAAAGAAAATAAAAAAAGAAAAAAATTATTACATTACTACCACGAAATATGCATTACCCCATATTTTGGGGTAGCAATTTTGTAGTGGATCCCAATCCATTGCAAAAAGCGCAGTGGATTGGGCATAAATAATCAGCTTTGGGCATCAATATTTCAATCATCTAAAATATCACTAGGGTTAGTACATTAAGGGTCCATAACTTGTTCATTTACACTCAGTAGATTTCTAAATTTTTAGAATATCCCAACAAATCCTTCAACTTGTTTATTTTGTATATAATAAATTTTTGAATGCTACATGACAACACCGTAATCCCTATCACATTAAGAAATACATGATAAAATAACGTATAATGTAATGATTTAGAGATTTATTGAGTACATAATAAGCTATTTAAGGAATATAATGAAACTAAATAGACAAGTTCAAAAATCTATTGAGACATTTTGAAAATTTAAGTACCTAATAACAATGGACAAGTTCAAGAATCCATTAATGCATTAAGCCTAATTAAAATAAATTCACTTAAGGATACACATATTGTTAGGAAAAGTTTAAAGGTAAAAATGATAAAAAAAAAACTTTAAGGCCACGAATGAATTTACACGACGACTTAATATCACTCTATCCATGCAGATATTAACAACAGCAAACCTAAGTCAAACTGCTACAAAGAATTGCTTTCCTTGCCGCTACAACATAATTGTACTTTTTTTTTTTTTTAAATTTGTTGTAAGAGCAATGTTTTTCATATTCAATAAAAAGTTAAAAACAAATAAGAAAATGTCATTGGCATCCATCATATTAACAAATTCTTATAATGAGATCAAAGACTGATTCTTTTACAAGATCAATGACATAATATTCCTTTCAACTCGGTCCACATCTAATATGCAGGTGTGAATTCTCAATAAATAATTAAATTTTCCCAACAATTATTTAAAGATTACACAACTCCAAATCAAAGACAGTTCTACATAACCGCTTAGGGGCTCACGTGCACAACTCTATTATAACTACATCAACATCATATTCCTCCACTTGCAAGCAGCTTATCCTATAACTTTTCTCGCTTTCAAAAATGTTGACTTTTTGACTTTTTTTGTCTAACGTATTAGTTTTGACAAGAGATGTTGGTTTCAACAGCTTGCTGTAATACTATACCATGCACCCTGCCTTGCCGCTTGTTCTCAAGCTTTGATTTCAAAATCTCAAAAAATCTTAAAAATATTTGTTCACACTCGGCTATTCATACTTGAAATACATTTATTTGCCTTGGATAATTTACAATAACTTTCATTTTGAGTTCTAGTCAAAGTTTTCTACTACAGTCATTTTTTTATAGATATCCAATTCCAATAGGCTTAGTAACCTTTTTCGCCTTTGTCGTATCATTTGATTGCCCTATTACTCTCTGTCACTTCAGAGTTGTCCTTTTAACCTCTATCCTATACAAAATCACATACATTTGAATCATAATTAACCCTTTTTCTCTCAAAATGAGTTAAAGATGAAAGACATGATGATCAATTATAGTTCACTTGGATATAGTTTTGAATAGGACAAAGACTAAAAAGACAACTTCGAAATGACAGAGGTTAAAAAGGTCTTTGTACCAACGCAGCGAGTTCTCTATTCCCACCACCCAAATAATGAACCTTTCAAGCTTTCACCAACATCAACAATTAAAACAGCAGCATTGGTGATACAAAATTGTACAATTAAACCAACTATTGGATGACAATTTTTCCCCCAAAATGATTTTTTTTTTTTTTTTTGGCCCCCTGTACTTAGGAGCACATATCAGTAAATTGTTAACCATGACAAATCCATCCATCTATTAAGGGGTATATTTTAACAAAAATCAAAATTCAGATGCGAAATCAGAAATCTCATCAAATGAATCAGAACCCAGGGCTGAAAGTCAAAATCTGGACAAGTACAGGACCAAAAATATAATTTGCCCAATTTTCTCCCGCTCAAACAGATAAAAATACTATTTGTTTATGTGATCGCATTAACAAAATAAAACCAACATTTGGTTATCAGAACATGAAAAATGTCAAAACCTTAACATCTAGCCACAAGTTCAATTAGTGTATCAGATTTATGCTATCCATGGCCTAGAAGTGAACTAAGTTTGGAAATTATGATTCATATAGGAAAACATAATAACAATTTAATGTTGACCCTGCACATATCCTCTAATCCTAATGTCAGGAACAAATCCAGTATGTCTACCTCCGTAATCAGAAGTGATTTTCCCTGCTTTACCTAGAAAAATTTGGTGAGCGTCTTCTGCAATTTGAAAACAAGTGAGATACAATTTGAAGGAGAATATGGTAGATGGGCAATCTGAATTATGAGTAGACCAAATACTACCCCAAAAAAAAAAAAAAGTGATCTGCCAACACAGCGGTTTTTCAGAATTAAATTGAACCAAAGATAGAAAACTAGCCAGCTTAGATACCACATTTTACAACTGAAATTAGTTTTACATGCCACATATGCAGTGAAAAAAGTGTAAGAAACTGATTACCTTTTGGATCGGATAAAATCCTCTGATTGGAGCACAGTTCCATCAAGATCAAGGGAGATATTGCCATGTCCCCATAAATTATACCTCCCCTTCTGGTGCAACTTCTGCCAGCAAATGCAGTACTTGTTATTCATGAGAAATACTAGCGTGGACAACAATAGAAATATTAGGCTAAAACAGCAAAATCAAGAGAGTTGGTTCTCTGAATTGTATCATTTATCAAGCATTCTGAAAGTTAAAATGGTTGGAATGCTTTTTTTTTTTTGGGTCTCGTGCCTTGAGATTGATCTGCTTAACACCTTTAAAAAGATAAGTTCATATTCTCATATAGTTAACACTTAGGATAACTACTTTCTCTTGTAAGTGCCCCATTCCACTCTGAGGGATAAGTTCACGGATTCAGATGCCAAAGCAGAAGCAAAATATAGAAACCATATTCATCATTAGGAGAAAAGAGAAGATAAAACAAAGTTATAAAATGCATCCAGTCTTTTCAATCGACTATCATTTCCTAATAAGTCAGCATGATGACCTAGCACATTCCCTGCACAAATGGTAAGTGTTTAATAGGGGGCCTTCACATGTGGAGGGTTCATGATGGTCATATTGAAGTCAAGTGCAGCTGGTGTAAATGACAAAATTTCATAAAGGAAACAGTATCTTGAGTTAACCTCGGAAAGGAGACCTTTCTTCGCTATCTTAATCATATCATCTACTTCCTTCTGATGATTCTCATCCTTCCGATACATCATATGAGCCCATTCAATCTTCTCTCGAATCAAGGAAAGCATATTTTCTGAAGTTGCTTGCCTGTAATATAATAAACACATAAATAGTATCTTTTAGTTCAAAATGGAACAATCAATGAGCTACTTTCTTCATGGTAAATGATCCAATAGCTTTTCCCCTTCTATATTGGCCCATATAACCACAAAGGGTTTTGAACTTTAAATGTAAAACATAAGCAATACAATATTTAAAACTTTCAGAAGCATAGTAATATAAATGTATGGAATACTCCAATGGGCAAACACATGAAACTACAATGTCAAAAAAGCATCTACAGATGATACCAGAGCAGAACAAGGTAAAGGTCCAAGAAGACAGAAGCCACATTGGCCCAATCTAGTAGTCTTAGGTGGAAAGCACAAGAAGCAAAGCTGTATGAAACTCAACCTGTGAGGACCAGGTCATTGCGTAAACATTTCTCACAAGGCAAATGCACTTGCTAATTGCATTTGCATAGTGCTGCCCATTTAAGAACACAGAAATATGTCTGCCTAATTTGAACACAAAAACCAGTCTAGTAGATGGAACCAACTTCAACTGACCAACTAGGCAATTGACAACAGATTTATGCTCAATAGAGGAAACAAACCAAGACAAGAAGCTAAATTTTAGACACTGAAACACTGAGATATTGAATCTTTGGGTAGAATTGGACTAAGAATTTCTGCAATGGATAAACTAAAGCATACCACTTTTCCAGAGTATCTATCATAATTCCAAGCTTCCCATGTATCAGATCCCTGCCCGCTGCAAATTGGACCTATAAGCAGAATAAAAATTAAAAAAAAAAACAACAAATTAGTCAACGATAAATGTATCATTTCCGAATTCACGTGGTATGGTTTTACCTCAAAACATCTTCGCACTTGATTCAACTTTCCTTTCACTATGGCCTGTAAAACAACCATTAAGAAATGATTCCCCATCAGTAACTTAAAGGCAAACAAATTCATGGTCCGCATCATATTTTCAAAGATAAGGGGGGCATACCTTGTACATACACTCATTGATAAGGAAATCTTCAAGTTCGCGCACATTAGAAACCTCAAGCTCCTTCATTAGCTCATCATACGAGAGAACCTAGAAGATGGTTCAACAAAGAATTACATCTAATCATATTACCGGCAACAAATTTAAAGTTGAAGAATTTCAAATCTCCTATGATTCAGATACAGACAAAAGAGAGAGAAAAAAAAAAAAGACTCAATAGAAACATTGCCATATTCACAAGCTATGTTGTATGGATACAAACTTGGAAATGGATACAGACGTTACAACGACACCGAAAAATGTTATCTCAAAAAATATAGGACATAGATACGTAGCAGTAACGTGTCAATAACAGAACGACAAGGTTATATTATAAATATCAAAATCCTATAAACTACATATAAAAAAAAAGTACAATATATTATATTATATTATATGATTATATAATGAACAAAATGAAAATCAACATTTGACAGTAATAAATAATCTATATGATGGAGTGCTAGACAATATTAATAACTACACATATGATGAAGTGCTAGGTAATATTAATTAAAGAGTAGTCTCTCAGTACGTGTCGTACTAGATGTCCTCGTTGGAAACGTGTCGGACACAAGACACGTTGGGCCTTCGACATGTTCATGCATCATAGTTGATAAGAGTCATGGATAAAGGTCTAATTTATGGAAAACAAACTAAGAATAAGACAATTGTCCTTAAAGAGAAACTCAAATTCCATTCCATATTTAAAAAGAAAACTAAACAGCAAAAATTCACTCTGTGGTCAAAATGAGAATATGATATGCTCATACAAGAGCAGTTATCAAGTTCAAAATCTACTACCTTATTTGACTCAGCAAGAGTGATCACAGTAAGCTGTTTCAACTTGAGGACTTGCTCAGGTATTAGCTGTGGAAGATTGATACAATTACCTAGTAGATTCAACAAATTGAAAAGACGTTTATAAACCAAATGAAAAAATTATACCAACACCAACAACGGGCTAAAAAGGAAACAAGAATAAAATTACAAGGACATAAAACAAGTAAGAAAACCGATTGATCAAAGCTATCCATTATGATGTATACTTCAAATCTTAAATTCTTAAATATAGCATATACGGTCAAATTGTAAAATCTTAAAGGCGAAAAAAATTGAAATACTTTTGTAATCGCGCCACGTTCCATAAGCAAACAGGCGAAGCAGAGCGAGATAGGCAGAATTTTCAGTCCCTTCAAGCTGCATTAGTTTTCTTAATTAGAAAATAGCAATAGAATTGAATATCAATCGAATATAAATTGGAATATGTAATAAACCTGGAGCAGATTGGGAAGGGAGAGAATCTCAGAGAAAGAGAAGAGGTAGGGGTGAGAAGTTGCTTGAAGAATGAGGGAAGCTAGGGAGGAGGGAGTGAGAGTGGAGGCTTGCTGAACAAAATCTTGTATCAGTTGGGATTGACGCTGCTCTATCTCCTCCATTGATGATGATCGATTGTTTCACCAAAAATTACAGATATAAAAATCAGGGGTTTTGTTTGTGCAAATTTCAATTGAAGCGTGAGGGGAGAGGGAGGAATTTGAAACCTCGCTACTGACATCTATTTAATTTCAAATCATTATTTTTCTTCTGATTATTTACCTTATTTAAAATACTAAAATTTTGAACTGATCTAATATTTATTATTTCTCTTAAAAAAAGATGTTTAGTATTATTTTTGGAGTTTTCACACGTAATCTTTAAAATTTTTAAAAATATAATAATATGTAACTGTATTTATTTACATAATTATGTTGAGCTCTGTATTTCAATTATTTCTTTTACCGAAATTTAAACATATTTAGAATTGGTTTAAACAAATTAATTCTAAAAGTATTTATTTAAGTTCGTTTTAATTTTACTAAATAATAATATAAACTCAACTAAGGTCACATTTGAACTTTGAAATTAATTCTTAAGTCTGGCTCACCTTTAAGCCACTTAATTTTTTTTTTATATATATATAACGTATTTATTATAAATATACATATATATATATATATATATATATATATTTTTGAAGAAATGTACATATATAATTTTAAATTACTTTATATGATACTTTTATTAATATAAATAATTTCTATTTTGATTTCAAGCCCAACCCATAAGAATTTTGGGCTTTACTAATGGTTTCGGACCAAGTGGACCACGTATAACAGTGTGTGACTAAGCCTAACCCCAAAAGTGCAGGTGCAGCTTTAGGCGGGCTAGATATTATTTACCTATTTATTTTTTTCAATATCACTTAAGTGCTGTTTGATAAATCAATTTTTCACTTACAATTAATACATTGAATATTTATTAATTTTTAATTTATTTGATAACATTATTTAAGAGTTTTAATTAAGTCAAGAAATTACTTAACTTAATGAGCCAAAATATTTGATTAAAATTTCAAATTGAACATTATAAATAATTTTTTTTAAATTCGGTATTTTATTATTCATTTTTATCAAACATATTTATCCTTTTTACATGTTCATCCGGTGGGCTGGGCCAGGTTAGATCAAGCATTTTCATTAAAAATTTTAGTCCAAGCCTAATCCACCCCATAAATATTTTTAAGGCTCAAACTTTAATACTCTATCCGTTTTTTATTATATGCTGTTTTAAGTTTTTCATTTTATTCTTTTTTATTTTACACTTTACATTACCAATACATTTTTTACCATATTTTCTTATATTTTCCCTTATTTAAAAACATGGGATGGGTTCATTATTTAATGCAAAAGATACTGCATTAAGTTTTGATAATTAAGAAGAAAGAGAATTTTTGTATAAAAAATAGAGTTTTATGAGAAAAGTATTAAGGGTAAACTAGTCCTTTTAGTAACCTAATTAATACTTCATTGGTCTTAGTGAACAACATTAAACATCATATAATAAAAAACGGAGGGGGTATCATTTTCCAAACACCAAACCGAGTCCATTCGCTTACTTTTTTATGTAATTTTTATATTTATTAATGATAAATAATATGTAAATATGAAGGATATATAAACCTAAATATCCAAATAGATTAATCTGGTTACCTTTTATAGCGCAGATTACCAGAGATTGATTTACAGCGGAAAGATCTTGAACCATAGACCTGTATCAGTGGTCACGATTGCTCCATGTCAATTGCTTGTGAGGGAGTATTATGAGGGAGTAAACCATAAATTTACGAACTAGATACGTGAAGAACAAAGGGAAAACTCATAGATAATTTTCAGTCAAAGAGAGCTAAAGAGAATTATATCCTTCATAGGCACTGATTTGTGTCTTAGTTCTTTTTTATTTATTTATTTATTTATTTTTGTTGCTAATCCTAATCAGAATCAAACTCTAGCAGTAAGACAAATCCTAATTAGCTTAGATAATTATATCTATATTTGAATTGTATTTATCTCCTTATCATAGTTACGGGCAGAATACAACTTTAAATCCGATATAATTCCTACATACATGTATGAGAATATCAAATTCAGTATATATACAAAATGAAAAAAATTAAATTAATAAACAACATATATGATACAACTAAACCCAGTTAAGAAAAAGAATATAATGAAAGATAAATAAATAAAGCAAAGCAAATCTAATCATTAGAATAGGCAAGAATTAAAAGAAAGAATGTAAAATTAATTAGATTTTAGGTGGTTGATTTTATACTTTTAATTTTGATAAATAAATATATTGGGTCAAGTCAGGTTAGGATCGGAATCGAGACCAAATAAAATTTGGACATTTTATATAAATATATAACTTTTGGCACCATATAACATTTTTACTTCAAAAAGAAAAGTTTGCATAAATACCTTAAAAACTTTTCAAAATTTCAAAAATATCTAAAACAAAAATTATCATTTTTACATGATTCATTCACAAAATAAACAACAAAACACAAATAAAATCTCCAAAATACCTTCTCCACTTTGTCCACGTTTCTCTCTCATCTTTTTATAATTTTTAATCTAATTTCGCATTTATCTCTCAATCCGTTTATTTTTTTGTCATGCGACTTTAGAAAGTTTTTTTAATTTTTATTTTATCTTCGAAACAAAGTCCATATGTATATACTTTTTCCGACATATTTTTTTTTACTAAAGTATAACTAATTATGCCATTGTGTATTAAGGTATAACTAAGGTATAATTAAGGTATAACTAAAGTATAATTACTGTAATAGTGTATCTTAATGTATAACTAAGGCATAATTAAGGTATAACTAAGGTATAAACATTGTAATAGTGTATCTTAATGTATAATTAAGGTATAACTAATGTATAATCATTGTAATAGTGCATCTTAAGGTATAACTAAGGTATAATTAAGGTATAACTAATGTATAATCACTGTAATAGTGTATCTTAAGGTATAACTAAGGTATAATTAAGGTATAATCAATATAATAATGTATCTTAGGGTATAAATAGGGTATAAATAAGGAATAACTAAGTTATAATCACTAGAATAGTGTATCTTAAGGTATAATTAAGGTATAACTAAGGTAAAAAAAGTGTATCAACAGTGCATAAATAATGTATAAAGTGTATAAACGATGTATAAATAATGTATAATAATATAAAAAAGTGTATAATAATGTAATAAGAAGTGTATAAATAGTGTATAACAATGTATAACAGTGTATAAATAATGTATAAACAATATATAAACAGTGTATAATGTATAAACAATGTATAAATAATGTATAAATAATGTATAAACAATGTATAACAGTGTATAAACAATGTATAAAGAGTGTATAACAATGTATAATAAATGTATAAACATACAACATTGTATAAAAAGTGTCTGATGTATAACAATGTATAACTAGTGTATAAATAACGTATAACAATGTATAACATTGTATAAATAATGTATAAACAATGTATAAACAGTTTATAAAGAGTGTATAACAATGTATAATAAGTCTATAAATATATAACATTATATAAGAAGTGTATAATGTATAATAATGTATAAACAATGTATAAATAATATATAATTAAGGTATAACTAAGGTATAAAGAGTGTATAAACAATGTATAAAGTGTATAAACGATGTATAAATAATGTATAATAATATATAAGAAGTGTATAATAATGTATAACAATGTATAAGAAGTGTATAAACAGTGTATAACAATATATAACAATGTATAAACAATGTATAACAGTGTGCAAATAATGTATAAACAGTATATAAAGAGTGTATAACAATGTATAATAAATGTATAAATATATAAAGAGTGTATAAACAGTGTATAAACAATGTATAAAGTGTATAAATGATGTATAAATAATGTATAATAATATATAAGAAGTGTATAATAATGTATAACAATGTATAAGAAGTGTATAAACAGTGTATAACAGCGTATAAACAATGTATAAAGAGTGTATAAACAATGTATAAAGTGTATAAATGATGTATAAATAATGTATAATAATATATAAGAAGTGTATAATAATGTATAACAATGTATAAGAAGTGTATAAACAGTGTATAACAATGTATAACAGTGTATAAATAATGTATATGTTGGATGTGCTTTAGTCCCGAGGCATTGGTCCTTGTATTTGTATCATACATTAATTAGATTTATGTATTATACTTATTTGTATTATTAATAAAGGCATTAATTCATTTATTATATCTATCTTGTGTAATATATTAAATGAAGTATCCAATGGACATATCCATATCCATGATGACCAGTGTCATGCGCTTGGCAGTAAGACCATGGATAGGGTAAAAGATATGACCATAAATAGATCCGTAGTCTGTTCCAATCATGGGAATGAATGGAACAAGCGACTATCATTAACCTGGTTGTATGGCGGTGTCTTACCGGTCATTGGACATGGGATGTCAACCAAGTTAATGGGTATATGCATAAGGGGCATGGTACTGGATAGATCCACTTAACGAGAAATCCACATGGTATAGTATCACAAGTGATTCTCGTGTGGTACTTGTATGGATCCTTTGACCTGACCATATGATGGTGTTGCATGTGAGGTCGCATACTTAGGGGTACGTCTAAAAGGCCTATAATAGGATGCCAAGTATGGGTGCTTTCGGGTATGTCACTTAGCATGGCAATGCTATGGATATGCCGAAGGGATTTGTCATTCAGTAGTCCACTGAGAAGATATTACCGGCCTCTTGATGAATGTGACTAATAAGAGTGTGGCCACACCCAAACAAGTTTGAAACTTGTTTGTGAGCTTCAGTACATTCGGGATCAAGTTAATGTCCGGACACAAAAGGGGGTGATCAATCCATGCCTCTGTGTCGGACACCGATATCAATGACATGGGATGTACAAGTTTAAACTACAGGGTTATGATAACAGTTAGACTGCCATCTTCATCTTAATTGGGAGCTGCAGTGGCTTGCTAGAGCCCAACTGTAGTCTGTGGGCTACAAGCCCACTGCCAACATAAAGATGGGCTCACGGGATCATACACATTGAGCGACTGAACACTGACTTAAAGAATCACATGTATGCTTGGAGTATACACTCTGGAGAAAGAGGTATATATATTAATTATATTATAAAGATCAATTGGATTAATCCTAATAATAAAATTAATATATTTAATTGGCTCTTCATAATTAATTGGATTAATTATGAGATTATTTCCTAGGTGGAAATATTCATATGTGTAGGTTTACATATGATTTTATTTTGTGAAGATCTAATTTTAATTTGATGGATTAAATTAATTGGTCAAACTAATTTTAATCTAAATGTAAATAATATATAACTTGGTGTAATATATTAAATACATGGGTAAATTAAAATTGGGCTTGAAATTGATTTAAACCAGACTAATTAAAATAAGATTGGGCCTGAATTAAAGGAAGGAAGCCCACACAAATAAGGAGCCAAGGTGGGACTTAATTCTCTTAGGGAATTCGGCCAACCTAGGGGTTTTAACCCTAGGAGAATTTCGGCCAACATCAGTGAAACACACCATAGCGGAAATTCACCTATCCTCCTCTCCATAGTTCGTGTTTTCCGACGCTAGCACGGGTCGTGTTCGTTAGGCGTTCGTGTACGTGAACGATGAGGGATTCTATATTGATTCCTGCAGTCTGCATCCATCTCTGAAAGAGATATTCCGGGTAAGAGAATTATCTCTTTCTATTAAATTTTTGCTTTTCCAATTTCCATTTCAATTGCTCCTAGGCACGGATTTGAGGAAATCATCGCGTTCTTCCGCTTTTATCAGGTGATTTCCGGTGAAAAATCCCAACAGTGGTATCAGAGCAGGCTTTTGATCCGTGGAAATTGTTAAAATTGGTTGAATCCTATGTTTTATTGGGGTTCTTGGTTTGGGTTTAAGATTTTTCTCATTTGATTTTCATACAATTGGAATTGAATATGCATATTGGTTTGTGTTTATTTAATTTAATTGTATGTTTTGGAATTCTTGGTGAATTTCTTGTTGTTGGATTCCTTGATATATTTTTATATTTTTTTTTCTGTTTAATAAAAAAAATCTGGCTGTTCCCGGGGTGCGGGCCTGCCCGCGGCCGCCGCACGGCAGCAGCGGGCAGCGGCTGCTACTGCTAGGGCAACTTGGTTGCCCTAGTGGCAGCAGGCCGAGCCTAGTGTTTATGGATTGGCGGGTTTCGAGCCCGGGGCCCAGTTTTGAAATTTTAATTGGTTTTAAAATTCGTGTGTTTAAATTTATGTAATTTAAATGCGTGTAGTTTCTTGAATGAAATTTTATTTATTCATGTGATATTAATTTTGGAAATTAATATGGTTAATTGAAATTGGTTCGGGTAATTTTGGCACAATTACTTGGACGGCTGAATTGGACCCCATGGTTTCCCAATTCCAGTGGGAGCAGTTGGACTGCCTGGGCTGGAGGCCCAAAGCCCGTTAAGAGTTAGAACCATGGTGAGCCAAAATTGGCGATTTCTATATAATGGCTTGGACATAATTGAAATGGGCTTAAATCATGCATTATAACATGCTTATGAATTATATGTATTGGATGCATATGGGTGATTAAATATTTTGTATGATTGGATGCTATTGGGCCTTATTCAAGATGAGTTGTATTTTCTTTTGGGTAAATACGGCCTTCCGTCTTTTTTTCTTTTAATGTAATTTTATTTTATTCAATTATTATAAAATTTGTAAAAAAAAAAGCCCATGGAGTGGTGAGCCCAAGTGGAGGTATAAGCCCAGAAGGAAGAAGATGGACGCCCACCTGATATTGTTTTCTAGTATAGGTTTACTAGAATAATATTAGGATATAATAAAGGCCCATAGCAATCCATTTTACTTATTCATTTAATTATGCTTTATATTTATATGCACGTATGAATGTATGATCCAATCGCATTTCATCCGCCTTATGTATGCAAGCTGTTGTTAATTGAATCTAATAACCAAATGAAATTACTAAGTCGCTTAAAAGTGCTTCCCTCATTCAAAACCGGCTCGAAGTGGGAATAGGCCAGTTGTAGACCATGCCCTCGCAAGATACACTGAAGTATTGTCACTTTGTATTGGGTTAGGGTATGGGATACTCTAACACTTGAATGGAGGTTTTGACTTAGCATGGGTAGTAGGATTCTCTTGGCCCTAAGCACAGATGGGTAAGTGCCAATAAGCCCATCAAACGGAGAGTCCCTAGGTTGGGATTGGACAGCGTTCCTACCTAAATAGTTAGGGTATAGTTGTACCAGGCCCTCGTCTGGCTATATCTTAATGAAATATGGATCTCGGCCCATGAGTCCAATAACTCAGTTTAATTAATAACTTGATTCATTTTTAATTTCATATGGGTATAACAAAGTAAAGTCCTTTATTAACACTCTAAATGTTTTTCTGTGTAGAAACTCTAAATGGCAAACAACAATACTTTATCACTGCAATCGATACTTGAAAGGGACAAGCCTTCCGGTCCTAACTTTTTGGACTGGTCCAAAGAGTATGTGCTAGAGAGGCCTGTACCGGCTGCGCCTCAAGGACGTAATCCACCGGCTGCCCAGCTGGAGGAATACGAGGTGCATGTCAAGGATAATAGGGATGTGACATGCCTAATGTTGGCCTGTATGGTCCCCGAATTGCAAAAACAGTTTATGGACCATCAAGCCTTTGCTATGATAACAACTATAAGCAAGCTCGTCGGGAAAGGTACCTGACCAACAAGGCATTCCACTCCTGTAAGATGGGGGCTGGGACATCTGTGAGCGCACACGTGGTCAAGATTAAGGGCTATTTGGACACTTTAGCCCGTCTCGAATCGCCCATCTTCAGGGGTTGGCTGTGGACACTATCCTAGCATCCTTGCCGGATTCTTATGATCAGTTCATCCTGAACTACAACATGCAAGGGATAAACCGCATTGTCAGTGAGCTGAATGGGATGCTTAAGCTTACTAAGCAGTCGATCAAAAAGACTCCGCCGGTGCTGCTGGTCAACAAGGGGAACTCTCCTGCTGCCAAGAGTAAGGCCAAGGAAAAGGCCAAGGCCAAGGCCAAGAAGGCCAAGGCTAAGAAGGCCAAGGCCCAACCCAAGGCCCAGCAGAAGGCATGTCCTGAGGATGTTTGTTTCGGGTGTAGACAGGCGGGCCATTGCAAGAGATCGTGTCCCAAGCTGATGGGAGAGCAAAGAAGGGACTAAGGTGCGTCCTCTTCATGTATTTATATTATAGACATTAACCTTACTGTTTCAACATCCTGGGTATTGGATACTGGATGTGGTTCTCATATTTGTTGCAATGTGCGGGGACTTAAGAACAGTAGGTCACTGGGGTTGGGAGAGGTGGACTTGCGGGTGGGGAATGGAGCAAGGGTTGCTGCCATAGAGATCGGCGAATACCACCTTGTGATGCCTAGTGGATTGGTTTTAATTTTAGAACAATGTTATTTTGTACCTGCTATGTGCAGGAATATTATTTCAGTTTCTATGTTGGATATTTCTGGATTTTATTTTACTATTTCTAATGGTAGAATTTCTATATCTAGAGAGGGATTATTTTATAGAGACGCTCTATTAAATAATGGCATGTATATCCTGGACTTAAATGAAACCAATCATGTCTATAACATAAACACAAAAAGGATTAAGCCTAACGAACTTAATCCTGTCTACCTATGGCATTGTCGTCTTGGCCACATAAACGAGAAGCGCATAGCTAGGCTTTACAAAGCTGGAGTCTTAGTGTCATTTGACTTGGAGTCAATTGACACATGTGAATCATGTTTGTGAGGCAAGATGACTAAGGCGCCTTTTAGCAAGAAGGCTGAAAGGGCCACTGGCTTATTGGACCTAATACATTCAGATGTATGTGGACCCATGAGCGCAGCGACCAGAGGTGGGCACCTGTACTTCGTCACGTTCATGGATGATTTCAGCAGATATGGCTATGTCTATCTGATGAAACAAAAGTCTGAGACCCTTGATAGGTTCAAGGAATTTAGGAACGAGGTACAGAACCAGCTATAAGTGCCGGAATTTTCCATACTTAAAAAAAAAAAAATAAAAATTTATGGTCGTACGACTATCATTACAGTCGTGCGACTGTAATTTAAAAATTGCAGTCGTACGACTGTAATGTCGGACAGATTGCAGGAACCCATACCTCTGCAGCAGAAATGGAGGAGAGAGAGGATGAGCATTAATTGCTCCGGTTCTGCAGCAAGCAAGCAGGAAAAAGAGGGTAGAAAAGGAGAAGGAAAGGGAGAGAAAAGGGGGGATTGGAATTCTGGTGAAGAAATCTAGAGAGAGAAGGAGAAAAGAGAGAAGGAAAAGAAAGAAGTGGGAAACCCACAAAAATTCATCTTTTCCTCTTCTATTTTCTTTTAATCCTCAGAAGTAGGGCCAAAACTTGTTAGAAATCCCTAGGATAATCAATTAACTTTACAACCAAATCAAGAATCCGGACTTAAATCGTCAGAATCCCTTTGCAATTTGGATTTTGGACATAAAGCTCTCAACTTCAATTTCAAAGGAAAAAGTGCAAATTTGCTAGGATCGGAGCGACGCCAGGGGTCAAAACGACTTGGATTAGCTTCTAGAAAGGCAGTCGCCTCCCTTCCTTACACTTTTTCTTACTTTCTGGGTGTTTGAAGTGAATTTTATGTGTTTTCTGCTGCATTTTCTTATTTCTGCTTCTGGAAATTAAGAACAGTCGCACGACTGTTCTTGGTTTTCATGAACAGTCGTGCGACTGTTCTTAATTTCCAGTTGATTTCTTTCAGTTTTGACTTAAAAATGAATTTTAGCGAAATTCTGATCCTGTACTGATTACAGTCGCACGACTGTAAACTACAGTCGTACGACTGTAATCCTTGTTCCAGAGTCAGAATTTCAACTTTCATCCGTAAAAAATTCCAAAAATTAGAAAACCCCAAAAATCATCAAAATGAACTTTGTTGTGTGCATCACGACCATAGATTTAATTTTCTGGTAAATTTGCATTTAGATCAATTCAACGATGGAGACCCACCTCTCCTGAAAACCGACCCATTCAATATATGAAAAATGCATGTAAACCGGTAAAATTATTTTTAAATGATTTTTTCCATAAAACCAAAAATACAGGGACGTTTCAAAATGTTTTCCAGGTCTAACCGGGCCGGCTAGCCGAGTCAACCCGGTTATCCCCTCTATGCATGTCCCCAAATTCTTGATTCCCCAGTTCTGTCTACTTGAGTCCTATTTATGGCGTGTTGTATAAATTGTGCTAACCTCTGTTTTGCGGCTTTTACCTTATTTTAATTTTCTTTTTATTTGTATTTAATAGAATTAAATCGTGTATTTAGGCAGTTGTAATTTTTCTAGATCCTCGTGTATATAGGCGATTGTATCAGTGAGGCGAGAGTTTTATTTTTCTTTCGATTGGGTTGTAAGCTCTTAAATATTTACTCTTTTTACTTTTTATGTTGTATTATTATCCCGTATGCGCGCTGCGTGTATTATTTAATAAAAATCAACCTTTAGCAAATTAAAGTGTCGTAACTAGAACATTGGCAATAATATTTAAATTAGACACGAAATAAGGGACTTGTCCGAACCTAGATCTCTGAAAAGTGTGGCGGTTCCCGCTTTGGTTCAGCTACACTGTAATTTCCCGGTTGAGCTGAGCCGGGTGGCGACTCCTATACTTTTTATCGAGATTTAGGTCTCGATTCTTTTTTGAAATAATCCGCTTTTCCAAAAAATGAATTTCCAAATCAAAAACCCCACGCAAGGGAGGGCCCCGCCCGAAATCGAGGCGCCCCTTCCGAAAGGGAGTCCCGCTTCCCGTCGAAAACGAGTCGTCCGCTCACACCAGCTAGGCAGAAATATCAAAACCCTTCGGTCGGACCGAGGTGGTGAGTATATGATCCTAGAGTTTGACTCATATTTGAGAGAGCATGGAATAGTTCCACAGCTCACTCCTCCCGGAACACCACAATGGAATGGGGTGTCCGAACGGAGGAATAGGACCCTGTTGGACATGGCCCGCTCAATGATGAGCCAAGCCTCTCTCCTAATTAGTTTCTAGGGACACGCGCTCGAGACAGCAGATCTTATCTTAAATAATACTCCGATTAAGACAGTGGAAAAGACCCTATATCAGATATGGACGGGCAAGGAGCCCAATGTTTCTTTCCTAAGGGTTTGGGGATGCGAAGCACATGTCAAGAAATTGACTAGTGGCAAGCTGGAGCCCAAAACCGATAAATGCCTATTTGTGAGCTACCCTAGGGAAACCAAAGGGTATTACTTCTACAACCCCGCCGAGAACAAGGTGTTTGTGGCAAGGAAGGGGGTCATTCTAGAAAAGGAGTTCCTTTCCAAGAAAGACAGTGGGAGTAATATTGAACTCATAGAAGTTCAAGGTCCACAAGCTCCTGAAAAGGATAACTCGGAGGCCCAGGTGGAGCTTCCACAGGAGGAAGCACCGACCCAGGCTGTACAAGGACCTAGAAGGTCTGGTAGGGATCGTCGGGAACTGGAGAGGTATGGTTTCCTCGTCACTGATGATCAAACTCTTCTCATCTGGGATGAGGACCAGGAGGCTATAGCAAGCCCATAGTCTGTAAATTGGCGCAAAGCTATGGAGGCAGAGATGCAATCTATGTACGATAACCAAGTTTGGAACTTGGTTGATCCACCTCCGGGTGCTAAGGTAATAGGTTGCAAGTGGTGCTATAAGCTAAAGGCCGACAATACCTTCAAGGGGTGTCTTGTTGCGAAAGGTTTCAGACAAGTCCATGGAATAGACTATGATGAAACTTTCTCACCAGTAGCCATGCTCAAATCCATCAGGATCTTGCTAGCCATAGCTGCATAGTACGACTATGAAGTCTGGCAAATGGATGTCAAAACCGCTTTCCTTAATGGAAAGCTACTCGAGGATGTGTATATGACACAACCTGAGGGTTTTGTCGATCCAGAGTATCCGGAAGGGTATGCAAGCTTCAAAGGTCCATTTATGGACTGAAGCAAGCATCCCGAATTTGGAATCTTAGATTCAATGAGGCTATAAAGAAATGTGGCTTCATACAGAATCAAGATGAGCCTTGTGTGTATAAGAGGATAAGTGGGAGCATTGTCATATTTTTGTTACTTTATATGGACGACATCCTACTCATTGGAAGCGACATACCTACACTGCAAGGGGTAAAGCAGTGGCTGAGTAAGTGCTTCACAATGAAGGACTTAGGTGAAGCTGAGATGATCCTAGGGATCAGGATCTATAGGGATAGATCAAATCGGCTTCTGGGCCTAAGTCAGGCCTCGTACATAGACAAAGTTCTAAAAAGGTTCAGCATGGACTGGGCTAAGAAAGATTTCTTGCCAATGGGCCATGGGCTGAAACTTAGTAACAAGCACTGTCCTAAGACAAGGGAGGACAGGGGGAACATGAAATTGGTTCCATATGCTTTAGCTATAGGATCAATTATGTACTCCATGTTATGTACGAGACCTGATGTCGCCTTTGCACTAAGTATAACGAGCCGGTACCAGCAGGATCCCGGGGAGGATCACTGGAAAGCTGTCAAGGCAATCCTGAAGTACCTTAACCGGACTAAGGATAGCTTCTTAGTGTATGGTGGTCAGGAAGTGCTATCAGTTACTGGGTACACTGATGCAAGCTTCTAGACTAACCAGGATGAGTACCAGTCCCAGTCTGGGTATGTATTTTTGCTAAATGGTGGTGCTGTAAGCTGGAGGAGCTCAAAGGAGCCAACCATCACAGACTCTACAATAGAAGCTGAGTACATCGCGGTGTGTGATGCAGCTAAGGAAGCTGTGTGGATGAAGAAGTTTATCACTGAGTTAGGAGTAGTGCCAACTATCCAGGACCCAGTTGATATCTTTTGTGACAACAATTGGACCGTTGCACAAGCTAAGGAGCCCCGGTCACACAAGAACACAAAGCACGTGCTCAGAAAGTTTCACCTCATACGAGAGATCGCGGAGAGAGGTGACATTGCATTGCACAGAGTGGACACCGAGGATAATGTCGTAGATTCATTGACCAAGGTGCTGGCCCAGCCCAAGCACGAGGGTCATACTAGATCTATAGGGATTAGGCCCATGCCTAGTTGGAACTAGTGCAAGTGGGAGATTGTTGGATATGCCCTAGTCCTGAGGCATTGGTCCTTGTATTTGTATCATATATTAATTAGATTTATGTATTATACTTATTTGTGTTATTAATAAAGGCATTAATTCATTTATTATATCTATCTTGTGCAATATATTAAATGAAGTATCCAATGGACATATCCATATCCATGATGACCAATGTCATGCGCTTGGCAGTAAAACCATGGATAGGGTAAAAGATATGACCATAAATAGATCCGTGGTCTGTTCCAGTCATGGGAATGAATGGAATAAGAGACTATCATTAACCTGGTTGTATGGCGGTGTCTTACCGGTCATTGGACATGGGATGTCAACCAAGTTAATGGGTACATGTATAAGGGGCATGGTACTGGATAGATCCACTTAACGAGAAATCCACATGTATAGTATCACAAGTGATTCTCATGTAGTACTTGTATGGATCCTTTGACCTGACCATATGATGGTGTTGCATGTGAGGTCGCACACTTAGGGGTATGCCTGAAGGGCCTGTAATAGGGTGCCAAGTATGGGTGCTTTCGGGTACGTCACTTAGCATGGCAATGCTATGGATATGCAGAAGGGATTTGTCACTCAGTAGTCCACTGAGAAGATATCACCGGCCTCTTGATGAATGTGACTGATAAGAGTCTGGCCACACCCAAACAAGTTTGGAACTTGTTTGTGAGCTTCAGTACATTCGGGATCAAGTTAATATCCGGACACAAAAGAGGGTGATCAATCCATGCCTCTGTGTCGGACACCGATATCAATGACATGTGATGTACAAGTTTAAACTACAGAGTTATGATAACAGTTAGACTGCCATCTCCATCTTAATTGGGGGCTGCAGTGGCTTGCTAGAGCCCAATTGCAGTCTGTGGGCCACAAGCCCACTGCCAACATAAAGATGGGCCCACGGGATCGTACACATTAAGCGACTGAACACTGACTTAAGGAATCACATGTATGCTTGGAGTATACATGCTGGAGAAAGAGGTATATATATTAATTATATTATAAAGATCAATTGAATTGATCCTAATAATAAAATTAATATATTTAATTGGTTCTTCATAATTAATTGGATTAATTATGAAATTATTTCCTAGGTGGAAATATTCATATGTGTAGGTTTACATATGATTTTATTTTGTGAAGATCTAATTTTAATTTGATGGATTAAATTAATTGGTCAAACTAATTTTAATCTAAATGTAAATAATATATTACTTGGTGTAATATATTAAATACATGGGTAAATTAAAATTGGGCTTGAAATTGATTTAAACCAGACTAATTAAAATAAGATTAGACCTGAATTAAAGGAAGGAAGCACACACAAATAATGAGCCAAGCTGGGCCTTAATTCCCTTAGGGAATTCGGCCAACCTAGGGGTTTTAACCCTAGGAGAATTTCGGCCAACATCAGTGAAACACTCCATAGCCGAAATTCACCTATCCTCCTCTCCACAGTTCGTGTTTTCCGACGCTAGCACGGGTCGTGTTCGTTAGGCGTTCGTGTACGTGAACGAGGAGGGATTCTATATTGATTCCTAAAGTCTACATTCATCTCTGAAAGAGATATTCCGGGTAAGAGAATTATCTCTTTCTATTAAATTTTTGTTTTTCCAATTTCCATTTCAATTGCTCCTGGGCACAGATTTGAGGAAATCATCGCGTTCTTCCGCTTTTATCGGGTGATTTCCGGTGAAAAATCCCAACAGTATAAACAATGTATAACCAATGTATAAAGAGTGTATAACAATGTATAATAAATGTATAAACATAATTGTATAAAAAGTGTATAATGTATAACAATGTAAAAGTAGTGTATAAACAATATATAAGCAATGTATAATCGTGTATAAAAAGTGTATAAACAGTGTATAACAATGTATAACAGTGTACAAATAATGTATAAATAGTGTATAATGTATAAACAATGTATAAATAATGCATAAATAATGTATAACAGTGTATAAACAATGCATAAACAGTGTATAAAGAGTGTATAACAATGTATAATAAGTGTATAAACATATAACATTGTATAAGAAGTGTATAATATGTAACAATGTATAAGTAGTGTATAAACAATGTATAAGCAATGTATAACAGTGTATAAGAAGTGTATAAACAGTGTATAACAATGTATAACAATGTATAATAATATATATAAAGTGTATAACAATGTAGAACAATGTATAAAAAGTGTATAAACAATATATAACAGTGTATAACAGTATATAACAATGTATAATAATATATAAGAAGTGTATAACAATGTATAAAAAGTGTATAAACAATGTATAAACAGTGTATAAACAATATATAACAGTGTATAACAAGTGTATAACAGTGTATAAAGAATATATAAACAGTGTATAAATGATGTATAAACAATGTATAATAATATATAAGAAGTGTATAAATAATGTGCAGATGCAGTCCCAAAATTGCAGTCCTAAAGTACAGATACAATCCAAAATTGCAGTCCTAAAACAGCAGAACTAACATAAATTGTGAACAAAATTGCTACTGGCAGAATTACGTAGCTAGCATTATATGCTGGAAATTCATGGAGGAGATTCTTTACACAAGCTACAGTACAAAAACTTTGTGAATTCGCATAGCCATAGTCAACAGAAGCTCAATCTTTCCTACAAGGCCTGTTTTCCCTGTAGTTGTAATATAATCCTACAATAATCTTCTCTACACTTCTTAACAATCTTATAGATTATTTACATGACAAAACTTGTACCTTTAGGCCGCACCAATTTTACTTGTTTGTCATTCACAAATTGAAGAACCAGTCTTGATACAACTGCATGTGGTTGACAATTAGCTTGAATAGGGAATGTACAATGAGCCGATGACATCACCTGCATCATGGAATTTCAGTCCATATGAGAATCAACAATCAGTGAGTTGCCATACCAAAACACACAGGTACAGTGGATAGAACTCAGATAGATTTAACAAGAAGTAACTATGTAAGAGTACATTAAACCAAGACAATCACACTCCCTTGATAACTTGAATCAAATTACATGTTATCACTAATTTTCACACTTGGCTGCAAGCAAAATGAATTAAGAACTAGTCGTGATGCCTGACTTTAATCTCAATGAAATTTTGAAACTGAATAGAAAACTGATTTGGATCTGATTGCTTTGCGCTTTAGAGTTATAAATTTCATGCCTAAAAAAACATAATGGAAGCCAGCAGGCAGTAGGTTCTTTATACAGTACATGTTTCATTATTACGAAATGCTCAAAAATGGAAAAAAGGCTTCCGTGTATATAACATGCTAACAAAATCAAGATTTTTAAAAGGAAATAAAAGGAAGATTTGATTGATTAGGTATAAATGGAGTTGACTTCTCAAGAAATAGGTATTGCAGCCATGATAGCAGAGGAATTATATGTTTATTTGTTATCAACTAAATTTTCTAATTAAGCCAACACTCGAACAGTTGTCCATTATTAATAGTTACTTTGACAAAAGCAACCTTACTATATCAATAATTAGAGCAGTTCCAATCTTATAAATGAAGTATGCGAAAAGCAAAGCAATCACATAAACAGAGCCTAAACAAGATCAACGAGTCACTTAGTTCAAATAAACCATCCAAGCAGAAGTGAATTCATAATTATTACCTTTGAGATACTCGATGAGAGTTAAGTGAGCTAAACCATCAAGCAACACTCGTCGAACTCCATTAACGTATAGGATTGCTTCCTTTGCTGACTCCTCTCCAATCTGCTCCACCACGGCCTCGTTCTTGAGAGAGCCCATCTCTACTTCGCGCCCTTATTGACAAAATCCACTAAAGAAAAAAAAAATTCAATCGCACTGATATCCAATCCAAGCAATCAACGAGGAAGAGTAGAATAGTAAGAATTTGGTCGCTTAATCTTTATATATGAATCACCGCCAAAGAGAAAAGTAATTACAGATGGCGATTCAATTGATTTTGTGCAATAGATGATGTCAGTGTGTAACAATTTATAATATAGATTTGAGCCTCTTCTTCAATTTCTCTGCAAATCCCCTGTACACAGCAATTGCCCTCCCACTCCTTTCATCTCTTTCTCTCTCTCTGTCCATCAATCTTCGCGGGATGAGACAATAACCCAATTCCCCAAAATATCATCCACAACTTGAAATAATAACCCAATTCTCCTTGCATATTTCCTCAATTTCTCCACTTGTTCATCTGTTCCTCCCCCAAAGTTGCCCCTAAAACCACTGCCCCTTCAAGCAACAGGCATCGCCGTTGAATCGTTCCCACCGACTAGTTCACACACGGCAAGAAAAGGTAGATGGGGAAAGAAAGACGGGAGAGAACGTGAAAAAAATAGAAGACAACTTCAAAACGTATTTAATAAAAATATTTTCAAAAATCACGTATTTATGTAAATAGATTATGGTATGGTATAAAACAAAAACTTTTTTCCACGTAAATATGACAATTTCCCATAAAATTTTAACATGTCCAAACTCATAAATTTGAATGCGGCTAAACGGGTACCCATGGCCGCAGACATATATAATCATTTAATAGTGTTAGTACTCGTCATAATTAGCACTTAAAATTTAGTGGTTAATGTTTTAGTATTTAAATTCAATTTTACTAAACACCACCGTAGTGTAAAAGATTAATATAATAATATTTTCTATTTAAAGGAATATTTTTAAAAATATATTAATTAATTTATACTCCTAAAACATAATAATTTAATATACATGTTTATTTATACTTTTTGACTTATTTTTCAAAGAAATTTAATTGTAGTTCAATAGGTATTTATTTTCCTTTTTTTTTTTTTTTTTTTTCTCCGATCATTTTTTTCATTTTTTAAATATGAATATGATATATTTCATATATTATTCTAATATTTAACAAATTATTAGAATATGATAGAGAAATGAATAACTATCCTATTCCTCTTTTATTCTACTCCATGGGATAACTATTCTATTTCTACTCTATTCTATTGCATGAATTACGCAGAAACTATAAATGCAAAGTTAATATTGGAGTAATGAATGGCAGGAAAACTCATTAATTATAAGAATTAATATAATAAAGAAAATGTAGCGTCAACCAATGAAGAAGGTGAGTTTGGGAAATCTCTTTGTCAACTCTCAAGGTTTTCAAAGTCATTGCTTTTCGATTACCATTCAATTACGTTTCAAATTAAAAATTTCTCTTAAGAATTTTAAAATAAGAAAAGTAATAATGATAACGCGCTCAATGGAAAAAGAAAATTCAAAGTTGGGAAGAAAGACTTGATGCCTTATATGTTTAGCTTGATTAATCACCAAAACCAACTTCAGTTGCTTCCAATGGCACTCCCTCAACTGGTTTTTCTCATCCTGTTTCTGCTACATTCAGTTTCTGCTCAGCAAAACGTAACCTTGAACTCATCTTTAATTGCAAATGATAACAGCTTGCCATGGCTTTCCCCTTCCGGAGACTTTGCTTTCGGTTTTAAAAAACTCTCAAACACTGACCAATTCTTGCTTGCCATTTGGTTGGTCAAAATTCCTGATGAAACAATAGTCTGGTATGCAAATGGCGATAATCCAGCCCCACGAGGATCCAGGGTTGAGATTACTGCAAACGGCCTGGCTCTTACTGATCCTAATGGCCGACTCGTGTGGCAAGAACAACTTACCCAAGCTGCAACTGTTTCTTATGGTTCCATGTTGGATTCTGGTAACTTTGTTCTTGTTGATAGCAATTCTGTTAATCTATGGGAGAGCTTCAACAATCCTAAAGACACGATCTTGCCATCTCAAGCACTCAAATCCAGTGCCGTTTTGTTTTCTAGATTCGCAGAAACCAACTTTTCTAGGGGAAGGTTCAAGCTTTTCTTCTCGAACGAAGGTGATCTAACACTCAGCCCGCTTGCCTGGCCAACTGAACTACAATATGGATCTTATTTTAGCAGTGGGAATTCCGGCGACAATTCTGAATCTGTTAATCAGCTGGTTTTTAACGAATCGTCTTCTGATATCTACTTGATGAACACAAATGGAGAGAGAATTACATTGCCGTGGAAGCCGCAGAACATTGCACCTAGCATTGCTGCAAGCTATTATCGAGCAACACTTGATTATACTGGAGTTTTCACAGTCTATTCCTATCCCAGGGGAGCCACCAGCGGTGATGAAAGCTGGTCAATTGTGCAATACCTTCCTCAAGATATCTGTTCTGCTCTATCCAATGATCTTGGCAGTGGTTCGTGTGGTTACAATAGCTACTGCATCATAGTTGACGGGAGGCCTGCTTGTAAATGCCCGCCTGGGTATTCATTTATAGATGACAATAACCAGTTTGGAGGCTGCGTACCGGATTTTCCTCTGGTTTGTGGAGGTGATGAATCTGCTAATTTAGAAGATATATATGAATTTCAGCCGCTTCCAAATGTTAACTGGCCTATGGGAGATTATGAACATCTACCCAATTATAGCGAACAAGAGTGCAGGACTTCTTGCTTGCGCGATTGCTTTTGTGCTGCTGCCATTTATTCTTTTACATCAACATGTTGGAAGAAAAGGATGCCTCTCGGAAATGGAAGAGTTGATTCTGGTACAGCAAAGGCTCTCATAAGAGTTAGAAAAGGTCCTATCCGTACAAAGAAGGGACACAATGAGTCAATCCTCGTTGGATCTCTAAGTGCTTCCCTTGTTATCAATGCATTACTCTTTATCACGGTTTCGTCGATCCTTTTTCTGTTTTGCAACAGGAATTCAAGCAAATTGAGTCCAGTTTCAACCTTTTTGGAAACGAATCTGCACATGTTCAGTTACAAGGAACTGGAGGCTGCAACAAACAATTTCAGGGAAGAAATCGGCAGAGGTTCTTCTGCTATTGTTTACAAAGCTATACTAAAATTTGATTCAAATAATGTTGCTGCAGTCAAGAAGTTCGATAAATTAGGCCAATTAGCTGAAAAGGAATTTAAAACCGAAATGAAAGTGATTGGAAAGACAAGTCATAAGAATCTTGTTCGGTTGCTGGGTTTCTGTGAAGAGGGACCACACAGTATTCTTGTTTACGAGTTCATGAACAATGGTACATTAGCAAAATTTCTCTTTGGAAATCAAAAACCTGCCTGGAACATAAGGGCTAAAATTGCCTTAGAGATTGCAAGAGGGCTTGTATATTTACATGAAGAGTGTGAAGTTCCAATCATTCACTGTGATATCAAACCCGAAAATGTACTTCTTGATGAATCCTATACAGCAAAGATTTCTGATTTTGGATTAGCGAAATTGTTAAACTTGAATCAGAGTCAGACTTTGACAGGTATCAGAGGAACACGAGGATACGTGGCTCCAGAATGGTTCAGAAATTCCACAGTTACAGTGAAAGTGGACGTGTATAGTTTTGGTGTGATGTTATTGGAGATAATCTACTGCAGAAAGAATGCACCAAAAGCTGTAGATGCCAAAGGCGGCATCATACTAACAGACTGGGTCTATGATTGCTTTCTGGAAGGGAAAATCGATGTTTTGGCTGAAATCGACGAGGAGGGTGCAACTGAGAAAGAGAGGATAGAAAGATGGGCAATTATAGGAATCTGGTGTACTCAAGAGGATCCGTCAGAAAGACCTTCAATGAAAACGGTTCTGCAAATGTTGGAAGGAACTGTGGATGTACCTTTGCCATCCAAGCCCCATTTCAGCTCTAGTTTCTATTCAAGAGTAGATGCAATTACTACAAGCTTATAATTCATCATTTTGTTTGACAAATTTTGTATTTTACCAATAAGAAAATATGGTTTTCCATTTTGCATTTAATTTAATCATCAAGAATCATCCCTAAATCGTCTAGGTTCAATCACCGTTATGGGATGGGATGTGATATCAATCAGTTTACTATTACTTAATTGCTAATAATTTAAATAATCAACAAATGATATCAAGATGAGATATATAAAAATAAGTTCATATTACTGCTTAAATCAAACATTAAAACATATCACAGCCACAGTTGTGAGGAATCAATTTGGCTCGAAATATAACGGATAGGGAAAACTATTGTCTGCTAACAACAAACCACATCAACGATGGCCGCACAAACTGAAAGTAAAACCATTCAAAAGGAACTCGGATTGAATCAAAACTGCCAACCTTAAGATGCATCCTCAGCTTTCTTGGAAACGGCAATTACATTAAAGTTGAGAGAGTCGGGGTTTTTCTGAATCATTTCCCGAATGACCCTGGCTGCATCCTGTTAAGCAATAGAATATCACCAAATTAATAAGACTCCAAGGCTGCATGCTCATCATAAAAAAAAAAAAAAAATGTGATAAATAAAAAATTGCTGTCATATTAACGATTTGAACCCAATCGAGCAACCTCAAAGGCAAAATTATCGAACTCCGATCTAAAGGCAAGTGAAAGTGTAAATTTTGGTTGCCTGTGTTACAGAGTGGAAACCCTACTCTAAGTCTCAGAATATATTTTCGCAGTCTGATCTCCTAAGAAGCCCAACTCTTAGCACCGACCGTCTTACCAAGACCTAATAATGGACTACAATAGTCATCTTATTCGGGCTCAATTCAATTGAGTCATAGCTCTGCAGAAGAGGCAAATATCCCCTTAATTTGTATCAATTTTCATTATCTCGTTATAATCTTTATTTTTCTTATCTTCTTTGCAGCCACAAAAATTATAAAAGGGGAAAAAATTTGCTAAAGAGTCCGAATATTTACCTGCAATAAGGTGGATGGTGAGGATGCACCATGCAATATGGGTCCTGACTTCCTTCCATCAAGCTCAAAAAGCTCCCCTACATATAGAATAGCTAAATATTAGCAAATTTCATAAGGGAAGTAAATTGTAGCTTCAATTCTTATTTTTGCTTGCAATACTTAAACTCAAAGGGATTAAATCAATTATCAGAAAGTTTTACCTTCAACACATGTGAAGCAGATAAAATGAGTGTCCACATTATCTGTAGCCTGCACAAACATATATTGGTAAGAAATAAAGTAAGACCATTACCTAAAAAAACAAAAGAAACATAGCCACTTCACAGCACAGGTCATTCACTCGGTCAGCAAGAAGAAAGAAACTGAACATAACACAATCCTAAGTCGTCATCCGTCATCATTTACAATAGTAGCTCTCTCATCAGGTTTTAGCATCTCAGTCCCTATCTTAAACTCCGCATCCCAACAGTTTCAGTCTCTTTTGTTTTCTGTTGCCATTCACCGGTTTGGATGGCTCGGAATCGTGCTGTTTTTTACAACAAGTTCCTTTTAGTTTGCAGATGGTGATCAAACAGGTTACTGACAGTGTCAAGTATAGATGTGACATTGATATTAGTGTTGTTTGAGTGGGTTTTATTTTTTTGTGCTTTGGCCCAAAGGTTGTTGGTGTTTTTGACTTGGTTGTTTTGTTTTTTTCTGCTTTTTGATGATTAATAAATTTCTTCTTTTCACTAAAAAAAAAAAAAAAAAAAAATCTCAAGATCAGTTGTCCCACCCCTAGACAAATAATCTGCACAATCACTTTACTGATTCATCCTACCCTCCCAGTAATGAGGTAGAAAGTTGAAATTAATTATATTTTGAAGTATTAGTAGATCCTGCTCCACTGCTCCAGCTTAGTTTGCTTTAGTTTCCTAATTTGCATATCATTTTGCTGATTATTATTCAATTCACTTGGAATGACATCAACAGACTTTACATCCCTCTTCCTCCAGATAGACCAGAACCTATCGATTATTTATTTTCTCTGAGTACCACAAAAACATAGAATACCGTATCCTTTCTCTAACTTCCCCAGAATCAAATCAAAACAACATAACTTTACTGGTCAAATACCCTGAAAGGGAAACATATTTTTTAACTTAGGCAATATCCATTACTATACTGTTGAATGCCTCAATGTTAGAGACCATAAAACGGGAATCTATGAATGGAAAGGATTACTCTTGAGACATATATGCCCTATGAAATCAGACTTCAAAGGTAGAATCTACTCATAACTGTCCCTCATGATTCATCTAATTTACATTTAGCGAAAAACTAAAATAGTTATAAGACACACCTCTGTTTCACCACCCGTAGCTGCTACAGAATGAGCAACTTCCATTTCTCTGTCATTTTCAAGAAATGCTGCACGCTGTACAAAATACATGAATAAGAGAAAGATAAAGAAACAATATTAAGTAACCATCAAAACTAAAACTCTGTGTATATGGTAGCGGCTTGAAGAGTGAGGACTGCAGAAGGATCATAAAGAGAAGGAACAGAAGCAAAACCTCCAGTGGATTCATCTTTGCAGTGGATTTGAAAAACCTATCCAAGAATGATCCCTCGACTGAAAATAATAAGTTAAATACCAAAGAATAAGTCATGCTTATGTGATGGAGTTTCCGAAATTAGTATGTAACTGTATTTATTGATGAAATATATGTGAGATGTATGCATTAAGCCATAACTGCAAGTTTTTTACCAACTACAAACTACTTTAATAGTCCACTTTTAAAACAAGAAACACGAAATATTTTGTTCATTTGTTATAACAGCAAGATACCAAGCACAAATTTCATAAGTATCATCATTATTCTTGTCAATGGCATTGGCATATACATGTTCTATGGCTCAACTAAAGCAACATATTGTATCTGTTTGTCCAACAATTTCAAGATTTTGATGTAAATCATTATGCCCTTATTGCAGCTCATTACAGCTCAACCTACCACATTACATTGGGATGCAAGTAAAACAAATGCACAAGTGATTTGATAGGCATTTATATAGTTCTTAATGCTGCTCTATCACTATTTTTTGCTTTTTGCTTGACCTTTACCCAATTGGGTTGGATCAGAAAGACGGAGTGCAAAGGAACCATATAGAAAATGACTGATGAATAAAGGAATACTACACAAACTTACGAAGTTTGATCTTTGAAGTGATGTTTCCAACAGCATGAAGAAGCCCGATAGTTCCACAGGCATTACCAACAGTTTGTTTCATGAAATAAACTTTACCACTAGGATCCTGTAGCCAGAACACAGTATGTAGCATCATCATTATATAATCTACCATTGTGCATTTGACAATATGTGGATGATATTACAAACTATATAACAAGGAGTTTTCTGTATCTCATTGTTCCACAAAGTTTTCAAGATTTTTATTCTTCGGTCCTAACTGTCATTTCACTCACCTGTTTTACACCTTCCTGCAGCAGTCTTTCTTCTTCACTCTGAATGACAGTTAAAATATTCAGTAAATCAGCAAATAGTACAATTTCGTTGACAATCTTCTAACATAGACCACTAGCATCTTAAGTGCAGCATCTTAATCGAGCAACTAACTTTAAATTTCAAAAAAAAAAAAAAAAAAAAAAAAAAGAGAATAAGGGTGTCAAGTAAGATGTTTAAGAAAAATTTGAGGCTCTTGCATCAAAGTGTCTAAACACAACAGAAGTGAGTAAATCAACAGCGTAAAAAAACATATTTCATTAAAACAAACCTTAGCAGTTAGGGGATAAAGAAACAGCACAGCAAGCACAGGCTTTGGAACCATTGCTAAGAGTTCCTCATCCAAGCCATAAACATCGTAACACTCAGCTTCACTCTCTGGAAGACCCAAGCCCCAAAGGAACTGCACAATGAAAAGCATCAATAAATGGTACACTTGAATAGTTTCAAAAGTCAAAATATATCAATTCCAATAAATGCTAGAACTCAGTGCAAACAGATTCTGAGTTTTAAATAAAAAGTCTCTCGGTAGAAAAAAATAAAAAAAGAAGAGAGGAAAAGGAAAAAAAAAGAAGCTAGAATTCCCTACAACAAAAGGCTTCTCTTACTTATGCAGCAAACAATACATTCCTATGTCACTAGACTAGCTTAATTTTTTTTTTCTTTTAATGAAACTCAAATGTAAAGCTTATTGATTTGTATTTCAGTTCTAGTTATGCCTCAAAATTTTCCAAGCAGCCAGACACATCACAATCAAAAAAGCAAACTATAACAGAATAAACAACAGTACCGATAGACATCAAAGTAGGATGAAAGACTCAACGAACTGATCAAAGAATTAGGTCACCAAAAAAAAAAATCAACCACAAGAAAAGCGAAAAAAAAAAAGAGAGAAGATTCTCTGAGATATGGAACCTGGTTCATAACTTCTGGATTAGCCTCAAGAGGAAGCCACCGCTTAGCAGAGGGGCTCTCGTCGATCGTTGCCATCTTGTTTTGTACTTGGTTGCCTGAGATCGAAATTCAAAAACCAACAAAGAGACTGAGAACAGGAGTAGTAAAGGAAGAGAACAGAGGGAAAAGGGCTCATCGTTTCATATAAAAAGGTTTTGGCTGGGTTTTTCTTCGAATCGTGACGGGCACAAACGCTGCTTGCAAACGCTGTCGTTTTAGTCCTCAACTATCTCCTCCTGCCGCTGCCCTTCAATTACAAAATTACTATACTATATCATCATTTATTTTAAATTAGATTTTAATTATATATGACTGACTTAAGGGATATTTTAATATTTATTTTCATGTTTAATCATATTAATTTATCAATTATGAGAGTGAAAAGTTGAAAAAAAAAAAAAAATCCATGTTATATTGCGCATTTGCAAGTATAATTATTTTCTAGCATTTGTTGTGTCAAACTTGTTTTGGATTTTCGTGTCCATGTCACGAGTGGTTTTTGTCGCCCGATTGGTCAAATAAAATTAGAAGAAAAACACTCAACAATAAAAGAGATGATAAAATTTTTGAAAAATTACATTAGAAAGTGTGATTATTTGTTAGTTTTGGGTTTAGTTATTTTATGAATATATCTTGATTTGAACAAGGTGAATTATTTCATCGTATTTTATATAACAAGATGTTTCCGCTGATATATAATACACAAGAACAGATAAATAATGAATAAGAAATTGATATTCAAAGTAAGTCATATATAAACAATTTAGTGGAGTAATGTGGAATATAAATTCAAAGTCGAGACGTTTATATTGAACTGGACGTTTCAATGAGTTAACTTGTATTAGTCAGAAAGCATATATATATATATATATATATATATATATATATATATATATATATATATATATATGCATCCATACAATGTTTTCTCCATACTCAATAACATATTTATCTCAGTTAACAACTCCATATCTTTATTTAATATTTCTTCTCGCATAACTTGTAAATTCGTGGCCTTCAATTAATTGATCAATGATTAGGTCATCATTATTAACAGTGTAAACATGATAAATAATTCGAAAATAGAAAGCATTCCTTACGTTCTACATAAACTTTCTTTCTCTATATCTTTCTATCAAGAAAAGTAGAATGCAATATATCTTTTAATCAAAAGATATTTTAATTACAAATGCATGGAAAGTTAGAGAGAAACAATCTTAAGCGACAGATTAAAAAGGTGGATTCTGTTTTCAACCAAATAATATTCCACTTAAAACGACGGACGATTACTTTTCAACATAAAACAATTATCTAACACCTTTTGTCTTGTATTTACTAATCTATAATCGCATCTTTTCTGGGTTAGATATATTTAGGTGAAAATAAAACAAAAACCAAATTATGTAAGCCGATAAAGCTCAGAAACACAATACAAACCTTCTGTTTAAAAAAAAAAAAAAAAAAAATCATGTGATAAGGAACATAAAAAAAAGTTTCATATTGATTGCTCCACAATTGAAAATATGAAATGGCTAAATTCTGAAATCCATGAAAATCAATGAAGGAAGAATGCGAATTCAATAATAAAAAAAGAGACAAACAAACATAAAATTCTACAAATGAAAATGATGAGCAAATTGTTCTTATTCATTAGTCCTTTGCCGCTTATGAGATCTTCTTCCTTTCCCAATATGAACACCAAAAAGCTTCACTTCAGTATCAGTCTCCTCCTCTTCTTCTTCTTCCTCCATTTCTTCAACCTCTGTACCATTGCTTACATGATTCCAAATTTCAATTCCCTGCTCTATATTCCAACACATAGTATAACTTTCTGTTCCGGCTCGCTGCACATCTATCATGTAATATGTGTTACCCTCGTTTTCCCTTTGCTGCTCACATCTGTAGAAAAACACAGAGTCTTTTGGTTTCAAGCTGTTCATCCTGAGGAAGTGCCTCCACCCTTTTGTAAACACAAACGTCTGGGTACTCTTCCAATACGAGTACCGAAAAGTCCATGGCCGACAATGTTTATCATAGAAGGTTAGCTCAACGGACTTTTTCCTGCCTTCTTCTCCCGTTTCTGAGTTTGCACCAGTCAGTGGGGGAAAGTGCTGCATTGCATATTCTTTTGGGATGTGAAATCCTTTGACATGAGTAACATCAGTTTGTGTCAACTCCTTCCGGAAAAGCAGTTGATACGAGATCCCCCCGAGTCGGTTTGATGGATTGATCATGTTGAATTCCCTTGCCAAAGATTGATCTGCAAGAAAGATATTAAATTTGGTGATGTAAGTTTTGTCTTTTATCATCTCTAGGATCTCCTCGTTCGAGTATTGACCCTGGAACCTTGTCTCTTGGACTGTGTAGATTGACATTGGGAAGTTAAGTGGTGCATCGCTTCTTTGAAGTTTGATTGCTGCTCTATCATAAGCCACCGCTGCCTCTTCTTCCATGTCATATGTTCCTAGCCAGTACGCCTTGTACTTAAAGGCAATCCGTGCACCCCACTTGCCACTTCTAAGCCAAATTACTCCTCTGAATTTTGAAGATGACTGGCTACCAGTGCTGTAATTCAAGGTTGAACTATCAATCATCATGTTAAGCCCCAAAGCCAACTCCATTGCCTTCTCAATTTTCTAGTACTAGGAAAGAGGAAAAGATGAAAAAATGTAGTGCAGAAACTAAACTAACTTAGTATCCATTTATAAGCAGAAGGGACGAAAACAGTTGGACAAATAATAAATTTACAGCACACTGAAAGGCTTGGTTATGGTAACTATGAGCTATAATTATAAGTCTGAAACATACAAACCATGTATAAAACGACGGTTTCAGACTCTAGCTGGGGCATAATTATTTTTGGAAGGTGCCGAAGGGATTCTTACTGTGATACTGTAAAACATGATGAATGAAACCGCACGGAAAGAAAACATACATTTGCAGAAGAGCAAGTACACCTTAGACTTCGGCTACATATGTAGCTTATCATGGCAAGTCCTTAAATTAACCATACATGGTGATTAAAGAATGAAATTATGACAGTTTGCAATTCGTTGTTTTGAAGAAATGACGAAAAGGTTCAAATTCAAGGTAAGTACTTACCAATTCCATTACAGCACCGGACTAGTTTACATTTTTTTTCTTCTTATGTTTTCCGCAAAGGTTTATGTCCTTCACGGAAAATATACAAAGAAGATAGATAAAATAGCCTATGAATCCTACGAATATGACATATTTGCTATGACTATCTTCTGAAACTCAACTTTCACATATTGAGCTAAAAACAATAATGGTAAAGTTACAATTTTTAATTACTTCATATTCTCCTAATCATGTTTTAGTTCAACTACAATGAAGTGTTCTTTTTTCCTTCTAAAACAATTAAATTATTTGCTTCTTAATGTGGAAGTAGAAAATTTAAGTCCCAACTTAATTCCTTATTCAACTGTGCTGTCATACTAACAAACTGCAGATGAAAAGATAAGCATTCCTAAATGTATAAAATTTCAAAATATGAAAATACATTTTAAAATATGCAACAAAATACTCATTTTCCTGATCAAGAAAATTAAATTTACGACACGTCATGGTAACGACAAGTAGAAGCTTTCATTACGACAGCAGAAGATCATTTTTACAACTCATGAGACCTTACCTTCTTTGAAAGTCCTATGAAGCAAAATCCAAATGCTTAAGCTCAACTAATTTGCAAAACAACATTCAATGTATTAGTTATGAAACGAAAATTAGAAATTCGTATTTCTGTAATACAGAATCCGATTAACGCAGATAGAATCTGTAATCTGTTTATGTAACATTGACTATTATTTTAACATTTATTTCTTTGTCTCATTGTGCAGAAAACAGCAGAAATGAAAATGATTATCAGATCATTTCGTCGCCTTGTTCTGAATTGCAATGAAGAAGGAGAAAAACATTATTCTCTTCTTTTTTTTCAAATTTATCTTGACTTGCAAATAGGCAAACAGTGTGTCTGTTCAATTCATGAAGTTGGTTGAAATTACTAGCATTAATCATATATTTTTCAAGACATGAAACACTTTCAGCTAGAACCAGAAATAGAACAATATCATTAAAGAAGGAAAGAATGTAAGATATTGGATAAATGATCAAAAGTTGATTATCTATGCAAATGATATAACCTAAAGTGTAGATTTTTCTTTCAAGTAATTACCCTATCCCTAGAGCAGGATTTAGGATTGCCTATCTCTATATAGGAAAATGAACATACAGCTAGTTGTTTATGCAAAATGGACTAGTTTCTTTCATTCTATTATGCTTCTAATTTGATTTGTTGAAACAATTTATGCAGAAGTTTTTTTTTTTTTTCCTCATTTATTCATTGGTGAAATGAAAAATGAAGCTAATTTGATTCTTCTGCCTAGTCTTTCTACCCTCGTTGTAGTCCTACTGATAACAAATATCAGTACAACTGCCAGTTTTCTTTTAAAAAAAAGTCCTCAAAAAAAAGTTTTAAAGAGTACCCAATAGAGCACTTTGATAACTACAAACAAATATTTTATAAGAGAAAAAAAAAATAACACATTAAAAAATCGCATAAGTATTTTTACGCTTTACCACTTGAGGACTATAGTACATGATATTATTTTTTAGAGAAAAGAAAATTTTGTTCCTTGCTATTAAAATGTTAATCCACAAAGTACTTACGTAATTTCTTTTAGTATCATTTCACCTGAATGTTAGTACATTTGCTAATTTTGAGATTTATATATATATTTCCCAAGTTACCAAAATTTGAGCATATGTATGATTTGCTTGCTTGAATTGCAAAGAGTCAAAAGCTTATTATGAAGCATGAAAAAGTTAAAAAAATTGTGCTCTTCTTAAGGTTGATGGATTGCCAAACTTTTGGGCTAAATATTTTGAAGTTTATGCAGAACACCAAATTAAGTCAATTTGCATTCAATGAGGTACACATATTTCTACAAGATTAAGAATCCTTTCTTAATAGTAGTTTCTTTTTTTCTTTCTTATGAGATTTATAAAGTTATTCGTTCTGTTTTTTTTTTTTTTTTTTTTTTTTTTTTTTTTTTTTTGTGGCGATTTTGGCGAAATAGGCAACGTATTGGGTAATTTTTGGCAGAAGCTCCAAAAACATGAAGATGCTTCAATCCTTTCGTATTATTTTGAGGTAAATAGGAAAATGAGAGGAATTTTATTGTTACAGTAAACATTGAACAATCTTATCAACACTTTCATATTTGCGGATTGATCTCCTAGTAAAACCATTGGAAAAACATCCCATCAAATTGTTTATAATTTAAAAAAAAAAGGATAAATGGCAATTCAACGAAGAAACATGGAATTACTTCTAACTTGAAAGACCATTAGATGATGGGGTTGATATCCAGCTTAGCATCATATTATTCCATGTACCTTTCTGTCTGCTCTGTTGCGACTTTATGATATATTTGCTTGCCAGTATCATTTTGTTCTGTTCATTTTCCCGCATATACTGGTTTCCGCTTTTCGGCAAATGCTGCTAAACCTTCCAAGCGATCTTTTGTGTTCAAGGTCTGTTCATAACACTCTTCTTCTAGTTCCAAACCTGATGCCAAATCCATCTGTATTCCCTCGTTAATCGCTCTTTTTGCCATCCTTATTGCTATCGGACCCTGCCAAGACCAAGTTAAATTTTTAATTAAGAGCAAAGTATGTTTATTCCAAAGTGAAATATGACTTTCAGGTAACATTTAGCCTACCTTCAATCCTCAGTATTTATTAGATCATTTGAAAATAATTCTATTATATGATCTGATTGTAATTGCAGATACTAAGTGTATGAGCAACAAAATCAATGGTCCTAGAAATGGGTTAATAATTCTGTTTCCACAAAAATGTTCTTTTCTGTAAAGAAAACACTCTTCTACACCACATAAATTTCTAAGGCATCCTCCAGGAAAGAGAATTGTACCTTCTGTTTAATTTCTCGAGCTACTTCAAGAGCCTTTAGACGAGCTTCACCAGCAGGTACAGAATAATTAACAAGGCCTGAAGCATTGTACATGTTTATTGTTAATTGATTTGAAGAGAAAAGGTGAAGAATTAAACAAACACATGGAAAATGTTAAGCAGCTCCCAGTAAACATACCCATTGACATGGCCTCTCTACCACCAACCTTGCGACCAGTAAATATAAGTTCCTTCGCCATAGATTTTCCAACCAATCTAGGAAGTCTTTGTGTCCCACCTGCCCTGTTAGTACCAAATTCAGAAGGGGCTCAATGATCTTGGGCTAAATAACTATTAATAGACAGAAAACCATAAAACAAAAGGAAGAATAAAAGATTTCGAGGACAAATAAACAATAAGCAAATACTTGGCAGGTTAAGTCTGGACAAGTATTGAACACATTTGAGCATCCATAATTAGAGAGAAAATACACTTCTGTCACATTAACGCATTCAGAGTATCAACAACACCATGTAATCAGCTACATATAACATACCCAGGAATAATAGCTAGCCCTGTTTCTGGCAAACCCAACACAGCATCTTCTCCTGAATTATTAGTTGTGAGACACAGTTACCATCCAACAAACTCAAAATAAAGCAACATTATCTATAATTAATACAAAACGGAGGTACCACATATCCGAAGATCGCATGATAAAGCCATTTCCAGTCCACCACCCAATGCTGCTCCTTCGATAACAGCAATTGTAGGAATATGAAGTTCCTAAGTGAAAAATATATTGATATAAGAACGATAATATAGCCATATGAACATGAATGAGAACAAGATTTAGCGAAAATAAACAGGAAGAGAAACAATGACCGTGAACCATCTTTCAAATGTTAAGATTGGGATTAGTTGAGCTACATCAAAGTCAACAGTGATAGAACGAAAATATTTAAAAAGCTTTTAACTTCCATTACGACTTAGGGAACAAATATTATAATAAACCAGCCTACATCATTATGATGGTTACATATTATATACATCAAATCAATATAAAACCCTAAACTATAACCATTTTCCAACCATATGTGCCCCATCTGTTCTACTAGTCAACTGATAAACTGTACAACTACAGCCATTTGAGCTTAGATGGATTTGAAAACACACCTCTATGTAAGAGAATGTGGATCTCAATGAGTTGACAAAAGATTTCACTTCATATGGAGTCATCAACTTACGCTCCTGCAGATCAAATCAGAGCAGTGCTATAAAGCATATGATTAGCCACAATAGAGGGGTGAATTACTGATGCTGTTATGATTCATAAACACAGCAACAATGCCTGATGGAAGAAAAATAAAATCATAAGAAGCCTAAAAACAGCAGAATTAATTAAAGTTCTCAAATTCAGTGAAGCCTTCAAAACAAAGAAAAATCCAGCCACCGCGACTACATCATGAACAACCATAATGCTGAAGCTAGCAATGCAATCGGACAATTGAATTCCCTAAGCCTCATCAAAGAAGGTGCATAATAAAGTGAATTCATAGGGAATTTACAGTTGTATCAGCTCCACTCGGAGTGAACTTTCTAGCTCTAAAAATCAAATAGATATGAGACAAATTCAGAAAGGCTCAAATCCGATAACAAATTTGTTGATGCAGTTAAAAAAAATTCCGAAAGTATGATATAACAGATAAATAAAGGACAATTTGCCCTTGAACTTGCAAGCAAAGTACAATTTGAGCCAAAATTAACTTGATGGCCAAAATAGCCCATACTTAGCAGGTAACTTAATTTTGGGACAGCCCGATATACACTGACAAATTCAGCAGGCAATTTGACCTTTAATCCTGCAATACACAGATTATATTAGAAAGATCAAACGCTTGAAATCGCATAGAACAGGTCGCTAAGCTGATTAAATCCATAGGGAAAATAATCTGCAGAAAGCCAAACCAAATAAATGTTGAAATTGAGCTTTTGACAATCAAAATGACAAAGTATCATCCTCTCTAAACATGCCCATCAAACTCTCCTGAATATTGTGATAGGGTTGAAACAAATCAATCCGTCAATTGAAAATGAAAATGAAAATGCAAGTAATACCTTTAAATCAGCTCCTGCACAGAAGACTTTAGGAACTGAGCTACATATCATAACAACTTTAGCGGAGTCATCAGAATTGATTGATTCAAAGGTCTGCTGTAACCCTCTAAGCATTTCCCTCCCGATGGAATTTTTGACTGCGGGCCTATCCAAATTCACCTCCACAATTCCTGTTTGTCAAATCCCCAAAAGGAATTTGAAGGTCATGAGCTAGCACCACCAGCAATACACAAGCATAGGTTTGGAGGAACTTACCGGAATCAGACTCAGAAAACCTTTGTAGCTTCACCGACACAGAGGAGACGGACTGTAAGATGAGGGTTCTGCGGCTCTGGAATTGGTGAGAATGGCCATGGAAATTATGATTGGTTGTGTTTGAAGAAAGTATCAATTTACCCAAATCAAATAAGTGAACATTTGAATTTTTGACACAGTGCCGACCAAGAGATCTTGTTAGCGCCGCCAAAGTGCCCATTTTCGTGCATCCAAGCTACAGAGCTCCCAGCAAGTCTTGTGGCTTTGTTAGAGCGATAGGCTTTGCTGAGAATTGAAACTGGCTTATTTCAGTAGAGTTGATCCAATCTAACATTTTATCCACAACTTCCATGTCCTTTTTTCTTTTATGATTTAAATTGAATTCTGTTTTTTTTTTTTTTTTTTCTTTTTCTTTCCTTTTGATCTTCATGTTTGGCAAAGGAAACAGAGTACCTTTAGCGACTTATTTCGGCTACCGCAGTCTCGAGAGCACCTTTCAGTTTTAGTAAGGAAAATATTACTTCAGCTGAAAGCTGCTTTTGAGACTACAGAAAACAGTCTATTACTTTGGTTAAAAGCTGCTTTTGGGACTACGGAAAGCAGTCTGTACAATTGATACAAGAAAATAGTAGAAAAATACTTAAAACTACTTTTAAAGAAAGCAATAAAATCTAGCTTTCCCTGACAGCAAACAACAATCCCAAACTGACCCTTCCTCATGTTTTATTCTATCTTTTAATTCAATATATTCAACCCCTATTAAATTTTTAATAATTTGCCCTCTCTTACAACAACAAGTCACAAAGAATTAAGAAATTTAAACCACCGTATTTTGTAAAGAACTTTTGCTTGTCAATTATATTTTCTCAATACATTTGGATTATAAATGTATTTTTTTTTTTTTTTGTCTTACTACTTAAAATTAGTACAAATATTCGCTTAGTAAAACATATTTCATTTAATAATTGTTTGAATTATATTTATACATATTATTGAATATAAATTTTCAACAAAATATACTAACAGCCGTTGACATGTTATTAAATATAAATTTTCAACACGAGACACTAGCAACCATTATAAGAGGAGGTAAATTGTTAAAAATTTAAAAGGTGAGAGACATTAACAATTTCAAAAATTTGGAACTAAAACGAGTTTTGAAAAATAGCATATTATCAATTTGACCCAAACACAAACCTAGATGAAAGCTCGTGCTTTGCACAGATTGTGGTAAATTTTCAAAAGAAAATAGGATGCTTTTTTATATCTAGATGTGATTTGAGCTTAAAGTTAGGAGTGCACACGGTAGATTAATCGGTTCATGTGGGTTTTTACAAATAGTTAAACATTTGAATGGTTTTTTTAATTTACTAACCATACATTGTCAGTTAAATTTGGTTAACCATTAGTCGGTTTGTTAGTTGCATGAAATTGAAATACAATTGATTTAAGTAAATTGCAGATTATAGATTACACAATTGAAATAATCCGAAGAACAAACGACAGAGCTAAAATACTTTTCAACCTTAACAGAAGGAAGGAAACAGTTGAGCCGAGGCCTGTATAGATAGTTTCCTTAAGACAATTATCTGCCCCGTAGTGGCGATTTGTCTCCCAGGATACAACGACTCTCAAAGGCGAACCGAACTGTGCATAGTGGGTTATCACCGGAAAAAGAAAGCTTTCTTGGTAGGAAACAGAGATAGAGAGGAATTTCGAATTTTCAAGGAATAGAACAAAAAAAAAAAGGCAGAAGGAGGATTTAAAAGAATGGAATTAAAATGACATTAAATTGGATTAATTCTCTCATTAAGAGAATTAATTTTGCAGTTATATTTTTATTCAAAAATAAAACTGGCACAGAATTTGAATAAGTTCAAAAATATCTGGAGAAAATTTAGTTGGGCCGAAGCAAAAACTAGGCAGGCCCATAGTGGCCCATTTCGGTCCGGCATTCGCGACGCCCACGTCGTGCGGGTGCGCATTGGACCTTTGAAGGCTCGGGGCTAGGATTTGCACCCCCTGTGCGCGCAAGAGAAAGCCTTTTGGCTTATACAAGTTAACACCTTACAAAAGTGTGTTTCAATATAAACACCTTTTCTACTTCATATTTTTCCCATGTGGGATAAGTTAACATAAGCCAGATTTTTCTCCAAATATTCCATTCCATTAGGCTAACTTTGAGCAACAATTTCTCATTCACTACTTGTCCGTTTTGGGTAAATTATATACCGTTGGAAAGCTTACGTTACGTACTATATAATGACACTAATCATTTAATTAAATACGCTTCCTTTCCATAATATAATTTGGCCCAAAGTTGACAAATAGTCACTAATATATAATCTAATATATTTGTCAAATTTTCAACAATCCTCCACATGAATGAAATTGATTGACGAAAAGAAAGATCAAAATCGAAGTGGTAATAGTAAACTATAGTCGATATTTGCATAGGATAGGTAGGCATCAACCCTTGAACCTTCCCTTGTGCTAGTATATTTACTTTACTGGCTTACTAGTAGACATGATGTCCTTGAACTATTCTGCCATGTGTGTAAACGATGATATACCTCGCACAAATACCAACATAACACAGTTTTTGGTTCTCATGGTTGTGTCCGTTATGGTTATGGCCATCTCCTGGTTCTGCAAGAGTTTCAGATAACTAAGCCCCATTAGTTTCTTTTGAAGCGACCCCACTTCACTCTCACATAGGTGATCTCTTTTGCTCAAACTTTTGAAGCATAAAGAATCATTAAAAGCATAGCTTAACCTTTCCACGTTTTATCACTGTTTACATCGCAGGAATGGACAAGGGGTTGACCCCCACAGTGACCTCACAAGGTCTATGCGATTAGGTTGTCCCATTGGACCTAGATCTTGGGATCTCCAGTCAACAAGGTTGGGTTTTCCTTCACATAGCGCCTTAAATATTTATGGACTTTAGTCCCATTCCTCTAGATGTCTTTTCAACTTGATCTTGGTTTAAACCTTTGGTTAGTGGATCCGCAGTGTTATCCTTTGAGCCAACAAAGTCAATAGAGATAACTCCCATTCAGATTAGTTGTCTAACAGTATTATGACGACGACGCATATGTCGCAACTTACAGTTGTACATAATGTTCTGTGCTCTTTTAATCGCTGCTTGATTATCACAATGTATATAAATTACGGGCACAGGCTTTGGCCATTCTGGAATATCTTCTAAGAAATTTTGTAACCATTCAGCTTCCTCTCCAGTTTTATCCAAGGCTACAAACTCAGCTTCCATAGTGGATCTAGTTATAATCGTTTGCCTTGAGGATTTCCAGGACACTGCTCCTCCTCCTAGAGTGAACACGTACCAACTTATACCTTTAGAATTTTTTATGTCAGCTATCCAACTGGCATCAGAATATACTTCTAGTACCGCAGGTTCTCTCGTATAGTGTAAACCATAATTACGAGTATATCGCAAATACCTTAGTATTCTCACGATAGCTACCCAATGAATCTTTCCTGGATTACTCGTATATCTGCTTAAACTACTTCCAGTGTAAGCAATATCTGGTCTTGTACAACTCGAAAGGTACATCAGACTACTTATAACCCTGGTATACTCCACTTGGTCTATGCCTTCACCTTTGTTTTTGGACAAATGTTGACTAATGTCCAACGGAGTTTTGGCTATACCAGAATCATCCTTGTTAAACTTATCAAGTATCTTGTCCACGTAGTGTGACTGAGTTAAAATGAGACTGTTAGGTGAACGTTTAACTTGGATGCCTAAAATCACATTCGCCAGTCCCATATCTTTCATGTCAAATCTGGAATTTAACATGTTCTTAGTACTCTTTACCATCTTCTCATTGCTTCCCAAAATGAGTATGTCATCAACATACAAGCATAGGATAACATAGTTTTGACATAAATACATTTGTCACACTCGTTGATACTATAGCCACTAGCCATCATAGCATCATCGAACTTTTTGTGCCATTCCTTTAAACCGTATAAAGACTTCACCAATTTACAGACTTTCTTTTCTTGACCTGGAACTACACAACCTTCAGGTTGTTCCATGTAGATTTCTTCTTCCAAATCTCCATTCAGGAAAGCTGTCTTCACATCCATTTGATATACCTTAAGATTCCATAGAGCGGCAATAGTAAGTACCATCCTAATTGATGTTATTCTCGACACTGGAGAATAAGTATCAAAGTAGTTGAGGCCTTCCTTTTGTCTATAACCTTTTATAACCAAACGAGCCTTGTACTTATCAATTGTTCCATCTGCTTTCAATTTCCGTTTGAAAATCCATTTAGAGCTTAGTGGTTTAGTTCCGGGAGGAAGATCCACTAATTCCTAAGTATGATTTTGCAGAATGGAATCAATCTCACTCTTTATGGCTTCTTTCCATAAAGGACTTTCAGTTGATTTTACAGCTTCTTTGTAAGTTTGTGGTTCAGCCTCTAACATGTAAGTTAGAAAATCTGGACCAAAAGATTTTTCCACCCTTGCCTTTTTACTACTTCAAGGTTCAACCTCTATATCCATCTCATCCTCTTCTTGAAGATCTTGAACATTCTCTTCAACCTCTTGTTAAAGTTCTTCACCATTCTCAACTTCGTCATGTTGACCATCTTGACTGTCGACTTCAACAGTCTCACGAGACAGTTTAGATCCCGACCCCACATCGTTTTGTTTACATGGAAACATGTTTTCAAAGAATGAGGCGTCCTTTGACTCCATTAATGTATTCTTATGTATTTCCGGGTTTTTAAATTCATGCACAAGAAACCGATACGCATTACTCTGTTCCGCATATCCAATGAAAATACAATCCACTGTCTTTGGGCCTATTTTCATTCTCTTAGGTAATGGGGCCATTACCTTTACAAGACACCCCCACACTTTCAAGTAATTATAAGAAGGTTTTCTACCTTTCCATAATTCATAAGGGGTTTTGTCTTGTTTCTTACGGGGTACCTTGTTTAAAAGGTAATTTGCTGACAACACAGCATCCCCCCACATATTTTGTGGTAACCCAGAACTGGTTAGCATCGCATTCATCATTTCTTTTAAGGTACGATTCTTTCGTTCAGCTAACCGTTAGATTGAGGAGAGTACGGTGGTGTTACTTCGTAAATAATACCATGTTGGGAGCAAAACTCGCCAAATGGTGCAACATATTCACCACCACGATCACTTCTACCATGTTAATCTTTTTATTAAGTTGGTTTTCTGCTTCTTGCTTATACAGAACAAATTTCTCTAAAGCCTCATCTTTGCTTTTAAGCAAATACACATAACAATATTTTGTGCTATCATCTATGAAGGTAATAAAATATTTATTTCCTCCCCTTGATTGAACAAACTTTAAGTCACAAATATCTGTGTGTATAAGATCAAGTGGTTCTGAATTTCTTTCAACAGAATGAAATGAGGATCTTGTCAATTTTGTCTCTACACAAATTTCACATTTATGGTTTTTATCAATTTGAAAGATGGGGATATGATTCAAGTTAATTAAACGTCGCAACGTATCAAAATTAACATGTCCAAGTCTACTATGCCATAAGAAGACTCAGTAATATAAGCAGAAGAAACGTTATTCTTATTCATTTTAATTGAATTTGATTTACAAGAGATAAAATTAAATTTGAACATCCCATTACATTCATATCCCTTGCCCACATACATACCCCCTTTAGACAAAATAAATTTCTGAGACTCAAAAACCATCTTGAAGCCATGTGAGCTCAAGAGGCTCCCAGAAACCAGATTCTTCCTCATTTCAGGAACATACAAGACATTTTGCAGCTTCACTTTTTTCCCAGAAGTCATTTCAGAATGACAGTTCCATGTCCCTTGATCTTTGAAGTAGCAGAATTACCCATGTAGAGATTCTCTCCTTTCTTTGTAAGAGTCAATCCAGCAAAAGACCCTTTGTCACAACAAATGTGGCGTGTAGCACCAGTATCAAGCCACCATTCTCGTGGATTTGAGTCAACCAGGTTGACTTCAGAAATCACTTCACACAGATCGATGTCAGACACATCTCTAGCAATTTCTTCCACAGCATTTGCCTCATTTTTTTTGACCCTTTTTGGCAGCCTACAATCAGAGGACTTGTGTCCCATTTTGTTGCAATTGAAGCATTTTCCATTAAACTTTGGTTTCTTGGAAATGCCCCCTTTAGGTCCCAATTTGGACTTGGATCCAGCAGGTTGTTTGCCCTTCTTGGGTTCTTTCTTGACCTCCATAACATTGGCTCTAGCCATAGCTTGATTAGCAGCAACAGAAGATTTCCTCTCTGATCTTCTATTGTCTTCTTCAATACGAAGTCGGATAATTAGATCCTCAACAGACATCTCTTTCCTTTTATGCTTGAGATAGTTTTTGAAATCAATCCAACTAGGTGGCAATTTCTCAATGATTGCAGCCACTTGGAAGGTTTCACTAGTCTCCATCCTTTCAGCTTGCATCCCATGGATCAAAAGCTGGATTTCTTGCACTTGACTCATAACAGATTTGGAATCAACCATTTTGTAACTAAGGAATTGGCCTACTAAGTATTTCTTAGCACCCGCATCCTCAGTTCTGTACTTCCTATCCAAGGATTCCCATAATTCCTTTGCCGTTCGTTTAACAGTGTAAACCTCATACAAATTAGGAACCAATCCATTCAGAATGTGGTTTCTACAAAGGAAATCCAAGTGATTCCAAGCATCAACAGCTAATTGAATAGAAGGATCCACCACACCCTCGAGAACAACAGGAGGATCTTCTTTCAGCAGCCTATGATATTGCATGCTAGTCAAGTAGAAAAGCATTTTCTGCTGCCACATCTTAAAATTCATTCCGTTGAATTTTTCCGGCCTTTCAGGCACTGTTACTGGGTATGAACCCGAACCAGCTACAGGACCGTTAGGCATAACAAGCCTAGAACCACTAGGACCATTTTGTCCATGTTGATTATTCTGGCTTTAGCCAGTTTCAGAACCATTGCCTCCAATAGGTGGGACAATATCAACCATTTTTCAATCTGAAATTTCAAACAAACAAAGTTAGCAAAATTCCAAAATCAATAAATTAAACACAGAAAATGAATCACAAAAAGAACTGTTAATTTAGAACAACAAATGTCCAAACAGTCCAAAATAATCCAGTAAAAGGTCTGAAAAAATTCTCCAATTTTCAAGGCATAAATATCCAGAATGTCAAGGTTTTAATTATCCAAAATGTCAAGGTAATCCTGCAAAACTTAACCAAGTACTACGAATAATTGTCTTAAGAATGTTAGTTGCATGAAATTGAAATACAATTGATTTAAGTAAATTGCAGATTATAGATTACACAATTAAAATAATCCGAAGAACAAACGACAGAGCTAAAATACTTTTCAACCTTAACAGAAGGAAGGAAGCAGTAGAACCGAGGCCTGTATAAACAGTTTCCTTAAGACAATTATCTACCCCGTAGTGGCGATTTGTCTCCCAGGATACAACGACTCTTGAGGGCGAACCGAACTGTGCGTAGTGGCCTATCACGGGAAAAATAAAGCTTTCTTGGAAGGAAACAGAATGCAGAGATAGAGAGGAAAAGAACAAAAAAAAAAAAAGGCAGAAGGAGGATGTAAAAGAATGGAATTAAAATGACATTAAATTGGATTAATTATCTCATTAAGATAATTAATTTTGCAGTTATATTTTTATTCAAAAATAAAACTGACACAGAATTCGAATAAGCTCAAAAATATCTAGAGAAAATTTAGTTGGGCCGGAGCAAAAACTAGGCAGGCCCATAGTGGCCCATTTCGGTCCGGCATTCCCATGTCGTGCGGGTGCGCATTGAGCCTTTGAAGGCTCGGGGCTAGGATTTGCACCCCCTTGCGCGCGCAAGAGAGAGCCTTTTGGCTTATACAAGTTAACACCTTACAAAAGTGTGTTTCAATATAAACACCTTTTCCACTTCATATTTTTCCAATGTGGGATAAGTTAACATAAGCCAGATTTTTCTCCAAATATTCCATTCCATTAGGCTAACTTTGAGCAACAATTTCTCATTCACTACTTGTCCGTTTTGGGTAAATTATATACCGTTGGAAAGCTTACGTTACGTACTATACAATGACACTAATCATTTAATTAAATACGCTTCCTTTCCATAATATAATTTGGCCCAAAGTTGACAAATAGTCACTAATATATAATCCAATATATTTGTCAAATTTCCAACACGGTTAACCAATAATTTCGGTAGGTTAACCATTTATTTACGGTTAACCATTTGCGAAATTATGATTTTGCCAAATTTGTAATATTTGAAACCTCAAATAAATAGACCATAAATCTCAAATATCAAATAAAAATATAAAACTACAAACCATAGTCTTAATCATTAATTAAAATAATATTTTAACCATAAACTCCAATAATTACAACATTAATAAAAAAAAGTTCACAAACCTAGAAATTATTGTACAAGATCGTAAATTAATTAATGAAATTGTTATTCGCTGTTCGTTTTTCAGTAAGTGTGAAATTAAGAATTGAGTGGAGATGAGATTAGAAGAGAGTGACCAAGACTACTTGGTGTTGTATAGTATAGAAGTAAAATAACATCAAAAACCCAAATATTTCACTTATTATTCATATTACCTATATGTATATAATTACATAATTTTTTAAGAAAAATATTTGTAAAAAATCAGTTAACCGCGAGTCCACATGGACTTTCGGTGTAAAAACCGAAACTTAAACCGTAACTGTTAATTTTTAAAAATAAAAACCATACAATAGTCCATCAATTTTGTTTGATTATATTTTTAACTCGGTTTATATTCAATTCTACGTTTTTTTGGTTTTTTAGTCTTTTTTGTGCAGTCCTGCTTAAAGCGACTGCCATGATTGTGTGAGCCCATATGCGAGAAATTAAAAGAAAAAACAAAAAGAAATCAAAAACTAGTGCACTCAATAGGGAAGTCCCAAGTGATTTTTGGGAAATTGTACAATGGACTCGGTCTATGTGGACCTTCCCAATGAAAAACTGATACATAAGTGTTTTTTATTTTTCCAATAGTTATATTATTCACGTGTCAATTTTTTATTGGATCGATTCACATGGACTCGGTCCATTATAAAATTTCTCGTGAATTTTTCGCGCGGTCAAAAAAAATCTCAAACCCCGAAAACCGGCCACGTCCTGCGGCAGTCTCTGCCCTGCATGCAAAATTTTAAATTAGGCTAGCCATATAAAAAAAGAGTGATTAAGTGAAAAAAAAATATCCGCCAAGCAGAGAGCTTATAGTGTGTGTATCAATCATCATCCATCTCTCCTTCGCCAGTAAACCCTAGATATCAGTGATCATGGATGCATTTGAATTTGATAACATCAACTTCATTGAGCGCGTTCGCGAAATCGTTGAGGCTGCCTACAATGTCAATCCTCGCGATGCTCAGGTTCGTTTTATTGCTTCATTAGTTGTTTTAATGGATCTGCCTACTTCTTTATATTGTTCGTTTCAAATGCGTTGTTAATTTTGTATATGGAGCTCTGTTGGAGTTGGTTCCATATCACACTCTTCGGGATGCGAAAACGACGGTATTAGGTGCGGTTTCTGATCACTGCACTTCATATCACGAAAAGATAGAAAAGGAAAATCGGTAAGATCTTTGTTAACTGAATTTTCTGAAGTTGTACAAGATTCAGAAACGAATAATTTGCACTCGTTGACAAATATTAAGTCTGAAATGTGCTCTGATGGGAACTAGTTTATTACTGGATGTTTTTAATAAAGGGCGAAGGGTTTCTCTTGCTTTTCTTAGTGTTTCTGCGTATTCAAATTGTCAATTTTGGGCTGATTGTTGATGTTTCCAGATGGATGTCAAAGCTGGAGGAAGCACTAGCTCTTGAACCAAGGAGATCTAATACTCTTTGGTGCCTGGGAAATGCTCATGTTTCGTATGCATTTTTAACCTCTGATCAGGATTTGGCCAAGGATTCTTTTGTTAAAGCATCTTTTCTACGTAGGAAACCGAGAATAAAGTTTACCGTGAGTCTCTTTAAGCAGTTGCTAAGGTACTCTCATATTATTGGGAAAAAAAAAAGAAACGAAACAAGAAGATGAGAAGTTATTGTTTTTTTTCTCGAGTCAGTGAGTCATAATTTTTGGTTGTTGAGTATGAATGCCTTAAGAAATCTGAAGCGAAGAATTTGGAGCATGCAGCTTGGTTCGATGGTTCAGTGGTTTCTGTTGCAATGAAAGGCGTTATTATTGTTTCTGACTGGTCAGGGTTGCTATGGTAGATTGATTATTTTAAATGAGCAAGATGAGTGGCTGACTGTTTCTGAAAGCATCAAGTTGTACAGTAAGAAAAATATTATTATTCATTTAGTCAGGTACAACTAAGACATTAGCAATGCACTATGTTCGATGCCTCCATAGCACTGGAGTTGAACTTTTTCTTTTACCAGTTTGCTTGAATTCTTATGAAGATCCTCTTTTAGAACTTGTTCATTTCTGTTTGCATCAAACTCTCTACACATGTGTGTATTTTTTTGGATTTTCTTTGATCAAGTCAGTGCTCTGGGTTTTTAGATTTCAGTTAATTCGTAATGGAGATCAGGACTGCGAATATGATACAGTCTTTGTAAGTTGAATGTTGAGGTAAATCAGCTGTTACAACCATTATTCCCTTGGACAGGGTGATACTGTACAGTCATTAATGGTGTTTGAGGCAGAGAAGGAGACAATATTGGGCATAAAATGGCTTTGATGCAACTTTATATATTAAAGTTTAAAAAGAACTATGAGGATAGGGAGAGAATGGGCGCTGGGTTATTTTGCTTTATTTTTTGTTCCTTTCTTGTTCTGATTCTCATTTAGTTCTGACGTACATGGGCTATGTCTTCTTGCAAAAGATTGTGTTCTAAGATTTTGTTTAAGCTTGTATTTTGACTACCCCTATCAGTATTCTTAGATACTGCATGGAGGTTTTTTGATACAATAAAAACTATTCCTGTGTTTGTTTCTTTTTTATCTTGTACTTGGACTATCAACCCTTTTATAAATTTCTATTTCTAAAAAAGTGTGTTCTCAATTAATTTGGTCTGGAAAAAATTGATTCTTAACGTTGTTTTCTTTAGAAGTATTTGATCTACTATATTTAGGCAATTAGGTGCGTGAGAGAAGTATCTGGCATCCTTCTCTATTTAGTTCTGGTCCTTGTGGAAGTAAAGAGTAGAGTTACTAGGTGTTCTCTCAGCTGCATGCGTGTTGTGCTAACTATGTTTTCATGAACTTGACTTAGATATTTATCTACTCATATTGTTAGCCGCAGAATTGCGCATGGAGATTATTCATAGAGCTCAGTGGTGGATTGAGGCTGCTTCAACAAGTTCTACCGTAATCAATTTTGCTTTTGCTTTTGCTTTTTAAGACCATTTGCCATTTGTATCTTTGGTTATTATTGGATTTTAAATTGCACTAGATGATGCAGTCACAGTAATGCCTGCGTCGTAGCTGCTAGTAACTATGCTATTTCATGTAAAGTGCTGTTATTTACTAACTTGAACTTTGAGCCGGTGACTGATCTATTTTAGAAAAAGGTGGAGATACATTTTATTAGCAGGGTTTCAAAAAAGTGTACAAGTGTACATTGTGGCTGACATATCATTTAAAAATGATAGGTTTTACCTTGTTCTTCAGTGGTCAGTCCATGTTATTCTATGACTTCTTCAGTTCTGTCGGAAGTACCTTCATTAAACATAAACCTTCTTTGTTTTTGGATAACCCATAAACCTTTATTGTTGCTTGTACATATTTGAGATTTAAGTGTATGCAATACATGAAGGGCATAGAACCTAATTCTAAGCTAAATATTTCTGAAATGTTTTCTTCGGATCCATACATATATATATATATATATATATATATATATATATATATATATATATATATATATATATATATGCTTTTTTTTCTTTATAGTTACAATATGCCAGATGGTATTTGATTCACCTATCCTCCTCTTTCTACTCGCTAGCTTGCATTTAACCGCTCACAGATTTTTAGTCCCTTTGTTGTTCCATAAAAGGATGATGATCAATTTTGCCCTAAAGTTATTGGGGAAGTCAATTTTTTCCTCATCCTACAAAATGGTTTAATTTTTTCTCATGATAGATATCTAGCTCAATTTTACCCTTTCCCAAAGAATTTTGCCGCCAATTTTTGTTAACATCTGGTAAAATTGAACTAGATTTTCTATCACAAGGGTAAAACAAAGCTAAAGTTTCTACCATGGAGGCAAAATTGGACCATTTTGGTATGATAAAGGGAAAATTGATCTTTCCCAATAACTATAATGGCAAATTTCACCTTTATCCCTTCCATAAAATTAAAATTCAGTGATTTATGGGTGATATTAAATTGTTTACTGAGTATCAGTGATAATAAGTGAAATTTATTATCGAGTTGCTCAACAGTGCTGGGCTGCCTCGTCAATTGCTTCCTTTAATGTTAATGTATCCAATTATATGGAGTGGTGGCGTGAATTATTGTTGCAGGTTGATAATGAAGTGGGGGGTGTATGTGCAGGGATAGCATGGTCTTTAAGTTATTGGAGAAATCTAAGTTTTGTCGAATCAAAAAAGCTTGGATCCAAGACAAATTGCAGCAAGTGCTTGCTGCTATGTCTCAAATTGGAGGGTTGTTCATCAATCTCAACTTGTGCCAGCAGTGCGTAATGGAATGCTTTGGTCTCCTCCTTCTAATGGTCTTAAATGTAACTTTGATGCAACGATAAATAAGCATCAAAATAGGATGGGTTTTGGTTGTATTTTACGGGATTCAAGTGGGTCTTTTCTTGCTTGTATAGTTGCCCTCATGCCTATCATAGTGGAACCTCGCCTAGCTGAAGCTATGTCCTGTAGAGAAGCCTTAAGTTGGCTTAAGGAGAGACGTGTTGAATTGGTCATTGTAGAAGGCAATGCGCAAAACATTATTTCAGCTCTAAAAACTCGAAATTTGGAAGATAACTCCTTGGTTGGTCTTGTTCTTGTTCTTGAGGATAGCTTGACTCTGCAATTCCATAACAAATTGTGCGTTTCAGTTTGTTCGACGTAGTGCCAACAGTGTTGCACATTCTCTGGCTAGGATAGGATTATCTTCTTCTATTCCTATTGTTTTTGACAATGCACCCCCTTCCACAATTGTTAATGCCCTTTTGGTAGATTTGCATTAATAAGATTTCCTATATCCTTTCATTCAAAAAAAAAAGTGAAATTTATGTTGCTTTTCAAGATCATGTTGGATAAGCATCATGCTATTCTTGTAATATGTGGTACTTTTTCTCTTCTCCCTTGCATGTTGATTCATCTATGAGGTTAAAAATGATTGAGCTGATAAAGCTTACAACGCTATGCTTTAGTTCAGGGATTGTTTGAGGGACTGTGATCTTTTTGATTTGGGTTTTAAAGGTGCTGCCTACACTTGGACTAACTGTAGGAAATTTCCAGATAATATCAGAGAGAGGTTGGACAGAGCTGTAAGAACTGTGAAGTGGGATATACTCTTTCTCAAAGCAACTGTATTTCATTTAGCAAGAGTCTCTTCAGACCACTGCCCAATTCTACTGGATACGGAAGGCTTCAAGTTAAGTGGCTCCCGCCCCTTCCAGTTCGAAGCTATGTGGCTACGTGATGATAATTGCAAATTTGTGGTTAAAGATGCATGGTCTAACTCGCCTTCTTTTGGGGCGAGTTCTGCTCTTACCAAAATTAATAGTTGTGCAACTGCTCTTAAGAAATGGAGCAAATCCTCCTTTGGGTATATTGGTACCCAGATAAAAGAACTCAATGAAGATCTCCTTCTGTGGCAAAGCAGGGCTTGGGACTCAAGAAGTGAATCAAAGCAAGCTTCTATTGAGAAAGAAATTCTTGATCTTCGGGAAAAAGAAGAGATCATGTGGAAGCAAAGATCTCAAGTTCTTTGGCTCAGAGATGGTGACAAAAATACGAAGTTCTTCCACTGTAAGGCTAACACCAGGAAGAAATCAAATGCTATCGTCAGAGTTAAAGACTCATCAGGCAGAACGTGCAGCAATGATTCCGATCTTCAGCAGATTGTTGAAAGCTACTTCTCGGATCTGTTTAATAGCAGTGTGCCTCACCTGGATCTCTTTCCTAAAGATTGCGTCGACCGTTGTTTATCCAAGGATGTGTCTTGTGCTTTGAGAGAGCCTTTTATAGTGGACGAAGTAAAGCTTGCTTTAAAACAATCTGATGCTCTTAAAGCCCCGGGTCTTGATGGGACGTCAGCAATCTTCTTCAAAGCTTTATGGGATTTAATCGGTGCTGAGGTTACACATTTGGTACTGAATGTCTCGAATCGAGGAGTCTTCCCGACAGGTATGAATCACACCTTCATAACTCTAATTCCAAAAGTCAAAAATCCAGACTGTACGAAAGATCTTAGACCTATCAGTCTGTGCAATGTTATCTATAACTTAGCCTCAAAATGCATTGCTAATAGGATGAAGCTGGTTCTTGATCCGATTATTCACTGTTCTCAAAGTGCTTTCGTCCCTAGTAGACTTATAACTGATAATGCCCTTATTGCCTTTGAGACTTTTCACTTCATGAATAACAACCGGTCTGTAAGGAATGGCACCTGTGCTATGAAATTCGATATGAGTGAAGCTTTTGATAGAGTGGAATGGGGTTTTATTAGCAAAATGATGAACTTAATGGGTTTCCTAGAGATCTTTATTAACCTTGTGATCAATTGTATCAGTTCAGTTTCCTTCTCTTTCCTTATAAATGGGGTTCCGAAAGGCTTCTTAAAGTCAAACCGGGGTCTCGGCTAGGGCGACCTATCTTTCCCAATTTGTTCTGGATTTGTGCAGAGGGACTCTCAACATAGATTTGGAAAGCTGAACTGAACAATGCTTTACATGGCATCCTCATTTGTGATCGGGCCCCTGTTGTCTCTCATCTTTTATTTGCTGAAGATTCTCTTGTCTTTTTCGAAGCTTCTCTTCAGGAATGCCAGGAAGTGCAAAACATTCTCCATTTCTACGAATTTGTCTCAGGTCAAAAAATCAACTATGACAGGTCCGAAGCCAGTTTCAGTAAGGCAGTCAAGGCTGATATTCATGCCGACATCAAGCTCATTTTGAATGTCAAGGAGGTCGGGCAATTTCCCAAGTATCTTGGTATGCTAACTGTCATTGGCAAGTCCAAAAAGGCGGTTTTCGATTTTCTCAAAGCAAGAATCTCCAAGTAAGTCCATGGATGGAAAGAGAAATTCCTCTCAAGAGCAGGGAAAGAGGTATTAATCAAGTCTATTGCTCAGTTTATTCCCCAATACATTATAAGCTGCTTTGCTCTTCCTCAAACTTTTCGTTCAGAATTGCAACAACTCTTTGCTAATTATTGGTGGGGTTCCAATGAAAAGAACAGAAGCTTTCACTGGAAGAAGTTGAACTCCCTCTGTCTCTCCAAGGAAGCTGGCGGCCTTGGTTTCCACCACTTGTTATCTTCCAACAGGGCTATGCTTGCGAAACAGCTTTGGAGATTCCTTGAGAATCCAAACTCTCTCTGTGCTACAATCTTTAAAGCCCGGTACTTCCCTGATAATGATATTTTCTCAGCATCTCTTGAGGTGGGAGCAAGCTATGTTTGGAGAACCCTAATCGATGCTAAACCTATCTTGCAAGAAAGTCTCTGTTGGAACGTTGGTTCTGGTAAAAACATCAGAATCAAGGAGTACCCATGGATTTCTGGGATTCCTTGTGCACGCCCTTTGAGTTTGAAAACCCCCCCTCCAACTGACTTTGTTGATTCCCTGATTCTTAGTAATGCTTGATGCTGGAATTTGGAAATTATTAATCGGGTTTTTCACCTGGCTGATGCTCAAGCTATCGCCAAGCTGCCTCTTAGCAATTCTTGCCTTGATGATTCATGTCCCTGGAGATTTTCTAAGACTGGAAGATACACTGTGAAATCTGGTTATCGGTGTGCCTTTAAATCTTATATGCTGGACTCTCTTCCCCCCTCTTCCTCATCTGGCCCAAGCTCCTTCTGGAAAACTCTATGGCATGTTGAAGTCCCCCCAAAGATCCTCCACTGTTTATGGAATGCTGTGGCAGATTCTCTTCCCTGCGGTGCTCTGCTTCGGAAGAGGCATCTCGCTATTGAGCCTATTTGTGTGTTCTGTGGCAGCATTAAGGATGACCTGCTCCATCTCTTCAAGCTGTTCAGATTTCCAAGGAGCCTTTAGAAATCCTTTAATAGCAGAGTCAAAGTCTACAAGTTGGGAGGTAACAATGTTCTTTCTTGGTTCTGTAATGTTTTTGACAGCATTCCCAAATCCGATCTTCCTCTTTTCTGCTCCATTGTGTGGATGATTTGGTTCGATCATAACAAAATTCAGCATGGTGGCTCTAGTCTGGGGGCTAATAAAATTCTTGAGATTGCTGGGAATATGGTGGCAGCCTATTCTCAGTCAGGTTTTGTTGACCGCTCCGCAGTGACTGTTGTTCCAAATCTGCAATGGTCTCCCCCTCCTGCCAATTTCTACAAGCTTAAAGCAGATGCAGCTGTCCCAACTTCATGTCTGCAGTGTACAACAGGTTTTATCATTCGTGATGCTTCCGGTGCTGTTATGCTGTCTGGCTCATCCCCTATTGGCAACTGCACTCCATGCAGAGTTAAGCAGTATTCTTGTGGGTCTGAACATTGCAATGGAAGCTGGGTTTCGCAAGCTTATTGTTGCATGAGATAGCTCCTCTGCAGTTCATGCTCTTAATGCTGACTCCAATTTTCCACTACTACATTGGATTGCTGGTTCTTGACGTCCCTGCTCTCTCCCATAGCCTTGGTGAAATTTCTTTCATCCACGAGCGCCGTCAAGCAAACGCTGCTGCCCATGGCTTAGCAAAATGGGATTCTTCTCTCAAGGACCCTTTAATTCTTTTAGAAGATTGTCCTTCCTTTATCCTACCTTGTATTTCTCATGACTTAGCTTTTTTTGGCTCTTTAATTCAAGGTTCATTATTTATCAGGAAAAAAAAAATGATTGTTCCATTTTACAGAGCTCAAAAAAGAAGACCAATTATCTCGAGTTTGGTGAATCTGTTTGTTGGGGTTGGATTTACAATTTACCATAAGTCTCGGAGATGAGAGAAGCCTATGGTTCAATGCTGACAAGTTTTTGGCTGATGCAATGCAGACAACATTGAGAAAAGCACATAGTTTTTCATCATTAGTTGATTTTTGACCCTCGAAACAGTTCCTGCCTAAACTGACGTAGTTTTTAGTAGATCTGTGATCTACCTGGGCCATGTTTGGGCCTTGGATTGCTCTAATATTATAAATAATACAACAACCCTTTTAGTGTTAAAAAGGTAATATGGTAAATTGGACAATCCATTTAGTGATATATACATAACATGGAATATTTCTACTTCGTTGAAACTTATTAAACTTTAATGTTTTTTATAATATGAAAAGATAACAAATTGTTGAATTAAAAATAGAAAAGTGGATCCAAGTTAAAATTGTCTTTCTGTAATGGGAAGACATTTGTGCATCCATAACAAGAGAGAAAATTCATCTGTCACACATTAACTATGGAAGTGGCTCAGGTTCATTTAAATCCTACGGTATTAAAATTTGGAACTACTGAATTCTTGAGTTATTGCAGACATCAAATTGGTTCCTTTTGGTTCGAAGAAAACCTAAAAACTCATCAGCTAGTGTTCAATCTGACATGAATGCGACATTCTCCATTCCTAGTTGAAATTGGCAGTACAATAAACACTATTTTCCAGGATCTGTAGTATTAAATTTTACAGCTTATTGATCCATCTTTCGAGGCGGAGCTGCTTCAGTGGAGGTCCAAGTTTTGGTTTCCTGTTCTGAGGACACCGCCATTTCCCTGTTATTCCAATGGCTTCAGCCTGCTCCAAATTGGTTCTTTCTGACAAAACCCTTCTTTCCATTGCCTTATTTCCACAATTTGATGAGGTTGTTCCTTCTTTTCTTGAACAATTTTGTAAACCAAATTTTGGCTTATGCAAAGAATTCTCATTATTGAGTCTTGGTCGGTTCTTTGTTGTTACAAAACCATTTCCTGGAGCTTCTTTTTCTTCGTTTTCTTTGCCATTGATTCCACAAGAATTTGTCTTCAAACCTCCAGAATGTGAAGGAGGCACATCTGCTTCTGTTGGAGCCTTAGTTTCTGAGTTCTCTGAAAGATCCTTGTTAAGGATCAACTTTCTTTTAGATACTCTATCCTTGCTCTGGCATGATACAAGATCATCTTCAAGGAAGAAATTCTGCTTTTGTTGCTGTTACATGAAGGAAAATATGAGATTTTCCATTAGAAAATTGAAAATATCACACGGGGGAAGGAAAAAAAAAATCCAAGAAATTCAAGACAATATGAGAACACAGAACCAGATAATTGTCAGGATTAAAGTTGATAGTTGCTTTTGAAACCAATATTGTAGCCGACAAAGATAATATAGTACCTGATTTGGAGACAAGCTTTCTTGTTCATCATCCCTTGAGGAGCTTTGAAACCTCAAAACTCCATTTGAGTTTACTTTCTCATCAATAATCACTTCATTTGTGATTTTTGTTTGTCCAAATTCCCATGAATTCCTTTCTTTTTCCCTTTTATACTGATTAACTATACAATCTTCCTTACCATCAGTTTCTTTATCAGCAAACCCACTGCTTTCTGGAGATTTATACACATAGCTAGAGAACCAGTTGCTAATATCTGGTGGCTCTGATACAACACAGAGTATGACACTAATTCAGAACTGTGTAGGCTTTACTTTTCACTTTTGAACATTTTTGTTGATTGCTTGAAAATTCATGATGATACCCAAAACATAAACAGAACAAAGACTTGCCCAGCTGCAAAATTAGGAATGCCTCGATATCCTACAATAATTCTATTAACTACTAACCTGAAAGAGCTGAAGGGGTCTGGGAAGAATCAGGAATCTGCAATATGAAATTTGGAAGACAAAACTCAACAATTTCTGACTCTTTAATTGATAATAATGGTGTCAATGAAATCAATAGCATGATTAAAACATTTAATGATTGTAATGCAGCAAGTACAAAAGATGGATAGAGCAAAAGCACCTCACTTAAAGGCTTGTTTGCACATGTATCTTCGAATGAATTTGTACACTTAACTAGCTTATTACACCATAGCTCTTCATCAACAGCATCCACTATATTCTTTTTGTGGAAATTCCTCGGCTCACATAGACTTTCTTCACTTTTTCTTCTACTTTCTTTGAAAGCAAGTTCTTTCTCACATCCGCTTTCTTTTCTTACCGATCCTTCAAAATCATCTGTTGTATTCAACACAGGAGATTCATAAACATAGCTGGGAAACCAGTTTTTGATATGAGGAGGCTCTGTAAGAGGAAATCAAACAGAAGTTATGAATACTCTAACTGTTAGGAATATATTATAGAGGGACCACTTAATGTATATATTTTCCACTATTGAGGTTTTGTGTAATGATCCCCCACCTCATGTATATATATAAACCAATTATTCAGCAATACAATTCAAGGGATTTCCCAAATCTATTATTACGGTCTACTACTGGCTTTGCGATCTTTTTGGGTGATAATCTGATTTCATGGGTCTCTCGGAAACAACGGACAGTTTCTCGGTCTTCTATAGAGGCAGAGTATCGTGCCCTTGCTACCACTACTTCTGAGCTGTCTTGGTTGGTTGGTCTTCCCCTGTCCACTGCTCCCACTCTCTGGTGTGATAATCTTAGTGCCACATATCTAACTGCTAATCCAATTTTTCATTCCCGCACAAAGCACCTGGAGATCGATTTTCACTTTGTGCGGGAACGGGGTGGCCAATCGGTCTCTTTTTGTTCGATATATCCCCACAGATGCTCAACTTGCCGACGTCCTCACTAAACCCTTGGCTAAGACACGGTTTCGGTCTCTTCGGGACAAGTTGAGCATTGTCGCCTCTCCATGCTCAACTTGAGGGGGTGTGTTAGGAATATATTATAGAGGGACCACTTAATGTATATATTTTCCACTATTGGGGTTTTGTGTAATCATCCCACACCTCATGTATATATATAAACCAATTATTCAGCAATACAATTCAAGGGATTTCCCAAATCTATTACTAACTAGATTGCCATATTACAAGTGATTGAAAGAATCAGGGGAAAGAGAAAGCAATAAGATTAAAAACTTATCCATATCATAAATCATGCAACCCAATTACAAAAATCTTCACAAAATTGAATATCATTGATTAGAATTGGCCCTAACCAGAAAGGAATGGCTGTGAGCATGTAGAATCTGGCATCTGTAGAAAGGAAACAACATGTTTTAGATATGAAAAGTTATACTATTCATGATTAAGCTAAAAATCAGAGAACAACCGTCATTAAAACCAAAAATGATAAGAATTTCATCACTGGTTTTTACTTTCTTAATATGAGAAAGAAGAATGGGAACAAAAAGGAGAAGAGAGTATCATACCCTAATTAAGGGCTGTTCTTCATCACCAAAATTTCCTTGTTTTTCCCCATTTCTGTCTCCAACAACAGCTAACTTATCTTGCTCCAAGTCACTTTCTTTAAACACAGAACCTCCAATAGGATCATAAGTATCCAAAACAAAAGATTCATACTGATAACTAGGAAACCAGTTTCTAATGTCAGGAGGCTCTGCAATCAAATAAAAAAATTTCAAATTCTTGATAGCAATTAATGTACCCGTATGACAATTCAAACAGCAATATACCGAAATTAAATCAACATACGTACCAGAAGGAAGAAAAAGCGAGGGAGACGAATCAGGGATCTGTAAGAGGAAAAGTGGGTTAGAGATTGAAGATTTATGTGTTTGGTTGTTGTGCTTGTCACACGAATCAAACACTAAAATTAAAAATGAGACATTCGGGAACTAAAGAAATGGTTTTACGGAAAAACTGACCTCGGAATCAGAGATGTTTTCCATTAGAGGAACACCTTCAGGTAGGTGAACGAAGAATGTTATTGCTTGAAAGAAGAAAAAAAATGTGGTCTTTTTCAAAATCTAGCGGTAACAATTGGCGCCATTTTTATGTTTAAAAAAGAGAAAGCATTGGGCCTTAATAAGAAGCCCATGTAGAAAATATCAAATTTTGACTTAAGGCCTAAGGCCCTTTTTTTCTTTTTTTCTGTTTTTCTCTAAACATTATACAGAGAAATTAACATATAACTAATGTCATATTTGATAACTAGAAAAATAAATTAAATTAACGTATTAAGTAATAATTTTTTAAAACTTGTTTGATAAAAGTACTTAAACATTTCAATTAAATAAAAAAAATCATTTAATCTGATTGGCGAAAATATTTGATTTAAAATTTTAAGTTAAACACTATCTTTCTAATATTCAGCATTTATCATTTAATCTATTTTTCGTGTTTATTAGACAACTCTATTATTTAATAGTATCAGCATTTATAATATTCAATACTTAAAATTTAACGCTTAATCTTTCAGCAATTAATTTTTAGTTTTACTAAACGTTACCCAAGTGTAACATTCTTGAAATACTAGAAATTAAGGAATAACTAAATCATATTAAAACCTATTTATTTTATTGAAAACCATCTTAAACTGCAGTAAAACTACAGTAAAAACATTTTAAACTTTTTTATGCTGAAATTTATATTTTTCTTTTATGTTCAGTCTGATGATAACATTTTATATAGTATTATTCTTTTCAACAAATCAGGTTATTTTATTGGAGGTCCATCCATCTATTTTCTTTTTGTTATTTTAATGTAAAAATATAAGAAACAATATTAGGGGTGATAATTTCTGACACGATAACACGATTTATAGAGACAACCCGACTGACACGATCCGTTTGACACGAAACTCATTTTTGTTGTTTTTATGTTATATATAATAATGTGGAATACATTAAACAACATAACACGATTACATGATAACACGAATTGCCACCTCTAAACAATATCTAAAGAGACAACAGCTCTACTTCAATTTGGAAAAAAAAACAAAATTTGAAGAACAACAAATTACTCCGCACTTGAAAAAGAACCAACAAATATATATATATAACTCCTTCATCTCTCACTAAATACAACTTCGAAAATATCGACAAATAAAATGAAAAAAAAAAAAAAAAAAAAGATGGACACCCTATGTCCAAAAAACGGCATCGTTTCTCTTTTGTTAATTAGTCATAAAATTAGAATGAAACATCTCTACTTTAATATGTACAATTTATAAACAATCAAATTAGGAAAATACGACTCCAAATAGAAAGTGTAACTCAATTTGGAAACAACACCAAATTTGGCATGCATAATCAGCTTGCCAAGTTGTGGTTGAGCTGCTAAATCACAAAATTCCGCCTAGATAAACTGTAAACGGCTCGTCGGCAAGCTGGTACATCGATATTTTTTCCCCTTTTCCAAATGGTGTGTTGAATATTCCATATTTGCTTAATAATAAAGTTATATAGCTCATATATGTGAGACAATTATCCTTTTCGAGATAATTTTAGATTGAATTAGCCCTTTATTTACTCTCACAGTGAGATATACCTTTTTCATTTATAAAAATAAAAAATAAAAAAGAAAAAGATAAAAAGCTTTCAATTAGAAAGGTAAAACCTCCACCTACTCCCATCCAACTACTATCCTTTTCTTACATAACCCCAATAGGAAAGTTTTACTGTAATTATAGCTTTTTTTTTCTTAAAAAAAAAAAAAAAAAAACCAATTAGTATTTATTCCCTTCATTTCCAAATTTAATATTTTCTCCACAATTTTCTAAGAATTTGATTTTGTTTGTATTAAGATGCAATGAAATTTTTATAAATTAATAATGATGAGACCACAAACTTTTATTAATTTGGAGAGCTATTGATTCATAGATTAATTTCAACATTAACAAAAAAAAAAAAATTTGAAATTACTAATGAATATACAAATTTTATGTCTAGAATCAAATAACATTTTCAAAAGATATATAATTAACGTTTCTTAATACAATATATCACTTTTATACATATACAACGAACAATGTTCAATATATATCTACCTAATGAAATTAATTATGTACTATATAGGTTAGTTGAATTTTTCATTGTATTTTATTTTCTAGTATTCATGTATTGAATAGGTTAATTGAATTTGAATATTCATTGTATTTTATTTTAGAATATTTAAGGTATCATGATTAATAAATTACTATATAAATAATTATACAATCTGATAGATAATACTAAAAATGGCTTCTTATTAAATCAACCAAAAAAAGAAAATCAACCATGACCAACCAAACACCAAAATACTGTGAGAATATAAGAAAAAAAATCACCCTCTAGGCACTCAAATAGATTTTCAAGATTGGCTAAAGGTTAGCCATCAAATATGCTTAATTTAAAGGAAAAAAAAAAAAACCAAAAAACAAAAAACTATAGATTCATGTTTCACTAAATCGTTATTTACATGTACTAATTATGTTTAAGAAATTTTTTATATATAGATGAGACAAAACAATGTATTTATACAAACTTGTTTTAATAAATTATTATCTTATTGATTTATTGGAAACGATTATATTTTAGAGCTGGCACTCGAGATTTTTAATTATATTAGAGAGAGCATTAGTTTATAGAGTATAGATTTTAGACTAAATAATTTATTAGTCTCTATGTTTTTAAGATTACACTAGTTAGTCCATTCATGTAATCTAAAGTATTTAAATTTTGTCTCAATCAACTCTCTAATCCTTTCATATATTTTTACATATGAAAGTACAAAACTACTCTTAGTTATAAGTAAAAAAATAAATCTTTTAATTTTTAAATTTAATTAGAATACTTGTAATAAATTTTTCGTAGTATATATATACACACTAATATTTCTATATTTGTATATATTAGTACAAAAAAAAAATTCACTATTATTTATATTATTAAATTTTTTTTTATCATTTTTTTTATTAGTTTAATATAATATCTTTAAATTAACAAGAAACGTGAATATAAATATTGATAAGTTTTTAAAATGATATGTTAATGTTCTTTATAAGATCAAGATAAAATGTTTGTGTTTTCAATTTTATATAATTTCACTCTTATTTTATATTTTTAAAATTATTTATTTATTTATTTTAATGAAATAAATTTTATGTTGATAGATTAATTTATATAATTAGGTTAAATTTAATAAATTAACTAATATTAATAATATTGAAATTATTTTAAAAAAATAAAAATTATAATATATTTTATAATTATAAATTAGAATAAAGGATATTTTAATAATTTTTAATCCAGTTTGATCATTAATTTTTGAATTATATATAATTTAAAAAAAAATTATATGGAATGATACGATTGAGGGGAAACCTAAGAAAACTCATTATGAGCTGTCAACAACTGAAAAGTTGGGATGCCATATGTAGAGCTTATTATCACAATCACAAAACAACACAGGGGCACCACTATTTTAATTATTTTTAAGTTAAGAATTACTAACAATTTTTCTTTTTCACATTTTAATGTGCTTATTATATTTTATATAAAATGTAAAAAGTTTATAGAATCTGAATTTAATTTTTGATATATAATTGAAAAGGAGACCATTTAGAAATATCTAATTGAATTAGCACATTAAAATAATATATTTTTAATTATAAAAAATGAATGGCTGAATTTTATTTTTATTTATTTTTTAAATGTAATTTTAGTGGAATATGTGAAATTTGGGGGTAATTGTCTGTTTGTGGGTGGGGGTTGGTGCACACTGAAACTGAAATATTAAATTAAAGGAAGGGTCAGAAGAATATCCTTTCTTCTTTCTCGATTTTTGAAATTCATTTTTCTTTTACTCGCTCAGGAGTAATGACAAAACTAACTTACAAAATATCTTTTTGACTTTTTTTAATTTTTTTCTTATGAATTAAATTTTAAATAATACTCCTTTCCTGTCTAATTTTTTTCTTATGTATTTCACTTCGACCAGTTTAGAAGTGCTGTTAGTAAAAATATAAGTACTGTTAGTAAAAATATTGTTAGAGAAAGTTAGACTTCATTGCTTTTTTTAAAATTAGTTTTAAGTATTTTTCGAGTACTTTGCTAAATACAATCTGACTTTTACTAATTGAACATTTAAGACTGCTTTCCGCAACCCCAAAAGCAGATTTCAACTAAAATATGGTTTCACGTGCTTTGACTGAAAACTGCTTTCAAAACTGCTGAAAACTGACCCAAACTAGCCGATGCTTCCTAATTTTTTGACCTTTAAATGCTTCTTACTCTGCCACATCTTTTTTTTATTCTTAAATTTATTTAAATTTAAATGACTATTCTAATTTTATACTATTAATTAATTAGTACAATGTTTTTATATTATTGGTGTTAGTTTATCCACGATGATTCCTAGACAGTCCCTTTCTTTTTCCTTTTCCTTCTCTATCAAAATAAAAAAAAAGATATAATTTATTCTTCTGATCTAAAATTTTACATCAACTTAATGTTATGTTCTCTTATTTTTAAAATAATGTCTTAACAAAATAAATACTGTATGTTTGTTCAATGTTAGTTTAGAAAGAAAATAATAAGATTGTACAGAGATTAGTGGAATATCCCCCATGCCCGTTAGGGTGGGATTGTATAGATTCATCCCCATTTTTCTTAACAGATTTATATTAAGAATAAGGATTGGGATGAAATGGCACGGTCTATCCTCAATTTGCTCTATTGACAAGCCTATTTTGCTTCCAGAAAGTAGGGGTGCACACGGTCGGTTAATCGGTCTATATAGATTTTTACAAACAGTTAACCGTTTGAATGGTTTTTTTAATCTACTAACCATACATTGTCCATTAAATTTGGTCGGTTAACCATTTCTTTACGGTTAACCATTTACAAAATAGACATTATGATTTTACTAAATTTATAATATTTGAAACCTCAAATAAATAGACCTTAAATCTCAAATGTCAAATAAAAATATAAAATTACAAACCATAGTCTTAATTATGAATTAAAATAACATTTTAACCATAAACTCCAATAATTAAAACATTAATAAAAAAAAAGTTCCCAAATATAGAAATTGTTGTACAATATCAAATATTAATTAATAAAATAGTTCTTCCCTATTCGTTTTTCAGTGACTGTGAAATTAAGAATCGAGAGGATATGGGAATGGAAGGGAAAGACCGAGACTACTTGGTGTTGTATTGTAATGAAGTAAAATAACATCAAAAACCCAAATGTTTCACTTACTATTCATATTACCTATATATATATATATATAATTACATACTTTTTTAAGAAAAATATTTGTAAAAAGTCGGTTAACCGCGAGTCCACATAGACTTTTGGTGGAAAAACCTAAACCTAAACAGTAATAGTTAATTTCTCAAAATAAAAACCATACACTAGTCCATCGGTTTCGGTTAACCATATTTTTAGCTCGGTTTCACAGTTTTTCAATTTTTTTTTGCAACCCTAACAGAAAGATTGTCCATGTTTCCATTATGGTGCATCCTAAATTACAGTTAAGTTTCCTTTTTTAGACTATAGTCAATTTAATTTCTTAATATGCCCCTTTTTAATATCCATTGGCATTTGCATAATGTATAAGAAACATATTATTTCAAACTATAAAATTGATTTTCGGATTTGAAAATCAAATTCCAATCTTAACCTAAATAAGCCCACCTCAAGAAAATTATATTTTCTAATAATGAAAATTTAAATAAAAATAAAATGTATACTTTAAAATAAATATAAATATCACATAGAAACTTTTAACTTATATATTTTTTATTTGATAATTTATAATATATAAAAGTATATTAAATATATATACATATTTAATAATTAGTCAGGAACCGCCTAAAAATAGGCGGGCTTAAGTGGACATGGGCTGAGACTAATGTCAATTTTCTAATATCTAATTGTCGCAGGTCGAGCGTATATCTAAGCCTGCGATAAGTTTGCATTTGAGTAGTTAAATTGGACTATATTTTCGGGATGAAGATATTATAATGAAAGTGTATGAATATAATAGAGTTCATGAGTAAACTTATTTATTTTTTTATTTAAAAGAATGGCTGAAGTTGAAATTTTGTGAAGGACAACGTTTTTCTTGCAATTCATCCAAAATGGAGCCATTCCCATAATCCCATAGGATAATGGGTATCTTTAGACTAATGGACGAACACATAACATTAGCATATAAATATAAATAGTAAATATAAATATATTTATTTATTTATAATTTTGATAACATCGCTTTGATTTACGCAATTGATACATCATATCTATCTATGTATTAATAAAAATTATAGATAAATATAAAAATAACATAATATCAGTTTCAATTTATTTTTCTCTTTTTTTTAGTTAATCTAATTACTCGATTTGAGGATAATCTGATATTACTTTTGAATTTTTTTCAATTAAAATTTATTATGTATATTGAAATTCGAATCAAAATTTCTATCTTAAACAATTTGAATTAACCACTTAGACGAATTTTAATTCGTAAAGTTGTTTAACTTATAATTAACAAATGCATCAATCACATTACTTAATATACGTATATCAACAATAAAAAGAGCAACATATTTCGACTACACTTAACTACATTATTTCCTAATAAAAAAGTAAAAACTCTTTTAAATATAAAAATACATGCTTGGACAACATATGTTTCATTATGAAGCTAAACGCCAATCATTGTGTGTTTGTTCCGACAATCTCTATCATGATTTATTTATTTTTTTAGGAATAACTATAAAAATAAATAGCTATAGTTTTAGCGATTTGAGATCTGTTACCTATAGTTTTAAATTTCAGAAATTAAGATATGTGGTTTTACACTGTAAACAAAAAATAACCTATCTTCAAATAAATTTATCTAGAAACTCTTTTATATCCTAGGATTTTTTATTTAAAACTTTGCACGTTGGTTAATAAAAATACAATGGATTTTAGTGACAAAGTTTGCAAATTTTGGAGAAACAAATGTATTTTTTTAATTAATAATGGAAAGAAATAAAAAATTCTCGAAAAATAATAAAAATAGTGGTCAGAAAATGTTCAAATATTTATTACATATTCTTAAATAATGTAGGATATTACTAAGATGCTAAATGTGAAAAAAAAAAAAAAAATATGCACAAGAATCCAGTTAACGATGTTAACCATAAGTTTTTATCCTAATTTCCGTATAAAACTCACAACGTTTTTAATTAAAGCCATAACATGCATAAAAGGAGATATGGAGTTTTTAATTAAAGAATGCAAGATTTGCATATGGGAGAAAATTAATATGGCAATGAAAATTATGCAAATCTACCTTGTTACTCTGAAGAAATTTTACAATGTATCTGGTCCACGTAAATCATTCCAATAAAAAATCAACACATATGTATTTTTATTTTTCTAATGTACTTTTTAGTTTTCAATATTTGTTTTGTATATGTATTTATTTTTCAATGGAAAAGTCCACGCGAACTGAACCCATTATAAAATCGACTATTACCCTCTGTCTTTTGTAACTAAGCAGCAGAATCCTTTAGGTCCACCAAACGTCCCTTTTTGTGAGCTCTTTAAGAAGGAATACATCTTATTTCTCCTCCATATGCAATCATCTTAGATTTTTCATTTTCATCAAATTACAAATTCCTTTTCTCCTTTGAGGCCTACCCTAGTTTGGTAAGAACAACATTTGATGAGAAAATGTTGATTTCTTTTTTTTTTTTTTTTAATTTTTTTAAATGATATAATTTTTATCTGATGAATCGAGTTTTCCAGGTATCTATAGAAGCTATCGATTTATCGAGGCGTTGCAATCAAAGAAAGTTTATTAGTTTTATAAACTTCATAATCTTTCACGATTTCCAGGTAATCTTTGCTCCGATGTTGTTATAAACACATTTTATTATCTGTAAAAATGTATTGATTTGTGTTTAAGAAAATTTATAACCGAACTAGAGCTCACTCAAGTATCTTAAAAAGCTATCAATTCATCGATTTATCGAGACGTTCCGATTAAAGAAAATTTAATGGTTTTATAAACTTTACAATCTTTCACGATTTTCAGATAGTCTTTGCTTCAATCGTGTTGTAAACACATTTTATTATCTTTGAAAATGTATTAATTTATGTTTAAGAAAATTTATAATTGAAACAGAGCTTACTCAGATATCTGAAGAAGCTATCGATTTATCGAGGCGTCGCAATCAAAGAAAGTTAACGAGTCTTATAGAGTTTACAATCGTTTACAAATATTTCAGGTAATCTTTGCTCTGCTCTGATCATGTTGTCGAATTACTTTATTATCTTTAAAAATGTAATAATTAGCCATAAAAAAATGTAATAATTAATGTTTAACAAGATTTATAACTGAAACAGTACTAATTTATTGTTTAAATTGAATAAGAAATAATCAACATAAACTTTTCTAAAAATAATAAGATAAGTCAAATATATTTTGTTCGCCACGATAAAAAATTTTTTTTTGTTTCCTCCTAATGATATTCAAAAATTTTCTCTTGATTTTAGGCATCGTGTATTTATTTATTGTTTTTTTTCATTAATATTGGATCCCTAAATTTTAATTATATTCAATTTTATGATTAATGTATTTGTGCCCTGAAAGGTTTTTAATTTTAATTTTCTATTAAATTCTTGAATTTCATAATTAGATACGTGGGATGAAGCTTAAATCTTGTCCTCAGCTTTATCACGTGACTTAATGATGCATCATATGATTATTGACAATTTTTTTTTTTTTTTTTTGATAAATTTGTTCATGTTGTTTTTCTTTTAACGTATTTAATAGTTATATTTATAAATTATGAATAAAATAAAAACGTCACATAAAAATATGATGACAGTCGCATAAAAACGTCATATTATTCATTATATTGATAAATTTCAACTAAGCTTTCTAAATACTCGAAAATCATAAAAAAAAAAAAAAGAAAATTCCTAAAAAAATCAATGCTCAAATTCTTTACTACAGAATCACTCTCTCTTATATATATGCTTATAGAAGCAATGATTCCATATAAACATATATTTGAACATAAACACACCATCAACGACAATTAAACAAAATCAAAGATCAAAATGGAAACAAATATGAAATTTAATTTGTGTTTTACACAGATACTTAATCTGCACACTAGCAAGGAACTTGATTTTCCTTTCATGGTTCTAATTGTATCAGTTTCTTTTCTTGTAACAGTTGAAACAGAAATTTATCCTCTTGAAAAGCAGAACAATGGCTTATGAATTGAGGGAAAGAAGAAACAATGGTGTGCTTGCAAACTACTATTGCAGTAGTGATGATGAAGATCGAAGTGGCGAAAGTGACACCTTTGCTGATCCTGATTACAACGGAAGAGGTTCATCTAGAAGACGGGTCCGGGTCCGGGTCCGGAATCCAGTCCAATCTGGAGAAGCACCAAGGCAAAGGAGGAAACTTTCTGCTGCTGCTTCTAATCAGGAATGCAGCACATCCTCGAGACAACCCGAAACCGAAGAGAAAACAGTGGTTGCATGGATGATGTACAAAGGAGAAATAAGGGAGGAGGAAGCAGTAAAATGTGAGGTCAATGGGGTGACTAAAGAAGGGGCAGTGAGAGCTGAAGGTGTCTTGTGTAGATGTTGCAGCATTCTGATGAATGTTTTTGAGTTCGAGATTCATGCTGGCAGTTTATCTGCCAGACCATATGAAAACATAATTGTGATGCGAACGAACAGTTCTTTGCTGCAACATCTTGTTAAAATATGGAACAAGGGAGGGAGGACCAGAACCAGGCTATACAATCATGTAGAACCTAAACCTGGGGCTGAAGATAGCAGTGATGATGTCTGCCAAATATGTGCAGACGGGGGGGATTTAATGTGTTGTGAACAATGCCCCTCTACTTTCCATCTCGGATGTATTGAAATGGAGGTGAATTATGTACAAAAAATATGTATGCATATGAGTAGAATTGAATAATTTAGTGTTAATCATTAGTTTTGTTTGAATTTGGATTGCAGGCAGTTCCTGCAGAAGGATGGTATTGCTGTTACTGCAAGTGCAAGTACTGTGATACAACATGCTGCTATAAGAATAAGCTGGCATGTGTTCAATGTGGCAGAGCTTGTAAGTGAAAAATCTCCTTCAAGATTCTTCTGTTTTGTTGTAGAATTTGATGTTTGTTGAAAGCCAAAAACCTGAAATATAGGAAATGTAATTGTTACGATTAGAAGAGTTTATTACAATTTGTCACTTTTTCTGCAATTACTTGTATAATCTTATGAAAATTCTTTTTTGCTGTTACAGTCCACTGGCAGTGTTATGGCACAAGAGAAGAGTTAGATCTTAACAATGATGACTTGGGCTTATTTTGCAGCTCTACTTGCAAAGAGGTATGCATATATGTATTCTTAAAATCTCTACTCCCTTTGTTGATTGATTATGATTTGTTGTGAAGTATGATGAATGATTAACTAAACTTAGAGGGTTTTGCTTAAGGTTGCTAAGAAGGTCCGAGGCATGGTCGGAGTTAAGAATATAATAAAGGAAGGATATACTTGGAGTCTAATCCGGCGGATGGAGGCCGTTGAGACCGAAGATGACCACAGACGAATGGAATGCAACACCAAAGTCGCGTTGGCATTTGAGGTCTTAAATGAAAGCTTCATGACCAACATAGACAATTATACTGGGATAAATGTCTTAGAAAGTGTGGTCAACAACAGAGGGTAACAATCAAAATTTGATCAGTGAAAAAAAAAAAGAAAAAAAAAGAAATGCTTATTTGACACCTCATCATTTTTTTTTATCTTTGCAGGTCCAATTTAGAAAGAGTCAACTTCAATGGCTTTTACACATTAATATTGGAAAAAAATGATGCAATCATTTCTGCTGCGACCATAAGGTGTGTGATCTGTTATATGTATATGCAACTTGGGTATGCGGTTGTTGTTGAGCATAGTTACGCATATATATTGTTAAACTAATCTGTTAGTTCTTTTCCAAGCTAAATACGAAAGAGTAAAAAAAATGCTTTCGTTGCCGTGGAAAAAGAAGCCTTCGTATCTTCGCTCATGTAGTTCATGCTTTTGCAGAATGCACGATAATGAGGTTGCAGAAATGCCTTACATCGCCACGCGAAATAAGTATAGGCTAAGAGGCATGTCGAGAATGATCTTCGATGCTGTAACATATGTAAGCAATTGAACTATTAAACTATAGGGTGTTTGGTTCAACTTTTCGAAATAACATTTCAAAACTATAGAAGGATATTTTTTTTTGAAATGGATAATAGCTGTCATTTCAAAAAAGGATTTTTTTTGTTTTTGTTATATAATTTATGGTTGGAACTAGTGACTAATGCTAATTTGGAATCCAGGTCCTTACCTACATTGGAATCAAGCATCTGGTGATCCCAGCTCTTGAGGAGGTTACTGATATGTGGCAAAGGAAGTATGGGTTTTCTCCAATTAATAGTGAGATGAAACAAAAACTCATAAATTACAACACCCTTATGTTTCCTGGCACAATCAGGCTGCAAAAGATATTTGCAGGCACCTCTTCAGCAATGGAGATGGATCATAATGCTGCAAGGCTGGCCACTCTTGGTTTGACCAGTGGCCACTATTGAGGAGGTGGAATAGCAGCTAAAAGAAGAATCCTCCGAGAGAATTTTGTATATTTTATTTGATTAAACAGTAGTTGAGTATGGAACCGTAATTTGCAGGGCATCTTGATGCATTTGTAATTAACCTTCTTTGAGCTAAATGTAAATTTTATTTGGGTTTGCTGGTCATGTTTACATGTATCATTTCTCGCATCTGTTTGCTTGTTCTCAACTTCTTAGATTGATCTATTATGACATTTAAACATATTTCATAGTTCATGCTAATTCTTGCTAGTTGCTATAAGCATATAAGCAGAGTTGAGGTGTATAGCTTCTACTTCCCATTTCCTCACAAGCATTAAAGAATAGAGCGGAAGGAGAAAACATTCTACAAAAGCAACAAAATTCAAAAAATTCTACAATGGTCCTGATCCAATGGATGGAATTGTTAAAGCTAATGTAAACACAAATACATGAAAGTTAGCACTTTTTAACATGCTTCCGCAATGTATTTATACATCTTAGTGTTTCGGTCCATTGGATTCAAGACCATTATAGGATTTCTCGCAAACTCCACGCGTCGGTTTGGTTTGAGGCACTCAGATCTTACCACAAGAACAATGCAAGGCATGTGAATTCTTAACACATGGGGCAAGTGCAAGTGGCATTGGATTGTACTACTTTTGAAGCAACATAGGAGTGTTCCATGAGGCAAATAATACATTGCATGTTACAAAAAAAAAATGTTACAGCGAGGTAAGTTGTGTTGGTTTTTTTTTTTAGGGAAATCTTCTTGTAAATAAAAGGGAAACAAGAGAAGTTCTACATTGATGAAAAACAGAGCACTTATTATATTTCTTACTCATAAAGGACAATTAGCAGAACCAATTTATAGGCTTACAGATAACAGAAAATGAAAAAAATTAGCAACTATCTGATACTTATTTTGACTAAGTAAATAACATAAATTTCTCCTATCTAATAGCAAACAAGATATCTAATTATCAGCATTTTCATGTAACATATTTTGAATCAAATCTCCAACACTCCCGCTTGATTCAAAATCCGTAAAAAGAAAAATTAAAAACACTTTTGCAGATTCTATGAAGCATGTGATTTCCAAATTGTTCAATTTTGTGAAGTACTTCTCTTCACAACACATGATGCACTTCTCATCATAAACAACATTTGTTGATGCACTTCTCATCAACTTTTGGTGCACTTCTAACCAATTAAAAAAGAGTCTATTCCGCTTCTTCAACAATCTTTGCTAACTTTGCATCTTCCTCCTTTTATATCCTGCACCTTTTGTAGATGGCCAAATCTTTTACACTTGAAACATTTTGGTTTTCCCCTATGCCAGCAATCTTTTTCTTCATGACCATATCTCTCGCAATGAGAACACTGAGTAACTTTTCTTTTTGGAATTTTGGCTAAAAAGGCTCCTTCAACAACTTCTTATACTCCATTTTTCCTCATTGCTCTTCTTTGCTCTTGAGCTTGCAAGGCATTTATTAATTCTGTTAAGGACATTTCACTTATATCTCTTGAATCTTCAAGAAATGAAAGTTTTGCCTCAAACGTTTCAGGCAAGTTTATATATATTTTCTCTACAATTTTGTTATCAGGTAGATCTTCTCCCATCTGCCGCGTTTCATTTGCTACTGGCATCAACTTGTTATAATACTCATGTATTGTCCTTAGGTGAGCTTTCATTTTGACAGCCCAAATTTGATAGTTTTCACCATTAAAGAGTAGAGGTGAAGGAGTTGACGTATTGTGAGAAGCCATGAGAGTTCTTTTTTGGATTACTCACAGGTCCTTTAAGATCATGAAAGCTCTGATATCATATGTTGGTTTTTTTTTTTGGAAGAAAATCTGCTCTTGTAAATAAATGAGAAACACGAGAAATTCTACATTGATGAAAAGCAAAACACTTATTATTTTTCACACTAATAAAGGACAATTAACAGTGCCTATTTATAAGCTTACAGATAACAGAAAATGAAAAAAATAGCAATTATCTGATACTTATTTTGACTAAGTAAATGACATACAATTTCTCCTATCTAATAGCTAACAAGATATCTGATTATTAGTATTTTCATGTAACAGATTTTAAATCAAATCTCCAACAAGTTGCCCATATCAACTAGAGTGAAAAGAATGGTTCAGTTGGTTATAGACTAAACTGAGAAAAAGTTATCATATATACTAAAGTCAACCAGCATCGAACTAATTTCTGCGTAAGGGAGATTTTCATCGCACAAAAACAGAGCACATCCTTATGGTTACAAACAAATTCATCCTAATACTTCTAAAAACACTCTGGACCCATCATTCTACTAAGTGTACAGTGACTATGAGCTGTTATTTGTTCACAAAGAATTTCAGTGCAGATCGAACATTCTTGGAGCTTAGTGCCGCTACAAAATGCCCCAATGGCGCTGAAGCTATGAATGCAATCTTTTCAGGAATCTTTGGAAATGTTTTGATTTGATATATTATTCCGAATTATCATATATGGCGCGAGAAACCGAGGACTGATGAATGCCAATCCCAAACAGACCAACACCAAGAATACAACCAACCAAGCCTTGTGCGGAATGCCCATCAACAACTCATCACAAACTGTCACACAAGTAACTACATTAAAATAATAAACGCTATGGTGGGATTGCAATCTTGTTCAGATAATATGAAAAAACAAAGCAAATAAGAAAAGGAAAAATGTCATCCTAAAATTTTATCGGATTCTCGTGAGATCAAACAAATCTACTTCCTCAACACAAATCTTATAAGAGCTAGAAAAAATTAACAGATAGCAGAGATTGCATTTTAGAATTTTAATGACAATGGAAGTGTCAATCAGGTTTGCTTAAACACGTTAGCAAGTGACAGTAGACAATAATCCTAGACGGAAGACTTGATGTTTATATGAATTCATTACCTATGTTGAATACGATGTACTGCCTCTCAGACACATTTGGTATAGCAACAATCCCCTCAGGCTCCACGGTTACCAAAACGTACAAATTTCTCTAAACAGGAGAATAAGAAACGGAATTAACCATAATAGAACTGGCTATACATAGGATGATTAAATGCAATCAAATATTAGCAAGTCCAAACCTGTTCACTAGTTACACCATCAGTCTTGAAAATCAGTTTCTCAGTATTAAGTAATCTTCTATTCCGATTTGTCCCCATGCCTGAACCCTCTTTCTTTAGTTGGATAGAGAAGCTAGCAGGTATCTGTTAATAAGCAATGCATATTAACACTTCACAATCAAAACAATCCAAAAATTGACACCCTAATGACAGAATCACATACAGAAGCTGGATATGATATCTTCACTTCGTACCAAGTGTTTGATTTAAGCCCTTGCAGTTCGTACAAACGAGAACCCATATGAAATGGAAGAGTTTCCTTCCACAGTTCCTTCCCAACAGTCAACACTTTGGTGTCACCCCTGTGTGATCATTAGTAAGGAAGTATTGTAGGCAAGACATTGAAAGTAAATAGAATCCACAAAGGCTATAAAAGGTGAAGTATACTGACATGTCTCCATAAACAAAGTTCAAAAAGTTGAAAGTGAAGCTGAGAACGTAGAGCACAAATAATCGATGACAAAGCATGGTGACCCGAAAAATTCCCAAGCTTTACCTGCAGCTTCTCAAACCTAATCAATCACAGTAATGCAGTTTAGTCCATTTGCCTCTTTCCCGCACATAATAGTGATAATAAATAAAAGCGAAGCAACTGTAATTAAATTGAAAGAATGAATTTAAATTTCTATAAGCAAAGCAGGAAAAAAAAAAAATATTCGCCTCCTAAATCTTAATGATCAAACCATCTATGAGTTTGTATTGAAAAGACATAAACATTTGAAGTGTTATTCAGATCAGAAAAACAAGCTTACCCTTTTTCGAATAAAATTCAACGAGTTTCAGCTAATTTAGAACAAAATGAACTTAGTTAATGCAGAAGGTTCAACCTATTTTGGATCATGGAAGAAAATCGTTTCACTATATGAAACCAGTCAATCAACAAGCAGCATAAATCTCTCAGATTTTTTATAAAAAATAAAATAAAAAATGAAAAAAGAGAGAAAGAAACTAAGTCTTTTTCTTTCCAAAGAAGCGCCTAAACACGAAGGAGAAAATGAACAATAACTTACCGAATGAAAGCCACCGATCACTCAGTCGCCGACGCACCGATTGGCCACTCAACTGAGCGAAGCTATTTATGACATCGTTTTTTATTTTTTAGGCTTTACCGCTTTAAACCCGAATTGCTGCAGAATTTTTACTCAAAAATCTATTTCATCCTTAACCTTCTAAAATCATCGATCTGCCCCATTATCTCTCAATTTTTCCTCATTAGACTCCCCTGGTGTGACGCCTCAAACACCGTTAAAATTATGTGGTGACTTTAGAAAATTAAGTAGGAATCTGGGCTTTAGAAAATCAGGTTTCGTTTACCTTTAGAAAATGGACAGAAAATTAGTACTAGCATTAGGAGTAATCTGCTTGGTTAGTTTAATTGAATTTGAGGAGAAGAAAATATGAGATTGTAGGGTTGATTTGAAATGGATAATAAATTAGATTGGAATTGAGAGATGAAGGTGGCGAAAATTAAACTAAAGTGGGGTCCATTATATTTTTTTAATATTTTTTTTATGTAAAAGTAGAAATCCATTCTCATTTAAAGAAGATCATAATCACTCATTCACACCGTTAATTGGAGGGCCTTTAATATTGAAATTAGAGAATGGAGGGGTAGATTGAAGATGTTCGTTGGTTGGGGACCAAATTGATTTTTGGAAGAAAGTTTTGGGGGCAATTTAGGCTTTACTCTTTTATCTTTTCTCTGCATAAGTTTGTTCGCCTATTGGTGAATTATTTTCTAGGAAATTTATTCCTCCTAGCCGCATAAGGCTAAATAAATAAATTATCGGAAAAATGATCTTTTTTAGACTTGATGTATTACATATTTAGAGGCTGATTTATAAATATATGAAACATTTTGATCTTTTCATCATGATTTTACTCTATTTAAATCGAATAAAGTTATCACAATAAGTCAACCCTAAATGGATTATATTTTTATGCGACAATTTCAAACGTACAAATTTTCATATATCAATCTCCGACATGCAATTTCAATAATGGACATTTGGTACAAAAAGATAATAGTTGGATAAAATCTCATCTTGGGTAAAGAATACACACTTCCAAATCAAATTTCATAATTCACTAGGTTTAGCGAAGTAATGGTACAAAATCAGTAAGGTTATGTTGCAATATTATCCCCTACAGGTTATGATGCCAAAATTAGCATTTTAGGAACAAAGGAATTACATAATTTACCTCGTATAAGGAACCACAAAATTTAACACTGATCCAGTAAACCAGATTATTAATATGCAATGGAAGAGCTATATCATGCCTTCACAAATGCGACAGCTTTACGATGGTCTGATTCATTGAATTAGAACCATTGTAAAATTTCTTAAAAGAAACCAAACACATTAAAATAAAATCAGAGAGCTTCAACAAATGTAAAATTTCTCATAAAGAAACTAAAAAAATTTACTGTCATCCTGGCTCTGATCTAATAGATCAGATTAATAATATATGCACTATTGTATATAAGTACCATGCATTTATAATTTTATATACAATGGTTTGATCCATTCAATTCTGAAAAGAACCAAATGCATTTAAATAAAATCAGATAACTGCAACAGATGATACGTTATCTGTACTGAATTAAATTAAAACTGAGCCTATATAGAATGGAATTACAAGAGAAGGAAGCACCTAATTTCCTTCTGTTTCACAGGAAAGAATCTTAATATTCCAATTGTTGTCAATGATTAGGAGGATGGTTTGAGGAAAGCGAAGAATAGGTTAAAACTAGAGAAAACCTAAGTTACTTTATCCTCAAGACTTGAGTCGGTTGAAATGTAAGAGCAAACCGTGAGCTCTTAGGGGTCTCAATTATGTCGCTCGTTATCTCCTCTTGCTGTTTTCACAGCATCAGATTCTGCATCTCGGCATCTTTCAAGGATCACATTGCAGTTATTCATAGTGCAGGAATCAAGAAGACCATGGTTCCAGAGCTTGATCATGAATAATCTCCAGCACCTGATTCATCATCGTGCCAAATATCAATCATATCGTATTTTACTAATGAAGGAATGAACACTTGCAGCAATCATAGAGAAGAATGAAATAGACTACAAGTTAACAAGGTATAATCATACTTTAGAACAATATTATGATATTATTTTGATGTGAATAAAAGCCGCCATTTGTTGGCATCTTCTCTTCCACTGAAGCATAAATTAATATGATCATTATAACAATGGTTTTAGTAGACAAGATGAGAAGCTCATTCACAACAGGGTTAGAATTCTCCCAAATCATCAGAAAATTTTCAATATCTGGACCAATAATTGCTCTGACATACAGAGTGCAGACTTTGCAATGACCAGAAAGAACAAAAAAATTCCACAGAGCATACCAAAACAGAGCAGGAGATCCGACAAGCTCCGGTCCATGGAATTTCGAAAATGCTTCACATGCCCAGGGAACATGTCCATCTGCCAGAACCCTGTCGCAATCAAAAATAAAATTCTTTTAATACTCAAACCGAATACCATGAACCAGCATTAGGTTTTCATTAGGTTCTGGTGAGTCCTACGAGAATCTCAGCACAAAAATGATAAACTGAAAAAGCAGCAGAAAACTGAAAAGAATAGAGAAAGGAAGACAATAAAATTGAAAAGAATTGAGAAGGAACCAAGAGGAAGAAGGAAGAAGAAGATTTGATGAGCACTGAGCAATATAATTACCTTTGCTTTCTCACAAATGAGTTCCAAAGATGCATTAATTGTTTCTCATCTTTGCTAACATCCACAAAGTCATCAAGCATCTGAAACGTAATAGTTCAACATTAGTGTCTGCACTAGGAAATTGACAATTCTCATCTTGGAAATGAAGGCAGCAATTAGATGGGCCAGAAAAAGGAGATAAAAGTCTACACAAAGTTAAAATCAAATTTCACTTGTATATTGACAAATGCAAGTCAAAGTCAGCTGAGTTAATACAGTACCAGTGCCTAGATACTACAGGGATGGGAACTACTCATTATTGTAAGAATGACCTTATAGATAAAACCTGGTTGAATGAAGATATTCTAGAAATTTGTAAATTTTCTGCTTTCAATTTGACATAATTTCAGATTGAACAAGGAAAAGGAAAAAAACTAATAACTGATAAACTACGAAATCAACTTCTGAACTAAATGGAACTCGAAAAAAGAACAAGAAAAGTTTAGTAATAAGCTGAAATTCTTTTAATCCTATCACAATGTGCTGAGATCCCTTGCTCATAGTTTTAGCTCTTCATAGAATAATTTAAACACTTCTTTAGAGTTGGCAAAAGAAATTTAGTTACAGCAGAAAAAAAAAAAAAAAAAAAAATCAGACTAACATAAACAATGAGGATAGAGATATAAATATAAACAAGAAACAGAAAGAAAAAAAACACAGAAATCAGATTATTCCAAAATTAAATTCAAACAAGTTCAACATCAAGAGGGAAAAAGAACAACTAGACTAACAGAAGTTCTTCCAAATTCTGTGATACCCATTCGATCCAAGTTTCCATATAAAGGAGAAACTAGCACAACTTGAAGAGTATATAGTACACTTTGTAAACACTGCTAGTGAAGTCCTAATTATAAATCATAAATCTAAAAGTTTGTTATTTAATTACAGGATTCTCATTATTAGTTGACATGTAAAATGTAGTTAGAGATATCTATGCCCTAACCTAAGCTTTGCCTTGCAGAGTATTGCATAGCACAGCTTATGCAAGCAAATGAGTGATTCCACATTATCTGAAAGGTGATAAAACAAACAGTCACAGGTTATGCAAGCAAATGAGTGATTCCACATTATGTGAAAGGTGATAAAACAAACAGTCACTGACCGAGTTCCATAGAATACAAAATGCACGAAAAAGAATTTTTACCACTGAAGAAGAATCATAAAACACACGCACACACATAGAAAGCCAAAATATATAAAATCATCAAGCATACCCTCCTGTCTTCAAAATCTGCTATGTCGTCATCAACTTCATCTTCACTGTCTCGATCTGACATTACTTGTTCCAGTGCCATAGGCTTCAAGAACAAAAGTAAAGATATCAATGAAAATGGTGAAAAGGAAAGGAAAAAGGGGACACAAGTAAATTGCTTAAACATCGCAAGTCTATTGAAAAGTCATATTATTTCTTAGAAACCTATTCACAGTTCCAACTTCAAAGTTTTAGCAACACAAGAATTTCACTAGTACTAAACATTCAGATAAGATATTCCAGGAATTCAATTAGAATAAAAATTCATACGGCAATATCAGACTAACATAAACAATGATAGATATAACTATAAACAAGAAACAGACAAAAAAAAAGAGCATATACAGCGGCTAGTTATTTCTTGGGATTGAGAATAGGAGGCTATATATACTGTGAGGAGAGAAGGTTGAAGCACGATGAGTATTCTGTTATTCAGAATTGGCTTAGGCTTGGGGCGGCAGAATTCCTTTCTGCTATTGGTTATCTTTTTTGGCTATTTCTTTTACTTTCTTTAGAGCTTGATCTGTTTGGCCGAATTTTTACTTGATAGTAATACTTACAGCAATTTTTTTTTTTTTTTTTACCAGAGATTGCTTTTATTCTCTGTTATTGTTATATGATTTGGGTTAATTCTCATCACACTCATACCCAAGTTCTCATGTCTTTATGACCCAATCTATTCTTGCTTCAACCAGTATAATTCTTCTTTATGTGAATTTTCTTGAAGTAGATAGAAGAGCAAAATTTTCTGTCAAGACAATAGCTCATCACCTGAACTCTATGAGAATGATAAAACTGTCGCTTCTGCAGGAGTGCACGGCTGGCAAAAGAAATTTAAAATAGATAATAGATTAGCATCCGAAAAGAGAAAACAAGTTAAAGAAAACAACAGAAACTGTAAATGAGTTTATGAACATAGAAAGAAACCTACTCTTTCTACTATAAAGTAAATCTTAAGAGCTAAAACACCATACGGCTATCTGACATTGTTATATTGAAAGTGCACAGCCGAAAAACTTTTGTTTGAAAACAAACAGCAAAAATAAGAATGATAATTGGATGGTAAAGTATCATTCAAAGAGAAAATTCATTGTCAAAAACAAATATTTGGTCATATGCATCAATGATCAACAACTGTATCTGAAATACGATGGTCATTTACCACCATAATGTCAAGATTAAAGATAAGATGCAAACATCTTGTGGCTAGAGAATCCCACAGCGCTAAGACGTTCTCTTTTCAGCAAAAACGGAATGTATACACCAAATCAGTAAGCACATGTTGTTCTCTACCTTGAAAATTGACTTAAAAACCATGCAATGGCATTAGTAAGGATTCCAGAGGACAAAGCTTTTCTCCAACAAAATTCAAGGGGAAAAAAAAAATTTCATAAGTCAATAGAATACTGCACAAATAAATTAGCAAACAATGTTGGAACATACTTTTTAGGGTCTGACCGCTCCACAATTAACTTCCTTGTTTTTGCAACATGGATCCCAGCAGGCAGTGAAGGATCACTTCCAGCTTGCGATTTAATGCACTCAAAGTCCACAGAAGATTGAGCCGTGGCAATTGAAACACCTGGAATATTAGAGCTTGATGCAACACGTTCCATCAACTCTGTTCCACTAGGATAATAGGCACCAAAATTTTCTACTCCATGCCTTGAGTTATGCAAATCTTTCTCACTGGAAGATGACTTGGAAGCATTCTCACCTATGTAAGATAGAGAATGTAAAACCTCTATACAAGAAACATCATCTAGAATATGGAGATCAGTTGCAGTCTTCCCTGAGGAAAGAGTATGATGAAAAGAAGCTAAATATTCACATTTAAATCCAGGTATACAAGAAAACATGCAACCATTAGGAAAAACAAATATTGAGACAGATTTAGTAATAAATTAAAAGCATTGCTTAATAATTCCAATACACAACCCAGTAAAGGAAGCACCAACGGAATGTACAGATCTAGCAGACTTAAAATTAGAAAAGACCCTAGAAGTGACACATCCAGGTATAATCAAGCTTGACACTGTGGATGTACTAATAGATTGAAAAGAACAAGTTGAAAGGCACTAAAAATTGAAAAACACAACTTGTCTGATAGTTCCATGCATAACCAAGTGTAGCAGCAATAGATTGTACGGATATCTAGTGGATAAATTATTCCAAAATAGCAGTATCTGTAACAGTTCACAACCATCATTTTCAACATGGAACTCAAAAAGAAAGGACGGGGCATTAATTATATATACTAGAAGAGATATTTGAACAGCTGAATATCCAAGGTTTCTACAATACAGGCATAAACTGTCAACACTAAAACAAAACAAATTGATAGCAAATTGAAGCTGTTGTGGTACCATGCATTTTTTAAGAAGAACCAAAGGACATGCCGGCAGATGCTATAGGCTATAGCCCTTCAAATAATGCAGAGTGAAAAAGTTGTGAATACTAAGTTCAAGTATCTAACAGACTGAATTTCACTATTATCTCGATTATAAGAGGAAAGCAATGATCTACTAACTATAGATGTTTCGAACTGCCTGTGCATTAATTCGACTTGCAATCCTCTAATTATACATTGAATTTGTGGGAAGGGAATTATAAAGGGATTTCTATCAACTTTCTAGGTTCTCATCTGGTGCATTGAATTCTTCGTTTGCAACCATAACAATATAGGTCCAAATCCTCAGATCATCTTTTTCAAAAAGATCAAGCTGAAAGACCAATATGCTCCTTTATGATTCCATGCAATTAGTAGAATCACAACTGGGTAATGACCTCTTCATGATAAACTTTTGTGAGGAGGATTCATATTTTAGAAGTCAGGTATTTCAAATGTCAATTTTCAATTGCTCTACATCATTTGTATCCAATGCACAGCCCTTCTGCACAAAGGTCGGGCAGTTGTCTATCATATGCAATCTTCCAAACATTTTTTCCTAAAGAGAAGCTGTTTCCACCTCCTCTGCAGGAAAAGGAAGATGAAATGGAACTTTGCATCAGCTCTCATCTTTTTCTTCCCTGCCTTTGACCCTTCGCTCTTAAGTAAATGATTTAATTTGACCTCCAAGAATAAAGCAAATACTTGCATCTTAGAAGTTTTACTATCCATAAAGCAACACTCATGGATAATTAACATTCGAGGTAATATAGCTGGAGTGTTTAATATTAACAATAGTAAAATTTACCCCTAGTTTGAAAATTTTCGTTTTGATGGAACTCAATTCCATTGAACTTATTTTTTTTCTCATGATTTGTTCCAAAGAAAGCCTAAAGGTATCAGTCGAGAAACATTACCATCATCCTTCCTCAAAATTCCCTCATGCATGGCTTCCATGGGTAGTGAATCCAACTCCAAGAACTGAACACAATTTTGCTTTCTGTTTTGATCATGGTTTCTTGATTTTCGCTTTCGAAGCCTTGAGCTGTGCATATGATTCAGTTAACCTAGGTTTTCTACTACTTAACAAAATGATGAGCATAATCAGACAACGGATATGATCTCAGACCTACCAGAAGAAGAATGTCTGCTGTCTCTGCTCTACTCCATCTGCAAGAGTCTGTACATATGGTTCAAATTAGAAGATAATTTATGCAAGCTTCTACCAAACTTGAAGGCCCAAGTATGATTCTCATTGTACTGAATTAATGGAAAGAAGAAACCATTTCAAGAGTATAACAATCTAGTAAACTGCATAGTCTTTATTTCTGAAACAAAGGTATACAACGTAGTACATACAAGAAAACAACATTGTAAAAGGTCAGACAAATAATGTGGCAGTTCTTTTCTTTTCTTTTTAAAATGTAATGGGTCCCTCAAAAACCAGTAAGGTAGTAAGTAACCATTTGAAATAAAAAATTACAGGTTAGTAATTTGATTTAATTTGCTATCTCACCTATGTGGCATGGAAACTAAAATGGAAACAGTAACTGAAAAGGAAATGGACGCAGGGAATGCCACATCTAAAAAATATAGGAAATGGAAACTAAGGGGGAAGTGTAATTAATAAAAATAGAGAGATATATTTATAAATATTAAAACTATAAAGATGTATTCATATAATTTATTTCTTATACAAGACAGAAAAATAACATGTACTTAAAAAATAAATTTACCAATTATTTTTCAATTATTTAAAAAATAAATTTACCAATTATTTTTCAATTATAAACCAATTTACCGTAAATGATAACCAAAACATAGGAAAAACGATTGAAGAAAACAAGAAAACATAGACTTCATGTTCAAACGAAGTTGCAAATTATCAAGTAAGGAGTTTTGAATTGAAGAAGTTTTAGTTTGGCAGAATTGTAGTCAGAACTGGAGGATAATTTCTTAGATATGGTTTCCTAAATCATAGGAAATGCATTTCCAACTTCTATTATTTACAGAAACAATCCCAGAAATGTATCGTACTGGTTTCCTGGAATTTCTTTTTTCCAAAATAGGAACGAAATGTTGAAACGTGTGTGCCTAAGAGTTTTCGTACTTCATAGTATCTCACTGAAGTTCAACAAATTTCCTAACTTTATATGGAAAAAAAAAAGGATAGGGTAAAGTTTGGACCTCGGATAAGAATCTATCTATTTTCACTGAGACATTCACTGCTCGGTATTCTTCATTCACCTGCAAAATTTATGTTTCTTGATTTATATTTCTACAAACACTCAATGTATAAAAAGAGATAAATTATTATTACCAACCCAAAACTCGAAGTTGAATAGATCATGTGAACAACACAAATGGTGTCGCAGACCCTGTGAGCAACAATGGAAGCTTCATTAACGGGTAAAGAGGATGAAAACCTATTTAGCAATATCAATTTATAAACTGCAGTTTCGCGAAATATTTAGCGAATATGGAATATTTTTAATGGAACAAACAACTTGTGTATGACAATCTCTAACAAAAAAAAAGTGTATTATAAGAAACAACTAATTTTACATATGTGAACAAAATTATTTCCAATAAAAGATCTTTATTTATGTGGATTTGCCAAAAAAAAAAAAAATCATCTAGGGTCCTTTCTCTTTAGCCCATTACTAAGCCTTTAATAGAACAACAACTTGTGTATGACAATCTCTCACCAAAAAAAAAAAAAAAAGTGTATTAGAAGAAATAACTAACTTTACTACATATGTGAACAAAATTATTTCCAATAAAAGATCTCTATTTATGTGGATTTGCAAAAAAATTATCATCTAGGGTCCTTTCTCTTTAGCTCATTACCGAACCATAAATTTCATTAGTGTCAATATCAGGACTGAATAACAGAAGAAATTAATTAGCTAACTCGATATTGCAGATGGAAAACCAACCTTAAAGTTCATACACATTATTGAGCAAAATGGACAGGAGTAGTCTTCAGTTACTGCATGTTAACAAATTAGATTCAATACTCAGAAGATCAATAAAAACAAAGCACATAAGCAACATATGGCAAATGTAAAATGCAATTAATGCTTCCTGGTCATGTTCTAATTCCCAGTGAAAGGAATTTAGATGCAAATTATGAAGATAAATCTATCTTAAGTGGTCAAAGGAAGTACTAAACAAATACAAGAGACCTAAAGTTATATTATATATGTCCAGGATCTTTCCCCATGATTTTTTGTTTCTCAAACTACTAGTCTCATCAAATTCCCAGCAGCACTACATACACAGCATAAACAATATCAAATTATATTATGGATACAACAGATTGTAAATTGTAAAAGAGTATACCCACAGCAAGCCCGTGATCACTTATGAAGCTAAGTCTAATTAGTATATGTCAGATTAACAAAATGTGTTGATCCACAAAGGTGAAAAAGAAAGGAATTGAATGCCATTTTTAGTAACCATCATTCAAGTTAATATCAGTCTTCTTATACCCTTTTTAGCTCTATGGAGTTTTGTTCTCTCACATTTAAACATGGATCCATAGGTTGGTGTTGAAAAACCACCTTAAACATCCTCTTATTTATCTTCAGCGAGTACCACACTAACTTTTATCAAATATATTGATTCCAAATTTTATCCATCCATGGTTTCCATTCATTCCTCTCAACATCCTCATCTGCTTATTTTATCAATATACTTTATCTTCTTCCAGCCTAATGCTCACTCCAACAAAGCATTGTCGACCTAATAGTTCTATAAAGTTTTCCTTTCAGTTTTATAGGCCTATTTCGATCACATAACACCCTTGTTGCAGCTCTCTATTTCAACACTCTTGCTTTTTTTTATCTCTTGTGCTATGAACAATAGATTATAAGGGGGAAAAAGAGGATTAAGGTGCAATTCAACCTCAATGTACATTGGGATTGTTAATTAGCCCCTTCAGTTAACTTTTTATTAATTGGGTCCCTAATGTTTGCCCCAAAAATCAGTCCCTAAACTTCATCTACCGTTAAAAAAATTGCCATGTCATGTAATGCCATAGCGATGTCATACTATCAGCCAAAAAAACAAGGATTACGGTGCAATTTAGCCTCAAACATATATTGAGATTATTTATATAGCCTCAAAAACACTATGTGAGTCAGTTAAGTTTCACAAAAGCCTAAGATATGACTAAGAAAAAAAAGAAAAAAGACAGATGGATCTAGGGGAAACGTAAGGGACACAATTAATAAAAGAAATTGACAGTCGGGGCTAATTAAAATGCCAATATACATTGAGGGCTAAATTGCACCTTCACCATAAGTCTTTTTGGCTGAGAGTATGCCATGGACATGAAATAACAATTTGTAGATTTACGTAGTAATTTTTGTAATGGTAGATGAAGGATAGAGGTAAAATTGATTTTAAGGGAAAAAACAGTAAGGGCTAAACTAAGAATTTTAATGTACATTGGGGGCTAAATTGTTCCTTCACCCTGAGGGGATTAGTTAAAATAAGGCGATGGTTTTCCCCCAAGAGATATTTCGGCAATTACATGAGTCTTACAATTTTAAGAGATAATTTAACACCTACATTAGTCTTTCAATTTCCAAACTTACAATACCATCCATCTTTGTTCTACTAGCACCCTTTTCTCCTACCATACTTTGCCATAATTTCAACATTATATTTACTCCTTTATTATCATCTATGAGACTTATGCCATTTGAATGCACCAAGGTACTTCTCCTTGTATATGTTTGGTCAGCTCATTATTAGTAAGGTAAAATTATAAGGATTCAAAGAATAACCTTGATTGAATCTGGTTCCCCACTTGAGGTTCTCATCACATCTGTGCTTACTCCATTATAGATGTCCTTAATTGCACTGATACATCTATCGTTAATCTTCTTTTTTTCCAACACCCACAAGTGCTCTTTCAATACTCTATTATAAGCTTTTTCAAGGTCAATGAAAACCATGTACAGGTCACCAACAAAGGACCATAACTAGCTAATTTTCATGGTCATCAAAATGAAAAATAAAATTAATTCGCCTTCGAACAGGGAGTGAGGTAATTTTAACAGTCTACTTCAGTTGATAACCAACAATAAGGGACTAATCAGGTCAAGCATTGAATAAGTTTTCATAACTGCATCTAATAGGAAGAGTCAACCCGTTATGTTTAGACTTAGAGCTTAAGAAATAACATGAAAATTCTAGGCAAGTTTAATTCATGAAAAGCGTCAGGTTACATTGGGATCAAATTATGAATAATAAAGCATTCAAACATAGAACATCAATTTTTCAAGTTAAGGCATGGGACCATGTAAAATTCTAATACAGACTACCAGCAATAATGAAGATCCAGTCAATAGTAGAAACATGAGTCCAATTGTTTGCCTCCAAATTCAAAGTAAGGGATCAACTAGCCAAATAAGGAATTAAAAATAATTAAAGAATTCATTTTCCTATAACATCAGTTATCGTTAAGAAAGCCTAACAAAATGATAGACAAAACAGAAAGAAATTTAACTCAGGGAAGATAACTGAGCATATACGACCTTAGCAACCAAACATGACTAGTATGACAATTTAACAGCAAAATGCAATACCTATAAATAACCGCTCTAAGACAACAAAAAGTGCAATTACCAAAAAAATGAACCGTTTTAAAGAAACTAGTGATGAAAAGATCAAGGTACCTTCAGTCTTTCGTAGTTTGTTGCTGTAATCCCTATAGTTGAAAATCACAATTCCCCCTGCCAACCTGAACAAGTATATGCAACCGGCAACATTAAACAGTCAGCAAGATGGGACAAAATGAGAATTGAATGAATTTATTTCCAGTAAAGCTTGCATAATGCTATTTCAGAAGAGAAAAAACAATAACCACACTTGATCCTTATCTTAACCGATAGCCTCCAGTTGAATTAAGGCTAATGCAAATAAAACAAAACAATGTCATGAAAAAAAAAGGGGATATTAAGGTGAAAGCTCACACCTTTTGTGCTTTGCTTTCATTCTGTAACGCAAACATCTTCCTAGAAAAGATGGCTACAAAAGGGAAAAAAAAGCACTTGATTAGAGTGTCAGAAATGTCTATAAGAGAATGACACAACCCCGTGAAGTGAATACAGAATTTTGCCTCAAGCCATGAGTGACAGTAAACAGTAAAAGCAAAAACCGAAATTTAAAAGAAAAAAATACAAGGAAAAAGACAGTACATTGTACTGAGAACGACGGTGCAGAATATTATAAAGTTCAACAGGCTTGCAATAGATTAGAAGACTTTCATCAGCTGCAATCGCCTCTTCTACGGACAAATGCACACAAAAATTCTGATGGCACATCTCCTCCAATTTCCTGTTCCATCATGTCAAATTAAAATTAACAAAGACCTAGCTGAAATTGCTGCAAAAATTCGTCTTGCATACAATGTTTGGAAGCCAAATTTGAGATATAATTGAAGAATCAAAATCATAATAAGGATGATAACAGTAAAAAGGAGAAGATTTACCACAATGGAAGAATCTCGCCGAAGAAACGGCGAATTGAAGAGGCAACGACGAGGTCAAGGAAAGTGGTCGTTAGGTTAGCTAACGGAAAAGAATGATGGAATAGCCTAACGATTTGGACAAGACCAGAGACGGGGAGACCACACCAGATTTCAAAAATAAAAATGCGGTGTTTATTTTCTCTGTGGCAAAACGCGTTATGAGCGTCTACACGTTTATGTATTTCGCGATTAACCGTCGGGTCAACTTTTTTTTAACACATTCAATCAATAATCTTCCTATCTAGTGTTAAACTTAACATTTTGTCTCATGTGGGCTATTGTATTTATAGGTTAGTACATGACATTAGGGGTGAGCACTATCCGGTTTAACCGAATACCAATACCGAACCAAACCAAAAAAAAAAATTCGGTTCGGTTACCGAATTTTTTTTGGTTTGGTTTGGTAACAATTATATATATATTTGGTTATTCGGTTCGGTTCGGTTTTTCCGTAAAAAAATTCGGTTTAACCGAAACCGAACCGAATTATTATATATATATATATATATATATTAGGTTTTTAATATTCTAATTTACTTAATTGAATTTTATATTTCATTAAAAAATATAAAATGGCTAAATAACAATTAATTACAGAAATAATATATAATGGTTCAATTAATTGCCCTAAAAATCATTTCAAATATTTTTTTTATTTATTTTTTTGTAAAAATACCAAATTTCGGTAATAACCGAACCGAACTAAAAAATTTCGGTCCGGTTCGGGTCGGTTTTCATCCTGGTTTGGTTTGGTTCGGTTTTAATTATTAATGATAATTCGGTTCGGTTCGGTAACCGAACCGACCGATGCTCACCCCTACATGACATAATTTTTAAGAAAAATAAAACACTTTAGAGTTTACTAGAGGGATTTGTATGTAACCATGTAATAGTTACGGATGTGAATTATATCTCAAATTTAGTTTTATGTGTTCATGAAAATTGTATAAGACGCCAATTAAAGATACTGCAACCCATGCAGGAAAAAGGTATCAAATTTGAAGCTAATATTATCAAAGCAGAAAAATCATCCGTATAATATTTTGGAAAAATTAATTTGTGGACCAATTATAAAATTTGTAAAAATTTAGGAGTCTTAAGATGCTTCTTACCTTTCCCTTATCTTCATTCAAATAAATTTCTAAAAAAAATAAATGAAGTTTATACGAAATCGTAAAAAGTACTTTTCAAACCATTGATAAGATACTAATAAACAAAACAAAACACAATTTTCTTTTTTTTTTTTTTTTTTTTTGTTATAACTGATCATAGAAAAAATTGGATTTTGGAGGGTGCAGTACAAATTGAGTTAGTACAGTATAAATATTTTTCTTAATTTTTGATAATTTACAATAAAATACTAATTAAGTTATTAATCTTATCATAATTTTCGTTGTTGTTTATAATAATTATTTGATAATTACACTTTTTATGAAATTAATTAAGCTTTAAAATGTGAAATGTTTAATGGCATTAAAAATTAAACATTAAACTTTAAGTGTTGAATATTATGGATTATAAAATTGTTAAATGACGAGTTTAAAATATGAATATTATTCACAATAAAAAAATTACTTGCATGAATAACAATAATATAAATAGGTGACAGCTATGCTCACTTTGTTGCAAAACAAAGTAAAAATTACTTTGTTTTTAGCATCGTTGATTTAAAATGGATATCATCTCATCTATTCAAGTCTTCAAACTCATTTTAACTGGTTACATTCCTTACCCGTTAACGATTAAATCCTAAATTAATACTCTGCTCCATTTTCCTCTAACCCCCATCGTTGCTCTGTGGCAGCCTTTTCAATAAGCTCCTCTATAATTAAACTTCGACGCCAAAGAATTCTTCTCCTCCAGGAAGTTCTATGCCCATGCTGAAATACTGAGTCCAGGAACTTCTTAAAAGTAATGGTCTTTTCTCTTGCATTCTCCTATTTTAATATCTAAGTACAACCTAATACCAAATGGGATGTCAAAATTTCCTTTACTACTAGATCGGGGTTCTACTTTTGTTGCTCCAAAGAGTATCTAGGTGCAGTTGTTCTCTTCTCTGTTTTTCAATTACAGGTTGTTGTTCGATTTTTGCTTTTTCCCTTATTTTTTAGGTTTTGTTCTGATATTACATCTAGTATTTATGTCCTCTGGAATCGATCATTTAGCATGTATTTGTCGCCTCCTATAGATTAGTCACAAAGCCCCGTAAATTGAGGTTTTGGTGTTGAAATCTCTAGGTCTATCAATTGAGAAATTACATAATAATTCAATTGAGAGATGCATTTGATTTTTCTCTACATGGACATTTGGATGGAGATGCATTTGACCTTTTTCTCTATCGGATTTTATAGCTGAGAAAACCAAATGTCTTTGTAGGTGGAAGCTCCTACAGCTAGGGTTTGTGGTCTGGCTGTGTCCTTTCCTCTTGCTTTCAAGCTGTTCTATATGCCCACCAAAAATAAGGCATGCAATCAATAGTTTGGAATATGAACATTCTATAATTTGTATCTTTCTTCCTCTTCTTTGTTCTAATTCAGGCTGCATTTTTATTCAGATACTGGATGAAACCAAAACAACGGTAAATTACTAGCATTTAGACGACTGTATTCCAAGCTATTGCATTTAAGACTCAACATATGCCATAATTTTGTAAGTAAATGTGCTTTTGATTTTAAATATAGCTGGGAAAAGAGCCCCTATATTTTATGATGGCAAAATGTCAAAATAAGTAAGACAGCAACATTTATGCTTTGACTAATTAGTTACCGTAAAGTAATAAGATGCAAGTGGGTTATTGACTTTATATTTTGTATTTTAATTAAGAATTACATATATAATTCATGTTAGTTCACACCATTATTTAAAATGTACAATGAAAATGGTTATTTATCACAATATAAAGGTAAGAGAAGCAGGGATTCAATTTAAGTTGTTTAACCAACTACGTTAAACTGATAAGATGCAACAGGGTAATTGAGCTTCCAATTTGTATATTAATCTAGTAGTTGAATACATAATTATGTATAGAAAGTTTATTGTAAGATTCTAGGGATAATATGTTATTGGTTGTTCCCTAAAAGATTCATGGAGATATAAGGTTGGCAAGAAATCAGACAAATAGTTATAGCTTAGAGACTCAAAACAATATATTTGTATGATCTCATAACTAAGCATAGGGAATTATCAAACTAAGTATAGAGGAGAATATGCTCCTCCCTATTGTTTAACTTGTGTGATTCTTATACTTGTTTATTGGCTATCATAATGAACAATAGGCAATAGTAGTTTATCAAATATCACATGTTAATTCTGCTATTTTTCCCAGTCGTTTATGTTAGTCTTAACAGTTTTTTGTTAGTATTATGTTGAGTCAATGGTAATTGAATACACCTATATTTGACATGTTTTTGTAGATTGATTTGAGGTAGTTAGAGTACTAGATCGTTGTTTAAAGAATGATAAGGATTTTAGATTATTTCTTTAGGTTATTCACTTATTGGCTCAGTTAAGCTATGTAATCTACTTGTAACACTTCATATTTCCTTAATGGTTATATTTTGTTGAGGGCATTTTGCTTTAAATGTTTATTGGATATCCCATGATTGGTTTTAAGTGCACAAACTTTGTTCTAATTTCTGTGGTAGTGATGAGGTGTGTTGGGAATTCCCTAGTCCCAAGTCGGGCTGGGCATAAGAACCACTGGATTGGACCGAATATCCGAGGAAAAAGATCCAGAATTGGACCGAACTGTTGACTTTTTAAAAAAAAAAGAACTGGACCGGACTGGACCGTAATTTATCCAGGACCGGACTGAGGACCGGATTGAATTGGATTGGACCGAGGACCGGACTGATAGAACCGAGAATTTATTAGTATTAAATATATATAAAGAGATTATTTAATTTTAAAATTTTATAATATATGTAAAAATAATAATTTATAATCTTTCTAACCACTGAGTCAACTTAATATATAATATTTAGAAACATATTATTAAAATTTATATTTTTTAGTTGAAATTATATAAGAAAATATCTGTGCTTTTTTATTTTTAGGATTTATTTTTTATATTAGGATTGGACCGTACTGAATCCCCGGACTCCATAACCGGATAGGACCGAAACCGAATCCCCGAATAACCGAACTGGACTGGACCGAAATTTTTGGAACAATCCAATTCTGGAGATTTATTCCTCCAATCCAATTCTGAAGATTTCTAAATCCCCGGATTAGACCGAACTGTGCCCAGCCCTAAGGCATTAGTCCTTGTATTGTATTGTACATTTTGGATCTTTTAATAGATTGATGTATTGTACATTTGTGTTATTAAATAAAGGCATTAACTATTTATTTTCTATCTTGTGCAAACATTATAAATAGAGTATCCAATTGTCATATCTATATCCATGTTGACAGGTATCATGCACTTGATAGTGAGACTATGGATAGGGAAACGATGTAACCATAGAGCCATTCGTTGTCTATTCTAGTCATGGGAATGAATGGAACTAGAGACTATCATAACCTTGATTGTATGGCGGTGTCTTACTAGCTATAGAACATAGAATGTCAGTCAAGCTTATGGGTACATGCAACGGGGCATGGTACTGGATAGATCCATTAAACGAGAAATCCACATGGTATAGTATCATAAGTGATTCTCGTGTAGTACTTATATTGGATCCTTTGACCTGACCATATCATGGTCTCGTATGTGAACTCACACACTTTGGTGTACGCCTAAAGGGCTTGTAACAGGATACCAAGTATGGGTATGTTCGGCTATGCCAGTGAACATAGGAAGGCCGTGAATATGCAGAAGGAAATGTCACTCAGTAGTCCACTGAAAAGATGTCACCGGCCACTTGATGACTGTAACTGATAAGAGTGTAGCCACACCCAAACAAGTTGGAACTTGTTTGTGAGCATCAATTCATTCAGGATCAAGTTAATGTCCGGACACAAAAGAGGGTGATGATACCATGCCTCCATGTCGTACACCGATATCAATAACATGTGATATATAAGTTAAACTACTGGGTTACGACTTTCGTGTGACTGTTGTCTCTGTTTTAATTGGGGTTGTAGTGGCTTGCTAGAGTCCACCTACAGTCTGTGGGCCATGGACCCACTTCCAACATAAGGACGGGCCCACAGGATCGTACACATTGAACGTCTGAGCTTGAACTAAACAGATCAACTGTATACTTAGAGTATACTGACTGGAGAGGAGATATTTATTGATTAAATTATAGATCAATTGGTTTGATCAAAATAATACAATCGATATATATATATTCTATTGGGTTTCATATAAATTAATTTATGAATTTATTTCCTGGTAGAAATATAATACATATATAGGTATATATGTATTTAATTTAAGTAAAGTCTAAATTAATTTATTGAGTAAATTTAATTAGGCAAATTAATTTTAATTTAAATGTTATGTGTTATATTATATGGTCTAATATAATCACATACATGAAAATTGAAATTAAATTGCAATTGAATTTTAAAATTAATTTTAATTTAAATGTTTTGTGTTATATTATATGGTCTAATATAATCACATACATGAAAATTGAAATTAAATTGCAATTGAATTTTAACCCATAGTAATTATTTTAGACTTAGGGTTTTTAGAGGTATAAAAACCAACTTAAAGAACAAACCTATGTACTGAATTTGATATGCTCAAAATTTCGGCAAAGGCATAGATTTTCTCTTAGAAAATTTTTGGCCCCTTGAGCACTCTCCATTGATTTCCGACCCTCTGTTAGCACGAGTTCCTGTTATAAATCCGTTCATGTACGGGACTGTGGAGGAAATCTCCATTGGTTTTTGCAGCCATCTCTAAAAGAGACATTCAAGGTTAGATTGATTCTCTTCTTCCTCATTTCTATTGTTTTTTTATTTCTATGGCATAAGCTCATGGGCTTGAATTCGAGAAAAACTCAATCGGCTTCCACTGCCAATAGATTATTTTTCAATGACGAATCCCACAAGGTGTCAGTGTCTAAATTAACACTAGGTTTCTTTTATCGAATATACTTGATGGATTGCAAGTATGTGTCGATTATGAAGATAAAAAAAAAGATGAGAAATAAGAGAAAGCAATATAAAGATAGCATCTTGTGTTCTTTACAAGAATTAGTTTTTATTATTATTAGGAGTACATTAATAATTTAATCAATTTTTTCATTTGATTTAGTTTGGCTTTTCTTTTGCTGGAATTGAATGTTTCAACAATGGATTCCAAATGATGTGTGCTTAACTACTATCGATAATTTATTTGTGCTCATGCATAGTTTATGGAAATCTCGGTTTAAGCCCTTTTTTAGAGTTTAATAGGTTTATTAAGATTTTTCTGATAATTGATCTAATAATGCATCTATCATCTCAAAATAACGAGTGTGATGAAACAGACTCACTTATTGGATTGATCCAGCCAAAGCTTTACCACAGTTACTCTGTTCCACGGAAAATGTCTCAGACATTGTAAGCTTCCTTATGTCATAATTAGGACACTCATTTTTTTATATTAGATAGTGTGGAATATGTTAGATTGAACTTTAGTGTATTGAAAGAAAGAATAAATTGATCCAGCCAAAGCTTACCACAGTTACTCTGTTCCATGGAACATGTCTCAAACAGTGTAAGCTTCCTCTTGTCATAATTAGGACACTCAATTTTTATATCAGATAGTGTGAAAACTGTTAGATTTAACTTTAGTGTATTGAAAGAAAGAAATTTTAGTGTATAGAGTAATTAGATAGTTTTAGGGGGTTGATTTAGTTATTCTATTTAGTTCCTACTATTTGCTCTAGGACATCTTTCTAATTTAAAAGGGTTCACCTCTACCTACTAAAAGTTTGATATATATAGCTGCTTTTTCATAAAAACTGTTTGATTTCTAACAATTGAAGCCTGGTTATACAGCTCTGTCGCACTTCTTTCAAATTGGAAAGTTTCCTGTGAATCTCAGGTAGTCTTTTGCAATTTCCCTTTGTTAATTATGTTGTTTACAAATTGAATTATTTAATGCTTTATAGGTTATACCATAGATTATATCTTACTTCATATAATGACTAACCAATTTTAAACTTATGATTCTCTCTCAAAGTTACTTTCCTATAAATTGTATACTTATTGAATTTTTGACACTAAGTTCATCTTTGAGTATGCTCACTTAATTCAACATTCTCATTGTTTGGCCCAGGTGGCTGACTTCTTCTCTTCCTTCAGAGGTAACTTTGTTGATTTAGAGCTTTCCATTTCTAAATTAGTATCAAACCAGCTTGTGCAATTAAGCTTGCGAGATTATACTAATTAGTGTTTTTCTACACTAACATGTGGTATAAATATTTATGACCACTGTATGTGTTTTCTGCTCAAGGTATGACTCTCCATTGCTGCATTCTTCTATTTTGAAATGAAACGATAATTTGATCTCTGAGTTCTTATCTTGTAATTATAAATTTCGTTGCAGAATTGAAGTTAGGGATATAACTTAGGTGTTGACTATGTTAGTTTTGGTGATATATATAAGCAAATTAAGCAACAAACAATTGTTAATATTTGTTGTTATGCTTATAAGTCTCAACATGATTTGGTTATGTGTGCCGTGATAATTACATGATGAAAACTCTATTTTTCTCTGTGTACAGGTTTGAAAGCAAGAACGAGAAGGACTTAAGTTAGTGGGATTACTTGAGAAGCATTTTTTTCAAACTTCCGAGCTGTTGAGTCAGTTATGAGAAGTAATTTTGTCAAATGTTGTTCCATTGCAAAGATTGTCCTCCATTAGACTACTGTTGTAAAATTAACTTTGACGTTTTTAATTGAATTTTTGGAGATGTATGAGAAGTGGCAATGTATGTTAGGCTCTCTTTTAATGTGTTGTGGTGTCAAAAGGTAAATGTTCCAACTTTAAATTTCAATTTTTGGACAATAATCATTATTTAGGTGCAAAAGTAGTGTGTGTATATATATCAGTCCTAATACTGCTTGGATATCACATTACGAGAGCTCGTATAGTAGTGCAACTAACTTTTTCTCTACCCCAGCAAGTACATAAATTGTTGTCATCCAAGAATAAATTGAAACCAAAATTCAATAAAGCTATTACATGACTTAGATTTCTACGAATCTTGTGAGTAAATTGGACATTGTGCAGGTGAGAGATCCATCCATCTTTCAAGATCAACAATAATAAACAAACAATTACCTTGCAGAAAAATCTTCAACTCCATAAAAAATTACAAAAACTATGAAGTTTTTTTATTTTTAAGATGAAGAAATTTAACTTCAAAATTTAACATTTTTAATATTTAGTTGTAGTATAATCTAATAAATATTTACTTTACAAAAAAATTTTAATCTTCCCAAGAAATGAATAGAAACAACTGAAAAGTAATTATTTTCATTTTATTCACGTAAAATGAATAAATTTTAAATTTAAATTAATAATTTGAATAAGAATTATTTCACCTTTTAGTATAAAAATCAATCTAAATTTGAAGAAGATAATTTTTCAATATTATTTATAAAAAAATAAATACTTCGTGAAAAATGTTTTTACTTTACAATTCAGTAATATTTTTTCGTATAAAGTAAAAAAAATTCTGCATAGTACAAAAGAGTAGAAAAACTACATTTCTCGTAAAATATTTAAATTCTACGGATTCCATGTAATGCTAGACATATTTTACATGAAGTGATACCCAATTCTCGTAATATAATTAATCTACAAAAAAACTCTTCCACTTCACAAAAAATGAATGCAAACTGTAGAAATATTAAAGAATAAATATTTTACAAAAAAATATTTTAAGTTTACAAAGACACCCAATTCTCATAATATTATTACTTTACAAAAAAATTAATTTCTCGAAAAATAATATAAAAATTGTTAAAATATAAAAGAATAAATACTTCATGAAATATATTTTAATTGCATGAGAATATAATAATTGAGTAGTAGTTTTCCGTACAAAGATAAAATCTGCATATTACAAAAAATAATAGAAAAATTGGATTTCACCTAAAACTTTTAAATTCTACAGAAATCATGTAATGCTATACATATTTTGTGTGAAGTGATACAAAAATTCTTTAATTTCATGAAAATTGATATGGAAACTGTTGAAATATAAAAGAATCAATACTTCATGAGAAATATTTAAATTATATGAGAATATGATAATTGAGTAGTAGTTTTCCGTATAAAGATAAAAAAATTCCGCATATTACAAAAAAAGTAAAAAAAAATTGGATTTCATGTAAAACCTTTAAATTCTACCGAAATCATATAATGCTGGGTATATTTTACGTAAATGATACCCAATTCTCGTAATATTACTATTTTACAAAAAAATTCTTTTATTTTCGTGAAATATAATATGAAAACTACTTAAATATATTCGCGAGAAATGTTTAAATTATACAAGAATATAAGAATTGAGTAGTAATTTTCCATATAAAGATGAAAAATTCTACATATTACAAAAAACAATAGAAAAATCAGGTTTTACATAAAACCTTTAAATTCTATGGAAACCATGCAATGCTAGACATATTTTACTTGAAGTGATACGGTAACCATGTAATACTAGGTATATTTTACGTGAAATGATACTCAATTCTTATAATATTACTACTTTACAAAAAATTCTTTAATTTGGCGAAATATGATATAGAAACTACTGAAATATATTCTTGAGAAATATTTAAATTGTATGAGAATATAACAATTGAGTAGTAATTTTTCGTATAAAGATGAAAAATTTCGTATATTACAAAAAAAAGTAGAAAAATTGGTTTTCACGTAGAACATTTAAATTCTACGGAAACCATACAATGCTAGACATATTTTATGTGAAATCATACACAATTCTAGTAATATTACTACTTTACAAAAAACTCTTTAATTTCGAGAAATATAATATGGAAACTACTAAAATATACTCACAAGAAATATTTAAATTATACGAGAATATGATAATTGAGTAGTAGTTTTCCATATAAAGATAAAAAATTCTGCATATTATAACAAAGTATATAAAAGTTGGGTTTCACGAAAACCTTTAAATTTTAGGAAACCATGTAATGCTAGACATATTTTACGTGAAGTGATACCTAATTCTTGTAATATTACTACTTTACAAATAATTCTTTAATTTTGCGAAAAGTGATATGGAAACTATTGAAATATATTCGCAACAAATATGTAAATTATACGAGAACATAATAATTGAGTAGTAATTTTCCGTATAAAGATTCCGCATACAAAAAACAGTAGAAAAATTAGGTTTCGCGTAAAACTTTTAAATTTTACGGAAACCATGCAATGCTAGGTATATTTTACGCGAAGTGATACTCAAATCTCGTAATATTATTATTTTACAAAAAATTCTTTAATTTCGCGAAATATGATATGAAAACTACTGAAATACATTTATTTTCATTTTATTTACGTAAAATGATTATAATAAATAGTTTTAGTTCATATTAATGATAGGATTAAAGCCTACTAAATTATCTATAAATACAACATATATTTTAAATTGGATAAAATTATTTTTACTAATAATTAAATGAAAAGAAATTAATTTACGAAAAATTTAATAATATTACAAAAATTTGTAAAAGTTTGGACATTTTTATGCAGTTAAAAATGAATTTTTGTAAAATGGATGGGTGCATAGAAACTATATACTACCTTGTATAATTTTAATATTTCCTTTAATCTGTTGGAAACCTGTTACGTCAACTTTTTATAATTGATTTTTTTATTTATTTTAAACCATTTATGTGTCAAAATACCATTGGTTATTAAAAAGAAAGTATGGTTACTTTGTTTATAAATATATTTATAGACTATATATATTGTTTTTACTATAAATTTTTAACTTAATTAACTTTTTAAGCAATCTTATCGAATAAACTAAAATTGATAAATACATATTTAATTTTCTTTCCTCAAATTTCAAAATAAATTAGAGAATCAACAAATACAAAAACGATAGTCACAAATTAGGTCCAAACTAACAACTTATCATAATATTTATATATAATAAAATTTCTATAAATGAATATTATTGGGAATAAAAAAAAACTATTATTTTATAAAAGTTGTTAATTTATCGATAAATTAATATTTATATAGAGAATAATTTTATATTCTATACATATGTTGTAAATTGTTTTCAACATTGCTAAATTCAATTTGAGAAAAATATGTCCCTTAAACAAAAAAATTGGTGATGTAGAAGTCGTTCATAGACTAGAGGAAATTATTTATAATTTACACTATAAAAATGCCATGGATGTGGATGAAAAAATTATTCAAGTCATAATTGATGTGCCAGTTGATGACAATCAAAATCTAAAAGACACTAACTTTTTACCATATGTTTCTTTGAAAGAGTTTGTGAGGAAAATTTGAAAATAAAACATTTGAGGAAAATTAAGTTTTGTAAAAATTGGCACAAGAAATTAACTAGACGCATAAGTAAAGGAAATTTGAAAAATAATTGTAAAATCACATAAGTTTTACTTTCTATCCTTTGTATTTAAGAATTTAGGATAACGGAAATTAAGTAAAAGAAAAGAAAATTGTTTTTTCTTTTTCTAAAGAAATCCGGATTGATAAACCGGACCCGACAGGTATGGCCGGTCCATTAGCAATATGGATGTGACCCAACCCATTAGAGAACAGACCTGGATTCAGGGAACCCAAGCCCATTTCAACACCTTTTTAATATATGCGAAACCCTAATCGGTAGTTCTTTCTTTGCCCCGCCTCCGAAGATGGTGAAATTTTTGAAGCCAAACAAGGCTGTGATCCTTCTGCAGGGCCGCTTCGCCGGTCGCAAGGCGGTGATTGTCAGATCCTTCGACGATGGCACACGGGACCGTCCCTACGGCCATTGCCTCGTCGCCGGCATTTCGAAGTACCCAGCGAAGGTGATTAAGAAAGACTCGGCGAAGAAGACGGCGAAAAAGTCACGCGTGAAAGCATTTGTTAAGATGGTGAACTACAACCATTTGATGCCCACTCGGTACACTCTGGATGTGGATTTGAAGGATGTGGTTACTCCTGATGCTTTAGTCGCCAAAGATAAGAAAGTCACTTCTGCTAAAGAGATCAAGAAGCGATTCGAGGAAAGGTTTAAGACTGGCAAGAACAGGTGGTTTTTCTCTAAACTCAGGTTTTGAATCGGATGAAAAACTGAATTTTGTTATTTTCTGGTTTATGTCACCGTTAGGCTTTGTTTTGTTACTTGAACTACGAGTCATTTTCAACTGAATATGAAGGAAATTAGCTTGTCAGTATTGGACGAATTGAATCAAATTCTCGCTGTTTTTTCAGTTCATTAGTTACATTGATATAATCTAGTTTATTTTCACTTATATTACTAATTGGCATTTATTTAATCGCTGTTCATGATTCAATCACTAGTTGAACTCCAAAGGATCCTTAACCTTTTTTGTATCAATTATAATCCAATTTAATGATTTTAATCCGTAATTTGTGGAATCAAATTCCGTCATTGATTAGCTTAATTTCTGCAATACGTGAATATGTTTCTATTCCATCGAGTATTTTCAAGACACCTTAGAGATGAAATCCCTGTTTGGTATTTACGGAATGATCCCTGAAATGGACATGCAATTTCTTGTTTCTTGTTCGTCATTTATCGAATTATTTTCGATTTTGGTGAACATATTAAATATCAAAACAGTTCAATTGCTAATTTGAACTATTGTGTCCTCTCATCAAAAGCTAATTTTGAATAAGGAGAGAATTCATTTTTTTTTCTTGCAAATATGAAAGTTAAATGAATTGAATTCCAGGATATTGGTTTCTCTGTCGAGTAAATTTCATGGCTGCAGTGGTTTCTCCGATGCTGCAATGTTTGAATAGACATCTATCCAAATTGATACTTGAATATTCAGATTAATATTCAATCAATGGGACTAGTTTTTCTGTGTAATACTGTTTCTGTACTTTATAATAATTGTAGTTTCTCTAACTAGTTAGGGCTGCTAAAAAATGTCAAAAAGTTTGACAAACTGTTTTTTCAAGTAGGTGTAAGCCAAACCGAACCGGTAAAATTTAAACCGAACTAAACCTATCCATTTTATAGTCTGGTTTGGTTTGGTTTTAAGTTGTGAAGAAGTTTGGATTTTGGTTAGGTTCGGTTCGGTTCAAAACCAAAAAAACGGAAAAACTGAATAATTGGTAAAATACTAAAATTAATTATAAAATTAATATATACTAATTGTAGAAAATTTTAGACATTATATTTCTTTATAGTTTTATATTGTGATTATTGGATGCTAATTTATAGTTGTTAAAACTTAAGAGTTGAAAAAAAAAAGTAGAAATGTTTAGTATTTTATTGTAATGTAATAATATTATTTAGTATTACTAATTTTTTAAGTTAATTTTTAATTTTTTAATTTTTTTATTTTTTTTTTTGTATTCTTTAAACAAACTACTTATATAAAATTTTTATTTTGATCTTTTTTTTAAGAAGTTGATTTGTTAGTTCGATCCAGTCAAAACCGAACCGAACTGAATTGTTTTGGTTTGGAAAGAACTGAACCAAAATTTAGTTTGGATTGAATTGGTTTATAAAATACATCATTTTTTTGTTTGGTTTTTTTTTATTCGGTTCAGTTTTAAAAATCAAACTGGTCCATACTCACCCTTATTTCCAAGATTAATGGATTAATTCGTTTTCTTAAAAGTTAAAAAGTATTTACCGCATCAAGCAAAATTTACTTTAAGAAGTGGTATTCTGTTTTCACCTTTTGAAGAAAATTTTTAAAAAAATTATTTGTTGCTTTGTCAAGTTATTGCGCGATGCAATCTTTATTTTTTTTGGCAAACTAACCAAAGCACGATGTCGTTTTACTTAGTTTGAAAAATTAAAGCCCAGGCCAAACTTAAGTCTGGGCTGGGCTAAGCGAAACGGATGCAGCAGCTAAATGAGGAGGGTTCTGTGTTCCTCTTCTAGTTCAGTCAGTCTGAGATGATACTAGAATTTTTTTTCTATTTTCCAATGCTTTCAATCCTTAATTTTAAAATTGAAAATTGATTTCATAAGAAAGTGATGATCATATTGATATTCAAGATATAATTCCTGCTCACGATTAAACTGGTTTTCAATTATAAATTTGAACGTCATATTGTTAGTAAATTAAAAATTATCACAAAATATATTGTTGCTGCTGGATTTAAAAGTAAGTTCACGATTAAGATTCTTGTTAATCTCTAAGAGGTCAGAGGTGGTTACCTTTGTGATTTGTTCTTGTAAGCTAAGCCTGAGTCACATGGTATTTACTTGAACAATTAATTTAATATGGCTACAACCAATTATTAAAATTGGACTGGAAAGCGAACCGATGAGGCTATCGGTTTGTAGTTCGACTGGTTCGATCGGTTTGAACCGGTAGTTAAACCGGATATTCATTTCCTTAAAAAATATTATTTAATAATAGATTATAACGAATTATGGTTTAATCGACTGTACAACCGGCCGGTTTTCAAGTTCAACTGCCGATTGAACCATTTTGACGCTTTTTTTAAAACCGATCAGATTCATGGCTGATTTGTAGTTGAACCGAATGAATCAGTTGGTTTGACCAGTTTTTATAACATTGGCAACGACACGGTATGTACTACGTGGAAATTAAAAAATATCAACAAATTAACAAGGGCATGTTGTCGATAAAACTTCTTACCATTCAAATAATTTCTAAAGCCAATTTAAAAAAGCTTCTTTTAATTATCGACTCAATTTTCGTTTTTATTTTTAGTTGTGTTTCTCCTCGCAAATTCATTAATCTTATTTTGTTTTCGCTAGTCACCCTCTCATAATAAAATCAGCACAACTTTTGAAAGAAGTATATGAGGCTATCTTAAAAAAAAAAAATCGAATTTTTAAGATAAATAAAGGCAAAATCTGTCCTTAGCTGCCCGATTTTTCTCATTTTATGCAATCAACTCCCTAATCTTCACTTTACATACATTGAGTCCTTGATCTCCTGTTTTATATTGTACTCGCCTCATTTATGATGGCTCCGTCAAGCGTGTAACACAAATCCCGTTGGAGGCACGTCTACCTTCTAAAACCCTAATTTTTTAAATAAGAAAATACTTGTGGCCCCCACTTTGTTTCTCTCGACCATTTATCCTCTCCTCTTTCTCTCATCCTTCTTCTAACCCTCTCTAGCGATGATGAATAAACCGGCAACTTCCATGATTATTCCTCTCTCGCCTAAGAATTCAGTCGGGTTTGATAGGCAGCAACCCTGTCATCTTTCATTGCCTTATGGATAAAGTAAAATCATTAGATTTGGATCTAAAAAAGTTATCGTCATTGATGGATTAAAAGCGTCATTGTTGAAGTCTTCTCTAAGTTAATTATGAGTTTTCAATCATTAGGGTTGTGATATGAGTTTCTTTTTCGTAGTTCATTAACAAGTTTCTATTTTGATTTAGTAAACGGTGATTGAATTTGGCCGTGTATATATATAATGTATGCTTTTTAATTATATGACAAAATAATGTTGACTTCATTACTAATATATATTCATTGGGGTGGTCAAATAATAAGGAATCAATTTGGAGTGGATTATAATCATGGATATTGTAAAGTAATATTAATGAATGGTTCATTTAATCTAAATTTCATTGTTTTGTAAGATTAAGACTATTATGAATATACCGGCAAATGAAAATTTGATTAGGGTGCAATTTCGAAACTCCATTGCAATGAATGATGTGTAGTTGGTGTATAATTGTTTTGAACTATGTAACGATGATGATTTGAATATGATGTTAGGGATAGTCAGCAATTTATGCAATAGCTTGTTATGTATTGAATTATATGTCGAATGCAATCATAATGCACCTTCTACACACGAGGGATAAAGCTGGACCATCTAATTCTCAAGCTATTGATTATGATGGTGGTGGTAGTGGCATTGGTGGTTATGGTGGCAATGATGACGATGATGATAATGATGATTATGATGATGATTATGAACCTGTTGGTTTTAATGGTGGTGGTGGTGGTGGTGGTGATGATGCTGATAGTGAATCTGATGGTAATGATAGTGAATCTGATGATGTTAATGGTGATGATAGTGAATCTGAGGATTTTGCTGATGCTAATAATGATAGATAATGATAATGATGGGGTGGAGAATGAGCTGGAGGGTGAAGGGAATTATAGGGCGTCTTCTTGAAAGGTTGATAACACTGCATTACACAATAATTTAATTCCTGCATTTTTCTTAAGTAATCCCCAGCTTACAGAATTTGATTCATCTGCTATGACAGTCCATGAAATTGATGAAAATAGTAATGCTATAGTAAGGGATTCTTCAATGAATCTCTTAAAGGGGATGTTGTTTTATTCAAGAGAAACAGTTAAAACTGCAGCTAAAAAATACCCTATGAGAATTCAAAAAGAGTTTCGAAGTAAAGAGACAAGGCTGAATACTGTCACATTGGTATGTCGTTATTATGATGAAGGATGTCCTTGGAGGATGCATGCGATGCTGAAAAAGAAGGCTTATTTGTGGGAGATCACGAAGTATGTCGGTGATCATACTTGTCATGGGTTGAAAAAGTTTTAAGACAACAGAAATCTTGACACGGACTACATGTATCCCATAGTGGAGGCTATAATTAAGAAGGATCATTCGCTAAAGGTAAAGGTGATTGCTGCAAGCTTTGGTGAAAGATATAAGATAAAAATCTCCTATAAGAAGGTATGGTTAGCAAAAACTAAAGCAATTGAGAAGATATATGGAAGTTTTGATGAGTCATATAACCATCTTCGCCCTTGGATTCATGCCGTAACCGAAATGAACCCTATCTTAATCTACCATATTGCCAATTTGATCACTTTGTGAATGGTCGATTTGTGCCAGGAGTTAAACATTTTCAGCGTCTTTTGTTGATTTTGCAACCATGCATTGATGGGTTCAAACATTATATGCCAGTGTTGTACATTGATGCTACTTTCCTAACTAGAAAGTATAAAGGTGTATTGCTAGTAGAATTGGCACTTGATGGTAACAACAACATATTTCCGGTAGCATTTGCTGTAGCTGAAGTTGAAAACAGGGAAAATTAGGAATTCTTCTTGGGTTGCTTACGGGAATTTATTTGCCCAGATATGCCTAATGTTTGTATGGTATATGATAGGCATGCTGGAATCTTGCAGAGTGAAAAATGGAATATGGCACCTTATCGATTCTGCGTTCGACATCTATTAAGTAACTACAATAAGCAATTCAAAAATAAAGAAGTTAAAAAGTTTATCATCAATGCAGGTATTTGAGACTATTGCATTATCAATTGCCCTAAACCCTAATGCACAAATTATACAATTATTGAACTCATTATGTTTGAAATAGTTTTTATATTTTGTTAGTATATCAACAGTAACCTCAAAAGTTTAACCGGATGATGAGGTTCCTTCAGGGTAAAGAACTCGATAACTTTGAATGGTTGAATCAGTTTCCAAAGGAGAAGTAGGCTCTTGCATATGATGGTGGTTGTCGTTAGGATAGTATGACAACTAACATTGTTGAATCAGTAAATGGGTGGCTGCTAAAAGATATTCGAGAATTACCAATAACAAAAATGATGGAAAGTTTGTTTTTTAAATTGGTCGAACGTTTCAACAACTAAAGACTTGAAATCACATCTTGAATGCAACATAGATTCTTACATATTGCTTTTGCAATAGGCATTTTGAGCAGAAGGTTTGAAAAGGCACCTGGGTATGTAGTACGAAGCTTTGAATCGAGGAATGATGTGTATGAGATTAAAACTGCTCGTAGAAATTCAGTAAAGAAGGGAGGACACAAGCAGGTGGTGATTCTTAAAGAAATGAGTTGCATTTGTGGGAAGTTTCTGTTAGGATTTGTCACAGGAAACCGACCGACAAAAGTGCAGAAACACGCATCGATTTCATCTAATCCGGGTCCAGGGAGCTTAAGTAGTGAAAATCAAAAACAAAACACAAAGGAGGAGTATAAATATCTTACCAAGATATCTCGTAAGAGATAGAAGAAGACTGCAAAAATCAAGTATAGATTTCCTCCACCGATGCATACACGAACGGCTCTCGGACTGAAACCCGTGCTAGCAGTTCGGAAAATCAATAAGAGAGAGTGAGAGAGGCTATGTTGGACGTCCCAAGGTAAAGAAAGATGGCTGGTTTTTTTCTTTTAATTCCAAAAGAAAAAAATCTCAAGAAGCAAAGTCCAACTTGTGCTCCCAAAAGTCATGGCTGTGACTCACCATCTTTCATCATCACTTTTTGTCCCATTAGTGAGTCATTCTTCCTATCCAAAATGACTCACCAAAACTTGGCAAAATCTCTCCCAATATTTTGATGGCCTAAATAAATATTAATCATATTATATTTTGATCAATCCAATTGAGCTATATAATATAATTAATAGACATCTCTCTCTTTGACATGTATACACCAAGTACACACTTAATCCGACTAGTTAAAGTCCAGACGTTCAATGTGTACGATCCGATGGGCCCATCTTTATGTTGGCAGTGAGCTAAGGCCCATAGACTCTAGTTAGGCTCTAGTAAGCCACTGTAGCCCCCAATTAAGACGGAGTAAGCAGTCCAACTGAAACTTTAACCCTGTAGTTTAAACTTGTACATCCTATGTCATCGATATCGGAGTCCAACACAGAGGCATGGTTTGATCACCCTCTATTGTGTCTGGACATTAACTTGATCCCGAATGCGCTGATATTCACAAACAAGTTCCACCTTGTTTGGGTGTGGCCACACTCTTATCAGCTGCATTCATCAAGAGGCCGGTGATATCTTCTCAGTGGAACACTGAGTGACATTCCCATATGCATATCCATAGTACTGCAATGTTCATTAACATATCCGAACGTACCCGTACTTGGCACCCTTTTACAGGCCCGTTGGGCGTACACCAGAGTATGCCACTTCACATCCAGTACCATCATATGGTCAGGTCAAAGGATCCATACAAGTACTACACGAGAATCTGATGCGATGTGATACCATGTGGATTCCCGTTAAGTGGATCGATCCAGTACCATGCCCTTTTTGCATGTACCCATTAACCTGGTTGACATTCCATGTTCTATGACCGGTAAGACACCGCCATATAACCAAGGTTAATGATAGTCTTTAGTTCCATTCATTCCCATGATTGGAACAGACTACGGATGACTTTATGGCCATATCGTTTTCCCTATCCACAGTCTTACTGCCAAGTGCCTCACACTTGACAACATGGATATGGATATGTCCATTGGATACTCTATTTAAAATATTGCACAAGACATATAGTAAATAGATTGATGCCTTTGTTTATTAACACAAATTGTATAATACATATCTTACATAAAATGTACAAATGTATACTACAAACACAAGGACCAATACCTCGGAACTAGGGCGTATCTGTTGGGGAATTAATCGCACAAAACAAAATGCGCAGCGGAAATAAAAAAGATTAATCCCCACCAAGGACCCATGTACATTGCATTGAATCGGAAGGAGGGTTAAAGAATTACCTTAATTCTTTGAAGATTGAATCAAGCAGGAACCAAAATAGCTTCTCTCTACGGTTGATCCACACGGAGCAATACGTCCACCGCGTGCTAGCGCCGGATTTGAAGAACAATTCTTCGAACGAGAGAGAGAGACCAAAGTTTCAAAAACTTGGAAGGAGAGCAAGGCAAAAGTCGGCTGGCTGCTTAGAAGGGGCTGGCCGAAATCTGCTTTCTCCACCTCTGGAGTAATTAGGTTTTCAGGTTTTTATTTCCTTAAATATAAACCCTATTTAGTTAATTATAATTATAACCTAATACACCTATTAGTTATAATTATATATTAACCCACACAATTTAATATTAATTCTCAATTAATATTAAATCAACTCCCCATAATACACATATGTATATATAATGTTATAATTAATTATATCTCTATATAATTTAATTATAACATGTAGCATACTTTATGCAATACTAATCACATTAATATTTATATACACATGCATAAATATATATCACTATATATATATTTATTCTCTTCCTCATTCATAAATTATTATCCCATAATAATTTATACCCGTTAAGATGAACTTCATTTTGCTCTTGTGTGTGACCCCATAGGTTCATATTAATTGGCAATAAGGAAATTACCATAATGTCCTTATAGGTCACAAGCGGACTCTAGCAAGCCATTACGACTACCCAATTAATATGATTGGAATGATCCAATACCTATTTATAGAATGTCATATTCCCTTTTGTCTCTTTGATATCATGATTAATTATAAGACATGGTACACTTGTCAATCTTATATAATTAATCATATGCTTTCTCGATCTCAAAGTAAACTGTTCAGACAAATCAATTGATACTCTTATCAATTATTTGAGCACGGCCATGCATTTAACAGTCTTACTTATCGAGGGGCCCAGTGATATCGCTCTCTTGTTAGAGAGGGACAAAATCCCATATCTGTCACTCACATCCCTAAGCATGAGTCATATTGTACCCAACCACAGCCTTTATAACTACTCTGTTACAAGCAGCGTTTGACTGCGTCAAAGCACAACATGAATTCATCCCGGAATCCATGGTGACCTCAGGTCAAAGGAATCAGCTGATGACACTACTATAATCAAGATCAGTTGTGACACGTGACCATGAACTTGATCTCATAGTGGGTCTCCAGCAACATGTTCTCTAACATATTGCCCGTGAGTATAATCTGTATCTGTATACACTATATTCATCTTATGAATATCCATTATCACTCACACTAGTCTTAGTTTGTTATTATTCCCATAATAACAATCGACTAGGGAAATTTAGAATTACACAATTAATTCATGGATACATTATCATAAATACTAACATACAAATATATATGATAAAATAAGTCTTTATTAATGACTTAAGAAGATTGTTTACATAATCCAACATTGGCTTAGGGCACAATCTCTAACAATCTCCCACTTGCCCTAAGTCCAATCTCAAATGTATCTAATACCCATGGACCTAGCATGACCATCATGTACAGCTTGTGAAAGAGCTTTTGTTAGTGGATCAGCAACATTGTCTTCAGACGCAACTTTGCATATCTTCACATCTCCTCTTGAGATGACTTCTCTTATGTAGTGAAAACGCCGAAGTATATGTTTGGATTTCTGTGACACACTAGGTTCCTTAGCAAGTGATATTGCCCCATTATTGTCACACAAGAGGCTCACAGGATTCACTATGCTAGGAACGACACCAAGTTCTTCGATGAACTTCTTGATCCAAACAGCCTCTTGGGCTGCATCTGATGCAGCAATATACTCAGCTTCTGTTATAGATGCAGCTATCGTGCTTTGCTTAGAACTCTTCCAACTTATCACACCTCCATTCAGAATGAACACATACCCAGACTGTGACTGCATCTGATCTTGATCAGTTTGGAAACTTGCATCCGTGTAACCATTTACAACAAGATCTTCGTCCGAGCCTCCATATATCAAGAATGTATCTTTAGTTCTTCTCAAGTACTTAAGAATACTCTTGACAGCAGTCCAGTGACTATCACCTGGATCAGACTGATATCTACTTGTCATGCTCAAAGCAAAAGAGACATCTGGCCGAGTACATACCATGGCATACATGATAGATCCTATAGCTGACGCATAAGGAATCTTATCCATGCGTTGACGTTCTTCAACTGTCACAGGACATTGCTTACGACTAAGCTTTATCCCTTGCCCAATAGGAACATTTCCTTTCTTTGATTGATCCATACTGAACCTTTTCAGTATTTTGTCAATGTATGTACTCTGGCTCAAGCCTATCAATCTCTTAGATCTATCTCTATAGATCTTTATTCCAAGAATGTAGGCTGCCTCACCCAAGTCTTTCCTAGAAAAACACTTTCCTAGCCAAGATTTTACTTCTTGCAAGGTAGGAATGTGATTTCCTATTAACAATATGTCATCGACATATAGAACTAGGAAAACTATATTACTCCCACTGAACTTCTTGTACACACAAGGCTCATCTTTGTTTTTGATGAAGCCAAACTTTTTGACTGATTCATCAAAACAATGATTCCAACTTCTTGATGCTTGCTTCAAACCATAAATGGCCTTTTGAAGCTTGCATACTTTATCAGGATTCTTTGGATCGACAAAACCTTCAGGCTGTGTCATGTACACATCCTCAACAAGGTTTCCATTTAGGAAAGCTGTTTTGACATCCATTTGCCATATTTCATAGTCATAATATGCTGCTATGGCAACAAGAATTCTGATGGACTTGATCATAGCTACTGGCGAAAAGGTTTCGTCATAGTCTATACCATGAACTTGTCGGTAACCCTTTGCCACTAACCTTGCTTTATAAGTCTGAATATTCCCATCCATGTCCGTTTTCAACTTGAAAACCCATTTGTGCCCTATTGCTTTAGCACCCTTTGGGAGATCAACCAAAGTCCATACTTTGTTGTCGTCCATGGATTGAATTTCTGACTTCATAGCATCAACCCATTTTTCAGATTCTGAATTAGAGACAGCTTCCATGTACGTGGAAGGTTCATTCTCTTCTAACAGAATCAGATCATTTTCATTCGTGACGAGAAATCCATATCTCTCGGGCTCATGACGAACTCTACTTGATCTACGTTGGACTTGTGTTACTGGTTCTGACTCAACAACTTCTTGTGAATCAGGTTGTTCCATTTGAAACTCACTTTCAACTTGGTTATCCATATTTTCTTGTAGGTGTACTTTACTCCCACTGATTCCTTTGGAAATAAACTCTTTTTCCAGGAATGTACCACCCTTAGCAACAAACACTTTGTTTTCACTAGGATTGTAAAAGAAATAACCTTTAGTTTCTTTTGGATAACCAACAAAATTGCATTTCACAGATTTTGGTGATAACTTGTCTGAAATCAAATATTTCACATAGGCTTCGCATCCCCAAATCTTGAGAAAAGACAAATTTGGTTTCTTACCAATCCATATCTCATATGGTGTCTTTTCAACTGCTTTTGATGGAACTCGGTTCAGTGTGAATGCCGCTGTTTCAAGTGCATATCCCCAAAAGGATAGAGGAAGATTTGTTTGACTCATCATAGACCGAACCATATCCAATAAAGTTCGGTTCCTCCTCTCAGACACACCATTCCACTGTGGTGTACCAGGAGGAGTTAATTGTGAGACAATCCCACAATTTCTAAGATGATCGTCGAACTCTTGGCTCAAATATTCACCACCTCGATCAGATCTAAGTGCTTTAATTGTCTTGCCAAGTTGGTTTTGTACTTCATTTTGGAAGGCTTTGAACATTTCAAAGGATTCCGACTTATGCTTCATTAGATATAGATAACCATATCTACTGAAGTCATCAGTGAACGTAATGAAGTATTGAAAACCACCTCTAGCAATTGTGCTCATAGGCCCACATACATCTGTATGTATGAGTTCTAATAGGTCACTAGCCCTTTCACTGCGGCCAGTAAAGGGACTCTTGGTCATCTTACCCATTAAACAAGACTCGCAAGTGTCATATGTTTCAAAAACATCTAGACCCAAAATTCCATCTTTATGGAGTTTTGAAATGCGTTTCTCATTAATGTGTCCTAGACGATAGTGCCAGAGATAAGTAGGATTCACAACATTTGTTCTTATCCTTTTGGTGTTTATGTTATATACATGCTCATCATAACCTTCACTAAGGTTCAACAAATAAAGACCATCATGTAAATCCGCATTTGCATAAAACAAGTCTTTATTGAAAAGCAATAAGTGATTATTCTCAATAACACATTTAAATCCTTCCTTGTCCAAACATGAAATAGAAATGATGTTCCTAGACAAATTAGGAACAAAATAACAATTATTCAAAAGGAGAACAAGTCCACTTGGCAACTTGAGCTCGTAGCGACCGACTTCATAAGCAGCAACTCTAGCTCCATTCGCCACATGGAATTCTACCTCGCCCTTCTTGAGCTTTCTACTTCCTCTAAGCTCCTGCACATTCATACAAATGTGAGAACCACAACCGGTATCTAATACCCACGAAGTAGAAACAGAAGTAGAATGAAGTATTTCAATAACATGAATACCTTGATTAGCGGTCTCACCGCCTCTCTTCTTCCTCAAGTCCTCCAAATAAAGCTTGCAATTTCTGCGCCAATGACCAGGCTGATTGCAGAAATGGCATGCGCCTTCCTTTGGAGGCTTTGCCTTGGTAACAGCTTTGGGCTTCTTTGCATCCTTCCCAAACTCTTTGGGTTTGTTTGCTTTACCCCTCTTCTTCTGGATCCTACCCTTTTGCACCATATGGATCCCTTTGGAGCTTGGTTTCTCTTTTATAGTCACTTCAGCGTTTTTGAGCATCCCATGCAATTCGCTTACCGTTTTGTCCATATCATTCATGTGATAATTCATGACAAAATGGGAGTAACTATCGGGAAGAGAGTTTAGGATCAAATCCGTTGCCAACTCAGGTCTGAGTGGCGAACCAAGTCTCTCCAACTGATCAATGTACCCTTTCATCTTCAGAACATGTGCACTAACCGAACTACCTTCGGCCATTTTGCACGCAACCAAAGATCTCAAGGTCTCATACCTTTCCCTTCTCGCTTGCTTTTGGAACATTTCCTTAAGCTCTTGAGGCATCTCATATGCCTCAAATGTTTCCAGATCCTTCTGAAGTTCCGGAATCATTGATGCGAGCATCAGGCACTGTACATCAATCTGATCATTTTGATGCTTGTGGAAAGCATCCCTTTCAGCTCTTGAAGCTGTGGTGGGTGGAGGGTTAGCGGGCAAAGGCCCATCCAGAACATATAGCTTTCGCTCTTGCTTGAGAACAATTCTCAAGTTGCGATACCAGTCTAGGTAATTTGTTCCATTCAGTTTATCCTTCTCAAGGATAGATCGAATAGAACCGGGATTGCTTGTGTTGGCCATTTATCTACAACAGAAAATATATATGCAAAGTTAATTACATAAGAGAATATAGCTCCCACTAAAATTATAAAACCCTTTAAAATATTTAAGTGGGTAAAAGACCCAAAATCCATACTTAACCATAGCACTGCTTTGGCATGTCCCTATGATTAAATATAATTTCGGTAGACATCACCATGTCAATTACATCATTATGTAACTCTTTTAATTTATGAGATGCATGATATCATATATCATATTTAATTTGTATGTTACTCATCTCATCCTTGCCTCGGGCTCAAACACCTTTTTGATTAACCCTTTAGTTAAACCAATTACAACACAATGAGAATCACCTTTTCTCATATTATTGCTTCGCTAAGGTCACAACATGCGTACCCGCCCTGGCGGTATACCATGATGCGAACATAGTACTTGACAAGTGTTATACGTAATTGGGTGGCAAAAATATAAACTTCATAAGTTTATTTAGGGTTTATAAATCCCGTGATTAGAATTTTATCATATACAAAACATGGCATTAATATTAAACTTTCCAAGTTAACATTAATCCTAGCATGGCATCCAATGTCATACATTCATCTAGCATGCATATTTCATACTAGGCATGGCATCACATGGCATCAAAATATAAAACATGCAATAGACTCGAAAAACCGTGTTATGGTATGGTTTTATCTACATTGATTTTCATAGGCCAATATGAAAATCAACAGGTCATTTCCTAGGTGGTTGCAACCATCGCATGGTCACAGCACAGCCGCACCCCTTGGATCCGTCTTCACGTCTTTGTTCCTTGTGTTGGGGAATTAATCGCACAAACAAACATAAAACGCAGCGGAAAAAGATTAATCCCCACCAAGGACCCATGTACATTACATTGAATCGGAAGGAGGGTTAAAGAATTACCTTAATTCTTTGAAGTTTGAATCACTTAGGAACCAAAATTGCTTCCCTCTACGGTTGATCCACACGGAGCAATACGTTCACCGCGTGCTAGCGCCGGGATAGAAGAAACGGTTTCCTCGAATCGAGAAAGAGGCAGAAAATCAAATTTTCTCTTGGCTTGGAGAGGAGAATTTCGGCTGGCTATTCTCTTGTGTTGGCTGGCCGAAAATCTGCTATAGTATTAGTGTAGAGAGTGATTAGGTTTAGGTTAATTGTTTCCTTAAATAATTAACCTAAATAGTTAATTATAATTATAACCTAATACACCTATTAGTTATAATTATATATTAACCCACACAATTTAATATTAATTCTCAATTAACATTAAATCAAATCAATTCTCCATAATACATATATGTATATATAATATTATAATTAATTATATCTCCATATAATTTAATTATAATATGTAGCATACTTTATGCAATATTAATCACATTAATATTTATATATACATACATAAATATATATCACTATATATATATTTATTCTCTTTCTCATTCATAAATTATTATCCAATAATAATTTATACCCGATAAGATGAACTTCATTTTGCTCTTGTGTGTGACCCCATAGGATCATATTAATTGGCAATAAGGAAATTACCATAATGTCCTTATAGGTCACAAGCGGACTCTAGCAAGCCATTACGACTACCCAATTAATATGATTGGAATGATCCAATACCTATTTATAGAATGTCATATTCCCTTTTGTCTCATTGATATCAAGATTAATTATAAGACATGGTACACTTGTCAATCTTATATAATTAATCATATGCTTTCTCGATCTCAAAGTAAACTGTTCAGACAAATCAATTGATACTCTTATCAATTATTTGAGCACGGCCATGCATTTAACAGTCTTACTTATCGAGGGGCCCAGTGATATCGCTCTCTTGTTAGAGAGGGACAAAATCCCATATCTGTCACTCACATCCCTAAGCATGAGTCATATTGTACCCAACCACAGCCTTTATAACTACTCTGTTACAAGCAGCGTTTGACTGCGTCAAAGCACAACATGAATTCATCCCGGAATCCATGGTGACCTCAGGTCAAAGGAATCAGCTGATGACACTACTATAATCAAGATCAGTTGTGACACGTGACCATGAACTTGATCTTATAGTGGGTCTCCAGCAACATGTTCTCTAACACATTGCCCGTGAGTATAATCTGTATCTGTATACACTATATTCATCTTATGAATATCCATTATCACTCACACTAGTCTTAGTTTGTTATTATTCCCATAATAACAATCGACTAGGGAAATTTAGAATTACACAATTAATTCATGGATACATTATCATAAATACTAACATACAAATATATATGATAAAATAAGTCTTTATTAATGACTTAAGAAGATTGTTTACATAATCCAACATTGGCTTAGGGCACAATCTCTAACACCTTGGCATCATCTCATGGATTTACATATTTAACAAAATTGTATCCTATACAGTTTTCTAGTAAAATAAGATTTACAAACAATAAATTGCATCCTATACAATTTATCTAGAAAATAAGATTACATAAATACAAACGACTCGCAGGCCGTATTTATAAAACTTTACATCCACCAAAACCAAAGGAAAACAAAACATCCACAGGGTCCAAAACCATACCACAACACCATGCATAAAATTATCACAATAATTTTACATCTACAAGATTTAGGGTTCAAAAACTAAACACAATCTTATTGTATTTAAAAGAAATTGATTTGAGAAGAAAAGGTATAGAAGACAATTTCTACATTGCAGCACTAAGGGAACACGGCGTGCAAAACCGGTTTGCACGGCGTGCAACACTTGCACGCGGCCGTGTTCCTCGCTGTTACTCAGCGCACATGAGAAATTTCTGGTTGCACGCCGTGCAAAACCAGTACACGGCGTGCAACACACATATGCACGGCGTGCAACACTTGCACGCCGGCGAGTTATACACTGATTCTCAGCTTACGAAAACGATTTCTGACTACACGCCGTGCAAAACCAGTACACGGCGTGCAACACACGTTTGCACGGCGTGTTCTGCACTGAAAAACAATTCTGCGTCAATTTGTTCAAAACAACAATTCCCAAATCAATTCCAAACGTTATTCACAATAACAAAGAACCCTAAATCAAAAACATATAACCCTAACATGCAATTTTGATCTAATCAAAATAACAAATCCAATTCAATCAATGCACAAGTGGCTCTGATACCACTGTTGGGGAATTAATCGCACAAAACAAAATACGCAGCGGAAATAAAAAAGATTAATCCCCACCAAGGACCCATGTACATTGCATTGAATCGGAAGGAGGGTTAAAGAATTACCTTAATTCTTTAAAGATTGAATCAAGCAGGAACCAAAATTGCTTCCCTCTACGGTTGATCCACACGGAGCAATACGTCCACCGCGTGCTAGCGCCGGATTTGAAGAACAATTCTTCGAACGAGAGAGAGAGACCAAAGTTTCGAAAACTTGGAAGGAGAGCAAGGCAAAAGTCGGCTGGCTGCTTAGAAGGGGCTGGCCGAAATCTGCTTTCTCCACCTCTGGAGCAATTAGGTTTTCAGGTTTTTATTTCCTTAAATATAAACCCTATTTAGTTAATTATAATTATAACCTAATACACCTATTAGTTATAATTATATATTAACCCACACAATTTAATATTAATTCTCAATTAATATTAAATCAATTCCCCATAATACACATATGTATATATAATGTTATAATTAATTATATCTCTATATAATTTAATTATAACATGTAGCATACTTTATGCAATACTAATCACATTAATATTTATATACACATGCATAAATATATATCACTATATATATATATTTATTCTCTTCCTCATTCATAAATTATTATCCCATAATAATTTATACCCGTTAAGATGAACTTCATTTTGCTCTTGTGTGTGACCCCATAGGTTCATATTAATTGGCAATAAGGAAATTACCATAATGTCCTTATAGGTCACAAGCGGACTCTAGCAAGCCATTACGACTACCCAATTAATATGATTGGAATGATCCAATACCTATTTATAGAATGTCATATTCCCTTTTGTCTCTTTGATATCATGATTAATTATAAGACATGGTACACTTGTCAATCTTATATAATTAATCATATGCTTTCTCGATCTCAAAGTAAACTGTTCAGACAAATCAATTGATACTCTTATCAATTATTTGAGCACGGCCATGCATTTAACAGTCTTACTTATCGAGGGGCCCAGTGATATCGCTCTCTTGTTAGAGAGGGACAAAATCCCATATCTGTCACTCACATCCCTAAGCATGAGTCATATTGTACCCAACCACAGCCTTTATAACTACTCTGTTACAAGCAGCGTTTGACTGCGTCAAAGCACAACATGAATTCATCCCGGAATCCATGGTGACCTCAGGTCAAAGGAATCAGCTGATGACACTACTATAATCAAGATCAGTTGTGACACGTGACCATGAACTTGATCTCATAGTGGGTCTCCAGCAACATGTTCTCTAACATATTGCCCGTGAGTATAATCTGTATCTGTATACACTATATTCATCTTATGAATATCCATTATCACTCACACTAGTCTTAGTTTGTTATTATTCTCATAATAACAATCGACTAGGGAAATTTAGAATTACACAATTAATTCATGGATACATTATCATAAATACTAACATACAAATATATATGATAAAATAAGTCTTTATTAATGACTTAAGAAGATTGTTTACATAATCCAACATTGGCTTAGGGCACAATCTCTAACAGTATCCAACAGTTTCAACAATTAAGAATACCATGCTCTCATGCCATTACTGCTTATTTGGCATATGCCATTGACTACAGAAGATTTATTGATCCCATTTATAAATTGGAAAACAATATAAAATGTTGGTCCATAGCATTTATCCCATTTGGAAAACGTGAGTACTGGCCAACAACAGATGGACCAACTCTTATATCAAATCCAAATTGGATGAGAAAGAAGGGTCGAACAAAGACAACACATATTCGCAATGAGATGGTTTGGAAAGTTACCGGTATTAACACTACCAATTTTTATAGTAAATGTGGCTTACCCGGTCATAACACTAGGACATGTGGGCGTGGTTGAATATATGATAATGATGATAATGATGAATATTTTGTAATATTTGTAATATGAAATTATTATGTTATTCGGGATGCTTACTACTATGAAAATGTGTGTTTTGTGCCTATATTTCCTTAATACTTGTAGTAGTTTGGTAATGCTTACTAATATGTTGAATTAATAATATACATCATTTTATTGTATTAACAACAATTGTTTGTGTTTGTAGATATGTCAAGTAATCCATCGTCACAGTGAGTATACATTGATCCTAGATCGATTGACCATAGTGTTATACATTCACAGAGATCACATAGATCTGGGGCAATATGGTTTAATAAGGTACAAATATGTTAGTTCCAATGTATATAAATGAATTGTTAAAATTAAATAGTGTGTGTTAAATTAAATTGATATTAGTTATAATCATATTTGGCATTACTTTATAAATTTGTCCAACTAATAATAAAATCTAGAACCATTAATTGATTATTATATTGCCACTAGTAAATAATCTCTCAATATAGAAGCATCAATGTAAAAAAATGAAGTATAATATCAAATCGTTTATTGATTGGATTGTACAGAATCTTAAGTTGTAGAGGAGAAATAGGAAAATCATCTACGAAGAAGAGGATAAAGACGAAGAAACTTACAACTGTAATTTAATTGTGCAAAATATTATATATATTTTTATTTTTCACTATTTATATACGTATTGGCCAATTTATACCCATATAGTATTTACCTAGTTTAATGTTTTTCTATATATGTAGGGGTATGTATAATATAAACTAGTTTAATGCTTTACTTATGTTATTCAATATTACAATTTTTTGTGATTATATCAGGATGAGGAGACAACACTTACTTGTAGGAGGAACGCTGCAATCCTATATGAAGAAGAAATTGATGGACGACTTGAACAAGTATTGAGATAAATAGGTTTCTATGGAGTTGCACGTTTGGGAATTTTTCAGTTGGACCACCTTCTCATTACGGCTCTAGTTGAGATATGGAGACTGGAGACTCATACTTTTCATCTTCCTGAAGGTGAGGCAATAATTACATTGCAGGATGTTGCTATACAAATTGAACCACCAATAAATGGTAATCCATTGATTTGCCCACTTCCTGTGAAATGGGTTGATAAGTGTGAAAGATTATTAGGTATTCGTCCTCCTAGAAATATGTTAAAAAATGCTACAAGTGAGTTGGTTGAATGCTAGTTTTCTTGCCATACCAGCTAATGATAATGAAGAGGACATTGCACGTTACATACGTGCATACTTGTTGCAACTTTTATTGGGCATATTGTTTAGTACAAAAACATCAGGTTATGTTTTTTACCTTTGTTAAAGAATATTTCAACAATTGGTCAGAACAGCTGAGGCAGCGGGTGTTTAGCATATTTGTTTAAAGAGCTATGTAAAGCCGCCCAGCACAACACTGCACAAATTGGTGAAGCTTTAATTTTGTTGCAGGTATGGGCATATGAAAGATTGCGAGATATATCGCTGAACCTACGGAGTAGAGTTATCACGCCTGGTCTAGCACTTGGTCGGCGATACGTATATATAACACTTATGATATGTGTGTGTGTGTGTATTTAGTTGTTTTTTCTAGTATAGTTTTTAATTATTTATCGAGTATACACTCAAGTTTGGCAGTACACTATAAATTTTTGAACAATAAAATTAGCAAACTTCCGTAAATTTATATTTCTTTCTTATGATATAGTTGTACAATACTGAAAGATGTTGGGTATGAAAATTAATATCTCCTAAGTAATTACAGATGGAGCACACCTAAGGATTCCACTGGAGTGCCAACTCATACTCTCAGACATATACGATACGTACTTGATTTAGCTGACAAAGATTGCGTAAGTCATACAAATTAATGTGCATTGATGTTAAAAATTTATGACTCAAAATTTGCTTTAGAATGGTAAAATCATATACATATTTATGTAAACTCGTGTTGCTTGTAGTTCACTTGGGAGCCATACATTGATGATATTCGAGTAGTATTACCATAATATTGCTTTGAAGGAAATCAGTTATGGAGAGCTGTTGTCCCATTGATTTGCATGTATATTATAGAATGGCATCAACCTGACAGAGTACTTCGCCAATTTGGATTGCAACAACACATACCTCCTGCACCCAAGCAAACAAATGAGTTGCATGATATTGAACTTATTCAGGTTAAAAGTTCCATTATGCAAAAAATGGCCTATTGGGTCACAATATGGAATAATAGGGCAAAGTTCATATTTACAACTCAACCATGTGCTGAACCAATCCATTATCATTCTGAATACATGGAATGGTACAGGCGTATAACAAGGAGGTGAATTTCTGTTAGAAGTGTTGCCCATGGTGCCATAGTAAGTCATTAAAATTGAAATGTGGTTGAGTTTTTTTATGTCCAACTAGATTGTAATAATATATTTTATGTGCAGGTTGATAGAATGAATCAACTCACCCTGGTTAGAGATTTAAATATTATGCGTAGGATAAGAAACAGTATATGTGGGGCACTTCAGGAGGAACGATGTTATGTTCGGGGTTCCCCACCACCTCATCCAGCTCCTACTGCTACTTATTCGAATGTTGATGTGGATGAAGATGAACCTGTTGCTGCCACTGGTAGACGCTGCCAACATAGCAGATCAAGGAGATGTGAGGTCCCATGACCAACTAATCCTTCTAATGACATTGTGTCACATCCAGTATCCTACCATTCACACGATTCATATGGAGCTAGCACATTACAACCATCATAACAATATTCATTATGGGTTCCTAACCCATCTGCACCTGGTTCATTTGTTAGTCCATCAAGTCTATCACAATATGGGTTTAACACTTCTCAAAACCCATTTACATAATGTTCTGGTTCAGGCTAATGACCTTAGGCTATGCATAGTATGGTTACACCCTGTACTCCTTTTAATATGATATCTCCATTATTTGCACAACCATCTTTAGTAGAACAGTGTTTTGGTATGTCTAGTATGTACTCTCAGCAACAACCCACTTTCCCATATTCTAACTATGGAACGACACCAAATGTTGCGTATAATCCATCACACTGCACTGGTCCATCGCAGCCTTTAGATAGAAGTGGACGTAATATTTGATGTTTCATTTTAAATAATGTGTAATATTTTTATATTTTAGTTGGAGACTTGTCTACAAATATTTAGAATATTTACTATAAATAATGTGTAATATATTTTTTTATTCTGCATTTTGGGATGTTCTTAATATATTTTGTATAAAAATACTTTATAAGTTTCTTTGAAGTCAAAAGAGTGGTCATTAAGATTTTATTACTTCAAGGTATTGAAATCGAAAAGAGTGCATATTAACTTTTTATTAGTTGGAATTATTGAAATTAAAAGAATGGTTATTAAATTTATTTATCAAAAGTTAATAAATTTTGATGTAAGTCTTAATAATATATACACGGTGTGATAAATATAGTCACATATATATAAGTAAATCATTTATTTAATTTAATTGTCATAATTTATTAACATGGTTACATATATAAGTGTCATAAACATGGTTTCATATTATTTATGCTAACTTAATTACAACAATTAAAATGGATAAAAGAGGGTCAAAGTGTTTTGGTAATTTTGGTATTGGCGGATAAAGTGTCCAATTTTGGTATTGGCGGACAAAGTGTCCAATTTTTTGATTAACAGACGCAACAATACATGAACCAAACTCTGACAGATTCTTCTGGCAAGTAGGAAGTGTGTCTGCGCTTAGGAAATTTGGACTCCTTTTGTCAGCTTTTAGAAAAGTTTGACTCCTTTTGTCTGCTTTTAGCAAAGTTGGACTTGTACTGGCCAATTTTTTGGCTCGCGAACTACTTCATGGTGCGGTTTTTATTCCAAAAAGCAGGTGTCCACTAACTATATAAGCATATTTAGCCGAAAACACTACAAGCCCAGAAATAGTTCTGTGTTTACCATATATAAAGAAATAGTTTTGCATAGTATCATAAAATTTTCTTTAATCCTAAAAGAGAGAAAGTACGCAAGGAGAGAGAAAGAAATGACCATGAGAGAGAAATAGTGGAGAGATGGGTTTAGCGGGCCACAAATATTTTTTATTTAGAAAATTAGAATTGAAGATGGTAAACGCGCCTTTAACGGAAGGTCTATTGCATGCTTGAAGGAGCTGTCATAAAAGGGGAGAGTACAACACGAAACAAGAGATCAAGGATTCAATACATGTAAAGTGAATATTAAGGAGCTAATTACATAAAATGAGAAAGATCAGGAGATTCGAAATGTATTTTGTCATAAATAAATAAAATGATCAACAGTGCATTAGATTAGTAAATAAAAGTTATTTTTAATTAATTTAGCCTGTAAAACATTTCACATAATTAATTTTTTTTAACTTTTTAATTTAAATATTAGATAAAATCCTAAGTTGTAAAATATAAACACTAATCCCAAAATTTTGGACCATTGGACTCTTTTTTTTTTTCCACGGCTTTTCTGGTCTTATGGGCCAAACTAATGATGCTCAAACCTGAAACATCTAGAGAAAAATATGGGACTAGCTCTCCCGATAAAATTTTTATCCATTTCCAAGACTCGAATCCAAGACTACTGGTTAAGAAGAGTGAGACATGTACCATATCAACCACTCTTACTAGATTTAACTCCAAATATTTAATTCTAAAGAGAAGAAATATGTTTTTTTATATTATGTATGATGAATTTATTAGTTTGATGTTCCACAATCTTCTTCTTCTTCTTTTTTTTTTTTTTTAATAGGTTTATCTAACTGATAGTGATTTTGTTTTTGTTTTTTGTTTTGTATTTGTATTTATTTGGAGTTTCCTTATGAATTTTGAATCTTTTTGTGAAATAATTCATAAGGACAATATCGCCTTTTCCTTTTTATTTTAGTAAGTACCTTTTCCTCTTTCTTTTCTTGTAGAACAGAAGTTCGATATTTTAGAAAAAGATATTGAGAATTATGCAATTTTTTAAATGCATTGAAGTAGTGCAGTAATATGTTTCTAAAGATTTTTAGACAACAAGTCTAGTCTCCCATATGTGCCCAAAACTCCACCAAGTCTTTTTTATAGGTTTGAGTATTCATTCGATTATTATGTAATTTTCTGCTCCGATGCTAATGAACTTTGAAAGTAGGAATTGCGCATAAATAGGCTTATATGTGGGATTGTACTGTTGGAATCTCACATTACTTGGTTATGGGAATATATTACTTCTTATATTGTTAAAACAATCCTAACCCCTTGAAGTATCTTTTGGAATTAGTTAGATCTTTGTTTACATGGTATCAAAGCTAGGTAGGCAATGTTCTTGGGCCAACCCGATGATGGGCCACCTATCAACTCCACGCATCCAAGATAAATGTGGGCGTGAGGAGAGTGTGTTGGAATCCCACATTACTTGGCTATGGGAGTATATTGCTCTTTACATTGTTAAGGCAATTCTAACCCCATTGAGTTACATTTTGGGGTTACATATACTCATGTAATAAAAAACCAATTAGCTTTTGTGTTCAGTGCTAATTATATGTGACACTTTTTAATCTTATTTATTATTACTATGAGACTATTATTTATTCTCTTACAAATTCTAATTTATTGTACTTTTTTTTTAAGTAATGCCATATTCATTATAATAAATCATTCTGTAATACAGAAAAGAGAAAGGGAGGCGGTTCATCAAACCATTCCCCAATTGTCGCTGAACAAGCCGCCTGGACTAACCTATGGGCCACCTTGTTCGCAGACCGACGACCAAACTGAAAACTCATACTACCTATCATACGAGCTAACTCAATACAATCATCAATAACGAATCCTATAGCCAACCCTTGATATTTTTATCCATTTAACATTTCAGTAGTTTACCTATATTATTTGAAAAGTTTACATCAAGATTTGAATAATTTTTTTTGTTGATTTTCCATTTTATAGTATTTTTTTTTAAATTTATAATCATTAGTTAATTAAAAAAAATATTTACAGTTTTCGAAAATTTCTAAACTTTATTGCTAAAATCTATTGTATTTTTATTAACCAACTTGAAAAATTTCAGTTCCAAATGAGCAAAACATGCTCTAGCTAGGCACTGAGCAGCCGGCTTCATTAACTTGTCTTTGAACAACAAAAAAACTCACAGTGAGAGGAAACTCATTCATATTGATGAAAGACAACATAAAATAAACTTATTAAACCAACAAAACAGCAGCACTGCGCCTTGTATTTTATCACGTTTCACGAAATAATATCGAAAATCCACGGCCACAAGAACTCTCACTTTGAGTATAACACCGTACAGTGTATCAGATCTTGATATATCTTGTATAAACGTGATTGTTATGGGTAATTAAAGTGTAAATATCTCAAAAAAATCTTTGACTAAGAATACATGAGTAGATGCAGGTTTTAAACTAGAAAAAATATGGAGAAGTAAATTTGATGCAAGTAATTAGGTGTAGTAAGTGTAGTTTGAAGGAAAATCTTGCATACTTGGTGAGGGATTAATTGGCATGTTGAGTTTGCGACATTGACTAATTGGTGGCTTTGGAGATGGCAGAATATTAAGGTGTTTGAAGGTAGTGTTGAGTTAGGCTCAGATTTGCTCCATACTTAGGAGGCGAGAGACTTGGATCAATTGGTGTTAACCACCAGAAGGATAATTTCTACTTTGAGATGATAATGACTTAATTAGCTAGTTTATTTTTATTTTTATTATTATTAATAATTTCAAAGATGTATGCCATTCGTCAATCACCATTGATTTTTTCAACCGAATGGAATGATAATTGGCGAGTTGTTGGTTTGTCAATTCGGAGCAAACTGTCGAACAGTACTAGATTGACGTAATTAGTGGCGATATGAATTCAACGTACTTTATTAATTAAACATTTTTTTTTTTTTTACTGATAGAGAGCTAATAATATTAGATGATTCTTTAACAAGACAATTACATCAATTGGTGGATTACTAACTTCATAAAACTATTTGACTCAAATTACCTTCATAAAACTGTTTGTCTCAAATAGTTATGATAAATTGATAGGTAAGTTTTAATAATAATTTTATTATTATCTTTTACATTTTTACGCATGTAAATATTGTTTTCACTTAATTAAAATAATTTTCATTCTTAATATTCTTGTTTTCACTTAATATCGCCATGGATATATTATTATTTTCATTCTTCTTTATAATATAATAGAGTAGAGTTATAGAAACGTATGATATGGATTAAATTCAGCAAAAGATCTGATTGGGAAAACATGCAGAGGTAGTCAAACATTCGACATTTCAACATAGATAATTCATAATTTATGTCACTCCTTGCATATTCACAAAATTAATGGTGCACAAATTTTGACTTCCTTTTTTTTTTTTTTTTTTTTTTTTTAAATATAATGTCAAAGAACGACACCATGTTAAATGACCTAATCTAGAATTTTAGATTTATAAATTTGTCGAAAAATTGTTGTTTAACGTCACATCAATCTAGTGTTTCACGCTTAACACTAGATTACATATCTAAATTAAAACCTAAAATTTTCAAAATTAATTACGTATAGGCCGGCCTATGCCTAGTGTTACATTATGTTAAACATAATTTATAAATCTATTATTGACTCTTATACATCTGACTTAAACCTTTAGATTAATTGGTGTCATAATATGATATCATAGTCACTTAATGAAGTGGTTGAAAGTTCAATATTTTAACTATTATAAAACTGTTTAACCCAAAATGTTAAGCTGATATTAAGGTTTTAGAATAACTTTTCTTATCACAGCTGACATTGACAACTAAATTAATTAATGGAATTTCAATGCATTATTTAATGGTTATGTCTTATACGCACTTCAAATGCATCTATGTGCAGCCTCTGATCAAGGAAAAATGCAAGTCGAGGATTCACAAGCTCATAATAAACTTTCTTGGAAGAAAGTGAGTCAAATTTGTCCGTAAAAGATCAAAAGTGATCAAATAGATCAATGAAATAAATAAATGAATGGATAGATAAATAAAAAAATAACTAAAAACTTAATAATTAAAAAGGAGAAAAAAATGCGCCCGGCACGGCTGCCACGATGCCCGTGCGGGTGTCGAGCCCTAGTTAAAGTCATAAGCCAGAAATCAGTGACATTTCACGCAAACTTTACCATCTTTCTCTCAATTCCTCTACCCCGAGCACTCGATTTTCACCCAAAAACTCCCAAAAATGTTGAAGAAACAAGATAAGAGACTTCCTAGAGTCCCTAGGAGGATGACTCAAGCCGGAGAGGGGCCTCAGGCTTTTGGGCATGATCACCATTATGGATGGGTTTGGGTTAACTTGGAACACCCCTTATTTGGGGATTTCATTCGGCCAAGATATTCCTTCCTTGCTGGAGATGAGGAATCATGCCTCTCAACACCAAGGAAGTGTCTATTTTCCCTGCAATTTGAGTTTGAAATTCGAAATTTCTTAGTTAGGTTTTGAATTGGGATTTTGTGATTTAATGCATATTTTATGAAATTAATGAGTAGAATGCACGCTAGGAGCCCCATAGAAATTGTAGGAACCAAAAATTAGGAGAAAAACAGAATAAAAATGCGAAACTTTGAATTTTTCATTGTTTGGGCACAACAGCCATGCTAGTTTTGGCTAAGAGGGGCACCACTGCTAGTGAGACCCGTGCGGGTCTCGACCCTTCACCCACGCGGGTGTTGTGCCCAGGTAAAAACAAAATGTTTTTTTACTCAATTGAATTAAATTAAATTGAATTAGATCAAATTTGATCCTTTTTTCTTGAGATGTTATGCAAACGAATCATGTCTAGATGCATGAATATATATATTTATGGATGAGTAAAACTCCTTATTTTGGTATTTATTTTTTGCTTGTCTTTGCATGAGCTTTAAGTTCCAGGGAGTTGGATCCCTGCGAGGCTCGCCTTTGGTGGGATGACATGCCTCAAGTGATGAGGAAGCATGTTAGGGCACTTGGCTTTACGGATTTGGCTACGTCCATCAGCCTTCCGCTTTGCACAAGTCACGGGCATTGAATTTCAATTAAGATACGGGTGGGCACCACCCACACTTTCCACTTCTCGATAAGGGAATGTACTGTCACCCTCTCTAAGTTCACTTCGATTACCGGGTTGCCTTTCAGTGGGACTCCTTTAGAGTTCAACTGGTATATGTCCTGGGTGGCCTACTGAGAGGTATATGTGATAGAGATGATCAGTTTGGAGAGCACCCAAGTGGATAATATTAGTTTTCTACCCGTAGGGCAAGAACAGAGATAAATTTGTCCCTGAATGCTAAACGGGGACGGGGATGGAATTACCTCTCCTTGCCTTGCGGACACTCGTCCCGATCCCTATCCCCGTAGGGATCCCCGTTAAAAGTTTCACTTTTAATTATATAGCTATATATATAGTTATATATTTATCTATATAAATAATTGAATTTTGTAATACTAAAATAAAATTAAAACTAGAGTTTTATATTAATTGTTTAATGCACTTATGGATTTAATTAGGTATTTATTTATATTATAGGTATTTGTCAATATTATTTTGAACTTCAAAAAGCCATGGCTTCAACATTGAATTTTAATTTTAATACTACCTATCATACGAGCTAACTCAATACAATCATCAATAACGAATCCTAAAGAGGTAGGCATATGAACCCTTGATTTAAGATAATCAATTACCCCCTGAGCATCCATTTCAATGATTAAAGAGTATTTTTCTTATTATTGTACTTAGCTTTTTTCTTAAGAGTATTTTTCTTATTTCCTTATATATTATATTTTTATTTAAATTGAAAAACAATTCTTTTTTTTCGAAGGACCAAGAAATTATTCAAAACAGCTAAAAAAGTTAGCTCGATGACAGAATTAGTGGCAGACTGAATTAGACCATGAACATAACATTTTTAAAATTAAACCCGATCCAATTTTATGAGTTCTGTAGCAGGCTAGCTGCTTAATTACTTCAGTTGTAGTATGTGAATAATTTTATTTTTCTGAGATTGGTGTATACCTAATTAAGCTTGTGAGTTAATTTACAATTTTCTAAATACTCTATCTAATATTAGTTGAAATAGTTTTTTTAATATTTTTTTTTTTTTTTTTAGCCTTTTCAATTCTGTCAAAAATTAATGTAGCATTTGTTTTCCTTTTAACAAATTGCAATTAATTGACCAAATAATATGGTTATTTTTTCAAGACTTTAGTTGTAAGTAGCATATATAAATGATCAAGTCTGTGCGTGTTGCATGACTAATTTTGAATTCAACATTTAATACATTTATAGAGAAAGAATTCATAACTAAATAAATCAATATCGAAATTATAGATGTTGGAAAGAATGGCTAGTTGTGTTTTGGAAAACTCGTATTTGAAACTCTTGTTTTTACATTTAGAAAGCTATCACATGTATGTTGTATGGGTCTTTTTTTTTTTAAAAAAAAAGTTTGGATTGTGTTAAGAGCTAGAGGTTTTGGAAAATAAACTACAGGCGATCATCACGGTTTTTACCATAACACAGTCGTTCAATTAATTATAAGTTGTTGTTCCGAATTTCATCTATTATAAATGAAAAATTCTCTAGTTTATTGCCTTTAATTTATATTTTTTTTTTTATTTGATTACGGTTCAGAGTAAATTTTCAATGTTTTGGTTATATTTGTGTAACCGTACACAAAACTATTTAATAAAATTTTAACTTATTAATTCTGTGTCAGATTTACGAGTCATTAGTATTTTTTTTTTTTGAAATTTATATGTAAAAAACTATGAGAAAATAAAATAATAATTTTAAAATATAATTGTTAGTGTTTTTCATGTTAGCAGTTTAATACCAAGAAATTTCCTTGTTATATAAAGTCAATATGAAAATTGATCGAAAGTCAATTTATTGAATTGACAAAACATATTTGCATGTACTCCAAGAAACAGACATCGTATACTCGGTCGGTTGCTTTTATTCTCCATTCATAGATCGTTGACTTTCTTATATCTTATTTCTATTTTCTAATAATAAAATTCCTCAAATTTTCTTTATCATGTTAATTTGGTCAATATTCACACCATAAAAGGTTTCTCACATTATGCTATCCAAAAATGGAAATTACATGTTAAGTTGTCCTATAAATATAAATGCTATAATATTTTATTCATTGAATCTTTGCTACTTTTTTCTTTCTCTATTAAGTTTATATGCCGTCAAGTGTCAATTTTCTTTATATATATATATTTTAATTACATTTTAAAGCATATATAAAAGGTAAAATATATAATTAAATCAATACAAACATTTTTCGCAAAATAATAGTAATTTTTCCTAAGGCATAAATTAGATTTTTCTTTTTTAATAAACATAAAAAAGATTGACCCACTTATATTTTATCTTGCGTAGGTATAAATATAAAAATCACATATATGTGTATTATAATTTCATCCTCCAATAATATGCTGAAATTAATTAATTGTTTTTTTTTTTTTTAAATTTAGAGATAAAAGTATTCCTCTCTTTTTCAACCATATAACGTGTGTTAGATTAAATAGAATGAAATTGTTAATATTAATGTTTAGACTATAATAATATAAGAGAACGCAGGTCTTTTGACTCTTGCATGATATCAACCATTAGTATTTACTAAAGTTTAAAGCTTAGCTGTTTTATTTATTGTATTAATTAAATAATTAATTTGCATGATCGATATTATATTAATTGATTTTTACTGTCTTTAATTTTGTCTCATCCAAACTAAGAAATATTGGTGCAGAAAAGTCATACCGGACTTGATATATGTGATTGGTATATATATCATAATATATAATATTATATAAAAAAAATTAAAATTACAAAAAAGAGAAATATTATAATGTTTAAACTGATGTAACTTGTAATTTTGTAAGAATTTTAATTATAAAATCTCAAACTAACAATAATGTAAACGCAAATAAAACTCAAATGTACATAGAGTTGTTGAATCATGCATTTCAAATATAGATAATGTTATTTACTTATTTATGCAAAATTCCATTGTGGATTAGATTCAACATATTCGACCAATGAAAAAGTTATGTGTACCATCACTTGATAATGATTGGCGCAAAGAATTATAAAAAGTGTACAAAGGGTAATGGTTTTTTTTTTTTTTTTTTTTTTTAAACAATAATGATAAATTTACCGGAATCTTAATAAAAATTATCCTCATTCAATCGCTTAGGCTTTTGCGTCTTCACTTGAAAACTAATTCAAAATTTAACTGAAAATGTTTCAACCAAAACTGTTTAACATTTCATCTTAAATTTTAGGGGAAAATTTGAAAATAAAATTCTATGGCTACTCTATTATTATTATTTTTTTTTTTTTATATCATTCGGTTAAAAATGATAATATGATAAATGTCCATTTAACATTTCAATAGCTTACCTATATTATTTAAAAAGTTTACATCAAGATTTGAATAATTTTTTTTGTTGATTTTCCATTTTATAGTATTTTTTTTTATTTATAATCATTAGTTAATTAAAAAAAATATTTACACTTTTCGAAAATTTCTAAACTTTATTGCTAAAATCTATTGTATTTTTATTAACCAACTTGAAAAATTTCAGTTCCAAATGAACAAAACATGCTCTAGCTAGGCACTGAGCAGCCGGCTTCATTAGCTTGTCTTTGAACAACGAAAAAACTCACAGTGAGAGGAAACTCATTCATATTGATAAAAGAAAACATAAAATAAACTTATTAAACCAACAAAACAACAGCACTGCGCCTTGTATTTTATCACGTTTCACGAAATAATATCGAAAATCCACGGCCACAAGAACTCTCACTTTGCGTATAACACCGTACAGTGTATCAGATCTTGATATATCTTGAGAAGAAAAAAGAACTAAGAAAAATTGTATTTACTTTATTTTCATATATTTTGCAACTAAAATACACCTCTTTATTTATAGAGGAAAAACAAGAAAAGAAGAGCAAAAAAATAGGCGGGAAATTAGGCGGGAAGTTAGGCGGGAATGTAGTGATGGAAATAACAAACTTCTAGCAGCTGCGCCTGGCTTGCTTCTATTCTTCACTTCTTCACCTTAGTAGCTCTGCGTTCTGCTTCTTCTTCTTCAGCTGATGCTTCTTCTTTATCTTCTTCTTTTTCTTTATTTTGTGGGCCTAAGCTTCGTGGGCCTAGGCTGCGTTGATGTGGGCTTACCAGATTACTTCTCAGCCCCCCCTCACGAGGAAGAGCATCGTGACAGACAAAAACCATTCCCAGCTGAGACAGGGCAGTGAGCATAGAGGAGTGGGTTTTGGCCTTTGTAAAAAGGTCAGCCAACTGAGTGGAAGAGGAAATATAGGGAGTGGAAATAAAACCAGAATCCACACAATCACGAACCAAATGGCAATCAACTTCAATGTGTTTGGTGCGCTCGTGAAAAACAGGGTCTTTAGCAATAGCAATTGCAGCTATGTTGTCACAATGAAAGGGGATAGGAAGAGTAACGGGTATGTGCAAGTCGCGAAGAAGATAGCTGATCCATTTTAACTCACAAGTGGCAGATCCCATGCTGCGGTATTCAGCTTCAGCGGAGGAACGACTGACTGTAGGCTGCTTCTTTGTTTTCCAGGAAATAAGAGAGGAACCCAACAAGATACAAAAACCAGTGACAGAGCGGCGACTGAGTTTGCAGGTGGCCCAGTCAGAATCACAGTACCCTTGAAGTTGGAAATCAGACTGCGAAGAATAAAAAAGACCATACTGTAAAGTCCCTCTCAAATAGCGAAGAACATGAAGTGCAGCTTTCAAATGATGAAGACAGGGAGTTTGCATAAATTGACTCAATTGCTGGGTGATGAAGGAGATGTCAGGTCGAGTGAAACCAAGATAAAGTAAACGACCCACTAGTCTTCGATACAGCTCAGGATTATCAATAGGAGTGCCAGGATCAGAAAGAATAATGCCTGAAGAAAAAGGACTAGAGGCAGGTGTAACCTCTTGGTAACCAACATCAGCGAGCAAGTCCAGTATATATTTGGTTTGGGAAAGCAAAATTCCTGCCTTTGTGCCAGAAAGTTCAACACCTAGAAAGAAATGAGCAAGCCCAAGATCTTTGATGGTGTATAGGTTGTGTAAAAATGTTTTGAATTGCTGGATATGAGATGGATTTGAGCCACAAATGAGAATATCATCAACATAGATGGCGACCATAAGGGAATGACCATTCTGATGCATAGTGAAGAGACAAGGATCATGATAGGACCTTGTTAAACCAAATTGTAGAAGTTTGCTGGAGAGCTCCTTATGCCATTGGCGGCCTGCTTGCTTAAGGCCATATAAGGACTTGGTGAGTTTGCACACCTGATGTGGAGCAGCAGAAGTGTATCCCTCTGGAATTTGAAGGTATATGTCCTCATCAAGAAAACCATGTAGGTATGCATTGTTGACATCAACCTGGTGTATCTCCCAATGTTTGGCAGCAGCAATAGCAATTAGAAGCCTAACAGTAACAATGCGAGCAACAGGGCTGAAACAGTCATTGTAATCAATGCCAAAAGTTTGGTTGTAACCCTTAGCTACCAATCTGGCCTTAAATTTGTCAATGGCTCCTGTTGGTGTGTATTTAATACGATAGACCCATTTGGAAGCAAGGGCTTTTTTTCCTGGTGGCAAAGTAGTAAGATGCCAAGTCTGATTGGCTTCAAGAGCAGAAATCTCCTGTTGCATTGCTGTCACCCATCTCTCATCCATACTTGCCTCTTTGTAGTTGCGGGGTACTTTCTCCATCAACACATTGCTTAGAAAAGCTAAGTGATGCTCAGAGAGTGAAATGTTTGGCAAGATAGAAGAATCTGCAGTAACAGTAGCAGTAAAATAATTAGAAAGCCATGGAGGAGGCTTGGAAACTCTGGAAGACCTGCGTAGAACATCAGAACCAGTGGATATAGCAGGATTAGTAGGAGAAGATAAAGAAACAACAAAGGGAAAAATGCTTTCATTGAACTGCACATCTCTGGATACTATAAATTTGTTTGTTGCAGGATCCCATAATTTGTACCCTTTTTGTCCTGGGGAAAAACCCATGAATATACCAGAGAAAGCCCTGGGGGCAAATTTCTGTTTGTGAGGCTGATTATTTGTATAGAAACACTGACATCCAAAAACTTTGAAGTTTGTGTAATCAGGAGAGCGATTATATAATATGACATGAGGAGTTCGCCATTGTAACACCTTACTAGGCAGGACATTGATCACTGTAGTTGCATATAAAATAGCTTCACCCCAGAAATCAGTTGGTAAGGAGGCTTGAAATAAGACAGATCGTGCCACATTCAATAAATGCCTATGCTTTCTTTCAACTACACCATTTTGCTGTGGTGTGTAAACACAGCTACGCTGATGTATGATGCCTTTATCATGGAACAATTTGGTAATTTTGTGATTCAAGAATTCACTCCCATTGTCGGAACGAATTACTTTCACAGTTGTATCAAACTGAGTTTGGACCATAGTAAGGAAAACAGTCAAGGCTGAGGCAGTTTGTGATTTATGCTGAAGCATAATCACCCAAGTGTATCGTGAAAAGTCATCAACAAGTGTAAGGAAATATCTGCCTCCAGTCTTAGAAGGTATAGAATAAGGACCCCATAAATCAATGTGAAGGAGCTGAAAAACACTAGTAGAAGAAATACAGCTGCGATGAAAAGGTAGTCTACTCTGAGTAGCCAGAGGACAAATTGAACATTGATGATTATTACATGTATATTGTATTTCAGGAATATGAAGTAAAGTGGAAGAGGACACATGTCCTAGTCTCAAATGCCAAATATTTGGCTTATTCAAAACTGAATTAGAAACATCTGTGCTATTGAAACAAGTATCTGAGTGAAGTAAAGCAGGATCAAAAGAACATTCATTTAGCTTGTATAATCCACCAAGATTTCTTCCAACTGCCAACAATTCATTTGTGGTTTGATCCTGTAAATAACAATAATCAGCATGAAAAATAACCTTCACATTAGCTTCTTCCAATAATTTTCCAACAGATAATAGGTTGTAGCGAAAAGAAGGACTGTGCAGAACATTCTTTAGGATTAATTTTGGTGTGAGGGCCACATTGCCTATATGCTGGATAGACTGTTTAGATCCATCAGGAAGCAAAACCACCTGATTTTGAGCAGGATGAATTTGCTTTGTAAACAAATTGAGTTCAGAAGTCATGTGTGAACTAGCTCCACTATCCACAATCCATTCATTCCACTTTGTGTCAAAAGAGTGAGTGGAAAAAGAAAGAGAGGTATGCTCACCAGAACTAGAACCTGTATGATCTGAAATTCTTGAGTTAAGAAAACCTGCAGATCCTGCAAAAGCTGAGAAATCAGTTGTATCAACAGGTGTATCAAAAATTTGTTTAGCTTTGTGTTTCTCTCCTGTAAACTTCTCTTTTCCTTTATACTGTTTGTACATTTCCTCAAACATATTTGCCATATGCTTCTTATTAAGAATTTCTTCTTCACTAGTTGTGGAGTCTGAATCCTCTTCTGCCATATGTGCTTGAGTCTGTTTCTTTTTCAGATCCGTGTACCAGTCCGGATATCCAATCAACTGAAAACAGGATTCTCGAGTATGGCCAGGTGTATCACAATGTGTGCAAGTGACATTTTTTTTTTCCTTTGTCATCTTTCTTCTTCTTTTTATAGCTTGATCCAGATGTTTGAGAAAATTTTGTATTAGTTCGAAAATGCTGATTCTGTGTTAAATTTGCGATCTCAATTACATTATCAGCAGAGACTTCATGCTGCTTTTCAACTCTTGTAAGCATTGAATATGCTTTATTCAAGGAAGGTAATGGATCCATGAGAAGTACTTGATTTTTCACATGATCATAACTGTCATTTAGCCCCATTAGAAACTGAATAAGTTTGTCTTCTTCCTGCAAGTCTGAAATTCTCTTGAAAGCATTACATACACAATTTTGTGAAACTCCACAATGACATACTGGATTCGGCCTCAACAAATTAAGCTCATTCCACAACCTTTTAAGTTTTGTATAATACTGCATTACTGACATGTTACCTTGAGTAAAGAGACTGATACTTCTCTTTATTTGATAAAGCAGAGGTCCATTGCTATCGCCAAACCGCTGCTCTAATTCTTGCCACAAATCTCTTGCTGTCTCTGCATAAAGGAAATCCTCACACAATTCCTTTGACATAGAATTGAGTATCCATGATGAAACCAGGCAATCGATCTTCTCCCATTTCTCATATTCTGTTGTTCCTGCCTCTGGTTTGAGATTATCTTCGAGAATATACTTAAGCTTCTCTTTGGCTGTTAAAGCTCTTCGAATTGCTCTGCTCCAAGGTAAAAAATTTGTCCCTGTTAATACTGCATTGACTAGAGAGATTCCTGGATTCTCTGGCTGGTTGAATTGTACAGTTTGGCTACTCTGTTCAGCTGCTGTAGTTTCCTCCTCTTCATGAAAAACATTATATCGATTACCATTTCTTCTCACCATGGCTCTGATACCATGAGAAGAAAAAGGAACTAAGAAAAATTGTATTTACTTTATTTTCATATATTTTGCAACTAAAATACACCTCTTTATTTATAGAGGAAAAACAAGAAAAGAAGAGCAAAAAAATAGGCGGGAAATTAGGCGGGAAGTTAGGCGGGAATGTAGTGATGGAAATAACAAACTTCTAGCAGCTGCGCCTGGCTTGCTTCTATTCTTCACTTCTTCACCTTAGTAGCTCTGCGTTCTGCTTCTTCTTCTTCAGCTGATGCTTCTTCTTTATCTTCTTCTTTTTCTTTATTTTGTGGGCCTATGCTTCGTGGGCCTAGGCTGCGTTGATGTGGGCTTACCAGATTACTTCTCATATCTTGTATAAACATGATTGTTATGGGTAATTAAAGTGTAAATATCTCAAAAAAATCTTTGACTAAGAATACATGAGTAGATGCAGGTTTTAAACTAGAAAAAATATGGAGAAGTAAATTTGATGCAAGTAATTAGGTGTAGTAAGTGTAGTTTGAAGGAAAATCTTGCATACTTGGTGAGGGATTAATTGGCATGTTGAGTTTGCGACATTGACTAATTGGTGGCTTTGGAGATGGCAGAATATTAAGGTGTTTGAAGATAGTGTTGAGTTAGGCTCAGATTTGCTCCATACTTAGGAGGCGAGAGACTTGGATCAATTGGTGTTAACCACCAGAAGGATAATTTCTAAAAGAAACTTTGAGATGATAATGACTTAATTAGCTAGTTTTTTTTTTTTTTTTTTTTTTTTTATTATTAATAATTTCAAAGATGTATGCCATTTGTCAATCACCATTGATTTTTTCAACCGAATGGAATGATAATTGGGAAAACATGCAGAGGTAGTCAAACATTCGACATTTCAACATATATAATTCATAATTTATGTCACTCCTTGCATATTCACAAAATTAATGGTGCACAAATTTTGACTTCCTTTTTTTTTTTTTTTTTTTTTAATATAATGTCAAAGAACGACACCATGTTAAATGACCTAATCTAGAATTTCAGATTTATAAATTTGTCGAAAAATTGTTGTGTAACTTCACATCAATCTAGTTTTTCACGCTTAACACTAGATTACATATCTAAATTAAAACCTAAAATTTTCAAAATTAATTACGTATAGGCCGACCTATGCCTAATGTTACATTATTTTAAACATAATTTATAAATCTATTATTGAGTCTTATATATCTGACTTAAACTTTTAGATTAATTGGTGTCGTAATATAATATCATAGTCACTTAATTAAGTGGTTGAAATTTCAATATTTTAACTATTATAAAACTATTTAACCCAAAATGTTAAGCTGATATTAAGGTTTTAGAATAACTTTTCTTATCACAGCTGACATTGACAACTAAATTAATTAATGGAATTTCAATGCATTATTTAATGGTTATGTCTTATACGCACTTCAAATGCATCTATGTGTAGCCTCTGATCAAGGATAAATGCAAGTCGAGGATTCACAAGCTCATAATAAACTTTCTTGGAAGAAAGTGAGTCAAATTTGTCTATAAAAGATCAAAAGTGATCAAACAGATCAATGAAATAAATAAATGAATGGATAGATAAATAAAAAAATAACTAAAAACTTAATAATTAAAAAGGAGAAATAAATGAGCCCGGCACGGCTGCCACGATGCCCGTGCGGGTGTCGAGCCCTAGTTAAAGTCATAAGCCAGAAATCAGTGACATTTCACGCAAACTTTAACATCTTTCTCTCAATTCCTCTACCTCGAGCACTCGATTTTCACTCAAAAACTCCCAAAAATGTTGAAGAAACAAGATAAGAGACTTCCTAGAGTGCCTAGGAGGATGACTCAGGCCAGAGAGGGGCCTTAGGCTTTTGGCCATGATCACCATTATGGATGGGTTTGGGTTAACTTGGAACACCCCTTATTTGGGGATTTCATTTGGCCAAGATATTCCTTCCTTGCTGGAGATGAGGAATCATGCCTCTCAACACCAAGGAAGTGTCTATTTTCCCTGCAATTTGAGTTTGAAATTCGAAATTTCTTAGTTAGGTTTTGAATTGGGATTTTGTGATTTAATGCATATTTTATGAAATTAATGAATAGAATGCACGCTAGGAGCCCCATAGAAACTTTAGGAACCAAAAATTAGGAGAAAAACAGAACAAAAATGCGAAACTTTGAATTTTTCATTATCTGGGCACAACAGCCATGCTAGTTTGGCTAAGAGGGGCACCACTGCTAGTGAGACCCTTGTGGGTCTCGACCCTTCACCCACGCGGGTGTTGTGCCCAGGTAAAAACAAAATGTTTTTTTTACTCAATTGAATTAGATCAAATTTGATCATTTTTTCTTGAGATGTTATGCAAACGAATCATGTCTAGATGCATGAATATATATATTTATGGATTAGTAAAACTCCTTATTTTGGTATTTATTTTCTGCTTGTCTTTGCATGAGCTTTAAGTTTCAGGGAGTTGGATCCCTGCGAGGCTCGCCTTTGGTGGGATGACATGCCTCAAGTGATGAGGAAGCATGTTAGGGCGCTTGGCTTTACGGATTTGGCTACGTCCATCAGCCTTCCGCTTTGCACAAGAGTCACGGGCATTGAATTTCAATTAAGATATGGGTGGGCACCACCCACACTTTCCGCTTCTCGATAAGGGAATGTACTGTCACCCCCTCTAACTTCACTTCGAATACCAGGTTGCCTTTCAGTGGGACTCCTTTAGAGTTCAACTGGTATATGTCCTGGGTGGCCTACCGAGAGGTATATGTGATAGAGATGATCAGTTTGGAGAGCACCCAAGTGGATAATATTAGTTTTCTACCCATAGGGCAAGAACAGAGATAAATTTGTCCCTGAATGCTAAACGAGGACGGAGATGGAATTACCTCTCCTCGCCTTGCGGACACTCGTCCAGATCCCTATCCCCGTAGGGATCCCCGTTAAAATTTTCACTTTTAATTATATAGCTATATATATAGTTATATATTTATCTATATAAATAATTGAATTTTGTAATACTAAAATAAAATTAAAACTAAGGTTTTATATTGATTGTTTAATGCACTTATGGATTTAATTAGGTATTTATTTATATTATGGGTATTTGTCAATATTATTTTTAACTTCAAAAAGCCATAGCTTCAACATTGAATTTTTATTTTAATTTTTTTAAATAAAAATTGTCTTAATGGGAATGGAGATCTCCGCGGGAAACTATTGCCCGTCGAGACCGGGGATGGGGATTAGAATTGTCCTCGTTTGCTAAACAGAGACAGGAACGAGAATAATCGTCTAGCCGGAGAACCGGGATGGGATTGCAAATCCCCACCCCGGCCCACCCCATTTACATCCCTATTTGGATACAACATTTTAGATGGAATTCAATTTGATTGAAAAAAATTATACAAATTATACTAATTTATGCTGCCAATACTACTATTAATCCAATGTTGGAATACATTGTACTTTTCAGATATACTTGGAGAAAAAAAAATCTTGAATTGGTATCTAAAGAAGACGAATAAAAAGAAAACGTCAAAGGAAAACAAGCTTCGAACAGAGCTTGAGGAGAAGCCAACTCGGCCAATGAATTCAATTTCTCATAGATGGGGCAACCTAACTACTACTTCTCCAAACCAATTCTCCTGGTTTAAGACGTTCCACATTGCTCTCGCTAAAATTTCTTAACCAACTTGCTATGACGACTTCAAGGCCCTTTTACAAAACCGTGGATACGCATACTTAGCAAATAGTGATGAATTTGGAGATTTGAACCCATGCAATGATCATTTCTCTAACTTAACCACCACAATCCTATACACACCATTTAGAGTATCAAACCTATATAAACTACTTTTGTTTTGTGTTCTTAATTAATTTGTGATTATGATTTAAGATTATTATCAAATTTGGGGGTATACGTAATTCAGATGAGAAAAAATACAACTTTCATTAAGGGCTTTATTTTGAAACATGCTTATTATATAACATTGTGTTTGTTTTTGGTGAACGATTATGGTTTCAATTTGAAGTGTAGGTGATTTCCATTGGATTTGGGTGAGATTGACTTAGATTTTGCGAGAGAATATTTTCAGCTATGGATTGAAAAAAGGACAATATATCGTTTTAGTTAGGTAGATGCTTCATAGTCCATAATATTCCTTTTCCTCCTAGTTTCTTCATTGGGAGAGAACACCACAGAAATCAACTATGCATCATTCTTTGTCTTTCCTTAAACACTATCAAAACCCTTTCCCCCTCAATTTCCCCCAAACTATCTATTTTCTTCGCACAAAATCTTTCCGCCCGCAAAATCCTATTTTTATGCCTCTTTTTTATACACTCTTATACACCTCTATCCAGTAGTAGGGCCAAGACCTGACTCTTTTTTTTTTTTTTTTGGATTGGGGGGGAGGACGTCAACTACTTGCTGCTGACCGAAAGGTGTTTTTAAAGCTGGGAAATGCCCTTACTAAGATTATTTTCAAGAATTACTATCATACTTATCTTAGTTCTAATAACAAACTCGTTTATATCTCTAATTCCTAAAATAAAAACACAAACAAGACATTAAACATAATTTTAAATTCATAATCTACCAATTTCAATCCAAGTTATATCCCAACTTAATTAATTCAATAATTAACTTTCTAATTAAATAATCAATTCAATTTCGATTCAAAATACATATAAATTAGCAAATTATATATACTATTTACAAATTAGCTTAAATCAAGTCTCAATTTATCAAATACCAGTAATGTAATAAGTTTATTTGGTATAAAACAAATAAATAACTAAATTAAAATTACAAACTCTAATTTATTAAATTCATGAATAATAATTAAATAAACATTTAATTAAGTAAAATTGAAAATATTAATTAAAAATATTTATAAATTTTGATTAATTAATACTTTATAAAAAAATAAAATTTTAAATAAAATAGAAAAAAAGTTTACTTACTTTTTTAAGGAAAAAAAAAACAAACAAACAAACAAACAAAATTTGAAAAACAAAGTTGTTTAACTGAAAGAAAAGAAAAAGAAGGGTGTCATCTTCTTCATCAAAACCTACAGCTGAACCGCCACTCGGCCGTTCAATAGCAGGAGCCAAAGGGCCAAAGGAAGGCCGATTTTTATGACTTTCTGGCATCCAACAGGTTCGTTCCTTCATAAGGGATTCATCTCTCTGATTTTGGGGGGCAAAATGCTCCCCCAAACCCCTAATTCAAGGGGCGAAGGCCGCCGGCTAAACACCTCTAGTAGGGGTTTTACCGCCCGTGGTTATCTTTCTCGCTGTTTTTTTATTTTTCCACTGAACAATTCGGCCGAATTTTAAGATTTGAACATTACAAGTGAAATGCGAATTTCTCAGAAAGCAAACAATTCTATTTTGGTTTTGATTTATGCATAAAATCTTCTTGTGGAGTAAAGTTATGTATGGATCCATGATCTGTTGTAGTTTAATGACACAGGATTTGGGGTTGAATTGAGCCATATTAGATGCTGAAAGGGAGGAAAGTGTCTGGTAGGGGAGACACAGTAGCAGCAAATTATGCATTTGGTCCACTTGAAGATGACATAATTATAAAACATAGGCTTCTTACTCGCACAACCACCACTAGGGGTGAACCTCCACTGAAGAAGCTTCAGAAGAAGTTTACTTCATTTGTGGTTGAGGTTGAGAAAGATGAGGATAATTACAACGACTGTTTGAGGCTTTCTAAGGCCTTCTTGCAGGAGCTTTCAACTTTTGAAATTCCGCTCCTGAAAAGCAAAGCGGTAATTGATGCCAATTTGAGGGAGAAGGAGAATTTCAATGAGTTGATGGATGAGATCAATCGGCAGATTGCGCAGGCGCAAGCTGATATTGAAGATTTGAAGAAGCAGCTAGAGGAGAGCAAAATTGAGAGGAAGCACAAGGAGGAGTGTGAGGCTATAAGAAAGTTGATTGCTATGCAGCCTCCTAGGTCAGAGACACAGAAGATTATACAAGAGTTGGAGAAAGAGATTTCGGCGTTGGAGGCTGAGAATACAGCTGGTTCAAGGTTGCTTGAGCTTCGCAAGAAGCAGTTTGCCCTTCTGTTGCACGTGGTATGTGGCAGTTTTCCTAATTGCTTCTAATCTTGCAATTTTTTTGTTATCCTCGTATTCATATATGCTTGTGTCTTATTGATTTCCATTTATATAGAAATGGACCATATCATTTTATCTCGCATTACCTTTTCTACAGTCATTTTTAGGATTTTTACCACCAGTGTGGTTTTGTTTGTGCTGCAATTTCAAATTCTTGAAATCTGTTGGTTCATAGTGCCTTATTCTCATATGAATATGCCTAAATTAATGCTGTGTTTTCTTCTTTCACTCATACTTGTATTTTGTTTTGAACATTAGACTTGTGGTGGATATATGAAAGGTTAGTATCCACAGCCTTAAGACGTACTGGTCACCCATTCATCGAGTTATATGTATGATCTATCAATTAAAAAGTAGGAGCCATTCAATGGCGTTCGTCCTGTTTTTCTTTTTAATTAATCATTTGGTTAGTAATTTACTGATATGCCATCCTTTTTTAGTTTCATTAAATTGGGAAAAGAAGTGTTGGCTTTCGAACACAAGATTCCAAGGCTTCTCTTAGAATTCCTTTCCAATCCATCTATTGATGAGTGGATTGCTTCCTGATATGTCATGTTAGTTGATCTTTGCAATTGCCAATTGATGCCGGTTTGAATTTACTGATATCTTAACATGATCTTATTGATTGATAAACTAGTAAACATGTTTATTCCTATGTGTAATAACAATGGCAATACAATTGTAGAATGCCAAACCTGCACTTGCAATCACAGATTTATTACTCTGTTTCCCCTCTAATGTTGTTGCCAATACCTTCATAGGTAGATGAATTGCAAAATACTGTAGAGGAGGATCAGAAGAACTTGATGGAGGAGATGAGAATGGTGACTGAAGAGCTTAAAACTGGGCTGGAGGATGCTAGTGGTGGTTCAGAAGCCATGGTTGTTGACTAGCATTAAGCTCATTTTCTGTTCTGAAATGGGAAAGGCTAGTTCGATTTAAGAGATTGTCCTCACCATTGTTATACACTACTAATGAATTGGGATTTTATATAGCTGCTGTTCATCCTGCTTATCGATATCAAGTTGATGGAATTGTGAAACTTTGTCAACAATCTCAATTCCACTGAGTATCTCAAAAGCATAGATCTAATTGAACTTGATTGCACTTCACGCACCAAAATTTTTGATGATTTAATCAATCTTTCTTGGGCGAGACAGAGGAATATCTCAATCGGGTAGAGAATGGGGAAATTCCGTATGACCCAATCAATCCAAAGTGAATTGTGGATGTCGAAAAGGGACTTTTGGAACACCAATAGACATTAAATGAGAGAAAAAATCTTAAGTACTCTATTTCACTTTGATATGAAAACGTAAGAATGAATTTTTTGTTTTAAGAAATATTGACCTTTATAATTTACTAATATTTTCGTAATATTTTGTAATATTTTATACGCAGAATTTTCAGTTTTCTGCAGGATATTGTATCACTTTTACTTCTGGGCTCACCAGAATGATTTTAGATATCTTTTGCTTGAAATATTCATCACTTCTGTGAAGGTTGTATGAATGATTGCTTACGAGTTGTACTTGTGGGTGTCTCTGGAATAAGTAAATGAAGTCGCCTTTGAGTTTTTAGGGTAAAAGAAAGGATAGAGACTAGTTTACCTGCAAACATGTTTTTTCCTAGGGTACAATTTTAACTTGTCTTCTTGTTGTTTTTGACAGTCGAATCTAAAATTACCTGTATTTATTCACAATTTTGACCCACGTTGAAAACATTGAATCATTACGGACTGATTTGTAGAAAAAATATCATGTTGAAGGATTACATTAAAAAAAAAAGAACTTTCGGTCCATGGGTAAGTAGTGAAACTTGTATTGTTTTTTTGAAGGATGTTTGGTTGTATCATAATTTTTGAAGTTGGACTGAACTCTAACTCGTCAATTTTGAACCGAAACTTGCTGAAAACCTGAAACCTATCGAAGTTCGCCTTGATCAGTTACTTACCGCGTATAAAGGTATTTTTGAATGTTGGTTTTCCAAGAACGGATGAAAAATGGGTTGAATTTTGGTGATTTTTTTTGACTTTTTTGGGTCGAGGATTGATTTTGGTCGAAGAAGATGATGGTGAAGATGAAGAAGCTCAAGTCTTAAGCTTGCCTGTAACTTTTTTCTGTAATATTTTCTTCTCCCCGTAATCACAAGAAAAGAAAAGTTTATATATTCTATCCCTCTCCAAGTGGCTTCTATTGATTTGATTTTCACTTTTAGAGATAGGTCGTGCCACCAATCTTTGCCAAAATTAGTCCCGCAAATTACAGATGTTTCCGCTTTAAGAAGTTCTCTTCGGGAGTTTTATCCTTTTTAATATGGTTCATCTTCCATCTACACAGGAATACGGTTTATCCTGTGAAATCAGCCTACTCCTTTTAGGCTTTTGATATAATATATAAATATTATTCTTAGGCTTGATTTTTTAACTATTTTAATCGATTGAATCCAATACAATTTATATGATTCTGATATGATATTTTTTTAAAAAAAGTTAAAAAATGGTTTACAACAAAATATAATTATTTCCAAAAATAATAATAATAAAAATAAATATTTCTCGAAAATTTTTACAATGATCCCGGTTCACACTATTCCAAGATTGTACAATTGTGATATATCGGTAATAGCATTGATTTGTCGCAATTTTAAGGATTACCAACCAATATGAACCAGAATCAAAATAGATATTTTCCACGAGGAAGACTATTTTTCTTTAGCTATATTTAAACATAGTCGGTGCTCTTTCCGTCGTGCATTAGTCAAAAATGAGAATTTTGTTATCGTTTTTCAACAACAGACACTAAAAGTGTACCAGGATTTTAATGCTTCCTTGGACGAAATGAAAAAAAAAAAAAAAAAAAAAAAAAAAAAAAGAATTTTCTCGGAAAAAAATTATCAAAAACTATAAATTAAGTCCATTGCATAATTTTGACTATTTTGATAAGATGTTATGTTTCTTGGCAGACAAACAATTATACATTAATTACCTTCAAGGAAATTCATTGGAACATTAGCCGATCCAGGTATTACTAATCCCATATATTGGTGGCACTGATTTTTCTTCCTTAATTGAGTAAGAAATCTATCTAAATCTACCGATAAATTTTATTTTATGCCAGCATATCATGTTATGTATGTGTCAAATCAATAAAACAATAGAAAATTATGTATGTTCCAACCAATAGAAAAATAGCAATGTGTAATTTATTAATTAATTATTTAATAAAATTTTATATTCTAAAATAAAAATCTTAAACTCTAAAATATAAATCTTAGAGCATAATTTAGAAACCCTAAATCATAAATATATTATGTGACATGTTTTTATTGACTTGGTTCACTTATAATATGGTATGCTGGACATATTTCAAATTTTATTTCACTATATATTGTTTTATTTTCAGTATTTTCCTTGAAATGTATTCGTTTTTTATTTTATTATCATCAAATTTTATGAAAACATTTTACTACAGACATAAATAAAAGAATTATTATTAGTTTTTGGACACGAATTAATTTTTTTTTTAACTGTAGTAACATATTTTCATAACTTCAATTATAACAGTCTTTGTAATTAATCTGTTTTTATTTTCTGAAACTAGCTATTATCAATTGATACATGGGGAAAAACACAAAAGATTTTTATAATGTAATTCAGTTTGAAGATTAATTTATCTTTCAATATTTTTTAAGGTAATTAATTTCTTAGTGCATGTCTTGAATTTGTCTACAAATTGCAAGAAACGAAAGACAAATTTGAAGGGAATGCTTCAATGAAAACAAACAGGGAAAAACTCGGTCATGTTAGCTTAGTTCAAATCAAATTAAAATTCAGATTTCAATGTCTTAGTATCATAAGTTTCCTACATTTTCACGTATCATCCAAAACAAATTTAAATGGACTTCAAATTCCTTGACCAAATTAGTCAGACTCGTGCCAACACAACTATAATTAGGTACAAGTCTAGTTGTACCTCAAAATTAAACCTCAAACATTTTTTATTTTTATTTTTATTTTTTATTTTTTGACTTAGCCTCAAACAAATTCAATTAAGCATGACGTTAAGATAAAAAATAATATATATATATATATATATATATATATATATATTGTAATATTGACAAAGCTGCAATTTTCACACAGTAACCTTCTCCATCAATAAAGTTGTAAAAAATGCCACCTTTTTTTTAATTTTTTTTGCTTATCTGAAATTAATTCAAAAGAAGGGGGACAAAGTAAAAGCAATGGGTAGACTTTAGGACAAAACTAAAATTGTAAGAAATCATTTTAAAAAACCTTTAGTTATAGTTGATGGTAAGGTTTTGACCTTTTTATTGTTTGTAATTGTTTTATTAATTTCGTCAATACTCAAAAGATTTGTTAGTGGTTTTAAACCAACAGAAGGTCGGTGATAGCGACGCTACAAAGCAAAGTAAAATCATAAACTTTCATTCTTATTTTCATTGATTTAGCGCACACATTAAACAGATAACTCCCCAGTTCAATTACCGTCTACACCCCTACTCATCCCTTATTTTACTTTAATTTTCAAGTTTTTTTTTTTTTTTTTTTTTTTTTCTAATTTCATTAAGTTGTTGATGTAAATTCATCAAGATCAGATACGCATAGGCAGGCAGTGAACAGCTTAAGTTAATTAGTATTTTGAACTTAGGTTTTGGGCCAAATTGCCCCTAAACTATTATCTTCAATGTCCTCTCTTACTTTTTTAATTTCAACAACTTGCCATATTGAAAGTAAATGACAATAATGGGAGATATATAAGTAGGGTTATTTAGATTTTAACATAAGACAATTAATTTTGTATTACATGGATTCAACTCTACGTATATATTCACTTATGCTATCAGACCAACTCTCTAAAGACCCAAAAAGTCTCTACATTATACATGCAAGTTCAAGGAACATTCATGTATGTGATCACTAAGAAATAGGGTAAATTACATCTATGGTACACAGACTTTATCTAATTTTACAGTATGGTACACGGACTTCATTTTTGCTCAACAAAATACATGAACTTAGTGGTGACCTAATATTAAAGTACATATAACCTGTAATCAACGGTAAAGTAAAAAAATTACGGGTAAATTACACCTGTGGTACACAGACTTTATCTAATTTCACAGTATGGTACACAGACTTCATTTTTGTTCAACAAAATACATGAACTTGGTGGTGACTTGACATTAGGGTATATATAACCTGTAATCAACGGTAAAGTAAAAAAAATTACTGATAAACGGCTCTCCGATTCTCAAAACGGTGAACGGCTCTCTGATTACCAACTCTCTCTCTCTCTCTCCAAATTTTGATAATTTTCAATCCAATTGTGAGATTTATATGTCTTTCGCTTCCAAAATGTCCAACAATTTCATCAAGAATTCGCTTTCTCATATACAAAAACGCTTTCTGTTATTTTCTGAAATACATTCTGCTACTCCTTTATTAGGCACCAGTGGAGCTTCATCTTCACGAACAATTTTTTTTACTTTACCGTTGATTATAGGTTATATGTACCCTAACATCAGGTCACCACTAAGTTCATGTATTTTGTTGAGCAAAAATAAAGTATGTGTATCATGCTGTGAACTTAGATAAAGTCTTTGTACCATACTGTGAAATTAGATAAAGTCTGTGTACCATAGGTGTAATTTACCCGTAATTTTTTTTACTTTACCGTTGATTACAGATTATATGTACTTTAATGTTAGGTCACCACTAAGTTCATGTATTTTGTTGAGCAAAAATGAAATCTGTGTATCATACTGTGAAATTAGATAAAGTTTGTGTACCATAGGTATAATTTACCCCTAAAAAATATAATAAATTTTACTCTTGAACTTTACCTATTACCTTAAATTCTTTGGTCAACTGAGTTCGTCACAAATTCCTCCCTGTATCGCATGGTGTCTTATACAATAAAAACTGTAATATTATTCCACTTGCAAAACGGATGTGCTAGCGGTTTGTTTTGGTTTTACTTTTTTCTAATTATTGTTTTAAATTTTTCAATACATCACCTAATAGAATGACTTCTAAGATGGTTTAGGACTATACTAATCTGCAACCATGTGATTTCGATCCGTTAATATTATTATTGATGTGTCATAATCGTAGTAGTGGAAAAAAATAGAATTTATATATAAGGTGCATGTTCATTTTCATAGACATCTCTTTCCTTCTCATTTTTGCACAGGGCAGTGTGGGTGTGGTTTTGAAAGTGGTATGAATAGAATATTCAAAATTTGCCCCACTTTCTAATTCTATCACCCCAAACTAATTTGGTAAATACATTAACTAAAAAATGAAGCCGTGGTCTTTTCGTGTCGTCCAATCGAAATCACTGTTCTACTCTGTTGAGTAGAGAGTCTTGATAACCCACTCACTTGCCCTCACTCTCAACTCAAATCTCCATACACCATAATACATGTTTAATTAAAAATTCCATATATGATTTTTAATGTTATATACTAATTTATACAGGTCACGTTGCTCATAAGGATTATTTAAATCACATAATAAAAGAAAAAGAGACACGTTGCTTATGATGCTTTAATTTTAATTAAATAAAACTAGTACAATGAAAAGTAATTTGATCATATATTATCTTTATTCCGCGTCCATGTTTCCCTTATGCTTAATATATATATATGCATAGCCGCAAAAGATTTTCAACCAATAGTTGCATTAAATAATGATTTAATTAGCTTTGAATATCAAAATCACAAGGAATATAATAGCTTTAGACATTAAAAAAAAAAAATTACATTTTGTAGTTATAAAATTATAGTTATAGGTATTTTACAACAAAATTTAACACAGTTTTATTAACGTTGCTGTATATAAAGCAACAATTTTTTGATATTGCTATAAAATGAGCTACAAATTTTACTATCAAATCTAATATTTTGTAAAAAAATCTATTTAAATTGCATAAAAATACAATTTTATATACAAATGAAATATGTAACGCATTTCAATCAAATTTTAATATTCACTACTAGTTGTCATCCTTTAAAACAATTTTGATAATTTTTTTAAGGTTGTACGTGAGACTCAAACTATGGATTTCCCATTTAGAAAGAGATGTACGTATTACCAAAATGTAGCTAGATGTGCAGTTGACTTGTTAATTAGTCAGTAACTGAATCAATGTATTGATTTCAATGTGACAAGCTGAAAAATTAGAGACTTAAATCATAAATATTAAAAACAAAAAATCATTCTATTTATCTAAAAGAATTTGTTTCTCAAATAGATAAGATCCAAAGTCATGAATACTTCTAAACTCACAAGAAATAATATGAAATTAGTGGAAGGGGCCGAGAGTATCTCATTTTTAATTAAACTGTGGACATTTAACTATTAATCTGGAATAAAAAGAAATGAGTAAATGGGTTTACACTTCATAATCTTAATTAATTTCCCTAATTCAGTGATATGGACAAAATCATTCTATAGTCTAGCATTGAACTAAGTATATATTATTCATCATTTCGAAAAATAAAAAATAAAAAAGAGTATGTATTATTCATAAAGGTCAAAGAACTTCCGCTACTCAATAAAATATAATTGGAGATTTGGAGTTTCCAAAAATGGCATGTGATGCCCATTTCCTCAATTGTCCTTCAATAATTAAGGGTTAATAATGACACTAATTCCACTTTTTAACCAAATCTCAAAATCAATTAAAAACTCAAGTTATCAGACCCCTGGCCACTGTCTCCTCTCTTAAAAAAAAAAAAAAAAAAAAAACACCCCTAAAATTCTAATTTTTTTACGAGAAAGAAGAAAGCCAATCTTTCTATTCCTATTCTTCTCTATTTTTTTCCCTTCGTGTTTCTATTTTATCTTTAGTGATTTGATTAAAAATACCCTGTTAAAAATTGATTTATAACTAATGAATTAACATTTTTGTTTCACTATTTAATTGGTTTACATCCTTTTAAGTCTGGCACAATAAGTGGAATAATTTTTTTTCTATCAAAGACCTTTAATTTTGGTCAGTGTATTTTATTGAAATGATATTTTTAAAATCTATTTATTTAGAAGGATTATAGCGTTGTAGATTTTGTTACAATTATTATATTACAATGATTGATCGATCGACAATGACTCAATTTTCTTCAAATTACATTTTATTGGTTTTAGTGTTTATTTTTTTGTTTTCACTCTTTGTAGATTTATTTTTACCCTTTGTGGTCTTTTTTCCCCTTTGTGGAATTTGTTATCTGGTTTTAGTTTGAATTATGATGGGAATATTTTTCTTTTTTTTCTTGATGTATTGTCTCCCTTATTGAAATAATATATGTTTTATTATAAAAATAATAATTAAAATTCATTAATTTCATTTTTATTTACTACTAATAGGTCTAGTTTTCTTTTTAATATTATTACATGAAAATTCAATATCTCACCTTGGATCTTTTAAATTAGTTTGAGCGCTTAATTCGTTTAATTTAGAGATTTCAGTTCGAATTCAATTGTATTTAATAAACTTTTTTTTTAACTGAAAAAACTTAATTTAATACAAGAAAATTAACCTAAAAAGTACTTAAGGAGCCTCAAAACGACAATTCGACTAGTTATTAATGAAGTTACTTACCATACAATCTATACATAATGGCTTTCGATCCAGGAATATAAAAATCCTCCATTATTTTCTTATATTGCTTGTTGGTGTAAATTATATAAATTTCCATTGAGGCAAATTTTATTTAGAGTTTTCCCATAGTTAAAAATTGTAATTAATTTCTCTTTATATATGTGTTTAGTGTGAATAAAAATTAAAAGATCTTTTTATAAGTTCAATTTACATTGTGAACTAAACCACATGTATCCCTCTTTTTTTTTTCAATTATTACTGATCTTGAATTTTTTTGGACTAAAATCTGTAAATTTTATGCTTTTGAGTTCTCATTATAGAAATTTTCATTACATTCAGTTTGGACCTTGGTCTCTCTTCAATATTGAAGCTTATTTGATCATTCTTTTTATTATTATAAAATCGTCCTTTTTTTTTTGGTATTGTTTAATCATTCTTTATGGAATTATCAAAATATAACACATTATTTGTTGTGAGTATTATGTTAATCAATTAGGATTATATATATATGTTTTCTTGTGAATATATGTTGAATCATAAAATGGCTATTTTCATATAAATTATTTACATATGAGGAGACTATTATTGAATCAAACTGTATTTTTTTTCATTAAAAAAATTTTTGTTCAGTCTAATTAAGCGCGTAGTTAATATCAAGCTTGAATTTTCTTCATAATTAAAAAAAGAAGAGCATGTGGCAAAGATATATCAACCAGTAAAATTCTTGTGTAAAATAATAAATATAATATTGATGCGAGCAATAGTTCTGTTTAAAAAAAAAAAAAAATCACTTATTTCACGTTTACGAATATGAATATAATAATAAAAAGAAAATCTCACGCTCACGTTTATTTTGTCTGAATTATCTATATTTTATTTTCTCTTAACACTGAAAAGGTGGAATAATTGTATATTATTAGGACTGAGGCCAATGAAGTTGATAGTGGGAAAAAAAGCAAGCCAAAAAAAAACAAAACAAAAACAGAGACGACACTTCACCTTTCAAAAAGCTGTGGCCTAAAAGAATCAAAGAGATACTCCTACAATTTTATTTAATTTCATTCCTTAAATTTTGATTATTTTTTTTAAATAATATAATAACTTTTGAAGCTCATCTATTTCATTATATTTTAACTTTTGACTCCTATAATATAACTTGCTAAAATTTAGCTACTCAACATTTAAAAAAAAAAAAAAAGAAACATATATAGTACAATGAATTGTCATAGTTATCATTAAAGGAAATATATTCTTTAATTAATAAAGTTTTTGATCCTTTTCCATTTCACAAAAATTAAAATCTAATGGATCAAAATTCATCAAAACAAAATATGAGAGCTTCAAGTTAAAATTTAGCCAACTATTAAAGATCAAAAGTATAGTTTTTCACTTAAAATTAATATCGACCTTATTGCTAGAATCACTAGAATCACCGGGGTATATAGCTTTGGGCGAAATCTTTGGGTTATTAGGTTTTCATGAAATACTCTTGTAAGTGTTCTTGGTGCTTTAATAATAAAATGTTTCTCCTCTCCTGTGGAAGTAGACACGAATTGATCAAACCACGTAAATTTTTTCATGTTTTTTATTTCCTTTTCAGTTATTCAATTAGTTCATATAAATCAATCCTAATTTTGTAACGTTTTTTATTTACGTTACAAACACTACAAAGTAAAGAAAATATTTTTCAAAAGAATATTTTCCGGAAACTAAATGGAACCTAAAAAAGATTTAATCGAAGTCGATTGAAATGGTTAATACTCTAAATCACTTTGAACTAATATTTCAAATCAAGCTGATATTTTAGCTCATTCTCTAGTTGGAGCTATTGTGTGGGGTTTGGTATGATGTCCCCCTCTTATATTGCTCATCACCTCCTATAGTTTTCAATGAGTCCACTTTTTCTTTAAAAAAAAAAAAGTTTCAAATTCTAATTCCGATATATACAATACAATTTAATTAAAATAACTTGGAAACAATTATTCCGATTGGCCTAAAAAAAATTTATGGCAAAACACATTTTGAGGGCCCTGAATTTTTATGGAATTTACAATTGGCCCCTGATCAATTTTTTGAACACATTGGATGCATGATCTTTTTGTTTTAATAGTATTAGCCCCAAACTCGATACTTTTTTCTTCCGTTGGCTATAGTATCTATTCACTGGTATGTGACACAATTTTTGCAGACACGTGAGATTAAATCAGAGGTATAATTTATATTCATAGCTATCATAAAACTACATAGGAAGTATGATTCTGATCTCTCCAATCAACTCTAGAGCCTTCTATTTTTCTCAAAAATTGTGTCACATGTTAGTGAACAGATACTGTAGTCCACAAAAGAAAAAAAAATATCAAGTTTAGGGCTAATATTATTAAAACAAAAAGATCATATACCTAATGTGTTTAAAAAATTAATCAGAGAACTAATTATAAATTCTATAAAAATTCAGGTATCTCAGAATGTTATTTGCCCAAAAATTATTAAAGCAATGAAGTTGTACTTTTGGTCTAGTGGAGCAACTTTTTTTTGTCACGAGCTTAACAGTGGGCCACCTGATCTATTGCATCGTAAGCATAGAGTTTGTCCGGAACCGGCCAGCCGTATCTAATTATTAAAGCAATTAACTTCACTCCGGCCACTGTTAGCTGAGCTTGCCTCTTCTTTTTGCAAATTACCTTCTCCATGGGCCACCTACTTCTATCATTGGTGTTGTTACTTCACGTAATTCAGATTGACATGATTTCCCCAAATTCAAAAATAAACAAATTAGATTTCCCACGTTTTCCTTCATTGCAAATTTAAAGCACGATTCTTTCTTTTTCCAAAATCTTAATAGGTTAAACAATTATAAGCTATTTGAACTTTCGTTAAATATATTTAAAAATAAAATTATACACAGAGGATTGAGAGAAAAAAAACCAACAAAGAATTTATAAGGTAATTTGGAGAAAAAATTTTTCCAAATTGAAATTTAGAATTCAAACTTTTCTTAAAAGTTTAGAATTTGATAAATAAAAAGATAGCAGCTAAAGAGAAGTACTTATACTCCTTTCTGAACTCTACACGGGAAATTACATTAAACTCAAAACCAATTAAAAAACAGAATATAAAAAGAATGATTAAAATAGTAAAAACCTCTAATAAAAAAACAAAAATGACTAAAACTCATAGTTTACATTCAATCTAGTTTCTTTGAGAAATTAATTTTATTTTTTGCGAACGAAGTGTTTCAGTGCACTCTTTATGTTGTCGCCATTAATACCCTCATCAACTTTCTCATATTTTACTTATTTTATTTAGGATTGTAAGCTTTTGACATATGATTGATTCGATTCTTGAACTTTTTCTTTTGTTTGCAAATCAGTGAATAGGTTGCTCATAGTTAGGGTTGTAGACGGGGCGGGGATTGTATTTTCCATCCCCATCTCTAGACTAATTGGGGATCCCCGTCTTCGCCCCGTTTATTAATCGGGGATAAATCTCTATCCCATCCCCATCTCCGGTGGGAAATCGGTTCCCCGCGGGGATCCCCGTCCCCGTTTAACTAGTTTTATATTTTATAAGAAAAGTCCTGTAAAATTTCAATTTTCACCCTTAAACATATCTAATTGTGCATTAAATTTCCTGTCCCCGTTTAATTCCTCATATTTGCACAAAACATTTGAATTGAAATGAATTTTAATCACTTAAAGCTATGTTAACTTTTGCAGACATGAAATGAATTTAGTCACTTAAGCTCTGTTTCACCTAAAGAATATTTGATTAATTGGATCCGAATATGAAAAGAATAATATAACACATGAGGTAATAAACAATTATTTAATCTGTAGACAGTGCACCAAAATTATTAGTATTTTGACAATTTTTTTAATTTTACTGGTGCAGGTAATAAACTATTGCAGCCACCATAGTTTAAGATCTAAAATTCAAAACTAGTACTGAAGCACCATCAATCTTCAGCATCTTGTCTAAATGAATTCTAATTAAACACGAAATAGCATCTGATTAAGCTTCAAAGAATATTACCTCATCAAACTCAAGGCAAGGGATCCATCTACTACTTAAAATTAGTCTAATTACTTGAATTAATAAATTGTCCTAAAAAAGACTTTCTTTCTCACATGAATTCATAGTTTGACCTAAGAGTTAGGGATTTTTTTTTTGTTTTTAGGAGACAAATGAGAAGAAGAAGCAGACTAAGAAAGAATTGGGGGGTTACTATTAGTTTCGAAAATAAGTTTTATTTACTTTCTTGTATAAAATAATAAATAATAATAATATAATATAATATTAATTAAAGAAAAATAAACAGGGATTCGGGTATTTTAACGGGATTCCCGCGGGCTTTAAACGGGGACGGGATCGGGGGCCCACGGAGCGGGTAAGGCAATTACCATCCCCGTCTCCTATTAATAAACGGGGATGAATTCGTCCTCGTTTCTGCCCCGAGAGGCTTTTAATCGGGGATTCCCCGTCCCCGTCCGGACTGACCCCGTCACCCGATTGACAACCCTACTCATAGTATTGTTATGGCCTATCTGTCTGATTGGGGTATTTGGGTTAAGCTACCCCATTTACTCCTACCGTCTTGGATTATTAATGAATTTTCTCTCCCTTAAAAAACAAAACCCTTTTTACATTTTGAGGAGACTGTGTAGGCATTGAGAGTGTTGAATTTGACTGAAAGAATGAGCATATAAGTGGGGTTGAGCTCATATAATACAAAACCAATTAACTTGTGTTAAGGCCCAATCTACACTACTTATATACTACCCTTTGATTTTATTTATTTTTGATATGGGATTCTCCAACATTTCTAATACTCGCCCTCAAGTATAACTGGATCTAGACCAGTTGTCACTTATCAAACATTCTTTGGCCTCTCTCCTTTAAGGCTCAAGGTCATCAACGGATCTAGTTTTCTCTACTAGCTCAAACTCCACCAGGACTTCAAATACGGGTCCAAGATCTTTTTTGGCTGTCGGGCTTTCTTCTGTTCTGATACTATGAAAAGACTCCGTTGGCGTTGAGAGTGCTGGGCTTGACTGAAAGAGTGAGCATATAAATGGGATTGAGCCTATGCAACACAAAACCAATTGACCTATGTTAAGGCCAATCTACACCACTTATATTTTACTCTTTGATCTTATTTATTTCCGATATGAGATTCTCCAACATCTCCAACACATTTGATCTCTATAACATTTTGACTTCACAAGTTTTGTTTGTCATTATATATTTTGTTTTACAAAAATTTTTAACATGGTATATTTTGGGACAAAATTAATCATATCACTCATCTCTTAAAAATGTCTTAAATTTAAGTTTTTCTTGAAAATACTTTTTTAATGTCATTTATTCTAATACAATCATAAGTTAAAGTATAAAGAAAATGCAGAATTTTAAGATTGAAGATTATGCAAAATATTGAGAATGACTCTATAATTCTAATTTAATTAAAAATATGTAAAGAGAAAATTAATCTCAAGTTAAACCATTATGTTAGAAACACAAAAGAGTTTTAATGATCACAATTAATTTATCTATAAATTTAGACACTAGTTGTACTTTCACAGATTTATTTGTTTTGCTAAGCAAAGTCATAATTATTAATCGAGGATTCTTCTATATAATAATTGAAAAACAAAAAAAAATTAGTTGCCAAAACACATTTTACTTGTGCATATGACTAATCAAGCATGGCAGTTATTCTTCCACTACTGAGTCCGTAATCTAGTGTTCAATTTGGTGATGCATATCTGTAGAAAATAGAAATCCTTCATGCATTAATTAATTTCTTTAGAGATTGGAAAAAAATAAGATTTATTTTATTAAATGATATTATATCTAGGTAGTGCAATTTAGTGGGATTAAGTATTAGAACACAAGGACGAAATAAATTAATAAAAATATTCTATATATATGTATAAACAGAATATTATATACATTTTAAAAACAGAAGTAAAATGTTAAACGTGATTAATTTAATTGTATACGATTAGTCTTGTCACTAAAGGTTACAATATTCATTCATTTCGAACATGCGTAATAGTAGCGTACAAATAATTCAAAAATCATTCTTAAAATTTGGTTTAGAAACTAATTAAACTTTTTTGTGCCTTATTAACTGAAATACTATCAAAAAAACAAAAATTTTACTATGCGTATTGGATTCCACTTCATTCGTACATTAAGCCAATAAAAAACTATCAAGTAATATATTTTAGGGTTTATAATTTGTAAATTAGGTTTTTGCATTTATATTTTTTAATCTATAGTTTTATTTTAAAATCCAAAATTCTATTTAAATAATTAATTATAAAATGATAAATTCATTGGTTACTCAAAAGCCTATTGATTAATGCATGCAAGGGGATTAGAATTTGAATGCAGGAAATTTCTCAGTTAATTTGTTAGTTAAGATAGAAATTTAATAATGGAGTGGATTAATATGTATGTGTATATACATATAATATTGAAATTTTATTTATTAGCTCCGAAATGATATAATATTTTATGTCTTCAGATTATACAACATCAAATGGTAAATTTAGCATGAAAAATTTTTTTTATTAAAATATTAATATAACAATAAATTAAAAAAAAGATAATGTCATATTTACATTAATAAAAGCAAAATTATATCAATTTTATCACAAATAATATACATGATAATTTTATAGCACCAATACGCATGCTGTAATTTTTTGGACATATCATAATTTATAGTAGCAATTTTTAAACTTTTAACAATAAAATTTATTTTCAGCTAAATCTAGTATATATATTTTTACTTATATAGGTTAACTAATCACATTTTATAATCCAAATTCAAAGAATAGGTTTATCAATTCCCATGAAGAAGTGTCTAAAAATCTTCGGATTAAGGACAATTTTACGGTACTAAATCAAAGTATTTACAAGTTTATGGTGTGTCTTATACTATTTATCATTTTGTGGTGTTTTTTCCAATGTCTGCTATTTTTATAAGTGGACCCTTACATTTTTAACTCAGCCTACTCCCTTCGCTGCCTCCGCTGGTTAAACAATAGGACACAAAATGTCCACTTTTATAAAAAACGGATTGATGTGTCTGTTATTAGCAAAGCTGGACAAATTTTGCAGGAAATGAGTCCGCAGGTGGTGAAATTGGACCCTAAATTGTCCGTATTTTATGAAAGTAGACTCTTAAATATTTCTATTTAGTTCTAGCTCTGTACCCCTAACTGGCTCCTGGGATTCTAAAGCTGTAACTTCACTTTCTTTTTTCAATTCTCTTTTGTTTTTTTGGTTTGAATTTTACGATTCCGAATTGCTGAAGTATTGGATTATGGTTGTTTTTTTTTTTCTTAGCTTTCTATGGAACGTGAATCGGGTTCAATGTGGGATTTGAGGTATTTTTTTAATTGAAACAACAAAGTCTAGTTTGTGATTACTTATGATTATAATTAACTTTTAATTTTATCATCTTCCAATATATTAATTTTTTTCTTTAGGTTGAAAATAGAATTTGAAATAATAAATATTATATACCAAAAGAAAATATAATTTTTTCTTTGTGGGACACGGACCATTGTATCTGTGATTAATTAAAGGTGTTCATCTTTGAGAAAAGCGAACTGCCCATGTATCCAATCCTAGTTATCACTGATAGCTTTTGCAGGTCAGAATATTCTTGCAAAAAACTGTCCGCATTTGACAATGATGAACTCCTCTAAGTCCGTTTTTGTGAAAACCAAACACTTTGCGTTCAATTTTTTGGCTGGAGGTCTCATCCAAGGGAAAACTTAAAAGTGTAGGGGTCTGTTTATAGGGATAGCGAACACTGCCAAAAAAAAAAATTACAAACTGGTAAATAGTATGAGATACACCATAGTCTTGTAAATAGTTTAATTTAACACCACAAAATTATCATTAATCCAAAAAAATCTTCTATCATATTTGATGATCTTTCTTACTGTCTTTCACGTTCGGACCTAATTACAAATTAAGAAATATAATCAAAATCTATAATTAGAAGTTAAAATTTCTTAATTAATTCCAACTGAAAATGGTTTATATAAATAGTAAGTTCAATTAATGTAGGAAATTATAATGAAGAATATATAATAAAGCTGGCAAACTTCACGTAGCTTTATTTTTGTGTAGCAGCATTGCATGGACCAACCACGAAACCAGGAGAAGGATAACAAAAAAGAGTTTGACTTGAATTCCTTTTTTTTTTTTAATATGGAAAACCCATTCAATGTTCAAAACAATTAATATCTAATTGACCTAACATTAATTTTTCAGCCTTTTACCATATCTAAAAATTCCTTCCATAAATTATTTATTTATATAAAAAAACTGCTTATGCTTGTGCAGCCTAATGACTAGTCGATCTCTTGAAATCCACGAAATAAAGCCGATTGCTCAAACATTTTGACAATGAAAATTAAAACAGACAAAAAGTATACAAAGGTGACATTATGTTTGAAATCATACAAACAATTTTAAAGATAATTGAGACTTAATAGAACTCCAAAATTTTTTTTTGAATCATAACAATTTCTTTAATTTTGAATATTGAATATAAGAATGTGTTGCTGAAGGAAATATACATAGTGGATATTGAGTAGTCTGCAAGAAAATATAGGACCACGGCGTCAATCGAAAGATTCCGAATTAGGTGTTGTATGAGGAATTAAATAGATAATCTTAATTTTCTGAATAAACTATATGTCTAGTAGTATTTCAAAGAGAAAATTCTCCACACAGAAAAATAGTTAGATATTGATTAATAAGTTGACCAATATGGAAGCAGGTCCACCGATCATATATTACGTCGTTGCCTCATTGGTGCCTCATAAATTACAAATTAACACGACAGTTAACAAACAAAAAACAATATAGTTTTCTTATTTTTAAATATATCAATGGAGAGGAAGTTTAAATTTGCGGAATTTACAAAATCCGCCATTTCCACCACAAATTTCTATAATAATAATAAAGAAATATTAGATTTCAAATAAAAAATATTTATACTATCCAAAGTATAATAATTATTTTTGCAGTAATAAAATACTTGTTATTATAAAGTCGTGATTGCTGCAAATTCCCATAATAAGTGACAATTCTTTTTATAAAATTTGTCTTTGCAATAGCCTAATTTTTGTTAATTAAACTTTAAGAGTGTTGCTTAAATTAAAAGATCTAGTAGCTCTCTTGAGTTCCACCCTACTTACACAAAATAAGCAATATCACATCACGTTGTTTGTATATATTTACAACAATATTTATATATAATATATTTTTTTTTTTTTAGATATACACATAGCAACAAATTTTGAAATCTTGTTGCTATATTATTTATTTGATAGTAAAATTTATTAAGCTACAATTTCACATAATGACAATTTTCTTATAAAGTTTGTCTTCACAATGACCTAACTTTTTTTTTTTTTTTATTTACGTATGTATGAATAAATTCGCGATGATGAGACATAAATAAGACATGCTTTTTAGAATTATTATTTAGTCATAGTCATACATGGAGCGTTAAGAGCAAATTTCTCCAAAATTTAACTTGTCCAACAAATTATTTTGTAAAAGTGTGGGGGCATGCTTAAAATTAGAAGGCATCGTACCCTACTACTTTCACAAAATAAGTAACATTATTGGAAGGAAAACTTTTTTGTAACATGATGTATCCACAGTATACTCATTTAATTAGTACTTGACTTATTGGTATGGTCATTTTGGTACCCAATGTTTTAAAATAAAAAATTTTATCTAGAATATTTTGATCCTTAGACAATTGTTACTATCACTATAATTACTTACATAATCATTACTATTTTAACAAATAAATCATTCTTACTCTTCACTATCACTCTTTAAACCACAAATATCATCAATTTCATTAAATTTTATTGGTTAGGTATTAAATGTTCTCAAAATCTATAGATCATGTACCAAAAAGACCAAATCAAAAAGTCAAATACTAACTCGACATATGATGGACAGTTTAGATAAAAAAAAAAAAAGTTATTTATTCCCAACATTATTACATTTTCTCCACCAATAAGTAATAACTATATTTCACATTTTTTTTTCCTTTCATTACAGTTTTTCAACGCGACGAAAATTGAAAAAGTAATACTCATCGTATATATGTGGATGTAAAATTCTTCTGTCCTAATCAACTAATTAATTTAGTTGATTCATTTTAAGTGGTGCCTTATGCTCCTATGTCATTTCAATTTTCAGGAGCAACTGTTTGTCTCATAGCGTGCAAAAGAAAACTAGGCTAATTTTGTATAAAAGTTTCATAAAAAAATAAAAATAAAAATAGAAAACTGTATAGAACTCCCTGTCGTCTACTACACAACTTATTATGAAATGTCTTATCATATGCAAACATTAAATTTAAGGGTACATTAGTAATTTACTAGTTTCAATAATTTTATACATTACATTGTTCATAAGAATATATTAAAGTTGGAGTTAATTATGTTAAAAGAAAGTTTGGGCTAAATTCGAAAGTTACCAAGAAAATTTAAGTTTCATTTGCTTTTGTAACTTTTCCTTAATGAAATTTACAACTTTTCTTATTTTCTCTCGTATCATTTGCATGTCATGGGGCATTATGCCTCTTCGAAACCATTGATTAATGAAAATATATAATAATATTATAAATAATTTTTTTAATTAATTAAAAATTATTGCGTGATTCCATACCAAACTGGTTCGAAACTGTCATAATATTATATCACGTTAAGTCCTTCTGAAATTAACTACAACTAATATGAAGATGTAAGCGTGTTCATTAAGAAAACTAAATAAAAAGATATTAGTTCACTCTTTAAATATAATTTTTGTTATCGTCTCAAAAAGTCATTGTAAGAGCTTGAAATTTTAAAATTTTCATGGTATAGTTAAAAAATTCTATAAATCTCAAGATTATATGCTATTAATTAATTTACAGCCTATTTGACATTCAAATAAAAAAAAATTAAAAAAAAAAAGAGAAAAAAAGAAAAAGAAAACTCTTCACTACTTTATAAATAATTTATTCTATGGGAGGTAGTTAGAATAGGAAAATAAATAAAATAAAAATTTCAATCCATAAATCAAAGAAAAAATATAGTTTTCACATCGAAGTTACGTGCATATATTATGTATGTTATTTTGTCCATTTCTTACAAGTCAACTAGTCAAATGTCAAATATTATGGGGCTTTACTGGATCAATAAACCATCAGAAATTAGAAAAGCGACAGCGTTTTGTCAATCTGCAGCAGACTTTTATGAAGCTTTTTGTTAATTTCAATTAATCACTTAAAATTAATTAATTAATTAATTAAATACGAAACACGATTTCTAGTTATGTATTACTATTTATTTATTTTTAATAAGTTAAATTTGATCCCCCATTCCCTCCTCCTATTTACGCGGTTAGAGAACCTGAACGCGTTATATGTTGCAATCTAAGTACAAAAGTAAGGGCAATTTCGAAATTTCATAAACTTCTTCGTCTATATATACATGTTACAATTTTGCTGTCTCCTACTTGGTTTCAATTCACAGCCATTTTTTTTAGAGATCGAGCTTCTTACATCCGACTGATTTTTTGCTCCGATCACTTTTCCAGCCATAAAAAATGATGCAGATCAGTGATACTGTTCCAGCTCAAACCCTAAACCTGTTTCAGGTGAGACGCGGCAGTTTCCGTTGCCACCAGTCTCATTTAAATCCATTAACGAAATCCGAATCTGAATCATTAAAGCCAATTACTTCAACAGAGTTAAACAAGAAACACCTCACGAATCTTGATAAACTTCTCGGAACACACAATCAGGATCCGGCGCTACCTTTCCCTGACCCATTACCGTCGGTTCCTAAAGTTTCCGGCGGTTCAATGGCGAATAAGGGAAAAACTTTACTCGAAGGTCTCAATTTAACTAGGATTTGGCCTGAAATGAGAGCGGCGGAGGAAATGTCGCCCCGGCATTTAAACCGCCTTCAACGGTTGTTATCGATGAAGCAAGAATATTCGCCCCGTAATCATCTCGGTTCCCGGTGGATGGAATACCACGGCAGCAATGATTGGGTCGGGTTACTTGACCCGCTTGATGAGAATCTACGGCGAGAAGTTGTGAGGTACGGGGAATTTATCCAAGCAGCCTATCACGCTTTCCATTCAAATCCGGCCATGTCAACAGAGGAGGCTCCTTTGCCTAGACACGTGGCTTTGCCTGATAGGTCATATAAAGTGACTAAGAGTCTATATGCCACATCATCAGTGGGGTTGCCAAAGTGGGTGGACGAAGTAGCCCCCGATCTCGGGTGGATGACCCAAAGATCGAGCTGGATCGGGTACGTAGCCGTGTGCGACGATAAAAAGGAAATCCAACGGATGGGTAGGAGGGATATCATCATTGCTTTACGCGGAACTTCCACGTGTCTTGAATGGGCTGAAAATATGAGAGCTCAATTGGTTGATGTACCCCAAAACTCAGATGACTCGAACCACGGGCAAGCCAGGGTGGAATGTGGGTTCTTGAGCTTATACAAAACTAAAGGAGCTCATGTGACAAGTCTAGAAGAATCAGTGAGAGAAGAAGTAAAAAGGCTCATGGAATTGTACAAAGGAGAGAGCCTTAGCATTACAATAACTGGGCATAGCTTGGGTGCAGCCTTGGCTGTGTTAGTAGGCGATGATCTAATTTCTTTGGAGGCCAAAATGCCACCAATTGCGGTATTTTCCTTCGGAGGCCCAAAAGTGGGTAATAAAGGATTTGCCAACCAAATAATTTCAAAAAATCTTAAAGTCTTAAGAATAGTAAACAATCAGGATGTGATTACAAGAGTGCCAGGATTGCCAATGGTGGAAGACTTGAATGAAAACATGCCATTAGCCTACTCGCACGTCGGAGCAGAGTTACGTGTCGATACTAGAATGTCTCCATATCTTAAGCCCAATGCTGACGTGGCATGTTGTCATGATTTGGAAGCATACCTTCATTTGGTTGATGGATTCAGGGCTTCAAATAGTCCATTTAGAGCAAATGCTAAAAGGAGTTTGGTGAAATTGCTAAATGACCAAAGGTCAAATGTAAAAAAATTGTACACAAACAAGGCACAAGCCTTGCGTGTAAAGCTTGACACACAGGGATTCTCCACTTCTGGATGTCTCCCTAGTCCCTCTCAATAAAAACTTGTTTATTTAATTTACTCCACTTATAGTTAATTTTTCCATTAAAAAAGAACAAGGCAAAATTGCTTCTTTAATTAATTAATTAATTGTTCTAAAGCATTTGACAGTACTTCTCTGAATGCAAAAGACATATACAAAGATGAAGTTTGTTAGGCAAAAGACATATTTTACTTCTTGTAATTCACTAAATTTTTTTTGTTAAAAGTCATGTGAGTTAAGTCATCTACTTGTAACCATCTGACTAAAAAATCTACCAGGCATAGCTTATATTGTTTGTTAATAGATGCATCATCATCCATGCATGTTAAATGTAATATTCTTAAAATCTATCGAGCGAGATCTATCGTGTATTGCGAGTAGTGTACTCTCAACCAATAGGAATATATGATTACATCAACATGGGAACTAAAACGATAAACTTCTATTAGCTAAGAACACACTACTCCCATCACGCAGTCAAATTCTTTATATCAAGCCAATTAATGGAACGTGAGAAATACATTTGACAAACTTGTAATCAAAGAGTCACATTATTTGAAAATTATAAGTAACTACTAAATAGATTAACTAAGAGAAAATCCAAACGGGCTACTTATTTAAATTTCCATCCATTTTAAATTCATGTTTTTTGTAAGTAAATATTAAAATTCGAGGTCAATTATGTTAAAATAATCAGTTGGGTTAATTGTGAAAGCCATCCTATAAATTAGAAATTTGTAATTTTATTTTTGAAAATTGAGACCTTTTTTTTCCATATACTGAGACAACTTTAAAGCTTTATGCAAAATAGTTTTTCATATTGTTATTATTATTAGTCAAGTCAGCAACATTTTCATTTTAATTCGGTTTTTAAAACATAATAAGGGTGTGAAATGGTTAGTGGAAACCAAACTGATTAAATTGAAACTAAACAAAGTATGAAAATCAAATAAAATCTAAATGTTTTTTTTTTTTTTTTTTTTTTTTTGGTGGATTTAGTACATAGGAAAGTCAATGCCTCAAAAATGGCTAAAAATGATACGTGGAAAAGTATTGATTGACCCAATAAATAAGGAGTTTTATATATATCTGCCCGCGTTTGAAGACTACTAATCAAATTAGGAATCCTTCTCTTATAGATATTAATGGAATCTCTGTACAATACTGAATGTCAGAATAATCACATTTTCTCACCATTAATTTTCGCTGACTTGAAAGTATTTTAGGTGTAGGGGAAAATTAAATTTGATATGATTTATATAAGTTTTTTCGAAAGAAATTTAGGAAAATATAAATATTTCCTATGCTCATAAATAATTAACAATATTCATTTGATTCTGATTCAAGAGTCTTTGTATTTTAGCCACCACAATTATCAACACTATTATTAGGCAAAAAATATGAAATATAATAACGCTAAGAACGAAATAATATATATGGTGCCAACAATTTAGTCTACGTTTACCAATATATATATTTAAAAAAAAACATAATTATTTATTTTCTTTATATAAGAAACTGACACAACAAAATAATACAATTAATAAAACCTGAAAACAGATTAAAGACCAAAATCATCGTATCTCCAGTGGCGAATCTAGAATTAAAATTTAAAGGGGGTTATATTTTATAAATAAATTTTTAATTATGCTAACCTTACTTTGCTTAAACCATAAACATGCAGAACAAATGATAAAAAATAATTGTAAGAGAAAGGGAAAAAAGAGAGAAAGAAGATTTTTGCAAAAAATGGTATAAATGTGTGGGGGAGAACGAGTGGCTGTGGTCCAACTTTCTTTTTGTTTTTATATGTATATATATATTTTAATTTCACTAATCAAAACGACGTCGTTTTGGTTAGTGGAATTAAAAAAAAAAAAACCTTTCTTCTTCGTTCATATCGCCTGCTTCAAGGAAAACAGGGGGTGCTTTTGCAGCATCTCCTTTGGTGATTTAATGGCAGTCCAAGGGGACCGTCGGTGGTAGGTGGGGCGGTGCCACCGTCGGCCCCCCCTAAATCCGCCACTGTATATCTCTATATATACAAAGAACGTATTACTCTAAGGGGACAATTGGTTTAACTTAAATTGGAAGTTGAAACTCGAATCAAAATGAAAATTAAAATCGGAATCACCAGTTAATTATTTTGTTTGTTTTAGTTCTGGAATATGTTTTTTTTTATATATTTTTTTATTTATTTTACATCAATTAGAGTCAATAATTTTCATAAAAAATAAACCTATTTAAATATACATGTATAAAATGCAAAATATTATTGATGTATATAATAACTACAACGTATACTTATAATATTTATATTTCTGAAAACATAATTAACTTTCTTAATTTGTTGGAAAATGCATAACGTATAATCATCCAATTAACACGATAATTGACCAAAGTACATAATATTTTATTTTTTTAGGAAATATAAACACTAATATTTTTCATTCTGAAAAATAGAACAAAAAAAGTTGTGATATTTTGTTTTTATTAGTTAAGTTTGTAAAATAAAAATAAAAAGGCCAAATAGAAATAAAAATATACAACTTCGTAAGCCCAAATAGAAAGGCCTTTCAGCAGTAGGCAGGCCGCTCAGCATATTTGGGCCTAAGCATTCGGCCTTTTCACGGCTTTTACTGAAGACTCATATGTAACTCTTTTAATCTCTCTCTGTACATATTAAAACAATAACCATTGAGTTGATGTGTCATTTTGTGGCTATTTTGAATTATTATTAATTATTTTCAAATATTATTATTATTATTATTCTTAAAAGTGGTATCCGGTACTTCTATTTCATTTGTTTTCAAGTCCGGAATCTCTTTAAATTAGCTCTTCTCAAAATGTTTTAATATTTATTTTTCCCCTTTGTTTTTCTAAAATTGATTTTCATAGTTTGGTAATTTGATATTGTAATTTTATATGATAGGTAATTGGTATTAAATATATATATGAGAATTGACAATATAGAAGAGTATGGTAAATCATTCTCTTAGAGTTTTGAGTTAGAAAAATATAGAATTAAGAGCTTGCTTTTTCACTGTTTTCTGTGGATGTTTTTGGTTCTTATCATAACTATATATGCAGTGATTAATTTTGTTAGCTTTTGATCATAATCATGTTTTATATTGGTTGGTTCTTCATTTTTCCTTTTGTGTCTTACTTTAGAGTTTAGAGGCTTGATGGGGACTATTATAGTAGTAGCATTCAGGAAGCTATCACTGTTTTTGAGGTTGTAATTTTTGTTTCTATCGTGTGTATTTTGCTATTTCTGTTGGACACCACTAGACATGAATTGGATGAGACCATGAGCATACAACCCTCTCTTCTTTCGAAGAATTGAATTTCTAGTATTTCTCTATGCATTGTATAAAGGTAAGACCTCTATTACTATGTGTGAGCAAAATAAGGTTTGGTAGAACTGAAAACCAAAACCAAACCAATATATATTTGGTTTAGGTTGAACTGAACCGAATCAATTCAGACTGGTTCAGTTCGGTTCAAAGCCAAAGTCTCCAAATTTTCAAATTTAAATAAATTATCATTATTATTATCATTAAACTATTATTAATTATGTATAAATTATTGTCAAAAAATGATCTATATTACATATACATTATTAAAATCTCATAAATATAAATTATATAATAATATAAATATATATTATATCAAATAAAATGTATTATATATATATATATAAATAATTTTTAAATGTTTATAATTAGTTCGGTTTGGTTTTTTTATCAAAAACCAAAACAAAAACCAAACTATCAACATTTTTAAAAACTAGAACCAAATCAAAATAATTTTGATTCATTCGGTTTTTTCTGTTTGGTTTGGTTCGGTTCGGTTTTCGAGTTGCTGTTTGGTTTGCTCACCCCCATCTATTACTATATAGTACATATAAAGCAAATCCATTAACTATTGAGGTATCATATTCTTCTATTCTTGAATTAATTTAAAAAAGGTTTTATTGCTCCTTCTCCATTTAAGTTTTATCCATATACATTTTTCTTCAATATTTTTTCATTGTAATATCGTAAAACATTCCAAAATTGCTTTCCACTTTTTCAATATAAATTAAAGGAGTAAACATGAAGCTAAGATATCAGCTCTTCCTTTTTTATAGGAATTATAATTACTTCCCTATTTTCTGATTATTTCTTTTATTTTTTTTTTTATTAACAACTCATTTTACTTTTGGAACCTTATCCTACCTTACTTATATAACTCACCTTCTATTTTATTTCTTCGGATAACTATTTTGTGAATCTTTTTTTGTTTTTACATTTCTACGATGCATAAAATTGATTCTTTGAAAAATCACATACTTCATCATCCTCGTTAATTCCGTTATAATGGATTTTCACTCTCCAGTTCTCTAATGTATCAAATTTGTTTCTAATTTCCTTTGGTAAATTGTTTACATTTCTCTTCAATCTAAGTTTTGATGGTTTTTTCCAAATTTTGCCCATTTCTTTTTTGCCTTCAGTTTTTCATCTTTAATTAGTTCTTCATTTGTGATTTGTTTGTTTTTACATGTAGATGATACTTATTGGTCTGCGGTTACAAGTGTGAAGATAAATTTTGAAATGCTTTTTGTCCTTAAATATAACGATTTCAAGGTAATTATCAATCTGTTTTCTATGGCCTCTTTCATCATTTCTCAATTTGAAGTGATTAACCATGTTTATGACTTTGCTCCTGCAATTTTGAATTCCTAGGAGAATAACAGTGTGACTAATAGAGCAAATTTGCAGTCCGAAACAAGTTAATTAGCTGAAAAAACTAAAAAGTGGATGGGTAAAATAAAAAGTTGATGTAGTTGTTAAAGGTATCAATTTCATGACATCTTAACATGAATGAAAAAAAAAAACCTTAGTGTTGCAATTGGGTTGATTATGCAATGTAGAGAGGATAAACCAAAGCTAATTTCGATGCAATTGTGTGTACAATTGGCTAAATCTTTAACCCTAATTTTTGTTCACAGAATCACAATGGATATCTTTTGGCTACAACACAGTGATATCTTTATGTTTTCTCCCTCAAATGATCATATCTTTTTTTTTTTTTTTCTTGATCGTATTATTTGTCTTAATTAATAATTGTTTTTCCGAGTCCGCAGCAACTAATTTAAAAGCAAGAAGTTTGAGATCAATACTGACCAAAACGCAGGAAAATCAATAAAGTGGGAGGATAAACAAGATATATTTAGCAAAATAACAGAGTAGACAGAACATGTTAGGCAGATGTGGAGAGATATGCGTCCGACGAACAGATTCACTGTTGACTGGCAAATCAAAAATAAATTGTAAAGATAGATTTTACACAAAAATCTTAAATATTAGTAATTTGCACTCAATTTAATATTAATGATGGCATTTAAAATTTAAAAAATATAAAGATTATTGTTAGTAACTAATCGTAATTTTGTTAAGAAATTTTATGATAACTTAGGAGTAATTTAATCGTGTAGAGTGATTTCATCTATTTAAAAATTTATAAAGCATAAAAAATTAGGAAAAATCAATATGTTGCATGAAAATCTCACATTTATGTTTTCAAATTCCTCAACATGAAACATGTTACCGAAACAAATGAAGAGAATTTTCCTGGTGAAAGTTTAATTATGAAGCAAGATTGATATATTTTACTATTTTGCATTTCCAAATAAAGACAAAGATAAAGCATGATGTTATGTGAAGTCAGAATTCCATAGATAACCATAAACAGATAGATAAACAGACTTACGGTTTATATGCAGCGGATGTTAGATTACGGGATGATTCTGTTCCACACAGGAAAAACCGGATCGTTTCTGGATGCCTTTCCCACGTATGTATGATTACACAGAGTACGGGCGTAATCCGTGAATTCTTCCGATGAATTATAGAGAACGTATTTCGTGATTTCTCTCTGGGAGCGTTTTTGCGTTTTTCTCGCGTAATGAATCTGAGAAACGAATTCTCTATTTATAGTGGAAATCCCAACTTCCATCTATTTATAGGGTCGGACCAAATTACACATTTGGTCCCTGTAATTTACATATAATTACAGTTTAGTCCCTGCCATTCCAAAATGTTATGGGCGGACCAAAAACCAACATCTCCCACTCGCACATGACAAGACATACTTTCATGGCGATTGAACACACATACCTCTTTCAATTCTTTTTCGGCGAATTCACGCGACCAGTCAACGTAACTGTTAAATCTTGAAGCTCTCCTTCATCGTTCCACCTTTAGCTTAACGTTACTTCCCCCTAGTCCATTTTCCATGATCACTAGTTTTCGACTCACTTTTGATCTCACGAAAACATTCATATACACTACATACCTTTTCCACAAAAAGGTATTGAGCTCGAGTGTTATATGTTTACTAAGTGATATGTTACTGAAAATGTACTTCCTCTCTATAAATAACCTTCCACCATATGTCTAATGCTTATCTGACTGTTCCTTATATGCCCGTTCATAGCTAACGAAGCCTAGTTTAGGGTTCCAATCAAGTTAATCATCAGACATACCCTTCTTGTTATTTACAAGAGTCCTTAAGGGTGAACTTGAAACTCATAGTTTCATTTGGGTCTCTCATTAGGAAAGTTGAGATCAATTTTCTTCTTTCCATCCCTTGGTCGGCTCTTACACATACTACACAAATATGCCATAGTGTCGATCCACTTAGGACGTATGTTTTATAAACACTATGCGAAAGCATTCAGTCTCTAAATGCAGCTCATGCATCAATACCTCTAGTCCACTTTTAAGCCTTTCACAGGACAGCTTTCGGAATAAACGAAATAATGATATTTCATATATCACATATGGAGTAATTCACACTCCCACTTTTACCTATGAATACACAACTCATAGCAAAAGATTCATCTATGTGAGTAGATGACATTTCGCCAACATACTGAACTACACTCAATAGTTCTATGTGTATCGCATTAAATAGTAAAATGAATTTGAACACAACAAATAACTGACATTCCATTTCAATAGAATTTTCAAAAGTTATTACAATAGTTCAAAAACAACAACATGTTCCTATAATCTACGAAGACCAAATTCCAAAACGTGTTTACTAAAAACCTTTGGAGCTATTGGTTTCATTAACGAATCTGCAATCATATCTCCAGTTGGAACATGCACTAAACTTATTTCCCCTTGTGCTACTTTGTCTTTAACAAAATGATATTTTATATCGATATGCTTGCTTTTTCCATGATAACAAGGATTCTTGGAATAAGCTATCGATGCAGTGCTGTCGGAATAGATAGTTGTACATTTCCCTTTAGGCAATAGATCTAAAAGATCTATGAAGCGTTTTAACCAAACCGCTTCTTGTACTGCAGCTGCTGCAGCTACATATTCCGACTCCATAGTCGACAATGCCACACAAGTTTGTTTCTTACTACACCAGGAAATTGCACCATTTCCTAGAGTGAAAATATACCCAGACGTGGACTTCCTCCCGTCTTTATCAGTTCCATGGTCAGCATTTGTATATCCCTTTAATTGCAGATCCTTTCCTTGGTAACAAAGGGAGTAATTTGAAGTCCCCCTTCAAATATCTCAACATCCTTTTCACTGCTGCCCAATGCTTCAAACCTGGATTAGCCTGATATCGGCTTGCGAGACCCACCGCAAAACCTATATCAAGTCGTGTACAAATCATAGCGTACATCAAGCTACCAATTGCACATCTATAAGGAATTCTCTCCATCCTTTTAGTCTCTTCTGGAGTCGTGGGACACATACTTGCATTCAGTTCTGTACCTTTTGCAATAGGGGTTGGATCGGGATCACAGTGAGCCATACCAAACCGTTCTAAGATCTTATTGATATACGTCTCTTGTGAAAGAGCCAATAATCTCTTAGATCGATCTATTGAGATCTTAACCCCAAGGATGTAATTAGCTTCTCCTAGATCCTTCATCTCAAAGTTAGAAGACAACCAAGTCTTTACTTTCTTGAGTAAGGAAGTGTCATTTCCTGCTAGCAAGATATCGTTAACGTATAACGTTAGAATGACAAACTTCCCTCCGTTTTCGCGCTTAATGTAGACACATGAGTCTGCATTGATCACCTTAAATTGCATTGATATAATCGCTTCATGGAACCGAAAATACCATTGTCTTGAAGATTGCTTAAGGCCATAAATTGATCTCTTCAACTTACAAACCTTATGTTCTTGACCTTGAACAACGAAACCTTCTGGTTGAACCATATAGATTTCTTCGTTCAATTCACCGTTCAAGAACGCAGTCTTTACATCCATTTGATGTAATTCAAGGTCCATACATGCTACAAAAGCAAGTACAATTCTTATAGACGCAAAACAGACAACAGGTGAAAAAGTCTCCTGATAGTCAATTCCTTCCTGTTGTGTAAACCCCTTCGCAACCAGCCGACTCTTAGTCTGGATAGGTTTCCCATCCGCTGATCGCTTAATAGTATGTACCCATTTATTCCCAATGGCTTTGCACCCTTTGGGCAGATCAACTAGTTCCCAAACTTTGTTGATTCTCATTGACTCCATCTCGCTTTCCATTGCTTTTATCCGTTCTTCCTTTGCTGGAGATTCCAGTATATCTCTCATACTAGTTAGAATGTCTTCAATTTGAGCTATGACCGAGAGAACTTCGCTATCAACTAAATGACGGCGTCGCGGGATGTTTCCCCTCTTCGATCGCCTCAGAGGTTCTGCTTCTTGATAAACAAATCGCATATATTCATCAAGGTGTTGGGCAGAACTCCCACTGGGACCACTCCCACTGGGATCTATATCCATATTCACACTTGAACATGGAACAAGACTCCCACTCAAATCAAGACTACTCAAGTCAGGGTCAGGATTACTCAAATCCGCTTGTGAAGGTTGAAAAATATCATTCTCTTCCCTTTCCCTTACGTCTTCAACTTCATTCCTCCCACTCGGATTGAGCGATCTTGAAGTTTCAGACTCTTGAGTTTCAAAGAAAGTGAATTTCTTATCCACTTCTCCCAGCTTAGGAAATTCATTCTCTAAGAATGTGACATCTCGTGACTCAAATTCTGTTATTTGACCATTCTCTTTCTCTCCCACTAGAACATATCCTTTGGAGAGATCAGGATATCTTATAAAGATACCTTTCTTGCCTCTAGGGCCTAGCTTGCCATGCTTGCTAGATGTATCATGAACATAGGTAGCACATCCCCATGGTCGTAAATGGTTCAAATTGGGCTTGCGGCTCGTCCACAATTCATAGGGCGTGGTTTCTACGGACTTAGAAGGTACTCTATTGAGTACATAGGTGGCAGTCAATAGTGCGTCTCCCCAAAAGGAGATAGGCAAATTGGCTTCTGCCATCATAGACCTTACCATCTCTAAGAGGGTTCGGTTTCTTCTTTCCGCGACTCCATTTTGTTGCGGAGTCCTGGGTATAGTCAATTGATGTTTTATACCATTTTCATCACATAAAACTTTAAATTCCTCGGAGAGGTACTCTCTTCCCCGATCGGTTCTTAAAGTTTTGATTTTCTTCTCTAATTGATTTTCAACTAGAGTCATAAATCGTTCGAAACATGCTAATGCTTCAGATTTATGTGCAATCAAATAGACATGACCATACCTTGTATAGTCGTCTATGAATGTAATGAAATAGTACGCACCATGCGTTGCCCTAACATTCATTGGGCCACAGATGTCAGAATGGATTAATTGCAATGGGTGGTCAGCTCGCGTAGCTTTACCAAACGGTTTTCTTGTCATCTTTCCTTTTAAGCAGCTTTCACAAGTTGGAAGATCTACTTTGGTTAAATCAGCCAACAAACCTGCTTTAGCCAATCGTACTAAACGATGTTGACCAATGTGACTAAGTCTCGCATGCCACATTTTTGAAATGCTAACATTATCCACAGATGAGTTAACATTAAAAGAAATGCTATTATTACACAAATAATTTGGATCTATATCCAACACAATAAAACCATTCATTAAATATCCACCACCAAAGTAAATATTGTTCAAATAAAGACTAAAACTGTTTAATTCAAAAGATAAAATGAATCCTAAATTCATTAGGGTAGAAACAGATATCAGGTTCCTTCGTATTCCAGGAGCGTAGAGGACATCTTCAAGGAATAGTGGACGGCCACCATTCAAGACCAGCTGACAACAGCCAATCCCTAAGACTTCCTCCCTTGAATTATTTCCCACGTATATCCATTTTGTTCCCCTTGGAACACTTTGGAACTCTACAAAGGAATCACGATCCTTTGTTACATGGTCTGTGGCTCCTGAGTCTACAATCCACAAAGGATGAGATTCAGTTAGGAAAACAGAACTTGATACATATGTATAACACTTATACAATTCGGTAACATTTACCTTAGGAGCTTTGCAGTCTTTCGCAAAATGCCCCTTCTGTCTGCAGTTATAACATCTCACTTTAGAAATGTTCACCTTTTTCTTGCCCTTCTTCTGAACTGGAACACTGCCCGCCGTTCCCTTAGCCTTCTTCTGAAAGAACCTCTTGTTCCTTTTCTTTGACTTCGGACCAGAACTTGAACCTGTCATGTGAACTTCAGATCTCACACGGAGAGAAGCCAAACAGTCCTCTTCTAGTTCAAGATGACGAACTGCATCGTCAAAGGTCTTAATGTCATTAGAATGGGTTAGGTGCAACTTCATATGCTCCCACCCGGTCGGCAGAGAACGTATCACAGCTTGAACTTTTTGCTCTTCAGTCAACTTATGACCAGCATCATGAAGCTCCGTGATCATGTTGGACATTTCTCTTAAATGCCTCTTCATCGTGTGGTCTGCTCTCTTCTTATAAGTATCAAATTTGATACTTAAAGAACGAAGCTTAGTTAAGGAGACACCTCCAAAATTTTCTTTGAGAGCATCCCACAGTTCTTTAGCTGTGGGGTAGACGCGAAACCTTTTCGCGATATCATCATCCATAGCACTAAGCATGATGATGCGGGCAGTAGAGTTTTTCCTTTTCCAGATTTGATAAGCATCAAGGTCCCTTCTAGCTTGTGCGGTGGTACCCTTTTCAGGAGGAACCATTATTCGCTCCAGAGTGTCCAGAGCCTCCTGCTCTTCAATTATGTATTGGACTTTCATCGCCCAAACCTCATAATTGTCACCGTTCAAGCGTAGATCCTTATTCAATTCAGCCACAATTGACTTGGAAGCAGCCATTGAAAACTATAAAGACGAAGTAGCACAACACAAGTAAGCGATACACCATATTTATTATAAGATTATTTAAAGCTAAAAATAGTGCTTGGTTCACATAAAATCGAACACTATGCGCAATGCACAGAGTCACCATTTATTTGGGCTAATACAAACACTATGTTAGTTTTAAATTTCCAATAATAAATATATCTATTGGTTATGCTTCAGACTACTAGTTACAACAGCGAAATATATTATTTATAATGCAAATGATTGTGTAACACTTAGTTATAAAATCAAGATAAATAACTTTGAAGAAATGAAACAATTAACCAAAATAGAAATGTTTAACAAATAAACACTTTATTTCATAACTTGTCCAACCACAAGGATACAACCATACCACACAAAAAAAAATTTAGCACGTAGTTAATTCAATACACAATTGAACATAATGAAATCAGCAAAGAAATTAAAAAAAACTCAATCATCATTTTCAGCCCCACTGTCAACATTATAGTAACCTTCTGGAGTCATTGGATCATCCTCGACACTAGTGTCGATCTCATCCTCGTCCTCTAGGTCAACAATTTCAATTTCTTTAGAGGTGACCGGTATAGTCTCTACGAACTGATAGTAGAGATCATGAGGCATGTTCTCAACACCCTCAAAAACAGAGTCCAGACAGGGTCGACGAACCAATTTGTTACTTCTGAGTAACATTGTTCTAGGATTATGAGACAGCCTGGCTCCAGTTTCAGCCAACTGTAAAACAAACACTTTGCATTGATACTCATATTCCTTCTCAGGAACCAATCCTTCAATGGAGACCACTGCCATGTCAAATATAGGATTTTCACCAAACCAGAATTTTTTAAAATGCTTTTCCCGAAAAGCCTTTTTCACAAATTTTAACATTTTCAGTTGATCAGTCCCTGAGGAAAATCCACCTTTCCAGACAAGCTCTTGGATTTCACGATTTAACGCGTTAAATCGTTCCATTACTCCAACAATATCCCCTTCAGCCAACGGAGGATACCGTTTAGAGAACAGCTTATCTTCAAGTTTTTGTATGGCTCGTGCCTCGTCCTGAGACTCGATTATTTTCGCCGTTTTAACGATTGTTGCCATTTCTATAACACATATAGAAATAACAAAACCTTGTTAATGATCAATCAAAACTTAGTACATAAATACACAATTAATATACTGAATTTTCTTGAATTTATTAAACATAAATTAAGCATTTATACACAATAAATACAAGTAAATTTAGTTTAAAATATCAAATGAATTCCAAAAATTCATCAAAATACATCAAAAATTCAAGAAAAATGTAAATTTTAATTCTGGAAAAAATTTGACAAATTTTGGAAACCGGAAAACACCTCACGCGCCCACACGCGCCGAAGAAAAGCCTGCCACGCGCGCACACGCGCTAACACGCGGCGTCACGCGCCGCTAAGACCGGATGTCCGGGTGACACGTGGCGCCATGTGATTCGGTCTGCGTGGCAACAACTGACACGTGTCATCATCTGAATGGCTCAATAGATGACGTGGCACATACAAAACAGGTTTGCCACGTGTCATTTCACCATTGGTACACGTCATTGACACGTGTCGACACGTGGCACTTTGACGGTTTCTCAGATGGTTACCTATGACACGTGGCATCACAGGATTGGCGGTTGACTTTTCAACCGTTGATTCCCTCCAATCGCGTGTCGCCACCTGTTCAGTGAACAGTTCCTCATCAGTTTTAGTCGTACACGTGTCGTGACGTGATTGGCTGTTGGACCGTTTACTTTTCAACCGTCGCCGGATCAGCCAATCGCGCTGCGCCACGTGTCGAACACACAGTAACCTTCTCAACCGTTCCGCAACCAACGCCAGTCGCAGTGGTGGCGCGTGAGGCCCACGCGCCTCCTTCCGCTGCTTCGTTGGTCATGAAATTTGAGATTCCGACTCTATTTTTCGTGCTGATTTCATTGGAGTGGTTAGATTTTCAAAATTCCGACAAAAAATTTTGACACTTTGTACTATTGGATCAAATACGGTATCGTTTTGACACGGATTACGATGGAAATTCACAACAAAACAAACCAAAACGAATTCATGACTGACGGAAACATATTCTTTTCATGAAATATCGGATTTCAATGTTTACAGAATTATTTTGATGCGGATTTCAGTATAAATCCGTATCAAAACAAATGATCATGTATTTTAAACAAATAAACACGCTTTCAAACGGATACTACGAATTCTAATTCACGGAATTCCAGAAAAACTAGAGTTGAACACATCAATCTATGAACCTTTCGGCTCTGATACCAATGAAGTCAGAATTCCATAGATAACCATAAACAGATAGATAAACAGACTTACGGTTTATATGCAGCGGATGTTAGATTACGGGATGATTCTGTTCCACATAGGAAAAACCGGATCGTTTCTGGATGCCTTTCCCACGTATGTATGATTACACAGAGTACGGGCGTAATCCGTAAATTCTTCCGATGAATTATAGAGAACGTATTTCGTGATTTCTCTCTGGGAGCGTTTTTGCGTTTTTCTCGCGTAATGAATCTGAGAAACGAATTCTCTATTTATAGTGAAAATCCCAACTTCCATCTATTTATAGGGTCGGACCAAATTACACATTTGGTCCCTGTAATCTACACATAATTACAGTTTAGTCCCTGCCATTCCAAAATGTCATAGGCGGACCAAAAACCAACATTATGTTTAATTTATTTTTTTAGTATTTAATTTATTTTTTTATTATTTGAATTGGTTAATTAGAAATTTGATATTTATTTTTTTAAATAATTTTTAAGTTTAGAATTTTTTTTTATTAAATAATTGCAATAATAATTATTAACAAAATAAATAATTATATAGACATTGCAAAAATTTATATTTTCAAGTGCATTTTCCATTACCATATAATTATTATTATATAATGCAATATATATATATATATATATATATATATATATATATATATATATATATATATATACTGCATAAAAAATTTTATTAACCGCGCACATCACAAATATAAAAATACAAATGAGTAATCTTAAAGTATTTATATTTTTAAAAATCATGTTATTAGGTTTATTAGAGTAAATATATTTCATAAGTTACATTTAAAACATTTCCCTTCAACGTATTATCCCTCCTTCCTGTCGAAAAATTTCTTTCTCCTTTATCTCTACTATTCTTTATTAAAAATTATTTTTTCATTTATTTTTATACCCGTTCATTTTTTCATTTTTTAACTTTTAAAAGTTCTCTTCATTCTGTTTTTTTCTTCAAAATAAGATTTATATATATATATATATATATATATATATATATATATATATATATATATATTCATCTTCGTTTGTGGTACTAATATTAGATAATCTATAAATACAGCATAAATACGCTTTTCTTTGTTTTTCTGTACATGGCTTTTATAATAATTTCATACCAGTTTTATACTACGATATAATATCACTTTTATATTGTATAAAACCAATATAATATCAATATACAATTAATAGAAAAGCGACATATGTGTAAAGAACAAAGAAAAACTAAATAATAAAAAAATTTTATTAAATTAGTTTAAAAACATTATATATGCAATATTTTAGGACTAAGTGCAATATTAGTGCCAAAAATAAAGATGAAGAAAACAAATAATAAATAGATATGAATCTCATTTTTGTAGTACAATCGGGATAATCACAGTGTAAAACTAGTATGAAAATGATATATGTGCAAAAGAATAGTGGTATAACATTAGTATAGAAGCAGTATATGAGCAATATTTGTAAAGTGTGTGCAATATTAGTGTAAAAAATGAAAATGAAAAAAAATGTAGATATAAGTGTGAGCGAACGACGTTTTCGACAGAACGCGAGACTTCCTTTCGGAAGGGGTGCCTCGATTTTGGGCGTATCCCTCCCTCGCGTGGGGGTTTTTATAATGGAAAGTCGCGTTTTGGAAAACATAGAATTATTTCATAAAAGAACTGAGACCTAAGTCTCGATGAATATTGTAGGAGTCGCCATCCGGCTCAGCTCAACCGGGAAATTCATAATGCCGCTGAACCGCACAAACGGCCGCTACACTATCAAGAGATTTAGGTCCGGACAAGTCCCTTAATTCGTGTCTAATTAAAATAATATTGGCCAATGTTCTCAAATGGTATTTCAAACTCTAAAGTCAATTTTATTGCATTAAATTAAACATACAGCGCGCATACAGATAAAGTAAAATAGTAAATGGTTAAATTATTACAACCCGATCAAACCAAAATAAAAACTCTCGTCCTCACTTTACAACCGTCTAAAATACAAGATTTATCTAAAAATTATAATCGCCTAAAATACATGAGGAATTTTATTAAATACATAAAAAATGAAGATAAAAAGCTGCAAAACAGAAGGTTAGCATAGTTTACGGCACGCCACAAATAGGACTCAAATATGACAGAATGGGAAATTAGAATTTGGGGGTATGCATTTAGGGGGATAACCGGGTCGGCTCGGCTAGCCGGCCCAATTAGACCTGAGAAACGTTTTGAAACGTCCCTGTGTTTTTGGTTTTGTGGGAAAATCATTTTAAAAACAATTTTGCCGGTTTACATGTATTTTTTACATGTGAGGTGGGTCGGTTTTCGGGAGAATCGGGTCTCCGTCGTGGCATTGTTCTAAATGCAATTTTACTAGAAATTAAATCTAAGGTGGTGAATGCAAACAACAAAATTCATTTTGATGATTTTCTAGTTTTCTGAATTTTTATGGATTTTTAGAAATTTTTTATAGCTCAAAATGGAAATTCTGATTCTGGAAACATATTACAGTCATGTGACTGTAACTACAGTCGTGCGACTGTAAATTACAGTCGTACGACTGTAAGCAATCCAAACTTAGGATTTCGCAAAAATTTTATTTGAAATAAACTGAAAGGAAATCCTCTAGAAACCAAGAACACTCGTACGATTATAAATACAGTCGTACGACTGTTCATCAAACTCAAGAACAGTCACACGACTGTTCTTGATTTCCAGAAGCAGGAACGCAAAAATTTGAACAAAGATGCACAAAATCACAGCAATCACCCAGAAAGCTTCAAAAACAGAAGGGGGAAAGAGTGGTAACCTTTTTGGCGCGCGTCCACTGTAGGATTGACCCCTGGCGTCGCTCCAATCCACTAAAATTCACACTTTTCTCCTTGAGTTAGGGTTAGGAAATTTGGGTCCAAAAATTTCCAAATGCTTAGGGATCCTTGAAGATGAGTTTTTCCCTTTCTTTTCCTTGTCTCTTTTCTTCTTTCTCTCTCTAATTTTCTGAGATCCCCAAAGCTCCCCTTCTCCTCTTTTTTTTCCTCTTTTCTCTTCCTCTCCCCTTCTCCTTTTTCTGCTGGAGCGCCCTTTTCTTTCCCCCTTTTTCAGCTTTTAGGGTATGGGTTGGCTTACCTGCCACCATCCTACAGTTGTACGACTGTAGTTTGATTACAGTCGCACGACTATAGTAAAGTAGTACGACTGTTCTTCTCTCTTTTTTTTAGGGAGTAAAATTCTGGCGCTTACAGCTGCCCCTCACGTGATCGAATTCATCAACCGATCTTAGTCTGGGATAGTTAATGTGAATTTGAGAACGCGACTCAAAGCGCCGCAGGCACAAGAAAGAATCCACCATTGAAATAAGCAGATATCAGGTCTAGGTTACCCGAGGCAAGTCCGGGGAAAAAATAAGCTGATGCCAGGTCTAGGTTACCCGAGGCAAAGCTGAGGAAGAAATAAGCCGATACCGGGTCTATGTTACCCGAGGCAAGAATGGATGGAAGGCGGATAAGCCGATACCGGGCCTATATTACCCGAGGCAAATCTGCTAGAATTTTGAGGATTCTAAATTTTGCTGGAATTGGATGGACTCAAAATAATGAAATAAGAAGTTTAAGGATTTGAAACCATGCTTGAACGTAATGTAGTTCAAGGGCTCAAAATCTGGCTTGAATGAAGAAAAGGGGTTCAAGGATTTGCAACCATTCTTGAACGTAATGGAGTTCAAGGGTTTGAAATCCAGCTTGAATGAAGAAAAGGATTCAAGGATTTGCAACCATGCTTGAATGTAATGGAGTTCAAGGGTTCAAAATTTGGCTTGAATGAAGAAAAGGAGATAGCTTTAGGAATGATAATTTTGATGTTGGCTCGAGGATGAGTATTTATCCCTTGATCGATAATTTGGAAACAAAAATTTTTGCCCCTTTGATCAAGGATAAATACGGCTTAATTGTTCTGCCCCTTGGAGACTTGATATGTTGAGATTTGGATTTGCGCGGACGCTTCTCATATTTTAAGGCCCAATAGATGCCCCGGCATTGTGCCATCTCTACTTTGGGAGCGAACTTGGTTCGGAAAGACCTGGTGATGGCAGTGGGTACCTGCACTTGGATTGGTTGTGATGCATATGCATATGAATTGTGCATGTTTACTTTAAACGTATGCATGCACGTACAGATGCATGGATGCATGTAACATGTGGCTTATGCTTTATTCTTGGTATCCGTGTGAGCCCAGAGATGGAATTCACAGCTTGCGATTAGCCACAATGGTAGCCTAGGTGACCTGTGGCATCATGTATATGCGGTTTAGTCTCATTGGAACAAGTAGATTCCTCCTCTTGGCTCCAAGCATGCTTTTGTATCATACTGACCCAGTCCGATTATTCCGACTTTTTTTCTGACCGACTGACTATTATGATGATATAGGTATTAGAGGAGTTGGCCGTCTTGAGTGACCTTCCACTTTACCCTCTACATATTCTGAAGCGTTGTCAGGCTCAGTGGATGAGGGTAATAGGCCGCACCGACGGATGGTCCGTTTGGTTGAGCAAGAAGATAAGAGTGAGACCTTGCATTTCCGTACCATATAACAGGAGTTCCTGTGGTATTATCACAGGCTTGGATGCAATGTCCTACTAATGGATGTTTATATCTAATGGCATGTTGTATGCAAGATGAACATCTGATCGGAAATCCAAACATACACAATATTACAATGGTGACATCAGAATGGGTATAATAGGGAATATGACAGTGACTCTGACTTTGTATGTCACTCCTCTCCCATCACCAACACGTCCTTTCGGTTTTCCATGTCGGAAGTTTTTTTTTTAAGAACGATTCTGTGATGGGCATTTTATCTGCGTTGATCCCTTTCGTGACGGTTTGTCTTAGAACGGTAAAAAATATACCTTGATATGTTCATTGCGACTCGCGAAGATACTGCTGTCGATGATACCCAGTGGTTTAGTTTTTTACTTGTCCCTGGTATTATAGGTTTGTGTTTGGGGAGTAAAGCACTTCTACAGACAAGGCTTGCTGCGTGATGTAGCCAGTAAGTGAACATTGACATGCAATGACACAACAAATGCATATTGAACACCAACATTGAATACAAAACATTCATGGCATAATGAATACGGATGCATTAGGAAAATCTAAAATGTGGCTCTGATTTTAATTGATGCCCCTTCAAATTACCAATGTGCCCTTTTGGTTTTCCGCATTGGAGCTTCTTTTTTTTTTTCTTTTTTTTTTAAGAAATGAATGAGCAATCACTAAATAGATTTGCCATTGTGGACGGACAACCTGAGATGAATTCAATTAACCATTGGATTCTCCTGCGGTCTGATGCCGTATTCATGTTTCCAATTCACCTCAGATTCCAGTTCAGGCACGGTTCCCGAAGACTGAATCCTTGAAATGGTTGGCAAATGAAACTTTCCCTTTGAACATGAGCACAACAGACTTTGTAAGCTTTCTTGTTGATGGAATCGTCCCCTTCATGATTATTGAAAGCTTTGTAAAACCAAGTTGCTCTAACACTGTTGGTGAATTTCACAAATGCATAACCGACATTTCCTCCAGTCTTGAAATCCACATGAAAGTAGGGGAAACCATAAGTAGACTTCCCTTTGGACTTACTCTTGACCAGAATTTGTGGCAGATTATGTCTTTGGAACTGGCCTGGCAGAATTCTGATCATCAGGCTTGTTTTCTAACCGAGACTAGCGTTGATCTCCCTCTTATTCGACTTGATCTCTTCAATAGTTAGGCTCTTGGGTAGCCACTGTTGCCCTTTTTCACCTAAAGAAATTGCTTCCTCCTTACTCCAAAACCTCAGAGCTATACATTTCATTTTCCCTTCTTCCAGCATTGTTGAGCTCATTTGAAGTAGACTCATATCCAAATCCTCTCTCTGCTAGGAACTCAAAACCTCTCCTATTGTTTGAGCATTCAAAATAATTAGTCTAGGAGTTTAGATTGAACAGAAATGGCACGAGATTAAAAGGGTATCCCCAATTCAGTACAGGTTGATGGTAAACGAAGACTGATTGGAAAGGTGCCATAATCACCTGCTCTGTCACCCTTCTAGTGATGAGATGATGCAGAAAAATACAATATGGAGCAGCATTGGGGTTCAATTTCTTGTTGGAAGCCGTTGATGGCAGAAAATAAGGCTGCACAGAATCGGTTCAAGGGAGAAGATGAAAGTATTGCGCCTTGCCATTTAATGCCATTAGACACTTCAGACTTAATTATGGCCACCGTGTATGAGAGATATAAGGACACCAATCTTCTTTGTCACCGCGTGAAATTAACTTTCAGAACAGGCAAAAACGTACTTATCTCCATCGTCTCAACTTACTAACCCCGGCATTTCATGCAATAGATGGGCCACCCCCGGATTCATCAAGCACTTAATAGAGTTTGACTCTATGGTTGAAGAGAGCAAAACTTTAGGCCAGGAGCAGAAATCTCACTATAAGGGAGAGATGAAGTCTTCCATCGGTACTGGGTTTTTTTTTTTAAGAAGCTAAATCCAAGCCACAGCCACCTGTTGATTTTCCTGCTGCATTCAAATCCATGTATGTCATGCATGTTTGATATGTATTTTTGGATGAACAATGCATGCGTAATGTCATATGCACATGAATGCCATACAAACAAGACTATATATGCACTAAAACCAATGTCTGCTTCAGAGTTTTACAGCATGGTGGATGGCGAAGGTCATTTGGATTTTTTTTTAGGGCTTGGTGCTTTTCGATGAGTTTGGGTTTTTGACTAAAAGGTATAGTGTGAGGTGCTTTCTCGGGCATGAATTATGTTCAAAGCTTCATCTTGGGGATCAGCTCTGAAATTTAGCAACGGTTTCTGGCTTGGAATGATTTGGATGTATTGTGGGCTGTTCAAGTTGAAACTTTTAAGGTAAGACCGACAGTGTTTTGGATCGTGGTTTATAGGGATCACTGATCTAGGTTGGCAATTGATTCGACAGAAATGGTGCCATCCCATTACTTGCTTGGCAGACTTCTTTTTTTTTTTTTTTTAAGGAAGGGATTTAACCGAAGTCAGGTTCACTTTTAAATTCCCTGTAAGACTCAGATTGATGTTATGCATTTTAATATTATGCGTGATGGACATGTCGTTTCAGATGATCAAATGCATGCTTAATGCCATGTACATGTAATCACCACATAAGTAAGAAAATAAAATACACATTGCATTCAAAATGAGTTCAATACACTTTACAAACAAAATGAGTTTCCTACAGGAAAGAGCCTCTAAAGGTATTGATCTCACATTGTTCGACTATTCCTTATCCGGTCACTGCCGCGGCTCCAATATCACTGCCCCACTTTCATCAAATCAGGCTTAGGAGTTCTTCATCATATTCCTCTCCCCGGGAGGTTTGAGGAATTTCCTTACTAATCTCCCTGCTTGCCCCCCAGTCGCTCATTAGTAGCGGATGTCACCTTTAACCTTCCTTCATCAACTAAATTCTGGATCTCCTTCCTTAAAACATAGCAGACATTGGTTTGGTGACCTGTCACTACATGATAGTTGCAGAAGTTGTTCTTTTGATCCAGTCCCGGCTCCACATATGGCTTGACGCTCTGCAGTAGCCCCTCTTTCTTACATTTGGCAAATAATTGGCTCAACGAAATAGGCCATGGGGATATGCCCTTTCCGTCACCCTTGGGGAGTGGACTCCTGGTTGGTCGTGGAACAAGGTCAGTATTGGCTTTGAGGGGGACCTTCGATTCTATTTCACCAGTCAGCCCTCTTATTACTCTTTCGAGCTCTGCCACACATGCCTCCAATTCAGACCACCTTGTCGTCAGCTTTTCGATCTTGTCAAGATCACCTCCTAGCATTGCCTTCGACATTGCCGCTACCTCTTCCCTAACCATCTTTCGAAATCGTGATGAGCAACATAATCATCTACGACATCTGTTATGTTGTTGAAGTTCATTGGGCCAGCCATTCTCGAGACTCCTTCCCTTTCTCCCCTGATAAAACATTTGTTAGCATTGACTAGGGCGTTCGCACGGAGAATACCAAGTCGAGAGGTGATGTAGGTATGAATGCTTGATGTGATGCATGCATGTATGAATGATGATGTCATGTGATGCCATGTCATAATAATGCAATTCTAAGCTAGTCAAATGCATACAAAGCCAAGAATGGAAACGTGCAAAATGCAACGAATGTTGTTGATGAAACTATATACTGAAGGAGAGCGTGGCGTATAAATACACACCACATGGATAAGATGACACGCAGGGTGTCCACGGATCGAAGCAAGGTGATGCAAAGCGCTTATACGTATAGGGCGGATCCTATACAGGAGTTAGATCTATGTGTAGAGCGGTGCGTGTAGAGCGGATCTTACTCGGGGAGAGAGTTAACATTCGAAGCGATACTTGTAGAGCGGATCTTACACGGGAAGAGAGTTAATATTTGAAGCGGTATGTGTAGAGCGGATCTTACACGGGGAAGAGATTTAGTGTTTAGAGCGGCACGTGTAGAGCGTATCTTACACAGGAGGAGGTTTAGTGTTTAGAGCGGGACGTGTAGAGCGTATCTTACACGGGGAAGAGGTTTAGTATTTAGAGCGGTACGTGTAGAGCATATCTTGTAGAGCGGATCTTACACGGGAAGAGAGTTAATATTTGAAGCGGTATGTGTAGAGTGGATCTTACACGGGGAAGAGATTTAGTGTTTAGAGCGGCACATGTAGAGCGTATCTTACCTGGGAGAAGGTTTAGTTTTTGGAGCGGTACGTGTAGAGCGTATCTTACACGGGGAAGAGGTTTAGTATTTAGAGCGGTACATGTAGAGCATATCTTACACGGGGAAGATTTTTAATATTTGAAGCAGTACGTGTAGAGCGTATCTTACACGGGGAAGATATTTGGTATTTAGAGCGGTACGTGTAGAGTGTATCTTACACGGGAGGAGAGTTAACATTTGAAGCGATAAGTGTAGAGCGGATCTTACACAGGAAAGAGATAATATTTAGAGCGGTACGTGTAGAGCATATCTTACACGGGGAAGAGGTTTAGTGTTTGGAGCGGTACGTGTAGAGCGTATCTTACACGGGGAAGAGGTTTAGTGTTTGGAGCGGTATGTGTAGAGCGTATCTTACACGGGAAGAGGTTTGGTATTTAGAGCGGTACGTGTAGAGCGTATCTTACACGGAAAAGAGATTTAATATTTGGAGCGATACGTGTAAAGCAGATCTTACACGAGGAAGAAATTTAATATTTGAAGCAGTATGTGTAGAGCGAATCTTATACCGGGAAGAGATTTGGTATTTGAAGCGGTACATGTAGAGCGGATCTTACACAGGGAAGAGATTTAATATTTGAAGCAGTACGTGTAGAGCGGATCTTACACGAGGAAGAGATTTAATATTTGAAGCGGTATGTGTAGAATGGATCTTACACGTAAGAAAGGTTTATTGTTTAGAGCGGTACGTGCAGAGCGTGTCTTACACGGGGAAGAGGTTTAGTGTTTGGAGCGGTATGTGTAGAGCGTATCTTACACGGGAAGAGGTTTGGTATTTAGAGCGGTACGTGTAGAGCGTATCTTACATGGAAAAGAGATTTAATATTTGGAGCGATACGTGTAAAGCAGATCTTACACGGGGAAGAAATTTAATATTTGAAGCAGTACGTGTAGAGCGAATCTTATACGGGGAAGAGATTTGGTATTTGAAGCGGTACATGTAGAGCGGATCTTACACGGGGAAGAGATTTAATATTTGAAGCGGTACGTGTAGAGCGGATCTTACACGAGGAAGAGATTTAATATTTGAAGCGGTATGTGTAGAATGGATCTTACACGTGAGAAAGGTTTATTGTTTAGAGCGGTACGTGCAGAGCGTGTCTTACACGGGGAAGAGGTTTAGTGTTTGGAGCGGTACGTGTAGAGCGTGTCTTACACGGGGAAGAGGTTTAGTGTTTAGAGCGGTACGTGCAGAGTGTGTCTCACACGGGGAAGAGGTTTATTGTTTAGAGCGGTACGTGCAGAGCGTGTCTTACACGGAGAAGAGGTTTAGTATTTGGAGCAGTACGTGCAGAGTGTGTCTTACAAGGGGAAGAGGTTTAGTGTTTAGAGCGGTACGTGCAGAGCATGTCTTACACGTGAGAAAGGTTTAATGTTTAAAGCGGTACGTGTAGAGCGGATCTTACACTGGAAGAGAGTTAATATTTGGAGTGGGAAACAAGGATAGGGTTTCTAATGATTATGCAAGACCTAAGGGGTTTGATGAAATTTCTAGTGTTTTTGAAACACCTAAATGACTCAGTGCATGCTGTAAAGCCCTTGGTGCTTATGGAGTGCTTGAACATTTGACGGATGAATGAGATGTACATCGTGAGATAATGAGGATGATTCCCTTGTTTTTATTCTTTTGACTTTGGATATTCCAAGAACACCCAATGCTATGCAAAAAATGTCACATGTGGACCGCCACACGGGTAAAAGTTCGGTGCTTTTGGGGCACCTAATGAATTTTGTGAAATGGTCGTGTGTGTACCGACACGGACAGAGTTCGACGCTTTGTAGGTCTATAAGATGATATGAAATGGTCACATAGGACCGGCCCATGAACAGAGTTCTGATGCTTTTGAGCATACGAAATGAGATGATGTTGTAAGAAAGTCATGTGCCATAGGAGACACAGACAGAAGTTCAGCGTTCGGGGAACACCTTTCATGATTTGGGATGTTATGAAATTCCCCTACATGCGTACTAATCCGGCACTCGGGGAGTGGTTCGAATAATATAGTAATGTCATAAAGTAACCCGATGTGGATCACAATGTTATATGATATTTGTGATGAATGGCTATGATGTAATGAAATGCATCATGTAGATTGTAACACGGAAATATACCTAGGACCATTGTTGTCTCTATTGAATGAAATAATTTGGTGGCATGGCCGAATGCAATCCGATGCATTGGCAAAACACGAGTATTTTGGGATACCCTATATATGATGGAATGAGATGATCGTGGTGGGCATCCTTGAAATGTCCTTAACTTAATTTAAGTGATATGCTGTGAATGTTTATGACACACAAAATGCCAATGGCTGCATAAAAATGTGGTTAGGATGCATGGCATACATAATGATATTATGAATGCTATGTGAAAAAATGCTAATCACACAAATAAAATGTCATGGCTGAAAAAAGAAATGGTTAGTATGAATGCAAACGGATGATTTAATGATTTCACAAAAAAATAAAATGCACGTGTGTGAACACGAAATTTTCTTTGAAAAAAAAAAAATCGTGCCGTTGACCGTTGACCCACGACTGTAAAATACAGTCGTGGGATTTTGCTACAGTCGTATGATTGTAGTGTAAGTACAGTCGTACGACTGTACTTTCGGGGGCAGGTTGCTGCCCATTTCTATTTAGGCACTTCCCGAGCGCCGAAACTCTGCACGTTCACCAAGAACGCATTCATTTCACGTTGCGGCACGGAAACTGAGATACTCCCCGAGTATTGAAGTTCCACTCGCAAATGGAGAATGAATTCACTTCATATCATCAAAAATCCGAAGTGTCCCCCGGACACCGAAACCCCGACCAAGCGCCATGCGCGTGTCGATTTCACATCACAAAATTCGTGGTACTCCACGAGTGCCGGAACTTTGCCCGTTCAATAAGGACATTCATCTCATTTCACAAAAACCCGAGGTACTCCCCGAGCACCAAAGGTCTCATCCATGAATCTAATGCTTGGATTGCAATATATGCATACAGAAATAGGAGTTCATGCATACTTCACCCCCGAAGGTTTGGTTATTCAAGGTTCGTGTTACAAATTCATTTCATACAACATCCACATATCATTCATCCAACACGCCATGCATACATGCATATCCCCTAGAGTTCATAACTCTTTGGGTGATCATATTTCACTAACCTTTTGTTCGAAATATTTTATAGTTTGGCTCCGGTCGGGACGACGACTCGTGAGGCTAGAGCACAGCGACTCATCATCTAGTGAGTTTGGGGATTCTGCTCAGTTTGGGGAGGTTGAAGTGTCATCTGAATTAAGTGCTGGGTTTTTGCCGGAATTTGAACAATTGCAATAGAGGTTTCAAGATATGGCAATCACACCTGAAGCTGCTGCTGACATGATGGCCACCACTGCTCTTCGAGAATTCATGAGTTCTGATGAGCTCAAGAATCTTATCAAGAGCCAAGTGCTGAGTGCATTGACTGAATCATCTAATCAGCGACCGGAAAGGGCTGCCCGTGAGGAGAGTAGCGGCGGGAGAATGAATGATAGGCAGTCGGATGTTGAGGAGGGTCGAAGGGATAATACTGAGCGACCTGTGGAGTCTGCTTTAGAGAAAAAGATGAAAGAAATGGAGGAGACTATAACGGAGTTGCATGCCAGTTCTAAGATTCAATCTGCTAAGCGTATCGACCCATCCACACTGATAGCCGGAGGGGTCGAAATGTTGCCAGTAGGCTTCCAAATGCCTAGGATTTCACCATATGTTGGGAAAAGTCCTCCCACGGCCCATTTGAATCAGTATGTGCAGATTATGACTATGGCTAGGCTCACCATGAATCAATTAGTGGGATTGTTCCCCACCACTTTAGAGGGAGGAGCTATCACATGGTATAATAAGCAGCCCGAGGGTGTACAAGGCGACTGGGATGCACTGTCTGATGCCTTCATTAAGTACTTTAGTTTCAACACGCAACTGGAGGTCAAGTTGCAAGATTTAGAGGCGGTAAGGCAGAAGCCGAATGAGACCTTTTCTGAATATTATCAAAGGTGGATGGATAAGATGATCCTCCTTCATCAGAAGCCGTTGGAAGATGAACTGATTGTGAAGCTGATTGATGGGAGCTTGGAAGTTTATAGGAATGTGATGAAGTACCATAAGTTCCAGTCCTTGATAGAAGTACATGAATTGGCTCGCAAGGTGGAGAAGTACGAGATTGACCCGGCTCACAACAGTTCTGGAGGAGGGTATTGAAGTCGGACATATTCTTCAGGGTACAAGAGTAATAACAATCCATCAGCTTCTTCTTCGACCAGTGCCAAGCCAAGTCAGTCACCTGCTCCTGTCAAGCAAGTAGAAGTAGCGGCAGTGGCACAAGGATCCAGTCAACAAACAACTGGAAACGGGATTTCTCCTTGGGAGGATTCTCTCGGGTGCATTTTTCTGAAGTGCAGGAATCTGGGTTTTCTTCAAAGCCTGAAGCCGTACATGCCTCCGGCCGAGGTGGACAAAAACAACTTCTGTTCTTATCATGTGACCAAGGGGCATCGAACCAATGAGTGCCATGCCTTGAAAAAGGCAATTCAGCAGTTGATTGATGAAAAGAAGATAGAAGCGCCTCGTTCAAAGCCCAATGTTCAAAGTAATCCACTACCTCAGTTTGAAAGAAGAGTAAACATGGTGCAATCGGGGTTATCTCCTAACTTTGTCTTAGCCCAGATTACAAAGGCGAATCCCGTGATTCAAATGGTAGTGGGCGAAGATGTTGAACCATCTGCGGTGGAGAGCAAACCTATGAATCTGGATGATATAGAATTGGATGATGATGCGGATGAATTTGAGTTGATGAGTAGGCCCAAGCCTCTGAACCGGACAACACCTGTCTATCCTATCTGCACCAAGGACGGGATGTATATAAGGAAAGAGGATGCTCCTGTGAATAATGTCACAAGGAGTGGAAGGGTATATCAGCCCGAACCACAACGGTTAGGGGAGCCGAGTAAGAGGGTAGAAGCACCGATTCAGGATTATTTGCCAGTCAAAGTGAATGAGAAAGAAGACCTGGTAGTGGAGCAACTCAAAAAGATGCCTGCACGTGCATCTGTGTGGCATTTGCTTATGGAGTCCCAAAGACACCGAGCTGCAGTGGTGAAGAAACTTATGGAAATGGATGCAAATCCATTAATGTCTCCTGAGGAAGTCTGCATGGTGATTGGGAGTACAAAGAGTCAGCAATCTGATAATCCTAGGGGGATCACTTTCACCGAGGAGGACTTACCACCGGAAGGCACTAATCACAATCGTGCCTTGTATCTGAAAGTAGAGATGATGGATAGAACTCTGCCTTGTGTGATAGTTGATGACGGATCGGCATTGAATATCTGCCCTCTGAAAGTTTTACCTAGTCTTCATCTGTCCGAAGAGGCATTATCACGGTCAAATACAGTGATACGGGCCTATGATGATTCGAAGCGTACTGTAATTGGTACTTTCGAGGCGAAGGTGTCAGTGGGAGAAGTTAAGTCAACCGTGCTATTCACTGTCATTGATATTCCTGTGACTTTCTCCTTGCTTCTGGGGAGACCTTGGTTTCATGCATTGGGAGGTGTACCATCAACTTTACACCAAAAGGTGAAGATTCCGATGGGAGAAAAGATTGTAACTCTTGAGGCGGATATGGTGGCTGCTCTGAACTCATATGAACAACCTTTGACTGGCTTTCAAGTGGCAGTTGTCTCGGAGCATAAGGAGAAAGACTTGACATTTCCTCCCTGGATCCATAAGTATTTTCAGAAGCAGAATTTCATTCCGGGAAGGGGGCTAGGAGTCCATCAGCAAGGGGTCACAAAGTTTGATATCACTGTGGGCCAATCACACCGAGGGTCTTGGTTACAAAGGTGCTGAAAAGAGGGAGATCCCGGAGACAAAGAAAGTCCATCTCTTGGATACTTTTGTTCGAGCCAGTGGTGGACCATATGGTGGTAAGCCAGAACCGATGATTATCGATGGAGAAACAGTCCCCGGGTTTGAGATCTTTGCTGATGTCGTCGACTTCTCAAAATATGGAGTTGGCTCAGTGGAAGAAATCCTTAGGCTTGAAGGTGTGAAGGAGATTAGTCCTCCTCCAATAAGCCAAGCTGAAGTGGTGGCTCCTATCATCCTGGAGGAGCAACCAAAAGAAGATACAGACCCCCTGGTGGACGCCATTACCAAAGCATTTGCTGAATTGCTGAAGAAAGGGTTGAAAGAAAGCCCTGTGAAGAAGGAAGCTGTTTCAGGACAGGCAGAGTTAGTGGAAAAAGCTGTTGCTGAGCTCACCAAGATGATGGCTAAAGGGAAAGCGAAAGTGGAAGAAGATGCCTTATCTGAAGCACAGAAAGAAACTCTTGAAGCTGATTTGAGTGACTTGTTTGAAGAAGAGCCTGCTGATCCGGAAGACCCTGCTTCAGAAGACCCTCCGCATGTGGAGGAAGAAAATGATTTCTTTGTAAACTTATCCTATGTACTTGATGTGAACAATTCCGCTTTTAAGGCGATGAATGAAATGAAATCTAACTTTGCTTATTTGTGTGATGTTTTTCCTAATGGCTCTGTGCATACATGCAATCATTCATTCAATGTGTTTAGCATTCATGACACTGCATTACATGAAATTAATTTGGGCACAATTGAAAATCCTAAAATGGTATCTATCTCTAACGAACTCAATCCTGAAGAAGAGAGAGAATTGACAAAAATACTTAAAAAGCATGTGGGAGCGTTTGCTTAGTCTTACGACGATATGCCGGGGGTTGACAGAGAAATAGCAGAGCACAGAATTCCGATTGACCCCAAGTTCAGTGCAGTAAAGCAGAAGCTCAGGCGTCTACGTCCAGTGGGCTGAGAAAGTCAAGGAAGAAGTAGCAAAGCAGATTAAGGCCAATTTTCTGGAGGTGGTGGATTACCCTGAATGGTTAGCCAATATAGTCCCAGTTGCCAAGAAGGACGGAAGAGTCAAAGTTTGTGTGGATTATCGGGATTTGAATAAGGCCTCTCCAAAGGATGACTTCCCACTTCCTCATATTGATGTCCTCGTTGACAGTGCGGCAAGGGCAGTTATGTACTCGTTCATGGATGGTTTCTCGGGATATAATCAGATCTTAATGAATGTCATTGATAAAATCAAGACGGCCTTCATCACTGAGTGGGGAGTATACTGGTACAGGGTAATGCCTTTTGGGTTGAAGAATGCAAGGGCGACCTATCAGCAGGCAGTTACAACGTTACTACATGACATGATCCACAAAAAGGTAGAGGTGTATGTTGATGATATGCTGGTGAAGTCTATGACCCGGGAATAGCACCCGGCCATCCTGGATAGATTTATGACTAGGATTGAGAAGTATAACCTACGGCTCAACCCAAAGAAGTGTGTATTCAGAGTTGCATCGAGCAAGCTATTAGGGCACATTGTCAGTCAGAAAGGCATTGAGATGGACCCAGACAAGATTAAAGCCATTCGAGATATGCCAGCACCGAAAACAGAGAAAGAAGTCAGATCTTTTCTGGGGTCACTTCAGTATGTCAGCAGGTTCATTGCCAGATTGACCACGGTCTGTGAGCCCATTTTTAAGCTTCTCCGGAAGGAACAACCCGTTGTCTGGAATGACCAGTGTCAGGTTGCATTTGATAGGATCAAAGAATACTTGATTAATCCTCCAGTGTTGAAGCCCCCAACTCTGGGAAGACCTTTGACTCTGTACTTAGCCATTGAAGAAACCTCCATAGGGGCGATGTTGGTTCAAGAACAAGATGACAAAAGGGAGCATGCTATCTACTACCTTAGTAAGAAGTTGCTAGACTACGAAACTCGGTACACTGTGGTAGAGAAGACCTGCACTGCTATGGTCTGGCTTACGAAGAAATTGAGACACTATTTCCAGTCCTACAAGATACAAGCTGTGGCAAAAGTTGATCCAATGAAATACCTCTGCTCTACCCCATCCTTGACGGGGAAATTATCCCGGTGGTTGCTTTTGTTATCAGAGTTCGATATCGAGTATGTGACGAAGAAAGTGATCAAAGGGAGAGCAGTGGCTGAGTTCCTGGCTAATCAGCCGCTTGAATCTGATTATGTAGAAAACCTGGAATTTCCAGATGAACAGCTGGCCTTGGTAGAAGTGGAAATCAGGAAATGGATTATGCATTTTGATGGAGCTGTAAACAAGAGAGGGGCAGGCCTCGGAGTCATCATTGAAACTCCTGAAGGAGAGATAATTCCTTTGTCAAAGCGGCTAGAATTCCCGGTAACTAACAACGATGCAGAATATGAAGCTTGTTTGTTTGGCATTGATGCCCTCAATACATTAGGGGCAAATGATGTGACCATTGTTTGAGATTCACTGTTGGTAATTCGCCAAGCCACCGGGGAATGGGAAATCAAAGAAGAATCACTTCGCCCATACTTGGAGACTTTGTGGGAAATGGTGAAGGTATTCGGGCACATTGAATTCAAGCATGTGGCTAGAGATGATAATCAGATGGCGGATTCATTGGCTACCTTGTCATCCATGTGGGAAGGACCTCAGAAAGCACCGATGCAGCCTTTGATCCTGGAGACTGCTAGAACACCGTTTCATCATTCTAGCACGGTCCTGGCTTTAGTTGCAGAAGATAATCCTTGGTACCAAGATATAGCTAACTTTCTACAAAATGGCCAATATCCCGAGGAAGCAGATGCATCAGATAAGACCACTTTAAGAAAGTTGGCAGCTCAGTTTAGATGGTTTGATGGACAGCTTTTCAGGAGGACCGCTGATGGGTTGTTATTGAAGTGTCTGACGGAAGCAGAAGCCAAGTAGGTTATGCAAGAAATGCATTCAGGGATCTGTGGCCCACACATGAATGGATTAGCTCTGGTGAAGAAGATCATGAGACAAGGGTACTTCTGGCTCACTATGCAGACTGACTGTGCAGAAGAAGTGAAAAAGTGCCACGAATGCCAGATTTACGGGGACATCAGCCATCTTCCACCTATGGAGTTGTAAAACCTCATGACTCCTTGGCCATTTGCAGTTTGGGGCATAGACATAATTGGTGAAATTCGACCTCCGGCATCGAATGGTCACAAATTCATTGTAGTGGCAGTGGATTATTTCTCCAAGTGGGTTGAGGCTGAATCTTATGTCACGGTCACGGCTAAGAACATGGCCAAGTTCGTGAAGAAGCACATTTTTGCAAGATATGGAATACCCCATCACGTGGTGACTGATAACGGAGTGCAATTTCAGGGAGCCACAGCTGAACTGTTTGAAGAGTACAATGTGGAACATCGTAAGTCTTCCCCTTATAGGCCACAAGCCAATGGAGCAGTAGAGGCGGTGAATAAGTCTATTAAGAAGATCTTGCCCAAAACCACCTCAACCTACCGGGATTGAGCAGATAGATTACCTTATGCTCTGTGGGGGTACAGAACCAGTGTTAGAACGCCGACTGGAGAAGCACCTTATTCGCTGGTTTATGGGATGGAAGCAGTCCTTCCTATTGAAGTGGAGTTGAAGTCACTAAGGACGGTCTTAGAAGCCCAATTGCCTGAATGGGTGAAGGCGAGATTTGAGCAGCTGGCTATGGTCGATGAAAGGCGTCTTAAGGCTCTGGATCATCTGCAGATGTACCACCAAAGGATGGCTAGGGCCTATAATCGACGGGTTCGTCATCAGAAACAGCCTCTGAAAGCGGGAGATCTAGTGTTGAAGCAAATGAGACCAACTAACACAGATGCAAGGGGCAAATTCAAACCTAATTGGGAAGGACCGTATGTGGTAAAGAAAATACTCTCCAAGGGTGCAGTGAAGATTATGGATATGGATGGCAACGAATTTACCAACCCGATTAATCAAGATCACCTCAAGTGCTACCATGTGTAAAAAAAAAAAAAAAAAAAAAGAGGGGGCCTGTTAAGTCGAAAACCCGTAAGGGTGATTTAAGCAAAAATCAAGGCTACGAGGGTTAGCTTATCGACCAGAAAACCTGTATAGGGTGGTTGATAACAGGAATGAGTTCGTTCGAGATATGTACCAATTTTAAAATTTTCAATTGATGCGATAATTAAATTTCATTAATGGAGTGCGTTATGCTCAACATATTGCATGAATGTTTGGAGTATGTTACATGATACATTTGTCGAAACATCCGGATAAACAAAGACATTTAGACGCCTAAGTGTGCAATTGCGAATATCATCCCTTTGTAAAAAAAAAAAGGAGCCTGTTAAGTCGAAAACCCGTAAGGGCGGCTTAAGCAAAAGATAAGGCGAAAGAAGAAAAAAAAAAAAGAAGCCTGTTAAGTCGAAAACCCGCAAGGGCGGCTTAATCAAAAGTTAAGGTAAAAAAAAAAAAAGAAGATCACATCAATAATAAAAAAATGTATATAAATAATAATAATAATAGTGGCCAATACACGCATGATAATAAAATCACATTTTTTTCTTATGCTCTCCTTTTCTTGACAGGAAGTGGTCTCGCGGCCTCAGAAGGAGCCAGCCAGCGGAAAGTCGCACTCTCACGTGCCTCATGGGTCGGTAAATCCTGGATCTCAGCCAGCCACTGCTTATAACGATCATCTATCTCTGTAGGGGCAAGACAAGCATAGTTCAACGCCACACGAAGGGTATCTCTTGCCCAGCGAAGTCTGATGTGATCTGGCCAAGCAGTAGTATACTCCTCACAATTGGTAACACAAGATCGCTGGGGGATATCCTGCAGATGACTGTTCTGCCGGCAAAGGCGACTCGGAGAATAGAATGTCACCCTGGTCTGTCCTAACAACTGCACACCATGTGCCCACATCTCTACAATCACGTGGGTAATCTTCCACCAGGGGCACACCCACCTAATCTGGTCATCAGTCTGGCGAGATAACCAAATGCCCCACTCATCAGCAGACATATCAGTATAGGAGTCGATGGAGAAGCCTTGTTCCCTGAGATTGGCCGGGTGGTATTTCTTGAAGTTTCCCCTCGGAATCTTAAGAATTAATAGCTTCTCCAACAACCAGATCTGCAGTCGATGATAAGTGAGGATTAGAAATTCAGTCGAACTAGAAACACACCAGACAATAAGGAATTTCACCTGGAGCAGTGTGAGGTGAGGGCCAATGTGGAGAACACTGTTTGTTTTAGATGTATGCAAACTAATCAGTGTCTCAGCAAGTGCGAAAGGAGCTGGAGATGCTCCCACAACCATCTGAGAGACAAGGGAGACAGCCCTGAAGGAGACAACCCCATCACTAGGACCGCAGAAATACCGGCTCACCAGTAACAGACTAACCATGGAGGCCCATCTCATGTGGTCCCTAGGTGCATTGACACACCACTCCAGTATAGAGTCCGAGCTCAACCTGGGAAAAGGGGAACCAGTAGAAAATAAAGTTTTCACCTCAGGATTGGGAAGTAAGAAGAGCAGGACACTCCAACTAGCTCTCATCCTGCCCCTCATCCTCCTCCTCCTCCTCCTCAGACTCACTCTGATGTGTAGCCCTGTAGGAGTCAAAATCCGCCTGCAGACGAGCCATCCCAGCCTGCAGCCTGGCTATCTCGGCTCTCACCCTATCCACCTCCTGGTTCGCTGTCTGGGCCTGAGCCACGGCAGAAGCAGCCTCCCTGGCCTGCTCTCGGAACATCTCGACTTGGGACTGCAGTCGACAGCATAAATCAACATTCATACATACATACATACGCATTCATGCATTACATAAATTATGATGCAGGAAACACGGGATGCTTACCGCCCAGACGCCATTCTCCCGGACTAAGAAGTCTCCTAGACCTTTGTACCGGTAGGCTATCTGTTCCACATCAGCTTGCCGAACCTAGAAGAATATCAGAGATCAAAAAAAAAAAAAAGACAAGGACTTACGTGGGTGGTGTCCTCTGGAAAGAACATAGCGGGTTCCTCACGAGGAATACTCCATGTCGTGTAAGCTTGGGTGCCATCCAACCCTATCAGAGTGAAGCCGGCCCTAAGCTCAGATATTAAGCGACCCTCCACTACACCACTAGCACCAACGGCTTGCGAAGCCGAAGCTGCGGCGCTGCCTGCATGGACAGGGTGGGTCCTGTCCTGAACAGGAGTATCCTCTCCACCCGTACTTGCATCAGCGCTCTCGCGAGCTGGGCCACTGGGCTGAGAGGACCCGGTTCCCCTACGTCTCTTAACCTGCAAAGAGAATAAAAAAGTCAAAAAAAGAAGAAGAATGAAATATGAATGAATACCAGACGAGGATGAGGAGGAGGAGCCACTGGTGCGACACCCGCAGCAGGCAGTAAACACTGCTGAATATAAGCTGGGTAATCTCCATCCACAGGGTCTACACTATACCCCTCTTCGAATATGCCTGGGTATGTCGCAGGATCCGCCAGATTTGGCCAGAAGAGCGCCTGTGGAAGCGGCGGGGGCACAAGACGGGCGACTGGGCCATCGATGTGATCAGAAAGGAGGAGGCGCTCGCCCAAGTACCACTCTTAGGACATAGGGCTCTCCATGACGAATCGGAGGTGGTCGAAGCATGCGGAGGATTGAACAAGAAGGGTGGTGGCACCCAGATTCTCCCAAGGGTGGTGTCGGATCTATAGAAGTGCAATAAAAGAAATTCAGTACAGGTAAACAAAAGTTGTTCAAGTTTTCTTACTAACAAATTTTGTCTACTTACCCTCCCCCAGGTCGTATCGAGCAGACTCTGCCGTACCTCCTCTATATCACGGACAGTGCCCTGCCACCCCTGCGTCCAGCAACGCAGAACGGTCAGACGCACATCGCCCTGGACGTCCCTCAACTCGAGCGGCTCCAATACGCGATGTTCGAATGCCCAGATCTGTAGTTACAAAAAATAATTATAGTACATGTAATAGCAAAAAAAAAAAGAGGGAAAAGAAGTAATACCAGAAGGCCAAACCAGAACCCCAAGATCTCCTGCTGTGCCCCTCGGGCACATAAGTCCAGCCCGTAATACAACTGCCCTAAGGCAGCCCGTGCCCAGTCCAAAGATGGGAAAACAGCCAAATTCACCAGCGTGGGAAGCTGAGTCAGATTACAAGTACTCTGTCCGGTGGGGAATAGCATGCAAGATAGGAGGACGAGCACATAGGCTCTGGTGTATTGCTCCACATCCTCCTCAGTCGAGACTTGCCGGGCGGCCCAATAAGCCTCCACCCGGGAGCATAGGATCTTCCCCTTCTCAGGGGTGCAGCCAATCAACCTCCTGATGTAGGTATCCACCTGCTGGTGCCGAGTCAAGCTGCAATTGAAGGTGATAGGGGTCCCACCAAACCCGAAGCCCGTAATCGCTACAAAGTCTGAGGGAGTGACGGTGAACTCCCCGATGGGCAGGTGAAAGGTGTGGGTGGTGCAGACCCATCTCTCACACAGAGCCGTCAGCACGGCGTGTGTGGTGTGCGGTGTGCTCATGGGCAAGGACAAAACGAAGGACTCAAGCCCTCGGAGCCTAACTCGGGCCCGCACGGGCTCGGAAAGTCGATCCCACCAGACCCGTGGCAGAGAAAGATTCCCGCTGCCGGCAATCCTGTGTACCTGCATTACGGGGAAGTACAACACATATGCATTCAGATTTTGCAGAGTTAATCGAACAAAATAAAATTTTAAAACCATTTTTTTTCTTGCTACAGTCGTACGACTGTAGCGCGAGCGTGACTACAGTCGCACGACTGTAGTGCCCATAGTCGTACGACTATTCACCGTTGGCATGAACAGTAGCACGACTGTTCATATTCCTGCAGAAAAATTTCACAATTCGTTTAATTTTCGCGATTTCTAACTTGTTTTTCCTAGTTTCTTGTTTCTATTGACTACAGGGGACTCCTAGCATGCATTCTACTCAATCAATTCAACCCAGAAAGTAGTAAATCATGCAAATCAGTTCCAAAAGTTCAAAAGGAAAATATCGAAAAACTCGAAATCAAGGCCTAAGAATCGGGTACCAACCTGTGTAACGGACAAATGGGAGTCCATCGCCAGTAGAATGGGGATCTCCATCCTGAATCGGATCCCGAAATGGTCCATATAAAGCGGGTGCCCATAAAAACGATTTCATTGGGATTATTAGGTTCTGGAACCGCGTTGCTTTAGATCTTTTTCAACTTCTTTCCCATTTTCTTCAACATTTTGGGCGAGATTTTACAGATTAGGGTCGGTTTCAGAGAGAGGGAGAAGAAAGGTTTTCGGAAATATGGGAGAGTGGGAGAGAAAGGGGCGAAAACCGCCCCTTTATTTTGTTCTGCCTGCGAAGTACAGTCGTACGACTGTACTTCGTCTACAGTCGTACGACTATATTCAAAATTTGAATACAGTTGCACGACTGTAGTGGAAAAAAGGGGGGAAATTTTCATTTTTTTTTATTTTTTTTCCTATTTATTCCATAAACCCTATTTTCATTATCTAATGTGCAATTATTCCCCACAGGGGTATTTCAGTAATTTTGCAGGACTAATCCAGCGACGACTAATTTATTTCAACGACGGTCCGCCTCGCCCAAGGGGCATGAAATCCGAGAAAACCATGAAAAATTCACTGTAAGTATAATCACACCAATCGTATTTTCAACGCGCCCCGTGTGCCAAGACTCACCGGGCTGTTGCATTCACAAAAATTATAGTCCCCCACGACTTTAAAAGGGAACCTAAATCCAATTTCAGTCTGTCGGGTGCGCCCAGCCGCACGCGATCGTCATGCATTCACACAAAATTATAGTCCCCCACGACTTTAAAAGGGAACCAAAAATCCCGTGTCAGTTCGTTGAGTGCGCCGGTCGCACGCGACTATCACATCTTGTATTTGTAAATCTAGTCCCACACGACTATAAAAGGCAACCATGACACGTATTCTCGTATTTATTCTTGATCGAAGGGGCAAAAATTTTTGTTTCAAAATTATCGATCAAGGAATAAATACATTCATCAAACATGCATCACATGCATTTTTAGGCTCGGTGTGACAGACCATACACAGCCTTTTGACTCCAGAAGTCATTCCATCTCGGCGTCATCCTTGCGCGAAAGCCATCGTAGGGAACCGCCCGACTCCAAAAGTCATTTGTACTCTCGATGTCATCCTCATGCAAAAGGCATATGGACCACCTGACTACCAAAGTCACCTGCAAAAACTACCCTTGCATATCCATGTGATTTCGTGTTCTTTGTCGTGTACCTAAATCCGTTTCGGAAATCGGACTTCAGCTACACGAGGGGCAGCTTGTGAACACGAAATTTTCTTAAAAAAAAAAAAAATCGTGCCGTTGACCGTTGACCCACGACTGTAAAATACAGTCATGGGATTTTGCTACAGTCGTACGACTGTAGTGTAAGTACAGTCGTACGACTGTACTTTCGGGGGCAGGTTGCTGCCCATACCTATTTGACTTGAAGAAGAAGGGAAATCTTGAGCATTAAATGCTCAAGATTTTCGGGTTAGAGAGGGAGTATAAAAAGTGAAAAAAATCAGATTGTGAGGACTTTTTGGCCAGAAATCAAATTTTAGTGAGAGAAAAAGAGAAAAAGAGAGAAGAGAGATAATTAGTTTATTGCTTTCTTCTTGCCTTTTCTCTTTAATTCTTTGTTGTTAATCACTAAAACCAAGTAGAAATCCTAGGTTAACACTTACACTAAAAATCTAAATCATTTTGGGACAAAAACAAACACAAATCCGGGACTTTTCTAGGATTATTTGAACATTTTTACAACCTTGACTCCTTAAGGAAAAAGTGCAAATTCACGTGGATTGGTGCGTAGCCAGGGGTCATTCCAGCTGTGGATCGTCACCAAGGAGGTAAACAACCTTTAACTCAAATCACTTTTCAGCTTTCTGGGTGATTTGTTTGTGTTTGGTGCTTTTTTCTTCAAGTTTTTGCGTTTTTATTTCTGGAAAAGTAAGAACAGTCGTACGACTGTTCTTGAAACAAGAACAGGGGCACGACTGTAATTATAGTCGTGCCAAATCATCTACAGTCGTGCCAAATCATCTACAGTCGTACGACTGTGCTTATTTTCCTAGTTTCAGGCTTTTGTTTTTAGGATTTTTTAGCGATTTCTGTCTAGCCAGGAGTACAGTCGCACGACTGTAGTCCTTGGTCAGGGATAGAAATCCCTAAAAATCCCTAAAATCCAAACAAAAATCCCAAAAGTCCAAGAAATTTCATAAAAATCAGAAAATTTTAGAAAATCAAGAAATAAGAAAACCCCAAAAATAATCAAAAATGAATTTTGTTGTGTGCATCACGACCTTAGATTTATTTTTCGATAAAATTGCATTTAGAACAATTCCACGACGGAGACCCGGTTCTCCTGAAAACCGACCCACTTTGCATGCGTAATTGTAATAAACCGAAAAAAATGTTTTCAAAAACGATTTTCTCACAAAACCAAAAATATAGGAACGTTTCAAAAAATGGTTTTCCAGGTCTAACCGGACCGGCCGACCGGGTCGACCCGGTTACCCCCAATTGCATGAACCCGAATTCTAATTTCCCAATTCTGTCTACTTGAGTCCAATTTATGGCATGCCGTATAAATTGTGCTAACTTCTGTTTTGCAGCTTTTATTTTATTTTAATTTTCTTTTTATTTGTATTTAATTGAATTAAATCGTGTATTTAGGCGATTGTAATTTTTCTAGATCCTCGTGTACATAGGCGATTGTATCAGTGAGGCGAGAGTTTTATTTTTCTTTCGATTGGGTTGTAAGCTCTTAAATATTTATTCTTTTTACTTTATATTTTGTATTATTATCCTGTATGCGCGCTGCGTGCATTATTCAATAAAATTGAATTTTATTAAATTAAAGTGTCATAACTAGAACATTGGCAATAATATTTAAATTAGACACGAAATAAGGGACTTGTCCGGGCCCGAATCTCTGAAAAGTGTGGCAGTTCCCTCTTTGGTTCAGCTACACTGTAATTTTCCGGTTGAGCTGAGCCGGGTGGCGACTCCTATACTTTTTATCGAGATTTAGGTCTCGATTCTTTTCGAAATAATCCGCTTTTCAAAAAAACGAATTTCAAAACCAAAAACCCAACGCGAGGGAGGGCCCCGCCCGAAATCATGGCGCCCCTTCCGAAAGGGAGTCCCGCGTCCCGTCGAAAACGCGTCGTCCGCTCACAACGTGGCTGCATAAAAATGTGGATTAATATTACACAAAAATGTTTTATGTATGGAAAATGTTGATTGTGTATGGAAAATGGTGATTATGGTATGTTATGCACGCGTAGAGAGCGATGGTGATGTGTCACGGGATGGCGAGGAACACACAGCACACAAAACGAATTCTTCCAACCTTATTCCTCAAGCGTTATCGGTCTCAAAAATTCTAACCGAGTCCTAAGTGGGGTTCTCTTCGATCACCAACCGGGGATGATGAAGGTACGATTTTATTTTATTCACACAATTATTTTGGTATCTGTGAGCGAACGACGCATTTTTGACGGGATGCGGGACTCCCTTTCGAAAGGGGCGCCTCGATCTCGGGCGGGCCCCTCCCTCATGTGGGGGCCCCTCCCTCACGTGGGGGTTTTATGAATGGAAATGTGATTTTTGGAAAATAAATGGAATTAATACATAAAAGAACCGAGACCTAAGTCTCGATGAATATTGTAGAGTCGCCACCCGGCTCAGCTCAACCGGGGAATTCTTAAGGTAGCTGAACCGGACGAACGGTCGCTACACTATCCAGAGATTCGGGTCCGGACAAGTCCCTTATTTCGTGTCTAATTAAATTAAATATTGCCAATGTTCTTAAATGGTATTTCAAAATCTAAAGTCAATTTTATTGAATATAAAAGGCATACAGCGCGCATACAAATATATAATGCAAAAATAAAGAAAAGAAATAAATATTAATTGGCTTACAAACAAATCGAATAGAAAAATAAAAACTCTCGCCTCACTTATACAATCGCCTAGGATACACGAGAATCTAAAAATATTTACAACCGCCTAAATACACGATTAATTCTATTAAAATACAAATAAAAATGAAAATGTATATAAATAAAAGCTGCAAAACAAAGGTTAGTACAATTTATACGGCACGCCACAAGCTGGACTCACATAGACAGAATTGGGAAATCAAGTATTGAGGGCATACATAGAGGGGATAACCAAGTTGGCTCAGCTAACCGGCCCGGTTAGACCTGGAAAATGTTTTGAAACGTACCTGTATTCTTGGTTTTGTGAGAAATTCATTTTTGAAAACAATTTTTTTGGTTTACATGCATTTTTTATATATTAAGTGGGTCGGTTTTCGGGAGAACTGGGTCTCCGTCGTGGCATTGTTCTAAATACAAATTTGCTAGAAATTAAAGCTAAGGTAGTGAATGCACATATCAAAATTCATTTTGACGAATTTTGGATTTTTCTGATTTTTTATGGATTTTTGGAAATTTTTAGGGATAAAAGTTGAAATTCTGATTCTGGAGCGAGAGTTACAGTCGTGCGACTGTAAACGGTTCATGATCAAGATTTTGCCAAAATTATTCTGAATCAAAATGGAAGAAAAAACAATCTGGAAATTAAGAACACTCATACGACTGTATATACAGTCGTATGACTGTTCATCAAAACCAAGAACAGTTGTGCGACTGTTCTTAATTTCCAGAAGCAGAAGTACGAAAATGCAGTAGAAAATACACAAAACTTACTTCAAACACCCAGAAAGTGAGAAAAGGTGTAAGGAGAAGAAGTGTCTACCTTTTTAGAAGCTAATCCAAGTCGTTTTGACCCTTGGCGTCGCTCCAATCCTAACAAATTCGCACTTTTTCTTTGAAATTGAAGTTGAGGGCTTTATATCCAAAAAATCCAAAATGTAAAGGATTATGATGATTTAAGTCCGGATTTTTGATCTGATTATGAAGTTAATTGATTAGCCTAAGGATTTCTAGCAGATTTCAATCCTAATTCCGAGAATTAAAAGAAAATAGAAGAGGAAAAGATGAGTTTTTATGGTTTTTTACTTCTTCCTTTTCCTTTTCTCTTTTCTCCTTTCTCTCTCTAATTCTTTCCACCAGAATTCAAGAATCCCCTCTCTCCTCTCTTTTTCTTCCTTTTATCCTGCTTTCCTCGTTGCTTGCTGTCCATCCCGGCGTATTAATTATGCCACCCTCTCTCCTCTATTTTCTGCTGCAGAGGTATGGGCTCCTGCAACTTTTCCGATATTACAGTTAGGGGTGAGCAAAAGCGAACCAATGTCCAAAAACCGAAAATCCAAACCGAACCGAACCGAACCAAACCGATCCATTTAATAGTTTGGTTCGGTTTGGTTTTAAGTTATGAAGAAGTTTGGACTTCGGTTCGGATCGGTTTGGTTCGGTTCAAAACCGAAAAAACCGAAAAACCGAATAATTGGTAAAATATTAAAATTAATTATAAAATTAATATATACTAATTGTAGAGAATTTTAGACATTATATTGTTTTATATTGTGATTTTTTTATGCTAATTTATAGTTGTTAAAACTTGAGAGTTGAAAAAAGAAGAAGAGAATTTTAGTATTTTATCGCGATGTAATAGTATTATTTAGTATTATTGTTTTTTTAAGTTAATTTTTTTATATTTCTTTTTTTTTTTTAAACAAACTACTTATATAAAATTTTTATTTTGATTTTTTTTAAAAAAAGTTGATGTTTTTGGTTCGAGCTAGTCCAAACCGAACCGAACCAAACTAGTTCGGTTTGAACTGAACCGAACCAAAATTTAGTTTGGATCGGATTGGTTTATAAAATACAGTGTTTTTTGGATCCGTTTTTTCGGTTCGGTTTGGTTTTTAAACCGAACCGGTCCATGCTCACCCCTAATTACAGTCGTATGACTGTAATCTTTAAATTTTAGTCGTACGACTGTAAGGAAAGTCGTACAACCATACTCTTTTTTCTCTCTTTTTTCTCTCGTTTTTTTTCTTTTTTTTTTTTAAGTACAGAAAATTCCGGCGCTTACAGCTGCCCCTCGCGTGATCAAATTCGACACCTAGCTCCAGGTTTACAACACCTGAGATGATGAATTTGAGAGCGTGAATCAAAGCGCCGCGAACACTGGAATGAACCTTTTGATGAGATAAGCCGATATCGGGTGTAGATTACCCGAGACAATGCTGGGGAGGAAATAAGCCGATATCAGGTCTAGGTTACCCGAGGTAAGAAAAGATGGAATGCAGTTAAGCCGATATCGGGTCTATATTACCCGAGGCAAAGGAAGATGGATTACGGATTGGCCGATATCGGGTCTAGGTTACCGAGGCAAAGAAAGATGAGTGAAATTACGGATTGGCTGATATCGGGTCTATGTTACCCGAGGCAAAAGAAGATGAAATTGTGGTTAAGCCGATATCGGGTCTCTGTTACCCAAGGCAAAGGAAGATGAAATTGTGGTTAAGCTGATATCGGGTCTATGTTACCCGAGGCGAGCTTTACTGGGGAAATAGATGAAGCTGATCTGGGCCGATACTGAGTTCACATTATTTGAGGCGGATCTGCTGGGGAAACGGATGATGAAGCCGATCTGGGTCGATACCGAGTTTGCATTACTCGAGGCGGATTTGCTGGGGAAATGGATGATGAAGCCTATCTGGGCCGATACCGAGCTTACATTACTCGAGGTGGATCTGCTGAGGAATTAATGTTGGAGATAATAAATTCCTGCACTTCAGATAGCAAGTCTTCATTCCTTGATCGAGAGATTTTTAAACAAAAATTTTTGCCCCTTCGATCAAGAATGAAGACTAGCTGGGGATGAGTGATCGATGTATGTAATGTATGACATGATGATGCATATGTACGTGTATGCATTTTCCGTTATATGATGCTTTTGCTTTCCTCTGGGGAGAGATATGTTGCCCCTGGTCGAATTTGCTTTCTTTAGGGCTTTGCTTAGTGAATTTCGAAGAAATGAGATGACTGTTAGGGATGTGTGATACTGCTGGGGAGATAATCATAGTGCTCCTTATAAAGATTCCGCTGGGGAAGAGTGTGGCAATTCGATTGGGGAAATAATTATGGTGTTCTTTATGTAAATTCTGCTGAGGAATTACGTGATGAATCTATGGGGAGTCGATGTGATGACTTCTGTGAGGAATGTTGGGGACATACTGTTTTTCCTGCTTTGTGGGGAAGTTATGAGTTTGTAAGTGCTCTAATTTTTGCCTGGGTTGCCCAATGCGGGTTTTTAGCCAAGCGAGCCGATCTAATTTTTGCCTGAGGTGCCTTTTCGGTTTTCACCTCGGCGAACTTTTCATATGCCCTCACTTTTGCCTAAACTGCCCAATATGGGTTTTCAGTTTAGCGGGCCGCTCTAATTTTTGCCTGAGGTGCCTTTTCGGTTTTCGCCTCAGCGAGCTCTTTTTATATATATATATATATATGATGATTGAAATGTCACCATGACCATTTTATTGCTCTTTTAGGAAGATGAACTGGATCTTAGAGGTCGACAAAAGATTTCAAATTGCATGTATTTAATACATTTTCACTTGTTAAATAATGTGATGATTTTAATCAGTTGAATGTAAAGTGCTTTCTTTAAGTGTATGTTTATGCAAGACAACTTTGTTTGTGCATGTGTCATAACCATGCAAATATATTTAACCAAACCTTCACTTTATTGATGAAGCTAAAATGAGTACATTTGAAACAAGTTGGTTCCTAAATGGTACAGATTCCACACTGAGCCAGAACCCGTCATCAGTCGTCCTTTTCAGGTTTTCTGACTGATTATTTTCTCTCGTGTCTTAACTTTTGCCTAGGCCGCTCTTTTCGAGTTTTCAGCCCATCAGCCCTCTCTTTTTTTTTTATACATGATAAAGCTTTAGCCTGTCCTGATTGATAGGATTAGTGGATTCGTTTCCATCCATGTCCATGATGCTGACAGTGCCTTTTGCTAGCACCTTTTTCACCACATAGGGTCCTTCCCAGTTGGTCTGAACTTGCCCCTAACATCGACATTTGAAGGCCTTAGCTGCTTTAGAGCCAAGTCACCTGTTTTCAACTACCGTTTGGAATACTTCACATTCCGATTATAGGCTTTGGCCATTCTGCGCTGGTACATCTGAAGATGATCTAGCGCCCTCAGTCGCCTTTCACCAAGTGCTGCCAATTGTTCATATCTACTTTGAACCCATTCAGTTTCTGGTAATTGAGCTTCCAGGGCAACTCTGAGTGATTTGAGTTCTATTTTCACTGGCAACACTGCTTCCATTCCATATACCAAGGCATAAGGACTTTCTCCTGTCGGCGTTCTGACACTGGTTCTATAACCCCAAAGAGCATAAGGCAGTATATCAGCCCAATCTCTGTAAGTGGTTATCATCTTTGATAAGATCTTCTTTATTGCTTTGTTAGCTGCTTCCACTACACCATTAGCCTGAGGCCTGTATGGAGAATGTCGATACCCAATTTTGTCCGGTTTAATTTTGTCATTTGTTAACAAGTATATTTTTATTTTTATTGACATTTTGCCAATTTTAAAAATTAAATTACTGATAAAGGCGGCATACAAGAGAAATTAAATGAGCTTTTATTAAAATAAACCTCTTATAATACAAAAGTAAAAATAAATAACTAAATAAAAAAAATAAATAATACAAATCAAGGGCAGAATCCAACAGTACAAAGCATGGCCAAAGTATGGCTAAAATGCAGAAAAAGCACAATGCAGAAAAAGGGTACAGGAATTACGGCTGAGACAGCCAATTCTAAGGACCTGGATTTCTTTCCTTTGATTCCAAACCAAATGGAACAAAATAAAACCCAAACTAAAACCATTCTAGTTTCTACAGTGAAATTTTTGCCTATAAAAGGCAGCTCAACAAAGGAGAAAAGCAGACTTTTCAGACAGAAAAAAAGAAAACCCAAGCCTTTATCTCCATATCATCATCCATCCCAATTTCTGCTCCACTTAGTCTTCCTCCTCGAAAAGCCTCCAAATAAGCAGACCTGCAATAAGAAGAGCATTTATTCAGCATTCAATATATACTAGAGTATCAAGTAAGTCCATTGACACTTACTTTATTTCCAGCAGACAATTAAAATTTATTTCCTTTCTCTTCATTTCTCTCTTCATTTCTGAACAAATAACTTGCCAGATCATCTCATAAGTAGCATTTACTCTATATTCCCATATTAAGGTCATTAATTGAGCCAGGGGTCATGTGATGGCCATAGCTCACATTAGTGACCACAACAAAGGAATCATGTTCTTATAGTTGTGGATCCAAAGAGAATAAGTCTTAATAAAGAGGGCTCAGAAGTTTTTTTTTAACCAAAGAACTCATGTGATTTTCCATGTTTAGTTTCAAAAACGTTTTAAAAAATGCCTCACATTCTGCCTCCTAATCTTAAGGTTAAAACCATAGGCTTCAACTCAAAAAAAAAAAAATAATAATTCCAAGAAAGAAACCACATAGTCTAACACAAAAATGGTGGCTGAATGCAAGAATCACTTTTTACCCAAATGTTTAAAAACTCATAAAACAGAAAAATAACCAAGTTAAGGAAGGTCTTTCTTGAGGCCTCTTCATCATTGCCCCTTTTCAAGGGTAGTCTTTCACAAACTACAAAGCGATTAAATAAAACAACACATCATAATAACTTTTTTTTTTATTTCACCATGCCTAACAGAGTCCAAGCATCACAACTAAAGACTTAAAGTTAATTTAGCAACGTAACAGGGTCATGATCCCCATCCAGTGTCAATATATGTCCTTTTCTTTTAATCAAATCTTAGCACCAAATAGATCATATAAAGGCCATTCACCAACATTAAAAGCCCAAGTTTAAATCAGCAACACAGCAGGGTCATGAGCATGTAAAGAGGCACTATAAACCCAATTAAGCATACATAAACAGTTCATGGCACTTGGTTTTTTTTTACTCATGCATTTATTTTCCTTCCACATCATTTGAAGTAGAAAGTTTAGGAACTTAGCTAACATAAATCCACACTAATTGGTTAGAGCCTTGAAGTCCTTAATCCTGCAAAGAATGAACCAAAATAAAAAAACTTAGCAAAATATAAAAATAAAGAAAAGTTAGGAAAAAGAAGCAAAAGGGGTAAATACTCACATTTGTTTATGAGCTGTGACTACCGGAAGTCTAATCCATGGAACAGCCGCGATACCGGTGGCTTGCGGCGACCCTGCTGAACTCTCCAGCAGGTGAAATAGGCTCACCTTTCTTTTTTTCTCAAACCTAAAACAGAAAACAGTTAAGTCAGAAGCCTAACCCCAAATCACAAAATCAACTAAAAAAAAAACCTAAAAAATAAAGAAAACCAAACCCAAATTATCAAAAGACATTTCAGAAAACAAAAGGACAGAAAATACAAGAAAGACATCACGGATTTGCAAATAGAAAAAATAAAAACCTAATAAAACAGAGGGCTAGGGAGGAAAATACCTCCGATCGGTGACGAGTAGTACCGCGACCTGAACCTCAGTAGGGCCAGTAGCGCCGAAGATAGGAAATATGCTGATGCAAAGTGGTGAATCTCCCTCTGTTACCAGATCAGGGCCTGGGTTTCGGATAGAACTCGAGAGGAAGAGATAGCAACCCGAGAACCAAACCAAGAGAGAAAGAGATCGGCTGAGAGAGAGAGAGAAGATGGCCATAAATCATTCAAAAAAGAGGAGCAAAAGAGAGAGCGGCCGGCGGAGAACGAAATCGAGACTGAGAAAGGAAAAGAGAAAGAAACCGGCGGCCGGTGTGAGATGAATGGATAGCAGAGCTAATCAACAGCGTTGAGCAAAGAAGAAAGGTAGCTGGTGTGGAGCCGCCGGCGCGAAAAAGGCCGAGATGGAGGGAGGCGGCCGATGGTAAGATAGGGCTTTAAGGGTTTGAAGAGAAAGAAAGGGGGGAGGTAGCTGATGAAAATGGTCTTTAGGGTTGGAAGGGAGAATGAGATAGTTTATATATGATGGGTAATATCCATTGGGTATTGGTCTCGGGTTGGGTCCGGGTCAGGGCTTAATTTTCGGGCTTAAAACATTTGGATTAAGAACAAATTAAGGCAGGCCCAACCGATTATTAAGCTTTTCATCTTAATTCCCTTTTTATGTTCACATTAATATACATGTAGACTAGTTAGGAATTAATTAAAAAAAACTTGGGTTAATGAAATTTAAAATTTCTAAGATAAATAAATAACAAAAAATAAAATTTGTGTATGTATAATTTTAGAAGTTTTATTTCATAACTATACTATGGTTATGGAATATAATTTAAGTTGATTTAAATTGATAAGGTTAACCTTATTTTATGGTTAAAAATAATTTAAGTTGATTTAAGTAGCATAAAGTCATTATTACTTTTTACATTAATCATAGATGTATGCCCTGCATAATCATATGGAGATATTTATCGGATCTACGATATATGTGTATATTTTACGTCCATGTTATGGATGTGAAATACAAAGTTTATTTAAGTACAGATATAATATTTGTATAAGTATTTATATCCATGTTATGGCTATAAATAAATACAATTAATTAGAGTGAGGCATCTTTATGAACATATATTTAATTAATATGTAAATTTTCTATATTCGTATATGGATAAAATAAAAAATAAAAAATACACTGCACAGAAATAATTTACGATTTTTAGTACCAATTATGGACGAGGTAGGGTGATTATTATCTTCCCTACACGTAATTAGCAAACGAACCCATATTAATCTCTGGTTATTTAAGGTGTCCAATCGGACCAAAACTCGATTAGTGGCGACTCTATAAAATTTTGTCATCAACCAGATATCGCAATAAATTATTACACGAATAATCATAAAAACTGAATTAAATAAAATTAAAAGCAAAATCAAGATTTTCCTCCCGTTGGTACGATTCCTACAGTTGGCGACTCTGCTAGGGACTTGCTTGGCTAATCATATGTTGTAAATTATTTTTGTGAATGTATTAATTTTGTATTTAAATGATGAATTTATTATGTTATGCATTCATCACCTATGTACCCAACACAATCACATGCACACTAAAAGGTCATGTTATGATCTTACCCCATTTTAGGATTGTAGGAGAGAACAAAGTACGGATGCCGCCATGAGAAATCTGGATAAGCTCCTGAAACGTTCTCAACTTAGGTTGCTGTTGTATTAGCCATGCTATGGCGTTAGTAAAATGGCGACTTAAGAACCTTAAAGCATACTCTCGTATCCACCCAGTAGAATTAGCCCAAAACCCTCCAATAGTTACCACCTTCAAAAGCAAAAGGAGCAAACCCTAGGATTCATATTTTGCATATGTCGATAAACATTCAATTTAAAGTAAGAATGGGTGAAATATTTTATGTTGTTTGTAAACATCATCATTATCCCCTCATTAAAATTATAAGGTATAACAATTAAATTTTTTAGGAATGGAAAATCAACCTGAAAACCTTCCCAGGAATGTCCAACTTCCTCATGATATAATTCGTGACATTTTAAAAAGGACTTTGGACCTGCGAGCTATAAAAATGGTAGTCAGTCTGTAAACTATTCTCCTTCGCCAACACGGAATGCAAGAGACCCCATTAAGATGCTTGGATTGGCACCCCGCCTACCCGCACCTCAACTGCCTTTATCTTGGCACAGATCACGTGACTAAGTTTACGAAAGAGGCGCTCACAATGCTATTGTACCTTGCCCGTATTGGAAGAGTCGGACTCATTCTGGACAAAGCATGGTTGACTCAGTGCATTCGCCAATGGATGGAAAATCTTGAAACAGACAGTTATTTCACTATATGGTTGATCCACTTCGCAGACTTGGAGGAATGGCTTCAAATTTTTCAGGAATCGCCTGATCTACCATATGGATTTTATATTTTTACAATCATGGAAACTTTGATCATGGAAGAAGATGGGGTAAATAACACATATCAATACTTTTTCACGTTAGAAAACAGTTTCAAGGAAAACCCCATGATTGACCCAATCAAGAACAAGACCGAATGGTTGGCTGTCAAAGATGATTTGATAGGAGCAAATAATATGGATAGAGCTAACATCCCTCCGAGACTTTTAGACCTGCAAATTATCACCCTGATGGAAGGATCAAGATTAGCCTTGGAATACTCCCATGATCAACCGTTCTCATGTATGCCAAAGTGGAGGCGAATTTTTATCGTCTTCCTGAGTTCATGGAAGTTGAAATACAAGAATTTCAAGCTGCTATGGAAGTAGAAGATCGGAGAGAGATTTTTTCTATTTTAAATCCGGTTAATCTTGAGGATGGAGGATTGATGATGATTGAAGAATGGGAAATCGATGATAAGAGTGAAGACTCTGAAGTTGAATTTGATTAGAGAATGATCGGAGTTGAGGGAGAGAATGATGACTTAGATAACGAATGGGATGAATATCTGAACTGGGAACCAATAGAAGTCAAAGAAGAAGATAGTGACGTAGAGGAGGAATTGGATAGGCGTTTGCATCGGGGACAGGTAGTAGTTGAAAATAGGGAAGCTGACTCTGAAGGACTGATAGAAGCTGCTGAAAAAGACAACAGTGAAATGTTGCAAGAAGGGCAAAACGAAGAGATAAGGGAGTCCATCGACGAAGCCAAACAATGCCAAGTTTTGTAAGTCAAAGAAAGCCTGGACAATCCATTGGTGGGTATGGAAGAGTGGGTAAACAAAGGAGTGGGGTCTTTAGGAAATGATCAGAGCGACAAAGATTCTGATGAAAAATCTCCAAGCAAGTCCTTCTTCAAGTGAAAATTTATCTACCAAGGGATGTAGGTTTAAGGATTTTCTTTTTTTTTTTATAGCAAAGTAGGAAAGGTTTTTTTTTCTAAAGATAATCTTTTGTTATGATATGCTATCGGAGGTGTGTTTTTTTTTCAATGTTTTGTATGAAATAGCATATGGTAGTCCCTTTTGTAAGATAAAATATATAAGGGATTGTCGACTAAATATTCTGAAGGTAATCCCTTAACTATTTTATCAATCTAGGACTTTGAAAGGGCATTGACCCCTATTTTGTAATCCCTTGGACAATGTAATATTTTGGAAGGTTAATGGACAAATTCGTTTTGAGAATTTAATTATTGTATCTATAATTTTATATTAAGGGGACTCAAATCATGCATTAGTAGGATATATACCCTAAATATATGGTTGTTATGGAACATGTTTATTTGCCTGAAAATAATACTTACATGTTTGCCTTTTTGTTGTGAATGCATAACACAGAGAATTTAATAAAATCTCAATGGCTTCCCCGGAGTATGAAATCCATGACGAAGCTCAGGCGCGGGAGTGGTCTTGGGAAACCAAATTAAGTATGGAGACAACGTCATGACCGGACCTGCTGTTGCAATACCCATTTTGTCAAGGGTAGAGATCACACAAAATAATTTGGAAGAGATAAAGAAGGCCTTTGAAATGTTGCCAAATAATAGAAAGGTAGCCTTCTCCAGGGAATATGGGAAGATTGCATATCTAATGTATTTGCCAACACATCATACATTATTAAAGGCGTTGATCCACTTCTGGGATCCAAGTTATAAATGTTTCAATTTTGGAGGAATTGACATGACTCCTACCTTGGAGGAATATCACCAGCTGTTGGATATCCCGTTTAGCAAAAAGAACAAACTTTTCAGTTATGATAAGCAAGAAAAAGCTAAGAAGCAGCTAGCTTATGTCTGTGGGTTGCAAGCTAAAGATGTTACAGAATGGGAAGAGAACCAGTACTTCAGCTTAGTCCCAATGATAAACTTTGCCGTCAGTAATATTGACAACGAGAAGGGCATGAAGATGCTAGCAATGATGATATATAGCATAGTGCTATTCCCGAGGCAGGTTGGGAAAATTGACCCTAAAGTCATTATTTACTTTGCCAAGGTTGTGCATAACGAAAAAAAGGGAGTTAATCCAGTTATAGGAATCTTGGCAGAAACTTTCCGATCTCTGGACAATTGCAGAAGGTAAGGAAGTGGGCAATTTGAAGGATGTGCACCACTCTTATGCATATGGGCATTAAATCATTTCCAACTCCCAGAAAATTTCTCTTTCCCAAGGATCACTTATGGAAAAAGATACAATGCTGGCAAAAATTATATTGTTAACTTTGGGAGCGCTAGCTGGCCAAAGAAGTACCCTTCAAAAAAAAATGGACTAGATTTCTCCAGAATCTAGATGAACGGAGCATTAAATGGGTAGCAGACTGGTTTGATGGAAGTATAGCAGTTTATAAATGTGGCACATTCATTTGGGTGCCATTGCTTGGTCCATGGGGAGGAACAGGATACGCCCCATATCTTGTTAGGAGACAATACGGAGCACGACAGTTTATACCTACCACAGCTGGTCTGGATCGAGTGAATTTCACTTATGGAGAACCACGAGTCAAAGAACGAGTTAAAGCTATAATTGAAGCTTGGGAAGAAGTAAGAGTCATGAACAACAAAGATTCAAATGGAGGAGTTAGTGAGGAGTATCTCATTTGGCATGAACAAAGAGTCAATGGTGTCGTGCTTGAAAGAAAAAGCGATGATGCCGAACAAGAAGCACCGATACATGCAGAGGGTACGGTTATGATGGAGGAAGAAAATGTCAACTTTCAGAACCAAGTGATGAAAATTGAATTAGAAGAATTGAAGATGAGGAATGCTGCTCTGGAAAAAGAGAAGCTAATAATGGAAGCAGAGAAGTATGATTTAATGCAAAGACTTCAAGTTCAGGAAAATGAGGAAAAAGCAAAATTTCAAGCATACAACGATGAAATTCATCGGTGGAGGAGCGCATATCAGCAAAGTCAAGAGCATGCAAACCAGTTGTGGCAAGAATTTCAGCAAAAGGAGGAATTTTACCAAGAACAAATAGCTGCTAAGGAGGAAAATATAAGAAACGCTTGGGGAAATTTTCAAGCAGCAGCAGGAAGAGCACTCTCAATTGCAATCGAATTGCAGCCATTAAATGATGAGCTTGTGGTGTCTCCCTTTGTTAGTGAACACATAACAGGATATCTGGGAAAGCTCATTAGGGAGATGGAGCTTTATGGAAAACTCGGATGAAGATTGAGATTTTATTAAAAGACCTGTGCCATTTAGGCAGCAATAGTAGTAGTATTAGTTGTTGCATTTCATACTTTGTAATCATTAGGTCCGTAGCATTTATCGAAAGTCTACTTGCTCTTAGGAAATAGTTTGTTAATGTATTTGTTTGAATGATGTGTTTTAATGATATTAACATGTGCGTTTGAATTATGTTTTCCTTTTTTTTTAAAAAAAAAAAGAAAAACTCTTTTTTTTCTTCTTTTCTTTAATTATCTCCTTTAAAAATATAAAAAGTGGTAAAAAACTAAAATATACCTTTTTCTTTAAAATTAGAGCATTTGGATACGACGCCTAGCGACAAGATCATTTCCTACTGGCTCATCCATACGGGACTAGGTCAAAAACAAGAATCATGAATGAGCATAGTTAAGAAGAAATGCGAAGGGATATGGAATTGCTGAAGGAGCAGATGACCGAAATGCTAAGTATGAATGATCAGTTGGCTCAGCTCATGGCATCTATAAAAAGTAAACACACTCTCAAAAGCCCAGAAATGCCATCTTACCAAGAAACAAGTCAATATACCCCTTCTAGGTCTCATTCTCAACATCAGAAGAATGAAGGGAAAACAGACAAGAGATTTGTTCTTATTGATTCTGAAGAAAAAGAGCAAGAAGAACATGTGACCCCGGATTTGGACGATCCAAAAGTAATGGCAGAATTAAGAAAGGCATTGGCCGAACTAGTAAACAAAAAAGTTGGTCTACTAGAAGAAAGGTTAAAGGCGATCGAAAGGTTTTAATGGAACAACTGATGCTACTTAGTTGTGTTTAGTCCCTGGAGTCACGATCCCATATAAATTCAAGTCGCCCGAATTTGAGAAATATAATGGTACAGCTTGTCCTCAGAGTCATTTGATTATGTACTGTAGTAGAATGGCTGCACATGCTGACAATGATAAACTTTTAATACACGTCTTCCAAGAAAGTCTTAAGGGACCTGCTTTAAGATGGTACATGCAGTTGGACCGCGCTTATATCCGAAGATGGAAAGATTTGGCAGATGCATTCTTGAAACAGTACAAACATAACATGGATATGGCTCCAAATAGGGAGGACTTGAGATCTATGGAAAAGAAAGATACGGAGACATTTAAAGAGTATGCTAAAAAATGGAGAGATAAGGTGGCCCAAGTCAATCCGCCATTAACCGAAAAGGAGATGATATCTACTTTTTTGGACACATAAAGGCCTCCATTTTATAGTATGATGCTCGCCAATACTACAAGTTTTTCTGATTTTGTCATGGCTGGAGAAAGAATTGAGCAGGGAATTAAGAAGGGAAGGCTTGAAAGTCCTCAACAAGATAAATTCGCCTTCTGGAAAAATGGAGCAGGAAAGAAAAAGGACACGCTGTCCAAGATTATAAGCCTAGCTTCTCTTATCCTCAAAATGGATTTGTTACTCATGCAACAGGAAGTACTCAACCAACACAAGGAGCCATAACTGATAGGGCCAACCAGAGTACTCGTCCAAAGAAAGAATCATTTGATCCTATTCCGATCCCGTATTCAGAATTATACCCTCTGTTATTGCAAGCAGGCCGAGTATGCCCTTGTCCTTTGGAGCCATTGACACCACCTTATCCAAAATGGTATGATCCTAACGCAAAGTGTGAATATCATGTTGGGATTTTTAGGCATTCCATAGACAATTGCACGGGCTTCAAAAAGAAAGTACAGCAATTGATAAAAGCTGGTTGGATTGATTTTAACCAAAAACCAGATGTGAAAACCAACCCGTTACCATATCACGAAAATAAAGGAATAAACACAGTGGCAGCGGAGGATTTCTTTTTGATAAAAACCAAGGTCGATGAAATAATCATGCCTATGGAGCAATTGTATGGTATTATGTGCAAGGTTTGGATTAATTCAAGAAAGGTCTCATGATTATAGAAGTATGTCTTGTCAATATCATCAAGGAAAGGTTGATCACATGATTGGGGAATGTGAACAGTTTAAGCAAAAGGTACAGGAATACATGGATGCCAAATTTCTAATCTTTGGAAATTCAAATGAAGAAGCAAAGGAAGTCAATATGATGCAAGGAAATGGGCCACCTAAACCGTTGGTAATCGAGTATGTGTTGAAGAAAGAAAATACAGTTGAAGCTCTTGAATCATCGTTTATGACGAAATTGATCATTCAAGCTCCAAAGCCTTTTCCTTTCAAAGATACTAAAGCTGTTCCATGGAAATACGAAAGCACTTTGTCACTTGGAAATAGCAATATAAATCAAGTAGAATATCATAAGGATATTTTTGGACTGATGGGAATGACAAGAAGCGGTAGATGTTTTAGCTCAAATGAAGTCAAAGAAAGACGTTGAGAAGCAATGGAAAGGCGAAGGAAGGGTAAACTAAAAGAAGGAGAAAGGATGAACGACTTCTTAGCTGACGAACCTGATTCGTTGAGAGAAATTCCAGTAAAGAAGAATCCAGTATCTGACCAAGAAGCTTGTGAGTTCCTAAAATTGGTAAAACAAAGCGAATACAAAATAATTGAGCAGTTAAATCGGACTCCTGCCCGTATATCATTATTATCGTTAATCCTATCTTTAGAATCCCATCGCGAGGCATTGTTGAAAATATTGAATCAGGCTTACGTGTGTCATGACATATCTGTGGAAAACTTGAATAGTATTGTGGGAAATGTAGTCTCTTCTAACTATCTCACGTTCACCGATGATGAGATACCCCGTGAAGGAACGGGTCACACAAAGGCATTACATATTTCAGTCAAGTGTAAAGATTACTCAATAGCAAAGGTTTTAATCGATAATGGCTCATCACTTAACATCATGCCAAGATCCACCTTGGCTAAGTTGCCGATTGATAGTTCATATATCAAGCCGAGCAATGTTATTGTTCGAGCCTTCGATGGGACGAGAAGGGAAGTTATAGGCGATGTAGAGTTACCAATCCAAATAGGGCTGATAACTTTCAATATTCCTTTTCAAGTCATGGATATATACCCAGCCTATAGCATGTTGCTTGGAAGACCTTGGATCCATACTTCAGGTGCAGTCCCTTCTTCTTTACATCAGAAAGTTAAGTTCATCATAGAAGGGAAATTAATAGAGGGGTCAGGAGAAGAGCACTTCTTGATTAGTAAATGCCCGTCCATTCCCTACATTGAAGTCGCAGAGGAAGTAGTTGAAAGTTCATTCCAAACCTTTGAAATTGCAAATGCAACATATACTACTGAGGGGCCATGTTTCTTCACTCCTAGACCTTCACGGGCATCTCTAATGATGGCCAAAGAAATGATAGCAGGTTGCTATCAAATAACCAAGGGCTTAGGAAAGGAGGGGCAAGGAATGATTAAGTTTTTGGATCCACAAGCCCACCAAAGGGGACAAATGGAGAATTCGGCAGCAAAGAAAGGAAAAGCGACAGGCTAGGTTAGAAGGTAGAGAGATCAATGAAGAGGAAATGCTATTTCCTCCCATAAAGGATGTCTAGTGGAGCAAAGGAAAGTTCATATTAAATCAGAACTTGACAGCAGACGTTGAAGATACGGTTGCAGTAATGAATAAAGAGGAAGAGGGACCGGAATCAATAAATTGGATCCACATCTGTAATAGGGAATTGGACAATTGGAAAGTCTATGATCTTCCCATAGAAATGTAATAGTAACTACTAGTTCTTGCTAAATGGGCATTTCGTTTCCAATGTTAAATGAATGACTATGTTTAATAAAATGCATCTTTTAAAAAAAAAAACAATCTTCTTGATTATTCTTTCATGTTATAATTTTTACTTCCTTCTTTCTTCTTCCTTTTTACTTTTCTTCACATTGTATATTCAGGAAGGATGATGAAAAACTTGACAATATTGATTATCATGAATCCATATGCAATTTTGACCGTCCAGTGTACGACATCGATTCTGATGAAGAGTCAGAAGAAGAATTTCCTCCTGAATTTGAAAAAATGGTAGAAGAAAAGGAAAATACCTTAGAGCCCCAGGATGAGGTGGTTGAAACTATCAATGTAGGGACTGAGGAAAAACCCAACGAGGTTAGGATAAATGGATCTTTGAATTATGACCTAAAAAAGAGGCTTATTAACCTACTAAAGGAATACAAAGATGTGTTTGCATGGTCATATCAAGATATGCCGGGATTGAATACAGATATCGTGGTACATAAATTGCCTTCAAAGTCCGATGCTATGCCAGTCAAACAGAAACTCAGAAAAATGAAACTGGAAACGCTCTTGAGAATAAAAAATGAGGTGAAAAAGCAATTCGATGCTGGGTTTTTAGAAGTCTCAAATTATCCAGAATGGGTGGCTAATATAGTTCCAGTACCTAAAAAAGATGGGAAAGTTCGGATGTGTGTGGATTACAGAGATCTAAACCGTGCAAGCCCAAAGGATAATTTCCCCTTGCCTCATATAGATGTGTTGGTCGATAACACTGCAGGATATCATATGCTCTCCTTAATGGATGGATTTTCTGGATATAATCAAATTTTGATGGATCTATTAGATAAAGAAAAGACAACCTTCATAAGGATGTAGGGGACATTCTATTATAAGGTTATGCCTTTTGGATTGAAGAATGCGGGGGCAACTTACAAAAGAGCAATGGTAACCCTTTTTCATGACATGATGCATAAAGAAATGGAGGTATATGTGGATGACGTGGTTGCTAAATCCAAAAGAGATAAGGATCATATAGAAGTCTTGAGGATGGTTTTCAATCGACTTCGAAAATATAGAATTCGATTAAATCCTTCCAAATGTGTGTTCGGTATTACCTCAGGAAAGTTATTGGGATTCATGGTGAGCAGAAGAGGAATTGAGATAGATCCAAATAAAATCAAAGCAATTACTAAAATGACACCTCCGAAAATAGAAAAAGAAGTAAGAGGTTGCCTAAGAAGATTGAACTACATAGCTAGATTCATTTCCCAACTAACAGCCACATGTGAACCAATCTTCAAAGTGCTCAGAAAGAACAATCCTTGCAAGTGGAACAAGGAATGCCAAGAGGCTTTTGACATAATTAAAGAATATTTGCAACATCCACCTGTTCTCCAACCTCCGAACCCAGATAGGCCCTTGCTATTGTATTTGACAGTACATGAAAATTCCATGGGGGCACTCTTGACACAACATGACGAGATGGGTAGGAAAGAGCACACCATTTATTAAATCAGTAAGAAGTTTACTGATTGTGAAGCAAAATATTCATCCCTGGAAAAGACATGTGCAGCATTGGCTTGGGCAGCCTATAAACTGAGACATTACATATTAAACAACACCACTCATCTAATTTCTAAAATGGACCCGATCAAATTTATCTTTGAAAAACCAGCGTTAACTGGAAGAATGGCTAAATGGCAAGTCATGCTATCTGAATATGACATTACCTATGTCACTCAAAAGGCAATAAAAGGATCCATGATTGCAAGTTTTCTGGCCGATTGCCCCTACGCAAATAATCAAGTAATGGATATGGCTTTCCTGGACGGAGATATTATCACTCTTGAAGTAGATGAAGAATTAATAGATACATGGATCATGAAATTTGATGGAGCATCGAATGCTCTAGGACACGGGATCGGAGTAGTGTTAATATCTACTAAAGGGAAACATTTCCCAATCACCGCAAAGCTATGCTTTTAATGCACTAATAACATGGCTGAGTATAAAGCATGATCTCTTGGTCTTCGAGCCGCCATAGAAATGGAAATAACAAAGTTAAAAGTCTACGGGGATTCAGCATTGTTTATTAATCAGCTAAAAGGAGAATGGGAGACTCGGGATGCCAAACTCATTCCATATCAAGAATATATTTCCACAATGGCTGAAAATTTCTAGTCCATCGAATTTAAGCACATGTCCCTATGTAAGAATCAAATAGCAGATGCATTAGCGAATCTGGCTTCGGCTTTTGATATAGAAAGATGCCAAGAAATGTCACCCATCAAAATTGAATTGCAAAAGGCACAGGCTTATTACGACAATGTGGAACAAGAGCCCGATGGAAAACCATGGTACTACGATATTAAGAGATACATTAAAGAGGGAATTTACCCACCGGGGGCATCAAGCACAGATAAAAGAACCATGCGAAGATTGGCGATGAATTTCTTTTTAAGCGGGGAAGCTTTGTACAAGAGGAATTATGACACTACACTAATCCGATGTATTGATTATCCTCAAAATCAAAGGTTAATGGAGGAAATACATAAAGGATTTTGCGGTACTCATCTCGGGGGATATGCCTTGGCCAGAAAGATACTAAGGATGGGGTATTATTGGTTAAAAATGGAGTCCGATTGCATTAGGTATGTCCAGAAATGTCACAAATGTCAGGTTTATGCAAATGACATAAATGCTCCTCCTGAACCACTGCACGTGATGGCATCACCATGGCCATTTTCAATTTGGGGAATAGATGTGATTGGACCGATTGAACCAAAAGCTTCAAATGGACATCGTTTTATTTTGGTCGCAATAGATTATTTCACCAAATGGGTGGAAGCCGTCTCGTATGCTAATGTGACCTCTGCAGTGGTGATAAAATACATAAAAAATAATATCATTTGTAGATATGGTCTACCGGAGCGCATTATTACGGATAATGCCAAGAACTTCAACAGTAAAAGCATGGAGGAGATGTGTGCGCAATTCAAGATTAAACATCACAATTCTACACCTTATAGACCAAAAATGAATGGAGCCGTTAAAGCCACCAACAAGAATATCAAGAAAATAGTGCAGAAAATGGCAATGACATATAAAGACTGGCATGAAAAACTCCCTTTTGCTCTATACGGGTACAGAACCACTATCCGAACTTCAACTGGAGCAACCCCTTTTTCCCTGGTCTATGGAATGGAGGCAGTTATACCTATAGAGGTGGAAATTTCTTCCTTAAGGATTATCATGGATGCGAACTTAGAGGAAACTGAATTGGTTCAAAAAAGGTATGACCAGTTGAACTTCATTGAAGAAAGGCGTTTAACAACATTATGTCACGGTCAACTATACCAAAGAAGAATGATTAGGTCATACGGAAAGAAGGTAAGACTCAGGCAATTCAACGAGGGGGATTTGGTACTCAAAAAGATCATATTGAGGCCTCAAGACCTTCGAGGAAAATGGGCTCCTAAGTATGAAGGTCCTTATGTTGTTAAGAAGGCATTTTCTAGGGGAGCATTAATATTAGTAGATATGGATGGAAAGGATTTGTTAAACCCTGTGAACTCAGATTCTGTTAAAAGATACTATGTATGAATGTACTCATGGTTATCAATAAAAAATGTCTTTGTTGTCCCAACTGAATAACAATGTTATTTTCAAATCTTTGCATATGCATAATATTAAATGAGTAATTACATTCGACATTGGAAACTAATAAACCATTGACATGAATATTCTTGCTATTACTGAACAGGGAATCATGAGACGGACCATTGTGGATGGTACCAAAACAAAAAAAAACAAAAACAAAAAAAAAGGGGAAAAGAGAAGAGCCTTCATAAGGAATTCATAATGTCTCACTTGCTCACACCTTGTCAAGAGGACAAGGACCAGGCTCTTCAAGTATGTTCATAAGACAGGAAAATGCCTATTCCGGAGAGATAGCATTGGAAACGCAGTCAGAACGACTTGTGAAGTAGGCAAAATTTCAAACAAAGTCAACTACTTTATATAAAATCTACAAACCGTTTGAGACAAAAGATGAGCTTTCCTAACGAGAAAAATAGAAAAAATCAGAATATGTAAGCGATTTCCATATCCAAAATGAGGGGATACTCGCTCAACATTGGTGGTTCTTGTTTAGCACGAGGTTCGGGATGGATAGCCTGACAAAAAAAGGAAGTCGTTGTTAGAATTTCTATCCAATGTTCTAAAGTTCTTAATCATTTGATTCAATCATAGAATAACCAATTTTGGAAAATTATATAGTTTTGATTACTGGGAAAAACTAATCTTGTGCGCAAAATTTGACTGCGAAGCGGTCAATTTCGATGGGATTTGATACAGGTTTGATTATGAGAAAATCAATCTATTTTTTGATCTGATTACGTGAAAATCGATCTTGATTTCAAAATTCGACTGCGAAGCGGTCAATTTCGAAGGGATTTGATACAGGTTTGATTATGAGAAAATCAATCTGGTTTTTTGATCTGATTACGTGAAAATCGATATGGATTTCAAAATTCGACTGCGAAGCGGTCAATTTCGATGGGATTTGATACAGGTTTGATTATGAGAAAATCAATCTGGTTTTTTGATATGATTACATGAAAATCGATCTTGATTTGACTGCGAAGCGGTCAATTTCGATGGGATTCGATACAGGTTTGATTATGAGAAAATCAATCTTGTTTTTTTATTGTGATCTGATTACGTGAAAATCGATCTTGATTTCAAAAAATTAGATTGCAAAATGAGCAATTTTAATGATGTGCGGTTACCTGAAAATCAACTTTATTCTTGAAATTAGCTCATGAAATGATTAATTTCAATAAAATTTGATACAAACTTGATCACGTGAAGATCAATTTCGTTTTCAAAATTCGGTTGCGGACCAATTGGTTCCGGTAGCTTGATATTGGCTCGATTGCGTTCGTTTTCCTTTGAAGTTTGATCACAAGGAATAATGTCACGCTAGCTTACCTAGATAACCAGCGGGGAATATAAATCCCAATTTTCTTATTATAATATAAGATAAGATTAGTATAATAATTCATATTTTGAGATTAAAGGTTATATCCTTGATCTTGCAAAAATGGAATTTTAAGGGCTATGTTATAGTCGTTTAATGACAAAATCGGCAAAACACAGTTATCTAACACTACTTTGTATGACTTTAAATTCTTAAAGCTATACAAAGGGGGGCAACTGTAGATACCCAATTTTGTCCTGTTTAATTTTGTCATTTGTTAACAAGTATATTTTTATTTTTATTGACATATTGCCAATTTTAAAAATTAAATTACTAATAAAGGGGGCACAGAAGAGAAATTAAATGAGCTTTTATTAAAATAAACCTCTTATAATACAAAAGTAAAAATAAATAACTAAATAAAAAAATATAAATAATACAAATCAAGGGCAGAATCCAACAGTACAAAGCATCGCCAAAGTATGGCCAAAATGCAAAAAAAGCACAATGCAGAAAAAGGGTACAGGAATTACGGCTGAGACAGCCAATTCTAAGGAGCTGGATTTCTTTCCTTTGATTCCAAACCAAATGGAACAAAATAAAACCCAAACTAAAACCATTCTAGTTTCTACAATGAAATTTTTGCCTATAAAAGGCAGCTCAACAAAGGAGAAAAGCAGACTTTTCAGACAGAAAAAAAGAAAACCCAAGCCTTTATCTCCATATCATCATCCATCCCAATTTCTGCTCCACTTAGTCTTCCTCCTCGAAAAGCCTCTAAATAAGCAGACCTGCAATAAGAAGAGCATTTATTCAGCATTCAATATTTACTAGAGTATCAAGTAAGTCCATTGACACTTACTTTATTTCCAGCAGACAATTAAAATTTATTTCCTTTCTCTTTATTTCTCTCTTCATTTCTAAACAAATAACTTGCCAGATCATCTCATAAGTAGCATTTACTCTATATTCCCATATTAAGGTCATTAATGGAGCCAGGGGTCATGTGATGGCCACAGCTCACACTAGTGACCACAACAAAGGAATCATGTTCTTGTAGTTGTGGATCCAAAGAGAATAAGTCTTAATAAAGAGGGCTCGGAAGTTTTTTTTTAACCAAAGAACTCATGTGATTTTCCATGTTTAGTTTCAAAAACGTTTTAAAAAATGCCTCACATTCTGCCTCCTAATCTTAAGGTTAAAACCATAGGCTTCAACTCAAAAAAAAAAAAAAAAAAAAAAATTTCCAAGAAAGAAACCACATAGTCTAACCCAAAAATGGTGGCTAAATGTAAGAATCACTTTTTACCCAAATGTTCAAAAACTCATAAAACAGAAAAATAACCAAGTTAAGGAAGGTCTTTCTTGAGGCCTCTTCATCATTGCCCCTTTTCAAGGGTATTCTTTCACAAACTACAAATCGATTAAATAAAACAACACATCATAATAACTTTTTTTAATTTCACCATGCCTAACAGAGGCCAAGCATCACAACTAAAGACTTAAAGTTAATTTAGCAACGTAACAGGATCATGATCCCAATCCAGTGTCAATATATGTCCTTTTCTTTTAATCAAATCTTAGCACTAAACAGATCATATAAAGGCCATTCACCAACATTAAAAGCCCATGTTTAAATCAGCAACACAGCAGGGTCATGAGCATGTAAAGAGGCCATTTCAAGCTCATATAAGCAGAGTACAAGAGTCACTATAAACCCAACCAAGCATACATAAACAGTTCATGGCACTTGGTTTTTTTTTTACTCATGCATTTATTTTCCTTCCACATCATTTGAAGTAGAAAGTTTAGGAACTTAGCTAACATAAATCCACACTAATTGGTTAGAGCCTTGAAGTCCTTAATCCTCCAAAGAATGAACCAAAATAACAAAAATTAGCAAAATATAAAAATAAAGAAAAGTTAGGAAAAAGAAGCAAAAGGGGTAAATACTCACGTTTGTTTATGAGCTGTGACTACCGGCAGTCTAATCCACGGAACAGCTGCGATACCGGTGGCTCGTGGCGACCCCAGTGAACTCTCCAGCAGGTGAAATAGGCTTACCTTTCTTTTTTTCTCAAACCTAAAACAGAAAACAGTTAAGTCAGAAGCTTAACCCCAAATCACAAAATCAACTCAAAAAAAAAAATCTAAAAATACAGAAAACCAAACCCAAATTATCAAAAGACATTTCAGAAAACAAAAGAACAGAAAATACAAGAAAGACACCACGGATTTGCAAATAGAAAAAATAAAAACCTAATAAAACAAAGGGCTATGGAGGAAAATACCTTCGATCGATGACGAGTAGTACCGCGACCTGAACCTCAGTAGGGCCAGTAGCGCCAGAGATAAGGAAAAATGCTGATGCGAAGTGGTGAATCTCCCTCTATTACCAGATCAAGGCCTGGGTTTCGGATAGAACTCGAGAGGAATTGATAGCAACCCGAGAACCAAACCAAGAGAGAAAGAGATCGGCTAAGAGAGAGAGGAGATGACCAGAAATCATTCGAAAAAGAGGAGCAAAGAGAGAGCGGCCGGCGGAGAACGAAATCGAGACTGAGAAAGGAAAAGAGAAAGAAACCGGCGGTCGGTGTGAGACGAGTGGATAGCAGAGTTGATCAACAGCGTTGAGCGGAGAAGAAAGGCAGCTGGTGTGGAGCCACCGACGAGAAAAAGGCCGAGATGGAGGGAGGCGGCCGGTGGTAAGATAGGGCTTTAAGGGTTTGAAGAGAAAGAAAGGGGGGAGGCAGCTGATGAAAATGGTCTTTAGGGTTGGAAGGGAGAATGAGATAGTTTATATATGACAGGTAATATCCATTAGGTATTGGTCTCGGGTTGGGTCCGGGTCAGGGCTTAATTTTCGGGCTTAAAACATTTGGATTAAGAACAAATTAAGGCCGGCCCAACTGATTATTAAGCCTTTCATCTTAATTCCCTTTTTATGTTCACATTAATATATGTGTAGACTAGTTAGGAATTAATTAAAAAAAACTTGGGTTAATGAAATTTAAAATTTCTAAAATAAATAAATGACAAAAAAATAAAATTTGTGTATGTATAATATTAGAAGTTTTATTTCATAACTATGCTATGGTTATGGAATATAATTTAAGTTGATTTAAATTGATAAGGTTAACCTTATTTTATGGTTAAAAATGATTTAAGTTGATTTAATAGCGAGTAGCATAAAGTCATTATTACTTTTTGCATTAATCATAGATGTATGCCCTGCATAATCATATGGAGATATTTGCATATTTATCAGATCTATGATATATGTGTATATTTTACGTCCATGTTATGGAGGTGAAATACAAAGTTTATTTAAGTACAAATATAATATTTGTATAAGTATTTATATCCATGTTATGGCTATAAATAAATACAATTAATTAGAGGGAGGCATCTTTATGAACATATATTTAATTAATATGTAAATTTTCTATATTCGTATATGGATAAAATAAAAAATAAAAAATACACTACACGGAAATAATTTACGATTTTTAGTACCAATTATGGGCGGGATAGGGTGATTATTATCTTCCCTACACGTAATTAGCAAACGAACCCATATTAATCTCTGGTTATTTAAGGTGTCCAATCGGACCAAAACTCGATTGGTGGCGACTCTATAAAATTTTGTCATCAACCAGATATCGTAATAAATTATTACACGAATAATCATAAAAACTGAATTAAATAAAATTAAATTAAAATCAAGATTTTCCTCCCATCGGTACGGTTCCGACAGAGAAGACTTATGATGTTCGATACCATGTTCTACAAGTAGCTCAGCTATTGCCCCTTGAAACTGTACTCCTTTGTCAGTTACTATGTGGTGAAGAATCCTATACCGAGTGAAGATGTTCTTCTGGATGAACTTGACCATTTGCTTGGCTGTCACATTAGTGAAGGATTCCGCTTTGCCCATTTGGAGAAATAATCAACTGCTACAACTATGAACCTATGTCCATTAGATGCGGCTAGATGAATTTCACCAATCATATCTATCCCCCATGCTGAAAATGGCCAAGGAGATGCTAAATTCTGTAGCTCAAGTGGAGGAAAATGACTGATATCTGCATATATCTGACATTCATGACATCTCTTCACTTTTCTTATATAATCTGCTTGCATCGTCATCCAGAAGTAGCCTTGTCTCATGATCTTCCTAGCCATGGCAAACCCATCATATGTGGCCCACAGGATCCTGTATGTACCTGCTGCATCACTTCTTCTGCTTCTTGCTCTGTTAGACACCTTAAAAGGACTCCATGTGTTGTTCTTTTGTATAACTTATCCTCGAAGATTCTGAATTAACTAGCCAACTTTCTTAGTGTCAACTTATCAGCAACACTGGCTTCTTCTGGGTACTTTCTCTCTTTAACATACTGGTAGATGTCAAAGAACCATGGCTTTTCTTCAGCTGATAATTCCATCACTTCATGCACTTCGAAGCAAGGATGTCTGGAAGTGGCTATAACTAGTGGTTGAACTTGTGTTTCTTCTGGATTTTCCCACATGGAGGACAAAGTAGCTAATGCATCCGCCATCTTATTCTCATCCCTGGGGACATGTCTGAATTCACGCTGGCCGAATAAACCTTTTCTGAATTGTAGCAGCTCCAAGTAAGGCCGTAAGGCTTCTTCTTTCAGCTCCCACTCGCCCTGAGCTTGCCTTATCACTAGAAGTGAATCACCGATAATTAAGACATCATTTGCCCCTAAGGTTAACAGAGCCTCCATTCCAAATAAGCATGCTTCATATTCTACCCCATTATTGGTTATAGGAAAGATCAGCCTCTTGGATAAAGGAATAATCTCACCATCCGGTGTTGCTACAAGTACCCCGATTCCAGCGCCTTTTCTATTCACTGCCCCATCGAAGCACATGACCCATCTTTTCACTTCCACCATAGCAAGTTGCTCATCAGGGAATTCCAGATTCTCGGTGTAATCTGTTTCTAGGGGTTGGTTTGCCAAAAACTCTGCCATGGCTCGCCCCTTAATGGTTTTCTTCGTCATGTACTCGATGTCGAATTCAGACAAGAGTAACAACCACTTAGACAACTTCCCAACCAATGCTGGTGCTTCATAAAGATACTTCATTGGATCCACCTTGGCCATGACTTGTATTTTGTAGGACTGGAAATAGTGGCGCAGCTTCTTGGTCAGCCAAACCATCGCCACATATGTCTTTTCCACCAGTGTGTACTTGGTTTCATACTCCAGCAATTTCTTGCTAAGGTAGTAGATAGGATATTCCTTCTTGCCATCTTGTTCTTGTGCAAGCATTGCCCCTATAGAGGATTTTTCAACTGCCAAATACAAAATCAGAGGCTTTCCTAGAATTGGAGGACTCAACACTGGTGGCTTTACCATGTAAGCCTTGATCTTCTCAAATGCCAGCTGGCACCTATCATCCCACACGATCGGCCGATCTTTCTTTAATAGCTTGAAGATTGGTTCACATGTGGAAGTCAACCGTGTAATGAAGCGACTGACATATTATAAGGAACCCAAGAATGATCTGAATTCCTTTTCTGTCTTTGGAGCTGGCATATCTTGACGGCCTTGATTTTATCTGGCTCCATTTCTATCCTCCTCTAGCTGACTACATGGCCTAATAACTTCCCTGATGTGACCCTGAATATGCACTTCTTGGGGTTAAGTCGCAAGTTGTACTCTCCAATGCGTGTTAGAAATTTATCCAGGATAGCAGGTGTGAACACGAAATTTTATAGTATTAAAAAAAAAAGTCTGACCATTGACCCACTACTGTATTTACAGTCTTGGGTTTTTGCTTACAGTCGTACGACTGTAACATAAGTACAGTCGTACGACTGTATTATCCGGAGCAGGTTGCATAACCCATACCTCTTGAATTAAAAATTGGGGAAAATCTTGAGCATTTAATGCTCAAGATTTTCCAGGAAAAAGGGACATATAAGACCAGTAATCAGAAGAAAGAGGGACTTTTGGCCATAATCTGGATTTTAGAACAAATTAGAGAGAGAAAAAGGAAGAAAAAGAAAGAAGAGAGAAAAGGAAAAATCTTACTTTCTTCTATCATTTTCTTCTTGATTTCTTGTTGTTAATCATTAAAACGAATTAGAAACCCTAGGTTAACATTCACACAAGAAATCTAACTCATCTTTGGACAAAAACAAACTTAAATCCGTAGCTTTTTGGAGAAATTTTGGACTCTATTTGCGACCTTAACTTTTCAAGGAAAGGGAGCAAATTCACGTGGATTGGTGCATAGCTAGGGGTCATTCCAGCTGTGGATCGGTGCCAAGGAGGTAAACAATCTTTAACTTAACTCATTTTCCAACTTTCTAGGTGATTTGCTTGTTTTTGGTGCATTTTTGTTCAATTTTTTGCGCTTCTGTTTTTGGAAAAACAAGAACAGTCGTACAACTATTCTTCTCACAAGAATAAGGGCACGACTGTAATTACAATCGTGCCATATCACTTACGGTCGTACCACTATTTTTATTTTTCCAGTTTTAAATTTCTCTTTTTTAGGTTTTTTTAGCGATTTCTTCTTTTTTAGGTTTTTTTATCGATTTCTGCCTCTGGTAAGGGCTACAGTCACACGACTGCAGTATACAGTTGTATGAATGTAACTACAGTCGCACGACTGTAGTTCTCGGCCAGGAGTAGAAATCCCTAAAATCCAAAAAAAAATTGATAAAACCCTAAAAATTACATAAAAATCAGAAAATTTTAGAAAATCAAAAAAATCTTGAAAAAAAATCAAAAATCACCAAAAATGAATTTTGGAGTGTGCATCCACGACCCTAGATTTATTTTTCAGTGTTTTTGCATTTAGAACAAAACCACGACGGAGACTCGGTTCTTCCGAAAACCGACCCACCTCACATGTGATAAATTAGAATAAACCGGAAAAATGTTTTCAAAGACGATTTTCTCACAAAACCAAAAATACAGGGACGTTTCAAAACGAATTTCCAGGTCTAGCTGGGCCGACCGACCGGGCCAACCCGGTTACCCCCAATTGCATGACCCCAAATCCTAATTTCCTAATTCTGTCTATTTGAGTCCTACTTATGGCTTGCCGTATAAATTGTGCTAACCTTTGTTTTGCAGCTTTTATTTTATCTTAATTTTCATTTTTATTTGTATTTTAATAGAATTAATCGTGTATTTAGGCGGTTGTAAATATTTTTAGATTCTCATGTATTCTAGGTGATTGTATCAGTAAGGTGAAAGTTTTTAGTTTTCCATTCAATTGGGTTGTAAACTTCTTAAATATTTACTTCTTTACTGTTTATGTTTGTATTATTATGTATGCGCGCTGCGTACATTATTCAATAAAAATCATTTTTTAGCAATTTAAAGTGTTGTAACTAGAACATTGGCTAACAATATTTAAATTAGACACGAAATAAGGGACTTGTCCGAACCTAGATCTCTGAAAAGTGTAGCGGTTCTCACTTTGATTCTGTTGGAAATGCCCTAGTCCCGAGGCATTGGTCCTTGTATTTGTACTATACATTTATTGGATTTATATGTTGTACTCATTTGTGTTATTAATAAAGGCATCAATTCATTTATTATATCTATCTTGTGCAATATATTAAATGAAGTATCCAATGGACATATCTATATCCATGACGACAAGTGTCATGCACTTAGCAGTAAGACCATGGATAGGGTAAACGATATGACCATAAATAGATCCGTAGTCTATTCCAGTCACGGGAATGAATGGAACAACAGACTATCATTAACCTAGTTGTATGGCGGTGTCTTACCGGTCATTGGACATGGAATGTCAACCAAGTTAATGGGTACATGCCTGGAAGCATGGTACTGGATAGATCCACTAAACGAGTAATCCACATGGTATGGTATCACAATGGATTCTCGTGTAGTACTTGTATGGATCTTTTGACCTGACCATATGATGGTGTTACATGTGATGTCGCATACTTAGGGGTACGCCTAAAGGGCCTGTAATAGGGTGCCAAGTATGGGTGCTTTCGGGTATGTCACTAAACATGGTAATGCTATGGATATGCAGAAGGGAATTGTCACTCAGTAACCCACTGAGAAGATATCACCGGCCACTTGATGAATGTGACTGATAAGAGTGTGGCCATACCCAAACAAGTTGGAACTTGTTTGTGAGGTTCAGTGCATTCGGGATCAAGTTAATGTCCGGACACAAAAGAGGGTGATCAATCCATGCCTCTGTGTTGGACACCGATATCAATGACATGGGATGTACAAGTTTAAACTACAGGGTTATGATATCAGTTAGACTGCCATCTCCATCTTAATTGGGGGCTGCAGTGGCTTGCTAGAGCCGAACTGCAGTCTGCGGGCCAAAGGCCCGCTGCCAACATAAAGATGGTCCCACGGGATCGTACACATTGAGCGACTGGACACCGATTTAAAGAATCACACGTACACTTGGAGTGTACACTCTAGAGAGAGAGAACTGTATATATTAATTATATCATAAGGATCAATTGGATTGATCATTATAATAAAATTAATATTTGGCTTCACATAATTAATTGGATTAATTATGAGATTATTTCCTAGGTGGAAATATTCATATGTATAGGTTTATATACGAATTTGTTTTGTGAAGACTTAATTTTAATTTGATGGATTAAATTAATTAGTCAAACTAATTTTAATTTAAATGTAAATAATATATTACTTGGAGTAATATATTAAATACATGGGTTAATTAAAATTGGGCTTGATATTGATTTAGACCAGACTAATTAAAATAAGTTTGGGCCTGAATTAAAAGGAGGAAGCCCACACAGACACAGAAGCCAGACTGGGCCCAAATTCCAGCAAGGGAATTTGGAAGCCCTAGGGTTAAAAACCCTAAGGGGAATTCGGCCAAGGCAGTAGTAAGTCTAGCCCCCCTTTGGCCGAATTCTCCTTCTCTCCCTCACTCTCTAATCTTCGTGATTTTTGACGCTAGCACGTGCGGTGTTCGTTAGGCGCTCGTGTACGGGAACGAGGAGGAATTCTATTTTGAATTCTGCAGTCATCATCCATCTCTAGAAAGAGATATTTCTGGTAAGAAATTTAATCCCTTTCTATTTAATTTTAAGTTTTTCAATTTCCACTTCAATTGCTTCTGGGACTGGATTTGAGGAAATCACCGCGTTCTTCCGCTTTTATCGGGTGATTTCCGGTGAAAAATCCCAACAGTGGTATCAGATCGGGCTTTTGATCCGTGGAAATTGATTAATTTGGTTGAATCCCGTTTTTGAAATTGGAGGTTTTTGATTGGGATTCATGGTATGGGTTTTTATGATTTTTCCCATATGTTTTATACAATGAAAATTAAATTTGCATATATGTTTATGTTAGTTTAATTTTATTGTGTATTATTGGAATTCTTGGTGAATTGCTTTGGATGATGGATGGAGATTTTTTTTATTTAATTCTGTTTTATAAAAAAAAAAAAAAATCTGCCTCCCGGGGTGCGGGGCTGCCGGCGGCGGAATCGCCACCGGTGGCCGCCGCACGCGGTGGCAGCCGCTGCCCGTTGCGCTCGGCCGCTGGTTCCAGCAGCTGCCGCAGCAGTGGCAGTGCCGCTGCTGCAGCGGGCCGGGCCCAGCTTTTTGGATTTTGCGGGTTTTAAGTCCGGGGCCCAGTTTTGAAATTTTAATTGGTTTTAAAATTCGTGTGTTTAAATTTATGTAATTTAAATGCGCATGGTTTCTTGGATGAATTTTATTTCGTTCATGTGATATTAGTTTTGGAAATTAATATGGTTAATGGAAATTGGTTCGGGTAATTTTGGCACAATTACTCGGACGGCTAAATTGGACCCATGGTTTCCCAATTCCAGTGGGAGCAGTTGGACTGCCTGGACTGGAGGCCCAAAGCCCGTTAAGGGTTAGAACCATGGTGGGCCAAAATTGGCGATTTCCTAATAATGGCTTTGACATAATTTAAATGGGCTTAAATCATGCATTATGACATGCTTTTGAATTGTATGTATTGGATGCATATGAATGGTCGAATGAATGTATGATTGGATGCTATTGGGCCTTTTACGAGATGGGTTGTATTTTTCTTTTTGGGTAAATACGGCTTGCGTATCGTTTTTCTTTTTAATGTAATTTTATTTTATTTAAATTAAATATTATAAAATTTGTAAAAGAAGAAGCCCATGGAGTGGTGAGCCCAAATGGAGGTGTAAGCCCAAATGGAGGTGCAAGCCCAAATTGGAGGTGCAAGCCCAGAAGGAGAAGATGGAGGCCCGCCTAATATCTGTTTCTAGTATAGGTTTACTAGAATAGTATTAGGATGTAACATAGGCCCATAGCAGTCCATTTTAATTTTATTTAATCATGTTTTATATTCATTTGCATGTATGGATGTATGTTCCAATAGCTCATTCACCCGCTTTATGTATGTAAGCCGTTATAATTGAATCTAATAACCAAACGGAATTACTAAGTAGCTTAAAAGTGCTTCCCTCATTCAAAACCGACTCGAAGTGGGAATAGGCCAGTTGTAGACCATGCCCTCGCAGGATGCACTGGAGTATTGTCACTTTGTATTGGATTAGAGTATGGGATACTCTAACACTTGGATGGAGGTTTTGACTTAGCGTGGGTAGTAGGATTCTCTTGGCCCTAAGCACAGATGGGTAAGTGCCAACAAGCCCATCAAACCGAGAGTCCCTAGGTTGGGATTGAACGGCGTTCCTACCTAAATAATTAAGATGTAGTTGTACCAAACCCTCGTTTGGCTAAATCTTAATGAAATATGGATCTCGGCCCATGAGCCCAACAACTCGGTTTAAATTAATAACTTGATTCATTATTAATTTTATATGGGAACAATAAAGCAAAGCCCTTTATTAACACTCTCAATGTTTTTCTGTGTAGAAACACCCAAATGGCAAACACAAATACCTTATCACTGTGATCCATTCTTGAAAAGGACAAGCTTTCCGGTCCTAACTTTTTAGACTGGTCTAGGAACTTGAGGATAGTTCTAAGACAAGAGTCGAAAGAGTATGTGCTGGAAAGGCCTGTGCCGGCTTTGCCTCAGGGACGTAATCCATCGGCTGCCCAGCTGGAGGACTACGAGGCGCACGTTAAGGACAACCGAGATGTGACATGTCTTATGTTGGCTTGCATGGTCCCCGAACTGCAAAAACAGTTTATGGACCATCAAGCCTATGCTATAATAACAACTCTTAATGAGATGTTTCCAGAGTAAGCTCGTCAGGAAAGGTACCTGACCAATAAGGCATTCCACTCTTGTAAGATGGGGGCCGGCACATCTGTGAGTGCACACGTGCTCAAGATGAAGGGCTATTTGGATACTTTGGCCCGTCTCGGATCGCCTATCTCTCAAGAGTTGGCGGTGGACACAATCCTCGCGTCCTTGCCGGATTCTTATGATCAGTTCATCCTTAACTATAACATGCAAGGGATGAACCGCACTGTCAGTGAGCTGCATGGGATGCTTAAGCTTACTGAGCAGTCGATCAAGAAGACTCCGCCGGTGCTGCTGGTTAACAAGGGGAACCCTCCTCTTGCTAAGGGTAAGGCCTAGGAAAAGGCCAAGGCCAAGGCCAAAAAGGCCAAAGCCAAGAAGGCCAAGGCCCAACCCAAGGCCCAGCAGAAGGCAGGTCCTGAGGACGTCTGTTTCGAGTGCAGACAGGCGGGCCATTGGAAGAGATCGTGTCCTAAGCTGATGGGAGAGCAAAGAAGGGGCCAAGGTGCATCCTCTTCAGGTATTTATGTTATAGATATTAACCTTACTGTTTCAACATCCTGGGTATTGGTTACTGGATGTGGTTCTCACATTTGTTGCAATGTGCAGGGACTGAAGAACAGAAGGTTGCTAGGGTCGGGAGAGGTGGACTTGCGGGTCGGGAATGGAGCAAGGGTTGCTGCCATAGAGATCGGCGAATACCACCTGATGATGCCCAGTGGATTGGTTTTAATTTTAGAACATTGTTACTTTGTACCTGCTATGTGCAAGAATATTATCTCTGTATCAATGTTGGATATTTCTGGATTTGATTTTACTATTATAAATGGTCGAATTTCTATATCCAGAGAGGGGTTATTTTATGGAGATGCTCTATTAAATAATGGCCTGTATATCCTGGACTTAAATGAAACCAATCATATCTATAACATAAACACGAAAAGGGTTAAGCCTAACGAACTTAATCCAGTCTACCTATGGCATTGTCGTCTTGGCCATGTAAACGAGAAGCGCATAGCTAGGCTTCACAAAGCTGGAGTCCTAGGGTCATTTGACTTGGAGTCAATTGATACATGCGAATCATGTTTAAGAGGCAAGATGACAAAGGCGCCTTTTAGCAAAAAGGCTGAAAGGGCCACTGGCTTGTTGGACCTAATACATTCAGATGTATGTGGACCTATGAGCGCAGCGACCAGAGGTGGGCATCTGTACTTTGTCACGTTCACGGATGATTTCAGCAGATATGGCTATGTCTATCTGATGAAACAGAAGTCCGAGACCCTTGATAGGTTCAAGGAATTTAGGAACGAGGTACAGAACCAGCTAGGCAGGAATATCAAAGCCCTTCAGTCGGACCGAGGCGGTGAGTATATGAGCCTAGAGTTTGACTCATACTTGAGAGAGCATGGAATACTTCCACAGCTCACTCCTCCTGGAACACCACAATGGAATGGGGTGTTCGAACGGAGGAATAGGACCTTGTTGGAGATGGTCCGCTCAATTATGAGTCAAGCATCTCTCCCAATTAGTTTCTGGGGACACGCCCTCGAGACAGCAGCTCTCATCTTAGACAATACTCCGACTAAGGCAGTGGAAAAGACCCCATATCAGATATGGACGGGCAAGGAGCCCAATGTGTCTTTCCTAAGGATTTGGGGATGCGAAGCACATGTCAAGAAATTGACTAGTGGTAAGCTGGAGCCTAAAACTGATAAATGCCTGTTTGTGGGCTACCCTAGGGAAACCAAAGGGTATTACTTCCACAACCCCGCCGAGAACAAGGTGTTCGTGGCAAGGAAGGGGGTCTTTCTAGAAAAGGAGTTCCTTTCCAAGAAAGATAGTGGGAGCAACGTTGAACTCAGGGAAGTTCAAGGTCCACAAGCTCCTGAAAAGGATAACTCGGAGGCCCAGGTGGAGCTTCCACAAGTGGAAGCACCGACCCAGGCCACACAAGAACCTAGAAGGTCTGATAGGGATCGTCGGGAACCGGAGAGGTATGGTTTCCTCGTCACCGATGATCAAACTCTTCTCATCTAGGATGAAGAAGAACCAAAGACCTACCAGGAGGCTATGGCTAGCCCACAGTCTGCAAATTGGCGTAAAGCCATGGAGGCAGAAATGCAATCTATGTAGGATAATTAAGTTTGGAACTTGGTTGATCCACCTCCGGGTGCTAAGGTAATAGGTTGCAAGTGGTGCTATAAGCTAAAAGCTGATAATACCTTCAAGGGGCGTCTGGTTGCAAAAGGTTTCAGACAAGTCCATGGAATAGACTATGATGAAACTTTCTCACCGGTAGCCATGCTCAAATCCATCAGGATACTGCTTGCCATAGCCGCATGGTATGACTATGAGGTATGGCAGATGGATGTCAAGACCGCTTTTCTTAATGGGAAGCTACTCGAGGATGTGTACATGACACAACCTGAGGGTTTTGTTGATCCTAAGTATCGGGGAAGGGTATGCAAACTTCAAAGGTCCATTTATGGACTGAAGCAAGCATCCCGAAGTTGGAATCTGAGATTCAATGAGGCTATAAAGGAATATGGCTTCATACAGAATCCAGATGAGCCTTGTGTGTATAAGAGGACTAGTAGGAGCATAGTCACATTCTTGGTACTTTATGTAGACGACATCCTACTCATTGGAAGCGACATACCTACACTGCAAGGGGTAAAGCAGTGGCTGAGTAAGTGCTTCGCAATGAAGGACTTAGGCGAGGCTGAGATGATCCTAGGGATTAGGATCTATAGGGATAGATCAAATCGGCTTCTGGGCCTAAGTCAGGCTTCGTACATTAACAAAGTTCTGAAAAGATTCAGCATGGACCGGGCCAAGAAAGGTTTCCTGCCAATGGGCCATGGGCTGAAACTTAGTAAGAAGAACTGTCCTAAAACAAGGGAGGACAGGGAGAACATGAAATTGGTTCCATATGCTTCGGCTATTGGATCAATCATGTACTCCATGTTATGTACGAGACCTGATGTCGCCTTTGCACTGAGTATGACGAGCCGATACCAGCAGGATCCCGGGGAGGATCACTGGAAAGCTGTCAAGGCGATCCTCAAGTACCTTAACCGGACTAAGGATAGCTTCTTGGTGTATGGTGGTCAGGAAGTGCTATCAGTTACTGGGTATACTGATGCAAGCTTCCAGACAGACCAAGATGAGTACCAATCACAGTCAGGGTATGTATTCTTGCTGAATGGTGGTGCTGTAAGCTGGAGGAGTTCAAAGCAGCCAACCATAGCGGACTCTACAACAGAAGCTGAGTACATCGCTGCGTGTGATGCAGCTAAGGAAGCTGTGTGGATGAAGAAGTTTATCACTGAGTTGGGAGTAGTGCCAACTATCCAGGACCCAGTCGATATCTTCTGTGACAACAATGGGGCCGTCGCACAAGCTAAGGAGCCCCGTCACACAAGAACACAAAGCACGTGCTCAGAAAGTTTTACCTCATACGAGAAATCGCGGAGAGAGGTGACATTGCATTGCACACAGTGGACACCGAGGATAATGTCGCAGATCCATTGACCAAGGCCGCTGGCCCAGCCCAAGCACGAGGGTCATACTAGATCTATAGAGATTAGGCCCATGCCTAGTTGGAACTAGTGCAAGTGGGAGATTGTTGGAAATGCCCTAGTCCCGAGGCATTGGTCCTTGTATTTGTACTATACATTTATTGGATTTATGTGTTTTACTCATTTGTGTTATTAATAAAGGCATCAATTCATTTATTATATCTATCTTGTGCAATATATTAAATGAAGTATCCAATGGACATATCTATATCCATGACGACAAGTGTCATGCACTTAGCAGTAAGACCATGGATAGGGTAAACGATATGACCATAAATAGATCCGTAGTCTGTTCCAGTCATGGGAATGAATGGAACAACAGACTATCATTAACCTGGTTGTATGGCAGTGTCTTACCGGTCATTGGACATGGAATGTCAACCAAGTTAATGGGTACATGCCTGGAAGCATGGTACTGGATAGATCCACTAAACGAGTAATCCACATGGTATGGTATCACAATGGATTCTCGTGTAGTACTTGTATGGATCCTTTGACCTAACCATATGATGGTGTTACATGTGATGTCGCATACTTAGGGTGTTGGGATTTGTCACCGGAAATCACCCGATAAAAGCGGAAGAACGCAGTGATTTCCTCAAATCCAGTCCCAGGAGCAATTGAAGTGGAAATTGAAAAACTTAAAATCAAATAGAAAGGGATTAAATTTCTTACCAGAAAAATCTCTTTCTGAGATGGATGATGACTGCAGAATTCAAAATAGAATTCCTCCACTCTCACGTACACGAACGCTTGGCGAATGCAACCCGTGCTAGCGTCGGAAAAACGAAACAATGGAGAGGGGAGAGCTATGGAAATTTTGGCTAGGAGGCTCTAAGCTTGGCTTGGCCGAAATTTCTAACCCTAGGTATTTATACCTAGGGTTGGCCGAATTCCCTTAGGGGAATTCAGGCCCATCTTGGCTCCTGTCTATTCTGTGCGGGCTTCCATGTTTTAATTTAGGCCCAGTCTAATTTTAATTATTCTGGTTTAAATTAATTTCAAGCCCAATTTTAATATACCCATGTATTTAATATATTACTCCAAGTAATATATTATTTACATCTAAATTAAAATTAGTTTGACAATTAATTTAATCCATCAAATTAAAATTAACTCTACACAAAATAAAAACATATGTAAACCCATACATATGAATATTTCCACCTAGGAAATAATTTCATAATTAATCTAATTAATTATGAAGAGCCAATTGAATATATTAATTTTATTATTATAACCAATCCAATTGATCTTTATAATATAATTAATATATATACATGCTTCTCCCTCCACTGTGTATACTCCAAGTATACATGTGATTCCTTAAGTCTGCATTCTATCGTTTTATGTGTACGATCCTGTGGGCCCATCTTTATGTTGGTAGTGGGCCTTTGGCCCGCAGACTGCAGTTGGGCTCTACCAAGCCACTGCAGCCCCCAATTGAGATGGAGATGGCAGTCTAACTGATATCATAACCCTGTAGTTTAAACTTGTACATCCCATGTCATTGATATCGGTGTCCAACACAGAGGCATGGATTGATCACCCTCTTTTGTGTCCGGACATTTACTTGATCCCGAATGTACTGATCCTCACAAACAAGTTCCAACTTGTTTAGGTGTGGCCACACTCTTATCAGTCACATTCATCAAGTGGCCGGTGATATCTTCTCAGTTGGTTACTGAGTGACAAATCCCTTCTGCATATCCATAGTATTACCATGTTCAGAGACATACCCGAAAGTACCCATACTTGGCACCCTATTACAGGCCCTTTAGGCGTACCCCTAAGTATGCGACTTCACATGTAACACCATCATATGGTCAGGTCAAAGGATCCATACAAGTACTACACGAGAATCCATTGTGATACCATACCATGTGGATTACTCGTTTAGTGGATCTATCCAGTACCATGCTCCCAGGCATGTACCCATTAACTTGGTTGACATTCCATGTCCAATGACCGGTAAGACACCGCCATACAACCAGGTTAATGATAGTCTGTTGTTCCATTCATTCCCATGACTGGAACAGACTACGGATCTATTTATGGTCATATCGTTTACCCTATCCATGGTCTTACTGCTAAGTGCATGACACTAGTCGTCATGGATATAGATATGTCCATTGGATACTTCATTTAATATATTGCACAAGATAGATATAATAAATGAATTGATGCCTTTATTAATGACACAAATGAGTACAACACATAAATCCAATAAATGTATAGTACAAATACAAGGACCAATGCCTCGGGACTAGGGCATTTCCAACATAGGGGTACGCCTAAAGGGCCTGTAATAGGGTGCCAAGTATGGGTGCTTTCGGGTATGTCACTGAACATGGTAATGCTATGGATATGCAGAAGGGAATTGTCATTCAGTAACCCACTGAGAAGATATCACCGGCCACTTGATGAATGTGACTGATAAGAGTGTGGCCACGCCCAAACAAGTTGGAACTTGTTTGTGAGGTTCAGTGCATTCGGGATCAAGTTAATGTCCGGACACAAAAGAAGGTGATCAATCCATGCCTCTGTGTTGGACACCGATATCAATGACATGGGATGTACAAGTTTAAACTACAGGGTTATGATATCAGTTAGACTGCCATCTCCATCTTAATTGGGGGCTGCAGTGGCTTGCTAGAGCCCAACTGCAGTCTGCGGGCCAAAGGCCCGCTGCCAACATAAAGATGGGCCCACGGGATCGTACACATTGAGCGACTGGACACCGATTTAAAGAATCACACGTACACTTGGAGTGTACACTCTAGAGAGAGAGAACTGTATATATTAATTATATCATAAGGATCAATTGGATTGATCATTATAATAAAATTAATATTTGGCTTCACATAATTAATTGGATTAATTATGAGATTATTTCCTAGGTGGAAATATTCATATGTATAGGTTTATATACGAATTTGTTTTGTGAAGACTTAATTTTAATTTGATGGATTAAATTAATTAGTCAAACTAATTTTAATTTAAATGTAAATAATATATTACTTGGAGTAATATATTAAATACATGGGTTAATTAAAATTGGGCTTGATATTGATTTAGACCAGACTAATTAAAATAAGTTTGGGCCTGAATTAAAAGGAGGAAGCCCACACAGACACAGAAGCCAGACTGGGCCCAAATTCCAGCAAGGGAATTTGGAAGCCCTAGGGTTAAAAACCCTAAGGGGAATTCGGCCAAGGCAGTAGTAAGTCTAGCCCCCCTTTGGCCGAATTCTCCTTCTCTCCCTCACTCTCTAATCTTCGTGATTTTTGACGCTAGCACGTGCGGTGTTCGTTAGGCGCTCGTGTACGGGAACGAGAAGGAATTCTATTTTGAATTCTGCAGTCATCATCCATCTCTAGAAAGAGATATTTCTGGTAAGAAATTTAATCCCTTTCTATTTAATTTTAAGTTTTTCAATTTCCACTTCAATTGCTTCTAGGACTGGATTTGAGGAAATCACCGTGTTCTTCCGCTTTTATCGGGTGATTTCCGGTGAAAAATCCCAACAGGTTCAGCTACACTGTAATTTCCCAGTTGAGCTGAGCCGGGTGGCGACTCCTATACTTTTCATCGAGATTTAGGTCTCGATTCTTTTTCGAAACAATCCGCTTTTCCAAAAAACTAATTTCCAAATCAAAAACCCCACGTGAGGGAGGGCCCCGCCCGAAATCGAGGCGCCCCTTCCGAAAGGGAGTCCCGCGTCCTATCGAAAACGTGTCGTCCGCTCACAGCAGGATGTTGCTCCCGGGTTATTGATTTAACAAGCATATCATCGACATACACTTCGACTTCTTTTTGGATCATATCATGCAACAGAGTTGTGACAGCCCTCTGATAAGTGGCGCCGGCGTTCTTTAATCCGAAAGGCATCACTCTGTAGCAGAAAGTACCCAACTCGGTGATGAATGATGTTTTCACCTTGTCGATCTCATCCATCAGAATCTGGTTGTACCCTAAAAAGCCATACATGAAGGAGTACATTACCACTTTTGCTGCGCTATCAACTAGGACGTCGATATGGGGTAGTGGAAAGTTATCTTTTAGGCATGCTTTATTCAGGGTCCTATAGTCGACGCATACTCTGACCCTCCCATCCTTTTTAGGCATAAGGACAATGTTGGCTAGCCATTTTGTATACTCCACCACTTCTAGAAACCTGGCGTCTATCTGTTTGGCCATTTCTTCTTTCACCAGCGTAGCCCATTCCGGCCTTAGTCTTCTCAGCTTTTGCTTTACCGATTTGAACTTAGGGTCCATCGGGATTTTGTGCACTGCTATTTCTGTATCCACACCCGGCATGTCTTCATACGACGAGGCGAAAGCTTTAACATGTTTTTGGAGTATTTTTATTAATTCTTTCTCTTCCTCAGATTTTAGCTCGTGTGAAATGAGTACCATTTTAGGGGTTTCATCTATACTTATATTGATCTCATGCAAAGCAGTGTCATGTATGCTAAATATGCTTGATGGTGATTTAAATGCATGCACAGAATTATCAGGATAAACATCACACAAGTAAGCAAACTGGGATTTCATTGCATTGAACTTATCATAAAGTACATCAGTTACATTGAAAATGGAAGAAATAGATACAACAAAATCATTTTCATCCTCCACAGGCGGAGGGCCTTGTTCTTCATCTGCTTCCATCTTCCCTTCCAAAGCATCATCCTGGGTTTCAGCTTTCTCTGCTTCTTTTTTGGTCTCTTGCATCTTAGCTCTTTTCATGATCTTGGCAATTTCAACGACCACAGAGTCTAAGTTCACTTTGGCCATTAATTCTTCACCGAATCCCTCCTTAGATTTCCTAAAAGCTTTGCTTAATGCAGCAGTCAAAGCTCCTGAGATCACTTTTATAGCTTCAGTACAGGTCTTCTTTTCATCTTCTTCCTCGGTCACCTCTACGACTTCTACTGCCACCTCAGAAGACTCTCCTTGCAAAATCTCAGATTCAGCGGTTGCTTCTTCCGCTGTTATAGGGGCTATCGGCTCCTCTTGGCTTTTGTCAAAATCAACCACATCTGCAAAGATCTCAAAACCAGGACACTGGACACCTCCTATCATCACCGGTTCTGTTTGACCCTTATAAAGGCCTTCTCCCGCCTTTAGAAACGGCTTCACCATAATCCTTCCATTCTTGCCCTTCCTTAGATTCTTCCGCTCAGATGCTCCTTCTCCATAACCAAGGCCACACTGCTTCGAATTCCCAGAGTCGATCTTAAATTCTGGAACCCCTTGCAAGTTGATTCCGAGTCCTATTCCCAGGACAAAGTTCTGCTTATACAGATACCGGGATAGCCACTCCGGCATGTAATTCTCATAAAGGACCATAGGGGCATCCGTGGTCTCTTCCTCTTTAATCACAGCGACTTGAAATCCACCAAAGGGAACCACTTCTTCATTCACTGCAGCTACCATCGACTGGGCATCCGCCTCTACAGTCACAATTCTGCCGTTCATAGAGAACTTGATCTTTTAATGCAATGTGGAAGGGACATCTCCCAAAGGATGAAACCAGGGCCTTCCAAGCAACAGGGAGAATGTGACTGGGATATCAATCACTGTAAAAGCAACTATGGACCTAACTGGCCCAACCTCTACTTCCGCTTCAAACGTCCCTATCACCGTTCTTTTAGAGTCATCATATGCTCGGATGATTGTCGAGGATCTCTTTAACATTTTTTCACTCAGCCCTAGAAATGGCAATATCTTTAGTGGACAAATATTCAGTGCTGACCCATCATCCACCATGACGCAAGGCATGACCTTATCCATCACATGGGCCCTGACATAAAGAGCCTTGTTGTGGGCCTTCCCTTCAGCAGGCAGGTCTTTCTCAGAGAAGACAATATCAGGGCTCCCAACATGAACCTTGTCTAACAAACAGCACATAGCCTCTGGTGAAGCTATAGGGGAGACTTCAATTTCTGACAATTTCTTTACCAGAGCAGCCCTGTGCTCTTTGGAGGTCCGAAGCAAGCCCCACAAGCTAGCTTGGGCAGGAGTTTTCTTTAGCTGGGAAATGACTAGGTCTTCTTTCTCAATTCCTTCTGGCGCCGAAGTACTGCCCGACCCATTCATCGGTGCCTTATCTTTCATTTGATCTGCTGGCTGATATACCCTTCCATTTCGGGTCACGTGCTGCACTTCTGGAATCTTCAGCTTTCAACAACTGGGAGTTTGACTGCTTTTCCTCTGTCAAATTCTTCATACTCATCTTCAGAGTCGAGATCATCCAGACTTATGGGCTTGATCTCCTTACATCCCTCCTTTTTCTCACATTCGGGTTCCACTTCGGGTTCCCCTACCGCCACTGCCTGAATCGTAGGGTTCGCTTGCAGAACTTGGGCAAATATGAAGTTAGCCGGCAACCCTGACTGAACCATGTTAACCCGCTTTTCGAATGCTGGCAGTGGGTTGGTTTTAGTGCTAGGTTTGGCTAGCTCTTACAGCTTTTCCCTCGTCAATGAGCTTCCGGATAGCATCCCTTAGCTTGTAGCAGTTATTGGTTCGGTGGCCTGTCACTATATGATAAGTACAGAAGTTATCCTTGTCAGCTTCAGATGGCTTCTCAAATGGCCTTAAAGACTGTAGCAGGCCAAACATTTGGCGAATATCTTTGCTAAAGTAAGAGTCCAAGGCGATATGCCTTGTGCTCCAGAACCCCTATTCTGGTCGCCTTGCTGCTGATTCACAGTAGCCACTTCAACCTGCTTCACCTCTGATGATTGCCCCTGTTTACCACTGGAACCTGAAACAGAACCACTGCCAGACCCAGCTGCTGCGGTTGACCTATTCCCTGAGGTGTATCCTGTGCTTCTTCCTCCTTTGTGACCGGTCGGCTTCTCCTCTTCATCCCTCTTTATCTTCATAGCCATGCTGTAAACCTCACTGAGCTCCTTAAAGGGATGGAATTTCATGTTGTTCTTGAAAATGTCTTTGCTGCCGTCAATGAGCTTCTGTATAAGCTCATCTTCATCAGGGCGGTTCTTTGGGGCAATGCATAGAAGGGATAACCAGGCTGGCTCAGCTAGCTGGCCCGGTTAGACCTGGAAATCGTTTTGAAACGTCCCTGTATTCTTGTTTTTGTGAGAAATTCATTTTTGAAAACAATTTTTCCGGTTTACATGCATTTTTTATATATTAAGTGGGTCGGTTTTTGGAAGAACTGGGTCTCCATCGTGGCATTGTTCTAAATGCAAATTTGCTGGAAATTAAACCTAAGGTAGTGAATGCACATATCAAAATTCATTTTGATGTTTTTTATGGATTTTTGGAAATTTTTGGGGATAAAAGCTGTAATTCTAATTCTGGAACAAGAGTTACAGTCGTGCGGCTGTAACTACAGTCGTAAGACTGTAGTTTACAGTCGTACGACTGTAAACGGTTCAGGATCAAGATTTCGCCAAAATTATTCTGAATCAAAATGGAAGAAAAAACAATCTGGAAATTAAGAACACTCGTACGACTGTAGACTGTTCGTCAAAATCAAAAACAGTCGTGCGACTGTTCTTAATTTCCAGAAGCAGAAGTACGAAAATGCAGCAGAAAATGCACAAAACTCACTTCAAACACACAGAAAGCGAGAAAAGGTGTAAGGAGAAGAAGTGTCTACCTTCTTAGAAGCTAATCCAAGTCGTTTTGACCCCTGGCGTCGCTCCAATCCTAACAAATTCGCACTTTTTCTTTGAAATTAAAGTTGAGGCTTTATGTCCAAAAAATCCAAGATGTAAGGGATTCTGATGATTTAAGTCCGGATTTTTAATCTGATTGTGAAGTTAATTGATTAGCCTAAGGATTTCTAGCAGATTTTAATCCTAATTCCAAGAATTAAAAGAAAATAGAAGAGGAAAAGATGAGTTTTTATGGTTTTTTACTTCTTCCTTTTCCTTTTCTCTTTTCTCCTTTCTCTCTCTAATTCTTTCCACCAGAATTCAAGAATCCCCTCTCTCCTCTCTTCTTCTTCCTTTTATCCTGCTTTCCTCGTTGCTTGCTGTCCATCGGCGCATTAATTGCGCCACCCTCTCTCCTCCATTTTCTGCTGCAGAGGTATGGGCTCCTGTAACTTTTCTGATATTATAGTCGTACGACTGTAATCTTTAAATTATAATCGCACGACTGTAAGGACAGTCTTACGACCATACTCTTTTTTCTCTTCTTTCTATTTTTTTAAGTACAGAAAATTCCGACGCTTACAGTATCCTAAGGGAATCCAACTAGGGCTGCTTATATGAGTTTGGTCTAAGTCGGGTTGAAAATCAAGGTTCCCATAGCATAATATACTCCTCACTTCTCCCCACTCAAGGGTCCTAACGAAGGGGTTTGTATGAGGCAATGGGTGGTGTTTCGTATCCGCGCCCCCAAGTCCAGGAGGAATTTAGGCGACGCTTCAACAATCCACCGGGCTATAAATGGATACTTAACCTAATGCAAGCATGTCTAACTAAAAATGCAAATGAAATACCAATCAAGAATCATCCACCTTATTTTAATTAGACACTTTTTAGGGCTTGTCAAATTCTTTTAAGTTTTTAAGAAAACTTTTTTTAAGAAATCCCCAGCAGAGTCGCCACTGTGAGCGGACGACGTTTTCGACGGAATGCGAGACTCCCTTTCGGAAGGGGCGCCTCGATTTCGGGCGTATCCCTCCCTCGCGTGGGGTTTTTATAATGGAAAGTCGTGTTTTGGAAAACATAGAATTATTTCATAAAAGAACCGAGACCTAAATCTCAATGAATATTGTAGGAGTCTCCACCCGGCTCAGCTCAACCAGAAAATTTATAATGCCGCTGAACCGGACAAACGGCCGCTACACTATCCAGAGATTTGGCTCCGGACAAGTCCCTTATTTCGTGTCTAATTAAAATAATATTGGCCAATGTTCTCAAATGGTATTTCAAACTCTAAAGTCAATTTTATTGCATTAAATTAAACATACAGCGCGCATACAGATAAAGTAAAATAGTAAATGGTTAAATTATTGCAACCCGATCGAACCGAAATAAAAACTCTCGTCCTCACTTTATAACCGCCTAAAATACACGATTTATCTAAAAATTACAATCGCCTAAAATACACGAGGAATTTTATTAAATATATAAAAAATGAAGATAAAAAGCTACAAAACAGAGGGTTAGCACAGTTTACGACACGCCACAAATAGGACTCAAATATGACAGAATGGGAAATTAGAATTTGGGGGCATGCATTTAGGGTGATAACTGGGTCGGCTCGACTAGCCGGCCCGATTAGCCTTGGAAAACGTTTTGAAACGTCCCTGTATTTTTGGTTTTGTGGGAAAATCATTTTGAAACAATTTTGCCGGTTTACATGCATTTTTACATGTGAGGTGGGTCGGTTTTTGGGAGAATCAGGTCTCCGTCGTGGCATTGTTCTAAATGCAATTTTACTGGAAATTAAATCTAAGGTAGTGAATGCACACAACAAAATTCATTTTGATGATTTTCTGGTTTTCTGAATTTTTATGGATTTTGGAATTAATTATAGCTCAAAAGGGAAATTCTGATTCTGGAAACATGTTACAGTCGTGCGACTGTAAGCAATCCAAACTCAGGATTTCGCCAAAATTTTATTTGAAATAAACTGAAAGGAAATCATCTGGAAACCAAGAACACTGGTACAACTGTACGACTGTTCATCAAACTCAAGAACAGTCACATGACTGTTCATCAAACTCAAGAACAGTCGCACGACTGTTCTTGATTTCCAGAAGGAGGAACGCAAAAAGTTGAACAAACTCACAAAATCTCACCAATCACCCAGAAAGCTTCAAAAACAAAAGGGAGAAAGAGTGGTAACCTTTTTGGCGCGCGTCCACCGTAGGATTGACCCCTGACGTCGCTCCAATCCACTAAAATTCGCACTTTTCTCCTTGAGTTAAGGTTAGGAACTTTGGGTCCAAAAATTTCCAAATGCTTAGGGATCCTTGAAGATGAGTTTTTCCCTTTCTTTTCCTTGTCTCTTTTCTTCTTTCTCTCTCTAATTTTCTGAGATCCCCAAAACTCCCCCTCTCTCTTCTCGTTTTTTTCCTCTTTTCTCTTCCTCTCCCCTTCTCATTTTTCTGCTGGAGCCCCCTTTTCTTTCCCCCTTTTTCAGCTTTTAGGGTATGGGCTGGCTCACCTGTCACCATCCTACAGTCGTACGACTGTAGTTTGATTACAGTCGCACGACTATAGTAAAGTCGTACGACTATTCTTTTCTCTTTTTTTTGTTGAGGGAGTAAAATTCCGACGCTTACAATAAGTCTGATTTCGGACAGAAAAAATAAAAAAAAAATTTAAAACCGAGTGATAAAAAATGAACAGGTTTAAAAATAAATGAATAAACTAATTTTTAATTATAGAAAAGGAGAGATAAAAGAAGACAAATTTTTGGAGAAAGTGGGAGTGAAACAAGTTATATTGTAAGTTATACTTTTGCGATCTATTTTTTATAGTATCAATTATATAGAGTCCATTTGAATACCTGTTTTTCATTTTTTTTTTTTTTTTTTTTGCTATTTAATGTCAAACAACAGTTTTAATAATATTGGTTAGATTTTACTAGCAATTGTTATTAACTTTTATGAAAGAAAAATTTTTGTTTCCTATAAGCAAATAAAACATGTTTTAAAAAAAAATCATTTTATTTTAGTTATTTTATATCCTAACAATAACAATTTGTCATGTTTTTACCAAACACTAATTATCAATCAGCAAACAACAACCAGCAATCATCAACAGCAAACAACAAACAATATCAGTAAACAACAAACAACATCAGTAAACAACAAACAACATACCCAAATGGCCCCATAGCTTTTGAAAATATTGGTGGTTTTTTAAGGGAAATTGTCAGGAATACCCTTGTTTTAGGCTTTTGTTTTTGGGCCTACATTTTCATATTTACTGAAATACGTTTTTCTATTTTTTTTTAGATTTTACGGTTACTTTTTTCTTTTTTATGCTTTTCATTTGTTTTATTTGTCTTTTTGTATTCACTCATTTTTGCTTCGTGGTAATCACGCCTTCAAGTTTTCTTCTTCTTGCTTTCGTTGTTATTCATCATTTCTTGTTTGCAGTTTATGGGTTTTGTTTGCAGTTCATCATTTTCTCATCATTTTTGTGTGTTCGTTTAGGTACTTTGTTTTCCTGTGTTTGTTTGTTTTCCAATTTGGTTTTTTTTTGTGAGTTTTGTAGTTTGCTTTGTAGTGTTATATTGTATACAATGGTGAAGGGTTCTAAAAACTCGGATACTCAAAAGGGTAAGAGTGTGTTTGTTCAGAAGTCACTTACTGTTTTTAAGGGGAAAACGAAGGATGGTGTTGCTAAAGAAAAAGTTAGAAACGAGGTTGTTCCAAAACATCTTGTGGTAAGATTTTGTGTTATTTATGATTTTGTAGTTTCTTCTGTATCTATAGTTTTTGCATATTTGTTTGTTGTTATTTTGTTTTCTAGGTGTTTTAAGCTTTTGATATTTTGATTATACATTAGTTATTGCTTCTGGTACACTGATGATACCTTACTTATACCTTAGTTTTTTTTTAATGATAAATTGATTATACCTAGTTATACCTTTTTATACACTGATTAAACCTTAGTTATACCTTGTGATACACCAATTATACCTTTTTTTTTGTTAATGATACACTGTTTATACCTTAGTTATACTTTTTTATACCTTACTTATACCTTATTTTGTTATATTTGTTAATGATACACTAATTATACCTAGTTATATCTTTTTTATACACTGATTATACTTTAGTTAAACCTTGTGATACACTAATTATACCTTAGTTTTTTTTTTTTTTTTTTTTGTTAATGATACACTGTTTATACCTTAGTTATATATATTTTTTATACCTTACTTATATCTTATTTGTTATATTTGTTTTTATTTTTTATTTTTTTGTATTTTTTTAAGTTTTGTCTCTTATTTTTCTTTTTTTTTAAGGAAACCTCAAGGGATGTTTTGATTAAGGTTTGTTTTTGTTGTTATTCTATGATTATACATTCCTTATACTGTTATTATATCTTTTATTATTCTTTGGTTATAACATTTTTTATTATATCTTTAATTTTTTTGATTAACCTTCGTTTTTTCTATGCTGTTTTTAATGATGATGACAAGGAATCAAGTGATGAGGGTGATGAGAGTGAGGATAGGTTTATGTATCTGATGAGGATAATATTATGAATGATATGGATGAGGTTAGTAAAACTGACTGTACCTTAGTTATAGCTTAGTTATAGGTCGTGACATACTGTTTATACCTTAGTTATACTTAGTTAAACATTGTTTTATACCTTAGTTATACATTGTAATTCACTGTTTACCTTTTGTAAAACTGAGACCTTAGTTATACTTACTGATATACTTATTATACCTTAGTTATACCTTCTAATAAACTGATTATACCTTTTTTATACCTTCTAATAAATCGATTATACCTTTTTGTAGTAATTATACCTTAGTTGTACCTTACTTAGAACTTAGTTGCACCTTTGATACTCTTATTATACCTTACTTATACCTTTTTACAACTGTTATAAATTAGTTATACTCTAATTCTACCTTAAACACTGTTTTATACTTTAGTAATATGTTGTTATACATTGTTTATACTTTCGTAAAACTAACACCTTAGTTGTACTTACTGATACACTTATTATACTTTAGTTATACCTTTTGGAACACTCTTTATACCTTTTGATAGTTTGATTATACCTTTTCTTAAATCTGAGAGGTTAGTTTTACTTACTGATACACTTATTATACCTTAGCTATACTTTAAGATACACTGATATAGTGATTATACCTTAGTTATATATTAAGATATAATATTATAGTGATTACACCTTAGTTATATATTAATATACAATATTATAGTGATTATACCTTAGTTATATATTAATATATAATATTATAGTGATTATACCTTAGTTATATATTAATATATAATATTATAGTGATTATGCCTCAGTTATACTTTACTTATACCTTGTGGTACTCTGTTTATACATTAGTTATACTTTGTGATACACCCATTATACCTCAGTTATGCATTTTTTTTATACATGTAAATTCTCTGTTTATACATTTGCTTTTTTTTTTTTTTTGCCGTATGTGGATAGTCAAGGAAATAAGAGTGCTGTTGTTATGTTTGGGGAACGTGATGATAAGGCTGAGAATAAGTTTAAGGAAGATGTTGGTATGGAAGATAATGTTGTTGTTGTGGAAGAGAAGCAGGAAGTTGGTATCGGTATTGTTATGGAAGAGGAGGTCAGGAGTGATGGTATGGATTTGGATGTTAAAAAGGATATGAATGAACAGAGTTTCACTTTTGACAGTGTGGTGAGTGAGAGGGCTATAGTTTTGTATAAACCTCCTGGTTTCCTCTAATAACAATAAATGATCCTGATTTTGATTTTACTAAGTATTTTAACTTTGATGCTATAACTGCGATTGCTGATGAAGTTCTGTTATTATTAAGTGGTAATTTAGAGATTTCTTGTGTTGTTCATAAGGAGGAGGATCAGGTTGGTAATAAAGAATTTTCTGTTAGTGAGGAGAGTAAGCAAGAAGGTACTGGTGTTAGTTTAGACATTCCTGTTGTTGTTTATAAGGGTGGTGTTGTTGATGATAAGGAGGGTGTTGAGTTTGGTAATAAGGAGGTTTCTGTTGTTGTTAAGAGTAAGGAAATAGCTGCTGTTGAAAATTGGATTTTGTGGAAGGTGATAGGGCTGACAGAGTAGCTGCTGGAAGTAATAAGAGAGAGTATGAAGCTATTGCTGCTCTTGAAAAGCTAAAAAAGGCTGAATGTTATTAGTTTTTATAATTTTTTGTTGTTATTTTTGCATGTTTTGTACTCTTTATTTTTGTATTTATTGCTTTTATACTTTGATTATATCTTGTATTATACACTGATACATTAGTTATACATTGTCTATACCATCTTATACCTTGAATATACTGATTATGTTTCTGATTTTACTCATTACATATTATAGGGGATTGGTTCCATGTGCTTCTTAGACTTTATTTATCCTAATATTTTGGATCAACTTGAAGTTGAGAGTTACGAGAGAGTGTATTTTGTCAAAGATGTGCATATTTTGTTGTTGTTGTTGTTCTTAATGTGGGGTTTATCTTTCTTATTTTTTGCTTACTTTTTTAGAAGGATGATATTATGGTGATTGATGATAAAAATGTGAAGACAGACATTTATAAAAGAAGGAAGAGGGTTGGTGGTCGTGCAGTTTCTTCATCGTATACTACTAAATTTGGGTCTGATGAGAAGGTTACTTTAAAGTCTATTTGTAGATCAACTATTTTAGATGATTTGGCAGAGTTAGGGGAGTATCCTAGTGATTATGAACTTACTAGTGATTTCATCCGTTTTATTTACAAGAATAAATATCCAGCTAAGAAGTTTTTTTTTTTTTTTTTTTTGCTTTTAGGTTGTTTTTTTTAATTTTTGTATTTTTGCTTGTGCTGTTTCCTTTGATTTTTTTTCAGTTCAAGGCACAACTAGTATGCTCCTAAGAATAATTTGATAAATCCACCTTTTTGTTACAGTGTTGGTTCAGTTAATACAAAGACTTTCTTTCTTGAATTGTATACGCCTGGAGAGTATTTAAGTAGCACTGCAAGTATTTGTTTCTTATACCTTGTTTATATTTGTAATACATTGATTATTTTTTAGTTATACTTATTGATACACTTATTATACCTTACTTATACCTTTTTGATACTCTGATTATACATTAGTTAAACCTTCTAATACATAAATTATATATTAGTTATACATTCTGATTCACTGATTATACCTTTGTAAAACTGCCACACTTTACTTATATTTAATTAAACACTGATTATACCTTCTAATACACTGAGTATAACTTTTTGATGCAATAATTCTACGTGTTGTATAACTGTTAGAGCTTAGTTATACTTATTTAAACAATCATTATACCTTAGTTATACTTTTGTGATACGCTGATTATACCTTTGTAAACCTATTATACCTTTAGTTATACTCGCTTAAATAATCATCATACCTTAGTTATACTTTTGTGATATACTGGTTATACCTTTGTAACCCTATCATACCTTTAGTTATATTTTACTGATACACTGATTATATCTTTTGTAAATCTGATTATAATTTCTGATAAATTGATTATACTTTTTTTATACCTTATAATACGCTAATTATATCTATGTAAAACTGTTAGATCTTAGTTATACTTACGGATACACTTATTATAACTTAGTTATACCTTTTGATAAATTGATTATAACTTTGTTTATACCTTATGATACTGTAAGCGCCGGAATTTTCCGGACTTAAAAAAAAAAGAGTTGTCGTAGACTGTAATACCAGAGCAGGTACAGTAGCCCATACCTTGTGACATAAAAAATTGGGGTTGATTTGAGAGCAATTAATGTTGGATATGCCCTAGTCCCGAGGCATTGGTCCTTGCATTTGTATCATACATTAATTGGATTCATGTATTATACTTATTTGTGTTATTAATAAAGGCATTAATTCATTTATTATATTTATCTTTTGCAATATATTAAATGAAGTATCCGATGGACATATCCATATCCATGATGACCAGTGTCATGCACTTGGCAGTAAGACCATGGATAGGGTAAACGATATGACCATAAACAGATCCGTAGTCTGTTCCAGTCATGGGAATGAATGGAACAAAAGACTATCATTAACCTGGTTGTATGGCAGTGTCTTACCGGTCATTGGACATGGAATGTCAACCAAGTTAATGGGTACATGCATAAGGGGCATAGTACTGGATAGATCCACTAAACGAGAAATCTGTTGGAGATTGTGCCCTAAGGACAATATTGGATTATGTAATTTGACTTCTAAGATTAATCTAGTGTAGATTAATATTATCATTTATGTTTGTATGTTAGCATTTATGATAAGTATCCATGAATAAATCGTGTTATTCTAAATATCCCTAGTCGATTGTTATTATGGGAATAATAACAAACTAAGACTAGTGTGAGTGATAATGGATATTCATAAGATGAATATAGTGTATACAGATACAGATTATACTCACGGGTAATATGTTAGAGAACATGTTACTGGAGACCCACTATGAGATCAAGTTCATGGTCATGTGTCACAACTGATCTTGATTATAGTAGTGTCATTAGCTGATTCCTTTGACCTGAGGTCACCATTGATTCCGGGATGAACTCATGTTGTGCTTTGACGCAGTCAAACGCTGCTCGTAATAGAGTAGTTATAAAGGCTGTGATTGGGTACGATATGACTCATGCCTTGGGATGTGAGTGACAGATATGGGATTTTGTCCCTCTCTAACAAGAGAGCGATATCACTGGGCCCCTCGATAAGTAAGACTGTTAAATGCATGGCCGTGCTCAAATAAATTGATAATAGTATCAATTGATTTGTCTGGACAGTTTACTTTGAGATCGAGAAAGCATATGATTAATTATATAAGATTGACAAGTGTACCATGTCTTATGATTAATCATGATATCAAAGAGACAAAAGGGAATATGACATTCTATAAATAGGTATTGGATCATTCCAATCATGTTAATTGGGTAGTCATAAAGGCTTGCTAGAGTCCGCTTATGACCTATAAGGATATTATGGTAATCTCCTTATTGCCAATTAATATGAACCTATGGGGTCACACACAAAGAGCAAAATGAAGTTCATCTTATCGGGTATAAATTATTATTGGATAATAATTTATGGATGAGAAAGAGAATAAATATATATAGTGATATATATTTAAGTGTGTATATATATAAATATTAATTTGATTAATATTGCATAAAGTATGCTACATATTATAATTAAATTATATAAAGATATAATTAATTATAATGTTATATATACATATGTGTATTATGGAGAATTGATTTGATTTAATGTTAATTGAGAATTAATATTAAATTGTGTGGGTTAATATATAATTATAACTAATAGGTGTATTAGGTTATAATTATAATTAACTAATTAGGTTTTATATTTAAGGAAATAAAAACCTAAACCTAATCACACTCTCCAAAAATACACTAACTGAATTCGGCCAGCCACCACAAAAAAAAGCAGCCAGCCGAAATTCTCCTCCCAAGCCAAAGGAAAAAATCTGATTTTTCTGCTCTTTTCTCTCGTTCGAAGAATTGTTCTTCAATCCCGGCGCTAGCACGCGGTGAATGAATTGCTCCGTGTGGATCAACCGTAGAGGGAAGCTACTTTGGTTCCTAATTGATTCAAAACCTACAAAGAATTAAGGTAATTCTTTAACCCTCCTTCCAATTCAATGCAATGTACATGGGTCCTTGGTGGGGATTAATCCTTTTATTTCTGCTGCGTATATATTGTTTTTGTGCGATTAATTCCCCAACAAAATCTACATGGTATAGTATCACAAGTGATTCTCGTGTAGCACTTGTATGGATCCTTTGACCCGACCATATGATAGTGTTACATGTGAGGTCGCATACTTAGGGGTACGCCTAAAGGGCCTGTAATAGGGTGCCAAGTATGGGTACTTTCAGGTATGTCACTTAGCATGGTAATGCTATGGATATGCAGAAGGGATTTGTCACTCGGTAGTCCACTGGGACGATATCACCGGCCTCTTGATGAATGTGACTGATAAGAGTGTGGCCACACCCAAACAAATGGGAACTTGTTTGTGAGCTTCAGTGCATTCGGGATCAAGTTAATATCCGACACAAAAGAGGGTGATCAATCCATGTCTCTGTGTTAGACACCGATATCAATGACATGGGATGTACAAGTTTAAACTACAGGGTTATGATAACAGTTAGACTGCCATTTCCATCTGAATTGGGGGCTGCAGTGGCTTGCTAGAGCCCAACTGCAGTCTGCAGGCCAAAGGCCCGCTGCCAACATAAAGATGGGCCCACGAGATCGTACACATAGAACGACTGAACACAGACTTAAGGAATCACATGTATACTTGGAGTATACACTATGGAGAGAGAGGTATATATATATTAATCATATTATAAAGATCAATTGGATTGATCCTAATAATAAAATTAATATATTCAATTGGCTCTTTATAATTAATTGGATTAATTATGAGATTATTTCCTAGGTGGAAATATTCATATGTATAGGTTTACATATGATTTTGTTTTGTGAAGATTTAATTTTAATTTGATTGATTAAATTAATTGGTCAAACTAATTTTAATTTAAATGTAAATAATATATTACTTGGTGTAATATATTAAGTACATAGATATATTAAAATTGGGCTTGAAATTAATTTAAACCAGAATAATTAAAATTGGATTGGGCCTGAATTAAAGATGGAAGCCCACACAGAATGAAAGAAGCCAAGCTGGGTCTAAATTCCCCTAGGGAAATTCGGCCACCCTAGGTATAAAAACCTAGGGTAAAAATTTCGGCCCCCCAAATCATAGTAAGCCACCATTGCCGAAATTCTCTAGCCTCTCTCTCTATTGTTTGTGTTTTTCCAACGCTACCATGAGTTGTGTTCGTTAGGCATTCGTATACGAAAACGAAGAGGGAATCTAATTTGATTTCTACAGTCTTTATCCATCTCTAGAAAGAGATATTCCGGGTAAGAATTTAATCTCTTTCTATTTCAAATTTTATGTTTTACAATTTCCATTTCAATTGCTCCTGGGACTGGATTTGAGGAAATCATCGCGTTCTGCCGCTTTTATATCGTGTTCTGCAGCTTTTATCGGGTGATTTCTGATGAAAAATCCCAACAGTGGTATCAGAGTGGGTTTTTGATCCGTGGAAATTGTTAAAATTGGTTGAATCCCATGTTTTAAAATTGGAGATTTTTTATTGGAGTTCTTGGTTTGGGTTTAAGATTTTTCCCATTTGTTTTTGTACAATTGAAATTAAATTTGCATATAGGTTTATGTTAATTTAATTTAATTGTATGATTTTGGAATTCTTGGTGAACTTCTTGTTGTTGATGGATGTCATATTTTGTTTGTTCATATATATTTTTTTCTGTTTAAAAAAAAAATCTGGCTCCCGGGGGTACGGGGCTGCCGGCGGCTGGAGCGGGAGCGGCGGCGGCAGCCGCTGGTTCCAGCAGCTACGCCGCTGCTGCTGCTAGGGCAACTCGGTTGCCCTAGCCGCAGCGGCCCAGGCCCAGCGTTTTTGGATTTGACGGGTTTTGGGCCCGAGGCCCAGTTTTGAAATTTTAATTGGTTTTAAAATTCGTGTGTTTAAATTTATGCAATTTAAATGCATGTGGTTTCTTGAATGAAATTTTATTTTATTCATGTGATATTAATTTTGGAAATTAATATGGTTAATTGAAATTGGTTCGGGTAATTTTGGCACAATTACTTGGACGACTAAATTGGACCCATGGTTTCCCAATTCCAGTGGGAGTAGTTGGACTGTCTAGGCTAGAGGCCCAAAGCCCGTCAAGGGTTAGAACCATGGTGGGCCAAAATTGGCGATTTCTATATAATGGCTTGGACATAATTGAAATGGGCTTAAATCATGCATTATAACATGCTTATGAATTATATGTATTGGATGCATATGTATGATTAAATGTTTGTATGGTTGGATGCTGTTGGGCCTTGTACAAGATGGGTTGTATTTTTCTTTTTGGGTAAATACGGCCTGCGTGTCGTTTTTCTTTTTTTAATGTAATTTTGTTTTATTCAATTATTATAAAATTTGTAAAAGAAGAAACCCATGGAGTGGTGAGCCCAAGTGGAGGTGCAAGCGCAGAAGGAAAAGATGGAGTCCCACCTGATATTTATTTCAAGTATAGGTTTACTAGAATAATATTAGGATGTAATATAGGCCCATAGCAATCCATTTTACTTTTATTTAATTATGCTTAATATTTATTTGCATGTATAAATGTATGATCCAACAACAATTTCACCCGCCTTATGTACGTAAGCCGTTATTAATTGAATCTAATAACCAAATGGAATTACTAAGTCGCTTAAAAGTGCTTCCCTCATTCAAAACCGACTCGAAGTGGGAATAGGCCAATTGTAGACCATGCCCTCGTAGGATACACTGGAGTATTGTCACTTTGTATTGGGTTAGAGTATGGGATACTCTAACACTTGAATGGAGGTTTTGACTTAGCATGGGTAGTAGGATTCTCCTGGCCCTAAGCACAGATGGTTAACTGCCAACAAGCCCATCAAACCGAGAGTCCCTAGGTTGGGATTGGACGGTGTTCCTATCTAAATAATTAAGGTATAGTTGTACCAAACCCTCGTTTGGCTATATCTTGATGAAATATGGATCTCGACCCATGAGCCCAACAACTCGGTTTAAATTAATAACATGATTCATTATTAATTTCATATGGGAATAACAAATTAAAGTCCTTTATTAACACTCTAAATGTTTTTCTGTGTAGAAACTCTTAAATGGCAAACAACAGTACCTTATCACTGTGATCAATTCTGGAAAGGGACAAGCTTTCCGGTCCTAACTTTTTGGACTGGTCTAGGAACTTGAGAATAGTTCTAAGGCAGGAGTCCAAAGAGTATGTACTGGAAAGGCCTGTACCGGCTGCGCCTCAAGGACGTAATCCACCGGCTGCCCAGCTAGAGGAATACGAGGCGCATGTCAAGGACAATAGGGATGTGACATGCCTAATGTTGGCCTGCATGGTCCTCGAACTGCAAAAACAGTTTATGGACCATCAAGCCTTTGCTATGATAACAACTCTAAACGAGATGTTTCAAGAGCAAGCTCGTCAGGAAAGGTACCTGACCAACAAGGCATTCCACTCTTGTAAGATGGGGGCCGGGACATCTGTGAGCGCACACGTGCTCAAGATGAAGGGCTATTTGGACACTTTGGCCCGTCTCGGATCGCCTATCTCTCAGGAGTTAGCGATGGACACAATCCTTGCATCCTTGCCGAATTCTTATAATCAGTTCATCCTGAACTACAACATGCAAGGGATGAACCGCACTGTCAGTGAGCTGCATAGGATGCTTAAGCTTACTGAGCAGTCGATCAAAAAGACTCTGCCGGTGCTGCTGGTCAACAAGGGGAACCCTCCTGTTGCCAAGGGTAAGGCCAAGGAAAAGGCCAAGGCCAAGGCCAAGGCCAAGAAGGCCAAGGTTAAGAAGGCCAAGGCCCAACACAAGGCCCCGCAGAAGGCAGGTCCTGAAGATGTCTGTTTCGGGTGTAGACAGGTGGGCCATTGGAAGAGATCGGGTCCCAAGCTAATGGGAGAGCAAAGAAGGGGCCAAGGTGCATCCTCTTCAGGTATTTATGTTATAGACATTAACCTTACTGTTTCAACATCCTGGGTAATGGATACTGGATGTGGTTCTCATGTTTGTTGCAATGTGCAGGGACTTAAGAACAGAAGGTCACTGGGGTCGGGAGAGGTGGACTTGCGGGTCGGGAATGGAGCAAGGGTTGCTGCCATAGAGATCGGCGCATATCACCTTGTGATGCTCAGCGGATTGGTTTTGATTTTAGAACATTGTTATTTTGTACCTGCTATGTGCAGGAATATTATTTCAGTTTCTATGTTGGATATTTCTGGATTTTATTTTACTATTTATAATGGTAGAATTTCAATATCTAGAGAGGGATTATTTTATGGAGATGCTCTATTAAATAATGGCCTATATATCCTGGACTTAAATGAAACCAATCACGTCTATAACATAAATAGCCTAACGAACTTAATCCTGTCTACCTATGGCATTGTCGTCTTGGCCACATAAACGAGAAACGCATTGCTAGGCTTCATAAAGTTGGAGTCTTAGGGTCATTTGACTTGGAGTCAATTGATACATGCGAATCATGTTTACGAGGCAAGATGACAAAGGCGCCTTCTAGCAAGAAGGCTGAAAGGGCCACTGGCTTATTGGACCTAATACATTCAGATGTATGTGGACCTATGAGCGCAGCGACCAGAGGTGGGCATCTGTACTTCGTCATGTTCACGGACGATTTTAGCAGATATGGCTATGTCTATCTGATGAAACACAAGTCCGAGACCCTTGATAGGTTCAAGGAATTTAGGAACGAGGTACAGAACCAGCTAGGCAGGAATATCAAAACCCTTCGGTCGGACCGAGGCGGTGAGTATATGAGCCTAGAGTTTGACTCATACTTGAGGGAGCATGGATTAGTTCCACAGCTCACTCCTCTCGAAACACCACAATGGAATGGGGTGTCCGAACGGAGGAATAGGACCCTGTTGGACATGGTCCACTCAATGATGAGTCAAGCCTCTCTCCAAATTAGTTTCTGGGGACACACCCTTGAGACAGCAGCTCTTATCTTAAATAATACTCCGACTAAGGCAGTGGAAAAGACACCATGTCAGATATGGACGGGCAAGGAGCCCAATGTGTCTTTCCTAAGGATTTGGGGATGCGAAGCACATGTCAAGAGATTGACTAATGGCAAGCTGGAGCCTAAAACTGATAAATGCCTGTTTGTGGGCTACCCTAGGGAAACCAAAGGGTATTACTTCTACAACCCCGCCGAGAACAAGGTGTTCGTGGCAAGGAAGGGGGTCTTTCTAGAAAAGGAGTTCCTTTCCAAAAAAGACAGTGGGAGCAATGTTGAACTCAGGGAAGTTCAAGGTCCACAAGCTCCTAAAGAGGATAACTCGGAGGCCCAGGTGGAGCTTCCACAAGGGGAAGCACCGACCCAGGCCGCACAAGAACCTAGAAGGTCTGGAAGGGATCGTCGGGAACCGAAGAGGTATGGTTACCGATGATTAGACTCTTCTCATCTGGGATGAGGAAGAACCCAAAACCTACCAAGAGGCTATGGCTAGCCCACAATCTGCGAATTGGCGTAAAGCCATGGAGGCAGAAATGCAATCTATGTACGATAACCAAGTTTGGAACTTGGTTGATCCACCTCCGGGTGCCAAGGTAATAGGTTGCAAGTGGTGCTATAAGCTAAAGGCCGACAACACCTTCAAGGGGCTTCTGGTTGCGAAAGGTTTCAGACAAGTCCATGGAATAGACTATGATGAAACTTTCTCACCAGTAGCCATGCTCAAATCCATCAGGATCTTGCTAGCCATAGCCGCATGGTACGACTATGAAGTCTGGCAAATGGATGTCAAAACCGCTTTCCTTAATGGAAAGCTACTCGAGGATGTGTACATGACACAACCTGAGGGTTTTGTCGATCCAAAGTATTCGGGAAGGGTATGCAAACTTCAAAGGTCCATTTACGGACTGAAGCAAGCATCCCGAAGTTGGAATCTAAGATTCAATGAGGCCATAAAGGAATATGGCTTCATACAGAATCAAGATGAGCCTTGTGTGTATAAGAGGACTAGTGGGAGCATTGTCACATTCTTGGTACTATATGTAGACGACATCCTACTCATTGGAAGCGACATACCTACACTACAAGGGGTAAAGCAGTGGCTGAGTAAGTGCTTCGCAATGAAGGACTTAGGCGAAGCTGAGATGATCCTGGGGATCAAGATCTATAGGGATAGATCAAATCGGCTTCTAGGCCTAAGTCAGGCCTCGTACATAGACAAAGTTCTGAAAAGGTTCAGCATGAACCGGGCCAAGAAAGGTTTCTTGCCAATGGGCCATGGGCAGAAACTTAGTAAGAAACACTGTCCTAAAACAAGGGAGGACAGGGAGAACATGAAATTGGTTCCATATGCTTCGGCTACAGGATCAATCATGTACTCCATGTTATGTACGAGACCTGATGTCGCCTTTGCACTGAGTATGACGAGCTGGTATTAGCAGGATCCCCGGGAGGATCACTGGAAAGCTGTCAAGGTGATCCTTCAGTACCTTAACCGGACTAAGGATAGCTTCTTAGTGTATGGTGGTCAGGAAGTGTTGTCAGTTACTGGGTACACTGATGCGAGCTTCCAGACCGACCAGGATGAGTACCAGTCGCAGTCTGGGTATGTATTTTTACTAAATAGTGGTGCTGTAAGCTGGAGGAGCTCAAAGAAGCCTACCATAGCGGACTCTACAACAGAAGCTGAGTACATCGCTGCGTGTGATGCGGCTAAGAAAGCTGTGTGGATGAAGAAGTTTATCACTGAGTTGGGAGTAGTGCCAACTATCCAGGACCCAGTTGATATCTTCTATGACAACAATGGGGCCGTTGCACAAGCTAAGGAGCCCCGGTCACACAAGAACACAAAGCATGTGCTCAGAAAGTTTCACCTCATACGAGAGATCATGGAGAGAGGTGACATTGCATTGCACAGAGTGGACACCGAGGATAATGTCGCAGATCCTTTGACCAAGGCGCTGGCCCAGCCCAAGCACGAGGGTCATATTAGATCTATAGGGATTAGGCCCATGCCTAGTTAGAACTAGTGCAAGTGGGAGATTGTTGGATATGCCCTAGTCCCGAGGCATTGTTCCTTGCATTTGTATCATACATTAATTGGATTCATGTATTATACTTATTTGTGTTATTAATAAAGGCATTAATTCATTTATTATATTTATCTTGTGCAATATATTAAATGAAGTATTCGATGGACATATCCATATCCTTGATGACCAGTGTCATGCACTTGGCAGTAAGACCATGGATAGGGTAAACGATATGACCATAAACAGATCCGTAGTCTGTTCCAGTCATGGGAATGAATGGAACAAGAGACTATCATTAACCTGGTTGTATGGCGGTGTCTTACCGGTCATTGGACATGGAATGTCAACCAAGTTAATGGGTACATGCATAAGGGGCATGGTAATGGATAGATCCACTAAACGAGAAATCCACATGGTATAATATCACAAGTGATTCTCGTGTTGTACTTGTATGGATCCTTTGACCTGACCATATGATGGTGTTACATGTGAGGTCGCATACTTAGGGGTACGCCTAAAGGGCCTGTAATAAGGTGCCAAGTATGGGTACTTTCGGGTATGTCACTTAGCATGGTAATGCTATGGATATGCAGAAGGGATTTGTCACTCAGTAGTCCACTGGGACGATATCACCGGCCTCTTGATGAATGTGACTGATAAGAGTGTGGCCACATCCAAACAAATGGGAACTTGTTTGTGAGCTTCAGTGCATTCGGGATCAAGTTAATGTCCGACACAAAAGAGGGTGATCAATCCATGCCTCTGTGTTAGACACCGAAATCAATGACATAGGAAGTACAAGTTTAAACTACAGGGCTATGATAACAGTTGGACTGCCATTTCCATCTTAATTGGGGGCTGCAGTGGCTTGCTAGAGCCCAACTGCAGTCTGCGGGCTAAAGGCCCGCTGCCAACATAAAGATGGACCCACGGGATCGTACACATAGAACGACTGAACACAGACTTAAGGAATCACATGTATACTTGGAGCATACAATATGGAGAGAGAGGTATATATATATTAATCATATTATAAAGATCAATTGGATTGATCCTAATAATAAAATTAATATATTCAATTGGCTCTTCATAATTAATTGGATTAATTATGAGATTATTTCCTAGGTTGAAATATTCATATGTATAGGTTTACATATGATTTTGTTTTATGAAGATTTAATTTTAATTTGATAGATTAAATTAATTGGTCAAACTAATTTTAATTTAAATGTAAATAATATATTACTTGGTGTAATATATTAAATACATGGGTATATTAAAATTGGGCTTGAAATTAATTTAAACCAGAATAATTAAAATTGGATTGGGCCTGAATTAAAAGATGGAAGCCTACACAGAATGAAAGAAGCCAAGCTGGGCCTAAATTCCCCTAGGGGAATTCGGCCACCCTAGGTATAAAAACCTAGGGTAAAAATTTCGGCCCCCCAAATCATAATAAGCCACCATTGCTGAAATTCTCTAGCCCCTCTCTCTATTGTTCGTGTTTTTCCAATGCTAGCACGGGTTATGTTCGTTAGGCGTTCGTGTACGAAAACGAGAGGGAATCTAATTTGATTTCTGCAGTCTTCATCCATCTCTAGAAAGAGATATTCCGGGTAAGAATTTAATCTCTTTCTATTTCAAATTTTATGTTTTACAATTTCCATTTCAATTGCTCCTGGGACTGGATTTGAGGAAATCATCGCGTTCTTCCGCTTTTATCGGGTGATTTCCGGTGAAAAATCCCAACAATTAATGCTCCGTTTTGGCAGAAAAGCAAGGCCAGAAAATAAAAAAGGAAAAGAAGGAAGGAGGAAGGACTTTTGGTCCTGGTGTTGGAGAGGTTTAGAGAGAGAAATTAAGAGAGAATTGGAGAAAAAAGAGAGAAAAAGGAAGAACACATAAAACCCATCTTTTTCTCCTCTTTTTCTTTTTAATTCTTAGGTGTTTAAGTTTAAAATCTATTAGAAATCAATAGGTTAATAGCTGGACACTCTAAATTCAATCAAATCTGGACTCTAAACTCTCTAAATCCTTGACATTTTGGAGATTTTGGACTTGACTTTCGAAACCTCAACTCAAGGAGAAAGAAGCAATTTGGAAGGGATTGAGGCGTTTCCAGCTGCCATTCGTACGGTGGATCCGCGCCATAGAGGTAAACATACTTCAAACCTTCAATTTTGTTGCTTTTCTGGGTGATTTGGTGTGTTTTGGTACATATAAACTCCTTTTCTGTGCTTGCTGTTTTTGGAAATCAAGAACAGTCGTACGACCGTTCTTGAGTTGAAGAACAGTTGTATGACTGTAAATACAGTCGTACGAGTATTCTTGATTTCCCTCTAAGTTTTTAATTTTATTTGAATAAATTTTGGCGAAATCCTGCAATTGGAAGGATTATAGTCGCATGACTGTAGTTATAGTCGCACGACTGTAACTTCCATCTAGGGGCAGAATTTCCAATTTAATCCATAAAAACTCATAAAAATCCTAAAAATTCAGAAAAATCGAAAAATCATCAAAATAAATTTTGTTGTGTGCATTCACGACCTTAGATTTAATTTGCAATGTTATTGTATTTAGAACAATGCCACGACGGAGACCCGAATCTCCTGAAAACCGACCCACCTCGCATACTAAATCAAAGTAAACCAAAAAATAAAAATGTTTTCAAAATGATTTTCTCACAAAACCAAAATACATGGACGTTTCAGAATGTTTTCTAGGTCTAATGGGGCCGGCTAGCTGAGCCGACCCGGTTATCCCCCAATTGCATGCCCCCGAACTCCTAAAATCCCATTTTGTCCTATTTGAGTCTATTTGTGGTGTGCCGTAAACTGTGCTAACCCTCTGTTTTGCAGCTTTTAAATTCTTTTATTTTTATTTTTGATGTAATTTAATAGATTAATTCGTGTATTTTAGGCGATTGTAAATTTTTTAGATTCTCGTGTATTTTAGGTGGTTGTAAGGTGAGGTTGAGAGTTTTTATTTTTATTCAATCGGGTTGTAATAATTTAATTAATTATTCACTGCTTTTTTTTATCTGTATGTGCGTCGCATGTTTTATTCAATAAAATTGACTTTAGAATTATGAAATATCATCTATGAACATTGACCGTATTTATTTTGATTAGACACGAAATATGGGACTTGTCTGGACCTAGATCTCTGAATAGTGTAGCGGCCTTTCGTCCGGTTCAGCTACACTGAAATTTCCCGGTTGAGCTGAGCTGGGTGGCGACTCCTAAACTACTTATCGAGACTTAGGTCTCGGTTCTTTTATGAAATAAATTAATTTTCCAAATGAATTTTATTATAAAAACCCGAAGCGAGGGAGGGTTGCCTGACATCGAGGCTCCCTTTCCGAAAGAGTCCGCGTTCCATCGAAAACGTCATCCGCTCATAGATACGCTGATTATACCTATGTAAAATTTTTAGACCTTAGTTATACTTAGTGATACACTTATTACACCTTCTGATAAACTAATTATACCTTATGATACGCTGATTATACCTATGTAAAACTATTAGACCTTAGTTATACTTACTGATACACTTATTATACCTTATAATACACTCATTCTTTATTTAGTTATATTTATTTAAAGACTGATTGTAATTTCTGATACATTGAGTATCTATACTATTACATCTGTATTACAATGATTTTTTTTGGTAAAAAAGTGTTTATACCTTTCCTGATACTGTTATAATTTTTTTTAGCACATGGATATAATTATGTATTATTTGAGGAAGAAGGGGAAATACTGTAATCGAATAACATGTAACTTCACAACTCCCGATATAAGGTTTGATAATGAAGTGAAGCATATATATGGAATTGTGGAGAATATTCTTACGACTGATGAGATACTACAACACATAAAATTTAATGATGTCATTACTAATTTGATGATGAGTGTTGATATTTGGATGGGGAGGTATGACGTAGATAAAGTTTTATTGCCAATTCATATCGGTTAAAACCATTGAGTGTTAGGAAGGTTTTTCTTGAAGTTGAGGAAACTCTTTATCTATGATTCTTATTTGGGTAGACGTAGTGCCGATTCCACTGGTGAATGCGCTAAGGAGTATGCTGTTATACTTCCATACGTTTTACATCAGTGGTTAATTCTCTGTAGCAGGGTTGGTCTTATGGAATCTGATGTGTATAAAGTAGGGAATCCTCTACGTCCTCTCGAAGTGGAAATTATTGAAAGCATACCTCAACAGATTGTTTAGTTTTTTTTTATATATTTTCATTATACCTTAGTCGTACTTTATGATACAATGATTATATATGATCTATCCCTTGTGATAAATTGATTATATCTTGGTTATGCTTTCTGATACATTAGTTATACCTTAGTTATACATTATGATACAATGATTATACCTTAGTTATACCTTTTGTAAAAGTATTAGACCTTAGTCATATCTTAGTTATACCTTGTGATACACTTTTAGAACTGTTAGAGCTTACTTATACTTATTCACTTATTATACATTAGTTAAGCATTTTTATACATTGATTATATCTTCTGATATTGTGTTTATATCTTCTGATATTGTGTTTACTGATTATACAATTCATATGGTTACTGATACATTAATTATACCTTTTTTCCAATGATTATGGAGTTTTTGTTTTGAGCTTTGTTGAGTATCTGATAAAGCAAAAGCCTTTTCCAGATCCATTTGATGTTAAAGCTCATAGGACAAGATTATTTGTTTCTCTGTATAACCATGGATTGTGGAGGAATCAGGAGAATGAAGAGAGTGAGAATGAATATTTGCATCCATTGGATGAGTGAAGTTTTTTACTTATGATGTTTTTCTTTTTTCTTTTTTTTAAATATTTTCAGATACAGTGTTTACATATTTTTAGATATAGTTTTCATTTTTTATACATTGTTTACATTTCAACTATAGTGTTTATTCAATGAAAAAGTACAAGTATAATGTCTTTGTTATTTAATACAATACAATTCAATACAATATTCAATTAATCATTATTTTGCTCCTCCACATGTTCTCCTGTTATAGCCTGGATTTTCACAAGTTCCACATTTTACTTTCATCTTTGTTTTTCTTTACCAAGCTACTCTGAATCTCTGTTTCCTTGGTCTTCATGCTTTTTATTTTGTTTCTGGTGGATTGAGTTTCTGATCCCTGATTTCTTGAGGTATATCCCATATATCTTTTGACTACATTGGGTATATTGTTCCTTCGTAAGTTGTTAACATTTTTTGTTTTGTGTAGTAATGTGAGCAGTAATTATATATGTTGAGGTGGAATTTCCTTATGTATGCAAGGGCATGTGGACATGGAAGCTCATCCTTTTGGAACTTATTGCAAGTTCATGTCTTTTCTCTCATGTTAGCTATGAAATCTATTCCATTTCTTGTGACTGTTGCCAGATTACCTATGGATGGTTTTACTTGCATTTTTATAATTATGTTTTTTTTTATGTCTTGAATATGTATATAATGTATATTGAATCTATAATAGAAGTGAGCAGTTGTGAATTTGAACCCGCATTTTCAAGGCTGGTATGTAGTTTGCTTGCATTACTTATTCTTACCTTTGTGTGAGCATTTTGATTATTGCTTGTGCAATACTTCTGTTTTTGTAGAAGAGATCTTGTAGCATACTCCGTAAGTACTCTATAAGAGTCATTATCGGTAGGCGTTTTGCTGCTTTATTCACAGAGTTTATTGATTCTACAATGTTTGATGTCAGGATGTTGTATCTGTTGTTTGTTGAGTGTACTCTGCTCCATTTGCCATACCTAATGTCGTGAAGGTATGTTGGGATTTTCTTGAAGGTACATTTGATACATTGATACTCTGATTATGCATTAGTTAAAACTTTTGATACACAGATTATACATTAGTTATACATTGTGATGCACTGATTATACCTTTTGTAAAAATGTTAGACCTTAATGTATACCATAGTTATACTTTGTCATACACTGATTATACTTTTTGTAAAACTGTTAGATCTTAGTTATACATTAGTTAGAACGTTATACCTTAGTTATACTTTGTGTTACCTTAGTTATACCTTAGTTAATGATTATACCTTAGTTATACCTTTTGTAAAACTAACACACTTATTATACCTTTAGTTATACCTTCTTAAGCACTGATTATACCTTAATTATAGTTTGTGATACAATAATTATACCTTAGTTATACCTTTTGATACACATTATACCTTAGTTATACTTTCTGCTACACTGATTATGCGTTTGTAAAACTGTTAATATACGTTTTTGAGATAGTGCGACGATTTTACCTTGTTCATCTTCTATTTATCTCTGAATTGTTTTTATGCATAGTCAATACTCCATTAGGATGTTACTTGCACTCTTTAGTTGTAAATAGAATTTAATGGATATGTCGTTCATTATTTCCATTGGAGGTTATCCTTCCGTTACCTGGAATTGGATTCGTAAATCTTCTTTTTGTTGATTGATTTTTATGTTTCCTTTGATAGTTCGGTTAAAGTCATTGAATGTTGATGTTGTTTGTACCAGGACTCCACTTATTTTGTAGTTGATGAATATGTAATTTTCAGTCCAAGTTCCATTATGATAGAGTAGAATTGCGACTTCTTGCATATTTCTATGATCGATTGAATGATTTTGTTAAACTGCTACGTTGTGATGGAGTGAGTTTTGCGACTATGAGATTATCGAGATTCTGGATTCTGCAATTGGATATCTTTGCGTTTGAGAAAGTATGTATGTTGGAGATTACAATTTTTTGCTTTGTTGTTTATTGCGGAAGAACCACGTACAACATGAATGTTTTGTTTTGGATATTTTTGAAATTTTGGAAAGTTTTTAATTTATGCAAACTTTTCCTTTTCAGGTAAAAATATTATATGATGCCAAAAGATAAGTATTTTTGTAAAATGCCTTTCTTTTTAATGTAGATGTCCTTAACTAAACTTTAACAATTATAAAAAAAGGCCCCAATTTTCTATTAAACATAAATGATAAAATAAAGGACTCATATTACAAAAAAAGTATGCATATATAACAACTATGCAAATCTTAGGCAAAAGCCAAATTTTGGTCTAGATAATTATCTAATTTTTTTTAAAATATGGTTTCATTTTTTAAAAAAGGCTTTAACATGAAACTGGCATTTCGATCTATTAAAAAAAGCCCCTTCACCGATTAAGGTTGTGTTGAGTAATTAAGTGTCTTATGTCGCTTAAATCAATGATACTACATCTAAACCGAAATATACATGATGTTTTGAGGGAAAAATGGATGGTTGAACCGAATGAATATGTGAGTTCAGTTCGGTAGAGTACCGACAAAACAACAAAAGTTAAGATATCAATAATGTCTAATATGTACACTTTAATGTCTAAAATTGCTTTAATTTTCTCTGGGTTTGCCTCTACCCCTCTTTGTGAAATCATGAAACCTAGGAACTTTCCTCCTCGTACTCCAAATACACACTTCTCTAGGTTAAGTTTGAGGTGGTACCTTTGCAGTATTTTGAAGGCTTCCTGAATGTCACGAGCATGATTCTCCTCATCCTTGCTTTTAATGATCATGTCGTCGACATATACCTCAACTATTCTTCCGATTTGCTCTCTGAACATGTCATTGACCAAGCGTTGATATGTTGCTCCTGCATTTTTTAAGCCAAAGGGCATTACCCGATAGTAATAAGTGCCTTCATGCGTGATGAATGCAGTTTTTCCTTTATCCATTGGGTCCATTGGAATCTGGTGGTACCCTGACTTCGCGTCCAAGAATGAGTATATTGCATACCCGGCTGTTGAATCGACCAGTTGGTCAATGCTGGGCAAAGGATAACTGTCTTTTGGACAGGCTTTATTCAGGTTGGTGAAGTCCACACACATCCTCTATGCTCCACTCAGCTTCTTCACCAAGACCACGTTTGCCAACCACTCGGGGTATAACACCTTTCTGATGTGCCCTGCTTCCATCAATTTGCTTAACTCCACCTTAATTGCCTTCTCCCTTTCTGGAGAGTGTTTTCTTCTTCTTTGTGCTACCGGTTTGGTAGCAGGGTTTATGTTCACACTGTGTTTCGCTACTTCAGGCAAAACCCTAATGATGTCGCTTGTGCACCAGGCGAAGGTCTCCTGCTCTTCTTTGAGAACTTTTGTGATCGCCTGCCTCAATTCGGATTTCAAATCCTTGGCCACCTGTAATGATCATCCTGGTCCCACTACTAGGGCTTCAAGTTCATCTATCGGCTCAGCCCTGTCCTGCCTTTCTGGCTTTTCGGATTCCCAGCTAACCTCTTCTATCTTCAAGAAAGCTAGGTATGTTTTTTGTGCCACTTGTTGGCTTCCTCTAGCCACTGCTACCCAGCCGTAGTCGGTATTTGAAGGGCTAAATACCGGATGGAAAGAACCGCTTCAGACTCCACCAGGAACGGTCTTCCCAAGATGATGTTGTAGGCGAGCGGGGTGTCAATGATAACGAATTCTCCTCAGATCTCCAGGTGTGCTCTTCATCGCCCACTTCTAAGGCCAGTGTTACCTATCCCATGACCGTGACCTAATGGCCACTTAAACCAACCAGTGGTGAATGCACCAGCTGGATTCTGCTCTTGTGAATGTCTAGCTGGCAAGCTGCCTCTTTCGTGATAATGTTCACTGAGCTACCGGTATCCACGAGGATTCGTTTCACTGTATACCCTTCAACTAATGCCTCAATGACCAAGGCGTCAGCGTGATGTGCTTGCAAGCCACTATGGAATAAGAATTAGCGATTCAAGCTGTTGTATTTCCCTGTGTTTGCCGGCTGATGCGTTGAGGATCTAGCCCTTTTGCTGGGCAGTTCAAACTCTGGGCCTCCAGCGATAACCATGACCACCCCTTTGGACTTCTTAGCCAGTCTTTCATCATCATCTCGCCCATCTTTCTGTTCCCTGTCCTTATTTGTGCTTCTTGTTATGCCGTCTACAAATCTGCTGAATTTTCCCGCTTTGATTAACAGATCTACTTCTGCGACAAGGACGCGGCAATTGTCTGTGTGGTGACCCTTGGCTTTGTGAAATTTACAATATGCTTCTTTTTCGCTTCCCATCGTCTGGCCTGGCTTTGTGTGAGGATATCGAATACTCTTCTCATCCGAGCTTCTCTGGATTGCTACCAGTACCTCACTGAGTGGGGCGTTCAGTGGTGCAAACCGTGATCGGTCACCAGGGCGGTCTCTGCGAGGGCGGTATCTGTGATCTCGTCTTTGCTGCCTTTCATCGAACCGGATGCCTTTGTACTTTTCACCAGGTCTTTTGTGCTTCGTAGGCATATCAATTTCATCAATCTCCACCATGCTCTTTGCAAGGGCTATCATTTGAGTTAATTCCCTGGGCTTCCTCATTATGATCTCCCCTCGAAACCTTTCATTTGTGGTATTTGTGATCATTGCCTCTTTGGCCGTACTGAAATCCAAATTTCTAACCTCCAAGCATGCGAGGTTGAACCGGTCAATAAACGACCTTAAGGACTCTTCGGGCTTTTGGATCACCTCCTGAAGGGTACGACTGGCCGCACCAGTCGGTATTGAGCCCATAAAATTCTTACAGAACTCTTGCCTCAGCCGATCCCAACTGTCGATTGTTCCCGTCTCTAACAATTCAAACCAATAGGCGACTGCTCCTATCAGTGTAGTAGGGAACAGGCGGTAAACCAACCTTTTTATGGCTCCTGCTATGTCCATCCGGTTTTTAAAGTTCCTCGTATGGACTCGGGGGTCTGTGTCACCCCTGTAGCTGTCAAAAGTTGGCTGCTTAAACTTATGGTCGATCGGTTGGTTGAGTATTCTTACTGAAAAGGGAGATTCCCCATTTTCCATTAACGGCTCTTGGTAGGGTATAGCAAATGTGCTCAATGCTTTCTTAAACATCGCCATGAACCTAGGATCATCTGTGAGTTCTGCCCCAGATGATGATGGTGTTGGAGAAGGAGGAGTGTTGCTTGGAACAGGTGTGTTATATGGGACCGCTGCACTGTTGCTAAAGCTGTATGGAGTAAGAAAATTAGATGTTTAAGGTAGAGCTGGTATTTGATATGATTGAACAATATGCGGCAAATAAGGTTGTGGTACTCCATACCAGGAGTTGGGAAGCAGCATCTGGGGACCTATGCTTCCCTGGGCAGCTATGTTGGGGGTTATCTGCATGGTAGCCGGCTGGTCTCCTGCTGGTGTAGGCATCCAGCCAAAAGCGGGTAGACATCCTCCTACTTGAGATCCTCTAGCCATTCCGACGCTGACGCCGGTGGAATGAGTCATACCTGGCCCTGACCCTTCTGATCTTACAACAGAAATTGCAGATTCAGAAATAGGGAAAAGAGCTCGCACAATGCTTGGATGAGAGACTGGTTCTGGCAAAGTATTCACCATAGAAAGGGGAGTACTACTACTCAGTAAGGATCCTATCATACTTTGTTCTTGCATCTGCATCTGCAGGACAGCTTGCCGGAAGTCGTTCTGATCGGCCGGACTCATTCCATAATTTCTGGAAATCCGATCCAAAACAGCACTAGCAGAATCACCATTGCCACCTGAAGTCGTGGCGAAAGTATCAGATGGATTTGGAGTAACGGTTGCTACAGGTAAGGGCATCATAATCCTTGATAATGGTGGCATTTCTCCCCCCTGAGAAGGAAGAATTGCTGAAATAGTATCTGAGGTTGTTGATCCCGATGACAATGTTCCGTTTAGTGGGTCCACGTTCACCGCACCAAATTGATAGCTCTGGGAAAAAGTATGACTTCACGCGGTTCAAGAGGACTGAAAAGCTGTCTCGCCTTGCGTAAAGACCGGATGCCTGGAACAAAGAAAGTGTAAGGACCGGGTGACCTCCGGGTCCACTCCGATGCTTAAGTCAGAAATTTAGAGAATAGAGGATAAGAATGAAAAATGTGTTCAGTGTTTGGAAAAAGATACCTGGGGGTTTTCTCGTTGCCCCCTTTTATACAGGGTAGCTCCGTGTGGCCTTATCAGGCCATTGTGTACGATCCACTATCATTGGCTGGGTGTGGTCCACTTTTTGGTCCCCTTCTGGCATATCTGGGTGGCAGAATCACCCTGCTCTTATCTCCGTGGCCTTCACCCTGTTCTTGTCTCCGTGGCACTCACCCTGCTCTTGTCTCCGCAGCACCCATTACTGGTACAATGCTGTGTCCCTATACATGTACAGTGGAGATCAGCTTACCTGTCTTTTGAAATAGAAAACCTAATTAGAGCACAAGTTATTTGAACTGGTATTCCCCGGCCTTCTCTCTTTGATTCAGCCGGCTTTATATTCTTTGTTGGCCGAGTGAATCCGAGAAAAACTATAAGGCAAGTGATTGATTTGTCGACACGGTCGCAGACCGTGTGGTGCACGTGGTAAGCTTTAGGACTCTATGCTATTAGGTTGTAAGAGTAATTTGATTTCTTCCTTTTGTTGAATAGTCATTTGTACATAATCAACAAAACGATTTTTTGAATTAATTGAATTGGTGATTACAAGTTTTGGGAGGCTATTTAAATTAGCATACTCATTTTTCTGATATACAACAAGAATTTTTTCTCATTCCGATTCCTAAATTCTTGGTAATTATAATTTTTATTTTGTCTCAAAGCTATATGTTCGAATGAACAATTTTTAAGCTTATCCTATTAACATCGGAATGTGATTGACTTTTTGATTTGCATATCTATCTACTTGAACATTCATTTTCAAAACAATGACGTATACCACGACACGACAATGTTTTGATAAATTTTTCCCTTTTTTACGAACGCCTTTTACTTGCAATTTCGTGTTGATTTTCTCAATGGTCTCCCAAGATTATATTCTTATATTTCTTAGTTTTCTTAGATAGAATCCTGTTAAAAAATACGATAATTTTGTCTGGTTACAAATTAAAAAAAAATAATAGTATGGTGAAATGGTGATCTTAAAAAATAGGGGTGAGTATGGACTGGTTCGATTCAAAAACCGACCGAATCAAAAACCCGATCCAAAAAACATAGTATTTTATAAACCAATCCGATCCAAACTAAATTTTGGTTCGGTTTGGACTAGGTCGAACTAAAAACATCAACTTCTTAAAAAAAAATCAAAATAAAAATTTTTAAATTAGTAGTTTGTTTAAAAAAAAAAAGAAATACAAAAAAATTAATTTAAAAAATCAGTAATACTAATTAATACTGTTATATCACAATAAAATACTAAAATTATATATATATATATATATATATATATATATATATATATATATTCAACTCTTAAGTTTTAACAACTATAAATTAGCATCCAAAAATCACAATATAAAACTATAAAAAAATATAATGTCTAAACTTCTCTACAATTAGTATATATTAATTTTATAATTAATTTTAATATTTTACCAATTATTCGGTTTTTCGGTTTTGAACCAAACCGAAGTCCAAACTTCTTAATAACTTAAACCAAACCGAACCAAACTATAAAATGGATCGATTTGATTCGGTTGGATTCGATTTGGATTTTCGGTTTTTGAATATTGGTTCGGTTTTGCTCACCCCTATTAAAAAGTAAATAGGTGTAGCCTATTTTAATTAAATGCGGTAAAATTTGATAACCACTCAATACTATCATGTTAAAAAAAAAAAAAAAGAAAAACCCTTATCATCAGAAACATTTTTCCATTGCGGGATTAATTTGGGATATTTTTCCAATTTTTTTGGGGCATTATATCTACTTTTTTTTCTTTTCCAGATAATGAGCGTAATCATCATAAAACAATAAAAACAATAAGCCAACATGAATGCAAAATCCAAGAAAATTATCACTTCTAGTTCGGTTTGTATTTAAGTCTATATCTCTATATCTTATGGTAAATTTATTTTATGAAAAAATTTATGTACTTTATTTCAATCTATTTTTATGCAAAGAAATATAAATAAATTATATTTATTGACTCTTTTTTTATCAATATATTTATTGACTCTTAAAATTTTTCATCTATCTTAGAATTATATTATTTTTTCTGAAAATAGATTTATTTCAAATTTTATTTTATTTGCATTTCTCAATATCTTATAATAAACTAATTTGGATAAGATACCAAGAGCCTCCAACGTTTTTGGGCAGTTATGGATTTACCCTTAAGGTTAGAAATGGTCCAAATAAACCTTTAAGGTTTCGGTTTGGTACAATTTCGGCTTCTTTAACGGGATTAGATGCAAGCTTTGTGTAACTTTCCATATCAGCCGTTATTTGTCCACATCATCATCCGACATGGATAAGTAATTCACTGATCCGACGACACATATCGTCCGGTTAACAATATGTCAATGTGTTGAGTTAAAGTAAGATTGGTTTGTTTTATGTCATATTTATTGGATTAGTTTATGGGAGGTCATATTACCAATTAGACGACATATGTTTTCGGATCAATGGATTAGTTATCTACATCAGATGATGATATGAACAAATAACGATTGACATAAAAGATTTTACGGAGCTTGCATCTAATCCCATTTAAAAATTCTAAAATTACATTGAAACAAGATCTTAAGAGTTTAAATAGACCTAAAATTAAAAATAAATCTATAACCGTCCAACCTTATCCCTTCATGTATTTGTATAGCTAGGAGAGGGAAAAAGAAAAGAGGAGAAGAGTGAACGACGATGGTCCAAAAAAGTATACAGTTGATAAGATAGAACGTGTTACAGCATAGCATGTCTCACTAGGGTTTTTAGAGATTAGGTTGAAAGCCTCCGTCTCATTTCTCTGCCGCATTGGCTAGGGTTTTCCACTCTTCTTCTTCTTCTTCTTCATTGCTGTCTTCGATTTGCCTTTGTTTCTCTCTCTCTCTCTCTCTCTCTCTCTCCCCTCCAAAAACGCACTTTTCTTCTTTTCTTTCCGACAAATATCTAAGATCGGTTTATCGCTATGGCTTTAAACAAGCTCTAGAGGGCTCCTGGTTGCTGTTTTTCACTTGAAAGAAAGGGGTTTTGTTTCTGTTTATTCATCGGATTATCCTTAGAAATGGCAACCATGAACCCTTTTGATCTCCTTGGTGACGATGACAATGAGGACCCTACTCTTCTCCTCGCCGCCGCTCAGCTCAAGGTGGTTGAAAAGCCTAAGAAGGCTGCTCTTCCTGCTCAGCAGCAAGCTCAAACTCAGCCTGCCAAGTCTGCTAAGCTACCTACCAAGCCTCCTCCTCCTGCTCAGGCTGGTGAGCTTTTGTTCTATTCTCTGACTCTTCTCTCTATTTGGTCTTATGTTTTTGTTATTGAAGTTCGGTTTTTAGCAGTATTTGAAATGTTCAGTTCTAGATAAGCGAGGAGCTGTGTTCCTCCTTTGTTAAGAAGTTGTGTGTTCTTTTTTAATGATTGATTGAGTATGTATGTAGATAACAAACATTTTTCTATTTTTTGAAGTTCAAGCTAATGAGTTTATCTATGCGAGCTTTTTGCTGATTTTGTCGTGTTTCTTATTGGACTCTAAAGATGAAGGAATAAGATAATGAGTTCACTCGATTATACAGTGATTTTTCTTCATTTTCTTCAATTTAGTGTATGTATTGACTTTCAGTTGGCTTACTCCCATGTTCTTGTTATTGATATATTCACTAAAGTGAGGTTCTGTTTAATCTCTTCCACTTGTCATACTCCAGGCTATTTAATGTGGTATCCCAGGACCGGTTGGCCGTTGTGGGATGGATTTTTGGTTATATATGTTTATTGTCTCCTTTACTGAACTTAGTAGATAAGTCCTGCCAGCACTCCAATTTTTATCTGTTCTTCTTGAAATTGTCTGTACACGCACATGTTTCAATATTTTCTTCCTTTCCTTGTTGTGGTTTGGATGTTAATTGTCGTTGTGGAGTTTTATGTAGCATTTTATCTTCCATGCAAATCAGCCAAGGAATGAAAACTTCCCTCTAAAGTATATGTTTACAAATATATCTTAATGCCTGTTTGACATGTCAATTGAAATTTGAGAAAATGATGGAAAGTTTGATTTTAAGGTTTTTTTTTTTTTTTAAAATTTTTGTGACTGTTTGTGGATAGTTTTTCTGCTAAACCTTAGCAATGTATGCTGTGGTAGTTGGGTCATATTGTGTGAGTAATGTTTTTTTTCTGACTGCATTGCATTTTCACTCCTGAACAGTGAGAGAAGCAAAGTATGAAGGTGGACGTGGTGGTGGACGTGGCCGTGGGCGCGGAGGTGGTGGTGGATACAATAGGGATATGAGTAACAATGAAACCTCCTTTGGAAGCAACAATGGGTTTGCTGGAGGGTACAGACCATCTGAAGAGGGAGATGCTGGAAAGGCCTATGAGAGGCGTGGCTACGGTGGCCCTCGTGGAGGTGGAGGTGGTTTCCGTGGACCTCGTAGAGGTGGTTTTAGCAATGGGGAAGACGGAGAAGGTGACCGCCCTCGCAGGGTGTTTGAACGTCGCAGTGGTACTGGACGGGGGTTAGTATTTCTTTCCAAATAACAGCATTACTGTAGCCGCATGTGCTTTATATCTGATCGTTCATTTCCCGTGCCTGTTCTTTCAATTTATCTAGGAGTGAGATCAAACGTGAGGGTGCTGGTCGTGGTAACTGGGGAACTCCTAGTGATGACATTGCCCCGTGAGTGCTTATGCAAGATGGCCGTAGAATCATACAATCATAACAGAGCTTTTTTCTTTTAAAAAAAGAAAACTTTGAAAACAAAAGTACTTACATAATTAGTTAATGTTTTTGTAAATCAAGGGAAACTGAGGAACTTGTTGCCGAAAATGAGAAGAATGTTGTTGCTGAAAAGCAGTCTGGAGAGGAAGAGGTTGCTGATGCCAACAAGGAAAACCCTTCAAATGAGCCAGAAGAGAAGGAGCCTGAGGACAAGGTACATTGTCATTTCTATACAGGGACATCTTCGCTGAACCAACCGTTTGGCTTACGAAAAAATTTGAACTATATTAAATTTTGGTCTGACTTGATATGTGTGCATAGTATTATGTTGGATTATGAACTGTCATTAGTATACACGTAGTACATTATTCTTGATTAGATATTACATTTTTTACATATGATATAGATAGACTGATTGATTGTTTGGTTCTCGGGATTTTTGTCTATGCTTAGAGAAGCTTGAGATGTTTAAAAATTTTGCTACTGTTTAAATGTTGTATTTTTTGAAGCTTGCCTTTCTTTGTGGGGGTGTATGTTAACATGTTTGATTAAACTTTAAAGGATGGTATTCAAGGTAATAGATAAGACAAATGAGTGTAATATTATTAATCTATCTTATTGCTGCCCATTTTTATTATTTTTGTTATAATCATCTTTTGCATTAGTGTATCTGTAGTATGGAATTCTTTCTCCGTAGAATTGGCAGTCAGTGGAGTGGTTTTTGTTTCGGACATTAATATCGTAAATTTTCTATTCTTTTTTTCTCTCTTAGATATTCAAGTCACACATTTCTTTGCGCGTGACAAGTAAAAATCTTATTCCTGTATCTACCTCTTACAAGATTTTCCCTAAAGGTTACATAAATGTCGATATTGCTTTGCTTTCTTCGAGTTAATATGTTTCTGGTCTGTATGTTGACCCCGTCAGTGCAACTTAATATTTTATCATTTTGTTTTTGGAAAGAGTAATGATCACCTTGTACAACGTTTGCATCTCAATTTAAGTTTCATGAAGTTTCATAATCACACAAGCAAATTCTATATGTTCTGATGTTTAGTGCACACATTGTTTCTTTCTTCCAATAGGAGATGACTTTGGAAGAGTATGAGAAAATTCGTGAAGAGAAGAGAAAGGCTTTGCTTTCTACAAAGGCTGAGGAAAGAAAGATCGATGTGGACAAAGAGTTTGGTGCCATGCAACAGCTTTCAAATAAGAAGAAGGGCAATGATGACATCTTTATCAAACTGGTGAGTGTTTCTGTAATAATTTGTTGTTTTATTTGATGGTTGGTTACCTGAACTTATTTACTTGTATGATTTGATCGCAAGGGTTCTGAAAAGGACAAAAGGAAGGATGCTGCTGACAAAGATGACAAAGCCAAAAAGGTGTGCTATTATTTTGTTCTTGTTTTTGGTATAAGCATTCTGACTTTTGAGGCCAAGTTTGTAATATTTGTTAATCTTTCCTGTTGTCCCTTGGGACTTTGTTTGTTGTCAGCTGCATGGTTTATTGTACAAGATTGGGCTATAATTAATTCTTTTTTACCTTTTATATTGTGTGTTAAGATGTAATCTGAATTCTCCGTTTTCAGATATGTTTTTCTTGATGGGAATGGGTGGGTATTTGTTAGCTGTTCACTTCAAGTTCCATTTTAACCAGTCTGGTTTTCTTTCTTATAATTGTGGATTTTTTATCCTAAATTTAAAGCTTCATATCATTGCTTTCCTGTATTACTTTTTTCTATTGAGCTTTGATTTTGATGTTTGGATAGTTCGGATGACATACTATTTTTTTTTTTCTTTTGTTTTTGTTGCAACTGTTATAACTGCAATGTCTGAGCAACATAACATGCCTTACACTGGTGTATTGCTTTATGCCATCTCTTTCCATGATTTGTGTTTGTGTTTTCTTAGCTGTTTCACGATTTCTGGATGGAATGCTAATCATTGTCATTTGCTTGTAGTCTGTGAGCATAAATGAGTTCCTGAAGCCTGCAGATGGTGAGAAATACTACCATGGTGGGCGTGGTCGCGGCCGCGGTCGTGGATCAAGAGGTGGATACTACGGTGGCAACACTAGGGATGCAGAAGCTCCCCCAATTGAAGATCCAGGGCACTTCCCAACCTTGGGTGCAAAGTGAGATGCTACATCTCTTTTTTAGCGGCACTGGTCTTCTGTTTGGAACTCCATTGCTTTGTGCTAAAGGGTTCGAGTCTGGAGGGGAAGTGGTTTCTTGCATTATAAACCATCCCATCTATATAACATTTTAGTCTTTTGGGTGTAAATTTTAGATATTCCTCTGTGGGTTTATCTGTGTCGACTTTGATATGCATGCATACCCTCTTTTTTCTTTTCTTTTCTTTTCTTTTTTTTCTTTTTTTTCTCTTTCCTTTATTTAATTAGGGAATATTGAGTCATTATTATGTCTTGGACTTATTAGTGGCATCAGTTTTGGTTTGTAGGAGGTCATCAACACTTTGTAGTCTTTTTAACCTTGAATTCTTCCAGTTGTGTTTCTTCATATTTATTTTTCATTAACGCATCAAGTAAAATGGATGAGATCCTCTATTGGTTTTTCAGATGGTAAAAGTAGCTGTCGATCAACAGTGCTATAGCCACTCTGTGGTTGTTTTCACTTAGAAAATGAACCTTCTCTGCATTCAACTGTAACCTAGCAACTGAAACCGTTTTTTTGATTTTGTTAAATGTGATGTAAAAAACTTGTAGAAACCGAAGATATACAGCTTGTGAATATGATTAAAAATAGATAATGTAGGAAGGCTTTTTCAGAATCTTCGTGCTCGAATATGTATGAGAAGGAAAGATTAGAAAGTGTTGAGGTTGAAGAAAGCTAAACTACATGCACCCTGCTGGCAAAAAATGTTGGGAGATGCGAACAAAAATACCACCGTCTCTTGAGCTCTTTTCGGTATCTCATAAAAAAAGAAAAAAAAAAAGGAAATCTATATCCTTACTAATTTTGAAAAAGAAAAATTTTTTAGAAGAAAAGAAATTGCATTAAAAAATCCGGTACAAACTAGGCTAAGAAGATCAATGAAGAAGATCTTCCTAAAAAAGCTTGAGACTCTACCCTTTCAGCAAGGGAATCACATTAGCTTGACGCCTAGCAAAGCAAACACAAACACAAACTAAATTACATAAAAGGAGTTTACAGTCTAACATAATGGCAGCAAAGGGGGAGGCATAACCACAAGAGTTCGTAATTTGACTATCAGACTATGAAAACTTGACTTCAGCCATCGTTTTTGATTCAAATAGAGCTTCACTCATCCCGAGTGCCTTAGCAAGCAAAGGGTTAGGGATACCTGCAAGAATGCCTCTATGAAAGCCAAGCAAGTTTACTGAACTAATTTTGAAAATTTTAAGTCTTCATTTATTACGTGTAAAACATTATTTTAATAAAGACACCTTCAGTGTTTAAAGTTACGGAGAAGGCTAGCATTTTGGAAATCAAGAAAAAGCTTGAGAAGAAGCAGCATTACAAGTAATACCTCCATTTTAAAACAAGAAGTAAAAGAATTTGCATACAAAATTTTGCCGATGGACTTGACAAATCGCCATTCACTACGATTCTAGTGTTCAAAAACTCAAGAGAGTAAGCAGGGATTATCAGCAGCCAAAATACATTTTGGCTACCGAAGAAAAAGAGATTATTATCAGAGTTCATGGAAGATTTCATCCACTAATAATGCCAGGTACAAGTCAACCTATTCAGTACAGCCAAAACTACGACTTATCGACCAAAAAATAAATAAGATATCATGCTTGTATCAAGCCCTATTGGCATCCAATGATTTTGATTTCACCCTCCTGCTCACTCTCTTGGCACACTTGGTGGTAGCTACACCTGTTTGTGGTCTGGATTTAAATATGCCAACCTCTAAAATGGCTGGCCTAACCCCAACTCATACCGCTAAAATTTTTTAGGGGCTCGAGCTGGACAAGGCTGTGACTTTGAGATCAGTTCCAAGTCCAGCCTATGTCCATCCATTTAAATTTTTAATAATTTTTAGGAAGGTTATGTAGAACAATTGTTTGGTTTGGTCTACTAAATACTAACCAGCATTCAAGTACTGCGGTTTACGTTTGCCCTGGGATTTCTTATTTACCTTTATGTGTTTGTTTTACATCTCTTTTCTTGTTTTTTAGTATAGTAAGCGGCACTCAAGTCCCATTCGAACAAATCTGATACTTTATGCACAAGGACGATATACATGAAAACTGCACTGCATGACCCGAGGGATAAGATGACCACGAAGAGGAAAAGGCAAATACTGGTATTCACCAATATTCCTAATTTGTACAAATGTTTCTTTAAATCAAATTACATTTAAAAGAATGGAAGGTTTAACAGTGCTGAATAACTGACTGACAAGAAAACAGCAAATTATAATAAATCATTTTCTTATCTAAACATTACTAGTGAACTAGTTTTACATGCCGCAGAGAACATGGTTAACATAACAAGTCCATTAAACCAATTTTCCCTTTTTCATGAAGAGCAGCAACCAGACTTCTGGTTCACTGGCTGTCCTCGGAGCTGCACTGTTGGAGGCCTAGCGCTGTTCATAGATGGTTGGCTTGCCATCCTGTGAATGAGAACCAAAACCATAAGAAATAAAGATTTGCAATCTAAACCGTTTTCATAGATTGATTTACATCAGCTATACGTAAAGAAGTTCACAATCTATAGAAAACTGTATAAGCAAGTGCAAATCAAATTAATGCTTTGCTCCTTCAAACTACCAGCATAAATGTGATTCAGTTAATCAAAACGGCAGGTAAAATAGAAGTCTTTGAGGATGCACCTATTCTTAATTTCAGCAGCCATAGCCATGAAAGCCTGTTCAACATTTGTGGCATTTTTTGCACTTGTTTCCATGAAAGGGATCCCAATCTCATCAGCAAATGCCTGAAGAGAGAAATTCAATTTCGTGATAAAACTACCATCAATTAAGAACTGCATATTGGCCTAAAAACAAATGGACACCTGATGTTACCTTAGCAGTCTCATAGGAGACAACTTTGTTCGCTGTGAGATCACACTTGTTGCCAACAAGAAGCTTGTTCACATTCTCACTTGCATAGCGATCAATTTCATTCAACCATTGCTTCACATTATTGAAGCTCTCCTGGTCCGTGACATCATAAACAACCTAGCCAGAGGGCATTGAAATGAGATTTCCCCACAAGAGAAGCAAAAACAACAGAGTATTCATAAAACATTGATAGATATAAACAGGAACTCACAATAATGCCGTGGGCTCCTCGGTAGTAGCTGCTTGTAATTGTCCTAAAGCGTTCTTGCCCAGCTGTGTCCCACTGCACATTACACAAGTTTATGAGGCTTCTGACACATCATCCCGATGCAAACACGATATTCCAGGGTAAATTTAGCCAAAACAACGTCAAGAGTTAAAGAACTAAAACCATAGAATAAACATATCAGTCTTATACTACTGTCCGCTCCCAAAACTTCTGACACAAAAACCAATGCAACATCAAATTCCAGGGGAAAACAACAAATCCAGTTTCAAACGCTATAAACATAAAGCATAATCAGATTAACCTTGCACCACAGCCAGCTCAGAAAAGTGCTTTAACATGATCAACACTCAGGGATCAAATTCCAAGATAAGTCAACCAACTGAACCAAGGTCCTTTCAATTTTCAGATACTATAACTGGAACATCACAGATTTACCTCACAACACTACCAGCTCCCAAAAGAACTGCAATATGATGTACACTATCCTAATCCTAGAATTCCAATGCTGAAGAGGCTTCACACAAAGTTAAACAATAATTGCAATAATAAAAATTCAGTTGGAAAACAATACAATCACAGCTTACAATTTGGAGTTTAATAGTTTTCCCATCCTGTTCCACGGTGCGAATTTTCTACATATCACAATAGAATAAAAGATCAATTATACAGCAAAATCAAAATCAAATAGCAAAGACGATACTGTTTGTAACGTTACTTACAAAGTCGACACCAATGGTACTGATGTAGCTCTCAAGATAAGAATCATCCTAATTACCAAAACCATAAAAAGAACAATTAGAATAGGTGCAGCTTCATCCTTACCACTACCCAACCTGAGCAGTTATCATTCAGTACTGTAACTAATGCAACATCAACTAATTGTTCTTTCAATATCACATGTGCGGCCTGAGTATAATTTTTTATGCAAAACCAGGATAAAACAAGGTTTAATCTAGAGTTAATTTCATCATCACGAACAGCTACCTAATAGAACAAAATAATACGCAAGAAAGAATAAATTATTAGAAATAGAAACTTACAGCAAACCTAAGAAGTAGACAAGACTTGCCGACACCTGAATCTCCAATAAGCAAAAGCTTGAACAAATAATCGCTGCGAATTCGAAAAGCAAAAAAATTAACATATTGAATTGCTTAGCTTATAGATCAACAAAACGATAAAGCCACGTATGCGGTCAACTGATCTAAGGTCAAAGCACCTAGATCTAAGCGATCAAACCAATACCAAAGCAAAGAACAATCATACATCAAATTTAACAACAAAAACACACCACAACATCGAAAAAAGAATAAATCGAAGATATATAAAATTATAACCAAATTAACAAAATCCAGATCCAACCTAATCACAATGAATCGGAGTATATTATAACAAAATCAATCAGCGAAAAGTAGATTAGGATAAAATTAGAGCTTACTATTCAGGATTCATGATTCAATGGTAAAAGGATGAATTATATTCTGAAGAATCGCAAAGAGACGTTATAAAAGAAAAGTTGATAATATAGCAGAGAGATTAAACGGAGTATGAGGAAATCGCCGCGGAAATTTAACGGGAATTGGGGAAATGGCCGATTAGAGTTTTGTAATTGAAAGAAAAAAGAGACAGAAGGTGAAATCGAGGAATTTTTTTTGGGTGGGAGATAGTAGAGGGGAAGGAAGGAACGTGTATTTAAAAGAATCCGATTTTGTCGGACTTTATTTGAAGTGCTTGTGACGTATGAGAAGTATCCCATGCTTGACACGTGTCCCACACTGTGTATTTTTTAATTTACGAAATTAGCCAATTATTTTGAATCCTTTATAAATTCCTTTTTTTTTAAAATCATCTTCTACTTTTGATCATGAAAGCCACCTTAATCATTTTCATTTTCATTTTTTTTTTTTTTAAATTGAAGTATTGCAGGATGTTGCCCCTTCCCACTAGGGGTGGCAATGAGACGGGGATTACCCAAAAACTATGGGGATCCGAACCGATAGGTGTGGGGAATAACCGATATTATCCGTCACGGTAATGGAGGTGGAGGTTATTTTATCCCCAATTCTTAAATGAGCGTAGGAGCGGGGTAGTACTATTCCCACCCCACTCCTGTATAAATCTCCATGTGTGTGTATATATATATATATAAAGAGAAAGAAAGAAAGGAAGAGAGATGAGCTTGGACGGTTAAAGCCCATCTCTCTTTCTTTATTTCTATCAAAGCTCAGTTTTCTAATGAATTTGTACATATTTTATAATATTGAATATGTTTTATAATTTGAATATTTAATGTTAAACCATATTTGTAATGTGATAGAATTTGTATCTTTATTTCTATCAAAGCTCAGTTTTCTAATGAATTTGTACATATTTTATAATATTGAATATATTTTATAATTTGAATATTTAATGTTAAACCACATTTGTGATGTGGTAGAATTTGTATTTTGGATATTGAATGTTAAATTAGTTATTAAAATAACGAAATACTAATTTTTTTATTTATTGAATATGGGTGGGGATTCACCGATACCCGTAGGTACCCGCGCGGAACAGGAATGGGGATAAAAAAATCCCTGAAATATAAATGGGAAATCCTCAAAACCACCGCCCCAATCATTAGGAGCGGAATGGGGAATGCACCCCCACCCCAACACCCGCACCGTTGTCACCCTACTTCCCACCACTCAATTAATAATTTAATAGCCTTACTGCATGAACTTCTATCCTATATTTACTGCAAATGATAATTTGTGATAATTAAACTATACAATTCACGAATACTTGCTAACATTTTTCAATTATTCAAATAAACAAATTAAAATCTAAGAAAATCGTTTAGTATAAATTTGAGGGTATCCTCACCTTTAAGTTCTTATGTTATATTGTACTTGAGTTTGGCAGAGGATGGTCCATCTTTGCTTCATGCAAATAATGATATGCAAAAGGCATTTTATTGGGTAAAGATCAATTATTATATCAACAACAAAAGATAAAAAAATTTCAATTAATCCACTATATATAATATATTCAGAAAATAAAGGCATATACTCTAGAAACACTTTCTTTTTCCGAGGAGCAAAAATTTGAACATGTTACGTAATATAATAAAGGTAATATTACAATATATTTGAATTGCTTGCATGGTTTCTATTATGCTTTTGTTTTTCCACATAATATTTCTTAGATCAATACTAATCATACAATTAAGTAGTACTGATTTCAGTTGGATTAGGATGCATGCATTTCATTCACAATGGCTATTTTAGTAAAATAATGGCATCCATGCTCAAAGAATATATGAAAAATAACAACAATTTTATCCATAAATTTTACAATACTACTACAATAACCGGTCTACGTGGACTTTTAAAAATGGTTAACTATTTGAATAGTTTTTTTAATTTACTAATCATACACCGTCCATTAAATTCGGTTAACCATTAGTCGGTTAACTATTAATTTCGATCGGTTAATCATTTCTTTGCGGTTAACTATTTACGATATAGATATTATATTTTGCTAAATTTATAATATTTGAAACCTCAAATAAATAGACCATAAATCTCAAATCTCAAATAAAAATATAAAGTTACAAACTATATTATAATTATTAATTAAAATAACATTTTAACCATAAACTCAATAATTAAAACATTAATAAAATAAAAAGTTCCCAAATATAGAAATTATTCTTCGCTGTTCCTTTTTTAGTGAGTGTGAAATTAAGAATTGAGAAGAGATGGGATTGGAAGGGAGTGATCGAGACTACTTGGTATTGTATAGTAAAGAAGTAAAATAACATCAAAGGCCTAAATGTTTCACTTATTATATATATATATATATATATATATATATATATATATATATATATATATATAATTACATAATTTTTTAAGAAAAATATTTATAAGCAATCGGTTAACCGCGAGTCTACATGGACTTTCAATGTAAAAACCTAAACCTAAACCGTAACCGTTAATTTTTAAAAATAAAAACCGTACATTAGTCCATCAGTTTCTGTTAACCATATTTTTAGCTCGGTTTCGATTCAGTTTTTCGGTTTTTTTTGTGCACCCCTGTATTTATGTACAAAATCTAAGAAATCTAAGAAATTGCATTCCTTTGTTGCTGGTGAGTTGAATCTTCTTTTATATTTTGGTTACCTTGAGGGGGGAATTATTGTCATTTATTCTATCCATCCAAGAACTCCAAACTACAGTAACATTTGCCCAGTTCTAAAATTTCAATTTTGACATCATCTTTTCTCTTACCCATGGAAAATATAATGCAAAAATATGTATCTCTTATTATTGGACCTTGATTAATTGTTGCTTTGTCACAATAAGAGAAAATAGCTTTCTATTTCACAAAGGAATGTTATTTTTCGGAAGTTGAAAACACGTAGTAATGATAATATATATTTACTTATCATGATCATTCTATGGTCATATTCTTATTTTATTATTTTTTAATATTACATGTCAACCAAGGAAAAGTATTTAATTTTTTATGAAACTATATTCTATAGAAAATATTTTAACAAGGAAAGTTATAATTATTTTTCATGAAACGAATGAGGTATTAATTTCATATCATTTTGTTTTTTAGTTAATTTAATTTATGAAGAAAATAAAATAAAAAAAATAAAGAGTTAAGGTTCAAAGAACACATTAGAGAAAAGACTATTCTAATAAATCTCATAAACATATTGTTAATTACAACTATATAATAAGTCATAGAAATTAAAAAATTATTGTGACAAAGCAACAATTAATCAAGGTCCAATAATAAGAGATACATATTTTTGCATTATATTTTCCATGGGTAAGAGAAAAGATGCTGTCAAAATTGAAATTTTAGAACTGGGCAAATGTTACTGTAATTTGGAGTTCTTGGATGGATAGAATAAATGACAATAATTCCCCCCTCGAGGTAACCAAAATATAAAAGATGATTCAACTCACTAGCAACAAAGGAATGCAATTTCTTAGATTTTGTACATAAATATCTTTTTTGTTGTTATACCTTTTTTTACTACAAAGAGTTAAGCTAACTATATATATATATAAATTAGTTAGCCTAACTCTCACTAGTTTAAAAGGGATTTTTACATTTGGTGTTTATACGTATGGAAGCAACTCTATTATTAATATCTTTTGTATTTGACCTTGATCATGCCGTGTGCTAAATATTAATATCTAGTACTTTACTTTCTAATATATATAGTCTATACCAAATAAGTCAACAAAACATATGAACCATTTATGTCGATTAATATTAAAACTTCATTTTCGAAACCATATCTTCCTTTACACAAAACTTTAATTTAGAAACCACGCAATACGTGCCACTTGCCATTGAATGCAACTGTTTAAAAGTTGGGGAAATCAAATTTCTACCAGTGGTAGATTAGGCTTGAAATTGAAAACTCTTATTGTTATGGAGAAAAAGACTATAGGAAATCATTTTTTATAAGGATAAGAAAAAGGAAAATTCAAAATTAGTTAATTAGCTATAATTTCTTATAATGTTTTTCAATCAAATAGTTTTAAATACTTAATTTGATGTAATGAATTAATAATAATTTATATAAAATATACAATAATAAATCTGAATTAATAATTATACATAATCTTTTCAGTCAGTCTTTTTTTATTATTTTTTAATTTGCCTGTTATGGAATTCCCCCTACAAAGTGTTGTAATATTTTCTTTGTTCACGATTTTGTGGTCCTTCTCTGAACTTTCGTGCATACAATTATTTATTATAATTATTTACTCCTTGTTTTGTTGGGTCTTTTTACCTTGAAGAAGCCCTTTACTAGGCTAAAGGCTATAGTAGGATAAATGACATATATAAGAGGACATAATTTTTAAAGATAAGAATAAGATGCAGAAAAGAAAATCAAGAAAAGAGAGAGAAAATAGTGTTCTTGAAACCCATTTCTCCTCTATTCACCAATTGCACTGTTTCGACGTTTGCCTAAGTTTCAACCGTTGGATCGCCGTGAAATTTGAGCAGAATCTTTCTGACATCTGTATCTTTAATCTGAATGATGAAGATCATCATTGGATGTTCATAGGGTATTTTCGTTCAAGGGGTAAATTGAGTGTATTTTCGTTCTAGGGAAAACTTCTTGTAATTTTCCGTTATTGGTTGATAGTGGAAGATTAAGCGGTTTAACAGTCCCATGGTTTTTACTTATTGTTTGAGAGGGTTTTCCACATAAAAATCTTGCATGTTGTGTTTGTACATTGTTCCGTTTTATTGCTTGGTATTACTCTAATTTTAGTTTCCTCAAAGATTCATACGAGTCGGGAAAAGACTCACAATCAAGATTAATTCCACATTTTGTTATTGCCATTTTGGTCCGTTTATTTTTCCTATCAGATTGGTATCAGAGCTATTGGTTGTTGATATATTATTGTTAGACTTGTGTGAATAATGGACACTAATAATATTAGAATGGTTTGGAAAACAAAAATGGAAGATCTTCTTTATGTGAATGACTATTATCTACCAATTTTTAATGATAAACATGAGGACAAGGAAGAGGCGGAATGAACTATTTTACATCGGCAAGCTTACAGGTTTATTAGACGGTGGGTAGAGAATAGTGTTTTGAATCTTATTATTGGTGAGAGAGATGCATGGAAGTTATGAAACATACTTGAGGAGTTGTATTCTCAAAAAACAGGGAATAATAAGTTGTTCATGATGAAACAAATGATAAATTTAAAGTATGAAGATGGAAGCCCTTTGATAAATCACTTGAATACATTCCTGGGAATTATGAATCAGCTTGAGGGAATGGGAATCAAGTTTGAGGATGAGATACAGGCTTTGTGGGTTTTTGATACATTACCGGACTCGTGAGAGACGTTTAGAATGTCTTTGTGTAACTCTGTTCCAAATGGTATTGTTTCCTTTGAGTTAGCCAAGGGTGATATTCTGAATGAAGAGATTAGTAGAAAGTCACAGGATTCCTCTTTGCATTCAAAAGTCTTGGTTACAGAAAGAAGGGAGAAAAACCACAGTAGAGGTCCGGGAAACAGAGGGAATCAGTGTTGAGATTTTTGACCGAAAATCAACCAATTAAGCTGAAATTTGCATCAATTTTCTCAAATCTGTGCCTAGGAGCAATTGAAATAGAAATAAAAAAACCATAAAATAAAGATGAGATGGATTAGATTCTCACCCGTAATATCTCTACAAGAGATGGCTGCAGAAATCAAAACTGACTTCCTCACGATCTCGTACATGAACGGCTATCGAACTCAAACCCGTGCTAGTGATTCGATCAACCAAAAGAGAGAATTTTTTGGCTGGAAATTTTTTTGCTTCTCTTCTTCTTACTTGGCCGATATATCTAAGGGGTTTTAACCTTAATTTTCGGCCCAAATTCCCTTTTAATTTTATGTGGGCTTTCTATCCCTTGGGTCCAAGTCCTTGTTAATTCTTTCGGTCCAATTTAATTGCAAATTTAATTTCAATTCAACATGTATGTTAATATATTACACAACATAATATATTATATTTCATTTAAATTAAAATTAATTTGTCCAGTTAATTTAACTGAGGAATTAAAATAGACTTTCATAACATTAAACACATGTAAGCCTATACATGCGAAATATTTCCACCTAGGAAATAATCTCATAAATTAATTCATTGAATTAATTATAAGAAGGCCAATATAAATATTAATTATATTATTTTGATCAATCCAATTGATCTATATGATATAATTAACAGAATCCTCTCTCTCCAGTGTTTATACTCCAAGTATACAGTTGATCCTTTTATTTCAAGTTTAGACATTCAATGTGTAAGATCCTATAGGCCCGTCTTTATGTTGGCAGTGGGCCTATGGCCCACAGAATACAGGCAAGCTCTAGCAAGCCACTGGAGTCCCCAATTAAGACGAAGATTGTAGTCTAACTGTAATCAAAACCCTGTAGTTTAAATTCGTACATCCCACGTCATTGATATCGGTGTCCAACACAGAGATATGGATTGATCATCCTCTTTTGTGTCCGGACATTTACTTGATCCCAAATGAGCTTATGCTCACAAAAAAGTTCCAACTTGTTTGGATGTGGCCACACTCTTATCAGTTGCATTCATCAAGTGGCCGATGATACCTTCTCAGTGGACTACTGAGTGACATTCCCTTCTGCATATCCATAGTCCTACCATGCTTAGTAACATACCCGAATGTACCCATACTTGGCACCCTGTTACAAGCCCTTTAAGCGTACACCAAAGATGTCACTTCATATGCAGCACCATGATATGGTCAGATCAAAGGATTCGTATAAGTACTGCACGAGAATCACTTGTGATACTATACCATGTGGATTTTTCGTTTAGTGGATTTATCTAGTACCATGCCCCTTAGCATGTACCTATTAACTTGGTTGACATTCAATGTCCAATGGCTGGTAAGACACTGCCACACAACCAAGCTAATGATAGTCTCTGGTTCCATTCATTCCCATGACTGGAACAGATTACGGATGACTTTATGGTCATATCGTTTTCCCTATCTATGGTCTTACTGCCAAGTGCATGACACTTGTCAACATGGATATGGATATGTCTATTAGATGCTATATTTAAAACATAACACAAGATATATAATAAATAAATTAATACCTTTATTTAATGACACAAAATATATAATACATAGATCTAATGAATGAATACAAATGTATGATACAAATACAAGAACCAATACCTCGGGACTAGGGCATATCCAACAATCTCCCATTTGCACTAGTTCTAACTAGGCATGGCCTAATCCCTATAGATCTAGTATGACCCTCGTGCTTGGGCTGAGCCAGCACCTTAGTCAGAGGATCTGTGACATTATCCTCGGTGTCTACTTTATGTAATGAAATGTCACCCCTCTCAGCGATTGCTCGTATGAGGTGAAACTTCTTGAGCACGTGCTTTGTGTTCTTGTGTGACCGAGACTCCTTAGCTTGTGCAACAGGCCCGTTATTGTCACAAAAGATATCAACTAGATCCTGGATAGTTAGTACTACTCCCAATTCAGTGATAAACTTCTTTATCCATACAACTTCCTTAGCTACATTATATGCCACAATATAATCAACTTCTATAGCAGAGTCCACGATGATTGGTTGTTTGGAGCTTTTCCAGCTAACAGCATCGCCATTTAGCAAGAATACATACCTAGACCGTGAATGGTACTCATACTGGTCGGTCTAGAAGCTTGCATCAGTATACCCAGTAACTGACAACTCTTCCTGACCTCCATACACTAAGAAGCTATCCTTAGTCCTGTTAAGTTACTTTAGGATTGCTTTGACAGCTTTCCAGTGGTCCTTGCCAGGATCCTACTAGTATCGGCTCGTCATACTCAGTGCAAAGGTGACATCGGGTCTCGTACATAGTATGGAGTACATGATTGATCATATAGCATGGAGTACATCGTGTCTCGTACTCATGTTCTCCCTATCCTATCTTGTCTTAGGATAGTTCTTCTTACTGAGTTTCAACCTATGGCTCATTGATAAGAAACCTTTCTTGGCCTGACCATGCTAAATCTTTTCAGAACCTTGTCTATATACGTGGCCTGACTTAGACCCAGAACTCAATTGGGTCTATCCCTATAGATCTTGATCCCTAGGATCGTCTCAGCCTCGCCTAAATCCTTTATTGTGAAGTACTTACACAACCACTGCTTAACCCCTTACAGTGTTGGTATGTCACTTCCAATCAGAAGGATGTCGTCCATATATAATACCAGGAAAGTGACAATGCTCTCACTAATCCTCTTATACACACAAGGCTCATCTGAATTCTGTATGAAGCCGTATTCCTTTATGGCTTCATTGAATCTAAGATTTCAACTTCGGAATGCTTGCTTCAATCCATAAGTGGATCTTTGAAGCTTGCATACCTTTCCAAGATGCTTTGGATCGACAAAACCCTCAGGCTGTGTCATGTACACATCCTCGAGCAACTTTCTATTAAGGAAAGTGGTTTTGACATCCATCTGCCAGACCTCATAGTCGTACCAAGCGGCTATAGCTTGCAGGAACCTTATGAATTTAAGCACGACGACTAGTGAGAAAGTTTCATCATAGTCTATTCCATGGACTTGTCTGAAACCTTTCGTAACCAGACGCCCCTTGAAGGTATTGTCAGTCTTTAACTTGTAGCACCACTTGCAACCTATCACCTTAGCACCTGGAGGTAGATTAACCAGGTTCCAAACCTAATTATCGTATATAGATTGTATTTCCGCTTCCATGGCCTTTCACCAGTTGGCAGACTGTGGGCTAGCTATAGCCTCCTGGTAGGTTTTGGGCTCTTCCTCATCAAAGACGAAAAGAGTGTGATCATTGGTAACGAGAAACGCATATCTCTTGGGTTCCCGATGATCCTACCAGACGTTCTAGGTACTTATGTGACCTAGGTTGGTGCTTCCTCCTGTCGAAGCTCCACCTTGGTCTATGAGTTGTCATCTTCAGGAGTTTACAAGCTTTGAACTTCCCTGAATTCAACATTGCTCCTATTGTCTTTCTTGGAAATAAAATCCTTTTCAAGAAAGAGCCCTTTTCGTGCCACGAACACCTTGTTCTCGGTGGGGTTATAGAAGTAATTCCCTTTGATTTCCCTAGGGTAGCCCACAAATAGGGATTTATCAGTTTTGGGTTCTAGTTTGCCCCCAGTCAATTTCTTAACATGTGCATCACTGTCCCAAATCTGCAGGAAAGATACATTGGGTGCCCTACCTGTCCAAATTTCATATGGGGTTTTTTCCACTGCTTTAGTAGGAGTATTGTTCAAAATGAGAGCCACTGTCTCAATGGCGTATCCCCAGAAGCTTATTAGGGGAGAGGCGTGACTCATCATTGAGCGGACCATGTCTAATAAGGTCCTATTCCTTCATTCGGACAACTCATTTCATTGTGGTGTTCCTGGAGGAGTGAGCTCTGGAATGATTCCGTGCTCTCTCAGATAAGAGTCAAACTCTAGGCTCATATACTCGCCTCCTCTGTCTGAGCGAAGTGCTTTGATATTTCTGCATAATTGGTTTTATACTTCGTTCTTAAATTCCTTGAATCTATCATGGGTCTCAGACTTATGTTTCATCAGATAGACATAACCATATCTGTTGAAATCATCCGTGACGGTGATGAAGTATAGATGTCCACCTCTGGTAGCTGCGCTCATGGGCCCACATGCGTCTGAATGTATTAGGTCCAAAAAGCCAATAGCCCTTTCAGCTTTCTTACTAAAAGGCGTTTTCGTCATTTTACCTCGTAAACAAGACTCGCATATATCAAGTAACTCCAAGTCAAATGATCCTAGGATTCCAGCTTTGTAAAGCCTAACTATGCGCTTCTCATTTATTAGGCTTAACCCTTTTAGTATTTATATTATAGACATGATTAGTTTCATTTAAATCTAGGATATATAGGCCTTTATTTAATAGAGCTTCTCCATAAAATAATCCCTCTCTAGATAAACCAATTCTACCATTTCCAATAGTAAAATTAAATCCAGGAATATCCAAAACTAAAACAGAAATAATATTCCTGCACATAGTAGGTACAAAATAACAATATTCCAGTATCAAAACTAATCCACTATGCATCAATAGATGTTACTCGCAGATCTCTATGGTAGTTACCCTTGCTCCATTTCCAACCCATAAGTCCACCTCTCCAGATCCCAATGATCTCCTGTTCTTAAGTCCCTGTAAGCGTTGGAATTTTTCGGACTAAAAAAAAAGAAAAAAAAAGTCGCATGTGTCACACGATTGTAATTACAGAGCAGGTACAGCAGCCCATACCCTGAAGGCAGAAAAAGGAGAGGAAGCATTTAATGCTTCTAGGCCAGAAATCAAAAAAAGAGGGTGGAAGAAAAGAGATAAAAAGAGGGAGAAAAAGAAAAGAAGAGAGGGCTAGGATTTTAGGAGGAGAGATCAGAAAAAGATTGGGAGAAAATAGAGAGAAAAGAGAAGGAAAGAAACTCACAAAAAAACTCAAGCTTTACTTTCTCTTTTTCTTTTGATTCTTGAGTGTTAATTTCTAAAACCGGATAGAAATCATAGGTTAACAACTTATCACTTAAACTCAATCAATTTCAGACTTAAATCAACCAAAATCCGTGACATTTTGGAGGATCTCGGACAACTCTTAAAACCTTTGCATACAAGGGAAAAGAGGCGATTTGAAGGGGAGTGGGGCGTTTCTAGCGGTCAATCCTACGGTGGATCAGCGCCAAAAAGGTAAATATACTTCAAACCTTTATTTTTCTGCGTTTTCTGGGTGTTTTGATGTGTTTTCGTGCATAAAACTTATTTTCTATGCTTGCTGCTTCTGGAAATCAAGAACAGTGGTACGACCGTTCTTGAGTTGAAGAACAGTCGTACGACTGTAATTACAGTGATACGAGTGTTCTTGATTTCCTTCTAAGTTTTTAGTTTCTTTTGAATAATTTTGGCGAAATCCTGCATCTGGGCAATTTACAAACGCACGACTGTAATGCTCGTTCAGATGCAGAATTTCCATTTTAATCCATAAAAATTCATAAAAACCCATAAAAATTCAGAAAATTCAGAAAATCATCAAAAATGAATTTTGTTGTGTGCATTCACGACCTTAGATTTAATTTTCAGTATTATTACGTTTAGAACAATACAACGACGAAGACCCAATTCTCCCAAAAACCGGCCCACATCACATGTTAAATTAGATCAAACCGGAAAAATGTTTTCAAAATGATTTTCTTACAAAACCAAAAATACAGGGACGTTTCAAAATGTTTTCCAGGTCTAATCGGGTCGGCTAGCCGAGCCGACTCGGTTATCCCCTAAAGGCATGTTCCCGAATCCTTAAAATCCCATTCTGTCCTATTTGAGTCCTATTTGTGGTGTGCTGTAATTTATACTAATACTCTGTTTTGCAACTTTTAGTTTCTTTTATTTTTATTTTTAATGTATTTGATAGATTAATTCGTGTATTTTAGGCTATTGTAAATTTTTTCTTTAGATTAATCGTGTATTCTAGGCGGTTGTAAAGTGAGGTTGAGAGTTTTTATTTTTGTTCGATTGGGTTGTAAGCCATTTAATTATTTACTACTTTACTTCTGTTTTTATTATACGTGTATGCGTGCTGTATGCTTAATTTAATGCAATAAAATTGACTTAGAATTTTAAAATACCATACTCGAACATTGGCCAATTTTTACTTTGATTAGACACGAAATAGGGGACTTGTCCGGACCTAGATCTATAGATAGTGTCGCGGCCGTTTGTCCGGTTCAGCTACACTAAAATTTCCTGGTTGAGCTGAGCCGGGTGGCGACTCCTATACTATTCATCAAGACTTAGGTCTCGATTCTTTTATGAAATAATCTAATTTTCTAAAACCGAATTTCCATTCTAAAAACCCCATGCGAGGGAGGGGTTCGCCAGAAACAAAGGCGCCCCTTCCAAAAAGGAGTCCGTGTTCCGTCGAAAACGTCGTCCGCTCGCAGTGGCGACTCTGCTGGGGATTTCTTACAAAAGTTTTTCTTAAAAACTTAAAAGAATTTGACAATCCCTGAAAAGTGTCTAATCAAAATAAGGTGGATGATTCTTGTTTGGTATTTTATTTTGCATTCTTTAGTTAGACATTTTTGCATTAAGTTAAGTATCCCTTTTTAGCCCGGTGAATTGTTGACGTGTCGCCTTTGTTTCTCATGGTCTTAGGGGCACGGATACGAAACACCACCTATAGCCTCATACAAACCCCTTCGTTCGGACCCTTGAGTGGGGAGAAGTGAGGAGCTTGCTATGGGAGCCTTGATTTTAACCCGACTTGGACCAAACTCATATAGGTAACCTTAGTTGGATTCCCCTAGGATACCAAAATAAATCATGTGAATAAAATAAATTCGCGCCTTCATCATCCCCGGTTGATGATCGAAGAGAACCCCACCTAGGACTCGGTTAGAATTTTTGAGACCGACCACGTTTGGAGGAATAAGGTTGGAAGAATACGCTTCGTGTGCTATGTGTTATCCGCCTCTCGACATCTCGTGACATGTATTAATCAACATTTTCCATTCACATGACACATCATTCATAAAGCATTTGTGTGATAATTGTTGGGATTTTTCACCGGAAATCACCCGATAAAAGCGGAAGAACGCGGTGATTTCCTCAAATCCAGTCCCAGGAGCAATTGAGATGGAAATTGAAAAACTTAAAATTAAATAGGATTAAATTTCTTACCAGAAAAATCTCTTTCTAGAGATGGATGACGACTGCAGAATTCAATGTAGAATCCCTCCACTCTCACGTACACGAACGCTTAACGAATGCAACCCGTGCTAGCGTCGGAAAAACGAAAACAATAGAGAGAAGAGGGCTAGAAATTTCGGCTAGGTATGTAATAGCTTGGGGTGGCCGAAATTTCTAACCCTAGGTATTTATACCTAGGGTTGGCCGAATTCCTTAGGGGAATTCAGGCCCATCTTGGCTCCTCTTTATTCTGTGCGAGCTTCCATGTTTTAATTTAGGCCCAGTCTAATTTTAATTATTCTGGTTTAAATTAATTTCAAGCCCAATTTTAATATACCCATGTATTTAATATATTACTCCAAGTAATATATTATTTACATCTAAATTAAAATTAGTTTGACAATTAATTTAATCCATCAAATTAAAATTAAATCTACACAGAATAAAATCATATGTAAACCTATATATATGAATATTTCCACCTAGGAAATAATTTCATAATTAATCCAATTAATTATGAAGAGCCAATTGAATATATTAATTTTATTATTATGAACAATCCAATTGATCTTTATAATATAATTAATATATACACACTTCTCCCTCCATTGTGTATACTCCAAGTATACATGTGATTCCTTAAGTCTGCATTCTATCGTCCTATGTGTACGATCCCGTGGGCCCATCTTTATGTTGGCAGCGGGCCTTTGGCCCGCAGACTGCAGTTGGGCTCTAGCAAGCCACTGCAGCCCCCAATTAAGATGGAGATGGCAGTCTAACTGATATCATAACCCTGTAGTTTAAACTTGTACATCCCATGTCATTGATATCGGTGTCCAACACAGAGGCATGGATTGATCACCCTCTTTTGTGTTCGGACATTAACTTGATCCCGAATGTACTGATGCTCACAAACAAGTTCCAACTCGTTTGGGTGTGGCCACACTCTTATCAGTCACATTCATCAAGTGGCCGGTGATATCTTCTCAGTTGGTTACTGAGTGACAAATCCCTTCTGCATATCCATAGTATGACCATGTTCAGTGACATACCCGAAAGCACCCATACTTGGCACCCTATTACAGGCCCTTTAGGCGTACCCCTAAGTATGCGACTTCACATGTAACACCATCATATGGTCAGGTCAAAGGATCCATACAAGTACTACACGAGAATCCCTTGTGATACTATACCATGTGGATTACTCGTTTAGTGGATCTATCCAGTACCATGCTTCCAGGCATGTACCCATTAACTTGGTTGACATTCCATGTCCAATGACCGGTAAGACACCGCCATACAACTAGGTTAATGATAGTCTATTGTTCCATTCATTCCCATGACTGGAACAGACTACGGATCTATTTATGGCCATATCGTTTACCCTATCCATGGTCTTACTGCCAAGTGCATGACACTTGTCATCATGGATATAGATATGTCCATTGGATACTTCATTTAATATATTGCACAAGATAAATATAATAAATGAATTGATGCCTTTATTAATAACACAAATAAGTATAATACATGAATCTAATCAATGTATGATACAAATGCAAGGACCAATGCCTCGGGACTAGGGCATTTCCAACAATAATTAACCCACATTTTTATGCAGCCATTTGCATTTTATTTTTGTGTGAAACATTAAATCATCCATGTGACATTCATATTAACCATTATTTTTGTAGCAATAGCATTATATTTACGTGTTAGCATTTTCATAAAACATACATAGCGTCATTATGTATGTCATGCATCCTAACCATGTTTTTGTTCAGCCATTTGCATTTTGTGTGACATAAGCATCCATATCATTTCACCTCATTTAAATTATGGATATTCCAAGGATGCCTATCATATCATTTCATAGCATATCGGGTGTCCCACATTACCTGTGCTCTGCCAATGCACTGGATTGCATTTGGCCATTCCACCAAATCATATCATTCAACAGAGACCACAATGGTCCTAGGTCTACTTCCATGTGACAATCCACACGATGCATTTCATGACATCATACCCATTCATCATAAATATCATATAACACCATAGTCCATATCGGATTACTTCATGACATTATTACATCATTCAAGGCGCTCCCCGAGTGCTGGAATAGAACGCAGTAGGAGCATTTCATAACATCCCAAATCATGAAAGGTGTTCCCCGAACGCCGAATCTCTGTCCGTGTCCCCTGTTACACGTGATTTTCTTACAACATCATTTCATATCATATGCTCAAAAGCATCATAACTCTGTTCATGGGGCGGCCTCATGCGACCATTTCATGTCATTTCACAGACCTATAAAGCGTCGAAATCCTATACGTGTGTCAACACACACGTGACCATTTCATAAAATTCACTAGGTGCCCCAAAGGCACCGAACCATGGTCCGTGCGGCAGTCTACACGTGACCTTTTGCATAGCACTAGGCATTCTTGGGATGTCCCGAATAGAGAATTCATGCCCATTATCATTTTCATTCGCAAAACATTAAATGCACATAATCATCTGTATGTCATCATAATCATGCCTTTGCACGACCATTTTCAAGACATCGACATTTGTATGACTTTGACACTAACCACATCTTTATGCAGCCATTTTTGAACATCAGCATATGTATGACACTAATCACATTTTCGTGCAGCCACGATATTTTGTTGGTGTGCCATTTACATCTCATGTGCAACATCCCATGAAGCATACACGACATCATTCTGTGTGTCATGCATCTTAACCACATTTTTGTGCAGCTATTTGCATCTTCGTATGACATGCACATCCATATCATATCATTCCACCTAATAAAGGATGATTCCGAGTGTGCCCTTCATGATCATTTCATCCCATAACATATCGGGTGCCCCAAAACTACCCGTATTCCGCCGGTGTATCGGATTGCACTCGGCCATTTCACAAAATATTATATCATAGTAGACCACAATGGTCCTAGATTTGCTTTCGTGTGACAGTTCACACGATGTCATCGCATGACATCATACTCATTCATCATAGGCATCTCGGTGATGTCGAAGTCCTGTTTGCGCAACATGGTTCACGTCGAACCATTTCATTACATTATGAAATCATTTGAGGTGCTCCCTCAGTGCCAAATTAGTACACATATAGGGGCATTTCATAATATTATCAAATCATGCGAGGTGTTCCACGAACGCCCGATTTTTATCCGTGTTTCAAGTTACACGTGACTCTTCTGTTACATCATTTCATATCACCTTGCTTCAAAAGCATCAGAACTCTGTCCGTGGCGCAATTCCCATGCGACTATTTCATGTCATGTCATCGACCTACAAAGTGTCAAAACTCTGCCCTGTGCCAGCTTGCACGCGGCCATTTCATGACAATTCACTAGGTGCCCTGAAAGCACCGAACTTCTACCCGTGTGACGGTCCACACGCGGTCTCCTTCATTATTTTTGCATAGCATGGGGTATCCTTGGAACTTCCAAAGTCAAAAGAATAAAAATAAGGGAAAACATCCTCATTATTTCATAATGTACATCTTATCCATCTATTAAATATTTCAAGCACTAAACATCTTCATCCCATGTACTGATTTGGTATCCTTCGTGCGTACGCCCCGGCCAATCCTAACAGGTGATTTTGAAAGGGGAGAAAGAGAAAGAGTCTCAAGAATGGCTGGCCCAGTGAACTTCAACATCATAACAAATGTCGTGGATGATTATGTTGCTTCATCATGATTTCAAAAAATAGTTAGGGAAGAGGTAGTGGTAATTTTGAAGGAGGTGCTAGAAGGTGATCTTGAAAGGGTAGAAAAGCTGACGACAAACTGCTCTGAATTGGAGGCACGTGTGATTGAGCTCGAAGGAGTAATAAGAGGGTTGACTGGTGAAGCAGAATTGAAGGTGTCCCCCAAGGCCGATGCCGAAATTGTTCCGCGACACACTGGGAATCCTCTTCCTAAAGGTAAAGGAAAAGGCATATCTCCATGGCCTATTTCATTGTACAAATTATTTGCCAAGTGTAGAAAGGAAGGACTGCTTCAGAGCATCAGGCCATATGTCGAGCCGGCGCCGAATCAGAAGAATAATTTCTGCAGCTATCATGTGGTGACGGGTCACCAAACCAACATGTGTTTTGATTTAGGAAAGGAGATCCTAAAACTATTCACCGAAGGAAAATTGAGGATCCCGTCTACCTCTGATAAGCGACTAGGGGCAAGTAGGGAGACCATCAAGGAAATTCCTCAAACCTCCCAAGGAGAGGAATATGATGAAGAGCTCCAAGGTCTGGTCTAATAAAAGCGGGATAGTGATACTGAAACTGGGGCAGTGACTGGGCAAGGAATGGTTGAGCGCTGTGAGATCAATACCCTTAGAAGCTCCTTCTTGTAGGGAACTCATTTTTTTTGTAAAGTGTATTGAACTCGTTTTGAATGCAATGTGACTAGTTGTTTTCTTACTTATGTGGTGATTACATGTACATGGCATTAAGCATGCATTTGATCATCTGGCACGACATATCCAACATGCACAATACTAACATGCATAACATCGATTTGAGTGTCATAGGGAATCTAAAAGTGAACCTAACTTTGATTGCGCCCTTCTCAAAAAATAAAAAAAGGGGGGGGGGGCCTGCGAAATAAAAAGTGGGATGACACCACTTTTGCCAAGTTATTCGCCGACCTAAATCAATGATCCTTGCAAATCACAATCCAAAGCACTATTGGTCTTACCCTAAAGTCTCAACCTGAATAGCCCGCAATACACCCAAACCATTCTAAACCAAAAGCTATTGCTAAATTTCAGAGCCGATCCCCAAAATGAAGCTTTGAGCCTAATTTCATGCCTGAGAAAGCATCTTGTGCTATAACCTTGAAGCCAGAAACCCAAATTCGCCAAAAGTACTAACCCCTAAGAAATCCAAATGACCTTCGCCACCCACCATGTAGTAAAACTCTGAAGCAGATATTGGTTGTAGTGCATATATAGTCTTGTTTGTGTGACATTCATGTGCACATGACATTATGCATGCATTATTCATCCAAAAGACATATTAAACACACATGACATACATGGATTTGAATGCAGCAGGAAAACCAACAGGTGGCTGTGGCTTGAATTTAGCTTCATAAAAAAAAAGAAAGGAATCAGTGCAGATGGAAAACTCCTTCTCTCCCATACAGTGAGATTTTTGCTCCAGGCTTATAGTCGTGCTCTCTTCCTTCATAGATATATGACCTTGCCAGTCTCTGCATACTGCTACAGCAATAGCGGCACAAACAAAGTTAAACCCAGACGCACCTAAATTTTCCCCAAACAATTACCAATCAACCTGTCATCCTAACATCAATCCACTACTTCCTTTGCTTCCACTACCAAATTCCAACCTCCCTCTATACCTGCTATTTCATTTCTATATCTCCTCCTCCTTCTTCCTTGTTTGTATAGCCTATCCAAACAATGAAACCTAAGCAAACTCTGTTGAGTGTTTGATGAATTCAGGGGTGGCCCATCTATTGCATGAGGTGCCTAGATCAGTGAGTTAAGACAATGGGGATAAATATGTTTTTGCCTGTTCTAAAAAGTTAACTTTGCGCGGTGGCAGAGAAGATCGGTGTCTTTATCTCTCTCATACACGGCGACCATAATTAACACTGGAGTGTCTCATAGCATTAAATGACAAGGTATAACAAGTAATCTCCACTTCCCAATTTCCATCGTTATCAGATTTTTGTTAAACTTTCTGTGAGAGATTTAAACTTTCGTTGTCTTCAAACCCAAAGCACCTCCCTTTTCATTCTACCATCTACCTTCTCCCTTGCCTACAACGCCTTTTGTCTTCCATTTATTATATGCAAGGCACAACACTTTCATCTTCTCTCTTGAACCAATTCTGTGAAGCCTTATTTTCCACCATCAATGGCTTCTAACAAGAAATTGAACCATAATGCTCCTCCATACCACATTTTTCCACATCATCTCACCACCAGAAGGGTGCCGGAGCAGGTGGTCATGGCACCATTCCAATCAATCTTCGTTTATTATTAACCTGTACTGAATTAGAGATACCCTTTTAATCCCGCGCCATTCCTGTTCAATCTAAACTCCTAGCCTAATTATTTTGTACCCTCAACCATGGGAAAAGTCTTGAGATCATGGTGGAGAGAGGATTTGAATATAAGTCTACCTCAAATGAGCTCAACTATGCTGAAAAAAGGGGAGAATGAAATTTATAGTTCTGAGGTTATGGAGTAAGAAGAAAGCAATTTCTCTAGGTGGAAGGGATCAACAGCAGTTGCCCAAGAACCTAACTATTGAAGGGCCTAAGCTGAATAAGAAAGGGATCGATGTTAATCTTGATGGGAAACAAGCTTGATGATCAGACATCTACCAAATCAGTTTCAAAGACATAATCTACTACAAATTCTGGTTAAGCATTGCCTGGTGGAAAACAAGAATAAGTCCAAAGGGAAGTCTGCTTATGGTTTCCCTTACTTCGCTATGGATTTCAAGACTGAAGGAAATGTTGGTTATGCATTTGTGAAGTTCACCAACAGTGTCGGAGCAACTGGGTTTTACAAAGCTTTCAACAATCATGAATAGGAAGATGCCATCAACTAGAAAAGCTTGCAAAGCCTGCTGTGCTAATATTCAGGGGAAAGTTGCATTTACCGATCATTCCAAGAATTCAGTCTTCAGTTGCAACAGAAGTGAATACTTACCAGTGATTCTTTCATCTCCGGAAGGTGGTGTAATTTGTTATAGGGTCATTGTGAGTGGTAGGCACAAGGGAACCAAGATTAACTCAAGTCATTCCGAATCAAACCACGCATTGGAGGGCTGGAAGCTGTGTCTATCTTTGGGAACTGCACTTGAACTGGAATTTGGGGTGAATTGAAAACATGAATACAACATCAGACCATAGAAGAATCCAGTGGTTAATTGAATCCATCTCAGGTTGTCCATCCACAGCGGCAACTCTATTCAGTGTTCGGCTACATATTTTCTAAAAATAAAAAATAAAAATAAAAAACTCTCCAATATGTAAAACCGAAAAGGGCACATTGGTAATTTGAAGGGGCATTAATCAAAACTAGAGCCACCCCTTGGATTTTCCTAATGCATCCACATTCATTATGTCATAAATGTTTTATATTCAGTTTTGGTGTTCAATATGCATTTGTTGTGTCATTGCATGTCAATGTTCATGTGCGGGCTACATCACGCAGCAAACCATATCTGTTGAAGTATTTTACACTCCAAACACAAACCTCTAATACTAGGGGCAAGTAAAAAGCCGAACCACTGAGTATCATCAACAGCAGTATCCTCACAAGTCCCAATGAACACATCCAGGTACATTTTTTTTCCATCCTAAGATAAACTATTGCAAAAGGGATCAACCCAGATAAAATGCTCATCACAGAATTTTCGAGCAAAAAAAAAAATTCGACACGGAAAACTGAAAGGACATGTTGGTAATGGGAAGTGGACGATATACAAAGTCAGAGTCACTGTTATATTCCCTATTATACTCATTCGGATGTCATCATTTCTATATTATGCATGTTTGGATTTCTGGTTAGATGTTTATCTTGCGTACATCATGCCATTACATGTAAACATCCATTAGTAGGACATTGCATCCAAGCCCATGATAGTGCCATAGGAACTCCTGTTACACACACTGATACCAGATCGAAGCATAATATAGTACAGAAATGCAAGGTCTCGCTCTTATCTTCTTGCTTCACCAAACGGGCCATCCATCGGCGTGGTCTATTACCCTGATCTACCGAGCTTGATAGCACTCCAGAATGTGCAAAGGATAAAGTGGGCATTTGGAGGGGTCAATTCCTATAATACCTATATCTATGTAGTGGTCAGTCAATCGGGAAAATGTCAGAACGATCAGACTGGGTCACCATGATACAAAAGCATGCTTGGATTCAGGAGGAGGCATCTATCTGTTTCAATGAGATTAGACCGTATAGGCATGGTGCTGCGGGTCATCTGGGCTACCACTGAGACTAATCGCAAGCCACGAATTCCATCTCCGGGCTTGCATGGATACCAAAAACCGAGCATAAGCAGCATGTTGCATACATACATACATTTAGAACATACGTGTATACATGCATAAGTTCAAAACAAACACGCACAATTCATATGCATATGCATCGCAACCTATCCAAGTTTAGGTACCCACTACCAACAACAGGTCGCCCCGAGCCAGGGCCGCTCTCAAAGCAGAAGATAGGTCTCGAGAAACAAATCAAAACTGTGCAGACCCAAGCCTCAACATCTCAGGGCAATGTAATCAAGCCGTATTTAATCTTGATCAAAGGGGCAAAAGTTTTTGTTTCTAAAGTCGTCGATCAAGGAATAAATACATGTCGCCTATATCCTCAGTAGATCTATTTCATTCCAGATTCCCAGCCTAACTCCCACCTTCCTTGCCTCGGGTAACATAGACCCGGTATCGGTTTTTCCGCCTTCCACCTTCCCTGCCTCGGGTAACATAGACCCGATATCGGCTTATCCGCCTTCTACCTTCCCTGCCTTGGGTAACATAGACCCGGTATCGGCTTCTCCGCCTTCCACCTTCCCTGCCTCGGGTAACATAGACCCGGTATCGGCTTATCCGCCTTCTACCTTCCCTGCCTCGGGTAACCTAGACCCGGTATTGGCTTATCTGCCTTCCACCTTCCCTACCTCGGGTAACATAGACCCGGTATCAACTTATCCGCCTTCCACCTTCCCTGTCTCGGGTAACATAGACCCGGTATCGGCTTATCTGCCTTCCACCTTCCTTGCCTCTGGTAACATTGACCCGGTATCGGCTTATTTCAACTATAGTTTCTTTCCTGTGTTTGCGGTGCTTTCACCCGCGCTATCAAATTCATCACCTCAAGTATCGTAGACCTGGAGTCAGGTGTCGAATTTGATCATGCGAGGGGCAGCTGTAAGCGCCAGAATTATTTAGACTAAAAAAAAAGTCGCACGTGTCACACCACTGTAATTACAGTCGTGCGACTGTAGTTATAATTGTATGACTGTAATTACGGAGCAGGTACAACAGCCCATACCCTGAAGGTAGAAAAAGGAGAGGAAGCATTTAATGCTTATAGGCCGGAAATCAAAAAAAGAGGGTGGAAGAAAAGAGATAAAAAGAGGGAGAAAAAGAAAAGAAGAGAGGGCTAGGATTTTAGGAGGAGAGATCAGAAAAAGATTCGGAGAAAATAGAGAGAAAAGAGAAGGAAAGAAACTCACAAAAAAACTCAAGTTTTACTTTCTCTTTTTCTTTTGATTCTTGAGTGTTAATGTCTAAAACCGAATAGAAATCATAGGTTAACAACTTAACACTTAAACTCAATTAATTTCAGACTTAAATCAACCAAAATCCGTGACATTTTGGAGGATCTCGGACAAATCTCAAAACCTTTGCATACAAGGGAAAATAGGTGATTTGAAGGGGAGTGGGGCGTTTCCAACGGTCAATCCTATGGTGGATCAGCGCCAAAGAGGTAAATATACTTCAAACCTTTATTTTTCTGCGTTTTCTGGGTGTTTTGATGTGTTTTTGTGCATAAAACTCATTTTCTGTGCTTGCTGCTTCTGGAAATCAAGAACAGTCGTACGACCGTTCTTGAGTTGAAGAACACTCGCACGATTGTAATTACAGTCGTACGAGTGTTCCTGATTTCCCTTCAAGTTTTCAGTTTCTTTTGAATAATTTTGGCGAAATGTTGCATCTAGGCAATTTACAGATGCACGATTGTAATTATAGTCATATGACTATAGTTACAGTCGCACGACTGTAATGCTCGTTCAGATGCAGAATTTTCATTTTAATCCATAAAAATTCATAAAAACCCATAAAAATTCAGAAAATTCAGAAAATCATCAAAAATGAATTTTGTTGTGTGCATTCACGAACTCAGATTTAATTTTTAGTATTATTGCATTTAGAACAATACAACGACGGAGACCTGATTCTCTCGAAAATAGGTCCACAAAACATGTTAAATTAAATCAAACCAGAAAAATATTTTCAAAATGATTTTCTCACAAAACCAAAAATACAGGGACGTTTCAAAATGTTTTCCAGGTCAAATCGGGCCGGCTAGCCGAGCTGACCCGGTTATCCCCCAATTGCATGTTCCTGAATCCTTAAAATCCCATTCTGTCCTATTTGAGTCCTATTTGAGTCCTATTTGTGGTGTGCCGTATGTTGGTGTGCCCTAGTTCTTAGGGCATTGGATTCTTGTATTTTGTATTATACATTAAGAGCCATGTATGGATACATTATTTGTGTCGCATTAATAAAGGTAATTAATCTATTTCATTTATATCTTGTGCTATAATATGAGTAGAGTATCCATTGATTGATAATCATAAAACCAATCCCAGGTCTGTTCTAATCATGGGAACGAATAGAACCACAGACTTATATTCGATGACTGTATGGCAGTTCTTAACTAGCCATAGTACTTGTATAGTCAGTCATGAATATAGGTACATGTCGTTGACATGGGACTGGATCGATCCGCATAAGAAAGCCACATGGTTCTTGAGTAAGTCTCTTTTGTCCTCAGACCAGATTTCATTATAATATCAATATGGAATCCGGTTCACTTTGACATACGCCTAACAGGTCTGTAAAAGGATGCTAAATACGGGTATGATTGGGTGGACCGGTGAACATATTGATATTGATGACGAAGTGATGGAATTGCCACTCGGGTAACACCGAGATGATATCATTGGCCACTTGATGAGTGGGACTGATAAGTGTATGGCCATACCCAAATAAGTTGGTTGCTTATTTGATTAATCAGTCAACTCAAGATCAAGAAATATAATAAACAACAGAAGAGGATGACAGACACCATGCCTCGTGTTTATTCATATCGATATCGTTAGGCAAAGGACACTATGAGATTACTACCGGGTGAGTGTCTTCTAAAGACTGCTGCATCTCTGTCTTAATTGGGGGCTGTAATATTTTGCTAGAACCCACTTACAGACTGTGGGCCTTGGGTCTACTGCCAACATAAAGACAGACCCATAGGATCGTGCACATAGATCGACTGAGCTGGAACTTATAGAAATTGTACATGTAATGTACATTGGAAGGAATGCGTTAATTAATTAGTTGACATTCGGTGTCAAGGTAATTAATTGACATTGGGTTGAATTTAATTTAATTAATAAGTTTACATAATATAATTAATTAATTTATCAATTAATTGAATTACATAAAGTAAACAATTAATTAAATAATTTTCCTCAGTAGGAAAATTAAATAAATGTATTGTATTAACTTAAGTGTGATTTAATTTTATTTAGGGGTAATTAAATTTAGCCAAGTGGAATTAAATTACATAGCATATATTTTTTAATTAAAGTTTATTTAAGTAATTATAATCCTAGTGGGCTTGGGTTTAATTAACCTAATTAAAACCCAATTAGACAATGTGTCTATATATGGGCACACTTAAGGAAGAAAAACCTAATTCAACTCTAATTAATTGCTGGAAATTTCAGCCACCAATAGTAGCCCCAAATAGCCGAAAATCCTAGCATTAATCATCCATTCCTTCACGTCTTCGGCTAGCACCGGTTCCCGCTCAACAGTTGGTCGTGCACCGGACTTTGGAGATCGCAGTTTCAAGAAACAATTCTGCAACAGTCTCAAGAGGAGACGAATCCGGTGAGTTAATCTATCTTGATTCAAATTGTTTTTATTCTAATCAGTGGTAATTGGACACGATAGGTGGATTCTAGGAAATTTAAACGGTGTAATTTCCGCTGCTCCACGTTATTTTTCCAATGACGAATCTCAACAGTGGTATCAGAGCCTAGGTTTGGTCCATTAGATTGATTAGAATTGGTTCTTGAAAGCGTTTTTGAAGAAAGAATGGGTTTCAAGTTTGTGATTTTAGGGTTTTTACTTAATTGATTTTGTTTTTGGATAAACCCTAGAATTGTTGGATTGGGGTTTTTGATTATTTTTCCCCAATTGTTTTCCATCTAAAATTGTTTTGTATATTAATTATATATATATTTTTTTTGCTTGAAACATTTTTTTTGTTTATGATTAAATATATATATATATATATATATATATATATATATATATATATATATATATATATATATATATATATATATATATATATATATATAGTTTGGGCAAAGGATGGAATCGCAATTCTGCGATTCCATTTGCTGCCTTGGCAGCAGCTGGCTGCTGCTGCAGCAGGCTGCCGCGCGCGGGATTTTGGTCCGATTTTGGATTTTGCAGGTATTTTTTTTTATCCCAGACCCTAATGCAAATTAAATTAAATTTTTTTTAAATTAATTTGTATTTAAATTGTTTATTTTGTTGGCATGCATATTTAATTTAATTGTTTGCATATTAAATTGACTATGGACTTTGGGAAATTGGCCCAATAAACCGTGACACCGATTAAAATTGGGAGAGCTAAATTTTAAATTTGTGACAACCCAAATTCAAGTGGGAGCAAAATTGTTACTTTTGCATTTATGGATATTATCCATTGGGCCTTTATGGGCCTTAGTCACATTTGTTAAAATTGGCAATTTCACCCTAAGTAACTCGGCTTAACATTTATATTTATAATTTGGAATGCCATGATCATGCATCATATTGGTATGTATGTGCACGACAGGTACTTTGTTTGAAATGTTATGTTGAGTTCTATGGGCCCTAAATTATTATCGGTTGTAATTTAATTTTGGGAAATGTGGCCTGCGTGCCCTTTTTTTTTATTTTGATGTAATTTTAGAATAGATTTTATTTTACAAAATTATTGTAATTGCATCAAGTATGGAGGAAGGCCCAGATGGAGCAAGCCTATGGTGGGAGCTCAAGAAGGATTGCAGTCCGGCCCATGAAGAATTAGATAGGATATCTAGTTTTTCATTAGGTTGTAATTAAAGGCCCATAGGATCTCATTTATTTTAAATTAAGTATGCTATTGCATTTGTCATATAATATGGATATATGGATCACCAAATTATTATCCGCGTTTATGCATGCTAAGCCGTATCACTTAATTATAATCCGGAAATTAAACTATTGAGTTGTTTAAAAGTGCTTCCCACATTCACACCTCTTCCTCCCATTGATGCTGCAATGTGCGCCATGCCCTAGCTGGGTACATGGTGGGCCGTCGAGGGTTAGGATACTTGGTATGGTTAACATGTGAATGGTGGTTTGACTCAACATGGATAGCATTAGCTCAGAGCGGGCCCTAAGCACAGATGGGTAAAGTGTTAATAAGCCTATCAAACCAAGAGTCCTTTGTGGAAGGATTGGATAGGTTGTCCTACCAAACGAATCAATGGTTGGTTAGCGAGCTCTAGTTCGGCCAGTCATTGATAAGTTGTGGATCTTGGTCAAGTCAGCCAATTAACATCACCAACAAACAAATTAAAATCGGATTATTAATTTGAATTGGCTTAAAAGTCCTTTATTTCTAACTCAAGCAATGATTTCTTCCATGTAGATAATCCCATTTTACTTAAGCAATTTAAATGGCTGCAACAAACAACAACTCACTCTCACTTAGGTCACTCTCGGAGAAGGAGAAGCTTTCGGGGACTAACTTCCTGGACTGGGCTAGGAACTTACAAATAGTTCTTAGACAAGAGTCCAAGGAGTATGTAATGAATTCTCCTTTACCAGCTAGCCCTCCCGCAGGTCGAGGCATCACCACGGCGATGGTGGAGCAGTACGATCGGCATGTGAGGGATGACCGAGATGTCTCATGCCTCATGCTGGGTACCATGGCTTCTAATCTTCAGAAGCAGTTTATGGACGAGCATGCTTATGAGATGATGGATCAGCTTAAAAAGATGTTCCAAGATCAGGCTCGTCAGGAACGTTACCTGACAACTAAGGCACTTTGCACGACTGTGATAGCAGCTGGGACTTCTGTTAGCTCTTATGTGCTAAAGTTGAAGGGGTATATTGATACACTTGCCCGCCTCGGCTCACTAGTTTCGTAGGACTTGGCAGCAGACATTATTCTTGGGTCACTTCCTGAGTCTTACAACCAGTTTATCATGAATTACCATATGCAAGGGTTGGATAAATCGGTAGTTGAGCTGCATGGCATGCTCAAGCTTGCTGAGCAGTCTCTTAAGAAGACTCCTGAAGTATTGCTGGTGAACAAGGGCAATACATCCATTGCTAAGGGAAAGGCCAAATCTAAGGCCAAGGCTAAGGGCAAAAAGGTGGTGGCCCAACCTAAAGCAAGGATTGCTTCTCCTGACGATGTCTGCCATGAGTGTCATGAGAAGGGGCACTGGAAGAGCTCATGTCTAAAGCTAAGGGAGCAACTGAAAGGGAAAACTGCTGCTTCAGGTATTTATGTTGTTGAGATTAATCTGGCTATTTCTACATCTTGGGTCTTTGACACTAGATGTGGATCTCACATTTGTTCAAATGTGCAGGGTCTAAGAAATAGGAGATTATTAGGATCTGGAGAAGTAGATCTTCGAGACGAAAATGGTGCTCAGGTTCAGGCCATGGAGATCGGAGATTATTTCTTGGAGATGCCTAGTGGACTTGTTTTGGAACTAAGAAACTGTTATTTTGTACCTGCGATGCGCAGGAATATTATTTCCGTTTCTTTGTTGGATATTTCTGGTTTTGTATTTAATATTGGACATGGTAGAATTTCTATGCAATGTGACAATATTATTTATGGAACAGCATTTCTTGAAAATGGCTTATATATCCTTGATCTAAAACGTGAAAGTTCAATCTATAACATAAATACTAAAAGGATTAAACAAAATGAAATTAATCCTACTTACATCTGGCATTGTCGACTTAGCCATATAAATGAGAAGCGCATAGCTAGGCTTCACTCTAGTGGAGTGCTAGGGTCATTTGACATCCAGTCTTATGACACATGCGAATCTTGTTTGAGAGGTAAGATGACAAAGGCGCCTTTTAGCAAGACTACTGAAAGGGCCTCAGAGCTATTGGAGCTAATACATTCCGATGTATGTGGCCCAATGAGCACTAGTGTTAGATCTGGTTTTCTATACTTCGTCACCTTCATGGATGACTTCAGCAGATACGGTTACGTGTATCTGATGAAGCATAAGTCTGAGACTCTCCAAAGGTTTAAGGACTTTAAGAATGAAGTAGAAAACCAACTTGGCAAGAAAATAAAAGCACTTCGGTCTGACCGATGGGGTGAATATTTGAGCCAAGATTTTGACTCGTTTTTTAAAGAGTGTGTGATTGTATCCCAACTCACTCCTCCTGGTACACCCCAGTGTAATGGAGTGTCAAAAAGGAGGAATAGGACCTTACTTGACATGGTCCGCTCGATAATGAGTCATGCTACACTCCCTGTCTCCTTTTGGGGATATGCTTTAGAGACAGCTGCTTACATTCTTAATAATACACCAAGCAAGGCAGTTGAGGGAACACCATATGAACTATGGAAAGGCTGAAAGCCCAATGTTTCCTTCTTGAAGATTTGGGGCTGTGATGCACATGTTAAGAAATTGACAAGTGGCAAACTCGAGTCTAAATCTGTCAAGTGCCAGTTTATGGGTTACCCTAAGGAAACTAAGGGTTATTACTTCTACGATCCGGCCGAAAACAAAGTTTTCATAGCCAGAAATGCAGTCTTCTTGGAGAAGGAATTCCTTTCCAAGAGAGACAGTGAGAATAATGTTGAACTTTCAGAAGTTCAAGACTCACAAACTCCTGCAGCTATTGCTGAGGATGCTTCGGGAACCGATCTGACTACTCAAGAAATTGAGGAACCAGAAACTGTTGCACAGGACCTTAGAAGGTCTGGTAGGACATGTCATCAGCCAGAGAGGTACGGCTTTCTCGTGACTGATGATGGGGACCTTATGGTCGTTGACCAAGAGGAGCCCAAGACCTATCAGGAGGCTGTTGAAAGCCCACACTCAGATCAATGGCGCAAAGCCATGGAGGTTGAGATGCAATCTATGCATGATAACCAAGTATGGAACTTGGTGGATCCACCAACGGGTGCTAAGGTGATAGGTTACAAGTGGTGTTTCAAGTTAAAGGTCGACAACACCTTTAAGGGGCGATTGGTGGCAAAAGGATTCAGGCAAGTTCAAGGAATTGACTATGATGAAACCTTTTCATCAGTTGCTATGCTCAAATCCATTAGGATACTACTAGCCATAGCTGCATGGTATGATTTTGAGATATGGCAGATGGATGTTAAGACCGCTTTCCTTAATGGAAAGCTACTCGAGGATGTGTACATGGCACAACCTGAGGGTTTTATCGATCCAAAGTATCCAAACCGGGTATGCAAGCTTCAAAGATCTATTTATGGATTGAAGCAAGCATCAAGGTCATGGAATCCGAGATTCAATGAGGCCATTACAGAATATGGCTTCACACAGAATTCTGATGAGCCCTGTGTGTATAAGATGGTTAGTGGGAGCGTTTCCACCTTCCTAGTGCTGTATGTTAACGAGATCCTTATCATTGGAGGCGACATACCAACACTGCAAGGAGTTAAGCAGTGGTTGAGTAGGTGCTTTGCAATGAAGGACTTAGGCGAAGCTAAGACGATCTTAGGGATCAGGATCTACAGAGATATATCCAATTGGCTTCTAGGCCTAAGTCAGGCCACGTACATTGACAAGGTTCTAAAAAAATTCAGCATAGACAAGGCAAAGAAAGGATTCTTGCCTATGCGCCATGGGTTAAAGCTGAGTAAGAAAGATGGTCCTAAAACAAAAAAGGACCGGGAGAACATGGAAAAGATCCCTTATGCATCTGCTATTGGATCTATCATATACTCCATGTTATGTACGAGGCCTGATGTCGTGTTTGCACTAAGTATGACAAGCCGGTACCAGTCGGACCCTGGGGAGGAACACTGGAAGGCTGTCAAGGCAATCCTAAAGTACCTTAATCGGACTAAGGATGCTTTCTTAGTGTATGGAGGTCAAGATGAGCTGGTAGTGTCAGGTTACACTGATGCAAGCTTTGAGACCGATGAAGATGAGAACCAGTCACAGTCTGGTTATGTTTTTCTCCTGAATGGCGGTGCCATTAGTTGGAGGTCCTCAAAGCAGGCCACCATTGCTGAATCTACAACGGAAGCTAAGTACATAGCTCCGTGCGAAGCTGCAAAGGAAGCCGTTTGGATCAAGAAATTCATAACCGAGTTGGGAGTAGTACCTACTATCCTAGACCCAGTTGATGTTTTTTGTGACAACAATGGGGCCATCGCACAAACTAAGGAGCCCCGGTCACACAAAAGATCTAAACATGTGCTCAGAAAGTTTCACCTCATTCGGGAGATCGTGAACAGAGGTGACATATCATTGCAGAGGGTTGACACCGCTGCCGCAGACACAGCACGACGGTCATACCAGATCTATAGGAATTAGGGCAATGCCCACTTGGAACTAGTGCAAGTGGGAGATTGTTGGTGTGTCCTAGTTCTTAGGGCATTGGATTCTTATATTTTGTATTATACATTAAGAGCCATGTATGAATACATTATTTGTGTCACATTAATAAAGGTAATTAATCTATTTCATTTATATCTTGTGCTATAATATGAGTAAAGTATCCATTGATTGATAATCATAAAACCAATCCTAGGTCTGTTCTAATCATGGGAACGAATAGAAACACAGACTTGTATATTCGATGACTGTATGGCAGTTCTTAACTAGCCATAGTACTTGTATAGTCAGTCATAAATATAGGTACATGTCGTTGACATGGGACTGGATCGATCCGCACAAGAAAGCCACATGGTTGTCGCATCATAGGTCTTTCTTGAGTAGGTCTTTTTTGTCCTCAGACCAGATTTCATTATAATATCAATATGGAATCCGGTTCACTTTGACATACGCCTAACAGGTCTGTAAAAGGATGCTAAATACGGGTATGATTGGGTGGACCGGTAAACATGTTGATATTGATGATGAAGTGATGGAATTGCCACTCGGGTAACACCGAGATGATATCATTGGCCACTTGATGAGTGGGACTGATAAGTGTATGGTCATACCCAAATAAGTTGGTTGCTTATTTGATTAATCAGTCAACTCAAGATCAAGAAATATAATAAACAACAGAAGAGGATGACAGACACCATGCCTATTGTTTATTCATATCGATATCGTTAGGCAAAGGACACTATGAGATTACTACCGGGTGAGTGTCTTCTAAAGACTGCTGCATCTCTATCTTAATTAGGGGCTTTAATGTTTTGCTAGAACCCACTTACAGTCTGTGGGCCTTCGGCCTACTGCCAACATAAAGACAGACCCATAGGATTGTTCACACAAATCGACTGAGCTGGAACTTGTAGAAATTGTACATGTAATGTACATTGGAAGGAATGCGTTAATTAATTAGTTGACATTCGGTGTCAAGGTAATTAATTGACATTGGGTTGAATTTAATTTAATTAATAAGTTTACATAATGTAATTAATTAATTTATCAATTAATTGAATTACATAAAGTAAACAATTAATTAAATAATTTTCCTAAGTAGAAAAATTAAATATATGTATTATATTAACTTAAGTGTGATTTAATTTTATTTAGGGGTAATTAAATTTAGCCAAATGGAATTAAATTATATAGCATATACTTTTTAATTAAAGTTTATTTATGCAATTATAATCCTAGTGGGCTTGGGTTTAATTAACCTAATTAAAACCCAATCAGACAAGGTATCTATATGAGGGCACACTTAAGGAAGAAAAAACCTAATTCAACTCTAATTAATTGCTGGAAATTTCAGCCACCAATAGCAGCCCTAAATAGCCGAAAATCCCAGTATTAATCCTCTATTCCTTCGCGTTTTCGGCTAGCACCGGTTCCCGCTTAATAGTTGGTCGTGCACAAGACTTTGGAGATCGCAGTTTCAAGAAACGATTCTGCAGCAGTCTCTAGAGGAGACGAATCCGGTGAGTTAATCTCTCTTGATTCAAATTGTTTTTATTCTAATCAATGGTAATTGGACACGATAGGTGGATTCTAGGAAATTTAAACGGTGTAATTTCCGCTGCGCCATGTTATTTTTCCAATGACAAATCCCAACACCGTAAATTATGCTAACACTCTGTTTTGCAGCTTTCAGTTTCTCTTGTTTTTATTTTTGATGTATTTGATAGATTAATTCGTGTATCTTAGGCAATTGTAAATTTTTTCTTTAGATTAATCGTGTATTCTAGACGGTTGTAAAGTGAGGTTGAGAGTTTTTATTTTTGTTCGATTGGGTTGTAAGCCATTTAATTATTTACTACTTACTTCTGTTTTTATTATACGTGTATACGCGTTATATGCTTAATTTAATGCAATAAAATTGACTTAGAATTTTAAAATACCATACTCAAATATTGGTCAATTTTACTTTGATTAGACACGAAATAGGGGACTTGTCTGGATCTAGATCTCTGGATAGTGTGGTGGCTATTCGTCCGATTCAACTACACTAAAATTTCCCGGTTGAACTGAGCCGGGTGGCGACTCCTATACTATTCATCAAGACTTAGGTCTCGATTCTTTTATGAAATAATCTAATTTTCTAAAAACGAATTTCCATTCTAAAAACCCCATGCGAGGGAGGGGTTCGCCCAAAACAAATTAGCCCCTTCCGAATGGGAGTCCACGTTCTATCGAAAACGTCGTTCGCTCACAGTCTCCGCACATTACAAAAAATATGAGAACCATATCCAGTATCCAATACCTAGGATGTTGAAACAGTGAGGTTAATGTCTATGATATATATATACCTGATGAAGATGCATCCTCGCTCTTCCTTTGCTCTCCCAACAGCTGGCGACACGATCTCTTCCAATGCCCACTTTGCTTGTACTAGAAGCAAACATCCTTAGGACTGGCCTTGGCCTTCTTGACCTTGGCTTTCTTAGCCTTGGCCTTGGCTTTTGCCATGACCTTGCCGTTAGCAAGAAGAGTTCCCCATGTTGACCAGCAGTACCGGCAGAGTCTTCTTGATTGACTACTCAGTGAGCTTGAGCATCCCATGCAGCTCACTAACAGTACGGTTCATCCCTTACATGTTATAGATCAGGATAAACTGATCATAAGAATCCGACAAGGAAGCCAGGATTGTGTCAATTGCCAGCTCCTGTGAGATACGTGATCCGAGACGGGCTAAAGTATCTAAATAGCCTTTCATTCTGAGCACGTGTGCACTCACAGATGTCCCAGCCCCCATCTTACAGGAGTGGAATGCCTTGTCGGTCAGGTATCTTTCCTGACGAGCTTGCTCCTGAAACATCTCGTTAAGAGTTGTTATCATAGCAAAGGCCTGATGGTCCATGAACTGCTTTTACAGCTCATGGACCATGCACGCCAACATCAGGCATGTCACGTCCCGGTTATCCTTAACGTGCACTTCGTATTCCTCCAGCTGCGCAGCTGGTGGATTATGCCCAGTTGGTGAAGCCGGTACAGGCCTTTCCAGCACATTCTCTTTGGACTCCTGTCTTAGAACTATCCTCAAGTACACCGGAACACAACAAAGGTAAACTCTGAGAGGTCTTAAACTCGAAATTTGATAATTCTTGTGGTGTGTTGCATATTTTGACAAAAATCCGAAAAACTGGCCGTTTGATTACAGCCGAGTGACTCTAACTAGAGTCGCACGACCGTAGTTCATTTGAGTACAGCTGTATGGTTGTCTACGCTCAGTAGGGAGCTGTACCGGGATTTTCTAGATGAGCTGATCTGGATGGCGACTCTATCATTAATCTTGAAATTTAAGTTTCGAGACCTTTAAGTCAATGAAATGGGTTTTTTTGTAAAAGTGTAAAACCAGTTTTCTCAAAATTCATATTTAAATAATGTTTTCTACAAATGGGTTTGCTATCATACAAAAGTTTTCTTAAATCAAGACTTAAAATCCGTTTTCCCCAAAACTGAATTTAAACACGGTGAAAAAGCCTACTCACCGGTTCGCTTCGCCGTGTTCTAACTTTAAAGTCGTCCGCTCACACATGCTTCATTTGGTGTTTATATGTATGGGAGAAACTCTATTATTAATGTCTTTTGTCTTTGACCTTGATCATGCCGTGTCCTAAATATTAATATCTAGTACTTTACTTTCTAGTCTATAGTCTATACCAGATAAGTCAACAAAGCATATAAACCATTTATGTCAATTAATGCTAAAACCTCATTTTCGAAACCATGTCTTCCTTTGCTACAAAACTTTAATTTCAAAACCACAATACATACCACTTGCCATTGAATGCAACTGTTAAAAAGTTGGGGAAATTAAATTTCTACCAGTGGTAGATTAGGCTTGCAATTGAAAACTCTTATTGTTATGGAGAAAAAGACTATAGGAAATCATTTTTTATAGGGGTAGACTGGATATATACTACTTAATTTAAGAAAAAGGAAAAATTCAAAATTAGTTAATTAGATAATAATTTCTTATAATGTTTTTCAATCAAATAGTTTTAAATACTTAATGTGATGTAATGAATTAATAATAATTTATATAAAATATACAATAATAAAACTGAATTAATAATTATATATAATCTTTTCAGTTAGTCTTTTTTTTTTCATCATGTTTTTAATTTGCATATCATGGATCTGCCCTACAAAGTGTTGTAGTATTTCCTCTGTTCATGATTTTGTGGTCCTTCTCTGAACTTATATGCATGCAATTATTTACTTTAATTATTTACTCCTTGTTTATGGGCGTCACCCACATTTTTTTTGCATTTCAAACGGTCATCCTTAAATGGTATTTAATTTCTTTAATTTACTTTTTAAATCCAACATATTTTTATTTTGATTATTTGATGCTTCAAAATCAAATAATTCTACATTAATTGCGTTATATAGAGAAGGAGAAAATGGAAGGGGAAGAGAAAACGAAGATGTATGACCTCATAGGCCAATCAATCATCAATAGGTAAGGTAACCCAAGTAAATGATTTTGCAGCGAAATAAGAGTCTTAAATTTGGATTAGTATTTGAACTTTTTGGCTATTATTTTTTCTTCTGCTGTAATATAATGAAAACATTTAGTGAACCTTGAGACGCTGGCCTGATTGCATATACGAGTCCATGTTATGCAAACAAATCCTTAATTATGGAAGCAACTATATTATTAATGACCTTTGTGTTTGGCCTTGATCATGCCATGTCCTTTGATACCTAGAACTTCACTTTCAAAAAAGTCAACAAAACATATGAACTATTTACCAAAACCTACTCTTCAAAACTTTGTTTTCCTTTGCATAAAAGCTTAATTTGACAACCACACAATATATGCAGGCCACTTGCTATTTAGATTGCATACCAATGGTAGACTAGGCTTGCAATTCAAAACTCTGATCGTTACGGAGAAAAGACTATACATAGGAAATCATTTTTTTATAGGTATATATAGAGTGGATACCGGATGTCATAGGCAAACTACTTAATTTAAGAAAATGACAAATTTAAAATCAATTAGCTAATTTTTTTTTTTTTTTTTTTAATAAATTGCAAGTATTCTCATTGAGATAATCACGTTTGAGACTTAGTTACAATTAAGACTCTTCACTTCCCCCTGCAGATATATTTAGTAGATTCGAACCTAAGTTTCCTTTCAAACTCAGTTTATGTTGCTAAATAAACTACAACTTATAGATTTTTAAAGGAATTGTTACATATGTGTCAACATGGTGTTTGGCCCCTTTCATACGAAACACTCTATATGTATTATTAGCTTATGCTTTGCTCAACTAAGTATCTAACTTTTTTATGGTATCTTACACTACATTTCCTAAAAAGCTATTATACATTATTTCAATTAATTGGTATTCAAAATATTTATAAATATTAAGATTATGCTAAATAAAAATAACGTGTGAAAAGATTTTGTGAACCTTAAAAGTGGTAAGTCTGACTGCATAATGTGGTCTATTGATCGTATAATTTTGCAAATTCTATGACAAACTTGACACAGTGGTCATATATATATTATTGAAGACCGAATAATGAACCGGAAAGACTATACTTTCTTGTTCGATCAGTTCAAAAGAAATCTGAATTTTCATAATATATAATTTTAATAATTTCTTATAATGTTTTTTCAATCAAATATTTTTAAATACTTGATTTGATATAAATAAAAATTTATTAATAACTTATTTAAAATTAAAATAACAACACTGAATTAATAATTTTTTAGGAAAGAGATTGTAATTTAACAACACTGAATTAATAATTTTTTAGGAAAGAGATTGTAATTTAACTTTTAACACATTCATCATTTTTTTTTTTTTTAGTAAAAATGACTTTAAGTTTCGTTTAATCCGCGCGATGTTGGCCCTATGCTAGTGCTGGCCCAAAGAAAGAAAAATAAAATTCATGAATAAAAAATAGGGAGATAAACACCCATATTTTTAACAATTATCCTAAAAATACTTAAAGCAAATTTACCCTCCAAACTATGACACATTCCTCCAAACTATTCACTCTCCTATTTTATAATTTAAACGTTATTTTTCATTTATTTTCTGTTCACTTTTTCGACATTCCGCTTTAGCAAGTTCTTTTTTTTTTTAATCTTCGGAACGAGATCCATATATATATTTTTTTCTGAGTTTTTTTTTATTGTAAAAAATGTAAGAGAAATGAATCAAAGATACATTCTTAATATATTCTGATACTTCTCTGATACATTTTTAATACTTTATGTACTATGTTATGCATTTGATACAATTCTGATACTTCTTTGATACATTTAGGATATTTTATGTACTGTGTTATACATTAATTCCACATGTATTAGCTTTTATTTATCATTCATAACAATAAAAAAATCAATTTAAGTAATTCCTCACTACAGATAAAATATGTGAAATTAATACATAAAACACAGAACGCAAAGTATCAAAAAGTATCAACAAACAGGCATTGATACAATATAATTTATCATGTATTTTTTCTATGCTTAACTTTTATTTAGCCTTCATAACAATAAAAAAAACCAGTTTAGTTTTTCACTACAGATAAAATCATTTTTGATACAGTTTTGATACATTTTTTTTTATATATACATATGAATCTCATTTTGAAGAGAAAAAAAGATGATAAAAACATTCTAAAGTGGCATGATAAAATAATTGACGGATTAAGAGATAGATAATAAAATTAAAGTTAAAAATATAAAAGATAAGAGAGGATCACATTGGGCGAAAGAAAGTGACCATTTTTGGTAAAAGTTAAATTTTGGTAATTTCCTTAAAAAATATCAGAATCCTGAGAAAATAAATAAGTGTGGGCATTGTGTGTGTGTGTGTGTGTGTGTGTGTGTGTGTGTGTGTGTGTGTGTTGGATTGTGCCATTTATAACTTATTAAAGTGGCCCAAATGTAAAAAGGAAAAAAGAAGAAGAAGAAGAAGCTGCTGGCCCATTTTTCAACAATCCTAAGTATACGTAACTAATTAAACTAAACATGCATCCATAGTTATCCATAGTTATAGGAGCAACGTTATTAATGTTCTTTGTGTTTGGCTTTCATCATGCCATATTCTTAATTGATATCTAATACTTTACTTTATAGTCTATATTCTATAGCAAATAAATCGACAAAGCTATTTATGTCAACTAACACTAAACTTCATCTTTTAAACCAAGTCTTTCATTGGATATAAATTTGCTTAGAACCTTAATTTGAAAACCACACAACACATAAATTTCATTCATTTGATCAATTAAGTAACAAAAGATGATGAAAATGAGAGACCTTAACCTTGCATGCTTATTGGTGATCATCATGTCGTTTTCTATAGCAAGAGTGACACTAAATGTTCCAGACGGATGTAGTAAAAAGGGTGAAAATGCTACTATTTTTTATTCTTTTGGGATTGGAAATGCCAGCTGCACAATTAATGGTAGCACTGATGTGTGACCGACATGTAAGAATTCTTCAAAGCTGATTCTTGGAGAGAATATTGAAATTGTTGATATGTCAATGGAGGAAGTTCGATCTCTCTCGAAAATAGCCAAGTGAAAACTGTTTCAACAAGACATGAGAGAGAAAATTCCTAGAAGTATAACATTTAGACATCTTTTCAAACTCTCCAATGAACACAACAAACTAGTTGTTATTGGATGTGATATCATAGCTTACATAATTGATAAAAATGAATTTGAAACTGTATATCTCTTACTATGTAACAGGAATGTAAATTTCTCGGAGGATATATTGAATGTTGCCAATTTTCTGCACCCCAAAGTCTTAGCGCACTTCACTTTTCACTTAAAAGTCTAGACAATTACTCGCAAGTTTCAAATATAAATAATTGTGGGTCGGCATTCCTATCCGATTATAGGTTTGCTTCGAAACCATTTGCCATGCAACTCTCTCATATAACAATCGACACTATGATTGAAAATACAGAATCTGTGATATAGTGGGTGGTGGAAGAGAAAACATGTGAAGAAGCACAAAGTTCAACTTCATACGCTTCCGCAATAATGTTGACTGCTTCTACTCCAAAAATGGCAGAGGCTATCGTTATTTGTGCAAGCTAGGACTTGGAGGAAATTCGTACATAGATCAAGGATGCCAGGGTGATTATTCATATTATCATTATATATATATATATATATATATATATATATATATATATATATATATATATATATATATATATATATAAAGGGTAATATAATTCTAACTTTTTACTTTTCATAATTTTGTGAGAAAATTTAGACATTAACGAGTGCAAGGATCAAAGCAAGTACCATTGTCACGGTACATACGAGAATACAATAGGCGATTATACATGTAAATGCCCACTTGGAATGAATGGTGACGGCAAAGTCGGTGGCTGGGGATTTCGAATCTCAATAATTGTCACAGGTAATCATCATCCCATACACTAATTAAATGAGTTAATTAGGAGGAGCAAAAGCAGTATTCTGACTCCTAATTCTTAAGGAAAAAACATTTTAAAGCATCTCCAATGGGGAACCTCCATGGAGAATCCCTCCTTTTACTATCGGAGGGGTTCTCCATTAGAGTACGTTCATTGCCTCATTATTTTATTACTTTAATATTATATTATTATATTTTTAATAGTTTTTTAATGGATGGTGTTGAAAGTTTACAAGCTGAAGTTAGGCTGCACAAGAAGATTGCTGAAGCCAACAACACAGAATAAAAGCTAATGGGCAGAAGGCGGGAAAAATTCAGAGCAGAGAAAAAGGCGGGAGTTAGTTACAAATTTGTTGTAAATCATAGCCATTCAACTCATCCTATAAATACCAATTATATTTGTAATTTTCTGATTCGGTTGAATTGAATAAAAATTACACTTCTTTTTCTTCTTTCTTTCACTATTTTAGCCAGAATTTCTCTGGTTTTTCACATGGTATCAGAGCTTGAAGGAAACAGATCTTGGAATCGATTTTCATGGTGAGACAAAGGAGAGCACCTCAGATAGTTATTAATGCAGATTTGCCGGTTTTCGAAGAAGAAAATGGAGATACAACTACTAATCAACAAAACATGAATTTCGAAGAAGAACATTGAGAGAATAGAAGAACTAGCTATGGCGATAGCAGAAATAGTGGAGCAGGATCTGACAATCCAGGTCTCATTCTTATTAGTTCAGTGCTTCAAGGAAGTTCCAATTTCTTAACCTGGAAACATGCTATGTTACGAGCAATAATAGCAAAAAAGAAACTAAGATTCATTAATAGAGAAGAAGTTCCTCCTCGAAGAAATTCACCAGAGTATGATGAATGGAAGGAAACAGATTGTCTGGTAATTTCTTGGATCCTTAATTGCATTTCTCGCGATTTAGCAGATGCCTTTGAATTTACAAGTTCTACTAAATCATTATGGATTGAATTAGAAGATAGATTTGGAGATAGTAATGGTCCAACATTGTTTAAACTCAAACGTGAAATTAGCATGCTCACACAAGGAAATAATACAGTTACAACATATTTCATTCAACTTAAGAAGTTATGGGATGAATTCTTTTTACTGAGGCCAATTCCTGAATGTCAATGTGGAGTAGCAAATGATTGTGTATGCAATGCTTTTAGACGTTTTATGGATTTACAGGAAGAGGACAAGTTGTTGCAATTTTTAACAGGATTGAATGAAGGCTATGAGCATGTAATCAATCAAATACTGCTTATGGAGCCATGCCTAGCATTGATCGTGCTTATTCCATGGTTTATAAAATAGAAAGACAAAGAGAGGTGTTTACAGAGCAGAATGTAGAAATGGCACATTTTGTCTCCACAAGGCAAAATAACAAAGGAGGACCTAAGCAGTCATATGGTTCTGGCAAAGGGAATGGTTCTAAAGGGAAAAGGAATGTTAAGAAAGAAGATCTAGTCTGCAGTCATTGTGATGGAGTAGGACATGAAAGGCAATCATGCTTTCAACTCATTGGTTATCCTGATTGGTGGCAAGGACCAAAATTCACTCAAGGAAATAAGGGTACTCAGAAGTATACGGGTGGTCATGACAAGCCTAGATCCAGGACTAATGCTGTTCAGGAAGTAAAAGATAATCCCCTTGAGTACTCAACAGATTCAGAAGAGGAGACCTTATCTGAAGTCAATACCAAACAAATGCTACATGAAGTTTACAGAATGCTCAAGCAGCAAGGAAAGATGCCAATGCCAGAGTCCTCTACTAATTTCTTAGCTTTTGCAGGTTTTTCTGGTAATGCTATCTCTTATTGTTTTAACATACAAACACAAGATGATGTGTGGATAATAGATAGTGGTGCTACCTCACACATGACACCAAATTTCTCTTTCTTTGAAACTTTCACACTTGTAAGAAATAAGGAAACAGTTTTATTGCCTGATGGAAATGCACAATCTGTTCAACATATAGGCACTGTTAGATTGTCCTCAGAAGTGTTGTTACAAGGGGTATTGCATGTACCATAATTCAGATTTAATTTGTTATCAGTGGGCCAGTTGTTACAAACTGCTAATCTTGAGGTGCATTTTGCTGCAACTTATTGCTGTTTACAGGACCAATCCACACATAAGCTTGTGGCTGTAGGATGGTACAAGGATGGTCTTTATCAGCTTAATAAAGATTCTTTCACTGCTGAGTGCTTGCAGAAAGTACAAAGTTTAGCTTTTCAAATAAGTAATGTAGTTTCATTTTCTACAACCAATAATGGTAATGCCTGGCATAAGAGATTAGGCCATGCTTTCCCTGATGTACTGAAACGTATTTTCGTTCTAAAGCAAGTAACATTTGATTTTTGCAATATATGTCCTCTTGCTAAACAACACAGGCATGTTTTTTCCAGAAGTGCTATTAGTACAAATGCAGTATTTCAGCTTATCCATCTTGATGTTTGGGGGCCTTATAAAAAAGCTTCACTTACTGGTGCCAAATATTTTCTCACTATTGTGGATGATTATTCTAGAGCTACATGGGTAATACTGTTGCAAGATAAGTCCCAGGTACACAATGCATTGGCTAACTTCTTCACTTATGTTCATACTCGATTTCAAACTGCAGTAAGAGTAATTAGAACAGATAATGGTGGTGAGTTTGTGAATCAGAATTGTAGAAAATTATGTCAATCCTTGGGTATTGTGCATCACAGAACTTATGCTTATACACCACAGCAAAATGGTGTTGTAGAGAGAAAGCATCGCCATCTTTTGGATGTTACAAGATCTTTGCTTTTTCAGGCTTCTTTGTCCTCTGCCTTTTGGGGAGAGGCTTTAATGATGGCCACTAGCATCATCAATGTTCTTCCTTCCAAGATTCTGAACTGGGACACTCCTTACTACACGTTATATCAAAAACATCCTACCTATGATCATTTCAAAGTTTTTGGCTGTCAATGTTTTTATACTGATGTACATCCTCATAAGGATAAATTAGCTCCTCGTGCCCATCCTGCTATCTTTCTTGGTTTTTCTCTGGGGCAGAAAGGTTTTAAGGTGTATGACACGACAACACAGAAGATCCTTACAGCTAGAGATGTTACTTTTCAGGAAGACATTTTTCCTTATGCTCCTTCTTCCTTGCAGGGACAAAAGCCATTAAATGTTTCTTCTACTATTGCTTCTTCTACTGATATAGGAGCAGTGACTTCCAGTGGTTCTTCTTTTTCCACTAACATTACTCCTGTCATACGCAGGTCAACCAGGGTTTCTAAACCTCCATCATGGTTAAGAGATTTTGTCTCTCTTTCCTATGCTGCTAATGGTTCTCTACCTCATGTTACAGGGGTTTCTCCAGCACACACTGCTTTTTTGTGCAACATTAGCCCCATCAAAGAACCTAAAAACTACTTTGAAGCAAGTCAGCATGAAGACCGGGTGCAAGCTATGCAGCAAGAACTTGATGCATTGGAGCAAAATGGCACATGGGTTATCACTGACTTGCCTGCAGAAAAAAAGGCACTTGCCTCCAAATGGGTTTACAGAGTTAAATACAAGCCCACTGGAGAAGTTGACAGATTCAAGGAAAGGCTTGTGGCCAAAGGTTACAACCAAACTTTTGGTGTAGACTATCATGAGTCCTTTAGTCCTGTAGCAAAGGTGGTCACTGTCCGGACAGTTTTGGCCTTGGCAGTAGCAAGAGATTGGCCAGTGCACCAAATTGACATCAACAATGCTTATCTTCATGGCTATTTAGATGAAGATATTTACTTATAGCCACCACAAGGGTACACAAAGTGCAAAGGTGATCAGGTATGTCATCTCAAAAAGTCTTTATATGGACTGAAGCAAGCTGGTCGCCAATGGCACAAGGAGATTTCAGCCAAATTACTTGACTATGGCTTTCAAAGATCTCCTCATGACTATTGTCTATTCACACATACAACCTCTACAGGAGACAAGGTGATCTTGGTTCTTTATGTTGATGATATACTTCTTACTAGTGCCCATATGACAAATATCTTAGCAGTTAAGGAGTATTTGCATAGCTTATTCACCATCAAAGATATGGGAGATGTGAAGTATTTCCTGGGGGTGGAATTTGCCAGATCAGAAGCAGGGGCTGTATTGTCACAACAGAAGTACATTACAGATTTGCTTGAAGAAGCAGGGCTTACAAATGCCAAAGCTGTTTCCAGTCCTGCAGCACATGGCATAACATTAACAGAACCGGGTACACCTTTTGACAATGTAGAATTATATAGGCGTCTCATTGGTAAACTTTTATATCTGGGATTCACTAGACCGGATATTGCTCACATTAGTCAGCAGCTAAGCCAATACATGCAGTCACCCTGTAAGCACCATTTCCAAGCTGCCTTACATGTTCTTAAGTACCTAAAAGGCACACACACCTATGGCCTCTTTTATCCACACCAAAGGGAAACTGATTTACAGTTAACTGCCTACTGTGATTCTGACTGGGGCACTTGTCAAGTTTCTAGAAAGTCAGTAACAGGTTATTGTGTGTTTTTGGGTTCCTCACTTATCTCTTGGAAAACAAAAAAGCAAAGTGTAGTTAGTCGAAGCTCTGCTGAAGCTGAGTATAGAAGTATGGGTCAAACAGTTTGCGAATTAAAATGGTTATCCTACATTCTTTCTGATTTAGGCCTTAAACTTCAGCTTCCAATTCATATGCATTGTGATAATGCTTCTGCAATTGCCATTGCCAAGAATCCTGTGTGCCATAACAAAACCAAGCACCTTGAGATCGACTGTCACATTGTGCGAAATTCAGTTGAAGATGGTTTCATCTGTACACCATTTGTTCCCACTGGCTCACAACTTGCAGACTTGTTTACAAAACCTTTATCACATGCCAAGATGCTGCCAGCATTAAGGAAAATGGGCATAGTTCGAATCACAGATGAAGTAACACCTCTTTCAGCTTGTGGGGGGAGTGTTGAAAGTTTACAAGCTGAAGTTAGGCTGCCCAAGAAGATTGCTGAAGCCAACAACACAGAATAAAAGATAATGGGCAGAAGGCGGGAAAAATTCAGAGCAGAGAAAAAGGCGGGAGTTAGTTACAAATTTGTTGTAAATCATAGCCATTCAACTCATCCTATAAATACCAATTATATTTGTAATTTTCTGATTCGGTTGAATTGAATAAAAATTACACTTCTTTTTCTTCTTTCTTTCACTATTTTAGCCAGAATTTCTCTGGTTTTTCACAGATGGAACTGCTCTTTTCTTGTCCTTTTTTTTTTCCTTTTCCTTTTTCTTTATTCTCACCTGCTGGATTCATTTGTTTGCCATTATTTCAATATCTTTCATCTGTTTGCTCTTTTCTTTTCTTTTTTCTTCTTTTCTTTACAATTTTTTAATTCTTTTTTATTAGACTCCTCATTTTCATTATTTCTTTTAGTTTAATATTCATTTTGTCTTGCTTTTTTTTCCATAAATTCTTATTTTCTTATTTATATTTTAATTCGTTTAATTATTAAGTCTTATTTATATTTCTTATTTCTTAACTTTTTAATTTTGCATATGAAGAAAAAGCTAGTCGTTAAAAAGTAGCTATATATATTTGTTCATTTTCTATGAATTTGTACAAAATTTAGTCATCTATTTTACTATTCTTCCCCCTTCATATATTATCTTCTAATATGGATCCATATCAAATTAACAATTTTTTCAATATGCCTCCAAATACAACCAACTCACCAAATTCTTCCCAAAATCAAAATTCTCCGAACATTAGAAATTCTCAATCACAAGCTTCTTGGTATTCAAATATTCAATATCCATTATTTACCCAAAATCCCCATTTCCTGTATACAGCAAACATTCCAAATTATCAAACCCCAATTTCACACCAAACTAGCATGTTTCCCATGAGTTCACCAATGAATTATGTTAATTTGAATTTGGGAACTCATACACCGACATTGTATACTTCCAAAACACAATTTCCGATAATGTCAACTCAAGAAGAATCGGAAAATATTTCAACCAATCAAGAAGAGTTGGATACACAAGAGGCGCGGCAAAAAATGATATGGAATGAAGATGCCGGTAAAATTTTGGTAAGTGCTTGGTTCAATATTTCAAAGTATCCGATTGTCGGAATTGATCAAAAGTCTAGTTGTTTTTGGGACCATATACTTATTTCAATGAGAATAGTAATATGAAGTGTACATCGAGTCAAGCTAAAAGGCATTGGCATCAGATAAATCCTCTAATCAATAAATTTAAGGTTGTTATCATCGTGCATCTAATGCACGTCAAAGTGGATCATCCGATGATCAAGTCATGAGAAATGCACACATGATGTACAAAGATGAATATAAATCCAAATTCATGTATGAACATGATAAGTGCATTTTGTGCATGTAATTTGCCTTAGTTTGTAAGCTTAAATTGCTATATTTTTTTTATAACTTAGGCGAGTTTACTTCATTTTGCATTATTACTCGTGCTAAGAAATTTGAAGTTGAAAATGAGCTTAAAGAGCCGATTTTGGGAGCTTGAAGTGTATAAAAGATGGAGTTTCAAGTCATAACCCACAAGCACGGCTTGTGGGGTGCTGCTGAAACTAGAAATTGAACTAGAAACTGTTTTGCATAAGCCAAAATCCTGGCTTAAGGGGAGCTATGAACTTGAAGAGTTTTTATGGGATTAGAAGACTTCTTAATTAGTTTTATTTTATTTGTATCAGCTTTTAATTTTATTTGGGATATTCTTTAATTTTCCTAATTAGAGCTTTATTCTATTTAGGATTTTATTTCTTTTTCCTTTCCAACTTCTATAAGGGGAGTTCTTCTTATGGGAGGGGAGTTTTTTTTTTTTTTTTTTTAAGGTTGGAGTTTTTTTAGTTTCTTTTAGTTTTAGTTTTTTTTTTTTTTTCTCTCATGGAGAGATAATTTTCTTTTCTAGCTAGGAGGAATTCAGTCTTGTAAAGTCAACTGTGAGATCAACTGTTCTTAATTTCTTCCTTGATTCAATTAATTAATTTCATTATGTTCTTATTTCTTTTGCATGATTTAATTGAATCCTTGATTTAATTATATACTTGTGACTGATTTGCTAGTTAGGTGATTAAATACGTAATCGTTTAACTCAACCTAGATAGCGAATAACATAGTTAATTCTGGACAAGTTTAATTCATGTTATGGATGAAAGTGATATGGTTTAAATAATCATGCTTGTGCGATTATTGAATAGAATTAGTGTCTCTTTTGTGTGTTAATGCTTTTGATTGAATTAATTTCGAAGTTTGTTTGGAACTGTTCGATTAAATAGGGATAATTAATGAGCTTCTCTTGGTTATCTATTCTGTAAGAAAATATTAGGTGATTCATGCTTTGTGATAGCTATAGCTAATTTACTTGAATGCATCGAAGTTATCATTTGTCGTTGATCGATGATCGGTTGGTTTGACTCAAGACTTGAATCCGCCTTCTAGCTGGAATCCACCTCATATAGATTTTTGAATTAATTCGTTTATGTTATTTTCAACTTTTACTTGCAATTTATAAACTACCCGATCATTTTTCTTTTGTTGTTAAATTTTAGAAGAAACAATCCGACCAATCCCTATGAATGCGACCCTACTTCACCCTTGCTATATATTTTGGTTTTGAAGAGTAGGTATTTATTTTTTATGTGCTTGGCATGCATCAGAACATGCGTGGATATTGGTGAAAAATGAGCAAAAATGGTCTACCGGTGGAATTGCTACAAAGAGAGCAAAGGTATCTGCATCTGGATCACATATTTCAACCTCTCCAGAAGACACTAGTGAACAAGAAGTATTTGAAGTTCGGCCTATTGGTCAAAAGGCAGCTCAATGAAAGGCAAAAACAATATCAACGAATCTAATCGCGGAAAAATTTGCCTCACTTACGACTACGCAGTAGGACAAGACAACAGCTATAGTACTCGTTGCGGAGACTGAAGCTAAAAGGCTAGAGATTGAAGCTAAAAAGATTGAGATTGAAGCTAAAAAAAAAAAAAAAAAAATTGGAGATTGAAGCTAAAAGGATAGAAGTAGAACAAGAAGCAAAATATATGCAGCTTCTGTTTATTGATACATAAAAAAAATGGATGTGGAGTAAAAAAAAATCCTGACATGATGTGCAAGTTTATTAGGAAAAAATATTCATGTTAATTTTATTTACTAATTTTTTTAGCTATTGTATTATTTTTTTCTCGTTTTAATCAGTCGTTAAAAATTGTGATGATTTAATTTTTAGTCATATAAATTTTTAATTCTTAGCCATATGAATTCTCATACGATAATTTAATTAGTTTTTTTCAATTAATTTTTTTTATGTCCTTTAAAAATGAGAAGATAACCAACACACAATATAATGGAATTAATTTAAAAGGAATTGATTGGATTCTGCATATATGGTAAAGTTGCATTAATGATGAATGGAATCAATTCTTCTGGATTTAAATGCCTCTGTATATATTTTTAATTCCTAGCCAAGTACACCCATGTACAATCATATAAAATTTCTTTTAGAAATAAATCTAATTTCAAAACAGTAGCCGTTACTTTCAAAATTTAATTTTCTTTTAAAAAAAAAAATCTAATTTCAAAATCTAATTAATTCTTAGCCATATTAATTGTATTGATTTCAAAAAACTAGCCGTTAAAAAATAGCCGTTGTAAACTAGCCATCACCAAAAAAATCTATTTATAGATTAGAACGTGCAAAATTAAGAAATACACTACTTCTTAAACTTGTTCATACAACCAACCAAAACTCAAAATGTCTGCAAACCCTAATCATAATCCATATGCAAATATGAGCCTGAGAGAAATAATGCTCGCAAAAATAAATGACAATTTTTTGGAGCAAGGAATTGAATTGTTGGAGGAGTACCAACATGCACCGAGATTGAATCGTCAAGACGACGTTCAACCAAAAGGCGCTACATAGACCGAGGTCGTGAAGATGGGCATGAAAAGATTTTTAGAGATTACTTTTCTGAACATTCTGTATACTCAGAATATAAATTTCGAAGAAGGAACAGGATGAGAAAGCACTTATTCCTTCGAATAATGGAAGGCCTTGGAAATCATTTGCTTACTTTACATTAAGACGTGATGCAACCGGTAGAAGTGGTATTTCTCCTATTCAAAAATGCACTGCTGTGCTAGCTTATGGATCGACAGCTGATAGTTTGAATGGTTATGTACGTATGGCAGAAAGCACAATAATTGAATGCTTGGAAAATTTTTTTCTATGTGTAATTGAAGTGTTCTGGGAACGATACTTAAGAAAGCCTAATGTTGAGGACGCCCGTCGCTTGCTTGAAATTAGAGAGAAAGTGGATTTTCCGATATGCTTGGCAGTCTTGATTTTATGCACTAGGAATGGAAAAATTGTCCGGTTGCTTGGAAAGGTCAATTCACACGAGGTGATCATGGTAAGCTGACTATCATGCTTGAAGCAGTTGCATCACACGATCTCTGGATTTGGCATGCATATTTTGGGATTACGGGGGTAAATAATGATATAAATGTGCTCAATCAATCTCCTTTGTTCACTGATGTCTTACAAGAACGAGCTCCACAAATTCAATTTTCGGTAAACCACACTACATATAACAAGGGTTATTACTTGACTGATGGTATTTATCCGGAATGGTCTAAATTTGTTAAAAGTATATCATTACCATTAGGGGAGAAGAGACAATTATTTGCAAAGCATCAAGAAGCAGCAAGAAAAGACGTGGAGTTCTTCAATCTCGTTTTCCAATCATACGAGGCCCAACACGTTCATAGGATAAAGATATCCTTAAGGATACAATGTACGCGTGCACCATACTACATAACATGATAGTGGAGGATGAACGAGATAATTATGCAAATGACTATAATTATGATGTTTCTACCAGACCTAACTCTGCTCCAACGATTGAGATACGTGATAGGCCAATTCCGGAATTCGCAAGAATGCTCCAAATAGATGAAGAAATTCAAGACAAGTGGACACATATACACTTGCAGCATGATTTGGTGGAGCGTATTTGGGAACGTTTTGGAGATAATCAACAATTAGATTAAATTTTATAATTTAATGTATTATGTTTTTTTTAATATGTTGGTATTTTTTTATGATTTGTATGTAATTTCTTTAAATTAAGTGAGCACCTTTTTTTATTGTAATTTCATATTTATTTATTAAAAGTTTGAAAATTTTAAAAATTAAATGGACATGATTTATCATTAAAAATTTTAATTAATAATATTATATATAAATTGAAAACACAAAATATATGAAAAGTGGATTTATATTAAGTATGTAGATTAAAATACAATCACTTGTAATTAAACAAAATAAATATAATATAATATTATATTAAGGTGGAACTAATTAAGAGAACCTTTTAAAGAGTACTTTGCATTAGAGAAAATTTAAGGGTTATTTGGTTATGATGAGGTGAGAAAATTTAAGGGTTATTTTGTTTACCAGTTTTTGAAGAAGAAAACGGGGACAATAGCAATTATCGCAGGAATATGGAGTTTGGCGATGAGATTCGGAATGATCGAAGAACAGATCGGAGGAATATGGATTTTGAAGATGAACACCGGACTGATCGAAGAACAGGATATGGAGAAAACAGGAACAATGGATCGGGATCTGATAATCCAGGTCTCATTCTTATCAGTTCAGTGCTAAAGGGGAGTTCAAATTTCTTAACCTGGAAGCATGCTATGTTGAGAGCAATAACAGCCAAGAAAAAATTGAAGTTTATTAACGGATGAAATTCCTCCTCGAAGAACTTCGCCAGAATATGATGAATGGAAAGAAACTGATTGTTTGGTAATTTCTTGTATTCTTAATTACATTTCTCGAGAATTAGCAGATGATTTTGAGTTTACAAGTTCTGCTAGATCTCTATGGATTGAGTTAGAGGATAGATTTGGAGACAGTAATGGACCAACCTTGTTTAAGCTCAAAAGAGAAATTAGTATGCTATCACAAGGATATAACTCTATTACAACCTATTTCATTCAGCTTAAGAAGCTATGGGATGAGTTTTTCTTACTTAGGCCACTTCCTGAGTGTCAATGCGGGGCCATAAATGATTGTGTGTGTAATGCTTTCAGATGATTCGTAGATTTACAAGAAGAGGACAAGCTATTGCAGTTTTTAACAGGGCTATGAGCATGTAATCAACCAAATATTGCTTATGGAACCAATGCCTAGTATTGATCGTGCATATTCTATGATTTCTAAAATTGAGAAACAGAGAGAAGTGTTTATAGAGCAAAATGTTGAGATGGCCAATTTTACTTCTTCCAGAAACAACAATAAGGGAGGATTCAAGCAATCAAATGGTCTTGGACGTGGAAATGGATATAAAGGAAGAAAGAATGTTAAGAAGGAAGATTTGACGTGTAGTCATTGTGATGGAGTGGGACATGACAAGCAATCCTGTTTTCAACTCATTGGCTATCCAGACTGGTGGCAAGGCCCAAAAATCACTCCTGGAAATACAAGTAATCAGGGATATGCAGGAGGCCGAGATAAGCACAAGACAAGAGCTAATGCTGTTCAAGAAGTCAAAGATAATCCACTTGATGAATACACGGATTCAGAAGAGGAGACTTTATCTGAAATTAATACTAAACAGATGCTACATGAAGTTTACAAGATGCTAAAGCAGCAAGGAAAAATGCCAGAGTCATCTACAAATTTCTCTGCATTCGCAGGATTTTCTGGTAATGTTGTTTCTTATTGTTTCAACATACAAAATCAAGATGATGTGTGGATAGTAGATAGTGGTGCTACATCACATATGACTCCAAATTTCTCATTTTTTGAGTCTTTTGAACCTACAATTTCTAAGGAATCTGTTTTATTTCCTGATGGAAATGCTCAATTCGTCAAACATATAGGAACTGTTAAATTGGCATATAAAGTGTTGTTACAAGGAGTGTTACATGTACCTCAATTCAGATTTAATTTACTATCAGTGGGATAGTTGTTACAGACTTCTAATCTTGAGGTTCATTTTACTGTAAACTATTGTTGTTTACAGGACCGCTCCACACATAAACTTGTGGCAGTAGGATGGTACAAGGATGGACTTTATCAGCTAAATAAAGCTTCTTTTACTGCAGACTGTTTGAAGAAAGTTCAATGTTTGGCTTTACAATCCAGTAATGTAGTTTTACCACCCATAGTAAATGATGGAAGTGCATGACACCAAAGATTAGGACATGTCTCTCCTGATGTACTGAAGCATATTTCAATTCTTGAACAGACTACATTTGATTTTTCCAATGTTTATCCCCTTGCCAAGCAGCATAAACATGTTTTCCATAAGAGTTCAATTTCTACAACTGCAATTTTCCAGTTATTACATCTTGATGTTTGGGGGCCTTATAAAAGGGCTTCACTTACTGGTGCAAAGCATTTTCTAACTCTTGTAGATGATTATTCAAGAGTAACATGGGTAATTTTGTTGCAGCACAAATCACAGGTATATAATGCATTGGTCAATTTTTTCAACTATGTTCATACTCAATTTCAGACTGCAGTAAGGTTCATTCGAATAGATAATGGTGGCGAGTTTGTAAACCATAAATGTAAAGAATTGTGTCAGCATATGGGCATTATTCATCAGAGAACTTGCGCTTATACACCCCAGCAGAATGGTGTTGCAGAGAGAATGCATCGCCATCTTTTGGATGTTACAAGATCCTTACTCTTTCAAGCTTCTTTATCTTCTGCATTTTGGGTAGAAGCTTTAATGATGGCAACAAGCATCATCAATGTTCTTCCCTTAAAGGTTCTTAAATGGGAGACTCCTTATTACAGGTTATATCAGAAACAACCAGCATATGATCAATTCAAGGTATTTGGCTGTCAATGTTTTTACACTGATGTTCATCCTTACAAGGATAAGTTAGCTCCTCTTGCTTATCGAGCAATGTTTCTTGGGTTTTCTATTGGGCAGAAAGGTTTTAAAGTGTATGACCTGGAGACTAAGAAAATTATTGTAGCCAGAGATGTTACTTTTCAGGAAATAATTTTTCCTTATGTTGTTTCTTCCTTGCAGGAAACAGGGATGTTGAATATCCCTCTTAACACTTCTTCTCCTCCTACTACTACTGAAACTCCTGTTTCATGTGACTTACAGCCACAAACTGATAATGTGTTTCGCAGGTCAGCCAGAGTTACCAAACCACCAACTTGGCTAAGAGATTTTGTATCTCTTTCTTACTCTGCTACTCATCCTCTGCCCCAAATTTCAAGGTTTTCTCTAGACCACACAGCTTTCTTGTGCAACATTACCCAAATTAAAGAACCTAAGAACTATCTTGAAGTAAGTCAACATGATGAATGGGTTCTGGCTATGTAGCAAGAACTTGATGCACTGGAGAACAATGGCACATGGGTCATCACTGATCTGCCTAAAGGGAAGAGAGCTCTTGCATCAAAATGGGTCTATCGAGTCAAATACAAGCCAACTGGTGAAGTTGATCGTTTTAAGGCAAGGCTTGTGGCCAAAGGCTATAATCAAACCTTTGGTATTGACTATCATGAATCGTTCAGCCCTGTAGCAAAGGTGGTCACAGTCCGCACAGTGTTAGCTTTGGCAGTAGCAAGAGATTGGCCAGTGCAACAAATTGACATCAACAATGCTTACCTTCATGGTTACCTGGATAAAGATATTTATTTGCTGCCACCACAGGGGTATACAAAATGCATAGGTGATCAAGTCTGTCATCTCAAAAAGTCCTTGTATGGCTTTCAGCGCTCACCTTATGACTATTGTTTGTTTACTCACACTACAGCAGATGGCAACAAGATAATCCTTGTCCTTTATGTTGATGATATTCTTCTCACCAGTCAACACATGGCAGATATCTCTGTAGTAAAAGAGTATTTACATGCCCTGTTTACAATTAAGGATATGGGAAGATGTAAAATATTTTTTGGGGGTAGAGCTTGCGAGATCCAAAGAAGGAGTTGTGTTGTCCCAGTAGAAATATATAGCAGATTTGATTACAGATGCAGAGATTACAAATGCTATTGCAGTTTCAAGTCCTGCAACACATGGTGTCACTCTTACTGCGCTAGGTATGCCTTTTGAAAATGTGGAACTTTATAGGCGTGTTATTGGAAAACTTTTGTATCTGGGTTTCACTAGACCAGACATTGCACATGTTAGTCAACAGTTGAGTCAATACATGTAGTCCCCATGTAAACACCATTTTCAGGCAGCATTGCATGTTTTTAAATATCTGAAAGGCACACAAACATATGGTTTGTTCTATCCGCATCAAAAGGAGACAGATTTGCAACTTCTTGCATACTGTGACTCTGATTGGGGTACTTGTAAAGTCTCCCAGAAATCATTGACAGGTTATTGTGTTTTCCTGGGTTCTTCTCTCATTTCATGGAAAACTAAAAAGCAGTCTGTGGTGAGCAGAAGTTCTGCAGAGGCTGAGTATATAAGTATGGGACAAACTGTTTATGAGTTGAAGTGGCTTTCATATATTCTTTCTGATTTGGGAGTCCAAGTTCACCTTCCAATTCCAATGCATTGTGACAATAAATCTGCCATTGCTATTGCAAAGAACCCTGTGTGTCATGATAAAACAAAACATCTGGAAATTGATTGTCACATTGTGAGGAATTCTGTAGAAGATGGTTTTATTTGTACACCTTTTGTTCCAACTAGTTCCCAACTTGCAGACTTATTCACTAAGTCCTTATCACATGCCAAAATGCTACCAGCTTTGAAAAGGATGGGTATGGTTCAGATTACAGACTCTGTTGGCAAACTTGTTTCAGCTTGTGGGGGGAGTGTTGAGAATATTCAAGTTGAAACTCAGCTGCCACATCTTGTGGTAACAAAACAGGATGCACATTAGCAAGGATAAGGTTGGCAACACAGAATCAAGGCACAAAAGGAGAAGGCGGGAAAGATTTTTTGGTAGAGAAATAGGCGGGAAGGTAGTTAAAGTTTGTTGCAATCTTAGCCATCCATCTATACTATAAAATGTAAAACTAGAGATTGTATCTTTGAGTTTTTTCTGATTGAATCAATACAATTCTTCTTCTTCTTCTTTTCTCTCAATAATAAACCCAGAACATTTCTCGTTTTTAGCAATTATGATGTTTCTACTAGACCTAACTCTGCTCCAACGATTGAGATATGTGATAAGCCAATTCCGAAATGCGCAAGAATGCTCCAAATAGATGAAGAAATTCAAGACAAGTGGACACATAAACACTTGCAACATGATTTGGTAGAGCGTATTTGGGAACGTTGTGGAGATAATCAACAATTAGATTAAATTTTATAATTTAATGTATTATGTTTTTTTTTAATATGTTGGTATTTTTTTATGATTTGTATGTAATTTCTTTAAATTAAGTGAGCACCTTTTTTTTATTGTAATTTCATATTTATTTATTAAAAGTTTGAAAAATTTAAAAATTAAATGGACATGATTTATTATTAAAACTTTTAATTAATAATATTATATATAAATTGAAAACACAAAATATATGAAAAGTGGATTTATATTAAGTATGTAGATTAAAATACAATCACTTGTAATTAAACAAAATAAATATAATTTTATATTATATTAAGATGGAACTAATTAAGAGAACCTTTTAAAGGGTACTTTGCATTAGAGAGAATTTAGGGATTATCTGGTTATGATGAGGTGGGATAAGTAAAAAGATTCTCCATTGGAGATGCTCTAAGGCCTTTGTTGAAGTGATGGTCCCGTAGAGTTTGTAGATCATCTTGCAAACTAGATGCAAATTCATGTATCGGTCAAATATTTTAAAATTTAAAAGTTAATTTATTATTTACTACATAATTAATATTGGTGAATAATTTATAAACAATAATAATAATTTATTATAACCATGCTTGGTTAATTAACACAAAGTAATCAAAATCTTAGAACAGTAGAGGAGAAAGAGAAGGGAATGGAATTTTCTTTTTGTTTTTCCCTTAATTTTTACTCCGAGAAAAAGAAAATAATAAAAATAAAGAGAAGTTTTATTTCAATATCACATGCTGCCTTTCAATTTATATTTGCTTATAGTTATTTGTTATTTACTAGATAATTAATTTTGGTGAAAACAATTTATTGTGAATAAAAATAATTTTTATTATTACCTCTAACTCTTAACCATGTGCTTTATCGGTTTGATCATCAGTTAGTCTAGTTCTAAAAACCATGGTTAATACTTAATTGTTTTATAATTAAATTAAAGGCCTAATACATCAGGATCCACCTGAACTTGTTTTAGACATCACCAGTGTACCCTAAATTTTGTGTTTGTCCAGTTAGTCCCCTAAACTTTGAAAAAGTGATACAATTTGCTCCCTTATTGCCACGTGTCATTCATTTATTGGTTTGATTTTTCAAAGGGTGTGTGTCACAAACACTGATTTAATGGGACCTAGGGGGCAAATTGGGTTGCTTGTTCAAAATTCAGGGGGTAACCGGACACTTTGTAAGTTCGAAAGGACAATAGGCTATTTTGGCCAAGTTCAGGGGACTTAAGATGTATTAGGCCTAAATTAAATTGAATATAATGATTGATATTGTTTGAATATGAAATGTGAGTTGGTGAAGCATTATCATTTGTATATGTAAGATGATGTTGGATCACTTTTAAGGTACGAGTAGAGAAAGTTTACTACAAATCTTGTTCACACGAATCTTTCAACAAATAATTATGATAAAAAGAATTTGCTAGGTGAAGGAGGCTTGATTTGGTTATGTTCACAGAGGAAGGCTACAAGATGGAACTGAGTACACCTTATATACATCAACTACTACTTAAAACAAGAAATTAGCATAATTTCACTGCTGAAATGTTGTTAAGATCTTGGGATCATGCTTGGAGACAAAAATACCCTTGTTGGTACATGAATTTGTTTCAAATGGAAGTCTACACCATTATCTCCATCAACAAACATCTTCCTCATCAATTACTTGTTTCACAAATGTCAAAATATCCTCTACGGAGCCAACAAAAATTTAAAGACCCAATTCACCCCTCTTGGATTAATAGAGCCTCTCGAACCAACAAAAACATCCAATAAAGATTTTTTTTTTTATTTACAAATTACAATAAAATCTTGCTTTTTTAGAAAATTACAAAAATGTATAATTCCTATTTTTATTTTACCGTCGACTGTTTTGTTCTACTCAAATTTTTTCCCTAGAAAAATATTCCTTCACTTGGTACAAGCAAAGCCTTGGATGGCTGGGAACCTTTTAAAATTACAAGGAAGCATTTATGATTTTTTTTTTTTTTTTTTTTTTTTGAAAAAATAATGGAATTCCATTAAAAATCAGCATCAAGTACAAACCGAGCCATAGGAGGAGGTTGATAAAACCAGACTTCCGAATGCGTCGAAGAATAAGCAGCCTGTGCTAGAACATGGGCTACCTTCGCAGACCGTTTAACAAAAGAGAAAGTAACACATCCTATCTGATCAGCTAAGAGACGACAATCATCTAAAATAAAAACATAGCTCAAGCGACCAATTCTTGAAGAAGAGATTGCATCCACAAAGACCTTTGCATCCATTTCGACATTGACATTATTTAGCTTCAGCTCTTTAATCCAACTTAGGGCTTCACGGTAACTAATTGCCTCTGCAAACATAGCATTCGAGGCACGATGCAAGACTTGGCTACGAGCCGCAATGACACAGCCCATTGAATCTCTAATAATACAACCATGCCCAACCGCTGTACTCGAGTCCTTAAAGGCAGCATCAATGTTACACTTTAGCCGCCCTGATCTCGGGGCATTCCAACGCTCTTCTAAAGTAGTCATTCTACCACTATCATTCAATGGAGATACCAAATGAACCCCGTCGCCAATCTTGAAGGAAAGAGAGTCCATGCATCTTAATGTCATGAAGATTAAAGTGTTGCCCGTTCCAAATGATACCATTCCGGGCTTTCCAAATACTCCATGAAAGAACAATTACATGCACCAATACCTCTTGATTCACGCCACCCAAAGGACCACTCACCCAATCCCTAAAATCCATACCCCCCTCAAGGAGAAGAACTTCAGGAATACTTGTCCATAAAGAAAAAATGCGGGGACATAAGAACAAAACATGAACCAAGGACTCCATTGCGCTATTGCAAAACACACAATTACTCTCCACATCCACACCCCTCGACATTAATTTCTCCTTCGTTGGAAGAGCATGCATAATACAACGCCACCAAAAATTTTTGAATCGAGGAGGAATGTCTAAGGAATAAATAGCTGTCCACTTAACTTGAGGTCCAAAACCCCTGTTTGTGTATTTCTACATCAGCCAATAGTAAGCTCCTTTACAGCATAATGACCGTGTTTCTCAAACCTCCAGTCCAACCGATCAGGCACCGGTTGTAGCGGCAAGGGAATCTGCCGGATTAAACCTGCATCACACTCAGAGAAGGTGTGGTCGATCAAACTTTCATTCCACTGCTGCAGACCAGGACGAAAAAGGTCCGCTACCCGCCACTGCATCTGCTGCATATCAGCAGCAGTCGAAATTGCCGAGTGCTGCAAATCCGCCAGCCACTGAGACCCCCAAACTGGCACAGATTTACCATCACCAATTGCCCAACCAATTCCAGCCTTCATAAGCTCTTTTATTTCCATAAATCCTTTCCAAACATAGCTATCATTTGGACGAAAAGAAGCCTGGACTTTGCCTTAAATAATCTGCTAACCAACGAATTTGGACGAGACAAGATACCCCAAACCACTTTCCCTAGCATTGCCATGTTTAATTCCTTTAATTTTCTGAAGTTCAAGCTACCCTGATTTTTTGGTAAACAGAGACGATGCCAGTTATGCCAATGCAAACCCTGCTTTCCCGACATATTATTATCCCACCAAAATGCATTTAACATTTTTTCCAACACCTCACGTGTGATTAGGGATCAGAAAAATACTCATCGCATAGATTGGCAAAGCTTGAGCCACTGATTTTAGTAAAACCTCCTTTCCTGCTTGGGAGATGCCTCGACACACCATCCTTTTATCCGATTGCCAAGTTTATCGGGAAGCATTTATGATTATATATATAAAAGGAAGCATTTTGATTTTTTTTTTTTTTTTTTTTTTTTTAGAAAAAGTTTTAGGATAACTGTGGGAAGAAACAAACTTACGAAATATAAACAGAATTGTTTAGGTGCCGCTGCGACCGCAGTAATTGGCATTAGCACTAATCATATCATAATAATTGAAGAAGAAGAAGAAGATGATGCAGAGATCATCCAGTAGTTCGCGGGTGGATGAAGAGCCGTTCAAGATCGTCGACACGGATAAAATCTACCAGCAGCTCCCAACTTACGATCCTCTCTCTCACGTTGCTAAGAAGGAAAGATCTCGTCTTAGATCTGCGGAGAACGCAATTCATCTCATCCCTGTTGTTGTCCTTCTTTGCGCCACCATTCTCTGGTTCTTCTCCACCCAAGGTACTTCAATTGCTCTCTGCTTCTCTATCACTGCTGCAATTTTATTTTTGAAAGTGTTATTGTGTTAATGATTAGTAAATCAAAACGGTATGCTTGTAGCGTCACTGTCGTATTAAATGACCAAATTGTGTTAGGGTTTCAGGTTAACAAACTACGGTATTATGTATTTGTAGAGTTTTGGCTGTGTTTGGACGTTTCTGAATTCTGGAGGGTAAAAAATTGAGTGCGAATTTGAAATCTCTTTTGATTTCTGTTTTATTGTTTTTTAAGGAAACATGGTAATCTATCATTAAGAAAACAGATGCTGGGGGGTGTAATTTAACCCCACACTAGCATATCAGCAACATTGCTGACTCTAGACAAAGAATGAGCTAACACAGTTTAATAACAAATTGAAAAATGCAACCTCGAAATATCTAGGAAGCTCTTTATATTCCTGAATGATGGACCCTAAATAAGATACAGTAGGATGATACCATAAGTGGATGCTACATAAGAAACACTAGGATAGTGAACATTCAAGTAAAAAACACAAGGCAATCCACCTCTAATATGCACTTTGAAATTAACAACTCTTAGCGCCTTGTTGCCTGCATCACTATCACACTCTCCAAATTCTTCCGTCTTCATTGAATAAGAGTTTGATGGAATAATTCAATAAGGAGACATGTCTCAAGCCCCTTTAAGGCTCCAGAACTCCAAAAATAATGCCTACTACTAGAAAATTAGTATGAAACCAGCAATTCATTTGCAGTCAAAATGTAATTGAGACAAAATATATTCTAAAACACTGTGTTGAACTCTATCATAAGCTTTGAACATGTCAATCTGCAAAGCAACCATCTCATCTCATTGTCCACCTTCTTTTTCAGCAGAAAATAACTAACCTTGTAGACTAATAAAACGTTACCTGTGATAAGCCTACTGCTCTGATTTTCCAACACTAAGCTATTAAGAACAGGTTTCAACCTATTTGGAACTAGTCTGGAAACAGTTGTAAAAAATCACATTACAAATAACAAGTAGGCTAGAATCTGTGACTAATTTAAAGTATTTATTTTTCGGAGTCAGAATAGTAGTACTCTCAGTCAAAGTAAATGGCACAGGGACCTCATTCAAAATATCAAAACATAAGAACTAATAGAGTAATATCAGAGATGATGTCTTAGAAGTTTGGCAGAATCCTGGATGGGGGTACTCACGCGCTGGTGCTTTATGAGGACCCGTAGCAAAAATAGCTTGTTTAATTTCATCTTCATTGAAGGCTGGCAGAAGTTGTAAATTTTGTTGCTTCAGGACTTTCAGCTGAGTACAAGACAAAAGTTGCTCCTCCTTGGAACCATTAGAAGCAAACAAGTTCACAAAAGGGTTAAAAATTTATTCCTGAATTCTCGCGGTTCTTGGAACAAGCAAAAGAGTGAAACTATTTTGTATTTTGAAATCTCCATCCTTCAGCCATTACACTTTCGCTCTTTTCTTCCACAAAACATACTTCTGCTCCAGAAGCTCTGCATTAATGAGGATCTAGATTCTTTAGTTAAAGTTTTTTCCAAAACTCTTCAAAAGCTATATTATTAGGTACCTTGGTTTGCGCATATGAAATTCTTTTTTGTAAGGAATTCAATTTAGATATCTTAGTAATATTTTGGGCGCCATATATCTTTTTTTTTTCTTTTTTTTCAATTTCATCTTCTGATGTTCCTATTTTCTCTCCCTTGCCTTCTTTCTTTTTTTCTTTCTTCTTTTAGTTTAGCGGTACATATACATAGGTTTTTAACTCAAAATTTTGAGAACAAAAGAAAAATATTATATTTTTGTAGATTTGTGGTAATATCTGCAAAAACGTTTTGAAGTATTTGAACGTGGTTGATATGTTATTGAATGCGTGTTTTCTGAAAGAAATATAATTTCCCTTTATCTAATGATATTATAGTCGCATCCAGAGATTATAGAATTTAAAGTATGATCTCATTTGAGGACAAGATTGTAGATTCTTTTCAATGATGTAAATTTTTTACATATGTTGTAACATTTTCTTCATTGGATCTTGTCCTAATCACAGAACTTCTCTGTTCTTAGCAGAGTCAAGGGCTTGACAATTGATATCAAACTCAATATGACATCAGGTTACAGTGCATAATGCCAATGAGATAGGAGCTGAATCGTTCCAACTTGACAAAAGAAAATGGTTTATTCTATAATTTTTGAAGGGTTTGTATATGATACAAGCAAAAAAACTGCTATGACCATCTAATTGTGAGACCAATTTAGTCTTATTAGCATGCAGTAGCAGTTCAAATTCTTTTTCTTTTACATATCCACATATCTGTAAAAGTTTTTATGATAGAAGAATTCTGTGTGATGACTATATTGATTTTTTGAATGAGATGAAACGAATAAGTTTGCTATGATTTTAACGTAGGCTGGAAAGATTGATAAATCATATACTTTAACGTTCCTTTATTGTATAATGATTCTTGAATGTTTCGTCATGCCTGGGATTGCCTTATTCTATCTACTTGCAGTGCATAACATTGATTTTGGTCGTATATGTGACAACCCTAACTTTTGCAAGCATGCAATGGCGGAAACATTACATAAAGTTTAGGTCATCATTTTCAAAACTTCCTTTTTATCTTTAAAATAACATAATCATAAATGAGTACTCGAAAATTTCCATTTCAAAAACAGTAATTTAACATAAATAGGTATTTCAAAAGGTAATATAACGGAGTAAAAAAAAATAAATAAATAAATAAATCTTTGAACATCCATAACTACGAATAGATGATAAAATAACATGACGGAAACTCTCCACACAATCCCCGAGAACAGACATCAGGCATCTCCTATTCTGCACCGGCAAAATCTGAAAATATCAACAGCGCCACTTAGTGACGAGTAACTAATAAATCCCAAACATCAATTCAAAGTTCACATAGGAAGATGACAGATCATAAATTTCATATTACATTACTTAAGTATACTTCATCATGATTAATAGAAAGCAAATTTATCAATTTATACAAGCATGCATAATTCTCATAGTAACAATCATGTATCAGGGATCTTACCCTTATTTGTTAGCTGCATCACATACAACATATAAAGTTCAAGTTCAGCATATCACATAATTATCTATTTCAAATAATAGTACAAAACATTCCAAGTGGATAATCAATATCATCAAAATTCAGATTTCCAAGATAAGTCATGTACATACAAATACATACCAACATCCCAAATCAAAGTACTTCATCACAAACTTGACATCAACTCAATTATACCTTAACCTTTATTAATTTTGTGGTATACGCGTATAAATCATTTGTATTGACCTATACACCTATGTCCTTAGAGAGTTCGGCTCAGACGCTTCGGGGAACCACAACGGGACTTACCCCCTTATCAATAAGAAAAGAGTACCACGAAGGGATTTACCTCAGAGTGCCAACGAAGGGACTTACCTCACAGAGTGCCAACGAAGGGACTTACCTCAAAAATAAAATAAATTAGAGTACCACGAAGGGATTTACCTCTCTGAGTGCCAACGAAGGGACTTACCTCGAAACAAAGGGCGCTGTCCTAGTGTCAACCAATCAAACATGGAAAACACTTAGCCAAACTAACCAAGACACCAGAGTATATGCCACTACAAACACCAATTTAATTATCATAATTATATCAATATTCAAAAGGTGCCTTTAACATAGGACTTATCCCAACCAATTCAATAACCATAAGGTGCCATTAAAATAGGACTTACCCCAAAACATAATCTGATACATCAATAAACACATGGTGCCATAAAAAAAATAGGACTTACCCCAAACTGGATTTCATAATTCCAACATGTATTAAATTTACCAAACCATATATGTAATTATTAGATTTCATGTCAAGAGTTCTAGCATAAATTCCTAGAATCAAATTATGCTTTGCACACATTAAAAAAATCAGTTCAAGGCCTAAGGTGAAAATTTCAGAATTCATAGTTCATGCCTCAACTTGCATATAATATTCCAGTAGGTTAGACTCAGAATTCAGCATGGCAATACAAAGGTAAATTTAGCCTTACATCTTAGGAACACACGCCAACTTAAATCATGCAATTCGGATTCCTATAGCAAAAGATATTAAGGAAACACTAAAAACATGCAATCTGTAAATTCACTTCAGATCACTGCACATAGTCTGACTTCAACAGACAAAACAGATGTGTTACTCACTGATTTAGCAAAAATAATATAAAGCAACATTGAACATCAGAATTTCAGGAATACATAGAATTTTGTTTCATGGCAAACGGAGCTACAGAGAGAAAATAAAGCCATAATCAACACAAACTGTACAAACTGAAATTCAGCAGTTCCAGGAAATCGGCACAGTGCACATAAGGCAGTTTCAACAGGGAATACGAGCACTTTACTCACAGAATTTGCCAAAATAGTATAAAACAACCTTGTACATTTATGTCTCAGGAAAACACAGAAAGTTGAATCATGCCAATCGGAGTTATATAACGAAAATAAAGCTAAAATTATCACAACCTGTACAATCTGAAATTCAGCAGTTCAAGAAAAATCGGCACAATGCACATAAGGCAGTTTCAATAGGGAATATGAGCACTTTACTCACGGAATTTTCCAAAATAATGTAAAACAACCTTGTACACCTATATCTCAGGAAAACACAGAAAGTTGAATTATGCCAATCGGAGTTATATAACGGAAGTTATGCCATAATTACCATAAACAGTCAATTCTGAAAATACAGCAGCTTACCAATTTCGACTCAATCACATGTATTTTCATATTTCTACCAATCTTTTAACCTAAAAGCAATTTCTTACACCAATATCATATACATTCTTGTCTCAACAATAATTTCAGTAATAATACAACCTAGGATCAAATTCATCTACCATACATCCTATATAAATTTCGAACCGACATTTAGGGTTTAGTTGTTACCCTGTTTGCAGTGAAACCAACTGAGGCAATTAACTCGGAATGGAGAAGAATGAAGCAGAGTCTGAATGAATGAAAGTGAGGGAGAGAAAGTTAAGAATTTCGGCTGCACTGGAGCTCCACACAATGGAATGGCCGAAATTTTAACCCTAATAGAGATGAAGAGATTGCCTTGGAGTGAAACTTGGAAAGTGGAAGAGATTAAGGAGAGATTTTCTCCTTAGGTTAAGGATTCCTAATTTTTTTGAATTGGTCAACTGAAAAATGGGATATTTATCATGGATTTTCGGAATTCCAACCTTCCCAACACAAAAAATAAAAAGGCACAAAAAAAAAAAAAAAATAAAATAAATTTAAGCCAGGTAAGGTTTGAACTCTAGACCACTAGCTATTAGTCAGGACTATCTACCGCTAAGCCAAAGCCTACGAATTGTTATAAGCATACAAAACATTGGTTAAATGCAAAAATGCTCACTCATATGCACACATCACAACATAACTAAGTCAACTTATATCTGGGGCGTTACAATCCTCCCCACTAACAAAAAGTTTCGCCCTCGAAACTCAAGGACAAAAGAGTAAGCTAGGTTCTAACCTTGATTAGTTGCAAACAATTCCGGATATTTGGATCTCATGGTCTCTTCTAGCTCCTAAGTAGCCTCTTCAAAGTTCTGGCTACGCCAAAGCACCTTTACCAAAGGCATCTCTTTTCTCCTGAGTTTGCGAACCTAACGGTCGAGGATCTGAACAGGCTTCTCCTCATATGTCAAATTGGGTTCCACCTCCACCGAATCCACAGCAATAACGTGAGAAGGGTCGCTCACATATCTTCGTAGCTGTGAAACATGGAATACATTATGAACTTTTGCCAATTCCGGTGGTAGAGCCAACCGATATGCTACTTCCCCAATCCTTTCAAGCACTTCATATGGACCAATATACTTGGGACTGAGCTTGCCTCTCTTGCCGAACCTCATCACTCCCTTCATAGGAGATACTTTCAGCAATACCTTGCTACCGACTTCGAAGGTAAGAGGTCTTCTCTTGAGATCTGCATAAGACTTCTGACGATCCTGGGCAGCCTTCATATTCGCCTGAATCACCTTCACCTTCTCAACTGTATCCCGAATCAATTCCGGACCCAACACCAATGTGTCACTAATGTCGTCCCAACATGTCGGACTACGACATTTCCTCCCATAGAGGGCTTCATACGGGGCCATACGGATACTAGCGTGATAGCTATTGTTATAGGAGAACTCTACCAAACTCAGACATTTCACCCAAGATTTCTGGAAGTCAAGAACACATGACCGCAACATATCCTCTAAGGTTTGGATTGTCCTCTCCGTCTGTCCATCTGTAGCAGCATGAAAAGCTGTACTCAACTTCAACCTAGTGCCCAAAGCTTCTTGCAATGATGTCCAAAAATGTGACAAGAACCGTGGGTCACGATCTGACACAATCTCCCTAGGCACACCATGTAGCCTTATAATTTCACTCGCATATGCCTCAGCTAACTGCTCCATAGACCAGGTCTTCTTCATAGGAATAAACCGAGCCACCTTGGTCAAACGGTCTATAACAACCCACACTGTGTCTAAACCATTAGCAACCTTTGGTAAACCCGACACAAAGTCCATAGAAACCGAGTCAAACTTCCATGCTGGAATAGCCAAGGGCTGCAATAATCCCCCAGGCCTCTGATGCTCAATTTTCACCTTTTGACAAGTCAAGCACCGGGCCACAAACTCAGCTACCTCTTTCTTCATTCTAGGCCACCAAAACTGCATCTTCAAATCTTTGTACAATTTCGCACCTCCCGGATGCACAGAGTAGGGAGTGCAATGAGCTTCACTTAAGATCTGCTCTTTCAACATTGAATCATTAGGCACACACCATCGGCCTTTAAATTTCATACTCCCATCTGCAAGAATCTCGAAATCTACAGCATTACCCTGCTCCTTCGCTGCACGAATCTTCTGAAGTACAGGATCACTCAACTGCTTCTCTTTCAATTCTACAAACAATACTGGTTCCACACTGATTGCATTTAAACTCGCCCGAACCACTCCGCTCGGGACCACTTCAATTTCCAACTTGCTAAACTCCTTGCAAAGATCAATAGGAAGTCTTTTCATGAAGTTCACCGAATGGATGCTCTTTCTGCTCAATGCATCTGCGACTCTGTTTGCCTTTCCTTCTTTATACTCCAAGGTTAAGTCATAATCCTTGATAAGCTCTAACCAACGTCTCTGTCGCATGTTTAGTTCTTTCTGGGTGAAAATATATTTGAGGCTCTTATGATCGGTGTATATCTTGCACGACACACCATACAAGTAATGGCGCCAAATTTTAAGAGCAAACACCACCGCAGCTAACTCCAAATCGTGAGTCGGGTAGTTCCTTTCATGAACCCTCAATTGCCTTGAAGCATAGGCAATCACTTTTCCCAACTGCATAAGTACACACCCAAGTCCGTACTTGGAAGCATCACTGAACACTTCATACTCTACTCCGTCAGTCGGCAATGCAAGAACTGGGGCTGAAGTAAGTCTCTCTTTTAATATCTGGAACGCTTCTTCACATTCTGCAGTCCATTGAAACCTACAGTCCTTCTTCATCAACTGAGTCAAAGGTCGTGCAATAATTGAAAAGTTGTGCACAAACCTTCTGTAGTATCCAGCAAGACCAAGAAAACTTCTTACTTCGGTCACATTAGTAGGACTGGACCATTCAAGAACGGCTTTAATCTTCGCCGGGTCCACCTTCACACCTTCTTTGGTAATCACATGGCCTAGAAAAGCCACCTCTCCAAGCCAAAACTCACACTTAGAGAACTTGGCGTACCACTTCTGCTCTCTTAATACTTTCAACACCATTTTGAGATGCTTAGCATGCTCCTCTTCATTCTTCGAATATACTAAGATATCATCAATGAATACCACAACACACACATCAAGGAGCTCGTGGAAGGTTCGGTTCATCTGATCCATAAACACTGCTGGTGCGTTAGTGAGACCGAAGGGCATTACTTCGAATTCATAGTGCCCATACCTTGTCCGGAAGGCAGTCTTCTGAATGTCGTCTTCTTTTACCGGAATCTGATGATAGCCGGATCTCAGATCGATCTTAGAGAACACACCTGCACCCTTCAATTGATCAAACAAATCTTCAATTCTTGGCAGGGGATATTTATTCTTGATGGTCACCTTATTCAACTCACGGTAGTCAATACATAATCGCATGCTTCCATCCTTCTTCTTGACAAAGAGTACCGGAGCACCCCAAGGTGACACGCTGGGTCTAATAAAACCCTTATCAACAAGTTCTTGCAACTGGGTCTTCAATTCTCGCATCTCCGAGGGAGCCATCCGATAAGGAGCTTTAGAGATTGGAGCTGACCCCGGAATTAGGTCGATGGCAAATTCTACATCCCTTCCTGGTGGAATCCCTGGCAGTTCATCAGGAAACACATCCGCATATTCTCGAACAATAGGAATATCCTCGATCTTCAGTTCTTCCGAGGTATCCTTTATTCTACACAGAAATACTTCTTCGCCTTTCATCGCCATCTTTTTTCAATTTCATAGCCGAAACTACCTTCACTCCTGGTTTCATCTTAACATTTGAATAAGAAACCCTCTTCCCTTTACCGTCCTTCAACACAATTTTCTCATCCCTACAATAGAACACCGCTTGATGCTGCTTCAGCCAGTCCATACCGAAGATAACATCAAATTCGGTCAATGGATATTCCCTCAAATTCGCCTTCAATTCAACTCCCTCGATAACTACGGGAACTTCGGGGAAAACACGACAGCAAGCAACACTCTCCCCATTAGGGAGGGAAACCACAGAATTAATTGGAACAGATACAGATAAATTCAACTTCTGAGCAAAAGTAGTAGAAATACAGGATATAGACGCACCAGTGTCAAATAATACATAAGCAGGAAAAGATTTGACAAGGATGGTACCTGCAACGATGTCATTCCCTGCCTCGTCAACTTCGGACTCCATCATGTTATAGACTCTGTTGCGAACAGGGCCTCCTGAGCTAGAATCGGGCTTCTTACTTCCTGACTTCTTCGGGCAAGATTGAGAGTAGTGACCCTCTTCCTTACAAGTGTAGCATCGGACAGGCGTCCCATCACAGTTCTTCCCATAGTGCCACTCTTTCTTACACTTGAAGCACTTCTTCTCCCTAGTCTGAGCGGTACTAGCAGCTTCCTTTGCCGGAACATACTTGGGTTTCTTGGAAGTCGGATGAACATACGAGGTAGGCTGAGACCTCTTTAAGAACATGGTCCGCCTCACCGCTTCATCCTCCTGAACGGATGCATAAACTCCTAAAGCCACTTCATAGGCTCTCTGGAAAGTTGTTGCTCCAGAACATAGGACATGTGTCCTCACTTTGGGACTCATCCGCTTGATATAGAACTGCACCTTCTCCTCTTCAGTGGGGATGACTGAACCTGCAAATCTGGACAGTTCAGTAAATTTGTTCGTGTACTGCTGAACAGACATGCTTCCTTGAGTCAAGCATAGGAATTCCTCTCGTTTCTGCCACCTCAACTCACTTGGGTAGAAACGATTCTTCAACCTTTCAGTGAATTGTCCCCATCCAAACTCAGCCAATTCCAGGCACTCGGCCTTAACCATGCCCCACCAGTTATCAGCCTCGCCTTTCAAGTAGTAGGCTCCAATCACGACTTTCTCGGCGTTCGGACAGCCGGTCACATCAAAGAGTTTCTCTATCTCCCGGATCCATCCCTCAAGCACCACCGGGTCGGAAGATCCTTCATATGTTGGGGGTCGGTGACGAGCAATGCGATCGAAGACAGTTTGGTTATTTGGATTTCTTTGAGCCATAGCGAGCACGGCATCTTCCAACAGCCGCATACGTCGCTGAGGAGAGTCATCGCGAACGGAATCTCTACGTGGAGGCATTCTAAAATTTTTGTTCTAGTTAGGTCTAAGCATATAATACATACAGCTAATAATAGAAAACAAGTAATCCAAAGCAATTAAACCCGTTCTACCTACCCATGCACCTCACACTATGTTCAAATCTCTATCCTAGGATTCTGAGTTTTGGTTCCAAGTGACTTATGCTACCAAAGCCTTGGAACCAACGCGGGCTCTGATACCAACTGTGACAACCCTAACTTTTGCAAGCATGCAATGGCGGAAACATTACATAAAGTTTAGGTCATCATTTTCAAAACTTCCTTTTTATCTTTAAAATAACATAATCATAAATGAGTACTCGAAAATTTCCATTTCAAAAACAGTAATTTAACATAAATAGGTATTTCAAAAGGTAATATAACGGAGTAAAAAAAAATAAATAAATAAATAAATCTTTGAACATCCATAACTACGAATAGATGATAAAATAACATGACGGAAACTCTCCACACAATCCCCGAGAACAGACATCAGGCATCTCCTATTCTGCACCGGCAAAATCTGAAAATATCAACAGCGCCACTTAGTGACGAGTAACTAATAAATCCCAAACATCAATTCAAAGTTCACATAGGAAGATGACAGATCATAAATTTCATATTACATTACTTAAGTATACTTCATCATGATTAATAGAAAGCAAATTTATTAATTTATACAAGCATGCATAATTCTCATAGTAACAATCATGTATCAGGGATCTTACCCTTATTTGTTAGCTGCATCACATACAACATATAAAGTTCAAGTTCAGCATATCACATAATTATCTATTTCAAATAATAGTACAAAACATTCCAAGTGGATAATCAATATCATCAAAATTCAGATTTCCAAGATAAGTCATGTACATACAAATACATACCAACATCCCAAATCAAAGTACTTCATCACAAACTTGACATCAACTCAATTATACCTTAACCTTTATTAATTTTGTGGTATACGCGTATAAATCATTTGTATTGACCTATACACCTATGTCCTTAGAGAGTTCGGCTCAGACGCTTCGGGGAACCACAACGGGACTTACCCCCTTATCAATAAGAAAAGAGTACCACGAAGGGATTTACCTCAGAGTGCCAACGAAGGGACTTACCTCACAGAGTGCCAACGAAGGGACTTACCTCAAAAATAAAATAAATTAGAGTACCACGAAGGGATTTACCTCTCTGAGTGCCAACGAAGGGACTTATCTCGAAACAAAGGGCGCTGTCCTAGTGTCAACCAATCAAACATGGAAAACACTTAGCCAAACTAACCAAGACACCAGAGTATATGCCACTACAAACACCAATTTAATTATCATAATTATATCAATATTCAAAAGGTGCCTTTAACATAGGACTTATCCCAACCAATTCAATAACCATAAGGTGCCATTAAAATAGGACTTACCCCAAAACATAATCTGATACATCAATAAACACATGGTGCCATAAAAAAAATAGGACTTACCCCAAACTGGATTTCATAATTCCAACATGTATTAAATTTACCAAACCATATATGTAATTATTAGATTTCATGTCAAGAGTTCTAGCATAAATTCCTAGAATCAAATTATGCTTTGCACACATTAAAAAAATCAGTTCAAGGCCTAAGGTGAAAATTTCAGAATTCATAGTTCATGCCTCAACTTGCATATAATATTCCAGTAGGTTAGACTCAGAATTCAGCATGGCAATACAAAGGTAAATTTAGCCTTACATCTTAGGAACACACGCCAACTTAAATCATGCAATTCGGATTCCTATAGCAAAAGATATTAAGGAAACACTAAAAACATGCAATCTGTAAATTCACTTCAGATTACTGCACATAGTCTGACTTCAACAGACAAAACAGATGTGTTACTCACTGATTTAGCAAAAATAATATAAAGCAACATTGAACATCAGAATTTCAGGAATACATAGAATTTTGTTTCATGGCAAACGGAGCTACAGAGAGAAAATAAAGCCATAATCAACACAAACTGTACAAACTGAAATTCAGCAGTTCCAGGAAATCGGCACAGTGCACATAAGGCAGTTTCAACAGGGAATACGAGCACTTTACTCACAGAATTTGCCAAAATAGTATAAAACAACCTTGTACATTTATGTCTCAGGAAAACACAGAAAGTTGAATCATGCCAATCGGAGTTATATAACGAAAATAAAGCTAAAATTATCACAACCTGTACAATCTGAAATTCAGCAGTTCAAGAAAAATCGGCACAATGCACATAAGGCAGTTTCAATAGGGAATATGAGCACTTTACTCACGGAATTTTCCAAAATAATGTAAAACAACCTTGTACACCTATATCTCAGGAAAACACAGAAAGTTGAATTATGCCAATCGGAGTTATATAACGGAAGTTATGCCATAATTACCATAAACAGTCAATTCTGAAAATACAGCAGCTTACCAATTTCGACTCAATCACATGCATTTTCATATTTCTACCAATCTTTTAACCTAAAAGCAATTTCTTACACCAATATCATATACATTCATGTCTCAACAATAATTTCAGTAATAATACAACCTAGGATCAAATTCATCTACCATACATCCTATATAAATTTCGAACCGACATTTAGGGTTTAGTTGTTACCCTGTTTGCAGTGAAACCAACTGAGGCAATTAACTCGGAATGGAGAAGAATGAAGCAGAGTCTGAATGAATGAAAGTGAGGGAGAGAAAGTTAAGAATTTCGGCTGCACTGGAGCTCCACACAATGGAATGGCCGAAATTTTAACCCTAATAGAGATGAAGAGATTGCCTTGGAGTGAAACTTGGAAAGTGGAAGAGATTAAGGAGAGATTTTCTCCTTAGGTTAAGGATTCCTAATTTTTTTGAATTGGTCAACTGAAAAATGGGATATTTATCATGGATTTTCGGAATTCCAACCTTCCCAACACAAAAAATAAAAAGGCACAAAAAAAAAAAAATAAATAAATAAATTTAAGCCAGGTAAGGTTCGAACTCTAGACCACTAGCTATTAGTCAGGACTATCTACCGCTAGGCCAAAGCCTACGAATTGTTATAAGCATACAAAACATCGGTTAAATGCAAAAATGCTCACTCATATGCACACATCACAACATAACTAAGTCAACTTATATCTGGGGCGTTACAGTATATGTTCAAATAGCACTTTAATTTTTAAAGAGGCCTGAGAAATGCTCAAATTGTCATGACAGCAATTTCATGTAAAATCCGCATTTATGTGTATACGTGGGTAAAATACGGAAATCTGTTAGCTTCACTTTCCCTTGAATTTTTCAAATTGCTGAGAGGTTGCTTTATTTCCCAGCAAGGAAGATAGGTCGATGTGAAAATGTTATTAAATGACCAACCAGTCTGAAAGGCAAAAGAATGGATTTTTTTCTCATATGATCCTCATTGTATAATATTTGTTTCCTCGAGTACTTTCTGAATGAAAACATACAAACATAGAGATAGAGACTTTTTCTGGCGATTAAAATGCTATATACTTTCTTGTGTTCCCTGTGTAACTTATCTTTGTTACGAAGTTTCAGAAATTTGTAGGTAGCAGAGGTTCACAGTCAAAGTTTGTGTGTTCGAGCATCGGTCCGAGCCTAACAAGCTTAGGTATGATAACATTATTCCGAAAAGAACAAACAATTGGATCTTCCCACTGCAACAGCGATCCTACAATATTTGCTCGTACAGTTAATGGGAAAACACGTGGCCATCTTTCACTTCCATACGACCTGAAAGCATCTTCTATAGATGCAGGTTCAGAGTTGATTGCATTTGCAAGCTTTCTTGCTAGAACTACTGAATCTTCTAATGCACAACAAGCCCCTTGTCCCAAGTTAGGAGTCATAGGGTGCCAGGCATCTCCTACCAGCACAACCCTTCCTGCTGAGGCAGGAGGGCTCACACCTGGCCACAGCCAACGATCTCCGAGGGGAGTTTTGCTCAGTGTATCATCTGGAGTTGATTCTATCAAGTTCAGTAGCTCAGAGGGCCAGTTCCTAACTAGTTCCTTAGCTTGATTCTTCAACTCGGATGGATCGATCATCTTCGGACCTGTAATAGAACAGCATTGTCTATTGAAATCCTATATACAAAAAGATCTAGAGATGATTGCTTTTGGATGTAATTTCACTTGATAGAAACTGGTTTTCAATACAGACGAAGATCGGAACATGAAAGAATAGGAGTATGTAATGTTGACCTGGTGATTGGCTGTTGAAGCAGATAAACCAGTACACTTTTGTTGAGGAAACAGGAACGTATCCTGCTCGTATTCCCTTTCCATAGACATAATTCACTCTCGGCTCAAATGGCTGCCCATCGGGATAAAATCCTAGCCCTCGGAATGCACAATGCCCTGCATACTTAGGCTCGGAGAATCCCATCCATTTCGCAACTCGAGATCGAATGCCATCACAGCCAATTACAATCTGTAGAGACTTGAAAAATAAGAAACTACGTATGGACGGTTTTAAGTAGAAGCAGAAAAGCGAGGTTCCAGTTAAGTAACCTTGGCAACTATCTGGGTTCCATTCACCAATTTCAGAAGAGCTCCTCCATTTTCGCTTGTCTCAATACTTTCCAGCCCTGAAGAGAACCGAATTGATTCGGGTGGCAGCTGTTTAGCAAGAGTTTCCAAAAGCACTCTCCTCTCCACAGCACGGACTTCTTGGCTATGCCATCATCCAGGTAAGAGTTAACACTAATGAACAAGATCGGTATTCGAGACTCAAGTTCAGTAATAACAGAATTTCAAGGGATAATGCAATGTGAGGTATCTAAACTTTGTTGTTTTTACACATTGAGCGCTTTATTTTTGTTCTTACACATTGAGTCTTTCATAATTTATAAACTAAACCATTGAATCCTTGAAATTGGATAAATTACGTCGACCGTCACTAAAGTTTGGAGTTTGTATTACTAAAATTTAATTTCAGTCATTAAAATCTCTTACCTTTCATTCTGGCAATAAAATCACTCACACCCTAATCCGTCAAAATCTAGTGACAAAATGATGACATGACAAGTAACCCCAACTCTTACCTATCAACACAATATCAAGTCAACTCCAGCCAATAAAAAAAAAATATATGTATTACTAGTGTAGCACTGCTACCGTTGTGTACAATCATATACTAGAAAATAAAAATTCAAAAAATTTAAAATTGTTTAGAGCTCACATGATGTCACATTGCCATGCCATCACTTTGATACTAGATTTCAATATATTAGGGTGAGAGGTGATCTATTTAGCACTAGATTTCGATGGATTAAGGCAAGAGTAGATTTATTGACACGAAAGTTGAGTAACTTTATTGACTCAAATCAAATCTTACTAACCATAGACATACAAACCCCAAACTTGAGTCACTTTGGGTATAATTTACCCGTTAAAGTTCATATTGAAACTTTGATCGCGGCAAAATATGAAGTTTATAAAAAGACAATGTGAATGTTCATAAACAATTAAGGATTGGATGTGAACAACCGAAAAGATTTAGTACCAGAACATGCTTTAATCCAAAATTGAAATACCTAGAATCTTCATCCTTAAACCTGAAGGACCGCATCTCCCTTCCATCTTCTGACTTCACCACCATCCTGCACAGCTGATCACATGAACAATTTCAGAATTGTTCATAACCATAACTTTAACCTAAAATGGAAGAAACATATACACATACCCTTGAATTTCAATGAATTGGGACCTGAGTTCACTCCCAACCCCAATAGCATCCAATACCCTCCACCCATTTTTGAAAAGGGTAAGTGAGGTTCCACCAGTCCTAAGTGATTCTCCCTGCTCCACCACAAGTGACCCAATTCCAAGCCTATGGAGGGAAACTGCAGTAGCGAGCCCGGCGATTCCAGCCCCCACTATTACTATATCTTCCTTGCTAACATCGGTTTTTGCAGCTCTAGCCACTGATACAAAGTTGGGTTTAGCTCTTATTATTGTTTTGGGGAGAAAACAAGATTGGCTTCTACGGGAAATTGGAATTGGAGAGTATGATACATGGGAACTCAGAAAGGGAAGAGAGGAAGAAGCTGTAGCCATTAATTAATGTTGATTGGTGCAAAGCAGAGAGCAGTAGATTAATTGCAGTTTGGCAGTTGAGTGTACCGGAAACGAGTGGTAGAGAAAAAACGGTTCATGTTCATCTAGACTTTTACCCTCATTTTCCAGTTTTTTTTGGGCTAAACCTGGCCCAATCTTCACCTTCTATTTTCTGGTGATAGTTACTTTGCTTGCACCTTAGTAGAGTTAGGTATAGAGGATTGTTGTATACTGGGAGGCAAGTCGTCAATATCCGGTCCAAATCTATCTTAAGGGACTTTTCATACAAACCTCAACACTTATTCCTATTATCTATTATCGGTTACATGGTTGAAAAGTGTTTTGTTCCTTCCTGTAATTAAGTTTTGTGATGCAGTTTATATTGTAATTTCCATTTTCAATTCTTTAGTTCAAGGTTAATGTTTTCTTTATCCTGTTCAGCTCCATTTTGGATTATTGTTCCATTGCATTTAACAATTTTATCCAAGTAGGTAGTGTTACTGCTTTCAAAATTGTTGCTTCTACACTCTTAATTATAGCTAAATCTATAGTTTTGAAATTCAAATTAAACTAGTTGATCATATTACGTTTGATCGGTTCTTTTTTTAAATCTAGTTCAAACTCTAATTAGACTTCTAATTCTTAACTTTGTCTTCACCGGTTTAATAATTAGTTCGATTTTGAAGATCATGACTAAATCAAACCTTCATAAACACCAGTATGTTTCTTCCAACACTTTTAAAAATTTTATAAGGGCTCAATCACTGCACTTGGCAGTTATAATTCAGGGTTTAACGAGGAATGAACTTGAGGTGATACTGAACTACCAAAAAGCTCAGAGATCGAACAAGAAGGCACCATAACTCATCAAAGACAAACCAAAGGGTCCCTATGTTGAAAGAAATATAAATTAGTACAATTCTATAAAAAAAATAATGAATATTTGCTTTATATATTATTACTTGGCAATACATATAGTACTTCGTGCATCCTATGCTAGCACGTGCATCTGATGTAATAAAGTTTTTGCCTGAATTTGGTTTTCAACCATATATTTTAGTAGATTTTCATGGTTTGATACTATATTGTATATATTATTTTGACATTGCTGTATTATATTACTATTATATTATGTATGCGGGCAAATAACTGTAACTCCACGAGATTTGATCAAATACATTATTTTATACTTATGTTCTAACTATTGAATTTACACCTTTTTACATTTTGTTTCCGTCGTATTATCATCTTTATCCATTTGTTATTGTGTTTTTCTTTCAAAATTAATAATGTAACATATATTTGTTGACAAACTACCTTCTATTACAATTATATGTAAGATTATCTTCTATCACAAATTTTTTTTTTTTTTTTTCACTCGTTATGAGACATTTTCTATACTTTCAAGTTATGATTGCACTAGAAAAACAACATTAAAGGGGTCTTTTCAATAGGAACTTAAATCTAGGATATTTTAAGAGATGAACGATAAAATCAAAAATTTTTTTTCATTAATACATGTCACGTTAAAAATTTGGTAGAAAAATATATAATAACAAATGAAAGGATGTCATAATGTAATAGGGACAAAATATAGGGAGAAATTATAAATTTAGAAAAACAAAAATACGAATGGGGTGTTAAGATGTTTGAAACAAAATTAGGAAAATTATAATTATTACCCTATTTATTATTATCACAATCAGAACTTTTTGATGAAAAGGTAGACATTTTTTTTTTTTTTTTTTTGGTTACAAGAAAAGGTAGAGTTCTAATATTATTGTATTAGAAAGTGGCAATTCGTGATACTGTGTCATAATCGTGTTATGTTGTTTAATATATTCCACATGATTATATATAACATAAAAGTAACAAAAATGAGTTTGGTGTCAAACGGATCGTATCAGTCGGGTTGTCTCTGTAAATCGTGTTATCGTGTCAAAAATTGTCACCCCTTAAAAGCAATAAAAGATATTTTGATATATCTTAAAAATAATAATTCGACATTTTCAAATATATAATATTAATAATGAAAAATTAAGAGCTGAAAAGGTTTTCTCTTTTTTGTTAAATAAATTCAAAACGGTTGTTTGATTTGGTCATGCTTACAGATCAATCACTATCTTTAATTACAGCAAATCACTTGCAAAATTCGTATCAACCATATATATTAGCAACAGAAAATTATAAACACACACATAGATAGATAAAAAAAAAAAAAAAAATGCATGTGCGGAGACATTTAATATACCAAGAATTTGACAAGCTAATAATTATTGACGAAATAGGCTAATTAATGGAAATTACATTTATAAAAAATATATGTATATATTAGAAAATATTAAAATCACACTCTTTTTTTCAGGATTTACAAAGGATGAAACAAAAACTCTAATTTAAGACAAACAATTTGAAAAATGCATCTAGCTGTTATTAAACCTAGTGTAGATTCATATTTCTTTTTTATTCCATCGAAAAAAATAAATAATAAGAAATATTTATTGAGAAAATCAATTCCCCACTAATTAATTAATTAATTAATAATGAATCTAATTAACTTTCATATAAGGGATTGTGATCATAATGTTGAGATCTGCAGAATCACCCGACTTATCATAAGATGGAATTGCAATTGCTTGTACAATTCCATCTGCTGAACCAATCCAATAAGACACCATTACTGGTTTACTCCCTTCTCTAAAACTCACACCATTGATCCCTAAAAATTCCTTCAAATTTGAAGAATTTAATTTGACTTCATTCTCCAAATTGGATTTTTCAATTTCACATTTCTTCCAATTCTGAACCTTGATTACCATTGGATCAGATTGTTTCACCTGAAGAGCAAACTCCGATGAAATATTACTAATTTCAAGTTTCTTCTCTGCTTCTTCAAGGCAAAGCAATGCAAGATTCTCCTTCAAATCAATATCTTCGTTCGCAGTGGTGATTTTGTAGATGAGAGTTTGGGTGATTTTGTCTCTAGTAGTAGAGGGAAATAGGCCATTGAGATTTACAGTTGGTGCCTTCAGATTTGGGAGGTGAAATATGGGTAATTTTTGCTCTTTGTTTTTTAGGACAATATCCCTATGAGTCTTTGCCCATTTTTGGAGGAAATTGTCCATTATTAAAATATCTGCAACCAGAAGACTACAGCTTATCCCAATTGAGTATCCACCACACTGGAAGTTTGTCACCTGAAACCAAATATTAACTCTTTCATTTTACAAACTGCAAAACCACCATATTCAACTTTTTTTTCTTTTTTTTTTTAAATCTCAAGTTTAATGATATTGTAAATTTTTATACATTGAATCCCTAATCTTTCGCAAAGCAAAAATATCAGATTTTTCAGTAAAAAATTTTGCAATGAAATTCAAAAGGCTAATATCACAATAAATAAATAAATAAATAAATATATATATATATATATATATATATATATATATCGTAATTTAGACACACACAATACAATTATATGCGACAACAATGTGTCAAAGGCTATTCCAATAAATTTGTCTGCAAAAATTAGTGTGCCTTGAAGTGTCAATTTGACGAGCTTAAAGATCTTTTTGTTCCATGTGCTAGTAATAGGTTGCCTTTTTATCTGATGTCCTATTAAAGTTTCCTTTTTATCCTCTATGCTATAAAAAAAAAAAGCTCTAAAATAACCCAAAATAAACATATCCCATCATATTCAACTAACAAAATTGTCAATGGAATATGTTTACTTTGAGCCATTTTGAGTGTTTTTTAATGGTACAAGGGGCAATTGAGTAATGATCATAAAACATGGGGTAAAATTGTAAAAATGTCATAACAGGAAAGAAAAAAAAAAAGCCTTTTAAGCTATTAATTTGACACATTGAAATATTAGTCAATTATAATCGCAGAACAGCTTAATGCAAGACTTGCACAAATAAAACTGGTTATTCGAGTAATTCTGCTGTGTGCCGAGAGTAACTACTACCGGCCAATCACAAGCTGCCACGTCAGCACACATGCTGACGTGGCAAACTCTGATTGGCCGGGAGTAGTATACTCCCGGCACATACTAGTTATTTTCCTGGTTATACATAATGTACGAACACCTCAATATATAAAAACAAAAAAGGAACAAGAGATTCAAAACCTTTTTTTTTTCCAAAATAAGATTAAATTGCACAAACCTGAACATTAAACAAAGGAGAAAACTGAGGAGTTAGTTCATCAATATCCTTCCAATAAACAAGTTGAGCTTCATCTTTTTCACCATCCTTCAAAGCAAGAAAATCTTGCAAAGTAATATCAATTTTGGCCTCAAAAACCCTAGCACCACTGTCATTAGAAATAATCTCAAGATCACCAACCCCATCTTCACCTCTCCTTAATCGTCCACCAAGCAACGGCTGATCTCTGAGAGCTCTGCCTAATGACTCCTTAATCCAACCAGCAGCAACCCAACCTGAATCCTCCTTTTCATCAATGGACTTATTACAGAAGAATATTATATTAAGAGCACCTTTAAAAATGGAATTAGACCCAATTGAGTCTTTGGCTGATACTTTCCATATTTGTCTTGGATCAGTTACCGTGCAAGGTGGCACAGTTTGGATGGCCTCAATTTGGGTATTTGGGACAAAGCTGCTACTAATCAAGTGGGACATTGCCATCTTTTCTATTCGTTTGTGTTGGGAGTTGGATGTGTCAATTGTATGAAGAATTAAGCACTTATGTTATGGGTATGGTATTTACTTATAGTAGAGGTATGCATGTTCTTTTAAATTTTTTTTTTTTTTTGGTCAAAATGCATCCTGAGCCCCTGAATTTTTATGAAATTTTAAATTAACTCTCTGATCAATTCTTTCAATATATTGGGCACGTAATCTTTCTATTTTGATAGTAATAGCTCCAAATTTGATATTTTTTTGCTCATATGAGTTATAGTATATATTAACTGAGACGTGACATAATTTTTGCGAACACATAAGACTCAATAAAAGATGTGTAACTATTACAAGACTGCATAAAAATATGATTTAGAATCCTCCAATGAACTCTAGGGTGTTATACTTTTCGCAAATATTATATCACGTGGTAATCAACAAATACTGTAACTCATGGAACACATAATATGTCAAGATTAGCGTCAATATTATCAAAACAGAAAGATCATATAATCAATATGTTTAAAAAATTAATCAGTTGGCCAATTTTGATTTTCATAAAAGTTTAGAGGTTCAAGATGTGTTTTGCCTTATTTTTTTAAGTATAAGAAAATTTTAGACTTGAAAAATAAATTGAGTTTCGATACCGACTATTCTCGTATAATGAAAAGTAGTTTACGATGTGAGAATTAAAAATCATGTGAAAGTTGACATGAAAGTTCACATAATTTTATGAGAATTCAATTGAAAGTGGTAATGGAAGACATTTATCTCAATTAACAATTGAATTATTGTAGATCAAAAATGTTTTTCAAACATATATAAATATGAATTTGTTAACGAAAAGAGTTGATTCTAGAAAGGAAATTAAATTCTTTTCTTATATAGAATTTAAACCAAACAAATGGTTGATAAGAAATTTTATGTGACACTCGGTTTATATGAACTCTTACAAGAAAATTCAATAAAAAATAAATATGCAGTTATTTATTTCAATACTCATCCTATACAATATATATATATATATATATTCTAATTAATTTGGTCCATTAGACTAGATTCACTGCAACAGTTTTTAATATATTCTTTAATATCTAGGGTATAAGATTATCTTAACCTCAAAAACACAGGTTTTAAGAGAAAAGATTTTACGTGGCTCAAAAGATTTGTAAGTAACCCAATATTAGATTATTTTATTCTAGTACGATAATTGATATTTTGACTCTTTAGCTAAAACTTAACTACAAAAACAAAATTTTGAAAAAAAAAAAAAAAATCTGTTGTTGGTGTATGAACTTTCGTGCAAACAATTGTGTGAAATTTGAGTCATCTAAATCATAATATAATTTCTTTTCTTAATAAAAAATTTAGGAGTAGAAAAGGTATCCTTAATCTACGGCTGGGAAAAGTTTTAAGGATATAGTAAGACTTAGAATATTTTAGAGTCAAGATGGATTGGTCCAAGTGATAGGAAGTAGGAACCTGCTTAACATGTTTGGGGTTTAGTTTCCTACCCCGCCAAAATTTAGTTGGTATGCAGTCTATAAATTCTACGGTAAACTCTCATCAAGATCTATGGTTTGTCATGGCTTTGGAAATGGATAGACCTAAACTTTTCCCTCATACACACAAGGAAAAAAAAAAAAAGGATAGTGAGGTAGATATCTCTAAACTAGAGTTAGAAAAAATTTCAAGGCTATTAAGAAATATTTATGTGATGACTTATATATAGCTCCACCTTTAGAGACTCTAATAGTGAAATTATTGTGAAATAAATTAATCATAATCATTATCAACTATCCAATTGCCCATTAATGGCAGCTCCCACTTTAATCAATAAAAGTTTTAAAAGTTATTAGAACATCGGAGCAAAAGCGTTTTTTAATATATAAGAAATTGAGATAAATGTAGATCTATCCGTTCTCAAGATCAGAATAAACCACAAATTTGGATAAAAATTTACAGTAAAATTTATAAATCACCTATCAACAAAAGGTTAAGTTTTAATAAAAATAGAAAATTCAAATTCAAATATCTCTTACAATGGATCTCAAAGGCCAAATTAGGGATCATCAAAAAATTTAATTGAAAACTGGCAAATTTGTTCGATCTCAAATCAAAATTGTACGATGTACTCTTAATTACGTTATTCTTATTTCATATTCATTTCATCATGAATTGGATGTGAATTAGTTGTTTGTTCGGGCGATGAAAGGTTGGCAGCTGCGGCACCACACAGACACAGCACGTTCAAGCTAGACCCAACGCCTCATATTTGTAAGCCTTTCGTTTTCAAATCTATATATAGACTATTGGACATAAATAAAATATTCATAATACTCATAAGCATCCTTTTTGTTTTCTGATCTATCTACAAATTATCTTAATCCCCTTATATTTGGTATTGACCATTTTAACCATTAATTTATGCAAAAAAGAAAGTCATCTTACCAATCTAAGAAATTGAATTTATTTTGACAATTTTAGAGTAAAACTATGATTTATACATTGATTATATTATTTTAGACAAAAAATTATATTTTGTATTCATTGTCAAAATAAATGCAATTTTTTTTTTAAAATCGCGGTGAGTGGTTTAAAATGGCAAATCCAAAAAATAAAGAGAGAAAACAAAAAAAGAAAAAGAAAAGTTGTTAATCCAACATAATATCATACATTCAAACCTACTTTGGAAAAGTAATTATGTTCCCCTCCGTGCATGTAGATATTAGGCGCCGCTGGATTTAAGAATAATTAAGGAGTGAATTTGACATATGAAACTTCGCATATAGGACTAATTTCTGGTAAAATCAATTTTAGTTATTAATTTCAACATTTAATTTAAACTCTTAGTCTTCATCATCAGAAATTGACTTTTTTTTTTTTTTTTTTTTATGAAACAGAAATTCACATATTTAAAAAATTAATTAAATTAGTAGCAAAATTGATCAGCCATCTTTATCCTTGAATCTAAATTATTTACACGATATGAATTACTCCAAATATAAAACACAACACTATATTATTATAAAGCCTAAACATTAATATATATACTAATTAGATTTGGTTTGAGTGGTTAAGCATTTGAAGTGGTGTAAAGTAAAGGATTTCGAATTTCAACCTTAATATACACAACAACCTTTAATTATTACATAATCATAATCTATCAAAATGATGTCAAACGAGTCTCAATCTAATCGTTCAAATTGCTTAACATACATGAAAAGGATATATATACATACACACATATACAGTATAATTAAAGGGCTTTTTATATATATTTTCCTTTTCACATAGAGTTGTAGGGATGATAAGAAATTTTTTAATGAATTTAATTGGATTCACTAAACGTGTATTTATTTAAGATTGCTGGGTCTTTGTTGCTTTATATAATAATAAAGTGTAGTTTGTGCTATACCTCCTTCCTATCTTCCTCATTTTCACGATTTCGACACGTTTCCAAAATTGAAAACTTTTTAGAAATTTATAAAAAATATTTCGGGTCAATTTATGTAATTTTAATTAAAAACTTATTTTTTGTGTGGTAGAAAATAAAAGAATTGTTTTTTCTTCTTTTATTTCACTTGTATTTTTTTTTATTTTATTTTTTTTTTTGATATATAAAAACACTAAAAAAAAAATTGCATCTTATAGTTTTTAAATTTATAAATATGCCTATGTAGTTTTATTATTTAGGTATATCCTCTATGTTTCTGTTTCTTATATTTCTTATAAATATTATTTTTTGGTGTTAATTTCTACATCCGTTTTCATTACCATGCAGCATATGCTCTTGCAGGTATAAAAAGAGAAATATAAAATACAGAAAACGCCATTTATCTTCTGAAACTATATATATATAATTAGTAATGTATATAAACAAATAAAAGCTCTTTGTTTTTGGTATCAACTGTCCATCTCCTTCATTAATAAACATGTCTTGAGGAATTAAATTAGCCACCAATATATAAAATTCCAAACCACCACCCCCTTTTTTTAATTATTATTTTTAAATTTAATTCATTTATTGTTACACTTTTGAGTTGGCCACTATCACATTGCTGCCCACTTGAATCCAAACCTACCCTAACAAATAAAATTACAATTTATAATCTTAATTATGTTTCATATTTATTGATAACAAACTGCATAAAAAATAATGAATTTTAACATTTTTAAATAGTTTTAGGATAATTAATATGGCTATGTCGTATTCAACTAACTAATCTCACTCATTTAATTCTAGTCTACCTATTAATTTTTTATTATTTAATAAACAAATTTAAAGTTTAGATAACGGATAGTTTGTGTAGGTATCAAAAATTAAATTTTAACTAATAATTTTAAAGTGTTTACAATTGAATTGTTTCCATGACATGATATGATCCAAATTAGGGGTGAGTAAAACCGAACTAAACCTAAAAAATTGAACCAAAACTGAACAAAACCGAATATATATTGGTTCTGTTTTAGTTTTTAAAAATATGGTAATTCGGTTTTTGGTTTGGTTTTCAGTTTTTGTTAAAAAAATAAAAAATATATTTTTAAAATATGTATATATATATATATTATAATATTGTATATATAAAAAAGATATTGGCCGTGGTCTTTGGCCCTTTAGACATTTTGATTTTGTTTCAATTTTTATTGGATTCATCATTCGTGTGATAATATTATCGTATTAATATTATTTTATTCATTTGTTTTTTGCTTGAAATTTGGGTGGCTTTTTTTCTTATTTAATTTTATTTTTTTTGGGTAAATTAATAAAAGAGCATATTTGACTATGCGTGCTAGGTATTGTTAGACACTCTATTAATCCATTTTGTAATTTGTACGGTGTACACAATAGATAAAATAATTAAAGTTTGTGTCAAAATTTATTTAAAATAGATTGGATAGAAAACTTCAATAACAAAATGAAATTATATGGAATGAAATATTGAGATCCGATTGAAAGAAAAAGAAAGAAAATTGAATTTATTTCTTGTATATATTCTATTATAATTTATAATGGAGTGCTATTTATAAACAACATTTATAGACAACATTAATTAATCAACGAAAAACAACAATTTCGGCAGTTAAGACTAATTTCAGCAATAATATGTTTAGTTATATATAATTAATAACAACAATAATAATAATAATTTTTAAAAAATTTAAAATACATTAATTTGAGTTTTACTCTAACCAAAGTACTAAAAGCGAACCAAATTGATTCAGTTCGATTTTTATATTTCTTCCATTTCAAATTTTTTGTTCGATTCGGTACTGAGCCGAATTTTTCTGCCCCTAATCGAAATATGATAAGGATCAATTGCAATAAAGGATTTTCGAATTTCTCGTATTTTGTTAATTGATTTTGTATACATTTATTCTTTCTGCTTAATTGGATAATTTTGATTAGCCACTAGTGTATGCAAATTTTTTCCTTTTTATAATTGGGTTTATGCTTTATTTTATGCTTTAAATTATGCGTAAACAGATCCGATTCAATATTAATAAAAAAAAAAAGTACAAATCAAGGCTAAACAAATAGAAATAAAATTATAAACATGCAATCAATTAATAAAACAAGAAAATTCCAAATGATTTTTCTTTTAATACTCTCAGATAAAGGAAATATATAAAAGTAATTTAATTATATTTCATGCAAGTATATAATTTTAGATATAAAGAGTATATATATATATATATATATATATATATATATATATATATATATATATATATATAAGAGCAATTCAATTCACATATGACACAGAGCAAAACACAAAATCGAATAAGTAATGCCTATATAAATATATGATGGCTAAAAATTAATAATTCTAAAAGCTAATCAAGGAAATAATACAACCAAATATATATAGCACGTATAAATCACACTACTATTAGAGAGTAATTAAGATGTTTGACCAAATAATTGTGATTGTAAGGCAAATGCTTAACAACTAATCAAGGTTCCATTATAAAAACATTCAGCTGACTTGTCAATGACCTTCAAATATTACAATATTTACAAGACATGTCGCTTAGCTTTTTGAAGACGACTAGATTTTATTGCCCTCCTTAGGTATGCTGTAATGCAATGAAATATAATGAATCACATAATAAACATTCTATTCTCATAAAAAATTTTAAAATTTAAAAAACATAAAGAAAAAAAAAATCATGACTTAAAAGAGGAAATAAATGGCAAAGTCGTAAATATATATTTTCTTTTCTTTCTTCTTTTTTTTTTTTTTATTTATAAATCATAAGTATTCTCGTTAAGAAAATTCTGTTTGGGACTTAGTTATAGTTAAGACTCCTTAAACCTTCTTGTGGATATATTTAATGAAATTCGAATCTAAGTCTCCCTTCATATATTCAGCATGCGTTGCCAACTGATCTACAAACCGTAGATAGTAAAGATATATTTTCTGAACTTATGAAAATCCACTTGATAGTATTAATTATACAACCTTCATCTTTTTTTTCTCTTTTTTTTTTTTTTTTTTTTTTTGATAAAAAAAATTATATAACCTCCTTATGAGGTAATCTATACATAGTTGTTAGACTGCGACAGCCTGCCTCTAAGATCCTAAAAATTTTAGAATAGATATAATTATAAATTTCTAGAAGATCTGAAAATATACACTAGTGAAAGGTTTTTATATTTCTAAAAGAAGTAATATTAATAATGTAATATTTCTATTTAATCTTACTATTATCTTTTGTAAATTTTTTTAATATACATTTTTGTGTTAAAGAAATATTTAGTCAAATGAATTAAGAAGTGGTTAATTTGGATAGAAGAAAAAATTGATTAAAACCATATTTGACTGTCGTATTTACCTAGATTTTGTTAGTAAGTCCATATGCTTTAATTTGACTTTAGTAATTACATGATCTTGTAAATTTTGGATAATTTAATGCAGGGTTGGCAAAATCTATCAGATATATCTCCCATTTTCCATTATTTAGCCCAACATAATGTAATAGAATTACACCTAGATCTGAGTCTGACATGGATCCTTAATTTTCTGGCTGAAATTCAAGCTAGTGGTGTGACTGAATTTGGAATTAATATATATCTTATAGACCCGTGAGGTATGTAAATGACAAATTCACCGATTTTGAGAAATTAAAATTTTGTAACTTTTTAAATTAAATAAATATTACAACCTTTATGATATCTCAATACAATGATTAGCAACGATTATCCACAGTTTACTCAGTTTTTATATGAACAACAAATTAAGTAGTTGATGAATTATGTACTTGCCAGGAGGTTTTTCGTATCGAGGAAAACTAAGTCAAAACCTGTAAAACAAAACAAAGATACTCCGACACTCAAGTCAGTAAGAGATCAAGAAGCAGTAGAGTAAAATAATAGTATCTATCTATACCTTTTGAAGTAGAGAGACCTTTATAAAAGTTTCAAACTGTTCTAATTGGATTATGATTAATCTTCTTGTTTATCCAATGGGAAATATTCCTAACTGAGTAAAATAGTACATTTGTAGAGCTCTATCTTGAACAGGATTTAGACTCCTTGATAGGTAAGTAAAGGAGAATCATGGCTTGATTAGGATATAATCCCTTTATTTTAGAAGGATTGTAGTCCGCCAAATACCGGATTTATCAGCGTTATCAAATCCGAATCTTGCTTATTCGGCCATGAGGATCCGGCTATCCAACATATCCAGGACTCAGTTTTCACTCTATATTTGCTCGGAATTCTCACTTGCTAAGGAATTTTCTAATATGTCATCAAAAGTTCCCCCTTGGTCCGGTTTAAGCCTTTTAAGGTTGAAATTCAATTCTTCTTTGCACCGGGTCCAAACACCTATGCTATGTATTTGACCGAATGAAGTGCAATTTTTCCTTTTAAGAGTACGTCCCCCCATCCAGATGGCAACCCTAGTTGTGGTTGACTCGGATGTATGACACTTTTACCGGATCTTCTTTATGCAATTTGACACGAACTCATCAATTAACAGCTGTCATAGTTCTCGAAGATTAAACTCTCAACATTCCAATATGTCCCAAATTGAAGAGACCATAATTATTCTCTCCGAAAAATTCCATCTACAACAATAATTGTCCAAAGAGTAGGTTACATTGTCATAGAATAAAAATAATAATCAGATTTCACCATGCTTATCTAGTTCAAAAAATAGCTAACAGGGGCAATCATTAATATCAATCAAGACTTTTAATTTTGATCAAAGCCAATGTTGATCATGATATCCGCATCTTTTTTATACATTTCACAAAATTATAACTTAATCAACAGACTTTTCACTTGGCCATGGATTGAATATTATTATAAGAATTCTCTCGTTGAAACAATTCAGTAATTCCAATAATTGAAAAGATAAAAATAAAGAATTTCGACTTATCTGCATTGTTGGTTGCTAGACGCCCGAAAATTTTCAATCGATTCTCTTCAATATTTATTTGAATGTATAAATGCCTTGGATCTTTTGTTTGACCATCTAATGCAGTCTGGTCTTCCTTTCATGGATCCAACATGATCCCAATCTCAATATGTTTTGGTTCTTCAAAACCCGTACTAATTGTTGTGAAAGCCAATAAGCAACAAGGTCGAGTATAATATCATAAAAAAAACCATGTTAATTTTTCACTAAGGAAATCAGCCTGATTTATGCTGACTGTTAAGCCTTAGTTCGAATAGGACAACTATAAGCAAACAATTATATTGTTATGCCCATATAGCAAATACATATTAAAAAATTGTGCATGCCGTAATGATCAACTCATATAAAATTGAAAAAGAATCACTTAGCTGATAATTAAGGAGGTATAGACTGAGATTCAAAACAATTAACGGGCCTTTAACCTATGCCAATAATTGATCGATTCGGTCGATGAGATCGATTTCTCTATGCATAAGATTCTTTGCTTATCGTTGATCGCCAACTACCGAATGAGGACAATGCTAGTCGAAGGCTTCATTTTTTCGCATTTGAATCTAGGAAACTGTACCTCCTTGCGTCGCTCGGTCAAACGTGGTTCTGTTTTAGGGATCCGGTATGCTCCTATTAGAGGAATTGATTGAGGAAAATATTAATTTCCATTGAATAAATAGAATGAAGTGGTACACATATATATATAGGCTGAAGCCTTGTACAATAGGTAATAATTAATGAGAAAATTCTAGTCCTAATTTATACATATACACATTCCTTAACACCCCCCGTCAAGCCGATGGGTATCTTCAACACGAAGTCGGGTACGCAAGTGTAGAAAACGGGAAGTACCAAGAGGCTTGGTAAAGATATCTGCAAGTTGATCCTCGGATTGTATAAACCGAATTTGAAGAGCACCAGAAGCTACAAGTTCTCGGACAAAATGATAGTCTAGGGCAATGTGTTTGGTGCGGGCATGAAAGACCGGATTTTTGCTGAGGTAGATAGCTCCTATATTGTCACACCACATAGTGATCTTTCCAATGAGAGGAAAACCAATTTCAGTAAGCAAAGAATGAAGCCACAAGACTTCTGCAGCAGCGTTGGCAATAGCCTTATATTCGCTTTCCGTACTTGATCGAGCAATAGTAGGTTGCTTCCTTGCAGACCATGAAACAAGACTATTGCCCAAGAAAATACAATATCCTCCAGTAGAGCGTCTATCATCAGGGCATCCACCCCAATCAGCATCAGAGAAGCTATCCAAGTGTAAGGATGATTTATTTGAGAGAATTAACCCATGCCGAATGGTTCCTTTCAAGTAACGAAGGAGACGTTTCACACTTTGCCAATGAACATCTGTGGGGCAATGCATGAATTGGCAAAGTTTGTTCACAGAAAAGGCTAATTCAGGACGAGTGATGGTCAGATATTGAAGAGCACCCACTGTCCGACGATATTCCTCACCCGAAGCTAAGGGCGTACCCATGGTTTTAGACAGATTTGGAGTTGATGCCATTGGAGTGAGGCAAGGTTTAGCATCTTGCATAGAAGTCCGAACAAGCAAGTCCTCAATATACTTGGATTGCCTTAGAACAATACCAGCCGAAGTATAATCGACTTCCACTCCAAGAAAGTATGAGATTCTACCCAAATCCCGAATAGGGAACTCCTTTTCAAGAGACCGAATGGTGTGGTGAATAGCCTCAAGTTTAGTGCCTGTAATCAAAATGTCATCAACATAGCATAACACATAAGTGTACACGGAGCCCTGAATCCGAATAAAAAGAGAATTATCGGCTTGTGATTTTCGAAAACCACAAGAAGTCAAGTGACCACAAAGACGATTAAACCATTCTCGTGGAGCCTGCTTGAGACCATAAAGCGATTTTTGCAATAAACAGACATGGTCAGGTCGACTAGCATCAATAAAACCCGAGGGTTGCTTCATATAGATTGATTCGGAAAGTGAACCGTGAAGGAAGGCATTGGTGACATCAAGTTGATGAACCGCCCATGAATGAGAGGCAGCAAGAGCAAGGATAGTACGAATGGTAGTTGCTTTAATAACGGGGCTAAATGTCTCCTTATAATCAATCCCCGCTTGTTGAGTGAAGCCTTTGGCAACAAGGCGAGCTTTATACCGGTCAATACTACCATCTGTCTTCCTTTTAATCCTGAAAAGCCACTTACAATCAACAACATTAGTATTCGGGGGACGAGGAACGAGGTTCCAGGTCTGGTTAGTCAAAAGTGCAGTGAATTCTTGTGCCATGGCATCACGCCATACAGGATACTTCCGGGCTTGGGCAAAAGTTGAGGGTTCGGTTTGAGTGTAATCAATGGGTTGTGAGGAGGAATGAAGGGCAAAACGAATTGGCTTATGACGTGTTTGGGCAGGTCTAAGAGTCATAGTGGGATTTGGAGGAGGAGGAGGTTTTGGCCGAGTAGGACGAGGATTAGGAATGGAGGATTTAATTTGTGAAGGTTCAGATATGGCGTTTAATGGAGGAATAGTGGGGTCAGAATCATTAGTGGAGGAGTTATTATATTGTGATAAATCAACCAATAATTTAAGGCCAGGAGAGTGAGTGGGAAATGATTGTGAGGTGGAGGTGGGTGATGACGTGTTTGAAGGCAAGTGTTTGGTAGGTGAATTTGGTGGGCTAGCTTGTGGTAAAGTGGACGTATTTTGATTTGTAACAGGTTGTAAAGTAGTATTAGTTGAGAGATAATTAGGATGCATAACTGGTACATTCCACGTCCCATGAACTGAAGGAGGTGTACTCGAAGGTGAGATACTAAGCTGAGACAAAGAGAAAGGGAGGTTATTCTCATTAAACTTTACATGTTTGGCAATGTAAATTCTGTCATTAGTCGGACTATAGCACAAATACCCAGAATGAAAATGAGATTTTCCTAAATAAACACATGTATGACTGCGAAATTGGAACTTGTTTTGATCGTAAGGCCTTAATAAAGGAAAAATTTCACATCCAAAAATTTTCATGTCGGTATAGTCGGGTTTAGTTTTAAAGAGCTGAAAATGAGGAGATTCATTTTTCAACGTAGGAGAGGGAAGACAATTAATAAGATCAACACTGTGACTTACTGCATAATTCCAAAAACGACGTGGAATTTTAGCATGAGCAAGTAGTGTAAGAGTCGTATCAACTATATGCCTAATCTTACGTTCTGAAATTCCGTTTTGTTCATGAGTATGAGGACAAGCTAAAAAATGAACTATACCCAAAGTTTTAAAATAAGGATTTAATTTTTGAAACTCTCCCCCAAAGTCAGAATGAAATTTTTTAATGATCCCATTAAACTGACGAGTTATCATGGCATGAAATTCAAGAAAAGTTTTATACACATCGCTTTTAAATTTCAAACAATAAATCCACGTATATCGAGTGCATTCATCAATGAATAAAACAAAATACTTATGATTTAAATATGAATCAACAGGGGCAGGACCCCAAACATCAGAATGTATAACTTCAAAAGGAATTGTACTAGGTCGACTAATAGACCTCAAATTAGTCTTGGTAAGTTTGCCCATAGGACAAGCAGTACAAGAGTTATTTGAACGACAGAAATTTAAATTGCTTGAATGTAAAATTTGCGAAGTTACTCGCTTATTAGGATGTCCCAGCCTAGCATGCCACATATCAAAAGAGATCGCTTCACCAACTAGCGCTTGCTTCAGTTCAGGTGGCAGAACATACAAGCCATTATCACTCGGGCCTCTCAACAATATTTCCTTCGTAACCTGATCCTTAACAAGAAAATAGGAAGGCCAAAATTCAAAATAACAACGGTTGTCAGTAGCAAATTTTTGCACGGATAAAAGGGATTTGGTTATTTTAGGTACAAGTAAAACATCATTTAGTTTGAAGGTTGAGTAATTGGAAGTACCCGTATGAGTGATTGACATACCTTGACCATTGCCAACCCGAATATTGTCATTACCAAAGTAAGTTTGCAAATTCTGGACTTGATGAGGATTGGCTGTCATGTGGTGAGTTGCTCCCGTGTCAGGATACCACACATGAGGATTAGGGTTCGGTGGAGGAACCGAATGAAAATATTGCTGCTGAGGTGGAGAAAATTGTTGAACCTGATTCTGCAGAGGAGTCTGACCGTAGGCCAGATTTGCTTGGCCAAAAAATTGTGGCCCACTGGTTGGGTTCCGAGGTCGAAAATTCGGATTTGGAATAACCCGTCGACATTTGTCAGCAGTATGGTTATTGTAACCACAAATTTGGCAAGGAGCTTTGAACTTTCTCTTGGATGGATTGTGTTGTTGTTGAGTACTCATCAAGAAATTATTATTATTTGAAAATGACTGCCTAGGATTGGTTTGTGAGCAACAAGAGCAGTAGGTTGCGGTGTGTCATGAAAGCTCTTTAATAAAATTTCATGAGAGGTTAAATGGCCATATAAAGTATAGTAGTCTGCAGGTGGTTCCATAACACATAATGTAGCAATTATAGCCTGAAATTCAGTACCTAGAGTCTTGAAAACAATTGCATTAAATTGAGCATTTGAGAGAGGTGCGTTGGCTGCCATGAGTTCATCAGCAAGTGCTTTGCATCGATGTAAATAATCCGCAACCCCTACATCAGTTTTCTTCAGCTCCTGCAATTGCATATGGATTTGCAGCTGTCTGTTCTGAGAAATAGATCCATAAGCCTTTGTAAGAGCTTGCCAGGCATCATAAGACGACTTTAATCCAACCACAGTGCGAGCTACTTCAGGTGAGAGTGAGGTAAATATCCAGGATAAAAGCATTTGGTCCTTGTTGAACCAGGTACGCCAGATGGGATTTTCAATCTGGACCGATGGGTTTGATTCAGAGGGTATGAACTGAGTAGGAGCCTGAGAGGTTCCATCAATATGACCAAATAGGTCATTGCAATGAAGCAAGGGGGTAAACTGGGTTTTCCAGACCAGGAAATTGGATGAGTTGTTGAGTTTGTTTGAGAAAATCTGATTGGTGGTGACTTGAATGGCGGGATTTGGATTGGTATTTTGGGACATGGTGATTTCAGTTGTAAAGAGAGATGAAGTAGATGTGTTTATGGCGGTATGTAAGGGCGGAGATGTGGTGGTGGTACTGTGTATGGAGGTGGAACGGGTGGTTGAGGTGGATTTGTTGTCGGCTGGTGGCTTAGGGTGGGATGAAGATGAGGATTGATTTTGGTGTGAGTTAGGGCTGGGCGGGTTGGAGAAATCTGAATCTGATTCAGAATTAGGGGTGGAAGACATGGAAAAAAAAAATTATGTGAGCTCTGATACCATATTAGAGGAATTGATTGAGGAAAATATTAATTTCCATTGAATAAATAGAATGAAGTGGTACACATATATATATAGGCTGAAGCCTTGTACAATAGGTAATAATTAATGAGAAAATTCTAGTCCTAATTTATACATATACACATTCCTTAACAGCTCCGACTCTTGCTATGCTTTCCCTGTCTTTTATACTTGATTGTTCTACAAAACTTATCTTCCTGTGTCGCCGGATCAAATAGGATTCTCTCTCAAGGATTCGGTATGTTCCGAAATCATGGCATGCCATCATCGTCGGGATATAATGAATCAACAAATTTTGACATTGTCTTGTCACTCAGTTTGCCGAATCCGAAATTCCAATGTAGTAACCTCATCTTGAAAAGATGTAATTTTTATCTTTGAATGGTCCATTCGGGACCGATGTAGATCCGAGCTAGGCTTTAGGCTAATGTGCGGTATTTGATTGTAAATAGCTTAGCTGATAGCTATAAACTTTTTTACTTCATCAGTCCGGCTTGAGTACCCTTGAGCTTTTTAAGATGGGGTTTTCATTAATATATTCCTCCGTTTATTCCAAGTGTCTAATTCAGTTGTTTTACCTCTTGTTGCATTTTATTTATGCATGTATAGTATTCCGCTAAACAAACTTTTAGGAATGTTGAGTCTACAAACTTGACTTCTTGTCAATTTTTCCATTTAAGATTATGATCCGGTCCGTAGTATGTGGATTATCCGGATGCATCTTGTAAGATTTGGTTTTCAGCATTGTTGTACCTTAACCTTTTATGTGCTGCTCTGTCTTGAACTGGGCCAAGGTCCTTCACATGAACAGATGGTTTTTCCTTTCAAGTTTGTAGGGTTTTTGTAATATTTCCCATTGTCAAGGGTCTTTCAGCCGAATGTACCGGGTATGCTATTTGATTTTGGTGCCACTGCATTTCCTTAGAGACCTTGGCATCTGCTTCGATTCCTAATAGTACTTCCAGAGCTACTCATATTTTGAGATCTTTGCATCCAAATAGTACTTTTTGTCTTCTGCCAGAGCTACTCCTCTTTCATATTTTTTTCACAACCGGATAGTGTTTGAATGGTCAAATAAATCAGTCTTTACTTATAAGCGCATGATTTTTTTGAAGGTTCTGTGTATTCCAACTCTTGGAAATGGCTTTCTCTAGTATTCCAATTTGGATTAATTGCCTTTGTTCAATTTGAATGTTTCAGTCTCCCGTTCTAGACCCCTTCGAAATAACTTTATAATTTGAAGCTTTTCATGGTTCAGCTCCTGCCAAAGATGTAAGCTTTTGTTTCTTTCATTGATTTGACACACTTCAAGGTGATATGATATCCAAACATGTACCATCTAGTGGCTGTGTATAGGTCCGTGTTTGGCCCGTTGCCTACTTTCGGCGTTTAGTGCCTTTCGGACTATTTAGGCTGACACACGATTTTATGTGCTTTATCACCTCTGCCAAGTAGGCGTGTCTCTGCCAAAGCAAACTTTGTCTTTCTCGACAAATGTTAATATGATTACATACTTGCATACAATATTGACATAAATTTAATTGTGATGATAAATAATTATAATGACTTACTATGATTAAAATCGAATAAAAAAGACTTATCTATTTAGCTGAGTTTGATGTGAACAAACGGGGTTCTTTATCCCAGGAAACAGTGTTGACACCAAATGAAATCATTCATCTTACTTTGATTTCGTGATGAAGTTTTCTTTTTCTTGTAGGCTATGTATTGGATTCCATTTACCTGGAATTTACCAAGCTAAACAAAGAAAGAATTTTTCCGAATAGCTTTGAATGAAGCTATGCTAGTCGTATTTAAGAATTTAAATAATTAGTTCAACATGTGTAACATAATGATCTATGTACCATATATGCATAAAAACTAGATTTGTTCAACATGTAATGAAAACTTTATTATCAGCATGTATATTCTACCTGACGAGTGAAGAGAGATTTTAAAAATTTATATATTAGCTATCATCCATACGTAAATAATATTAGCTAATTAAATCAGTAGAAAATTGATCAACGAAATCCACAAATTGCCCTCATGCAATGTTTCATGTGGATGGTACAGTGTATTATATGGTTAATGTCATAAAAATTGAATGCCATAACAAATACACATGGCATAATTATTCAACTAAAAGTATCTTTGAAAACCTTATAACTGACGAAAGCAAAATTAATTATCATTAGCAAATTAATATATAAGTGAGCTAGGTCATTAATATGTAAAAACAGCACATAATCATTAATATGCAGGCTTTTAATGGCTTGATCAAAGTCAAGCAATCAATCGACGTGGCTGAGTCAAATTTACTTTTGATGCCAGTCCACGAACGAAACCCCACCTTCAATACCGAATGAATTAGAACGGTAATGTAATATATAAATACTGATAGTACCGTAGATTGATTCATCAATAATTGAATTTGATACAATATCATCAGTCGATTTCTTGCGATTGAATCCAATGATTTGGAAAATTACTCGATGGTATATAATTATGTGTTCTAAACTCGATGAGTTTTTGTTTCAACAAGTCCACGCTTACCGCACCAATAATGAATTATGTAAAAATTCATACCCGCTAGGAGGTTTCTTGTATTGAAGAAAACTAGGTCAGGACCTGCAAAACAAAACAAAGATACTCCAACGCTTAAGTCAGTAAGAAATCATGAAGCAGTAGAGTAAAATAGAAGAATCTATATGTACTTTTTGAGGTAGAGAGACCTTTATATAGGCTCCAAACTGTCCTAATTAGATTAGGATTGATATTCTTATTTAACCAATGGAAAAAATTCCTAATTGAGTAAAATAGTATCTTTGTAGAGTTCTATCTTAAATATGATTTAGACTCCTTGATATGCAAGTAAGGAAAAAACATACCTTGATTAGGATATAGTCCATTTATTCTAGAAGGATCGTAGTCTACTAAGTACCAGATTTATTGGTTTTATTAAATCCGAATGTCGCTGATTCGGCCATGAAGATCCAGCTCTCCAACATATCCAGTGTAGAGATTGAGAGAAACCGTGCTTTTTTATTAGAGTGATACACATATATATACAGGTACATTAGGGTTAAACTATACAAGAAGAGTCCTTATATGACTATATAGGAAGAGTCCTTACATGATTAAAATTATGTTAACCCTTTTACTCTATCACTCCCCTTCAAGTTGAACGGGGCGAGAAGTCAAGTTCAACTTGCCACATAGATGAAGAAATCGGGCTTTACTCAGAGGCTTGGTGAGCCCATCAACGAGCTGATATTGAAAGGAGACATACTGGACTTGCAATTGTTTATGGGTCACTTAATCACGAACAAAGAAAAATCGACCTCTAAGTGCTTACTACGCATGTGAAAAATTGGATTTGCAGTGAGATAAGTAGCACTCAGATTATCACACCAAACCCGTAAAGGCATAGGAAGTCGAAACCCAATTTCATGAAGGAGAATACGGATCCATTAAAGTTCAGAAGAGACTACAGCCAAGGAATGATACTCAGCCTCAGTGGAGGAGCGGGCAACCGCTTTCTGCTTCCGTGAACACCAAGAAACTGGATTAGAACCAAGATAAACAATGAACCTTGAGGTGGATTTCCGTGTGTCCAGACAACCAGCCCAATCAGCATCAGAGTATCCTTGTAAGAACATAGATGAATGAACACGAAGAAGGATACCTGACGTCGTAGTACCACGGAGATACCGTAAAATTCTCTTGACCGCCGCCCAGTGTTCAGAAGTGGGAGAATGGAGATATTGAGAGACTTTGTTGACAGCAAAGGAGATATCCGGTCGAGTCAAGGCCAAATACTAGAGAGAGCCAACAACACTTCGGTATTGACTAGGATCAGATCAGGGTTCGCCAAGCTTAAAATGCAACTTTTCTGAAGTGCAGGCTGGTGTAGAAATCGGGCTGCAAGTATGCATGGAGGCTCGACGCAGGAGATCCTTAATATATTTCATTTGAGTAAGCAATGAACCCGACGGCAACCAATGTGCTTCAATGCTAAGAAAATACTTCAAGGTGCCAAGATTCCTGATGGCAAACCGAGACTGCAGAAGAGAAACAATTCGGTCTAAGAAAGTATTATTATTTCCGGTGAGCACCAAGTCATCCACATAGATCAAACAGAACAGCTGAATATTTCCCTTAGTATAGTAGTACAGTGATGTATCCAATTTTGACCCTTGAAAACCAATCTTTCTTAAGACATCAGTCAAACACTTATGACACATACGAGGGGCCTGTTTTAACCCATACAGAGACTTCTTAAGTAGACACACATGGCCTAGAAAAGTAGGATTCACAAACCCAGGGGGTTATGCCATAGAAACCCGTTCCTCTAAAGTGCCATTCAAAAAGGCATTGGAGACATCCATATGTATGATAAACCAGTTAAGGGACACAGCAGCAAAGAGAATCACCCGAATAGTAGTGGGCTTTACCACAGGACTATAAGTGTCAGCATAATCAAGCCCAGGATGTTGAGTATAGCCTTTAGCCATAAAACGAGCTTTATACCGGTTCTACAAAGCCATCTGGATGTCGCTTGATTTTAAAAACCCATCAGCAACCAACTAAATTCTGCTCAGCACTAGGTGGAACAAGTTGCCACGTGCCATTCCGAATGAGAGCATTATATTCCTCCTTCATGGCCCGACGCCAATGAGCACTTTTATTTGCTTGTGAAAAGCTAGCTTGTTCAATTTCTGGAGTATTAATAATGCTGGAAAATTGTTTGGGCTTGTGTGGCAAAGAACCAGTTTGTAGCCGTGTCAACATTCTTCTTGGTGGAGATTGTGGAGGAGGAACAACAGATGAAACAGCTGATAAATGACCATAGGCAGTGAGATCAACAGCAATGGATGGACTTGGCAAGGTGGCCAAAGGTATAATGGAGTCGGATAGGTGGAGAGGAGCGGTTGCAACCGGTGATGGGTTGGTAGCGGGGCTATTCAGGGTCGGTCAGGAAGGGCTGGATGGGGACGGAGGCGTCGGGTGGGGATTGGTCAGGGGTGGACTGGGTGGTCTAGTTAGGGACAGAGGTGTGGGGCTAGTCAGTGGCGGGCTAAACGGGCTGGATAAGGGGCTGGTTAGGCTTGATTTGGACGGGCTAGGCAGAACCGGCAATTTGGTTGTTGGCGGAGTCAGTGGTGGGTTTGTTGGTTGAGTAGGATGAACAGGGGGATAACAAATCATAGGTCTGGGTTCTTGAGTCTGGGTAGTTGACACTGAAGGCATCTCATCAGAGAGATTAGCAAAGGGAAACACCTGTTCATCAAAAAGAACATGACGTGAGATGTAAAGACGACCCGAAGGAATATGACAACATTGATAACCCGTATGGACCTTACTATATCCAAAGAAAACACAAGGAAGAGACCAAGACTCTAATTTATGTTTAGTATATGGACGCAACCAAGGATAGCATAAGCAACCAAATATTTTAAGAGAGAAATAATCAACATCCGTGGCAAACAAACGATGAAAGGGACTTTGATAATTCAATTACTTCATGGGCAAGCGATTAATAACATGGATAGCACACTCAAAGGCTTTATTCCAATATTTCAATGGTACTTTGGCATAGGTGAGAAGAGCCAAACCGGTTTCAACTATATGGCGATGCTTTCTTTCCGCACACCCATTTTGTTCGGGGGTATACGGATAAGAAACTCGTTGAGTAATCCCATTCTCTCACAAAAAATTGGTTAAGGCTTGAAACTCACCATCCTAATTAGATTGAAACACTTTAATTTTGGTGTCAAAATAATTTTCAACAAGGTCTTAAAGGATTTAAAAATGGACAGCACTTCAGACTTGTGCTTCATAGGGTAAAACCATGTGTATTTGCTGTAGTGATCATAAAAAAGAACCATCATAAGAAGTAACAGGAGTAGGACCCTAAACATCAGAGCAAACAAGTTGGAGAGGTTAAGTAGCATTAAATATAAAATAAAGGGCTGCTTATGAATTTTACTCAAACAACAAGCATCACACAAAGAAATGTTAGAAATAGAATGAGCTGAAATTTTATTAGATTGTAAAATTTTAGAAACAATCGGCTTGGCCGCATGTCCTAACCAAGCATGCCAAGTAGACAATGAAACAAAATTAGCTTTGATAGATACTGGAGGGGTAAGACACATGGAGTAAAGTCCTTGATCACTCTGGTCGTGATACAGAACCCGCTTCATTGCCAAATCCTTAATGACAAAACAATTGGCAAAAAATTCAACAGAAACAGGGTTAGAGTTAGTTAAAGCATAAACAGATAACAAATTTTGATTAGTGCGAGAAACATAAAGAATATTGCGAAATCGAAGCAACATATCATCAAAATAAAAACTCGACTACTGACGTGAGATATTAAGTTTAGACCCATTACCAAGTTGGACTTCCTCAGGACCCTGATATTCAGAATGAATAGCAAGGTTATCAAGATCATTGGTGAGATGATGAGTCGCTCTTGAGTCAACAACCTAAGATTTATTTGAGTTGGGGGCTGTTTCAGTGGTGGTCATATAGGAGCTAGGGGAAGAGGTGTCATTGCTGCGTTTTTGTTTAGGTGAGGGGCAACATTAGCCAAGTGTCCATTGCCGCAACAATTGTAACAGATACGGTCTGAATGAGGCTGATCACCATGAGCATAGGAGTTAGAACCTCCATTAGTATACCGCTGTTGAGAAGAAAAACGGCCACCACGGCCTCGGCTGGAGTTGCATCCACCACGCCCTCTGCCACGTGCCGAGAAGGGCTGTTGCTGCTGCCCACGAAAAAAAAAAATGGGTTGTTGGTAATATTCCATCCCCACTAGACCGTTTAACACATTTCAGATAGCATTTCTCAGAGATTAACATACCATAAACATCATCGAAGCTAACGGGCTCCAATTTATTCTCAAAAGTACGAATAAATAGGTGATAATCATCGGTTAACCGAGCAAGCAAAAAATCAATAAGGTCCTCTTCCAGAATGGTATAACCTAAGGCACTGATTGATCACCAACAGATTTAGCTTTCTGAACATAAGTAGCAATATCATCAGTACCTTGAGATAAGGAGTGCAATTGTCCATGAAGATTACGAATTTGAGCCTTGGAACTAGAGGCATAGGCTGCTGTTAACTTATTCCATGCATCACGAGCAGTGTTGGACCCAACGATTTGAGGCATAAACGAAGGCAAAATAGACGAAATGATCCAACTAAGGACCTGTTGATCACACTGTTCCCAAGCCAAGTATATTGGATTATCAGATCCGTCGGATAAAGATTTTGGCAGCGGTGGAAAAGTACCGAGAACATGTCGAGAGAGACCACAACCACGGAGCATCGGAAGAATCTGAAGTTTTCACAGAAGATAATTATTCGAATTCAACTTATAAGCAATCTGAACTGCTGGTGCAGGATTAAATGTTACAGGAGGAATTGTTTGGGGCATAAAGCCCGTATTGAGCTGATGACCGGCAACCTGGACAATAGAATCAGCGTTAGTGAGGAAGGCATGAGTGAGAGGCGTGGTCATGATGGGAACTCCTGAAAGTGGTCCGGTAAGAGCCACAGAGGCGAAGACCGGTGATGCTACAGAGGCGGACGAAGATGCATCCATGGAGGCAGAAATATCCGATAAAGTTGAAGAGGTTGAAGACATGATTAGAGGGATTTTTTGGAAGAAAGAAATTAGGGTTTAGGTTTCGGTTTTTCTAAAGCCAAACCTTGCTTTTATTATTAGAGTGATACATATATATATACAGGTACATTAGGGTTAGACTATACAGGAAGAGTCCTTATATGATTACAATTATGTTAACCATTATACTCTATCATTCAGGGCTCGATCTTCACTCTATATTTGCCCGGATGTATCGCTTGCTAAGAAATTTTCTAATAAGTCATCAGTAGTTAATGGTTGGATATATAGCAGATTAATTAGTTGAAAGAGAATGCATCATAATCATATATAATTTTCTATTTGTAGTAATAATATATAATAATGGTTGGCAAATGAAAATTGATGAATATAAATGGAATCAAACCAAACGAAACCAAAGAAGAAAAGAAAAAGAAAGCAAACAACCAAACCGTTGAAATTTTCATTACCAAAGAGGAAAGATTCTCTATGTTATTGGATATAGATAGTAGTTAGCTTAGCCAACCTACTTATAGAGGACTATTTTTTTTTTCTCCTCACAAAAAAAAAAAAAGGGTCTATTTTTCCTTTTTGTATTCAACAATTCAATTTAATTTCATCCTAAGAATTTGTTGGCTGTTGCTTTAATGAAAGGGATTGGACTAACAAATAACAATCTAATTAATCATCTCCCTTTACTTTTTTTTAATTAGTATTATATGTAATTCCAACTTTTTAGAGACAAGAATTTAGATTATATATTCCAACAAGGTTTAAATCTTTTCCTATTTTTATATTTGAATTTCTTTTCATTTATATACTATTTGTTATTATTAAAAAAAAAAATTATTCTCCTAATATGTCGATGATATCTCAGTCAAGAAACTTCAATTTAAAAAGAAATTATATATCTCTCTCTTTTTCTTTTTCTTTTTTTTTTTTTTTCTTTATAAGATAACAACAAAGCAGGAACAAATTACACAAACTATGGCCCGGAATCATTTTTATAATTTTCTATAATACATTATGCATTCGAACATTTATACTAATTAAAATGTAAATATATTGTCCTTTTAGATTGGATTATACTTTTAATCAATATTAATTAAAAGGTTTATATTGTCTTATGTAGAAAGTTCTACATAAAATTATGTTCAAAAACTACTCAATCTAAAAATTTAATAACATAAAGTACAATAATGTCCAGAAATAAACTAAGAATGTAGTGAAAAAGTCAGAAAAATAAAAGACAAATAATCACAACACAGAAGAATTCAAGTGGTTTGATGAACAGGTGTCTTCAACAGCACTAGTTTCTTTTTAGGAGAACTAAAGACTTTTTTTATCCTTTTTTTTTCCGCTGTTACCATTTGTCCCATGTGGTATACAAATACACTTTAAAATAGTCTAAAATAAACATATTATAAATAAAATATGATGAAATATGTTTATTTTGGATTATTTTAAAGTTTTTCTAAATAGTACGTAGGTAAAAATAAAATACCAATAGAATAAAAGATAAAAGGACAAACCGTTTGATATCACGGGTAAAAAAGAGTCTTTAGTCTCTTGGTAAAATGTCTCACACTTTGGGCCGGCTAATTTACAATTAGCAGAAAAGAGACATGGGCCGACTTTATGGCAGCCATTGGTGCCCTCTTGCTCTACGTTATAATTTTTTGGGCATTTTACATAAATACATAACTTTTGGCACCATATAACATTTTTACCTTAAAAGAAAAAGTTTGCTTAAATACCTTAAAAACTTTTCAAAATTTCAAAAATACCTAAAACAAAAATTATCCTATTTACGTGATTCATGAACAAATTAAACAACAAAACACAAATCAAAATCTCCAAAATACCTTCTCTATTTTGTCAACGTTTCTCTCTCCTCTTTTTATAATTTTTAATCTAATTTTGCATTTATCTCTCAATCCGTTTATTTTTTTGTCACGTGACTTTAGAAAGTTTTTTTTATTTTTTTTTTATCTTCGAAACAAAGTCCATATGTATATACTTTTTCCGATATATTTTTTTCACTAAAGTATAACTAATTATGCCTTTGTATATTAAGGTATAACTAATGTATAATTAAGGTATAAATAAAGTATAATCACTGTAATAGTGTATCTTAATGTATAACTAATGTATAATTAAGGTATAACTAAGGTATAAACACTGTAATAGTGTATCTTAATGTATAATTAAGGTATAACTAATGTATAATCAATGTAATAGTGTATAACTAAGGTATAACTAAGGTATAATCACTGTAATAGTGTATCTTAAATATAACTAATGTATAATTAAGGTATAATCAATATAGTAATGTATCTTAGGGTATAAATAAGGAATAACTAAGATATAATCACTATAATAATGTATCTTAAGGTATAATTAAGGTATAAAGATTATATAAACAGTGTATAAACAAAGTATAAAGTGTATAAACAATGCATAAATAATGTATAATAATATATAAGAAGTGTATAATAATGTATAACAATGTATAAGAAGTGTATAAACAGTGTATAACAATGTATAACAGTGTATAAATAATGTACAAACAATGTATAAACAGTGTATAATGTATAAACAATGTATAAACAATGTATAACAGTGTATAAACAGTGTATAATGTATAAATAATGTATAAATAATGTATAAATAATGTATAACAGTGTATAAACAATGTATAAACAGTGTATAAAGAGTGTATAACAATGTATAATAAGTGTATAAACATATAACATTGTATAAGAAGTGTATAATGTATAATGTATAACAATGTATAAACAATGTATAAACAATGTATAACAATGTATAAACAGTGTATAACAATGTATAAACAATGTATAAACAACGTATAAACAGTGTATAATGTATAAACAATGTATAAACAATGTATAACAGTGTATAAATAATGTATAAACAGTGTATAAACAGTGTATAATGTATAAACAATGTATAAATAATGTATAAACGATGTATAAACAATGTATAACAGTGCATAAACAATGTATAAAGAGTGTATAAAGAGTGTATAACAATGTATAATAAATGTATAAACATATAACATTGTATAAGAAGTGTATAATGTATAACAATGTATAAGTAGTGTATAAACAATGTATAAATAGTGTATAATTAAGGTATAACTAAGGTATAAAGGGTGTATAAACAATGTATAAAAAAGTAGTGTATAATAATGTATAACAAGTGTATAAACAGTGTATAAGAAGTGTATAAACAGTGTATAAGAAGAGTATAAAAAATGTATAAACAAAGTATATCAGTATACAAACAATGTATAAACAGTGTATAAGCAAAGTATAAACAGTGTATAAACAATGTATAAGCAATGTATAACAGTGTATAAGAATTGTATAAACAGTGTATAAATAATGTATAAACAATGTATAAACAGTGTATAATGTATAAACAATATATAAATAATGTATAAACAATGTATAAGCAGTGTATAATAGTATAAAACAGTGTATAAGAAGTGTATAAATAATGTATAAACAGTGTATAAACAATGTATAAGCAATGTATAACAGTGTATAAGAATTGTATAAACAGTGTATAAATAATGTATAAACAATGTATAAACAGTGTATAATGTATAAACAATGTATAAATAATGTATAAACAATGTATAAACAGTGTATAATAGTATAAAACAGTGTATAAGAAGTGTATAAATAATGTATAAACAGTGTATAAATGATGTATAAACAGTGTATAAACGATGTATGACAGTGTATAAAAAGTGTATAAACAGTGTATAAGAAATGTATAAAGAATGTATAAACAGTGTATAAACGATGTATAAATAATGTATAATAATATATAAGAAGGTATAACAATGTATAACTATGTATAAGAAGTGTGTAAACAGTGTATAACAATGTATAAACAATGTATAACAGTGTATAAACAGTGTATAAACAGTGTATAAACGATATATAAACAATGTATAATAATATATAAGAAGGTATAACAATGTATAACTATGTATAAGAAATGTATAAACAGTGTATAACAAATGTATAAACAGTATATAAACGATGTATAAACAGTGTACAACAATGTATAAACAGCGTATAACCAATGTATAATAGTATATAACAATATAAGTGCAATCCCAAAATTGCAGTCCCAAAATTACAATCCTAAAAAATACAATCCTAAGTACAGATGCAGTCCCAAAATTGAAATGCAGTCCTAAAGTGCCATCTTCAGTCCGGATGAGCTTGACTGTATGCAAGGGCCAGTGTACTTCCCCATGAACCACCAAATACTTGAATGGGATACAGAGGATTCTCTTTCACTCATTCACAATTTTCTTCTATGAAGGTAAAAATTTTCACCTGCCATTCTGGAATTCCCAAATGTTCTATTAGCTTTTGAATGTCAGCAATGAGGTTCCACGTTGTGTTCTCCACTGAGCAAGCATGAGCAGTCATAATATGATATGATATCCAAGTTAACCACTTCAGAGTAACGTATTCGAGAAAGCGAGCAATGCAAAGTACATGAATAACCTCTCATGCACTGTTGTGATATAATGAAAAAGATGCACATATGCAAAAACTATCAAAATATGAATATTACTGTTCTTCACATCATTAAATAGCCTTCTACTCGAGGCATATATTCAGATCATATTCAACAGAGAGACATGAAATGCATTTAGAAATGTGAAAAATTACCTTGCGCTGTATTGAGGCAAGAATATGATCTATTCGCTTAGTCAATCACCTCTTTACCAACTTTTGCTTCAGAATTTACACCCTCACCTTCATCTACTGTATCCAAATGGTGTAGAATCAAACAAATGAACTTCAAAGATGATAATGATAAGCACAATTTAGTAATAAAAGCAGCAGACAGTCAGAACATATTGGAGATTGCAGACTACATAAACCAGAAATGAGTCAATCAATGGAACCAGAATGACCGTCCGACATTCATTGCATTTTCATCGCAGAAGATATAAACCAGAAAAATGAATCTTGAAATGGAACCGGAATGACTGATACACATCCAATTAATTGATTGCATTTGGTCGAGTACATTTGTAATTGCAACATCATCATACTTCAAACAACAGGACTAGAGACGAATACACACAACACCACATTAGTAGGAATCAGCATTCAAGAAACTGTCACTTAACATGAACAATACAAACTAAATTAACAGAAAAGAAAGAAATTCTGCATTTCATCAATCAGAACAGCAAAAACTAATTAACTAAAGATTTGAATTTGTACCTCTCATCGCTCCAGATCAGATTAATCTGCAAAATGGGCAAAACCAGAGCAGCTTCAAGAATCCTAGCAATAACAACAGCATCAACAATTTGATTCCTCTGCTGATTCAATCCCCCTGAAGCTACAACCACCAAGAATCTCTTCTTCTCCTTTGTAATCGAAGCAGATGCCTTTCTATATTTAATACTGAAGTCCAAACACGGCTTGTACCCTTCTCCGTCAGGCTGCTGCCAGAATTCCCTCTCCTCTTTTGACAAATTCCCGCTAATCCTCTGTGGCGGCAATGGCATCATCATACTATTTCCCAGTCCAGGCTCACCGTTGACATTTGCAGAAGATATTTCCGACGAAAGGGAAGCAAGAAGCATCTGTGAATGCGATTGAGAAGGGAACTGGAATTGAGGTGAAGGAGAGATGAAAGAACAGGGGACTGAATCTCTATTGAAGGGTAAGAAACTGAGAATGAAAATCCCCAAAAAAGTGAAAGAAATGAGAACAAGGGGAAAGCGAAAATCGGCATACCATTGTACTTGGCCTGCAACAACCCTATAGACAAGAAGAGCAAAGATCCGTCCGCTATCAGAATCCGAGTCGGCTGAATGATACAAATTTATAGTGGAGGATTAGGGCTCCATTGTTGATTTTTTTAGAAACGGGTTTGGGTTTGAGAGAGAGAGATTAAGGTTGAAGAAGAAGAAGGAGAAGAAACACAAAAACACAGTGAATAAACAGGAAAGATTTTGTGGAAGACGAGTTGGAAAAAGGTAAAAAAGAAATTGATCTTAAAAATACGTAAAAGAGGAAGAATTAATAAAAAAAAAAAGTAATAATGTAAATATAAAAAGGTAAAATATCAAAATAAACCCTGAAACGAGGGTAATTTTGACAATTTCTCTAATTTTTTCCTTTCAAATCTTTGTATACCATTTTACATTTATAAAGAATAAATTGAATAATTCATATGTAGGCCACGCAATATAAAATTAGCTTTATAATATTAAACTTTGTGGATGTCTCATTTACAATTTAAATCAAAATATTCCTTGCTTTCTTTTAGTTTAGGGATAAGAATTAATTTTAACCTAAAAATAATAGTGAAAAATTCAATTTTACTATCATTGTACAAATTGTTTAAATTTTACCATTATGAATTATTACCGCTTTCCACATTATTTCATTTGCTAGTTTTTGTCGCTCGTCAGCATTTACTTCATCGCAGGGTAACATTAAGCTAAAATTGCTACTATAATGACAAAATTTAGCTATTTTGTAAGATAATAGCAAAATTGATTTTCTTCGGTAACCCATGAGTAAAATTTGACTCTTATTAAATTTTTCATTTCATCATAGAATTTATGAAGACTATGCTTTATTTCATATAAAAAAAAAAAATTAAAAACTTTTTTTGCCCCTTGTATTATCAATAGTTTTTCCTTTTGTTCTTGTCCTATTGATGTTTTCTTTTTTTCTTCATGTGTTATTCAAAAAAGCTCCAAAATGGCTAAAAATAAATATAGTTCATTATATTTCATTAAGAATTTATCAACATAATATGACGGAATGTGTTTATTAGTATTAAGAGATTGACCGGGACGTCAACCTTGCCCCAATTTGAAAACCAAGAAGACCCTCCATAGGGATCCGGCCAAACCCTAGCAACATCTGGTATGATTTATAAATTCTAAAAACGATGAGTTTGGAAGACAACCACCAAATAGGATCACATCTACGGCATTGTTTTGATGGATATTAACCATAATATAACAAATGCAAACCCGAAACCGTCACGCCACTTTTTTATACGTTTGGAAATTTACCATCTAACCCATATATCTTTGGCATTTTTCAATTTGGCCACACAACTTTCTCTCTTTCTTTATTGGCCTAATGAACTCATTTCTTTAGAATTCTTTAGAAGTATGATTTATTTTATTTATTATTTTGTAGTTTTTTTTTTAATATTAATTAACTAGTGTATTTCGTATGAGTTTTTTTTTTTTTTTTGAATTTGGTAAATATGTAGTTTGTTTACAAAGCCTCTCCTTGAAATTCATCGTAGTTTCATCACTACTAACGTATATTTGTTTCACTAATTAATTTTCTATCTACTATCTAACGTTGATATGAAATATCATAGACACAATATTTGTAGCTGGTAATTGATTTTAATTTTATGAACAAACAAAACATACTATATTTGTGAGGAAGTACTATGTGATTAGGACATAAACTTTTAAATTAATAATACTATTTTTTTTTTAGTAATAATAATAAATTAATAATACTATTTTTTTTTTTATTGTATATGAAAATATGGCTAGATTCAATAAGATTAATTTTTGTTGTAAACTTCCAATAAAGATATTCATTAGTACGGAAATAGGAATAGAAGAACAAATTTGGCACAACATAATAGGCTCTCCGAACACAAGCTTTTTATGTTGTATTTTGCGAGCTAGCTAAAAAGTTGACTAAAATAGATTACCTTAAACTACAAGTATTTATACAGAGCTACCAAGGAAAAATTTCCTACCTCACAAAACCAAATAGAATGCACTCACTTATTTTCAATTTGGTTGCCAAAGATTTCTTCATTGCTTTAGGTAGACCTTTCATACCATTTTTTTTTTTTTTAACTAATTGATATGTTTTACCCGTAATATGGTTATGCTACAATTTTATCTTATCGGTTTTGTGTTAGCGCGTTTTTACCATTCTCTAATAAGTAATGTTAAATGTATTAATTTGAGATATTTCAAGAAGGATTGGGAAAAATAAAAAATACTTTACCATCCTTGATACTATTGGGGGGAAAAACAAAAAATAGATAATGTATTTAATGAGTTTACAAGTTTAAATAAATAATTTTTAGATGGCACAAAGGAGAAGTTTTTTTTTTTTTTTTTTTCCTCGATTGGAACACAAGTTAATGATAAGTTAAAAGAAAAAAAAAAAAAAAAAAAGAATTTCAAAATTGTACATAATCACGCATGCATGTTCAATTTGAAGGAATTATAAATTATTGGCAAAACACATTGTGAGGCCTCTGAACTTTTATGGAATTTACAATTTGTTCCCTGATCAATTTTTTTAACATATTGGATACATGATCTTTTTGTTTTAATAGTATTAGCCCCAAACTCGATACTTTTTTCTCCCGTGGGCTATAATATTCATTCACTAGTATGTGACATAATTTTCGCAGACACATGAGATTAAATCGGAGGTATAATTTATATTCGTAGCTATCATAAAACTGCGTAGGAAGTATGATTCTCATTTCTCCAATCAACTTTAGAGTCTTCTATTTTTTTCAAAAATTATGTCACATGTTAGTGAACAGATACTGTAGCCCACAAGAGAAAAAAAATTTCGAGTTTGGGACTAATACTATTAAAACCAAAAGATCATGTACCCAATGTGTTAAAAAAATTGATCAGAGGGTCAATTACAAATTTTATAAAAGTTTAGAGGCCTTAGGATGTTATTTGCCTAAATTATTCAAATAGGAAATGGAAATTATTCCCAAATTGGGAAAACAATTGCACTTCTATTGATTTAATACAAAATATTTAGCTTAAAAAAACTTAAATTTATGGTAAAATATTTTTTATTATTTTTTAAGGAGGTACCTTAATTATAAAATTCAAATCTAAAAATTGAATATAGTTTTATTACATTTTTACTAGGTATTACATAGCTCACTACAAGATGAAAAAAAAAAATTTAACACAATTACATATTTTAAATTCAAATATATACTATATAGTTTATTTTTTAATAATATACAATACTAATGTATTTTTTTTATTTAAATGGAAATGTTTTTTAGATTATAAAATCAATTAAATAATATGTAATAAATATGTGGTTTATTACACTAATTAAATACTTATTTAAATAGAAAAACGTTAAATTTATTACTCCATCCGTCACCTTTTTCATTTTTTTTATTTGATACTTTACATTATCAATGTATTTTTTACCATATTTTCTCATATTTACCCTTATTTAAAATATGAGAGAAATTAATTATTTAATACAAAAAATACTACATTAAGCTTTGATAACTAAGAAAAAAGAAAATTTTTGCATAGAAAATAGAGTTTTAGGAGAGAAGTGTTAAGAGTAACCTAGTCATATTAAGGATAACCTAGTCATTTTACTAACTTAATTAATATTTTATTGGTTTTAGTGAATAATATTAAACATCATTTAATAAAAAACGGATGGAGTAATAACAATATGCGTACTAATCATTACAACTGCTAATAAAAATAAAGTACTATTGGATCTGTGGTGTAGAATTTGAGAATTTTAGGTCCTTATATGCACGTGAAATCCTAATTAATATATGAGTATTTAATTTGATGTTGTATAGGAGGCTTTTTTAACAAATATAACTGCAATTTCTTAAATTACCTTCTCGCTATTTCTATTATGGAAGACTTTGTCAGATTCCATTATTTGATTGGACTATAATCTTCTTCTTTTTTTTTTTTTTTTTTTTAAAAAAAAAAAAAAAAGGGATTCGACCATGTTTATCCAAAATTGTTTAGTTTGACCCCTATTGGATCCGGTCCAGTATACCGAGGTAATATATTAGGATGTTTATCATCAATTATGTATATAAATTTAATTTAAATTAAGATATAAAATAATTAAAACAAAAAGTTAGAAAATTATTTATTTACAAGAAATCCAACTCATTTGATTTTATTGGTTCTATTCATAAAAAGGGGCCATAATATCCATATTGGAATTAGAAAATTAACAAATACAAAATAAATACCTTAATTTTATAATTTCACCTAACTAGAAAAAAAAATGAATCAGTACTTGGATGTCAACTTTGAGTTATGTTTTTTCATTTTTCCCCTTTCTCCATGTACCCGTAATCTATAATACATATTGAAGAGCGGTATCACCTTATGGATTAATTTTACTATGAGTTACTCCCGACCAATAACAAGCTGCCACATCAGTGATAACTTTGATTGACTATGAGTAGTTTACTCTCGGCACATATTAGTTATTTTTCAATCTTATGGTTTTATATATAATTTTATAAGGCTATTTAAAAAATTCTCTTATTGATCCCTACTATATATTTCACTTTTACCGTAGAATGTTGAATTTGATGTTACAATATATATATATATATACTTCTTATCTAATATTGTATATAGGTCTTGATTTTCTTAGCAATATATTACTTCAATATTATTGTAAAGTATTATAAATATTTTCCAAGCATATTGTTACTTTTTAATCTTTAATTAATTTTTTATTACTTTGACTTATTTGACTCCCCTAACAAAATTGGTCCAGCACCGCACCTGCACATATCACACAATGTATTGGAATATTAAAAGATGCAATTGAGTACATAATACATATTTCAAAAATTTATATACGATTCATTTTAAGTTATATAATTATTACTTGTTAAAAATTATCATTTGAAGGATAAGCATCAATTATCCAAAGTTTAATGTAAACCACATAATTATTAGTCATAAAAATTAATAATTCGTGGACTAATAATGGTTACATATATTTTGTAACAAACTATATATATTGCTTTTCAAATTTTCAATTACAAATGAGTTTATTTACATCAATCCCGTAAGACTTAATGTATATGGATAAAAATCAAAAGACATAATGTTATTTGGAAATTTTAAAAGACAAATAGAGAGAGAAAAGTTTGAAAAAAAATTCTCAAACTTTATCGAAGGATACTATTGTCATATATGATAAATATATTAAATGACCTATTTATCCTTTTGAGATATATCAGACAAAAATAATTATCCTTCTCAAATACTTTTGTTTATACCATTGATCAAATCAAAACTTTTGATAATTTTAATCATTTGAAATGGGCAAAAGGTTTTTTTTTTTTTTGCAAGAGCAAAAAGTAACTTGTAGTTCAAAGCACATGCTATTAAAAATACCACACGTACATGTTAAGGTATGCTATGAAAACTACGGAAGTTGATTTTCTTAATTTAAAAAAAAAAAAAAAAAAAAATTGAAAACTACCTCTTTAACCGAATCCTCCAAGAAAAATTATTATTTTTAAGTTTATAAAAACAAAAGCTTTTTGCTTGTTTACTTACACTAAGACCCTGTTTAGGATGGCTTTCTCAAATGAGGGAAGGAGTTTATTCTGTTGGAAAATCAGAACAGTAGTTATTTATGATGTTGGTAAATATAGAAGTGGGAAAGTTAAAAACACAGAAAGGAAATTTGTTTTGTTGTCTTTCCTTAAAAGCTTCAAATTGAGGCTGAGAGCTTAGAACTTCTACTGTAGTAATGTGTATGTGTATATAAGCAAGCATTTATAGAATTCGAGAGAGACTTGTGCAAGGGATGTCATTTTCCTATTGTTGTACTAATTTATCAAGTAATAATGAATTATATATGTGCTGGATTTAGAAAATTATAGTTAAATAATGCAAAATAACAATTGCCCTGGATTTAGAAAATTATAGTTAAATAATGTAAAATAATCTGTTATCATAATTGCATATCTAATTTCTTTTATACAAGTCTTAAATCTCTACCATCTTTTCCTCTTTTCAGTTTTTAACATCTTTTTTTTTTTTTTTTTTTTTTTATTTTGTTATTGCACATTAATTTGACAAAATGATATTATGCGTTAGGTATACCAGCAAACCAATCATGTACAAACTATAACAATCAACCAATAAAAGGTAGACACGTATTTACCTAATAAATGACTGCAGTTTCTAGAATTTCTTCTATTTATGAACTATCCATTTTCCTGCACAACTTTAAACTAACATAACTTTGACTTTCCTTCTCTCAAGACTCTAAGAGAAGGAAATTTTTCTGTTTCAATGTACGGTGAAAACCGAAACACGTTTTTTTAAGGAAAAAACATCCTTTGGTCCTTACTTGTTTCTATTGTTTTTATATATTAAGTCCCTTATTTACACATCAAATCCTCAATTAATTAAAATTGCACCAATTGAACCTCTAATTAACAAAATCAACGTCAAACTCAATTAAATGAGTGAATTGTTTTTACAGTTATTTTTTATCGGATTATCTTCCCTTTTTAAGAAAAGAAAGACCTTGATTATTACTTTTTGTAAAAATAATTAACATGCCATTCACAGATTAAATCAGCAACATGTTTTTATCTAATGCACATAATTAACTATCCAACGGTGGCAATAGATTTTGGTTTGAAATTTCATAAATATTTAAATGGTTCCATGACATATAGTATCATAGTCTCTTAAATCTAGTAGTTGAGTGTTCGAATCCTGACAATTCTATTTGCTAATTTAAATTTCATCACATGGTAGAGTGAGCATGTATATTTCAAATTCAAAGGATATTGGCATGTGAAGGAGTATTATGTCAAATGGCTTTATGACATAAACCATCAAATTAAATCCGTATCTAAACTGAAATGAAGCCTCAAAGGAAGAAAACTCTCGCAATAACTATTTTTTCTATTTAGAAGACTCGGACGTTAAATTTTATTAAAGGGAAAGAACTCCTAATTACCTCGATAACAGCTTGTTGGTCAATAAAGGTGCATATTATTAATTAATTAATGGCTTGATATGTCAAACTAAAAAGATAAACAGCTAGATCAGTAAAAATTGAAAAGCCAATGATTCAAAATGTCTTTTTCCTTTTAAAATTTTTTCTATTAGAAGGAAATAGATGCCACTATAAATACCATATCCATAATGAATAATTTGCATCATTCAAAGCTTGAGTTCACACATCCAAGACAAAGAATTGTAAAGAGAGAAAGATGGCGATGTCCTACATAAGTAGCAATGTTGTCCCAAAGTCCCACATTGAGGCCATCCAAACTGTGCCACCTTACACAGTAACTGATCCAAGACAGGTTTGGCAAATTTCAACCAAAGACCCAATTGAGTCTAATTCCATTTTCAAAGGTGCTCTTAATATAATCTTCTTCTTCAACAAGTCCATTGAGGATCAAGAGGATTCAGGGTGGGCTGCTGCGGGTTGGATTAAGGAGTCGTTAAGCAGAGCTTTGAGAGATCAACCTTTGCTCAGTGGGCGTTTAAGAAGAGGTGAAGATGGGCTTGGTGATCTTGAAATTGTTTCTAATGACAGTGGTGCTAGGCTTTTTGAGGCTAAAATTGATATCACTCTGCAAGATTTTCTTGCTTTGAAGGATGCTCAAAAAGCTGAAGCTGAGCTTGTTTATTGGAAGGATATCGATGAACAAACTCCTCAGTTTTCTCCTTTGTTTTATGTTCAGGTTTGTTCTATTTTAGCTTATTTTGAAAAACAGAAAAAAAATTAAAATAAAATCTGCAATCTCTCATCTTTTCAATTTTTACACATTAATCGTCTAATCTTTCAATTTACCTCATTAAACTATCAATCAATTATAGTAGCATATATTGAGTTTTTGATTAATATAATAATTAGCAGTAAATATCAAAATCAATTAAAAGCACGTGACTCATTTAGTTTGCGTTGCATATGTACAATTACAATTGATAGATGGTTGAACTTTTCAAGTTAAAAAATAAGAGATTCGCTAATAAAAATTTTTGCTACCAAAAGGTACAAAAATTGTTGCTATAATTTTAGGGAGCGACGAAAAAGTTGTTACATATTACTGTAATAAAATTACGATAGTATGTATTTGGCAACTAATATGATAACAACTTTTTAATATTTGTGCTAAACGAGTATTCTGGTTTTTGCAATAAATTTTGTTAATGTTAAATTTTACATTTTTTTGTAGTGAATTAGCCGTATCTTTGACATTAAATTTGGATGTGATTAACGCTGGTTATATTAAAATAAAGTATTGATATATAGAATAAAAAAGATGAGATTTTTTTTATATAATTAATTTATAAATGTTGATATAGTGTTTTTGAGTTGTAAAAATTAACGAAATTTAATGCTTGCAGGTGACAAACTTCCAATGTGGTGGATACTCAATAGGGATAAGCTGTTGCGTTCTTCTTGCAGATGTTTTAATAATGACTAATTTCCTCCAAAAATGGGCAAAAATTCACAAGGATATTGTGCCCAAAAACAAAGAAACAGAATTACCAATATTTTACCTGCCAAATCTGAAGCCAGCAACTGCAAATCTGAGTGGCATACTAAGCTCTACAACCAGAGAAAAAATTAGCCAAACACTGATTTACAAAATCAGCAGTACTTCAGAAATAATTGATTGCAAGGAGAATCTTGCATTATTTTGCCTTGAAGAAGCACACAAGAAATTTGGAATCACTAAATCTTCATCTGAATTTGCTTTTCTGGTGAAAGAATCTCCAAAGTTAATTCAGGCTCAGAATTGGAAGAAAAGTGAAATTGGAAAATCAAATTTGGAGATTAATGAAGAAATTATATTAAAAACATCAGATTTGAAGGAATATTTAGGGATTAATGAGGTGTCTTTTAGAGAAGGGAGTAAACCAGCAATGGTGTCATATTGGATTGGTTCAGGAAATGGAGATGTGCAGGCAATTGCAATTCCATCTTATGATAAGCTGGGTGATTCTGCTCACCTTAATATTATAATTACAATCCCTTTTTAGTTTTTAGTTACTGTGAATATTAATAATTAACTACCAGTTTATTGTGCAACTTGTTTATCTAGGAAGTGTGTGATATAGCATGATACTTGATAGAGTATAAGGATACCTACACTTGTATTCCTATTTAGTCTATACTTGTATTCCTATTTAGTCCCTTGTTCTATAGTTCTATTAGGACTCCTCCTAGTTAGGCTACTCATCATGTATATATATGTATCCTTCTCTAATAATAAATCATGGTTTCTCCAAATCTCTACATGGTATCAGAGCAAGCTTTAGCCTAAAAAGAAAACCCTAACCCTAATCTTTTTTCGTCCAACCTTCTTTCTCTAACCCTAATCCTTTTTTCGGCCAATATGTCTTCATCCTCCGTGGCTGACTTGTCATCCCCCTCCGTGGCTGCTCTCTCTTCGGTCTCCGTGGCAGCGCCGCTCTTTGCCTCAGTGGCTCCTTCCGGCCCTCTTTTCGGCGTGTCTCTAATGTCTACGCCACTCACTCATGCCTTGATCTCCAATTCCAATTCTCTTGTTCACACCGGCGGTTCTTCATTCAACCATGGCTTCATGTCTCAATCAATTCCTCCAGTTACATTTAATCCTGCACCAGCCATTCAGATCTCAAATAAATTAACTCCGAGCAATTATCTTTTGTGGAAACTACAAATTCTACCTATGCTACGTGGTTGTGGTCTTTCTCATCATATTCTTGGCACTTCTCCTCCGTCTCCTAAATCTTTATCTGATGGGTCTGATAACCCGATTTACCTGGCTTGGGAACAGTGGGATCAACAGGTTCTTAGTTGGATTGTTTCTTCTGTCTCGCCTTCGATTATGCCTCAAATCGTTGGCTCCAACACCGCTCGTGATGCATGGAACAAATTGGCAGCGGCATATGCCTCTGGTTCAAAGGCACAGATTCATAACCTTCGTGGTCAATTACATTCTCTCTCTCAAGGTACTAATGATATTGCTACATATGTTCAAAAGGCAAAATCTATTGGTGATCAATTAGCTGCTTTGGGCTATTCGGTTCCGGAAGAGGACCTTATTGATTTTTTACTTGCTGGATTAAATGATAATTATCATCTCTTTATTCGTACTCTTGAAACTAAACTTGAACCTGTTGGTTTTGATGATGTGTATGGCATGTTACTTTCTAAGGAATCTTATTTAAAAAGGGCCAAACAAAGAACTAGTGGCTATGTCATCCTCCCAACAGATCATTATTTGGTTCATGGGCAGCATAATCAGCCCCCTTCAGGCCGTGGTAGAGGCCGTGGATGCAGTTCCAGCCGTGGCTGTGGTGGCCGTTTCTCCTCCCAGTCTCGTTCTTCTCAGTCTTATGGTGGTACTCAAGGTGATCAGCCCCGTTCCGATCGAATTTGCTATAATTGTCACGGCAATGGACACTTGGCTAATGTCTGTCCCTCACCCAAACAAAAACGCAGCAATGAAAATTCCTCTCCTAGTTCCTACATGACTACAACCGAAACCCCATCCTCCGCCAATAAGTCTTGGGTCGTTAACTTGGGAGCAACTCATCATCTTACTCATGATCTTGATAATCTTGCTCTCTATTCTAAATATCAGGGTCCTGAGGAAGTCCAACTTGGTAATGGGTCTAAACTTACTATCTCTCGTGTTGGTAGTTTGAGTTTTTGTTTTAATAATACGTTGCTTCGTTTTCGTAATATTCTTTATGTTCTCGCACTACTCAAAATTTATTATCTGTTTATGCTTTAACTAACTCTAACCCCGTTTCTGTTGAATTTTTTGCCAATTATTTTGTTATTAAGGATTTGGCAACGAAGCGGGTTCTGTATCGCGGCCAGAGTGATCAAGGGCTCTACTCTATGTGTCTTACGTCTCCTGTCTCAATTAAAGCTAATTTTGTTTCTTTATCTACTTGGCATGCTCGCTTAGGCCATGCCGCCAAATCTATTGTCTTTAAAGTTTTACATTCTAATAAAATTTCAGCTTCTTCTAGTTCCAATAAATCTTTGTGTGATGCTTGTTGTTTAAGTAAAGTCTATAAGCAGCCATTTATTTTATCCACTTTTCATGCTACTCAACCTCTTCAACTTGTTTGTTCTGATGTATGGGGTCCTGCCCCTGTTACCTCTTATGATGGCCATGCGTTTTATGTTATCTTTTATGATCACTATAGCAAATACACATGGTTCTATCCAATGAAACACAAATCTGAAGTGCTGTCCATTTTTAAATCCTTTAAAACCCTTGTTGAAAATTTCTTTGACACCAAAATAAAAATGTTCCAATTTGATTGGGGTGGTGAGTTTCGAGCCTTAACTAATTTTTTGCGCGAACATGGGATTACACAGCAGGTTTCTTGTCCGTACGGAAAGGAAACATCGCCATATAGTTGAAACTGGTTTGGCTCTTTTTACCCAAAAAAAAGTTCCCTTGAAATACTGGAATAAAGCCTTTGAGTGTGCTGTCCATATTATAAATCGCTTGCCTATGCAACAATTAAATTATGATACCCCCTATCATCGTTTATTTGCTACCGATGTTGATTATTTCTCTCTCAAAATATTTGGCTGCTTATGTTATCCTTGGTTGCGTCCATACACTAAGCATAAATTAGAGTCTCGCTCTCTTCCTTGTGTATTTTTTGGTTATAGCAAAATTCATAAGGGTTATCAGTGTTTTCATATTCCTTCGGGTCGCCTTTATATCTCACGCCATGTTCTTTTTTATGAACAGGTTTTTCCCTTTGCTAATTTTTCTGATGAGTTACCTCCGCTGTCAACATCTCTGCCTTCCGACACTGGCATCCAGATTTTTTATCCTGTTGTTCCTCAACACCTGCCACTACCAAAACCACCCAACCCGCAGCCCAGTCCGCCCAGACCGCCCAATCTGCCCAGTCCGCCTAGTCCGCCCAGTCTGCCCAGTCAGCCCAGTCCGCCTGGTCTGTCCAGCCCGTCTTCACCCACACCGTAGTCCATCTCCTCTCCTACCCGCCTGCCCAAACCGAATCCACCCAGTACTATGTCCAGACCGTCATCCACTGAACCGGCCTCCCTCCTTTCATCCGAGTCTAATTTGACGTTGCCAGGTCCATCCATTGCTGTAACTGGTTATGGTTGTTTACAGGCTGCTCCTCTTGCTGTTCCTTTATCTCCACCGAGAAGAATGATGACACGGTTACAAACGGGTTCCTTGTCGGGCAAGCCCAAGCAATTTTCCAGCATTATTCAGTCTCAAAAGCTTGAACCCACTAGTTTTTCACAAGCCAATAAGATTACTCATTGGCACCGGGCCATAGAAGAGGAATTTAATGCTCTTATTCGGAATGGGACGTGGCAACTTGTTCCCCCTAGTCCTAAGCAGAATTTGGTGGGTTGCCGGTGGGTTTATAAAATCAAGCGTCATCCTAATGGCTCTGTGGAACGCTATAAAGCTCGCCTTGTGGCCAAAGGTTATACTCAACTCCCTGGTCTTGATTATGTTGACACTTATAGTCCTGTGGTGAAACCTACTACCATCCGGGTAATTCTCTCTGTTGCTGTGTCTCTCCGTTGGTCTGTTATACATATGGATGTGTCCAATGCCTTTTTACATGGGACTTTAGAGGAGCGGGTGTTTATGGCTCAACCTCCTGGTTTTGTAAATCCTCTTTTTCCGGATCATGTGTGCTTGCTTAAGAAGTCATTGTATGGGTTGAAGCAGGCTCCTCGTATGTGGCATAAATGCCTAACTGATGTTTTGAGCACACTCGGTTTTCAAGGGTCGAAATCGAATACATCATTATACTACTATGTTAAAGGCCATATTCGACTATTTTGTTTGATCTATGTGGATGATTTGGTGCTCATTGGAAATGATAATTCTTTCTTAAACAAGATTGTTTCTCTTCTCCAATCACGGTTTGCGATCCGAAATCTTGGCTCATTGAAATATTTCCTTGGGATTGAAGCTCACTGGCTGCCATCAGGTTTACTGCTTACTTAACTAAATATATTGAGGATCTTCTACATCGAGTTTCCATGCACAATTACAGTCCGATTTCTACTCCTGCCTGCACTTCTGAAAAATTACATCTTAAACTTGGTGAACCATTGTCTGATCCTAGTCAATATCGGAGTGTTGTTGGCTCTCTTCAGTATTTGGCCTTGACTCGCCCGGATATCTCCTTCGCTGTCAATAAAGTGTCTCAATTTCTCCATGCACCCACAACTGCTCATTGGACGGCAGTCAAGAGAATTTTACGCTATCTTCGTGGATCTGCTACATCAGGTATTCTTCTCCGCCACACTTCTTCCCTTTTACTACAAGGGTACTCTGATGCTGATTGGGCTGGTTGTCTGGATACTCGAAAATCTACATCCGGTTTTGTTGTTTATCTTGGCTCCAATCCGGTTTCTTGGTGTTCACGCAAACAGAAGGCAGTTGCCCATTCTTCCACTGAGGCCGAGTATCGCTCTCTGGCTGGTGTTTCTTCTGAACTTCAATGGATACGTATTCTACTTCAGGAGATTGGTTTTCGGCTTCCTATGCCTCCTCGGGTTTGATGTGATAATCTGAGTGCTACTTATCTCACTGCAAATCCGATTTTTCATGCACGTAGTAAGCATTTGGAAGTAGATTTTTTCTTTGTTCATGATCAAGTCAGCCGCAAACAACTGCAGGTTCATTTTGTTTCTTCTCAAGATCAAATCACCGATGGGCTCACCAAACCGTTGAGTAAAGCACGTTTTCTTCATCTGTGTGGCAAGTTGAACTTAACTTCTCGCCCCGTTCAACTTGAGGGGGAGTGATAGAGTATAAAGATACCTATACTTGTATTCCTATTTAGTCTCTTGTTGTATAGTCCTATTAGGACTCCTCCTAGTTAGGCTACTCATCATGTATATATATGTATCCTTCTCCAATAATAAATCACGGTTTCTCCAAATCTCTACAATACTGATGTGCTGGAAAAAACCCAAAAAAAAAAAAGAAAAGAAAAGTAATACTATGCATCGATCTTTTCGAATTGTGTGTATTTAAATTAAAGTTTTTATTAATTACTCCTTTGTAAATCTCTTAAAAAAAATTGGAGTTTATATAAAATTTTCAGGAAACCATTTAACCTAAAAACTTGAGTTAATAGATGATACTTAGTTATAGTTTTTATTATTATGTTTGACACTCATTCAAGCATTCGATGTCTAGGACTAAACGGGTCTGATATCGTATTATGGAACCATTTAATTAAAAAGTTCAAACTAATAGAAAAACTTTTGAATCTGGTTTTTCAATTTGGAAATGTACTGTAAAATTGAAATTTTGGTATTAATTTAAACTTTTAATTAATATTTATAATTTATATATGTTCTATTAGGGCTGTCAAAATGGATAGTGAAACGATAACACGATTCGTTTAACACGGAATTTAACGAATTAGGGTTGGGTTTATGAGGGTTAGTGTCGGAAAAGGGTCGACATTTTTATGACACGAGATAAACAGGTTGGGTCCCGAGTCAACCAATGAACCCGTATAACCCGTTTAACAAATTAGTAATTTTGACTAATATGAAGGTTAAAACTATCATTTGCACTTAAAAGCTGATAGTATAAATTTATTATTTATTCAATAATTTCAAACCCTTTTTCATTGTGATTTAATGGATATTTTTTGGACTATACTAGGCTAGTAGCTATTATGGCTTTTACGTAGAAATTGCAGTTTCGGAGGGATTGCCTGAATGAGATGTAAAAGTTTCATCAGATATTATTTAATTATTAAAAATGCAGAAATTTAAACTAATTTTTACTTTCTATTGCCTATTTGCAAAGTTGCATGTTTAATTGAGTTGATGAATTTATGTTGATTTATTTTTAGAAGTGTAATTAGTATTTTTATAGATAATGTGGTTCAATATTGAATTGATCTGTAAATAATCTATTTTTTGTTACTATAAATAACCTATTTTTAAATAAATGGGTTGAACATGTTAATAGTGTCAACCCGTTATAATATAGTGTTGTGTCCTGTCAACCCATTTAATATATGGGTGGTGTCAGTGTTAACCTTATAAGGGTCACTAAACTATGTCAATACGACACGAATACGACACGCAAACCCATTTTAACAACCCTATGTTCTATGATATATAACCTTTATATATAGTATCTCTGTGATCGTATAAGTTCGTTCCAAAAGCTTTTATTTATTGAGTTAGCTAGGCATAACATCTAAATTATGAACCACAATTATAGGGTGAAAAATACAATTGGCTTTTTCTTCAATAATTAAGCATCTTTTCTTCTAGTTAGATGATTTTAAAATAAAAATAATGACTAGACGTGACTGATAACCAGCAAAAGGTATTTAAAAAACAATTTTTGTTTAGTGAGGACTTTTTTTTTTAATCAATACTTAAACTTTTTATAAATTTTAAATATGTATTATAGACTGCGAGCAGTCAAAGTAGTCTTAATATCCCATAATATTTTACCTTCAAATTAACACAGGAATGGTGAATGAAATTTCTAATAAATGAAGCCTGACTCTGGATAGAATTGCAGTTACCTTCTCATTTATTTATGAATAGTGAAAAGATATCTATATTATTGATCTATATCTGTTGATACTGATAATTTTGCGATGAGTTAGTTGAATTTCAATTAAGATGGTGGTTCTCAGCATTATGAGTACGGACATGCTAAATAAATGTTCAGATTTTACGATTTTATACTTTAATTCCCCACCAAAAATATAAACTTTTCAGGTCTTATTTTGTCACAATTATGTAATGCAAATTTAAAAAAAAAAATTATTTAAAGATACATCAAAACTTGAAAACCTTTTGGTATTTTTTTTAGTCTAATAAATTAAAAGATAGATTATTTGTTGCTTCTATATTTATAGATATTAGACTTGCTAGTCAATCCACATATCTTTCAAAAGATAATTCTAAATTTTATTAGTTTTGGGGTAAAATTGATGGTGAACCATTATCCAAAAGTCATATAAAATTTTCAATAAAAAATACTACTAATTAACAACTGTTGCAAGAGAAAGTAAATTGTTGAACATTTAAAAGATGTAGGAAAATATTAAAGATTTCAAAAGATTAAAAATTAAATTGAATCTTAGAGGATAGTAAACCGACAATTTGAAACAAAAGCAAAATTTATTTCCGTACGCTCTTTGGTTATCTAATAGAATTCAGAAAAGCTGTGTGTGATCGTGAATAATAATAATAACACAAAATATCATAGTAATACAATCGAAATATGAAAATCTAATTGTACAACAACAGTGAGATAAGAGAAGAGTCAAAAATTTTGGTGCAAAACTTTTAAATGCGAGAGATACACGTGCATGCATGTAAGATGCGCCAACTACTATACTGCTTATTAAAATCAGAACGTATATGTGGGTTGCATTTGTTGGCTGGGAGTACAATACAACCAAATTCCAACTTCATATTTTTCTTCCTGTTCCGACAAAAAAATGATAGATGTGATGATGGGGGTGACCACAGCTCCATTTTCAACCATAACAGATCAAAATCAAATTAAAAATTCATTAAATTTTGAATTGAAATTTCAAAAAAAAAAAAAAAAAAAAAAAAGAAAGAAAAATATCGTATCACAATTATGAAACAGTTTGTTTCAAATTTAATTGTAATAAATGAAAGTTATTGGTGGAGCTATTGCCAATTTTTTTGGTGCAAAAACCTTTACTCTCCTTACTGTTGCCCTCTTATCGCCCGACAGATACTCCCATCATTTAAGGGGTGTTTTCCCATTGCTTGAGAGCCGACGACATCCATACTCCTCTTAAGCTACCCCTAAATGAAGTAACTAGAACAAATATTCTACTGTATTTTATATATATATTATCATCAAGAAGTTGATCATCCTTCTCAAATTCGATAGTTTAAAAATGTGAACCAACTAATTATTTAAGATGAGCATACTATGTTATGAAAAACTAAAACTTCAAGAAGATCTAATGATTTAACTTTGAAGATATTGATTCAGAGGTTATACAGAGCCACCCTATTGTTTTTTTAACAAAAGAAAAAACTATTCATTTTTTTTTTTTTTTTTATTACAAAGGGGTTCGTGTTAATATTCAAACAGGACTATGATTTTTGTGGAATAAAAATACCTTATGACTTATTTTTGTTAATTAACAAATACCAAAATTCTTGGTTTGAATTTATTTTTGGGTCGTATATATCAACAAAATTTCACAATATGACTATTAAAAACATAGATAACAAGTTCTTTTGGGTGAAATACATTCACGATGGCGACGACTAAAATTTTGCATTTATGTGGCGGTGTTTATTCAAGTCTATTTCCTATTAGTAATGGGAAGAGAAACCTTTTTGGGTATCACATATTCACAACCTGTCCATTTAGTACCTGACCTATTAATATGGTCTTTTTGGTACTTGACATTTCAAAATCAAGAATATTTAGTACTTGACCTATGAAAATCTATAATATTTTGGTCTTTAAATAGTTATTAATATCACTATTATAACTTATATAATCATTGCTATTGTAGTAGATAAATCATCCTTACTCTTCACCCATAATCTTTATACCACTAATATTATCAATTTCATTAAATTTTATTGTTAAGGTACTAAATGTTCCTGATTTCTAGAAATCAGTTGCTAAAATAACCAAATCAATAAGTCAAATACTAACTGGGTATCTGGTGGATAGATTAGGCCTCAAAAGGTTCCTTTTCCCTTTTTTTTTTTTTTAAAAAAAAAAGACATACATATAATTAATTTAAATTTGAGAGTATCATATATATATATATATATATATATATATATATATATATATATTTGTATTTTACTTTTTAGTTAACTATATATAAACAAGAAAATTTGAACTCCGATAATCACAAATATCATATATTACAAGATATACTAACTTAAGTAATTAGTAACTTGTAAGCAATACCAACATATGTACGTGAAAGAGGTTCAAGATTTTGCGGAAGAGCTGTAAAACCTAACCTTAACAAGTTATTTAGTTTTGAATTAAACAAGAGTGGTAACTTATGATTAGGGCTATGCCCTTATTAAGTTATTAATTATTTTAAAAAGTTGGATAGTAATCAATTTATGTATGTATGGATGAGTTTTGTAATTAATGAAACCGTGTTAGCACATGAAGCAGTTGAGAGATGAACCACTTTATATTGAAATTAACTTTCTTAAGAAATATCATTCTTTAATGCTATACCCTGTCTCATTCAAATTTTAAGAAAACTTTGATTTTTCCACTACATATATGAGGTTGATTTTTTTTTTCTTAGAAAAACTACTATCATCGTAATTTGTTAAAATAGATACAAAAATAATAGTATAACAAGTGAACATCGTGTTTGATCTACATCACAATGTCAAATCAACTCCGGTTATTGAAAAAAAGGCTATACATTATCAATATAGCACCTACGTGTATAATATTATACGAAAAAAATTGAAATTCAAAAATGAATGGAGTTGACATGTTAGACTTGGTATTAACTTACCACATCATCATTTCGATGCCAGATTTTGATGGATTAAGATAAAAGTGATTTTAATGAAGGACTAGAAGAGTATTCTAAAATTTTAGATTGATAGGAATAGAGTTGAAAAAAATATAGTAGTTTTTACAAAAAAAAAAAAAAAAAAAAAATCCACTTTTTTAAGTTTGTTTTCGTGCACATGTTTTATGTATTTTTGTACATACCCCATTTTTTTGAATACTTTTTTTAAACGCCCACCACTATTATTGTTTTTATTCATACGCTTTTTTATTTTTTTTGTCTTTTCATATTTTCTTCTTCTTTTTCCACTTTTACAATATCTCGTATTTTCCTATTCTTCGGTTATCACCATCATTGTTTATTGTTGGCATTTTCGTTTTTCTTCTACTGTTGTTGCAGGGTTTTTCTGTTGTCCTTTTTTTTTTTTTTTTTTTGCTATGATTCTAGTATTTTCGATTCTTGTATTTGTTGTTTATTTTTGTATTTTGTTGTTGTGATTCTGGTATTTTTGATTATGTTATTCATTTTTTGTTGATAATCGTGAAGAAGGTTGGGTTGAGTTAGAGGAGGAGGGTTGATGGTGATAAGAATGTTCGGATTGGTGAAAATTATCAGAAAATCAAGGTTGAAAAAAGAGATGGTCACTAGCAGTAGCGATGAGATTGAAAAGATATTTGTCTATTAATGTTTGATATTTTTTTAGTTTTGTTTATTTGTTGTTTTGTTGTTTGATTGATGATGATACATGAGTATTTGATACATTTTTGTTACATTTTATGATACTGTGTTAATACATTTTCTGTTGTTTGATTGTTATAAATTTTTTTTTTTGCCATATAAGCATGCTTTTATCTGGTTATTGTTGTGATGCAGTGTTGATACATTTTGTGAAACTGTGATGATATATTATTTTGATGTTTGGTTGTTGTTATTTACGCATTTTTTTGCCATATATTGTTTTCGTACATATTTAATACATTTTGTGATACTGTGTTGATACATATGTTGGTATTTGGTTGTTGTTATGTATATTGTGTTGTTACATTGTTGAAACATTTTTTACACATTTGTGATACTGTGTTGATACGTTGTTTGATTTTTTTTTTTTATTATTGTTTTATTGATGATGATACATGGTTGATGCATTTTTTTATACATTTTGTTACATTTGTGATACGAAGTTGATACATGTTTTTATATTTTGTTGTTTTAATATATACTCTATTATCACATTATTGATAAACTTTTTTTATATATTTGTGATACTGTGTTAATACATTTTTTTGAAGTATTTTTTCTGTTAGATTTCTTAGGTAAGTTGTATGATTATCTTTTTCTGTTTGATTGTACTCTATTTGTTGTTGCGATATATAATTTTCTTATCGTTTTTGTTTTGTGATTTGCGATGCAGTGATGTGTGCGATTGGAGACATTTCTGCAGTTTGTGAAGTTTCAATGATTGGAGAGATTTTGTGATTTGTGAGATTTATGCGATTGTATAGTTTTTTGTCATATGTTTGTTGCTTTAATTTACAATTTTGTGATTGATTTTTGATTTGTAGTGTAGTGATATATGCAACTGTGGTGATTGGAGAAATTTTTTAGATCGAATAGATTTCTAAGCTTGTATGTTTTCTTGCAACGTTAGAGATATCGGAGCTCGCGAAGTTGGATATATTTTGGATATTTTAAAAAGTTTTCATAGTATCAATCTCCGTGTTACACGTAAAGAATTATTTGTGCCAAAATTGGGGTATTTTCCTAAAAAGTCCGAACAAATAAACGCCCACCGTGGACCGATTCCACTTAAGCCATCAGTTTAGAGGCCTGGGCCTAGACTAGGCAGCCTAGTTGACATTTTGTTGCCAATTTACAAGTTAGGTACATCTTCCCGACCTTACGTTTGAGTCATCCAACAAAATAATTAGGTGATGTTTCTTACGTGATGACCTAATATAGTGCCACGTACCCGGTTGCACAAAACCTACGTTTACCAAATCACCAGAAGAACCTTGTCTGACTTAAACGGGTTTAGTTTGGTACCTTGATTTTCAGCTGCAGTGAAGAAAGCATTGGCATGGGGTTTTAGAGGAAAGTGCACAAGGTTTTAGAGGGAAAAAAATAATTCCTTGCTTGGAGATAGTCAAAAGAATCAGTATTTGTATATATATGGAAAGAGATAGCGTAAATTAAAGAAGAAGCTTGTTGAAGAATGGACAGTGAAAAAAGCTTCAGCAGTAACAGTAGTATTGTTCAGAGAAGACCTTTACAAGGAATGAGGATAGAGAATCCCTTTACTTTCAAAGTCCTCCAAGTATTTACAGGCTTTGGCGTAGGTTGTGGGGTCGGTATTGGCGTTGGCAAACCCATAAATCTAGGTAAAATCCTTGTCTCTCTACATATTTAGGAAGATGAATTTTGAGGAGTTTTTTATGCTCAAGAAAGGCGAAACTCATCGGAAATTTGTGGGCACAAGATCATGTAATGCAATTAGTTGTTTGATGCGTATTTTTCATATTGATTTATCTGCTTCATGGAAATTGGGTTCTGCTTGGGGAATATGTTGAGAAATATCCTTGGATGGAGTGTGGGAATGGTCATTAGAAGAAATTTAAGGGAATGGTCTAACACTCCAATTTGGAGTTGTTGTTGTTGTTGTTTTTTTTTTTTTTTTTTTTTTATCTCCAATTAAAACATGGTTGAAATGTTACAGTTTTCAGGAGTTGAGTTGATTGGTTTGACATCTTTGTTGTACTTTATAGCCTAAGGTAGCAAAGTTTGATCACAGAAAGCTGTTCAATTGGAAGTTTGACTTTTCTGTGAAATTTTGAATTTCTATTTCTTTCTTTGTAGTGGTACTATATTCCCATTGAGTTTTGTTAAGTTATAGGAGACAGATATATGGAGTAGTGTTTCTACGACCTATATAATCATGTTTAGATAACATTTTTAGTTGGTTTTGAGGCTGTAATTGTCAATTAGCAAAGAGTATTGTGATTATGGTTTCAAGTAATGGTTCGTCTTACAGGAATTCGGTGTTAAAAGCTAGGTAGGTCGCATGACAATGTCTCAAAGGATATGCATAATACTGGACCTAATCATGAGTTGATTTATTGCTAACTCATGAACTGGCTACCTTTTGGTTTGACATCTCCCTCATTGCAATAACTAAAAATATGTCACTGCTTCAAGTTAGAAATGAATGCTTTTAGGTAACTCAGGTTGTTATTATAGTTTAGGGAATTTCTGATATCTGCAGTATGTGTTGTTATTAATATGCACGCGCGCATTTGAACAATGCAGGTGCATTACCAATGGTAGGTCAAGTTATGAGTGCAACCAGAGGTGCAACCGATGCCTTTTCTGGTGCTAGCAGGCATGTAAATGATGCTGTAAGACAAGTGCTTGTACTTCTGAATGTCTTTTATAAATGGTTGTTTATGGTATTTCCAGTTTACATGATAACTTTATTCTCATTTCTCCTTTTTCAGTTGCGGAAAATGGGAGCTAATAGAGTTGAAGTAGGCATTGGGTGTGGAGTTGGTTTTGGCCATGGCATTGGAATTGGTATGTCATCATCTCTTTGCCATAAGATAAGTTCTGAGTGATATTTTCTTCTTATCTTGCTAGTGTACATTGGCATTCATGTACCATGATTGTGAGTAAACATTTAACTAAAATAGATGTGTAGTGGAAAATTCTCTTAATGCTTGATTCCATCACTGTTAAACACGCACCAAGAAAAGCCCTTGCTGGCATCCTCATTTCTTTCTCTTCCAAAACTAATTATAAGTCTATGGTGCCAGCTGCTATCCTCCTGAAAACCGGTTTTAACTCTCAAAAATATGAATGTAGGGACATGGGATATGAAACAGCGCCATGGGTTATGAAGGATCTGCTTGTATTATGGTACTAAATAGCATAACCTTCCTACAGCAATCCAAAGATTATGACAATCAATCTGTTAGAATAGTACACATCCTATACAGGGCAGGCAAATTCCCCAGGATCTTTTAGAATGGCATACTGTAACTTCAATAGTTAATATAGCAATTTATAATAGATAAAAGTCATAGAAAGACTTCTTTTCAAGTAAATATGTCTTGGAAGATTTCAAGTGAATCATTAATCATTTAGATTCTGAGGATTGGTTCAATGAGTAACCACAGGATGTAGTGAACAAGCGGTTATATTGCACTTCTATACCATTGTGAACTTGGATAGTAGGTAAGATATAGGAAAAAGGGGACAAAAATAAAGGAATAAGGGTTTAAGGATCGTCAAGCAGATGTCAGTCAGGATCCTGTTGTGGATTAACATTTCCAAATTATTAAATGATTTATCATGGAGCTTTATCTATATGCAATTGAGAGTTTAATATGATCAGGTCACCTCGTGGTAGAATTTATTCTCTGTCACTTTATACAAGACCCTTATGCTTTGTTCATTTACAAACTTCTGATTGCTGCAAATTTATTTGGTGGCAGGTCTTGCTTTGAAACCTGGGGTGGTAAAAAAAGTGCAAATTTGTCTTATGGTATGTGTTGTCTCTTGAAGTCTCTATACATAGTTTGTTATTCATGTGTCTGAAATCTAAATGTCAATTTTGTTAGGAAGCAGTGACAAATCTGATGACAAAATTTGGAGTGGATCCTAATCTATCAATTGCTCAAAGCACCCTTCCAAATCCAATGTCTATGCAGAGTGGGATGAGCTCATTTAATGGACCCTCTATCCAAAACCCATTGGGAAGTATCACACAATTGACAACCAAACCTCCAGACCAAACATCTCAAGGCATACAAGGATATGGATATTCAAGTCCATATTCAAGCTATGGAAAATCCACATCAACACGCAGTCAAGTTGACGCACCTTTTGGCAGTCGAACAGAACAGGTCATTAACAGTTTTCTACAGAACCCAGTTCTGAATGGAGATCGCACAAGCAATCTAAATGAAGAGGTATGCATGGCAAGAATGATTTCTCACTAATTCTATTAGATTAGTAGGTGTATGGTAGGTTCTGTATAACCAATGAAGTTTCTTTCTGAGAACTTATCCATGGGTATTGTGCTTCATAATTGATCGTACAAATGCTTTTGTAACTTGTTAATGGTATTAGGTTTTTTGCTGGCCTCCAAAAAAACATGCTACCACTTTATACAACATAAACGAGTTGCCAATGACTTCAGAACTGAAATATTGTAAAACAGTTTATTATTTAGTCCTTGGAGGAGGAGGAGCTATTGGAAGGTTGTGTTTAAAATTAGCTGAAGGTCTATGCTCATATATATCTAAGTTTTCAACCTAAAAAAGTTTAACAGGAAAAGAGAAATTTAAGCCTATGAAAACTTAAGTGGTTTTCAGGTTAGAAAAGTCAATATTTGTCTTGTTTTGATATTGATATCGATATGGATGATCATTATTTTATTGCTGCTGTCCATTGTAATATCTGCAATCTAAATCTGTTGAGTGGCTTGAGGCTGGCATTTGTTTCCAATTATCACCATTTTGTTTGCAAAGGATAACTATGTGTAGTGGGAACAGGAAAACTGGCTCTGTTGTGGTTTTGAAATATTGACTCTGAAATGGCAAATTATGGAGTATTTTCCCTGGAATTTTCACATTTTCATTTTTTCGGTATGCTTGTACACTCGTGTGAACCAAAATCACAAAAGAAACAGCTGAATTTTTTAAGTGATGATCATGTATGAACATGTCCTTAGATCTCCGAAATGTCTTCTTGATTGCATATTTTACTTGGCTCTTTGGAATGCCATTTGTCATAGACATAAGATGCATTCTGCATTTACTTGATCTGAGACGATACATTCTGATATAGTTCAAATTCTTTGACAATTATTGTACAGGCTGGACGCTTGCGGTCAGAAAATAATTTGCTTCAAATGGTAATCTTTCACCTCTCCTCTACTTGTTGCATTGAAAATCTTGATTGTCAAAGAAAATATAGTAGAAATTAGGATCCGATTGCTTTGCAGAAAATATTTTTCTTATTTTCTTGTGTTTGTGACTCAAAAGGAACCCAAGTTGAAGGAAAATCTTTCAAAGACAAGGACAAATAACTTCCCATTTTTATAAAGAGGAACTGAGAAAGAGAGAACTAATTAACATTGAATTCTTATCTTCTTCAATTATACTCTTACCAAAGGAGGGAAAATAATTTATTTCTTTGGAAAATATTTGTTCATGGAAAATATTTGTTCAAGTAAAATTATTTTCAACTAAACAAACAGAGGTTAGTGAATTTAAGGAAGCTAGTCTGAATGGATTTGCTCTGGAGATGCATGGAAAGTTATGAGCTCTTTTGTATGTTTTAAAATTTTTTGTTGATCAAACTTGTGTGCATGTATAGAGAGTGAACTTGTCCAATGTCAAATAGTCTTCAATTGATTACTTAGGGATGAAATTTTGTTAAATGGTCATGTTTCCTATGTATTAAGGTACTGAAACACCAACAAGTTATTGAAGAGCTTTTAGAGGAGAATGAGAAGCTTCGCCAAATACTGATGGAAGACCTGAAAATATCCCCGAACAAGATTCAATCTATTCACTCAACTAAAAATAGATCTCCCTGTTCTGATTGTTTCGAGTGCCGAAGAAAACAAAGAAAGAAGTAAAGTAAACTATTAGAGAAGACATTCATCTTCTTGACAACTAAGTTCTGAATCAAAACGCCAATAGAATTGTGGTTTTAGAGCTTTGGCCTGGCCTTGAAACCATTGCACGACAATTACAGGAGTCATTGTTTCTGTTTTGAAAGATTAGAGCATGAAGACGGAACCAAATTTACGCGCAAACAAATAGATTAAGTTGATTCTATAAATTATACACACAGTTGAAGAGTTGTGAAGTTGAGCAAAAGGTAACCTATCTTTCCTCTTACAAGTTTCTCTTACAAATTTGAGCATGAAGTCTCCCGAAAGAATCTTAATTTTTTCGAGTCGGTTGATTGGTTTAATTTCCCTGTAACATGAATTTCCTGCCCGGCTTTCTGTTTTTATAAGATGAACATCTCATTGTTGGTTCTGATAATGCAGTTATAACATTTATGATTTTAAAAGTTTGGAGTTTTTGTGTGTTATAAAGGGTCAGTTTCTTCAGAACTAGTCTTTGATCCCCTTGGGATATGAGAAATTTTGGAATACGGCAGGGTAAGAGTGTTACAAAACCAAGTAACAGAGAGTTTTCTAGTCCTAGTTAAGAAGATACATAAGAAGTTCATTTTCTAGTTATTTTATAATTTTTAAAATTTAAGAAGTTTCCAAGTAAAAGATTATTGAAAGGAATATATAGATAATCGATGGGTATATTCTAATGTAGGTGTAGTAGGACTTATTATGATCATGTACATTTGTTTTTGTTCTGAAATGTCATACTAAGAATATTTTTCAAACGGGTGTTGTATAATTGTTGTTGAACTCTATACCATGGAATTCGGACGCATGTCTCTCTCTCAAAGGGTCACTTGATTGGTAAGGGTGCCCCACTTCTTTTATCATGTATAAGCTCAATACCATACAATTTTCCTTGTTTATTTATTTATTTTTTTTTTCTTCATTATCTACAGTTCTTGGTCTTTTTAATGGTCTAGTATTTGGGGAAATTTTATAGTGTACCGGGAATGAGATTTGAAATTGAAATCTCTGAAATGCACTTACCACTGTGACGCAATTAGATGTCCATTTTTTGGATGTGCAAAAAATGTCTAATTTATTTCATGTTGTGAAAAATAAATCACCATATGCTATATGGTTAGTTACTGTAATTTTTTTTTTTTTTTGAAAAAAAAAGGGATTAAATTGGTTAACAAATATAGAAGAGGTGTAGAATTTTCGAAGAAATAATGAAAGTCAGTCTTCCGTCTGTACCAGTAAGTCAATTTTAATGATATGGGTGGAAAAAGAATTCGTTTATCTGAACGTGTGGACTGGGAGAGCATGTCACGGTGACTTGTGGATACAAATAAACAACGGCAAATTCACAAAATAATATTTAATACGGCTTTTTACATAAATATTTATCTTTTACTACCATATAACTTTTGGGTTTTTTACATAAATATTTACCTTTTAGTACCATATAACTTTTTTACATACAAAGCATAAGTTTGCATAAATACCTAAAAAAATTTCTAAAATTTCAAAAATACATAAAAAACTTATTCCTGTTTTTCTTGAATCTTGCAAAAAAAAAAAAAAAAAAACAATAAAAGCAAAAAATCATAATATCCAAAATACCTCCTCTAATTTGTCCATGTTTCTCTCTTCTTTTCCTATAATTTTTAATCTAATTTTGTATTTATCTCTCAATTCGTTTATTTTTTTGTCATGCGACTTTAAAAAGTTTTTTTTTTTTTTTTTAACTAAGGTATAACTAATTATACCTTTGTATCTTAAGGTATAACTAAGATATAATTAAGGTATAACTAATGTATAATCAATGTAATAGTGTATTTTAAGGTATAACTAAGGGGATAATTAAGGTATAACAAAAGTATAAACACTATAATAGTGTATCTTAAGATATAAGAAGTGTATAAACAGTGTATAACAATGGATAATCAATGTAATAGTGTATCTTAAGGTATAACTAAGGTATAATTAAGGTATAACTAAGGTACAATCATTGTAATAGTGTATCTTAAGATATAATTAAAGTATAACTAAGATATAATCACTGTAATACTACAACGATAATATTTTGCTAATTAAATTCCCTAATTTGTGGATTTATGTGTGAAAACCTATAGGCTGAGGTTGATGTACAATGCGAATTTGAATTTCTAATAATAATAATAATAAATAATAATGCTCGTTTTCCACTGGTTTTCTCCTCCAATATTCTATAAAACATAATTTGCGAATTTATAAAATGGTGTTTTTGAAAATTTTGATGCTTTACGATATCATATATGGAGCAGTAAAGAGGATAAACAAATGATGAGAAAAAGACAAACATCAGCTAACGTTATGGGAAAAAGGCATTTTTATTTTTTTTTAATTAGACCCTGATGTTTTAATGTAGCAGTATATCGAAGATTAATCAATCGTAACCAGATACATTAAATTTAAAATTATGAAAAGATAAAAAAGAAATGTGGACAAAGTAGACTTATATAATTGAGAAAATTTGAAAAGTTTGAAAGAGATTTTTGCAAGGGAAAACGTATAAAAGATATGGATTAAGAAAAAAAGGCAATTCAATAATTATTAAACAAAAAAATGTAGAAAAGTAATTTTGAAAAGGTAGAGTCCCAAAACAAAACCTAAAATAGAGGTATTTTTGACAATTTTCCTATTTAGTAAGCTAATACCCAGATTTATTTATTATTGCTCGTATTTTCACTAATTAAATTCCTACATATTACTTATATTTCTAAATTCATATTATTTGCTGGCATAAATTTTGTTCATGAGTGCAAAAAGTGAAAATAAAGCATACTAACATCACTTTTTTTTTTTTAATAAATGAATAAAACGTAGGTTCTTTTAATGTAACAGGTTTATTTCAATAAGGAAGTTTCAGGTATATATGCAAATCAGAAAAAAAAAAAAAAAATTATGCTTTTCAAATTTTGTGGGATGGGTTTCACAAATATGCCTTTTTTTGTTAAAAAAAAAAAAAAAAAAAAAAAAACAGATAAAAAGGCTAAAGTTAAATAGCTTTTGGTTATTTTTACTTGATAGTTCTTTTATAAGGAATCCAATGCTTTTTTTTTAAAAAAAAAAAATATATATTTATTCCACTTCATATATCTAAGAGATAGAAATGTGTTTCTTATATGGCATGAGATTCCAATTTCTAGAATAATGAATTTATTCTTCAGTATGAAATAAAGAATGGTGCATGATCAATAATACCATACCATTGGATTAATAATTCAGTTTGTAGTGTGTAATTTCTAACATTCATCTTTTCCCATTTCACTAAATAAGAAAGATATGGTCATATCAAATTAGTGCTTTTCATTGATCCTTTTTTTTCTTTTCAAAATATAAAAATCAATGCTTTGTGGGCATTGAGATTGCGCCTTTGAAAAAAGTGAATAATATACTTTTTTTTTTTTTTTTTTTAAATGTGACATTAGGCAGAATGAAATGATGGCATTTTGGTCACCATTTGTCTCATCACTATCCTATGAATTCATATTTGAATTATTTCTAATATTGTATACACACATAATTATTTAACAGAATAACTTTGGGCTTGAAATGATTAATTAATTCGTGGGTTGGTGGTAATTCATTTTCTTAAAGCAACATATATTTCTTGTTATTAGTAACGGATTTCTATAGAGACCAACAGTTGTAAATAATCAAGATTTGAATTATTGTTGCGTGATACCATTCTTAAGAGGACAGTAGCAATGCCCATTCAGCTACGTCCCAAACTAGTAAAGATAAAGACTTCTGTCTTTAAATAAATTAAATGCTCAAAATTAACATTGAATTAAGAATTTTATGGCCAATTTTGAAGGCTAAGAAAGAATGATTGGACACGTAAAAAAACAAAAAATCTTGTATTTGCTCTATCTACCATTCATACATATAATTGTGGGGCAAATCCACCATGTGCACATCATTATCCTACCACATATTGATTTGTCTGAACATATCATATGATCCCCCACCACCATCTACTACTTTATCCCCTTCCATTTTCCATTACCCATTCCTCTCTTTCTATCTTTTTTCCTTATTACATTAACTACACTTCTCAGTTTTGCTATACTATGCTGTTAAAGTACTTTTCAAGATCCATATAATTACACAATTAAACTACTAATTTATGAAGACTAGATTGAATGAGAAAGTTGTTTTTTTGTTTAAACTAAAAATTTTATGTTACAAACATATTTTAATTTTGAGACATGTATTTCTTACATATTCATTTTTCATTGATTGGTTACAACTAATGAGTGTTCCAAATATCTTATTTGATTAAATAATACTAATAATAATAAGAAAGTGGTAATTATTTGATTAATCCTTTGCTTTGATGAACTAAACAAAAGCAAGAATGAGAGGGCTCTCTTATTAAGGTAGAGTCAAAATATGCCAACAATAAATTAACATAACAATCACAAAATGCAGCTCTAATTAAGAATCAACCATAAACAAACTCAAAAAGAATACACAAATAAAATATCATAATCTACATGACACCCTAATTATACGACAAGTCGTTTTAAGCAAATACTACAACTGCTATTCCTCCAACAACTGATAACAAAGCTGATTTACCGGCGCTACTTTCACGGCCAAAAGCTCCCGAATCCGGCCTGGCTACCTCTGAAGGTGCAGGTGATTGCATCCCCGGTGTCGTCGACGAAGGCGCTGGTGCCATCCCCGGCGACGACTCCGACGGCGGCGGTGCCGGTGGAGAGGTTGAAGTTGGGCTCATTGTAGGTGCCATTGTTGGTGGGGCCATTGTAGGAGGGGCTGCTGTGGGGGTCATTGATGGAGGGGCTGCTGTGGGGGTCATTGATGGAGGGGTTGCTGTGGGGGTCATTGTAGGGGTGGCAGCAGGAGGAGGTGTGGCGGTGGAGGTCGGCGGAGATGTCATCGGAGTAGATGAAGGAGCGGCGGTTGTTGGTGGCATTGCTGGTGATGAAGACGGAGCTTGAGCAACGGCGGAGGATGCTGCAATTCCGAGGATTAGGATTGCCACGAGCATAGCACGTGACAGTGAGAGAGCCATGAGAATTAGAAAGAGGAGTCTGTTAAGTTAATGGTAGTACTAGTACAAGGAGGAGAGTAGTCAAGTAACTTCTTGATATATAGAGGTTGGAAAGGAAAAGAATGGAAAATCTTCAATTAAAAATAGCATAATGGACTATATATATATATATATATATATATATATATATATATATATATATATATATATATATATATCGATTTTCTTTTTTTAATTTCAATTTGATGTATTAGATTTCCAAAAATTCTAGTATATGCCGGTAGTATATTACTCTTACCAATAAAAATGTGACACGTTAGTGTGAGTACTGATGTGACGCGTTTCATCGGCTGGTATATTTTAGTGTACTCCTAGTATACACTAAAATATCTCTTAAATTTCTTTTTCTTTGATTAGAATTTGATATATTAGATATCATTTGGTATATTAGTTTATTAGCTCTTATTATATACATTGAGTTTGTTTATTAACAAAACAATTGTGTAAACCATTTTAATTTTTGGGTTGATAATATTTTCAATTTTTGAAAAAAATATTTTTATATATCTAGTTTGAAAATAAAAGAGCAATGGTGGTTTTATTATCATTTTTAAATGGAAAAATGACATGTGAAATAATCACTATTAGCATAAATGAAATTGGTCAAACATTTTTTTTTTTTTTTGTCAAGCTTGATATTTGTCCGATAATCAAATAATTCATCTTGTGTAATTATAATTAATTACTGATTTAATTTTAATATATGGAAAAAAAAAAAAAAACGAAAGCTTGAATTTTGAAAATAAATAAAAAATATCGGAAGCCCAAGATGCTTTTTATTTTTTTAAAACTTTGAAAGTAAACGCTCACCATTGAGTGTATGAGGGCATTTCGTACAATTGGACATAAATGTTAGACACGTGTGAGGATTCTTTGGACTCTATGGAATTTTGTGTCTTGAGCTTTACTAGATGGTGATGATGATGCAAGACTCTATATATATGTATATGCTCACAAAGAGAATCAAAGTTGTATATAAATTCCCATTGGGTATTCTTTTCAATAACGAGAAGAAATCGTGCTTTGCCACCTAAATGTACCGACATCAAGAATCACCACTGTTTAGGGTAGATAATCATTCAAATTTTCAAGTTATACCAAAACATTATCATATTAAACTAAACTTCAACCCTTATTCACTTATATTTACATGATATATTAATTGTATTAGTGTGTTACGACTCATTTAGATACCATTAATTTTAACTTCTATCCATCAAATGAGACTAAATAAAACTTGTGCGTTGTCGAGTTAATCAGTGTTAAAAGCAATGCATATAAAATAAGAATAGACCAGAATAAGAAACAATTTTATTAAAATGTAAATGAATTGCATATTACAATAAAATAAAATAAACCTTAACCAGAAAACGAAGAACAACAAAAGGCTTAAATCGTTGAGACCTGTATTAACAGTCTCTTTAAAACAGGATTTGTTCATCATGAACAAACGTTTCTCAGGATACTATAATACACAGAAAAACTCAATCATGTGCACAATGATCACCAGAACTTAGAACTAAGCAGCCAATTTCGAAATATAAAAAGAAAAAACTTATAAAATTGTTAGTCCCAAATATACTTTAAGGTATACTAGAGGGGGATGAATAGTGTAAATACCCAAATAAAAGTTTTGGGGAAATCTTTAAAATAAAAAACAATTTTACCCAAGAAGCAGGTTTTACTTTAAAATGCGAAATAAAAAGATTTATAGAACTTGTAAATTTAATTTCTTTTAAATAAATAAAGTAAAATCTCCAAAGAGCTATTACTGCTGAAAGAAATGCAGAAATATAAATAGCAGTAATTAAATAGAGTAGGGATAGAAAGATTATCGACACAGAGATTTATACAGGTTCGGACCAATTGTCCTATTCCTGTTCTCTAGTGAACCACTTGAGATTTTCCATTATAATTCCTTTAACGGTAGGAATTAAACCAAGTGATCTTTCTTCCGTTTAAGATCGGGACTACTAATCATGCTTCTATCTAGAATTAAGACAATGATCCTTTTTCTGTTTGGATTGAGACACTCGGTATTTTTCGCAAGCTTAAACACCAAACTTTTTACAACAGTTGTTTTTCAAAGATCAACAACCACACTTTTTACAAACTTTCTTGATAAAACTCTAACAACAACGCTCCCCCTCACACTAATGTTTCTTAGTGTGAATTTACAATTCACTCAAAATATTGTATTTGAAAGAATGTGAATTGTTTTGATGAAGACTAGATATATTTCAATGGCTCTTTTTGAAAATTGTTGGAAAGACTACTTAAGAATACTTTGAATGCTTTGATTGCTTTGAATATACTGTAAACTTAATTTGTCTTCCCAAGCTGAAATGCTTGCAATTGGCTTCTATTTATAGGCATTGGAGAAGTGGTTTGGAGAGACAATTCAAATTCTGTTCAGGTCTCTGAAACTAGCTGTTGCACAGTGTTTAACCATTTGAATGTTTGCAATGAACTTTCTTCAGATTTCTGAATGTATCCGTTATACAGTATTCAGGTCCCTGAAGATTTGAATTGAATTTTTTCAGGTTTCTGAATGCAGCCATTATACAGTGTTTAGAACTCTGAATATTTAAATTTGATTTCTTCAGGTCTCTGAAAGTAACTGTTATACAATGTTCAGGACTCTGAAAATTTGTAGTTGACTTCTTCAGGTCTCTGAATAGCCATTATACAGTGTTTTACCTTCTGAAGATATGTAATTAAGTTTTCAGCTTCCCGAAGCAAAATATATCTTATTTCTCCAAACTTTTTATTCTCTTCTTGTATTATTCTTCCAATGTCCTTATTGAAAGTTTTCGTCTTTATACTTTGTTAGAAATTTGATAAATATATTGGATTATATACTAGTGACTATTTGTCAACTTTGGACCAAATTATATTATGGAAATGAAGCGTATTACATCAAATGATTAGTGTCATTGTATAGTACGTAACGTGAGCTTTCTAACGGTATATTTACCCAAAACGGACAAGTAGTGAATGAGAAATTATTGCTCAAAGTTAGCCTAATGAAATGGAATATTTGGAGAAATTTTTATCCAAGTTAACTTATCCCACATGGGAAAATAACAAAGGGAAAAATATGTTTATATTGAAACACACTTTTGTAAAGTGTTAACTTGTATAAGCCAAAAGGCTCTCTCTTGCGCGTGCAGGGGGGTGCAAATCCTAGCCCGAGCTTTCAAAGGTCCAATGCGCACCGGTACGATGTGAGCGTCGCGAATGCCGGACTGAAATGGACCACTACTGGCTTGCCTTGCTCTTCTCATAAAAAAGATACGAGATTTTAATCTCATTTTTATCTACAAATTCATTTGCAACAAACTCACTTTGAGAATTAATTTCTCATTCTAATCGCTACCTATCGATAAAATAATTAAGTCAAAATTGAAAAATAATTACATTTATAATTGCGAATTTCTAATCCTGATTTCAAACATAATCTCAGCACCATCCAATACATTTGGAATTTATAATGGACGAAAATTCAATTGATTAATGTCCTAAGAAAATGATTTCAGTTAAGTCTCTTTTGTGGCGGTAGACAAGAAATTAATTCAATGTAATTTATTATGCATTAATCCCAGATTGTCCAATCAACCATACTTCTAAATATGGCCAGCAGCTTTTCTTTTGGTTGAATTTCGTGTCTTCGTTAAATCACAATAAGAAGTAAATAAAATCAAAGACTTCATTCAATATTAGACTTCATATGAAAATTATTTTGTAATTTTCATATGTTTTTAATTAATTATTATTTTATATTTTATATATGCATATTGCAAAATAATTTTATATTTTATATATGTATGTCTCTCAAATAAGAAATTAGTGAAATTAAATTTGAAGGTATTCATGGATTAGATGAAGCTATTTTTAACCTACACTATAAAAATGCTATGAATGTTGAGCATATTTTGAATTATCCCAGTGAAAATAAAGCTTTAATGAAATCGCTTACGGATGATGAAATCATTCAAGGAGTAATAAATGTGATAGTTGATGATGATCAAGGTCAAGATAAAATTTTACTGCATGTTTTTCCAAAAGAGTCTAATTTTATCCTAGATACTTGAAAAAAAACCTTGTTATGACAAGGGAAGAATATAACTAATGTGGTCTATACCGGTAAAAAATTACAGATGGAATTCAATTTAATTCGCATGGAGAGGAAAAACAAGTGACTATAGATACATATTGTAGGAAACAATAAAATTTGAAAATAGAAATTATTAAAAAAATAATTTATTTTATTAATTATATATGTAATTTTCATATGTTTTTAATGAATTATTATTTTATATTTTCAGTGGATCTTTAGAGATTTTTTAAAAATTACTATTTTATGTATTTAGCAAAATTATTATTTTATCTCATTGGTTCAAGTCGAGGCTGGAATAAATTATTATTTAGTCGGGATTATTAATGTTTTGAAATGTTCATCTATTGAAAATTAACTATAATTTAGTTTTTGGCAAAACACATCCTGAGGCCCCTGATATTTTAGCAAGACTGCAATTGGCATCCTGATCAATTTTTTGAACACATTGAATACATGATCTTTTCATTTTAATATTATTAGCCCCAAACTCGACCTATTTTTTACGTATGTGTAATAAGTTTTGCTCAGTGACGGAACTGTGAAATAAACATTCCGAAATAATTTAACAATTATATAGTTTTATTATTTGAAATTGTAAAATGTACACTTTCAGCAAATCTGTTTTCTTATCTTGGCAATTTTCTGAAATTGCGTTACATACTAAAATATTATCAGTCATGTCACTTAATAATGCTTGTTACATAGACATAAAATAAAATCGAGTTTGAAGCTTATAATATCAAAATGAAAAGATCAGCTACTTAATATGTTTAAAAAATTAATCAGAAAATTAATTACAGTTTTGATAAAAGATCGGAGGACTCAGAATATATTTTGCCTTAGTTTTTTTTTTTTTTTTTTTGGGCCAAAGAATAGAACTCATACTTCGATTTTTGTGGACTCGTCCCTTTCAATCATTTCAAAGCACATTTCCATATTTAAATCTCAATTATTGAAAAGAAAAGGAACAAATTTATAAATGTATAGATTCGTTGTTGTTGTTATTATTGGTTACTTTATGTATGGGGGAATTGAAGGATAGTTATTGTAATGAAATGGTAGAAAAGATGATGGATCCTAAGCATCTAAAAATGCTAAAAATGCCCAAAGAAAAATGTGCACTGGACAACAGCGAAATGGGGCCGTACAGGGCAGCTATGCCTTTTCTATTTACCTTCTATTGTCCTAACACTGTGGAGACTATTTCACATGGACCATTATCTATTGATATCAATATCCCTCTTACTATTTATATATATCAATCCAATTAGCTTACATTTGTGATTTTCAGGCTAGGATTTCTATATTTAATTCTTATGGATTTTCTAAATAACATTTGAAACTCTACAGCCTTCATCATAATTAACAATAACGATACTAGAGTTTATTAATCAATTCATTCTCAACACTTATCAATTATTTTCTGGCAATGCATTCTCCAATTTTAACCTATCACAATTAAACTATTATCATTTTCTTAACACATCAAGTACGTGTTTGTTTCATTTTGGTATTATCAACTCCAAATTAAATCTTATTTTACATGTGTGTAATACATTCTTGGTACTGGCGTGACTAATAATATGTTAACACAATGACACGATTTGACAGTTTTCAAACAATAAAACCATGTATCTCTTGAATTATTTGAAAGTGTTAGTCTCACAATGTCATACTGAACAAAGCGTATTACGCACACATAAAAAATTAGTTGGGTTTACAGGTAATAATATCAAAAAGATCATATACTCAACGTGTTCAAAAATTTATCAATGATTTTTTGTAAAAGACCAGGGAGTCACGATGAATTTTGCCTTTATTTTTACAAGGATACTAACTAGGCTGGTGATAATATCACAATACTGTAAGTTTACTTTGCATGAAAATATTTGTGTTGCTTTCCATTATAAGAGAAATATAAACAAATTTTCATAGTTAAGGAACACTTGTCAATGTGTTTGGTCCATGTTTGAGACCCAAAAACAGCCTGTAACAGGTTGTCTGAAAACAACATATTGTCGGTTTGCATAAGAAAATACTAACCAGGCATGGAACTGTTCTTCAGTAGCCATACATAGCGTTGTCAAAATGGCCATCTGATTTGCATTTTGCTTTTATTATAGAATTTCACAAACAAAATAACAGCATGAGAACAATAAAAAATCCTCAAAGACAATAATCTCTCAGAGTATCCATCAATATGTGTGAAAAATGGGCTTGTATTAATAATACAAAACTCTGCGAACATCCATTTCCTTAACTAAAATCACTTGCAAATTTCAAATAAGGCTACAAAATTGATATAATTTACATATTGCATCATCAGTATTTCAGTGTACATACTCCATACATATACTACAGGCTATGGTAACATCCGTCAAAATTTACAGAGCATATCTTTTCTGTTGGGTATTTCAGACTTTCACTTTGGTATTTTAGTCAGCCTATATACGAACTTCGTTCATGATTCTCCTCTTTTTTTAAAGCTTCGAGAGGGATTACCGGATTTTCATCTCTGGTCGCTTAAAAGTGGTTGTGATGCGCCAGCTGCAAAATTAAAACAGACAATACAAGCGAGTTCAAAATTTCATATAAGAAAACTACTTGCACGGATGAAACTGTAGCAGCAACAAAGAGAGGGAGCTTGGAAAACCCATGCATGAAGGCAAGGAATAAATTTAGTTGATTGAATGACTTTGCCAAATAAGGTCTGTATTTCTCAATGGATTTCAATTCATACCTTGATGACTTTGCCATCCAACAGAAGAAGGTTTACTGGTTTTCTCAGCAATTTCAGCCATGACCTGACGTGATAATAGAAGCCCCGCAACAAGAGCACCAACCATCAGCATTCCGAAAACTGCATCCCATCCCATAGTTGAAAGGAACCCAGTTAAAAGGGGGCCAAGAGCTGCACCAATTGAGCCAGTACCATCAATGATGGCAGTCACTGTTGCCAGTGCTCGAGAATCCCCTCTAAGAGAACTGTGTGTGCCAAGGTCTGCAGAAACTGCAGTTGTGATGAGTGCATATGGCCCATTTACAAACAAGCCAGCAATCATCATGAGTATGACATTCGTAGTCTTTGAGACACTACCGTACCCCCTGTATAAGAACAAGGCAGGAATTGCAAGATATGTAAAACTGGCTGCTGTTATAGCTCGAGCTTTAAGTTTATCAGATAGGTAACCAGCAAGAATCCCACCAACAATGCCCCCAACATCAAATAGAGTAGATAAATTTCCAGCAGACTTCACAGACACAAATTCTCCTCCGATTTCTGCGAGATGGAAGGAAAAGAAAAAAAAAAAGAAAAGAAGCTGTTATGTATGTAAGTACACATGAGAAGATGCATTTTATATAAAAGCAAATTCAAGTCCACTATTAAAAAATACAGTATAAAATTATAATTGTAGACAAAAATAAGAACTTCTATAACTATCCTGCACAATGATGAAGGAGCGATCAATTTGAAATCATATGTGCAAAGTAAAGACCGTAGAAGCAGGAGGATATGCATTTGCCATTTCTCAAGCTTACACAATATCTCAAATGGCACCAATGCCAAAATAAACTTCAATCTTGGCAAAATCTATAAATATTACCAATGACAACCAATGTTATGTAGCAATAGCATACACCTTATAACTCTGCTAAGTTTAATTTTTATGTCAATGATAACTTTACTTCCAAAACAAGATGATCTCACTCGATAGATGCTTTTGTATATGTAAGTGTCCAAAACTTTTTTTTTTTATGACAGTCCACACATAATTGAAATGTTAAGCACAGGTCATCATAACAATCATAAATTTGGCTAAAATAAAAGCCAATTACATAAAACAACATTTTGCATTGGCATTTCTCCGAAGTGGCATATATAACTGTTCAACCTATGATCAAGAAACTGACTTATGCTCTCAGGATTACACTTCTGACCTCATATCCTATAGCAAAACCTAGTAACAAATTTTAACCCTTCTACAACTCCAAATCATAGCATTAATTCCACAATTGCCACCAATCTTTTATCTCATTACTCAAAACAAAACAACAACACAGCACATTCCACCAAATAACATCCATAATTGCTCAATAATAAGGTGGCAATAAAAGAAGATAACATATTCGTAATAGGCAAAGTTGGGGAAAGGAACACTGACCTGTCTGGCTCAGATAAAATGGTAGCCAGTACAAAAACGTGTAAGCCACAAGCTTCGAGAAAAACAAGCACAATGCAAATGGTATAACCCCGGGGATCCAACATGCTTCATAAAGCCCTACACTTTTCTTATATGCAGATCCATTCTGGATAATGTCATTCTTCCCTCCATTCTTCCCCACTTGCTCTGCATTTGCTTTCGGAATCTGCCTCTCTAAATCACTAGACACTGCTTCTACCTTTGTGTCTAGGCCAGGAAAACCCACATCTTCAGGATAAGCAGCCAAGAAAAAGAAAACTAAGAGCCCTCCCATTACAATAAATGCTCCAGGAAGTATAAAAGACCATCCCCAACCATACTCCAAAACACTAGCAGCAAGAAGAGAGCCACTTATATTCCCAACTGAAGTATGTGCATTCCAAATTCCCATTATCAATCCCCTCTTTCTTTTTCCAAACCAATTACCAATAACAGCCACAACAGAAGGCCAACCCGTGGCCTGAAATAACCCAGCAAGCATTTGCATAGCCAAATAGAACCAAAACATATGAAAATTCCAAAAGTATCCCATCCCAAATAATCCAACAAAAATTCCACTACCAATCATACCAGTCGTCAAAAACAACCTCAAATCCAATGTATCACCTAAATGGCCAGCAACATACATACCTAACGAGTAGCAAGCGAGAAAAGCAACATCGATTTCGCCCAATTTCGATGTCCCATCCCGCCCATTGAAAGGATACCATCCTTGTTCTCCATTCCAATCAATGAATTCCTCTTTAACGAAGATGTTACCAATTGGCCAAGGGAATCTGCCTGATTTTTGTTTTGGGGGTTCGGGATATAACACACTCTTGACTATGCTAGTCGGTTTTCTAGACGCATGGTAACAAGCATATGCGATGAAAGTAATCAACAGAATTGCATATCGGTATGTATTCAGAGTCCAATCTCTACCTCTTATGCTTCTGAAAAGCAAAATCCCGGGCGGCGCCTTCCTTCTTAAATCAGAAATTCGATCCATATCTATGAAATTAGTTTAGATTGAAAACGAAAGGGAAATTAGATTAATTGTATGAAAAAGAGACTTGCAGAATGCGCTATGGTTGAAAAGAGGAGAGAGATACTGATTGGGTGAGAGAGGAGAGGGAGAGAGAAAATGGCGGGAGGGCGAAGAAGGACGGCCCGACGGAACGTGGAAAGAGGAGAAGTACACGTGGCGGGATAATGGAATTTTTTGAACTGCAATTCGTATACATGAATGCCACGCAGTTTAAAACGACACAGCAAACCTGCCCCCAAGGATAACATTACGTTATTATCCGCAATGAAGCGCAAGTTTTTATTATGGAATAAGAAAAATTATTTTCAGTAACCCAAGTAAACAATTATTTGATTTCGGTAACCAAAAGGAATAAAATTATTCAATTTCTTAGATCTCTTCATTCGAAATAGTATCTTTATTAAGTTAGATGTGCTAATAAAATACAAATATATATACTATAACTATTGCAAAAATGTTTTAAAAATATTTCTTTTATAATATATTATATGGATTACTAAAAAGAAAGATATACATACTACATATCTACTACGGATTTATCCTTTTGGAAAAAATTGAGATTTTTTATATATGGCTACAAGTTTAGAAAGTTGGAAAGATGACTGTTATATATATATATATATATATGTAGAGCTATCCAAATTCGGTCTATATGGTCTTAAAACTGTTAATTTGGGATATTTTACTTTTAGTTTATTTCATTTAAGTATATTTGATTCCTTACATATTGCAATTGATCACATTTATATTAGTTAATGTCTAAATATTACAAGTTTTTATACATTTTATTGCATTTATCTCAATATATTTGAGATATCCGAATAATATGTTCATTAATGTCACTGAAATTTTATTTTTATTACTAAACTAATGACCACTGTACTGATGAGATTTATTCTCATAATTTACATGCTCGTTAATTTAATTTTTATAAAAAATGTAACAATTTTTTTTGTTCGTTTTACTCTTTTTTTTTTTTCATTTAGATAAGGATGTATAGTTTTTTAAATATCAATATGACATATTTCATTTGTTTTTCTATTCTTGAATCAAACATTATAATATGGTAAAAAATAGAATAACTATTTCATTCATGCATTTATATATTTTTTATTTTATTATTAGACTTTCAACACAAAAGACACTAATAATTTCAAAAACTACATAATTAGTATTTTAAAAAATAAATATTAAAAGTGTTTTATGTTAAAATATTAATTACAATAATGGTTTTTCTCTCTCCCTTATTCCTACTTTTAGGCTGGTTTGGGGCTGCTTTCCGTAACCCCGAAAACAGCTTTCAGTCAAAGCAAGAGGAATCTTACTTTGGCTGAAAGCTGCTTTTGGAGCTGCGGAAAGCAGCTTCAAATGCACAATTGGTAAAAGTCATATTGTATTCACGAAAGCACTAGAAAAATACTTAAAACTACTTTTAAAAAAAACAATAAAACCTAGCTATGTGAAAAACACTTTCACTAATAACAATTCCAAACTGACGATTACTCTCTACCTTATATCTACTTTTCTATCTCTCTTATCCATTACTTTTCTCTATCCTCGTATTAATTAAAAACTAATTTCTTCATTTATCTCTATATCTATTTATTTTTTCATTATTCCAAAGAAAGTTTTTTTTTAAATTTTTTTCCTCTTTGAAATGAGATTCATTTTCCATATTTTTTTATCTTCATTTTTTGCATTAGTATTGCACATAATTTATAAACACTATTTGTATACTGCATGTATATTATGGTTATACTAATGTATTCTATAACTTATACAAAGATTATATTAGTTTGATACTACAATATACTGCAATTATGTTGGTATTATAATGCAATTATATTATTATACTGTGTTTAATATTAGTGCAAAAAATGAAAATGGAAAAAAAAAAGAAAAAAAATTTGAATATGGATCTTATTTCGAAGAAAAAAAAAAGGAAAAAAACTTTATAAAACAGAATGATAAAAAAATCAACAAATAAAAAGATAAATGAAAAATTAGTTTTTAATTATAAAAAAAGAGAGAGAACAAAAGTGGATAAGGGAGAGAGAAATTTATAGGGGAGAGAAGTTAGAATACATTATATATATAAGAGAATATGATTTATTTATCAAAGATGCCATAAATATAATTTAATAAAAATATTTAAACTAAAAAAGTCCAAAATCATAATTAGATGAAAATTTAAATGCTCTATCATATAAAATGGAAAAATACTGAAAATTTTCTCTATATTATTTTTAGGGAATTTTACATAAATACATAACTTTTGGCACCATATAACATTTTTACCTTAAAAGAAAAAGTTTGCTTAAATACCTTAAAAACTTTTCAAAATTTCAAAAATACCTAAAACAAAAATTATCCTATTTACGTGATTCTTTCACAAAATAAACAACAAAACACAAATCAAAATCTCCAAAATACCTTCTTTACTTTGTCCACGTTTCTCTCTCCTCTTTTTATAATTTTTAATTTAATTTCACATTTATCTCTCAATCCGTTTATTTTTTTGTCATGCGACTTTAGAAAGTTTTTTTTATTTTTTTTTATCTTCGAAACAAAGTCCATATGTATATACTTTTTTCGACATATTTTTTTCACTAAAGTATAACTAATTATGCCTTTGTATATTGAGGTATAACTAAAGTATAATTAAGGTATAACTAAAGTATAATCACTGTAATAGTGTATCTTAATGTATAACTAAGGTATAATTAAGGTATAAATAAGGTATAATCAATGTAATAGTGTATTTTAAGGTATAACTAAGGTATAACTGAGGTATAATCACTGTAATAGTGTATCTTAATGTATACTAAGGTATAATTAAGGTATAAATAAGGTATAATCAATGTAATAGTATATCTTAAGGTATAATTACGGTATAACTAAGGTATAATTACTGTAATAGTGTATCTTAAGGTATAAAAAAGGTATAATCACTGTAATAGCGTATCTTAAGGTATAATTAATGTATAAGTAACGTATAATCAATATAATAATGTATCTTAGGGTATAAATAGGGTATAAATAAGGAATAACTAAGGTATAATCACTAGAATAGTGTATCTTAAGGTATAATTAAGGTATAACTAAGGTATAAAGAGTGTATAAACAGTGTATAAACAATGTATAAAGTGTATAAACGGTGTATAAATAATGTATAATAATATATAAGAAGTGTATAATAATGTATAACAATGTATAAGACGTGTATAAATAATATATAAATAATGTATAAACAATGTATAAACAATGTATAACAGTGTATAAACAATGTATAAACAGTGCATAAACAATGTATAAAAGTGTATAACAATGTATAATAAATGTATAAACATATAACATTGTATAAAAAGTGTATAATGCATAACAATGTATAAGTAGTGTATAAACAATGTATAAGCAATGTATAACAGTGTATAAGAAGTGTATAAACAATGTATAACAATGTATAACAGTGTATAAATAATGTATAAACAATGTATAAACAGTGTATAATGTATAAACAATGTATAAATAATGTATAAACAATGTATAACAGTGTATAAACAATATATAACAGTGTATAAATAATGTATAAATAATGTATAAATAGTGTATAAACAGTGTATAACAATGTATAACAGTGTATAAATAATGTATAAACAATATATAAATAGTGTATAACAGTGTATAAATAATGTATAAACAATGTATAAGCAGTGTATAATGTATAAACAATGTATAAATAATGTATAAACAATGTATAACAGTGTATAAATAATGTATAAACAATGTATAAACAGTGTATAAATAATGTATAAACAATGTATAAATAGTGTATAAACAGTGTATAACAAATGTATAATAAGTGTATAAACATATAACATTGTATAAGAAGTGTATAATGTATAAATAATGTATAAGTAGTGTATAAACAATGTATAAGCAGTGTATAACAGTGTATAAGAAATGTATAAACAGTGTATAACAATGTATAACGGTATATAAGCAGTGTATAATGTATAAATAATGTATAAACAGTGTATAAGAAGTGTATAAACAATGTATAAACAGTGTATAACAGCGTACAAACAGTGTATAAACAATGTATAGTAATATATAAGAAGTGTATAACAATGTATAACAAATATATAAACAGTATATACCAATTTATAACAATGTATAAGAAGTGTATAAACAACGTATAAACAGTGTATAAGAAGTGTATAAACAGTGTATAAACAATTTATAAACAATATATAATAGTATATAAGAAGTGTATAACAATATATAACAGTGAATAGTAAGTGTATAAACAATGTATAACAATGTATAAGAAGCATATAAATAGTGTATTTCATTGAAGAATTAGTTCAATTTGTCACCAGCTGACAATGATTTTACAAAAGATTAATATTCAACATCAATAGCTAAAGTAAATAGACCCCTTATAGTAAAAAAACTGGCGCTATACATGAATACATGATAAATTTTCGGGTCTAATAAATTGTCGAACTTGATCACCGAAAAAGTCTACCATGGAAGTCGTCTGCCGCTGAATTAAAAGTTTGCCGGTTGAAAGCTCCTGAATATGGCAGAGCACCTGTCCTTGCTTTCCTCTATCTCTTCAAGGACTTCATTCTGGTTTTGTTTATTACCCTGTACCTTACAGTCTCTATTGTTCGAATACTAATTCCATGTAAAGGTATTTTATGCAAGCAAAAAAAAGAAAAAACCACATGAGAGCAAAATTACATGATAAAAGTTCTCAAATGTGAAAACATAGACATTGATATGAGGTCAAATATAAACAATCATTCAATATCCAATAAAAAGAACAAGTGTTGATATAAAAATGGCTCACAGATTTTGCAGTCCAAATTCAGATTTCATAAATATAGCTCACAGCTGCAAATTGCACTCACCGTGATGATAAAGTGCTGTCATTTTAGGATATGAAAAGCTCAACTAAATTTTGGTAGTAAAAACTCTTTTAGTCTTTTCTTAGTGCGTTCGTTCCTAATTGTTTCTTCATATAGGTCTAATTCAAATCAGCTTTTCTTTTTGTCACAACTCACAAAAGAAAAAAAAAAAAAGAGTATCATAATGTAGGTTACTGTTAAATTCAACAACAATATTCTTACACTAGCTTCAAGTATTCTTCTCTGTGTCGGAACAGAGTGAAAATTAACTTTGATTTCTGATACTGTCCAATTAAAAAAACAAAGGTAAATTGGATTCAGCATCAGCATAAAAATTAACTTTGATTTCAGACACAGCTGTGAGCTATATTTAAGAAACAAACAAGCTCACAAAAATGGCTATCTTTCCAGAATACTCCTTGGCAGATCTGAATATGAAGTACCTGAATATTGAACCAATATATGGCTATCTTTCCCTCTTTCATTCCTATCTCTCATTGCATTAAGAGCCATAGAAGTTCTTTTCATGATTACTCCTGAGACAACACAAATGACGTTATAAACACCTTGGAATTAAACCAATTCAACAAATTAATTCTGCAAATCTTTCAGCTCCAACCATTTCCAATGATAAAAATAAATAAATAATATAAAATTATCAGACCTAAAAAGTCATAAAGCGGGTTTCTCATCTTATCTAGCAATAAACCAAAATTATACTATTCAACGTCAAAGATAAATGAATTGCTAAATGAAATTGGAAGAAAGAACATCATAAAAACCCTAGAAGCGAAGCAATCACTGGACCTATTTAATAATAAGAACACATATACGCAGAAAATTGGTGTCGAAGAGGACTGGTTCAGGGCTTGAGTGAAGAAGCCACTTCAAAAATTGTTACCTGACGAGTGAAGAAGCCACTGCAAAAATTGCATTGGCGGCAGCCTCATATGAGGAAACTGTGCTGTAGCGGCTAAAAAGAGTAGATGGAGAAGAGAGAGTATCGATGAGGTGGTTAATGACGACGTCCCGAGTCCTCTTAAATGGTGGCCAGATTCGGGGAGAGAAACTATAGTTATCGGGAGATCGAGGAAAATGATGGTGCTGTGTTTTCTCAATTTCTGCCATTTTCCCTTAGAAAAAACGTAAAAAAGAAAAAAATGAGTATTAAAGTATTAAATAAAAGAATTTAAAGAAAAAGCGTAATTGAGCAAATAGTTAAAGGTATGGTTTGAAAGTAAAGTTATTATTAGGTGTAAAACTGACAATTTCCCTTATTTTTAAAATGTTTGAAGTTATTTTTATTAAAAGCTCATTTGGATCATGTTTCAAACTCTACTGAACTCGGCCCGGTCTGCATATTGAATCCATTAAGGATAAAACGGTCCGTTTCACCGTACGGATGCTGCGCTGTAGAGCTTGATCACTTCCTCTCTAACATCGGATAAGGCTTTTCTTTCTTTCCCTTATTGCTTTTGTTACTTCAATTTCTCTCTGCTTACGATCCTTACTTAAATACCACTAAAACAGCTCTCGCATGGCTTCTGCTCATTGACTCTGTCCATCTTTCGCCGCTTCTTTTAAACTCTAGCTTCTTTCTTCGAAAAAATGGGTTCCAAAATTCTTCCTCAGGTACTCCAATTTCTACACATGAAAATGTTTGTGGCCTCTTTTCGTTGTATGTTATTTACATTTGAAATTTGCAGGCACTTGTTATGATTCCGAGGAAACCCACTCAATGCGCTGCTCCAAGGAATTTTGGTTTTTCTGCAACAGTCAATCGCGGTTCCTCCCTCTTCAATTCGTCTCCTCGGGTTTCGGTTAATCGGGGTTTGTCAAATTCAAATCTCGACGCGGTCATTTCCGCATTTGCTAGACAGAGATTTGTCGCGGGAGCAGAATCGGAGGAGTCTGCAGGTGGTGTGGTAGCGGAAGAGAATGTAGATGTTGAACAAGAGACGGAAGCAGTTTCTGAAGATGATGGAATGAAGGGCGAAGAGACAGTTAAAGAACCAAGAAAGCCAATAATTAAACTTGGAGATATAATGGGGGTACTGAAGTGATTCCCCTCTTTCAACTTATATGCGAATTTGTGCTCTTTTTGTTTTTTGTTGAGGGAAATTCTTTGTGTAGATATTGAATAAGAGAGCAATTGAAGCATCAGAGAAGGAAAGGCCAATTCCAGATATCAGGACTGGAGATATACTACAGATTAAATTGGTAACTGCATTTCCTTATTTTTCTCTTTTGGCTTTTTTTTGTTAATGATGTGTTTCTCTGATAAATTTAGTGCTTTCGAAATTTGATTTGGCGGTTCATGAACAGGAAGTACCAGAAAACAGGCGTAGGTTGTCCATCTACAAAGGAATTGTAATTTCCAAGCAAAATGCTGGTATTCACACTACAATTAGAGTTCGGAGGATCATTGCTGGCATAGGGGTTGAGATTGTTTTCCCTCTGTGAGTGATTTTGACACGTTACTTTGTTATGTTCTTTTGCAAAGAGAATATAGGTCATACAAAATGTAAATCAGGTTAAATGGTGTTCATTATAGAGGGTTTCATGTGCTCGGCAAGTATGTACTAACATCCATAGTAACATGGCTAGTGATGTCAAAATGAAGTTGTCTAAACAAATTTTGACGATTGTACTTGTCATCTCTTGGTCTTTATAAATGTAATATCAGAGTACAAAATTCTTTTTAAGCTTCAGCAGTTGTATGTTAGATAAGGGACTCATGAAATTTGTCCTGCATTATTACACTGATAATATAAGCTAAGCAAGTTTTGTATTCATGACCTTGATGTAACCTATAAATTTTTATTATCAGTTTCTTTCTTAGAGTGATTAAGTTTTTTGCAGTTATTTATATATCATCTTATTCTTCTATTTTAATATTGCAGCTACTCCCCAAATATCAAGGAAATAAAAGTAGTCAACCACAGGAAGGTCCGGAGGGCGAGGCTGTATTATTTGAGGGACAAACTTCCAAGGCTTTCTACATTCAAATGAAAAACATGGAGGGAGTTGGTTTTCAGTTATCTTCTTATCCAGAGTAGTATCCTGACTGCAGAGATGTTGTAGGAACCACATTTCCATGTATCCTTTTTCTTTTTTCTTTTCTTTTTTGTTTTTATGGAAATTGTTGAATATGTAGGAGATTGGGGGGGGGGGGGGGGGGGGGGGGGGGGGGGGGGGGCGCGGGGCCGTGGTCTTCATCATGCAAAATTGACACTATACAATGTTTTTGTTTTTGTGCTGGCTAATTCTGGCTATCAAAATGTGCAATTTTATTACTTTCAAAGTCTGCAATGTGCTTTTACTCATCTCAGTGGAACTATTCTTAATTCTCTCATTAGTTTGATTGTACTTTTTTTTTCCTCAGTCGCATACATTAGCTCATGTGAGATAGTTTGTGTCCCTCTGTGCATTATAAGATGGAGGATGTGGATGCGATGTTGCCATATGTGCTATGGTGTTCAAATGTCGCATGAACCTATGGTATTTTTCACTCTTACTTGATGTTCTTTGAAAATGTAGATTATTTGTGTGTTTGCCTACATATTCTAGTCCATTAAAAGTGTCAAAATGTTTTCTAAATTGAATAGATGCTGCTTTAATTTTTTATGTTAAAAACGGTAAATCATTTGAGGATCCTTAAGGTTGCATATAAACTTCAAAGTTGATTGTTCACATTGATAGGTAGCCAAATAAAGGTTTCTCAGACTTGAAAATCGTATTAGGAATTAGGAAATTTTTGTTGAGTGATTAGTGTTCAAGGCTTACCTTGGCTTTAAGCTGAATGTTGTGAGTGTTAGTTGAAGCACAGAGTTGGGTATGAATAATAATGTACTCCTCTTAACACATTAAGATTGCAGATTTAAGCACTTCTTGTAATTTGTAAAGGGTTAATATTACACCAGAAACTATCTTCTGATTTAGGCTTAGCCAGTTCAACAACGATAACAGTTGCAGTTAGGAGAGGTAGGCCAGTGTTTCTGTTCGCTCCCTCTGGGTTATGGATTCATCAAATCCAGGGTATGGAGTAGTCCCAGTTACCAAATAGCTGCTAAGAAACACAAGCTAGAAAACACAATATGCACCCCGGCCACAACTTCATAACTCCAAATACCAGATTACAGAAAAAAAAAAAAAAAAAGTATCTTCTGGTTGTGCTCCACATTAAAGATATACATTTGAAAAAACACTATGTTGACCTGGTTTAAACGTTTAATTCCTGGTATGTAAATTGCATTTTTATTTTTTAGCATGTTGAGTGATATGTTGAGGTGAAGTTGTGAACATGCCGGCTTCCCCCCATGTTCTCCTTTGTTCTTCTCTTATCATTTCTGATATCCTTTTGTGCAACCCCTATTGTTTCTGATTGCTGACTAAACAAAGAATATATTATTATATTTTGCATGTTAGATGATGATGATTATGAACTAACCAGAATCATTAGATGGAATGGTGGCTCCATAAAGAATGATGGAAATAACATTTTTTTTTTCTTTAAGGTGGGGGGAATGGGAAATATTGTTGACTTTTATATGCAGATTCCTCTGGGTCAGTTGTGATCTGGGGTGAAATGAAAGCCTTTGTTGGCATCCATAGGGGCCCTACAACTTGAATGTTCATTCATGTTCTATCTTAGTAAGTTAGTATTATTTTAATCAATAATGTGTATATCATGGGATATAATTAAATATTGTATTCCTTGCGTTTAAGTACCCATTTAAGTCTTTCTTGTTTTGTTTTGTTTTATTTATGTGTCTTCAAACCAATTAACCGTCTTTGCGTCCAATAGCGACTTGCGATTTGCATTCTTTATGTTGATTTTTCTATGCGGAACAAATTAGGTAAGATGTGAAACTAATTGTTTAATTTTAGGCTAAACACATCTTCAGACATTTTAACTTTAATGGATTTTGCAATTGGTTCTTTAATTAATTTTTTTTAACATATTGGATACATGATTTTTTTGTTTTTTGTTTTTTTTGATATCATTAGTCTCAAACTTGACAAATTTGTGTCGCATAGGCTATAGTATCCGTTAACTGACATGTGACATAATTTTTACGAATATGCGAAACTAAATCGGAGGTATAGCATGCATGCATATGAAGTATGATTCAGATTCCTACAATGAACTCTAAAGTTTTCACTTTTCACAAAAATTATGTTACGTGTTGATTAATAAATATTGCAGTTCATGCGAAGCAAATGTGTCGAGTTTGAGATTAATACTATCAAAACAGAAAAATATGTACTCAAATGTATTGAAAAAATTGACGAGGATGACAATTGTAAATTCTATAAAAGTTCAAAGGTTTGGTGTATATGTTTTCTTAATTTTATATGCAAGTGAAATATCGCTTTCCAAGAACAAAGATAGCAACAAGTGAAACTTTGTACGAAAACCAAAATTAAACTAAAGTTGATTAATTTCTATTAGGGATGGGAGTTTTAAAGAGACTTTTGCCCTTCTTTGATGATTAAAGTTTGATCAGAATAGAATATGACTTGAAATGACAAAATACCAATTTTGGTAAAATTTATTATCTTTTCCCTTAAATGCAATTTCAAGTCTCTTGCTATTTTCAATTTTTCATTTATTCGCATGGATGGTTGGATTCTTAATATTAATTTCGGGGCGAACCTTTAATATTTGCATATGTAATTTCTCCTTAAAAGTTAACGCTGAAACAAACTGTCTTCATTAAACTTTATTATATAGGTAGGAGTTATCATCATCAGTATACGGATTTCTGACAATCAACTAAGTAGCTTTTTTATGTATCAAAATAGTATAGTGTATTTCTACCAAAAAAAAAGTATAGTGCACTTAATGCAATGAAAACACCAAGAAAAGATTTGTTAGTGAATTAAGTTAATTAGGTGTACTTATTTACCAAAAGATTGGGTTTATTCAGGCATAATACTAAAATTTAACAAGGATTGTGTTTAAACAAAAAATGCAAAAATTCTTGAAACAAATTAATATTATTAAGGAGACTCAAACCATACCAAGACATAATTGAATGGTCACAATAAAATTAGGTATATTTATTTTATTAAAAAAAATAAAATATTTGTACAAAAATGTTGATGTAAATCATGCAAAATTTAGTAATGAAAATGTTTATCAATAAATTTATAGATTTTGCCAAATTTTTAATTGCTAATAGTTAGCAAAAATAAATATTAATATTGTGGATCAGTTTAATTCAAAATTCAGAGTGAAAACAAACACTTCTTAAATTTGAAGCTGTAAATATGATAAAATTCCAATTTTAAATTTATTATACTACCATTTAATTCAAAATTTAAGTTAATTGGTGACCTCCATGGATCGTATTTGTTTCTTACTTTTAAAAATAAAAATAAAAAACTAAATGATGCCTGAATCATGTTCAAAATTTTATTGAAAAACAATCCAAAAAAGAAAGAAATATTGAAAAAAATAATAATTTGTTAAAAGAAGATTTAATTTGGCCCATACTTGCTCACCTAGAAGGAGTAATGAGACATGAAAATGGGTAATCACCATTCACCCAACATATATAGGTCCCACTTTCAGAGTAGTAGTAGTAATTCCAAAATTCTGAAACTTAACTCGCAATTTAAGCGGGCATTGTTTCTCTATTTCTTCCCACGTGTCTCTCTTCCCCGATTCAACAAACGCCCCTTCCACCATTCTCAATTTCCGGTTTCTTCGATATTCTAAACCAACCATTCCTCTTTCTCCTTCTCCCTCTATCTGAACTGTTTGAAATCTATTTTTTAGACACAAGGACCGCTTTCACCGATCAATTTCCGATTTAGTCGCCTTGTTTCTCGAGCCATTTTAGTGCTGTATTTCGGACGGAGACCTTTTTCTTTTTATTTTAAAATTAAATTCAATCTCCTTCACATTCGTTTAGCCACATGTTGGTGCTCTAAATTTGTCTCTCTACATCTTTCTCTTGCTTTTACCTGTCCGTTTCCTCTTTTTCTCTCTTTCTCCAAGTAATTCATTGTTCGCATGTGTAAATTTTTGGGGATTATGTTCTTGTTCTTGTGGTTGTGAGCTATAGGGTTTCTTTCTTAATTTGCCTGGTTGGTAGGTTTTTCTTTCGTTGGTTGATTTTTGAGGTTGTGTGAGAATCTTCTCGAGATTGATCTGTGTTTGGTGGGACGGACATGACTGCCGGTGCTAGTACTCAGTTGATCTCCGTTCATCCTGATGAACTCAAGTTCGTTTGTGAGCTCTCTCTCTCTCCCTCTTTCTTCACTTTTTTATTGATCTTATGCATTGGAGACGCTTCAGACTTTGCGCTATTGAAATTATTTTAGCCTTACGATTCTGGCTGCACGGATTAGTTTCAATTACTGCAAACCGTGTGAATTAGAATTTATAATATGCTCATGTTGGTCTAGAATGGTTATCACTTATCATCTGTCCACTTGTTTCTTGCTTTGGAACTAGATGGTTAGATTTTTCTGAATTTAGGAGCATGCATGATGTATCTTATTTTGAATCAATGCTTATGTTCATAGCATTAATATACTTTTTACACTTAATAGTTGACCCTTCATAAATCCAAATCCTTTTTGTGCTGTTTCATGGAGGCCACGTAATTGCTATTCCTTTTGTCAAAGAGCTAAATTAGATATCAGGATTGTAACTTTCAGAATTGTAAAGTTGGTTTGTCTGCCATGTTGAAGGAACCAATTAGGTTGTTATTTTTCTTCGCCTATAATTACATTTTTTCCAAGCGTTTAAAATTATCCTTTAGATTCTTGACTCGGCCAGCCATTGAAGCAGAAAAGAGTATATTTTCTAATAATGGTGTGTTTGCTGGTTAACGATATTCTTGCGATGGCATATTTAAACTTAAGTATTAATGAGCTGTTGTTTCATAATTCATATATATCATTGATTCCAATTACGAATTATGACATGCTAGGCTGTTTTATGTGGATGTTAAACATATTAGATGTATGTCTTTAGTGAATCTCCAACACATTGGAGATGGTCACGGATGATGGAAGGAAGAACTTATAATTTCGAGGAGACAACTCATGGAACTGTGCAAGTCAGATAACTAAACCCACATCTGGACCCAGTCAAATAGTCTGGGCAATCCAAAAGCTTATTACTGGGGGGAATTGTCTGGTCCACATTTATTCCCTTAAGCGGAGGAACTGTTTTAGTAACATGTATGAAAACAGTAGAATTGAATTGTGTCTTTCTGGATTTAAAGAACCTAAATAGAGACTGCCTAGAGCATGGTTATGTTGCAAATTCTCCTGCTCTTTAACTAAATATGAATTTATACTTAGTATTCTTAAAATACTTTTCGAATGTATGAGTCCACCTCATGTTAATCAAATATACGGCTAAATTGTTGTTTTGCTTACATGTTAGTTTTTTGGTTTTAAATATTCTTTTCGCATGAACAGTTGAGCTGGAAAGGCAAAGTTATTGTGACCTTAAAGTTGTGAACAATACAGAGCATCATGTTGCTTTTAAGGTATGTCTCCGTTGCTGAACAGATATACAGAAGTATATAAACTCATTCTTAATGAGTATGCAATTAAGCCATTGTGGAATTAATCCCCACTTTTACAGGTTAAAACCACTTCACCCAAGAAGTACTTGGTACGACCCAACACTGGTGTTATACAGCCTTGGGATTCATGTATCATCAAAGGTGCCACTTTCTAAATTTTCACAATTTTCTGTAAAATTTTTCGAATCTCTCTTTTATGAATTAATGTTTTAGGATTCATGTACATAAGGAGGTCATTATATTATGGCATCAAAGTTCTGAAAACATGAATACTGTTATGTTCTCGTGCATTAGTTTGGTGATTTCTTACAGCTGTTGAATCCGATACCTGAACTGCTGTTGGTCTTGTCCGTTATAGGTTTTGCTTGCAACCATTTACTAGACTGCTTTTCCTGCTTATATTTGTTGGTTGAAATCATGTAATCTCGTAAACTAACTACTGCATTTTCAGTTACTCTTCAAGCCCAACATGAATATCCTCCTGACATGCAATGCAAAGACAAGTTTCTCTTGCAGAGTACAGTAGTACCACCTCATTCCGATGCTGATGAACTTCCACCAGATACTGTAAGAATGTGAATTTGGAGAAGAAAATTCGTTGTTCGACTATCATTGTGAAATGGCATCATCATAATGACAATAATATATGGTTTTTTGTATTAGTTTAATAAACATGGTGGTGGAAAGGTAGTAGAGGAATGCAAGCTTAGAGTTGTATACCTTTCTGCATCAACTCAAGGAAACTTAGAAGATGAGGCATTAAAGACTTCTTCTCAGAGTCCTGAGACTAAATCTGTGAGTTCATTGTCTTTTACTTGGAGGAATATAATTGCTGGGTACCTCCATTTTCATGTCATTAGAGGTGTAAGTTTTGAATTGTAGAATGTAGCGTACAACTCAATGTCATGTTTAATTTAGTTTATCAGACCATTCAGCTAGCTTTATCTATCGAGTTCCTAAACAAGCATACCTTAGAATTTCTAAATTGCCCTTTTAACATATCTCATGAAAATTTCATCCGCATGTTCGATCAGACTTTACAGCGCCTGAAGGATGAAAGGGATGCAGCTTTGAGACAATCACAACAATTGCAACGTGATCTGGTCAGTGCCCACTCATTGCTTAAAGCTTTATTTATTTATTTATTTATTGTTGGCTTGCCAATACTTGGAAATTTGGATCTAATTCTTATATAAATAAGAATATCTACTTATATATCACCTCCTCGGATTGGCTTTAGTCTTAGATAACCACTTGTGGAAGTCTATTGTCCATTTGTTTATTTTATTCCACGTTTGCATCATTTTCAACAGCCATCTAGTAGCAAATTACTTAAATCGACATTTGAAGAGCTTAAAGTCCATGTTTGACAAAATATTGTGATAATGTTGACACCGCTGCCTAAAATAAGAATGTTGAAAAAGGTTCGTTGGTTAATTGAATAGACAAGGCATGTAATTTTCTTTTCTTAACAAAGACCAAGGTTTGTTATAATTCTTTCTAATCACGAGAAATGGTGTACTTGTTCTAATGTCAAACTTCCCATTTGTAGTAACGGAAAATCAAAAACTTGAATTTCAATTTTTATCAAAATTGAAAAGCAAAAAATAATTTTCTGGGGCCCAACCAACTATTTGCAGAGCAAAAGTATTTATAAATCTAATTTTGTATACCGTATATTTCAAAATTATGAAATTCTTTATGGAAGCCACTCTTTCCCCCAACCAAAGAGAGGTCCTCATCTGAGTTGTTTGGCTAGTTGTTCTTCTCCTCTAGACTTTGTGATTTTGTTTTTGTGCTCAAGGCTGAATTGGGTTCTCGCTATCTAGTTTTAAGGACTTGTGAATTGATGAGAAAAAGAGGGGATCAGATGCTGTCATGAAGATAAATAGATGAGAGAAGGTTCATACTTCATATGTGCGTTAGATAATGCAGCCCATACTGACTATTTTGTACAATGCCTCATACTGTTCCATCCTGCAGGAGATGATGAAGAGACGGAGATTTCGGAAAAGCGATCCAGGGTTCTCGCTGACATTTGCATTTGTTGTGGGACTTATTGGTATAATGGTTGGGTTCATCTTGAACTTCTCATTATCTTCACCAGCACCAGTTAATGAATAAAAAGCACAGGAACTGAACTGAAGAGACAAGCTTGCTTGTCTTGTTCTACTGTACAAGTTCTGGTTGGACGATAATGGGGATTATATACTCTTCTTCTCCTGTACATTGATTGCTGCAACTGTTAGTTTGGCATATATATTTTTATTTCATTCATATGTTACCGTTAGTGGCGAATGTTTTTATCCCATTTTAAGTGTTACTGAATCAGTAACTGGTTTATTTATTTTTGTTGCATTTTCTGAATATTGTTGGTGGTAGCCAAATTTTGTGCTTGAAGACTTCCGAAAATTAGAATCTTTTTTTTACAACATACAACAAGATAAATATAATTCAAGATGATAATAATAATAAATATATAAGAGAAAACTACGAGAGTATTATATTCAAAATATTTTCGAATGAATTATGAATGTCATCACAAAAAGAGGAAAAGAATAATCATTAGCGTCAAATTCTAGCACTGGAACGGAGGGTATTTTTCGTTATAAAATGTTTCACTGGTATTTTTCGTAAGAAAAGTTTACTATGCAACTATATATAGATATATATAGATAGTCATGAACATTAACATTTTTATATTTACATCAATTTTATGTGGCCATATATACATCACTTTTGTAATTTAAATTTAAACTATTTTTCAAATGATTCGAGTTTAATTTAATTAATTTTAGATAATCTTCATGCTGATTTGTTTTAATTGTAATCATTAAAAAAAAAAAAAAAGAAGTGTTTTTCCAGTTAAAATACAAAAACTTCCAAGTTTGAAGTTTCGCCTCCAAATTGAGGAGTGAAATTGGCGGGAGATTCCCACGTGCTAAATCTCAAAACTCCAAAGAGCCCGTATCCGCGCCTCTTCCTCTCTGTCTTCACTCTTCCTTTCTGAAAATCTTCTACATCTGTCTACAAGCCCTAGCCTCCGCTCTTTTTCTCTCTCTCACCGTCGTAATGCCAACTCATCCGTCGGAAGCTCAGCTCGCCACGCTCCACTCAGTCTCTACGGTCACCGGAAAGCTAGATTTGGATTCGGACCCGGAGTTGCAGAAGGCATGGCATCTCCTATCAATCCTCCTCTCACTCGGCCATCCAGCTTCGCCTTTCGACCTTGCAATCCGTTGCACTCTCTTCCGTGCGACAGTAGATCTCATCCGATCTCTCTGCTCCATTCCTAATTCACCAATAACCTTAACTGAAATCGACGATAAGGGCAGCTTTGTGACCATTTCTCCCCGGGGCTTTTTTTCTTTTCAACAATTTCGCTCGAACTTCAACTTGATAGATGCTTTTGTGACTCGAATTGGAACTACGGTACGGGGATCTGGAATATCATTTGAGGATTTTATGAGGATGTGCTTCTGGAAGAAGCGGAAGCGAATCCAGACAGATTTCGTAGAATGTAAGAAAACGGTTTTTAAGTTTTGTTTTCTAGAGCTATCAATTGCTTAGTTAGTGATTCTAATTATGCCTTTTGTCCTACGGTTACAGTGGAAAGCAAGTATTTGTCGGTTTCTCCTCTTTCGAAAAGAATTCGAAATGATTGCGCCAAGGTATTCTTCAATTCTGCAACTGATTCAGATTTTTATTTCTGCATAATTTTTTTTTATTTCTGAGCTTTCAATTTGAGGAATTCAACGCTTTCCATTTATTGAGCAAGAATGAATAGGAATTTTAAATTTTGAAATAGTTTAGAACCGCCTATTTGACTGTCATATACGGCTACAATGTAAAGTCAATAGGAATTTATCAGTAGTGGAGGTACACGGTATATAATGATTATACAGTTCTAGTTATCTGCATTTGAGTGCAAAAAAATAACATCCCGAATTGTGAAATAGGAGGGGTATCTATAAAGGTGATTTTTGCATCTCATTGAATGTATCAGCAGGAACAAAAATGCCAGTCTATTAACGTAACAAGCATGATTATGCAGCCTAACCTGTTCATCAAAGCCACAGCCAACAAGTTGATTGGCAAACCAAAGAATGGAAAACAAGATGAAGATGAAGTAAACAAAAGTATGATTGTGGAATGGACAGAGCAAAATAGAATCACGGTGTCTGAGCTTGGTGAAGAATCTGCTCTTCCCCTAGTTATATCGGACACGGAAGATGTCAGTGAAGAAGCTAAAGTAGAGCAGGAAGATCTCCAGAGTAAAACAGTTATTGATGTTACTTTATGCAAGGAAGATTTCAAACAGACCAATATTTCAAAATTGTTGTGTGCAAGTGCTAATGATGCTTGTAATGCTGAAGTTGATTGTCCTATGCAAACAGTAGGAATCAAATGCATGGAAGAGGAGCTGTTAATTGATACTAGTACTTCGAAAAAAGCAGAGAACAACTGCTTACAGCTAATTGATTTTACACATTCAGACATGCCAAGAGAATTTGAGTTTACAAAGATGAATGAGTTGACACCATTAGTTGAAGAGCAAGAAAAAAGTCATGCTAGGAATCAAGCAATCACTCCAACAATCAGACTTTCTGTAACTCAGAAGCATTTGTCAAGACCCTCAGCCAAGATGAAGCTCACTTTCGGGGATGCGGCGAATCCAAAAAAGGAAGCTGTTCATCATTCTTTAGAGGGAAGTAAGGCAGTAAGCACAGAAAAAGAAAACCGGCAGGTTAAAAGAAATATCATAACAATTGGTATGGCAGAAACGCCAAAGCAGAAGCATGATAACATGCAAATAAGAAAAGGCAGAAACGATCTTGCCCCTGTTTCTCCCATAGTAAGCTTCACCCTGCTTATATCTGCTCACATATTTCCTTGTTCACTTTATATCCGTCTCTATAACTAAAGCTCCTTCACTAATTATAACTAGTGGTCTTATTGTTTCATTTCCTCTGAATGCGATCCAATGATTGCTGCTTTGTAGGATCAAGTGGAATCCAAGGTCCTGCCATGCTTTGAGTCTTATATTGTAGAAGAGGAAGAAGGATCTGGTATGAAAGCTTTTGTTTTAGTGTTTCTTATAACATTGTTCCCACCAATTTATGTTATGCAGATCCATTGACAGTTAACCCACACTGGCAGGTGGTTATGGCATCGTTTACAGGGCACAGAGGAAAACTGATGGGGCAACAGTTGCTATTAAATGTATGTGACACAACTAGTTTTTGTGTTATGCTTATGTCACCATTTTTTTCGTCAGCATAATCAAGTTTGGTCCTGTTTTCTGCAAGTACAGACACTTTGTAGGTTATATTTCTCATTATTCTTCATCATTGTGGATTGTGCTATCTTAAGAAAGCACTGAAACATCCCCCCCTTTACAGTCCTGTAGAAAAAGATATGAGACATCAAAATCATTTTCTAGGTTCCGCTTATTATTTCTAAAAGTTTCAAGTTTTACATTAGATAAATTGCTGTGATGGAGTGCATTTTAAAGATTTTTTTTTCTTTGTTTGTAATGATTGTTTATCAATACTGCATAATACTTCCTTGATGTCTATTTGAATTGTTTGTGCTCCATAGGTCCTCATGCAAATGCTCATAGGCACCATGTTATCAATGAGCTACGGATGTTGGAGCGCTTCGGGTGAGATCTTCAGAAAGATAAACTCATCTTTAAGAAATTGAGCTTAATTTTTATTATAAAAATATGTTTAACATGCAAGTTAACTTGATAATTCAGGGGTAAAAACTTTGTAATAAAGTATGAAGGCTGTCTCAAGAATGGCAGTTCTGACTGCTTTGTTCTAGAACATGTTGAGCATGATAGACCAGAGGTAATTTTCGATTTCTCATATGGTTAAACACTATTTGTTCATCAGTTGATTTTCCTTCAACTTTTTAGGTGTTGAAAAGGGAAATAAATATTTTTGAGCTACGTTGGTACGGTTATTGCATGTTCAAAGCCCTTGTTAGTCTTCATAAGCAGGTAAGATCTGTATGTGTTAAATTTTGATTTGCATGTTATTTGTAGGAACAAAGAATCTTGACTTTCATTCTCATCTTGGCAGGGAATAGTCCATAGAGATGTAAAACCTGGCAATTTTCTTTTCTCTCGCAAGGGCAACAAAGGCTATCTGATTGATTTTAACCTAGCCATGGTTAGTTATTTTTGTCCGAGAAAACTTTTGTGCCCGTTGAATTTTTCTCCTCTTATCTCATATTTAGTTATCACTGAATGTTATTAATCTCAATTTTGTTTTTTTCACTGCTAGGATCTCAACCAAAAGTATGCAACAATTAGTAAGTCCCTATTGCTACCTGTTTAACATGCTATATTAAAACATGATGTTGGCACATGAAGTTAATTTAAGTATTCAATACTGTCCAAAGATTCAATTTCGATACCTCTTCATTTAGTTTACCTTCTTATGCTCCTGATCAAAATATGTGGCTAAAGTTGTGATAGTCATGATCTAATATTTATCAGAATACTTTTGCAGACAAATCAAAGGCAAGGAATGATGTGAGCCTCAATCATGTAACCCTTTCCAACTCCAAATATGTCCCTCCTACCAAAAGTAGGAAGATTCCTAGTGCTAAATCCTTCAATCCAATCAATCAAGAAGCAACAAAAGGCTTGAAGGCAAGAATAGAAGTCAAGAACCAAGGAAAGAGAGTTGTAAACAGAGCAAAGACCCAAAAAGAATTGAGTGGTTGGAACATCATGAAAAGTCAAGGACCAGATGGCTCTGGCATAACCTCAGCAAAGGATGTGACAAGTACAAGGACCCCTTCTGCTGAAAGGCTCAGAGAGCCTTTACCATGCCAAGGCAGGAAAGAACTTATCAACTTGTTGCAGGAAGCAATGCATAGCCCAAACTATGAAGCATCAAGTGTTCCAGCTTCTATGAGAAAGAGGATTGCTGCACCTCCTGGAAAAGTGGATGAAAAACGTATCTACCTTACTCCAATGCCTCTTCACTCTACTGGAAATGCCACTCCTGGTGCCTGCTTAATTAAGAACAAAGGTTTGTTTCTTAATTGTCAGCTTGATGATTTGGTTTGTTAGAACTATGTATTCAAGTCTATTCATCATCCTTTTTGTATGGCAGATGGAATGCACAAGAAAGAAGGTCCATGTGTTGGAACCAAAGGTTTCCGGGCTCCAGAGGTGAGAATGAACGAAATGCCACTATACATTAGTTAGTTACTGTATTAGAGGATGATGGTCATTGCTGCCTATGAACTTTTCCCATGAATGTATAACTAAAAATGCCAGCTGGTTACAGGGTTATTGGGATAATTGCCAAAAATCTGAATTATGCATGATATGATGTTGTATTACAGTTGATATATAATAGTAGATTGTCGATTTAAATCAGATAACTTTGTTTTATGGTTTTCAAAATTATATAGAAAAACTGGATGTAATTATTTTTAAAGAATTTACAGTTTCTGATAGATAGTTAAGATCTAATCTTTATTTATCTTGTACATCAAATTGTGTACTTATTTATTAAGATTTCCCTGTTGATGGTCAAATTCACAGTAATGAACTTTACGGTAATAAATGTTGAGCGTTTTCTCCAGGTGCTATTAAGATCTCCCCATCAAGGACCCAAGGTTGATATTTGGTCAGCTGGGGTCACCTTACTTTACCTGATGATTGGAAGAACGCCATTTTACGGTGATCCTGAACAGTAAGATATATTATTTTTAATCCAAAAGCATTTTTATGCCCACATTATATTTTATCCACACTAAATGTCGATGTTGCCTACCATACTGTTGCTATTATCAGGAATATAAAAGATATCGCAAAGCTAAGGGGCAGTGAAGATCTGTGGGAAGTTTCAAAGCTACATGATCGAGAAGCCTCATTCCCACCGGTATTTATACTCAATAGTTGTGATCTTGTCCTATAATTATCAGAATTTGATTTTTTAAAAAAAGGAACTTGTATTTAAAAGCTTCATTTTGCTGCAGGAGTTATATAAAACTGAATTTTTACCATCTGTAAAACTATCTGAATGGTGCAAAATAAACTCAAAGAGACGTGATTTGATTGATCTAATCCCAAGTTCACTCATTGATCTTGTGGACAAGTGCCTGACAGTGAACCCAAGATTAAGGATCAGCGCAGAGGATGCATTAAAACACGAGTTCTTTGCTCCATGCCATGAAGACTTAAGAAAGCAGAGGCTCCTCAGGCAGGGGTCCAGCTTGAATTCTGGTACAAATCCTCCATTACGTGGAAAAACCATTGGAAACGGGATGCCTGTTAATCAGCAAGCATGATCACATAAATTGATGGTACTGTCTTTTAAACTTCAACTGATTTTAGGTTATCCCTTAATTTGTAGCTATATATTTGATTCTATTGTTTGTAAATATGCTCTGGAAAGATTTCCTGAGCCCTGTATCTCTAACTGTAAAAATTTTGAAAAAAGGGAGTAAATAGCCTTCATTTAGTCCTCAAGGGAAGAAAGATTTGTACTATAATCAACTACGATTCAAGTTCCCAAATCCCACTCACATAAGCTACTGATTTGTGGCTGCTTGTCTCCCCCAGCAAGCAGCATTTGACACAGCCCTCCTGTTAAACTGGTGTGTTTGACATTCTCCTCTTTACCATCAGTTTTTCTGGGATTACCAGCAATTTGTTCGGTCATAGTTTGGCTTATATGATGAATTTAGTAATCAATTTTAGATCTCAATTTAGTTATTCAATTTGCCATTTATGATCAAATTAGTCCAAAACAGCATGCGTCACCATTTGATTGGTGAGTTTTTTTTTTTATATGCCTCTCTTAATGTTGATATATATAATTTTGGATTTATTTGTTCTCAAAAGTCAAGGTTGAACTAATTTATTGATATTTAAACTTGATATAAACACTGGTATTTTTATTGATATAAACCTATTAAGGATATAACTTAAGGGAATCAATAAACAGCTCCAAGTTAGTCATATGATCTGTGATCAATTCTTAATGCGTGAATTAATGGGCAAACTTATTGACACATTGGTCCGTCTTTATTTAATCAAATAATTAATGCCTCATCTACCCCTTGATTTAGAACAGGACTTGGTTGATAGCTACGTGGTGTGATTTCATTGGTACAAACACGTATCTGGCCATAAGGACCATTGAGGGGTCTTTCTTGGTGACAAAGCATAGTTATTAACTTTTTTTTTTTTATTATATCTTTTGCTTGTCAATTTCCTCCTTACTTGATACTTCATTCATTCCATCCAAAGGAAATAATAAAACAACGTACTTGGTCAAATCCACCACGAATTCTCCAGAATAGCCTTCAAATCCCTCTATGCGCTCGCGCAATTTAGATTATTGTATACTAGTATCTATACGTACAATGTGATACAATTGTTGATCCATTTTGTCTGCCTTTCATTTTCAGTGTTCCTTTTGCACCCATGTGGCCAACATTACATGACTAATATTTATTGTGATTTTTCTTAATCATGTGCATCTATAATTAATTGGAAAAATAAGCATCACAAGATCTTTTTCCTTTTTATTGTTTTAGATTAAATCTCCTCAATTTTCAATTTGACACAATTGATTTATTCTTAATAAAATAATAGCAGCATTAATAATTAAATTTAGTTTAAAATATTTTATTCATTTAATATGCATATGAATTTATATTTACATTAACAGTTTTCTGATAACTACATTACACTTATAAAATATTTATTCCCAAACTTTTAAAAAGGAAATTTTAAATGCATATAAAAAGAGTTATGCATTTGTTATCCAAATTAATTTTTTATTAGTCGAAAGAATTAATATATGATGTTATAATTAAATTATAATTTGTTAAAAGTCTCAATGTGTAAAGATTAGGACTTTAATTAACAAAAATAAAAACGACCATGGCCGCACAATGTTTTTTACCTAATTAATATAATAAATTTTAAGTAACTAATAAAAAAATAAAAAGAAAACTACTAAACAATTTAATAGTGGTTTGAAATGTAATTAATCTTGACCCTAATTGTAAATTTCCTTTTCTATTAAAAAAAAAAAAAGAAAATCAATATGTTTGTATAAAACCGGTAATTGCCAAATCTACACCAGAATCCAGAATTTTCAGTGCATAATTGTCAATGAAAGGAAGCGGGTCGGATACTTTTTTTAGCTAAAGATATATCTAGGGACAAATTTGTCATTGTGAAACCGAGGAAGGGTAGTATTGTCATTAAGAAACTCCTAGAAATTTCTGCGAAGCTATCTCCCCAACTTTCTCCTACGTCCTAACCTCCTTTATGAAATATATAAACGATAAATTGAGTACTTATTAGAGATCAGAGTCATCGTGAAACTATTCGTTTACCGCTTCCTGTGCATCTAAATTGATATTTTCTTCTATCTCTTCTCCTGATTTCCTTCTTCTCAAGGCGATGGATGCGTTTGCTTCCTTTTTCGAGTCCCAGTCGGCGTCTAGGAATCGCTGGACATACGATTCTCTCAAGAACTTCAGACAGATCTCTCCTGTAGTCCAGAATCATCTTAAGCAGGTAAATTTTTCTCGAAATAGTTGCAAATTCTCTTCTGTTTATGCTAATTTTGTGTTGAGTAAAGATCTTGTAATTTGGGTGTATACTTGCGGGTGATTAATGTATTTGATCACATTTGGGGATATATCGGCCTCAATTGCCTCTTTGATTAAATTTTGTTTATGAGAATTTAGTTGACTTTTTTTTTTTTCCCTGAACCTTGGATTTTCATTTAAGCACGTGTCGTTTCTGCCTACGTTGGATTGAATTTCCCTAATTTATGAAGGTAATTATTTCTATGAAGGTAAATTTGAATTAGATGTGGATGGCTGTAGGGATATTTGTGTTTTCTACTGTACGTGTATCATTTTTAGAAAATTTATCGGGAGTTGGTTCTGATATAATCGTTTCACATTTTTATTGTTCTCCATTTCAATTTCTTAACTGGCTGAGTGTCTGTTGATCTTAGCTTATATTGAGATATATCTTCTCCTTATTTGTTTTTACCATCTGAAAATTAATGCTATATATTTTAACTTGATGTCTCATTCTTTGATGATTTGCAGGTTTACTTGACATTATGTTGTGCTTTGGTTGCATCGGCTGTTGGAGCCTACCTGCACATTCTGTGGAACATCGGTGGTCTTCTAACAACTTTTGCATGCTTGGGATGCATGGCCTGGCTATTATCTGTGCCTCAATATGAAGAGGTAGGGTTGTGGTCATACATCATTCATTCATACTAACTTGCAGTTTGCAATAGTATGAGACAGCTTTTTGATATTTGCGCTATTCTTCTCTCTTTCTTTCTTGAGCAGCAAAAGAGAGTCGGTCTTTTGATGGCAGCTGCACTTTTCGAAGGGGCTTCTGTGGGTCCCCTGATTGATTTGGCCATCCAAATTGATCCAAGGTATGTATATGTCATTTATAATCTGTTGTCATAACATTTCATTCGGTTACTTGGTTCATCATTAATATTTTTGTATAGTTTGGATATTGCTGACTTGGAAAGTCCATTAGCTTTATATGCATAATCATGAAAGTTTAGTTGTTTGCTTGTGTTGAAACTTGAGTGCAACTCGTACATAGGTTTGAAATAGTGATTGGTTGAACTAAGATGTTTGAATCTGTGTCGGTTTTTATCCATACAAGTTTTCTTGATGGAAGTATTTCTTCCATAGTTGTTTTTAGTTTCAAATGTTGATTTGTAATCGTCATAATTTGAAGTATTTTTAGACAATCGTTGTGAATAATAATGGAAGCATTCACTTTTGTTATTATCCAGTGATTTAACAAACTATATAAAGAATACATTTTTGCTGCAAGGAGACTCCTTTTATTTTTTAATGTAAAATTGAGGTTGAAAACATGAAATCAATAAATACAACATAAGTGGAGTGATTAGAAGAAAGTTACCTATCAAATTGAAACCCAATATCAAAGTTGTGAGCAAAAGAGGAAACTTCTTACTGTTCACATCCCCTAAATTTGAACCCATATTAACAGGATTATTGGAAGGATATGTATGAAAAACAATCACCCTTGTGATGGTTACTAATTTTGTGAAATCCTCGTGACAGTGTTTTGATAACGGCATTTGTGGGAACTGCGGTGGCCTTTGGTTGTTTCTCAGCTGCAGCTATGTTGGCAAGGCGTAGGGAGTACCTTTATCTTGGTGGCCTTCTATCTTCCGGCCTGTCCATCCTCCTCTGGTTGCATTTTGCATCTTCTATCTTTGGAGGATCTGCAGCCATCTTCAAGTTTGAGGTGGGGAGATTTATTTGAATCGCTTTTCTATATGAATGAAAATACTTGTTGGCTACTTCTTTTTATTTTTATTTTTATTTTCTGTACACCTTGACTTGATAATTCTTGCAGTTGTACTTTGGGCTTTTGGTGTTTGTGGGCTATGTGGTAGTTGATACCCAGGAAATTATTGAGAAAGCTCACCTAGGTGATCTTGACTATGTGAAGCATGCCCTCAGCCTTTTCTCTGACTTCGTTGCTGTATTTGTGCGGATTCTTATTATAATGGTGGGTAGAACTCAGTCTAAACTTTTCCAATGTTAGATATCATATTCATATTAAATTTCTAACTAATAAAATGTTTACATGTCCAGTTGAAGAATACTGCTGAGAAGAATGAGAGGAAGAAGAAAAGAAGAGATTAAGTATGGTGGTATTTCAGCCCTGGGGCACAGCAAAACAGAATCAGCTGTGTAGAAATTTTTCTATCAAAGGTTTCTTTGTTCGTTGAGCCTGATGAAAATAACTCCATAGGTTATGTGTAACTAGTAGTAGTAGCTATGGTTGTGCAGGATTGATGTCTGTTTTCCATAGTATAAACATGCGGAAAAACCAGTAAGATATAGGTCTTTTACTTACCTCTTTTTCTGTATATTTTTGGGAGTTAAATGATATGCTAAAAATTTGATAATCGAGCTGTGAGTTTGGCTCCTACTGAAGCAATGCCGAATCTGTGCCATCATCATTTTTCTTACCTCGAGGGGTTTTTTTTTCTCCTCCTAATTCCCTGCCAGTCCTCGGAAACAGCCTTGATCAGGAGACTCGTAACATTTTTGTATATAAGTAGCAGATGATCATTCCTTTACCGTGCCAATCCGAGGCGATATTCTTAATGTTAATTTACAATGGGTTTTTCAATTTTTTTTTTTTTTGGCAGGATAATTGAAAATTGGAATCCATTTCTAAACAGGAAAACAAATTAATTGTGTTTTTCAATTTTAGGCTAACCTTTGGAGAGCATATTTTTAATGTTGTCCAAACGGAAAACTGGGAGCACAGTTTTAATGATCAACTTAAACGTGTTTTATCATTGATGCTTGGGTTTTGGTGGGGTTCATTGTGCCTCTGATTATTAGTTGTGAAATAGAATTATAATACAATCCTATTTTGTAATGTAAAATCTTCACAAAAAGTTTGATTTTTGATTCTTTTGCAGTCGGAATCTATCAAACTGAAACTATCACTTGATGTTAAATTATCAATTTTTTTTTTTTAAAATTTGAAAACATAAATAAATAAAGAATAAATTAATTTTAATTTACTGATTAAAAAAAAAAAAAAAAGGTAATTCTAATAGCGACACCAAAGTGAAATTTTAATGTGTTTCATATATATATGGAACACAAGAAAATTGAAAAATAGGATCTCTGTCTATAAAATAGTTGGTTCATTTTATAGCTGCAATTAACAAGATTGAACCGACCATCTAAAAAAGAAAAAAGGAGCAAATGAATAACAAACAAAAATGTTTTATTTACTCCTTAATAAATAATAAAGTAATATAAATAAAAGGAAAGAATAATTAGGGAAATCGATACCCTGTAAAACATTTGATTGATTGGTATACATGGAATGGGCATGTAAACGAGACGGGACGGGGATTAGTAATCTCATTCCTGTTCCTCCGGCTAGGCGGAGATTCCCGTCCCGTCTCTGTTTAGCAACGTGAACAATCTTAACTTTCATTTCTGGTCCCATCGGAGAATGGGTTCTCCGCGGGGATCTCCAACATAGTTTTAATTAAAAATTGAAAACCTTAGTTTTAATTTCATTTTAGTATTACAAAATTCAGTTATTTATATAAGATAAATATATAACTATATATATAATAATAATAACATAAATAATTAGAGTTGGGATTTTAACGGGGATATTGTCAGGGATTTCTGTGGGGTCTAAATGGGGACGGAAACGGCCGCGGGACGGGGAAAGGTAATCTCATTTCCTTTCCCGCTTAGCATTGAGAAATAAATTTATCTCCGTCCTCGTCCCACGAAAATATTAAATGGAGAATCTCCATCCTTGTTCGGGAGGTCTCGGTAGAAACAGACCCGCATCTCTGTTGACAACCCTAATATGTCCAAATAAATATGTAACGTTTGCGGCATAAAGAAGAAAGGTGAAAACTCTTGTATTTGGGCATAATGCAATTTTGGTGGAAATAATATAGCAATTCAAATTAGTGAATCTCGAGGAACTTCAAAATAAATCTCAGATTTCTCCTGAATTCGCACCCTCTTTTCATGTTTTTCGTCAATATGAAAAACACATTGGATAAGTACGACTAATATAATAACAAACATATATAGCTAAATATAAAATAATACGTATAATATAGGCTAATCATACAAATATATTGTGATATAATATTCTCATAGGATGTCTTCAAACCAAGAAAGGCATATCCTTCAAATATTGTGGATATATATGAAAATAATATTATGTATTGATCATACAACAAATGTATAGATTCTATAAACAGACTTACAGTTTATATTGCAGCGGAAATTTGTTCACAGGATGATTCTGATCCACACAGGAAAACCGGACCGTTCTGGTTGCCTTTCCTACTAAGGTACGGATACACTGAGTACGGGTTTATCCGTGAATTCTTCTGACGAACGAAAGTAGTATATCGTGTTTTCTCTTTAGGGACGTTTTCCCGAAACAAGAAGGAATCTCTATGATTCTATTACATGTAGGAAATGGATAAACTTCTTCTCTGTTTATAGAGGAAATCCCAATTTCCATCTATATATAGTCCAAATTACACATTTGGTCCCTGTAATTTACATAGAATTACAGTTCAGTCCCTGCTATTCCAAAATGTCATGGGCGGACCTAAAACCAACATCTCTCATTCGCACATGACAATACATACTTTCATTGCGATTGAACACACATACTTCTTTCAATTCTTATTTGGCGAATTCACGCAACCAGTCAACGTAACGGTTAAACCTTTGAAGCTTCTTCTTCATCGTTGCACCTTTAGCTTAACTTGACTTTCCCCTAGTCCATTTTCCATGATCACTAGTTTTCGACTCGCTTTTTATCTCACGAAAATATTCATATACACTACATACCTTTTCCACGAAAAAGTATTGAGCTCGAGTGTTATATGATTAACAAGTGACATGTTACTGAAAATATACTTCCTTTCTATAAATAACCTTCCACCATATATCTATTGTTTATCTGAAAGGTCCCTACATGCCCGTTCATTACTAATGCAGCTTGGTTTGGAGTTTCAATCAAGATAAACAATTAGACATACCCTTCTTATTATTTACAAGAGTCCATAAGGGTGAATTGAAACTTATAGTTTCATTTGGGTTTCACATTAGGAAAGTTGAGATCAATTTTTTTCTTTCCATCCCTTGGTCAAATTTTACACATATTACTAAAATATGCCATAGTGTTAGTCCACTTAGGACGTATGTTTTATCAACACTATGCGAAAGCATTCAGTCTCTAAATGCAACTCACGCATCACTACCTTTAGTCCACATTTAAGCCTTTCACATGACAGTTTTCGGTATAAACGAAATAATGATATTTCACATATCACATATGGAGTTTCTCACGTCTCCATCTATACTTTTACTTATGAACCCACTGCTCGTAGTAAAAGATTCATCTATGTGAGTAGATGCGTTTCGTCAACATACTGAACTATATTCAATAGCTCTATGTGTATCGCTTTAAATAGTGAATGAATTTGAACACAAAAAATAACTCATATTCTATTCCAACAAAAATTTTTCAAAGTCATTACAACAGTTCAAAAACAACAACATGTTCCTATAATCGACGAAGACCAAATTCCAAAACATGTTTACTAAAAACATTTGGGGCTATTGGCTTCGTTAACGAATCTGCAATCATATCTCCGGTTGGAACATTGTAAGCGCCGGAATTTTACTCCGACAAAAAAAAATCGCTGGAGCCACACGACTGTAATATATAGTCATACAACTGTTGTTACAGTCGTACGAATGTACGATCGGAGCAGGTGCAGAACACCATGCCCATGACATAAGAAAGAAGAGGGGAAAGATTGGGCAATTAATGCCCGGATTTAGTGAGGAAAAAGAGTAATCAGAGAGATAAAAAAGGAAAAAGAGAGAAGACAGAGGTCAGTTTTTGGATTCTGGAAAAGAAATTAGAGAGAGAAAAGGGAGAAAGAGACAAGGAAAAGAAAGAAAAAAAACACTACAAAACTTCTTTTCCTCTTCTATTTCTTTCAATTCTCAAAGTTAGGATTGAAAACTTGTTAGAAATCAATAGGTTAACAATCTAATACCTCAAATTCAATTAAATCCGGACTAGAAACTCTAACAAACTGTGACATTTGGGAATTTTCAGACCAAATTTCAAACCTTGACTCAAGAGGAGAAAAGAGCAAATTTGAGTGGATTGAGGCGATGCCAGGGGTCAATCCTACGGTGGAAAAGCGCCTAAGAGGTAAACACTCTTTATCCCCTCTACTTTTCATGCTTTCTGGGTGATTGGGTGTGATTTTGTGTATTTTTATCCAACTTTTTGCGTTTCCGTTTCTGGAAATTAAGAACAGTCGTGCGACTGTTCTTGAGTTTGATGAACAGTTGTACGACTGTAAATACAGTCGTTTACAGTCGTACGAGTGTTTCAAATAATTTTGGCGAAATGCTGAGTTTGAATGGTATACAGTCGCAGGACTGTAATGCCCGTTCAGAATCAGAATTTCCATTTTAATCCATAAAAATTTCCAAAAATCCATAAAAATTCAGAAAATCAGAAAATCATCAAAATGAATTTTGTTGTGTGCATTCACGACCCTAGATTCAATTTTCAGTAAAATTACATTTAGAACAATACAACAATGGAGACCCGATTCTCCCGAAAACTGACCCACCTTACATGTTAAATTAAAGCAGACTGGAAAATAAAATGTTTTCAAAATGATTTTCTCAAAAAACCAAAATACAGGGACGTTTCAAAATGTTTTCCAGGTCTAATCAGGCCGGCTAGCCGAGCTGACCCGGTTATCCCCCTAAATGCATGTTCCCGAATCCTTAAAATCCTATTCTATCCTACTTGAGTCCTACTTGTGGTGTGCCGTAAACTGTGCTGACCCTCTGTTTTGCAGCTTTTAATTTCTTTTATTTTTATTTTTGATGTAATTTAATAGACTAATTCGTGTATTTAGGCGATTGTAAATTTCTAGATAAATCGTGTATTTTAGGGGTTTGTAAGGTGATGTTGAAGGTTTTTATTTTTTATTCGATCGGGTTGTAATAATTTAATTAATTATTTATTGTTTTATTTTTATTTTATCTATATGTGCGCCGCATGTTTTATTCAATAAAATTGACTTTAAAATTATGAAATACCATCTTAGTGTTGGATATGCCCTAGTCCCGAGGCATTGGTCTTTGTGTTTGTATTATACATTTGTACATTTTAAGTAAGATATGTATTATACAATTTGTGTTAATAAATAAAGGCATCAATCGATTTACTATATGTCTTGTGCAATATTTTAAATAGAGTATCCAATGGACATATCCATATCCATGTTGTCAAGTGTGAGGCACTTGGCAGTAAGACTGTGGATAGGGAAAATGATATGGCCATAAAGTTATTCGTAGTCTGTTCCAATCATGGGAATGAATAAAACTAAAGACTATCATTAACCTTGGTTGTATGGCAGTGTCTTACAGGTCATAGAACATGAAATGTCAACCAGGTTAATGGGTACATGCAAAAGGGCATGGTACTGGATCGATCCACTTAACGGGGATCAACATGGTATCATATCACATCGGATTCTCGTGTAGTACTTGTATGGATCCTTTGACTTGACCATATGATGGTACTGGATGTAAAGTGGCATACTTTGGTATATGCCCAATGGGCCTGTAAAAAGGTGCCAAGTATGGGTACGTTCAGGTATGTTAATGAACATTGCAGTGCTATGGATATACAGATGGGAATGTCACTAAGTGTTCCACTGAGAAGATATCACTGGCCTCTTGATGAATGCAGCCGATAAGAGTGTGGCCACACCCAAATAAGTTGGAACTTGTTTGTGAATATGAGTGCATTCGGGATCAAGTTAATGTTCAGACACAATAGAGGGTGATCAAACCATGCCTCTGTGTTGGACTCCAATATCGATGACATGGGATGTACAAGTTAAACTACTGGGTTAAAGTTTCAGTTGGACTGCTTACTCTGTCTTAATTGGGGGCTACAGTGGCTTGCTAGAGCCCAACTGTAGTCTGTGGGCCTTAGCTCACTGCCAACATAAAGACGGGCCCATCGGATCGTACACATTGAATATCTGGACTTTAACTAGTCGGATTAAGTGTGTACTTGGTGTATACACGTCAAAGAGAGAGAGAGGTCTATTAATTATATTATATAACTCAATTGGATTGATCAAAATATAATATGATTAATATTTATTTAGGCCATCACATAATTAATTCAATGAATTAATTTTGTGTATTTATTTCCTAGGTGGAAATATTTGTACATGTATAGGTTTACATGTACATCATCCTATGTATGTCATATTTAATCCATTGGTTAATTTGATGTCTCAAACAAAGTTTAATTTAAATATATGTTACATATTATATGGTATAATATATTAAACATGAAAGCCCTTCTTTTTGGATGAGTTGGCCGTAAATATTTGGTGGTTTTTTTGCCAAGTTTTGGTGAGTCATTTTGGATAGGAAGAATGACTCATTAAAGGGACAAAAGATGATGATTAATATGGTGAGTCATCATTTGACTTTGTGGTAGAAAAGTTGGACTTTTCTTTCTTTGATTTTTTTATCTTTCTTTTGGTGATATAAGAGAAAAAAATCTGCCATATTATCATACTTTTGGACGTCCAACATAGCCTCCCCTCACTCTCTCTTATTGATTTTCCGAACCGCTAGCACGGGTTTCAGTTCGAGAGCCGTTCGTGTACGGGACGAAGGAGGAAATCTAATTTGGTTTCTGCAGTCTTCATCTGTCTCTTGGAGAGACTTTAAGGTGAGATTTTAAAACCCTCTTCCTTATGCTTTGTGTTTTTTATTTCCCCTACTTAAGCTCCTGGGACCGGATTCGAGGAAATCGACTATTATTTCCGCTTTTATCGATCGATTTCCGGTGACGAATCCCAACAGTTAGAACATTAGCCAATTTTTATTTTGATTAGACTTGAAATAAGGGACTTTTTCGGACCTAGATCTTTGGATAGTGTAGCAGCCGTTCGTCCGGTTCAGCTACAATATAAATTTCCAGGTTGAGCTGAGCCGGGGGGCGACTCCTACAATATTCATCGAGACTTAGGTCTCGGTTCTTTTAAGAATTAATTCCATTTTTTTTTTCAAAACCGATTTTTCCATAATAAAAACCCCGCGTGAAGGAGGGGTCCGTCCAAGACCGAGGCGCACCTTCCGAAAGGGAGTCCGTGTTCCATCAAAAACGTTGTCAGCTCACTGTGGCGACTCTGCTGGGGATTTCTTAAAAAAGTTTTCTTAAAAACTAAAAAGAATTTGACAAGCCCTGAAAAATGTCTAATTAAAATAAGGTGGATGATTCTTGATTGGTATTTCATTTTGCATTTTTAGTTAGACATGCTTGCATTAGGTTAAGTATCCCATTTTAGCCCGGTAGATTGTTGAAGTGTCACCTTTGTTCCTCCTAGTCTTAGGGGCACGGATACGAAACACCACCCATAGCCTCGTACGAACCCCTTCGTTCGAACCCTTGAGTGGGGAGAAGTGAGGAGTATATTTTGCTATGGGAACCTTGATTTTAACCCGACCTGGACCGAACTCATATAGGCAGCCTTACTTGGATTCCCTTAGGATACCAAAATAATTGTGTGAAAAAAAAATAAAATCACACCTTCATCATCGCCGACTAGTGATCAAAGAGAACCCCGCCTAGGACTTGGTTAGAATTTTTGAGACCGACCACGCTTGGAGAAATAAGGTTGGAAGTATTCGTTTTATGTGTTATGTGTTTCTCGCCATCCTGTGACACATCACCATTGCTATCTACGCGTCCATAACATACCATAATCACTGTTTTCCATACACATGACATACTGGTCATAAAACATTTTTGTGTGATACTAACCCACATTTTCATACAACCATTTGCATTTTATTTTCATGTGAAAACATTAAATCATCCGTCTGCCATTCATATTAACCATTTCTTTTTCAGCCATAACATTATATTTGCGTGATTAGCATTTTTTTTCACATAGCATACATGACATCATTATGTATGTCATGCATCCTAATCCACATTTTTGTGTAGCCATTTGCATTTTGTGTGTCATCAGCATTCATGACATGTCATTTAAATTAAATTAGGGGCATTTCAAGGACGCCTATCATGACCATTTCATTTCATAACATATCGGGTATCCAAAATTACCCGTGTTTTGCTGATGCACCGGATTGCATTCGGCCATTTTACTAAACCATTCCATTCAATAGAGACCCCAATGGTCCTAGACCCATTTTCATGTTACAAGCTACATGATGCATTTCATGACATCATACTTTTTTTTTATCATAAACATCATATAATACTGTGGTCCACATCGGACCATTTCATGACATTAATATATCATTTAAGGTACTCCCCGAGTGCCTAATTAGTACACATATAAGTTCATAATATTACCAAATCATAAAAGGTGTTCCCCGAATGCCGAACCTCTGTTCGTGTCCCTGTTACATATGACTTCCTTATAACATCATTTTATATCATATGCTCAAAAGCACCAGAACTCTGTCCAAGGGGAGGTCCCATGAGACCATTTCATACCATCTCATAGACCTTCAAAGTGTCGAAACTCTGTTCGTGTGCCGGTACATACGACCATTTCATAAATCCACTAGGTACCCCAAAGGCGCCGAACTTCTGTCCATGTGGCGGTCCACACGTGACATTTTTGCATAAGCATTGAGTGTTCTTGGAATGTCCCAAGAAGAAGAAAAAGAATAAAAAGAGACCATTCATACCATCATTTCATACATAATCTCACCCCATTCATTCATCATCAGCACTCTTAATGCCTTACTCTTCATATCACACGATGCCAATCATTCATGTTCCTAATACCTCATGTATGATGCCTAGCAGAACTCACTAGAGCACCCTAGAACAAGATCTCAGGTTTTGAGAGCGGTTAAGGGACAAAGAGCAGTTGAAAGTGACAGTGATTCAGAATCTGGGGAGGAAGTGAATATGGCAAACCCGACACCAAGCCTAGCTGATGCCCTAAAGGATTTCTTCAGGTCACAAGACTTCCGTGATATGTTAAAGGAAGAAATACGGGCAGTTGTCAGGGAAGCTGGCGAGACCGGTGGTAGTGGAGCTGGGAAAGAGAAAGAGGTTGAGTCATCCCAACAGGGTGGTGACGTTTCAGCCAGTCTTGAGAAGCTGCAAGAAATAGAGGCAGCTATGGAGCAGAGAATGAAGGCAAAATGTTCTGAGCTAGATGAGGTAGTGGCCCAGTTGAAGAAGGGGGCCGGTGTTAGTGTAGAATCAAAGAAAGGGGTGAACGTTGATGCCATGATCAGTAGGGGCATTGAAACTTTTCCCATCGGCTTCCAAGTGCCGAAGGTCCCCTCTTATAAAGGAATGGGCTCGCCAGAGGCCCATGTGAATCTGTATGCTCTAGTTATGCTGACGGCAGGCGCCACAAAGCAGCAATTGATTAATCTTTTCCCCACCACACTGGAAGGAGGAGCTTTAGGCTGGTATAACTCACTGATGGAGGAGGAACAGTCAGATTGGGAGATCTTATTAGCAGCTTTCATTAAGTATTATAGCTTCAACACCAAAATTCAAGTGAAGCTGTATGACTTAGAGCGGATTAAGTAGAAATTTAATGAACCTTTCGACGAGTACTACCAGCGGTGGATGAATAAGATGATCCTTCTAAAGAACAGCCCAGATGAAGACAAGCTTATACATAAGTTGATTGATGGCAACAAGAACATTTTCAAAAACAATATGAAATTCCATCCCTTCAACGAGCTCAGTGAGGTTTACAGTATGGCAATGAAGATTGAACGGGATGAAGAAGAGAAGGCAGCCAGTCACAAAGGCGGTAGAAGCTCGGGGTACAGTTCTGGTTATAGATCAACTACAGCAATGGGGTCTGGCAGTGGTTTCGGCTCAAGTTCTGGTAGCAAAGGGGGGCAAACCTCAAAAGTGGAGCAGGTAGAAGTTGCTACAGTGACCCAGCAACCAAACAACTAGAGTAGGAATCCGAGAAGTTAGGGCATATCGCCTTGGACTCTTCCTTTGGTGAAGATATTTACTAACTACGGAAAATGGTGGGTTGCTACAGTCCTTAAGGCCATTTGAAAAGCCTTCTGAGGCAAATAAAGATAATTTCTGCACTTATCATGTTGTTGCTGGCATAGAACTAATAACTGTTACAAGCTGAGAGATGTCATTCAGAAGTTAATAGATGAAGGGAAGCTGCAAGAGCCAGCCAAACCCAACACGAAGACCAACCCGCTACCAGCATTCAAGAAGCGGGTCAATATGGTTCATTCAGGGTTATCGACAAATTTTATCTTTGCCCAAGTTCTTTAAGCAAACCCCACGATTCAAGCTGTGGCAGTAGGGGAAGCTAAAGTAGAACCAGAATATGAGAAGAAGAGGAGAGAAAGGAGATCAAGCCAATAAGCTTGAATGATCTTGATTCCGAAGACGAGTATGAAGAATTTGGCAGAGAGGAGACTGTTAAGCTCCTAGCCATTAAGAAGCTGAAGGTCCAGGAGGTACAGCATGTGACCCGAAGTGGTAGGGTGTATCAGCCGGCGGATCAAGCAAAGGACAAAGCCCCGATGACTGGATCGGGTAGTACATCGGCACCGAAGGGAGTCGAGAAAGAAGACTTAGTCATTTCCAAGTTAAAGAAGACTCCTGCACTTGCTAGCTTATGGCACTTGCTTCTGACCTCTAAGGAGCATAGGGCTGCTTTAGTGAAGAAACTTTCAGAGATTGAAGTCTCCCCTATAGCTTCGTCAAAGGCTATGTGTTGTTTATTGGATAAAGTCCATGCTGGAACTCCTGATATCATTTTCTCTGAGAAAGATTTTCCTGATGAAGGAAAGGCTCACAACAAGGCTCTTTACATCAGAGCCTATGTGATGGATAAAGTAATGCCCAGTGTTATGGTGGATGATGGATCGACACTGAACATTTGTCCACTGAAAATGTTGCCATTTCTAGGGCTGAATGAAGATGTATTGAAGAAGTCCTCAATAGTTATTCGGGCATACGATGATTCCAAGAGAACAGTGATAGGGACCTTTGAAACAGAAGTAGAGGTTGGACCCATCAAATCCATGGTTGTTTTTACAGTGATAGATATTCTGATCACCTTCTCTCTACTGTTAGGAAGGCCAAGGTTCCATCCTCTAGGAGGTGTCCCTTCCACATTGTACCAGAAAATCAAGTTCTCGATAAAGGGCGAGATAGTGAATGTTGAGGTAGAAGCCCAATCAATGATAGCTGCTGTGAATGAAGGAGTGGTCCTTTTTGGCGGGTTCTAAGTCACTGTGATCAAGGAAGAAGAAACCATGGATGCTCCCATGGTCCTTTATAAAAATTATATGCCGGAGTGGCTATCTCAGTATTTGTACAAGCAGAATTTTGCCCCGGGCAGGGACTTGGAATCAATCTGCAAGGAGTGCCTAAGTTTAATATCGACTCGGGGAAGCCAAAACAGTTTGGACTTGGGTATACAGAGGAGGCATCTGATCAGAAGAACCCGAGAAGGGGCAGAAATGGCAAAGTTATGATGAAACCATTTCTGAAGGCAGGAGAAGGTCTGTACAAGGGCCAGACTAAACCAGTAAGGGTCGAAAATGTTGAATACCTTGGCTTTGAAATTTTACTGATGTTGTTGATTTTGGCCCCTGTGGTGGTGGAAGAAGCAGCTGCTGGATCTGATATTTTGCGAGGAGAGCCATCTGAGGTGATAGCAGATGCCGTAGAGGTGGCTGAGGAGAAAGATGAAAAGAAAGCCTATGATGAAGCTGCAGAGATAATTTTAGGTGCATTAACTGCCGCCTTAAGTAAGGCGTTTGGGAAGTCCAAAGAAGGGTTCGATGAAGAGTTGACGGCCAAGGTGAACCTGGACTATGTGGTCGACGAAATAGCCACGATCATGGAAGATGCTAAGGCGCAGGTGACTGAGAAAGAAACCAAAGAAGCTACAGTCCTGGATAGTGCTCTGAAGATGAAGGTGGAAGCTGAAAAAGAACAAGGCCCTCCGCCTGTGGAGGTTGAAAATGATTTTGTTGTATCTATTTCTTCCATTTTTAGTGTAAACGATGTACTTTATGACAAGTTTAATGCAATGAAATCCCAATTTGCTTACTTGTGTGATGTTTATCCTGATAATTCTGTGCATGCATTTAAATCACCATCAAGCATATTGAGCATATATGGCACTGCATTGCATGAAATCAGCATAAGTACATATGAAAATCCTAAAATGGTACTCATTTCACGTGAGCTAAAATCCGAGGAAGAGAAAGAATTAATAAGAGTACTTTAAAAACATGCTAAAGCTTTTGCCTGGTCCTACGAAGACATTCCGGGTGTAGACACAGAAATAGCAGTGCACAAGATCCCGACGGACCCTAGGTTCAGGCCAATAAAGCAGAAGCTGAGGAGACTGAGGCCAAAGTGGGCTACACTGGTAAAAGAGGAAGTGGCTAAGCAGATAGACGCCAAGTTTCTTAAAGTGGTAGAATACACAGAATGGCTAGCTAATATCATTCCAATACCCAAGAAGGATGGAAGGGTCCGAGTATGTGTTGACTATCGGGATTTGAATAAGGCATGCCCAAAAGACAATTTTCCACTGCCTCACATTGATGTCCTGGTCAATAGTGCAGTGAAAGCAACAATGTATTCCTTCATGGATGGCTTTTCAGGGTACAACCAGATCCTGATGGATGTGATTGACAAGGTGAAAACATCCTTCATTACAGAGTGGGGTACCTTCTGCTACAGAGTGATGCCCTTCGGATTGAAGAATGCTGGAGCCACTTATCAAAAGGCCATCACAACTCTGTTGCATGATATGATCGATAAAGAAGTCGAAGTGTATGTCGATGATATGCTTGTTAAATCAACAACCCGGGAAGAACATCCTGTTATCCTGGATAGATTCCTTACACGCATTGGAGAGTACAACTTGCGACTTAACCCCAAGAAGTGCGTATTCGAGGCCACGTATGGGAACATGTTGGGCCATGTAGTCAGCCAGAGAGGAATAGAAATGGACCCAGACAAAATTAAAGCCATCCAAGATATGCCAGCTCCAAAAATAGAAAAGGAAGTCCGATCATTTTTGGGTTTCTTACAATATGTCAGTCGTTTCATAGCACGGTTGACTTCCACCTGTGTGCCAATCTTTAAGCTGCTGAAGAAAGATCAGCCGATTGTGTGGGATGACAGATGTCAGCTGGCATTCGAGAAGATCAAGGCTTATCTAGTAAATCCACCAGTCCTGAGTCCACCAATTCCGTGTAAGCCCCTGATCTTGTATTTGGCAGTTGAAAAGTCCTCTATAGGGGCAATGTTGGCACAAGAACAAGATAGTAAGAAGGAATACCCTATCTACTACCTCAGCAAGAAGCTGTTGGAGTATGAAACCAAATACACACTGGTGGAGAAGACATATGTGACAACGATCTGGCTGACCAAGAAGCTGCGCCATTACTTCCAGTCCCTACAAAATACAAGCCGTCGCTAAAATGGATCCAATGAAGTATCTTTATGAAGTGCCATTATTGGTGGGAAAGTTGTCTAGGTGGCTGTTACTCTTATCCGAGTTCGACATCGAGTACATCACAAAGAAAACCATCAAGGGGCGAGCCGTGGTAGAATTTCTAGCAAATCAGCCTCTGGAATCAAATTACACTGAGAATTTGGAGTTTCCAGATGAACAGTTAGCCATGGTTGAAGTAAAAAGATGGGTTATGTGCTTCGATGGTGCAGTGAACAGAAAGAGTGCTGGAATCAGGGTGCTAATAGCAACACCAGATGGTGAAATTATCCCTTTGTCAAAGAGGCTGAATTTTCCCATAACCAATAATGGGGCAGAATATGAAGCATGCCTATTTGGGATGGAAGCTCTGTTGACATAAGGGGCAAATGATGTCTTATTGTCAGAGACTCACTTCTGGTGATCAGGCAAGCTCAGGGGGAATGGGAGCTTAAAGAAGAAGCCTTACGGCCTTACTTGGAGCTGCTATAATTCAGGAAAGAGTTATTTGGCCAATGTGAATTCAGACATGTCCCCAGAGATGGAAACAAGATGGCTGATGCATTAGCAACACTATCTTCCGTGTGGGAAAACCCAGAGGAAACTCAAGTTCAACTGCTGGTTATAGCTACTTCTAGACATCCTTGCTTCGAAGTGCATGAAGTAATGGAATTGTCAGCTGAAGAAAAGCCATGGTTCTTTGACATCTACCAATATGTTAAAGAAGGAAAGTATCCAGAAGAGGCCAGTGCTGCTGATAAGCTGTCACTAAGGTTTGTTCAGAATCTTCGAGGACAAGTTATACAAAAGAACAGCACATGGAGTTCTTTTAAGGTGCCTGACAAAGCAAGAAGCAGAAGAAGTGATGTAGCAGGTACACGCAGGATCCTGTGGGCCACATATGAATGGACTAGCTATGGCCAGGAAGATAATGAGACAAGGGTACTTCTGGATGACAATGCAAGCTGATTGTATAAGGAAAGTAAAGAAGTGTCACGAGTGTCAGATCTATACAGACATCAGTCATCTTCTGCCACTTGAACTACAGAATCTGGCATCCCCTTGGCCATTTTCAGCATGGGGGATAGTTATGATTGGTGAAATTCATCCAGCTACATCTAATGGGCACAGATTCATAGTTGTAGCGGTTAATTACTTTTCCAAATGGGTGGAGGTAGAATCCTTTGCTAATGTAACAGCCAAGCAGATGGTCAAGTTCATTCAGAAAAATATCTTTACCCTGTACGGGATTCCCCATCACATAGTGACTGACAAAAGAGTACAGTTTCAAGGGTCAATAGCTGAGCTACTTGCAGAACATGGCATTGAGCATTATAAGTGTTCTCCATACAGACCGCAAACCAACGGTGCAGTGGAAGCAGCTAATAAGGCGATAAAGAAGATCTTATCAAAGATGGTGACAACCTATAGAGATTGGGCTGACAAATTGCCTTATGCTCCTTAGGGTTACAGAACCAGTGTCCCAACGCCAACAGGAGAAACTCCCTATGCTTTGGTCTATAGTATGGAAGCGATATTGCCAGTGGAAATAGAGCTCAAATCACTCAGAGTTGCCCTGGAAGCTCAGTTACCAGAGACTGAATGGGCTCAAGCTAGATACGAGCAGTTGGTAGCACTAGATGAAAGGCGACTGAAAGCACTGGATCATTTACAGATGTACCAGCGCAGAATGGCTAGAGCTTATAATCGGAATGTTAAGTACTCCAAGCGACAACTAAAGCAGGGAACTTAGTTCTGAAACAATTAAGGCCCTCAAATATTGATGTCAGAGGCAAGTTTAGACCTAACTGGGAAGGGCCCTATATGGTGAAGAAGGTGTTATCGAAAGGCAGTGTTAGTATCATGGACATGGATGGAAATGAATTCACCAACCCTATCAACCAAGACCTGCTGAAGCTTTATCACGTGTAAAAAAAATCTGCCAGACTGAAAACTCGAAAAGAGCGGTCTAGGAAAAAATTAAGACACAAGAGAAAATGATCAGTCAGAAAATCTGAAAAGGACGACTGGTGATGGATTTTGGCTCTGTGTGGAATGTATACCATTTGAGAAACAATCCTTTCAAATGTACTCATTTGACTTCATCAATAAAGTGAAATATATGTTTAAATATATTTGCATGGTTATGACAAATGCATAAGCAAAGTTGTCTTGCGTAAACATACATTTAGAGAAAGCACTTTGCATTCAACTGGTTAAATTCATCGCGTTATTTAACAAATGAAAATACACTAAATACATGCAATCTGAAATCTTTTATCGTCCTCTAAAATCTGATTCATCTTCCTAAAAGAGCAGCAAGTGGCCACGGCGCCATTTTAATCAATTCTTTTTTTAAAAAAAAGAGCTCGCTGAGGTGAAAACCGAAAAGGTGCCTCAAGCAAAAGTTAGAGCAGCTCGCTGGGCTGAAAACCCACATTGGGCAACCCAGGCAAAATTTAGAGCAATTACAGATTCATAAATTCTCTAGGGGCAAGAAAGCAGAATTTCCCCAGCATTCCCCACAGGAGTTCTTATGTTACTCTCCAACAGAGTTTTCCACACCATTCCCCAGCGGAATCTCCGTAAAGAACACTACAATCATTTCCCCAGTTGCATCATAAACTACAGTCCTACTTTTTCTATCTTTCTTTTTCTGCTTTTATGGGTAATGATCTACAGTCATACGACTGTAGTTTGACTACAGTCGTACGACATTAGCGATAGTCGTACGACTATACTTTTACTTTTTTTTTTGAAAGTAAAATTTCGGCGCTTATAACAGTCGCACGACTGTATATTACAGTTGTGTAGCTCTAGTGATTTTTTTTGAAATCCTGAGTCTGGAGTGTTTACAGTCGTACGACTGTAGCTGCATTTGCACGACTGTAATTTACAGTCGTACCACTGTCGTTTCTAGAACCAGAATTTCACCTTTAAGCCCCAAAAATTTCTTAAAAAATCCATAAAAAATCATAAAAAAATCCCCAAAAATTCCCAAAAAATCCCAAAAAATTAGAGAACCCCAAAAATCATCAAAATGAATTTTGTTGTGTGCATCACGACCATAGATTCAATTTTCAGTAAAATTGCATTTAGAACAATTCAACGACGGAGACCCAGTTCTCCTAAAAACCGACCCACTTAATATATAAAAATGCATGTAAACCGGAAAAATTGTTTTCAAAATGATTTTCCCACAAAAACCAAAAATACAAGGACGTTTCAATTCTTGTTTTTCCAATTCTGTCTATTTGAGTCCAACCCGGTTACCCCCTCTATGCATGCGCCCAATTCTTGTTTTCCCAATTCTGTCTATTTGAGTTCAACTTGTGATGTGCCGTATAAATTGTGCTAACATTTGTTTTGCAGCTTTTATTTTATCTTAATTTTCATTTTATTTGTATTTTAATAGAATTAATTGTGTATTTAGGCGGTTGTAAATATTTTTAGATTCTCGTGTATTTTAGGCGATTGTATAAGTGAGGCGAGAGTTTTTATTTTTCTATTCGATTTGGTTGTAAGCCAATTAATATTTATCTCTTTTCTCTACTCTTGTATTAAATATTTGTATGCGCGCTGTATGCTCTTTTATATTCAATAAAATTGACTTTAGATTTTGAAATACCATTTGAGAACATTAGCAATATTTATTTTAATTAGACACGAAATAGGGGACTTGTCCGGACCCGAATCTCTGGATAGTGTAGCTACCGTTTGTCCGGTTCAGCTACATAAGAATTTTCCAGTTGAGCTGAGCCCGGTGGCGACTCTACAATAACCATCGAGACTTAGGTCTCGGTTCTTTTATGCATTAATTCTATTTATTTCCCAAAACGCGGATTTCTATTCATAAAAACCCCACGCGAGGGAGGGGCCTGCCCGAGATCGAGGCGCCCCTTCCGAGAGGGAGTCCCGCGTCCCGTCGAAAATGCGTCTTCCGCTCACAACTGTTGTTACAGTCGTGCGACTGTAATTTAAAAAATAACAGTCGTATGACTGTACGATCGGAGCAGGTGCAGAACACCATGCCCATGACATAAGAAAGAAGAGGGGAAAGATTAAGCAATTAATGCCCAGATTTGGTGAGGAAAAAAAGTAATCAGAGAGATAAAAAAGGAAAAAGAGAGAAGATAAAGGTCAGTTTTTGGATTCTAGAAAAGAAATTAGAGAGAGAAAAGGGAGAAAGAGACAAGGAAAAGAAAAAAAAAACACTAAAAAACTTCTTTTCCTCTCCTATTTCTTTCAATTCTCAAAGTTAGGATTGAAAACTTGTTAGAAATCAATAGGTTAACAATCTAATACTTCAAATTCAATTAAATCCGAACTAAAAACTCTAAGAAACCATGACATTTGGGAATTTTCGGACCAAATTTCAAACCTTGCCTTAAGAGGAGAAAAGAGCAAATTTGAGTGGATTGGGGCGATGCCAGGGGTCAATCCTACGATGGAATAGCACCTAAGAGGTAAACACTCTTTATCCCTTCTACTTTTCATGCTTTTTGGGTGATTGGGTGTGATTTTGTGCATTTTTATCCAACTTTTTGCGTTTCTGTTTCTGGAAATCAAGAATAGTCGTGTGACTATTCTTGAGTTTGATGAACAGTCGTACGACTGTAAATACAGTCGTACAAGTGTTCTTGGTTTCCAGCTGTTTTCTTTCAGTTTTATTTCAAATAATTTTGGCGAAATGCTGAGTTTGAATGGTTTACAGTTGCACGACTGTAATTACAGTCGTAAAACCGTAGTTACAGTCGTGTGACTGTAATCCCCGTTTAGAATCAAAATTTCCATTTTAATTCATAAAAACTTCCAAAAATTCAGAAAATCATCAAAATGAATTTTGTTGTGTGCATTCATGACCCTAGATTCAATTTTTAGTAAAATTGCACTTAGAACAATACAACGACAGAGACCCGATTCTCCCAAAAACCGACCCACCTCTTATGTAAAAAATGCATGTAAACCGGCAAAATTGTTTTCAAAATGATTTTCTCATAAAACCAAAAATACAGGGACGTTTCAAAATATTTTCCAGGTCTAACCGGGCTGGCTAGCCGAGCCAATCCGGTTATCCCCCTAAATATATGCCCCCAAATTCTAACTTCCCAATTCTATCCTATTTGAGTCCTATTTGTGGTGTGCCGTAAATTGTGCTAACTCTCTGTTTTGCAGCTTTTTATTTTTATTTTTGATGTAATTTAATAGATTAATTCGTGTATCCTAGGCGATTGTAATTTTAGATAAATCGTGTATTTTAGGCGGTTGTAAATTGAGGATGAGAGTTTTCATCTTTTATTCGATCGGGTTGTAATAATTTAATCATTTACTATTTTACTTTACCTGTATGCGCGTTGTATGTTTAACTTAATACAATAAAATTGACTTTAGAATTTGAAATAATGTCTATGAACATTGGCCATATTTATTTTAATTAGACAAGAAATAAGGGACTTGTCCGGACCTAGACTCTGGATAGTGTAGCGGCCGTTCGTCTGGTTCAGCTACAATATAAATTTCCCGGTTGAGCTGAGCCGGGTGGCGACTCCTACAATATTCATCGAGACTTAGGTCTCAGTTCTTTTAAGAATTAATTCCATTTTTTTTTCAAAACTGATTTTTCCATAATAAAAACCCCACACGAGGGAGGGGTCCGCCCGAGATCGAGGCGCCCCTTCCGAAAGGGAGTCCGTGTTCCGTCAAAAACGTCGTCCTCTCACAAACATGCACTAAACTTATTTCACCCTGTGCTACTCTGTCTTTAACAAAATGATATTTTATATCGATATGCTTGCTTTTTCCATGATAGCAACTATTCTTGGAATAAGCTATCGATGTAGTACTATCGGAATAGATAGTAGTACGTTTTCCTTTAGGCAATAGATCCAAAAGATCTATGAAGCATTTTAACCAAACCACTTCTTGTACTGTAGCTGCTGCAGCTACATATTCTGACTCCATAGTCGATAATGCCATGCAAGTTTGTTTCTTGCTACACCAGGAAATTGCACCATTTCCTAGAGTGAAAATATACCCAGACGTGGACTTCCTCCTATCTTTATCAGTTCCATGATCAGCATCTGTGTATCCCTTTAACTGCATATCCTTTCCTTGGTAACAAAGGGGATAATTTGAAGTCCCCTTCAAATATCTCAATATCCTTTTCACTTCTGCCCAATGCTTCAAACCTGGATTTGCCTGATATCGGCTTGCGAAACCAATCGCAAAACCTATATCAGGTCATGTATAAATCATAGCGTACATCAAGCTACCAATTGCACACCTATAAGGAATTCTCTCCATCCTTTTAGTCTCTTTTGGAGTCGTAGGACACATACTTGCATTCAGTTCTGTACCTTGAGCAATAAGGGTTGGATTAGGATCACAGTGAGCCATACCAAACCATTCTAAGATCTTATTGATATATGTTTCTTGTGAAAGAGCCAATAATCTCTTAAATCGATCTCTCAAGATCTTAACCCAAGAATGTAATTGGCTTGTCCTAGATCCTTCATCTCAAAGTTAGAAGACAACCAAGTCTTTACTTTCTTGAGTAAGGAAATGTCATTTCTCGCTAAAAAAATATCGTCAACGTATAATGTTAGAATGACAAACTTCCTCCGTTTTCGCGCTTAATGTAGACACACGAGCCTGCATTAATCACCTTAAATTGCATTGATATAATTGCTTCATGGAAACGAAAATACCATTGTCTTGAAGACTGCTTAAGGCCATGAATTCATCTTTTAAACTTACAAACCTTATGTTCTTGACCCTGGACAAAGAAACCTTGAAGTTGAACCATATAGATTTCTTCATTCAGCTCACCATTTAAAAACGCAGTCTTTACATCCATTTGATGTAATTCAAGGTCCATACATGCTATAAAAGCAAATACTATTCTTATAGACGCGAAACGGATAACAGGTGAAAAAGTCTCCTAATAGTCAATTCCTTCCTATTGTGTGAACCCCTTCGCAACCAACCGACTCTTAGTCTAGATCGGTTTCCTATCCGCTGATCACTTAACAGTATGTACCCACTTATTCCCAATGGCATTTCGCCCTTTGGGTAGATCAACTAGTTCACAAACTTTGTTGACCCTCAATGACTCCATCTCACTTTCCATTGCTTTGATCCATTCTTCCTTTGCTGGAGATGCCAATAACTCTCTCATGTTAACGGGTATGTGTAAGCGCCGGAATTTTCCATCCAAAAAAAAAAATTGCTGGTGTCACACGACTATAAATTACAGCCGTGCGACTGTCGCTATAGTCGTACGACTGTACGATCTGTGCAGGTGCAGAACACCATACCCATGACATAAGAAAAGAGAGGGGAAAAGATGAGGCAATTAATGCCCGGTTTTTGGTGAAGAAAGAGCAGAAAATAAGAGAGGAGAGAAGAAGGAAAAGGGGGGGGGGACTTGATTTCTGGTGTTTAGTGAGAGAGATTTTAGAGAGAGAATTGGGAGTAAAAGGAAAGAAAAGGAAAAAAACCAAACAAAGAGCATTCTTTTTCTCTTCTTTTTTTTTTTCTAAATTCTTGAGTGTTTAAGTGTAAAATCTGTTAGACATCAATAGGTTAACAACTTAACACTCTAAATTCAATCAATCTCGGACTAAAAAATATCAGAATCTCTAACATTTGGAGATTTTGGACCCAAACTTCTCAACTTCAATTCAAGGAAAAAGAGCAACTTTAAGTGGATTGGAGCGACACCAGGGGTCATTCTTACGGTGGATAAGTACCAAAAAGGTGAACACTCTTCATTCTCTCTATTTTTCATGCTTTCTGGGTGAATTGGTGTGTTTTTATGCATTTTTATTTAATTCCTGCGTTTTCTGTTTCTGGAAATCAAGAATAGTCGCACGACTGTAAATATAGTCGTACGAGTGTTCTTGGTTTCCAGCTGTTTTCTTTCAGTTTTATTTTGAATAATTTTTGGTGAAATTCTGAAGTTCGAATGATTTACAGTCGCACGACTGTAGTGCTCATCCAAGAGCAGAATTTCCAGAATAATCCCTAAAAATTTTCCAAAAATCCATAAAAATTCAGAAAATCAGAAAATCACCAAAAATGAATTTTGTTGTGTGCATTCACTACCTTAGATTTAATTTTCCATGCAATTGTATTTTAACAATACAATGACGGAGACCCGATTCTCCCGAAAACTGACCCACCTCACATGCTAAATTAATGTAAACCAGAAAATAAAATGTTTTCAAAATGATTTCCCACAAAACCAAAGATACATGGACGTTTCAAAATGTTTTTCAGATCTAATCGGGCCGGCTAGCCAAGCAGACCCGGTTATCCCCCTAATTGCATGTTCCCGAATTCTTAAAATATCATTCTGTCTTACTTGAGTCCTATTTATGGCGTGCCGTATATTGTGCTGACTCTCTATTTTGCAGTTTTTTATTTTTATTTTTATTTTTTGATGTATTCAATAGATTTATTCGTGTATCCTAGGCAATTGTATTTTTTTTAGATAAATCGTGTATTTTAGCCGGTTGTAAAGTGAGGACGATAGTTTTTATTTTTTATTCAATTGGGTTGTATAATTGGCCTTTATTATTTTTTGTATATTTTGAATGTATGATTTAATTTTCCGCAATTTATTTCCTGCATTTTGCTTTAGCATCGGTGTAAGCGCTAGAATTTTCTATACCTAAAAAAAAGGTTTTATGGTCGTACGACTATCCTTAAAAATTATAGTCGTATGACTGTAATATCAGAAAGGTTGCAGGAGCCCATACCTCTGCAGCAGAAAATGGAGGAAAGAGGGTGGGGCAATTAATGCGCCAGGATGGACAGCAAGCAACCAGGAAGCAGAGATAAAAGGAAGAAAAAGAGAGGAGAGAGGGCATTCTTGAATTCTGGTGGAAAAAATTAGAGATAGAATGGAGAAAAGAGAGAAGGAAAAGAAAGAAGTAGAAAACCATAAAACTCATCTTTTCCTCTTCTATTTTCTTTTAATTCTCGGAATTAGGCTTAAAACTTGATAGAAATCCCTAGGCTAATCAATTAACTTCACAATCAAATCAAAATTCCGGACTTAAATCATCAGAATCCCTAACATTTTTTGATTTTTGGACACAAAGCCCTCAACTTCAATTTTAAAGGAAAAGTACGAATTTGTTAGGATTGGAGCAACGCCAGGAGTCAAATCGACATGGATTAGCTTCTAAAAAGGTAGACACTCCCTTTCCTTACACTTTTTCTCGCTTTCTGGGTGTTTGAAGTGAATTTTTGTGCATTTTTTGCTGTGTTTTCGTGCTTCTGTTTCTAGAAATTAAGAACAGTCGCACGACTGTTCTTGGATTTGTGAACAGTCGCACGATTGTATATACAGTCGTGCGAGTGTTCTTAATTTCCAGATTATGTTTCTTCCATTTTGACTCAAAATAAATTTTGGCGAAATCTTGATCCTGAACTGTTTATAGTCGCACGACTGTACAGTTGTACAACTGTAGTTACAGTCGCACGACTGTAACCCTCGTTCCAGAATCAGAATTTTAGCTTTTATCCAAAAAAAAAATTTCCGAAAACCCATAAAATCAGAAAAATCTGAAAATCATCAAAATGAATTTTGATATGTGCATTCACTACCTTAGGTTTAATTTCTAGTAAAATTGTATTTAGAACAATGCCACGATGGAGACCTAGTTCTCCCGAAAACTGACCCACTTAATATATAAAAATGCATGTAAACCGGTAAAATTGTTTTCAAAATGATTTTTCCACAAAACCAAAAATACAGGGACGTTTCAAAATGTTTTCCAGGTCTAACCAGGCTGGCTAGCCGAGCCAACCTGGTTATCCCCCTCTATGCATGCCCCCAATACTTGATTTCCCAATTCTATCTATTTGAGTCTAACTTGTGGTGTGCCGTATAAATTGTGCTAACATTTGTTTTGCAGCTTTTATTTACGTATATTTTTTATTTTTATTTTTATTTGTATTTAAATAGAATTAATTGTATATCTAGGCGATTGTAATTATTTTTAGATTCTCGTGTATCCTAAGCAATTGTATAAGTGAGGCGAGAGTTTTTATTTTTTCCATTCGATTTGGTTGTAAGCCAATTAATATTTATTTCTTTTCCTTTTGTATTAAATATTTGTATGCGCGCTGTATGCCTTTTATATTCAATAAAATTGACTTTAGATTTTAAAATACCATTCGAGAACATTGGCAATATTTAATTTAATTAGACACGAAATACGGGATTTGTCCGGACCCAAATCTCTGGATAGTGTAGCGGCCGTTCTTCCGGTTCAGCTACATTATAAATTTTCCAGTTGAGCTGAGCCGGGTGGCGACTCTACAATATTCATCGAGACTTAGGTCTCGGTTTCTTTTAAGAATTAATTTATTTATTTTCCAAAAATCGATTTTCCATTCATAAAAACCCCACGCGAGGGAGAGGCCCGCCCGAGATCGTGGCGCCCCTTCCGAAAGGGAGTCCCACGTCCCGTCGAAAACGCATCATCCGCTCACAATCGGATAATTAAAATAAACAAATTGGAGTCAGAGAAAGATAATAAAGCGAATCAAATATGGTAATATAAACTGTAAAGTGAAAGCAAGCTAGAGGTTAAGTAAGTCACTTGCCCGAATCCTAAATCTCTGGATTAGGTACAGTAGTCTGTCCTCGGTAGGGAGTTGTACCGCAATTCCCGGATGAGCTGATCTGGGTGGCGACTCTATCACTGATCTCGGGATTTAAGCTTCGAGGTCTTTAAGTTAAAAAAGGGAAAATATTTTCTACAAAAGAATTTCCAAATTAAATCCACTATTTTCTAACTTAAGATAAACAAAACCCGTTTTCCAAAATAAATCAAAACTAATCATCATTGTTCCCCTGTCCGCTTCGCCGCGTCCCGTTTGAAAAGGTCATCCGCTCACAGTATGTCTTCAATCTGAGCTACGATCGAGAAAGCTTCGCTATCAACTAAATGACGGCATCGCGTAACATTTCCTCTCTTTGATCATCTCAGAGGTTCTGCTTCTTGATAAACAAATCTCATATATTCATCAAGATTTTGGGCAGAACTCCCACTGGGATCTATATCCATATTCTCACTTGAATTTTGAACAAGACTCCCACTCAAATCAAGACCACTCAAGTCAAGGTCAGGTTTACTCAAATCCACTTGTGAAGGTTGAAAAACATCATTTTCTTCCTTTTCCCTTACATATTCAACTTCATTCCTCCTACTTGGATTAAGTGATCCTGAAGTTTCAGACTCTTGAGTTTTAAAGAATGTGAATTCTTTATCCACCTCCCCAGCTTAGGAAATTCATTCTCTAAGAATGTGACATCTCGTGACTCTGTTATTTGACCATAAACATCCTCTCCCACTAGAACATCCTTTTAAGAGATAAGGATATCTTATAAAGATACCTTTCTTGCCTCTTGGGCCTAGCTTGCCGTGCTTGCTAGATTTGTCGTGATCATAGGTAGCGCATCCCTATGGTCATAAATGGTTCAAATTAGGCTTACAGCTCATCCATAATTCATAAGGTGTGGTTTCAACGGACTTAGAAGGTACTCTATTGAGTACATATGTGGCAGTCAATAATGCGTCTCCCCACAAAGAGATAGGCAAAGTAGCTTCAGCTATCATAGACCTCACCATCTTTAAGAGGGTTTGGTTTCTTCTTTCCGCTACTCCATTTTGTTGCGGAGTTCTAGGTATGGTCAACTGATGTTCAATACCTTTTTCGTCACATAAAACTTTAAATTCCTCGGAGAGATACTCTCTTCCCTGATTGGTCCTTAAGGCTTTGATTCTCTTCTCTAATTGATTTTCAACTAGAGCCATAAATCATTTGAAACATGCTAATGCTTCAATTTATATGTAATCAAATAGACATGACCATACTTTGTATAGTTATTTATGAATGTAATGAAATAGAAAGCACCATGCCTTGCCCGAACATTCATTAGGCCACAGATGTCATAATGGATTAGTTGCAATTGTTGGTTAGCTCGCGTAGCTTTACCAGATAGTTTTCTTGTCATTTTTCCTTTTAAGCAGCTTTCACAAGTTGGGAGATCTACTTTTGGTAAATCAGCCAACAAACCTGCTTTGGCCAATCGTACTAAATGATGTTGAACGATGTGACTAAGTCTCGCATGCCACATTTTTGAAATGCTAACATTATCCACAGACGAGTTAACAAAAAAGGAAAAACTATTATGAGACACATAATTTAGATCCAAATCCAAAACAATAAAACCATCCAACAAATGTCCACCACCAAAGTAGATATTTTTCATAAAGAGACTAAAATTGTTCAATTCAAAAGATAATGTGAATCCCAAATTCATTAGGGTAGAAATAGATATCAAGTTCCTTCGAATTCTAGCATCATAGATGATATCTTCAAGAAACAGTGGTCGACCACCATTTAAGACTAGCTGACAACAGCCAATCCCTAAGACTTCCTCTCTAGAGTTGTTTCCCACGTATATCCATCTTGTTCCCCGTGGAATACTATAGAACTCAACAAAGGAATCTCAATCCTTTGTTACGTGGTCTATTGCTCCTGAGTCTACGATCCACAGAGGACGAGATTTAGTTAGGAAAACAGAACTTGAAACAAATGTATAACACTTATACACTTCGGTAACATTTACCTTAGGAGCTGTGTAATCTCTTGCAAAATGCCCTCTTTGTCTGCAATTATAACATTTCACTCTAGAAATGTTAACTTGCTTCTTGCCCTTCTTTTGAACTGGAACACTACCCGCTGTTCCCTTTGCCTTCTTCTTAAAAAACCTCTTGTTCTTCCCCTTTGACTTCAGACCAGAACTTGAACTAGCCATATGAACCTCAGATTTCACACTAAGAGAGGTCAGACGGTCCTTTTCCAGTTCAAGATGACGAACAGCATCATCAAAGGTCTTAATGTTATGGGCATGAGTGAGGTGCAACTTTATATGCTCCCATCCATTCGGCAAAGAATGAATCATAGCTTGAACTTTTTGCTCCTCGGTCAATTTATGACCAGCATCATGAAGCTCGGTAATCATGTTAGACATTTCCCTTAAATGCCTCTTTATTGTATGGACAGCTCTTTTCTTGTAAGTATCAAACTTGATACTTAAAAAATGGAGTTTTGTTAAGGAGACACCTCCAAAGTTCTTCTTTAGAGCATCCCACAGTTCCTTAGTTGTGTTCTAGACGCGAAACCTTTTTGCGATGTCATCATCCATCGCACTAAGAATGATGATGTGGGCCGACGAGTTCTTCCTCTTCCAGGCTTGATACGCTTCAAGGTCCCTGTAAGCGCTAGAATTTTACTCCCTAAAAAAAAAACGCAAGTGACACACGACTGTAATTTACAGTCGTGCGACTGTAATTGAAAAAATTACATTCGTACGGCTGTAAGTCAGCCCACGTACAACAGCCTACACCTAGGAGGCAGATGGGGCTGTAAAGGAGGGAGCAATTGATGCTCGCCCCCTTTGCTCCAAGAAAGCAGAAATCAAATGAGATAAAAAGAAGAAAAAAGGGGAAGATTGGGGTTTTTCGATTCTGGTGAAAATTTTAGAGAGAGAAAGGGGAGTAAAAGAAAAGGAAAGGAAAACACCAAAAGGAGGACTCTTTTTCTTCTTAATTCTTGAAGTTGGAATTAAAAATCTGTTAGAAACCCCTAGGTTAACAATCTAACACTCCAAACAAGCTAAATTCTGAACTAGAAACACTAGGAAACTGTGACATTTGGAGATTCTTAGACCTAAAGTTTCTAATTCCAATTCAAGGAGAAAAGTGCAAACTTCAGTGGATTGGAGCGACGCCAAGGGTCAATTCGACGTTGGATAAGCGCCCAAAAGGTAGACACTCCTTTTCCCTTCTCTTTTTCATGCTTTCTGGGTAAGTGGTGTGATTTTTGTGCATTTTTGTTCAAGTTTTCGCATCTCTGTTTCTGGAAATCAAGAACAGTCGTGCGACTATTCTTGAGTTTGATGAACAGTCGTACCACTGTAAATACAGTCGTACGAGTGTTCTTGATTTCCAAGTTACCTTCTTTCAGTTCATTTCAAATAAGTTTTGGGCAAAATCCTGAGTTTGGATTGATTACAGTCGCACGGCTGTAATTACAGTCACACGACTGTAGTTACCGTCGCACGACTGTAACATATTTCCAGAATCAGAATTTTCCCTTTATGCTATAAAAATCCATAAAAATTCAGAAAATCAGAAAATCATCAAAAATGAATTTTGTTGTGTGCATTCACGACCCTAGATTCAATTTTCAGTAAAATTACATTTAGAACAATGCCACGACGAAGACCCGATTCTCCCGAAAATCGACCCACCTCACATGTAAAAAATGCATGTAAACCGGCAAAATTGTTTTCAAAATGATTTTCTCACAAAATCAAAAATACAGGGACGTTTCAAAATATTTTCCAGGTCTAACCGGGCCGGCTAGCCGAGCCAACCCGGTTATCCCCTAAACGCATGCCCCCAATTCTTGATTTCCCCAATTCTGTCTATTTGAGTCTTATTTGTGGCGTGCCATAAAAATTGTGCTAACCTTTGTTTTACAGCTTTTATTTTTATTTTTATTTTATATGTATTTAATAGAATTAATCGTGTATTCTAGGTGTTTGTAAAAGTGAGGCGAGAGTTTTTATTTTCTATTCGATGGGGTTGTAAGCCACTTAAATATTCTCTATCTTTCTTTTATTTTAGTTATACCTGTATGCACACTGTATGTCTATTTATTTCAATAAAATTGACTTTTAGAATTATGAAATACCATTTGAGAACATTGGCCAATTTTATTTTAATTAGACACGAAATAAGGGACTTTTCCGAATCTAGATCTCTGGATAGTGTAGCGGCCGTTCGTCCGGTTCGTCTATATTATAAATTTCCCGGTTGAGCTGAGCCGGGTGGCGACTCCTACAATATTCATCGAGACTTAGGTCTCGGTTTCTTTAAGATAATTAATTCCATTTTTCTAAAATGAATTTCCATTATAAAAAAACCCCACGCGAGGGAGGGGTCCGCTCGAAATCTAGGTGCCCCCTTCCGAAGGGGAGTCCCCGTTCCGTCGAAAACGTCGTCCGCTCACAGTGGTGACTCTGCTAGGGATTTCTTACAAAAGTTTTCTTAAAAACTTAAAAGAATTTGACAAGCCCTGAAAAATGTCTAATTAAAATAAGGTGGATGATTCTTGATTGGTATTTCATTTTGCATTTTTAGTTAGACATGATTGCATTAGGTTAAGTATCCCATTTTAGCCCAGTGGATTGTTGAAGTGTCGCCTTTGTTCCTCCTGGTCTTAGGGGCACGGATACGAAACACCACCCATAGCCTCGTATGAACTCCTTCGTTCGGACCCTTGAGTGGGGAGAAGTGAGGAGTATATTTTGCTGGGGGAACCTTGATTTTAACCCCACTTGGACCGAACTCATATAGGCAGCCTTAGTTGGATTCCCTTAGAATACCAAAATAATTGTGTGAATAAAATAAAATCACGCCTTTATCATCTCCGGTTGATGATCAAAGAGAACCCCACCTAGGACTCAATTAGAATTTTTGAGACCGACCACGCTTGGAGAAATAGGGTTGGAAGAATTCATTTTGTGTGCTACGTGTTTCTCGCCATCCCGTGACACATCACCATCACTATCTATGCGTGCATAACGTACCATAATCACCATTTTCCATATACATGACATACCATTCATGAAACATTTTTGTGTGATACTAACCCACATTTTTATGTAGCCATTTGCATTTTATTTTTGTGTGAAAACATTAAATAATCCGTTTTCCATTCATACTAACCATTTCTTTCTCAACCATGACATTAAATTTGTGTGATTAGCATTTTTCCACATAGCATACATAACATCATTATGTGTGTAATGCATCCTAACCACGTTTTTGGGCAGCCATTTGCATTTTGTGTGTCATAAGCATTCATGACATATCACCAAAATTAAATTTGGGGCATTCCAAGGACGCCCACCACGATCATCTCATTTCATGACATATCGGGTATCCCAAAATATCCGTGTTCTGCCAATGCACTAGATTGTATTCGGCCATTCCACCAAATTATTTCATTCAATAGAGACCGCAATGGTCCTGGGTCTATTTTCGTGTAAAGATTTACATGTTGCATTTCATGACAACATACCCATTCATCACAAACATCATATAACACTGTGATCCACATCGGGTTACTTCATAACATTACTACATCATTCAAGGCGCTCCCCGAGTGCCGGGTTTGTACACATGTAGGGGCATTTCATAAAAGTACCAAATCATAAAAGGTGTTCCCCGAATGCCGAACCTCTGTCCGTGTCCCTGTCACACGTGACTCCCTCATAACATCATCTCTCATATGCTCAAAAGCATCAGAACTCTGTCCAAGGGGCGGTCTCATGTGACCATTTCATATCATCTCATAGACCTTTAAAGTGTCAAAACTCTGTCCGTGTGTCGATACGCATGCGACCATTTCAAAATTCATTCGGTGCTCCAAAAGCACCGAACCCCTGTCCGTGTGGTGGTCCACACGTGTTCTTTTACATAACATTGGGTGCACTTGGAATGTCCAAAATAATAAAAAAAAAAAAGAATAAAAAAGGTCACATTCGTTATCATCCAAATCCACGAAGCATCATCCAAGCGTTATCATCCATACCATCCAACCATGCACTTTTTAAGCCTAAAATTCTTTCTGTGCATTAAAGCAGAATAAGCTGGGGCATTCTAGAACAAGATCCCAGACTGTAAGAGCACGTGAGAGTGAAAGATCAGTCAAATCAAGCAGTGCACTAGAGTCCGAGGAAGAAGTAGCGATGGCTGATCAAAAGCCAAACATTGCTAGCATTCTAAAGGATTTCTTCCAATCCCGAGACTTCCGGGATATGCTAAAGGAAGAATTGAAGGTTGTTATTAGGGAAAGTGGTGAAGCTGGTAATGGTGGAACCGGGAAAGAAAAAGAAGGGGAGACCGCTCAACATGGGGCTGATGCTTCGGACAGTATAGAAAAGCTGCAGGAAATCGAGGCAGCTATGGAACAGAAAATGAAGGCCAAATACTCTGAGCTAGATTAGATGCTAGCTGAGCTAAAAAAGGGAGCCAACATCAGTTTAGGTTCCAAGCGGGGTGTCAATGTGGATGCCATGATAAACAAAGGCATCGAGACATTCCCTGTGGGGTTCCAAGTCCCCAAAATTCCTTCTTACAAAGGGCTTGGATCACCAGAAGCTCACATCAACCTCTATACCCATATAATGTTGACCGCGGGTGCTACCAAACAGCAGTTGGTCAACTTCTTCCCAACAACACTAAAAGAAGGAGCTTTGAACTCGTACAATTCCCTAACGGAGGAAGTGCAGTCGGATTGGGGAACATTGTCAGCGGCCTTCATCAAGTATTACAGCTTCAATACAAAGATCCAGGTGAAGCTATATGACTTGGAGAGGATTAAGCAAAAGCTCAATGAACCCTTTAATGAATATTATCAAAGGTGGATGAACAAAATGATCTTGTTGAAGAATTGCCTCGATGAAGACGAACTGATTCAGAAACTGATTGAAGGCAATAGGGATGTCTACAGAGATAACATGAAGTTCCATGCTTTCAATGAACTCAACAAGGTCTACAGTATGGCCATGAAAGTTGAAAGGGACGAGGAAGAAAAAGCAGACGGTCAAAAGGGTAGCAGAAGCTTCAAGCACGGTCTGGGGTATCGATCGACAACTGCCATCGGATCAAGCAGTGGATCCGGTTTTGGCTTTACAAACAAAAGTGACCAATCTCCAGAGGATAAACCGACTGAAGTTGCTGTAGTGTCTCAAGGAGATCAAGCTGGAGATTCGTAAAATCTTGGTCTATCCCCATTGACCCTTTCTTTGGCCAAGATTTTTACGAAATGCATGAACGGCGGGCTCTTGAGTTCTCCGAAGCCGTTTGAGAAGCCGGCTGAGACAGACAAAGGCAAATTCTGCTCCTATCATGTGACAGTGGGGCACCACACGAATGACTGCAAATAACTACTCAGGTCTATTCGACAACTGATAGCTGACGGGAAAATCGTGGAGCCACCCTTAAAGCCCAGTGTTCAGAACAATCCGTTGCCCAGCTTTGACTAGTCTATGTGTGTGAAGCTATCAAAGTTGGTGATGCAACAGCAAAAGAAGACCCTCCGTATGTGGAGGATGTTAATTATTTTGATGTATCTATCTTCATTTTCTCTTGTTTTGTGAACAACGCAGCCCACAAGGTGTTTAATGTAATTTAATTTGATTTCAATTATTTATGTGATATTTTCATGGATGAAACACTGTGCATGCATACAAACATTCATCTAATGTCTTTAACATACATGACAAATCATTACCTGAAATGAACCTAAGAACAGATGAGCATCCAAAATGATATCCGTCCTGAAAAACCTCACAACTAATAAGAGAAAGAAAAATTGCAAAATACCTAAAAGCATGTGAAGACCTTTGCCTAGTCCTATGACAACACACCTAGAGATCGACAAAGGATCGCAGGATGCAAAATTAAAAAGAATCCGAAAGACAAGTCCAGCTAAGTGGAAGTTCTGTAGACGTAAAAAAAAGAAAAAAACACACAAATAAAATAAACATGGTTTCAAGTTTTGAAATAAGAATACATCTGTATCATATGATGTTTCGCACCATATCATCCCCGATAATAGAACGCAAGTTCTAGGGCAACAATGCAATCATTCCAGAATAAACGAGAGAGGCGTCATGCATTGCCTTCGTACCACCCGCAAGCCAGCAGGATAGTACAAGCTGCTAACAAGCACATCGAAAAGCGTAGCCATCAACCCACAGGATCGAAGTAGTCCTACTGAGAAAGATAGAAATCAAGTCATCAACCCCTTCAATCGGGACAGGCTCAGGTTTCCATTAAAAAAAAGGTCTGATGGATTGAAAATCACGAAAGCAATCCATGCAAAAGTTAGGACTGTGAGGTGAGCACCACCGGCAGGAAAATTCGTAAGGACCAGTTGGTGACAGTTGTGGGTTTGGTTGAGAAGGATACCATATTCATCTTGTCCTTAATTTCATTTCATATATAATGTGCATTATGCAAAAACATTATCAAATGAATGAATGAATAACTGCCTTACTCTGTTCATTTAAATATCTCAAGTTTTCTTGAAAGTGAATTCACATCGTACATCATGTATGCCTATACGAGCTTCAGCAACAACGATGGAGCAACCAAATCCTACAAGACTTTCCACAATCATCTCATCACCAGAGGGGCAGCAGAGCAAGTGGACATGGTGCCGCTTCAATTAATCCCCGATCATCATCGACCTATACTGAATTGGAAGTCTTCTTCTAATTCCACGACATCTTAAAAAAAAAAAAGCTCGCTGAGGTGAAAACCGAAAAGGTGCCTCAGGAAAAAATTAGAGCAGCCCGCTAAGCTGAAAACCAATATTGGGCAGTTTAGGCAAAAGTTAGGGCATATGAAAAGCTCGCTAAGGTGAAAACTAAAAAGGCACCTTAGGCAAAAGTTAGAGTAGCTGTAAGCGCCGGAATTTCAATCCTCTTCAAAAAAAAAGAGAGAGAAAAAAAAGAGAAAAGAGTCGTACGAATGTCATTACAGTCGTACGACTGTAATATCGAAGTGGTTGCAGGAGCCCATACCTCTACAGTAGAAAAATGGAGGAGAGTGGTGGCGCAATTAATGCGCCGGGATAGGCAGCAAGCAAGCTAGGGAGCAGAGCATAAAAGGAAGAAAAAGAGAGGAGAGAGACCAATTTTTGGATTCTGGTTGTTTCAGGAAAGAAATTTAGAGAGAAAGAGAGATAAAGAAGTGGAAGAGAGAAAAATACCAAAAAACTCAGCTTTCTTCCCTTTCTTTTTCTTTTGATTCTCAAGATTAAGATTAAAACTTGTTAGAAATCCTTAGGTTAATCACTTAACCTCACAAACAAATCAATATCTCGGACTTACATCATCAGAATCGTAAGCATTTTGGATTTTTGGACACAAAACTCCCAACCTCAATCTTAAAGGAAAAGTGCAAATTCGTGTGGATTGAAGCGACGCCAGGGGTTAAAACGACTTGGATAAGCTCCTGAAAGGTAGGCACTCCCTTTTCCTTTCACTTTTTCTTGCTTTCTGGGTGCTGGATGCGATTTTCGTGCATTTTTACTGTATTTCTGTATTTCTGCATCTGGAAATCAAGAACAGTCACACGACTGTTCTTGGATTAGATGAACAGTCGTACGACTGTATATTCAGTCGTACGAGTGTTCTTGATTTCCAGGTGATTTTCTTTCCAGTTTTCTTCAGATAAGATTTTGGCGAAATCCTGAGTCTGGAGCGCTTACAGTCACACGACTGTAATTTACAGTCGTACAACTGTAGTTACAGTCGCACGACTGTAATCCCCAAAAATTTCCAAAAATCCCTAAAAATTCAAAAAATCCCAAAATCATCAAAATGAATTTTGTTGTGTGCATTCACGACCATAGATTCAATTTTTAGTAAAATTGCATTTAGAACAATGCCACGATAAAGACCCAGTTCTCCTGAAAACCGATCCACCTCACATGTAAAAAATGCATGTAAACCGGAAAAATGTTTGCAAAAGCGATTTTCTCACAAAACCCAAAAATACAAGGACATTTCTAAACGTTTTCCAGGTCTAACCGAGCAGGCTAGCTGAGCTAACCCGGTTATCCCCTAAATGCATGCCCCTAATTCTTGATTTCCCATTCTGTCATGTTTGAGTCCAACTTTTGGCATGCCGTAAATTGTGCTAACCTTCTGTTTTGCAGGTTTTAATTTCTTTTATTTTTATTTTTATTTTTGATGTATTTAATAGATTAAATCGTGTATCCGAGGCGATTGTATTTTTCCAGATTCTCGTGTATCCTAGGCGCTTGTAAAAGTGAGTTCGAGAGTTTTTATTTTTTTTATTTTATTTCATTCGATCGGGTTGTAATAATTTACCTATGTATTATTTTATTTAACCTGTATGCGCGTTGTATGTCTATTTAATGCAATAAAATTGACTTTAGATTGAAATACCATATTTGAATATTGACCAATATTTATTTTAATTAGACACGAAATAAGGGACTTGTCCGGACCCGAATCTCTGGATAGTGTAGTGGCCGTTCGTCCGGTTCAGCTGCATTATAAATTTCCCAGTTGAGCTGAGCCGGGTGGCGACTCTACAATATTCATCGAGACTTAGGTCTCGGTTCTTTTAAGCATTAATTCCACATTTATTTTCCAAAAATGAATTTCCATTATAAAAACCCCACGCGAGGGAGGGGCTCGCCCGAGATCGAGGCGCCCCTTCCGAAAGGGAGTCTCGCGTCCCGTCGAAAACGCGTCATCCGCTCACAGTAGCTTGCTGAGTTGAAAACCCACTTTGGGCGGCTCAGGAAAAATTTAGAGCACTTCCAAATTCATAAAGCCTAGGGGCAGAGAAGGCAAAACCTCTCCGTCGTTCCCCCAGTAGGAATATTTCATTAATCCACAACAAGATCCTCTGCATTGTTTCCCAACAACATCGTTACCAAGAACATCATCACTTTCTCTCCAACAGTGGTCATATTTCCTCATTAGCCATCATATATCCCTGGCAGGATCACAAGAATTACATTGCACCCAAAATGTTGCTTCTCCAATGATGGACGATCAATCGCACAACATATCTTCCCCAGTAAGAACCTGGAGTGTCAAGATTGAACAAATGGCGCGAAATGCATTTTCTAAAGTTCATTTGCATATGCATGCATTGAAACATATACATCTATTCAAAACATACATGCATACATGCACATACATGTATCACAACCAACCTAAGCACAGGTATCTACCATTATCATCGGACTATTCCGAACCAGGATCGCTCTCAAAGCAAAGATGACATAATGCTGGGGCATCTATAGGCCTTTTAAAAATGAGAAGGATCCACGCAAACCCAAATCTCAAAATATCAAGTCTCCAAGGGGCAGAACAATCAAGCTGTATTTATCCTTGATCGAAGGGGCAAAAATTTTTGTTTCCAAAATTATCTATCAAGGGATAAATACTCATCCTCGAGCCAACATCAAAATTATCAATCCTAAAGCTACCTCATTATTTCATTCAAGCCAGATTTTGAACCCTTGAACTCCATTACGTTCAAGCATGGTTGCAAATCCTTGAACCCCTTTTCTTCATTCAAGCCAGATTTTGAGCCCTTAAACTCCATTAGTTCAAGCATGGTTGCAAATCCTTGAACCCTTTTCTTCATTCAAGCCAGATTTTGAGCCCTTGAACTCCATTACGTTCAAGCATGGTTACAAATCCTTGAACCCTTTTCTTCATTCAAGCCAGATTTTAAGCCCTTAAACTTCATTACGTTCAAGCATGGTTATAAATCCTTGAACCCCTTTTCTTTATTCAAGCCAGATTTCGAACCCTTGAACTCCATTACGTCAAACATGGTTGCAAATCCTTGAACCCTTTTCTTCATTCAAGCCAGATTTTGAACCCTTGAACTCCATTGCGTTCAAGCATGGTTATAAATCCTTGAACCCCTTTCTTCATTCAAGCAAGATTTTGAACCCTTGAACTCTATTACGGCCAAACATGGTTTCAAATCCTTAAACCTCTTATTTCATTATTTCGAGTCCATCCAATTCCAGTAAGATTCCAAATCCTTAAAATTTCTGCAGATTTGCCTCGGGTAACCTAGACCTGGTATCGGCTTAGTTCTACATCAAACCCTTTATTTCATCCAAGCTAGATTTCAAATCCTTAAACTTCTTCAAGCATGATTCCCAATCCTTGATAAACACCTCTCCAAGCTATATTTCGAATCCTTGAACTTCTTCAAGCATGATTCCCAATCCTTGATAAACACCTCTCCAAAACAGATTTTGAATCCTTGAACTTCTTCAAGCATGATTCCCAATCCTTGATAAACACCTCTCCAAGCCAGATTTCGAATCCTTGAACTTCTTCAAGCATGATTCCTAATCCTTGATAAACACCTATCCAAGATAGATTTCGAATCCTTGAACATCTTCAAGCATGATCCCTAATCCTTGCCAACCTTTCCAAGCTGGATTTTGAATCCTTGAACTTCTTCAAGCATGATTCCTAATCCTTGCAGACCTCCTCAAGCGTGATTTTGAATCCTTGAAACTTCTTCAAGCCTAATTCTTAATCCCTGAAAATCGCCCAAGTCAGATTTCAGATTCTTGAAGATCGATTCAAGCAAGATCCTAGATCTTGGAAGCCAATTCAAATCTCCAACATTGCCTCGGGTAACATAGACCCGGTATCGGCTTATTCCATCCAATCAACTCAATGCGTCACCAAGGCAGTGAGGCTTCAGCAACTCAGTTGCATATTTTATTTCCTGTGTCTGCGGCACTTTGATTCACGCTCTCAAATTCATCACCTCAACTATTTCAGACCAAGATCGGGTGTTGAATTTGATCACGCGAGGGGCAGCTGTAAGCGCCAGAATTTTACTCCCTTAAAAAAAACAAAGGTGTCACATTACTATAATTTACAATCGTGCGACTGTGTTACAATCGTGTGACTGTAATTGAAAAAATTACATTCGTACGATTGTAACGTCGCGTACAGCAGCCTACACCTAGGAGGCAGAAATTAGGGGCTCTAAAGGGGGGAGCAATTAATGATCGCCCCCTTTGCAGCAAGAAAGCAGAAATTAGATGAGATAAAAAGAAGAAAAGAGGGGAAGATTGGGGGTTTTTCGATTCTGGTGAAAATTTTAGAGAGAGAAAGGGGAGTAAAAGAAAAGGAAAGGAAAACACTAAAAGGAGGACTCTTTTTCTTCTCTTTTTCTTCTTAATTCTTGAAGTTGGAATTAAAAATCTGTTAGAAACCCCTAGGTTAACAATCTAACACTCCAAATAAGCTAAATTCCGGACTAGAAACACTAGGAAACCATGACATTTGGAGATTCTTGGACCTAAAGTTTCTAATTCCAATTCAAGGAGAAAGGAGCAAACTTCAGTGGATTGGAACGACGCCAAGGGTCAATTCGACATTGGATAAGCGCCCAAAAGGTAGACACTCCTTTTCCCTTCTCTTTTTCATGCTTTCTGGGTGATTGGTGTGATTTTTGTGCATTTTTATTCAAGTTTTCGCATCTCTATTCTGGAAATCAAGACCAGTCGTGCGACTGTTCTTGAGTTTGATGAACAGTCGTACCACTGTAAATACAGTTGTACGAGTGTTCTTGATTTCCAAGTTGCTTTCTTTTAGTTCATCTCAAATAAGTTTTGGGCAAAATCCTGAGTTTGGATTGATTACAGTCGCACGAGTGTAATTACAGTCGTACGACTGTAGTTACTGTTGCACGACTGTAACGTATTTCCAGAATCAGAATTTTCTCTTTATGCTATAAAAATTTATAAAAATCCATAAAAATTCAGAAAATTTAAAAATCATCAAAAATGAATTTTGTTGTGTGCATTCACGACCCTAGATTCAATTTTCAGTAAAATTGCATTTAGAACAATGCCACGATGGAGACCCGATTCTCCCGAAAACTGACCCACCTCATATGTAAAAAATGCATGTAAACCGGCAAAATTGTTTTTAAAATGATTTTCTCACAAAACCAAAAATACAGAGACGTTTCAAAATGTTTTCCAGGTCTAACCGGGCCGGCTAGCCGAGCCAACCCAGTTATCCCCTAAATGCATGCCCCCAATTCTAGATTTCCCCAATTCTGTCTATTTGAGTCTTATTTATGGTGTGTCGTAAAAATTGTGCTAACCTTTGTTTCGCAGCTTTTATTTTTATTTTTATTTTATATGTATTTAATAGAATTAATTGGGTATTTAGGCGATTGTAATATTTTTAGATAAATCGTGTATTCTAGGCTTTTGTAGAAGTGAGGCGAGAGTTTTTATTTTCTATTTGATGGGGTTGTAAGCCACTTAAATATTCTCTATCTTTCTTTTATTTTTGTTATACCTGTATGCACGATGTATGTCTATTTATTTCAATAAAATTGACTTTTAGAATTATGAAATACCATTTGAGAATATTGGCCAATTTTATTTTAATTAGACATGAAATAAGGGACTTGTCCGGACCAAGATCTCTGGATAGTGTAGCGGCCATTCGTCCGATTCAGCTACATTATAAATTTTCCGGTTGAGCTGATACGGGTGGCGACTCCTACAATATTCATCAAGACTTAGGTCTCGGTTCCTTTAAGATAATTAATTCCATTTTTCTAAAATGAATTTCCATTATAAAAAACCCTACGCGAGGGAGGGTCCACCCGAAATCGAGGTGCCCCCTTCCGAAAGGGAGTCCACGTTCCGTCGAAAACGTCATCCGCTCACAGTCTCTCCTTGCTTGAACAGTGTTGTAAGTGTCGAAATTTTCTGTCTTAAAAAAAAAAAAGAGTCGTACGACTGTTACTACATTTGTACGACTGTAATCAAACTACAGTCGTACAACTGTAGGGTCGTAGCAGGTGAACCAGCCCATACCCTGAAAGCAGAAAAATAGGGAAAGAAAAAAAGAGCATTAATTGCTCTGGTTCTTGAAAAAGCAAAGTCAGAAATAAGAAAAGGAAAGGAGAGAAGATGAGGGACTTTTTGATTGTCTGATCTTAGAGAGAAAGAATTTAGAGAGAGAATTGGGAGAAAAAGGAAAGAAAAAGAAAATCTCACAAAACTTCAAGCTTCTTTTTCTATTCTTTTTCTTTGAAATTCTTGGGTGTTTAAGTTTAACATCTATTAGAAATCAATAGGTTAATAACTGGACGCTTGAAATTTAATCAATTTCGGGCTAAATACTCTATTTTGGACTCAACCTTTCAAACCTCAACTCAAAGGGGAAAATAGCAATTTTAAGTGGATTGGTGCATTGCCAGGGGTCATTCCTATGGTGGATTAGCGCCAAAGAGGTAAACACACGTCAATCCCTCATTCTCTCATGCTTTCTGGGTGATTTGGTATGTTTTGGTGCATAAAAGCTCATTTTTCTCGCATTCTGTTTCTGGAAATCAAGAACAGTTGTACGACCGTTCTTGAATTGATGAACAGTCATACGAGTGTTCTTGATTTTCCGCAATCTCTTTTAGTTTTATTTGAAAATTTTGGCAAAATCCTGAAATTGGCAGGATTACAGTCGCACGACTGTAATTACAGTGGCACGACTATAATACTCGTCCAATATCAGAATTCCCAGAATAACCCACAAAAATTTCTAAAAAATCCATAAAAATTCTAAAAAGTCAGAAAATCACTAAAATGAATTTTGTTGTGTATATTCACGACCTTATATTTAATTTTCAGTACTATTGCATTTAGAACAATACAACGACGGAGACCCGATTCTCCCGAAAACCGACCCACCTCACATGTTAAATTAAATTAAACCGAAAAAATGTTTTCAAAACGATTTCCTCACAAAATCAAAATACAGGGACGTTTAAAAATGTTTTCCAGGTCTAATCAGGCCGACTAGCCGAACCGACCCGGTTATTCCCCCTAAATGCATGTTCCCGAATTCTAATTTCCTAATTCTGTCATGTTTGAGTCTTATTTGTGGCGTGCCGTAAATTGTGCTAACCCATTGTTTTGCAGCTTTTTATTTTTTATTTTTGATGTATTTAATAGAATTATCTGTGTATTTTTTTAGGCGATTGTAATTTTTAGACTCTCGTGTATTTTAGGCAGTTGTAAAAGTGAGGTTGAGAGTTTTTATTTTTGTTAGATTGGGTTGTAAGCCATTTAATTATTTACTGCTTACTTTTATTTCTATTTTATCTGTATGCGCGTTGTATGCTTAATTTAATGTAATAAAATTGACTCTAGAATTTTAAAATACCATACTTGAACATTGGCCAATTTTTATTTTGATTAGACATGAAATAGGGGACTTGTCCGAACCTAGATCTCTGGATAGTGTGGCGGCCGTTCGTCCAGTTCAGCTACAATAAAATTTTCCGATTGAACTGAGCCGGGTAGCGACTCCTACATTATGCATCAAGACTTAGGTCTCGATTCTTTTATGCAAATAATCTAATTTTCTAAAAATGAATTTCCATTATAAAAACCCCATGCGAGGGAGGGATTTGCCCGAAATCGAGGCGCCCCTTCCGAAAGGGAGTCCGTGTTCCGTCGAAAATATCGTCCGCTCACAGGTGTTACCATCATTCGGAGGAACCATAATCCTCTCCAGAGTGTCCATAGCCTCTTGCTCTTCAATTATGTATTGGACTTTCATAGCCCAAACTTCATAATTGTCACCGTTCAAACGAAGGTTCTTATTCAATTCAGCAACAATTGATTTTGAAGCAGCCATTGAAAAACAGCTAAAGACAAAGTAGCACTATAAGTAAGCGATACACCATATCTATTATAAGATTATTTAAAACTAAAAATAGTGTTTGGTTCACGTAAAATCGAACACTATGCGCTATGCATAGAGTCACCATATACACAGGCTAATACAAACACCATATTAGGTTTATACTTCCAATAATAAATATTTTATTTTGTTTTGTTTTAGATTACATTTTAATTTATTTAACATTTATACTTCTCTTAAGTATAAAACTAATTAATAATATAATACTTAGTTATACTCTCAAAATAAATAAATTAAAATTACAAAAAAACTAACCAAAATAGTAATGTTTAACAAATAAACATTTTATAATACCGCAAAAAAAATCCAACATTTAGTCAAAATTTCAACCACAAAAAAAATAAATAATAAATTTAGCACGAAACCATTCAATACAAAATTGAAAAACGAAATTAGCAAGAGAAAGAGTAGAAACTGAAGAGCTCAATCTTCATATCCTTCCAGTTCCACTATCTCAATTTCTTTTGAGGTGACTGTGATCATCTCTACGAACTTATAGTAGAGATCCAAGGGCATGTTCTCAACACCCTCAATAACATCATCCAGACATAGGCGACGAACCAACTTGCTACTTCTTAGTAACATGGTTCTAGGATTATGAGATAACTTAGCTCCTGTCTCAGCCAAGTTCAACACAAATACTTTGCATTGGGATCCATAATCCTGTTCAGGAATTAATCCGTCAATGAAGTCCACCAGTTCATCAAATGCAGAATTTTCTCCAAACCAGAGTTGCTTAAAGTGCTTTTCATGAAAAGCCTTTTTCGTAAATTTTAACATTTTTAATTGATCAGTTCCGAGGAAAATCCTCCTTTAAACTACTCCATAACTCCAACTATATCCTCTTTTTCCAACCGAGGATACCGCTTAGAGAAAAGCTCATCTTCAAGTCTTTGAATTGTCCTTATCTCCTCTTGAGACTGGATTACCTTCGTTGTTTTTACGAAAGTTGCCATTTCTATAACACATATAAAAATAACAAAAACTTGTTAATGATCAACCAAAAATCAGTATATAAATACACAATAAATATACTAAATTTTCTTGAATTTGTTAAACATAAATTAAGCATTTATACACAATAAATACTAGTAAATTTAGTTTAAAATATCAAATGAATTCCAAAAATTCATCAAAATATACCAAAAATTCAAGAAAAATGTAAATTTTAATTCTGGAAAAAATTTGATGAAATTTGGACACCGAAAATGCCCGCACACGCTGACACCTGCCGACTGAAGATCTGCCACGCGCTCAAAGGGTTCTGCGAACTCACGTGACATGTGGCAACATGTGATTCATGTTGATGTGGCAGTCTACCATGTGTCATCACCTGATTGGTTCAAGTGATGACGTGGCACGTACACAACTGCCTTACCCCGTGTCGTTATGCGATTGGTCCACGTGTCTGACACGTGGCAATCTTGACCATTTCAAAACGGTTGACTAGGTACACGTGTCAACACGTGATTAGTCTGACTTTTCAACAGTCAAAAAACCATCCAATCATGCTTTGACAAGTGTCCCGTGATCCAGAAATCTCCCAACCGTTTGCGCGGCCAATTCCAGCCACAGTGGTGGCGCATGAGGTCCATGCGCCGCCTTCCGGGGCTTCGTTGGTCGTGAATTTGGGATTCCGACTCGATTTTTCGTGCTGATTTCAATGGTGTGATCAGATTTTCGAAATTCCGACAAAAATTTTGACACTTTGTACTGTTGGATTAAATACGGTATCATTTTGACATGGTGTCAATGCAAATCTGTATCAAAACAAACAAAACATATCCAAATGAACAAAAAAAAACATATTCTTATTCATGGAACATCAGAGATCAAGATTTACGGTATCATTTTGACACGGATATCAATGTAAATCCGTATAAAAACTAACAAAAACGTTTCAAACAAACAAAAACGCATTCAAACGAATAAAAAAGATGTATTCTTATTCACAGAATACCAGAAATCAAGATTTGAACACACCAATCTATGAACGTTCTGGCTCTGATAGCAATGAAATCAATATTTTGTATTGATCATACAACAAATGTATAGATTCCATAAACAAAATAAATAAACAGACTTATAGTTTATATTGCAGCGGATTCGTTTACGGGATTATTCTAATCCACACAGAAAAACCGGACCGTTCTGGTTGCCTTTCCTACGATTGTATGGATACACTGAATACGGGCTTTATCCGTGAATTCTTCAGACGAACGAAAGTAGTATATCGTGTTTTCTCTTTAGGAACGTTTTCCCGAAACAAGAAGGAATCTCTATGATTCTGTTACATGTAGGAAATGGAGAAACTTCCCAACTTCCATCTATATATAGGGTTAGTCCAAATTACATATTTGGTCATTGTAATTTACACATAATTACAGTTTAGTCCCTGTCATTCTAAAATGTCATGGGCGGATCTAAAACCAACAATATATTTATTGTACAAAATTAATTAACCTCATCAATAAAAGTGTGATGAGATAATTTTGTACTAAAAAAAATAAAAAATACTTAGATAAACTCCCCTAAATTAGAGATTCACAGTTCGAAGTTTGTCAAAAAAAATCAATTCGATTAACACAAAAAAAACAATAGTCCGTATATATATATTACAAATAAAAAAGAACTTAAGGAAAAAGATTTAAACTAAAATGAAATAACTACTTGAAAATATGAGAATAGTTTTTTTATACATAAAAAAAGATAAAACTTAAAATATTGGGGAGGAAATTGAAGATATATAGGTAGGTATCTAAAGACAAACAATGTGGTATCAAGACGAGAAACGAATTAATTGGATGAAACTCTTAATTTCTCTCTGCCTTATACTACAAACTTTACATATTGTTTTATAGATACATTTTCTTAATTTCTACATAGTGCCCTGTATTATTTGTCAATTTTACGAAGTTATAGGGAATGATAGCTTTCATCCACGGAAAATAATGAAAAAGTTCATCAATGCAATTAAATGAAAATATATTTTTAATTATTTAAATTTGCTTCATAAGAGTTCTAATTTATAGTTTGAACTTTGAATTAAAGTTGTTTCATTGTGGACAATTAATTGAATTTAATCGAATTAACTGATGTCAAACATAAGAATAATATAATAACTTATATTATAAATGAGTTGATGGAGTGAGAAACTAAATATAAACGTACGTATATAGTATACAGAAGTTCGACACATAATCCGTATGTACAACATAAATGCATCAACTCAAGAGTAGTAGAGAAATTTTTACATATATGACATCAGAATCCTTTATTTACGTAAACATGCACACTTAACGTATTAAAAATAGGTAGTTTAATTTAAATAAGAATACATAGAATCTAACCCTCATTTATGTTTTTGAAATATAATTCTGATTTATTTTATTTTTTGCAATGGTTTTTTAGTCCAATTATATATTTTATTATAAAAAAAGTACAACTACATATTTCACCACAAAAATAAATCATGCTATAAAAATACTAATTTTTACCTCTTAAAAAATTTATTAAAGTTGAGAAAGTATACCATTTGAGTGCAAGAAATTATAGATATTGACAAATTCATTATTTTTTGTTTATTTATTTATTATTATTAACATATATGATCACTATTGTGTTAATTTTTGTCTCTTCAAATTACAAAATTTATTTATATTTTGATAGAGTTTTCTTAAAACATATCAATCAATCATCGAATTAAATATTTCATTTTTTTTACAAAAGAACACGAAAATTTAAAAATTACTAAGTAGGTATCTAATTAAATTATTATAATATGCTTTAGGATAAATAAAATAGATTAATAAGAAATATACTGACAAATCCCTCATACTTTCTATATACACAAGATTGTTGACTAACTAATTAGAAATACCTTAAAAAATTAGGTAGCTTCTCAAATTGGTCTTAGTTTCTATATAAGACCATCTATTTATGTCATTGCTTAAATATAATACCATATATAATAATAATAATAATAATAATAATAATAATAATAATGATAATAATAATAATAATAATAATAATAATAATAAATTAGTCAATATCTATAATTTCTTGATTGTACTCAATAACGTATTCTTTCTCAAATTTTATTAAAATTTTAAGACGTAAAAATTAGAATTTTTATAGAATTATTATTCAAAATTGTACTTTTCTATAAGAAAATATAAATTGTACTTGATATCTACATATTGCATAAAATAAATTAAATCAAAATTGTTTATCCTTATTTAATATAAAGCACCTACTTTTAATCATTAAGTATGCGTGTTTACGTAGATAAAAGAAGTTCTTATATATTTAAACGTTTCTTTACTACTTTAACTCTAGTTTATATATTTATCTTGTACGGGGTATCTATCAGCTATTTGCATAATATATACGAACGTTTATATTTGGTTTCTCACTCTTTGACAACACTTAATTCGATTAACCCATTCACAATGAAAGAAATTTAATTCAAACTTCAATTTAAATTTAGTACTTTTATAAACCAAATTTCATAGTTAAAAAATATCATCACGTAATTGCATTGATAAACATTTTCATTATTTTCTGTAAATTATTTTAAAAAATTTATTAGCTTTTTTTTACTGGTTAAAATTCACTATCTTGTGGGATGACAGGCTTCATTTCCCATAATTTTCTGAAATCAACAAAACATTCGATTCCTTTTATATATATGTATATATAGAAATAAAAATATGTAAATCCACAAAATAAATGAAAAATAATGAGAAAATGCAAATGAGATGTAGCTTAACAAATATGGAGAAAAGCATTAAGTGGGAGAGGGAATGGTTGTTGGGAGTAAAGATTATAAATAGGTAACAATTTGTGAAAGAAAGATGTAGAAATGTATCTTACAAACAACATGTAGTGCTTGTGGTATAAGGCAGAGAGAAGATGGAGTTTCATGCAATTGATGATATTAATTTTTTCCTCCTGATACCACAAGCATTACACATTGTATGACTTTTAGATACTAATTTTATTCTGTCTGTGAAAGAGAAACTGCAAAAATTAAGAGAAAAAATAGAAAAAAATGTATTTATGAAACAATATGTACTACTTGTGGTATAAGGTAGAGAAAAATTATCAATTAATTTATTTTCTTCCTTATACCACATGTGTTGCACGTTGTTTGGCTTTTAGATATTGATTTTTTTTTTTTTTTTTTTTTTTTTTTTGTGAAAGTGAAAAAAAATAAAGTAGATATATTTAATAGACAATATGTAATGCTTGTGGTATAAGGCAGAGAAAAATTATTAATTAATTCATTTTTCCTCTTGATATCACATGTGTTGCACGTTGTTTGGCTTTTAAATACTAATTCAATCTATTTGTTTGACAAAGATAAAAAAAAATTAAAGTGTATGCATCTGAGAAACAATATGTAATGTTTGTGGTATAAGACAGAGAAAAATATCAATCAATTCATTTTTCCTTCTTATACCACATGTGTTTCATGTTGTTTGACTTTTTGATACTAACTCGATCTATTTTGTTTGTGAAAGAGAAAAAAATAAAGTAAAATGGATATAAGAAACAATATGCAATGCTTGGTATAAAGCAAAGAAAAATTAAGAGTTTTATCAAATTAATTCATATTTTCCTCCTAATGCCACAATCATTACATGTTGTTGGCCTTAGGTACCTACCTTCATTTTCCTCTTTATGCAGCTCATACGTATATTGTACACAATATTTTCTCCTTTTTTAATCTAAAAAAAAAAAAAAAAAACCCTGTTTCTGACATTTTCAAGTTTTTATTTTCAAAATAAATCACAGATTTTCTTTTTTTTTTTCTTTTTTTCTTTTTTTTTTTTGCATTTTAGCTTAAATCTTTTTCCTTAAGTTCTTTTATATATATAGAATTGTGTTTTTTTCTTTTTGTGTTAATCGAGTTGATTTTTTTTTAACAAATCTCATTATTTTTTAGGGTGAATATGTACTCAAAACCTAAATTTTTAATTTAGGACAGAGTTACTCTTACCGCCAGGATGTTTATTAGCCCAAGTATTTTTACTTAGAATTTTTTGTATACAAAATTATCCCATCACACTTTTATTGACGAGGATTGATTTTGTACAATAAATTAAATATTCACATCAATATTTTAACAATATTCTTTATTCAGATGAAGATATGCGATCCTAATATTTTATCACACTATATTTGTATCATGATGTCTATACTCCACGCATTATTTTTATTTATATTAAGCTGTGTTCTTTATCATACCGTTTGTATCTAATGTGTTTTTCATATTGAAGGGAAACTTGGAAAGAGAGTAATAAGTTTTATTTTTAAAGTTCCTTAAAATTTATTAATTTGAATTGTTATATTATCTTCACAAAATAATAATAATAATAATAATAATAATAATAATAATAATAATAATAATTTATTAACAATTTTATACATTTTTCATTTTTATATTTTTGTTTATTAGATATATATGATGTTGAGGACTTTTTGTCCTTTCCTATTCCTTTAGTTTTATTAATAACTTGGACAAAAACATATTTTCTTCTATCATTGATCTATTTTCTTTCAAATCTAGCATGAGTGCAGGAGATTTATCAACACAATCTAATAATCAGTGCATCGACAATTGTTAAATATATGAGTTTTCGATTAGATTAGTTAAGCATCTTAGAGGATTTAGAAAATGTGTTGCAATTATATTTGTACAACTATGAATTTCTAAAAAGAATTATTACATCGTTCAAATTATTATTTATAGGTATTTTAGTTTTTCCGTTCATGAAATTATTTGCCCTTTTTGGATTGTATTCTTTCCTTTATGAATCTTGTATTATCTTTAGCCTGAATTTATCTACAGTTTTATTTCTTTCCTAATATTCACCATTCTTTCTAAGCATGTAGGTTCAATAATATATATATATATATAGGTTTTTTGAAGAAGATAAATATAAAGTGGGTTTGGTGGGATCGGGATTGGAAATTCTCTTAGAGGTCCCAGTCCAACGAATCTGGCCCAAACCCGCATACAAATTAAGTGTTTTAGACAATACATTTTATACGTGGGTTTGCTCGGGCTTCGCTAATGGATAGTGTTGAAACCAGAGAAATTCTGGTTCAAAAACTGAGAGAGAAAAAAGAAGAAGAGAAAGAATTCGATTTCAATTCAACTCAACAAAATTACAATCCTCAATTTGGTATTTATAGTGTGAAATGAATGGCTGTGATTTACAACTAATTTGTAACTAACCCCAGCCTGTTTCTCTGCTCGAAATATTTCCCGCCTCTTGTCCACTGGCTTTGATCCTGTGTTGTAGACTCATGCTTCATCTTGTGCAGCCTTTTGTTTAACCATTGGTTCAGCTTGTATACTTTCCACACTCCCCCCACAAGCTGAAACAGATTCTACTTCATCTGTAATATGAACTATACCCATTTTGTGTAATGCTGGCAGCATCTTTGCATGTGATAAAGGCTTTGTAAACAAATCTGCAAGTTGTGAACCAGTATGAACAAATGGTGTGCAGATAAAACCATCCTCTACTGAATTTCTCACAATGTGACAATCGATTTCAAGGTGCTTTGTTTTGTCATGGCACACAGGGTTCTTTGCAATGGCAATTGCTGATGCATTATCACAATGCATATGTATTAGAAGCTGAAGTTTAACTCCCAAGTCAGAAAGGATGTATGAAAGCCACTTTAATTCACAAACAGTTTGACCCATACTTCTATACTCAGCCTCAGTAGAACTTCTACTTACTACACTTTGCTTTTTTGTTTTCCAGGAGATGAGAGATGAACCCAAAAACACACAATATCCTGTCACTGACTTTCTAGAAACTTTACATGTGCCCCAGTCAGAATCACAATATGCAACTAACTGTAAATCTTTTTCCTTTTGGTGTGGATAAAATAGGCCATATGTGTGTGTGCCCTTCAGGTACTTAAGAATATGCAAGGCAGCTTGGAAATGATGTGTACAGGGTGACTGCATGTATTGACTTAGCTGCTGACTAATGTGTGCAATGTCTGGTCTAGTGAAACCCAAATATAAAAGTTTGCCAATGAGGCACCTATAAAGTTCCACATTTGCAAAAGGTGTACCTGGTGTTGTTAAGGTTATACCATGCGCTGCAGGACTGGAAACAGCAGTGGCATTTGTAAGCCCTGCTTCTGCAAGCAAGTCTGTAATGTACTTCTGTTGAGACAATACAGCCCCTTCTTCTGATCTAGCAAATTCCACCCCCAGGAAATACTTTACATCTCCCATATCTTTAATTGTGAATAAACCATACAAATACTCCTTAACTGCTAAAATATCTGTCATATGGGCACTGGTAAGAAGTATATCATCAACATAGAGAACCAAAATTACCTTGGCACCTGTAAATGTTGTATGTGTGAATAAACAGTAGTCATGAGGAGAACGTTGAAAGCCATATTCAAGTAATTTGGCTGAAATCTCCTTGTGCCATTGGCGGCCAGCTTGCTTCAGGCCATACAAAGATTTTTTGAGATGGCATACCTGGTCACCCTTGCACTTTGTGTATCCTTCTGGTGGCTGCAAGTAAATATCTTCATCTAAATAGCCATGAAGATAAGCATTGTTGATGTCAATTTGGTGCACTGGCCAATCCCTTGCTACTACCAATGCCAAGACTGTCCGGACAATGACCACCTTTGCTACAGGACTGAATGATTCATGGTAATCTATACCAAAGGTTTGGTTATAGCCTTTGGCTACAAGCCTTGCCTTGAAACGGTCAACTTCTCCAGTTGGCTTGTGTTTGACTCTGTAAACCCATTTTGAAGCAAGAGCCCTTTTCCCCGCAGGCAAGGCAGAAATAACCCATGCACCATTTTGTTCCAATGCATCAAGTTCTTGCTGCATAGCTTGAACCCATTTTGTATGCTGACTGGCTTCAAAATAGTTTTTAGGCTCTCTTATGGGGCTAATATTGCACAAAAAAGCAGTGTGTTCTGGAGAAAAACCTGTAATATGAGGTAAAGAAACATTAGCAGTATGTGAAAGAGATACAAAATCTCTTAACCACGATGGAGGTTTGGAAACCCTGTTTGTCCTGCGAATCATAGGGTTAATGTTAGTTAGAGATTGAGAATCACATGAAACCAATTCTTTTGTACCAGTAGAAGAAGAAGCAGTAGTGAAAGGAACATTCAACATCTCTTTGCCCTGCAATGAGGAAGAAGCATAAGGAAATATGTCTTCCTGAAAAGTAATATCTCTAGCTGTAAGGATCTTCTGTTTCTCCAAATCATATACTTTAAAACCTTTCTGCCCAAGAGAAAAGCCAAGAAATATGGCAGGATGGGCACGAGGAGCTAATTTATCCTTGTAAGGATGAACATCAGTATAAAAACATTGGTAACCAAATACTTTGAAGTGATCATATGTAGGATGTTTCTGATATAACCTGTAACAAGGAGTCTCCCATTTCAGAATCTTTGAAGGACGAACATTGATGATGCTGGTGGCCATCATTAAAGCCTCTCCCCAAAAAGCTGATGACAAAGAAGCCTGAAAAAGCAAAGATCTTGTAACATCCAAAAGATGGCGATGCTTTCTCTCTACAACACCATTCTGCTGTGGTGTGTAAGCACAAGTTCTTTGATGTACAACACCCAAAAACTGACATAACTTTCTACAATTCTGATTCACAAACTCACCACCATTATCTATTCTAATTATTCGCACCACAGTTTGAAATTGAGTATGAACATAATTAAAGAAATTAACCAAGGCATTATATACCTGTGAATTGTTCTGCAACAAAATTACCCATGTGGCCCTGGAATAATCATCAACAATAGTGAGAAAATACTGTGCACCAGTAAGTGAAGCTCTTTTATAAGGCCCCCAAACATCAAGATGTATGAGCTGAAAAATTGCAGTTGTAGTAATATAACTCTTGGGAAAAACATGCCTGTGTTGTTTAGCAAGAGGACATATATTGCAAAAATCAAATGTAGTTTGCTTTAGAATAGAAATATGTTTCAGTACATCAGGAGAAGCATGGCCTAATCTTTTATGCCAAGCATTACCATTATTTATCATAGGTAATGAAGCTACATTACTGGTTTGTAAAGCTAAGCATTGTACTTTCTGCAAGCACTCAGTAGTAAAAGAAGCTTTATTAAGCTGATAAAGACCATCCTTGTACCAGCCTACCGCCACAAGCCTATGTGTGGATTGGTCCTGTAAACAGCAATAAGTTGCAGCAAAATGCACCTCAAGATTAGAAGTCTGTAACAACTGGCCCACTGACAACAAATTAAATCTGAATTGAGGTACATACAACATCCCTTGTAACAATACTTCTGGTGCCAATCTAACAGTTCCTATATGTTTGATGGATTGTGCATTTCCATCAGGCAATAAAACTGATTCCTTAGAACTGACAAGTGTAAAAGTTTCAAAGAAAGAGATATTTGGTGTCATATGTGATGTAGCACCACTATCTATTATCCACACATCATCTTGAGTTTGTATGTTGAAACAATAAGAGATACCATTACCAGAAAAGCTTGCAAAGGCAGAGAAATTAGTTGAGGTCTCTGGCATTTTTCCTTGTTGCTTGAGCATTCTGTAAACTTCGTGCAGCATCTGTTTGGTATTAACTTCAGATAAGGTCTCCTCTTCTGAATCTGTTGAATCCTCAAGTGGATTTTCTTTCACTTCCTAAACAGCATTAGCCCTAGATCTAGGCTTGTCGCGACCACCTGTATAACCCTGAGTACCTTTATTTCCTTGAGTAACCTTTGGTCCTTGCCACCAATCTGGATAACCAATGAGTTGGAAGCAGGATTGCCTGTCATGTCCTACTCCATCACAGTGACTACAAACTAAGTCTTCTTTCTTAACATTCCTTTTGCCTCTAGAACCATTGCCTTTGCCAGAACCATATGATTGCTTGAATCCTATGTTGTTATTGTGCCTTGTAGAGATAAAATTTGCCATTTCTACATTTTGTTCTGTAAACACCTCTCTCTGTCTTTCTATTTTAGAAATCATGGAATAAGCACGATCAATGCTAGGCATCGGCTCCATGAGCAGTATTTGATTAATTACATGCTCATAGCCCTCATTCAATCCTGTCAAAAATTGCAACAACTTGTCCTCTTCTTGTAAATCCATAAATCGTCTAAATGCATTGCATACACAGTCATTTGCCGCTCCACATTGACACTCAGGAATTGGCCTAAGTAAAAAGAATTCATCCCATAACTTCTTAAGTTGAATGAAATACGTTGTGACTGAACTGTTCCCTTGTGTGAGCATGCTAATTTCACGTTTGAGTTTAAACAATGTTGGACCATTACTATCTCCAAATCTGTCTTCTAATTCAATCCACAATGATTTAGCAGAACTTGTAAATTCAAAAGCGTCTGCTAAGTCGCGAGAAATGCAATTAAGAATCCAAGAAATTACCAGACAATCTGTTTCCTTCCACTCATCATATTTTGGTGAATTTCTTCGAGGAGGAACTTCATCTCTGTTAATAAATTTCAGTTTCTCCTTGGCTGTTATGGCTCGTAGCATAGCATGTTTCCAGGTTAAGAAATTAGAACTTCCTTTTAGTACTGAACTAATAAGAATGAGACCAGGATTGTCAGATCCCGCTCCATTATTTCTGCTTTCTCCATATCCAGTTCTTCGATCCGCTCGATGTTCTTCTTCAAAATTCATATTATGTTGATTATTGCTTGTATCTCCGTTTTCTTCTTTGAAAACCGGTAAATTTGCAGTAATCACTATCTGAGGTGCTCTCCTTCGTCGCACCATGAAAACCGACTCCAAGATCTACTTTCTTAATGCTCTGATACCATGTTGAAACCAGAGAAATTCTAGTTCAAAAATTGAGAGAGAAAAAAGAAGAAGAGAAAGAATTCGATTTCAATTCAACTCAACAAAATTACAATCCTCAATTTGGTATTTATAGTGTGAAATGAATGGCCGTGATTTACAACTAATTTGTTACTAACTCCCGCCTGTTTCTCTGCTTGAAATATTTCCTGCCTATTGTCCACTGGCTTTGATCCTGTGTTGTAGACTCATGCTTCATCTTGTGCAGCCTTTTGTTTAACCATTGGTTCAGCTTGTATACTTTCCACAGATAGATCTAAGTGCAATTCATTGACAATACACATTGAATATGCGGAAATAACTTTAAGTTTTAACTCATGCAAAATATAAATGTGAAGAGGGATTAAGAATTTTATTTATGAATAAATTTCTAACAAAAATCATCTCAGTAAAAATATATCTATAATTTACCAAAAATATATATGTTATATAGCTTCAAATAATTAATTAACTTTGACATAAAACATTTCTTCCAACCTATTAAACTCTTAAAAAAAAATATGTAGATAAAACTGGACTTTTCACTAACTTGATTATAATTTATATATATTTTAGACACATTATAAATATTATAATATGAACATAGAAAACATTCATATCAGAAGAATAAAAAACCAAAGATAATTCATCAGATAAATGTAACAATATATTATACAATTAATCGATACATAATTCATACGTACAACATAAATACATTAACTCGAGAGTACTAGAGAAAGTTTTACATATATGAAAGTAGATAGTTTAATTTAAATTAAAATAGAGTTAATTTCACTCATGGTATACCAACTATCTCCCTAATCACAGTTTGGTATACCAACTACCGTTTTGCACATTGTAGTACCCCAACTTCTCGGTGACCTCCCATTGTGGTACATGTGACCTGTTATTGTTGGTTAACTGTGCCACGTCAGCACTTTGTTGGGCTTCATTTCACTTATGGTATCCCAACTATCTCCCAAATCACAGTTTGGTATACCACTTTATATTGTTTCACTTTATAAAAAAGAAAGTACAACTATATATTTCACCGTAAAAATAAATCATGCTATAAAAATATTAATTTATACCTCTTAAAAGTTTAGTAAAATTGAGAAAGAATACCTTATTGAGAACAAGAAATTATAGATATTGACAAATTCTTTTTTTTTTTTTTTTTTTTTTGTGTGTGTGTTTAATTATTATTATTATTAACATATACAATCACTATTGTGTTCATTTTTGTCTCTTCAAATTACAAAACTTATTGTAAATTTTGATAGAGTTTTCCTTAAACATATCAATAATTCATGGAATTAAATATATAATTTTTTTTATAAAGAACATTAAAATTTAAAAATTACTAAGTAGGTGTCATGATTATAATATGCTTTAGGAAAAATAAAATATATTAATAATATGGAATATACTAACAAATCTCTCTCATACTTTCTATAAACACAAGATTGTTGACCGACTAATTAGAAATACCTTAAAAAGGTTGGTAGCTTCTCAAATTGGTCTTAGTTTCTATATAAGGCCATCTATATATGTCATTGCTTACATATAATACCATATATGTTAATAATGATACTAATAATAATAATAATTATAAATTTGTCAGTATCTATAATTTCTTGATTGTATTCAATAAGGTATTCTTTCTCATTTTTATTAAAATTTTAAGAGGTAAAGATTAGAATCTTTATAGAAAGATTTATTTTTGTAATTGTACTTTTTATAAGAAAATATATAATTGTACTTAGATATCTACGTATTGCTTAAAATAAAATAAATCAAAATTTTTTATCCTTATTTGATATAAAGCACCTAATTTTAATCATTACGTATGCCTGTTTATTTAAACGTTCTTTCACTACTTTAACTCGAGTTTATGTATTTATTTTGTATGGAGTATCTATCAGTTATTTGCATACTATATACGAACATTTATATTTGGTTTCTCACTCTTTGACATCATTTAATTCGATTAAACCGTCCACAGTGAAAGAAATTTAATTCAAACTTAAATTTAAACTTAGTACTTTCATAAACCGAATTTAATAATTACAAAATATCATCACTTAATTGCATTGATAAACATTTTCATTATTTTCAGTAAACTATTTTTTAATATATATATATATATATATATATATTTTACTGATTAGCTTATGGATGAAAGGCATCCTTTCCCATAATTTTCTGAAATAAAAAAAAATACAATTCCTTATATGTATATATAGAAATAAAAATATGTAAATCCAAAAAATAAATGAAAAATAATGAGAAAATGGAAATGAGATGTAGCTTAACAAATATGGAGAAAAGCATTAAGTGGGAGAGGGAATGGTTGTTGGGAGTTAGGATTATAAATAGATAACAATTTGTAAAAGAAAGATGTAGAGATGTATCTTACAAACAACATGTAGTGCTTGTGGTATAAGGCAGAGAGAAGATTGAGTTTCATACAATTGATAATATTAATTTTTTCCTCCTGATACCACAAGCATTACACATTGTATGACTTTTAGATACTAATTTTATTCTGTATGTGAAAGAGAAACTGTAAAAATTAAGAGAAAAAAAAAAAGAAAAAAATGTAACTATAAAACAATATGCAATGCTTGTGGTATAAGGTAGAGAGAAATTATCAATTAATTCATTTTCCTCCTTATACCACATGCGTTGCACGTTGTTTGGCTTTTAGATATTGATTCGATCTTTTTTCTTGTCTTCTTTTTTTTTTTTTTTTGTGAAAGTGAAAAAAATAAAGTAGATGTATTTAAGAAACAATATGTAATGCTTGTGGTATAAGATAGAGAAAAATTATTAATTAATTCATGTGTTGCATGTTGTTTAGCTTTTAGATACCAATTCGACCTATTTGTTTGAGAAAGAGAAAAAATTAAAATATATGTATCTGAGAAACAATATGTAATGCTTGTGATATAAGACAGAGAAAAATATCAATTAGTTCATTTTTCCTCCTTATACAACAAGCTTACATGTTGTGTTGGCTTTTTTATACTAATTTGATCTATTTTGTTTGAGAAAGAGGAAAAAAATAAAGTAAAATGGATCTAAGAAACAATATGTAATGCTTGTGTCACAAGTTAGAGAAAAATTAAGAGTTTTATCAAATTAATTCATTTTTTCAACCATGACATGTTGTTTGCCTGAGATACCTACCTTCATTTTCCTCTTTTTGTATCTCATATATATATTCTACACAATATTTTCTCTTTTTTTAATTTTTTTATTTTCAAAATAAATCACAGATTTTCTTTCTTTTTTTTTTTTTCATTTTAGCTTAAATCTTTTTCCTTAAGTTCTTTTTTATTTGTTATATATATATATATATTGTTCAAAATTATCCCATCACACTTTTATTGACGATGGTTGATTTTGTATAATAAATTAAATATTCACATTAATATTTTAAGAATATTCTTTTTTCAGATGAAGATATGCGATCCTAATATTTTATCATACTATATTTTTATCATTATGTTTATACTGCACGTGTTATTTTTATTTATATTAAGCTATGTTCTTTATCATATCGGTTCGTATCTAATGTTTTTTTCACATTGAAGGAAAACTTGGAAAAAGAGTAATAAGTTTTATTTTTTAAGTTCCTTAAAATTTATTAATTTGAATTGTTATATTATTTCCACAAAAAAAAAGATAATTATATATTAACAATTTTATACATTTTTCGTTTTTATATTTTTGTTTATTAGATATATATGATGTCGAGGACTTTTTTTTTTTCCTTTCCTATTTCTTTAGTTTTATTAATAACGTGGACAAAAATATATTTTTCTTGTATCATCGATCTATTTTCTTTTAAATCTAGTATGAGTGCAGGAGATTTATCTACACAATTTAAGCATCAATACACAGACAATTGTTAAATCTACAAGTTTGTAGTAAGCAGTGGCGGTGCCAGGAATCGCCGGATGGGGGGGCGAAAATTTCCTGAAAAAATTTCCGGCCGACGATCAAAAATTTCCGGCAGACCGACGAACCTGAAATTAATTCAATCCAAGTCAATAACAATACAATCAAATCAATCCAAACAACTTCATTTTTTATACACATATAACATACCAAAACTTAATTTTTTCTAATCGATGGAGCCGATGAAGTACTCGTAGCATGAGAACTTTTAGGAGGTTTCAAGTAGTTTTTACGAGAAGCCAACTTTTGAAAACACTGCAAAATGGCTTCTTCGTCGATGCTAATGAATATCTTCTTCTCAATGTAACATAATAAGCATAGTAATTCATCTCCCAGCCGGTTGCGCAGATCAGTCTTCACAATATTCATAGCAGAAAAACATCTTTCAACGGTAGCTGTTGCAACTGGTAAGACTAATGCCAACTCAATAAGCCAATACACTAAAGGAAAATAAATGTGATATTTATTTTCCACCATCTTTTTTGCAAGAGCGCCAACATCATCAAGATTAGAGAATTCTGGATTATCTTTCACAGCAGAAATGTAGAGATCAAGTTGATAGTGAAGTTCGGCTAACTCAACACTAGAGAAATCATCAGAGTATAATCCAGCAAGATTCAGTATTTCATTATGATCAAAATGAACAAATGAGTTTGAAGGATCAAGACTCATTATGCCTCTAAGCAAATCCGTGTTTGCCTCATTGAACCGATTGTTCAATTCCAAGGCAACCTCATCAATTACCTATCATTATATAATATAAAAATAATTTAGAACACAATACATTTAAAGAATAAAGAACAAAGTCATACATATATATCAATTATGAAAAAAATAAAATGCAATGGAATACCTTTGCAAAGATCTCCACACGAAAATGGTGAAAATAAGTTATCGGTTCTCCATCAATAAGTGTCCGGCTACGGCTTTCAACAATGTCATCCATATTGGGCACTTTAATTTTTTGTTGGACACAAAATTCAGTGGCTTCTTTCAACAAATTTGTCCAACCATCTTCTCTATATGTTTGTAACTTCTTTTTCAGTATTTCAACCATACGAACAGCATTTCCTATGTTTTGATCTTTGGCTTGAAGGATCTTTGATAAAGGGTCCGTCACTCCCAAAATATATAGCATTAATTTTCCAACAAATATAAATTCAAAAGAACCCATTTTATTCAACAAACCCTTAGCCGTGCCTCGATTTTTTCTTGTGTCACCATCTTTGTTTATTGTTAAAAGCACTTCTTCCACTGAATTCCACATATCAAAATGCCGAAGTAGTGTTTTATAATGAAAACCCCGAGCTAAGCTTATTTCTTGATTCTTACCCTTTCCACTTGAAATCTCACCACTTTGTATTTGCTTCACTACTTCTTCATGGTGTAATTGGCGAAGAGCATCCTGCCTTTTACACGAACCTCCAACCATATTCACAATCATAGAAACATATTCAAAAAATTGACTGACATCATCATTTTCCTCGGCAGCAGACACAACAACTAATTCAAGCTGGTGAGCAAAACAATGAATATAATGTGCATGCTTGTTTTCATTTAGAATGAGTGATTTCAATCCATTAAGCTCACCTCGCATATTAGAAGCTCCATCATAACCTTGACCTCTAACTCTTGATAGTGATAATCCATTCTTCGCAAAGAATTCATCAACAGCATTCTTTAAACACTGTGCAGAAGTCTCAGTTACATGAACCACTCCAACAAATCGCTCTATAACCACTCCACTATCATTCACATATCTCAAAACTATAGCCATTTGCTCTTTCACAGAACTATCTTGGGCCTCGTCGAGTAAAAGAGAAAAGAACCTATCTCCAATGTCATTCAAAATAACTTTTCTCGTTTCTTTTGCACAAGCTTCAATTATTTGTCTTTGAATGGTAGACGAAGTCATTTGATTATTTTTAGGAGCATTTGATTGCATTACTTTATTTGCTTCCTCATTATACTTGTAAAACCAACTAATGAGTTCAAGAAAATGACCTCGGTGCATTGATTCCTCCGACTCATGGTGTCCTCGGAAACCCAAACCTTCCCCTAAAAGATATCAAGCTACTCTTACAACTGTAGTCAAACGAACACGATAATCATCATCTAAAGCAGCACTTTTTGATGCTAAAACAAAATCCACATTCTCCCTTTGGTTTTGGTATTGCTCAACCTTAATTCTAGCATATGTGTGTGGGCTATCCGAACTTCCTTCGTGAGCAATGAAGTTAGGTAAAGCATTTTTCCAATTGTTATATCCAACTTCTGTAAAAGCATTTCCTCCACTTTTATTGCTTTTACTGAACAAGTAACAATATAAACAAAATGCTTTATCTTTCGAGACACTATACTCTAGCCAAGCAAATTTCTTAAACCACGAACTTTGAAACCTCCTTTTACCTCCCTTAAGAATAGTTTGTGGAAACTGATGTCCAACTGGCTGACAAGGGCCTAGAGCTAAGTGTCTCCTTCTTAATGAATCTCTAATCTGAAGAGGGTAACTATCAATTGGCTTCCGCAATCCTGGATCGCCAATGATATCATCATCTGAAACTTCTATCTCAATACAAGCTCTTTTTTCATTGCCTTTATCAAGAGATATTGCATGACTAGGTCTAGTTGAAGATTGACCGGGAGTTGAAGAATTGCTCTCAATTCTAGTTAAAAATTTCTCCATATTCTTGTTCCTAATATAGTAACACAATCAAATTATTAAATCTAAACTTAAAATCTAAAAACAATTTCAATTCAAATCATATCACAATATCACAATACTAAATGTACAAGCATAATGTATAAATTTCAAATTAAATTATATACCAATCGTAACAAATTCGCCATATATCAATCACAATTCAAATTATAACATAATTAATTCAATTCAATGGCAATATATTACAATCCCTAAATTAAAATCCCTAAATTAGAATCCCTAAATTACAAACCCCTAATTCAATTATTTGTCATATTAATTAAAAAAAAATTGATTCAAATAATAGTATTATAATAAAATACTAACATATTATTTGCAATTCCTAACCCTAATTCAACATCATAACAATCTCAATCAATATAATTTTAATTGTAAAATCTCAAATTTAATTTAGGGTAAAATATAAAATATTTAGGAATTAGAAATTGAAAGTTACCTAATTGAAGAGCCAGCAGACGGACGGAGCTGAGGGGCGGACAGTGGCCGGTCGACGGCGGCTTGGGCGGAGGAGGAAGTGGCGGTGGAGTGGAGGATTGGGTTGGGGCTGGTGGTGGTGGGAAGAATTTGGAACACAGAGGATTTTGATTTGTCGAAGAGGAGAGAATGATTTGGTTTTATGTTTTTTGTTTCCCTGCCCAGCAAAACGACGTCGTTTTGCCTGGGCGCAAAACGACATCGTTTTGATAGGATAATTAAAAAAAAAAAAAGTCAAAACGCATCGTTTTGACCCTTTTTTTTTTAATTATCCCATCAAAATGATGTCGTTTTGCCTGGGCAGGGAAACAAAAAAAGAGGACGAAACAAAGGGCTTTCGTCCTCCTCTGGTTTTGGGGGGGCTGTGCCCAGTGGCGGAGGAGGGAGGGCACGGGTAGGCCGTTGCCCCCCCAGCCGCCAGAGAATACCCCTAGTAGGGGTGTTTCCGGCGGCCAAAATAACATAAAAGCTCTGGTTTTGGGGGGGCACAGCCCCCCCAAAACCAGAGGAGGACAAAAGCCCTTTAGGGCTTTCGTCCTCTTTTTTTGTTTCCCTGCCCAGGCAAAACGACATCGTTTTGCCTGGGCGCAAAACAACGTTGTAAGTGCCGGAATTTCACCTTCAAAAAAAAAAAAAAAGGTATAGTCGTACGACTATTGCTACAGTCGTACGACTGTAGATCTACCCATAAAAGCAGAAAAAGAAAGACAGAAAGGAGGACGAAAAAAAAAAAGAAAAAGAGAGAAAGAAAAACGGACAGACAGAGAGAAAGAGGAAAAAAAGAGAAAGAAGAGAAAACCAAAGAAAAAGAAAGAACTCCTCACCAAAATCCTCAGCATTTGGAAATCTTTGGACTCAAATCTCAAACCCTAACTCAAGGAGAAAAGTCCAGATTTTAGTGGATTGGAGCGACGCCAGGGGTCAATCCTACGGTGGACGCACGCCACGGAGGTAAATACCCCTTTTCCCCTCTCTTTTGCAAGCTTTCTGGGTGTTTGGTGTGCTTTTTCTGCATTTTTGTCTATTTTTCTGCGTTTTTGTTCTGGAAATCAAGAACAGTCGTACGACTGTTCTTGAGTTGATGAACAGTCGTACGACTGTAGTTCATTTCCAGGTGGTTTTATTTTTCAGCTTATTTTAAATGAAATTTTGATGAAATCTTGCATTTTCAGCATCTACAGTCGTACGACTGTAGTTGATTTTCAACGACTGTAATTTACAGTCGTACCACTGTAGTTTTCAGAATCAGAATTTTACCTTTAAAACCCAAAAATTCTGTAAAAAATCCATAAAAATCCCCAAAAATTCCCAAAAAATCCCAAAAAATTAGAAAACCCCAAAAATCATCAAAATGAATTTTGTTGTGTGCATCACGACCATAGATTCAATTTTCAGTAAAAATTGCATTTAGAACAATTCAACGACGGAGACCCATTTCTCCTGAAAACCGACCCACTTAAATATATAAAAATGCATGTAAACCGGAAAAATTGTTTTCAAAATGATTTTTTTCACTAAAACCAAAAATACAGGGACGTTTCAAAATATTTTCCAGGTCTAACCGGGCCGGCTAGCCGAGCCAACCCGGTTACCCCCCCTAAATGCATGCCCCCGATTCTTGATTTCCCAATTCTATCTATTTGAGTCCTAATTGTGGCGTGCCGTATAAATTGTGCTAACCTTTGTTTTGCAGCTTTTATTTATATTTATTTTTATTTTTAATTTTATTTGTATTTTTATAGAATTAATCGTATATCCTAGGCGGTTGTATTTTTCTAGATTATCGTGTATATAGGCGATTGTATAAGTGAGGTGAGAGTTTTTATTTTTCCATTCAATTTGGTTGTAAGCCAATTAATATTTATTTCTTTTCCTTATTTTTGTATTAAATATTTTGTATGCGCGCTGCATGTCTATTTACTTCAATAAAATTGGCTTTAGATTTTGAAATACCATTCGAGAACATTGGCAATATTTATTTTAATTAGACACGAAATAAGGGACTTGTCCGGACCCGAATCTCTGGATAGTGTAGCGGCCGTTCGTCCGGTTCGGCTACATAAGAATTTCCCGGTTGAGCTGAGCCGGGTGGCGACTCTACAATATTCATTGAGACTTAGGTCTCGGTTCTTTTATTTATTAATTCTATTTATTTTTTTTAAAAAACGCGGATTTCCATTCATAAAAACCCCACGTGAGGGAGGGGCCCGCCCGAGATCGTGGCGCCCCATTCCGAAAGGGAGTCTCGCGTCCCATCGAAAACGCGTCGTCCGCTCACAGTGGCGACTCTGCTGGGGAGTTCTCAAAAAGTTTTCTCAAAAACTTAAAAGAATTTTTACAAGCCCTGAAAAGTGTCTAATTAAAATAAGGTGGATGATTCTCTTTTGGTATTTTATTTGCATTTTAGTTAGTCATTTTTGCATTAGATTTAGTATCCATTTATAGCCCGGCGGATTGTTGAAGTGTCGCCTAAGTTCCTCCTGGTCTTAGGGGCATGAATACGAAACACCACTCATAGCCTCGTACGAACCCCTTCGTTCGGACCCTTGAGTGGGGAGAAGTGAGGAGTATATTTTGCTATGGGAACCTTGATTTTTAACCCGACTTGGACCGAACCCATATAGGCAGCCCTAGTTGGATTCCCTTAGGATACCAAAATAATTGTGTGAATAATAATAAAATCGCGCCTTCATCACCCCCGGTTGGTGATCGAAGTGAGCCCCACCTAGGACTCGGTTAGAAATTTTTGAGACCGACCACGTTGGAGGAATAAGTTTGGAAGAATTCGTTTTGCTTGCTATGTGTTTCTCGCCATCTCGTGACGCATCGCCATTGCTACCTACGCGTGCATCACATACTATAATCACCATTCTCCATACATGTGACATATCATACACAAACATCTTTGTGTGATACTAACCCACATTTTTATGCAGCCATTTGCATTTTATTTCGTGTGTAAAACATTAATTCATTTGTTTGTCATTCACACAAACTCTTTCTTTTTCAGCCATAACATTATATTTGTGTGATTGGCATTTTTTTTCATAGCATACATAACATCATTATGTGTGTCATGTATCCTAATCCACATTTTTATGCAGCCATGTGCATTTTTATTTTCGTGTGCAATCATTAAATCATCCGTTTGCCATTCATACTAACCATTTCTTTTTCAGCCATAACATTGTATTTGCGTGATTAGCATTTTTTCACATAGCATACATAACACCATTTTGTATGTCATGCATCCTAACCATGTTTTTGTGCAGCCATTTGCACTTTGTATGTCATAGCATTCACGACATATCACCTAAATTAAATTAGGGCCATTCCAAGGACGCCCACCACGATCATATCATTCCATCATATATCGGGTATCCTAAAACACTCGTGATCTGCTAATGCACCGGATTGCATTTGGCCATTCCACCAAATCATTTCATTCCATAGAGACCACGATGGTCCTAAGTATGTTTCCGTGTGACAATCCACACGATGCATTTCATGACATCATACCCATTCGTCATAAACATCATACAACACTGTGATCCACATCGGGTTACGTCATGACATTACTATATCATTCAGGGCGCTCCCCAAGTGCCGGATTAGTACACATGTAGGGGCATATCATAATATCCGAAATCATAAAAGGTGTTCCCCGAACGCCAAGCTTTTGTCCGTGTCCCTGTTACACGTGACTCTCTCATAACATTATTTCATTTCATAGGCTCAAAAGCATCAGAACTCTGTCCATGGGCCGGTCCCATGTGACCACTTCATGTCATCTCATAGACCCACAAAGTGGCAAACTTCGTCCGTGTGTCAGTTAACATGTGACCATTTCACGAAATTCATTAGGTGCCCAAAAGCACCGAACCTTCATCCGTGTGGTGGTCCACACGTGGCATTTTTGCATAGCATTGGGTGTTCTTGGGATGTCCAAAAATAAAAATAAAAAAATAAAAATAAACACAAAGGGATCATCCTCATTATCTCACGATGTACATCTCATTCATCCATGAAACATTCGAGCACTCCACAACGTTCAAGCATTCCATAAGCACCAAGGACTTCACAGCATACATTACCGTCATTTAAGTGTTCCAAAAACGCTAGAAGCTCTATCAAGCCCTTTAGATCCTCCATAAGCATTAGAAACCCTGTCCTTGTGTCCCGCACACCTAAATACCGAAATCTTCCCGTGCAAGACCAGCTCTGCACGTACCGTATCAAACTCTACACTTCCTCCCCGTGTAAGACCAAGCTCTACACGTACCGTTCCAAATCTTCCCGTGCAAGACCAGCTCTGCACGTACCGTATCAAACTCTACACTTCCTCCCCGTGTAAGACGAGCTCTACACGTATCGTTACAAATTCCCCGTGTAAGACCAGCTCTGCACGTATCGCATCAAACTCTACCCATCCTTCCCGTGCAAGACCAGCTCTGCACGTATCGTTCCAAATTCCCCGTGCAAGACCAGCTCTGCATGTATCGCATCAAACACTACCCATCCTTCTCGTGCAAGACCAGCTCTGCACGTATCGTTCCAAATTCCCCGTGCAAGACCAGCTCTGCACGTACCGTATCAAATTCTACACTTCCTCCCCGTGTAAGACCAAGCTCTACACGTACCGTTCCAAATTCCCCGTGCAAGACCAGCTCTGCACGTACCACATCAAACTCTACACTTCCTCCCCGTGTAAGACTAAGCTCTACACGTACCGTTCCAAATTCCCCGTGCAAGACCAGCTTTGCACGTATCGCATCAAACTCTATCCTTCCTCCCCGTGTAAGACCAAGCTCTACACGTATCGTTCCAAATCTTTCCGTACAAGACCAGCTCTACACGTACCGCATCAAATTCCACACGTCCTCCCCGTGTAAGACAAGCTCTACACGTATCGTTCCAAATCTTCCCGTGCAAGACCAGCTCTGCACGTACCGTATCAAACTCTACACTTCCTCCCCGTGTAAGATAAGCTCTACACGTATCGTTCCAATCTCCCCGTGCAAGACCAGCTCTGCACGTACCGCATCAAAGTCTACACTTCCTCTCCCGTGTAAGATCCGCTCTACACGTACCGCTCTAATCATTACATCTCTTTCCCGTGTAAGATCCGCTCTACACGTATCGCTTTAATCACTGCACCTCTTCCCGTGTAAGATCCGCTCTACACGTACCGCTTTAAACACTACATCTCTTCCCCGTGTAAGATCCGCTCTGCACGTACCGTTTCAAATGTCAACTCTCCTCCCGTGTAAGATACGCTCTACACGTAAACCCTTCGTAAGTATCACCTTGCTTCGATCCGTGGACACCCTGTGTGTCATCTTATCCATGTGGTGTATATTTATACGCCACGCTATACTTCAGCATATAGCTTCATCAACATTCATTGCATTTTGCACATTTCCATTCCTGGCTTTGTGTGCACATGACTAGCTTAAGATTGCATAACATGACATGGCATCACATGACATCATCATTCATGCATGCATGCACCATGTCTCGTATTCATACCTGCATCATCCATTGACTTGGTATCCTCTGTGCGCATGCCCCAGTCAGTGCTAACAAATGTTCTTATCAAGGGAGAAAGGGAAAGAGTCTCGAGAATGGCCGGCCCAGTGAACTTCAACACTGTAACAGATGTCCTAGATGATTATGTTGCCTCATCGCGATTCCGAAAGGCGGTCAGGGAAGAGGCAGCGGCAATGTTGAAGGAAATGCTAGGTTGTGACCTGGACAAGGTGGAAAAGCTGACGACAAGGTGTTCTGAATTGGAGGCTCGTGTGATTGAGCTTGAGGGAGTAATAAGAGGGCTGAATGGTGAAGCAGAATCAATGGCTCCCCTCAAAGCCAACACTGACCTTGTTCCGCGACCAACCAGGAGCTCACTCCCCAAGGGTGACGGAAAGGGCATATCCCCGTGGCCTTTCTCGCTGAGCCAATTATTTGCCAAATGCAGAAAAGAGGGGCTACTGCAGAGCGTCAAGCTGTATGTGGAGCTGGTACCAGATCAAAAGAACAACTTCTGTACCTATCATGTAGCGACAGGTCACCGAACCAACGCTTGCTATATTTTAAGGAAGGAGATCCGGAAGTTAGTTGATGAGGGAAGATTAAAGGTGCCATCCACTACTGATGAGCAACTAGGGGCAAGCAGGGAGACTGGCAAGGAAATTCCTCAAACCTCCCAGGGAGAGGAATACGATGAAGAGCTCCAAAGCCTGATTTGATGAAAGTGGGGCAGTGACCGGATAAGGAATAGTCGGCCGCTGTGAGATCAATACCTTTAGAGGCTCCTTCTCGTAGGGAACTCATTTTGTTGTAAAGTGTATTGAACTCATTTTGAATGCAATGCATCTTGTTATTTTCTTACTTATGTGGTGATTACATGTATATGGCATTAAGCATGCATTTGATCATCTGAAACGACATGTCCATCACGCATAATATTAAGATGCATGACATCAATCTGAGTCTTACAGGGAATTTACAAGTGAACCTGACTTCGATAAAGCCCTTTTCTTCAAAAAAAAAAAAAACAAACACAAAAAAAAAGAGAAAGAGAAAAGTCTGCTAAGCAAGTAATGGGATGGCGCCATTTCATCCGAATCAATTGCCAACCTAGATCAGTGATCCCTACAAACCACGATCCTAAACACTGCTAATCTTGCCCTAAAAGTTTCAACTTGGACAGCCCACAATACACTCAAATCATTCCAAACCAAGGACCATTGCCAAGTTTCAGAGCCGAGCCCCAAAATAAAGCTTTGAGCTTGATTCACGCTCGAAAAGCATCTCACATCAAAAAAAAAAAAAAAAAAAAAAAAAACCAAATCCATCCAAAAAGCACCAAGCCCTAAAAATCCAAATGACCTTCACCATCCACCATGCTGTAAAGCTCTGAAGCAGACATTAGTTTTAGTGCATGTATAGTTTTGTTTATGTGGCATTCATGTGCATATGACATCACACATGCATTGTTCATCCAAAAAGACATATCAAACACGCATGACATACATGGATCTGAATGCAGCAGGAAAATCAATAGGTGGCTGTGGTTTGGATTTAAATTCTTCAAAAAAAAAAAAGAAGAAAAAAAGCAAGCACCGGTGGAAGACCTCAGCTCTCCCTTACAGTCAAATTTCTGCTCCTGGTCTAAAGTTGCACTCTCTTCAATCATAGAGTCAAACTCTGTTGAGTGCTTAATGAATCTGGGGGCGGCCTACCTATTGCATGAAGTGCCGGGGTCAATGAGTTAAGACAATGGAGATAAGTAAGTTGTTGCCTGTTCTGAAAAGTTAACTTCGTGCGGTGACAGAGAAGATCGGTGTCCTTACCCAAAGCAGTTCCCTTTTCACTCTCCTCTCTGTCTTCTCCATTTGCCTTCAACACCTTTGTCTTCCCTTTATTGTCTTTCCTTCACTTTCATCTTCTATCTTTCAGCTTCTCTCTGGAACTTGAACCGATTCTGTGATTCCATATTTCCTACCTTCAATGGCTCCTAACAAGAAGTTGAACCCCAATGCTACTCCATATTGTATTTTTCCATATCATCTCATCAGCGGAAGGGCATCGAAACAGGTGGTTATGGCGCCGTTTCAATTCGTCTTCGTTTATCATCAACCTGTACCAAATTAGGGATACCTTTTTAATCCCATGCCATTTCTTTTCAATCTAAACTCCCAGACTAATTATTTAGTACCCTCAGATAGTGGGAAGGGATTTGATTTGATGACAGATAGAGGATTTGGATATGAATCTACTTCAAATGAGTTCAACAATGCTGAAAAAAGGGGGAAAACAAAATATATAGCTCCGAGATTCCAGAGTAAGAAGAAAATAGTCTCTATAAGTGAAAAGGAACAACAGTGGTCGCCCAAGAAATTGACTATTGAAGAGACCAAGCTGGATAAAAGAGAGATTGAAGCTAATCTTGGTGGGGAAAACAAGCCTGATGATCAGAAACCTACCAAATCAGTTTCAAAGACATAATCTGCTACAAATTCTGGGCAAGCATTGTTTGGAGGAAAACAAGAATAAGTCCAAAGGGAAGCCTGCTTATGATTTCCTCTATTTGCCTATAGATTTCAAGACTGGAGGAAATTTTGGTTATGCATTTGTGAACTTCACCAACTGTGTTGGGGCAACTTGACTTTGCAAAGCTTTCAACAATCATGAAGGGTGCGACACCATCAACAGGAAAGCTTACAAAGTCTGTTGTACTCATATTCAAAAAGGAAAGTTGCATTTGCCAACCATTTCAAGAATTCAGTCTTCGGGAGCCGTGCTTGAACTGAAATCTGGGGTGAATTGGAAACATGAATACAGCATCAGACCGCAGGACAATCCAGTGGTTACTTGAATTCATCTCAGGTTGTTCATCCATAATAGCAACTCTATCCGGTGATCGAGCTTAAAAAAAAAAAAAAAAAAACTCCAATGTGTAAAACCGAAAGGGCATATTGGTAATTTGAAGAGGCATCAATTAAAGCCGGAGCCACATCTTAGATTTTCCTAATGCATCCGCATTCATTATGTCATGAATGTTTTGAATTCAATTTTGGTGTTCAATATGCATTTGTCATGTCATTGCATGTCAATGTTCACTTACGGGCTACACTGCACAGCGGACCTTGTCTGTGGAAGTGTTTTACTCCATAAACACAAGCCCATAATACTTCCCGAACACAAACCTATAATATTAGGGGCAAGTAAAAAACCGAGTCAGTGGGCATCATCGACAGCATTATCTTTGCGGGTCGCAACGAACATATCAAGATATATCTTTCCCATCCTAAGACAAACCACCGCGAAAGGGATCAACGCAGACAAAATGCCCATCATATAATCTTTCTCAAAAAAAAAAAAAAAAAAAAGTTTGCTGACACGGAGAACCGGAAAGACGTGTCGGCAACAGGAGAGGGATGATATACAAAGTTAGAGCCACTGTCATACTCCCTGTTATACTCATTCTGATGTCACCATTGCAATATTGTGCATGTTTAGATTTCGGATCAGATGTTCATCTTGCATGCACCGTGCCACTACATATGAACATCCATCAGTAGGACATTGCATCCAAGCCCGTGATAATATCCCAGAAGCTCTTGTCATGCGGTACAGAAATGCAAAGTCTCACTCTCATCTTCTTGCTCAATCAAACGGACTGTTCGTCGGCACGGCCTACTATCCTGATCCGCTCAGCACTGACAACGCTTCAGAATATGCAGAGGGTAAAGTGGAAGGTCACTCAAGATGGCCAACTCCCCTAATACCTAAGTCAGCGTAGTATTTAGTCGGTCAAAAGACACGCTGGAACAATCAGACTAGGTCACCTGGGTTACCATCGGGGCCAGTCTCAAGCCATGAATTCCGTCTCCGGGCTCGCACGGATACCAAGAACAAAGCATAGGCCACATGTTGCATGCATGCATTTAGAACTATACATGCATCCGTACATACATGCATACGTTTAAAGTAAACACATACAATTCATGTGCATATGCATCGCGACTCATCCAAGTGCAGGCATCCACTGCCATTACCAGGTTTCCCCTAACTAGGATCGCTCTCAAAGCAGAGATGACACAATGTCGGGGCAGAACAATCAAGTTTCCAAGGGATAGAGCAATCAAGCCGTATTTATCCTTGATCGAAGGGGCAAAAATTTTTTGTTTCCAAAATCATCGATCAAGGGATAAATACTCATTCCCCAGCCAACACCAAAATTATCCTTCCTAAACGTATTTCCTCCTTTCATTCAAGCAAGATTTCGAACCCTTGAACTTTATTACGTTCAGGTAAGGTTCCAAATCCTTGAACCACTCTTTCATTCAAGCAAGATTTTGAACCTTTGAACTCCATTATGTTCAAGTATGGTTTCAGATCCTTGAACCTCTTATTATTTCAAGCTCATCCAATTCCAGTAGGATTTCAAATCGTCAAAATATCCATCTTCCTTTGCCTCGGGTAACATAAACCCGATATCGGCCAATCCATAATCCACCTTCCTTTGCCTCGGGTAACATAAACCCGATATCGGCTAATCCTCACTCCACATTCCTTTGCCTCGGGTAACATAAACCCGATATCGGCCAATCCAAATATCCATCTTCCTTTGCCTCGGGTAACATAAACCCGATATCGGCCAATCCAAATATCCATTTTCCTTTACCTCGGGTAACATAAACCCGATATCGGCTAATCCACAATCCACCTTCCTTTGCCTCGGGTAGCATAGACCCGATATCGGCTTAACCACATTCCATCTTTTCTTGCCTCGGGTAACCTAGACCAAGTGTCGACTTAGTTCTACATCAAACCCTTTTATTTCATTCAAGCTAGATTTCGAATCCTTGAACTTCTTCAAGCATGATTCCCAATCCTTGAAAAACCGCCCAAGCCATATTTCGGATTCTTGGAGATCGATTCAAGCAAGATCCCAGATCTTTGAAACCAATTCGAATCCCACACTTCAAACTCAGCTTTGCCTCGGGTAGCCTAAACCTGATATCGGCTTATTCCTCCCTAGTATCGCCTCGGGTGACCTAGACCTGATATCGGCTTATTTCAATGGAGGATTCTTTCCTGTGTCTGCGGCGCTTTGAATCGCGTTTCTCAAATTCACATCATCTACCCCAGACTAAGTTTAGGTGGTGAATTTGATCACGCGAGGGGCAGCTGTAAGCGCCGGAATTTCACCTTAAAAAAAAAAAAAAGAAGGTATTGTCGTACGACTATTGCTACAGTCGTACAACTGTAGTCAAACTACAGTCGTACGACTGTAGATCTACCCATAAAAGCAGAAAAAGAAAGACAGAAAGGAGGATGAAAAAAAAAAGAAAAAGAGAGAAAGAAAAACGGACAGACAGAGAGAAAGAGGAAAAAAAGAGAAAAAAGAGAAAACCAAAGAAAAAGAAAGAACTCCTCACCAAAATCCTCAGCATTTGGAAATCTTTGGACTCAAATCTCAAACCCTAACTCAAGGAGAAAAGTCCAGATTTTAGTGGATTGGAGCGACGCCAGGGGTCAATCCTACGGTGGACGCACGCCACGGAGGTAAATACCCCTTTTCCCCTCTCTTTTACAAGCTTTCTGGGTGTTTGGTGTGCTTTTTCTGCATTTTTGTCCATTTTTCTGCGTTTTTGTTCTGGAAATCAAGAACAGTCGTACGACTGTTCTTGAGTTGATGAACAATCGTACGACTGTAGTTACAGTCGTACGACTGTAGTTCATTTCCAGGTGGTTTTATTTTTCAGCTTATTTTAAATGAAATTTTGATGAAATCTTGCATTTTCAGCATCTACAGTCGTACGACTGTAGTTACAGTCGTACGACTGTAGTTGATTTTCCACGACTGTAATTTACAGTCGTACCACTGTAGTTTTCAGAATCAGAATTTTACCTTTAAAACCCAAAAATTCCATAAAAAATCCATAAAAATCCCCAAAAAATCCCAAAAAATCCCAAAAAATTAGAAAACCCCAAAAATCATCAAAATGAATTTTGCTGTGTGCATCACGACCATAGATTCAATTTTCAGTAAAAATTGCATTTAGAACAATTCAACGACGGAGACCCATTTCTCCTGAAAACCGACCCACTTAAATATATAAAAATGCATGTAAACCGGAAAAATTGTCTTCAAATTGATTTTTTCCACTAAAACCAAAAATACAGGGATGTTTCAAAATATTTTCCAGGTCTAACCGGGCCGGCTAGCCGAGCCAACCCGGTTACCCCCCCTAAATGCATGCCCCCGATTCTTGATTTCCCAATTCTGCCTATTTGAGTCCTAATTGTGGCGTGCCGTATAAATTGTGCTAACCTTTGTTTTGCAGCTTTTATTTATATTTATATTTATTTTTATTTTTATTTATATTTTTATAGAATTAATCGTGTATCCTAGGCGGTTGTATTTTTCTAGATTATCGTGTATATAGGCGATTGTACAAGTGAGGTGAGAGTTTTTATTTTTCCATTCAATTTGGTTGTAAGCCAATTAATATTTATTTCTTTTCCTTATTTTTGTATTAAATATTTTGTATGCGCGCTGCAGGTCTATTTACTTCAACAAAATTGGCTTTAGATTTTGAAATACCATTCGAGAACATTGGCAATATTTATTTTAATTAGACACGAAATAAGGGACTTGTCCGGACCCGAATCTCTGGATAGTGTAGCGGCCGTTCGTCCGGTTCGGCTATATAAGAATTTCCCGGTTGAGCTGAGCCGGGTGGCGACTCTACAATATTCATCGAGACTTAGGTCTCGGTTCTTTTATTTATTAATTCTATTTATTTTTTTAAAAAAACACGGATTTCCATTCATAAAAACCCCACGCGAGGGAGGGGCCCGCCCGAGATCGTGGCGCCCCATTCCGAAAGGGAGTCCCGCGTCCCGTCGAAAACGCGTCATCCGCTCACAGACGTCGTTTTGCGCCCAGGCAAAACGACGTCATTTTGCTGGGCAGGGAAACAAAAAACATAAAACCAAATCATTCTCTCCTCTTCGACAAATCAAAATCCTCTGTGTTCCAAATTCTTCCCACCACCACCGGCCCCAACCTAATCCTCCACTCCACCGCCACTTCCTCCTCCACCCAAGCCGCCTTCGACCGGCCATTGTCCGCCCCTCAGCTCCGTCCGTCTGCTGGCTCTTCAATTAGGTAACTTTCAATTTCTAATTCCTAAATATTTTATATTTTACCCTAAATTAAATTTGAGATTTTACAATTAAAATTATATTGATTGAGATTGTTATGATGTTGAATTAGGGTTAGGAATTGCAAATAATATGTTAGTATTTTATTATAATACTATTATTTGAATCAATTTTTTTTAATTAATATGACAAATAATTGAATTAGGGGTTTGTAATTTAGGGATTCTAATTTAGGGATTTTAATTTAGGGATTGTAATATATTGCCATTGAATTGAATTAATTGTGTTATAATTTGAATTGTGATTAATATATGGCGAATTTGTTACGATTGGTATATAATTTAATTTGAAATTTATACATTATGCTTGTACATTTAGTATTGTGATATTGTGATATGATTTGAATTGAAATTGTTTTTAGATTTTAAGCTTAGATTTAATAATTTGATTGTGTTACTATATTAGGAACAAGAATATGGAGAAATTTTTAACTAGAATTGAGAGCAATTCTTCAACTCCCGGTCAATCTTCAACTAGACCTAGTCATGCAATATCTCTTGATAAAGGCAATGAAAAAAGAGCTTGTATTGAGATAGAAGTTTCAGATGATGATCTCATTGGCGATCCAGGATTGCGGAAGCCAATTGATAGTTACCCCCTTCAGATTAGAGATTCATTAAGAAGGAGATACTTAGCTCTAGGCCCTTGTCAGCCAGTTGGACATCAATTTCCACAAACTATTCTTAAGGGAGGTAAAAGGAGGTTTCAAAGTTCGTGGTTTAAGAAATTTGCTTGGCTAGAGTATAGCGTCTCGAAAGATAAAACATTTTTTTATATTGTTACTTGTTCAGTAAAAGCAATAAAAGTGGAGGAAATGCTTTTACAGAAGTTGGATATAACAATTGGAAAAATGCTTTACCTAACTTCATTGCTCACGAAGGAAGTTCGGATAGCCCACACACATATGCTAGAATTAAGGTTGAGCAATACCAAAACCAAAGGGAGAATGTGGATTTTGTTTTAGCATCAAAAAGTGCTGCTTTAGATGATGATTATCGTGTTCGTTTGACTACAGTTGTAAGAGTAGCTCGATATCTTTTAGGGGAAGGTTTGGGTTTCCGAGGACACGATGAGTCGGAGGAATCAATGCACCGAGGTCATTTTCTTGAACTCATTAGTTGGTTTTACAAGTATAATGAGGAAGCAAATAAAGTAATGCAATCAAATGCTCCTAAAAATAATCAAATGACTTCGTCTACCATTCAAAGATAAATAATTGAAGCTTGTGCAAAAGAAACGAGAAAAGTTATTTTGAATGACATTGGAGATAGGTTCTTTTCTCTTTTACTCGACGAGGCCCGAGATAGTTCTGTGAAAGAGCAAATGGCTATAGTTTTGAGATATGTGAATGATAGTGGAGTGGTTATAGAGCGATTTGTTGGAGTGGTTCATGTAACTGAGACTTCTGCACAGTGTTTAAAGAATGCTGTTGATGAATTCTTTGCGAAGAATGGATTATCACTATCAAGAGTTAGAGGTCAAGGTTATGATGGAGCTTTTAATATGCGAGGTGAGCTTAATGGATTGAAATCACTCATTCTAAATGAAAACAAGCATGCACATTATATTCATTGTTTTGCTCACCAGCTTCAATTAGTTGTTGTGTCTGCTGCCGAGGAAAATGATGATGTCAGTCAATTTTTTGAATATGTTTCTATGATTGTGAATGTGGTTGGAGGTTCGTGTAAAAGGCAGGATGCTCTTCGCCAATTACACCATGAAAAAGTAGTGAAGAAAATACAAAGTGGTGAGATTTCAAGTGGAAAGGGTAAGAATCAAGAAATAAGCTTAGCTCGACCAGGTACTACACGTTGGGGTTCTCATTATAAAACACTACTTCGGCTTTTTGATATGTGGAATTCAGTGGAAGAAGTGCTTTTAACAATAAACAAAGATGGTGACACAAGAAAAAATCGAGGCACGGCTAAGGGTTTGTTAAATAAAATGGGTTCTTTTGAATTTATATTTGTTGGAAAATTAATGCTATATATTTTGGGAGTGACGGACCCTTTATCAAAGATCCTTCAAGCCAAAGATCAAAACATAGGAAATGCTGTTCGTATGGTTGAAATACCGAAAAAGAAGTTACAAACATATAGAGAAGATGGTTGGACAAATTTGTTGAAAGAAGCCACTGAATTTTGTGTCCAACAAAAAATTAAAGTGCCCAATATGGATGACATTGTTGAAAGCCGTAGCCGGACACTTATTGATGGAGAACCGATAACTTATTTTCGCCATTTTCGTGTGGAGATCTTTGCAAAGGTATTCCATTGCATTTTATTTTTTTCATAATTGATATATATGTATGACTTTGTTCTTTATTCTTTAAATGTATTGTGTTCTAAATTATTTTTATATTATATAATGATAGGTAATTGATGAGGTTGCCTTGGAATTGAACAATCGGTTCAATGAGGCAAACACGGATTTGCTTAGAGGCATAATGAGTCTTGATCCTTCAAACTCATTTGTTCATTTTGATCATAATGAAATACTGAATCTTGCTGGATTATACTCTGATGATTTCTCTAGTGTTGAGTTAGCCGAACTTCACTATCAACTTGATCTCTACATTTCTGCTGTGAAAGATAATCCAGAATTCTCTAATCTTGATGATGTTGGCGCTCTTGCAAAAAAGATGGTGGAAAATAAATATCACATTTATTTTCCTTTGGTGTATCGGCTTATTGAGTTGGTATTAGTCTTACCAGTTGTAACAGCTATCGTTGAAAGATGTTTTTCTGCTATGAATATTGTGAAGACTGATCTGCGCAACCGGCTAGGAGATGAATTACTATCGGACTGCTTATTATGTTACATTGAGAAGAAGATATTCATTAGCATCGACGAAGAAGCCATTTTGCAGTGTTTTCAAAAGTTGGCTTCTCGTAAAAACTACTTGAAACCTCCTAAAAGTTCTCATGCTACGAGTACTTCATCGGCTCCATCGATTAGAAAAAATTAAGTTTTGGTATGTTATATGTGTATAAAAAATGAAGTTGTTTGGATTGATTTGATTGTATTGTTATTGACTTGGATTGAATTAATTTCAGGTTCGTCGGTCTGCCGGAAATTTTTGATCGTCGGCCGGAAATTTTTTCAGGAAATTTTCGCCCCCCCATCCGGCGATTCCTGGCACCGCCACTGGCTGTGCCCCCCCCCCCCCCCCCCCAAAACCAGAGCTTTTATGTTATTTTGGCCGCCGGAAACACCCCTACTAGGGGTGTTCTCCGGCGGCTAGGGGGGCAACGGCCTACCCGTGCCCCCCCTCCTCCGCCACTGGTAGTAAGATTGGTTCAACATCTTACAGGATTTAGAAAAATGTATTGCAATGGTATTTATGCCGTTATGAGTTTTTTAAAAGAGTTATTGTTTCATTCAAATATTATTTATAGGTATTTAGTTTTTCCGTTCATGAAATTATTTTCCTTTTTGGATTGTCTTCTTTCCTTTATGAATCTTGTATCGTCTTTAGCCTGAATTTATCTACAATTTTATTCCTATTTTTTTTCTTTTACTGGAATAAATATATGTTTTTATTAAAGAAAATCTTTGCATTATGTAAAACAAATTGATTACACTTATAATATTCGCCATTTTTCTAAGCATGGGTTCAATATATATAGTTTTTTTAAGAATATAGATGTAAAATGGGTTTGGTTGGATCGGGATTGGAAATTTTTTTAACCGTCCGAGTCCAACTAATCTGACCCAAACTCGTTTACAAATTAATTGGTTTAGACAAGCACTTTTATATGTGGAATTTGCTTGGGCTTGGCTAACGGATAAATGTAAGGGTAATTTATTGACAATACAAATTGAATTTGTGGAAATAACTTTCATTTTTTACCATGGTTTTCAGACCCGGACCGGTCATTGAACCGGTGAAGGGATAGATTCATGGATTTTGGATTAAACCGGAATAAACCGGAATCGAACCGGATTTAATAAATATATTAAAATATTAAAATATTTTTATTTGTATATTTATAATTTGTGAAAATTTGAATATTTTTATTGTAATTCTTTAAGTTTAAGCATTTCAAACACAATATACTAATTAAAAAAACTCAATTTATGAAATATAGTTTTTATAGTTATAATTAAATGTCAATTTAATTTAAAATAATTTAAAAATACAAACTATATTTTATTTTAATTAAAAACACCTCAAAATAATAACTTAAATTTTATATTTAAATTTTTTTTTTTAAATCTGGTTGAACCGGTAAACCAGTCCGGTTCATCTTTTTCGGTTCGACCATCTGGTCCGACCGGCTGTTGACCATTATTGACCAAAGTGAAAACCGGATGACCTCCGATTCCGGTCGAACCCGGTCCGACCGGCCGGTTCGGTCCGGTTTTCATAACTATGTTTTTTACTCATGCTAAATATACATGTGAAGAGGGATGAAGAATTTTATTTATGATTAAATTTCTAACAAAATTATCTCAATAAAAATATACCTATAATTTACACAAAAATATGTATTTTATAGCTTAAAATAATTAATTAACTTCCATATAAAATTTTTTTCCCAATCTATTAAACTTTTAAAAAATTATGTGGATAAAATTAGACTTTTCACTCACTTGATTATAATTTATATATTGTAGATACATTCTAAATATTATAATATGAACATAGAAAACATTCATATGAGAAGAATTAAAAAAACAAAGATAATTCATCATATGCATTAAATACAATGGATGGGAAATATCAATATTAAATTTCAATACGAAAATTAAATTAATTAAAAAAAATAAATTAAATTAGAGTTTCTATAACGGTTTTGTATAGAGAGAATAAAGTTGGTATTTAAATAAATTTGGAGGTAAAATTGACCCTTAGTCCCTTAAAATTCATTTGAAAAATATTAATTAACCAATTAATTGTATGTTAATAAAAAATAATTAACTATAATAAGATAATTTAAATCAAGGAATTGTACATTATTAAAACAAGTTGTTACATGATTAAAATGGTTCTTGAAACATTTACATATTTAATATGGAAGATTTAGAGAGCTAGCCATCTATTATTTAGTAATATATTAATTTAATTTTTCAATACTTAACAAAGAAAAAAAAAATGATTCCAATTGAATACCGATAATAGTAATTTGAAAATATTTTTTAATATTAATATTTTCATTTTCTTGTTCTGCTGGTAAATTTAATCAAAATTTCAAGTCTTTGTTACTTAAATACCCCTAATGTGTACTGATGATAGTATTAGCACCTCAATTTGAATATTTGTAGAGAAATTGGGCAGCGCCCCAACTGAAGCCGACAAAACCCTCTTTCCCCTCTTTCTTCACTCCCATCGCCTCTGTAATCTCTCCATCTCCATTTCCATCTCCGAATCAGGTAAAGTTTTATTCTTTTTAATTTGTGCTATTTTTCTGTCAATTTTGAAATTCTGCTCCTCTTTTGGATTTTTCAGCTATTCAATTCTGAATCTTACGTCTTCCTGTTACCGATTCCGATAACAAGATAACTGAATAGAGCTGTCCGATCTCATCTTCGTTGCCTAATCTGAGGGTGCAAAGCATCGCCCTCAGCTTGTAGTCTCTCCGCCTGGAACAACCCCTCTAAGGGTTTATTTCGGCGGCCGGGGGTGCAACGGCCCACCCGTGCATCCCCGCCTCCCTCCGCCTCTGGTACTCATTAGCAGTTCAGTTGAAGGAAGAATTATTGCTAATTTGAATTCTGAGTTTGATGAGGGTTGCTTGAGCTTTGGTTTGGGGCTAATTATTCATTTGAACAGGATGTAAACCATATATCCTAGAATTTCATTCTTCTTGTGATATGAGTTGCTTAGGCAACAATTCTGGTTCACCTAGATAATGTTCTATTAATCTCTCAGCCATGATGTGTAGTTACCTAATCTTCATTGACCTATCTACATTAGTCAGTCGGTCTGTGTACATGTTGAACAGAATTTCTCCCTTAGGCTGCTAGAAGCTATTCAAAACTATGATGTTTTTCTTTGTGCTTAGTGTTGTCTTTGGAATAATAATTTTAAATACTTTACTGAGTTGTCTAAACTAGTGAGTGAATTGTAGTAGCTTTTGCTAGAAAGGAAGAGATATTATAGAGGATGAAAGTGTGCCTGTGTATTTGGTGATGCATGATATTTTGTTTTGATGTTGACTTAAGTACCTCATGTTATGTAACATATGTACAGAACGTCATGATATATATAGCTTCTCACTGTTACTTTAATTTTTTTTCCTTTTTAAGCTAAAGAGTTATTTCTTAGGAATGGAAGGGGTTCTCTCAACCATTCTTGCTGTAAGAAAAGAATTCAAAGCACTCTCTGCTCTAAGAGCATAATTGCAGTGATAGTGAGGTGATATATTTTTCTTTTTCTTAAGGCTCCAGCAGAGTAGCTTTTTGCTGGAAAGAGAACTGACTGTTTTAGGATGCCAGCATGACTATGTACATTTGATGTTAAAAATTTATCTTCAGCTGGAACGATACTTGAATTGCATTAACGCTTCATGTCACCCGAAACTATAAGCTTCCTATTGTTGTTGTATTCTTTTAAGTTGATAATTAACATAATTTAGTTTTGTAAAAGATTCTAAGTTATTTGGTAAAAATTGCATAAAAATGTTCTCAGAAAAGACATGTGGTATGAGTTACCCGGATCAGTTTTATTGTGGCAAGAAATTTATAAGCATGTTCCATCTTAGGAGCATGAGTGCAATGAGGTGATGAGATTTGGGTATATGATGTTTGAATCCTAGCTTTGTCTAGTGAATGTAACAGATCTTAGTTCTCTAGCAATATTGGCATTCTGAATTGTTTGCATTGGATATCTTATACTTGTCTTCTTGATTTTATTTGGACTTCCTTTTTCTTACTTTTTTTTTGGTTTTGGCATTTTGGGGTAGAGGATGGTGAATGGGGATGTGGTTTGTGGATGGTTTTCTTCAAAATGTAATGCATTCTTGGTAATTATCCTGATGATTATCAAACTGCTTTTATCACTGATTGTGGCATTTAATGTTAAAATGATTGATTCCGATTTAACTGTGCAGGTATGTTTGTGAGAAACATCTGTCATTTGTAGCTGAATCATAATATGAACAAGTTACTGGAGTTTGGAAGGAAAGCCCTTTTCTATGCAAGGGTTCTTTCTGGCTATGAAGAACGTAAAATCCGTAATTATAGATTGCTGCTTGAAAAGCGTCTTCAAGAGGTCAGCTAACTATTGGTTCTATTCTTCTTATTCTTTTCTGCTGTGTTGTTCTGATGCTTTTAATCACCTTTTCTAGTGCTATTAGCATTCATGCATGCATACATATATCAAATACATACATATATGGGTCAGAGTCCAATACCTTCACGGTTTCACCCTCTCTAGACCTTGAGACCTGAGAGATTGCATTACTTTCACTGCAGAAGGTAGAAAGTCTCTGATTCTTCCATACTTGACTCTAATTATCTGTGAGACGTTAACCATATTTTTTTAAATAAACACCATGAAGCATATTTCTATGTAAAATGCACGTATTTCATTTTTATCAGTTCAGTTATTTTGTATTCTTATATTAAAACCCGAACTTAACCAAGAAAAATAAAATGAGGTCAGGCCTTTTTTTGGTCTAATTCAATATTTACAGACACCTGAGTATGAGAGATTTCAGATAAGACCAAAAGAAATGGGCAAGGGAAAGGGTTAAACAAATGTAGTAAATGGAACAGTTCATTTTCCATCAATTTGATCAATGGGGTTTAAAATGGAAGTAAAGGGGGACATGGTTTAGGAGGACAAGCTCATTATTGAAAGACACTTGGCATCCCCTCATGACTTCTTTTCGGTGGAAAATCATTTGTTGTTTCTTAACAGAATTTCTTTTAGGTGGATCATTATTTTCCACAGCTTTTCTTTTGCTTGGCTTCTATTTCCTTCCCTTTCCTGGCATCCTTTTGTCTTCCCTTCCATTGTTCCCCTATCAAATGAACATGTGGTATGAGATACTGTTAATATTTTGCACTATGTACTTTTGGGCTTGATGGCATTGGTGCTTGCTTTGATGTAACATGTTAAATGAGGAGAAATTGGGCCAAGGTTATTGAAAACATAGTAAACACAGACATGCCCATGTAGCGTAAGCTTTTCTAGTTCCTTTCAGACAAGTATATGCGTTGCTCCTGTTGCCGGTCTGAGAACAGAAACTTTAAAAATGGAACAATAAGAGCTTCAACTTCATGAAGTTTGGATTCTCCCTTAAAAACCACTTTCACTTGCCTTGTTTGATAAACTTGAAAGGGGAAATTTGTATCTGCTAAACTGCCCATAACTTGAATGATTTGGTTAAGCAAACTTATAGAACCCTAAACTTGTGATATGCAAGTGAACTTTAGAGATCTGTCTGCATGAGACACTATAATCTGATACTGATGTCTCAAGCACATTTCGTTTGTTGAATAATAGAAATGGAGGTCTGTGATTCTGTTTTTATTTTTCTATGATGCTTTATCTTATTTGTTTTATTTGGCTTTTCCAACATTTGAAGCCCTCGATGTTTTATATGCAACGTTTTGGGATTGTGATTCTGGGATCATTGTACTGTTCACGAGTTATTTTGTGACATATGAGCTCGTGCTATTTGTCAGGCACAAGAAAGAAAGGCAGCCTTGAGAAAGGTACCTGAGCAGGTTATATTAGCAGAGGTCCGCCAAATGGTTGAGCAGATGCAAACTTTAAACCAGAAGCTAGAAGAAACTGTAAGTATTCAGCAGCTATAACTGCCCCAGATTTCGTCAAGAAAATAACCTCTGTCCATCCGTTATTGCTACATTAGACTTTATTGTCTGTGTCTGTGAAAACAAAATTTGCGAAATGGAAGAAAGAAAAATAAATTCTATCTGGAAATTATATAATACTATAAAGTGGACAATGGTTTGTTGGTATTGTATTTGAAGAAAGAATTTAAATAAGAATGTGTGCGTAACGAGGAACTTCTCATGTGAAATATTGGTTGATTTGTATGGGTCATTGTAACAACCAATAACAGAGGAGAGAGGGGGAAATCAATAGATCATGGATTTAGTAGGATCCAAATACTTAAATATTCATTCCTTGGGATTATTGAATCTAAACCATTATATTTCAAATGATAAAATAATTATATATACTTTTTTCTATGCACACATGCCTTGTCATTCTTCTTTGTTTTTTCCCTGTATGTCGGTGCCAAATTTTTGGTAATAAAATGGCCGAGGACCCAAAGATCTGAAAGACTGGATTTTGACATTTCCTTCCCATTTCCTCACATTTCCTCACATTTTCATCTGTTAATGAATGTAAAGATCCCGGTGCTATAATTGATTACTGAGAAAGCTGTGAGAGTACCCATGACTGCATTTGTTGAAATATGATCATATTTATTTGCAGGAGGCTGCTATTGAAGAGTACTTCAAACCACTTGACAAGGAAGCTGAGATTTTGATGAAGATGCAGCTTGACGGGGAAGAAAGGAGAATGAAGCAGATGATGAAGGCTGTGCAAACAGAGGCTGTAACTGAAAAGGCTGAAGCAGGGAAAAATGCAAATTCTCATCATGTGGAGACAAACCAACAAAACCATGAAATAGAATCCTCCTCGGAGCCACAAGCACAGTCGAGATGATTACATGAATTTGGTTGATTTTTTTTTTTCCAATGAAGTTGGTGAAGGAGGTGCCTGAGTCTTTCTTTGCGATCCCCTCTCAATAGTCAATCCTTCTATTGATGAATTGGTATGAATTTGGTTGATAAGTGTAGGAATTTTTTTGTACGAGCATCTCGCCACAGGCATGCTTTATGGAAGTTAACATAATTATATCATCAATTTTTCAATAATTGATGCAACAATATGTGAAAAACTTGCATTAAAAATGATGTACAATAGTGATTTTTTACGGCAGAGAAATAACTTGGTGTGATTGCAGCAAAGGACTTGGTAGCTCTTTTTCGTTTCTACTCATTTTATGAAGGATGGATATTGTCACTGAAAAAATGCATTCATCCTTCTGCATGTTTTGGGGAGAAATAAGATCCTTGTAGTTGTAGCCCATGATGCGAATTTGTTTTATGGATATGCTAATGTTATTGGGATGCTCAGTTTGCAGACATACTCAAATCTTGTTAATAATTAAGAATTATTAAAGAAGAAATCAATATCTTCCACTTGTACTATGTCAAAAAAAAAGGGAACTCCGACTCACTTGAGCAGATGAGCTCGGAAGCATGTAACGGCCGCATTTGGATTTTGCTTTGTTTATATTATGACATTTTCATTTATTACTGTTTTTTTCTTTTAAATTTGTTTAAATGGTGTATGTTTATAGACAAAATTATCATTGTTATTTTGTAAGATATTTAATCATAGAATTACTGTTGCATTCATTATGAGAGATTTCTACAAGATTGTATTTGAAAAAAAGACGTCAAAAGGCTTTTCGTTTATTTTTGGACACTTTAAGAGATAAGAGATAAGATTAATTTTATCTATAATCGCAAACCATGTTAGAAATTGTAATAGAAAAATATAATAACAAAATAGATGGAAGTCATAATACGATAAAGACAAAATAAATAAATATATAAATTAAATTGATAAAATAAAGGGATAGTTTCGATGTATTTGAGCAAAACTAAAAAAGGTTATAATTTATTATTATTATTATTATTATTATTATTTGGGTTTCAAGTTTTCAACTTTCAAATGAGTCTTTTCCAACTCTTTTTCCCGATTCTTCTACAAGTAGCAACTGCCATGGTAGTTGATGTTGCATGAGCCGGGAAAACGATTCTCGTAGGGTCTTTTGCTAGCTAATGACACCGTCTAACGTCCGAAAAATTTTACAATATTTTTAAAATATATATTTTCTTAATTATAAAAAAAAGGGTTTAAAATTTTTATTATAACCTAAAAGCTCACAGAACAATCCTTTTACCATTTATATTTTCAAGGAGTAACATAATTCAAGAATATTCTAAAACTTTATCTGATGTATGTGTTATCTCTTATTATTGACATTATACTCATTAGCCTATGTGATACAAGTTTTTTTTTTTATATATAGATTTGTAATGTTGATTTAATTATATTGAATTACATCTTATCAAATAATGTATTAATTTGATTAATATATTTTACGCCATAAATTAAATGGAAAAAGAAAATTGTAGGAGAAAAGAATGTCCGGTAAAAAAAAAAGAATTAGGCAGATATTAGGATAAGAATGGAGAAATTCGATTGATCCTTTATGGACTAAAATTAGCTAAAATTAAATATTCAACTCCACTTTAAAACCGACCATTACGCTACACATGACATGAGTATGTGTATGAGTAGATGGGCACTGCCTTTTTCTACTTTCTAACTCTTGTTTTTCCCCTTCTTCTCTTTGAATTGGAATTGTTTTCATTGTGAATTATTTGACTCTGCAAATCGTGTCCTCCTTTTAGCTAACATCTTATCCAATGATGTATATAACATTTTCTTCTCATTATTTAAATTGGATAGGAGATTTGAAAAATTCTTAAAAATCTACCAAGTCTTATTCATAGGCCGTTGCATCATTCTTGTCTTCATCTGTATAATTTATCCTTCAACTACTTCTTTTATCATTAATCATTTTCTTACAAAATCAAAGTTTAGTTCATATAACAAATATCTATTCATTGTCACGGTCAGGAAATACTACATATTTCAATTTGGAAATTTTAAAATAAATTTGAAATACTTCGTCGTCCGTACACTAAAAATGATAGTGTATTTTAGGATCTGGAATTCTATTTAGATAATCAATTAATTAATGTGCCGATCAAATTTCTCAACCTGACGGGGGTTGTAGCGAAATTCATAAATAGGCTAATTTTGAAACAGAGACTCAAACTAAAAATTGAAAAAGTAGAAATTTCAATTTCAATGTTGGATGAATTATCATTAGTCAATTTGATTTACCCAATTGAGTGAGTGTACTCCTCAATTAGTGGTAATAAAGTAAAATATGAAGGTTGATTAAATACGTGGTAGATATCAAATCACCAAAATTAACTTTTATGATACAAATCAAATCATGTGGATGCTTTTTTATCTGCTAAATATTCCGAAACCGTCCAAACATCATATCCCATATTTATTATTATTTGCTTTATCTTGACATTTTGCACCAATTATTATTACTCTATTATGCTAGGTTATTGTCAAGGACTCTTATAAATGGGCCTCCAATCTACACTAACTAGCCCACTAGAATAAGGGTATTTTAGTAATTTAACACAATTGGCCATTATTTCTACGCATATAAATTGTGGAATTAAGCTAACTAACGTCTAAAAGGGATAATTTTGGCATAAAGATCTTTTTGGTGCCTATGCTATCACCAATTTGTTTTTTTGGTTTTTCTCGTATTGATATTTTCTTTTTATTCCTATGCAAAAACATTCTAAAATGGCTTCTAAAAAGCATATTCTGTTATATTCTGACGGAATATGCTTATTAGAGGCATTTTAAAACGTTTTGCATACCACATGGGTAAAAGAGAAATGTCAATAGAACAAGAACCCAAAGGGTAAAATAATTATAACAAAAGGACCAAAAATGTATATAGTCCAATTTGACAAAATAAACAAGTATGTCCTTATGTTTTGATATTTTTTGTATTATGATTTTAATACGCTTTCACCAATTTTTACATATTTTGTCAATTAAATAAATATTTTATTTGGTCAAATGGTGTTAATTAGTAAAACACCTACTCACACTCTTATTTGTTGAGTTTAGATGCACTATATTCATTTATTTAGAGAATGGAAAATAAATTATTGAGTGAGGAAGAACATGTATGTCCTGTTCATTGAATTTAATAATAAGAATAAAATGGACATTTTAGAGTGTATTGGTTTTGTTTGATCTGATAAATTATGTTTTTTTTTTTTAGGTCAAAATATATTTATTATATACAAACTTACATGAAGATATCATGGTGAATCCGAAACCGAAATACAGAAATCTAAAATTTTTTTTGTTTAAATAAAAAAAAAAATTAAAATCGGTGTGTTTGATGAAAAGAGATTTTTAAATCATTTAAGAATGGTTTTGAGTCAAATTAAAGTACAGAAGGAAACTTAATAGATAAGCAAAAGACATCAATACTATTACTGGATTAAAAACATAGTAATATATATTTAAAAAAAAAAGAAAGAATTATTGAAGTAGCTAGCTAGCTAAAAAAGAATTGAATATTGAGAGAGATAAATAAATAGAGAATATTAGTTAAAAATTAAAATAAATTGTAGAGAAAGAAATGAGAATGGTAATGGAAGAGTAGTTGGTGGGTGGGTGGGGATTTGATTGGATTACCGAGTCACATGGGGTTTTATTTGGTACATGCATTTTTAACACTCTCTGATTTGGATTTCATTCTATTTTCCTTTAACTAATCATTCTTTAATTACTTTATAATATCTTCTTTTTTTTTTATAATATTCAATTTAATTTACAACCACCCCAAAATTTTTATTGTCGAATCCATGAAAAATAAAAAAAGAATCACTCTTTTTTTAAAAAAAAAAAAATTTTGGAAAGATGAGGAAATTAAAAGAAAAAAAAAAAAATTCAATCCCAACAGTTCCAATCTCTTTATATCCTTTCCATTCAACTCCAATTTGGTAAAATGTAAATTGAGTTTTTATTATTGTAAAAGCACACTTCCCCACCAACCTAAAATTACAAAATTGATTTTATAATTTTGTAATAGCATAAATGCCAACCATATATTTTGTTTTTTCCATTGTTCAAATTTATTGATAATATATATATTTTTACTCCAATCATGTATGTAAGTATTGAAAATGCTAAAGAATAATTTCAAATTTTAAAAAAAAGAAAAAACAACGCAAGATATATGATACAGCCCTCGTACATTACATGATTTTATCATTTTGCCCTCTATACTTCAAGTTTTTTTCTTTTTTTTTGACTTTGACAATTGACAAGCGGTTGTGTTAACAGTATATCAAACTTATTATTAAAAAACAGACTAAAGACCTTTTTGTTCTTGTGCAATTAAAAGTTTATTCTTTTACCCATCGCCCTATTGATGTTTCTTTTTTACCCTTGTACTATTAAAAAAATCCAAAATTTTCCCTAATAAGTATATTTTGTCATATTTTGTTATCAATTTTGTCAACGAAATATAAGGGAATATATTTATTAGTGACCATTTTGGAACATTTTTACATATTACAAGGGAGAAAAGGAAAATGTCAATAAGAGAGGAGGCAAAAAAGCGAACGAGTGATAATATAGGAGTAAAAAGTTGTTTAGTTTGTTAAAAAAAATGATGATAAAACTGTACCCTATAGTCAAGAGTAGACATTGTGAAAAATTAAAAATACAGGGGTAGTATATCGAAAAATGATGTAGAGAAGCTTAAATGATAAATAGCATAAAGTGAAGGGACTAAATATGGTAAAAAATAAAAATACATGGTCAAATATTAACCTTTTTTTTTTTCCAACAAAAGAATAAACAGTGGGGAAAAGTTTGACTAAACTAAAATGGGCCAGTAGTTTCAGTGAAAGTAGCCCACAAAAGTTTGGGCTGGGTCAACCAAATAAGAGCCTTTGAAAAATATAAATTTACTCCCTTTCTATAAATTTTGTTCTCTTTTGCCCTATCAATTTTTTTTTTTATGTTTTCTTTTTATAAGTTTTATAATTTATTTTTCCACTCTTCTAAGAATATAGCACAATTGGTTTATTGTTAGTATAGATTTAAAACAGTAGAAAGTTTCTTGAGTCAAAAATGTAATTTTAAAAATTTAGCAGTGTATAATAATGAATTGGAACTACAATCCGTACAATCAAGTTATAATAATTGAAAAATCACATGTTAAGATGTACCAATTTTGAATGTTATTATGAAAAATGAAAAATGAAAAAAAAAAAAAAATTAGGAGACATATAAAGGGTGGATATGAAATTGAAAGTGACAAAATGAAGCTTTATCCCACAACACAAAAAAAAAAAAAAAAGCTAATATAAATTCTCAGTAATGGAATCGTCTTTCTATCACAAAACAAAACTACCTAAAATTGGGACTTTTCCAGTCCACTTGTGCCTCTGCTGTGCTTGTCTTTTTTCAAGTTTCATTTAAATATATAAATATTACTTTTCTGCCGTTTCCCTCCCTAACCAATTTCACTTAGATTTTTTATATTCCATGATTTTAGATAACTCCTTAAAATATATATATATATATCACAATTTAGATATATGTTATGACATAAATATATATAAACAATTACATGTGATTATAATTGGAGTTGTGCATGCTGAATCATGTTTTGCTATTTGAAGAAGATGAAAATAATAATAATAATAGATTTGTTAGTTAATTAAGAATGAATATAAAGGTATCTTTATTAATTTACAAAGTATATTATGATAAAGATGAGGAAGACTTACAACACTTGTTAAAGACTTTGAAGATAAAAGTATAAAGTAATAAAAGTTACATTACTTCCAAAGATTAGAGACGTTCAGAAATTCTGTCACAATGCTTCAGAGGGTTAAATACTGTAAAATGACTAGTTTCATAAGTCTAAAAAAATTCAACACAAATCTTTAAAAGTCTAAACACTGTATAGTTGACTTTAAAACCTATTTGGGACTATTACTGCAGTCTAATATAAATTGATTTAAAATGATAACTTATATTTCTTCCCGCTTCTTCCCCTTTTTATTATATGAATTTTAAAATTTTCGCTTTGTTCTTTTTTATATGACGGTTTATATTAGTAATACACTTTTGATAATATTTGTTCAAATTCGCCCTTATTTAAAGTAAGAAAAATGATCAATATTATTGCAAAAATCATATAATAAATATTGAAAATTAAAAGAAAGAAAAGTTTGATATGAAAAATAGAATTTTAGGAGAGAAATAATAGGTGTAAATTAGTAATTTTAATAATATAATTAATAATTTATTAATTTTGATCAATAATTTTTAAATAAGATATGTAATAAAAATCAGATGGAATATTTGAAAAAATGTTTGAATGCAAGATTGGGATCAAATTATACTTTTGTGGCCAAATATTTTACTTAATGGGAACTTTTGTAAAAAAGAAAAATATTGACAACTTTTTTTTTTTTTTGGCATAAAATTGACAACTTTTGTGTCATAGTTATTAATTTCAAAGAGAAGTTACGAAAATATAGAAGTTGCTATTGTTTCCTAATTTTGTGAAATTTCTTTGTATATTAGTAGAAAGTGAGAAGTGTGCTATCCAAAAACATAGAAAAGTAATATTATTTAGACAAGTGAATTATCTAAAAGAATTAAAACCTTAAGGTGGAAGATATCTTATTTTCGTATATATAATAATGTAATATAATATTTTTCAACTTATTCTTGGGGTCCATTAGACATGTGTTTTACAATTTTTTTTTTTTTACAATTGCAAATCCTGATCAGAGCCCACAATTCCTAATTAATTTCTTTTTCCTTATTCTTATTATTTTGCTAATTATGGTACTTTATTATTATTAGAGTAACAATATATTTTACCTTATTTACAAAAGATGATGATGTTCTTTTTGAAAAAAAAAAAAAAAAAAATCAATGAAAAGATATATGTATCTATTCATTGTAAGAAAAAAAAAATATCAACAAATTAATCAAAATTGATGGAATGGCAAACGTATTTAAGTACAAACTTTTATTTATTTATTTAATTAAAATATAATTTAATTAATTAATTTAATTAACTTTTCTCTCCTATCATCTCCCTCCTCTCCTCCTTCTATCGTGTTCTTCTTGCTAAAAAACAAATCCATGGAATACAACTGAAATCAATTTAATTCCTTTTTTTTTTTTTATCAACAATTTAATTGAGCACAACTAATTCAAGAAACAAAAAAAAGAATAATTAGAAAGAAGAACTTTTCCCTTATTTGAAAAAAGGATATAAATTTAATTGAATCCGTAGCCTCAAAATCCCCAAATCTTTTGTCCGACGAACTGCTAATCTTCTCACCATGCTCTTCTCCATTTCCCATTCAACATCTAGAATTAGAGAAATGAGATTCTTTCCTACCAATTAAAATTCCCCCAATTCCGAAATCGTTCTTCTCTTCCCTATCTTCCTCAGTCGATATCATCTAACAATTTCCGGCCTAATTCTCCCTCTTCTCCGCCTAGAGTTGCTTCATGTGACGTCGTTCAGAGAAGTCCGACGCTTCCGGCAAATTTCCATACCCAACCAGCTCTGTTAGCGAGGCTGATGGGACTAAATGAGGTTCCGATGATCGCCGGTGTAATTTTATCAGTGGCGGAGGAGACTATTAGGAGCGCTGGAGAAGCGCGGCGAGGATAAAAAAGGAATTGAAGAATATGATTCAACTGCCAGCAAGTGTAGGAGATGAAAATGGAAAAATTGATTGCAACGAAAGTGCGGAGGGTGAGTTGGAGGAGGCGAGTTGCGGTGTTTCAAATTCAAAAAATGGCCCAATTTCACTTCTATACGTTTTTTCAGTAAGAAGAGCACAATAGAAGAGAGAGAAGTGGCAGATGATAATGAGAGAGAAAAATTAACTAATTAATAAATAAATATTATATTTTAAATAAATAAATAAATAAAATTTTGTACCAAAATACTCGCCACATATTTTCGTTACTATTTGTTTTTTTCGTAAAAAAGATTACGGTCCTTATTTTGCAAACGAAGGAAGTTGCAGCTTCTATTTGTTTTTTCTTAATATTTTTTCAATATATTATGTAAATATTTTTTATATTTTAATAGCATCAGGTAATATTTAATATTTTTTTCTTACATAGGAGTAGTATCTGTTATATTTTCAATTTAGTCTAATATATCTATAAAAAATTTTTCACACGTCAATTAACAAATACTATAATTTTACGAGAGAAAAAAGTATAATATTTCAAAATAGAAAGATCGCATATCTAATGTATTAAAAAAATTAATTAGAATGTAAAGTTGAAATTTGATAAAAGTTTACCTGCATGAAGATGCATTTTATCTTATTATTATAAATACGATTTTTTTTTCTTTGAATCGCACACTGATTGCCTCCTTTGAAAATATGTCTATTCCCACAATAACGAAGCCTGGCCTGGTCATACGCGGGGTGGAGCAAATTAAGTTGGTTATAATTGAACATTCGAGAAACTATACATTTATTAATTTGACTATTGTAATTTTATTACAATTTCCAGTTTATTTTAATTTGATAAAAAATTTCTGACTGAACATCTTTATATTTTTACTTACCACCAGGATGTATTATTATCTTTAATTCAATGGCATTCGCATAATGAATTAAATAATTTTCTCTCTGTATATTAGCTCAATCTTAACATCTTTGACTCTGGAACTTTGATTTTGGTGCAAAATTGGCCCTTAAACTTTCATTTCAATTAAAAGTTGTCTTACTTGTTAACAGTAATTAAAATCATTAAATTTGCACCAATATACAATTATAGCATATCAAAACTCTTAAGAGTAATTAAAATTATTAATAATTTAGAAAATGAAGAACCTACCGAAAGGAATGTTTAACCATGCTCTAAATTTCATTAGCATAAGGTGTGCAGTGGTTAATAACTTAATATCATCGATAATAAGTTTTGGCAGGAGCTGAATTTTTTTGAGCCGTCTTCTACGCTACAACAAAAGGGGCCTATAGCGACAGAATTTTTGCGACGCAAATAAAATGTGTCACCATATTCCAGAATTTACTAACGCATTTTTATTTGTGTCGCTTGTCATTATCGCTTAAGGACATTCTTATTATTTTGTCGTTAATTTTAAACATTTAGCTACGCTTTTAGAAAAATTGTCGGCATTTTTTTTCAAGTTAAAGACATTTTGAATTTTGCGTCAATAAAAATGTCCCAATATTTTTCACATTAAGACACTTTTTATTTTTGTCGTTATATATATAAATTTAGCGACACTTTTCTATTTGTGTCGATTCTTATTATCATTTAACGATGCTTTTAACTTTATGTTGTATTTAAAAAAATAATTTAACGACAATTTTTAAAAAAGCATCGGTATTTTCTAATGTTAATTACTGTTTAAATTTTTTTTTTTTTTTTTTTTGTATTCTCTGATTTAAAGATATTTTTATTTTTGTGAGAATTTGTATTAGTTTGGTAAGAAAAATAAAAAAAGTAACTAATATGTATTCAAATAAGGCAAATTAATGTATTATACGTTATATAATAAATTATTAATATTATATAATTTTTTAATATTAATTAATGAACACCCCCATAGGTGATCCTAATGGTAAAATGAATTTATATATATATATATTAATTAGGATCACCTATTGGGATATCCATTAATAAATTAGATATATATGATCCTAATTTTTTAATATTAATTATGGACGTCCCCATATGTATTATTATCTTTTTCTCGTGTTTTTTATAATAACTAGTTATCCTCGAATTAATACAAGTTAATAAATTACATATATTTTATCAAAAATTAAAAAAAATTTAAATATACAATACAATAAGTACCTGAGTCGTCAATTCATAAAGGCTTTGTGAGTGGTAATTGGTAAAGTAATAATAAACTATTACTTAGTTAAAAACACTAATTAGAGACTCTGGCCTACAAAAGAAATAAAGCGTATTATACTGGTTCATTAAAAAATAAAAAATAAATAAATAAATAAAAGTATTACATGGAATAAAAGAATTAGTAAAACAAATCAAATCCTTCAAGGAAAAGAACCTCCACCGAAATTCCCAAATTAGGTCATGTCATTCTGCCATTTGATAAATTATGCCCAATCCCCAATTCATTTCCCAATCGTGTTAAACTATTCCCACTTCCCAAATTTTATTCCAATTCTAAACCCTTCCAATTCGATCGATGTCAACACTAGTGAGGTTAAACTATCAATTTTTGTTCTGAATTTCAAACATATAGTTGCCATTGGAGCTGCCACCAGCAGCAGCGTCGTTGTTCGTTTGCCTTCTCTGCAGCAGTTTGCTATTTAACAACTGAGTCTCTACTCCTCGAGCTCAGTATAATCCGTCATCCTATTCCCTTCGTCCAAATTTATAGTCATGTCTTGAATCTTTGTTACAATGATTATAAGATTAACTGTGTTGGTTATTTTTTCCGTAAATTAGTTCTAGGAATTTTTTATTAAATCTGTTTCTCTTACCATGAATTTTTGATGTGCTGGTATACATCATTTATAATCACATACAGTGTTAGCCAAATTCCTTATTTCTTCTGAATTGGCTTTGCTAACGGTATAACTCTGTAGTTTTCGATTGCAGAAGCTCAGTTTTCAACAGAGCTGCTGGTGCTGCTCTTGTTTCTGTTGGTGTCGCAATATTAGTGTCGCAATATTAGAAGGCCTTTCAACTTTTATTGGCAAGGTTCATATTTCATTCTTCCTTCAATCTAATTTTATTATACACTGATTTGCACTAAATTTGACATTGCCCTGGTAATGTTGACATTGTGAATTGATTCCTTTTTCATTATGCAGAACATATTGCACTGGCATATTGTGGATGAATAATCTTTCCCTTTGGAAATTCCTTTGTATCCAAAACTGTGGGATGGTGCTTACTCAGCATCAGAGTGTTACTCTTTTAATGATGCTGCTGAAATCGTGAGGCAAGTGATTTTTGCAGTTTGCACCTTCCATATATTTTCTATACTTTGTTACTAAGATCTGTGATGTTGTGCAATAAATTTTCAGTTATGCTAGGAGTTGAGAAATTAATGTGTTTGCTGAAATTGATGTTCCTGGACAAACACTCTCATGGTGTTTCTGAAGAAAATCTTATACATCTTCCTTTCAAAAAAAAAAAGAAAAAGAAAATGGCAGGTGCATCAGTTAAAGGAGAATCGGAACCTCGATTTCCCTCCAGTACTAACTTTATTGTGGATTGTTTTTAATAAGTAACATTGTTTTCTTTTAAGGTGAATTATGCATTCACAATATGAAGTCTTAACCATAGCTGCTGCAATGACCAGAGAATCTCCACTTATAGTGCTATTGCATTTGGTAAAAGAGAAGATTTCATAAGTAGCATCAGTAGTGAACTGTTGACCCTAATTTCGTACTTACAGGAAGATAGATTTATAGAGTGTCGAAAGAGGTCTATATCCTCTTATAGTGCTATTACATTTGGTATCAATAAACTTCATTCGGAAGTGATGACTGGCGTAGGTTGTTAGTTTGCAGAAGCAAACATTGGTGGAAAGTTGTCTGGTTTTTTGGTAAAAGTCTTGTGCTTGCAACCAATAGGTATAAAGATGGTATGTGTACTGTTCCTGAACCTTTCATTCTTTATCCATTGGAATAAGGAATCATGCAGTTCAAGTTAGTCCTTGTCCAAGTTCTCGTTTGAAAACACAGTTAAGTATTTTTTTAAATGAATTAGATGAGACATTAGGATTAAAAAAAAGGTGTTCACCTTAAGTTCTTCTAAAAATAAGCTATCTCAGGGTTTGGGGAGTCAAAATCCATGCAGTTCTTTACTTTATGAAATAACCACCATTATCTCTAATAGCTGGAAGTTCTGGTTTGGTTCCATCACTTAAACTTGCTTAGTACTTACATTAAGCGTTTGCTCGAAGATAGTATTACAAGTTTTCCTGAAAAGTTGAAGCTGAAACTAAAGCAGTGGAATTTTTGGTTAAACTCAAAGTGGAAAGGGTGATCTAGATTCTCATAAATTAGAAGTCTTGGAATTTTGGGAAACCATATAATGGGACAATTTTTTAAAACAAAAGAAAACTTATGGTTACCGTTTCTTTTCTTTCTGCAGTAGACCATCACATGCAACCCTTCAGAGAAACTTGAATGTACATTTTGTTATTTCCTTTGTAGGGGGGTGGGCTATCCTTCTCTATGGCCATCAAAGGATCGTAAAGAGCCTCTTGACGTCAGCAATGAATTTACATTCAAGGTGATAGAAGGGATTATCTCATGTCCGTCTTAAAACTTAGTGGAGGTATGTCCTTATGTGACGGAGATGTTTAGAAATAAAGCAGCAATGTATTTTTGTCAATAAGTCTGCTTAATTCAAGGCTCAAAAGAGAAGGCTAACATGTTTTGATAATTCTTGTTTCAGATTTTAGTAATATCTTTAAATACAGATTTGTGCACCTGGGAAGTGACGAGGTCGACACAAGTAAGTTAAAAGCTCAAACCCTCATTTGACTATAATCATGATATTCATTAGCATTTATTTCCATGACGTCAATTTTTTTTTTGTCACTTTCTTAGCATATTATCTTTCAAAATGTTTTGGGATGGAAGTTTACTTTTATAATGTGATCCGTATTCTTAAATCTACATTCAAAGTTTCATAGGTGCATAAAGATAGCTGTTTAACTGGGGGAAACTAGTTGTCTTTGCAATAAGCAAAGATTTGGCTCCACTAGGAAGTAGAATCATCATATTGAAGCTTGACGTCACATCATTCTTGTACATATTTTTAGGCCTTTGAATGTTTTTGTAACATTCTTAGAATTTTAAATCTTATTGATGTTAACTTGAGTGCAAAAAAGTAACGGTAGAATTTGCCAAAGGTTACCGAAATAGTTATACGAACATGTAGCAGTAGGAAGAGAAGTATAAATCTGGATCGAAAAAAGGTTGGCAGTGGTCATGAAAATGTGGTGAAGTCCACCAGAGACAATTATTATCTATGCTCTTTTTTTATTGTTTTAAAACACAATAGTACAAATTTTCACCAATTCCTGTATTCATATGGAGAGCAGGATAATTCACCTCTCATGTGATTGTGTCATTCATTTCAGGTTGTTGGAGAACTACTCACTTATTGAAATGGTAATAAATTCTATAAAATATTACTCGTAATTATCCTTTGACATTATGCCAAAGTTGCATTTCTCTATACTTTTGCTGTGATGGAAACATATTGCATTTCAGTGAACTATTTTGTTTGGCATCTGTCAGGGAATAAGATCATTGTTTTATTGTATGATATTTCTTCATATATCTATCTGTGAATTGGAGCATTCTGACTCTGCCCATGACATTAGCAGTAAAAAGTTTCTATTCTCATGCCATGCAATGCACTGGTCACTTGATAGAGATATGATAATAGGAATAATGGCAATATATAAACTAAGGAACACATGATTTGAGGCCTAGTGAGAGTTAGTTATAGGAGAGAGAGGGCTTTAGTAGTATATATAGAGGCATAGTGTGAGAAGGAAATTGGATATTGAGAATTATGTTTTGAATTTCTTATTGTTGAGAAATTGCTCTGCTCAGTTGCCTAGAGAGGGAAGTGTAACCTCCTCCGGAGATTTGGGTTTATGCTCTATCTGTTTATAACTGTTTTCTCTTTACTTGGGAAAGTCTATCAATATACTATGTTATTTCTTCTAGTTTGAGGTGTGTGTTCTGTTTGCTTTCTATCATTACTTATGTCGCTAATGAAAACTCACAAATTAAGAAAAACAGTTCTAATGAATGAATGAGGAAAAGATAAGGAAATGTGGAAATTGTACTGAAAGCTTGATTAAGAACTAAGTACACAATAAGAAGGAAAAGGACCGAAAACAATCCCCCAGGGATGCTCTTTTCTTTTGTAAAACAAAGAGTGTTTAATGATTTGCTAATATTCATTGTCTACCTATTCAGGCACATGAACTCTTGAAGCAAATCGGATTGAGATGCAAGGTTGGAGGCACTGAGGAGAAGTTTAAACATGTTTTTGAAGTAAGAATTGTCTAAGCATTATGATTTTAAAATTTCACCGTCAAAGGTCATATACTTACTGCAATTGTACTATTTTCAAGTTATAATAGCTTTGTTATATTCTATTGATACTATTTGTGTTTTATGCTCAAGAATTTTATATTTATTGTTTTATTTATGATAACGAAAGGATGTAATGCACATTTAGTTTTAGAAAAAAGTTCAATTTTTTTTACAGGTTATAATAATAATAGTAATAACAATAATAACAATAAAAAAGAGACGCAACGCAAATTTTGTTGTTATAATTACATCATTTAATAAATAATATTTTTGAATGACATATCAATAATTAAACGTGGTAATTATAATGTTGCCACAATAACTGTAGAATTATATTTATACGACACAAATTTAGACACGTTTTTGCAAAAAAATGTTACTACTTTTGTGACAGTTAATTCTAAGTATAGCAAAATGGGTACGTTTTATAAAATTTTATGTCATAAATTCGTGACACTTTTAAATGAAGTGTTGTGCTATTCGAGACAGAATGAATAACTAATGTAGTTGAATAACTACATAATTAAAATTAAGCGTCGCCAATTTTACAACGCTTTAAGAAAATGTAGTGAATATATATAAATTCATAAATAAATAATTAAAAAAATATTAAGACGAAAAAAGTGGAAGTGTCGTCAATTTTGAGATGCATAAATTAAAAGCGTCGCCCAATTATTCTTAGCAACATAACGTTAATGCGTCGTTAAATAAATCGCGACACGAGTTTTAGCAACGCTAATGGCGACGCTTTTAAAAGTGTCGGGAAGCATTTAAGGACACAAAAAGCGTCGTTAAACAACGATTTTCAGCGTCGCTATAGACCCTTTTTGTTGTAGTGCTAATACTGCCCTAAAAGATAATATCAAACCAATAATTTTAGTAAGTTAATTACACTTTGGTATTATTTAATTAATTAAATTCTCAGAGTTTCTTAAAAATTGAATATAATTAAATATGGATTTGGTTGAGTTATAACTGAATGGATGGATCATCAGTGTACTAAAAGCTCTAAGTAATGGATGAATTGTCATAGTCTTAATTACGTCTAATGGGTGGTTAGTTGTTTGTTATTCAATTGTTATATTAGCTATGGTTTTGTTCGTACATACTAATTGGGTTTCGTATTATATATGTAAATGCTCACCTTTTTTGACTTGTAATATGTGTAACCTTGTAGAACTTGCATCTTTTGGTCCCAATAAATACTTCTAATTTTGCTTCCCATTTTCTTCTTTTATTAAACAACTCTTCTAGATAGGTTTGATATAAGACGTAGCTTAAATTACTAGATATCATTTTAACACAAATTAATATTTATCTCTAGAAAATTCACAGTACTCATCAAAAATAGATATATTTACTTAGTTATATATTAAAAAAAAAAAAAGAAATATATTGTTTATTATATTCTAAAAGTTTCCAAAAACCACCATTTTTATGCATATGTTTTTAAATATTATCATACACCTATGAGTATTCTAAATTTTCTCTAATCCAAGTTTTTCTCTTTCTCTTTTAAATCGTTCAAAGTTCTAATTGATGTTAAACTGGAGTTATACTTTGTAAATATTTGGTTGCTGCATTATATATATATATATATATATATATATATATATAAAGTTGGAAATAAATTTTTTTTTTTTAAAAAATGAAAAAGTGAGTAAATTAATATAGAGAGACAAATGTTGATGGGTAGGGGTGTAGTGGCATGAAGCATGATTCAACAAAATGGATTTGATAAGGTGGGAGTCATTGAGTGCCTCAAACATTCAACAGTCTCTATTATCACCAATTCCACCCCCTCTCTTCTCATTCCATACCATACAACTCCAAATGTCAAATTACCTATCATCAAAATTACAACATCGCTAAATTAAATTAACTATATTCATTATATATAATTTTAGTGACTTTTCTGAATATTAGATGACAACAATCAATCAAAATGCATCAGTTTTAAAACAAAATTTACCAGAGATTTAATCATACAGCTAAAACTTCTTACTTTTCCTCTAAATGTATTTATTGGAAACTTCAGGAAATTATTATTACCAATGATGAAGTAAATAAAATTTAAGAGGCTCTGATGTGAACATATAACTGCAAAAAAAAAAAAAAAAAAACATTGTTTAATTGATTGTACAAATAAAAAGTTCCATAATACAACATTGGCTAATGTGTCAAATAATTATCTTTCTTAATTTTTAATAGTAGAAACTAAATTAATATAGACTTTATAATGTATTTTAAATAATACAAAAACTGATTAGTATGTTAGATAAAATGTTAGAATTTACTAAATTATTTACTCCAACATATATAAGATAAATTTGTTAGAGCTCAATAAATCGCATCAAATTATCGAAAGAGACGTATTTGAATCTATTGAATCAAACGGAATCGTATCTGAGATTGCCGTTTTTGTCTTCCTCAATTAAAATCTCCTTATGGTTTTTCTATGATGCGTAGAGATTCCTTTTTGTTGTTAACTCCTAGAAACTGAATTAGACTTTAAAATATAGGGGACAAACCAACGCATCTTTTCACGATGAACCAACGTGTCTTTTCATGTGTCTGTATTGGTATCCAATCAGAAACCCTATTAATCTCTTATTGGACTACCCAACTGGTTTCCACTTATTTAGTCCATACCCTTTAGGATTTTATTTAGACCTTTACTTTAACGATCACTTTATTTGGTCAAACACTATAAATAGCCAATATAATTAATCAAGAATATGTTAGCCCACTTTATTTATTATTAGTATTTAATAATAAAACCAACATTCTCCCACTTGGACTACTTATTATGATTCAATTATATTCATAAAGTTCTGAAGTGTATAACCATATGCTCTTTGGCTCTTTAAAATCCATTTTAAAAAACAATCCGGTCCATTTCTTATATTAGTATGAGAACATAGCGGCTTTCATCGCTACAACAGGGCGTTTAAACCATCTATAATCATCGTACCAACATATTCAATGACATGGATCAAGTATGGATGAGTGGCATGAAAATTACATACAATATGATCTTAATCATGCCTATTTCCAACTGGTCCTACTTTATTCTTTATGAGATCGAATATAATTTTCCAAATATAATGCAAATATTGCTAAAAGGAAAATTAATACATTAAGAGTAAAACTTTAAAATAATTCCATCAACTATATTCTGCATAATATAAACTATCAAATGTGAACAAAATAAAACACCAAATACAAACTTCCACTAAACCATTGTGTCATCTAACAAAACGATACCCATATGAGGAGCATGCTCGTGAAAGGCCTTAGGTACTAGACCCTTAGTTAGCGGATCCGCAAGCATATAGTTTGTCCCAATGTGTTCTATCAAAATCTGACCACTTTGAATTCTTTCTTGAACAACCAGAAACTTGATATCTATACGTTTCGACTTTATAGAGCTTTTGTTGTTATTGGAATACATCACTGCTAATTTATTGTCACAAAATATATTTAGTGGCCTTTCAATACCTCCAACTATTCGCAACCACATTCCATGATTGGATGCCTTATAACAAGCTATGAATTCAGCCGCCATGGTTGAAGAAGCTACAAGTGTTTGCTTGACACTTTCCAAGAAATAGCTCCTCCCGCAACATAAAAACATAACCTGATGTGGATCGTTCACTATCTTGACATCTAGCAAAATCTGACCAATGATCTCAAGTTTGTCCGATTCCCTATAAGTGAGAATGTAATCTTTTGTTCTTTTTAAGTACCGTATAACCCTTTTGGCTGCTCTCCAATGATCCATTCCTGGGTTACATAAGTATCTATCCAAAACTCTAACTATAAATGTTATTTCGGGATAAGTATAAATTTGAGCATGCATAAGACTTCCCACTGTCGAGGCATAAGGAATCTTTTACATTTCCTTTATCTCAAGTTCATTCTTAGGGCACTCTGTGAGACTAAACTTGTCTCCTTTTGCTATCAGCGTATCTCCTGATGTATAATTTTTCATACCAAATCTATCCAGAATTTTATCGATATAACTCTTTTGTGATAACTCAAGAGTACCATGAGAGCAATCTCTTAGTATTTGAATTCCTAATACAAAAGAGGTGTCACTAAGATCCTTCATCTCAAAATTTTTAGTAAGAAATTTCTTGGTGTCATGCAATAAGCATGTATCGTTGCTGGCAAGTAATATGTCATCGACATATAAAATCAGGAAGATAAATTTACTCCCACTGAACTTATAGTATACATAAGCTTCCACCAAATTCACCTCAAAACCGTTCGAGGTGATTACTTGATGAATCTTGAGATACCATTGACAAGAAGCTTATTTAAGACCATAGATGGATTTCTTTAATTTGCACATTATAGACTTTGGATCTCCACACATAAAGTTTTCTAGTTGCATCATATAAATTGTCTCATCAATGTTGCCATTGAGAAACACTATCTTTTACATCCATTTGATGTAAATGTAAGTCCAAATGAGCTACAAGTGCCATAATTGTTCTAAAAGAGTCTTTCGAGGATATTGGAGAGAAAGTCTCTTTATAGTCAATGCCTTCCTTTTAAGTAAATCCTTTAGTGACTAAATAAGCCTTATATCTTTCGATGTTGCCTTTTGAATCCCTTTTGGTTTTAAATATCCATTTGCAACCGATGGGTTTCACTCCTTTAGGTAACTCAACAAGATCCCAAACGTCGTTATCTTTCATGGATTTTATTCCATCCTCTATGGCATCAATCCACTTTTGAGAATTTGAACTTTCTAAGGCTTGTTTGAAGTTGATTGGATCACCTTCCCTTATGCCTATTTCATTTTCATGTTCTTGGAGAAAGACGATATAATCATCCAAAATCACACTTCTCCTTTCTCTAGTTGATCTTCTTAATGGCACTTCTTGAGGTTGTTGAGTTTGTTCTATAAATGTTGTTAGAAGAACTTCATTGTTGTCTTGTACTGGAGTTACATCTTGAGTAATGACAGGCACTATGGCATGATCATTATCAATAATAATATTTAGAAGAGAAACAAAATAATCTTCCTCAAAGACAACATTCTTAACTTTATTGTCCCCTCAAACTTAATATCCTCAAGGAATCTCGCATTTCCTATCTCAAAGAAAGATCTTATAGTGGGATTATAAAACTTAAAGCCGCAAGTGTTGGATATGCCCTAGTTTCGAGGCATTGGACCTTGTATTTGTATTGTACATTCATTGGATTTATGTATTATAGATTTTGTGTCATAAATAAAGGCATTAATATATTTATTATATATCTTGTGTTGTATTTTAAATAGAGTATCCAATGGACATATCCATATCCATGTTGACAAGTGTCATGCACTTGTCAGTAAGACCATGGATTGCAAAAATGATATGACCATAAAGAGATCCTTAGTCTGTTCCAGTCATGGGAATGAATGAAACTAGAGACTATCATTAACCTGGTGTGAGCGGACGACGTTTTCAGAACGCGCGGTGAAGCGGGAACCTAGGATTTTCTTTTTGAGGTGTGAGTGTTTGTGGTTTTGAGAACGGGTTTTAATCTTCTTTAAGAAAATCTTTCATTTTATTAGGAAAGCCCTTTTTGTAGAAAACTTAATTTTAAGTATGAATTTTGAAGAAATAGGTTTTTTAGAAAATCCCAATTTAAACTTAAAGATCTCGAAACCTAAATTTCGAGATTAGATACAGAGTCGCCACCCGGATCAGCTCATCCGAGAAATTTCAGTACAGCTCCCTACCAAGTGTAAACACAGTACCTAATCCAGAGATTTAGGGTTCGGACAACACATCTACTAATCCTCAAACTTGTTCTCAATTATTATTTCATAATATGATATGACATCCACTTAAATCTACTCATTTTATCTTCTTTCATTTTTAGTTAATGCTCATACACATGACATAAATATAAATCCAAAAAATAAAGTGCGGAAAACTAAATTGAACATCCATCTAAGGTCTGAAAATGTAAACACACCAAAAATCTGTTTTGAATGCGAAGGAGATGCAAAATTACAAGTTAAAGGTCCAAAAGGACAAAAATGTAATTCTGCCCCTCAGACTACAACCGCGCCCCTGTAGTAGGTGGGGTGGCTGTAACACCTACAGCCGAGTGGCTGTAACACCTACAGCCGAGCGGCTGTAGTGCTCAAGAATCAACAACTCGGTTTTCTTTCTCATTTTGAAAATTATTTTAGAATTTTGATAATTTTGAGCGATCTGGGATTTCTAGAAACTCATAAAACTCCACAAAAACATATCCAAAGCGGATCAAACGAGTCCGGAAATCCCTAAAAACCCGAAATCACCAAACTTTAACATTACATCCATCAATTATAAATCCGAAAACCGAAAATCAAACATATATGGATGTAATTGACCAATAATAATTATAAAAAACACATTTAATTCAAAGAACGAAAGCATTATCGGTCGATTTGGGGCATTCGGAGCTTCCGCCCCTGAAGATTACAGCCGAGTGGCTGTAATCAGAAGATTATAGCCGCGCCCCTGTAAATTACAGTCCTGTCCCTGTAGATTATAGCCACACCCCTGTAGATTACAGCCGCGTCCCTGTAATCAAGATTACAGCCTCGCCCCTATACTCAAGATTATAGCTGTGCCACTGTAGATTACAGTCGCGCCCCTATAGATTACAGTCGTGCCCCTGTAATATAACCGAGCGGCTATAATCATCAGGCGGGGCGGCTGTAACTGGGTTCACTTCCAGATTTGAGAAAAACATAAAATCATAAACAAACAACACCCAGAAGAGATCAGAATGAGTTTTTAGAGCCTCTCAGAGTATACCTGGTCTGTGTTCCAGCGTTTTGGACTACCAGGAACGGATTCGGATGCCAAAAAATCCCTTGGAATCACGAACAACCCGAACTCGTCTATGATCCTTCGAAGCCCGAACGGAACCCCGAATTGACCCGAATGAATGCTAACTCGACCAAAATTTCCCCAAAACCTTAATCGATTCTACAGATTTAATTGAAGTTTTGATGGTTTTCCGTTTTTTGTTCATGGTGTGGGCAGTTTCTGAGTAGCCTTTGAAAGCGCCTCCATGCCTCCATCATGGATTCTGAACCAAATTGCCGGAAGGCTGTGATCTCATTCTTCAATTGGACTATTTTAGACGGAGGAAAGTAATAAGCCAAAAATTCTTCCTCAAGCTGGTCCCATGACGTTACGGATCCCGCTCGAAGGGACTTGTACCATTCAACAGCTCCTCCGATTAAAGAAAATGGAAATAACTTCAATCGGATCACGTCTTGGGGAACTCCATTGAGTCTTACAGTATCGGCCACCATTAGGAATCGATCAAGATGATCGTTCGGGTTTTCATTGCTAGCTCCACTAAATTGGCCGTTACTTTGCACCATTTGGATCATGTTCGTCTTGAGCTCGAAGTTGTTAGCAGTGATTGGTGGTAGAATAACACCAGCCCGGTTTCTAGGACGATGGGGTGCCATCATATCCGCCATGATTCTATCATCTCCCGCACCTGCCAACTGACGTTCTTGGCGGAGACGTTCCTGCTCCCGAACTTCAGCCTCAATCCTCGCCCTCATCTCGGCTTCGATTTCATTCCTCATTTGTCGCCTTTGTTCCTCGTCCATGGCTGCGGTTACTACTCTTTGGGATCTTCGAATATTCCTACACGTACGGTCAATTTCAGTATCCAAAGGTGATAATTCAGAACTTTGAGAACGAGTTTGCATAAGCTAGGGAACACTCACACAAAAAGAAAATAAATTTTATACACAAATAATAAAACCAAAAACAGAATATGAACAGTATTAACAATGCTTAGATCAGAAAATAATCCTTTTATCTAATGTTATCGAAACAAGTTAAAATTCCCCGGCAACGGCGCCAAAAACTTGATGGAGCCCGCACGGACTCACAAACAAAGGCAGTGTACCTCGTCGTTCAAGTAATAAAATCTGGCCTAAAGTCCAGGTATCGATCCCACAAGGAATTTAAACCCCGATAATCACTAAATTACTAAGAGTCTTTACGTGTCTAAGCGGAACTAAATTTAAGTTTGATTATATTAACAACTATATTAGTCTACTCCTAGTTGATCTATCCCAGCTTACTTTGCTCTTGAATTTGGAATATCAATTGGCGGTTTTACCGACCTATGAAGACTGATGGGGATGGCTTAATTAATCAACTACAAAAGACGAAGTTAACTCAACAATTAACCCTCAATTATATTCCTCCAATTAAATCAACCTAGCGTATCTAGATCTTTTAGGTCCTTAGCCGGTTTTCCTTGTTTAGAGGCGGTCTAATTCTTAAAGCTCAGAAAATAGGGGCACGTATGTTCCACAGTGTCGTCAATACTAATGGTTGCCTAGGTGTCAATCTAGGTAATGCCACAAATATGAACTTAATAGATTAAGATCTTATGAGACTAGATTATCACTAAAGGGATTGCATAGAGAAAAGGAATAAAGATTGAAATTAACTTGTATTCAACTGTATTAATCAAGAAAGATGTAACAGATTCAATGTTTTCAACCAAACAAAATCGATTGCGGAATCAAAAGCTAGCTAAATCGAATTACAAAAGACAAAAAGAAAAACTTATGCCCTTCTTGATCCAATTAACCGGATGCCGACGGTGTGAAGATGCTTGGAGGTGTACCTCTATTAACGAACCCGAGCCGAAACTAAGAACGTTGCAAAAGGGGAAGGTTCAATGCAAAGCAATCTACCAATCGATGGTTCCAAGATTCAAAGAAAACAAAAAGGTCAAGCTAAACCCTAGCTACAAGTTTTTGCTCTACCTCTACAAGTTGGGAAAAAGATCCTCTAAAACAAAGAAAATAACCTATTTATACGGCTAGGTTAAAACCACAGAAAAGAAAAGCTGAAATTAGGGCAACAGCAGATTTTCGGGCCTCGGCACGCCGTGCTGGTGGAGTCGGCACGCCGTGCTATGCAGAGTTGGGATCGGCACACCACGCTGATTGGAATGGCACGCCGTCGTGCTGCTTCTCTGGAACTCTTAGCACGCTGGTTGGCTTGGCACGCCGTGCTGCCATTGTGGCACGCCGTGCCATTCTGATTTTCAGCACTTCAAGCCCTTCTTTGCCGCCGCTGCTCCAACTTCCGATCCAGGTCCTAATGCCTGTCCAAAACAAACACAAAGGGACATAACCGCACCACAACCACGGACCATAAAACACGAAAAAAACACGAGGAATACTAACAATATAAGAAATCAAACCAAAACATAAAAATCACAAAATACGAAAAAAAAACCAATCAAACATTCACATAAATGATTCTAAAAACTACCACTCAAACCACGAAATTGGCTAAAAGATAAGGTCGAAACCGACCTTATCAACCACCCCACACTTAAAGTCTTGCTTGTCCTCAAGCAAACAAAACATCTCCAACTCCCGAAAACAATGAAGCAAAATTAAAGATCAAATAATCGATTTTTAAAAAATCACAAACCACAACCTCAATTTTATCCACAAGTCAAGCATACTCAATCAATAAGGCTGTCACAAAGAATTTAACATTTAACCCCAATCTCATGCACACAAAGCAACTCAATTAACTATCAGAATATGATTTGCATTACTAAAATAGTACACTCCTAAGTCACTTCCCAATCAATCACATAGATAAAGATCAATAGGACTTTAGAATTCACACAATTTTCTTGGGGAGGAAAACAAAATTATCACGATGCATTGATCGATTCCATTTGATTGACTTTATAACTTTCGACCTTACTTGAGATGTCACTTAGCTTTTCCGAACAGATAACAAAGATGGAGCAAACACAATGCACCCGACTTACTCAACTAAGCACATTTAATCAAGCGGCTACTAGCACTATTCATAACTTCACCTTGTAAGTGAAGCCAGCGGAATAAATTTCCATTTTTCATTCTTGACTTTTTGTCAATGTTCATTAAGTACAGATAATTAGTTTCCCTTACCCCAAGGTTAATCAAAATAAAACACACAATTTGCCTATTTCATCTCTTTACTCATGCTCAATCAAAAAGAAGCTTCTTAGAGAGTATATGTCTAAAAGCGATGCATCTCAACCCCAAAGTCTATATTATTCCAAAGGTGACAATCAAATGGGGCCTCATGTTGCATTCAATGTAAACATCCCTATTAACAAGCATACTTAACCTAGAAAGATGCAAAATAAGAGGTTATGTGGTTATGGTTTTTTTTTTTTTTTTTTTTTTTTTTTTTTTTTTGAAATTAACTTTGCTTATGAGGAGTTGGATCATTAAGTTGCAAGTGACAAACAAAAAACAAATATTATCAAACCAAAAACAACCAGAAATAACTCCACACAAAACATGCAAAAACTAAGATAAGCATACAAAACAAACAACAAATAGTGCAATGTAAAAAGAAATAAAAGAGAGAGGGAAAATCCCTTGACCCACCCCACACTTAAATTGCACTTACTTCCAAAAGTGCAAAGGAAGAAAGAGCAAAATAAAGCGGGAAAGGAAAAGGGTTACCTCACATATCGGGGCCAGGAGGAGGCGGCGACGGATACGGCCAACCTTGATCAGCACAAAAACGAGTGGCAAACGCCTCGATATTGGCCATCCGCTGCCCAAGCATAACCTGATGGACGGTTAAGTTTTCCAGTAGTTCAACGATGCCATCTAACCGTCCTTCAACCCGCGCCATAAAATCCACGCCGACCGAGACATTTTCCGCATCCTCCTCGGCGGCCTCTGCTTCCTCAGAAGCTTCCTCCTCCTCGACCTCCATGGGAGCCTTTCCTTTACGCGAACCTCCCGCAATCGAGGTACCTGCAGCCGTCACATTCGGGGCACAAGACAAAATGCCCTTCGAAAGCTTCTTGGGAAGAATGCTATCGAGGTGCCTATAACAAGTATTAGAATGAAAGAAACAGGCAATACAAGTGACGATGTGCCCTAACCCTAGTTCAGACTTGGACCTATTGTGGTGAAGGTAAAGGGCCTCCATGACAAAAAAACCCAAGTGCACCTCAACATTATTGTGCACATGCCACAAGAGTAACAGCTCAAAGGCATTGACCCGATTACTTTCAGTTTTCCCAGAAAAATTAAAGCATACAAACTTATGCAGCAGTTGCAAAATGGGGTCCTGGATTTGGGAAGTCTTGGCAAACCGGGGTTTGTATACCCCAGTGCCTATCAAACGCCAAAATTGCTTGGCATCCATATCTTCGGGCCATGTATAACTAGTTCCTTCTATGCCTATGCAATCCCGAAGACCATCAATGTCTAGGGAGTGTGCAACCCCAAAGAGTCGAAAGGTGATGCTCCTAAGGCCTGTATTAGGGTCAGTCTTGAAACTCAATGTGGAGTAGAACTGGAGGTTCAACTCCCTAAAAACAGGTACGCTAGTTTTTACAAACGAATACCAACCTATACTATGCAGTTTAGCACATAAAGCATCAGACCGGCCTTGCACACTCAAAAATCCCCAATCGAAGATTCGGTAGGGGGTGCTTTCAAGAGGAAATAAAGTTTTATAACGCTTACCTTCCTCGTCCGAGAGCAGAGGAAAAGGACACTTATACTTAGTTGAAAGGCTCGTCAAAGGAGCCATTTGCGGCTCGGAAGGAAGGTTGGCGCGTGGCTCCGATTCCGGTGACGGATCCAAAGGCGGTCGGGAAGAACCATGTCTCTTAGCGGGAACAGATTTTCTCTTCATTCTACAATTGCACATCCATAAAAAAAAAAAAAAAAAAAAAAAAAAAAAAAAAACAAAACTCAACAACAAAAGAAAGCAAACCCACAGACAACCTAAGTGCAGAAATTCAATTCACTAAAAGAAAACATAACAAAAGAAAGACCCTATTAAGCAAGTAACCAAGCAAAAATCAAAACTAGAAAAAGAAGAACAAAGTTTAGATTCATACCTTGGTGTAGGGAAAATGAAGCACAAGCAGAAATCTAGGTCAAAAGGGGAGTGGAGGAGAAGGGGAAAGGAGAGAAAAATTGAGAAGGGAAGAGGAATAAGAGGGAGAGAGAGAAAGTGAGGGGGAGGTTTAGAGAGAGAAGTGATGAGAGAGAGAGAGAGAGAGAAAAATCAGAGAGAGAGATCGATGAAGAAGAGAAAGAGGATGAATAGGGGCGTGAAGAAGAGAAGGGGGAAAAAGGGGGTTTAAATAGAGAGGCGCAGTTTTCGACCTAGAAATTCAAATTTAAACGCTCGGCACGCCGTGCTAAGAATTCAGCACGGCGTGCTGAGCAGAGCAACGAAAACATACCTGGAAACAGAACGCCCGCACGCCGGCGTGCCGATTTGGCACGACGTGCCGTCTTGAAAATCCAAAGTTCGGCACGACGTGCTAAATTATGGAACGGCGTGCTGATGTGCTCTCCTTAATGCCTCTTTGAAACAGAATGACGGCACGCCGGCGTGCCGATTTGGCACGGCGTGCCACCTTGAAAAATCTTAATTGGCACGGAGGGCTCTGGGTCCGGCACGGCGTGCAGATTTCGCTTGCACGCGATTTTGAAACAGAAGCATGGCACGATTGGCGTGCCGCTTTAGCACGCCACGTGCTGATCAGATTGCACATTGGCACGGCGTGCTGAATTGCGGCACGGCGTGCTGCACTGAATTCTGCCAATCCTTGCCTTGTTCCACACTTTGATCATGACTCTTGGCTAACTTGCTTAATACCCTATTCCTACACACAAAAACACACAAAAACATAATAATACAAACACAATTAATGTACAAGTGAGGCACACGTACCTCATTGCTATGTTTATAGTCGGAATAGCTCGACTTTCTTGCTTCTCTTGTGTTCATGGGTCTCTCAAGAGCATCACTTGCCTTTGCTCTTGTGCCCCCGTGAAATATTTCTTGAGGCGATGACCATTTACCTTTTGGATGCCCTCCGGAGTAAGTATCTCAATCATGCCCGAAGGGTAGACTTTGTGAATGGTAAACGGTCCTGTCCAACGACTCTTCAATTTTCCGGGAAAAAACCTCAACCTTGAGTTGTACAAGAGTACCGCTTCTCCCTCCTCGAAGCTCTTTTCCTGGATCCTTTGATCTGCCACCTCTTGGTCTTTTCTTTATAAATTTTGGCGTTCTCGTAGGCCGAGAGGCGTAATTCTTCAAGTTCGAAGAGTTGACGAAGCCGGAGCTCTCCCGCTGCTTTCATATCAAAGTTCAAGAATTTTAAGGCCCAAAACGCCTTGTGCTCTAGCTCAACGGGAAGATGGCATGCTTTTCCAAACACAAGACGGTATGGTGACATTCCTATTGGTGTTTTGAATGCCGTCTGGTAAGCCCAAAGTGCATCGTTAAGCTTAAAACTCCAATCTTTCCTCGACATGCTGACCGTCTTTTCAAGGATTCTTTTCAGTTCCCTATTCGACACTTCCACTTGTCCGCTCGTTTGAGGGTGGTAAGGTGTGGCTACTTTGTGGGTAACGCCATATTTCTGCAAAAGGGAATCAAACTGCTTGTTACAAAAATGGGAGCCCCCATCACTAATGATAGCTCTAGGGGTCCCGAAACGAGTCAATATATTGCTTTTTAAGAACTTGATTACCACTTTTGCATCGTTCGTAGGCAATGCTACTGCTTCTACCCATTTTGACACGTATTCGACCGCCACCAAAATGAACTGATTCCCATTAGAGTTTGGGAATGGTCCCATGAAATCGATCCCCCATACGTCGAAGAGCTCACACACTAGAATTCCTTGTTGGAGCATCTCATTTTTTTGTGAAATATTTCCGGTCCTTTGGCACGCATCACAAGCTCGAACATAAGCCTCCACATCACTTCTCATTGTTGGCCAAAAGAATCCACAAGACAGAATTTTCCCCATGGTTCTATCCGGTCCAAAATGTCCTCCCGCCTCTCTATCATGGCACATTCGGATGATTGAGGTAACTTCCTCAAAAGGTACACATCTTCGAATAATACCATCTGCACATGACTTAAACAAGAAAGGATCATCCCAAAAGTAGTTTTTAGCATCATGAAAAAATTTTACCTTTTGGTTTCGTGTGAGATCAGGCGGAATGATGTTACCAACTTTATAGTTTGCAATATCGGCAAACCATGGTATGGAAGTAACCGCAAGGAGTTGTTCATCCGGGAATGCATCTTGGATCTCCGGTTCTTGCTTACTTTCACCTTCTTGCGGCAGCCTTGACAAGTGATCAGCTACCACATTTTCTACTCCCTTCTTATCTCGGATTTCGATATCGAACTCTTGCAGCAGTAAGATCCATCTTATAAGACGAGGTTTTGCATCCTTTTTAGACATCAAATACTTGAGTGCAGCATGGTCAGTAAACACGATTACTTTTGACAAAACCAAATAGGACCGGAATTTATCAAAGGCAAACACAATAGCTAGTAATTCCTTCTCCGTTACAGAATAGTTCATTTGAGCATCATTCAACGTTCTACTAGCATAATAAATTGGGCGGAGGATTTTATCCACCCGCTGACCTAAGCATGCACCTACTGCACCATCGGATGCATCACACATAAGTTCGAAGGGAAGAGTCCAATTAGGGCCGATCATTATAGGTGCTTCAATCAATTTCTGTTTTAACAATTCAAAAGCATGCAAACTTTTATCAGAGAATTCAAAAGAAACATCTTTTTGGAGTAACTCGGTTAGTGGTTTGGAGATTTTAGAAAAATCTTTTATAAATCTCCTATAAAATCCGGTATGGCCGAGAAAACTCCTCACAAGCTTAATTGAACTAGGGGGAGGTAACTTTGCAATAACCTCAATTTTGGCCGGGTCGACCTTAATCCCTTCCCCCGAGATCTTGTGTCCAAGCACAATACATTCCCTTACCATAAATTGGCACTTTTCCCAACTAAGGGCCAAGTTCGTGTCCTCGCACCGCTGCAATACCTTATCCAAATTTCCAAGACAAGTAGAGAAATTAGATCCATACACAGAGAAATCATCCATAAATACCTCCATGAAATCCTCAACCATGTCGGTAAATATGGGAAGCATACACCTTTGGAACGTGGCTGGTGCATTACATAAGCCAAATGGCATCCGTCTATATGCAAATGTCCCGAATGGGCATGTAAATGTGGTTTTCTCTTGGTCAAGAGGATCCACAGGGATTTGCATATACCCGGACAAGCCATCTAACGTACAAAAGAAATCGTGACCCGCCATACGTTCCAAAATTTTGGTCCAAAAACGGTAAAGGAAAATGGTCTTTCCGGGTGGCGTTGTTTAGTTTCCTATAATCAATGCACATACGCCAACCGGTGACCGTTCTAGATGGAATTAAATTACCTTTTTCATTCTCAATTACCGTCATACCGCCTTTCTTAGGCACACATTGGACTGGACTTACCCATTGACTGTCCGAGATTGGGAAAATTATGCCCGCATCGAGGAGTTTGATCACTTCTGCTTTAACAACCTCTTTCATGTTTGGGTTCAAGCGTCTTTGAGGTTGTACGCAGGGTTTTACCGCCTCTTCAAGGAATATCCGGTGGGTGCAAAATGCTGGGTTAATTCCTTTAATGTCATGGATCGTCCATCCAAAAGCTCCCTTATGCTTCCGTAACACCTCGATAAGTTTTTCTTCTTGCTCAACTGTCAATGAAGAAGAAATAACAACCGGTAAGTCATTGGGAGGATGTAAGAAAGCATATTTTAAATTCATGGGTAGAGTTTTGAGTTCCAAAGTAGGAGGCTTTTCTAGTGATGACTTTGGTGCTGGTTTGATCTCTCTTTCTAGCCTCTCAAACCTTTGTACCCATGCACAATGTTCTTCTTCTTCTGAGGCAGACGCCTCATCTTGTTCCGCCTCCAAGTTCAAACCTTCATCTAAAGGGTTCTCTAATTCACTGTAGAAAGTCTCACTCACACATTCATCAACCGGAGAGATAGAGGAAATAGCATAACAATTTTCATTATTCAGCGGATATTTCATTGAATTATAAACATTAAAGTTTACCTCCTCATCTTGCAACCGTAGAATAAGTTTACCTTCTTGCACATCGATCAAGGTCCTACCGGTTGCAAGGAATGGTCTCCCGAGCAAGATTGGGACTACCGTGTCCTCCTCCATGTCTAGTACCACAAAATCCGCTGGAAAAATGAACTTGTCTACCTTGACTAACACGTCCTCTATTACACCTTGTGGCCTTGCTATAGATCGATCCGCTAATTGGAGTGTCATGTTTGTAGGTTTTGGATCCCCCAAACCAAGCTTCCTAAACATTGAAAGTGGCATCAAGTTGATGCTTGCTCCCAGATCACATAAGGCATTTGCAATTTTAAGATTCCCAATTTGACATGGAATTGTGAAGCTGCCTCGATCCTTTAGTTTAGGTGGAAGTCTGTTGCTTACAATCGCGGAACACTCTTCTGTTAGGGCCACTACTTCGTCATTCCCAAATCTCCTTTTTCCTGCAATTAGCTCCTTGAAAAATTTAGCATAGGTGGGCATCTCTTGAAGAGCTTCCACCAAAGGGATATTAAGTTCAAGCTTTTTAAAGATGTCAAGGAACTTAGAGTATTTCTGGTCCAATTTGTCCTTTCTCTCCTTCCTTGGATAAGGGAGTTTAGGAATGTAAGGACTAATAGGAACAGAAATATCTTCCTTTTGAGCATTAGAAGAAGTAGAGATGTTTTCGGGTTTAGAATGACTTACTTCTTCCGATTGATTACTTACTCTCATGGGTTGATCAACCCTTGGTTCTTCCGTTTGCCTCCCACTCCTTAGAGTAATTGCTTGGGCCGTCTCCCTTGGGTTTTGTCTTGGGTTCGGTTCCGTTGTACTAGGAAGGCTTCCTTGAGGCCGTTCTTGCAAGCTTCTAGCTATTTGAGCCAACTGGTTGGTGAGGTCCCTGTTCAAAGCTTCACTATTGACCAAACGAGCTTCGTTAGTAGCCAGACGAGTTGATATGTCCTTAAGAAGGCTTAATACCGACTCATCTTGTTTAACATTATGAGCATTACTATTTTGACCAAATTGAGATTGAGGAGCCCTACCAAGCTCTTGATTACGAAAGTCTTGCAAAAAATCATTAGAAGGTTTCAACACATTTTGATTGTTACCATAGGATAGATTCGGATGTTGAAATCTTCTTTGAAAGTTGTTATTATTTTGGAAAGCATTTTGAAGGGGTGGTTGATTATACCTTTGGTTACCTCCAACATAGCTTACCTCTTGGGCTGATGGATTGCCCATTCCACATTCTTGACCGGGATGGTCCCCTCCACAAGACACACACAGCACAGGTTGGTGTGTTGGGTTCAAACTCAGATGTGCCATCATAAGATCAACCTTCTTATTCAATTCTTCCACTGCTGTATCACGGCGTCCCATTTCTACAGCATGGACATCTCTTCGCGTTGGCACTTCTTGTTGCCACAAGGGGCTTTTCCTAGCTAGTTCCTCAATAAGTTCTTCCGCTTGTGTTGCGGTTTTATTGAAAATATCCCCACCTGCAGATGAGTCAATGATAGCACGGTGAGAAGGCGAAATCCCATGATAAAAAATACTTACTTGAGTGCACTTAGGAAGGTCATGGTGTGGGCAGTTTCTGAGTAGCCTTTGAAAGCGCCTCCATGCCTCCATCATGGATTCTGAACCAAATTGCCGGAAGGCTGTGATCTCATTCTTCAATTGGACTATTTTAGACGGAGGAAAGTAATAAGCCAAAAATTCTTCCTCAAGCTGGTCCCATGACGTTACGGATCCCGCTCGAAGGGACTTGTACCATTCAACAGCTCCTCCGATTAAAGAAAATGGAAATAACTTCAATCGGATCACGTCTTGGGGAACTCCATTGAGTCTTACAGTATCGGCCACCATTAGGAATCGATCAAGATGATCGTTCGGGTTTTCATTGCTAGCTCCACTAAATTGGCCGTTACTTTGCACCATTTGGATCATGTTCGTCTTGAGCTCGAAGTTGTTAGCAGTGATTGGTGGTAGAATAACACCAGCCCGGTTTCTAGGACGATGGGGTGCCATCATATCCGCCATGATTCTATCATCTCCCGCACCTGCCAACTGACGTTCTTGGCGGAGACGTTCCTGCTCCCGAACTTCAGCCTCAATCCTCGCCCTCATCTCGGCTTCGATTTCATTCCTCATTTGTCGCCTTTGTTCCTCGTCCATGGCTGCGGTTACTACTCTTTGGGATCTTCGAATATTCCTACACGTACGGTCAATTTCAGTATCCAAAGGTGATAATTCAGAACTTTGAGAACGAGTTTGCATAAGCTAGGGAACACTCACACAAAAAGAAAATAAATTTTATACACAAATAATAAAACCAAAAACAGAATATGAACAGTATTAACAATGCTTAGATCAGAAAATAATCCTTTTATCTAATGTTATCGAAACAAGTTAAAATTCCCCGGCAACGGCGCCAAAAACTTGATGGAGCCCGCACGGACTCACAAACAAAGGCAGTGTACCTCGTCGTTCAAGTAATAAAATCTGGCCTAAAGTCCAGGTATCGATCCCACAAGGAATTTAAACCCCGATAATCACTAAATTACTAAGAGTCTTTACGTGTCTAAGCGGAACTAAATTTAAGTTTGATTATATTAACAACTATATTAGTCTACTCCTAGTTGATCTATCCCAGCTTACTTTGCTCTTGAATTTGGAATATCAATTGGCGGTTTTACCGACCTATGAAGACTGATGGGGATGGCTTAATTAATCAACTACAAAAGACGAAGTTAACTCAACAATTAACCCTCAATTATATTCCTCCAATTAAATCAACCTAGCGTATCTAGATCTTTTAGGTCCTTAGCCGGTTTTCCTTGTTTAGAGGCGGTCTAATTCTTAAAGCTCAGAAAATAGGGGCACGTATGTTCCACAGTGTCGTCAATACTAATGGTTGCCTAGGTGTCAATCTAGGTAATGCCACAAATATGAACTTAATAGATTAAGATCTTATGAGACTAGATTATCACTAAAGGGATTGCATAGAGAAAAGGAATAAAGATTGAAATTAACTTGCATTCAACTGTATTAATCAAGAAAGATGTAACAGATTCAATGTTTTCAACCAAACAAAATCGATTGCGGAATCAAAAGCTAGCTAAATCGAATTACAAAAGACAAAAAGAAAAAATTATGCCCTTCTTGATCCAATTAACCGGATGCCGACGGTGTGAAGATGCTTGGAGGTGTACCTCTATTAACGAACCCGAGCCGAAACTAAGAACGTTGCAAAAGGGGAAGGTTCAATGCAAAGCAATCTACCAATCGATGGTTCCAAGATTCAAAGAAAACAAAAAGGTCAAGCTAAACCCTAGCTACAAGTTTTTGCTCTACCTCTACAAGTTGGGAAAAAGATCCTCTAAAACAAAGAAAATAACCTATTTATACGGCTAGGTTAAAACCACAGAAAAGAAAAGCTGAAATTAGGGCAACAGCAGATTTTCGGGCCTCGGCACGCCGTGCTGGTGGAGTCGGCACGCCGTGCTATGCAGAGTTGGGATCGGCACGCCACGCTGATTGGAATGGCACGCCGTCGTGCTGCTTCTCTGGAACTCTTGGCACGCTGGTTGGCTTGGCACGCCGTGCTGCAATTGTGGCACGCCGTGCCATTCTGATTTTCAGCACTTCAAGCCCTTCTTTGCCGCCGCTGCTCCAACTTCCGATCCAGGTCCTAATGCCTGTCCAAAACAAACACAAAGGGACATAACCGCACCACAACCACGGACCATAAAACACGAAAAAAACACGAGGAATACTAAAAATATAAGAAATCAAACCAAAACATAAAAATCACAAAATACGAAAAAAAAAACCAATCAAACATTCACATAAATGATTCTAAAAACTACCACTCAAACCACGAAATTGGCTAAAAGATAAGGTCGAAACCGACCTTATCACTTTCCCTTTTCTGCAGTCTCTTTAGCTCTTTTTCTTTTCTTATCATGAGAAATAGATTCCAAATTAGCACTTTCAGTTTTATACCATTGAAGTCTCTCTTCTTTTTGCATACAGTGGGAGATAAGCTCATTAAGAGTCCATTTATCTTTCTAAGTGTTGTAACTCACCACAAACTATCTGTATTGTGCAGGAAGAGAAATAAACATTTAGTGAACGAGCAAATTATCTGAAAGCTCTAATTTTAGTTCCTTTAGTTTTCCAGTGAGATTAGACATTTCAATAATGTATTCTCGGATGTTCCCCTTTATTTTATACCGCATGTTAATGAGTTTCATTGAGAGGTTACTCGTTTTAGCTTTTTCATTTTTGGCAAAATACTGCTCAACTTCAGTAAGGAACATCTTGGCACTTGTGCTTTCAGTGATAGAGCCTTGAAAGACTCTTGTAATAGAGCGCTTTATGATCATAAGACTCATGCGATTAGAACGATCCCACTTATCAATTTTGTCCATATTTGGATCACCCTTAGTGGGTCGCTCCATCTAAAGCACAAGGTCCAAATCTATACAACTGAGGACGATTTCCACGTTCTCCTCCCATATGACATAGTTCGTCCCATTCAACATAGGAATTATATTAATTTGTGCAGATACATTAGTAGTAGTAGCAGAAACTGAATCTATTGAACAAAAATTAAAAACACATGCTCGATGTATGACATAATCATTTTGAAACAAGGTGGGCTCATTTAACAGGATACTTAGCACAACATTAATATTTGGTCTTTGGACTAAAAATATTAACTGTAATTGGTACTCATAGCGTAGTAATCAAATATTAATAATAAAACCTGTCAAATAATAACCTTCCCTTAGGCCGATCATTATTTACATGAAAACTTTATATTGTCACATATTTATTACCACATATTACCACATGTATATCAATTATTTGGCCAAATAACCACCTTCCTTTGGGCCAATTGTTAAGCGCATAAATAAAAGATATATGCATCTATATATTTTTAACATAAATTAAAATTCATAACAGATGTTACTTTAGCAACAGTATTATGTCAATTAATTTATTTAGAAATACAAGATAATCAAGTGCAAAATAATTATTTAAATAAAAAAAATTGAGACTTTATTTTATTTTTCTTAAATAATTAAAACACATAGTAATACTTAATTATGTAATGGGCAACAATTCAAATTAATCTCAAAATTGAATTATTAAACAATAAAAACCCAATTATTCAACTAAACCTATTGAATCAAACCGAAAAACTTCATCGTCATTAACAAATTAATGTTTATAACTTAAAAATTATAATTGTTAAAAAATAAGCATAATTAAGAGCAAAATTATTTAATTAGTAAATTAATCATTATTTAATAAAATCTTGAATTAATTACTCTTAAAATGTACTTTACTGTCTCTGCAATTTTTGTCGAAACCAGTGGTAAAAATTGAAACCATCCTACTGAAAACCCATTAATCCAAAAAAACAACTGCCATTTTTTTAAATCATTTTGGACGGAATTCAAGAAACACAGTCACAATTCATTTAACAAGCCATAATTGCAGTAATTGCAATTCAAAATAATCTTTCTAAATTTAAATCATAATTCAAATATTAAGTGGGCTAATTATCATTTGTTTGAATCCATAAGACAGAAAACCATCTTATCATTCACCAGTGTCAGTATAATTTAAAATTGACCCTCAATTAAGTTTGAAATAATACCGACTATTAACAAATCAAAAACTTAATTGATTGATACTTTGAATCCTTAATGATAATTGAAACTCTTAGTATCCATATATCAACCCAACCCAGTACTTGGATTTGCACCCACAGATAATAAATTGACAGATTCAAAACAAAATTATATCACGAAATTTCATAAAAAAAAATCATGAAAACTCTACAAGAATTCCAATAATTCAATGTAATTGTGGCTCTGATTCCACTTGTTAGAACCCAAGAAATCGCATCAAATTATCCAAAGAAGCATACCTGAATCCATTGAATTAAACGGAATTGGATCGGAGATTGCTGGTTATGTCTTTCTCAATTAAAGTCTCCTTATGGTTTTTTTCTGATGGATAGAGATTCCTTTTTTGTTGTTAACTTCTAAAAACTGAATTAGACTTTAATATATAGGGGACCAACCAATGTATCTTTTCATGATGAATCAACGTGTCTGTATTGGCATCCAATCAGAAACCTCATTAATCTCTTATTGGACTGTCCAACTGGTTTACACTCATTTAGTCCATACCCTTTAAGATTTTATTTAAATCTTAACTTTCACGATCAATTTATTTAGTCAAATACTATAAATAACTAATATAACGAATCAATAATATGTTAGCGGAATTTATTTATTATTAGTATTTAATAATAAAACTAATAAAATTGAATTATGGTTTGACATATTTGGATTTATATGTTGAAAACTAAAAGCCATAAATCGATTTTCAAGTTAATGTCGACATCATTTAACATTGAAGGCTTCAAATGTTGGATTTGCAACTTTACATGTACAAGTTTTTCTTGGACACATTTACATAACCCACTACTAGCATTAGTGATGTAATTGCTTTCTATACAACGCAATGATATCTCTTTCATTTTTTTTTTTAAAAAAAAAAAAAAAAGACTATATATCTAGAAATTATTGTAACAAAAAATAGTAGGAAAAAATCTTCTATCTTTGTAGAAGAAATTGACCGCAAAGTTTACAGAGTTAAATTGAAAGCCCAATTAATCAGATTCTTAAGCTGGGACTTCTTGTATCTTTTCACGTAATTTTATTTTTCCATATTTTATTTATTAGTTACGTTTCCTATTTTTGTTGTACTTAATTTTTTACACTTTAAAAAATATAAATAATTTGATTTTCTTTTTCTACAAAAAAAAACTCCTCATCTACATCTTTTCCAAAACTGCTCTGTCCCATTTACGATGAAATTTGAATTTCGAAGTTGAAAAACAAGAGCAAATTAATTGCCAATTTAGGATGTGATGTGTCTCTTCTAACCTTCTTTTGTTAATCAAAAATACATATACATATTCGTCTACATTGTATATTTAATTATGTTAACTACTGATTATAAAATAGAATATAATCCAAGTCACTCATGTGCACTCTTAAACCTATGGAAACATCACTTTTTCCTTATGGGATTTTGTCTTTCTCTCCTAATCTTTTTGATAGTTTATAAAAAAGCATTATTAAGACAGCTAATAATATTATATTTAAAACACTGTGTTATCCGTTTGTCAAACTAATAAAATTAAAACAACTCACTTTTGATCAATAAAAAAAAAAAAAAGATATAATCAATTTATTAATTATTTATTTAATACTCTAAACCCTAAAATATAAACCTTAGAGACTAATTCATGAAACATATATCCTAAAATATATTACATGATATAATTTTATTGGTTTGACACACGAATGACATGGTACGATATGTATAGTGTAAACTTTCTCCATTATTAATATCAAATTAATATTAAGATAATTATTGAAAAGGAGACGGTCCCCATTTCCCATATTTGATTCACAAATCTAATCTAAGGCATTTAACTATTTAAGTATGAATGGTTTTAGTGCTAATTAAACAAAAAAACAAAAGCACGGAGGGAGGGAGGGAGGTGGATCCAAATCCAATATTAGAGTTTACCTAATTTAGGATCTTCGATCTCTTCTTTTCTTTTTTGTGATTACGCCCTTCTATTATTTTTAATTTATATTCCTTTAAATCTTTTTTTTTTTTTTTTTTATCTTGTTTTATAAAAAATCTTTGTAATTTTTTATTTGAATTCAAGTTCAACTATCAAATTTCTTCAAACTCATAGTGAGAATTTCAATTTAGAATTATAAGAATTTTCCACTATTACATCTAATTGTAATAATTATTGAATGGCTTAATTATAAAATACAATTAATTTAAAAAAAAACTCACAGGACTTGAAAGCAAAAGCAAAATCCTTACGAGCTTATATATATATATATATATATATTTTGTTTTTTCTTATTTAACTTATAGTGAAAAGCTGTGGGATCCCACCAACTGATTTATTATGTAATCTTATTATTGTCCATGCCACCTGTGACTTTGTCAAACCATAGTTTACTATTTCATGTTTTCTTTAAAATCCAATAACCACTTTTTATTTTTTTTTATCAAGTGCAATTAATCAAACATAAAAAACAATTAAAACTAATAAAAGGTAGAAATATATTATATACATGATTTTCAGACCTCTAACAGTCATCGAATCGATAAATAGAGGGATTCACAAATTTAAGGTTCAACACGAATAAATTAAAATCAAACTGAGTTTAAAAAATATATTAAAATAATAATTTATTATGTCACTTAAATTTATAATATGTGCAAATTTAATAATTTTATTATAAATTTTTAACATTGAAGATTCTAAACACAATGTATTAACTAAAAAATCTTAATATACTTAATACAGTTTTATAATTATAATTAAATATCAATTTAATTTAAAAATAATTTAGAAATTAAAGTTATATTTTATTTTAACGAGAAAAATCTAAAAATTATGCCCTAAATTATTAATTAAAATAATTTTTTATAAAAATCCAATATGGTCAAACCAAAAAAATTGGTCATGTTATAGTTTTCGGATTCAACTAGATATTGATTATTTTTTGCTAAATTGAAAACCGACCAGATTGACCTCCTGGTCTAATCTAGCCCGATATTCATAACTGTCATTATGTCACTTCTCTTTATTAGTCAAAGAATTAACTGATCTTGCTAATGGATAAAATTGTCTTTTTTTGTTACAAAAAGTTTAGGTAAGAGTAGACCTATCCATTTCCAATGTGAGTCAAACCACATATCTCAATGACTGTTTATAGTTGAATTTACAGATCGACTACCAACAAATGCTAAATTATCTAATTCACAAAGTGATGAAAACAATCCAAACTTCAACTTAATAAGTTCTAGTACTTTTTTTTTTTTTTTTTTTTTTTTGAATATACACCAAGGATGAGACCCAAAAATTGAATATATATATATAACTGTTCGTAAATTAGGATAACAAGAATATGCATATCTCCTTTAGTTATGAGCTATAAATTGTCGATTTTTTTTTTTAGTTAACTGATTTGTATTTGTGTCATATTATTCATTGGTTATTACTTATGATAATATATATATATATATATATATATATATATATATATATGAAAAAGAAGGTTATAAGCCATTTTTCTCTTTCCTGCACATCTAAAACTCTTCATGCTCATTTATCTTTTTCTTTTTTTAATTTTTGGCTAATTTTTACCTATTTTATTTTATCTATTTTCATTCAATTGTATTTGATCACCAAATTCTCATTTAATATATTTGTCTCTTTTCTACTCTCTTAAAATCAAAAATTGTAACTCTCATTTTTCTTTTCTAATTAATTGCGAAATGTAACGTATTCATTAATTTTTCAATATAAATCATTCGACAAATTGCCGTTGAGAGTAGTTATAAATAGTATGCACTTAACAGTTAAGAACATAGGCTTCACACAATGAGTTTTTAATTAAAAAACAATATTGAATTTTTTGTTTTGGTATTTTAACAGGTTAAAAATTATCTAAAGGAATTAGAAGGAAGAATACGATTTGAGAAGGTAAAAAACCATTTGCTTTTCTTTTAGAAATTCACTATTTTGTTTTTCCACATCGCCTTATTATCTTTGACTTTTAGCAATTTTAAAGCAAGGAAATAAGTAGAACATAAAAATCTAATTTTTTTTTTCTTAAAATCTAATTAAAAGTCCATTTATGTTATAGTATTTCCATTTCTTCCTCCAATTTCTTTTTCGGACATTGTCAACACGAAAGATGACAAGTTTAGCAAGCCAGTTGCTGGAAATATGAACTTTTTTTTTTTTTAATCTTGTGTTAGAACTTTATTTTGATGAAAACAATTTTACATTTGAAGAAAATAAAATTAAACAAATATTTTAATAATTAATTAAAGATAAATGTAATTTTTATTTTTAATTAATTAAATAAAGTATAAAGATGAAGACTTTAAATAAGGATATTGAAAGAATGATACAAAAAGAGAATAAAAAGTTTGAAGGAATAAGGTACATATTTTGCTTCAGGAGGCTGAAGACTTAAGAGATTCAGTTACTTATCTTCAGAGGGCTAAAACACTGTATAACGGCCATTCAAAGACTTGAAGAAGTCAACTATAAATTTTTAGAGTCCTAAACACTGTATAACGGCCACTTTCAAAGACCTGAAGAAATCAAATTCAAATATTCAGAATCCTGAACACTGTATAACGGCTACATTCAGAGACCTGAAGAAGTTCAATTCAAATCTTCAGAGACCTAAACACTATATAACGGATACATTTAGAGATCTGAAGAAAGTTCATTACAAACCTTCAGAGGGGTAAACACTGTGCAACGAATTGTTTCAAAGATCTGGAGAAATCATAATTAAAGCTTTAGAGGGGTGAATACACTTTAACGGCTAGTTTCAGAGACCTAAACAAAATTTTATTTTCCTCTCTAAATCACTTCTCCAATGCCTATAAATAGAAGACAATTGCAACCATTTTAACTTTGAAAGACAATTTACAAAATTTACAATACATTCAAAGCAATCAAAGCATTCTTGAATAGTCTTTCCAATAAATTTCAAAGAGAGCAATTGAAAGAAATCAAGTCTTCTTCGAAACAATTCACATTCTATCAAATACAATTTTTTAAGTGAATTAAAAATTCACACTAAGGGATATTAATGTGAGAGGGAATTTTGTTGTTAGAGTTTTATCAACAAAGTTTGTAAAAAGTTTGGTTGTTGATCTTTGAAAAACAACTATTGTAAAAAGTTTGGTTTTTGAGCTTGCGAAAAACACCGGATGTCTTGATCCAGACAGAAAAAGGATAATTATCTTAATCCTAGACAGAAGTAGGATTGATTGTCCCGATTTTTTACAGAAGAAAAATCACTTGGTTTGATTCCTACCGTTAATGGAATTGTAGTTAAAAATCTCAAGTGGTTCACTTGAGGACATGAGTAGGACAGTTGGTTTGAACCTGTATAAATCTCTGTATTACAAATCTCTCAATCCCTACTTTTTATAATTACCGCCATTTATATTTTTGTATTTATATTTAACAATAATCGCATTTTAGAGATTTTATTTATTTTCCTGAAAAGAATTTATTTGAACAAGTTTTACATATTATTTTATTCCGCATTTAATAATAAAACTTGTTTCTTGGACAAAATTGTTTTTGATTTTAAAGGTATCAATAAAAGAATTTTTATTCGAGTATTTACACTAATCACCCCCTCTAGTGTATCTCAAAATCTATTTGGAACTAACATCTTAGAAAATTTAATGAGGTTCTCAAAGTGTTCTAATATTTATTGTGTGGATTCGGTTAATTCGTTCAAGGTTGTGTATATAAAAGTTTCTACTTTTTTTAAAGCCTTTCAACTTTAGGGAAAACTTCTATGATCTCTTTTTTGGTTGCTTCCTCACATTATATATACATTTGCATTGAATTTGTATATAATTCACATTGAAGTCATGAAGATCTTTAATAATCAAATTAAATCTTATTCACATTTGAAGTTAGATACCAAATTAAATCAATATTTGGCTCAATCTACAACTCCATTATATACATGTTATGGTAAAAAAAATACGAGTTAATGTTTAGTTTTTGATGGCTACGATGGCTTCAATAATTCAATCCTTTTATGTTGCACTCTAGCACTAAAATTTAATTAGTTCGATACTTCAAGTATCTTTAATTTTTATCTTTAATTTTGTAAAAATCCCTATATTGTATTATATAATCCATTATTTTTTCTATAAGTTACTAATAAAAAAAAGTTGTAGGAGTATATATAATTAAAATCCATTAATGACCATCAACGAGGTCAATATAACGTTCAAATTATAATCAAATTTTCTATCTACAACTTTTTTACTCATAAATTCAAAACTAAAACATTATGATACCTTAATAATCAAAATTAAATAATTATTACAATAAATATATTACATTACTGAATTAATAAAAAAAAAATAATTTATAACACTTTTTAATCATTAAGTTATTTATTACAAAAAATTACAAATTAATTAGTATTTAATGCAATACATCTATTATCTTTCAATTCTCAATAATACATGAGTGTATTTCCTTTTTCTTTTCTTTTTTTTTTTTTTTTTTTTTTTTTTTTTTTTTTTTTGCAGTAAAAAAATGTGTATTTCGTTTCTTAACTTTTACTTTCCCCTCTATGTATATTTTTTCAAGAATCATTTAAATTTATGTATATTTAATTTTCTTTTGAGTCATTGTTTTATTTTTATTTTATACGCATATTATGTATATTTAATTTTCTTTTGAGTTATTGTAACACTCTTTGAGTGGTTGGTATGATAATACTATGAATCATGCAATAAAAAGTACTTTGCAGTTGATTTCATATGTATACTTAAAGTTTTCTTTGACTTATTTTTTGCCTCAATTTTGTGTTTAATGGTTATATGTAGCATAAATGAGTAATAATTAATAAGTTTTGTCAACCCTAAAAAAGGCAGTATATGGAGATATGTTGAATTATAAAATAAGATAAATTAAAATATGAACAATAAGTTAAAATTTTAATCGTACATGAATAAATAAACTCTATGCATCAGTTACATCATGCCGGTAAGTGCATTTCTCCCCAAATTAAAGGTTCAAAATTTTACTTTTCTTCAAATTGTATACTACACCTTTATAAAGAATGTGAAGTTAAAAAATTAAGTTTTACACGTATATATTTAAAAAGTATTAAATAGATCTATGCAACGCGCAGGTTTAAAGCTAGTTATTAATAAAAGTAACTTCCAAAATAAAAATTTATAACATATTTATATACATTCATGCTTTGCATAAATTATGAAATTCATTCATTTTTATTTTGTAGTTTATTAATTGAAGTGTTTATTTACAACTGAATTTCACATGAAATTTTTTAATTGAACTGTGGAATTTTTATTTTGTAGTTTATTAATTGAAGTGTTCATTCATTCAGATAATGAAATTGCATACTTAACATTATATTGTCAGCTTATTTAGTTCATTGAACATAAGAAGTTGATATAACCTATGGTATAAACCAAGGGTTAACCTAAATATAAGCTAAAGGCTAATATATTTATAACCTGAGAATAAGCTTAAGGTTAACCCTAAGAATAAGCTTAAGGGTAAACCTAATATAAGCTAAGGTTTATTATTTATCTCTCAACATTTATTACGTGTATCAGTTAAGAATTCCAACCACCTGGCAACCCACCTCACAAGCAGTTAGAATGAACGTGGAACGTGTTGTTTCACATCAGGTAACTTCCACCCCTGAAGCTATAAATAGCTTCTTCAATCATACGGAGAGGGGTTCTTGGATAATCAGAGCTTATACTATTTTTACAGCAATATAATCAGTATCACCAGATAACTTTGGCATCGGAGTGTTTGTGGGAAGAACACCCTCCCCACACTGTAACAGGTACCTTGCTGAAGGAGAGTCATAATTCAACCACTACCGGCGTTCATTCCCGGAGGCACCCTCGTCCGGTCAACTCTCACTTTTCCAGTAACACCCCTTAACGATCGATCTTCCCTTAACAAATTTACTGCTGTATCGTGGCTACAACAGAAGTCATATATTATCATTTGATTATACTATCTTATTTTATTTTGTTAATGATATGGTAAGAAATACCTAAAATTACAAAGTCTATATATGATAAATATTGCTATGTGGATTTTCATGATGCAATTGCAGAGAGCTAAAAGTTTACCATGATGTTTGAAATTTTCATGAACATGACAAAACAATAATTTAGTAGTGATATTATATGTATTTAGTGATTATTAATTAATTAACAGTCATAAATATTTGGTAATTAAGGGAGTGTTGGATAATCCAATTAAGCACTTAAAAACTAGATCAGTTATATATTAGTTTTTGCTTCTTTACAACATCAATTAATTTTATTTTTTAATATACGCTAAAAATTTCTGTTAAGTAAACAAATACTTAAATTTATAAATTAAAATATATTTTTAATAAACAATAAATCAAGTAACCTCAATACTATCAGTACTAATATTCTAAATTTTCTATAAAAAATATCTATATACCATTCACATACTGTTACTACTCATAATTTCTTGTCACAAAATTAACGATTTTATATCTTAAAAACCTAGCATATGCTGAAATTTTACATTTTATTTTCACTAGTTATTAAAATTTTTTAACATTATAATTTTATCATTTATTAAATACATAATTAAAAGTTAATATTATATTTTTAACACTTAATTTTCAGTTTTCTTAAAATAACTCCTATAAGACTTGATTACCATTAATTGGTGCAATATTATACTTTTTTTTTTTTTGACAAATTTGCAATTTAATTAGGAGCTGAAATTTAGAGTAACAAGGTTAAATTAAATGTCCTACATTGATTCTAGAAAAAATTTAAGAATTCTCAATCCGAGTATCGAATTTTAGTTCTTAAATTGGATATTGAGGTTTTTTTCCCCCCTTAGTAGAGAGTATTAAGAATTGTTTATTATTTTATCTGTGATCATATTCTGATACCATTACAATCACAAAAGGCAAAAAAAAAAAAAAAAAAAAACCAAAACATATCCTGACCCTTATGACTTTTACTAAAACTATAATTAATATCCTGATCAATTTTTTGAGTACATTAAGTACCTGATCTTTTCATTTTAATATTTTAGTCCCAAACTCGATCTATCATTTACGTATGTGTAATACGTTTCATTTAGTGACAGAACTGTGAAATGAACATGCCGAAATAATTTAACAATTATACGGATTTATTACTTGAAACTGTAAAATATACACTCCAAGCAAATTTGTTTTGTTATCTTGGTAATTTTTTGAAATTGTGTTACATACTAAAATATTATTGGTCATGTCACTTAATAGTACTTGTTACATAGATATAAAATAAAATCGAGTTTGGAGCTTATAATATCAAAATGAAAAGATTGGATACTCAATTTATTTAAAAAATTAATCAGGCGGTTAATTGTAATTTTGATAAAAGATTAGAGGGATCAGACGAAAGAATGGAAGCATCGAGAATGTGTACACCACATATAGTGGGGATTCATTTTTTTAAAAATATATTTAAATGTTATTATGTAATTCTAGTCGCGTGGAAAAAAAAAAAAAAAGAAAGAAAATTAAATGGACGAGTCACCCAAAGAGATATGAACAACATGAAAAAAATTCTTATTGTGCTAATAATGAAAATCACAAATACCATTTTGTTTAAAAAAAATTCCACAGTTCATGAATTGTCAATACGCCAAAATCAGGATTTTTTTTCCCAATTAAATTTTCAAAGCAAACAACGGTGATAATATGGGATTATTCAATATCCTAACAAGAAAAAATAAATTAAGTGTGTAACCAAAAAATAATAAATTAAGTAGAAATTACACTTGTGGCCCTGTAACTTAAGAGGTTTCTCAATTTAGCTCATCAACTTTATTTTTACAACAAAATGTTCATATTAAGGATTAAAATATGCTTTATTGTAGGCTTTTGAGCACTATAAACGGGTCAAATTTATGATTTAACTCATATAGATTATGAATACATTGGATATTTTAACCGTTTATGTCAAAATTAAACCTTTTTTTTTTTTTTAAGTTTACTCTATTTCAAAGATATTTTATCACAAAATAAAATTGAGTTAAACTATGAATAAGGTCAAAGTTGAAGGACAAATGTGTAATTTAGCCAGTATAATTAAGAATTAAGATTGTTCCCAAAATAAATAAAAAAATTGACGAAGGGCACTTTGGATATTATAATATAATAAAAAAAAAATAAAGAAATATATTTGTTTGATTGATTAAAATAATGAAGTAGGCGTTTATTGGTTGTACCGGAGATTAGGTTTTTCCTTCTACCCTATTAAAGACGGCTTCTGTTTTATTTTCTCTACCACACTACACGTAACTCGATACACACAGACTTTCTATTGTGCATCTCCACCACATGGATATGATCCTACACCTCATCATCATAGCTCAACACGTGTCCTTCTGCTTGGCGGAGCCCACTTAAGTTAATCATGTAGCAGTAACCTATTCCTGTGGGACCCTATTTTGAATAATCAATTTCTAATTCACAGGTGACTGACACTGAAAATGAGGTGTTTTAGCCCCTTTTATAGTGTGCGAATGTTGCCATAAAAAAATTTTAAAAAAAATGTTCTATTGAATTGAAAGTAATATATATTGTTTATTATATGGTGGAGCAAGATTTCATCTATGTTCGATTAATTATCTCTAATAAGGATTGATTAGGAGTTAAGTATTCATTTTAAAAAGTCTGGGATTGGATAGTAACATTTTAGATAGTGTAGGGACTAAAAAGTTTTTTATGCGTACTAAAAGGAAATTGAAATGAAAGGAAGGAAGGAAGTCCGAAAAAGAAGAATAGGTAAAATGGAAGAAGCTGCCTTCAGTCAGTCGTAAGTTCTGTTTGGGACCCACCGCAGGACTGACTCTATAATATATTTTTTTTTATTTTATTTTAATTTTGCTGTATTACTTAATTAGTAATTACTCTTATCTTATCTAAATGAAACAAAATATGGAATATTTTTCAGCAATCTTGTGCTGTTTGCTTATTGGGGACCAATCTGGACCCTCGATTGTAACTACTTTTTTTTTTTTTTTTTTTCTATGTACCTCGATGATTATTAGATAAAAGTTAAAAGGGATTTAATCTTTTTAAAATATTATCGATTTTGGACCTATAAAGTTAGTCAAATGACAATCCTAATCTAATATTGTTATGGCATCCTTTTATCTTTTAAATCATTATTCACCTAATATGTTTTTTTTTTTTTTAGACTCACAGTTTATATAAATATAAAAATTCATTCTTTTGTAATGAAAAATGATTAATTTTAAATAAGAAATACTCATCCTAAAACATTTATATGATAGTTTCACACCCTCTTTTTTAATATACTTTTTCTTATCTAATAATGCTTATATATTATGTCTAGTTAATATTATTATTTTTACAAAGGATAAAGTATAAAATTATCCTTAACAGTTAGTACAAAAGTGCAATTTTACCGTATATGTAATAAATATTGTGACTGTGAACTAAGTTTAGGCTAATTTAACCCCGGACCAATGAGAATTAACAATTTTTCGATTAATTTTATAGACATTTAATTAGATTGATATCTTGTTATCAACCAATTAAATCTCTACTAAATGTATACGATTGTTGATAAGATTTTTTAAAAATTAGTTCATTGGATTAATGTGCTTTAGTAACACATCACTGATAATGAGAACGAAAATTAGAAAAAAATAGATAAATATACGTAACTAATTTTTATTTAGCTTGATGATCACAAAGCGTTGATGTGGTTAGGCGTTAACATGATTGACTGATAAATAAATAGTTTCGCTCGTGAGAAACTTAATTGGCACGATGTAGTGGCATAAGACTCTCAATTGTAACATTTAGAGCATTAAGGTAAATTTGCATAATTATGTCGAGTTGGGTGTTTTTATTTACATTATCATTTTCTACAATGTCATAATATATTTTTAGAAGTAAAAAAAATTATGGGGGCTCATTTTTTTTTTTATTTAGTAATTAAGTTGTTGATTTTTTCTTTCTAACACGTTAAATCATCGATCAACATATTAAATTTGTAATTAATATCAAAACTTAGTAAAAAGTGCATGAGCTATTTCACATCTGTCTGATATTATTATTTGAATGGAGAATCGAATAACATCGTCACCCTTCTATAACTACATCTAATATATTAAATTTTTATTTTGATCTACAAAACATGAAGGTTATGTTTTTTTTTGACTGAGTTTGACTATTCATCATGTGGAAAAATCTATATATTTGATTAAATTTATTTAATAAATCATCATACTTTGATTTGAGTATAATTTTAGATAATTCAGCCTCTAAGTAAAAAATATATATGGTATTTTCACATAGACTATGTAAATTGGCGTGTCATCATTTACATCAAATCTAAGTCTCTTAAGACTTAATTATTGTTGAACCAATTAACGTGGGAGAGTGGAATATATTGTTGATGAATTTGTGAGAGAAGGGTAGATTTGGGAGTGAATTAGGCCAAAATGAAATATGCTGATTTTGATTTATTTAAAAAAATTTTAGGTGAATAAAGGGAACAAAATATAGCTTTACTTTCCATCCCAACTCCAATGCTTGTCATTATTATAATCGAAAGCTGACTTAATATATTAAAAAATAAAAAAATAAAATCGAAATTCCATATTAATCATAATGATTTTTTATTTTTAAAATGTAAATTCGTATCCACAGTTCAAACATAATAGGGAAAGAGATAACATGTACGGTTGAGATATTTATTTAGGGTAATCAATCAGGTAGTGCGGGATCCATTCTCGGTGGAGATACATCTAGATAGGAACTGGAAATCTCTGATTAAGATCCCCACAAAACGGGAACAGGTACGAATTTGTCCCCGTTTCTTAATTGGGGACGGGGATGGTAATAGCTCTACCCGATCTGTCGGTCCCGTCCCCATTATCGTTTAAAATTCGTGGGGATATCCGGTAAATTTCTCGGTTAAATACCCAAATCCCGTTTATATTTCTTTATTATTAATATTATTACATTACATTATTATTATTTATAATTTTATAAACTAAAGTAAAGAAGAAAACTAATCTCTCATAAATAATTATTAATTATATGTTAGTGTATTTGAGAATTTTATGTTTATAGTTTAATGTATGTTTGGATAAGTTAGAGGGTGAAAATTGAAATTTTATAGTTTTTTTATAAAATTGAAAATTAATTTAACGGGAAAAAAGATCCTCGCCGGAAATCGATTCCTCATCGGGATCCGGAATATGGCAGAAATTTGTCATCGATTAATAAAGGGGACAGAGACGGAAATCCCGAAGTAGTCTAGAGACAGAGATGGGAAATGCAATCCCCGCCCCTCCCCCTCCATTTACAACCCTATATTTATTTAAGTCTTTTTTTTTTAAAAAAATTCATTAAACGCATTCTTAAAAATTAAATTCTTAATATCTTGATTTGATTGATAAAGCGTTTAAGATAAATTTTAAATTCAATTTTTAGGATATGTAGAAAAACTTAATTGGAAGAGGGAAACTTACAAAATGTGTACCGATCAACCTGAATTCTTAAATTTTGTTAAAAATTAAAAATCATAATTGAAAAACAACAAAATTGATCCTTGATTGAACTGTTATTTATCCCTAATTATTATGAAATGTTTACATCTGGTGGCTTTAGCAATATACCACTGGCTCATTATTGCTCTTTCTAAAATTAAGTATTATCTTAATTAATTTTATACGTAATTTCTTAATACATTCATATGTAATCCTATTAATTTGAAATTATTAAATTTAGATTAATTTATTAAATGCATCACTTTATTTAAAAAAAAAAAAATATTTAGATATAAGGATTGTTTGTGTCTATATTTGGAAAAATGATAAAATATTTTATTGAAAGTATATTAATTATTATGATAGACTATTCGCAATAAATAAAAAAGATGCATGAAGTCATGTATTGGCATGACCTTTGGTTTAATTGACCAAATGTTTATGCGAGTATCAAAAGATTGATAAATGTGAGCCGTCGGATTGGAAGACGGTTTTCATAATGTTATGAGTTGTAAACAAGATTAGTTTTGGGTCAAAATCTTGCGGTGAAAGAACCACCCAAACTAAATGCATATAATTACCCAAAACTCATTCATATTTCCAATTTTACCATTTGATTTGATTAGTAATATTCACAAAGCTAAAAAGGCCAATTCCAATGGCACCAAATATCATCCAAATTCATGGATACCCACTATGCATTATGAACATGACTATTTTGTCTTTTTATTTTTTTTTTCTCTAACTTATCATTTTTTTTTTAATAAAAGGACTACTCTAAAGCTATAAAAAAAGATATTTTTTTGTGAACAAATTAAAAGGAGGTTCAGTTACCTCTAAAATAAAAAAATTTTTAAGTGTCTCCATATCACTTGAAATATTTAATTAACTTTAAAAATTTAAATTTCAAAAAAGTTAATTTTTAGTTACAAATGAAACTTTCTCAATTATATCTCTTTTTTATGTTATGATTGATAAAATAAAAGAATATAAATAATGCAATAAAAAATTTAATTTAATCCTTGCTTTTAATTTATTAGAAAATTTGTAATTTAACAATTTTAGTATCCAAAATATTCTTAAAATTATCTAATATTCTTAGAATATTGGAATTTTCAGGATATTTATCTAATATTCTTAAAATTCAAAATAAACAAAAAAGTATTTTTTAAAATTTCAATTTATTATTATTATATTTTTTAAAATTTAGCAAGCACCACAAAAATGCTAATGGAAGTACTGATGGAATTTAGTGATAAACTAACATGGTTAAGAAATTAAAGAAAGTGACAGCCTTCATGATCACCATAGGATCTGGATTAAAGCATTTAACTAAGGGCAAAACTATACATAGTGGGTCCCAATTTGACATTATTTAACAAATGAAGCGGTGACAAATGTGTTTGTGAGCATGAATAATGACGCAAGACGGTGACTTTAAGGCCTATAATATACTTTTGTGAAAAAAATAAAAAAGACCCACTTAATATTTATCAATATCATGTCATCAAATATAAATTACTACTAACTTACAAATAATTCAAAATAAAACATTTCTCTCATAACAAATAGGAAAAAAAAATAAAAGAAGCCAAACAAATCCCTCTTTGTTTCTTTCTCCTTTTTTGGGTTCTTCTCTTATATAGCTTAAGTTTTTTATTTCTCATATTTGTCAATTTTCTTTCAAAACCTCTAAAATTCACTCTTTTTTTTTTTCTTTTTTGCAAAACAAATATTTTATGGGGTTTTGAAAATTTACACAAAAGCAGAAAAGTCTATAGTCAACAAGGATATGTGCAAAATAATATTCCTCTCTACTACCTATCACAAGCCATTTTTTGATGGTAAAAAATAAATTATATATAAATTATATACGTAAATAAAACATATAATTAAATGATAAAAAAAGAAAAAAAAAATTGAAATCTTTCAATTCAATAACATAAAAAAAAAAAAGCAAAGAAAAGCTCCAACATTTACTTCATAAACAATACAATACACTCACTTATACCCTCTTCTCTTCTCTTCCTTTCCCTTTCTCATTCTCTCTCTTTATTTTCTCCCATTTCACCTTCCTCCATTTCAATACCCCATTTATTAGATTCCTCTTAATGCTCCTTTCTTTTCTCCATTGGGTTGTACAGATTCCCAGCTTAATTTAACCCTTCTTAATATTTTCGTTTCTCCTTGATTTTTATTATATTTGCTGTTTTTTTCCCCAATTTTATTCAACTGTCAAGCTATAAACTCTTCTGGGTTTTTTTTGGCTTTTGCTCTATTTTGCAAACTCTGTTTCTGGGTTTGTTGCAGAAAAGCCTAATATTCTCACTAGTATATATATTCTATACAAGCTTTCACCATAACAAACAATTTTTACAGAATTTTTTTTTAAATTGCTGAATTTTTGTTAATATTTTTTTTTTTTTTTTTTTTGTAAATTTTTTTTTCTTCTCCTCTTTCTGCAAATTTTGCTTTGAATTTTTTAATTTCCTACCCTCAAAGAAAAGAGAGATATGGGCAAGCAAGGACCTTGCTGTCACTGTGGAGTTACAAGTGAGTTCTTGTTTCTCCAATTTTTTTTTTTTTTTTTTGGGTGCTTTTCAATATGTTAGAAGAAAATGTTTTCTGGTTCTTAAATTACTTTACTGATTTTCAATTAATTTTTCTCGAATTGATTTAATATATTTGGGATATATATAATTTTCTCATTGAACAGAACGATTCTAAGCAATAAGGAAGAGATTACCTGGACAAAGATAATAAATTTAGAATTTGTGATGTTCTTGTTTGCTATTTGTTTTGTACAGCTACATATGTGTTTGGTTTTTATGTGTCTTGAGTTTGTTTTTATATTTATAAAACTTTTACCTCTTGTTTGGTGTTTTCTTCTTTGACCTTTGAACATATTTTCCAAGTGCTAATTGAGTTTATAATCTGTTGAATATTGGGAAATTACATGGTTTTAATTTGATTACTAAGAACTTGTGTTTCTGTTTAGGATTTTAGTGGACCCTTTTACGGAGTCAAACTGCAGTTCCTCTTTGTGTTTTCCTTATAGAAACAAATGATTCAATGAAAAGCTAAATCCAATTCCTGCTCTTGATTAAGTTCTTCATGTGAGAGTCTATTCTTTATTTTTGATCTCCGGGGAAACTTTGCTGCAAAAACCATTATCTCCAATTCAATCCAAACATTCAGCAAAGCCTTTTACCTATTTAATTCAACTCCTTGAAGTTCTTTTGATTGAAAAACGTTTGCATGAGCTATAAACTTTAAAATGTTCATAGAACTCCAGTTCTCAGTCCAATGAAGTTTGGGCAAAGAAGTGTTGTTCCTTGTAAGGTAGAGTGGAAGTATAGAGGTCATCAATATCAGCCCCTTCTTAACTCTAAGGAACTTAGTTGTGTGCTGTTTATAATCCTGATGAAAAGGTAAAAATAAATGCCATATGTTTGTAGTAATGGAAACTAAGAGGCAGGGATTAGTCTGCATTGCCAATGGTTTATACATTCTGCCATCCCTTGTTCGTTTTAGATGACATAACTGGGAATTGGAGACAGGAAAAGAATTTGCATCACCTATATACTTATGGAAGATTCTTGGCATACTTAGTGCTTCTGGGTTTGGAAGAGAACTCTAGAGAACAGTGCCAGTTTCTTCATATTGTGCTGGCTCAAATGTGGCCTACAATCTTGACCCTATAGCATTTGGTGTGTTTCAGCTTGTATACCAATTAAGAAATTCGATTTGGGTTTCTGTTTAATTTAAGTTTTCAGTTTTCACTAGGATATTATGCCATTCGGCCATGCCAAACATTGGTCTCGATGTTTACAATTCGACCTTGTTTTCAATGTGGAATTGTGGATGTGAACGTTATGATGAATTAATATCTCCTTTTGTTTGACAGCTTGTGGTTTGTTTTGCTTATTGCTGACAATTAATCTGTTTACAGGCACCCCTCTTTGGCGGAATGGGCCTCCTGAGAAGCCTGTGTTATGCAATGCTTGTGGATCTAGATGGAGAACAAAAGGGACTCTAGCAAATTATACACCTCTTCATGCTCGAGCAGACCTTGATGACTATGAGGATCACAGGGTCTCCAGAATGAAGAGCATATCCATAAACAAGAACAAAGATGTGAAGCTACTTAAAAGAAAGGCAAATCATGATAATGGAGTGGTAGGAGGTGTTTTCCCTGATTATAACCATGGTTACCGAAAGGTTTTAGATGAAGATGCCAGTAATAGATCAAGTTCTGGATCGGCCATATCCAACTCTGAGAGCTGTGCACAATTTGGCAGTGCTGATGCAAGTGACTTGACAGGTTGGGCCCTTTGCTGAAGTTGCTTTCATTCTTCATCTTTTGAACTAGCAAAAGAGACTGAATTTGAAGAATGTGATGCATGAAAATGTATTGAATGAGTTATCAATTACCTATTTTGGTCAATATGTTCAAATGCCTGCAGAAGTTTATGAATGCTGTGCTCAGTGATTAGGGAAAAACTAGCCTGGAAACAGAAAGGGAGGAAACTAACATTTTACTACTGTGGCAAGACTCAGAAGAAAATATTAATTCGTAAACAACTCGTTACGTTTCTAGGAGTTTTCTCTGCCAGAACTTTTGGCTGCTTTGCTAGTTTTCTTTATCCTAAAATATTATACTACTGTTAGGACCTCTGTAAAACGGAAGAGAGTCAGAACTAGAGTTAAAATCTCGCACAGAGACTTAGTTTCCCTATATCGAAGCTCTACTTATACAAGAAGTTGATAAATGCGACTCTTTTTATTTGATGGGTGGTATATCTTCTCATGATGTATTAATATGCCTCCTGATACTTTAACATCTTGATCATTTGAGAGTTTAATACAAGTACCTTGCTTTTCTTCAGGTCCAGCCCAATCAAATGTGTGGGACACATTGGTACCTTCTAAGAAAAGGACTTGTGTCAATCGTCCAAAACAATCTCCTGTTGAGAAGCTCACAAAAGATTTATATACTATCTGGCATGAACAACAGTCTTCATGCTTCTCTGGATCTTCTGAAGAGGACTTGCTTTTTGAGAGTGAAATACCAATGGTGTCTGTTGAGATAGGACATGGAAGTGTTCTCATAAGACATCCAAGCTCAATAGCTCGAGATGAGGAATCTGAAGCTAGCTCGCTGTCTGTTGAGAACAAACTCTATGCAACAAATGAGGCCTATTCACATTCTGTGGCTTTTCCTGTACATAATGAAAATAAAAATGTTAATATACCGAGCCCTGGAATTGAAAAAGCTAAGAATCTTACTGGTCAATGGATGCTGCAAGAGCAACTAAAGAGGTAATGCATTCCTGGATGTCTTTCAAGTGCCGTCTCTTTACCAGTTATCCATCAAAGATTTAAAACTGGTGCACTGTTGATCGGAGATTTCTATTCTGGTCAGCCCCCAAAGATTAAATGAGAATATAAATTGTAAATATTCCGGTTCAGTCTTCTACATAGATAAAAAAGAGAACTTAAGCTATGGAAGTACATTTGATATTTGTGCTTAGTAATTAATGAGAAACACAAAAATATTACTTTTGTTTTGTCTGATGCATTCTACTGCTTGGAACTTCAGGGACAAGTCTCAGCATGAAAGGACACAATTCTTGGCAAATCATAATTCACCACTTTGTGAAGTCGACTTGAATGTAAGTCACAGTGTAATAGTTTCGGTGAGCCAATCCTTTCAAATTTGATCCTTATCTAATATTTGCATCCCAAATAACACTTGGTACTGTCATGATGCACCATGATCATGATTTGTTGGATATACGAGTGCTCAATTAGTTCCTGTTTCCTTTTATCTATGGAAGGATGACATTTTCAATACATTCCCAACTGGTCCTTTCTCTTCCTAGTAGTTGTATGTATGATGGTTCTCTTTCTGCTTTCACAGGATATTCTTAATTTTGAGGAGTTTGCTAGATGCTTGACGAAAGAAGAGCAACAGCAGTTACTAAAATATTTACCTTCTGTTGATGCTTCCAGATTTCCTGACAGGTCAGTGTTGCACTCATTAATGTGACTTGGTATGATGAGACAATTAATTTCCTGTTTTGTACATGAGCTTTTGTATATGCTAATGTTATTATAGGCCAAGACCATACCAAATTTCACCTATTATCAGGTCAAAGCAATATTTACAATGCTTCAATTAGCATTGATAAGTTCCATTTTATTCCATCTCATCTAGTTTGTGAATTATGTGTTAACATGGAGTTGTATCAAGAAAATCAAATGATCGTATTGGCGGTAGGGCATGCTGGTTTATGTAATTTGTATTTATCTTGTGTTATACAGAAGAGTTGACCCCTTTATTCTGGCTGCAGTATCAAATGCATGTTCGATAGCACTCAATTTAAGGAGAACATATCTTGCTATCAACAACTGCTTGGGGAGGGGCTCTTTGATCTCTCCTTCTCAGGAGCAAAAACTGAAGACTGTAATACTTTGAAAAGGCTGACACTGTCTAATTTTTCAAAATCCAAATGGGTAGAGCATTATCATCAGCTCAAGGTAATTTCTTCTTTGAAAGCAGAAATATCTTTTACATAAGAATCTTCTTCCTGATTTAAAGGATTGGACATTAAGCTGAAAAATATTTCGCTAATTAGTGCCTCTCCTTTGCTGCAGAAGTCCAAAAATAGTACCGGAAAGTCTCCCAATGGGAGAGAACCAAATATTGTCACAGCTAGTAATATGGCTAGTGCCAAGAGATCACGGGACAACCAAGGTCCAAAAATTCCAGGTGACTGAATGGCTGCTAATGCTAGATTACTATATTTCTGTTAAGAGACAAATAACTGCTATTACTTGGTACAAACATGGGGCTTAAGGTTCAACATTAAAGTTCTTGCTTTAAAGTGGCAAGAGAAATTCTCTTGCTTATGCGAGCTTGCAATACTAATGCATACAGCAGAGCTAAATCAACTAATTCCTACCTATTCAGCAATTCTGGTAACTAACTAGTGAAAATTGAGACATGTACTTGGTTATCTTGTCATATTAGTTTAATCTCTAAATGATAATGATCATATGAGACATTGAAATGGAGTACATTCATTTACTCAGCCAATTTACATATGAGGTGGAAACCATTCTGATATTTTCCCCTTGTGCACCAGAAGTAAAGATGATGAAGAGTCCCAAAAGGATGAGCATGAAGCCTGCATATGAAAACAAAGAGACGGACAGTGATGGCTCTTGCTTCAGTCCAAGAAGCCTATTTGCCTTGCCTCCTGATGGAGGCTCCCTGATGTTGGATTCTTTAAATTATGCCGACGAGAACTCTGATCAGGATTTGCTGCTGGATGTGCCATCCAATGGCTCATTTCCACAAGCAGAGCTTCTTCACCCTGCTTTAAGTTTTGGGCAACAGCAACAGGCAAGCACTAGCAGTAGCTCAACATACCCACATCTATTCCGTCCCTGACAAGCCGAAAACTTTTGATCACTAGGGCTATGTAGATTCGTATTTTGCCACATTCCTGCGACTAGCTCACAATTCGTGAATGAGGATTGATGGTTGTTTTTTTTTTTTCCTTAAGCTTTTCAAACTTGGCATGCCAAGGGACGAATTCGGATGGGGCTTTTTTTGTATAGGTTGACAACAGATTGTAATATATAGCTCAAATTGCACAAGAGATAGTGCTTTAAAGAGTCATGTATGCAGTTTTTAGTCCATGTATTGCAATATAAATCTAAAGGTACATTTTGACTGGCTAGTTACAAAGATTACTTTGCATCACATGAGGGGAATCCAGTGGCAAAAATAGGTTGAAGAATTTGTTTCTTCAAGACCAAATTTTTTGAGCTAGAGGATTGGTTTCTTAGTCAACATTTGAACTGTCTTTGCTTTTGGCCTATAAAATCAAATCGGGAAGCAAGGGTTTATCTTCCAAGTTTCAACAAATTTTGACTTGTTTACTTTGATTTTTACAATTTTACTCGTATAAAAATGTCTATTATAAATTAATTCTAAACTATTTTGAGGTTGGTTTGATGCCCAATATCTCAGTTCAGTTCTAATTGAAATATCGAGTTTACTGTTTAGTCGTAGTGTAAGCATTATTTGGAAGTACAGTCATGTAAATGATACTTTATCAACCTTGAACTGTTTAACTAAATTGATAAAAGACAATGTTTGAGTGATGAATATCTTATATTGATCAAGTTTGAAATTTCGAATTCAATTGTTTAGTTCTAGTGTTTACATCATACGGTATTTCATCAATTTCAAAAACGATTAATCAACGGATATAATAAAAAGGTTTGAGCGATAAACACCTCAAATAGTTTAATTTAGAAATTTCGAATTCAAATTATTTTTCAATCACTGTATAAGCAAGATAACTTAATTAAAAAAGTTACATAAAGGTATGTCATTGATGTTTTTTGTCACATAAAATAAAAATGATACAACTTTTAATAGCATGAGAGGTCCATGTTATGTTGTCACTAACCGTTAACAGCTTTTCATACTTGACACTAAATGACATATCAGAAAAAGGCAGATATTTGGCAAGGAGAAAAGGTCTGTAACTCAAATAAAAAATAAATGGAAACATTAATGAGATAACCTTGTTGAACAATTCAAATCAGGCACATGAAATGATATCTTTAAATACAATTTGATTTTGTGGGATGGTGGATGCCTAAATCCAAACTAATTCAGATAATTTCGCCCATGTGGGACAGCTTAAACAATTATTCATCTCATCATCTTGACAAAACTTCAAGATATGCTTAGAAATGGGTCAAGGATAAGCACCACAATGCTTGTTAGGGCTTTCCCCTAATGGGGTCAACAGACTTTTTATTTACAAAGTTAAACTAACAAATCATGTCACATTCTAAATAAGAAAAAGACCAATGACCTTAGTTTAATAGGAAGGTATTTTCCGTTGAAAATCTGCTGATATATAGGAAGTACCATTAATTAGTAAGCAAATGAGAGAACAACCTAGATGTCAAAGTTGTACACCTCATCATAGGAAAAAATGTCTCCCTACTTTTTACATTGAGTTTCTAACCTTGGATAAAATTCAACTCCATATTTTTATTGGAGTTGAATAATATATTAACTTATACACATGCGAATTCACAAACTAGTAGATGAACTTAAGGTTTACCCATTTGAAAATTTAACGTCTCAATACCAAAATTTTAGCAAATAGAGAAGCAAAAAGTTATGGTTGTGACCCACCATTTACCAGAAACTCAAGGCATGCGTTCACATTTATCTAGAATTAAGTGCTAAAATAATCTTTTACTATTGATTTTGATTATTGGAATACCCTTAGATGCACATGTGAACATGATACATTGTTAGATTGGCTTGATTTTAGGAGAATAAACAAGGGGAAGCAGAGAAGAGCAGCTATTACCTTGTCTCCTTTGACTACTACTTAGTCATCTAGCAGAGTATAATCTTTTCATCCAACTATCCAAGGCCTTTTGTCTAATTAACAGGTCTGTCAAGGAACAACAATGATTGCAGCCAGCAGCTTGTTTAAGGAGTCATTTCAAACCAAAATGAAGGAAATAACCTCACTGGAGTGTATGTACGCGCTTGATTGACAGCAGCTTGATTGACAGTGTATGTACATGAATGAACTTTACAGTTGAAGAAAATAACTTCACCGGAGTTAGATTGGGCCAAATGTATAGAGTTGGTAAATTCAGTGCGTCTCTTTACCATCTTCCACTTGAATTCCCCTTTTTTGTTGCTAACATCTAAGGAAAAGTCATGCCACCCCTTTTTGCAGCCTCTAAGACACTTAATTTTGCCAGACCAGGATCACTGGTATAATCCTTTGCAAGCTCTCTTAGCACTTCTAATACTGTGATGTCCTTATTGTTACTTGTGCTTAATACTTCATAAGTGAAACCATTTGGTACCACTTCTCCTTGTGCATTGCTATTGTTCCCCAACAATGACACTGGCAGTGCGCGCTTTACTCCGAAATCTTTATGCTTTCCAGATGAATTTGCACCTCCAGGACGCACATATCTGAACTTGTCGATATCATCAATGCTCTTTGATACCCTGTCTTTCTGCCTCTCATGAGAATTTGCACCGGATGATGTTTCATTAGTGTTGCATAATCTATCAGTTTTGTCATCTTCAATCTCTTCGGTTTCAGCTTCGCTTTCTACTCCATCTTCATTGACTGCTGAAACTGCTTCATAGTCTTCCATTTCAGATTCTTCTTCAATCTCTTCGGTTTGATCACCTCCTACTCTATCTTCATTAACAGTTGAAACTGCTTCATTCTCTTCCATTCCGAATAATGTCTTAGAATGAAATTGTAGCTTTCTCTTTGCACATCCATCTCCCTGGAATTCCTTATCCACGCGATTAACATATTTATTTTGGTGGTTTTGAAGTGAATTTAAGCAGTTTTGCGGACTTGCGCCCTCGAAGCTCAACTTAGTACTGTGTACGAAATTTGACGTTTTAATACCAGAGGTAATGCTTGAACTCTCCAATACCACATTTTCATCCAAAATTTTTGAATTTTTGGATGGAGATTTCAATTTCTCAATAGATTTGGCTACTCTTTCTAAGGTTCTTGCAGCTTCAGAGCCTAAACAAGGTTCTGGAGTGTTCAAACCCAAATTTTTGTCCGCAAGTTTCAATTTTTTCGCTGGAGTTTCGCCTAAACCATCACTTTCATTCAATTCTCCCTCTTTAATCCTAAAATTGATAGATTCAAAGTGAATTACCTTGTTATCATGAAGTTGATTCGTACCATAAGATGATTGCGAGCCTGAATCAATCTCAATCCTCTCGGTAACCTCCACCTCTGCAGAAAACCCTAGATCCGTATCCCTCCCCAAATCGACTGCTCTCGCATCATCCACACAATTACAATCAACGGATGCAAAATTTCCGTTGTCTGCGAATCCCTCGACCGCCCGATCGCCTCGAAAATCGATGACGACATTCTTCTGCTGCTGCTGCTCCTGAGAGACCGCGAGAGAGGACTCTTCAGGAGGGGTATGGAAAACGTCATTATCCCGGGAAATACTAGCGTCATTTTCATTGTCCTCGGGAGAATCCGGAAGGGAAAGCATGACGATTCCGGTAGAGGCAACGGGGATACCGCCGGACGAGTCATCGGAAAGAGATTCATCCTCTGGTTCACCTGCGAACCGGCAGCGACTTAACTGTTCTTGCTGAGAGGAAGAAATTTGACAGAGTTCAGCTACTGAAGCAAAAGGATCATCTCTATCCATTTTTGAGCGGGATTTAATAGCTACGAGAAGGGAATTTGAAAGAGGAAGACGAAGACGCGATAGGGAGAGAGGGTGTAGTGTTTGCGCGCGCCCGTGCGTATGAATTGATTTTTGGGGGCAGATTTTAATTTGGGCCTTTTCCCGCCGTTTTGTGATGAACGGTGGATGATGAAATGAAAGTCGCTTTCCTCTTTCAAGTAAACGGCTTGTCGTTTGTCTGGACTCCATTCGTTGTCCATTTTTTCATTTTTTCTCGACGACTGCCGTTTCTCGCTTTTCTTTTTATGTACCGTCGTATACGTGGTACTGATTTTTTTTCCCAACGTTAGAATCGTTTCATACTAGACTATTGTTATTTACTCAAATAAAGAGATATATTTTATTCCGTGGAATAAAAGAAATATATTTTTATGGTAACAGACAAGGGAATATGTTCCTAATATATATATATATATATATATATATATATATATATTTAAGTCTAAAGGCTAATCAGGAACAAAACGGAGAAAATCATAGTTGTGAAAACTGGATCGGACCGGCTGGTCGGACCAGATTCGACTAAGACCTGAGGTCCGTCTGGTCGGTTTGTATCCGGTTTTCATTCTGGTCAATAACCGATCAATTTCTGGTCGGATCATCCGATCGAACCGGAAAACCGTGAATCAACCGATTTTCTGGTTCGACCAGAATGTTTTTTTAAAAAAATGATTTGAATATAAATTTAAGTTATTATTTTGAAGTGTTTTTAATTAAAATAAATATAATTTATATATTTAAATTATTTTAAATTAAATCAACATTTAATTGTAACTATAAAAACTATATTTCATAAATTGAGATTTTTTAATTACTATATTGTGTTTGAAATGCTTAAACTTAAAGAATTATAATAAAAATGTTCAAATTTTTATATATTATAAATATAAAAATAAAAATATATTAATATTTTAATATATTTATTAAATCCGGTTCGATTCCGGTTTATTCCGGTATAATCCAAAATTCATGAATCCAACCATTCACCGGTTCGATGACCGGTCCGGGTCTGAAAACCATGGATAAAATACATCCCAACAACATCTTTAAAAAAAATACCCCAGATATCTAAAGGGGGTTCGTCGAGAAATGAGATTTCAAGGCAGTTGTAGCTGCAAAATTTGTTAAGAAACATGTACTTCAGTTAGCGTTCTTATACATATGTCGAATCTTGACCTCCTAATTACCAGAAAGAAACTCTCTAATGACACCGACAATACTTCGTAAAATCATTATTTATAATCACCACACTACCCACCACGTACATAGCAAATTTACTATCCACTTCCGCAATGAGTTTTTTGAAACTCTTCTCCAAAACATACTGAAATCCATCTGCTATCCCCTCAAGCTTCGTCTTGCGTATAGAACAAGTTCTTATATATATTCCGCACAAAACCACCAAGCATCAACTCATGTCATCTCTAAATAAGCCACCCACAGTAGCAGTCCAACTCATCCCCTAAACCAAGATCTAGGGGTGAGTAAAATGCGGTATGGTTCAAAAGCCGAACCGAACCAAAAACCAAATATTGAAAATTATAAAAACTAAAACCAAACCAATATACATTTGATTTGAGTTGAATTGAACCAAACCAATTCGGTTTGGTTCTAGTTCGATTCGGTTCCAAAACAAAATTTACAAATTTTAAAATTTAAATAAATTATTACTATTATTATCATTAAATTATTATTGATTATATATAAATTATTATAAAAAATGGTATATATTACATATATATCATTAAAATCTCATAAGTATAAATTTTATAATAGTATAAAAAAAATATTATATCAAATAAAATGTATTTTATACATATATATAAATAATTTTTAAATATTTATAATTAGTTCGGTTTGGTTCGGTTATTTTGTTATTCAATACAAACCAAAACCAAAACCAAATCGAAAACCAAATTATCATATTTTTAAAAACTAAAACCAAACCAAACTAACTTCGGTTCGGTTCGGTTTTGTCTGCACTTAATATAGCCAGAGCAGCATGCATAGGTTGTTGGAAATTCTCGGATAAAAACTGATTCCTACTCTTCTAAATAGACCAACAAGCAATGCCAAAAATCAAACCGCAATCCTTATAACCAAACCTCTCATCAGCCGAAGGATTATCCCACAACCAATTATCAAAATCTACACCAATAAACTTATCAATTTCAGTCTGCGGAATATTGGTAATCCATGCATGCTAGCTACAGGACAATCTAGCAGTACATCGACAACAGACTACATTGTCAACTTATTTGGTTTCTAGTTCTCATGTAGGGTAAGGTAGGTTTAAAAACATGTTTATATTTCTTTTGATGGTTAAACGATGGGTATACTAATTCTTAGTAAATCTAGGAGTTAACACAGCTACTTTCTTAACACCCCAAATTAGGGTGATTTCATGGTAATATGTATGCTTATTACAAAATTATTCCTCAGCCTTTTTATTATTTCATGGCAATATGTATCACTTTTGTTTTGTTATTTTCTTTTTATATATATATATGTGAGGTTATAATTATAATTTTTATATAACTTTACATTATTAACCCATGAGATTACTCTACCATAAATCTAAATACAACATGGTATTTCATAGCCCATTACCATACTACACCTCATATAAATATATATATATATATTGAAAAAACTAGATATAATCTTTACATTTAATTTTATTACAAATCTTTACTTTTATAGCATAACAATCAAATGACATTGCTGGATAGAGCCATAGAGGGACTTGATATTGTTTAAGCCAATAAAGGTTATTATTATTATTATTATTTTTCTCCTATATAAAACTTAAAGAACACATGCAGAAGAGCATGTGCATTTCAATCTTTAACTTTAAGATGAAATATCAGCGTCACATTGGTTAAGTTGTACCCTTCTTTCTCATGAAAGCTTTTCACAACTTAATTAACTACATACACAATTTTTTCTTTTCTTAATAAAGAATACATTAAATTTAATTTTACTTTACTACAGCCCATAAAACAATTACGCATTCATTAATTAATGTTTAGCCATGACAGACTTTGCCAACAAGAAAAGATGAATTTCCTCTTTTCCAATTCATGAATCAATTGTGACTCACCAACTAGCAGTCGCAGTTAACAGTATCTTAACTTCAAATCCATGCACAAAAAAAGTAACTAATTACTCTTGATTAATTTAGCTACGTTTTATGTTCAATATCTTGCCTCATGTAATTATTTTAATTTCTTTAACAACCTCATGTATTTTTAACGGGACTTGTATTTTAAATTTTTATTAAATAATTCAGCTTTTAACTAATAAATTTTAAGTTTTATAGATAAAAGAGAAATTAGACGTATAAAAATTTTAAATTTAATAATCATTGTTAAAACTGAGAGACCTTAGAAAAAACCCATTTCAGATTTTAACAATTTGACCAGTAATTTTAATTTTTAAATGATATGGCGACGATTTGCTAACATGGTGCAATAGCTCTTACCAATACCATTACACTAGACGAAGTAGCATCGAAGGCATGCATACAGTACCTGTTGATCACAGGATAATTAAGATTGTAGAAGCCAATTAACTAAGTTTGATTAAATTGAAAAGTTTATTAAAAAAATAGGATAAATACAAGGGCCAAAATATGAATTTTTTGCTGTTATATTCAATTAATTTTCTTGATTTCGTATTGAAAGAGATGTGTGAATGTAGCTAGTTACGATGTCTATTATTGAAAGAGAATTAGCAGTATATACATACCATTAATTAACAAAAGAGCTTAATTTCTTTAAATACGTTTTCTCTCTTCACCTTTTTGAGGTTTTAATTTTAGTGCTCCCCCAAAAAAATCAGATCAAAGGAGAAATCAGAAATGTCTCGTTATTTCATCTCAGTTTGGCTACTGTGCTTCATAATCTGCCATCTTTGTTCCACCGTCACCGTCCGGTGTGACGTGAATTCCGCCGTTGACATGATTGAGAAAGGTGAAACTGCAGTTGAACAGAGCAAAAGCATAATCGAAGGGACAATTTCGTCCATCAACAACACCAAAAACGCTGCGGTGAATGCAGTTGAGAATACTGTAAATGCTATAAATAACACAATCGAAGGTACCACTACTGCCATCGACAACACCAAGCATGCTGCTGAGAATCTCGTCCATGGCAGCAAAGATGCTTACGATGGCGTCAAAAGCGTCGCCAATGGCGTCAACAGTAATGTTCCACATATAATTTCGCTGTTTCTGTGTTTGATTGTTATATGCTTGGCTTCTCCCTTGTATGGATGAAAATTGTAAGGTTGTGATTTTCTTTTTATTGTTTGGGGGATTTTCATGTTGATGGATTTTACTTGACTTGAATATTATTTTCATCAATTTGTTTGTTGGTTTGGAAAAAAAAAATAATGATAATAATAATTTTATTTAAAAATATATTAAGTTGAGAAAATTGTAAATAGTTCAATAGTTGTGTTGAATCCACTTTTTCTTTTCTTCTAGATAATTAGTGATTTGTGTAATTGTGTTCCGAGAATAATAAAAAATACGGTAGTAAATGAATAAAATAATTTGCTTGGTTTCTTTTTGTGTTCCCTGGAAGAGAAATTATAGAATATGCTTGGCACATCATGTTATCCGTGTGTCAAACTAATAAAATCACACAGTGTCATATATTTTAACATCTAGGGTTGATAAATTAACTTTTAGTGTTTATATTTTAGGGTTTAATATTTTTATTTTAAGGTTTAGAATTTTATTTAAATATTCAACTATTAAATAAATAAATAATTAGCTTGGTTGGAGGGTAATTTATCATAATTTTATTAGCTTGGCACACGGATAACGTGGTATGCCAGGCGTATTGTATAACTTCTCCCCCCGTAAGGTAGGTTTATGTGAATCTTTCGCATTCTAAATTCTAAATTTGATGAGGATGGATGCTGAGGAACTTTCAGGCGAAGAATGTGATCAGCTCTAACGCAGTACCAAGAAAGTCAAGGGTGCTGAAGGCCAACTGGAAGTTCCGGAATCGTCAGGAGGTAACCAGACAGAAGCCCAAAGCTCTCCTTTCCAAAAGAAGAATGGTTGGAGGAATATCGTTACAAGATAGAGTGAGATTCAGGAAGAAGACACTAACATGTCCGACCATTGGAATGATTGTTTCACTGAGGAACCGGATATAGATGATTTCATCGCGGTAACGGATAGTGAAGATGATGACAGCGACGATGAAAGGTGTCCTCATATACGTTTCACTTCTGCTGAAAAAAGGTCTTTTTGGACTAGAGGGAAGCAAACTCTTATAGTCAAAGTCCTGAGGAAGAAAATTGGTTTTAGCTATCTATCGATAAGGCTCAAGAAGTTCTGGATCAAACACGGCACCTTGACCCTTATAGACATCGATAATGACCATTATGTGGCTAAATTCTTCATGCTAGAAGAGTATGAATTGGCACTTCAAGGGGGGCCGTGGATGGTTTCGGAACATTTAGTTTCTGTCTCTAAATGGAGACCTAACTTCGACCCTTATGATGCTAAGGTATCGAATATTGCTGCCTGGATCAGATTACCAGATTTACCAATTGAATACTATAACTACCCAGCCCTTATGAAGATGGGATCCTACATTGGAAAAGCCCTGTTCGTGGATCGTACTACCTCTACTGCTGCCAGGGGAAAGTATGCCCAGGTGTGTGTTGAATTAGACTTAACGAGACCGCTCATCTCTAAATTCAAACTTCGTCGAAGAATCTATCGGGTGGAGTACGAAGGGTTACATAATATTTGCTTCACTTGTGGTATCTATGGCCACGGAAGTGAAACTTGCCCGGAGGTGATCCGTGAAAACTCAAATAAGGCGTTTGAAGAAAGGAACTTGCGAGATATCCAGCATCTGAAATAAGAAGAGATGAAATCTTTAATGATTATGGTCCATGGATGTATGCCAAGAGAAACACTAGGAGAAGATCAAAAAAACCGGTCGATAAAGGAGATGATATAAAGGCGGTAGGGTCGAAAGAGGCAAAGGCTAGAACCGCCTCTGGTGCTCAAGGAAGGTCAACCAAAAATGGCAGAAGCAACGAGTCACATCAAGAAGGGGAGACATCAAATCGTTTCTCCTTCTTAAGTCACAAGGAGGACTTGGATGGAATTGAGAAAGAGTTAGGTAAGGCTGAGATCACTGGTGCCATTAATGATCTAAGAAGTAACCCCGTGACCCCAACGTAGGAGGCTACTAAAGGTGAGGTGATGCCTAAAAGACATAACCCCCTCTAGACCCACCAAGGAGATCAAGATGAATAAAGAAAAGCCTAAGATAGATAAGCCTGGGCCCGCGGGCAATAAGAAAGAAAAGCCTCTAAAGAATATTACCAATGGCCGGCCCACAACGCCCACCCTCTCTCATTTGGCCTTAAACAAAGTCACCCCTCCTTTCTTAGGCCTTAGTAACAGGGTTGCACAAAGGGGTAAAGAGAACCAGCCTAGCATTGACAACAATATTTTGTTGGAGCCAGGAGGAGAGCCAAGCCCGATACCTATCTCTCCTTCTCCTCTACCTTCTTTCAGCCCCTGATCTGTGCACGATCTGCCCATGGAAGACGTTGCAGTGTGCCTCCCTTCTTTTAATTCTGTTTTGGTGGAGGTCTGTCCGATGGATGAGCAGGGGTCTGGTCTGGCATCCGTTAATCATCCCTTTTTCGATTGTGTTTTGGGCCCGATCTCTAGGGAGGAGAGCTCTCCTTCGAGTCATACTTCGATGGATAAGAAAGAGGAGGACACTACCCCTGAAGAGGGTCGTGTGTCAGCTACCCCCTTTTCAAAGGAAGGTATGAGAGAGGGTTTATACCCCTCTAACTAGTTTTCCCATCGGACTGGCAGTTCTCCTCTGTCCTTGTGTTGGATCCATAGGGCTCTCTTATTTTGTCAGTTGTTTGTTTATGGATTTACTCTTTTGGAATGTTAGGGGAGGTGTCAATAAGCGTAGCCTGCTCCACTCTATGGATTTGATAAAGAATCACCATATTAATGTGGTTGGGTTAATTGAAACCCAAGTGGAAGAAACCAAAGCCAAGGTGTTAGGTAAGCAGCTCAAGAACTGGAGTTCTTTCTGCGTTAGCGCTGAGGGGAGTTCCGGAGGTATGTGGCTGTTCTGGAAAAATTCTTCTGTTGATTTTGTTATGATTAAAAATGGGAGGCATTTCATCCATGGGAAGATTCTTCAAAATGGCAAGTTCGCCTTCTTCCTTACCGTTATTTATGCTAGTACTATTGCTAGTTGTAGGAATGCTATGTGGAATGAGATTGGAAGTTGGCATCCTGACCTGAGAGATGCTTGGTTTGTAATTGGAGATTTCAATGATATTGCCAAGATGGAAGACCAAAAAGGTGGCTCTAGTTACTACCAAAACCGCTGCATTAACCACCAAAAGCAGATTGACTCTGTTAACCTTATTGATTTGGAGTCCAAAGGAATAAGGTTTACTTGGAAACGCTAGAAACTTATGGTTAGACTGGATAGAGGTTATGCTAACCCTGTGGCGCGTATCAAATTCCTGGAAGCCTCATTTACTAATCTCCCTTTTCGGCACTCCGACCATTGCCCGCTCATTCTCAGGCCCAAGGCCCTTCCTTTGAAAAGGATAACATACCCTTTCACTACATTGCAGCTTGGGATTCCCATCCAAATTTCAAAGCCTTTATTTGTCATAATTGGCTCCCTCAACATGATATTCTTTCCGCAGCTAGCCACTTTAAAGCTCAGGTTAGGAGGTGGAATAAAAAGAGCTTTGGTAATATTTTCTATAGGAAGATGCTCCTCTTGAACCGTTTAGCTGGCATCAACAAGGCGCAGGAATGGGGATGGTCGCATAACTTGAGCCTCTTGGAGAAAAAGCTTCAAGCTGAGCTCCTTCTTACCCTGAATCAGGAGGAAATGTTATCCAGAAGTCAAGGCAGGATTGGATCGGGGGAGGGGACAGGAATACAAAATTTTTCCATCTTTCCACCATGATTAGAAGGAGAAGAAATCGCATTGAGATGCTGAGGAACTTTGAGGGCCATTGGATTGAGGATTAAGAGGACTTGAAAAACATGGCTATCCAGTTCTTTGGGGACCTGTTTAAAGCGGACAGAAATCTTGTGGACCCCAATTCTTTTCCTGCTTCTTTCCCTAAAATCAGCGAAGATATCCTCCAAAACACCTTTAGGGGAGTGACAGAGGAAGATGTTAAGAAAGCCATGTTTGATATGGGCCCTTTCAAGGCTTCGGGACCTGATGGCTTACCGGCAGGGTTCTTCTAAAAGCACTAGCGTACAGTCAGACACAGCCTCACTTCCTTTGTCTTGGATGTGTTCAACGGGGTCTAGAGACGTTTCCAGTGTCAATGAAACCTTACTTGTTCTGATTCCGAAAACTCAAGCCTCTGAAGACCTTTTTCAATTCAGGCCCATCAGTCTCTGCTCGGTCATCTACAAAGTAATAACGAAGATTATTACCAACATGTTGAAGGGAATAATGCCTTTGCTTATCAACCAAAACCAAAGCAGTTTTGTTCCAGGGAGACAAATCTCAGATAACATCATTATGGCTCAAGAGATTATACATTCTTTTCGAACCAGGGGGGGGTAAGAAAGGCTATGTTACTATGAAGATTGACTTAGAAAAAGCCTATGACCGTCTGGACTGGAAGTTCATCCTTAAGACTTTCCATCACATTGGCATGCCGGAGAATTGGATCCAGGTTGTTTCAAGGTGTATACCCTCTTCCTCTATGCATGTGGTCTTTAATGGCAACATGACTGACTCTTTCAAGCCTTCTCGGGGTATTAGACAAGGAGACCCCTTCTCCCCTCACTTATTTGTGCTCTGCATTGAAAGATTGGGACACCTAACCCAATCTGAAGTTCAAAATGGCAACTGGAAAGGAGCTCGGTGTGACAGAAATGGTCCGGCAGTGTCTCACCTCTTCTTTGTAGATGACTTAATGCTGTTTGGGAAGGCTTCTAATACCCAAATCCAGACCATGGAGAACTGCCTTCAGAAGTTTTGTGCTGTGTCGGGTCAATGTGTTAGTCTGACTAAATCCAATATGTGTACCTCGAAGAATATCAGCGCTGGAAGAGGGCGGGCGCTAAGTCACCAATATGGCATCCGGCTGACCACTTGTCTGGGAAAGTATTTAGGGGTGCCGTTTCTGAATAAAAGAGTGACTAAGCACACTTTTGGGAAATTGTTGATAGTATCGCTAGCAAGCTTGCTGGATGGAAGGCGAGCTCCTTATTTCTTGCCGGAAGAGCCACGCTCATCAAGTCTGTGACTAATAGTATGCCCAACCATGCTATGCAAACTAATGTGCTTTCGAGCCACACCCTTCAGACTCTTGACAAACTCAACCGCAGCTTCCTCTGGGGGCATCAGGATGGTCAACGCAAACTCCACCTTGCTTCTTGGGACTTAGTTTGTAACTCCAGGAAGGATGGAGGTTTAGGCATTAGAAAAGCTGAGTTACACAACAAGGCGATCCTGATGAAGTTCATCTGGCATTTTATGACAGAGCCCCAGGCCTTGTGGGTTCAGATTCTTTAAAGCAAATACCTTAAGTCAAAGGACATGCTTGCGGAACCAGTTACAAAAAGGCAAAAATCCTATGTTTGGAAAAGCATGATGAATGTTATGCAAGAGTTTAAACAAAGGCTGGTTCACAATGTTGGGAATGGTTCCTCTATAAGATTTTGGACGGACCATTGGATTGGGAAAGCTGTTCTTTGCCAACTCGTTCCCAATGTCTCTTTATGCCATCTGAATAAGTTCATTCACGAATATGTTGATGGTGACGGCAACTGGCAATGGAACATCCTTGATCCCTTGCTCCCGATCGACTGTAAGCTTCAGGTAGCTGCAATTAGAATCTCTACGGAGGAAAATAACCAAGATATGGTAGGCTGGCATCCGGCTAAATCGGGTAAATTCACTACTCAATCTGCTTTCCAAATGGTTTCTGGGCAGGGGAACAGAATTCCTGATTCTCTCATCCTTTCCATCTAGAAGCTTAATATTCCCCACCGGACTCAGATGTTTCTGTGGCTGGCCAACCAAGGAAAACTCCTCACCAATAGCAACAGAAGACATAGGCACTTGATTGACTATGATGAGTGCTCGAGTTGCAGGTCAGCTGTCGAAACAAGTATCCATGCTCTTCGCGATTGCACTTTGAGCAGACTGGTTTGGAATCAGATTGGTGGGCCAGCTAACAGTAGCGGTTTCTTTGATATCCCGGAAGATGTTTGGTGGCATATCAATCTGTGCAATACCAATAAAAAAGTTGGAGACTGTAAGTGGAACATTATGTTTGCTATTACTACCTGGTTCCTTTGGAAATGGCGAAACCTCGAAATTTTCCAGAATGGGGAAGGCATTCCTCTTGATAAGGTGGGATGCATATGTAACTTTACTCTGTATGTGGAGAATGCTTGGAATCCAGGGCCAGGAATGCTTAGCCGGAGGCGCCAGATTGAAGTTACTTGGGAAAAGCCTCCTGCGCATTGGCTTAAATTTAACATTGATGGCTCTTGCATTGGCGGGTAGAGGCTGATTTTCGTTGGAGGGCTGCTCAGAGACTCGGAAGGCAACTAGATCACTGGTTTCATTCAAGTAATTGGGTCGGGGGATCCCTTGCTTGCTGAAATGTGGGCTTTGAAAATTGCCCGAACTATTCTCCTCAAGGATGGCATGCTTAATACCATAATGGAAGAGGACTCTCTTGATTTAGTCAACATGGTGCTCACCCCTTCCCTGGCGGAGATCTTTCATCCTTGTCGAAACTTGTGCTCTGAGATAAGGAATTTACTGCAACAAGCCCCGGCTACCAAGTTGATCCACTCCTTTAGAGAAGCCAATACTTGTGCAGATGTATTGGCTAAGTCTGCTAGAAGGTATCCCCAGGGCCCAAACATCTTGCCTTCTCCCCCCTGTGAAGTTTTGCAACACATTGCTGAGGACTGGAGGGAAATTTCGCGTCTGAGATTTATTCATGTTGTTTAGCTTTTGGCGTTTCTTTTGCTGTTTCGTTCTTCTTTTGTTTCTTTTCTAAAAAAAAAAAAATCTAAATTTGATACACATACCAACAAAACACAACTCAATGATTAAGAAATAGATATAAATCCTATTTAAACAAGAGCTGACCTATTTAATGAATAATTATGCATTTTATACAATTTAAAATGTGCTATGTTGTACAAAATATGATTTGTCCTTGAGAAGTTCCCATGAACCCGAATGCTTCTAAGCACTACACAGCAGGAGGAGCCCAAGTCAGGGGAAAAAACATTGTATTTTTGTAAATCATATGTATCTTCGTTGAGATGACCCTATTTGAAACTAGACCTGTGCAAACGACCCGCGGTCCGTAAAGCCCGTCCAAACCCACCCGCTCTGGGTTGAGCTTGGACATACATATTTTGCTTTAAGCCCAGCCTTGCCCGAATCTGTAAAAGCCCGAATTAATGATTGGTTAGGCTTGGGAATAACTATAAGACCCAGGACTAGCTCGGCCCGACCCAGATAATTTTATAACATATACTTTTATATTTTTATTTGTATAATTATATATTACAGATATTAGATATTCATTTTGTTTTTGTGAATATTATGTTATCCCCTTTTGAATCTTTTTTTTGCACTATAGGGTTCAAACAATATTGTATATTTTTGACACTTGGTGGGTTTATAATGTTAGAGGTCTTTTTGGTTTTTAATACTTTAGATGGCAGGCTTATGGTGTAAACTCTAAATTATATAATTATAATTAGTATTTCTTAACTTATAATGAAATTTAACATGATCATGGTGGTTTTGATTATAATTTCTCTATGAATGCTATCCGTAAATTAAATTTGTTTAATATAAGTTATATTAAAAAAATTTAAACATTTATTTGATGGACGGGTTGGGCTAAACTTAGGAATGAGTTTCAATTGCTTGGCCCAGTCAGGCCCGAGCCCGATGTAAAATTAGTGCGGGCTGGGCTGAGTTTGGACAAGAGATCTTTATATCAAACCCGATATTGCCCGGCTCAGTCCGACCCATAAACAGGTCTATTTGAAACTTAGTAAAGCTTTTCAGCCTTACGGATGTATTCAATAAAAATAGAATCCGAGACCTCATCCCACAAACCCAACTGATGTGCTGCTAGAACTCATAAGTAAAACAACATTATATCTAACAACACAGCAACTCAACAAATTAAAAAAATTTTCTATTCAAATAAACACAAAAATATCAGTGGAGTGGATTCCACTAATCTCCCTGTGATTGTGAATGGGCAACTTCAGTGGCCCTGCGTGATCTCTTCCTTTTTCCCCTGCTCCTAATTCTCACACCCTCTTTTCCTTCATTATTTCCCTGCACAGAATCAACAGCATTTTACCAGACTTTGTATATCAATGCTCACCTCAAAACCACGTTTACCCCATCTCCCTTCACTACTTCATCTAATGCTAATCCAAGAGATTTTAGATAAGCCCACTTTTGGATGCATTAAAACTTAATTTTATTTAATCAAATTGTTTGCTCCTTTCATCACTCCCACATATCTAACTATCATCTATCATTTATCACAACCATTTAGTCCGTATAATGAAAGGAAAATATTCTGACTTTTATATTATAACAGGCCAACCTATAAACTTTAGCCAAGTGTAACAACTTTGCTCCTTTCACCAGTCCTAAAATATGGCCAACCGTAACAAGTTCAGAATGTATCCCAGGTCTCAAGGAAAGTAACAACGGATGATTTTAACAGTAACTTTCCATCTCATTCAACTGAGTATGGTCAACAGGACTTAATAAACTTCGATTTTTAATCCCTTGTGATTCCGCTACATCCAACTGTCCTCTTTTTAACCCTAAACATATAACAAACATTAAAAAAGAATATGAGTAGACAAACTTGTACACACCTTAAATGATGAAGACTTTGGGTTGTCTTCTTTCTTTTTCTTCTTGCAGGAAAGTGGATTTGGTCCCTGGGAAATTAAAAAACACAAAGCTAAATGTTTGAGGCTCAAATGGGACCGCAAAACAATACACCACATGCATTCATGTAAAATCCAATTGTCAAAAATTAATTCAGATCAACTAATTAAACTACTTCTTTGACATCTAACAAATCAAATAGTGCAGATGCCATCCACCCAAATAATACTCATCACAAAATGGTATTTTAAAAATGTATTGAATGAAGTATCGAAAACATCATGTTGGAAATTGAAATTTGCCTCAGCTGGTAAAGATGGATAATAGTTTTAGATGCATTTCAATTCTCAATTATGAGATTATTCGTCTACATGCTCAACATGCTTTGTTTACGGTATTTTCACTTGAAAACTTTAGAAATCTTTTTGGAAAACTCATCTCCTAATAGAAGTAACATAGGTTATTAGCACAGTAACACAACAGGAAAAGTGATACATTGGCTGACTTAACAGCTTGCACATACTTGAAGCTGTAATTAAAGACGCGAAGACAGTATGTGGAAACGAAGCAAGGATGATACCTTTGCCTTCTTTCTTTTGAATTGAGGTCTATCGTTGGTTCCCAATCCCTTAATTGCTTTATGCTTCTTTTTAACAGGCTGCATTTCAGATGCTTGATCTCTTTGATCTTCATTTTCATCAGAACAATGTTCAGGTTCCTCATTTTGTAATATGCTTCTGGTCCTTTGCTTTAACAATTTATATTCTCTTTCAGACACATGTAAGCGTTCTTTTTCAGAGTTTTTGACAAACTCATGTTGAAAGGAGGATGGTGGCTCAAGTAAGAGGGCATTTCTCAGACCATATATAAGAGGTACACCTGGTACCTGCAGAATAGCAATTTTTTCAGGAATACTAAATCTTTATTGCATAATAACACCAAAACTTAAAAATTCACAGACCTCCCGAAATCTCTTCCGCAATTCAAAATCTTGTGTGGCAACGAAAAAATGCTCTGGGTTACTTTCTCCTATAATGTCCACTATGCAAGCTTCAGCACTCTTTATTTTTTCATGATCACATCTGAAATTGGAGAAGAGTTACCATACACATTGGAAAAATGTAATTGCAGATAACCGTATTCAACAACCAACGTTCATTGATTCACAATCTGACACAAGAACACAAAGATAAAACCTCGACAACATTGAGAGATAGAGAGAGAGTAGAGCCTCCTACCTTGCTGTCATGAGTTGTCGAGCTGCCAGAAGAGATTCAGAGTAGGAATTACCAAGTCTTTGGAGCTCCGCAAGAACACATCTAGAAAACCCAATAACACAAAGACATCACCCAGATTGAATAAATAATAGCTAATACACCTTAGAATTGTAATGAATAGCTGCAAAGAAAAAAGAAAGCAAGGAGACCTGGTGGTGAATAGCTTAACCGAGCCAGAAAGCATATTCGACAGAGCTTTATCTGCAGGTGCAATGCGATTCGTTATGAGGTGATGCACAAATGTCCCATCACAGAGAATCTTAAATGGCTGCCTGAATCCAAAACATGTCGTGTAAAATCTAACTGCCCTGTGATGTCGTTTCTGCTTCTTCAATCTCATTTTTTAAGCCTGAGAATGAGAACTTCGCCATCAGCATAACGTGTATATGAAAAGGCAACCCCTTTGCAAGTAAAACTAGACTCAGGTACCCATTCGCAAATCAGTTTATGCTATAGGTACTTGTATCTATTTACAAATGCTATCGAATCCGCTAAAATATGCCTTGAGAGCAGAGGCGGAAGGAGGGGGGTGCACCCCCGGCAGCCTGAATCCACTCTTGGAGCGGTTATTCCAGGCCAGAGAAGGTTGATGCTTTGCACCTCCAGATTAAGAGGAGCAGAATTTCAAAATTGACGAGAAATAACACAAATTAAAGAAGAACAAAAATTTACCTGATATGGCGATGGATATGGAGAGAACGGGGGAGAGAATCACCGGTGCCACTTCCTTCGTGTGCTTTCAGCAAGTTTAAGCTCAGAGAGGCGATAGGAGGGACGAATGCGGGGAAAGAGGGTTTTGTCAAGCTCAGTTGGGCCGCTGCCCAATTTCTCTACAAATATCCAAATTCCTACCGGGTGATAAAATCAATTTTATTACTTGTGTATAATGATATTTTATGTTTGTAATTTGTAGTTATTAATTATATATTAGTATAATAATTAGAAATATTTAATAATATTGTTTTACAAAAGATACTATATAATATATGGAGTAGTTTTAGAAGACAAAGAAAAATATATAACAAATATTAATAACAATTTTTTTCAATAATATTCAATTTTGATCATTTATTTTACTTTTTTTGTTTTCTTTTACTGGAAATTTTTTTGTTAGTTTTATTAACCATTAAGCATTTTAATTTTTCTCTTAAAAAGTTAAATTTATCTCTTACTAAATAAATTGACTAGCTTTCTAAATCTTAAATATATAAATATTTTAAGAAAAATCCCGATCTTGTTATTTCAGTCATTGTAAGATCCATGGTTTTTAGACCTAAACTGGTCATCCAACCGGTGAAGAAATGAATTTATGGATTTTGAATTAAACCGGAATAAATAGGAATCTAACTGGATTTAATAAATATATTAAAATAATAATATATTTATGTTATTTATATTTATAATATATAAATTTAAATATTTTTATTATAATTCTTTAAACTTATAGATTTTAAACACAATGTACTAGTTAAAAAATCTTAATGTATATAATATAGTTTTTATAGTTACAATTAAATATCAATTTAATTTAAAATAATTTAAAAATTAAAATTATATTTTATTTTAAAAATAATAACCTAAATTATTAATTAAAATTTATTTTTAAAAACTGTCTGAGTCGAATAGCAAAATCTATCCGATTCGACCGGTCAGTCTAATTATACGTTGATCAATTTTTTCATCAGAATAAAAACTAGCTACAAACCAATCGGATCTATCTCCGGTTGCAGTCGAATCTGATCCGACCGACCGATCTGTTCACTACTGAAAACGAAACCATTATGGGAACAGAAATTATAGGGCTGCTCATGGATGGAATTGGGCGGGGAGTGCCATCAAAAGAAAAACAACAAAACATAGTGAAAGATGGAAAACCAAGAGAAACATGAACAACAACAAAAATTAGAGGCTACATAGAATGGTAGAAATCCGAATATTTATAGAGTGGTAAAAATGACTGCTGCACAAAAAATTTTGGTAGAAGCATATGGTATGGTGGGAGACGAGGAACGAGGCATGTGAAGGGAGATGAGAAAAAAAAGAAAAAGTATAAAGATAATTGTATTATTAATTACTAGCGTGTGGTATTTAAAAACTCTTATTTAGAAAAATACCAAAAAAATAAGGGTGAAAACCAATTTTAAAAACAATATTTTTTTAATTACCTTAAAATCATTCTCTATTTACTATTTATTAGTACTTTGAGTTTTTCTAGAGTTTTTGGCCACCGCCCCAACTGAGCTTTGACAAAACCCATTTCCCCTTCTTTCTTCACTCCCATCACCTCTCAGACACAAACTGTTGAAAGCAGACGAGAAGTGGCAGCCGTGAATCTCTCCCCCCTTTCTCTCTCCATTTCCATCGCCAAATCAGGTGCATTTTCATTCTTCTTAATTTGTGTTATTTCTTGTCGATTTTGAAATTCTGCTCCTCTTTTGGATTTTTTAGCCATTACCGATTCCGATAATATAAGATAACTGAGTATAGGTGTAGGATCTCATCTTCGTTGCCAAATCTTGGGTGCAAAGCAGCACCCTCAGCTTGTTATCTCTTCGCCTGGAACATCCCCTCTAAGGGTGGATTTCGCTGGCCGGGAGTGCAACGGCACACCCATGCACCCCCTCCCTCCGCCTCCTGCCACAACAACAATATTTTACTTGATGCCTTCAATGATAATAAGATTGCTATTTACATACACGAAGGCCTTGATTTTATTCTAAATTTATAAACATTTTTTTAAAAAATGTTTTATTTGAGATTGTAAATTATTTGTCCTCTTTTGTTAGTATTTTAAATCACAAAGCTGTTCATTACATTTTGCAAAGAATCCTTTTCATTAGTTCCTGTTGTTTCTATTTAGGTTCTCTCTGGGTGCTTCATCAAATTGTTTAATGTGCTGGAATGGGCTTATTGGACAATACCCTGCAAAGAGAGTCAACAAAAGTGGTAGTTATGAGCAACTGCAGTAACTCTGAGGGGAAATTAGGAAGATCGCCAATGGTAAATGATCATCGTGATGCTCGTGGTGGTGTGCCTAGGTACAAGAGGCGTAATGTTTCAGCTGTTAGGGATTTCCCTCTTGGGTGTGGACGGCACGCGCCTAGGATCCCTGTAGAACTTAAAGACGAAGCAGTTTGTCTTAGTATAGTTAAGAATTCAGGTGATCTAGCGATAAATGGTGACATAGAAGGTGATTGCCTTCTTCCTTCTAGAAGTGTGACAGATTCCCAACCACCAAAGACATTGGAAGATTTGGTTCCTACAACAGTACCTGGACATATGAATCATGCAGAACCCAAGGTAGAATATCATCTTATTCCACCTGGAAATGGGATTGAATCCCAACCAGCAAAGACTTTAGAAAATTTGGCTTCCACTGTGATACCCAGGCAATTGGATCATCTCGAATTCAAAGGTGAAGCACCAGTGGTTCAATCTGATCTGGAAAATGGGAATCCAGTTGATATTGAATCTGTGAAGGTGTCATTTCCAGGAGTTCTGTACAGCTCGAGTAATGTTGGGGATATTGAACAGTCAAAATCTTTAGAACTTGAAACATTTAATGTGCCCAGCATGTTACATAAGAAGGATGTCCCTACTTCTAGGAATCACATCTTCCCACCGAAATATCCTCCTCGAAGAAAAATTTCAGCTGTCAGAGATTTCCCTCCATTTTGTGGAAGAAATGCTGCACCTCTTATTCATGGAATGGGAGACAACATTCAGAATGGAGACGACCACAAGCGCCAATTGGATACAGTGGTCTCTACTCTCATTGAACTCAATGTTCATTCTGAATCTGAAGGGCAAACAACTAAGGATAGGAGATATCAGGATAAGGTTGGAGCTTACTCTAAGAATGAGATGGATATAATTCGACCATATATCTTGGAACAAAGCGTCAACTCTTGCCAGGAAAGAGTTCAAAATCAGAGGGAGTTGAAGACTCAGGCTGTCATTGAATCAGGCAAGAGTAGCATTAGAGTTTCGAAGGACATTGAAGGTTTAGATATGGCTCCTAACAGGCCACTTGTGCTGTGTCTTATGGCTGCAGGAACTGGTCCTTGGATGGAGGTGAAAAAGGCCCATAAACCTAATGAGTTGTCTGGTAGAGCAAGTGAAAGCAAACAAACAAATGATCCCATATTGCAGGAACAGCCCAAAGCTTCTGTGAAGGCTAAGAAAAATGATGCAGAGAACTATGGAGGAATTCATATGAAGGAGAAGAAGAAAAAGAAGTCATCCTCTGGTGCGCAGGCTGATCAATCTATGGATAATATTGTGTCGGGTGTGGAGGATAGACCTGAGCATGTTGCGGGATCTGATAACTTGTGGTTGGTTATGAGATCGCAAAATGTTGATGTGACCCTTCCTCCCTGTCCCATCAGGTCAAGTGTTAAAAGTGATGGGAATGATGCTTGTGTTACCAGAAGCAAAGTTAGAGAAACACTGCGTTTGTTCCAAGCTGTCTACAGGAAGGTTGTTAAAGAAGACGAGACAAAGTCGAAGAACATTAAGAGGCCTGATTTAGTTGCAGCAGGTATTCTCAAAAATAAAGGGAAATATATCAACACGAACAAAATTATTGGACCTGTTCCAGGTGTTGAAGTTGGTGATGAGTTTCAGTACAGGGTGGAGCTTAATGTAATTGGCCTTCATCGTCAAGTGCAAGGAGGTATAGATTTTGTGAAGGACAATGGGCGTATCATCGCAACAAGTATTGTTGCATCCGGTGGATATGATGATAATATGGATGATTCAGATGTTTTAATATATACAGGTTCTGGAGGGAACATGATGAATGGAAAGAAGGAACCTGAAGACCAAAAACTTGAGCGAGGAAATCTTGCTTTGAAGAATAGTGCTGATGCAAAGAATCCTGTAAGGGTTACACGTGGTGATATGAGAGCGTCTGAATCATCCAGTGCAAAAACAAGGACATATGTCTACGATGGGCTATATTTGGTGGAGAAGTATTGGCAAGAATTGGGGCCACATAATAAACTGATCTTTAAGTTTAGGTTGGTTCGGCTTCCAGGCCAATCAGAGCTTGCTTGGAAGGTGGTCAAGAAGTGTAAAAAATTCAAAATAAGAGAGGGCCTTTGTATGGATGATATATCAAAGGGAAAAGAGATAATTCCTATTTGTGCTGTGAACACCATAGATGAGGAGAAACCTCCGCCATTTGAATACGTAACACGTGTTATATATCCTGATAGGTTCGTACCTGTTCCTTCAAGTGGCTGTAATTGTACTAGTGGATGCTCTGAAACTGGTAAATGTTCTTGTGTGGCAAAGAATGGAGGAGAGATCCCATATAACCGTAATGGGGCTATTGTTGAAGCAAAGGCCCTAGTCTATGAGTGTGGTCCTTCTTGCAAGTGTCCTCCTTCTTGCTGCAATAAGGTCAGCCAACATGGTATCAAATTTCAGCTCGAAATTTTCAAGACCGAGTCAAGAGGATGGGGTGTGAGATCTTTAAATTCAATTCCTTCAGGAAGCTTCATCTGTGAGTATGTAGGAGAGCTTCTTGAGGACAAGGAAGCTGAGGAACGAAAGGGTAATGATGAATACTTATTTGATATAGGAAATAATGACAATTCTCTGTGGGATGGACTTTCGAACCTAATATCTGAGACACATCAAAGTTCTGGTGGAATTCTAGAGGAAAGTGGTTTCACCATTGATGCAGCAAAGTATGGGAATGTAGGTAGGTTCATAAACCACAGTTGTTCCCCGAATCTCTATGCGCAAAATGTTCTATATGATCACCATGACAAGAGAGTTCCACATATTATGCTGTTTGCTGCTGAGAATATCCCTCCCCTGCAAGAGCTAACGTATCATTACAATTATACAATAGATCAGGTTATTGATTCTGATGGCAGTATAAAGAAGAAGATTTGCTATTGTGGTTCGTCGGAGTGCACTGGGAGGTTGTATTGAGACTGTTTGCTTAGCAGAAGCAGCTCTAATTAGAAGAAGCAGCAGGATTATATATTCTCAAGTTAGTATATAGTTTACTGTTTACTAGAACATCTACTGATCTACATCAATATGCATGTTTGGTCGTATTCCTATACTGTCTGTGGCATGGTTATGGGCATTTAATGCTTTTTGTCAAAATATTTGTAGGATCTCTAGATTTGAAGTTTCATCTGTGCCTATGCTTACCTGAGATTGTTAGTCTTTGTTTCTCTCTTCATCTTTGGATTTTTATCTGGGGTCAAGTGAAAAACAGAGGTGCCTGGGCTGCTAATGCAGATAGGGATTTGCAGATATTTTCTGCTACTGAAATAGGGAGTTAGTTCATGGGTAGCAAAATTCTGAACCATCTCGACTGGTCAACCTCAAAATATATTTCTTTGGATTTTAGGATATAAATTCCAAGAAATACAGGACTTGAATTAATCTACAGACTACATGAATGCCTAGTCTATTCTTATTCTGCCTTTTAGGAGATATCCTTCATTGGAGTGTTTTTGGAATTGAACGGCTGAGTGTTGAAGGTACTTTGTGGCATAGTATTGTTTTGCATTTGAAGAAATTATGAGGTATGAATACAAATCAATGTTGCTTTAAATCCTAGGATTGGATTTGGATCATATAGTGCATGAAAGATTGAATAGGATGAAAGTTGTGGAATACTGAGGTCGTCTGATGAATACAACATCTGAAAAAGTACTAAAGAGTGTTTTAGCAAAGATCTCTTGTTGAGATAAGATTGGCTTTAATTGGTTTGAGATTAATCAAATCTTTTATCAATTTAAAAATGCTCTATCGAATTCGAGATTTCTAAGGATCTTTTGCTCTTCTAATCTTTATCAGTCCGTTCCCGCTTTCTGTAGCACAAAAGTACATTTTCCATTTGCTTTTATTTGTGAAATTCTGTTATAATGCAGCATATAACTCTCAATTATTTCACTCCCATTAAATCATAGATTGGCTTGTGTCATGCGAACACATGATCAATTTACAATATATATAGTTCTACTTTTAATTTGTACGATTATGTTTGTACAAGTTTATGAAGTTTTAGAACTCTCGAGTAATGTGTTACAAGTATTGACTTTTATTGCTTGCATAATCTAATGGAAAAAATTGATGCAATAGTTTATAAATAAATTGTCAGTTTTTAGATTTTGTCTAATTGAATTAATGAGAGAATTGGAAATGAAGTTGAACAATGTTCAAGAAAAATTAGAATCTGCTGTAAACATGTATTATAGAGCTTTTATCATTTTCAAGAAAATTAACTTTTAGAGTTTTGTAGAACTGTCTTACTCATAACTGTATCTTTGCAAGGAGTAATTTTCTTGCTCCCTAAATTGATCAAATTGCAATACTTTGAGAGCAAACTCAAATTGCATATCCAAATCACAGATAGTACATAGATTGTGTAATTAATTCAAATCAAAACTCACAGAGGGACACCATATCAGTCTTTTTTGTATTGGGATTTAATGGCAACTTTTGCTTATTGGCTCACAATGCATATATAGGAAAAAAACTAATGGCGAAACAATAAAACAAAACTAATACTAATCGATGGACACCTAATTTAATTAAAATAGGAAAGCGTGAATTTATGAAGTGAGCTGAATCTGTGAATCATAAGCAACTCCAGCTTTCCAATAGTCTGGGATAACATTAGATGCCTGAACCCATGTGAGTCCTGCACTTCCACTTACTTGAAACCTCAAACTAATCGAACCCTTTGGTGGATTAGGCATATCCCAAACTGCTCCATATGCCCTTCTCATGCTTATCCATTCTTTGCAATAATCCTGTACCACACACAACCCAACATCACTTCATCATTAAAAATTCCTTCACTTCATGCTTTAATACAAATACCATTTGTTTTAAAATTTTGCTTTTATAGAATTTTCGAATGTTCCTGTAAATAACTGAAAAGGTCCGAACACAATTTTTGAGAGCGTTAATGGAGATCATAGATTGAAGCAACTATGAGTGGACCTGTTAAAGCAGCTCTACCCTTAAATAGAACAATTTTCTTCCTAAGCATAATTCTAAAGGACTAGGGGATTAACAGACTTCCTATTACCCCCTCTATTCGAGCTTGAAGTTTGAGAAAATATATTTTTACAAGTTAGTAACACAATAAAATAGGTTTGGTTAGAACAGCTACTGCATGCAATATTATAGCAACAATTTACTGCAAAACATATAAAAATTGTTGCATCTACATGTTGCTGCTATAATTAAGATTGTGGCTCTTTGTAGAATTTATCGCTTACGCTAGAAATCAAACTTAAATAACCATATCTTTTTTTTTTTTTTTTCCCTAAACTTGTTATTTTGGACTTATAAATCAATTATTGTGTAAATAGAATGATTAGAGAAAACATACCAGCCATATCTGTAGATCTAAGATATCATTTTGGCCATTTTGATACAAAATGACAATGGCTAAGTACTCAGGGAACCTGCTGTGCTCATGAACTTTGAACATAATATTGTAATCAGAAAATCGGCAAGGGATCCGCCGGAATTCCACATCAACCACACCGTATGCAAACAATTCAGCCACCGCGTTTGCACGTGCGAGTCTCGCATAGGCACGTGTACTAAGTATGAAGTCAGTTTTGTCTCCTTCACCATAGTCCGTCACCACTACTTTCACCCCATCGTCATTGCAAACTTGTGGTACTTTACACCTAACCTGTCATTAATTTTTTTAATTCCCAACATTTAGTGCTTTAATTTATTATTAATTCCAATTTCCATCTTTATATTAATTATATATTTACTAGTGACATATTAAACAAACTCCACTATAAATATCTTCTGTTATATATAATCCACAGTTTGCTATTCTTTGTTCTTGTTTCGGGTTTTTTTTTTTCAAAAAAAAAAAAAAAAAACATAATTTTGAGGATAAAAATGACTTTTTAAATTAAACTAATTAAGGCAAGATAATTTTTTAAAATGATTTCGATCAAGTTACTGAAAATGTATGAAGGAAACTTTTTTTTTTTGTATTAGCTAGAAAATTGTACGAGATTGTTCAAAATTAGGAACAAAAACTCTAGTTAAACGTACTATACGATAAATTCAAGTTTCTTTAACTGAAAAATATATATAGCCTCCTATTAATTACAATATACATACCATATCCAAACATATTAAAAACTATTTTTTTTAAACTAAATTTTCATTTGAAAATTGAAGAATTAAGATTATTTAAATGTGATTTATCATTTTTACTGTATTGTAATGATTATATATGGTATATTTTCACTCTGTTTACAGTCACTTATAACTGTAAATTAATTAATAAATCATATTGAAAAGATTGAAAAAATTTGTGGTGAATTAATGTATTAGACCTGATAGCAACCACCACAGCCAGTGCCATTCTTATACAATCTTGAAACTCCAGCCACATTAGCATCGTTGATTGTTCTTCCATATTCCCCAAACCCACATGCTCCAGCTGAAATTATTTAACCAAATCACATTTAAAAAATAATCAGCATTACAAAACATAAAGCAAAAAAAAAATTGCATTATTTGACTTAATTAAACATGCATATCACTGGCATTATTTCATTAATTCATAAATAATTTAAATAGCTAGGTAGACATACTTGGTGTTCCTAAGCAGTCAGGACTACCGTAATAAGTAGCCCTTGAGCTTGTGAAATCTTGAGAATAACTTATTGCAGGCAGCATTGCTAGCAATATGAAACAGATTAGGCTGCGGCCATATTTAGAACCCATAGCTTAAAAATGGGAATTAGGATTAGTAATATAACAATTAGGAGCAAATTAAGATACTAAATGTGGTAGAGGATAAGAAAATTACGAGATGGCAAGATATGGAATCACAATCCCCTATTTATAGGATGAGGGCTAAGGGGAAAATCCTCACTTTTATTTTTTAACTTTTTTATTTTCTTCTTTGGTTCCCATTGGAAGTAATTAAGAGGAAAGAGGTGGAAGGATTAGATTGATGATGTGTCTATACTCTATACTCCACTCCATTTAGACTCCTCTATTGACCCTACAACCTTTTCCATGGTTTTAGTAATAGCATAGTACATTTGCCAATCTACTAATTTATGTTACTCTTTTCTTTCTTTAATATCTTATTTTAGAAATATATTATTCTCCCCTTTATGCCATGATATTTGTTTAAATTTTAAAATTAGTTTTCTTTACTCACATTTTTAATATCTTGTGCATTACTCTTTTTTTTTTTTTTTTTTTTTTTTTTTTTTTTTGTAGGCTAGTATTCTTCGGGTAGCTTTTATGATTTTTACATCGAACTAAAATCATAAACACTCTTTCGGTTACTAAGTTATTCCTTAAATGTCCTTTTGTTTTATAACTTTTGGGAGTACCATTTTCAATTCTGACCCATGAAAAAAAAAAAAAAAAAAAATCTCACCCAAGTTAAATAGGCCATTCCAATTAAATGGAGTTAAATTTATTTTGACAATTAATGTGAAAATAGATCTTTTCTGCTCTAAAATGATGGAAATCAATGAGATGTAATTTTATTCTATAATTGCCAAAATAAATTTAACTTTCTTTAATTTGGATGAGATGAGCTTTCTTTTGCATAGATCAAGAGATAAAAGGGTCAATCCTAAAGGTAAGAAAGTAAAAGGCTATTTCATCGACGATTTCAGGGGCTAAAAGAGTCTTTATGCATAAAAGTAGTGGAAAATATGACAATCTAAAATTATATATCATAGGTATATACTAAACAAGTTAAAGTTAATTTAAAGAGTGTTGGCTAGTGATAAAACACATGCTGCATATCATCTTGCACCCTAGAAAGAATGCATGGTATGCAATTTCTAGGTCATTTTAAGTCTTAATTTTTATCTTTATTCAAGAAAGATGTTAGGTAATCTATTCTCTCAAACATTGGATCCATATCTTATAATATTATCTTGAAATATGCATGCATTTTAATGATTACTTAAAAATGGCATAGGAAGAGTACAAGTTGGAGTTGTTAGAAAGCCCTTGAGATGAAATTCGAGTGTTGAGTATGGTGAAAATGATGGTTGAATTGTTGGAAGCTAATTGGGTGATCCCATTCCATTCCAAACAGGACTCACATAGCTCAATTACTTTTTTAGGGTACAATTTTTTGATTGGTTTTGTGAGTTGATTGGGATATTGTGCGAAAATAACTATCGGTTTAAAAGCCACTAAGCTTTATTAGTAGTTTGGTTGTAACGCACTGCCAAAGTATATACCCACGGGTTGGATAAGACAGGATATTTATTTGTTTGGGGTACCAGCACTTGGCTTTTTTATCAATTACCAACTTGTTTTGTTAAATTAATCGTTTTTGGACAACTTTTTTGCGTTTCAACTTAATTTTTGCCCTTGTAAGGCAAAAATAAGATGAAGATGCCAATTCAAGTATAAATCAACGTTAGGGGAGCAATTGGGGTTAGGTGAGTCATAGTCCTAGTCGCCCATTTGTCAATTGCTCTGCCGCCTGCCGCCACCAATTACCACCATCTCACAAGTAGCCCTTAGATTTTCTTTACACTATTTAACAATTTTTCCATATAACAAAACGTCACTAATAGTACAATAATCGAATACTTACTTACCCAGCAAAACACAAGGCTTAAGCCCCATAATTCTATACAATAGTGATGGGTGCAGGTACAGGTGCAGTTGCATCTGAAACTTGCACAAGGCTTAAAACTCAAAATCAGCCTTCATAAAACACAAGGCTTAAGACCCATAATTTATATGAATAGAATGAAATAAGTACAGCAGAAACTTGGCTTGGGAATGTAAAAACTGATTTTGATTCATCAATTTTTGGGAACAGCTACATGATATCAAATCAAAGAAAAGTACAGATTATGCTTCTGCAATAGCTTATGTTACAGATCATGCTTGTTATGTATACATTAACTACACAGACAGCATAGTCCAATGCTAAATGGTTCCAAGTTTTTGTGTCCATGACCTTGCGTATATGCTTTTGCTCCTTTTTTCGGGTCCTTTGAATTACCATCAATTCAATCTTGCCCCAGCGAGGTGCGAAATTGACATAATCTAGCAACAGATGAAAGCAAAGTTGAAAAAGTTAATAAGCAAGAGAAACCGGAATTAGATTTGATACAAACACTGCAAAAGAATCAAGTAGTTCTTGATTCATAATGATTAACACTTCAATAAACATGAAGAAAGAGCGAGAATACTCCCAGATAGTGGCTGTCACTATCATCAATATGATGGGTTTGTGTATGATATCACTTCCACCAAGAGCCCTAATCAATTGGAGACAAATAATGGAAGAGATGCTTTTGATATTTGGAAGCAAAGGTGTACGGTCGATATTAAAAAGAGCTACTACCATGTAGCATCCCCTTCTTACACTTGAACAATTGAGATGAGAATTGGCAAAGAAGATGCAATGGTGGATAGAACTGGTACTACTAGAAAGTAAAGTACACCAAGCTACATTATTCTTAATTAAATCATTATGTGAAATCAGACAATCTCAACAGAACCAACTGAAAAGCATATGCAAGGTGTGACCACCCACACATTCACTAGAAAATTAGCTCATGCACTATTTCAGATGTCTTTGTACTGAAATTTCAGGAAGAAAGAGTAATACTGGTGAGGTGGCAAGGCCATATGAAAAAAAACCAATTGCACTTAATTCTAGAATATACAACAGCTAATATACTATAGTGGGGTAGTTAAGGATAGTTACTATAGCGCTAAGTGGGTCTATGACATATATTGGTTTAAGGTGTCCAACGAATTTGTTATGTACAGCTTAATATGTTCTAGTAATCAGTCTCCCAATAATCATTTAATCAGCAATACAGTGGCAATGATAACCAGAGCCCTGAGGTCTACAACGATGACCAAAATATCAAAGCACTTGTACTTGAACAATGAACAGACTTTTGTATTAACAGATTTCAAATGTAACAAAATGGATCACAAGACTAGAAAGGATTTCAGGGAGAAATGGAGAACAAGCTCATATGTCATATTGTCAGTGAAAACAGAGCACTGATTGCTACCCATGCAGCTATTATAAAGTTTAATGCTTAAAAGCATTTTATGCAACAATTCAAATCCGATGATGACTTTTATACCTTATCCGAAACTCCGAGCGATTGCCACATGCTATTTTCCTACAATCATATAAGCTGTGCTTTCTTAAGGTCAGAAACAACTCCGCGGTCTTTAGGGCTCCTTTCATTGTACACTACCTGCAATAAATCAAGGAAAAAGACAATCAGCAACGCAGGAGTAGCAAACTAAAATTACTGAAACTTTTGAGCAAAGTACCTTGTCTATTATGCCATACTCAACTGCCTCAGATGGGTTAAAGTATTTTGGGCGACTGATGTCTGCTTCAATCTGCTCAGGTGATTTTCCGACATGCTTTGCCAAGAGATTGACCTTCAAGATAACAGAGAATAATGAGCATATTAAGTGCTATAATAGCATAAATTGAAAGCTTCCAAATAATTAAAGTTGTCCATGCAAGTTGTCACTGTATTAGAAAAGCAACAATTTTAAGCTCCATAAATTTAGGAAAAAATGATTTATCATACTACAGCTTTTGATATGTAAGATACATCAAGAAGTATCCAATAACTTTGGCACTTATGATGCATTAGCGAACCCAACATCTTGCAGAGAGAATTTTCTCGTTCCGAATTCAGTGAGTTAAGGTTGAGTATTGGTAACTTTTGGACATCAGAGGGAGATAAGAATGGAAGATCTCTCTACACATACAAAAAGAAAGGATACCTAGAGGCATACCAGTGTTAACCAATATATTCATTTCTGACTTATGCAGTGACTTTCACGGAAACCTTCAGTGACTTGTATACCAGTGTTAACCAATATATTCATTTCTGACTTCTTTTGCGTATAAGCCAAAAAGAAGGAAACCTTCAGAAACAACCTATTATTTGGATAGTAAAAGTGTTATACAAATGCTCTAAAGGCATGTAGTTTGACCATAAATTTTAGCCTCATATCAAGTGAGATCCAGTCACTAGCCTTTTCCGTTAAAAAATCAAGGCATGATGTGACACCAAATAAAACAACAAAATCCAGAAAGTTAATCAACTGGATAAGAGATAAAATTATCTTTCTCATTAAATAATAATAATAATCAAAATCACTCCTTGCTTTTTAATGAAAACATATTTTGCTCTTTTGCAGTTTAGCTATGTAATGGAGTTTCATGGCTGATAAGAGATGAGATCTCATCTCCACCTCTTTTGTGTTTTTGACTATGCCACATGTATATAGTTCCAATCCTATTGTTTCACCTCAGATCCAGCAACAGTAGAAAGATGAAGGTTAACACACTTCACTAAGTTTATATGAGTGAGGAAATTGTGGTGACGTATATTTTAGGTTCACATTAAAAATAGTTGGAAACTAACGAGCGGAACCCTAGACCATAAATTTTCCTATCCTATTAGTCAACATGTATGAAATGCCAGAGGAAGTATACCATAACCAGATTGAGTTCTAATCTAATGAAAAAAGAAACACAAAATTCACTGTGAAACTTACCAATTCTCTTTTCACATTATTCACTTCTCTTCTTGCAATCTCAACATCTGTTGCTTGACCTTGAAATTTTCCAATTGGCTGTAGATTGTTAGATAGAAAGATATGAGCTGTCCTGCTACAAATATGTAATATTGACTACATTGCTCACATCCAAGAAAAAAATATTCAAGACTGGAAAAACAGATTGTTGCATCAGATACGAATGCTCAGTAAAAGACAACCTGTTTTATCATGATTGTTGATGAAGGCAAAGCTGAACGGTTTCCCTTTGAACCAGCAGCCAAAAGTAAGGCTGCCTCTCCCCAAGCATTACCAACACAGAGAGTAAATATGGGTGGCTTCACATACCTGCAGCAAGATAAGTCAACCATGAGCAGCAGATACAATAATATGATCTCCACATAGGCTAGTTGGCATACTCATATCCTTTGATCTGGACCGGAGTCGGAACAGATAATTCAACTCGAGTCATAATTGTGAGAATAATTATGCACAATACTGAAGTGAACAGTGCTTCGATATTTCTCATATATTGGTGAATAACATAACATGTTAATGAATGACATTGAAAGATGTGAACCTAATCTTACAGACAAAATATCCATTTAACCATGAAGCTTCAGGATTGCGAAAGAAAATCTGCCTATGAGAATGGATCATTGTACGTTTACACTTAAGGATGAACGGCTCAACAAAATTTTACAGAAAACATGGCAACGAGGAAGACATAAATACCCCATAACATCGTAGATTGCAAAAGCCTCTGTCTCATAGCCCAACTTTTCACCACCCTGAAAACACAAAAAGATATGTCAATATGAGAAATAGTTGTGTTGAAACCATCAGCTTATGAAGCATGCTCCAGAAATCTATTGACTCACATAAAAGTAATTATTAATATATGTATGTCTCTACTTATGTTCGAATCTCAGTATATATAACCTCCATTTTTGAGAAATCATTATTTTTAAATTCAAATAAAAAAAGTCCAGAGTCAATGGCAGATACCAATACTTTTACCGGGATAATTTAACATAAATATATTGAGACCCTAAGCAACTGATGATAAATAAAAGGTCCATTTATATTGCAGTCGTGGTGCTGCCAAAAACTCTTAGTCCCACCAAGTCACATCAACCTCAGGGCACTTTGGAGAAGCTATTACACACCTAGTATGCCGCTTCATCAAATTCAAACATAACAGCGGATGTTACTGAGTGAGTATATACTGTTTCGCATAGGAGTTAGAAAGCAATTAGGTTTTTGTATTAGTGAAGAATATAAGTTTACATCCTTGAGAAGAAATCGAGACAAGACTAAACAAAAGGGGGGGAAGAATATGAGAGCACGGACAAATAGAAGAACTATATGCTAAAGCCAGCAAATCAACCATCACATTTGAAATCCCAGGAAATATTGTGTATACCGTATACAAAAGCGGTTTAAGGTTTTAAATATGTTTGCTGACACAAACCCTAGTATAGTTCATTCCATCCCTGAAATATATGAGAACTACAAATTATAAACATCCTAAAACCAACTACAGTTACTTCAGTATACATGTAGCACATTCCTAACACAAGCACTTCTTTTCTGTCTCATAGTTTTTTTAAATTGCTCTTTTAATTCTTCAAATTAAAAAGGTAAAACTGTAAATTGATAAATTTCTTTGAAAAATAAATCCAAACAAAATAAATTAACTTGTCATCATGTGTATAGCGCATGAAAAAGTAAGAATCTTGATATCCTATATGAAAGATATTATTATCAAATCTAGAATTTAAACTTCATTGAAGCCAACCTTTTTTAGCTAACTGATTTTGACATTCCTGCCAAAAAACATAAAAATGAAAATTGAACTGTATAACTATAATTATTACTACCAGAAAAAATACCAATCATTCATAGGCTCTTTCTCTAATTTTTTTTCCATTTCAATTTTAGAAAGATCCAAAGCAAGCCACTCTTCAGAGAGAAAACTTAGTATTTATATTGAAAGTTCTAGTTCAAAATGGACAAAGAAAATGAGCTAATGGTAATGAAATATCATTTTTGGATAAGATATACATCTGCAACAAAAGAAGAGGGCAGAAATAATCAATTGACCAAGATAGTTTGACACATTATCATCGACCTTAGTTCTAATAAGGTTGTTCAACTTGCAGAAATACTGCGAAGCTCTAAGTATTAGAGTAATAACGAATTCTACATGCAGTACAAGAACACCAAGAACAGGAATAAAAGGTCTAGCAAGCAAGACTATCATGAACCTGACAACATATATTAATTTCTCATGGAACCACCAAGCATTTTACACCTAGAACAAGTTGGCAATTTATAGAATATGTACACCCATCAGACAAAGGAAAGGTAGATAAAATGGACGAACCTTGGTTGTTCCTGTAGAGTTTATATAGAGGTAAATAGGCTTCTCTTCATCCTCATACTGAAGGTATAGAAACTCTGCAAGTATTAACTCTGTGACAGAAGGAACAAGAGACATGCCTAAGTAAACAATTCGATTCTTGTACAGGTATGATGCCAAGTCTGGAGGAGGCTGCTCCCATGCACTTCCCCTAGTATATGGAATAACCTGTTGAGACAGAGCAGCCAGGAAATGAGCAAATATTTGCAGAATTTACCAGTGTCAATGAGCAAGAAACATCTCAATTCATGAGAAATTGTGGAATTTATTATGACTAATACAGCCCATCAGAATAATCAGTCTTCCCAGTAAATTTCTATAGATATCAATTCTGCTGGTAGAATACAGTTCAAGTTGGAAATTAACCAAGATTAAGTACATGAAACGTAGAAAATTATTTTCAGTCGTTCAATCAATAAAATTATTGAAAACTGAAACCGATGCTTAAAGAAAAAGAAATGACTATTGATAGTTAAAAATAATTAACATGAAATTTCATACAATGTTAGCTCCTTGGACTATTTTCTTAACATGTCTGGCTCTGTGTGTTGTAAGTTGTAACAACTTCAAGTCTCAACTTTGAGCTTATTCATTGTAATCCAGAGTCTTGAATTATTGACAATATCCAAATATATGCTTTCAGATCTGCTGATGAAATTAAGAAATTCTAAGCACAGTTGAAAACCATTTCTAAGTCTTTGGATAGAGAGAAGCAAGAAACAGTTTTTGGAAATCCAAACATCAGCATCAGTTCCTTCACAAAAAAGGCAAACTTGGGGACGACCAGGGACTCTAAACAAGAACCTACAAAACTTGAAAGTTCTGCAGGTGTGCAATAGTCAATGGTACTGAACTGAGTAAGCTAGCATGTCGGATTTACAAATCAGTTGCCATATATTTTATTGTCAAAGAAACTAGTTGCCTAACATATGCGCATCTCCTTCCTCTTCTCAATCATGTGAGGGCATTGAGATAAATTTTCAACAAGAAATTCTGGGCTGGAAAATCGCTCTTATCCATACCTACCTAATTCCCTCATTTTACAACTACATGCGCTAAAATTCTTAACTTTCCTCCTGAAATAAATTCCTTGAATTCATAAATTACCGAAATTAAGTAGAGAATAAAAATTGTTTCCTTCTTTTCTTTCTCCATAAATAATCGCTAGCGTGACACTCATATGAAGAACAATAACCTTATCCATTTTGCAATTGGAAGGGGGGGGGGGGGGGGGGGGAAGTCATTAGAAGTGAAACATTGCGTACTGAAACATGCTAAACCTGAAACGAGATAGGGGGCGATTGATAAAAATACACAGAAGTTGAAAAGTGAACATACCATAGCGACAACGCTTCTTTTGCCTTTGGAACTCGAAATTAATGCAGGATTGAGACATTCAGGTCGGAGCTTAATTCCGGAGAAATCGGCAATGACACTTCCGCCTGCTGCGGAGGAGGATAAAAAGCTTGTTGAGAGAGAAGTTCTTACAGAAGAAGGAGAGGAAGAGAAAGACAGGGTTCGGTTAGAGCTGGAGGCTCGTGAAGATGCCGGCGGCGATGCTAACATACGAGTGTGGAAAGACACGCTCGTCGCAGTTGCCGTAGCTACCTCCATTGACAGTGGCGTGAAGAGAAAAAGAGTGAGCTATGATTGAAATAAAGATGCCGAAACTGGAATCATTTGTTGTTGGGTTTCTCTCTGCAAATGGACCCTAATCTCTAAGAGGAAGCCCAATTATGAAGCCTAAACGAGCCCAATTCTAAAGCCCAATAAGTATTGTTTTCATTTTTTATTATAATACTCTTGGAGGATATATTTAATTTTCGTAATATATGTTTTAAAAAATTTATATATATGTTGTAAAAACACTAAAACGTTACTCAAATAAAAAAAAGGAAATAATTAAGTAAAATAATGAATAAGGAAAAAAACATTTACATACAAAAAAAGTAGAAAATTGTAATACCCAAAATTATACACTTAAAGAAAAGAAAAGACAAAAAAAGAAAAGATCCCTATTAGAAGTCTATTCGTAAGCTTGTTAACTCTTTTTCTATTGGTTTCAGGTCAAAATCAACTATAATTCAATTGGAAGTGGCTCGAATGGTAGGAGGATTTTCTTATTAGTCATCCATTTGGCAATATAGTATTTTTTTTCTTTTCTTTTTATTTAGGAGTTAATGAGTTATTGAATGGAGAGGCATTGTTTGATGATCTTGTTGTTAATTATGTGTGAGTTGTTTTGTCATCTTGGTAAAAAACAATATAAATATATAACAACATTAACCTGGTTTGTCTCTTTATTTATTTATTTATAAAAATTAATAGTATACCTTAACTAGGACTTAATGTTGGTCAACAATAGTATAATAGTCATTTTATCTGCTAGATTTTTTTAAGGAAACAAAAATTCGTTACTCATCCGAGTGTAAAATAGCTTGAAGAAATTGAGGTGGATTTGAAATCTAAACACCTTGATCAGATACAGAACGGGAAGCTCTAAAAAGTGAGTGAGTAACACAATTCGCTCACCTTACAATCTTCCAAACTGTGGCTAGAAAATTTGGATAAACAATGCCCAAACTCAAAGCGGAGCACACAACTATGATATAATATGTATTCATTCTCTAAGTTTCAAAATATTAGGCGGCTCTTCTCAATATGATTGATAAAGAGATAGAAGAGTTTATTTCATATAATTATTTTATTTTCTTACTTTAATTTGTTAGCGTGAGAATATAAGTTATCAACTTTTCAAAGGATATTTTTTGTGACAGTTTTTGTTTTAGCGAAACTCAATTTTCGGGGTTTTCAAACCCGGCCCAATTCATCTATACCAGAGGTAGAGGTGGATTCGTTTTCAAAGGATATTCGTAAGGAAAGAATATGCTAAACAGGAATATACTATGTTTAACTGTAAATTGCAAGACATGCAGCAGGCCCCTCGTGTTATCCAAACATCTCTTTCTACCTCTATCTATACTAATTATTTTTTTATTCGATAGATCAGTTTATATTAATTAACACAGAATTTTTTTTTGGGGTGAATAATTAACTAACAGAGAAATTGCTGAGTTAGTTTCGCAGAAATTTCTGAAGTAACAAAAACAACGACAGGAACTCGTATCAGATGCGTTAAACTTTGCCGGTTACTTCTAAGCAATAAACTCATCAAATCCTTCAAATTTGCCAATCAAACTTCTGTGTTTTTTTTTTTAATTGAACAAAATTCGCTTGCTCTTTGCTGATTGCACCACAAAAATAACACATGCCAAAAAATTTTCTATAAATTAATAAACACTCTTCTCTTGCATTAGTAAGTAAGAAACTTTAGCTTCGAGGTTGATGAAATACTCTCTAATAAAATTTGTTTCTCAATTAAAGTTTTCAGCGTACATTTGCACAGCAATCCAACTCAAAAACCTAGCTTAAGCGGCTAAAACACACTTCACGGTAGACAAAATGTTGCAGAATGCTGCAAAAGATGGACGAGTCGACATGCTCTGCGGCTTACTCGTGGAAGAGCAAAATCTCCTGGAGGATATAGACAAATTACTAGTTGCTGACACTCCTCTGCATGAAGCAGCAAGGGGTGGAAAAACCCACTTTTGCACAGAGTTAGCAAATTTAAAGCCATCACTTGCTTGGAAGCTAAATCAGCAAGGGCATAGCCCTATGCATTTGGCTTTGTTGAATGGACATGCTGAGACTGCGAGGGGTTTTGCGAATGTAGACGGAAATCTCATTGGGCTGAAAGGGATGGGGAGAATTACTCCTCTACATGTTGTAGCTAAAATTGGAGATGTTGAGCTTTTGGAAGAATTCTTGTTCCTTTCTCCTTCTGCCATCCAGGATTTGACGGTTCGCCGTGAAACTGCTGTCCATGTTGCTGTTTACAATGGCAAGGTGCAAGCTTTCCGGTTTCTGTTTGGATGGCTTCACCGGCAGAATTTGGAAGATATGTTGGATTGGAAGGATGAGAAAGGAAACACCATCTTGCATATAGCTGTAATGACAAATCAGCCTGAGGTACGTAATTGCATTTACACCATTATAATATGGAGAAATTTAATCCGTATGGCGAAGTATGTGATGTTACATCAAGTTATTGGTCTAGCGCACCGATACCGGATGACTTGGTGTACTAATCATATTATAAAATTTTTCATTAAAATTTGTTACAATTAATGAGTCAAAATGCAAATTTGGGTTCCCATTCTTGGTTAGATGTGCACATTTGGTTTTTGAATTGCAATTCAACTACGGTTAATTGCAGTAATTTTTTGATTTGGGAAAAAAAAAAACCCTAAAGTGAGGAGTGTAAACTGAGAATTTCTGCCATAGTTCCGAATTGAAATTATTGACGTGTTATTCATCAAATGGTCTCGGGCCAGTACCAATATAACCTAGCTAGCACCATTTATACTAGAAATTTTCGTGTAAACTACATACCACTAAAACTACATGTTATTTTTTTTTTGGGTTGATCCAGGACCATACTAGAACTTCCTATTTTGAGCACCTCAATAATTTTGTACTAGGATGATACGTGTTAATAGTTCAATCTTAATACTACGTACTTCACACTTTCCACACTTTATGTCTTGTAGGGACTAATTGTGAGTCTAATTGAATGGGTACGAATGAAACTAACTGTGACCAAATCAAAATTTAGAGACTAAATATAAACATTAACCAAATTTTGCTAATTAATTATCAATGTTTCAATAAGTACGTGTTCTTAATTTATTTCTTTGCCCCTCCCTAAAACAAGGTTGTAGAGTTATTAATCAACAATGTGGATTTCAACGCCAAAAATGGCACAAACAAGAGAGCAATAGACATGTTAGAAGAAGGCAATGATCCCCAAATAAGACATCTTCTTGGGCGTCATTCATTCCTATCAAGCACCTTAAATTCACTCATAAGAAAAAGAGATCATGAATTGGGATTGATCAACAACACCAACATTCAAGGCCTTGAAAGTTTCAGCATCGAAATCCGAAGCGTAGTTCTAGTTCTAGCAGTACTAATAGCAACAGCAACCTATCAAGCAATCCTCAGCCCTCCCGGCGGATATTGGCAAGATTATGCTGATCCATCACAACCAGGCAAAAACAACAATGACATTGATGCCGAAACAAAATGGCATAAACCTGGGAAAGTAATTATGAAGCCATTTGAGAGTTCATTTTTCACTCTCTTGAACACCGCTGCCTTTTCTGCTTCAATTTGTACAATAATTGTACTTGTGATGGGTTTGCCTTTTGCTTTCTTGCTCGAAGCTTCTACGCTTTTTATTTCGTGTTCTTATTTTGTTTCGCTTGTTACCATATTTCCGTCACTAGATGCTACGACGGAATGCCTTCTGTTGATGAGTGGGGTGATTTTGTTGTGTGTTCATCTTGTGGCTTTTGAGGCTCGTCGGCGGAAGAGGGAGAATTGTAAAGTTGGGAAATATCAATGGAGGTATAAATTATCCCAAGATAATATTCATGGCAATTCATCTAATTAATTTGGGGAGATTCTGTTATTGTTCATTCTGTTTAAAAGGAAGTATATATCTATCAGTTTCAAAGCTTTGATTTGTATACTACTAATTGTGAGAAAATGATATTAATTATATGGTAAGTTTTTTTAGTGAAATTATCTGTTTGTGTATGATACGTTCCGTTAGGATTGTGGCTCCGTTGTTAAAATTATGTAACTAATTGCTTTTTAATTTTATGCTCTCTTACCGATTCTAACAAATTAACTGTAATTTTAGATGTTATGAATTACTTCCCCAATTCTTTTAAATATCATTTAATGTTATTCATTAAAATCAAGTATTAATTAGGCTATTAAAATAATTAATTTACTCTTAATACTTCACTCCTAAAAGTTTAATTTTTAAGCCAAAATTCTGTTTATTCTTAATTGAAATTTGAAAAATGGAAAACAACATATGAAAATAAATAAAAGGAACAGAAATAGGATTTAGAGATTGATGTTTACAATCTTGATTTCTGACAATCTCATCTTGTTGGCCGCTACAAAGGAAACACAGAAATCGGGTCCACTTAAAAATTAAAAGAAAAAAAAAAAAAAGCAAAACATTACTCACGAAAAACTGGGTGGTAATTACGAAATTTCACTAGCTGGTTATCTTTTGAGTGGGATTGTATGCGATAGAATAATTAGAAAGGAGCTGAATATTGTCAAGAAATTTTTGTGATATCGACCCAATCCGTATTAAAAATGATTCCTTAATCCTTATTGATAAGTTGATATTCTTTTATTTTCATGTCGTGGGTAGATGGTCAAATAATCACTGGACGCTTAAAAAAATTATTATTATATCAATTATTTAATAAGCTAAATCAGAAATATATAAAAATACATAAAGATGAATTTAAAATCAAAATGAGGTGTTTTCTCCGTGGAATTTTATTTGAAGTACTAGTCAATCATTAGAACCATTCAATAAATGGGACGCTGATGTCATTGGAACAATTAATTAATTCAATATGCTCCATTTATCTTAATATCATAGCTAGAACCAACGACTTTATGCATTGACCCAAACCCAAATGTCTCCTTGCATATGCTTAAAATTTGAAAAGTAAAAAATGTACACATATATATATGTACAAGCCAAGTCCAAGTCAACTACATTAATCTTCTACTCTTTTACGTAATCTAATTAAGGTTTACCAGTCAAATACAGAGAGATTTAAAAGTGAAAAATTAAACATATATAATGCTAAACTTTGATCTTACCTTAATTTCTATAGTTTTGCACTGTTAATCATATTATGAAGGAGGCATTAATGAAAGCAAGTGAAGAAGGAAATATTGATGGATTATATGCAGCAATAAGAGAAAATCCGCATATTTTAGCTCTAATTGATGAGATACCATTTGTGGATACTCCATTGCACATAGCTGTAGCTGCAGGACACATCCAATATGCTAAGGAGATTATGAGACTAAAGCCATCATTTGCTCAAAAGCTAAACTATGACGGGTTCACCCCAATCCATGTCGCTCTCAAGAAAAATAACATGGAAATGGTGCTATGGCTGATAAACAAGGACGCTGAGCTTGCTCGAGTTAAAGGAAGGGAGGGCGTGACACCTTTCCATTATGTAGTTGAGCATGGAATTGGTTGTGTCTTGGACAGATTCTTGTCGGTCTGCCCTGGAGCCATTGAAGATGTTACCATACGGAACGAGACTGCTCTTCATATAGCCTTGAAGAACGATATGGTAGACATTTTTGAACTTCTTGTTGATTGGCTTTACAGGGATAGTCCGTTTAAAGAGGATGATTATTGGAAGAAAATGATCCTCAATTGCAAAGATGTGGAAGGTAACACTGTGTTGCATATAGCAACTATTAGAAACCTACCCAAGGTAATGCTCAGATTTCAGATTTCATCCTCTGCGTTAAACAAAATTATTAACATAGTAGATTTAACGACAACCTTTTTCTATGTAAATGTAAATTTCTGTGGCAAAACAGTCTGTTGGGTATTTCCGTCCTTAATGTCGAAATTCATGACTAATGGAATGCCGGTCGCAAATGTTTTTTCACAAAAAAATTGTTTCTTTCGTTGACCCCTTCGTACTTTGTTCTGACACCGTCACTAATTAGAAGCATATGTATTACAAATGTCTACGTATCAAATTATTTCATTGTGTTAATGAAATTGTAGTTGTTAATTGCTAAATTTTCTATTAAAAAGCAAATATTGTCAGAATTTCAATAATAGGGCTAGATGTGCCAAAACTAAAGTATGTTGATCAACTAACTGAAAAGAAAATAAGTGTATAAGTTAAAGTACTGAAATTCCAACATTGTCCGGATCCAAGTGGACAATTACTTAGATTCTGGTCGTACTAGAATTTCTCCAGAAAGTGATAAATTGATAAATTTTAACTTTCTACGAATTCATAAGTAGTTATAAATAACACTTTATTCATAGTAAAATTAAGTTTTGTTTTATTTTTGTAAATTTTTTTTGTATTTGTTACATGGAAACAGGCTTTACAAGTACTCATAAAGTACGAGAATGAAAATCCTGGGATGTTGGAAGCAGGCATAGTTAACAATAATGGTAAGACTGAAGCCATTTTTAATCCAACTACAACTCCGGAACCACAACAAGCTCATAATCAAAACCAGGAAGTGACAATAGCAGTGTCGTCAGACCGAGGAAGAATATATGCTTGGGAAGATTACTTCAAATTTGAGTTCAAAAAGGATAAACGTGACAATACGAGAAGCGATTTACTAGTCGTGGCAGTACTTATGGCAACAGCAACATACCAGGCCGCCTTGAGTCCTCCAGGCGGACTTCATCAGGATAAACCCGAATCGTTGCTGGCTTCTTCGGATCCTTGGATGTACATTATGTTTCTTACCTTCAACAGTATTGGGTTTTTTCTTTCGTTGAACACAATCAGGATACTTATATACAAGTATCCTATGTACTTGGAAACTTATGCGGCAATTTTGGGGATGATTATTACTTATAATATTGCAATCAATGCAATTTCTCCGTCAGGAATAATTGTGAAGATCTTTGGGTACATTTCTGCATCAGTGCCATTGTTAGTTGTAATCATACCCTTCTTCTTGAGATTATGTTGCAAAGGAGGACGAAGAAGGCTGCAAGGGTATAGGCGGCATCAAAATGTCTGAGGAAAACTATAACGGAAAATTTCTAGTGTATGCTGGAATTAGTGTGTTCTTGAACAATAGAAGTATATGCCACATCAGCATAGTTATGCAGACATGGCACAAATCTATTAGTTAGGAGCAGTACGCACTACTTCTAACATACAATAGAAAGTATCGTACTTTCTTAATTTTTGTTTTTGGCTTTTTTTTTTTACCTTACCATTGACATAGAATTTATGAATTTTGTATGTCGTAGTTTGAAATTTGGGCTTGTAATTTGTGTACTATTAATAATATTATAGTAGGATAGCCCTTATTCCAAAGAATGTTCTCAATTCAAAATTCCTTTATTACTGATATTTAGGGATGTAAATGGGGCGGGGCGGGGCGGGGATTGGCAATCCCATCCCCGTTCCCCGGCTAGGCGGGGATCCCCGTCCCCGTCCCCGTTTAGTAAATGGGGGAGATCTTCATCCCCATCCCCGGCCCCGTTAATATTTTTTTTTTTTGAAATTTTCAATAAAATTCCATTTGGTACAAAAATAAGTTAAAAAACATATTACAGTTTGTATACCATTAAATAATTCACTTAATATTTCTTATAAGAAAGTGATATTTAATTAAACTATTACAACTACTAATATTATTATTTCAAAATATAACACAGGAGTTCAATATACAGAAATTAAACTAGAGATTTCTAAATTGATAACACATGATTGATTGTTAGAAACTTTAAAAGTAAAAGAGAGATAAAAAGCAATCCCTAGTTTTAGTTTTATTATTATGAAATTTAATTATTTATGTATATATATAAATAAATAATAAAATAAATAAATAAACGGGGATTTGACGGAAATCCCCGTCAAGGACTAAACGGGGATGGGGACGGGTCTGCGGGCGGGGGAGGTAAATCCCATCCCCATCCCCGTTTAGTAAACGGGGACAAACTTGTCCCCGTCTCCGTCCCGCGGGGATTCAAAACGGGGAATCCCCATCCCCGTTCGGGCGGGCCCCCGGCGGGGACGGGTCCCCGTGTCCCCGTTGACAGATATTCTCTCGGACTTCTCTTTCTTGATGTTTTTGGAATTGAAGAAAGCTCACATTAATTTGTACGGGATTTTCCAAATACAATTTTTTTAATCAATTTTATTTTCAAATTATTAGCTACATTGTTTTTTATTCTATTTGGAATCTATAGACTGAGCTGATTAAATTTTTCCCAACAATGTTGGTAGGTTGATATCACAAAATGAAATACTTTGAGATTTTGCGAACATTTTATTGTATCTTTACTTACACATATCATAAAATAAATTAATATTTTAAATAAATACAAGGGCGGGGATGATTAGTACAAAATAAATAATTATGATAAACAAAAAAGTTATAGATTAAAAATTAAATTTTATCTGGTAATTTTAATGAATTTGAAAATTTTTCAGATACCTACATATGTTGGTGATTAACGATTTCAAAATTTCATAAGAACTCTTCGTTGTTAAGGTGTCATTTCCCTCTTTTCTTGATCAAATGGACTTAGTGAGACCATTCTCATGAATTTTATTTTTCTAAATATTAGCATTTTCTTATTTACATAATTTCCTTTCTTATTTTCTCTCTCTCTCTCTCTTTTTTTTTTTTTCACTTTTATCTCTACTTTTCTTTGTTCCTTATATCTATTTTAAAGACTTCATTTACTCCATATATTCATTTATTAATTTTTCATCATCGGATTTTAAAAAATTTTCTTTATATTTTTTTCCTTCAAAATAAAATCCGTATTTTTTTTTTAAAAATTTTTCTCCCTCTTGTTATCTGAACAAGTCTGTCGTTTTTTTTTTTTTTTCACTGATATATATTATGTGCATTCTCTTATCGGTGAGTTTTAGTGGAATGAGTCTCCAGTAATTAGACTTACGGAAATAATCTTTGTTCATACCGATTGCACCAAACTTGTGAATGGTTGGCATGACACCTTAAGATTGTAAACTAAATGTTTTCCCAAGAGCATTAAACTGGTAACCGCAGTCCAAATATTAATAAAAATTTATTTTATTAATTCATATGTGATGGAGTGGAAGAGGTGGCGCTGACTTACTTGGAGAAAGTCGAAAACGGAAAAAAATCAACGAAGCGGTGAATTTTTCAAGTGTCTGATTTGGGTCCAAAATTAGTGGATTTTCAAGGGAATTGGGCCGGTGAACAGAACCCACAACTTTGTCGTGGGCCCCACCCTAATTTTGCAAAAATATGCTGTTTGGACCTTCAATTTTACGTTTTTATGTTTTTAGGGACTTAATTGCAAATTTTGAAAAGTTTCTGTGTTATTCGGTTTGTTCCGAAATTTTTACCCTAGCTCTACAAACCTATAAATAGGGCTTTTATGTATGAAGAACGCAGTTTTGAATAAGAATTCTTTTGAGCTAATTTGTTTTTTTCTATTCCTAGTTTTGTGAAAAATTAGGTTTTAGAAGCCTAAATTCCGGTATCGTGCGCGATCAACGGAGTTTGGTAGAATTGTTTCCGGTATCTTGCGAGATCAACGGATTCAATTGGTTCGAGTTTAACTTTCGCTGCATCAGTTTGGTATCAGAGCCTAAATCCTAAGCCGAAACTATGCCGCCGCGAAGAGAACGGAGGATAGAAGAAATTGTGGCTGAAGAGGACGGTTTAGAGAATCGACTTGAGCAACGACTGCATCGAATGATTGACCAGCGCCTACAGGAGGCTGTCGATCAACTCACGGAGAGGGTGGCCGGATTGCTTGCGAATCAAAATAGGGCAAACGAAGGGCGCAACCGCGCGAGACCACAGTTTCGTGGAGAGGAAGAAAATCCTTTTGTCGCTGATGAGGATGAGGATTACGAGATTGATATAGGGAGAAATCGAAGGCGGAGGCCGGAACCAGAGGATAGACGTTGGGAGAGTGGAATTCGAACGGAAATCCCAGAGTTCCAAGGAATCCTTCAACCTGAGGAGTTCATTGATTGGTTGACGACTGTTGAGGAAGTAATGGAATTCAAAGGGGTTCCTGAGGACAGAAAAGTGCAGTTGGTGGTGACTAGGTTGAGAGGACGCGCCATGGCCTGGTGGCAGCAGCTCAAACAGACTCGGCTGAGGCTGGGAAAACCGAAGATTGCCGCCTGGGAGAAGATGAAGAAACACATGCGGACTGCGTTTTTGCCCTACAATTACCAGCGGTTAATGTATCAACGCTTGCAGAATCTAAGACAGGGTAATCGGACAGTGGATGAATATACCACTGATTTTTACCAATTGATTGCCCGGAACGATGTTCAGGAGACCGAAGATCAGTTGGTTTCAAGGTATATCGGAGGATTGAGGGAACAAATCCGAGATTTAGTTAATGATTTTGATCCATTAACGGTATCTGAAGCACATCAGCGAGCAGTCAGGATGGAGAGGAGACCCCGTACTGTTGGCTTTACCAATACGGTCGGTGGTGGTGCAAATCGACCCTCCAATACGGCAGCAGCCCCTGCCAATAGAGTTGCCGCTTCACAACCAGCCAATAATCCTGTCAGACGAGTCAGTGGTAATAATGTTAAGTGCTTTTCCTGTGGAGAGGTTGGACATGTCAGGTCTGAATGTAAGAAGGCAGGAAAGCGGGCGATGTTTATGGAAGCAGAAGAGGAGGATGAAGAGGCCCAGTTACCGGAGGATGAAGAAGAAGCTAACAGTGAGGAAGAGGAGATAGTCGCCGGAGATACTGGAACTGCCCTAGTGGTTCGGAGGTTCTGTTACACTCCTCGAGTAGTGGAAGATAACTGGCTGCGAAACAATATTTTCCAGTCCACATGCACGATCAAAGACAAGGTCTGTAAGTTTATTATAGATTCTGGATGTTGTGAAAATATTATCTCTGCTGAGGCTGTTAAGAAGTTAGAATTAGTGACAGAAAAACACCCAAAACCGTATAAATTGTCTTGGTTGAAACAAGGGGGTGAAGTAATTGTGTCAAGGAGGGTATTGGTTCCTTTTTCTGTTGGTAGTAAATACAAGGATGAAGTATGGTGTGATGTAGTTGAGATGGATGCATGTCATCTGTTATTAGGACGACCATGGCAGTATGATAGGGAAACATCGCATGACGGGAAGAAAAATAGCTATAGCTTCTTGTTTGAAGGAGTGAGAATAGTTCTGGTCCCGAAGAAGGAGGAGAGCAAGGGTACGGTGATTATGTTGTCCCTAGCTCAGTTTGAAGAAGAATTTCAAGAAGCGGATTTGGCCTTTGCATTAGTAAGTAAAGAAGTTGGGGAAAATAAACCGAATGCTGAAGCAGTCCAGCCCTTGTTGAAAGAGTTTGCTGACCTGTTTCCAGAGGAGCTACCGGCTGGTTTACCTCCCCTACGTGATATCCAGCACCGAATTGATCTTGAGCCCGGTGCAGCCCTACCTAATCGGCCCCATTACCGAATGAGTCCAGCGGAACATGAGGAGCTGAGGAGACAAGTGGAGGAGCTGTTAGAGAAAGGATACATAAGGGAGAGCATTAGCCCTTGTGCGGTTCCAGCCTTACTGATACCAAAGAAGGATGGGTCGTGGAGGATGTGCGTTGACAGTCGAGCAGTCAATAAGATAACAGTCAGGTATCGCTTTCCTATCCCTCGACTTGATGATTTACTTGATCAAATCAGTGGGGCTACTATCTTCAGTAAACTGGACTTGAAAAGCGGATACTACCACATCAGAATCCGACCCGGAGATGAGTGGAAAACGGCTTTTAAAACCAGAGAGGGTCTGTATGAGTGGTTAGTAATGCCGTTTGGGCTTTCTAATGCGCCGAGTACCTTTATGAGAGTGATGAACCAGGTGTTGAGGCCTTTCATAGGCAAATTTGTGGTAGTTTATTTTGATGACATTCTGATATTTAGTGCCACAGAAGCTGAACATGTACAGCACTTGAGAGCTGTCTTAGAGGTTCTGAGGAGGGAGAGATTATATGCTGCCTTGAAGAAGTGTGAATTTATGGCAAGGAGCGTGCTGTTTCTGGGTTATGTGGTGTCGGCAGAGGGGTTGCAGGTGGACGAATCGAAGATTCAAGCTGTCCAGGAGTGGCCCAGACCCCGGACTGTGACTGAGGTGCGGAGTTTTCATGGACTGGCATCGTTTTATAGGCGATTTATTCCCCACTTCAGTACTATCATGGCACCAATAACAGAGTGTATGAAGCAGAAGGACAGATTTGAATGGTCAGAGGCAGCAGAGGAGGCCTTCAAGGCAATCAAGTATAAACTGACTAATGCACCTATCCTAGTTCTGCCCGATTTCCAACAACCATTTGAGTTACACTCAGATGCTTCAAAACTGGGTATAGGAGCAGTCCTCAGTCAGAATAGCAGACCAGTGGCGTATTACAGTGAGAAGTTGTCAGGGGCAAAGCTTCGGTACAGCACGTACGATGTAGAGTTCTATGCAGTGGTGCAAGCCGTGAAGCATTGGAGGCACTACCTATTTCAGAAGGAGTTTGTGCTCTATACAGATCATGATGCCCTTAGACATCTGCATAGTCAAGATAAAATTTCAGCTAGGCATGCAAGCTGGGTGGCATATTTGCAGCAATTTACCTTTGTTGTGAAACACAAATCCGGAGTGACAAATAAAGTGGCAGATGCCCTCAGCCGGCGAAAGGCGTTCTTAACTGCCATGACTGTTAAGGTTCCGGGATTCGACTCGTTTGCTGAGCTATTACGGACTGATCCTTATTTTTCTACTGTAATGGAAAAGGTTGAGATGGGGGAGCAATCTGATTATCATATACAGCAGGGATTTCTATTTAAGGGTAACCAGTTGTGTGTTCCGGAAAGCAGTTTGAGGCTCCAAATTATCACTGAACTCCACAATGAAGGGCATGTGGGCCGAGATCGCACTTTGCAGCTTGTACAGTCCAGTTACTACTGGCCTTCCATGCGAAGAGAGGTGGAAAAATTTGTGAAACGGTGTGCTGTTTGCCAAGTCTCTAAAGGGTCAGCCACTAATGCCGGTTTGTACATGCCGTTGCCTGTCCCTACACACCCATGGTCTGACATCAGTATGGATTTTGTTTTGGGGTTGCCAAGGACTCAGCGGGGCAATGATTCTGTTTTTGTAGTGGTAGATCGATTTTCGAAGATGGCACACTTCATACCGTGTAAGAAAACTACCGATGCTGTCAAGGTGGCGCAATTGTTCTTCCGAGAGGTCTACAAGCTGCATGGACTGCCCGAATCAATTGTTTCAGATAGGGACACTCGGTTCTTGAGCCATTTCTGGAGGAGTTTGTGGAAAATGGTGAACACACAATTGAACTTCAGTAGTGCTTACCATCCGCAAACTGACGGGCAAACTGAGGTAGTCAATCGGTCGTTGGGAAATCTGTTGCGGAGTCTGGTGGGAGAGCATGTGAAGAGCTGGGATGTGAAGATCTGTTTGGCTGAGTTTGCGCACAACCATGCAGTAAATCGAAGCACGGGTTTCAGCCCGTTTGCGGTTGTCTACTCAGTAATTCCCAAAGGTCCACTGGATCTGTTACCCATTCCGTCCAAGAACAAGCACCATGGAAAGGCTGAAGATTTTGTGGATAGCCTGCAGGAGGTACATGCTGCAGTAAGACACAATTTGCAGGTTTCCAATACCAAGTACAAGCAGTTTGCCGATAAGAAGCGTAGACATGTCGAATACGACGTGGGAGACTTTGTGTGGGCGATTATGACCAAAGATAGGTTTTCTGTGGGTGACTACAACAAACTTTCAGCCAGGAAAATTGGGCCAGTGGAGATCATTGAGAAGATAAATGCTAATGCTTACCGGTTGAAGTTGCCTAGTTCGGTTCGCACCCACGACGTCTTCAATGTAAAGCATCTTCTACCTTATGTCAGTGATTCTTCCGAGGATGAAAATTCGAGGGCGAATTCTTTCCAACCCGGGGAGAATGATGGAGTGGAAGAGGTGGCGCTGACTTACTTGGAGAAAGTCGAAAACGGAAAAAAATCAACGAAGCGGTGAATTTTTCAAGTGTCTGATTTGGGTCCAAAATTAGTGGATTTTCAAGGGAATTGGGCCGGTGAACAGAACCCACGACTTTGTCGTGGGCCCCACCCTAATTTTGCAAAAATATGCTGTTTGGACCTTCAATTTTACGTTTTTATGTTTTTAGGGACTTAATTGCAAATTTTGAAAAGTTTCTGTGTTATTCGGTTTGTTCCGAAATTTTTACCCTAGCTCTACAAACCTATAAATAGGGCTTTTATGTATGAAGAACGCAGTTTTGAATAAGAATTCTTTTGAGCTAATTTGTTTTTTTCTATTCCTAGTTTTGTGAAAAATTAGGTTTTAGAAGCCTAAATTCCGGTATCGTGCGCGATCAACGGAGTTTGGTAGAATTGTTTCCGGTATCTTGCGAGATCAACGGATTCAATTGGTTCGAGTTTAACTTTCGCTGCATCAATATGATTAATTACCAGGGCACTTTCAAATGCAAGACAAGAATTCGAAAGAGAATCCACAAAATAAAGGCCTCAAAAGATCAAATACAAACCAAAGCAATGACTTATAATGTCTAGTTGCTTTGTATCTTATACAATGAAGTAGAAAAGGGTAAAATTGTAAGCAAGGCGCGGACAGTTCTAAGCGTTGACATGGCGATTGTAATCAAGTTTCCTCTGATAATATTTCCTTAACCCAGATTGTATAAAAGGTATTGCTATTGGCATTATAACAGACAACAGGATGAAAAAGGGCCTCGAATCTTCTGGTGTTATCGCTATCATTGCTGAATCATATGTAACAGCCATTGCCATAACGGCCACATTTAATTCCCAGGACAACGGATAATTGTGCAGAAGTACCATTATTATGTGCATGGATACGAAAAATCCAGCACTGTTAAAGACCATGAACCAAATATATGCGGAACGATCTTTTGTTACCAATCGTGATATTCCGGTATGATCATCAGTCCCGCCAGGAGGGCTTAGCACAGCCTGATATGTAGCTGTGGCCATTAGTACGAACACTACAAGCAAATCGGTCCTTATGTTATCCGGCGAGCTCTTTCTCAAATTGAACTTAAAATAATCCTCCAATGGGTGTATTTCTTCTTCGGACAGATTAGTACTACCAGCAGCGGCGACATCTTCAATTTCAGAATTTCGCATCTGATGATGATTTGTTTCTGGTATTGGATTAATGCCGTTTGAATCAGGCAAATTTGCTTGCGTTTCAGATGCTATTTGCTGGAGGAGCTGTTGGATAGGCTGGTGCTGAGAGAGGTCCGCAATAGCCATGGCTGTCAGTTTTCTCTCGTTTGTAGCGTTGACTTGTAGCATTCCAGGATTTGATTTGTTGTATGATACCAAAATTTCTGTAACCTTCCTTAAGACATAGCACCAATTGTATTAGCCAAATAAATAAATCGAGCGGTCATCTATGGACTTGAGGCTTTCCTGGTCCTGGGCTGCATATATCTTTCAACCTCTAAACTTTTTGTTGCCATAAAAAATTTGTTTCCTCTACACCTTTGATAATTTTTCTCAAATTTATACTTATTTACACTACAAGAGAGATTTAGTAAAGTAAAATTTGGCTTCAGATGGGAAACATTAAACCACATATAATTAGAAAAAGAAAAGAGTAATTAATACCTGGAATTTGTTTGTTAATGCTGAAAGATGCAACACAGTGTTGCCTTCCAAATCCTTGAAGTTGAGAACCCTTTTCTTCCAATCATTGGTCATTTCATCAGTAGTGTCCCTGTGAAGAGCATTAAGCAAGAGCTGAAAAGCTTCAAACGTGCAGAATTTCACAGCTAAATGCAAAGCCGTTTCAAATCTGACAGTCACATCTTGCAAGGATTCAGGACAGGCAGAAAGAAACCTCTTCAACAGATGCATATGTCCAGCCCTAACAACAAGATGCAAAGGAATTACGCCTCCCCTCCCTTTCACTCGGACAAGGCCAGGATCCATCTCTACGAAGCAATTCACCATTTGGGTATTATTTTTTTGGATTGCAATGTGGATTGGAGTCCAACCATCAAGATTTGTTTTGGTAGCAAATGATGGCTTTAATCTCATGATTTCCAGTGCAAATTGGATATGTCCAGCTGATGCAGCAATGTGCAATGGAGTATCCACAAATGGTATCTCATCAATACGAGATAAAATATGTGGATTTTCTCTAATTGCTGCATACAACCGGTCAATATTTCCTTCTTTACTAGCATTCATCAGTTGTTGCTCCATTGATGTAACTGGTAGTTAAACTAGCACAAGTTATATGAATTAGGGGAAAAATATTGTAAGAAGGTTCTGTAAAAGAACACAATCTATTGTGCCAAAAAAATATTTCAATAAGAGTAATCCAGACAAGAGAATGTTGTCGTAATATTTCTTTTCCATTACTCAATTATATATTTATAGGCTTATAGGTACAAATGTTTATCGGACGTGCTAGGCCGGGTTTAGTTGGACATTTTCATTAAAAATATTAGGGTAATTTAGATAAATATCTCTATTTCTAACAATTCTTTCAAAAATACATAAAAAGAAAATAAGCGTTAAAAAAAATTTTTGAGATGTTTTCTCCGTGGAATTTTGTTTGAAGTACTAGTCAATCATTAGAAACATTCAATACATGGGACGCTGGTGTAATTGGAACAATTAATTAATTCAATATGCTCCATTTATCTTAATATCATAGCTAGAACCAATGACTTTATGCATTGACCCAAACCCAAATGTCTCCTTGCATATGCTTAAAATTTGAAAAGTAAAAAATATACACATGTATATGTACAAACCAAGTCCAATTCAACAACATTAATCTTCTACTCTTTCACGTAATCTAATTAAGGTTTACCAGTCAAATACACAGAGATTTAAAAGTGAAAAATTAAACATATATAATGCTAAACTTTGATCTTACCTTAATTTCTATAGTTTTGCACTGTTAATTATATTATGATGGAGGCATTAATGAAAGCAAGTGAAGACGGAAATATTGATGGATTATATGCCGCAACAAGAGAAAATCCGCATATTTTAGCTCTAATCGATGAGATATCATTTGTGGATGATAGCATGGAGCCCTAAAACTGACCGCGTACACCACACGGCTTGTCACCGCGTCAACGCATCCGTCAACTCCCCAGTAGTCCATCCGGCACTCGGTCATCCAGGACAAGACCGTTTCCTCAACGGATTGGATCCTAAGCAACGCCGGGTGAAATAACTTATGCCTCATTGAGTCTTCTAACCCAAAAGACAGGTGAGTGGATCCTTCCTGTACACGTGTAAGGGTATGATGCTGTACCAGAAATAGGTGCCACGGGGACAAGAGCAGGGTGGATGCCACAGAGGTCAGATACAGTGTGAGTGCCACGGAGACAAGAGTAGGGTGAGTCCGCTGCGCAGCTATGCCAGAAGAGGAGACCACATCCAGCCAATGAGAATAGACCGTACATAACGGCCTGACAAGGGCACGCGGATTAACCTCCTATAAAAAGGGAAGATAAAAGAGTCCCCAGGTATCTTTATTCCCTCAACACATTTCCTTTATTCTTCTATCTCTCATTCTCCAGATTTTCTGACTTAGGCATCGGAGTGGACCCAGAGGTCACCCGGTCCTCAATCTTTCCGTTTTCCAGGTACTCGGCCTTCAGGCAAGACCAGGCGGTTTTACACCTCGTAAAGACCGCGTGGAGTTCAATTTCCTTCCGGAGACATCAAATTGGTGCGGTGAGCGTGGACCCACTGGACGAGACAATGTCATCGGGACCAACAGCTTCGGACACAATTTCTACAGTCCTTCCTTCTCAAGGAGGAGTAATACCAGCACTATCAGAGATTATGATGCCCTCATCTGCCATGATCATGACTCCAAGTTTGTCCCACACCTTCGCCACCGTCTCAGGTGATAGTGGCGACTCTGCTAGTGCAGTCTTAGATTGGATTGCCAGGAACTATGGGATGACGCCGGCCGACTAGAACGACTTCCGGTGAGCTATTCTCCAGATGCAGGAACAGAGTGTAGTAGGACCCTTGCTGAGCAACAGCACTCCCCCTCCTATAGTGCACACATTGCCAGAATCAGTCTCACACCCAAATGCTGTTCGAGCCCTTTTTCCCACCTTTGAGCATGGGACTCATGGCATCAGACTGGAGGGGTCAGGGTAGGGTATGGCCCAGTCCACCGGGGGAAGTAGCGGAGTGATTGGAGGACCTCACACAGGAGGATATTTCCCTGCTTTTGGCTGGATGCCCGCGCCAGTAAGAGACCAACAGGCTACTACGCAGGTAAACCCCAGTATGGCTGCCTCAGGGAGCATGGGTCCCCAGGCGTTATTTCCCCACTCTTGGTACGGCATATCACACCCTTATTTGCCGAATGCCGCCCACTCATACCAGATGCTGGCTCCGCCGCGCACACCTAATTTCCTCACCACGTACGGCGTTGGCAACAGCTCAGCCATCCCATATAACACACCCGCTACGAACATTCCAAGCAATACAAATACACTACCCCCTCCAACGCCATCCTCCTTGGGTGCAGAGCCCACAGATGACCCCAGATTCATGGCCATGTTTAAAAAGGCATTGAGCACTTTTGCAATACCTTACCAGGAGCCCCTGATGGAAAGTGGGGAATCTCCCTTCTCAACAAGAATCCTCAACCAACCAATCGACCACCGATTCAAGCAGCCGACCTTCGACAGCTACAGGGGTGACAGAGACCCCAGGGTCCATGCCAGGAATTTTAAGAACCGGATGGACATAGCAGGCGCCACAGAAGGACTGGTGTGCCGCCTATTCCCTACTACATTAATAAGAGCGGCTGCTTATTGGTTTGAGTCCTTGGAGCCGGGAACAATTGACAGCTGGGATCGATTGCGGCAGGAGTTCTGCAAGAACTTTATGGGTTCAATACCGACTGGAGCGGCCAGTCGCACTCTCCACGAGGTAGTCCAAAAGCCAAGAGAATCCTTGAGATCATTCATCGACCGGTTCAACCTTGCCTGCTTGGAGGTCAGAAATCTAGACTTCAGTATGGCCAAGGAGGCGATGATCAAGAACACCACCAACAAGAGGCTTAGAGGAGATATCATCACAAGAAAGCCTAGGGAGTTAACCCAGATGATAGCCCTCGCCAAAAGCATGGTGGAAATTGACGAAATTGACATGCCAGCAAAGAACAGAAGGCCCGGCTTCAGTGGTGAAAAGGACAAGGGCGTCCGGTTTGATGAAAGGTCCCAGAGACGGGATCACAGAGACCGCCCTCACCGGGACCGCCCCACTGACCGCTCACGGTTCGCACCGCTGAATGCCCCACTCAGTGAGGTGCTAGTCGCCATCCAAAGAAGCCCCGACTCGAAGAGCATTCGATATCCTCACACGAAGCCTGGCCAAACAATGGGCAGTGACAAAGAGGCCTATTGCAAATTTCACAGAGCAAAGGGCCACCACACGGACAATTGCAGGGTCCTTGCGGCCGAAGTGGACCTGCTGATCAAGGCGGGAAAATTCAGCAGATTCGTAGAAGGCATCACACGAAGCGCACATAAAGATAAAGAGCAGAGGGATGGGTGTGATGATGAGCAGAGACCGGCCAAGAGATCAAAAGGGGTAGTCATGGTAATAGCTGGAGGCCCGGAGTTTGGGTTGCCCAGTAAAAAGGCCAGATTCTCGGCGCGTCAGCCGGCCACTCCAAAAAAAATTGACAGTTTGAATCATTCCTTCTCCCTCCATAGTGACGTACAGGCACATCACGCCGACGCCTTGGTCATTGAGGCCTTGGTAGAAGGGTACACGGTAAAGCGGATCCTTGTGGACACTGGCAGCTCAGTCAACATTATCACCAGAGAAGCGGCCCGCCAGCTGAACATCCACAAGAGCAGAATCCAGCCGGTACTGTCGGAACCAGACCGACGGGAGGTAAATCTTGGCTTTAATTCAAATTTATTTTATTTCAAATTTTTATTATTATTTGTGTAATAATTTATCGTGATGTCTGGTCGATAATGAAATTTTAGAGAGTCGCCACCAATCGATTTTTTCGGTCCGATTGGACACCTTAAATAACCAGAGAATTATATGGGTTCGTTTGCTAATTACGTGTAGGGAAGATAAAAAAATCACCCTACCCCGCCCATAATTGGTACTAAAGTTGTAAATTATGCTATTGGGATGTATTTCTTTCCTCCTATTATTAAATGTATAAAGTTATTTTATTTTAACAAATTATATTTATTTAAACCCATAACATGGATTTAAATATTTATACACATACTATATTTGTATTTAAATAAGCTTTGTATATTTTTTTACTTCCATAACATGGACGTAAAAAATGCGTAAATACCGTAAACCCAATAAAAGTATTAAAATATTTCCATATAATCACGTAAAGCATATATCAATAATCAATGCTTAAAATTAACCGGGATTTTTATAACGCCCCTTATTAAATTAGCTCAGATTATTTTTATCATGAAATAAGGTTAATCTTGTCAACTTAAATCATATTTTTATAACCATAGCATAGTTATAAAAATAGAAATTCCAAAATCATACGTACACAAATTTATTTTATGTTATTTATTTATTTTAAAAATCTTTAAATTTTTATTGCCCTAGTTTTTAATTAACAAAAACTTACATATGTATCTATATGAGAAAAATAAAAAAAGACAAATTGGGCTGACTTTAACAAATACTATAAGCCCACCAAAATAAACCTAAAACCAAGAAAAAGGAAAAGAAAAAAATGTTGACCAGAAATCAAGCCCAAAACCAAGCCCAACCCGGACCTCTAACCCAATGGGTATTGTCCACCATATAAAAGCCAAATTTCTCCTTTCAACCCTAAAACCCATTTCTTTCACCAGCCTCCTTTGCCTTTTCCTCTCTTTGCAACCCTAAAATCCAACCTCTCCTTCCCCACATCAGCCGCCACTTCTTCTTGTCCGGCCATCTCGCCGGCCGCCTCTCACCGTTCTCGTTCTCTCCTTCTTTCTCTCTCGTTCTTTCTCTCTTTCTCGCTCTTCCTCTCCTTCTCTCGCTCTTATGTTTCTCTCTTTCTCTCGTTTTCTGCCTTTCTCTCTTTCTCTCGTTTTCTGCCTTTCTCTCTTTCTTTATTTTTCGATCTCTCTGGTTCTCTCTTTCTCTCGTTTTCTCGTTCTCTCTTTCTCTCGTTTTCTGCCTTTCTCTCTTTCTCTATTTTTCGATCTCTCTGGTTCTCTCTTTCTCTCGTTTTCTCGTTTTCTCTTTCTCTCATTTTCTGCCTTTCTCTCTTTCTCTATTTTTCGATCTCTCTGGTTTTCTCTTTCTCTCGGCCTGCCTCGCTCCTTCTCTCTTCCTCTCGGCCTGCCTTGCTCCTTCTCTCTTCCTCTCGGCCTGCCTTCGCCGGATTTTTCGCCCTCCGCCGCGATCTGGTGGTCAGATCTGAGACGATTCAACCTATATGCCGATTGGGTTTTTATTTTGTTTCTTTTTTATTTTTTGTTTTTTTGTTGTTTTTTTTTTTGTTTAATTTCTGTTGTTTAATTTCTGACATTTTTTATTTTGTGATTTACAGGTTTTATGAGGTGGCAAAACTAAGCCTGGCTTCAGTTTGCTTATTTTGGCTAAGTCTCTAAACCCTCTTTTTGTGACAAGCATGAGTATATAAAAAGTATACTCTGTTTATTTGAACTTTTAATGGCCTCTTTACACATACATGAACCTGATGTGCCTCTAAATTTGGATTTTTGATGTTGATGAATGGTTTTTACATGGTGTATTTGGTGCTGGAATTTTGATTAAAAGAAACAATTGCATGTTGGAATGGGAAAGAGATACTGACTTTGCTATGTTGCTGATTTGGACCTGATTATTTATGTTAATAAATGGCCTTTGCTGAGTTGGGTTTTCTGTTTTGTGAAAGATTATATTTAGAAGGGGCTGTGATGAAGAGGCCAAAAAAAAAAGACATTTCTTTTTAACCACATGGTTTTTGTTTTCTCTTAGTTTCTGGACACAAAAAAAAATGAGTCTTGCATTCAGCCACCCTCTCTATGTTAGGCTAATGTGGTTTTTTCTTGAAATTTATCTTTTTAAGTTGAAACCTCTGGTTTTAATTTTGAGAGCAGGAGGCAAAATGTGAGGCATTTTATAGTGTTCTTTGAGGCAAAGTACCCCAAAAATCATGTGTGTTCATATGGATTAAAAGATAGTAAACTTCTGAGCCCATTTGACTAAAATTATTTTACTTGAATTTATAAATTATGGGAACCATTACTCTTCTATTAGGGTTACTAATGTGAGCTGTGGTCATCACATGACCCTAGCTCTATTAGTGACAAATGCAGAGTAGAAAACTATTTATAGAAATGATTATTCATGAATGATAAAGAGAAGGTAATAAAATTCAATTATTTGCTGGAAATAAGCACTAAATATTGGTATACTTACTTGATACTTGGATTAGGCTGAAAACTGAATAACTTCTCTTTGGGTTGCAGGTGTATTTTGAAGATTTTTGAAAGGGAAAATCAGTGTATCAGAGGTTGAAGAATGAAAAAAAGAAAACTGTCTTTTTTTTTTTCTACTGAGCTGCCTTTTATAGGCCTCAAAACCACTGTATAACTGGACTTAAGTGTAATTTTGTTTTGTATTTTCTGCCTCACTTGGTTTGTAACCAAAGGAAAAACACTAAAACCTTGGGAATTGGCTGTATTCAGCCGTGAATCCTTTTCCTGCCATTTGCTTTTCTGTTTTTTGCCATGCTGCCTTCTTTAGTCTATGATGCTATATTTTTTATTTTTTTTTTTAATTTATTTATTGATTCCTATTTTTGTATTATAAAGGGCCCATTAAAAAAAAAGCCCATTTGAATAAAAGCCCATTTAATTCCTCTTGTGCTTTCTATATAAAACACAAATAGACTTGTTAATTGGTAAATTATAATTATTGGAATGACAAAATTGATTTGGGTAAAAATCGGGTATCTACAGGTACATTCCCCGCTGGTCGGTCTGAGTGGCCATTCGGTCACTGTGGTAGGACAGGTAACTCTCGCCCTAGAAGTGGGTGACACAACGCACACCTGGAGATCGGAGGAGAATTTTGTGATCATCGACAGCCCGCTTGCATCTAACTTGATCTTGGGAAGACCTTTCCTAGTGGAGTCAGAGGTGGTCCTCTCCATCCGGTACTTGGCCCTCCAAATACCGACTACGAAGGGGGTAGCAGTGGCTAGGGGGAGCCAATAGGTGGCCCAAAAAACCTACTTAGCTTCTCTGAGAACAGAGGAGGCCGGTTGGGAGTCGGAGAAGTCAGAGAAACAGGAAAGGGCTGAGCCGGTGGATGAACTTGAAACCCTGGTGGTGGGACCAGAACGATCGATCCAGGCGGCCAAGGAACTGAAACCTGAACTAAAGCAGGCAATCGCAACAGTGCTCCAAGAAGAACAGGGGACCTTCGCCTGGAACACGAGTGACATTATTGGGGTCTCGCCTGAAGTGGCAAAGCACAGCCTAAACATAGACCCTGCTACAAAACCAGTGGCGCAGAAAAGGAGAAAACATGCCCCGGAGAGACAAAAGGCGATCGAGGCAGAGATAAGCAAATTGCTGGAAGCAGGGCACATCAGAAAGGTGCGGTACTCTGAATGGTTAGCCAATGTGGTACTAGTGAAGAAGCCGAATGGGACGTGGCGCATGTGTGTGGACTTCACCGACTTAAACAAGGCCTGCCCAAAGGACAGCTACCCTTTGCCCAGCATTGACCAGCTAGTTGACTCCGCAGCCGGGCATGCCATATACTCGTTCTTGGATGCCAAGTCAGGGTACCACCAGATTCCAATGGACCCAAAAGACGAGGAAAAGACTACTTTCATCACACATGAAGGCACCTACTGCTACAAGGTAATGCCCTTCGACCTGAAGAATGCTGGAGCAACTTACCAACGACTGGTCAACCACATGTTCAAAGACCAGATCGGGCGGACAATCGAGGTGTACGTTGATGATATGATCATCAAGAGTAAGAATGAGGAGAGCCACGCCGATGACATTCAGGAGGCCTTTAGGATACTACAGAGATACCGCCTCAAGCTTAACCTAGAAAAGTGCATATTCGGAGTACGAGGAGGAAAGTTTCTGGGTTTCATGATCTCGCAGAGAGGGGTAGAGGCGAATCCAGAGAAGATCAATGCAATTTTGGATATGGTACCCCTAAAAACAGTGAATGAAGTCCAACGCCTCAATGCACTGGGGAGGTTCATTTCCTTCTCAGCCAAAAAATGTCTGCCTTTCTATAAGGCAATCAAGAAGGGTCAGAAGTTTGATTGGGACCACGAATGCCAAGAAGCCTTCGACCGGATTAAAAGCTTCTTAGGAACTCCGCCGCTATTGAGTCGGCCAGTTCCAGGTGAAATGATGTATTTATATCTGGCGGCGATGGATGAAGCAGTGGGCTTAGTGATGATTAGAGAAGAAGAAGGCCAACAGTACCCTGTATACTACACTAGCAAAGTACTAAGGGGAGCAGAGCTCAGGTATCCGAAGATAGAAAAGCTGGCCTTGGCAGTAGTTTCAGCTTCCGTCAGGTTAAGGCCTTACTTCCAAGCCCACACGATGATTGTGAGAACAAACTTCCTATTGAAGAAAGTGCTCCAGAGACCAGATACTTCAGGCCGCCTGGCTGAATAGGCCATCAGACTCAGTGAATTTGATGTTCGATTTGAACCTCGGCCAGCACTGAAAGCCCAAGTCCTGGCAGATTTCGTGGTGGAATTTACAAGGCTAGAGCCAAGTCAAGTACTGCAAGTAGAAGAGTGGAAAGTATACGTGGACGGGGCCTCATCTCAAGAAGGAGCAGGCATCGGGGTGCATGTTGAAGGGCCCGAGAAAATAAGAATATCTTACGCCACGAAGTTGGCCTTTCCCACCACCAACAATGCCGCGGAATATGAAGCCATAATCAAAGGGCTAGAACTCATCCGGGAAATCGCCCCAGACCGAGTAAAGCTGCTGAGCAACTCAAGGTTAGTTTCCAACCAAATCAATAAAAACTTTGAAACTAAAGATCCTTGCATGTCCAGGTACCTACAAAAGGTACGATGCTTGCTTGAAGCCATCGAAGGGAAAGGCACCGTATGGAGAGTGGAAAACATATCCAGAAAAGAAAATGTTGAAGCAAACAAACTCGCCAAAGCTGCAGCCAGCACTAGGGATTGGCAATTCTTGAATTGCCCATATGAAGTCCAAACCAAGCCTGTAATTGAAGCAGAGGAAGTCCTGATAGTGGAGAAGAAGGGAAGGGGATGGATGGAGCCCATACTAAAATACCTTGTTGAAGGAAATCTACCCGAGGATAAAGGAGAGGCCGTAAAGATCTCCAGAAAAACCCAACGATATGTGGTAATTGATGGCGAACTCTACAAAAAATCCTTCGCAGACGCATGGTTGAAATGCATCACCGCTGAAGAAGGGGATTATATCCTCAGGGAACTTCATGAAGGAATTTGCGGTGCACACCAAGCTGGGCAAACGCTAGTAAGGAAGGCAAAATTGCAGGGTTACTTCTGGGAAACCATGGAGGCGGACACCGCGGATTATGTCAAGAGGTGCCACCAATGCCAGATCCACTCAAAGAAATCCCATCTGCCTGCAGCCGAGCAAAAGTCAATATTAACCGGGTGTCCTTTCTCTACATGGGGCATTGACATAGTAGGGCCCATGCCTGAGGCTAGCCGGCAGAGGAAATTCATCATCATCGCAATAGACCATTTCAGCAAATGGGTCGAAGCAGAGGCAACCCAGGCCATCACACCGGAAAGGGTCATCTCCTTTGTCTGGGATCACATCATCACAAGATTTGGGATACCTCACAAAATTATATCTGACAATGGCACCCAATTCACTTCAAACAAATTTGGAGAATTCTGTAAGGGGCTCAAGATCACACAGAGTTTTTCTTCGGTAGCGCACCCTCAAAGCAACGGGCAGACAGAAGTCACCAATCTGATTATAGGTGACGGCATCAAAAAGAGGTTGGAAAGCCACAAAGGCGCCTGGGTTGATGAACTAAACAACGTCTTGTGGGCCTACAGAACTACCCCAAGACGACCGACTGGAGAAACACCGTTTCCCATGGTTTACGGCGTTGAGGCAGTGGTTCCAGTCGAAATCGGTGCCCCCAGCGACTGAGTGCTCTACTATACTGAAGCCCAGAATCATATCAACATGAAGTACCATCTGGACTCCCTGGAGGAAAGAAGAGAAAGGGCCTACATCCTAATGGCGGCTTACAAGAACAAAGTGGCCCGTTATCACGATAGAAAGGTGAAGATGATAGCACTCAAAGAATGAGATTTAGTCCTAAAGGACTCTACAGCATCACAAGCGAGGGAAGGAAAAGGAAAGCTTGGCGCAAAGTGGGAAGGGCCATACAAAGTGGCGGCAGCACTCGGACCAGCAACTTACAAACTTCAAAGCCTAGATGGAAAAGATGTCCCACGGACATGGAATATTGCCAATCTAGGGCAATACTTCTCGCCTGAAAACAACTAAGGGAAACAATGGGCTGCACTCTTTTTTCCCGCTAATGGATTTTTTCCCACTGGGTTTTTCCATAGCCGAGTTTTTAACGAGGCAGCACCTGTATCTGTAAGATGTACTGCAAAAGATCAATAAAAGCATCTTTCAAGTCATAAAGTTTGTGAAACTCCCATCAGAGGAGCCGGTCATAACCGGATATATGTTCATTATAAAACTCCCATCAGAGGAGCCGGTCATAACCGGATATATGTTCATTATAAAACTCCCATCAGAGGAGCCGGTCATAACCGGATATATGTTCATTATAAAACTCCCATCAGAGGAGCCGGTCATAACCGGATATATGTTCATTATAAAACTCTCATGAGAGAAGCTGGTCATAACCGGATAAAGTTCCAATAAAGGAACCATCAGCAACCGAACATAGTTCATTAAAAAAAAAAAAAAAAACTCATGCTAAAGAAGCCAGTCATAACTGGATGGAGGCAAACAGAGCAAAGATATTTTTCACGAAGGAAAATCAGTCGAAGCGAAATAATAAAAACAATATGCAAAAGATGGAATACCGGCTGAATAAAGGGTAAATTTCATTTCCTTTAACAAAAGTTACATCACCAGAAGAAAAAAACAAATTACAAATGGAAAAGCAACACTACAAAGGGTGTTCATCCGCCCCGGGTACGCCGTCCTCTGTCTGCACCTCAACATCGGCCTGCGACTCGGCGTTAGCCTCCTCCCCTCCATGCTCCTCGACGCGAAGCTCGTCGTAGCGCCGGAAGTCAATGGAGTTGAGATCGATGGCCAGATCCTGGTGGACAGCTTGGCAAGCGGCCAAAACACGCTGACCAAACAGCTGTCCAAGGAGCACCAACTGGTTGGTTGCATCAAACAAGACGGCCTCACATTTGTCCATGTCCTGTTTGCGCCCCACCTTCTCCTCTCCAAGTTGCTTCTCCTGCGCCTCCAACTGTTGTTTCAGGGCCTCCTTTGCCACCTGCTCCTCCTCTAGTTCCTTCTTCAAGCGGTTGAGCTCTTAGCCTTGTGACCAGGACCTGTTCTTCTCCGCATCCAGGGACGCCTGAACCTCCTTCAGCTTTTTCTCCAGCTAACTTGTCTTGGACAGGCGGGCAGCCAAATCCACCGCCCTAGAAATCCCCTGCAGAATGGTAAACTGAATAAGTAAAAGAAGAAGGGAGAAGATATTTGAAGGGTCCACCAAAGTAGTTATGGAAGTCAGGTCCAGCAGACATAAAGAGGCCGCCGTGTAGTCGCTTATCTTAGCGTACTCCTCCTGATCACCAGGCAACACGAACCCGGCTCTGAACTCATCCTGGGCTGAGGTATCTATTATCCTGGCATGCCGACTGCTTCTCTTCCGCATCCAGGGCAAAGAGGGAGCAGATGGACCAGAAGAGGCGATGGCAGCTTCAGGACCCTGGCCAGGCAAACACAAAGATAAAAAAAAAAAAAAAAAAAAAAACAAAAAGGAGAAAGAAGTAGGGAAACTCGAAGCCAGGGACTTACAGGGCAAGGAGTCGGTTCAGGACCAGCTGCAGTAGCCCTTTTTCTCTTCGATGTCTTGGGGGCGCTGGGCCCCTTAGCCTCCCCCCCAGCATCAGACGGGATTTCCGTAGGGGCAGGACGCGGCTCTTTCAAGATGTTCTTCTTCTTAGCTACTACAATGCGGTCAAGGACGTCAGCTTTATTCATGCCTGAAAACACAAATAAAAATAACTAAGCAAAAATAAAAAGGGTATCTTTTCTTACAGTTACAAGACCCGGGTGATATGTAAAACCGAATCCCTCCCGCTCTACGAGCCTAACTTTCTCCAGGTAAGCATCCACCGCAACTTGCCAGGTCCACTTATTGGGAGCCAGAGTCCTGAACTCCTCCAAGAATGTCCTCTCACCTGGCGTTAGGCGCTGCTGAGCTTTTCCTGCTCCATTGAAGGACCACTTCACAGGGAATGCGTCGTGGCCCTTTTTTATCTTAATAAAAAATAAGAAATACTTGAAGCGCTTCAAGGAGGATATCCGCTTCTGGAAAATGTAGAAGTCCGCCTTCTTAGATAACTGGTAGTGGTCTTCACCGGAATTCAACTTAGGAGTGGCCAACTTGCGAAAGAAGGCGGCAGGCAACTCAAAACCCAGATTTTCGCACAACCAGAAGGTAGCACAGATATCCCCCCAAGCGTTAGGATGAATTTGAGCCGGGCAGAAACCCCAGACCTGCAGGATGTCGTTGATGCTGGGTGGAAGAGGATAGGAGAAGCCGGAGCTGATTTGATCCATATAGATAAAGAAATAGCCTGGTGGAGGTTTATGGACCCGCTGGTTTAACGATGGAAACATAACCTCACACTTACGCAACCAGGGATAAAACTGCTTACATAGCCGGATGTGCGCCTCGTGGGTCTCAGCGACCATGTCCTCAATACGAGGAGTCATCCTCCTGGCTCCAGTTCTACTGGGACCGGGTAGAGGGACTTCAACTGAAGAAGAATCCACCAGGATAGGCCCTTCAGCAGGCGGTTCAGCAGGTATAGGAGGCTGAACAGATGTGCCCGCCTCCTCACCTAGGGTAGGGGGTGGTGAAGGAGGAGGAGAGCTGGAATCCAAGGAAGTAGTAAGACGGTACTCATCCCCCGAAGAAGAAGGCGGACTAGGCAGATTGGGCGTAGTAATTATTAGATAGTCAGCAGGGTTAGTGGGATCTAGGAGGCGGCGAACCGGCTGTCTTAAAATTGAAACCCCGTTTACCCTTGTCTACCCTACTGGGCCGGTTTCTAGAATTCACCAGCTCCCCAGACCTATCACTAGCAGTCGATCCTAAATCACTAAGAGTCACAGATGAACTCATGGCAGCAAAAGAAACGATGAACAGGAAAAATGAGCAACAAAAAACGCAGCCCAGAAATAAAAATACCCAGGAAAGCAAAACCTAATACTGAAATCAAGCAAAATCAGAACACAAACCAGCAAAGGAAAGAAGACTTACTGGAAACTAAGAGTCGAAAATTGGACGAAGGCTGTGGATACAAGAAATAAACCCCAGAAATCACGAGAATCCTAGAAGAAGGTTGCAGAAGAAATTTCAAGATGGAGAGAAGAGCGCCCCAAACCCCTTTTTAAAGGGGGATAGAAGGGGGCAGGTGAAAGGACGCCCCCTGACACAGTTTCAGTAGAGGGACACGTGTCATCCTAACACAGGAGGAAGCGATCCCAAGAGTCTCCTCGAGCTACGCAAACCAACTGCCAGAAAATCATAATGATAAACCCTTAAAAGGGGTTTCTTTCTCTCACCAGGGGGGGACTCCTGATAGCATGGAGCCCTAAAACTGACCGCGTACACCACACGGCTTGTCACCGCGTTAACGCATCCGTCAACTCCCTAGTAGTCCATCCGGCACTCGGTCATCCAGGACAAGACCATTTCCTCAACGGATTGGATCCTAAGCAACGCCGGGTGAAATAACTTATGCCTCATTAAGTCTTCTAACCCAAAAGACAGGTGAGTGGATCCTTACTGTACACGTGTAAGGGTATGATGCTGTACCAGAAATAGGTGCCACGGGGACAAGAGCAGGGTGGATGCCACAGAGGTCAGATACAGTGTGAGTGCCGCGGAGACAAGAGCAGGGTGAGTCCGCTGCGCAGCTATGCCAGAAGAGGGGACCACATCCAGCCAATAAGAATAGACCGTACATAACGGCCTGACAAGGGCACGCGGATTAACCCCCTATAAAAAGGGAAGATACAAGAGTCCCCAGGTATCTTTATTCCCTCAACACATTTCCTTTATTCTTCTATCTCTCATTCTCCAGATTTTCTGACTTAGGCATCGGAGTGGACCCAGAGGTCACCCGGTCCTCAATCTTTCCGTTTTCCAGGTACTCGGCCTTCAGGTAAGACCAGGCGGTTTTACACCTCGTAAAGACCGCGTGGAGTTCAATTTCCTTCCGGAGCCATCAAATTGGTGCGGTGAGCGTGGACTCGCTGGACGAGACAATGTCATCGGGACCAACAGCTTCGGACACAATTTCTTTCGTTAGGCTTGGATTAATTAGGCTTGGATTAAGGTTTTCTTTCGTTAAGTGTGCCCTTATATAGACACCATGTCTAATTAGGTTTTAATTAGGTTAATTAAACCCAAGCCCACTATAATTATAATTACATAAATAAACTTTAATTGAAAAGTATATACTACGTAATTTAATTTCATTTGACTAAATTTAATTACCCCTAAATAAAATTAAATCACACTTAAGTAAATACAATACATTTATTTAATTTTCCTACTTAAGAAAATTATTTAATTAATTGTTTACTTTATGTAATTCAATTAATTGATAAATTAATTAATTACATTATGTAAATTTATTAATTAAATTAAATCAACCCAATGTTAATTAATTACCTTGACACCGAATGTCAACTAATTAATTAATGCATTCTTTCCAATGTAGATTACATGCACAATTTCTATAAATTCCAGCTCAGTTGATCTATGTGCAGGATCCTATGGGTCTATTTTTATGTTGGCAGTAGGCCCAAGGCCCACAGACTGTAAGTGGGTTCTAGCAAAACAATACAATCCCCAATTAAGACAGAGATACAACAGTCTTTAGAAGACACTCACCCAGTAGTAATCTCATAGTGTCCTTTGCCTAACGATATCGATATGCATAAACAAGAGGCATTGTGTCCGTCATCCTCTTCTGCTGTTTATTATATTTCTTGACCTTGAGTTGACTGATTAATTAAATAAACACGGACTTACTTGGGTATGGCCATACACTTATCAGTCCCACTCATCAAGTGGCTAATGATATCATCTCGGTGTTACTCGAGTGGCAATTCCATCACTTCATCATCAATATCAACATGTTCACCAGTCCACCCAATCATACCCGTATTTAGCATCCTTTTACAGACCTGCTAGGCATATGTCAAAGTGAACCGGATTTCATATTGATACTATAATGAAATCTGGTCTAAGAACAAAAGAGCCTACTCAAGAAAGACCTATGACGCGACAACCATGTGGCTTTCTTGTGCGGATCGATCCAGTCCCATGTGAACGATTTGTACCTATATTCATGACTGACTATACAAGTACTATGGCTAGTTAAGAACTGCTATATATGTTGGATATGCCCTAGTCCCGAGGTTTTGGACCTTGTATTTGTATTGTACATTTATTGGATTCATGTATTATACATATTTTGTGTCATTAATAAAGGCATTAATTCATTTATTATATAGATCTTGTGCAGTATTTTAAATGAAGTATCCAATGGATATATCCATATCTATGTTGACGAATGTCATGCACTTGGCAGTAAGACCATGGATAGGGAAAACGATATGACCATAAAGAGATCCGTAGTCTGTTCCAATCATAGGAATGAATGGAACTAGAGACTATCATTAACCTGGTTATATGGTGGTGTCTTACCTGGTCATTGGACATGGGATGTCAACCAAGTTAATGGGTACATGCAAAAGGGGCATGGTACTGGATAGATCCACTAAACGAGAAATCCACATGGTATAGTATCACAAGTGATTCTCGTGTAGTTCTTGTATGGATCATTTGACCTGACCATATGATGGTGTTGCATGCAAGGTCGTATACTTAGGGGTACGCCTAAAGGGCCTGTAATAGGGTGCCAATTATGGGTGCTTTCGGGTATGTCACTAAGCATGGCAGTACTATGGATATGCAGAGGGGATATGTCACTCAGTAGTCCACTGAGAAGATATCACCGGCCTCTTGATGAATGTGATTGATAAGAGTGTGGCCACACCCAAACAAGTTGAAACTTGTTTGTAAGCATCAGTACATTCCGGATCAAGTAAATGTTCGGACACAAAAGAGGGTGATTAATCCATGCCTCTGTGTTGGACACCGATATCAATGACATGGGATATACAAGTTCAAACTACAAGGTTATGATTTCAGTTGGACTGCCATCTCCATCTTAATTGGGGGCTGCAGTAGCTTGCTAGAGCCTGCCTGCAGTCTGTGGGCCATAAGCCCACTGCTAATATAAAGATGGTCCCACGGGATCACATTGAACGTCTAAACACGGACTTAAGGAATCACCTATATACTTGGAGTATACACACTGGAGAGACAGGATTATATTAATTATATTATAAACATCAATTAGATTGATCATAATAATAAAATTAATATTTGCATTAGCCTTCTCATAATTAATTAAATTAATTTATGAGATTATTTCCTAGGTGGAAATATTTCACATTTATAGGTTTACATGTATCTTAATTTTATGTCTGTCAAATTTAATTCCATGGTGAAATTAATTGATCAAATTAATTTTGATTTAAATGTATAGAACATATTATATGGTATAATATGTTAGGATACATGTTAAATAAAATTAAGTTTGATAATCAATTGGGCCAAAAGAATTAAAGTTGAACTGGGCTTGAAAAGGAGAAAAAGCCCTGCATAGAATTAAGATGGGATGGGCCAAAATTTTACACAAAAATTTCAGCCCACTAGGTCAAAATATGACCTAAAGAATTCGGCCAAGGGTAGTAGATGCCATAGTAGAAAATTGCAGCCCCTTCTCTCCCAAAAATTCTTCGATTCCAACGCTAGCACGGGTCGTGTTCCACAGCCATTCGTGTACCTGAACGTGGAGGGAATCTGTTTTGATTTCTGCAACCGTCTCCAGAAGAGATATTCCGGGTGAGAATTAATTCTCTTCTATTTAATTTTAAAGTTTTACAATTTTCATCTTAATTGCTCCTGATCACGGATTTGAGGAAATTGTCGTGATCTTCCGCATTTATTCGGATGATTTCCAGTGAAAAATCTCAACAATACAGTCATCGAATATACCAGTCTATGGTTGTATTCATTCCCACGATTAGAATAGACCTGGGATAGGTTTTATGACTATCAATCAATGGATACTCTACTCATATTATTGCACAAGATATAAATGAAATAGATTAATTGCCTTTATTAATGTGACACAAATAATGTATTCATACAATGAGTCTTAATGTATAATATAAAATACAAGAATCCAATGCCCTAAGAACTAGGGTACACCAATAATCTCCCACTAGCACTAGTTCTAAGTGGGCATTGCCCTAATTCCTATAGATCTGATATGACCGTCGTGATGTGTCTGCGGCAGCGCTTTGGTCAATGGATCAGTGACATTATTCTTGGTGTTAACCCTCTACAATGATATGTCACCTCTGTTCACGATCTCCCGAATGAGGTGAAACTTTCTGAGCACATGTTTGGATCTCTTATGTGATCGGGGTTCCTTAGCTTGTGCGATGGCCCTGTTGTTGTCACAAAAAACATTAACTGGGTCTAGGATAGTAGGTACTACTCCCAACTCGGTTATGAATTTCTGGATCTAAACAGCTTCCTTTGCGGCTTCGTATGCAGCTATGTACTCAGCTTCCGTTGTAGAGTCAGTAATGGTGGCCTGCTTTGAGGACCTCCAACTAATCGCATCGCCATTCAGGAGAAAAACATAGCCAGATTACGACTGGTTCTCATCTTCATCGGTCTCAAAGCTTGCATCAGTGTAACCTGACACTACCAGCTCATCTTAACCTCCATACACTAAGAAAGCATCCTTTATCCGATTAAGGTACTTCATGATTACCTTGATAGCCTTCCAGTGTTCCTCCCTGGGGTCTGACTGGTATCGGCTAGTCATACTTAGTGCAAATACGACATCAGGCCTCGTACATAACATGGAGTACATGATAGATCCAATAACAGATGCATAAGGGATCTTTTCCATGTTTCCTGTCCTTTTTTGTTTTAGGATCATCTTTCTTACTCAGCTTCAACCCATGGTGAATAGGCAAGAATCCTTTCTTTGCCTTATCCATACTGAATCTTTTCAGAAACTTGTCAATGTTCGTGGCCTGACTTAGGCCTAGAAGCCGATTGGATCTATCTCTATAGATCCTGATCCTTAAGATCGTCTCAGCTTCGCCTAAGTCCTTCATTGCGAAGCACCTACTCAACCACTGCTTAACCCCTTGCAGTGTTGGTATGTCGCCTCCAATGATAATGATGCCATCAACATACAGCACTACGAAGGTGGAAACGCTCCCACTAACCATCTTATACACACAGGGCTCATCAAAATTTTATGTGAAGCCATATTCCATAATGGCCTCATTGAATCTCTGATTCCATGACCTTGATGCTTGCTTCAATCCATAAATGGATATTTGAAGCTTGCATACCCGATTTGGATACTTTGGATCGATAAAACCCTCAGGTTGTGCCATGTACACATCCTCGAGTAGCTTTCCATTAAGGAAAGCGATATACCATATCTTATAATCGTACCATGTAGCTATGGCTAGTAGTATCCTAATGGATTTTAGCACAGCAACTGGTAAAAAGGTTTCATCATAGTCAATTCCTTGAACTTACCTGAATCCTTTTGCCACCAATCGCCCTTTGACTAATTTTGACTAATTCTTAAAATACTATCATTTGTCATTGTTAAAATTTTTTTTGACTAATTCTTAAAATACTGTCATTTGTCATTGTCAAAAATATGCTCATTTAGTTTAAAAAAAGAAAAGAAAAGAAAAAAACCCCGAAAATACTCCCCTTCCTATACTAACACAATTCCCTCTTATTCTCTATCATCTTTTGTAATTTACATGCTATTTTTTTTAGTTATTTCTCAAATTATTTACTTTTTCAACATTCTGCTTTAACAAGTTCTTTTCGATTCTTTTTTGTTTTCGAATTGATATCTATATGTATATATTTTTTCTAATTTTTTTTCGAATCATCAAAAAAGTATCAGAAATATATCAAACATAACTCTTTTTGCAGTTTAAACACAATAAAATGCATAAAAAATGTATCATAAACTCATAAAAAAAGGTAATTCTTTATGCAGCTTTAATGCTAAACACAATAGAAGATGAACAACTAAAAGAAGACATGCAAGTATATCAGTACACAATAATGTATAACCAAGAAGAAGAAGATTATCACCAACTTTACATAAAAAAAAAAAACTACAGACAACACAATTAAAGAAATATACAAATAACATATTAGAAGCATAAAAAATGTATCACAAAAATATGATAAAAGTACTACAAAAGTAACACAAAAGTATCTGAAATGCATCAGAAATGTATCAAAGTCACAAAAAAATATCGGAATAACAAAACAACATACAAAATGTACAAAAAAAAGTATCAGTATTTTCAATACTTTTTGATAATTTTCTAATACTATATATATATATATATATATATATATATATATATATATATATATATATATATATATCTCATTTCGAAGAGAAAAAAAAGACGATAAAAACATTTTAAAATGACGTGTCGAAAAAATTAATGGATTAAGAGATAAATAACAAAAATTAAATTTAAAATATAAAAAAGGAATGGGTCCTCTCTCCCTATCAAACATGTTGGTTCCTTGCTGATAGTGCACTTAAATTATCTCCTGTTTTACATGTTCCTGATTCCAAGTCTAATTTAATTTCTATTAGTGCACTAACCCGTTCTAATGATGTTTCTGTTGAATTCTTTGACAAATTTTTTGTGGTAAAGAACCTGAATTCCAAACAGGTGCTACTTCGCGGCCCGAATAGGAATGGACTTTATGCTATGCCCACTTCACTTTCAGCTCCAATCAAGTCTCATCTCACCTCCCTATCAACCTGGCATGAGCGGCTTGGGCACCCGGCTTCTTCTGTAGTTAGTCAAATTTTGAAAAACAATAAGATTCAATTTTCCAATAAATCTGACCGTCACATTTGTTCTAGTTATGCGGTCAGTAAGAGTCATCGTTTACCATTTGAACTCTCAGATTCTGTTGTTGATGGTCCTTTGGATTTAATTTGTTCGGATGTTTGGGGTCCAGCCCCGGTTAATTCACATGATGGGTTCTCTTATGATTTATTATTTTATGATCATTATAACAAATATTCTTGGCTCTATTTCTTGTGTTATAAATCTGAAGTGATGAAAACTTGCATTAAGTTTCGTACTATGGTTGAGAAATTTTTTGGGCGTCCTATCAAAGTCTTTCAGTTTGATGGGGGAGGAGAATTCATTGCCATGAAAAATTATTTGTCTGAGAATGGTATTCAACACAGCATGTCATGTCCGTATACCCCAGAACAAAATAGGGCAGCGGAACGGAAACATCGCCATGTTGTTGAAACGGGTCTTGCTCTACTTAATCGTGCACATTTACCACTTTCTTTCTGGTCTTATGCATTTGACACTGCTGTTTTTCTCATTAATCGTATGCCATCACCTGTTCTCCATCACATATCACCGTATCTTTGCTTGTTTGGCACCCACCCTGATTATTTATCTCTTCGTGTGTTTGGTTGCTTATGCTATCCATGGTTGCATCCCTATACTTCTCACAAATTGAATTTCCGTTCTCGCAAGTGTGTTTTTTTGGGTTATAGCAAGTTACATAAAGGCTATCGTTGTTTTGATCCTGTGTCTGCAAAATTCTTTATCTCACGCCATGTGGTATTTGATGAACAGGTGTTCCCTTATCAAGAGTTGAGTTCTACGGCTGTCCCTGATCCAAGTTCGGCCCTTTTTTCCCTACCAACCATCCATTGCTTACCCGTTCCACTAAACCCAACACCTCAGCCAGAATCAACCGCTTCCCACCCGCCACAAACACCATCAGCGCTACCTGCATCAGCGCTACAAGCGCACCCGCCACCAGCCTCCTCTTCCACGCCACCTGCTGTTTCCACCGACCCTGACACTTCCACTTTGTCACTGTCCCCACCTGTACCTTCCTCCCTAAATTTAGCCTCCCCTGGGCTCCCTTTAGTGGTTGATTTTCAGAAATATTCTGTTGTTGAACAGGACGCAATTATACCAGAAAATTCAGCACCTCCTATTCCCAATTCTTCTTCGGTTGTTCCACCATCAGCTCCCACACGGCGGATGGTCATGAGGCAGATGACGGACAAGCTGCCTCCTCGTTCTTTCATGATTTCTGTCACCCCTAAAGACCCAACTTGTTACAATGAAGCAGTGAAAAGTCCTCATTGGCATCAAGCCATGGCTGATGAATTTTCAACACTCATTTCCAATGGTACGTGGGAACTTGTTCCACCTTCCCAAGCTCAAAATGTAATTGATTGTAAGTGGGTGTTCAAGACTAAATTAAATCCGGATGGGTCTATTGAGCGCTACAAAGTGCGTCTTGTTGCAAAGGGATTTCATCAAAGACCGGGTATGGACTTTCATGACACATTTAGTCCTGTGGTTAAGCCTGCAACTATTCGTTTATTATTGTCACTTGTGTCTCATTTAATTGGTTTGTTACTCATCTGGATGTTTCAAATGCATTTCTTCATTGTGACTTGGATGAACTTGTGTTTATGACTCAGCCAGTTGGTTTTGTTGATAAAAATTTTCCACAGCATGTATGTCGCCTTCGGAAATCTTTATATGGTTTGAAACAATCCCCCAGGATGTGGCATAAATGCCTCACACAGGCCCTTATTGCATTCGGTTTTCAGTGTTCTCAGGCTGAAGTTTCTCTTTATTTTCTGCGTAAGGGTTCTGTTGTTTTATTTTGTCTCTTTTATGTGGATGATCTACTCCTATTGGGGAATGATTCGGTGTTTGCTGCTTCTCTTATTTCTCATTTGCAATCCAAGTTTGCTATCAAGGATTTAGGTCCAGTTAAATATTTTCTTGGTGTTGAGTTTATTCGTCAGCGGGATTGTCTGTTTCTAATGCAGCCGAAATATATTAATCAGTTACTGGCTCGGGCTAATATGAATGACTGTAAATCGGTTACCACGCCTGCGAGCTCAATTGATAAGTTGTCTGTTCAGGGTGGCTCTTTACTTGCTGATCCTACTCTTTATCGCAGTCTAGTTGGGGGACTGCAGTTCCTCACTCTTACTCGCCCAGATATAGCCTTTGCGGTTCATCGGGTAGCTCAGTTTATGCATTCTCCTTCTACCCTCCACTGGCAGGCATTGAAACGTATTCTGCGGTACCTACAAGCTACGACATCCTATGGGTTACGGTACAGGCCTCAAAGTTCACTTCATTTACATGCATTTTCGGACTCGGATTGGGGGGGTGATGTTGATGATCGGCGGTCAACTTCGGGATTTGGTGTTTTTCATGGTACCAACATAATTTCCTGGGCGTCCAGGAAGCAGAGGACGGTCTCTAGATCATCCACTGAGGCGGAGTATAGAGCCTTGGCCACCACGACTTCTGAGGTATCTTGGCTTCAAATGTTGTTTCTTGAACTTGGTTTTCCCTTGTCTACAGCTCCAACGCTTTGGTGTGACAACCTTAGCGCGACATACCTCACGGCAAATCCTATTTTTCACACCCGCACTAAACACTTGCAGTTAGATTTTCATTTTGTTCGAGAGCGGGTTGCTTCGAAGTAGTTACGGGTTCGCTACATTTCTACTGATGATCAGGCCGCAGGTATCTTGACCAAACCATTGCACAAGTGACGTTTTCAGTTACTATGAGACAAGTTGGTTGTGGTTTCCACTCCCGCTCAACTTGAGGGGGAGTGATAGGGATTATAATGTAATTATAATTTGTATTTATTTGTATATACTCAAATAGTCCTGGTGTATTTATGTAATTTACCATGTACAGTATATAAATGAATGGATTGCTCGCTCTCCAATTGATTGAGAGTTCACAAAACCCTAAAGTGTTTTAACGAGCAATTATATCATCAACAAAATCACCATTTGACATAGGAGATTGAGGAGCAGCTAATTAATCAAATAGCAATTTCGCTTTTTGTATATAAACAGTATTAGAATCCTTATCTCCTTCAATATTAAGTGACTGATGACAAAGATTTTGGATTTGTAGCCAAGACCCCTTGAAAAAGGAGAAACGGAGACTTTGCCAAGCTTCTCTTGTCGTGGCTACCCCAATTAATCGTGGTTGCATCATTGGTTCAAGCGACAAAAAAATCCATGATAGTACTTGATTATCTTGTTGCTTCCATGCTTCGAATTCTGGTGTCCCCGCAGCCAGTATAGCTGCTTCATCAGCAACATAAGCGAACAGCTTGCAGCCCTTAAGCAGAAGAGTGAGTTGAGTCTACCATAGCACATAGTTCAACGAATTCAATTTAGTGCCCAACACTTGAGTCACATTTGGCATCGGTGTGGGACAAAAAAGCAGGAGCCGAGCCATTGTACAAACCGCCGGAGGTTGCAAAGTTGACAGAAGAGCTTGAGCAGGGGCTGCACTCGGTGATCATGACTGATTGAAAAATTAAAAGAGAAAAAGCAGAGCTTGTGTTTCAGTTTTTAATATCTAGGAGACTCGGATACCATATAAATTAAGATGATCAACTACCTTTCATTAATGAATAATAACATATATATACAAGATTAGCCGAACCTACAAGCAGGAGAAATTTTAAAATACTTCAGGAGTATGTAATCTCATAGTTATAAAAATGTGATTTATATTTTTTTATTATACCCTAAAAAGAAAAGCGACAACCTTTTTTGTTAATATATCTTACGAGAGTACCATACACCGGGAGTATTTTAAAATTTTTCTACAAACAATTATAATTAAGCACAAAACTATATGGGAATACAACATTAATTAGGAATCCAAGACAATTTTTGGCGTGTATAGCTTGGATATAACAATGCACTTAATTCTTTCCTTTACAGTTAAAATTTAATCAACCAATGGAACTGTTAGGATTCGAATCTCGACTTTTAGAATTAAGCGGCTCAAATAGCAAGTTATGGAACCAATTGACCCAAAAAAAATTAATAAGCTGACCGGGAATATCGAATAATGGCTTTTATTATATTTATTATTCAAGCATGGTTGTTTTGATTTTTGAGCCACATAATTTTTATTAAACATAAAGATACCAATTACTAGTTACAAACTTAAACATGATTAAAAATATAAAATTCGTATTTTTGACGTAATATTGCTCAAATTTATTGTTAATTTAATTCGTTGATGGAATCAAAATCGACCTAGTTATACTATAATAACTTAATACCCATCATGTTTCATTGTATTTGTTCCATTATTGGTGTTGGCAAACTGATAGCATGATATGGTACTATTTCCGCATTCTACATAGAACACATGCAAAAACTACACATGGTCGAATATGTATATTCCAAAATAGTGCATTTGTTTATAGAAGAAAATAAATAAATAAATAGAGAAGAAAATATATATATATATATAATGGCATGTACATCATAAAAAGGAAATTTAATTAAAAATACAAAAATTGGGGTACTACCATTTAAAAACAACCTTCAGGTTGAACAAGGCCAACTGTCTTTCCAAGTGCATTGGCACAAGAAGATTTAGCTTCTTGATTCGAATAGGTGAGGTTTACATTATGCATTCTAATTCCCCGGCATGGATACATTGAGCTGCAATCCAGTTTTATAGCTATTGCTGTGGCTGATGTTCCTCGTATTCCTTCATATATAACATCGCTTATTTTTATACCTGACACCTGTATTTTTCATTCAACCAAACATTAATAAGCATACGTACGAATTTTTACGATAATGTTTTTAATTGATTAATTAGCATTACATAATCCAGCTAGTTACCTTATTAGGACAATGTAAATTGTGAGGACAATAATGTTGATCAATAATAATGGGATTTTGAACATTACTCATAATAGCACCAAGAAATCGAATATTTCGAACAAACCCTGTGCTATGTCTGGCCCAAGACTTAATTCTGAATCCATTTTGTGTATCAGCAAAAATTGTACTTTTAACTGTCACATTTTCAACTCCTTGTTCCTTCAAATCTTTAGCCAAACTTCCTATGCTGCAAAATAATACAAAAAACACAAACTTAATTATTATTAACTAACTTTCAAAATTGATTTAAAAAAAATGAAAATATCAAACCTAATTCCATGACCAGGACCGCATTTCACTCCTTCAAACCACAAATTCTTAGTTCCAGGACCTATGGAAATGCAATCATCCCCAGTTTGAATTTTGGATTTAAAAATGACAATATTGCTTGAATATTGTACATGAATACCATCAGTATTAGGGCTATTTCCATCCGCTGTAATTTTTACATTGCGAACATTCACATTTTTGCAGCCATTGAACACAATGTGGAACAATTGACTATTCATCGACAGTAATCCTTTGATCTTTATGTTTCTAGAATTAGTAAAGCTGAGTGTCTGCAATCATAATTAAACACACAATTAGAATTAAATAACATAAGTTTAGCTATATAATTAACTAATTAATTAATTACCGTTGCACCAGTAGGGCAATGTTTAGCTGTGTTTTTGCAGTCCCACAAAGAAGAACCTTTAGCATCCATTGCACCACCCACAATTGAAACGCCATTAACACCTTCAAAGCTAAACCAACTACTGGATTTGCCTAGAATTTTATAATCCCTTGGAGCCACAATTGTGCCGTTAATTAGAAGCTTAATATTAGGGCTTTTGCAGGCACCTTCAAACACAATTGAACCAAGCAAATACCTTCCTTTAGGTACATAAATTATTGCTGAATTTCGACAAGCACAGGCTGCAGCCCATGTATGGAGAAATGCCTTAGTTGAATCAGTATACCCATTTGGTTTTGCTCCATAGTTTAATACATTGTAATTGATTGTAGTGGAAAATGATGAGTTGAAGCACAAGGAAATTAAAATGAAGAAGGAGAAAATTGGATTCAACATTTTTTAATTGAATTGGGGATTCAGAGAGGAAATTGAATTAAGGGTAATAAGAAGTTGGTTATGAGTGAATGAGTTAAGAGCAAGTAGTGGGAAGTTGAAAAGTAAGTTTACAGTGGCGAAGTTGAAGGAGGTTTCAAAGGGTAATTAAATTAATTATTAATTAATTATGTATTTCTTTAATTGTCTGATTAAAGAACAACGGTTATGGAAATAAAAAGAGGAATAGTTTTGGGTTAAGTTTTTTAATTTTTTAATTTTTATATGTTTAAAAATGGAAAACGAAAGAACGCTGCGTTCAAACACGAATATATGATATACTACTCTGTACTACGATATACATTAATATATGCCAGTGATTTAATTAAATTTTATCACATCCGTCAAAACTCAAAACTAATTGGAATGGCTACTTCTTATAACACATTTATAGGTTTTGTCCATAAAAATACATTCCTAAAATACCAAACACGCCAATAATCTCTTAAATAAGAAAATTAAGTATAATTTCCTAAAATGTTATAGTTTTAATCTTACAGAAATTTCAAATTTCCATTGCTATTCCGTGGCAATCTCACGAAAAATTGAAATGCTAATTGTTTTTGATTTTGTATGACTTGAGGATGGTTTAAAGCCTATATAAATACATGTAAATGTACTTTTGAGGACTATTGACTGCAAGAAACAATAGAAAGTTGAAAATGAGAAACACTTTAGTATAGAAATCCTAGAGAAAAATATTTAGCGTGCGAGTTTCATAATTCTCTTGTAAATTATTACTAGTTATCCAATAATAACACTTAACCTCTCCCGTAAATGTAGGTACAAATTGGCAAAGATATGTAAATTTTTTGTGTTGCTTATTCCTTTTATTTTTTTCAGATATTCAATTAACTGACATAAGACAAACATAATATCCTAACAACTCCTAACAACTCTTAGGCTTTGCTCGGATGAAGTTTTGAGATGGTTTTTTTAAGGTAGGGTATGTATTGGTTCATGCTTGAGAAGAGGAATAAAGGGAGGAGATGGGATTTGGTGGTAGGCCATAATTCTCCAAAAACCCTTGTTTCTCTTATTTTTCAATCCCACCAATTTGGTGGTTTTTGAGGATTTATGGGTTGTAAAATAATGAGTTTACAAATTTGATCCTGTACTTTTCTATTATTCAAATTCCTTTTTATTTTTAAAGGCTATTTGAGTAATTACCATATTTAACTGTACTTTAAAAAATCCCCCCTTCTCCCAAGCATGGTTTTACTTTGATCTTTATTTTTCCATCAAATACTGTACCACACCCTATCATCCTTTCCTTTATGATTCTTATGTCACCCTCTCCCAAGCAAAACTTTAAATTCCATAAATTGTGTTACCAGTGTTATAATAAGGAAAGAATAGTGTCACTGCATTGATAATATTGTGGTGATAGCTTGCTTAAACTCGTGAAACTCTTGTATATGTATTTTTGTCTGTTGTTATCTTATTTATAATTATATTTTATATTGTTTATAAATGTATCTTAATATTTTGATAGTATCATAATGGAAACAGTTGTAATACATTTATGATACTTGAGTAAAATTAATCACATTATAAAAAAATGATGAATACATAGAAATAAATAAAAATTTAAGAAAGACAAAAATGACAAAGAGTAATAAATAACAAAGGAAAAAAATATATAAAAGTGAACAGAAAAATATTTTTTTAAAAAAATTGAAAGACAGAAAGAGTAAGAAAAAAAAAGAAAAAGGAAATGTTGTCCCTAAAATGATACTAATTGGGTTGACATCTTTAACATAGTTTTAGGTTGAACAATGTAAATAAAGTATAAACTAAATTAAAAATGCAATAAAAACATAAACTACTCAACAACAATACAGGAAACAAGCTCAATACAGCTAGAACTAATATTTGCAAGTGAAATATCTTCATTTTCACATGAATGGCTATAATACCTGTTCATGGGTCGGGCTGGGTCGGGCTCGGGCCGGGCTACGTCGGGTTTGATAAAAGAAGAATTGAAAAGAAATGATAAAAGAAGAATTGAGAGGAAATTGCTTTAATTTCTCTTATTATTTTACTGTAACATAATTGGGTATTTATAGATGAAAAGAATACAAGTGAAAGAAACACAAAATTGGCGCACTAAATTGGCGCCCAAAAGTAACTGTTTTCTGTTAGAGAAGAAGACATCCTAGCCATAGATTATGGCCAAATCATCAATCCTTCTCAAGGAGAAATAAGATCCCTTGATCTGTTATTGTACTTGAGCTTCCACCTCTTAGCAGCAACCCGGCCCAACTTGGCCCAACCAACTCATACCTTCATCAGCCCCCCCTCAAGATGGAAGATTCGAAGAACTGAGAAATCCCATCTTGAGTAGAGCAGGCAGCATGTGAGAAAGACTTAAAGGCTTGGTAAATAGATCAGCAAGCTGGAGGTGCGTAGGAACATAATCAGGGACGATGAAGCCATCAGAGATATGATCGCGAATAAGATGGCAATCAATTCCAACATGTTTTGTTTTCTCATGATGAACTGGATTCTTGGCCAACGCAATGGCCGCCTGACTGTCACAGCGCAAAGATATGGGTAAAGGAATATGCACCTGAAAATCTTGAAGAAGGAAATGAATCCATTTCAACTCACAGCATGTGGTTGCCATACTCCGATATTCAGCTTCGGCTGACGAGCGGCTAACAATACCTTGCTTCTTCGATTTCCAAGAAATCAGAGATGAACCGAGAAAAATACAAAATCCAGTTGTTGATCTTCGGGTAATTTTGCAGGTACCCCAATCAGAATCACAAAAGGCCTTAAGTTTGAAGTCTCCAGTACTGGGATACAACAAACCATATTGGAAAGTGCCCTTGAGATAGCGCAGAGTATGCAAGGCTGCTTGAAAATGGTGTTCTCTGGGATTTTGCATAAATTGACTCAATTGATGTGTTACCTGTGTTATGTCCGGCCGTGTAAAGCCCAGATACAAAAGTTTACCCACAAGTTTTCGATATCGCTCCGGATTGCTGTACAACGGCCCTTCACTAGTGAAATCCATTCCAGCAGCTTGAGGACTAGGAGCACTCTTGGCTGTAGATAATCCAGCTTCAGCCACCATATCCAGTATATACTTAGATTGAGAAAGAAGGATACCAGCTTCGGAACGTGCCAACTCAATGCCTAGAAAATATTTTGCCGGACCCAAGTCTTTTATAGTGAAAAAGCCGTGTAAGTAAGCCTTAATTGCAGTGATATCATCTTCTGAAGAACTAGAAAGTAAGATGTCATCAACATATATGAGCAAGAAGGTAAGGTTGGTGCCAGTGTTTCTTATGAAAAGACAATGATCATGATACGATCGAACGAATCCAAAATCCGTAAGCTTGCTGGATAATTCTTTATGCCACTGCCTACCAGCCTGTTTGAGGCCATATAAAGATTTGATTAGTTTGCAGACTTTGCCAGCTGGAACATTTTGAAGACCAAGTGGTGGAGATAGGTAAATCTCCTCTTCAAGATGTCCATGCAAATATGCATTGTTGACGTCTATCTGATGAATAGGCCACTGTTTCATAGCACCAAGAGCAAGAAACAAACGAACAGTAACACTCTTTGCCACTGGACTGAATGTCTCATGAAAATCGATTCCTTCCTGTTGTTTGAATCCTTTAGCCACTAATCTGGCCTTAAATCGGTCAACTTCGCCATTGGGTTTATATTTGATGCGATAAACCCATTTGGAAGCTAAGGATTTTTTTTGTTGGCAGGAAGATCCGTAATTTCCCATGTATTGTTGGACTCCAAGGCATGAAGTTCATCCTGCATTGCTTGCTGCCATCTGGAATCTTTTTGCGCTTCATAAAAGCTTCGGGGTTCTGTTTCCTGCATAATATTTGAAAGAAAAGCTTTGTGTTGATCAGTATAGTGTGCACAATTCAAGACAGTAGCAGAACTGGCAGAATGAGAAAGAATATAATCCTGCATCCAGGCAGGGGACTTGGTGCGTCTAGAAGATCTGCGAACAGATTCAATAGAAGTAATATCAGGGGTGACAGATAGTTGGACGGGTACAGCAGGAGATGAAGAAGAAGAAGTAGGTGCATAAGGAAAGACATCTTCATGAAAAACAACTTCTCGAGTAATCACAATGCTGTTGGATTGCAAATCATAAACCTTGTACCCTTTTTGATTGGAGGGGAAACCAATGAAAACCCCTTTATGAGCCCGAGTAGAGAACTTGTCTGTATGACGCAGTTCTTTGTAGAAGCATTGAGACCCAAATACATGGTAAGCTGTGTAATCTGGTAATTGACCGAAAAACTTCTCATATGGAGATATCCAACCCAATTTTCGGCTTGGTAAAACATTGATAATGGATGCAGCCATTTGAATAGCCTCTCCCCAAAAATTTACAGGTAAATGAGCTTGAAACAGAAGAGCTCGAGCTGTTTCTAATAAATGTCTATGTTTCCTTTCAGCCACGCCATTTTGCTGTGGCGTATATGGGCATGATCTCTGATGAATAATGCCTTCTGTTTGGAAGAATTTGCCACAAGTCTGATTCAAAAATTCCCTGCCATTATCACTGCGAATAATTTGTAATTTGGCTGCATATTGAGTTTTGATTTGTTGAATAAAAACCTGTATAGCATGACTGACTTGTCCTTTTGATCTCAAGAGTACAATCCATGTAACTCTTGTAAAGTCATCAACAATAGTCAAAAAATATTTAGCACCAGAAATAGATTCAATTTTGTAAGGACCCCATACATCCATATGAACCATTTGCAATCTAGAGGTAGTACAGATATTACTTTTATTGAAAGATAATCGGTGCTGCTTGGCACTTGGGCAAATCTCACAACAAGAAGAATTACATTTGATAAAAGAAGAATTGAAAAGAAATGATAAAAGAAGAATTGAGAGGAAATTGCTTTAATTTCTCTTATTATTTTACTGTAACATAATTGGGTATTTATAGATGAAAAGAATACAAGTGAAAGAAACACAAAATTGGCGCACTAAATTGGCGCCCAAAAGTAACTGTTTTCTGTTAGAGAAGAAGACATCCTAGCCATAGATTATGGCCAAATCATCAATCCTTCTCAAGGAGAAATAAGAGCCCTTGATCTGTTATTGTACTTGAGCTTCCACCTCTTAGCAGCAACCCGGCCCAACTTGGCCCAACCAACTCATACCTTCATCAGGGTTTGATATAAAAATCACTTGTCCAAGCCCAGCCCAGCCCGTAATAATTTTACATCGGACTCGGTCGAGCTGGGCCGGGCAATTGAACCTCATTCCCAAGCCCAGCCCAACCAGCCCATCAAATAAATGTTTATATTTTTTTAATATAACTTATTTTAAACAAATTTAATTTACAGATAGTATTTATAGAGAAATTATAATGGTCAAGATCTTCTATAAGTTTTTCAACGGTTCAGATTAAATATTTAGTATATAATTATATAAATAAAAATATAAAAGTATATATTATAAAATTATCCGGGCCGGGTCAGGCCAGTCATGGGTCTTATAGTTATTCCCAAGCCCAACCCATCATTAACTCGGGCTTCTACGGGTTCGGGCCGGGCTGGGCTTAAAGTAAAATATGTATGTCCAAGCTCAACCCAGAACGGGCGGGTTTGGGCGGGTTTTGCGGGCCGTGGGTCATTTGCACAGGTCTAGGTCTAGAGTATCTTTCACTAAATCATGGTAGTCAAGTTTCCTTGCACCAAAATTTTTATAAGAACACGAATAATCAAGTCTCTTTTTGTTAATTTATTCTCACACATCAAGATTAAGGAAGCATTTCATAAATTTACATACAATGAAATATAAAAACCCCTTGCATATTGCAAATCGTGTTGCCAACCCTCGCGGTATGAGCCTAATGGTATTTTCGTATCATAAATCAAGTTTTTTTGCATTTATTTCACTTAATATGGGTTAGCTACTCTTATAAGATATTAAACAATCATCTAAAAATGAGTTATTCAAATAAATAGTAAAAAAACAACTTACAAAAGTCAACCTAAGCTGGGTAAGTTTGCAGGCGGACTACTCATAATTCATCCATGAAGAACAAGCTGAAATTCATCCACCTCATAATGTTGGAGAGGATACACAACTATAAAGAAAGAAGATGATGGCTACTAGAACTAACTATGACATTCTCTTCTAACAACAGGCATAAAAGAGATTACTTATAGCCAAGAGAGGCTTCTAGGTTTATAAAAAAAAAATCTTCTGAACAGTTTAATACTTTCGGATAAACAAGAGAGTCAAAGTTATTACACAAAGGATCAATTTATTAGCCAAAAGTTAACCTTAATTATGGATTGCAGCTAAATCATATCCTCCTATTGGTCTAGCCCATTGACCCACTTCGTAATCCAAAACAACTTCCAAAGGCCTAATTTACACAGCTTACTCCTTTTATATTCAGAATTCAGAATTCGTGAACAACCTGAAAATAATCATTTTAAATCCAAATTGCTTCTAAAATAATCCTAATTAATTATTTATAATTCCAAATTGATGGGTAGAAAGTAGGCTCATAAGAAAACTAAAAGAATGGCATTGAAAAAGAAAAATACGCAAAAAAAATTAATATTTAAAAAGAAATGTATTGAGGATGGTATGGCTGGAAAAATACCAAAAAATTGGCTACTTTGGTAACCGGAGGTGAAAGAAAGCTGCGGCCCGAGCACGGAAGGCGTGGTTGTAAATCTAACACGTGTATTGCTTTTAAATTCAACGCGCGGCTGCATATGATTGGTCGATATAAGAGTTGTAAGTCCATTTATATGTGGCCACCAGTATTATATATTATTATTATTATTATTATTTGAAAGAAGAGTATTATATATGTTGATTTATTCTAAATTTCTAATTAATTATTAACTTTAATTCAACAGTATAATCTATGTCTACCATCATATAGTTAGAGGTGGTAATTATGTACACGACCTGCTGACACGACACGAACCCAATACGAATTTAGTGAGTTTGGGTTTGATTAAACAGGTAATGGGTCATTTTTGGTTGACACGAAAGTGACACGATAATTTTTGGGTCGGGTTAGGATTGACCTGCTAACCCGAAAATGACACGAATATTTAAAATTTATTATTATGTTTTTCTATATTTTTACATGTCACCATTAAGAAATGTAATATAATATATATAACTCACAAATGCAAAACAACTTTTCAATAATTTTACACGTCATTCTAAATAGATGTAGTAAAATGACACATAAATGCGAACAAGACATAATCCAAAATAAAAAATAGAGCATTAAGATTTGTAAAATAGGTTTTGGAACAATATTTTAGGTCGCCAAGGGTTAAATTGTTAATTTAGATACGGCATAAATATTTAAAATTTTTAATATTTCCTTTATAAGATTTTTGCATGTAACCCGAAAACACGACACGAAACCGACACGAACACGATTGGGTTAACTCGCTTATGACACGAAAATTTTTGGGTCGGGTTTGGGTTTTACTCACTCAAACACGAACCCGAATTTGACACGACACGAACACGACCCACCTACACGAATTGCCACCCCTACATATAGTCATCCTCTTTCTTCATTTAACTGTATTTTTTAAGTAGAGCTCTTAACGTAATAATTAATCTTAAAAGTATATACATAATTTTTATCATCAAGTATATATAAAATTAATTAGCCTTCTTACTTTGCATCAAATAAATAAATAAATAATTTTCTCATATTGCTTTCTATTTTCTTTCTTTCATCTTTTTGTTCAAAAGATAAAAAGAAATTCATGTATATAGTTCTTATACATAAATTTAGAACGACTTAATTATCAATTCAAATATATAAATTAAATTTGTATATAACATCTTATTTTAAATTGATTTGTCAAAAAGTATAAAATTGAAAGCTTAAAATATATAAAAGCATTTGTTAGTGGTAAAGATTTGATGTATCCCATCAAAAGAAAAATGTATTTTACCATTGACACAAACTATGAAAAGAATATTTTATGATGGAAGAATGAATTGTCCAAGAAAACATAAATTTAATTGTAGGCATATGATTGATATAATTAGAAGTACAAGATAATTGTGTCAAGAAAAGAAACAAAAACAAAAAAACAAAAAAACAAAGAATAATGTATGCTAATTACACATGCTAATGTATGCTAATTATGAGCACAGTATTTTCCCCTTCCATGGTGATCTATAAACAGCTTTCAGGTTTTACAATGCCAATGGTGTTGCCTACCGCGTTGGCACAAAATGATTGAACTTGGCGAGTGGAATGTGTTAATTTTACGTTGCTTAATTTGATTTGTTTGCATGGATATTTTGAGCTGCAATCAAATTTGATAGCAACTTCTGTAGCTGATGTTCCTCTTATTCCTTCATATATAACATCACTTATTTTTACGCCAGATACCTATATTTATATACAAATATAAATTTAAGTCAATACATATATAAGAACTCTTCATTTTCATATCTAATTAAACAACACTTTTAATTAATTATGTATTTACCTGGGTTGGACAATTTAAATTATGAGGACAATAATGTTGATCAATAATAATAGGATTTTGGACATTTTGCATGATAGCACCTATAAATCGAACCCTTTGAACAAATCCAGTGCTAGGTCTAGCCCATGACTTGATTCTAAACCCATTTGTTGTCCCCGTAAATATTGTTTTCTTCACTGTCACATTTTGAACGCCTTCCTCTACTGCACTCTTTGCTAGGCTTCCTATGCTGCATTGCAGATTAACTCATATTATTAAGTATTCGATAATATTAATTTTATACTCATCCTCATGTGCATACATAAAATTAAGCATCAATTCAAATGAACAATGGAAGTATATATATAATATATGTACATGACTAACCTAATGCCATGGCCAGGGCCGCATCTAACACCTTCAACCCACAAATTTTTAGTACCAGGACCAATGGAAATGCAATCATCTCCAGTTTTAATGGAAGAGTTCATAATTGCAACATTAGTTGAAAACTGAACATGAAAACCATCAGTATTTGGGCTGTTTCCGTCAGCTATCACTTTGGCATTTTCAATGTACACATCTTTGCAGCCATTGAGTACTATGTGGAACAATTGGCTGTTTAATGACAATAAGCCTTTGATCTTTATGTTGTTAGAATTGGTAAAGCTCAGACTCTGCAATTCAGAAATATTTGACTTGTTATTGAAGTCGAAGAAATATACAAGTTAACGTGTAGCCAATAACAAAAAGAAGAAAAAGGAAATACCGTAGCACCAGAAGGGCAGTTGGTGGATTTGGATTTGCAAGCCCACAAAGAAGAACCTTTGGCATCCAATGAGCCACCCAAAATAGAAACACCATTCACTCCTTCAAAGCTCAGCCAACTGTTAGAACTACCAAGAATTCTGTAATCTCCAGGAGCCCACAGAGTGCCATCGATTCGAATGGTGATGGAAGGGGTATTGCAGGGACCCTTGAAGACCATTGGACCAACTAAATACCTTCCTTTCGGAACATAAATCATTACTGAATCTGCAGTGGAAGCACATGCTGCATTCCAAGCATCAACAAGAGCCTTGGTGGAATCAGTCACCCCATTGGGTCTAGCTCCATACTTCAATACATTATAACTTGTAGTGCCACTCCCAAATGATAAGTCCACATGCAAGCCAAGGAAAATCACCAGCCAAATCAAGGACAAAATTAATCTCATTTCCATATTCCTCAACTTGATGAACTATAGATAAATTAGACTATGGAAGTCAAAATTGGCTGGATTATAGAATTAATGTTGAGAAAGTTGAAATTTCTGGTGTGTGGGAAATAGGAGCTTTAAAAGGGTATTTATAGGTTTGATTAATTAAAGAAACAGTGCATATTGTTAGATAAAGAAGAATAATGTAGAGTTTAAGAAAGATGGTTCAAAAATGGCAAAAAAGTGAAAGGAAGCTGCGGCATACTATTGTTCCATGTATTGCTTCACCTCTAATTGACAACTTACACAATTGTACATAAGTCAAAATATACTAAATAATTAAATTTCACCAAAATATTTGGCCTAAGCCACCATCTATTGATATCTTAGCACTCAATTAAACAATTTATTTTTGTCATTATCATTATCTAAATTGTAAATCCATGGAACTATTACAAATATATGTCGTAATAATTAATCAATACAAGTAATTTTAGCTTGGATATATATCCAATTATCCATGTACATACATATATATGTCTCCCACTGTTGACGTTTTACTTCACCATCACTTTTCATAATTGTCTACTTTGAAGTTTTGAACTGATTATAAATTATTTTCTGCATGTTTTATTTCCAAGTTATGTTATCAGTTATTTTTTTGGTAGGATATATTTGTCAGACATAATCTATCGATTAATGATATAGTGTGAAAATCATTTTTAACTTCTCTAGAATCTCAAATATATGTAATAGAAATAACGAAACAAGGATCAATTTTGTTTTCCAACTTGGTTAGGAGGAATAAATTTGAAATATTATGTTGGTATTTTAACTTGGGACTTTTAGGTAAAACGGTTCAAATAAAATGTGTTAACATCATAAATTAACATATGTTAACAAATTAATAAACATATACTAACATGTATGAAGTTTGAAATAATTTAATAAGAAAAAAATGCCAAAGAAAAAATAAAAATAGTATAATTCGTCCAAGTCACCAACTGCACCAACAATTAGAAAATTCTTAGTGATTTAAATGATTTACAAGTCTCGTGAGACCCGAAGCCGGTAATTTACTATATAGTGTCAAATCCCAATAAAACATAAAGCAATGTGGTTAACTATGGAGAAATTGTCAAAATTACCCTTGTTTTAGGGTTTATTTTGGTGGCTAACGTTTTATTATTTATTATTTTATTTTTTTTTAAATGCAATTCCTTTCAACGTTTCCGCTTGAGTTCTTTCGTTTTTACGTTTTTTTTATTTCTTTTCTACATTTTCATATTCTCTTCACGTACTTCATCGTTGATCGTGATTTTATTGATGTTATCGATGTTACTTTCTCTTCATCTTCAGTTTCTGCATTTGAGAGATGATCAGGTGTTTTTTATCTCCATTTTTCAATTCATGTTTTTGTTTATTCAGATTCTGCGTCTATTTTTTCATTTTTTGTTGTATGCAGTTTAGATTGTGTGTTTCTTTTTGTTTCTGATACAAAAATAATGAAAGATTGTTAGAATTCTATTTCTTTTTTGTTTCTTTTTACTCTTGTTATACCTTAGTTATACCTTTTGTACAATTGTTATAATTATATCTTAGTTAGAGCTTCTGATATAGTATTTATACCTTAGTTATACTTACTGATACACTTTTACACTGATTATACTTTCTGATTCTCTTATTATACATTTTAATTTACTGATTATACTTTGCTTATATTTTGATACCTTATTTATACCTTACTGATACTCTGATTTATATTTTATTTGGTAATAGTGTGTTTTCTATTGTGATTTTGTATGAATTTTGCATAATATTATTAAATACATTTTGTATACTTTTTTTATATATAGTTTGATACAATTATTTAGGTTAGGTATATACAAGACCTTGTTTATAGCTTAAGTTCATAGATTATACCTTAGTTATACATTATTTATATCTTAGCTGTACCATCTAAGACATTAACATACTAATTATACCTTAGTTATACCTTAAAATATACTTATTATAGCTTTGAATATACTACTTATACTTTTGATACGCTGATTATACCTTTTGATACGCTGATTATACCGTAATTATACCTTCTGATACATTGATTATACCTTAGTTATACTTACTGATATACTGATTATACCTTAGTTATACCTTCTGATACACTAATTATACCTTATGATAACTGAGTATACCTTATTTATACATTGTTTAAGCATTGCAGTAAGTAATATATAAACAGCTTATAACAGTGTATATCCAGTGTATAAGCATTGTATAACAGTGTATTTATAACCTTTATAAATATTATACCTTAGTTATATATTGTTTATACCTTTGTAAAACTGTTAGCCTTGTTTATATATTGATTATACCATCTGATACTTTGATTATACTTTTTAATACACCGATACTCTGATTATACCTTAGTTATACCTTCTGATACACTGATTATACCTTTCGGGACTACATTTTAAGACTTCACTTTGGACTACAGTTTATTTATTAATGGAACAGCATCTCTTTGGACTGTATTTTGAAACTGCACTTTGAGACTGCATTTTATTATTGAGACTGTACTTTGGAACTATATTTCTGGGATTGCATCTTTTTGGATTGTATTTTGAAACTGCACATTGGTACTGCATTTTATTATCGAGACTGTATCTTTTGGGACTGCATTTTATTATTGAGAATGCACTTTTAGGACTGCATTTTATTATTGGGACTGCGTTTTAGGACTACACTTTTGGGACTGCATTTTGGGAATGTATCTTTTTGAACTTCACTTTGGGACTGTATTTTGGAATTACACTTTGGGACTGCATTATTAGGACACTATCTTTTTAGACTACATTATTGGGACTACATCTTAAGTGTATTTTAAGGTATAACTAAGGTATAATCATATAATCATTGTAATAGTGTATCTTAAAATATAAATAAGATATAATCACTGTAATATTGCATCTTAAAATATAAATAAGATATAATCACTATAATATTGCATCTTAAAGTATAACTAAGGTATAATCACTATAATAGTACATCTTAAGTGTATTTTTAAGGTATAACTAAAGTATAATCACTGTAATAATGTATATTAAGTGTATTTTTAAGGTATAACTAAGGTATAATCACTGCAATAGTGGAACTTAAGATGCAACTAAGATATAACGAAGTTATAACCATTGTTGTACCTTACTTATACCTTAGTTAGACCTTTGGTACTCTTATTATACCTTACATATACATTTGGTACCTTTATTATTTCTTTGATACTCTTATTATACCTTAGTTGTATATTTGTATAACTGTTATACCTTAGTTATATTTTAATTATACCTTTGTTACACTTTTGATGCAGCGGAAACTCGAACGATAATACTAACATCCGTTGATCGCGCACGATGCCGGATAATAGCCTTCTACTAATTGAATTTCGCAAAATTCACAAAAGCAGGGTAAAAAGGAATTTAATTCCGAAATTTTATTTCAATCAAAACTGCCATTACAAACTATATTATAGCCTATTTATAGGCAAAGTATCCTAAATGTAATAAAACTCCTAAATAGTTTAAATTCCTAATTAGACTAAATAAGAAAAACTACTAAATAAATTAAAATACAAACAAAATAGGAATCCTTATCAATTTAGGATCCTTTCAATAAAATCTATTCCTAAACCTAATTATAAAATAATTACAATTAAAATAAAGATACAATTTAAAATATATCTTTAATTTATTTCTATGACAGGTAATTGTTCCCAAGTTGAATTGTTGATCCCTTTTACTATTTGTGGCCCGCATCATACTCCTCCTCTTAGAAAAAAACTCGACCTCGAGTTTTCCCGTTAAGAAACCAAGCTTTGAGTTTGTTAAATGGATCCATATTCAAAATATAGTTGACTCCAATACAATCAGCATCACCCTTCCAATAAGAATTCTCATATTTGTCTTCATATACATCATAGATTGGCTGTAAAGTTTCTTCAATACCAATAATCTTGTCACAAGAATCATAATCTACTACTTCAACACAAGCATAATCTTCATCATATGTTGGAGGTAAAGTGAAATCAAAGAATTTACCTTCTTCAAGTTTTGATTTTTGAGAGAAAATTTTCTGTCATAGAATTCTTCCAATCCAACAAAAGGGTCGTCTCTACCGAACGAGTTGACCAGATTCGCTTGTCTCCTATGGGGCTGATTAGCCCCAACTAGGGCAGCAATCATCTCTCCCATCCTCTCAGTCAATAGATCGACAGCCGCTTGGATTTGTTGTCCGATCGCTTGATTGAGGCGTTGCTCAATCCGTCGTTCCAGGTCCTCTTCCCCTGCGATGTCACCAACTCGCCTCTCTCTTCCTCGAGGCATGATGACGCAAGGTTAGGCTCTGATACCAACTGATGCAGCGGAAACTCGAACGATAATACTAACATCCGTTGATCGCGCACGATGCCGGATAATAGCCTTCTACTAATTGAATTTCGCAAAATTCACAAAAGCAGGGTAAAAAGGAATTTAATTCCGAAATTTTATTTCAATCAAAACTGCCATTACAAACTATATTATAGCCTATTTATAGGCAAAGTATCCTAAATGTAATAAAACTCCTAAATAGTTTAAATTCCTAATTAGACTAAATAAGAAAAACTACTAAATAAATTAAAATACAAACAAAATAGGAATCCTTATCAATTTAGGATCCTTTCAATAAAATCTATTCCTAAACCTAATTATAAAATAATTACAATTAAAATAAAGATACAATTTAAAATATATCTTTAATTTATTTCTATGACAGGTAATTGTTCCCAAGTTGAATTGTTGATCCCTTTTACTATTTGTGGCCCGCATCAACTTTTGATACTCTTATTATACATTAGTTGTACCTTTGTACAACTGTTATATCTTATTTATACATTGTTTGTACCTTATTTCTACATTGTTTTAAGCATTATAGTGTACAAGCAGTATATAACAGTGTATAAGTTGTGTATAACAATGTATAAGCAGTGTATAACAGTGTAATTATAAATTTTATAAATATTATACCTTAGTTATGTCTTGTACACATAATTATAACTTTTTAATAAGGTATAATTAATGCACCATTAGGTATAACTAAGGTATAATTAGTGTATCAGAAGGTATAACTAAAGTATAATCAGTATATCAGTAAGTATAATTAAGGTATAATCAATGTATAAACAAGGTCTAACAGTTTTTTTATTGTTGTTATATATATTTTCATTATCACATATGTTGTTTATGCATTTTTTTTCTACTATATACTGTTTTTATATATTATTTATACACTATTTATATACTGTTTATATATTATTTATATAAAAACTAAAGGTTAAAAAAATAGAAAATATATATATATATATATATATATATATGAATCTCGTTTCGAAAAAAAAAAAAAAAAAAAAAAATTTTACTAAAGTCGCATGACAAAAAAATAAACATATTATGAAATAAATGTAAAATTATATTTACGAAATAGAGAAAGATATTTGCAAAAGTTTTGAAATTAATTTTATAATTTTGAAAATTTTTAAAAGTATATTTAGAAACAAACTCGATTTTTGTCTATATTTTTGTAAAATCCCCTTCGTTCCATCACAGTAGGAACGACAGATGTGTAGATGACATATTTTGCTTACTTTGTCTGCTTATACTTTTACCCAATTCCGTCACAAAGGCCTATTGCATCAGAAGAAGGCCATTTGTATGGTTCGCTTTCCAATTTCAACTATTTTCCCTCCAAAAACTGTCATTGGAACCAAAGATCAATGCCTCTCTCTCTTGAACCTCTGCTCCTCAATCATTCATCTCTCTCAAATCCATGCTCAAATACAAGTCTCTACTCTCCATCAAGACACCTATCTCATTTCTCAGCTCATTCGGTTCTCTTCTTTGTCTTTTTATAAGAATTTGAGCTATGCCCAATCCATTCTCGATCACTCCGTTAACGCATTACCCCCATTGTCTTGGAATCATCTCATTAGAGGTTATGCTGCGAGTAATTCCCCGAAAGAGGCCATTTGGATTTTTTGCAGAATGCGAAGAGAAGGAATTACACCCAATAACCTCACCTTCCCTTTTCTTCTCAAAGCCTGTGCTTCGTGTTTTGCTATCAGAGAGGGGAAACAAATACATGGAAATATCATTAGGTCTGGTTTCGATTGTGATGTTTATGTTAACAACAATTTGGTTAGTTTTTATGGGACATCCAAAAAGGTTTTAGATGCTTGTAAGGTGTTTGACGAAATGTTTGTTAGAACTGTAGTTTCGTGGAATGCTGTGATTACTAGCTGTGTTGATAGCTCATGGTTGGGATGTGCAGTTGGGTATTTTGTGAAAATGAGGGATTTTGGGTTTGAGCCGAACCAGACCACAATGGTGCTCATGCTACAAGTCTGTGCTGAAAAGGGGAACTTGAGTTTAGGTAAGTGGATTCATTCTCAAGTGATTGAGAGAGGGATGGTGATGAATTTGCAATTGGGTACTGCCCTTGTTGATATGTATGCAAAAAGTGGAGCTCTTGGTTACGGTAAGCTAGTTTTTGATAGGATGGAGGTGAAAAATGTGTGGACATGGAGTGCCATGATTTTGGGGTTGGCTCAGCACGGATTTGCCAAAGAGGGACTTGAACTTTTTATTGAGATGATAAACAACTCTTCCATACTTCCGAATTCAGTCACATTTGTTGGGGTTCTGTGTGCCTGTAGCCATGCTGGTTTGGTAGATGCTGGATTTCAGTATTTTCATGAAATGGAGCATAAATACGGAATCAAACCAATGATTATACATTATGGTGCCATGGTTGATATGTTAGGTCGTGCAGGCCATCTTAAAGAAGCTTATAACTTTATAATGAGCATGCCTGTCCAGCCTGATCCAATTGTATGGAGGACATTGCTCAGCGCATGTAATGTTCATGATGCTAAAGATAATAATGGAGTCGCAAATAAGGTGAAGAAGGAATTGCTTGAATTAGAGCCAAGGAGAGCAGGGAACCTTGTGATGGTAGCAAATATGTATGCTGAGAATGGAATGTGGGAGAAAGCAACAAAACTAAGGAGGGTATTGAAAGATGGAAGATTAAAGAAGAGAGGTGGAGAGAGTTGTTTCGAACTAGCTGGCTCCATTCATCAGTTCTTTTCTGGGTATAACCCTCTAGATGGCAAGGAATGTATCTACAATTTGCTACATGGACTGAATTTGCACATGCGGACAGCAAAGTTATTGTAAGCCTCTAGCTCCTTGTCTGTTATAGAGTCTGTTAAACCTTCAATTATAAAGTGGTATTCATCATTCTCACATCCAAATCTGTTGTTCTTTATCAAACAATTTTTTTCTGCCCTGCAACATCTCAGTTGGTATAAACTTTGAAGCATTTATATTCAGAATCCTAGTAGTGCCTAGTGTCATGGATTTCTCCATCTGCTAAGCAACTAATGTAATTTGTGCCTTTAACCTTCTGCTGCTTCTTATTTCTCTTTCGAACCATATCCTGTGAATATTTCCCAGCCAAGAAAATTTAGACTTTCAAATAGGCAATATCGTTTATAGAAGAGGATTCTTGATGGAATAAAAAAAAATTATCATGCAATCATTATATATACTAAAAGTGAATACTCAAAGTCACGTATCATGCTCTCCTAATTTTTAATTAATTCTTATTTATTTTTTATATTGTTATGTAATTATTATTTGTTAATTAAAAATAATCCACTAACAATATGCTTTCAAATTTTGAATTAACAATTATCTCTGTTATCATTATATCTATTATCTATACTAAATCTGAATACTAAATGTTGACATGTAATTTTCTCCTAATTTTGAGTTAATTAATAATTATTATTAATTTAAAGTAAATTTTAATTATTTTATTAATGTTAACGGAAAATAAATTGTCCTAAACTTTTTCAAAAGAAACATCTTTCACTCTCCCTCAAAAACCCAACAACTTCAATTTTCAAAATCTCATTTTATCTTTTTCTCCTCCATTTCTCATATCATGATTTTCATTCTCCTCAATTTTCATTTTCTATTGCAGCTTGCTTCTTTACTTCAGACTCGATATCATCATCTATTATATTTACTAATCTGAATACTAAATGTTGATATGTAATTTTTTCTTAATTTTGAGTTAATTAATAATTATTATTAATTTAAAGTAAATTTTAATTATTTAATTAATGTTAACGGATAATAAATTATCCTAAACTTTTTCAAAAGAAATATCTTTCACTCTCCCTCAAAAACCCAACAACTTCAATTTTCAAAATCCCATTTTATCTTTTTCTCCTCCAATTCTCATATCACGATTTTCATTCTCGTCAATTTTCATTTTCTATTGCAGCTTGTTTCTTTGCTTCAGACTCGACATCATCATCTGTTATATATACTAAAAATTGATACAACTTGTGGAGTTGTCATTTTGTGGGTTTTCTAAATTATTAATAATTAATTTTATTTAACTTTTAAACATTTATTTACTTCAATATTGAATTTATTTAAAATCTATTATTTATTATATCTATTATCTATTATATATACTAAATCTGAATACTGAATACTGACATGTAATTTTCTCCTAATTTTGAGTTAATTAATAATTATTATTAATTTAAAGTAAATTTTAATTATTTAATTAATGTTAACGAATAATAAATTATCCTAAACTTTTTCAAAAGAAACATCTTTCACTCTCCTCAAAAACCCAACATCTTTAATTTTCAAAATCCCATTTTATCTTTTTTTCCTCCATTTCTCATATCACGATTTTCACTCTCCTCAATTTTCATTTTCTATTGTAGCTTGTTTCTTTGCTTTAGACTCAACTAGGAGTGAGCAAAACCGAATCAATGTCCAAAAATCGAAAATCCAAACCGAATCGAACCGAACCAAACCGATCCATTTCATAGTTTGGATTTCGGTTCGGTTTGGTTCGGTTCAAAACCGAAAAACCGAATAATTGGTAAAATATTAAAATTAATTATAAAATTAATATATACTAATTGTAGAGAATTTTAGACATTATATTGTTTTATAGTTTTATATTGTGATTTTTTTATGCTAATTTATAGTTGTTAAAACTTGAGAGTTGAAAAAAAAGGAGAATTTTAGTATTTTATCGTGATGTAATAGTATTATTTAGTATTACTTTTTTTTAAGTTAATTTTTTTGTATTTCTTTTTTTTTTTAAACAAACTACTTATATAAAATTTTTATTTTGATTTTTTTTTAAAAGTTGATGTTTTTGGTTCGAGCTAGTCCAAACCGAACCGAACCGAACTAGTTCGGTTTGGACTGAACCGAACCAAAATTTAGTTTGGATCGGATTGGTTTATAAAATATAGTGTTTTTTGGATCGGTTTTTTCTGGTTTGGTTCGGTTTTTGAACCGAACCGGTCCATGCTCACCCTTAGACTCAACATCATCATTATTATATACTAAATCTGAATACTGAATGCTGACATGTAATTTTCTCCTAATTTTGAGTTAATTAATAATTATTATTAATTTAAAGTAAATTTTAATTATTTAATTAATGTTAATGGATAATAAATTTTAGATTACGACTAAAAAAAATAGATGATACTCATAATATTTTTACAAGAATCTATACTATGTTTTCTTATATTTAAAATATTATATATGTTTTGCAAAATATTAAATTATTACTATAAAGTTTCTACTAATAAATATAGTTCATGTTTAAAAAACTTTAAATATTGACTAATGTTAAATAATACTGTAAAATTATTATATATGTAATTTCTATCTATTTAAAAATATAATATTAAATAGGAACGATTAAAGCAATAATAAGAATATGTTTTTTTAGAAACAACAATAAATAATATGTTACCCGTGCATTGCACTGGCATTAGACTAGTTAATTTATATTTTGTGTAACTTATGACTGATGGATGTTGGGTTTTTCTAACCTAAAGAAGAGCTTAAACACTTTAAGAGGTCAAAGAGTTGACAATAGAATGTGAGAAAAAGAGGTGGAAAGAAACCGAGAAAAGAAAGAAAGAAAAAGAGCTTTGAAACCCATTTTCTCCATCATTTATGTAGATACCCGATTTTGTCCAAATTAATTTTGTCATTCCAATAATTGTAATCTAGCAATTAACAAGCCTATTTTTATTTCGTTGATATTTTGTCAATTTTAAAATTTAAAATACTAACAGAGGGCACAAGAAAAATTAAATGGGCTTTTATTCAAATGGGCCTTTTATAATACAAAAATAAGAATAAATAAATAAATTAAAAAATATAATAATGCAGATTAAGGGCACAATGAGGGCAGAATCCAATAGTACCAGGGCATGGCCAAAAAGTATGGCCAAAACAGAAAAGCAAAATTACAGAAAAAGGGAGGGGAAGGTTTACGGCTGAATACAGCCAATTTTCAAGGGCTTAGACCTTTTTTCCTTTGGTTTCAAACCAAATGGGACAGGAAAAAAGCAAACTAAATTACAACCAATCCAGTTTTTACAGTGATTCTAAGGCCTATAAAAAGCAGCTCAATAAGGGATACAAAAAAAGGGAACCCAGCCTCTTTTCATCCATTTCCATCTCTGCTATATTAAGTTTCCCCCTTTCAAAGAACCTCCAAAATATACCTGCAATCAAAAGAACATTTATTCAGTTTTTCAGCTTATCAGAGTATCAAGTAAGTCTATCAATACTTAGTATTTATTTTCAGCAAACAATTAAATTTTATTACCTTTTTCTTCATTTCTGAATAATCATTTCAATAAATAGCATTTATTCTGCATTTACCTTATTAAGGTCACTAATGGAGCTAGGGGTCATGTGATGGCCACAGCTCACATTAGTAACCATTCTAATAAAAAGGGCTCAGAAGTTTTTTTTAAATCATAAGAACTCATATGATTTTTGGTGTACTCTGTCTCAAAAACACTGTAAAAATGCCTCACATTCTACCTCCTAATCTCAAGATTAAAACCATAGGCTTCAACTCAAAAAATAAATTTCAAGAAAGAAGCCACATTAGTCTAACACAAAATGGTGGCTGAATGCAAGACTCATTTTTTTTATGTTCAGAAACCAGGAGAAACAGAAAATCATATGGTTAAAGGATGTCTTTCTTAAGGCCTCTTCATCACTGCCCCTTTAAAGCATAACCTTTCACAAACAGAAAACCCAACCAAACAAAACAACACATCATGGGAACAAGATATGCATATAATATTTCTTTTCATTTCACCATCCCCAACATAGGCCATTCACCAATATAAAATAATAAAGTCCAAATCAGCAACACAGCAAAGTCACAATTCCTGTCTTGTTCCAGCATACAATCATTTCTTTTAATCAAATTCCAGCACCAAACATATCACATAAAAGCCATTCACCAACATCAAAAACCCAAGTTTAAAGACACATCAGATTCATGGATGTGTAAGGAGGCCATTGTAAGCTCATATAAACAGAGTATATTTTCATTATATGCTCATGCTTTTCACAAAAAAAAAAGTTTAGAGACTTAGCCAACACAAGCAAACTAAGACCAGATTTAGTTTTTGCCATCTTTGAAACCTGTAAATCACAAGACAATATTAGAAATTAAACAACAATAAAAAAAACAAAAATAAAATAAAAATAAAACAAAACACAACAAACAGAAAAAATGAATCACCTTAGATCTGATTACCAGATCGACGGAGAGCAGGAGATCGGAAGGGAGAGAGGCCGCCGGTGAGAACGAGAGAGAGAGAGAGAAGAGCGGCCGGTGAAGAACTAAGCTCCGGCGACCGAAAGAGAGAGAGAAATAGAGAGAGCGAGCGAAAGAGAGAAAGAACGAGAGAAAGAGAGAAAGAACGAGAGAGAGAGAGAGAGAGCGAAGAGAGCAGCCGGTGAAGAGTCAAGCTCCGGCGACCGAAAGAGAGAGAGAAATAGAGAGAACGAGAGAAAGGGAGAAAGAACGAGAGAGAGAGAGAGAAGCCGAGGAGAACAAGGCCGAAAGAGAGATAAAGAAAGAGAGAACAAGAGCGAGAAGAGGCGGCCGGCGAGATGGCCGGGCAAGAGGGAGGAGGCGGCTGAAGGTTGATTCTAGGGTTTGGGTAGAGAGAAAAAGCTGATGGAGGCTGGTGATGAAGAGAGATTTAGGGTTGGAAGGAGAAAAAGATGGTTTTTATATGATGGGTAATAACCCATGGGTAGATATCTCGGGTTGGGCTGGGTTAAAGGTCCAGTTTCTTGAGTTCAAATGGATGGGTTAAGAATAAATGGGCTAGAGCCCGGTTCCTTGAATTTAAGTGGAGGTGATTAAGAGCAAATGGGTTAATGCTTGGTTTTTGGGCTTAAAAATTTGGGATTAAGAAGAATGGAGGCCCAACCGAATATTAAGCCTTTATTTCCATTTCCCCTTTTATTTTCATATTAATATATATGTATACTTACTTGGCATTAATTAAAAACTTGGGTTAATAAAATTTGAAATTCCTAAAGTAAAAAAAATAACATAAAATAAATTTGTGTATGTATAATTTTGGAATTTTTTATTTTATAACTATGCTATGGTTATAAAATATAATATAAGTTTCTTTTTAGTTAATAAGGTTAACCTTATTTTATGATATAAGATAATTTGGACTAATTTAATAATGGGCATTATAAAATCCTGGTTAATTTTAGCATTGATCATAGATATATGCCTTACGTGATTATATGAAGATATTTTACACTTTTATTGGATCTACGATATATACGTATTTTACGTCCATGTTATGGAGGTAAAAAAAAATACAAAATTTATTTAAATACAAATATAGCATGTGTATAAATATTAAAATCCATGTTATGGGTTTAAATAAATACAATTTATTAGAATAAAATAACTTTATGAACATATATTTAATAATAGGAGGAAAGAAATACATCCCATAAGAATAATTTACTACTTTAGTACCAATTATGGGTGGGGTAGGGTGATTTTTATCTTCCCTACACGTAATTAGCGAACGAACCCATATAAATCTCTGGTTACTTAAGGTGTCCAATCGGACCAAAACTCGATTGGTGGCGACTCTATAAAATTTTGTTATCAAATAGATATCATAATAAATTATCATGCGAATAATCATAAAAAACTGAATTAAATAAAATTAAATCAAAACCAAGATTTTCCTCCCGTCGGTACGGTTTCGACAGTTGGCGACTCCGTTGGGAACGACCTGCTAGGCTAATTTTATGTTGTAATTTATCTTGTGGATGTGTTAACTCAAATGTTGAATATTATTATTTTGATATTATATATTTATCATGCATACACATAACACTATCACACGCGGACTAGAAGGTCATGTTATGATCTTACCCTATTTTAGGATCGTAGGAGAGAAAAAGTACGGATGCCGCCATGAGAAATCTGGTTAAGCTCCCGAAACGTTCTCAACTTAGGTTGCTGTCTTATTAGCCATGCTATGGCCTCAGTAAAATGGCGACCTAAGGACCTTAAAACATATCCTCGTATCCACCCTGTAGTATTAGCCTAAAACCCTCCAATAGTTACCACCTCCTAAAGCAAAAGGAGTAAACCCTAGGGTTCATAATTTGCATATGTTGATAAGGTTTAATTTAAAGTAAGAATGGGTGAAATATTTTTATGTTGTTTGTAAACATCATCATTATCCCCTCATTGAAATTATAAGGTATAATAATTAAATTTTTCAGGAATGGAAAATCAACCTGAAAACCTTCCCAGGAACGTCCAACTTCCTCATGATATTATTCGTGACATTTTAAAGAGGACTTTGGACCTACGAGCTATAAATATGGTAGTCAGTCTGCAAACTATTCTCCTTCGCCAACACGGGATGCAAGAGACCCCACTGAGATTCTTGGATTGGCACCCCGCCTACCCGCATCTCAACTGCCTTTATCTTGGCGCAGATCATGTGACTAAATTTACGAAAGAAGCGTTCACAATGCTGTTGTATCTTGCCCGTACCGGAAGAGTAGGACTCGTTCTTGACAAAGCATGGTTGACTCAATGCATTCACCAATGGATGGAAAATCTTGAAACAAATAGCTATTTCACTACATGGTTGATCCACTTCGCAGACTTAGACGAGTGGCTGCAAATTTTTCAGGAGTCGCCTGATCTACCATATGGTTTATACATCTTTACAATCATGGAAACTTTGATCATGGAAGAAGATGGGGTAAATAACACGTATCAATACTTTGTCACGTTGGAAAACAGTTTCAAGGAAAATCCCATGATGATCCAATCAAGAATAAGACCGAATGGTTAGCTGTCAAAGATGGCCTGATCCGAGCAAATAATATGAATAGAGATAACATCCCTCCGGGACTTTTAGACCCTGCAAATTATCACCCTGATGGAAGGATCAAGATTAGCCTTGGAATACTCCTAAGACCAACCGTTCTCATGTATGCCAAAGTGGAGGTGAATTTTTATCGTCTTCCTGAGTTCATGGAAGTTGAAATACAAGAATTTCAAGCTGCTATGGAAATAGAAGATCGGAGAGAAATTTTTCCTATTCTAAATCCGGTTAACCTTGAAGATGAAGAAGTAATGATAATTGAAGAATGGGAAATCGATGATGAGAGTGAAGACTCTGAGGTCGAATTTGATTGGATAATGATGGACGTTGAAGGAGAGAATGATGACTTAGATAATGAATGGGATGAATATTTGAATTGGGAACCAATGGAAGTCGAAGAAGAGGATAGTGACATAGAGGAAGAATTGGATAGGCGTTTGCATCGGGAACAGGTAGTAGTTGAAGATGGGGAAGCTGACTCTGAAGGACTGATAGAAGTTGCTGAAGAAGACAACAGTGAAATGTTGCAAGAAGGACAAGACGTAGAGATAAAGGAGTCCGTCGACAAAATTAAACAATGCCAAGTTCTGCAAGTCAAAGAAAGTCTAGACAATCCATTGGTAGGTATGGAAGAGTGGGAAAATAAAGGAGTGGGGTCCTCAGGAAATGATCAGAGCGATAAAGAATCTGATGAAAAATCTCCAAGCAAGTCCTTATCCAAGTGAAAATTTATTTACCAAGGGATGTAGGTTTTAGGATTTTCTTTTTCTTTTAGAAGTAAAGTAGGAAATGATTGGTTGTAAAGATAATCTTTTGTAACATGGGAAATGTGACCTTTTCAATGTTTCATGGTAAATCCGTATGAAACAGCATATGGTAGTCTCTTTTTGTAAGATAAAATATGTAAGGGATTGTCATCTAAACATTCTAAAGGTAATCCCTTAACTATTTTGTCAATATAGGACTTTGTAAAGGTATCGACCCCTGTTTTGTAATCCCTTGGACAATGTAATATTTTGGAAGGTTAATGGACAAATTCGTTTTGAGAATTTAATTATTGTATCTATAATTTTATATTGAGGGGACTCAAATCATGCATTAATAAATTTTATACCCTAAATGTATGTTTGTTATGGAACATGTTTATTTGCCTGAAAATGATACTTACGTGTTTGCCTTTTTGTTGTGAATGCATAACACAGAGAATTTAATAAAATCTCAATGGCTTCCCCGGAGTATGAAATCCATGACGAAGCTCAGGTGCGGGAGTGGTCTTGGGAAGGCCAAATCAAGTATGGAGACAGCGTCATGACCGGACCTGCTGCTGCAATACCCATTTTGTCAGGGGTAGAAATCACACAAAATAATTTGAAAGAGATAAAGAAGGTCTTTGAAATGTTGCCAAATAATAGAAGGGTAGCCTTCTCCAGGGAATATGGGAAGATTGCATACCTAATGTATTTGCCAACGCATCATACATTGTTAAAGGCATTGATCCACTTCTGGGATCCAAGTTATAAATGTTTCAATTTTGGAAGAATCGATATGACTCCTACCTTGGAGGAGTATCATCAGCTGTTGGATATCCCGTTCAGCAAAAAGAACAGACTTTTCAGTTATGATAAGCAAGAAAAAGCTAAGAAGCAGCTAGCTTATGTCTGTGGGTTGCAAGCTAAAGATGTCGCAGAATGGGAAGAGAACCAGTACTTCAGCCTAGTCCCAATGATAAACTTTGCCATCGGTAATATTGACAACAATAAGGGCATGAAAATGCTAGCAATGATAATATATGGCACAGTGCTATTTCCGAGGCAGGTTGGGAAAATTGACCCTAAAGTCATTATTTACTTTGCCAAGGTTGTGCAGAACGAAAAAAAGGGAGTTAATCCAGTTATAGGGATCTTGGCAGAAACTTTCCGATCTCTGGACAGTTGCAGAAGACAAGGAAGCGGGCAATTTGAAGGATGTGCACCACTCTTATGCATATGGGCATTGAATCATTTCCAACTCCCAGAAAATTTCTCTTTTCCAAGGATCACTTATGGAAAAAGATACAATACTGGCAAAAACTATATTATTGACTTCGGGAGCGCTAGCTGGCCAAAGAAGTACCCTTCAAAAAGAAAATGGATTAGATTTCTCCAGAATCTAGAGGAGCAGAGTATTAAATGGGTAGCAGACTGGTTTGATGGAAGTATAACAGTTTATAAATGTGGCACATTCATTTGGGTACCCTTGCTTGGTCCATGGGGAGGAACAGCATACGCCCCATATCTTGTTAGGAGACAATACGGAGCACGACAGTTTATACCTGCTACAGCTGGTCTGGATCAAGTAAATTTCACCTATGGAGAACCACGAGTCAAGGAGCGAGTTAAAGCTATAATTGAAGCTTGGGGAGAAGTAAGAGTTGTGAACAAAAAAGATTCAAATGGAGGAGTTAGTGAGGAGTATCTCATCTGGCGTGAGCAAAGAGTCAATGGTGTCGTGCTCGAAAGAAAAAGCGACGATGCTGAACAAGAAGCGCCGATGCACGCAGAGGGTATGGTTATAATGGAGGAAGAAAATGCCACCTTTCAGAACCAAGTGATGAAAATAGAATTAGAAGAATTGAAGATGAGGAATGCTGCTCTAGAAAAGGAGAAGCTAATGCTGGAAGCAGAGAAGTATGATTTAATGCAAAGACTTCAAGTTCAGGCAAATGAGGAAAAAGCAAAATTTCAAGCATACAACAATGAAATTCATCAATGGAGGAGCGCATATCAGCAAAGTCAAGAGTATGCAAACCAGTTGTGGCAAGAACTACAGCAAAAGGAGATATTTTATCAAGAACAAATAGCTGCTAAGGAAGAAAATATAAGAAACACCTGGGAAAATTTTCAAGCAGCAGCAGGAAGAGCACGCTCAATTGCAATCGAATTGCAGCCGTTGAATGATGAGCTTGAGGTGTCTCCCTTTGTTAGTGAACACATAACAGGATATCTGGGAAAGCTCATTAGGGAGATGGAGCTTTATGGAAAACTCGGATGACGATTGAGATTTTATTAAAAGACCTGTGCCATGTAGACAGTAATAGTAGTAGTATTAGTTGTTGCATTTCATATTTTGTAATCATTAGGTCGGTAGCATTGATTGAAGGTTCTACTTGCTCTTAGGAAGTAGTTTGTTAATGTATCTGTTTGAATGACGTGTTTCAATGATATTAGCATGTGTGTTTGAATTATGTTTTATTTTTTTTATTTTTGTTTATTTTTATTTTTTATTTAAAAAAAAACTTTATTTTTTCTTTCTTCTTTTTTAATTATCTCCTTTAAAAATATAAAAAGTGGTAAAAAACTAAAATATACCTTTTTCCTTAAAATTAGAGCACTTGGATACGACGCCTAGCGACAAGATCATTTCCTACTGGCTCATCCATACGGAACTAGGTTAAAAACAAGAATCATGAATGAGCATAGTCAAGAAGAAATGCGAGGGATATGGAATTACTAAAAGAGCAGATGACCGAAATGCTAAGTATGAAGGATCAGTTGGCTCAGCTCATGGCATCTATAAAAAATAAACACACGCTCGAAAGCCTAGAAATGTCGTCTTATCAAGAAACAAGTCAATATACCCCTTCTGGGTCTCATTCTCAACACCAGAAGAATGAAGGGAAAGCAGACAAGAGATTCATTCTTATTGATTCTGAAGAAAAAGAGCAAGAGGAGCATGTGACCCCGGATTTGGACGATCCAAAAGTAATGGCAGAATTAAGAAAGGCATCGGCTGAATTAGTAAACAAAAAGGTTGGTCTGCTAAAAGAAAGGTTAAAGGCGATCGAAGGTTTTAATGGAACAACTGATGCTACTCAGTTGTGTTTAGTCCCTGGAGTCACGATCCCATATAAATTCAAGTCGCCCGAATTTGAGAAATATAATGGTACAGCTTGTCCTCAGAGTCATTTGATTATGTACTGTAGTAGAATGGTTGTACATGCTGACAATGATAAACTTTTAATGCACGTATTCCAAGAAAGTCTTAAGGGACCTGCCTTAAGATGGTACATGCAGTTGGATCGCGCCCATATCCGAAGATGGAAAGATTTGGCAGATGCATTCTTAAAATAGTACAAACATAACATGGATATGGCTCCAAATAGGGAAGACTTGAGATCTATGGAAAAGAAAGATATGGAGACATTTAAAGAATATGCTCAAAAATGGAGAGACAAGGCGGCCCAAGTTAATCCGCCATTAACTGAAAAGGAGATGATATCTACTTTCTTAGACACATTAAGGCCTCCATTTTATAGTATGATGCTCGCCAATACTATAACAAGTTTTTCCGATTTTGTCATGGCTGGAGAAAGAATTGAGCAGGGAATTAAGAAAGGAAGGCTCGAAAGCCCTCAGCAAGATAAATTCACCTTCCGAAAAAATGGAGCAGGAAAGAAAAAGGAGGAGGAAACACACGCCGTCCAAACTTATACGCTTAGTTTCTCTTATCCTCAAGGCGGATTTGTTACTCATGCAACGAGAAGTACTCAACCAACGCAAGGAACCATAACTGATAGGGCTAACCAGAGTACTCGTCCAAAGAAAGAATCATTTGATCCCATTCCGATCCCGTACTCAGAATTATACCCTCTGTTATTGCAAGAAGGCCGGGTATGCCCTTGTCCTTTGGAACCATTGACGCCACCTTATCCAAAATGGTATGATCCTAATGCAAAGTGTGAATATCATGCTGGGATTTCTGGGCATTCCATAGATAATTGCACGGGCTTCAAAAAGAAAGTACAGCAATTGATAAAAGCTAGTTGGATTGATTTTAATCAAAAACCAGATGTGAAAACCAACCCATTACCAAATTATGAAAATAAAGGAGTAAATGCAGTAATAGTGGAAAATTTCTGTTTAATAAAAACTAAGGTTGATGAAATAATCATGCCTATGGAGCAATTATATGGTATTATGTGCAAAGTTGGATTAATTCAAAAAGGGTCTCATGATTCTAAGGGTATGTCTTGTCAATACCATCAAGAAAAGGTTGATCACATGATTGGGGAATGCGAACAATTTAAGCAAAAAGTACAGGAATGCATGGATGCTAAGTTTCTAGTTTTTGGAAATTCAAATAAAGAAGCAGAAGAAGTCAATATGATGCAAGGAAATTGGCCACCCAAACCATTGGTAATCGATTATGTGTTGAAGAAGGATAATACAGCTGAGGCTCTTGAATCATCTTTTATGACGAAATTGATCATTCAATCTCCGAAGCCTTTTCCTTTCAAAGATATTAAAGCTGTCCCATGGAAATATGAAAGCACTTTGTCACTTGGAAACAGTAATATAAATCAAGCAGAACATCATGAGGATATTTCTGGACTAATGGGAATGACAAGAAGTGGTAGATGTTTTAGCTCGAATGAAGTTGAAGAAAGACGTCGAGAAGCAATGGAAAGGCGAAGGAATGGTAAACTAAAGGAAGGAGAAAGGATCAACGATTTCTCAGGAGAAGGATCTGACGTGCTAGAAGAAATTCCAGTAAAGAAGAATCCGATACCCGACCAAGAAGCATGTGAGTTCCTGAAATTGGTAAAACAAAGCAAATACAAGATAATTGAGCAGTTGAATCAGACTCCTGCCCGCATATCATTATTATCATTAATCCTATCCTCAGAATCCCATCGTGAGGCATTGTTGAAAATCTTGAATCAGGCTTACGTCTGTCATGACATATCTATGGAAAACTTGAATAATATTGTGGGAAATGTGGTCTCTTCCAACTATCTCACATTCAACGATGATGAGATACCTCATGAAGGAACAGATCACACCAAGGCCTTACATATTTCAGTCAAGTGTAAAGATTACTCGATAGCAAAAGTTTTAATCGATAACGGCTCATCACTCAACATCATGCCAAGATCCACCTTGGCCAAGTTGCCAATTGATAGTTCATATATCAAGCCGAGCAATGTTATTGTTCGAGCCTTCGATGGGACGAGAAGGGAAGTTATAGGCGATGTAGAGTTGCCAATCCAAATAGGGCCGATAACTTTTAATATTCCTTTTCAAGTCATGGATATATACCCAGCCTATAGCATGTTGCTTGGAAGACCTTGGATCCATACTTCGGGTGCAGTCCCTTCTTCTTTACATCAGAAAGTTAAGTTCATCATAGAAGGGAAATTAATAGAGGTGTCAGGAGAAGAGGACTTGTTGATTAGTAAATGCCCGTCCATTCCCTACATTGAAGTCGCAGAGGAAGTAGTTGAAAGTTCATTCCAAACCTTTGAAATTGTAAATGCAACATATACTACTGAGGGGCCATGTTTTTTCACTCCTAGACCTTCATGGGCATCTCTAATGATGGCCAAAGAAATGATAGCAGGCTGCTATCAAATAACTAAGGGTTTAGGAAAGGACGGGCAAGGAATGATTAAGTTTTTAGACCCGCAATCTAACCATTTTCGGGTGGGTCTAGGATACAAGCCAACCAAAGGAGACAAATGGAGAATTCGGCAGCAAAGAAAGGAAAAGCGACAGGCTAGGTTAGAAGGTAAAGAGATCAATGAAGAGGGAATGCTATTTCCTCCCATAAAGGATGTCTTTTGGAGCAAAGGAAAATTCATATTGAATCAGAACTTGACAGTAGATGTTGAAGATACGGTTGCAGCAACAAATGAAGAGGAAGAAGGACCGGAATCAATAGATTGGATTCACATCTCTAATAGGGAATTGGGCAATTGGAAAGTCTATGATCTTCCCATAGAAATGTAATAGTAACTACTAGTTTTTGTTAAATGGGCAGTTCGTTTCCAATGTTAAATGAATGACTATGTTTAATAAAATGCAACTTTTTTAAAAAAAAAAAACAATCTTCTCAATTATTCTTTCATGTTATGATTTTTACTTCCTTCTTTCTTCTTCCTTTGTACTTTTCTTCACATTGTATATTCAGGAAGGATGATGAAAAACTTGACAATATTGATAATCATGAATCCATATACGATTTTGACCGTCCAGTGAACGACGTCGATTCTGATGAGGAGTCAGAAGAAAAATTTTCTCCCGAATTTGAAAAAATGGTAGAAGAAAAAGAAAATACCTTAGAACCCCAGGATGAGGTGGTTGAAACTGTCAATGTAGGGACTGAGGAAAAACCCAACGAGGTTAGAATAAATGGATCTTTGAATTACGATCTAAAAAAGAGGTTCATTGACCTACTAAGGGAATACAAAGATGTGTTTGCATGGTCATATCAAGATATGCCGGGATTGAATACAGATATTGTGGTACATAACTGCCTTTAAAGCCCGATGCTAAGCCAATCAAACAGAAACTCAGAAAAATGAAACCGGAAACGCTCTTGAAAATAAAAGATGAGGTGAAAAAGCAATTTGATGCTGGTCTTTTAGAAGTCTCGAACTATCGAGAATGGGTGGCTAATATAGTTCCAGTACCTAAGAAAGATGGGAAAGTTCGGATGTGTGTGGATTACAGAGATTTAAACCGTGCAAGCCCAAAGGATAATTTCCCTTTGCCTCATATAGATGTGTTGGTTGATAACACTGCAGGATATCATATGCTATCCTTAATGGATGGATTTTCGGGATATAATCAAATTTTGATGGATTTATTAGATAAAGAAAAGACAACCTTCATAACGATGTGGGGAACATTCTGTTATAAGGTCATGCCTTTTGGATTGAAGAATGCGGGGGCAACTTACCAAAGAGCAATGGTAACCCTTTTTCATGACATGATGCATAAAGAAATGGAAGTATATGTGGATGACATGGTTGCTAAATCCAAAAGAGATGAGGATCATGTAGAAGTCTTCAGGAAGGTTTTCAATCGACTTCGAAAATATAGAATTCGATTAAATCCTTCCAAATGTGTGTTCGGTATTACTTCAGGAAAGTTATTGGGATTCATGGTGAGCAGAAGAGGAATTGAGATAGATCCAAGCAAAATCAAAGCAATTACTGAAATGACACCTCCAAAAACAGAAAAAGAAGTAAGAGGTTTCCTAGGAAGATTAAACTACATAGCTAGATTCATTTCCCAACTAACAGCCACATGTGAACCAATCTTTAAATTGCTCAGAAAGAACAATCCTTGCAAGTGGAACAAGGAATGCCAAGAGGCCTTTGACAGAATTAAAGAATATTTGCAACATCCACCTGTGCTTCAACCTCCGAACCCAGATAGGCCCTTACTACTGTATTTGACAGTACATGAAAATTCCATGGGGGCACTCTTGGCACAACATGACGAGATGGGTAGGAGAGAGCACGCCATTTATTACATCAGTAAGAAGTTTACTGATTGTGAAGTAAAATATTCATCCCTAGAAAAGACATGTGCAGCATTGGCTTGGGTAGCCTATAAACTGAGACATTACATGTTGAACAACACCACTCATCTAATTTCTAAAATGGACCCGATCAAATTTATCTTTGAAAAGCCAGCGTTAACTGGAAGAATGGCAAAGTGGCAAGTCATGCTATCTGAATATGACATTACTTATGTCGCTCAAAAGGCGATAAAAGGATCTGTGATTGCGGGATTTTTGGCCGATTGCCCCTGCACAAATAATCAAGTAATGGATATAGCTTTCCCGGACGGAGATATTGTCACTCTTGAAGTAGATGAAGAATTAATAGATACATGGATCATGAAATTTGATGGAGCATCAAACGCTCTAGGGCACCGGATTGGAGTAGTGTTAGTATCTCCTAAAGGGAAACATTTCCCAATCACGGTAAAGTTATGCTTTCAATGCACTAATAACATGGCTGAATATGAAGCATGCGCTCTTGGTCTTCGAGCCGCCCTAGAAATGGAAATAACAAAATTAAAAGTCTACGGGGATTCAGCATTGGTTATTAATCTGCTAAAAGGAGAATGGCAAACTCGAGATGCCAAACTCATTCCATATCAAGAATATATTTCTGTAATAGCTGAAAATTTCCAGTCCATCGAATTTGAGCACATGTCCCGATGTGAAAATCAAATAGCAGATGCATTGGCGACTTTGGCTTCGGCTTTTGATATAGAAAGATGTCAAGAAATGTCACCTATTAAAATTGAATTGCAAAAGACGCAGGCTTATTGCGGCAATGTGGAACAGGAGCCCGATGGAAAACCATGGTACTATGATATCAAGAGATACATTAAAGAGGGAGTTTACCCACCGGGGGCATCAAGTACGGATAAAAGAACCATGCGAAGATTGGCGATGAATTTCTTTTTAAGTGGGGAAGCTTTGTACAAGAGGAACTACGACACTACGCTAATCCGATGTATTGATTATCCTCAAAATCAAAGGCTAATGGAGGAAATACATGAAGGATTTTGCGGTACTCACCTCGGAGGGTATGCCTTGGCCAGAAAGATACTAAGGATGGGGTATTATTGGCTAAAAATGGAGTCCGATTGCATTAGATATGTCCAGAAATGTCACAAATGTCAGGTTTATGCCAATGACATAAATGCTCCTTCTGAACCGCTACACGTGATGGCATCACCATGGCCATTTTCGATTTGGGGAATAGATGTGATTGGACCAATTGAACCAAAAGCTTCAAATGGACACCGTTTTATTTTGGTCGCAATAGATTATTTCACCAAATGGGTGGAAGCCGTCTCGTATGCTAATGTGACCTCTGCAGTGGTGATAAAATTTATAAGAAATAATATCATTTGTAGATATGGTCTACCAGAGCGCATTATTACGGATAATGCCAAGAACTTCAACAGTAAAAGCATGGAAGAGATGTGTGCGCAATTCAAGATCAAGCATCACAATTCCACACCTTATAGACCAAAAATGAATGGAGCCGTTGAAGCCACCAACAAGAATATTAAGAAAATAGTGCAGAAAATGGCAATGACATACAAGGACTGGCATGAAAAACTCCCTTTTGCTCTATACGGGTACAGAACTACTATCCAAACCTCAACTAGAGCAACCCCTTTTTCCCTGGTCTATGGAATGGAGGCAGTTATACCTATAGAGGTGGAAATTCCTTCCTTAAGGATTATCATGGATGCAAACTTAGAAGAAACTGAATGGGTTCGAAAAAGGTATGACCAGTTGAACTTCATTGAAGAAAAACGTTTGACAGCATTATGTCATGGTCAACTATACCAAAGAAGAATGATTAAGTCATACGGAAAGAAGGTAAGAATTAGGCAATTCAACGAGGGAGATTTAGTACTCAGAAAGATCATATTGAGGCATCAAGACCTGCGAGGAAAATGGGCTCCTAAGTACGAAGGTCCTTATGTTGTTAAGAAGGCATTTTCTGGGGGAGCATTAATATTAGCAGATGTGGATGGGAAAGATTTACCAAACCCTGTAAACTCAGATTCTGTTAAAAGATACTATGTGTGAACGTACTTATGATTATCAATAAAAATGTTCTTGTTGTCCCAACTGAATAACAACGTTACTTTCAAATCTTTGCGCATGCATAATATTAAATGAGTAATTACATTCAGCATTGGAAGCTAACAAACCATTGATATGAATATTCTTGCTATTACTGAACAGGGAATTATGAGACGAACCATTGTGGATAGTAAAAAAAAAAAGAAAATAAAAAAAGAAAAAAGAGAAGAAGCCTTTATAAAGAATTCATAATGTCTCACTTGCTCACACCTTGTTAAGAGGATAAGGACTAGGCTCTTGAAGTATGAAAATGGCTATTCCACAAAGATAACATTGGAAACGTAGTCGGAACGACTCATAAAATTTCAAACAAAGTCGCCTACTTTATATAAAATATACGAAAGACGAGCTTTCCCAAAGAAAAATAGAAAATAAAAATATGGTAAACGATTTCCATATCCCAAATGAAAGGGTACTCGCCCAGCATTGGTGGTTCTTATTTACCACGAAGTTCGGGATGGACAGCCTAACAAAGGAATGAGGTCGTTGCTAGGATTTTGATCCAACATTCTACAATTTTTTTTATCACTCGATTCAATCATAGAATAATCAATTTTAAAAAATTATATTGTTTTGATTATTAGAAAAAACTAATCTTGTACGTGAAATTTGACTGTGAAGCAGTCAATTTCGAGAGATTTGATACAGGTTTGATTACGAGAAAATCAATCTGGTTTTTATTTTTTGTGGTCTGATTGCGTGAAAATCGATCTTGTGCGTGAAATTTGACTGTGAAGCAGTCAATTTCGAGAGATTTGATACAGGTTTGATTACGAGAAAATCAATCTGGTTTTTATTTTTTGTGGTCTGATTGCGTGAAAATCGATCTTGTGCGTGAAATTTGACTGTGAAGCAGTCAATTTCGAGAGATTTGATACAGGTTTGATTACGAGAAAATCAATCTGGTTTTTATTTTTTGTGATCTGATTGCGTGAAAATCGATCTTGTACGTGAAAGTTGACTGTGAAGCGGTCAATTTCGAAAAATTTGATGCAGGTTTGATTATAAGAAAATGAATCTGGTTTTTTTATTATTTGTGATCTGATTGCGTGAAAATCGATCTTGTGCGTGAAATTTGACTGTGAAGCAGTCAATTTCGAGAGATTTGATGCAGGTTTGATTACGAGAAAATCAATCTGGTTTTTATTAGTTTTGATCTGATTATGCGAAAGTCAATCTCGAATTAGATCATAAAATGAGTGATTTTAATGATGTGCGGTTACCTGAGAATCAACTTTATCCTTGAAATTAGCTCATGAAATAATTAATCTCAATAAAATTTGATACACCTTGATCACATGAAGATCAATTTCGGTCTCAAGATTCGATCGAGGGCCAATTGGTTCTGGTATCTTGATATTGGCTCGATTGCGTATGTTTTCCTTTGAAGTTTGATCACAAGGAATAATGAAACACTAGCTAACTATCATGAGGAATATAAGTCCAATTTTTTTTATTAAAAATTATTATAATCAAGCATGTTTTTAAATTAAAAATCACGTTCTCGGTTTTGTAAAAAAAAGAGAGAAGTTTTAATGGCTATGCTATAGTCGTTTAATGACAAAATTGACAAAAAACGGCTATCTTGTACTACTTTGTATAACTTTAAATTCTTAAAGATATACAAAGAGGGGGCAACTGTAAATACCCGATTTTGTCCAAATTAATTTTGTCATTCCAATAATTGTAATCTAGCAATTAACAAGCCTATTTTTATTTCGTTGATATTTTGTCAATTTTAAAATTTAAAATACTAACAGAAGGCACAAGAAAAATTAAATGGGCTTTTATTCAAATGGGCTTTTTATAATACAAAAATAAGAATAAATAAATAAATTAAAAAAATATAATAATGCAGATTAAGGGCACAATGAGGGCAGAATCCAATAGTACCAGGGCATGGCCAAAAGTATGGCCAAAACAGAAAAGCAAAATTACAGAAAAAGGGAGGGGAAGGTTTACGGCTGAATACAGCCAATTTTCAAGGGCTTAGACCTTTTTTCCTTTGGTTTCAAACCAAATGGGACAGGAAAAAAGCAAACTAAATTACAACCAATCCAGTTTCTACAGTGATTCTAAGGCCTATAAAAAGCAGCTCAATAAGGGATACAAAGAAAAGGGAACCCAGCCTCTTTTCATCCATTTCCATCTCTGCTATATTAAGTTTCCCCCTTTCAAAGAACCTCCAAAATATACTTGCAATCAAAAGAACATTTATTCAGTTTTTCAGCTTATCAGAGTATCAAGTAAGTCTATCAATACTTAGTATTTATTTTCAGCAAACAATTAAATTTTATTACCTTTTTCTTCATTTCTGAATAATCATTTCAATAAATAGCATTTATTCTGCATTTACCTTATTAAGGTCACTAATGGAGCTAGGGGTCATGTGATGGCCACAGCTCACATTAGTAACCATTCTAATAAAAAGGGCTCAGAAGTTTTTTTTAAATCATAAGAACTCATATGATTTTTGGTGTACTCTGTCTCAAAAACACTGTAAAAATGCCTCACATTCTACCTCCTAATCTCAAGATTAAAACCATAGGCTTCAACTCAAAAAATAAATTTCAAGAAAGAAGCCACATTAGTCTAACACAAAATGGTGGCTGAATGCAAGACTCATTTTTTTTATGTTCAGAAACCAGGAGAAACAGAAAATCATATGGTTAAAGGATGTCTTTCTTAAGGCCTCTTCATCACTGCCCTTTTAAAGCATAACCTTTCACAAACAGAAAACCCAACCAAATAAAACAACACATCATGGGAACAAGATATGCATATAATATTTCTTTTCATTTCACCATCCCCAACAGAGGCCATTCACCAATATAAAATAATAAAGTCCAAATCAGCAACACAGCAAAGTCACAATTCCTGTCTTGTTCCAGCATACAATCATTTCTTTTAATCAAATTCCAGCACCAAACATATCACATAAAAGCCATTCACCAACATCAAAAACCCAAGTTTAAAGACACATCAGATTCATGGATGTGTAAGGAGGCCATTGTAAGCTCATATAAACAGAGTATATTTTCATTATATGCTCATGCTTTTCACAAAAAAAAAAAAAAGTTTAGAGACTTAGCCAACACAAGCAAACTAAGACCAGATTTAGTTTTTGCCATCTTTGAAACCTGTAAATCACAAGACAATATTAGAAATTAAACAACAATAAAAAAAAACAAAAATAAAATAAAAATAAAACAAAACACAACAAACAGAAAAAATGAATCACCTTAGATCTGATTACCAGATCGACGGAGAGCAGGAGATCGGAAGGGAGAGAGGCCGCCGGTGAGAACGAGAGAGAGAGAGAGAAGAGCGGCCGGTGAAGAACTGAGCTCCGGCGACCGAAAGAGAGAGAGAAATAGAGAGAGCGAGCGAAAGAGAGAAAGAACGAGAGAGAGAGAGAGAGCGAAGAGAGCAGCCGGTGAAGAGTCAAGCTCCGGCGACCGAAAGAGAGAGAGAAATAGAGAGAACGAGAGAAAGGGAGAAAGAACGAGAGAGAGAGAGAGAGAAGCCGAGGAGAACAAGGCCGAAAGAGAGATAAAGAAAGAGAGAACAAGAGCGAGAAGAGGCGGCCGGCGAGATGGCCGGGCAAGAGGGAGGAGGCGGCTGAAGGTTGATTCTAGGGTTTGGGTAGAGAGAAAAAGCTAATGGAGGCTGGTGATGAAGAGAGATTTAGGGTTGGAAGGAGAAAAAGATGGTTTTCATATGATGGGTAATAACCCATGGGTAGATATCTCGGGTTGGGCTGGGTTAAAGGTCCAGTTTCTTGAGTTCAAATGGATGGGTTAAGAATAAATGGGCTAGAGCCCGGTTCCTTGAATTTAAGTGGAGGTGATTAAGAGCAAATGGGTTAATGCTTGGTTTTTGGGCTTAAAAATTTGGGATTAAGAAGAATGGAGGCCCAACCGAATATTAAGCCTTTATTTCCATTTCCCCTTTTATTTTCATATTAATATATATGTATACTTACTTGGCATTACTTAAAAACTTGGGTTAATAAAATTTGAAATTCCTAAAGTAAAAAAAATAACATAAAATAAATTTGTGTATGTATAATTTTGGAATTTTTTATTTTATAACTATGCTATGGTTATAAAATATAATTTAAGTTGCTTTTTAGTTAATAAGGTTAACCTTATTTTATGATATAAGATAATTTGGACTAATTTAATAATGGGCATTATAAAATCCTGGTTAATTTTAGCATTGATCATAGATATATGCCTTACGTGATTATATGAAGATATTTTACACTTTTATTGGATCTACGATATATACGTATTTTACGTCCATGTTATGGAGGTAAAAAAAAAATACAAAATTTATTTAAATACAAATATAGCATGTGTATAAATATTTAAATCCATGTTATGGGTTTAAATAAATACAATTTATTAGAATAAAATAACTTTATGAACATATATTTAATAATATGAGGAAAGAAATACATCCCATAAGAATAATTTACGACTTTAGTACCAATTATGGGCGGGGTAGGGTGATTTTTATCTTTCCTACACGTAATTAGCGAACGAACCCATATAAATCTCTGGTTACTTAAGGTGTCCAATCGGACCAAAACTCGATTGGTGGCGACTCTATAAAATTTTGTTATCAAATAGATGTCATAATAAATTATCATGCGAATAATCATAAAAAACTGAATTAAATAAAATTAAATCAAAACCAAGATTTTCCTCCCGTCGGTACGGTTCCGACAAAATTGTTTTGGCGTTGGCTGGAGTTTCAGCTGTTGAATCGCGGTGAAATGTGAAATTTGAGTAGAGTCTTCTTGTCATCCGTGTCTTCAATTTGAACAGTGGAAATCGTTGTCGTAGATCTGAAGGGTAGTTTTGTTCAAGGGGCAGATTGTGTGTAATTTGGTTTGTTTTTGGTCTTTTTTCCTATTTTATTTGGTTTCCATAGTTCTTGATGATGTATTCCAAAAATATAAAGATTGATGTTGTATATCTCTAGTTCATCTGGGAAAGATTTTTTGTAATTACCCATTATTCAGAGGTTTTCCACGTAAAAATCTTTTTGCTGTTTGTTATTGTTGTAATTTTAGTTTGTGGTTTGTATATTTTTCTCACTAATGGACTCCAAATCAAAATACACCCGGTTTGCTGATATCTTAGGATAAAAAGAGTTGTATATTTATACTGTGTAGCTTATTTGTCAAAAGACTCCAACTCCAAATCACAGGGCATCCAATTGGCAGATATATTTAAAAAAAAAAAAATGGGGAGAAGTTTAACCTAATGGGAAATTAGGATAAGGATTATTAGTTCCGGATTGTATCATAATTAATTAGAAAAAAAGATGTTACGTGTAGGAAAGTTCAAAAGAAAAATTAACTCAAGGCAGTACCAATGTCATTTGCAATGCCTCTCCCTGCCAAATGACATCAATTAGAATTTTGTCTATTTCTTCTCACCCATCAAACTTGAAAACAATTTTATAAAAACCTTTTGAACTTTTTCAAGTTTCTTTATACAAATGATCACAAAACAATCAATCGTACAAAATTACAAATTCATAAAGTGGCACGTCACTGATTATTGATAGTTCAAGAATTTGATTATAATAACAGGTGGTGCGAAAGAGACATCACCACTTCAATTTTCGAGTGCTGTTTTTGTACATCACCACTTCAGTGTTGTTTTTCTCTCTCTCTCTCTTTTTCTTAAAAAAAAAAAATAAATAAATAAATATTAAAAATTACAACTTAATACAAAAGGAGATAAAGCTCCACACAAAATTACTACAATAGCAAAAGATAACACAACAAACAATCTTAATAATACAATATACAAGAATTATATCGATAAGTGATCCACAACCATAAGAATGCTTATTTGCTGCATAACATCACACAACTTTACAGATCTAGATATATTTTTTATATCTTGCGTAGAGAAAATAAATTTGAGTACCTAAAATGTAAAGATCTCAAATGATTTTTAACTAAGAGCAATTGAAGACTAATCCATAGAAGAAATACTGTCAACGAAAAAATCGATTTAAAAGATAAAATTAGAAAAAATATCTTATGCAGATTATTTAAAAAAAAAAAGGCAAAAAAAAAAAAAAAAAAAAAAAAAAGAGAGAAAAATGAAAAATAAGGATGGAAGGAGTCCTCCTCCTCCTCCTTGACATTACTTGGAGAAAAATAGAGGAAGCTTGGAAAAGGATGGTAGAGAGAATATGGACCTTGTCTCTCTAAAACAAAGAAAAAGTAGAAGACTGATTAAGTGTTGTTTTTCTTGTACTTGTAATAAAAGGCTATAAACCACTTTGTAATACCAAATTTAAACCAGCTTTTTTTATCAGATGACATGGGATTAGTATTGACCGGAACTAAGGAACTGCACTTTCTTTAGATGAATCCGCATAACTGGTGAGACATTCTAATTTAGTTTACAGTAATAGAACTTCATTCTACTGAAATCGACCTTAATTAGCACTAATAAATCGGACTTACACATGTGAGATACAAGTCAAGAGCTCTACAATTTGCCAAAAAGACTAGTAGTCAAACTATTAAAAGTTACAGTTATTACAAATGGCTTACAATTTGCAAAACAGAAGTGTAAGTACCAAATATTACAACCATAACACCCAACACTACCATCCCCCCAATCAGTACCAATTCACAAGTAAATCTCCTGTAAATTCCTGAGATTTTCAGGTAACATAAACATGGAATTATAATTGATGCTGTCACACTCAAAAATGCTCCAACCAAAGACATCAAATCACCAAAGAAAGGAAGAGCAATAGCTACAATCACTGTACTGATTAACAGTGCAGTACTTATGAAGATGTTTAATGGCTTCTTGTACCCATTGATCCATGGAAACCAATCTTTGGTAGCATTCACTATTGGTGTAACCATCAATGCATATTTGGATATAGGATTCACCAGAGTTGTGTATATTGCTATTCTTGAACTCCAAGTTCTAGTCGGAAGGTTTAAGGTTATCTGCGATTGAACATTCGGCCCGAACATCAAGTACCCTATGATGGCCATTGATGCATAACCAAAGGTACATACAATGAAACATATGAGTAGGACCTGCAATAGAAGAATTCCGTGTGAGAGGTCATAAAAATTGTTCCTCGAAGGTTATGCTTTTGAGTTAAATGTTTCCTTGACACGGTATCAGTCAACACAAGACTTAGCAAGCTTGTGCTTGTACACACTTTAATGTGACCGATTCTATGAAGTATCTGAATTCAAGCGGAAAGAACAACTCGGGTGTGTATTGTGGGCTTACATTGGAGAATTGATGCTTCTTTTTCATGGAAGTGTAGAGAGTAGGGAAAACTGGATGAGCACAGTAACAGAAACCATATAAGCTAACAGCAGTAGGAATTCCAGTCCAATTAATTACGTTTCCCTTTTCTTTAAACCCAACTCCATCAACCGCTCCAGCCCAGAAGATTGAACCAAGAATTATAGCAGAAGCTAGAACTCCACTTGCAGATATATAAGAAAGGATGCTCAGATTATCCAACCAAACAGTAGGCAATATAATAAGGGCAACAATTAGAACAAAACTCTGTCTTCCACCAATGTGAAGCCCAGCAACCTCAATGTTCACATTTGGGAACAAGTTCTGCAAGTTATCTCCTTCAAGAATCAAGAAACCTGTTGCCACTAAGTAGAGCTCAATGTACATGAAAACAGAAATCAAGATTCTTCCCTTGCTACCAAAAGCTCTTTGGCCTATGTCTGGATAAGTTGTGATATTTGAATCTGCTTCCATACATCTTTTGATTAGTAAACCGGAGTAGAAGGCTGCAGTTGCAATCAAAAAGAGGAGAATCAAGCTCAGCCATCCTCCTGATGCTAGTGCATATGGGGTTGAAAGTATCCCAACTCCTGAAAACTTGAACGCATAGATGTCAAGCAACTATATTTAACTTAAATGCTCGAGTTTTATTATCTTTAACACACCCGTACACAAATATCTCTTGAGATTGAACGATATGTAACATATGGTTAGTGTTAAAGTTGGGTTAAGCGGCATCTCATACATTAGTAAATGACATATTGTGTTTACAGCTAGCCAACAATTTTTCACTACAACAAATGTTTACTTTAGGCATTTTTACTGCCAAATCTATGGTCTGCGGCTAACCCAAGAATGCATATATTGGACTAGACAGCTCTAATACCGTGCCAGTGAGTCTATGAATACTGAAATTTTATAGATAAACAGGTGTTGCCTAGTCTGTAAATGCTAACAATAGTTTTTATTATCTCTCACAGAAGAAAAAATCAGCATCAGCAGAGTATAATGAATGATATTGAAGGTTACGAAATTAGTCCAATACTAGCAAAATCTATGGCTTCAAAGTGATTAAAAAAAAAAAAAAACACGATGAATATAATAAATAATGAAGAAGAACCTGATAAAGCATTGAGGCCATTAACAATGGTTTTGAAAGAGGAGGAAGTCCCTTTACTGGAATTATGATAGCAAGATTCAGAATCTTGCAATTTTTGTGTTAGCCAATCTTCATCTTGATCAAGAATAAGAGGCACAGTTAATGAAGCATCTTGAGGCCTGGAGTCCATTGAGCTGCGCAGCCCCAGAGAAGGGAGAGAAGAAAAAGATGTAAACTTGGAAGGGTACAGCTGGAGCTTAATGAAGAGATAACGACGATAACTGAGCAGAGAAGATAAAAACAAATCAAATATAAAATTTAAATTTAAATTTTCAATTGCTGCACAAGAAAATAAGGTAAAGCTCCCTCTAAAGTTTATCGATTATTTTCTAACATACGAGACTAGTCCTATACATATAATAATAGCAGTGGCAGCCCCTTTTCCGCATTTCTTTTGGCCGCAAAATACCAAATAATTTTTTAATTCGACATATGAATCCCATTCAGCCTTGCTTCGTGTTAATTTTTTCTACTTCTTTTTCGGTTTGGTATTTCCTTTCAAAGAGATTCAACTCTAAACCTAACTATTAAACGGAAAATACACTTATCACTAGAACTATTTGAATTTGTTAACTCCTTCTTGATAATAGAAAATTTTATATATTTGAAAATGCAAATACATAGTATAAAATTAAATAATTGTATTAAATAAAAAAACTATAAAAACTTACTGGTAGGCAAAAAATTACAAATAAGATAGATATAATAATAATAAAAAAATATATATACAACCACCATTTATAAAAACTCCAGTTTGTATAGATTTCTATAGTATAAAGATGTCATTGTATTTTTTTTAATACTGGTATAGTTTTATCAATCGGTGAGTTATAAAAAGAATTTAATGTGTATATATCTCAGTCTGTTTAACTGAATAGTGTTTAATTAGAAAAAGAAAATGTTTAAAAATCCAGGAATCCAGCAGAGATTCTCAATTTCTGCGTCTGAAAGCAGAGTTTAACTAAATCTGAATACTTCCAAAGAGGTTTGGTGGTCCAAATTGAAGGAACATAAATGTTAAATGCATGTGATAACAATTTTGTCTCCTATTCATTAATTGATAGAATAATTCTTTATCCTTTTTCCGTCAATTTGGGTGTTAAATTTTAAATTTTTTTTTTTAATGTTATACATGATTTATTATTTAATTAATTAGAACGTAGACATATTACATTAAATTTGGCATAAAAAATATATTTAAACGTGCGAATTGAGATTATACTACCATAAGTCCGCATGTTTAGTTTGACCAATTTGTTTCAAAGCTTTAATTTTGTCCTTATCAACTGATTCAATTTCGATTTTGCCACAAATGGGGAAGTTAAGAAGTTTATAAACGTTATTCATATTTTATAGTACCCAAAATTTTGTTTGGAAACAATAAATATTATTAGGAGCCTAATTTAGTAATTGTCCAGCTTAGGCATCTAAGTTAATATAGAAAATATGTAATTATTTTCCAAATAATAGTGTATAATTGGAAAATTTAAATTATCAGTTATCCATTTACAAACAGATTATGAATTTCCATTCTGAGTCAATTCTCCAGAAAACAGCTATTTTTTCCACAAACTATACTTTATTTGTGCAAAAAGTATTTCAAAATATACCATCTAACTAAATATGATATAATGTAATTATTTGATTGATGAATATACTAGTTAATTGATAAAGTAAAATAAATTTGCGGAGAAATATTTTTTTTATACTCGAATTCCGAATTTTATAATTTCTTTAATCTTTCGACATGTTTGGGCAAGCTTTTTCCATCCATGTGGACATGATAATAGGCAGCAGTGCAACTGACCACGTTTGTGGGCAACCAGATTAAAAAAGAAATATATATATATATCCCATCCAACAAAATATGGAAATAAGATTTTAAAAAAGAAAAAAAAAGTATTTGCAAACTAGAAGGGGGCAATTTTGGAAAGTCAAAATCAGAAGCCATCATTGTTCTCTATAACTTAAATGTATCCACCATCACTCAAATTTTGTATATTGGTGATTACTACAGTAATACATGTGACTAAAGTATAACTTTCATGTAACTAGGACAACATTTAAGTAAAAATAATAAAAAAACTGATATGGCGAGTTATTTTAAAATTCAACTGATTAATTATTGCAATTTATTGTATGTGGCAATAAAATGAGTAAAAGTAATTTAAAATTATAAAAAAATAAAAAATAAAAAGTTTAAAAATGGAAAAAAAAAAAATTGAAACTAAAAGGTTTTAAAAATTTAAAATTGTAAAAAATTAAAAATATATAGTTTAAAACTTTTTATTGCCACATGTAGCATATAACATACGGATGAGTTAACAAGTAAAACATTGAATTTACTTGTGATATTATCTTTTTGGATAATATGTTTTTTTAATTTCGGTCATAGTGAAAAAGTAGCTTAGTAATTTTAATGACATAGATACAATTGGCCTTTGTAACCACCAATGTACTAATGCAAAATTTTAATGATATATATATTGTTGGTTTTTGGTCCGCCCATGACATTTTGGAATGGCAGGGATTAAACTGTAATTATATATAAATTACAAGGACCAAATGTGTAATTTGGTCCGACCCTATATATAGATGGAAGTTGGGATTTCCACTATAAATAGAGAAGAAGTTTCTCTATTTCATAACAATAGAGAATTGTAGAGATTCCCTTCTAAATCCGGGGAAAACGTCCCTACCGATAAAACACGAATTACTTCATCGTTCGTCGGAAGAATTCACGGAGATAGCCCGTACTCAGTGTATTCATACACTCGTAGGAAAGGCAACCAGAACGATCCGGTAACTCGTGTAAATCAGATCCATTCCATAAACGAGTTTCCGCTGTACATAAACGGTAAGTCTGTTTATTTACTCTGTTTATGGTAATCTGTATATTCGTTGTATGATCTAATGGAATTCTGACTTCATTGGTATCAGAGCCGACAGGTTTATAGATTGATGTGTTCAAATCTAGTTTTCTGGTATTCCATGAATAATTGATGTGTTCATATCTTGGTTTATGAAAATCGGTGAATAAGAATACGTTTCTTTATTCGTTTGAATGCGTATTTATTCGTTTAAATACATATTTGTTCGTTTTAATACGGATTTATATTGATATCCGTGTCAAAATGATTCCGTAAAACTTGATCTCTGATGTTCCATGAATAAGAATATTTTTTTTTATTCATTTAGATTCGTTTATGTTTGTTTTGATACAGATTTGCGTTGTTATCCGAGTCAAAACGATATCGTATTAGATCCAACAGTACAAAATGTCAAACGTTTTTGTCGGAATTTCAAAAATCCAACCACACCACTGAAATCAACAAGAAAAATTGAGTCGGATTCTTAAATTTCACGGCCAACGGAGCACCGGAAGGCGACGCGTGGACCTCACGCGCCACCACTGCGGCTAGCGTTGGTTGCGGATCGGTTGAGAGGTTTTCTGTGTGAGCGACATGTGGCGAGATGCGATTGGCTGATACGTAAACGGTTGAAAAGTAAACGGTCCAACAGCCAATCACGTAATGACGCGTGTCAAGCCTCAGCTGACGAGAACTGTTCACATGACAGGTGGCAAAACGCGATTGGACGGTTTCGACAGTTGAAAAGTCAACATCCAATCACGTTATGCCACGTGTCACCCAGTAACCGTTCAGAAACCGTTAGCGTGCCACGTGGTGACACGTGTCTGAAACGTGGACTAATGGTAAAATGACACGTTGCAAACCTGTTTTTAGTGTGCCACGTCATCATGCCACGTCGTCTGCCATGTCATATTCGGAACCAATCAGGTGATGACACGTGTCAGTTCTCACCACATCAGCACGAATCACATGTCGCCACGTGTCAGTTCTCACCACATCAGCACGAATCACATGTCGCCACGTGTCACCAGAGACGGCCGGTCTTAGTGACACGTGGCCGCGCATGGCAGACTGTTGCGAAGCGCGTGTGGGTGCGTGCGGTGGTTTCCGGTGTCCAAATTTTGTCAAATGTTTTCCAGAATTAAAATTTACATTTTTCTTGAATTTTTGATATATTTTGATGAATTTTTGGAATTTATTGGTATTTTGAACTAAATTTACTAGTATTTATTGTGTATAAATGCTTAATTGATGTTTAATAAATTCAAGAAAATTCAGTATATTTATTGTGTATTTATATACTGAGTTTTGATTGATCATTATGTGTTATAGAAATGGCAACCATCGTTAAAACGTCGAAAATAATCGAGTCTCAGGAGGAGGCGCGAGCCATATAAAAACTTGAAGATGTGCTATTCTCTAAACGGTATCCTTAGTTGGACGAAGGGGATATTGTTGGAGTAATGGAGCAATTTAACGTGTTAAATCGGGAAATCTAAGAGCTTGTCTGGAAAGGAGGATTTTCCTCAGGGATTGATCAATTAAAAATGTTAAAATTTGTAAAAAAGGCTTTTCGGGAAAAGCATTTTAAGAAATTCTGGTTTGGTGAAAATCCTATATTTGAATGGCAGTGGTCTCCATTGAAGGATTGGTTCCCAAAAAGGAATATGAGTACTAATGCAAAGTGTTTATATTACAATTGGCTGAAACTGGATCCAAACTGCCTCATAAACCTATAACTATGTTACTCAGAAATAACAAATTGGTTCGTCGACCCTATCTGGACATTGTTTTTGGGGGTGTTGAGAACATGCCTCATGATCTCTACTATCAGTTCGTACAGACTATACCGGTCACCACTAAAGAAATTGAGATTGTTGACCTAGAGGAAAAGGATGAGATCGACACTAGTGTCGATGATGATCCGATGACTCCAGAAGGTTACTATGATGTGGACAATTGGGCTGGAAATGATGATTGAGTTCTTCTGTTTCAAAAAAAAAAAAAAAATTGTTGCTGATTTCAAATGTTCAATTGTGTATTGAATTAGCTACCTGCTAAATTTTTTTTTTTTTTTTTTTTTTTTGTGGTTGTATTTTTGCTGTTGGACAAGTTATGAAATAAAATGTTTATTTGTTAAACATTGCTATTTTAGTTATTTGTTTTAGTAATTTTTAATTTATTTATTTTGAGATTATAACTAAGTGTTATATTACTCATTAGTTTTATACTTAAGAGAAGTATAAATGTTAAATAAATTAAAATAGAATCTAAAACAAAACTAAATATATATTTATTATTGGAAATTTAAACCTAATATGGTGTTTGTATTAGCCTATGTAAATGTTGACTCGATGCATTGCGCATGGATGTTCGATTTTACGTGAACCAAACACTATTTTTAGTTTTAAATGATCTTATAATAAATATGGTGTATCGCTTACTTATTAGTGCTATTTTTGTCTTTAACGTTTTTTTAATTGCTACTTCAAAAGCAATAGTTGCTTAACTAAATAAGGACCTTCGTTTGAACGGTGATAATTATAAAGTTTGGGCTATGAAAGTCCAATACATAATTGAAGAACAAGAGGTTCTTGACACTCTGGAGAGAATAATGGTTCCTCCTGAAGAGGGTACCACCGTTCAAGCAAGGAGGGACCTTGAGGCTTATCAAGCCTGAAAGAGGAAGAACTCATCTGCTCGCATCACCATGCTTAGTGCGATGAATGGTGATATCATGAAAAAGTTTCACATATAAAACACATGTTTAGTACGATTTATGCTCTCAAGGAGCAGAAAGTTCAAGCTGCGATATGTTCTCTGCCAAATGGGTGGGAGCATATGATGTTGCAACTCACTCATGTCAATGACATTAAGGCCTTTGATGATATTGTTCATCATCTTGAACCGGAAGAGGACCGTCTGGCCTATCTTAGTGTGAAATCTGAGGTCCGCCTAGCTAGTTCAAGTCCTGGTCTGAAGTCCAAGGAGAGGAACAAGAGGTTCTTCAAAAAGAAGGTAAAGGGAACGGTGGGTAGTGTTCCAGTTCAAAAGAAGGGCAAGAAAGATTTTAACATTTCTAGGGTGAAATGTTACAATCGCCGACAGAAGGGGCATTTTGCAAAAGATTACACAGCTTCTAAGGTAAATGTTACCGAAATGTATAAGTGTTATACATTTGTTTCAAGTTCTGTTTTCCAAACTAGATCTCATCCTTTGTGGATCATAGACTGAGGAGCAACAGACCACGTAACAAAGGATCGAGATTCCTTTTGTTGAGTTCCATAGTGTTCCACCAGGAACTAAGTGGATATATGTGGGAAACAACTCTAAAGAGGAAGTCTTAGGGATTGGCTGTTGTCAGCTGGTCTTGAATGGTGGTCGACCACTATTTCTTAAAGATGTCCTCTATGCTCCTGGGAATTCAAAGGAACTTGATATCTGTTTCTACCCTCATGAATTTGGGATTCATGTTATCTTTTGAATTAAACAATTTTAGTCTCTTTATGAACAATATCTACTTTAGTGGTGGACATTTGTTGGATCGTTTTATTGTTTTGGATTTTGATCCAAATTATGTGTGTTATAATCGTTTTTCCTTTACTGTTAACTTGTCTGTGGATAATGTTAGCATTTCAAAAATGTGGCATGTGAGACTTAGTCACATTGGTCAATATCGTTTAGTACGATTGGCTAAAGCAGGTTTGTTGGCTGATTTATCAAAAGTAGATCTCCTAACTTGTGAAAGCTGCTTAAAAGGAAAGATGACAAGAAAACCACTTAGTAAAGCTACGCGAGCTGACCAACCATTGCAACTAATCCATTCTGACATCTGTGGCCAAATGAATGTTTGGGCATGTTGGAGATTGTGCCCTAAGGCCAATATTGGATTATGTAATTTGACTTCTAAGATTAATCTAGTGTAGATTAATATTATCATTTATGTTTGTATGTTAGCATTTATGATAAGTATCCATGAATAAATCGTGTTATTCTAAATATCCCTAGTCGATTGTTATTATGGGAATAATAACAAACTAAGACTAGTGTGAGTGATAATGGATATTCATAAGATGAATATAGTGTATACAGATACAGATTATACTCACGGGTAATATGTTAGAGAACATGTTACTGGAGACCCACTATGAGATCAAGTTCATGGTCATGTGTCACAACTGATCTTGATTATAGTAGTGTCATTAGCTGATTCCTTTGACCTGAGGTCACCATTGATTCCGAGATGAACTCATGTTGTGCTTTGACGCAGTCAAACGCTGCTTGTAACAGAGTAGTTATAAAGGCTGTGATTGGGTACAATATGACTCATGCTTTGGGATGTGAGTGACAGATATGGGATTTTGTCCCTCTCTATCAAGAGAGCGATATCACTGGGCCCCTCGATAAGTAAGACTGTTAAATGCATGGCCGTGCTCAAATAATTGATAGAGTATCAATTGATTTGTCTAAACAGTTTACTTTGAGATCGAGAAAGCATATGATTAATTATATAAGATTGACAAGTATACCATGTCTTATGATTAATCATGATATCAAAGAGACAAAAGGGAATATGACATTCTATAAATAGGTATTGGATCATTCCAATCATATTAATTGGGTAGTCATAAAGGCTTGCTAGAGTCCGCTTATGACTTATAAGGATATTATGGTAATTTCCTTATTGCCAATTGATATGAACCTATGGGGTCACACACAAAGAGCAAAATGAAGTTCATCTTTTCGGGTATAAATTATTATTGGATAATAATTTATGAATGAGAAAGAGAATGAATATATATATATAATGATATATATATTTATATATGTGTATAAATATTAATATGATTAATATTGCATAAAGTATGCTACATATTATAATTCAGTTATATAGAGATATAATTAATTATAATATCAAATATACATATGTGTATGATGGAAAATGGAATTGATTTAATATTAATTGAGAATTAATATTAAATTGTGTGGGTTAATTTATAATTATAACTAATAAGGGTATTAAGTTATAATTATAATTAAGTTTAAAGGATATATAAAAGGAAGTTTTATAACCTAAAAACCCTAACCCTAGTCATTTTAACATAAGATGCAGATTTTCTGCAGCCTCCAAGGGGCCAGCCGAAATCTCCCCTTCTCCATCTCCCAAGGTTTTCGAAACTTTGGCCTTCTCTCGTTCGAAGAATCGTTCTTCAATCCCGGCGCTAGCACGCGGTGAATGAATTGCTCCGTGTGGATCAACCGTAGAGGGAAGCTACTTTGGTTCTTAATTGATTCAAAACCTACAAAGAATTAAGGTAATTCTTTAACCCTCCTTCCAATTCAATGCAATGTACATGGGTCCTTGGTGGGGATTAATCCTTTTATTTCCGCTGCGTTTTGTTTTGTGTGATTAATTCCCCAACAGGGCAAGGCATGGTGTGTATTATTTCATTACATTCATAGACGACTATACAAAGTATGGTCATGTCTATTTGATTGCACATAAATCTGAAGTATTAGCATGTTTCAAATGATTTATGGCTCTAGTTGCAAATCAATTAGAGTAGAGAATCAAAGCTTTAAAGACCGATCGGGGAAGAGAGTACCTCTCCGAGGAATTTAAAGTTTTATGTGATGAAAAAGGTATTGAACATCAGTTGACAATACCTAGGACTACACAACAAAATAGAGTAACGGAAAGAAGAAACTGAACCCTCTTAGAGATGGTAAGGTCTATGATGGGCTGAAGCAATTTGCCTATCTCTTTTTTTTGGGGAGACGCATTATTGGCTACCACATATGTACTTAATAGAGTACCTTCTAAGTCCGTTGAAACCATGCCTTGTGAATTGTGGACGAGCCGCAAGCCCAATTTGAAAAATTTACGACCACAGGGATGTGCTACCTATGTTCGTGATACATCTAGCAAGCATGGTAAGCTAGGCCCAAGAGGCAAGAAAGGTATCTTTATAAGATATCTTGATCTCTCCAAAGGATATGTTCTAGTGGGAGAGAATGAGAATGGTCAAATAACAGAATTTGAGTCACGAGATGCCACATTCTTAGAGAATGAATTTCCTAAGCTTGGAGAAGTGGATAAGGAATTCACTTTCTTTGGAACTCAAGAGTTTGAAACTTCAGGATCGCTCAATCCGAGTGGGAGGAATGAAGTTGAAGACGTAAGGGAAAGGGAAGAGAATGATCTTTTTCAACCTTCACAAGCGGATTTGAGTAATCCTGACCCTGACTTGAGTGGTCTTGATTTGAGTGGGAGTCATGTTCCAAATTCAAGTGTGAATATGGATATAGATCCTAGTGGGAGTTCTGTTCCGAATCTTGATGAATATATAAGATATGTTTATCAAGAAACTGAATCTCTAAGACAATCACAGAGGGGAAATATTCCGCAACACTATCATTTAGTTGATAGCAAAGCTCTCTCGATCGTAGCTCAAATTGAAGATATTCCAACTAACATGAAAGAGTTATTGGAATCCCCAGCGAAAGAAGAATGGATTAAAGCAATGGAAAGTGAAATGGAGTCAATGAGGATCAACAAAGTTTGGGAACTAGTTGATCTACCCAAAGGGCATAGAGCCATTGGGAATAAATGGGTACATACTATTAAGCGATCAGCGGATGGGAAACCTATCCAGACTAAGAGTCAGCTGGTTGCAAAGGGGTTTACACAATAGGAAGGAATTGACTATCAGGAGACTTTTTCATCTGTTGTCCGTTTCGCGTCTATAAGAATAGTGCTTGCTTTTGTAGCATGTATGGACCTTGAATTACATCAAATGGATGTAAAGACTGTGTTCTTAAATGGCGAACTGAACAAAGAAATCTATATGGTTTCATTGTCCAAGGACCAGAACATAAGGTTTGTAAGTTGAAAAGATCAATTTATGGCCTTAAGCAGTCTTCAAGACAATGGTATTTTTGTTTCCATGAAGTGATTATATCAATGCAACTTAAGGTCATTAATGCAAACTCGTGTGTCTACATTAAGCGTGAAAACGGAAGGAAGTTTGTCATTCTAACGTTATACGTTGACGATATTTTTTTAGCAGGAAATGACACTTCCTTACTCAAGAAAGTAAAGACTTAGTTGTCTTCTAACTTTGAGATGAAGGATCTAGGAGAAGCTAATTACATTCTTAGGGTTAAGATCTCCAGAGATCGATCTAAGAGATTACTGGCTCTTTCACCAGAGATGTATATCAATAAGATCTTAGAACGGTTTGGTATGGCTCACTGTGATCCCCGATCCAACCCCTATTGCATAAGGTACGGAACTGAATGCAAGTATGTGTCCCACGACTCCAGAAGAGACTAAAAGGATGCAGAGAATTCCTTAAAGGTGTGCAATTGGTAGCTTGGTGTACGCTATGATTTGTACACTACCTGATATAGGTTTTGCGGTGGGTCTCGTAAGCCATTATTAGACTAATCCAGGTTTGATGCATTAGGCAGCAGTGAAAAGGATATTGAGATATATGAAGGGGACTTCAAATTATTCCCTTTATTACCAAGGAAAGGATCTGCAGTTAAAGGGATGCACAGATGCTGATCACGGAATTGATAAAGACGGGAGGAAGTCCACGTCTAGGTATATTTTCACTCTAGGAAATGGTGCAATTTCCTGATGTAGCAAGAAACAAGCTTGCGTGGCATTATCAACTATGAAGTCGGTATATGTAACTGCAGTAGCTGCAGTACAAGAAGCGGTTTGGTTAAAACACTTCATAGAACTTTTGGATCTATTGCCTAAAAGGAAATATACGACTATCTATTCCGACAGCACTGCATCGATAGCTTATTCCAAGAATACTTGTTATCATGGAAAAAGCAAGATATCGATATAAAAATATCATTTTGTTAAAGACAAAATAGCACAGAGAGAAATAAGTTTAGTGCATGTTCGAACTGGTGATATGATTGCAGATTCGTTAATGAAGCCAATAGCTCCAAATGTTTTTTTGTAAACACATTTTGGTCTATGGTCTTCGTAGGTTATAGGAACATGTTGTTGTTTTTAAACTGTTATAATAACTTTGGCAAATTTTATTGGAATAGAATGTGAGTTATTTGTTGTGTTCAAATTCATTCACTAATTAAAGCGATACACATAGAGCTATTGAGCATAGCTCAGTATGTTGGCGAAATGTCATCTACTCACATAGATGAATCTTGTACTATGATTGTGTGTTCATAGGTAAAAGTGGGAGTGTGAGTTACTCCATATGTGATATTTTGCTTAATATCAACATTTCGTTTATACCGAGAGTTGTTCTGTAAAAGGCTTAAAAGTGGACTAGAAGTCTTGATACATGAGTTGTATCCGGAGACTGAATGCTTTGGCATAGTGTTCATGAAACATACGTCCTGCGTGGATCAACACTATGGCATATTTGTGTAATATGTGTAAAAGTTGACCAAGGGATGGAAAGAAGAAGAAAATTGATCTCAACTTTCCTAATGTGAGACCCAAATGAAACTATGAGTTTCAAGTTCACCCTTGAAGGCTCTTGTAAATAACAAGAAGGGTATGTCTGATGATTAACTTGATTGGAACCCTAAACCAGGATTCGTTAGCTATGAACGGGCATATAAGGACCAGTCAGATAAGCATTAGACATATGGTGGAAGGTTATTTATAGAGAGGAAGTATATTTTTAGTAACATGTCACTTAGTAATCATATAACACTCGAGCTCAATAATTTTTCGTGGAAAAAGGTATGTAGTGTATATGAATGTTTTTGTGAGATCAAAAGTGAGTCCAAAACTAGTGATCATGGAAAATAGACTAGGGGGAAGTCGCGTTAAGCTAAAGGTGGAACGATGAAGGAGACCTTCAAAGGTTTAACCGTTACGTTGACTGGTCGCGTGAATTAGCCGAATAAGAAGTGAAAGAAGTATGTATGTTCAATCGCAATGAAAGTGTGTCTTGTCATGTGCGAGTGGGAGATGTTGGTTTTTGGTCCGCCCATGACATTTTGGAATGGCAGGGACTAAACTGTAATTATATGTAACTTACAGGGACCAAATATGTAATTTAGTCCAACCCTATGTATAGATGGAAGTTGGGATTTCTACTATAAATAGGGAAGAAGTTTCTCTATTTCATAACAATAGAGAATTGTAGAGATTTCCTTCTAAATCCGGGGAAAACGTCCCTACCGATAAGATACGAATTACTTCTTCGTTCGTCGGAAGAATTCACGGAGATAGCTCATACTCAGTGTATTCATACACTCGTAGGAAAGGCAATCAGAATGATCTGGTTTCTCGTGTAGATCAGATCCATTCCATAAACGAGTTTCCGCTGTACATAAACGGTAAGTCTGTTTATTTATTCTGTTTATGGTAATCTGTACATTCGTTGTATGATCTTATGGAATTCTGACTTCATATATATATCCAAGTTATTTTATAATTTATTAGTATTATATTTTTATATAATACACTAGTTACTCGTACATAAATTTTTTGGTATCTAATTTTGTAACCAACTTTTAGTTTTTTTTATTTATTTTTATATACAAAAGGACAAAATTATGGTTATAGGTGAAAAAATTATCTTTTAGTTTTAAAATTTAATTAAAAAATTTGTGATATCCAATACTTGTATATATTAATAATAAAAACAATAAAAAAAATCGTTATTTTTTATTTCTTTACATTTATATTATTTTTTCAATTTAATATAATATCTTTAGACCAAATATTAAGTTATTATGAATCTTTATAATTTTTTGAAAATGATATTTTTTTTAGTTAATATTATCCATAAATCATATTAAAGATAAAAAAAATTCAGATTTATAATTTTATATAGTTTTAATTTTTAATTTTATATTTTTTAAATATATTTTTATTTACTTATTTTAATGAAACAAGTTCTACGTTAATGTATTAAAGTTTTTTAACTATATTAAAATTGTTAAATTAATTATTTAATATTCTAATATTAAAATTATGTGAAGGAAAAGAGAAATAGAAAATGGAAAATATATATATATTGTAATTATAAAATAAAACAAAATAACAATTTTTTTTTTTTGAGACAAAGTTAAAGAAAGACATGAAATGAAAGCTTTCGGTCTTATTATTATTATTATTATTGTTGTTGTTGTTGTTGTTGTTGTTAATTATATTATTATTATTATTACTTTTAATATTATTTCTATTATTATTGTTGTTATTGTATATATTATTATTGTTGTGGGGTGGTTGTTGTTATTATTATAGATAATTATATAAAAAAAAGCCCTTATAGTTAAAAAATTCTAAAAGTTTCCTTTTTCTATAAAAAAAATTCACTATGATTTTATCCCGTTGTCGAAAAGCAAAAAATCAAGGGACGTCCGTTGACCGACTGACGTGGTGAGGCTAAAATCATCAATTACTAAATTTGGACGAGCTCTCTTTTTCTCTCATCTCTCCCTTCTGCCTTCTGTTTTCTTCTTCTTCCTCTGCAAATTTTGCCCAATACCACCCACTACTCAAATCACAAATCCGAATTTATCCATACCAACATCCTCATAAAAATGCGATGTATCATTCTATTCATTCGTTTTGATGTTTCTATTTCTGTTCTATGAGTTTGAATCATTGTGTGCTCTTCTAATCCTTTAAACATCAAAGAAAAGATAAAGAGATAAAGTGTTGCCCTTGGAGTATAGATATTTGTCTTCTCATGGTTGCAATCTGCAGTTACGATCTCTTACTCATTTGGCGGATTTTGACCGAAGCAGAGAAACTTGTCGGAACAGACCGCAGCGGCGGAAGGACAGATCAGTGAAGATGGTTGAGGGAGGTGGTTGCTATACAATTAGCGATAGGAGGGATTAGGGATTTGGGACTTTTTTTATTTTTTTATTTTTTTCTAAAAATAAAAAATACATGAGGTTTGGATTTTTTTTACTTTTATGGTATAAAAAAGTGATCGGACAATTTTACATTTTGCCTAATGTTATCATAACCATACCGGATATCAAACCGGTGAAACTACTGGTACGTGGTATTATCGGTTCAACGGGGTTTAACCAGTGATTATCCTAGATTATTATTTTTTTGAAAAATATATTATTTAAATAATAAATAAGTTTATAAATTCATCAAACACAAGTTTCAAATGTTTGATACTCAAAAATAACTTCATGAAATATCTTAAAACTTCATCAACTTTAAATTTTAATGATAATTTATTTAAATTTTAAAAATTTGGAAAATTTTGGTTTGGAACCGAACCGAACTAAAATCAAACCAAACTAATTCAGTTCGGTTCAATTCAAACCGAATGTATATTGGTTTGATTTTGGTTTTTGTAATTTTCTATATTTGGTTTTTGATTCGGTTTGGTTCGGTTTAAAACCGAACCAAAATCAGTTTTGAACCGAAAAATCCAAAACCAAACATAGAAAATTATAAAAACCGGGTTTTGACCGGTTTGCTGGTTCACTAGTTTTCATCGGTCGAACCGGTCATCTCTGGTTTTCTATAAAACCGCTTATTTTAATTAAACTGACCAGACCCATGGCTGGTTCGCAGTAAAACCGATCGAACCGACTTGTCCGGTCGGGTTTCATAACATTGATTTTGCCACGTTAGTTGATTAATGGGCCTCTACTAATTTTCTGCTTTTTGGTACCGAGCTGAAACTATAATGATTTTTTACAAAAAAAATAAAAGTTTTAGGATTTTTTTGAAAAAAAAAAAAATCTATGTGGCTCCTGATAGTTAAAAAAATAGGATTTTGGGTTAACACCGTCAAAAATAACAATGTGATAGGGAAATTTTGATGACATGACAGAGAAAAAAATTACCACGTGTTCAATTTTTAACGATGTTAGGCCAAAATCTATTTTTTGTTAACGGTCGGAAATCACAGAGAGTTTTTTTACAAAAAATAAAACATCTAAAACTTTTTTACAAAAAAGTATAATTAGGATTTTTTACGTAATCATTCCTAATAGTTATACTATATACTAATAATAGTAATAATAACGATAATAGGTATTTAATATCAACTTGATACCGAATATTGCGATTGTATTGCACAATCCATAGAGAAGCGCAAAAGCAGTATTTGAAATTGTTGACTTTGATTATTTTTTATGAAATACATAAATATTAATAAGTCACCAATTAATATCAAAAATCAATTCTTAAAATAATATTAGGGAATAACTTAATGATGCATTTGCGAAATAATTTATAGAATATGTAAAGTTGTTTTAGTTTGAGTCATGAAGTTTAGGGTGAGGTTAGATAGAGATAGATATCGATCATTAAAGAAAATAAATAGATTGTTGTTTATAGAAATAGTTTATACACTACTAAATATTTTAATTTAGAGTGTTGAAATTTGAAGGATATTGACTCTTATCTCCAATAATCTTCCTTCTAATTTAAGTTCCAAGGCGGACCTTTTAAAAATTATAACATTATGAAAAGTAATTGATTGGTTAATAAAAATACAATTGAGCTTAGCGGTAAAGTTTGAAAATTTTTTAGAAGTACAAATAAAAAATCACCACAGAATAGTAAATGTATGTAAAATATTCAAATCTTGATGTAAAATTCCTAAATAATATAGATAACTTATTGGAATACTAAATAGATAAAAATGTCATCGGCCACATCATCATTTTAACGAAAAAATATTAATTATCATTTTTTTTTACTAACTTTTGAGACCACTTATCCTCTTTATTATAAATAAAAAAAAAAAATACAATCATTGATTTGCTAGGGAGTAAAACCATATGAGTGGTTTTTTAAGTTTTTATAATATTTTATTATAACATGATTGATCTTAAGTAATTTTTCTTTTTGTTAATTTTAACTTAGAAAAACTTCTCTATCCAAAACCAACAGTTAAATACACAAATGTTTAATATTACTTTACATGCAGTATAAATGCATATAAGAATTAGGAAAAGAAATTAAGCCTTTGTGAAACTGTTACAAAATAAAGAAGAAGAAGAAGATGGGCTTGAGAAAGATGGGCTGCAACAAATGCAGGAGCCAAGCCAAGGAACCAATCTCAACCATCAAAATCAGCAACAAGAGCTTCAATCCTAACTGTAGATTTGAAACTACTTTTGGGCGGCAAAAATAACAAATTCTGTTGCATGTTTACTTTCCCTTTAAATACCAAAACTCTCTGTAATTGATTGATTAAGTTTTCAATAATAAGAATTACATTCTTGTTCTTCAATTTCTCCGCAGTCTTTAATCCAATTTGATTATATCACTTAGATTGTTATTTTCTAACATATAATTTCTCTTAAGTTCTATATTTTAGAAATAAATTTAGACAATTAATACCCAATATTGTGTTTCAAGAAAATCATGATGCGACTTTAATATTTGTATGCTAAGTCAAAAATTATTTAATATATGAAAATTGATCAAATCTATTCTATAGAAACGAAATAGATTGAATATGTTTTCTTAAAAAGAAAATCACACCTTTTATCATTCTATAACATCATCAACACAATGACACAAAGTATTCATTAAAAAATGTTATTTTGTTGAAAAATATGAGAACTTATTTCTTTTGGTTCCTCCTCTCAATTCACACATGAAATAATTCGTAAAAAAGGAACGTCCTGAGGCCAAAATTTCGGAGCAAAAGACAATTGGGATATGAATCAGTACAATTTACAACATAATTCGTAAAAGACAACAATGTATTTGGAAAATGATATATATATATATATATATATATATATTGAGAATGAAAATGAAACTTTTAGACACAAGACAAGCACTGAGGGTACCACACCGTGACTAATGTAATTAAATACCCTCAAATTACCTGCTTTTCACTTTTTATAAATAGTTACAGTACTTTTTAGAAGTAATTTAAATTCAGTACAATAAGTTACATTGTGAGGCAAAATATTAAAAGTACGATAAATTATATAACAAATACGGTTCATGTAGATCTTTTTAATAAGAAACTGATATATAAATATTTTTTATTTTTTTAACGGCTTATATTATTTACGTGTTTATTTTTCATTAAAACGGTCTACTATAAAATTGCTCTAAAAGTATACAGTTCCCCTTTAATCAACACTACAAGCTAGAGATAAGGTTTGGTTAGTGCAGTCATCAACCAGAATATCAAAAATTTCAATGATTGTAAATATATGATATTTGAACAAGTTAAGAATACAGAGACGTAAAGTGAATTAGAAGAAGCAGCCAAAAAATTTGAATTGGGACGAAAATAGTCACTAATCTACTTTATCAATGAAAGAAAACTACTCACTTACTTAGTAATCAACAACAAGACAATGGTCATCAAAGCTTTTGGTTTCCATTCAAATTTTTCAGTTTTCTATTTCTCTTTCTAATTTTTGTCCTCACCAAAATCAATAACGTCAATAATACTGCTCACCAACTTACCCAACACAATTAATGCCATCTCAGTAATTTTTTAATTGACTTTATTTAGTAGATTAATGGAAAATAATAATTAACGATATACAATAGTTACGTTTTAATTTATAAGGTTTTCATATTTATTACATCGTTATCTAACCTTATCAAATTTTACATATATAATTAAAATATAGGTCGCTAAAGTAGATAAAAGCATACTAGAAAAAAAGTTGTATAATGACAACCAATGCAAGACATTCATATATTAGAATTTTTTTTCTTTTTTAAATATCTAAACTAATTAATGTTTAGCTAGATAATTAAGTATCATAACTCAAATGTGATATGCAATAACTGCAAGAAAAATTTCAACTGTGTTTCATGAAAGTTTAACATATTTTTTATTATTTTTTGAATTTATTTGTTTTATTGTTTGAATCGGCAGTATTTTTACTATTTTAAATCATCTTAAAACCTTTCATCATCTTCTAATTAAATCATGTTAAAGTATGCAATGAAACTACAAGAGAGCTTGTTTGAAACTTTTCTACAATCATTTTGTAAATCTTAACTTGTGGAATTTGGTTGCTCTAGCCATAGTCAGCATTTCAACATTGAAATTATTGAAAATTTGTCAAATATAATTTTATTTAATTTTAACAAAATAAAACTTGCAATCATTTTATTGGCACACCGTAATGAATTATTACCAAGTTGACTGACCATCTCTATATCTAATCTAATTATGGTATTAAATACAATTAAACGCATGAAAGGAATTGATATGAACTAAATATTTCTCATTGAGATAGAGAGTAATTTTAACACGAAAATAAGACAAGTGTATGAATAAAGATTCTTAATCTCATTTCTATCATTATCCTTATCACTCCCCTCTAGTGAAAAAGAGAATGACCAAATGTTCAGCTTGTCTCTAAGCAATAGAAAATTAAGCCCGTTTTCAGTTGTAATATCACGACCAAATTGAGTTCTCACTAAGAAGGAATCCATATAAACTACCAATTTTTTTTTTTTTACAAAAAATGAGAAGGAAATTAGATGAAAAAGACTGGGGGCAGCAGGCCGACGGGCTGCAGCAAGGGAATTGGAGAAAATAATTAAAGGGGGAATTTGGGAAATTTTTTTCGAGGAAGGAGAAGTGTAGGATTGTACAGGGATATTTTTCTATATATATATTAATTCTATCAGGGCTTCTAAGCCCTTAATAAATCTCTAATTTTGAATGAGTAACTAACAATTCACATTGCAAAACTATTTGACGATGATGGTTTGGGAATAAACTTGTTTATATCTCTAATCCCTATTAGAACAACACGATCTTAAATTAAACATAAATTAAAAATTTTAATCTACCAAATTATAACACAATCCAAATTTGAGTAATTATCTCAATTTCAACCGAAATTATTGTACAATAAACTAAATTCAAGTGTCAAGTTATCTAATTTCAATAATTTAGCATCAAGAAAATAAATAATTAAACCTGAATTATAAACCCTAACTTGTCAATTTATAAAAATTATGAATAATAATTATATAATTGATTCAAATAATGATAATCTATTAGCAAACTAATGTCATAAAAACTTTTAATTAATTTAAAGTAGGCTGCTTTCATTTTTTAAACTTAATTTAAGGATAAAGTTCATAAATCTCAGTTTCTGTCACCATTTTATGGTAATTAGACAGCTATAATAGTACTTGATTTCCTAAAACAAGTCTTTTAATTATGAACAATATTTAAAATCAAAAAACTAATGATGTATTTATAGAGATGATGATATTTACAAATATATATGGATAAAAAACAAATGATAAAAAAAAACAAATTTTATGGATCAAAAACAAAAAAATATTACAATTATATATGCACTGATGGGTTTTTTTAATTTGGCCCCAACATCAAATGACGTCATTTTGATGCAATGGACCAAATTTAAAAAAAAAAAATGGGAAGAAAGTCCGTAAGGGTCTTCTTCCCCATCAGGATTTGGGGGAGAGGGGCATAATGCTCCCCCAAACCCTAGTTGCAGGGGGGAGGGGAGTGGCTACCGACAACACCTCGACTAGGGGTGTTTTCCTGCTGCTGGAGGGGCACCGCTCCCTGTGTCCCCCTACCTTTGTAACTGGTTGGTATCCACCGAGTACAAGACATTGCTCTTCAATAGTCAAGAAGGAGCAAGAAGATCATTACATAAATTAACATTCCAAAATTCTTTTTGAATAACTACATGTGCCACTTTATTACTGTTGGAAATGTTAAGAAATGAATTCCATATTGGAAATATATAAGATCAAAGAGTAATATATAAGTGGTGTAAATTAGGCATTAACACAAGCCAATTGGTTTTGTGCTATATAGATCAACCCCACTTATGTGCTTATTCATTCAGTCAAACTCAACACTTTTTAAAGCCCATGGAATCACTTTAATTACCTGCTCTCTTAACTGAACAAAAAGAAATTCTCTCAAAACAAAGAACGAGGTTAAGAATATCAATAGTGGCACTTCTAATAACTGTAGACACTCAATGGTACTACACTTAATTGAATTGATCACTTGGAAGGAATCTCCCACAAAACGCTGGGCTATACAAGCTAAAACCATATAAGCTACCAATTGGGCAAAAGGACGGTAAGTTGGTTGAAGGTCTACTAAGACACACTAAAGAAAGTCTGTCTGTGGGGCAGCCAAGAGCTCATAAGAACATTTTCTCTTGGCCGAATTAAAGTCATCATTCCCTAAATAATTATTCAGATGTTGTTATTCTTGCCACGTCAATGGCCCACACTTCTGTACTTAGATTAGACTGGTAATTTGCCACTATCATGTGAACCAATTTATTGAATTTCTTTATTCAGTATTAATTAGCAATGTTAGTTTGCTGTATTTGCGCCTCAAAGGCTCTTACGGATGGGCGATTAGACGACCCGCAGGCTGGTTCCCCTTTTTTTTTTTTTTTTAATAAGGATTACTCCCACCAAAATAGAATTAAAAATTCAACAACCAACAAAAATCCCATAACAATAAACAACACAACTCTCTTCTTCACTTCAGACTTATATAAAAATCACGTGATTTGTAGACAAGAGGCTTCAACACATCTAATTATCCATATCCAACGGTCAAGATCAGCTTCAGAGGCCTATGAAGTGTTTTCCAAGATCGGGACAGAATGAGAAATAAACAATGGAAGAGTTGTCCAAAAACATAATGAGCAAGACAAAAAACACAAATTGTTTAAACCTTTTGTGGCTCTAATGCCATGAAAGTTGTTGATTTAAACTGACTATTCACATTAATAATCACAAGCACGCATAGCAAAAAAAAAAAAGATATTAGTTACAATACTAAGTAATGTCTTTAAATATAAGATTGTACAACTAAAAATATAATTCTACTAAGATTCTTATTAATCTTTTATCCTAATCTTATTCATTTTCTTATCCAAATCCATACAAACCACAAAAGTTACTTCCTTACTATTGTTTACTACTTTAAAACCTGTCTCACAAATCACTGTATGGAGATTGTTTTACATATATAAGGAGCCACATAAGTCTTTTATTTAGGAATGCAGAATATTCAATAAAGTCTTTCATGCTCAAAACCATTTAGAGCGTGAAACAAATAATAGGATAATTGAAAATTGTATACAAGACTCTAATACCATGTAAATAAATACTTAACTCATTCAAAAAGTGCCTCAAATGAAATTTAATTATTTCACATATATAAACACTAATCAATGCAAAATATTCAACAAGTATGAAGAGCGAATGAAATTGGAAAACTTGGTATTAGTGAAATGCCTAATGGGTACGAGAAGTTCAGAATGGGCGACCCCTTCAAGGATTGGGAGGTTAAGCTTGCTAGTGGGATTCTAGAGACTTGCAAACGTTCTTATTATTTATGTCCACTAAAAATATCCATTTCATTGACGATTTCCTTTTAAGATATTTTTAAATTAGTGAATTAAACATACTTAAGTTTCTCGTACCAACTTTCATATTTATAATCATCCCCATTCATATCAATTCGATGAACAGAAAAGAGACATATTTATAAAATATAAATAAATATCTATTTTTTTTATTGATCAGATTTTATATGAATTCATTTAAACTATTATAAAATTTTAAATTTACATATGAAACCTTGTATTATCTTCCAATTTCCAAGTTTTAAGTTCCATGTATTTAAAATTGAATAGATTTGAGAGTTTGACAAGTTTATATGCTATTTATTATATTCTTATCCATCTTCAATAAAATCGAAAAGAGAGCGCGCATGTATATAATGTATATATAAAGTATCCCTAAACGAAAAATTATTCTTGAATCTGATCCAGAATCTGTCCACTTTGTACCTGACTAATTGATTTTGTTCTTTTGGTACCTAACCTAACGTATCGAAATCAAGAACATTTTGGTTTGACCTATATAAATCAAGAATATTTTGGTCCTTAGATTATTATCAGTATCATTATAATAACTTCCATAGGCCATGTTATTATAATAGATAAATCATTCTTTCACTACTACTCTTTAAACCATTATTATTATCAATTTCATTAAATTTCACTATTAAGACAGTAAACGTTCTTGGTTTCTATAGATCATGTACCAAAAAGACCAAATCATTAGGTCAGGTTCCAAATCAATAGGCCAGACGCTACAGTAGGTTATATATTATATGGAATCTCCATTATATAATATAAAAACTCAATTAATTATCGAAAAGTTCAATACATTCACAACAACAAATGCTAGATTTAGCAGCAAAATGAATTCCATACATATTCATACATTCAATGATTTTTGTTACTAAATGTGTTTTTTGGTAATAACTTTTGGATATTGCTGCTAATTATGCCCTAATAAAAAAAGTTAATTATAGCAAGCGCCAAAAAATTTTTTGAAAAAACAAATTCGGAACTTTCGTTACTAAGTAATTCTTTCTGTGTCCAAACTTTCAGTAAGTTCGAAAACTCTTGACTTCTGCAGCCATTTTGACTATTCTACGACGGATTACTTCGAAAATTTAATGTTTTTTCACAAACATTTGTACTGCAATTAAATTTTTTCTTTAATTAACTCCAAGTATCTTTTTGTGGCTCCACTACTAAATTAGAGCATTGTTTTCCATGGCTTAAAGACCTATTGAACAGGATCAATCCACTAGAGTGTTCACTGTAATCCAAAGAATCATCTCCTCAATTAATTTTAGTTCCATATTATGATATCCCCTCAAAACTCAAAAGAATTTTTTTCTTTAAATTGTTTGAGAGAAGTTGCCATGACCACCTCATACAGCTGTATTTGCCAGTGCTATTGCAGACACCGGGCCGAAATCCAGGCTATTAGCAAGCAAATTCATTGTTCCAATCAGATTAACATCAAACCATAAGCGAATACTGATACTTTTATCAACATCAAAATATATATGCATCAAATTATCAACAGTAGTCTTTCGCAGTTGAATCACAAAACTATCAGATTATGAGGTTATACAGATAACGGATGTCATTTCATACTTACACCGCATGAATAAGAATCTCTTTTAATTTCCCTTCCACCAATATCAAAACAATGCAAAATTGGTTAAAACTTAAATATATATAAATTCATAACAGATCTATGTTCAATCCAAAAACTATATCATATGGTGTTCGTTTTTCCTCAACCTCGAAGTCTAAAGTTCGAATCTCCTTATGACAACCTTAAAAGAATAAGAAAAAAAAAATGCAAAACATTAATTTGGATTGAAACCTTTGTGAGAAAAAAGTTAGACTAGTAATAACAATGACAAAAATTATTTACAAAAAAAAAAAAAAAAAATTCTCATGTCAAAGATTAAGATAGATTTAGAGTTTGTGAATTCTCTCCTAAAGTGTGGAGAGGTAATCCATTGAATATATATAGTAGAGGAATACAAATACAAGTAGGATTCTACAATTAGAGTTCTATACAAGGTAGAATATAAAAGGATATAAAACATAAATATATAAAACATATATATACTCTATTACTCCCCCGCAAGTTGAGCTGGGGTGGAGACCACAGCCAACTTGTCCCTTAGAAGACGAAAACGCGGCCTGGGGAGAGGTTTGGTGAGAATGTCGGCCACCTGATCATCAGTAGAGATATATCGAACAACCAACTGCTTAGAAGCGACACGTTCCCGAACAAAATGAAAGTCAAGCTCCAGATGTTTGGTACGCTGATGAAAAATAGGGTTGGCCGTAAGGTAGGTAGCACTAAGATTGTCACACCAGAGAGTGGGAGCATGCTCCATAGGAAAGCCAAGTTCAACAAGTAACATGCCAAGCCAAGACAATTCCGATGTAGAAGTAGCAAGGGCACGATATTCTGCTTCCGTAGAAGAGCGAGACACAGTGCGTTGCTTTCACGAAGCCCACGAAATAAGATTGGTGCCATGAAAAATGGCAAAACCGGAGGTGGACCGTCGATCATCAATATCACCCGCCCAATCTGAATCCGAAAAAGCATGGAGACGGGTCTGAGTTTGAGGCTGAAATCGCAAACCATAACAAGTCGTAGCCTTCAAGTAACGCAATATGCGTTTTAACGCTTGCCAATGCAGGACTGTTGGTGCATGCATATACTGAGCAACTTTGTGTACCGCAAAGGCAATGTCTGGACGTGTGATTGTAAGGTACTGTAAGCCACCCACCAAGCTCCTATATTCCGTAACATCAGGTGATGGTTCTCCGGAGACACACAACCGATCGGTGGAATGAGCTGGAGTGTCCACCGGTCTGGAATTCAACATACGTGCCTTGGATAAAAGATCACAAACATACTTCTTCTGAGTTAGAAACAAGGAACCATCATGTCTTGTAAGTTCAATGCCCAAAAAATCTATCAATGCGGAATATTCTTCTACCATTGCTTTACGCCAATGAGCACTCTTGGCTGCTTCCGTGAAACTGGTGGGGTCTGGAGGAAGTACCAATGTGTGAAAAAACTTTGGAGGACGTGGCAATTTACCCGTTTGCCGCCTAGTAACCATCCGGTGAGTGGGCTGAACCTCGGTAGCAACAGGAGCTGTGGACGGTTGTTGGAGATTGTGCCCTAAGGCCAATATTGGATTATGTAATTTGACTTCTAAGATTAATCTAGTGTAGATTAATATTATCATTTATGTTTGTATGTTAGCATTTATGATAAGTATCCATGAATAAATCGTGTTATTCTAAATATCCCTAGTCGATTGTTATTATGGGAATAATAACAAACTAAGACTAGTGTGAGTGATAATGGATATTCATAAGATGAATATAGTGTATACAGATACAGATTATACTCACGGGTAATATGTTAGAGAACATGTTACTGGAGACCCACTATAAGATCAAGTTCATGGTCATGTGTCACAACTGATCTTGATTATAGTAGTGTCATCAGCTGATTCCTTTGACCTGAGGTCACCATTGATTCCGGGATGAACTCCTGTTGTGCTTTGACGTAGTCAAACGCTGCTCGTAACAGAGTAGTTATAAAGACTGTGATTGGGTACGATATGACTCATGCCTTGGGATGTGAGTGACAGATATGGGATTTTGTCCCTCTCTAACAAGAGAGCGATATCACTGGGCCCCTCGATAAGTAAGACTGTTAAATGCATGGCCGTGCTGAAATAATTGATAGAGTATCAATTGATTTGTCTGAACAGTTTACTTTGAGATCGAGAAAGCATATGATTAATTATATAAGATTGACAAGTATACCATGTCTTATGATTAATCATGATATCAAAGAGACAAAAGGGAATATGACATTCTATAAATAGGTATTGGATCATTCCAATCATATTAATTGGGTAGTCGTAATGGCTTGCTAGAGTCCGCTTGTGACCTATAAGGACATTATGGTAATTTCCTTATTGCCAATTAATATGAACCTATGGGGTCACACACAAGAGCAAAATGAAGTTCATCTTAACGGGTATAAATTATTATTGGATAATAATTTATGAATGAGAAAGAGAATAAATATATATAGTGATATATATTTATATATATATGTATATGTGAATATTAATATGATTAATATTGCATAAGGTATGCCACATATTATAATTAAATTATATAGAGATATAATTAATTATAATATTGTATATACATATGTGTATTATGGAGAATTGGTTTGATTTAATATTAATTGAGAATTAATATTAAGTTGTGTGGGTTAATTTATAATTATAACTAATAAGTGTATTAAGGTATAATTATAATTAACTTATTAGGTTATATATATAAGGAAATATATAACCTAATTGTGACACAATTCAAAAGACATAACAAAAAAGGTTTTTCGGCAGCCACAATAAAGTGAATAGTGGCAGCCGAAATTCTCAACAAAAACTCCAAGGAAAAATCTGATTTTTCAGTACCTCTCTCTCGTTCGAAGAATCGTTCTTCAATCTCGGCGCTAGCACGCGGTGAATGAATTGCTCCGTGTGGATCAACCGTAGAGGGAAGCTACTTTGGTTCCTAATTGATTCAAAACCTACAAAGAATTAAGGTAATTCTTTAACCCTCTTTCTGATTCAATGCAATGTACATGGATCCGTGGCGGGGATTAATCCGTTTTATTTCCGCTGCGTATTTTGTTTTGTGTGATTAATCCCCAACAACGGTGCCGTAGAGGGGACAGGGGCCTTATGCACGGCTTCTTGGAGGTCGACAATCAAGGAGATGCCAGGTATGGTGTTTTGGGTGGAGGGAAGTGGTTCGGTCGGGATTGCGGGTGGTTGGGCAGCAGGTTCGGTCGGAGAAGGTGGTGGAGTTTGGGTTGCGGGTTGAGCAGAGGTAGAGGGATTGGGTGGATGATGTGGCAGTAGCTGGAGGGTAAGGGTGATTTGGCAACTGGGAAGCTCGGGTTGGATAGGAGACGGAGCAGGAACAGCAGAACTACACAACTCCGAAAAAGGGAACACCTGCTCATCAAAAACAACATGGCGTGAGATAAAGATTTTCTTGGACACAGGATCAAAGCACCTATAACCTTTATGTAATTTACTATAGCCCAAAAAGATGCATTTGAGCGAAAATTTAATTTATTCGAAGAATATGGACGCAACCAAGGGTAGCAAAGACAACCAAATACATGCAAAAAAGAGTAGTCAGGATGGCGATTAAATAATTGAAAATATGGTGTAGAGGAATGTAACGCAGGTGATGGCATTCTATTAATTAAATAGACAGCAGTATCAAAGGCATATGTCCAAAATTCCATAGGCAATTTAGCACAATGTAATAAGGAGAGACCCGTTTCTACTACATGTCGATGTTTTCGTTCTGCTGCCCCATTTTGTTCAGGGGTATAAGGGCATGATATACGATGTTGAATGCCATTGTCAGCTAAATAAGACCTCATAGCAAGAAATTCCCCTCCACCATCAGAATGAAAAATCTTAATAGGACGACGGAAATATTTTTCAACTACTGAACGAAATTTAATGAATGTACTTAATACCTCAGATTTATACTTTAAAAAATAAATCCAACAATATTTGCTAAACTGATCATAAAAGAGCAAATAGTAAACAAAACCATCATGAGATTCAATAGGGGCAGGGCCCCATAAATCAGAACAAATAATATCAAGAGGTCCATCAACAACAGAAGTAGAAGGATAAAAAGGAAGTTTATGACTCTTGCTAACCGCACAGCTAGAACAAGTGGTGCGATCCCTACTGGCTAAGAAACTAATATTATTATGACGCAAAATATGACTGACCACTGGTAAAGCAGGATGACCAAGCCGTGCATGCCATGTGGCTAATGATGTGAGATGTGCCTGGATAGGAGGTGGAACACCTGGAGAAAGAGTGTATAGCCCATTCTTATTCTGGCCTTGAAGTATCACCTGTTTGGAAGTCAGGTCCTTCACAATAAAATAAGAGTCAAAAAATTCAACAGAAACATCATTAGCACGGGTTAGAGCACTAATAGAAACAAGATTAGAATGAGAAGATGGGACATGGAGGACTTGAGATAATTTTAAAGGATGAACAACAGTAGGAATAAAAGAAGACCCAACATGAGTAATAGGGAGACGCGAGCCATTACCTAGATGAACCTCTTCAGTCCCATTGTATTCTGAGTGCAGGTGGAGTTGACCCAAGTCCGGAGTGAGGTGGTGTGTAGCTCCACTATCCATAATCCATGAAGAGTCGGTTGGGTTGGTAGTAGTATGGTTGGAGGTAGGAGGGTGAGGATTACGCTGATGGTTAAGTTTGGGAGATGGACATTGACGTGCATAATGCCCCAATCCTCTGCAATTATGGCATGTAACCGTCGACACATCAGCTGGTGCGGATTGAGTGTACTGCCCTTGCTGGTGGCGTGAATATTGCTGGCCGGAAAAGTGAGGCTGGCCGTGTTGCTGCTGTGGATATGGGCCAAGGATGGATTGCTGCTGTTGCCAGCGGTAGGAGGGGGCATACTGTCCCTGAGGGTGCTGCTGATGGCGTCCGCGTCCTCTTCCGCGGCCACCGGAACTAGGCTGCCTTGCCGTGAAAAAGGCAGTTGGTGTATTCAATTCCTCCGTCAAGGATTTTTCCTTTTTAATATGCCGTTCCTCAGTCAACAATAAACCAAATAAATCATCATAAGAGATAGTACGTGCCCCAAACGTACGACAAACATCACGAAAGGGACCCCGAAGCCCATCTAAAATAGCATCAACAAGATCTTCATCTGAGACTATGTATTGTAAAGAGGCCAACCGATCGGAAATTAATTTGGCACGTTGCATATAATCAGAAATTGTTTCAGAGTTCAACTTTACCAGGGAGTGGAGTTGTTGTTTCAAGTCTCATACCTGAGCCCTTGAACCAGAAGCATAAGCGTTTTCTAACTTTACCCAAGCATCACGAGCCGTTTTAACACCAATGATCTGCGGGAGGAGAGATGGAGAGATAGAATTCAAGATCCAACTCAGAACCTGTTGATCTTTTTGAAACCACATCTGATAAAGGGGATTGACATCATTATTATTCAGTCTCTCTGCTGGAACTTGCGTCGTACCATCCACATGAGCGGCTAAACCACATCCCGAAAGCATAGGCATAATCAGTGTGCGCCAAAGCACATAGTTAGTTGAGTCAAGTTTCAGCGGAAGCTGATGAGAAAAAGTTGGGGTAGCCATCCCCCCAAGACTAGAACCAATGGAATCGGCAGGAGAAGAAGTGGCTGAAGAATTAGTAGAGTTACCGGTGGTTGCCATAATGAGAAGAAAAAGAATGAGTAAAGAGAGAATTCTTAGAGGTAGGGTTTCGGTCACCACAAGAGAGAGGAAGCAAGATTAGGGTTTCGGTTCCACAAGACAAGAAAGAAAAAGAGAAGAAATCCTTTAGGTTTGGAGTTCGGCCTAGCTCTGATACCAAGATAGATTTAGAGTTTGTGAATTCTCTCCTAAAGTGTGGAGAGGTAATCCATTGAATATATATAGTAGAGGAATACAAATACAAGTAGGATTCTACAATTAGAGTTCTATACAAGGTAGAATATAAAAGGATATAAAACATAAATATATAAAACATATATATACTCTATTAGATTATGGAAGTTTTAAGACCATGAGTTGAGCATATATAATGGTCCATAAATATAATTATCATGATGCAAGTTGATAATATTCAATACATTCATAAATATAATTACCTTTCCTCGTAGTGCAGTGTTGTTGGGAATATGGAATATATGAGAATGTTGGTGTTGGTGAAGATTGCTTTCCTAATGCCATGCATTTTGAAGACGAAAATCCTATCACTTTGCTTCTATTGTTTTGGGGGTTTCTACTTATCTCTACAAGAATCCAATTCCACTGGACCCAAAAAGTGCTTTGTAACTTTCTTCTCCTTTTATTAAAAAAACAATTTATTATATATATGAATTTAGTAAGTTATGGTATTTAAGAGATTTTGATTTACTTTCTTATTGCCTTAAGTTCTGATAGGAATTACAAAACTTGGTATTTTAGAAAATTTTTTTATTAATTTTGAGATAATTCATGCATTTTTGGTATTTTCGGATTTTTTTTTTTTTTTTACCGAATCATGAATTTCATTATGAAGAAATATCCAACAACAAGATTGGATCAAGTACAGGAGATGGTAAATGCTCAAAAATTACATGAGAGGAACTAACTAATGCTAATTTTGCTAAACAGTGAGCAGCTCTATTAGCTCTACGTAAAACATGAGAACACGAGCAATGTTGAAGAAAATAAACATTTACAATATAAACCATGTACTACAAACAAAATAATAAAAGTAAGTTTTTAACTTTTCAAACTTACATATATACATCAATTTAGTTTTGGTGCTAAATTTAAATAAAATAGAGGAGCTTAAAAATGAAAGTAGTTAATTGGAGTAAAAGTTTTAAAAAGAAATCTTAGAAATAAAAAGAGAAAATTTTTGATATAATATCGTGAATGTTAACTCAAAATGATCGAATTCTGTAAATTTTTCTTTCCTTTTTTCTTTTTTATAACATTGCAAACAATATTAAAAGGGTAGTTGGATTTGTTGGGCTTTTTCTAATCTGTGAGGAGAGCCCAATAATTTGGTCAATAACAAACTGCTATGCATAATTTATATTTATCACGTATTTTCATGTGTAGCAACTTATTAAGTTTATAGGATATCATAGAACATTGGAAGAACCTCAAGGAGCTTTATACAATCCCAACAAGATCCAAAGAACTTAATGGACAATGCCGTTGATTCGGAGTCTGCACTACTATGCCTAAGTTAGTATCAAGATAAAAATGTGGAGATCTCGAGTTCAAATCCTAGTGTACACAAAAAAACTTTAATTAGGAGAGGGGTCACATAAAGGGTTCCTAATCAACCTCGAACAGAATAATCGGATATACTTACAAAAAAAAAATGACAAAAATATAGAGAAATAATTTCAAAATTTTGAAAGCATGACAATCTTGAATCCATACTCATTCTCTTTTAATGCTAGGGGTCAAGTATTAAATGCTCGTTAAAGAGTACTGACAACATCTTGAGTCCTTAATGAACGGTTTCAACTGTTTTGTCTGCTCTAACCATTTAACTGTTACTAGGATTCAAACTTGAGTTGGTAAGACTTCGACTTGAGAACCAGAGTCTCCATGAGCTCTTCTTGGGAGAAATGTACCAAGTTCTTTATTTGATTCTATCTTTGATGTTTTCTGTTATCAGTATAGTTCGAATGAAGCAAAGCAGATTCGGTATAGACGTGGGAAGTATAAACTAGATTCGTCCAGCCCATAAAAATATTGTATGTTATCAGTAAGAGCTTAAAAATAGTTTTAATCTCTCTAACACACCTCCTCAGGCTAATTCTCCTTGGACTTAAAACTTGTACAATAACAAGTTCATCCTCCCATGTGTTGAAATTTCACCAATAAATTGAGTTGTTAAGATTGGACACTCAAGCACTTGGTCTTGGAAGCTTTGATATCATTGTCGTGCAGCCAAATGACCCTAAAGTTTAAGGTGATAAATAAAGCTTAAGAATAGCTTTTATTATTATCCACAAATTTTTTTTTTTTTTTCTTTTTGAAATGATAGAAAGGTGGTGTTTTATGGGCATCTGCTAAGTCGTAGTATAAAAAAGAGGAGTTGATGCCTTTTACCTTACAAAGAATAAGAGCAATTAGAGGTTGTTGATGTGCACTTTTTATTGATTCTCTCTTCTTCCTATATATTCTGTATCTTCCTTGTATATGTTTGCATCGTTCTATCAATTCTGCAGCCTACAAATTTGTATCAAACAAGTTATCAAAATATGGCAACAATTAACCCAAATCTCTCCCACCCAACCAATTCAAATGAAGATTTAGTCTCAGTAGAGAATCCAAAATCTGGAAATTACTCATTGCTATGTCTTGTTCAAACCATTGAGAAGAATTATCCTCCTGCTTTTCTCAGAAAGGTATAATAATCTGAAAGAAATAGTATTAAATTGACAATAAAAATTAATAATGAAAAGCAAGAAAACATGTGCAGGTAGGGGCAGAGGTAATAGCTACATATATAATGGTGTTTGTGACATGTGGAACGGCAGCCATAAGTGAAGAAGGAGGAGGAAGAAGAATATCAAAATTAGGAGCATCAATGGCAGGAGGGCTAATAGTAAGTGTAATGATTTATGCAGTTGGACATATCTCAGGTGCTCACATGAATCCTGCTGTTACTCTTGCTTTTGCTTCTGCTCGCCATTTCCCTTGGAACCAGGTTTGTTTTTACCCCTTCTTTTTCCCTTTTCACCATCGTTCAATCAATATCTTGGCTTAATTTTCATTCACCATGCTTGTAATATTCTAATTACTCAAAAACAGGTAAATTGTACTCACGGTTACTAAAGTTTAGACTTTGTGCGTTTATATCCATTAAACTTTAATTTGTGTCAATAAAGCTATTAAACTTTTACTTTTATGTTAATAAAGTCACTCTCGTCTCAATTTAGCACCAAAATAACTATAAAACAAATCAACACCAAGTAAATTCACTAACAAAGTGTCACATAAACCCAGTCAACAAAAAAATTGACACCAGTCACAAATACGACACCCACTTGTGCAACAATTTTAGAAAAAAAATAAAATTCAAAATTGGTTAGAGCTGATATATTACTACACTGACATTTTAAAATTGATATTAACTTGTCACATCATTATTTCGTAACCAGATTTCGATAGATTAAGGTGAAAGTGACTTTATTAACATCAGAATAAATTTCAATAACTTTACTGATACAAATTAAAGTTTAGTGACTATGAACGATCAAATCCAAAACTTCAATAACTGTCCTTAAAATTAACCTAGTCAAAAAGTATTGTAAATCGAGCTAAGTGAGGATATATTACACCGTCGTCCCAGTTATGAAATGAGAAAAAATAGTCTATTCCACCTCCCTATGGATATTAGTATCATTACTATCACCACTCCTCATCTCTCACATGTTCTGCTATTCTAAATAATTTTTTTTAATTGATATTCCATCTGGTGATAGGGACTCACCACTGACATACATAAAGCATATTAACGTGATGGCAATTCTACCCCATTTTTGTAACTTTGTGATTGTGGAAAATACTAATTAGCACCTTCCAACCACAGAATTGAATCCTTTACCGAAATAATTCAGACAAATCCAATAAATATTCAAAAATAATTTCAGACACAATATGTCAATCATAGTCATAACAGAGGGGCAGGTGATATACCTGATGGCCACATTTTAGGTATATTTATGAAGGGCCACATGCAAATAATTTAATACAAAATCCCCTTCTAGCCACATGATATGTTAGCCAAAATGGGTCCTTGCTAAATTAAGCCTATCTAATCTAACAGAAACATTTTCTACTTTATTCCCTTAATGAACCCATACTTCTTTTCAGTTTTTTTTTTATTTTTTATTTTTTATTTTTTTCAACCTTTAGACAAATATTACTTTTCTTTTTTGGCTAAATTGTAACTAAAAGAGAAAAGGGTTGGATTTTTTTCTTGTTTTTTTTATAATGCAGGTGCCATTTTATGGAGCAGCTCAAGTAACAGGATCAATTTGTGCTTCATTTACATTAAAAGTATTACTTGAACCAATAAAACATGTGGGCACAACTTCACCTTCTGGTTCTGATTTTCAAGCTCTCATAATGGAAATCGTTGTAACATTTACTATGATGTTCGTGGCTTCAGCTGTGGCAACTGACACTAAGGCTGTAAATAAAAAATTATACTACCATCCAAATTAACAATTTCCCACTATTCCTGCATAACAATTTTATTCAACAACTAATTTTGTTATTTTTGCAGATTGGAGAATTGGCAGGTATTGCAGTTGGTTCTTCAGTATGCATAACATCCATCCTGGCCGGGTAAGCCATACGGTAAAAAAAATAAATAGAGTGAGTTTTTCCTTTTCATTTTGATGTTTAATACCATGATTTGGACCGCATGACCCAAAATTTGGAAACAAGCCGAAATTGTGTAACTAATAAGCTGCAGTGATGATCAGACCAGTATCAGGAGGATCTATGAACCCAGCAAGGACACTTGGACCAGCAATTGCCAGTGCATACTACAAAGGATTATGGGTCTACTTTGTTGGACCAGTGGTAGGAACATTGCTTGGAGCATGGTTTTATAATCTAATTAGAGTCACTGATAAACCAGTCCAAGAGATTTCCCCGCATTCTTTTTCGCTCAAAATTCACAGAATGAGAAGCAACAATGAGCAAGCTCCCAACAAAGACCCTCTCGATGCTGTGTGATGACATCAGATGGCAAGGAAAGTAGCGCAAGTAATATATAGAATATGAAACATCCGGTAACAACCTTTCCTTTCCTTTCTGTGTACAGAGCTCTTACAGTGAAAGCTTGAAAATCTGTATTGTAAAATTAATGTATGCAAGTATACATAAAACAGTTAGCAGCCAGGCACCATTCTCTTTATCCAGCCTCCTAAGAACTATACTCAAGAAGGCAGTATTTGATGTCATTCAAATTCCATAACCATCCATTTTCTAGATCAACAATGGGAAAACCGTAGCAAGGGCATCTACAAAGTATTCCAAGGACACCTTACAATGTGCATCATTCTTAATAAAACTTGCCTATTGCTATCAAAATATTTCTAACAAATATCGAGTTGATATTTGCAAGTTATAGATACATGCAAATAAGACCTACACAATATGAATAATAATGATATTGCTCCTTGTATTGATTCATAATGCAAAAATCCATCTTCAGTATCAGGCTCCCTATTGACAAACCACAAAACTGCATGGATCAATTGTGATGCTTTTGGTGCAGTTGTCTGTTTTGTATATTCCAACCAGTCGATCCGCCAACTCAAACATGTTATTTCTAAGGCTGCACATGTCAAGTAATTTGACATTTGTTTTTTAGAAAAAAAAGTACAAGAGTAACAAATAGAGCATCAGAAAGAGTTGATTTTGAACCCACCTTATGATAACAAACTGTGCATCCTTTGTCCGATCCTTTACGTAATGCCCCACAATAGAAACATTCTTGAAATCTGGCAATCCATATGAACTACGAGTCAGAGAAAAATAAAATAGAAAAATATGAATGTAAAAATTCAGAGTTCAATGAAAGATTACCCAGAGCAGCATCAATTTCATCCATTACATACAGTGGTGTAGGCTTGTAGTGATGAAGCGCAAAAACAAGAGCCAAGGAGCTAAGTGTCTGAGAATAGATAAGAGATTCAATTTTATTATAATTCAATATATCAAAAGGATTCAAACACGCTATCCGATTTTATTGCAAAATTATTAAGAAACACAACAATTAATGAAGATAACCTTTTCTCCCCCTGATAAGTTAGCAATGTTTTTCCAACTCTTCTTTGGTGGCCTCACACTGAAAACAACTCCTTCAGAGAAAGGATCTAAAGAATCCACCAGCTCAAGTTCCGCATCTCCTCCAAGTGTTATCATCTATATCAAAGACACGAGTTCCATAAACAGGAAATTCAATTAAAGACCACACCAAGCACCAAACAACCAAAACCACATAATAATTTAATGTAATTTCCAGTAATATGAAAAATTGAAAGAAGATAGAATGGAATATAAATATGAACATAAATGTGCATAACAAATTCTACAGAAGAAAAGATAATTCATCTACCTGATACACTTCCTTCAGTTTTAATGATATTATATTTAATCCTTCCATGAACTCATCCAACCTGAAAAGATAACCAATTTGACTAACAATTTTCCACAGGGAAGAGATAAAACAGACACGCAAAGTACATATAAAACAGGAGATGTACTTGCCTTCTCTTCCGCCATTCGTCATGCTGCCTTTTGACATCAACACGCTGTAGGGTGACCATGTTTAGTTCCTCCACTCGCTCATTATACAAGGAGACTTTTTTACGATATCTGTTTTACCATTGTTTTTAGCTGATGCAAATAGGAGTATAAAATTTTTGATAAAGTATCAAACAGATCTTAAACTTGAAAAGCAACCATCATCGTGGCCAACAATGAACCTTTTTGGTCGTTATAGCCCTTCTAAGTCCCATGTTGGTTATTTCAATCTTTCAACATATCAAACCATTACATGTGCTCCAAATTCACCAATCAAATTATGACAGGTATCCAATTTCCCAAAAAAAAGTTAAGTTGAGGGAGTTTATTTTGGGAGAATATTGACCATTGCCCACAAATTTAAGGACCAATTTGATACTTTATCCTACAAAGTTAAGTATAAAGAATTTCAAATACCAAGTTAAAACAAAAATTCATACTCTGCAATCGAATCAAGATTTGGATTCATCTCTTTCACTTGTGCTTCTAACAGTATTACCATTTCAAGAGCCCTCCTAAGGTCACAAACTTCAGCAAGAGACTCATCAGCCAAAGTCGCTTGAAGCTTTTCAGGGTCCACCAGATCCTTTTGAATTCTGTAAACAAAAATTAAGCATAATTTGGTTTGATACAATGCTTCAAAAACAGAAAATTCATAAATCAGCATACTGCTCCATATGGTGTGTCAGAGCATTTTGCAAGTCATCAAGCTTCTTCTTGTAACCCTTCCCCTTCAAATCCAACTCCTTGTAAGCTTTCTTCATATCTGATAATTTATAATCTGCATCAACCTGTTCCACGAAGGATGAAATTAACTGAAACATTCCAGTCATTTGACCAACAGAAAAGAAATTATCCAAAGAATTTGATGTGGCACAGCACCTCCGATGCCCGCAGCTCATCCACAACTTTTTTCACATTATTATACTCAGTTTTGGCTTTATCCAGCACTTCCTTATGCTCATCAAGCAGCTGCAGAAAAGGGAAAACAAGTATCAGCAGGGGAACTGATAAGTCAGACCTCGTTGAAACTTAAAAGTAAAGGAAAATTTCAGACCTTCTGTGTCTTTTTATAATTCTCTTGAACTGTGAATGCCTGTTCTTCTATTTCTTTGAAAACACTTCTCAGTTTTTCCTTCTCCTCAACAAGCCTATCCTTCTCCTTCTTTGAATCCTCAATGCCCTTCGTTAACTTCTTTATCATTTTCTGATTTGTCTCAATTTGTACCTTGTGACGGTTGATGTCCGTGCTAGTCTTATCAATATCCTGGTGGTTAACTAGCTTGAATGAGAACATGCAAAATTGGAGAAATTTAGGCATTACCCAGTCATGATAGTTCTTACCAAATGAATTTTGTTGACCTTTGATTTTTGTGCTTTCAATGTTTCACCACCAGCATTCTCTATTTTACTCTGGAGTTCCAAAGCCTATAAAACAGAGATAATTTAAATTGGACCGCAACAGAAAGTGAAGAATACAAGGAATTATGGTTTAAGTCAATTACAAATCAAGATTAAATTCAAAGATTTAAGGGAGATAAAAAGTTAAGCACAAATCAGTACTACAACAGACAAGTATTGTCATATTGGTTTCCAAACTCTGCATCACAAATACGAGATATTTCATATACCTGCTCCTTCAAATTTTTAGACCCTTGTGTGAGTCTATCAATCTCCTTTTCCTCTGAAGATATCATTTTCTTAAGCTTCTCTAGCCTGTCAAGTTCATCCTTCTTTGGCTGAGATGCTGCCTTCAGGGAACCAAGTTGTTTTTCAATATAACCATGTTCTGAATTTAAACTGTCAATCTGTATGAGAGGAAGTGCTAAAGAGAATTAATATCTGTCTGCAACAGCTAAAGATAACTTCCACACTTAACCAGAAGAGTTACCTCTTTCTGACATTTTGCTAATTCCATCTCTAATTGCAGAATAGCTTTTTCTGAGGCCTGGTAACTTCTTACAGCATCAACTATCCTTTGACGGATTCCATTTAATTTATCAACCATAGTAGAAAGCTCCTTCTCTGCGGTTGCAACAGCTTCACCAGAAACACTCACATCTCGGATAGATGAACCCATTTTACCACCACGTGGCTTACTTCCTCCGCCACTCATGGTACCGGATTTTTCAAAAAGTGCACCATCAAGTGTAACTACACGTCGGAACTCCATATTTCCACCATACGCAATTCTTGTTGCCTATAAATTGAGAATCTCCAGAATAAGCTTAAACAGTATATTTGAAGTAAGACAGCATAATTAGGTTCTAAAAATACCTACGAAGGCTATGGAAACTAGTCATAACATGAGATGAAAGCACATTAGAATTTGCCAAGGAATTCTATTTGTAGTTTACTTAGCGAAGTACCTAGAAATTCATGCATAAAAGGTTATCTTACTAGCAGATCAAAGTGCGTTAGAATTCATTACATCTTGCATCATTAAGAAGGGATTGCAATTGTAGTATACTTTAGAAAGTACCCAGAAGTTCATGGCATAAAAGGTAATTCTAACAGCATATAACATCATGAGTAAATCAGTGTATTTCATGCAGGCTCAGCGATCACTTAGCTAAAATATTGACTTGTCCTGGGTTCCAATAATCTTTTGTTTTTAAGTACTTAAAAGAAAGCCAGGAAATAAGTAAGAATACAGACTCACAAAGCAGTAATCTATTATGACAGGCTAGCTTCTATAGATGCATTAATGGAAAACAATTCAGCAAACAAAAAATGAAATACAATCTTTTTGGAAGGAGTTTCTTGTTCAATTCAACTAAGCCTTCACTCCATTCCATATTGTCAGCCATATAAATTCTTTTTCTTCACTCCCTTCTTCTATGGATGACATCAACAAGAAGTGTTTCTCAGGGATGCAACAATTCAAGCCAGTGACCTGGCCTGATAATTACAGATTGAATAGTGTATGTAAATGCTTATAAGCAACAAAATATCAGGAAAATCAGAGGCTCGTTCCAAAAAAAGTCAAACTTGAATAATTTATAGCTCAGTAGAAACAAAAGACTAATGAGCAGTTTGTCATAACTTTGACTACTTCATTCATTGTAATTTTTTATTCATTTTATTTAAGGTTTAAAAATGATATTCATCTGCAAATTCTTCTATCTCCATGTCTTTTTTTCATCATAGTTCTATTGTAAGAATCATAGAAATAATTTTCTATCGTAAGAATCATAGAAATAATTTTTACGCCTAATAATATATATTATTAGAGAAATTATGATGTACTTAGAAATCAAAATTATTGAAAAAGATTTGACTCATTACACTTGTGTATTATATAATATAGAGATGCTCAACCCAGCTTAGCTCATTTGATAAACAAGCCATGGTCAAGCCTAAACTAAACTCGGCTTGACAGCACTTTTGCAGCTCTACTTTTCTACCAGATGAGGTAAGATAAAGCAAATAAACATATCTCTTGGAACTTTCTAGCAATCACACAAAATTCAATAACTTACTATGAGCTGCATAAAGAAGCTAGCATACCTGATCCAGATCCTTTGCTACAACAGTGTTACCCAAAGCAGCAAAGAATGCAAGCTTCATTCTTTCATCTTGAACTCTTACTAGATCAAAAAGACGCGGGACTCCTTCTGGAGTGTTTACTTTATCCTTTAACTTTGGTAGGAGGTCAACTTGCTTCTCCTGCGTTGAGAAAATGGCAAAAATGAATTGAAATGTATCTAAAGAACAAAGCACTTAACTAAGTCAATTTCAATACATGTCTAAGAAGTCAAAGCAATCAAATATAACCACCCAATATTTTTTTTCTGAAAATTTGAGTAACTGATGAATGCAAGCTAAATATGAATGGAACTATGATAAGACCATCTGAAAATTTGAGTAACTGATGAATGCAAGCTAAATATGTATGGAACTATGATCAGACCATCACAAATACTTGGTTGCAAAAAATATTAAATGACAAAATATACACCATTTGGCATAAATTAGGAGTTTCTATTTGGTATGTGCTTCGGTAAACTACAAAGTATTCGAGCAAGATAGCAAGCAATTATAAACATTTTGGAACTACCAAAAAAGTTCAAATTGTCGAAAAATTAAATCCCTGGGAAAGACTATTAGGTAAAGCAACATATCAAAGTTGTAAGACATGAATGTACTTAGTCATTAATCATCAAATGTCTAACCGATCCTAAGTTTTGTAGGCATGGTCATAACAATAAATTGACTAAGAAAGCACCTACTGCCTAAGCAGTAAGCGTATAATTTTCTCAAAACAATTATAGAAATAAATATTGTCAAGAAATGCATTCAATACCAATATCATGAAAGTTGCAACTCCAAGATTCTCCCTTCGTAGCAGCTCAACACATGCTTGAGCTGTGGCAGTTGTTTCTACCACAATATAATCAAGTCCTGGACAGGCTGTCGATATGGCAACATCATATTTTGCTGCAAGGATAAAATTTAATCACATATGTGAATCCATTGCCCTAAAAGTATCAAAGAAAAAGAAAACAACAACAACAACACAAATGCAGCAAATCAGTACTTTCAAAGGGATAATAAGAGCTAACTTTTTCAAGAGTAGAGAAACAAGCTAGTAAAACATGAAGTATTAGAATCTAAAAGAACCAAGGGATTGGACTTTCAGCAAACACTAAAATTTGCAACTACAAACATTAAGGAAAAGCCATGACAACCAAAATATTCAATTATAGTTTTGCACAGGAGATGGATCTCATACATGAATTATGAGAAAATTAATCCTTAAAAACTTATACCTTCAATCCACATTAGTAAAATAAATCCAATATCAATATACTCTCACCGTTTTTCATTATATGTCGTTTAAGGTTGTTCACCAAGACCAATGAAGTACTAATTAGGTTACCAAAATAGCTAGTTTACACTTAATACCTCTCTCCTATTTTACATGCCAAAATTCTCTTTCTTCTTAAAAGTGCATTGGTAATATAAAATGTCATATAAAAAAAAACAAAGCGAAAAACCTAAAACGTCATATAATAAAAAACAGAGTATCATATTCAAAAATACATACTAAGGACACTCACCATCAATAGCACCTAAATCTCCCATCCGACCATATATTCCCTCTATTCTATTAGATTCCTTGGCCTGCAATATTGCTCTCATAACTGATCCCTGACTCCTCTCAGAATCAGCAATTGATCTAAGTTCTGCAACCTTCTGTCTCGCAGCTTGTTCTAGTGGAATCAATGATTCTTGTTCTTTGATGCATTCCTGAAAACAGACTGTTCTCACTATATCCTACTGAGGAAAAAGTATACAAAGAATTGAATAGAAATCAACAAATAACTAACTTCTTCCTCTTTATGTGCTTTTGATGCCTCATGTTGATTCCTTTCTAGATCAGTTTGTAGTTTTGCAATGCTTGAAGCTTTTTCTTGAATTCTTTCCAAAATATTACCCATCTGCTTTTGTGCATCTTCAAAAGCAGAACGACTAGCTTCATGCTGAAACATCCAACAACCACTTTTAGCCAAATATTTCATCAGAAAAAGATTTGAATACATTCTAACCAATGATTGATAATAAAAGGTATATAGTTGCAAAATTTGATATAAAATAAATTTGTTACCGATTTCAACAGATAGGACTAGCTCCTAAGATGGGTTCTAATTTATAAGTTAAAATAAAGAAGTTCATTCCATGCAACAGTTCAAAAAAAAAAAAGAACGTTTTCCTAGGGCAGCTCTCAGTAGATCTAGTACCCAGATTGAAATATCCTTGTAAATGCTAGAAATCAGAGAATATCCCAAGGACATCAGTAACATGTCAAATTACAAGTTAAAAATCCACCACCTTCTCAATCAAGAGCTTTGATTCAGTACATGCAACATCAAGCTTCCCCTTGTGATCAATGACTTGTCTTTCCCATGGCTCTAATTCAGCACGAACCTTTACAAGCTTAGTGCGATATCCTTCGGTTTCAACTGTTTATCAATCAACCATAACAAATATACATAGTTTAAGTTTCACTGCATTGCTCAAAAAATCAAAGAACAAAATGAAAGACAAACCCTTCTAATTAACTTAAATTCCACAACAGCTTCCTCAGAGACATGAAGAGAGAGAGATAGACAAACACATACAAAACAAGCTGAGACTTCATGCCAAATAGAAACTGTAAACATTTAAAATAATATAGATAGAAAAGGAAAAAAAGAGAAATATATGTCAAAATCGCACTCAGAAAGAGAAAATATTTCTCTCACATTCACTTGTCCTAATGACCAAGAACATCTAAGCTTTTACTTGAGTTTTTAAGTTTATTGTAACAATCTTATCAAATTGGAATTTGTACCTTTAACTTTTCACATCAATGCTAAGATTAGCTAATTGTCAAAAAATAAGTTACATGTTTAAAACGAAAACAGAACTTTGAGCGTATTTCAGTTTTTTAACCAATTCATTCACAAAAGTATCAATTTTAGCTATTTCTTCGCATTTAAACAGCACTGTGAAATTTTATAATTAACACATTTTCATTTTCAAGTTTACAGAGAACACCAACACACGGTTACAAATCTATAAACTTAAAGGAAAAACCGGCACATATTGAGAAAGTAAACGTTCGAACTAATAAGGCTATTTTTCTCCTTTCTGTATATTAGTAAAGTGGCGGAAACACGAAAGTTTCACATACCAATTGATAAAATTAAAAGAATCGTCTAACAATGAAATGCACAAAAATAGACAAAAAAAAAACTTGGGAGTTATTTCCCGTATATCAATTGGTGTTAAACACAAAAAGAGATAGCTGCTGTAAAACTGCAACATCAAAAGGTGAATTTGAAATTATAATTTAAAAAACAGAGTAATCTTTTCATGTCACAATGAGGAAACAAATAAAAACCATAGATGTACCCTTTTAATGAGTTTCAAACATGACTTGGAGGAACAATTTGCACATGGGAAGAACTAAGTTATGCTCAATTCGCCAAAATAACCTTTGAAAAGTTTTATGCCGAGATAGAATTCTACGTAACATCATGCTTGACCACAACATTAATAAAATTTCTGGTATACCACAACATTAATAAAATTTCTGGTATTATTAGGATACTTCAAACTTCCGTCGTCAAATTCTTGAAATGAGTGAGCATCTCCCATCAGAAAAATGAGTCAAGAATATATAAACTGAGCATAACCCATTAACCTACATCTCGTAATTTTTGGCTGGAATGCGTGTTAAGCCTATGAGTGTGTTCTCTCTGGTCTTAACAAGTGGCATCAGAGTCTATGGTTCGACACCAGACGAACACAAACATGTGATAGTTTGAAAATCTCACATTCGAAAGAAACAAATCGAAAGACACGTGGTTATTGCTAATTGGAGTCTGTTGTTTAAGGTTTTGGTGTGAGGTTATATATATGTTTAATTTGCAAAGAAGTGGGGTAGTTTTTGCAAATTCATTTTCAAAATCAGCTTTTAGGCTTGGGAGGAGAATTTCTCTACTTAATCTAGTGGAAGAGAGTTTCCTTCTATTTTTTTGGTTGCCCACAATGACTCTATGCCATTCTCTAACAGATTGTATGGATGAAAGTTTTAGTAAAATCCTACATATTACCAAAAAAAAAAAAAGTGTATATATAAGTCATGTAAAGGATACAAGTTGAAAAGGCCTATTAACCTTATGGTTTTGGGTTGAAAGAGCTATCTAGCACGAGTATGTTTCATAACAAGACCCGTATGCAGATTTACCCCATTGACAAATGCTCCTCAGTCCTAACAGAAACAAAGTAGGAATACAAACAACAAACTAGCACTCTAAAATGCTTCTAGATCTCAGCCATTCATTAAAAGACTCAACAACTATACCACAAGCATATTAAAACTGTTTGTGAAAGCATAAGTTAAAAAAAAAAAAAAAACCATAAAGGTAATGCATATTTAGTAAATGAAATAAAAATAAAACAAAAGGAAAAGACGGAACCTTTAGAGTTTTCAACAATATCTTCAAGTATTCTCTCCTCATCCAACAATAATTTCTGCAGTTTCTGAATGTTATCCTCAAGTTTTGGAATCAAATTTGTTGAGTCCTCACACTCTTTTGTTAAGTCATCAATCTTTGAAGAGTCCTGCAAAGGAAGAAAAATGTCAGACGACTACACTTTTCCAATGGCTGGAAGAAACGCATCTTTCACCTACCTTTTCGAGTTTGTCTTCAAGTTTCTTAATCTTTTGTTTCATGTGTTTCAAATCCTCCCTGTACTTAACATCCTGCCTTTCAAATTCCTTGAACTCCTCTTTACAATTTCTGAGATCATTCTCTAGATCCTAAACTCCAGAAAAAAAAAAGAAAGAACAGCTTGTCAACAAAACAAAGACTAAATATAAGCATAGAAAGAGCACAAACATAGACGGGTGGCCAAAGTGTATATAATCATTACTGTATTATTTGTTTAGAGAGAGGAGATTGACATGGATGCACAAGCATATGGTTATTAAAGAGTCAAAAAAAGTTTCATACAAACCTCCTGCCTTTTCATAAAATTCTTGTGCACAGCCATAATCTCCTTCAATGATTTGTGACTTTCTTGAATCTTTGCCCTAAATACATCAACAAAATCTTCAATAAATTATAGATCTAGTGATTGAATTTAATGCAAATCTACTGCTTAACAAAACAAAAATAACCTTTCAGCTTTTAAATTTTCTTCTAGGCGAGACACATTTGTTTGCATTTCAACCATTTGTACATTGTTATCTTCATAAGCTAATCTTGTAGCTTTCTCTTGCCATTTTAAAAATGATAATTCTTTCAGCATATATGCCTCTGCCTCATTCTTCACATCCTATTCCACAGAAGAAAAGGAAATAATTACACACGTAAATTGAAAAAACTACATGAGCAAAAAAAGGTACACCAACCTCCAAGCTATCCCTTTCTTTCTCAGCCAACTTGACCATCTGCACCACTCCAGACCTTTTCTCATCCAGGGATTCCAACCTATAAAACCAATGCACTTAGATATTAGAAATGACTTGTGTCAAAACTAATACCCTGGCTAAGCCAGTCACCACCACCAAGACCCCCCTACATTGATTGCCACTATCATAACAAGAAATACAACACTTGCACCATGGCCAAGACAAACTTGATCAACCACTACAACTATCCAGTTACAATTTCCACTACCCCACCAATCACCATAAAAGTATATCTATGCCCTTGATCATCAGTCTAGCAGATACAACAACCTTGCAACCAGCACAATGCATCACATCATCATAACTATTGTATCCATGGTAGAGTGATTATCAAGGTTGATAATAAGAGATTAAGAAATTCCATCAGAAGACATTCTAACCCAAGAATCTACGACCTGTGACAGTATGAGCTCAGATTTATCGTCCAGCATCCATTTCTAAAGTGAAATTCTTACCATCAAGAGATGAACGTCTCCTTATAGAGTGACTTACAAAACTAACAGTATTTTTCTACTTTGCACATACACGGATAATACATGTTATGTTGATTCTTATCGCAAATGTGAATTTAAATTTGAAACTTCAAATCAGCACCATGCATTATTCTTCTACATATATAGAAGGGCAAAATACTCACTCCTTGGATGATTCTTCAATCTTCTGAACATACTTGTCAGTCCCAATTATGTCTTCGAGATATTCGAGAAACCCTTCATCACTGGGTCCTTGAGCTTTGGGTTTCATCAACGAAATCTGCTCAACTTCACCCTGGAACAGCAGGCAACCAAATTTTTTAACCTGTGGAAACTAACTTCTTACTCAAATTAAAAATGCTATATTGCAAGTACAAAACCTGAAGAATCAGAAAACGATTATTGTCAAGGTCAACCCCCTTTGCTTTCAGCTTTTTGGTGACCTCAGTAAAGTTACTTGCACGGTTATTGATGTAATACTTGGATGAATTATCTCGAAAAGCAACCCTGGTAATTTCAAAATCACTTCCCGGCACAACGTCATAGTTGCCATCATCCTACAATAATTAAGAACTTAGGTTGAAATGGTGATTACTTAAAAATCTGATTTCATTTTGGTAACTGAGACAATATAAAGCAAAAACAGATAGTGAGACCTCAACACTTCGTCACTAGGAAAAACCTAAAAAAACAAAGAGACCAATTTTTCTACATGATTTTCCCTCCCACACCCTTGGAGATGTACAAGATGGTAAATCCACCACTTAAAAACGGCAAACATAGAACCTTAAGAGAGATTAGGAGCTTAACATTACCAGATCAACTATCTCCTGAAAATGAACAGAAACACCAGCACTGTCCAAATTCTGGTAATTAGTGGAATTGTGGATAAGTTCAGAAACCTTGTTAAGTCTCATCTGCATATTCGACGTAACATGGTCAGGCCCAAAAATTCAAAAAGGTAATAACTATTAAAGAAACAAAACATTGATCTATGACGGGAGAAGAATTCTGTGTCGCAGCCAGAATGAAGTTTGGTGGTTGCAGTTGTGACAGTCAAATGGGAAAGGAACAGACTTCCAAATACGGAAACCAAAATATCTGCATCTCAAATTACAAAGGAAGAAAGTGTAGAAATACCTGCTTTGCCCGCTTTCCAAATACAAATAGCATTGCATCTATGACATTGCTCTTGCCACTCCCATTCGGACCCACCACTGCAGAAAAACTCTGGTACCCAAAAAAAGTGTCTATGATCCATCAAATTGTAATTGAACAGGATAATTCCGTCGACAACAATAATAAGAGAAAATAAACTTTAGAGATAATCATATAATTCCCAACTGGAACAAAAAAATAAAGAGGGCACAACGAAAGCGAATTACTTCAATATTTGAACTTGAGTGACCTAAAATTAGGAAAGAATTTTTCTTCACAGCCTCCAATTAGTCATTAGCCAACACTAACCCTAGAAATCTAATTAAGCATAAAAACAAAATTCGCAAAAGGTAAGAAGCCTACCTTGTGGAAAGGACCAACGCGTTGTTCCCCAGCATAAGATTTAAAGTTCCTCATAACCATTTCTTTGATGAAAAGCCTTGGAGTTCTGAAAGATCCGCCAGGTCTAACTGAGTCGGAGTCGGTGGCCATGAACTCGTCCCCCGATCCCATCGTCATTCCCCGAGTAAACTCGGTATCTACTTGGATTGACGATCAAATCAGCAGATGTAATCAGGTCGCTTGCTCTCTTGGTTTTGTCTCACAACAGTCTTTTAACTCTACTGCATACCCAACTGCAAATAATTTCAAAAAGAAAGAGAGAAAAGGTTGGGTGAAGGAGCGCAGTTGTTTGGCGGGAATTTGAAATTTTAGGACACACATTTGTTAAATAACTTTTAAATTATTTATCTTGCTTTTTTATATATCTTAAATTGTTTTTATGAATTTTTATTTTCATTTACTTGTCAATTTTAAATATTTTGTCCACTTTTCATTTTAGTCTATTTTTAAATGGTTTTTGAAACTTCCATAAAAGAAATAGTTTGTAAATAGCGAATCCCGTTGCTCATACATTAGTAAAAGCATATGATATCGAGTCTCTTCAGGGGTGTCAACCATTTTCCATTCTTGATACTCTAACTAAAAATGTTTAATGAAATTGCTTGCCTTAAAAAATAGCTCTTCAATAGTTTTCATAAATTTTATTAGTTTGTCCATACATATATATTAAGATTATTAAATTTTATCTCTATCAATTTTTAGCCTGTTTAAATTTTTTTAGTTTTTGCATATGAAAAATTTAAAATTGTCATTGGTTATAAATAAAAATTTATCTTGCTTTAATTAAAATATTTTTAATAATTTTTGTATAGTATCAATATTTTTAAACTTATGTATATTAGTTACAAAAATTAAAATCTCACTACTATTGATTCTTTTAAATTAATATTGCTATTTTTTATTAATTTAATATAATATTTTTAAATTAATATTATTGTTTATATTTTTTAAAATTATTTTCTTAATGTGAAACTTGATAATTTTCTCAAATAATATTTTTTTTGTTAATGTTATCTATAAAGTATATTAGAAATGAAATATTTATTATTTATGATTTTATACACAGGTCAATTTTCTATTTATAATTTTATATTTAAAAAAAATTTACACCAATAGATTAAATTTATAAAATTGTATAAAAATTAATAAATTAATTAATATAAATAATATTAAAATTATGTGAAAAAAAAAAAGAATGATGGTAATAAATTACCATTTTAAATTAGGATGAAGTGTAATTTTGATATATTTAGTTTAATTTGACTATTAATCATAATAAAAAAAGACTGAACAGTTAACAATGATAGAATTTATGGATTATATAATTATTTCTAAAAATACGGGAATTGATTAGTGTAATATAAAAACATATGAAATAATAAATTATTTATCTTTTTACTTAGGTGATGTGCTTCAAGTTTCAATCTCTTATTATGTAAATTCATGCCTTTTTTTTTTGGGAAATTAACATTTTTACACTGTTTGAAGATTTGTTTTTATCGCATACCTTCCTTTAGTTTTCTAAATATCTCTTTTTCTTAAACAAATTTTTTAAATACGTATTTTTACTTTTAATTTTTTAAATACGTCTATGAGAACACTTCCTCTCTCTACATCACCAACTTCATAGAGAAATCCCTTGCGCAGTTCATTTGCATCCAGCCTTCTGCTTTTCAAAAACTAACCAAATGGAATTAATTAATTAATTAATTTAACAGGAGTTGAAGATGTAATTAAGAATTGCAAGAGCAATAAGGTAGTTGTGAAGGGAGAGAAGGCGGATCCATTGAAGGTTCTAGCCAGGGTTCAAAGGAAAAGCCACAGACAGGTTGAACTCATCTCTCCCATCCCATAACCGCCGTTTGAGGAGGAGAAAAAGCCCGCTGAAGAGGAGAAACCCAAACCCAAAGAGAAGAAAGAAGAGTTTTTTTTTTTAATTAATTACCGTTCTTTCCCAAATTAAGTGCAATTTATCTTTCTATTCATTGTTGGATTAAATATCTTTTGCAGCCTGCAGTTGTGATTGTGGTGCTCAAGGTTTGCATGCATTGTGCAATGGAAATCAAAAAAGGGATACAGAGAATGAAAGGCATGACCTTTTTCTTTTAATTTCTCATTTTTATTAATTAATTTGCAGTAAAGTCACCAACTTTGCTCTATTTTAGTTCATTGTAGTTAGATTTATTGGTGATGCCTACTTCAAAAACAAATTAAGAAAAACAAAAGCAATAAAAAAGACGATTAAGTTATTGTCTTTACCACCTTTTGAATCTCTCAGAAAAGATGTTATTTTATTCCCGTTCTAATTCTTAAATCCTTTTTTTCCTTATTATATTAATCTTCTGAAGAGATTCTGAATGGAAATTATACTGCAATTGAATTTAGTTGTGAAATCAGCTGAGCCAGATCTGAAAAGCTCAAAGGTTACAAGTGAAGGGAGTGTTTGAACCAGAAAAGAAGCCTTTTTGTTTCATTTTGATTACTGATTGTTTGCACTTGGTTGTTTGGTCATCTTCAATTATATTAATAGTTTCTTTGTGGAACCATTTATCTAGCAAGAGTTTTTACATGATTTTGCTGATCTAGATACTGAATAATCAAATATGTTATAAAATAATAGGCTAACGATTGCAAAACCAGTTATTGATTGTCTCAGCTATTTTCTTTTGTTATGCACAAAGACTTAGTTTCATGTTTACACTAAGTGTTCATCTTTAATCTCGATTGTATTTTCTACTTTATTTGGTCTGCAATTTTGGGACTACATTTTAGGACTGCAATTATATTGTTATACACTGTTATATGTTGGTTATACACTGTTTATACACTTCTTATACATTGTTTATACACTGCTATACATTGTTATATACTGTTTATACACTTCTTATACATTGTTGTACATTGTTATACACTTCTTATACACTGTTTATACACTTCTTATACACTGTTTATACACTGATATATATTGTTATACACTGTTTATACACTTCTTATACATTGTTGTACACTGTTATATTCTTATACACTGTTTATACATTGTTATACATTGGTTATACACTGTTTATACACTTCGTATATACTATTTATACACTGCTATACATTGTTATATACTGTTTATATATTGTTTATACACTTCTTATACACTGTTTATACATTGTTTATATATTGTTTATACACTTCTTATACACTATTATACATTACTGTACACTATTTATACATTGTTTATACACTGTTTTTACACTTCTTATACACTATTTATACATTGTTTATACACTTCTTATACACAGTTTATATATTGTTTATACACTTCTTATACACTGTTATACATTGTTATACACTGCTTATCCATTATTATACACTGTTTATACACTTCTTATACACTGCTTATACATTGTTTATACATTGTTATACACTCCTTATACATTGTTATACATTTATATATTGTTATGCATTGTTTATACACTGTTTATACATTGTTTATATACTGTTTTTACACTTCTTATATACTGTTTATACATTATTTATACACTTCTTATACATTGTTCTACACTGCTTATACATTATTATACATTGTTTATATATTGTTATACACTTCTTATACATTGTTATACATTTATATATTGTTATGCATTGTTTATACACTGTTTAGACATTGGTTATACAATATTTATACACTTCTTATACACTGTTTATACATTGTTTATACACTGTTATTGTTATACATTGTTTATATACTTCTTATACATTGTTATACATTGTTATAAACTTCTTATATATTATTATATATTGTTTATACATTGTTTATATATTGTTTATACACTATTTATACATTGTTATACATTGTTATATACTATTTATATATTGTTTATACACTTTTTATATATTGTTATACACTGTTTATACACTTCTTATACATTTCTTATATATTATTATACATTGTTTATACATTGTTATACACTGTTTATACACTTCTTATATCTTAAGATACACTATTACATTGATTATATCTTAATTATACCTTAAGATACACTATTCTAGTGATTATACTTTAGTTATTCCTTATTTATACCCTAAGATATATTATTATATTAATTATACCTTACTTATACCTTAAGATACACTACTACAGTAATTATATATTTGTTATACCTTAATTATACCTTAAGATATACTATTGCATTGATTATACATTAGTTATACATTAATTATATCATAAGATACACTATTACAGTGTTTATACCTTAGTTATACCTTAATTATACCTTAGTTATACCTTAAAATACACTATTACATTGATTATATATTAATTATAAATTAGTTATACCTTAAGATATACTATTACATTGATTAAATATTATTATACATTGTTTATACACTTCTTATATCTTAAGATACATTATTACAGTGTTCGTACCTTTGTTATACCTTAATTATAGCTTAGTTATACCTTAAGATACAAAGGTATAATTAGTTATACCTTAGTGGAAAAATTATATCGGAAAAAGTATATATATATGGAGTTTGTTTCGAAGATAAAAACAAAAAACAAAAAAAACTTTCTAAAGTCGTATGACAAAAAAATAAACGGATTGAGAGATAAATGCAAAATTAGATTAAAAATTATAAAAAAAAAGGAGAGGGAAACGTGGACAAATTGGAGGAGATATTTTGGAGATTATAATTTTTTGCTCTTATTATTTTTTGGGCAAGAATCACGTAATTTTTAGGTATTTTTGAAATTTTGAAAAGTTTTTTATGTATTTATGCAAACTTTTGTTTTGTATGTAAAAAAGTTATATGGTGACAAAAGGTAAGTATTTATGTAAAAAGCCTTTTTTTTTTTTTTGTTCACTCCCTCCCATCCCATCCCTTTCCAATGGCTCAAATAAACACACCATTAAATTGTTTGTCTTCCTTTTTTAAATTGTTTCTCTTGTTTCTTAAGGTATCTTAAATTGTTTTTGTACTACTTTTTTTTTATTATTATTATTGTTTTGCAATCTAACTCAAATGGTTCTTAAACATTTATTGAGCATGGAGTGCTCTTAATTCTCTTAGACGGTTTGTTTTTTTTTAGTCAATCTTAAATTAAGTATATACATTTTCACCTTATTCATAAGACTACTTTAATCATTTTTAAATGTTCTTTTCTTATTTTAATCTCTTTGACTTTTCTCTGCTCGGCCAAAATTTACTCAATCGGATTCAACAATTCACAAAAGATTTATACCGAAAAAAAAAAAATACAGTGATAACAATAATAATAATTCACAAAACACTTTCAGATGATGGAAGACGATTAGTAATGAAATACAATAATACAAAGTCTTAATATATGAACTGATTTATTAAAAAATTTAGAAAATTTTGGAAGGCTTCAGTTAAAAAAAAAAAAAAGAAAACTGTTCCACAATTCTAATATTTATTATTTTTTAATACTTTATGAAATTAAAATTTTAACATTTTCGTAAAAGTAACATCCGACACCTATGCAGGAATAAAATTTACAAATTAAGTTGTTAAAAATTTTTGCATCTGAAAGTGGTAGAACTTCATCATGACAACTTGACAATTTGACTTGTGCATGCTAATGGACCTTTTTGCTTTTTCTTATCCTGCTTTTCATCTGTTCACTACTAATCAATTAATTATCAAGTTGGCTCCCACTAAATTGTAATCAATAGTCCATGTAACCAAAAATTCTTACAATCCATGTGAGTCTATATCAAATTCCAACTTCCATTTAAACATTAAAAAATTGAATCAGCATAAACTTAATAATTATACGACAACCCTGATAATTAAAAAAGACCATAGATCAGATCAGGATTCACTTTTCAGATTCCATATGATTAATCATTAATCAAATATTAAAAATCAAACTCCACAACAATATTAGTAGAACATAGAATTCATTGGAAATATAATTAAATAACAACAGATGAGCCCCTCTCGTATTAGGATAGGACCCTAAAAGGAGTAGCTATAGCTTGAAAATTGAATGACAAAAACAGCACACAGTTTCTGTAGTTTGTACCGGTGCTGCATAATACATGTAATATGTCATTAATTAATAATTAAACACCATGATTAATTATAGTAATAGAGATCATTAATTAATTAAAAGGGAAAGTTTTTTTAAGGGCACTTGGGTCCTCCTTCCTTGGTCTTCCAGTTATTGTAGCAAGGGCACACTGCTTTATTACCATAATACCCCGGTGGAACACACAAGCATTTGTTGCAGCACTTCTGACAGAAGAACATGCATGGCTTGTGGTACTGCGTCTTGCTGCATCTCCTCGTGCATTGTGATGGGCATTCTGGTCATTTCATAAATAAAAAATGATAAGTTAGAGAACAATAAAAAGAAAATAGACACACCGTAATTTCCGCTTCCAATTTTCAAGATTTGCTTTATTGGTAAAGAAAGGGTATTATTATGACCAATTTGACCACTGTCAAAGCAAGTTTGACGGTGTACTTTTCCCACATCTGGAAGGGGTGATAATGGAATTTCACAGACAATTAAATCAGGGAAAATTGCAGGCGTTATCGTGTTTGTTTGGAGCGAAAATGATGTAAAGAGGAAGAAAATAACAGAGATCTAGCGAGAAAATACAAAATGCAAGTAGAATACTCAATACTTACGGTAGCTCTTCAAACTCCCTGGTCCATAACGATTCTGCAAATCATAAATCAAAACACCATTACTACGCTAATTCAGCCAAAACAAAGTCGCAATAATAAGCAACGGTAAGAAAAAAGAGGACTTACTTTATTGTTATAATGGTGACCTCCATGACCATTAGATGCCATAACCTAAAAGGAAAAACGAAAAAGCAGTTAAAAATGAAGAGCAGAGTCATAATGGATCTTTGATTTCTTAAAAACTGGGAAAATAGGAGAGGATCGATGTTTACCAGGGACTGGAGCATGGAAATGGCAATGAGGGCGAAGAGGAAGAGAGCAAGAGACTTAGCCATGGTGCTTGCTACAGGTGATCAAACCCCCCTCTTCCAAGAGGAAAACGGGAAAATGGTGAATAAGAAAAGAGGGGATTGATTGAAGAAGAAGTCGGGGAGTGAGGAGGTTTATATAGAGATTTTTGAGTCACTTGTTTTCTCTGTTTTACACTTTTTTTTTTTCTTAATGTGAACGGGGGAAAGAAGATAATTGTTGATGCCGCGGAATCTTGATTCATTTGCGGTTACACCTATACGCACCGTTTTGCATTGTTTATGAAATTTCTTTCTTTCTTTTTTTCTTTTTTTCTTTTTTTATTATTATATATTTTTATAAAATTCCTACTTATCCCTGTAAAAGTGAATCTTATAATGTTCATCCTATCATGCTTTTGTTTTATTCTGTTATCTAAAAATTAATTAACTTGATTCTAGGAATTTACTCTGAACAACAACTAAAATTATTTAATTATGCATTGTCTATGAAATTTCTTTCCCTTTTTTAAAAAAATTTTTTTTACTTATATTTATAAAAGTAAGGCGGAATACATAGATACCCTTTGAACTTGGCCAAAAAATCTACTGCCCCCTTGAACTTTAAAAATGTCCTAATACCCCCCTGAATTTCTTAAAAGTGTTTTAACGTCCCTTGAATTTCTTAAAATTGGTCCACTTTGTCCCCTAAGTCTTATAAAAATCAGAGTTTGCTTTGAAAAAGTCGAACATAAGATAACCAATAATTGAATGACACATAGCAGCAAGGTGATAAACTAAGTCACTTTTTCAAAGTCCATAGGGGCATTAGGACATTTTAAAAGTTCAGGAGGGAAGTAGACGTTTTTGGATAAATTCATAGGTATCTATGTATTTGGTCTAAAAGTAAACCTTATAATATCCATCATATCATGCTTTTATTTTATTCCATTATCTAAAAATAACTAACTTTATTCTAGGAAAACCAAAATTATTTAATTAGAGAAAATTTGAAATACTAAATGAAATATAGTACTTTTTAAAATATATTAACAAAAATGATTGAGATATATCATTTTAGAGTATAATAAAAAAATACAAATCTTACTAATAACCAAGGGAGTACCTACTCCTAAAATGCTATAAAAAAATTTCATTAATTAACTGAAACTAAATAATTAATTTAGCTTAACATAATTAATCAATCATCAAATTAATTCCACGCACCGAATCACAAACAATATTTCAAATTTATTGCAACCAATGACTGAGAAAACAGTTATGATTGGTTGTAAATACAACAAACAAAAGTGAATGAAGTAATGGATTTTACCAAAAAACCATTAATCAAGAAAATTGCGAGTTAATTACTAAGATTTATAAGTTGGTTACTCATCCGGTTTCAAATATTAATTATTTTAGGATTTTTACTTTGGTTTTTTTTATATGTCATTTTAGATTATCAATGTATTTTTTTGAATATTTTCTCATATTTACCATCATTAAAAGTATGAGAGAAGTTCAATATTTAATACAAATAAATCTTAATAATTAAGAAAAAAGAGAATTTTAACATAAAAAATAGAATTTTAGTACAAAATTATTAAGGATAAATTAATCATTTTAATAACATAATTAATAGTTTATTGGTTTTGATGAATAATGTTAAGTGACTAATATTTGAGGCCGAAGGGAGAATAATTATGGTTATGGAAACAAAAATGTGATAAAATAAGATTATAAAATATGAAATTAATAAGGACGGTGAGACATTGAATGGAAGGGTGGAGTGAGTTAGTTAAGCAGTTGAGGATAGTGGGACCCACAAGAACAAATGAAGTCAACAAAAGTGAAATCTTTTATTCAAAGCAGTTAAAAAATATTCTAATCCTGTAAATTTAATGGAAAAGTCTAACCTGTCCTTTTACTTTTGTTTGTCTCACTACATGTGGTCGCCACCACTGACCATAGCACGTGACCCAAAGCTGCGCCGCTTTGACAAAAGTGCGCACCATGCGCTGTAAATCATTCCATTTCCAGCCCCTAATTTTCGCCCTTCCCCCGTACCAGGATACAGGCAAAAACTACCGTTTGCCCCTGTACCTATCATCTTTGTCAATTTTGCTCTTACACTTTAATTTCAACACATTTAATTTTTATAGGTGGACACAATTTTTTTCATATATCCTATTTACTTCAATTTTTGATATGTTCATTCTTTGTACTTTAAATTTTTGTATACATGCTGTAACACATTCAAATAACACAATTTGATTGCAATATTTATGAATAGTGTATCTGATATAATACGATACTAACTTTTTAGCAGATTTTAACTTTTATATATTGATAATTCTAGGGTGGACACATATTGCTTTTATAATTGAATGAAAATTAGATGATAAGAAATTATGATTTTGCATGTCTACAAGTAGAAAAATATGATATTTTTAATTATAGAAAAGACATTGTGTTTGCAGTACTTTAAAAAGAATCAAGTAAAAGCATTAGTTTTTACTATTGAAACACGTTAATTGTAACTTTCACTCACATCATATGTTGGTTTAATGATATATTAATTATTAATGCCAACATACTAAAATAACATTACTTTTTTTTTTCTTTCTAACAATGTAAAATATATGATAATTTTATCATAAAAAGTATTGCATTCTTTTGTTTACAATTATGTAAATTTATAAGAATTCTTTTTGTACTATTCTCTAGAATTTAATCACAATTACTATATTGATTGTTGAAAAAAAATAATAATAAAGACCGGTTTAACTATAAAGTTATAAAATAAGGTTTTAGATCTCATATTTTTGAGATTTCACATTTTCATAAGCTAGATATATATTGGATTGATGATGCTATACTTCTTTTTTTATTTTATTTTATTTTTTTCTTTTTACCATGTATACTATGATTGCTTATCGTATTTGGTAGACATTGACAAGATTTGTGTTAACCACATCATGTGAAAAAAGTAATGTGGGTCACGATTAATTGAAGTGAGAATGTTCATGAAATGAATCTCAAATTAATTCACCATATTCACGTATATATATCATTAATTATTGATTATAAATAAAAGCTCTCTCTAGAAATTAAAACCAGCATAGGAGTTTGTCTTTGTAAAATATGAGTAGGTGCCAACACATAAAAGGAAGATATGTGTTATTCATTGATTTGTCCTTTTCCCAATCCATCATTTTTGTTTTTCCTATAATAGTCAACCACTAGATAATAGACACAACATATATTGTCCTTGTAGTTAAAACTTTACATCAATTCACTTCCAATATAATTTAATTTATTTTCATGTCTTCCTCGTGATAATTCAATTGACATTATCATACCATTAATTAAATGAACATTTCTAAGCATGTTGTTAATAAACTGTTAATTACTGCCAATAGCTTAAACTGTAGTTAAATCGAGACCACTGTTGAGACAAAGATAAATGGAAATGGAAATGCATTTAGGATTTTTTTTTTTAATTGAAATTCACATATATCAGTCATTATCAATCCATCTCTATCGAAATCAGACATTTATTTTGAAGATATTGTGCACAGTCATAGATAAAGAAATACATTGATATACTATTGATCAAAATATAAGTATTATAAAGATATTGAGACAATGATGGTGAAGTGTGAACAAATTATAATAAAAAAGAGTAAAGGATGAATGATGGGCATGTGACATCCCTTGACCTCCCCACATGCTATCACCAAATTTGATTCGGTGGTTTATTGGACAAGAATATAACAGCCACCGCATCTACAATATTAGCAATTGATATATGCAAATGTCTAATGATAAAAAGATTTTCCTTTTTTTACTAGGCTTGTCAAGGATGGGGCGAGGCGAGCAATCCCTTTCAAGTTCACCAACTCTCATTGCCACATCAATAGGGCTGCCATAAGAAGAGCCATGTGCGAAGATCGCGACTAAGTTTTTTTGAATGGGTCCAATTGAGGTTTAAGGAGATTTCGGCCAAAGTTTTACTAGGTGATACTAACGATCAATCTTTAATTGACTTTGCCCAGTGACAAAAAGAAGATTTCTCGAGAAACATGGTGTCACGAGAGTAGACTTTGGTTAGGCCAAAGAGCTAAGACTTCCCCAAGTCTTTAGCCAGTAAACTCCCAGTGATAAAATTTCTCCCTGATGATCATTCGGTAATTCCTACCACTGCAGTTAAAAATTCATAATAAATTTTGACCACAACGACTAAATTAAGTATCTTTATGTACTCAACCGCATTCGTCCCTTGTGTATAAAACCTCGGACCTTGTAGTAGCACCCACTATCGGCCATGACTGCCCCATAATTCCCATAGGTCTCCATCCCTAAAAGACATTTGCCTTTTTTATCCTAAAGCTAAGTGTATGCCTCCTGGTATTTAGAGACTAGGGTGGATCTCTTAAGCCAAGTGCATGCTCACTGTGGCCTAAAGGATGGTAAAGATCCTATGCCTTGTGGCCTAAGGATGGTAGAGATACTATGCCTAACTAGTCCATGTCCCCTATAGTAGTCTTATACATTCCTAGGGTATGGGAAGAATAAGAATCAAGATGCTCCATTCACCACAACCTTCGAAGTTCAACCAATGCTCAGGCCCACTAGTCTACGACCAAACCCGTGGTCCACAATCATTGTTGCATTCCCTTTACATTCTCCCTCACTTAGATGATAAACGACCTCATTGATTGAGCATGCCATTTTCTTTGGACGATCTCTATCTTTGAACTTGAATTCGCCAAAGTTCCACTTATTTCGGATGTTCGTGCAATTAAAAGATTCTAGAGTCTTTGTACTCCCCTATCTCTAATAACTCTGAATCATTTGTACTCCTTTTACCTCAAAGTTAACTTTTGTATATCCTCTAAACACAAACTCCCTTACCATGTTCGTTACTGCTCTTGATGCCGCATCAAGCTTATGTAGTTGTCGTGAAAGCTATAAAAAATTCTTTTATTGTATTCTGAATCTCTATACGAGTCCTCCATATCCATTAGCGTCTCTTTTCTATTATTCTTCTATCATCTATTGTATCATGCCCATCACTATATACATCTCATTTCTTTATCTTTATGTCGGATATTATATCGTATATCCATCCACACCCCTTATATCCCCCCCAGTTTCCTCCCCCACTCAATTCATCGTCATCCCTAGCAATAGGGTGTAACTGGTAAGAGGTAATAAAGGGTTTTGCAGTCACTGCTCTCTCTTTATTCCCATCTTTTCCTTCATATTCATTCATTTTTCCATTCTTTGAGAATTCTTAAGATGCTTCAATTACCATTTTCCTTTGCTCTATTATCATTTGCACCTACCAAAAGGAAATATGAAAACAAAACGGCTTTCATAATACCCAAGTGAACGCATGCAATCACCAAATATATAACCTAACATGTTTCATGAAGAAAATAAAAGTAATACTCAAATAGAATACACAACAAAATTCATGTCACTCACACCTCCATTGGATCAACTAATTAATTTACCATAAGACTAATTAAGATGGGTTACAATCCCTTCTACAGCATATTCACCGTCGAGTGATTATGGCACATAGTCTCTTTTTTAATTTGCACAACTTGTTCATTTTCAGTACCAAATATTTGAGACTTTTAAGCTATAAATTGCTTTAACTAAGCTCCAAATAAATGAGTCAAGCCCAAAATAAATGGTAATAGTTAAACGCATAAGTTAAGAGATCAATAACTAGAAAAATGCGTAACATAAATTTTGGACATTCAAAAGGATTTAGTGAATAGTTTCACATCCTTGTTTCTTAAAGAAAAACCACATTTTCATCTTTCATATGGACAAAGAGAAAATAGTTAAACCGCATATATTAATTTGTTTATCATTTCTCTTTCCAGTCATTTTTATATGACTTTCTAATATTATCATTTTAGTTAATTTTATATGATGTTTTGTAATACTTATATATCAATGACAAATTCTTTAAAAAAGATTGTCCCTATTTATACCAAGAGAGAGATCGACAATTATTGCATATAATTTATAGTGGAATGGATCTAATGGGTCTAACAGATGAAAAAGAATATGTATATAATATTACATAGATAGGATAAGTATTGGAACTAAAAGATATATATATGTTTTTTTTTTTTTTTAATTAGAATGGTCTATATGGTCTGAAACTATTATAAAATTGCTCTTTACGATTAAGTCATAATCATTAAAGAAAGAATTAATTTCAATATAAAAAATTAAATTTTAGAAGATAAATAATTGGGAGTGAATTGGTAAGTTTGATAGTACTAAATATTTTATAAAAATGACTAGATAAAATTATAATTTTTTTTTATCCTAACTTTAATTCCTAACAATATCTTAAATACACAAATCTCCAACCTAAGATTAGATAACATCAAGGTATAAATGAAGTAGATTTTGTTATTTAGGATAAGATGTTAGGAAAGAGCTTTTCCAACCGCAAATGGGAAGCAAATGAAGGAATAAATGCATATATATAAAGTGCAACGGCAAAGGACGTAATAAGGACGTAATAAGGACAATGTTTAATTATGCTGGTACAGATTACACACACATTTTACGGCAAAAAGACATTTCTCGTCCATGTGACGTTAATTAATTCAATCTTTTAGCTTATGTTGTCATTTTAATTTATATTTTATATAAAATTATATCTAATTGGACTATAATTAAACAGTTTAACTTTCATTTTTAACTTAAAGTTGTTATTTTAATCTACATTTTATACAGAATTATATCTAATTGGACTATAATTAATTAGTTTGTCTTTCATTTTTAACTCATCTGAACAGTAAAAATGTCAATTATAATCGAATTGGATATAATTTTATATAAAACAATGAGTAAAAGGACAATTTTAAAACGATTAAGGTTAAATAGACAATTAAGTGATAGGATGGGACCAAAAATATCATTAGCTGAGGATTTAACAGCTATGCTCTTTCGAGTTGCATGTGGGAAGCACATGGCCCCCGATTCAGAGTTTATTAATTATTAGATCAACCAATCATTCATTTCTCATAATACCTTCACCACCAACTTATTTATAGCAATTCTACCCTCCCCACATGATTATATATATAATTTTTACCTCTGATTTTGTTTTTCATAACCTTATCATATAAACAGATTTTCATTTACTCATGCTCATAATTTCTGATTATTATTTCCAAATTACATATCTACCTCAATATACTGACACGACATTTGGATTTCAGTGTAATTAAATAGAATTCAACCTCAGTCCAGGAAAAAAAAAAAAAATTAAACCAATGAAGAGATAACTTTGAGACATAACAATTAAAAAAAAATATACAAGATTTAATTTAGAGTAATAATTTTTATACCACCATAACTTTTGATAATAATAAAAATTTATTACATATTGTTACTATAAAATTGTCATAATATATATTCTCCAGCAAGATTTAGTATAGCTATATTAATATTGGTATATATTTGATAACAACTTTTAGATATTTATTGTTATAAAATATTTTGTAGCCAAATTTAATATTTAGTATAATCAAAATCATTTAAAAAAATGGTGAAGGTTTGAATGATAATTCCAATTTCCATTTGAAACTTGCGTGAACTAATTAAATTAGGAAGATTATAAAATAAAGACTTGCATTTTTTAATTTTATAGGAAAAATAAAGATGAAAAATTTTAATATGCAATTATAAGAAATTGAAGGATACCATTGATATCATATGTGAAGGAGCATGAATATGTTGCTCAATTCAAGGACAAGTTCCACAAAATAATTTTTTTTATTTATAATATGAAAGAAAAGGAAAAAAAGGTAACAAACGTCAAAGCAAGTGGGATATTATTTACAATTATATATGTATAATATACCTAATTAAATCGTCGGTGCATTTTTGATGTTCCTCATGAGACAGATCTAAGGGGAACAAGTACCACGTTACCCATGTACGTCATCAACCACAACCAAATTAATAGATAACGAATTACTATATATATATATATATATATGGATGTTGCAACTTATACACAACAATATATTTATGAAGAGAATATGAATCGTCTTGTGTATTAAATTGAAGGTGTTGAAATGATGAGATGTTTAATTGTTAAATTAAAGTCTTTATGTGAGCTGATACCTTGATGAAAGGTTCAATCATAGAATTAAAGTCTTGGAATAATGTTACAGTGGACGGTTTAACCCTAAGGTTAAAGCCTTGGAATGATGCAATGGTGGAATGCTTAATCTTAAGGTTAAAGCTTTGGAATAATGCTACGATAAAATGTTTAAACAAGAGATTAAAGTTTTGAGATAGTACGAAGGTGGAAGATTTAACCATGAACTTAAAATATTGGATGATGCTACGGAAGAAAGTTTATCCCTTAAATTAAAGCCTTGAGATGACGGTTGACGTTGCTCGATTAATACTTGCTATGGTATGGAAAAGATGTTTTCTCTACAAACATTCTGATGTTAAAGTTAATAAATACTTTAAAATTTCAAGTATCTAATCCTATGTCATATTAACAGGTAAGTTATTTGTAATTTTAAAGACGAAAGTTACCTTAAAAAAGACCATGCTCCATATTTTAGAACATAGATTATGAAGTGGGTTAGTAATAACCGTTAAAAAATGATGGAAAATTAAGGGTTATATCAATATATATGTCATAATTAGTTGGATGTGGAGTTATTTATCTGTTTATAATTTTTAACCGAAGTTTAGATAGAGATGTATGGCAGAAAATAAGGTGGCCTTCAAGCAGGGATGGATTTAGGATTTATTAGATAATTTCTTTTCGTGTTTTTGTTTTATTTTTGGTGATTTGATCGAAAACATCTCGTTAAAAATTGATTTATAATTATTGGATCAGCATTTTTGTTTTATTATCTACTCGATTTACATTCTTTCAAGTTTAGCACAACGAGCGGAATCATTTCTTTTTGTCAAAAACCTTCGGTCATTGTCAATACATTTTATTAAAACGATCTTTTTAGATCTATTTACTCGAAAGAATTATAGCGTTGAAAATTATGTTGCAATTGTTATCATACAATAGTGAATCGATCGACAATGGCTGGATTTCCTTCAAGTTACATTTTATAGTCATAGTTTTTTTTTTTTTTTTTCTACCCTCTGGGGATTTATTTTTTCCTTTGTGGAATTTGTTATCTAAGTTTAGTCTGAATTATGATAGAGATTTTTTTCTTTTTTTTTTTTTAATGTATTATTTCCCTTATTGAAATAATATATATTTTATTATAAAAATTAAAAAAGATAAAACCATTGTCTTCATTATTACAAGTAGATTGCGACAACTATAATGTAAAAGTTCCAGAGAGAGTATTTTCTTCTTACAAGTAGATTCGAGATGGGCCAAACCACTATCATTGGGCCTTAGAAAAAGAATTCTGTTCAAGCCCAAGTTCATTTGTCAAGTCTTGAATTATTTTGGAGAAAATTATAAACCAAAAATATTATCCTTTTTAAAGAAATATTCTCCCATGTCATACCATTTCCTCTTAAAATCTACTTCAGATATAATTATTTTGGTGCAAGTAAAATAAATTACCCAAAAATTAACTAATAATTCTCTGAAATCAATTAAACACAAATCCAATTTGGTAAATTGGGCCTGGCTTGCGTCTGAATTGGGCAAAGTTTTGAACATTCATTCTAAACCCATTCCTGATTAATGGATCTTTAATTGTTTGAGAAATGTGGAAACAGGTTTGCTCCATTTCAATATAAAAATATTATTAATACTAAATATAGAAAAAAAAAAAGACTATACACATATTTAATCTATTAAACATATCTAGTTCATGATATTAAAATACAAATAATGGATTTTAAATTACACCGATAATGTATTTAAAGTTAACCAATTTAGTAAGTAGGAAGGTGTGTTATTTATATTTAATTTTTTTAGAGATTTTGTATAGTGATATTATTTTAAGTTGTAGCATCTGGTTTTAAGGGGACTCGAACTTTGGACCTCTCATTTATACCTATAAATTTTTCTTTCCTTTGTTACTAAAAAAAAAATCAATTTATTTTAGATAAATTTATGATCCAAAAGAAATAGTTGATTAATAAAAAAGACAAACAAACACAAGCACTGATGATGCACAGAGAAGCCTACAAACAGTCAATAATTTAGGTCGTTAAGCAATGAACACAACCAAACAAATATTATATGATTGGTTGAATTTGATCCGTATATATATTTATAATTTTATATATAACATTTGAGTAATATGGATTCAATTGAAAAAAAAAAACCCTTAAAAGAAAATAAAATACTCAATAATATAAGAAGAAGTGACTAATACAAATTGAGAAAGCTATTATTATTATTATTATTATTATTATTATTAATAAAAAAGTAGGGTGGTGGGAAGTGTATGAAAAACACAAAGATAAGTTTATATGAGAGCATAAGCAAGCAAATGTGTAGGGCCATTGCAGATGTTAAGTATCTGTTTCCCTCCACAAACCATAATAATAATAATAATTATAATAATACTTTTAATCTCTCTTACATATATATTTTAAAAAAAATGTACAACCATAAAGGACTATTAGGTAGATTTGTCAGAATAATTTAACAGCCTTCTTTCGCCCTTTCTTTTCTCATTTGAGGTCATAAATCTATCTAATTGAGTTTCTAAAACTTGGAATTTGTGTTTATTGAAATTTACCCAAATGGGGTAATCATTATTTAAAGGATAAAGTTTTAAAATGGCTTTAACGCTTAGAGAAAAGTTTCCGACAAATAAAATTTTCCATTTCTTAGAAAAATTTATTTATACTACGTTAACACCTAGTCAATACTTAGAACAATTAATTTTATACGACTATTTACGCTTCAATGATCAATTTAATGCCAAATATATTAAATGTTAATAAAAGTCACGCTAATTAATTCAGTGTATGGGTTAAATAAATAGACGGTTACTCAAAATTTTCTACTATTTTAATGTAGCGGCTAAACTTTCCTTTGTGCAAATAAAATTACTAAAGTATTATCTTCTTTACTAAAGTCACTATGGCTTAAAAAGTTTACAATGCAAACATAACACAACATTAGTATCAAATATAAAAGATATCATGCCACATGGAATTATATGTTGAAAATTTAATAACACATTTTTTTATTGATTCGAAAGTTAGTATATTTGACGTGACACAATAATTTGGCACATAGTGCAGACATGACATTATATTTGTATCATTATAACATATTTCAACATCGAAATCATTGAAAATTTTGTTAAAAAATGACTTGAATTAAATAAAAATAATACTTTAGTTATTTCATTGACACATATCAAAGCTTAATGACTGTATTAAACTATTAGATAAGATTGAGTAACCATATATGCTTTTAAGATCAGGATCCTCTCCCATTCTAGTTAAACAAGAGAATCCTGTCAAACTAATTCTAACCACTCCTTTTATATGTAGAGTCAAGATTGACTAATTTTAAAAATTTACTTTTTACCTAAAAATAAGAATTTAATAACACATTATTTCTCTTCTCTCACCTCCATTAAGTTAATATTTATTTCTTTCTCTATCATCTTTTTCTTAATCTACCGACTATCCATTAAATAAATATTTATTTATTTCTCTATCAACTTTTGCACAAGATTAGAGAGAGATGAAAAGAGAGGGAGGAGAGAGATAACAAATACAATAAGAAAAGGTCATAAATAAAGGGAAGAGATGAATCAAAGAGAGATAAGGAGAGGAAGAGGAGAGAAACCGTTGCAACGTGATAGAGATTTTATAATCCTTAATAATGGAATTAGATTAAGAATAAGAAGTGAAAGGAAAACCAGATGATATTCAGAATAAAGTAATAGGACAGTAATAACGATAAAATCAGGGACGCAGCTCCCTCCTTTTTGTAACTCTATAAGAGAGCACAAAACAACTAATAATAACGAGACCGATTCCACCTACACACCCACCTTATTAATTATAAGACTACTACTACTAACCGACAATACTATTCCCTGCAAACTCTTAATACCACACCATTATTTGTGTTACACATGCTTCCCCTTCCTTCTCCCATACACCTGCCATATTTTGGATCCATGGGCCAATAAGGCCGCTACTGATCCCCTAGCATCATAAGCCTCATCGCTATTGTTAACATTGCCCGCCTCATGAAAATTAGTCTTGTCCTCAAGACTAAGCTGTGGAAACTGAGTTTGGAGAAGCACAACATCCTCCTAAGTAGCTTCTTCCATCCCTTTGTCTTTCCATTGCACCAAGTACTGATCGATTTCATCACCCCCACGCTGAACCTTACGTGAGGACAACACTTTCATAGGTTGTATCGGTTCAGCCAATTCCATATTGAAGCCTGCTGGAAGAGTTGGCTCAGTTTGCAAGGGCTTGATAGCTTTTTCCAGCATCGACACATGAAAAAGGGGATGCACTTTTGAGTTCTCGGGCATCTCTAACTCATAAGCAATGAGCCCAATGCTTCTCTTAATGTGGAAAGGCCTAAAATAACAAGCAGCAAGTTTTTTATTGATCTGTTTCACAATAGATTGTTGTCGATGTGGCTGTAGCTTAAGATAGACCCGATATCTCTTGTCAAAATTAACCTCCCTTTTATGTTTATCCGCTTCCTTCTTCATAACTTGTTGCACTCTTGCCAAGTTAAACTTTAGTTGAGCTAAATCTTCTGTCTGATTTGCCAACTCCCTTACCACTAATTCAACTCTGATTTCACCTGAAACAAACTGCAGGAGGGTTGGAGGCTTTTTTCGATACACCACTTCTAAAGGAGTAACCACGATTGAAGCATGGTAAGTAGTGTTATACCAATACTCTGCCCATGGGAGCCATTACGCCTAAGTATGAGGCTGCTCAATGGAGAAACAACGCAGATAGGCCTCCAAGCATCTATTAGTTACTTCAGTTTGTCCATCTATTTCCGAGTGATAAGTAGAAGACATGGCCAGTTTAGTTACTTGTGCTTCAAACAACTCCTTCCAAAAAACACTCATGAAAATCGGATCCCTGTCACTCACAATAATATTAAGAATGCCATGTAGACGAACAATATCTTTAATAAAGAGTTCAAAAATGGACTTGGTTGAATATGGATGCTTTAAGGGATGAAAATAGGCATACTTACTCAGCCTATCCACCATAACAAAAAAGGCATTGTACCCTTTTGATTTGGGCAAGCCAGTGATGAAATCCATTGAGATTTCGCTCCATACCGCTTAAGGAAGGTATAAAGGCTGAAGTAACCCTGTTGGTGACATAGTTGAAGCTTTATAACCCTGACATACATCACATTAGCGGATAATTCTTGCACAACCTTGCTCATACCCAGCCAATAGATGTTAGCAGCCAATCTCTAATAAGTTCTGCAGAACCCTGAGTGACCTTCCACCGGTGATGAGTGAAACTCAACTAGAAGAGTAGGGATCAAAGTAGAGATAACGAATAACGACTAACCTGTACTTATGAAACAGAATTCCATTTTTAAGATGAAACTTAGGCCTGGAGAGGGGATCCTTCGCTAAATCAGCCATAATCTTCTTTAGTTGATCATCTAACTCCACCTCTTGAATCAATTGTTTCCCTCTTCCCACTTAGGGAAAGACATTAGGTTGTTTAGTTTGCCTTCTTTAAGGTGTCATGATAGGGAATCAGCTACACATCAGATTTCCCCGGTTTGTAAAATATTTGAAATTGATAAACTAACAATTTTACCACCCAATTCTATTGATAATAAGTTGTAATGTGCTGCTCCAATAGATGTTTCAAACTCTTCTGGTCTGTAAATACTTTGAATTGCCTCCAGATTAAATAGGTCCTCCGATATTGAATACCTAAGGCTAATCCCATCATTTCCTTCTCATAAGCTGACTTGTTCAAGTTTTTCTCAGATAAGGCTTTGTTGAAATATGTTATAGGTCGTGAGTTTTGTATGAGCACAGCTCCTATCCCTTTTCTGGAAGCATCACACTCTATATCAAATGTTTATGAGAAGTCAAGAAGAAGTAGCACTGGAGCTGTTGTTAGAGCCCCTTTTAATTCCTTTAAGTCTGATTGTGTGGCTGAATTCTAATGAAAACCTGCCTTCTTAGTAAGCTCTATTATAGGCTTGGCTATTCTTCCATAATTCTTTACAAACTTTCCATAATAGCTTATTAGCCCAAGGAACCCTCGGATCCCCTTGATTGATTTGGGAATTCGCCACAAAGTCACTGCTGAAATTTTAGATGGATCCATAGATACTCCTTCAGCTGATATCATATGGCCCAGGTATTCCACTGTTTCTCCCCCAAAGTGACACTTCTTCAGGTTAGCCAAGTACTGATGTTCTTGTAATGATGTTAAGACTGCTTTCAGATGCTCCATGTGTTCCTCCCAACTTTTGCTAAAAACTAATATATCATCAAAAATCACTAGAACTGATTTCCTCAGATATTTTTGAAAAAGGTCATTCATAGCAGCCTAAAACGTTGCTAGAGCACAAACCAAACGGCATAACCAAGTATTCGTAATGACCATTATAGTGTGGAATACCATCTTCTCAATGTCAGCTTTTTTCATTAGGATTTGATGAAAACCCGATTTCAAATTGGTTTTGGAGAAATATCAAGCCCCAAACAATTCATCCAACAATTCATCTGCTACAGGAATGGGGTACTTATTAGGGATAGTTACCTTTTTAAGAATTCTATAATCCACTCATAATCGCCATATCTCATCCTTTTTCTTAACCAGAAGGACCAGACTAGAGTAGGCACTATTACTATTTTTGATAATTCCCTGCACTAACATGTTGGTAACTTGTCACTGAATTTCATCTTTATGGAGATGGAGGTAGCGATAAAGGCGAAAACAAACTAGTCCACTTCCGGAAATAAGATTGATGGCATGTGATACTAGCTGGGGAGGAGGAAGACCCCTGGGTTCATGAAAAACTTCTTAAAATTGAGCTAAAAGTTTTTGTAATTCCCTCTTCTAATCCCCCTGAAGTGTCAACTCACCTCTACTTCCAGGCTTGCCCTGAACATTGACAACTTCATATTTTCCCAACCAAGACTAAAGCAAAGCTGTATTGTGTCCAATAAAAGCAACCCCCTGTAGCTCAATTAAATTTCCATCTTGCCAAAATCTCATATTCCTTTGCTACCAATCGTGTATTACTTTTCCAAGGGTTCTGAGCCATTCAATCCCTAAGATTAAATCCAAGCTTCCTAACTTAAAACAGCAAGGCTAAAATTTGGTAGTGCAATTTACCCATGGTGATTGTGATTTTAAGGTAGTAATTCGATGTCCATCACTAAGTCTAATTGAGACTGCGTTTCTCCTTTTTGTGATTAAGCCAAGAGATTCCACTAACCTTCTAGAGATGAAATTATGAGTGGGCCCACTGTCAACAAGGATTGAAATTGGTATTCCCTAAACTTCATCGCTGAAACAAAAAGTTTTAAGCTCCTCTTCCTTGTTTCCCACTAACCCATTCCATTCTAATACCCGACACTCTTCGCTATCACCATTGAGTTCATAGTCCCTTGCTTCCTCCACTTCTACGAGAACTATCTCCCCTTTTTCATTGACATCCTCATCATCGGTAAGAACAAGCATTCTCAACTGACCTTCTCAGCAGTGGTGTTGCGTTGAATAGGATTGGGCACAATGAAAACAGAGATATTTCTTCTTGCTTTCATTCCATTCCTTATGAGTCAAGTGTTTGGTTCTTCTCTCTTACAAATTATGATGCATTGCTGAGAAAGAAGAAGCTTGGGTTCTAGCTAGGTCGGTTCTTGGGTTATTAAAACTTTTTAACCCAGATCCTATTGAAGCCCATTTACTAATATTACTTCGGCCCACGGAAGGATTTTTAACCCTAAATCCCTTCCATGTGGTGAAGGAGTTCATATGATTTCCACCACTCTTCTCTCTCACCCTCTAGCCACCACTTCTATTGTCGCCAATTCCCAATGCCTGGTTAATCAAAGTCTCTACTTTTCTGGCTAGCCTTATCGCCTTGAAACGAGTAGTTGGACTGTGCATATTCATCTTCTCTCGAATTTCCTCCTTCAATCCACTTAAGAAATACCCAACGTATTGCATCTCTGGTTACTGAGGAACTAGTGAGGCAACGAGTTCAAAGTCCTCAATGAATTCCAAAACTGATTTTGTTTGTTTCATTGAAGTGAGTTCTTCAAATGGGTTTTCACCTTCTAAGTGACTGAAACGCTGCATCATCTCCTCCTTAAAGATTTCCCATGTTAAATGGGGGGTCAATTCTTATAGAACTAAGAACCAATTGATTGCCAGACGTTCCATACACACCTCCGCCTTCAGCAACCATAGTCTAACTGGTGTTTGGGTGATTCGAAAATACATATCTGCCTTGGTAATCCAACCCCTTGGGTCTAGACCATTAAACTAAGGTAGTTTCACTTTTCTTCCGGCTATATACCCGTTTGTGTCTTTTGTTGGGTAGTTGTAACCGGGTTCCTCTGATTTTTCTGGAACTGAACCCTTACCCCATGTAAATCTTCCTTTCCCGCCTTTGCTAGGAGTAAAACCACTGCCAGGAGGGACTCTCCTCATCTCAAGTTAACGCCTGGAGTGAGGTGTTTCATTCTAACCCATAACGGTTCTAACGCTTGAGTTGCCACTTGCTCCACCCAAGGCTTGGGAAACTGATTCATCGCCTCCAGCTGGCTGCTTTTTCTCGTCGCTTGAATAGGTAAGCCCTTATCTCTTCCATGGATTGTTGCATCATGATCATTGATTGGTTTAGGAGTGTGAAATCTTTTTGCATGGTGGAAAAATCCTTCTTTATCACATTGACATCTTATTGCATTCTAGAAAAATTCTTTTCCATACCTGAAATGTTAAATCCTGTAGCATCCAAATGACTCTGTAGCTTAGGATCCATGACTCCAATGCGAATAATCTGACAAGTCGGACAAAAAATGATAGAGATTTTATAATCCTTAATGATGGAATTAGAATAAGAACATGAAGTGGAAGGAAAACTGAATGATATTCAGAATAAAGTAATAGGACCATAATAACAATAAACTTAGGGATGCAACCCCCTTCTCTCTGCAACTCTGTAAGAGAGCACAAAACAACTAATAATAACCAGACCGGCTCCACCTACATACCAATCTTATTAATTATAAGACTACTACTCCTAATCGACAATAACATTCCTTGCCAACTCTCAATACCACACCATTATTTGTCTTACACATGCTTCCCCTTCCTTCTCCCATACACCTACGATATTTTGGGTCCATGGGCTAATTGGGCCACTACTGATCCCCTAGCATCATAAGCCTCATTGCTATTATTGACATAACGTGTTGATAGGATAGAGAGAGAAGGCAAGAGAGAAATTAAAGTCTCATTAATTATTTTTTAAACATTTAATCAAATTGAATCTCAGCCATTAATTCTACAAGAATGATCATGATTACTCTAACAGATATCTCCTCCTATTTGACCTTGGAAAATAGAGAATCCAAATCCATGCTTTTAGCCCTAATTAACTTGGATGTGTATCTTAATCTTGACAAAATTGTAACTCTATAGATAACATAATTAATTAGAAGAAGGGTCCAACAGCATTACATAAAATTAGACTCGCAAATGTCTAGTCTTACAACTAATTTTCTCTACAAGGTGGTTTGGAATGGTGCTTAGTTCTAGCCACTCGCTATTGTCACTGGAAGTGCACGTATGGTTCACAATTGGCGCCAGGCGTAAATTTTTGCAGAATATAGCCCTGCAACATACGGTATCTAGTCTTGGCAAAGACCAATTGGTTCTTTAAAGTGTGATTTTGATGCTGCTATTGACGCTAATCTTCAAAGAGTTGGCTTTGGCTGTGTGGTTCATGATAGCAATAGAGCTTTTGTTACGGGTGGTGTGTCTAGTGTTCCAAGTACTCTTGATCCGGCAATGGTAGAAGCTTTATCTTGGCTTAAGTTTGTTGAAGACATGGGAGCCCAGGTGATCACAAATTATTATCAACGCTTTAAAAGAAGACATGGGAGCCCAGGTGATCACAAATTATTATCAACGCTTTAAAAGATTCAAGAGAGGATGATGTTTCATTGCAAGGAGTTCTTGTGGAAGACTGTCTTATGTTAGCTGTTGATCTTCAACATTGCTCGTTTTCTCATGTTTTACGTAGTGCTAATAGAGCTGCTCACTTTTTAGCGAAATTAGTATTAGTTAGTTCATCTCCTATAATTTTTGAGCATTTACCACCTCCTGTACTTGATCCAATCTTGTTGTTGGATTTTTCTTCATAATGAAATTCATGATTCACTCAAAAAAAAAAAAAGTCATTTTGCTCATTTAATTAAATTATTATGACATTTTGTTTCTTCAATCAATCTAATCTTCATAGAATTAATTCTGGACTTGTAATTACAACATAATTAATTGTGAACTTTTTGACTCATTTTGTTTGCTATCTTTTTAATTCTTTTTTATGCAGGTATTTTTTATTATTTCTAAATATTTTATAATACTTATTTCACCAATAGAATTCAGGATCGTATTTTATTTTATTCTGAAAGAGAAACTATACCTATTTACGATAAAGGCATATATTTATTTCTTCAAAAAATAATAAGAAATAATAGGGTTAACTGGAGCCAATAGATGCACAATTAGTGAGAGTGGGCTGGCTAATGTTTGTTGAGTTCTAAGAATTAATATGGATCTGGACCCATTCCCATAAAAATTGTCGTGGGCCCAAGTTGACTTCCTATGTGCTTGATTGAGGCCCTACACTCTCTTTGAACACTTTATTGTATGAATAATTAAATTATTAATGATAGTCAACGCTTCAACACTACTCAACCAAAAAACCTTTTATATATATATATTTTTTAAAAAAAAAATTCTTTTTTTTTTTTTAAGAAAATTGAAAAAAAATGGTATATTGATATTGACGTTACACATTTCGTAGGTCTAATTGTTTTGGGGGGTTTTAAATTACATATGTTATAATTATTGTACTAGTATCCATTTATTATAAATTTGGATAAAAGTAATACATTATATATATATGACAATTTTTTTTATTATTTATCTATTTATTTATTTTTATTTTTTACATTTTGATAAAGTGAAATGTATAGTTTAAAATTGTTACCAAAAAAAAAAAAAAAATCCATGGTTAAATTGAAATATTTATCATGATTTTGTACCCTTAACAGAAAAAAAAAATTATTACTGTGCAAGCGCAAATCAATCATTGGTCCGGTCGGTTTGATATAAAGTGTCGATTTTAGAAAAAATCAGTATTGATTGATCCGATTGGGGAATAAGTAGTTGAATAATATTTTTAATCAAATGAATTAATAATATTATTTAAAAAAAAACTTGGTTTAATCTGGTTCAACCAATCGAACCATGAACCTGTAACCTTTGCTGGTTTATTATTCGGTTTGGTTTCAACACCATTAGAACTATGAGTTTACGCAAATGGGGAACATACATACATGATAACATAAGGAAAAAAAAAAAAAAAAAAAGCAAAACCACAACAATTTGAAGAATTATTGGAAAAAAACTAGCATGCAAAATCAATTCCTAAAATACTGAAACTAAACAAGTGAAAAAGAAACTAACATAAAATCAATTCTCTTGTATATATATAAGACAATAAGATTGCATGCGTTGATAACCAAAGGTTGGTTTGTTGATTTTGCTGTATTGTGGTATGTTGTTGTCTTTTCTCTACGGATTTTTCATTTTTCAACAACAAGATTTTGGGCCTTCCATTATGTCACCCTTCAGTATTCTTCTTTGTTTTTCGAACAACGATCATTCATTTCACATAATATCTCCAATTATAAGCTCCTCAAATATAAAAGATGAAACGCTTCCACGTGTTTTCTTGCCCTCTTTGTACCATAATAAATCTACCAAATACAACATTATCATACATTCATAGCTTGAATAATGCAACACCTGTATAAATGAGTACATATGTAGAGTCAAATTCATGTAACATATAACCAATTAGATTGTATTATGCCCATTCTACGCAACTAATATATCAATTCTACTATAATTTATTTCTAATATGAGGCTATTATTTTTCGACCATTAGACCTTATTATGCTCTAATACTATGTAATGTCTTTGTGAGCCCTGAAAGTACTGGACATAATTACATAAATGAAATATATATGTGGCGTTGAATCTATGTTTGTAACACAAAACTAATTAATTAGCTTAATTATATTCAAATCCAATATATTCTACTCTTACATTACTCTTTCGTCTCATTTATTGTCGATCTAAAACTAATATTTTTTCACCAATATTTATAAGATAAGTTGTTGCTTTTTACAAACCATGCGAACTACAAGTACTAATTTATGTCGGTAAATGTCGTCCTAATTTATAAGAGAGGTAAATACAAAAATACAAATCATGTGGTTTTGACAATTTACGAACTGAAATCTGTGGTTTAAAACGTTATGAACTGGAGACCTATTGTTTTCCAATGTTAACAAAAGTATTTTATCATCCAATATATTCATCTAAAAATTCTCTTATCCTTCGAATTTTGATATAAAATTTTGAATGTTGATCCATTAAAATAAAATGGACATTGGTGTGGAAACTTGAAAATTCGAGAAACACTTATATTTTTATTGATTAATAATACGAATTAATGGAGAAATCACGAAAAAAAAAAAGAAAAATGACCAGAAAATGTTCAAAATACAAATTATGAAATCCACATAGAAAAGAAACTATTTATCAAAATTATTTAATAATATATATAAATTATTGAAATTCTAAATAATAGAAAAAATTGAGATTTGCAAGGAGATTAAGTACCTAAGGTTTACTGGTAACCAGATCCTCATGCAAATTTTTTTACTATTTAGTATCTAAATATTTTATCTACATTATCTAAGAACGTCACAAGATTTGAACATCTTTTAGCTAATTTTTCTTATTTTTGTATTTTTTTAATTATTAATTAAAACAATATACGCGCTTTCTGAAAATTTTTTAGCTTGCCACTACATCCTATTGCATTTTTATCAATCAATGTGTAAAATTTTATATCAAAATTCGAAGGGCAAAAGAGTTTTTGATGGGTGTATTGGATAATAAACTATTTTTTTTTTAACATAGTAAAATCATATGTTCCAATTTGTAATATTTTAAATCACATATATTATTTTGTAAATAGCTAAAGTCATATGGTTTATTTTTGTAATTAGCCATTTATAAAATCCTAGTAAAAATTTTATCGCTTTTTCCATAAATTTAGGCAAAGTAATTCTTGGCTTAAAGATGGCTCAGTACTGATGTGAAAAAGCAATTAATTCACTTAATCAATAATTGGTGAAAGTTTGACAAAATAAATTAATTTAATTAGTAAAATTTGTGTGTTTATATATGCCAATAAATGAAAGATAATAACAATAATTAGGTGCAGAAGATGTGACTTTTGCCCAACAAAATTAACCCCACCATCGATCGACATATATACGAAGGTACGTAGAGATACAAATATAAATTATTGAAAGAATTAGTGATCAATTTCATGCTTTCAAAATGAATTGTCATGTTTGATTCGGGATTAATCATTAATACTGATTTTTCGTTGAAAAAAATCACGTAAACTATTAATTTCCTTCTCCATGATAGGAACCAATTTTTTTGTCTCACGGCACAGGATCCATAAATATTATAATTTTTTTTTTAATTATTAGAAATAAATAAATCTAAAAGGTGATATATAAGTAATGTAGATTGGGTCTTAATATAAAGTTAAATAGTTTTGTATTACATGTAGTGAAGGAGCTAGGTGCCTATTCTCGGATGGAGAGACAAAAGCTCACATGAAAAATGAAAAAAAAAAAAAAAAGAAGTTAACAACGAATATACGGTATAACAAACTAAACGAAATTTGATAAAAAAAGAAAAAAGAAATTAAACTATATAAATTTAACTAACAAGTACTTTATTAGTGACTGTTAAATAAATATATTTATATGCGTATCGATAATTATTTTTTGTTAATTGACGGGGATCATCAGCGGAATTATTATTATTATTATTATTATTATTATTATTATTATTTTATTATTATTTTATTTTTTTGTAATCTATATGAGTTACCTTAATAAAAAAAATTATATATATACATGATCCCAGTTCTATTTCAATATAAAACAAAACTAAATAAACATATACGACATACATCACCACTCTAAAAACATATAAATCAATGGCTTGAGATTTTCACAATAATTTATATTTAATTTGCAAAATCCTATATAAAATTGAGAATTGATTACTATGTGCATGTTCAAATATATAGATTTAGATGTTTTAAATTATTAATTATCCATATATATTAGATTTTCATTACAAATATATTGAATATAACTTATAATATACAAATGTTAATTTGAAAGTTTATATGCTCGGAGCATATGTTGAATATATAGATTAAATATTGATATATATTGGAATATAGCTTATAATATATACAGATTCTAATTCAAAACTTTGTAATAATACTCTGAATATAGGGAAAAAAAAATGCACTTAACATATAACTAAAATTGAGACAAAACAAAACACTTTGAATCGTAATATAATAAAGTAAAAATAAAATATTAACAAATTAAGTCGATGAACTTACACATCAATTGTACCATTTGTTTGTAAAAAATACTCGTGACGAAAATTTTGGTCGTTATTATCTAATAAATTCGTCAAAGTAGTTATACGCTCAAAATATTCAGAACTACCAACGAAAAACTGCATCGTTGAACAAGTTACTGACATAAATTACTTTTATCAATGGAAATTCCGTCGGTAAATATATTCTTTATGTAATTTTTCTCCACCACTTTGTGGGGTCAACGGACCACTTTTAACTCCCTAGGGTTCTGCTCGTGGCTACATGGAATCAACCCCATTTATATCTCATTCATGCAGTTGCACCCAACACTCAAGATCTATGGTATCTCTTCATGTTATCATAGTAGAATTAGGCTTAACAGCTGAAATATCCTAGGTCCGTATTTAAAAGACTTGATGGAGTTTAGGCTAGCAAAGAAGACCAAACTCGTTAATAACCCACTTATATGCCAATTCATGCAGTTGGGCTCAACACTTTAGAGACCCACGATATCTCTTCATGTTATCAGAGAAGAAGAAGGCTTGATAACCGAAAGATCTTAGACTCGTATTCAAAAACATGGCGGAGATTGGGCTAGTAGAAAAGATTTGACCCGTTAAGAACCCATTTATATGTCCATTCATGCAGTAGAGACCAACACTCTCAATGCTCACAATATCTCTTCATGTTATCATGGCAAAAGAAGGCATGATAGCCAAAAGAGCATAGGCTCGTATTCAAAAGACCTGGTAGAGTTTGGACTAGTAAAGAAAACTAGACTCGTTAATAACTTAAGCTCTTAAAAGAGATAGTGCAATAAATGTTTGACAAGTGACAACTATTCCAAGCCCAGTTACACTTGAGGTAGAGTGTTGAAAATCTCATATTAGAAATAAATGAGTCTAAAAAATGTGGAGATTGTGTAAGGATAAGGATAACTTGTGTGTGAAGTAGGCAAAGTATGTTCAAGGTTAAGAATTTAGGCAAGCTACATTATTTTCTTCGAATTGAAGCTACTTGGAGTTGGAATGGTTTACTATTACACCAATCAAAATATATTTTGGATATTTCACTCATGCCAAGATGACAGCTTGCCATTTTATTGTTAGGATTCTCCCGGTGTAAATCAAAAATTTGACTGCAGTGGAAGCGATTTTAATTTACACACGAATTCGATAATAAGAACAATTGCTCAGATAAAAAAAGAGAAACAAGAATTGACTCAACCAGAAAGCAAGATAAAACATACCTACGCCATCTCCAATTTAAATTGATTCTAGTTCTTACGTTTGCACGAAGAATCTCTATGTTCACGTATACGGATGCCTCTAGAATCAACTGGTGTGCTAGCACCAGACCGGAAATTTTCCTTCTCCTTTCACTGCCTTGGCCGAAATTCACAGAGAGAAATCCTCTCTTGTTTCACGTTAAAGCAGACTAAAAAAGGGGAGAGAAAACGCATGCTTAGGTTAGAATTTAGGTTGGGCTTATTTTAATTAATTCCAATTTCTTTTGTTAGATTTTTCACCCCAGAGGAATCTAATAATTGAAAATCAAACTAACTTAAAAAAAATCTACCTCAATTTTAATCCCCACGTTAAAGTAAGTATCCCAGATATTTATTAATCATAATAAAAAATTAAATAACCTAATTTAATATTTGATATGAATTTTATTTTATTGATTAATTTATCACATAGTAATAAATTAATAATATAAATAAAATAAATCTCTCCTAGGATTTATATAACCGAGTCTTTACCATAAAACTCATAAATCCAAAATTTCCAAAATATATGATATGTATCCAATACATGTCATATGGTCTGTGAAAAACTCATTCAGACATCCTATGTGTGCAATCCTGTAGGTCTATCTTATGTTGGCAGTGGGCCCAATACCTTAAGGCCCACAAAAAGTGCAAGTGAGTTTTAGTAAACCGTTACAGCTACCTAAATAAGATAGAAACATCAATCCTATCGGTGATGATAACTTATACATCCTATACCAGTGATATCGTGTCCTGCAAGAGGCATGACAATGTCACCCTCTTTAGCTGCATGGACATTACTTGATTCTGAGTAGATTGAAAAACACAAGCAACTAACCACCTAGTGATTATCTTACTTGGACATGGCCATGCTCTTCTCAATCTCACTCATCAAATGGCCGGTGATATCTACTCTCAATTAAGAGAGGCAAGTCCCATCACATCACTCACATCCCTAGCATGGTCACTGGTATACCCAACCGTACCCATACTTGTCACCCTATTAAGGGCCGGTTAGGCATACATTAAAGTATGCGAGCTAGCATCTATGTCTGTAGTAATATTAGGTCAAAGGATCCGATATAAGTACTACTAGATAACCACCTATGACATAGGAACTATGTGGTGTTCTCATAGCGGATCGATTCAGTACCATGTAATCTAACATATACCCATGTCCTTGATTGACATTCCATGTCCAATAGTCGGTAAGACACCACCATACAATCAAGACACATGCTAGTCTTTAGTTAAAATCATTCCCATGACTTTAATAGACTAGGGATAGCTTTATAACTGGTATTCTTTCCCTACTAAAGGTCTTACTACCCGGAGAAATTTACCAACATACTTAAGTAAAACATCAGTTAATGGATTCTCTTTATTTATTAAATTGCACAATAAATATAATAAACAAGATTATGTCTTTTATTATAGCAACATATCTGATTACATTATATAGGGACTAGGGCATACAACAATAGCTATTTCTACTCTTATCAATGTTTCAGAAAAGCTCACATTGCATGGTAGTGAGCCATTTCATGATCCGGCATTATATCGCTCCATTGTTGGGGTTCTGCAATACTTAACTTTCACTCGTCCAGACATTTCTTTTGCTGTTAATCGAGTTTCTCAATTTATGCATGGTCCATCTCTTCTTCATTCGGGGGCAGTCAAAAGCATATTGAGATACTTGCAAGGAATGACCACTTATGATATTTTGTTCTGCAAATCTCAGCCTATGTTATATGGTTATGTTGATGCTGATTGGGTTGGTGACATTGATGATCGAAAGTCTATGAATAGCTTTGTTGTTTTTCTTGTTTCAAACATTGTCTCTTAGTCGAGCGAAAAGTATAAATATGTTTTGTGTTCCTTTATGGAAGCAAAATATCAAGCTTTAGCCTCTGCTGCATCTAAACTTCAATGGCTACAAATTCTTCTTTGAGAAATTGGTTTCTCTCAGCAATCATAGGCTACTCTTTATTGTGATAATCTCAATGCAACATACTTGACTCTTAATCTTGTCTTTCATCACCGCAACAAACATTTGGAAGTCGACTTTTATTTTGTTCGTGATCGTTACGATTCTTCATGTTTGTTACTTTTGTTCCACATATTAGATTGTTGATGTCTTAACTAAAAGGTTAACTAAGAAGTGGTTTTTATTTATTTGTAACAAGTTGACAATGTCTAACTCTATTCCACTTGAGGGAAAGTATAAGGATAAGAATAACTTGTGTGTCAAGTAGTTGTAGCTTTGTTTAATTAGGAATCCTTATATAGTTCTAATTCTTAATTAACATTACTCTTGATGTATATATTTGTTTAATCTAATGTTACAAGTAACCACGTTTATATTTTACAGATTGAGTTTTAACACAAACCAATAAGTTTTGCATTACATGAATTCAACCACACTTTTGTAGGGGCTAATACTTGCAAAGTTCACATAGTCTTTTCAGGGACTTTATCTATTATATAGGAGGACCAAGAGGTAAAAAGTTTTTAACCCTAGAGAATATATGTTTAATAAGTTATACTAATGTTGCAATGTGATTTTTTTGCACTCAACAATTTATGTTTGATCCAATAAAAGACTGGATGATTGTAAGTTTTGAGGGGTGGAGTAAAAATAGTACATATATAATTGAATATTGTATAATAATCATGATGAGTATTAAGTACTATACTGGCATTTCTGTACATTGAAAAATATGGTAAATAAATTTGTTCAACCTCCGACATCTTTGTATTGTATTGTATTCAATTGAATTGTACAGCAAATATTTACTCTGATTTTACAAATTCTTTATATTATGATTTTTTGACTTTCAAGTTTCAACATTGCCACTGTTAACAAACAGTACACTGCTAAAGTTTTGTTTTTCGAATTTTGGGTAAAATCTTTTTCATTTTAATGGGTTAGTTGAGTTATTTGTCAGATTTATTCCATTCAAGTTTTTCAAAGTCTAACTTACTGTTTTCTCTCTCTCTCTTAATTACTTGCAGCATTCACCTCAGGTTTGTTTTTTTTTTTAAAAAAATAATAAATAAAAAATGGGAAGGATAATTAGAGTTTATAAGATTTGATCTGAATGCCTGTCAATGTAGTAGTGATGAGTTCAGATTCAAATTTTTTTTTGTTTTTGTTTTTGTTTTTTTTTTTTTTTTTGATGTTGTTTAAAGAACATGAAATTAATGTTGGATTTGAATTTCAATTAATTAATCAATTGATTAAGAACGGTGCCTAACTATTCTATAAATGGATTATGGAGTTGGAAAAATTTTGAAAAAATAATATGACTGTGGCTAGAAGAAAATACAAAAAGAGAATACTGCTATATCATGTGGGTTGAAATGAGAGTGGACCAAACATTAGATTTTGAAGATTTTGGTTAAAACATTTTACTCTCAAATTTCTGTCATCTCCAATTTTTTTAACATTATATATTTAATTATTTATTATGTGAATAAGGAATACAATGATAAAATACTACTGAGGATTCAGTGGTTTGTAATTAAATAAGAAAAAGTTATTGACATGCTCAAGTACTAATTTGGTGGAGGAGGGGGAGACAAAATCATTTTTACATATGTAATATCTTACAAATATTTTACATTATGTCATTTCTTCAATTTTCTCGTTAATTTAAAATATATAAATAAAGGAATGACATTTGATTTTTACAAAAAATTGTTCAAAGTACATTTAACAGTTTACTAATATGAACAACTTTGACAGGTCGATAATTAAAATCATTAGTATATTTTTCTTTGTATGTTCATATATTCAATAATTAAAATATATTAAAAGGTACTTAAGGATAGACATAATTTATTTTACTTTTCCGTTATTTTAAATCATTGCGCAATTAAACATGTTTAGATCAGTTCCTAGATATATATTATATAATTCTATCAAATTTGAATTATTTTATTATATTCCAGTGAACTTTTCATTTGTTAATAAAATGAAAATTAATGAATTAGAATTGTAAAAATGTACTAAATAGAACACCATGAATGTAATTTGTATTTCAAATTCTGTGTCTTCCTTTTGATTTTTCCGCCTTCTTAAGTTTTTCTATAAATAATTAAAAAATTACAATTTAATTTAATTTTTTTTTTTATATTAAGGAGTATTTGTTTTAAAAAAATCAATCAGATCAGCAATCACCGATTAGTCATCAGCAATCAGCAATTGTAAAAAAAAAAAAAAAATGCTAAAATTAATTTTTTTTTTTTTTAAAAAAAGCAAAGGATAATAGATTTTAAAATCTAAACAAAGTGTGTCGGATCTAATCAAACATACAAAAGGTTTAATTAAATAATTAAAGAAAAAACCTCGAAAAGTGCTCTACCATGCTACCACACATACTTAGGCCAAAAAGAAAGAAAAAAAAAAAAGGTTAATATATAGTTTAAAAATTAATAAGAAAAAGAAAATTAAGTGTGCCAAATAGACACAGAGATTGTGAGTTTCGATGGTAACCAGTGTCAATGGAGGCATGCAAACTAGAATTGGAATATAATTCTCAATAGAAATTGCAGTTAATATAGAAAATTTTTTGACTTTTACCATTTCTTTACAGTAAATGATGTTTGGTATATTATAATAATGTTTTATGAAATATTATTTGTGGAATATTTAGTTTTGTGGTAAGGTAAATTAATATTTTAATAATATAAAATGGTATAAAAATTATAATTATAACCTTTATATATATAATTTAAAGCTTAAAATTATAAATTAAAATAACAGAAAATATAAAAATTAGCTTAGTAGTAATAACATATTATACCATAAAAAACATCTTAACTTGAAGTGTTAAAAAATATACCATTTAACTTATAAATTTACTAAAAATTATCTTACCATTCGTTAAGAAATCAAAACAAATATAAATATATCTATTTTCTACGTCTACGTTAGCTTGCTAGGATAACCCCAACTAAGAGAAATTATACAATGGACCCTGTTTATGTGGACCTTTCCAATAAAAAATTAACACAAACTTTTCTTACTTTTCCAATACTAATATTGTTTATGTGTCAGTTTTTTACTGGAACGCTCCACATGAACTCGGTCCACGATAAAATTTCTCCCCCAACTAAACAAAAGGTTAATTACTATTAATTCCGTTCTACAAATTTGGTTAATTAGGGCCCTAATAAGAGTTGGGTATTAGGGCTTAGCTTGGCTTCCTCCCTCCATCATCATTGCTCTGCTTACGTCATTCCTACCTCCTTCTTTATATTTTATTCTAATCTTACTAGTAATATTATTCGCCAACAAAATCAGTGCCATCGAAAGACCAAAAATAAGCATGAAACACTTTTTTCTATACAATTAAGTATAATCATTTTCAGACAGAAATTGCTCGAATATGATTAATATGATACGAAATACTATGATACAATCATTTTCTACATTTACATTCAAGTAATTATATACTTTTCCCTCTTTACAAATTTTTAAAATTTAAGATAAATTTGAAAATAAAAGAATTTTCAGTTCTCATGTCGATCAATCAAGAAATTAAGCTTCGTTATTGTTGTGTGTATGAATTCCAAATATTTTCGAATCTAATTGACAAAATTATTAGTATAACACTGGATGGATTTTATTCAAAGGTTTCTTCTATTATTTGGTTTATATATAATGATATTTTTTTTTACTGAATAATGATACTGATTGTTAATTAGGAAGCCTTATAAATTATTGTGTCTAAACAAGAAATGGCTCAATTATTTAAATCTTCACACAAATTATACAAATGGAAGAACAAAATGATTTTTCATTCAATTTGTTACCATTAATTTTAATTTGGCAATTAAAATTATTTTAGCGTAACTATTATTATTATTGAATAAGGCTGACATTATAATTATTAATAAAATTTATATATATATATATATATATCACATAGAATAATTTAAATGTTTTTATGATGAATACATTGTATTTCAAAAACTAAGGATGAAATATAACATATATTCTCTCCCAGTTAAATATCAACTTATAAGTATTTTTTCGAGCTAGTATTATTTTATTGTACTGATAATTTAGATGATAAATAAAATAATCTATGTTATTCAAAATTGGTTAGTATTGTTGGATAATAAATAAAACCAAATAGTGATATATAAATAGTATAAATTGGACTTTATAAAATTTTTTTGTAGATTTTAAAAGTGTTAGATCTGATTATATAAGTAAACATATATGAAAAATTAAATTCATATCTTATGTCAAAACTCAATCCACAATGTTAATACGTCACTCCCGAGCTAATATGATTTTATTCCATACCTATGAAACATAATTGTTAATTTTTCTGTTCACGTGGGGTTTGTTTGAAAGAGAAGGCCTAGTCGGTAGGCTATTCGCTGACAATGGAAATTTATGGTTTGAAAATTTTGATTAAAATCGGATAATTGCAAATACTTGCAAAATTCATACTCATTTCTACCTAAAGTTTTATTAGAAAAACTAATAAATAATACTAAATTTTGACCAAAAAATCAATATCTAAATTAGGATATATTTGAAATAGAAGAATTGATTGAAAAAAAATATAAAATTAATGATTTTTGAGATATAAATATTTATTAGTAAAATACGTAAGTATTAGGGAATAATGAGGTCTTGATTATAAATCTTGTTACGTTAGGCATTAAAATTTTGTAATTACGCGTAATGGTGTGCAGGGGATGTGTACGTGGCACACAAAAAATCGTCAGTTACTTAAAACGTGTCAAAAGGAAACACGTGTCTGGATTATACAAAGAAGGGTGTTTTACATGTTAATTAACGATTAAAAAATAATTATTAAGGTGGGATTTACGTTACGAGTGAAAATCTCGCTCTTTCATTTCATGCACAAAGCTCCAAAGCAGTTGATCGATCAGGATTGGGTTTTGTTGTGATTCCATCACGTGATCGAGGTCAGTTTCATCTTCCAGTTGTAATTCTCGCTTTCTACTGGCTCAACCCTTCTACCTTTACGGTTATGTTTGGTGGATTTTCGAGAATACGCTGTCGTTTAGCTCCGCAAATTCTCTCAACCCGACAAATACACCTTTAACTCTTTGAGGACTTTTTTTCTTTTTAAACCCAACCCCACCGAAATGAGAATTTTACCCTCTTCTTCCGTCATCCTCCCACTCTAACGAGGGTCACTTTCGTAGTTTCACGTACTCCGCTGGTTAAAGTTACAAAGTTGACAAATTTCTGAAATGGGTTAAAAAAAAAAAAAAAAAAAAAAGTGGGCAGTAAGCATAATTATAAATTGGATTAAGAATAAGAAAGCACTAAAAAAAGCCTAATAAATCGGGGAATTATTAAGGAGGGAGTCGTAAGGTAATTAAATAAGTGAAGAGAGGGTGTAAGAGTAGAAAAGTGAGAATACAATTAAGAAATATAAGTAGAAATAGGGTCAATGGCTATTATATTAGGCGTAGAGTATATTTATTACATACACAACGATCTAACTCCAAAGTAGGGTCAAGTGACTTAACCATGGATTACAGAACTATGGTTAAAAAAGAAAAAGAAAAAAATATACAAGTGGGTTAAGATTAAAAAGCACAACCACAAAAACCCAGATTTTTATTATCAATAGTCATTACTGCTCATCCTCCTTTCTTTCCTCCTCTTAATTTTCCTTATCCCACCGCCGCCGTCGCCCCCTATGGCCGGAGACACCGCCGCCGTTTCAACAACCACTCCTAGTGGATAAATAAACCCTCACTCCCTCTCACCTCTTTAAATTAGAATTGGTTTTCATTTTTCTTGTCTGTTTTAAATGTTTGAGCAATGGACTTAGCCCCGACAACAACCAACAATAACTCTACTCCAACTACAAAATCACCTGACCAAGAATCGGAAATTCCTTCCCGGATCCATCAGGCGAAGCCGTTATCTTTCACCAACGGCGTCCTTAAACGCACCCATCACCACCACCACCACCACCACCTCTCAGCTCCCCCGGTGGTCGTGACATACAAAGAATGCCTCAAGAATCACGCCGCCTCCATCGGGGGCCATGCCCTCGATGGCTGCGGGGAATTCATGCCTTCTCCCAACGCTACCCACACCGACCCAACCTCCTTCAAATGCGCCGCTTGCGGTTGTCATCGGAACTTCCACCGCCGTGAGCCGGATGATTCTCCTCCACCACCCCCGGCTAACACCACCACCACAATTGAGTACCAGCCGCACCACCGTCACCACCCCCCACCCCCGCCACCTCAAACAGCTCAACCTTATCGAAGCCCCAATTCGGCTTCCCCTCCGCCGATCTCCTCCTCTTACCCCTCTGCGCCGCACATGCTTTTGGCTCTCTCCGGCGGTCTGAATGATAATTCGACAATCAACGTCCCCGGAGGTGGGTCCTCCTCCGGGAGGAAGCGATTCAGAACGAAATTCAGTCAGAATCAGAAAGATAGAATGTATGAGTTTGCAGAGAGAGTGGGATGGAAGATGCAGAAAAGAGATGAAGAATTGGTTCAAGAATTCTGCAATGAAGTTGGCGTTGATAAAGGTGTGTTAAAAGTTTGGATGCATAATAACAAGAACACCTTCGCCAAAAGAGACGCAAATGCTAATGGAAATGGAAATGGCAGCAACAGCAACAACAATAAAAGTCACAGCGGCAGCGACAACAACCTTAATAATCATCAGCAGTTTGAGAATGATAATGTTGGGCATGTCGTAACTAATGGGTCTTCATCTTCTTCTTGATCGATCTGGAGGAGTTTGACTGATGATAATAAAATGTTAATTAGCTAGATAGAGAGAGAGAGAGAGAGAGAGAGAAGTAAGTCTGCTTAATTAGTGCCTTAATTTTCTTTTCATATTTCTTTCTCTGATTTTGGTTTTTTTTTTTTTTTTTAATTTCTTCTTAATTAGTTTACTTAGTGACGATCTTCTTCTCGTTGTTGAGGGGTAACATATGGGTGAGAATTAAGATTGATCCATAGGGAAACAAAAAACAAAAAAAAAAAGGAAATTTTCATCAGTTCTTTCTTCTTTCTAATTTTGGTTTTTGATCTTGATTTTATTTATTTGGTATGTTTAGTTCTTAATTTCATTATTAGCGATGAATTGCTTGCTTCCTTTGTTGCTGGTGAAATGATGATTTGCTTAATTCGCCAGTCATTACGCGTTCAATGGAGATAATTTTAGGTATAAAGTTAGATTAAGGTTCCTTATTAAATCAGTCATTGCGATGTTGTGATTAAGTGTTAAGTTCAATTAATGAATCTAATGTCTCTTCATAGAAAGATTAATTAGGTTATTATGATAGAGAGAGAAGGGAAGAAGAGATTCGTCTTATCATGTGTCTGAAAGAATGAAGCAAAAAGTGGTCTCCCATGGATTGAAGGGCGGTTACATATTATTCTAACATATCTCATTAGCTTTATTTTATTATACTAATAATTTTTAGGTATGTTTCGTAGTTTGCATATATATATATATATATATAGGGATTTGACGATTGCTTATTTTACTTAAAAAAAAAAGATCTCATGCCTTAAACCATTATTTTACTTAAATAATTAATCATGTCAAAGCCCCTTTTCAATCATCAGCATTTCCATTTACAAGCTGATTCTGGGTTGCAATTTTTTCATGTTATTATATTAATTATTTAATTCTGATAACAATTAAATAAGCCCATCTTAATACTTTATTAATTTTGTTCTAATAAAGTGCATGGGCATTAGCTTTGGTAGCTTCAAAATTGGAAAAGATATTATTAATTAATACTGATTAGGGAAAGGTGTTAATATTTAAGCTAATCTGATTCTTTATATGTTATAATAAGGTGAGAAAGTTAGGGTAAGGTATGTGGTGTCTTAATATTTTTGGGTAATAATTTAATTTCACCTTTCCTTATAAGGGAAGTAGAAATCATTAATTAAAATAGTTAATCACTTGTATTAGGGGAAATATATATGGTGACGTCAGTGGGTACTTAAATGTAATTTAGTGTGTTGTGAAATGGGTTGTTTTGGTATATGGTCATAGATGAAGTCAGTAATGTTGTTTTGTGGGGGCACTTAGGTGAAAGGATCCAACTGCCTAAGCATGGGTCAGTAATCCTATGAATAATTACATGCCTGGCCTCAACTATTTATAATTAATTTTGAATTAATAGTATTTTGAATTTCAAAATAAAAAATGAAAATAATACTCCAACATAATTATGCCATGTGGTGTCAATTATTAAAAAAAAAAAAAAAAAATTGCAGCTTTAGTGATGATCATAAGTTAAGCAAAGTCCAAGCTTGATGGTTATCAGAGTTAATAATTGAATTAGGAGGGATAATAGAGGGAGTTAACCTAGTAAGCAATGATTGAATTGGTATAATATAAGTACAAAGTAGGATCAGAATTGGGTAGAGTGAGAAAAAAGAAAACAGTAAAGTGGAGATTAATTAGAGATTGGAACTTGGAAATTAAGGGACTAAAATCCATAGCCCATCCCCCTCTCAGATTGAGTAGCGTGTGGACTATGAACCACCATCATATTCTTTTGTGTGGCCACGTGCACTACTGACTTCTATACTATAAACACTGTTGTTTTTGCAACAACATTTTGCTATCTTATTGTTTTTTTTTTTTTGGCAAAAGGAGTCTATTCTATTAACACTATTGACAAAACTAAGTATTTTTGTTCAAAATAGTTTTGCTTTTTTATTTGTTAAAAAAATTATTTACTAGAGAAACATATATGCAGTGCAGGTGTATAAGCGTTATATTTTCATTGTTAGAGTTTGGTAAATCTAGTTCTATTATAAAAAATTTTATAAAGTAGCCGCCACCACCGTCTCTTCCACCAATACCAAGCTCCAAGTAGACTACCAATAGAAATATTGCAAAATGAAACCGCACCAGTTATTTTCGAAAACTATAATCCAATTTCTTGTTTTGGTTATTTTGACCAATGGTGCTACAACCTTACCTTCGGTTATATTGGTTACCGATACAACACCAACCCCGTTTCAACCGTCACAATTCGCAACCGTAACAATCCATTCCCACTAAAAAAAAAGGAAAAAAAAAAAATTAAAAAATAATGACCTTCTTATTCAAATCTATTATGTTCCGTTGGTTCCTTTTAGATTTTTTTTTTTTTTTTTTTTAAGTGATGGATTAAATTTGGTCTGAAGTGACTTAAGGGTAGGGCTGAGTGAAATTAGGAGTTAGGGAAACAAAATATGTTACCGTTGTTGATTGGCTTCTCTTCAACATTTTCTCTTCTTGCTCATAAATTTCGTTTTGTTTTTACTTCTATGCTTTAATAGGGATAATCAAAATTAAGTGGAGGTTAATACATTATGCGACAAGTTTATGCAAATTAAATTTGATTATCTGATGTAAGTTCTTGTTAAACATTTGATGATTAAATTTCATATTCAATTTAATTTTAAGTTTTAATTTCAAAATTTGATGATTGAGAAAGGGAAGTACTGAGTATGAAAGATCTACAACATCTAGAGTTGTTGCATAATAGGGAATATTAGATAAATGAGATCGAAAAAGGGGAGAAAGTATTAGAAAAAAACGTCATTGGTTATGTCATCAATTTTAATCGTATCAGAGAAAATTCTTCTCTCTGCTAACGTCAACAAACGTGATTCTTTGCAATGAAAAATTTCACGGTTCTCGTTTTTTTTTATTTGTTTCTTTAAGCTGCTTATATTAATTGAATTTGAGGTTGATTACAAAATTTGTAGGTAAATTTTCTCTTAATCAAAATCCAGAATATTATTTCATTGTATATGGTATGAAATCAAAAAGGGGTTCCCATAGGCCCCACAATCTCTCTTTATTTACCTGACATGTTACGGTTAATTTTAATTATGCCTCCTCAATTTTCAAATTTTGTCCAAAAATATATTTCAAATGTGGCATCGATTTTTAGTCTAAATATCTAAGTGAATTTGAGAATCAATCACTCAATTAGTTGATAACCAATTTTAATCTTAGGCTTTAAATTTTTATCACTCTTTCTTTGTTTATTCTTTTCTGTTTCTTTGATTATCTCTGAAATACTATATAAATTATATTGTTAATCTTGTATGTACATTACATGTTATGCAAGTTTTTGACCCTTTTTGCGCTATAATTCAAGTAATATAAACTAATCTAGGTGTTTATAAAAATAAAATAAAAAAAAACTAATTTACGTGATTTTGTATCCTGGATTTTAAAAAAAAAAAAAAAAGGAAATCAAATGTGGTTATTTATTTTCATGTAATTACTAAATTTGATTAAGGATTTCAAATTAACAAACATGTAAAATTTGAAGTTTATTGATATGGAGATTGATTTTTTTTTTTCAACTGAAATATTAAAGTGGTTGCAATAATGCTTAAGCTAAAAGTAGAAACTGTAATGTAGAAGCCTAAAGTAAAAAAAAAAAAAATAATAATTAATCACAAAAAAGGGATAGGTAGGCCTTCCTTATTAGTTGGAGCTTTCTTCAAAAGTAAACTTTGCGCTAATCCCTTTTCAGTATTAGGTCCAAGATTTCCATTACTCTCTTCATTTTCTACACATAATTAAGGTGTGCATCACCTCTTTTGATCTATGATTAGCCTAATCAGTAATTAATAAGTTGAACAAAAGCAATTTAATCCACTCATTATGGATGGCCTTTTTGCATCAATAAAATTAAATTTGCCCCATCTTTATGCTAAGAGATTAATGTTAATCTCCTGCTTCTGTCTGCTTAAATAATTTCCACTTCTTGGCTTTACACATGTCCCTTAATTATCCACACAAATTGAGCTAATTAAGATAAAAAAAAAATGAGTTACTATGCTGGGTTTCTCGAATCAGTCCTTACACATGGTTTTCGGGTCAGTTTTTGAGTTAAAAAAAAAAAAAAAAAAAAAAGAAAATCTTAACATTAAGGTCCTCGTCTTTTATATCTTTACACATTATGCCTTAATTTTGCAATTGAACATTTTTGAACTCTCAGTTAGTTATAATCACATATATTAATATTGAACATCAAATTTAATTAAAAACATATGATCCATATGATCGTATATTGTATTTTTCTTTTTAACAAGTACTCTTTCTCTCTCAAGGCAGAGACGAAACAAAGATCAAAATCGATTATGATTGATTATTAACTTATAGAAAACTGAATTACAATAGCTGTATTTATAGTACAAAAGTTGTAGAATCCAACGGAAGAAATAGCCTCAGCTAGATGGCGAGAAAAGCTATTATGCTAGCAGTCAATGCATTCTGTCAAGTAATAGAAATGCCAGCTCAGCAAAACCGCTAACAGTAGCACCAACATCATACTCTTCATCTTGCTATCATCCTCCGCTCAAGATGGAGCAGAAATCACTTGATGAAAGCCCATCTTGGTTAGAGCATGAATCACATGAGAAACTGGAAGGCTTAGTAAAAAGATCTGCAAGTTTTGGTTGAGAAGAAATGTGATGTGTTAACATGAACCCTTATACGTCCAACACAATCTTACGTGAAGTGAATTAATAGCAACATGACAGCCTGACTATCACATCTGAGAGGGATTGGATACTTCACAGAAACCTGAAACCGCTCAAGCAAATAACAAATTCACTTCAAACAGTTTGAAACTATACTTCTGTATTTATCCTCTGTAGAAGACTTGCTAACAATGTTTTGCTTTTTTAGCCTTCCATGAGACGAGAGAAGACCTTAGAAATATGCAAAACCTTGCAAGTGACTTCCTTGTAGTTTACACCCACCCCAATTTGAATCACAAAATGCAGTTAAAAGATAGCTCAATTGACAATGTATATTAAGTTTATTGGAAAATATTCATGTTCGATTTCTACTAAATGTATTCGCATAGAGTGATGAATCTTAACTATAATTAAGTTCAAATAATGACTATTTCAATAAAAATACATATGGTTTATTATATTATGTTTGGTTCATGGAATAGAGAAGAAATATAATAGTTATTTTATTTTGAATAGCTATTCCAATATTTGGCTTAATATTTTGTAATGGAATAGCTATTCCATGGAATGACCATTCTTCAAAGTAATGAATAATTGTTCTTTATGGAACCAAGGATAGTCCATACTCCACTCCGTATTTTTTTTTTTATTAATTGTTATCTTATTTATTTTTCTCTATTTTTCCTTGATGATTTATGTTCATTTGTTTTCTTCTTCTTTTTTTTTTTCCATTTTCTTCATTTTTTTTTATGTTTTTCTTGGTTTTACTTAGGGGGTGGTATTCGATTAAGACTTTTATGGACTTTTTTTGAGTGAATGACTTTTATAGACTTTAATGATTTTCAGTGACTTTTAATATTTTGCAGAGAATTTTTAAAAGTATTGATGACTTTTAAAAAGTTTATTTCATAGACTTTTATAGACTTTTATAGACTTTAAAAGACTTTTGTAGACTTATTAAAAAATACAAATAATCTCCATGTGTGCAATGATAATGCACCACATAAATGACCACAACAATCGTCAAACATATAATATGAAATAGTAACATAAAAATTGAGTAGTAATGTTAATTAAAAAATTGTAATTTGGCTATAAAATTTCTAATATGCATCATCATTCATATGTTCAACATTATTCCACATGTCAGTAGCAATAGTAGCTCTCCATTCATTAGCATCATTTCTTTGTTCCTCTTGTGTTCCAACAGATGGTTCAAAATTTTCTTCTTCATTAATTGACATTTGTGTAGATGAATTAGTTTCATTATTTTGTTCAATTGGAAACTCATCTAATTGACACTCCTTTCTAAGAAAATTATGCAATCCTGCACAAACTAAGACTACCTCTGTTTGTGTGTCAAACTGCAATGGGGGAGCTGTCTTAAAGATGATAAAAAGGGCGGGTAATTATGGAGGTCGGAGAGGGTACCGAAAAAGTAGGGGTGAGCAAAATGCGGTTCGGTTCAAAAACCGAACCAAAAACCAAAGTAAAAGAAAAATAGTATCCAAAGCCAAACCAAAGTTCATATGGTTCGGATCAAGTCGAACCGAACCAGTTCGGTTCGGTTATGGTTTGGTTCGGTTCCAACCGAATAAACAAAAATTTTAATTTTTTAATTTTTATTATCATTATTTTTTATAAATTACATGTAAAATATTGCTTAAAAATGATTTATATTACATGTATATTACTAAAGTTTCATAAATACAAACTATATAATAATATAAATATATAATATGCCAAATAAAATTTATTTATATACAAATATATATTTTTAAAAAATATTTTTCCTATTACGGTTTGGTTTGTTTTTTTTTAGCAAAAACAAAAAACCGAACTAAAAACCAAACTATTATATTTTATAAAACCAAAACCAAACCAAATAGAGTTTGGTTCGATTCGGTTCAGTTTTTGGTTCGTGGTTTGGTTTTGCTCGCCCCTACGAAAAAGGGTGGGTGATTATGGAGATCAGAGAGGGTGGAGGTCGATCGTTTCCAGAGACAGAAAGGACGGGTGATTATGGATTTCACGATAAATGATAAATAAAAAGTCTTGCATATAGATGCAAGACTTTTTTCAAAGAATTTTGTGTTATATTTTGTAAAAAAAGTCTATAAAAGCCATTCTCATTAATTGTCAATGACTTTTTGAATACAGGATGACTTTTAGAGACTCCTAAAAAGTCATAATTGAATACCTGATGACTTTTAAAGACTCTTAAAAAGTCATAATTGAATACCGGATGACTTTTGAAGATTCCTAAAAAGTCTTAATTGAATACCGGATGACTTTTAAAGATTCCTAAAAAGTCTTAATTCAACATGACATATTCCATATTATATTCAAGTAGTGAACCAAATATTAGAATAGAATGATAAAATAAATAACTATTTTATTCCACGGAATAACTATTCTATTCTCATCCTATTTAATTTCATGAACCAACATTAACCGCGAGTAATTTAACCTTTTTGACTCAAATATCAGAAACATTGTAAACCTTAAACATATGAAAGGAAGAGGATTTATTTATTTTTATTTTTTGTTAAAGTCTTGCAATTAGGGTACACCGTCATCTATCCCCTTATTCATGGTCATATCTCATAAAATTTCATTAAATAAGGTTACTCTTTATAGCCACTGCTGACATCTTAAAACTGTCTTCGTGATTAATTATTACATATATGTGTCTTTCTTATCAACTTGAATTGCATTAATAAATACCATTACTTATTCCAAGGTGAAATGATTCAAATTTAGCACTTAAATTTTAAAATTAAATGTGTATATCATATGCAACTTTTGGGAAAGAAAGGAAGTGAAAATGAGAGATCCTTATTCCGTTAGAAAGGCTTCAAAAAAGAAAAAGATTAATTAATTACGACAAGAGTAAAAAAAAAAAAAAAAAAAAAAAAGAATAATAATAATAATAACAAAAAAAGATAAATAGGATCAGTTCATAGCCATGGTTGAACACCTTCTTCAAGAAAAGGAAGGAATTGAAAGAAACACTCGAATTAGTAATAGCATAGCAGTAAAGACTAATGAGCCAATTGATTATTAGGACCACAAAAAATAGAAAAAAAAAAAAAAATATTTGCAAGCATAAAGATTACTGCTTGCACTTCAAGATGTGGTCCAAACTCCACACAACTATCTTCTCCTTCTTTCATTTGTAATATTCTTGTGGATTTTTTTCTCATTAAGTGTACCAATTTGATAATATCTCTCTAATTTCAACTTGAGTGAATATTTATTGATCTAATTATATGCTCTTTTTTCTTTCTTTCTTTATACTTCCCTAATGGAGCATATCACATTCAACTTTTTCCTTACATTTTTCTTTTAAGATATGGCATAAAATTAACTGGAGGATTTAGATTTAATTAAAGATAATTAATTATATGGCTACGCTAATTTAGAGATATATATCCTTATCTAATACAAAGTCACATGAGTAATAATTTTCAATTAGGGTCATCATGTGATAAATCAAGTTTTAGGTATACGCAGGCGAAGGGCAATATGAACACATTAATTTGTGGGTTATAAAGGCAAGTAATTAAAGGATTTAATTGATGGAGCTAATTAATGGAATTGATGGGTGATGGCATGTGAAAATACAGAGGATAGAGCCCAATTTGTCTGACCCAATTTTCGAAATCAAAAAAATTGTACAGTTCACTTGATTGAGACTTTGTAACTGTACGATTGACACATGAGCTGTAATAAACTTGCAACAAGAACATTCCAGCATTCCTAATTCCTGTTTTCTTCTATTTGGAAGATGGTTAATTTAGGTTCTAAGGAATTTGAGAAGACATTGCAACTTAATTAATTGTTTAATACATGTAATCATATACTAATTCCATTAAGTTTTCCTTGTTCCCTTTCACAATATATATCTCAATTTGCCGTTGAATTGATTAATGACCTAAGTTATTTGGGTTTATTAATTTGAACTGTTAATGTGATTCGAGTGAATGGCTATACCTAATTTATTTTGGAAAAAAAGACATCCTTAGGCTCATAATTTTTTCAATTTTTTGTTGTTTAAGCTTAATTATGATTTTTATGTGGGTATGAGTTAAAAATCTTATAAAAAGATGAGATTAAAATATACATAATTGTGAACAATGGATAAACCTATTTTCTAAAGGTTTTTGGTTGGAACCTAGATGTGATGTTAAGCCCACAGGTGTTTACTAGGTTGTTATGCCATATGGAAAAGACCCATACATCCTCGCAAGTGGCATAAGAGCCAATGGTTTAGTGGGGATGAGTACAATGGTTGGTTCAATGCCTTCATCTTGATGCTATGGTATTCAAAAAAGTGGATATTGTGGCATCTGCATGGAACTTCTCATAATTGTCTTGAACATGACAAATCTTCTAGCTAATAGTTGGTTAGCTATTGTAATTCCAACTATGCAGAAGATTTGGATAAGAGAAGATCTTTTACGGGTTATGGATTTGCCCTTACTGATACTATTATTAGTTGGAAGGCTTCTTTACTATCTAAAGTTGCTTTGTTAACAACGAGGGGGAATACATGTCATTGTCGCTTGGTGAACTTACAATGATGTAAGATGTTGTGTATGTTCATTGTGATAGTGAAAGCACTACACAATTAACCAAAAATCAAATGTTTCATGAAAGAACGAAACACATATTGACATACGTTATCATTATGGTCATGAAGCTTTGAGTGACGGACCTCTAGATAAAAAGTTAATTAAGCTCGTATATGGTCTATCAAGTTTGAGTTGTGTATTGACTTAGTGTACGTAGAACTTGGAGTATAATGATTGTGACCCTAAGGAGTAAATGGATAGAAATGAGGTTTTGATTAAAGAATTAAGAAGGAGATTGTTGAGGTTAATTTCTTATTAAGGAACTAATTAGGAGTTATTAAAGTTATTTTGAAATTTTAAAATAAGTTGGAGTCAATTTAAAAATTATTGAATTAATTTGGGCTAAAAAGGAAATTTACCACAAAATCAATTAACCTGGAAAATAGTTCAAGAAACTCAGCGTATGAAATATATTACCCGTTGCGTGGAAATTGAAAAAGGAAATGCTCACGGGAATTTCCGTAATCTGTCGCTATCTTCGAAAAAATCGGAAACTAATTCCCAGTGTTTGCACTTTATAATTATCATCTAATTTCCATTTTAGTCGACTTGAGATCAGTTTTTGAGAGCTACCGAGTGAAAAAAAAAAAAAAAAGATAGTTGAGAAATACTTGCGCTCATAGAATTTTTAGGAGAATTTTTGAGTTTGTGTGTTTTATAACTATCTTGTAAACTGTTTTTGAAGTTTCAATAATAAAATTTCTCTCCTCGCTTGGACGTAGGAATAAATTCATCGAATTACTGAATTTCTTTTTTGTATTACTTATTTATTTTATTCTTTTTAATTATTTAAATAATTCATATTAGAGAGTTGAAAACTTAAAAACTAAAAGACATAAAACTGAAATAAATAACAAAAACTACCGGATTTATGTTAATTAATAAGTGTATCTTTCATGGTACTTGTGGTAATTATGAACTTAATTTATACTATTACTCCTTCCGGTTTTGAATATTTATCGTTTAAAGTTATTCATCAAAACCAATAAATTATTAATTGTATTATTAAAATGACTAATCTATCCTTAATAATTTTGTACTAAAACTCTATTTTCTATGTTAAAATTCTCTTCTTTCTTGATTATTAAGACTTATTTGTATTAAATATTAAACTTCTCTCATATTTTTAATAAGGGTAAATATAAGAAAATATGACAAAAAACACATTGGTAATCTAAGATGACATATAAAAAAAACCAAAGTAAAAATCCTAAAGTGACTAATATTTGAAACCGGTGGGAGTATAATTTATTGAGAGTTTAATCGAAACGTGGGTGGGTTAAATAACAAAAGTCCAAAACAGTCCTTACACCATTGCTTATTGAGTTTAACAAGTTACACGAATACCCTTTGGGTTTGAAGGGTGTACAACACAAGCTTATTCTGTTATGTATTGAATTTTAATCATCAAATGGAGCTATCAGGATTTGAACTCTCGCCTTCTATGTCGAAGAGGCTCTGATACCATGCCATTAAACCAACTGAATTAGTTGACCCAAAAGTTGAAGCTTATAAGTAAGGCCTCACTACAACAAATACTAGATTTAACAGCAAAATAGATTTCGCTACCAAAGAGCACATTTAGCTGCAAAAATCCAGTAGTTGCTGCCAAAAAATATGTTTAGCAGTAAAATTATATTAATTTTTTTTATTGCAAATATTTACAGTCACAACTTTATAGCATCAACTACTTTTATGGCTGTTAAAGGGCACATTTAGCAGCAATATCTAAAAGTTGCTGCAAAAAAGCATGATAAGTGCATTTTATGCACATAATTTGTCTTTGTTTATAGGCTTTAATTGCTATATTTTTGGTTAACTTAGGTGGATTCAGCTCACTTTGTATTACTATTCGTGCTAGGAGCTTTGAAGTTGAAATTGAGCTCAAAGTGTTGATTTTGGGAGCTTAGTATGCATAGAAGACGGAGCTGTGTAGTCATAACTCATGAGCACGACTCGTGGTGTGCTATTGATGCTGAAAATCTATTTTGCATAAGCCAAGAGTATGAATTAGGTGAGCTGTGAATTTGAGTAATTTTATGGGATTAGAAGACTTTCTAATTAGTCTTATTTTTATTTATATTAGCTTTTAGTTTGTTTCGGATATGTTAGAATTTCATTTAATTGTATTAATTCTATTTAGGATGTTCTCTAATTTTCCTAATTAGAGTTTTATTCTACTTAGGATTTTATTTTTTTCTCCTTTCCAAATTTTATAAGAGGAGTCTTCTTTTTCTTATGGGAGACATAGATATAGTTTTAGTTTCTTTTAGTTTTAGTTTTGTTTTCTTTATCTCATGGAGAGATAGTTTTCTCTTTTAGATAAAGAATTTTCAGTCTTGGAACCTCAATTGTGAGATTATTTTGATCTTTATCTATTTCATTTCTTTCAAGTATTTGTTTATTTTCTGTTTTTATTCAAATTAAATAAATAATCAAATATGTAATTCAATCAATATGCTAATTTAGATATTCAAATCCATAATTGTTTGAACTATCTAATGCTAATAGCAAACAACATAATTAATTTTGGACAAGATTTTGATTTTATGTTGTAAAATTAAATAATCTTCTTTAAATAATCCCACTTTTGCGATTGTTGAGTTGAATTGACCTCTTTAGTTTGTTAATGCAATCAAATGAGTTAAATTTCAAAGCTTGTTTGGAACTATTTATTTGATTAGAGATAATTAATGAGCTTCTCTTAATTATCTATTTAGCAAGGAGAGATAAGTTATTAGATCTTATCAATAACTATAACCAATTTACTTAATAAGATTTGAAACTATCTTTTGTGATCAATGAGCAATTGTTGTTTAATTCTAAGACTTGAATATCTCCTTAGCTGGATATCTTTCTTCTTTTATTTTCTTAAATTTTAATCTCTTTTTATTTATTTTAATACTTCAGTTACATTCTTCACAAAACCCCTATCTTATTTTCTTTCTTTTTTTTTTTTTAATTTATTTAAAACAAATAACTAACCAATCTCTGTGGGTTCGACCCTGCTCGCTGCTATCTATAAATTAGTTGTAGTTTGAGTAGGTATTAATTTTTTGTGTGCTCGACATGCATCGAAGCACATTTGGCAGCAATAAAGTAGTTGCTGCTATAAAGTTTTGGCCGTAGATATTTGCAACAAAAAAATGATATAGTTTTGCTGCTAAATGTGTTTTTTTCCAACAACTATTGGATTTTTGTTGCTAAATATGCTTTTTGTCAGCGAAATTTATTTTGTTGCTAAATCTAGCATTTGTTGTAATGAATTATAGTTATTATTATTATCTCTGCCAGTTATTAGTCAAGTCAATTTAAGTTCTTTTTAATTTGTATAGGATGTTGTAATGTATAAAAACTTAAGAGTAACTTTTTGATCTTTTTTTTTTCATCTAGTTATGATCCTCTAACCAATGTTATTAAAATCAGACCAGATAATTCAACCGGTTGTGAGCACGGGTTTTTCTCGATCTCGGTGATGAGAATTACTTAGTTACCTGCGGATCGGACGGACTCGAATTGGACTTGAAAGAGACCGGAATGTTGCCCGTAGAATTTCAAACGTCCTGAAATCCAGGCTATCCGCGATCTGAAGCCCCTGAAAAGGTCTCTCGAATCATTTCCAGGGTTTGGTCTACATGTCCGACTTTCGAAATTTCACCACAATTCTCGCTAAAACCGTGCGGCTCTAGTGGGCAAAACGAGTTGCTCTGCAAAGTAGAGCAACTTGGCTTGACAGACGAAAATTGGCACAGGATTTCAGAGGGTCAGACGGCTAAATTGATTGGGCGAAATGAGTGATAGAGTGATATAAAAGAGAGAACATCAGAAAAAAGGGAGACTTTTGGAAGACTTCTGGAACTTTGGATTTTCGGTTCTCAGAGAAAAAAAAAGGAAAAACAAAAAGGAAAAAAAAGAAACACAGAGAGAAAAAAGAGAGAAAGAAACCAAGAAAGTAACCCACAAACATTCTCGTCAAAACCCTAAATCAATCTTCAAGCATTGTTGACACAACCAACAACCGTTACTCATTAGTTCGGGATCATTGCGGCTTGGTTTCGGATCGTTCTGGGCTGTTGTGGGATTTGGCCGGTTGAGTTCCCAGGACACATTTCAGAACTTTCAAACTGTTTCTTCACATTCTAAGCATCCAAACAACATCAAGGTAATCTCTGAGAGGCTTTAAAACCTGTTTGCATTGATTTTCTGTGCGTTTTCTTTCATTTTTCAGAAAATCCGGAAACTGGGCTGCCCATCATAGCCGTATAGCTGTGTTCTTCATGAACACAGCCGTCCGGCTCTAACCCTAGAGCCGCCCGGCTCTGTTCCTCAGGGACAGATTTCTGGTCTGTCCCGATCGGCCGAACATAGCCCGTTTTCCATTTTAAACATTCTGCTGCGATCATTTTCGGCCCAAATCCATCCGTATGTTGTAATATTTCGATTTTTGAATTTCTGTACGTACGGATATTAGGGTTTTTGATGTTTTCCGAGTTTATTTCCTGAGTTTCGGGGTTGTTTTATCCAAATCGGATCCACAGTTCAGCATTAGCGGACCCCCGAATCTTACCAAATTCTCGAGGAATATTGAAAACAAGTAAAACAATGTTTTTACAAATGTTTTTGGTGTGTTTATTACGTTTTGGACCCTAGAAGGTTGCGGGATAACAGACCCACAAAAATGGAAACTTGCATGAAACCGAGCCAAATGGTTTCCAAAAATTGTTTTCCAGCATAAAAATCTACAGGGCGTTTCAAAACCGTTTTTCCATTTATAACCGATCCGACCGATCGGGTCGACCCGGTTACCTCTCCTAAATGCATGCCCCCGATCCTAAAAATCCCAATTCTATCCTGATTTGAGTCCTATTTGTGTTTATAACATAAACTGCGCTGATCATCTGTTTTGCAGCATTTATTTGTATTTTTGCTGTATTTAATAGATTAATTCGTGTAAATTAGGCGCTTGTATCTTTTAGATCCTCATGTACTTAGGCGATTATAAATGTGAGGACTAGAGTTTTTATCTTTTATTCGATTGGGTTGTATAATCAGCCTCTATCATTTTCTTGTATATTTCAGATGTATGATTTATTTTTCTGCTATTTATTTTCTGCATTCTGCTTTAACACGGGCTAATAAACTAAACGAATTGGGTAGAGAAAAGATAATAAATTGAATAAATATGGCTTTTTAAATAATAAGCGAATACAAGTTTGAGGTTAAGTAGGTAAGTTGCCCGAACCCTGAATTTCTGGATTAGGTACAGTAGTCTGCGCTCGGTAGGAAGCTGTACCGGAATTTCCAGGATGAGCTGATCCGGGTGGTGACTTTGTCACTGATATCGAAATTTAGGTTTCGAGGTCTTTAAAGTTAAAAAACGTTTTTCTACAAAATGGAATTTCAAAACAAACGAATGATTTTCCCTAAAGTAAGATAAACAAAACCCGCTTTTCCCAAAACATCACTAAACCATTTCTTTCTTTCATTTTCCCCGGTTCGCTTCACCGTGTCCCACTCTTTCGAGGTCGTCCGCTCATAGTGGCGACTCTGTTGGGGATTATAAAAGTTTCTTTAAAAGTTTTTTATAAAAACTTAAGGAACTTAGGCAACTATTGAAATATAAACTCGCTTGTATTCGTTTATCAATTTATAAATACCATATTTATTCATACCTTACATATCATGACATTTTCTTCTTCTCAACCCCTCAAATACATTGATTAACCTCGGTTTACCCAAGAAGGTGGACTACCTCTACCGCCGGGATTGGAGACACCTGACGGGTAAACCACTCATAGCCCCGCATGACCATACATCGTGTTCTACAGTGGGGAAGTGTTTATTCGCTATGGGAGCCTGTACGACCCTTGCTTTGACTTTGACCCACATATAATGGCTTAGTAACTTCCCCTAGGATTACCAAAACATAAATCTAAAATTGAACAATGGAGCGTGCACCTTTGCATCCCCCGTTGATGCCAGAAAGACCCAACACCTAGGAAGAATGCGTGACCAATCGAAAGGAGAAATAAGGTTGGAAGGGAGAGCATATTTTTGCATGTGCTAACATTTGCTCCATGGTGATTTTCTCTTTACTTTTTCATGAAGCATTTAAAAACACATATTATCTCATGTGCCATTTCTAATCACGTTTTCATGCAGCCATCTTTAAATACGTATGCATATGTGTAACATTTATGCTAGTCACATCTTCATGTAGCCATTTTCGAACATCGGCATATGCGTGACACTAATCGCATTTTCGTGTAGTGATGACATTTTATTCGTGTGCCATTTACATCTCGCGTGCGATATTTCCATAAAGCATACACGACATTGGTCTGTGTGTCATGCATCTTAACCACATTTTTGTGTAGCCATTTGTATTTGCATATGACATACGCATCCATGTCATATTACCCCACCTAATAAAGGATGTTCCAAGCATGCCCCTTACGATAATTTCGTTCCATGACGTGTTGGATACCCCAAAACTATTTGATTTCCGCCCGGGCACCGGATTGCACTCGGTCATTTCACAAAATATCATATCGTTTAATGGTAGACCACAATGGTCCTATGTTTGCTTCCGTGCGATAGTTCGCATGATGCCATCACATGACATCACGTTCATTCATCATAGATGTCCCTGCGACGCCAAGTCCTCTTTGTGCGTGCATTATGGTTCATATCGAACTATTTCATAACATTGTGAAATCATTTAAGGAGCTCCCCGGGCGCCAAATTAGTACACATATAGGGGCATATCATAACATTATTAACTCATGCAAGGTGCTCCAAGAATGCCGAACCTTTGTATCTGGCTCGTCACATATGTGACCTGTTTGCGACATCACTTCATATAGGATGCACCAAAAGCATCAGAACTCTGCCCGAGTAATGAATTCCACGAGACCATTTCATACCATTTCCTTTTGCTTTAAAAAGCGTCAAAACTTTGTCCGTGTGTTGGCCACACGTGACTGTTTCATAACCTTCATTAGGTGCCCCGAAAGCGCCGAACTTCCGTTCGTGTGTCGGCTCACACACGGCCCCTTTGCATCTTCTTTTGCATAGCATTGGGCACTCTTGGAACATCTGGAATAAAGAACTCCCACCCATTATCGCTTTCATTCATAAAGCATCAAACACACACTGTCATTTTTGTGTCGTCCTAATCATGCCTTTATACAATCATTTTCAAAACATTGACATTTTTATGACATCGACGCTAACCGTGTCTTTGTGCAGCCATGATATTTTGTTCGCATGCCAAACACACATTGTGTGTTAACATTTCCACATAGCCTACAAGACATCATTCTGTATGTCATGCATCCTAACCACATTTTTCTGCAGCCACCTACACTTTGGATGACATATGCATTCATTCCTTACATGCACGACATCGTTTCATATGTCATGCATCCTAACCACATCTATCTGCAGCCACCTACACTTTGGATGACATATGCATTCATTCCTTGCATGCACGATGTCATTCTGTATGTCATGCATCCTGACCACATTTTTCTGCAGCCACTTACGTTTTATGTGACATGTGCATTCATGCCATATCATATCGTTGCACTTAATAAAGGATGTTCCAAGGGTGCCCATCATGATCATTTCATTTCATAACAGCTGCCCCAGAGTCACCCGTGTCTTACCCGTGCCCCGGTTTGCACTCGGCCATCCCTCTATACTAGGGGTGGCAATGGGGCGGGGATTACCCAAAAACCGTGGGGATCCGAACCGGCGGGCGCGGGGAATAACCGTTATAATCCCCCACGGGGATGGGGGTGGGGATTTTTTTATCCCCAGTACTTAAACGGGCTTGGGGGCGGGGAGTACTATCCCCGCCCCGCTCCCGAATAAATCCCCGTATAAAACCCGCATATATATATATATATATATATAAAGAAAGGTTAATTAATTCCTGATTAGATCAAGCTAATTATCGCCAAAAAATAATGAATTATCTCCAACTCACCAAGTTCAAAGAGATGGAAAAATATGCAGCTTTGAACAATTTGTTGCTGCTTCTGAACAATCTATGTTGGGGTTGAACTTGATCATTATTTGGAGGAGCGTTTGTTACCAAGGAAAGAAGAATTTGATTTACTTGGTTGGTGGAAAAATTGCCTCAAGTTGCGATTAATTGCTCGGCATATTTTTGCAATTCACATGTCAACTGTGGTTTCAGAGTCAGCTTTTAGTACATGTGTTAGAGTTATAAGTGAGTCTCATAGCAGTCTTAATTCTGAGATGGTAGAAGCACTGATGTGCACTCAAAGTTGGTTAGAAGTTGAAGTAAAAGGTATTATACTTATAAATTGTTTCTTATTAATTTACTTTACTTCAAAATTATGTATTAAAAATGTTTTAATATAATGAATACTTGTGTTTTTATATTCTAAATCAGTTATGGATTCATTGTTGTGGAACATGAACAAAGATATGGATGTTCTTCAGGTAGTTTTTTACTTTTGATATTTAGTTTTTTTATTTATTATTCTATGCATCTAATATTTGCTTTTTTTCTTATAGGATGATGAAAATACGAATCACAACAAAACAACAAAACCAAGTCCTAGCTCTTAAATGATTGGACTTCAATTTCAAGTTGTTCAAAGAAAGTTCACTTGGAACTTAAATATTTGTAATATTGGATATATTTTGTACTTTGAATATTTAATGTTAAACCACATTTGTAATGTGGTAGAATTTGTATTTTGGTTATTGAATGTTAAAATGGTTATTAAAATAATATTAATTTATTTTATTTATTGGATATGGGCGGGCGGGGATTCACCGAAACCCGTAGGCACCCGCACGGGGCGGGGATGGGGGTGAAAAAATCCCCGAAATATTAAATGGGGAATCACCGAAACCGCTCCCGCAATCATTGGGGACGGAGTGGGGAATGCACCCCCGCAACCGCACCCGCACCGTTGCCACCCCTACTCTATACCATCACATTCACTAGGAGACCACAACGGTTCTAGATCTATGTTTATGTGGGGAGTCACATGACAAACATGGCATCACATTTTATACATTCATAATCGGTGTTAAGAAGATATCGAGATTTCACTTGTGTGCCGCGATCCGCATCTGATTGCTCACGACATTATCGAATCATCCAGGGTGTTCCATGAATACCCAATTAGTACACATATAGGGGCATTCCATGACATTACTAAATCATGCAAGGCGTTTCACGAACGCCAAACTTTTGTCGGGGTCTCAAGTTACACGTGACTTGTCTGTAACATCATTTCATGTTAGATGTATCAAAAGCATCAGAACTCTATCTGTGTATCGGCACATACACGACCATTCCATAACATCCATTAGGTGCCTCAAAAGCATCAGAACTCTGTTTGTGTATCGGTATACACACGACCGTTCTATAACATCCTTTAGGTGCCTCAAAAGCATCAGAACTCTGTCCGTGTGCCAGCCACGCGTGACCATTTCATGACATCCACTAGGCGCTCTGAAGGCACCAAACCTATGTCCATGTGTGGGATCACACGCGGTCTGTTAGCATTGCCTTTTTGCATAGCATAGGGGCATCCGTGGAACGTCCAAAATATATAATAAAGAAAATCATTCTCATTCTTGTTTCCATCCATCTGACATCATTCAATCGCATCAACCCATGACCGTACATTTCATTCATACATAAACACAAGGTGCTCCCTGAGCGCCGAAACTCGGCTCACATACCAAGCACGTTATCTCATATCATTTCATCGCATAAAAGCCCAAGGTGCTCCCCGAGCGCCGAAACACTATCCGTGTTTCGAGCACACCATTCCGTCTTATTTTATTTCATTTCATTTCATGCTTAAAAACTCAGGGCACTCCCTGAGCACCTACAATTGTGTTTGGCCACCGGGCACATACATGTATCCATGCTATCTTAACTCTTCCTTCGCAAGCAATATCTTACTTCGACCCGTGGACACCCCAATGTGTCATTCTTCTCAGGAGCATAATTATGCACCTATCTTAACTTCCTCACAAGCATTGTCTTGCTTCGACCCGTGGACACACCTATGTCATTTCTTCCTAGGGGCATAACTATGCACCCTATCTTAACTCTCCTTCACAAGTCACAACTTGCATCGACCCGTGGACACCCCAGTGTGTCATTTCTCCCCAGGGGCATAGCTATGCACCCTATCACAAGTACTACTTGCTTCAACCCATGGATACTCCTGAGTATCGTTTTATCCCTGTGGTGTATATTTATACGCCATACTTTTCTTTAGCATGCATGCATCAACCGCAACAACATTCATTGCATCTACACGTTTCCCTTTTTGACTTTACGTGCATATTCATCGGTTCCGAATAGCCTAGCATAACATGGCATTACATGGCATCATATGTACAACTCACCATTCACACTCATGCACATTGCACCACATATTCATGTATACATCATTCCCTGTTGGTATCTGCCACGCATGTGCCTGTCGACACTAATGAGTAGTCTCATCAGGGGGAAAGAATCTTGAGGATGGCCAACCCAAGGAATTTCAACGCCATAACAAATGTTGTGGAAGATTATGTCACTTCATCACGATTCCGGAAGGCAATCAGGGAAGAAGCGGCAGCTATGTTGAGAGAAATGCTGGGGGATGATCTTGACAGAGTAGGGAGGCTGACGGTGAGATGCACTAAGTTGGAAACCCGGGTGGTAGGACTTGAAGGAAAAATAAGAGGCATGGCAAGCACGGACTACAATGTTGGTATGGATAAAGAGCAGAACATGAAGATTGCTGACACTCCTTCTCGACACCTTGGAAGGCCCTCTCACCAGAACTTGGGCTTACTGGGGTCGACCGATGAAGGAGAACTAAAAAGGCCTCTTGACACCGATGCCGACATTGACCCTATTTCGTGGCATATCCAGAGTTCACCTCCTGAAGACAAAGGGGCGATCACTTCCTCTGGGCCTTGTTCGGTGAATAGACTATTTGCCATATGTTGAAAGATGGGCCTGCTACAGAGTGTCAGACCATACGTGACGCCAACACCCGAACAAAAAGGGAACTTCTGCAGCTATCATGTGATAGCAGGCCACCGGACTAATGAATGTGTCGGTCTGCGAGGGAGGATCCAGAAGCTGGTCGACGAAGGAAAATTGAAAGTGCCGTCTGCCTCTAATGAGCGATCAGTGGCAAACAAGGGGACCACCAAATAAATTCCTCAAACTTCCCTGGGAGAGGAATATGATGAAGAGCTATAGGTCTGATCTAACAAGAGCGAGGCAATGGTACTGAAGCTGTGGCAGTGACTAGTCAGGGAATAATCAGATGCTAGGAGATCAATACCCTTAGAGGCTTCCTTTTTGTAGTGGACTCATTTTGTTTATAAGGCATATTGAAATCATTTTGAATGCAATGCATTTTGTGATCTTCTTACTTATATGGTGATTGCATGTATATGGCATTATGTACGCATTTGATCATCTAAAATGACATATCAAACACTCATTATATCAAAATACATGACATCAGTCTGAATACTGTAGGGAACCTAAAAGTGAACCTGGCCCTGATCGAACTCTCTCTTGAAAGGTGAGCTTGTGAGATAAATAAATGATATGATGGCACCACCTCCACCGAGTCGTTTGCTGGTCCAACTCAACAATCCTTATGAGATGCTATTGGCCCTGCCCTAGAGTTTCAACTCAAATGGCACGCATGATCCCTAAACCATTCCAAGCTAAAAGCCATTGTTGGAACCCCAATGTAAACCCTAAGACAAAGCCCCAAGCTTGATCCCATATCCAAGAGGGTACCCCAAGCCAAGACCCTAAAGCTAAAATTCTCAAACTCACCAAAACCTCTAACCTGTGGGAAATTCAAATGGCTTTCATCATCCACATCACCCATCATGTGTAGAATGCTGAATCGGTCTTGGTTGTAGTGCAAACATCATCCTATTCATGTGACATTCATATGTACATGACATTCTGCATGCATTGTTTATCCAAAAATATATTAAACACGCATGACATGCATAGATTTGAATGCAGCAGGAAAACCAACAGATGGCAATGGCTTGGGCTTATTCCTTCGGAAAAAAAAGAAGGGGATCGGTGCTGACAGAAGTCTTTCTCCCCTCATACATGGCCGCCATAGCTAACACTGGAGTGTCTCATAGCATTAAAGGGTAATCTTCAGCTCTCATCATTGTCAAATCCTTCCCTTTTATCTGTGAAAGATTTGGACTTTCCTGTCTTCAAAACCAAAGCTTTTCCTCTTCCCTTTTCCAATCTCTTCCACACCTTCAACACCCTTTGTCTTCTGTTTACCACAAAACCACTAACACCCATTTGACAGAACCCTTTCTTTTCATCCTTCCCCCTAAACTGATTCTGTGAAGCCTCATTTTCCACCATCTATGGCTTTTAACAAGAAATTAAACCCCAATGCTGTTCCATATTCGCATCATCTCATTAGCACAAAGGTAACATGGGCCTATGACAGAGTACTGACTCAATCAGTCTTTGTTTATCATCAACCTGTACCAGGTTAGGGATTCTCCTTCTGCCCCATGCCACTTCTCTTCAACCTAAACCCCCAGACCAAATATTTTGTAGCCCCAGACTGACAGGAAAGGCCTTGATTTCATGTCAAAGAGAGGATTTGAATATAAGCCTACTTCAATTGAGCTAGAGTTTGTCACTACACAAGCAACTATTGATAGAACTCCTAGATGACCACTGTTCCTATCCGACAAAGTCCACACTATAGCCTGTACTAAACTTCATGGAAAAAAGTAGCTGGTGGGACGTTTTGTGAAAAGGATGGTTATTCACCAGCAACATTCAACCCAATAAGGGATGGTTTTGTTGAGCAAAATGTACTAGGAAATGGAGAAGACTGACACCTACCCCTATGAACTTCACCAACAGTGTTGGAGCAACCAGGTTCTATAAAGCTTTCAAAAATCATGAATGGGATGTTCCCATCAACAGGAAGACTTGCAAAACCTGCTATGCTAATATTCAGGGGAAAGTTGCATTTACCGATTATTTCAAGAACCCAGTCTTCAGCTGCAACAGAAGTGACTACTTACCAGTGGTTCTTTCACTTCCTAGCCATGGTGTGCCTTACTTTAAGGTTATTATTATTAACAGACATAGGAAAACCACAATTAACTCAAGTCATTCTGAATCCGGCCATGCCTTGAAGGACTGAAAGCTGGACCCACCTTTGGAGACTGCGCATAAGCTGGAATCTGGGGTGAATTGAGAACATGAACACAGTTTTGGACCCTTAAAGATTTGATGGGTTAATTGACTCCATCTTAGGTTATCTACTCATAGAGGCACCTCCATCCAGTGGTCAGCTGTACACCTTGGTGACCTGCCCTTAGCATATCCCTAGCGGATCTTAAAAAAAAAGTATAATGAAGGGACATTGATCCACACCGGAGTGACAGGACGGAGTTTCCTAATGCATTCACATTCATCATATCATAAATGTTTCATATGCCGTTTAGATGTTCAATATGCATGTGTCATGCCATTACATATAAATGTCAATATACAGGTTGCCGCACGCAGCAAATCAGATCTGATAAAGTGTTTTGCAACCAAACACCCAAACACAAACCTCTAATACTAGGGACAAGAAAAACTTAATCCATGAAACATCATCAAGGACAATCCTATCATGATCCTCAACGGACTTGTTAAGGTGCATTTCCCAATTCTAAGACAAGCCAGTGCTGAGAAATCCACTCTACTGGCGTGCTCTTGTAGACTTGGTCATCATTTAAAAAAAAACACACACAATAATCCCTAATGAGAGCTTCTGACATGGAAAACCGAAGGGATGTGTTGGTAACAAGGAAAGAGTGATGTTCAAATTCAGAGTCACTTTTGATTTTACTATCGCATCATAATGATATTAGGCATGTTTGATTTTCTGTTTAGATGTTCATATTGCATGCACCATGCCATTGTATGTAAACATCCATTAGTAGGCCATTGCATCCAAACCCACGATGGCTTCAATGAAATTGTTACTGCAAATGGCAACTACCGGCCCAGTTGTACCTTCTCCAGCAAAATTATCCTCGGCAGAGTGGTCCCCATTGGGATCATCCCAGTAGAGTCTCAAGTGAAATCCCTAATAGGGTCCCAGCTAAGACATTTTCCACTGAATCAGAATCTCCAACAGATCCCCCAGTAGGATCAAATGGATCGGGGTGTTCCCCAGCGGAGTTCTTAGCTAAAACGATCCCCGCTGAATCAAAATCCTCGGCGAAGTCACCCGATTGAAACGGTACCCACAGCAGATCATCGAAAGTCACAAGTTCATTCCCCAGCATAACGCAGATACCAAGCATAGTATCAGGGGCATCATGTGGCATACATGTATACACTTGAATCATGCCCGCATACACGCATACACTCGTTAATAATCCAGCCGTATTTATTCTTGATCGAAGAGGAAAAATTTTTGTTTCCAAAATTATCGATCAAAGAATAAATACGTGCTCTTGCATCAATCTCACTAAGACTCTCATCACTATCATTGGGGTCATCTCAAATCGGAACCACTTCCTGAGACAGAAAAGATGTAATCCAGGGGCACCATCAGAGTCCTAGCGCGCAAATTAGAGCTATATGACTCCAAATCTTAGGTATGAAAAACTTCTCTAATTATGAAAGTTTTTGTTCATACCAATATCACCCCGAGATTCTTGCCCTTTGTAGGTCCAGGGGCAGAACAATCCAGCTGTATTTATTCTCAATAAAAGAACATACCCGCTCAAAGCCGTAGAGAGCCAGCAGCTACCGGCACTCGGTGACCGTCCTCTCTTCCTGGAACCACGAGGACCCGAGCCACCGTACAACCCACGGGAACTCCACCAATACGAAGTCGTCATCCTTTATCATGTGCACGATCGGCAGAGGGAAGAAGGCGTACTCATAGGCCCAAATCTGCAACAACCAGAAGCACAATCAGCATTTTCAGATAAGTCAAAACTCATAGCATAAATTAAAGAATACTGATTATTTTTACTTACGTGCAGGACAATCCAATGGATCTTCACGTCCGTGTGCTCCCTCTGGGCACTCAAGTCCAACCCACAGTGCAGTTGCGCCAGCCCTCCTTGAGGCAAAATCAAAACTGAAAAAGCCCTCCTTGAGGCACCCAAACCAAGAAAGCCCTCATAGAGGTAAAGGTAAATCTAAGAAGCCCTTCTTGTGGCAAAATCAAAACTGAGAAAGCCCTCCTTGTGGCAAAATCAAATCTAAAAAGCTCTTCTTGAGGCAACCAAACTAAAAAAGCCCTCCTTGAGGCAAAATCAAATCTAAAAAGCCCTCCTTGAGGCAAAACCAAATAAAAAAAGCCCTCCTTGAGGCAACCAAACCGAAAAAGACCTCATTGAGGCAATCGAATTGAAAAAGCCCTCCTTGAGGCAATTAAACTAAAAATTCCTCCTTGAGGCAATTAAATCCAAGAAGTCCTCCCAGAAGCAATTCAGATAGCTCGGGCAAGACCGCTGCACCATAATTTGACAAGAGCAAGTCCCCAATGCCGTAGAGGTCGACACCAACGAAACCCTTTGGTACGCTTTATTTCCCTTTACTCACCGTGCTCCCAATCGCGAGACCATACTCGAATCGGGCGTAAGCTACCGATTTAGTCGACTTTGATCTTGCGAGGGGAAGCCTGTGAGCACGGGTTTTTCCCGACCTCAATGATGAGAATTACTTAGTTACCTGTGGATCGGACGAACTCGAATTGGACTTGAAAGCGACCAGAATGTTGCTCGGGGAATCTCAAATGTCCTGAAATCCAAGCCCCCGAAAAGGTCTCCCGAATCATTTTTAGGGTTTGGTCTACGCGTCCGACTTTTGAAATTTTGCCCCAATTCTCGGTAGAACCGGGCGGCTCTGGTTTTTTGAACGTCCATGTAATTTCCTAATTTCAAACATCCATCTATGACCCAAAGTAGTAAATAATAAAAAAACAATTTGATTAAGAAGACAGCATCACGTGATGAGGTCTGAAGAATTCATCCCGAGATTCTACCTTTTAGCACTACAGTCGCAGGACTGTATTTTAAGGAACTACAGTCGTGTGACTGTAATTAGAGTCTTGCGACTCTAGTGTTACAGTTGTGTGATCGTAGTGAACAGCACCCGACAGTGGTTTTCTTTATTTTCTAAAATCATTTGTTTCAATCGATTTTGATGATTTCTAGAGATTCTGGAAATCCAAGGGTCTACTAACACTGAACCAATGATCCGATTTTGAATCTAACAACCGTGAATTCCAAGAATAGAAACCAACAAAACCCTAAATCTCACATCCGCCTTATTGAAAATCTGGAAACCACAATTTTAGAGTGTACGGATGTGATTTGACCGAATTGAATCATGAAAAGTCATTTAAAATGGGAAAACTGGCCATATTCGGTCGTATTAGGGCATTTCAGGTCTCTGCCTTGAAGAATATAGTCATGTGACTGTATTATATAGTTGTGCAACTCTATTTTGATAACTATAGTCGTGCGACTGTAGCTAGAGTCGTGTGACTATAGTTGCAGAGATAACTTTCTGGATAATCATTTAAACATAAAAATGCAACCATAAATTACCACAAATCGAGTTTTAAGGCCTCTCAGAGTTTACCTTTTTGATGTTCCAGTGTGTTTAACAATCAGAATTGGATTCGAACATGCGAATCTGCTTAGAACCTAACGAATGTCCCGAAATCCTCGAATACACGTCTTGAATTAATCCGAATAACCTAAAAACGACCCGAGCAAGTGATGAAGTGCCCAGAAACTTACCCTCGATACATTTCCTAATTGTTTTGATATCTTTTTCTCTCTTTTGTATTGGTTTTTATTGATTCTTGGTGATTTTCCCATACTTTCTCCCACTTTCTCTCTCTAAACCCTATTTTCTCTCACTAGGATTCTTTCCCCCTTCTCAAATTGATCTCCCTCTTTTCTTTTTGTTTCTATCTCCTCCCCCTAGGTTTTCCCCGCTCCACTTAATTCAAGGAGCTAAAATCGGAGTCAAAGATAGATTTATGATTTATAATCACGCGACTGTAGTTACTATAGTCGTACGATTGTATACTATAGTCATACAACTGTAGACTATAGTCGTATGATTGTAGTTGTGAAATTTTAGCTCTGCGGCTTTAAATAGAGCCTGCATGCCTTAACTATACCTTACACTCACACCTAAGCTTCCTAACTACTTGACGGACCTTGATCGGGATTTCAAATTAGGACTCTTTTGAATTTCGGGCCGTTTGAGAACATTCCGGGCATTATTCTGCTTATTCTCAAATTCAACTCATGTTCATCTGTCTAACAGGTAACAAAGGGTTTTCATCGTAGTGGTTGGGAAAAACCTGTGCTCACAGGCTGCCCCTCGCGGGGTCAAAGTCGACATGGTTTGGCTTTTGTGCCCGTTTCAAGTTTGGTCTCGCGATAGAGAGCACGGTGGGAAAAGGAAAAAGGAAACGTACTTGTCGTCTTTCTCATGTTGGTCCTCCATGGTGCTTGTGTCACGGATGGAATTGTGTTGAATTGGTTCAGGGACTTGTTTCGATGTCTATGTGAAATAACAGTCTAGCCCGCCTCGATGTCTGTGCGAAGTAGCAGTCTAGCCCGAGTTGAGTTGATTTAGGCACTTATTTCAATGTCTGTGAGAAATAGCGGTCTAGCCTGAGTTGAGTTGATTAAGGGACTTACTTCGGTGTCTGTCCGAGGTAATGGTCTAGCCCGAGTTGAGTTGATTTAGGGACTTGCCTTGGTGTCCATGTGAGGTAGCAGTCTAGATCGATTGATTCAGGGACTTTTTTTGATGTCTGTGCGAAACAGCGGTCTAGCTCGAGTTGAGTTGATTCAAGGACTTACCTCAGTGCCTGTGCGAGGTAGTGGTCTAGCCCAAGTTAAGTTGATTCAGGGGCTAATTTTGATGTCTGTGGGAAACAGCGGTCTAGCCCAAGTTAAGTTGATTCAAGGATTTACGTCGGTGTCTGTGTGAAATAGTGGTCTAGCCCGAGTTGAGTTGATTCAGGGACTTGTTTTGATGTCTGTATAAAGCAGTGGTCTAGCCCAAGTTGAGTTAATTCAGGGACTTGCCTCGGTGTTTGTGCGAGGTAGCGGTCTAGCCTGAGTTAAGTTGATTTTAGACTTGTTTCAATATCTGTACGAAATAGTGGTGTAGCTCGAGTTGAGTTGATTCAGGGACTTGTTTCAATGTCTGTGCAAAATAGCAGTCTAGCCCGAGTTGAGTTGATTCAAGGACTTCCTCGGTTCCTTTGTGAAGCAGCATTCCAGCTCGATTTGAGTTGATTCGAAGTCGGTTCTAGGAGCTTTGGTTTGAAGTCAGTTCCAGGAGCTTTGGTTCGAAGTTCGCTCAGGGAGCATTGGTTTGAAGTTGTGGTAGCTCTCGGTGGAGCAATAATTTTGAATTTGTGTCCTGAGTGCGTATTTATTCCTCGATCGATAATTTTGGAAAAAATTTTTGCCCCTTTGATAAAAAATAAAAACGACTTGATTGTTTTGCCCCTGGATACCTGTAAAAGCAAGGAATACCCTTCTCAGGATTATATTGGCATGAACGAAATTCCAAAAAGTGAGAAAACTCTCTTGCCTGAGATTTAGAGTCGCACGGCTCTAATTTGCATACTACAGCCCAGGGGATGTCCCAGTGTCGGCCTATTTCTCTTTTCAGAGCACTTATGATTCGGGACAACATGCTGTTGACCATAAGTACATGAACTCGAGTTAGCATTGATGCATGTATGCATGTGCGTGTGTATGTTTCGAGTGCATGCAAGTATGTGACATTATGTTTCTGCTGTTGGTCTTAATGTAGTCCAGATTTAGCGTTCAGCACCACGAGTCACCCTAGTTGCGGATCTAGAGCTCATGAACCAGGCTTTTAGGATGTGCGTGGACCTACTGGAGGAGCAGCTTGCTTATTATGAGAACACCGGCGATGTGAACCAGGTGGATGATTAGGGTGATAGGGCATAGTCTTAGATCTTTTCTTTTTCTTCTTTGACAATCTAACTCGTATGTGGGCTCATTCGGCTACTTTGCTTGTACTACCCATGCGTGGGCCTATTTCTGCACATTTTGTTTTGGTACATTGGTCGTGAGCGTGAGGCGCTGACCTTGAAATGCCCCGGGTTGCAGGGAGTTAGGATTACCTAAACCTGTGGTTGTGTGACTTGTGTTTTTGTTTTGTGTCCTAACTTTTGCATAGACCGCCCTTTCGTGTTTTCGATCTATTGGATAGTCTTAATTTTTGCCTGAACCGCCCTTTTGGGTTTTCGACTCAGCAGACTTTTATTTATATCCTAATTTTTACATAGACCGCCTTTTCAGGTTTTCAATCTATCAGATATTTCTTTTTTTTTCTTTTTTTTTGCTTGAAGTGAGATGCATGCAAACAGAAAATGTGTACAGCCTATATGTATAATATGAACTGAATTTCAAGCAGACTTGGGACATTTAAACAAACTGAGCAATGCATTCATTTATTCACTCATTAATAATGTTTTAGCACAATGCACATCAAGGATGAAATGAAGCTAAGGACAGAATCAGTAATGGCATCCGTCTCGACCGAATCCATGACTACCACTAGCCAGTTATGAGCACGAGTTTTCCCGACCTCTATGATGAGAATCCTTTATTATCTCTGTTAAGCAGTTAGACTTGGAATTGAGCAGAGGAATACCTCAAACCCTCCGAAAACCAAACCGCCCGTGATCTGAAACCCCGAGAAAGGTCCCTCGAGTGATTACAGGATTTAGAGCTGAGCATAAGAATTAGGGGAGTCTACCCTGACTCTGTATAGAAGAATTAAGGGAGTCTACCCTGACTCTGTTTAGAGCCGCACGGCTGTAGCTGCAAAACTACAACCGTACAGATGTAGATTAGAGCTGCGCGGCTCTGGTGGGCAGCTAAGTTGCGCTGTAAAAGCAGAGCAACTTGGCCAAAGCAGGGCTACAGGGGAGGCTCAAGATACTACTAGTTCTTTCTATTTAGCCTCATTTAATGTAAGAAATGATTAAAGAGAAGGAGAGATATATAAGCAAAAATTTTTCGGATCAAAGGAGGAGTTTTTTCTTGCCAAAAAAAAAAAAAGGTTTTAGGCAGAGGAAAAAAGAAACAGAGAAATAAGAGAGGAAAAGAGAGAAAGAGGGAAACCGAGCAACCAAAACCAACACACATCTAAAAACACCTAACGACAACTCTCAACCATTGCTCACTTGTTTGGATACATTTTCGGATTCGTTTCAGATTGGTTCGGCATTCGTTTGTGGAATTTCAGGAGTTTGCAGATTTGAGGCACATTCTAGCCTTTCAATCCGTTTCTGATTATCCAATACACTGAAACAAGAAGGTAAACTCTGAGAGGCCTTAAAATTTGTGTCCATTGTGTTTTCGTGCATTTTCTTCTATGTTTTCTCAATTTCTGGAAAACCGGCTACCCGAACAGAGCCGCACGACTGTATTTTCCCAGAAAACAGCCACATGGCTATGATCTCTTATAACAGAGCTACGCGGATCTAACACTAGAGCAGCATGGCTGTGTTCCTTCCGGGCAGAAACCCGAAAACGCCCCCAATTTGGCCGAAAATATCCCGATTTCCATTTGGTTCATCCTGTTGAGATTCTTTTTTTGGCCCAAATACACTTGTGCATTATTAAACTGTGGTTTTTAGATTTCTATGTGCACGGGTGTTGGATTTTTTGTTTTCCTGGATTTCGGAGTCATTCGATCCAAGTCGGATCCACCGTCTAGCACTAGCGGACCCCCGAACTCTACAGAAATCCTTAGGAAATATAAAAAACGAGCAAAATAACAATTTTCAAAAAAATGAGAAAATTGATTTTGGGTTCCGGGTGTTACAATTGCACGGTTGTGGATCTTAAAGCTGCACGGTTGTAGTTCCCGGAAGGGGACAAAATCGCAGGGCGACCCACGTGGACGTTGTCACGTGATGCTATCTTCGAATCAAATCGTTTTTGGTGTGTTTATCGCTTTCAGACTCTAGATGATTATTGAAATTAGGAAACCCGCATGAACGGAACCCCGAGTTCTGGGATAACAGACTGCTGAAATGCAGAAATTTGCATGAAATTGAGCCAAATGGTTTTCTAAAATTATTTTCCTGCACCAAAAATATCTACAGGGCATTTCAAAACCGTTTTCCAGGTCTAGCCAAGTCGACTGGCCGAGTCGGCCAGTCTATCCCCTAAATGCATGCCCCTGTTCCTAAAAATCCCAATTCTGTCCTGTGTGAGTCCTATTTATGTTTGTGAGATAATTGTGCTAACCGTCTGTTTTGCAGCATTTATTTCCCTTTTTATTATTTTTGATGTAATTAATAGATTGATTCGTGTATTTTAGGCGTTTGTAAATTTTTAGATACCCCTGTATTCTAGGCCCTTGTAATGTGAGGATGAGAGTTTTTCTTTTTATTTAATTTGGTTGTATAAGTAGTCTCTATTATTTTTGTATGATTTGGATGCATGATTTGCTTTTCTACAATTTATTTCTGTCATCTGTATGAGCATCGGCTGATCATTAAACAAAATCGGGTAGAGAAAGATAATAAATTGAATAAATGCGGTAGTATAAATTACAAAATGAAAACAAGCTCGAGGTTAAATAGGTAAGTTGCCCGAACCCTAAATCTCTAGATTAGGTACACTGTCTATACTTGGTAGGGAGCTGTACCGGAATTTCACGGATGAGCTAATCCGAGTGGCGACTCTATCACTGATCTTGAAATTTAGGTTTTGAGGTCTTTAATTAATAAAAATGGGAAAATGTTTTCTACAAAAGGAATTTCTAAAACAAATCAACAGCTTCTCCTAAAAACAAGACATCAAACCCGTTTTCAAAAACCAAATATTTCTACTTCTCTCTCTTTTTCCCCGGTTCGTTTCGTCGCGTTCCTTCTTAAAAGGACGTCCGCTCACACAGTTCTTTGCAGATTTTCTAGCTGATGGTGTTCACCTCACTGTCTTGACTTTTGCATAGACCGCATTTTTGGTTTTCGATCCATCGAACTTTTTTTTTGCATGGAGTATCACCTGAGCTTGTCTTGATTGTTGGGATTGACAAATTCATTTCCATCCATATCCACGATCCCCACAGCGCCCTTTGAAAGTACTTTCTTGATTACATGCGGACCTTCCCAATTCAGCTTGAACTTTCCCCGTAAGTCTGTGTTGGTCTGAGAACCAAATCCCCGGCCTTGAGTGGGTGTTTTTGATGACGAAATTTGTTGTTGTAACCCCTAGCCATTCGCCACTGATACATCTACAAGTGATCTAATGCCCTGAGACGAGTCTCATCGATCATTGCTATCTGTTCATATCTCGACTGGATCCATCCGGATTCTGGCAACTGTGCCTCCATGACAACCCTCAGTGACGTGATCTTTATTTCCACTGGTAGAATTGCTTCCATCCAATGTACCATTGAGTACGATTTCTGTCCAGTAGGTGTTCTGATGCTAATCCCGTATCCCAAATAGGCAAATGGCAACATGTCTGCCCACTCTTTGTAGGTAACTACCATCTTTGACAGAATTCTTTTGATAGACTTATTGGCCGCTTCTACCACCCTATTGGCTTGTGGGTGATACAGAGATGAGTTATGATGTTCAACCCTTTATTCTGGAACAACCGTACTATTGGCCCCCTGAAACTATACTCCATTATTAGTCACAACATGATGCGGGATTCCATACTGCGCAAAGATGTTCTTCTCGATGAACTTGGTCATTTTCTAATTTTTTTCCTTTTTTTTTTCTTATGAACTTGGCCGTCTTCTTTTTTTTTTCATAAATTTGGATTTTGAAGAGGTTCGGCATTGAACCCACAATTTTCCATCTCCATATTGAGAGATGTACAGATCGAGCTGCGCCAAATTGGTCCTTATTCTTAACCTTCTCTGCTCATTCTGGTCCAAGTCTTTTGAGCTTCTATTTGACAGGTCTCATTTTCGGATCCGTTGGAATTCTACGTTTTGTAATCTCTTCGTCAACCCTATGCATATCGTCGTAGAAGCGGGCGAAGGCTTTCGCGTGCTTTTGGAGTACTTTTACAATTTCGTTTCTCTCATCAGGTGTGAGGTCGTTCAAGATGGATACTGTCAGCGCCGGAATTTTCCATCCTAAAAAAAACAACACGTGTCACACGACTGTAAATACACTTGTGAGACTGTTGTTACAGTCATGTGACTGTAATTAAAAATTACAGTCGTACGACTGTAACCTCGGAGTTGGTACAGTAGCCCATACCTATGGAGCAGAAAACTAAGGATGAAAAGAGGGGCATTAATTGCTCTGCCCTTGGTAGCAAGCAAAAGGAGATAAAGAAGGAGAAAGAAGAAAAATGAGGGACTTTTGGTTCTGGAATTGAAGGAGTTTAGAGAGAGAAAATTGGGGTAGAATTGAAGAAAAAGGGAAGGAAAAAACCAACACAAAGACACAAGCTTTTCCTCTTCTTTTTCTTTTTAATTCTTAAAGTGTTTAGATTAAAAATCTATTGGAAATCCTAGGTTAGTAATCTGACACTCAAACTAAATTAATTATAGACTCTAATTTCGCTCAAATCTTTGACATTTTGGAGATTTTGGACTTAACTTTTCAAACCTCAACTCAAAGGAAAAGAAGCAATTTGGAGTGGATTGGGGCGTTTACAGGGGTCATTCCTACGGTGGATCAGCGCTAAAAAGGTAAATATACTTCAATCCTTTATTTTCTTGTGCTTTCTGGGTGATTTGGTGTGTTTTGGTGCATAAAAGTTCAATTTTCTCGCTTGCTGTTTCAGGAAATTAAGGACGGTTGTACGACCATTCTTGAATTGATGAACAGCTGTACGACTGTATTTACAGTAGTACGAGTGTTCTTGATTTCCCTCCAAGTTTAGTTTTGTTTAAATAAAATTTTGGTTATTTTCTACATCTGGACGATTTACAGTCGTACGACTGTAGTTACAGTCGCACGACTGTAATGCTTATCCAGAGGCTAAATTTCCATTTTAACCCAGAAAAATTTCGAAAAATCCATAAAAATTTAGAAAATTAGAAAATCATCAAAATAAATTTTGTTGTGTGCATTGACGATCCTGGATTCAATTTTCAGTATTATTGTATTTAGAACAATACAACGACGGAGACCCGATTCTCCCAAAAACCGACCCACCTCGCATGTTAAATTAAAGTAAACCAGAAAATAAAGCGTTTTCAAAAACGATTTTCTCATAAAACCAAAATATAGGGACGTTTCAAAATGTTTTCCAGGTCTAATCGGGCCGGCTAGCCGAGCCGACTCGGTTATCCCCCTAAATGCATGTTCCCGAATCCTTAAAATCTCATTCTGTCCTACTTGAGTCCTACTTATGGTGTGCCGTAAATTGTGCTAACTATCTGTTTTGCGGCTTTTAATTTTCTATTTTGGATGTATTTAATAGACTTATTCATGTATTTTAGGCGATTGTAAATTTTTAGATCTTCGTTTATTCTAGGTGATTGTAAAGTGAGGTTGAGAGTTTTTATCTTTTATATGATTGGATTGTATAATTGGCCTCTGCTATTTTCTTGTATATTTTGGATGTATGTTTCATTTTTCTGCAATTAATTTTCTGCATCTTGCTTTAGCATTGACCGATTAAAATAAACGAATTGGGGTTAGAAAAAGATAATCAAGTAAATTAAATATGGTAATATGAACGGTAAAGTAAAAGCAAGCTAGAGGTTAAAGTAAGTTATTTGCTCGAACCCTAAATCTCTAGATTAGGTACAGCAGTCTATCCTCGGTAGGGAGCTGTACCGGAATTCCTGGATGAGTTGATCTGGGTGGCGACTCTGTCACTAATCTCGGGATTTAAGTTTCAAGGTCTTTAATTTAAAAACAGTAAAATGTTTTCTATTAGGGAATTTCCAAATTAAATCCACAATTTTCTAACTCAAGATAAACCAAACCCGTTTTCCCAAAATCAAATCAAAATAAAATCCAATCATCTTTCCGTTTAAGGTCGTGCACTCACAGAAACCATTTTTAGATCATCATCTGTGCCTAGATTCATTTCATGCAATGATGTATCATGTATGCCAAAAACATTAAATGAATGTTTGCATGTATACACAGTTCCATTTGGAAAAAGATCACACAAGTAATTGAAATCAAATTGCATTAAATGCCTTACGGGTTGAATTGTTCACATTAAGAATAGAGGAAATAGATACATCAAAATGATTATCATCCTCCATAGGCAGAGGGTCTTCTCTAACTATAGCATCATCCACTACAACAGTGAATTTAAACCTCCAAAGTTGGGCAAGGGATTACTCTGAACACTTGGCTTCAAGTATGGCTTGATAATTTTCTTGTCAGTAATCAACTGTTGGATAGCCCTTATTAACTGAGTGCAATCATTTGTATAGTAACCTGGCATCACATGACAGGCATAAAAGTTATCCTTGTCTGCCTCAGCTGGAGGAGAACAGGGCTTCAAATTCTGCAATAGTCCTGCCTTCCTACATTTGGCGAAGATTCGAGCCAAAGATTCTGCCTATGGGTTAATGAGCCTCTGAGCAGTCCCCACCTGTCTACCTTGAGCTACGACAGCTACACCTACTTCCTGCACTTGTTCAAGGGTTATTGTTTGAGCAGTTTTTGAGCTAGACCCAGTAGACGTGGTTGTGGAGTTACCAGCTTTGCTCCTTTGATCTTCCTCCTCGTATCTCTAGACACGTTTGGCAAACTTAACAACATCATTAAAAGAGTGGAACCTCTTCAGCTTCATTTTCTTTTTATAGAGGGGCAAGCTGCCATCGACTAGCTTCACAATAAGGGATTCTAACTTCGAGGCCCCGTCTACTAGTACTTGGATACCCATCCATCTCTTATAGTAAAACGAAAAGGATTCATTCAGATTTTGGTGAATCCTTTCCAAATCCTCTAGAGTGGTTTCCATCTGAGTGTTATATGCATACTGCTTCACAAATACTTCAGACAAGTCTTCCCATGTGGAACAGGTATGAATTGGTAATTTCAGGTACCACTTAGCAGCAGCATCCCTTAGAGTAGTCAGGAATTGGTTTAGCAAGTGGATTTTCCAATTTCCTAGACTGGACATAATCCTCACATAACTGTCCAAGTGAGCCGCTGGTGGACCTTGTTTAGTGTATGGGGGTAAGTATGGCATCTGAAAGCCTACTGGTAATGGTTCACCCCCTTATGCCCTCAAAGTAGCTGGGTCTGCACACTTAATGGGATTGTAATGTACCATCTCCTTCTACCTCAGTAGTAGAGCTTTAAGATCAGAGAACTTTTGGTTGAGACGCTTTCCAGTAGCCGTCTCAATTGAGGCCTCCCTGGCCTTCATAAAAGCTTCGTCTTCTTTGGACTGGCAATCAATTTCCCCGATGAGGAACGACCACTCTACTACTACCGGGAATGCCTCCTCCTGAGCCAAGAACCACCTGAACAACATTCCCCTTATTCTCGACCAGAGCATAGACCGATTGAATGGTTTGATCGGCATTGGTGGTCATCACAGCTTACATCTGTTCTCTCAAGGTAGCCTTAAACCGATCCAAGTTCAACAAGGCATCCACAAATGCATTCATGTCAAAAGGTATCCCCCCACCAGATCCGTCTTGAGCCATATCTGTTTTGTTCACTTCTTCAAACAATAACTGACTGTCAACTGGTAGAGAAGGTAACTGACCCCCGAATTCCTACTCTGATTTTGAATCTGAACTGACCCTAACCCCTTCCACGGTTATTGGTTCTGATTAGACTGGTTGAACTGACTAATCGGACTTTGATTTAACCCGCACTAACCGTTTTGAAGTTTGAGTCCAAACTACACATTCAGCATAGAGTTAGTATCATGGATGGAGGTCATGATTCTAGACATGACGCACTAAGTGACGTGTATGGTATGGTCATGAAAAGATCATGGTTGAATGATGTCTCATGAATGAGAATGATAATGAGGATGATCTTTATGTTTTCATTCTCTTTACTTTGGACGTTCTAAGAATACCCAATGCCATAGAGTTTCAGTGCTTTTGAGGCACCTAGTGATTGTCATAGAATGTTCACGTGTGTACCAACACACAGACAGAGATTTGACACTTTTAGGGCATCCAACATGAAATGATGTCACAAACAATTCACGTGTAACTCGAGACATGGACAAGGGTTCGACGTTCGTGGAACGCATTGTATGATTTTTTAATGTCATGAAATACCCTTACACATGTAGTATTCTGGCACTCGTGGAGCACCTCAAATGATTCATCAATGTTATGGAACGATCCGATATGGATCACGACACACTAATAAGACTACGGCTTCACTATGACACCAATGACGAATGGGCATGATGTCGTGTAATGTTTATCGTGTGACCCTCCATATGAATATGGACCTAAGACCATCATGGTCCTCTAATGAATGACTTGGTATAGTGGAATGGCCATTTGCAATCCAGTGCACGGGCAAAACACGGGTAGTTTTGGGACACCCGTTATGATATGAAATGAAATGATCATGATGGGCATTCTCAGAACATCTTATATTAAATGGAATGGGATGAGATGGATGTTCATGTCACATTAAATGCAAATGGCTGCACGAAGATGTGGTTAATATGCATGACATACAGGATGATGTCGTGTATGCTTCATGGAAAATTCAACACACAAGATGTATATGGCACATAATCAAAATGTCGTAGCTGTACGAAGATATGGTTAGAATGGTATATGAATGATTATGCATGCTTGATGTTTCATATAAAGGTCAAATAAACCATCACAGAACAAACGTTAGCACACGTAACAACATGCTCACCCTTCCAACCTTATTCCTCCTTTCGAATGGCACACATTTGGGTCTCTTTGGTACCAACGGAGGATACCAAAGGCGCACTCTTAGTGTCTAATTTCATGTTTACGTTTTGGTAATCCTAAGGGGAAATTACTAGGTGATTACATATGGGCTAAAGTCAAAACAAGGTTCATACAGGTCCCCAAAGCGAATATACACTCCTCCACATAGAACATGAGAGGTTCATGCGATGCTATGAGTGGTTTACCCATTCGGGTGCCTCTAATCCTGGCAGAAGAGGTAGGTCACCTTCTGGAATAAACTGGGCTGATCAGTGAGTTTGAGGGGTTGAGAAGAAGAAAATGTCATGCTATATAGTTGTGAGTAAAATATGGTATTATGAACTAGTGAATGACTGCAAGCGAGGTTATATTTCAGTAGTTGCCTATGTTCCTTAAGTTTTTATAAAAAAATGTTGTAAGAAACATTTCATCCCCAGCAGAGTCACCGCTGTGAGCGGATGACCTTTTTAGAGCGGAATGCAGCAAAGCGAACCGGGGAAAAAGAGCGGAAGGTTTGAAGTTTGGATGGAAAACGGGTTTGTATCTTGCTTAGGAAAACCATTGATTTGTTTGGAAATCTTTTTGTAGAAAACGTTTTCATTGAATGTGAGTTTTTGGGAAAACTAGTTTTTACATTTAAGAAAATCCTGTTTTATTACTTAAAGATCTCAAAACCTAAATTTCGAGACTAGTGACAGAGTCGCCACCCGGATCAGCTCATCTGGAAATTCTGGTACAGCTCCCTACCGAGCGTAGACTGCCGTACCTAATCCAGAGATTTAGGGTTCGGGCAACTTGCCTATTCAACCTCAAGCTTGCTTTCATTTATAAGTTCGTATTACAATATTATACTCACTTTTATTTTTTACCCATTTTATCTTTTGTTATTGATTAACCCATGCTCATTCAGATGACAGAAACAAATAGCATAAAATTAAAGTGCAGAAAAGTAAACCGTACATCCAAACCAAACAAAAAGATAGAGTCCCAATTGTTACAACCCAAAAAGATAAAAAAAAACTCTCATCCTCACCTTACAACCGCCTAGATACATGAAAATCTATAAAAAGTACAATCGCCTAGGATATACGAGTTGAACTATTAAATACATCCAAAATAAAATCAGAAACTTACCCTCAATATATTTCCCAAGTGTTTTGATCCCTTTTTCTCTCTTTTCGATTGGTTTTTGTTGATTCTTAGTATCTTCCCTTACTTTCTCCCACTTTCTCTCTCTAAACCCTATTTTCTCTCACTAGGATACTCTCCCCCCTCTTAAATTGATCTCCCTCTTTTCTTTTTATTTCTGCCTTCTCCCCCTAGGTTTTTCCCATTCCACTTACTTAATTCAATGAGCTAAAATCGGAGTCAAAGATAGAGTTGTGAGCTATTTAGGAAATTACTGGGTCAAAGACTAGAGTCGGATGACTCTAAATATAGTCGCGTGACTATAGTTCCTACAGTCGTGTGACTGTAGTTTTGAAACCATAGCCACGTGGCTTTAAATAGAGCCTGCATGCGTTAACTGTAGCCTACACTCACACCTAACCTTCTTAACCACTTGATGGACCTTTCTCGGGGTTTCGGATCGAGGACTCTTCTGAATTTCTATCCTTTTGAAAACATTCCAGGCATTATTCCGCCCATTCTCAAATTCGACTCACGTTCATCTGTCTAACAGGTAACAAAGGGTTTTCATCATAGAGGTCGGGAAAAACCCATGCTCACAATCGTATGCTAACCCTACTTTTCCCCTTCTCTATCCTCCTCCCCCATTATACGCCTCCACCATTCTCTCTTCACTTTCTCCCTCTTCTGTTTCTCTTCCCTAACTTTCTCCTCAATGATTTCCATTTGTTCTCCTTAGTTTTAGATTTTCGATTTAGTTTTGCCCTGTCTCTGCTCCTCACCGACTACGTTTATGGTACCAATCCTTCTCTCTTTGGTCTTTGTTTAGATTTTAGATAGTGGTTTGAAGATTCAAATCTGGCTTTTGATTTTTGAAAATAGGTACCGGAATTGAATATGTGAGTGGTTATTGTATGTTTACTATTCTATTATTCCTTTAACTGTTCTATTCACTCTATTAAAATTTTTGAAATTCGCCGATCTACTTATGCATTAATAGTTCCCATTCGTCTTTGGCCCTTGGGAGTCCTCATTCCATTGTTTATGTGGTCTCAGCTTGGGATTTTTTCAAAATCACTACTGTCTTTTTAGATCGGTCAGTGATCTAATTTTGTACACAAACAGATCGGCGATTTTGTTTATCTAATTTTTACTTTCATTGTTTGGATGCCAATTTTGTTCCAAGTTTGTATAATTTCTATCTTTATTCCTCTTAATCATTGCTATATTTGATTTTTTTTCTTTTACCGTTCTAATTACAGTGGTTTATTTGTTGCATGTTCTTTCATTTTTGTTTTGTGCATAGATCAAACTAAGGGAATTGCGTTGCGTGCTCTAAACACCAAAATTAAAATACCTATTTCTCAAAACCAAAATATGCAGCAAGGGTGAAGTATGGTCGAATCCACAGGGATTGGCATGATTATTTCTTCTAAAATTTAAAAAGAAAAGTAAAAATGGGGGGTGTTTAGCAATTGTAATTAAGATCTAAAAATAACCGAAACAAAATAATTTCATAAAAATTTATATGAGGCAGATTCCAGCTAGAAGACGGATTCAAGTCTAGGGTCAAACCAACTGACCATTGATCAACAACAAACGATAACTTCAATGCATTCAAGTAAATTAGCTATGGCTATCACAAAGCATGAATCACCTAATCTCTTCTTACGGAATAGACAACCAAGAGAAGCTTATTTATTATCTCAATTTAATTGAACAGTTCCAAATAAGCTTCAAAATTTAAGTCAATCAAAAGTATTAACACACAAAAGAGACACTAGTTCTACTCAACAATCACAAAAGTGGGATTATTTAATGCATATCAATTTCATCTATAACATGAATTAAAAACTTGTCCATAATTAACCATGTTATTCGCTACTGAGGTTAAGTCAATTAAACGATTACTTATTTAAGCAGCTAACTAACAAATCAATCACAAGTATGAAATTAAATCAAGGATTCAATTAAATCATGCAAAATAAATAAGAATAGAATGAAATTAATTGCTTGAATCAAAGAAGAAATTAAGAACAGTTGATCTCACAATTGACTCTACAAGATCGAATTCCTCCTAGTTAGAAGAGAAAATTATCTCTCCATAGGAGAAAGAAAACAAAACTAAAACTAAAAGAAAACTCTAAACTAAAACCTAAAACCTTTCCTCCCAAAAGAAGAAGAAGACTCCCCTTATAAAATTTGGAAAGAAAAAGGAAATAAAATCCTAAATAGAATAAAACTCTAATTAGGAAAATTAGAGAATAAAATAAAACTAATTAGGAAGTCTTCTAATCCCATAAAAACTCTATAAATTCGTAGCTCCCCCTTAAGTCATGATCCTAGCTTATGCAAAAACAGCTTCTAGGTCAATTTCTAGCTTCAGCATCACCCCACAAGTTGTGCTCATGAGTGATGACTTCAAGTTCCATCCTTTATGCACTCCAAGCTCCCAAAATTGGCTCTTTAAGCTCATTTTCAACTTCAAAGCTCCTAACACGAGTAATAATGCAAAATGAAGTAAATCCGCCTAAGTTATCCAAAAATATAGCAATTTAAGCTTATAAACCAAGGTAAATTACATGCACAAAATGCACTTATAAAAATTCCCCCACTTAATCTTTGCATGTCCTCAAGCAAACAAAACAAGTCCAACTCCAAAAACAATTAAAAGCATATTATATCTCACAAATCATAGTTCCAATAATTAACTAATAAATCAAGCACGTTTATCGAGGGAGAGACGCAATAAACTTGGCACTTAGCTCCAACCTAATGCATTCAAAGCTACTCAATTAACAACTAGAATGTGACTTGCATCACTACGATAATAGACCTTTAATCGCTTCTTAATCAATCACATAAACGAAGGACAATAGGACTTGAATAAACACACAATTCACCTAAGGCACAAACAACTAATGGATCACTTTGTGATCTTACTTTATTTATTTATTTATTTACTTAAGATGCTATATCTTTTCCGAACGGATAACAAAAATGGAGCAAACATAATGCACCTGACTTACTTGGCTAAGTATATTCATTAAGCGGCTACAAGCACTATTCATAACTTGGATTCGGAAATCAAGCCAGCAGAATAGAAAATTCATGTGAATTTTCTTCTTCTTTTTCTTTTTGCTTTTTTTAAGAACTACCACAAACATTCACAATCCAAAACATGCATATTGCCTATTTTATCCCTTTATTCATGGTCAATAAAAAAGAAGTTTTTATATAGCCTATGTCTCTAAGTGATGCATCTCAATTCAAGTGTCTATGATCATAATGATTTCAACTAGCTAGAGCTTCATGCTTTATTTATGCAAACATCTCCCTTAACAAGTACACATGACATAGAAGAAGAAATTTCGGAACTACAGTTGCAAAAAGAACAATGATGAAAATTTTTTAAAGGAGTTGGAGCTAATTTATGTTTTCAAGAAAACAATTCAAATAATATGCACACAAAATATTCACAATGAGAAACCTCTCCCCCCACTTAAATTCGCATATAGCCCTCAATGTGCTTAAAAGAATATTCAATCATAATAGTAATCAGAGACATTAAAAATAGAAATTAAAGAACGTCCTTAAAGTGAATAGCAACTTTGATCTTAATTGCGTTTGGGCTCTTATGTGCACCCCGCTGTGAACTCGAGTTGTGAAAGGTTAATCATACTTGATTGAAACAACTAGTGGCGATGCCTCTTAATTTGTCCACCAATTAAACACAAAACAACTATAAAATCAAGATCTAATTATCCAGCAGAGTTTAAGCAACAAGGCATATTTATTAGTAATGAAATCTCAAAAATATACTCAACCATTTATCAAAATCTCTAAGCAATTGTCAAATTAATTGAAACATGATAACAGCTAAACAGATAGTTTAAAGCCAATGATCAATTTGATGGCACAATAATGAACCAATTCTTGCCAAAAATAAATATTTGCAACCAAAAATTAAGTAAAATATAAGCATTTTCCAACCCTCAATTAAGCTGTCAAATTAGCCTACAATTAAGCTATGCTGGCGTGCAATTACTAAACCATAAAGCTTCTTAATCAAAATTCAGGAAACAATTATGAAACTCAAAATCCATTGTACTCGTATTCTGAAAATTTAGCTATAGTTACGAGAAATATTGACCTATTCCAACCCAATTTTCCAAATCCAATTTATCAAAATTGACATATAAAAATTAAGCATAAGGATAAATCAGTTCGGGGTGAAAGAAATTACAAACTAGGGTGGGATTCTTCTGCGAATGGACTTGTTGCTGGCCGGAGTTTGGTTTCTCTGCTGGAATCTGCTCTGAAACAACAGAGTTGATGATTGCTGGGCTGGGTGAAGGTCCAACGACTGAAGTAGTGGTTGGAATGGCCAAAAGCAGAGATAGAAGAGCTATTTTTTGAGATCGGAAGAAGGGGGATCAACGGTAGTTTTAGGCGTTGCTGGTGGCTGCACCGTGGCGGTGACGGAAGTGGTTAACGGTGGACGCGTCAGATAGAGCGACGACGACAGGTCAGGACACAGCGATGGTGGCGAAGAAGGAGGAAGAGTGGCGGCTGGTTGTCTTTAAGGAGGGAGAGAAGGAAACTTGCGATAGTTTTAGGGTTGGAAGCATATTTTTTTTTATATATTTTCTGAAATCTTTATATATATATATATATATATATATATTTAATAACACTAAAAATAAAAATGGCACAAAATATGAGTTCTTTCCGAAAAGAAGGAAAGGACTTCTTCCCTCAAGCCAAGATCATGGCCTAAGTCACTTATTGGGTAAAAGTTTGCTAATTTTGAAAATTGCATAAGCCATGATCATGGCCTAATTTAAAATTCCTGCACAACAACAACAATTAATTAGTAGCTTAAAGCATAATTATTGGTAAAGAAAAGAATCCAAATTCATTTAAAAACCTAAAACACTAGACTAGAAATATCAAATTAAGCACAAAATTAAAGTAAATAAACTAAGATAAATTAAATTTGGGTTGCCTCCCAAAGGAGCGCATTTCTTTTTTGTCTTTGGCTAGACAATTGCAATTTTGCATTATCCAATTCCCACTCTTTTATCCATTTTATCATCCCAATTATAAGCATATGGAATTTCAGATAAATCTCCCATGCCTTTTCTCTGCACACTTGAGCCAATCATGTCAATAATAAAAACAAATTCAATTTCATTAGTATTATTACCTTCATGTATATTGATTTTTATATTATTGGTCTTTGTAGGTAAATTACTTGACAAAATTGAAATTGATTTTATTATGGTCTCATCATTTATATCCATGACGTAAAAATCTTTTTCATAGATTAATTCATCATTAATTTTGGAAATTTCAACATCAATTACTATGTCTTCTATTTGATTTTCTTCTTCTTCTAGCACTAGCTTTATGAACTCTTCTTTTTTCTGCACTAAATCAGAATCTTGAATCAAAATTTGGGTTTCTAAATTACCCATGATTGCAGTCAAGTGGCTCATTTGTGAATTCAAATTTTTGATATTAGTTTGCATTTCTGACTGAAATCTTTGAAAGTTGTCAGCCAAAGCATAAACAATATCTTCCAGAGACATACCTGAACTTGATGAAGACTGATCAACATAAGAAGATTTGTAATAATTATGATTTGAATGATTCTTATAATTTAAACTAGGATAGAAATGATTGAATTGATCAATGTAAGGGTCATAGTTCCGTTGGAACTCACCAACATGTTGAAATGGATGATCCATCAATTCCCAAAATTGCTAAAAAGAAGAAAAAGAAATAAATAAAAAGAAATTAATCGATTGAACACCAATCCCCGGCAACGGTGCTAAAATTTGATGCGTGCCATAAACACCAAAATTAAATACCTACTCTTTAAAACCAAAATATGCAGCAAGGGTGAAGTAGGGTCGAATCCACAGGGATTGGCCGGATTATTTCTTCTAAAATTTAATAAGAAAAGTAAAAAAAGAGGTGTTTAGCATTTGTAATTAAGATATAGAAATAACAGAAACGAAATAATTTGATAAAAATTTATATGAGGCAGATTCCAATTAGAAGACAGATTCAAGTCTTGGGTCAAACCAACTGATCATCGATCAACAACAAAGGATAACTTCAATGCATTCAAGTAAATTAGCTATGACTATCACAAATCATGAATCACCTATTCTCTTCTTAGGGAATAGACAACCAAGAGAAGCTCATTAATGATCTCTATCTAATTGAACAGTTCCAAATAAGTTTCGGAATGTTAGTCAATCAAAAGCATTCACATACAAAAGAGACACTAATTCTACTCAATAATCATAAAAGTGAGATTATTTAAAGCTTATCAATTTCATCCATAACATGAATTAAAAACTTGTCCACAATTAACCATGTTATCGCTACTTAGGTTTGGTGAATTAAACGTATTAGGCATTTCACTTGTTAGGCAGGTGAAAAAATTTATTAAGTAGTCCATTTATTATGCAGTTGACTTTTATTCCCGTTTATTAATAATTGCCATAAATATGTCTTCCTTACTACTGCAAAATAATTTCATTTCTCTACTTAAAACCTCTCCAAGGAAGGACCATTCCTTATCGAGTTCTTTCCTCATTACTTTTGAGTAGGTTTTTCTTTCACCTACCATTTGCTTTTTCTCTTTCGAATTTTTTTTATTCTTCCTCTAATATTATCCTTTTTTTTTCTCAGGTTCTGTAAGCGCCGGAATTTCCCAGACTTAAAAAAAAATTGGTTTCACACGACTGTAATTACAGTCGTACGACTGTAAATGCGGAGCAGGTAGCAGAAGCCCATACCTTAAAAATAAAAAATGGAGATTATTTGAAGGGCAATTAATGCCCGGGTTTTGCAGCAAGAAAGGCCAGATAAAAAGGAGAAAAGAAGAAAAGGAAGGGACTTTTTAGGAACTCTTGGGATTTGGCAGACTTGAGAGAGAATTGGTAGAGAAAAGAAGGAAAAAGGAGAGAAAAAGGGAACCCAACAAACATCATCTTTTTCTCCTCTTTTTCTTTTAATTCTGGTGTGATAAGTTTAAAACTTGATAGAAATCATAGGTTAACAACTTGACACACTAAATTAAATCAATTCTAGACCTCAAATCCACCAAAATCCGTAACATTTTGGAGAATTTTGGACAACTCTTGGAAGCTTAGTACTCAAGGGAAAAGAAGCAATTTGAAGGCGATTAAGGTGTTTCCAGCGGTCAAACCAACGGTGGATCAGTGCCACAAAGGTAATTATACTCTGAACCTTCATTTGCTGCTTTTTCTGGGTGATTTGATGCGGTTTTGTGCATAAAAACTCATTTTTTGGGCTTGCTGTTTCTGGAAAACAAGAACAGCTGTACGACTATTCTTGTGGCAAAGAACAGTCGCACGACTGTATATATGGTCGTATGAGTGTTCTTGATTTCTTGCAGCTTTTAGTTTTATTTGAACAAATTTTGGCGATTTTCTGCATTTGGATGATCTACAGTCGCACGACTGTAATTCTCGTCTAGGGACAGAATTTCTAGAAAATTCCTAAAAATTCCCAAAGATTCAGAAAACTTTGAAAATCATCAAAAACGAATTTTGTTGTGTGCATTCACGACCTTAGATTTAATTTTTGATGTTATTGCATTTAGAATAACGCAACGACGGAGATCCGAATCTCCTGAAAACCGACCCACTTCACATGTCAAATTAAAGTAAACTTTGAAAATCTGTTCAAGATGGTTTTCTCATAAAAAAAATACAGGGACGTTTCAAAATTGTTTTCCAGGTCTAATCGGGCCGGTTAGCCGAGCCGACCCGGTTATCCCCTAAATGCATGCCCCCGATCTCTAATTTCCCAATTCTGTCTCGTTTGAGTCCTATTTATGGAGTGCTATAAACTGTGTTAACCGTCTGTTTTGTAGCTTTTATTCTATTTTTATTCTTCATGTTGGATGTAATTAATAGACATTCCGTGTATTTTAGGCCGTTGTAAATTTTTAGATCATCGTGTATTTTTGGAGTTTGTAAGGTGAGGACGAGAGTATTTATTTTTATTCGATCGGGTTGTAATAATTTAATTATTTACTGCTCATTGTTTTATTCTGTGTGTACACTGCATGCCTTTAATAATAAAAATGAATGTTAGAATTATAAAATACCATCAAAGAACATTGGCCAATTTTATTTTGATTAGACAAGAAACAAGGGACTTGTCCGAACCTAGATCTCTGGATAGTGTAGCGGTGTGAGCGGACGACCTTTTTACAGAACGCGCGGTGAAGCGGGAACCGAGGATTTTCTTTTTAAAGGTGTGATGTTGGGGTTTTGTAAATGGGTCTTTAATCTTCTTTAAGAAAGCCTTTCATTTTATTATAGAAAACCCTTTTCATAGAAACTTAATTTTAATGGTGAAGTGTGAATTTTAGAAAACAGTTTTTTTGGAAAATCCCAATTTAACTTAAAGATCTCGAAACACGAATTTCGAGATTAGATACAGAGTCGCCACCCGGATCAGCTCATCTGGGAAATTTAGGTACAGCTCCCTACCAAGTGTAGACACGGTACCTAATCCAGAGATTCGAGGTTTGGGCAACATATCTACTAATCCTCACTTATTTTCAATTATTATTTCATAACGTAATTTTGCATTCACTTAATTCTACTCATTTTATCTTCTTTTAATTATTAATGAATGCTCCTGCAAACGACATAAATATAAATATTAAAATAAAGTGCGGAAAAATAAAAGTGCGGAAAAGTAAATCAGAGGCCAAATTATACAACCCAAGAAAAAGAAAACTCTCATCCTCACCATTTACAACCGTTTACTATACACGATAATCTAAGAAATTACAATCGCCCAATTACACTAGATAATCTATCAAGTACATTAAAAATTTTAAAAAAAAGACAGAAATAAAAGCTGCATCCAAATACGGTTAGCACAAATAATCAAGGTATACAAAAGACTCAAATAGGACAGAATAGGGATTTGTAGGAGCAGGGACATGCATTTGGAGGAGTAACCGGATCGACCCGACTAGTCGGACCGATTAGACCTGGAAAGCAGTTTTTTGAAACGCCTTGTAGGTTTTGTGGGTGAAAAACCAATTTTGAAAATGGTTTGACTCATTTACATGCAGTTTTTCAACTTTAGTGGGCCGGATATCCCGGGACCTGGGGGTTCCGTTCGTGTGTGGGCCTAAGTTAAACATTCATCTAGGGTCCAGAAAAAATGTAAACACGTCAAAATTTAGTTTTGAATAGGAAAAGGGTGCAAAATTACAAGTTTGGGGCCCAAAAGGGCAAAACTGTAATTCAGCCTAAACTACAGTCGCACGGCTGTAATGCTCCAGAATTGATTCCAATATACTTTTCTCATTTTTGAAAACCGCTTTGCAAATTTAATGATTTTGGGGGGTCTGGGATTTCTGAAACTATATTAAAATCAATAAAATTGATTCGAAACGGATCGAATCAATTCCGGAAATCCCTAATCCTTCAAAATCACCAAACTTTAAATTACCTCTATCAATCAAAAATCAGAAAACCAAGAATCTAAGCATATAGGGATGTAATTGGACTGATAATAAACATAAAGAACACATTTAATCGAAAAACGGAAGTGTTATCGGCCGATTTTGGGGCATTCGGAGCTTCTGCCCCAGAAATTACAGTCGCACGACTATAGGTCACAGTTGCGTGGCTGTAAGTTACCGCCGAGCGACTGTGATCTCAGGCGAGACGGCTGTAATCAAAATTCACTTCCGAAATCATAAAAATTCTAAAAAACATCAATAAACAACACCCAGAATGAACAGAAATGGATTTTTAAGGCCACTCAGAATGTTACCTGGTCTGTATTCCAGTGTTTGGATCACCAGAGATAGATTCGGATGCAAAAAAAGTGTCTAACAGTCACGAACAACCCGAAAAATGAGCGATCAACGAAGCTCGAATGGAACCCCGAGAGAGATTGAGTGAGTAGTGATGATTTAAAAAAAAACCTTACCACGGTTTCTATATGTTTCCTTGAAATTGTTTTTGTTATTTTTAGATCAAAACCCTTTATTTTTCTTAAGAACCCTAGAAAAAGTCCCAAAATCTTTATTATTGTGTGTTTTTGTGTGTTTTTCTCTCCAAAACTCTTTAATTTTCTACCTCCCCTCTCTTCTCTTAGCCCTAATCCCGGATATGAGACTTTTATATCTCCCGTTTTAGCTAAAAATCGGAATTAAATGCTGATTTTTGGTAAAAAAAGAAGTCTGGTGATTACAGTCGCGCGACTGTAATCACTGCAGTCGTGCGACTGTAGTGACCAGATTGCCTTATTTTGTTTAAAAAGACCGAATTAAATGCTGATTTGGACCAAAAAGAAAATCTGATAATTACAGTCGCGCGACTGTAATGTACTACAGTCGCGCGACTGTAGTACAGTTATACGGCTGTAGGCACTACAGTCGAGCGACTGTAGTCACCAGATTGTCTTATTTGCTTATTTTTCATTCTTTTCTTTGGTTGGCTTAAATACTCACTAGAATTCCTTTGGGGCCCCATACCAAGACTTGTCACACACATTTAGGTCATCCGGGACATTTCCGATATTATTCAGGTCCGGCTAAATCCGCTTCACGTTTATCAGTGGAAAAGGCAATAATGACTTTCATCACAGATGTCGGGAAAAAACCCATGCTCACAAGCTGCCTTTCGTTCGGTTCAGCTACACTGTAATATCCCGATTGAGCTGAGCCGGGTGGCGACTCCTACACTCTCTATCGAGACTTAGGACTTGGTTCTTTTATGAAACGATTTGATTTTCCAAAAAATGAATTTCTATTCCAAAACCCCACGAGAGGGAGGGTTGCCCAATATCGAGGCTCCCTTCTGAGTGAGATGCGTTCTGAAAAAACTTTGTCCGCTCACAGGTTCATTTATAGGTCTTGCAACTTTAAGGTACGTGATTCTCATTTTCTTATCAAGCAATTCATTTGATTGTATGCACAAGGAATTATCTTTTATCAATTTTATTTTATGTTTGGCAACAAAATTTTACTCCCCATTTCTACCAGTTTTATTTTATGTTTGTTAAAAAAATTTTTTTACTCCACATTTTTTATTGAGTTTTTGCTTGCTTTATATTATTAAAAAAATGAATTTAATTTGTCAATTCATTTATATATATATATATATATATATATATATATATATATATATCTAAATACATTCCTTATCGATTGTTGAGGTCAATTTAATATCATATGTGCGTAGTGTCTAACTAATAATTTTTTTTTATCAATTTTTCAGGTTTACTATTACTTCAGTTTACGCCCTACAAGGTATTTTTTATCCTTATTTATTTAATTCTTTCCATGTATTTTTAATGCCACACATTTCTAATATATGCCATATTTTAATATGTAACTATTATTTTTTTTAAACAATAATATATAACTACATTACTTGATCTCCGCATTTAAAAATTTAATTTTTATTAAATATATTGAAAAAGTGATTTTTTAAACACATTTCATTATTTTTCTTACAAATGTTTATAATAAAGTTGACTTTGCAAGCGATTTAGTGTGAAATAGTCTTAACTAGAAATTTCTCCTTATACGGGAACCTTAACCCTATGTGAAGATGTCATAGTTACTCCCCATAAAAAAACCCTTACGTAATTATAAAATTCTAAAAAATGAGCTACAATATCTATTCGTCTCTTAACTCATCTAGAGATTATTGCACCTAAATTAACAATTTATTGAATTAATATGTTCTCAGCTTCTTTAATATTGATATAGCTGTTATTTTAGCTATTTTAGTGTTCGTGTTATATTTGTCGTGTCAGTCTAATTATTCCTTTTGCATTATCTTTCTCATCTACGAATATTTCCTGATATATTCTCTTATAAACTATTATAGTTTGAAACGGCGTGTTCCAATCCTACGGACACAATAAATTCCAACTTAGTTGATGTGCCTATCTAAATAAATTTTGGTAATAATTTACCACTTGAACTCTCTTGAGTGCAAATAGTGGGCTATCTGCCAAAAGAAAACGCCCCTGAAAAATAGAAAAAATTACGCCAAACTTACACTCCACCACACAACAAATATTAAATTTTGAATTTCCCATCAACGCCATTCATACTCTCCAAGCACAAATGCTACACATAGATGTTCCAATAAAGGTTGATTCATCAACTCTTAAACGATATAAGAATAAAGATTATATAAGAAGTGAGTATTTACAATTAAATGTGTAGCATTTTAAAGTTTTATTTCGTTTCATTTATTAATTTTGTTTTCTTATTAAAATCAGATGTCAGCATATCCAACATGGGTACTCCTATATGTGAGTGCCCATATTGCGGTGCTCTTTTTTGGCATGAGGAGGCTGTTAAAAAAAACAAATTGGGAAATTCCTGAATACAATAGATGTTGCAAAAAAGGAATAATCAAATTAGAGAAATATAAAAAACCTCCTCTATTACTTGACAATTTGCTAAGTGAAAGTGGTCCTTGGAGAATATTCGAAGATTTGAAATTTATGGAAAATATTCAAATCTATAACTCTATTTTTTCTTTTACTTCTATTGGAGCTAAAATTGATCATGCTATAAATAAAACTCAAGGTCCATATGTTTTCAAAATTTGTGGTAAAAAATCATCATTTAATAGGTTCGCTATTACCTTTCCCAGATGAAAAACCAAAATTTGCACAGTTATATATTTGTGATACGGACAATGAAGTTTCAAATAGAATATCCTCTTTCTTGAATAATGATAACGGAAAAATTATAAATGTAGACATATTAAAAAAATTGATAGAAATATTTAATGAACATAATCATATCATTAAAGCTTTTAGAATGGCGAGAGATAGATTCAATGAGTCAGATATATTACCCTTAAAGTTGCGTTTGATTGGCAAACGAAATAATGATAGTAGACAGTATTGTCTGCCTCAATCGACAGAAATTGCAAGTCTAATTGTTGAAGATTTTGATTTTTATGATATTTCTAGAGATTTTAAAATTGAACATCAAGAAAATACATTAAAAGAATAAGCATTTTACACCTAAGTTTAATGGCAATGCAACATCCACTTCTTTTTCCATATGGTGAGGATGGATGTTTTCCAAATATTGATTATGTTAACTCTATTAGTAATAAAAGGTTGAACAGAAAGTTTGTGACAATGTGAGAATATTAAGCTTATAAATTACATTATCGAAGGGAAGAAAATTCTACCATATTTAGAGGGGCTCGAATATTTCAACAATTTGTTGTAGATGCTTATTCATGCGTAGAACAAGAAAGATTAGATTCTATCAAAAGAAATGAAACTACACTTAGAGCAAAAATATACTCTAGGCTTCGTGATGCTTTTTTTTAAAGGTGATGTAGATGGATCAAATATAGGAAAATTTATAATCCTACCTTCTTCTTACACTGGTAATCCAAGATATATCCTAGAACACTATCATGATGCAAAGACTATAGCAAAATTCTATAGGAATCCTAACTTATTTATTATATTTACTTGCAGTCCTTTATGTCCTGATATTATAGACACCATTAACTTTCCTTATAATCAGAAACCTGAAATTTCGCCAGTTATTATTAGTTGAGCTTTTAAAATGAAAATAGAAAGCTTAATTAGTGACCTGAAGCAAAAATCTTACTTTGGAAAAGTTATTGCTCTGCTTTATACATCAGAATTTCAAACAATAGGATTACCTCATATACATTGTTTATTATGGATAGATGAAAAACACAAACAATTATCAATATCTTAAATAGATTCTTCTATTTAAGTAGAATTACGATGTCCAAATTCTGATCCAATAGGATATAAATATGTTTCAAAATTCATGATTCATGGTCATTACGGAGTCATAAATCCAAAATCCCCTTGCATGAAAAATAATAAATGTTCTAAAGTTTACCCTAAAAAATTTCAAAATAATACAACTATAGACGAAATGGATTTGTTTCATATAAAAGAAGAGATAATGGTGTTGATATTGGAAAAAATAACTTCCAAATTGATAACAGATTTATCTTGCCTTAGTAGAGATTTAATATTTAGACATCAAGCTCATTTAAATATTGATTCATGTTGCCATTCAACCATGATATAATACTTATTTAAATATATAAGTAAAGGAATGGATAGAGTTCGTGCAGTTATAGAATCAAATGAACAAAATGGAGATAACAACATCAATAATAATAACTCAATTCGAAATGAAATTAAAAATTATTTAGACTGCCGTTTTATTTCCCTTTGCGAAGCCTGTTGGCATTTGTTTGAATATCCCATCCATCATAGAGAACCTGCAATTGAACGGTTGACAATTCATTTGCCACTTCAAAATACAATATTATATAATGAAAATAGTTATTTACAGTGAATATTAAATTATTCATTAGCTCATAAAACGATGCTCACAGAATGGATGAATACAAATAAATTATATAGTGAGGCAAGAAAACTAACATACCTTGAATTTCCAACTAAATTGATTTGGGATTCTAAAAATAAAATTTGGTTAGTTCGCAAAAAAGGCCTCTCCCTAGGAAGAATCCTTTATATTAATCCAAATGCTGGAGAGTTATATTATTTGCGAATACTACTTAATATTGTGAAAGTTCCTATTAATTTTGAACAAGTGAGAACAGTTAATGGCATTGTTCATGAAAATTTTCGATTAGCATGTAATGTATGTGGTTTATTAGGAAATGATGAAGAGTGGATTGAAGCATTAAAAGAATGTGCTTTCATATTAGGGCAAGATAATTAAGACAAATGTTTGTTATAATTATAATTTTTTGTGAAGTAACTGATCTAAATAAACTATTGAACCTATTCTTAAAAATTTTATCAGAAGATATTGCTTATGGAATATACTCAAATCTTAATTTACCAAATTCTTTTGTAATTGACGAATAATGTATCAAGAATTATGTTTTATTAGATCTAGAAAAAATATTTAATCGTAATGGTTATTCTTTCTCTAATTACAATCTACCAATGCATTTTTCATCAAATCAGTTTCCTAATCAAAATAGACTTATATATGAAGAATCGTGTTATGATGTTGTTCAATTAAAAGAACATCATAATAAATTAATAGATACTCTTAATGCCAAACAAAAATGAATCTACGATGATGTTATGTTTTCCATATATAATAATGTAGGACAAACCTTCTTCATTTATGGTCATGGTGGAACAGGAAAGACATACTTTTATAAAACAATAATATCAAAATTGAGATCTAATGTTGCCCTAAAATTGTGCACTAGCAAGTGTACTAGGTCAATTGTAGTAGTGGCGAAACAAGTGTCGATCCCACAGGGAATAAGGGAAAACTAAAAGATTTCCTAATAAATTGTTAGGTGAGATTTTCCAAGTAATCAGCAATACAAATTTAAATAAATTGAAATAAATGTAAAGCATGCAAAATAACATAAGAAGACTGCTTAAACCGGAGATGACAGACAATAATAAAAGCATAGACTTCCACCAGTTAGATAGGCAATCTCGAGGTATCTTTCTCTAGCATTTATTATGAATATATTAAGGATGTAGATCTAAGGTTTCTTGCCCTCTTCCCACCAAGCTTATCTCTCGACCTAACTTGGATTCTATGACTACCCAACTAAACTTATCTCTCGACCTCACCTAGCCTAGGTATTCATGCACTAAGTCAAGCAAGCATTCTATCATAAATAGAAACCCTTAGCACACTCCCAATCTCCTCTCGGTCTCATGGTAAGTGTATGTGTGCGTGATTTTCCATATTCCCAAATCTCTTCTAGGTCTCATTAGGAATACTAGGCATACAACGGGGCCCCATCATATTTTCTCTTCTTTATAAATACTTCATCACACAATCATCTAAGCATAATATGCATAACAAACACGAGAAAGACTTCCCAAGATCACCAGACTAAGCTGGCTTCAGCCTACTGGGAAACTACTCGCAACACATAATTAACATAAAACGAGATTGCTTAACCAGAAGACTTGAAAGAAGAAGAAGGAAATTAAAATTAAAGTAAGGAAAATAGTGGTAGTTGAAGAACAATCAATGCTCTCGCCCCTCTGAATAGCAAACAATAAATAGCCCCCAAAAGAAAATAAAATAATCCACCTAGAGCCTTGTTCCAAGATTAAACTAATAAAAAAAATGTCAACCACAAATACAATGGCTTCCTCAAGAAGCCAAGGACAAGTCTGGGATTTCCATAAAAATAAATATCTCCTCCTCACTTTGGGCCACGCCTCTCCCTTTAATTCCGGCCCGTCCAAGCTGCAGCCCAATCCAACTCTTTTATTTCTTTTCTTCTTCTTGAGATTTCCAATTTCCAGCAGTCTTCCTGAATCAATGCTTAAGACCTGGAAAAACTCAATATTAGCTATGAATCCTCTCTTCTCAATTGAATTTTACTAATTAAGCTGCTGAAATCTTGCATAATTGACTGGTAATATTTTCACTTATCATCTAAACATAAAATTGTTTTAGTAGTTGCTTCCTCAGGCATTTCTTTGTTACTTTTACCAGCAGGTAGAACTGCTCATTCTAGATTCAAAATTCCACTAGGGTTAACAAGTTTTTCGACATGTAATAAAAAAAGGAACAAATATAGCTGACTTAATTATAGCTACTTCACTTATTATTTGGGATGAAGCTCCTATAAATCATCGATTTACCATTGAAGCTGTTGATAGAACATTGAAAGACATATTATCTTCCACTAACAAAGCAATGAAAGAGTTGCCTTTTGGAGGTAAAACAATAATTTTAGGAGGACATTTGAGAAAAATTTTACTAGTTATACCCAACGAATCAAAAGAAGACATTCTAAATGCATCCATAATAGAATCTTATTTATGGAAAAATTTTAAAATTTGCACACTCAAAACTAATATGAGATTACGCTATAATAATAGCAAATTTTCAACTTCATGAATTCACTTCTTTTGCAGAATGGTTAGTATCAGTTGGTGATGGAAAAATAGAAACTCACAGTTCGAAGTTTAGGTAATGAAAATGATTGGATAGAAATACCTAAAAGCTTAATGGTTTTAACAAAAGATGATCCTATGTTAGAAATCATTAACCAAACTTATCTAGATTTACTAACAAAATATAAGGATTTTAAATACTTGACAGACAGAGCAATAGTAACACCGAGAAACGAAATAACTAATAAAATAAATACATTCATACATTCTATATTTAATTCCTGAACAAGTTCGAACCTACTATAGCAATGATTCAATTTCGAATACATCGTCAAATATAGAAGAATTACAAACATTATATCCAACTGAGTGTTTGAATACAACAAATCAAAATGGCTACCCTCCACTTGAACTACATTTAAAAATTAATACACCAATTATGCTATTACAAAATATCAATCCTGCAGCTGGCCTTTATAATGGAACTAGATTAATTATAATTCAATTAGGAAATAGGATTATAGAAGCATAAATTTTACCGGCTCTTTTGTAGGTGAAAGAGTATTTATCCCTAGGATTACCCTTAATTATTCAGAAAGCAAATTTCTTTTTACTCTACAAAGACGTCAATTTCCTGTAAAAATATGCTATAGTATGACTGTAAATAAAAGCCAAGGCCAAACTTTACAACAAGTTGGTTTATATCTAAATGAGCCAATTTTCACATATGGCCAACTATATGTTGCTCTTTCAAGAGTTACTTGCGAAAAAGGAATTCGTATTGTAATAGAAAATTGTTCCTCAACAGAACACAACGAAATCAAATACTTCGCAAAAAATGTTCTTTATTCAGAAATATTTAAAAACTTAATACTTTTTTAGATTACATTCATAAAAAATTTTATTATTTTTTTAAATTAGTATATTTAGTTTGTCGAACTATATTCCTTTCAAAACAAGGAGACTTCATTCTGTTTGAGATATGATTCTATCTTACTTACATTATATGGAGTCTATATTATATTCAGGATAATACTCAAAGAAGACACGATTCTACCAAAACTGAAAATTCTTCATATTGGTTGAACATAAATATCATTATTAATCTGATTCAGATTGCTTGATGCCTATAAATAAGGCTCCATACCTCAAAAGGTCCAAAATGATTTCCTTATTTTACTCTATAGTCTTTTGATCTCTTACTAACTTGAATGTCAGAGTATCTTTGTTTGTTTTGTAGGTCCTCACCAGTCTTCCTTAAAACAAATGAACTTCTAACAAGTTTGAACTTACTACATAAAAGCCTCTATACCTCAAAAGGTACAAAATGATTTCCTTATTTTACTCTAAAGCCTTTTGATCTCTTATACTAACTTGAACATTGGAGTATCTTTGTTTGTTTTACAGGTCCTCACTAATCTTCCTCAAAACAAATGACCTTCTAACAAATTCAAACCTACTACAATAATTATTCAATTTTGAATACATTTAATAACTATATCACAAATATAATGTATAGGTTGAATTTTATATAATATTAGATGATTCTCTTACTTTACTCCTCAGCCTTTTGATTTCTTACTGACTTGAATGTCGGAATATCTTTGGTTATTTTACAAGTCTTGATCAGTCGGCTTATATATTATTAACCTCCCGAAGCAACGTGAGCGTATAACTTCTAGTGAAGGGATATAAATGGGTGAATTAATTTTGTGATCATGGTAAAGTAATTCATTTAGGTAATTTATTTGTAAATGAATTCAATGTGGAATTCAATTATAAATGAATTCTCATGCTTAGAATAAAATAACTCAAATAACAGAAATGAAACAAATTCTATATATTTATACTTGAAATTAATAAACAAAAATATTTCATTTGTGCTTATTTCTTAATTAATGGTTTAATCCCAATAATCCAAAAATAATACAATTGGAGGTACTAGATCGTAAAAAAACAAAAGTAAGTGCACAGAGTAGAAATGACAGAAGCCAATATTGGAGATTTTTGAAGCCGTATATTACATGAGCATATACATGAGCATATCCATCCAATTAAGTCATTGTCAAAGCAAAGCTGGGTAGGGGTGAGCATCGGTCAGTTCGGTTCTACTGGGTAGGGGTGAGTATCGGTCGGTTCGGTAACCGAACCGAATTATCAGTAATAATTAGAACCGAACCAAACCAAACAAGGATAAAACCGAACCGGACCGAAATTTTTCGGTTCGATTCAGTTATTACCGAAATTTGGTATTTTTACAAAAAATAAATAAAAAAATATTTGAAATTATTTTTAGGGCAATTAATTGAACCGTTATATATTATTTTTGTAATTAATTGTGATTTAGTCATTTTATATTTTTTAATGAAATATAAAATTCAATTAGGTAAATTAGAATATTACAAACCTAATATAAATATATATTATATATAATAATTTGGTTTGGTTCGGTTAAACCGAATTTTTTTGCTGAAAAACCGAACCAAACCGAACCAAACCGAATACCGAAATATTTACAAAATTGTTACCAAACCAAACAAAAAAAAATTCAGTAACCGAACCAAATTTTTTTTTCGGTTTGGTTCGGTATTAGTATTCGGTCTTTCCAAATAGTGCTCACCCCTAAAGCTGGGTAAGATTAATATTATTATTTTCTTTTTTTAAGTTATGTTTTTTTTTTTTTTTAATAATGAGAGTGGCATGGACTGCTTCATTTCCTATCCTGTCAACTAATTATGGAAAGAATATAAAATCAAGTAATAAAAACAAAAAAAAAAAACCTTGAGGAACCTAATATTTTCTATTTTTTGTTAATTTAAATTTATCATATTTTTATTTCACACATTGAATTATGAAATAGCTAGTAAAGTTAGATATTAGCATCAGTGTAGATTAAAAGTATGTTGCTTATTTTTCTTGTTATTGAAACCGTGTAAATTTTAACAGTTGGAAAACATGGTTTTATACATCAACCATAAAAATATAAATTGAGACGCAAATAACATGGGTTTAATCGAATTTAATGTTTATAAACTCAGTATGTATAAGAGAAATTACAAAAAAATATTTCACTTTTGAGGTTTTTTTCATTCTTGAATTATACACTTTTTTTTCTTTTAAATTTTAGTTTAGTGCACTCCATTTTCTTTTCTTTTTTACCTTTTTTCTTTTTGCCAAATTAGATTCTCTTAATTTCTCTCTCATTTTTTATATTTTAACTTTAATTTTATTATTTATCTCTTAATTCGTTAATTTTCTTGACACGCCACTTTATAATGTTTTTGTATATATTTTTTTTCTGATTTTGTTTTATCGTCAGGAAAGTATAAAAAATTGTATAAAAAAGGTATCGAAAGTATTGTGTTATACGTTTTGATGCATTTATCAGCTCCAATACATTTTGCGATACATCTCATGATACTTTTGATGATACTTTGTCCGTTCTCTGTGTTATACATTCTGAAGAGATGGGTTTTATGGGTATAGTGGGCTCTTTGGCATCATGGGCTTTAATTTGTACAAAGCCCGGACAGCTTTCTTCTTTTCTTTTCCTCTTGCGTTTTATGGCTTCATTTCCTGCGTTTAATCTGTTTTGCTGTTGTAACGGTTTTGGCGCCAATTACAACTGAATTGGCGCCCCTTTTCTGTGTAAATTCTTCTCTATAAATACTGCCTTGTATAGCAATCACAAAATATAGAAGCTTAATAAAAATATTCATTCTTCCATTTCTTCATGGTATCAGAGCTCTAGGTTCTCACCTTGAGCAAGTTTTGCCAACAATGGCAAGAAGGCGCAGGACAGTAGCGCAGGAGATTCCTCAAGGAGCATTCTTTCCAGGAGAGGTAGAAGCTGATGATGAATCGACTGGAAATCAATTTGAATTGCAGAATCGATCGAGCAGTTCAGATAATCCTGGATTAGTCCTTATAAATACAGTGCTTACAGGTCAGAGGAATTATCTTTCATGGAGTAATTCAATGATAAGAATATTAACTGCTAAGGAGAAGCTCGAATTCATTTTGGATGAGAGCAGTCCACCAGCGATCCAGTCTCCAGAATACAAGCAATGGCGGAGGAATGATTGTCTTGTTTCTTCCTGGATATTGAACACCATATCTAGTGAGGTGGCTGAAGGTTTTCTTTATGTTGAATCTGCAAGGAGTCTATGGAAAGATTTGAAGCATCGTTTTGGATACAGCAATGGTCCAATGCTGTTCAAGATTAAGCGAGAATTGAGCTTGTTTCATCAAGGGAATATGTCACTGATGCTCTATTTTAACAAAATGAAACGTTTCTGGGACGAATTGAATCTGCTGCGACCAATTCCGAGTTGCAAATGTGGAGCTGGTCAAAATTGTGATTGCAATGCATTCAGGCGTTTAGCTGATATAAATGAAGAAGATAAACTCTTACAATTTTTAATGGGATTGAATGAACAATATGCTCATGTCTGCAACCAGATATTGCTAATGGAGCCATTACCAGAAGTGAATCAGGCTTATTCAATGGTTCTGCGTATTGAAAGTCAAAATGAAGTCAATCTCGAGCCTCAAATTGAAATAGCAAATTACAGCAAAACTATTTCCAAGAAAAATGAAACAAAAGGCAAGAAGAAGAAAGAAGGCTGGTGTGATATATGTGAAACAGAAGGCCATGTCAGAGCTACTTGTTTCAAAGTGATTGGTTATCCAGACTGGTGGAAAGGTCCCAAACCAAAAACTGTACAAGGTAACTCTGTTTCTTCCTTTAATGCAGCTATCTCTTCTTCTTCTGTGTCCAAAGAACAGGTTCATTCTGATGCAAATCAAGATAAAGAGGCAGCACAGTCTGGTAATCTAACATTCATAATGCAAGAGATGTATAAACTGTTAAAGGAAAACAAGAATGTAGGAGATACACCAATTTCAGCTGGTACAGATTTCTCAGCATTTGCAGGATTTTCAGGTAATGCTGTTACATCTGCTTCCACTTATTGGATAATTGACAGTGGGGCTTCTGCTCATATGTGTGCCAACAGATCTTGGTTTTCTTGTTTGAAATCTGTTTCAAATCAGCAGCGAATAAGTTTACCTAATGGCACTTATCAATTGATCAATCATGTTGGTGATATACAGTTTCATAAGTTGAAATTGCAGGATGTTCTATATGTGCCCCAATTTCAGTATAATCTGCTGTCAGTAGGCCAATTACTACACCAACAAAACATAGAAATTTACTTTACAGCTTCTTATTGCTGCTTGCAGGATGTGATTACTAGAAAGATTTTGGCAGTGGCTTGGCTTGTGGATGGCTTGTATTTGCTTGATAAAACCTCTTTTGCTCCAGAAATGATTTTGAAGGTTCAAAATTGCTGTAGTTTTCCTGTTGCTAATGTAATCAATAGGACAGCTGTGGATATATGGCACAAAAGATTAGGCCATGCATCTTTTGAGGTTCTTAGTCATATAAACAGTATAGAAATGGAATGTAATTCTTCCAATTGTGAGATATGTCCAAGTGCAAAACAGCACAGACTTCCTTTCAATAAAAGTCAAATTTGTAGTACATATAGATTACAAATGATACATGTTGATGTATGGGGTCCATATAAAGTTCCATCACTCACTGGAGCTAAATACTTTCTCACTATAGTGGATGACTATACCAGATTTACATGGCTTATTCTTTTGCAATCCAAGGCTCAAGTCAGTCAGGCACTTGTCATTTTCTTGAAATTCATCAAAACTCAATATGGAGCTCAGTTGCAGACAATTAGGAGTGATAATGGTCGAGAGTTTCTCAACCATACTTGTGGAAAACTTTTCAACGAAGAAGGGATCATACACCAGAGGTCATGTCCTTATACTCCGCAACAGAATGGCATAGTTGAGAGGAAGCACAGACATTTGTTAGACACAGCAAGAGCAGTTTTGTTTCAAGCACATCTTCCTGTAAGTTTTTGGGGAGAGGCCATCCTCATGGCAGTAACCATAATCAATGTGCTTCCAAGCAAGAAACTAAGTTGGCAATCTCCTTATGAGAGATTTTTCAATAAACCACCAGAATACAGTAATTTTCATGTTTTTGGATCCCAATGCTTCTATAAGGATCTCAGAACTACAGACAAATTTTCATACAAGGCTCATAAAGCCATTTTTCTTGGTTTTCCATCCACTCAAAAAGGATATAAACTTTATAATCTCATCACAGGTGAAATTTGTGTTTCAAGGGAAGTCATATTTCAGGAGAGCATTTTTCCTTATGCCCCTACAACTGGTGCACCTACTCAACCAATTGTTCCATCACCTGATTCAACTTCAAATAAGTCAGATTCAGATGTTTTGCTTCCTCAATCATCTAATATCAGTGATCAAACCATCACAAGTGTTACCCCACCACAAATACCTGTTGCAATCCGCAAATCCGCCAGAGCAACACATTCCCCTTCCTGGCTGCAAGATTTTGTTCTTTCTACATCTACTGATATTTCTAATAGTGTTTTGTTCAATTCTCAACATACTGGTTTTCTTGCAAATATTTCGCAGGAAACTGAACCTCGAAATTTCTATGAAGCACAAAAGGATCCTCGATGGCAGAAGGCAATGCAAGATGAGCTTCAAGCACTGGAAGCAAATCAGACTTGGGAGCTGACTGACCTCCCTGTTCATAAGAAACCCTTAGCTTCGAAATGGGTTTATAGAATCAAATATAAGCAGAATGGTGAAGTGGATAGGTTCAAAGCCAGACTGGTGGCTAAGGGTTTCACACAAAAGGAGGGGGTTGATTTCCATGAAACCTTCAGTCCTGTTGCCAAAGCTGTGACAGTGAGGATTTTTCTTGCCATTAGTGCTATGAGACACTGGCCTATACATCAAATTGATGTAAATAATGCTTATTTACATGGGCATCTTGAAGAAGAAGTTTATTTGGCTCCACCTCTTGGCTATCAACATTTTCCTGCTGGAAAAGTTTGCAGGCTACTCAAGTCTTTATATGGACTCAAACAGGCAGGCAGACAATGGCACAAAGAATTATCTAGTAAACTTCTTGGTTGCGGGTTTCAGCGCTCTCATCATGATCATTGTCTCTTTGTCAAAATAACAGGCAACATTCCCATCATATTAATTATCTACGTAGATGATATTCTGCTTTCTAGTCCTTCTGAAGCTGCACTTACAGCGGTAAAATCTTTTCTCCATAGCCATTTTACTATCAAAGATATGGGATTGGCTAAGTACTTCTTGGGAATTGAGCTAGCAAGGTCCAATGATGGAATTCTACTTTCTCAATCAAAATACATTCTTGACATGTTAGCTGAAGCAGGCTTAAGTAATGCTAAAAGTGTTCCTAGTCCTCATGCAGCAGGCATGGATTTCAGTAATACTGGTCCTTTACATGAAAACCCAGAACAATATCGAAGAATAGTGGGTAAACTACTGTATCTTGGCTTTACCAGACCTGACATTACCTATGTAACTCATCAGTTAAGTCAGTTTATGCAGAATCCAGGGGTTCACCATTTCCAGGCTGCATTACATACATTGAAATATCTAAAGGGTACATTGCAATATGGTTTATTTTATCCTAGTGTTGGTGATTTGCAACTCAAGGCTTTTTGTGATTCAGATTGGGGCACTTGCAAGATCACACGAAGATCCATTACTGGTTTTTGTGTTTTCCTTGGCTCTTCTTTAATCTCCTGGAAATCCAAGAAACAAACTGTTGTTAGCAGATCCTCTGCCGAAGCTGAATACCGCAGTATGGCAGCCACCTGTTGTGAATTAAAATGGATTTTTTATCTTCTTCAGGATTTCAAAGTCTCTATTCCATTGCCAATTCCTCTGCGCTGCGATAGTCAATCAGCGATTGCTTTGGCTCGCAACCCAGTGCATCACGAGAAAACCAAACATGTGGGCATTGATTGTCATTTCCTCCGGGATTATCTTGCAGATGGTTTCCTCGTTCTTGATTATATTTCGACACATCTTCAATTAGCTGATTTGTTCACCAAGCCTTTAAGCAGTTCCCACATGCTTCCCGCGTTGTTCAAGATGGGATTTCTCCAGACATCAGTCTTGCCATCTTGAGGAGGGGGTGAAGAGATGGGTTTTATGGGTATAGTGGGCTCTTTGGCATCATGGGCTTTAATTTGTACAAAGCCCGGACAGCTTTCTTCTTTTCTTTTCCTCTTGCGTTTTATGGCTTCATTTCCTGCGTTTAATCTGTTTTGCTGTTGTAACGGTTTTGGCGCCAATTACAACTGAATTGGCGCCCCTTTTCTGTGTAAATTCTTCTCTATAAATACTGCCTTGTATAGCAATCACAAAATATAGAAGCTTAATAAAAATATTCATTCTTCCATTTCTTCACATTCATTCTACATGTTTTGATACATGTATCAATTTTGATATCTTTTTATTCATTTTTGATACTTTGTGCTATATATTATGTATTTATTCTACATGTTTTATCTGTAGTTGGGAATCACCTAAACTGATTATTTTTATTGCTATGAAAGCTAAATTAAAGCTAGTAATAAAAAAAATAATAAACTTTTTTTTTAATTTATCAATGTCTATTTATTAATTCTTTTTTGATAGTTTCCTGACAATTGGAAAAAAGTCAGAAAAAATATACATATAAATCCCGTTTCGGAGATAAAAAAGAAACAAAAAAAACTTGTTAAAATGGAATGTTGAAAAAGTGAATGGTTTAAGAGATAAATAAAAAAATAACGTTCCAATTATAAAAGGGGATATCAAATAAGACGGAATTCCATGAGTAAAAGAATGAGGTATTTTTGGGTTTTTTTTCCTGCTGTTTTATTCTCTAAATGAGTGTATTTCAAGAATGATGAGAGTTGTTTTGGAATTAGTCAAATTTGAAGGTATTTTTGAAAAAATTCTCCTGTTTATATACTTTTAGAAGGTTTATTTGAAAAATGGAGATATTTCCCTAAAATGCCTTACGTATAACTGTTTGTCGTAACTGATTGGAAGCCCAATCCCTTGTCATTCAAACGATCATGGACTTGAATAGAATGGCTGTCAGTCCTTGATATTAATGGGCTTTGTAAATCATGACCAGGCCCATCATTAAAATTTACGAAAATCTTTAGGCCCAAACAGGAATCCTTTGATTTGAAAAAAGCAAAATGATAAATTAAAGGGATTTTTACATAAATACTTACATTTTGGCACCATATAACTTTTTTACATACAAATCAAAAGTTTGCATAAATACATAAAAAAACTTTTCAAAATTTCAAAAATACCTAAAAAATTTATTTCTCTTTTACGTGATTCTTGCCTAAAAAACAATAAGAGCAAAAAATTATAATCTCCAAAATACCTTCTCCAATTTGTCCATGTTTCTCTCTCCTTTTTTTATAATTTTTAATCTAATTTTGCATTTATCTCTCAATCCGTTTATTTTTTTGTCATGTGACTTTAGAAAGTTTTTTTTATTTTTTTTTTATCTTCGAAACAAAGTCCATATGTATATACTTTTCCCGACATAATTTTTCCACTAAGGTATAACTAATTATACCTTTGTATATTAAGGTATAACTAAGGTATAATTAAGGTATAAATAAAGTATAATCACTGCAATAGTGTATCTTAATGTATAACTAATGTATAATTAAAGTATAACTAAGGTATAAACACTGTAATAGTGTATCTTAATGTATAATTAAGGTATTACTAATGTATAATCAATGTAATAGTGTATAACTAAGGTATAACTAAGGTATAATTAATCTATAATCACTGTAATAGTGTATCTTAAGTATAACTAAGGTATAATTAAGGTATAATCAATATAATAATGTATCTTAGGGTATAAATAAGGAATAACTAAGGTATAATCACTATAATAATGTATCTTAAGGTATAATTAAGGTATAACTAAAGTATAAAGATTGTATAAACAGTGTATAAACAATGTATAAAGTGTATAAACAATGTATAAATAATGTATAATAATATATAAGAAGTGTATAATAATGTATAACAATGTATAAACTATGTATAACAATATATAACAGTGTATAAACATTGTTTATAACAGTGTATAAACATTGTTTATAACAGTGTATAATAATGTATAAACAGTGTATAAACAGTGTATAATGTATAAACAATGTATAACAGTGTATAAACAATGTATAAACAGTGTATAAAGAGTGTATAACAATGTATAATAAGTGTATACATATATAACATTGTATAAGAAGTGTATAATGTATAACAATGTATAAGTAGTGTAAAAACAATGCATAAATAATGTATAATTAAGGTATAACTAAGGTATAATTAAGGTATAACTAAGGTATAAAGAGTGTATAAACAATGTATAAAAAAGAAGTGTATAATAATGTATAACAAGTATATAAACAGTGTATAAGAAGTGTATAAACAGTGTATAAGAAGAGTATAAACAATGTATAAACAAAGTATAACAGTATACAAACAATGTATAAACAATGTATAAGCAAAGTATAAATAGTGTATAAACAATGTATAAGCAATGTATAACAGTGTATAAGAAGTGTATAAACAGTGTATAAATAATGTATAAACAATGTATAAACAGTATATAATGTATAAACAATGTATAAATAATGTATAAACAATGTATAAACAGTGTATAATAGTATAAAACAGTGTATAAGAAGTGTATAAATAATGTATAAACAATGTATAAACAGTGTATAATGTATAAACAATGTATAAATAATGTATAAACAATGTATAAACAGTGTATAATAGTATAAAACAGTGTATAAGAAGTGTATAAATAATGTATAACAAGTGTATAAACAGTGTATAAGAAGTGTATAAACAGTGTATAAGAAGAGTATAAACAATGTATAAACAAAGTATAACAGTATGCAAACAATGTATAAACAGTGTATAAGCAAAGTATAAACAGTGTATAAACAATGTATAAGCAATGTATAACAGTGTATAAGAATTGTATAAACAGTGTATAAATAATGTATAAACAATGTATAAACAGTGTATAATGTATAAACAGTGTATAAGAAGAGTATAAATAATGTATAAACAAAGTATAACAGTATACAAACAATGTATAAACAGTGTATAAGCAAAGTATAAACAGTGTATAAACAATGTATAAGCAATGTATAACAGTGTATAAAGAATGTATAAACAGTGTATAAACGATATATAAACAATGTATAATAATATATAAGAAGGTATAACAATGTATAACTATGTATAATAAATGTATAAACAGTGTATAACAAATGTATAAACAGTATATAAACGATGTATAAACAGTGTACAAACAATGTATAAACAGCGTATAACCAATGTATAATAGTATATAACAATATAAGTTCAATCCCAAAATTGCAGTCCCAAAATTACAATCCTAAAAATACAATCCTAAGTACAGATGCAGTCCCAAAATTGAAATGCAGTCCTAAAGTGCCATCTTCAGTCCGGATGAGCTTGACTGTATGCAAGGGCCAGTGTACTTCCCCATAAACCACCAAATACTTGAATGGAATACAGAGGATGCAAAAAATTAGTTTATGGTTTCTGCCTTTCTTCTGGCGATGAATTGTTGTCAATGGAATTTGGGGCAGAATCTGATTTGGAAGACTTGGGGTCACCAGCTTGATTGTTAGAAGGGCTCTGTTCCATAATCTCACTGGATTTTTGATTTAACTTGAATGATCTTTCATAATCTTTAGCGCTGCTGGTATCGATGACTAGCTTATTGAGCTTTTGTTCCTGCAAAAATCAGCAACATTTACCAATTACCAAGCAAAACTAAGAACATAAGGGTCAAGCTTTCCCCTCCAAACACCATCAAAACATATAACTTGACAAAATTTACCATTGAATATTTCCCACCATTCAACCAAATTGATGAAATCCAAATCTAAAAAGTTCTGAAACTATTGTGCTCAAGTAACATTACATCTGCTAAAGAACTTGGGCTGCAGCCTCGCCAAGTTGCTATTTGGTTCCAAAATCGTCGGGCTCGGTTCAAAAACAAACAGCTTGAGAAAGACTATGACTCTCTCAAATCTAGCTATGATAAGCTCAAGCTTGATTATGACAACCTTTTAAAAGAGAAAGCGAATTTGAACAATGAGGTAAATTTTCAAGGATTCAGCAAATTTCTGATAAGCTGTGTGCAATTACTGTTAAGTTTCTTTTTTTTTTTTGGTGTGTGTTTGCTGCAGTTTGTTTCCTTGAAGGAGAAATTGAGCGCAAGAGAGGGAAAGACAGAGAATTTAGAGGTCACTGGCGCAGACCCAGTTCAGAATTCTGGTTGTGATAAAGAAAAAACATGACCAATTAGCAGATGTTAATATGGCATTCAGATCCGAAATATTTTGAAAGAAAAAAGAATCGACATTTTACTCACATTTGCTCCTTGCACACACAGAGCATCTTGTTGTATGTTTCTGTAACAATATTAATGAACTTGATGTTCTCATTTCGCAATTCCTTGTAGCATTTTTCTTCCAGAAATTTTGCAATCTATTAAAAGAAAGAAACTTTTTGTAAGATCTCATAAAACAGTTCTGATTTTCCAGTTAACAGAGTCACTACCTTGGGGATTCGAAATGGGTTTTTTGCAGCATATTCACATAATTTGACGATTTTCCTTTCATTCGGCGGGCCATCCTGTAAAATAGAGTAACACTCTGAGCATATACCATTGACCATTCAATGCCAAAAAGATTTACAGGATAAAGATTCATCCAACGTTATTACGTTATCATGTACAATCAAAGTATATCATACAATGCTCCTCATTTCCCCACAGATTTGGGTAAACGGAGTTCCCAGACAGGCCTGAAACTTCAATAACTGCGATAGACCAAACCAAAACTTAATTTTCTGTACACAGGCCACACAACTTCTACAAATTCATGATCCACTTCTCGTCCTTGACTACATGCAGGAAACCGTGCAAGAAAATGTTGAATAAGAAGCAATTCAATTAGAGCCTTTGACTTTAGAGAATGAGATGCCATCGTCCTTTCTTTGGCATCTTAAACAAATCATCTAGTTCTGCCTCTGCCTTTTGCAAGATTTTGTGAGAAAGATGATAACGCAGTCACTTTTGCCTTCCGAGAAAGACCAGCGCAACAATGGCGGTCAAGTTCCAGCTAGAAAACCTAGAGGTAAACAAGTCCCTTCTAGATATCTTTCTCCTTCTCCTTCTTCTTCTACAACAACAACGACAACTACATTTCCCTCTCCTTTGCTTTCCCGCACCACGAATTCTACCCCAGCCCACACTTCGTCTTACGTCTCTTCATTTCCTAAAAGATCCCAATCTGTAGATAGAAGACGGTCAGTGACTCAAAGGCCTACGACGCCGAATCCAGAATCTAGGCAAAGCAATGCCGGTGAAATGTCTGCTGCAACAAGAACGCTGATCACTTCCACGAGGAGTTTATCAGTCTCCTTTTTAGTTGTAGGGTTAGAAAGAGAGATGGAGCAGAGAGAGAGATAAAGAAGAGAGTTTGAAGAAATTGATATGAAAAAAACGTAGAAAAGGAAAGAATAAAAAAACAAACGTAAAGGAGGAATTAATCTTAAAAAAACGTAATTATGTAAATAAGAAAAGGTAAAACATCAAAATAAACCCTGAAACAAGGGTAATTTTGATAATTTCCCTAAATTAAAGTTCAACTAATCCACTTAAATTACAACATTGATAAGTGCAGATGTCCATTTTCTTTACACATTTTTTTTAGATGTAGTAATAGCTAAATTTCACATATTTTAGTGATGAAAATCCTATACCAACCGAAATTTGAATACTCAACCAGATTTATTGTCTTAAAAAAGGCATATATTCTGTTTTCACTACTCCAAACTCGTATTGTTATTTATTCCAAACTCTTATCCTTATTTATGCGCCAATTAAGTTAGAAAAAGTGTGAAAGATGATAATCTAAACTAATTAAAATTTTGGAGAGGGAGAAAATGGAAATATATAGAGAACATTTGAGTGTACAATAAGATTTCGTATTATTTCAAGATCCTAATTCAACAATTTGTGTGAAAGTCAGAATTATTTACTACCTTATAAATAATTATCCTATTACGTGTGCTATTAATATTGGCTTTTCGTGAACGACATTCATGTTTAAAATATCTATTTATGTTATTACTATTTCTTTCTTTTAGGTTATTTGAATTTTTATTTAAATGTTTTTATATAGTGTATGTAAAATTTTCGTTGTGTCATATTTGTAATTTTTTTTATTATTTAGCGTTTGTAATATTTATTAGGATTTTAAATTCTTGGTATGTTATTTTATTACGCATTTTATTTTGTATTATAACGTATAATTAAATTCAAATTTAAATGGTTTAATACCAACTTAATTCGTACAATTACAATCTAATATATACCGTAGATTACATAAAAATAATATGTATTATCATATTTTTAATAACAATATAATAAAAAAAATGTAAATAAATCAAAGTGAAATTCAAAAATATGAAAAACGCAGACCAATAACACGTTAGCATACTAAAATTCATACTTATACAAAACCAATTAAACTCATAGAAAAATAAAATATTACTCAATATACAAAATGAGATGGACTGCCAATACCAACCCACCCCATTTACAGGTCCAACGGTTTGTAACACCCGTTAGACTGACATGGGCTTAAATGGCACAAATGCTAATCACCTAATGTAATAATTAATAATATGGACATATTATACAATAAAATTGTTATTTGCCTAAATTTTAAGACAAATTATATGCTAAGCCCGTTTCTTATATGAACTTTATTGGACTCTGGGGAATCTTTATATAAATATGTATTAAAATGAACACATATATAAATTGGTTGTTTGTGATAAACTTTCACAATAAGATAAACATAAAAAAAAAAAAAAAAGTAAATATTATGTATTCCTATAAGTATTTACTTTTTTTTCATAAAATTTCTTCTAACTCTTGTAATAGTTGTGATTTGTTCCGTGGCTTACTTATAATATATAAATGACTAACTTTATTATATTAAATATAAAATGTATGTATGAATTTATCATATTGTGCACAGAAATAAAAGTGTTTTATGACACTTGAATTTTTTTGGCTTTACACATTGAACCATTCGTTACTTTCTCCATTTTTAAAAGGATGTCCCTTTAGCAAAATAAATTTATTCCAAAATGTTTGTTCTTTTCAGAAATTAAGGGAACATTTATTACTTTTTTTACAAATATATCCCTACATTTAATGTTGTTTGTAATCTAACTAATACGGTTATCCGTTTTCCAAAAATATTTAATAAGGATATTGTAGTAAAACAATACTTTAATTAAGATATTTTAATGACATTCTTGATTATTGTACCAAAGGCTAAAAGAACATCCTTTTAAGAATCAGGGATTAAATATTTACATTAATTGAATTCTTAGAAAGCTTAATTCAGCTCTTTGATCAAGAGATTAAATTTATAAATGATCATTAATTGTATAAATTAATGATTAGTAATTCAATGTATAAGTTCAAAAACGAACCCCATAAAAAAAAAAAAAAAAAAAAAAAAAAAAAAAAAAGAAGATGTTGATTAGTGATCTATATAATGAAATATGGGACTATCAAAAAATAAAAATAAATATTAGACGGGACTCCCGTACAAAAGTCAACTTGAACCACAAGTGACACAATTGTATAAAATTGAATTATAATATTTTCAAGAAGGCAAAATGCATCTTGAACCTCTTGAACTTTTCATTATTTTTGCAATTGGCTATTTGATAATTCTTTTTCATTGATCATATTGAACACATGATCATTTCATTTTGATAATATTCCAAAAGTAAACAACATATATATTGCAATTCCTAACATGTGCATAATGCGCATTTTGTAAAAATTTCACCTTAGTGTTCTAATTGTACATGTAAAAACATAAAAACTAATAAATTAGTTAGCCTGCAAGCTACAATATGTATACTTAATAAAGTTGAGTTGATAATTTCCTAGAAATAAGCTAGTACTTGAGATATTCTGGAAGCAAACGTACACGAAGGGAAAGGAAAAAACGTAACCCAAGATGCTTATTTCAAACAATTTCTGAAATAAATTCCAAATTCAAGATAAGCAAATTATGGAAGTATTTCCAGATTCAAGAAAATCAAATTCTGTAACAATTTCTATATCGGAGATTAATCCTTAATGGCTTTATACTATTTTTGCCTGATTTCAGCTCTGGCAAACTAAAATTTCTCACGCCTACTGCCAGCAACTCTTTCCCATAATATCTTCAGAAGAAAAAAATATCATATATAATAAAACTATTCTTAAACCTTACTTATTTATTTAAGCCTAATTAATTAGTTATTGATACGGTATTACAAGCACTATTTTTTTTTTTTTTTTTTTTTTTTTATTTCAGCACATGGTAGATTTGGTTATGTTGTTCACACTTGAAGCCTACTATGTTTTTGCATGTGAAGTGTTCAAAGATAATAATGGATTTTTTTTTTCTTGGAATCGCTTTACCTAAAAGTTTAAGATAATACAAATATAAGGTCCATGATCAATTAGTATTTGTTGTTGTCCCACAAACCTCTACATGCGAATGCACGTTAGACTTAAAGCGTATACAATATCAGCCTACTCCATCATATAATGAAATTTAATAAGAAATAGTGGTGCTCTCTAGGTATAAGATGTTGGAGAATAAATCCCACATCGGATATAAATAGGATCAAAGAATAGTATATAAGTGGTGTAGATTGGGCCTTAACATAAGTCAATTGGTTTTATGTTTCGTGGACTGAACTCCACTTATATGTTCACTCATCCAGTCAGACCTAACACTTTCAAATCCACGAAGTCTCTTTATAAGAGTATTCTAATACTGTATTAGAAAATCCCAAAAATTTAAATTGAGAAAAAAAAAAAAAAACAATTATTACTTTTTATCCTTATCTCTCACGCATATTATTACCTACTCACTAAAGTTTTTAGGTAAATTATTTGTTTGACATAATTGAAAATTTTTTACATTGACATTTACCCAATTTTTATTCAAAATAACATATACAGAAAGCTTTTTTGGTTCAGTACTCATATGAATAACCTAACTTGAATACTTTTGGTTACACATTTCACATGGAAAATATCTAACCATATGTACTGAATTTTGCATTGTTCCTTCTTTAACACAAACAAACAAGAAAATCAACAAGCATTCAAATTTTCTTGTGTGTACAAATCGGAACAATTTGTAAATAGATATATCATGTATAATATGTACAAGCATTAGAGTCCTTCACATCTGTGATATTTTCTGGCAAAGATATTGTACATATGTATTATTAACATTATTAATTATTGCTATAGGCAGTCAATAACTATGGTACACTAATCAATTCTAAATTCCATTGTATTTATATACAAATTAAAGCTTGGTAATCGTACCGCAACTTGCTAATTGGACTTCCTTCTCTATATTCTTTTCTTTATTCCATTAGAATTAATTATCAAAATAATTAAAATTTTATTGACTAACAAAAAGAAAGGATTGGTTTTTATTAGCTTTAATCACCTTTTAAGTACATAGCTAAGTTAAATTTCCATCATAACCACCAACATGATTAGATATGTGGGCCTGTAACCTTAAATACAAAGTGATCTTACCATACAGATATGACTACCGCATTTAGAAAATATTCCATAGATTTTTTTCTCTGTGCTTCAAAAGATAATATTGCAAAATTGTTAATGGACTTGCATCAACCATAATATTATTTAGCTCTATTTCTCACCTATTCATCCATTTGTTTTTTTCTTTCTTTTTCTTCTTTTTATTTTTATTTTTTTTTCAAGTTTCCAACTCTTTTCATAGGTGATCATGAATCAATAACTCAAACTAATGAGCTGCATTTCCCCAATTATATAAATTCTCTACAGAAAAATTAGAAATTCAGCTTCCTAATCAATTAACCATTGGGCCGATCGGTAATTGCTTAAACTATGTTTCTAATTTGATTCCTAGTGCACAAAAAAAAGAACTCTTAATTTGAAGATGATTCATCCAAATATTAAATCAATAGTCGGTTCAAGCAAGACCTTGCTATTGAAGGAAATTCAATTCATATACATGTAAAAAAAGTTGAAGATGACAGATAAATTATGAAGAACAAATTTTATTTTCTCTAAACGTACAATAAACAGAAGAGTAGGCCAATTTCATGAACAAAAAAGACCACAGAATCCATATTTATCAGCAAGTAATTGCTTAGTATCCAACCGATTTGCTGTGGTGATTTCATTCAGAAATAAAATAACACAGCTCACACTCTTTCAATTTTTTTTTTTTTTTTTTTCACCTTCACACAGAAACGATATTACGAAAACGGAGGTACAGTTTCTTGCATCAACACAAACCCAAACAAGAAGAAGCAAATACAAAATCAAACATGTAATTAATTAATTAACTTCCATATATGCTTAAATATAAAAATAGAAAAAGGAAATCCATAATTGGAATTAATTAGTGCCATTGGATGAAGGTGAAGAACAATCACAAACTACCTCAGTCTCAAATTCCCTTCTGTGGAAATTTCTATGGCAGCCACAAGCAGCACAAGTAAGTGCAGCAATTGAGCCTTCTTCACCATTACTAGCCATGAATTCTCTGCACCCGTCTACAGCATAACCTCCAACATTAGCCGCATGATTCTTTTCGCACTCTCCATATCTAACACTTCTTACGGTGATTGATGAAGCTGTTGATGAATTTCTTGATGCTTCTTCTCTTCTAACTACCACTTGCCTCTTCCTCATCTTCAATTTAGTATTTGCTGAATTTAATTTTCAAAAATAGGAGAGGGATTCAGAAAGTTAATTAAGTGTAGCTTCTAAATTTTAATTGCAAGCCCTAACCCTAGAGAGGGGTATATTTATAGCATGTAAAGCTCCATTATCATATTATGCACTTTCTACCACCCTATTTTTACTCTTTCTCTTTTTCTTTTTCTTTTTCTATTTACTTCCAATTTTCTTATTCTAACATTCAGCATTTTTGGCTATAACAATTTACTCCAATTAGTAGTCGCTTAATTAAGAATTTTGTTTTTCAAGTTGCTTATCTTCTTATGGAATTAAGAATTAATAATGATAATATTTTGTCCTATTTTAAATAATTATTAATACTAGCCAATTAAATTAAGGCCTTTGCTCCAACATCTTCAATTTAGTTTCAAATTTCAAATTTGATTCTTAATGTGTACACATTTAGACTTTGATTGAGAAAAAATGTTACCTATAAAGTGTTTGATGATCAACTTTTAACTAGTTAGTCAGATTTGTTCAAAAATAAAACTTAATTAAATAATAGTTTGCATGATATATTTTATTTAATTATATGCTTATTAATTTTATAATGAAAAGAATGTAATTGTAGTACATAAAATTTAAACTATATATATGGGTTTTTTTTTTTTCTTATTTGTATTAAAAATACCTTTCTACCATAAACTCGAGAGTAGAAGTGGTGAAGTGAACAAGCCAACTGCCTTAACAACCCACTAATTAATATATATACAGAAATATTCTTCCATTCAAAAAAGTAAAAACAATTATTTCAGAAGTATAATGGAAAATTAGCCAAAAATGATGAGAAAGCTTTACTTTTGAAATCAGATTGTGATTGGTTTAAAATGGAATAACCAGCTAAGCTCTTTTTAAACGTAATATATGTATGTATTTATGTATGTACTTACTTTTCACCTGATCATAAAATAGGGATTACTTAAAAAAAAATGAGAATTTTCTTTTTTTATTATTAAATAATTAGTGACCTAATTTTATATTAATGGGACTAAACTGGTGGTGATGCTAAAAAGGCAATTTTGTGGGGTGCATTGATACCAATTGCCAACAATATTTGTCTATCTTGACCTAATTACATGAGATTTGCCAAACCTCTACCATATACTTAATTTTCTTCTCTTCGTTTCTATTCTTCTTTAAAATTTTAATTTTCTTTTGTAACATTTTATGTTTTGGGAAATTTTATAATTTACTACATATTTACAACATCTCTATATTTTCAATTTATCTCAATTAAAAATTTACTGTGTAAACTAGTACTGACTATAGTTAAAATGTAGCTAACAAACTCAACTGTATGAGTTGTAATTCTTTTGTTTATAACCATAGTAGTCAATTACAATGTACTTTGTAGAGCAATTCATTCTAATCCAAAATGCTTGACCTTTCATTTCTCTAATTTGAAGTCAAAATCTCTAATTTTAGTGATTTTAAATTGTTGACCACTCCAATCAAACTTAATTAGAACCATATCTCTTTATTAAATGATCACTTAAAAGGTTTTTCTTTTGGAAAATTTTTTTGGTTTGTTGAATTATTCCTATTTTAACAATAAAAGTGTTTTCTATGAAATAAATGGAGCTGGCCTATACTTGGCTAGGAAATGTAAAAGAAAAGGAGTTCATAGAGGTAGGAGAAGCCTCTCTAGTTTAATTAGATACAAGAAAAACCTCAAGCCCCTATAGAAATTTACCACACATTATACACATTGGTTATAGAGGCTTTAAAAGCGTCAACAAAAATCAAACTAATGTGGAATATGCTACAATAGTCAATTTTGTACAACAAACTCTATCCTCATAAACACCAATTCAAAATATATTATAAATTTTTAATATAGACATTCCACTGATCTTTCCTTGCGGCATATATCATTGGGTATTGGTGTTTAAGGTAATCGTCCCATGGTTATGTAGATTATAATGATCTATCAATTATAGAATTACACATGATCTCGATGGTTATTTTCAAAAGAAATTGTATAAATTTGATAACACAATCTAACAATTTTTTTTTTTTAAAAAAAATTAAATGTATTTGTAAATAAGTTAAAAAAATTTGATTATCGTTTGTTTTATTTTATTTTTTTTTTATTATACAATTTTAAATTAGATTTCAATGTTGCAAAAATTTGTAAAGTTCATAAAAAATTAAACAAAGGAAATTAGAAGCGCTTACATATTTTTGTATGTTTTATACAAATAATTTATTTTTAGAAAAAGAGATATAAAGAAAAATTAAATTATTCGTTTATAAGTAGTTACTAGTAAATATCCAATGATTCAAAGCTTCCGATGGAATTTTAGAAAAAAAGAATTGCTTAAAACTCAGGACATTATATATATATATATATATGATAAATGGGATATAGTAAATTTTGATTAGACATAAACATTCATCATATTACGTACTTTGGCAATAGGAACGGGATTATTGAAAATGTAAAAATTTGAGAATTTTAAGGTAATAGCAGCTGTCAAATTGATATTGTTGTCCAGAACTATTACACCAACTCACGTCTTTGCCATGTGCTTTACAATCTTTGCCAAACTTTGTTTTGGGTTCTAAAGGGGAAAAAAATACGTGGTTTTGGCCATTTGTGTTACAATTTCGCTCCACAAACAAAGTCTTCCGCTGTATAAATTACCATAAAAAAAACCATAAATTTTTTGGATTTTGAGCTAAATTAAGTTTGCACATTGATTAATAAAATTACAGTAAATAATATATAAAAAAAAAAAGTTCAAAAAAAGTTAAAATCTTCGTAGAAAATTATTAAATAATGTGAATAAATAATTAGATAATAAATACTTTCTTCGGTCATAAATATATGACGTTTTAAATTTTTATTTTAGTCATTTTTATATGATATTTTATATTATCAATGTACTTTTGTATATTTTTTCTTAAACATACCCTTATTTATTATAAGGGAGACTTAGAATTAATATATATTAAACTATAATCATTAATAAGAAAGAGAATTTCAATATGGGTAAATAAGTCATTCTAATAGCTTAATTAATACTTTCTCCGTCCAACTTTAATAGGCAAAATTACTATTTTGAGCGTCCAACAATATAGGCATTTTTCAATGTCTAATCATTAATTAAGTAATAAATTGTAAAAGATACCACTGTTACATGTACCTTGTTGAACCTTGTTTTGATGAAAGCAACTTTACATTTGAAAATGATAAAATTAAATAAATACTTTGAGAATTAATTCAAGATAAATGTGATTTTATTTTTAATTAATTAAACAAAGTATAAAAATGAAGACATTTAATAAGGACATTGGAATAATAATACTAAAAGAGAATAAAAGTTTGGAGTAACAAGGCAAATATTGCTTCAGGAGGTTGAAGACTTAAAGAATTCAGTTACATATCTTTAAATGCCTAAACACTATATAACGGTCACATTCAAAAACCTGAAGAAAACAAATTCAAATATTCAGAGTGTTGAACACTATATAACGGCTATATTGAAAGACCTGAAGAAGTTTAAGTCAAATCTTCAGAGACCTGAACACTGTTTAACAGATACATTCAGAGACTTGAAGAAAGTTCATTACAAACCTTTAGAGGGCTAAACACTATGCAACGGCTAGTTTCAGAGACCTGAAAGAAATCAGAATTAAAGCTTCAGAGGACTAAATGCACTACAACGGCTAGTTTCAGAGACCGGAACAAAATTTGAATTTCCTCTCCAAACCACCTCTCCAATGCCTATAAATAGAAGATAATTGCAAACATTTCAAAATATCATATAAAATACTTTCTTCGGTCATAAATATATGACGTTTTAAATTTTTATTTTAGTCATTTTTATATGATATTTTATATTATCAATGTACTTTTGTATATTTTTTCTTAAACATACCCTTATTTATTATAAGGGAGACTTAGAATTAATATATATTAAACTATAATCATTAATAAGAAAGAGAATTTCAATATGGGTAAATAAGTCATTCTAATAGCTTAATTAATACTTTCTCCGTCCAACTTTAATAGGCAAAATTACTATTTTGAGCGTCCAACAATATAGGCATTTTTCAATGTCTAATCATTAATTAAGTAATAAATTGTAAAAGATACCACTGTTACATGTACCTTGTTGAACCTTGTTTTGATGAAAGCAACTTTACATTTGAAAATGATAAAATTAAATAAATACTTTGAGAATTAATTCAAGATAAATGTGATTTTATTTTTAATTAATTAAACAAAGTATAAAAATGAAGACATTTAATAAGGACATTGGAATAATAATACTAAAAGAGAATAAAAGTTTGGAGTAACAAGGCAAATATTGCTTCAGGAGGTTGAAGACTTAAAGAATTCAGTTACATATCTTTAAATGCCTAAACACTATATAACGGTCACATTCAAAAACCTGAAGAAAACAAATTCAAATATTCAGAGTGTTGAACACTGTATAACGGCTATATTGAAAGACCTGAAGAAGTTTAAGTCAAATCTTCAGAGACCTGAACACTGTTTAACGGATACATTCAGAGAGTTGAAGAAAGTTCATTACAAACCTTTAGAGGGCTAAACACTATGCAACGGCTAGTTTCAGAGACCTGAAAGAAATCAGAATTAAAGCTTCAGAGGACTAAATGCACTACAACGGCTAGTTTCAGAGACCGGAACAAAATTTGAATTTCCTCTCCAAACCACCTCTCCAATGCCTATAAATAGAAGATAATTGCAAACATTTCAACTTGGGAAGACAATTTAGAAAGTTTAAAACACATTCAAAAGCATTCAAAGTATTCTTGAGTAGTCTTTCCAACAAACTTCAAAGAGAGCAATTGAAAGAAATCATGTTTTCACCAAAGCAATTCATACTCTTTCAAATACAATAATTTGAGTGAATTGTAATATCACACTAAGGGATATTAGTGTGAGAGGGAGCTTTGTGTTGGAGATGTTAGGGAATGAATTCCACATCGAAAATAAATGAGACCAAGGAGTAGTATATAAGTGGTGTAGATTAGACTTTAACACAAGCCAATTGGTTTTGTGTTATATGGGCTCAACCCCACTTATATGCTCACTTATCTAGTTAAGCCCAGCACTCTCAAGGCCCATAGAGTCTCTTCATGGTATCAGAGCAGAAAAGGCTTCACAGCTGAAAAGATTCTAGGCTCGTGTTTAAAGTCTTGGTGGAATTTGGGCTAGTAGTGAAAACTAGACCCGTTGATGATGTTGGACCTCAGAGGAGATAGGCCAAGGAAACTTGGACAAGTGACACCTGGTCCAGGCTCGGTTGCACTTGAGGGAGAGTGTTGGAGATGTTAGGGAATGAATCCTACATCGAAAATAAATGAGACCAAGGAGTAGTATATAAGTGGTGTAGATTAGACTTTAACACAAGCCAATTGGTTTTGTGTTATATGGGCTCAACCCCACTTATATGCTCACTTATCTAGTCAAGCCCAGCAGTCTCAAGGCCCATAGAGTCTCTTCACTTTGTTGTTTGAATTACATCAACAAAGTTTGTAAAAAGTTTGGTTGTTGATCTTTGGAAAACAACTATTGTAAAAATTTTAGCATTTGAGCTTGCGAAAAACACCAGTTGTCTCGATCCAGAAAGAAGAATGATTACTGTCTTAATCCTAAACAGAAGTATGATTGATTGTCTCGATCTTGACAGAAGAAAGATCACTTGGTTTGATTCCTACCGTTAAAGAAATTGTAGTGGAAAATTTCAAGTAGTTCACTTGGGGACAGGAGTAGGACAATTGGTTTGAACCTATATAAATCTTTGTGTCGCAAATTTCTCTATCCCTACTCTCCTTAATTACTACTTTTTACATTTCTGCGTTTATATTTAGTAGTAACAACCTATTAAGAGTTTTTATCTAAAAATCTTCAAAAACAGTTACTTTTATAAGTTTTACAAATTATTTTTATTCCACATTTTAAAGTAAACCTTACTTCTTGGGCAAAATTGTTTTTGATTATAAAGGTTTCCACAACAAAATTTTTATTCGGGTATATATACTATTCACCCCCCTCTAATGTACCTCAAAACCTATTTGAGACTAACATACCTAGACAATTAAAGTGACAATATTTACTTCACTCAATTATTTGGTATATTGAGGGTATGTTAATAAATATATAATCTATTAATTAATTTTCTTAATGTGAACCATAGGTACCATTAATCAGATCCTCATGCAAAATTTAATATTCTTTACCATTAGGAATCCCAATAATTTATGTACATTGTTTAAAAATTTCTAATAAAAATTTGAATATTTGCTTGAAATTTTTTTTTTAAAATTTTTTCATTTTTTTAATTATGTGATAAATTTAAACAGTAAATACTAATTTATAAATCACCGAAACTACAATATTTTTTTCCTTACCCGATTCAAAATAAAGATCCATGAGGAAGGAGCTTTTTAATTGGTGGATAGGTCAATGACTCAAACTTGAATTAATCTCACACTAATATTCATATTAAAAATATTCAGCTATAATCATGCCAATATATACAAACATGAAGTGTTAAGATTTTGCAAAAAAAAAAAAAAAAAAAAAAAAAAAAAAAAAAAAAAAAAAAAACCTTAAATTAAGTACTACTGTATATGCAATTTATAATTTTGTTGATTGCAGAGTTCTGACTCTATTTATTAGAATATTCAACCACAAAAATTCTGTGGAATAATTAATTAATCAAAATATGAGAAAATTCTGGAATAAGTTGGACTAAAATTCTTCAAATATTCTCCACAATGTAATTGCTTGCTAGCTATATATGTGGTCAAGTTACTGAATATAGCAAGTAGTACGCAAGCCTTTTCAAAATTTTGGTTTAATTTTATTTAAACTGATATAATCAGATAAAATCTCCAACAAATTCAAGTGGCGTCAATTTGAATTTCAAAAGAATATGTTTCTCAGATTAAGTCCAAATCTTTCTTTTTATTTCTTTTCTCCTCCTTTTCTTCTCTGTTCATTTTGGGTAAGTTAATTGATTTTTAAAAAAATTAAAAATAAATAATCAATTAGTTTCTATTTGTCACCCAAATAGTGAAAATTTTAGAATATGTCTGACACTATGTCATATGTGCATCAAACCAATAAAATTATGTTATGTAACATATTTCAGGGTATAAAGTTTATAAATTAAATTCTATAATTTTTATTTTAGAATTTAGAATTTTATATAAATAATCAACTATTAAATAATTACAATTAATTGCACATTGTGTGAGACACGGTTATTTTTATTATTTGAAGAGTTGTAGTGATTTAATTAGATTGACACATGAATAATGTAATAAGTTAAACATATGTATTAAACATACCAATAAAATCTCTCTCCCATATGTGTAGGTATCTCCTTTTAATGAGATTAAACATAAATGAAAGACATCATATTGTTAATAAATAATCATAAAAAGATGACATAGAATTTCCAGTAAAAACGAAAAGATGATACAGAATTAATTAATGCGCTTAATAATAAATCATTGGATTCTAGCAGAAGTTTCCTTAGACATTTTTTTTTTTTTTTTTGAATAAAAAATATGAATGAAGGTTTGATTGTATAACTATATATTAACTAACAACATATAAATACATGATAATGAAAACACACACACATGTATATAAAATTCCATATTTTCCACATAATTAGTCTCAACAAAATAGCAATAATTAAGTATGCTTAGGCCTTGATACGAAGACCAGGGGATGCTTTTGATGCTAATTGTTGTTCATCAACATATATATATATATATATTGCTTAGACATTTTTTTCAGTAAAAAAAAGGTCCTCAGACATATAATTAGGTAATGCTGTAGGTGATAGTGATGGATGACTAAAATAGACATGTGGGTCAACCATTTTTGCAATTTTTGGTCATCAAGTTGCAAGCCATCACTATACTCTGCTTAATATATAGTTTATATCTATGCATACATAAATAGCTTCACAGAATTTGCTGTAAAGCATTCAACACTGCCTAAAATTTAAATAAAATAAAATAAAATCATCCCTATTATGTTGCTCATGGATAGCTAAGATTAAAGTAATAATGAAATATCAATTCTTGAACTTTTGGCAATATATATGTAACAGAAAAATAAATAAATTATTTACTTCTTTTAGGAAAAACCTAATATCTTTTAAGAATGCATCTTCTTTAATTTGTGACCTTAATTCATGTGTTCTAGTACTACTTGAAACCTACATTTGGCTTTTATTCTTTATTTATGATTGATTAACGCAAAAAAAAAAAAAAGAATTTAATAGTAAACAAATTTTATACGAAAACAAATTTTGCAGTGAAAAAATAAATATAGCAGCAAATATCTAAAAGTTCCGGACATTTTTATGTGGACAACTCGTTGGAAGCATGTGTACACAGCTACCTCCTTCGTGGCAGATTCGATGCTGAACCATGCTATTCCTCAGCCTTATTTTTTTTATGTCTTCTTGGGTTCTAATGCATCTTGTGCTCCCAAGTTGCGATTCTTTCATTGGATGCTTGCTCATAGTCATTTACCTACTCGTTTGTATCTCATTTAAACATTATCTCATTGGATTACATCTCTTGTCCTAATTGTGTTGATTTTCAGACTCAAGATCATACTATTTTACGTTGTCATTATAGCTTTCTTATGTGGCGCTTTTTATTTAAATTTGATGGGAACTGATATGGTCGTTCCTTTTCGAGTCTGAGACTTTTTTGTTCAATAGATTGGTATTGTTTTGAGGTTCCTTTCAAATAGAGTTTTGCACCTTTTTGTGGATGATTCTTAGTTGGAAAATTTGGAAGCGCAGAGATAGGAGAATTTTTTGCACTAATTCACCCACAAGATGTTCTTTACAACGGTATTCATTTAGCTTTGTTCTTTTTGAAGTGTAAACATAGGCATGCCTCTTTTTTAGTTTCTAATATTATTGTAAATTCTTCTCTTCTCTTCTGTAACTTATAATTTGTTTGAACTTTTCTTAAAGTCTTCTTAATATAATCTCAATTCTTCAAAAAAAAAAAAAAAAAAAAAAAATTTAAAAGTTACTATATGTGTAAACAAATGCCTAATTCCCTCTAAAAGGTACCTCCAAAAAGAAGGATTGTTTCACATATATAAGAAGCCAGATAGCTCCTCCATTAAGCAATGTTGGATATATATATATATATATATATATATATATATATATATATATATATATATATATATATATATATATATTAGCAAAGTTATATCATATATGTAATATTGATAATTTATGTAACCGTAATATGGAACAATTTTTGTAATTTTTTTTTTGCTTAATGTGTTTATTTACACAATTTAATTATTCTTACAAAATTTGATGTTTAACAGCAAATTTTATCCATACAGTGTGTTACATGTATTGTTATATAATTGGGAAAAAAAAAATTTCCACATTTCAATGCTTGTAATATACATTATACAGGGTCACAACAAAAATATATACACTAAAATGATAAATAATTTAAACAAAAGGACTAAATTTTGACTTTTTCCTTTTACGTCAATAATTTCTTTGAAAATTCTGTGGGAGGATTCTAGGCCAACAAGGAGTTTTTGTTCTAGTGATTGGTAGTGCGAATTGAATTTTGATGCAAAATCGAAAAGTCTAAAATAAAACAGTGGAAGACAAACTTAACTATTTGATTGACCTCTTACCACAGAATTTATTCATTTTGTGCACGTTTAAACCAACATTAATTGCTTGCCAAATCATCATGTTCATGTATTGATATTTGTAAACATAGGCCTAACTAACCCGAAAAGGTACCTCAAAAAGTTATGATTGTTTCAATAATATAAGAAACAATAAACTCTCATAGCCAAGTAATGTGGGATTCCAACACACCCTTCTCACGCCTAGATCCATCTGGATGCGTGAAGTTTATGGGTGGTCTAATCTTGGGGTTGACACAACATTATATCCATGGCTCTGATACAATGTAAACAAAAGCCTAACTAATCCCAAAAGTACCTCAAGAGGTTGGGATTGCCTCAACAATATAAAAAGCAATATTCTGTCATAGCTAAGAAATGTGGGATTTAAACAATATTCGATTTCTATATTTTCGAAACATAATTTACCTATTACGCAAATTCCCTGTGATGTTTTGTAATAGTGAACTCAATAGATCATGTGTATGCAACAATAATCATTAAAGTTTTATATTTATATATTGGTGGATACTAAAAAAAATTTTTTTTATCAATAAAAATCACTATGAGAGAGTTTAAGAAAAAAAAATCATAAAACTAACATAACGAGTCATTACAAAGTCCTCCTTATTATATCGCCACATATTATTCCTTCACGTGGAATTTGAAAAAAAAAAAAAAAAACCTTACAAATCAAGAATTTAAATAAAATTAAAATTTTTAAAGAATTTTGATAAGTTTTAAAAAATTTTAAAAACTTTAAAATTGTTTTTTAAGTCTTTGAATTTTTTTTTTTTTACTTACATGTGGCAGGAACATGGCAGAAGAATGTAATATAGTGATGAGCTTATAAGTGAGACTTCAAGTTTGACTCGACATGACCATTTTTGTTGTTTTTGTTTTCTTTAAGAATGGACGCATGTATAAGAGACTCTGATACAACTATGAAAGCAGTCCAAATCAGTGATACAAGTATGGAAGCCCAAGTTCAGTCCACTAGGCCTACAAGAACCCAAAAAAAAAAAAATATCAGCAAAATTGAATAATTATGTGTTCTAGAACCTTTCCTTGTATTAGCTATCGATTCTGTTATTTCTCCTTTCGTTTAAATGATTACACCTGTCCTTAGATCCTTATTGCAAGGGAAACCATTGTAATGTTGGCTATTTCATGATTTCTTGGTTGTTTTGGAATGTTATGAAAAAGCATATTGAAATTTCTCTTTCTCCTTCTCTAAACTCTTAAGGTGCCCTTCCTGCCCAAATCTGGAAATTTAGCTTTTCTATTGCTTCTATTATTGGCGCTCTCGTTCTTAAACCTATGCCCACCTGTAACCAAGCTGATATGGATCAAATTAAAGACTCCATTCTCTCTTTAGCAGGTTCTTTCAAAGACCTCAAATCCACCATGGACCTATGCCATGAATCTTACCTTGCCTAATTTGATGGTTTGTAATCTCATCTTTCTCAACTTACACCCCCTAGTACTGAAACACCTCCTTTCCCTCCACCACTACAACAACCACCACCACCTCCCCCACCTCTAGAACACCCCAGACCCCTCAAACTTCACCTCCAAGTTTTTGATGGAACCAATCCCTTAGATTGGATTTTTCAATCAGAGCAGTTATTATTATTATTATTCAATCCTAGTTAACAAGCATCTCCGACATATAGCCTGTTACATGACTGGCCCTGCTCTTAGTTAGTTTAGATGGATGTATTCTAATAATCTTCTCTCTACTTGGGAGGATTTCATTCATGCCTTGAAGCTGTGTTTTGGTCCCTTGTCTTATGAAAAACATCGCTAGGCATTATTCAAGCTGCAACAAACTGGGTCATTATTAGATTATCAACTAAACTTTGAACGCTTATGTTATAGAGTCCATAATCTTACTTTTGATTCTATTTTGGATTGTTTTCTCTTTGGTTTAAAACTTGAATTCCAGCATGAAATGGCTGTTCTACGCTCAATTTCTATTTCTTAGGCTATTGGCCTTGTTAAATTATTAGAATCCAAATTTTTTGCATCTAGTTCTTTCCCTACTTCTCATTCTGCTCTTTCACCACCTCCCACTCCTTTTTGGCCTCGCTTCTCTGTCCCACTACCTTCTAAACCCCGCCCCTTATTACCTTTTCCTCCTCCTCCTACTAGTTTAGCCTTACCCGCCTCTTCTCGCCCTTCTTTTCCAATCAAATGCCTAACCCAAACCGAAATGTAGGCATGCAGAGCCAAGGGACTCTGTTTTAACTACGATGAATGTTTCTCTCAAGCCATAAGTGCAAATATAAACAATTACTCCTTTTTTCCGATGATGACCCATCTGACATCTCTGACATGCCATCCACTAATCCTATCACTTATTACTATTCTGATTCCTTTTTGGCAGTGGACTCTTCTCCACCCATTCCAACTTCTCTCTTTCCGTCCCCCAATATATTTACTATTGAACTTTTTCACCTCTCTTTAGATGCACTTCAGGGTTCCCCTTCTCTTTAAACACTTCATTTACAGGCTACCATTCAGGGCCATTTCATCTCTGTTTGGCTGATTCAGGCAGCTCTTATAATATCATTCAACCCTGCATCGCTTAATTTATCAGTATCCCTATTATCTCCCTACCTATTTTTTCTGTTATGGTAGGTAATTGTGTATCCATCCAATGCAAGGGACTTTGTTTATGTCCCGTTAATAGTCCATAACCATCACTTCTCCATATCATTCTATATCTTACCCATTCATGGTGCTGACCTTGTTCTTGGTGTTCAATGGCTACAAACATTAGGCCCTTTTGTCTCTGATTATTCAGTTCCTTCAATGCAATTTTATCACAACAATTCCCTTATTGAATTTACTGGAACTCACTCCCCTACTTTCACATCAACTTCTTTTCCCCAATTACAAAAGTTCCTTCACCAGAATTTTGTTGCCTCTTTTCATGCCATTTCTATGATACCCATCACTTCAACCTTACTAATGGATGACCAGCAGCTTCTTGGTTCATTCCACCCTGATTTCCTTCCTCTTTTCACCACTTATGCCCTTATGGCTTACCTCCTCCAAGGACCCATGATCACCAAATACATCTAAACCCACTTCTTCCCCCATCAATCTCTGCCCTTATCGATACCCTTTTCACCGAAGAAAAGCTATGGGTAAGCTAATTTCAAATATGTTGCAGAAAGGTCTCATCCACCCCAGTATTAGTCCGTACTCCTCTCTAGTTCTTCTCGTAAAAAAGAAAGATGGTTATTGGCATTTTTGTATGGATTACCATTCTTTAAATGTTATTACTGTGCGGGACTATTTTCCTATCCCTACCATTGACGAGCTCTTAGACGAATTGCATAGTGCTCAGTTTCTCTTTAAGATTGATTTACGCGCTGGATTAAACCAAATCAGGATGGCTGATTCTGCTATACCAAAAACTGCTTTTCACTCATTCGATGGTCACTACGAATTCCTTACCATGCCATTTGGGCTCACAAATGTCCCTTCTACTTTCCAAGTTGCGATGAATGATTTACGCCACTTTGTTATTGTCTTCTTTGATGATATACTCATATGTAGCAAAACTTGGTCTGATCATTTACTTCTTGTTGAACAGGTGTTGCAGCTACTTTCCACCAACTCATACTATGCTAAACTCTCTAAATATCAGTTTGGCATTACCTCCATTGCTTATTTGGGGCATATTATCTCCGGACAAGGTGTCAAGGCTGATCCAAGTAAAATAGAAGCAATACAAACTTGGCCACAATCATCTTCTTTCAAAGCCTTACGTGCCTTCTTGGGTCTATCAGGTTTTTACCGACGTTTTGTGCAGCATTATACTACTATTGCAGCTACCCTTAATGATTTATTATGTTTTCCCCAATTTTCTTAGAACCCTGCTGCTGGCAAAGCATTGCACCTCCTCAAAATAAGCCATGATTTCACTACTCGTCCTTCAATTACCTAATTTCAATTTCTCGTTTGATATCACAACTGATGCCTCTAACATTGTAGTCGGAGCTATTCTATCCTAACAAGATCACTCGATTGATTTCGTTAGTAAAAAAATGTGCCCTCATATGGCTTCATCATCCGCTTATATCCATAAGCTATATGCTATAACAGAAGTAATAAAAAAATGGTGTCAGTATTTGTTAAGCCAACCTTTTCACATTTTTACAGACCATCAGGCTCTTAAGCATCTCTTGTCTAAAAAAACTCACACCCCAGAACAGCAAAAATGGCTTACTAAGCTTCTGGGATACCAATTTGAAATCCACTATAAACCTGGTAGACAAAATATTGTTGTTGATGCTGTAGGGAATCGTCACAGGAAAAAATTAAACGCGAAGGCGGAATACCAATTAAAATTTTCCTCGATTCCAAAGCCCAAGATACATGTAGATTAATAGAATGAAATCAAGAATAGAGAAAAATAAATTTTCTCACCTTAACTGTCTCCTCTAGAGACTGCTGCAGAAACCCAAACGCATTTCCTCCACAATCCGGTACACGAAGGACTCTCGAACGGGACTCGTGCTAGCGAACGGATTGAATGAAAACTAAGAGAAACCTAGGAAAGTGGCTGCTGTAATTTTTATTACGTTGGCCAAATTCCTTATACTGGGGTTAGGGTTAGGGAGAAATTAGGTTAAGGCTTCCTTTTATATACTCCTTCGCCTAATAGGATTTTAATTAAACTATAGGTTATTTAATTTGATTAAATTAATTTAGTACAATTAGAATTAAATAAAACCTTATTATAAAATTCCAATTGACACAATTAAATATAATTTTATCAAATTAATATATCCCAAAGTTAAATTAAAACTAACCTAAATAAATACACCTTTTGTTTTTATATTTCCACCAAGAAAATTTTATTTTATTTAATTAATTATTTACTGTATGTAATTAATTAACCAAATAAAAATGATTTCTCCCTTAATATATATTGAATTAATTATGACATAACCTAATGTCAATAATTCAATTAATTTGGTTTCCGTGTAAACTTCGATTTGTCAACGTTCAGTCGTTTTATGTGTATAATCCTGCGGGCCCGTCTTTATGTTGGTAGTAGGCCCAAAGCCCACAGACTGTAAGTGGGTTCTAGCAAACTGTTACAGCCCCTAATTAAGATGGAGACTAGCAGTCTAATAAGAAACATAACCCGGTAGTGATCTCGTATATCCCTTGCCAACTAACATCGATATATAAGCAAGAGGCATGGCCCTGTCATCCTCTTATATGCTTATTTATCTCTTGATACCGAGTAAACTGAACCTAACGAATAAGTATCCCAACTTATTTGGGTATGGCCATACACTTGTCAGTCCCACTCATCAAGTGGCCAGTGATGTCATCGCAGGGGACGCTGAGTGCAATCCCGTCAACTTCACTGTCAACATTAACATGTTCACTGGCCCACCCAACATACCCATACTTGGCACCTTGTTACAAGTCCATTAGGTATATATCAAAGTGTATGAGATCCCATGTTATGTTACAATGAACATCAGGTCTAAGGATAATAACAAGACCTACCCGAGAAACACCTACGACGATCGACCCATGTGGTGTTCTCGTGGCGGATCGATCCAGTTCATGTAACCCAACATGTACCTATATCATTGAATGGCATTCCATGTCCAATGGCCGGTGAGACACCACTATCCAGTCAAGGATATGCTAGTCTTTTGTTCTATTCATTCCCATGATTAGAACAGGCTAGGGATATCTTTATGATTATAACTTTAACTCTACTAAAAGGTCTCATAATCTAATGGCCTACATTGGTTCACTTTATTATGGTTATAATCATTGGATACTCTATTTATAAATAGCACAAGATATGAATAAATAGATTCATACCTTTATTTCAACGCAAAAATGTATAATACAAAATATCCAAATATAAAGTATAATACAATACAAGAATCAATGCCATTTGGACTAAGGCACACCAGCAGATGCTCTATCCCGCATAACTAAATTGACCATTCCCTCTTTTTCTGCTCTTTCTTCTCTGAATGTCACTTTTTTGGACCAACTACAGAAATTTTATTCTGCTCACCCAATTGGATAGTAGCTCTTCTCCAAAGCTTACACTGATCCTATTTTCCAAGCCAAATTTCAGGTTAATTCAGGTTTACTCTATTTCCAACAATGCCTTTTCATACCTATAGAAACTAATATCATACCTGAATTGTTTCAAGGCTTCTATAAAGCACCAATTGGGGGCCATTCTGGCTTTAAAGCCACTCTTGCCCACCTATTTACCCTATTTTATTGGCTAGGAATGTATAAGGATGTTAAGTCTTTTATCTCTAAATGTGCAACTTTGTAATACAATAAATACAACACTTATGCTCTATATGGGCTCTTGCAACCCTTTCCAATTCCAACACAAGCTTGGGAAGAGATAACTATGGATTTAATTACTCACTTGCCTGATTCTACTGGAAAAACAACTATTTAGGTCATCATTGATTGTTTCAGCAAATTTTCTCACTTCATTGCCCTTCCTCCTTACTGTACAGCAGCTTCCCTTATATCTACATTCTTGGCAGAAATTTATAAAATACATAAAGCACCATAGGTCATTATCAATGATAGAGATCGAGTGTTTATCCGTCACTTGTGGAAAGAATTGTTCTGCCTTTTGGGTACTACACTCTCCTATAATAGTTCTTACCATCCTCAGACAGATGGTTAATTAGAGGTGATTAATCACTGTTTGGAAACATATTTACGTTGTTTTGTCAGTGAAGAGGCACATTGTTGTTTTTGGTTTCTTCCCCTGGCTGAATTCTGGTACAATTCCTCTTATTACTCTACTTTAGGTATAACTCCTTATGAAGCTTTTTTGGCCAGGCTCCTCCTTCCTTTCTAGTGCAATTTCCTAGAAAACCAAAGATTGCTTCTTTAGGTGAAGCACTGGCTCTTTGCCAATAAACACTACAAACCCTGAAGTTCAATTTAAACAGAGCCCACAACAGAATGACCCAACAAGCTAATTTGAAACACAAGGATCAGTCTTTCGAAGTTGGTACCTGGGTTTTTCTGAAATTACAGCCGTACAGACAGATTTCTGTCCACCGTCGTTCTTCTCAAAAGCTCATCGAAAGGTATTATGGTTCTTTTTGCATTCTCCATCGGATCAGACCAGTGGCATATGAACTTGAATTATCGGGTGCCCGTATTCACCTTGTTTTCCATCTTTCGCTTCTCAAAGCATGCCATGGTGATCCTCATACTTAGATCTGCCCACTTTCGATGGCTCCAATGGGTATTTCTCCTCAGCTGATGCCTACTTCAATTTTAAATCATCGCTAAACAAATACCCCTTCTGGTTTTCAAATTGAACTCTTGGTTCAATGGGAGGGTCAATCTAAAATCGAAGTAACATGGGTGTTTTTGGAAGACTTCAAAACATCATTTCCCAATTTTAACCTTAAGGACAAGGTCTAATTGGAAGGGGGACTAATGATACAACTGTGGAAGCAGTCCAAATCAATGATACAAGTATGGAGGCCCAAGTTTAGTCCATTAAGCCCACAAGAAACAAAAAATTATCAACAAAATTAAATGATTATATGTTTTAGAACCTTTCCTGGTATTAGCTGTTAATTTTGTTATTTCTCCTTTCCTTTAAATGATTACATTTGTCTTTAGATCCTTATTGCTAGGGAAACCGTTGTATTATTAGCTATTTCATGATTTCTTGGTTGTTTTGGAATGTTAAGAAAAAGTATATTGAAATTTGTCATTCTCCTTCTCTAAACTCTTAAGGGGCCCTTCCTACTCAAATATGGAAATTTAGCTTTTTTTATTGCTTCTATCATTGGTGCTCTCGTTCTTGAACCTATGCCTACCTGTAACCAAGCTGATATGGATCAAATTAAAGACTCCATTCTCTTTTTAGCAGATTCTTTCAAAGACCTCAAATCCACCATGGACCTACGCCATGAATCTTACCTTGCCTAATTTGATGGTTTTCAATCTCATCTTTCTCAACTTACACCCAATAGTACTGAAACACCTCCTCTCCCTCCACCACTACAACCACCACTACCACCACCACCTCCCCCACCTCTAGAACACCCCAAACCCCCTAAACTTCACCACCAAGTTTTTGATGGAACCAATCCCTAAGATTGGATTTTTGAATCAGAGCAGTTTTTTTATTATTATTCAATCCCAGTTATCCAGCATCTCTAATGTTTAGCCTGTTACATGACTGGCCCTGCTCTTGGTTGGTTTAAATGGATGCATTCTAATAATCTTCTCTCTACTTAGAAGGATTTCATTCGTGCCTTGGAGCTGCGTTTTGGTCCCTTGTCCGACGAAAATCATCTCCATGCATTATTCAAGCTGCAACAAACTAGGTCAGTATCAGATTATCAACTAAACTTTGAACGCTTATGCAATAGAGTCCATAATCTTACTTTTGATTCTATTTTGGATTATTTTCTCTCTGGTTTAAAACCTGAATTCCAGCGTGAAATGGCTATTGGCCTTGCTAAATTATTAGAATCCAAATATTCTACATCTAGTTCCTTCCCTACTTCTCTTCCTGCTCTTTTGCCACCTGCCACTCCTTCTTGGCCTCGCTCCTCTGCTCCACTACCTTCTACACCTTACCCCTTATTACCTTTACCTCCTCCTCCTACTCATTTAGCCTTACCCACCCCTCCTCGCCCTTCTTTTCCAATCAAACGCCTAACCCAAACCGAAATGTAGGCACGCAAAGCCAAAGGACTCTGTTTTAACTGCGATGAACATTTCTTTCTAGGCCATAAGCGTAAATCTAAATAATTACTCCTTCTCTAAACTCTTAAGGGGCCCTTCCTGCCCAAATCTGGAAATTTAGGTTTTCTGTTGCTTCTATCAGTCTCCCCTAATGCTTAGCCTTATCACGTGTTTGACCCTTATACCTCGCTTGTAAGCCTTTCAAGTAATCACTTGCTCTTTACTTTTGACCTCTTGATGCACTCATTTGGATTGCTCTTCTTGGATTGGTTTCCTAGTTGCTTTGGCTTTCCACGAAAAATTCCACAAATATGAAAGTTGTCACAAGATTCAAAATCAATATTGGAGCCTCTGATCCCATGAGTGTCATATTAATACCTGGCTATTTGTGTAGGCTCCTTCCTCGGGCTTGGTCCCAATGAAGAAACTTATGGAGGGAAACTAGTTACTAACAACATTATGATTTTTTTTAACTTATCTTTCCTATTACTTAGATTATAGACTTCACAAAGCGGGAAGGACATCAATCAACTTCGGTTGCTGGAGGAGAAAGAGCAAACATAGAGATTCAGTGATTTTATTAACACAGATTGACTTTAGTAATAACCGATGCATAAACGCATAACTCCAGTGAGCCCACCAATCAATGACACCTATACTCAAGCCTTTAAATAAAATGATGAGTATTAATCTAAAAATATTTAGGCTAATTTTACTTCAAAATTAGTATCAATTTACAATGGAAAGGATGGTTTCATATCTAAAATTAGTTTGTCTTATTATAACTAGTCAATGTAAAATATCTTAACAAATTTTCCGATAGACATGACCGAACATCTAAAGCTAGCGTAAAGCATTGAACTAATATAATGCTTTAATACCCAAGTATATATATGAAGGAAATTTATTAATTCCTTGAAGAAAAAACTTTCACGTCATGTTCAATTTAGTAAAAAAAAAAAAAAAAGGGTGTAGAAAATATGTGAGGAAGAAAAAGGGATTCTTAAGAAAATAGAAAGAAAGGGAGTTAGTAAGGATGGAGATATAAATGTGGGGTTGAAAAAGAGAATTTGGTATGATTGTGTTTTGAAGAACATAGTGAATGGTGAGGCCTTTTGCCACTCACCAACCCAACCCATTGACTGATTTCCACAGTTAAAGGATAATGATTTTGGCTTTTTGGATAATAGCATCTTAGGCTTCTAAATCACACATTTTTCTTCTTTTTTTAAAATTAGTTCATAATCTTCAATTTTTATCTTTGAAAAAGAAATGACAAAAACAAATCACTATTCTAGATGAACAATGATGCAGATAATAGAGATATGTTAATATTATATTAGGAAAGTTGGTGTTGATTGATACAACAACACCTAACGAAGAACTCTCCTTATTATCCCCCACCAATTTTTTTAATATATACTAATGTTATAATCGATGCACAGCCACTGTTAGGACATTTCAACTTAGTATTAAATAAAGAAACCTCCTTCCAAATTTATTCAAAAAAAAAAAAATCCTTTCAAATTTCTATTATATGTTTGAGTTTGGACCACAGTACCACACAATGTATTATGCCCATACATTAATTAATTTTATGGTTTTATTTTCTTTTATTATTTCTTAATACATAATCCATTTTTTGGAATCAAATTCATGCAGGAAATGAATATTTGGAATTTGATTTGCAGTCCCTTCAAGTTATATTATTTTTTTAGAGGAAAATATTTTATTTTGTTCTATGATTTTTTCCGGACAATAAAGTTAAATATTTCAAACAAAGGGTTAATGCTAAGTTAATCTTTTTTCATCTCTAGAAAGATTATTATGAAATTGCAAATGATGAGATTTCAATTTCAACACTATTATGATGGGTAGATTGATGCTAAATTTTAATGATTAAGTGGGAAAAAGTTCTAGGATCAAATTTCAAGACCAACCAGTCAGTCAACCACAGGAAATATCAATATGTCTTAAAAGAATTACCAAGTGAAATGAGTAGTGTTAATTAATTAAGTATATATAGAGAAAATGATCCCAATTGTATTGTATTGTTTGTACATACTAAATAGTACAGCTTTTGCCAACTCTAACCAATCCATAAAAAGGCCCAACATGGTAGATTGGTCCGATTCCAGCTGCAACTTTTTGGTAGACCATTAGATCAATAGGAGCCTTCATTTATTTATTTATTTATCTATTTATTAAAAAAAAAAAAAAACAAAAATTAAGGGCTGCCGTTAATACCCATAGCTAGGTTGATAGCTTATACCAAAATAATTTTACTCAATAATCACTAGTACTTTTAACTATAACTGTAGGGAAATTCTTTCCTGACTTTCTAGTCTCTACAGAAAGAAAGTTGTTCCATATTGCTATTAAAAAGTTATCATTTATGTATTTTATTTTGCTATCATTGATATACATATGGCTGTTACGCATAATTGTGCAAACCGGACTGGATCGGGTTCGACCTGAACCAGAGGTCCGTCCGACCGGTTTGTATCCGATTTTCATTCTGGTCAATAACCGATCAATTTCTGGTCGGACTGGTTACTCGAATCGGAAAACAGTGAACCAGACCGTTTTCCTGTTCGAGCAGACTTTTTTTTTTTAAAAAAATTATTTGAATATAAAATTTAAGTTATTATTTTGAAATGTTTTTAATTAAAATAAAATATAATTTGTATTTTTAAATTATTTTAAATTATATCGACATTTAATTGTAACTATAAAAACTATATTTCATAAACTGAGCTCTTTTAATTACTATATTGTATTTGAAATGCTTAAACTTAAAAAATTATAATAAAAATATTCAAAGTTTCATATATTATAAATATAAAAATAAAAATATATTAATATTTTAATATATTTATTAAATCTGGTTCAAATCCAATTTAATCCAAAATCCATGAATCCATTCCTTCACTGGTTCGATGACCGGTCCGGATCTGAAAAGCATGATGTTAGGTGTGTATACTTTAGCGACTAGTTTGTATATTAAGTTTATACTCTTGGGGGACTTGTGTAATTAACACCCCATCCTTGTAATTATAAATACCACATATACAACAATTACAATTAAGGGATTATCAAACCGATTATGGTATCAGAGCCAAAATTTGCCAAAACAGAGACCAATCCCTAATCCTATCAATCCCGTTGTAGCAGCCATGTCAACCGGTGCTAACACCCAACCAGCAACGACTGGCGCCGTCCTCAGTGGCGGTGTCAGGGGTGGGCATGGGTAAATCGTTGCCCTCCGGCCACCGAGAAACATCCCTATTAAGAGTGTTTCTCGGTGGCCATGGCTGCCGCTGCTCTGGTTTTGAGGGGGCTGATTTGCCCCTCAAAAACTAGACGAAGAAGAAAGCATGATGTCTTTTTTTTTTTTAATCCCTAGGATTTTAAAATTTTTTTAAAAGCCTATAAACTGTTATCTGTCAATGTGCTAATCCATTGGTGGGTATTGTTGTCTTTTTGTAGAAAATAAAAAGCGCAAAAACTATTGGAGATATTAGTAATATTATAATAATAAAAAAAAACAAAAAAAAGATGGAATTGTTGATGAGGTGATGGCATTTGTGATAGACAGAGGTATGGGTGGTTTTGCCGGGAATTAAAAAAAAATCCCAGACAAAAGGTTTTTCCTGAAAATAAAAAATATATATAAAAAAAATAAAAGCTATATTTAAGAATTACAAAATCACCATTGTAATTTATAATTTCATTCGATAATTCTTTGAAACTCAGTTCCTTCCGCTGTAAAAACTATTTGAAACCTCTCAAAAATTCTCATATTATGAGTATTTCGTCGTCTCCATGGATCAGAAAAAATTAATTGTTAGTATGTCATATATATAAATAATGAAGTTGTTATTTGGATTAATTTGATTGTGTTGTTATTGAATTGAACTAATTCCAGGTTTGTTGGTCGGTCGGAAATTTTTGATCGCCGACCGAAAAATTTTTAAGGAAAATTTTGCCCCCCCCCCCCCTCCAATCCGCCAATTCCTGGCACCACCACTATCCATCCTTGGCCCTCTTCTGGTAGTCAACATTGCACCAATTCCGATGACAATCCCCTTGCCCAGCCTCTCAACGCATATGCCCACCAAATTAACATCTTCAAATTTTCTGTTATGAAAAACTCAGCTTCTACCAATGATCTGTGGTTGCGGGCTTGAGGGACACCTTGACGGGTATGAGCCAGCCCCTCCGGTGACACTGGCAAATGGCACAAAAAAATCTATCATTCACAGTTTAGAAGAGACGGGATCAGCAGGTATTATCTTGGATTGTGAATTCAATTTCTGAATCGTTAGTTCATCAAGTTGTTGGTATTACCACAGCTAGAGTTGCTTGGAATAGATTACATATTATATATGCATCAGGATCTCGAGCACAGATTCTTGAATTGAGGCATAGATTGCATAGTTTAAAACAAGGGAATGATTCTATTACTGAGTATATAAAAAGGGCAAAGTCTATGTATGATCAATTGATTTCTCTTGGGTATGAAGTGAGAGAGGATGATTTTGTTGAATTTGTTTTAGATGGTTTAGATGATTCTTTTGGTGAATTCTATCGGTCACTTGAGATTAGAATGGATGACATTGGTTATGATGATTTGTATGGATTGTTACTTACCGAAGAAAGGAATTTGAGTCGTCGTGTGAAGAAAGACAACTCTTTACCTGCTGCGAATTTGACCGTGAAACAGCAACAGTCCAGGCAGCATTATGGTCAGTTTTAGAGCCCTGGCAGAGGGCATGGTGGTGGAAGGGGCCTTGGCCGTGGTAGGTGTAAGCACAAGCAAATAACACTACCCTTAGCCATAACCCTCATCAACCGTGGATCATGGACATGGGTGCTACTCACCATTTAACTTCCGATATGGGGAACCTTGCTCTTCATTCCGACTATACAGGCCCAAAGGAAGTGGTTCTAGGTAATGGTGCTAAACTTCCAATTCTTCATACTAGTCAATCCTTTATTCATGCTTCTGATAGTTCTTTAAAATTTTCTAATGTTTTTCATGTTCCTAGTTCCAATACTAATCTTATTTCCATGTCTGCTTTGACTAACCGGAATGATGTTTCTGTTGAGTTTTTTAGTAATTTCTTTATGGTGAAGGGACCTGAAATCGAGGAAGGTAATCTTCAGAGGGCCGAATAGAAAAGGGCTATACACTGTGTCGCAGTCTGTAGTTCCTTTAGCTCGGGTTCATATCACGACTTTGTCCACATGGCATGCACGGTTGGGTCATGCGGCACTCCCGATTGTCAAGAAAATAATTAGTCAGCATAGTCTTTCTGTTTCTAATAAAGCGCACAATTATTGTTATTCAAGTTGTGCTGTTAGTAAAAGTCATAGATTACCATTTGTTGAGTCTACTTTTAAGGCCAAGGGGCCATTAGACCTTGTTTCTTAGACTTGTGGGGTCCCTCCCCCATAAAATCTCATGATAATTTTTCATACTATATTTTATTCTATGATCATTTTAGCAAATTTTGTTGAATTTATTTCTTGAAATATAAGTCTGAGGCCTTGTCTACATTTATTAAATTTTGCACACTTGCTGAAAAACAATTCAATTGGTTAATTAAATCCTTTCAGTCTGATTGGGGAGGTGAATATCAGTCGATTTCCAATTATTTGTCTACAGAGGGTATTATTCATGGGGTTTCCTGTCCCTACACCCCACAACAAAATGGGTCTGCGGAAAGGAAACACTGACATATTGTTGAAATTGGTTTAGCTTTACTTGCTCATTCTAAATTAGACAAAAAATATTAGACCAATGCTTTTGATACTGCAGTTTTCCTTATTAATCGCATGCCTACCCCTTTGTTGGACTTTGCCTCTCCATTTGAATGTTTTATGCATACTTCTCCGAATTATAAATTTCTGTGCACCTTTGGTTGTTTATGTTATTCTTGGTTACGTCCTTATAATTCCAATAAACTTAATTATCATTTTCATCCTGTGTTTTTCTCGGCTATAGTCATCTCCATAAAGGGTATCGTTGTTTAGATCCTTCCTTTGGTAAAATCTTTGTCTCATATCATATCCTTTTTAATAAACAGGTGTACCCATATCAGGAGCTCATTTGTGTCCATGATTCAGCAGCCACATCCAGCATCCCGAATACTAACTCGGTCCTTACCTATCCGCTGCAACACCCGTAGTCATTACCACCTTCACCGACTCCACCAATAGTAACCGAACCCGCACCAGCTCCACTGGCACTACTCACAAACATATAACCTCAACCAACACCATCTTCAACCATATCGACCTCACCTCCTTCACCTCCTACGCCCAAAACACCATTTACTACTACTCATACAAACAATCACCCACCGGTTACTCAAGCTCCGTCTCCGGGGTTACCATTAATTATCAACTTGTCCAATTTCACTCCTAGTGACCCTAATCCGACTTCTGAATCCACTCCAGCTCCTCGACATATGGTTACACGCTGCATGATAAGGTCATCATGACCCCACGCCTTGAACACCATTGTCCAAACTTTGGATCCCATTAGTTACTCAGAGGCAGCAAAATATGATCATTGGCGCTAGGCCATGGCAGAAGAATATAATTCTCTTATTACTAATGGGACTTGGGAGTTGGTCCTTCCTCCTCCCCAAGCAAACATCATTAGTTGTAAATGGGTTTTTAAAACCAAAAGGAAGGTAGATGGTTCTCTTGACATGTACAAAGCAAGGCTAGTTGCAAAAGGATACCATTAACAACTCGGAATGGATTTTAATGATACTTTCAACCCTGTTGTAAAGCCAACCACAATTTGGGTTCTACTGTCACATGCAGTATCCTTCTCTTGGCAAGTACTCCATCTTGATGTCTCTAATGCCTTCCTGCACGGTGACTTAGAGGAGAGTGTATTTATGAAACAGCTAATTGGATTTGTATATCCATCTCATCTGACACAAGTCTGTGCCTTGAAAAAAATCTTTATATGGCTTAAAGTAGTCTCCTCGGATGTGGCATAAGAGGTTGACAACTTCTTTGGTTGGTTTTGGTATTCGAAGTTCTAAGGCCAACGTATCTCTCTATATGTTCCACTTGGACAGTATCATTATCTTTTATCTCATCTATGTCGATGACTTGCTCTTGTTAGGTAATGACTCTGTACAAATTACATGACTGGTTAAGTATCTTCAGACTCAATTTGCAATCAAGAATTTAGGGCGGGTTCAATACTTTCTTGGCTTAGAGACTCACTAGCATCAGTGGTCTTTACATGTCACCCAACACAAGTATATTCATGACTTGTTAAAGAGGGCTCATATGGATGGCTGTAAACAGTTGAGCACTCCAGCTTCCACTTCTGTGTCACTATCTATTATAGGGGGTGACGCAATGCCTGATGGTTCTCTATATAGGAGCATAGTTGGGGGTCTACAGTACTTGACTATTACCCGCCCTGACATTGCATATGCGGTTCATAGAGTTGCTCAATTTATGTGCACTCCTACTGATTTTCATTGGCAGGCTATGAAACGCATATTACGGTATCTTCAATCCACTGCGACTTGCGGTCTGCACTATCAACTGTTTAAAAACCTTACCCTTCAAGGATTCTCGGATTCTGACTGGGGGGTGACCCTGATGATAGACGTTCCACCACTGGGTTTGCAATCTTTTTGGGAGGTAATCTCATTTCATGGCTTTCTCGAAAGCAGAGGACAGTTTCTCACTCATCCACCGAGGCGGAGTATCGAGCGTTGGCAACCACTACATCTGAATTATCCTGGCTGGTTATGTTACTTAGAGATATTGGCTTTCCTTTCTCTACTCCGCCCATTTTATGGTGTGAAATCTCAGTGCTATATATCTAATTGCCAATCCTATTTTTCATTCCCGTACCAAGCATTCAGAGATTGATTTTCATTTTATGCGGGAACGGGTGGCCAACCGCTCCTTTTATGTTCGCTATCTTCCTACAGAAGCTCAGCTAATTGATATTCTAACCAAAGCTCTCCCTAAAGCGCGTTTCATATTACTTCGGGACAAGTTGAGCATTGTTGCTCACCTTGCTCAACTTGAAGGGGTGTGTTAGGTGTATATACTTTAGGGATTGGTTTGTCTATTAAGTTTATACTCTTGGGAGACTTATGTAATTAACACCCCATCCTTGTAACTATAAATACCACATGTACAGCAATTACAATTAAGAGATCATCAAACCGATTAATGGCAACAAATTTTACATATTTGTTTTTATATTTTTTTTTATAGCAAAATTTATTTTGATACAAAATTTTTTGTTATCAAATCTAACATTTTTTACATTGAATTCAAAACAAAAAATTGTGAGGAGCATAAACATAAAGAGTAAAGTTCAATAATTACAAAGCACACCAATTCAAAGGATAAAAACCATTCCACGAAAAATATAAATTTTGGGAGAAAATTATTTTGCTGTCAAAAAGTATAAAAATTGTTGTTAACAAAAAGTATAAGTATGCGCATAATTTTTTTCATGCATATTAAAAAAAATAATAAATCAATAGAAATATATATATACATTAATTTAAATATAAGAGTCCATTTGGATATCTATTTTTCAGGTGTTGTTTATTGTTTGATTCTAAACAATAGAAATATAGGTGTTTGGTTAGATTTTGCTAATAACTACTATTAGATTTTTAGGAAAGAAAAACTGTTGTTTCACATCAACAGATAAAGCTTTTTTTCCTTGGAAAAAATTCTTTTTACTTCATTTTTTTCTATATTAGTTATTTTATATCCTAACAACAAAAATTTATCATGCTTTATCAAACACTGATTATAAATGAATGAACACCAATAAACAACAAATAACAATAGTAAACAGTAAAAAATAACATCAAATAGCAACAACAGACCCAATCAAACCCTAAATTTATGAAATTATACATATATATAGAGAACAAATAGATTAAAATAGTAATTTAATACGAATAATTTTTTTGTTGGTCAATCCGATTCGATATCATCCAATTTAGGTTTGGTTAAGAATAAATTTTGGTCCTTATCGGTTATTTAAAAATAACTTAATGATTCGGTCCAATTTTGAATTTTTTTTATCGGATTTTCAGTCTAAGATCTACACCCGACCATAGATACAACCCTACAACACAACTGCAACAATTGATAAATATGAGTTGTTAGACTAAGTGAGCTTCATGTGTGTTGCAGTACACTGTATTTTCACCCTTTTACCATCTGTCATAGAGGTTGTTAGAGTCTATTATTTTTGGTGCTTAGTCCCATGCCTTCTATAGCTCCTCTCGGTGCTTTGTTTTACTTGTATAATTAGAAGAGCTTTGTATTCATTTGTAATGCATCTTTTGTCATTCGATAATATCAAATTCTATCTTCTTCATTAAGCTTTCATAGAGCTTCGTATGAGTGTATGTTTTGGACTCCTAAACCAATATCCACCATACAATAAACCCAACTAGAGGGCTAGTTAGTATTTGCAATACTAATTTCAACCAAATCCAATGGTTAGAAAATAATCCGCAGGCAAAAAAAAAAACACTTAGTATTCTCCAAGAAATCAATAAGATTAAACCCTAAATGTATGAAAGATAGCTAAAGGTTTAAGTTGGACAAAAAATACAAATTTTCCTTCTTGGAGTGCTTAATACTTCTGTTCTTAAGGTCTCTTCTAATGACAAAAAAAAAATGTAACCCCAGTGTTTTAAAAAAATTTAATCACTTTGACTTGTCCCATGATTTAAAAAAAATTATATATAGTGTATATAGTTGAAAGACAATTTTTGCATAGAATATTTCAAATTTATCTTTGGATATTTTTCTAGAAATTACTGATTCTTGTTTGTCTTTGTCCGGATCTAGATTCAATAGTTTGGACTTGTATAACTGTAACCAAGAAACAACAATACATCGGTGGCCAGCAAGGGTACATTATGATGTCCGAGTTAAAAAGTGTTTTGAGAGTATAAGCTTTAGTAAAGAGTGCAAGATCGATCTCAAACCTGAGGGATTATCCCCTTTATATAGGTAGAGTAGTTCTAATTCGAATAGAATTATTGGCAGTGGCGGTGCCAGGATTGTTCCCTTTGGGGGCAGAATTTTCTTAAAAAAATTTCCGGCCGGTGAACAAAAATTTCTAGCCGATAAACAAAAATTTCTGATCGGTCAACAAACCTAAATTAATTCAATTCATTTCAATAAGAACACAAAACAACAACTTCATTTAAAACAAAAGTCTAATTCAAACAACAACACAATCAAATTAATCCAAACAATTCAATATAAATAACATATTGACCATTAATTTTTTCTAATTGAAGTAGACGATGAAGAACTAGTAACATGAGAAGTTTTGAGAGGTTTCAAATAGTTCTTGTGAGATGCCAACTTATCAATCTAAACCCAAAAATAACAATACACAATCAATTCAATTCAAACCCACATTCAAACCTAATTTATCAATTTATCAATTCAAACCTAATTTATCAATTGAAATCTAAAAGTAAGAACACAATTTACATAATCAATTTATCAATTAATGCCTCAATTTATCAATTTATCAATTTAAACCCATATTCAAACCTAATTTATCAATATTAATTAAAAGTAATAACACAATTTACACAATCAATTTATCAATTAATGCCTTAATTTACCAATTCAAACCTAATTTACACAAAATTTTTCTTTAAAACCTAATTGAAATCAAACATAAATAAATTAGAAAAACCTAACATTTAAAATTAAAACTAACCGGATAATAAGAAGCAAGGACGGTCGCCTGAGATGGAGGACGGACGACGTCATCGTCGGCATTGTAGTAGTGGCAGGTAGGTGGCAGGCGGGTGCGGTTGGCGAGCAGGAGAACAAAGAGGAGAGGAGGTGAGGAGAAGAGGAGAGCTGGTGGTGAGTGAGAGATGGGCTGTTTCTGTGTTTTAATTTTGTTTTCCCCATATACCAGGGCAAAGTTTTTCCCTGGAATTTAAAAAAAATAAAATAAAATAAAACAGGAGGGGCAAAACAACCTATAAATAAATAAAAAATTAAAACACAGATACAGGGGCTCGCCCCTGTATCATAGAAGAAGAAGCAGGGGCACTGCCCCTGCTCTTTTGGGGGGCGGCCGCTAAAGGGGGGCCGCCGGAAAGCCCCCCTACTCAGGGGTTTTTCCGGCGGCTGGGGGTCAGCCGCGCCCACGTGACCCCCCTCAGTGCCGCCTCCGATTATTGGTGTCTTGACTATACCTTTTCTAGAGTTATATTCTAACTAGGAATGTCATAATTTATAAGGATACACGTGGAAGATAGATTCCTAAAAATGCAAAATTGAGTATACAAATTAATCCTTATTGCGAAGCTTGCAAATATCTCTAAGCATGTATGGATGTTTCTTCTTATCTTTTAAAGGATCAACTGGCCTTTATTGAGTAGGTTACCATGGAGACCTGACATCCAACGTACACCCAGATACTCATTGGTTCAGAAGTCCCTTACAAATCTAGTGCTAGCAAATATCTAGTTATGTCATCATCTTTGTTTAACGTATGACTGAGTGAATATTAAATAATTGCATTTTGCAATAATATTTGTGTTAAGATTCAAAAAAATATGTATGATTTTATGTTAGTTGGATATAGTTGGTTGACTTTCATACCTATTAAATAAATTAATATACTTGGGAGATTATATATCTATATATATATATCAAAATAACAAATTCATCTATCATTTATCAATTTAGGATGGTGAGAATAAATCTTATACATCATGACCCTAATAGGTATCAAAGTATCGATCTTGGGACATAACAACGATCCAATAAATACTAGATTTAGCAGTAAAATAAATTTCATTGCCAAGAGCACATTTACAAGCAAAATTTAAAAGTTACTGCAAAAAAATACATTTTGCAGCAAAATTATATCATTTTTTTTATTGCAAATATTTACAGCCATAACTTTATAGTAGCAATTTGCAGCAACTACTTTATTACTACCAAATAACACATTTAGTATCAATAAAATAGTTGCTACATGCTATTGCTATAAAGTTGTGACTATAGATATTTGCAATAAAAAAATTTATACAATTTTGTTGCTAAATGTGTTTTTTGGTAGTATTGTTTGGATTTTTCTACTAAATATGCTTTTTGGCAGTAAAATAGAATCATGAAGTTGTCCTTGCTTACCCAATCAAGAATCTCATATAATTTGAGGTTTTTTTTTATATATATAGATCATATGGAATGACAACTTTAAAATAAAATTAGAGGATATTTTCCTTAAAAGGAATGGAGTATAATTAAAGTTTGCTTCGAAGTGCCATTTAATAACCTTTATATGCTTAATTAGGACTCTTAATTTGCTAAAAAAAACAGTAGATTAGTTCCCAATTTATTATTGGTTTGAAGTTCGAATAAATATCCCACCACATTCATAGATAAGTCCTTGGCGGCTATACGAATTGCAATTAATGTCATTCAAAAACTTTCGGTGGTTTTCAAATATTATATCTATATAAACAAAGTGTTGCCGATTTTCAACTTCTAATTTGCCTTCTATTATTAGTTCCATTATTGGTTCTGAATTATGTTCACCTTTTTTTTTTTTTTTTTTTTAAATAATGCCAAATTTATTAAATTAAATCATTCTGTAATACAAAAAGAAGAAAGGGAGGTGGTTCATCAAACCATTCCCCAATTGTCGCTGAACAAGTCGCCTAAGCTAACTTATGGGCCACTTTGTTCGCAGACCTACGACCAAACTGAAAACGTACATTTCTTCGCAAACTAGCTAACTCAATGCAATCATCAATAATGAATCCTAAAGAAGTAGGCATATGAGTCTTGGAATTAAGATAATCAATTACCCCTTGAGCATCCATTTCAATGATTAAAGGTGAGTAACTGAATTCTTTTAACCATGAAAGCGCTTCTCTGCATGTCATCGCTTCTGCTTCCAATGCCGACGAAGCACCATGCATTTGGAAATTTTTTTCAGCTACCATATGGCCAAGAGAATTGCGGATAACCAATCCACCTCCTGCGTCCCCCGTTTGCCGAAAGAAGCTTGCATCGATGTTACACTTGAACGTGCCAACCGGAGGTCGCTGCCACACTTCCACCGTCCCTTGCTCCACCACCTGACCTGTTGTTCCATCGTCAGCCGATTGACCCAACACGCCTGATGGATCAGCGTTATCAATTTGAGCCGCCCGCCATTCCTAGACTGAGGAAGCAGCGACGAATTGGATGCGGTTCAGGTCCACTCGTTCATTTCGCCAAAGGACCCCATTTCGAACGGTCCAAATGCTCCATGCCATCGCCATCAGCTGCACCCATCGGTCTTCAGCTAAAGATACCCCTGAAACCCACTGCTGTAAGTCCGGTCCTGCATTTAATTGCTGCAATTCCGGCCAAGTAGCCCACACAGGTTTAATATGGGGACATAAAAATAAGACATGCTCACTTGTCTCAATTGAAAAGCCACAAAAAACGCAAGCATCATCCACCTCAACACCCCGCCTTTAAAGATTATATTTTGTTGGTAAACATTTCCCAACGCATCGCCACCAGAAATTTTTAAAGCGTGGAGGTATATGCAATGTCCACACCCGATACCAATGAGCTGAAAGGGAAGAGTTTCGGTTTCGATAACGATCCATTAGGTGGTAGTAAGCACTTTTCACCGTATAATGACCCTTCTCCTCATAGCTCCACCGAAAACAATCTGGACGTCTCCAGTATGGTAATGGAATTCGCCTTATGAGATCGACATCCCGCTGATGCAGAAGAGATTGAACCAGTCGCATATCCCAATCTTGCTGTCCCGGTATAAATAAATCACTAACTTTCAATGAGTTGCCATCAGGTATCATTGGCGTTTGGACCATAGGAAACCGTTCATCCGGCAACCACACCACATGCCAAACCCGTGTACTCTTCCCATCCCCTATAACCGACCACACTCCATATGGCACCAAAGGGATAGCCACGACAATACTCTTCTAAAGATAACTATCATTGTTCTGAAATTTTCCTTGAAGTACACCGTAATTTGGATAGTACTTCGCCTTCATCACTCGACTTACTAGTGCTGTTGGACTAGTTAATAGGCGCCATACAGTCTGGCCAAGAAGTGCTAAGTTGTACTCCTTAAGCTTTCTGAAATTGAGACCACCATCTTCTTTTGGTTGACATAGTTTGGACCAAGCCATCCAATGCACTCCTCATTGTCTAGAAACATTATTGTCCCACTAAAAAGCATTCAACATTTTCTCCATCCGGTCACAGATTCCATTTGGCAATAAAAAGGTCCCCAACGCATATATAGGCAGTGCCTGCGCAACTGATTTAAGCAACACCTCCTTGCCGGCTTGCGAAATTCCTCGTTTACTTCAGCCTTGAATACGGGCCGCTAGTTTCTCCACCAAGTAAGCAAACGTGCTATCTGTACTACGACCAACTGTGGATGGCAAACCCAAATACATACCATGAGAGGAGACACACTGCACCTGCAAAATATCGCAAATACGTTCCCGAGTATCTTCCCCAGTATTCGTACTGAACAGAATACTAGATTTACCGAAATTTATCACTTGACCCGAAGCTTGTGTATACAAATCAAAGCCTTGTTTTAATCTCCTAGCCTCCTCTATAGTTGCTCAGAAATAGAAGATACTGTCATCTGTAAAAAGTAAATGCGAAATAGCCGGAGCATTTGTAGCAATCACACACCCATGCAATAATCCCTTATCCACCCATGTATTCAATAAAGAGGACAACCCTTCAGCACAAAATAAGAACAAATATGGAGATATTGGATCCCCCTGCCGTACCCCACAACTTGGTATAAAACGATGGAATTTTGCCCCTTTATAAGCAATAGTATAGGAAACTGTTGAAACGCACTTCATGATGAGTGTGATAAAATTATCTGGCAGCCCCAATTTCAACATCATAGCTTCCACAAAAGGCCATTCAACCCGATCATAGGCCTTAGAGAGGTCAATTTTTAATGCTCCAACCCCAAGTCTCCCTCGCTTTTTCCGCCGCAAAAGGTGGCTTAGCTCAAAAGCAATCATGACATTATCCGAAATTAAGCGGTTAGGGATAAAATTACTCTGGTTATCGGATATTAATAATTGCATGTAAGGCTGTAATCTTGCGGAAATACATTTAGAAATGGCTCTCTTAATAACATTACACAGGGAGATAGGGCGCAAATCTGTTACCCGCGTAGGATTTTTAATTTTTGGCAGCAGAATTATAGTAGTGGCGTTAAGTTCGTCCGGGATAAACGAACCATTCAGACACTCAAGCACAATTTCGTTACATCCGAACCAATTATGTCCTAAAAATTCTGAAAAAAGCCCGGGTTAAAACCATCCAGACCCGGAGCTTTATCGAAATGCATACTAAAGAAAGCATTCTTTACTTCATCAGCTGTAAAAGGCTGTAATAAATCTGAACACATAGCATCAGTAGCTCGCCGGTTTACATACCGTAGAATCGGTTGCACACAACCTCCCTTAGATTGAAAAATTGATTGGAAATAGTCTTGCACATGCTGCTCCAAACTCGCCCCCCAAGCTAGTGATTCTCCTTGCTCGTCCACTAAAACTTTAATGCTATTATTTTTATGCCGAAAAGTGGCACTCCTATGGAAAAATGTTGTGTTCACGTCTCCACTGGAAAGCCATAACTTTTTTGCCCTCTTCCGCCAATACGTATTTTGCTGTTAAAGAAGCTGATTGTATTCAGCTCTTACCGCCTGTATCTTGTCGTCTTTATCCCCATCGCGGCCTATATGTAACTGCTGCAATTTCCGCCTGCACTACTTCAGCTGATGTTTAAAGAGATTTCGATATTCCTGCCCCCATGCATTCAACGCCTCCCTGCAAGCATTCAGTTTCCGAAGTCCATTCTGAATCGGGTCAGGCAGCCCATCCGTTCCATGCCATACACGATTGACCACATCACGGCAAGCTGAAATTTTCCGCCATGCATTCTCAAATCGGAAAGGTGGACAATGCCGCGGAACCCATTCTGAAGATTGAATAATTAAAAGAGCATGGTCAAAATTTACTGAAGGGAGAACTAATGCTTGCACCTTATCAAACCGATCCATCCAATCCACTCTAGCTAATACCCGGTCCAACCGTTCCTTCATTATCACCCTCCCATTTTGCCACCTCTGCCATGTGAACCACGGACCACTAGTTTCCAGCTACAGCAATTGACATTGATCAATGGTGTCTCGGAATCCATGTAACAAATTAAGCGGTTGAGGTTGTCCACCCCATTTTTCTTCTATCGAAACCATATCATTAAAGTCGCCAACGACACACCAAGGCAATGTCAAAACCATGGATAGATGACGCAAACAATCCCAAGAATCTCTTCGTCGACTACGCTCCGGAAAGCCGTAATACCCAGTTAACCTCCAATCACCCATATTTTGGTGAACAATCACATCAATAAAATTAGTCGCGGAAGAGATTAATTCCACCATTCCTTCCTCTTTCCATAGAAATGCCAGACCACCTCCATGGTTTACATGTGGAACATAAATAAAATCATGAAAGCCTAACTTTCTACACACAGCATCTACCTTATCTCTGTTTACTTTAATCTCCATCAAAAATACCATCATGGGTCGATAAGCAGAAATAATATCCTGCAATTCTTGAATTGTCACTGTCTGACCCAGACCCCAACAGTTCCAGCTTAAGCAATTCATGATTGTCGGTGGGCCCCCACTGGACCGGGCGATGTATCAATGTGTGTATCCCCATCTGTCTCCATTACTTCCACTGTTAACATATCACTGTGTGCCCCAACCTCCATTCGTTTCCTTTTAGCTTCTAACAGAACCGTTGTTTGTTGTTCATTTACTACTTGCTGAGCCTGCATCTCCTGAACCTGTAGCAGATCAACAAAACCACCCCTCTGAGTTTGCTCTTGTCGCGGCACTACCTGGATATTCAGACCCTGCTTAAGCCATGGAACCGTCAGTGCCTCTAATCTCTTTGGCACTGCTCGCATCTCCACTCCAAACATTTTCTCAATATCCGGGTTTCCCAGTGTTCTAAATGCAGCACAGGTATGTTCACTATGCCCTAGCAGTCCGTAATGGAAGCAAAAAAGCGGGAGTTTCTCGTATTTAAACTTAACCCAAAACCAATCATTTGAGTTTCTTCCTAACCTCATTCATCTCTTCAAACCCTGTCGTACATCAATACGTACTCTAACTCGTAGGTAGCCCCGATATGGCCCAGAGAAATTCTGAGTATCTCCCATTACAAATGTCCCAACGTAATCGCCTACTATTTTTATTACCCTTTCAGTGCGAAATCCTATTGGCAGACTATGCACTTGCACCCAAAATTCAGCATAAAATAGTTCTACCGAATACAATTCTTCCATTGTAGTGACGCGTTCAAACACCAATAAGCGGTTATCAAAGCTCCAGGGACTATTTCGTATTACAGGATTAAGGTCAAAAATATGATTAAACTGGAAGAGATATTTAGTCTGTAATGGAGTAATCGAAACCCCATCAACTGGTTTCCATACCTTAGCCAACGTTACCCTCATGCCATCAACATTCAATTCCTCATCAGTTAAGAAAAGCCCAACAAGGCTTAGACTCAAATCATAAGGTGGTGTTTCTTCCTCATCAAGCACCACCACCAGCTCTCCTTCATCTTTCGCCAAGTGCAGCTGCGCGTATTCCCTGGCCATGGCGTCGGCGTCGATCGGAGCAGCCATAACCGGTTACAATCCAAGGTTGAAAAAGAATAGATAAACCCTAATCCCTCAAAAAGAAGACCGAAAAACCCTAATATGGGGTAGAGAGAAGAAAACCTATCATAAGGGTAGAGAGCGCCTGGTCGAATTATGTTCACCTTTAACAATATAGTATTACCATATTCAGATTTATTTTTTTTTTTTTTTTTTTTTTTGACTTACTAATAGTAGTAGTCCTACATTTGAAATGAAATATAGGTATAATAAAAAATTTAGTGAATCTCCGTTATGTACTAGTTCAATATTGAAATAATTTGTCCAAAAATTAAATTAATTCAAGTGAAATGAAAAAGAGTTTTATTTGATCCTATTTTTGTAAAAGGAAAGAAAAATAAAGTTCTAATACATTTGTTATTAGGAGAGATGGAGAAAGATACTTGACGGTGGCAAATGAGAGACGGCGGAGAAAGATCCATGCAGTGAGGGTGAGGGTGAGAAGAGAGATTTGGGATTTTAATTTCAAACTGTTTTTTTTTTTTTTTTTGATAACGTGTTTGAGTTCATCTGAGATTTAATCTCTCTATCATATAGTATTGAGAATGTCACGTGAGTCGATTTTACCGAGTTAAAAACGTTAAATGGACGTTAGCTAGATTGGAAGTGGAAAGTAGATATTTAGAGCCCAATTAAAAGAGCAACAAATGTATGGAGCCAAAAAGAAAAAGAGAATGGGATCATGGAAAGCAAAGAAAGGCACATGGTGGAGTTAAATGCGAGATGTGGGTGGGCTATTGGGCTTACAAAAAAATGTGACTGAGGTGGCACATGATTTTGTCTTGGTGAGGTTTTGACGTTGTTTCCTTGGCATAGAATAATAACAAAATCCAGAGCTAACTAACTATTACTAAGGGTCCAGTTTCAATGATTCCATTTTTATACATTTCTATCTCTTCTTTTTAAATTTATTGGGATGCCCCAATCTTATTTTGACACTTCATAATCTCAGTTCGTTTCAATTGGACCCCCTCTCCGCTCCTTCTCATTTCTTTTCCCATAAAAACAACTTTTTAGTGCCTAACCTATCTATAATAGTACCTAATTTATTGATTTGATTCTTGTGATATTTGGCCTATAAAAATTTAGAACATTTAATACTCAAACAGTATAATTTCATCGAATTAATGATACTGATGTTTTAAAGATCAGTAATAAAGAGAAAAAATAATTTGTCTATTACAATAACAATGAATATAAAAGTTATTATAGTGATACTGATATTTGTCTAGTGACCAATATATTTTTTATTTATATAGGTCAAATATTAAATGTTTTTTATTCCAATATCAAAAAACCACATCAATATATCAGGTATTAAATGAACAAATTGTGAATAGATCGTACCAAAAAAAAGTGTTTCTTTCTTTCTTTTCCTTATGATACCTCATTTGACATGTTTTTTTGACTTTGTATTTTATTTTATTTGAACCTTATAACATTTACCATCACAGTGTAGCCAGATATCTTTTATTCCTTGATAATGCTTTCATCCTTCATTTCCTTTTGTTACTTCAATCAAATCAAATCCCATCTCATTTTTACATATTTATGTTTTGATTTGTCAATTTATAACAATTTAAGCGGTCAATTAATTATAATAATGTACATTGAACTTCTAATAAGTAACATAAAAATCAAATTTGTTTGTAACCACATAGTTCACTATGACTGTATCCGATATTGCATCTCCAACAAGTTATCCTTTCAATTTATGTGTTCCATATTTCAACTGATCTGAAATTGCTAACTAATTATTATCTTGTCAAGCACAAATTGAATGTGTACAATTAATCAAGAGTTCATACACCAAAATGAAATATTATAGATTTGATGTGTGAAAATCAAAATATCAGAGGTCAATTGATAATGGATTTTCATTTCCAAAAACCAAAATTGTGGGTTCTATGTTATTGAAATTGTTACACGTGTTTGATACGTATAGTCTACTTACATTAAAAAAAAAAAAAAAAAACTTAATTAGCATATGTGAGAATTGAAAAGATGTTTAGTAGTATAATTCCAGAACTAATTCCAGTATATAATAAATTGATAAAAAAAAAATAAATATCAAAATTCAGAAACTGTTATTTAAGACAAGGATATTAATAAAATGAGTAAGTAACCAACCACTATAAAAATATAAATAAAAGCCAGCTTGAGACCATTAATTGATCTAGAATTAGTCATTTCACCACGAGAGTAATTAATTGCAACTAAATAATTTGAGAGAGATTGAATTTCAAAGATGGGATCTTGACTTTGTGCTCAGAAGATATATATATTGCTAACTATTATTCGCAAATAAAGAAAGAAATTAAAATGGCAGGCCAAGAATTTAATAGACAGTGTTGTTCATTTAATAATTGGATAGGAATACTTTTTTTTTTCCCTTTCTGTTGCAATTTTTTTTGTAATTGAATTCATGAGGGGCTTATGCCCCCTACCCATCCCTTTACAGTATGGAACTTATGGTTAATATATTACTATTTGCATGGTCAATATCAAATTACCTATTCCTACCTAGCTATCTACTTGTTAAATAAAAAAAAAAAAAAGTTCATTACTGCTTTTTTTATGGAAAATAAATTTGTAACATAAACTTTCACATGTGCATTTAATACCCATTCTGCAAATTTTCCAATGCAATCTCTATTGGTGTATAATTCTCTAAATTCTTTCAACTGTTTAAATTATGAAAAGAAATTATATATACAAATAGACATGGTTGGAAAGGAGGATGTTTGTCATGGGGTTATTGCCTTCTTCATATGTTATACATGCCTTCTAATTTTCCAATTAGAAGTCTTGTGTGATATAATTTTATTAAAATTCTGAGATACTCATTCATGCGAATACTCTTTAGACTGGAAGAGTGTATACCATAAGCCTCCTTTATCATGTGTTGATATTTCATTAATATGAGGTTGTTAGCTATGGTTTAAATCTTCAACATCTCTATGTCTAAAAAATTCTGATACCATATCATTTAACCATTTAATCCAAAAGTTTAAACTGGTACGTATAAATTCAGTTTAATGACTTTTAAGTGGTCAGTTTTCAAATAAAATTTTTTCTTATGGTTTAGAAATTGAATTCAATACCTAATTGTTAGTAATATTTCGTTTTCATTTCCGGTGATTTTGTTATTATTTGTTTAAATATAATTAAGTGGAAGTTTGTAGTAGTGTTTTTAATTCAAAATTTAGCGATAGTATGTAGTAGAATTTACCCATTTTCCAATAGATATAAAAACTTTGTTTAGTTGATGTCACCTTTAAGTTGGAATTAATTGAAAAGCTTATCAGCCTTAATTATAATTGCTGACTCTTTAACTCTTATAGCTACTTCGATTAGCTTGCAATTATGCAAGGTTAATGATGGTTGACTTTTGCCATTGTTAGCAAGGTGGCATGCATACTTAAGTTCACAAGAAAGCTAGTCCGATCCTGCTTTAATTAATTTTATCTACATCACACCCAATAAACAGAAGCCATCAACTTCTGAGAATTTTTCACGTAATTTGAATTGCCCATTAAATTGCATTTCAAATTAATTGTACTTCATTTTCTTTTTTATATTAATTTCATTTCAAGACTACGAGATATATATAGAAGTTTCAAATTACAATCAGAAGAGACAACTAAAATTTGTTGAGCAATGATTTTGTTTTTTTCTTTTAAAAATATATTATTTAGTTTCAAAGAGACTTAAACCAGAACCTTCTATTTAGAAAAAACAAAAAAAAAGAACTTATCACCATGATTTAGTGGAATATATGTTAAATAATGAATTTTGAACAAAATATATTCGTTATTAGAAAATTCTTGAGATAGTAAAATAAGTAATATAAAAGCTAAAGATGTTGACAAGGTAAATATTTTAGGGATTAGGATTCTCACAGGTTAGCCTTAAATTTGAGAGGTCGAGAAATATTGAATGGGTAATGAATGATTAAGATATTAGGATTTGATTTTTAGATTAAAAAAGAAATCCTAGGGTCTGCATATTTCTACACATTTTTCAGTATAAAAGCATTTACTACCGGCATAGTCCACAGAGATGATGACAAAAACAATTTTCAAAATTTACCTTAAATCAACTTTAATATAGGTCAATCGTTCATGATAAATATTTCTAAAAATAATTAAAAATAATAAAATTACAAATTGAAATCTTACCAACTACTAAAAGAAAGAGCTAAAACAACTGCAAACAAGACAATTAATATGATGTGAACATATAATTATTGCAGGATTATCAAGTTGTTCCAGTACACCACTAGTATAGCACTTCTTCATCATGATCACACAATCAATAAGCATATCAACCATTACAGATACTGAAATAAATTAACATAATAATTTTGAATAATATTAATTTATTCTCAGTAGAAAGCAGACCACATAATAAATAGTTGGGATTTACACTTCAAATTTCTGTGTTCTAACCCTAAAGGGATAATTAACCTTAATTTCCCAGTTTAATGCCACGAAAATTACACAACTCCAAGGCCCAAAACAAATAATTAACCCCTTTAGAAAAAAAAAATAATTAGTAGCATACTAATTAATTAATCTAATTAAATCAACACTAGCCAACAAGAAAGCAATCTAGAAAAAATTATTTTCTTCATCATCTAATAAGAAATCTTTCCCTTGAGGCACAGAAACTTCATCAAAGAGCCATTTTTCAAGCAATGAAAGCTGTGGCAAATTTGAATTGGCTTGATCTTCTTCATCTGGTGACATAGTCTGATCATGAGAAAAATCTGAATTTGATGAATCAAAAGACTCGAAGTTACCAAAAACTGATTCAAACGCATCTACTAATTCAATCTCATTTTTGTCGAACTCCGATTTACTTTGATTACTAGACACAGAATCAGTCATCGCCGGTGAAATCTGTGATCCCTTATTTTTAGGCCGATTTGTCATCCAGCCTTCTAGCAATTTCGATATATTTTCAGCACTTGAAGCATAGGTTGAAGAAGAAGAAGAAGAAGCTGATTTTGCAGTAGATAAAGGCTTCACTAAATCCATCAAAGAGGTGGTGCTGCTGCCGTAGTTCAGTTTTTCCGGCGAAAGGGCGTCGTAGAGAGCTTGTCTGGCGGTGTGGATATCAGTTTGAAGCCTTCTTTCCCATTGGCCTCTAGAGATTGGTTGTGATGAAGATGATGAAAAGGCATCTGTGGATTGAGTTTGAAGCTTTTTAAGCTTCTTCTTCAAATGGGTGTTCCAATAGTTTTTAATGTCATTGTCTGTTCTCTGTGGAAGGTATGATGCTATGGCTGCCCATCTGCAACATTATTTATTGTTTTTTTTTATCAGATTCCACTGCTGCTCACATTAATTTTTATAAAAATAAATAAATTTATTTAGTAAATCCAGATTGATTAGGACAATCTTTATTAGTAATATTTAGTATGAGACGAAAAGGATGAACTGGAGTAAAATCTACCTGTTGCCTAAAAGAGCTTGGAGATGTATAATCATCTTTTCTTCATGATCAGTAAAATTACCACGTTTGATACCTGGCCTAAGGTAATTAGTCCACCTAAGCCTGCAACTCTTACTGCACCTAAGCAAACCTGAAAGGCAAGGAAATTAATTAAGTACTTAGTTAAACCTTAACAAACAATGACAACAAGAATAGAATTAAGGATTATAAAATAGAAAGAAAACCTGTATTAGAAGGGACAGATCTCCAATTGCCAGGGCCATGTTGTTGAATATAAGAAACAAGAAGGATATCTTCTTCAGGAGTCCAAGGACCTTTTTTAACTCCACTCTTATCACAGCAAGGTGGCCTACCCATTGAATTTCAAGATTTTCTCTCTTCTGCACCTTGTAATTTGGCTTTTTCAACTTTTGAAATTGAACACTTCTAATTTCTTCTTTTTTGGGGTGGGATGGGAGGAAGAAAGGACACAAGTCTAAGGCCGAGGTAGCTAGTAAGTGGGTGTGCATATATAGAAAAAGAAAATTGAAGGGAGAGAGAAGCTGACCCTAAAGAAGAAATTAAAGAAAGGAACAGAAGTATCCGTAAGAGTCAAAAGATGACAGCAAATGCATTTACTAAAAGGAGGCAAAGCTATGCCCAAAGTCAGCTGTTCCATTTTCTCTTCTACGCGGGGCATTCAATGTGGGTTTGCACCGTATTTACTGCCCTTTCATTTACTGCTTGCTTACCACCACTAAATCAACATTTTTTTTTCTTTTTTCTTTTGGGTAAAAAAATATTTATGGATGGAAGTGGTATTTCCAGGTCACGACAAAGGAAAAAAAAAAACGAAGTTATGGATGGAGGAATTTATGGGAAGATATATATATCGCTCTATGTACATTAGTCTTTACAGTTGTGATAAGAATTAAATTCAGATGAAAATATAACAATAGTTTTTTTTTTTTTTTTTTAATTACCGCTATGTTTAGTCTCATATATACACTGCCCTATACGCAAAATATCTTAAGGGTCCATCTAAAGATGAGTGTTTGAGTAACTCCAAACCGATTAATCAAGTTTATAAATAAATATCTTGGATGCGATTTCTAATAATTGATTTCCACCTGCTTGTTTTTGGAGCTTAACGCATCGTATCCTAATGATTTTATTTTGATTTACTTGTTAAGGGCCGTAAATTTTTAGATATTTCTTTTGATATTTGATTCCATATTTGTCATAGAAAATCAGTATTTTATTCCGTTACCTTTTAATTTAAGATTTGTGTTTGTTGAATAACGATATTAAGCTTTAAAAATAAAAAATAAAAAATTACCCATAAGGAGAACTGTGAAGCCTTGACTAAATTTCAAATGGAACCGCTTCAACGGGAAAATCACTAAATCTACAATTAGCACCAAAAAAAAGACAATATTAAGGAATATTATTGGACATTTTAAAAAAAAAAAATTTATGAGTCAATACTAATGTGAACATAGAAGAGTTTCTTATTGTTTTTGGGGAGTGGGCTTATCCGGTTAAAGCATGTAGATCTTGCTGCATTGACTATTTCATGCCTATATATAAAGTCCCAAAACATAAATTAATTCTTTTGAGAGAGAACATGTACACACTTACCGTAGTAATTTTCTACTGCATACATATACATTTATGTGGATCTATAGATTTGGTGATTTAACTGTTACATTTTCTTATATATAAATGTATTACATTAATTTTCTCATATATGGTTCCACTCTGAATCACTAGAATCAATTTTTGTGCATTATTGATACAATTTAATTAAGCACGTGACTACAGTGTGTGTATGGCCAGCAGGTTTTGAAATTTCACACGTAGCCGGTAGATATGCTTCAATTATTTTGCTTGATTTGATATTTTATTAATTGAAACAAAAATCAAAACATAATTTATTTATTAATTTGTATGTACTCCTTTTCATATTTTGTATATGGATTTGAATCCTCTGTGATACGAATGGTCTCAAATAGTATAAAGAGCACACGAAACCTGTACTTGGAGGATAAGAGTTGAAGATGTGGATCAGAGGTCCATGAGAGATCTTCTGATATCTAAGTGAATATCTTGGTAGATAGAGATATAAGAACGATAAACAAAAAAAAAAGAGAGAGAGTTTAGCATTATATGGTAGTAGTAGGCTTTGGATAGGTATTATGATGGACCTGGTGGGCTTGATGGGCTCCAATCAACTTCACTAAACAAGTGGATGATTGAGATTATAGCTTGTTTACTGAGCAGTTGTTTTATCTTACCCAACATGTAAAAGAGTAAAAGCATCCCAAACGTACTACGCTGGATTACAGTATGGACTTCACCTCATCGTGTACACGTATAGGACAAAAGGTCGCCCCAAATAGTTATTATGGACGGTGATTCCATGTTTAATCAATGAAATCAAAGATTATTCTCACCTAAAGCAAAATCAAAAAAGAATCTATTTTTGAAACGCTGTCGAGCAACATGCGTACTTTACTCGGGCCTTGATACGTTCGCCGGGTTTCCTGTCGCCCGGTCCGGTCACAATAATGTAGAATTATTGAAGGATAAATCGATCGTTTGAAACAACTATTCTACATGCATAAAATTAATTCATGAATTAATGTAGATTATGACATCAATAACGAAAATATCTCTAGTTAAGTGGATGAGAATCCCTAGGCCAGAGATTGCCTTTCAAGTAATTAATTCATCTAGAAATTATTTGCATAAGGTACAATATTTTTTTTTTTATTATTATTATTATTATTATGACCAAGTATAATTTATGAATCTACAGAAGTTTTAGTGATAAATTGTCATCCTCATGGTAGTTCACGATTTATTACGTTGATTGTGATTTATTTTTGGGAAATAGTCAGATATACGTTCTTTTAAAGTTTATTTTCATACGTACCTCTCTTTGTTTTTTTAAATACCTTTTTTTTCTTAAATTAATTTTTTAAATACGTTTCTATTAGAAATAATACGTAAATCTCACTTTTTCTTTTCTCCCTTACTTTTTCTATCTCTGACACTCAAATCTGTAGCAGCCATGGCTGCTCAATCAGTCCTCGTTGCCTCTCCATCATCTCTCCCTCTTCTCTCTTCAATCTCTAATCCTAATCTTACTCATTCCCAATCCCTCAATTCCTCATTCCATGGGGTTTCCCTCAAGTTCCCTCGCCAATCCCTTGCTCTCTCCCTTTCCGCCGCTGCCCCTAAGAGACCTCTTGCTGCTGTCGCTGCTACGGAGAAAACCATTGCTGTTCTTAAGGGTACTTCTACTGTTGAAGGCGTTGTCACTTTGACTCAAGATGATGATGGTCTGCTCAAAATCCCTTCTTTTTTAATTTTAATTGCAATTGTTGTAGTTGGTTCTTTTGCTTTCTCTGCTTTTATGTTATAAAACTAAGAGAATTGAGTAAATGGGCGTGCTTAGTTTGAGCTTTGGATGATGGGTTTTGTTTGTTAATAGAATCTGTTGGCTTTTTCTGGATGAAGTTTTCATCTTTTGTTTTTGATAGAATTGGAATTATGTCTGTAATTTGTTGTTAAGCCAATGTATTTTTAAGACATGGATTTTTGTTTTTAGAGTGAGAAAATGTGTGTTTGTGGATTTCTGTTGGCAATGAAAAGGATTAGAACTGAAAACTGAGACAACAAATGGATAACATTTCAATTGGTAACACTTGAAAGGAAAAGGTTGCTGCAATTTGATTTCTGGTTTCTGTAATGCTTCAGTAAATGTCATCCTCAAGCTGATGTATGGTTTTCATTTTAAAATAAAATAATAGGAGCAAAATTCAACCCTAACAACGTGACCAGGCAAATACAGTTGCTAATGCTGATGATAATTGCTTTCTCATTTTTCATTTGCTTTTGTTATACTCCTGCTTGAACCAATTAATATATGGCTGAGTAAATTTTGGAATGTAGGATTGGCAGAAGCGACAATGGTGGATAGTGAGGTAATCTTTGTGCATTCTCTCTTTTTTTTTTTTTTTTTGGTGCTTGTGTTGCTAGGCATATGGTGGTTTGTGTTTCTTATTCAGACTTCATGTCTGTGTTGCTATACTTTTGCTCACTTTTGGATGTCTGATGGAAAATTGAACAGATTCTTCTGAGTGATCCTTGTGTGGAGCCTGATGATGAACTTGGACCCGGTAAATATTTTGATATTGGCACTTGTGTTGAACACTTAATCTAAGTTTCAACCTGAACAAAAATAATGTGTTGTGCATCTAGTTCCTGTACTTGGCACAATTTATCATTTTAACGCTTGTGTTTCAACTTTTGCCTCATTTGGCCCCTGGCCTTGGCGCAGTTTGTTATTTAGGCTATTCTACTTCGTAAAATCTTGCCTTTGAACTTGATAAAGCAAGTTCTTCTTTTTGAACTTGAGCTCATGCATCATAGCAAACCTTTTTTCATGTCTGCTGTGGGGTTGTGATGGCAGTAGTATCTTGTTAATGCTCTACTCTGATACTTGGATTAATTTCAATTGATTGGTACCTATGCAGTTATCTAGCTCAAATTTTCTGCGGTATAGTGGATCTTCTAGGAGACCTGCAATTTCTAGCAGTCGTGAAGCAATACTTGTTAGGAGTGACCCGGAGTTTGCTCGCTCTCGCATGGCAGATGTGAACCCAGGAGTAAAAATATCTACCGGACAAAGAAGTTCGCCCATTCTATCTTTAGAGCAGAAGCATATATCTGCTAATCGAAGCATCTCAAATATCAGGGATGATTTAGAATCTCTTAGTTATCTTTTTGAACTGTACTTTGGGATTGTATTTTGTTTGAATTTGATCAGGAATTGGTATCTTTGAAACATGAACAGCTTGCAAGACATATTAGTATTATCTTGTAATTTAGATTAGGTCCTTTTGTTCCTAATGTATTTATATACTTCTTGTACATTGTTATACATTGTTATATATTATTATACATTGTTTATACACTGTTTATATATTGTTTGTACACAGTTATACACTGTTTATACATTGTTTATACACTTCTTATACACTGTTTATACACTTCTTATACATGTTTATACACTGTTTATATACTTCTTATACATTGTTATACACTTCTTATATATTGTTATACATTTTTTATACATTGTTTATACACTTATTATATATTGTTATACATTATACATTATACGCTATTATTATACATTGTTATACATTATACACTTCTTATACAATGTTATATGTTTATACATTTATTATATATTGTTATACACTGTTTATACATTGTTTATACACTATTATAAATTCTTTATACATTGTTTATACATTATACACTGTTTATACATTGTTTATACATTATTTATACACCGTTATACATTGTTATACACTGTTTATACACTTCTTATACATTATTATACACTTCTTATATATTATTATACATTATTTATACATCGTTTATATACTTTATATATTGTTTATACACTGTTTATACACTCTTTATACCTTAGTTATACCTTAATTATACCTTGGTTATACCTTAATTATACATTATTTATACATTGTTATACATTATACACTTCTTATACAATGTTATATGTTTATACACTTGTTATACATTGTTATACACTCTTTATACACTATTTATACATTGTTTATACACTGTTATACATTGTTTATATATTATTTATACATTGTTTATACATTATACACTGTTTATACATTGTTTATAAATTATTTATACACTGTTTATACACTGGTTATACATTGTTTATACATTATTTATACACTGTTATACATTGTTATACACTGTTTATACATTTTTTATGCACTGTTATACATTGCTTATACATTGTTCTTATACATTGTTTATACATTATACACTATTTATACATTGTTATACACTGTTTATACACTTCTTATACAATGTTATACATTACTTATACATTGTTTATACACTACTTATACATTGTTATACATTACATATTTCTTATACAATGTTATATGTTTATACACTTATTATACATTTGTTATACACTCTTTATACACTGTTTATACATTTTTATACATTATTTATACACTGTCATACATTGTTTATACATTATACACTGTTTATACATTGTTTATACATTATTTATACATTGTTATACATTGTTATACACTCTTTATACACTGTTTATACATTGTTTATACATTATTTATACACTTTTATACATTGTTTATACATTATACACTGTTTATACATTGTTTATACATTATTTATACATTGTTATACATTGTTATATACTGTTTATACATTTCTTATACACTGTTATACATTGCTTATATATTGTTTATACACTACTTATACATTGTTATGCATTATACACTTTTTATACAATGTTATATGTTTATACATTTATTATACATTGTTATACACTTTTATACACTGTTTATACACTGTTTATACATTGTTTATACACTGTTATACATTGTTTATACATTATACACTGTTTATACATTATTTATACACTTCTTATATATTGTTATACATTATTATACACTTCTTATATATTATTATATATTATTTATACACCGTTTATACACTTTATACATTGTTTATACACTCTTTATACACTCTTTATACCTTAGTTATACCTTAATTATACCTTAAGATACACTATTCTAGTGATTATACCTTAGTTATTCCTTATTTATATCCTATTTATACCCTAAGATACATTATTATATTGATTATACGTTACTTATATATTAATTATACCTTAAGATACGCTATTATAGTGATTATACCTTTTTTTATACCTTAATTATACCTTAAGATACACTATTACAGTAATTATACCTTAGTTATACCGTAATTATACCTTAAGATATACTATTACAGTAATTATACATTAGTTATACCTTAGTTATACCTTAATTATACCTTAAGATATACTATTACAGTGATTATACCTCAGTTATACCTTAGTTATACCTTAAAATACACTATTACATTGATTATACCTTATTTATACCTTAATTATACCTTAGTTATACATTAAGATACACTATTACAGTGATTATACTTTAGTTATACCTTAGTTATACTTTAGTTATACCTTAATATACAAAAGCATAATTAGTTATACTTTAGTGAAAAAAATATGTCGAAAAAAGTATATACATATGGACTTTGTTTCGAAGATAAAAAAAATAAAAAAAACTTTCTAAAGTCGCATGACAAAAAAATAAACGAATTGAGAGATAAATACGAAATTAAATTAAAAATTATAAAAAGATGAGAGAGAAACGTGGACAAAGTAGAGAAGGTATTTTGAAGATTTTGATTTGTGTTTTGTTGTTTATTTTGTGAAAAAATCACGTAAATAGGATAATTTTTGTTTTAGGTATTTTTGAAATTTTGAAAAGTTTTTAAGGTATTTAAGCAAACTTTTTCTTTTAAGGTAAAAATATTATATGGTGCCAAAAGTTATGTATTTATGTAAAATGCCCTTTATTTTTTTTAGCTTGAGCTAAGTTTATACATTGTGTACAATTAGTACAAATTAAACTCTCTTCAACTTGTAGGTTTTTGGATAATTCGATTTAAATTATTAATTTTATTTTACAAATTAATGCATCTTTGAATTTGTCAACTCCAAAATATTTATATCAAATACAAAAAAGGACGATTAATAATGTATTATAAAGACTTAACAGTTAGTCCATATCATAAACAAGTGTATTACAATATTTTTTGCTCGGTATGACTCATACACAATCAATAAGTCAAAAATGACGTAATTTTATTAATTTTTATCAGGAAATTACAAGTTTACTTTTTTCTTGTACTTATCATTATTAATAAATATATAATATTAGTTGGGCACAATTCACAATTTAAAAACAATTTCTTTCATAAATTACACCTTTAATTTTTATTTTATTTTTGAAGTTGAATTTATTGTAGAAATCAGACGTAGTTGTGATAGGAATTAAAGAAAAAAAAAAATAGAAGAAATCATACCTCATAAAATTTTTTTTCTTCCAAAGTTTGCATATATTGAGATTGTTGTGCTAATTAATAGATTATTAATATTGCTTTGAATGAAATTATCTCAATGGAGCCCAAAAGAAATAAACGTTAAGGACAATTGGACAAGCCACTACAATTAAAACTACCAAATGTGTGGTTTGAGTGTCTTTGAGAATTTCTTAGATATATATTGCTAAACAGAAATAAATATGGGCCTCAACCCAACATTTAGATATATATTGCTAAACAGAAATAAATATTTATTAATTATTGTTAATTATTGTATGGACCATATAAATATAAATAATGCTAAGACTTAAAAAATATATATATATATAAATTTCGAGTTGCATTTTTGGATCTTGCTCTTCCCATGGCCTATTAATTTAGAGTTGACAATAAGTAGGATTCTCCATTATTGATGGGATTTGCATCAGTAGGATTGAGCTATCATTATAACACTTCTTTACAACAATAGAAAAGAAAAATGTTGCAATGAGGATGACGGTGGAAATTATTATATCAAACCCCAAAGATAATCGCCCTTGTCCCCATAGAAATCCTCAATATATATATATTATATATATATAATTCATTATTATAAATTTACTGGTTTTATACCAATAAGATGGCTATATACATTATTTGACTCTCAAACTGTATCCGTATAAATAGAGAAAATGGAATAGAAAATATATCATTATTCTTCTCTCGTTACTACTTTTACCTGCTATGATTCTACATATTTGAATTTAGAAATCGAAGAAAATCAAATTTGTAGACAATCATGAATTAAGTTTTATGTTTTGTAATTTTTAAAATAGTAGGATTGGAATCTATTTCGAGTTCTATATTTTAAAATGTGAGAGGTTACAAACCAAAACACATAGCATAATTTAATTAGTCCCCAATCAAAAATTGTAATAATAATAAAAATAAATAAAATATATGTGGCAGAGCACTGGAACACGTTTGAGCCCATTTAGAGCATGTGAAAAGGCCTGTCTGTCGTCACTCTCACACCCTCCCTTTAATGGGCTATTAATGCCGATCTGATTTCTCATTTGGACTGTTCACACACCATTACATTTTAATCTTTTAACAATGAAAAACAACACAAATATTAAATAAATAAATAAAATTGAGATGGCAGCTGCTGTAAATCAATTATAAAAATGTTAACCTATCAAGCTTCTTTCGTGGTAAAGATTCAACTGAAAATTCAATAAAGTCTCATTGAGATTGAATATTATATTTAAAAAAATTTAATTAAATATTCTATTAAAAAAAACAAAAAGCAACACACTTAAAAAATAACATATACATTAACAAATAATCATATGACATTAATTCATCTAAAAACCATTTAAACTATATATATATATATATATATATATATATATATATATATAACAAAACTTAATATCCAAAAGACATTTTAGATAACATATTAAGAAAAGAAAAATCTGTATACTAAAAATTCATCTGCAACATAATTTCCAGAAGCTTACCAAGAAATTTTATTATACTCTTGGAGTATATACTCCCATAATTATAAATTGAGATTTATATTATTTTTATTATATCATACAAGGACAAGCATAAACCCTTTTTGCTGATATATTTTCAAGGAGTATCATACTACATATTAAACCCAAATGATATATGTTGATTATTTTCCGAAATGTGAAATTTCTATAATACACATACCACCTAACAGGAATTGCAATACACGCGTAAACGAAGCAAACAGTACAAGAAATATTAGATTTAACAGCAAAATAAATTTTGTTGTTGAAGAGCACATTTAGCAACAAAATCCAAAAGTTGCTGCCAAAAAACACTTTTAGCTGCAAAATTATATTCAATTTTTGTTGCAAATACTTACGGTCACAACATTGTGACAACATGTAAGAACTACTTTATTGCTGTTAAACGTGCTTTTTGGCAACAAATTTTGAATATTGCTGTTAAATATGCTCTTTGGTTTTTGCTGCTAATTTTTTTGCTACTAAATCTAATGGAGCTAAAACATACACACAGAAGTAAGTGTACTTCATCGGTCAAGTAATATAGAATAAGAAGGATGTCGATCCCACAAGGACTATGTATCCTAATCCTAAACGCAATTGGCTTTCTATTAATCTAGGCAGAGAAAGAATTATATCTTTGATTGCAGTTTGTAAAATAAAATATATACTATGAAAAAATTTAAGTAAAGCAATTTAAACTAAGATTGAAATTCAAATGTATAAAGTCAGTGGAGGAACTAGCTACGGCATATGTTTTTACTTATCATTCATTCCAGCAAGCAATTAATACCGATTAAGGTTATTACCCTAATTCACAACCAAAAAACTTAAACTGGTTTGGTCTTAAGCAATTAGATTGGAACGCGTTAAGTACTTTAAAACCTAGCACATACTAGTGAGTCACAAAACAATTGTCATGCATTTGTCGTATTATGACTTTCCGTTAATTCAGTCATTTGGTCAATTATGAATTAACTACGAACTTTGAAATAGATGGTCACATATTCAAAACTTTAAGCAATTATAACACAATCATGGAAAAATAACAAGAACTTAATTGCATTAAACTGAAGAAATTATATGAAAATCTTATTAAGCTCGCAATGGTGGAATTAGTTCATAATCAAAGTGTAAATAAATGAAAAGAATATAACAGACATGATAAAGAGAGAGTTAAGAATAAACTAAATAAATGAAGATTTCAGTGGTGGCTTACAGAGAGAAACCGGAGAGGCAGAATGGTGGAATGAACCTTAAAAAGCCTAGCCTCCTTGAATCTTCTCCAAAAGTCGCGTGATTAGAGAGAAAAATAAAATTTTTCTCCCTAATGAATCAATGAATAAATAAAATAGCCGTAAAACCCCCCTCTCCAAGCTCTAAGCTAAAACGTTTTTCAAGGGGGAGAGAGAAAAGAAAAACCTAACTAGGAAATAACTCTTCCAAAAATAATAAAAAAATTAAATACTAATTGAGAGTTATTTTTAAAATAAAAGTCTTAATTAGAGATTATTTCTCCCTATCTTAGTTACAAAAGGAAAAGAATTAAAATAGTATAAAGTTTGAAAAGTCAAAACTCCTAACTGTAGTTGGATTACAAAATTCAAAACTCTACAGCCCAGACATTCGGACATGCCTTGTGACTGGTCAGCTTCTGTTTTTAAAAAATTTTTCAGTTTTTGCTCTCCATAAGGCATGCACATACCTTAGGACTTCATTGCTCTTCCAAATAGCACGATTGAGCCCCAAAAATAGACAATTTAGCCTCCATTTGTTCAAATGCCAACTTTAAAACTCTAACACACAAAAATAGAACAAATGAGGTACAATCCACCTAAATTAAAGCAAAATAACACAATTCAAGCTCACAAAATAAGACAATTCACGTGCACAAAACGCACTTATCAAATCCTAATATTTCTTATAGTAAAGTACTATAGAAAATGATAAGGTATCCTATGGGATGAAAAAAAAAATGAACAATGGGCCAATTAGAAAAAAAAATGTTTAGAGGCTCTGTATGTGTTTCTGAAATCACGCCTTGTGTCAAAAATATTATTAGTCACACACCACTTAATGAAGTATGGTACAAATGCGTAAAAGGAGGGCAATTTAGAGTGGGTAATATAAAAATAAAAAGATGACATATTGAATGTGTTTAAAAAAATATCAGAGAGCTAGTTCAAGGAATTTAAAATGCAATTTGCCGAAAATTCTCACCTAACAATATAAATTCATCATTATACGATCAAGATTGAAACATAATTTTATTTGTTTAAATTTCTTCTAATAAATAGTTTATAATAGAATTTTAATGACATAATGCATTAAATGTGACCAATGGTTGCAGCTTAAAATACTCATTAGTTATTTCTACGCGTTATGCTAAGCTTGAAAAGCTCAAAGGAAAGAAGAGAAAAAAAGGCAAATGTATGTCAACAACTAGAACCCCAGAATTATATTTTCAATAAAATTTCGCAATTTAAACAAAGAGGATTAAAACATAAAAAAAATCATTACACTAATATATAATATTATAGATATATTTTCTTATATGTAAATTAAAGTTATTCTCATTGAGATAATCATCAAAACTCAGTCACAATCAACCCTGTGAGAGCGAAGAAGAAAGAAAATTATAAATTTATTCAAAATTTGGCATTTATAACGAAAGGGTGAACAAGCAAGAAGGCCCTTCTTTTAGATGCCTGTGGATTTGAATTCGATCCATATTTGGCATTTGGGCCAAAATCCATTAGCTAACGGGCTTTGAGATCCAATTGATAAAGGAGCCCACTAACCCATGTTTCTTCCTATGAAAAAATAAGTCCTACCTTGGATATCTCTATTATTTAACATTTATTGTATTGCACCATATTAGAGTAACAGTATATTCATAGAATTTTAGTATTTTGATAATTTACTAATATTTTTCATGGTATAGTTTATTTTAGACTTGTATATGCATTGTTTTTTACTGGAACATATTATATATATATAATGTTTGCTGTATATTACTTATATTCATATTATATCTGTAGTATATTGGTATTAATAGTATATTCATATAATTCTAGTATCTAGATAATTCGTTGATTATTTTCATGGTATAATTTAATTTAGGCTTGTATATTCATATTATATTTTTATAACGTTTAGTATATATTGCTTATATTTATACACGTGATTTTTTTTTTTTGTGTATTTTACTAGAATTTTATTTATTATATGTTACAACAATAATATTATTTTAGTTATATTACTTACTTTTTTTATTTATTTTATTGATAGTTTACCTAGATAATAGATATTGAATGTCTTTTTTTATTTAGATATACACCATAACATTTTAAATATATAAGTAATAATAGGATTATTTTAGGTAATTCACCAATACAAGAAGGGAATGATGTTATGGGCCGGGTATCAATTTTAAATTCCATAGAATGCAGAATTTATTGACTAGGAAGGAAGACTACTTCAGAAACTTCCAACGTTTCTTTTGCTTTTTCCATTTCAAAATTTGATTTTTCTTCCTTGGACAACGCGTTTGCTTAATAAGTACTAGTCAGCAGTTTAAGACTTCAACTTGTATTCTAATTCTAATTAAAGTAAATCTTCCCTGTACGAATTTAGTGGAATACAATCACAAATCTTCCCCTCTTCCCCTACAATTTCAGTATTTACAATTTGTAATTAAGGAAATCTCCATTTAATGTTTCATGCTATAATAATTTATAGCTCAACAAGGTTAGAGGTATTGGACTAGTATCTCTCTTTGTTTGTCGTATTTGTTGGAGTTTTCACATTGAAAATAAATAAAAACAAAGAGTGGTATATAAGTGAAGCATAGGGAGCATTAATATAAGCTAATTAGTTTTGTGTTATATGGGTTTAATCTCACATGTGTTTACTCGCATAGTCAAGTTCGGCATTCTCAAGACCAACAGAATCTCTTCATGATATCGTAAAAAAAGAAGGCCTGATAGCCAAAAAGATCATAATGGTGCACTCAGATCTCACTTCGTAAATAAATAAGAACAAAAAGTGATATATAAGTGAAGTATATTAGACCTTAAAATAAGTCAATTGGTTTGGTGTTATGTGTATTCAACACCGCTTATGTTACAAGTTTGTGGTAGTAAAAGTCATATCCGCCGGTGTGACAAGAAAACTTGGCAAAAAGTAAAAAAATATATTATCCATCGGTTACACCGGCAAACAACACAACTATTTTTCAAAATGATTGTAAAACACATTATAATTAAATTAATGTCAGTTTAATTTATGCAAAACACATTTTAAGCCTTGTCAATTTTTATGTATTTTATTGTTTGTTCTTTAATCAGTATTTGCTATACATTAACTATCTCGTTCTATTTTGACAGTACTCACCTCACACTTAGTTTATCCATCACACGTGTACTGTAATTTTCATTAACTTATAATTCAAATATCTCCATTGAACTTTTTAGATTCTTTTATTTTTCTAAAAAATCGTGTCATATGTCAGTTGACAAAAAATACAAACCACGCGAGCCCAAGATATTAAATCTCGGACGACTGACAAGTATTATCAAAACAGAAAGATGATAAACTTAATGTGTTAAAAATTCTATCAAGAATCAGTCAGCTACAAAATATACGAAAAATTTTAGGATGTACAATTTTGTTATCTAGTTTTAATTTACAATACTAATAAAATAAATATAAAATAAATATCTTGGAACCCCAACAATTACCAATTCATTTTTTCCGTGAGTTGTCTCCAATTTTCTTACGTCATCAAAGATCAAATTGTTGATGGTTACATTTGAACATGTACTTCTTGAGCCTAGTTTTTATGGCCCCCATTCTTGATATCGACATCAAATTAATATAGTTTTGTTGTATAGTTTTGTGTTTGTTTATGAGTCGATTGTAACTTGTCGTTTCTGTTGTCTAGGTTTAGCATTGCCTTCCATTCAACCAAAATTCATGATTTAGAGGAAGAAAATATGTATATAACCTTTATTTCTAAATTAAGGTAATAGATTGATTTGTAATTAAGCTTCTTCTTTTTCAGTGAAAAAAAAAAAAAAAACAAACACCTTCTTTTTCTTTATTCCCGACTTAAATACACATTTTGTTTCCTCTCAAATTTATTAATTAGTACAGTTCTAAATATTCTTTATTGAGTTAATGTTCATCATTTATTTATTTATTTATTTTTTGTAAATAATGTTCATCATTTATATAAGTGACAAACGTTAAATTAAGAATTTAAATAAAAAAAATACCATAGTTTATCAAGATTTCACTTTCAACCACAAATTACTTATTATATAAATCAAATTTCATAAGACCAAATCTCAAGTAAGCTATATATGTATTGGTATTCTATTTGGAAGCACTTAGGGCGGTTTGCCTTTTCTCCGGTCTGTCCTATCTAGAAAAGTGTGACAATTGTTTTGTCCCGTAAATTTTGTTTGAAAAGGACGACATGGACCTCGAAATTAATTTACTTTATAGTCAATCATCATTTTTTTTGTTTTCATTTAGTATTGTGCTGTTTGTGCAGGAATTTTGATTTGACGTGTCATTATTTCACTATTTCCTCTCCTCAATTATAGTCGAAATAATTTTATTGACATTAGAATTGATAGATATATTTGTCTAAATATCCGAATATAGTAATCGGATTATCTCTTGTAGTGCAGATTACCCGAGATTGATTTACAGCGAAAATATCTTGAATCATAGACTTGTATTACCAGTCACGTTTACTTTGAATGATTTGTGTAAACCATTGCTTATTATTGCTGTTGAAAGAGGCTTATATAATGCCTTGTACAAACATGTACAATATACAAATAGATCCTCACACAATATACTATTAAATACAACATACAATGAATTATATATATATACATCCCTATCACACCCCCTCAAGATGAGTAGAAGGTGAAACGATACTCAACTTGTCACGCAAAGAATGAAAACGAGCCTTGGTGAGGAGATCGACAAGTTGAACTTCTGTAGGAAGGTACTGAACAAAAAGGGACCGATTGGCCACCCGTTCCCGTATAAAGTGAAAATCAATCTCGAGATTTTTTGTACGAGAATGAAAAATAGATTTACCTATCAAATAAGTTTCACTGAGGTTGTCACACCAAAGAGTGGGAGCACGTTGTAGCAGAAACCCTGATAAGTGCGTTTTGTGTATATATTTTTGTCTTATTCTGTGGGCTTTAATTGTGCTATTTTGCTTTAATTTAGGTGGATTTTATCTCATTTATTCTATTTTTGTGTGTTAGGGCATTAAAGTTGGAATTTGAACATTTGGAGGCTAAATCGCCTATTTTTAGAGCTCAAACATGCCATTTGGAAGAGTAAGGAAGTCCTAAGGCATGGGTCTGCCTTATGAAGAGCCAAAACTGAAGAATTCTTGAGAAATAGAAGCTGACCAGTCTTAAGACATGCCCGGGCTGTAAAATTACGAATTTTGTACTCCAACTAGGGTTAGGAGTTTTGACTTTTCAACTTTGGGCTATTTTTATTCCTTCTCCTTTTGTAATTAGGGTAAGGAGAAATAACTTCTATTTAAGACTTTTATTTTAGGAATAACTCCCAATTAGGATTTAATTATTATTTTGGGAGAGTTATTTCCTAACTAGATTTTTCTTCTCTTTAATTTTGGGAGACTTATTTTCTAACTAGATTTTTCTTCTCTTTCTCTCTCTTGGAAACGTTTTAGCTTAGAGATTTTTGAGAGGGGTGGGACGTTTTTCATTATGCATTCATCTAGGCTGCAATTTTATTTTTGCTCTCAACACAAGAGAACGTGATTTTGGAAGAAAGTCAAGAAAAGATTCAATCCACAATTATTCTTCTCCGATTTCTCTCCGCAAGCCACCATTAGGATCTCCATCTTCCTAGTCTATTCTTAACTCTCTCCTAGCATGTTTTCTGTATTTTATTTGTTTGTTTATAACTCAACCATGAACTAATTCCTCCATAGCTAAGGCTATGGTGGAGCTTAGTAGGATTTCTATGTAATTTCTTCTGTTTAATGTAATTAATTGGTATTGTTTTTCCATTATTGTGTTATGATTGCTTAAAGTTTTGAATGCATGACCATCTATTTCAAAGTTCATAGTTAATTCATAATTGACCAAAGGACTGAATTAACGGAATTTCATAACATGACAAATGCATGACCATTGCTTTGTGGCTCACTAGTTTGTGCTAGGTTTTCGTATGCTTAATGCTTTCCAAACTAATTGCTTAAGACCGAACCAGTTTAAGTAGTTAGGTTGAGAATTAGAGTTAGCAGCCCTAACCGGTATTAATTGCTTGAGGAATTCGCCATCTTGGGAATTTAATAAGTTTAATTTCATAACTTAAGGAAATTGCTAGAATGAATGCTAAGTAAAACCATATGCCTTAGCAAATTTCTCCATTGAGTTTTATCCAATTGCATTTTAATCTTAGTTTAAATTTTTTATTTAATTTGTTGCTTAGTAGTAGATTTTATTTTACAAATTACAATCAAAGATATGATCTCCTCCGCCTAAATTAATAGATACCCAACTGCATTTAGGATTAGCATACATAGTCTCCATGAGATCGACATCCTTCTTATTTCTATATTACTTGAGCGACAGAGTACACTTGCTCTATAGTGTGTGTTTTAGACGCATCAAACCCAATATCATGTAAAAGCATAGCAATCCAGGACAATTCAGATGTAGTGGTGGCTAAGGCCCGGTATTCCGCCTCCGTGGATGACCTGGATACCGTTTGTTGCTTACGAGATACCTAAGAGATTAAGTTATCACCCAAGAAAATGGCAAACCCTGTCATAGACCGTCGATCGTCAAAATCTCTGCCCCTGTCCGAATCAAAGAATCCCTGTAAGATGAACTGAGAGGACGGGTTAAAGAGAAAACCATTGGACGAAGTCGCTTGAAGGTAGCGTAATATACGGTTCACTGCCTGCCAATGAATGTCAGTGGGTGCATGCATAAATTGGGCCACTTTATGCACGACAAATGCAATGTCTAGCCTAGTAACGGTCAGGTATTGTAGGCCACCTACAATACTACAATACTACAATACAAAGACTTATGAGATAACAGATCACCCCCTGACACAGATAACTTCGTGGAAACACAGGCAGGAGTAACCAAAGGCTTACAATCAGACATCTCAGCTTTACAAAGTAAATCCTTAATGTACTTTTGTTGATTTATATACAAGGACCCATTCAACAATTATGTTTCTAAGCCAAGAAAGTACTACACACGACCTAAGTTCTTTATAGCAAACTGTTGTTGTAAGTCAGTAATCAAAGACTGAATCTGACCCGAATTGTTTCCAAGCAATAAAAGATCATCAACATAAATCAAGCAAAAGATCAACACATCATCAGACCGAAACATATATAATGAGATATCAACCTTGGAACACTGAAAACCGTAGTTAACAAAGGCAGTGGTGAGGCTTTTATGCCACACGTGAGGAGATTGTTTGAGGCCATATAATTCTTTTTTAAAAGCAAAAACATAAGATGGGTGAGTAGGATCAACAAAACCTGTAGATTGCTTCATAGATACTCGTTCCTGAAGATCACCATACAAGAAGGTGTTAGACAAATCCAGATGTAAAACCTGCCAAGACAAGGAAACGATAAGAGCTAAGAGAGGCTGAATTGTGGTGGGTTTGACCACAAGGCTGAATGTGTCTGTAAAATCCATCACGGGGCTTTGATGATAGCCTTTCATAACCAATCTCACCTTGTATTGTTCGATGGAACTATCAGCTTTCCGTTTAGTCTTGAAGACCCATGTATAACTAATAACATTTACAAGAGGGGAAGCAAGAACAAGCTCCCATGTGCCATTAATAATTAAGGCATTGAATTCTTCTTCCATTGCAACTCGCCAATGCTGAGACTTAGCTACTTCAAAGTATGTAATAGGATCAGAATCTTGGACCAGGGTATGTAGAATCCGAGGTTTAGAGGATCCCATTTGAGAACGAGTAACCATACGTTGGGGCAGAACCATAGAGGAGCTAGAACTGACATTAGGAGCATCTGAGAATATGTTATCAAATCAACCACAAGGGTTAATCCTGGAGACGACACACGGCTAACCGATGGGGAAGGGGATGGGGCGGTATTTCGGATATATAGTGTTTGGGGTGAACTGGTCGGCGAGGAGGAAGGGGTGAACGGTGTTGGTGACGGTGGGACATGTGGTGATGGGTAATAAGGCAGTTGTGTAGTGGTGGGTGACATGGATGGTGGTGCATGGTGGCTAGCGGCAGGAAAATGAAAAATGGGATTAGTATTTGTAGCCAGTGAGGAAGGAATGTGGATCATTAATAAGAGTGAGCTCTTGATATAGGTACACCTATTTATGAAAAATAACATGGCATGAGACAAAAACCTTTCCAGAAGAGGGATCCAGGCAATGATACCCTTTGTGTAAATGACTATAGCCAATAAAAACACAAGGATGAGAACAATAATCAAGTTTAGTGGCAGAGTATGGTCTTAACTAAGGGTAACACAAGCAACCAAAAGTGCGAAGAAAATTATAATCGGGATACATATTCAGTAATTTTTCAAAAGGAGACATAGACTGCAATAAGGGAGTAGGCATTCGATTAATCAAGCAAACAACCATATCAAACGCATGGGTCCAAAAAGATTTATAGCATGGGTAAGTAAAGAAAGACCAATTTCCACAATATGACGATGTTTCTGTTCGGCACATCCATTTTGTTCAGGAGTGTATGGACAGGAAACCTGATCTTGAATGCCTTGTTGACACAAATAAGATGAAATTGACTGAAATTTTCCTCCTCAATCGGATTAAAAAGACTTAATAGAACATTCAAACTGTTTCTCAACCAAGAACGAAACTTAATAAAAGCATATAAAGCCTCAGACTTGTACTTCAAGAAATACACCCAACAAAATTTACTGTAATGATCATAAAACAAAATGTAATATGAAAAATTATTATAAGATTTAATCGGGTAAGGACCCCAAAGATCAGAACAAAAAAGTTCCAAAGGCCTTTGTGCCTGAAAACGAGACTCAACAAATGGAAGTTTATGACTCTTACTAACAAAACAACTAGAACAACAATATGAATCTAATTTATTTGAGAAAAAAAAGCTGATTCTGACTAATGATGCGTCAAACAACTGGTAGCGCCATATAACCCAAGCGGTCATGCCACGTAGACAAGGATGTAACATGAACTCGAGCCAGAGAAGAGAAGATATGCAGCACTGTTCGGTCCTTGGTAGATGACCTTTCTAGATTTCAGGTCCTTCACAACAAAACAATCATTGAAAAATTCCACATAAATATCACTATGGTGAATAAGAGTAGAAACTTATAAGATTAGAGTTAGATTTTAGAACGTAAAGGACATTAGATAATTGTAATGATCTACCAGACACACAAAAGGAAGATTGACCTATATGAGAAATTGAAAGTTTAGCACCGTTACCTAGAATCACTTCCTCCGGTCCAGTATAACCTGAATGTAAAGTCAAGTTCCTTATATCAGAAGTAAGGTGATGAATGGAATCGGTATCCATGATCCACGGTTGTTGTGATTGGGAGGTTATGGTAGTATGGTTGGTTTAGGGAAACCGGTTAGTTAATGTGTTCTATCATGGAGAGGGACACTAATGGGCATAATGCCCATTACCCTTACAGTTGTGACAAACCACTGTAGTAACATCATGTCCTACCAATGCTGTGTGAGTACCTTGCTCGAAATTACCCTACTACTGAAAATTACCCTATTAACCATTAGCAAATCTATTGGTTGCATAACCCTGGGCCTGCCTACCACGGCCACGGCCCGCTCTACCATTACCTCACCTTTTACCTATGCTGATAAACTGTCTAGAATGCTTTCCGGGATTCTGTCCTGGCATATTAGACTACCTCACCTTCATATGCATAGACGAGACTAACGTCTCACCGCTCACATACTGAGACAACCTTCACTCCTTAGTGAGCAATAAACCATACAAATCATCAAATTCAACACCATCCATACGTGCTTCAAAAGTTCTAACAAACGAATCATAGTTTTCATGCAACCCATCTATAATAGCTTCAACAAAATCATTTTCACTAATTGAATAACCCAAAACAAGTAGAAAATCATAAATAGACTTAGCACGTTGTAAATAAACAGCAATATCATCATTCCTTTATTTCAAATTATGCAAATGATGTCTTAAATTCACGAATCTAAGCACGAGATCCGGAAGCATATAACGAATTTAATTTCATCCAAGCATCTTGAGTAAAGGATACACCAACAAATTGATGCATAAGAGATCCAGAGATAGAATTTAATATCCAGCTTAATACATGTTGATCCCTGCGATTCCACAACGTATAGGTTGGATATTTCTGTCCATTCGGTAAAAGCTCCGATAGTACGGGCTCACTGTCATCGAGACCACTGCCAATGATCATCGGTATCAACTGCGTCTTCCACAGCAGAAAGTTTTTTATCGTTAACTTCATGGGCATCTATGTTACGAGCATTGGAAGAGAGGCTAGAGGTGCTGAAATAGAGGATTCTGTTCCTAGAATGAAACCAGTGAGAACACCAGTGGTAGCGGGGATTGTATTCGGTGTAGTTGCCATTGATTCCGATCGAATTTCGGTGATTACAAAATCACGATTAGGATTAGGGTTTCTTTGGTGGTTTTGGGCTATACATCCCTATCATACTCCACGTCAGTTGCTTGTAAGAGAGTAACCGATAAGTCCATGAACTAAATACGGCAAGAACAAAGGGGAAATCTCACAGAGAAATTTCAGTCAGAGAGAGCTAGAGAGAAAACTTGTAGGCACTGATTTGTGTCTTAGTTCGTTATTGTATTTTGATTCATTGCTGTCTCTTATAGCAGGTGAATGGAACAATCTCAATCAGAATCAAACTCTAGTAATAGCATAAATCCTAATTAGTTAGATGATTATATCTTTATTTGAATTATATTTATCCACCTATCACAGTTACGGGCGGAATATAACTCTAAACCTGAAATAATTCCTACAAAAATAAAACATTAGTGATTTCAATAGAATAAATTTCACTTAAGTGGCTACTAGCTCACAAGCTTAAAATTTCAATGAGCAAAAAAACATTTTACCTTCAGAGCATTTTTTAAGAGGATTTTTATATTGTTTAGTTTTTCCAAGAATGACTCATACTTGGCTCTTTTCTTTTCTTAATTTGTTCTCGAGCTCATGTCTTCTTTTGCTAAAAAAAAAAGAGAAAAAAATTGGCAAGCGAGAGATTTTATGATGTACTAGGTTCGATTGGTCCAATAGATGAGGAAAAAAATGTATACAATATATGTATAATGAGTCTTTGGAAATATATATATATCGGTACCATTATAAAAATTTCCATGCTAAAGCATAGATGAATTCTTACTAAATTTTTATAATTGCATATAAAATTATTAAAAGTTCTCACATATATATCCTATTGTTAATAAAAAAAAATTATATTAAGTAATTAGATTATATATGAAAAGTTAATTTATCTAGCTACACGCTTAGTAACATTGACCGGATAATCTAACCCAAAACCTTTTCGTTTTACAATAAAGGTAGAATTCATTTCATAACTGTAGAATACATCAATATGATTTATAGGTAATAAAAATAGATAAATCTTATAACATTTCCTGAAACTATTGATACCATCATAATAATAGACCCAAATTAAACCTATGGGCAAAGGAAAATATATAACATAAACCAAATAAAGACATGATAACACCTCATCTTTCATTTTATCAAATTTAACCATACTTTATCAAGGATCCAGAGGCATATAAAATTCTACATTTCGCAAATCATCGCGTAAATTAGCATATTTGGATAAAACTTCTAGATATTATGTAAAAGAGATAAATTTGAGTACCTAGAGTGTAAAGATCTCGAAAATCTTTGACAAAATACTAATGATGACGAATCCATCGAAAACGAACTATTAGATTTGTGATGTTGTGGAATAGTTCTATGTTGAAAGAGCTGATTTAGTTGATGAACTAATGAAAACGATGGATGTAGATTATTTCACGGGAAAAGAATCAAAACACACACGAAAAAAAAAAAAAAAAAAAGGAAAAGGAGAAAAAGAGGGATGAAAACAGGTAGGAGAGATAGAGGAATATGAGTTGTTGGAGGAAGAAGAAGGAAGATAAACACTTCTTTGTTTCTTCTCCAAAGAGCTAAAGTTTAGAGAGAGATTTTTTTAAAGGGAGAAGAAAAAGAGTTGGATTCAAATATAACCCGAAACTTAATTGTTATGAGTTCTGTAAATTAAATAACATGCTCCTGTTTAGAAGAAATTTTTTTATGAATCCCATCCACTTTCATATTCCTAAGAGTAGAAATTAAATTAAATTAAATTCTATCCCTTCCTTTTCGTAACAAAAAAAAAATATTAAATCAACCCCTTCAATGTGGATGAAAGCTAAACTCGCCACTAATTATAACTCTAAATTAATGATTCATTATTTTGAGCAAGGGATCTCGTCTAACTACCATAATTAACAACACAAAGAAGTTTAATTCTACAATGTTCAACTTGCCACTTGTACTAAAACAAATCCAAAAGTTAAAAAAAAAAAAAAAGAAGAAGTTGACATGATCCTAACGCATTTTCGTAATTATATAAAAATTATTATTTTAATTCAATTCTTATTAAAGAAATAATAATTAATTATTGAATATTTACACATGTAAAATTAGACTTGTGGTACTTCATATAGATTTGATTTCTGTTGGGATTATTGGAATATTAATAAATAAATTAATATGTAAATTATTTCAGTAAGTTTTTATGTACATTGATGCTTTTTTCCATTTCCGAGTTGGAGATATTTTTTTATCCTTTTTTTTATATAACTTTTTTCTTAAATTTTTCTTTTAAATCGTATACCGACTAAAGTTTTTAGCTGAGTAAAAAGTAAATTGTATTTGTATAATTAATTAAATATATAGTAGCGTTTTTACTAGTCTGCCCTCGCGAGTTTGAGCGCGTGAATCACCTAATCGTTGAAAATGGAGGAAAGGGAAGTCAACATAATTAAGTTTTTTAATTGAAACATAAAAATTATTAAAAATCGTAATTAAGGCTCCCTTGTTGGTTTGAATAGTACGTATGAATTTGGAAGCTTCTAAACATGGTTGCTGAGGTCATTAAACAACCTCAGTTTCTATTTGCATGTTTGAGTCATAAATATAAAAGTTGAAAGGTCAACTAATGAATTAAATTAGTGTCCACTCTTAACCTTCGCACCAAGGTTTTTTTGAACTATTTGCAACTCTTAATCATCGATATAAATGAATATTTGATAAATTAATAATTTTGATTAAATAATAATTTTTTCTTGTCCCCATTTAGATCAATCAGATAAAATAATAATTTTATTAAATAAATAAGATGATAATTTTTAAAATTTTCTTGAGGCCCATTGAAAATATAGAATAAAATATATTTGATAAAATATATATAGTTACTTGTTTTCCTTGCAAATTAAAACGTGTGGTAAACCTGGATTTTAATCGTCATCAGCTAGTATATTCAATCATAACTCATTGAATAATTTATCTATTAATAAGCGATTCTATTAAAGTTTCATTTCATTAGAATAATTTAAAATATGCTTAATATCTATGACATTTTTATTGTGTAGATTAGAAATAGCTTTTTATAATCCATAAATGTTTTCAATGTCACTAATTTATTATTCGAGATAGATACATTTTTTGAATTGAATTTTGCAATGTTAAAGACAAATTGTAATATATATATATATAAAATAATTTTTTAAATTAATAAATATCAATTTATCAATAAGTTAATAAAATATTTATTTATCGATATTAAAAACCTCTATAGAATAATATTTTTTTTTTTTTTTTTTTTTTTTTGTTGTTGTTAAGAATATTCCTTTACACGGATTTTACTTATATAATTATATATTTGGAAAGTAAACCTGCAGGATTACATAATTACAATTTTTAAATTAATCAAAAGGCTAAAAAAGGTTGGATTTATTATAACTATTTGGCCATTTGCTACTATTTCACAACGTATACAGACGTCACATGTCAATTGGTGCACTAACTTTCTAATATTATTATAACGCAGTGTTTAGTGAGTTTAGCTGTAAGGCAATTAATTAATTATATATAGTATTTTTTGAAACAAAATTATATAATATTAGATTTAAGAAATTGTTGTGAAGCATAATTGCTATATTTTTTATACAGGTTTGTCTCGTGTGTATAGTTTTTTTCCTCTTTCGTCCCATCATTTTCATGTTTTCTTTGATAATTTTTCTATTTGTGTTTTTTATGCTTTAATTTTCACTTTTGCACTACTCTTCCATGAAACACATTTGATTTATTGTAAATACGTTGTAATATTTAAAAAGTTCAAAAAATTCAATTATGTTTAATTTTTTCTTTTTTCAAAAAATACGTATTTATGTAAAAAACTATACTCATGACATAAAAATTAGTGAGGAGCTCATTTCTAGCCCACTAATAAAAATCATGATAAATATATTTTTATCCGGCTTCAATTTGTATGGATATTTCCCATGAAGATCTCTATTTATAAGGATTATTACTCCATCGATCACATGAATATTAGAACAAATATAATTTCACGCTGAAAACTAAATATTAATTATTATTTATATGTTTTCAATATACCCTAAATTAATTTAATGATATGAGAAATAGGACATTCATTTTATTTTAAAATCAGAAATTTAAAACCATAATAAATGAGGATATAGTAGAAAAATAGTGGTCATATTTAGTTAAAAGAAGAGTTGTATCTATTTCACGAGATATAAAAAATATGAATTTGTGTCTATATTTATGGGACGAGGTGTTGATTTATTTTTTTCTTAAATTACTATTAATATATAAATTTTAGAATTTTAGAATAGTAGAATAAATTATATTTTTAATGTGTTAATTAATTAACAGGATAAAATTATATTGACATTAAATGATTAAACAAGTTATACGTTCATTAGAAATTATATTATTAGTTGGGTATACCTGGATGAGTTGGGATTTCATGAGGTTGGGATATTATCATTACTAATTACCCCCCATTCCTCAAATATGCATAATTTTTATCAGTATTCCCTTATATTCTCTACTTTAAACCCTATTTATGCTGTATCTACAGTACTTCTTCTTCACACACTTGCCCCATTTTCAATATTTTCTTTTCAAATAATAATATTATATTAATTTCCTCACATTATTTATATTCTTATAATTATTTATATGATACTTTATTTGAAAATAATATTATTTTAAGAATGCAGTAGTAAGAATTTTAGCGTTGAGTGGATTAAAAATCAACTGCAAAATGGAGGTAAAGGGGTATTTAAAGGACTAATTAATTACAAAAGAGTATTTCTCGGTTATTCCATTGTAAATTTGAAAGGTATCATTGAACAAAAGAAAGATAGTAGTTTGATTCTGAAATTATTGTTTCTTTTCAATTAACAAACACTCATATATGAACATTAAATAGAGAAGAAGAATAGTTTGAAAATTGGCATTATAGAGAGCCGAAAAAGGATTTGGAATTGATAGTTTGGGTCTTTCCTCCGATTTGTAATCGTGCGTGTGAACTACGATGTCAAATTGTCCATAAGAAGTAATATTTGGGCAAAACTTCCTTCCACAGGTAACAACAATCCCACCGACCCATTCTATCACTACATGCCATTTTTATGACAAATTTTCCAGTTTGAACTATTCTTCTAACAAATCATCCTCAACCCACTTTTAATTAATTTTCAATGCCTCATCCAATTGTAAATAAACACCATAATTTTGAAATTTCAAAGGCGTAAACTTTCAATTTTATCCCATTTCTCTCTCTTACACAGAAACATTCAACTGAACAAAATCAAAAATCCAGAATTTTATGCCTCTAAAGCCTCTCTTCCTTGTCGCTGGCATGTTCTTTTCTCTCCTTCCCAATTCCCCTGTTTTTATCTCCTTTTTTTTAGGTCAGATTTCAATTTCTCTCTTTCAGTTCAGATTATTATGCCCTTTTTACATATGCCTTGATTTTGACGTTCTTTCTTATTTGTTTTTCTACAGGTGAAAAGTCCATTCTTTTTTCGTTTTTTAAAGATTTCAAACTAGATATCAGAGTTTTTCTGACTTCTATGTTTCTTTCCTCTGTTTTTGCTTCAAGATGAAATTAACAAGATTCACGGGTTAAATTGATGGATTTTCCCCAAAATGGTATTTCGCTTAATTCCATTTTCAAATTTGTGAAGATGGCTTCTGTTAATGGGTTTTTACGCAGGAAATTGCTTCTCTACTCTGCCTCTCTCTGGCTCTCCGTTTCCGCTCTGTTCCTTCCTCTGTTTGGTTTCTTCAATAAAACTATTTTCAGGTATTTCATTGTCCCCTTTTCCATATAAAATTAAACTTCGCTGTAAATAAGTGATTATATCTTCTTTTTTTTTTTTTAATCAATTTTTCGTTTTAATTCAGGGTCAAAGTGAATGAAGTTGCTCAAACGAACTCAAATTGGTCTGAACTCGACTCAAATTGTACTGAACCTGAGAATCCGGAACAATATTCGGATTGCTTCGAGCAAGAAGCTGAGGCTAAGGGGGAAGATTCTGGTCTCACCGAATTGAATGGCACAACAGATAATAATGTTTTCGACGAAGAAGAGACACCAAAGTTCTTTTTCAAATTTGAGTATCAAATTTCAACAGACCATTATGAGCCAATTGTTTCAGATTCTGTCTCCTCCGCAAACACCAATAAGTATGAATTCTCTTCCGCCAAAGACTCTAGTCTGTTTTTGGAGGAAGGTTTTAGCTTTAAAGTAAAAGAATCATATGCTGATTCAAATGACCAAATTCTTGAAGAGAAAGTAGAAGCAGAACCTATACTTGATGAGGGGAAAGAGAAATCTGCAGATAGATCAGAGGCGGAAGAGAAGCTTGAGTCTGAAATATGTAGTGAAAGGTCTATTTCAGGGAAGGCAATTGCAGATTATTCTCAGAACAATGTGTGGATTGATCAACAATATTGGAGGAAAAATGGTCTGTTTTCAACAGAGAAGGGACCAATTACATCTGAGTTTGAATCTAGTTCTGATTCTAATTCTGATTCTGATTCGATTACTTCAAGCCATGAGCTTTTTAGTCGAGTCGTAGCTTCATCCAGTGACGGTTTTTTGTCTGAGAAAGACTTCGAAGAAGCATTCCAGTTCATCAATTTGAGGAACTCGGAAGATTTGGAATTTGAGGATTTGAATTCACAGAATTCGAGTTCTGGGTATGAACCGGACGATATAGACGAGGCAGATAGTGATATATTGGAAGAACTTGAGAATTTAGAGGAGTCGAAAATGCAGTATTCGAGCAATGAAAATTCAGACGAGAAAAACAATTCTAAACATGAAGGAGCAAATTCTGCTTCAAAGGATTCGACTTCGAGCTGGGATGGTGAGGATTCAAACGGATTAGAAATTTTGTGGGAACATCAAGAATTGATAGAGCAACTAAAAATGGAGCTGAAAAAGGTGAGAGCTACTGGTCTGCCAACAATCTTGGAAGATGACGAGTCCCCGAAAATAATGGAAGATTTAAAGCCATGGAAGATTGATGACAAGTTCCAGCAAAAAGATACAATGGGAGAGCTTCACAAATTCTACAGAAGTTACAGAGAAAGAATGAGAAAATTTGACATATTCAATTACCAAAAGATGTATGCAATTGGTAAGTTCATAACTTTCTTCATTTCAATATTTCTGCATTTGTTTGTCAATTTAATTTCTTCCAAATCAAGAAAACAACGTCCCGATCCTCCCAAATAAACTTGATCTTTGTTATTTTGTTTTGGTTCCGCCACTGCATGAACACAAAAATGTTGATAAATTGTGATTCCAATCAAGAACCAACCTTCTGTGGCCCACTAAATCTAGTTTGGTATGGATGAACACAAAGTATGAATCTGCTTGTAGAGTGATAATTACACAAAAGTAGGAGATTGAAGGAAACTTTCATTTTCTAATAATGTTTGACCAACTTTTCTTCATGTATACATAACAAATTTTACATGGCTTAAACTACCAACACATAATAGCATTCTCCCTTACGTGTACAGAACATTCTTATATCAGTTCTATATTTTTGGCTTTTCAAGTATGCTATTGTGTTTAAGCATTTACTTAAAATATAAAAATTTTATTATTCATAAACACATGTGGTAGTTAACCCTATATTAAAACCTTTTAGTTAGTTGAAGCTCCATATTTATTAATCTTTAATTTAATGTTATTTTACCGACCTTTTAGCTTTCAATTTTGATACGTCATTCATTTAATGATTTATATTAATATAGAGTGGCTTTACCTAAATCTCAATTTTCTTATGCATCTCAAATAATCTTGCACTTTTTTTAGGGGAAATTTTTTATAGTGGTCCCAATCCAAGGACTATGTATGCATAATTTGATTGTATTATATCTAATAAACCCGACCACAAGATATGAGTCGCCCCTTCGCCTCTTATTAGTAGTCATTTTCATTAATTTATCTACATAAATTAGACTCCAATCTCTGCAGAATATGTGACATAATCTGTTTCTGTAAGCAAGTTAATTTTTTGAACAAATGTGCATGATTACAATGGACTACTAAATTACATTATGATTGTATGTGAAGTTTGGTGACGCAATTTTGTATAGGGTTTCTTCAATCAAAAGATCCGTTGAAATCGATTAATTGGAGTAGTAAAGCCTCACCAGCTCCAGCATTAACGTCGCTGCTTTCGATAGGAAAGCGAAAGAAGTGCAGTAACGATCCAACGATGAATTTCATAAGAGAATTGCATAGCGATTTGGAAGTGGTTTATGTTGGTCAAATGTGCCTTTCCTGGGAAATTCTTCACTGGCAGTACCAAAAGGCACTTGAAATATGGGATTCTGACACGCATGGAATTCGTAGATACAACGAAGTCGCTGGCGAATTTCAACAGTTTCAAGTTCTTTTGCAGAGATTTATCGAGAATGAACCTTTCGAAGGTCCAAGAATACAAAACTATGTCAGGAATCGTTGCGTCTTCCGTAATCTTCTTCAGGTTCCTGTCATAAGAGGTACTTAATCAACACTAAACTATGTCAAGAATCGACGCGTCTTGCTTATTTCTTTAACTAACAGAAAGTTGAATGATTCTGCAGAAGACAGTATGAAGGATAAGAAGGGAAGAAGGAACAGAAGAGAAAATGACAATGTAATTAAAAGCGATACACTAATTGAAATCGTGGAAGAATCAATAAGAATATTCTGGAGATTTGTTCGAGCTGATAAAGATTCACACAATGTGATTCAAAAAAGTCGAAAAGGAACTCAAATCCAACCGCAAGATCCCACAGAACTCGAGCTTTTAACAGAAGTCAGAACAAGTCTGCTAAAGGTTAACACATTAGATATCCCTTCTTTTTTGGGTCCTTGATCCGCCATTTTGCAGCTAAAACTAATAGTATTGTGTATTTTGTGTTTGCAGAAGGAGAAGAAACTTAAAGAAATATTGAGAAGTGGAAGTTGCATATTGAGGAAATTCCAAAAACAGAAAGAAGAGAGCAGTTCAGATCAAGTTCTTTACTTCTTCTCACAAGTAGATATGAAATTGGTAGCGAGGGTGCTAAATATGTCGAAAATTACAACAGATCAATTATTATGGTGTCGTAGCAAATTGGAGAAGATTAGTTTTGTTAGGAGGAGGATACATGTAGACCCATCTTTTTTGCTTTTTCCTTGCTAATTTTCTCTCTCTGTATATACTTTCTTCCATATTATTTACCAAAGAAAATAATTAAAATAGGCAAAATTTTGACTATGTTATACAAAAAGTAGACAAAATCTTTTTTTTTTTTTTTTTTTTTGTTACCATTCAACATATATAATTTTTAAGGGTAAAATAGTTTTTTTTTTTTTTTCCTTTGAAGTGGTACCTGCATTTTTTATTTAAGAATGGTCAAACAGGTGATATGGATGTGAGGTTTTTCTTATATCTCTCTGTAAAGTAAATAGATCTTGCCCTTAGCGTTTCTGCTGCAAAGAAGCAAGCGAAATGGTTCGGCTTCACAAACCTTTGTGGATTGTATGAATGGTGAGGAGAATAATCGGTTATAACACACTTATATGTATTACCATGTTATGTCACCCTTAAGTTTATGTATTTTTAGGCGAATAATTGAAATTCATGCACCAAATTGTGAAATGAAAAAAATTTCATATACAACCGGATGCAATTTTCCCCTTATTCAACATTTTCACTTTGCGATCTTCTTTATAAAAAATAAGAATGAATTATGAATTTTTTCGATTTTTTTTCTTAACCCATAAGTTAAATTCATCCAAGAATAGGGGCAGGGATGCATATTCTTCATGATTTTAAAGAAATTCAGTTATTCACTCTTGTTTTTTGTTTATTAAAATATAGAATAAAAAAGATAATTGCGTAAATTTATTAAATATTGAAATCTATGCTTTTTGTTTCATAAAATGTGATGAAATTGGGCTGGTCTTGAAGACTATACTCGGCCCATTTATATTTTGAGAAATCTTGAGTTGACCAGTTGATCCTAACCGTCGATCAATGAACCTCGCAATAATAGCCTTCAGATCTAGGGTTTTGGGAAAACAAAACCCTATTTAAGGGATTTCTGTGAAATCCCCAAAATTATAGTGTGCGGCCTCTTTCTCCTTCGCGCATTTGCACAGACCGGAGAGGAACGAGAGTATCAGTAAGGCGAAATGGTTCAGCGACTCACCTATCGCTCAAGGCATAGTTATGCCACCAAATCTAACCAGCACCGGATCGTCAAGACCCCGGGTATTTTATTTTATATCTTCTCATCTGTTCTCTAGTTTTCGAAGAACCTGGGTTTAATTGCTGTTGTTTGTTGACTAAAGGTGGGAAATTGGTGTATCAGACCACGAAAAAGAGGGCTAGCGGACCCAAATGTCCCGTAACTGGAAAGAGAATCCAGGGGGTATGTGTTTCCGTTACTTGATATGTGCTTTGTTACTTGAATGTTTTATGATTCTTTTTGGACTGTCTCTAGATTGATCTGCATATTAGTCCATTTTGATGTTAGAACTTTGTGTGCTTCTTCTTCCCTCTTTGTATTTATTACCAAAATGTATGATCATCTGATTGGGCATGCTGGAATCTATCAACTTTCGAGTAATGTATGTTTGCAGCTATCAAGGATCGAAAAATTCTAAGTTCTTGTTGATATGCCTTTTCGAATGGGCATTGACATGTTGTTTATTTTTTAGAATGCTATGCTAGACTTGCTCTAGCTTCATTTGCATCTGAATTGAAGTTTAAACTTTGGGTTTTGTTTAGGATTTGGGTATTTTGAAGTTTGTGGATAGTCTAAGTTTGATCTAGTTCCTTTTTCCTCTCAATTTTAACTTTTAAGGACTAAGTTCAATTGACGACTGTATAGGTACGTTCAATGCCTGGAAGCTGCTATTTTGTAAATGTTTAATTGCGACTGTGGTTTTTAGTTTCTTATTCCCATAAATTTGAGGATTGACCCAAGATTTGTATGATATGAAACTTTTTAGTTCTAGATTTTTGAAGAGGATTCTGGCTGATATTGATCCACATGCTTACTTGAGAGTTGTGGCAAGTCAACTTTTAGCTGATTAAAATGGTTTTGCTGAATTAGATGCAAATTTGATAAATCGTCTGAAATAACGGTCATGCAGTTATGGGTAAAATTGTCTTTGATATTTCATATTGTTTGTATGAATGCATGAGCCTTGTTGGTTTGGAAGATGTTTCGTCTTTTATTGGGAGAAGTTTAACGTAGTTACTCCTCTCACCTTTCTCATTGGTGCAGTCTTGTTCAAATTTGGATTAGTTAGTTTTGATACAAACTGGGGAGTCCTAAGAGTTTCGCAGGGATTTCAATGTATAATTAAGAATCCAAATTTTTAAACTTTTGTTGCTGCTTTGTAGCATAGCGTGTAAAAGAGATTGAGAATTGTTGTATAATATTGTATTCTGCTATTGAATTTGACAGGATACATAATTTGCACTTAGCCTTTCGAGATTTGTTAATATTCTTCCCTCTAATGACAGCCTGCGGATTTCTCACTTCGGTCTCTCATACCCATCAGTAAACTATGTGGAATTTTGATTTCTCACTTGAACTTCTTTTGCTGCTTATTTGATGTTTTGTTTTGTTTTGCTTGTTCATATAATGTGATCTCAGAGTATTTAATTATGTCATTATAATTTTCTAGCATCTGCAAACTCCTATTCTGTCTGCTTATTCAAGCTAGATTGAGTAAAGAGTTCATACACTTCTACTTTTTGTGTGTGAATTGTGCCAAATTGAGAATTAAGCTCAAGATCATTACAGAGCCTGATCAATTTGTGTTTTGTTTTTCTCTGTCCTTGATTTTTTTGCAGATTCCTCACTTGCGACCTGCTGAGTACAAGAGGTCGAGGTTGTCGAGGAACCGACGTACAGTCAACCGTGCGTATGGTGGCGTGTTGTCCGGAGGTGCTGTTAGGGAGAGGTAGATAAATGGACTTTGTTATGTATTTGTGCATCTCTATGTTAGGACAGGTAATTTAAACTGATATTTGCTTATGTATAGGATTATCCGTGCTTTCTTGGTGGAGGAGCAGAAGATTGTGAAGAAGGTATTGAAGATTCAGAAGGCCAAGGAGAAAGTGTCAAAGAGTTAGACTGAGAGGAGGTGGTATATTGAGTCTTCTGAGCTAAAAAGGATGTGCTGGAGATGAATTTTGGTTTTGATTGATCCCAACAAATTAGAACTTGATTTTGATGATTTTGTTTGATGTTGAATACTTATTTGTTCACTTGATAGAATTCATGGTCAATTAGGTGTTTTGTGTTATAATATGCGCTTCTACTATATTTGCTGAACAACTCTATTGCAATATGCACGTTATCATTTTGCAAATCTTACCCAAGGCTCTACTAAAACTGTGGATTTATTCCGATTAAAATTTAGGCATATACAACGGTCCAACTTAAAGAAAATGAAATACAATGATTGCAATCAAACGACAGTTGGTGATGAGGTGCCGTTGACTTTTTAATGTCTATAACAACAATACAAATTAATTAAAAATGCTATATTGCAAAATATATAAATAAAAAAGTTACTGATTTGCATATCATGTAATCTGAATTATTTTGGTAGTAATGTTGTTGCTTAGCATGTTTGACTAACGATTTGTGTTCACCTATGTATTGGGCAAAACATATGTATCAATTAGAGCTGCTCATGGGCTCAAGGACCGGCCCAAGCCCATGCTCAAAGGATCGGGGCTTGGACAACCAAAATATGATATAGGCCCATCCAAGTTTGAGTCCGTAAAAATCTGCAGAAAATAGGGCTGAGCTTGGGTAGTCTATTAATATGGCGGGCCAGCCCGAGTCTGAGCTGGGTCCGTATATTGATAAAGAAATTAAAAATATAATTTTATATACAATAATTAATAAAAATATATAATTAAAATAATGATAGTATAAAAAATTAAAGATAAAACATTAATTGAAGATCAAGTGAAAATGATGTTATAAATTTGATATTGAATTTGAGCCATTTGTAGTTTTGTGTGACAGTATACATTTGAATTTTTATTTTTATTTATTTTTATTTTTTGTGAAATTAAATTGTTTTTTTTTTTTTTTAGATATTATGAAATTATGTTGTTTTTGGATGTCAATTTTTATTTTTATTATTGTATAAACCCAAACCCAATCTAATCCAAAGCCGACAAAATTTTAGACGAACTGGACTGAACTTGGAAGAACATTTTTATGTGAAATGCTCATGAGACCCGGCCATAAGTAGGTCTGGTATCAATGGACTCTTTGATGGGCCGTACCTGTCTTTTTCTTGGTATGTTATTGCTTTATATTGATAATTCAGCCCTCAGAAATAGAATATGTAAGCTAGCAACTTATAAATTATGCGGTTGGAGAATTAGAAGGAAAAGAGGAGGCCAAAATAGATGTCAAGAATGGGATTCGAACCCATGCCCTTTCGGACCAGTACCTGAAACTGGCGCCTTAGACCAACTCGGCCATCTTGACTTGTTGAACCATTTGTGAAATTGTATATTATAGAGTAAACAAGATTTTTCTGGATAAGTCTGGATTAAAAGATAGTTAAAGAGTGTTGAAGTAGACTAGCACCGAGCTACTGGGACATAATTTCGATGTCGTTGGAGCCCCAAAACTTCTATAGCCCTCTTCGCTGATGATTTTTTTTTTTTTTTTTCCAACTGATTTTTATGTTGTTGAAATTCATCAAGTTCAAGTACTCTTAACATGCACACCGATTTTAAAGAAAGTTGCAGAGTTTTTATTTATTTATTTGTTTATTTTTGTGTGTGTACTTACCTCCCAATGATTGGGTAAGTTAAGATTCTGAGAGCGTAAACAAATAAATAGAGGGAACTAAATAACGTAAAATTAGTAAGAAAAACCAAAGTGGCAAATAATATATCAAAACTGTACAAATAATATACGAGACATTACATAATTAATTAAATTCACCCAAAACAAAATGCTATACTTCAATCCCATTTCTCATTATGACTAACAGGATTTAAGTATAGCATTTGTTTGTAGAATACGTAGACGAAATCTCGCTAGGCGAATCCCACGCATCTGCATCTCCCAAACTGAATGGAAATCCCATTGACCTTATGCTTCCCCACTGATTACGTTCTTCATTCTTCCTTCCATCTTCACCCAAATTCATTGAGAATTCATTGAACTGATTTTGTGACCCTTCAAAATCTATGCCCTCAGATGCCTTATTTACATCCCCAATTAAGGCTGCAGGGTTCAAGTTGTGATCCGAAATTTCGAGGGGCGAAAACAGGAAGCTAGTGTTAAGATCCGTGGGAAATATTGATGGCTTGTCGATTGAAGGATGCATAGGTTTGTAAGAAGATGAAATATGGTCTAGAGCAGAGAAATTGGAAGAAGAAGTTGGTTGTTGAAGTTGGTTATTTGAGCATATTTGGAAAACTGATCCCATATCTGTAGTGCAGGAAATGTTTTCAGAAGTGAATTGAGGAGCACAGTTTGGCAGTTGGCTGAGTAAATGATCGGTTGGTGTAGTGTCTGGTGGAAAATGGGAAATCCATGAATTGTTTAGAGCTCGTTGTGCCATTGAATTTGTTTTCTTGAATATCCTGCATATAGCCCATGCATCCTGTGTTCCATAAAGCATTCATATCAGTAAATATTATATATGCAACTCAAGAAAAAAAGAACTATGTCTTGCACAAGCTCATCCTAAAGCTACTTTCAAAGAGGATGCCGTTTCACTATTTAGATAGCTAATGTGAGATATATTCAATGCATCTTTTCATACTCAGAGATATTAGATGGTGAAATTTGCAAGACTGAATATTTGGTGACTCAACATTGAATGGACCAACATTACACCGAAAGACTATCATACTAAGTTGTGAAACTTGGCATAACTTAATCAAAAAGCACATTTCAAAGTGAGAGACTTGCTTCCAACATGTAAATAACTCTTTAGTTCATCACTCGATAGCTTGGGATACTTAAACACATCCGACCGCATTGTAGGCGGTACTACACAGGGAGTGGTGAATGGAACATCTTGATGGCTCTTTCTTTCGGGCCTCAAGTTGGTATAAGGACTATAAGGGAGACAAGTCTCTTGGGCATATGATCTCTATCATCTCTGAGCTCAATCGATAGGCATTAGGCTTAAGCAATCCGCTCTAGTCTATGAGAGACTAGGAGGCAGGCATCCGATCTTAGGCAAGAGAGACGGATGTCTCCATAAAGAAGGAGCCTTATGGACACTATGGGGACTTCAGGGCCTACAGTGTGTGCTCTTAAATATTTCAAGGTTGGATATATAGGGGACAATATGCATTAGAAAGAATAAAGGGAACACAAATTGGGAAAATTCCCCTTGGTGCGAGTTGGCTAGCGGTAGGCTCGGCATCACAACCTAGCCATTTGTATGGAGGTGACCCAACATTAGACTAGAAAACTCTGTGATTCTAAAGTTGTGGAACTCTGACTAACCAACCCCACAAAGATACCAAGAAGAGGGTAGCCTTTAACATGTGAAAAAGAAAAGAAGGGAAATTGCAGAATGAATTACATTTGGAGGAAGGGATTTGTCAAGGAACTTCTTAGGAGGACAAGGATGAGCAACAACAGAAGAAGGAAGTCGAAACTCATGCATCATCCAGTCAGTTTTAATCCCTTTAGCAGCTCTGCCTCTGTAAAAAACCAGTGATTTCTTCAGACCAATGCACCTTGTTCCATCCGATGAGTAAATAGGTCTGTCAGTTCCTGTTGCCTTCCAAAACCCTGCTCCTGTTACTCTGTTTGGTCTCGCACTATTCCTGTATTTCCTATCTCTTGGGCAATAAAAGTACCACTCTTTTTCCCCTGTTGTCGCCAATTCTTCTCCACCAAAACAAATCAGATATTAAATATACGTCAAAAGTAATTAAAATTAGAGAGCAACAGAGCTAATTGACTTACTTGGAAGATCCCAGGGATCATATTTATAAATATCCACTTGCTTAATCAGCTCAATAGACAGAGATTTTTGCTGAATCTTTCTTTTAAGGTAAAATCCAACAAGTTCCTCATCTGTTGGATGAAACCGAAATCCAGGCAACATCACTTCATCCATTTTATCTACTTCATTCTTCTCTTCCATTATTTTGAGAGAAAAAAAACTTGGATTGGTTTGTAATTAATCTCAAAATAGAACAGTTAGCAGTAATAAGGTTCCTGAGGAGGAGTCTGGCGAGCGGTCTTTAAGGGAGAGAGGGGGAAAAACCAAGCAAGGAACACAAGTCAAGATATTAATTTAGCATCAAACTCTGTTATAAGGAGCTGTGTTTTAAAATCCATTTCAAGGATCTCAATAAAGACTACAAATTTAGCAGTTTTTAGGGATTTGTTGTCACACATCCTTCATTTTTCTTATGTAAATCCTTTCCTTTTTATGTTCAAACAAGTCTAAGACAAGATGACAAAACAAGCTTCCACTTACTTGCTATAATTTTATTTTATTTTCTTCCACTTGATTTTTAATTTGTTGAATAGTGTTTTGTAGAGTAGCTAAAAGGGAGGGGGGTTGGCTGGACCAACTTCCAATAGTACAAAAAAGTTTGAATTAGATTTTATGTGATAGTCTATGAGATTCTGGTGATATTGTTATGAGAATTAACAATTTTAGTTTCCTGACATCAAAATATACCCTTTCTATTCCATTCTTTCTCACCTTCTATTCCATCCTCTTTTGCCACATAACGACATGTCACTTGTCAGACTATTAAGGTTTTTTTTTTTAAGATATATAATTTAAAGTTTATATTTTAAGATATATAATTTTATTAAAAAAAATTAATAAATTACATATTGTTATTATTTTAATTGATTAAAATATCACATTACATGAATTTATTAACTTAATAGATAAATGACATGCTGTTTGTTTGAAGTGTGCACTAAAATTTTTCTTCAATCACTTCTGGAGACTGCAACTTGTGAAAACTTGGAATTACATTAGGGTAAGATGTGATTATTATGGGAACATTAAGACAGGGGTAGGGCAACTACTTTTATTGTTGCCGGTTTGACTTATCCTCCCGTATCACATCATTAGTAATTAGAATACCAGTTCTACATAGCTATAGCACAGTAAAATTAGAAAATTTAGAACTCAATTCGCTTTTAAACTTAATATTACACCCTTAAAAAAAAAAAAAGAAAATTATAAAAAATTTAATAGAAATCATAAATATTTTTGCAATATTAAGGAAATCAATAACAATTAACAGAATCTTATCAAATACTTTTTTTTTTTTTAATATGGGTCACCAATTATTAGCAATTACTAGAAGCTACATTTGTGCTTAAACTTTTTACAGCTAAATAAACAAAGCCTTAAAGCATTTTCAATTGGTGCTTCCATTTAATGGAATTCATAAATTAGTCTACAGCTTTTAAAAAATTTTAAACAATATCCCTTGTATTTAGTAGCATATGAGAGAGAATTGCCAAGAAAAGGGAAAAAAAAAAAAAAAGAAGCTCGTATGAGATGCATAATATATAGGGTTGTATGTATATGTAAGAAAAAGACAAAAAGTATATGAAAGAAAATATAAGATGCTAACAGATAATAAGTAACAAATTTCTTTAAAACTTGTCTTACTTGGTTTTATGATCTCCGCTGTTGAAACTCTCTTCATTTTATTTTATGTTGTGTTATTAAAATCAAAGCAACTAGATCAGTGGAACAGATATCAGCTAGTAGGTTTGATTTTTCAAAATGGACAATGTAACTGATTGAACTAAAAAACCAATCATATTAGTGAACCGGTCACAACCTGATTTAACTTTATAGTCTTTATAAGCAGGTCTAATGGAAAAAATGAAAAAAGACGGCTGTTATTTTTTCCAAAGCTAAAAGCAAATCTACAATTTGTCTTCTTTTAAAAAAATAAAAATAAAAACTAAACATATAAGTGAAAATAGATTCTTATTTGTGTTATTTTCGTGGTATAAGTCACATGATATATTCTAATAGTTCTCACCCTCATTAAATGGAGTAGTTTTCTGCAAAATAAATTCATAAAAAAAAAATCATGTTCTTTATTGCTTTGTGTTTTATATCAAATTATTTTAGTCCTATTAACAATATAGGAGTTTCTTTAATTTGCCTTTTTTTTAAAAAGTTTTATATATTTTGTTTATTTTTTAAATTCACAGTCTTCCATAATCAGAGCATACATATCAACTCAGGGCTTTTGTATGTTTGTTAGTAATGTATACATAATTAGCCACACAAATGGAGTATACATAGCTTACTTTCCATTACATGAAAAACTTTGAACTATTACTTCTCAATGTTGTACTCAATGTTGTTTTTAAATCATTTGATTTGAAATTTCAAAGGAGTTTATTTTCATTTGGTGATTCCATTATATCTCTTTTCCTCCTAATAAAAAATCAACTATTTCTTATTTATTTCATACGATACATATAATAAGTTTATAAAATTGTAGTATTTTTTTTTTAATGAAAAAAATCTGATTCAACCACTTTAAACAGATTGAACCATGAACCAGTAGCCTTGCCAATTCTATTTCCGGTCTGGTTCTGATAACATGGATTTTGTGTTTAACATTAATCAATCTATCAAACTCAAACATAAATAAACAAAACTTTATACATTAATCAATTAATTATATTGTAAGTTGTATGCAGGTGTTTTATGTGAGAAATTTTACGTATTAATAGGGTACATTACAATTTAAGAGTATCGTATTCTAGGAGTATTGTTTTATGCATAAGGATAATCTTTTAGAATCTAATTTGTTAATGTGTAGGAAATAAAAATATAAAAATTATGAAAATTGGTGGCAACTTAACTGTATTTTAACTACGCCAAGTTAACCCATTAAAATTGGTACATAATCCAAGGTCATTGTAGTAACTCTGTATGAGATGGATCAACCAATTTGTGAACTTCGAAAAGAGGAATTCCTCAATTCAAATCCTTAGAGAGTGTTTGGGGAGGAAGGATGGATTAGAGGGGCAGGAAACTTTCCCTATTTGGTCGACAAGGATACAAGAGAGGATGGATTACAAGTACTCCATCCTCTCCCTGTGCACCCCACCAACAAAATAACTTTTTTATTGTACTTTAATGCCCTTTTTAACATTTATTAATTTGCCTTCTACTTTTCCTACTTATATATATATATATATATATATATATATATATATATATATATATATATATATATATATATATATATATATATATATATATTCCCTCCGGTTTCAAATATTAGTCACTTAGAGTTATTCATCAAAACCAATAAATTTTTAATTGTATTATTAAAATAACTAATCTACCCTTAATAATTATGTACAAAAACTCTACTTTTTATGTTAAAATTACATTCCTTCTTAATTATTAAGACTTATTTGTATTATATATTAAATTTCTCTTATACTTTTAATGAGGGTAAATATGAGAAAATACTACAAAAAATGCATTGGTAATCTAAAATGACATATAAAAAAAACTAAAGTAAAAATCATAAAGTGACTAATATTTAAAACCAGAGAGTATATATATATATATATATATATATACCAACATCTATGCATGTGTATGACAATATTTATTATGAAAGTAATTATAATATATGAATTTTTATTCCAATATACCATACGTAATTTAATACTCCTTCCGTTTTTTATTATATAATGTTTTAGGTTTTTTACTTTTTTTTTTTTTTTTATTTGACGCTTTATATTACCAATACATTTTTTATCATGTTTCTCCATATTCGCCCTCATTTAAAGTATGAGAGAGATTCATTATTTAATGCAAAAAGTACTATATTAAGTTTTAATAATTAAGAAGAAAAAGAATTTTTGCATGGAAAATAGAGTTTTAAGAGAGAAGTATTGAGAGTAAACTATTCATTTTAGTAACCTAATTAATATTACATTGGTCTTAGTAAACAATTTTAAATATCATATAATAAAAAGCGGAAGAAGTATATCTTAACAGTTTAAGAATTTGAAATTCTTGAACTATATTTATTGCATAAAAATTTAGTTTATAGCTTAGTTACTATTTCTTATATAACTTAAACAAAATATTGTCAATATTATAGGTTTTTAAGATATAAAGGGGAATTAATTTAATTTTTATTAAAATACAATATTCTATTTAATCTTTTATATGTGACATGAAAATATTTTCTTTCCTTCCACCCCTCTTAACAAGCAATCCAATGGACGGATAATTATCCATCCTTCCCCTATCCTACATTTATCCTTCCAACTAAGCACATTAATTTGTAGAATAAAAAATCCCAATTCAGTCTGGAGATACTAATTTAATGTGCCCCTCTTCTGAAATTGCATAACAATAATTTAAGGTTTCTACAGTTTTGTTGGCATGTTGGAGTTTAATTCAAACTTCCTACTTTCTGTTTCTGCTCATATAGGGGTGGCAATGGGACGGGGATTACCTGAAAACCGTGGGGATCTGAACCGGCGGGCACGGAGAATAACCGATATTATCCCCATGGGGATGGGGATGGGGATTTTTTTACCCCCAGTACTTAAACGGGCGTGGGGGCGGGGAGTACTATCCCCGCCCCGCTCCCGAATAAATCCTCATATAAAACCGGTATATATATATATATAAAGAAAGGTTAATTAATTCCTAATTAGGCCAAGCCCTCTGTTTTTGTTTCTCTGTATCGTCTTCTTCAATTCTCATGTCAACGGTGGCTTCAGAGTCAGCTTTTAGTATATGTGGTAGAGTTATAAGTGAGTCTCGTAGCAGTCTTAATTCTGAGACGGTAGAAGCATTGATGTGCTCTCAAAGTTGGTTAGAAGTTGAAGTAAAAGGTATTATACTTATTAATTTACTTTACTTCAAAGTTATGTATTAAATGTTTTAATATAATGAATACTTGTGTTTTTAGATTCTAAATCAGTTATAGATTCATTGTTGTGGAACATGAACAAAGATATGGATGTTCTTCAGGTAGTTTTTAACTTTTGATATTTAGTTTTTCCATTTATTATTCTATGCATCTAATATTTGCTTTTATTCTTATAGGATGATGAAAATACGAATCACAACAAAACAACAAAACCAAGTCCTAGCTCTTAAATGATTGGACTTCAATTTCAAGTTGTTCAAAGAAAGTTCATTTGGAACTTAAATATTTGTAATATTGGATATATTTTGTACTTTGAATATTTAATGTTAAACCACATTTGTAATATTGTAGAATTTGTATTTTAGTTATTGAATGTTAAAATGGTTATTAAAATAATATTAATTTATTTTATTTATTGGATATGGGCGGGGGGAATTCACCGGAACCCGTAGGTACCAGCACGGGGCGGGGATGGGGGTGAAAAAATCCCCGAAATATTAAATAGGGAATCACTGAAACCGTCCCCTTAATCATTGGGGGCGGAGTGGGGAATGCACCCCCGCACCCCACCCGCACCGTTGCCACCCCTATGCTCATCATACTAACAGTAATGTTGCATTAATTTATTTAAATTGGGAAAACTACTTAATCAATTGATTGCTTAAAGTTTTTCTAGCATCTTTGTTAGATGCAACAATTTGTCCAAATGTTGCTCTCTCCGTTTTTTAAAAAATGTCGTGTAAGAATTTGACACATAAATTAAGAAAATCATTAATTCAGTTTAATTATAGCGTTTTTTTTTTTTTACTTAAAATATCTTTATAATTAATTTTCAAATATAAACCTTTGTTAATTATATTGTAGCCAATATTAAATATGAGGATATACTTGGAAAAAAATGCTAAATGCTTTCTTATTTTTTAAAACGATAACTATTTTAAAGTAAGAGAATTTTTCTTATACCCCGTCCTTTCAAAAATTAGTGATACTCTCCCAATATTGGACTGATTTAAAAACCTTTTTGTCTAATGCTCATGCAATTAAATCAAGTTAAAGAAGGAAAATATAAGTTCAAGTATTTATTTTTTTTTTTCACCGAAAATTCTATTCAGTTAAACTAAATTCCGAGTCCAATGCAGATCGAACAAAAAGAAGACAAATCACTAAACCATACTCCTACAAATGTCGAAAAGTAAGTAGCTTTGGCCAACAGATGAACTACCTTATTTACAGACCGTTTTGACGAATTTAAACAACGAAACATTTACCTCGCTAACTAAAGCTATACAATCATAAAAAATAAATCCTAATTATTAGTTCATGTATTTTAACGTTTCTCAAAATCTGGCTTTAATTAATAGTTCTATTTTTTTTTTATCGAAAATACATGTGCAATATTAACACTGCTACCAGAAACAAAGCAATTAAAACTGTCTGCTAATGGTCAATGATAACTCGTTTTTATATTAGTATTTTGCTATGAAGTATGTTTCATTTTGATTTTTAAATTCACAATTTTGGGCCCTTTTACTTGCTTTCAGTGAATTTTGTGTTTTCAGGTATGTTTTGAAGAAAAGGAGACAAAATGTGGAGAATTTTGGGTCTTTTGGAACTGAACCATAATTAGCCTTGCCCAAGGCTAAGGGAGCTGCGGCAGGGGCTGTTTTGCAAAAGAGGGAAGAGCTGAAATTAAGGAAAAAAGGATTATCATGGAAGCTAATTTCCAGCAATTATTTAGGAAGTTTTGACAGCATTAATTTAGGATAATTGATTATTTTTACTACTTTCTAAATTAGTTATATTTCTTATTTAGGAGTATTGTTATTTCTCCTAATGAGAGTTGGATTCAAAGTAGGTTTTCAAGAGGATAGTATTTAAGAGAGTTTTAGGAGTCAATCTCTCTCTCTCTCGAACGTCCTTCTCTCCTTCTTTCTTCCAAGTTCTATTATTTTTCTTCAACATTATTTTTCTCTTCATGTGTTATTTTCTTTTAGCTATGTGTAGCTAAACTTTTAATTTCGGCTAAGGGATTAATCGACAAGGTTTATTCATCCATATTGTGAGATCGTTTCACTTTCATTTCTCCTTTTAATTTATCGTTTATTTATTCATGGAGATTTAATTTTGTTATTTAATCTTTGAATGATAATGGCTTGTTCTTAGAATTACTTAACAATTTGCTATTTGAGAAAATTAATCGTAATCTTAATTGAACCAATTGGAGGTAGTAATCAATAATTATATTTCGAATTTTCTTTATGTTGGAAAATTAATCAGTTTCTGACAAAATCGGGTTAATTCCACCGTGACATTAATATAAGGATTAGGAGATTTATAATATTGAATGAATAAATAATTTGGTTTCTGAATCGAATTCGCTTGAATCGGTTGGCCAAGATTGGGTTCTTCTAAATCTTCATGCTTTTGATTGATTGAATCTCTACCGCGAAAGCGAGGTTATCCGTCAATTAGGAATTAGTTACATTCTTACTTGATTAATTCATTATTAAGGAAGAATATTCCAAACCAATCCGGTATAATTAATTGAAAGTCATAATTTCTATCAATGATCAATATGGTATGAATTGCTAATTAAAATTCCTTTAGCTGAAGTTTTCTCTCAATCAATCTCCAATTTAATTTAATTGCTAGTCCTATTTTCTTACAATTGTTTTATTTTAATTTCACAATCTCAAATTCCTTTTTTTTTTTCTTTATTTATTTTTATTAGGTCATAATCTTTAATTAAATTGAGTAGTTAATTCTCTTGGGTTCGACCTCCACTTACTCTATCTACAAATTAATTTTGCAAGGAATAGGTTGATAATTATTAATTTATTTTTGACAGATTCGACTCACGTCAGTCAATCAAAATTCGAAAAAAAAAAATATAAAAAAAAAAGTAAAGATCAAAATGTATAAAAAATTTAAAAATTTAAAAAGTTAGAATGATAAATTGTACTACGTATAAGGGTTAAATTTTATGATTTAACAAAACTTTTTTAATTTGCTGTTTGTGACATTTTTTCCTTCCTAAACATAATTAAATTTCCTAATTCAAGAAATCCATACATCGAAGTCATGAACCCTAACTTTGAAGTCATCTTCTTAAACTTCCTCAAATTCCACCAACAATGTCATACACTGTACTTTCTCCACTTCATTATTTAATCCTCTACAATAAAATTAATTGAAAATATTAGTTTATTTCCCTCATCACACTAATGAAAGTTATTATTAATTTCAAATCTCAAGGTAATTTGGTTATCATTTTCATAAATAGAATAAGATATCTAATCCAGTACTAGAGTTTCAACATGAATTGTGAATTATTAGGTACCGTATTATTATCTTATTTTCTTATAGCTAGAAGGCTTATTGTTATTTGCACTAACAATCCAAATAACTACTTCCAGCTTGGCTGATCTAAAGAGACAAAAAAAAAAAAAGTTTTCAATGTACGAGTCAATAACAACAACTACTTTAAGCATTCCCACATTAAACAATTCTTATTACTCTTTTATCATCCCAATTTATGAATCATGATCTCAATCCAATTATATATATTAAGGCCGAATACTTTCTTTGTAATTTCTTTATTAAAAAAATAAATATTTTGAATGGGATATATTTTTTGTTTTTATTAATCTGGTAGTGAGAACTGAGAAATGAGGGTAATCTCCTTGAAAGAGACCCCTTTTTTTCATAATTAAATTATATTATTACTACATTGACATAATTATTCAATGGAATATTAAGAAATTAATATATTAAAAATTTTGAAAAATAAAAATAAAATAAGACTATTAATGAAAAGTTGTTAGTTTTCATGAAACGTAATGTACTAAATATTTTCTATTTGAGGATGGAATAATTAATTTTTGCAAATTAATCCACAGATTCTGGAAGAGGGTTTTTTTTTTTTTTTTGGCCTAGCAAAACTTATAGTAATTAATTATGGACTATCATTTTGATTGTGAAGTTTAAGATTCCAATTTAGTGTTTAAGCCTGGGAAGCAAAGATCAATGGGCAACGCAAGAACAAAATAAAATATGTAATGTTTCCAAAGATTCCATGCAGTACAAAATTACTTGGCAATTATATATCATATATTTAATGTAAAAAATGTTAATTAATGAAGATTGATTGTTTGGCCTAATTTATTAATTTTATACCGCATTTAGGTGGTGGCCCATGAATTTTCAAGCCTACCTGCTTAAAGTTAATTGGCTTGGCTATGCTATGGAATTGAAATTGAAACTGACAGAAAATAATTCGATTGATGGGATCTTTGATTATGCAATAATTAGAAGAAAATTAGCAAAAGACTATTATAATTGCAATGAAATTGACATAAAATATTGTTTGTGGTAAACTATATGTTGTCGTCAACACGTAAGTTGAAGGGCCCCCAACATGGCCCAATGGAAGCAGCCTAAAAAAAAAAAACAAATAATTATGAATCATTAAATTTAAAATCATATGATAATTGGGGTCAAAATATGTTATTAGATAAGTTTAATATTCCCCTATGCGTACAGAATGGGAAAAGAGTTTCAGGATTATGCTGAATACTGCTATGCTGTGAATGGCAAGAAAAAAATGTATGACATATATTTAATATTTATATAATTTGGACATTGAATTGATGTAATTATTTAATAAGATAATGGATTACTACTGTTTTGTCAGTTAATAACAGAATGATAGCTATAGACTCCTAAAATATATATATATTGACCTAGGAAATAAAATAAGAGGATAAAAATGAATTAAAAAAAAAAAAAAAAAAAAGTGAAAAGCCAAATGTGAACATCACTGTTGCTTCAACGAAATTTACCCAAATTCTATAGCTGCTACTACTGTTTTAACTTTTAAGTACACATTGCATAAATTATAATTTTTTTTTTTTCATTGTTTAAGTATTATTGGTTTTACTTAAATTCATTATCGGTTGCTTTTTCACCAAATAATATTTAGTCCACTTACAACAAAATATTCATAAATGTTGAGTTGATAGGTCAAACTATGACTTTGATTGAATTCATTAGGTTCAAAAAATAAAATTAATTTGAGTCTTATTCTTCATATAAATATAAATTTAGGAGCCAATTTATGATTTTCAGACATAATGTATTTGAATTAAATATAGTTTGCTCACTGTATTTATATCCGGGGTAGCTAAGCTTGAACTCAACTTCTTGTTGTTGTTATTATTATTATTATTTTACAATTGTTAATATTATTTTTATCTGAAACTTGCATTTTGTGAACAATTTAATTGAATTGAAACATGTATTATCATTAAGATAAGAAATTCTTATATTTAACCAATACAATGATTACATGTGTTTTAATTTCTTTGTTCAAACTATTTATTAATATATACTCAGAGTACAAATTGGTAAGAAAATATAAATCTTAAGAACAAAATTGGTGGGCCATTAAAGATTGGTTAAGTTGAAATCCAAACCATAGATGGGTTTAATAGACTTTAATACTAAATTACCGGTGCGATTTGATCAATTTGCAAATACAAATGAATTAATTTTTTTATGCCCATTTTATCACATTTTATTTAATATTTATTGCTTTTTTTTTTCCCTTTGAAACAAGCATTGATATTTTCGATTCGTGCTCATTGAAGCAATAATATTTTAATTTTTCATTGAGACATCAGCCGATTATAATTATATTAGTTAAAATAGAAAAAATATCTTAAACTATCTAACTCACTCAAAACTTGGAAATTTTTAATTTAAGCGGTTAGAGCTCTTAATGCCCCAAACCAACTTCAATACTTTTTAGCTTAATTTTATCATATAAAGCACTTAATAGGAAATTGTTTGATTTACCTAATTTTCCTACGGATATAACAAAATATATGAAATTTCAATTTATTATTACTTAAAAAAAAAAAAAAAAAAAAGTAAATGGAGCATTAGAGATTTTTTTTTTTTTTTTTTTGTAAACAAACGGAGGGACATTTTGGTAAATGACATGAAAGGAGATAAAAAAAATCCAGTTGGTAAGCTCAGAAGTGAGCAGTGGCTGGGAAGCTCAGTGTGGCCTTGTATTCATTACCCTTATCTACTCTTGCAATTGATCTCATTGATTTCTGAAATTTGTCATCTTTTCAAAATTGAATTTAGGAATGCAAATGTTAGGGTGCAACTCATGGTCCATCCATAATTCTTTACCTTTTCATGGAATCTTCATTCTTCCAGGACGCTTCTTCTTCGGTCGCAGACACCTCTTGTCTTCTCTTTCCCTTTCCTCCCATGATTCTCTATACGACACTGTTTCTTCCCATTCCATTTCCTTCTCCAGGTTCCCTTTCCATTCTTTTCTCTGCTTTTTCTCAACTGCCTTGTATATATATATATCACATTCCGAGTTTATCCTCTGCTGTATCCATTGTTTCTGCTTAATTTTGTGATTCTTTTTGGTTTATATTTGATAATACGAGTTTTGATGTATGTCCTTCTCAAATAGTTTGAATTGTGCTGAGCCCTGTGCTACCATCATAATACGTGATACCACATGAATGACCAAATACTTGTGGCTGATCATTTTTGGACATAATAACCCCATTTAAAACTATGCGCTGTGTTAGGTTTCTTTTTTATTTCATAGTACAATGCCATCATTGATTTCTAAGTTCTAATCGTATATTTGGTCCATTTCTTTGAATTTGTTTTAACTTACACTTTTTGCATTCTTTTTTTCCGAAAAATATGCAGGGAGCACAAAGTTCTCCTGCTGAAAATGTAATGCATATCTATATTTCATTTCTTGGTGGGAGGTCTTTGGCTTTTCAACCAGAAGAATCCATTTTCCATTTAAAAAAGCATCAGATTAGAGTTAAATGACTGTTATATTTACTCTCTGTTTCCTACATTCTACTAAACCATTGCAGTGATGAATAAGTAAAACTGGAATTCTACGTGAATAGTCACTTTCTTTTATTTCGATGAGCACAAGTCACAAACTTAGTCGCATTCTTTTAAGCTATACTAACTATGTCAAAATATTCAAGTACATCATGACAAGAAAGCAGGAATAGTTTTAAGGAGTGATTTCTGGTCTACACATATTAGAGCAGTGGTGCTATTCCTTTAACTGTTTCATGTTCTTCCTTTGGTGTTTTGTAGGGCTGCTAAAGATGATACCCATTTTGCGTTTGATGAAATATGCAAAATTCGTCCTACCACAAAACGGCGAATGTTGTTAACGAGTCTGTTCATGTATCTGTGGTATTACCCTACAAGGTACTTATCAGGTCCGCACAATTCAGCTTTATGCAGCTGCTTGTAATTTACTTGAGGCCTCGATCATCGAATATTTCTTATTACTTGATTGGTTTCTCCTAGAAATTTGCCTTGCTCAAATTATCAGGAAGCTAGTCAGTTTAGTCGTTGTAACTGAAGTTAGTCAATATGGTTGTTCCAAATAACAGTAATTTTGTCAATTTGACTATGCACTTGTCAAGGAACGATAGATAGTGGGTCATTAACACTGAACTTTTGCAGCAAGGTTCATACAAAAATTAAGGGAAATATATTTCAATTGAAAACTTTACAAGATAGAGCAATGTAATTCAAAGGCCATAATGGAATTTAAATTTTTTAAGGATTAAGCGCACATAGCTATTGCCTTCTAAAGAGCTCTCTAATTTTGTGCATTAGAAAATAGCATATTGTTTGTTGAGTGTTCCATTTTAATAACATATGTTCCACTTGCATAAAATGAATAATACAAGTGCTTTGGCTGTGCATCTAGACTAGCATCAATATTGTCATAGTTTATAAACCTGTCTGTGATTTGACTTATCAGTATTTGCCTCTGTGCATGTGACAATTTGTTGATTTGTAGCCCAAGCACTAGGAGACCCATCTGTTACAGTTGAAGAAGTAACTCCGCCTGTTTTTCCTTCTGGAGCTCTCTTCCCTACCGAGGTTGATTTTCAGCTATATTTGTTAGTCCTTATTGTTTAGAGCAAGCGATTTTTAGTAACTTTTACTACCCAAGATCCTCATACTTGTACCATGTCTATCCATTGTTAGGAAAGAATTGTCCAACTCTTTGAGAAGAACACATACTCTGTTGTCAACATTTTTGATGTAACATTACGCCCGCAACTGAACGTAACCGGCGTAGTTGAGGTATATTTTGTAATTGAATCTTCTTACTAATTTTTCTGAAATCTGCATGAAACTAATCTACCTAGGAGGCTAGAAATCTGACAATATCAGGAGATTTTGTTCTGAAATAAGTGAAACATGATGTGATTGTTTTAACTTGTCTCCACACTTACACGATAGTACGTCCTTCTTGCCATTTAATTCTTGAAGGTATAATTTGCAGATTCCTGAAGGGAATGGTTCTGGAGTGGTTTGGGATGGGGAGGGACACATTGTGACAAATTATCATGGTAAGAACTAAGTAGAGAGCTCAAACAACCAAGTTTTTTTTTATAGTAATCCTGGCAGAGTAAAGTGGTTCCTTGTGCTGTGTGATTTATTCTATTGCGAGACAACAGGATGGTGTACACATGCTCTAGTTCTCTTGTTTTGTTTAATATTCCTGTTGTGTCTCTTATTAAATGAACCAGACAGATCAAAATATAGGTAGTTTTGTAATCAATTGTTGAAAGCTTCCACTTTTTTTTCCTTTATTTTGTGGTTTACTATGTTAAAATGTTTTATAATTCCTCTTTTTGTGATTTTTGTGTTGCTCATCTTTTTGAGCACGAATAATCAGGTTCCGTATGAAGTGTCATTGGGGTCTAATCAGATGCTTTTTAGCGTTGGCTTCTTGTAAGATGGGTGGATGGACTGTTATGCCAATTTTAAAGCCAATTTCTCTTTCTTTTTAATGTCTAGTGATAGGCAATGCCCTCTCAAGAAATCCAAGCTCTGGACAAGTTGTTGCACGGGTTAATATTCTTGCATCAGAAGGGTGAGACTGACTGTGCCTTTTTTTTTTGTGCGTGTTTGATTGAACCATATTATGTATTTGAGGTGGTTAGAAGGACTGGATAACCATTTATGATTACTCTTGCTTGCGATTTCACGTATTCTATGGCTTTTCAAAAGGGTACAGAAGAACTTTGAGGGTAAATTGGTTGGTGCTGATCGTGCTAAGGACCTTGCTGTGTTAAAGGTACTTTTTCATTATTGATTGTCTGAGGGTTCTTGTAAACTGTGGACAAGATTATTTAAACATATAATAGCTTCCAATGAAAACTGATGGTGCATCCACTTTCAGTCCTTAGCATTTTGTCAGCCATATAATCATAAGTCTCTAGAGATTTCCGGTACTTGTATAGTCTTTTTTTTTTTTTTGTCGTTTTCCTGTTCTTTGGATGTACTCTTGTGGCTATGCCTACATCCAATATGCCTCCCATGAACAGTTGTTTTCTTGAGCTATGTTAGATATCCAACCATATTTAAAGGTAAAAACATCTGTAGATTTCCTTCATAGCTGCAAAGTGAGCATGCGTACTTTTGTCATTTATCTTCCACAGATAAATATAGGATTGGTGTGATCTTTGCCCCATCACGTGACCTGATTTATGTAAAAAAAATCCATGATATAGCTATATTTCTCTGCTCAAATGTCTCAATGTTTAAAAGCGGATTGACAGAAGGAAATTGCTGAAGTTGATCAATGTCAAATCAAAACAAATCTTTATTTTCCTTGTTGTATATGACTCTTCTTCTTGGTTAAAAAAAACATAATGCATCTGCAATTTTCAACAATTTAAGTTTATGAGGGACTCTGCCATAGCTTTGTACTTGAAACATTAGAGTTACTATGTTGCTGACCACCATAGGATAAAATGTTGAAATCTAATGGTTTTAAAGACAATTGAGACAAAAGAACCATATAAAACACCCTAAATTTACCATAAACCTACATATATGACTGCCTTAGTTGGAAAATTGCTTTTGTTTTTTTAAGGCCAAGTAACTATCAATAACTAAATTAACAAGAAATTGGCTTCATAGTCATATCTTCTGTTACTGTGATGCTCAGCCCATCTGAAACATAAATTTTTCGTTTTCTGCATCTATTTGTGTTTATAATGTTGGTTTGAACATTTTTAAAAATGTTAGATCGAAGCATCTGAGAATCTATTGAGGCCAATCAAGGTTGGGCAGTCTGCTTCTCTAAAAGTTGGGCAGCAGTGTCTTGCAATTGGAAATCCATTTGGCTTCGATCATACTCTTACTGTTGGGGTAATAAGTGGATTGAATCGTGATATTTTTAGTCAAACTGGAGTCACAATTGGTGGTGGAGTTCAAACAGATGCAGCCATCAATCCAGGAAATAGGTTTGTTTTGATAAAATTTTAGGAAACTAATATCTGAAACCTATGTGGAGCATCAATACTTATCTTCATCGGAGATACCATGGGTACTCCACCAACTTTCTAAAATAAATTATTTCATTTCAAGATGTTTTGAGTGCTTCTCGATAATTCTGCACCTATCAGAACATGATGGATTGTAAGCATTTCTAAAGCTGTATGTCATTGAACCAGAATTGGTAACACACTTAAATTGATATAAATTCTAACCATAGACTTTTTTAGCTATTCCAAAAAATCAATATAAATGACTGATAACAAGCATATGTTGCCACTAGTCACATCATATCATAAGATTCTAGAAAATTATGGCACTATGCATCTCTGCCACATTTATATTTGTATCTGTGTATTTCCTCATAAATTGCTGGTTGACCAATTTTTGCATGTTCCCTTTCTGTACCCATCTTCTTTTATTCCTTCCCCGTAATAGTCTCTTTTACCGTTTTTAAAGATTGGAGTCTTGCAGAAATATATACTATTTTAAATATGCTTCTTGACAGGCATTATTGTTTTTGCTTGTTATGGCAGTGGAGGTCCTTTATTGGATTCTAAAGGAAATATGATTGGGATTAACACTGCAATTTTTACTCAGACAGGTAATCTCAGGGATAATATCTCAATACAAATTATAGGGTTCTTGGTCAATGTTATTGATTTGTGCAATGAATCGTTGGGTTCTGTTCTATGTGATTTTTTTAGGCATGAACAAATTCAGTGGTCGAGCTTAGTAATAACTGACACATTTGACAGCCAGATACTTTCTGTACGAGCGTAATATGAACTTTCTTTTGTTCATTAATTTTTATTTCAGGGACATCAGCTGGTGTAGGATTTGCGATCCCATCTTCAACAGTGCTAAAGATTGTACCTCAGTTAATTCAATTTGGAAAAGTGAGTTTACTATCAGATTCTGGCCCTCCATATTTATGTTCTTGTTAATTCTCAGATTTATGCTACTCAATGATTAAGATAATACTTGCCTGAGTATGTTGTCTCATTTGTTTCGGTTTTTTAAGGTTGTTCGAGCTGGTTTGAATTTGGAAATAGCTCCTGATCTTATTGCAAGCCAACTTAACGTTCGAAATGGAGCTCTCATCCTGCAGGTATTGCAATAGCAATCCTCGCAGTACTAAATCTTGTTTAGGATTATTCCTTTAATGAGTTATGCGAATTACCTTTTACGGTGCTGCAGGTTCCAGGCAATAGTCTAGCAGCAAAGGCCGGGTTGCTCCCTACCACAAGGGGTTTCGCGGGAAATATTGTGCTTGGAGATATTATAACTGCAGTCAATAGCATACCTGTATGATCCCTCTTGCTGAAACTGCTATGTGCCCTGTTTGTCCATTCCATTCCATTCAATTCTTATATTTTATTAATCATTTACTTGAAGAGCAACAATTAATGGACTCCAATAATTTAACTAGGTGTATAGTCTAGAATTAACGTGTTTTCTTAATGTGGTAAATGCTTTACTGATCAGGTAAAAAGCAAAGCAGAGCTATACAAAGTTCTGGATGAATATAGAGTGGGGGATAGAGTAATGTTGAAGATTCAGAGAGGTGGTGAAAATTTAGAGATCCCAATTGTTCTTGAGGAGAAGAATTCCTGATATTTAAAAAACACATTTGTTTTATTTTGCTGTGTAAAATGATAATTTTGTTATAAGGAACTCTGATTATACTAAAGTGAAAACAGTAGCATGCTACTGTCATTCTGTTATGCTAATTTATTGATGAAGGCTCCCACAGTATATTATTTTGTGTTTAAAGGTTTTTCATCTACACCAATGAAGTGTGAATTAGGCTAGTAAAATGACTGATTTATTTTTGATACTTTTCTAAAATCATTCTACTTTTTATGCCAAAATTCACTTTCATCATAATTATTATAGTTTAATTATATGGTTGTTTGCATTAATATAAAATTAGATTTGATCTCTATGTGATCTGCTGGTGGTGTTGTGAAGACTCAAATGTTTTGGTTCTTCCCAAGTGAAAATGTCCAACTGAACATCTGCAGATGGCAAAAAGTGGCACATCAGGAATAACCGGCCGCTAGATATCATGCCCAAATTACTTGTCCACAGTCATGACTGCTTTTATCTGGTCCATCTCCATCCATTTTAAAGTCATTTCCAGACACTTTTTCTCTTATTTATTGTGATAAGAACTGAATACGGGCTTCATTTTTTGCTAAGGATTTTTTTTTATATAGAATTTACTTCAGCTTCGATTTTAGATATATCCTTCTCAAAGCTATATATTTAGTCAAACTAAATATATTGATTTAGATGTGTAAATGAATTAACTAATATTGAACACAATTCATTTTATACCATATAGGGACTATAAATTGGCATGGATCAATATCAACAATTAGTGAAAAGAAGCAAAGAAACATGCATCAACTTTCTCAATGAAACATGAATCTTCTGATCTGTGAACTTAAAGCTATTTTCTGAAACAGGAGCATGCCGAATATAGCTGGAAACATGCTATGATTTGTATTATCATGTAATATATGTAAACCATGGTCAGTTTTTTGTACTCGATTTACCTGTCTAGGCAAACTATGAACAACTTTAAGCTACTCATAGACGGGGCGGAGTTTTTTAGGTTTCAAAATGGACACTTGACTTTCAGTGTCTGTTCGTCATTCCCAATCCCATCTATATGGGAGAAAACACTTCTATAGGACTATATGCTCTTAGCAGTAACAAAAGAACAATCAACTATGTGGTCGAATGGCACCCATGCTTCAAACGTCCAGCAGCCACTATCCCCATAAAATCATAATTTGCAAGTCGGAGAGCTTTATCCCCCCGTCTCTCCTTCTGTCATTAAGTGCAGCAGTCTACAGATCATCTTTTCTTCTACTTTGTACAAAAACTAGCTGCAACAAATTTGTCAATTTCTCAAGTCAAAAATGCTTCTTTTCTTGGTTTGTCCAAATTATGTAATAGAGTTGAATCATATGAGAAATAGCAAGTGTTGAAATTGGTGCTAGTGCTGTTGGTTCTGATAAATAGAACGACATTTTATAGATGCACAAGCTTGAAGACCTTACTTTCTTTTGAGTTAAGATCAGAAGGCGAATGATTCGTCGGATCTGGGCTTTGCCAAATATGGTATGAAGCACTCATCTGATGAAAAGAGATCTATTTTCTGCACTTTGGTATCACACAGCACACATTTGTGCTCAAAACCATTGGTTGCCCGAGTTACTTCTAGACTACAAGTGGCACACCATAGCAAGTGCCGGCATGGAAAGCAGGCCCACAGCACCCGACGCTGATTACATCCAAAACATCTCCCTTGCCCTATGCAAGCCTTGTAGTTCTGCAGAGACATAACCATTCTAATTTTAGGTCATATTGGCTTGGTAAAAATTGAATGAATGATCAAATAACAGTTTCCTATAAAATTCTCACATCAAAGAAATCAAATTCACGGAGAAAGAACACTGATGAATTATTCCTTTTTTTGGCAAGGACCTCCAAAGCCAAATGTCGTTGCTGAGCCTGCCTCGTTCCTTTAAAATTCTCGGTCTGTCCTCCAAGAATATATCTTGTTGCCCCATCACATTGATCAAGTAGCCACGGACGAGATTGAAAGGTTGAGTCAGTTTCCAAAAATTTGGGAAATGTGTTCACACTAATGGATGTCTCTTTCGGATCATCTCCAGAATTCTGATGGGATGCCTTAGGGCTGTCATCTATCAAGTCATCATTTTCGGTGGATCCAACTGAATCATCCAGGAAATCCTTGGCATCACAAGATTCATTGTTGCTATGGCACTCACTTGGCTGACTACATGGAGGACTGAATATCTGTGGACGTTGACAAGGTTGACAATCAGGTTGAGGAATGCTAGGTAGAAGAATCATGTGATTGGCAGTTAGCCGGCTGCCTAATGGCACAAACTTAATGCGGCAAAGATCAGGGAAAGACCTCATGAAATCACTAAGTTTTTGGAAACCAAGAGAAGCATGATCCAGCTCTAGGCCAAAAGTAGCCCTGAAATCTGCTTTCAGCGATGATAGAGCATATTCTCCATCCCTCCTTGCTACCCGTTGTAAGAAGTTGGGGAGCCACTTCTTGAAAGTTCTGAGCCATTTGGGCCCGCTTTCTTTAAGAATTACAGAATTAGAACAGGCCTTTGGTTGACCACTGATTAAAGTCTCCACCCAAGACATTTGCTTAGACTTAGGCTCGTCTATGGTCTTATGACTAGGCATTTCTGTTTCAGTCTTCTCATGAGAAATCTGAGGACTGAGCGTGCCCATTTCTGCCTTTTTGGTGAGAACCTGCAAGTCGGCTATTTCCTTTGTATTCCTCTCCTTGGGAGTCTGCTCTTGTGGTAGATGCTGATTCCTTTGTCCTTGTTCTTGTCGATGAAGTGAACTATGAAACTCCGATAGTAAAAGACATTTCGGAATTGCACTTTTGATCTCCATTTGCTTGCCCATTATAGTGATATGATGTGCTTCAACAGCTGCCGAAACCGATTTCTTATGTTTAAATGTGACAAATCCAAATCCGCGGGACTGTATCTTGTCTCCTATTTGTCCTCCAATAACTATGGCATCATCCACCAAGCCAAATTTCTCTTCAAAGTGTTTGCGTAACAGATCTGCTTCAAAAAAGCGAATGAAGAAATTACTGCACAAGATATATGATAACAAATGGAGTTTTGGTATAGTAAAATCACCCAATACATGAATTCAAATGTGATGACGGGAATTCTTCAATGTTTCTAACCAGAATCTACAGAGGAAGGCAGGCCTCCTACAAAAATTTTCCGCCGAAGGTCCCGTTCAACAGGTAAATGAATAATTTCAGTTGCCTGCTTCATCTCCCTAAGCTCCTCTCCAGCATGAGCATAAAAGCACTTACTGCCTCTGACACATCCAGTAGGAGATTCGTAGTATCTGCATGTCTCTTTCTTCGCACTTGAGCAAGTTCTATTGATCACAAGTAGTAGAAAACCATGAAAGAAGAAAGAAAACATTCATATTTATGCACATAATCTCATTGTCATGTTATCTAAATCTTTAAAGCTTAACCAATGCAATCACCTGTCCAAGGTGTTGCCTTCATTTATCACTGAAAATAGCTCTTTACGGGTCTCTGAAATCACTTTATCTCCATGTAACACTGCTGTGTATTTCTGATGAACAGTGAAAGCACGAGTCCCTGTGCATTAGATGAAAGACATGAGATAACATGTAGAAGCTGCTTCTTTCTTTTTTCACTTTTTTCAAGTCATCTGAATCTATTCTTCAACTTACTGAGGCTAATATTGGTTGAATTAAGCAAGAAACGCATATCTTGTGATTCTGCCAAGTCAATAGGTCTTTGTTTGCTGCAAAACACAAGATTTTGTACTCACATAAAATGAACAGATGTTGGCATCTTCAGGTAAATGCAATGGACAGCCTATTTTCATTGCCCCCCACTCCCATTCAAAGAGAAGCATATAGAATAACTGGAAACGCCAAAAAACAATGAACTACATGAAAAGAGATATAAATATTGCTAACCGCAAATTAAAGACTTCAGTGCTTGCTCCGTAATGCAAAAGAAGCTCTGCGCAATCCTTGGAGTCCTTCTTCACTGCAAAAAACAGTGGGGTTTCTTTTGTCTCTGTTTTAGAATTGACACAATCCGGATCTTCTAATAGAAGGACCTGTCAGCTCAATGTCATAATGAATGTCAAGGATAAACGGTTTTGTCAACCAAGAATGTAGGAAGGCAAAAACCCAAGGGATCGACCTACATGCCTACATATACCTTAAGTGCTTGTGTATTGCCTTTTCCAGCAGCAATATGGACTGCAGTAACTCCCAGTTTGTTTTTCTGGTTAACTCGAGCACCATGCTTCAACAGGAGTGACATAATCCTGGAACAATGGGTCACTTAAAGTTCACATATAAGAAGGGATCAAAATGAGTCTATGTCTATGAAAATGCATGCTGTCACACTGCTTGTTTTAGGATGTGTGTGGCTTGGTCAGTGGAGTGTGGTGTGTGTGTGTGTGTGTGTGCGCGCGCGCGCGCATGTGTGTGTATGAGCGAGTGAGTGAGAGAGAGAGACTTGATCTGCTGAGAACAGTCTCCCTTGAATGTCTTGAGGCACCAATGAAGAGCAGAGTTCCCATCAGCATCAACATCATTTATGCCTATGTTAGTCTTCAAAAGAAGTTCAACGACAACTTCATCTCCAGCCTATGGGAATTAAAAAACCTCTGGTAAGACACTGCAAAATGTAAGGTAAGGGGAAGCAGAGAACAACCAGTAGGAAAACGCCCAAGCCTTATTTTTTTTTTTTTTTCCTTTTGAAAGAAAGGGCTCTTCATTAACTCAATTAAGATGGACAATACATAAAAAGAGCACGTGTAAACTAAACTCTTAATGTCCCATCCAAAGAAAATGCCTTCGCTAGACAATGGGTAGCTTCGGTTAGCCTGCCTATGAACAAAAACAAAAATAATATCTATATATTCTATAGCTAAGATTTCATAATCATTAATAACTAAATCAAAATGAGATAGCTATTCTCCATCACATTTTGCATTAAAAGAGAGTACACCTCCAGAATTATCTTATCCAAGTGAAAAAATATCTAAAAAATTTTAATAATACATTTTGATAGTATCAAAACTATTTTTTTTTTCCAATACACCAAAATATTGTAGAAATACATTCTGATATACCAGATGCAGTATAAGTTTCGGTATATTTATAGAAATGATAATACAGTCACATATTTATGAAAAGGAACAAAGGTAAAAATTTATGAAAGTAGGTATCTTTTTTTATGATTTTTCCTTTGTTTGTATACTCTAAAATGTAAACGATGTGTATTTCATTAATTGGAATAAAAAATTGAGATGCAAGCTGTTAAACTTATAAATATTTTCAAAAATGATTACTAATACGCAACACATTGGAAATTATAAGCATAACTCATTTAAATATCTAATTCTGACAGGAACCCGAAAATTTCCGGGAACAGCATTATCCGCCTTTCTTAATTCTAAATAACCAATCCCCTTCTGTTTTCATAATGTATTTCATGGTGCTGAAAAAAGAAGAAAAAAATCTCACCTGAGACGCCAGTACTAAAGGCGACGTCACCTTTTTGTCTGTACATCCCGTTTGTGCAACGGCGCCAAAGAGCTGAAGCAACTCAATCCCGCGTAGTAAAAGCTTCCTCTTCCCTTCCCTCTCGCCCTTGGATGGAGAACACTTCCGTTTTGCAGCAGCTAGCAATGTGTCATTGCGTCCCAGACTCAATGCTTCACTGATCAAACACTCGTATATAGTGGCCTTCTTTTTGGAATTTAAATCAGCATCGAGCAACTCAAAGGTCAATTCATTCACTCTATTTGCCGCTACAACTAGCAGAGCGGCTAAATCAATGACGCGCCCTTCGGTGGCACTTGCATAAGCCACCTCATCTATTTCCTTCGTCTTCTCGCACAGAAGTTTTATAGCAGTCAAATCCTGTAGAAAGAACGATCAATTAATTAATCGATGGGTAATAATTTATCATTCATGAAATCATAAATCACCAAAGTGTTAGTATTTCTTTTTTAGAAATTTTTTTTTTAAAAAAAAGCTTGCTTTAAAAACTCCTTAGTTGTGAAGAGTCCTTTCTTTCTCCTCTTATACAGTACAAGACTTTGTTTGACCGGGCCTCTCGTTAAATAATCTGATAATAGAAAGAGAGACTATATCCACTGTTACAGAAAGTTCAATAAATAGAGAAGTTTCCGATTTTCTCGCCCCCTGCAAAAAGTCCTACAGAATAGTCTTTTGTACTGCCTTTTCAGTTTTCAATGACCAACGAGACATAGCAAATCGCCTCATTGCATATACCTTTTCACTAAGCTTAACGATCAAGTCTTCAATGGAGTAGTCGTCCGGGTTCCAGTCCACATCCATTCTGAAGACACAAGCAAGCGAAGGCAAATAATTCTTCATCAAAATGCAAAAAGCTGAACTTTTCAGAATCAAGCCAGGAACAAAGAAACACTACCAAAATAAGGTCCGTTCTCTCACTTAACTTTTACCTTTTCCATCCACAAAACGAAACGACGTGTTTTGTTTGAACGTTACCTGGTTTTTGACAGGGACAGCTCCAGAGGGAGCAATCCGCGTCCATCTCTTGTTTTCAGGTCCGTACGTGCACGTTTTCTAAGCAGGAACTCGATACAACGCGAGGCGTGAGCCTCTGCCGCTGCGTGCAGCGGCGACATTCCTGCAGCATTCACCTCGTTCACCAACGGCACGGCTCCTAGCTCGCCGTTGATCACTAATGTAGCGCATTCAACGGAATCGAACGTGCAACAGAGGAAGAGGAGCTTGGATACATCTGTACGGTCCACTGTGGAGCCCTCGCTAGGACTCCATCGAGTCCTCGATAGAGATAGGAACTGAGGTTTGTCGTTTTGTATGATTGATGTAATGAGGTTCAAAGCTAAGTCAGTGGCATTATCATGAACTTTTTCGGTGATTTTCAAGTTCTCAAGATGATAATGTTCATCTGAAGGAGCTTTTTCGACACTAGGAGAATCAACGCATCTCGTGAGCGAGTTGTTGAAATTGACGAAAGAATCACCTGGCATTTCCTGCAAAGAGTAGCAGTGTTAGTATTCTCTCCGCGGCCTAACTAAATAAGTCACCACTGAAACAGAAAGCAATGAAACAAGGCAATGTCATCTCGTAAAATACACATACAGAGAATATAGTCTAGGTAACGCTTACAAGCTTTTAAACAAGTTTTCTCGGGAAAAATCCAAAATTTTCCAGAAAACTGTTGCAGAAGACGTAAAAGCTAGCCGTTTTAATTGACAGAAAACTCAGAATCGGGACCACAATTTGAAGCATTTCAAGAACAAATGAAAGATTAGTGAGAGATGAGAACAATCCCGCACCACATCCATCTGAAAAGCCCTAATTCGAGCTCAAAATTATCAACCTCGATAGCTACTGAAGCAACGAAGCATTTTTCAGAATAAATCGAACCTTAGACAAAAAGGAATCCATGAAAAGCCGAGAAAAAAGCACGATGAAAACCTAGCATTTCAGTTTCGAGGCTGTATCGCCATAAGAGAAAGAAAGAGTAGCAGTCTGCTGGTTTTCAATGGAACAGAAGAGAGTATGCAGTGGGAAGAATGTGCTGAAACTTTAGAAAAGAGCGTGGCCAGTACTTATAGCAGCGGATTTGAAAATGGAGTTAATCTCTTTTAATAAACTTGCAGCGAGTCCATTTCTCTTTTAGTCTAAAATACCCTTGTGAAATTTTTTGTTTTACCATTGTGTCTACTGGGGAAGTGGATGTCGAAGGGGTAGCTTATGGAAAATGCAGCCATAAAGCAATCAGCTGGTCCCGTGTAAATAAAAGTAATCAAACGACGCGTCATTTTGATAAACTTAATGTAGCACAACAGAGGGCAAAATGTTCAATTTAGGATCTGAATTTTGCTTTCCGAAAATTGGCTATCTACTTTTTTTTTTAATTATTTTCTCATGAAATAATTGTGGAACTCCAGTGAAACCCAACACAAATCTACATGAAAAACCAAAAAAAAAAATAAAATAAAACCATTGAAAAGAAGAAGAAAATTGTAAAAATATGAAAACAACGTATAAAAAAATAGAGGAGAAAAAAGAATAAAACAGTAGGAAAAAAAGATGGAATATTGATAAGAGAAAAAAAAACAAAAGAAAAGAAAATAAAAGAAGGAAAAAGAGAGCAATAATGGTGAAGTTATATTCTTCATACAAAAAGAAAAAAAAAAAGATATGCATGTTCCCAACACATGGTAATTAAGAAATTACAATTAGAATAATAATAATAATAATAATAAAATCTATTTTTCACTCTTATTTATTAATTTAAATTTTTAATTTAAATAATTTAATAATAATTAGTTTGCAATGTAAATTGCGAGGTGGTAGGAGCGAGGTGTATCTTCTTACAAGGAGTTCCAGATGTATTGTATGAAGAATAATGAGCTGTAGAGAAGCATTTGGTTGATGAATTTTATTTGTCAACCAATAATTGTTGAGATGAATATACAAGTTGTGGTAAATGCCCTTACTATTGCGTTTCTTCTCACTATAGATCGGCATTTGACTATCTTGTAGAAGATTGTCAGAGATTAGCGCAGAAGATGGGTAGAGTAGATTTTCATTTTGTTTATAGGTCGGCGAATATGGTGGCTCATACCATTACTCGAGCTTCATATTTAGCAACATATATAGGAGAGTGGTTTAATGAACCGCCTTCATTTGCGGGATTCGTTGTAGCTGCAGATTTACATTTTTGAATAAATTTTATTTTCAATTAAAAAAAAAAAAAAGAAGTCAATTTTGGTAATTTTCTAATAAGATGGAAGGTTTAAAAGTTACCCCTTATAAGAATGGACTTTGAATTTTGAAAAGAAAATTGCTTAGGCTAATCCTAGTGTCCGTCTATTCTTATTCATTTAAAGGTGGAGCTTTCCTAATTCTAAGACCGAAATGCATTTCACTAGCCGCGAAGCGAGAAAACATAGAATATATCTGGCACACCGATAACTAATAAAATCACGCCACATCATATATTTTAGGGTTTAAAATTAATAAATTAGTATCTAGAATTTATATTTTAGAATTTAGGGTTTTATTTAAATAATCAACTATTTAATAAATAATTAATCAATTACAATGTGTTATTTTTCTATTAGTTAAAATTCAATTTATTATAATACTATTGGTTTGATACACGGATGGCGTGGTATATTAGGCTTACATATTACGATATAACTTCTCTGGGAAGCACCTAAAATCAAAGTCGTGTGTAATTGTAATGTGAAATCTTACAAGTTCTTACAAAAATAAGAGGTCGGTATTCTTGTGAATGACTTTACATAATTATACCGTGTGTGCTCATAAATAAAAATAATAAGTAGTGAATTTTCTTATGTTATATATTTAAGAGTTAAAACTTAAAGCTAAATGATTTTACAAATTAGTTTTTCCATTAATTTTTATTATAATGTCAAAATTTATATCTTTCCAAATACAATATACATCAATATTATTGCATCGGTTATCACATCAAATAAGTCAAACTTTTTCCTACAGCAATTAAAATTAAAATAAAATTCAGTGTATTGGTGAAACAATAAAAACTCAAGCCATAAAAATCATTTATAAAAAATGCATAGCCATAAAAACTCTAAATTAATGGAGAATCAATAATAGTTATCCGTATATATAAGGTTGTTCATTTATAATTATATATTGTTTAAGCTTGTTTATTAAAACTAACAGAGTATTAGTTACATAATTAATATGACTAATTTGCTTTTAATATATATCTTCTAAAGGAGAAATTTTATAGTGGACCGGGTCCATATGGACCGTCCTACTAAAAAATTGACACGTAAGCAATATGACCTTTTTGAAAATAAAAAACGCTTATATATCAATTTTTTATTGGGAAGGTCCACATGGACCGGATTCATTGTATAATTTCCCCTTCTAAAGCTATATTTTTCATACCAAAATTTTTGGTTCAATTAACTATCAAGACTAAGTATAAGAGTGTTTATATTTAATATTGACCTTCTCTCCTACTTTAAACAATGACAAATATGAAAAATATTACAAAAAATATTGATAATGTTAAACGTCATATAAAAAAAAAAACAAAGTGAAAATTTTTAAACGTCAAATAATAAAAAAAAAATGGAAAGAGTAACATATAAGTGGTATAAATTGAACATTTATAAAACATAAATTTAACTTCATATTGGTTATTTTATTATTTTTTTTGGTAAAGAGGAAAGCAAAGAACAACAAAAAGAACCAGCTATCGAATCCTAATTGGGGTGTCGCACCTAGCAGGTAAACCGAAGGCATCATCCACCGGTAAACTATGAATCTCCAAGAGTAAATTCTGCAAAATCATGAAACTTGAGTCCCTTCTTCGAGCAAGCAAAGCCAGCTTGTCAACACACTCGTTAGCTTTATGAAAGACATATTCGTTTATTTATACGATCAAAAAAGCCAATACTTTTGAAGTTAACAAAGTCTCTCTCCAAATTAATGCAAAACACAATGCAATTTAGAAGATTTAGACAAACCATACTTAAAAGGAATAGATTTCGGTTTATCCTTTTCCCATAAATAATGGGAAGATCTTAACTAAACATCCGGAAACATATTGTACAGGAGCAAATCTATTACTGATAAATCAGCCCATTTTTCAATTAAAATATTCATCTTGTTCTGACTTAATCAAAGAGAAATGTTAATTTCACTTCTTAATCATAATAATATATATTTCCTTAATCATATTGTGGAGATACTTTCCTGGTCTTCTTCCTAATTCCATCCTTAAATTAGACCAAAATTGGAAGAAACTTCCAGAATTCTAGAATATCAAATGCAGAAATTAATTCCATCTTTAACTTGTTGACTACTTTTCAAGAACACAAATCTCCATGGCCGGCCGAGAAGAAATTAAAAAATATATATAACTACAGTGGTTTTAATCATTGAATGCATGCATAATTAATTCATAATAAAAAATGAAAGAGAAGAGGAGAATGATGATGGTGGTGGTGTTAGGATTAATGACAGTAATGGTAGTAATGGAGATGAGGATGGTGAATGGTATTGAGGTGACTCCAAGGCCAAGCCAATGCAAAGAGGAGAGGCGGCTGGCCGTTAAATCGTGCAGGCCATTTGTTTTTGGTAAGTCGGCGTCACGGGAATGCTGCCGGCAAGTTAAGGTGAGCCATTTGGAGTGTGTTTGCTCGATTTTCACCCCAAAAATGGCGGCACTTATTGATGCTAATAGGGCCATGAAGCTCTTCCGCGACTGTGGAAGAAAAGTCCCTCGCCAGTTCAAGTGTGGCAGTAAGTCTGCTTTCTATTTTCCTTGCGATTTTGAAAATTTTTATCACATTAAAATTAATAATACTAATTTCTTATTATCTTTATATAAGGAAATTTTATAAAATTAAAAAATTAGGCGTACAATAGCAATCAAAACTGAGAAATAAACATCATTTCTACTCGATCAATTCGGCCTTAATATCATTATATTGTTCATTTTCAGTAATTCTAAGAACAAGAAATAGTTCATAAAAAAAAAAATTAAGTTTATCAGGTTCATTTTGTCTAATTAAAAATAAAGTATGTAAGAAACTATTTCCCCTTGATCAAATATTTCGTGTTGGAATCAAGTGTATATGACGAAAATAGTATTGAAAAAATTTGATCTTCTGAAGAAAGTCCTTCCCAATTAGAATCTTGAATATGAAATGATAGATGAAAAATATAAAATATTAATTCTTAAAATATGTTCATATTAATTCATGATTATCATTTTTAACAAATCAAATAAAGTTTTAAAAAATAAGAACAGAAGTAACATTAAGTAAAATAAAGCTTTAAAAGAGATCGCACAACAACTATAAATTAAATCTTATGTGTTTGAAACATTTCAAAAATTCGATAAATATATATATTTTTTTAATAATTTATTAGTTCTATATTTTTATATATTATACTAGTCAGTTTTCCATAATTATTATACAGTAGTCTCTAAGTTTTATCATTGTCAACTGTTTAGTCATTTTAAATTAAATTAGACTAATAACACTAAAATTACCCTTTATTTTATCTGATAATAATAAAACATATCATTTTTTCTGTTTTATATTTTTTCTCACATAATCATAATATTAATAATATTGTTAATTAATTTATTAAATTTTATATAATTATATAGCTAAACTCTTGGAATAGAATTTGTTTTACCAAAATAACTAAACTAGAAATATTCTAAAAAATATAAAATTAGGAATAGAACTATATAAAATTATAAATTTGAACTTTTCATTTTTAATATATCTTCTAGATGTCATGGAACGTTTGATCTAAAAGTTTAAGCCGATAGGTAAGACCAATTATAACTTTTGTTATTATCTAGGATTCGACCCCTCGACCTCTAGGTTTAAGCGGCTCTGATAACATGTCATGAAACTATGTAACCGGAAAACTTAAGCTGATATGTAAGGCCTAATTATAATTTTTATTATTATCTCTAACACTCCTCCGCACACGAATGCCTCTTAGTTTTGAAGCGTGTTCAACACAAGATCACTCTACCATGTGTTGAATTTTAATCAACAAATGGAGCTGTTAGGATTCAAACCCTCGACCTCTAGGTCTAAGTGCCTCTGATACTATGTCATGCGTTGCTATATGTTGGAGATGTTGAAGAACAAATCTCACATTAGAAACAAATGAGATTAAAGAGTAGTATATAAGTGGTGTAGATTGGGTCTTAACACAAGCCAATTGGTTTTATATTACATGGATTTAAACCCATATATATGCTCACTCATTCAATCAATCTCAACACTCTCAAAACTCACGGAGTTTCTGCAATAGATAACATTAATAAACAAAAAGATATTATTTTAAAATAATTAACAAGATTCATAATAACATTTATTGTTAGTTTATAGATATTACATTAAACTAATAAATTTTTTTTAATATATATTAAAGCGAAATAAATAATAGAAATAATTTTTATTTTTTTTTATATGGGGCGTAATAAATAGTTTATCTTCTTTTATGTGGAAAAAAATAGATTAAAATTGAAAAACTAAGTCTTGAACCAAAATGGGTGGAATCCACATAAGCAACTCAAATACAAAAATATATATTCATGATTCGCTGAACATGCAATGCAATATATAAATTGAAAAGATGGAAACCCAACAACTGAAAATTTACTATCAATTTGACTAAAGTAAGAACAACTAAGAGGAAAGCCATCCAGAGCATCATTAATCCATTATCCTTCACCCAAAATACGTGTTATAAAAATTCAAAGCTGTAACATACAGTTGTAAGATACAGTTGATTTACTATTAATATAGGGTATTCGATATTCAAAAACTTAATTATATTTAACTTTTTATTATTATTTTGGATTAAATAGGTAATTTTAAAAACTTTTGGATACGTTAAATCCTTGAATTGGTATTGGGCTAATCACCCCATTTTTAAAAAAAAAGGAAAATTAAAATTAAATATTTCAAATGTTATGAGTCGACATGAGTGCGTTCAAATCAAAGTCCAAACCAATATCTCTATGGAAAAAAGAGTTCAGACCAAGTCATACGTTTCGTAAAGCTGCAAATTTTGAAGTCAAGGTCGAGTCAACCCTATATCGATGAATATTGATATTGACATTGACATAATATTCTTTTATCTTTTAATTACTTTATGACCATGTGCATTAACTTAATTTTGGTTTGAGTTGCAGGCCTGGATTTCCCATAATACCACCGATTTGTTACTTTGGATAAGATATACACACTCTGCTACAGATAATATACATCAGCATTCTCATTTTCCTTTCTCTTTTACCCAAATTAAATACTATATGGCTTTTTCAATGCTCTTATTATGTCCCTCTGCGTTTATTGTTTCAATTTCATTAAATATGATATTGTTACTTAGCTACTTTAATCATGGTCCAATTTTGGTAACTTTCCTTTGTTCTTAATTAATTCATGTATTAATTACACTCCAATAGTATTAATATAAATAATATGTATTTTCTATTTTATTTGGTAAGGATTAGCTAAGGAATTTCTTTATTGAGTTTGCAATCACGAAAGTCCAAGTAGATGGTCTAGACGATAAATTGATTTCCTTTTCTGTCTATTCCAATATACCACTACCACTCTTATTTTATTAGTGCCATGACAAATTTATTAATGATAAGACTTATCATTTGCCCCTTTAAAAATTAACACTGAGTGCCCCTGAATTTTAATTTTGTCCATTTTATTCCTTATGTTTGGCAAAACCAACCCAATTTGATCCAAAAATCATATGTGGATCCTGTGTGAAAGTCGTTCAACACTCGATGCATAAATAAATTTTAGCTACACACTTAGGATTTTGTTGGACCAAATTAGGTCAATTTTACCAACATTTGGAACAAATTGGACAAACTCGAAGTTCAGGAAATCAAGGGGAATTTGGTGCTAACTTAAGGGGGCAAATGATGTATTAGGCCTAATGATAACGATAAATAAATGATCAATAAAGAAAAAAAAAAATCTCAATTCAAGTTATTCTTTCATTTGGTATTTTTGTTTATCCCTCTTATCACTTCAAAAAATTGAACTTAGAAAAGATTTTACTTTCTCTAATGCTGCTATAGGAGTACCTTATAGTCCCAAAAAAATTAATGAACGTAATATTTCCACCAAATACTAAGGAGAATATTAAACTTGCAATTGATAAAGTATATAAGAAGTAGGTAAAGATAAGAATGTATTAATTGTAAATCAGTAAGATGAAGAAATTTTGAGTAAGTTGATATTTGGTGTGTGGAAAAGTGGATAAGGTTTAAGGATAGAGCAGGACAGAAGAAAGATAATTCACAAGCCTTTGCTGTGTGTTGATCAGCTTTCAAGTAAGGATTAGTGAGAAATTAATACAAATTAAACACAAAACAACTTATTGCTTCATCTCTATTAATATATTTGCACAAGTATAAGCACATAGAATGTAGTGATGTGTGGAAACTCTAAACTGATTAAAATCCAGATTTGGCATGGTTACAGATTTGGTTTATTATATCCTTTTCCATGATTGACTTGCACATGATATATACTTCCTCTTCTGGTCTTAGAAGGATGTCTTTCACCAAGATATATTTATTCCAAAATACTTGTTCTTTTCAGAAATCTAGGTAACATTCGTTACTTTTTTTACAAATATATCCCTACATTTAATGTTGATTGTAATCTAACTAATAAGGTTATCTGTTTTCCAAAAATATTTTATAGAGATATTTTAGTAAAACAATACTATAATTAAGATATTTTAATGACATTCTTAATTCTTGTGTCAAATGCTGAAAGGACGTCGTTTTAGGAACGGAAGGAGTAAAAGCTATTTTTGAATTTTACATTTTATTTTAAATTTTTATGTCAATTAATTCATTGACATGGACTTGGAGTCTTTTTTTGAGTAAAATGGTTGAAGCTTCAAAGTCCTCATAGCACTATCTATGGTTTATATTATTTTTACATTATCTTATTATTTTGGTAAAAATTTGGTGAAACCTTGGCAAAATACAAGTAAAAAAAATATTATATAGGTACTTTTACCCCCTTTTTTTTTTTTTTTACTTCGTTTTTAATTATGTTTATGTTGTTTTTAGGGAAAATAACGAAAAGAAATATTCTGATTTTATTTTTTTCAATTATGTTTTTATTGTTTTTAGGGACTGTGGCTTTTTATTACAAAATGAGGATTATGTTTCCAATTGTTAACAAAAAGATAACAGCTAAAATTAAATTATAAAATTACATAAGCTATTTTTGTTTATTTTTTAATTCAAAATTTTCAAGTTGGTTAATAAAAATACAATACATATTAACATATAAATTTTAAAATTTTTTGAAAAGCGCAATTATTTTTCTGAATTAAATAATGATAATAAATTTTAAAAAATCATAACAAATTGAAAAATCTTTCTAAAAATATTTAAATATTGATATAAAATTCTTGGAATGTTAAATAGCCAAAAATACACTACGTTATATCATCATTTTTAATAGAAAAATGTTAGTTGTCTTTTTTCAGTTAACAATTGAAAACATAATCTTCCTCAAAAAAAAAACACAATCTTTTATTTGTAAAAAACGAAACCATAAGACTTTTTTTTTTTATAATTTGCCATTATTTTTATATATATTTCATTATTTTATATCGATGATTTTCTAATAAAAGCAATGTGAAATTCAGTGAAACTATGATAAAATTGGCGAAACTCAGGTGAAAAAACGTAAAAACACATAATAACAAAGAAATCAAAGGAAAAAAAAAAAGAAAGAAAAATGTTTTAGTCTTTTTTCTTTTTTTTAAATGTTTTTGAGTCTTCGAAATTCGAATGATGTCAATAGCATATATCCATCACAAAGTCAATGCCTACCCATCAAGCTATTGACTTTCAATTTCTGAATATAAGTATGTAGTCAGAAATTAAGACATTGAAATTGTGAATTGAAATAAACAAAAACCAAAAGGAAACTTCATATATAGCTTCACACTCTCTTTGTTAAACATATTACATATATAAAATATTCCAATTGGATGTGTAAGTATTATTTTATTCAAATAATATTGTATTTTTAATTTATTTATTACTAGAATAATGAATTTCATTAACTAGTGATACTTGCTAGAATTACCTCCAGATTTTATGTATGTGTAAGAACTTGATGACTCTAGATTTCAATCAAAACTTCACAAATAAATAATAATAGGTACATTTAAGTCAGGGGTGTCAAAATGGGTTCTCGTGTTATAAACGTGTGATGTGATTTATGTATCATTATATAATTATATATGATGAAAAAACAATAAAAATGATATTCGTGTCAAACGGGTCGTGTTAGATAGATTGTCTCCATAAATCATGTCATCTTGACCCATTTTGACAGTTCTAATTTAAGCATATGCGGATCTAATAAATGTTTAATTAGTTTAAAAAATTTTTCAAAAAAATTCAATCCCTTTAAACTTTAATTTTAAAAATAAAAAAAATAAAAACTAAATACATAACAACTATTTGACCATCTCATCATCCCATTCTTTGTCCCATTTCTTGACCATTAATGTTTTTTTAATCCATTGCTTTAGTTATTTTACACTCATCTAACCCATGTAGAAACTCAACTTGTTAAGCTATATATGTACTAAATCAATAACCATAGAGCTGATCTGTCATTTTCTGGTTATTTTGAATTATTTATTTATTTTAATTTAATCTAATTTAGGGTTTCATCAAGTCGTTCACTTTAGCTGATTATTCCATTTTTTCATGTTTTCACTTTTATCTACTTCTCCCCTCGCTATTGACTTGAATTTCTCTTCTCACAAGCGATTCTTTTACAAATTTTTGTTATCATTCCTTTTCACTTTTTTCTTTTTATTTTCGAAGATGGTATTCGTATCTATGAGACAATTCATGGATTTCTTTGCCTGTGTTTGCCTATTCTGTTAAAGATAGACAGATGAATTAACTTGAAAAACCTATAGAAGAGGTAAATGGTTTTATTTTTTGAATTTGTTAAATTTACTTTATTGGGTTCTCCAATTTGTTAATTTTGTTCTCCAATTTACTTGATTGGGTTCTCCATTTAATGTTTCTTCTAGATTTGTGTTTCGCCTTATGCTTATACGATTCTTATCATTTCAATATCGCGTTGTCATTATTTGCATATTTTTGTTATTTGCTTTGTTATAAAGCAAGTAATTACAGTTCCTATTTTGAGAGCTGAAATCAATAACATTTTGTTTTGAGGTTGTGGCTGAATCTTTCCTCAAGACCTATTGCAGATGGATACTAAACTACCATGTACATGCTAATGGGAATAAATTGAAGTACATCAAGAGGTAAAGTAATTTTTTGATTTCTTTTTTCCTTATCCAATTGATAATTAATTTTTGTTTATAATTGGTAATGACTTAATTATACGGTGGAATGATTGCCATATAGGTTGATTGCATTGATAAATAAAAAGGTTTCAAGTGCTTCTTAGGAGCTGCTTTGGTTAATCACAATGGCTTTAGATTTAAGATTATGTTTCATTGTTTCTCTTCAATTAATTCACGTGTACTTATTTTTTGTGAATTTGATCAATTTTCTTGGGTTTATGAACCACGGATTCGGTGTCTGTTAGGATTAATAACAACTTAATCAACACTTGTGTGTTAAGCATGTTTCATTTTGATTTACATCTAAATCAAATTTGGATTATGATCGATGATTGTACTTTTCTTACTGAATTAAAATTTATCTTCCTAATTTGGGTTGTTTTTTCTTTTATATATTGTATGGTCCTAACGGACATCAAGTTGCACTACTACTAGACACATAAGTTGGTGACATTCAAGAAGAATCTCAATGACATTCATATTTCTTGATTAATTTTTCATATAATTTCCTTATACATCTTTGTGTTAGCCTTTCCCCTCCTAGTGTTAGATCAATGTTCTTTCTTCTCCATCTTCCTGGTACGTTTTGGTAGTAGTTTTTGACTCGGTAGTTGTTGATTTGGTTGTTTCTTCTTGTTCTTCCCTTTACCTATTAGTTGTAGTACTCCATGTCTAATTGGGTTTTTCCTTTTTTCCTTTTTATATGTTCTACGTCAATGCTATATTTGACTTGCAACATAATATCTATAGGAGACTGATTTGACCCCCTTTTTTCTCTTTATTAAACTTTTTAAACTAATTGGGCTTTATCTCTAAACTAATCGTGATCATTTCTAAAACATCTTCCTTAGACAGTGCTAATTCCATAAAACTGCTCCTTTAAACAACACCTCTCTGATTGTTCCCTCTACCATTTTAGCTTTCAATTCTAATTTGCACATGGATTAACCTCAATGCATCTCCATGGTAAGTGAATATAAGTGAAGCTTTCCTCTTTCAAATTTCTAATTAAAGTTTGCTTTTTCTCTTTTTATGATTTAATTTGATGTCATCTTCTAGTTGGAAAAATGATTTTTGTTTCTTTTGATTTTCAGTCTTCTTTCTTGTGTATTCAACAGCATGCAGTTAAGTCCATTTCTTTTCAATTTCCCTTTTTCATTGTTCATGTTAGTGGAGCCATTGCTCTTGGGAGTATACTCAACAACAAAGATCTTATTAGCTCACTTTTAACATGATGATTTTATTGTAGCTTCTCTCTATAGGTCAGTTCATAAAAGTCACAAGCTTAGTTTACTACATGAAATTTATATTACTATGAGATGTTTTCAATTCCAATGTTAGCAATCTAAACCCAGGCTGACATTTTTTTCAACTACAGAGTTGTACTTAATTTTTCTCTAAAATATACTTCAATTTTCACTTCTAAGAAAACTATAGTTTACTTTACCAATTTGAAAGTATATCTTCCATTCTTGGACCAACTGCATTCTTGTTCATGCTTTTTTCTTGATTCATTTGAATTTTTTATGACTCCGACAATGAATAAGGTCTGTTTTTTAAAATTGTTCTTCATCTATATTTTTGATATTGAATTATAAGTAGTGTTAATGTAGATTGTTATAAGCTTCTAGCAACAAGATTAACAATAGTTATATTCTGCAGGTGTCATCCTAATTTGAGAACCAGATTTTGTATTTTTTTATATAGTTTCCAGTAAAATAAGCTCTTTTTACTAATAGATAATATTTACTCCACTCTTGCAGTTAATTCATTGTGAAATTTTGTTTCCTTGCTTTCATATAGCTTTATTTTATTCTTTACATCCTTTTTAGGTTCATTGGAAGACAGGTATTCATGATATTGCAGGATTGAAATGAAATAGAGGTACTCTTTTATGTCTTTGTTTAGGAACGTGTTAATTATGCAATTTAATTTCATTTTAAGCTGTTATAATTTAGGTGTGATTGCTTTCCTGCTCAATAGTTGACCCTAATGGCTGAAACATTCATGGTTACTATCATTTTCAATATCTAATCATTCAAATATACATTAGGATATAGTTGGGCATTGAGGAATCAAACATAGCTGCTTACTGCATGCACCACACGGCTTGCTACCGCGTCCACACATCCATCACTTACCTAGTAGTTCTCCTCTAATTCACTCAGCCACCAAGGAAGATAGGGCTGGCTCAAACAACTTGTGCCCTAATTAGGTCTTCTATCTCGAAAGACAGGTGAGTTGATCTTTACTGTACACGTGTAAGGACACGATGTTGTACCAGAAATAGGTGCTGCGGAGAGAAGAGAATGGTGGATGCTACAGAGGCAGGGACAGAGTGAGTGCCACGGAGACAAGAGCAGGGTGAGTCTGCTGCCTAAATATGCCAGAAGGGGGACCAAAAAGTGGACCACACCCAACCAATGAAAATAGACCGTACATAACGGCCTGACAAGGCCACGCGGATCAGCCCAGTATAAAAGGGGGAAAATGAGAAACTCCCCAGGTATCTTTCCAATCTCTCAACACATTCTCTATTCTTCTATCTTCTATTCTCCAAATTTCTGACTTAAGCATCGGAGTGGACCCAGAGGTCACCCGGTCCTCACCTTTTCTCTTTTCCAGGTATTCGGTTTTTTGACAGGACGAGACGGCTTCTCAGCCCTCTAAGACCGAGTGAAGTTAAACTTTTTTCCAGAGCTATCAATTTGGTGCGGTGAGCGTGGACCCGCTGGACGAAACAATGTCATCGGGATCAACAGCTTCGGACACTATTCCTGCGGTTCTTCCTTCTCAGGGAGGAGGAATGCCGCCATTATCAGAAATTATGATGCCCTTATCTGCAACAATCGTTACTCCAAGCTCATCCCACACCTTCGCCACTATTTCAGGTGACAGTGGCAACTCTGCCAGCGCAGTTCTGGATCGGATTGCCAAGAATTACGGAATGACACCAGCCGACCAGAATGACTTCCGGCGAGCTGTCCTGCAGATGCAGGAACAAGGCATGGTAGGATCATTGCTGAGCAGCAGCACTCCCCTTCCTATAGTGAACACTTTGCCAGAGCCAGCCCCTCATCCAAACACTGTACGAGCCCTTTTCCATGTTTCTGAGCCTGGAATTTCTGGTGTGAGGCCGGAGGGGTCAGGGCTAGGTGTGGCTCACTCCACCGGGGTAAGCAGCGGAATGGCTGGAGGATCTCAAACAGGAGGATGTCTACCCGCTTTTGGCTGGATGCCTGCGCCAGTAGGGGACCAGCAGGCTACTATACAGGTAACCCCCAGTGTGGCTGCCCCGGGGAGCATGGGTCCCCAGATGTTATTTCCCAACTCCTGGCATGGAGTACCGCAACCTTATTTACCACATGTTGCTCAGTCATATCAGATGCCGGCTCCACCACAAACGCCTAACTTTCTTACTCCATACAGTGTTGGCAACAGTGCAGCCATGCCGTATAACACACCTGCTCCAAGCGTTCCAGGCAATACTCCTCCCCCTTCAACACCATCGTCATTAGGGGCAGAGCCTACAGATGACCCTAGGTTCATGGCAATGTTTAAAAAGGAACTGAGCACATTTGCGATACCTTACCAAGAGCCACTAATGGAAAATGGGGAGTCCCCCTTCTCAGTAAGAATACTCAACCAACCAATTGACCATAGATTCAAGCAGCCAACTTTTGACAGTTACAGGGGCGACACAGACCCCAGGGTCCATGCGAGGAACTTTAAAAACCGGATGGACATAGCGGGCGCCACAGAAGGGCTAGTGTGCCGCCTATTCCCGACTACATTGATAGGAGCAGCTGCCTATTGGTTTGAATCCTTAGAACCGGGAACGATCGACAGTTGGGATCGATTGAGGCAGGAGTTCTGCAAGAATTTTATGGGCTCAATACCGACTGGAGCGGCCAGTCGCACCCTTCACGAGGTGGTCCAAAAGCCAGGAGAATCTTTAAGGTCATTCATTGACAGGTTCAACCTCACCTGCTTGGAGGTCAGGAATCTATACTTCAGTACGGCCAAGGAGGCAATGATCAAAAACACCACAAATGAGAGGCTTCGGGGGGAGAACATAACGAGAAAGCCCAGAGAGTTAACCCAGATGATAGCCCTCGTAAAGATTATGGTGGAGATTGATGAAATCGACATACCGGCGAAGAACAAAAGACCCGGTGAAAAAGACAAGGGTATCCGGTTTGATGAAAGGCAACAGAGACGGGATCACAGAGATCGCTCCCGCAGAGACCGCCCCAACGACCGTTCACGGTTTGCAACGCTGAATGCCCTACTCAGTGAAGTGCTGGTAGCCATCCAAAGAAGCCTGGATGCAAAAAGCATTCGATATCCTCACACGAAGCCAGGCCAGACGATGGGAAGTGATAAAGAGGCATATTGTAAATTTCACAGAGCAAAGGGCCACCACACGGATAATTGCCGAGTCCTTGCTGCGGAAGTGGACCTGTTGATTAAGGCGGGAAAATTCAACAGATTCGTAGAAGGCATAACAAGGAGCACGAATAAGGACAGAGAGCAGAGAGATGGGCGAGATGATGATGAGAGACCGGCCAAGAAGTCAAAAGGGGTGGTCATGGTTATCGCCGGAGGACCGGAGTTTGAGCCGCCCAGTAAAAGGGTTAGATCCTCGGTGCATCAACCGGTAAATACAGGAAGACCCAACAGCTTGAATCGCTCATTCTCCCTCCATAGTGACGTACAGGCACATCACGCGGACGCCTTGGTCATTGAGGCCTTGGTAGAAGGATATACAGTGAAGCGAATCCTTGTGGACACCGGCAGCTCAGTAAACATCATCACCAAAGAGGCAGCTCGCCAGCTGAATATCCACAAGAGCAGAATCCAACCGGTACATTCACCATTGGTCGGCCTGAGTGGCCATTCGGTCACTGTCGTGGGACAGGTAACCCTCGCCTTAGAAGTAGGCGAGCATAGCACACCTGGAGATCCGAGGAGGAATTTGTGATCATTGACACCCCGCTTGCTTATAACATGATCTTGGGAGGACCGTTCCTAGTGGAGTCAGAAGCGGTCCTTTCCATCCGGTATTTAACCCTTCAAATACCGACTACGAAGGGGGTAGCAGTGGCTAGGGGAAGCCAACAGGCTGTCCAAAAAACCTACTTAGTTTTCCTAAAAACATAAGAGGTTAGTTGGGAGTCGGAGAAATCGGAGAGGCAGGAAAGGGCTGAGTCGGTGGATGAACTTGAAGCCCTAGTGGTGGGGCCAGAACGATCAATCCAGGTGGCCAAAGAATTGAAGCCTGAACTCAAGCAAGCAATCGCGACAGTGCTCGAAGAGGAGCAGGAAACCTTTGCCTGGAACGCAAGCGACATTATTGGGGTCTTGCCTGAAGTGGCAAAGCACAGCCTAAACATAGACCCTGCTACAAAACCGGTGGCACAGAGAAGGAGAAAACACGCCCCGGAACGGCAGAAGGTGATTGAGGCAGAGATAAGCAAGTTGCGAGAAGCAGGGCACATCAGAAAGGTGTTGTATTCCGAGTGGATGGCAAACGTGGTACTAGTGAAGAAGCTGAATGGGACATGGAGGATGTGTGTAGACTTCACTGACCTGAATAAAGCCTGCCCAAAAGACAGTTACCCTTTACACAGCATTGACCAGCTGGTTGATTCAACAGCCGGGCACGCAATATACTCATTCTTGGATGCGAAGTCAGGGTACCACCAGATTCCAATGGACCCGAAGGATGAAGAAAAAACTACATTCATCACGCATGAAGGCACCTACTGCTACCGGGTAATGCTTGGCTTGAAAAATGCAGGAGCAACATACCAACGACTGGTCAATGACATGTTCAGAGAACAAATCGGACGGACGGTTGAAGTGTATGTTTATGATATGATTATCAAAAGTAAGAATGAGGAGAACCACGCTCGTGACATTCAGGAAGCCTTTAAGATACTGCAGAAGTACCGCCTCAAGCTCAACCCTGAAAAGTGTGTATTCGGAGTACAAGGAGGGAAGTTTCTTGGTTTCATGATTTCTCAGAGAGGGGTGGAGGCGAATCCGGAGAAAATTAAAGCAATTTTGGACATGGTGCCTCCAAGAACAGTGAATGAAGTTCAACGCCTCAACGGCCGCATCAACGCACTTGGGAGATTCATTTCTTTCTCAGCCAAAAAATGTCTACCTTTCTTCAAACCAATCAAGAAAGGTCAGAAATTTGATTGGGATAACGAATTCCAGGAGGCCTTTGACAGGATAAAAAGCTTCTTAGGAACTCCACCATTATTGAGTCGGCCGATTTTTGGCGAAACATTGTACTTGTACCTGGCAGCAACAGATGAAGCAGTGGGTTTGGTGATGATCAGAGAAGAAGAAGGCCAACAATACCCAGTGTACTACACCAGCAAAGTGTTAAGGGGAGCGGAGCTCAGTTATCCAAAGATCGAGAAGCTAGCCTTGGCAAATAATTTCAGCATCCGTCAGGTTACGACCTTATTTTCAAGCCCATACGATGATTGTGAGAACAAACTTCCCCTTAAAGAAAGTGCTCTAGAGACCAGATACTTCCGGCCGTCTAGCATAATGGGCCATCAGGCTCAGTGAGTTTGACCTCTTTGAACCTAGGCCAGCACTAAAAGCTCAAGTCCTGGCAGATTTTGTGGTAGAATTTGCAGGATTAGAGCCAAATCAGGTGTTAAAGGCAGAAGAGTGGAGAGTATACAAAGACGGGGCTTCGTCTCAGGAAGGAGCAGGAATTGGAGTGCATATTGAAGGGCCTCAGAAAATAAGAATATCTTACGCCATAAAATTGGCCTTTCCCGCCACCAACAACGCTGCGGAATACGAGGCCATAATCAAGGGGCTAGAACTCATCCGAGAAATCGCCCCAGACCGGGTGAAGCTGCTGAGCGACTCAAGGTTAGTTTCCAACCAGATCAATAAAAATTTTGAAACTAAAGACCCTTGTATGTCCAGGTACCTACAAAAGGTATGATGCTTGCTTGAGGCCATCGAAGGAAAAGGCACCACATAGAGAGTGGAGAACATATCCGGAAACGAAAATTTTGAAGCGGACAAGCTGGCCAAAGCCTCAGCAAGCACCAGGGATTGGCAATTTTTGAATTGCCCATATGAAGTCCAAACCAAGCCTGTCATTGAGGCAGAAGAAGTCATGACAGTGGGAAACAAAAGGATGGGATGGATGGAGCCCATAATGAAGTACCTGGTTGAGGGATGTCTACCTGAAGACAAGGGAGAAGCCGTAAAGATCTCTAGAAAATCCCAGCGATATGCTATAATTGATGGAGAGCTTTACAAAAAGTCCTTCACGGACGTATGGTTAAAATGCATCACTGCCGAAGAAGGAGATTATGTGCTCAGAGAACTTCACGAAGGAATTTGCGAAGCACACCAGGCTGGACAAACATTAGTGAGGAAGGCAAGATTGCAGGGCTACTACTGGGAAACCATGGAGGCCGATGCAGCGGGTTATGTCAAGAGGTGCCACCAATGCCAAATTCACTCAAAGAAATCCCACTGCCTGCAGTAGAGCAGAAGCCAATACTGACCGGATGGCCTTTCTCCACATGGGGTATCGATATTGTAGGACCCATGCCTGAAGCTAGCCAGCAAAGGAAGTTCATCATAGTCGCGATAGACCATTTCAGCAAGTGGGTCGAAGCAGAGGCAACCCAAACGATCACACCAGAAAAGGTCATCTCCTTCGTATGGGATCACATCATCACCAGATTTGAGATACCTCACAAAATCATATCTGATACTGGCACCCAATTTACTTCAAATAAATTTGGAGAATTCTACAGAGGACTCAAAATCACACACAACTCTTCTTCGGTAGTGCATCCTCAGAGTAACGGACAGACAGAAGTCACCAACTTGACTATAGGAGACGGGATCAAGAAAAGGTTGGAGAGTCACAAAGGCGCTTGGGTTGATGAATTGAACAATGTCTTATGGGCTTACAGAACCACTCCAAGAAGACCGACTGGAGAAACACCATTTGCCATGGTTTACGGCGTTGAGGCAGTAATCCCAGTTGAAATTGGAGCCCCTAGTGACCGAGTACTCTACTACACAGAAGCTCAGAACCATATCAACATGAAGTGCCACCTGGACTCCTTGGAAAAAAGAAGAGAAAGAGCTTACATCCTAATGGCGGCCTACAAGAATAAGGTGGCCCATTACCATGATAAAAAGGTGAAGAAGATGGTACTCAAGGAAGGAGATTTAGTCCTAAAGGACTCTGCAGCGTCACAAGCGAGGGAAGGAAAAGGAAAGCTTGGTGCGAAATGGGAAGGGCCATACAGAATTGCAGCAGCACTCGGCCCAGCAACATACAAACTTCAAAGTCTAGATGGAAAAGAAATCCCACGGACATGGAATATTGCCAATCTAAGGCAATACTTCTCGCCTGAAAATAGCTAAGGAGAAAAAGGGTTGCACTCTTTTTTCCCACTGATGGATTTTTTCCCACTGGAATTTTCCATAGCTGGGTTTTTAACGAGGCAGCACCTGCATCTGTAAGATATATTGCAAAAAGATCAATAAAAATATCTTTCAAATTATGAGCAGATAAGTTTATTATAAAATTCCCACATGAGAAGCCGGTCATAACCGGATAAAAGTTTATTACGAAACTCCCACAGGAGGAGCCGGTCATAACCGGATAAAAGTTTATTACGAAACTCCTATAGGAGAAGCCGGTCATAACTGAGTACAATTTTTTATAAAACTTCTACTAAAGGAGCCGGTCATAACCGGGTAAAGTCACATAAAAACATTCGCAAGAGAAACCAGTCGTAACTGGATAAGGTTAAAAACCTCAGTATATAAAATCAGTCAAGCACATACAAAGCAAAAATATATACGAGGTAACACCGGCTGAATAGAAAATGAGTTTTCATTTCATAAGTGAAATTACAAAAGCAGAGACCTAGCAAGGTCTCAAAAAAAAAAAAAAAAAAAAAAAAACAAAACAAAACAAAACAGCAAAACTACAAAGGAAGGGGATCTATAAATCAGGAGCGATCATCCGCCCCAGGAACACTGCCGTCTGCCTGTCCTTCAACACAAGCGGGCGACTCGGCATTTTCCTCTTCTTGGTCATCAGCAGGAAGCTCGTTATAACGAGGAAAATCAATGGAGCCCAGATTGATAGCCAAGTCTGGATGGATAGCTTGGTAAGCGGTTAGGACGTGTTGACTAAAGAACTGCCCAAGAAGAACCAGCTTGTTGGTTGCATCAAACAGGACGGCCTCACATTTGTCAAGGTCCTGTTTGTGGCCCGCCTTCTCATCCTCCAGTTGCTTCTTGAGAACCTCCTGTACCTCCAGTTGCTTCCTCAGAGCTTCTTGCGCCGCCCGCTCCTCTTCCAACTGCTTCTGCAAGCGGTTGATCTCCTGACCTTGGGACCAGGCCTTACTTTTCTCCGCGTCCAAAGCCGCCTGAGCCTCCTTGAGCTTTTTATCCAGCTGACTTGTCTTAGACAGGCGGTCGACCAAATCCACTGCCCTGGAAATCCCCTACAGAACGGCAAATTGAATAAGTAAAAGAAGAAGGGAGGAGATATTCAAAAGATCCATTGAGATCCTTACGGAAGTCAGATCCAGTAAACACAAGGAAGCTGCCGCCTGGTCACCTATCTTGGCATACTCCTCTCGATCACCAGGCAGCACAAAGCCGGCCCTAAATTCATTCTACGCTGATGAATCTATTATCCGGGCACTTGGTCTGCCTCTCCCCCGCAACCAAGGTTGAGGGGGAGAAGATGGCCCAGAGGAGGCGGAAGCCGCTTCAGGACCCTAACCAAGCAAATACAACGATTAGCAACAGCAGCACTGATATAAAAAAAAAAGAGGAACAAAGAGACCAGAAACTTACAGGTCGTGGAGTCGGTTCAGGACCGGCTGCAGCAATCCTTTTCCTTTTTGATGTTTTGGGAGCGATGGGTCCCTTAACCTCCCCTCTTGTGTCAGACGGAATCTCGGTGGGGTCAGGATGCGGCTCTTTTTGTACATTCTTCTTCTTGGCGGCTACAATGCGGTCAAGGACATCAGCTGCATTCATGCCTGAGAACACAAGTAAAATAGCTAAGCAAAGATAAAAAAGCACCTTTTCTCATAGGTACAGGACCCGGATAATACGAAAAGCCGAATCCTTCTCATTCTACAAGCCTAATCCTCTCCAGGTAGGCGTCCACAGCAACCTGCCAGGTCCACTTGTTGGGAGCCAGAGTCCTGAACTCCTTGAGAAAGATCCTCTCATCCGGCCTTAAACACTGACGGGCTTTTCCTGCCCCACCAGAGGACCACTTCACAGGGAACGAGTCGTGGCCCTTTTTTGTTTTAATGAAAAAGAAGAAGTGTTTGAAGCGCTTCAGAGAGGAGATCCGCTTCTGGAAGGTATAGAAGTCCGCCTTCTTAGACAATTGATAATGGTCCTCCCCGGAGTTTAGCTTGGGAGTAGCCAACTTTTGAAAGAAGGCGGCATTCAATTCGAATCTGAAATTTTCGCATAACCAGAAGGTAGTGCAGATATCCCCCTAAGAATTGGATGGATTTGGGCAGGACAGAAACCCCAGGCTTGCAGGACGTCACTAATACCGGGTGGAAGAGGATAGAAGAAGCCAGAACTGATCTGGTCCATATAAATGGAGAAATAGCCAGGTGGAGGCTTATGGACCCGCTGGTGCTTAGACGGCAGCATAACCTGACACTTACGCAGCCAAGGATAGAACTCCCTGCACAGCTGTATATGCTCCTCGTGGGTTTCAGCAACCATGTCCTCAATACGAGGAGTCATCCTCTTGGCCTTAGTTCTACTAGGACCGGATGTAGGAACTTCAGCTGGAGAAGAGTCCACTTGAACAGGCCCTTCAGCAGGCAGTCCAGCAGACATAGGAGGCTGAGCAGAAGTGCCCACCTCCTCATGAAAGGTAGGAGGTGATGAATGGTGAGAGCTGGAATCTGAGGAAGTGGTAAGGTGATACTCACTCCCCGAAGAAGAAGGCGGGCTTGGCAGGTTAGGAGTACTAATTATCAAATAATCAGTAGGGTCAGTAGGGTCTAGGAGGCAGCGAACCGGCTTTGAACCGGCGGTTTTGAAACTTAAACCCCGCTTAGCCTTACCTGCCCTGGGGCGGTTCCTAGAATTTACCAACTCCCCAGATCTATCATTATCAGAAGATCCTAAGTCGCTAAGGGTTATGGATGAACTCATGGCAACGAAAAAGAAAGAAAACGCAAATAAAACCCAGCACAACCGAGAAGATGAACAGTAAAAAAAAGGAGAAGAACAGGCGAAACAAAAGCCAACAAATTCAAAAAATGCAAAGCTCTAGGCAGAAACCAAAAAAAATCAAAACACCAACAAGTGAAAGAATGAAGAAAACTTACTGGAAACTAAGGATTGGAAACAAGCTGGGGATGCAAGAAAGGGAAGCGCAGAAATCGCAAGAGGAAATCCAGAGAGATTTCAAAGTAGAGAGAGGGGCGCTTCAACCTCCCTTTTAAAGAAGATAGAGAGGGGGCAGGTGAAAGGACGCCTTCTGACACCGTTTCAGTAGGGGACACGCGTCATCCCAACATAGGGGGTAACAATCCCAAGAATCTCTTCGGCCCCTGCAGACCAACCGTCAGAAATTATAATGATAAACCGTTAAAAGGGGTTTTTCTTCTCACCAGGGGAGGACTCCTGATAGCATGGAGTCCTAAAGCTTACCGCGTGCACCACACGGCTTGCTACCGCGTCCATACATCCATCACTTACCTAGTAGTTCTCCTCTAATTCACTCAGCCACCAAGGAAGATAGGGCCGGCTCAACCACAGAGAGGAGCCCAGGAAACGCCGGATCAAACAACTTTTGCCCTAATTAGGTCTTCTATCTCGAAAGACAGGTGAGTTGATCTCTACTGTACACGTGTAAGGACACGATGTTGTACCAGAAATAGGTGCCGCGGAGACAAGAGCAGGGTGGATGCCACAGAGGCAGGGACAGAGTGAGTGCCATGGAGACAAGAGCAGGGTGAGTCTGCCGCCCAAATATACCAGAAGGGGGGACCAAAAAGTGGACCACACCCAGCCAATGAGAATAGACCGTACACAACGGCCTGGCAAGGCCACGCGGATCAGCCCAGTATAAAAGGGGGAAAATGAGAAACTCCCCAGGTATCTTTCCAATCTCTCAACACATTCTTTATTCTTCTATCTTCTATTCTCCAAATTTCTGACTTAAGCATCGGAGTAGACCCAGAGGTCACCCGGTCCTCACCTTTTCTCTTTTCCAGGTATTCAGCCTTTTGATAGGATTAGACGGCTTCTCAGCCCTCTAAGACCGAGTGAAGTTAAACTTTTTCCCAGAGCTATCACTAATCATTCAAAGATACATTAGGATATAGTTGGGCATTGAGGAATCAAACATAGCTGCTTTCGTGATCATTTAATAAGTTGAGTGTCGAGTTGTTCTACATCTCATTTCAAGGATGCTAATTATGAGTCAGTTAACTAACAATAATCTCATTGGAGCTCATTAGACAACAGGTTTGTTATTGTAATGGTAAAAGTTTTGCCATTTGATGCCTGGACATCTAGAGGCAACCTTCGTGAAAAAGAAAAGCTTAGAGAAAGGTAGCAGGAAGGTGGACTACGTCGGTAAATTGTTGATTAATAAATATGATAATTACACTTGTATTATTTACCAAGAGCTATTTGATGTGAATGGAGCTATTTGTCTCTCCTTCTCTGTTTTTCTATTCTTCATTTTTTTTTTAATCATTTCGTTAGATGAATTCATATTAAAAGCCTAATTGAAGAAAAAATAGAATTGAAAAAGACATGTATGCTGATATGAAAATTTAGTCTCGTAATTGCAGTATCTTGATATTTTGTGTAATTTTGTAATAGAACATAATAATATAATAAGATATTTTCTTTTTCATCTCCATTAAGTCAAACTGAATTAATAAATTATAATATTATAATATAAAATATAAAATATAAACAGTAAAAACTCCTTAAGAAAATGAATCTTAGTGTTTTTAATTTTAACTTAATTAATAAAAATAAAAATTTTATATTTTAAATATTACAAAATATTAAAGGCATCCGTGGAGAGAACAAAGAAAATATTACACGGACCATAAACATATTTCTAATGTAATTAAATAGTTTTTCTTAAAGGATCTAATTTAACGTACACAGCATATAAAATATACTTTTGTATTACATGTATCAATCCGTGTTAGTAGTATCAATATTATAATTTTTTTTAAAATAATAGTAAAGGTATTTTTCTATATAGTTATCATTGTTGACACTACAACGCAAAAATTTAGTTTTTAACGATGCTTTTCGGCGTTTTTAAATGTTTACCAATGCTTTTCAAAACGTCGTGACATGTGTCGTTAAATCGCATGTCGTAATTTAACGACACATTAATATTGTGTTGGTAAACCAAATTGTGTCACTATTTTGTATGAAAAGCGTTGTCATGCTGGCAACGTTTATATTTTTAACGTCATAAAATCTATCGTATTATTTAATAATAAATTTAAATATTTTCACGACGTTTTAATAAAGCGTCAAGAAAATGGGTCTACAATGACGCTAAAAATCATGATTTAACGATGCTTTTTGGTCATTAAATGATTAACCACGCTTTTAAAAGCTTTATAATTTGCCTTGCTAAAAGTTGTGTCACCATTTTTTTAACGACGCATAAACGCTCTGTGGGTAAATATAATTGGTTGACGCTTCATACGTAAGCATCTCCAAATCAACGACACTTAAATTCTCCTGCGTCTAAGTATTTAGTAGATTGTTATTTATAAATTAACAAAATTTCACTACATTTTATTGAAGCGTCCTAGATTTAACAATGTATAATTTTAATTATATCGTTATTTGACTATGGTAAATATCCAAAACATCCTTAAAAGGTATGCAAATGGAGAATAGGCACTTCGAATCTCAATATCCCAGTTTGTATGGTAGCTGAATATAACAAATAGATATTAAGCCAACATCGGATCGAAAATTTTCATTAAATTTCATTACAAAGTACAATAATTAATTCCAACTATCTATTAAATTTCATCACAGATTAGTACAACTAATTATAAAGTGTCTTGACTTATTAGATCCAACCCAAATGCCTTTATTGCTCAATAATTTCAAATGCAACAAACACACAAAACATTAAAGTACAAATTTCTATTATGTTCTTGATAGTTTTCATCAGCTACAAGTCTGCAACAAATAATATAAACCAAGTTCTTCTTCCTAATTATAGCTGTCAATTGGTTATTCAAAGAGAACAAAAAGTGACCTGCATTAGAAGGTATTATATTTCAATTAGTTTCATAGTCAAATCCAAATTTCTTCTAAGGAAAATTGAGTTAATTAAAAAACAATTATGGAATAGTGATAAAATAAATAGAAGCAAAAAAATTTAGAAGCATATATAAGTGCAGGGCCATATTTAGTCAAAATTTTTTACTACACTTAAATGATATTGGACTTGTTGCTACTGAAGCTTTAGTAGGACTATGGTAGCTAGATATCATTATGAGGAGTATAGGACTACACAGCATGTCTTTTACCTGAGGATACCAACAACTAAATGCAGGTACTATGATTCTTTCAGCCGTCAATACTTACAAACAAAGACTACTGATTTGAACTTAAGTTGCCATGACTATGGTCTAGAGTTCAAGAAGAAATTGTTTAAGCCATAATTACATAACTGCAACTAGCCAAATATGAAACCAATCTCGAGAATTAGGCAAGAGGAATATCCTAGTGAATCTAAAATGTCCAACTTAGATACTCAAAGAAGGTGAAACTCAAGAAGACATGGACAAGAGTCGACTTTTCAGCGAATCACACTATCGGCACTTGAATCATGCTTATTTCCTATACATGTAAATGCATAACTAGTAAATTCTAACTTTATTCCAAAGCTCTACTCATCTATGTTCTATTACTGTGCATCTAGATTTTAAATTACAAAGAATGAAATACAAGAGAATGCCATGAACTAGAAAAGGGTTTTGCAAAGTACAGATTCAACCTTTGCTAAGTTCTCTTTTCCACTAGTTGCCAATTCATTGCAATTATACAACAAATTATCCTTGCCTTAACGAGCACAGTAAGCACTTTGCCACCAGAAAAAAAAAATCAAAATAACCATAACAGCAATATCCATTTGAAAACAAACTAATTCCCTACTAGACTCTCCAGTTAGATGTTTTGTTCTACTTGACTAGATAAACAAGAAGCAGTGGAGATTCGCAAGCTAGATAATTCATATATTAATACCAAAAGGAGGGAGGCATCATTAACAACGATTCAAAAATTTATTGACATATTAAGAACATTAGATTTAGTTGAGAGCTCTGATAAAAGTACTGTGATTTGATTTAAACCTCATAAATCAAGATTGACTATTTGACAAACCTATGAACATTAAGCACCATGATGTACAACGTACATGCTGACAATAAAATCCAACTAAACAAAAGATAGTATCAAAACGTTAAGTAGAGGAATGCTATGTAACTTTGAAACCAAACAGAAATTCCAATGGCGGCCAATTCAATCAGTCCTACAAGTAACAATAAATTATCTCATGAACATATAGTATATTCAGAATTATAATCAATCAAGTGTTTACACTTGAGAGATTCAATTGTAATTCAATTACCTATATGACCAGCAAAAGCAGTATCGACCAGTGCACAATGAGGTCAGCAGCAAGAGACAAAGCAGCAGGCAATTCGATTGACAATATCTCTACATCAATCTCATCAACCTTGAACACATCTCTACATGATAGAAAAATATTTAAACCCTGGTCTTGATTCGAATAGCAAATTGAAGATAAAAATAGGGGGCGGACTGAATCAAGTAAGAAGGCAAAAAATTAACGAAATACGGACTGAAGCAAACTGAAAATAGCACATGGAGAAAACAAATTGTTTCAATATAAGTAGGGGTATCAATGACTGTGGGTTGGGCGACTGACGCGTCTCGACGGAGACAGAGGTATGCAAGGCTGGTCGCGTCGGAGAAGGTGGCAGCGCTGGACGGGACACAGTTCGTGTCCGAGCAAATCAAGAGACTGTTGGTGTCGTGATTTTTACTGCTGCATCCAAAAAGAAGCAGAAGAGTTATGTCCTCAAGCCTAGATAGTGGTTTAAATCACTTTCTTGAATTCGTCACAACAAAAATAAACAGAGACTCATGTTCTCGAGCCCAGATAATGGCTTATGACTTCTCTTAAGAAAAATTTCCCGATTCTAAAAATTTACACAAGCCAAGATCTCGACTTAATTGAATTTTTCTGCCCATTAAAAACAATCAATTAGTAACTTGAAGCATGATCAAAGGCAATGAAAGGAGCTTAAAATTCATTTAAAAACCTAAAAACTAAAATAAAAATGTCTTCAAATTTAAAAAAAAAATCACTTTACATCAATCTAAAATCAAACTGGTTTTAATTTCAAAAGGAAATATCAATGCATATTTAAAAGTGTTGTAAACTTTTTATAAAAATGCCAACAAAAAAATTTAAAAGCGTAATTAAGTAATGATATAACTCGATATAAATAAAAAGGCTGTGACTGAATATATAAATACAGGGACATAATAAAAAAGTTTCTTTGAATTAAGAAATATCAAGACACTTAATATCGACATAAAATCAAATTATCTTTAACTTAAAACAAAGGACGATGTTTTTTTAAAAGCGTAGTTAAAACTTTAAAAATTGCCAACAAGAAAGTAGAAGTGTTATTAAGTATTGTTATAGGTCAACACAAGTAAAAAGTTTATTCAAATTAAGAAATATTAAGACACTTAATATCGATGCAAAATCAAACTGTCTTTGACTTAAAACAAAGTGACGATGTTTATTTAAAAGTGTAGTTGAAATTTTGCAAATTGCTGACAAGAAAGTAGAAGTGTCATTAAATATTGTTACAGGTCGACACAAGTAAAAAGATTATTCGAATTAAGAAATATCAAGACACTTAATATCGACGCAAAATCAAACTGTTTTTTACTTAAAATAAAGTGACGATGTTTATTTAAAAGCGAAATTAAAATTTCAAAAATTGCTAACAAGAAAGTAAAAGTGTCATTAAGTATTGTTATAGGTCGACACAAGTAAAAAGTTTCTTCGAATTAAGAAATATCAAGACACATAATATCAATGCAAAATCAAACTCTCTTTGACTTAAAACAAAGTGACGATATTTATTTAAAAACCTAGTTAAAATTTTAAAAATTTTCAACAAGAAATTAGAAGTGTCATTAAGTATTGTTACAGGTCGATACAAGTAAAAAGTGTCTTCAAATAAAATAGTATTGAGACACATTCTATTGATGTAAAATCAAACTGTCTTTGACTAAAACAAAGTAACGATGCTTATTTCAAAGCGTAGGTAAAATTTTAAAAATTGCCAACAAAAAATTAGAAGTGTCATTAAGTATTGTTATATGTCGACATAAGTAAAAAATGTCTTCAAATTAAATAGTATCGAGACACTTTCTATCGACATAAACTTTAAACCGTCGCTATATGCAAAAAATGCCAATGATTTTATCAAAAGCATTGCTGAATTTTTCAATAATTGTGATAAATATTTAACAATGTCGTTAAATGATTGTAAAGTCGACATAGCATAAAAATGTATGTCTATATTATAAAAATAGAGATATATATTTTTTTATGTCGCTAAAAAAGTATCGTTATAATTTTTATTTTTATTTTTATTTTTTTGTATTGTGATATTTAGTCATTATATTATTTGACATTCTGTAATTAAATTGTGTATGTTTCATCATGAATTAATTATTCCATCAAATCATCGAGAAATTTTATAGTGGACCGGGTCCATGTGGACCGTTCCACTGAAAAACTGACACGTAAGCAATATAATCATTAGGAAATTAATAAATGCTTATGTGTTAATTTTTTATTGGGAAGGTCCACATGGACCGGGTCCATTGTATAATTTCCCCAAATCATCAATTATTACTCATTTAAAAGTTTAAATTTCAGCAACCTATCTTTGAGTTTTATAGACATGAAGTTTTATGTTAATTTTAATAAAATTTTCATTATGTATCGTGAGCTATTTCAATTTTTCATTTAAATAAAAAACTAAAAAAAAAATTATAAGTAAACAATAATTAAAAATTGTATTTATATATTTAAAAAATATTAAATGCATCCGTGCATAGCACAGTCTAAAGACTAGTAATTACTGAAAGTTTTTACCAAATATTTATATAATTAAAAAATGGCTCGAGAGAAAATAAAATAGCAAAGACTTGACTAACAAATCCAAAACTAGAATTAGATTATAGGACAATAGGGGGTCCACACAGCATAAAAATTATGGTAAGTCAAAGAATCATAATTAATTGCAATTTGTAAGAATTGAGAAGAAAGACACTATACTACGCATAAATTTCTACTATATATAAAGATGATATATAGGCAAATAAAGCAAATTGAGAAAGCAATGGGAAAGAAGGAGTTGGGGGCATCCTTTATTCTAGTAGTTGTTGTTGTAATTGTAGGTACGTGGGAGATGGAGATGGGAAGAGCTGCTGGGCCAAGTGATGCCGAATGCAAGGAAGAAAGGAGACTCGGCATCAATGCGTGCAAACCAGTTGTGTACGGGAAGCCACCATCCGCAGAGTGTTGCACGAGGATAAAGGTAACACATATTGAATGTGTGTGCCCAGTTGTAACTTCTAAACTCACCGTGCTTATTGATGTCAACCGTGCTATCCAAGTCGTCCAAGGTTGCGGCAGAAGAGTTCCCCGCCACTTCAAGTGTGGAAGTATATATACCTCCCTCCTCATTCCATCTATCTTTTTTTTTTTTGGCTGATCATTTCTTCACCTAAATTACTAATCAAATTCAGATATACAATAATTATTTTAATAAAATAAACAAAATTTATTTTACCGTAACATAACTAATATTCAATCAATTATGCCTTTAGCACCCTCAAAACCCACAAAATTCATTCGTCATCATATCCTTTTTTGCAGTCAATTAAAACATTGAGAATACTTTTTGTTTTTTTACAAGAACATTAAGAATACTTCGTTAACTACTTATTTTTAAATTCTAAAATTGTCAATTATTTCAACTTACACTTTTAGCTTTTATCATACTGATGCCATCATATTTTCCTATATTCAGGATATGTTAATTAGTCTGTAAAATTCAAAACATAATAAAATTTTTAAACCCAAGGTGGAAGAAAATTTAGGGTGTTGAATGGATTTAACTTTAATTATAAAAGGTGAAAACATATTTTCTAAAATATATATATTTTTTGTCAATTAATGCACTTAACTTGATTTATCTTTCATTCATCTTTTAACTGGAAGTGCTGTTGACTTATTATTTTTAATTTTGGCCTCTCTTATGTAGGTGTAACTACCCCATGATGAACATGTATGTGGTTGGCTGAATGAGTGGAGAAGGTTAGCTTCTATATATATATATATATATATATATATATCGTTATATTCTAAATAAATAAAAAAATAAATTGTTATTATATTATACCAGTCTGAATCCCGTGAGGTGCTTGTTTACTTGTGGACATTGAAATTTGAATTGTCTGATCTGATGTGATGTGTAGTAGGTGTAGGTTGTAACAATATTACATTATTCCAAATAAAAAGTTAGAAAAACCTTTTTTTTTTTTTTATTTTCTAATATTAAACTTAAGTTTAGAAAACATCTAAAAGGTTCAAAAGATCCTATTATTAATTTTTTTTTATCATTAATAACTGAAAAATAAGAATTCTATTCATAATTTGATTCAACTTATAATAATTTCACTGTGACATATTAATGTTCTTGTCATCTTGTTATATTTGATATTAGAATTTCTAGATATTATGACAATCAACACTCAACTCTTTCTACATGTTTAGTGTACTAAACACTATACATTTATAAGGACATAATTAATAACAACAATTATAAAATAAATAATTAGAAAAAGAAGTGAAAACAAAGGTTGTCAATTACTAAAGAGGCCTTAACATGCCTAGGAAAACTAAAATTACAATGAATATAATGCGTTACTGTAAAAGAGTAAATAATTTTGTTGGATATACACAAAAGTAGATCTGAACAAAGGGAATAAGGTTGGTTTTTTAAGCACAGCTTCTACTACAGTGAATACAACCAAAATGAAAATTTAACCGCGATCACGTGTCATTAGTTGAGCGAAAATCCTATACCGACATGTTCGGAAGGAAAAACAGCTAAGCTGCGATCTAAAGTGGCTAGGGAGGAGTTTGAAGGTTAGAGTATTGTGTCGAAACACCTTATGAGAAATAGAATAACATATTTTATTTATACTGACTAAATTACATATTTACCTAATTTAACTGGGTTGGGCCTGTACTAGTACGGGCAGCCCAATAACAACAAACCAACAAATTTACTATCCTCTGATCTTTTACTTAACACACTAGTTAGTCCATCTATTATTTAAAATATACTATAAGATCCCTATCTTTTGTTATATTGAACAGTTTAGTCCATGCCGTAAAAAATCACCAAAGATAATTACTTATATGTGATCCTCTAACTATTAGAAATAGAATATAGTTGTCATACAACTTTAAGGGTAAATAATTTATTAGTTCTTCTGAGTCCATATGATAATTATATAATCCCTAAATTTTATTTTTATCAACTGTTTAGTCATTTTAATAGAGTCAATGTTCAAATTAGACTAGTAATATCAAAATTATCCTTATTCTATTTTATAACTATAATACATATCATCGTTTCTATTATCATATGATTCTAATAATCATAATATTGATTAATTAATTTATTAAATTTTATTTAATTATAGACTTAGACTCTCTAGGCTTAGAGCTTGTTTAATTAAAATAACTAAACAAAAAAATATCTCAAAATATATAAAATTAGGAGTATAACTATATATAATTATAAATTTATTTATTTTTTTAATCTCTAATATACCTTATGAATAACATTAATAAACCAAAAGATTTTTTTTTTTTTAATTATTAACATTCATTGTAATATTTATTATTAGTTTATAGATATTATATTAACCAATAAAAAATGACAGTATATATTAAAGAGAATAAATCACGGCGATATTTTTTTATTATTTTTAAAGTTAATATATATAAGTATAGAAATGTTGGTGCATGTGTATATATTTATAACCAATATTAATTTTGTATTTCATATGCATAAATAAATGAAATGACTAAAGAGTTTATTGAGACGAAACTTAAAGACTTTAAAATATATCTTTAGACTAACTAGTATAATACATAAAAATGTATAGACTAATAAATTGTTTACCCAAACTTGTATTCATTAATGTTTCAAGTGTGAAAATTAATTATCTAGCATTCAAGTGATATTTTCGATGAATTGATATGGTGAATTCTGACAAAAAAGATAACAAAAATAAAACTACGAAAGATTTTGCATTATAAATTAAAGTTTTATTTGAAGGACCAAGAATGTAATTATTTTTGTTGATTTTTTTGGTATATATATATATATATATAGACACACACGTGATACGAATTTCCAAGTAATAGGAAATGAGTTTCCAATTTCTATTATTTACAAAACGTGTCTGGAAACGTTTCATACTAGCTTTCAAAAGTTTTTATTTGTGAAATAGAAACGAACGTTTCAATGTCTCAAAATTTTCATGCATCATAGCTCATAACATGTACTAATGGGAAAAGAAAAAAACAAAAGTCATAACCTATAGTTTTTTAGGGTGTCATTCTATCCTCCACCTTTTGTTTTTGTTGTAATTCAACTTAACATTTTTCAACAAATTTCGTTAGTAATTTTTAATTAACGATAGAGATAAAATTTGGCTGTAAGTTTTTTTACATTAAAGAGTATAATTATATTTCTCTAAAAATTAAGATGTTTTTCATACTTATCCCTAAATTAATTAACTAGTATACTCTATTTGTTTTCTGAAAACTAATTTTAAAAAAAAACATTTTACATGAAAAATATTTTAAAAAAATAAACATTTTTTTTCTTTGATATATATGAAAATCTGAAAAATAGAAAGATGTATATAGAAGAATTATTGTAACTAGGGACAAACTAATGTTGATTTGTATTGTTTTTCTTTTTTGAAAAATAACTTTTTATCTGTAAAATAAAAAATTATTTTCTATCATTAATTAAAAATTTTCTTTTAATTTAAAAAAATATTTTTCTTTAACTTATTTTTCTTTTATCTTTTTATCATAGTTGTGAAAACCGGATCGGACCGGCCGGTAGGACTGGGTTCGACCGGAACCGGAGGTCAGAACAGTCGGTTTCTATCCGGTTTCATTTTGGTCAATAACCGGTCAATCTTTGGTCGGACTGACCGGTCGAACCGAAAAACCGTAAACCGAACCGGTTTTCCGGTTCGACCAGACTTTTTTTTTTAAAAAAAATTATTTGAATATAAAATTTAAGCTATCATTTTGAGATGTTTTTAATTAAAATAAAATATAGTTTTTATTTTTAAATTATTTTAAATTAAATTGACATTTAATTGTAACTAAAAAAACTATATTTCATAAATTGAGTTTTTTTAATTACTATATCGTGTTTGAAATGCTTAAACTTAAAGAATTATAATAAAAATATTCAAATATTCATAAATTATAAATATAAAAATAAAAATATATTAATATTTTAATATATTTATTAAATCCGGTTCGATTCCGGTTTAATTCAAAATCCATGAATCCATCCCTTCACCTGTTCGATGACCGGTCCGGGTCTGAAAACCATGCTTTTCATTGTAGAAACACTGAATCCATGAATCCATCCTTTTACCTGTTCGATGACCGGTCCGGGTCTGAAAACTATGCTTTTCATTGTAGAAACACTGAAAAGTTAAAAAATTTTTCAGAAGACAAACTGAATGTTTAGCATTTAATTTGCAATTAAATATTGAAAAGTTAAAAAATTTTTCAGAAGACAAACTGAATGTTTAGCATTTAATTTGCAATTAAATATTATTATAAACAATTAAGATATAAATGCCGTGGATGCGGGATGCATTTATCGAGCCAGGACTAGAAATTGGATTAAGAAATCTACTTGTCACAAACACAAATTAAAGATTAATTCTAGGTGTCTAATGTTGGTCGAAAGGTTTTCATTCCTTAACTTATTTTAACTCTATTAGATATTAGATTGCCTTTTAAATTCCAACGAAGGTAATTTACTTTAGTTGTTTATTTCGCCATGACAATAAATAAAAGTTAAGGACAATTTCTTTCACATGTTGGTTTATATCTTCCTTGCCTAGTTTTTAGCCATGGTCAAATGTATGTTGCAGTTTCTAGAGTTACAAGCAAACAATGATTGAAGATTCTTATTGTGATAAAGAAGATAAAATATACAATTGTACTCAAAATGTAGTTTTCAAATAAGTTTTTAATAATATATAATGTATTTCTTCTTCGTGTATATATAAAATTTCTATAAGCTTTTTATTATTCAGTATGTAATTTTTTTAATTGACTAATTGCATTGTATCTAAACATCCAATTATTCAATGCTTATGTTACATAATTCAATTCAATCATTTATCGTTTATATCTATAATCAACTTGTGTGATTATTATTAATTTCACTCATTTATCATACTATATGTTAATTCGGTGCTATATTAAAATAAAATTATAAGATGAGTAGAATTGTATTTATAATTTTCTCTTATTTATTTATAGTTAATTGCCTTCTACTATATAATCTACTTTTTATACGTTTGAACATGAATAACTATAATTAAAATATATAAATTTTGAAATTCGTGAATAACATAGACAGAGAATACATGCAAAATAATTAACACTTACAAATGAATGAATAATTCATGTTTAAATCAACTTAAATATAATCTTCTACTTATTTTTGAATAATATTGAACTGATCCGGGCATTGCCTGAGTTTAAGACTAGTTAAAGATTAATTCTAGGTGTCTACCAAAAAAAAATAAAAATAAAAATAAAAATAAATAAATAAAATAAAATTAAAAAATAAAAATTCTAGGTGGTATTTTTAATTTATCTAGAATCATTATCTAATTTGTATTAGAATCATATATAGGAAAATTTTAGAATTTTAAATTAATAAAGATTTATTTTATTTTATTTGTATTCTAATTTAGTTAGAATTTGTTATTTTATTTTGATGTAATCAAAAAATTCTAACATCTTTGTAATAGTTTCCATATAAATACTTTATTACTGTAATTTATTTTAATTTTTCATAATTAATTAATAAAGTTTGTCTTGAAATTTTATCTCAATTTTTTAAAAAAATTTATCCAAATATTGTCTGAATTTGTTGTTTTTTTGTGGATCTTTTTTGTCAAGCTCACCAAACGATCATTATCCCATTTTATTAAATTGATGAAAATATATCATTCTTGTAACATTTTTTTTAACTAAATTCCATGTACGCAACTTTCTAATTATTTTCAATGTCACAAAAGAAAAACTTTCTAACTATTTTATAAAGTTATATTCCTTCTATAATGTCAATTTTATGAAAATATCATATTTGAAATCATACTATTTATGTACGTATTTATTTAGGGAAATTGTCAGTTTTATACCTAAAATTAAGTTTACTTTCAAACAATACCTTTAACTATTTACCGAATTACCTTTTTTTTTAAATTCTTTTATTCATTACTTTAATATTTATGTTTTTCTTTTTTTTTTACGTTTTTATATGTTTTCTCTCTCTCTGTCTCTCTTTCTCTCTGCCCCTCTCTTTCTCTCTTTTTCTGTCAATTTTTTTCCCTATCCCCATGGTGGTTCAGCTAGTCCACTTCCTGTAGATGTTTCGCCTTCGCCGGCGAGGGCCTCAACTCCGAGGAGATTCTTCCGGTGACCTTTCCCTCCGCCATGGAGCTTTGCTCTGCGACCAACGATCCATGAAAATTTCCTCATCTTCCTCATCCAACCCACCGGATTGAACTCTGCCTTTGCCTTTCGATCCTGGCTATATAACAGGTTTTCCTTCTGTCTTTGTATTTCTTTTTGCTGTCCATTTTGTTTATACCTACTAAATTGAAAATTTCAGGGAAGAAAGTTTTTCTTTCTTGTGTCATCATTTTAAATTGTATCTGGTTGTTAATTAGTGTTTTGACATTTTACGTTTAGTTCTTATATATTAAACTTGAGGCACCATTATCCGTATTTTGTCTTGCTTTGAATTGGCTTTGCTCTACGCTCTCTTGTTCTGCATTACTAGCATTAGAACAATATTTGAAAACAAACTCGCAGTTATAGTTTAGAATTATCTGATATGATTTCTACAAATTGGAGACATCAATGTAGTTGGTAAATTACTGAAGGGAATGTACTGCATGAGTGTTATGTACCCCCAAATTGTTCTTGAATGATTTCTCCTTGATGCTAAATTGTTTTGCAAATGCTGTGATAATGCTAGTGCATTATAGTGAAGGCTAAGTAGAGATTATGATGTGTGATTTTCATGTTTGTAGACTTCAACTGTATAACAGGCGTCTGAATTTATTTATTTATTTTTTCCAATAAGCTTGATAAAAATTCTGCAGTATAATCTGTCTGGTTATGCCGTAGTTTGGTATGCTGATGGTGGCAGATCTGAGCTTGAAAATTTCTTCATATTGACTATTTAAAAATTCTTGTTATGCACATTTGATAACATTTGTATTTGAGTATACATCTCCTTATATATTATACAATTTTCTGTGTGCTTTTTCCTGTCATAATAATTTATTTTTTGATAATAGCTTTAAATGACGCATTGAAAGAAGAAATTCAGCAGCTGAAGGTATTAACTGGACAAACTATACCGAATGGTGGACCCATGATGAACTTTACCTCATTTGGAACTGGCCAGCAGTTTTATCCCAACAATCACGCTATGCATACCCTTTTAACAACACAACAATTTCAACAGCTCCAAATACATTCTCAGAAACAGCAGCAGCATCAGTTTCAGCAGCATCAACTGCATCAGCTCCAGCAACAGCAAGAACAGCAGCAGCAGCAGCAGCAATCTGTTGATGTGAAGATGAGGGGAATGGCAGCTTCTCCGAACCAGAAAGATAACATGTCAGATATCAACCCCCTTCATCAAACTAGTGAGAAAGGGATTGGCTATTAGTTGAACATGGAGTCTCTACTTTTTTAAAATCATAGCTGCAGTCTGTTGTCGGATAGGGTGCCCATCAAACTAGTGAGAAAGGGATTGGATATTAACATGGAGTCTCTACTTTTGTAAAATCGTAGCTGCAGTCTGTTGTCGGATAGGGTGCCCCCAGTTTTCTCATCCCAATCTTTAGAGCTTTCATTCTATTTCATTCCATTAATTGGCTATTACAATTCTTATACACTGTTATACATTGCTTATACATTGTTTATACACTGTTTATACTTTGTTTATACACTGTTTATACATTGTTTGTATACTGTTATACACTGTTTATACATTGTTTATACACTGTTATACATTGTTTATACATTGTTTATATATTGTTTATACATTGTTTATACACTGTTATACATTGTTTATACATTATTTATACATTATACACTGTTTATACACTGTTTATACATTATTAATACACTGTTATACATTGTTATACACTGTTTATACACTTCTTATACGCTGTTATACATTGCTTATACATTGTTTATACACTACTTACACATTGTTATACATTATACACTTTTTATGCAATGTTATATGTTTATACACTTATTATATATTGTTATTCACTCTTTATACATTGTTTATACATTGTTTATACATTATTTATACACTGTTATACATTCTTTATACATTGTTTATACATTATACACTGTTTATACATTGTTTATACATAGTTATACATTTCTTATACATTGTTATACATTTCTTATACATTGTTATACATTATTATACATTATTTATACATCTTTTATATACTTTATACATTGTTTATACACTCTTTATACACTCTTTATACCTTAGTTATACCTTAATTATACCTTAGTTATACCTTAATTATACATTATTTATGCATTGTTTTTACACTACTTATTTATTGTTATACATTATACACTTCTTATACAATGTTATATGTTTATACACTTATTATACATTGTTATACACTCTTTATACACTGTTTATACACTGTTTATACACTGTTATACATTATTTATACATTGTTTATATATTATTTATACACTGTTATACATTGTTTATATATTTTTTATACATTGTTTATACATTATACACTGTTTATACATTGTTTATACATTATTTATACACTGTTTATACACTTCTTATACATTGTTATACATTATTATACACTTCTTATATATTATTATACATTATTTATACATTGTTTATACACTTTATACATTGTTTAGACACTGTTTATACAATCTTTATACATTAGTTATACCTTAATTATACCTTAAGATACATTATTATAGTGATTATACCTTAGTTATTCCTTATTTATACCCTAAGATACATTATTATATTGATTATACCTTAATTATATCTTAGTTATACTTAAGATATACTATTACAGTTATTATACCTTAGTTATACCTTAGTTATACCTTAGTTATACACTATTACATTGATTATACATTAGTTATACCTTAATTATACATTAAGATACACTATTACAGTGTTTATACCTTAGTTATACCTTAATTATACATTAGTTATACATTAAGATACACTATTACAGTGTTTATACTTTATTTATACCTTAATTATACCTTAGTTATACCTTAATATACAAAGGCATAATTAGTTATACTTTAGTGAAAAAAATATGTCGGAAAAAGTATATACATATGGACTTTGTTTCGAAGATAAAAAAAAAATAAAAAAAACTTTCTAAAGTCACGTGACAAAAAAATAAACGGATTGAGAGATAAATGCGAAATTAGATTAAAAATTATAAAAAGAGGAGAGAGAAACGTTGACAAAATAGAGAATGTATTTTAGAGATTTTGATTTGTGTTTTGTTGTTTACTTTGTGCATGAATCACGTAAAAATGATAATTTTTGTTTTAGGTATTTTTGAAATTTTGAAAAGTTTTTAAGGTATTTATGCAAACTTTTGCTTTTGAGGTAAAAATGTTAAATGGTGCCAATAGTTATGTATTTATGTAAAATTCCCATTTATTTATTTATTTTTTTGCAATTTAGGTAAATATCCGTTTTTGCGAAATTCATTGGGCCCATTAGACTGAGTTTCAACGGCGTCGTTTTGGCTTCTTTGCTCTTCCCTGTCAACTTCACAAAAGGAAACAAAAACCAGCCGAATTGCCTCATATTTCTCGCTATCAACCTTCCTTTTCTCTGTTCGTTGTTTTATATTATTTTATCTTCCTAATGGCTGATCTTCATCATATTCTTCTCTCTCCAATCAGTCAACGCCATACCAAACTCAAACCCAAGCCAATCATTTACCTCTTTCTCTCAATTTCAAAGCAGCTTCCAAATCAGGCCGTGTTTTGCTCTGCAATCCGCAGTCTCAAATGGGTCGTAGGCAAAACGACTCAGAAACCTCCCGTTTCTCCTCTCTCACTCTTCTCTTGCTGGGTTTTACCTCCTGTGCTGTAGTCTACACTGTCCTCTCCTTAGTTCTAAATCCAAACACTGGTTCTGGAACACTGTCTTTGGCATTGATAGAGGAGAATTATGACGGAAATGGCGGAGGATGTTGTCGAGGGATTGAGAATTTGGAGCTATGGGGAGCTGCAGTGAAATGGGGATCGGAGTTTAAGTTCAATTCTTCCAGGGAATGCTGTGAGGCTTGCAAGGCTATGTGTAATGGCAGTGACGGGCCTTGCTTGTGTGATACTTGGGTCTATTGTGGAAATAGACAGACTTGTGGATCCAAATTCGGTGAGGTCAGATTGAATTTTTGTGTTTGACTTTTCATTTTTCTGCTTTTGAGGGTTGTAATTTACTGTGGTCTGATTCCTTCTTGGATTGAATTATCTACTGCATTTTTGAAACCTTGATGGATCAGTGATCTCATTTGAAGTTGCACATTTAGAAATTAATATGCTTGCCTCACAAACCATGATTAATAGTCCTCAGATTTAGTTGGTTTAACTTCATAAAATGTTTATGAGTTGGAATCTTTTTGCCATTTGTTGAGAACTTGTAGCTGTTATAGTTTGTTTCATTTTATGCGATGGTTGGGCAAAAATGTTTTCTTAATGCTATTATGTACTTTTAGTCACTACATTCACAATTTTCATTAGGGTGACTCTCTTCATTTGTTGTCCAGTGTTGGTTGAAGAAGCAGAAGGATATATTGTCCCCTGATCGGCAGGAAGCAGGTGACAAGGTTAGCTGGACTTCAGGGCTCATTTTTGGAAAAGGAGAGGTATCTAATTTGGTTCTATATCCTTTTCATTTGAGATTGAAACGCATTTTACTGCATTTGCACCATCTCAGATGTCTGTTTTCCACTAATATCTTTGCTTTGTTTATATTGAAACCGAAATATGTGTTGTTGACATTTTTCATCATTGTTGTTCTTTCTAGGGCATTGTTGGCTTGGAAACAAAATATGGCACTCTACACATAAAAGTAAGTTTTTCGTGCTGTTGACTGGTTTTTCTATCCAAATTTTGTGACAAGAACTTGATGTTCTTTAGTCATGTTAGGTCAGAGTGTTTTTATCACTAATTATTTTGTAGGACATTTAAAATTAAGTTCCAAGTGTTACTTTATTCCGGAGGCAACTTTGAAGGGTTATTAACTAGCTAAGAACGTTCTAAGTTGAGGAGTTTGTGTGTCGATTCATTGCTTCTCTGATTCTCAGAACATCCTGATTTAAAACTTCTTTATGTTAAAAAAGCTAATATTTATTGACACTTGACCACATAATGATGATTATTGTGCTGAGTGCTGACATATTTGATTGATTTCTTTTGCTTCGAGTTATAATTGACTACATAAAAACAATTAGGATCCCCGCAATTTCATATCATTTTATATGTACAGGATCATGTTAATTTTCCTATGTATGTGAATAGTTTTGAAAAGTTTTTCCTATTGGTTTGATCTCTTTCTAAGGATTTTTGTTTTCCTGTTTGCTCTGTTTCGTCCTTGGGTTAAAACTTCGTTCTGTGCAGCTTTTCCCAGATTGTGCTCCTCATTCTGTAGCTTACATTCTAGAGTTGATAAATTTGCGCCATTGTGCTGGTTGCGAGTTTTTTCGTGCAGAGAGCCGCGGCCAAGTTTGGGATTCAGAAGGAAACCACATAAAAGATGTAAGGATGCATTTAATTCCATCTCAGCATTCAATCTGAAAATTTGTTCTACAACACTTGAGCATCAATAGGTTTCAGCAGAACTCCCGTTATTAGTTTTCATTTCTCAACTATATAGTACATCTGATTATCTTATTACTTGAGTCTTGAGGCATCAATTTGGGTGGAGCTTCTGCGTATTAGTATCTGACTTTATATATTCTTAACTCTTTCAGGCATCATTTGGCCCTCCATTCGCTTTGATTCAAGGAACACTAGAAGCTCAAGGAACAGAATTCAAAAAAATTCCTGGGGAAGCTTGCCCAACAATAAAAAGGGGTTCAGTTGCATGGGTTGGTTCTGGCCCAGAATTCACGATCAGCCTAGCCAACCACCAGGAATGGAAAAAATCATATACTGTTTTCGGTTCTGTTCTTATGGAGGACATGGGAATAGCAGAAAAGATTTCACAGCTCCCTACTAAACCGGATGTTTGGAACAATATCAATGTGTCTGTTTTGGTAAATCCAGTTCCTATAACGTTCCGAAGAATCAAGACGAGCACTGGAGAAATTGATACAAATGCAAAATCAAGTTGAGAAGATCTGAAGATGCCCGTTTTCTTAAAGGACCAACACTATAAATGAAGAACACAAGTGTAAGATTATAATGCAGAAATTTACTTGTCGATAATGCATACATATTTCTTCTCATTGGTTTGAGTTTTGCTTGATTTACTGTACATTATGAACTCAATCTCGGTTAATCTTTTCTTCAACTGTGAATTTGTGAAAGTTTATAAAACTATAAATAACATATTTTTGTTGGTTTGAGTTTGAATCATTAATTTTCTGTCCCATGTTTATTTTACAGATAAAGACGCCAATTGCAAAAACAATTTGTCTAAAATGAAGTTTGAACTATTGATTTAGTTCAAAATTTAGTAGTCCTAAGTCAAATTAGTTTTAAAGTTTTTCGCATCAATATATATCTTGTATATTATAGGGTAGTAATTTATTAATATCTGATTTTAAAGTAAATTGCATCAATATATGTTGTGTATTTTTTTTTTAAGGGTAAACTAATAATTATTTACATTTTTTTTTTATATAGTGTTACTTTTGAATTATTTTGATAAAAAGTTATATAGTATAACTTCTAAAGCAAATTAAAATTAGTTTGACCTTTAAATTGCTTAAACTAAATATTCTAAATTTGAATGATAATTCATGCAGCCAAAATTCAAACCAATTAACAGGATGAGAAATAGGGCTACAAATGGATAATTAATCAGTCTATTAGATTAATTTTGTCCGTTAACCATTTCATTGATTGTTTAATAAATATATAAGTATTTCCCAGTCCATTAGAATCGGTGAACCACTAATTGATTAACTTTTTATTTCGGTCGGTAAACTTTTTATTTCGATTATTAATCATGAGTCTTAGATCAACAAAATAATTAAATCAAAATCTCCAAATCAAACAATTCTTACAATCGATTATAATTATATAGTCGCTGAGCCATGAAAACCATCTGGTTAGCTTTTATTCCAAAACAAATGAATTTTGTTGGATATATAAAAGTTGTATGTTGAATTGTAATTAATTACACTCGGAATTAGAGCTTTCATTGAACTAAAGACTTAATCAACCAAAACACAAGCAAGAAATTATTACGAGACACATCCTCCATTACCAAGCTAATGTAATATATATCTTCTCTCTGTTATTGTCGTCATATTCATATTTGTATGCTTTGGTTTATGTATGTTTCTTGTATCATATTTATTGATTTTTGCAATTTTGTTTTCTTTTTTATTAAACGTAGTAAACTAATTAAATTTTGATGAAAGGTCCACTTTAGTTTCTTTAAGTAAAAAAAAAAAAAAAAAAAAAAAGCCTTTTAACTATCATAATGTATTTGAGCCATTGATATAGTTCTTTTATAATTAACTTTTCAAAATTGAAAACATTTAGTACTTGATATATTAAATATTGAGAATATTGTGGTCGTTTGACAATTATTAATATCTTTATGATAACTTCTATAAGCACTATTATAGTAATTCTCTTACAGAAATTAATGATATTAATGATTTATAAAAGAGTAAAAATGATATATCTTTATTGTTGATAGTTCAGACCTTAAAAAAAGTCTTTATTCCCAAATTAATTATAGATAGATTAAAAAACAGTACCAGAAAACACATTCTCGATAACAAAAAAAGTTAAAAGTCAGTATGGTTTTATATAATTTCCATCGCCAAATTAACAAGAGAGAGGGCAAAGGAGACATTTTGTATTATTATTAATTAATCGAATATATTAAATTAAGTAGAGCATCTGCTGCAATCCCTGAGATGATGCTGCATTGTCTCCTTTTGTCAACTGATGATTCTTCTTAATTTGGAGATCTAAATAATTGCAGCACAACACAACACAAGGACGTTGAACTTCGGTTTTGTTGGGAAATAGAGTGCAAATTAAGTGTTGCACATGGTGATGTAAAAATAATTAGGCCATGTTCACTACAAATATAAATAATTAGCAATTATTAATCTAACATCTGATCTCATAAATAACCCAGAGGTCTCTTAATTTCCACACTACTTTCCATTTCTCCTAATGGAACAGACCCTGATCCCCTCTTTCCCAATGCTTCTCATTTCTCTACTCTTCATCTTCCTTGTATTAAGAATAATACAGAAGAAAAAACACAACCAAAAAGCTACCACCAGGACCATGGAGGCTACCTCTAATAGCGAGTATCCACCACTTAATCACCTCCCTTCCGCCTCCAAGACTCGGCTAAAATCTATGGACCTATTATGCATCTTCAACTCGGTAAACTTTCAAATATTGTAATTTCTTCACCTGAAATGGCTAAAGAGATTATGAAAACCCATGATATCTTCTTTGCTCAAAGGCCCCATCTCCCTGCACTAGCTGTTACAAGCTATGATTTTACAGACATTGCATTCGCACCCTATGGCGACTATTGGAGACAAATGCGAAAAATTTGCACAGTGGAGCTGCTGACTGCAAAACGTGTGGATTCATTCAGATCAGTGAGGGAAGCACAAATATCAAATGAGATTTGATATTTGTGCTTCCCTCACTGATCTGAATGAATGAGATGCATTTCTTCAAGTGCAGGATCTGTTGTCAATCTAAGCATGATGCTTAATTCTTCCACCTATAGCATCCTTTCGAGAACTGCATTTGGTAAGAATTGGGAAGGATATAGTTATAGCTGCTATAAAAAATATGATTGCAGCTCAGGAGGTTTTAGTCTTGCTGATTTGTATCCTTCTGTCAAACTTTTTCAAGTGTTTAACGGATAGATTTATAAATTAAAGATAAATCAGAGAAAAATTGATAAAATATATCAAAGTATCATTGATGAACATAGAGTTAGAAGGGCAGCTGGAAGCAACGGAAATGAAGATCTTATAGATGTGCTTTTGAATCTTCAAGAACAAGGAGACCTTCAGTTTCCTCTCACAGATGACAATATCAAAGCAATCATTTGGGTTAGTACGTAGTACTTCAAAATTCTGTTTATAAATATAATAATGTCATCACTTTTATCACTCAAAGTTATTCAAATTCAATTCATGACATATTTGGCGGTGATATTTTAGAATGGACGATGGCAGAGTTGATGAAAAATCCAAGAGCAATGAAAAAGGCACAAGAAGAAGTGAGACGGGTGTTTAGCAAAGACGGGAACGTCGATGAATCACACCTCGATGAACTTAGCTACTTAAAACTTGTAGTCAGGGAAACTCTAAGATGGTATCCACCGTTTCCATTGTTGCTTCCAAGAGAAAGTAGGGAGGAGTGTTGTATATATGGATATGAGATTCCTGTCAAATCTAAAGTAATTGTGAATGTATGGGCAATAAGAAGGCATCCTAATTACTGGACCGAAGCTGAAAAATTCTATCCATAGAGATTCTTAGATAGCTCAATAGATTACAAAGGCAATAATTTTGAGTTTATTCCATTTGGTAGTGGAAGAAGGATTTGCCCAGGATTAACATTTGGTATGGCTAATGTTGAGTATCCACTAACGCAGCTGCTGTTTCATTTTGATTGAAAACTCCCTACAGGAATCACCCTTGAAAATCTTGACATGCCTGAGCTTTTTGGAATTGTGGTAAGGAGGAAAAATGAACTGCACCTAATTCCCATTCCCTATCATCTTTCAAATTTCAGCTAAGTCTTTATAGCTCTTGAAAATGTGGGACATCATACATTTCAATAGATGACAGTACTGAAGGAAATATTTGTCATTTTCGATGAATTATCAATGATTAAAGATTTGTAAGAAATTGAGAGACTTAATGGGATCGATGAATTATCTTAATTTCCTTCGTGTTGGATAATGATAATAATAATAATACTTCAATCTTTTTCGATGAGTGAAATCTCTCCTGGTTAACGTTTAATTTTAGTCAGACGCTAAATAATAGCTAGCTTTGAATTTTGAGGGACAAAAAATGATCTTTTTATTTATTAATGACGGTAAATATAGAGAAACTCTCCAATTCAATATGAACTATGCTAGAATCTATTCCATAAAATAGACAATTTATACCTACGGAATAATTTTTGTTTCAAAACCGTTCAACTAATGATTCTATCTAAAAATATTATTTCATAAAGATGTAGATTTCTTGTATAGACAAACTTTATAATAATTTTGGACTATGATAATCATTAAACTACATGGATAAAAATGTTTCTATGTATAGTTCCTTTTTCATAAGTTTCTACACTTGATGTATACAGCTAAAATATCTTATGCGATATGATTTTTGTAAAAATAAGCTTAAGAAAATACAATTTTTTCCATTATTTCTTTTTTTGTAAGAAAAGAAAAAAGGTTTTGTCATTTTTGAACAAAACTTGGTATTAGCTTGTTAATCTAGTTTTGGTCCAAAATGCTTTTCTCATGCAGGTTTGACAAATCATCTATCATAATTTAAATCAATCAAATCGGCTTGTATGGCCTGGATATAATAACATTGATCTAAAGTGATAGAAAATAAGTTTAGACTGTTAGGAATAGCGTCAGAGTTTAGAAGAGATAAGGAGAAAAGAGAGAACTTATGTTATATATGTTGATTCGGTATCTATATGGTGCCATATCATTAGTAACTGAGAATACAAATGGTTACATGCTACTTATTAGATTGGTTTCCTTTCATTTGTGATTTTATGAAGTTTTTCGCGTTATGATCTAAAATTTTAGGCCTTTTATATATATCCAAAAGTTTAGGGATGATAGATAGACTTAAGCCGGCAAATAAAATGATAGGGAGCAAGTTGAGAAGGGCACATGCAGTTGCTGTACTCACAGGAGTTCCCCCAAATAACTACTATATTATTTAGTTCATAACTTAAAATAATTTAGCTCATTGAGTAATCCAGGCTGTAAACATGGCAATAATTTCATTTGTTGAGTTAACATTATTTATTGAATTTTACTGGTTCAAGCTCAGATTTGAACATATTAATTATATTATCTATAATCCATAATACATATATGCATGGTTAGAAAGTATGATGAGATTTTTTTTTAAAGTTTTTCTTTGTTGATGTTTTAATAAAATATATTTAGCTAAATGTTAAGTTTATGATTGTTGATAAACATAAAATTTAATTAAAAAATCATTATTCATTTTATATGTACTTGAAATTGTATTTTTTAAATGTTTGATGTGATTAGATGAAAACTATATTTTAAATTTTTATTTGAATTTTAAAAAAGTATAGTTTTACTGATAAAATAAGTGAAACTTTCTAACTGTGTTTGATGTATGTAACTAATCACAGCTGGTAAAAGAAAATTTAATGAATTATGGATAGATTAACAATTGATTTTTAGAAGGTGTTATCCATTTCCATTAACCAAAAATTTTAAAATAACAAGCCACTTCCTGGTCGATCGGTTTTGGGAAATCGATTTTTGGTTTTTTTAATTATTTTTGTGCCTTTCGAATGAGAAATATGATACCCAAATTTCATTTTTGACGATTCACCTCCAAAACAGTTGAAGGTCAAATTAAAGGTAAAAATTGACTTATTTATTTTCGCATATTTTTTGTTAAAATTGACTTATTTATTTTCGCATATTGTCACATATTTTTTTGGGCAAATTAAAAAAAAAATTCGGTGATTTTATTTTTTTGTAAATAAAAGAATGTGGTTTTTTTTTTTTTTTTTCTAAAAAAGATGATTGTGTTTTAAAATGTTAACAAAAAAAAAGGATAATTAACATTTTTCCGTTAAAAATGATAATATAGCGGAGAATATTTTTAGTTATTTAACATATCAATAATTTATGTAGATTATTTAAAAATTTTACATCAAAATTTGAATATTTTTCAAAGATTTTTCAATTTGTTATGATTTTTTTAAAATCTATTATTATTATTTAATTTATAAAAATATTTGCTTTTTTTTAAAAATTTTCAAAATTTATCATTCATGTGTATCGTATTTTTATTAACCAACTTGAAAATTTTGAGTTCAAAATGAACAAGAATACCCTATGTAATGTCATGATTTAATTTTAGTTATTCTTTTTTTGTTAACATTTTAAAACACAATCCTCTTTTTTAAACAAAAGCAAAAAAAAAAAAAAAAAATTGAAATCATAGGGTTTTTTTTTTTTTGTGTAATTTGCCCTATTTTTTTCCATTGGTTCATTTGTTAAAACTTATACGGCGTCGTCTAAATGCCCTGCTTTCCCAAATTTCCCCCTTTAAATCTTCCTAAATCTTCCTCCGTCATCGACACCTCTCTTCCCGCCACCGGAAGAACGATGGTCCAATTTCACGAGCACATTATCACAGACCTCCTTGAGGAACCCACCGGTGGACTTGTAATCCTTTCCTCGGGTCTTTCTCTTTCAAAACTTGTTTCTTCTCTTCTTCTCCTTCACCATCCCTCTCAAGGCACTCTTCTCATTCTCTCCCCTCCCCCCTCTCTCAAATCCCAAATCCTCCACCACTTCACCTCTCGTCCCTATCACTCCCCTGAAAACCGCCAAATCACCGAAATCACAGCCGAGCTTCCCGCCCACTACCGCCTCTCTCTTTACTCCTCCGGTCAAATTTGCTTCATCACTCCTAGAATCTTCATCGTTGACCTTCTTAGTAGTAGAGTCCCCGTCACTAGCCTATCGGGATTGATTCTTCTCAATGTCCACTCTCTTTCTGAAACTTCGACGGAAGCTTTCATTGCTCGAATCCTCAAAACCCTATCTAAGAACATTTACATCCGTGCCTTCACCGACAAACCGCACGCTATGGTGGCAGGGTTTTCGAAGACGGAGCGTATAATGAAGTCCCTTTATATAAAGAAATTGCACCTTTGGCCTAGGTTTCAGGTTTATGTTTCGGAGGAGCTCGAGAGGACTCCGGCCCAGGTAATTGATGTGAGGGTGCCGATGACTAAGTACATGGTGGGGATACAGAAGGCGATTGTGGAAGTTATGGATGCGTGTTTGAAAGAGATGAGGAAGACCAATAAGGTTGATGTCGAGGATCTGACTGTTGAGAATGGATTGTTTAAATCTTTTGATGAGATTGTGAGGAGGCAGTTGGATCCAATTTGGCATATATTGGGAAAGAAGACGAAGCAACTGGTTTCTGATTTGAAGACCTTGAGAAAATTGCTCGACTATCTTGTCAGGTAATGTTTGTATTTAATTGTCCTGATTCGAAACGTGAATGGAGAAAAGTTGATTCGATTAGTTATAAGCTTGTGAAGAACCCAATTTTTTTTTTGTTAAATGTCTAGGCAGATATTATCATTATTTATTTGGGACAAAAAAAAAAAAAAAAAGATTGAGGAGATCGTAGGATCACATAACAGTGGAGAAGCACATTTATCACCAATTCTGGTCTATTTATGATACTTCAAATGTGAAAACTTCGAAGGGAATGCTGGACAACTTCATTCTTAGCTCTCTAAAGAACTCTGCCCTAACAGGAATTGGTGAATTGTTTTATTTGTGCTAGGTATGACGCAGTCAGTTATTTGAAATATTTGGATACACTTAGGGTGTCAGAGAGTTTTCGGTCTGTTTGGATATTTGCAGAGTCGAGCTTTAAGATATTTGACTATGCGAAGAAGCGTGTATATCGTTTGGCAAGGTCAAATGATGTAAAAGGAAATGGGTCTAGTAGCAGCACTACCAGTAAAAAGAGGAAACTAAAGAGAAATGATAATGAGGAAGAAGGTGAGGGCATCTTATTCAATTCCTATTTTATTTTATGATTACCTATGTCTTGAGTCTTATTTTTCTTCTTTACATGCTCATTCGGTAGCTGATGGAACTTCATCCACTGATCCAAATGGTGGAATTATGCTGGAGGAGGTTTTAGAGGCTGCACCAAAGTGGAAGGTGTTACGTGTGAGTGAGTGAGTTCCAATTTCTATGTTATCTTATAGTTGAAGCTATTTGTAACAATTGAGATATGGTGCTTGAGCCTGACCTTGTCAGTGGTAGTCCTGTTTTCCTGTTATAACTAATGGCTCTTTTGGCTACAATAGCGGTTATTATTGCTAGTATGGATGTTAATAATGAATGATTAAGTAGAAGTTTATTAAGGCTAGGAGAATCCAGTGTTATTTGACATAAATTTGCTTGTTATAGGAAATTCTTGAAGAGATAGAGGAAGAAAGACAAAAGCACAGAGAAGAGGATTTGGTTGAAAGCGGAGAAGATGAAAATGGCATAGTTCTAGTGGCTTGCAAAGATGAACGCTCATGCATGCAGCTTGAAGACTTCATCACCAATGGCCCACAAAAGGTTTTTCTGTATTTTCTATTGTTATTTTCATTCTTTTTTTTCCCCTTGAAGTAAAATCCTTTCAAGTTTTATCCGCTTTTTGGAACTTTGTGCTCACTATTTCACATGTGACTTGCTAACTTGGATACTAATATTAAGTAAGTCATTAGTAAATGATTGTTGGCATATTTCCATTTGAAGGTCTTGCAAGAAGAGTGGGAGAAGTACTTATTGAGCAAAGTAGAATTGCGTGGCTTCCAAAAACCTCAGAAAAAAAAGCCTAAACCAAAGGAATCAAAGGGATTTGGTATTCTTGATGGTGTTGTCCCTGTAACAGCTGGACAGAACACAGAAGCAAGCAGCATAAACAAGCAGGAACATTTTGCTCTGTTGGCAGCTGCATCAGAATTAAGAAATCAGCGTAAAAAAGATTGTATTGTCCAGGATGAACCACAGCCTCTTGACAACAGCGGCAAACAGGGAAAAGAAAGGGGTAAAGGACGGAATAAGAAACGCAAAGCTAGTGGTCAAAATTCTGGAAAGAAAGATGATAATGTCAGTAATAAAGTGAAAACAAGCAATAAGCCTGAATTATCTAGTTCAGGGAATGATGGCAAGACTTCAGGGTATGAAAAACCTGTTGCTGATGGATATTGTGAAGGCAGCTTCGCAGGTGCATCTATAGACCAGGGAGTTCTTCGCAGGCATTCTCAACAGCCTGGTACTTCACATAGCACTGCAAAACGAATACCACCGGTGCATTTTTATGCTGAAGAAAGTGATGAGCCCATACTTGACATTCTAAAGCCCTCTGTAATTATTGTTTACCATCCAGGCATGACACTTGTTCGAGAAATCGAAGTGTATAAAGCTGAAAATCCCGCAAAAATGCTGAAAGTTTATTTCCTTTTCTATGAAAGTTCTACTGAGGTCCAAAAGTTTGAGGCAAGCATACGAAGGGAAAATGGAGCATTTGAATCCTTGATCCGGCAGAAATCATTGATGATGATTCCAGTTGATCAGGTATGTTCTACTTGAGTTCTTTCTCATCCTCAGTTGAGATTAACTTGTTCCTTGCTTACTGGTATCCCGTTCCCTTTTAATCCATATGAATTACAAAGTTTAGTACTGGTGAAAAATCTTTATAGTCATGTAAACTGTAAATTTTATTCTCTTTATTAAGCTCATATTACTTTAGTTACGATGTAGCTTGAGCCCTTTTTAAGGAGGAATAGTGGGTAGGACATTATACAAATGGAGGACTTTGTTGTCATCAATGTTAAATCAGGATTCACTATAATACTATTTTCATAGTTTCTTTATCTGCTAATAAACTCAATGAACATTACTTATTTTGCTCTGTGATTAGGGTAATTCTATGATACATGTAACTGAATTAAACCTAAGTTCATTGTTTCTATTAAATATTGTCCTGAAGTTGTTCATAAACTCATTTAGCATATTTTAAGGTAACACTTATTAGTGGCAATCTCTGTCAGTTTCTGTATCAATACGAGATACTATTTCCTTTTAATTTTTGGATTGCGCTTGGTACAGAATGCAAATGGCATTGGATTCTGTTCTTCCGAAGAGTCACAACCTTTGAGTTCCCAAAATTCAGTTACCAGAAAGGCTGGTGGAAGAAAAGAAGCTGAGAAAGAAGTGCAGGTTTGTATAGGCTGCTTGCCTTTTCTATGATTTCTAGTCCTCTATCCACCATACAATATATTTTTTTTTCTTTTCCAGGTCATTGTGGACATGAGAGAATTTATGAGCAGCCTTCCAAATGTCCTCCACCAGAAAGGTATGCGTATTATACCTGTAACTTTGGAAGTTGGAGACTATATCCTTTCTCCCCTGATATGTGTGGAGAGAAAGAGTATTCAAGATCTTTTTATGAGCTTCACATCAGGCCGCCTTTACCACCAAGTGGAAACTATGGTCCGGTATTATAGAATACCTGTTCTTTTGATTGAGTTTTCACAAGACAAAAGCTTCTCGTTTCTGGTAACGTACATTAAATCTAAGTTAATGTGTTTAGGGTTGGCTTGTTTGATTCATTGATTACTTATTTGGAAATGAATTTGCAGTCAGAAAGTGATATTAGTGATGATGTTACACCAAATAGTATAATATCCAAGCTGTCATTGCTGGCTCTTCATTTTCCGCGCCTGCGCATCATTTGGTCTCGTAGCTTGCATGCTACTGCTGAAATATTTGCCTCACTGAAGGCAAATCAAGATGAACCTGATGAATCCAAGGCAACAAGAATTGGTGTCCCATCAGAAGAGGGTATCATCGAAAATGACGTGAGGCAAGATGCATACAACTGTCTTTCTTTTTCTTGATTTCCATTAATGCGTTCTGGGAAGATGGAGATCGAATTCACTACCTTTCCAGATGTTTAGACACCAAACAAACCTGATTAGACCTGAGTATTTCTTACTCACTTGTTATTACTATTGGAATTAGATTTATAATATGTTTCTTGGTGATATGATTACAGAGCTGAGAACTACAATACATCTGCGGTGGAGCTTTTGAGACGGCTTCCTGGAGTAACAGATTCCAACTACAGGGCTATAATGGACGGGTGTAAAAGCTTAGCTGAACTTGCCCTTCTTCCTTTAGAGAGGTTAACTGAATTAATGGGTGGTCAGAAAGCTGCTCGAACTCTGAGGGACTTCCTGGACGCTAAGTATCCAACTTTGCTCTGATCCTCTTTCATTATGGTACAGAAAATTGTGCCTAATTTATGATTTATCCATTGTTTTACTATTCTAGCACAGAGATCATACAGTGGAGTAATTGTTGCTCTACAATGGGTAGTTGCGGTTAGATTTGCATTTTTTCACGTTGTAATGTATTTTATTTATTCTAATTTTTATAATTGAGCAGAATTTTGCATTGCAATATTTCAAGTGGCCTGAATATTTCGTTGTAAATTTTCACTTAGCAGAATATTTCGTCTTCCTTCTGGGACACTTTATAAAATTTTCATAATATTAACAAAGTAAAAAAGTGGCTTCTTCACAGATATTATTGCTATTTTGGCTCATGTATTTCAATATCATGTCATTTAATTCAACTCCTTTATGTGAAACAATTTTGTTATCGTTATCTGTCTACTTCAATTTTGAGACATGTACCTGTATCTGTTTCAGTTTGTTTCTAAATTTGATCCATAATTGATGATTTGAAATATATACAGTTATAGAATTGGAGGATTCATGGTTAATAATTTCAAGAAAAATTAAACACGACTGCTAAAATTGAAATATAGGAACTAAAATGATAAATTGTGCAAGTGTGGGAGTGACATTTTAGCTTCTACCTAATTGTTAACTTAATTTAAAAAAAAAAAAAAAAAAATTCTTACTTTCTCAAATCAAAGATATACATAGGAGCAACGCACAGACCATTATCAAAGTTTTGAATATGTCTTGGTGATCATTAAAGTCAATTTCGCGGTAATAAAATTATTAAAGTTCTATGTTGACAATAATGTCAATTTGGCCGAATTTGAGAAAAAAACTCAACCTAAAAATAACGTGGCTAGTACAACGACTGCTTTACTTACCAACTCATCATCATCATATTATATTTTTCCAGCATGCATGTGACAATAAAAAAAAAAAAAAACTTAAAAAAAAAAATGATGTGTTTTACATTTTTATTAATTTTTAGTTCTACGTGGCGGAAATTGAATAGAAAAATATGACATGATGATATAATAATAATAAGAAACTTGGATTGATTCCCGACATGAAATTTTTGAACTGTTTTTTCCCTCAAATTTGACTAATTTATTGACCCAAAACTTAATTTTAATAATTATATTTAATACAAAATTGATATTCGTTACTCTGTAGCATAGATGCCAAAACATGATCGATTAAGAGAGTAGTAAAAAAATTGGGGGTAGTCAATTTTCTAAGGGCTAATATCATTTCCTTTCCATGAAAAGCGAAAACATTGGACGCGTGTAACAAACAACTGACAATCAGACCAGTATAAATTGCGGGAACTTGTAACCGCTACTTTTTGTCTTCTTCAACTGATTTGTCATGTCGTTTCAATAAACGACCTCCACTAAAACGGCACAGTATTCTGAATTTGACAAAACCACCGGCTAGAAAAATCTACGCCTTTATATAGTAAATAATCTAAAATATTTCTCAATCATAACCAGTCAATTGTATATGCGCATCATCTTCAATCGCTTCACTGATTCTCAACCGTCCTGGAGCAATGGCTCTCTCCGCCTCTGCACATCTCTCTGCCTCTAATCCGGCCGCTTCTTCCCCTTTCAAACCTCAAATCTTCCCCCTCCCCCTCACCCCTGTCGCCGCCACCAGAAAACCCAAACCAATTTTTGTCGCTTCGGTGTCTACTTCATCTTCTAACGCAGTTTCTTCCAATTGGGGGGTGGATAGCTGGAAATCGAAGCCGGCCCAGCAACTCCCTGAATATCCTGATCAGGATGAACTTGAATCGGTGCTTCAGAGCCTTAGTAGCTTCCCGCCCATTGTGTTTGCTGGGGAGGCGAGGAAGCTCGAGGAAAGATTAGCCAGTGCTGCCGTTGGAAATGCGTTTCTTCTTCAGGGTGGAGATTGTGCTGAGAGTTTTAAAGAGTTTAATGCCAATAATATTCGGGATACCTTCCGGGTTTTGCTTCAGATGGGTGTTGTTCTCACTTTTGGTGGTCAAATGCCTATCATCAAGGTTCCGATTTTATATATTCTGTGTCCTTGTATGCTTGTGTGTTTGGCTGAATGGCAGTTACTTGTTTTCTCCAATAAGTTTAGCAGCCTGCACTTAATGCGCTAAATCCAATTTCACCGAGGACCGACTTCTTCAAAAGGGCAATATTTATAATTTCTGATTTTCATTCTGCTAAATAAATATTTGGAATGAACCATTTCTCACTTAGTCCTTGTTGTTCCTCTCCTATTTTGAGGTTACGGATCCACTTCTGTAGCTATTATACTATGTTTGCTACCATTATTTTGGCTTATGCATGAGTTTTTTTTTTTTGTTTCTCTGATGTTATTTGTGGAAAATCCCAACCAAAACGTTCCTTTTTAATGGGTAAGACGATGTACCAAGGAAGTGAAAACTGGGTTTGTCCTGGAAAGAGCTTTGTAGGTATGCTTAAATGTTATTAACATCCTATATGAGATAATGAAAACTGCAGATCCTAACAAAAACTATATTAAGGGGGATCCTAAGAAGGGAAAATTAAAATTGACATCAAATATTAGGAAATCTAAAAAGGTTCAATTCATGAAGCATGAATTTTTTTTTTTTTTTTTTCTTAACTAAGGAAGCACCAAATTTGGTTGAACAGAGACGTCCTATTTTAAAAAAGAAATATCTCCTAATATTCTACTTGAGAACTTTTGCAGTTGATACTCAGTCTTTCCAGTATAGTTTGGTATGCACACTAGGATCATATACCTCCCTTTTGTTTCTCATAGTGTCTCCCCTAACTGCTCTGGAAATTAGGGATGAGATTTTTCACTAACGGAAATGATGTTTGCTGCAATTTTTTCATTACTATGAATTCTAGTTTTACTAATTTAGTTGTGTATATGTTCAATGTCTGTGATCTGTCTCTTCACTTTCGTGCTTTCTCATCTACTTGTTTATGCCTCTAGGAGTTCGGTTCTTAACATTTGTTTGATACTAAATGAAATTTGCTTTGCGTTATTGGTGTGCTGCGTTTGCATGAATCCCATGCTTTTACTTGGAGCAATGTATCAGTTCATTATGAAGAAATTTTTCATATCAAAATTGTTTGTTTTAATTATTACAGGTTGGAAGGATGGCAGGCCAATTTGCAAAACCTAGGTCAGATCCATTTGAGACAAAAGATGGTGTGAAGCTCCCAAGTTATCGAGGAGACAATATTAATGCTGATTCTTTTGACGAGAAGTCTAGAGTGCCCGATCCTCAAAGGTTGATCAGAGCATACCTGCAGTCTGTTGGTACCTTGAATCTCGTCAGGGCCTTTGCCACTGGTGGATATGCTGCAATGCAAAGAGTTACACAATGGAATCTTGACTTTGTACTGCATAGTGAGCAAGGAGACAGGTGCATCTGAATCTGAACATTCTTATGTGTGGGCTAGACTTTTTTTTCATCAGATACACCTTCATATTCATCTTTTTTAAGCATATGCAGGCCTTGTGTGGTCTATCAACGAAGTGTTTTTCTGTGTAAATTGATCTTGCATATATAATTGTTTCCTGATTGCCATCTGAGTGTACAAGTGTCTGTTAAAAGTAGATAATTTTTTATGCTGGCTAGAGTCTATTTCCCTCAATGTCTGCTACATAATTTGTGAAATTTTTATTTTCCTGGAATAATATTCTATTAGTTTGAAGCAGCTTGTATCTTATTCTAATTTCTTCTCTTTTTTGGGGAAATTCAGGTATATGGAACTTGCACGGAGAGTTGATGAGGCTCTGGGGTTCATGGCTGCAGCAGGCCTTACTGTTGATCATCCTATAATGAACACAACTGAGTTTTGGACATCTCATGAGTGCCTTCATTTGCCATATGAGCAGGCCTTAACCAGAGAGGACTCAACATCTGGCCTCTATTATGATTGTTCTGCTCACATGCTTTGGGTTGGTGAGAGGACCCGGCAGTTGGATGGAGCACATATTGAATTCCTACGAGGGGTTGCTAATCCTCTTGGAATCAAGGTAAGTGGGAATTGCAAGCTTTAGAATCTTGGAGGGCTGAGAACTATACATAATGGTGATATGGATAAGAATCTTTCCATGCGTGAAAGTAACAAATGCTGATTGTATGCTGAATTTGATTGCTAGTAAGATGGAACATGTAACCCAATGTTAATTCTCACTTGGAGATAACCATGCCATACTACTTGCTATCGATAGGAGATTTAAATATGCCTTGAAAATGAGGATGACTACCTTCATGTGGTAATTAGGTAGTTGCTGGGTTTTTAATTATGAGTGTTAAAAGGTTGCACTTGATTACCATAAAATATTTGTGTTGAATAAGTTGACTGTTGTGGATAATGAGATACAAATCAATCAAGTTGCTTAGTTGTTTTAATGGCAATTAATATTAAACGATATGAGAAACATTATCCACCCAACAATTTGTTAACTTATTTATGCTTTTGGTTTGTTGATGGGTGGATTTGTTGCATAGGTGAGTGACAAGATGGATCCAAAGGAGCTTGTAAAGTTATGTGAAATTCTGAACCCTCACAACAGACCTGGAAGATTGACAATAATTACGAGGATGGGAGCAGACAATCTGCGAGTAAAACTCCCCCATCTCATTAGAGCCATACGGCAGGCTGGGCTTATAGTCACCTGGGTTAGTGATCCAATGCATGGAAATACCATCAAGGCTCCATGTGGTCTCAAGACAAGGCCATTTGATTCAATAAGGGTAAGAAATCTAATCACACTCCATTCTACTAAAACTATGATGTACATCATTATGAATTTGCTGAGATAGGGAGAATTTTATCAGATGTAAATTTGTTTGTCACAGGCTGAGTTGAGGGCATTCTTTGATGTGCATGATCAAGAAAGTAGCTACCCTGGAGGAGTCCACCTTGAGATGACAGGGCAGAATGTGACAGAGTGCGTTGGAGGCTCAAAGACTGTAACTTTTGATGACTTGAATTCCCGTTACCATACGCATTGCGACCCCAGGCTAAATGCATCACAATCACTGGAGCTGGCTTTCGCCATAGCAGAGAGATTGAGGAGAAAAAGGTTAAGATCTGGTGATAGCATCCTTAGTGGGCAAAAAGTCGGTGGAACTGTGGCATGAGTTGAGATGCTGAAGTTTTGATTTTGATTTTGATGTTAAGATATATTAGAACTTGGTTTTGTTGTTTTGGGATATGTAAGTAGAAGTAAGACGTTCTGTTAAACAAATTGTGGTTTGAAAAGAAACTTGGCAGTGGGTGTTCAACTTGCTGTTAAAATTAATTCAGTTGTGTTCATTCAGGGTTAGAATGTATGATCCGAGATATGAGTTGAATGAATGAAAGCTATGTAAATGGGATGCCAGTGCTAATTTATAATGGGGAGAAAAGTTATGGAATTTATTATTCCATGGAAATAAATGGAACAAAGCCATGAAAAATAGCATAGTTGTTCAATTGTAATTCACGCTGCAATACTGGATCGGTCCAAAACAGGAATTACTTTCATAAGTGAATTTATTGAGTTTTGCTATGAATGAAAGCACCGAGGATCCGTGGCGCAATGGTAGCGCGTCTGACTCCAGATCAGAAGGTTGCGTGTTCGATTCACGTCGGGTTCAAAATCCCGATCCTCACACGGATTATATTTTTGATTTCCACCTCTTCCATGTCCACAGATGCCCCCGTTCATTCACAAAATTACAGTTCACTGCCACTTCCATCTAAAACCTTCAATCTTTATTAGATTAACTTGTTTCACTCGTATGAGTTAATTTTTTTTTAATTGTCTACCCCATTCCACACATCAAATTTTGATTACATCTATAGTATTGACAATAATTTATATTATCGCAAAACAAGTTATTATTTGTACATTTTACTTATACAAATATTTTTTAGATAAATAAATCAATTTGACCCTTCAACTTTACTTACATGATCAATCTATTCAAAATAAAATTTTAATATTACTTTAATTCTTCAACTTCAACATCAATTTAAATATTAACATAAAAAATTCGATATGTATTAAAAAAATACACGAATTATATGTATCACTTTTAAACTTATTTGTTTAAAAATAGTACAGTGGGCTAAATTATATGCAATATTCATTTCAAGGCAAATTAATCGTCAAGTTCAAAGATTAAATTAACCAACTATTAATTTATTAGTAATTCTTTTTTAGATTCAATTTTAATTGATGATTAAAGTGTAATTGGAAAGAAAAAAATAAAGTTTTAAGGATGATTAAATTGTGTAGTTAATTAGATGTTTGAATTCGTGATTGTTTAACGCATGTAATGCAAGTAGTAAACAGTAACACACTATTAGGCATGCTAATTGTGGATAAATTTTTAACTGATGTGATTCGTGGAATACAACGGATAAATTTTTAATTGGCTTGAGTGGTTAAGGTTTTAGTTTCTTAAGTTAGAGATTTCGAGTTTGAGTCCTAGTGTACGCAAAAGACTTTAATTGGGAGAGAGGCTATGATCAATCTTGACCCGATCAATCGGACACACTTGAAAAAAAAGAAAAATTAATCATAAAACATGAATACAATAAACTTCCATTCGTACGGACAATGATAACAATACACAAGTTAATTACTTATTTGACAGCAGAACCTTGTTCTTAGCTTCATCCCGCTGGATCATTATTATAATTATTAATTGAAATTTCATCAAACGAATTTATAAATGCTAATCAGTTTTTGATGGTATTAGCAGCAATAAGCTTGTTGATGGTTTCAACATCAGTTTTAAAGCCCTCAGCAAGAATTTCAGGAGCGATCCCACTTCCAAATACTGATACAGGCAGAGAAGAAGTTCCCGCATTCGCGCTGCCGAACATGCCAAGAGCATATGCAGGAGAATCGCTCCTCGTATTCACCTGAAAATGAACTAACCCTTTCGGGAAGATGAACATATCCGGAGCCTGAAGAGTCTGTTTAAACAGCTTGTTAGTTGTGTCCACAAATCCAACTTCAAGAACTCCTTGGAGTACTATTAAAAGCTCGGTAGATCTAGGATGAACATGAGGCGGATTAATTCCTGAGGGCGGATAAATAAGTGCAGCAACTGATACAGATTGACCTTCCAGGGCTGGAAATTCTTTCATAGTTGCTTTTGATACAATTGCTGTAGTGCCTGTTATGTTCACATTTATCAATTGCCTGAATCCGGTGTAGGTGAAGTAGTCACCCGTAAAGTTAAGTTCAGGGATGGTTATAGGCGCAATGTAATCTTTAATGATATCAGGGTCTCCTGCATTGGCTAATATTGTCATCATCATGCCAATGGCCACCAAGCTAAAAACCTTTGCCATTTTAGGGATTTCGGATTAATATGGCCAAATTATGAGTTGGTGTATGAGGGTTTTTGTAATGGGTACATATATAGAGGGAGTGAATTGAAACCATGAGGAGAGGCAAGTCCAAAGTGTTTTCATTCATTTGTCACTAATCATAGATTGCTATTAAATAATAAACAAACCCTTGTATGAATTGGCATGCATGCGATGCAACATAGGCTTATATTTTTGGCAGGATTAATGTTTTCTTGTTAATTCAAATTTGTTATTACATGGAGCCAGTAGTTCGGCTAGCTTGTCATTTTAATATTTATTTACGGATAAGATTAGTTCTCCTTGTTGTTAACATCTTAATTTGTAATCTTTGACGTGTTATATACATATAATTGTTGAATTTGTTAACATGATGAAAAGGATTTTTTTTATTTTTTAACAAAAAGTTTAGGAGGAGGAGGGGTATCTCCAGTCTAGGACTAGGAACTTACGAGAGGATTTAGATATTGCTCCACCAGTAGAGACTCAAACAACGGCAGTGGAAATTGAATCCTTGATAAAGGTGTTACAAGTTACTTCTTTACCGTTGAGCTTACCCTTGTCAGCGATGAAAAGGGATATTGATGAAGAATATTCTCAACATATATAATTACTGGAAAATGTATGCAAGTGGAATGTCATTGTTACGAGTGAAAGCATAATTAAGAATATCTGGGTGGGCATTTACACTTTAAATTCTTTGCTATAAAATATGCTGCCAGTTAAGACGATGTAAATGAAGATTTTAATTACTGTGTTTATAGCATGCATTTGTCATATCACTTTTTGGAAGACTTATAGTTACAGCACTGAATTAAAGACGAACGATAATGATAACCAAATGAGCAACTTGAAATCATATTTCTGCAACCAATTAATCTGGACAGCACACTGATTAAAATTACAAACCACAACTACTATAAAAAATGTTAGATTTAGCACTAGAACAAAATAAATTTTACTGCTAAAAAGGTTACTTAGCACTAATATTACATCAAATTTTTATTATAAATATATACAGTTATAATTTTATAGCAGTAACTAATATATTACTCTTTAAATCATCAATATCATCAATATCATTAAATTTTGTTATTCAGGTACTAAATATTTTCAATTTATGTAGGTCAGGTACCAAAAGGACCAAATCAATAGGTCACGTATCAACTGGGCATATGATAGATAGATGAGGATTCAATAAGGTTCTTATGCCTAATTATTAGGATAAGGATCTTAGTACATTCAAAATTAGTAAGGATCTTATATTATAATTAAGCTACTAATTAAGGATCTTGAAGAATTGAAGCAAGTTTTTCTGTGATTCATTCAAAAATTTGATATAGTAAATCTACCAAAAGCAGAAGATATATAGGAATCTTCAGAGTAATTATATATTAGTAAGAATGGTGCAGATGAATACGGATATGCATTAATCAAGTTTTGGAGGTGTGTAAGGGATTAACTCAATCTCACACTCGAATTCTCTTTTCATAAAAAGTTGATATTATGTCAAAAACCAATAGCAATATTTTTTCTGTAAAAGATTTCAATGAGGGCCATTCCGGCAGAAGTTGTTCCACTCCGTCAATTTGCACATTTTTTGTAGTATGTAACAAACAAGAAAAATTAGTCCTATTAAAAAGAAATATGCCTATTGCCTATGTAGCATCGTTTACCAACTCATAATAAGGTCTTCTTATTCTAATTTATGAAAAATGACAAAAAGGATGAAAACTCTTATGCACTTTCCTCAATCCTATATATACACCCTTTACATTAACCCTTGTACACCAACATCATAATTCAAGATTTTATCTACCATAATAATGGGAAAGGTTTTCAGTTTGGTGGCCATTGGGATGATGATGACAGTTTTTGCCAATGCTGGAGACCCTAATATCCTCACTGATTACATTGCACCTCTAACTGTCCCTCCTCTTAACTTTACAGGCGACTACTTCACCTACACCGGATTCAGGCAGTTGATCAATGTGAACATAACTGGCACTACAGTAATTGTATCAAAAGCAACTATGAAAGAATTTCCAGCCCTGGAAGGTCAATCTGTATCTGTTGCTGCACTTATTTATCCTCCTTCTGGAATTAATCCGCCCCATGTTCATCCTAGATCTGCAGAGCTTTTAATTGTTCTCCAAGGAGTTCTTGAAGTCGGGTTTGTGGACACAACGAACAAGCTCTTTACACAGACTCTTCAGGCTCCGGACATGTTTATCTTCCCGAAAGGGCTGGTTCATTTTCAGGTGAATACGAGGAGTGATAGTCCTGCGTATGCTCTTGGCATGTTCGGCAGCGCAAATGCAGGAACTTCTTCTCTGCCTGTTTCGGTATTCGGAAGTGGGATTGCTCCTGAAATTCTTGCTGAGGGCTTCAAAACTGATGTTGAAACCATCAACAAGCTTATTGCTGCTAATACCATCAAAACATGATCAGAATTTGTAAACTAGTTCAATATGTGTGATGCAATTTTAATTAATAATTGTGATAACGATCAGCAGGATGAAGCTTAGATCATCAAGATTCTTCTGTCAAGTAACATGAAATTCACAATAATTAACTTGTGTATTGTTTTCATTGTCCGTAGACTGTAGGTATGGACATCATTTATTTTGAATAATTCATATTCTCTTTACTTCTAGACACAAATTCAGAAATCTATTATACTAAACGCGTACAGATCCTCTAATTTTTATGTTGCTCAATTTACCCTCTAAACTTGGCAAAACCGACCTAAATTGCCCCCAAATACTTGGAGCGCGTGAAAGCTTAAGTAAGACTTAAAAATAATAAAACAAACCCATATTCTTTTTCAACAAAACCTATTAACCCCATTAACGCCATAAACTACAACAAAAATCTGATCTTCCAATTTCCTGTCAATGTAGCTCATTGTCTGTGTTTCGTGTTTGATTTGCTCCATTGTTAATTCGATTATTTGCTTCGAGATTTTTTTGTTTCGAACTTCAAATTTGTTTTTCATCTTCTCATTTTGAGTTAATTTGATTGATTTGAGCAGAAGTGAAGCTTAATGGAAGAAGATGATAAAGGCAAAAAAAGGGGAAAAAAAAGAAGGAAGAAGATGAACCATGGATTTTCTTCTTTTTTTTTTTTTATTTAAATAATTTTGCTGCTACATGTCAAGCTATCATTGGTTTGACTTTTCAAACTTGACATGTGGCAGTGCTTGTATTACATCTTCCGAAACTAGACTGGTAAAATTGGATTTTGGACTGGTTTTACCAAGTTGAAGGGGTAAATTAAGTAACATCAAAATTAGGGGGTAATAGGCGTTTCATACCAAGTAGCAGGAAATGATTTATTTGACCTTTTATTTATTTATTTATTTTAAATAATTGATAGTTCGGCCCACCCAGCTATCTTGATGGCAAGGGCATATCTCTCCGAATAGGAGGTGTAGAGTTCAAGTTTTATTGAGATCAGATATTACTCTTAAAATGAATGAAAATTATATATATATATATATATTTTTGTTGAGCTTGCATGATATATTTATTTGAAAGAGTGCGATATGGATATTAAACTATTAATTATTGGTTAAGTGTCAAAATGACCCCATAGATTTTGGCGAGAATAAATTTGACTCCAATGTAAAAAAATTAAGAAATTAAGGATCATATTATATACCTCTACTCTCTGCTATCAGAGCGAATTCCAGAATTAAGTTTGAGTTTGGATTTGGATTTGCTTCTTCTGTAACTTAACTTAACAGAAATATTGAAAAGACTTTCAAGATTTCACCAAAAAAATGAAAAGACTTTCAAGTTACAATATTTAATGGAGTTCTGAATTTGTAATAATAAATGGAACAGAGAATTGATAATACATTAAGCATAAAAAATGACGCATAATCTAATTAAACAGTGGACAAGTTATTATTCATCTTAATTGAAAGCAGAATCTTGATGACCTTAGTTTCATCCTGCTGCATTATTATTACAATTCTGAAATAAAATTGCATCACACATATCAAACAAATTTTTAAACCCTGATCACTTTTTGACGGTATTAGCAGCAATAAGCTTGTTGATGGTTTCAACATCAGTTTTAAAGGCCTCAGCAAGAATTTCTGGAGCAATCCCACTTCCGAATACCGAAACAGGCAAAGAAGAAGTTCCTGCATTCGCGCTACCAAACATGCCAAGAGCATATGCAGGAGAATCACTCTTTGTATTCACCTGAAAATGAACTAGCCCTTTCGGGAAGATGAACATGTCAGGAACCTGAAGAGTCTGCGTAAAGAGCTTGTTAGTTGTGTCAACAAACCCGACTTCAAGGACTCCTTGGATTACTATTAAAAGCTCAGCGGACCTAGGATGAACATGAGGCGGATTTATTCCTGAGGGCGGATAGATAAGTGCAGCAACTGATACTGATTGACCTTCCAGGGCCGGGAACTCTTTCATTGATGCTTTTGTTACAATTGCATTAGAGCCTGTAATGTTGATATTTACCAATTGCCTGAATCCAGTGTAGGTGAAGAAATCGCTGGTTACATTAGTTGGATCGAATCCTAGAGGTAGTAAGAAATCTTTGAGGATATCAGGGTCTCCAGCCCTGGCTAAAATTGCATTGGATAATGCAATTATCATGCCAATGGCAATGAAGCTGAAAACCTTTCCCATTTTATGAATTGAAATTATGAATTGAATTATTACGTTTTTCTATTGGCTATATATAGGGAGTGAATCAGGGTAGAGGAAATTGCAATGAATTTTCATCCATTTTGTCATTTTTCATATATTGCTGATAAATAAATAGTTAATAATTGTATGAGTCGGCAAGCGATGTTACATAGGGCCAGTTATATATATTATAGGGCCAGTTATGTTTTTGTTTGTAATATTCTTGGCTTAATTTGTCAATAATCTTAATCGGTTGCTTGTTTGAGTTGTAGGTAAAATTTATTTAATAGAAGAATACTCATTTGTATGTTCGTGATGGAAGTGGCACTCAGATATGGTCAAAACTCAGAATCAGAAAGGTGATATATTACGAAAAATGCATGCTGTAAACAAACTAAAATCTTGATTTACATCGTCTTAACCGGCAGCATATTTTATAACAAGAATTTATGAAGTGTAAATGCCCAGATATTCTCAATTACTTCACTTATAACCAGTGGCGAATCTAGCATTGAAATTTAGGGGGGGCTAAATTTTATAAAGTATGAAATCCTAAATTGAGTTTCACAATCAACTAAATTAATCAAATAAACTGTAATTAAGTGTGCAAAACAACTAATAATTAATTTATCAATTTGTAATCCTTAACCCTAAAAGAAAATTTAACATAAAACTTTCAAAATAAAATGCTATTATTTGATGATAAGAGACTAATAATAATTAACCTTGCTTTACTTTAAGCCACAAAGATGGATTGAGAATAAATGATAAAGAATAATTGTAAAAGAAAAAGATTGGGAATTTTGAAGTTGAAGAGAGAAAGTGGAATAAAAGGAAAAGAGAATGCTGCAAAAGTAAAAGAAGTGGGGGAGAGAGGGGGGGAGTAACGGGCTGTGCAATTTTTATTGTTGCTTTTCTGCTCTTCTTTTTTTTTTTTTTTTTTTTTTTCCCACTAACCAAAACGACGTCGTTTTGGTTAGTGGGCTAAATTAAAAAAAAAACCAGCCCAGTTTTATCGTTGCCTTTTCTGCTCTTTTTTTTTTTTTTTTTTTTTTTCCACTAACCAAAACGACGTCGTTTTGGTTAGTGGGCTAAATTTAAAAAAAAACCCAGCCCAGGCCTAAGCCTGGGCTGTCTTCTCCTTCAAGCAGGCGCTGCTGCGCCTGCTTGAAGGAAGAAAGGGGGTGCTTTTGCAGCACCCCCTTTGGCGGTCCAAGGGGACCGCTGGTGGCAGGGGGGGCGCCGCCACCGTCGGCCCCCCCCTAAAACTAGGGGTGAGCAAAACCGAACCAAGAACCAAAAACCGAACCGAACCGAGATTGAAAAACCGAACCGAACCGAACCAAACGCTATTTGGTTTGGTTTTGGTTTTATAAAATATAATAGTTTGGTTTTTGGTTCGGTTTTTGGTTTTTGTTAAAAAAACCGAAACTGAACCGAACCGAACCGTCATAGAAAAAAATATTTTTTTTAAAAAAATATATGTGTATATAAATAAATTTTATTTGGCATATTATATATTTATATTATTATATAGTTTGCATTTATGAGATTTTAGTAATATACATGTAATATAAATCCTTTTAAAGCAATACTTTACATGTAATTTATAAAAAATAATGATAATAAAAATTAGAAAATTAAAATTCTTTTTGATTCGGTTTGAACCGAACCGAACCGTAACCGAACCGTACTGGTTCGGTTCGGTTTGATCCGAACCATACGAACTTTGGTTTGGCTTTGGTTTTTATTTTTCTTCTACTTTGGTTTTTGGTTCGGTTTGGTTCGGTTCGGTTTTTGAACCGAACCGTGTTTTGCTCACCCCTACCTAAAACCGCCACTGCTTATAACAATGATATTCCCATTTGCAGCAAGTTTAGAATATTCTTAATCAATGTCTTTTGATCATTTTAACAAATCAAATAATTTATTATAATAAATCCATATCCAATGGCGCCTGCTCAGCTTGATAATTACTAATTTATATATCATTGACGTGTATTAATTATTGATAATTGTTGTTTTTATATGATTAATACTAAAACCATCATGCCGAAGAATATGAAACATAGATCAAAATTGACCAACAATGAAATTAAATACACAGTATAAATATTTGTTATAGTTTCTAAGTTAATCTTTAATCCACTAATTTATGGAGATTGATCCATATGACATAATTAATTTTGAATTTCTTTAATGTTGGAAGTGGGAAAATTATTGAAGGAATACGTTTTGTCTGGGAAAATAAAACACGAAGTTAGAAATTAAACTAATAAATTCTACTCCTTTTATATGTAATAAATAACTCCACTAGCAGTCATCTAAAAAGTGACTAAAACAGGTAGAAATGGCAATGGGTACAGATTTTGCGGGTACTCGGTGCTGTCTAATCCTAATGGGACTATTCGAACTTGGTATAAAAGGGCATAGGACATGAATAGGATTTAATTTCTTACTTGTCACGGATTCAGGACGAGAATGAGATTGCTTCCCATAGTATCCGCTATCTAAACCCATCCCATTAACATAGAAAATATTATAAATATTTCCTAGGTTAGTAGTGGGTTTGAATCCCACCACCTCTTGATTGAAGTGTAAAACTCTTAACTATTGAAAAAACTTTGATTTTTTTATAATTTATGCATGTAATTATATTTATCCACTATATTTGAATATTATTAAATTATTATTAATAAAAAATTATTAAATTTTGCGGGATAGGTACTTAATGAGTACACGCTATCCATAGTGGAATGAGAATGAGATTTACTTAGTTAATATCTACGGATGATGGGATAGGACGAGTATAGTTGTATTTTTAAACGCGGATACCCTATCCATTGTCATCCCTAAAAACATGTCGAATCCCATCGAGAGGTGACCCGTGGAATTTCCAACATCTTTGTATACGAGTTGACCCTTAAGTTTGATTTACTAAATCACTAATTTGGATTCGGGGAGCTTTGTGTACTAATTTAGTTGCTGTTTAGTTTCTTCCGAACAACTGTTGTTTGCTATTTCTACTTCAAACAGCAGATTCTAAATATTTGGTTAGGACTATCAAACAACTGTTATTAGTTGTTTTGGAGGTAAAAAACAATTATTTACCAACAACAAACAGCAAAAACTAACAGTAACAGCAAACAACAACATCAAACAGAAAACAGCAACAGCAGAACCAAACAGGCCCTTAGTCCTATTAACAATTTTTGTCGAATAATTATACATAGTCTAAAAGTAACTCTTATGATTTGTTTTTTTTTTTTATAAATATAAATATTTTATGTTAACATTTGCAATTTTAGGCTTCCTTAACCTTTTTTGGTAGCAAAGTACGAATAGACAGCCTTAACTAAAATTGTTGAATTGAAAATCAAATTAATATCTAAAGTTGAAGTTCATCTTTTGGTAATAAACTGATCCGGAAAATATAATTAAAGAGTAAAATTGATCATTTATCTTGTTGGGCTATATATAAAATACTCAAATCGGTTACTTCGAGCCGTGTTACTGTAGAAGGTTCACAAATTGTCATCCAAGCATCAAGGAGCAACAGCTTTAGAAGATAGTAGGAAATTAGCTTTGTCTTTTAATAGTTATGTGTTTTAGTTCGTGAGTTGTAATGCTAAGAAGGCAACTCATATGCTTTCCAGTCTACCGCTGAGATCTTCTGCCCATCCTCTCTTTGTCAACTCTCCTCTTTCTACTATTGTACATAATTTGTCTTTCGATACAAAGTAATACAATCATCCGTTTTCAGTGAAAAACGAAAGAAAGTAAACAAAATATGTTGTTAGTTTTTTTTAACCCAACATGAAAGGACATCATCGGTAAAACTTTTTTTTTTTTTTTTCCAATGAAGTGCCAAAGTCTCATAATCTCTTAGATCAAGAGATTTATCATTTAAATCTGACAAACTAATTTATGAACGAAATTTTAGAAAATTGAGTCAAATCTTAGTACTACTCCGATGATCTGAGGAACTTTTAATTAAAACTGCTATGTTAATCCATGGAAGTTAATTTTATATATATATATATATATATATATTGCAGAATCCTGTAGAGGAAAAAGCTTTTGGGTGCTTTTGACTAGTAGAATGCTTTCCAGTTCATTATATATATGACGCATAAAATACATTGTTGATATAAATCGTTAACAGTAGCTAGTCTGATCAAATATTACAGAAATTGAAGGAAATGAAATTGATATGTATGAAAATTATTTGAGAATACCAACATATATATTCTAACGGTTTTTACTTAGAAAAGAACGTCGATCATATATCTTGGCCTGGAAATTAGCATACAAATGCTTTATGCTGCAAAAATATTAATATCATTGTTGTCACTGCTTGTTTGCCTGTATTAATTTAGATATAGTCTCCTCATCAACATTGAAACCCTTAGCAAGTACTTCAGGACTAATTCCAGACCCGAATATTGTACTAGGCAACGACACAGTTCCAGCACTGGCACTTCCGAAAACGCCAAGAGCAAAAGCAGGCGAATCCATTTTCGTGTTGACCTGAAAATGAACTAGTCCTTTTGGGAAGATGAACATGTCAGAAGCCTGAAGTGTTTGTGTGAAGAGCTTGTTCGTCGACGGGTCAACAAACCCAACCTGTAAAGTTCCAAGGAGTACAAAAAGGAGCTCCGATGCTCTAGGATGAATATGAGGCAAGTTCATTCCTGAAGGAGGATAAATAAGTGCAGAAACCGAAACTCCTTGTCCTTCCAGGGCAGGGAATTCTTTCAGAGTTACTTTGGTCACAAGGGCCGTCGTTTTTCCTGTCAGGTTAGCTTTCCTGAGGAGTCTGAATCCGGTGTATGTGAAATATTGCCTTGTTATGTTGTCAGGATTCAGGCTTGGTGGCACCAGGAAATCTTTCAGGATATTAGGATCACTTGCATCTGCCAAAATTGCATTTCCTGTCGTAAGGATCAATAAAATAGCTAAAAGAAAATTCTCCATTTTGTTTTTTAGTTTGATGATTCAATTTAATTTGGGAATTAAGGGATTCAAGTTCAGGTATATATATAGTTGTCCCCCAACATCATATGTAATGAGTGGGAATTTCACAAAATTAATTCTGTGATTTGGAGTATTATGAAATGAAAACCTGGAAGAATAAAAGGTGCAATGGGTACAGGCAGGCAAGCGGTTCTTTTGAGAGTTGTTGATGGGACTGGGAGCTGGTTTTTTCGGACAAAATATGAATTAGTGTATGACTATTTCTGTCTTTGAGGATGCTGCTTACTGCTCAACGTTAAAACATTGATTAGCTGTTAACAGTGCAAATCAACTAGTTACAAACTTACAATTGTAGCACGTAATTAAATTTTATCTCCTCCTCAAAAGGAATCTGCGGCTGTTTTTTATTAATTATATATACTTAAAGGCACTAAAATAACTTTGCTTTGACACTGGAATAACTTTGCTTTACTCCTTTTTATATATATGTTTTAGTTGGTTTATCAAGATTAACGAAGAATAATTAGGATATTCAAATAACTATTTTATCCTTAGTAATTCTCTCTTACAAGTTTATTTTTCAAGTTAAAATTTTCTTTTTTCGTAATACTCATGGTTTAACTATATGATAGTTTCTATTAATACCGAACCTTTCTCTTAATATAAATAAGGGTAAATTTAAATTTATAATTCCTCAGCATTAATTTGTCCAAGCATGGTCGTGAATCTGTTCTCCTCCAAACCACTTCACTGTCTCTCACATTCTTTTAAAATTCTTCACTAATGAGCTCCATCCAACCAAAGCATAAATGATTTAGGGGGTGTTTGTTTCTGCTTTTCGCTGGAGCTTTTAGCTTTTCAATCCGAAAGCAGAAAAACTAGCGTTTGGTTAGAAAATTTAAATAGCTGCTTTTAGCTGTTCTGCAGGAAAAAAGAGCTTTTCACGAAAAGCTTCTTTTTAGAGCTTTTTACGAAAAGCTGCTTTTTAGAGCTTTTCACGAAAAGTTTTTTATAATTATTTGGTTTTTACAAATTTAACCTTTCTAAAATAATAAATAATACTTTTATATGAATATGTAGATTTTTTATAAAATTTTTTTATCTTTATAAATGTTGAAAATTAAGCGAGATTAATTCCTCAAATTAATTTATTTAGGCTAGTTTCACTTTTTTTTTAATTTATTTATATTAATTTAGTCAACAATTAAAAACATATTATTTTGATGCATTTTACATAGATGAAACTATAATTTAAATTATTTTTGTACACTTATGAAGTTGCTATTTAATGAAAATTATAATTTTGAAGTATAATAAAAATTATTTTTAAATTTTTTAATTATCTAATTATTTTTACTTATATTTATGTAATATTATTATTTTTGTATAATTACTATATAATGGTATAATATATATATATATATATATATATTAGTTTTTTAACATTTCAACAACAACAGCTAATATCAAATTTACTAAACGCTATCAATTAATTAGCTAACAGCTAACAGCTTACTGCAACAGCAAACAGCTAACAGCAACAGTAACAGCAACAGTAACTATTCTGTCAATGGGCCTTCGTAATATTCTGGAATCCACAGCCCAAAAGTGAATAGAGAAGGAATCCAATTCTAAGCTAAACTTGAAAGAGCTATCAACTACTACGTCAAAAAGATATCCACTCCAACCTCCGTTACGGTGGAGAGAGACATTCAAACAAACAAACAAGTGGGCTCCGTCCTCCTCTGTAGTGGTTTTAGGCGTGACTGGCGGCGGAGTTGTCTCTTAGTGCGCACATCACCACCCCTCGGCTCACGCTAGCACCTCTCTCCCCCACCCCCCACTCACTGTCTCTCTCTTCTGGTGGTTCAATTGCCCCCACTCTCTCTCTCCCCTTAACTACACCTCACCCACTCCTCCTTTCCTTCAACTATGTTTACCCCCCCACCGCCACCGCCTCCTCCTCCTGCATTCCCCCTTTTCTTCTTTTGTTCTCCTTCTAATTCCTTCTCCTCTTCCTCACCTCTTCCGCCATGTCCTCTCCTCCTCATTCCTCCACCCGCCGAGTCCCTCCCCCTTGCTGGTCTCAACATGAAACTCTTGCCCTAATTCAAGCCTACCGTGATAAATGGTACTCCGTTAACCGTGCCAATCTCCGCGCCGCCGATTGGGATGCTGTTGCCGCCGCCGTCGCTGAATCTTCCTCCGCTCATCCCCCCAAGTCCTCCTTACAGTGTAGACACAAGATCGAGAAGCTCAGGAAGCGGTACCGGGCGGAGAAGCAGAGGTGCCTTAATTTTCCAGGTCGGTTTTTCTCTTCTTGGGATTTGTTTCCTTTATTGGATGCCATGTCTATTGGTTCTGCTGGATCTAAGCAATCTCAAGATAATGAAGGGAACGAAATTGGAGAGGGGTTTCGGTTGAAAACGTTAGGGGATGGGTATTTGGTAGCACCAAAGAAATTTAGCAATGTTGATCAGGATTTTGATCCAGTGTTTGATGTGGGATTGGATCCGGATTTGGCATTTAGGGCTAGGAAATTTAGCAGGGCTGATGGGGAGTCTCAGAGTAATACTGCGCGGGGTTTGGGTAACGGATTTTGTTCTAAACCTGTTGGTGATATAAATTCTGTGTCTGTGGCATTTAGGCCTAATGATTGTGGAAGATTTGATGGGAAATTGAAACCTAATATTGATTTCCCTTTTGGCTATGAAGCTGGTGTTTCTGTTAAAGTAGAGAAAGCACTAGGGGATAATAAGAGCCTTCTGCCTCAGGTAGCTAAATTGAGAGGTTATGGCAAGATTGTTGATGATTCTAGAACAAACAATAACAATTTTGTTGAAGATTTTGGTGGCTATGCTGGATTCCCCCTAAGATCCCTTGGTGATCTGCCTCCAGGGTATAAGCCTAAATACCGAAAAACTGATAAGAACTCTAATCCCAGTTTTGTTAATGATTTGCATGGTAGAGGAAATAAAGGATATAGGCTTGGAGAAAGCGTTGTTGATTGCTGGGGATCACCACCACCACCACCAGTGCATAGACCCAAGAGTTATTGCAAAGTTGAACTTGATTCTGATGTTTTGAATGGGTGTAATGTCAAGAAGAATGGCTTAAAGGAATTGAAAGATCCTATAAAGGAGCTAGTCTCGGCAATTAGCATGTCTGCAAACACTTTTGTGAAGGTAGAGAAGATGAAGATGGAAATGGCAATGGAAATTGAGAAAATGAGGATGGATATGTTGTTGAAGCATAACCAATTGATACTCGAGTCACAACAACAAATTGTGGACGCTTTTGTAAAAGCTGCATCGGAGCATCACAGGAAGAAGAGAAAGCAATTCGAGGTGGTTTCGCTCAAGGGAAATTCTGAGTTTGCAGCACCAAATTGTGCACGAACCTGTGAAAACAACATTGGAGAAGAATAAGAAGATGAGGAGGAGGGTCTAGAGGTAAATTGTTGGACTCAAGTTGAGGCTAAGGGATGGAAATTGTTGAAGATGACTATGGAAGGGAAGGTGAAGATGGTCTGAATTTGATTATAGATCGAACAGCAGGGTGTGGATGATTTCCAGGATGCATATTTTATTTTGCTAGGCTAGGCAAGGAGTAATGCTACGAACTAACAATTTCTACATAGATATTTGCCCTTTAACGTGGCAATGAAAGATTAACTAGTATGAAATTCAATGGTTACTTTGTTTTTGATGTAGGAACTATTACTTTGTTTGTTAATCGATGTTGATTAGCACAAATTATTGGTTGAAACAAAGTAACTGTAGAAAGCACCATTAACAATTTGATCTCTTTTCATTTGTAAACAGCAAGAATTTTACTGTGAGATGATTTTTTTTCCCCTCTCAAGGATTGCTGTGTATTTATGGTGTTTTTGATAAGCTGATTAGTTCAAATTTTCTTTGTTCAGGCATTTCTGTATTTGTGTCATGTTGGTGAACTTGTATCACCGTTGCTGGCTATTGCCATGAGGATTGCTTTATGAATTTTCTTAGCATTGGTAATTTACAGTTGATGAGTTTAATAGTGAAACAACAGTAATTTGTTAGCATAGGCTCAGTAATTTGTTAGCATAGGCTATGGGTAGTTGAAGGTGGCTAATGTTGTCAAGTTTGATTAAATTTCAATATATATATATATTTTAAACCATCCAAGTATGAATTTAGTTTTACAATTTGGAGTCAAATTAGTTCAAAGGTGAAAAATGTCAATATTATGATTAGTGGCTTTTTGACGTGTCAATTTTTTTTTATACTTGAATGTAACGGTGTGGGCTAATTTGATCTAAGATGATTAGTTGATGGACGTCTTCCTTCTCTGTAAACCCCTTTCTCTACTTTGAGAAAAAAAGAGAAAGCTTCTTCTTCCCTTTCCTTGATGATCTAATGTGTCATCTGCAACTCACTTTCAACTAAAATTTCCCAGAATTATGTCATTTTGGCATGATTTTCAATTCTCATGCCATAAAATACTTTTAATCATATGATTTTTTTTTTTACAAACACCAAAATTAAAATAAAGAAAATTCAGTTGGATTAAGTTCAAACTGAAATGACACATTATCAACCCTGAATATGATGTGCGGACACCTTGGCAAGCTGCCGTGTCGACACGTTTTCGGCACCGACACTGTGTAATACTCTACCGGACACATCTTGGAGAACATGTCCGTAATTTCCAAAAGGTGGACACTTCATATCTTTATTTCCCAAGCGTACCGCTTGCTATTTTTTCTTAATTTGAAATTCTTTAGGAGGAATTTCAATTCTATACCATATTGGACTCCTAGGAACTTAGTATTGATAGGGGATAAAGAATGATAATTATGGAATAAAAAATTCTTAACTGATTTTTTGAACAAAATTAAACGAATAATGTTGCTTCTCTATATTTATGTTTATCATGAAACTTATTTTTACAATTTTAATATTTCTAAATTCACCCATATATTTTTATTGTTTACACTTATCCCTCACATATCGTGTCATATAATTTTTAAAAATAACGTTTTTGGTGTCCGTGTTAGCATTAGTATCCGTGTTAATGAACTCCAAAATTCAAGAAACTAAGCACTGGGCCGGAACATTTAGTTTTGGAGCTTATCTGAATATATTAGAGGCCCAAACCCAAGTTCCATCGATCTTGAAATTCATGGAAATTTCAACTACCCTATAATCATCTGCTTAAGTTTTCCTCTATTCAAATTTCAAATAAAGCTTTCAATTCCTTTTTTTTTTTTTTCCTATTTTCAGAACAGGATTGTATATAACTGTGAGCGAAGTTTGCTATTTTATAACTCTAAAGATTAAATATCATTATATAGTTAAATAAAATTGGATAATTATATACTTACGATAATTAGGGGTGCATATGGTTGGTTAACCAGTCCATGTGGACTTTTACAAACGGTTAACCGTTTGAACGGTTTTTTTAATTTACTAACCATACACTGTCCATTAAATTCGGTTAACCATTAGTCGGTTAACCATTAATTTCGGTCGGTTAACCATTTTTTTATGGTTAACCATTTACGAAATAGATATTATGATTTTGCTAAGTTTATAATATTTGAAATCTCAAATAAATAGACCATAAATCTCAAATGTCAAATTAAAATATAAAATTACAAGCCATAGTTTTAATTATTAATTAAAATAACATTTTAACCATAAACTCCAATAATTAAAACATTAATAAAAAAAAATTTCTCAAACATAGAAATTGTTGTACAATATCAAACATTAATTAATAAAATTGTTTTTCGCTGTTCGTTTTTCAGTGAGTGTGAAATTAAGAATTGAGAGGAGATGAGATTGGAATGGAGTGAACGAGACTACTTGTTGTTGTATAGCAAGGAAGTAAAATAACATTAAAGGTCCAAATATTTCACTTATTATTCATATTACCTATATATATATACATAATTTTTTAAGAAAAATATTTATAAAAAGTCGGTTAACCGCGAGTCCACATGGACTTTTGGTGTAAAAACATAAACCGTAACCGTAACCGTTAATTTCTAAAAATAAATCGGTTTCGGTTAACCATATTTTTAGCTCGGTTTGGTTCAGTTTCACGGTTTTTCGGTTTTTTTATGCACCCGTAACGACAATCGCCTTATATATAAATAAATATATTTATATAAATATATATCAATCTACATTTAATTAATTAATTTTCATTTGCCGGATGATTTTACTATTGTAGTAGATATATTATAGTGATTTTTTATTCTAATTGTAATTGAAGCGTTATTTAATAAATAGAAAATTTTAAAATAACCTACAATTCCTTTTTTTTTTTTTTTCTTTGAAGAAAATAGTTGGATTTATTTTTTTCAAACAAGAGATCTAACCTTAAAAATAGTTCAATTCCTTCAAAAATCATGAAACTAAAAATTCCAAATAAGAGGTGTGATAGAACAGTGAACAATGAGGAAAAGGTAGGTAATATGTGGAAATCAAATTATAATGAATCATGTGGATAGTGTTAAAAGAATGAAATTTTTTCAATGCTCAACCTAATTTTGTCTCAAAACTAATTCTAAAAGCTAATTAATTTCTCTGAAGGAAAAAGTAGAATATATATATATATATATATAATGTGAATTTATTTCATATAATCTAATCATTAAATACAAGTTATATATAAATATAATACATATTATAGAGGAATTTCCAAACTCAACACCTTAAAATGTCGGATTTAGACCGAGTCAGACCACATAAAGAATATCTCTAACCAAGTCCCGCCATTAAATGTGTATGGGCGGGTCAGGTGGGTGCCAAGCCTATCAATGGATGTAATCCTAAGTTAACCACATTGTGCGACTTTGCAACAGAAAAGATCTTTGTTTTTTCAGCCTTCAAATACACTTATATATATATATTGAATATCTATTGAATATAAATATTATATTATTATGTAACAGAGGACGTCCACTTGTTGAAAAAAGAGAGAAAGGCCCACTTGATCTCCATATTTTTGCTACTGTTTCTTTTTCTTCTCAAACAGTTTTTTTTTTTTTTTTCCCATTATGTATTTACATCTCATCCACTTTTCTTTCCCAATTTTATTGAAGCAACCATTGGCCAATTATTCAACAGATGAATATTTATCTTTTAATGTAAACCAGTAAGATTTCAAAACCTAATTCGAATGAAGATTATCCTTCATTCAGTAAAATCAGCAAGACATTATTTTGGCCCCTAAATTTGGACAAATTTGAACTTTTAGACCCACACAAATTTAATTTGGTGAGATGTAGCCATTCATGGACATAAACGGCACATTCCATAAACTCAATATTTCATGACATTAAAAGAGAATTTATTGCCAAATTTAAATCTTTTTTGGTTCATTATTTAAAGTCATTAATAACTGTTATTTAAATTTATTGTATATTTAAATTAACTTCAGTATATAATATATACATATATGAATTATTATTCTTAATGATCAGTTATGTATATATATAAATTTAGATACCACAATATTAAAAACCAAGTATAAGAAACACATAAAGAAATATAATATAATTATGAAGATATATTTATATGTTTCATTATTATTCATATTTTTAAATATTTAATATATTTACAAATTTCGTATTATATTATTTTTTATGTTTTTGATATGAATAAGGTAAAAACAAGATAAAAATTAGCCATTTTCTTAAAAAAAAAAAAATTAATACTATAATTTCATAATTTTTTTAATTTAAAAGTAGTAATAAATTTCTTAATTTGATGTCATTATACAAAATATATTTTATATATAATTATTTAAAAATCAAAACAAAATAATTACAAGTAAATATTTTATTAATATAATATCATATCAAAAATATGATATAGGAACACAATTTCGTTATAAGAAAGGTATATTGACATTGATTAATTTCGTTTACATCTTAGCTAAAAGTGGAAAACACCAAGTAATTTGATATTAACATTAAAAAAAAAAAAATTTGGGAATGATAATCTGCCGATTTTGACACATGCTCTATTAATTTAGCTTTTTTAGTACCTAACTTGTATTAATTGAGAACATTTAGTGTCTAGAGTAATTGAAACATTGATATATAATGAAATGAATAATGTTGGTAATTTAGAGAATAATAGTGAAGAGTCACAATAATCTATCAATTACAAAAGCAACAATTATGACCAAATCGACACGTTATGTGCCAAATGAACAAATTGTATATGTCAAGTCCTTCCCTAACATTATCATATATTGTAGTACAGAAATAATAAGACTGAGTTGAAGAAAAATTTAATAGTGTGTATATTTTTTTCTTCAATCATTGTATCTTATATCTAGTTCTTTATTTCGCATAAAAGTGATTGCTTGATTTTTATTTCAGGTTTAAAAATATCAGAAATTTAAAGGTTATAAATTTTCCAAAGAAAGCAGTGGAACTAAAACAGTGGAGCTTTTCTATTAAAGGTTATAAATTTTTACATCAGATCCCACTATAGAATCTTCTCCACCCCACCCAAACCATCCTTTTTTTCATTTTTATAATTAAATAATGTAACTATAGCTGGAGAATTAACTGCTCTTCAATTTGGTTCATTAATTTAGTTGTAATGGATTTGTGTCCAGCTTAAACTAATTATCAATTCCTTTACAATATATATCAAAATCTAAAAATAATATCAGTTAATTTTTGAGATCAAGAAGTGCATCGGAAATGGAAAAATAAAGGCAAAATTTGTTAAATCATTTCCTTGTGTGTATTCTAAGGGCAATCATATTTTCATGATAAAAATAAAAGAAATGAGTTTTGACATTTTAGATTAGATGCTAGTAAATGACAATTTTAAAGCATTAGTTGGATTATAAATTATGTTTAATTAATCATTACTTCCATTAAACATCTTCAAACACAACAGACTATGCTTTTTTCTTTTTCCACCTTCCCCTTCCTTGTATATCATGCTACCAACTTTAAATATCTAAAAAAATAAACTAGTTATCCCTCAATTTTCTTTTAGATTATGTAAAAAACTAATTAATCCAAAATTTAAACTTATATATAAGTTCTAAGAATAATAAATATTTTAGCGTGGTTAGAATTTATTATTATCTCTAACATACTTTTCATACAAATATTGCTTAGGCTTCAAGCAAGACATATAATGGAATTCCACTAATGAATGATGTTATAATGATTTGAATTACCACCAGTTCAGTAGATTTTAATACTATATCAGAAAATTAATTAACTCAAAAATTTAAGTTGATCGGTAAGATTCAAACATCTATTTTATTATTTTTAATTTTATTAACTACAATATTTGCTCTTATATAATAACAGCCAAACTTTGAATAACTTTGAGAGAAAGAAATCCCTTAAATAGATCGCAGGTAGTATATTTTTCATAGGTTATTAGTTAAATGTGTCTAAGCATATTTTGTCGGTTCATCAGTTTCTCAATTTGGACACAGAAAAAAAAAAATTAAGAAATTTACAGTACATTATAATTCCAATAACTGAAAGTGTATGCTTAAATGCACAACAAAACAATTAATGATTACATATTTACTCAATAATATACAATTGTAAAGACTGTGAATTCGAATCGATATCACTATGAACACAAACAATGACGGAGAGAGATTCAAGAAAAATAAAAATAAAGACAAAAATTAAGAGTATAGTAACTTAATTAATAAATTAGTTGTTATAAAACTTGAATATCTAGCTTATGAAGATGTTGGATTGATGGGTTTTGGACTTGTTCTCCACCCAATTCCATGTCTTCAGTTTGATAAGTAGAATGTACACCATACAACACATAAAACAAACTAATCAAACATGCCCAAATCCCAAACCTTTGAAAAGACAGCAGCTTTAATGTTGTCATAAGGAAGACATTAAGGAATATTGAAATTGCAGCTGGCCATGGCATTAATGGTACTGACCATGCTTCATTTGTCTGGGTAATCGATGGTACCATATATTGATACATAGCTGTAATTGAAACCATAAGCAGACCAAAAATTGATAAACCCCATTTTTGCTCTTCAAATTTCCATGAAAGAGAGAAGCCAATTGCACTAAATGTGAGAAGGAAAAGGAATAAAAGAGTATGTGAAGATGGGTTTTGGCTAATCATCACATATTTTCTGTAGATTAGAGCATTGGCTACCAGATAGAACACTAATAATGTGCTAATGGAGATCATGTCAAAAATTATGCTCAGGTCTGTGAACAGTGCAATTGATGCTGTACAAAGCCCTACATCAACAGAAAAACTAATACAAATATCAATATAATATTTTCATTGGATAGTGAAATTGTATATTCTCATAATTTAACATATTACAACACTCTACATTTTCAGATATAATAATAAGAACTATTATTAGTTCTTATCTGCTAATTTAAATTTTTGGATCAACTGGTTTTTTGAAATGATATTAGAGGCTCTTAGACCAAGTGGTTGGAGCTCACATTGTATTGTACTGCTTTCAAATTCAATGGTCATTCATGTGCAAGTGTTTGTTAGACAAAAAAAAAAAAAAAAAAAAAAAATTAGATTTACTTATCAATTTAAACTTTTGAGTCAACTTGAATTCTGACAATCACTTAATATATGTTTCTAGTAAAAGGGTCATTTACATAAGAAGTGAGAGATATATAAACTTAAATTTTTTTGTTTGGATGGTAATATATGATGCCCCTTTTCTTTAATGTAAGTTTTTAAGGTGTCCGATTTAATGAATAAACTTAGAATAAAAATGTGGTGTGGTATCTTCCTCACTTAATTCGCAAAAGGTCTCTACTAAAAAAAATCTTTATTTTATGTAAAAATGATGTATATTTCTACAACTTAAAAAGAGTAATAACCATAATTTGAAGAAATTATATTTGTCGGTGTAATTATTATTATTATTGTTTTACTATTTTGAGAGATGTGTAGATAGGAGAAGTTATATTATAATTTTGGAGTGTACTGATCTGAAACTGTTATAATCATATTACTTGGGTAGTTGTGTTGATATGACATAATTATAACGGTCTGTTCATTCATGACTAGAATAGATTTTTTTCTTTTTTTGTATGTATATAATGATATAAACAAGTTGATGAATAGGAATGAAGTGGTTACCTAAGAAGAGAGTAGCATTCAAAGGGGTGCCAGTGGAAGGATTGACCTTGGCTAACCAAGAAGGAACAAGCCTAGCCCTTCCAATTACACAAAGATATCTTGCTTGGCCTAACATGGCAACCAATAGAGAAGCCACTATTCCCAAACTTGCTCCTGCACCAACCACATTGCTAGCCCACTCCCACCCTATCTTTTGAAAAACCATTGAAAATGATGCCTCATGTGGTATCTAAAAAAAATCATTTCAATTATTAGTATACATATACAGCATTAATTATGCACTTTAATTAGACAACCTTATCATGTATGCAAATTTTGCTTACTTACCATATTGTAAGGCACTATGAGGCACAAAGACAAGGCCATAAGGCAATAAAGAACACAGACTATAAGAACAGAACCCACAATGCCAATAGGGAGGGATTTAGAAGGGTTTTGAATCTCTTCAGCCATGGTTGAAATCGAGTCATAACCGATATAGCTGAAGTATACTGTAGCTGCTCCATTCACTATACCTTCGACACCAAATGGTGCCAGCCCTCCTGGCTCTACCAAGTTCTTCACACTCCCTTTGTACACACCTCCAATTATTATGAATCCAAATAATATCACATGGAAAATTGTCATGACTAGGTTCAACATTGAGCTTTCCTTTGTACTGCAAAAATAAATAAATAAATAAATAAAATACAACTTCAATCACTTTCAACATTAACAACCATTAGTGTACACTGACTAACAACATCATACATCCAACTGTACTAATTTAACAATTCCATTTATATCCACTAATAAACCCAAATACCCATTTACTCTTATAAAACAAACTAAAGACATGGTGACAAAAAATTCCTATCCTAAGACTAATCATTAGAACAGCAACAACCAAAAAAAAAAAAAAAAACCATTAATTAATTAATAAAAAAAAGAGATGAAACAAACCTATGGCAAAGACAGAGAGTGAGAAGAAGAATAAGGGCAACAGCTACAAAATCCAAGTTATCATATCCTTCAACCAGACCATCAACTGAAACTCTCCACTTATTTGAATCAGAATTCCCCACAGCATAACAAAGATAGTCAGTGAAACTTCTTGCTACTGCAGCATTTGATAAAACGTATTCCATTAATATATTTGACCCTGCAAAATACCCTATAAACTCTCCTGCATAAACAAAAAGAAATTCATGAATTATATGTCACACTAAAATAGTTAAAAAAAAGAGCATTGTTTATTTTTAGTTACCAAAGGTGACTCTAAGATAGCTGAAGGCACCGCCGGCGACGGGAATCTGAACAGAAAATTCAGTGTAACACAAAGAAGAAAGGAGGGCAGATATGCCAGCAATGATATAAGAAATGAAAACGGAGGGGCCAGAGGTGTGAAGGGCAACAGGACCAGTAGTGACAAAGACACCAACACCAAACATGCCACCTATGCCAAGTGCTATTAAGTCGAACCACTTGAGTTTTCTTTTCATGTCAGCACCAGACCTTAATCTTACTTGGTTCAGCTCTTCTTCTGGTGTCCATGTCGCTAACATTCTCTTTTTCAGCTTGTGTGGAGTTTGAGATAGGGAATGAAAATACTTGAGCAAGGAAGAACTTGATGATGATGATGAAACAGTTGCCATAGAATTGTTGTTAGTAGATTAAATTAACAAGTGTATGAATGTACTTGTTTTTTGGATTTCAAGGCTGAGTTGTGGGACTTTAAATATAAATTAGTAGAGCTAGGTAGAGAGAGTGAGTGAGGAAAGGGATGTGAATATGATATAATTCTAGATTCTTTTATAAAGGTTGATGGGGAACCAAATGGGTTCAAAAATTAACTAGTTGCCTAATCAAATTGTTGTTTTGGTCCTTGTAATTTACAAAATTTGAATTTTCCGTCTTTCAAAATTTAGGAGTTGAAAGTTAAAATTTTATCAAAATAGAGAGCAAAAAAATAAATAAATATATATATATGATATTGCTGACCTAGTTGAGAATTAATGAGATTAAAATAACAAAGTTACCCTTTGGTGACAAGTACACAGCTTTTTATTGGCCCAAGGGAGTTCTTGTGTTGTAATTTCCATATGGAAGCATGCAAGAGAAGCAAAAGAAAAAGAAAGTAGAAAAAGGGCCATTCATTTTGAGAATTAAAGAGATTAAATTAATTAATTTTTTTTGAAGAGGAATCAGAAATGAGAACCCATGTGAGAAGGGACTTTGACCTAATCTTTCGGAATTTTTTCAATCTCAAACTTTGAAAAGATGTGACAAGCATCCAGCCACTCTCACTTTCCTAAAAGCAACTTCTTTTAATTTAATTTCTTTCTTTTTTTTTTTTTAAAGGAAAAATGAAGAAGAAGCATTCTTTCTTTCTTTCTTTCTGTAACATTTGAGTTCAGAAAATCTGGACTTGATTCCTCAATACAACATACAGATATATGTATTATATATGATATCTCATACTTGCAAATGATACAGTTAAATTCTTCCTTAATTAAAGTTATATATCACACCCAAACACGTGTAAGTGCACTATGGTTTTTGTGGATTTCATTTTTCATTTTTATTCCTCTTCAGCAGATCTAACAACAGCCTGCAAATGATTTATCCCACATTCATACTATCATACATTAATCTACCTACTCTAATTATATTTTGAGATTTTATATATATATATATATATATATAGGGGTATTTTATTTGATATATATGCATTGTTATCAGTAAATAAAATTGCACAACCTCCATCATAAAATGACAGTTCATATTTCAAATTTAGTCCGTCCAAAAATTATAAACCCCGATTTAACAATATTCATTGTTCACAAACTATGAAATATATTTATTCGTTTATACTTATTCCCTCATAAAAGGAAAATGATGTCTAAAAATTTTCTAAAACCTATATTAACTGTATTTTTTACAATTTCGGTAAAAAAAGCTATATTTTTTTTTAATACATTTTCAAAATGAATTATTTTTGGGAACGGAACATATGCTAATTTTCTTGAGAATCACTATACTAATTACTATTATGTTTCTTGTGACCATTTGCATTAACTAAATATTATATTTGTGATATTATATTCTCTTTTTAATTACAGTAACAAGTATATTTAATGTGTTAAATAATCTTTAAGCCCAATACTGTGAGATACAAGGATAAGTTTTATCCACAGAGAAACACAAAAAAAGCATCCAATATGAAAGAAAATATGCCTGGCAGTACCTTAATTGGGAATTAATTTGAGTATAGTATGACTGAAAGGTATTTTATGCTGTGCATACTCCACTCAAAATTGCCTCTTGGTCTTAAAAAAAAGTGAGTCAATAAATTAAATTCACCTCCTCCAGTGTAAATGGATCAATTATCAATTATCTCACGATATGGTCCTCCCATTGGATGTCATTAGTGCTAATTAATTATATGGATTAGAAGAAAATTATTCTTGATTCCCTTCCCAGGCTTATATATTGTAGAAATTAATTAATTAATTAATTAGTAAAGTGGGAAGATATAGAAATGTCATTTCAGAACCAAAACAGTCGGTTGATGCAATTGAAAAACAATAATTAATTTCAAATTAAGAATCAGGAATATCATTTTGCTCATCTTATTATTAATTAGTTTATGTGATATACATGAAATGTACTGCTTTCCAATCTAGCCTAATTAACTAGTATAAGCAAATTTTAAATTAACAAAACATATAGAAGGGTACGTATATACCTTTAGAATAAATTAGTTTCTTTCGGTAGTAGAGATAGATATATACTCGATCTATAGGCAGTGAAAAGGACTTTGATTTTATCTAATTGTTTCATTAAGTCAATACAAAGCATTGCTTCAGAACTTTAGCTAGCTAGCTAGCTACCATATCCACTTAAAACAGTACTAAAACAGGAAGAAATTTTAGAATACTTCCGGAATATATACTCCCATAGTTATAAGATGTGATTTATATTTTTTTATTATACTCTAAAAAGGAAAGTAACAACTCTTTTTGCTAATATATTTTACGAGAATTTTATACACTGGAACTGTCAACCAAGAAATTTAAATTATAATGAAAGAATTAATTATATGTCAAGAACATTAGCAAAATAAATATTATAGGTGGGATGGGATGGGATGGGAATCAGTTATAGCAGTTAACAGTTAGGGGATATATGGATAACAAACCAGATTTCCTACTCAAAAGAAACAAGTGGGTGATATATATTATATGGTATTGCATACTTCTGTTTTTCTTTTCAAAAATAAGCATGAATCATATCTACATATATACCTTTCTTGTGCATTTTGTAAACCTATTGTCACGCTCATTATTATCCCCACTTAATTATTACTATGGGTCTATTCATGTTTGGAAAACCAATTACCATAACGCTTAATGCATAGATTTTAAGTTCCAACACTAAGTGTATGCATGACAGCTTAATTGGAATATCATCCATTTAAAGATTGTCAAACTAGCCACGAATCAATTAACTGAATTATATATATATAACGCAATGTGTCAGAAATCTAACCGGTGTAGTTACAATTGATAAATGACTTAATGTATCAAACTTAAACAATCAAAAGTTTCAAGATGCTTTTTCCTATTATATATTCAAATGGTAAGTTACAGATAAATAAAGGTTGGTTTAAGTGAAAATGAGCACTCATCACTTAAGTTAGAAACAACGAATTTGTATTTTAGTGTACATAATAGATTTTAATTGCAAAAAGAATTACCTAAATAATGTTTGATCCTACCTCAATCCAATTACTAATCGAATTCACCAACTAAAAAAAAGCTAGTTAGAGCCGTGATTCACTGAATGATGAACACTAAAGAAAGAACTAGAATTGAAAATAGAAACCAAAGAAAAACAGACCGGAATCATTTTTGACAAATAACAATAATAATTATCTGAGATTAAATACTTTTTATGTCCCATATGCTATCAACAGTTTGCCCTTTTGTCCATTATCCTATTAACGTTTCCTCTTTGATCATATGGTAAAAAAGCTTCAAAATGGCTCAAAATATATATATTACGTCATATTTCGTCAACAAATTGTTAATGGAATATGCTTATGTTGGGTATTTTGAAGTTTTTTTGTATACCACATGGGAAAAATAGGTAAAGGCTATATTACAAGAGGCAAAAAGAAAAATGTGTGATAGCCTAAGGGGCAATGATGAGTAAATAATTTATCATAGGATTTAAGCCTCAAAATAATAATGAAAGCTAAAAAGAATTGACTTTTATATGGAATTAATTAAAATGTCTCTCTTTTATAGGACAAAAAGCCTTGGGAACTTGTTGGGCGTATTTCTAGGTGCACGAGGATCAAAGTGAATTCTGCCAAAATCTGTTACAACTTTCTAGGCTGTCTAAGGAAGAAGTCAAAGCCAAAACAGTCTGAATAAACAAAAAATTTACCTCTTAAAGCTAACCAATGGAGGAAAAAGGTGAAGAAGAGTCCCTAGAGCTGTGACAGCTGTTCAAAAGCCTATTTTAACTTTTAGCTAAAATCCTAGTATTGGGATTCGTCATTAGAAAAATAACGTGGCGCAGCGGAAGTTGTACCGTTAAATTTTCTTAGAATCCACTTATCGTGTCCGATTACCATTGATTAGAATAAAATCAATTTGAATCAAGAGAGATTCACTCACCAAATCTGTCTCTTCTAGAGACTGCTGCAGAATCGAATCTTTAAGCGGAAACGATCTTCACAATCCGGTGCACGACCAACTATCGAGCGGGAACCGGTGTTAGCCGAAGAAGCGGAAGGGGTGGAGAATTATTGCTGTAAATTTTGGCTGTTTTGGGGCTGTTATGGGGTTGAAATTTCCAGTAATTAAAATAGGATTAGGGTTTGGTTTTTTTCCTTAAGTGTGCTCTTATGTAGACTCCTTGTCTAATTGAGTTTTAATAAGGTTAATTAAACCCAAACCCACTAGGATTATAATTACATAAATAAATTTAATTAAAAGGTATATACTATGTAATTTAATTCCATTTGGCCAAATTTAATTATCCCTAAATAAAATTAAATCACACTTAAGTAAATACAATATATGTATTTAATTTTCGTATTTAGGAAAATTATTTAATTAATTGTTCACTTTACGTAATTCAATTAATTGATAAATTAATTAATTACATTATGTAAACTCATTAATTAAATTAAATTAACCCAATGTTAATTAATTTCCTAACTAATTAATTAACGTATTCATTCCACTGTATATTACATGTACAATTTCTATAAGTTCCGGCTCAGTTGATCTATGTGCATGATCCTATGGGTATGTCTTTATATTGGTAGTAGGTCCAAGGCCCACAGACTGTAAGTGGCTTCTAGCAAACCATTATAGCCCCCAATTAAGACAAAGATGCAGCAGTCTGTTGAAGACACTGATCCAGTAGTAATCTCACAATGTCCTTTGCCAAATGATATCGATACAAATAAACAAGAGGCATGGTGTCCGTTATCCTCTTCTGGTGTTTATTATATTTCTTGATCATAAGTTGACTGATTAAACAAATAAGCAACCAATTTATTTGGATATGGTCATACACTTATCAGTCTCACTCATCAAGTGGCTAGTGATATAATCTCGATGTTACCCGAGTGGCAATTCCATCACTTCACCATCAATATCAATATGGTCACCGGTTCACCCAATCATATCTGTATTTAGCATCATTTTACAGACCTATTAGGCGTATGCCAAAGTGAACCGGATTCCATATTGATACTATAATAAAATCCAGTCTGAGGACAAAAGAGACCTACTCAAGAAAGACCTATGATGAGACAACCATGCGGCTTTCTTGTGCGGATCGATCCAGTCCCATATCAACGACATGTACCTATATTCATGACTGATTATACAAGTACTATTGCTAGTTAAGAACTACCATACAGTCATCGAATACACAAGTCTATGATTCTATTCGTTCCCACGATTAGAATAGACTTGGGATATGTTTTATGATTATCAATCAATGAATACTCTATTCATATTATAGTACAAGATATAAATTAAATGCTTTTATTAATGTGACACAAATAATGTATTTATACAAAGAGTCTGAATGTATAATACAAAATATAAGAATCCAATACCCTTAAAAATAGGGCACACCAACACTTAGTCATGTGATTAGCTCTGTTTTTCTGTTTGACTTTGGGAACAGTTGTTCTAGATTTATTTTTTGTCTTGTAGTAGCCAAACTTTAGGCTATAAATTATCATTTTTCTAGGTTGTTATTGGCATCACCTTGACATTGTAATATCAACCTCTCTCTCGTTTTACCCTTTGTAATACTTGAATGTTAGTTATTTTTAATTTTAATGAAGTTGTTCCTTTCAACTATGTGTGAGTAGTCCACCATAACATGCTAGACCGGATGGCCGGGCCTAAGTAAGTATTTCTTGCTATTTATATCATGAATGACATGTTTTGGTGGATGTTTAATGGTGAAATTAGTATATATGAATTAGGCCAATTCATACTTTAGTTCATTAGTGAGAAGGACCAATTGATCTAATGAATAGAAATGTCATTATTCACATACTAATCCATGAGATAGACCACATAATTGGATTGTATGCTAGGGTGTTTTACCTTGTGTAAAATACTTCTTTGTATTTAATGCTTAAAAACTATATCTAGAGAAAGACCACTTGATATAATGGTTTTTTAAAGAATCTCTACATGTGTTAATCTCATTCATGCTTATAAAAAAACTTTGAATACTGAACATCCTGTTTCCAGTCTGTGCTTAACTTGTTCCTTTAGTATTATTAGTAAAAGTCATCTTTTTATCTTTTCAATGTTATTTCTATTGTTTACATTTAATTTGTATGCTCTTTACACTATTGTTAGTTATAAATCATTTTAAAAGAATTATTAAAAAGTCATCTTTTATCTTTTCATTGTTATTTCTATTGTTTTCCAAAGTTTTATTATTTTCATTTCTTTACAATCCTTGAGGATGATATTCTGGACTCATTCCACTTATTACTTTTGACTAGTGCACTTGCTAGTGTCATTTTAGGGACAGCGGGCAAAAAGGCCTTTACTCCATATTATGTGACAATGGGATGCTTCGTAGTATTTACTTCCTCCACTTTCATTATATGATTCTAAGATTATGAATTTGTCTATTTTGATAAGAATTTTATATTACCTACATACTATTTTCAGTTTTTACACCAAGAAAAAAAAAGTGTTAATGCATACAATCATATAATTTAAATCATAATCATTAAGAAGAAAGATAATTTTAGCACGGAACATAAAGTTACAGAAAAAAATATTAAGAATACGTAATTCAACCATTCTATTATCCTAATTGATACTTTATTAGTGATTATGAAAAACCTATTAACAAGGAATAAAAAAGAAGGGGAGACTAGTATTGAATAAATATTGCGGTTGGATATATGGTAAGGTCACCATCCACTTGAGTATATGCAAATTATGAGAAGTTGAATCCTTCAATGTCAAGTTGCTTCATTAATTAATTAACAATGGTGACTGTAATTTAGCATTTTTATAAGAAACCAGAGAAAATAAAAATAGAGTTCCTGCTCCGAAATCAGAATCGAATTGATAAGATACTCCATTAAATTAACACTAGCTAGCATAAGTGATGATCGCTTGTTATATATTGCAAACATTACCTAATAAAATGCTCAAGAAAACAATATTAAGATTTGGAAAAAAAAAAAAACAACAAAAGAAAGAAAAGAAAGTGAGCATTACTAGCTAAGTAGATAATGGATAATCAGCACTAACATAAATAGGCATAAAAATTTTCCTAGCAATAACAATTGATAGGCGACTTTTATTTTGTTGATAAGCAATTTGCATATATGTGACTTTAACGACAATTACTATGCTTAATGATGTCCTTTCCATTATAATCTTTATGTTCCAATCAAAACTCCATCATTTTCTACATTTTTTATTATATATATGTTTGAGTGATCACCTTAATAATTAGGTACTATGTCCCAGAAAACGAGCTATAGATAATTTGGTTTTTTTTTTTAATTTTATGAATTTGAATTGTATTAAAAACATCTTGAGAGAAAGATACCCTGAAGGGCTTACAATTAATTTCATCATAAGCTGAAAAAAAAAAGAAAAAATTTCTTATGTCTACATTTGAGCTATAGATGATTCTTGTAATTTATAATTTATGAATTTATTAAAATATTATACATTAATTAACTATAAAGTGAATAAGTGTGAAGTACTTTTACTTTTCTTTTTGAATGTGTCGTTTTGGGTCGCTTTTGGCTTCAACTCAACATGACTTAAAAGCCTTCTATTTTAATATTGTATCACCATTTTTAGTCACTTGCAGACATCTTGTCTTATAAAACTTGACGCTCCAATTATTGACTAGTTTTGGATGTAAGGAATAGGGAGGGTTAATAAATATTTTACATTAGCATAAATTTAAGGTAATTCACTTAATTAAGAATAGCATTTGAGCGTGAATTAAGTCCAAATTATAAATTGAAGCTTTGTAGTAGAGGTGTGGAAATTTTTGTCTTTTCTGTGGTTGGGGAACGAATTGGAGCACTTTGGTTTTAGATGTAATTAAGTAGGGTCATCTAGTTAATGAAAATCTCCATTGACCTCATTCCTCACCTCTCCTTCTTCTAGTGACATATTGCTACACTACACTTGAAGAATTTTTTATGCCTCTTAATTAAGCTAATTAATTAATGGAACCTTCAAAAGATAATGTCCTACAAATGTAAAAAAGTTATAATATGTGTTAGTAAAATAGTTATAAAAGTAAGGTAAATAAATAGTCAGAGAAAATATTGCCTTTTTATTTTTATTTTTTTTTTCAAAAGAAATTGGGTGGAACCAACTAAGATACATAGATTTTTCTTTTGGGAAATAAGGTACACAATACTTAATTACAATACTGCGCTAGGTGCCCTTTAGACCTCCCTACCTACTCAGTATATGGATCTATCTATAAATTTATTAGACTTTTAATTAATTAAGAGCTACGGTTTGTGTCATTCTATTTGCTTTTCATAATCTTAATTAATTAATTCTAAGATTATACAACAAATTAGAAGAGACGTCAACGCAATGTACTTTGTATATTGACCTTGATTAATCAATTAATGTCACCGACTAATGACATTACAATTATATTATAATCCAATACTATGGTTTTCAGAACCGAATTGATCACTCAACCTGTAAAAATAAAAGATTAAAAATTAAAAATTCAACCAAAATTGAACCAGGCCAAACAAATTTAAAAAATATATTAAAATAATAATATTTACATCATTTATGTTTTTATAACATGTTCATCTCAACAATAATATTATAAAAATTAAGATTTTAAAGAAAATATAATAATTAAAAAATCTAAATATATTAAATTTAGTTTTGATAGTTACAGTAATGTCAATTTGGTTTACAGTGATTAACAAAATAATATAAAATTTAACTTTTATATAATAACGTATTTATAAAGAAAAAAAAAATACATCCTAAATTTTTAACAAAATTACAAAAAAAAAAAAATAATAATAATAATAATACATATAGTTTGTCGAATTTGTAAACGTAAGTCCGTATTTTAAAAGGTGGCAATCTTAGGTCTATGGTTGCACCTTTTGGTAAATAAAGTCCTTCTTCTAGTACATTCTCTAAAAATTGTCTCACCCTTTGAATTTTGAGCTGAAATTTTACATGTTAGTTAATATGTATATAATGATCCTCGGTAATAAAGTTCTAAAATTTTTGAAAGGTGTTGGTAGTTTTTTAATTAAATAATGGAAAAAAATAGAATTATTATCAAAAAAACATGCATCTCTTCATAAAATTTTTTTTATAGTAACATGAGCAGATTATTAGAAGCATAAATGGAAAAAAATATTAAGATTTATATGGAGATAGGATTAAAAGTTCACACTGTTGATCCAATCCTTATTTAAGAATTTTTCACCAACATTTGAATACTTACAAGCAATTTTTCTATTTTTTTTATTTAATTAAAAAAATACTTGTATTTTTCAAAAATTTCATAGCTTAATTGTCATATATTCATATTAACCAACATACAAAATTTCATTGGAAGGTATTTAGGGCTTATATTGTATAGAGATTTTATTTGCTAACCACGAGGCATTTGTTTCCTAATAAAGAAAACCACATACTTCTCTTTGTCAATTTTCAAAATACAAAAATGTGTTTACACAACCGGTAAATCACAAGAATTTTCTCATACTTTTTATAATTTTAATTAAAATATTATTTTTCTAAATCCCAATTGGGTTTAACAAAAAAAAAAAAAAAACTAGTATGGTTCATGATTTTTCAATTTGACCAACTGCTCCAACCGATCAATGATTGATTTTTTTAGTTGACGCTAAACCAACTGAAAACTAACCGGACTAGCATGTGATTCAAGTCGAATTATTTAATGGAAGAAGCAAATTAAAAATGTTGAGGAAGTTATAGCAACCAGATCACTGCATAATTTTATTAGACATGTAATTAATCTAGAATAAAGCTTTTTAACATATTATATATATATAGAAAAAGAAAATCCCCAATATCCTAAATTCCTTCACTTTTAAATTTCTTTTTTGTAGGCTTTTTTTCTGTAAAACTTTTTCTAGTTAATTTTATCTAAAGACATTATGGTTTCCAGCTGCAGCTATACACTCCTTCACATGATACTCACGTTCATATAATAATATAGAAGAAAATTGAGTGATGCCCACTGAATTTCCAATCTTGGAAAAAGCCAAAATTTAAGGGCGGTTCTTTAATTAGCTACCCTGTAGGCTTGACATAACCATTTCACTGTATTAATTTTGTATTATATGTGTTCAATTCTGTATAAAGGTTTCTAACACACTCAAAATCTCACGGACCCTTTTTAAGTTAAGTCCATATAACACAAAACAATTGGACTATGTTAATGTTCAATCTGTACCACTTATATGTCACGTTTTAAACTCATTTATCTCTATTGTACATGAAATCTTCAGCACTCTTTCTTCAAGTAAATATTGGTGTGAATCAATTATCACTTGTCTACATTCTTTGTCTTATCTCTTTTACGGCCTAATGTCATTAATAGATCTAGTCTTTTTTACTAATTGAATTTATACTAGATTTTTAAGTACGTGCCCACAATCTTTTTAGTTATCTATGATACTATAAAAAAATTCATGTGCCTTAAGAGTAATGAGTTTAATTAAATAAATTACCACATATGTGTGGTTAAATTCATGTAAGACAAAAAAAAAAAAAAAAAAAAAAAAAAAAAAAGACTCATGTTAAGATCTAATATTTATACTATTTATATGGCACTCTTGTTTTATTTATTTCCAATACAATAATAACTTAATTAGTAAAATATATGTTGCAGTGTTATTTTAATTATTACTTTTTGCTAATATTTTTCTAGCTATATAGTCATGTGTTTTGTTGGGCATGAGTTTTATTTTAATTCTAGTTTTTTAAAAAACTTGATTGATGTATTTAATTTTGTAACAGATTAATCATTTGATGTATTTTGCATCTGGAATTATATGAATTTTCTACATTTGTTGAGACCAACTTGTGTATTTGAATTGTTCCCACTTCAAGTTAATTTGGGTGGCATTTAATAATTATTTTTAGAAAATTTTTTTAGAATATAAATTAATTGTTCTTTGATATACCCATTTGGATTGAAGTGCTTTGATGTAGATTATTAAAATAATAATTTCATTTTATTGATAAATAAAGCAGATGATTAAGTCATCATACATAGAATGTTGTAGAAAAAAAAAAAGTCATAATATATTAGAAGATGTAATTTATTTCGTATTGGAATATAGATTATATTAATGGAACATCCGAGTGCTATTTGTAAAGTACTTTTTAAAATGCAACCTTTTGTAATGCAGTCGGACGTATTCATCATCCTATAATTAATACATATCCATCACAAAAAGATATAAATACTTCTTTTATTTTTTCTTCCTTTTACCTATAATTCTATCAAATCTTCCAATAAATTAATTTTATTAACTGCAACCTTCCAATTAATTAATTGGTTGTAAGTACATTATTATGTGGCGCCATAAATAACAAATTTTAATTTTTCCTTTAACAAAAAAGAAAAGAATAATAGCATAATGTTCACAACAGTACAAATATATTGACCTTTCATGCATAACCAATTTAGACAAATTAGCAAAAGTGAAGTTGTATGTGAAAACTACACATTTCACACCAGACAAAAACATATATATATACTTACCAATATAATATCTGTCTTTAATTTACTAACTTACTTTTTTTGCAATGTATATATACATATATACAAATGTATGCATATAAAAAAAAAAAAAAACAAATGACGCTAGAGATTGTTATATAAATAATATATAAATTGATTTCTAACATGAGTCAATTGGTTTTATGTTACATGGGTCTAATCATACATATATTTTCACTTATGCAGTGAAACCCACGGAATCTCTTTATGGTATCAGAGCCAACTAAGATTTCACAACCAAACGAAATTAACTCAATCTTTAAACGTGTACCATGTTTCAAAAGATGTATCTTTAACACTTGAATGATTTTGGACATGTATTTAAAAAACTTGGTCAAATATGGACGAGTGGAACGAATTTAAACTCGTTAGCCCTAGAAAGAGATAATATAAATGATGTAGATTGAATTTTAGTATAAATTAATTGGTTTTATATTACATGAATATTATCGAGTGTGTTGATTAAAAGCTTGGAATAAATAATGTAATTAATTAATAATTATATATGGTCAGCCATCATTAGAAGCAGAGGTGCATCAAATATTTACACATCAAAAGGAGGCGACAAGAAAAGAAAAGAAAAATAAATTAATTTGGACATATAGCAGGCAGCACCAGATCTAATAATTTTAATCTCCCATGCGCTGCATCGCCAATAAAAAGCGATTAATTTGCGTATTGTGCATGGAAATACTAATCTATAAAATGTTTAATTTAATTAGGGAAAAGTATATATGATTAGTACTGTTTGGTGCTGACCAAGAGCCATCACAATCTTCTCTAAATATAAAGATTTGAAGGTAGCAAACGACAACGTACAGCAGACAAATTTCAAATCTTCATCAACCAAAAAGATGCTCTAAGAACAGAGTTTTGGGGGTGGAAAAGCACAATGCCTTGTTTGCTTTAACATCACTAACTATGATTAATTGTCATCTTCTTTCATTATACATATTCTAATTTTTAATTAACAGGTGTGATGTAACTGCATGTCTATAATTAAACTAAAGATCCACAAAATCAACACCTTTTTAGCCTTCCCACTCAGCTCAATTTTCATGTTTTCTTGTCTTTAACTTGTCACATTCACCCCTAGTTTTTCAATTTGTCAAATTAAGGCTGAAATTTCACACATTTAATCCCTACCTAACTGATTATAATAAGATAGTCATCCAAATCGATTAACTAATTTCATTTACATCTGTACAATTTAAAAGAAAAGTTTTAGACAATATAAAATTTTTTCTAGGCGCCTTTAGTTGTCGAGAAGCTTTTTCTTGGCTTCTAAGTTTTAATCACTCTCAAGTTTTTATGGAAGGTGACTCCCTAGTATTCGTTACCGCCCTCCAACAATGTAATACTAATAGCAAATCTATAATATCGTTCTCATTTTGCTAGTTTTTTCGGTTGCATTAGACTTAATTTTATTAGAAGGAATTTCAATAAGATAGCTCATGTATATTTGCAAAAATGGGATTAACTAATAATGTAACTTTTGGTAGTAGCTCTATTCTTCTTATGGAGATCATTAATGTACTTCTTTTCAATTTAATATAATGATGTCATTTTCACTAATTGACATATATTCATAATAACAAATTAATTAGGTTTTGGAAAATTTTGAATCATAGGAATGCAAAGAAGCCATTTTCATGTTGATGTTTGATTAGAGATGATTAAGAATAAAGAGATTTAAGGAGTGATTAGAAATCCCAGAAAAGATGCATGAATCTGATGATTGTAATACAAATAAATAAAACTTAATTAGGAAAAGCAATATCCTTTTGGAATGTATAAAATAAATATTGTAGTTAATGACCAATGGATGCTTTAGTTCGGTAACTAAGGCTTTAGCTCTGTCAGTTTCTAAAGCAGATACATAATTTATCTAATGCTCACCTCCCAATTCCTTTAAAGTAAATCTTTCTCAGGACACATTATATATATATATATGCCTCTTCAGCTCATTATGGGATAGGTGGAAAGTAACTTACATGGAGTATTTTGGATATGCTATTTTACAGATAATAAAATTTAATTTCAAGAATCTTAATTATTTATTGATTTCAATTTTGTGTGAGTTTCGTGATTTTAATTTTTCTATACGGTATAAGATGTCTATAACTTTAAATCTTTTGATAATTGGGTTTTTCTTTTTCTTGCATGGAAATTTCTTTTTGGTTATGAGGGAAAATAATTTAATTAAATTTCTCTTTATAGATAATATATTTTAAATTATATCAAAAACAATGTATATTCATTCAAAAAAAAAAAAAAAAAAAAATTATTGAAAAACAATTTATATCTGAGCTTTAAAAAACATTTCAAACAATTTCTAAAAATGGCCAAAGTTATGATAATTAATCCTTTTTTTTTAAAAAAAAAAAAATAAAAAGAGAGAAATAGAACAATTAAAAGAGTGAATTGTTTTTGGCGAGCGATAGAATAGACAGCGGCTGATTAATACCTTGAAAAAAAGACAAAATAATTCAAAATCTAGTATAAATCTAGTATATATATATATATAAATTAAAAGGAGTGTCTAAACTGAACTAGCCTGGTATTATTGGATAAGCACTACATCACTGCAACAAGTATGCATGAAAGAGAACTGAACAACTCCGTCTGATAAATTAATTCGGATATCTTATGCATAAAATACTGAAAATTGAGTGTAGCTTTGTTTTGAAATTAAAAAATAAATAAAAATTGGGGGCTTATGAGGTGACACGTGGCATTCCGTAGGCCATTGTTCCTCCCACATTGTGTCGACCACCATAATGTTGTTGGGCTGCAAGGTTGTCGGCCTTTGAAAGTTTAACACAGACACTTGACTATAATTTGATAATTCAACCAAAAAACATTATGGTAAAAAATAAATAAAAAAGTGATTCCAGCATTTTTCATCTTCATCTTCATTATGTTGAAATCCAGAATTTTTATTGGCTAGTCAACCACGATTTCTGGATTTGGTCAATTAATTTATGGCTTTTAATATTTAATTGTATTATAATTATTCTACTATCTTCTGCATTATGATAAAAGTCTTATACAGACATGATTTACCCCTTGTTTGGAACCAATTCCACTTGAATTTCTTCACTACAATTCAATTTAATTTATTTACTAAATCATTTCTCTTATTTGGAAAATGTTTTCCATGCAAAAGAGTTCAATTCTTAATAAATTAGTTCATATGACATATTTTCATTAATGTCCTTATATTATATATTGACTCTAATCAAATATATATATATATCATAAAAAATTTTTACATAATATCACATGATCATCTTAAAAAAAATGTCAGTTTTCATTTACCCAGAAAAATATTGTTAAAAAAAAGTAAGATTTGTAATTTTTATATTCAAATAAGATCTTTTATTTTACTTGAAAGTTAAAAAAAAAAAAAAAAAGGGCAATTAAAGTATTATGCAGTTTAGTGGAAATCAAAGAGAGAAACAATAAATTTGGATAATTTGGTAAATTAATAACTCACAATCCAATTTTATTTCAATTCACATGAAAATGAAATCATTCCACCATCGGCCGGCCAGATTTGTAATTCTCGCGGGAAAAACTATTTTTAAATGGGAAAGAATTGAACTCTTGCTATACTTTATCTTTCCAAGCATGGGAATTGTGAAATTGAATTCTTGCCAAAATTGATGGTTCGAATCACTCCGCTGAGGTGTCTTTGGCCTCCATATATAAATATACTAATATATGATGATAGTCCAGAATAACTTTTTTTTTTTTTGGGCAAGATAATCAATTCAAAATGAGAGGGAATGGAGATGGGAACGTGTTAATGTTTTGTACCAATCAATTATGTTAATTAATTTATGGATAATGGTATTTAGGATTCAAAATAAGAGGGAATGGGGATTTTGAACCAATGAATTAGGTTAATTAATTTATGGATAATGGTATATGTAATTGAGGAATAATATGATAACTGGTTTTAAGATTAGTGTGTTCATATCAAGGAACCACGAGGCTAAAAACGAATCCTTGCTCCTTTTTATTTTTTTATTTATTTATGGTCAAACAAGGGACAGGCTGAAGAAAGCAGGCAATAACTGAGTGCACCACTGCACTGCTGCTTGGTTGAATATATATTGCCCCATTAGATTTTGGGTCTTCTTACCTCAAAAACTCTTCTCAAAATTGATAATAATTGCCCAATCAGAGCTTGATATTTGGATCTCAAAAACCCAGTTCAACAGAATAATCTTAGCAAACCTTTAGAATACATAAAATGGCAATGAAATAGGAATGTTGAAAGAGAGAGACAAACTCTTCAGTTATATCTTTGTTATTGAAATTAGAGGCTGAAAATTGGTGAAAAAAATATTTAATTATTTTTATTTTAAATTTCAATAGGACACGGATAAAAACATGCAACAAGCGTGCATTTCACATTCCAATCCTTGTATGATATTTGTAGGATGAGGTTGTTATTTATACACTTTAACCAAATTTAAGGAGCTAATCAATCAAGCATTTTAAGCAACTTGAGAGGATTAAGTGGACGTTTGCTAAGTTGAAAGAGACAGTAGACAGTTTGGGCCAAATATAGGAGGCTCCGGATATATTAAGCCTTGCCATTGGAAACACAAAATTATCTTCATCATGAGCTAATTTTGGGACCATGAATTTCACTCTTAAAAGAATTAGGACTCACTGCATTCTGCTACTGGTAGACTCATGAGCAAGCTAAACTAAAATACCAGTCGTGGTTATCAGACATTCTCAGCAAAGAAGCATATAATCGATAAACTTTAAGAATAGAGCATTATTTCTCTGCAGAGCAGAATTCCATGGGATTACCACTTGTGTTCTACAAGCTCAGCTCCAATACCGACATATGAGTGGTACACAGTACACCAGGATGACTGTCATCCTTAAATTTTGATGTGTACGTGCTCGGGGCTTCATTGATGATGGGTTATCATTGATCTCCTAGCAGGATTCACGGCAACGAAGCCCATGGACATACCTCTGGCAGCATTTCACTGCAGTGGATTCCTATTTACATCTTTGTACAGCAAATACCGTGATCGGGTTTTACCCAGTGCTGCATACCTGAAATGGTAGTAGAATATATCACATAGTTGGCATACTCTATTTGCATTCGAAAATGAGAGAAAAAGGTCATTTTTTAAAAAAATTTTGTGGTCAGTCCTCACCATTGAGGCACAAATGGGGCCATCCAAATAACATCACCAGCTTGGACAGGGTACCTAATAAAATAACCACAGCATTATGCCATAAGAACAACCTTTTATGTAAGTGGTAGCAAATATAGCAAATGGCTGAAAAAAGCAAATCAAAAGCAGGCATAAAGTAATAAACTAAAGTATTGTTTCGCCGAAAGATATTCCAGTAGACTACAGAAAAGCATCCACTTAAAAATTTAAAATTAACTGTATAAACCTGGGCCTATTACTGCTATGTATTCAACCAGACACTGTGATTTGCTAAGATAGAACTACGTATAAAACCATGTTATTATTCACTCCTATCCCCTGTGGACCTAAACTATTTGAAAAAGTTCAATTCCTTTTAGATGATTTATTTCCAAAAAGAAGACCATATGTGCATGTTACAAAGATGCAGTAGCTGAGTATCAATCATTATTTAAATCAAGTATTTGTGCCTTAGTTACAGAACCTACTTTTATGCTTCATGCATAATACATGGTCCCCATAGAAGAGCTTTAGAGCAATAGAATCAGATATTGAGCTACTTTATCTCCCCTAACAAATTTGTCATCGAAACAAAAAAATGAAACAGTAAAAAGTTCACATGGCAGCTTTAGGACATCAGTACAAAAATAATTCATCAAAGTTACAGCTTCAACACTTACCAGCTATCGCCCAAACGATAAATACCTTGTCCCTCCAATAGCAGTAAACCATGTTGATTATAGTGGACTTCCTGTAAGCAAACAACAGGATGACAAAAAGGTATAATAACCACGTAACAAGTATATGGGAAGCTGAAAACTGAACAAATTACTAAAAGCATAAAAATTCCGAGAAGTATGCTACAACTTAGGAAAAGCTTAAGCATTATGACCAGAAAAAGCTGTCCTCTCCACATATTAATTATTTCTGAAGCACGGAATAATTTTGTTTAATGTTTTTACCAGAATTGGGCAAGACTCATGTTCTGTGTATATTGGTCTTCTCCATGGAAAAAATATTAGTTAGAAAGGCATAGAAAAATTGCACCCAACGGTTTGCTCAAGATGAGAGCATTTTTTGTTGGCCTGCAATTCTTCAAAATTTAGATACTAATGCTTTGGTCACAGAAAATAAGGGCTAACAAGGTTCTATTTCCTAACACGTGTATTATCTTCCGTAACATAGCATAACGAGCCTCATGTCAATTTAAGATTGAACTCGAGGGGCTTTTGATAGTGAATTTAGTTGTATTCAGTGAAATTAAAGGGCAGCATACCATATGCAATACGTATTGCTTATTATGGTGTTAACTAGGTCTATCTAACCAAAATAAGTAAATAAACAGATCTTGGAAGGAGGTGTGATAGTTTCTATCAGAAAGAACAGCCTACCTTCACATTCAGGAATTCACCAGGTTGAAAATCCATGATCTGCAGGCAGGGGAATAATGATACGAAATTAGATAAAATAAATCATCTCCAGAAGGTTATAGGCACTAAAGTTAGAACTTAAGAAATAAAAAATAATGACTATGTAACAATCGTATGCATAATCCTAAGCCTAAGTTTAGAACTCAGCCGTATAACTTATTCTCAAGCGACCATATAACACTATACTTTGAAGAACACAAGAATAATAGTAGTAGTAGCAGCAGCAGCAGTAATAACAATAACAATAACAATAACAATAACAATAGTAACAACAATACTTCCAGTTCCCTAGATTCTTCTAATCTGAGCCATCATCAAATAGCTTTGACTGAAGTCTGTCTCTAAAATCCATTAGTGGAGACTCTCTCTAAATATTGGATAAAACACTGAAGTAGTGAAGTCTAGTGTATCAGGAGTTCTATATGCATTCCATGTTTTCAGCAAAAAGACATTTCCAAAGAAGAAATATATCCAGTAACCCTGAATAGATAGAGAGGGATGCGGCGAGAAGAGAGGTGTTGACAGAAAATTTTATCAACCACAATAGTTCAAAGTTCCAACTCCAGTAGTAACATCCAAATTTATTACCTCACACAGAAAGCTTATTGGCCTTCCCACTTAAATCATATACATAAAGAAGATCAAACTCTAGGAAACAGGTAACGGCTTACATGGATATTAAAGTCATAATTCAATGATGGGGGAAGAAGCTTCCTAAGTTCAAAAACCTGGCATAAAAGTAAAGACAAATACAATTGTCAAACAGCAGTATAGCAATAATCAGTAAAACAATAGACAGTACATCACATTTCAGGTAGTCAAAAGCAAAAGAAGCATTCAAGTAATGTGTCATCTGGTTGCCTAAAGTGCAAAACCCAAAAAGCGCTCATGTACTCACATAACAGAAGGCGCAAAATTTCCAAAATATAGTGCAACTAGTACAATACATATAGCAAATGCTACCATCTATATAACATCTTATGAAAGTAACATTTGAAGTGTAAGTTGATTAGAATAAATAGTGAAAATATTAACTGCATATAATTCAGTAGAAGAGAAAAAAGAAAAAAGGAAAAAAAAAAAAAAAAACAATAAGAGGGATGAGAAGTGTAAAGAAGTAAGAAGAAAATAGGCCGTTGCATGCTCTAACTAAGAGACATTCGAATGAGTTATGGTGGATAAAAGTGTTATGGTATTAAAGAAAAAGCAGGAGATGAAGTTAATATTACTCCATACTACAATTGAAAAGGTTAAGCACCTGGCTGCAAGAAAATGCAGAATTTCTCTTCAGTTGGTATCAAATGTTCAAAAGACAATAAAGCAGAGGACTCTTTGCAACTGTTTTTAAATGCCACCTCCATAATTCAATCCTTAAAATTAATTTAATCAATAACAATAACTTCAAAGCACAAAAACATTGTTTTCTACAAACAAGAGTTAGCCTCCATTTTCTGCAGACTTTAACTTAACTTTTCATTTGAATCATTTTCACAAAGTAAACAAATTAAGCTAATTAAATAAAACTACAAAATCAATAAATAAATAAATATAAAACATTACAAGAAATTTTTCCAGGCCTAAATATATATATATATATATACACACACGCGCGCGCACACACATACAAAGGGAGTCCTGTCCCTTCATTAAGAGATATCTATTGGAATAGCAAGAAGAACTAGAATCTCTCTTTCTTGGCTCAGCACTTAGGCAAATTTTCAATGTCATAATATTAGTATACTTTGAAAGAATAAGATAACGATTCTTGAGAGGAAAAATAATAATATGTGCACACCTTGCTCCGTGAATTCTTTGAATTCAAAAGTTAATAACCCATACCTCTCCAGGAGTCTCAAGAAGTGGCTGTTTGTCTGTCGAACCCATAATGAGTTCCGTGATAAGATTATCTACAGAAGCATACCTAAAAGAAAGAGAGATAATAACAGCACACAATGTAACAGCTAAACTTCAAAGAGCAAATAGTAAAGCTGATGGAAAAAGAACTAAAAATTGAATCGTGCAACAATCATTTTAGCCTAAAAAATATCTCGGCAGCATGATTCTACAAGAAAACTAAAGTTTCAAAAAATTTTATGAGCATGGACACTATCTATAATACTGCTCCATGAAGATAGTTAAAACTCAGAATCAATAGAGCACGAGAAAGATACTCAATTGGTTAACCAGAATTTAAGACCAAACAAACCTTCGTTCGAAAACAGCAAGAGTAGCAGATGTCTCACACTCCACAAAGTGATCGAAATCAGGAGGTAGATAAGCATATGAATCAACCTATATAAACAACAATATAACATAAAAACTCTGAGGGTTCCATTTACCAAAGCTAAACAATTTTAAGTTTCCCAAATTACAAATTCGCTTGTCTGGGGGTGTACCATCAATTTGTGGCTGGCACCAGTTTTATTTACGAGAGTCACGGAACCCTGAACCACAAATATGAACCTAATGGGATAAAGAAACATGCATTAGACTCTATGTATCTTGCTTCATTTCATTGATCATGAAAAGAAAAAATTTAGAACAATCAATCCACCTCTCTACATTAGGTGGAGGAAGCCCCGATCTTGATTTTCCTGCAGTATAGGAGTCAATATAAGTAACATGGATAGCCAAGTAGATATGATTAATCGGTGCCTGCATTTTGCATGTCAAAGTCACACATAACACATTGCCCCCTTGAATCACATACTATTTTTATTGGCACAAAAATTCCCCAAAAATTCCTTGCCTCTAAATATCAGAAAATAACTACTGCTTCATAAGTATCTCTGCGTTGGGAGGATCTCCAGCCTAATCACATAATATTGATGTTAAAGGATTTGAGCTCTGCTGATTAGTACACAATAGACAAACAAAGTCAAGTGCCAGTCAAAATCAACAACAGCCACAGAAGGAAACTATGCTGCTGATCTTGACCGCAAGGCTGGTTCATAATATTCAAGCAATTGTCTGCACAAGCATTGAATTGCCCTTGGTTTTACTGCCAGTATTACAGGTAGTCTCATCATTGGAAGGAGCTTAAGACTTTCTAGACCATACAACTAATGTCAAAACCTCACCCACTACCAGTTTGAAATAAATATTTAGAAAGAAATGAATCAATTGACAAGACAAGAATGTGTTAATGACCATTCTAGTTGATTTTATCTAGCTAGGTCAGCTAATTAATCAGACACATACGAATGATATTAAACCAAATCTAAAAATAAGACAAGAATAAAATAAAACTAGTAAATCCTGCAGTAGAGTTATTCCAAAATCTCATGAAGCAGTTTGATTTTGTAAAGAGGAAAGGGCCATTTCCTTGCATCATATAGATTACAATAAGACAAGTACAGGTTAAAATTACATTTTGGGAAACAAAAAGCTTCAGGAATTAAAAACATATGAACATTTGAAAAACAATATGTTGTAGACACTGAATCTTGCCATTTTGGAACCATGGACTAAGGCGACAAATGATGAAATCTTGTGTGTTTATTTTGAAATTTTTGGTGTTGGTGACAAAGCTCCAGTAAAATTTCCCTGAAATAAAAAATTGCACATTCTTCTCAGACAGTATACCTGAGTTTTATTAAAGCTTTGTCATCAACATTATAAACAAATCAAAACGAATACAGACAAGGTTTCATCACTGGAACGTTGGTCCACTGTACACAAAATTCAGTGTGCACCCATGTGACAATCCTATTGTTGGAGAGGAAGGTCCATCAGTATTTTGGATGGCATAAACATACCATTTTATGAATTAATCCTTTAATGCTTAGCAACTTGCAATACTATTCCGAAGCTGCAAGCTGTTTTATGTCGTACTATTTTTTTTAACCTTATTTTGAAATAATATGTAAAATTTGAATGCTGAATTACTTAAATTGTCAAGCTGAAGTCTTACTACTACATTGCTTATGCATAGAAAATTACGTTTGTAAGTGCATGTACTAATTAGAATTATTTTTATATTATAGACAAACTTCTTTTTTTTTTTTTGCTATTGATAATATGTATTATTATCATTATTCACATGTTACTATTGATTCCTTGTTTACAAATTATAATATTAATATCAAATTCTGCGAAATATAAAAGTACCAAACTGTCATCTACCTGAAGCTAATGTCGTAGTAAACTTTAAAGATGTTTTTGCTGATTGTAAAATACAAAGCATTTAATATTGATGCACAACAATATGTTAGAAGCTTTTAAGTGACATTTTGTCACTATACTTTTTAGAGAGACAAACTTCTTTTTTTTTTTTGCTATTTGATAATATGTATTATTATCATTATTCACATGTTACTATTGATTCCTTGTTTACAAATTTTACTATTAATATCAAATTCCGCGAAATATTAAAGTACCGAACTGTCATCTACCTGAAGCTAATGTCGTAGTAAACTTTAAAGATGTTTTTGCTGATTGTAAAATACAAAGCATTTAATATTGATGCACAGCAATATTTTAGAAAGCTTTTAAGTGACATTTTGTCACTATACTTTTTAGAGAGACAAACTTCTTTTTTTTGCTATTGATAATATGTATTATTATCATTATTCACATGTTACTATTGATTCCTTGTTTATAAATTTTAATAGTAATATCAAATTCTGTGAAATATAAAAGTACCAGACTGTCATCTACCTGAAGCTAATGTCGTAGTAAACTTTAAAGATGTTTTTGCTGATTGTAAAATACAAAGCATTTAATATTGATGCACAGAAATATTTTAGAAAGCCTTTAAGTGACATTTTGTCACTATACTTTTTAGAGCTGTTTAATGTTATTTGAAATATTCAACAATTTTACAGATACCTGCTGATTATCTATTGTACATGCAAGTTTGACAACCCTGTGTACCAACTTGTGCATGATGATATTAAGGAACCTACCCAAGCTAAGCCAAAAGGTATGTTATTGAAGAGCCAGGTGACAGCTTAAACTCATGCAACAATTATTGTGTCATCTTATTATAGTCCTTCACCTATATAAACAGAAACATTTGAAACATTTGATGCATAAACCACATGAAAATCTGTAATCATGAATGATAACAATATATAAAGCAAAAGCTATTATCCCATTCTCTCTTTCTATTGTTGTTTTCTGTTATTTTGTTTCTATCATTATTCAATTGAACAAACCTTGCATCTTTGCTAGATACATCACAAAGTGCGAGCCCATAGCTGGCGTGATCAGATATGCTCCTATTGTATTTGCCCTATCAAATAAAATAAAAGAGTAAATATGCATCAACATCATATTTCTAACTAAAATAAAATGGAAAGCTGTAACTACCAGTCAGGTAATGGGCTGAAGACATGACTTTCAGGTGTTATCAAAGCATGGTCTTGTTTATAAACACTGCGTGTGAAACCTGGTAAGTCTGCAACAGAAACAACCAAATTAACCCTTAGACTAGGTAAAAAAGAACAATCCCACCCCCAACCCGAGTAAGTGAAAGTAAATGCATAACTAAATAAAATGGTAAGACATTATTTCCAATTGTTTAGAACCTAAAAACTATAATAGCCTGTTAGCCTAACCATTGTAACCAAGGTTGAAACTAGATTTTGGCCTTTCGCATTGCATATCAAGTCCATCTGGTTTTAAGTATAAGGCACAGGAAAGGTCACAATTTTCTTCTGATGATTACTTGGAGCCTTGTAAGATTAGAGGCTTTACTTCATTAAGCTTATTCGTCAGGCTCCTTCAGAGAAGCCTTTAGCTTTTATATCATTAGAGTCCAATATGATTCATAAAAATAACTAATTGCTCACTCTTCATGACAAAATAATGAAAACGGAAATCTCCAGTTTCACTCTCACAATCCATTGTTGAATCAATCAAATAAAGGGGCATGCTTGGGATACACAGCATTCCACTGTTATGTACATTAATCATACGAAAACACTCAGCATTCCAAAGAAAATTGTAAGAGCACATAGAAGTGGGAATTTTGACCGGTAAGAATCAGAAAAAGGTGTTAAAACGTGCGTTTTTATCAATATCTCAGAAACATTATTCATGAGATGCATGATGCATCTGATTTAGCCTGAATACTTGTACAATATCATTGCATCAACCTTAAGAGAGGCAATGACAGTTTGAAACACCAAAACAAATCTCACAAGGAACACATAATTATGTAAAACCTGTCCCCCCCCCCCTTTTGTCATTTCCAAGCGCACTAAGACACACCCCAATTTTGGTTTCTTTTCTCGTAATCAGAATCAAAACGTATAAAATGATTCAAGATCACATAACCTTGTCATAATTACACAAAGAAGTAAAAACTACACATTTCTCTTCTGCATAAGACTCCAAAAAGTTGGGAAGAAGTATTGACCTTGTAGATGGGAAGGAGAAAGCGTGGGATTTGTGACTTTCCAGTAAATAGGTTTGGAATCATTATCCCCATCGAACACTGAAGGTGCAGAGCAGAACCCTCCGTCAGCCAAAGCAATCTTAAGCAAGCCTGAAACAAAAATTGATAAATAAAAGAAAAATAATAGAAGTATCTAATAAATTTCTTCTTAAAGACAACAACAACTTCACTCCAATGTAGTACGGAAATAGAGCAACCTTTAAAACGGGAAACAAATTGAGAAAAACACGAGTTAAGATAGTGAAGGAGATGGTAATTACTTGATAGGAATGATATGAAAAGGAGGACAGAATGCGGAGAAAGTAGAGATAGAGTTGGTATGAGTCTCATAGTTTTCATCAGGTAAAGGTGGAATCGAATAGGTAAGTGAGAAGAAGAAGAGAAGCCAACAAAGGCGGGGTCTTTCACGTGTCTTCACTGAACTAAAGAAGATCAGTGGATGTTGCTGACTGCTGACTAGGAAAATGGTTATTTATGTATTTATTTGTATAAGCGAAATTCAATTCCCTTTACCCTTATAATATTATTAAAAAATATTGCTTGGTATAACAATTCTAATATAATAAAAAACATTTGACAATGTAATCAATTTTCCATTGTTTTAAATTTTTGATCGATATTAATATATAATTTATCTTAAGATCGTATAATAATTTTACTTATTAAAACAATTAAAAACATAACTAGTAAATAATGTTTATATGAATATATCTCAAATCATTTTGGAAAAATATTTAAAAAGCACACCATTTCATAATCTAGAATATAATATAACAAATAAATATATTATCACGTTGTTTCGTAATAATTCATATTTCTTTTTAGGAAAAAACTATGTATGAATATTTGAATTAAGTTTTTTGTTTTTTTTCTTTTTGGTTACGATTTGAATTAAGTTCTTGATATAAAATAAAATAGGAAATGTTACATAGTATATGTGCTTAAAGTTGGAATTTGCACAAAAGAGCCGGTTAGTTAACCATAATCAGTTATATTGGTTTTATAATTCAATCGGGCCATTCACAAATTGAATAAGGAAATTTTATATTAATTGGTCCTGTGAGTACTCCAGATTTAAGTCAAAATGGTCCAATATTAGTTTAACAATAATTATTTATCTAATAAGTTAAAATATTTTTATGCTATTATTGGTTCAACTATGTATTAAGTTTTGCAAGTCATAGGTAATTTATTTTCATTCATATTAAGACATAAAATTATAGAAGGCAAAACATACCTGAGCTACATGATTTTTTTTCAAAACTGTAATTGATTTCGTGATTAATTTATGTAAATATATTGAATATATTATGTTTTTTTTTGAGGCCGGGTTTAAAAATATTGATTAAAAACAAATTATTATGTACGCGTGTAGGGTTTAAAACAGTGAGAAACCTCAAAAAACAGGGCCGTAGGGTTTATAAGGAGAATTTGAATCAAACGTCTCCCCGCTGACCTTTCGAGGGAAAGGGAAGGGAATTGTTTTCTGGTTTGAGATTTTCTCTTATTCTTTGCCACTATGTATTCAACAGAGACCAATTCAATGGATTCCGTTATCTCTTCCCTTTCAAACAGCTTTAAACAAGTCCCTTTGTCTGCTGTCCCGGCTATGCTTGATTGCATCCTGGCATCCACTAGCTTCTCTCCATCTTCTCTTTTTGCGTCCCTTCTTGATCCTTTCCCTGGCCTCACCAAGGTGATTTTAGCATTTTATCTTGCTTTTTTTTTTCTTCTGTTGCTTCCAGGAAAAAAAAGAAAGAGTGAAGTAGTTCAGGGTGTTATTTGTCTAAATTGTTTCCTTGAGTTGGGATTTTGGTTTAAAAATTATTTTGCCTAAGAACGTGAACCATTGAAGTTAGTTCTTTTTGACAGTTACTTGGTAATTAGGAAACCAGATATTGTTCTGTCTTTTAAGAGAATTGAACTGAATCATGTTTTACTTTCCTGAAAATTTCAATTATAGAGCTTTCATATTTTAGGCTCAAGCAATTTTGCTTTCTTTTCTTTTCACCACAATAAGAACTCTGCAGTTGGTTTTATAAGTGGGGTTCCCCACGCTTAACTTGGATCTTAATTATCTATTCAACTATTTGCTACTCCTTATATTCAGGCTGTGTTTTATAGGACTATATCAAGGGAAAAAAGCTAGAATCCGGTCACTGTGACTATCTTGCATCAATGGTGGGAGCACTTTGTCATCTTTTGAAGAAGCCCGGTGAGCTATACTTCAATGTAGCATATTATGAGTACTTTTTAGTCATATAACTGTATGAGATTCTGTAAACATTAACCAATATTGTTCGTATGCTTCATTATGCCCAAATGTTCACATCGAAGCAATTTTTTTTTTGGTTAAATTGCCCAGATATTGCTGGAATAAATTGTGGAAGAGGTCTTGTTTATGTCAATCTTGTGACATGTTCCTGGTCTTTTTTGCAATTTTTTTTATTTTATACTTTTTCCCTTTTGCATGCCGAAGAAAACCTATTCTACTGTGTGGATCCTGCCTTTGCACATATTTCAAATGTGTTGAACGTACCATTGCATACAGCTGATTTTTTTTTTTTTTAAATATGTGAACTTCTTCACCTATTTGGTAGATACGAACCTCATATTGTTTCCCACTAGTGGCTGCTAATTTGTAATTTTTCAGTGTAACCCTGAAACCCTTAGCATTTCTTTTCTCTTATTTGAATAAATAATGGATTTAGTAAACAAGGATTGGATGGAAGAGCAACAACAAGGAGCTCAAGGCATCATTTTCTAACTTGCAGTGAGAAGAGACAAAAGACATGTTAAAATTGAAATAGTAAAACTCTCTAACTATGTTGTTGGCTGCTGAAGACACCATTTTGCACTTAAACTAAATGCTGAATTCCTCAACTGGATTGTGCACTACTGATGCTTAAAATCCTAATCCTCTTAAATGCGCAAAAGTGCTGAAAATATTGCACAGAATATATACTGCTTGTTCTTTATTTCTCCTCTTAACATCTGTTACACTTAGAAAGTCTTCCCTGTATGTCACTTGAACCCACTGCTTACTGCAAATGGCTGGAAGCCTTTTACACATGTCACAAATCAGACAGCGCATTGTTAAGAAAAGAAAAGAAGAAAAAAATGGTTATGACTTTTATTTCAATAAAATATTGCTTCATATGATCTGATTTTCGGTTATTTGAATGTGAGAAGGCATCCTTACACAAGTTAGCAGCATGTTGCTAAATATATCCATTTATTGCTGATTGAAATTTCTCCTCAGGTATTAATCCTAGCTGCTTGCTGTCGTTTATTTGGCAATGCTTTGTTCCATTGTTGAATATGGTCCATGCATTAGAGCGTGAGTTTCTTAACCAGGTAAGTAATAAGCTGTTGTCATGTTTACTGGATTTTTTGTAAGCTCATCTGCATCTACTTGTTGCTAATTTCCTCTTTTTTTTTTTTTTTTTTTTTTGAATTTGCTATGCATGGTCACAAGATTAGATTGCAGAGTTATTTTTTGATGTTGTGAGCGTCACTAACTCGTGGGCTGTCTTAGAAGCAACTTTGGTGCCTTATTTCCTTAGATCAGCTGGCCTTTCCATTGGTATGCTTCTAGATGAAGAATCAGATACCTTTGAATGGTCTAATAATTCAGCTTTGCAAGGTTTGAATGGCATGATTGACAACTCCCATTTGGATAAAGAGCCCATGTTGTCTGTATCTTGGTCTTTTCCCCTTTCAGTATCATGTCATGTTTTAACCTTGATACTGGATTCTGCTTGGCAAAGTTTCCAGAGAGCTTCTACCACAGAAGCAGTGTTGGAAAATGGGTCTTGTTATGCAGAAAAGCTGTTCACTAGATTACTTTGGGATCTCTGTAATATGTGTGAGAGACTGTTTTTACAAACTTCGGAACATCGTTCCTGTGCTATGGGCTTTCTCCTCCCAATCCTTTTCAAGTCATTTGCTTCTCATCATTCTTTGGTAATCTCGGTTCGCAGCAAGAAATGTGTTCTTTCTAGGTGATAATTACATTCTACTTGTCTAATTGCGCTAGTCCAAGTGTTTTACTAGTTTCCTTTGTTATATACATTTCATTTCTGTGATTTCTTTTGCTTACTGTGTCTATTTGGATTGGATTCAGGAACCTTTTCTTTAGGAAAATATGGCAATGCTGCAAATTACTATTTTCACTTGGACCTTTAGAGAGAAGAGATGCTTATAATGTACTCTCTCTATACTTGTCCTTTTTCTATGATGTGAAAGGATCAGAGAATGCTGATTCCATTGATAGAGCAGAAGAATTTGATGTGAGAGATGAAAGAGAGTTTTGGGATGAAATAAAAAGAGGCCTGGTACGTGAGTTTAACTTTTCAGAAATCAGTAAACTCAGCCGTCATAATTATTTTAGAATATATAATACTTCCATATGGTGATGGTCTTGTCAGGTAAATGAGGAAAGTTTAGTGAGGAAGCAATCATTACATATACTAAAAAAAGCGCTAAGTGGAGGAAGACAGCATGGTCGTTCTCTTCAACAGAAGAAATCAGTGGAAAAATGTCCAACTCCTCAAGGTATGACGAAGAGAGCATTATGGGCTCACAAGGAAGCTAAATCGCTGGGTGTAGGGAAATTCTGTGCTTCAATTGATTCTCCTTTAGATGTTCAGCAGCAGTGGGAGGCCTTTATACTCCTTTATGAAATGCTTGAAGAGTATGGTACTCATCTAGTAGAAGCCGCTTGGGAGCATCAGGTGCCTTATCAGCTTCCTCTATCAATAAGCTTAAAATCCACCATTTGGAGAAATTTTCCTTTGTCAAAATTCTTTGGTTTGGAATTCCCCTAAACAGCGAGAAAAGAACAAATCTCTTATTGGGAGAACTTTTTTAATGATTTCATCATTCATGCATCTTAAAGAACAGTCCTAAGGAAAAATTATAAAGGAAGAATATAGTGATGTATGATGCCCTATTTGGCTATTTTGACATTATATCCACTTCTTATGTTTTATTGCAGATAACCTTGTTGCTTCAGTTTTCCGTTTCAAATGATAATTTTGCAAGTTCTATTGGTGGTGTTCATCAAAATCAAAACGAAAATTTGCTTGAAGTCTTTAGTTGGTTGACAATTTTATGGCAGCTTGGATTTCGTCATGATAATCCCCAAGGTTTGTATCTTGTTAGTGTAACCATATTTCGAAGTCAGTAGCATGGAAATTTTATTCTTCAATTATCGTTTTTATGTTTTCTGCTACCTTTTTTTTCCCTTACCAGGATAATGTTGATTCAGCTTTTTGTTTGGAATGCAGTTAGGTGCTTGATTATGCAGTCATTTTTGGGAATAGAATGGATGAAGTATGGAAACTCTGCAGCATCATTGCCTGAAAGTTTTATACTTGGTCCGTTCATTGAGGGATTAAATGACCCTGTACACCACAAAGATTTTGGTATGTTCCCAATTTGATTCTTCGTAATGTTGATTTTGTTTTTGAGCTTGGTATGACTTGATAATCTTAAAACATGTGGGAGAAGCATATAAGATCAAGTATTATGTTAAAACATTTGAGTTTTTCTTTTGGCGAGTTGGGATCATGTGTAAGGACCTTTGCAGCTTTTGACGTCATTTATGTTTGTGGCTAGTTTTTGTTAATTGTAATTATGTGCCCTGCCACGTGCAAAATTGAAAGTACTAGTTCATAATCTTATAGATAGTCTAGTTATTAAGATGGAACTTCTTTCCGGTGGAATTATTCCTCTTTGCAACAGGAATGATTCATGTTTGAATAGAGTCAAGAGATTAATCGTACTCTTTCTTTAGATACTATTAGGGCAGATTTAGAATATTTCTCATCCCTTTTTTGTTTGACTATTTTTGAACTTATGTGGGGAAGAGCATTTAGAAGTGTGGTGGTGCAACTGATTTCAGCATTTGTTTGGAGGATGCTTTATAAAAAAATAGGAACGCATTGAAGCACCTCTTCTGTTAAGATTATTTCCTTCAGGCTCATCATATCACAGCATGAGGTAAACTGTGCAGGCCCTGTCTGAACTCTCGGTCAGTTAAACCAGATTGGAAAATAAGTTCATTCAACTCTTATGGTCTTGGCCGTTGAGCTTTTCTTTTTCTTATTTATTCCCAGAAATTTATGTGGGTGTAATTCCATGAAGTTTTATCAATATATAAGAGATTTTGTGTAACTGTCTTAATCTTTAATAGTGTTAGCTTTTCTATATTGGGGAAGTCAATATGCCTTTTCTAATGAGATCATTCAATTGATCCTTCCTATTTCGCTTTCGCAAATATCATGAGACAATTATATATTTGGTTATCATTTTTGAACATGGACTTTTTTTTCTATATTTCATTTTTTCATTTATTGTAGGTCTAAAGGGAATTTACACTTCAAGGACTACTGAAGGTGCAGCCAGGTTTCTACATCAATATGCCAGATCCTTGAATGTGAGGTATAATGATCATGTGCTGCATGAGTTCTTCTTCCATAGCCTTTTGCTAGAGAGGGTAATGACGAATGTGAATTTTGCTTCAGACAAGCAGATATAATACTTTGATTCTGTTATAGACAGTTATATGACACATCATGGTTAGGCCATCTTATGTGAAGTGCTAGTTCTATTCAAATATAGAATGTATCTCTCCCCCTAGGAGCGCGTTATGTTGATACAGGATTGGAAGTCCTTGCAAATGACTTATTTGTAAGAATATATAGCCTAGGAGTTCATTAATATGATATTAATATAATAATGGCTTAGTTGTAAGTGAATCAACTCTATATTTTAGATTTTGTTTATCTTGAGACTTTTGAGACACTGTTGGTTGACAGTGGAAACTTTTGTCTGTAGGAAAGTTACCAACATTTTTCTTTTTTGATTTTTATGTAGTATTGATATAATCTTGAAAACCTAAGTTTACCTTTTAACTCCATTGAGATGAGGAGGTTCTTTAAGCTTTTGCATAAGCCTTTGCTTTGGGATCATGATTTATTGTTGTGTTCTTTTGGTAGGTGAGGGGTGGAGTTCTCCTTTGTCTATGTCATTGTCTGAAGGGTGCCATTTGTTTGGTCCTTCCTTTATTTAGTTATTGTATCTATACTGTAGTAGGGTACATATCCTCCAAGCTGTTGTGATCTTCTTTATTGCTTAATAATACAGTCTCTTCTCCTGCAAAAAACCTTTAGTGCATAGGGAACTCCTATGAGTTGGTTTTATTTTTTGGAAGGTGCATTATCTTCTTGTGAATCATGACTAAATAATGCTTTGAAGTCTTGTATTGGACTTCAAACCTACTTAGCCCTAGAAAAAAATGCTTTTTTTTCCGGGGCGGGGAGGGAATAGAGCGCTAATGCAATTTATCTCCGATGCTCACAGGGAAGGAATAGTGTTTTTGCATAGTTTAGCTTCAGTTGCTAAACACCAGTCTTTTGGTAGAGCTGGATTAATGGGTCTTGCTGAATGTATTGCTTCAACTGGTTGTGGAGTAGGAATATGTGATTCCAAGGAACTCAAACCAAGTGGAGATGCTTTACCTGCTGTGATACAGCAGGAATCTTCTTCAAAAAATATTCATCCCATCAGTAAAGCTGACTTATTGGATGTGTTGAGATTTGTCATAGAGAGCAGCAAACAACATTTCAACCCTAATTATCGTCTTCAAGGTCTCTATCACTAGTCTTGTTGTATGTTGAAAGATGTGTTTATGTATTACAACTAGATGACTCAAAAAGTGTTAACATTATTATTTTGATATCTACAGTTTGTGAGAAAGTCGTTGAGGCTGCTGCTTCAGTAGTCAGTACATATGATGTGCCGCTTGAGATTCTTCTCTACTTCATGTCAGCTCTACCACAAGAATTTACTGATTATGGAGGTGGGTAAGATCATAGCGGTGTAACATGGCTTCCTGCCTCCACTCTTTCAAATTTTTGTTGTTTTAATATGCTCTTCACCAAGTTTTTCCATTTACTGTTTTGCACTGGTGACTTGACTCCAGTAGGGAATCCCTACAGTAATTGTGGCTTTAATCCTTCTATGATTTCCGTGTAGCAGTTTAAATCCTTAATTATTGCACTATGAGCCAGTTATCCAGTCGTTAAAGATTATCTTTAACTTGCGGATGTTAGATGCTTCTCAGAGTCATGAATGACTTTTAAATGCATCATCATACTTGAAATGTAAAGTTGTTGGTTTGGTTCATATTCGCTTTATGGTGTTCATGTTGTAGGCTCATATCATCTATTATTTTGAGGTTATCCAATGTTTATATATGCTATTTAGGGGAACTGATAGGGAAGTTGCTCTATGAGTATAACCATGAATACTTAATTGTAACTAGCTTCGAGAAATTAAACTGAGTTAGTGTTAGAAATTAAGATTTTCCACTAAGTTCATTTCGGCAAATCCCACAAGTAATTTGAGTTCATTGTTGTTATGATACATGTTAGAACATTTTCCTTTAGAAATAATATGCAATTCATCTCTCTCTCTCTCTCTCTGTGTGTGTGTGTGTGACTTTCTGCATATATTCATATTGCCCTTGCCGCCTGGAGTTTTCATATTGATTTGTTTCTTTCTGTCTGTTCTCTGTATTTTCTATGTCTACTGTAGGTTCCTTAAGGGTAAAAATGCAGGAATGGCTTTTAAGGGGTAATAAGGAGCGCTGCAGTTCTGAGGGGCACCTTTTGAAAAGTCTTCAGGAATTTCCAGAAAAATTTACGTGTTCTCAACATTTGGCTGACGCTATTGTGAATTTTGATGATGAAGATTTGGATGCATGGGAATATGAAGCAAAACGATGGGCAAGAATGCTTTTTCTAGTAATCAAGGATGAAAATGATCTAGTACCTATATTAATGGTTTGCCTTCACCTTTTGCTACTTTGATTACCTTGTGTTGTATTCGAGTGCTTTCTGCTAATCTAATTGCTTGTTGTTGTTGTTTGGTATGGCCCCAATGACTATGATCAGGTTATGGGACTATTGGTAGTCACATTCCAATCAATACCAGATCTGTGTTTTGTGCCTTTAGAACCTTATAATAGCTAATTAGTGAGGCTCATTAGCCCAATGTCTTTGAGTTATGAGACAATTCGTTATCAAATTCCAAACCAAACCATGTCTTTGTTTTGATTTCCTTCCTTTAGAACCTATGGTTGCTTACTAGTTGAGGCTCATTGGAAAGGACCTCAGATGTCTGGAACTATTTATAAGGAGAGGAACTTGACTGCTGTTCCTGTATTATCCATTACTTAAACATGCATTACAACATAAATTCTTACAAACAAGAAACTGTTTCTTCCTAACACCACAAGCAGCAAGGGAGTTATTGAAACTAACCACATGCCTAAAGCAAAGCACACCACCCAACCAAAACATAGTTGGGTGCTGTGCATTCTCAGAAACAGGCTGCTTCTTTTGGTCATGAGAGAAGCTTTTGTAAATCTGCAGGGGCTGGGCATATAACATCTTTGTTGTTAAAAGCTTCTAAATTATTGTAGTTTAGGTAGGGGTAACACCTCGTTTTTCAGGAAATCAAATAAGCCATTTTTGTTTTGAGATTTCAGGACAGTGATTGGAACTTACTCAACCCCCGCCCTTAACTTTTTCTAGTTTCTTTACATTTAGAACCTTTCTTTCTGAATATATGTTCTCTTAGATTCTCAAAATATTATATGCTGCTGTCAATCTCAACAACCTATATTTTCATGCCAGGTTTTCTTCTAAAAGTCCCAATGTGCAAAGTGAGAGTTCCTTTTCCCTAGGGCTCCTTCAAATTCTAGGAAAACCTAGTTGGAAAAGCAGCTTTTCTACATATCAGGAAAAGAAGTAGCTACTGGTTTGACAAATTAGGAATAATATAACATAATTTATACTTTTGTGACCATTTATTCAAGTGTGTGTTGTATTTCTGATTGGTAATGACGTAATGTTTAGTCGTTTTTCTGTTTACTCTAACTCATAATATTTGTCCAGTTTATCCAAAATCGTGGCATTGACATCTGTAAACCCAATCATGTGAGCTGGTCACCTATGAAGTTTCTTGTCCTTATCTTGAATTTGGTTGGAGAGACTAGAATAATGTGGGACAAAGTGGTTGAATATGCTGCAAGAATTAAATTTAAGGGAGAAAACATCTTGCTTGAGGCTGCAGATCAGTTTGGTTATGCAGAAGCTTCTGTAGTTCATGAGAAAGTTTTTGATCTTTTTCTATCAATCCTGGTACTGAGCTTTACTGCTTTTTTGTTTTCAGTTTGATAGTTTTGTACACTTACTGTTGATTATGCTGAATAATTTTTTCTCTTTCCTTCTTGCTTGCAGGAGGAACTGGTTTCTTTTGCTAATACATCCTGTTCTATTTTTTGGACAAGTATTCTGGAGGATGCAAATCTGCCTAGCTCTGTAAGAGGAAAACTTGGCGGCCCTAGTCAGCGCCGTCTGCCATCTTCTGCAGCTGCTGCTGTGTTGAAAGCTGTATGTTATTATTATTATTATTTTTTTTTTTGTTTCTATTTTTCTAATTATTGTTTGTTTGTTTGTATTTTTATTGGGAAAACAATATATACTTGTTTTGCTAATCGATTTTGTAAGAACGAGTTTTCTTTTCTACTTTTAGGTTTATTTAATAAATTTGCTGCCGAAGGTTTTCTTATTATCTTCTGTTATTGTATAGCTGTAAATATTGTGTTATTGTATAGCTGAATCAAAGGCTTAATCATAGGAATTAGGAATTAATAGGAGTTAATTACTTTCCTTTCTTGAGCACTCTTAGATTGTATAAATACCTATACATTCTCAATGGAAAACACACAATATTTTCTCTGATTATAACATGGTATCAGAGCAGCCCTTGTGAGCAGTTCTTCCTTCTCCTTTTCTTTTTTTCCGTTGAATTGTGTCTGTCCCAGAGAACAGGCTTATTTTTTGTTTTTCCTCCTTTCTCTCGTCTGTCCAAGAGAACAGACCTCTGAAATTACATCTCCGAATATAGAGCCATGGCACAATCTGTTTGTGAGATTATGTGGATTCATTATCTCTTATCTGAACTTGGTTTTAAAGTTTCAACTCCGGTTGAGTTATGGTGCGACAACCAGGCAGCAATTCATATTGCATCTAATCCTGTATTTCATGAACGAACCAAGCATATTGAAATTGATTGTTACTTTGTTCGTGAAAAGCTCCAACAGAATTTGATCTCGATGAATCATATTTGTACAGAAGAATAGCTGGGAGATATCTTCACAAAAGCTCTAAATGGAGCCCGAGTGAACTATATTTGTAACAAGTTGGGCATGATAAATTTCTATGCTCCAACTTGAGGGGGAGTGTTATTGTATTGCTGTAAATATTGTATAGGCTTAATCAAAGGCTTAATCATAGGGATTAGGAATTAATTAATTTCCTTGTTTAGCATTCTTAGACTGTATAAATACCTGTACATACTAAATGGAATACACATAATATTTTCCTCAATTTCTCTGATCATGGCATCTTCTTAGAATCTGTTGTTTTCGTTGTAAATATTTTCTTATCATTTTCTTATGAGATATCTTGTTAATTTATTTTGTCTTGTCAGAATAAACTTCTTGTAAATTCTACTGATAACAATGGTTGTTGGTTCCTTTTTCATATACGTTTTGGCAAATCTTGTGTAGCTACCGCTGAGCTAACTAGATATTCTGTTAGAGCTTCAGAATTTCTGCATATATCTAGGCTTCTGTATTTTAGGACAGACCATCTTAACTCTTGTCAGGGTTTCTATTTGCTGGATAATATTTTTAACATTTCTCTTGCATTCACTTCAGCTACTAGTTAACCTGTATCGTAATTCTCATTCCTCAAAGAGAATAATCTATTTTGGTCAGTTGATCTTAGTGGATTTGACCTTACCTGTGCAATTTTCTCTTTAGTTGACCACGTGTGATATAAAATCCTCTTTTTGTATTTCATATTTATGATCAATAAATGTTCAGATTTGAGACCTAGATGTTGTAGGTTCTTTTTTATTTTATTTCACAAAGAATTGCTTGTGCTTCTAGCTTGTTTCTTATCCATTGGGTTGGGGTGCTAATAAATGTTGTCTTTTTATGGATAAATAGATAACCTCGATGAGAGCTGTTGCATCAATTGCATCCTGGTGTGCGCATCTGAGAAGTCATCTTCAGATCAAGTTTGCTTCGACTTTTATGTGGAAATTCTTTTGGGATATTGTTTCATCTCCATCTTGTGATTCTGAGGTGCCTTTGTGATTTTTGTCTTTACTTCAGAATTTTCTGAACATATAGTATCTTTTTTACTGTTAACTAATCCATTTCCTCTTAACTGATAATTATTCTAAACCAGATTAGAGCAGAAGTACGCCTTGCAGCATATGAGGCTTTAGTTCCTGCTCTAGGATCCCTAGTTTCCTCCCTATCTCCACTAGCTTTGGATCTCATTAAGGAGAAAAATAGATCAGCATTGCCTGTAGGAGAAGGGAAGGTTTGGTTGGATCAGTTGGTTCTTTCTTTCCTGCAGAATATCAATAATCTTCTTTCAGTTGGAATTTTGGTGCGAACACGAAGGGCAGTTTTGTTGAACTTGAAGGTGATCAATTATGCTCATCTTTGATTGCAATTGTTGGTTGGTTTTTCTTTTCACATATCAAGTTTTTACCATTGTTTGTTTTAGAAACTGTGTATGCTATTTGCATTTTTTATAGAATTTACATTGTATAGATGTGTTATTGTTTAGTTTCAGTTTGGCTATCAATTTCTTCAATTGTTCAAGACTTGGTCTCTCAACTAGTTGGGGTTGGCTATATGGATTATTTTTATTTTTCTTCTGTTTATTCCTATTCCATATAAGATCCATTTGATGGTCTAATAATTGAAACTGAAAGTCACTTCAGTGACCTCCATCCAATTTGAACTGATATGTGATGTGCAATGAATTTTAATAATGAATGTTGGATGCCAAAAAATTAAATTAAATTAAATAGGTGTTTATATGTTAAATATTAACTAGAATAGGTAGCTCTAGTATCAATATACTTAAATAATTACTCTAAACAAGGATAGCACCTGAAAAATTTGAATGAACTAATAAATTTATTTTGTATCTACTTATATGTGCCCCTAAATTTTTAACTGGCAATTCTGCTTCACTTCAGTCTATATCCTTCCATTCTTATGATAAGTATTCAGATCTAGTATTTTGATATGAGGTTTTATATGAATGTGTACATATTCTTGTTGATGCAGTGGCTTTGCCTACAATCTCTGCTGTCTATTCCTCACTATGCTCTTGAGAATGGGCTTCATGCTGAAGATGATAGACCGTTCTTCTCAGATGCTGCAATCAGATGGATTTTTAGTGATATTGTTGAGAGGTAATAACCAATCATGTACAAGTCTGTTGTTACTGTGTGCTACTGATGCCTATTATCTTGGATGTGCTTGAGGGCTTGAAAAAAATTATTGTTTGATTTTTCTTACGTTGGAGGGCACTTATTAGTAGTTTGTAGTTTTTTCTTTTTTGGTATAACTATTAATATGAGGCATTGTTACTTTCATTCCCATATGAAAAGAAATGATTTGTTCACAAACCTCTAGGCCTTCAATAACGAGTCCCAGAGTGTTGGTACCCAATAGTTATCGTTTTGTAATTTTCTCTACCTTTGTTGAGGGTTCAAACTTCAAATTAGGCCTATGGCTGACATATTTATGATATATATTTATGAAAAAAAATAGGTTGTCAATGCAAAGTGTGGAATGGCTTGACCAATTCCTTTTTCATGCACACATGAGATGAATTTGCATATTTACTAAAGTAGAAAGATACATTTTTAACGAAAATAAAATTCTGAAATAATTTGCAGCCTTGAGCATGCTGCGGAAGGTTCTGTCCTGCCAATGCTAAGATCCATCAGATTGATCTTGGGGCTCTTGGCATCTAGGAAGTCAGATTCACTTGTTTCCTCATCCAATGGTGTGGATGACGAGGTTAGTCTTATTACATATTCTGTCGACAGCTTTTATTATTTATTATTGTCATGCCTTTGTGAATTTCTAATGCATGTTAGCTATTATTATTATTATTATCATGCCTTGATGATTTTGTAACAAATATTAGTGTGCCTGTTGCAAAAATGATTAAATACTTGCAATTGGCATATTGTAAGCAGGGATTCTGCACTTTCCAAAAATTTCTGTGTTTACATTTAATTAATATTCACCAAGAGAGGAATTCCTTTTATTTGCTCAAACTTTGAAGTCGGCTGGCTTGAATGTCTTACAACATTAAAACTGAAAGGTAAACTCGAGAGCTCCCATCGTTATATTCACTTTAATATTGAACTAAGAAAATAACTGCTAGGCCGCGGTCATGATGATCAACGCCCTAACATCAGGCTGTGATCTATGTGAATGCTTTAAACTCAAAAGTTTGAGTGGATAGATGGAGAGGCTCTTGCACATATGAGAATATGTGATTTTCTAGTCTTGAATTCAATTTTAAATGAAGTGTATTCATTTTTCATTTGTCTATTGAAAGAGTATTAAATTAATTAATGAAAATCACATATGCTTATTTCTCAGTGAGTATGCATTTGTTGTTGATTCTTTATCTAAGTTAGTTATGCTTCAAATTTTCTAATCTCTGATACTGTCGAAAAAAATCATATATGTTGCCTTTGAAGTTGCCGTATATTGGGGGAAACAATAGGAACTATGGAACTTCTGCTATCTTGGTCTATAAATGTTTTCTTTAATGTTCTTCTTTCCAAGTTTTATTTTTCTCAAGTGGATGGGCTTAATTTTTTGCATACCCTCGATGGCTATTCATGTAGATGATATGGCACTTGGTTCATTCCTCCTGGATATTGCATGGGAGCTGCAACAAGCGCCGAGTTGCATCTATTGCTGCCCTTTTGTCCTGTGTCTTGCATACTTCTGTGTTTTCCGATGAAGGAATGCATACAATTAATAATGCAACTGGACCTCTGAAGTGGGTATGTCTTTCCTCCATTTTATTTGTTAATATTACTGATGATTTTCCTCGTGTATGTGTGCATGGTTCACTTCATTATGATAGTTATGCGTTCCTATCTGTTATCATTATTGCAGTTTGTTGAAAATATTCTTGTGGAAGGTACAAAAAGTCCCCGCACAATTCGCCTTGCAGCATTGCATTTAACAGGGTTGTGGCATTCACATCCAAGAATTATTAAGTATTACATAAAAGAACTAAAGCTTCTTACTCTCTATGGTTCTGGTTTGTATAATGTTTCTCTTTTTTCAATTTATATTCGTCAGTAGCTAAATTTCCTTAACTTTCTCATAAAGTACTTCCAATCTGAATTTTTTCTCCAACAGTTGCATTTGATGAAGATTTTGAAGCTGAATTAGCTGAAAATCGTGATGCAAGGACTGAGGTTTCATTGTTAGCTAAAAGCCCAGATTCTGAGCTGACTGAAGTAAACTTCCAATGTTTGTCAATTTTTTTTTCTTGCAAGATGTTTTTACATGATTAGGATTATGCATAGAATGTTAATTATGCATGCCATTTTGTCCATTGTTTGTTCAATTAGTTTTGTGACGTCATGCTATTTGTAAAGGAACCTGAAAGAAATTGGAAGTAATAGATCGTTTAATTTACAACAAAGGAATAATACTTGCAAAATGCTTCAATATGTTATAAACTATGATTTTATGTTACCAGGCCGTGTTTGGTATGACATGACCAAAGCTGTGATATAATCATGATTGCATCACATGCTCTATGCTGTTGCATGGAAAAAGTTATCGAAATGTATCATTCATTACATCATATGTAATCAAGACACTCGAATCAATATGATGCCCATTATATGTAATGCATGTTTGTTCTTTTATCACTAGTCCACTTTTCACCACCCTCACCATCCTTCAGTCATCACCCACCCCCCTTCCACCAGTACCTGATTTGCACAACCAAATTCAAAGCCGCTATTGTCCTCTCAACAGCATCTCATTGCTACAAGAATATTGACTAGATGTAGGAGTAAAAGTGATCATTAATTTATATTATGTTAATAATTGACACCTGCATACATGTACTTTTGTTATGCATAAGTGTGGACACAATTAAAAATTCTCATCAAAGTAATTGAATCTTCATATGCCTAGCTTAGCAGGAATGAAGCTTCCTTTTGGACAATAATTTAAGGAATAGGAATGCCTAAGTGTGTAGAACGGTTAATGAAATTTTTTTCGTCTACTACATGCTATTATATGGACACAAATAATAAGAATGTAGGTCACAAATAATAAGAATGTAGGTCGTCCTATGTTTTTTCTTGTTCAATCTATAACATAGTCAAGGGGATAATGATAGTATGCATTGAGATTTTAATGAGCTTGGATATTGCGCTTTTTTTTTCCCTAGGATTTGTATGAAGTTTTAACTGTACTTTGAAATTCAGTTTGACTATGGTATGTATACTTATTCTCTTAAAATTTTACATCATGCAATGAAATCTGTGTTTTCAACTAGCTTCCATTAAAGGTTCAAAAGTTTTTCAAAACATCTTTTATTCTTTTATCTACTTGTTCAATGTTTCCAATGCACATTGATTTTTTATCGATATATGCGGAAACCACATGCTAAGTGGTAAGTGGTGATGATTATAATTCTTGATCTGTCCCCTTCTAAATAACTGTTTGAAAGTCTTTGCTGTTCTACATGACTTCTAGGTGTTTATCAATACGGAATTGTATGCACGTGCATCGATTGCTGTTCTATTCTACAAGCTGGCTGATTTGGCCGATTTGATAGGATCGGCAAATGAAAATGAAGATTGCTATGCTGCTCTTGAATCCGGCAAATTGTTTCTGCTGGAGCTTATTGATTCTGTGGTACCTACTAGAATTCTGAACCTCCCCCCTTTCCCCCTTAAAAAAAAGAAAAAAAAAAGAAAAAACTAATGCGGTTAGAATGCTTTGCATCTTTGGATCATGTCTTGTATCATTTTGTGGTGAGTCTAATCTTTCATGATTTGGATTATTCATTCTCCCCAGTCCTTTAATATTGTGGTTATGTGATGCTTAATGTAATTTCAATCTTGAATTTTCAATTAATCTTACTTTCTTATGCACTGGTAGCATTATACATCTTCCAGCAATTTCAATTGACTGAATTTGAATAGAATCTCGCATAATCAATATATTGATACCTAAGAAAGCTCTTGAATGAAAATTAATAGATACGTGGACCATTACTACATTAATTCTATTGTATATAGTAATAATTAACCAACTTGCACCAAATATTTCTGGATGAACAACTTATCTTATGTTTTACTGTACTATATGTGATGGTGATGAGCGGTACTGGTTTAAAAATCACTGTCTTCTGGGAAACATATTTCTGATGATGATGATGCATATTGCATAGTTATTTTTGTGAAGTTTGTATCTGTTCTTTGTTTTTGTTGACATGGTCCTATCGAAGTCCAACCTTGTATCCTTGTCTGCATAGCATGTTTCAGCCCTAAATTGTGTCAACTTGTATGAAATCTGTTCTACATATTTTGAGACATGTAGCCAATTCTTTAGATCAGTGAAGTAATGCATAACAGTTTCCTTCATGTAGAATATCCCATATATTTTGAAGCAACTGGACGTGTTATTGTCTTATTGACTGCCTTGATGTTTAATGCAGGTAAATGACAAGGATCTTGCAAAGGAGTTGTATAAAAAGTATAGTGGGGTAAGTAGAGATAGGACTTTGGTTCATAGTTGAAAGCTTAGAAGCTTAAAGAAGTGGATTAGTTTTCATGTAGTATAGATAATGTTGGGACTAATGTGGCAATAACTGATAGATAATCAATGGTTAATCAGACCTATATTGTTACAAAGATGTCTGAATTTTCATGAACTCTTTTTTCAGACAGTGTATTTTCAAGTTTCAACAGAAGTTGTGAATAGTTAGATAGTTAAAAAATAAAAAAATAAAAACAACTACAATATTTAAAATAGTTTATCTATTTTGTTCATGGCTATTTTATATACTGAGTGTCTGCAACTCACTTCTTGTCAGATCCATAGGCGTAAAATCCGTGCTTGGCAAATGATATGTGTTTTGTCACGATTTATACGTGATGATACTGTTGGACAAGTTACGCATAGCTTGCACGTTGCCCTTTATGTAAGTATTGCTAAACGCGATATGCACTTAATCTCATCCGCTCCATCATTACTTTTGGTATAAGAAAATTTGAATTTTGCTTTGTTGCACATGATTTGGTTATGTATTTTGTAGCAATGGTTGGATCTGTCATCCATATTATAGGAGATGTAAAAGAGTCTGATGTTAGTTATAGAATAGAATCAAAGCAGGATGGGTGAAATGGAGATGTGCAATGGGCGTGTTATGTGATAGAAACATACTTATAGAATTGAAAGAAAACTCTTATGGAGCTATTTGATTACAATGCTTTATGGAAGCGAGTGTTAAGCAAAAGGAAGATGAAATATAGTTAAAATAAGCATATCAGAGGTGAGATGTTGAGACAGAGTGATAAGATTAGGAATGGTGTGCTATGACACCTGATAAAGATAAAATAAGAGAGACATTTGAGATGGTTTAGACATGTTCATATTGGCTTATGGATGCTCTTGCGTGTCAATGTCAAGAGTATAGCACTTGATATAGCTAGTAAGTGTAGAAGAAACTGAGATTAACTTGGATGAATGTTTTTGAAAATGATCTTTCATTTTTAGATTTTGCAGAGGATCTTATAAGGAATAAGAATGAATGGAAACAAGAATTCATATAGCCATTCGGACTAAGGCTTTCTTTTTTTGATTGATAATGCTTTGTTAAGGGAAGATTTGATTACACGCACTGAAGGTGGGACAATCGTTTTTTGACCTTTTTGTGGATCTTATTTTTTGCTTGATTGATATTCACTATCTTTCTTTTTACACCCTCCCCCTATCTCCCTCTACCCCTGGCGATACCTAAATCCTGGAGAACCTTATTGTTCCTCTAATTCATGTGTGGGTAAGTTGAGCTTATGGGTCTGTTACAGAACTAAACATCCAAAATGGCCATTTTGTTAATAATGATTATGTAAATATTGGACTTTAGGGATAAAAGATTTAACTCTAAATGTGTGAATTTCTGTTGTTTTGTCAGTTTTATTGCCATGATGGCGTCAACTTCTTTTTTTTTTTTTGTTATTTTATTTTCAGGAAGTTCAATTAATGGTCTACTTTGTCTTTTTTTTTTGTGTGCAGAGAAACAACTTACCTGCTGTTCGGCAATACTTAGAGACTTTTGCAATTAATATTTACTTGAAATTTCCATCATTGGTATGACTTTTTATTTTAGTTTAGGGTAATTTTAGAGTCCTTGAGCTTTTGGTCTCTTGAGGAAATCGATGATGCTCTTTTATCTGGTTTAGATTTTCCTTCACGTCTTCCCCATTATTGCCAATTAAGGATGATAGCAAAAGCATAAAGGGGAGGTTTGACAGAACAATTTGTTGCAGCCTCGAAGCACGAATGATATAGATGGCCTGAAAATAAGAAAAGTAAATAAGCCTTTGACAGAAGTGGCATGCTGCTAAAACTGAATCTCCGATTTAATAAAATTCTTTTCCTTCTATTTTGTTGTTTGCTCATCTGTATGGAGTAGTTTATCTTTTTCTTTATCTTTTCCTCTTTATTTAATCAAGTATAAGAAATTTAGGAAGGCTTAAATAAAACTGACTGAACTTGGAGCCTGATGGTTCTTTTCATGACTTTAGCAAGACATGTTTCCCTTTACTGCCACTTGGCCACCTAATATTAACTAATATCATCATTTGTTCTTTCATATAACACAGCATTGATATGAAACTATTAGGTCAAAATAAATTTCTCTGATGTCTTTTTGAGCTCTGTGGCTCCTATGTCTGTTTATACGTATTTCTATGGCAGAGCAGTTGATGTATCCATGAAAGAAGATATATAAGCTAAAGTCTAATATATTATGGATCAATTGATGCATAGATAGGTGTCGTATAAAAAGGAAAAATCATGTACATTGCAATTTCAGTGATGTTAATGTTAATAAAGAAAACTAACACTATTAGTTGGGTAGGTACTAAAGTGCTAATAAAAGATAAAAGACCCGAAGTGTGGAAAAAGAGATCATAGATTCCAAAGTGTATATGCATAACTAGGTGTCTAAAGTGCTAATTGTGACTTGCCTCCAACACAATGCACACATACCCAACTTTAGATTGTCTACTGGCAGTGTGGTTTGATTGGTTTGTCCCTCTCCCATAATCCTTTCTTTTACTCATCTCAGGTTGGAGAACAATTGGTTCCTATTTTACAAGACTATGACATGAAGCCACAGGTAAATATATTGTTGTGCTTTCATCTTAAACTCCAAATAAGTTGCATGTTATCCGGTACTCCGAAATACAGGTGAATAGTAGCTGGAAAATGGTATATACGGGCACAAACACGATTTGTATTTCAATAAACTAATATTCCTATACTAATAAGTTGTACCACAACCATTCCTCATTGAATAGCATCTGATTACAAATTCATAAGTTTGAGAAAGTACTTATATTCTATTGTATTGAAAATGTTATTTTCTGATTTGCTTAGTTGCAGTCTAGTTCCCCTACCTTATAAACCAATGTCTTATTTCTTATACTTGGATACAATATGGAATAAATGTTAATCTATGTTTTACACGGCTCCTATAATTTCTCTTTCTTTGCTGATGGCTTAGATGGTTTTCCTTTTCCGATAAGAGAAGAGGAGAAATAATTGATACTTTTGTATTGTTTTGAGACAAATTGATGGCTTGTATAGCCTCGATGGTCTAGAATGTACATTTATAGAGATAAAGGTGAATTGTTTTCAACTATTTGGTAGTAAAGTTTTCGACATTCAAAATACTCCATGGTCATGATTGTTAACCAATGATCAATGATTGGAAGTATCGGACTATCAGGTGATCCATTTTTCACCTTCTAGTGGTCTAAATGTGTACTTGCTTACTAAATTTGACATTTATTTTATTTCTCATAGGCTGTGGATTATGAATGCAATGATACTATCATCTTTTCTATTTTTATAGTCTCTTGTACTATGATAAGCCGAATTTGTCATGCTATTTCTAATTATAAAATTCTTAATTATACACTGCAAAACAAAATCATCTGACTTGCTTGCCTATCTTGGTCTTCGACTATAATACAGAGCTATGCTAGCTCATAGCTCTCTTCAAACTTCATTATATCTGTATTTGCTACTTTCCTGTTCATGAAAACTGTTACAGATTTGTACAGCTGTAAATAGAGAGATCATAGGCATGATAATAGAGAGATCATAGGCATGATTCTAACTCATTAATTAGATAGCCTTCCTAATTTAGCTATTTACTCTTGTATAAATAGTTGATGTATTCTCATACAAAATACAGAATATTAATTCCAAAATACTCTTGAATTACATGGTATCAGAGTTGCCCTTGTGAGCAGTCTTTTTCTTTTCCGTTCAAATTTCGTTTGTCCCGGTGAACAGACCTTTGGAATTTTAGGGTTCCGGACCTAGTCTTATCTCACCTCCCGCTCTGGAAAGTAGCCCCTGTTCCGATTGGTAGTCTGTCAAAGTCCGGCCGCCGTTCAAGCCGCTCGTGTGCCACACGAGCCACCGCAACCCCTATTTTTCTCTCTCACGCGCCGGCGCCTGAGGGCGCGTGCCTGATCCTCTGGCGATCGGTTTCCTACTCCGGTGTCATTTCCTTATTTCCGGTGAGCCTATCTGGTCACTTTTTTGGTTCGTCGACTTTTCTGTTCCTAGTTACTGTTTTTGTCTTCTTGGATACTGTTTATTTCTGGGTCAGTTTGTGGAGGAGTATACTTATCTGATTTTTTAATCATGTCGAAGGAAAACAAAGATGCTACTAACTCCGTTATCTCCAATGTTATCCTTGTGCTATCTAAAATCACCGAGCACAAACTCACTGGCCCAAACTTTCTGGATTGGTCCAAAACTGTCAGACTTTATTTGCGTAGTATCAAAAAGGCTCATCACTTAACTAACAAACCAAAGGAAGATGATGATGATTGGTTGGAAAATGATGCTCGCTTGTTTCTTCAAATTCGCAATCACTATCAGTATGTCAATGAACTGATGGAATATTTGCAGTTTCTATATTCTGGAAAATATAATATATCTAGAATCTATGATGTTTGTAAGAAGTTTTATTGAGCTGATAGACAAGGCCAACCACTACAATCTTATTTTATGAATTTTAAGAAAACTTTTGAAGAGTTGAACACCTTAATGCCCTTTATCACTGATACAACTGTCCAACGTACTCGAAGGGAGCAACTGGCAGTAATGAGTTTTTTAGCTGGGATTGGACCTGATTATGATGTGGTTACATCTCAAATTCTTTCAAGTGCCCCAGTCTGAATGAGGCCTTCTCGCGTATATTGCGCAGCGAAGTTAATTCCTCCACTCCTTCTGCAGTCATTGAATCTAGTGCACTCATCAGTCGGAACACTAGATCTGATCGCTTCTCTAAGGGGCCAAATAAAGGAGAAAATCGAGATAACAAAAGCCTGGAGACAGATGAAAGAGGAGTTGTCTGCTTCTATTGCTATGAGCCCGGGCACACTAAACGAACTTGCAAGAAACTGCAAAATAAGAATCAGAAGGCTCGTTGTGCTTATGTTGCCACTAATTCTCCTTCATCATCTGATTCAACATACACACTTTCAGCTGAAGAGTTTGCTAAGTACCAGGAACTGTTAGCATCAAAGGATTCATCCCGTTCTATCACTGCCATTGCTGAGTCAGGTAACACAAACACGTGTCTCCTTACATTTGCTTCTAAATGGGTCATTGACTCTGGTGCCGCAGACCATATGACAGGTAATCCTAATCTTTTCTCCTCTCACACCAAAACTTTTTCATCACATGTCACTCTAGCTGATGGTACAACTTCTTCTGTCATTGGGTCTGGCACTGTTGCTCCCACACCAACATTATCACTTTACTCTGTCTTAAATATTCCTGGCTTTGCCTTTAATTTGATATCTGTGAGCAAACTAACTCGTTCTTTAAACTGCTCCATGTCATTTTCTCCCGATCATTGTGTATTTCAGGATCTCATGACGAAACAGATTATTGGTAGAGGACGGGAATTGGGAGGTCTCTATGTGTTGGATACCAGTGTCCCCAAGCCTGTTGCATGTTCCAGTATCTCTACTCCTTTTGAAGAACATTGTCGGTTAGGACATCCTTCTCTGCCCCTTCTGAAGAAATTGTGTCCTCGGTTTAATAATTTGTCAACTTTAGATTGTGAGTCTTGTCAGTATGCGAAACATCATCGCTTACCTTCAACTCCTCGAGTTAATAAAAGAGCTACTTTTCCCTTTGAATTAGTACATTCAGATGTTTGGGGTCCAAGTTCTGTATTGTCTAAACCCGGTTTAAAATATTTTGTTACTTTTGTGGATGATTTCTCTCGATCAAATTGGTTGTACTTCATGAAAAATCGTTCTGAATTGTTCTCTCACTTTACTGCTTTCTGTGCGGAAATCAAAACTCAATTTAATGTTCCTGTGCACATTCTTCGAAGTGACAATGCCAAGGAATATTTCTCTACACCATTTAAAACTTTTATGCTTCAAAATGGTATTCTTCATCAATCTTCATGTGTTGATACACCTTCTCAAAATGGTGTAGCCGAACGCAAAAAACCGTCATCTTCTTGAGACAGCTAGAGCCCTTTTTTTCAAACACATGTTCCAAAACATTTTTAGGCTGATGCAGTTTCCACGGCATGCTTTCTTATTAACAGAATGCCTTCCTCAGTTCTACAAGGAGACATCCCTTACAGTGTGCTTTTTCCCACCAAACCCTTGTTTCCTATATCTCCTCGCATTTTTGGCAGTACTTGCTTTGTTCGAGATGTTCGTCCTCATGTCACCAAACTTGACCCAAAAGCTTTAAAATGTGTCTTTCTCGGTTACTCGCGTCTTCAAAAAGGGTATAGATGTTTTTGTCCTTCTCTTAATAAGTACCTTGTATCTTCTGATGTCACTTTCATGAAACATGTTCCTTTCTTTTCCACACCATCAAACACCACACCTAATGAAGATGATGATAATGTGTTAATTTATCAACTTCAACCAACTTCACCAAGCGTCCCTGCACCACCATCACAAACCCCAGTCCAGGTGTACTAAAGACGGCTGAGACCTCCTACTTCCAGTATGGTACCAATCTCTGCTTCGCCATTGGACCCAACTCCTCCTAAACCTGAATTAGATCTTCCTATTGCTCTTCGCAAAGGTAAACGAACCTGTACTTATCCTATATCTAACTTTGTGTCTTATGATCGATTGTCATCTTCGTCATGTTCTTTTATTGCTTCCCTTGACTTTGTAACCATTCCTAAAACTGTTTCTAAGGCCTTATCTCATCCTGGTTAGCGTAAGGCAATGATAGAAGAGATGAATGCTCTTGATGCTAATGGTACTTGGGATTTGGTACACTTGCCAGTTGGAAAGAAGGCTGTTGGATGTAAATGGGTGTTTACTGTTAAAGTCAACTCTGATGGCTCAGTGGCTCGTTTAAAAGCTCGCCTGGTGGCAAAGGGTTATGCTCAAACCTATGGTATGGATTACTCGGATACTTTCTCACCTGTGGCCAAATGACTTCCATCCACCTCTTTATTTCTATGGCAGCTTGTTCCAATTGGCCACTTTGTCGACTAGATATCAAAAATGCCTTCTTACATGGAGACCTTCAAGAGGAAGTCTATATGGAGCAACCACCAGGGTTTGTTGCTCAAGGGTAGTATGGGAAAGTTTGTCATCTTCGGAAATCCTTATATGGCTTGAAACAAAGTCCTCGGGCATGGTTTGGAAAGTTTAGTCAAGCATTAGATAAATTCGGGGATGCAGAAATGCAAGAGCGATCATTCTGTTTTCTATAAACACTCAAATTCTGGCATTATTCTCCTCGTGGTCTATGTGGATGATATTGTCATTACCGGAAGTGATGTTTCAGGAATTTCATCTCTAAAATCCTTTCTTCACAGTTAATTCCATACTAAAGATCTTGGAGCTCTAAAGTACTTCTTGGGCATTGAACACGAAGCAAGAAAGGGATTTTTCTATCTCAGAGAAAATATGTGCTTGATTTACTATCAGAAACAGGCAAACTTGGTGCTAAGCCATGCAATACACCAATGACTCCGAATTTGTATCTCACATCAGATGGAGATTTGTTTGAAGATCCTGGAAGATATAGACGGTTGGTTGGAAAATTGAATTATCTTACAGTGACACGACCAGACATAGCTTACGTTGGCAGCATTGTCAGCCAGTTTATGTCATCTCCCACCATTGACCATTGGACAGCTCTGGAACAGATCTTGTGTTATTTGAAAGGAACTCCTGGACAAGGATTACTGTACAGGAATCATGGTCATACTCGAATTGAGTGCTTCTCTGATGCAGACTGGGCAGGATCCAAAGATGATAGAAGATCTACTACTGGTTATTGTGTCTTTGTTGGAGGGAATCTAATCTCATGGAAAAGTAAGAAACAACAAGTTGTTTCTCGATCTAGTGCAGAATCAGAATATAGAGCAATGGCTCAATCCGTTTGCGAGATTATGTGGATTCGTCATCTTCTTTCTGAACTTGGATTCAGGATCACTACCCCAGCTAAGTTATGGTGCGACAACCAAGCAGTACTTCACATTGCCTCCAACCCCGTGTTTCATGAGCGAACAAAACATATTGAGATTGACTGTCATTTTGTTCGTGAGAAGGTGGAACAAAATCTGATCTCTACAAGCTATGTCAGGACTTGCGAGCAACATGGAGATATTTTCACTAAGGCTTTAACTGGGACTCGGGTCAATTATAATTGTAACAAGCTGGGCATGATAAATATCTATGCTCCAGCTTGAGGGGAGTGTTACAGATTTGTACAGCCATAAATAGAGAGATCATAGGCACGATTCTAGCTCATTAATTAGATAGCCTTCCTGATTTAGCTATTTACTCTTGTATAAATAGTTGATGTATTCTCATACAAAATACAGAATATTAATTCCAAAATATCTTGAATTACATAAACAAAGGTTCAAATTTTCATTGATATGTCATCAGCATTTATAGAGACAACATAGTTTTGTTTTTTCCTCTCTGTTGATCTCATCTTCCATGTTCTCTGATTTGTCATTTTACTTGTTTAAAAGTCCCTAAGGGAGCCGAGTGATTGATGTATGGCAACATTGATAATTGGAATACTGTATTCTTAATTTTTGTATTTTATTTTCTCTTTATTTTGAGTTGGTGATGCTTAAGTGGAAGGCTTGATGGCATGTTGATGGATTGATTGGTCTTCAGTGCTTAGTTCTTAGTTCCTAAGTCGAGCATTTACAGGTGGATTTTTTCATAAAAAAAATGAAGTTCAGTGGGACATTATGTTTTTAAATAGCACTGCTCTAATATTGGTATTTTTCTACTAACAATTTATTTTAAATATTTATATGCCAAATGCAGGCACTCTCCTCTTATGTGTTCATAGCAGCTAATATCATCCTCCATGCACCTCAAGCATATAAGTCCAGGCATTTGGATGAACTACTTCCTCCTGTAGTTCCATTGTTAACCTCACATCACCACAGCTTACGAGGTTTTACACAGGTGATGAACTGCTGTACATTTTCTTGTTTATATAAGCACTATGGAGTATGGCCTGTATAGTACATTCTTCTGATATCTTTTCGCAGTTGCTGGTCTACCAAGTCTTTTCTAAATGTTTTTCTCCCTTGGACCCTGGAGCCTCTGGAACCATGCCTTTGGAGAAACAGTGCTTTGAAGATTTGAAATCATACCTGGAAAAGAACCCTGATTGTAAGCGGTATGATGGTTTTTTTGTATTACCTGATAAGACAATTCAGAATGTGTTACTAGCATGGACCTCATTATTACTGTGAACTATTCTTCTATTTTGTATAGACAGTTAAAAAGAAAAATCATCTATGATGCTTCTTTTGTATATATATATATATTTTTTTTTAATATAATAAGTTAGAATATTCTTTGTCAAAGAGTCTGGAATTTATTTTTGTCTTCTAGGTCCCATGAGGCCATGCTGGTGCGTAAGTTGATTTATTGCAACATGATATTTCTGCTTGCCCATTCATGTTGGACAGCAGTTTGTCATATATTCATGTAGAACTCTATATATGACACACTCTGACTCGAAGAACAATTATAATGGACCATGTAACTTGAATTGACTAGAGTTTAGACTCATTCTTGGCGAAGTATGCAGTATATCGTGCAGGCTTTCATTTCTATGTTTCTCTGAGTGCTGTGCTGGTTTTCTGTTAGTTAAACTGATGTATTCTTGGAAATGAAAATGGGTAGCAGAGTGGTTGTTTAGTTATATCTTTCTCATAATATTTTATTCTGATGGAATCAAATCATAAAATCATAAGCCAGTCAACATTTTTTCTCTACTTTTAGATGTAATTTGTGTGATTTGGACTTGGGATACCTGTGTATGCCCTCTATATTTTTGGGGGTTCAGGATTTCTTACTATGATCTTTCTTTGACAGCTTACGAGCATCAATGGAAGGATATCTTGATGCATATGATCCAGTTATCTCCAGTACTCCTGCTGGCATTTTTGTCAACCGGGTTGAGGTTAATGACATTTTCATTCGAATGATTTCATTTTACTCATTAATATGGATGTTTAATGATTATGATCTTGACCAGACCACTGCATTGTAGTAAGCACAGGATTCTAACTAATGACCTCATATATTAGACAACTTATTTTGGCCCAAACTTGTTGCAATTATAGGAATGGAACTTCATAAAAATGTCAACTGCATGTGCATTACAAATTTCTATTCATTTTTTTATTATTATTTCTTCTGCAATTTGATTTTAATGATAAAAGCGCTTCATGTTAAAATTTTTGAAACCTCTCGTGTTCCCTTTTCATTTTCAATGTGCAGTGTAATAGCTGAAGAACACTTTGCTTGGGCATTTGGAATTAATTCAAAACGTTTTCTAAGTGATAGTTAAGGCATATGTTCATGTGCCAATGGGTCGAACATACAGATTTTTGAAGTCTTTCCAGAGAAATGTTTTATGCAATGATTAGTTGATGGGCAGTGTACTTGGTGTTAATAATAATGTTAATGATGATACAATTATTTTTTGTACTAATTCCTTTTCTTTTTCTTGTAGTCTTCACTTAAAAACTTATCAACTTTATTTTAGGCCAAATACATCTAGACCCCCTTGAACTTGGCCCAAAGAGCCAACTGCCCCGCCCCTCCCAACTTACAAAGTGTCCAGTTACCCTCCTAAACTTTGAAAAACCGACCCAATTTGCCCCCTAGGTCCCATTAAACTAGCATTTATGACACACGCGCTTTGAAAAGTCAAACATGAGATAACCAATAAATGATTAACACGCGGCATCAAGGGGGTAAAATAGGTCACTTTTTCAAAGTTTAGGGGGCTAACTGGACAAACACAAAGTTGAGGAGGGCATTCGTGATGTCTAGGACAAGTTCATGGGGTCCTGATGTATTATTAGGCCTTTATTTTACAGCTTTCCTATCAAATTTTTTCCCATTATTTTTATTCTCTGTGGTTTAGCTATATATATATGCAAAAGTACACTCAGCATCATTTCTGATGTGATTAATTTCATTTTACTTTTAGTTGTAATGTCTTCTACTGAGAGATTACTATTTAGTTCATGGAGAGGTCCCAATTATAATTTTCCATCTTAAATAATTCAGATGAATCAGCATCTATAGATGACATTTTTTACTTCTGAACTCTATTTTTTAAAAAATATTGTAGGAACTTGAGTTTGAATGTGTTCCTACCTCTCTATTGGAGGAAGTTCTCAACTTTCTAAATGTAAGTGCACCACTATTTATTAGATCTTTTACCTCTCTATTGCTGTTATCTTACATTGTGAAGTTGCAGAATGTCAGAGAGGAGCTCAGATGTTCAATGGCAAAGGACGTTGTAACTATCAAGAATGAGAACCTGAAAATTGATGAAGATTGTAACTCTAGGACAATACTACCTGATGCAGAGCCACATAAAGAAATATCATTTGATTTTCAGAAAAAAATCACTCCTTCCAAATATGAGAAGAAAGATGACAGTTCCAATTCCATTTTTGGAATCAATGACACATACAAGCAGCTGTTAGGTATGCACATATAAATGTTAAATGGAAAAACTGCTCTTTAGTTCTACAACTACTGCATTAATTGATGAACTGCGGCAACTTTTTCATCGTTTGGCTTTTATGTATATTGTTTACAAACTGTATTTTGGCCCTTCTTTTGCAATTTTTTTTTTCTTTGTCCATTCCATTCAATAAAACCGGTTCCTGATTAAGGCTGAGCTGAGTAATGTTTTAAAGAGAGTGTGCATGAATAAATTCTAATATCTAGGCACGTGAAGATCTGTTACTGGAAACCAAAACTATTTTTCTCAAAAGATTAGGATTTTAGGAAACATATCCATATGGAGGACCTGTTAAATGGACTCTTTTACTGTCGTTATGTAAGTGATATTTTATTCTTGTCTTTGTAAATGCAGAGATGGAAAAGGAAGATAATCTTCTTCATCAATCTTTGCAATCTAGCATCTTGACCATGAAAAGTACCAGAGCAGGTCGACAAGACCTTATTCTTGTTGCTTCATTCCTCGATCGGATACCCAACCTTGCAGGTTTGGCAAGAACGTGTGAGGTTTGTGTTAGCTGCTCTGACTTGTGCTTATGTAATCAGTACCAGTGGCACTGTTTCTTTATTTATTTATTTTTTTTTAACTTTAAAGTATTTAATTCTTTTTTTCTTTTTAATATTCTATTCATGCAACTAATATGTATTGCAGGTATTCAAGGCATCAGGATTAGCCATTGCGGACGCAAGCATATTACAAGACAAACAATTCCAACTTATCAGGTTTTGATGATAAATTGCTTCACTTGTTCCTTAAGTCATTATATCTTACTCCTGGTGTTATATTGTGCAATCCATTCGTTATTCTAGGATACAAGCAAAAAGTATTCTCTCTCTAGCTGTGCGCATATGTGGACACTATAGACTCGAGCAGAAATTTATGAGATTTTTCCTTGGTGATATAAGATGAGACTTTACGTAGCTTAAGAAATAAATTTGGCCTCGAATGGGAGTCATCTAAATTGTGAATTTGAAATGTGTTGCTATTCACAGCAAAGAACAGAAACTAAGAGTTTTGGTTGAGCTATCATAATTTGAGAGTTGAAGTACGACTAATATTAGAAATTTAAGGGATTTTAGCATGCTAATTTTGGCTGTAGGAATCATGATTCAGACGAGGGATCATTCTTTTATCATTTTTAATTGAGAATGAGCCAACTTTCTCTTAATTGCCAGAGGCCTTAGAGCATTAAATGACCAAAAAAGTAAAAACTCCTGGTTTTTTCTTCTTTTTTTTGTGAATATTTTGACATGTACTTTTCTATCACATTGATATTGGTTTGAATTGTCTCCATGCATTTCTCTTTCCTAGTGTGACTGCAGAGAAGTGGGTTCCCATCATAGAAGTCCCGGAAAAGAGCGTGAAGCAGTTCCTCGAGAAAAAGAAGCAGGAAGGCTTCTCTATCTTGGGATTGGAGCAAACAGCCAATAGTGTTCCCCTAGACCAGTTTGTCTTTCCCAAGAAGACAGTAAGTCACTTAATTTTTACCTGAGCTTCCTAAATATTCAACTGATAGCATGAGGGATGACTATGCAGTCGCAAGCTCACCCGACTGACAAGTAGAGAAGCTTTAAAGCTAGAACAAGGAGTAATAGTCCCTATTGCTATCATTGAATATGCATAAGCTAATTTATTTATTTATTTATTTTGATAGGTATTGGTGCTTGGGCGTGAAAAGGAGGGTGTACCTGTTGATATAATCCATATACTGGATGCTTGCATTGAGATTCCTCAATTGGGGGTTGTTAGGTCACTCAATGTTCATGTGAGTGGGGCCATTGCTCTTTGGGAGTATACTCGACAGCAAAGATCTCAATAGTTCCCATTAAACATGATATTTTGATTGTAGCTTCTCTCAGTAGCTTACAAGTCATAAGCTAGGTTTACGACATGTAATTTATATTTTTATTCAATGTATCCATTTTCCAATGTAATCTTAATCAGGGTGCCTTCAGTGACCATGTAGTATACTTTATAACCTGTTGTTGCTGAGGAAAAAAATTTTGTTCTTGTAACTGCAGAGTTGTGCTTTATTTCTGTCTAAAATATACTTCCATGTTCGCTAGTGAGATAACTGCAGTTAAACTCCACCAACTTGAAAGTATATCTTCCATTCTTGGACCAGTTGGTTCCATTGCAAAAATATATGTAAAGATCGTATGCATGGTTTCCTTGGAAAGAATAGCTTAGGATTCCCAACTGTTTGGCTACTTTCATTCTTAGTAGAATGTGAGAGAGAGGGAAGGAGAAGATTGGTTAAATCACATGATATTAAGTTGTTGGAAAATGAAAAAGAAATGCGTTGCATATCTTTGTAGCAGGAAAGAGTTTGATAGATCAAATGAACAGCATGGTCTCACTTAACTCTTCGCCTAAACTTTCTCCTATCAAAATTTGGAAGCACATTTAATTCAAGCATGCCTGCCCATAAGTTACGTAGAGCTAATGACTTCTCACTCTATGAAGTCGGCTACCTCAATGGCTTCAACATTTGCCTTTGTTTTTTTCATTTTTGTGTTCAATATTTTTGAGCCTGTATCTGTTGAGGCCAAAGTTTTAATGGTTTTAATTGATGAGGACTCTGCTTTGTCTTTCATATCCAAGAAAACGGACCCCAGGTTCTGTCTCTCTCTCTCTCTCTCAAATTCTGACTAGCCTGTATTTTATAACATGCATCGAAATGCAATTATGTGTTACATTGTGTAGAGATGTGGAGGTGAAGGCTTACAAGGAGAGTTTGAGTGCAAGCCATGACTTGTTCCTGGAAACTCTTCTTCAGAAGGGCACATATACAAAACTCTATAGTTATACTCATTTGCTAAATGGGATAGCACTCCATGTCAAGTCGGAGGAGGTAAATCTATTTACCGTAGTTGCTTTATACAACAGTCTGTATCAGGTTTCATGGTGCAGTGTGTTTGCTGTTGAATTTCGATTTTTTCCTTTCTGTGCATGCGGATGAAGTAGTGTGGCAAAGTATAATCGAGACATATTGCAGGTGTTTAGCCTTCTGAAGAATGCAACAGGAGTCAGAGCCATCCATGAAGATGTGAAAATGCAGAAGCTTACAACACATACACCTTCCTTTCTTGGGATTCCTGGAGGTATATGGCCAATGTTAGGAGGAGCAGAGAGTTCTGGCAAGGGAGTAGTAATAGGTTTGATTGACACTGGAATAAATCCTCACCATCCTAGTTTTACAAATAGTTCGTCCTTGGGATCTTTATATCCATCAAAATTCAGAGGAAAATGTGCGACCGGAGAGAAATTTCCACCAACAGCATGCCATGGAAAGATAGTAGGGGCGCAATATTTTGCACGTGCAGCAATTGCAGCTGGTGATTTTATAGCTGCACGCGATTATGCATCGCCTTTTGATGCTGATGGTCATGGAAGGTGAGTCACATAAAGCTTTTCTCTAATTAAAAAGCTTGGCTTAGCTTATAATCTGCATCGTCCTTCTATTTGTTTACCACTTATTGAAGTTCACTGTCTGAAATTGATGCTTACAGCCACACAGCAGCCACAGCTGCTGGAAACTACCAAATACCAGTGATAGCCAATGGCTTCAACTATGGATATGCAAGCGGCATGGCCCCTGGAGCAAGGCAAATGAGAGTTTTAGCTTCTGTTATCTTTCCGGGCTCAATATATCTAATTCCTTTCAGTTGCAATATTTCTTTTCTCGGAGAGAATTTTGGTTAAATTATATGCCAGTAATTGTTTTATTAATTTCATTTCATTGAGTTTCTTTTTTCCTTATTTCAAACAGGATAGCTGTCTACAAAGCTCTATATACATTTGGTGGTTATATGTCAGATGTTGTGGCTGCTGTTGAAAAGGTCTGATGTTATATTTTAAACAAACAATTTTACTATTGATTTAACAATTTATCTTGATCCTTTCAACATTTTTTTAGGCGGTGGAAGATGGGGTCGATATTCTAAGCCTCTCGATAGGACCATCTAGTGTCCCCCCTGGTCCTTCTGCCTTCCTCAATGTGCTAGAGATGGAACTCTTATTCGCTACAAAAGCTGGTATTTTTGTTGTTCAAGCAGCTGGAAATGGAGGCCCTTCTTCCAGTTCAGTGCTCTCTTTTAGCCCGTGGATCACCAGTGTTGCTGCCTCTATCACTGATCGCAAGTATAACAATACAATCATCCTGGGCAATGGACAAAGCTTCTCTGGAGCAGGCCTTGCTCGTAATATTTTAACTTTCATATACTGTTCGAATTCATTAAACTTATCAGCAACAATCCTTTGTGCTGCAAATTCTGTTCAATCAAGTACTGAGCAAGCATTTTGACATTGACAACGAATATGTTTTGGATTGCGTAGCTCCAACAGCAGGAGAAGAGCCCTTTCTGATAGCTGCAGCAGCTGATGTCTCTCACAGGAACATCACCAGCATAGCGGAAGTTGAAAGCTGTCAAAATCCACAACACTTCATTAGATCAATGGTCCAGAAAAAGCTAATCATTTGCACATATACGTTTGACTTTGAATACGAGGATGCAAACATTGTAACTGTTGAAGACACTATTCAACAGATAGGAGCTGCAGGTTTTATAATCACCATGGACCCTGACATTGGTTCTGAGCAGATCAAGGGTACCACCATGACCATGAAAGTTCCTGCCATCATCCTGAATAACATGCAAGCTTCCTCGGTAAGGCACATTTTGCTCTAAAAATACATTCAATTAACAGAAAAGAATAACACTCGTGTCTCTCTGCACTTCACCAATCACAGATAGAAATTTCATATAGTCTCATGATCTTCCCAGTTAATTGAGCAAGGGTGTGAATGTCTGTTTCATTTTTCTCCTATTTTTGGTTCTCGTCAATGGTCAGATGCTAAGACCACCAATTTGGTAGGGTGTACATCGTGATAGTTGATAAATTTTTAATCGGTTATAAAGTCATTTTTTTCCACATGCTTGAAGCAGTGAGCAGCGTTCATTAGTTTGTTTGAAATTTCTGTGCAGGCTTTGTGGGAGTATTATAACACAAATACTATCAGGAATAGGAGTGGGCAAGCTGTGGGTTTTTCTGCAAAAGCAAGAATATTGGATGGAAGGCAAGCGATTTTCACCGGGCAAGCACCAATAGTGGCATCCTATTCCTCTAGAGGCCCTGACGTGACCAATGCTCTTCTACAAACTGCTGATGTCCTAAAACCGAACATCATGGCTCCAGGATCCTCTATTTGGGCTGCTTGGAGTCCGAATAGTGAGGGAGATCCTTATATCAAAGGTATGAATGCTTTCTAATGTTTCTCGAGGTGAAAGCAGTGCTAACTTCTGTTGTATCGTGGATATACTTTTATATTGTTTCCAGGCCAAAACTTTGCGCTTGTTTCCGGTACCAGTATGGCTACTCCCCACGTAGCCGGTGTTGCAGCTTTGATCAAGCAAAAACACCCAAAGTGGAGTCCTGCAGCAATCGCATCAGCAATGATGACAACAGCTGATACAACTGACCATTTCGGCTCTCCCATTTTAGCACAATCAGCCAACCAGTTACTTCCTGCTACCCCATTCGATTTAGGTGCAGGATCCATCAATCCATCCCGAGCCATTGACCCAGGACTTGTATTCGATGCCCACTTTTCACACTATGTCCAGTTTCTTTGTGCTGTTCCTGGTGTTGATAATGCTTCTGTGAGACGAGCGGTAGGAGTTGGGTGCCCAAGGAAGAGAAGGCAATCATGGTGTTCAGATTTAAACACACCAAGTGTAACAGTTTCAAATCTGGTTGGATCACGAAAGGTGATCCGCACGGTTACGAATGTGGGTGGAAGGAATGAAGTGTACAGAGCGACCATAAGGGAACCGTTAGGTGTTAATGTCACTGTTTCACCAAAAGTGTTCTGGATAAAAAGCAATGCAACAAGGCATATCAGGATTAACCTAAACGCAACCAAAGCAATGAGGAGTCACAAGTTTGGAGAAATAGTATTGCATGGAAGTAGAAATCATACTGTTAGAGTTCCTATAGCTGTTCATGTTGGTGCCACTTTGAAGCATTAATTCTTTAATTTTCAAGCACATCAAAGATCTATGCCTTGTTTTCTTGAAACAAAGTTTTCTCATTTGACAGATTAATATCCTCTCTCTCTCTGTTCTTTAATTTTCAAGCACATCAAAGATCTATGCCTTGTTTTCTTGAAACAAAGTTTTCTCATTTGACAGATTAATATCCTCTCTCTCTCTCTGTCTCTGTCTCTCTCTCTCTCTCTATACTTGCTTGTAAGAAATTCTTAGTTGTGACATTGTTTACCACATTTTGTTATGAACTGCATTAATAAAAGTGAGTTTATTTTTTCTGATTAATCCTCTAAAACAGAAGATCACAAATCTGTTAATTTGGATATATCTTGATATTAGTATAAATACATAAAGCAGATTGATTTCTTGAAGCAATTTCATAGAAGCTTTATCGACGGTTTTGAAGCATGGACAGAAACTTCGACATGAAGCCCTTCTTTTTCGTCACCTGAAGCAGAATTGGAAACAAAAGGTATGATATCTACCAGTTGAGGCACAAGAAAAAAAAGCATATCATGTCATGCTCACCTCTAGGCTTTTGATCACAGATTTGATAGATGATCCAGTCTGATTCTTTTTCTTATTGTTTCCTTTGTTGATTTGGACACTTGTCAAAGATCTGCAGAAGTTGAGATTGAAGATTTTCCAGTTTACTGGACAAGTAGGAGCCTTGTTATGCTTTGGCTTTCTTTGGACTGCATCAACCTACCACAAAAAACAACCATATCTTCCTTTCATGGAAAAATTTGATTTATGCTATATCAAGAGAATTGAAATTCCTTATAAACCAGATATACATAGAATTGCATGAGCATCATATCTCATTTTTCCTAATATGTTTTAGGCAACACAATCTAGAATTAAATGGTGCCTGCTCAATGGAGCAATCACAAGTCTATATGCCAATCATTTACATACATACCCAAATATGCAAATCAACAAAAGAGAAGAGAGGATAGTAAGGTACGTTTGTAGGAGGACTGAGAATGGTGGAGACGAGTGAATTTGGACCAGCGGACTCCCTGAGGCGTCGTGAATAGAGGAGAAGCTGAGCTCTTCTGTTAAGTCCTTTCCCTGCAGCAATATTGTTATTACCAATTTGATGATGATGTTGTTGCTTGATAGTGTGATGAACATAATAATGGTGGTGATGATGAATGGTGTTTCTCTTGGTTGGTTTCTCTACATATATACTTACAACCACTCCCTTCTTGCTCAACTTTGCCTGAAAATTTTTCAATTCTCAGCATCTTTTTCATATGATGGAATATAGAGACATAATAAACTTACAGTTTTTGTTGGCATGATATTGATATATGATGAGGATTTCCAGATCAAATCAGACATATATAATTTGTATTTCCCTCACACTAAACCTCTATATATAGGGAGGACATTCAATTAGACGTAATTCAAATATAAAATAAAACAATAAGGTGTTATGTTTGTAGATATAATGAGTGTAATATAAGGCAGGCAGGCCAATCCGAGAATGCCAATGTAACTGTCTTTAATTGGTTGGATCGATTACTTCAAGAAATTTTTTATTTATTTATGTTCACCTTTTCCATTATAAAATATTTGCTGGTGCAAATGAGTCAAATTGAATGTGAATTAATTAAGATACTTACTACCCTTTAATTAATTAAAATTTTCACACTGAAGTATTTTTATGGATAATACTGACCCTAATTGTTTAGCTAACTACAGTAAAAAAATCTTTGTGTATATATATTAGTATGGATTTGTAATATCTCAATTATAGGAGTGCTAATCAGTTAATTAGGTTATTATCATTATTACTATTCTCGCTCTTAGATTAAGGGTATTGTAGTATTTGGTGTCACGGATTTCGAACCTTTTTCTCTCCAATAGGGAGAGATGTCTCCACCCCTAAAATATATACAGTCGGATGGTATTTTTATGTGAATTTATTTGTGAAGTTTGATTTCAAATATCTTATTAACAAGTTTTAATTTTATTTTCGGTCGAATGTTAATAATTAAATGATATTTCATTAAAAAATCATGTGTAAACTTATGAACACCTTCAAATACTAATATCAAATTTTTAAAAGTAAATATAAAAATAAATAATGAATCATATATATATATATATATATATATATATATATATATATATATATATATATATATATATATATATATATATATATTCAAACCTAAGTTTAGAATTAGAATATATTAGATATGTTCATTGGGTGGGCTTAGCGGGCCTGTCGGGTTTGATAATAAAGAAGCTTGTCCAAGCCTAACACATCCCACAAAATTAATTCGGGCTCGGGCGGGACCTAGCTTAGAATATCAATCCCCAAACCCACCAACTAAAATTTATTACTTTTTCTATTTTTCAATATTTTTTCATAATCTAACTAAAACAAAGACAAATGACAAAAAAAAAAAAAATAATAATTATTATTATTATATGATATAACACAATAAAAATAATATAATATCAGCAAATTGAGTTAAAAAAATTCATAATAAATTTAGAAATTTTATATAAAGTATAATTTGAAATTAAAATAGAATAAAATATACATGTGTATATTCCTCGGGCGGGCTCAGGCCGGGTTTGGGTATTTACACAAATATCAAGCCCAATCCACTAAAGTTTGGGCTTCATCAGTGATTGGGCTTGGACAGACTGGACGGATATCCAGTCCAATGAACAGGTCTAAATTATATCAAATTTAATAAGGCAACATTCAACACAAATCGAAAACTGAAAAAGTAAAAAGAAAAAGGTAAACAATTTTTTAGTCCCTATCTTTTTACATATTAATTAATTAGTACTCATGATAATTGTAAAATCCCTAAGTTTTATCATTGTTATTGTTTAGTCTTTTTCAGTCAAATTAGACTAATAATGTCAAAATAACTATTTATTCTATTTCATAATGATATCTTTTTTTATCCGGTCCAATGAACAGGTCTAGATTATATTTTTTTTATTTTATATTTTTTCTTCACGTAATCCTAATATTAATAATAGTATTAATATTGATTAATTAATTTATTAAATTTAACATAATTATAGAACTAAACTCTTTGCATAGAGATTATTTTATTAAAATAACTAAATAAAAAAATATTTTAAAAAATATAAAATTAGGAGTAGAACTATATAAATTATAAATTCAAAAAATATAAAATTGAAAATAAAACTATATAAAATTATGAATACGAAGTTTTCATCTCTAATATACCTTACAGACAACATTAATAAACAAAAAAAAAAAAAAAAATCATTTTAATATAATTAACAAGATTCATAATAATCTTTATTGTTAGTTCATAGATATTATATTAAACTAAGAAAAATAATAATATAAATTAATGATAATAAATAATAAAGATATTTTTATTTTTATGACTATATATATATATATATAAGTGTAGAAATATTGGTATATGCTAAAAAAAAAAAATTATTAGAATTACTTTAATTAAATTTAAAGACTAAAAGATAAATTTTTATTTATAACCAATGGTAGTTTTGTACTTTCATAAGTAGAAATAAATGATTGGATTAAAGATTCATGAAACAAAACTTAAGAATCTTAAAATTTATATATGAACTAATTAGTGTAATACATACAAACATAATGACTAATAAATTGTTTACCCAATGAAAAATAATAATTTCAAAATTTAACGAAATCAAGTAAACCCAACTTACATTATAAGCAGTACTAATGAAGAAATTGTAAGCATTTATTGAAAAAAAGGGGTTTTAATGTAAACATGACAAGTATATGGGTTTCGATCGATGTGTGATAAATTTTCATTGTCTTTTTGCGTTTTTCTATGATGCTCGAAAGAAAGCCAAAAACTATGTGCATTTTTTTTTTTTTTTTTGGGGTTAAATTATCAACTTTAGAAGTTAGTTATGTTTATAAATATCACAAATATTGGAACCGTTGAATTTGGAAAGAAATAACAATTTAATAATTCTTGATATTTTAATTAATGGACATGAAGATGTAACTATAGACATTTTAATATGTTTTCTTCAATATATTATTCAAGGTATGTTATGCAACAGAAATAAAATTCTTCAATGTGTACAATCATATGATGCATGTTTTTATAATAATAATAATAATAATAATAATAATAATAATAATAATAATAATATGATGCATGCAACAAGAAGAACTAAGTTCCAAAGTTTAGACATATTCATACAAGTAGTATTAGTGTATATATCAATAAGATTTTCGGAACGCTTGAGCTTAGGTTAAAAAGATTATATACACCCCTATCGAATATATACAAAATATCCGTTTCCTGCTGAACACGACACTTAAGTTCGCTAAAATTCTACAACAATCAGTGACATACTTTTTCGTTACAAACATGGAAGTGGTGCGAGAGAGAATTAATGAAAACAAATATCTAATATGTCGGCAAATATTGGTTATTTAATAATTAATATAACAAACTATAAGTAACAAAAAAAATTTAAAAAAAAAAAAAATAGCAAAGTGAAGAAAACAATATTTCTAGTCATTGTCAAATGTAAATGATCACATAGGTCTCTTTTGGATTGAAATTAGCGTGTTAATAAAAGCCAATTTAAAGAGTAATGCATTGACAATTTGATAGTCTTTGCAACATTTTATGGCAACACATTTTAAATTAAAGTCATTTCAAGAAGCTACTTTACAAAACTTAGTATTACTATAACCACATAAAATAATCTTATTAACAAATGTTATATATTAATTACAAGTCATGTCTCATAAGAACCACAAACTCTAATTTTATTTTAATGTAAGAAAAATTTTAGAATATTCCCGATGTATAGTATTCCCATAAGATATATTAGCACAAAGTATTACTGTTTTCCTTTTTTGGTATAATAAAAAAAACGTAAATCACATTTTATAACTATGAAAGTATACACTCTTGATGTGTTCTAAAATTTCTCCTAATGTAATTATAGATGGAAATTTTAAATTACTTATTATTATTATTATTATTATGAAAACAATTATCAATTTGATCACACAGCTCGCATAAAGCACGAGTTGTGTTCCAGTTAATTATAAATAACTGATTGATTATTATGTATATATCTAACAAAATATAGAATTTATATTTGAGGCATTACGTAATTTAATATATATAGTAAATATAGTTTAAGGACAACCTTTATATATCATATTTTTATATACTCCTTAAATTGATAATTATTTGCTTAGCTTTTTATAATTTCAAGTATAAATTAATAAATACATTCTATAGTTTATTAATTAAAAAAATATATATTAAATATACGTATATTGAGAAATATAAAAATTAACTAACTAAAAAATAATATTAGACTATAATTTAGAAAGTAATAACATAAAGATATGGACTATCTTCTCATGTAGTGGTGAATATCATTATACAAATAATGCCGAAATAATGATTATCTTGGAGATCCCATGCACATTGAATATAAATGGTAATAAAGAGTGGCATATAAGTGATGTAGATTGGTCTAGGGATGCACAAAAAAAAAAACCGAAAAACCGTGAAACCAAACCGAAATCGATATAAAAATATGGTTAATCGAAAACGACGAACTAGTGTACGGTTTTTATTTTTAGAAATTAACGGTTACGGTTTAAGTTTAGGTTTAGGTTTTTACACGGAAAGTCCATGTGGACTCGCGGTTAACCGAATTTTTACAAATATTTTTCTTAAAAAATTATGTAATTATATATATATAGGAATAATAAGTGAAACATTCGGGCCTTTGATGTTAATTTACTTTCTTACTAAACAACACCAAATAGTCTCAGTCACTCCCTTTCAATCCTATCTCCTTTTAATTATTAATATCACACTCACTGAAAAACGAACAGCGAATAACATTTTATTAATTAATGTTTGATCTTGTACAACAATTTCAATGTTTGTAAACTTTTTTTTATTAATGTTTTAATTATTAGAGTTTATGGTTAAACTGTTATTTTAATTAATAATTAAGACTATGGTTTGTAATTTTATGTTTTTATTTGACATTTGAGATTTATGATCTATTTATTTGAGATTTCAAATATTATAAATTTAGCAAAATCATAATGCCTATTTCGTAAATGGTTAACCATAAAAAAATAGTTAACCAACCGAAATTAATGGTTAACTAACTAATGGTTAACCGAATTTAGTAGACAGTGTATGGTTAGTAAATTAAAAAAATCGTGCAAACAGTTAACCGTTTGTAAAAATCCATATGGACCGGTTAACCGACCGTTGCACCCCTAGATTGGTCCTCTACCCAAGTCATTCCTTGATATTAGGGGTGAGCAAAACACGGTTTGGTAACCAAACCGAACCAAACCGAACCAAAAACTAAAGTACAAGAAAATAAAAACCGAAACAAAACCAAAATTCATATGGTTCGGTTACGGTTTGGTTTGGCTAAAAACAAATCAACAAAAATTTCAATTTTTTAATTTTTATTATCATTATTTTTTATAAATTACATGTAAAGTATTGCTTAAAAAGGATTTATATTACATGTATATTACTAAAGTCTCATAAATACAAACTATATAATAATATAAATATATAATATGCTAAATAAAATTTATTTATATATATATATATATATATATATACACATATTTTTAAAAAAATATTTTTTCATACTATGGTTCGGTTCGGTTCGTTCGGTTCAGTTCAGTTCAGTTTCGGTTTTTTCAATAAAAACCAAAAACCGAACTAAAAACCAAATTGTTATATTTTATAAAACCAAAACCAAACCAAATAGAGTTTGGTTCTGTTCGGTTCAGTTCATTTTTTCACCCTCGGTTCGGGTTTTGGTTCGCGGTTTGGTTTTACTCACCCCTACTTGATATATCTCTTTTTAAGGTCCAAGGTTATCAACTAATCTAGTATTCTCTATTAACCAAAATTCCTCTAGATCTTTTAAATACTGGCTTAAGATTTTTCAATTATCAGACTTTTTTATACTCTACCACCATGAAGAGATTTTGAAGCCTTAAGAGTGTTGGAACTGACTACATATATATATATATATGTGGAATTGAACTCATGTAGTACAAAACCAATTGACATGTGTTAAGGTCTAATTTACACCACTTATACTCTTGAATCTTGTTTATAACGTGGGATCTCGAACTTATATTCAACCATTGCTTGATGATATCCAATAAAACCAATCCACTACATTGAACATTTGGAAGATGAAATGTGCATCACTTGACACATACTACTCCTTTGAATTCTACGCCAGAAAAGTTTGATATGACGAAATAGAGGACCCTTTATCTTAACTTTATCATAATACATAAATATGAACGTTTCTGTTTCCAAAATTAATATTAATAGAGAGAAAAAAAAAAAAACATATTCACAATATTTCTCTAACACATGTCATCATTTAGGCTTGATGTGTATATAATATATGCTCAATTCATCGTATATTGAAATTTGATTAATAAATAAAATAGCTAGAATTTGAAATCTCAACTACAAAAAAAAAAAAAAAAAAAAAAAAAAAAAAAAAAAAACTGATCTTATATCACGTTGTAAACTATTTTTCACCTAAAAATTTATGTTAATAGGGATACATAGTATCATTACTTTGGATGACAAGTAATAAAAAAGCACTTTCCAAAATTAAACTATTTATTAGTGAAAAATTAAAGAACAAAACATATATAATAGAGGAGGATTGCCTCCTATATATAAGGCGTGACATAACTCTCGAAATAAGCAGCGTGAGATATCTAACAAAACATAGTTTGATTACTTTGGATGACAAAAGTATTACTTTCGGAAATTAAACTATTTAGTGCAAAAATTGTAGCTTATCCAAATGTAAGAAGAGTAACTGCAAAATGCACACGTAGTAAAATGACAGAAACAAAACCAGTGAATGACTTATGCAGAGAATCCTTTTTTCAGTGTTTCAAAGCCAATTCCATTCTCCCTCATATATACACTGTCGAGATAAATTTTTCCCATTAATTTTTTTTAAAAAAAAAACCCTAATTTCTTCTCTGTCTGTATCCACATCTCATTTAGTATAAATACCCCCCCTCTACTCTTCTCATTTTCACACATCTTTTCCTGATTTCAGTATTTTTTAGTTTCAGTTTAATCTTGTAGTGCCAGCCATGAATGCTCTTGCAGCCACTACCAGGAACTTCCGCTTTGCTTCAAGAATTCTTGGTCTTGATTCTAAGCTTGAGAAGAGCCTTTTGATCCCTTTCAGAGAAATCAAGGTCTGAAATTTTAATGAATTAATGTGTTTAATTGCGGTCGTGCTTGTTAGTTTAATTTAATTAAAATGTTTAATTTTTGATTTGTTAAGGTTGAGTGCACCATCCCAAAAGATGATGGGAGTTTGGTCTCTTTTGTTGGATTTAGAATTCAACATGATAATGCTCGCGGCCCTATGAAAGGTGGCATTAGATTCCACCCTGAGGTACTCTTTTCATTCTGCTGTTTCTTTTTTTCATTTAATTTTGCTGATTTTCAGTTTATATATTTATTGATCTTTCAAGATAAATTTACTAATGAGGTCATTTTTAACTATATTCATACAAACGATTTGCTTGTATAAGCTCTCTTATTGTCGATACAGAATGGATTAGATCTTGAAATTTATGTACTTTTTATCATAATTTAATTTAATGGTTTCTTATTATATATATGTCTGTGTAACAAAATAACGTTTATTTCTCTTTTTTTTTTTTCGTAACAACGTTTATTACTTGATTGATCTAACTATTATCTTCTATAAAAGTTAATGATAATATATATGTACATCCGAGTATAAAAATGACCTTTTGATGATGACGTGATACTAAATCATATAAATTTAATGATTACATCCGTATAGGATGATCTTTTGATGACGTGATACTAAATTACAGAAATTTAATGATTATATATAAACACGTACAAAAATGATCTTTTGATGACGTTATAAAACTATGTAAATGATCTAACGATCATCTAGACAGACAAAAATCACCTTTTGATGACGTGATACTAAATTACGTAAATTTAATGATTATATATACACGTATAAAAAATGATCTTTTAATGACATGATACTAAATTAGGTAAATTTAACGATTATATACACACGTATAAAAAAAATGATCTTCTAATTACGTGATATCAAACTATGTAAACAATCTAATGATTATTTATAAGTCTAAAAACGTCTATAAAATTATATAAAAGAAATTAATTATATATACATGTATATAAATTGTTAGACATTTTTCTTTTATCATTAACTTTGTGACGGTTTTTCTACTTTAGCATATCATTTTTTCTTTTTTCTTTTTTTCTTGTTTTTGTTTTTTTGTTTTTATTCAACTTTTTACATAAAACTCCAAAATGATAAGTGTCATCATTATCTCATCATTTCCACCAAATCAAACATTTGGAAGATGAACTGTACATGACTTGACACATACATACTATTATTTGAAAATCGATTATAAGAAAGTTATAATTTTAGCTTTATACTTTGGTTTGTAGGTTGAACCAGATGAGGTGAATGCATTAGCACAATTAATGACATGGAAAACAGGAGTTGCAGACATACCCTATGGTGGGGCTAAGGGCGGAATCGGGTGTGACCCTAGCAAACTGAGTGTGAGTGAATTGGAACGCCTCACTCGAGTTTTCACTCAGAAAATCCATGATCTTATTGGCCCTCAAACTGATGTTCCTGCTCCTGATATGGGAACTAACGCTCAGGTCTTTTATCATTTCTTAATTTTTAGTTTTTTTTTTCTTTTCCTTTTTTTTTTTTTTTTCCTTAAAGTTATCAATTCTCATGGATTCAAGTTTCAAATTGGAGTGCAGACAATGGCCTGGGTTCTGGATGAATACTCTAAGTTCCATGGTTATACACCTGCTGTTGTTACTGGAAAGCCAATTGTAAGTGTAATTCATTGTTAATTTAGTGTGCATTTATGTAAAGAAATTGGAAGTTAATTCGAGGTGTAATTTGTTGTTTTGAATGAATGGAATTGAAGGATCTGGGAGGATCATTGGGAAGGGAGGCTGCAACTGGTCTTGGAGTTGTTTATGCAACTAAAGCTCTACTTGCTGAGTATGGAAAATCAATCTCAAACATGAAATTCGCCATTCAGGTATAGTCGAAACTCGACTTAGAATTTAATATTCTACTTGTTTAAGATGAATGAAAAGTAAGATTAGTTTATGAATTGGATCCTTGTAGGGTTTTGGAAATGTGGGAGCATGGGCAGCAGTGTATATACATGAAAATGGAGGAAAGGTTGTTGCAGTGAGTGACATAACTGGGGCAGTGAAAAACCCGGATGGACTTGATATCCAGGCTTTGATGAAGCACAGGGAGAATACCCAAAGCTTGAAGAATTTCCAAGGCGGAGAATCCATGGATCCCGACCAGCTTCTCGTTTGTGATTGTGATGTTCTGATGCCAAGTGCACTTGGCGGAGTTCTTAACAAGTACATATGCATTTTTCTATTGATCACCATATTTAATTTACCACTATACATTACATTTCACCATTTATTTTCTTTCCTTAGGGAAAATGCTGGTGATGTGAAGGCAAAATTCATCATAGAGGCTGCAAATCACCCCACTGATCCTGAAGCTGATGAGGTAATATCATGATTTTACTCGATCATTAAATTTGCTGGTATATCTATGTATAACAATATATATATTTATATGGTGCAGATATTGGCCAAGAGAGGAGTAGTTGTGCTGCCTGACATTTATGCAAATTGTGGCGGTGTTACCGTGAGTTACTTCGAATGGGTCCAGGTGACTATTAATTAATTGATTAAGAATATATATGCTTAATTAATGAGTTTTAGTTAGTTAATTAATTAAGATATGAATATGAATGTGTGTGAAGAACATTCAAGGGTTCATGTGGGAGGAGGAGAAGGTGAAGAATGAGCTGAAGAAATACATGATGAAATCATTCAAAGAGATAAAGGAAATGTGCAAAACTCACAACTGCAGCCTTCGAATGGGAGCCTTTGCTCTTGGTGTCAATCGTGTTGCTCGTGCCACTCTCCTTAGGGGCTGGGAATGATCATTTACTTCTTCATTATATATGTTGCAGCTCTCTCTCTCTCTCTCTCTCTCTCCCCTTTAATTTTTACTTATAAATAATGCTTTGTGCTTTGCTTAATTTTCACCAAAAACTCTATCTCGTATTTAATGGAGAGCTTGCATTACTATATTGTAAACCCTGTAACAATCCATCATTATTAATATTAATAGATCGGTCGTCAGGGATTGGGTTATTGACTAAATAATGGTACAATTTTAAACTAATTACCGATTTGGGGTGAAAAGTGGGCAATTTACAAACTTGTGGTGATTTTTTTCTCATCCGCTAGTTAGACCGGCGGATGAGCCCATTTTTCTTCTCCGGCACAAATCCGCTGGTCATAGTAGCGGACAAAATATTTCCGCAGAGCAGAAAAGCGGATCTGTCTCGTCCGCTAGTCACAATGGCGGACGAATATGAGTCTGCAACCTTTCCTGCCAAGCATTAAAGAACTCTGCAGAAGTGAAGAGATGGGACTTAGCATTTTCATCCGCTAATTATAATAGCGGATGAAAATGGACCGTTGATCCAACACAATCAACGGTCCATTTTTTTCTGCAACAGAATCTCCGTTATTATAAAAAGTGGACAGTATGTCCGCTTTTCATAAAAGCGGACATGATGTCCGCTTTTCATGAAAGCGGACATGTTGCCCGTTTTCCCACCCTTGATTTCCCTTTTGAATTTTTTTTCCTTGTAATCAACGGTTGTTTGGCAGGAAGCTTTTCTGCCTTATTTACTACACAACAAATGCGGACAACAACCCAAATTTAAATTACATCCTTCTATTCAACCATTTTTTTCTCCTTCTTCTCTATTCATCATCTTCTTCCTCTTTTCTTCGCCCAAATTTTTCTGTCTTTGTTTTTTTTTTTAATATTTCACTTTGATAGTATAAGAAGGATATTAAGGACACCAAGAATATATTTACTCAAACAATTTGTTAAAGGTTAGTATTTTAGATATAGTAAATTTATTTGTAATTTTTTATATTTTTACGATTTTTAAATAAATAGTTGTTATATTATATTGTTATTAGTAATTAATTTATTTATTGTATTGTCTAAGTAAATATATTTGTTATTTTTTGTTATGATAGGTACTAATTTGTATTTTTTAACTAAGTTGATTTTTGTTGCATTTTGTTATGGTAGCTATTAATTTAATTTTTTTTTTCAAGTTTAAAGATTTACATTTTTATTACATATTAAGTAAATATATTTATTATAAATATGTAATATATGATGAATATACTATATTTGTTGAAATGTGGTTGTAATTAATAATTTGGGTACTTAAATTTGTATTATATAGTGAGGGAAAAATATTGATTAAGGGTTATGATTGTATGAAGAAAAATGAAATAATCTTATGGTAGTTACTAATTTATTTGTTGCTTTATTTTTTTTATTTAAGGGATTTGTATTTTTATCACATTTTAATATAAATTTGTAATACATGATGAATATATTATGTTTGTTGAGAGGTGGTTGTAAGTAGTAATTTAGACACTTTAATTTGTAATATATAGTTAGGGATATATTGTTTAGCATAGTTGTGAAAACCGGAACGAACCGGCCGGTCGGACCGGGTTCGACCGGAACCGGAGGTCAGACCGGTCGGTTTCTATTCGGTTTTCACTTTGGTCAATAACCGGTAAACGGCCGGTCGGACCGGCCTGTCGAATCGGAAAACCGTGAACCGAACCGGTTTTCCGGTTCAACCAGACCTTTTTTTAAAAAAAAAATTATTTAAATATAAAATTTAAGTTATTATTTTGAGGTGTTTTTAATTAAAATAAAATATAGTTTGTATTTTTAAATTATTTTAAATTAAATTGACATTTAATTGTAACTATAAAAACTATATTTCATAAATTGAGTTTTTTTAATTAGTATATTGTGATTGAAATGCTTAAACTTAAAGAATTATAATAAAAATATTCAAATTTTCATAAATTATAAATGTAAAAATAAAAATATTTTAATATTTTAATATATTTATTAATTGTTATATCTCAACTTGATGATAATGATTAAATGGTAATTTAATCATAGAATTAATGTCTCTTTTATTTGTTTATAATTATTGACAGAATAATGTCGACTTTATTGACTATATTGATTCGTTGGGGTGGAAAAGTCATTAAGAATCAATTCGGTGTGGATTATGAAAATGGATATTCGAAAGCAATACTTTTTCCTCAACAATTCGATTTTGCATTTTTGATTGATAAACTTAGGGCTGCTATGAGATTAGGGAAAAATGAAAAAATCACGCAAGTAGAATTTCGAAACCCTGTGGCAACTTACGGTGAAACCTTAGTGTTTAGCAGTCAACAAATATGGGATGATGATGATTTAAATATAATGTTGGGCATTATCAGGAGTATTACTACAGTGTTTTGCTATGAATTATATGTAGAGTATATTCATGATCAATCCAGTATAGCACTTGATAGTGGAGCTGGGCCATCTACTTCTAAATGTCCTCAGTTAAGGGTCAGTAATTCTGCAAACACTGAGGAGGAGGCCGAGGAGGATGAGGATGAGGAGGAGGTGGAGGAGGAGGAGGAGGTGGAGGAGGAGGAGGAGGAGGAGGATTCCGAGGATGAGGATGAGGATTCCGAGGATGAGGAAGAGGATTATGAGGAGGCTGAGGAGTATGATGATGGGGGTGTAACCATTAATGTACCCACTAATCATATTACACCTCCATCAAATACAGATGGTCCTCTGGGATGCAATAATTTTGTCCCTATGTTTTTTCCAAATACGCCTCAGTATACAGAAGTTGATATTTCAAGGATGACAGTTGTCCCATATGATCAAAATGCAAATGCTATAATATGGAATTCCTCATTGGATCTTGCAGAAGGAATGCTTTTTAAATCAAGGGAAGAAGTTAAAATGGCAGCTAAGGAGTACTCAATGAGAAAGAATAGGGAGTTCAGAAGTAGAGAAACTCGGTCAAACACTATTACATTAGTTTGTCATCAATTCGATGAAGGTTGTCCGTGGAGGTTGCGCGCTACTCTTAAAAAAAAAGCCTCATTTTGGGAGATCACAAAATACATTGGTGAACATACTTGTCCACCTTTGACATCCCAAGATCACAGGAATCTTGACTCGGAATATATGTTGGGTATAGTTGAGGCTATAGTGCGTGAGGATCATACATTGAAGGTGAAGGCTATTGTTGCAATCATGTCTCAGAGATTCAAAATCACAATCTCTTACAGAAAGGCGTGGTATGCAAAAATGAAGGCAATTGCAAAGATATTCGGAGACTGGGAGGAGTCATATGAATATCTACGTCCGTAGATGCATGCAGCAATATATATGAACCCTGGATCAGGCTACCTGATTGAAGATTGTCCATATTATGATAATGGGCAACTGATACAAGGAGTAAGAGTGTTTGACCGTATGATTTGGTTTTTCAAACCATGTGTTGAAGGTTTCAAACATTGTCCTCCCGTTTTGTACATTGATGGAACTTTTCTGACTGGAAAGTATAAGGGGGTATTACTCACAGCTTCAGCACTGGATGGTAACAACAATGTACTTCCTTTAGAATTTGCCCATGTTAATGTGGAAAATAACAAAAATTGGGACTACTTCATGCGCTGTATACGAGGCATTGTTTGTCCAGACAAGCCTGATGTATGTGTAGTCACTGATAGGCATCCTGGAATCTTGTATGCAATGAGAAGTGAGTGTTGGGATGAAGCAGCTCATCGATTCTGCATACGCCATATTGCAAGCAATTACAATAAACAGTTCAAAAATACAGCGATAAAGAATTTTATCATCAATACAGGTAACCATTACTTGCTATTCTTAGTTGAGTTTTAATAACATTTCACGTTGTAATAAAATCAATTCTCCTATTATTTTGTAGCATATCAAAGTCAAAAAACAAAATTCGATAAGATGATGAAGACACTGGAGGAGAAAGATCCTGAAAGTTATAAGTGGTTGGAGAAGATCCCAAAGGAGAAATGGGCTGTTTCATATGACGATGGATATCGTTGGGGCAGTATGACAACAAATATTACTGAATCTGTTAATGCATTATTGAAAAAACCTCGAGGCATGCCTATCACAACAATGATGGAAATGATATATGTTAATATTGTTGATCTTTTTGACAAGCAAAGGAGTGCTTATCAGAGTCAAATGGATGAAGGCTTCAAATTTACTGGAAATGCAATTAAGATATTGAAGAAGAGATATGAAAATGCCAATGGTCATCATGTACGAAGGTATGATAGAAGAAGGGGTATATTCGAAATAACTACAACAAGGAGAAATTCTTCCGAGAAAGGGGGCAAGAAGCAGGTGGTTAACTTAAGTGAGAAGAGTTGCAGCTGTGGGAAGTTCCAACAGTTTAAAATTCCTTGTTCTCATGCAGTTGCAGGATGTTTAAAACACAACATTGATGCAACTCTCTTTATTGATCCTGTTTATAGAGTAGAAAATGCCATAAAATGTTGGTCCAAGTGTTTTATCCCTTTAGGCAACCGTGACTATTGGCCAATTGCAGATGGATTACCACTTATACCGAATCCAGAGTGGATGAGGAAAAGAGGTAGACCAAAGACATCCCGGATTCGAAATGAGATGGACTGGAAAGTTACCGAAGCTAATACATTGACTTTTTGTAGTAAATGTGGAAAATCCGGTCATAACACTAGGACGTGCAAGCATGGTTGATAATTATGTATTATGTACTGTTTAGTAATTTATGTTATGAATTTTGTGTACTTTGAACATTGATATGTATCGTATGATTTTTGTAATATTTTATGTCACCTGCATAATTTTCCATACTTGATATGATTTAGTAATTTGAATCCGTTGAAATTTGATACTTTAATAAGTCTATACATGTGAAATACTGATATAATTTTATTAATGTAGATATGTCAAATCATATACCTCAGCGTGCTTACATAGATCCCGGGCCGATTGATCCGACTGTATTACGTCTACAGCGATCACATAGGTCGGAAGCCATTTGGTATAACCAGGTACTTCAATGAATTTGTCATACAGTAGTGTATTCAATAAAGCAGATGAGTACTCTATTTGTAATTTATTCTTCTGATCTAAGTTAGTATTCTTATTTAAAATCAGGTATGCATAGCACTGAAATACTCAAAAGTAATAGCTTTCTATAATTATAATTATTAGTTTGTAATGAGTGATTGCAAAAGCTTTATATCAGCATACCCATATTGATCGAATAGATTTAGTTTAGCTTAAATAGGTGGTTAAAAACCACAATGTATTGTAATTGTTCTTTTTGAGGTAAAAATATGTCTATATGTATATATGTATATAGTATTATTGAAATCAAACCCTTTTATTATTGAATAATAGATTGAGGGCAAATGCATTTATAATACTAGTAAATTCATACATATTGTTTTATTACATTAATTTTTTTTTCGTATTTTAATTTGTTATATATTGATTTATTACATTGATATTTTTTTTAAACTTTGTATATTAGGATGACAATAATGTGCTCAATTGTAGAAGAGAAGCAGGCATTATTCGTCTTGATGTTAATGATGAGAGGCTTATTCACATATTAAGACAAACAGGATTTTATGGTTTGTCTCGATTAGGTTTTTTCCAGCTTGATCATCATCTCATCACAGCATTAGTGGAGAGATGAAGACCAGAGACACATACATTCCATCTTCCTGAGGGTGAGGCCACAATTACATTACAGGATGTGGCTATACAAACAGGATTACCAATTGATGGTAATGCATTGATTTGCCCTCTTCCCAGAAATTGGGAGGTTGAGTGTGAAAGGTTGTTAGGTATTCTTCCTCCCCGATCTGCCATTAAAAATATGTACTTGAAGCGTTCTTGGCTGGTAGAGCATTTTGATTTCACCCAGATACCTGTTGATGCTGATGATGTGATAATGGCACGTTATACATGTGCATATTTATTGCAATTAATTAATATGTTGTTTTGCACAAAAAGCACAGGTAGTGTCAATCTGGTGTATCTACCACTTTTAGAAAACATTAATGCAATTAGTACATATAGCTAGGGAGCAGGTTGTCTAGCATTTTTGTATAGGGAGTTATGCAATGCCACAAACCCAGGCACGGCACAGATTGGTGGTGCATTATTTTTATTGCAGATTTGGGCATGGGATCGATTAAAATTTTTGTCACCTGGGTTAATGCATGGAGACATTGTGCCTGGCATACCACTTGGTCGTCGGTATATTCGAAGAACTATAATTTTATTGTATATTACAGTTACAACATTTATGATAGTATCTAATTAACTAAAATGTGACAGGTGGAGTACCCCAAGGACAACCACTGAAATAGTGACACATAGTATCTCGCATATACGTTATGCGCTTGATCTTGCCGATAAGGATGCTGTAAGTCACATGGAATATTATTTTGACACATATTTATAATTAATATTCTTATGTTAATTGCACTTTACTTGATTTTCAATATAAAGTAGTTGCAATTTTATTATGGTATTTGAAATATTTGCCTCATTTCAGTTTGGATCCATATGCTCCTGGAATTCATATGGCATATTATTTTGACAAATATTTATAATTGATATTCTGACCTTAATTGCACTTTATTTGATTTTCAAGATAAACTACTAGCAATTTTATTTGAATTTTATTATAAACAAGTATCGAATATATTTAATTATTAGTATTAATGGTGTATGAAATATTTTTCTTAGTTCATTTGGGATCCATACACTCCTGAGATCCGAGCAGCATTGCCAGCATATTGCTTTCAAGGTCAACAAATATGGAGAGCTGTTGTGCCACTGATATGCATGCATATTGTAGAATGGCACCAACCTGACAGGGTTCTTCGCCAATTTGGATTGAAGCAACATATTCCACGTGAACCTCGTCAGACGGATGCATTGCATTCCATTGACTTGAAAGAAGTCAAGAATGAAATTATGGCAAAACAAGCTCACTGGATTGCAATTTGGAATGATAGGGTACGCTATGTTTTCATGGCTGAACCTTCTGATGCCCCGCTCCATTATCATTCCCAATACATGGAGTGGTATAGGAACATAACAAGGAGATGGATTTCCATTCGAGGCGGTTCTCATGGTGCTTGTGTAAGAAACTGATATCTTTTGTATAATTCATTAACTTCACAATTTTTTTTTCCTGCTAACAATATATGATGTGTGCAGGTAGATGGACTCGAGAGAATGGCATTAGAGTCTGATGTGGATAACCTCCAAAATATCAGGAGGAGTATATATGGTGCACTTGGGGAAGAAAGACGTTATGTTGTTAGTGCACCACCTCAGCCAGCTACAACAGCCACGTATCCTGATGTAGAAGTGGATGAAGCTGAACCTACTAATACCACTCGTAGACGACGTCCACGGGATGCACCACGTAGGCGTGAGGTCCCACGACCACAAACCCCTTCGTGTGACATTGTTCCGCATCCAGTGACCTATCATTTACCGGGTTCATTTGAAGCAGGTACATCGCAGCCAACTCAGCCTCAAGCTTCATTCTTTGCTGGCCCGTCTGTACCAAATACTTATGAACATGGAGCATCTTCATCGGCAAATCATCCATCGGGATCATCTCAGTACGGATTGGGTGTTTCACAAAATCCTTTTTCACCTTGGACTACTCAATCACCTTGGGGTGCACACAGTATGGGTTTTCAACCACAACATTCAGTTCAATTCGGTACACCCCAAACACCTGCTAATATGATTTTTTCTACATTTACTCGGCCATCGTCGGTAGAACATTGTCCAGACTTGTCTAGTTTTCCATCTTACCAATATCAAGGTATGACACACTCTCATTTTGGAACAGCACCCACAGATCAAAACGATCCATCACTTGCACCACAGCGAGGCAGACGACAGCCTCCACGGAGAGGAAGACGTCAAAATTGATTTTTCTTCAAATTTGGTTTTATGTTTTCTTTATTTTTGTAATTACAAAACTCCAAAACTTATGGATTCAGACTTTTCATTGGTTAATCCTATTTTTTTTTTTTTTTATGAATCAATGCTCTAGTTCATATTATTACTACATAATTTTAGGTTATATATTATTACAATTAACTTTTATATATACCTTCAGGTATTAAGAAAATAAAAATATTGCATAACATGATAAAAAAATTTATTAAGTTCAATTAGTTTTTTTATTTATTGCTCTAAAATTTTACGATTTCATATTATTGAAAAATAGTATTTGTAAAATTTTCAATTTAATTAGTTTAGGGTTTTTACAAATTTAATAGAATGGATGAATAATAGTTATGAGTAACTATTAACTATTATTACTCTAATTATATAAAATTATATAATTCTGTATATATTTTTATTAAAAATAATTATATACATAATTCTATACAAAATTACATAATCCTACATAAAATAATTCTATTTATATAATGAGTAATATAAAAAAATTTAATCAATTGACAAACTATGAGGCCTGGTATGGGTATGGGGCGGGGTTGTAAATATCCGCGGGCGGGCATCTTGTCCGCTGTTTACAACAGCGGACAATATGCCCGCTTTTATAACTAGCGGACATCTTGTCCGCTTTTTACAACAGCGGACAAGATGGGTGGACGCTATTATAATTAGCGGAGAATATTATAATTAGCGCCCAGCCACGATTCTCAATTCATCCGCTAATATGAATAGCAGATGAACGATGTCCGCTGTTTAGAACTGCGGATATATATGTCCGCTGGTCTGACTAGCGGATTAGACAAAGACTACCACAAATTTGTAAAATGCCCGCTTTTCACCTTAAGTGTGTAATTACTTTGAAATAGTGGCATAATTTAGTCAATATCCCTCAGGGATTTTATAATAATTACTTTTATTTTCTTATTATGGTTTTATAATCATCTAGTTTTGTGTTCAACTACCATAAATTTGACACTTTCACCTCTAACCCACTTAAAACTCTTTTGAAGGCTGTATTAAATAATAATAATAATAATAGTTTATTAACATCGTGACTCTATTGACATGGCAATTGAGACTTTATTATCTATTCAATATGCCACATCAAAAAAAGTCAACAAATCATATATGCAAAGTCAACATGTTGTAGCAGTTCATTGGTTGAATTTTTTTATTTTTCTTTTGGTGTAAAACACATTCACTCTTTAAAAAAAAAAAAAAAAAAAAAAAAAAAAAAAAAAATTTCATCCAATTTGATACATCCAATTTTCAATCCTACTGTGAGTATCACTAAAAGTTAGTAATTTTTATACACTATCTTCTTTTCTTTTCTTTTCTTTCCAAGACACAAGTTTAAGTTCCTGGAAATTTTTTAACTAGTTAATCAATTTTAACTTTGTTCTATAGAGCCTTTAATTAACTTTATATGCTATTTAACACCTCAATTTTATCTTTGTTCTAACGAACCCTTGATCTCTATAATTTAAGCCTATCATGCTCAATTTCTTTCTTTTTATTATTTTTTGTCAACTCTATCACACACATTTTATGGTAGTTGTTTGTGTTAATTAATGAAGAATGGCTTTTATCGGCTCTATCATGCTTCGTATCTAGTGTACATTGTTTTTATCAAGAAAATGCTTAATGGGTTTCAATTATTAACTTCATAGGCTTAACGGAACCAGCATGAAGTTGAAGCACTCAATAGCTTAAACACGCAAAGTTGAAGGACTAAAAATATATTTTACCATGTATTTATAACCTTATGCATTGTGTAACATGTTTTAAATCCATTTTTATCTATTGAAGTGATTTCCTAGAATTCCTTTATTTGGATTGCATATGGTCTGATCTTATAATATGAGATTTGAGCTTATTGTACAAGAACTCTTTCCATTTATCAATTCTTAAGCAATAAGAAGTGAATCGTTCTAGAATCTGCAATAAACTCCAGAGTAACATAAAAACCCTAAAGCAAACCTTGATTAAGTCTGAAAATACAGAATTACGACATAAAATGAGAATAAAAGGCATCAGTTAAACAAGGAACAAAACAATTATAGGCTATAGCTAGCTACTCAGTTTTGGAAGTGGTATCATCCTGCCAAGTTGCTTGCCATTGCTTGTCATAAAAGTTTGTCTCATCAAGCAACTTCTTTAGCTTTTCTAAATCCTCGTTTTTACGGATTAGAAGCACTCCTGCCACAGCTATGAACAATAAGGTCTTGCAGAAAAAGTTGCCCATTTGATCGACCAGACCAACACCCGTCAAGCTATCCACAAAGTACGCCATAAAGAATCCGATCATTGCAGCACGCCCTGTACATGTATAACGACGAATCAATGATCCTAAAAATGGCCATTTTCTGGTTTAGATTGAAGTGAGATAGATGGAAATAACAAACCATTGAGTATTTCTGCTTCAGGTAGATGGAATCTTTTCATCCATGCCCACCAAGGGATGATTGAGGTATCAAAAACCACAGGCTCGTAATTGTTCGAGGATTCTGGATTGGCTTCCAGCCATTTTCTCCTCCTAACCTCTGGAAAATTTCAATTAATTAAGCAAGTTTATCGTAATAAATCAGCAAATCCCTAGGTAGATATAAACTAATATCAAGGAAATAATTTGTACATCAATCCCAACTTCACCTCTAGTCCTCTACCTCTATTTCTCACTTATGTAAACAAGCTACTCAACTTCTATGTATATATCAGTTTCCATCTACAATTTCAATTGCATTGGATGTTGGCAGTCTCAAACCGAAAAGGCAATCATGATCAGATGAAACCCATGTTTAGAAAAAAGTATACAAAGGTAAAACTAGTGTCATCCTTCAAGGGACAAAAGGCAGAATCAATGAATGTCTCATCCAATGTTCTGCAAAATAATGTTAACCTCAAATAGATGATTAATCTTAATGACTAAAATCAATTTTGAAGTTATGCTAATGCAATGCCCTTTGAGTAAAGGCCAAGCATAAACTATATAAGCAACACTTTCTCCATTGAAAATATCCACATAGAGCACTGCAAGATAATAAGAGAGGCAAAAGCAGAGCTACAAACAAAGAGCAAACGAGACGCATAGTTTCTTCCCTGCCTAATCCATGACTGATGTTATGGTTACAACAGAAATTCATTTACAACTGACAGTTGAAACATAGTTAAACTGCTTCATATTTTCTCCCTCCCCATACCCACAAGTCCCACAAGGCCACAACTTCCAAAGCACAAATTCATGGTGATCAACTGTGAGGCTAGTCAAACAAACCTAGCACACCAAGTGTTTGAGTGAAATCCAATTCCAAAAGATTCAGCGAAGCAGGGTGTGAACTGCAATCAATTGAATTTACAAAACATTTTATGTCTAAACGTCCAATTTTAAGCTACCATTACTCTTTCAAATCATTCCACCCTCAAAACAATCCAAATTAGGAACATTTAACTTTCATAATCAAACCCATCAATCCTTAAACAAAATTAACAAAATTAGAAAATGCAGAGCAAAGCAGATAAACAATCAAACAAGAAAAATGCAACAAACAAAAAAAGAACCCAACATCATACCAGCATCAATAACAGCATCCCAATCAGTGGTTCCATCTTTCCGAAATTGGTTCAAATCCCAAGTCCCTCCAATCCATCTAGGGTCCACAAATTTACTTTCCAGCTTCACTTCTTGATCAGCCACCGCTCCATTAGACCCCAAAGGTTCCTCTTTGGTCTCCGGAGCAGACACAGACGGTTTAGAAACTGGCGATTCAAGTTTCGGTTCCTCCACAGCGGCAGAAGAAGTTGAAATTCCAGCGCCATTTTCAGTGGACGCTTTTGGAGGTGAAAGGATGAGGAGTGGGTTAGAGGGTGCTAGAAAGAGAGTAGATTTGAGGGTGAAAAGGGGTTTTTGAGAAAGGGAAGGTAGAAGATGATAGGTTGGGGGAGGGGGGGAGAACAAGGCCATCGAAATGGGCATTGTTTTGATTTGGTTAATGGAGGAAAATTGGGGGTCAGTTCATGGCTGTGTTTGATCGAGTTATCCTCACCCTTACAAAATGGGTCTTTTCTTCTACTAGGACTGAGCTACTTGCAGGTACAAAACGACACTAGCTGATAAAAAAAGACTTCCTTTAAGATAAGTAGATAACAGATTTATTTAAAAAAAAAAAAAAAAAACACTTTATTTCCTTAATAATAAAGTATTTTAAATTATAACAAAAAATATTCAGGAAATAGCACACTACTACTTATTTGCTTATATTACATAGTCAATGTTTAAGATTTAAAATAAATAAATAAAACTTTTATTGTTGGCGAAACGTAAGGATGTAAACGCGTAGGGGCGGGGCAGAGATTGGTAATCCCATTCTCATTTTCCGGCTAGATAGGGATCCTCGTCCTTGTCCTCGTTTAGTGAACGGGGACAATTTTAATCTTCATCCCCAGTCTCATCGAGGAATGGATTCCTTGCATAGATCCCCGTCCCCGTTAAGAAATTTAAAAAATAATAATAATAATAAATCCAATTTTGAAACCATAACCTTTTAATGTTGAAAATAGTTTTAACTAAAAATTTAAAACCTTAGTTTTAATTTTATTTTAATATTATAATATTTAACTATATAAATAAGATAAATCTATAACTATATATATAATAATATAAATAATTAGAGTTGGAATTTTAACGGGGATATTGTTGGGGATCCCCGTAGGAACTAAACGAGAACGGGGACGAGGGCTCACGGGACAGGGAGAGATAATCTCATCTCTGTCCCCGTTTAGCATTCATGGATAACTTTATTCCCATCCTTGCCTTGTGGGAATCCTAAACGGAAAATCTCCGTCCTCGTGAACAGACTTTCACGTCTCCGTTGACAACCCTAGTGAAACGGCATCTTGATCTCTTTAATCTTTTATTGAAACTACAATTAGCATACTTGATTTTTATTTTGATATTACTAGACTTAAACTCAATTTTTCTTGTGTGTTTGTAATATGCTCTGTTAAGTAACATAACCAATAATATTTCAACATGTTGCACGATTTTAGATTATTGTCTGGATAAGAAAAAAATTAATGGAAGAGTCAATCTCATAGTTCTAAAATTTAAAACTATGTAATTTTTGTATTATTTGGAGTTACTTATATCATAGTTCTTCGTCTTAAAAAAATAGTTTGATAAAGAAAAAGAAATCTAAAAGTGTAATGATGTATGCCGCTTTATAATTGAAGGTTTAACAGACTCTATATTAGTACGAAACAAAAACAGAATAACAGACAAACAAGCTAGATGCTTACAATAAGTTTGTTGTCTGTATGTGCAAATTCAGTCCATATAGCAAATTGTAAATACATTCCATGCCATCTAGAGAGTTATACCCAAAAAAGAACTGATGAACGGAGCCAGCCAGTTCAAAACAACTCTCTCCACCCTTCTTCTTTAGTCTTCCATCTTTCAATACCCTCCTCACTCTTGTTGCTTTCTCCACATTCCAGTCTCAGCATACACATTTGCTACCATCACAAGGTTCCTTGTATTCCTTGGCACTAATTCAAGCAATTCCTTCTTCCCCTTTTTTCTTACTCTAGTATTACCTTTGGCATCATGAACAGTACATGCAATGTCCTCCCGGATCAGGCTAGTGAGGCTTTCTCATTATAAAGTTATAATAGCCACCTGATAGAGTTTTAGCAGAGGCATAAAAAAGATAGAAGGGAAACTGATATTTTATTGAGCATAAATCCTGATAATTTATACAGCAGATGTGAAACAAATTTCCAGAGATTTCAGCTAACAAAAAGAAACAAAATCTTCCTAAAAAATAGTATAAACAACTTATCATTATCTTAACTAAAATTGACTCTTTCAAATGCATGTAGCTGGAGTCAAAGAGTCCAACAATCTCCTCCTTTGACTGAAAGGCTACATACACAAAGTTTTTGTCTGAGATACTCAAATCTTGCTTTGGGAAGCGATTTTGTCAAAAAATCAGCAAGTTGATTTTCTGTGTTGTAGTAGATTAGCTGAACTTCACCTTCGTTCTGCACTTCTCTAAGAAACTAAAACTTTATCTTGAAATGCTTCGTTGCCCCATGAAGCACAAGATTTTTTGAGATTGAAATTGCAGCTTGATTATCAACAAGAACCTGTGTACTCTCTTTTCTGCTCCATGTATAAATCAGCCATAAGTTTTCTGAGCCAAAGTGCTTGATTTGCAGCTGATACGGTTGCTTCATACTCTGCTTTTGCTGTAGATTGTGCTACGACTGGTTGTTTCTTTGAACACTAGGAAAACACACCAGAACCAAAAGTAAAACAATAGCCTGAGGTGCTTCTCATGTCATCATCACTCCCAGCCCAATCTTTATCAGAATAACCATGAAGACTGAAATTCTCCACATGCTGGAAGCCAATTGTGCCTTTGACATATCTGAGAACTCTCGTAGCTGTTGGGATTTGTCATCGAAAATCACCCGATTAAAGCGGAAGAACGCGGTGATTTCCTCAAATCCGTGCCCATGAGCAATTGAGATGGAAATTGTAAAAACAAAAATTTAATAACAAGAGATAAATCTCTTACCCGGATTATCTCTACAAGAGATGGATGCAGACTGCAGGAATCAAAGTAGAATCCCTTCTGTTCATGTACACTAGATAAATTTTTTGAATTTTTTTTAGGTATATCAGTTCCATTATCAGACCTTATCATCTGTAATTTTCTGTCACTTTAAGTATCCACCTAAGTTTTAAACTTGTAAAAGATGTCAACAACTTCAGATTTATTTTTCATGAAAAAAATCCAACACATTCTTGTACAATCATCAATAAAGGCAATACAGTACTTACTGCCATTCAAAGATGGAGCGTTGATGGGTCCTCCAACATCTGTAAGCACCAATTGTAGCTTATTTGCTGCTCTCCAGGATTTGTCTATTGGAAAAGGCAACCTCTTTTGTTTGCCGTATTGGTAAGCTACACATTTAGGTTATTATTCTTCTCAATCGGGTAGCCCTTGTACAAGATTGTCCCTCTTCAAATAAAGCAAGGCATCATGATGAAATTGGCCCATCCTTCTATGCCAAAGCATTATGTTGTCTTCAACTTTATGCACAGCAAGTTGTTCTTCGTCAATCAAATTCAAGGTAAAGCTTTTACCTTTCATTTGAACTTTGAATAATTCTTTCTCATCTGGATCTTTAATCATGCAACTTTTGTCTTCAAAGAGAACTTTATAGCCTTTCTTCAACAACTAACCAACACTTAACAAGTTTTGATCAATTTCAGGAACATATAAAACATCAGAGATAAGTTTCAAACCTGAGCATCCTTCAATTTCTACAGTCCCTTTGCCCATGACTGCTATTCTTGCTCCATTTCCAATTCTGAAATTAGTGTTGTAGGTTGTGTCAAGATCCTTGAATAGACCTTGATCAGAGGTCATGCGGTTTGTGCAACCGCTATCGATTAGCCAACTTTCTGTTGAGCTTGAGGTGGTAAATCAAGATGCTACGAAAAGCTCCTCTTCATTAGCTTGTTCAATAACAACTTTTGCTTTCCCTTGTTGTTGTGAACTATTGCAGATTTTCTCCATATGTCCTAATTGTCCACACTTATTGCATTTCACATCAGGCCTCCACCAACACTTTGTGTGTGGATGATTGTTTTTCTTGCAATAAGGACATTGTGGACAATTTTAAGTCTTGTTCTTTCTTCCACCTCCATCGTTATGAGATCTGGCAAGCAAAGCTCCTTCAACAGCACCTTCTTGTCTCATAAGTCTTTTTTGTTCTTGAGCTTGACGTGCACTTAAGAGTTCTGCTAATGTAATCCTTGAGATGTCTCTTGAGTTTTCTAAAGAAGTAATTGTGGCTTCATATTTTTCCAGAATTGTTATAAGAATTTTTTAAACAATTTTGGAATTGGAGAGATCAGTACCAACGAGTCGTATTTTATTCGTAATGCTGAGAAGCTTGTCTGCATAGACTTTTATTGTCTCTGAATCTTTCATCCTCTGCATCTCAAATTCTCGAACCAGATTCAAAGCTTGCATGCCTTTAATCCTCTCACTTCCTTCATACTCTTGCTTCAAGAATTTCTAGATTTCATTGGCTGTCTTCATTGTCATTATTCTGTTAAAAATGATTGGGGATACAGCTGTAAACAGAACTGATTTGGCTCTGGACTTTCACAGCCTTCTCTCCTTGTGATTTTTCATTTGGGCAAGAGTAGGATTAGGAGGCAAAGGAGTAATTTCATAATCATCTTCAACTGCTTCCCATAGATCATTTGCATCTAGATAAGCTTCCATTTTGACAGCCCACATTTGATAATTTATTCTATCAAATATAGGTGGTGAAATGGCAGTGAATGAAGTTTCTAATTCCATGTAGATAATTTCGGTGGGTTATGTGTTTGTGGGTTTGTGAGCGAGTTTGGGTTTGTAAATATCACAGATCCCTTAAGATAAAATATGCTCTGATACCAATTTGATAGAGTTTTAGTAGAGGCATAAAAAAGATAGAAGGGAAACTGATATTTTATTGAGCATAAATGCTGATAATTTATACAATAGATGTGAAATAGATTTCCAGAGATTTCAGCTAACAAAAAGAAATAAAATATTCCTAAAAAATAGCATAAACAACTTATCATTATCTTAACTAAAATTGACTCTTTCAAATGTATGGAGCTGGAGTCAAAGAGTCCAACACCACCGCGGCCTAACATATCAACCATGGCACCATAATGTATAATCATTGGTTTGATTCCGTATTTATGCTCCATTTCATGAAAATACCGAAATTCAGTATCTACCAAACGAGCATATCCCAACAAATGTGACCGAATTCGGAAGTATGGAACAGTTATTTATCATCTCAAGAAAGAGTTCAAGTCCCTCTTTGGCAAATCCGTGTTGAGCCAACCCCAAGATAATGGCACTCCATGTCCACACATTTTTCACCTCCATCCTATCAAAAACCAGCTTAGCATAACCAAGAGCTCCACTTTTTCCATACATGTCAACAAGGGCAGTACCCAACTGCAAATTTATCACCATCCCTCTCTCAATCACTTGAGAATGAATCCACTTACCTAAACTCAATTTCCCCTTTTCAGCACAGACTTGTAGCATGAGCACCATCGTGGTCTCGTTCGGCTCAAACCCAATATCCCTCATTTTCACAAAATACCCAAGTGCACATCCCAACCATGAGCTATCAACACAGCTAGTAATCATAGCATTCCACGACACTACAGTTCTAACAAACATTTCGTCAAACACCTTACAAGCATCCAAAACCTTCTTGGATGTCCCATAAAAATTAACCAAATTGTTGTTAACATAAACATCACAATCGAAACCACACCTGATGATATTCCCATTTATTTGTTTCCCCTCTCTGATTGGAAAACATGAAGCACAGGCTTTGAGAAGAAAAGGGAAGGTGAGGTTATTAAGTATAATTCCTTCTCTTCGCATTCTGCGAAAAATCCAAATGGCCTCTTTCAGGGAATAACTCGCAGCATAACCTGTAATGAGATTATTCCAAGACAATGGGGGTAATGGGTTAACGGAGTGATCGAGAATAGATTGGGCATAGCTCAAACTCTTATAACTAACCCTCTTGAATTGATTGATCTTGGACCTTTACCAGCTTTTCATACCGCAGATGCTGCTACTAAAGTGATTTCTGCACATTATTCATATTAAAGTATTCATGAGGCTTAGCCAATTCAATGCGGGCTATTTAGGCTTCTTGCTTGCTCATCTTCTATTTTTGATAGCCCGAAACTGTTATGTTATCCAAATAGATGATGATGCATTTGTTGGAGTGGATCAAGTGCAAGCATATATTCATCTATTTCTCTATTTAATACAAAGTAAATATAAAATTTCTAATCTTTTGTATACCAGGCAATATTAATCATAACAGGAAGACTATTTACAGTAGGGTCAGCTAAGCATTTATCATTTCACGTGTAGGAACTCTTTCAAATTTGTTCACAGAGATATCTGCAAATTCTGATAGGATTGCCCTGAACTCATCCCCGGTTAGTGTTTCCTTCTCCAATAGTACCTCCACTAGTTTATCAATGGCCTCCCTGTTATTCCTTATATGTTGCTTTGCAATTTCATATGCTTGGTCGACTATTTCTCGAACTGATGTATCAATATCCTCCGCAAGTTTTTCAGACATGGAATTCCTTGCCAGCATCCTCAGAACAACATCACTACTCTGAACTGCTGGATCCGTCAATGCCCAAGGCCCGATTTTTGACATCCCAAATGTTGTTACCATCTGCATGATAAGAACAACTTATTTAGATCTTGAAATTTTTCACAAATGTTGCCTAGATTTGAGCAGATTATTTGTGTGTTAATTAGCATACTTGTCTAGCAATTTGAGTAATCTGTTGCAGGTCTCCTGCAGCACCAGTTGTGATTTCTGATTCACCGAAAATCACTTCCTCCGCAGCTCTGCCTCCAAGTCCACCAACTATCCTGGCAAATAGCTGTTGCTTGGAGATGAGAGTTGGATCATCTCCAGGGAGGAACCACGTAAGTCCTCGCGCCTGGCCTCGAGGAATCAGACTGACTTTCTGAACTGGATCATGACCAGGAGTTAATGTCCTGTAAATTATGTTCAAGATTAGCATTTCTTATTCTGAAAGAGAATCAAAGCAGGTATGTTTTAACTGTAATATGAACAAAGGTGTTTGATTGATGAACTTACGCGCAAATAGCATGCCCGATTTCATGATAAGCAACAAGGATTTTGTTTTTCCCGTCTGTCATCTTCGTTCCTTCCATGCCTGCTATAATTCTATCAATTGAGTCATCAATTTCTTTCAAGGTGATCTTGTCTTTGCCTCTCCTACCAGCAAGAATAGCTGCTTCGTTCATTAAATTTGCCAAGTCTGCGCCGCTGAATCCTGGAGTCCTCATAGCAATAACACTAAGAGAAACATCCTTGTCAAGCTTCTTGTTTTTACTATGTACCTTTAAAATCTCTTCTCTTCCTCTAATGTCAGGCAATCCAACAGTAACCTGCCTGTCAAATCTCCCTGGCCGAAGCAGAGCAGAATCAAGAATTTCAGGACGATTCGTAGCAGCAATAACAATAACTCCGCTGTTACCACTAAAACCATCCATTTCTGTTAGCAACTGGTTTAATGTCTGCTCCCTTTCGTCGTTCCCTCCACCAATCCCAGTCCCTCTCTGCCTTCCAACAGCATCAATCTCATCGATAAAGACAAGGCATGGAGAATTGGCCTTTGCCTTGTTGAATAAATCCCTCACTCTTGAAGCTCCTACACCAACAAACATCTCTATGAATTCGGATCCCGAAAGGGAAAAGAAAGGAACTCCTGCTTCTCCAGCTATTGCCTTGGCTAGTAATGTCTTTCCTGTGCCAGGAGGTCCTACTAATAGAACACCTTTAGGAATTCTTGCTCCCACTGCGGAAAACTTCTCTGGAGTTCTTAAGAATTCAACAATCTCTTGAAAATCTTGCTTTGCTTCATCGACTCCAGCAACATCATCGAATGTTATTCCTGTGTTGGGTTCCATTTGGAATTTGGCCTTACTCCTGTTCTTCAGGTATGTTACACACATGAGTTGAAATCATAATGAAAATTTTCAGAATTAGTTTAAACTATAAAGATATTAAATTTCATTTTATGGTACTGAAGCATTCAATAGTTTGCATTTGCAAGTTCAAAAACCAACCAGAACCTTAATTTTGAAACAAAAGAAAGAGATTTGCAGACAACTAATTTGGTTCAGCAATAATATTTTATTTTGACTTCTATACTTCATTTTTAGCATATCTCATACTTAACATAATTGATCATCTTAGTCCATTTACATCAGTTTTGACAAATTCAGCCTGTGTACTTTTTTTTCTCTAAATATGACCTTTAATTGGTGATATGTGAAGTTTTAACCTTTAATCTATGGTTGTAATTAACTAATAGTTTAGTTGGGTATATAAAATGAATGTGTTTGATAAACATACCTTCCAAGTCCAAATGGTAAGTTGGGGCCACCAGGAGTATTAACAGAAGATGACCTTAACAACAAAGATCCAAGCAAAATCAATGGAAAGGCAAAGTTGCTTAGCAAGTCAAGGATGGCAGGAACCCAGTTGACTTGCATTGGATGAGCAGCAAAGTCAACATCTTTCTCCTTCAATTTCCTCAGCAACTCTTGTGGCAATCCTGGTAACTGAATTCTGACTCTCTGAATCTTGTTGAGTGCAGGATTGAATATCTCAGCTATGGCTACAGTGCCATTCTCAAAAAGGTCAACTTTCCTTACAGAACCTTCATCTAAGTACTCCAAGAATCTTGAGTATGACATTCTGCTAGAAGCTGATTGAGAAGGACTCTCAGGCTCAGCTTTTGAAGGTTGAGGAACAGCTAAAAGGCCTAAAGCAGTAGCATTTAGCAGATTTCTTTTACTAAGTTTGATGTCTAATAAGGATGTTTTGTGGGATGGGTTTTCTCTATTTGCCATTTTTGGATCCTTGGAAGAACTATCCTGGGATTTGCATATGGGAATGTGAGATAGAGGCAGAGAGAATGCTGCTGACATTTTCTTTTATTAATTTGTTTGTGTTTTTGGTAGCAAAATGAGAAACCTGATATGGTTGTAATGGAGTTTGATTTGGTACTATGATTGAATTCCAAGTTACATGATCTTTTTCAATTTTATAGTGAGAGATATGTTTGATGTTTCCAGCGGTTTCAGTTTGGCAGTTTCTCTTGTAAGGTGGAGATTAGTTGTTTAGTCTTTTCTTACACGAAGGATCTAGATTATCCATGTTACTCGTATTGTTCAACAAAATGCAAACAGATTTACAATTTAAAGATTTCATGGGCCAATTCTTTTTGCTTTGAATAGCCTATTTTCCATTTTTATTTTTTTTTATAAAATTTATTTATCTAAAAGTTTAAGTTGCTCTGCTTACAATTAAGATCCAAAAATATTTTTTTATTATTTCTTGTGACATATATCATTACGTAAATATTTATGGAGTTAAAATGTGTGTAACACTGTATTATATCATGAAATCAAAATTGATCTGAAAGACGTATGCGGATAAACAAAGTTAAAGAATAGTTTTTTTTTTTAACTATTATTACTATTATTACACAACTATTCTATGTTGTAATGTATCATTTTTAAAAGACCACATACATATGCAGCCCCTTCAACTTTTAATTTTGAGCCGTTTAACCCCCTCAACTATTTTAGCGATCTATCTAATCCCTCATCTAAAAATTGAATACATACGTAGCCCCTTCAATTTTTATTTTTGAGCCGCTTAGCCCTCTCAACTATTTTAGTGACCTATCTAACCCTTCATCTATTTTAAAGTGGTATTTTTAAACTTTTGAGTGAACATAACCAAACACAACAGAGTACCATGCATTAGACGCGTCTGACACTAAAGACATGTAGGACACACACTGGAAACCATCTTCAAACCATCTTCTATTTAATTAATATTACAAATCATTACAAAGTGAAGATTTCCCAGCAATTAATAAAACTTAAGAGGAGGAAGAAATATGATTGCAGAAAAAAAAATAAAGAAGAACGAAAAGAGTTTAACCAAAGTGAGGAGAGAGAAAAAAAAAATACAGATAATTTTTTTATATAATATTTACAAAATATTACCTCTGTAAAATCGTAAACTTCATCCCAAACGCGTTGAGATTTCTTTTACCTCCAGATCATACGACACATCAGTATTCAAGTGTCTAAAAATACCACTTTAAAATAAATGAGGGGTTAGATAGGTTACTAAAATAGTTGAAGGGACCAAGCGGTTCAAAAATAAAAGTTGAAAGGGCCATGTATGTATTTGGCTTTTAGATGAAGGATTAAATAGGTCGTTAAAATAATTAAAGGAGTCAAACGATTTAAAAATAAAAGTTGAAGGGGTCGCGTATTTATTTAGTGTTTTTAAAAATGTCCATTATGGCAGGAAATAATAAAATATTTCTTCTTTGCTTTTATTCCCTAATTTAATGGCCATACACTTGGATGATTATTACCAAATGGATTTTGACTACTTGTGTACATAGTGGGCATAAAAAAGAAGAAAAAAAAATGCCACGTCATGATATTATTTGTGGTGAGCTGCAGAATAAAAGCCATTTCTGTGATTTGACTTTTGGTTGGAACCATTCACATAGTTCAGTTCAAGTTGTAACGAGAAACATGAAATCAAATTTGCTTAAAATTTTTAATTACGAAGGTTTTTTTGTGTCATTTTGTTCTTAATTTTTGTTTTTATCTTGTTATAGAAACTTGTTATTTATAATTTATCCAATCATTGTTGGAAAGAAAATAAACAAATATGAATGGAGTAATTAAAAAGGAAACAATCTCATCCTGTAGTTAACCTGCATTCTTCAATTTTATTTAATTGAAAGAACAAAAAATTATAAAAATTTCTGAAATGCATATCCATATACACACTTTGTTTTCCATATTTAATAACTTATAAAGGAGAAATTTTATAGTGGACCGGGTCCATATGGACCGTTCCACTGAAAAATTGACACGTAAGTAATATGACTATTTTGAAAATAAAAAAAGCTTATGTGTCAATTTTTCATTGGGAAGGTCCACATGGACCGGGTTCATTGTATAATTTCCCCCTATAAAGTACTAAACCATGTGAATTTAGAATTTATATATATATATATATATATACTGAATATATATTCACCAATTAATGATTTTTTTTTAAAATATTACTTGGAAATAAAACATACAGCAATAATATATAACTAATTCGAATTAAACAATTAATTATATATGCAAAGCGTTGGTGAAGGTGATAGATATATGTATATATAGATATATAATTGGATATAAATGGAAGGTAAAATGACTTGTATTGATTAATTATGAAGATATATATTAATTAATTTGTAATGTTATAGTTCCATGGATTTGCAATATGGATTAATTTGAGTGGTAAGGAATGAATAGGATGGTGGCTTAGGCCAAATATTATGTTTAAATCCAATTGTCTAATTAGTATAATAAGTTGTCAATTAGAAATGAAGCAATACATGTACAATACACAATATATATATATATATATTATGCAGCTGCTTTCTTTCACTTTTTCCATTTTCTGAATAATGTTTCTTTTTTCTTACTCTATTATTCTTTATATGTTCTAATTTATTAATCACACCTATAAATACCCTTAAACCTCCTCCAATTTTCCACACACCAAAATTTCAACTTTCTCAATATTTCTTCTTCCTTCTAATTCGCAATTGACAACCAGCATTCTTATACATATATACCTAGTTCTTTTTTTTTATATATATATTTCATCAAATTGAGGAATATGTTAAAATTAGTATTCTCTTTAGTATTGTTGGTGATTTTGTTTGGCTTACAAGTGGACTCGTCATTTGGGAGTCACACTACAAGTTATAATGTATTGATATATGGAGCTAGACCCACTGGGGTGACAGATTCCACCAAGGCTTTTGTTGATACCTGGAATGCAGCATGTGCTTCCACTTCAAATTCAGCAATGATTTATGTTCCCAAAGGGAGGTATTTAGTTGGTCCAATGGTGTTCAAAGGTCCTTGCAATACCCCTTCCATTACCATTCGGATGGATGGCACTCTTTGGGGTCCTCGGGATTACAAAATTCTTGGTAGTGTTAGCAATTGGCTTAGTTTTGAAGGAGTCCATGGTGTTTCTATTTTGGGTGGCTTTTTGGATGCCAAAGGTTTTTCATTGTGGTCTTGCAAATCCATCTCAACCAACTGCCCTTCTGGTGCTATGGTATTTTCTTTTTCTTCTTTTTGTTTTTGGCGACATTTAATTGTATATGTTTCAACTTCAATAACAAGTTAAATATTTCTGAACTGCAGAGTTTAACCTTTACTAATTCTAACAACATAAAGATCCAAGGCTTATTGTCATTAAACAGCCAAATGTTCCACATTGTATTCAATGGATGCAAAGATGTTTACATTGAAAATGTGAAAGTGATAGCAGATGGAAACAGCCCAAACACTGATGGTATTCACGTTCAACTCTCAACAAATGTAGCTATTATGAACTCTTCTATTAAAACCGGAGATGATTGCATTTCCATTGATCCTGGTACTAAAAATTTGTGGATTGAAGGTGTTAGATGCGGCCCTGGCCATGGAATTAGGTCAGTCACTTATATATATATATATATATATATATATACATGATGATGAGTATCAAATATATCTCATCATAAACTAACTAATATGAGTTAATCTGCTGCATAGGAAGCCTGGGAAAGAACGCAGAAGAAGAAGGAGTTCAAAACGTTACAGTGAAAAGAACAATATTTACAAGGACAACTAATGGATTTAGAATCAAGTCTTGGTCCAGACCCAGTAATGGATTTGTTTAAAGAGTTCGATTTATAGGAGCTATTATCCAAAATCCTATTATTATCAACCAACATTATTGTCCTCACAATTTAAATTGCCCAACTCAGGTAAACATAGAACTAAAAAAAAAATAATTAAAAAAGGATATTGTTTGGTTGAATATAAAAATGGTGAATTCTTATGAATTAACATGGATTCATATGTGTATATAAATAGGTATCTGGCATAAAAATTAGTGATGTCGTATACGAAGGAATAAGAGGAACATCAGCTACAGAAGTTGCAATGAAATTTGATTGCAGTTCAAAATATCCATATAGAGGAATAAGATTAAGCAACGTAAAATTGACACATTCCACTCGTCAAGTGCAATAATTTTGTGCCAACGCAATTGGCAAGACAATAGGGACCAGTTTGGAGTAGCTTTCAGCAGTCCCAAAAACAGCTTTCACCAAAAGCACGAGGAACCTTACTTTGGCTAGAAGCTGCTTTTGGGGCTACGGAAAACTGCCTCAAATACAAAATTGGTAAAAATTATATTGTATTCAGAAAATAACAGGAAAAACAATTAAAACTACTTTTAAAGAAAACAATGAAACCTATCTTTCTCAGACAGCACTTTCCCTGATAGCAATCCCAAACTGACCCTAGGTCTTGTACGACCTGAAAGTTGTTTATGGACGCCGAAAGAAGGATATGTTCATATTATTTTATTGATTATTGGACATTTTTTATGCCATATATAATTATATATCATTTTTAATTTTTTTTATTAGTTTCCTGACACAATAATCTTGTACTTCTAATTATCGTAATTATATCCACAATAAAATTCTATATTAATCATCGAACTATTTTTATTGTTGGTGCCAATGATAAAATACATTTTATTATTATCCGATAAATTCTCAATTTTACTTGCAAAATCAGTTTGAGGAAAAGTAAACATTTTTTTTACAATTTTGACCATAATAAAATTTTTGTACGATCTGACTTTTTAAAACAAATCAATCCAATATGACATACTAAATTAGGTGATGGAGAGTTTTCCATTAATGGTTGAAATAATTTGCATTTTTTTTTTTTTTTTTTTGGTGATGTGAATCCCTCTCTAATTGGATTGTTTAAAGTTTTAGTCTTCTCTTTTAAAAAGAATAAAAGGTATATATATATAAAAAGAAATTAATAGGTATGGAATTGGTTGCATAGCTGCATAGTGTGGATGATTAATTACGACTTGGATTTTAGATGAAGTTGTTGTATTTAACAAAAACAAAAAATTTTATTATTTTTGTTGGAAATTTTTTTTTTTTTTATGTATTTTCATGACAATTTTTGGATTAGAAATTTTCTAGTTATTTTCTGATTTGGACAACTATAATATTTTTTTAACCAATTTAAAATCTGCTCGTACGCAAATACTATAGTCAAACACCTGTTTTACTCTTAATATAATTTCATTTTATATTAAAAGTAAAATAGATAATTCATTTTATTAATGTCAATAATAAATTGATAGTTGTTTTTACAATTTATGTTAATATTGGATTTGTCAATTACACTTCAGCGAAGTTTAAATTTTTCTCTCTTTTTTTTTTCTATAAAATGGAACTTGGGGGCTAAATTGAAAAAAATGACCTCCATTTGAGAGCCATGGTTGTAATTTACCAGTAAGCCCATAGAGTGAGCACGAGTTTTCCCGACCTTTGTGATTAGACTCCTATGTTACCTGTTGAGCAGATGAACGTGAATTGGACTTAAGAATGAGCGGGATGTCACCTAGAATGTCTCGAAGGCTCCTAAAACCGAGCGGTCCTCGACCCGAAACCTTGAGAAAGATTCTTCGAGTGATTAGAGGGCTTAAAGGTGAATGTGAGATTTAAAGGAATCTGTCACGGCTCTGATTAGAGCAGCACGGTTGTAGTTTCACAACTACAGCCGCGTGGCTGTAATTCTAGAACCTTATTGCTGTAATATTACAGCCACGCGGCTCTAGCGAGTGATCAGATTGTCTCCCAAATAACCAGAATAAAGCCTTGACAGAGCAAAAAATCCCTTAATTAGAGGGATTGATTCTGCCGAAGTAGGGGAGGGCTTAAAGAGGAACAACAAAGAGAAAAAGAAGGAGGAAGAATTGGAGACAGAAATCAAAAAGAGAGAAAAACCAAAAAGAGGAGAGAAAAAGAAAAAAGAAAACCAAAAAAAAAAAAAAAGAAACCAGAACCAAATACAAGAAAGACACTGCAAACACTAAAAGTGGGGGTTCCCAGTCAGATTCTCACTCATTCAGGATCGTTTTCGAGTTGTTCAGATCGATTCGGGACACATACTCGAGGATTTCGGAGTATTCGTGATGTTCTAAGCACATTTCGACTTGTTAATCCAATTCCAGTCGTCAAACACGCTGGAACATCAACAAGGTAGACTCTGAGAAGCCTTAACTCGTATTTGTTTGATTTGTGCTGTGATTTTTTATGTTTTGCAAATTTCTGGAAACTAGCTGTTTGATTACAACCGTGCGGCTCTAATTAGAGCCGAACGGCTGTAATTGCTTAAAACATAGCCGCGCGGCTGTAATAGCTTAGAACAGAGCCGAGCAGCTATAGTACTATAGCCTTCACGGCTATGTTCTTCAGGGCAGAAACCCGAAAAGCCCTAAAATTGACCGAATACAGTCAGATTTCCATTATGTTTGTTCTGTTCCAAACTATTTCGATCCCAATCACATCCGTCACATTCTGATTTTTTTACATTGATGTGAGATTTTCGGATTCTTTGGTTTCGATTTTTGAGTTTCGAGGTTGTTCGATCCAAACCGGATATACTGTCCAGTATTAGGAGACTCCCAGGTTTCTCAAAATTCCCAGAAATCATTGAAAACGGCCAAAACAGTGTTTACAAAACAAAAAAAACCAATTTCGGGTTCTGGGTACTACAGACGCACAGCTGTAGTGCTACAGCCGCGCGGCTATAATGTCCAGAAGAAGGCAGTCGTCGCGTGATGCTGTCTTCAGAATCAAATTGTTTTTGGGGTGTTTACTGCTTTTGGTCCTTAAATGGATGTTCGGAATTAGGAGCCCCCACGAATGGAACCCCGAGTTCCGGGATAACCGACCCACTAAGTGGAGAAATTGCATGAAATTGAGCCAAATAGTTTTCCAAAAATGCTTTCAAGCACAAAAAAACCAACAGGGTGTTTCAAAAACTGTTTTCCAGGTCTAACCGAGTAAGTCACCCGGACTTCTCGGTTATCCCCTAAATGTATGCTTCCGCTTCCTGAAATCTCCCATTCTGTCTTATGCGAGTCCTATTTGTGTTTATAGTATAATTGTGCTAACCATTTGTCTCACAGCTTTTATTTTTCTTTGTTTTATCATTTTGGATATATTTTATAGATTAATCGTGTATTCTAGGTGATTGTAATTTTTAGATCTTCGTATATCTAGGTGATTGTATTGGTGAAGATGAGAGTTTTCTTTTTAATTCGATTTGGTTGTATAAGTCGGCCGCTATTTTTACTTTCTTGCACTTTATTTTTCCACACTTTATTTTTTCTGTAATTTATTTCTATCATTTGTATGAGCATTGGCTAATAAATTAAAAGATAAAATGGGTAGAGAATTAAGTGAGTAAAATATTATCATATGCACTTATAAAGGAAAAGCGAGCTTGAGGTTGAATAGGTAAGTTGCCCAAACCCTAATCTCTAGATTAGATACAGTAGTCCACGCTCGGTAGGGAGCTGTATCGGAATTTCCCGGATGAGCTAATCCGGGTGGCGACTCTGTCACTGATCTTGAAATTTAAGTTTCAAGGTCTTTAAGTTAATAAAACGGGATTTTCTAAAATGTAAAAACCAGTTTTCCAAAAATTCACATTCAAGGAAAATATTTTTCTACAAAAAGGATTTCCAAACAAATCAAAGGTTTTCCTAAACAAGATGTAAACCCGTTTTCCAAACAAAAATCAATTCAAAAACACTCTTTTCTTTTTCCCCGGTTTGCTTCGCCGCGTTCCGCTTTCGTTCGCTCAAATGGTCGTTCGCTTACACATAGCTGTTTAGATAAAATTGAAATAAAACTTTTTCATTACATTTCATCAAGTAAAATTACATCTGCAACATTTCTAGGTGAGTGCCTTCACGAGACACAAAAGGCTTGCATAACCAACCCTATACTAGCAAGCATATATATGAGCAGCAGCACGATTAGCTCCATGTTTAATAAACGAAATATGACACAAATAAAACGGCATTATTAATTTCAAAATCACTAGGCCGGCATGAGAGGCATTCTAAGTTGAAGTTTACTGAAGTTGAAGGATGTTAGTCCGTCCAGACATCTCCTTCCATTAGAGAAGAGATAAAAGCCAAGAAAGGGCCTTACAGTAGTTGAGAGCTTCGGCCATGAGATGATCTTTGCCAAAAACTGTCCCTTGCGGTCTCTAATAATACAGCTCAAACCAATCAATCTAGAATGAGAAACAGACGCATAGAAATTGCATTTCACAAAGTGAAGTGGAGGAAAGTGCCAATGCACAATTTCTCGACTAGACCACCACACAATTGTGATAGTAAAGAGTTGAGTGATGTTGGCCCTAAAATAACACTAGCAAAAGTACTAAATCCACGAATAGTAAAGAGTAAGTAAAGTATTGTATCCCCCGGGAAGAAAACAAGTTTAAGTTGCTCACTTTTAGCGTAAAACAACTTATGCTTTTAAAATGTAACCTTTTTATAACAGGTTTTGTAAAGATCTTTTAATACTAAAACAAGTAAAGAAGATAAAACAAAAAGTGCAGATCTAAACAAATGAAAAACGTAAATAGCATAAAAATGATAACTTTGACTCGATCAGAAAAATAACATCTTAAAGCAACAACTAGATTTGGTAACTATATAAAGTTAACTCCTTTTTTTTCATGAATCATGGTTAAAAACATAGATCTAGAGTTTCTCTCACTTAAATCATGAACGCCAAGTTTCCTTGCACGATGCATTTCATAAAAACTCATTAATTAAGTCTCCTTGCATTAACTCAATTTTAAGCATTAATGTTAAAAAAGCATTTCAACATACATTTTCATATATGTAAAAACCCCTAGTATGTAATTTTTCAAGTCTCCTGTCAAATAACATGTGTTTAATGGATTTTCAATTTCATACATCAATTCTCCTTGCATGTAATCTACTAAAATATGAATTGATAATGTTCATATAGCATGAAGAACATTAAACAATCAATAAAAGTTTCATTCATCGTAATATAAGACGACTAATTACAGCTACCAGCTCAAAGTTGGCTTCAACCTGAGAACGGACTACTCTCTACCAAACATAGCAAAACACCAAGAAAATAAAGAGAAGAAGAAAAGGGAAGAGTGGGTGGCGCTAAGATGAAGAGAAGTAGAATAAAAGAAGTGATGTGATGCCCTACCAGCCTTAGAGGGGTATTTATAGACCTCCAAGAAAAGTTAATGCCCTAGCAACCATATTTTTCTTTAAAGAAAACTGGAACTTCTAGATCCCCCAGCAGACTTATTGAAGTGCATTCTCCAATTCTAAGGCAAACCAGTGCTGAGAGATCTACTTGGCTGGCATGCTCTTATAGACTTGGCCATTGTTAGGGTATTTATAGTTTTTACCTGGAAAATCAAGGGCGAAAAATAAATAAATATATAGATATACACACATATAAAGCAGTTTTTTTTTTGGCACATAACTCAACTAATACCAAAACCCTAAGACGAGATAAGTTCTAACCTACATTGATAACAATTATAAGAAACACATTGCATAAGAAATACAAGACAAGGAAATTATCACATGGTTGATGGATGTCAAAATTGAGATGCAAAACATCACTTTCAGATTAACTGCAAAGATGATCTGATCATAAGGAAGAAGTGACGCATGTTCTTTTGCTATAAATAATTTTCGTTTAATAAACATCCAAAATAGAAGAAATCAAAATGCTTATATAATTTGTAGATATAAGGTCTAACTCACTGTCACAGACGACACTGTCAGTGCTTCATTCGTTTTGTTTGATGAGGTTATCCAATTTGTTGGAAAAATTGTGTCTGATCTCAAAGCAAGTGAAGTTGAGGTAATCTATACAATTTTTATTAATGTTTTAGTCATTAGTTTTTACATTGGAGATAATGAATTGATATGTGTTTATTACTTGATATATAACAAAAATGTTTTTATGATCAATGTCACTAACTATAACCTCAAGTAGGCAACTCTGCTTAAACTGCTGTTAAAGTATCTGGTGATGCTTCATTAATTGGTTGAAAAGTAACAACGGTGAAGAAAAGTTGGTGAGCATAAACACAATTATTATCAATTTTTAATTTCTTTTAACATATCAATGAACTAACTATGAGTTGTTTATTAATTAAGAATCACTCATCGATGTTCTTGATAAAGAGAAAGATAATTCAATCACATCAACAAGTTGAAAGACTAGGCAAATAATGAAGAATGAAACTGTGGAAGTACTTAATGATGGAGAGGATAAATTTTTGACGGCCAAGAATTCAACCAACAAGATCAAAATTGAAAGGATTAATTGAAAAGGACAACTGAAGATTTTAATGTTTTAAATGTTCTTGAACAATAGGTTCTTCTTACTGTTTAGCATTTTAGATTTGTTTCCTGAAAATTTGTTGTTGTTTAGATTGATGTTTATGACATCGGCTTTATCAATGTTTGGTTTGCTATTGATAACTGCTTTTTTATAATTACAAATATTTGGTAGCTCAAATGATAGATAGTGGGCTGAGTTAGAGATAAGATAGGTGTTTGAGTCTCAGTACTAACATTTGAAGGGATCTTATATCATAAACCACCAAACAGTTAACTCGAAATCGGATTAGTCAGCATTCAATGTGGTGTCTAGAAACCCATGGTATTAAAAAAAAAAAAAAAAACTACTTTCTTATAATGATTTCTAATTCTGCATATTCCCTTCTACTTTTACTTTCATTTCTCCATTTTTTTTTTTGTTCAAAATATTTTTAATCTCCTGCTTTTTATAGGGCTATTTATTTTTAGGTTTTGAGTTTAGGCATAATTATTTCATGATCAACAACTATAAATTTTACAAAAAAATCAATACAACTTCAATTTTCCACTTAACTCATACGATGAACATTTGAAAAAAAAAAAAAAAAGAACCACTAAAATTTGTCAATTTTTTAATAATGAATTATTGCAATGGATCATACCCAAAATGTAGTTTTCGTTTTCAAAGAAGTTTATAATAATTTATAAAAAGAAATTATTACGATATTATCAATTATGAATACTAGTTCTCACATATTAAATTTAGCTCCATTTAATAATCTAAATTATTAATTACAGTGTAATTATTTATTCCATACTTACCTTTTATTTTAAATTTTTTAAATTATTTTGTGCTTCATTTTTTTTTTTTTTTTTTTGGATTTTACAATTTCTTTTTCAATCTTTACATTTTCTTCTTTTTTATTTTCTTTCTCAATTTTTGTGTTTTTCCATTTTTTCATTTTTTTTTTTTTTTTTGTTTCTTTCATTTTTTTTTTCAAATTATAACTTCTTAATAATCAATTTGACATATATCATATGTTATTCCAATGTTGAACCCAACAATTACAATAGGATAGAAAAAGGAATAAAATAACTCCTTTCTTATTACATTCCACAAAATAATTATTTTATTCTCACCATATTCGGTTCCACCCAACAAAATGTGACTTAAAAGTAAACATTAGCAGTACAAAAAAAAATATTTTTTTCTAAAAACTAAAAAAGTAATTTAATATTAAACACACGTTGAACATGCTACTTGTCAAATACTCCAACCGAAAATTATTGTGGTTCAATACAAAACACAAAATAGGTAGACTTTTACATATCATACATTCAATTTGAAATAATCAGAATCCAATTTTTAAAGTTTTCCACTTCATATACATCCATATATCAAATTATAAGATGCAAAAGAATAGCAAATATAATCTATGAGTAATAGTTAACAACACGAGTTTGTGGAAATCCTACTAAATACATCAACAATACGTATAAAATTATAGTACATTAAAACCAAGAAGTATGAAGGCAATAATCAAAATCATGAAAACTACAAACAAGCCAATTTCAATAAATTACATGGGTCAATTAAAAATCACGAAAACTGCAAACACACCAATTCAAAAAATTACATGACTCAAATACAATATTGACATATATAAGTAACAAGTAAGAAAAAAATATGTTAAATTTTAGAATTGGTGGAAGAAGCATTAGAAAACCAATTAGGAACAGAGCGCATCAATACAAGTTATGCCTTAAAATGAAAGAAAATTTCAAATAATTTTTGTCTACGAAAAAGGAAGCTATAAGTAATACAACTAAGAATCTGATGTAGTAGAGGAACAAGCATTGTTATTTATGAAGAAGTGGCCGAATGGTAATTTCTAGCTAATTTAGGGTTACGGTATTAGGCGTTTTCAGACCCTAATTGTATTGGAAACGGCCCAACGGTTCAAACACACGTCATTAGCATGCTGTCTCATCGCTTTTTGGCCAAATTCCATCGTTTAGGTCCTTAAAATTGTAATTTTATGTTTTTCGTGACTTTTTTGTAATTTTTGTTTTAGTTTTCTTTTTTCGTTTTGGATTTTGTTTAGGATTTTTATTATTTAAGTTGTAATGTTTTCCTTTGGAAGACAATTTTGAAGTTTAATGGAATTATTCAATTCCATATTCCTGTGATTTTCCAAATTCAGATTATAAAAGGCTAATTTTCGGCATCGTGTGTGATTAATGGAACTTAATATTTAATTGTTTGATTACCTCGTTGCTTTAAAATCTCATGGAGAGTTCGAGCCTGGCTCAAGATGAACGCTGGTTGCATTGCTTAACACATGCAAGTCGGACGAGAAGTGGTGTTTCTAGTGGAGAACATGTGAATAACGCATAAAAGCTTGGCCTTGTGAGGGGAACAATAATACCTCATAGGCGGAGAAGCAAAAGGAGAAATTCGCTCGAGGGGCTCATATATGATTAACTAGTTGGTGAGCAATAGTTTACCAAGGCGATAATTAGTAGTTGGTCCAAAAGGATGATCAACTCAACTGATTCCAAGTCATTAATAGTTCTTTCAAGAGATATTTTATATTTCTATTAACTCTTCTCTAATATAAGGAGTTTTTGATAACTCAAATATGATTATTTTCAAATAAATTCATACATATAAGGAGCGTTTAGTTTAAATTTTAGAATCCGAATGAAACGTAATCATAATTGGAATGATACAAAATCAAAATCACCATTTATTAATTATGTTTGATTTAGTTTGGAATCGGAATCAGACTACTATTCTTTTCTTTTACATTAATTAAAATTATTAATATATTTGTTAATATAATTTTATTTTAAAAAATATGCTGAAAATGTAAAATATTATTAAATTCTATAATAATGATAATACAACATAATTTTTATAGTATTTTTCATAATTTATACTATGCTACATTATATTAATTTAATATTTAATATTATAATATCACAGTTGTATAGAATCTGGGAAAGTTTTTCTCTAGCACATTTTTGCCTTTTAACCCCTATGTATTATGTTATTCTTTCTCCATCACAATCTCAGATAATGCCATGGACATGATATGCCTTGCCTTTTCTGCTATCTACTAACATTATAAATTTTTGAATGATTACATTTAATTAGGGCTAAATACATACACGGTCCCTTCAACTTTAATTTTTGAGTCGCTTGGCTCTCTCAACTATTTTAGCGATTCATCTAACCCCTCATTTAAAGGTAAATTACATACGTAGCCCCTTCAATTTTTATTTTTGAGCCGTTTAACCCCCTCAACTATTTTAGCAACCTATCTAACCCCTCATCTATTTTAAAGTGATATTTTTAAACCTTTGAGTAAACATAACCAGACACAACAGAGTACCATACATTACACGCGTCCGACACTAAAAACATGTAGGATACACGCTGGAAACTATCTTCTATCTAATTAATATTACAAACTATTATAAAGTGAAGATTTCCCAGTAATTAATTAAACTCAAGATGAGGAAGAAATACGACACATCAGCATCTAAATGTCTAAAAATATCACTTTAAAATAGATGAGGGGTTAGATAGGTCGCTAAAATAGTTGAGGGGGCCAAGCGGCTCAAAAATAAAAGTTGAAGGGGCTAAGTATATATTTAGCTTTTAGATAAAGAGTTAGATAGGTAGTTAAAATAATTGAGGGGCCAAGCGATTCAAAAATTAACGTTAAAGGGGCCGCGTATGTGTTTGGCCTTTAATTAGTTGATATCATCGGGTAGCTTTACGGAATATTTTTATTTTTATTTTTTTTAGAGACACATGGATTATTTTCAATCTTTTTCATCCATAGATTTCTATTGCAATTAATTATTTTTTTATTTTGTTGGCGAAACACTCTTCCTTCCATTCAAGAAAGGGAAATTTTGTTTTGGGGTCTTCATCTGTAAATAATTTTTTTGCGAAGTTATTGCGAGAGATAACATTTTGTATATATACAAAAAAGGAAATGCATTATAAAATTACAAATTATTTTGAAATGTGGGAGCTCTTAAACAAAGAAAATAAAATAAATAAATAATTATAACGTCCTTGAGGTTTGGTCAAATACACTAGTACCTCTCAGTGTTTTACATATATAATTTATACCTCCATGCATTTTACATTTATCAAACTATGACCTCCATCTATTTATTATTGTTTGGTTTTCTATCAAAATTTCTAAGGTGATATATATTTACAGATTAATATCATCTCTTAAAATGTTATACATTCAAGTTTTTCTTAATTAGACCCCTCTAATGTCTTTGTTCTAATGTAATCACAACTTAAAGAGTATGGAAAAAGTTTCATAATAAGTGAACAAAAATAATTTTGTGACAAAAGACATTACAAAATCAACATTAGATAGAAGATAAGGCTAATCTTAGTCACAAATGTTAACAACATCAATAATTTTGAAAGAAAATGCTAAATAATGAATTGAGGAAGGCAATAATGTGATAGAGATAAATTTCAGGAAGATATAAATTTTATATATATATATATAATACAGAAAGGTACTAAGAGATTTGATCAAACTTAGGGGACATCTTAATTATTTAAGAAAAAAAAGACAGAAGACTTGTGTGAGAACAAACTCGGCTTTTTGTTAGGGGTGAGCATGGACCGGTTCGGTTCAAAAATCGAACCGAACCGAACCGAAAAAACCGATTCAAAAAACACTGTATTTTATAAACCAATCCGATCCAAACTAAATGTTGGTTCGGTTCTGTCCAAACCGAACCAGTTCGGTTCGGTTCGGTTTGGACTATGGCGAACCAAAAACATCAACTTCTTAAAAAAAAAAGTCAAAATAAAAATTTTATATAAGTAGTTTGTTTAAAAAAAAAAAAAAGAAATACAAAAAAATTAACTTAAAAAATCAGTAATACTAAATAATGCTATTACATCGCAATAAAATATTAAAATTATTATTATTTTTTTTCAACTCTCAAGTTTTAACAACTATAAATTAGCATCCAAAAATCACAATATAAAAATATAAAAGAATATAATGTCTAAAATTCTCTACAATTAGTATATATTAATTTTATAATTAATTTTAGTATTTTACCAATTTTTTGGTTTTTTGGTTTTTTCGGTTTTGAACCGAACCAAAATCCAAACTTCTTAAAAACCTAAAACCAAACCGAACCAAACTATAAAATAGATTGATTTGATTCGGTTCAATTCGGTTTGAATTTTTGGTTTTTAGATATTAGTTCGGTTTTGCTCGCCTCTACTTTCAGTTTTCAATTGGGCCAGCCCCGCCGTAACTGTAATAGCGCTTAAAAGTAAAGTTAAGCTACTTTCCTCTTTTCAGTTTTCACTGCTGTTAATAACATCACACCCTTATCGTACCTCACCGCGTGAGCTTATCATTGTTCCTTCCACCCATTATACACCATTCTAGCTTTCTTTTGCCCCAACGCAAAACGTGCGTTAACATCTGCTCACTGGAAACCTTCGCGAACCATCACCACCACCTTCTCCCCGGTCCTACGCCTCATTCCGGCGATCTTCGCCACCATCTTCTCCGATCATACCAGGTGACGCCTACGTGTAACTTCTGATTCTTCTACTTTATCGACTTTTTAATTCTTCTGATTCTTCTTAGCGTAAAGTTAACAATTCCTGATGCGTAAGTTTTTACAGATCGACTTTTGTGACTGACAAATTACGAGGATGAGTGAAGTATTTGAACGATATGAGCGACAATATTGCGAGCTCTCGGCGAACCTTTCGAGGAAGTGCACTGCAGCTGGTGCTCTTGATGGAGGTAAATTGTTATCTAGAAGATGAATAAAGATTCGTCTAATTGTGTATTTCCTTTTGTTTGGTCTCACTTCATGGCTGATCGGTTTATTATCATGTAATTATTGTATCTAGCTTGTTAATTCAAGGTTCAATTTTCCTTTTTCATTTGTGAGGGTTTAATATATGATTCCATCAAATTGCTCCTTTCTATTTGATTTTTGGGGATCTGCGTCGATATGCAAACATTTAGCATTCCAATGATGTAACCTAGGAAAGTAGGTGAACTCAATCGCTTGCAATATTTGTAGAACTTGATGATCATAACGATAACTTACTATTTTCACGTGTTAAGCCTGTCTTTCGAGCTCTTTGGATTGGAGCATTACTGCTTGCTTGCTTGTTGTACGCTTTGGTCATAACTTTTGGGAAGTATTCGGCATTTTTTTGCCAGGGAAAATAGCTTCAATTTTGATGTATACTTCAACTTTTCTTTGTGGATTCATTGTGGCATTTCACCATAAGTTTTCAATTTTGCTCTTCAAATATACAAAAATTTGTATGAATACCAATCTTTCCTTGATTCAAACACTAGTTTTGGTAGTATGTTTTTGTTGAATGTGCTTATTTGATTGTAAAATACTGGTCATCCTGTAGAGCAAAAGAAGCAAAAGCTGTCTGAAGTTAAAGCTGGGCTGGAGGATGCAGAATCCCTGGTATTTTACTGAACGCATTTTTGTTCTTCCTGTATTGTTTTTATGTTTGTCATTGATGCATGGTCAAAATTTTCTAGATTCGCAAAATGGACCTTGAAGCAAGAAGCTTACAGCCAAATGTCAAGGCTGTCCTTCTGGCTAAGTTGAGAGAATACAAGTCAGATCTGAACAACCTGAAAAGCGAAGTGAAAAGAATTGCATCTGGTAACCTTAATCTAGCTGCTCGAGATGAGCTTTTGGAATCAGGAATGGCTGATGCTTTAACGGTATGTGTAGTTTTGTATAATTTCTTCAAGTAGTTCCTACTGCCATGCCAGTTCATCCATTGGCAATGATCTTGTCGTACGGCTCTTATTTTGTTGATGTGAAGCTTAAAATATTTTCAAATGCTTTTACTTTACAGTCTAGGCACACTTGACATTTTATTCCTAGGATCTAACTTTTTTGAAAAATCTTTTTAATTATAATTGTTCATTACATTACTGTAGTAAATACCAGTTTCCTGAGTTTTTCCTACATTTTGAACTGTTCTGATTGTCCAAATGCGACCATTTTGCACATTCTTCCTTGTAACACTTGCTTAATTGCATTATCTCATTTAGTTTTTGCAAAGCTCATACATCCTTGATCCTTCCCCTCTTAATATCTCCTTGAATGGGTTGTATTAAATTTGATTTCATAAGATTGTTCTTTTAAGGGTGCCAATATGAAATTCGAACTTCCTTTTGTTTCTTCCTGTTACACATGGTATTTTGATGCTACTCATTGTTATTGATCTCATCAAATTCTGCCTTATAGTTTGCGGTTATTTATATTTTGTTCTCCCTTTATTGATGCAACTTTAATAGGCCTCGGCTGATCAAAGGTCAAGATTAATGATGTCTACAGATAGATTGAATCAGTCCAGCGATAGAATTAAAGAGAGTAGAAGAACAATGCTGGAAACTGAAGATCTTGGTGTCTCAATTCTTCAAGATTTGCATCAACAGAGACAGTCTCTCTTACATGCCCATAACACGGTATTCCTTTATTAGACTTGTAGATTTCGCAATCTATTTTCATTTAATGCCAGTAGTATTACTAATTTACCTAGTGATGGGACCAAATCATTAACTTATGCTATCTTCTCCAATATATTCACAAGCTAATAATCTTAGTTGGTATGAGAATTTCAACATTTGTTACAAATTTATCATATTGCTATTACCAATTTAACTCAGTATTTGATACGAAATTTTGAAATCTGTTAAAAACATTAACTAAAATTTCAAGAAGATTCTCAACTTCATTCCTTGGTGCTTCAATTCATCACCAGAGTTAAGTTGGATCAAAATGCTAAATAAGCTGTAGACTTCTTGAAATTAAGCACTCTATATTAAATACTTCAATTCAATAATGAAAAGCCAAAAAGTTTGATTCTTTATCTTTTAAATAGAATTCAAAAATTATTTAACTATTTAATATAACTGTTGGCCTTTGGTCTTTGGTCTTGAGTACGAGGTAGAACTGTTATCAATGTTGAAGTCTTGTACCAAATTGATAGAACTGAAACTGTGATTCAAGAGGCTGTTAAACTAATTTAGCTCCTGAACTTGTAGTGAAGGTCAGTTTGGTTTAGAATGACATTTATAGCTAGATTTAACTTTCATCTTTTTTAGGAAAATCAGCACCATTGAACTCATATTTCCAGTTGGGCTGATTTTGCTCAAATAACACAAGTTCAGGCTAAGCCCTACAAGTTTAAGGATTATATTGGACTCTTAGCTGATTTGAAGAAGTGGTGCAAGTTCATAATTTTATCTTTTTTGTCATTAGGCCTTATCAATTTGTTATTTCCTATCTGTGTGTCTTTTTTGAATCGTTAGCATCTCATATGTCTTGGTACTCCTGCCTTGACATCGACTGGTGGATGTGCAGTAATTGTGTTTCTGGCAATTTGAGGTGTAACTGAAAATGTATCTCTTTATCTAATGGTTCTCATGTCTGGCAGCTTCATGGAGTGGACGACAACATTGGCAAGAGCAAGAAAGTGTTGACTAACATGTCAAGGAGGATGAACAGGAACAAGTGGATTGTTGCTGCTGTTATAGCAGTCCTTGTTGTTGCGATTGGCTTGATCTTGTACGTCAAACTTAAATAAACCAAGACTCTTGTTTGCTGCTCCTGATTGTCTTATGGGGACATAAAGTTTTCTGTGTGTTGTCCTTCGGTTGATTTCTATGAGTTTGCAATTGTAGTTTTCATCCGTTCTATTCAATGGAGCTGTATTGGATTTCCCTTAAAATGTATAGGGCCTTCTCTGTCTATTTGAACATCTTCATCGACACATTATTCTTCAAGAATTTTCTGAGTTTATTTTGGGAATCAGGATATGCTTGAAGGGTCAAGAAAAAAAAAAAGCCACTTGCATAACATCCAGAAGACGTGATTTTTGCGAGAATGTATTGTTGTGAAACTTGTATTCCGCGAGCAAATGCTTTGTAAGCTTTGCAACTGGACGTTGTGAAATTGGGAATATGGTGAATTTTTATCAATTAATCACTGGAGTTCTGTTGTGCTTTTCACGGCAAAAGCCAAATTTTGTTGCGTACCTTATTTTTTTTATAAGCTCATGTGCTTATAGTTTTTGGATAAATAGTTCATAGGTAATAAGTCATTTGCTCCACGTTAATATTGTCACGGACACAACTTTTTACTAGTTGAGACGTGCGGTACTAGCGAGTAAAACATTCAATTGTTATGCTAGTCAGCTTTTCAAGTGCTAGGCAAGAATGCTTGACAAGTAAACAAAGAAAGCAAAGTTTACAACTAAAGAGAAAGTTTTTTATTACCTAAAGAAAGCTTACAATTCTTGGATGTATTGTACAACTGAGCCATAAGGTCTATTTATAGCCATTCAACCTCCTTAAGATGTGGTTCATATTCATTTGGAATATTTTTAGTATATTATACATAATAATGCCTAAAATATCTACTTGAGGCGGTTTGGAAGCTTCTAGGGATGTTTTTGGCGGTTTACCTACGGATTTGGAGCAGACTAGAAGCTTCCATCAAATCCGGTTTTGTAACGGATCCGGATCCTTCCAGCGACGGAAATTCGGTTGGAAATCATACAGACACTTCTGAATCCTTCTAGAGACAGTTTTAAGTATCTCTACCAAATCAATATTCTCCTTAGGTATTTGAGAGCTCTTCCTAGCCCTAACTTTCAAGGTCTATGGGAAATGACTCTTGCACCAAATTTGGGCAAATTTTAAGGTGGCCCACGACAATATTAAGAGGATTAGTTAACTCAAACAATTAATTATCCGAAACAAGTTCAGGGCATATTAAATCAATTGCTGTGGCAAAAATGTCTTTTGTCGCCTGCTTTTCACCACTAGAGTCATATTGGAATCTGATAGCTGCTCAAATCTCAACAGAGAAGGCTCAGGGGGCTATTCAGCTAGTGCTGTTTCTCGTAAATATGAACTTGGAGCTACTCTTTATCAAAAAGAAAAACAGAAAACTTCTATACCATAAATGGTCTTGATTATACTAATTGAAATTTCAAAATAACCATCTAAAAAAAATTAGATGGAGCACCATGTTGATTAGTAATTGATTAATTCCAACACAGAGAGGGGAAAGAGCAAAGCAATACCCATGTTTTTAGTGTCATGTTCAGCTTAATAAGGGGGGAAAACATTTAAGAAATCAGTAATCTGCTGTCCCCCACCTATGAAATGTTCCATCTTTCCATTACAACCTCGTTATTTCCGTTCTCTTCTCCGATTATGCGCTCGCCAGTCCTCTCTCTCAACAGGCAAGAAACTGCACGCCATTATCCTCACCACCGGCCTTGCTGCCTGCCCCAACACCTTCCTCCCCAATGTCCTCCTCCATATGTATGCGCAGTGCGGCATTCTATGCAATGCACTCCATCTGTTCGGCCAAATTCCTCACTCACAAAAAGACGGGGCGGATTGGACCTCCCTCTTGTCCTGCCTAGCTAAGAACAGCGTCAGCCCTGCAGCCGCGTTTTCTTTGTTTAAAGAAATGTGCTCGGAAGGAGTCATCCTTGACGATGTAGCATTAGTTTGCGTATTTAGCTTGTGTGCCCGGTTGAGGGATTTAGAGATGGGGAGGCAAACGCATTCATGTCTGGTGAAAAAAGGTCTAGGATCTAGTATCAAGACTTGTAATGCGTTAATGAATATGTACGTGAAATGTGGATTGATAAATGAAACTAGAAGAGTGTTTGGGGAGATGGGTGAGCACAGTGTAGTCTCATGGAGCATACTATTGGAGGGGGTGGTGAATTGGGAGGGAGTGGAGAATGGGAGGGTAGTGTTTGATCAAATGCCGCAGAGAAATGTGGTTAGCTGGACTATTATGATTTCTGGTTATGTGGGAAGTGGGTTCTGTAAAGAGGCTTTTATTCTTTTATCTCAAATGGTTTTTGGGTTGAGGTTAGGGTTGAATTATGTTACGCTTTGCTCAATTTTGTCAGCCTGCACACAGTCTGGAGATGTAATTTTTGGGAAATGGGTTCATGTTCATGTTCTAAAGGCGATGGGAAAGGACATGGATATTATGGTTGGCACGGCCTTTGTTGACATGTATGCAAAATGTGGTTGGATGAACATGGCATACAATATGTTCAAGTACCTGCCAAGAAGAAATGTGGTGGCATGGAATGCAATTCTAGCTGGTCTGGCAATGCACGGAAAGGGTAAAATTGTTCTGGATATGTTTCCAAAGATGATTCAAGAAGCTAAGCCAGATGATTTGACCTTCATGGCTGTGCTAAGTGCTTGCAGCCACTCTGGTTTAGTTGATCAAGGTTGGTACTTCTTTCAGAACCTTGAATCTGAGTATGGAGTTGCACCTAAACTTGAACACTATGCTTGTATGGTGGATCTTCTAGGCCGCGCTGGTCAATTAGAAGAAGCCAGAATTCTAATAAAGAAGATGCCAATGCCACCAAATGAAGTTGTTCTTGGGTCTCTTTTGGGTTCTTGCAGGGTCTATGGAAAGTTACAGCTTGGTGAGCAGATTCTGCACGATTTGATTCAAATGGATCCAGACAATGCTGGATATCATGTATTGCTTTCAAACATGTACGCTTTAGCAGGAAAGCCGGATAAAGCTAAGTCATTTCGACAAGTCCTCAAGAGCAAGGGTATCAAGAAGGTGCCAGGAATGAGTTCTATTCATGTGGATGGCCAAATCCACGTGTTCAGCTCAGGGGATTTGTTACACCCCCGAGCCGGAGAGATTTACCTGATGCTGGATGATATGATTCAACGATTAAGATCGTCTGGTTACGTGCCTAACACTAGTGCCCAAGTTTTCTCTGGTGACACACTGGAGATAGAGGAGAAGGAAGGGCATTATTTCCACAAAGTGAGAAGCCGGCAGTCTGTTTTGGGCTGATAAGTACAAGACCTAACTCATATATTCAAGAATCTACACACTGCTATTAAAATTGCTTCTGATATTTACAAGAGAGAAATTGTTGTGAGAGATCTCAATCGTTTTCATTGCTTCAAGCAAGGTTCATGTTCTTGTTCTGATTATTGGTAAGCATTAGTGTCTGTATTCTTAACAGTATCAAAATTGTAAGCATGTCCTTTATTTGGTTATTAATAGTCTAGCAATATCAACAATGGCGGCGTTATATTTTGGATTGAAGTACAATTTCAACTTTTCAACCTTAAACTTATGGTGAATTTGGACAAATAGATCGAAGTTAATTTTGCTTGGCTACATTATATTCTGAACTTTATACATTTGGATAAATAACTTTTCGGAAGAATTAGTTATGTATCGTATCTTTCATAATTGAAGCATACTCGGTGAAGAAATCAATATCAACTCATTTTAGGAATTAAAAAAAAAAAAAAAAAAAAATCTCCTTACCAATATCAAATAGTTAAGTAAAAGTTTAGTCCTTTTACTTCACAAATAGATAAATGAGAAATGTATAAATGTTAAGGTATTCCACCTATCACAAATAGACCTTAATTATCATAAAATTTCCAGCTTAATAAAAACTCCCTTTAACTGATTTATTTCTTCTATTATTCTTTTGTCCTGGATTTACCAAATTCATTGGACCGAAATCTCTCTTAGATTTGCTAGAAATGGCTAAATAAAGATAAATAAATTTCAATTTTTTCTCTTTAATTTCATGGGTCAAAGAATTTCTGCTTTTAACACCCATGTGGCCTTTTTGAGCAATAAATATGTGAATTTTGACCAAAAGGCAACCTTAAAAAAAAAAATTCGAGCCCGATGATTTTACTGTTGATGAATTAAAATTTGTAACAATTATGTTTCATTTTTTTGTAATTAGATGAGCATAAATGGAATTAATCAGTTACATTTTGTTTTCATGGATACTTATGACTTTTCAACTCTTTCTATGTTCTCTTATTACCCATGGATCAATCCATGAAAGCAGTAAGATTAACTGAAAACAAAATCCTTTAATTGTCTCCATTTGGAATTGGAATGATAAATGACTTGGATAAACGGTCATCTAATCCACAGATGAAGCACGAGCCTTCATGAGAATATCAATATATAATTTCTCTACTAAGAAGCACATGGGGATGTAGCTCAAATGGTAGAGCGCTCGCTTTGCATGCGAGAGGCACGGGGTTCGATCCCCCGCATCTCCACTTTTTGTTGCTCCCTCTATTGCTATTTTGGCGCTACCTGGGTGTGTCTCTCTACTCAACTTTGCTCTTCACTCTTCACTCGTAAAATTTTCAATAGAAAGAAAAGAATGCTCTTCACACTATATTCAGTAACACAAATTTATAAATATCACATTTTATATTACTGGAATTGACATATCACGAATAATGGAACTTAATACTATTTGATTACGTTTTACATGAAAAAAAAAAAAATGAAATACAAAGAAACGGATTACATGTTTCTGCTAAACATGTACCGCCCTAAAAAAATTCCAAGACTATTGGAAGTTGTCTTCATACCCTTTCCACTAGCCACAACATACTTTAAGGGGAAAAAGAACCAGCAGCAATTTTGTTTTCTATTTTCTTCTCCAATATGAAGTGATTATGGACGGTTTATGACCTTGGGTTAGGATTTGAATGATTTAATGTCAGCTCTTATAAATAAAACATAATTAAGAGCAACCCATAAAATTGAACTTGTTTATTCAGACCGGATTCTTGTTAAGCCTCTCCATCTTGAATTCGCTATAATCAGCAAGCAAGCTCCCGTTAACTTTGTGTTTCATGTTCTGCACTAGTCCTGTTAACACCTGTTCTCAAAACACCAATGCACAACTTGGTATATACATATAGAGGATCAAATTTTTGTTTTGGAAAAAATTGTCATCAGCATAAAGGGTTTTGATCACTGACCGTCTCTGCAACGTTCCTGCGAACATCTTCAGGAATCAAGGTGAGCGCAGGAGGAAGAACAAAGCTTATATTCATCTCTAGTTGGCCTTTAAGCCGCGTACATGGTCCTAGTCTATCAGCATATAAAGCTCCTTTTACTCCGACGGAAAAGTGAGATGGCTCAAGAACATTATCAAGACCTTGAAGTTGCCATCTTGTCTGCACAGAAATGCTTTCGTATAGGTCATAAGGATGGCATATACATTAATTGTTAACATGATGATAAGTGAAGGAATACTTTAGCTTACAATAATGAGCTCAAGAACTTTTGTAATATGTGGTGGTATATCTGATGGGTAATCTTTCATGCCTGTTTTACATCTCAACCTCATGTCTACTACTGGCCACACGGTGAGAAACAAGAAATTAATTGGCAACATTTGAATTCTCCATTCTTCCTGCAAAAAGATAATGTTAGATGGAAAGAGAGTACTTAAATATGTAAGACACTATAGATGGCACATGGAACTACAAATACAATGTTATTTACATTCCAATTCAATTTGCATTCAAGTTTAGTTGATCAGTTTGATCCAAAATGACCTTTGGATACGGCATCTCCAGTCAAAGTAGCCCAATTATGGCATGTGTCATCATATGATTCATATTTCTTTACACATGTAATTTCTATAGTTGATATATGCCATTTTGGACTAATTCGATGAAAACAGCGCGAAGCCTTCACGAGCTAAGTTGAAGTTGAAGGCTAAATTTGTCATTTATTCAAAAGCTTCCACTATAAATCAAACACATTAGGATCTAGTAGAAAATAAATCGAACTGCCTTAGACCAAGCTTGATTATACAAGTGTGGAATTAATATAACCAGGAAGCGGACTCTTGAACTTATAAGATTCTTCTAAATTGAAATTCAAAAGCTGCCAAATCAGTGTATACATTGCATCTCCAACTCTGCAAATCCTATTTAGCTTGGTTTCAAAAGCTAGCACATACGAAGGACTGTGACAGAAATAGGATTTGTCTGTAGGGATGACATTAGATAATCAAACCCAAACAAATGAAAATTATGAATATCTGGAAAGATGAGAAACCTAGAGGCTAGAAAGAAGATGAAGGTGAATTAGGAAATTAACAGGTAAATACCAAATAGTGCCAGATTATTTAATGAAAATGAGATGATAAGTTAGCTAATCTTGGATTGGTAAGTGGCAACCAGGGAAATTGAGTTTTGATAATTGGTTGCTTCAGATACCAAAAAACGAGAACAGAAAGCAGATTCTTAATGAATAAATGAAAAAATTGTAAAGGAAAAACCTGATTAAGTTGCTTAGACCTTCGTGCGTCAGGAAACATAGCTTTGAAAACTCTAGGTTTATCTTCCAAATATCTATCAAATGAAGCCTGCAAAATATTCATCACTCACCAATTTAATCCAAAAAAAATAAATCAAACGACGGAAGAGGATGAGTAAGTACCCCAGGAGACTCATAGAGGGGGATATCAGTTGAGATTTTTGAAGAATAGGTAGCAGCTTTCATTGCGATTTGACTCTTTATCAATTGCCTTTTTGATCTTGGTTCAGCCACACCATGGCATTGCCGTTCATATTTCTTCAGTTTTCCCTTCCATTTTCCTCTGCCGTGATTTCCGATCACCAATTGTTGCTGGCTTGATGGAGCCAAGGAAATTGCTGTACTTTCTCCCATTTTCCCTTTTCACTGAAGTCTATTTTTTCCTTTCTCCATCAAATTGCTGCCAGAGAAAATTACAGATTAATGGAAGATCGAAGGAAAGATAAGAATATCCAAATTGGGCTATTTATATTGTCTAGGTGGCACTGTCTTAGTGATTGGAAATGTTGACACTTCAAGTCTATTGGTTGCTATGTGGACTTTGTGGACCCATTACCTATCATTATGGAAACAAAGATTATGCTAACCTGACGTATTGATTTTTTTTTTTTTAAGTTTTTTTTTCTTGTTGTTGTTGGGACAAGGTACCAAATTACACCCGCGGTTATGGATTTACCACAAAGATTAAAAATGGTACAATAAAACTCTTAATGTCTCATTTTGGTGTAATTTTGTGTCTCCTCAACAAGATTGGACGCAGACTCCGTTAAACTTTACATATCAGCCGTTATTTGTCTACGTCATCATTCGACATGGATAACCGATCCACTTATCCGACGACACGTGTCGTCTAGTTAGCAATATGGCAATGTGAGTGAGAGATTGTTTGGTTAAATTTATTGGGTTTATGTCAACTTGTTGGGTTAATTGGTGTCACAATGCTAACTAGATAACACATGTCGTCGGATTAGTGGATCAGTTATCCACGTCAGATGACAAAAAACGGTTGACATGAAAAATTTAATGGAGCCTGCATCCAATCCCGTTAAGGAGATCCAAAATTGCACCAAAATAAAACATCAAGGGCTTAATTGTACCATTTTTAACCTTAGGGGTAAATTGATAACTGTCCAGAAACTTTGGGGCAATTTGTTACCTTATTTTTTTTTGTTAGCTCAGTGGTCTCCCATTAAATTATTACAAGTTTGAAGGTTACTAATAACTTGTTGAAGTGGTCTATGAGCTTTTTTTTTTTTTTCCCTTCAAAGTTCAAACCAGGTATCAAATTGGAGCCTTGCATACAACAATTATTGTTGCGGGAGCATAGCAAAAATAGGATTGGGTAGCTTCACCTTTTTGAAGGTGCTTATTAGCTCCAATCCGAAGGCAACGAAGTGTAGGAAGAACTTAACCTTTTTGAAGGTGGGTGCTATGCCTATAAGATAGAATCCAGATTCCATAAAGGTGGCTAGAACTTCAGTTTCTTTTAAGATGCATGTGAACTTTATTAGCTCGAATTCATATTCAACCAAATGAGTACAATGCTTATTGGCTCAAATTTTGATTCAACTGGGTGATCAAATACAAGAAAACTTTGAAGTTGAATAATGAGAAGAGGCATACGCAGAACTTATATTCCCTACAAAAGGACAAGAGTGCTCAAACCATGACATTCTCAACACAGCAATCACTACCTAAAGTAAAATCATCAAAATAAATTAGACAAGCTTATTAGTTATTATACATTATAACAAACACCTCCGTATTCCAAGTATAATTCCGCAGAAAAACACAGCTCACTAGGGATGATGCTACATGCATACTTTTATACATAAGCCAGCCTGGACCATTGCAGCACTTATTGTACATACTTATTTGTTTCACACAGAAGCTTCAAATTTCATAACCCTTTTCTCTGGTTTTTTTGCCAAAAGCTTCTACATTTCTAGGCAAAAAAAAAAAAAATCTACAACTTCTACGCAGAATGTGGTATTCTCAGGGCCATTCTTTGGGCGAGCCAGGGCCTTTGTGGATCAGGGTCAATAAAATTATGCATCACAAATTGCTCTGCTTCTTCATCTATCAGTTCTCTTGCCCATGTCACCCGTTTTGATGGGCAGCTACCAGGTCCAAAACATCTGTACTCATAAAAACAAGCACTTCTCTCATTCTCTGGTTTGCCCCAGTTATGCCAGCCTACATGCCTGATGCATTGATCCATGTACGTATATGCAAAGACCACCCTTCCAAAGGGTCCCCACGGACGTCCAAGATATGCATACGAAGTCCCTCCATTACCAGTTATCACACATCTGCAGAATTGCAGGAGTTAATTCTATAAAATGGCATAGAAAAGAAAAGGAAAATGTCAAAACACTACCCAAAAAAAAGGAAACATAGTTTTTCACATTTAGCTGTGTATGTTAAAGTTATAAAACATTGTAGTTAATTTCAGAAATAAAGTAAATAAAAAATGAAAGACAAGTTATACAACCTTGTATTTAATAAAGCGAATATAAGCTGTTTTAACTTATTCATCCACGTTGGAGATTCTTTAACCTCCTCAAGAGAAAATTCATAGAACAGATTCAGCTTCATTATCTGGTTTCATGAGATATGTTTCATAATCTATCACTGAATTGAATTTAAGATAACTATGATGCAGAAGGCTGTAGATGTCAAATGTACATAAATAGACAAGGACCTGCACGGAATTTATAAAGAGAGCTTGTTCCTGCTTTAGTTTATGTGGTAAGACTTGTTCCTCTTATCATAATTCAATGTTAATTATTGTTACTTTCATCAGCAAGCAAATGCAATTCTTCAAGGTAGAAAAAATTCTATATCTAATTCCTATTGCAAAGAGCCAAAAGATTGGAACCCTTAGGGAGGGGTTAAAAAAAATACTGAATAGGAACAAAGAGATGGAAAATGAAAGCGAATAACCACAGACCTCAAGAACACATAGCCAGTTGACTCCTGAGAAGATTTTCTGCTTTGTGCAGTTATGAAGCCTTGTGATTTGCAATGAATATGACAATGCTCCAAGAGTGCAGTGCTGTTCCCAAAGATGAAGTCCACACTTCCTTCGATATAGCAATCTTTCAGATACTGTTTTCCATAATGCAAATACAGAGTATCCTGCACACAAATTCTATAAGCTGGCGGCAGGTATAAGTGCCCAAAATGCATATAAAAGCATTTTTTTAACAAATGCTGCCTCAATTTATTGACTTTAACTTTTTATGTGCATAAATCTGAAAGACTTTCCCTGATAACATTGATCTTTTTTTCTTTAACTACAGCTGAAATGCCAATTATCAGACAATCCCATTCCTAAATATTTGTAATCTGTGGAGTTTGTTTGGTTATGACTATATACCTATGATCAGAGGGCCTCATATTTGACAATTATTTCAATTATTACTTCAGAAACAACTAACTCCTCATCTCCATCTACACATGTTTAAGAAATCAAAATGCATTCACTTTATATTTCCCCTCATTGAGTTTCACTTGTATGCTATATCAAATAGTTGACAGACAGATACTCAATAAACATGAAGTTGCTATAGCAGCATATATGAGAGGTACCTGCCAGCCAAGAAACCGACAATTATAGAAAGCACACCTATCTGCCGTAACCCTTATTGCTACAGCTTGACCTGAACCCTGGAGAAAAGGTAAAGATCAAAAACAGAATGACCTGAGTCGTTAAACAACCTTTAAGTATTAACTCAGGCAATTCAGAAATAACAAAAAATTTGCACTTTGACAATTTAACAAACACCTGAGACGCAAAAAGAATTACAACAGCCAATTGCTAAATATTGATCAGAAAACACAAATTTCAGTCACTTATGTTATGTAACTATAAGCAATTACTGGTCCTTGAACTGACAGCACAAACTCGAAGCAAAAGAAATATTGCAGAAAAATGACACTAAGAACAATAGTTACCTCAGGAGCAGAGTTCTCAAACGTGATATTCTCAGCAATAAAATCTTCCCCTTCAACTATGGCGCTGCCACAACCAAATGTCCCAGTCCCAATTACCCTACACGCCTGTAAACAGGAGAACCCAAAACCTACTAATATCAACGAACAAGGGCCGCAATTAAGTATCCGACAGCTAAATGGGTTAACATAGGCAAAGAATTCACCTGATGATGTTCGATTTTGGTGGCGGTATTGTCCCAGGTGATAACAGTATCCTCCGGCGAAAAACCGGCGAGGGTAATGAGATTCTTAGTCTTGGGCACATAAACCGGCTGCTTATACACACCGGGGGCAACACGAATAACCGTCCGGCAGGTGTTGCAGAATGGTATAACGTCTATTGCTTCCTGAACTGTCCGGTAGTCACCGCTTCCGTCCTGAGCCACCGTTAGCACTCGACTCGCCATTGAATAGCCCTCCTTCAACAGACGCAGGCAAACAACTCTGTGTATATATAAGGTCACTGAAATGGGGATGAAATCGATTGCGGAAAGAAGACGCAGTTGAAAATAAAAAGGGCTAAAGAAAGGAACTTTGGGTTTATAGGAATCGAAAAAATTGAGGATGGATTTATAATTGTTTATGTAGATAAATTATGATCTTTTGGTATTGTTATCTGTGTTTGACAGTCACAGCTCATTGAATCGCCATAACTGGTTGTTGGATAATCAGGAAAGGTACATATTTTTAACTCAATCATTGTTACCTCATTAAATTGGAAACTACACCTACATTTTGGAATTATGGAACACAGTAATATGGGTAGTAATCATCCATTTAGAAATGGAAATAACAAAAGAGAAAATTTTGTCATTTGCTTAATTACTCTTCAATCCTATATGACGGTTTATGCAATGAGATAAATTCAATTTTGAACTCTTTGAGAAAAGAAAAAGTACATGTTTTGCAAACATGGTGATAGCTAGGGACGTATTATTTTGCAAATATTTTTTTTCGCTGGTTAACACATATTATAGCAATGAGAGAAAATAATATCAAATTGGGTTAATACTATTAATTTTTAACATTTATAGAAAATTTTTGCTTTAATTGCTTTAGTTATTTGTATGATTTTTTGTAATTTTGGAGAAATGTATTAAAGAACCAAAGTACTACTTTAATAATTTTTATTTTTTTTATTTTTTATTTTTTTTTAATTTCAGAGGAAGTGGCTGAAGTTTAAACACCTAGCTTATCCATGAATCCATAATTCCCCCACTTAGACATACCCATTGAACCAAGTCTAATTGGTAATGATCAGTCAGTCAGTTCAGTTACGAAGATTTTTGTTCTTTTATTTCTTTCCCCGAAATGAAACGCGCATTTGGTCGACAGAAAATAGTATATGACTAAAACGTTGTCGTTTTATGCGCTCTACGAATAGCGTGTCTGTACTATAAAAATGGCGATCGGGGTGGTAACATCTTCATATCTGATACTCAGAGACAAGATCATCTTGAACTGAAACGATGCCGTACTACGAGAGGGACGCAGACGACGTTGATGATTTCGACGAGTATGATCCGACACCGTACGGTGGAGGATACGACCTCGCCTTGACTTACGGACGTCCCCTTCCACCGTCCGTTGAGACCTGCTACACGAACAGCTCTTCCATTGATGAGATCGACTATGAGCGTCCCCACTTCAGCACCCACGCTGAGCCCTCAGCCTATGCCGATGACGCTCTCCAGGTGGAGTACGGAAGCTATGCCCGTCACAAGATCCGACCCGGTCCTGCTTATGGATTCACTCCCGGTGGTGGCGGGGAAACGTTTATAGATGCTAAGCCTGAGCCTGCTTACGGCTTCCAAGCTGGTCTAGCGAGGCCTGGATCTGAGTACGGATCTGGATATGGCGGAAGGCCTGAGGCTGAGTATGGATCTGGTGGTTATGGTGGAAGGCCTCAGTATGAGAGGCCACATAGCGAGGAATATGGATCAGGCTATGGCAGGAGACCAGATTCGGAGTATGGATCGGGTGGATATGGCGGGAGGCCTGAGTATGAGAAGCCGCCTAGCGAGGAATACGGATCAGGTTATGGCCGCAGACCAGAGCCGGAATATGGATCCGGGTATGGAGGACATAAGCCTAGTTATGGAGAGGAAGGAGGATTCGGAGAGAGGCCGAGCTATGGAGATGAGCCACCTCGGAGGACTGGTTATGGGAGGCAAGAAGAGGAGTATGAGAGACCATCTTATCAAAAGCGTCATGACGACGATGATGATGAGGGCTCTCGCAGGAAGTATGGTTATGGAGATGATGAAGGCTCTGGCCGCAAGAAATATGTAAGCATTTCTCAACTTCTAGTTCTTTTTTACTGTTCTTTCTGTACCTCCATTTCTGCTATATTTATGTCTTCGGTTTCTGACATTGAAATGAAAAAATTCCATTGTTCCATCGAAGAGTGATTGATCTCTCATTCGACCTTGGTTTATAAACAACTTACATGTATGTATTTGCAGTTTTAAATGCGTGATAGTTTTTCTACTTGGCGCATTGTACAATTTTAGTTGCATTGTTAAGTGATTGATCTTGAAATTAGGAAAAGTTATGGCGCACAATTGTTCTCAACTGTCTACAATTTGAACAGGATGTGTTTGATCTTTTGACTTGTAGGCCAGAGAACATAGATTGCACAAGTTGTTTTTCAGTTTTTAAGCAGTTGAAACGTTTAGTTAGCTAGAAAACCAATTATCAGATTCTATTTTATGACGGAGAATGGATATTGGATGCTAGTATTAAAATTTGTAATGGCGCTGTTATGAGGTGCTTGTTCTATATTTTATCCGACAACCACAACCTTATGACTTGTGGAATTTGCATCTCTGTCATCCCTCTGTTGTTCATTTCTCTATCTTTACGTTTCGCAGTTTTTTTACTTCTATGACTTGCACGAAACCAAAAGTGTACTTCACTTTATTAATTAGTGATGCCTGTAAGTTTTTTTGCAGCCAGAACTATTGCAATGAGAATTAATTCTGCCTTGCACCAATCACTACCTTCAACTTATAACTGAATCATGTTCTTTTTAATCCTAACGTACTCCAACATCATAATTATAGAGTATATTTAAACTGTTTGGGTAGTTTCATAGGTCAATGTCATGCAACCAATTTTCAATGGTTCTATTGTATTTGCAGAAAATTGAAATCCCAACGGCATCAAAGTACCCAACAGGACTGAATCACATAATTGCCTGCTTCATATGTCATAAATAACAAAGTTGATAAATTTGAGTCATTTTTGCTAGATCCCTTTTGCTTCCATTACCACCCATCCTGCTTCTATTTCAAAAATACATTATTGATTTTGCAGTTAAATTTCAATTTGTTCTTTTTTTCTTTTATCATTTGCCATCTCAAAGTGTAACTATAACAGCTAATCTTCTTCCTGTTTCAGTAAACAGCATATCTGTATTTAGCATCAATTTTTTGGGTTCTTCAGAAGTGGATTGTTTATTACGAGGGGAAAAGACAACTTATTCCAGGTTTTTCATTATATAAATTTGACTGACCATGGGATAACATTGTGATTGGCAGGGGGATGATGATTCTGATGATGATGACGATGATGAGAAGAAGCATCGCCGCCACAAGCACCACCACAGGAAGCACTATGATGACGACGAGTAAAGTTGCAGTTGCTAATGGGATTCATGCCATTATTAGCTACTAAATAAAGGATCGAGGCATAATTCCTTGGAAAAATGCTTTGCATACTTGTGTTTCTTCCTTTGTGATATGCATAAGCCAATGTAGGATTCATGCCGTCAGAATATGGTAGCATATCTCCTGCATTTTAGTGCTTATATATATATAGTATATATATATGAACTCTGTTATGTGTCTTATGTATCTGCTCCTAAATAAAATGCCAGACTTATGGGTTTGGTGTGTTTGTCTTTTGGTCCTTGATGAAATGGAGTTTGGTGTGTTATTTATTTAAAATTTGACCTTTGATGATGCGTTGTTTCATATGAAAGGGGATGATGTCGCCATCTCTTTTCTTAAATCTACAGCATATAGTTATTTTGCAGATTGTGGGGAGTTTCAGCACTCGCACCATCTCTATTGCAAATTTACATTCTTATCCAGTCACCTGGTCATAGGCCTATTCACGGGCCCCGGCCATAACCCCTTATCTTTCCAAGTCTGGTTGAAATGGCAATTTCAGTATTACAATAGGTAGGGGTGAGCAAAACTAAACCAATGTTCAAAAACCGAAAATCCAAACCGAACCGAACCGAATCAAACCGATTTATTTCATAGTTTGGTTCAGTTTGGTTTTAAGTTATGAAGAAGTTTGGATTTCGGTTCAGTTCGGTTCAAAACCGAAAAAACAAAAAAACCGAATAATTGGTAAAATATTAAAATTAATTATAAAATTAATATATACTAATTGTAGAGAATCTTAGATATTATATTCTTTTATAGTTTTATATTGTGATTTTTTTAATGCTAATTTTTAGTTGTTAAAACTTGAGAGTTGAAAAAAAAAAAAAAAGAATTTTAGTATTTTATTGTGATGTAATAGTATTATTTAGTATTACTATTTTTTAAATTAATTTTTTGTATTTCTTTTTTTTTTTTAAACAAACTACGTATATAAAATTTTTTTTTTTTTATTTTTTTTTTTTAAAGTTGATGTTTTTGGTTCGAGCTAGTTCGGTTTGGACTGAACCGAATCAAAATTTAGTTTGGATCGGATTGGTTTATAAAATACAGTGTTTTTTGGATCGGTTTTTTGGTTCGGTTCGTTTTTGAACCGAATCGGTCCATGCTCACCCCTAACAATAGGGATTGTAGATGGAGGTGCCCTTATACTTCATATGGGTTTTAGAAAATATAACAATAAATGTTTAATTATATAAATTTGTGATTGGGCCAAAAAAAAAAAAAAAAAGGAAAAGAGATATGTATAGAGAGAGACAGAGCTGTAAATTATACATGTATTTGACAATCATTGTACATTTAACTTTCACAAAAAGCGAAATTCTTCAGACTTAATCCCCGATTAAAAGTCTGCTATTGTTTTTTCGGCCAACCTCATTTTTTGGTGTGTTTACTTTGCCTAAATGTCTGTAACAACCAACAAGCTCCAGTAATTTGATTTGGCCTTATGCTATGTAATTGTAAATTTTTAGATAATTTAGCCGCCAATCAATGGAGTTTAGGTATATCTTTCATTTTTTTATTAAGTGATGCATTTTCGTTCACATTAGATTTATTCATATTGATTATTTTTCGCATGCAGAATTTTTCGCTTCTCAAAATTCAAAAGTATATTATAATGTTTTCTCCATTTGAAAGCATGAAGCACCAGTGGTCTAGTGGTAGAATAGTACCCTGCCACTGTACAGGCCCGGGTTCGATTCCCGGCTGGTGCATTTTTCCATGAGCTATGAATTAAAGATGACAATTTGTGTTACTGAGCTCTTTTTTTTTTTAATGGGGTTTTGAGGTTTTAAGACAGCCATTAATATTATTTACAAATTCAAATTACATCCCTAAAGACATCTATTATTACAAATAAGTTTGCTTAATTAACTTTAATAATCTAATATTCAAATTACATGATAGAAACGCAAGAAATACTCTCTAATATATTAATTTCTGAGCTCTATGATCCAAATTTAGAAATAAACCAAATTGTATAAACTGGACTAGGAAAGTCAAAATTGTAAGTATAGATTCATTGTTATCATATATTGTAATGAAAGAAACAGAAAAGGAAATTAAATTAGAGTAGTTTTTTCCTTTCAAAATATGTCTTCAGATGCCATAGTTGCATACTAGCCACTGATAGGCAAACCACAATTGACAACAAACCAAGGCTTGTCATTCTTGTATTTGTTGATCTATTCAATTGTTGCATTTCTTCCTCCCTGTAATTAATTAACATAATCATTTCATTATTAAAAAAAACAACAAACAAACTAAGGAAGGATCCATGTTGCACTAATTCATACCTCTCACGAAGATAGAAAATCTCATCATGAATAGATACGATTGTGTCATACAATTTCTTCAATTCAAGTTCCATGATCTACCACAATATTAAAATTAGGAATCTCAAACATTTCATTGAAAATTTAAGGGAAAAAAAATGTACTTATTATAATTAAATGCTCACTTCAATTTGTCCCTTTTTGGCAACATCAGACCAATCTTTGGCAGCAACACCAGTTCTCCAATCAAAATCAATTGATAGGGTAACAGGAGGGTTATGGTGAACCACCCAAAAGCAAGTGGTGTAATCTCCACTTTCAGCAGCCGTAAATGCAAAATCACCCGTATTCACATGATCCCCATAATGATATGTGCTTCCATACGGCGATGTCACCTGTTAATTCATTTAATTAAACCCATATATTAATCAAAATGCAGAAATTTGAGAATTGATAAATAATTACCTTAACAACGAGCTTGTAGGAATCAGGGAGAGGAGAATGCTCATGAGGATTAAAAATGCTATACGTAGCCACTGTCATTGAATTCATCTTTATTTCTTCTGATATGCATTTGGTATGGCCTGAAAGCAGATCGAATCGCATTGATTCTGCAATAGTTATTAAAATCAATCCTATTGTTGTTATAATAATTAACCTTATTGATTTTGCCATTTTTTTTTTTTAATCGTTGCAGATCTTGGATTCAGAAACCTGTGGTCCGTACTGTAATGTTTATGTTATTACTGGAAACTCACAAAACTGTAAAATTCTTTTTTTTTTTTTTTTTTTTTTTTTTTAATTTAGATTTCAGTTGGGAGATGCGAATTCAACGTAAAAATAGCAATAAATATATAAAATCGATGTAGTAAGGGGTAATTTACCAGAGGCTGAACCCCAAGCCCAAAAGCAACACAGGCACACCCTTGTTGACACATGCAAAAAGGCCCCCAAGTTCACAAGATGCTTAGCCCATTCAACCCACAACCTATAAAAGAGAAAGGATCCTCTACGGAGTTTATACAGGGCTCACTTCCACAACGGCTCCGGTGACTAGAACAGTACTCTTATCTTAACTCAAATCAGATGCCTTTGAAAAAATTAAAAAAAAAAAAAAAACTCAAGTCAGCTCAATATTAAACCTAGAGATATGAAAGTGAATTCTAATGCAGTAAATACATACATATATATATATCCTAATAAACACAACAGAATTAAATTGGCAAAAAAAAGGATCACGCGTGGCATTTTGGTTGCCATGGGCCATGATCATTTGTGTCCAATAAGGCGTGCTAACTGTGTATTTATATTTGCCAATAGTGATTGAGACTTAGAGTACGTACAATTATGATGATTTTGATTGGGAAAAATTATGATGATTACAACTAATTTCATATGATACATTTTATTTTGAAATAATCAAATGAGGAATGAGCCACCAAGAATCCTTCAATCTCATCAACATTTGCTACTCTTTAAATTAATTAATTCCACTTGAACCATTCAACGACTACTGCGTCTTCCTCTCTATATATTCATCTATAATTTTAATTTACTAATTACTAGTGTAAAACTAGTTTAGTTTAAAAGAATGATTGAAAATGTTGCAAAAATTTATAACGGTTATTCTTACTAATCAATTGAGTAGGACTTATCAGCCATGAAATATCAACAACTATGAACCATAATTATATATATATATATATTATAGGTCTCAAGAGAGATTAGAAGTTTAGATTAATTATTTGTCACATATGATACGATTCTTCATTAGATTTATTATTTGTTCAATTATGTTATCTTTGTAGAATTTAATCGTAACGTGCATACCTTGAATTATATCATATACCAAATATATATTAGTTCTTTAATGCCAAAAAAAGGGTTAGGTAGGGTTATGAAATTGTAATAATAGTAATAATAATAAAGTAAATTAGTGTAATTGCAGGAAAACGTATACATGGAAAGAAACAAGAAAATTCTGAATCTGATAGTATTAGTTGGTACTTGTTGTCCATGCCCAATATGGAAGGTCCCTTAGGAATGATCCATTGCCAGCTGGAAATATCAAACCATCTTATTTTCATTTTTATTCTTCGTTTGTCTTCCATAATTTTAATTGAAAAACTAAACATATATCCCATTCAAATAAATTGACGCGTACAGTACATTCTTAGTTAATACTTATAATAATCTCTAGATTTTCAAAACCACCAAACTAATGTTTTTCTCATATTAGGAAATCTACAACTAATAAACACCTCACTAATTCATTTTTCTTTTTCTCTTTGGTAAGTTGACTTGACACACACTACTAATGGTAAACTGTTAAAATTTATGGTCAATTTTAAAAAAATCCTTCAAACCCAACAAATAGGACTATTCATTTTTATTTTTTTATTTTTTACTGACGAAAAATGATAACACAGCGTAATCGAAGGCTTGATTTTGCTACTTGAAAAAATTCTAGAAAATTGGGCAAATTCCTTTTGACGCTTGTCTTAGTAGTTAGTACTAATAACTACTTTTTTCTTTTCTTTTTCCGCGTGAAAGAAACTATTTATGATTGCTGAATTCAAGCAGCTAAACATTACTACTGCTAATCAACACAATCAAATCTTTGTTGAACAACAAGAAGAAGAAGAAGAAGATGAAGTTTGGTAAAGAATTCTCAGCTCAGATGGTTCAAGAATGGCAAGATGCATACATGGATTACAACAGTCTCAAGACAGTTTTGAAAGATATTTTGGTTTTCAAACGAATGAACACCACGCAATCTCCCATGGCGCCATCCTCAAATGCTTCTTTAAACAGAAGAACAACTCTCTACAGAGCCTTCAGCGGCCTCACGAATCACTACAGAAATACTCCCACCGACGAAGATGAGCCTATACTTATCAGTCCTGTTCATTGCCAAAATGAAGGAGATGATGAAGAAGAAGGTTGTTGCCAGACTACGTTTCTCAATGCAGCTGATAAAGGAGGAGAGAAGGAGCTTTTCTTCTTCAGGAAGCTTGATTTCGAGTTTAATAAAGTTATTAAGTTTTATAAGAAGAAGGTTCATGAAGTAATGGCTGAAGGAGATGACTTGAGCCGACAAATGAATGCCCTAATCGCACTCCGAATCAAGGTCGAGAAACCACAGCTGGACCACAGAGGTGATCATTTCAATGGATTTTCTTCAATTCCACAAATGGAAGTGATTCCAGAAGCAGAAGAGGATAAAAGAGGAAGTGATGATGAAATTCAAAATCCCCAATCTCATATTCAGGGGTTTAGGCCTGCTTCATTGGAAGTTTTACATCACGTAAAAATCAATGTTGAACCTGAAACTCCAGTTTCAACCGTAAAGAATGTGATCTCCAGTTCCAAATCGGACTTATCCTACAGCAAGGAAGAATTGAGGAAAGCAGAGGAACTGATTACTCGGGCTTTTATCCAATTCCACCATAAGCTTCGTCTCATTAAAAGCTACTGGTAATCTCCTTTTATATGTTAATTAGTCACCAAATTAGGAAGCGTTTATCTTCTATTTAGCTTAATTACTGTGTTATTGATGTTGCAGCTTTTTGAATCAATTAGCGTTCTCCAAGATTATGAAAAAATATGACAAGGTAACTACAGTTAACTTGTAACATTGAATTCTCAGCTAACATTTTGGGTTTAATAATACTAATCAGTGATAATATCCAGATTACTTTGCGAAATGCTTCGAAAAATTACCTTAACATGGTTGAAAATTCATATATTGGAAGCTCTGAAGAGATTACTAAGCTCATGGAAAGAGTGGAGGCCACATTTATCAAGCACTTTTCTAATGGAAATCGCAGTAAAGGAATGAATGCTCTGAGACCAAAAACTAAAAGGGAAAAGCACAGAACCACATTTTCACTTGGTAAGATTTTGTATACATCTAGAGATTCAATGGCATTGTTAATGAAGAGTAGAGATATGAAGCAAATAGAACTTGAAACAATCCACCGCTTGTTTACTTGCAGGTTTTTTATCAGGTTGCTCAGTAGCTCTTCTGATAGCACTTGTTCTTGTGATACATGCAAGAGATCTGATTAACAGTCCAGGAGGTCCCCAGTATATGGAAAACATATTTCCATTATACACGTAAGTCCTGGACTTGTGTCGGAAAAATGAATTTCTTAGTTTCATTCTTGTCGTTCTGGTTTGGTTTATTATGATTTTCTTCTCATCTTTATTGCAGATTTTTTGGGTTTATAATCCTTCACATGCTCATGTTTGCTGCTAATTTATACTTCTGGAAACGTTATCGGGTCAATTATGCATTCATATTTGGGTTGAAGAAAGGAACAGAATTGAACTATAAAGAAGTATTTCTTCTCAGTTCATGTCTTTCAGTACTAACATTGGCTTGTGTGCTCTCAAATTTGGATATGGAGATGGATCAAAGAACACAAAGCTTTAAAGCAATTACTGAATTAGTCCCTTTAGGCCTACTCGTGGTAATCTTCGGAACTTGACTTTATCATCACATTCCATTGATCAAATATATAATTTTGGCCTAATATGTGGAACCATTGCAGCTTGTGCTTCTTATAACATTCTGCCCTTTCAATATCGTATATCGTTCGAGTCGCTTCTTCTTAATCCAATGTGCTTTTCATTGTCTTCTTGCTCCTCTTTATAAGGTAAAGACTAATAGTTTCAAATTGTAACAGTAGTTTCCAATCAGAAACAGAAGTCATTTTTTGTTGAATAATGCATGCAGGTTACCCTGCCAGATTTCTTCTTGGCAGATCAGCTCACCAGTCAGGTGCAAGCTTTCAGGAATTTAGAATTCTATATTTGTTACTATGGCTGGGGAGATTTCAAAAGAAGATCGAACCAATGCAGAACAAGCCACTTTTTCGAGATCTTTTACTTCATTGTAGCAATTATTCCATACTGGACTCGTTTCCTTCAGGTATACAACTTCATTCCCAGTAGCTTTTTTTTTTTTTTTTTTTTTTGCTTCATCTAAATATTTTGAGCTGTTAATTGAATTTTGTATCATGTTTTAGTGCCTGCGCCGCTTGTTCGAAGAAAAAGATGCAAGCCAAGCATATAATTCAATCAAATACTTGTCAACAATCATCGCAGTAGCCATGAAGACAAACTATGAATTGAACAAGACAACAAAGTCGTTGATTCTGGCAGCCGCAACCTCAGGATTTGCAACCATTATTAGTACGTACTGGGACATAGTTGTAGACTGGGGTCTTCTGCGACGAAATTCAAAAAACCCATGGTTGAGAGATAAGCTCGTTATACCCAACAGAAGTGTTTACTTCATAGCAATGGTAATGCAGAACACAAAATAATGTATATTGTATGTTGTTTTGGCCACCATTAGTGAGTAAATGAAGATGTTTGTGCTAAATGACAGGGATTGAATGCGGTATTAAGGCTTGCCTGGATGCAGACAGTACTGGGATTTACACAAACACCTTTCCTGCACAGGACAGCATTAACTGCAATTGTTGCCTCTCTGGAGATAATCAGGCGCGGCATATGGAATTTCTTCAGGTATGCCAATTAATCTAAAGGAAAATTAAAATATTAATCAGAGTTCAATAGTAGATGACCTGATTCCAAGAATTTATGAATGGTCAGGTTGGAAAATGAGCACCTGAACAATGTGGGGAAATTTAGGGCATTTAAATCAGTACCCTTGCCCTTCAGTTATGATGAAGATGAAGACAAGAGCTTGTGATCATCCACAGGATACCAAAGAAGAGAATCAATTACCACCACATTCTCTCTTTTTTGCTTCCCTAATTCATTCGATTTATTCCATTAATAAATTTACATTCTTTTGTTTTTTCAATTGAGGGGTTAGCTATGACAGATGAGTGTATATTAATAGATGGAAGCAATCATTATAATACAAATTATTCATGGAAAACCAAAAGAAATCAAAGTTCTGTAAGTTAATTTGTCCTTTAGCCACTCTCTGGCATTTGCTAAGATGAAAGGAAGGTCACAAGCTGTTTAATATGTTGTATATTTCTTGAATAAAACTCTGCTTGTTCCTTTACAGCATTAAGAAGATTTAGCTAATATGCCCCAAACAATTTTATATATATATATATATAACAACAATTTATGCAACGGTAAATTTCTAATTCATGAAAAAATTCATATTTTTTATAACTTATCTAAACATGGAGAGAAAGCAAAATTTTCAATTTCTTAAGTTAAGAAGCATAATACCTAATCACTACAATATCAGACCAAGAATGAGGAGCAAGTAACAATTTTATCCAAGCCATGGGGCGATAGGCATCTGCAATCGTATAATATACAAGCTTACGACGTCTGGCAACCAAGTACAGCAAAGTGCAAACTGCTGCAGCAGACATTATTCAGTTGCCTACTGTTTGACAAACCTATTTTTCCTGTAAAGAAACAAAGATGAAGGGGTGGCATAGAATACTCTACCAAAGCATAGCAAGATATTAGACAGAATGCACATCATCTTCATCAGACTCTTCTCCCCTATGTTGAATAGGTGGCGAGTTTGAATCCGAGTTTTCAGCTGTCACAGCACCAGTACTTTCATCATCCTGGTTCTTGAAGAGAAACGAAATCGACAGTGGATTATAGGTGGAGCTTGCTTTTTGAAGGCCTCGGATTGCTTTCATTGCAGCAAGGGTACTACGGTATATATCCATAGTATCATTCCTCGGAGTTGAGGTCTCATGTGATAGATTCGTTAGGTTATTTAAACATGGATCTGACTGCTTTTGTACCGAACTCGAAGATTCAATGACTTCAGCCTGCAATGGAAACAAGAGCTCAAGATTTGCCTCGCATTCATGGACTAGCCTTGTTAGAGGTTCTGTGGTAAAAAAAGGCTGGCGAAGGGCGAGTTGAGTAAAAGGTAAGAGCAACAATTCTCCTGTTCGTTTATCGTACTTCTTTAAAATTTTAAGTAGTCCTGTAGAAAATGAATATGGCAAATCATATTCCAACAGACGATATTAAAATCAACGAACATGAAATCACTTCTCTACCTGCAGATTTTAGCAAGGTAGCTAAACTATTAGAGAAGCACCATCTCCCCATGAAAATTGAATAGCCCTTAACAAAACAAGTTAGTAGTAGTACAATAAAATAGACAGAGCTAGAATACCTGCAAAGTTTAAGGAGCTATAATTTTTTAGAAGCACCATCTCCCCATGAATGGTCACCAAGTCTTTACGAATGTCCATCATTTCTTCACTGAATTCGCTCTCTGATGTGAAAACTCCATTCTTACTGCTTTGTTCCTTTAGAAATTCAATTCTCTCCTTCAATTCCTGATGCAATTTCAAATATCAGAAATTGAAAAAAGAGCCAAGTGGAATTGGTGTTCTGAGATGTAAATGGAACGAAAAGGAGCAAGTAAAGCAAACAAGAAGAACACAGCCTGTTTTGTTGAATGGATACATTTCCAAGGCAGAGTTGCCAGGGAATAGAAGGTGTTGTACAAGACTGCAATGTACTACCAAGTACATCTGGTCTAACTGAACACACTACAAAACATTGTGCTTATCTTTTAGGGACAGAACACACACTAAACTACTGGTGAGTGCTGTACTGATTAAATTCAAGATATCCTTGGCAATTGGATAAGAACTTCCAGAATATGAATGAAATATACAAAAACAAGCAGGGGATTGCTCAGTGGCTATTGAAGGCTCCCAAAATGGAGATCATACAATTGAACCACAGTATAGACCCTTAACCAAAAAGAAAGAAAAGTGAGCATATATTACAGAAGGTAGAGTCACATACATGCCACGGAACCTAACATCATCTTTTCCCTGTTCTATTTTAAGGACACAAACTAGGAAGTGTTATCATCACTGACATGAGTTAACATGTAAGGATCTCTGTGAAAGTAACAACTGTAAGAGTAATCCCACCAATTTTGCTTCACTGGCATATTATATCTCATACTCCTCCATAAATTTGACAAACATTAATGTTATTTATGGAGAATGTCTGATGGTAGAAGTTCATCAAATTAATGATTGTTTATAACAAGTTATGATGATTGAGCAAAACATGCTTTGAAAGAAGTTAAAACCCAATCCCGCACTTGAATATATCATGTTTTTTCCATTAAGCCCTTAAAAGTTCTATTGTGTTCTGTTAAGTTCCTTGACTTCTATATATCACACATTAACGACTTTCCAATTAAAAAGATTTGAAATTGGGCTTCAAGGTTGCCAGTATAGCAATACCATGCTATCTATGGTTCACTTGGTCTATATAAAAGCAATTTTTAAGACAATATACTTTGCCTCAAAAAGCCGCATCAAGATAACCTCCACATACATTGAAAACCAAAATCATAGACCATTGTTGATTTAAACTGAAATCCAATTCTAGGTCATTCCATAAATGGTTTACTAGATGCCGTTGTAGCTATATATATTGAGATCATCTAAAGATATCAAAAACTTCGAGTATGTACATTATAGACTCATTGTAACATCACAAAAAGGCATACTAAACTCTGAAAAGGCTAAAATGCACAAGATCATCTGATTTTCTGAATCCTTTTCACCAATGCGCCTGTCTCATCAAATTTGCTTTTGGCATTCTCATTCCATCCTCATCCAAATCCCCAAATGATTTAAAAAAGTTGACAATTGAGACTGTATTTGACAACTTTATGGCCTCAAAACAATGCTTACCTACCAAGCTTCAGCTGGTTCTCATAAAATCCCTTAATTCAAAAGGCAAACTTTCCTTCATTCCTTCTGTTCTAATCCAATGACCAGCCTTCTTCATGGTTTAACTTACTACAATTACAGTTAGAACTAGAGACAAAACCACTTTCACTTGCCTCCAGAAGAAGTTATTCTCGCAATTTCAATCAATTCACATTTCATATCCAGGATTTAGTCTTGATTATTCCAAGAAGATTAAGATTCTAATAAACATAAAAGCTGATATAGTTCCACAATCAAAAGAATATCAAAACCACAGAAATTAAGAGCTCACATCAACTAATAATAAATGGAACAAGAAAGAAAATTACAAAGAATAAACAGAAACCTATATGCATAACACATAAATTCATGAGGCAGAGAAAAAAATAAAAAACGAAGATGAAGAACCTGAAAACGGATAATATACACTTCCTCCTTATCAACATAAAAATCATTAAACTTGTCAAGCTCGTCATTCAAAATTCTAATAAACCATTCCTGAAAAAGCAGCAAGGACCCATTTGGAGGATGATGATCGTCCACAGGAAAAGGCGGAAGGCGTTGGTGAAGAAGAAAAGCAGGATCGAGAGAGAAAGAAGGGAATTGCTTGAGGATCTTCTTGAGGGGTTTATAACAGAGGAACTTGTCTCTCCACTCAGGCAGGGTTTCCTCCAGATGGGTTTTGAATTCCTTGCCAAATTTCATCCCTAATAGCTTGAATTTGTCGCCTTTTGTAGATTATATGTATGTGCAGTCGGGTAATTTTGTGTGTGCATATCGGAGAAAGAGAAAGGGAATGAAAAGTGCCAAAGAAACAGAGGGAGGAATTTGGAGTAGAAAGAAATGGAGTTGGATTGGAATTCACCAAAATGATTTTAACTCTTGAGATGCATATTGATTGATTATCGATTATTGCAGGTTTTATTATTCTATTCTATTTTGGTAATTGGTATTTTATCAGAATCATTCTTGGCTAGGGATGGCATCTTTTTTTTTTTTTTTTTAATGTAGGTGCTCTCAGTATATTATTCTAAGGGCCACTATCAGGCTACGGCTTTCGGTAAAAGTATGAAAAACATTTCTTTAGCTGAAAGCTGATTTTAGGGCTACGAAAAGCAGTCTCAAATGCATAATTAGTAAAAATCAGATTGTATTCAGAAAATCACTGGAAAAACACTTAAAACTATTTTTAAAGAAAGCAATGAAACCTAACTTTCTCTGACAGCACTTTCACTAACAGCAATCTCAATCTGACCAAGAAATGGTTTGGTTTTAGATAATTGTAGAGCTTTAAAAGGTGGTTTCTCTTTTCTTAGTTATTCATTTATTAAGAGAAGTGCAAACAATATTACTTGTAAATTAGTCAAAATACGATTTCAAAACCATATTATTTTTACTTTCTTTTAACACATCTTTCAGTTTCATTTTTTTTAGATAACTTTCGAACTAAAAATTAGAATTAATGTTACAAATAAACTTCTCTAGTTAATTAAATTTAGTTCTCATATTTGTAACCTAGTGTGTAGAGAAAATTTTAATTTGAGAACGGATATTTTTTTCATAAATAATCTCTAACCATTTAGTTCGATTTTACTACCTAATTACATTCCATACGATAAGTTGAATAAATAGTTTTATCAATTTTATAATAAAGACTAAAATGGAGAAAAATGTTTAAAAAAAAAAAAAGAATTACATAGGAGACCAAGTTTCTAATTAGTGACAAATTTAAAAAGTGACAAATTTTATTTTATATATAAAACGAGACAAATTTTGGGATGGAATTTCTTTATGGATGATCCTTGGGCTTGTTTCAAGATCTTGTGGGGTGTTTTTCCCATGTTTTGTGGTTGCTTTTCAATAGAAAAAAAAAATTGAGAGTTAAATAAATTAAAAGGCCATGGAACTAGAAATATACTTCAGCAGATAATGGGTGAGAATTCATAGCTCCTTTTGTTCATACACACATAAATTAGATCAATATAATGATAGTATATTCATTTAATCTCCTTTGGTTCATACACTGAGCATCAGATTTCACTAGAGGATTTTCATCTGAATTATATTTCATACTTTCTCGTATAATAACTATGAATGTGAATCATAGTTCCGATTTACGTTCACGTATTTATAAAAATTATACTATGCACCCTAAAAATATATCTATTGTGCAGCTAATACTATCAAAATAGAAAAATATGTATTTAATATATTGAAAAAAATTAATCTAAGACTCAATTACAAAATCCATAAAAGTTCAATGGACTTAGTAGGATCCGGTTTGACTAAATTTTATAGTAAACCATTATCAATTCAACATCATCATCTGCGGTTTTAATCTCATCTTACTAAACTTTTTCTTTTCAAAAATAATCTGGGAGGAAAGCTTATAAATTATTGACTTGAAGCTGTCAAATTATTAAGTGTAAAGCATAAACAAGACCGTTCCATTGTATAATTTCTCTTAGCTTTAAGTGTTCACTTTTGAGCATGCCAAATTTGAAAAAGACAAGGTACAATATGGAAATTTTAGAGTAGACTTGTTCCATGTAGACCTTTCCAATAGAAAATCAATACATATGCATTTTTTAGTTTTCCAACACGCATTTTTGTTTTCCAACACAAATATTATTATGTGTTATCTTTTTATTGAAAGAGTCCAAACGGATTCGTTCCACTCTAAAATTTCTCGTCACAACCTGATGCAGCCCTGAACCTTCTGTAGCTGACTAGAACTATCTAGTATAGTATAGATACAAAATCTAACCGACAAGTTTATTTTCCTGTCATCAATAGCTATCACAAAACCAAATAAATGATCAGTATCGACTTCTATGACAAAAACTTCACTTAAACCACCAACGTCAAAACTAGAGATGTAAACGGCACGGGACGGAGATTGGCAATCTCATCCCCTTTCCCCGGCTAGGCGGGGATCCCCATTCCTGTCCTCGTTTAGCAAATGAGAACAATCATAATCCTCATCCTAGATCTCGTCAGGGAATGGGATCCCCGTGGGATACCCGTCCCCGTTAAGATTGAGATTCATCACTGGAAATCAACCGATAAAAGCAGAAAACACGCGTTGATTTCCTCGAATCCGATCCCAAGAGCTAATGAAGTGGAAATAAAAAACCAAAGCTATTAAAAGGAAGTTTAGAAACTTACCCGGAAATCTCAGAAAAAGAAGGCTGCAGAAATCAAAATAGATTTCCTTCACCGTCACGTACACGAACGGCTATCAGACTAACTCCGTGCTAGCGGATCGGCAAACTCAAGAAGAGAAAGAGAGATGAGTGGGGCGGCTCAAATCTACTCCTTTTTTCTTTACAAAAGAAGAAGATGGATAAGATATAAAGAAAAGAATGCAAAATCCAACTTTGCAACCTCAAGTCCAACCATGGCTCATCACTTCTCTTCTCATCTTTATCCATAAGGAGTAAAGTCCAACTTTGCTTCCTTTAACCCTATCCAAAAGAGATGACTCATCACCCTTATGACATAAGGATGACTCACCATACTCACCCATGAATTCGGCCCATACCACTCCATCCAATGTAGGCTTTAATTCTTTTAAGCCCAGGCCCATTCTAATTCCAATTATTTAATTAATTTCAAATGTAACTTTAATTTAACATGTATGCTTATATATTATATACCACTGTTGGGATTCGTCACCGGAAATCAACCGATAAAAACAGAAAACACGCGTTGATTTCCTCGAATCCGGTCTCAGGAGCTAATGAAATGGAAATAAAAAACCAAAGCCATTAAAAGGAAGCTGAGAAACTTACTCTGAAATCTCTTAAAGAGAAGGCTGCAGAAATCAAAATAGATTTCCTCCACCATCACGTACACGAACGGTTATCGGACTAACCCCGTGCTAGCGGACCGGCAAACTCAAGAAGAGAAAGAGAGAGGAGTGGGGCGGCTCAAGTCTACTCCTTTTTTTTTTACAAAAGAAGAAGATTGATAAGATATAAAGAAAAGAATGCAAAGTCCAATTTTGCAACCTCAAGTCCAACCATGACTCATCACTTCTCTTCTCATCTTTATCTATAAGAAGCAAAGTCCAACTTTGCTTCCTTTAACCTTATCCAAAAGAGATGACTCATCACCCCTGTCACATAAGGATGACTCACCATACTCACCCATGAATTCAGCCCGTACCACTCCATCCAATGTGGGCTTTAATTCTTTTAAGCCCAAGCCCATTCTAATTTTAATGATTTAATTAATTTCAAATGTAACTTTAATTTAACATGTATGCTTATATATTATACCATATAATATATTACATACAACTAAATTAGAATTTATTTGACCTATTACTTTAATCACGGAATTAAATTAGACATGCATAAAAAAAATACATGTAAACCTATACATATATAAATATTTCCACTTAAAAAGAAAAGGTACACTTCAATTTTGAAACCATAGCTTTTTATTTCTAAATGAAAATTAAAAATTTTAGTTTTAATTTTATTTTAGTATTACAAAATTTAATAATTTATATAAGATAATATATAATTAATACTATATATATAATAATAATATATATATAAATAATTATAAGTGGGAATAGTGTCAGAGCTCTCCACAGGGACTAAACAGAGACAGATAATCTCATCCCCATCCCAATTTAGTATTCGGGGATAAATTTATCCCCGTCCCCTCCCCACGGGAATCCCAATCCCCGTCGACAAAGCTAGTGAAAACATTGTTTTGGCCTTGTATTTACCCGAATTTTAATTCTTTTAACCCTGAAATTTCGAACTGTCACGGTGAAACATTAAAAAGTAAATTTCAATAAAAATCAGGGTCCAATTTTAGCCAAAACAAAATTCAGGGGCCAAAATTCAAAATTTAAACAAAAGTTAAAGGGCTAAAAGTAGATAGTATTTTGACAACCACCAACAGTCTATTCATTACCAAAATATTTCAAAACGTTCTCCTCAACCTACAATCTTCCACAATACATGGTTCAAAAATCACAATGCTCTAAAGTGAAAAATACAAACGCACAAAGAAACCAACAATGACTAGGTTCCATGTTTTTCATCACTCAGTACTTGTTCAAGTAAACAGCAAACTCCAACGGAAATTTTGGTGATTAAACGTCAATTGAACCACCAAACAGAAATGGGAAACTGATAACAAAGCAAAATTATAAGAAAAAATGGACAGATGATGCGCCTAATATGGTATCCAGGAAAAATTTCAAGAATTAAGTGTCTAAAAGCACCTACAAGCCTTTGAACCAGAGCTTCCACTTGTCTTGATGAACGAGCCTATATGCTTTCCAATGCTTGAAGTACATCAGCCTTCAAATCCTCAAAGTCTTCAACTCCAAAGCTAAATCGAACCAAGTTATCTTTAATCCCATAACTCTCCCTCTCTGGTTGGGTAAGATCCCTACCAAAATTCAGGCATAGAAATATAATTAACAAGATGATAAACTCCATTAGCCATAAACAGCATCTACACATCCCGGCAAAATGCATAGAATAGACATCTTCAATGATTGACATTTTTTTGAAAGAAGGTTGAACATGCATATAGCATTTCCAGATTCCCAGTAGTCAACAAATACAGATTTAAACCTAGCCCAGCAGTTTTCAACAGTATCACATATAAAATATTTATTCCAGATAGCTGTTTATGTCTATGCAACCAACGTTATATAGGACTGAAAACATGAGTATGTCTACGACATCTTTCATATACTCATCCACGTTGGTGCTTTGTAATAGTGTCTTCCATGTTTCTTGCTTGATATTTCAACTTTTTACTGATTTACCAAACAGGAGACATGAAATGCATTGACATCAACAATAAATAGAGATATAATTTGGATACGTAATGAGGAAAGGGATTTTCTATTAAGGATGAGTATGACATTTTAGTTTACTGCACATATAAACACTTGTTTCATAGATAGACTAGTCCAGGGTGAATAAAAATCATGAATCAAAATAAGAGAAAATACAAATACTCCCAACCATATGACAAAAAAAAAAAAAAAAAAAAAAAAGGCTTACCAGTAAGACATTATAGCTGGCTGATCCACTATACTTTCACAGCCACCAAAAGATGGGGCAATATATGGAATTTTCAATGAGTCCACAAATTTTATGGTGGTCATCAAGTCTCCATCAACCTGCAGCATTAAATGAAATGTTACATAAGCTTAAAACTGCCTTTTTACCAGGGAAAAAAAAAGTAGTTTACATGAACCACTGCCTTTTCACATATTGCAGTAGTCTAAAATACTCACCTCAAAACTCACCACACCACCAAAGCCAGTCATTTGCTTCTTGGCAATGTGATGTTCAGGATGACTAGGCAAGCCTGGATAATAAACGCGCTTCACCTGTCAACATCATTATAAGAATTCTCATTATGAAGGATATAAGGGATTTTGATGTCTTAAAGAAGACAAGCAAATGATTTATCAAGATATTTCATGTCATTCAAATCTTTCCAACGGCATTATCAAAAGATACAAGAATGGATATATAGCCCGTTGTTGCATAAGGTAAGAAGTCCACATTACAACAAGAATGGAAAATTGTGCTTCATAATTGAGCAAGTCTAGATTTAAATTTTCAAGATAAACTATCTTCAAGCTAAGTAGATTTCTCAAGGATGAAGGGAGAATATAAAGATATTATCTTTCTTCCAGTACAAGGGAGAGACTTTCATGCCTTCTAAGACAGTAAGCCCTCAGATTAAGGTAACCACGGCTGTGTTACTCATGAGTTGCCACTGGCACTTCATGCTAAGGTTCTTTGATGGACAATCCTTAAAAAACATGGGATAGTTTAGGTGCACAAAAAATAATATGATATTCTTCACCAAATGAAAAGGAAGAAAATTAAGAAAGAAATTTTACAAACCTTAGGATGTGCCTCTAAAACTTCGGCCATCCTTAATGCTGTGGAGTTCTGTTGCTGTACACGAAGATGCAGAGTCTTCATGCCTCGGATGATCAGATAAGCAGCATTCTGTTGCATTTTTTGGCAAGAATATGAGTATAATTTGCAAGTAAACAATCATGCTAAGATCTAGTTTTAAAGACCAATCAATAAATCGTTCTAGCAGCTGCCAAGTCCAAATACCAAAATATGATCTACTTTAAAAAGTCTTATACCTCAATGAAATTTTTAATATAATGCGAGGGGCAAACAGATAGACAGGAGTCTGGAGCAGATATGCAATACAGATCCTAATATGTAAATAAAATAACTCACCGGGTTGAGAGTACCACCCAAAACATGATGCAAATTACGAACTTCTGAAACTAACTTTGTGGAACCACTGATGCAACCTGCAAGGACCTGGAATAGACATATGCATTTAATGCTTTGCTCTGTGTGAACTGATGGTATCATTTGACTAATGGGTTAAGCAACAGGCTCAAACTCACATCATTGTGCCCGCCAATGAACTTTGTTGCAGAATGCAGAACAAGATCAGCACCAAGAGCAAGTGCCTTCTGATTGAGCGGTGTTGCAAAGGTACCATCGATGCAAACTATAGCACCCTTTCTGCGGCAAAGCTCTGAAACCAACTTAATGTCGACACATCTAAGGAATGGATTGGTAGGAGACTCGGTAAAAAAGAGAGAAACCTGAATGGAAGAAGGTTGAGTCAACTCATGACAAAGCATCACCAAAGCAAGACTTAAAAGGAACTCAAACTACAATTAATCTACTATTGCTACTCACTTTGTTATTCTCAAGAGCTGATTCAAGACCTTCAATATCTGCAGGGTCAATCACGGTGGCCTGCAGAATCAATGATAATCCAACCCATAAAAAGAAATTTCAAATATAAATCCATAATGCCAATATTCAGATAAGAGAAATCCTCAGCCAAGTACAGATTCCCACATCAGAGTTTTAGGAAAACAAGGCAATAAACATTTCTTTGGATCATACAGATTAGGAAGCATTTGCTTATCTACATCAGTAGCTTCAGAATCCAACAAAAACATGTTAAACATAACTCCTAAGTTTTTACGTGCAACAAACAAGGACAACAAAATTCTTCAAAAAAAAAAAAAAAAGCATAACAAAAGAGAAAATAAAAGGAAGCTAGGAAGTGAACGTAATCCCCAATTTGTCAAAAACAATGAAAAAACAGCTGCAAATGATTGAGTTAATTGATCAAACTATACAGACCTTACATAGTCAGTTCGTTATCAACAAGAAAAACTAAACATTCTTCAGACTTTATATTGTAAAAAAATAATCCAAGAAAGGACCGGATTCTGCAACCTCAAGGTACACAGTCCTCAACAAGCAAGAAATAAAAGGGAAGAACCAATACCGTGATCCCCATTTTAGGAAGAACAGTCTCAATGAATATCCTAGTCTTCCTATAACAATCAGTGGTTGTCACAAGATGTCCGCCAGCCGGAACCAATGCCATCAGCATGACAGTACTAGCACACATCCCAGATGCCATAATCAAAGTTGATTCTGCCCCCTCAAGCGCACTGGTTTTAAGTAAAAAGCGGCAGTTTTATTAACTATTAGATTGTAAGGGAAGAGAACATCACCGGGCAACCTGGTATAGAGACAAACCTTATTTTCTCTTCTAAGACCACGGTGGTTGGATTTCCATAACGGCCGTATTCAAAACTTGCACGGCGCTTCTCCTGCAATGAAGGCACGTATATAAACATAAAACAATCCATCTTAAATAAATAAATAAAAAGGCACGTCAAGAAACGGCTTGTTAATCAATTAGGAAGCACACAATACCTATACATTTAACAATCTGTTATCGTTACCCCCATCAAATAACAAATGAAGCAAAGGAACATTAAATGATGAATTTTTGGCTAAACGCTAACCTTAAAATCAATGAGTTCAGCAGTTTTCTTAAAGAAGTAGGCAGAAGTATTAACCACTGGAGTCGTAATTGCATCTGTAACTATACCGCGACCTAACCTCTCACCTGGATTAACCAGAAACAGCACAACAATTCAATCAATCACCAATCAAACTCTTATTAGCCATATAAGATTTTTTTAAATAAAAAATAAAAAAATGCACACACGATTTACTACCAAACGAACAAGAGAAAAAATTGAAGTAATACAAAAATTAATTAGGTAATACATTAAATATAAACCATAGAAGAAAATATTGTATCGGAAAATACCAGCATGAATAGTGATGCTCCCATCGGAGCTCAAAAACGATGAGTATTTCAAATCGCTACTCAAATCCTCAAACTGTACACTTCCATTTTCAATAACCTCCTCAATCCCCGCTTTGTCATTGCCGGCAATCACCTTGGCCGGCTCAACAGCGGGAATGACGGAAGTGGCGGCGGCAGCTGCATTAGCCGCCGCCGAAGGGACACCGGCGGCGGAGTTGTTAGACCACGAAGCCGCAACGATTTGCGCGACGCCAATGTTGCTACAGTTGCGGCGAGCCTTGGTGCTGAGCTGGCGAACGAAATTCGGGGGGAACTTCAAGATCAGAGAGGACATACCTCCGCCGAGAAATGAGGCCGTTCCATTACGAACCGAATTGACTCGAGAGGAGAACCGGCCGAGACTCGGCTGGTCCGTGCCAGACGGATCGGAACGGCACTCGAAGGAAGGAGATAAGGCGGCGGCGGTGGCGGGAAATAACTTGATGCCACAGGAAGACACGGCCATTTTGCGAATCGGTCTCTCTCTCTCTCTCTCTCTCTCTCTCTCTCTCTCTCTCTGTTGTTCTGTGTGGAAAATGGAAAGTAGGAGTTTGAGATGGCTCTACCAAGTATTCGTGTGGTCAAATGAGCTCATTATAAAGCGCGTTGGCAATCGTCGTTTTTCCGTCATTGTGGTTAGGTTTCGCAGATCTTTTTATCGTTTTTTTTCGTAACCATGGTTAGGTTAGACTGTATTTTAAAAGAAAATGTTTCACATAAATAAATAAATGTTAAGATCTATAATATAATATTTAAAAAAAAAAACGTGAGATAAAATCTATAGAATAATTTAGAAAAATGAACTTAATAAATTTTCAATCATAAGTCTGAGAGAATTAAATATAATAAAATATAATGCATTAAAACATTTAAAGGTTTAAAAACAAACTTAAAGACTATTCTCTCTATTATTTTTAGTACTCTCATTTTTAATTAATGATATAATATCTGTTTTGCAAAAAACTGAAATTTTGTACCTTCCAGTTAAAGAGAAATAGTCTTACCACTAAGCTATAGCCGATGAATTTTATGGATATAATAATTTTTAAAGTAATATCATAATTTAAGGATGAATTACAATCATTTTCTTTTAACTTGATATATTTTACTTGTTTTACCCGTTTATAATTACTGAGTATAAAATATAATGGATAGACAATTAAAACAAAAAATAAAAAAATATAGTCATAGCTGGTTTAATGTTTTTACTGATAAGAAAAATATATAGATAAATATGCAGTGATAGCTGTCTAATTTAGCATTTCATTAATTTTGTTAAATTAAACATTTTCCACTATGTTACACGGAAACGAAATTGAAAACGTCATTTCTAAGAAAACATAGGAAATGAAAACTGTAGGAAAACGTGTAAATAATAAAAATAAAGGGTATAATTATAAATATTAAAACTATAAAAATGTATTTATATAATTATACTTTGTAGAAACTAGAAAAAGAACATGCATTTAATAAATAAATTCATCTAATATTTGTTTAAATATAAAACTAATTTACCATTATAGCTAGTTGTAATTGAAAAAAATATCAAATAATAATTTTAATTAGCAATTAAGAGTTTTGAATTGAATAGTAAATTTTAGTTTGGTAAATTTGTAGTCTGAATTGGAGGCTAATTTACCATATACGGTTTCCTAAATTATATTTTTGTTGTAATATAAAGTCATTAATGGTCTAAATCATGATCATTTACATTTAATATTTACAGAAATGCGTCTGGAAACGTTTTGTACTAGTTTTCAGAGTTTTCCTTTCCGAAACTATAATAAAACTAAAAAACGTGAGTGTTTTAGAGTTTTTGTGTTTCATTCATCTACAAAGTTGGATCATATATTTGTTACAATATAAAGTCATTGATGGTCTAAATCCTGATCATTTTCATGGATTACAAGTGTTGTATACTCCAAGCACACTATTTATATACTACACTCATCAAGTTAAGGAGTTATAAAGTGTTTATTTATTTATTTATTTTAATGGAAAATGTCAAAGTGAATCAAAAAGAATAATCCAAAACAATATTAGGCCAAAACAAAAGAGGGGCATTTTCTAAGAGAACTAGATGAGAAACTAAGTTTAAAACTAGATAAACCATGTGCAACAATGTTGCAACTCCTAGGATCAAAACAAATGAATTCAAAATTTTGACAAAAAGAACCCATTCCCTTAATATCCTTAATAGTACAAAAGAAGCAAAGGTCTTTCTAAATATGAACACAAACTCTTCAGCTATTGACACAATATGATTCAATAATGAAACTATGAAAATCAGTATTCACCGATATTTGAACACCATAAAAAATGGTCGGCATGCAGCTTAACTTGTTTTGTGACAAGGAGGAATAGAAATAGCAACAATTAAGAAAAATTGTCCTCAATTATATCTAATAATAATATCTGCTAACGTTACATTGCATCAATCATCTGGAGAGAACAAGTGCTATATCTAAGGTGTAATTATTTTGGAAATATGTGCTTTTTAATTGGATATAAAAAGTGATATGTGTTATATTTAAATTAATTAATATCTACATCTAGATATTACAAATTTGTTGGAAAAAATAGGTTTTTGGTTTAAATTTTAAAATATAAAATTAGAATAAAAATTTTTGAAAATGGAAAGTTAGAATACAATTTTTGAAATTTGCAAAAAAATTTGAAATTCGCGAAAAGTCCAAAATCGAAATTGAACTCACCTTGAATTACAAACTTTACAAAATGATAGCATGGAGCTATAAAACTGGCCGTGTGGACCACGCGGCTTGTTTCCGCGTCCTCTCATACGCCAACTCCCTCATGGTCACATGGCTTTCAGTGACCCGGGATAAAACCGACTCCTTAATAGATCGGATCCTGAGAAGCGCCGACTCAAATAACTTGTACCACTTCAAGTCTCCTAACCCAAGGGACAGGTGAACGGATCCCCATTAGACACGTGTAAGGACGTGATGTTGTACCAGTAAAGGTTCTGCGGGGACAAACGCAGGGTGGAGGCCGCAGAGGTCAGGTACAAGAGAGTGCCGCGGAGACAAGAACAGAGTGAATCCGCCGTGCAGCTGTGCCAGAAAAGGGGACCACTTCCAGCCAATGAGAGTGAACCGTACAAAACGGTCTGACAGGGTCACGCGGATGAACCCACTATAAAAAGGGAAGATAAGGGACTCCCCAGGTATCTTTTCCAACAGTACAATTTTTCTTCGTTCTTCTATCCCTTTTTTCTCCAAAATCCTCTAACTTTGGCATCGGAGTGGACCCGGAGGTCACCCGGTCCTCAACCCCTTCATTTCAGGTACACGGCCTTCCGGTGAGACTAGACGGTATTACCAGTCGTGAAGACCGCGTGGAAGTCACTTCCTTTTTGGGACTATCACAAAACAAATAAAGTATCTAATTATTTGTTTAGATTGCTATTCTCTAGCAATCAAATACCGTCTAAGTTTCGATACCGCCGCACATAAGAGTGATTAAGATTATTTTTATCTTTTTAGAAGTCCTTTTTTTATTATTATTATTATTATTTATACATAAGACAAACACAAGTTAGTATTGGATTTAATAATCAGAAGATGCATGAATCTTATCTGAATTACAACAACCCAAATTGGTATAATTTAATAAAATAGGGAAAACAAACAATAACAAGGAGAGAAATGTTGAAGCCTACCGATATGGAATCTAGCCATAAAAAAAAACAAAAAACCAAAATTGTAGACTTCGTAATGTCGACAACTCCACAGCATCTGTAGATATTTTAAAAATAAAATATTGATTTATGTTACTAAAATAAGGCAAGGCCCACCATTTCAATTACTTCTTCAATTTCACGAAAAGCCATATTAACTCCACTTGTGCTACACCATAATTAAACCAAAATACTTGGGTTTGATAACGACACAACCGAGAAATTATACAATGGATTCGGTCTATGTGGACCTTCCCAATAAAAAATCGACACATAAGTATTTTTTATTTTCCCAATGCATATGTTGTTTATGTGTCAGTTTTTCAGTCAAACGGTCTATATAAACCCGGTCCACTATAAAATTTCTCCGACACTACCATCCTATTATTTTTCTGCTTTTAGTTTTCAGTATGAAAAATTTTATTCCCTTACTTTAATTTACACCATAAAAATTTGTTCCCATCCGATTTAGCCTTTATAATTTTAGTTATATGATTTTTTTTTTTTTTTTTACTTTCTAAACTGTATTGTTAAGTACTATTTCACACTGTTGGAAGTTAGAACAAACGTGACAGGCACTTACAATTTTATGACTTCATAGATGTCCAATTTAACTGAATAAAACAGAGTTTTGTTGGAGCATTCTTTAGCCCGATATTAAAATAACAATGGTTTTCTTTACCCAATAAAAAGAGAATGACCTTTTTTGATGAATTAATTCCTTGTCAATAGTCATTGGTATATTCCTTTATTAACTTCGTCATTGTTTTTATTCTTTTTTCTATATATTACTCATTATTTCAATTTTGATATCTAAATATCAAATGGCAATAGAATTTTTATGAAGTATTTGAAGTAAAACAAAATGACCATTTCCTCTTTGGCGTGTTTCCATTATAATATAAGCATACTCATAAGAGAATAGAAACTCTATTATATCCTTAAAAATTAAATATCAAAACAAAAAGACATCTTTGATGGTGAAGCTACTATTAGTGTTATGATTTTTGGTTGCATAATTAAACCTACAAATAACATAATAACAACAAACAATTAGTGGGTTATCTAGTTAGACTCCATATAATCCATGTGGGATAATTTGGAGGACTATCTTTGAAGGAAATAACAAAACCATATCATCTTCCATTTTGTTTGTTCCCACACTCTCTATAACATATTTCCTTTTATAATGGTATTTCGTCAAGGTTGTCTTGTCACCATTCTATTTTAATTTTCCTTCCATTTCACTGGTTCATTTTTTTTCTTCATAAAACATGGTGTACTTTTTAAAAGGGTATCTTTACTCACAAAGTGGATACGTACCGATTAGATTAATACTTTTTTTTTAACCACAAGTATTTTCATTAAGATAATCTTGTTTAGGGCTTAGTTACAGTTAAAGCTCTTCATCCTTCCCTGCGGATGTATTTAGTGGGATTCGAACCTAAATCTTCTCCTAGATACTCATCATGGGTTGCCAAGTGAGCTACAACTCGTAGGTAGACCAATACCTTATTTAAGTGGGAGATAAAATGCTTCAAAAAAATTAAGGTAATTGCTAAAACTATTGAAATATGACTTAGTTTTATATATATTGTTTGAAGTGATGTTTTAATTTGAGAATTTATATATATTTTAAAGATAAGTTAGAAATGGAGGAAGTTGAAGATCACCTCTTCTATTCGTACAATGTGGCGGCTATATAGATGTTGGAAATGTGAGTTGCACATAAAATGGTCGAGTCTAAATGAGAATGAGAAAAAAAGTTATGCTTCTAATTATGTTATGAATGTAGATTGGGATGAAATTACCAAATATTGAAACTCCGAAGAATTTAAGGTAAGTGATTTCTTGTAACATCTTTAAAAATCATGTCCATTTCTTTTCGAGATTGATACATTCTTATTCCACTTTGACATGCAAATAACAAGATGTGGCTTATCCAACATACTAAAAAGAAAATTAAAGGTGAAACGGTATGGTCAGGTCTTGCATCGCAAGAAAATTATCTGAGTATAATGGTATATATGAAATGGCTATTAATCATGTGTTTGTTAAAAATAAAAGCATGCTAGTGTCAACTATACATATGTTTTATGTCTACATAAAATGTTTCAATTCTTTTTATAAATCAGTAAAAGCTAAAAGTTTTTGTTAGAAAACAAAATGAGGGTCAAATTGTTGCAATAACTGATGATGAAATGCTAATTCAAGTATTCGATAAAAATTCTAGATACTTCTGAGGTAGAGGGGCAGGTGTGAAAGGTCCAAGTTCAAAAGGCGCATCTCGAAGCTTAAATATTGATGAAATTCGTCAAGAAATACGAGCTGAAATGTAATCAAAATATTGAGAATAACGATCAAAGATAAGATGGAGGAAGTACAAACAAAGAATGAGGAAGAATTAAACAAGTTGCATACAGAAATAGTTGAACTTTTGAAGCCAGTTGACACTCCTGAGTTCTTGCGTTTCAATAAGATATAATTTCGGGAATTACCGTTTCTAAAGTTATTTTCTAAAGTTGGTACTATTGAACTAGTTTTCATGTTCTGTTTTTGTATTTTGAATTGTTTGTATTGGTACATCGAAAGAGAGTAGGAATTTGAGTATAGTTGTAAGGAAGTTGGGTTAGAATGCTGATGACTTAGAAGTAATGAACAAGTGGTTGCTTTATCATGTTTAGCTCCATTTTAAGAGATGCTGACTTTAGTCACATCAAATATTAGTGAGTGTGAAGCCATGTGCACGCTATGAATGGATTGCTTTGGATTACTTCCTGCATAACATCTCAGTAGACTTAAAATTTAAAATGGGTCATTCTGCTATGCTGCATGAAATTAAGGGCTACCTATCTAAAGCATTCCAAATTTCATCCTGCCAATTACCCTTTTTACTACCTCTCATTGTTGATTTGGGCCACCTTTTGTTACTAAGAAGTAAATTATTAATGTTGAACTCCAAGGTCCACCTTTTGTAATTATAGATCAGGTTGGCCTACTAGCTTTGTTTAATAATTGCCTCAAAGCCAAGGGTCTAAGAACTTAAGTTAAAGTAGTAGAACTAGAGTCTAGAGGACATCTTGATTATTAAACACCTGCAATGCCACTTATTCATTACATTTCCTTTTTAAATTCACAAATGTTGTTCACCAAGCACATGTATCCCACATGTTAGTAACACCCTTTTAAGCTTGACATTTGTTTATGAATAAATTATTCAAAAAAATTTTAATTATGTATTACCTTTGTTAAAATTTGATTTATCATTATTATTCTTATTCTTATTATTAAGTATTACTAATTCTATCCGATTTTTCTTAAAAAAAAAAAAGATTAAATCAATTAACGTTGATGAAAATGTTTTAATATGTATTATTTAGGATTTTTTTAATAAATTAATCATCAGTTAGAGTTATTATACATATCAAGTAATATATATATATATATATTATTTGGGATTATTAAGTGGTAGCTTTAAATAGAGGTGTCAATTATGTACACGACCTGCTGAAACGACACGAACCCGACACGAATTTAGTGGGTTTGGGTTTGCTTAAACAGGTAATGAGTCATTTTTGGGTTGACACGAAAGTGACACTTTGTGTCGGATTAGGGTTGACCTGCTAACCCGAAAATGACACGAATATTTAAAATTTATTATTATATTTTCCTATATTTTTACATGTTACCATTAAGAAATGTAATATAATATATATAACTCACAAATACAAAACAACTTTTCAATAATTTTACACGTCATTCTTAATAGATGTAGTAAAATGACACATAAATGCGAACAAGACACAATCCAAAATAAAAAAATAGAGCGTTAAGATTTGTAAAAAGGTTTTGGATCAATATTTTAGGTCAACAAGGGTTAAATTGTTAATTTAGATACGGCATAAATATTTAAAATTTTTAATATTTCCTTTATAATATTTTTACATGTAACCCGAAAACACGACACAAAACCGACACGAACACGATTGGGTTAACTCGATTATGACACGAAAATTTTTGGGTCGGGTTTGGGTTTTGCCTACTGAAACACGAATCCGAATTTGACACGACACGAACACGACCCACTTACACGAATTGCCACCCCTAGCTTTAAACGGAATAAATAGCATGCAAGTAATCGCATACATAGATTCTAATTTAAGACAATAGGATTAGGTTTATCTCTTGTAGCGTTGATTGTAAATGCTTCTAATCCAATCCTCGAACTTAATGAGAGTTTGTGTCACAAGTATCAATTGGATTAGTACGGTATAGTAATATGATTTCATAGTCTAAAAACCAAAAGAAGAGAGATTTCGGCTAAAGAAAGAATTTTGTGTTTTGGTCGATATCTTGAATCACAACACACTAATTAATTAGACCAAACCTCCTATTTATAGCGGGAGTAGTTCTATTCCCTATAAAACTAAGGTGGTATTTGTTTTCTACCTCAACAGCAGCTGTTTGCTATTTCAACCTAAAAAGGAGTCTTTATAGTGTTTGGTTAGAAATTGAAAACAGTTGCTATTTGTTGTTATACAAGAATTGAACGGCAGAATTGAACAGCAGTATTTTGGAAGTTTTGGGTGAGTGCTTTTCCCAGTTAATTTATTTTACCCTAATTACCCTTATGCACAATGATTTATTTTACTCCCTAAACATAAAAGGTAGAAAAACTTGAACAAGTGGAACGCAAAAACAACCTGATACTCAGCAATGATCATCTTCTTTTTCTCTAGTTTTTCCTTGCAGGCATGTGTTCTTTTCCTTTCCTCTTATTTTAATCTAATTAATTGCATCAATTAATTGAATAATTTAGTGCTTTATTTTTATTTATCCCAAGAACAAAAAACTTAGAAAATTTTGCTGCAAACAGTATTAGAAAGCAATTGAATTAAATTTATGTTTACCAATCGTATGTTTGTCCAAGCAATTTAATTGAATTACGATAGATTCATGGAGGCCCTTGGGTTTTGCACCAGTTGATGTAGAATTCCTTGAGGCATATCAGATCAGTAGCAGAGTAACTTGTAGCCATTCTGTTTGTAACTTGTAGCCATTCTGTTTGTTGATGCATGTAGTCGAAGTTAGGGAGCTGCTGCGTTTTGAAGCAACAGTGCAAATAGAAACTTCAATTACTGAAACTATGGCATGTTTATTGCTTAATTAACTGCATTATTAGCTGGCCGTAGGCTTATAGCAATTCATTAAAAACTACTGCATTAATTTATGCTTCTGATTTTGGCCCCTAACTAGAATGAAGGTTTTCATCCTTCTAATGATTTTTCAATTTATATGCTTTAAACTAAAGATGAGTTTTTTAGTTGAATATTCAATTCAATTATTTGGCAACAAATGGAGAACAAAAAACTCATCATAAATGTTGTCAATCCCATGTTGTATCAATCATTATTTTATTTCCCTTGCCCACAAATAATTAATAGAAGAGTTAGTTTTGTGAACAACCATCCTTTATTGAATAGATCAATAGAAGAGAAATCCATTTATGGTTCAGAGCAACCATATAAGGTATGTTAGATGGCTTTTGTTACTCAGAAGGAATTTATAAAAGCCTTGGATCTACAGAATGGGAGGTTTAGATTGCAAAAATAAATTAGAGAATTTCTATTAATTGAAATCATATTATCTCCATACGAAAAATTTTTAGCTCTTCCAAATCTTTATAGGTTAATTTTCATAAGTTTTGTTTACTCACCTTTTTAAGATTTGTTGACTCTGCCACATGCATCACATTTAATTTATCATGTTAGGTGAATAGCCTTTTTCAGCCCTTTGCTTATCCTGTTGCACTCTTGTGCGAAGTGATGCCTCCAATATGTAACTTAAAAGAAAATTTCCCAGTGACCTGTATTGAGCTGCATCTATGATTAAAAGTACTGTACTCTTTCTTGTCTTATGAATGAATGTTGTTGTGCAAAGACCAAGTTTCTGGCCTTCATTTTTTAACCTTAACTACTGTTGATTGTCTTACAACAATAGTGTGTCGACAATCTTGTGAATACTTAAATTAATTGATTTCTTGTAAAACGGTTACTCCTGTGTCTAGGAAGAGAAGAGCTATTTGATGACTTATTTAGCTGCTTTATGAAATTCCGAGGGGAAAATAAAAGATTAGAAAAGAACAGGAATTGATGAGAAATCTTATAATGATAGTCAGGCATCAAGATTGATTTATTATATAACCTTAATATTAAGCTTTTATCGGAATACGGCTGTTTGAATTATTATATGGTTATTGGAAATAATTGTAGGTGGTTTTTTTTTTTTTTTTGAATTAATAGAAATTGCAATTTCTACTAATTTCTGCTGTTTGAATTATTGTATGGTTATTGGAATACTACTATTTCAAATTATTGCTGTTTGATGCAATATCTCAAATTTCTACTAATTTTTTTTCCTTTCTTTGTAATACTGCTATTTGAATTGGTAATATGGCTATTTCTTTTCCTCTTTTTGTTTAGTTTTAGCAATAATACCAATGGAATTTTAGATCATGGTTCTCGCTATACTTTTTTTATAGGTAGCAACATGAGTCAACCAAATAAACCTAGAAGACATAAATGGAGTGATGAAAAATTTAATACATTTTTTGATATTTGTAAATGAGGCACTATTGCTGGTAAAAGAAAGGGGGGGGGGGGGGGGGGGGGGGGCATAGGGTACAAAAGGATGAGTATGGTGTGAGATGAAAGCTCTGAATTATACATTTATTAGATATTAGATGAAACATAAATGGGATTGGATGAAAGAACAATGGAGATTATGGAAAGATTTAATAGGAAGGGAGACTGTATTAGGATGGGATCTTATTAAAGGTACAATTGATGCTTTTGATGAGTGATGGAATACAAAGATACAAGTAAGTTGAGTCTAATAATTTTTATTTTGGTTATTAATTGGGTAATGCACGAATACTTTTTTTTTTTTCACTTATAATATCTAGGGAAATACAAATTATGCACCATTGCGTGAGAAAGGAATTGGAAAAGATCTTTATGAAAAGTATGATTTCCTTTTTATGAACACTGTGACACTGGTGAATATGCATACGTGCCATCTTCTAGAATTTTACCTAATGATAATGAAAAGGATCCAATTTATGGCAGTGTGATTAATTTCGTGCGAAATAGTGATGTAGAGGAAGAAGAATTTGAAGAAAATTTAGATAGAGTGATAAATGAAGACTCTATTGATGGTGAAAATACTAATGGTATTAGTGGTGAGCAAAATGCAAGGAAACAAAAGAAAAAAAAGTTATTTACAGAAGGTTTAGCAAAGAAAAAGAAAGATAATAAGGGTGGGAAAAAATTGGGCACCGAACAAGTTACTGATGTGATTAGAGAATTGAATGAACGTATTAATGAGCGTGTTGAAAATAAAACTACAGCACTGCATGAAATTTTAGGAGATCGACCCGGTTGTTCTATTGATGAGGTTATGAAAGATGTGTTGTCTATACCACAAATAGTTACAGGTTCTAAACTACACTTCTTCTCCACACTTTTGCTTATTGACAAATTCAAGAGGGAAATGTATAATTCTCTTGAGGGAGGTGATGAAAAGTATAAATGGCTTTGTTTTCATTTTGAAATATTTGGGTAGGGAATATGGAAACCGAGTGGCTAGGAAATTGCATGCATGTTATATTTTGCATTTTATCTTTTTAACAAATGCATTTGCAGTTTATAGTATTCTGATTAATTTGAATTGATGTAAACTTTATTTAATAGGTTGACATTACTTTATATTTACATAAAGAGAGTTGTTTTTCTAAATTAATTTATATCTTGTTTTTATAGATATGGACCATATGCTTAAAGTCATTATTGACGATGATAATGATGATAACGATGATATCTGGAGAACAGTGGCATGTAGTGTTGAAATTTTATCTCAATATTATTTGAAATACATTAATAAAGGACCATGTATGGATTCATTTTGAACAGGAATTGTATGGTTATTGGAAATAATGAGAGACAATGAAAAAAGATGTATTAATATGTTTAGAATGATCAAGAAAACATTGATAATTCTTTGTCAAGATCTTAAAGAAAAGTATGGATTAGTTCAATCAAGTAGAATATCAATCTTGAAAAATTTTTTTGTATTTTTTTTATACGTTTTGGCTCATGGAGCTTCAAATTGAGCCGCTTAAGAACGTTTTCAACACTATGGTGAAACAATTAGTATAAATTTTTATGAAGTGTTAAAGACAATGATGAAATTCTCAATTGACTTTATAAAGCCTAAAGATCCAACATTTTTCATGGTACCCATTGAGATACTTAATGATAAAAGATATATGCCATATTTTAAGGTAATGTTGTTGTATATTTTTTTTATATCTTGTTATCTTTGTATTGTTTAATATTATACTTATATATAATGAACTTTGAAATAGGATTGTATTGGAGCGATCGATGGAACTCATTTGATAACTTGTGTGAAAGAAAAAGAGATGATTAAATTTATCATTAGAAAAGGAATGCCTACACAAAATATAATAGCAGTGTGTAGCTTTTACATGTTATTCACATTTGTAATGGCTGGTTGGAAAGGCACTGCTCATGATGTACAACTTTTTCAATATGCTATCAATAAAGAAGTAAATTTTCCTAAGCCACCTCCAGGTAATGACATTTTTTTTTTTAATTTATGCATAATATTCTAGTTTTATGAATTATTTAATGATATATGTATGAAAATTTTATTTGGTAGATGCTGGATATCCACAAATTGAAGGGTATTTGGCACCATATAAGGGAACAAGATATCATTTACCTGAATTTCAGCGTGGTGGTCGACCAAGAGGGTACAAAGAGTGTTTCAACCGTTGGCCCTCATCTCTTCGATGTTGTATTGAACAAACTTTTGGAGTTTGGAAGGCTAGATGAAAAATTTTATGAACGATGCCTTCGTATCCATTTCATAAACAAAGAGATATTGTAATTGCATCAATGACAATTCACAATTATATTTTTTATAAAAGCATCAACAGATATAGCATTTTCGCGTTTTGATAAAGATCCCAATCTGGTTCCATATGACTCATTGCATAATCCAAATGATTTTGATTCAAATGAAAATCACAAAGATACTGGAGTAACTCAAATGAATGCTTTAAGAGATTAAATTGTTGCTGATCTATGGAGAGCAAGGAATGATTTTTGAAGAAAAACAAGAAATAGTTGTTCATCTAGCCATTTATTCATTCTGATTATGTTTATTTATAAAATGTTAATTTTATTTTTACAATTAATTTATTAGTTGATTTAAAACATGTCCATTTTAGTTATTTTATATCCACACAGCAAAAGTAGATTATAGTTTTACTAAACACTAATTACGAATCAGCTAACAGCAAACAGCAACAGTTGAACCAAACAGGACCTAAGAGTCAAATTAATATTGTCATTATTTCATTTCATTAGAGTCATGAATATACCATAATTCTATGGTTAATTGTTAGTGTTTTTTTTTTTTTAAAGTTTTCCCTCTTTGAGTTATCTTTAATCCTTTTTATGAACTATTTAAAAAAAAAACCGGGACTACAATTACAAGTGCTAAAAGAGTCAAATCCCATTAGGCCACCTTTTTTGTTTATTGAGGAATTTATATACTGTATGACTTGCTTGGAATTCAAAATGTAAAATCGTGTTTGGATGGATGTGATAACTTAAAATGTAGAATCGGAATGAATTTCGTAATACCTACAACGTGAATTGCCTTTCAAATTTTGTCATAAGTAACAATGAGCAAAGTACCATAAATATTAAATCGACTGACAAAAATTTAGTTTGTAATGTATAACTAGATTGAAATATGAATATTTTTTCTTATTTCATTTCAAGTATGAAATTTTTAGGACTTGCAAATAAATTTCTCAAAATCTCGAAGAATTCATTTGTTCCAAACAAAATGTATGTATTATTAAAAATTGGATGAGATTTATCGATTTAGAAAAATTCGGGGGAGAAATGTTATCAACTAATAAACACAAAGGGACAAATAACAGTTTTGGAGAAATAGGCCATCAAGTCAAAATGACTTGAATTGTGAATTGTGATGTAGAAATAAGCTTGCACCAAGTCCTCGTGAACTTAGCAAATACTATAAAATAAAATGAAATATTGGGAGCAATGTTATAAAATTAAAAAGGTTAAGGAGCAAATGTTAACAATCAATAGATCAGGGAGGAAATAACAAAATTTAGGTGACGTAAGGGGCAAATAGGTCATTAAACCTTTTGCATCTGTTTGTTTTGTACCATAAGATATGACAGATTCATTGAGAGCCGTTGGATTTATAATATAGTAGACCAGAAATTGGGTGTGAGTGGAATAAACGTGTGATGCCCTAACGGCACAATATAAAAAGGAAAGAAAAGAGTCGCAGCTGCAGAATTCACAAAGCTCTACAAAGCGAGGCGTCAATGGCGGTTCAAATGAATAAAATTCAGGTAAAATTCGCAAGAAGTTGTTGTCCTTGAGATTGGTGTATTAGTTATGCACAAGTAGAGGGGCCCTGAATCTTTAAAGTGATCGGCGGCCTAATATACTTGAAGTGCGAAATTGAAGCAAAAGGGATCCGCTTTGCAGTTTAAAAATCCTTTTCCGTATTTTTGCTGCCAGTAATGCCCTCATATTGTATTCAACATATGTGAATCTATCCAGATGAACAACACTGGATTCATTTCATTTCACTGCAGGAGAAAATGTCAAAACACAACTCACAAGATTACATTTTCTTTATCTGTTTTAATTTCATTAAAATTGGAATTTTTTGGTTTTTATTTTGTAAAAAATAAATGCAGATCTATGCAAAGATAGAGCATGTTCGCTTGCTGTTGACAGATTCATAAGTAAAATACAAGTTATTATCAAAATCTAAGCAAATTAATTTTAGACAAACAATATATTGTAATAACTAGGATGTGGATAGGCTTAGCCCTTAATCTTTTTGCGTAAATGAATCTGAAATGACTTTTTTTGAAGAGAAAAAATTGTCTTCTGGTTCTGGACATACCAAACAAACTTGAAAGGGGAAAGTTGAAAAAAATTGTAACTTTTTAGAGTGAAGCTTGAAGATTGAGAAAAGTAATTGTAGGGGTGAGCAAAACCGAACGAATGTCCAAAAACCGAACCGAATCGAACTGATCCATTTTATAGTTTGGTTCGGTTTGGTTTTAACTGATCCATTTTAAGTTTAAGTTATTAAGAAGTTTGGACTTGGGTTCGATTTGGTTCGGAAGAAAAAACCGAAAAACCGAATAATTGGTAAAATACTAAAATTAATATATACTAATTGTAGAGAATTTTAGACATTATATTCTTTTATAATTTTATATTGTGATTTTTTGGATGCTAATTTATAGTTGTTAAAACTTGAGAGTTGAAAAAAACAAGTAGAGAATTGTAGTATTTTATTGTGATGCAATAATATTATTTAGTATTACTGATTTTTTAAGTTAATTTTTTTGTATTTTAAACAAACTACTTATATAAAATTTTTATTTTGATTTTTTTTTTAAAAAAGAAGTTGATGTTTTTAGTTCGACCTAGTCCAAACCGAACCGAACCGATGTTTAGATAGAACCGAACCAAAATTTAGTCTGGATCGGATTGGTTTATAAAATACAGTGTTTTTTAGATCGATTTTTTTGGTTCGGTTCGTTTTTTGAACCGAACCGGTCCATGCTCACCCCTAAGTAATTGTAAAGAGTTTAGAAAGGGAGGAGCTTGCTGATTAAGAAAAATAGTTGTAGAAATACCAAAGAGAATATGCTTTAAACTACGTTTCAAACCTAGACAATCAAGTGGAGAAATATATGAATCCAAACTGTTGATCATAGTTATAGTGATGCAAAATGGTATTTCTATTACTTTCATCGCTTTTTTTTTTTTTTTTTTTTTGTACTAAACCTTAATTTTTATGGGGTCATTAGAGTTTTAGATTTGGGGAACCGATGGATAGGACTTGTTCATATAATTTTTTTTACTTTTGTTCATTCCAGTTCGAATACATTAAAGTCTATGTATGTATGAACTGTGATTGGAATTAATACAAAATCTCACGGACTGGTTTCCCGCCTTTTTAATAAAATAATTTATCTGTTTTCTACTATATATAGTATTATCTCTTCTCTTGTTCAAAGTTAAAAAAAAAAAAAAAGGTCTCTAAAGACATTTTTATTAAACAAATGAGTAATAAATGGGATGGAAATATTTACTAATAGAGGTGGGTTGGATTGGCCTGAGTTTCAGATTTACAGTTCAGCCCGAGCCCTGTAAATTTTAACTATGGGTTGGGTTGGGTTCAGTACATCTTTTTAGATATTTGACTGTTGAAGCCCAGTTCGAGTCCAACCCATCCCACAAACAGATCTACAACCTGGCCAGCTTCCTCATCAATCATATGTTAAAGAGAAAAAAAATGAACACATCTGCATGAGTTAAGTTAATAATGCAGCTCATGGAAGAGGTAAATTTTAGTAAAAGTGTGATTGAGAATCAAATTTCACCAAATTAAAATATATGATTGAAAATCAAAATTAAATTATATTCTTACTTGTAAATGAGATTTCAGAGCAATGAGATAGAAAATAGATTGATGGTTTTGTTAAGATGAGTTGATGAATCATAGAATGGTGATGACCACCTACATATATATATATATATATATATATATAAATTGCATGGGTCTGACATAAATAATTGGGAAGTGGACCCATCCAAGTTGAAAGAAGCCCACCTAATTTAGGCCCATCTGCGCCATCTATTCATGTCCATCTTTTATTATGGATTTAAAACACACGAATACCTTATGGGCCAAAGTTGAGATTACCAATGTCAATATTCCCTATAGTAATTACAACGAGGTGAACCATTCATAAGCGATTCTGTAAAACTCTAAATCTTTAAACCTCTCTTCAACGGTAAATTATACAATGGATCCAGTCCTTATGGACCTTCCCAATAAAAAAAATTACATATAAGTGTTTTTTACTTTTCCAATGCTTATATTGCTTACGTGTCAGTTTTTCATTGAAATGGTCCACATGGATCCGATCCACAATAAAATTTCTCTTGTCCTAAAAAATAGGAATGAATATAACAAAATAATAAAGAATTATAACAAACATATTAAGTAATTAATATATTAAATTATTTAATTTTTAATGAAATAAAACTGAATAGAGTTATTCTTCAACACCATTGCCAAACAAAAGTTTGATTATACAAAAAGGACAATATGTTAGTTCAATCAAACAAAAATATACCTACAATATACTTAAAACTAGTTATTTTTTTTCTTAATTTTTTTTTTGGAATTTCTTTTTGTTTTTTCATCTTCTTTTTTGTTTTCAATTTTTTTTTCCTTCTTTGTCATATAATTCATTTTTATTTGTTTTTCTATGTTTTATTTTTATGTATTCTGCTTTTTCCATCCTAGTATTACTATTTTCACTAAAATATCATCACAATATCACTACTAACTTCACAAAGTCTCACCAAAATAATGAGATAAAACACTTGTTTTCACAAAACAAAAATGAAATACATGTAAAAACAACATAAAAAGTAATTAAAAATAAGGTACAAAAAGAATGAAAAAACATTTAAGAGTTTCACCAAGACATTACCATGTATATTGAGTTTCACCATAATGTCATGATCACTACTCGCTAGTGGGTATTTCAAGTGTAGTGCGCTAATATAGGACAAGTCACACTAGATCACTTTATTATTGGCTTATATATATACACTGGTTGCATGCATTTATGCTATTATTCGGAGATCTAATTTCAAACCTATGAGTTGTAGCTTGATTGATAACATAGGTTGCGTATGTGGAAGGAGATTCAGGTTTGAATCCCATTAAATACATCCGCAGGGAATGATGAAAAGCTTTAACTGTGACTAACTCCAAATAAGATTATCTCAATGAGAATACTTGTAGTTTACACTTTAAAAAAAAAGAGATTTAATTCCGTATTATTTTATATAGCTTCGGTAATTTATTAAAAAACACAAATATAGTATTTCAAAAATATTTGTAATCGATTTTCTTTATTTAAGAGAGTTGGCACGTGCTCAGTGCTTTAGGAATACATTCCTCCATAATCTTGGTATTTAGCCAAAATCACCATAATTATTTTTTTAAGGGTGACCTAATTTTGAACTCAATCAAAAATTGCATAGGCTAAAACAAATTTGAGGTTAGCATTTTTAGAGGTTTGATGGCTACATCTATCTGGTCCACTAAAACAACATTTTGACACAACATATATACACATATGCAAATTTCGATACATATTTTTTGGGATTTTTACGGAAAGAGAGGAAAAAATGCATTGTTCAAAGCAAAAGGAGAAAGCATGACCTGCTTTTATATATATATATATATATAAGATAATTTTATTACAGTAGAGATAATTTTATTCAGAGTTTGTTCACAGTTAGGATTCGTTATCTCCTTGAAAATTAGTTTAATAAAAAAGTATGAAATTTTTGCATCTTTTAGTTTTGGCACATCTTGAGTATGAAAATTGTATTCAGTTTTTCAAGGATTTTTATAATTTACAGCAAACCACCATTAAAATTTACTAATATATCAATTGAATTAATATGCCATGACATGAAGTTAAGGTGCCATGTTGAGAAAAACAAATATTTGAAAATGCTCTTGGAACATAACCATAATATATACAAAAAAAAAATGAAATGAATGAAAAATACATCAATGATTTGCGAAGCAATAAGTCATAACTTGTGAAGCTATGGGAATCTCTTAGTTCTTTTTTTAATCACATTTTAAAATACATTGTGAAAATGGAGAAATACAATTATAGTCACAGAAAATGGGTCTGCTATATATACCACTACACTACTGCTTCGATAGCCACTTGCATATGTACTATAAGATATCGATGCATATAATATATAGTCACTGCATGTAAAATAAATCTGGTAGGAATTACTTGGAATTAAATATCAGTCAAGTTATAAATTGATCATTTATGAGATTGTTGAGTTGATGAAAAGTGAAAAGGATCGAACCCCCAGTTGAATGCAGCAAAATAAGGTACAAAAAATGGTGCATTGATTCATCAGTAAACTTATACTAATAAATCAAAAAAATGTTGCATAACATTTTCATCAGTTGGGTTCGATGGTACATACCACATGATTAAGTTACAAAAGAGAAGTCATTTAATAAGGCACAGTTGGCTGCAGTTAATTAATTTAAAGACCCATGTGACCTGCATTATACACTGAAATTAATGTTCTTTGTACTGGACCATGAAATTTCTATCGCTGGATAATTTTATTTTTTCTTTTTTTTTCTAAATTGTGGTCAAAATATCACCCTTTTTCCTCTATATATATTGTAACTTTCAATCCCAGGCTGGCTTCATTGTCTATTCAATTAATGGGAAAATTACATTTTTAACTATATATACCTTTTGATTTTTTGCTTTCAATATCTGTAAATGACATGTCCTCCCTCTGTTATTCATTTCTGTTTTAACAATCAATTATAATTAATTAATACAGGTTCGATTAGTCCTCTTTTAATTGCAAAAAAGTCATAAATAAATTACAACTATTGTTTTCAATGTTGATACTTGAAAAATGTTAAGAGAATTCATATAATTGACTAAAATAAATGAACCAGATTACCATACATAAAGTTCATGTAATTCTATCTCACATAATTTGCTTCTTTTTCTAAGAGAGTAGTTCAGTATTCACATTAGGTCATAGACATTTTGTTCAATAATTAATTAAATGTAATAACTAATATTAGGTTCCACAAATGTCACATATTTAGAGTCGTTGGTGAATGTGATATGTGAGCTATGCTATGAAAAAGAATTTTAATGATCGATTCACCGTTTCACATGATGTTTCAGAAGATTCTCATACAATTCCATCATACTTTATGCCATACTTTCGTCATATTTTTTTATGAATAAAACTTTATCAGTACAATTATTTTAAAAGAAAATTAAGGTGCTAAGAAATTAGAATAATAAGGCTTCTAGTTGCTTGAATTATTATTATTTTTTTAAATTTAATTAATCTCTAATTGAAAGAAAGAGGACAAGTAAAAAGTGCCTAAGCAATTTTTTTACGATGAATTAGATCTAATTATAAAAAAAAATTGTTCCGTTTAAGCATTGATTTAATTAGTGGTCCATATATACCCGAAATTATGATTATAATTATAACTTTAAAATTTACTGAAAATTGCTTAAACTAATAAGAGGCTGTTTGGTTAGCTAGAATAGTAGTAACGGATGAGAATGAAAATCACCAATTGCTTTTGCTATTGTTTGATCTAACAAAATTATTTAGGTAATGAGAATCCTATTGTCCCATTTGTAAGAATCACTCATTCTCCCTCTCCCCCATTAATCAAATATTGATTCACATTCTTATATTAAATTTGATAAAAACGGAAAAAAAAAAAAAATTCACCACTTTTTACACTTATTTTATCAAATAACTAACAATTATCTTAATTTCGTAACTTCTCTAATATATTAATATTTTCCTATACAGATATGATTATTATTAACATTATTTAGTTACTAATATAAATAAAATACTAAAATAATAAAATAACAATAATAAATATAAAAGCAATAATTGTTAAACATTGATGATATTTTATATCTTATATATTTTTTATCAAATTGTATTTTATAAAAAGTATTCCAATTACAGACTATACCAAACAAAACTATTAATTGAAGAATCCAATTCTGATTCCCTATAATTTCGTTTCCATTTACAAAACTTAAACCAAACGCATCCTAAGATAAAAGATGATAACACCGAGTCCTAAAATATACCGCGTGTCTCACATGGCTAATAACCGCGACACTCGTCCATGATTTTACACAACAACCAATTGCCTCATGATGCCTCTTCAGCCTTCCACTCGGTCACCAAGAACAGTTGCGAGGCAACACCTTTAAAAATGACCCACTGGATCAAGGAATCAAGCCTGTTAAGCAACTGCTCAGACAACTTGTGCTCTAATTAGCCTCTGTTTAAAAGGACATGTAAGCTGGTTTCCACTGTACACGTGTAAGGATTGGATCTTGTACTAGCAATAGGTGCCGCGGGGACAAGCACAGGGTGAGTCTGCAGCATAGGCATGCCAGAAGGGGACCAAGAGCAGCCCATGCCCAACCAATGAGAGATGAGCGTACATAACGGCCTAACAAAGCCACGTGGACTGATCAAGTATAAAAGGGATAGTGGGAAATCCTACAGGTATCTCATTCTGAATCCTCATATTTCATCCCTATTGCTATCTTCACTCTCTAAGATCTCTGACTTAGGCATCGGAGTGGACCCGGAGGTTACCCGGTCCTCACTTGTTTTCTATTGCAGATATTCGGTCTTTTTTCTGAACCAGGCGGTCTTTTGGCCAATTCTGACCACGTGAAGCCACGTTTTTCCCCGGAGCTATCAAATTGGTGCGATGAGCATGGAACCGTTGGACAACAATGTCATCGGGATCAACAACTTCAGGCGCTGTTTCAGGGGTCCTTTCTCCCCAAAGAGGGGGAATACCACCATTCCCAGATATTGTAATGCCTTTGCCTTTGGCAACCGCAACTCCAAGTCCATCCAACACCTTCACCACGACTTCGGGAAGCCATAATAGCTCTGCCAATGCTGTTTTAGATTGGATTGCCAGGAATTACAGTATGAGCCCTGCAGACTAGAATGATTTCCGGCAGGTGGTCCTGCAGATGCAAGAACAAGGCATGATAGGCTACTTGATGAGCAGCAACACTCCATTCTCTGTGGTGAATACTTTACCAGAGCCTGCTTCCCACCCTAGCACCATTCGAGCCTTATTCCCCGTCACTGAAACTGGGGCAACTGTGGCGAGATCAGAAGGATTGGGGCCAAATGCGATACACCCTGCAAGCGTTGGAATGACCGGCGGGTTAGAAGTTGGAGGATCCCAGCCAGGAGGAGTTCAAACCATCTTTGGTTGGGTGCCTACACCAGTTAGGGACCAACCTACTACAGGGCAGATGAACACCAACACAGCAACCCAGGGGAGCAATGGCCCCCAGATCCTCGCCCCGGGTCCCTGGTATGGATTTCCTCAATCTTATCTGCCTACCCCCCAACATCGCTCAGCCATACTCAAACCAAACACATAGCTTCTTCACTCCATATGGTTTCTACAATAACACACCGGTCCCATATAGTACACCAGTTCCATGCAACACTCCTCTTCCTCCAACATCATCCCAAACCATTGCTGAGCCCACAGATGATCTTCGATTTATGGCGATGTTCAAGAAAGCACTGAGCACATTCGCCATACCATACCAGGAACCATTGATGGAGAATAGGGAATCTCCCTTTTCAGCCAGAATACTCAATCAGCCAATAGACTATAAGTTCAAACAACCAACCTTCTACAGTTACAGAGGTGACACAGATCCCCGGGTCCATACCAGGAACTTCAAAAACTGGATGGACATAGCCGGGGCAAGCGAGAGACTGATTTGCCGCCTGTTCCTAACAACCCTGATAGGAGCAGCGGCTTACTGGTTTGAATCTCTGGACCCTGGAACAATCGACAGCTGGGACTGACTCAGGCAGGAATTTTGTAAAAACTTTATGGGCTCTATACCGACTGGAGCTGCCAGTCGCACCCTTCACGAAGAGGTCCAAAAGCCTAGTGAATCCTTGAGGTCGTTTATTGACCATTTTAACCTTGCATGTCTGAAGGTTAGGAACTTGGATTTCAGCACAGCCAATGAGGCAATGATTAAGAACACTACCAACAAACGGCTTCGAGGAGAAATCATAACAAGGAAACCCAGAGAATCGACTCAGATGATAGCCTTTGCGAAAAGTATGGTAGAAATCAACGAGATTGACACACCTGCGAGAAGCAGGAGGCATGGTGATAGAGATAAGACCACTGGGCCTGAGGAGCGGCACAAGCGGCGAGATCACAAAGACCATCCCGGAGACAGGTCACGGTTTACACTATTGAATACTCCACTTAGTGAGGTACTAGTAGCAATTTAGAGAAACTCGGATGCAAAGAGCATTCGATATCCCAATACCAAGCTTGGCCAGATGATGGGGAGTTAAAAGGAAGTGTATTGCAAGTTTCACAGAGCCAAGGGCCATAACACAGACAACTGCCGAGTCCTGGCAGTAGAGGTGGACCTACTGATCAAGGCAGGCAAGTTTAGTAGATTTGTCGATGGCATAACAAAGAGCACAAACAAGGACAAAAAGTAGAAGGACAAAAGAGATAACGATGAAAGACCAGTTAAGAAGTCCAAGGGAGTCATCATGGTTATTGCTGGGGGACCCGAGTTTGAACTACCCAGTACGAAAGCTAGGTCCTCGGCACTTCAGACAGCAAACACAGGGAAATCCAGTAGCTTGAATCACTCGTTCTCAATTCATAGCAATGTTGCAAGCACACCATGCAGATGCCTTGGTCATCGAAGCGCTGATGGAGGGATATACAGTGAAAAGGATCATTGTGGATACTGGTAGCTCAGTAAACATCATCATGAAGGAGGCTACCCAACGGTAAACATCCATCAAAGCAGAATTCAGTCGGTGTATTCACCACTAGTAGGGTTGAGTGGCCATTCGGTCACAGTCGTCGGGCAGGTGGCACTAAGTATAGAGGTGGGTGATGATAAGCATAGCTGGAGGCTTGAAGAATAATTTGTAATAATTGACACCCCACTCGCCTACAACATTATAGTGGAAAGACCCTTCCTAGTAGAATCAGAAGCAATCCTTTCTGTCTGGTATTTAGCCCTCCAAATACCGACCACTTTGGGGGTGGCAGTGGCTAGAGGGAGTTAGCAAGTGGCCCAGAAGACATCTAGCCTCCTTAAAACCAGGAGAAGTTAGCTGGGAATCAGAAAAGCAAGACAGAGCTGAGCCGGTAGATGAGCTAGAAACCCTTGTGGTCGAACCAGGGAGATCAGTCCAAGTTACCAAGGAATTGAAGCCCGAGGTAAAGCAGGGGATCACAGCAGTACTTAAGGAAGAGCAGGAGACCTTCGCCTGGTGCACTAGTGATATTAACGGAGTCCTGCCTGAAGTAATGACGCACAACTTGAATATAGATCCTATTACCAAGCCTGTAGTACAAAACAGAAGAAAATATGCACCAGAGAGACAGAAGGCGATTGAGGCAGAGATAAATAAACTGCTGGAAGCCAAACACATCCGGAAAGTGTTGTAATCCTGAATGGCTGACGAACGTGGTCTTAGTGAAAAAACCAGGAGGGGCATAGAGGATATGTGTGGACTTCACTGACTTGAACAAAGCTTGCCCAAAGGACAGCTATCCTCTTCCCAGCATTGACCAGCTGGTAGACTCAACTGTCGGATACACAATCTACTCCTTCCTGGACCTAAGGTCGAGATACCATCAGATCCCCATGGACCCAATGGATGAGGAAAAAACCGCATTCATAACCCACGAAGGCATGTACTGCTATCGGGTGATGCCTTTTGGTTTAAAGAATGCAGGAGCAATATATCAGCGCCTGGTCAATGACATGTTCAAAGAACAGATTGGAAAAACAGTCGAAGTATATGTGGATAACATGATCATTAAAAGCAAAGGTGAAGAAAATCACGCTAGAGACATTCAGGAGGCTTTCAAAATACTGCAAAAATACCACCTCAAACTGAACCCAGAAAAGTGCATGTTCGGAGTACGAGGTGGGAAGTTCCTGGGCTTCATGATTTCACAAAGGGGAGTAGAAGCAAATCCAGAGAAGATTAGAGCAATCTTTGACATGGTACAGCCCAAAACGGTGAACGAAGTTCAACGCCTTAATGGCCGCATTAATGCACTGGGAAGATTCATCTCATTTTCAGCCAAGAAATGTTTACCCTTCTACAAGGCCATTAAGAAAGGCCAGAAGTTCAACTGGGATGATGAATGCCAGGAGGCATTCGGCAGAATCAAAAACTTTTTGGGAACCCCACCATTGTTAAGTCGGCCAATACCTGGTGAAATTCTATACTTGTATTTGGCGGCAATCGATGAGGCAATAGGCTCATTAATGGTTAGAGAAGAGGATGGGCAGCAATACCCAGTGTATTACACCAGTAAAGTGTTGAAAGGGGCAGAACTCAAATACCCGAGGATCAAGAAATTAGCCTTAGCGGTGATTTCAGCATCCACCAGGTTACGACCTTACTTCCAGGCTCACACGGTAATTGGGAGAACCAATTTCCCTCTGAAAAAGGTGCTACAAAGACCGGATACTTCGGGCAGTGAATTTGATGTCCGTTTTGAGCCCCGAATCGGCGTTGAAAGCCCAAGTCTTAGCTAATTTTGTGGTGGAGTTCGCGGAATTAGAACCAAACCAGGTACTGAAGGCAGAAGAATGGAAGGTGTACATGGACGGAGCTTCATCCCAAGGGATTGGAGTACACATGGAGGGGCCTAAAAAAATCAAGATGTCTTATGCCATGAAGCTAGCTTTCCATGCCACTAATAACCCGCAGAGTATGAAGTGGTGATTAAGGGGTTGGAACTCATTCGGGAAATCGCTCCGGAACGGGTGAAACTACTAAGTGACTCGAGGTTAGTTTCTAACCAAATTAATAAAAACTTCGAAACTAAAGATCCTTGTATGTCTAGATACCTAGGCAAGGTGAGGTATTTGCTCGAAGCAGTCGAAAGCAGAGGCACCACATGGAGGGTGGAAAACATCTCCAGAAATGAAAATCTTGAAGCAGAAAAGCTGGCTAAGGCAGCAGCAAGCATTAAGGATTGGCAATTCCTAAATTGCCCGTATGAGGTTCAGACTAAATCCACCATAGGAACAAATGAGGCGCTGACAATAGAAAAGGCAGAGCTGGGTTGGATGGAACCCATAATAAAGTACCTGGTCGAGGGGCATCTGCCTGAGGACAAAAGAGAGGCAACAAAGATCTCTAGGAAGTCACAGCGCTATGCAATGATCGACAAAGAACTATACAAAAAGTCCTTTGCAGATGCATGGTTGAAGTGCATTACTGTTGAAGAAGGGAACTATGTCCTCCAGGAGCTGCATGAGGGAATCTGTGGGTCCTACCAAGCGGCACAGACGCTCGTCAGAAGAGCAATGCTACAGGGCTACTATTGGGAGACAATGGAGGCAGATGCAACCGCTTACGTAAGGAGATGCCACCAGTGCCAAATTCATTCCAAAAGGTCCCACCTACCGGCAGCAGAGCAGAGACCAATATTAATCGGCTGGCCCTTTTCCACATGGGGAATTGACATCATTGGGCCAATGCCTGAGGCCAGCAGACAGAGGAAATGGATCATAGTTGCAATAGACCATTTCAGCAAATGGATAGAAGCGGAGGTAGCCACAATGATCACGCCAAAGAAAGTCATCTCTTTCATATAGGATGACATCATCACCAGGTTCGAGATACCAAACAAAATTATATCCGACAATGGCACCCAATTCACCTCGAACAAATTCGAGGAATTCTGTAGAGGACTCAAAATCACGCACAACTCCTCATCGGTGGCACATCCTCAAAGCAATGGGCAAACGGAGGTCACGAACAGAACCATAGGAGATAGAATCAAGAAAAGGCTAGAGGGTCACCAAGGAGCATGGGCAGATGAGTTGAATAATGTCTTATGGGCTTATAGAACCATACCAAAAAGACTGACTGGGGAAACACCCTTTGCTGTGGTATACCGAGTAGAAGCAGTAATCCCCATCGAAATAGGAGCCCCCAGTGACCGAGCGCTTTACTACACAGATGCTCAAAATCATATCAATATGAAATATCACCTGGATTCCCTGGAAGAAAGAAGGGAAAGAGCTTATATTCTGATGGTAGCCTACAAGAACAAAGTGGCCCATTACCATGACAGGAAGATAAGAAGGATAATACTCAAGGAAGGTGACCTGGTGTTGGAAATGCCCTAGTCCCGAGGCATTGGTCCTTGTATTTGTACTATACATTTATTGGATTTATGTGTTGTACTCATTTGTGTTATTAATAAAGGCATCAATTCATTTATTATATCTATCTTGTGCAATATATTAAATGAAGTATCCAATGGACATATCTATATCCATGACGACAAGTGTCATGCACTTAGCAGTAAGACCATGGATAGGGTAAACGATATGACCATAAATACATCCGTAGTCTGTTCCAGTCATGGGAATGAATGGAACAACAGACTATCATTAACCTGGTTGTATGGCGGTGTCTTACCGGTCATTGGACATGGAATGTCAACATAGTTAATGGGTACATGCCTGGAAGCATGGTACTGGATAGATCCACTAAACGAGTCATCCACATGGTATGGTATCACAACGGATTCTCGTGTAGTACTTGTATGGATCCTTTGACCTGACCATATGATGGTGTTACATGTGAAGTCGCATACTTAGGGGTACGCCTAAAGGGCCTGTAATAGGGTGCCAAGTATGAGTGCTTTCGGGTATGTCACTGAACATGGTAACACTATGGATATGCAGAAGGGATTTGTCACTCAGTAACCAACTGAGAAGATATCACCGGCCTCTTGATGAATGTGACTGATAAGAGTGTGGCCACATCCAAACAAGTTGGAACTTGTTTGTGAGCTTCAGTGCATTCGGGATCAAGTTAATGTCCGGACACAAAAGAGGGTGATCAATCCATGCCTCTGTGTTGGACACCGATATCAATGACATGGGATGTACAAGTTTAAACTACAGGATTATGATAACAGTTAGACTGCCATCTCCATCTTAATTGGGGGCTGCAGTGGCTTGCTAGAGCCCAACTGCAGTCTGCGGGCCAAAAGGCCCGCTGCCAACATAAAGATGGGCCCACGGGATCGTACACATTGAGCGACTGGACACCGACTTAAAGAATCACAGGTACACTTGGAGTGTACACACTAGAGAGAGAGAATTATATATATTAATTATATTATAAGGATCAATTGGATTGATCATTATAATAAAATTAATATTTGGCTTCACATAATTAATTGGATTAATTATGAAACTATTTCCCAGGTGGAAATATTCATATGTATAGGTTTACATATGAATTTGTTTTTGTGAAGACTTGATTTTAATTTGATGGATTAAATTAATTAGTCAAACTAATTTTAATTTAAATGTAAATAATATGTTACTTGGAGTAATATATTAAATACATGGGTTAATTAAAATTGGGCTTGATATTGATTTAAACCAGACTAATTAAAATAAGTTTGGGCCTGAATTAAAAGGAGGAAGCCCACACATACACAGAAGCCAGACTGGGCCTAAATTCCAACAAGGGAATTGGAAGCCCTAGGGTTAAAAACCCTTAGGGGAATTCGGCCAAGACACACATGTGTGTAGCCCCCCTTTGGCCGAATTCTCCTTCCTCCCTCACTCTCTAATCTTCGTGATTTTTACACTAGCACGTGCGGTGTTCGTTAGGCGCTCGTGTACGTAAACGAGGAGGGATTCAACTTTGAATTCTGCAGTCGTCATCCATCTCTAGAAAGAGATTTTCTGGTAAGAAAATTAATCCCTTTCTATTTGATTTTAAGTTTTTCAATTTCCACTTCAATTGCTCCTGGGACTGGATTTGAGGAAATCACCGCGTTCTTCCGCTTTTATCGGGTGATTTCCGGTGAAAAATCCCAGCAGTGGTATCAGAGCGGGCTTTTGATCCGTGGAAATTGATAAATTTGGTTGAATCCCGTTTTTGAAATTGGAGGTTTTTGATTGGGATTCATGGTATGGATTTTATGATTTTTCCCATATGTTTTAATACAATGAAAATTAATATTGCATATTGGTTTATGTTGTTTTAATTTTGTTGTATTATTGGCATTCTTGGTGAATTGCTTTGTGGATGGATGGTGATTTTTTTTTATTATTTAATTCTGTTTTTTAATAAAAAAAAAAAATTGCCTCCCGGGATGCGGGGCTGCCGGCGGCGGGAGGAGCAGCAGCTGCAGCGGGCCGGGCCCAGTTTTTGGATTTTGCGGGTTTTAAGTCCGGGGCCCAGTTTTGAAATTTTAATTGGTTTTAAAATTCGTGTGTTTAAATTTATGTAATTTAAATGCGCATGGTTTCTTGGATGAATTTTATTTCGTTCATGTGATATTAGTTTTGGAAATTAATATGGTTAATGGAAATTGGTTCGGGTAATTTTGGCACAATTACTCGGACGGCTAAATTGGACCCATGGTTTCCCAATTCCAGTGGGAGCAGTTGGACTGCCTGGGCTGGGGGCCCAAAGCCCGTTAAGGGTTAGAACCATGGTGGGCCAAAATTGACGATTTTCCAATAATGGCTTTCACATAATTTAAATGGGCTTAAATCATGCATTATGACATACTTTTGAATTGTATGTATTGGATGCATATGAATGGTTGAATGAATGTATGATTGGATGCTATTGGGCCTTTTACGAGATGGGTTGTATTTTTCTTTTGGGTAAATACGGCTTGCGTGTCGTTTTTCTTTTTAATGTAATTTTATTTTATTTAAATTAAATATTACAAAATTTGTAAAAGAAGAAGTCCATGGAGTGGTGAGCCCATATGGAGGTGCAAGCCCAAATTGGAGGTGCAAGCCCAGAAAGAGAAGATGGAGGCCCGCCTAATATCTGTTTCTAGTATAGGTTTACTAGAATAATATTAGGATGTAACATAGGCCCATAGCAGTCCATTTTAATTTTATTTAATCATGTTTTATATTCATTTGCATGTATGAATGTATGTTCCAATAGCTCATTCACCCGCTTTATGTATGTAAGCCGTTATAATTGAATCTAATAACCAAACGGAATTACTAAGTCGCTTAAAAGTGCTTCCCTCATTCAAAACCGAATCGAAGTGGGAATAGGCCAGTTGTAGACCATGCCCTCGCAGGATGCACTGGAGTATTGTCACTTTGTATTGGGTTAGAGTATGGGATACTCTAACACTTGGATGGAGGTTTTGACTTAGCGTGGGTAGTAGGATTCTCCTGGCCCTAAGCACAGATGGGTAAGTGCCAACAAGCCCATCAAACCGAGAGTCCCTAAGTTGGGATTGGACGGCGTTCCTACCTAGATAATTAAGATGTAGTTGTACCAAACCCTCGTTTGGCTATATCTTAATGAAATATGGATCTCGGCCCATGAGCCCAACAACTCGGTTTAAATTAATAACTTGATTCATTATTAATTTTATATGGGAACAACAAAGCAAAGCCCTTTATTAACACTCTCAATGTTTTTCTGTGTAGAAACACCCAAATGGCAAACACAAATACCTTATCACTGCGATCCATTCTTGAAAAGGACAAGCTTTCCGGTCCTAACTTTTTAGACTGGTCTAGGAACTTGAGGATAGTTCTAAGACAAGAGTCGAAAGAGTATGTGCTGGAAAGGCCTGTGCCGGCTGCGCCTCAAAGACGTAATCCACCGGCTGCCCAGCTGGAGGAATACGAGGAGCACGTCAAGGACAACCGGGATGTGACATGCCTTATGTTGGCTTGCATGGTCCCTGAACTGCAAAAACAGTTTATGGACCACCAAGCCTATGCTATGATAACAACTCTTAATGAGATGTTTCAAGAGCAAGCTCGTCAGGAAAGGTACCTGACCAATAAGGCATTCCACTCTTGTAAGATGGGGGCCGGGACATCTGTGAGTGCACACGTGCTCAAGATGAAGGGCTATTTGGATACTTTGGCCCGTCTCGGATAGCCCATCTCTCAAGAGTTGGCGGTGGACATAATCCTCGCGTCCTTGCCGAATTCTTATGATCAGTTCATCCTTAACTATAACATGCAAGGGATGAACCGCACTGTCAGTGAGCTGCATGGCATGCTTAAGCTTACTGAGCAGTCGATCAAGAAGACTCCGCCGGTGCTGCTGGTTAACAAGGGGAGCCCTCCTCTTGCTAAGGGTAAGGCCAAGGAAAAGGCCAAGGCCAAGGCCAAAAAGGCCAAAGCCAAGAAGGCCAAGGCCAAAAAGGCCAAAGCCAAGAAGGCCAAGGCCTAACCCAAGGCCCAGCAGAAGGCAGGTCCTGATGATGTCTGTTTCGGGTGTAGACAGGCGGGTCATTGGAAGATATCGTGTCCCAAGCTGATGGGAGAGCAAAGAAGGGGCCAAGGTGCGTCCTCTTCAGGTATTTATGTTATAGATATTAACCTTACTGTTTCAACATCCTGGGTATTGGATACTGGATGTGGTTCTCACATTTGTTGCAATGTGCAGGGACTTAAGAACAGAAGGTTGCTAGGGTCGGGAGAGGTGGACTTGCGGGTCGGGAATGGAGCAAGGGTTGCTGCCATAGAGATCGGCGAATACCACCTAATGATGCCCAGTGGATTGGTTTTAATTTTAGAACATTGTTACTTTGTACCTACTATGTGCAGGAATATTATCTCTGTATCAATGTTGGATATTTCTGGATTTAATTTCACTATTTTAAATGGTCGAATTTCTATATCTAGAGAGGGATTATTTTATGGAGATGCTCTATTAAATAATGGCCTGTATATCCTGGACTTAAATGAAACCAATCATATCTATAACATAAACACGAAAAGGGTTAAGCCTAACGAACTTAATCCTGTCTACCTATGGCATTGTCGTTTTGGCCATATAAACGAGAAGCGCATAGCTGGGCTTCACAAAGCTGAAGTCCTAGGGTCATTTGACTTGGAGTCAATTGATACATGCGAATCATGTTTAAGAGGCAAGATGACAAAGGCGCCTTTTAGCAAGAAGGCTGAAAGGGCCACTGGCTTATTGGACCTAATACATTCAGATGTATGTGGGCCTATGAGCGCAGCGACCAGAGGTGGACATCTGTACTTCGTCACGTTCGCGGATGATTTCAGCAGATATGGCTATGTCTATCTGATGAAACACAAGTCCGAGACCCTTGATAGGTTCAAGGAATTTCAGAACGAAGTACAGAACCAGCTAGGCAGGAAAATCAAAACCTTTCGATCGGACCGAGGCGGTGAGTATATGAGCCTAGAGTTTGACTCATACTTGAGAGAGCATGAAATAGTTCCATAGCTTATTCCTCCCGGAACACCACAATGGAATGGGGTGTCCGAACGGAGGAATAGGACCTTGTTGGACATGGTCCGCTCAATGATGAGTCAAGCATCTCTCCCAATTAGTTTCTGGGGACACGCCCTCGAGACAGCAGCTCTCATCTTAAACAATACTCCGACTAAGGCTGTGGAAAAGACCCCATATCAGATATGGACGGGCAAGGAGCCCAATGTGTCTTTCCTAAGGATTTGGGGATGCGAAGCGCATGTCAAGAAATTGACTAGTGGTAAGCTGGAGCCCAAAACCGATAAATGCCTGTTTGTGGGCTACCCTAGGGAAACCAAAGGGTATTACTTCTACAACCCCGCCGAGAACAAGGTGTTCGTGGCAAGGAAGGGGGTCTTTCTGGAAAAGGAGTTCCTTTCCAAGAAAGATAGTGGGAGCAACGTTGAACTCAGGGAAGTTCAAGGTCCACAAGCTCCTGAAGAGGATAACTCGGAGGCCCAGGTGGAGCTTCCACAAGTGGAAGCACCGACCCAGGCCACACAAGAACCTAGAAGATCTGGTAGGGATCGTCGGGAATCGGAGAGGTATGGTTTCCTCGTCACCGATGATCAAACTCTTCTCATCTGGGATGAAGAAGAACCAAAAACCTACCAGGAGGCTATGGCTAGCCCACAGTCTGCAAATTGGCGTAAAGCCATGGAGGCAGAAATGCAATCTATGTACGATAATCAAGTTTGGAACTTGGTTGATCCACCTCCGGGTGCTAAGGTGATAGGTTGCAAGTGGTGGTATAAGTTGAAAGCTGATAATACCTTCAAGGGGCGTCTGGTTGCGAAAGGTTTCAGACAAGTCCATGGAATAGACTATGATGAAACTTTCTTACCAGTAGCCATGCTCAAGTCCATCAGGATACTGCTGGCCATAGCCGCATGGTATGACTATGAGGTATGGCAGATGGATGTCAAAACCGCTTTCCTTAATGGGAAGCTACTCGGGGATGTGTACATGACACAACCTGAGGGTTTTGTCGATCCTAAGTATCCGGGAAGGGTATGTAAACTTCAAAGGTCCATTTATGGACTGAAGCAAGCATCCCGTAGTTGGAATCTAAGATTCAATAAGGCTATAAAGGAATATGGCTTCATACAGAATCTAGATGAGCCTTGTGTGTATAAGAGGACTAGTGGGAGCATTGTCACATTTTTGGTACTTTATGTAGACGACATCCTACTCATTGGAAGCGACATACCTACACTGCAAGGGGTAAAGCAGTGGCTGAGTAAGTGCTTCGCAATGAAGGACTTGGGCGAAGCTGAGATGATCCTAGGGATCAGGATCTATAGGGATAGATCAAATCGGCTTCTGGGCCTAAGTCAGGCTTCGTACATTGACAAAGTTCTGAAAAGATTCAGCATGGACCGGGCCAAGAAAGGTTTCTTGCCAATGGGCCATGGGCTGAAACTTAGTAAGAAGAACTGTCCTAAAACAAGGGAGGACAGGGAGAACATGAAATTGATTCCATATGCTTCGGCTATTGGATCAATCATGTACTCCATGTTATGTACGAGACCTGATGTCGCCTTTGCACTGAGTATGACGAGCCGATACCAGCAGGATCCCGGGGAGGATCACTGGAAAGCTGTCAAGGCGATCCTCAAGTACCTTAACCGGACTAAGGATAGCTTCTTGGTGTATGGTGGTCAGGAAGTGCTATCAGTTACTGGGTATACTGATGCGAGCTTTCAGACAGACCAAGATGAGTACCAATCGCAGTCAGGGTATGTATTCTTGCTGAATGGTGGTGCTGTAAGCTGGAGGAGCTCAAAGCAGCCAACCATAGCGGACTCTACAACAGAAGCTGAGTACATCGCTGCGTGTGATGCAGCTAAGGAAGCTGTGTGGATGAAGAAGTTTATCACTGAGTTGGGAGTAGTGCCAACTATCTAGGACCCAGTCGATATCTTCTGTGACAACAATAGGGCCGTCGCACAAGCTAAGGAGCCCCGGTCACACAAGAACACAAAGCACGTGCTCAGAAAGTTTCACCTCATACGAGAAATCGCGGAGAGAGGTGACATTGCATTGCACAGAGTGGACACCAAGGATAATGTCGCAGATCCATTGACCAAGGCGCTGGCCCAGCCCAAGCACGAGGGTCATACTAGATCTATAGGGATTAGGCCCATGCTTAGTTGGAACTAGTGCAAGTGGGAGATTGTTGGAAATACCCTAGTGCCGAGGCATTGGTCCTTGTATTTATACTATACATTTATTGGATTTATGTGTTGTACTCATTTGTGTTATTAATAAAGGCATCAATTCATTTATTATATCTATCTTGTGCAATATATTAAATGAAGTATCCAATGGACATATCTATATCCATGACGACAAGTGTCATGCACTTAGCAGTAAGACCATGGATAGGGTAAACGATATGACCATAAATACATCCGTAGTCTGTTCCAGTCATGGGAATGAATGGAACAACAGACTATCATTAACCTGGTTGTATGGCGGTGTCTTACCGGTCATTGGACATGGAATGTCAACCAAGTTAATGGGTACATGCCTGGAAGCATGGTACAGATAGATCCACTAAACGAGTCATCCACATGGTATGGTATCACAATGGATTCTCGTGTAGTACTTGTATGGATCCTTTGACCAGACCATATGATGGTGTTACATGTGAAGTCACATACTTAGGGATACGCCTAAAGGGCCTGTAATAGGGTGCCAAGTATGGGTGCTTTCGGGTATGTCACTGAACATGGTAACACTATGGATATGCAGAAGGGATTTGTCACTCAGTAACCAACTGAGAAGATATCACCGGCCTCTTGATGAATGTGACTGATAAGAGTGTGGCCACACCCAAACAAGTTGGAACTTGTTTGTGAGCTTCAGTGCATTCGGGATCAAGTTAATGTCCGGACACAAAAGAGGGTGATCAATCCATGCCTCTGTGTTGGACACCGATATCAATGACATGGGATGTACAAGTTTAAACTACAGAGTTATGATAACAGTTAGACTGCCATCTCCATCTTAATTGGGGGCTGCAGTGGCTTGCTAGAGCCCAACTGCAGTCTGCGGGCCAAAAGGCCCGCTGCCAACATAAAGATGGGCCCACGGGATCGTACACACTGAGCGACTGGACACTGACTTAAAGAATCACAGGTACACTTGGAGTGTACACACTAGAGAGAGAGAATTATATATATTAATTATATTATAAGGATCAATTGGATTGATCATTATAATAAAATTAATATTTAGCTTCACATAATTAATTGGATTAATTATGAAACTATTTCCCAGGTGGAAATATTCATATGTATAGGTTTACATATGAATTTGTTTTTGTGAAGACTTGATTTTAATTTGATGGATTAAATTAATTAGTCAAACTAATTTTAATTTAAATTTAAATAATATGTTACTTGGAGTAATATATTAAATACATGGGTTAATTAAAATTGGGCTTGATATTGATTTAAACCAGACTAATTAAAATAAGTTTGGGCCTAAATTAAAAGGAGGAAGCCCACACATACACAGAAGCCAGACTGGGCCTAAATTCCAACAAGGGAATTGGAAGCCCTAGGGTTAAAAACCCTTAGGGGAATTCGGCCAAGACACACATGTGTGTAGCCCCCCTTTGGCCAAATTCTCCTTCCTCCCTCACTCTCTAATCCTCGTGATTTTTACGCTAGCACGTGCGGTGTTCGTTAGGCGCTCGTGTACGTGAACGAGGAGGGATTCTACTTTGAATTCTGCAGTCGTCATCCATCTCTAGAAAGAGATTTTCTGGTAAGAAAATTAATCCCTTTCTATTTGATTTTAAGTTTTTCAATTTCCACTTCAATTGCTCCTGGGACTGGATTTGAGGAAATCACCGCGTTCTTCTGCTTTTATCGGGTGATTTCCGGTGAAAAATCCCAACACCTGGTTCTCAAGGACTCCGCAGCATCACAGGCAAGGGAAGGAAAAGGAAAGCTTGGTGCAAAATGGGAAGGGCCATATAGAGTGGCAGCAGCAGTGGGTCCAGCGACGTACAGGCTTCACAATCTAGAGGGGAAAGAAATCCCACGCACATAGAATATTGCCAACCTAAGGCAATACTTCCCACCTGAGAATAGCTAAAAAGAAAAGGGTTGCATTCTTTTTTTCCCACTAATGGATTTTTCCCACTGGGTTTTTCTATAGTCGGGTTTTTAACGAGCCGGCACCTTCAATTGTAAAACTTAGTAGGGGACGCCCACTAAGATGTAATACAAAAAGATAAATAAAATATCTTTCGATCATTGAAACCTCCAAAAAGGAGTCGGTCATAACCGAATATATATATTTATCCAAAAACCCTGATTGGGTTCGAATGAATAATGAAAGACAGGATGTGCAAACTTGGCACAAAGCCATAAGCATAAAACATAAAAGAACTTTGTTAAACAAAACAAAAGCCGAATTAAACAAAAGCTGGGTAAACAAAAAAGGACCATCTAGAAAAAAGATTCTTCATTAACATAACAGGTAAAGTACAAACAAAAGCCTGCTAAGGCTTTGAAATTACAAATTTTATTAAGAGCAAGCACCCGCCCCAAGGACGCCACTTCCTACATCTACTGGGTCCTCAGCACCTACTGGAGACACGGCATTGCCCTCATCCAGAGTAGGACTATCAGCTAGGAGCTCGTCGTATTGCAGAAAATTAACCGAGTCCAAGTCCAAGGCCAGGTCTGGATGAATTGCCTGACAGGCAGCGAGGACGCGTTGGCCATACATTTGTCCCAAAAGAACCAGCTTGCCAGTTGAATCAAGGAGCGTGGCATCACATTTCTCAATGCTTTGCTTGTGCGCCCCCTTCTCATCCTTAAGCTTCTTTTTGAGAGCGACCATCTGCTCCCGTACAGCCTTCTCATCCTCCAACTGCTTCTTTAGGCTATTAATCTCTTGCCCTTGCATCCAGGCTTTGTTTTTCTCTGCCTCTAGTGCCAGCAATGTCTCCTTGAGCTTCTTTTCCAGCTGGATGGTCTTGGACAAACAACCGACCAATTCAACTGCTCTAGAGAACCCCTGCAAAACAACAAGCCAAATAAAAAAAACGAGAAGAGAGAACGAAGAGGGTAAGGATGCGAGGAAATAGAAGAGTCAAGATCCTTACAGAGGACAGTTCCATAAGGCACATGGAAGCCGCCTCTTTGTCACCCAGCGTGCCATACTCCTCCTTGTCAGCCGACAGCACAAACCCAGAGGTAAGTTCAGCCTGAATAGCTGGATCCTTTATTCGGACCTCTTGCCCCCCTCTTCCTCGCAACCAATGTTGAGGAAGAACACAAGGAAGGGAGGACGGTCCGGGAGAGATGGGCGTCACTCCAGAGCCCTAACCAAATAAAAACAACAAGATAGAAAGCAAGATCAGTAAAAAGTAATAATAATACATTAGGGAAAAGAGAGCCAAACTTACGAGATGAGCAGCCAGCTCAGGACCAGCAGGAATAGTCCTCTTCCTTTTTTGCATCTTTGAAGCGCCTGGCCCTCTAGCCGGCTCCTCTGCGCCGGATGGAATCTCTGCAGGGTTTGGGCGTGGTTCCTTTAGCATTTTTTTCCTTTGGGTAGCTAAAACGCGACCAAGAGCATCAGCTGCATTTATGCCTGAGAAAACAAATAAATGACTAAGCAAAGATGAAAAGATACCTCGTCTAGGGACTGGACACGGGTAATAGATAAAGCCGGTTCCTGACTCTTCCCGTTCTATGAGCCTAATCTTCTCGATGTAGGCATCAACAGCAACCTGCCAGGTCCACCTGTCAGGAGCAAGGTCTTAAACTCTTCAAGGAAGATTTCTTCACCTGACCCTAGATGCTTACGGGCCTTCCTTGCCCCCCTAAAAGACCAGCTGGTGGGGAATTTCTCCAAGCCCTCCTGGATGTTTATATAAAAGAAGAAGTGCTTGAAGCGCTTCAGAGAAGCAATCGGTCCTTTGAGAGCATAGAAATCTCCCTTCTTAGACAACCGGTAGTAATCCTCCCCAGAGTTCAGCTTAGGAGTAGCCAGCTTCCGAATATCCCCCCAGGAGTTAGGATGGATCTGAGCTGGGCAGAAGCCTCAATTAAGGAGGATATCGCAGATGTCGGATGGAAGAGGCTAGGAAAATCCGGATCAAATCTGGTCTATATATATAGAGAAATAGCCTGGTGGAGGTTTATCGACACGCTGATTCCTAGAAGGCAGCATGACCCTGCAGTCACGCAACCACAGATAGATCTCTCTATAAAGATCTATATGACTCTCGTGAGTCTCAGAAACCATCTCCTCTATACGAGGAGTTATTCTCTTGGCCCTATTTCTGCTGGGACCGGGCTGAGGGATATTAGACGGAGAAGAATCCACCTGAATGGGACCTTCAGCAGGCGGCTCAATAGATATGGGAGGCGGGACTGAAGTGCCCACCTCCTCAACACCAGCAGAGGGTGCTGAACTGGGAGAACCAGACTCTGAAGAGGTTAAGTGGTACTTATTTCCTGAAGAAGGAGGTGGACTCGGCAAGTTGGGAGTGGTGAGTACCCGGTAGTCATCAGGATCTGTTGGATCTAGGAGATGGCGATCCGGTTTATTACCAGTGCTTTTGAAGCCAAAACCCCGGGTGCTTCTACCATCCCTAGGACGGTTCCTAGAGTTCACTAATTCCCCAGATTCCCTGCTAACAGAAAAACCTAGGTCACTAAGTGTCACAGAAGAACTCATCGATTCAAGCAAAAGAAGGGAAATAAAGGCAAATAACAAACGAAAACCCAAAAAAGCAAGAAAACCTAGAAAACCCAGAAAAGCAAAGAAGATGAACAGGCGAGAAACCGAACCAACACAGAAAACAAATCCAAACAAAAAAGGCAAATTTTTGCAGAAATCTAAATTGCAATGCCACTAAGTTGAAGTATGAAGAAGAACTTACTGGAGAATAAGGACAATGAGAGAAGCGGATTGCAAAATGCAAGATGAAGAACTCAAAAATCACAGAAAGGGGGACCTTGAATGTTCTCGAAATAGATGAAAAATAGAAGCCTAGTTTCCCTTTTAAAGAAAATAGGGGATGGGCAGGTGAAAGGACGCCTTCTGACACCACTTAAATGAGGGGACACCTGTCGCCCAGGCATTAGGTACACAAGGCCCAAGGGACTCCTTGGTTCCTATAAACCTACCGCTAAAAAACCCTTAAAAGAGTTTGAATTCTTCACCAAGGGGGGACTCCTGATAACACCGAGTCCTAAAACATACCGCGTGTCTCACACGGCTAATGACCGTGTCGCTCGTCCATGATTTTACACAACAACCAATTGCCTTATGATGCCTCTTCAGCCTTCCACTCTGTCACTAAGAACAGTTGCGAGGCAACACCTTTAAAAATGACCGACTATATCAAGGAATCAAGCCTGTTGTACAACTGCTCAGACAACTTATGCCCTAATTAGGCTCTGTTTAAGAGGACAGGTAAGCTAGTTTCTACTATACACGTGTAAGGATTGGATCTTGTACTAGCAATAGGCACCGCGGGGACAAGCACGGGGTGAGTCTGTAGCATAGGCATGCCAGAAGGCGACCAAGAGCAGCCCATGCCCAACCAATATGAGATGAGCGTACATAACGGCCTGACAAACCTTAAAAGAGTTTGAATTCTTCACCAAGGGGGGACTCCTGATAACACCGAGTCCTAAAACATACCACGTGTCTCACACGGCTAATGAACGCGTCGCTCGTCTATGATTTTACACAACAACCAATTGCCTCATGATGTCTCTTCAGCCTTCCACTCGGTCACCAAGAACAGTTGCGAGGCAACACCTTTAAAAATGACCGACTGGATCAAGGAATCAAGCCTGTTGTACAACTGCTCAGACAACTTGTGCCCTAATTAGGCTCTGTTTAAGAGGACAGGTAAGCTGGTTTCCACTATACACGTGTAAGGATTGGATCTTGTACTAGCAATAGGCACCGCGGGGACAAGCACGGGGTGAGTCTGCAGCATAGGCATGCCAGAAGGCGACCAAGAGCAGCCCATGCCCAACCAATAAGAGATGAGCGTACATAACGGCCTGACAAAGCCACGCGGACTGATAAAGTATAAAAGGGATAGTGGGAAACCCTACAGGTATCTCATTCTGAATCCTCATATTTCATCCCTATTGCTATCTCACTCTCTAAGATTTCTGACTTAGGCATCGGAGTGAACCCGGAAGTCACCCGGTCCTCACTTGTTTTCTATTGCAGATATTCGGTCTTTTTTCTGAACCAAACGGTCTTTTAGCCCATACTGACAGCATGAAGCCACGTTCTTCCCCAGAGCTATCAAAAGATAATGTAGAAAAATTTAAAAACATTTTAAATACTTAGTCATGCTTGATTAGAAAAAATAAATAAATTGATTAAATCAAGTGTTAGATCTGGCTATATAAGTGACTATATAGGTGATGTTGAGCCCCATGTAACAAAAAAATCAGTTAATTTATATTAAATACATTATAATTACTATTATTTATATTCAATGTGGATCCTCCAACAAAAAATGACAACAATATAAGGATATGATCACCTCGCATCCCGAATCTATGGTTCATTTATGTATTTTCTTGTAGATAAAAAAGTTAATTCGAGCATTTAAAATTAGTTTGTGGAAATAATTCACTCTAAGATTGAATTTTCAAGTTGATCCTTTGATTTAACTTGACATTGGGGATCAAATTATGTACGATGACACTTGTCAACACATAATTTATGCATCTTTTCCACATGCATCATTTTCTAATATTAACATGTATTGCTTTAGAAAAATAATTTAATTCTAATGTCAAATTAATATCAAAACTTAATGTTAATTTCAATCCAAATACCAACTTAATACTTTATCTATTTTCCTGTTATATAACTTTATGGAGCATTTTTTTAGGACAGACAATTTTCAATAATAAGTCATCACCTACTTGTAAACTACAAAGGAAAAAAGCTTGAATAGCAACGACTATTTTCGACGGATGGATATCCTTGACACTTGACCTCCACTGGATAAAAATTCTACCATCACAACTATTTTATAAATTTTAAATTTTTTAACTAACTATGATTTTCGCATCTCATTAGAAGAAATAATAATCGCAATTCAATAATTTAGCACGATATGGATTTAAAAAAATTGGAATAATAGTTTAATTTTTCTTTTACAGTATTAAACACTCAATACACAAAAGTATTTGATATGAAAGTAAAACTGTAATATTTTTTTGCCATATTACTTTTTCAGCATTGCTGCTATATCGCGCTTTTTTTTTTTTTTTTGGGAAAAATTGCAAAAATTATTTCCTAATGTAAAGAGATTGATTAATTATTTCATACGAGTATTAAGAGACTAAATTATTATAAGTGTAAAGAAAAACCAGAGATTTTTCTATGTCCCATCTCATTAATTAATTTTTTTTTTTTTTTTTTTTTTTTTTTTTTTTTTTTTTTTATCATCTTTCTAGTTGAGTGATGTATTGAAATAATAATGGTACATTGACTTTCCTGTTAATTTCAGGTTATGGCTTATAGGATGTAGATCAACGGTAATACCTATTTTAATTAGTTAATTAAAATAAAGTTGTTATCAAATGATACGTGTTGATATCAGTGTTAAGAGATTTCGAATTCAAATTTTATTTGGACTTGTAAACAACTTTGAAAGGGAGGGGTCTTCCAAAAATGAGTCCAATATATTTAGATCGGAAATTAGTCAATATGATCAAATGTGACAGGGTTTAAAGCAGTCCATCACGTCAATCAAGAAGCACACACCAGAAAAAAAAATCAACTTCTTAGATGATTAATTAAAATATCTGTATCCAATTTTACTTATGCAAATAAGTATTTTTAGTCATTGTTGTTTCAAAGTTGCTTTTTTTGGCTACATGTTCTATTCAAAATCACATCTAATAAGATCATAATCAACTTTTTTTTCCTTTCATCTTTCACCCATACTTAGAGGGCAAAAATGTTAATTATAATTTAATTGGATATAGTTTTGTATAGAATGAGGATTAAAAGGATAGCTTTAAAACGACGAAAAATGAAAGACAATAGGGTGATAGTACAAGAGAGAAAAGAAAAAAAAAAAAAAAAAGAGGGTGACCTAGCGGTTTTACTTGGTGATGACATCCGGTCTGGTACAGTCCGGTAGTCCGGACCCAGATTCCCTCACCCGGTTAAAGAAACCGGTTTCCACATCCGGATCCTGACCTCCCCTGAACAGATTCGGATTAAACTTCATTGATCTGTGGAGAGATCCTAGGAGAAGAGGTGGTGTCCAATTAGGAATCCACCCCCCGTGTTTTACTAGGGCAGGAACACCACCTACGTGGACACACGAGGATTGATCCGAAGGATTGGTAAGCTCTTCCAATACCAATCCAACTCTACCATCCCTCCTATAAAAGGAGGGTGTTCTGTATGAGATAAAGATTCATTCAATTCTATTCTCAATTCTCTAAAAAGTACACAAAAGCATACTAACTTAGGCATCGGAGTATACCCCAGAGGTTACTAGTGTCTCACCATTTTTATCTTGCAGGAGCAGTATTGGATCCGGTCAGAGTAGCAACCCGGACCCGGATCATCCAGAGGATTTTATTGAATCCATCAGTTGGTGTGGTGAGCGTGGACGAATAATCATGAATTCAAGTTCCGCTAACATGGCTTCAGACACTTTGGGAGATTCTCTCGCGACCACAACTCTGCCGGCGACGTTGAACTCATCCATATCTCCCCAGGCAGCAGTAATCAATTGCATAGCCAGCAATCTAAGCCCCGCCGATGCCAGAGACCTAAGGCAGGCGTTTCTTCAGATCCAAAATTATGGCATGGTTGGACCAACCATCAGCAGCAGCACGTCTCCTTTGATCACAGGAGTTGACAGCCTAGGAATGGGAGTGGCTAGGAACCTTTTCCCACTACCAGAGTACACCATGGCCCAGCCAACCACAAACCCAGTACACGCTTTCTCAGGAGACGCTAGGCAGATAAATCAGCCTAACATGATCTTCCCTGGATTTGGGGATCCCACAGCCCAGCATACAACGTTTGGGACGCCGCTGGCTCCAACAGTATCACAGGCCAGGCTACCTAACTTCCAGACCCTAGTCCAGACACCTCCGGCTAGCTATCATCCTACCCATGGCTACATGTTGGGCCCACCTCCAGCACAAGCAGCAACACCTACGCCGGAAGGAGCGGACGACCCAAAGATGATGGTGTTATTCAAACACTACTTCTCCCGATTCTCAGTGCCCATACAAGAACCTCTATTAGAAAGCGGAGGATCCTACTTCACCAACCGGATCCTGAACATACCATGCGACCCCAAATTCAAACAACTGAACTTTGAGAATTATAATGGGAAAACAGACCCCTACGTTCACTCCAGAAACTACAAAAACAGGATGGAGATAGCTGGGGCCAATGAGGGGCTAATGTGCAGGTTATTCTCATCAACGCTGGTGGGTCCGGCTTCCTATTGGTTTGAGACGCTAGAACCGGCCTTAATTAACAGTTGGGAACAGCTCCGGGAGCAATTCTGCACCAAGTTCTACGGTTCAGTCCTCACCGGAACGGCTAGTAGAACCCTACACGACGTAAAACAGAGGCAAGGAGAGTCCCTCCGAGAATTCGTCGACCGATTCAACCTAACAACAGTAGAGATTCGGAGATTGGATTTCTATACGGCACTGGAGGCACTGATCGCCAACATAACTAATGAGAGGCTAAGGGCCGACCTTGTCTTGAGAAAGCCCCAAAATGTAACACAGATGATCTCTATGGCAAAAACATTCATAGAACTAGATGAAGTGGGTGCACCAGCTGGGCACCATAAAGATGGAGAGAGGAGATCAGAGGACAGGCGGCCCAGGAGGGACAGAAGGAACCACAGAACTAAGAGAATTCATACCCCTTAACCGGCCGCTAGGCGAGGTGCTAGTAGCGGTCGAGTAGAGCAGAGACAAGAAGAGCCTATCCTACCTAGAAGCTAGAAGAGGACAGATCATGGGAGAGGACGAGAAAGAATTCTGTAAATACCACCGCGTGAACGGCCATAACACGGACGACTGTAAGCGGCTGGCGGAGGACATCGAGGAGTTGATCAAGAGGGGCAAGCTACGAAAGCTTGTGGAAAGGAAAGACAAGGAGGAATCAAAACAACCGGCAGATGAAGAGTGCCAACCGACCAAAAGAACGAAATAAGTGGTCATGGTAATAACAGGGGGAGATCCACCGGCCAAAAAGATCAAAAGAAAAGAAGCTGAAAGAGACACTAAGCCTAACCCTCCCCTCTCAGAGAACAAAGTAGCACCGGGTCACACAGACGCCCTGGTAATAGAAGTAGAGATCGAAGGTTACCTGGTCAAGCGTATCCTGGTGGACACAGGAAGCTCGACAAACATCATCACCAAACATGCAATAGAGAAGCTGAGAGTTGCGCCCAGTCGAATCCATCCAATTCACGCCCCACTGGTCGGCCTCAATGGACACACTGTACCGGTGACAGGTCAGGTAGCATTGGATATGGAGATAGGAGACGAGAAACACGTATGGAGGACGAAGGCCGATTTCACCATAATAGACTCTCCACTGGCATACAATGCCATACTAGGGAGACCACTTCTCTCCGAATCAGATGCCGTCTTATCAATCCGGTATTTGACGCTGCAAATACCAACCGCTTCCAAATGGGCGATAGCCAGAGGAAGCCAGCAGATAGCCCAAAGAACATACCTCGCTTCCTTATAACCAGAGAGAAACCTGGAGGAAGAAGAAAGAAAGACAGAGCCAGTGGACAAATTAGAAACACTGACAATCGCATCAGACAGAAACATATGGATATCCCAAGAGCTAGACAGTGGCATCAAAGAGCAGATTATACAAGTAATAAAAGAGGAGCAGAACACTTTCGCTTGGAAAATTAGTGACATAGAAGGGGTACCATCAGAAATAATAAAACACTCATTCAATGTAGACTAGGAAGCAACTCCAATGGTCCAGAAGAGGCGAAAATACGCACCGGAAAGACAAAGGGCAATCGAGAAAGAGATCCAGAGGTTACTTGATGCAGGACACATCTGGGAAGTTCAATACCCCAAATGGCTGGCGAACGTAGTGATGGTAAAAAAGGCAAGTGGAAAATGGCGCATGTGCGTCGACTTCACCGACCTCAATAAAGCATGTCCCAAAGACAGCTACCCACTGCCCAACATTGACCAGCTGGTTGATTCGACTGTCGGTTACGCCATATATTCGTGCCTGGACGGGCATCCGGATATCACCAGATACCCATGGACCCGGCAGACCAGGAGAAAACCTCTTTCATTACGCACAAAGGGATATATTGTTACCAGGTCATGCCTTTTGGATTAAAAAATGCAGGAGCTACTTACCAGAGGTTAGTGAATTGTATGTTCAAAGATTTGATTGGGAGAACGATTGAAGTGTACGTAGATGACATGATTGTCAAGAGCCGGACCCTGGATGATCACCCCAAAGATCTAAGGGAGGCATTCTCCATCCTCCAGAATACAGACTTAAGCTCAATCCGAAAAAATGCATATTCGGAGTACGGGGCTGTAAATTCCTGGGATTCATGATCTCACAAAGAGGGATTGAAGCAAACCCGGAGAAGATAAAGGCCGTATTAGAGATGGCTCCACCCAAGACCCTCAACGACATCCAGAAACTAAATGGAAGAGTCACCGCCCTAGGAAGGTTCATCTCATTCTCCGCAAAAAGATGCATGCCATTTTACAAAGCACTTAAGAAAGGGCAGGCCTTCAAGTGGGAGAAGGAATGCCATGAGGCATTTTTTACCAATTGAAGAATTTTCTCACATCACCCCCATTGCTGAGCAGACCGGTACCGGGAGAAAAATTGTATGTATACTTGGCAGCTGTCGAAGAAGCCGTCGGATCGGTTCTAGTAAGAGAAGAGGACGGACAACAATATCCGATGTATTACACCAGCAAGGTACTACGAGGGGCGGAGACAAGATATCCCAATATTGAGAAAATGGCACTGGCCCTGCTCCCCGCATCCAACAAACTAATGCCTTGCTTCCAAGCACATACTATCATCGTTAGAACCAGGTTTCCGCTCAGAAAGGTGCTGTAACGGCCTGAAACATCTGGGAGATTGGCAGAATGGGCGATACGTCTGGGGGAATTTGACATCAGATTCGAACCCAGGCAAGCTTTGAAAGCTCAAATTCTAGCAGACTTCGTAACAAAGTTCAAAGATCTCGAGCACGACTCAACACCTCCATCTGAAGAATAGGACGTCTTTATGGACGGAGCGTCATCGAAAGAAGGGGCCGGAGCAGGCATATACATCAAAGGACCAAACCGGATCTGACTCCACTATGCAGTGAAGTTGGACTTTCTAACGACAAATAATGCAGTAGAATACGAGGCGATGATCAAAGGACTAGAGCTGATCAAAGAGATAGGGCCAGACAGGGTACTTGGACACGGTCCGGAGATTGCTGAAACAGATTAAGGCGCAGGGAACAATATGGAAGATAGAAAACATACCCCGGGAAGCCAACAGCTTAGCGGATGACCTCGCTAAAGCCGCCTCAAGCAAGGAAGAGTGGCAGCATCTGCATTGTCCGTACGAGGTACAATCTCATCCCAGCAAGGAGCAAAACGAAGCCCTGACGATAGACCACAGCCGCACATGCTGGATGACGCCCATTATGGACTTCCTAAAGGAGGGAAAATTACCAGAAGATGAATCAACAGCTCACCGAATCTCGAGGAAATCTGCTAGGTACGCTATCATAGATGGACAGCATTACCGCAAGTCTTTTAGTTGCCCTTGGATGAAGTCCGTCTCGCCGGAAGAAGGGAACTAAGTTTTGAGAGAACTCCACGAGGGGATCTGTGGGTCACATCAGGCCACCCTGACCACAGTCCGCAGAGCAATGCTCATGGGATACTTCTGATAAATAATGAAAGAAGACGCAGAGGCCTACGTCTATTCTTGTCACCAGTGCCAGGAACACGCCAAGAGAACCAGCCAACCTCCGGCGGAACAACAGCCCATCTTAACGGCTTGGCCTTTTTCGACATGGGGGATCGACCTTGTGGGCCCGATGCCGGAAGCAAGCAGACAGAGGAAGTGGATAATTGTTGCGGTTGATCACTTCACCAAATGGGTGGAAGCAGAAGCCCTCTCTACCATCACCCCTGAGAAAGTGATGACTTTTGTGAAGGAATACATCCTAGGAAGATTCGGCATACCGAATACCATCATCACGAACAATGGGACTCAATTCACCTCCAGAAAATTCAAAGAATTCTGCGAAAGCTTCCACATCACACATAGGTGTAGCTCGGTTGCCCACCCACAGAGTAATGGCATGACAGAGGTTACCAACCGCACCTTATGCGACGACATTAAGAAAAGGTTGGAGGGGCACAAGGGAGCATAGGCTGACGAATTTAACAGCGTACTATGGGCATACAGAACCACCCCAAGACGGGCCACAGGGGAAACACCCTTTGCCCTAATGTACGGTACCGAAGTAGTGATCTCGGTGGAAATAGGCTCTCCTAGTGACCGGGTGACTTACTACAGCGAAGCTTAGAATGACATCAACCTGTGCTTTCACTTGGAGTCACTGGAGGAAAGAAGGGAGAGGGCCTTTATCCTCATGGCGGCATACAAAAATAAAGTCGCTCGGTACCATGACAAGAAAGTAAAGGAGGTAGCCTTCCAGCCGGGAGACCTTGTACTGCGAGACACGGAGGCCTCACAAGATAGAGACGGTAAAGGAAAACTAGCTGTCAAATGGGAGGGACAGTACCGGATCAATAAGGCTTTAGGACCGGCCACGTAAAAACTATGCCACATGGACGGAAGAGACATTCCACGCACATGGAACTCAAGAGCACTCAGGAAGTACTACCAGTAAAGCACGTTGCACTCTTTTTCCCTCGGCAGCTGTTTTTTCCCACTGGGTTTTCCCTGCTGAGGTTTTTAACGAGGCAACTATAGCTATAGTGCTGTAACTTCATACTTAATGGAAATTCGCTTTCGAATACATCTCTTTTATGCTTACACCTTTTTTTATTCGCTTTCGAATATTTATATGCTTGACCTTTTTATTCGCTTTCAATAAAATTGAAGTCCCGGCTAAACATTCGATTCCGAATGACAATTTAAACCCGGCTTGAAATAGCAACCATAAGCATATTCGTTTACGAACTCATTTGATGTCTACATTAAGTTTGCATTCAAACACCAAAGAACCGAAAGAAAAACAAAACCGCATAGCAAAAATTTTTTTTCATTAAATGCCCGTAACGGGAAATGTTTACATTTACACAAGAATCCTAAATCTTAGTCTGATCCCCGGACCGCTCAGCTGATCCCTCTTCAGGCACTTAGGTGGCAGGAGGGACATCCTCTTCCTCATCAGGGAGATCGGCTTCATCAGGAAAGTCCACTTTCATGTCGCCAAAAGCAACATCAGGGTGAACTTCAGAGCACTTCTGAAGGATGCGGTCCCCATACAACAGGGCAAGACGCCCGTAGGTAAGGGTCCTTCCCTTCAGTTTCTCCTCCGCCGCCAACCGGTCACTTTCTTGGGACTTCCTCTCCTGCTCAAGGGCCGCTTCGGCTAGTTCAAAAGAGCGCTTAAGGGTTGCGTTCTCAGCGGTGACAGCATCCAGAGTCTTCTTTTGCTGCTCAGCCTCCGCTTTCACTTTAGCCAGGCTCTCTTCCAGCTTCTTTCTCTCTAGAGCGCCGGTGATGCTCTGATCGTAGATACGATCCGCCTCTTCAACTCTCTTCAACTCCTCGTAGAGGAAGGGGATGGCCTACAAAGAAAGAAACAATTAAATACAGCCAGAAGATGAGGGAAAAAGTTTAGGACTTACCGTGTACAACTTGCTCAGGACTCGAGTCCCGATGGTCCGGTTGGTCAAATTCCTCATCCGGGAGGAGTCAGCAGGGAAGGTACATCCCGTTGCTCAGCTCCAGCTGTACCAGGGGGTCAGCCAGACTAGCATCCTTGCCAAACTTAGAGATTAAGATATCCCGTATCGGGCTGTCGGTGTCCAACGAACCAGAAAATTCAGGCGCTACCTCCTGCAAAACAAGGAAGTGAGCACAACCCAATGCCACCTAAACAAGGAGAAAAAACGAGAACGTACCACTCAGGTCTTCTTCCCTTTGTCCGATCCAGATGCGGGAATGCCGGGCCTCTTCTTATTTCCAGGAGCAGGCTCCACACTCCCGCTGGGAATAGCGGCAGGATCTGGACCAGCAGAAGAGATGGCTGGGACTGGTGAAGGTGCGGCAGTTGACTCCTTCGATCCGCTCCTTTGGGCACGTAAGGCTGCAACAGTATCAGCAAGTGACATCCCTGCCACAGAGGGAAAATACAAAAATAAGTAAATAAATACCTCGGCCCTCTAAGGGATCATTAAAGAGCACAGAAAGACCGGTCCGGTCATCAAGCGCTGCCAGTGGCAACCCTTGGCGGTAAGCCCTTGTGGCATACTGAAGCTTCTAGTATTGAGTCGGAACTGCTGTCAGCAGATCCAGGTGGGCCTGTTCCTGGGGTGAGAGCTTATCTTTCTCCCCCCACATCTCGCTTGCCGACCGGAACGACCAGGCGGTGGGAAAAGTGGGAACATTTTCCTTCAACTTTATGAAGAAAAATAAACCCTTGAATCCCTTAACGAGGAGGTGCGGCAAAAAAAAAACGGGAAGAGAGGCCCCTTAGACATGGTGAGATGGTCTCTGTTGCTGTTTCGGAGAACAGGAGTGGCGATGTGCCGGAAGAGGGCACCGGTCAGTTGGATGCTGAGGTTACAGCATAACCAATACGTGGCGCACACATCTTCCATCACATTAGGGTGCAGCTGGGCCGAACACACCCCGTACCGGTTCAAGACAGAACAGATCCCCTCAGGAATCGGATAGGTGAACCTGCACGCTACATGGTGGAGATAGATGGAGAAATAGCTAGGCGGGGAAGGTGAACCCTTTGGCTGGAAGAAGGGATGAAGCACTCACAGGCTTCTAACCAGGGGTAGTCAGAAGCCAACTGATTTATCTCACGGAAGGCGATGGAAGAGGCCATTTCTGATATCCTAGGGGTAAAGGTTCTCCCTAAGACACTCCTAGCCACCTGAGAGGACTCAGGGAGGTAGACTGGTGCACTGGTCTTTCCGGCAGAGCGAGTTCTCTCAGAAGACTCCGACGTAGAAAGCCTGACGGTGTCAGAATCGACCTCCACAGAAGGGGATACAGGGCAGGGAGTAGTGCTAGAAGTCCATGAATAACTCGAAGAACCCATAACTAACCAACAAACAAGCAGTTCTTCAACCTAGAACTAAGAGCAGGGAACAAAAGAAAAACAGAAAAGTAGCAGAAGAAGGAAGAGAGCACTTACTGGTTTTAAGAAGTGCGAATGCTAAGAACACAGAATGATGCCCAGAGCTAAAATCAGCGAATTAAATACCCTGCTGGTAGGAAATCGAACGGTTGCAACATTTGAAAATTAAGTCAAATCAAATGTCGCGTCTCTGCAGCTACACAGTACGTGGCAGACAGTGGGTGAGCATGCGTTCCTAGGCTGGGTTTTAGGTGTTAAACCCTAAAGGGTTTACTTCTGACTTTGGGGGAGACTTCTGATGACATCCGGTCCGGTACCATCCGGTACAGTCCGGTAGTCCGGACCCAGATTCCCTCACCCGGTTAAAGAAGCCAGTTTCCACATCCGGATCCTGACCTCCCCTGAACAGATTCGGATTAAGCTTCCTTGATCCGCGGAGAGATCCTAGGAGAAGATGTGGTGTCCAATTAGGAATCCAACCCCCGTGTTTTACTAGGGTAGGAACACCACCCACGTGGACACACGAGGATTGATCCGAAGGATTGGTAAGCTCTTCCAATACCAATCCAACCCTACCATCCCTCCTATAAAAGGAGGGTGTTCTGTATGAGCTAAAGATTCATTCAATTCTATTCTCAATTCTCTAAAAAGTACACAAAAGCATACTAACTTAGGCATCGGAGTATACCCCAGAGGTTACCGGTGTCTCACCATTTTTATCTTGCAGGAGCAGTATTAGATCCGGTCAGAGTAGCAACCCGGACCCGGATCATCCAGAGGATTTTATTGAATCCATCATTTGGGAAAATTAGACATAAATGACGCCACGATTAGCTGGTACAAAAGAAGTTTAATGAAGAGTAACTTAATTGCCTCGGACAATTATGCCAATTAATCAAATTAAAAAAAAAATGATCTTTTTATAGACGCAGCTAGCTGGCTTCTTCAATTATATGTGTTTGGACTCTGGAGCAATGTCATTAAGTATAATCACCAAATTTATTTGACAAAACTGAATGTACTAATTTGGTACATATTAGCATGTGATCACTATAGGCATTAAAATAACATCTTAATCTTCCACTAATGCTTTAATATCGCTTTCACGATATATACATATTGAATAACTTGTTATTGAGATATATAGCTTATATATAATATCAAAATCGAATAACTGATCCCAATCAAAAATGAAAATTGTATTTCTGTACTGAAACTGATTAAACAACAAGTATCATTAATAAAATTAAGTAGCATTCCTCAATTAATATTTCCCATTTTTCAGTTCATATTTATCTACAACTCTATGAAATTATTATTATTATTATTATTTTGAATGTGTCGTATGATATATGTGTTGAAAGCTGAAACAGACAAATGAGCTTGAAAATGGGAAAGAACAAGTATATTCTAACAACCCATAATTTTAATTTTCTATTTTGCCATAATTCTTGTCCTTTTTGTAAAAAAAATTTAAATCTGATATTTTCATACTTCTACAGTAAAAAAAGAGTCCTACCTGTCCTTTTCCATGCAAGTTTTCATATTTATTCCTAGTAGTCAATAAAACTAATAAAAAAATTTATTTTCTTGATTGTAAGCAAGAATGTGACATGAAACCAACAGCAATAAAAGATCATAAATACATCTCTTGTTCAAAATGTCCAATTTCTACGCACTATTTTCTTATTTATTATGGATAAGCCTTTCATTCACATACTTTATTTTTTTGTTCAACTATTGCATTTACATATGCTATATATAATAATACTCTTTAATTAACCTTTTAGTACCACTAACTAGTCATTAGTTATTTTGCAATCAATTTCTATATACAACATTAGAACATATATATAGTTACATATATGGATTGAAACTGATTGAGACTTGTAAAAAACATTACACGAAACACTAGATTTTGCTTAAAAATTACTATCATAGTTTTTGGAAACAGTAAAAAAGCTTCTGCATGCTGTTATTATAAAGTTTAGCTGAATGTATTTACAGCAAAATATGTGATATAACTTTAAACTTTATTGATATTAATATATATTTGACAACAACTTTTAGATAGTTAGTGATATATTGATTTTTTTGAAGCAAAATCTATTTTGTAACAAATTTTTTTATTACCACAAACATTTCTTGTAGTAAAAACTATAAAAGAATATAAGTATTTCACAATGCTTATCGAGTGAATGTGTTATTTAGACTAGATTTCAATATTATAGTAAGTCTACAAATAGAAATCAAACAAATGTATATTATTTTTCATAGTATATTTACAAGGTGACAAACAAGAGTTGATATTGGAGCAAGAAGAAGACGAGTAGAGAGATTGAGTGCCAAAATTGCATTTGTTGTTTAGTTCCACATAATTAATTTTACTGATTACATTTTGGAAAAATTTTGAAGAAATCGTAGAAGCAGACCAATACCCTTTTGGCAGAAAAACATTGTCCTATTTCTTATATATATGTTTCCACTAAATATCAAATTAGTATTACTGAAACAACAAATTAATCGGTCTAATAATACAAATTGTCACATTAAGGGGAAAAAAAAAATTCTAACTATACCACTCTAAATTAATAATTTCGCGGTAATCAATATTATTATTATTATTATTACAATTAATTGTTTTAATTAGAAGATTGGTGAATCAGAAGGAGATGAGTTCACCAAATTAAGAATACTGTTCCAGTAATTCTTGTTATCTTCATAATAATCACTGCCACTACCACCGCCACTATTATCCGACTCCTTGCCGCTGTCCGACAAACTCCTGTCACCGGAATCACTAAGCAAAAGATTAGTAAAACCTTCTTCCATGGCATTTCCGATATTTAACCTCAAAGATTCCGGCGTCCAAGGATTCTCCATAGAAATCGCCAACTGATGATCATGATGATGAAGATTACTAGAATTAAACGACACCGAATTATTCTCTGTCAGATTGGAATTTGCAAGATTCTTCCAATCATTAATTTCTCCTTCTTCTTTAATAATCCCAGTCTCCGAGGAACAACCTGAATTAGTACCACCAACTAACTCAATCATAGGAATTGAATTCTCCGATCCAATTCCACAATTCTGCAAAATGGCCGCGGGCGGAGGTGGCGGTGCATTTTCTGAGAAAGTAAGAGTAGACGTCGGAGAATCATCAAGATCGGCGGCAATCCCAGTAATATTCCAAGATTTTAGAGATCGGTGAGAATTGGAACCTGAATTAATGTAGGCGGAGGAGGGAGGCAAAGAATGGGAGCGGAGCTTGGACTCTCGAACCAGCCGAGCCTCGGCTTCGAGCCGGGCACTTTCCCATTGAGCCATATGGCTAAGATTGGCTGAATTTTTGGAGTGGCCGTCGGTGGATAATAAAGCATCATTTTTTTGCTTATGGGTGACTGGATCAATTCCCATTTTGGCTAATCTTTTTTTAAGATGTGTATTCCAGTAATTCTTTATCTCATTATCTGTTCTCTTTGGTAAGTGAGTTGCTATGGCCGACCACCTTATTAAGGACAAACATAACAACAACAACAACACACTTAATTAAATACCAAAACAGACACCTTAAAATATATATAAAATATCCTACAAATTAACATCAACCGCTTTTAAACATTTTTATATGCTATAATTTTGTATGAAGACAAATTATGTCGTGGTCCTGGTTTCAATGGATCAGAATGGAGAGGGAGGAAAGAAAAAATAAATAAAAAAAAAGGTAATCAATTTTTGGTGTCATATCAAATAAACAAAATTGGAACAGATTTCGGACTTAAAGATACCCAATAAATGAAATCGGATTGGATGTCAGACAACAGTAAATAATACTGCAGAAGAGCAGAAAGCATTATACAGTTCAAAAATGTAGGTCACATATGTAATGTAGATGATGAATTATTTGATAAATGAGTCGCATAATTAAGATTTTACATCGATCAAATCATTTTATAGTAGTAGTTGGAGTTTTTTCTTATATACTAGTCAACTAATAAAGTCGTTTGTCTTTCTAAAACCATTAAAATAACTTCTATAATCTCTAATTAACTACATAATTAGCATCCAAGACATGCAGCATTATATATGAATATTAAATTATGAAGTGAAAATCAAGATTTATTTTTCAAGAAAAACAGAAGAAGTACTATAAAAGAAGATAAAGAGCAGGTAATTAAGAAGGAATAATAATGGAAAGAACCTGTTGCCTAAGAGAGCATGGAGTTGAATAATGGTTTGTTCTTCTTGCAAACTGAATTTGCCTCTCTTGATATCTGGTCTGAGATAATTGGTCCATCTAAGCCTGCAGCTTTTTCCACATCTTTGAAGACCTAAGTAATTAAAAATAAGAAAAAAAAAAAAAAGAGAAGAATTAGTATTGAAAACAAAAAGAAAAGTGTATTGAGCTGCGTTGTGAGCGTACCTGCTTTAGTGGGCAAGGCGCGCCAGCTGCCGTGGCCGTGTTCTTCAATATAAGCTAAAAGTTTTTGATCTTCTTCAGGAGTCCAAGGTCCTTTCTTCAAACCAACTTTATCGCAGCAAGGAGAACGACCCATTTTGCTACAGAATTGAGCACACTAAGGAAGGACAGGATAGGAACTAAGTTGCTCTTTATATAACACAGCCAAACAGAGAGATACTTTTTGAGAAAAAAGGAAATTTATGAGAGAAGAAGGGAGGATATATTTTTGTGCTTGTATGGGCTGAGAAGAAAGGTCAGCGAAATTAATGGGATAACTTATTTATTGTGCTTCTTCTTATTATTATTCAATTAAAGAGTTTTGTGGTAAAAATTGTCCCAAAAAAAAAAAAAATCATTTTTATTTTTATTAAATTATATTTTTTGAATTTAACATATTCAATATTTGGTCAATTATCGTCGAATGCATTTAGCTTTTATTAATAGCATAGACTCATGTTATTTGTATTTGAACTTATAATTTTATACTAAGAAATGAGATTTTTATATTATTTTTTAGCCACATAATGTATAAAAAATTCTTTCTAAATACAAAATTTTAAAAAATGTAGACGAAATTGATAACCGGTCCATGTGGACTTTTATAAACAGTTAACCGTTTAAACAGTTTTTTTAATTTATTAACCATACACTGTCCATTAAATTCGGTTCACCATTAGTCAGTCAACTATTAATTTCGGTTGGTTAACCATTTCTTTACGGTTAATCATTTACGAAATAAATATTATATTTTGTTAAATTTATAATATTTTAAACCTCAAATAAATAGACCATAAATCTCAAATGTCAAATAAAAATATAAAATTATAAACCATAGTCTTAATTATTAATTAAAAATAACATTTTAACCATAAACTCCAATAATTAAAACATTAATAAAAAAAATTCCCAAATATAGAAATTGATATACAAGATCAAATATTAATTAATGAAATTGTTGTTCGTTGTTCGTTTTTCAGTGAGTGTGAAATTAAGAATTAAAAGGAGATGAAATTGGAAGGGAGTAATCGAGACTACTTGGTACTGTATAGTAAGAAAGTAAAATAACATCAAATGCCTAAATATTTTACTTATTATTCATATTACCTATATATATATATATATATATATATATATATATATATATATATATATAATTACATAATTTTTTAAGAAAAATATTTGTAAAAAACAGTTAACTGCGAGTCCACATGGACTTTCAGTGTAAAAACCGAAACCTAAACCGTAACAATTAATTTTTAAAAATAAAATCCGTACACTAGTTCATTAGTTTCGGTTAACCATATTTTTAGCTCGATTTCGGTTCGGTTTCACGGTTTTTTGGTTTTCCAGTTTTTTTTGTGCACCCCTATTTGATGGTTAATATATTTCTTCGTAACTGGAAAATCTAAAGTTCGAATTTCATTGAAACTAATACTATAACAAATGCTAGATTTAGCAGGAAAAAAATTAGCAGCAAAATGAATTTTATTGTCAAAGAGCATGTTTAGAAGCAAAAATTCAATAGTTGCTGCCAAAAAATACATTTAGCAGCAAAATTATATCAATTTTTTGTTGTAAATATCTACGGCCACAACTTTGTAGCAGCAACTAACTTTTTTGCTGCTAAATATGTTTTTGGGCAGCAACTATTGGATTTTTGCTGCTAAATGTGTTCTTTGGCAGCAGTATCCAGAAGTTGCAGCCAAAAAAACACAGTTAGCAGCAAAAAAAAATTAGTTGTTGCATGTTGCTGCTATAAAGTTGTAGCCGTAGATATTTGCAACAAAAAAAATTGATATAATTTTTCTACTAAATATGTTTTTTTGCAGCATCTATTGAATTTTTGCAATTAAATGTGCTTTTTGACAACAAAATAAATTTTGCTGCTAATTTTTTTGCTGCTAAATTTGGCCTTTGTTGTAGTGCAAATACTATACTAAAATACTAAAAAGATAAAATTTATTATACTACTGAAATATATATCTCTTCTTAATTATAAACGGGATGTATGCTTTTATCATACCCTAAAAATTCTAAATAATAGTTATTTTTATTCATATATTTGTAATAAATATCATACATTGAGGATTATTATTATTATTATTATTTTAATCAGAGATGAGTAGCATAATATTTATTGAGTTTGATATTAATAAAAAAAATTTAAGATTAAAAAGTTTATTGAATTCATGGAGGATTAAAAAATAATTACTTAATCAAAGGAAAAACAAGAACAGTAAATATATAATTTTTTCCTATCATGTTTATAATTTACATATGACACGATCATTAAAATTTTGTAGTGTTGTCAGGGAAAATAGTAATCTACATTGTTAAATATTTAGCGTATCAACAATTATACTGACGTGTCAATTATCCAATAATAAAAAACACATGGTCTCCGGATTTCAATGGAATATCTCTATAATTACCTTTAACGGAGTATATAAATATTGTATATGGTATATATATATACATATATTATAGGTAGTTTTGTGGGGCATAGATAATAAAAATTGCCCACATGGAACCGAAGGATTTAATTGTCATATCATTATGTGTAATTAATGCCTTGTGTATACTATATTATACGGTTTAGATCTACATTTTCACATTTTGTGCTTTCTTCATAACATTCATATATGCCTACGTCATTGAATATGAAACTTTCCAATCGTTTATCATTATTTCCCTTTTCAAATAAGTGAATATGCCAATACATATTTACTTACACACAAATGTACCAGACAAGGTCAAGTATGAGTAATTATATAGCCATATATATATATAATACAATATAAAACGACTAAACATATCATTTAATGTATATTGCGGGTGTGATTTTATTCATCTAGGAGATTTAATTTTGTCGGTTTAGTAAAGAGTTTAATATATATATATATATATATAAAATAAATTTGTTATTCGAAAATCTTTTAAAAAATTAATTATATCATCACGATAAACGAAAATTAGAATTAGCTCAATTACAAAATTTTTAAATACCACTTTTTGTTTTCATTATCTTTATAAAAAAAAAAATCTCTATTATTTCTTTATCGTTCTAGTTCAAATATAAAATTACTTTACAGATTTCCAAAACCGATCTCTACTATTGAAAACGAAGAATTGGATAAGTGAACGCCACTGTCAAAGTTAAAATCACAATAATTCAACGGTTCAAACTTTGAGAAATATACTTTTCGTATGGTTGATATATATGTAAAGAAGAATATCATGTGTTTTGTAGAAAAAAAAAAAAAAACTATTTTGTTTTTTTTGTTACTTTTTTTTTTAACCTTTTTGTTTTAGACGAGAGTAATCCTCGTTAGAAGATGAGAATATTTAATTGATAAGTATGTATTTATTTATTTTTCAGATTATTGTTCTATATTGAGAAATTATTACTCCTTCTACTCAAGTAAAGTATCAAGTTTGACTCTTGTGCATATAACAAAAAAAAAAAAAAAAAAAAAAAGTAGTTAAGAGAGCTTCATTCCTGTAAAAGGGTCAATCCCGATTTGAATCTAGATTTAACTGGATGGTTCAGGCAAAAAAAGAATAGATAAAAATATTGATAATGAAAAATAATTTATATACATTACTCTCGAAATGTTTATAGAGAGTAATTATATATATCACATTAATATCTTTGAATATAAATGTATAAATGAAATTAATGTACTCCTACTTGGATTTATAATGATTATCTTATTCTTATCTTGATCCTTATCATAACTAAAAATAAAGTAAATATTTATATCTACAAATTAATATTTATAATAATTAATTGATAATTAAGACGGTTGAGTAGTGAATGAATTGGGTAAACATCCTCTTAAAACAGTATATATAGAGAGCATGAAGTAATTAAACAGTCATTTTCTCAAGGCATTGGAATACATATTTTATATATGAATATGATTACGATGTCTTTGATTGTCTATTCTAAATATTCATAGGCAATTAATGTATTTATCTTATAGATATGAACACACACTACTATATATATTCATACATGTTAATGACTGACACAAAAATCGATTACTCTAAATGAGGTATTATATTGTACAACAGTGGTCAACCTCACTGGTTTAATTTCGAACAATCTTAATTAGTTTTTTTTTTTTACATATTACCATTTTTGATTGACTACAAATTTAAAACCGTAGGAAAAGCGTCGCCATGTGTATGTAGGCTTTGTAGCTAATAGACAGAAAGCCTTGGTCCGTACGGATTAGCCTTTTATACTTCTATTGGAATATTTATAACTTTGTAATTTTGGATAAATTACATCTATGCTACACAGATTTTATCTAATTTTATAGTATGATACATAAACTTCATTTTTACTCAACAAAATACATGAATTTAGTAGTGACCTGACATTAAAATACATATAACCTGTAATCAACGCTAAAGTAAAAAAAATTACGAGTAAATTACATCTATGGTACACAGACTTTATCTAATTTCACAGTATGATACACAGATTTTATCTAATTTCACAGTATCATATATAAACTTCATTTTTACTTAACAAAATGCATCAACTTAGTGGTAACTTGATATTAGGATACATATAACCTGTAATCTACGGTAAACTTTTTATACAAGAGATGCTACTTGAAAAAAATAAGCTACTAGCTATTCCAACAAATATTTTATTCATTGACCATACCTTAATTATTAGCTATAACATTCTTTTCATTAGTTCGGACTATATGCTAAAAATAGGAAAATTTTGAAATATAAAATGTGATGAAGGTACACAAAATACATGAATACGACACAAATTCACCAACATTGGATTTGTGTTTAAATAAATAGATTTTTGGTTGAATTAATGTTTAATAGATAATGATACATTTTTGAGTTAAAATTTTAACCGAAAATGACACATATTTCTTAAATTACTAGTAAATCCTCTCATACTTTTATACAAAGAATTATTTATGACCCTAAACATTATAAGAAATTTAATTCATCATCAGTATATATTCTTCTTTAGTCCCTTGTATAGGCATATTTATTATTACTTATATAGGAGTCTTGTAATATTCGTTTTTTAGTTTCCTATGTTTTGTATATATAACCTTGGTTATCCTTCGTATTACTCAATAGTTGATGACATCCGGGTATATTAGTACCGAGTCTCTGTTCAGGAGTGGGCATTAGCAGCGGCTCCGCTAAGTGAGACCCGGCGGTTGGATCCGGGCATCTAGAATCGAAGCTAGTAGAATCTTCTAGAAGGAAGGAGATGGTGTCATCTTCAAAGTCCATCTCTACTTAAAGGGCATGTTCAAGCAGGATTCTCAGACTCCACGTAGGATCTAAGGTTATGGTCTCATATTGCAACTGTGACAAGGATGGTAGTCATTCCTTATCCATGTCAAACTCTGCCACTAACCCTATAAAATGGTGAGCACAAGAAGGTAAGGGACAATTCATAACAAAACTACTAGAGCCAGAGATTAAAACCATAATCAGGGCTAACTTTGGCATTAGAGACTAACCCAAAGGTTACCGTGTCACATTCATCTTCTCTTGCATGAACCCGGATAGAGTAGGTCTTTTCCCCAACATAGATCCGGATTCGCTGAAGGGTTTCTAACAGAATCCATCAATAGCCTTTCGTATCTAAATAATTCCAAAATCTAACTAATTTTTTGGTATTTTTGTAACTCATTATATGGTTTCAGAGTCTCTTAAATCTAGAAGTTGAGGGTTCGAATACTGATACCTCCATTTATTGATTAAATTTAACACACAGTAGAGTGGACATGCATTGTACATGTTTCAATTCCAAGAGATATTCATGTATCGGGGAGTGTCAAAGATAAATAATGATGAATCCGGTGAAAATGAGATCTCCACGGGATTCTTTAAGATTCCAAATGACCGGCTAGACAAGCGACTTGATCGAGCAGCTACAATAAAATGGGTAAGAACATTGGGTGACTAATAGGTCTACTTCGATGCTCAAGTCAGAATGTGAATATGAAAAAAGGAAAGAGTAGAGGAGAGAAGAGAATCAGATCCCTGTTAGGGTTTCGTAGTGTTTTATTTATATCCCTTCGGACGTGTGGTCCTGCCAGACAGTTATGTACGGCTTCCTCCTATTGGTTTGGCATGGGTTTATCCTGATCCCTTTTTTCGCGTGCCTAAGAGCCAGGTTTCTTCCTTACTTATCTTTATCTTGTCGATCAAGGTTTACGATCCTGTTCTTACAGGTGTAGGGATAAGATCGATTCATTCCAAGTATCCGCCTTTTCCTGACACGTGTCTCAAATTAGTCACACGATAGTTATATGACAATCTGGTGCCTTCACCTGGTCTTTTGGATGAATGCCGGGTGGGAATGCAAATTCCATGAACCATATGGATGTGGGAGTGAGCTGTGTGATCCACGTGGTCATTTTTATAATGTCGCGTTATCAGGAGTCCCCCTCTAGTGAACAATTTGAACTCTTTTAAGAGTTTGTAATGGTAGATTTGTAGGAATCGAGACGTCCCTCAGGCCTTGTATCCCTAACGCTTGAGCGACATGTGTCTTCTTAGTTTAAAAATTGTTTCTCCTCCATTATTTCCCCCTTTAAAAGGAAAAGCCTGAGCTCTTTTATTCATCTCTCATCTGGCTAGATCTTCATCTTTCTTTCTGCGATTTTTGGGGCTCTCTCAATCCGCGATCTTCAATTCATTCCTTCACCTTCCTTTCGATCTTACCAGTATGTTCCCTTATGCTTCTGTTTTTTGGCTTGCTGGATTTGTGATTTGCTTTTTGCTATTTGGTTTTTCTTTTCTCGCCTGCTCCTCTTCCCTTTTCTTTGGTTTTTTTTCTTCTTCTTTTTCAAACACATAAGTTCTTCTGTAACTGTTAGTGATATGGGTTCCTCAGATAATGAAGAATTTGAAGAACTTATGAACTCTAGGAATCGTCCTAGGGCTGCTGGGCCTACGAGGGGTTTTAGGATCAAAAGCACATGACAAAAGTCCTCTCACCTCCTCTTCGACTTAACTGACCCTGAGGACTATAAGGAATATACTACCCTCAATCTGCCGAGTCCACCCATTTCTTCTGGGAATGAGGACCGGCTGTCTCCTCTCATGAATCTGGTTCTCTTGCTTCAGTGCCCCCTATTGGTGCTAAGGAGGTGGGTCCTTCGGTTCCATTGGAGGACCTGTTGAAAATTTTAACTTAGCGACTGAGCCAAACGTTCGGATGGACCCTGTTCCATCCGGCTTTTGCCCTCCTGACCCCGAGGAAGCTAAGGCTAAAAAGATGACTCCTCGCAAAGGGGAGATGGTTTCCCAAATTCATAGGGGTCACATCAAGCTTTTTTGGGAAATCTATCCTTGGCTCTGTTATTGTAAAATTTTGCTTCCTTCTACAGCTCAACGTGTCCATCGACCTTCACCTGGCTATTTCGCCGTTTACCTCGATCAAGTTCGATCTGGTTTTACCTATCCCCTCCTTACTAGTATTTGCGATATTATTCGCAAATAGGGTTTAGTCCTACTCAAATTCATCCTAACTCCTAAAGGGGATATTTGTGCCACACACTGGCTATGTAAGAATTTGAGCTTTCAACTGAATGCCGCCTTCTTCCGAAAACTAGCTACCCCGAAATTGAACTCTAGGGAAGATCACTATCAGCTTTCCAATAAGCAAAGTTTTTACATCTTTAAGGGACAGATTGCATCGTTGAAGCACTTCAAACACTTCTTCTTTTACATCAAAATCTAAGAGGACTTTGAGAGTTTCCCAGTCAGGTGGACTTTTGATGAAGCTGGGAAGGCTCGTAATCATCTTCGATCGGATGAAAACATCCACCACCAAGAGTTTAGGTTCTTGGTACCACACAAATGGACCTGGCATGTCGCAGTCAACGCTTACGTTGAAAGGATTGGGCTTGTAGAGCTTAAACCATCGGGACCAGGCTTTATCTATTACCCAGGTCCAGTTCCTAGATGAGGTATCTTTATAATCATAGTTAGTTATTTACTTGTTTCCCAGGTATGGACCCGACTGACGCTCTTGCCAAAATCCTTGAAGCTCAACAGAAGAAGAATTTGTTGAGAGAGCTGCATTCTAACCCAGAGGAGCTCTTGCCTGGGGCTGGCTCTCCAAGTAAATGCTCGGCTACTTCAAAGAAGATAAGGGGAAAAGGGCGACTTTTACTGGTCTGAGCACAGGGTCGCCTCTCCATTTAGTATATTTTACTACTTTCCTGTTGTTTTCCTTTTTTTCCCTTCCTTATTTCCTGTTTATTGATTTTTATTACATCCTTTTGTTTGACCAGGGATCAGGTCCAGTGTCTAACTCATCTGAACGCCTCCTCCCATCTGTGTCCTTCCTCAACATTGGTTACAGGGAAAAGGGGGGTAGGAGGTCCGAACAAAGGGCTTGGCTGTACTGTCAGAACTCAGGTCTCGATTTTTACTTCCAACCGATAAGGAAGAATATGGTCGATTAAGCAGTCGGTTCCATGTGTATCATAGACCTGACCTCTGTAAGGGTTTTATTTACTCGAGATTTGATTATGGTGCCTTGTTTGTGTTGCTCTTGTTTTTTTTTTACTTGGGTAATTGACCTGCAGGAAGTTTCTCGAAACATTGAGCTGATCAACCGTTTGCCCAAAGCCAGCCAATTAGCTAAGGAAAAGGATGCAACTAAAAGGAAGGCCAAGGAGACCACCTTAGCACTTGAGGCGGAGAGAAGTAAGGCTTGGGATCTAGGAAAAAGGGTCGCTGCACTAGAGAAGCAGCTGAAGGATAAGAAGATGGCGCATCAGCAAAGCAATGAAAAGTGTGATGCTGCCCTCCTAGATTCAACAGGCAAATTGGTTCGCCTGGAAAAATGTTTGGCCAGCGAGTCCTTGCCGCCTGCCAGGAAATTCATGAGGACTTGGCTTTGGATTTGAACACTATCAGCTTCCCTCAATACAGTGAGCTTCCTGTTAGCAGTCCCGTTTTGAGTGCAGGGATTGCAGAGTTGCTTGTAGAAGGGGGGACCTAAATGAAGAGGGAAAAGAGGAAGGTGGTGCTCCAGAGGAATGATTTTTCGTTTGAGCCTTTAGTCGGGTTTTTTTGTTTTTTTCATGGCTCCTGTACACGTTTTGTTTAATTTATCAATATGGATGGATAAATTTTTGATATTGCTTTACTTTCCAAGTTTAGTCATTTGGTCTTTTTTGCATCTGTTGAACCTACTTGATCAAGTCTTTTAGACTTTTGATTTTGCATAGTGTTTTGACCCAATTAGAGCCTTTTAGTTAGTGCACTTGTTATTTTAGCTTGCCAGCTTTTAAGCGTGGGCTTTATAATAGTTTCCCTATTTTAAACAAGGGTTTTCATTCTCTTATAACTAATTTCTTTACTGGAGACATTATAATTCAAAGATATTTTTATTTATCTTTCTGCATTACATCTTAAAGGGTATTCCCTGCTAAGTTTTGCACTACAACTAGGGGTATTACCTCGTTAAAAACCCTGTCAAGGAAAAACCCAGTGGGAGAAAACCTTTAGTAGGGGAAAAAGAGTGCAACACTTTATTTTTTCTCAGTTGTTTTGAGGCAGGAAATATTGCCTAAGATTAGTTATATTCCATGTTCATGGGATTTCCTTCCTATCCAGCCAGCGGAGCTTGTAAGTTGTTGGACCAATGACCTTCATTACTTTATATGGCCCTTCCCTATTTACGCCAAGCTTTCCTTTTCCTTTTCTTGCTTATGATGCGGCTGAGTCTTTTAGGACCAGATCTCCTTCTCTGAGGGTCACCTTCCTTATCTTCCTATTGTGGTAGCGAGCTACTTTGTTCTTATAGGCGGCCATCAAGACATAAGCTCTCTCCCTTCTCTCCTCTAGGGAATCTAGATGGTATTTCATATTGATATGATTTTGAGCCTCTGTGTAGTATGTCACTCGGTCACTAGGCGCCCCTATCTCCACCGGGATTACCTCTTCTATGCCATATACTATGGAAAACGACGTTTCTCCGGTCGATCTCCTCGGCGTGGTTCTGCAGGCCTATAAGACGTTGTTTAGTTCATTAGCTCAGGCCTCTTATGACTTTCTAGCCTTTTTTTTATTCCTTCTCCTAGGGTCCTGTTCGTCACCTTTGTCTGGCCATTACTCTACGGATGTGCTACTGAAAAGGAGTTGTGCTTGATCTTCAGCCCTCTGTAAAATTCCTCAAATTTATTCGATGCGAACTGAGTTCCATTATCAGATATGATTCTGTGGGGTATTCCAAAGCGGGTGATGATATGGTCCTATACAAAGGAGATGATTTTTTCCAGTGTGATCGTTGTGGCTGATTCTGCATCTGCCCACATAGTGAAGTGGTTTACTACCATGATGATCCGTTTCCTCTACCTGCTGGCCTCGGATATTGGCCCCATGATATCGATTCCCCATGTAAAGAATAACAAGCCGATCAGGATTGTTCTCTGCTCCGCGGGTGGCAGATGGGACTTTTTGGCATGGATTTGACACTTGTGGCATCTTCTCACGTAGGCTGTTGCATCTGCCTCAATTGTTTCCCAAGAATACCCTTATAATATTGCCCATCTAACTAGTGTTTGTGATGCCTGGTGTGATCCATAAATTCCCTCAGGGAGTTCTTAAAGAAGATATTTACCATCCTATATGGTGACGTACTTCAACTAGGAATCAGTGAAGGATTTCTTGTATAGTTCCTTATCAATCATTGCATATCGTTGTGATTTCCTGGAGATTTTGTTGCCACCTCCTTATCTTTCGACAGCTTACCTTCGACCAGGTATTTTGTCACCGTCAATACTTCTTTCACTCCAATGCTGGGTGTGGTTTGAACTTCATATGGGAAATTTAGGAATTGCCATTCCTCAATGCTTGCCACTGCTTTGGCTAGTTTATTAACGTCAAGGTTTTCACTTTAGTTGATATTTTCCACTCTCCACGTGATACCTTTTTTTTCAATCGCTTCAAGCAAGGATCAAACCTTGTCTAGATACCTGGACATACAAGGATCCTTAGTTTCAAAGTTTTTGTTGATTTAGTTAGAGACTAACCTTAAGTCACATAGCAGCTTGACCCGGTATAGGCAATTTCTAGGATGAGCTCCCTGCCTTTTATGATTGCTTTATATTTTGCGGCATTATTGGTGGCCGAGAAAGCCAACTTCACCGCAAATGACCTTTTGATTTTGTTTGGTCCTTCATTGCAAACTCCAATCCCTGCTCCCTCTTGGAACAAGGCTCCATACACGTAGACCTTCCATTCTTCGACTTTCAGCACTTGATTTGGCTCTAGCCCTGAAAATTTAACCACAAAGTCCATTAAGACCTGAGCCTTTAATGCTGATCTGGGCTCAAAGCGGACATCAAATTAAATGAGCCTGATGGCCTATTCAGTTAGCCTCTTTGAAGTATCTGGTCTTTGTAGAACCTTTTTCAGAGGAAATTTTATTCTTACAAACACCGTATGGGCTTGAAAGTAAGGCTGTAACCTCATAGATGCTGATACTACTGCTAGAGCCAACTTTTCATTCTTTGGGTTTCTAAGCTCTGCTTCCCTCAACACCTTGCTGGTGTAGTATACCGAATATTATTGTCCTTCTTCTTCCCTGATCATTGCCGATCTGATCGCCTCATCTGTTGTGGCCAAGTATAAGTACAGTATCTCTCCCGGTATTGGTCGGGTCAGCAATAGTAGAGCTCCGAGAAAGTTCTTGATGCTGTTGAATGCCTCCTGACATTCACCATCCCATTTGAACCTATAACGCTTCTTTATGGCCTTGTAGAAAAGAAGACATTTCTTGGATGAGAACGATATGAACCGTCCCAAGGCATTGATCCTGCCATTGAAGCCCTGAACAATATTGACTGTGCTCAGTGGCACCATGTCTAAGATTACTTTTATTTTTTCCGGATTTGCCTCAACTTCTCTCTACGAGATCGTCAAACCTAAGAACTTCATGTCTCGAACTCCGAAAACACATTGCTCTAGGTTGAGCTTGAGGTGGTATTCTTGCGATATCTTGAAGGCTTCTTGGATATCTTTAGCGTGACTTGCTTCGTCCTTACTCTTAATAATCATATCATCTACATATACTTCTACCATCTCTCCTATCTGTTCCTTGAACATATCATTAACTAGGCGCTGGTATATTGCCCCTATGTTCTTTAAGCTGAAAGGCATCACCCTATAACAATACGTGCCTTCGTGAATTATGAACGAGGTCTTTTCTTCATCAGCGGAATCCATAGGCATTCGGTGATATCCTGATTTTGCATCCAAGAAGGAGTAGGCTGTATATCCTACATTCAAATCTACCAGCTGGTCAATACTCGGTAGAGGGTAGTTATCTTTTGGGCAAGCATTGTTTAAATCAGTGAAATCCACGCACATCCTCTATGCTCCACCCGGCTTTCTTACCAAAACCAAATTTGCAAGCCATTCAGGGTACAATACTTTGCGGATATGTCTTGCTTCTGTCAGTTTTTTGATTTCTGCTTCAGCTTCCCCTATTACTACAGCCTGAATAGCAGGATTCACCTGAAGGACTTGAGTAAAAATAAAATTAGCTGGTAGACCTGAATGCACCATGTTGACCCGCTTCTCAAATGTCGGTAACTGGTTAGTCTTCGTGCTAGGTTTAGCAGGCTTCTGCAACTTCCCTTCATCAATAAACTTTTGAATGGCGTCCTTCAGCTTGTAACAATTGTTAGTTCTGTGGCCAGCAACGGCATGGTATGTGCAGAAATTATCTTTATCTGCCTCGGCAGGTTTTTCAAATGGCCTTAAGGACTGTAGCAACCCACCGTTTCTGCATTTACAAATATTTTAACCAAAGGAAGAGTCCAAGGCGATATGCCCTGTCCTCCTGGATTCCTGTTTTGATTGCCTTACTATTGGGTTACTGTAGCAACTTCTACTTGTTTCACCTCTGAAGACTGCCCCCCTTTTCCTCCAAAACTTGAACTAGAACAACCACCAGGCCCGGCTGTAACTGACGATCTGTACCCTGAACTTCTACCACCCTTATGGTTTCTCGTCTCACTTGATTTTTACGGCTATGCTATAAACTTCACTAAGCTCATTGAATGGATGGAACTTCATATTATTTTTGAAGATGTCCCTACTACCGTCGATCAACTTCTGTATCAGTTCATCTTCATCAGGATGGTTTTTCAGAAGGTTCATCTTGTTCATCCATCGGTGGTAGTACTCATCGAAGGGCTCATTGGGCTTCTGCTTGATTCGTTCAAGGTCATACAGCTTCACTTGAATCTTAGTGTTGAAGCTGTAATATTTGATGAAGGCTGCTGATAAAGCCGCCCAATCTGACTACTCTTCCTCTGATAAGGAATTGTACCAGCCCAGTGCTCCTCCCTCAAGTGTAGTCGGAAAGAGATTAATCAATTGCTGTTTAGTGGCACCTGCCATCAGTATGACCCGAGCGTATAGATTCACATGGGCCTCTAGGGAACCCATTCCCTTATAAGAAGGCACCTTCGGCACTTGGAAGCCGATGGGAAAAGTCTCGATACCCTTACTGATCATAGCATCAACATTAACCCCCTTTTTAGATTCAGAACTGACACTGGCCCCTTTCTTCAACAGGGCCATAACTTCATCCAATTCGGAACACTTCGCCTTTATCTTTTTTTCCATGGCTGCCTCAATTTCTTGTAGCTTTTCTAGACTAGCCGAGGTATCACCCCCTTGCTGGGATGATTCGGCCTCCTTCTCCTTTCCAGTTCCACTACCACCGGTCTCCCCGGCTTCTCTTACTAGAGCCCGCATCTCCTCTTTGACACGGAAATCACGATCTCAGGAAATCCTTCAAAGCATCAGCTAGACTTGATGTTGGATTAGCCATCTTTACTTCTTCCCCAGACTCAGAATCACTTTCCATTTCAACAGCTTTCCATTCCCCAACAGCCCTCGAACCTGAGATCTTGTCCAAGGCCGCTCCAGCTTATTCTGCTTGACATCAGTCGAGAAACGTTTAGGGTCAATGTATGGAATGATGTCATGAAGAGAGAGACATTGAAGATACTTATGATAAATGAATGGAATGACGTCGTGCGTGAAATGATGATGGAAATGATTTCCGACTTATTATTCTATTATATATTTTTTTGGACATTCCAAGAACATCCAATGCTATGTAAAAAGGCCACGTGTGAACAGCCACATGGACAAGGGTTCGGGGCCTTTGGAGCACCTAATGAATTTTGTAAAATGATCGCGTGTGTGCCAACACACGGATAGAGTTTCGACGCTTTGTAGGTCTATAAGATGATATGAAATGGTCGCATGAGGCCGGCCTATGGACAGAGTTCTGATGCTTTTGAGCATATGATATGAAATGATGTTGTAAGAAAGTCATGTGTAATAGGAAACATGGGCAGAGGCTCGACGTTCGGGGAACACCTTTCATGAGATGTTATGAAATGCCCCTACATGGATACTAATCCGGTACTCGGGGAGCACCTTGAATGATGTAATAATGTCATAAAGTAATCCGATGTGGACTACAGTGTTATATGATGTTTATGATAAGTGAGCATGGTGTCATGAAATGCCTCGTGTAATTCATCACATGGAAATATACCTAGGACCATTGTGGTCTCCATTAAATGAGATAATTTGGTGGAATGGCCGAATGCAATCCGGTGCACTGGCGGAAAACGGGTATTTTGGGATACCCGATATGTTATGAAATGATTATGATGGGCGTCCATGGAATATCCATAATTTAAATGAGGCGAAATGATATGGATGCTTATGTCACATAAAATGCAAATGGCTACACAAAAATGTGGTTAGGATGCATGACATACATAATGATATTGTGTATGCTTTATGAAAATGTTTACACACAAATATAATTTTATGGCTACAAAAATAATGGTTAGTATGAATGACAAACAAATGATTTAATGTTTTCACACGAAAATAAAATGCAAATGGCTGCATAAAAATATGTGTTAATTATCACACAAATGCTTTGTGAATGATATGTCATGTGAATGGAAAATGTTGATTAATGCATGTCACGAGATGTCAAGAGGCGGATAACACATAGCACATGAAGCGTATTCCTCCAACCTTATTTCTCCAAACGCGGTCAGTCTCAAAAATTCTAACCGAGTCCTAGGTGGGGTTCTCTTCGATCATCAACCGGGGATGATAAAGGCGCGATTTTATTTTATTCACACGATTTGTTTTGGTATCCTAGGGGAATCCAACTAAGGTTGCCTATATGAGTTCGGTCCAAGTTGGGTTAAAATCAAGGTTCCTGTAACAAGATATACTCCTCACTTCTCCCCACTCAAGGGTTCGAACGAAGGGGTTCGTACGAGGCTATGGGTGGTGTTTCGTATCCGTACCTTTAAGACCATGAGGAACAAAGGCGACACTCCAACAATTCACCGGGCTAAAATAGGGATACTTAACCTAATGCAAAAATGTCTAACTAAAGAATGCAAAATAAAATACCACATAAGAATCATCCACCTTATTTTGATTAGACATTTTTCAGGGCTTGTCAAATTCTTTTAAGTTTTTAAGAAAAATTTTATAAGAAAATCCCCAGCGGAGTTGCCACTGTGAGCGGACGACGTTTTCGACGGAATGCGGACTCTCTTTCGGAAGGGGCGCCTCGATTTCAGGCAACCCTCCCTCGCGTGGGGTTTTTAGAATTGAAATTCATTTTTTTAAAATTAGATTAATTCATAAAAGAATCGAGACCTAAGTCACGATGAATAGTATAGGAGTTGCCACCTAGCTCAGCTAAACCGAGAAATTTCAGTATAGCTGCACCAGACGAACGGCCGCCACACTATCCAGAGATCTAGGTCCGGACAAGTCTCCTATTTCGTGTCTAATCAAAATAAATAAGACTAATGTTCTTTGAAGGTATTTCATAATTCTAAAGTCAATTTTATTACATTCAATCATACAACGCACATAAACATAATATAAAATAGAAATAAAGCAATAAATAATTAAATGGCTTACAACCCAATCGAACAAAAATAAAAAAAAAAACTCTCAACCCCACTTTTACAGCCGCCTAAAATACACGAGTCTAAAAATTTACAACCGCCTAAAATATACGAATAAATCTATTAAATACATCATAATAGAAAATTAAAAGCTGCAAAACAGACAGTTAGCACAGTTTATGGCACACCACATATTGGACTTAAACACGACAGAATTAAGAAATTAGAATTCGGAGGCATATATTTAGGGGGATAACCGAGTTGGCTCGGCAAGCCGACCCTGTTAGACCTGGAAAACATTTTGAAACGTCCATGTATTTTGGTTTTGTGAGAAAATCATTTTGAAAATATTTTATTTTTCAGTTTACTTTAATTTAACATGTGAGGTGGGTCGGCTTTCGGGAGAATCGGGTCTCCGTCATTGTATTGTTCTAAATGCAGTAATGGTGAAAATTAAATTTAGGGTCGTGAATGCACACAACAAAATTCATTTTTGGTAATTTTCTAATTTTTCTAAATTTTTATGGATTTTTAGGAATTTTTCTCGGTTAAAATGGAAATTATGCTTCTGGATGAGCATTACAGTCGTCTGACTGTAATTCTTCCAATTGCAGGATTTTGCCAAAATTATTCAAAATAAAAGCAAGAGATGCAGGAAATCAAGAACACTCGTACGACTGTATTTACAGTCGTACGACTGTTCTTCAACTTAAGAACGGTCAGTCGTACGACTGTTCTTCAACTTAAGAACGGTCGTATGACTGTTCTTGATTTCCAGAAATAGCATACGAGAAAATTGAAATTTTATGCACCAAAACACACCAAATCACTCAGAAAGCACGAGAAAATGAGAGATTGAAGTGCGTTTACCTCTTTGGCGCTGATCCACCGTAAGAATGACCCCTGGAAATGCCCCAATCCACTTCAAATTGCTCCTTTTCCTTTGAGTTGAGGTTTGAAGAGTTAGGTCCCAAAATCTCCAAAATGTCAAGGATTCTGAGAGTTTTTAGTCCAAATTTGATTGAATTTAGAGCTCCAGATTATTAACCTAGGATTTCTAATAGGTTTTTAATTTAACACTTGAGAATTAAAAGAAAAAGAAGAGGAAAAAAGCTTATGTTTTGTGATGGTTCTTTTCCTTCCCTTTTTCTTCCTTTTCTCTCTGAATTCTTTCTGATTTTCCTTAAGCCAAAAGTCCCCTCCAACTTCCTTCTTTCCTCTCTTATTTTTTCTTTTTTTTTTCCCTTTTTTGGCCGGAGGAGCATTAAATGCTCCTCCTCTTTTTCTTCCTTCAGGGTATGGGCTTCTGCTACCTACTCCGCAATTACAGTCGTACGACTGTAACTACAGTCGCACAGCTATAATTACAGTCGTGTGACACGCGTATTTTTTTTTCGAACGGAAAATTCCAGCGCTTACAGTATCCTTATTGAAAAAGGAGATTCCCCATTTTCCATCAAAGGTTCTTGGTAGGGTATGGCAAATGTACTTAGTGCTTTTTGAACATGGCCATGAATTTGGGGTCGTCAGTGAGCTCGGATTTACTGGAGATGGAGTAGGCGGAGGAGGAGCAATAAAAGGAACAGGTGCAGTGTTGTAAAAGCCATATAGAGTGCAAGGGTTGGGTGGTTGGGATAATGCAGGTACCTGAAGTGGATAAGGCTGATTTGTAACAGGGAAGGGTAAACCTGACATTGGCTGCCCATAGTAACCACTTGGAATGAGTGTTTGGAGGCTGCTGCTCCCTGGGATCATCAGAGTAGAGCTTATATGAGCCGTTGAGAATTGATCTCCTACCGATGCAGGAATGCAGCTACAGATAGGTTAAGTACCACTCGCCTGAAATCCCCCTCACCCCTTGTGCTAACCGCACCGAAGCCTGGTAGGTTCGATGTGCTCTGCACCAGTCTCTTAGATCCTGAGGCAACCACTCCGACCTCTGTTACTGGGAATAAAACTTTAACCATGTTCCTGTTAGAGGTAGTTTCTGATAGAGTATTTACCATCAATAAAGGGGTGTTATTGCTCATCGTGGAACCCACCATGTTATGTTCCTGCATCTGCAAAATCTTACGCCTGAAGTCGTTTTGGTCAGCTGGGCTCATCCCATAACTCTTAACGATCCGATCGAAAATAGCTCCAGCAGAGTTATTACTTCCTCTTAAAGTTGTCGCAACAATACTTGATGAACTTGTAGCTATAGCCATTGGTGGCAATGGCGTTATTGCCTCTGAGAATGGTGAAATTCCTCCTTAAGGATGAAATACTGCCGAAATAACGTCTGAAGCCGTCGAACCCAATGACATTGTTACTCAATGGGTCTATGCTCACCACACCAAATGATGAATCCGGTGAAAATGAGATGTCCCCACAATTCTTCGAGATTCCAAATGACCAGCTGGACAAGCGACTTGACCGAGAAGCTGTAATATAATGGGTAAGAACACCTGGTGATCAGTAGGTCTACTCTGATTCTTAAGTCAGAATGTTAACCTGAAAGAAGGAAAGAGTAGAGGAGTGAAGAGAATCAGATCCATGTTAGGGTTTCGTAGTGTTCTATTTATATCCTTTCAGATGTGTGGTCTTGCAAGATCATTATGTACGGCTTCCTCCATTGGTTTGGCATGGGTTTATACTGATTCCTTTTTCCGCATCCCTAAGAGCCAGGTTTCTTCCGTACTCATCTTTATCTTGTCGATCAAGGTTTACGATCCTATTCTTACAGGTGTAGGGATGAGATCCGTTCATTCAAAGCATCCGCCTTTTCCTGACACGTGTCGTGAATCAGTCACACGATACTCATGTGACTAATTTGGTGCCTTCACCCGGCCTTTTGGATGAATGCCGGGTGGGAATGCAAATTCCATGAACCGTATGGATGTGGGAGTGAACCATGTGATCTAGGCGGTCATTTTTATGATGCAGTGTTATCAAATAATAAAAGCTATAATTAAACCTTACATATCAACTTAAATTTTTGAATTAAATGGTTCCATGACATTTAGTATATAGAGTGTAGAGTTCTTGCAAATCGAATTTAGGTAGAATTTTTTTTTTGGTTGGATAATGATATGAAAACTTTCAATTACATGTAAATTTACGCATTTAACACAGATTCATGATAGTTAATATATATAATATGAACATGACACATTCATACATTTTGACATCTATATTACATTTTGCCTTCTTTTCTTAATTGAAAATGATATAGTATGAATCTCCGCCCTCGTCTAAATTTAATCCATTTTTTATAGTATGACTTGAAGTAAATAAAAGTGTACAAGTAGTAGACGATAAAATATTAATATACATAACAAAACAAAATTCATTTATGTTATACATTTTCCTACCCAATAAATAAATATATGGTCCCAACCCTAAGGGTTGTATTAAATTGAGATAACATTAAAGAATCTGAGATCGATCAAGCATAATTGCATAAGCAATTAAAGAATGGAGATCGAAAAAGCTAAGATTTTGGTCTTAGTTCCCCATGAAAAATGATTCTCTCATCAACTGTACACTATGAATTAAGCATCCTGCTAATAAATTGTCCTTTATATGCCAGCATGACTACAATTAATAATTGGACTATCCTAATAATCAAACCCTACTCTATTTAATTAATTAATTAATTTTATCATTTATATATATGGATATTAAATAGGTAATACATTATAATATGTTGTGTATCTCTACGAATCCAAGATATGTGGACCTTCTTTTAATTAATTCAATACTAATTGCTTACTTGAGAGACTCTCACTCTTGCCAACAAAATTTGACACTTCATATAGTGATGATTGTGACATTCCCCACTTACGTACTGAACATAATACAAGTAATAAATCAAGCAGCCTTAGATAAATAATTATTGTTGTAATTAATTTGCATATTTCAATTATCTTTACATAGTTTTCTATTTTTAAAAAATTGATTACTGAGAGGTAAAGGGATAATTTGGTAATTTCCACCACCACAATAGAGTAATTGAGGTGGGACTATATTATATGCCTTATATGGAAGGGAATTCATTGATAGGCTACAAAAATTTGAAAAGACATATGTAAGAGGGTCCTTTATTTGTGAAAATAACTTCGAATTCAAAGATTTTTTTAATAATATTAATTTACCAATCACTTAAAAGTTTTGACTATATTTGTTAATTTTAATTTAATAAGTAGTTATGTTTATTTAAAAGTTTCAAATTCAACGGCATTCATAGAATTCCTAAAAGATTTATATATTAGTATATTAATTCAAAAAATTTATTGTACATTCAAAATACTTTTTATACTCTGAAATTTTGTCTTTAAATTAAGATAAGAGCAAACAATTTGTTCCCAAATTTATTACGTAATATTATTTTACATTTGCTAACGAAAAATCCCCTAATTTATTATATACACTACAAAAAATAATAGATTAGCTTGTAAGAATTTTTGATGTCAAAAGTATAAAAGTTGTTACTATAGGTTTACGGAGAAATAAAAAAAATTGTTGCATGTTTACTGCTATAAAATTGTGAAACTAAATTTAATAAAATTTTGTTGTTATTGTTATATGTAGACAAGGCAAAATTTTTTGAATATTATGTTAAATAGATTTTTTAATAATAAAATAAATTTTACTGTAAATATTTTTTACCGAACAAATTTAATATTTCTTATAATGTTAGTAGAAGTTTGATTTAATTCTATTATTTTTGAATAAGTAGCTACAAAAATTATTGATGAATTGAAAACTTTTAGCAACTATATATTGATATAATTCCTAGAAAATGATAAACATAAGCGAAAAAAACATAAATTAATCATTCCTCCTATAAATTAGTTATTTATTTGAAAATTTTATAAATATGAAAAAAAAAATTTATACCATGGGACTAATGTTGCCCCATTTTATAATAAGAGTAGAAAACATAGATCATTCCTACTATCTTAGAAGCAAAATAAATTTTATTTTTTTTTATAATAAAAACAGAAAATAAAGGAGACGAGAATGGTGGATAGGAATGAGTCGATAAGGAAGGACAATGGGGACAGCCACCTTAAATTATGGTTCATCATTGCCAGCTCGAGGCTCTAATACATACGCACGTATGGCCCAACTTTTTCTTCATTACTATATTCAATTACTACTATTTATGACACTTGGCAAGATTCTACTTGTCCACGTCTATCTTCTCATTGACATGTATACTACGATTGGAAATTGAGAAAAAAATAATAATGATGTTATTTCTAATGCTGCGAAAATAATCCTTTCCAAAATTATTGGACCGTCATTTATTGCATACAAAATCATTGACGAAATTTGTCATTCGATTAATTATTGACTCTATGATTTAATTGTCTTTCTTTGAAAAGAGAAAATAGATTAAAAAATCACTTAAGCATATGGTAAATATGTTAGAAAAGTAATGAGACAAATATTTTTCGCATCTAACAATTTTTGTTATAAAAATGATAAGTGGTGTAAGTTAGTCCTTAATATATATGTAAATTAATTGGTTTTTTACTATATGAAATCAATCCCATTGATGTGTTCGCTCGTGCAATTAGGTGCAACACTCTCAAGATCCATAAAATCTTTTCATGGTATCAAAGTCAAATAAATACCTAATAGCTGAAAAATTATTGATCCTTCTTCAAAGATATGGTGGAGTTTGATCCAATAGAGAAGACTAAATTTGTTGTTGACGTTAGACCTTAAAGGAGATTGGTAGAAGAACATTTAACTAGTGATAACTTTTCGATACTTGGTTGCGCTCAAATGAGAATATAAGATATCTTACGTTAAATATAAATAATAATACAGAGTGAAATATAAGTGGAGTAGATTAAGTCTTAATATAAATGTTCACTCGTGTAATCAAGCTCAATATTCCGATGCTCCGCAAAATTACTTCAAACTTCATGTTTATCGGTTATAGGGTTTGAAAATGTTGGGCTTCAAAGCATGAAAAATTTGTTGGTAATATCATTAATTCATCTCACTTGGCATGATTGAACATCAAGTCAAAGGAGCTACGTGCCAAGCTAACGCAAATGATTTTATCATAATTTATGTCATGTACTATGTATCGTTCTACGTGCTTAATGCAACAAAAAATAAGTTCATAATTCCTTGTAAATAGCTTGAAATATTAGTTGAGTATGGTTAACTTTTAGTATTAGAAATGAAGTCCAAAGTATTAGTCTTTAAGAAAGTACACATCCTTGTATAAATATAACTTTTCATATTTTTTTAATTTATTTTTACGATTTCAATATTTAAGGTTTTTTGGTTTAAGATAAAAATTTGAGTCTCTGTGAAACCATATAAATATTACAATATTTTTTTAAAAAATAAATACTATTAAAAAAAAGTCTACTTAGTTCAGCTATTAAACATGACTAATGCACATCCAACAATGTATCGATATTAAATGCATATATTTTTTAATATGAAATTCAAAAGGCTTAATTTCTTTGAAACCAGATTCCACATTATTAAAAGAATGAAAATTATGTGTAAGAAAATAAGAATAATTGTTAGTAGCTAAAAATAGGACCATTTAACAAAATTTAATTAGTTATTAACTATTTTTTTTATGTTAAATGACAATTAAAGTATAACTTATGAAGTCTAATAAATCATATATATATATATATGAATCATAAATTTGTGTAGTATCAAAATGACCAACAAATCTAAGATACGATATTGCTTTCTTTTATTATTTCAATTTAATTTAAGACTAATTGATATGTAATTTATTAAAAACTAAATTATATATATATAAAAAAGACCTGTATAAAATAATTAGTCAGATGACCCCAGTGAAGGTAGAGTGGTTGCCACTTAGTAGTCTCCAAAATTGCTCATTTTATGTGTTTTCTGGTCATTTTTATCTTTAATTAAGGATTAAGAGCCATTTTTCGTTTGAACTTAAACACAGATCTACAATTAGTATTATGAACGTTTTAGATATATAACGTTGAAAATTTTAACATTTTTCTGTTAATAAGGCAGAATTCAAAAACAAGGTTAAATGTTCATTAATACCACGGCTATCAGAGATAATATTAAAAGATATAATCTGGCCTATCAGAGATAATAGTAAAAGATATAATCTGGCCTTACTTATCAGTTTAAACTTTTAGGTTAAATGGTTCCATAATATGGTATTAGAGCAGTTTAAATCTAGATGTCGAGGGTTCAAATCCTAGCAGCTCCATTTATTGATTAAAATTTAACACATAACAGGATAAGTTTGTGTTGTATATGTTTCAAAGCTAATGAGAACATTCGTACTAATATATGTGAGGCAATATATTGAACACTTTCCTAATATATTTAATTTGTCTTTCTTTTTTCCTTTTCCTATTTTATTTTAAAAAAAAAAAGTTATATTGTCGTGTAATCCGTCCAAAATAACGATACGTCCAATCTGTTACGTGGACTTAAATAGAAATTAAATATTGTAAATTAAGGGAAACTAAACATATAATGAAGGATTGTTAAATAGAGTTGATCTTGTTGGCAAGTAAGTTTAATAAAATGGGGCATGAAACCATAAATGGTAAATATGGGGTACCATTTAATATTAATGAGCTGGTAAATTACACAAAAATTGATCCTACATATTATTACATATGAAGGTCCACTAGCTACTCAATATTAATATATAGGATTTGGATTTAATTCATTCGGTGCATTTGATGCCAACATATTGCATGGCCACTGTTTTAATCACATAATATTATCTTTCTAAATATTATTGTTTTTTATTTTTTTTTCCAAGGTTTACTGTGTGGTTAGGCTTTGGAGTTCATCTTTTTCTAAAAAGAAAAAGAGTTTAATTATTTTTCTTATATTCTTTTTCTAATTCATTTTTAAAAGGGTAATTACCATAAATATGCTATTTTGGACATTCTTTTCATTATTTTTGAGAATATGCCATTTTCTTAATATATTTTTGTTATATGTTAACCACTTATACGATTATTTTTATATTTTTTTCTGCCTTTTCGTATTCTCTTCTTCGCGTGACTTCTCCTCCATGTTCATTATAGTATTCTTATGCATTATCACTCTATTGGTCTTCCCTATGATTCACGATTCTCCATTGTTTTCGGCATTTATCTCAACTTCCCATACGTTTTGCAATTCTTGTATTTTCTGTTCTTTTTTTGTTTTTTGTTTTTGTATTAGGATTTTTTGTGTTTTTTTTTCTTTCACATTTAGGTATTTTTGGTTTTTATAATGGTTAAGAAGGTTTGTGTGTCTAAAAAGAAGAAAGATGATGACAATTCTGAAGATGACGTTTTGATTAATGAAAGTTATTAGAAAATGAAGTTTGAAAAAGGGCATCTTATAACATCCTACATTTTGAGATATTATATTCAAATATCTCAAGGTAATTAAAACAAGTTACACTATTATTTTATTGTATTAATTATTTATAAATTTTTACTTAAACAGTTTGACATTGATTAATTAAAATTTGTAATTTTCCACTTCAATTCTTAAATAAACTGATGAACTCACAGTTACCAAACTCCACATAAAATGGCAGAATACTTATGCTAATAAATAATTCTTTCTTTTTATTAAGTTATTATTAAATTGTTGTGACTTACTAGTGGACCATTGTCTCTATTTCAGATAACATGTAACATATAATTTTGTTGCTCAACCCTATAATATGTGGTTGACCTTTCAGTCTATATGATCATACATTCATGTAGTTAGTCATATCGGTCCAGATAATCATATAATCATTTCATAGTGTTCAACTAGTAGTCAAAACATCTTTTAATTTTCACGTGTGCTTTGAATACACTCACATACATCGATTATCCGATAATACAATCATTTCTTATAAAAATGCTCTTTTTCTTTTATTCGTTCTGATCAGCAGACCAAACATCGTACTTGATATCATGTGCATATAACAAATGATTTCGCTAGTCAGTCTTATATCATATAACCATGTTGTGGCCATTTGGTCCATGCAATCAAATAATTCATCTAATTACAAATGTTTGGATAACTAAATTACAACGTCCCTTTTAATCTCATTTGCATATTCTCATGTAGCTATCATCTAACATATACTTTAATTTTATGGTTTACATAAATATCTCATATATATGTATTCAAGTGACTTCCATGTACCATTTATTTGCATATCTTTTTTGTATGAAAAACCGATTAACTTTAAACTTTCCATTATCGAGCTTATCACCAATACACTAATAAATTTATTATTATTCCTTATATATTTATTAATTTAATAACCAACGGAAGCATAATAAACAATTGTTTAATCTATTTATATTTATTCACCTATTTGGCTTGGACATGATAATATTTCATTCAAGCTTCCTACATGTCACACTAAAACTACAATTTGGCAATCAAAGCATTATTATTTTATTCTAACGTAACATATTTAATATAAAACATCATTCTATCACTATCCAAATATACAGTTACTATTTGTGAATGCCGAGTTTTCTCAACCTATATGATGATAGAGTACCGAATGTCATATGTCCCCTTTTGGTTCATTTCGAGAGTCGATTCAAAAAGCAAAGATTCAGATTTGATTGAAATTGAAACTTGAAATAAAGAAGAATTTGAAGAATTAGGGATTTTGAAGACAACATTCGCACGGCTATTGGAATAATTGTACGGTTGCTACACCACAGCCACACGGCTGTTGATGAATCACTAGATTTTTGCATGGATAAGACAGATGTTGCAAAACGGGGTTTACACCAAATTTTCCACTAACCATCCTGATTACAACATTTTGGATTGAAGGCAGTTCAAGAAAACGATTAACAAAAGAACGAAAAAAAAAAAAAGAGAACAACACAAAATTGGAAAAAATACAAAAAGCTTAAGAAAAAAAACTAAATTCTCAAGATCATAAGAACTCAAAATCAAACCATAATCCATCAATTCAATCACCAAAACCAATTCTCCAAACCAAAATCAAGCCTTCAAAGATCATTTGGGTTGCTGGAATTGGAGAATTGGAGCTAAATTGAAGGTTTCGAGTCTTGGTTTCAAAATTTCGGTTTCAATTTCAAATGCAGATTGAAGCTTCACATGGATTTTCTTCAAATTGAACACTGGAAAGATATCTTAAAGGTAATTTTGAGAAGCCTTAAACCTTTTTATAGCTTTCCGGGTAGAATTTTGGTGTATTGCATTGTTTTTAAGTTTTGCCTTGTTTTTGTGTTTTCTGGCAAACTAGAGCCGTACAGCTATTGCGACAGCCACACAACTATTGCATAAATAGCCGCACAGCTATAGTTCATTTCAGATTTAGGGATTTCTGAGAATTTTGCAATTTCTCTGATTCTTTTAAAACCAGAGCCGTATGGATATTTTTACAATCGCACGATTGTTCGTGTTACACCCACACAGCTATTATTTTAATTTCAGAATAGATTTTTGTGAATTTTTACTATTTTTGCATATCATTTTGACCTAGATTTACATTCTGTATTTATTTAATTTCAGTATTAAATTTATGTATCAATTTTCTGTACGCTAGAACAAGGATAGAAGCCGGAGTTTCTTGTAAACTGACCCACTTTTGGATGTGGAAATAACAAACCGGACAAATTGATTTTTCAAACAAATTTCTAGTCTCATCAAACCGCATTTAAAAAAAATGTTTTCTAGGTCAAATATAGTAAGAATTTCCTGATTTTCCCAGTTTCACGTCCCCGAGCTGTATGGAATTAACCATTCTGAGTCTGTGTGAGTCCTACATGTTTATATATTTATCTGTACTAACTTTGTTTACCAGGTAGATGTATGTTGGGATAGATATATGTCTAGCTTTCTATTTTTAGGAATTTTATATGTAGATAAATTTGTACCCCGAATCCCTTTTTGATATAATTGTATCCCCTAGGGTAGTTATTTGATTGATCTGTATATTTTAATTTTTTTGAATTTATTTACTGGTTTCAGAATTTATTTATCGCTTTCTGCATTGTATCTTTGTGTGTGAGCATTGGCCTAATAATACAAAGATAAAATCAACCATAGAAAATATAAAAAGCATTGATATAAATTGTTAAATATATTTTGAATCGAGAAAAAATAGGTGAGTTGTCTAAACCTGAATCTCTCATTGAAAGGTACATTGAGTTGTAGCTCGTTTTGGCTCTACCGTAATTTCCTGGTTGAGCTGAGCCGGATGACGACTCCTATAAGTTTTTAATGAAAGCTTCGAGTTTGTTTGTTTTCATTATAAAACCTATTTTCAATTTATAAAAACCCTGGCCCGGTCATGAGGCCCGTCTCTTCTAAAGGATTGTCTGCTCATAGTGGCGACTCTGTGTCACGGGGTCACTCCTCGGACACCGTGGGCGCTTACGTCTACTTCTAGAAGTAAGCCAGCCAACACACTTTATATACTAGTTCTGCATTAGGAACGAGCATGAGGTTAGATCAAGTTATAACATTTGTTTATAATAGGCTCAAAGGCCAATCCGCATTCAATACGAGAAATATCGGCACGTAAGAAGGGCATAATCAATGTTGCATCCATTCACACATATATAAGCATATACGAGACACATGTGAAAAGTGATGCGCAAGGCTTTCATTCATATATGAATAACAAGTACATCAAACAAGTCCACACCCGTAGTAGTAGGGGGTCCTACTACGGATGGGGCATTCACAAGCACCCACGTGCGGCTGACACTAGTCTCACAAGCAACACCGTGCAACTGACACTCGTCGAGACCTGCCACACCCCCCTATAGTAGTCCTTATACCACTTTCAGGGTTGGGAGGAACAACCATCAAGATGTCTCACCTATCACACTTTCACTATTCATGCTACTATTACAAAGTATTCCCCCCCCCCTTCACACTCTCCCCCACTCAGATGGTTGACGTCCTCGTCGACCTTGTCTTCTGGAATTCTTCAATCTTCTGCTTGAAGGCTTGTAGATCGTCTGCTTTCTCCCAGCTGGTTTCTTCTTCTCCTTCGGCTCTCCATCGAACGAGGTACTCCTTGTATGTTCTCCGGGATGTTGACGCTGTACGATCTGCTAAAATCTCCTCCACTTCTCTGCTGGCTGGTGCTTTCTTCGTGATTGCAGGTCTTGTACTCCTGTTCCGCTTGTCGTCTGTGGGATCTGGATGATACTGCTTCAAATTGCTGACATGGAAAACAGGATGGACCGACATCCATTCGGGCAAATCCAGTTTATATGATACTGGACCTACCTTCTTGACGACTGGAATTGGTCCTTCATATTTCCTCACCAGCCTATTGTCTCTGTTGCGGAAGAATCGTAGTTGCTCTGGTAGAAGCTTCACCAACACCAGGTCACCAGCATTGAACTCCATTGGTCGACGATCTAAATCAGCCCATTTCTTCATCCGCCTGGATGCCTTCTCCAAGTGTGCTCTCGCTATCTCCTCGTTCTGCTTCCATTCCTTTGTGAAAAGATATGCTTTGGGATTCTTGCCTTTGTAAGGCATCTCGATGGAATAGGGCACCAAGGGCTGTTGACCTGTCACAATTTCAAAAGGGGTTTTGTTAGTAGCAGAGGACTTCTGGCTGTTAAAGCAAAATTGGGCCACATCTAGGAGGGATGCCCAGTTCCGTTGACTGGCACAGACGAAGTGTCGCAAATACTCCTCAAGCATGCTATTGAATCGCTCTGTCTGACCATCAGTCTGAGGGTGATAACTGGTGGACATGTTCAAGTTACTCCCCAACAGACGAAAAAGCTCCGTCCAAAAACTCCCCAAAAATCGCCCATCCCTGTCACTGACAATATTCTTCGGAAGACCCCAATATTTGACCACATGTTTAAAGAAGGCCCTGGCCGTTGTTTCTGCTGAACTATATTTCGGCATTGGAATAAAGGTTCCATACTTGGAGAACCTATCAACAACCACCAGAATGGAATCAAAATCTTCAACCCTGGGCAATCCCGTGATAAAATCCATTGACACACTCTCCCAAGGGCGTTTCGGTACTGGAAGTGGTTGAAGTAGCCCAGTAGATTTTCGCCTCTCGACTTTGTCCTGCTGACACACCAAGCATGTTTTAGTGTACTCTCTCACATCTTCCTCCATCTTGGGCCAATAGTAATGTTGTTGAAGCAAAGCTAACATCCGATGCCACCCTGGATGTCCCGCCCAGAGGGTATCATGACATTCCCGCATCAACATCTTCCGCAAGTTGGCAGCCTTTGGCACGTACACTCTTTGCTTGGTAGTCATTAATAGCTCATCACTGATCCAAAATTGCCGAGTCTTCCCCTGCCTCACCAGGTCCATTATGGCCACCGCCTGGGGGTCCTTTGAAAGCTTCTCCCGAATCAACCGTCGCACAGAGGTAGATAGCTGGCTGCTAGACAAGTGGGCTATCTGTTTTAAGACTGCCAGATCTGCCTTACGACTTAGCGCATCTGCCACCTGATTTGACTTTCTTGTGTGGTACTCCAGTACAAAATCAAATTCGGCCAAGAATTCCTGCCAGCGAGCTTGCTTTCGGGACAGAGTTTGTTGGGTAAGGAAGTGGCTCACTGCTGCATTGTCTGTCTTCACCACAAACCTAGATCCCAGCAAATAATGTCTCCAAACTCGTAAGCAATGGACGACAGCCAGTAACTCTTTTTCATGTGTGGAATACCGTCGTTCGGCATCATTCAACTTCTGACTCTCAAAGGCAATAGGGTGTCCTTCCTGCATGATGACTCCCCCCAAAGCAAAATCTGATGCATCCGTCTGAACTTCGAACGGTTTGGCCATGTCAGGCAGGGCTAGAATTGGTTCTTCTAGGATTGCTTTCTTCAGCTTCTCGAAAGCTTCTTGGCATTCTTCTGTCCAGAACCATTTCTTCTCCTTCTTCAACATATCAGTGAGGGGGACCACCTTCCGCGAGTACCCTTCAACAAATCTCCTGTAGTAATTGGCCAGTCCCCAAAAGGATCTCAATTCTGGAACATTCCCAGGTGTTTGCCACTCTGAAATAGCTTTCACCTTAGTTTGGTCCATGCGAATCCTGCCTTGTTCGATCACGTGGCCAAGAAACTTGATGCTTGTCTGCCCAAAAGCACAATTTTCTCTCTTTTAGAAAAAGCTGGTTCTCCCTCAGCTTCATGAACACTAGCTTCAAGTGTTCTCGGTGCTCCTCCAGGGTGGTACTGTATACCACGATGTCATCCAGGTACACCACCACGAACTGATCCAGATATTCCCTGAAGACCTGGTTCATGAGAGTACAAAAGGTGGCTGGAGCATTTGTTAGTCCAAAGGGCATAACCAAAAATTCAAATGAACCATACCGGGTGACACATGTGGTTTTGAATATGTCTTCATCTTTCACTCGCACTTGGTAATATCCCGAACGCAGATCAAGCTTGGTGAAATACTTTGCCCCACTAAGTTGATCGAACAAGTCAGCTACAAGAGGGATAGGATACTTGTTGCGTACTGTGATCTTGTTCAGGGCTCTGTAATCCACACACAGTCTTAAGCTTCCATCTGCTTTCTTCTGGAACAACACGGGGGCACCAAAGGGGGAGTTTGAGGGTCGAATGAACCCTGCTTCCAAGAGTTCCCCCAGCTGCTTTCGTAACTCTGCCAACTCAGGAGGGGCCATTCTGTAAGGAGCCCTTGCGGGTGGCTTCATTCCCGGAAGCAAATCTATTTCATGATCTACCCCCCTCTTTGGTGGCAACGTCTTTGGTAAGGCCCCCGGCATGATGTCTTGAAACTCTTTCATCACTTCGTCGAGCATTTTGGCAAAGGTAGAGTCTTCGTCTGAGTTGCTAGCCAGCGGAACCACCGCATAAGAGCATTCCCCCCTTTTTACTCCCTTTTTGAACTGGAGTGCTGAGATACACTTTTTCTCACAAATGGGACTCACGGTTACTGGCACGACACAGGGATTCTGGTTCATAAAGAGGAGGCAGCTCGCTGAGACCATCGGAACTGCGAAACTCTCCTTTAAGAAGTCCATCCCCAGAACCACATCAAAATCATCCTTCGGTACCACTGTAAAGTCTATCGAGCCAGTCCAGGGTCCTAACTTACAAGATACATTCTGAGTCGCTCCCAATATCTCTCGGGCCGGGGAGTTGACAGCTTTGATCTTTCCTGCCTCCTTCCTGACTGGTAACCCTAGCCGAGAAGCTTTAGTCCCTGACATGAAGTTGTCGGTGGCCCCTGTGTCAATCATAGCCCTGGTGGCCTTCCCATTGATAGTCAGCTCAACATACATCAGCCCCTTTTCTCTTCTTTGACTTGCAGCCTTCACCTGCTTCTCCAGGGCTGAAAGGAATCGCAAAGATCCCATGGCCGAAGGCTCCGACCCTTCGAGTCCTGCATCGACTCTCTGTTCTTCTTCCGTCCTCTCAGAAACGAGGGCATTAACAGCACTTCGATGTGGGCACTCCGCCATCCGATGTGGCCCCTTGCATATAAAATAAGAGATGTTCCGAACTCCGGGGACAGCTTGCCTAAATGGAAAGTTTTTCGGAGGGCTACCGGATTCATTATTAAGCTGATTATTTCTCCTCTCACCCCAAGTGCGACGATTACTCCCTTCTGAAAAGGAACTCGGGCGGCCTCCTGTTGAGGAACTGCTACGATCACCTCCTGTCCCCAACGGTTTCGCCCACTTACTTGGTCTAGTCTCAGGCCCTGAGGTGGGAGGTTGCTTCCTCTTTCCAAGAGTCATCTAAGCTTTCGGCCACCATAATAGCAGTAGCATGATCTCGGACGTTCCTTCTGTTCACTTCATTCTTTGCCCAAGGTTTCAACCCCTTGGTGAAATGATACAACTTGTCATACTCATGCATCTCCGGGCATTCCAAGATAAGCTTCTGATAGGCTCTGACATAGTCTCGGATGGAACCCGTTTGCTGGAGTTCTGCAAGTTGACGCCGGGCCACATGGTGGACATTTTCGGGGTAGAAATGGGCTTTGAACTCCTTCTTGAACTCATCCCAGGTGGAGATGGTGGCCAAAGAAGCTTTGTGTCGCCACCACAACTTGGCGTCGCCCTCCAAATACATCGGGATCAATTCCAAGCGGTGGGCATCTGTTCAGGCCCTAGTTGCATTGAAGAAGGCCTCTACATCAAAGAGGAAGTTCTCCACTTCACTAGCATCTCTGGCTCCATCGTATGACTTTGGATCTTTGATTTTGTATTTGGAGGAATCTGGGGCTCTCGACTCACCCCGCTCGTAAAGGTCGGTTAGCATTTTGACCTTGAGCTTCACTTCGTCTAGTTCCCCCTTCAGGTTGCCATATTCTTCCATTGCCTCGCCCTGGAACTGTTCTACTACCTCGCATAACTCTTTATGCTCGGTTTGAAGTCTCTCCACCGCCTCTGCGATGTGTAGATTACTCAATTTCTCATTTAAATCTACCATCTCATCAACATTGGAAGTACCACCTCCTCGGGATGTCCCAGTCTCAAGGGCCCTCTCCCTTCGGTCGGACTTCTTAGCCATCATCTCTCTGATGGCAGTGGAATTTGTCACCACAAATTCAAAGATATCAAGATTAGTCATCACGGCCTGAAAGATTTCCGCCTTCTCGTTCAAGGCCTTCATCAACTCGCTTTGTCCATTCGTGGCTTCCTCCACTTCGCTACGGACAACGGTCCCAATATTTTCACGAAGGTCTTGGACATCACGGCGGAGCGTTTTGACTACCCCTAGTGATTCCTCGACCCTTTTGCCACATTCAAATACTGTAGCCGAAAGGTGTTCTGGAGCTATTTCGGCCCATTGTCTCTCCAGGGCCTTAATGCGCTTCAACGCCTCAGAGTTTGACATCTTGTCTCTCGCCAAATAGAACCGTGCTCTGATACCAAATGTCACGGGGTCACTCCTCGGACACCGTGGGCGCTTACGTCTACTTCTAGAAGTAAGCCAGCCAACACACTTTATATGCTAGTTCTGCATTAGGAACGAGCATGAGGTTAGATCAAGTTATAACATTTGTTTATAATAGGCTCAAAGGCCAATCCGCATTCAATACGAGAAATATCGGCACGTAAGAAGGGCATAATCAATGTTAAGCATCCATTCACACATATATAAGCATATACGAGACACATGTGAAAAGTGATGTGCAAGGCTTTCATTCATATATGAATAAGAAGTACATCAAACAAGTCCACACCCGTAGTAGTAGGGGGTCCTACTACGGATGGGGCATTCACAAGCACCCACGTGCGGCTGACACTAGTCTCACAAGCAACACCATGCAACTGACACTCGTTGAGACCTGCCACACCCCCCTATAGTAGTCCTTATACTGCTTTCAGGGTTGGGAGGAACAACCATCAAGATGTCTCACCTATCACACTTTCACTATTCATGCTACTATTACAAAGTATTCCCCCCCCCCCTTTACACTCTGCTGGGGAGTAATTTTAATTTTCAAAATCAAAATTAACAAACACTAAAAATTTTCAATTCAAAATATTTAAACACTTTATATCAATGCCTTTTATTTGCATATCACTTAGAAACATATTGCACACACACTTACTGGGGTGCATTTTAAACCCTAATGTGTTGTTAAAAGTACCACCTAAGTTCTGCCAGGTCTTAGGGACACCGAAATAATACATCATTCATAGCCTTGTACGAGCCTCTTTGTTTGTACCTTTAACGGGGGAGAAGTGAGGAGTATATTTTGTTGTGGGAGCCTTGATGTGAACCCGAGACTTTTGACTTAGCCCATATTAGGTAACCATATTAACTTTCCTTAGGATACCAAAATGTAAATTGCATTAGTTTGTCAAGAGAGGACCTTTATTATCCCCTGTTGATTATAAAGAGAACCAATTTACGACCAAATGTAGAGAAATAAGGTTGGAAGGGAGTGCATATTTATGCATATTCTTATCATGTGTAGGAATTTGCATATTATGCATTTTCATAAGCCATTTAGGTTCACATAGATTTGTTTAATCCAGAAGTTGCCAAATCCAAACCACAAATCGCCAAATTTTCCAAATCCCTAAATCGCCAAACCATCAAATTACCAAATCCAAATGATAAATCGCCAAACCATCAAATCGCCAAATCCCTAAATTGCCAAACCATCAAATTACTGAATTCCAAAATCGCCTAAAACTCAAATCCCTAAATCCCATATTCTCAATTCCAAAATCCCTATATATTAAAACCACCAAACCCTCAATTCCAACATCTCCAAATATCAAAATCGCTTAATTTTTCAAATCCCTAAATCCACAATTCCCTAAATTCACAAATTGCCAAATTTCTCAAATCCCCAAATCTATAAATCTCTAAATTCACAAATCGCCAAATTTTTCAAATCCCTAATCCTCAAATTGCCACATTCTTACATCGCCAAATTTTCCAAATCACCAAAATCCATAAATCCCTAAATCACCAAATTTCCATAAATCCACAAATCGCCAAATTTCCACTAATCCCCAAATCGCTAAATTTTCCAAATCGCCAAATCCTTAAAATTACCAAAATACTAAATCTCTAAATCTCCGAAAATCCTGAATCCCCAAAATGCAGTAAAACGCTATCTAAGCATAGCCAAATATGTCTTCCCAAACCCTAAAATATGCCAAAATGCTGCTCATTTTTACTTAAATTCGTGCAAATAAAGCCAAATCTCATTCATTTCAAGCGCCGTATAAGATCAACTCTATACATCTAATTCAAGCCTTGTATAAGACCAGCTCTATACACCCAATCCAAACCTTATATAAGACTAGCTCTATACACCAAATCCAAGCCTCATATAAGACCAGCTCTAGACACCGAATTCAAGCCCTGTATAAGACCAGCTTTATACACCCAATCCAAACCTTGTATAAGACCAGCTCTATACATTGAATCCAAGCCTCGTATAAGACTAGCTCTATACACCAAATCCAAAATCTTGTATAAGACCAGCTCTATACACTTAATCCAAGCCTTGTATAAGAGCAGCTCTATACGCCGAATCCAAGCCTCATATAAGACCAGCTCTATACACCAAGTCTAAAATCCTATATAAGACGAACTCTATACACTCAAATTCAAAAAACCGTATAAGACCAGCTCTATACATGTAATTTCGAAACACCATATAACACTAGCTCTATATATTCATATTCAAAACCCTGCATAAGATCCGCTCTATACATATAATTTATTTAAAACCTCGTACAAGATACACATATATCATTAACCTTTTAACCAAATTTCATAACATGTCATTCCATCTCATGCATATGTACATCTATTCGTTCGTTTATTCATTCATTTTTATTTTATTTTCCTCATGATGTCATTTCATTCATTCATCATGAATCATATTCTTAATGTTTCATGTTTGATTTGAAGTAGAATGTTCATGGAAAAGGAAACCGGGGAAGTGGTTAGAGAGGAAGAAACTTCAGTTAAGGAGTCCATTGAGAAAGAAACTAGATCAAAGTACGAAGAAAGCTGAGACTACAAGGGGTGGGGAGGAAGAAGTGACAGTTGAAACAGAGAGTGAATTAGAATCTGTTGAGGAAGTTGAGATGGCAAATGAAACACCAAACATTACTGATATTCTGATGGATTTCCTGAAGCCACAGGATTTCCAAGATATTCTGAAAGAAGAGATGTGGGCTATTGTGAGAAAAGGTGGTGAAGGCAATGCCACTAAACTTGGGAAAGAAAAGATGGCTTAATCATCCCAATCTGGGGGTGATAGTTCTGTAAATGTTGAGAAGTTGCAAGAAATTGAAGCTGCAATGGAAAAGAAGTTAATGGCTAAATGCATAGAGCTTGATGAAGTAGTTTCTGACCAAAAGAAAGGGGCCAGTATCAGTACAAAGTCCAAGAGGGGTATAAATGTGGATGCCATGATAAACAAAGGCATGGAAACTTTTCCTAATTACTTCTTACAAAGGTATTGGTTTGCCGGTAGCTAATGTGAATCTCCATGCCTGAGTTATGTTGACAACAGGTGCTACAAAGCAGCAATTGATTAATGTCTTTCCAACTACACTCGAAGAAAGGGCATTATCTTAGTATAACTCATTAACGAAAGATGTACAGTTAGATTGGGAAGCTTTGTCAGCTGCTTTTATCAAATATTACAGTTTCAACACTAAGATTCAGGTGAAGCTATATGACTTGGAAAGGATAAAGTAGAAACCAATTGAATCCTTTGATGAATATATATCAAAGGTGGATGAACATAATGATCTAGTTGAAGAATCATCCAGATGAAAATAAGTTGATTCAGATTTTGATATATGGCAGCAGAGATGTATACAAAAACAACATGAAGTTTCATACCTTCAGTGAGCTTAATGAGGTGTACAACATGGCAATGAAGGTTGAAAGAGATGAAAAAGAGAATGCAGCAAGCCACAAAGGTGGTAGAAGTTCTAGGTATCGATTAACAACTATAACTAGGTCTGGTAATGGATCTAATTCTAGTTCTGCTAGTAAAAGTAGTCAGTCGTCAGAAGTAAAGCAAGTTAAAGTTGCTGCTATGTCTCAACATTAGAGTAATCAAGGTAGAAATCTGGGAAGTTAAGGCATCTCTCTTTAGACTTTATCTTTGTCTAGGATATTTGATAAATGTAGAAATGGAGGTTTGTTGAATTCTTTAAAGCCCTTTGAAAAGCCAGCTGATGGAGATAAAGATAATTTCTACACTTACCATGTTGTTTTTGGTCACAGAACCAATAATTATTACAAATTAAGAGATGCTATTCAAAAGTTAATAGATGAGGGCAAATTACAAGAACCAACGAAGCCCAGCACTAAAACCAATCCACTGCCAAAGTTTAAAAAGTAAGTTAACATGGTGCAGTCAGGGTTCCCAGCTAATTTTTTATTTGCTCGGATCTTGCAAGCAAACCCTAGTGTACATTTTGTAATCTCTAGTGAAGTTAAGCTAGGATCAGAAAGTGGGAAGTCAGTAAAATAGAGGGAAGTTGTAAAGCCAATTAGTTTGAATGATCTGGATTCAGATGATGAGTATGAGGAGTATAATGGAAGTAAATTGACTAAGCCACTAGTTGTTAAAAAGCCGAAAATTACTGAGGTAAGGAATGTGACAAGAAGTGGCAGGGTGTATCAACCAGTTTCTCAACAGAAAGATAAGGATCCAGTGATTGGATCAATCGGTGTATCACCTCAGAAAGAAGTTAAGAAAGAAGATCTAATCATTTCACAATTGAAGAAAACTCCAGCCCAAGATAGTTTATGACATTTATTATTAGTCTTAAAGAAGCTTTGAGTAGCATTGGTGAAGAAGTTATTCGAAATTGAAGTGTCTCCATTCACATCCCTAGAAGCAATATGTTGTTTGTTAGACAAGGTCAGCTCTGGATCCCCTAACATTGTATTCTCCGAAAAAGATTTGCCAGATTGAGGAAAAGCCAATAATAAAGCCATTTACATAAAGGCTAACATAATGGATAGTGTTATGTCATGTGTAATGGTTGATGATGGCTCAGCCTTAAATATTTATCCACTAAAAATGTTGTCGTATCTGGGCTTGAGTGAAGAATCTTTGAAGAAGTCCTTGACTATGATTAGGGCTTATAATGACTCAAAGAGGACTGTGATTGGCACGTTTGAGGCTGAAGTGGAAATGGGACCAATTAAGTCAATGGTCACTTTCACTATGATTGATATTCCTATTACATTCTCTTTGTTATTGGAAGACCCTGGTTTCATCCATTAGGAGGAGTCCCTTCTACGCTACATCAGAAAATAAAAGTTCCGTATGGGTGATAGGGTTGTGACAGTTGCAGCAGATTCCCAATCCATTATAGAATGAAAAAGTTTCACCATTCGATGGATTCTAAGTCACTGTAATTAATGAAGAAGAGGTCATAGATGCTCCAATGGTTATATACAATAACTATATGCCGAAGTAGTTGTTTAATTACCTGGGTAAGTAGAATTTTATACCAGGACTAGGGCTTAGAGCTAATTCATAGGTGTGCCATAGTTCAATATAGATTCTTAGAAGCCAAGATAGTTTGGATCAGGATATGAAGCTGAAGCATTAGAAAAGAAGAATCAAAAGAAAGGAAAGAGTGGTAAACTCATGATGAAACCGTTCATTAAAGCTGGCGAACAGTTGTATAAAGGGCAAGTTGAGCCTGTGAAAGTGGGAGATGTAGAATTTTTTAGTTTTGAAATATTCTCTGCTGTGGTTGATTTTGAAAGTAGTCAAGAAGAGCCGATTACACTAATGATAGAAGAAGAGATAGTTTTCAAGCCTATTATCTGTCAAAAGAAATCATCTGAGAAGTCAACTAATATAGTAGAGATGAAGAAGAAAGTAAGCTTTGCTAAGAAAGAAGTGTCCAAGGAAGACGCTGAGAAGAAGATCTGTGATGAAGCTATAGAAGTGATTTCAAAGGCATTGATTGTTGCCTTGAACAATGCCTTTGTAAAGACCAAGAAAGGGTACAAGAAGAAGTTGATGACTAAAGAAAGTTTAGATTCTGTAGTTTCTGAAATTGCAGAAATCATGATGAAGGCTAAAGCATAGTTGGCCGAAGTTGAGAAGACTGCTCTTTTTGCTGAACAAAAATATAAAATAGCTATTGATCTGGACAATATCCTGAAGCTGAATAAGGAAGATGAAGAAGTGAAAGGCCCTCCACCTGTGGAAGATGAAAATGATTTGTTGTATCTGTTTCATCCATTTTCAATGTAAACAATGTACTTTATAACAAGTTTAATGCAATAAAGTCTCAGTTTGCTTACTTGTGTGATGTTTATCCTTATAATTCTATGCATACATTTGAAGCACCATCAAGCATATTTAGTATTCATGACACTGCATTGCATGAAATTAATATAAGTACGGATGAAAAACCCAGAATGATATTTATTTCATGCGATCTAAGCTTTGAAGAAGAGAGAGAATTGACAAAAATGTTGCAAAAACATGTTAAAGCCTTCACTTAGTCATATGGAGATATGCCGGGGGTTGACACAGAAATAACAGTGCATAAGATTCCAACGGATCCAAAATTCAAGCCAGTAAAGCAAAAGTTGAGAAGGTTGAGACCAGAATGGGCTATATTGGTAAAAGAAGAAGTGGCTAAACAGATTGAGGCAAAATTTCTCGAAATGGTGGAGTATACATAATGGCTAGCTAATATTGTTCCAGTGCCTAAGAAAGATGGAAGAGTTAGAGTATGTGTGGATTACAGGGATCTGAATAAGGCTTATCTGAAGGATGATTTTCCATTGCCTCACATCGATGTTCTTATTAACAGTGCAACTAACGCAGCGATGTACTCATTTATGGATGGGTTTTCAGGATATAATCAAATCCTGATGGATATAATTGACAAAGTGCAGACATCTTTTATTACAGAATAGGGCGTTTTCTGCTATCGAGTAATGCCGTTTGGATTAAAAAATGCTAGAGCTACCTATCAAAAGGCTGTCACAACTTTGTTACGTGATATGATTCATAAAGAAGTGGAGGTTTAAGTTGACGACATGCTTGTTAAATCGATGACCTGAGAAGAGCACCCTGCTATTCTGGATAGATTTTTAACACTCATTGAAGAGTATAATCTCAGACTTAATCCTAAGAAATGCATATTTGGGGTTACAATAGGAAAGCTGCTTAGCCATATGGTTAGTCAGACGGGAATTGAAATGGATCCAGAGAAAATCAAGACTATTCAGGATATTCCAGCTCCAAAAACAGAGAAAGAAGTTCAGTCATTTCTAGGTTCTTAGCATTATGTCAATCGGTTCATAGAACGTTTGACTTCAGTTTGCGAGCCAATTTTCAGGTTGTTGAAGAAAGACCAGCTGGTTGTATGGGATGACAGGTGTCAATTGGCATTTGAAAAGATTAAGGCTTATTTGGTAAATCCTCTAGTTTTGAGTCCCCCAGTTCCAAGAAAGCCTTTAATTCTATAATTAGCAGTTGAAGATTCTTCAATAGGGGCAATGCTAGCCCAAGAGCAGGATGGAAAGAAGGAGTATCCTATCTATTATCTTAGCAAAAAGCTATTGGATTATGAAACCAAGTACACACTGGTTGAAAAGACATGTGTAACAATAGTTTGGCTGACAGAGAAGTTGAAGCATTATTTTCAGTCATATAAAGTACAAGCTATGGCTAAAGTTGATCCAATGAAGTATTTGTACGAAGCACTGGCGTTAGTTGGAAAATTATCCAAATGGCTACTACTTTTATAAGAATTCGATATTGAGTATGTCACTAAGAAGGTCATCAAGGGAAGGGCTGTAGCAGAGTTTCTGGCAAATCAACCTTTGGAATCAGATTATGTAGAGAATCTAGAGTTCCCTGATGAACAACTGGCTATGGTAGAAGTGAGGAGGTGAATTATGTGCTTTGATGGAACTGTAAACAGAAAGGGTGTTGGAATTGGGATAATTGTAGCAATGCCAGATGGTGATATTATTCCATTGTCAAAGAGATTGGATTTTCTCATTACAAATAATGGAGCAAAATATGAAGCATACTTATTTGGAATGGAAGCTCTTTTATCCCTAGGGGTAAATGATGTGTTGATTGTTGGAGATTTACTTCTGGTAATTAGAAAAGCTCAGGGTGAAAGGGAAGTGAAAGAAGAAGCCTTAAGGCCTTACTTAGAACTGTTACAGTACATAAAAGATTTATTTGGTTAGGTTGAGTTCAGACATGTTCCCAGGAAAGAAATTAAAATGGCTGATGTGCCAGCAACATTGTCTTCTATGTAGGAAAATCCAAAAAGAACACAGATACAACCTCTAGTTATAGCAATTTCTAGAAAACCGTGCTTTGATGTCCACGAAGTGATGGAATTGACAGCTGAAGAAAAGCCATTGGTTTTTTATATTTACCAATATGTGAAGGAGGGAAAGTATATAGAAGGAGCAAGTTTTGCTGATAAGGTTTCATTGGTGATGTAGTGACGTATGCGATTGTCGCGATGGGAGAGATTGTTGGGATTAGGGAGATTTCTGCGACTGTGAGTTTTTTTGTACTTGTTGCGATCAGAGAATGTTGACGAGGTTAGAGAGATTGATGCGTGTAGCTAGTTTCGTTATTTTGAATCTTTTTTGTGATGTTTTTTCCTATACAATTTACGTATTTTAGGAATTTGAAAATCATGTATTTTAGGGATTTTGAAATTTTTTTTGTAGTATTGTTGGAGAGAACATCTGTGTTAGGTAAAAAAGAAAGTTGGGCCAAAATAGGGGGATTTTGCTAAAAGGCCCTCTTTAAAATATACTCAAGTGAAGAGTGTGGCTGAATTTGGAGTTGGGCATTGGATATATAATTTGGGCCTGTAGCCCGGATACAATTTGTAAGAATATGAGGCCAAGAAAAGGCCCAAAAATCTTCTTCTGCTTACATTTGATTTTTGGTCAAGTTTTAAATTTATTCCCTACTATGTTTAAAATCACGAAATTATGTAACAAAAAATTTATACTATTAAATTACATTTCTTTCTTTTGCAAAACTTATACTTTCAGTTTTTACAAAATTCGAGTGTTGTTCTTAAGTGAGTGTTTGAAAAGTCCAATTTTAAGATAATTCATTTCATGTTGATAGTTTGAGATTAAAATCATTTGATAGTTTTATATTGGAGTGGGTCTTAAGATGTATCTTTTGGCCTCAAACTAGATTCACATAATATTTCTAATACTCTTGTTTAACTTTTTAATACAAATAGTTTAGTGTAAAATCATAAAAAAATTTCAATAAAATTTGTATCAAATGAATAACATATTTATATTTTTAAACGAGTTTGATGCATTTGGTAATTGTAATTGAATATATTATGAATATCAGAAAATTGTTAAACTTTTGTAACAAAATTGGAATAGACCAACATAGCAGAGTTTGGAGATTCCTTTGGAAATAACTTTATAATAATCAAACAGGACAGCGGCCAATCATTATATGTCAGTTTTTCATTGGGAAGATCTACATGGATCGGATCTATTGTATAATTTCTCGCACCGGAAGACTACACAACTTTCTTTTTCTTTATATTAGATGGCGGGGAATGGAGTATTATTGTGCAAATCACAAGGATTGAACTTCCTAAGCAATGATATTAAGATCGGTTGGTTGTACTGTTTCAATCACGAAATGATTGTTTTCCAATCGATTTGATTAAAGAAAAAAAAAAAAAAAAAAGCAATTTTGTAGAAAGTTGGTACTGATCGGTTTAAACTAGAGAAAATCAACAAACCAGTCAAAATCTAGTTTTCTCCTCAGTCAATGAATACTGCATCTTTTTTTTTTTGGCTGAAAATCACGTTTCGTGGCCATATTTGCGACTCCTCTCCTCTCCTCACCTTCACGCCTTCATTGTTCTACAACCAAAGAAAAAAAAACCCTAAAATCTAGATGGTTGATCGGAATCAAATCTCTAACCTCCCATATCATCACGATCATCTAAAAATACAGATATTTCTTTCTGTGTCCGCCATTAAACAAGAGACTTTAGAAAAAATATTGAAGAGAGTAATGAGTTGGGGTTGGATTTGAGAGTGTAATTCTATCTACGGTGAATGATTAGGAGTAATATGTGGATGGTGAAAAGTGCTCGAAGCGTGTGAGTTTAAATTTTATAAGTGGAAAAAGAAGGGAAGAAGAAAAGAGGAACAGATATCCTTCATTCACTTAACATCGTTGATCTCCAACAGATCAAGTAGGAATTAATTGAGATGAATTTAATAATTTGTTCTTTTTTTCTCTTTTTGGTAATTCTTTTTTATAGTGTACTAGCTAATAACCTTGGCTTTATGAGTCACATGGATACATGAGGAATTTGGAATTTTTTTAATAGTGAACATTTTTTGTTATATAAGTTCTTTTTTTTTTCATCCTTTTTTTCTTTAAATCGAGAATTTCAAATAAATATTTTTACTACCAGGCTATAACTAAATGGAAAGATAATAATATTTTTTAGTTGACACTAAATAAATGAATAGTCACATATGAAGACAGTAAATCAATTCAACATTAGCTTTCTATATAAAAGGCAATAATATTTTTACAAACTTCACAATTAGCATCGTAAAAAATAAATAGTAAAACTTTTCTAGGGAAAACTACCAATTACAATAATAGCACAAAGTCTTTCTCTGCAACATGTTAGTCTCTCTCTCTAAAAAAATTCATCGTTCCCTTATCTTTACTTTTCTCCCCCTTCTTCTATAGTAAAAACTAATTTCTCCAATTATCTTTATATCTGTTATTTTTTCATCATTTAATTTTAGGAAGCTTTTTTGGTTATTTTTCTATTCGAAATGAGATCTAAAACTGTATAATTTTTTTCTTTTTTTTTTAACTTTTTTTAGTACTAATATTACATACAATATGAAAATACTACATATATACTGCGTATACACTGGTATTATACCACTTTTCTTCTTTTTTTTTTTTTTTTTTTTTTTTGCACATACATCATTATATAGTGATTTTATACCGGTTTTATAATGCGATTGTACCAATTATATACTACTAAAATGAAATCTATATACAATCGTAATATATATATATATATAGAGATAATTTGAATGTATTTTATATATTTTTACATGTAGATACTTATGAAACTATATAACTATAACAATATTAAAAAAAAAAAAATCTAATGGACACTTCAATTACATTTGTTGAACTAATCGGACCATGAACTGCCGTTCGTAACATGTTTTTATTAGTGAAAGCAGTAGATGTGGACAAAAAAAGCTAGGCTAGTAGAAAATAGTAGTAGAAAAGCTAGGCCATCAGTTGCACAACATCATTGCCAAACAAATTAAACGTCATCTTATCCATTTAACTATCATCTTCCTGGTCATCATGTATATTGAATGCTTCCTTCTCATTCCACGTGTACCCTCTTTTCATAAACCACAAAACCAAAAAGCGGCCCCTCCCCTGCGTAACATCACCACCGTGTCGGGTAGTGGAGTGGGTCCCAAAGCCCATGCCTGAGTAGAGGCCCTCCCCGGCCCCCTCCCGTATCGTCCAATGGAAATCATGCAACAAATATCTCATATGTACCAAATTATTTACAGTTTGCATCATTTCATTCATATTTATCACATAATAGTCATTGTTTAGCATCCTATGATATCAATAAAATATCATCCATAATTATACTTAATTTTGTGAACCATAATTGTATATATGCCTACATACTAAGATCACAAATTACATGCCTTAATTTATTAAAATATATAAATATATCATTATAGTTGATCAGTTCAAACTCAATATTACATAGTCTTTTGTTTAAAAATACGGAATCACAAACTGTTAAAGTACCAATTGAACTAACAAGTTAAAATTGAAAGCTAGGTAAGGTAAAACATGTTTTTATATACCGCACACAAATTTTCCTAGAGCTTTAGATATATACAATACAAACTTATTCTACCATATATTAAAATTTATCAAAGAAAGCTCAAGAATAATTTCTGTATATTATCTTTGACAATCACCAATAATTTTATATTATATATTATTAGTTTCTTTTTCACTAATTAACATTGTATTTTTACTCATAATATACAACATTATATTCTGCTTAATTAATTAGTTGGAATTGCTGAATTATGACTAAAATGGTAATTAAACATGTAGTATGAAGTTAAAAATGCTCACCTTTATGACTACTGCTACGATCAAAATCTTAGCTAAACGATGAATTAATTTTAAATTTGAATTGAATGATCAAAATGAAATTGATAATTTTCAGGTAATATTTCAATCTAATCTTATGTGTTTTTTGTCTAAGAAAAGGAAAATAAATTGATATTCGAATTAACATTTTCATTAGTAGACTATTAAATTACGTACTCTCCCTCAACAATGTTTTAAATAGACAAATTGTGTTGAACCCATTTATAGCACAAGACATATATTGGATCATAAAATGTGACATATCAACCAATGGAAGAACAGTAAGTAATGGACAAAATAATAATGTTTTACTATAGGCCAATGTCCCCAAAATCTGAAAACTACTAATGGAAAAAGTTAGAAACTAATTTATATTTTCATTTAATAGAATTCGTGTTATTACGTGCAAGCAAGGCTTAAATATATAAACGATATTTAATCATGTGTGTAAACTTAACAATTGTGTATTCTTCTTTGGGGTTTGAAATTTGAATCTTAGAAAAATGTTATATATATATTAGGTAGAGAGTTGCTATTTTTCATTTTTGTGACCTCATTTTTTTTCCTTTAGAGATGAATATAGTAAGACAAATAGAAATTAAATTGCCGTTTTTGTTCTAAAGTATCCAACTCCACCTAATTATTGGGAATTAGATTCTTTATCAGATGTGAAATTTATGACCTAAAAAAAAATGCCTTTTTGAAAATATGAAACTTTGAAATGGAAGAAAGTTTTAATTCATATACACACAGCAAATAAATGTTAGATCTTACAGCAAATATATTTACATTAAAATAAATTTTTTGTTTTTAAAAAGATTATTTAGCTATAATATTTAAAAGTTGTTAAAAAAATATATATTTAGCAGCAAAATTATATCAAATTTTCATTGTAAATATCTTCGGTTACAACTTTGTTGTTGCCTATAACATTGGACTCTAACAAGTACACTAGGTCGTGTGGTAGTACGTAAGGAAGACCAAATATCGTTTCTTCAGAGATCTGTGCGAACAACCTTAAATTTCTAGCAAACAGGCAAATTTGGTATCTTTCACAATAAAAATGATAATTTTGAGCAAACTAACTAGGTAAACTAAAACAGATCAAAACATTAACAAGTTTAAAATTGCAAAGCGTAAAAGTAACAACAACAATGAAGATGAAAGCAGCAGACCCAGACCAAGTATAAGCAAACAGTTTTAGTACATTTCTTTCCTTAAACATTATGAGCAGGGTTACAGAACATAGATCTAGGGTATCTCACACTCAAATCACCACACTAGGAACTTCCAAGCATGTGGATCCTATGATAAGCAGCCTAATCGAATCTCTTCAGCAAAAAACTACTTAGTCATGCATTAAGATCTTGTAAGCATTTTATCTACAGATAAAAACCCCTAGCATGCAGTCTACTCGAATTTCTTCAGCAATAAACATGCATGTGTTTCAAGGTATTTCCATGGTTAAGAATCTCTTCTCGATCTCATCCTACCCACTGGTATATGGGGTGATCAGTCTCAAAGGAAGATGAAGCACACCAAGAAATATCATCACACAAATAATAACCATAATAAATAAAGAGAAGAAGTACTTACTACTGCCAGCCAAGCTGGCTCAAACTTGCTTAGAACGGATTACTCACAACACATGAGCAGTATCAACAGAAAAATAAAATAATAAATAGATTAAGAGAAATTGCTACTAATATTATATTAAACTAAAGAGTTAGAAAACAAGAGAAAACATGAGCCAAGAATTTCAAAGCTCTCTACTACCAACACTAAGGAAGTATTTATAGCATTTTTCAAAAAACTAAACTACCTTAAAAATAAAATAATAATAAAGTATTAAACCTTGATGGCTCAAATTTAGCCACAAAATAAAATATTAATTAATTCAACCACTAAAGCTAAACTTGATTTACAAGCTAATCTTCTCTTTCAAAAGTTAAATCTCCTTTTAAGACAAATCAAATCTTCTTCTTCATCCCTCCATGGGCCGACGACATGGACCACCTCTCCAGCCTGTTTACTAAGATTTTTTATGATTTTACTCCAATTTAATTTATAACCTAAAATAATCTCTAATTAGTCAAAATTAATTCAATAAAAACTCAATTTAAATCCAATTAACACTTGAAATTATTGTTATATTTTACACTTATTATTTGTAGCAGCAACATGCGAAAAAGAAAAAAATTTGCTATCGAAACGCTTATCTAGCAACAATATCCAAAAGCTGTAACCAAAAATCTTATTTAGCATGAATAAAATAGTTATTGCATGTTACTGCTATAAAGTTGTGACAGTAGGTATTTGTAACAAAAATTTGATAATTTAGTTGCAAAATGACAGTAACTTTTGGATATTGCCGCTGAGTAATTTTTTTGGTAAGAAAATTTATTTTACTTCTAAATCTATCATTTTTATAGTGAGAAATTTCTCATATAAGACTTCTAAAAATGTCATATAACTAAAGGAATCCCACAAATAAAAATTGATAATGCATGGTGTATGGAGAAGTTGTGTGCACGGACTAATTAATTACTTGAGAAAGTGGCATCAAATGTACACTCATTTGAACCACAATATTTTGAACGTGGAAATAAAATGGTTAATCTTAATTTTCATAACATTATCCTTATTTGTTAGACATATTAAAAAAAATTGAGATTTTATGAGAGCCCTTTCAATGATGAGATGAAAAGAAAGAAAGCATGAAACAAATTCAGAGCACAATTATTGGAGCAAACAGATACAGCACTCTTTGCCGCCACAATGCAACAGCCAAATGGATAAGAACAACGTAGTTCCAATAAAACAGGAAATTGGGCTCTTTTTATATTTTATAATTAATATCCAGTTGGACATATCGGCTGCTGAACTGAAATTATTGTTTTTTTTTTTTTTAATCATTGACGCACCAGGTAATATATATTATGGAAGTTGTTTCACTTTTAACAATAATTAATTATATATGTAACTAGAAAAAATAACTACCTCACCTAAAATCGAAGATACTAACCAACAAAATATAAGCATCTATAAGTTAAATACATTACATTTTGGATTGAGGCACGTGGTGGATTAATAATGCATTATACTTTGTGAGAAAGCAGATCAACTAAAAAAATATCTGCATATTTTCCGATGCTGTATTATTTATGCATATGTTTGAAATCACACATCAAAAATAAATGAATTTAAAAAGTCATATATAAGTAAAAGTTTTGTGTTATATGAACTAAATCCCTGAAAGGGTCTACTTGAACGTTTCACCATCGTTAAATTATCATGACTAATAACACCTTTCTTAAAATAAAGACTTTTTTTTTTTACGGAATTAGTTTTCTCCGTATATATATGAGGACTTATGTTTGCAAGAGAATTTATCTTTCATTCTAAACAGAATACAACTATTTAGAACCGCGTGCGAGATTCTTCCAATTTGAAATGAAGATGTGAAATTATTATTTTAGTCAATTTAATAATTTATATTTTAATAAATTAGGTAGTGTGCCTCTCAACTTTGGGAATGACTTTTTTTACCCCTCAGTTTATGCAAAAGGAAGTCATGCTGAAGTTCGATTTATTTTGGTAATTAATACGAAATAAATCTTTTGTGCCATAAAAAGATTGTAATCTTAATTTTGCTCTAAAATTGTTGAAATAAATTCAACTTTATTGCCAAGTCCATTTTATGGTGAGAAATAATTAGTATTTGGAAATTTCTAATATAATTCTTAAAAAATTTTCATATCATAAAACTGACTATAAAATTGACCGTTCAAAAAATTAAAAATTTTACGGGGCCCAAGGCCACCTCCAGTGTCTAGATTAACTTCATTTTGCATAAGTTAAGGAGTGAAAAGGACAATTTCACATCTGGTGGATAGATACAAAAGGTTGTGTAAACCTTTTCAGATTTAAGAAGGATATTTATAATTGTTGTTAGATAAATAATAAAACTTGAAGACAAAATAAATTATCATTCAAATATCCAACTAAACCTACTAGTAAATGTAAGTAAAACTACTAAAAATTGTTAGTCCTAAAAGTTGATTGGATGTTGATTTGCTTCATATGACACGCTAAGTAGGGGTGAGCATCGGTCGGTTCGGTTACCGAACCGAACCGAATTTTCGGTTAACCGAACCGAATTATCAGTAAAAATTAGAACCGAACCAAACCAAACCAGGATGAAAACCGAACCGAACCGAACCGAAATTTTTTGGTTCGGTTCGGTTCGGTTATTACCGAAATTTGGTATTTTTATAAAAAAATAAATAAAAAAAATATTTAAAATGATTTTTAGGGCAATTAATTGAACCATTATATATTATTTTTGTAATTAATTGTTATTTAGTCATTTTATATTTTTTAATGAAATATAAAATTCAATTAAGTAAATTAGAATATTACAAACCTAATATATATATATATATATATATATATATATAATAATTCGGTTCGGTTTCGGTTAAACCGAATTTTTTTACGGAAAAACCGAACCGAACCAAATAACCAAATATATATATAATTGTTACCGAACCAAACCAAAAAAAATTCGGTAACCGAACCGAATTTTTTTTTCGGTTTGGTTCGGTATTGGTATTCGGTTAAACCAGATTATGCACACCCCTAACGCTAAGTGCTTCTTCATATAGTCAAATAATCCTTAATCATTGATTACTTTTGGTTGGTGGCCTAACCTACCGCTTTTATATATATATATATATATATATATATATAACAAAAATGTTCCACAAGAAAATTCTGTTTTATACTTAATAATATTTCAGCATTTAGTTACTTGATACTATTCTCCAACACGGTGCCATTTTATATAAACTCAATTTTGATAAACCTAATATATTCCTTAAGTCTATACTAATAAAACTTAAATTTTAGTGCTAAAAAATAAATAACAATTTTAAATTGTAAAATATTATAAATGTTGAAAATCGTTTGATGAATAATAAAAATAACATAAGTGAGTTTAAGGACACTAAGATTTTCTAGTACGTAAAAAATATTTTTTATGGAAATTTTTTATGATAAATGATATACAATGTAATGTATTTAAATAATATATAAATAAAAATTTATATAAATATTTAGAAAATTATAACTGTTAATATCCAACTTTACACTTTAAGTTAAATATTTTGACTATACTGAATTAAGTTCTTTTAGTTAATTTAAATTTTAAGTAATTTGAATAAACAAATTAAAAAATGTTAGGCACTTAATGAATTAATTTTAAGTAATTAATATTGTTATTAAATAATTTTAATTTGAATATTTTTTAAAATAATGATAGAGATATTGGCTATTTTTAAAACAGTTTATTAAACCACTCTCGAATTAGGTGTTTGAGGAATAAATGAATAGCCGGCAGTGGCGGGTTATTAATTAGCGTAAATAATTTATTAGTTCTTATGGTTTTATTTATTATACTAGTTAGTCCCTTAGTTTTGTCATGTGAATTATTTAGTGTTTTTATTAAAATTCTTGATCAAAATAGACTAATAATGTCAAAATTATCCTTTATCTTCATTTATAATGTTGATATATATCATCATTTTTTATTTTATTTTTTTCACATAGTTTTGATGTTAGTAGTAGGAGAAACTTTAAAAACCACCCATGTGGTTTCAGCCTCTCACAAATCAAAGATTGTGTTTTTATTTGTCAAAAGAGGACTTGCAGTATCAAAAGTTAGCAAAAAAAAAAAAAAAAAAAAAAACTAATATTAAATGATAACATATGAGAGTCATTTTTATCCATTTTCAAATGGAAATTTTTGAGTTGGTTAATAAAAATACAATGAACCTTTGCGATAAACTTGAAATTAGATGGAATTAGTGAAAATAACCATCTTATTATTTGATAAATATTTTCCATTCTCTTATCTCCTATTACAAATTTAGAATAATCTTCAGGTATGATACTCCTTAAAAATGTATAGATAAAAAAAAGCTATTGCGTGAACGTTTAGAGTATATATTAAAAAAATATAGATTAAGTAATTAGGTTATCCATGTCTACCTTACAATTTTGATTCAGTAGTCAGCTTATAAATCGCCTGACATTTTTATTAATTTGATGTGAATGGGGAGAGAGATGAGAAGTTAGCTCGGTTTATCATTGGCTAGAATTCAGTATTTATGATTTTGATGACATTGCAATGAAAAAATCATGGTTTTCTACTTGAAATTTTGTGATTGCAATGAAATATCTCTTAGGGATAACTCTTTGAGGTACAAACATTATCAGATAATCCAAACCTCCAAAATGTAAAATTAAATAAATTTCCAAGTACTAATATTGAACTTACGTAAAACTCAACAAAAAAAAAAGCTGCGATTGGAAATAAAAATGAACTAAAAAACAGATGCAATTAGATAAATTCTTTTAATTTCCCTAATGCACAAATTTATTTACAAATGGAAACGAAACCCCACCAAAAAAAGTAGCATGATTAGTACATACAAATCCTTCATATGAATTCCTATTATTGGATGCAGAGAATCTATACACAACCCCATAATCATATGCATATATATATATATATATATATATATATATATATATCACAACAATAGAACCTAAAACTCTTACCTTTTGGGCAATAAATATATAAATTCTCAAAAGTAATGTTAAAAACAGTTCAGTAACTCCAAAGGCAATCAAGATCTACGGCTCCAACAGAATTTCCATCCTCAAATGATCTTTGAACCAATTCAGGATTAATTACCCCTGAATTAGACATATCTGGACTTAAACCACTGTTATTGTCTTGCGAAATTTCCAATCTTGACTTGTGTTTCATGTTTGGTTCAATCAACATCTTCAGGATTGAGTTTTCTTGCATCAGAACAGAATCTGGTGGGTATGATGAAATTTGAGAAGAAGAAAAGAAAGAATTTGGAACAGAGGATTTTAGAAACAGAGCAGAGGAGGATTGGAATAACAAATTAGAAGAGGAGGAAGAAGAAGAATTGAAGGAATCAATTATGTCTTTATGATCCTCCATTTGAGTGGAGAAGCAGGTCACGTGTTGTGTGTCGCTATTGTCTAGAGGAGAATCCATTAATGGAGGCAACAAAGAAGATGATGTTGATGACCTTAATTGATCATTTCCATATGTGTTTAATCTCACCAAACCTGAAATATGAGTCTTCTTTCCACCTGAATTCTTTTGAAATACTCTACAAATAACCCATTCATTCTGCAACCATAAAGATCACCAAGAAAAAAGAAAGCATTAATGTTTAATCCAAATCATAAATTAAGAAAAAGCAGAGGAAGAGGGAATAATTGGACCTTTGCTGTTTTAGGGAGATTATAGGCAGAGTATTTGCCTTCTAATCTATATTCATGCATAACCCAATTGGTTTTTGATCCTTTTGGGGCTCTGCCTTTGTAAAAAACCAGAGTCTTTTTCATCCCAACAAGTGTTTTTGCCTTGTAAATTTCTTTGTCTTTTCCTGTTGCTTTCCAGTATCCAGCATCAGTTGCTCTGTTTGTTCTTAATCCAGTTGGGTACTTTCTATCTCTTACACAGAAGAAGTACCATTCTTTTTCACCCATTTTAGCTCTCCCTTCATTAAACAAGAATCATTTAAAAAAAAAAAAAACCAGAGGAATACAAATACAGAGGAAATGGGGAGGAAGAAACTTACAAGGCAAATCCCAAGGTTCACACTTGTTCAAATCAACTTCACCAATAGCTCTAGCACAGAAACAACTGTCAAGTACCTTTTGAGAAAGGTAGTGAGTTATAAGCTCTTCATCAGTTGGATGAAATCGAAATCCGGGTGGCAGTTCCAGATCACAATTATTTTCCATAGCTCAGATTGAAAAGAGTGGATATGAATTTGTAATAGATAGTGTTAAGAGAAAAGGAGGAGTGAAGAAAAGAAGGTTATAAATAGGGAGTGGGAATTTTGATTTGGGAAGAGAAGGGAAGAGAAGAAGAAGCGTGGTTCTTAAGGCAGCTAAGTTGGGTGGTTTTTAAGCTTTTCGATTCTCTATCTTTTTTAATTTTTCATCTTGAATTTGACTAGGAACTCACCCCTTTCTATTCCTTTGCATGTTTTTTATGATAGCTACTCCTTTTTTCTTTTGTTTTATTCTTTGTCTTTATTGTTACTTTTTTTTTTTTTTTTTTTTTAACCATACCCATCTATTCATTGTGTGTGTGTGTGAATTTTCACTCCAGAAATTAACACAATTTTATTTTATTTTCTGATCATGTAAAATACACGAACAACTACCTTCTAGTGGTAAATACATATTTTCCTAAATAGGAGGTTTAGAGTTTAAGTTTGCTCGAGACCATATAATACATTCTTAAAATTGGATAAGAACACTAAGACATAGTGTTTTTGCAACGAAAAACAACACATTTTTCTTTTTACATATATTAAATGCATGATTTTTTTTACTTTATATACTAAAAAATACTTTTCTTGACCTATTTTTGGCATAATCAAATTAAACTTTTAATACTCTGATAGAAATTATCATAGATAATAAAGTCTTTGTGTAATTTAAAATATAAATTCTAATACTAATTTTCTTTTTTACTTTTTTAAAAGACTTAGTAGAAAATTAAATATTTAAAGGGTTTTAATATATGATGATTTATATTTAATAATGACATTAATTTAATGCAATCATATTAGCTACCCATCCGTGTATCTCAGAAAGTAGTAGAAAATCCCACATCACATCCATCAAAATCATTCCAAACTACTATTTCATGTTAGCTGATATGCCTATATTACTCTCCATCGCCCCAAGTCTGCTACTTTCATTTATGTGATTTTTTTTTTTAGTATAAAGAATATGTTTTCTCGTTGACATAATAGTTAAAGCCCCTTCACCCTATCCGATGTATATACCTAATAGGATTTGAACCCAAATCTCCTTTCACAAATTGAATTTATTGTGCGAACTGCACTACAACCTATAAAATTTTTCAACTAGCAATTTATATATTATAATTTGGCATCCATTATATATATATATATATACACACACACATTAACAATGACATATTCGTTAATTTTTAAGTTAGCCGGTATGATTTTTATAAAGAAAAGTCGGTTTACTTGAAGAATTGTAGTTTTATTCTTTGCACTTTTGATTCAAAATCTTTTACTTCTTGAAAAGTAATAATGTTAAATAATATTTTTAAACTTAAAATTATTTATTTGATTGTGCTTGACTTCAGATTAATAAATTATCGGCCAACATAAAATAAATTGTTGAATCAGTATATATATATATATATATATATATATAATTTTATTAAATCACTACTTGAACGTTTAATTAATTAAGACTTATCAATGAGATTGCGTTCCATAAAATATTAGATTTCATACCCTATATAGGGCCTTGATAATATTAAAAAATAATTAAATATAAGCATAATAATTAGAGCTAGCCGGATATGTATTAAAGTGGGTAAACCCGAGAGTTTAAAAATTAATTTAGATTGAGATTAATTAATTAATTAATTTGGACTCAAACCCTTAACCACTTTCTAAAGTTCGGTCGTGGGCTGTTTGGCCAATTGGTGGTGTCCCTCTGTAGCATCTACATATACATGGACAACGCTGATATTGAAATTAGATAGATTATTATATAATTACCAAGATAATACCAATTATGGTTAATTTTAATGGATATATACAATCTTTGATTGTTTAAGTGAAATGAGAAAGCCATCACCTAAAAAAAAAAAATGTAAGATCACTCTCAAAAGGATTAATAAGACCCACATACCAAAATGAAAAATTAACATGATAATTATGGATGGAATAGATTAGGAAGTAGAATTTTGGTGGCAGTCTTGATCATCAGAGGAAAAAAAAAAAAAGGAGAGTATATATGCATGCATTAGCTCTACCTTAAAATGAACCAAACAGATTGACAATTTAGTTCATTAGAAAGTCCCACAAGAACTGCTGTAAGCGGTGTAAGAACTGGGACCACTTCTTTCTGTGTTCAAATCATAACCACAATTATATGCTTTAGGCTGGACTTTACAAGTGCTACTGTGTCTTATTTGATAATTTCATGCATAATCATATATAACCCATAATTTTGTTTTTTTTTTTAATTTTTAATTTTATATTTTGTTAGATATGCTATAAAACAGGTGGGCGACTATAATTCAGAGTGGACCTGCTTTTTACTATTTGAAGAAGAAGAACAAATTAGAAGAGCAAATTTATTGTATTTTTACCAAATAACACACCTATCATGGAGTTGAAGATTGATGATACATTTATTGCCTTTCTTTAATTGATTATGTAGAGTGGACTAACCTTATCTTATCCTTTTTTAAGTCCTTCATTGTTTCAAAATATCTCTTTTTTTTTTAATTAATATGTTGCAAAATGTAATTTAAGCTTAGGTTATACACCGAATTGGACAGTGTGTGAATTAATCGCATGCACAGTCTCAAATCAATTACTCAATAAAAACATATGTCAGATTATTTGTTTCTATTAAATTTGCTAGATTTTTCTCCAGTAAAAAAAAACCGCCAAATAAATAGCTGGAATCTATACTCAAATAAAAAAAATATTTTATCAAAAAGTAAGAAACAAAAAGATCATAAAAACAAATAAATAGCAAGAAATAATTTTTATTTTTTTTTTTTTTTTGGGTAAGTAGTCAAACAAAATCTTTTAAATGAAGTTTTTGGTTTCTATATCATGAAATGAAGTGCTAAATATAATGAGAACAGGGTAACATTATTCCCCCAAAGTCACTCATATATTGTCCAGTGACGCCTACTTAAAGCCAGCAATAAAACTTTGTCCACTTATGCCATTAGGAAAACATAAATAAATAAATAAAAGAAAGAAGAGAAGGCAAGTAGTTTAATTTGAAGCAAAGGAAACGCTTGAAGCCACGTCGTCTAATAAGAGTATTATTATGAATTACGACTAATAATTATTTGTATCCAAAACCAAAAAACGTGTAGACGCACGTAATGCAATATTATACATTAGCTATTTTGGTCCTTCCCTAATTAATTATCATTACACAAATTGTACAATTAACTTCTTTAGGCAAAACAATTAAAGCACCAAAGACATTCAGGATCTACATCCCTTCCCTTCATTAATCATGTCTTGTTAACAAATATCTTTCATCCTTTAGCGCCCTATAATGCTCAACACATCAGATTATTTTTTCAATAAAACAAAATAGTAAAATTTATAATTTGGCTCCAATGCAATTATGGTTTTTTTTTTTTTTTTCATGGTGAAGGGTATTTACCAGCGATCACAGTGACCAATTCCCGTACTGGTTTGTAGACACTTCAAAATGTGAGATAGCTGGTTCAAATATTTAAAGCTATCTCATGCCTAAATCAATGATCAAACCTCGATATTTAATTAAGGGCAAATAAACTCCTACTGTTTAACCATACCTCTTGAATTTGTTGATGCAATTACATATCAGACTAAAAAGAAGCTCAAAATAACTAGAAAAAGTATTAACTGCTAGTGTAAAAACAGATATGATCACAACCTTACAAGAAATTTTTGAGGGAATGTTTCATTCAAATTTAAAAATCAAAATATCGTAAGATAAGAATTATAACAACTATTTATGTTTTTCAGTTTGGTGTAACTCAAAATCGAAATGTAATTTTATTTGGAACTTTTTTAGTTCTTTAATGAACAAAACTGCAATTGATGCAAAAATTATTCAATAATTATAATTATAACACATTTAAAAAGAATTAGAATAACCATTGTTTTTTTTTTCTTTTATATACATATAGAAGAGAGTGTTATATATATAAAATAAGCTGAAATTGTGAAATAGTAAAGAATAATAATGAATAGAATTATATATATTTGATGATACCGAATCAAGACCACATGCCGGGTGGATACCAAGGAACCAGCTCGAGAAACTAGATGGGTCATAACTGGATTACCTAGAGAGCAAAGTAATATGGGGATCCCAATCCAGTATCTTAGATTAATGTGAGTTGGCTTCAGCCGTCAGGAATCGCGTATACGTCTGGGAGGATTGTTGTATAATGAAGTACAGACAGCCTTCTGAAGCATAGCCCACATGTAAGAAGGGTAATGGGACAGGTAGCCAAATATAATCTCAGCCCTGTACGTGGAAAGAAGGACAGAATTGCACTAGGAACAACCAATTAAAGAAGAGTAGTACAAAACGGTCTGACAGTGACACCTAGCAAATGAATACATAAAAGTGATCTCGCCAATCATAAAGATAAGAGATATATCACAAAAACCCAATATCTTTCTTAGTTTCCCTGCGAAAGAAGACTGACTTAAACATCAGAGTATACCCCACCAGAATACCTAGAGCTCTTATCTTTGTATTGTAACAAGAAAAGATGCATTTAGCGAGGTCAAGCTCTCGGAAATCGCTAAAGACATCAATATTTATCTGATAGAGGCAAAATTGACAATAATCAAGGAAAATTATGCAATGAGAAATAGGGCAAATTACAAAAAAAAAAAAAAAAAAAAAAAAAAAAAAAAAAAAAAAACCATGTGGTTTCACTTTTTTACAAATAAAGGACTGTGGTTTTTTTTGTTTAAAAAAAAAAAGGATTGTGTTTTAAAATGTTAACAAAAAAAGGATAACTAACATTTTTCCGTTAAAAATGATGATATAACGGAGGGTATTTTTAGTTATTTAATATACCAATAATTTATGTATATTATTTAAGAATTTTACATCAAAATTTGAATATTTTTCAAAAAATTTTCAATTTGTTATGATTTTTTTTAAATCTATTATCATTATTTAATTTATAAAAATATTTGCGCTTTTAAAAAATTTTCAAAATTTATCATTCATATGTATTGTATTTTTATTAATTAACTTGAAAATTTTGAGTTCAAAATGAACAAGAATACCCTATGTAATGTCATGATTTAATTTTAGTTATCCTTTTTTTGATAACATTTTAAAACACAATCCTCTTTTTTTAACAAAAAAAACTACAATCCTTTATTTGCAAAAAAAATGAAACTACAAGGTTTTTTTTTATATTTTTTTTTTGTAATTTGCCTAAGAAATATTTCTAACACTATTCATGATTTTACTGAAAGGTATTTCTGAAAAACAATCATCCAAAAGACTTGAATTCATCCTACATCACAAGTTTATAATCATATAAAAACTACAAAACGATAATGGATATATCCATCACGTTAATGTTATAGATTTTTGGAACTTATTAAAGAAAACAAAAAATTAAGAAGTGATTGATTGGTTGGTTAAAATTGTGAAATGACCATTTTACTTTCCTAATTGCGTTACATTTACCGGATAACGTCACTTTTTTCCTTTTCGGGAAACCAATAAATTATGCAAAATAGACGCGTGGCAGAATTTCCCTATTTTTAAGGAATTTCAATCATTTTGGCAACTTATTTGATCTGACGGCTAAAATTTACTGAGAGGTTCAAAGGAAGATGGTAGAAGATTTGGAATAGACAGTGCCGCCATTGCAGACGAGGGAGAACCAAACTAATCCCAGATGGAGCTCCGTGATTGGGTCCATTTAAAAGGCAAACCAAACAGAACTTTTTTTAAGAGTGTTGACCAAATTAGCCCGAATGCTGACCTGGCATCATTGTGGGCCACTGCTTCCAACGGTGCGACATGAGGCCACGACGGGGACATAAGCGTGGTGGGATTAGACTCGATCCAGAACTATGACTACATCTTAATTAATTCTCAACCGCAATCTCTACTCCATTACTCCACTATTATATCATGCACAATTTGGCACATATCAATCTATAAATGCATTACAAATCATTTATGGTAAAGATATTTATCCCTATAGGTCCGGTTTTTGAATTTAATCAAATATTTTGGTTTTCAACTTAATGATTTTTAATGATATTTAATTATTACATTAGTTAAAATGTAGCTTTAATGGAAAAGAATGATTAAATTTCAATGAATGAATTAGGTTTGCGTAGCTTCATTGTTTATAGACGTCTTTCATTGGAAGGATTGGGCAGGCTGAGGCCAGACCTATCGGGCTTAATAATAAAAATCTTATTAATTCCAGTTCAGTCCGTATAAAAATCAACTTGTGCTTGAGTAGAACCTGAGTCATACTAAAACATAAATCCCAACTCCAACCGATTCCACTCATTTAAATTGTTTATTATTATTATTTATTATTTTTAATACGCAAACTAAAAATAGTACTATCTGAAAAAGAAATATAATTACATCATATAACATTACAAACTGATATCATCTAGATAAATTAGTTAGGTTGGATTCAAATATTTACACAAATTCTTGACTTACCCATTTAACTTTACTTTAGATTTTACTGGACTCGAGCCAAACAAACCTAACTTTTAAAGTGCATATTCAAATACGACTTTTTGTCAATTGTGTCTAAACGGATTGGATGAATAGCCAATCCTATAAACATGTCTGGTTACTTGCTTAATCAAAGCCCTATAAATCAAACTAAAGAAAACAAATGGTAATGGTTGTATATCAAGCACCATCTACTTTCACAATAATAAAAAAGAAAAAAAAAAAATTTTCTTTTAGCGAGTTTATTTTTGTGAACGTAAAATTTGATAATTTTGGTTATAATTAAGAGATATAGTAATAGAAATTATAAAATTCAAAAGTTAAATCTTATCAATTGTTAAAAATAAAAATCATTTTCCAACCAACAAAAGCTAAAATATATAGTTTTGCTCTCTAGTAGGAGAAATTAAGGACTTGAATTTTAATATATAAATAGATAATCAATAAGCACAAGGTAAATTAATTTAAAATTTTCATTTTTTTTTTTTGGTTTATCAGTCTAAATTTTTTGAGAAAACGATCCCCACTAATCTAAGTTTAATTTTTTGTAAGTCGAATTGTTACTATCGGTCGTGCAATATGTACATATATGGCCTGCGACTTCAAAACAGTGTCGCTTTAAGGGGCTTTATCTTTAAGATTTTCAAACATGATGGGATATACAAGAAATTATGTTGTTCATCACAAAGGTCCAAATTAATTAATTGGACCACAAAGTTTTACCAATCCCAAGTCTAATCATAATCAGCATTGCACGAGTAATGCAGCTATAGATGAAACGCCTAGAGTCAACCTCTGTATCTATATAATTATGTAAATAACTAATACATAGATACTATATATTTGGCCAATAATATTTACTGTTTTCTTGAACTTTGAAAATATCTTAATGCCTTCTTAAACTTTTTAAAAGTATTCTAATCTTTCCCCTTGAGTTCCTTAAAATTGGTCCAGTTTGCCCTCTAAGTTCCATAAAAATCAGAGTTTGCTTTGAAAAGTCAAATATGAGACAATCAATAATTTAGTGACACGTGGTAATAAAGGGACAAACTGGGTCAGTTTTTCAAAGTTTATGGGGATATTATGATATTTTAAAAGTTCAGAGAGGTATCTATGTATTTGACCTTCCGCAATTAGCCATATGCTTGTCTCGTTCCACAAAAATAGTATTTATATATAGTTTTTACTTATTATAAAGTTTTTATTAGTAAAGTTTTCTTTTTAAGAGTGTACATAGTTAATATTCATTCTTCGATATCTATCAATGAACAAATGTTATTAGGTTGAATTTATACTCAAGAAACATAGTATTGGAAAATTTTGCATGTTTTCTTGAATTACATTTATATAATTCATGCCTTAAATTCATTTTTGTAAGAAAAGTACATAATGCTTGAATAATATTACATAACAATATTATCAATTAGTTAATTAAGGTTAGTTTGAAAGGAGAGAGTATTTAATAGCTTAATTAAGCTTGATTCCAATTTAATTTTTAAACCGTGCAAAAGAAATTCTACCCGATTTATTAAATACATTTAGAAAAATCAATTAGAGAGGAATCCAATTAGCCAAATATGTTGAAAGATTGTAACATAAAAACAATTTGACATATATATTGCGTAATTATTTGTGCAAAGCAGTATGCAAAACTATCTATCATATTGTGTTGGTCAATGGATGGATATATAATTTTTTATAAAAAATATATTTGGATAGCATTCTTTCTCCTACCTTGCGACTCTAAATAATTTAGTTCTATAAATAATGCTAAATTTATTCCTCAACATGTCATTAATTAAAAAAATAATAATCAAAATATAAAATATAAAATATTAAGGTGTAGGGAGTTGCAACCAACAACTATTTGATACGAGACAATTTTAAGAAGCAGGTGGTAGATCTTGGTTGGTTTATTTCATAACAACTATATGGGTCAAAATTAACAATTAATTACATTTCCTAAATAATTTAATTAATTAATTAATACTACTGGGAAATTATTTATCTTTTTAATTATTGTTTTAGATTACAATGTGAATTGCATGAATCATGAATTTGTCGAAATTGACAAGCACAAGGATCTAATCCGTCCAAATGACATTCCATAATGTGTGGATATAGTCAAGAGATGTTTAACATAAAATTATTTGATAATTACATTTTATGCTAGCTGAGGCCTGTGGGATTGCTCTGATTTGGCATTGTATTAGGCACACAATTTATACTTTTTTTTTTTTTGTTCATATCTTATCTTAATTATTTAGAGTCTCATCAAAATAACAATATTAATTCAACCTATTGAAATATTTTCCAAAAAAAAAAAACTATAATTAAGAAAATATAACTGAAAATTAGGAACATGAAAATAAAAAAGTAACTTAAGAAAATTGTAACTATTTTAATGTTTAGATAAAAAAAATCACCTAATTATCATAATTCAAAACTTCTGATAAAATTATTACTATTAAATTAATTTTAAAAAGCTCAAACAGGAAATTTGTGATCTTAAGCTTCTAAATTTTATTTATTAAATTTTTTTGCTTCACTTCAATTTTATTGTACTAAATTTCTCGATAAGAAAAAGATTATTTTGTATTGTAGGTATATAATTAATTTTTACTTTAATTAAAATTGCGACAGGAATTTGAATCGAATTGTCTTTTTTTTTTTTTTTGGTATCAATTGAAGTATTATTAGTTATTACTGTTGGATTTTTTTTTCCAAAAAAATTTTTTTAAAAATGATATTTAGAAAGGTGAAGAAAGGGACTTAAAAGAAGGCAAGTATTGTTGATTAATAAAATAGAGAGAAATTATTAAAAATGGAGTTGAATTTGAAAATGGACCATTTTCAGGCTGTTGATTTAAGGCTTTAAAAACACGAGGCGGCTAACAGGCCAGTTGTTCAGCTGGGAAGCTTACCCAAATTATGATTTATTTCTAAAATATCAAAAAAAAAAAAAAAAAAAAAAATCAATTATATTTCATAAAAGCTACAAAACCCACGGATTTTTCTGGAAATCACATTTTCTTATTTTTAATTTTTAAAATGTCACAATGTAATGTCAATACGTCTTTTTTGCATAAAAATTGATTTAGTTTACGATAATTAGTCCGCCTTTCCGTGAAAACTCTAGGGTCAAAATTTTCTATAGTCATTAAAATTTGAAATTTGTATATCAGTAGTTTTCCTTTTATAAGCTAAAATTTTATTGAATACTCAAGTATCAATACAAATGCAAATGACATAAAAAGTAGAAATACGATGGTGCAAAGAACACCCGGGACCTATAAGCGAAAACTATAACCTATGAACTGAAACTAAGTGAGAACAAAATATATCAGCAGTCTCAATAGCTTAAAAATTCGAGGCAGAAATTCAAACCTAATACAAAATACAAACAACATATGCAGCCCCTTAAAACTATATCACTTGAATAAAAATTATGTGAATAAAATCTCTAATGTTTCGTTCTAGTATTAACAAAGTCATTTCGATAGTTGTATGCCATGTCAGTCATTTGCTTAAAAATATATGTCCTAATAATTTACACATTATTACTGAAAATATACTCCACAATCAACATACGTGGCACGTGTATTTTTTGACTTTTCCTTTTTTTTTTTTTCTAAACTCTTTTCTTGATTTTCTTTTTCAATGCCACACTTGGGTGGCGTTTCGTAAAACTGAAAATTAAATAGTAAAAAATTAAATGTTGAATGTTAAGTGTTGAATATTATAAATACTGAAACTAAAGTTTTTCTACTTGACTCATTTTCTTTTGTTTGATTAACCAATGGTTTTTATAACTGAATCATACCGGCTGGTTCGACCAAACTCAACTAGAACTAGAGGCCAGTCTGGTTAGTTCTCAACATATTTTCTCACCGTCTCAAAACTGTTCAAGAACCGGTGAACTGGACAGTCTACACTGATTGATGATTTTGGACGGTTCAAATTTTTTTTTTTTAAATAACTTAAAAGAACCTTCATTAAAATAAAATTTAACTTCCAGTCCTTAATTAATTAAAATTTAGGCCATGAACTTAATTGGAAGTTGGTAATTTTCTTGAGCTGTTTGTTCTATATATAAAGGGAGAAGGATAAAAAGAAGAGCAAAGTTTGCAATGCCGGATTTGTTACTTTCAATTGGAAAAGAAAGTTTATCCAAAATGTTAACAATGGAAATTTAACCCACAACCTATTACACAAGAATCCAAGTTGTTAGCCACTGAGATATACGATGAGTTTTGAAAATATTGTTAGATATGTATACTTATTTATTTTTCACGCTCTTCTAAAATATCCATCCACAAAACTAAACTATCTATAGAATATTTAATAATTTTAATTTTTAGATGCAAACAATTAAAATTGAAAATATCATAATATAATGTATTTTAGATTAATTGTATAATTTATAAAATTTTATATATATATATATATTAATAAATTTATATTAATTATAATTTCAAGTTTAAATTTTAAGTACTATTAGTATTATTTTCATAAAAAAATTTTTATTGCTCACTTAAATTTATATAATTTAATATAATTTAAAATTAAAATTAAAATGCTACATACCATATTAGCTAGTTTATTAAAAATTATATTAATTAAATTAACTTTTTTTAATATTATATTGTATTTGAATTTCTTAATTTTATAAAATTATTGTTGAAATCTTAAATTTTAACATATTATAAACTTATATGACATAAACATATTGTTATTTTAACATACTATTTAAAAACCGCAGTTGAACTCTAATCGGATCCCAGTTTATTGAACCACAGCATTCACCGGTGCGATGGTCGGTCTAGTTCTGAAAACCATGGATTGACCATTAATAAATTTTCGTTGCAACAAGAAATTTTGAATTGCCAATATAATTGCTAAAAATCTGGAAGTGGTTCGCAGTCGTCAATGGGGAACGGAAATTGGATGTGATTTATTTAGGGGATCATGCCATTAAGGTTCTTATTTGCTCCATCCCTATCTCCATTTGTATTTGTTATGACAATTGATATTTATTGTTCAATAATAAGGATAATGACCTTTCATCGGGCGGGCCCGGCCCGGCTAGGTTGGGAAACCTAAATCCAAAGCTCAGCCCAAAAGCCCGAAATCTGTTCAATTTTTAATTTAATTAATATTATGTATAACCATTGTTCATGTGTAGCTCGGCCCACGAATGGATCTAATTTTATACGTAGAAAACTGTCTATAAATTTGTTGAAGAAAAAAGAATAAATTTTTCTTTTAATGTCGGGGCAAAAGTGACCCTTTTTCCATAATTTAATAATTTGCAAAAGTGACCCTTTTATGTTTTTATTTTTCAATATATCAACCAAGTAAAAATCATAATTACCAAATGAAGTAATTCGACGATCAAGAATGAAAAGGGGCGGGAAGTTGTACCAATGATAAGGAAACCATACGACAAGAGCGGAAGCCAGCGGCAACGGTCAATTCTATGGCAAAGCTGCACAAACCTTCGCCGTTTGAAGCAAATCCACGCTACTCTTATCATCAAAGGCTTCAATTCAGATTTTTTAGCTTTAAGAGAGCTCATATACTCCTCAGCCATTGCTATTTCGACCACCATAGACTATGCCCACCAACTGTTCGATCAAATCGACGAACCAGACACCTTTATGTGGAACACCATGATGCGAGGCTCAGCTCAAAGCCAAGATCCTTTAAAAGCTGTTTCACTTTATCCCCAAATGGAGACTCGCGGTACCAGGCCTGATAATTACACTTTTTCGTTTTTGCTTAAGGCTTGCACTAGGCTTGAATGGCGAAACACTGGTTCTTGTATTCATGCAAAAGTCATTAGATATGGATTTCAAGAAAATAAATTTGTGAGAAATTCGCTGATCTATTTTCATGCTAACTGTGGTGATATGGGGATAGCTAATTTGATTTTTGATGATTCGGCTGAAAGGGATGTAGTTGCTTGGTCTGCTTTAACAGCAGGGTATGCAAGGAGAGGGGAACTGAATGTGGCAAGGCAACTGTTTGATGAAATGCCAGTGAAAGATTTGGTTGCTTGGAATGTGATGATTACAGCATATGTTAAGAGAGGGGAGATGCAATCTGCTAGGAGACTCTTTGATGAGGTTCCTCAAAGGGATGTGGTCACTTGGAATGCTATGATTGCAGGATATGTTCGTTCTGGGGATAATGCACAGGCCTTGAAAATGTTTGAAGAGATGAGAAATGTGGGAGAACTGCCCGATGAGGTTACCATGCTTAGTCTTTTGTCAGCTTGCACAGATTTGGGAGATTTGGAAATGGGCAGGAAGGTACATCGCTCGATTTTGGACTTGAATTCTGGAAATTTGAGTTGCTTACTAGGGAACGCGCTTATATACATGTATGCTAAGTGTGGGAGTATTGACAAGGCACTTGATGTATTCAGAGGGATGAGAGCAAAAGATGTTTCAACATGGAATTCAATTATAGTTGGATTGGCTTTTCATGGCGATGCGGAGGACTCTATCAATTTTTTTTCAGAAATGCAGAGGTTGAAAAGCATTAAGCCAGATGAAATCACTTTTGTTGGGGTTCTAGTTGCTTGCAGTCATGCTGGCAAAGTTGAAGAGGGGCGTTGCTATTTTAATCTTATGCAAGATAGGTATGATATAGAGCCAAATGTAAGGCATTATGGGTGTATGGTGGATCTGCTAGGGCGTGCTGGGCTACTCAATGAAGCATTTGAGTTCATAGATAGTATGAAAATTGAACCTAATGCTATAATTTGGAGGACTTTGCTGGGGGCTTGTACAATACATGGAAATGTTGAGCTGGGTAGGCGTGCAAACGAGCAACTACTTAAAATGAGAAGAGATCAGAGTGGGGATTATGTTTTGCTTTCTAACATATATGCTTCAATAGGTGAGTGGAACTGGTTGGAGAAGATGAGGAAATTAATGGATGACAGTGGAGTGAAAAAACAACCTGGCTTTAGCCTAATTGAAGCAGAAGAAAGAGCTCTCATGCAACTTACATTTGATTCAAAATCTAAAATTTCAAAAAATCATATATTTTCAGCTGCAGGTTAGTAAGAAATTTTCTCCTCCACCTCTCCATTGGATATGACTCTGAACTGTGTATGTTGACAAATAATATTGCATTATGAGAAGGCATTTTTTCCTTTTCTGTTAAATTATCCTTCATAACTATTTGTCTAATCTGATTATATTAAATAGATTGCAAAGAAAGGAAATTTAGGATTGATTGGGAATTTGGCAGAAAATTAGACTGCATTGCAACCCCATATTGCAACTAAAAACTTCGAATTCCGGTTTAAAAATGTGTGCAACTCCATATTGTAAAACAGGCATATTGTTGTCATTTTCCATTATAACAATTATGTGAAACTCCTCTTTATCAATATGCTATGGACTTGATCCAACAATCAATGGTATGGGGTTTAATCAAACTGTTTTTGTTTTAAAGGTTTGCAAGGAATGTGAATATCTACAATCCAAGGAATGATATTTGTGCAATTAAGTACACAAGCATCCTCTGTTAGTCTGTCCTGATGATCATTCACCTGCCTCACATGGGACTGGAGGGTTTTCATTATAAAACAAAAAGAAATCCCATTGATCTTTTTTTTAATCATTAAAAGGAATATGCACCTTTAAAACATTTCCTTGGAAAGAAATTAAATGTCTGACCATCATGAGCAAATAAGATTAACTTGTAGTTGCATTAACTCTCAAATCACGAACCAACATATTTCATTACTTATCAAACCAGAATCAGATAAGAAAAGTCACCCCATACCATCACACTTGCAAAAAAAATTAAACAAGCACATAAATGCACATTTGCAAAGTATAACTAGTTAATGATTAATCACAATGCAGAAGTTTAGATCTGATTTCGCCGAGAAAGGACCACTGCAGACAACACGATCAACAATATGAACACTGCAATCCCCACAAAGGATCCAATCAACGAGCCAGATATGCGCTCACAGAAGGCGTTGAATTGTCGGCAGATAACAAACCAGTTTGCCTGAGTGTTCCCTTTGTGTGCCAGGTATACTATAGCTGATGCAGCCGATGCTCCAGCAGTTAAGAGAGCCAGCATTACCTGAAGCAACAGAGCCATGATTTTCTCAGGTGAAATTAATTTTTCATGTTTATTGAGTTACTAAATTTGTTGATTGAACAGATATTGTAGAACCGAAAAAAAAAAAAAAACTCACTAAAATGAGTTTCTGAAAAGGAATATACCCCATCAAAGATGATGAGGATAATTCTACTATTTGTTGCACTTTCTCACAATGTTGACAACAGAAAGTGGGAGAGAAAGAAGCAGATAGACGGCTATGTTGGCAGCCACAAAAAACCTGCTCAAAGAAGTTGCAGAAGCGTATGATCATTTTATCAGAAAAAGAAAAGGGATTACTACATTTATATACATCTATACATATATAGAAAGTGGTGAAGAAGACATACGTGAATGTTGGAAGATCATCATACTTGGCCCTGAACCGAACAAACTGTGTAACGAAAGGGAGTGTTTCGTTGGTAGTTCCCATAACAATTGCACTTACTAGAGCAGCAACAAGTGCAACTAGCCTCAAGAGTAAGTCAAGTATAGACACTCCTTTATTGGCATCTTTTGGGGCTGAACCAAGCTGAATTGAAGTCTTCATTGTTTTTGCTATATATGAGTACATATATTTGCTGAAGTTTATATATAGAAGAAGATAACTGTTTTAGCTATAAATGGAAATATGAGTTATACCCAAATATGACTAAGATGAATGCTTGTATATATAATAAATTATTTGATTTTAGATATGTATTAATATGAATGGTTTTGAGTGGTAGTTGTCAGTGGCAAATGAACCCCACTAGTAAACTAAAATATGTATTTTTCCAGGGATATAGGAAATGAAAGATAACAACTGCCGTACTTGCTCTATTAAAGGTATGTGGTATCCCATTCTTCCAACTCCACCAAACTATTAATGTCTAAATTAGTATATGAAACTAATCCACTCTGCTTTATTTCAATTATGTGGAAGTTGAAGTTGATTAATTATATAGTTCTCTAATCTAGTTTCTGGTTTTAGCATTATGCAATAGGACCAGCTAGAAACCATTTTATGTAAAAGGTATTAAGCTCTTAAGCAATTAGTTTAATAATAAGAACATTGAAAGCCTATTTAAATAACTGATACCAGTTGGCAATTGTTGACATTTAAAGGTTTAATAATGGAGAAATGCTGTTTCATGAAAAAATTGCTTGTGGTAACAATATATAATTTTTAAGAACATATGTCACTCCATTTAAGAATAATTTGTACCTGTTATAATTATTATCCATAATTTTGTTGGACTTATTTATCATTTTTCAGTCATAAACGATATGTTTATGTACAATATTAATTTGAATATCTTACCAATTATCTGCAGTTAATTCAGAAAAGTAAACTATACCAAAACTTACAAATATTTGTTTTCTGTTGAAATAGCTATTAGTTAGAGCAAGAACGGAGAACCTTTTATATAATTTTTATTTTACTTTTTCCTTTTTTTCCTATGATTTACGAATTTTCTTCAACTAACAAAATTGTGCAAGCCACGTACAATCTTTTTATAATTAAAAATACCATATCTCTACTTGTACTTCTCTTCTTTTTGCCTAAAAAGGGAATTCGCATAATATCCAAATATAGGCATCAAACATTTTAAGGTTCAAAGATTCAAAATGCATTAAGTAGAAGATGGTGTCAAGAATATCAACTAATCCACTTTGATTAGGGGAAACAAACTTTATGAAAACAAAACCAAATGACACCAATAATTAAACAAAAGCAAATATCAATTATGATGACATGTGCAACTAAGTGTGCGATTATACATATCTTGTAGCATTATAGAGGGATGTTCAGATCCAGTGAAGACTTATATTCAGTGCAAATCAGAAAATGAATTATGAAAATTGGATTAAAGAAAAGATGAAATATATATCAACCTGCAAGAAACTTTAATTTTGTACTATAAACAGAGAAAACAAACTCGTAAGCACTAATAATGCTCATATACATTATAGCAGCTTAACCATACATGTTCGAAGTTAAACAAATCGACAGAATCAATGAAGCTAAGAAACCTGGTCAACACAGTACCTCATTATCCAATTTTGAACTTTTGAGCCCTTTTTATAAGAAAGCCCACTTCCAGAGAAAACCTTCGCCTTGATAGAAACCCCCGCCATTGTTGTTTGGAATTCTGTAAAAACTGGCTCATTCCCAGTCTGCTGCATCATCTGCATGAGCTCAGATGGGACGGCTTCCGTGGATTATTTTCGAATCGGTATCTACCGATTACAGAGGAGTAGATTAGCCTCTTAGGAGTTTCACCTAACCAAACCACAGAAAAAATAGAGCTTTATGCTTCTGCGTCTGCAGTTTTGTCTCAGTTTTCAACACTTGCACAATTTTTAGTAGGCCGGTCAATTTTCTGAGTAAGTACGTGATTAGCAGTACCACCTGAAATAATCCCAATAAGGTTGTGGCTTCTCACCATTCTCGACCTTCATTAGTATCAGGCTTCCGCTGTCTCCTTCAAGGTCAAATGTCTGTTGATTTTAAGGTACAAAGTAAAAATTTAGATAGCAAATGCCCTTCTCATCCATGTTCCAACCTTCATTACTGGTTTCACAGTAAGGCTACTGATTGGACACTATAAATGTATAGTCCTTACATCACCAATCTCTCCTACACCCTTCATGGAATTGGTAACAGTTGACATCTCAAAATCATCAGTGAATGGTATGAATACTCAATCAGCTCTCACAAATGTTTCTTTGAGATGCTGCAAACAATATTGCACAATTTGAAGCTCTAGTCATCGAGGTCATAGTTGGAATGACTAACCCTGATTTATTCCAGCAAAAATGCCATTCCAATGCTCATCAGCGATAAATGAAGTAGCTCTCTCAACTGCACCACCAGGTCTGAGTGTTGAAGGCAAGGAATGAAGCATCTTTTGACTTGGGTAGTCAAAGTCAATTGCACATGCCTATTTGTAAGTAAAACAACTTGTCCATTGCCAATCCGACTCCTGACCATTGCACCCAATGTTCCATCAGTCTCCTGGCTTGCCACCTGTGTATATTTAACAACTCTTAATATTATTACCATCAGTTGTATAAAATGGGAATTATAGACTACCAAAACAATCACTAAGAAGTGAAGTACAAGAGTAACTATAAGAAATCAAATTCATTTTGTCTTCTTATGAACATTAAAGAGTTTTGAATCACCAGTATCTGTACATCACAGTAAATTCATCGCAATCTTGTATGTCGAAGGCCTATGATCAGACAGCAATTCAACCAAAAGCTGGGTTAGACCATGTACAAGTGACTACTTCAGCTCAAAAAAGCTTATTCACAACCAGTAAACAAAAATTGAGACTTGTATAGGTTTGAGGTTATCTGAAGCTGAATTCTGTAGTTCAATTGCATCATATATTTTGCAACATGACCGCGACAAACAGAATTGGATAGGACTTCCAAGGGCAGGATGCTGGAAATATACAAGTACCTAGAACCCGAACCAATGAACTAATACATACATCAGCCCCCGCAAATCATCCAAGATCTCAGTGCAACTATTCCTTTGGAGTTGGCTCGGGAGCACAATAATATTAGAAACATCACAGCAAGCAGAGGGTCCCTAATTACACCAATTTCAACACAAATTATTAAAAGCATACACCAAAGAAAGATTTGAAAGGAAATTCAAATAATATCCAAATGCAGGCATCACACTTTCTAAGCTTTAATGAATAATGAAGATGCATGGCATTATCATGGCAATGACATTCCAAAATGCAATTCAGATTTAAGGGTAAGTCATAGCTTTAACCTTTATACATGTCTCGTGGTCTCATATGAGAAACTTCACATTAACTCAAGTGAGAAAAAGAATATCAAGTGGAGATATATTGGCATCAGAAAATACATTATGAAAAAAGGGTGGAAGAATGATGCAATACATATGTGGAAGAAACTTTGATTCAGTAATATAAAGAGAAACATCAGTCATAAGCATTGTCGATGGTCATATATACTTTAGCAGCTTAACCATACATGTTGAAAGTTAAAAATCTTAAACAATTGACAGAAATGTAATATGTCAACTCATTAAGAAACCTTATCAATACAGTACCTTATTATCCAACTTTGGACTTTGAGTCCATTTTATAAGAAAATCCACTTCCAGAAAGAAGCCTTGATAGAAAACCTTCACCGCTCTTGTTATTTCCCTTGTCTTTAGAATTCTGTAAATTGCTAATAAGTGACCATTGAGTGTCAAAATCTGGCTCATGCCCACTCTGTTGCATCATTTGCATGAGCTCAGATGCCTTCCTGGGATTGTTTTCCAATCGATACCTATCAATTATAGAGGAATACATTAGCCTGTTCGGAGTTTCACCTAACCGAACCACAGAAAAGAGAAGGCTTTCTGCTTCTGCAGTTCGTCCCAGTTGGCAAAGTTTGAGAACAAGTATTTCCCATGTCTTCATACTTGGTTTAAGATCCCTATCTAACATCTCTGTATGGAAATCCATCGCTTCATTGAGTTGATTCCTCTTGCAGAGACCTTTGATTATATGATCGTAACTAGCAGAATTGGGGATATTGCCTTTTCTCAACATTATGTTAAGTAGACTGACTGCCTTGCTCATTCTTCCACGAAAACAAAACTGCTTAATTAGATTATCATAGTTAATTGTATCTGGAATTAAGCCTTTATCTGCCATGCGATCCAGAAAACACTCAGCTTCTTGAAGCTTATCCCAACGAAGAAGCCCTTCAACAATTGCATTTTGAAGAACTGTTCCATGAAACCAACCTCTCATTTCCATTATTTGACTAAACTTCACGGCTTCACTAAGTTCTCCAATATCACAGAGGCATGTTACTGCTGTTTGTAAGCTGCGATAGCTCGGCTTAAATCCCTTTGAAATCATTGTGGATAGATATTGTACACAATGAGACACATCTTTATGCTTTGAAAATCCATACACAAGAAAATTGTAAGAGACTTCATCAAGTACCAACCCCTTCTCCTGCAACTCAAGCAGAAGTTTATCCACAAGCAAGCTCTTTCCTGCTGACAATAGATAGAAAACCAGAATGTTGTATATGATGAGACTATTATGCCTGCCGTCTCCTAGCATGAGTTCCTTCAGATTTACTGCTAGTGTAAATTTACCCTGGATACACATCAAGCGCACAAAACTACGGTAACTTGATATTTCCGGGCTTAAAAATTTTCTTACTGTAACCCCAAGTAGCTCCTTCACCTTCCTCAAGCAGTTAGCTCGGCAATAACCTTGAAACAACATATTATATGTTTCGGCATCAAGGATAAGCCCCTTCAACAACACATCCTGCACTAGATTGGCGGCTTCTCCGACTTTCCCTGTCATACATAGTCCTCTAATGAAAGCCAAGTTGACTGAATTTTGATCCGCAGATTGCTCTCTCAAACCATTCTCTCTTAAAGTCGTAGCTTTATCAAATCTCCCAGCACTACACAAGCGAGGAATCAAAACCAGAGAAACATCCAAGCATAGTACTGCATTTGAAGCCAGCATTGTGTCAAATACTGTGAAGGCCGCTGTGTATTTTTTCTCTTTGCATAACCCTCTTACGAGATGGTTAAAAACAATGCTATCAAGCATCCAGCCCTGAAGTAGTGGTTCATCTGCCAGTTTACATGCAATGCTTGTAAAGCCAGTAACACAAAGCTTTTCAATAAACATATGACTAATTTGATATCTTGAGTGAGGATGGGATACCAGCATGCTTTCAAAAAGCTCGAATACCTCCTTCAGCATCTGATGCTGGCATAGACATTCAACCAGAGATTTACAATAATCTAATCCAGGCAACCATTTGTTTTTTCGAGCACTGTCCCAGCAATCATGAAAATCGTGCAAATTTCCCCGCTTGCAAAACCCCAAAATTAGAGCAGTATATGTCTCGTTTTGAATTTTCATATTCCTCGTCAGCATTTGATTAAAGATTAGCCGCCCTTTGACTGTCATTCCATTCCTGTAGTATGTTCGAGCGAGCAAATTGAAAATTTCATCATCTAGTTGATTAGCCAACTTTGGCATTTTTTCAATAAGATGATTGTATGCCCGGAAATGGGAACGGGATGCGCAAAGCCTCTTCACCAATGCTGAGAAGACGGACAAAGACAGTTCTTGACCCCACTGACCCATTTCATCAATCAACAAGAGAGCAGTCTTTAAATTTCCATGATCAGATTCCAACCTTAGAAGCAAATTAAAATCAGGTATTATGGAATCCTTGAGAATGTCACTTACTCTTTTCTCATACTCATCCATGTCTGTATCCAAATAGAGTCCATTTCCAAGACTATCAATAAACTCTGTGCTAGAAAATCCAACATCATTATCTCTTTTCAACCTCACTGATAATGGATCGATCCCTAAGACCATAAAAGCATTCGATAATGGATTTTCCAGAGAAGAGGAATCAATTAAACCACAGTTTATCATCTTATGGACTGTCATCTTCACTTCATCAAATTGTCTAGCTTTGCAATATCCGGCCAAAAGAGTTCTGAAAGTTGACATATTCGGGGTCATTCCCCTTTCCGACATTTCATCGAGAACATCTTGGGCATGCTTCCACATGCCCTCACAAAACAATGCACCAATAAGGGCATTATAGGACCATATAACAGGCTTTAGGCCTCTCGACAACATCTCTTCCAAAAGACCAAATGCGCTCCTTAAATCCCGCTCACTGCAACACCAACCAATCAAGATACCAAAAGTCACTTCATTAGGCTTCAAACCTAAACTCTCCAATTCAAGCCTAAACAAATTTGCTCTCCCTGAACCAAAGCTACAACATAACCCATATATGATCTTATTGCCAACCAGGGCATTTGGTGAACACTTATTTTCAACAAAGAGATTTAGTGAATCTTCAAAATCCTTCTTCTCACAGTACCCAGAAGCAATCTCATTAACAACCAAGCTGCTAAGTTCAAAACCTAAAGCTGTTACCTGCTTCATAAGATACCTCGCTTGCTGAACCATTCCATCCTCACAAAGTAATTTGACAACTTTCTCAATTCCAGCGATGTCCTTATGATTCAAACCACTCCCAATTTGTACCATATCCAAACACACTGTAAATGCCAGTGGGGTTCTTCTCATTCTCACCAACAGATCAATAAATACACTAAAACAAGACAGCCCTGGTATGGAACCTTGCTCCCTAATTCGGTCGTACACTAGCGCTGCTCTTTCTAAATCACTGGCATTAACATAGCCTTCAATTAACTTAGAAAAGATCTCACTGTTATCCAACGAAATTCCTTGTCTGTCCATTGCCAAAAGCAGTAATTGAACCTCTCTAAGCATTCCATACCGAATAAGCACCGAAGCCATAACCTCGCAAGGAAGAAGATACTTAAAACCCTTGTTGTGAACACTGGCCCAGTTGAAAATTCCCCACAAAGACTCGACCTTTTTACGATTAATTGCAATTCTTTCACATTCAGATTGAAAACCCAGTAATATTTCAAGCACATCTTCAGAATTCAACCACGAAACCCTTCTAAAACGACGCGTCACATCAGGAATTATATCAGAAATATCCAAGAGAAGTTCCTTCAGTGAAGTATCCTTGGCAAAATTCTGCCCTTCGCTTTCTACCTTATCAAAGAAATTGGGAAATTTTGATAAAATAGATTGGGCAAAACCGGTGATGTTTATGGTTGATGAATCAATGGAGATCCTGATTGGGTCAGTGGAAGAAGCAGTGCCAAAGAAGTGTGGTTTGATCGGGAAGTGAGACAAGAGAGAACTAACCTGTCTGATATGGTCCTTTTTGGGGCTAAGAGATGAGAGGAATCTGAGCATGTGATTGCCCAGAACTACGGTGTTCGTCGTGACGGTGGTGGCTCTGCTGCTCATTCCACCATGTTGTAGGAATCAACGGTTGGATGGCTGAGGGCCTGAGGCTGACAAAAATGATACTGGTCATCATCAGTAAAAAGATGTCCTACGATCCGCCGTTTTGCATGAAAGTTCAGGCAATACTCCTGTCTGACGCTTGAACGACATGCTGTTTTGGACGATGTGAATTGAAGAAACAGAATAACGTCGTTTCAGTAAAATGGGGAGAAATTTTACTAGGGTTGGTGGTAAAAATATTTTTATCCAAATGCCGTTGTTCGAGGTTAATTTAGAATAAATACTGCAACCATAATTAAAAATGACAACAGTAAAAAAAAAATCGATATATATAATATATTTGTCTTTTTTAATCTTATATATGCATTTTAATATTCTTATATTGATAATATATATATATATATATATATATATGCATTTTTTATTTTTCCTTCTAAAAAAATCTCTTAATCTTAGAAATATAAAATCAATATTCAACATAAACTGTTTTTGTGCAAATTTTTTTAATTATCAATAATTAATATTGAATACAGAACAAAATATCTTATTTAACAAAAAAAATCGAAAATTCTGGAAAACAATAATAATAGTTCTGTGTTTACTTAATCCGAATCATAAAACGGTTGAATTGCTTCAGTTACTTGCATAAATTAATAGGATTCAGTTAGACGGTAAATTTTGATTTGATTTAGACGAATACATTGATTTGATTTGGTGATATATATACAGTATATTGTTTTCAATTTTGCACCAAATTGGTTCTATTTAAAATAAAATAAATCGGATAAATATAATTCTGTTACTTTTAGCGGCAAATGTGAAGCAAGGAATGCAGCTACTACGGGTAAAAAATGACGGATTTGATTGCTCACTCTCAATTTTTTTTTTCAATGAAGAGGAGGGCTGAAGTCCGGACAAACAAAACAAAACAAGAGAAGAAACTACCTACCTATAAATCATCACAAACAACTTCTATATAATGATATTTTATCTCCTCAAACTCAATTTCACATAATTAATTTATCTTATATGAAGGAGATATTATAGAATACGTTCGACATACCACGTTATTCGTGGCTTGTCAAGCCAATAAATTTACGCCATCTAATATATATTAGGATCGTCTAAGGTTTATAATTAGCATCCGAGTTTATATTTTAGCGTTTAGAGTTTTATTTAAATAATTAATTACTATATAATTAATTAATTAATTACACTTTGTCATTTTTCAATTGGTTTAGGTATGGCCTAACACGAATGACATGATATGTCAAAGTAATCTATAATTTATTTGGGTTAAATTTTCATTTTTGATTTTCCAAAAATCTAGATTAAAAAAAAGAAATTAAATAAAAAAAATAAAACATGAAGAGTGCAATCGAAAAGTGTTGTTTGTAAATTTTTTAAATGAAAAGTGTTGTTAGTAAATTTAACCTTTATTAATTGGTGATCCGTAAATTTCACTGTAGATTTTCATCTATGTATATGGTTTACCTAAACTTTTCTTTAAAAAAAAAAAAAAAAAAGTAAGAACAAAAATAATACTATTAATTTTTTGCCTTTTGTTGAAGTTAACTTCTCAGAATGTAGAGTAAGGAGTATACAATTAACATCTTTTTTAATTTACAAATGTGTATACAATTAACACTTGCTTACTTATAATTAATTTTATTATAAAATGGCAGATGCTTTTAAACTAATAAATTTTAATACTACAAGACATAATTAAAAAAAATTAATCCCAGATCTATATCAAAAGAGTTGACTTTTTATAATGCAGCCCATGGCCAAAGACTGGTCTTAAAGGACACAACTAAGCTCTCATTCCATTATTTAGTTATCTTGAATCAGAGCCTTAAACAAGATTTGGTTTAATTGCTCGTAATCACACACATAAACAGATCAAAGAGAAGATGAATCAGAATCTGAGTGGTCTGTTGATAGGATTAATGGGAGCAGCTTTGACCCTATTTGCTTATTCACAGACTATTATGTCTGCTACTCAGTGTATAGGAACTGGCCTTGTTGTCCTCATGTTTGGCTTGCTTGTTGCTGAAGGTTATATATCCCTCTAATCAGAGGCCGAGCCAGACGGATCATGGGTTCATCAATCCCCCAGCTAAATGGTAATACCTAGTTTTTCTTTCAAAGAACATGATGCTTCGAACTTGGTCTATGTTCTACAGCAATTTTATAAATTTATTCTGACTATGTCTCTATTTGTAATCCGTCCTCACAGAAAATTAGGCAAGTCCCTGCGGTCTTTGTGTTCATAATTTCTCTTATTTGGAAAAAAAAAAAAAAAAAGATAACCACAAATTAAGTAACTTGGTTTGTTATTTTTAGACAATTATTCGTTGAATATGTGAATTCATGATACATGATTTTTTTTTTTTTTTTGGAGAAGAATGATATTAGTTAAGAAGCTTCTAATTATTTGTATTAAACACATTTTCTTTCTTTGTGTGCGTCTAAAATTTGTCTGTGTGGTATATTAATTATTATAATCCATCGAGTTGCATCTCCAGATATGTTTAATTATATCAATTTTATATACCCAACTATATTTTTTACATGTGACATATGAATGGTATTTTTTTTTTTCTCCATAGTTAACTTTTGTATAAACTGTAGTGTGGATATCGGTCTCATGACATTTTTTATTAAATTGGTTTAAAATAATACATATTAATCTATCAGAATGTAACAGTATGAAAAACTATAAATTATGTATTCACATATATCACATTTGGACTAATATTACTAATTCAACCAAGAAATGTCAAATTTGAATTAAATTTATACATATAATTGATTTACTGCAAATTAATTCTTCAAGTTAACTTGAAAAGTCAAATTCATCCTTTACAAATATGTAACTTTGGAGAAATTAATAAAATTAAATAAATAGAAATTTTTTTAAGAGAAATAAATTGAAATTATTACACTTCAAAATAAATTTCAGGTATGATAACTTTTAGCCTTTCGCATGGTTTTCAGACCCGGACCGGTCATCGAACCGATGAAGGGATGGACTCATGGATTTTGGATTAAACCGGAATAAACCGGAATCGAACCGGATTTAATAAATATATTAAAATATTAAAATATTTTTATTTTTATATTTATAATTTATGAAAAATTGAATATTTTTATTATAATTCTTTAAGTTTAAGCATTTCAAACACAATATACTAATTAAAAAAACTCAATTTATGAAATATAGTTTTTATAGTTACAATTAAATGTCAATTTAATTTAAAATAATTTAAAAATACAAACTATATTTTATTTTAATTAAAAACACCTCAAAATAATAACTTAAATTTTATATTTAAATAATTTTTTTTAAAAAAAATCTGGTCGAACCGAAAAATCGGTTTGGTTTATGATTTTCGGTTCGACCGACCGGTCCGATTAAAAATTAATCGGTTATTGATCAAAGCGAAAACTGGATAGAAACCGATCGGTCTGACTTTCGGTTTTGATCGAATCCGATCCGATCCGGTTTGCACAACTATAGCCTTTCGACTCAGTATATGTAATCAAATCAATAGAATCGGTAATTTTTTATTTTTTATTTTTTTGACATGTATCAATTTCTTAATTAGTGCGCAAAAGTGAAGTCAAATTATTGATGCTGGGTGAAATTAACTTTTTCTAAGACCAGTCAAACTTTTTTTTTTTTTTTTCTTTTTCGATACATTTAAAGCACATGATGTGGGTTAAAAGGACAATACACATATGAAAAATTAAATGTTGTACAATTGCAGTAGCTGTCGACAGCTGACCATAACTCCCCTAACTTCATATATATATATATATATTTTGGTAAACCATACGCAACACATCATGTGACCAAGCTGAAACCCAAATTAATACTCGTTGGATCACAAATCAATTTAGGAAGTACAACAAACATGTAGTTAAAAAGGCGAAATACATATATTGTCTTTTCAACTTTAATTTTTAAACTGTTTGGTCCCTTCAACTATTTTAACGATCTATCTAACCTCTTATCTAAAACTCAAATACATACGCAGTCCCTTCAACTTTTATTTTTGAGCCGCTTGGCCCCCTCAACTATTCTAGTGACCTATCTAACCCCTCATCTATTTTAAAGTGATATTTTTAGACATTTGAATGCTGATGTGTCGTATTTCTTCCTCCTCTTAAGTTTAATTAATTGCTGAAAAATCTTCACTTTATAATAGTTTGTAATATTAATTAGATAGAAGATAGTTTCCAGCGTGTGTCCTACATGTCTTTAGTGTTGGACGCGTGTAATACATGGTACTCTGTTGTGTCTGATTATATTCACTCAAAGGTTTAAAAATATCACTTTAAAATAAATAAGGGGTTAGATAGATTGCTAAAATAGTTGAGGGGGCCAAACGGCTTAAAAATAAAAATTAAATGGGCTACGTATGTATTTTACCTTTAAATGAGGGGTTAGATAGATCGATAAAATAGTTGAAAGGGCCAAACGGTTCAAAAATTAAAGTTGAAGGGGTCATATATGTATTTGGCCTAGTTAAAATGATAAAACTCTACGATTTCTATAGCACTACATTCATAGAAGTCATATATGAAATTTTTTGGATTTTTTTTCTTTTTCTTATTATGTAATTGAAAAAATTAATTTAATAACTAATTAAGATTCACTTGAGTTGTAAGGATTTTAATGCGACCCTTCTAGTAAAAGCCTTGTTCCAATCACTTGAACTGTGTCAGAGATGCCTCCGCTTAGAAACTTCGGTGATAAAATTAGTGAGAAGATACATATTGACAGATGAAGTAAAAAAGAGAGAGAAACATATTAGAATGACCTCATTGCTTTGTGAAGTGGTGGAGCCTCCTTTGTAGGTTGTGAGTTAATTGCATTTACATGTGCACTCCTAGTTGCTGGGTTGGGCTTCTCTGTGTGTTCACTTCTTAAGAACAAGAGGTTTGGGTTTATTGGGTCCAAATGAGACCATCCGTATTAGATCTCATTTGCTCAAAGATTTTGAGTTCGAGTTTTAGTATATGTAAAAAACTTTAATTGAAAGAGTGACTATTTAAAGGATACCTTATCAACTTCGAACCGAATAATTAAATATGCCTATCAAAACAAAATTAATTAAATGCATTTATATATAAAATTTTAAATATGATACATTAAACTCTTAGCTATTACACATTGAGTCTTTTGGTAACTAGATGCACGTGTCAGACTTAGTGACCAACTGATAACACATTTTCAAATGTTATGGGTGTCTAACATTGAATTAATTTTTTTTTTACCGTTCATTCTCGATTTCCAAAGTGAAAATTTTGTCACTCTTTATATTCACATCGAACATATAAATTAAAATTTACCTCTTTTTTTCAAATCACTAAAACTTATTAAAAGCATATAAGAAGAGCAATATCTGTCTAACCTGGTAATTATGTTGAGAGTTAAATGTGTTGAAAGGAGCTCAATGCGTAAAATTATGTATAACTGAATCATCGCTCAAAAGTTTTTACTAATTTGCTAGCTAGCTAGCTGCAGCATGATTTTAATGCAATTTTAACCAAAATAATATATATATCAAGAAAATTATAGTGGACATACCGATTGTCATGGAACCATTTTTCCGCACTTGAATACCTCTTGATTTACTCTATCGCATGTTTAAAATTTAATCGACAAATGAAGTTATCATGAGTTGAACTCTCGACTTCTGGATCTCAGAAGACTTCTAATACCTCTAATACCAAGTAATAAATCCATTTTACCTAAAAGGTGAAACTAAGAAATAAAGTCTTATAAGAGTTATTATTATTATTATTTCTCACACTGATCATAATCATAGATAAAGGCAGCTTCAAGAATAGAAACGCCCATCATGATCTGAAAAATTTACGAGAAACGATTAAGCTTAAAGAAAAACTCAATGTTTAATTAAAATGATAAAAATGAAATACTGCTTATCCATTACGATCTCCAACCAAGTTGCAGGTGCCACGTGCATAACTAGCCTTAGTCATCATAAATCTAACATGAAAGGAGGAGGCTGTTGCGTAGCCACAGATGACTTGCCGATCTCACTTAATTAGTACTATTAATTTAGCTTAACAAAAACAAATAGACATTAATTAACTGCAGATAGTCGGCAAGTCATCCTTGGCTGCACCACTTAAAAACTCTCCCTCCTTCATGTAAGATATAAGATGACACTTCAATTACCAATACCAATAACACAATATTTATTATAAAAAATAAAATAAAATAAAATATTGAAGGAGAAGAAGATGATAGGAATATTATTGGAATACAAGAGAAATTGGGAATGAATGATTTCACGGCAGGGGACTGGACAAATGGGGATTGAAGTTAGGCAGCCCCAATTGGGATTTCTAAATTTATAAAGAAACTGAAATTAATTAATACATTTATTATGTTTATAGAATCTAACCCTAAATCTGTACTGCATGAAGTGTCGAAATACAATAGGCCAAAGGGAGTTCTGCAACAAAACAATTGAATTTATGACAACTGTGGGGTTAGAGATTCAAAGTCTGATGTTTTGACCTTGTAGGGTTCTTGTACTTTATTAGTGGAGACTGTCCTAAATAAGTAGGTCTTGCCTAGATGGTGTTAGAGTTTAGGTGGCTAATATTTACTCTATTTAGTTATTTCGCTTTCAGCTTTCTTTTCTTTGTTTTCTTTGCCTCTTCTATCGTTTTTTATTCAAATTCTGTAATATTAAATATGTGGAAAGTTGTTAATTTGTTAAAAAAAAAAAGAATAGGATTAGATTTTTCTATTAATTAAATTTAAATCAATATCTTTTATTCAATAATTTTCTGCATTAGTTGTCTTGTAACCCTGTATATATGTATTAATCTTTTTCTAATAAAATATGTTCAAGAATAATGCGTCTGTGGTAAAGATTTCTCAATTTCTTAGCTTATATTTTTTTCTAAAGAAAACCAACAGGTATAACCTTGCTTAATAACAAACAAGGCTGATGACATTGAAAAATCTTTCTTGGTTGGACATCCAGTTAAACCAATATTAAAAACTGCAAAAGAAAACAGGTGAGTAGGTATAGATAAACCGACTTTTACACTCCGATGGCCTAGTTAGTTATGGACCTTAAAATACTAAAAAATAATCAACCTATATTTTAAGAGTTTAAGAGTTTTTGATGTGTATGTTTATGGTGTACCGTTTGAGAAATTTTATAATACTTACAGAATATGTACTCTCTTAGTTATAAAATCATAATACAGTAAAAACACATAAATTATGTTTTACAACCTACATGAGTGCATGTAGTGTTAAATTAAAATGGTTGAGATTAGGAAGGAAATTGACGCACGTAATTCAATATGTAGTCTTGCTTTATTGAAATTTTTTTTTTTCCATTAATGTGAAAATCAAATAGAAGGAAATTCGGAAATTACAGCTTTAATTAGAATTGATTGATACATGAAATGCAACTAGTGAAAGTACACAAGTGAAACAGTAAATGTGGAGGCCCCGAAAAGATTGGTCCCGAATTTTCCCCATACAAGCTCAGGTAATTGTTCCATTCCAGTGGTTTTGGCATTTTGAAAAGATTAAATAATTTATTAATCCATAATTGTTTCCCTAACACAATACACAGTTCTTTTATTATCAAAAATATATTATAATGTTCATATTTTTTATTTTGCTGAACAGTTTTATCCTCATTATGAAAAACCAATAAATATAATTCATTCATGGTCTTTTAACAATTAGAAATGGAATAAAATTGCTATAAAACTTTAATTTATATTACAAATTTTCTCATAATTTGAATTTTGTTATCTTTTTAGCTAAAATTCACGATACCACTCGAATATTAAATAATTATTATTTTTTTTAAATCTTCCAACATGAATGAATAACAATTTCATGTCAATGTTATAAGTAGTTGGAGGATTATAAATATAATTATATTTGTTAGTTGTCTAGAATAAAAACTAAATGGTACACAACAAAATAAAAGATATAATCCGACCTTATAATGTATTTGCGATACCACAGAAACTGACCGACTAGTGTTTACATAAAAAGTCAGACAATATTAAATTATTTACCCTTTCTAAAACAACTGTCTTCAGATACGACAGACTCCTCTTAAATACATTATAATAGTACCATGCCCAAAATTAAGAAGAGTTTGTCGTACCACCGCAATACTCATCAAAGTCATTAGCTTTCTTATGACAGCCGTACGCAAATTTAATTACATTGTTTTTCATAATTTTTTCAAGATTGCATTGCATCTACTACTGTGATTTATAATAATCACATGTTCCTTAATTGCCCACTTCCTATTCAATTGATTTCAGATTATATGTATACTGACAAAATAAAATTACATTCAAAATGATATTAAGATATTATCCATGTGCTAATTGCCGTATACTGTTATTAACAGCATGTTACACCTTCCTCAGTCCACCCACCAGCCAATAATAGTATTAGCCAAAAACGAAAAAAAAAAAAAAAAAAAAAAAGACGTGATTAAATCACAATTAAATAAATGTGTGAATATAAACTAGAAATTTTATTCCGAACTAATTAGAACTTTTATTCCGAACTATCCACTTATGAGTGCTTTTGTACTCTGATGACAAATTCATTCCAGCAAAAACTAACTGCTGACAGTGCTCGTACTCGTATTTATAGGTCGGTGCCCCATTCGGCCGCCCTCCGATGGAAAACTTGTTCCGGAACTGAAACATGCTCAAACAGACTGCCACCAGAGAACAACAAATCAAAGCAACACTAATCCAGTATTAATATACTAACCATCCTACGTACACTAAACATTGCTCCACATAATCTACCTCTTGCACATTAAGTTCAGCCTCCAATCAGAAAATCTGCCCAAAAATCTCGATTTTAATCCACCGTCAAGGTGCTATGCAGCGAAGTAGTTCCATCTTCAGGTTTCACTTTCCACCAACTTTACCAGCCAATGCAGTTGATTTCAGAGGCCAAAATCCTTTTCCTATCTATATATTACATACCTCATTGCGATAAGATAAAATCTAATGTCTGAACTTTGAAACTCAGATCAAGCCAATCAATCCATCTGTGCCACCTACAGACTTCTTTGAAGCATGCAGAAGTGGCAGATATAATGATATGCAATCCGACTGCTAATTTATACAACTTTGAAGCATGCAGAAGTGGCAGATATAATGATATGCAATCCGACTGCTAATTTATACAACGGCTTTCATTTCTCTAATGAATGCCTCAATAAAGCAGCTCTATTCTAATACTTCAAACATTTATCAAGCAATCAAAAATTAACCTAGGCAAGAAAAGGGAGCAAAACTAAAAGTAAACAAAATTTCTGTCCTATGCTTGAGCTTGAAATAATAAATAAAACAGGCTGAGTATTGAGTGTGCGCGCTAATGTAAAACACAGCATAAAGTTCTATCATATTAAGAGACATGTTTGTTAAAAAGCACCTCTAACTGCTTTTCCATCTGGAAAGATGCAATTTTCGAGGCCAGAATCATAAGAAAACAATCCAACTACCTTTTATAGATGGTGCAAGAGAATATATCAATCCTGCAACTAGAATAACATTAGAGTTCTGCTACATTCCAAATAAACTTGCAACTTAAAATAATAAATTCCACTGTGAATTGAAACATAAAGCTAAACATTGAAAAAAAAAAATTGGTGGATGTAAGGGCAATCATAATACAACTCCAAAAGATGGAAGCAGCGTCATGGTTTTCTAAAGTTTTAAGAAAGTGTTCCACTAAAAAAACAGAGGCATGACAACTAAAGAGGTTTCAGGAGAAACAATACAGCTTGGTATGTGTCAGGGACATGACAAATTTTGATAGAAGTCAAATATCAGGATCTCCAAAGAGATATGGTCCTTCTAGGTGTGATCATCAAGGTGGGCCATAAGGATGTCAAACCCTGGTACAGCTGGTCTTCCAGTTAACAAGTAGGCTTCATCAAAAGAGGCAACTAGCTTCAGGCTTCATGGATCTCAGCTGTTTTATTTGGAAGGGAAAGGCACCATGGTAAAAGTTGAGCATCAGAAACATATATAGAGGGAGACTGGACAGGTCACGACATGAAACTATCAAACTAGTATGTGACTGGTCTATATATCAAGTGGAAATTGCCGCTTAAACTCTACAAACAGGATAAAGTAAAAAGGAAATTCAGAGTCTACCTGCAAATAGCCATCATGAAATTCTAGTAATAGTTTTTGCGTCGGGAACCATGGGTATGGCTGGATAACCTGAAAATAGAGCTGCTAATAAGGATTTAGAAGTTCTAAGACCAACATTTTCTCCTAGGAACGTGAACACAAATGAATAAGCGGTCTAGAACTGCATTTATGCATAAAACATCATTTTAACTATGTATGAAACACAAGTAGAATTCAACTAAATCATAGGGCATTTCAACAGAAGATTCAGAATTAAGTCCAAAGGATTGAAATTTGCACAGGCCTAACCAAGGCATCTCTTAATCATGATCCTGAAATGGAAGACGGTAAATATGCTATAAAAATGGCAAAAGAGAGGTAATTCTCACCCAGAAGCACTACTTCGACCAGAAGAATAACTTCCATAAGCTCCATATGCACCTCCACTGCTCCCAATCTACAAATTACAAACAACCATTATCCAGAAACCAAAAGATTATCAAATATAAACATACATGGTAGACAAATTTTGAATTAAAGTTTTTTCCTCATTACATAAGAATGAAGAAAGCACTCTCTCCAAGTCAAAGCAGAGTTATGCGCACCTAAAAGAGAATATAATCAAAGAATATACAAACATGAATCACCTGTGAACTACTATAAGAACCATAATTGTCCCCAGCAGTATAATCATTAGAGCCATATCCACCTGAATAAGAATGCCCTCGTTCATGCCTTTTACTATCTCTGCCATCATAACTTAAGCCGTCTGAACCGTCTGCTGAGACAGGCAGATATGGCAGAACAGGTAGAAATGTAGAAGCAGCACCTTCCCTATCAAAAACATTTGCTCTTAACCTTCGACTTACTTGGATGAGTGCATCTTTGGCAACATCAAGGTCTCCAGAGATCTACCATTCAGAATTCAAAAATCTCAATTTGACTATTTATATATCACGCACATTATTTATGGAAAAAACAATAGACTAAAGGGCCACACTAGATCCAACATTTGATAACATGATTTTACCTGCACCATCTCATCATCTTTAGATGCGACTTTGGGAAGGTCGTCTTTTCCAAGTATGCGAATATTAGCTTTGGTTAGTTTCCTCATTTCATTTATAATAGCTCCACCTTTACCAAGGAGGCAACCAATTCGGGAAGTGGGCACAAGAAGGCGAGTAGTGAATGAGATGATGCCTGAATCTCGTTCAACTTTATCACTGCATCTGGGTTGCACACGCAAGGCAGCTTCTATGGTTGGAGAAAAATGGTCGTCAAAGTACTGAAATATAAAAAAGAAAAAATGGAATTCATTAGATATATGGACATAAGAACTTCATGTTCATAATTATAAATAACGAAACCAGATGTTATTAGACCCATGCATTTGAACATTTTACATCACCTCCTTAGCTGAAATATTTATCAAGCAATCATCTCCTTCAGAAGTTGAACTATCAACTTTGATAAGTGCCCCCGACTCTTGTCTGATCTGATTGATGATGGCACCACCTTTGCCAATTACACCACCAATATTTCTAGTAGGACAAACAATACGCAGTGAAAATTCTTTTGAAGAAAGTTCATCTCTTGGAGCTGAGTAAAGTGATCGGGACCAGTCTCCAACATCACTTTTATATCCTCCATAAGGATTCAACAATGGAGCAATTCCAACAATTGACGCACCACCAGTTGGACCTATCAATGAACTAGTAGCAGGGTACACACTGGGGACAGCAGAAAAAAGCAAATGCTGAGAACGTGATGGATTTTCATGAAGGCGTGACGCAATTTGATATAGCGCCTTTTTGACAACAGCAGCTTCACCAGAGATCTGTAGCTTGTCAAAAAGAAATAATCAGAATCAAATATATCAACTTCAACGAAAATAAATAAATAAGCACACACACACACACACCCCATGAGTAGAATGCCCAACAAAAACCCAAAAAAACAATTACCAATCAATGAAATTGAAAGTCACTTTACTATGCAAGTAAAAGTAACTGTCACCAATGTTTTAACCCCAACCCAACCATTGAACCATTGAAGGCAGAAAATAGAGGTCTAAAGTTCAACCAGCATCGAGCCAAAGAACATTAAAAGTTTACAAAAATGACACATAGATATGACTGAAAAAATAAAAATAAATTTGCAATAATAAATTTCATTAAGATCATAATATATCATTTCATCTGATGTTATAAACACTAATATACTATATGAAATCAAAAGGACCAGCTGTCCAGGTTTCATTATATTGCAGGGTAAAAGAATAAAATTATGCAAATTATAAGTAAGTTCAACTTTCTATCCCCCAAAGTTGTTAAAAAAAAAAGATTTATTGGACAGGAATTATTGAAAAAAAAGAGTGAAAAAAGGCATAAAAGAGATAGGTTAAACCTGCACAAGCTCATCAGTGCCCAATGCACAAGTGGGCATATGTTCATCCTTGAGAATCCGTATCTGTGCACCAGTATCACTTCGAATATTTTGAACTATCTGACCACCTTTTCCAATTATACATCCTATCTGATCTGACGGTACAAGAAGTCTGGCAGTTACTTGATGACAACATCCTTCAGAGTCATCATCACTATTATCTTCGGCAATAACTCTATCATGCACCCTGAAAAGGGCATCCTGCGCAGGAGAAATATAATCTCCACTGTCCCCATAGGCATTGGTCTCATCACTAGCACTATAGATGGTAACAACTCGATCATCAGAACCAGGAACAGTTTCACCAATCCTTATCTTCGATTTTGTGTCTATCCTCAATTGCTTGACAATGTCCCCTCCTCTTCCTATGATGCTTCCAATCTTCTTAACCGGACAGAGGTAGCGATACACTGTGTCTTGTGAATCGATGACAAAATGGTCTCTATCATCACCAGAATTTCTTCTTTTATTTCCTCCATTGTCATAATCAGAATGAGAATGTGTCCGCTTTCCATAACTATTCCTGTGACTCGCCATTACCCTGGATTAACAGATTTTCTGCAACCAATTAATACATTTAAAATAAAAATACAAAACCACCAACCGCATAGCCCAGACAAATATCAAGCAAAAAGTATCCATTAGCAACTATCCCAATCCATCTGAAAGTGATAACAAAACTGACTCTCGAGTCTCGACTAGAAGCAAGACCAGATGACCTATGCATGATCACCTCAATAGACTGAAGATAAAACGTTCAGTCATGCAACCATTATTTTATAACGGAAATAAAATAAAAATAAAAATTTCTATCATTTTTATTAATCAAAACGCGGAACAACCATGGCGCAGAACGTATCTTTATGCACAAAGATAGCACAGAAACTAAAAATTGAACCCCAAGAAAGCTAGAGCGAGAATGAATCAGGAACCAGCTGACCTTTCCAAATGGACACCATAATACATGTTTTATGCTGTACATAAAAAAGCCAAACTATATTCCAGCATCATAAAATAAAAACTACTTCATGGCATGCAATCTCTTAACGAAGAAGTATGCCTTTTCAGTAAAAGAAAAACATAACCTTGCAGCAAAATGAATAACTGGAAAAAAAAGATAGAAAACATAATAACGCCGCAAAAAAAAAAACCTGAAAGATAGTTTCAGTCCTCGATAAGAGAAATCTAGATCCCAGAGAAACTCAATGGAAACTCTATACCACCAACAGATTAAGCGAAAGATATATAGTCACCAGTTAAGAGCTAAAAAACGAATGGAAAAGGAGATAAAATTGAAATAGGGGAAGTAAACGAAAACAAGAATGGGATTATTAACCTTTACAATCAAATGGGAGAGATGGCGATGAGAAGCTTGATTTGTTGGGAAAATCTCTTTCAATAAGAGGCAGTCTTCTCCGTCTGTGAGATGTTTTTTCTAGGGTTTTCACCGGAAATTTGCGTTAGTTTCATGTTCTGAAAAATATATCTGGGAATTGTCCACCAAATTTTTATAATTCTAAAATAGCCGCTGACTCTTTAAGAAATTATCCTACATGCCCGATTAGCCATTAGGAGCAAGAACAACAACCCGTTCAAAATAATATTTTAAACAATATTGTTAGGACCGGCCCGATATACAACCGATAAGCCTGCTAATTTATAAAAACATCATTTCAAACCGACTCAACCGAGATTTTTCATTTTTGAAAAAATATTATTAAATGTTTGCTTTAATTAACTAATTAAACATAACAAACTTAAAAGCATGTATTGTAGATTAAAATCAAGCTAATAATTTAATAATCCAGGATCTAATTCTTATGTAGAAATTATTGATCTCTAAACAGTATTAACGGAAGCGTACCTGGTTCCATGATCACAGCAATCTCTTGTTTGAATCCGGGTATCTGATTTTCGGGTTGATTTGTAATTCCTCTTGAGGCTCAGGAAAGGATGGGGTTTTTCTCTGAGTTTAAGGAATATATGTTTTCCTTAGGAATTATACTCAACCAGGGACCATAACCCCTATTTATATAAAGTTGGTATAAATTACTAATTAAGCCCATCATAAATTAGTTTTATACCCTGGGTTTCTACACTTATGATAAATTGACCCACACTTCTTTTCATAAAATGACATAGCCCTATTCAATTAATTAGATCACTTTAATTGGGCCTTTAACTTAATTATAATTATAAATACACGATCCAAAAATCGACAATGCACATACGTCTACGTGCCTAAATATCAGTAATGCGTTATATACATATTATAAAGTCCATAAAATCCTAACAATCTCCCACTTGGACTTTATAAGCATATATTCACACATTATGCTTTATAATCGTATATATATATATATATATATATATATATATATATATATATATATATATTCCATAGTCGTTCGAACAAATTATTCATACTTCGTCATTTTAAACCATTCCTGTCCATTAGTACATTAGCATAAGGATCAAGGGGGTTTTGGTTGCCAATATATGATACAACTAAACCCAACATGGTCACATATAATAACATAACTAAATGACCTGGATCAAGTGTGGAAGTGTAGCATGGAAATTACATGTGATGTGATCAGTACATGCCTATTTCCAATTGGTCCAACCTTAACCAAATGAGATCAAATAACATTCAAAGTGGAAAATCAAAAACTGAATACTTTATTTAAAAAAAAAAAAAATGACATTGATAAAATAAAGTAATAAACTTAATTGTGTGTCTGAGACTCCCACTGAACCTAAAGATCCTCTAACAATCTAACACCCATACGGGGTATATGTTCGAGAAATAACTTAGGTACCAACGCTTTAGTCAGTGGATCTGCAAGCATGGAGCTTGTACCTATATGCTCAACACTAATCTGACCTCTCTGAACTCTTTCTTTAACAACAAGGAACTTTATTTCTATGTGTTTAGAATTTGATGAACTCCTGTTGTTATTGGCATAAAGGACTGCGGCTCTGTTGTCACAGTATACCCTAAGTGGTCTTTCAACACCATCAACTATTCGTAATCCAGTAGCAAAATTTCGCAGCCAAATAGCATGATTGGATGCTTGATAGCACGCCACAAACTCTGATTCCATAGTGGAAGAGGTTACAAGTGATTGTTTTACACTCTTCCAGGATATTGCTCCACCAGTAAGCAAGAAAATATATCCTGATGTTGATCTATGTCTATCTTTACATCCTCCATGATCAAAATCAGAATACCCAATGATCTCTAACTGATTTGATCTCCTATACATGAGCATGTGATTCTTTGTTCCTTGTAAGTATCGCAATACTTTCTTGGCTGCTGTCCAATTTTCTTTACCCGGATTGCTCAAGTATCTGCCTAGTACTCCGACAATGAATGCAATGTCTGGACGAGTACAGACCTGTGCATACATTAAACCGCCAACCATAGAGGCATAAGGAAAATTCTACATTTCCCTTTTCTGCATGTCATTCTTAGGGCATTGATCGAGATAGAACTTGTCTCCCTTAGTCACAGGAGTATTAATGGGATTACAATCTTGCATGCCAAACCTTTTTAACATCTTATCAATGTAAGCCTTTTGTGACAAACCCAAAATACCCCGAGAATGATCTCGATGTATTTGGATACCTAATACAAAAGATGCATCACCAAGATCTTTCATCTCAAAATGTTTTGAAAGAAATTTCTTAGTCTCATGCAATAATCTTACATCATTGGTGGCTAGCAAAATATCATCCATATATAGGATCAAGAAGATAAAATTACTTCCACAGAACTTATGGTACGCACAATCTTCAACAGCGTTAGCTTCAAAACCAAAAGATAAGACTCCTTTATGAAATTTGTGATGCCATTGACGAGAAGCTTGTTTGAGCCCATAGATGGATTTCTTTAATTTGCAGACTAAATGCTTTGAGTCTTTAGAATCTAAGCATTCATGTTGTACCATATAAATTGTTTCCTCAAGGTCACCATTGAGAAACACTGTCTTAACATCCATCTGATGCAACTCAAGATCATAATGTGCCACAAGTGCCATAATTGTCCTAAAAGAGTCTTTCGATGAAACTGGAGAGAAAGTCTCTTTGTAGTCAATTCCTTCCCTTTGAGTGAATCCTTTAGCGACTAGACGAACTTTATGCCTGACTGGTTTACCCTTTGCATCCCTTTTGGTTGTAAATATTAATTTGCAACCAATTGGTTTTGCACCTTCGGGTAAAGGAACAAGCTCCCACACGTCATTATCTTTCATGGATTTCATCTCATCATTCATAGCATCGATCCATGATTGAGCATTAGGACTTTCAATGGCCTGACGGAGGTTGATTGGATCATTTTCCTCCATTCCACTATCTGTCTCATGCTCTTGGAGAAAGACGATATAGTCATCTGGAATCGCATTTCTCTTTTCCCTAGTGGATCTCCTAAGTGGCACTGGTTCTTGAGGTTGTTGAGCTTGTATTTCCTGAATATTTTGTTGATCTTGATTAGGGGAATGTTCAAGATTGTCTTCAGATGCTGAATTTGCTTGTTGATCAAAACTAGGAATAAGAACCTGAGCATGATCAATACATGTAGATTCAAATCAAGCTAATAATTTAATAATCCAAGATCTAATTCTTATGTAGAAATTATTGAACTCTAAACAGTATTAACGGAAGCGTACCTGGTTCCATGATCACAGCAATCTCTTGTTTGAATCCGGGTATCTGATCTTCGGGTTGATTTGTAATTCCTCTTGAGGCTCAGGAAAGGATGGGGTTTTTCTCTGAGTTTAAGGAATATGTGTTTTCCTTAGGAATTACACTCGACCAGGGACCATAACCCCTATTTATATAGAGTTGGAACAAGCTCCCACACGTCATTATCTTTCATGGATTTCATCTCATCATTCATAGCATTGATCCATGATTGAGCATTGGGACTTTCAATGGCCTGACGGAGGTTGATTGGATCATTTTCCTCCATTCCACTATCTGTCTCATGCTCTTGGAGAAAGACGATGTAGTCATCTAGAATCGCATTTCTCTTTTCCCTAGTGGATCTCCTAAGTGGCACTGGTTCTTGAGGTTGTTGAGCTTGCATTTCTTGAATATTTTGTTGATCTTGATTAGGGGAATGTTCAAGATTGTCTTCAGGTGCTGAATTTGCTTGTTGATCAAAACTAGGAATAAGGACCTGAGCATGATCAATAGCAACTGTAGGAAGAGAAATTACCTCTTCTTCAAAGACAAAATCTTGGGTCTTCTTTTCCCCCCCAAGCTCAATATCCTCAAGAAAATAAGCATTTCCCGTCTCGAAAAACATTCTTCTTTTAGGATCATAAAACTTAAAACCCCGTGATCTTTCAGAGTATCCAACAAAATAGCAACTAACAGTCCTAGAGTCTAATTTCTTCTCATTAGGCTTGTAAGGCCTTGCTTCAGCTGGACATCCCCAGATACGTAAATGTTTTAGGACAGGTTTCTTACCAGTCCACAACTCATAAGGGGTTTTGTTAGTAGCTTTTATTGGAACCCTATTAAGAATGTAGACTGCAGTTTTCAGTGCATCTCCCCAGAGTGAGTCTGGTAAGGTAGTACGACTTATCATACTTCTCGCCATATCCTTAAGGGTCCTATTTCATCTCTCAGCTACCCCATTCATTGCTGGGTTACCTGGTATAGTATACTGAGGGACGATCCCACACTCCTTTAGGAATTTGGCAAAAGGCCCTGGACGTTGTTCACCTGAACCATCATACCTTCCATAGTATTCACCACCACGGTCAGATTTGACTTGCTTTATTGTTTTCCTGAGTTGATTTTCAACCTTGGCCTTAAAATTTTTGAAAACGTCCAAAGCTTGAGACTTCTCATGTATCAAGTATAGGTAACCATAACGAGAGTAATCATCTATGAACGTTATGAATTATTGTTGACCGTTCCACGAGGGTGTGGGGAACGGTCCATAAATGTCTGTATGTATTAGTTCTAAGACGCCCTCAGCTCTCTTAGCTCCTAACTTTTTCTTGTTTGTTTATTTGCCCTTAATGCACTCAACATAGATTTCATTACTTGAGGTGTCAAGTTCATTAAGTATCCCATTTGACACTAGCCTTTCAATTCTCTGTTTAGAGATGTGTCCTAATCACTTATGCCATAACGTTAATGAATTCTCATTAGTTAACTTTCGTTTAGTGCCACGTGAATTAACATGAAGGTTTTCATTATATGAGGTAACCGAATCAAGCAAATATAGGTTATCAAAATTGGATAAAGTACTGGTTCCAATGCATTTATTATCCAAATAAAGACAACATTGTCTGTTTCCAAATGAACAAACATAACCTTCTTTGTCCAAAACTGAAATAGAAATCAAATTCCGTCTAAAAGATGGTACAACATGTGTCTCAAATAAATCCAAATAAAAACCAGACTTAAGCAATAACCTAAATGTTGCTATAGCCTCAACCTCTACCGAATTGCCATTCCCCACATAGATGAATCTTTCAGCATCACTTGGTTTTTGGTAGTGCAGGCAGCCCTGCATTGATATACTTAAGTGAGTAATAGCACCAGAATCTAACCACCAAGTATTTTTTGGCACTGAAACTAAATTAACCTCAAAACAAACAAAAGCAAGAGATATACCTTTCTTCACATGCCAGGCATGATACTTAGCACTTTCTTTCTTCATATGATAAGGGTTTTTACAAAAGAAGCAACCTTGTTCAGGTATTACCTTTTGCTTCTTCTTTTGTGGTTCCTCAACTGCAATCTTTTTCCCCTTCCTTTTCTTATTGTCTTTAGAAGACGATGCCAAATGAGCACTTTCCACCTTATGATGCCTCAGCCTCTCTTCCTCTTGCACAAGGTGAGAAATGAGCTCATTAAGAGTCCATTTATCCTTTTGGCAATTATAGCTCACCTCAAATTGACTGAATTGAGGAGGAAGAGAGATCAAAACCAAATAAACTAGCAATTCTTCTGAAAGCTCTAACTTGAGTGTTTTCATTTTTGAAGCCAAATGAGACATCTCAAGAATGTACTCCCTTATGTTCCCATTACCTTTATACTTCATGGAAACAAGCTGTCGTAAAACGCCAGTTGTTTCTGCCTTTTCACTTTTGGCAAAGCGCTATTCAAGCACTTCCAGGAACCTTTTGGCATTAGTCTCCTCAGACATAGCGCCCAGGAAAGTCTCAGGGATGGCTTGCTTCATGATCATTAGACTCATGCGATTGGAGCGCTCCCACTGAGCCATTTCCCTCTGTTGTTTAGAGGTACTCTCATCTGAAAGCTCAGCAGGATGCTCCTCCCTAAGTGCAAGGTCCAGATCCATGCATCCCAGAGCAATTAAAACCTTATTTTTCCAAAGCTTAAAGTTGGCACCATTTAGTACCGAAATGCTATTCATATTAGCAGATATTGTAGCAGCAGTAATAGAATTAACTGTGTAGAGAACACAAGAATAAAATCACAATAAGCTCATAAGAGTGATTAGTCATAATCATAAATAACACCCATCATAAGAAAATCGTTACATCATTAAGTCTAGTCTTTGGACAGAGAGTTAATTTGTAAGTGATTCACTTGGTGTAGTAAACAAACACTGATAATAAAATCCAGTCAAGTATTAGGCCTTTCTTTGGACCGACTTAACACTCACTACGGACACCCAATAATCATCACAATTTATCACTACATGTATATGTAAATTTCTGCCAAACAATAATAACCTTCCTTTGGGCCGGATATTATCCGCATGAAAAACACACACACAAAGACAAAACATCTGAGTAACTTAAAATCGAAAAATCTTAGACAGTAAAGGATACTTTGGTAACATGCTGCTTCAATTTACCAATTCAAATTACTAGACATGCTTAATATTATAAATTGATACTAAATAATCACTCAACCAAAATTCAAATTAACTATATAATTTGACATCATAACATACTTTAATCACATAATTAATCCTAAATAAATCATAAAGAAACAAAGAAAGTAAACAAAACAACAGAAAAGGACCAATTATGTAATCAAAATAAATTAGTGACTAAATTTGTAATAAATAAAAAATGTGAAGACAAAAAAAGGAATCTGTTACTTCAGGGGCTAAAATGGTAAAAGTCCATTTAATAAATAAATAAATAAATAAATGAAAACTGAACAGATCTAGCAGAAAAGAAAACGTTTTTTTTTATACATCATCTTCTTGGATGGTGGTGGGATAGGGTTGAACCCTAGCTGCCGCCGGCGCAGCCTGACCGGATGGAGGCGTCGGTCAGCCTCCCTAAAATGCCGGCGACAAAACCCACAGTATCCACAACGCGCTGTGCGACGGAGAGCAGCTAACGATGGGTTTCGCCGCCACCAGAAAAAAGACGCCAATGGTTGCCGCCACAGCGCAGACGCCGACTTATTCCCGCCGCCGCTCACCCCACTGTAAACTGGCGAAGACATATGCCGGTGAAGGAGAAGCCGTTACACAGTGAGAAATCATCGGTCGAGTGCTGGGTTGAGAATTTTTTTTTTTTTTTTTTTTGTTTCTGGTTCCATAAAACATTTTGCCCAAAAAAAAAAAAAACAAAATCAAAACAATTGATTTCTATGCAATAACCCAACAATCAACAAATCAATTCAATTTCCAACAATAGATCAATTCAAAAAATCAATTCCCTTCCAGAATCAATAGATCCAAACAACAATATCATCAAATATCTAAAATTTATATAATCATGGAAAAAACCAACAATCATAAAACCAATAATTCCACAATAAGACAAGCTCTGATACCACATGTAGATTAAAATCAAGCTAATAATTTAATAATCCAGGATCTAATTCTTATGTAGAAATTATTGATCTCTAAACAGTATTAACGGAAGCGTACCTGGTTCCATGATCACAGCAATCTCTTGTTTGAATCCGGGTATCTGATCTTCGGGTTGATTTGTAATTCCTCTTGAGGCTCAGGAAAAGATGGGGTTTTTCTCTGAGTTTAAGGAATATGTATTTTCCTTAGGAATTACACTCAACCAGGGACCATAACCCTTATTTATATAGAGTTGGTATAAATTACTAATTAAGCCCATCATAAATTAGTTTTATACCCTGGGTTTCTACACTTATGATAAATTGACTCACACTTCTTTTCATAAAATGACATAGCCCTATTCAATTAATTAGATCACTTTAATTGGGCCTTTAACCTAATTATAATTATAAATACACGATCCAAAAATCGACAATGCACATACGTCTACGTGCCCAAATATCAGTAATGCGTTATATACATATTATAAAGTCCATAAAATCCTAACATGTATTTCCAAATGTTTGCTTTAATTTATTCATTACACCAAGTAGGAAATATTTCATAGTTGTTGTTCATATATAATTGAAAGTCGAAAAAGTTTCAGGAGGTATTTGGTTGATTAAAAAACTTGTAAGAAATGAGAATAGAAATCAATAATTCCATTTGTTGTTATTTGTTTGAACAAAATCATCATAGTAATGAGAATTTCATTCCTCATTTGTAGGAATCAACATTCTTCTTAATCTCTCACTAATCAAGTTGATACCTTACCTAACTAAAATTTATTATTTTATAATAATTATTAATCTTATGGTTTTTTGTTAAAAAAATCTTAAGTTTGGAATTTTTTTTCCAATGAAAACAATTTAACAATAAAAAAAATCTAATAGAAAACTTATCACTGTGTAATAATTGTGAAATATTTTAATTTTTTATTTAAGTTTTAATAAAGTACAAGATATAAAAAATAATACAATGTGGAAAATGTTAAATGGTGATTTTGATTCTCGACTAAACCAAACAAAATTACTATATGGTGATTTCAATTTTCAATTTCACATCATTCTCTTTCTGATTCCGAAGTTTAAGCCGATTACCCTTGTAGAAAATTTCTAGAATTAAGTTTAATCCAAGTCCTCTTCTCTTTGTGAAATCAAAGTATATGTCATCACCGGTAACTAATTAATTAACCTTTTCTTGAAATTAAGTTCCAATATGATGCTAACATGTGTAAAATAATTTTCACAAGTGATGTATATGGTGAAGATGGAAAGCTACTAGTGATGAGCCATTGTCATTTGGAAAAGCAATGAAAGGAAGCAATAAAATAGAAATTGAAGTAGAAAAGAAACTAGTTCTACAAAAATTGGATAAACTAACTCCTTTTGGAAAATGCTTCACAGAAAGAACTACGATAGCTATGAAAAAACAATTGATAAAGCAAAGAAGCAATGACAGAACACAAGAACAGAACGAGAAACAACAGAACAGAAGCAAAGAAGAGTAAAAAAAAAACTTACGGATCGACAGAGAGAGATAAATTGCACATAGTTTTTTTTATGAGGTTCTCGATTCCATTTTCATTTTGCATCAATTTTTCTTTTTTAATTTGGTAAATAATTATAATACCAAAATACACTAGTATATACCTCTATTTTATCAATATAACTTCTACCTTTCTATTTTTTGTCTTCGTTCAACTAATACCTCCCTTCGTTTCTTTTTATAATTTTTCCATTAAATATGATTAGTGGTCACATTTAGATGGACAAATTTACCCTTTTTGTCTAATTTCTCCCATTTATTCCATTTTAATTTTTAACATGCTATTTTCTTTAAAAAAAATTAACGAGAAAAGCTGCTCCTTTATTAATCCTTAGGAAAAAAAAAGATCTCCTAAAGCAATGGCTTTTATCTCTTATTCATTCAAACTAAAAATTGTCTTTCATTCTTTACTTTATTTTCTAATATGACATGAATGGCTGAAAACCAGGATAGAGAATAATAATTAAAACTATGAATTATTGAGTGGAAGAACAAAATTATTAAGTGAAAATAGTAGTCCACCTATAATAGTCTAAAAAAAGTCATAGAACAAGTGACATGCAGCTTTCAAACACATTATCGCTCGACAAACAAAGTAGTGCTCCACCTATAAAAACCCAAAAAGGTCACTTAACAAATGACATAAGTAGTCATACCCCCCATTACATATACTTAACCATAAACCCAAATGTTACTTCACATTTCACTTTTTCCTAATTAGATCCACCTGTTGCCTAAAAATATTGGACTCTAGCAAGTGCACTAGGTCAATTGTAGCAAGTAGGCAAGACCAAGTATCATTCTCACAGGGATCTGAGCGAACAACCTTAACTTCTCAAGCAAATAAGCATATCTGAATTCTTTTACAAATAAAATGAAGATTTAAAGAAAAAAAATAAGTAAACTAAACAGTTCCAAGCATTAAGTCTAAGATAGCAAGAATAAAATAACAACAACAATATTAAGAAAGCAGCAGACTCAAACCAAACACAGCAAGCAAGTTTAGTACATTCCTTCTCCTTAACTTTATAAGTAGGGTTCAGAACATAGATCTAGGGTTTCTTGCTCTCAACTCACCACACTAGAAACCTCGGGACATGTGGATACTATGACAAGCGGCCTAATCGAATCTCTTCAGCAATAAATCACTTAATCATGCATTAAGTTCTAGCAAGCATTTTATCAAGATAAAAACCCCCAGCATGCAATCTAATCGAATTTCTTCAGCAATAAACATACATGTGTTTCATAGCATTTCCGTGGTTAAAAATCTTCTCTTGGTTTCATCCTAACCACTAGCATTTGAGGTGATCAATCTCATGGAAAATAAGCACGCCAAGAAACAATCACCATACATCTAATACTCATAATAAACAAGGAGAGGGATTACTTACTACTGCCAGCCGAGCTGGTTCAAGTAAGGGTGAGCATCGGTCGGTTCGGTAACCGAACCGAACCAAATTGTCAGTAATAATTAGAACCGAACCAAACCAAACAAGGATGAAAACCGAACCGAACCGATTCGGTTATTACTGAAATTTGGTATTTTTACCGAAAATAAATAAAAAAAATATTTGAAATGATTTTTAGGGCAATTAATTGAACCATTATTTATTATTTTTGTAATTAATTGTTATTTGGTCATTTTATATTTTTTAATGAAATATAAAATTCAATTACGTAAATTAGAATATTACAAACCTAATATATAAATATATATATATATATATATATATAAAATAATTCGGTTCGGTTTCGGTTAAACTGAATTTTTTTCCGGAAAAACCGAACCGAACCGAACCAAATACCAAAATATATATAAAATTGTTACCAAACCAAACAAAAAAAATTCGGTAACCGAACCAAATTTTTTTTCGGTTTGGTTCGGTATTGGTATTGGGTTTTACCGAATAGTGCTCACCCCTAGGTTCAAGCCTGCTTAAGCGGACAACTCACTATGCATAATCAACTTCAGCAATAAAATAAGAAGAAAATACTACCACTATTATATTAAACTAAAATAGAGAATACAAAGGAAAATAGCTAAGAGTTAAGAACCATGACTCTCTATAACTAAAACCAAGAGAGGTATATATAGTACTCTCCCAAAAGACTAAAATGCCCAAAACAGGTGGGTTAAAATATTAATAAAGTGCTTAACATGATGGGCCACAATTAGCCACCCAAATATAATATTAATAAGTACATCCACTCATTAGATTTGCAAATAAAAGTATCTTCACAAAGTCAAATCTCTTTTCCCACAACAAGTCACATCCCTCTTTCCTCCATCCTCTATGGCCCACGGTGTAAACAAGGATCCAATCTCTGCTGGCTTTTCATCTCTGTGGTTACAGCTGCTTCCCAGCCCTCTTCCAGCTTGCTCACTAGCTTGCCTGATCAGCATTTTCACAACTTTTGCTCCATTTAAATTTTTAACATAAAATTAACTTTAATTAGCCATAAAGAATTCAATAATGCTCCATTTAATTCCAATTAATACCTGGAATTATTGTTACATTTATCACTTATCACTACCCCTGCAGGGATTCATCCTAGTGAAAACAAAAACTAATCGCAGAAAATGCAGACCATTGATTTCATTAGAACCCGATAACAAGATCGCAGTACGTGGATTGATGAAAAGAAAAACAGAAAGAGAAAGATTCAAATTTCACATGTATCGTCCCTGTAATAGAGATTGATTTTAATCCTTACTTTTTGCAAAGAATCTCTATCATCACGCACATAGATGCCTACCGAATGGAACCTCGTGCTAGCAGGGACGAAACTGAGCTTCCCCAAGAACCCCAGTTGGTCGAATTCTTTAGGTGGTAGAGACGGTGGCTAAAATTTGTCTTGGCCTCTTAGGGTTAGGAAATCCTTTTATATCATAAAAGAGAAAACCTAGTTTAGTTAGGATTAGGCTTTTAATTAAATCTATTTAGATTTGGCTTAATTAATTAATTTATGGTTTTTTAATATAACCTAATAATAAAATCTAATTAACATTAAGGCCCAATTCCATAAATTAATTAATTCTAAATTAAATTAAATTATGTCACAAATATAAATATTTCATATTTCATATTTAGATAAATTTTTATTTATTAATTTATTACTCTAATTAATTATTTAATAGACTGAAAGTAAATTCCCGACATATAACCAATGTGTGTGTGTGTGTGTGTGTGTGTGTATAGTCCATTACAGTCACGTTCAAACATTTTAGTGTGTGATCCTGTGGGTTCATCTTATATTGACAATGAACTCGATACATTAAGGCCCACAAGCTGCAAGTGGGTTCTAGCAAAACGTTACAGCTACCCAAATAAGATGAAGACATCAATCTTATGCCAGGCATAAATCCTGTAGTAACTTATACATCTTCTGCTAATGATATTGGTGTCTTGTAAGAGGCATGTCAATGTCACTCTCTATAGCTGCATGAACATTCTTTGATACTGAGTACACTAAGTTCACAAATAAGTAATCACCCAGTGATTCCTTATTTCGGTGTGGCCACACTCTTATCAGCCATACTAATCAAGTGGTCAGTGATATCTGCTCTGAGTTAACAAAATGGCATATCCCTTCACATTCCTACTAGTCCTATAATGATTATTAACCGTACCCATACGTGGCACCTTGTTACAAGCCCATTAGGCATACGTCAAAGCATGTGAGTTTACATCTAGGCGCTATAGGAATATCAGGGCTAAGGATATAATATAAGTACTACTTGAGAACCGCCTATGACATAAGGACTTTGTGGTGTTCTCAATAGTAGATCGATTTAGTACCATGTAACCTAACATGTACCGATATCCTTGATTGATAATCCATGTCTAATGGTCGGTAAGATACTACCATACAAGCAAACCACATGTTAGTCTTTAGTTCTTATCGTTCCTAGGATTCTAACAAAATAGGGATAGATTTATAACTATATTTTATTCCTTACTCAGGGTTTTACTGCCTGGAGAATGTTACAGGTAATCATGGGTACAAACACAATTAATGGATACTTTGTTACTATTAATTACACAAGAAATTAATAAAATAAATTATTTCTTTATTAATAACACTAACGTATGATACATAAACCACAATGTACAATGTAAATGAGATATAATACCTTGGAACTAGGACATACACTAACATACTGCTATTACCTCTACAAGATTCACCTCTTTTGCCCTTTCGTCCATTGTTATATCCAGATCTTCTAATAGGTTGCGAACAGATTATTGCACCTTTTATTGAAGTTGTAAGCTGTGAAGAGTATTGAATATTAAATCTATCAACTGTTGGATGTGGTTGGAAGTAGCTAAGGTTGGTATTGTCATTATTTCTAGCTCTTCTCCCCGTTTCACTTCTTTAACCTCTACCCTTCCTCTTTGATTTGATATCATATTCCCATTTGTTGGTTGTGTAGCTTCCTACACATAAAACACAAACTTAATTTAAAGAACATATTTCACATACTTAAAGACTAAAAAAACCCACACACTTACTTTAATACTAGAAAAATCACATAGGAGAAGTATAAACTGAAAAGGAACCTATAAGATGAGAAATATTCATCAACAGTATAAGTTGTTCGACTAGATCAGAACCATATATGAAAATAAATCAAAAAAATGAATTGTATCTATAGGTGGCATATATAAAAAGTAACAAATGTCTAAAGTTTTAAGCTCCACAATGAGTCCTTGTTCTAAATTTTACACAAGCATTATCTAGGTTGAATTAGATCACTTAGGAGCAACAATTGTTAAATTTAAGTGACTAGTAGTGATATAAAAGCACTATAATTAAAGGAGTTTCATAGATAAATATTACTAAAGCTTTAAGATTTTACCTTTGGCTGATTCCCAGATTATAGACATCTTATCTTATGGCATGGATTATAGACATCTTGTGCACAAATAATAATAAAGCAGTAAATAATTAATTGAATTATTACAACCCGATCGAATAAAAATTAAAAACTCTCAACCTCACTTTACAAACGCCTAAAATACACGAGAATCTAAAAAATATACAATCGTCTAAAATACACGAATTAATCTATTAAAATACATCAAAAAAAAAAGAAATTAAAAGCTGCAAAACAGACGGTTAGCACAATTTATGGCACACCACAAATAGGACTCAAATAGGACATTATGAGAAATTGGAAATTGGGAACATGTATTTAAGGGGATAACCGGGTCGGCTCGGCTAGCCAGCCCGATTAGACCTGGAAAACATTTTGAAACGTCCCTGTATTTTGGTTTTGTTAGAAAATCGTTTTGAAAACATTTTATTTTCCTGTTTACTTTAATTTAGCATATGAGGTGGGTCGATTTTCGGGTCTCCGTCGTTGCACACAACAAAATTGATTTTGATGATTTTTTGATTTTTCTGATTTTTTATGAATTTTTAGGAATTTTTATGAATTTTTCTGGATTAAAAAGAAAATTCTGCCTCTGGATGGAAATTATAGTCGTGTGACTGTAAATCATCCAAATGCAGAAAATCGCCAAAATTTTATTTAAATAAAACTAAACTTGGAGGGAAATCAAGAACACTCGTACGACTGTAATTACAGTCGTACGATTGTTCTTCAACTTAAGAATAGTCGTACGACTGTTCTTAATTTCCAGAAGCAACAAGCACAGAAAACGAATTTATATGCACCAAAACACACCAAATCACCTAGAAAAGCAGCAAAATTAAAGGTTTGAAAGCAGCAAAATTGAAGGTTTGAAGTATGTTTACCTCTTTGGCATTGATCCACCGTAGGAATGACTGCTGGAAACACCTTAATTCCTTCCAAATTGCTTCTTTTCCTTTGAGTTGGGGTTTGAAAAGTTGAGTCCGAAAATCTCCAAAATGTCAAGGTTTCTGAGAATTTTAAGTATGAAATTAATTGAGTTTAGAGTGTCAGATTATTAACCTAGGATTTCTAATAGATTTTTAATTTAAACACTTAAGAATTAAAAAGAAAAAGTTGAGAAAAAGATGCTTGAGTTTGAAGTTTTCTTTTTCTTCCCTTTTTGTTCAATTCTCTCCCAATTTTTCTCTCTAAACTCTTTTTAAGATGAGAAGCCAAAAAGTCCTCTTTTCTTCCTTCTTTTCCTCTTTTTATTCTGGTCTTCTTGGTTTCTGGTCGGAGGAGTATTAAATGCTCCTCCACTTTTCCTTCCTTCAAGGTATGGGCTGCTGCACCTGCTCCGCTATTACATTCATACGACATGCTAGAATTTTTTTTTATGGATGGAAAATTCCGGCGCTTACAGCTGCCCCTCGTGTGAACAAATTTGACACCCGACTCCAGGTCTAAGATACCTGAGGTGATGAATTTGAGAGTATGGATAGAAGCACCGCAGATGCAAGAAAAAGGCATGCACTGACTTTTTGAAGTCTCACTGTTGTGATGATGCACTTAGTTGATTGGACGGAACAAGCTAATACCGGGTCTAGGTTACCCGAGATGAGGTTTGGATTGGTTTTAAGGATTTAGGATCTTGCTTGAATTGGTTTTCAAGGACCCGAAATCTGGCTTGAACGGTTTTCAAGGATTAAGAATCTCGCTTGAAGGAGTTTTCAAGGATTCAAAATCTAGCTTGGGGAGTTTTTCAAGGATTAGGAATCATGCTTGAAGGAGTTTCAAGGATTCGAAATCTAGCTTGGAGAGGTTTTCAAGGATTAGAATTCTCGCTTGAAGGAGTTTCAAGTATTCAAAATCTAGCTTGGAGAGGTTTTTATCAAGGATTAAGAATATTGCTTGAAGGAGTTTCAAGGATTCAAAATCTGGCTTAGAAGGGTTAGGTTCAAGAATCTTAAATCTTGCTTGAATTAAATAGGTTCAAGGATTTGAGATCTTACTTGAGGGTTTTCAAGGATTGGGAATCATGCTTGAGGGAATTTCAAGGATTCAAAATCTGACTTGGAGAGATTTTCAAGGATTGGGAATCATGCTTGAAGGAGTTTCAAGGATTCGACATCTGGCTTGGAAGGATGTTTATCAAGGCTTTAGAATATCTTACTTGATGGGGTTTCAAGAATTCAAAACCTAGCTTGGATAGGTGTTTATTAAGGATTAAGAATCTTGCTTGAAGGAGTTTCAGGGATTCAAAATCTGGCTTGAGTGATGGGACTTTAGGAGTGATAATTTCGGAATCAGGTTGAGAATAAGTATTTATTCCTTGATCGATAATTTTGGAAGCCAAAATTTTTGCCTCTTCGATCAAGAATAAATACGGCTGGATTACTTTGCCCCTGGGAACCCGAGATGTTGAGACTTAGGCCCGTGCGGCTTTGACTTGTCCCTGGAGACCTGGTGAATGCCCCAGTGTTGGACTGTTTCTGCTTTGAGAGTGGTCTTGATCCGGGACGGCCCGACGATGGCTGCGAGTACCCGTGCCTGGATGGGTCGTGATGCATGTATGTATGTTGTGAACACGAAATTTTATTGTCAAAAAAAAAAAAAATTTACAGTGGTATGACTGTAATTACAGTGGTACGACTGTAATTTAAAAATTACAGTCGTACGACTGTATGATCGGGCCAGGTGAGCCAACCCATATCTCAAAAGTTGAAAGAACAGAAGAAGAGAGGGGGAGAGACAGAAAAGAAGAAAAAGGAAAGAAAAAGAAAAAAAGAAAGGAGAAGAGAGGAGAAAATCAAAAAGAAAGGGAGGAACTCCTCATCAGAATCCCTCAGCGTTTAAAATCTTTGGACCCAAAACTCTCAAACCCTAAATCAAGGAGAAAAGTTCGGATTTTAGTGGATTGGAGCTCCGTCAGGGGTCAATTTCGACTTGGAGGGACTTCTAAAAGGTAGGCGCCCCATTTCTCTTTACTTTTGTTTGCTTTCTGGGTGTTGATTGTGATTTTTGTGCATTTTTATCTCATTTTCTGAGTTTCTGCTTCTGGAAATCAAGAACAGTCGCACGACTATTCTTGAAATTGATGAACAGTCGTACGACTGTAGTTACAGTCGTACGAGTGTTCTTGATTTCCAGGTGATTTTATTTCCAGCTTGTTTTAAATAAGATTTAGGCGAAATCCTGAGTTTGGAGTGTTTACAGTCGTACGACTGTAGTTGAGTTTGCACGACTGTAATTTACAGTCGTACCACTGTCATTTCCAGAATCAGAATTTCACCTTTAAAACCCAAAAATTTCTTAAAAAATCCATAAAAAATATAAAAAATCCCCAAAAATTCCCAAAAAATCCAAAAAAATTAGAAAACCCCAAAAATCATCAAAATGAATTTTGTTGTGTGCATCACGACTCTAGATTCAATTTTCGGTGAAATTGCATTTAGAACAAAACCACGACGGAGACCCGATTCTCCCGAAAACCGACCCATCTTGCATTCTAAATTAAAATAAACAGGAAAAATGTTTTCCAAAACGATTTTCTCGTAAAATCAAAAATACAGGGACGTTTCAAAATGATTTTCCCGGGGCCAACCTGGTTACCCCCAATTGCATGACCCCAAATCCTAATTTCCCAATTCTGTCTATTTAAGTCCTACTTATAGCGTGCCATATAAATTGTGCTAACCTTTGTTTTGTAGCTTTTATTTTATCTTAATTTTTATCTTGATTTGTATTTTAATAGAATAAATCATGTATTTAGGCGGTTGTAATTACTTTTTAGATTCTCGTGTATTCTATGCGATTGTATCAGTGAGGCGAGAGTTTTTATTTTTCCATTCTATTGGGTTGTAAACTTCTTAGATATTTACTTCTTTATTGTTTATGTTTGTATTATTCTGTATCTGCGCCGCATGTATTATTTAATAAAAATCAATTTTTAGCAATTTAAAGTGTCGTAACTAGAACATTGACTAATAATATTTAAATTAGACATGAAATAAGGGACTTGTCCGAACCTAGATCTCTGAAAAATTTAGCAGTTCTCACTTCGGTTCAGCTACACTGTAATTTCCCGGTTGAGCTGAGTCGGGTGGCGACTCCTATACTTTTTATCGAGATTTAGGTCTCGATTCTTTTAAGAAACAATCCGCTTTTCCAAAAAATGAATTTCCAATCAAAAACCCCACCCGTGGGAGGGCCCTGCCCGAAATCGAGGCGCCCCTTCCGAAAAGGAGTCCCGCGTCCCATCGAAAACGCTTCGTCTGCTCACAGTGGCGACTCTACTGGGGATTTCTCAAAAGTTTTTCAAAAACTTAAAAGAATTTGACAAGCTCTGAAAAGTGTCTAATTTAAATTAAGCGGATGATTTTTATATGGCACTTTATGCATTTTTGTAGTTAGACATTTGTTGCATTAGGTTAGGTATCCATTATTTAGCTCGGTGAATTGTTGAAGTGTCGCCTAAGTTCCTCTTGATCTTGGGGGCACGAATACGAAACACCACTCATAGCCTCGTACGAACCCCTTCGTTCGGACCCTTGAGTGGGAAGAAGTGAGGAGTATATTTTGCTATGGGAGCCTTGATGTTATCCCGAATTTGGACCGAACTCATTTAAGTAACCCTAGTTGGATTCCTTTAGGATACCAAAATAAATTGTGTGATTATTTCTAAAATGCGTCTTCATCATCCCCGGTTGGTGATCGAAGAGAACCCCTCCTAGGACTCGGTTAGAATTTTCTGGACTTGACCACGTTTGGAGGAATAAGGTTGGAGGAATACAATTCGTGTGCTATATGCTACGTGTCTTCTTGTCCCTCCATAACATATCATCATCCATATTTTTCACAAACATAACATACCGCATCTAAAGCATTTGTGTGATTCTAACTCACATCTTTTGTACAGCCATTTCCATTTTTCGCGTGTAAATACATTGATCACCCGCGTGACATTTACACTAACCACATTTTTTGTAGCCATGCATCCTTTCGTCGTGTGAAAAAATTAATTACTTCACATACATTATTTGAATGCCATAAGCATTAACCGATTTGTCTTGTAGCCATATGGAACGCGTGTCATGCATAAAACATTCACATGGACCTTGGGCAATTCCATAAAGCTCACACACATCACACTGCCTACCAAGTAGGAAGTCATTTTAGGCGCTCCACGAGTGCCGACAAAATTCATCACATTTCATTTAATCATTTTAGGCGCTCCACGGGTGCCGACAAAATTCATCACATTTCATTAAGTCATTTTAGGCGCTCCACAAGTGCCGACAAAATTCATCACATTTCATCAAATCATTTTAGGTGCTCCACGAGTGCCGACAAAATTCATTACATTTCACTAAATCATTTTAGGCGCTCCACGAGCGCTGACAAAATTCTTCACATTTCATCAAATCATTTTAGGCACTCCACGAGTGCCGAAAAATTCATTTTACACATCAAACCATTTAGGTGCTCCCTGAGTGCCGGAACTTTGCCCGTTCACCAAGAACGCATTCATTTCACGTTGCGGTGCGGAAACCGAGATACTCCCCGAGTATTGAAATTCCGCTTGTACACCAAGCATGAGTTCACTTCATATCATCAAAAATTCGAGGTGTCCCCCGGACACCGAAACCCCGACCATGTGCCATGCACATGTCACTCACATCACAAAAAATCCTCGGCACTCCACGAGTGCCGAAACTCTGTCCGTTCGTTAAGAACATTCATCTCATTTCACAAAACCCGAGGTACTCCCCAAGCACCAAAGGTCTCATTCATGCATCAAATCACTTAGGTGCTCCACGAGCACCGAGAAATTACATTTCATGCGTTAAATCACTTAGATGCTCCATGAGCGCCGAAAACTTACATTTCATTCATTAAATCATGTAGGCGCTCCACAGGTGTCGAAAATTCCGTCGCATGCATTAAATCATTTAGGTGCTCCCCAAGCATCGAAAATCCCGACCATGTGCCACGCGCATGTTCATCTCATTTCATATCACAAAAACGCAAGGTGCTCCAAAAGCACCGAAAAATTCATTTCATTCCATTTAGGTGCTACACGAACGCCTAAAACTTTTCATTTCACATATTAAATCATTTAGGTGCTCCACGAGTGCCGAAAAACCCATTCCATTCCACTAAATCATAGGTGCTCCACGAGCGCCGAAAAAATTCCATTTCATGCATTCAATCATTTAGGTGCTCCACAAGCACCGAAAAATTTCATTTCATGCATTAAATTTTTTTATCCATCACATCATTTTGGGGCTCCACAAGCGCCGGGAACCCATTTTATTAAATCATTTAGGTACTCCACGAGTACCGAAAAATTCATTCCATTCCACTAAATCAGAGGTGCTCCGCGAGCGCCGAAAAATTCATTTCATTCCACCAAATCATTTAGGTGCTCCACGAGCACCAAAAGTTCATTTCATTTCATCGAATCATTTAGGTGCTCTACGGGCACCGAAAAATTACATTCCATGCATTCAGGTGCTCCACGAGTGCCGAAAAATTCCATCGCATACATCAAGTGACTTAGGCACTCCACGAGTGTCGAAAATTTACATTTCATGCACCAAATCATCTAGGTGGTTCATGAGCACCGAAAAGTTCATTTCACTTCATCGAATCATTTAGGTGCTCCACGAGCGCCGGAAAAAATTACATTTCATCCATTAAATAATGTAGGCGCTCCATGGGTGCCGAAAATTCCATCGCATGCATTAAATCATTTAGGTGCTCCCCAAGCACCGAAAATCCCAACCATGTGCCACGCGCATGTTCATCTCATTTCATATCACAAAAACCCAAAATGCTCCCTGGGGCACCGAAACTCTACCCGTTCACTAAGAACTTATTCATTTCATATCATGATTTGGAAGTTAAGATGCTCCCCGAGCATCGAAATTCCATTCGTGCACCAAGCATGAGGTCATTTCATATCACGACATTAAAACTCAAGGTACTCCCTGAGCGTCGAAAATCCCAACCATGTGCCATGCGCATGTTCATCTCATATCATATCATGAAATCCCAAGGTGCTCCTCGAGCACCGAAACTTTGCTTATGTGTCATTCTAACCACGTTCTCGTGCAGCCATTTTTAAGACATCTACATAAGCATGACATTTAGTCTAACCACATTTTCATGCAGCCACGACATTTTATTTGTGTGCTATGCATATTTATGTCCTGCATATTATTATCTTCACGAAGCATACACGACATCATCATGTATGTCATGCATCCTAACCACGTTTTTGTGCAGCCACTTGCATTTTGTGTGACATAAGCATTCACGTTATCTCATATCATTTAAATTAAGGACATTCTGAGAATACCCTTCACGGTCATTTCATTTCATAACATATCGGGAGTCCTAAAACTACCCCGTGTTCTGCCAGTGTACCGGAATGCACTCGGCCATTTCACTAAACCATTTCATTCAATAGGAGACCACAATGGTCTTAGGTCTATTTTTGTGTGGCAGGTCATGTGACATCATCACATTGCTTCACATCATTTATCATTGGCATCGTGGGGACGCCGAAGTTCTGTGGGTGCGTCGCAATCCATTTCGGATTGTTACATGACATTGACATTATTGTATCATTTGAGGTGCTCTACGAGTACCGAATTATTATGCAAATAGGGGCATTTCATAGCATTACCAAATCATGAAAGGCATTCCATGAACGCCGAACTTTCGTCCATGTCCTTGCCTACACGAGACTTGTCTGTAAAGATCACCTCATATCATATGCCTCAAAAGCATCAGAACTCTGTCCATGGGCCGGCCCCTATGAGACCATTTCACTTCATCTCATAGACCTACAAGGTGTCGAAACTATATCTGTGTGTTGGCACACGCGTGATCATTTCACGATATTCACTAGGTGCTCCAAAAGCACCGAACTCTTGTTTGTGTGGTGGTCCACAAGTGATCTTTTTGCATTATCTCTTGCATGACATTGGGTGTTCTTGGAATGTCAAAAAAAAAATAATAAAAATTAAAAAATCAATCATTATCATCATCTCCCTCATGACATCATATATGCAACTTATCATTCATACACATACATATCCCATCATGCATCCATGACTGCATCACCTGTGATTTGGTGTTCTTCACGCGTATGCGCCCGTTAATGCTAATAAGTGTTCTTATCAGAGGAAGAGGAAAGATTTCGGGGATGGCCAACCCAATGAACTTCAACTCTATAAAGGATATCGTGGAGGATTATCTCGCCTCATCGTGGTTCCGAAATGCGGTCAGGAAGGAAGTGGTGGCAATGCTAAGAGAAGTGCTGGGGGATGACCTTGACAGAATAGAAAGGCTGACAGCGAGGTGCACTAAATTGGAAGCACGAGTGGCAGAACTCGAAGGGAGAATGAAAAATGCAGCATTCTCAGGCTCCAATACTGATGCTAGCGAGGGACAGAATGCCCAGTTTGCTAACACTCGCCCTTGACACCTTGGAAGACCCTCTTTCCGGGATTCAGGTTTGCCAAGGCTAACTGATGAGGTAGAACTGAAGAGGCCCCTCAAGATGAATGTTGGCACCGACTCCGTTCCACGGCATACCAAAAACTCGCCTACCGGGAGTAGTGGGAAAGGCATTTCTCCATGGGTTGACTCATTAGGTACGCTATTCCTCAGATGCAGAAATATGGGTCTCCTGCAGAGTGTCAGATCGTATGTGGCGCCAACACCAGAGCAAAGGAGTAATTTCTACAGCTATCATGTGATCACAGGCCATCGGACCAATGAATGTCATGCTTTAACAAAGGAGATCCAGAGACTAGTTGATGATGGAAAATTGGAAATCTCGGCCTTCTCTGATAACCAACCAGGGGAAATCAGGGAAACCACTAAAGAAATTTCTCAAAACTCCCGAGGAGAGGAATATGATGAAGAAATTCTGAGTCTGCTCTGATAAGAGTGGGTCGAGGATACTGAAGCTGAAATGGTGACCAATCGGAGAATAACTGGATTTTGTGAGATCAATACCTCTTGGAGATTCCTTCTTACAAGGGACTCATTTTGTTTATGGGATGTATTGAATTCATTATGAATGCAATGAAAGCTATCTTCGTCTTACTTTTGTGATGATTACTTGTACATGGCATTATGCATGCATTTGACCATCTGAAATGACATGTCCAACACACATAATATCAAAATGCATGACATCATTTTGAGTATTGTGGGGAACCTAACAGTGAACCTAGCCGTGAACGAACTCTATCTTGAAAGGTGAGCTTGTGAGATAAATAAAATAATACGATGGTACTACTTCCGCCGAGGCATCTGCTAATTCAATTCAACAATCCTTGAAAGACACTACCAATCCTGCCCCAAAGCTTCAATTTAAAAAGCACGTACGATACCCAAATCACCCTAAACCAAAAAGCCCTTCTTAAGGCAAAACAAAACCAAAAAGCCCTCCTTGAGGCACCCTAAACCGAAAAGCCCTTCTTAAGGCAAAACAAAACCAAAAAGCCCTCCTTGAGGCACCCTAAACCGAAAAACCCTTCTTAAGGCAAAACAAAGCCAAAAAGCCCTCCTTGAGGCACCCTAAACCGAAAAGCCCTTCTTAAGGCAAAACAAAACCAAAAAGCCCTCCTTGAGGCACCCTAAACCGAAAAGCCCTTCTTAAGGCAAAACAAAACCAAAAAGCCCTCCTTGAGGCACCCTAAACCGAAAAGCCCTTCTTAAGGCAAAACAAAACCAAAAAGCCCTCCTTGAGGCACCCTAAACCGAAAAGCCCTTCTTAAGGCAAAACAAAACCAAAAAGCCCTCCTTGAGGCACCCTAAACCGAAAAGCCCTTCTTAAGGCAAAACAAAACCAAAAAGCCCTCCTTGAGGCACCCTAAACCGAAAAGCTCTTCTTAAGGCAAAACAAAACCAAAAAGCCCTCCTTGAGGCACCCAAACTCAGAAAGCCTTCTTAAGGCAAAACAAAACCAAAAAGCCCTCCTTGAGGCACCCAAACTTTACAAAAAATCCCTCCTTGAGGCACCCAAACTCAGAAAGCCTTCTTAAGGCAAAACAAAACCAAAAAGCCCTCTTTGAGGCACCCAAACCCAGAAAGCCTTTCTTAAGGCAAAATAAAACCAGAAAACTTCAATTAAGGTAAGATCGAACTAGAAAGCCTTCCTTAAGGCGAAATAAAACCAGAAAGCCCTCCTTGAGGCGAAATCAAGCTTATCCAAACTTATCCAAAGCACCAACCACCAAGAAATTCAAATGACCTTCACTATCCAATTTATTGTGAAACTCTAGGCCTTCACTTGGTTATAGGGCATGTATAATCTTGTTTGCATGACATTCCTGTGCGCATGACATTACGCATGCATTGTTCATCCAAAAAGGCATATTAAGCACACATGACATGCACGAATTTGCATGCAGCAGGAAAACCAAAAGGTGGCTGTGGCTTTGATTTAGTTCCTTAAAAAAAAAAGAAGAATTAAACCTCAATGATGCCCCATATCGTATTTTTCTGCATCATCTCATCACCAGAAGGGCGACAGAGTAGAGAGAGAATTTGAATACGAGTCTACTTCAAATGAGCTCAACAATGGTTACCCAAAAAATTGACTATTGAGGAGACCAAGCTAAATAAAAAAAGAGATTGAAGTTAATCTTGGTGGAAAAACAAGCCTGATGATCAGAAATCTACCAAATCAGTTTCCAAGACATGATCTGCTGCAAATTCTGGACAAGCATTATCTGGAGGAAAACAAGAATAAGTCCAAAAGGAAGTCTGCTTATGATTTCCTCTATTCGCCTATGGATTTCAAGACTGGAGGAAATATTGGTTATGCATTTGTGGACTTCACCAGCAGTGTTGGGACAACTTGGCTTTACAAAGCTTTCAACAATCATGAAGGGGACGATGCCATCAACAGGAAAGCTTAAAAAGTCTATTGTGTTCATATTCCAAGGGAAAGTTGCATTTACCAACCATTTCAAGTATTCAGTCTTCGGAAACCTTGCCTGAACTGGAATCTGGGGTGAATTGGAAACATAAATACAACATCAGACCGCAGGAGAATCCAATGGTTAATTGAATTCATCCCAGGTTATCCGTCCACAATGGTAACTCTATCCAATGATCGGGCAGTCATCTCAAAAAAAAAAAAAAAACTCCAATGTGGAAAACCGAAAGGACATATTGGTAGTTTGAAGGGGTGTCAATCAAAACCAGAGCCACACTTTGGATTTTCCTAATGCATCCACATTCATTATGTCATAGATGTTTTATATTCAATTTTGATGTTCAATATGCATTCGTCATGTTATTGCATGTCAATATCCACATACGGGTGACAGCATGCAGCGAACCATGTCCGATTCAGTGTTTCATACCCCAAACCCAAACTCTTAATGCTAGGGGCAGATAAAAGCCAAACCACTGGGTGTCATCAGCAGCAACGTCCTCACGACTTCTGATGAGCATTGTCAAGGTGTACTTTCCAAATCTCGAAACGGATCAATACAAAGAGATCAATTCGGCTGGGGCGCTCGTGCAAAACTCTTGGACCATTCAAAAAAAAATCGCAAAGAGAAAATTTCTGACACGGAAAACCGAGAGGACGTGTTGGTAACAAGAAGAGGGCGATGTCTAAAGCTGAAGTCACTGTTAATTTCCCTATTGTACTCATTATGATGTCGTCGTAATGATATTATGCGTGTTTGACATTCTGCTTAGATGCTCATATCGCATACATCGTGCCATTACACATAAACATCCATTAGTAGGTCATTGCATCTAATTCTCATAATAATTAAAATGAAGTCGATGTTGTGTACAAAAAAAAATGTAGTACGGAGCACTCAATCTAGCTCTCATCCTGTCACTCACCCACCTCCTTCTCCTCGGACTCACTCTGATGCGAAGCCCTATAGGCGTCAAAGTCCTCCTGCACCTGAGTCAAATCAGCCTAGATCCGGGCCATGTCAACCCGCACCCAGGTCAACTCGTGGGTCGCAGCCAAAGCCTGAGCCCCAGAAGCAGCTGCCTGTCTGGCCTGATCCTGGAGCATCTGCACTCGAATCTGCAAAATAACAACATAAGTTAACATACATACATACATGCATATTCATCCATGCATTGCATAAGTCATGTAATGATATAGGGATTGTAGAATGCTTACCGCCTAACTGGAGTTCTCCTGGACCAGATAAGCCTCCAAGCCCAAAGCGACCTGAGAAGTAGATGCCGTAACACTGGCAAAACATATGGGATGACTCCTATCCTGAACAGGGCCATGCTCACCAGCAATGGCACTCTCAGCACTTTCATATGCTGGGCTAGTCCGTTGACCAGAACCGCATCCCATACTTCTCTTGACCTGCACACAAAAAAAAAGAAGAAAAAGGAAAGGGGAAAGACGATACCGGAAGGCCAAAACAAAAACCAAAGATCTCCTGCTGCCACCCTCTGGCGCACAGGTCAAGTCCATGGAGACTGCTCCGACGCAGCTCGAGCCCAATCCAAAGAAGGAAAGGCAGCCAGGTCTGCTAGAGTGGAGAGCAAAGTCAGATTACAAGTGCTCTGCCCGGTGGGAAAAAGTGTGCATGATAACAAGACAAACACATAAGCTCGAGCACATCGCTCCAAGTCCTCCTCGGACAGGTCTGGGCGAGCAGCCCAATAAGCCTCCACCCTGGAGCATAAGATCTTCCCCTTCTCAAGGGTGCAGCCGATCAACCTGCCTATATAATCATCCTCCGACTGATGGCGAGTAAAATAGCAGTTGAAGCTGATCGGGAGTCCGCCGAACAAGAACCCAGTGATAGCAATGAAATTTGAAGGAGTAACAGCGAACTCCCCGATGGGTAAATGAAATGTGTGGGTGATGCAAGCCCACCTCTCACACAAAGCCGTCAACACAGCATGGCTAGTAGGCGGCGTGCTCGTCGACAATGACATAATAAAGGTCTCTGGACCCTGAATCCTAACCCGATCTCTCACAGACTCGGGGAGGCAGCCCCGCCAGACCCCGGGCGGAGAGAGATTTATACTGCTAGAAATTCCCCGGTCCTACACATTGAGGAAAGCCAACAAGTCAGCAGTTAATCTTTCTAACAATGGTCCGCCTCATCCAAGGGGCACGAAACCCGAGAAACCTCAAAAAAACTCATTGTAAGTACAATTTCACCAAATTTCATTTTCGACATATCCTGTATGCCAAGTCACACTAGTCTGCCACATACACACACACACACACGCACGTACCCTTTACCAAATCTCAGTCCCCCAGTGACTATAAAACGAAACTAGGTTTTTTGTGTCATTCCGTTGAGTGCACCACGTGGCTGTCACACACTCACATTCACACATTTCACAAATCTCAGTCCCACATGACTATAAAAGGTGACCCAAAACGCATCTTCTCGTATTTATTCTTGATCGAAGGGGCAAAAATTTTTGTTTCAAAATTATCGATCAAGGAATAAATACGTTCACTAAGCACACATTGCATGCTTTCTTTTGGCTCTGTATGGCAAATCATACATGACCATTTGACTCCAAAAGTCATTTTATCTTGGCGTCATCCCTACGCGAAAATCATCGTGAGGAACCGCTCGACTCCAAAAGTCGTATTTTTCTCTATATCATCTTCGTGCGTCATCCTTGCGCGAAAATCGTCGTAAGGAACAGCTAGACGCCAAAAGTCTTATACTTCTCTATATCATCTTCGTGCATCATCCTTGCGTAAAAATCATCGTAAGGAACCGCTCGACTCCAAAAGTCGTATTCTTCTCTGTATCATCTTCGTGCGTCATCCCTACGCGAAAATCATCGTAAGGAACCGCTCGACTCCAAAAGTCGTTTTATATTTCTCTATATCATCTTCGTGCATCATCCTTGCGTTAAAATTGTCGTAAGGAACCACCCGACTCCAAAAGTCGTATTCTTCTTTGTATTATCTTGGTGTCATCCTTACGTGAAAATCGTCGTAAGGAACCGCCCGACTCCAAAAGTCGCATTCTTCTCTGTATCATCTTGGCGTCATCCTTACGCGAAAATCGTCGTAAGAAACCGCCCGACTCCAAAAGTCGTATTTTTCTCCACACACGAGTCACACGCTTGCATATCATCTCGAATTTCGTGTTCTTTGTCGTGTATCTAAATCCGTTTCGAAAATCGGACTTTAGCTACACGAGGGGCAGCCTGTGAACACGGAATTTTATTGTAAAAAAAATGAAAAAAAATCGAAAAAAAAATTAAAAAAAAATTTACAGTGGTACGACTGTAATTTAAAAATTACAGTCGTACGACTGTATGATCGGGGCAGGTGAGCCAACCCATACCTTAAAAGCTGAAAGAACAGAAGAAGAGAGGGGGAGAGACAGAAAGAAGAAAAAAGAAAGAAAAAGGAAAAAAGAGAGGAGAAGAGAGGAGAAAATCAAAAAGAAAGGGAGGAACTCCTCATCAGAATCCCTCAACGTTTAAAATCTTTTGACCCAAAACTCTCAAACCCTAAATCAAGGAGAAAAATCCGGATTTTAGTGGATTGAAGCGATGCCAAGGGTCAATTTCGACTTGGAGGGACTTCTAAAAGGTAGGCGCCCCATTTCTCTTTACTTTTGTTTGCTTTCTGGGTATTGATTGCGATTTTTGCGTATTTTTATCTCATTTTCTGCGTTTCTACTTCTGGAAATCAAGAACAGTCACACGACTGTTCTTGAAATTGATGAACAGTCATACGACTGTAGTTACAGTCGTACGAGTGTTCTTGATTTCCAGGTGATTTTATTTCCAGCTTGTTTTAAATAAGATTTAGGCGAAATCCTGAGTTTGGAGTGTTTACAGTTACAGTCGTATGACTGTAGTTGAGTTTGCACGACTGTAATTTACAGTCGTATCACTGTCGTTTCCAGAATCAGAATTTCACCTTTAAAACCCAAAAATTTCTTAAAAAATCCATAAAAAATCATAAAAAATCCCCAAAAAATCCCAAAAAGTTAGAAAACCCCAAAAATCATCAAAATGAATTTTGTTGTGTGCATCACGACTCTAGATTCAATTTTCGGTGAAATTGCATTTAGAACAAAACCACGACGGAGACCCGATTCTCCCGAAAACCGACCCATCTTGCATGCTAAATTAAAATAAACCAGAAAAATGTTTTCAAAAACGATTTTCTCACAAAATCAAAAATACAGGGACGTTTCAAAATGATTTTCCAGGTCAAACCGAGCCGGCCGACCGGGCCAACCCGGTTACGCCCAATTACATGACCCCAAATCCTAATTTCCCAATTCTGTCTATTTGAGTCTTACTTATGGCGTGCCGTATAAATTATGCTAACCTTTGTTTTGTAGCTTTTATTTTATCTTAATTTTTATCTTTATTTGTATTCTAATAGAATAAATCGTGTATTTAGGTGGTTGTAATTACTTTTTAGATTCTCGTGTATTCTAGGCGATTGTATCAGTGAGGCGAGAGTTTTTATTTTTCCATTTAATTGGGTTGTAAACTTCTTAGATATTTACTTCTTTATTGTTTATGTTTGTATTATTCTGTATGTGCGCCGCATGTATTATTTAATAAAAATCAATTTTTAGCAATTTAAAGTGTCGTAACTAGAACATTGGCTAATAATATTTAAATTAGACATGAAATAAGGGACTTGTCCGAACCTAGATCTCTGAAAAATGTAGCAGTTCTCACTTCGATTCAGCTACACTGTAATTTCCTGGTTGAGCTGAGCCGGGTGGCGACTCCTATACTTTTTATCGAGATTTAGGTCTCGATTCTTTTAAGAAACAATCCGCTTTTCTAAAAAATGAATTTCCAATCAAAAACCCCACCCGTAGGAGGGCCCCACCCGAAATCGAGGTGCCCCTCCGAAAGGGAGTCCCGCGTCCCGTCGAAAACGCGTCGTCCGCCCACATATGTGTATGTTTTGAATGTATGTACGTGTATGTGTCAATATGTGCATGTGCAAATGATATTGGGAGCTTTATTTCTCGCTAATCGTCAAGTCTTGAAATGCCATGCCCTTGCTGGGGAGATCGAGTCGAGCCTCTGGCTGGGGAAAGTAGGTCACACCTATGACTGATCTTGTGGGAGAGCATATTCTTATGTGATGTGATTCTCGCACTCCTATTAGGGATATGCAGGGATATGCAATGGCTGTTAGGGAAGTCCGATAATAGTTAGAGAGAAAGTGGTGGCGTTCTTTGTGATGGTTCCGCTGGGGAATAGTACAGAGGATCCTGTCGGAGAATAGTAGAAGAGCTTCTGCTGGGGAATGGTGGAAGGTTTCCACTTTTCTGCCCCTAGGAATGGTGAATCTAGAAGTGCTCTAAATTTTGCCTGAACTGCCCAATGTGGGTTTTCAGCTCAGTAAGCTACTATAACTTTTGCCCCGAGGTGCCTTTTCAGTTTTCACCTCAGCGAGCCCTTTTTTTTTTAAAAGTGCTCTAATTTTTGCCTAAACTACCTAATGCAGGTTTTCAGCTTAGCGAGCTACTCTAATTTTTGCCTGAGGCACCTTTTCGGTTTTCTCATCAGTAAGCCCCTTTTCCTTTTTTTTTAAATGCGACATATGTAAGCGAAAGTCGTGTACAACCGCATATGATGCTTGATGCGGATTCAAATCCAAGCAGAATTGGGACATTTAAATGAACAGAGCAAGGCATTCATTCATTTATTCATTGTTTTAGCATAATACACATCCTAGATGAAATGAAGTTAAGAACGGAATCAGCAATGGTATCTGTGTTGGCCGAATTCACGACTGCCACCAACCGGTCCTTGCAGATTTTCCCGCTAGTGGTGCTCATCTCACCATCCTAACTTTTGCGTGGACCGCCTTTTCGGTTTTTGATCCATCGGGCTTTTTTTTATTTATTTCTATTTTTTTTAAAATGCGGAGACCTGTGACATCATGGTCAGCTCCGTTCTCATCCACATTAGGTGGTTGACAGCCATGGCTGTGAAATGATGCCTGTTTGTCGTGAATAGTCTTGTCTTTCTAGCGACGTCAGTTTCTCCTTTTGTGGTTTGCCCCTCTTCGTCTGATCTGGGTCTGTGGAGTTTCTGCTCAGCTGATTTTGCCCTTAGAACCTTTATAGTATGGCATTTGGTAACTTCTCTGTCGATTCCCAATCATGTTGTGGTAGGATCAGGTAAAGCTTGTTATGCACTTTTGGATACTTTGCAATTTCTTTTTTTTATTATTTTTTTATCAGGCGTGAGATCTTTTCAAGACGGATACCATTTTTTGATCGTCATCTGTCTTTAAGTTCATTTCATGCAATGATGTGTCATGTATGCTAAATACATTAAATGAATGTTTGTATGCATGCACAGTGTTCCATCCAGAAAAATATTGCACAAATAGTTGAAACCAAATTGCATTACATTAAAAGCCTCGTGGGCTGAATTGTTCATAAAACAGAAAAGAAAACAAAAGTAGATACATTAAAATAGCTGTCATCCTTCACACATGGAGGGTCTTCTTCTGCTACTGCGTCATCCCCTTAATAGCTTGAACATGCGGATCAGTTAAAGCTGGGCTAAGGATTGTTCTGAACACTGGGCTTCAAAGGTGGTTTTACAATCTTTCCTTCAGTGATTAATTGTCGGACAGCCCTTAGTAGTTACATGCAGTCATTCGTATGGTGCCCCACTGTCACGTGATAGGAACAGAACTTGCCCTTGTCCATCTCAGCCGGCTTTTCAAACGGCTTCAGAGAATTCAGAAGCCCATCATTCCTGCATTTCGTAAAAATCTTGGCCAAAGAAAGAGTCCAAGGGGATAGGCCTCTATTTTGTACATTTCCATCTTGGCTATTTTGCTGCTAGGACACAATGACAACTTCGGCTTGTTTATCTTTTGAGGATTGTTCGCTTTTGCCTATAGATCCAGAACTAGATCCACTGCTTGATCCAATAGTAGTCATTGATCGATACCCAAGACCATACCCGGAGGTCCTGCCATGCTTTTGGTTCACTGCATTTTCTTCCTCGTCCTTTTCAATTTTCATGGCCATGCTATACACTTCACTGAGCTCACTAAAGGAATGGAATTTCATGTTGTTTCGAAAGATGTCCTTACTCCCATCGATCAACTTTTGAATCAGTTCATCTTTATCGGGGTGGTTCTTTAGCATTTTGTTCATCCATCTCTGGTAATAGGCATCAAAGGATTCATTCTGTTGTTGCTTAACCCTTTCCAGATCATACAACTTCACCTGGATCTTGGTGTTGAAGCTGTAGTATTTGATGAAGAACACTGACAAGGCCTCCTAGTCTGACTGCACATCTTTAGACAAAGAGTTGTACCAATTCAGGGCTCCCCTTTCCAGTGTGGTTGGGAAGAAATTAACTAGCTGCTGTTTAGTGGTGCCCGCAGTCAGCATGATTCTGACATAAAGGTTCACATGGGCCTCTGGTGAGCCAATCCCCTTGTAGGAAGGGACTTTAGGCACTTGAAATCCAATGGGAAAGGTCTCAAAGCCCTTGTTGATCATCGCATCTACATTCACCCCTCTTTTGGAGCCCAGGCTGATGTTAGCCCCTTTCTTCAGTTTAGCCACAACTTCGTCAAGTTCAGAGTACTTGGCCTTCAGCTTTCTTTCCATAGCTACCTCGATTTCTTGTAGCTTTTCTAAGCTAGCCGAGGTATCACCACCTTACTGGGATGATTTAACTTCTTTCTCCTTTCCGGTCCTACTACCACCAGTTTCTCCAACCTCTCTGACTACAGCCCGTATTTCCTCCTTAAGCATATCACGGAAATCCTATGATCTTAGGAAATCCTTTAAAGCATCAGCGAGGCTTGCTGTCAGATTAGCCATCTCTACTTCTTCCCTAGAACCAGAATCACTTTCTATTTCAACTACTCTTCATTCCCCAACAGCCCTCGAAGCCTGAGATCTTATCCAAGGTCGCTCTAACTTATTCTGCTCGACATCAGTCAGGAAACATTTAGGGTCAATGTATGGAATGATGTCATGATGAGTGAGACATTGAAAATACTTATGATGAATGAATGGAGTGATGTCGTGCGTGAAATGATGATATGAATGATCTCTACTTATTATTCTATTTTCTTTTTCGAACATTCCAAGAACACCCAATGCTTATGCAAAAGGATCACATGTGGACCATCACACGGACAAGCGTTCGGTGCCTTTGGGGCACCTAGTGAATCTCATGAAATGGTCACGTGCTTGCCGACACATGGATAGAGTTTCGACACTTTGTAGGTCTATGAAATGAAATGAAATGGTCGCCTGAGGGCCAGCTTACAAACAAAATTCTGATGCTTTTGAGGCATATGATATGAAATAATGTTGTAAGAAAGTCACGTGTAACAGGGGACACGGACAGGGGCTTGGCGTTCGGGGAACACCTTTCATGATTTAGTAATCTTATGAAATGCCCCTACATGCGTACCAATCCGGCACTCGGGGAGCGCCTTGAATGATGTAATAATGTCATGAAGTAATCTGATGTGGACTACGATGCTATATGATATTTATGATGAATGGGTATGATGTCATAAAATGCATCGTGTGGATTGTCACATGGAAGTATACCTAGGACCATTGTGGTCTCTATTGAATGAGATAATTTGGTGGAATGGCCGAATGCAATCCGGTCCATTGGCAGAATATGGGTAATTTTGGGATACCCGATATGTTATGAAATGATTATGATAGGTATTCTTGAAATATCCATAATTTAAATGAGGTGAAATGATATGGATGCTTATGTCACACAATGTGCAAATGGCTGCACAAAAACATGGTTAGGATACATGACATATATAATGATGTTATGTATGCTATGTGAAAAAAAAATGCTAATCACATAAATACAATGTTATAGCTACAAAAATAATGGTTAGTATATATGACACACGGATGATCTAATTTTCACACACGAAAATAAAATGCAAGTGGCTGCATAAAAAATGTGGGTTAGTTATCACACAAATGCTTTGTGAATGGTATGTTATGTGCATGAAAAATGTTGATTAATATATGTCACGGGATGTCGAGAGGTGGATAACACATAGCACACAAAGCGTATTCTTCCAACCTTATTCCTCCAAACGTGGTCAGTCTCGAAAATTCTAACCGAGTCCTAGGTGGGGTTCTCTTCGATCATCAACCAGGGATGATGAAGGCGTGATTTTATTTTATTCACACGATTTATTTTGCTATCCTAGGGGAATCCAACTAAGGTTGCCTATATGAGTTCGATCCAAGTCGGGTTAAAATCAAGGCTCCCATAGCAAAATATACTCCTCACTTCTCCCCACTCAAGGGTCCGAACGAAGGGGTTCGTATGAGGCTATGGGTGGTGTTTCGTATTGTGCCCCTAAGGCCATGAGGAACAAAGGCGAGACTTCAACAATTCACGGGGTTAAAAAGGGATACTTAACCTAATGCAAAAATGTCTAACTAAAGAATGCAAAATAAAATACCATACAAGAATCATCCACCTTATTTTGATTAGACACTTTTCAGGACTTGTCAAATTCCTTTAAGTTTTTAAGAAAACTTTTATGAGAAAATCCCCAGCGGAGTCGCCACTGTGAGCGAACGACGTTTTCGACGGAATGTAGACTCCCTTTCGAAAAGGGCGCCTCGATTTCGGGCAACCCTCCCTCGTGTGAGGTTTTTGGAATGGAAATTCGTTTTTAGAAAATTAGATTAATTCATAAAAAAAACGAGACCTAAGTCTCAATAAATAGTGTAGGAGTCGCCGCCCGGCTCAGCTTAACCGGGAAATTTCAATGTAACTGAACCGGACGAACGGTTGCCACACTATCCAGAGATCTAGGTCCGGACAAGTCCCCTATTTCGTGTTTAATCAAAATAAATACGGCCAATGTTCTAAGATGGTATTTCATAATTCTAAAGTCAATTTTATTAAATTAAATCCTGCAGCGCGCATACACAAATAATAAGAAAGGAGTAAATAATTAATTGAATTATTACAACCCGATCGAATAAAAAATAAAAACTCTCAACCTCACTTTACAAACACCTAAAATACACGAGAATCTAAAAAATATACAATCGCCTAAAATACACAAATTAATCTATTAAAATACATCAAAATAAAAATAAAAGAAATTAAAAACTACAAAACAGACGGTTAGCACAATTTACGGCACACCACAAATAAGACAGAATAGGAAATTGGAAATTGGAAACATGCATTTAAGGGGATAACCGGGTCGGCTCGGCTAGCTGGCCCAATTAGACCTGGAAAACATTTTGAAACATCCCTGTATTTTGGTTTTGTGAGAAAATCATTTTGAAAACATTTTATTTTCCGGTTAACTTTAATTTAGCATGTGAGATGGGTCGGTTTTCGGGAGAATCGGGTCTTCGTCGTTGTATTGTTCTAAATGCAATAACATTGGAAATTAAACCTAATGTCGTGAATGCACACAACAAAATTCATTTTGATAATTTTCTAATTTTTTTGATTTTTTTATGAATTTTTAGGAATATGTATGAATTTTTCTGGATTAAAAAGGAAATTCTGCCTCTGGATGGAAATTATAGTCGTGCGACTGTAAATCATCCGGATGCAGAAAATCACTAAAATTTTATTTAAATAAAACTAAACTTCGAGAGAAATCAAGAACACTCGTACGACTGTAATTACAGTCGTACGACTGTTCTTCAATTCAAGAACAGTCGTACAACTGTTCTTGATTTCCAGAAGCAGTAAGCGCAGAAAACGAATTTATATACACCAAAACACACCAAATCACCCAAAAAAGCAGCAAAATTGCAGGTTTGAAGTATGTTTACCTCTTTGGCGCTGATCCACCGTAGAAATGACCACTGGAAACACCTCAATCCTTTCCAAATTGCTTCTTTTCCTTTGAGTTGGTGTTTGAAAATTTGAGTCTGAAAATCTCCAAAATGTGAAGGTTTCTGAGAATTTTAAGTCTGAAATTAATTGAGTTTAGAGTGTCAGATTATTAACCTAGGATTTCTAATAGATTTTTAATTTAAACACTTAAGAATTAAAAAGAAAAAGATGAGAAAAAGATGCTTGAGTTTGAAGTTTTCTTTTTCTTCCCTTTTTGTTCAATTCTCTCCCAATTTTTCTCTCTAAACTCTTTTTAAGATCAGAAGCCAAAACGTCCTCTTTTCTTCCTTCTTTTCCTCTTTTTATTCCGGTCTTCTTGGTTTCTGGTTGGAGGAGCATTAAATGCTCCCCCACTTTTCCTTCCTTCAGGGTATGGGCTGCTACACATGCTCCGCTGTTACAGTTGTACAACTGTAACTACAATCGGGTGACATGTTGGAATTTTTTTTTTTTACGAATGGAAAATTCCGGCACTTACAGTTAATAACATGTTTTGCTTTGCCATCTTTGACCTTAAACTCGCTATTTCTACAAGGAATCAATGTACATAGTTGGGTGCTTTAGATTATATTATTTATGGCCTTTTTTGCTTTTGATACACGCATTCCTTCCATTCCACATCCTTTGGCATGTCCCTTGTGAACACGAACCATGCAATTATGCCTATACGCCTCAAGTAGTGGTACAATTGGACGTTCTCATATCTTGAATATCCAAGCATTAAAAGTCTCAATCATATTGTTAATACAATGTTCTAACTTTAAATTCGAGCTATATGAATGTCTACTTCATAGTGACATAGGAATTTGCAATAACTAATTATATGGCTTTCCTTGAAGTTTGTTTTTCATAGATTTCATTGTTGCCCAAAATTCAAAGCCACTTGTTGCCTTTACAATAGAACAAAACTCTTTTTTCATCCCCGAACTAGGAAAATTTTGTTTGAAATTCATTCATATATGCATGGCATAAAACCTACGGTCTGCCTTTGAAAATAAATTTTTCATAACATCAATGAGACCTTGTAAATGAAGATTATAATATATGAAAAATTAATAGAATAAAATGAATTAAAACCAACATCTTAGCCATGGATTTCATTATTTAACTAAATTTATTAAATAAAGCCTTACTCAAATACAATCTCAAACTAGAGGTAGCAAGCTAAATACAACATTAAACATAACAATATAAAAAAGAAACAACATAACAATAAGAAAATTACCTTCTGCCTATTAGACATAAAAGTAAAATGTATTTCCTCAATATCACCACTGATGCATTGCTTCAAGCAATCTAAAAAGAATTCTTGTGACATGTAACTTTCATTCCCCACTATAGCAATTGCTAATGGAAAAATTCCTTTGTTTGCATCCAATAAAATAGTAGTCGATAAACATCTACCATACGAACCCTTTAAGTAACATCCGTCTAGACTAGTAAAAGGCCTACAACCTACAAGAAAACCTTTCTTCATGGCCTCAAAACAAATGAATATACTCTTAAATTGTGGTGGTTGATCCAAATTTTCTTTTGTTTGATACTCTAACTTAATCATTATTTCAGGGTTATATCTTATAATTTCTATTATTCATTTGTGGAGTTCCTCGTATGATTCAACATGTGAGCCCTCATTTTTATCCCGAGCAAGGTTTCAAGCCCTATACAACTGCCACAATGGCACTTCAATGCCCTAAACTTTAGTCAGTGTGGCTTGTATGGTCTTATTTGAAGCATTTAGGTCATTAGCTAGTATGTGTTGTAACTTATGAGTAACCCACTTAGTCCTTGCATTAGAATTTTTATTGTCTGTAGGCCTTGTACATGAATGCACTTCATTCAAAGTTTTAACCATAAATGTTTTGTCATTTTGTAAAATTAAAGCATGGATTCTCCACTTACACGACTCTCTAGTGCATATTGCAGTAACCCTTTTTCGGTCATTTTTAATCCTATCCAATAAATACCCTCCACTATGCATCTCTAAAGAATTTGACATCATCAAATACTTGTCCTTCTTCGAATGTTATCTTACTATCTCCAAGATAATAAAAAGGATTGTCATACATGCCTTTGAAGGGATCTTTCCATTTTCTCTTTTTATTATATGCCTTACCTCTCCATCAACATCAGTTTCATTACAATCATAATCACTTCCCTCAGAAATTTCCTTTTCATTGTCTATTGATGCATCATTTAAGTCACTTTCATCAACTTCTACATTATCACTTTCTCTATGTACATCATCATTGTTGTCATCACTATCTTGATTCAAATTATCCTCATTTAAAAGCCCTTTCAATTCATCATCATCTTCATCACTATTAGATAATACATAATTCTCATCATTATCACTATCACCATTATTATTATTATCACTAATTTCATTACCATCACATAAGCTGCTACCTCCCACGCTTATCCCTCCACCTCTTCCTCCTAAGCTTATCCCTATGCCCTTTCCTCTCAAGCTTCTCCCTCTACCTTCTCCCGTTGATATATTTTTCTTTGCAAATCTTTCTTTATTTTTGTTATTTTATCCTCAAGCACAGTTAGGAAGAAGTTTCTGCCAAGTACCTCATTCACTTGTCTGCGTCCATGTTAAGTAGACTCAATCGAATGTGTAGAATCAATTATATGATTACTACTTAGGCTTAAACCTATTTGAAGTAGTTCAAAATAATCAATGATCCTATCGTCCAAGTCCATAGCAATTTATTAACCTGCCAAACAAAGCCACATATTATTGTGAGGAATCATGGATAATAAAATAAATAAAAAAAAAGAAACAAAATAAAGTTTATAGAGAAATATCACATAATTTTTAAACAGAACAAGTGAACCAAAATACCATCATTAAATTAATAACTTCAAAATCACTAGCAATGCAAGTGACACTATACAAATACAATCACAGTAGTAGCAGAAATCATAAAAAAAGAAGAAATTATCCATGTCTAATTGAAGGTGCTCTTCAGCCTTATTTATGCCTGATTTTTGCTTAGAATTAATTATTATGTGCAATCTTAATAAATGTGTTTCTTAGTTGATCAAGAGCAGACAATAATTGTAATATTGTATCTAATGAATATGAGAGCACTAACATGTAAAGTAATATGATAAAATTATTTTCCTTTTGCTCTTCATGGTTCATGCCCCAAGTTGCAAGTAATTTTACAGTGAAGTCCATAATTCCATTAAAAGGAATATAATTACAATTTATGCTTCATAAATTAGAAAAGAATTATGATGGTCTCAAATAGGCTAGCTACAGTACTAGAGGGGGGTGAATAGTACAATATAAAATAAAAAGTTTTGTAAACAATTTAGAAAATTCTTTTTAAATAAAGATAATTTTCTTTTAATAAATACAAGTTTATAAAAAATGTAGAATTAATAAAATGATAAAACTTATGAATATAAATATGCTTGACTAAATAAAAGGTCTTCAAATAATAATGCTATTAAATTAAATTGCAGAAAATTAAATAGCAATAAATATAAAGAGTATAGGGATAGAGAATTGAAGACACAAGATTTATACTGGTTCGACCCGACCGGTCTACATCCAATCCCCAAGCCAACCCGCTTGAGATTTTCTACTATTGTTTTCTTTACGGGCAGGAAACAAGCCTGTGTTACTTTTTGCGAGTTCAAGTAACAAACTCAATACTTTTGCAAGCTAAGTATCAAATCTCTACAGTTACTTTTTCAGAGCTCAAGTAACAAAAACTCTTCCAGTGCTTTTTAATGCTCAACACCAAACTTATCCCGGTATTTATCAAAGTTCAAATAGCAAACTTCTGCTGATGCTTTTTTTTAAAGCTTAAGCATCAAACTTGTACAAGCTTTGTTGATCACATTATCAACAAAGTTAACCCCCTTTCACACAGATCCCTTGTGTGAAAATACAATTCCCTTAAGATGAATATTTGAAGGAATATATGAACGAGATGAAGCTTTGCTCTCTTTTTGTACTTGTAGGAATTTTAGAAGACTTGAATATAAAAAGCTTAGAATGTATGAAAATTGCTTTAAGTCTCCCACTTTCTCACCTTGATCTTCATTTATTTATATAGGTAGAGAAGTGCTTCCAACAAAGAAGGAGTAGCCGTTTTATGTAGCTTTTAATGAGATTATGGCAGTTGAGTTCTCCTTCTGAAGAGATTATAGTTGTTGTGTTCATCTCCTAAAAGCATATGGTTATTGCTTTTAGTTTATAAGACAAATGTGGCAGTTGAATCCTCCTTCTGAAGAAATTATAGTTGTTGAGTTTATCTCCTGAAGTCATATGACTGTTGCTTTTAACTCATAAGGTACATATGGTGGTTGATATGAACTCTTGAGGTATTATGGCAGTTGTCTTTAGCTTGTAAGCAACCCATTATAAGTTCTTCTTCAAAGGAAGTGGATTTACTGCTTGTAAGAACATCTTCATAACTTATAATATGCTTTATCATATAAGCAAAATAATTTCATTTATTGTTCTAGCTCATAATACTTTTGGCTTCTTTATGTGACATTATTTCTTTATATGTCAATAGTATTTAATTAAATTTTCCAACTTGTAATCATTAAAACAAATGTCAACAAATTGCAATTCAAGATTCATAACATAAAATAAAATGAACCCTAACTTCAGTAACAAAAAGAAATTTATCAGGCCAATCAACACATTAAAAGGAGAGAAATTAAGCGTTCAAGAAGGAACTAGCCTTATACTAAAAGAATAATTAATGAGATGAAGTTGCAACGACAATAGAGACTTCACATCCCCAAATAGTGAAACATGAAAACGCAGGAATATCAAACATTGTTAAAATGGGGGATAAATGGAAAATTAAACAAAAAGGGCAATTTTCTCCATTCAATTGTGAACCTCATCACATTTAACGGAAAAACATAAAAAAGTAACAAAGTGATGTAATAGTTGGATGGAATCAAAATAATTAGAGGTATACATTATATTGGTAAAATAGGGAGAGGTACTAGTCCATTTTGATAAACCTTAGGGAGGTTATAATTAATTATCCATTTTAATTTATGGTCTATGCTACATCGTTTCACACAAATGAACCAAAAGTCAGGTTATGGATGGGCACGGTCTCAATTTTTAGTTCAAGCTGTTTTTATTTATTAAACCAACTTAACTATTTGTCGATTACCGATTTAACTGACCTAACCGGCTGATTCAATACAGTTTTAATAACAATGATTTTATAGGGTTTTTATAATTATGGCATGAACAAAAAAATATGAAATAACATAGAAAAGCATAATTTAAATTTACATACAAATTTGATATTTTATAAATTATAAAGATAACATTTTTTATAATAGAGAAATGTATCCTAAAAATGTGAAGGTACTGTGAGCGGACGACCTAAAAAAGGTGGGATACGGCGAAGTGAACCGGGAAATTGAACTGGGTTTCATGATTTGATTTGATGAAAACGGGTTTGTAAGTCTTGCTTTAAGGAAAACTATTAGTTTATTTAGAAATTCCTTTTGTAGAAAATATTTTCCCATTTTATTACTTAAAGACCTCGAAACCTAAATTTCAAGATCAGTGACAGAGTCGTCACCCGGATCAGCTCATCCGGGAAATTCCGGTACAGCTCTCTATCGAGTGTAGACTGCCGTACCTAATCAAGAGATTTAAGATTCGGGCAACTTACCTATTCAACCTCGAGCTTGTATTCATTTTATAATTTATATTACCATATTTATTCAATTGATTATCTTTCTCTACCCAGTTTTGTTTAATTATCAGCCGATACTCATATAGATGACAGAAATAAATTGCAGAAAAGTAAATTATGCATCCAAATTATACAAAAATAATAGAAGCCGCTTATACAACTAAATTGAATGAAAAAGAAAACTCTCATCCTCTTATTACAAGCGCCAAGAATACACGGGTATCTAAAAATTTATAAACACCTAAAATACACGAACTAATCCATTAATTACATCAAAAATAATAAAAAGGGAAATAAATGTTGCAAAATAGACTGTTAACACAGTTATCACACAAACACAAATAGGACTCACACCAGACAGAATTGGGATTTTTAGGAAAGGGGGCATACATTTAGGGGGTAGCCGGGTTGACTCGGCCAGTTGGCCCAGCTGTAAGCGCCGGAATTTTCCATTAAAAAAAAAAAGAAAAAAGACAATAGTCGTACGACTTTGACTACAGTCGTACGACTGTTGGGTCGTGGCAGGTGAACCAGCCCATACCCTGAAAATTGAAAAATGGGGGAAAGGGAGGGGGGAGCTTTTGAATCTTAAAAAAAGAAAAGAAACAGAGAGAAAAAGAGAAGCAGAGAAAGACAAGAGAGAAAGACCAAGCAGGTGGTGAGCCAAAAACACCAAGACTAAGACCCAAAATCAATCCCTAAACATTGATAACAAGTTACTTAACCTTTGCTCATTGATTGGAGATCGTTTCGGATTTGTTTCGGGTTGTTTCGGATCGTCATGGTTTTCTGCCGATTGAGTTCCCAGGACACATTCCAAGCTTTCAATCCATTCTTTGGATGTTTAGAGCATCCAAACAACATCAAGGTAAACTCTGAGAGGCCTTAAACCTATTTGCATTGTCTTTTCTGTGTATTTTCTTTGTTTCTGCGAATTTCAGAACCGGATTGCCCAAATAGCGTCGTACGGCTCTGATCATGGAGAACAGAGCCGACTCTGTTCTCTAGGGACAGACTCCCGGTTTGTCCCGATCGGTTGAAAACAGTCCGTTTTCCATTTTGTGCATTCTGTTGCGATCATTTTCGGCCCAAATCCATCTGTATGCCATAAAATTTTGGTTTTTATATTTCTATACGTATGGATATTAGTATTTTTTATATTTTCTGGGGTTTTATTTTCTGAGTTTCGAGGTAGTTTTATCCGAATTGGATCCATAATTCAGCATTAGCGGACCCTCGAACCCTATATAGTCCCCAAAAAATATTAAAAACAAACAAAATAGTATCTTCACAAATATTTTTGGTGTGTTTATTGTATTTTGGACCCTAGATGAAATGCGTATTTAGGAACCCACACGAACGGAACTCGGAGTTTCAGGATAACTGACCCACAAAAACAACAATTTTTATAAAACCGAGCCAAATGGTTTATAAAAATTAATTTTCCAGCACAAAAATCCACAGGGCATTTCAAAACCGTTTTCCAGGTCTAATCCGTCCGACCAGTTGGGTCGAACCGGTTATTCTAAAATCCCCATTCTGTCCTGATTTGAGTCCTACTTGTGTTTATAATATAAACTGTGCTAACCAATCTATTTTGCAGCATTTATTTTTATTTTTATTTTTATTGTATTTAATAGATTAATTCATGTATTTAGGCGGTTGTATTTTTAGATCCTCGTGTACTTAGGCATTTGTAAAGTGAGGACGAGAGATTTTATATTTTATTCAATTTGGTTGTATAATCGGCATTTATTATTCTTTTGTATATTTATGTGAATGGTTTAATTTCCCGCAATTTCTGTTATGCACTTCTGCCTTAGCATCGGATTAATGAAAATAAACAAATTGGGGTTAGAAAAGATAATAAATTGAATAAATATGATTTCATAAATAATAAACGAATACAAGCTTGAGGTTAAGTAGATAAGTTGCCCAAACCCTGAATCTCTGGATTAGGTACAGTAGTCTGCGCTCAGTAGGGAGCTGTACTGGAATTTTCCGGATGAGCTGATCTGGGTGGCGACTCTGTCACTGATCTCGAAATTTAGGTTTCGAGGTCTTTAAGTTGAAAATGGGAAAAAGGTTTTCTACAAAATGAATTTCAAAATAAATAAACGAATGTTTTTCCCTAAAGCAAGATAAACAAAAATCCGTTTTCAAATCATGATACGATTTCAAAAATCTTTTTCCCTGGTTCGCTTCGCCGCATTCCGATAAAAGGTCGTCCGCTCACACCAGCTAAACCTGGAAAACGGTTTTTGAAACGCCCTGTGGGTTTTGTGTTGGAAAAAAATTTTGGAAGAACATTTGGCTCAGTTTTATGCAAATTTCTATATTTTAGCGAGTCTGTTATCTCGGAACTCAGGGTCGTGCGGGTTTCCTATTTTTAACAACCATCTAAAGTTTGAAAGCGGTAAATACACAAAAAACGATTTAATTCTGAACACAGCATCGCACGATGATGTCCGTGTGGGTTATCTCTCGATCCTGTCTCCCTCTAAGAACTACAGTCGTGCAGCTATGGTCAGAGCCATACAGCTCAAGTTAAAGCCGTGCTGCTATAACATCCATAGTCGTGCGGCTGTAACACCAGAAACCTAAAATAGGTTTTCTCGTTTTTTCAAGAATCGCTCTTTTGTTTGTTTTCGATGTTTCCTAAGGATTTTTGTAGGGTCCAGGCATCTACTAATACTGGACGACGGATCCAATTTGGATCAAACAACCCCGAACTCCAGAAAGCGAAATCCAGGAAAAACCAAAAATCTAGCATCCGCACATATACAAATCTAAAAACCTCAGTTTGATAATGCACGGATGTATTTGGGCCAAAATATATCTTAATGGAATGAACAAAATGGAAAACAGACTGCTTTCGGCCGATTTGAGGGATTTTTCGGGTTCTGGAAGAAACACCACCGTGTGGCTGTAATGTTATAGTCGTGCGGCTCTATTCCAAGAGACTATAGCTGCACGGTTGTGTTCTAAGAAAACACAGCCGTGCGGCTCTGTCAGGGTAGTCGGTTTTCCGGAAATTGACAAAATAGAGGAGAAAATGCACAAAAACACAATGAACACAAGTTTAAGGCCTCTCAAAGTTTACCTTGTTGTTGTTCCAGTGTATTGGACAATAAAAAAAGGATTAAAGAGCTAGAATGTGCCTCGAATCCATAAACTTCCTGAAATTCTTAAAACGAATCCCGAACCAATCCGAAACGAACCCAAAAATGTGTCCGGACGAGTGAGAAACGGTCTAAAACTCTCACTTGATGTTTTGGGTGTATTTTGCGCCTTGGTTTTTCTGTTTCTCTCTATCTCTTTTTCTCTCTTTTTCTTTCTTCCTTCTCTGTTTCTTTTTCTCTCTTCTTGTTTTTTCTAATTTTTTGAAAAATCCCGTTTTGCCAATCCGAATTTTTCTTCTTTTATAACTCTCTCTCTCTCTTTTGTTACTTCCTATGTTTAATAAGCCACCCTTCTTTTGGGATTTCAGTTGAGAATGGTGAAATCAGCCTCCTCTTCAACCAAGTTGCTCTGCTTTTGTAGAGCAACTTGGTTGCCCACCAGAGCCGCGTGGCTCTAAGTGTTAGAGCCGTACGGTTGTAGTTTTGAAAATACAGCCGTGCGGCTCCAGATAGAGCCGGGGCAGACTCCCCTGATTCCTACATTCACCTCTAAACCTTGTAATCACTCAAGGGACCTTTCTCGGGGTTTCGAGTCACGAACGGTTCAGTTTTCGGAGCATTTCAGGCATTCTAGGCGACCCCACTACTCACTTCCAAGTCTGACTGCTTAACAAGTAATAAGGGATTTTCATCACGGAGGTCAGGAAAACTCGTGCTCACAGGTACATCATAATGACATATTTTACTAACTATTCTCTTAATAATTTATTGGTACACTAAACTGAGGGATATAGTATTAAAATACCCCATAGTTGTTAGAGAAATGTTAATCTGAGCCCAACCTCTAATCAATGCCATTAAGAGTGTAAGATGCACTGCAAATAGCAATTATTGGCCAGTTTAATGGGAATCAATTTTTTTGTGTTACCACATTAGAAGCCCATGGATTGAGTCCTTATAATGCCTAATAGGATAAATGAATCACTCATATCATGACATGTTTCAACTAAAGTGACACTCTATATCAACCCTTATTCATTCCAAAATACTTCTTTTTTCTTTGATTTGTGATTATAAAAACAACAGGAGGGGGAGGAAGATGGAGAGAGATAAATAAAAAATGTAGGAAAAGTTATGGTGAATGGAGCATATTTATTTCCATATTGTCAAATCGACGATTATTGAGTAGATCAAGGCGTATTCCAGTGATATTTTCTTTTTTGATAGTGAAAAATATAGGGATGATCATGGGCGGGGCGGGAGGTTAGGAATTCCATACCATCTCCTTCTCCACCTCTTTCGGGGAACCTCCATTCCCATCCCCAAGAGGGCCAGGAAAAAATGTCTACTATCTCCATCCTTGTGCAGATCCCCATCCTCATGGGAATCCTCATTCCTAAAGAGATCCCTATTCCCCATCTTTATAATTTCAAAACTCGTTTTATACCAAAAAGATGGACAATTGTACTTTTGTTTTCAATATTTCTACTTAATTTTCTCATATTTTTTATAGTGTATTTTTGCAACAAATCTATAAAAAAATACACTACTGTAATTTATGCAATCCATAGTTCAAAAGTACATCGATTCAAAATAAAGCCGTAATCTAAATCCATAATAAAAATACAATCCAAAGTTCCAAACCCAAAATGATATTCAATTTACAATGCATAATTAAAATTCCAAATGGTTCAATGTTCCTTTGAAACTTAGTTTCATGATTCTAGCTTGCACTATCAAGATTTCACCTCATTGAAATCACATTTAATAGAACAACAACAATAGAAGAGTACATTAATAATGTATAAACTAATTCACAAATCACAAATACTAATGCTGAAGTTACCTCTCTGAAGTTTGAAGGAAGCTATTGGTGATCAGTCAACTTTAAGTGGACAAAGTCACTGGTTCGTAGTGGGTGATTAATGATGATGAAAAAGTAAATGTGAGAAATTAAGAATGTAAGTTACAAAAGAGGAATAAGAGAGCTAGGTAGAAAATGTTGCGGTAGCCGAGATTGGTCGATTAAGGATTAAAAGTTTAGAATTTTAAGTCTTTACTAGTATAGATGGAAATGAGAATTACGGATATGTAATTGGATATAGGTTCTTTTATGGTGTAATGGGTCTAGACTTATAAGTTTAACTTATATATTTGTTGATTCAAAAAATATTAAAAGCATAATATTACATATAGTTTTTATATATCTATTTTATAAGAGTTTTTATGTGAGATAAATTAATGGTATAGATGAAGTATGAGAAATAGAGTTATTTGGAACGAATAAAAATATAATAGATACCAATTGGGTGTAGATCAGGTATATCTCCATAAAGTGGGTTCAAACCCCAACCTCTTAAAAAAATCAAATTTATAAAAAAAAATGTATTAAAAAAAATCTATGAACGAGAGAGAGAAATTATTATATTTTCAAAGTTTTGAGAATTGAAATAATAATTTCAAAATAAATGATATTATAAGTTATAACTGTTTAAAAGGGAGAGATATAATGTATTAAATGTGTATCATGTTCCTTGTAGTACTTTAAATCAGTATTAACATATTTAGTTATGTACTATCCTTCTTAAGTGCTACTACTATAAGATTTGTGGTCTTTGTTCTCTCATTAATGAGAGCATCCCCGGTGGTAATATCCCGTGGAGGAGTTTTTGCATTATTTTATTGTACCACTTCATCAACTTAATAAATATACTCTCAATAACGCATTTCACTCTAATGGTAAAATCGTCTGAAAGTAGTTTTAATTGAATCTACTCCAATGGTAAACTAGATTTCAGTTATTAAAATATTTTAATAGTGCAAAAAGTAATTAAAAATATCATAAAAACTCGTTTTCCTTTGAACAAACCCTTTTCCCATTTTTTTTGTTTTGCTCTAATGGTCAAATACTGGCATTTCAAATGGGACTCACTATAAATATTAGTATTTGTGTAATATATTGGAGATGCTTATGAATATTCTTGCTTTAGAAAATCACCTGAAAGCCTTTAAACACTTGACATGCTTTTTATATATTGTGTTTTATTATATAACATATGCTCTATCTTTGGAGATAAAAGGCAAAAAATGGTTTTATTCGTATTAACATGGAATAACCAAAAATAGAAAGATTCATTAGTTTTTTCCTTGAAAAAAGGTCAAAAGGGATAAGAGGGGTCTTGATATCATAATCCATCGAATTGTTACCCCGAAACCGGATTAGTCGATATCCAATGTGGTGTCCGAAAACCGGTGGTATTACAAAAAAAAATGCTGATGTGGTAAAGGAAATTTTATGTCTAATTTTTTCTTTTTGTGTAATTGAATTTTAGAAAGAAAAGAAAAATGTAAATAACTTTTTATTGAAAAATATTTTTCATCACTTAGAGCCTGTTTAGTTGTGCTTTTTATAACTGTGGTTTGCTTTTGACTCTAAACAATAGATATTATGGTGTTTGGCTAGAAATGAGAAACAAATGTTGTTTGTTGTTTAGAAAGGAATTAACTATTGTTTTCCAACATGACCATTTTAATATTTTTTGTGAAAAAAACACTTAAAATTATTTTATTTCTCTTTTTTTATATGATTTCTTTTACATATTAATTTACGTTCCATGAGCAATTTTTTTTTTAAAAAAGGGTGAGCTCATGTGTGAGCGGACGATGTTTTATAGGTATGGCACGGTGAAGCGAACTGGGAAATTTTTATAAGTTTGTTTTGTTATAAAATTATGATACGAATTTTTTTTTGGAAAAATAATGTTCATAAAAGATTCGAGACCGAAATCTCAAAAAAGATATAGTCTCGAAGAAGATATATGAGTCACCACTCAGCTTAGTTTTATCGGGAAATTTAGGTATGGCCGAAACCGAGTGAGGGCTACTATACCTTCCAGAGATCTAGGTTTGTTAGAGTCACTTACTAATTATCCAAGTAAAATAAACACTTCAACAACCATATTATAACATTTTATGACCTAAATTGATTTTAATTTAAGGCATACTATGCTCATGTAAGTGCGAAAAGTGGTAAATAAATTAATTATTACAACCATATCGAATCATATAAACTACCCTAGAGGATGCATATAAATCAAATTGGAGATAGGGATATAATCGCCTACAATACATGAATTTGTCTAACATAATAATAAACTCCTAACATACATCTAATCCTGCAAAACAAAGGTTAGTATATGAATAATTGCATTTTGGACTCAAACAGGACAGAATAGGATAATAAACAAAATGGGGTAATACATTTAGAGGGATTGCCGGGGAGACTCGACAAATCTCATAGACTAGACCTGGAAAATGTTTTGGAACATCCCTGTGTTAATTTTTGGGAAAACAGTTTTAAAAATTATTTTTCCAATTAATTGTTTAACATGGCAAGTGAGTTGGATATCAAAAAACTAGGTTTTCATTATCGTTCTGTTCTAATACGTGCTTTTGGAATGTAGATCTAAGGTCTAATGGTCGTGAGATGCATGAAAATCGGTTTTTGGTGATTCTGTCCCGAACTAACACCCGCACGGTGTTGAGTCATTAGTCATACGGCTGTAGTTTATAACCATGTGGATGTCACTTCAAGACCCATGAGGATTTTTGAATCACAAGCTTTCGTAGTTCTATTCTAAGAACTAACATTTGTGCCGCTGTAGCAGTAAACATTGTGTGGCTTTTGCGACGGTCGCACGGCTTTAGTTCTCGGCCTAGAATCGAAAAATAGAGTATTTTGAAAAACGATGCAAATGATGCCTAGATACAACACAAACTAGTAGTTTTCTCAGAGATTTACCCTTGTAGCATGGATCCACAGGTTTAAGAGATGAAAATCTTTAAGAAAAAGCTCTGATTCGAACCCCGAACTTCAAGTTCCAATAACAGTCTCAAGTTCCGAAAGTTAAGGTTTTGGTGTCTAGATAAGTCTCTAAACCTATTAGATGTCTTAATGAGATGTTTTCCTACGATTTCTAACCCATTTTAAGCCTAAAACAGAGATTGAAGATGAAAATTGAAGAAAAAGCTTGAATTTCTTTCTTTCTTTTCCTCCCTTTTTCTTCCTTTTTCTCACTCCAAAACTTGCTAAGATTATGGGCCTTTTATTGGAAAAAAAAGAGATTTTTCTTATAAAATCCGCCAAAAAAAATCCGAAAATCATTTCTAAGAAGAGGAGTCACGGTTTCTACCAGAGATCAACAGCCATACAGATATTAACGCAATAGCCATGTGGCAATTGGCTCATCAGCCATGTGGCTATTGTTCCTAGACAGCCTCATCTTTGTTCGGGAAATGCCCCGATGCTTGAAGTTCGGTCGACTAGAGCTTTGGTCTTGAACTGACTTTGACTCCTGCAACTATGGAAAGCTATAGGAGCAAATAAATAAATCATCATCATCGAAACCGGGGGATGAAAAATCCGTGCTCACATCATGGCCACAAATTAATGAGAGGAAACAATTAATATTGATGTTAATTGCAATTGAACACTTTTATTCTCTAAAAGGCTACTTTTATATACATGTCTATTGGTAAGCATCTTAATGCTCTTGCTATGCAATATCAATTATTTTATATTACATTTTTATTTATATAATTGATTTAAAATATGTCCATAGTAATCTTTTTTATATCCTAACAACAAAATATTATTATATTTGTACTAAACACCAATTATAAATCATCAAACAGCTACCAGCAACAACAAACAACGTACAATAACAACAAACAACAAATAGTAACAATAGAACCAAACATACACTTAACCTAAGTAGCAATACTTAAAATCACCACCATTCCTCTCTGCATCTATGAATCAGTTTTCAAATGGGCAAAACAATATTCCCATGGGAAAAGCTGCTTTTTCAAACAACAAATTTTTATTTTTAATTGCTTTAGATATTATTTGTTGTAATCTGTATATATGGTAAAAGAAAGTTTTAGAGATTTTTTCTTTGTTACCTCATATCTTTACAATCCTATTTATCTAATTTCTTATAATTTTCAAATTTATATACAATTTTTATGATATATTATAAGTTTTTTTTATTGCATGATATATTATAAGTTATGGATTAACAAAATTTAAAATAATAAATGAGGGAATTTATATTGGAATGTTACAAAATTAATTGTCATTCATAAAGAATAATAAATAGAAAAAATATATGGAATAATTTAATAATTAAATATATTATAATGGTCATAAAATTACAATTTTCAAATTTTTATACAATCTTTATGATATATTATAATTTATGGATTAATAAAGTTTAAAATAATTAATGAGGAAATTTAAATTGTGAGGTTACAAAATTAATTGTCATTTATAAAAAAAATAATAAATAAAAATAACATATGCAATAATTTTAATAATTAAATATATTATAATGGTCATAAAATCATGTAAAATCCAGTTTGTTTTTCATGTATAAATAAACATGAAACATTTTATCTATAGTGATTTTTTCCCTTACAACCATATTATGTAAGTTAGATAGTTTGAACCTTTATTCATTATACTAATCCCTCTCCCTCTTTTTCACATTCGTTCATTTTGAATTTTTTTTTATCACTTTTATAATCTTAAAATCTGTTTTTACGATATATATATTAAGTTGTGATTGCAAAGTTGTTGCTTATTACATTTTTATATTTTTATTGATATCAATTATAATTATCATTTTACAGATTCATTAATGAAAATTCAAGATGATGGTGAAGAGGACACAAATTATCAATAATTTGTAAAATTTGTCTTTTCTTTGTATATCTTTTTTTTTCGACTTTGTAAATGTAAAAGTATATAGTCAATTGGTTTAACATTCTTTATATGTAGAATAATTTGTATACTAAATCAGTTCAAATTTGTGATTAAAAAAAACATTAATTTTTCTATACATTTCCCGTACTAATAAAACATTTTTCTTAAAATATCTTTATTTTTTTTTTCTATGAATGAGAAAATATAATGTAGTAAAACTTTTTCATCTCTTACTTGCCATGCCTCAAATCTTTTCATTCATGTTGCTCTATTTTCTTAATTGTTGTCCCCAAATGCGACACTAGCAAGTCTACTAGGTCGGTTGTAGCACGATGGTGAGTCTAAGTATTGTTTTCCACAGGGATTGATGTAAACAATCTCAAATTTCTAAGCAAATAAGCAGATCTGATTTCTTCCAATAAGTAGATAAAGATTTCAAAGTAAAACAACAACAAAAATAACTAAGTAAACTAAAACAGAAGCAAACATAAACAGAGTCAAGATTGCTGAGAACAAAATATAAACTACAATAATAATAAAAAGGCAGCAGACTCAAACCAAGCATAACAAGTAATTTCAGTGACATTTCTCTCCTTAAACATTATAAGCAGGGTTATAGAACATAGATCTAAGGTATCTCACCTCAAATCACCACACTAGGAACCTTCAGACATTTGGATCCTATGATAAGCAGCCTAATCGAATCTCTGCAGCAAAAGATTACTTAATCATGCATTAATCTATTGTAAGCATTTTATTAAAGGATAAAAACCCCTAGCATGCAATCTACTTAAATTTCTTCAGCAATAAATCACATGTGTTTTATAGTCTTTTCCATAGTCATGAATCTCCTCTCGATCTCATCATAACTACTAAAGTATAAGGTGGCCAAACTCATAAATAAATGAAGAACACCATAAAACAATCATCAAAACATAAAAACTCATAATAAATGAGGAGAAAAGTCACTTACTCATGCCAGTCAAGCTGGCTCAAGCCTGCTGGACAGACTGCTCAATCATACACGAGCAGCTTCAGCAGGAAAGGAAAATAAGAAGAAAATAAAAATGAAGAGAAATTATATTAAACTAGAGAAATAAAATACAATAAAATGAACTAAGAGGTAAGAGCTCCAAAAAACTCTCTACAACTAGAATCAAGGGAGTTATATATAGCACTCCCCCAAAAGACTAAAATGCCTTAAGGATTAAAATAATAAAAATTATACTTAGCATTGTGGCTTAATCTTAACCACATAAATAAAATAATATAAATATTGAACCACTAAGGTTTGGTGAGATATATGAGAAAAGATCTTCCAAAAAGTCAAACTTCTCTTCCTATAATCAAATCTTTCTCCTCCATCCTCTATGGCCCATGACATGGTCCCAATGCTGCCCACCTTTTTTTCTCTCATTAACCAGCTCTGTTCCAACTCCCATCCAGTTTGCTTACGAGCCTGCTTGCTCAGGTTTTCACAGTTTTTGCTCCATTTTATCTTTAATCCTGAAATTAGCTCTAATCAGCAAATAATTATCCAATTAAGCTCATTTTTAACTCAAATAACTATCCAATTAAATAGTTAAAATATTCACTTATCATTAATTTTATGCATACATGTAAATAAAAAAATATCGATATTGGTTAATTCAACAAACCTTTAAAATGTGTAATATAATTTGTTTTTCAATTCTTAATATGGAACTTTTCTATTATTAAAATCAACTAATGTCAGGACAAATCCATGACGGCTACAAAAATAAAAATTATTCATGAGTGTAATGTTCGTTTTTAAGAATACATAATGGGTTACATAATAAATGTAAACTTTTTATATCATCTATTTTTACTCTTTATTTCTTATTGTCTTATTCATGATAAAATTTTTTGTTGATGTTCAACACATAGAGGCTCACTATGATTTATAGAAATTAAAAATTTGTAATAAGAAATAATAAAAAGATACTAAATTAATTTTTATATCAAATTATAAATAAACCTTGCCTTGCATGGGCTCAAAGATAGTATATAATAAAACAATATTTTTGGGATTTTCTCTCACCTTCTAAAATTCAAGAAATTCTTTTTATATCTTTTCTCAATATTTTTCAATTTTTTCTAATTTCTTGCTTAAATTTTCATTCCTAAAAGTTTGTAGCTACTAATACATTAATTTGAAATCATGATCATAATTGCATAATAAACTTGTAAATAATAATTCATAAATAATATAGTTATTATCATAGTTAATGAAAGAATTGAAGTTAAAGATAAATTAATCATTTTTTAAAAGGTTACATGAAGATATGTATTTCCTCATGCAATAAAATATAATACAAAGTTAAAAATTTGTTATCATTCATGAATATAAAATAATAATTTGATTTGTTAAATTAATTGAGATATCTAAATATGTCTTGAAAAAGTTTGAAAAGTAAACAAAACAAAACAATATGATTATAAAGAAAAATATCTCGCGCGGGTAAAATGCTAGTTTATTCCAGTCTTATTGTAATTAATCATAAATTGAAAGTATTCTTAGATTCTCATTGATATTTCTCGTGAATGGATACTGATATTTTTTAGAGCCAGTTTGGGATTGCTGTTAGTGAAAGTACTTTTCTCCACAGTTAGGTTTCATAGCTTTCTTTAAAAGTAGTTTTAAGTATTTTGCTAGTGCTTTCCTGAATACAATTTGACTGTTACTAATTATCCATTTGAGGCTGCTTTCCGTAGCTCTAAAAGCAGCTTTCAGCCAATGTAAAGTTCCCCTTGCTTTACCTTTACTTTGGCTGAAAGGTACTTTCGGGCCTGTTTTAAAGGTTGCTAGCTTGAACAAATAATTTCATATAATTTGGTTTTCAACTTTAAATGGGGAAAAAAGTATAGCTTTGGAAATCACAATTTTCTATCTAATTAAAAAAAATTAAAACTTTCAAAAAAATTAGAAAGATTAAAATTGAATAACTTTGAATTAAAAGTTAAAATAAAATTTTAATAAAAAAATGTTAATACAAGAAAAAAATAATTATATATATATTTTACATTTTTTTATTTCACTAATATTTATAATTTTGAAGTATTCTCTTAGTTTTTTTGTTTGTATTTTTACATTGTAAATTTTTTCCTATTTTTAATTTCATTTTTTTTAAATATTCTATTTATTCAATTTATGCTACACGGTGAATATGTGGCTAAAGAATGTAGCCTTGTAATGAGCTAATAAATAGGATTAAGAGTTTTTTCACTGCTTCAGCTTTTTGGTTAATTTTTCTCTCAAATTAAGATGTAATGACTTAAGTAATATTAGAACTAAGTTTTAATAATTTTATTGACATAAAATTAAATTTAATGATAACCAATATACAAATGTAGATTTTCAATAAGTGTTGGTGCATTTCGCCTTCAACATTTGGAATCAAGTTAATCCAAAATATATGTATTAATAAGTAGTTTTTCTAAAATATGAGATAGAGTGAAAAGCCGAGAGAGTGACTGAGGAAGAAGAAGAAGAAAAAAACCATAAAAATATATTTCATGTTTTGATTAAATAAAATTTTGGTTGAAAATATATGTAATTTACATTATTTTTCGTTTATTTCCTAACTTAGGGTAATTATAAAATTTGACCATTAATAGTATAAATCATGTACGCTGATAAGCCTCAAACTATGAAACAATATCAGACCGTCTAATCCCTTCCTAAACAAATCCCTAAAATTTTCCCGGAAAACCTTACCACTTTCTACATCCAATACGCTCCTCTCCTACCCGGCTCTCTCACTCTGTTTATTGGATCCAAAATAATCTTCAGATGTCAACCTCTGGCCAGCCTCAATTCCGATACACACAGACCCCTTCCAAGGTTTTGCATCTGCGAAATCTCCCATGGGAGTGCACGGAAGAGGAGCTAATTGAGCTCTGTAGACCGTTCGGCAAAATCGTCAATACCAAGTGTAATGTCGGCGCCAATAGGAATCAGGCTTTTGTCGAATTTGTATGTTCTTCCTCTCTTTCTTCCTTTTTTATTTATCCATTTTGATTTTGGCTAGTTTTTACCTAGAAATTGTTTACTTATGAGAAAGTTTGCGAGGTCTGCTTATTATATAAACTCGGCTTTTGTTGAATTGATTGGTTTGTCTTTTCGGTATTTCAATTATTTCTGTTTTTGCTTATTCGGCGTGATTTTCTTTTATATCCGTTATATAGAAATAATTCGTTAATTTCTTGCTTTCTGCCCAACTTGCATGGATAAGAAATGCATCATAGTTATGTTTCTTAGAGCTCAGTTAAAGCCAGCTCGTTGGGTTCTCATACCGAAGCTAAAACCAATTGGACTTTTTCATCAAGATTCTACCGAAGTCAATAGCATAAGAATGGTCGTAACAATAGAATATTAGTTATATTTTTTTGGGGTCTAACAAAATAAGATTCCATTGGATACTGGGTTGCTTTATTAAGTCATTAACATGCCTGGGAAATCTGTAGCTTAATGGATAACGTGCATAACTGTACGGACATATGCATAACTTAGCTTAAGAAAGGACTCATTTGAGAGCTTTTCCTCTCAAGCATGTTGTGCTTAACTGCTTGTCCGCTGTGAATAGCGTATTTCATTGAGAAAGCCCCTTTGTTTGTTAAGTAATCAATTCACTTTCCCATTTTCAATGTTACTTCTGTGTTGTCAGGAGTCATAAATCTGTTTCCTTTTGCAGGCAGACCTAAATCAGGCAATTCAAATGGTGTCATACTATGCTTCATCATCTGAGCCTGCTCAGGTTCGTGGTAAGACAGTGTATATTCAATACTCAAATAGACATGAAATTGTCAACAACAAGAGTCCAGGTGATGTTCCTGGAAATGTATTGCTCGTAACAATTGAGGGTGTTGAAGCTGGTGATGTGAGCATTGATGTCATTCATTTGGTAAGTGCTTTTTCCATTTGAAATTTCTGCTATTTTTGGGATCATTCTGGCTTGTGAGAAGATCATGTTTTTGACATTGAGAAGCAAGACCACGTTACATCTGTATTTTGTTTGAAGTTTAGCTTTTTTGTATCATAATAAGAGATAATAAATAGTCCTTTATTGAGTCAAGCTAGTTAACGCGACAAACTTTTGTATAGCCTCAGGTGCAAGGAGCTGAGAAGGCGATAAGCCGAGCAAAGTGAGGCTCACTGGTCTTTAAAAAATAGAAATATAATACTAATACCAAACTCATGAATACGCAACTGAAGAGTAAGCTTAAATAAAATTATTGTTTAAATGGGACTTTTAGCTTCCCTCAATATTAACGTTTAGACAGGCAGTAATTAGTGTCTGATTTAGATTTTTAAACTTTTTTAATTGTAGTATTTAAGTTTTCCTAAATTATGTGATATTTGTTTTGGGTTTCAGATTGGTATTTGGAAAATAAAAGAGTATATTAAGTACCTAAATAGTAATTTATACTAGTTTATTTAGGTAGTCCAAGAAAATTAAGAATTTTGGTTGAAATTTAACCCTAAAAAGTAAACAGAGAAATCTCTCTGATTTTGTTCACTGAAAATCTCTACTAGTTAATTAAGCAGTTCATGAATTCGGTTCGAATTTTTACTTTAAGAAGGAAACAGAGAAAATATCTCTGATTTGGTTCACCGAAAATCTCTACTAGCTTACCCTTACTCATTGGAAATCAGATTTACTTCACCAAATCTCTCTGATTTTTGAATTTTAGAAATCGCCTCACCTAGTCTTCCAATTTCCTTGCCCGGCGACTAAGAATTCCATGAAATGACCGTTTGTTGAACACCCTCATTTTCAGCTGCCGTTGCGACGGCCATGGTGGCGGCCTTGCCTCTGCGCCTAGGTGTCCAGGCGATGGCCTATGACTAACATGCATTGAGTGAGATCGTAGGACATATTGATCATAGAGAACAAAAAAGTTTCTCTAGTGAAATTAAAAAAGTTTCTCTAGTGAAATTGCCAGAGTTAAAAAAAGGTTCATGTATTCAACCTGAATTAGTATGGGTTGAGAATGAGTTGAATTGAGTGCGGTAACAAAAAAAATAGCTTGACTGAGGACATGCATATGATTGTGTGGTGCGGATTATTTAAAAGTTCATGTGAAGCATGCATGAATTTGTGAATTTTGTTTTCTTAAGTCAATGTAATATGGTTCCAAAGGTCCATAGGAATATTTATGTGCCATCTATCTTATCATGATCTTGGAGGAAATTTATTTTACGCCTGACACACCACGTCATCCATGTGCCAAGCCAATAAAACATACCACCTTTAGGGTCTAGGGTTTATAAATTAGCCTTTAGGGTTTATGTTTTGGGGTCTAGCTAGGGTTTTTATTTTAGGGTCTAGAATTTTATCTAAATAATTAATAATTAATTTGTTACACAGTTAATTTTGTATTGGTTGGACTATGATTTGTCATGATTTTACTGGCTTGGCACATGGATGCTGTGGTGTGCCTAGCATACAATAAAATTTCTCCATGATCTTGTATGTACCGAGTCTCCTTGCAATTTCAGTAATGCTTACAATCACTGAAAATTCTGCATGTATTTTTACACTTCAAATTATGTATCAACTTGAACAATTTTCGATTAAGTTACTACATCAGAAAAAGATGTCATTTTTATAACTGATCTCTTCTTTTGTTTGTTTCATGGAACGATAGTGGTTGAAGGGATATAAGTGTTAGTGTCGTTATTGTATCATGTTTGTTTTCCAATGTGATGGTAACAAGTCAGAAACTTCCAATTTAGTTTTCTTGAGCTTCATATTTCTCGTTCCTGGTTTCCTATGTGTTACTTCAAGTGTCTTTGCACAACTTTCCTTTTAAATATTTTTTTGAACAAGGACAGGTCAATCTTTTATTTCCTTTTTCTGTATTTTTTTTAATAGAGTTTGCATCCTAATTGGATTATGTTTTGATTCTGAGTCAATTTTAATTCAAATTAGTTGAATACAGATGGTGATGCCTCTTATTTAGAATCTTTTGTTGGAGACCGTTTGGAAATATAATCATGTACGTCATACTCCTTTCTATGGTCTATCTTGACGCATACATGTACAGGTGTCATTCTGCACTTATTTCTCAAATATTTGGGTTCTTTTAACCTCTGTTTCCTTTCTTTTTATGCTTGGTATAGCCTGAAATGAAGTATAATGCAAGTTTGTGTTATATTTATTATAGCATGCAATCACATACACTTACACTTTGTTTCAGGTATTTTCTACATTTGGCTTTGTTCACAAAATTGCAACTTTTGAAAAGGCTGCTGGTTTCCAGGTGAGTTGTCTATTTCTTGGTCTTTCTTAGGCAGTGTTGGTTTTTCTAGCATGGTCAATTTAATTTATGGAATATCCAAACAGGCACTTATTCAATTCACTGATGCGGAGACTGCATCTACTGCAAGGAATGCCTTGGATGGGAGAAGCATACCAAAGTATGTTTCTCTTTTTAATATTTTATCTTTTTTAAACCTCCACTTTCTCCAAATTTCGGCACGTATTTATATTTGAAAGTTTGGAAACGTTGGAGATGCTAATGTCTATCTGTATTGTTGCAAAATTAGGTACTTGCTTCCAGAGCATGTTGGTTCTTGTAATCTCCGTATTTCATATTCTGCTCATACAGATCTTAATATTAAGTTCCAGTCTCATAGGAGCAGGTAAATAAAGTAACCTCAGAAACTAATGGATATGTTTTCTAATTGTTCTATGTTGCTTATGTTTGTTATTCATGATATTTTTATTCCTTTATCATTAATGTCAGCATTTGAAGTCTGGCTAGTGGCTAATTGGTATACTTGCTTTTCTCATCTAGGGTGTTAGTGAAGCTTGGTAGACACAACACAGATGTGTTATCATTGCCGATTAGTAATTTCCTTAATCTTCTGACAAGTTCTATTACATTGTGTTTAAATCTCTCATTTAATTTTTTAAATTTCATCTACAAAATGGTTTATTCTTAGTACAAACTCCTCTTGTTGTTTTGGAATATTTTTTGATGTTTGGATAGTTTAGTATGCATCAGTTGTCATTGAACAAAAGCCATAAGTAAAGAAATAAATCTTAATTGATTGGGCATACTGGTGATCCTCTTGATATCATCAACTCTAGTTATCAAAAATATTTTGTAGACGTTAGTTGATTCTTTTTCTGTGGGCTCTGGTATTCTTGTAATTTTGATGCAACTTTTTTTAACACTATTTTGGAAACCTGAGCTATAGATTTATTATGATGTTAAATATTTTAGAATTCTTAGGATGTTGATAAAATATTTTGTAGCAAATCTATTCTCTTTTGTGCTTGATGTCTTTAGAAGCATGCTTTGGCCCCATTCCTAGTCTGTAGACTAGATTCTTCATTTCAATACTTATGTACTTCAGTTTGTAAAATTATAGAAGTGCCCTCTGAAGTATGAAATGAATTTTGCATTGAGCATTTGCCATTATTGCAAGAGGCTAGCTAGGTGCAACTGCCAAATATCATGATAAGTGATATCAACCTTCTTTTGTGATTTTTTATCCCTTTTTTTGGGGGGTGGGGGGGTTGTTATAAAGTGCAGTTCTGAAATTATAAACAATCTATGGGGTTTGATTACAGATCCATTCAATAATCTTCTTTTGAATTAAAGAATCTCTCAAATGGTGGAGTTGTTTATGACCAATTGTGCAAATAAAAAAAATTTAGTCATAGCCAAACTTTAGAGCAATCTATAATGGCAGGGCAAGGAAAGGTTGTAAACAAAAAAAAGAGGAGGCAATTGGACATCAATTTTATATGCATGCAATGATGGGAGACCATAATGATACGTTAAGCAAACTCACTTGCATATGAATTTTAATTTTGGATATCAACAACTGGAAAGATTTTTTATGTAAAACTTGTTGGTTTCAATTAAATGGACCTTGCATGGATTCTTTGATATGTGGGACAAAAATATATGGTTACAGGATATGTACTTTGCTTTGAGATTAAGGACAATCGTTCATGATATTCCAGATAAGATTCCTTCATCTTTGTATATCATCTATGTTGTTTATTGAGCTCTTGAATTACGATTTGTAAAATGCTCAACGTGGTCTGTTTCGTGGATTAGTTTTATTGTATAATTACAATTTGGCACATGGTTATTTATGTTTTTTTCTATTTAATATTTTAGGGCATTTGTCTTTGTTTTCTTTTATTTCTTTGGGTTTTTCAACTAAAACTATTTACATAATTGGTTATGCATTTTATGAATCAAATTATATTTTGAGATCTTCTCTAAATACCCCAACCAGTATTGTCCTTAATTTCAAAGCAAACTGCGTATCATTTTAACATAAATTGTTGTCCCACTTATCAAATCCTTGCAGGTCCACGTGATTTGAAGCCAGCACATATCCTGCATATTAACTTTCTATTTACTGCTGTTGTAATTTAAATTTCTATGCAAGTGAGCTGCTCCACTTATCACCATGGCGTTCCATCCTTCCATGCATATGCCATTGTTGTCCTGCCTTTAGAAGCATATTGGCTCCACCTCTTTCTTTTGTTTACAACCTGTTGTTGGCCACTTATGATGCCATCAGACTGCGCCATTCGACTCAATCCATTCCTTTTAAAATTCAGATGTTTCGTAGAATTATCGAATATTACCCACATTCTCATCAAGTTTGGTTACTATAAGTTGGCATATTCACTCAAATTATTTTGTCATCAGCAAACTATTTTTACTCATTCTATGTGAAGTTTCTTATTTGGTTGTTGTTACTGACAAGTAATCTATATGACATGAGAGTTTGTAGTAGCAAACATGTAAAGTTCTTTGCTGTTTCAGTTAAGAAAGTTACCTATGAAGCTCTTCAGTTTATTTCTAGTTCTATCTATTCATGTCTGATCAACTTTATATATTTACTTGTGCATTGTCATTGGCATCATTTAATGAATTCCAATAGTATATGAACTTTTTGCCTCAATGTTACAGGGACTACACAAATCCATATCTTCCTGTGAATCCTACAGCAATTGAGGGACCTGCACAGGTTTGTTCTAAGCTCTTTGATTTTAAGAGATTTAATGATAGGTTTCCCTTCTGATTGTTCAATGATAAACTAGCTGCCTTCTCCAGCCTGCTGTAGGTCCTGATGGAAAGAAGAAGGAACCTGAGAGTAATGTACTTCTCGCATCGATAGAGAATATGCAGTATGCTGTAACAGTTGATGTGCTTCACACAGTAATAAAATGCTTCCAAGTTTTTGTTGCAAGAGAAGAGAATTTATTTTTGTGAATTATGGTATAATGCTCATTTGATGGTAATTTGTTATAGGTGTTTTCAGCATTTGGTACTGTCCAGAAAATTGCTATATTTGAGAAAAATGGTGGAACTCAGGCACTAGTTCAGTACCCTGGTATGTCTCCTGTGGCCTTGTTAACTGTTCATGAATTGAACTTTTGGATGTTTCCCATGATAAATTTCAAGCATTTATGAATAAGTTGTATTTCTGAACTGTTGGTTGTTGTTGGACCAGATACTGCTTTTGTTTGCAGTATAAACAAAAAGGGAGTTAGCTAGAGAAGGTCCTTACTTTTCATATGTAGTTGAACTGGATAATTGAGAAACCATATTCAAATAATCAAATAAAATGAAAAAGGTAATTGCTTTTGTATTTGACTGGTCATCGATGGCTGTCAATGGCATTGTTTATGGATTGATTTTCCCTTTGAAAAGGAAAATTATTTACTTTGACCAGACTCGTGCTCTGACCTCAGAAAATGCAGGGTATGGCTTGTTGGAATAGTTCCCATGAGAAGTGGAGCAATTTTCACTGATCACTAATGACTTACTAGTGCATTGTGTTCACATCTGTTTGCTACTATCAATTCTTATGTATACTGGTATCATGCATGGGGTTGTATAATGGCCATTGATTTAGTATGAAATTATTCTTGTCGGTTTTTCTTTGTTCCTTTGAAACTATGTTTTATTCAAAGATAACTGTGCTGTATATGGTCATTGTGAATTTGTTCTTTATTTGTTGGCGGAATATATTGCTAAAATGAATGTACTCTTTATTTGTTGTTGAGGGTTTCACTGTTTCATGTCTATTTTCTTATCCAGATATCACGACTGCAGCAGTAGCCAAAGAAACTTTGGAAGGACACTGCATTTATGATGGTGGCTATTGTAAGCTTCATCTATCATACTCTCGTCATACTGATCTCAATGTTAAGGTATAAAAAATGTGATTTCAAGTTTATGTTCATGTGAAAAAAATTGGGAAGAAATGTAAAAGATGCTGTAAAAGAGGGATAAGGTCATCCCTTTTTTGATTGGAAAAAGATTTGTTCTTTAAGGAGTATGCTTCTTGACACTTGAATGCTCCTTGTTTAATGTAATTTCATGACATTTTCTATTACACATATCGAAGAAAAGGTAATTCCTTTTTCTTTTGTTCATTTATATTTCAGGCCTACAGTGACAAAAGTAGAGATTATACCATTCCGGATGCATCGTTTCTTGCAGCAGGACAGATCCCTGCTACTCCAACTGTGTGGCAAAATCCTCAGGCTGCTTCAATGTATCCTCAAAACAACTATGCAAGCTCAGCTGCTGTCCCTCAAGTTCCTGTTGGACAAGTGCCCACTTGGGATCCATCTGTGCAGGCAAGTGCTCCACCCTATCCTGGAGCGTATCCAGGTCAGACATACCAAGCACCACCAGTACCATATGTCTCTGCAGCGATGCCTGTTGGATCCTCTCCCCTAACCCAAGGCAGCCCAATTTCACCTGGTGTGGGTTCCATACCAATGACTCAACCAGGGGTTCAACCGAATCTTCGACCTGGTGGTGCTTCTCCAGTTCAGCCTCCTTTTTATGGTCGATAATGTAGTATGTTTGTCGGTAAACTAGTTTTTGCCTTCCAACCATTTGTTTCTGGTGAAGATTTATAAATCTTTTGAAATGTGCGGGTTCACAGATGTTCTGATGCTACATTGACCATTAAAATGAAATGTCAGAAAATGCTTTTATTGTCTCTGTTTTCCTTTCGGTCCAGTGTCTTGAGTGATTTCTTAGATTGAATCTGCTTGTTTGTGATCATTTCAATCCATCCATAATCGTCAGCCAGTGATGGAATAGCAATTTCAGCTTATACTGATTTGAGTGCAGAAATTTGTTCCCCCTCGCTGATTCTTATATGCAGTCAATTTCGGCATTAGTTCCCGCATTCACTAAGATAGCAGTTTCATTAAAATTTCCTTAATAGGAAAACTTTACATGACAACACGAAAATCATCGATTTTAAAATGATTTTGTTGAAGGATGTTGGTAACAATAAGTAGGTTAATTTAGGTTATCAGTCCAGTTTTATAGATTTAATGAATCTTTTTTTTAAATGATAAATTGGCCATTCATTACATGAATCAGTTATTGTTCGATTGCAAAAATTTTGAATCATATTCTCTTTGGAAAATATATATCGTGTACCTGAGGGTTTCTACTCGATGATGTAATTCAAAGTCATTCAATTTCTTTTATCTTCTTAATTATTTTGTTGAAATTGTATTCAATTTCGACACACAATTAAGCATTATAAACTTTTATTGTAATCATGCAAATCTAAGAACTGATTTACAGTTTTAGGTACTTTGGAATTTTTTTTTTATATTTAAATGTTATAAATTTAAGGTAAAAAAAAGCATCATGAGGTGTCCAATCTTTTTTTATTAGTCTTTAGTAACACATGGAGACATATGCATAGGTTTGTCAATGGACCGAGCTCTTCCATTATCATTTCCATTATTTTATGGGAAATCTCATTCCCCTTCCATTACCCAAAATAGGTATAAATGTTTCCCTTGGCCTAACAAATGTTACTTCCTTTCCATTTTATTATTTTTTCTTCTAAATTAACATTTGATAAATATATTTTTAATTTACTAAAAATAACATTTTAGATTAATTAAATTTAAAAACTACATTTTAAAATAACTAAATTTATAATTAAGTTCATGTAAGTTTTTTAGAATTTGAGATTCATGGAGTAAGTTATATATTTTAAACAATTAATAGCACAATAATATGTTGTTATCAATTAATTAAAAGTGTAATGTGTATATCCATACACGATGCTATGGGTATGTACAATGGTAATGGGTTGGTGATCCCAATGGGGTGTGGATGGTTATTGCCGTTCTTGTACGATTCTGGAAATGAAGATAAATTTTATCTCAGTTTTCAACTCCAAATAAATGGATTATGGGGATTTTTCAACCCTAATAGGGCAGCTCCCAATCGATATGGGTATTATTTAAAAAAAAAGGTCTAATAAACCAAAATATATATATATATCTGTTGGGTGGTGAGCAGACCGCATGAAATGGGCACATGAGATGTTTAGGACATTGAATTTAATTACTTACAGACATTGATAAAAGTCTGCCTGCATATGTAAGTTATCATTAATTTAATCAAACAGGATTTCGCTCTCTGAACTAACATCAATTAATATTAGATGAGAATTTTGAGGTGGGGTTTTACAATTTAATTGAATAGGTTTTTAAATGTCATTTTCATTCAATAGTTAGGGAGCCAAATCACAGGAAAATTTAAATGAGAAGTAGCTTTATGAATTTGTTGCTCAAGTACTCTCAATTCTTAGATACATGTGATATGTTGGGATTATGCTATTTCTTAATCAAACATAGCTGTATATATATATATATGCAAAGAGGCCTATATATCCATCACCACATCATTTTCAGTAGAGTCAATTTGGTAAATATTTAAAGTTAAGATAAGGTTGCCACTATATTTGAAAGAAATATGATATGATATAAAACAATGTTTAATTTAATTTTTTTTTCTATTTTAGTGGAAAAATTTTAAAAACACTCTAATCATGAAATTATCCATTGTAAATACTAATAAGTTAAGCCTTTCTATCCATTTAAAAAAAAAAAAAAGTTAAACTAGCTAAACAACCGAATTGGCTGTCTAAAAATGAAGGGTTTTGTTTTTTTTCTTAAATTTTTTTTTTTTTTAAATCATATTAAAATTCTTAATAAAAAAAAATATTCCCTTTAATTACTTTGAACATGTAATGAAAATTATATTTTTTTTAATATATTAATTACAAGCCAACGTTGCTACGGTTGAAGTATGAATGAAAATTAAAAGTTTAATATGTCACAAAAATAAAAAAGTTTAATCAATTCTTTTTGAGGTTTATTGATTAGTCAAATTTGAAATTGGTAAAAAAAGAAAAAAAAACTCCGTTTTTGGTATTTTTCTCTCGGTCAAAGACTGGTGCATACTGTAGAGCTTAAACTCCAATCTTAAGTTTCACTAGTTTAGATTCCGCCCGATGCCCGGATTAGTTTAATACTTTTCTAGCATTTAGGTATAAAACTATAAATTCAAACTTACTTAGAATTAACAATTTTTATGTAAACATTATATATATTTACTTACATGCTAACTTGTGGAATGCGATGTATATATAACAAATTTTATTAAATAGCCGCCATAGGTTATTAATAATTTCTTTGAATGATGCATCCAAATACAATTACATGTTTTGTTCGCATCCTCGCAAATTGAAATCTTCAATAATCTAATATTCTAAATTAGATCACCAAATCAAGACCTCCAATGAGATGCAACGACTTAGAGATTTAAATTTAACATACATATACAAGAATTACCAGAAAAACCGAATTTACCATGTCTTTTAATTTTAAACATCTTAGAGTCATAGTAGTGAAATCAATAAAGAAAGGGCTACTACTCAATACTTGAAACGATAAGCTTAATCAGTTATAATATGTTTATTCACATTATATACAAATTAATGTAAGTCATTAAATTTCAAACACCATCTAAATTGATTAAACTCTTCTATCTTATTGAGTATTGATTAAACAATATGGAAACAACTAAACTAAGGCATCAAAATTGGAGCAGAGTTGTTGACAACTATCACTTGTTCTTAACTTCAGTATAGTTTGTCAATCTTCATCATAATTTTACGAAAGGTAGTAGGATTAAATTACCTAAAAAGTGATATTAATCATCAATAAAAAAAAAGTCATGTTTTGTTAGAAGTCAACAAATGATTTGAGGTTTCTTTTCAAATTTCTGCGTTATGATTCTTTCAGTACAACCACGATAGACTAACAAAGGCTTTCACATATACTACTATTAACATATCAAAAACCATGTCAAACTCATAACCATAAAAATATAATATATCAAATAAACATATGGTCATGGTACAACTACAATTAAACAACAACTAAATCGACCCACTCAATCACATTATATGAATAATAAACCATAGAATTAAAGCAAAATAATCACTCTAACCTTCAAATAAGTAGTCGTTATATCCAACGGGGCTTCAGTCATCATAGTTTTAAATCAACACATCAAAGAGAATGACTAAATTAATTTGTTGTAAGCAATAGTGGTGTAGTAAAACAAACAAACTTCCTTTCCATTAATAATCAACAGACAAAGAGGAGATGAAGAAACTGTGTGGACGGTTATAAATTAATGGCTCAAAATTTGGCGTCAAGTGGGGTTTATCAAGTATGAACTGACATTGAAACACTACTTTTTAAAAAAGATTAGACAATTTTAATTTTAAAATTTAAATCCATTTAAAAAAAAATGGTTGCTTGACAAGTGGCTTATAAGGTTATTGCTTTCAGTATGATATAGATTTTTATCTATTTTAGATTATTTTAGTTTTAATACCATTTTGAAATTAATATGATTTGATTTAAAATCTAAATTGCTACAAATAAGAAAAAATCATAAAAATACTTCATTTATCTCGGACGGGAGGATAAGATAATTTACTATAAAACTTTGCCAAAACACATTTTGAACCCCCTAATTTTTTTTTTATCAAAACTGCATTACTCTCTTGATCAATTTTTTGAACACATTGAGCACCCGATCTTTTTATTTAAATATTATTAGTCCAAAACTCAATTTTATTTTATGTCTACGTTAGAAGCACTATTAAGTGATATGACCAATAATATTTTAGTACGTAACACAATTTCAGAAAATTGTCTGGATAAGAAAACAAATTTACTAGAAGTATCCATTTTATAGTTTCACAGTTTCATTATTGAACGAAGCGTATTATACATGTACAAAAGATAAGTCGAGTTTCGACTAATAATATTAAAATAAAAAAATCAAGTACTCATTATATTCAAAAAATTTAGAGAACCAACTGTAATTTTAGTAAAGATCAGAGGACTTAGAATATATTTTGCGCAAACCTTTTCTTACCTCATGAACCTTAAAATGTCCGTTTAAGCATCCTTATATATATATATATATATATATAAAAGTTATATCTAGGTATCCATGATAACGCTACTCGCTTCCTTTACTATACAACCTCTATTATTGATGCAGCCTTGAAGTTCCAACAAGCCATAATTGTGAAAGAGTAACATCTCACTAGGGTGAAACCTCGGGCAAGCAGGCTTTTGCCTAAAATTAGGGCTCAGACAGGCTAAGTAGCTAATTTGTTGGAGAATGAATTCCATATTGGAAATAAATGAGAATAACAAAGTGATAAGTAAATGTGTAAACTGAATCTTAACATAAACCAATTGGATTTGTGTTACATGGGTTTAATCTCATATATATGTTTACTTACGTAGTTAGGGCTAATACTCTCAAGGCTCATAAAGTCTCTTTATAATATTAGAATAGAAGACCCTCTCAGCCGAAAGATCATAGGACCGTATATAAATACCCAATAGAGTTTACGCTAATAGAGAATATTAGATCTAGGGGTGGCAATTCGTGTAGGTGGGTCGTGTTCGTGTCGTGTCGAATTCGGGTTCGTGTTTCAGTGAGCAAAACCCAAACCCGACCCAAAAATTTTCGTGTCATAAGCGAGTTAACCCAATCGTGTTCGTGTCGGTTTCGTGTCGTGTTTTCGGATTACATGCAAAAATATTGTAAAGGAAAGATTAAAAATTTTAAATATTTATGTCGTATCTAAATTAACAATTTACCCCTTGGCGACCTAAAATATTGTTCCAAAACCTATTTTACAAATCTTAATGCTCTATTTTTTATTTTGGATTATGTCTTGTTCGTATTTATGTGTCATTTTACTACATCTATTAAGAATGACGTGTAAAATTATTAAAAAGTTGTTTTGCATTTGTGAGTTATATATATTATATTACATTTCTTAATGGTGACATGTAAAAATATAGGAAAACATAATAATAAATTTTAAATATTCGTGTCATTTTCGGGTTAGCAGGTCAACCCTAACCCGACCCAAAAATTATCGTGTCAGTTTCGTGTCAACCCAAAAATGACCCATTACTTGTTTAATCAAACCCAAACCCACTAAATTCGTGTTGGGTTCATGTCGTGTCAGCAGATCGTGTGCATAATTGCCACCTTTAATTAGATCCATTGGTGACTTTGAGCCTCAAGAAGATAAACCAAGAATTGGTTTACAAATGACAACTCGTCCAGCTCCAGTTGCACAAGGGCAAGCGTTGAAAATTGAATCTTGCATTGGAAATAAATGGGAATAAAGAGTGAGACATAAGTGGTATAAATTGAACCTTAATAGAAACAAATTGGTTTTGTGTTATACAGATTCATCTCTAAATATGTGCTTACTTATGCAATCACGACAAACATCCATAGAATTCCGTTTTACCTATGGGGATTCAACCAAGATTCAGTAGCAAGAATCAAACTTGGATGGTGGTGACACAAGCCTTCACAGCACATAAGTAACATTAAGAAATAAGACTTATAAAAGCGACACAATGTTACTAGTAGGATCCAATATACCTAAATCACTATAGAAATTCCAATATAAAGAAGGCATGTAGCTAGAAAAGAGAATCAATTGGCAAGTAATAACTAGAAACCAATGAGGGGAATTATATGAGATACCACTTCGACAAACCAAAGTAGCTAAAGCTTTATGAAAGTAAGGAAGGCAATGGCCTATCCAATAAAAGGATGCTTGAAGGACTCAAATTATATCACATGCTATTTTTCTTGTATGCCACTATGCGAGGTGACTAGATATAATATAATTTTATTGTTATTGATATAATATATAATATAATTTTGTTGTTATTGATTTAATATATGATAATTATTTTCAGACATCATTGTTATATTAACTTTTTTTTTTTTTAAAGGAAAATTTGTTCAGTAATAAAATTTTTTACTACCAAATTTAACATTTCTTTTAGCAGAGATAATTGAAGTTAACGTAGGTATTAATTAAAAATTGGATGGACAATTAAAAAGTGAACCCACAGTAGGATATGACGGGGGTATTAGATTGATATTGTCTCATGTACATATGGCCATAGATAGTGGATTATGTAGTTATCTTGCTGTGCAGTTGTCTGCAGTTGATTAACAAAACAATTCTACATGTACGTACATTACAAATTTAAGGCTCAAGCTCTTTTTCAGTTTTCACAAAGACCTGAATGGCTTCTCAGATTAAATTAATTACATGGGCCTTTAATTGGATAACCATGACTTTCTAAATTATTTATTTATTTTTAAAGACCCACACCAAAATGTTTCAGAAAAGGCTTTAATTTCAGGCATAATGTTTAGGGTCCTTTTTTACTGCCATAGAGTCCTTTTAGATATGCAATTTAATTTTTTATTCTCTTCACTGGGCAACATTAACATTGATTATGATTTTTCATGAAATTAGATAAAATTCTAAACTTTTGGATTAAACATAATTTTCAAAAAATCAGCCCATAAAAAGTGCTAGCATGCATGCACATGCATTTGAGAATAATAGTTACAACACATTGCAATATAATTAAGGAAAAAAAAATCGTGAGAGCCTTGATATTTTTGGATTTTTATGCATTAATTAAAGCTCCCTAATCTTTCAAAATATCACATTAATAAGTTTCGGTCAATGTAACGAGATAAACTGTTTCTTAATTAGATAATAAGACCGTTACTGTGAAAATCAAACTAAATTAAAAATGTATATTTGTTACTGACTAAAATTGTATTAATCATTTGACTTAAAAATTGTCGAAAACATAATATTAAAGGCAAACAAAATGTCACACATAATTATTCATTCTTAATATTATAAATCCTAATTGTCTAGTTAGTTAACAACTCAATATATATATATATATATATATATATATATATATATATATATATATATATATATGAAAGCTGCTATTCATTGAAATAAATCCGCCTCTAAAATATATCGGATAAAAAAGGGAGGCTCATTTTGCCAATTGTTATGAACATAAAATGCTCATATTTCATATTGTTTTATCGTTATAAATATTTGTGTTTGTTATTTTTTATTAGGATTTATTGTTATATGTGATGCTTTTTATGTATTTTTGTGACGTTAGGAGTAGCGGAAATCGGTTGGGGAAAGATCGGACGAAAAACGGAATAATCGTGCGCAAAGAGAACAAGGAGTGCTAAAAGCAAGTATGTCGCCAGCGCGACTCCACTTGCGCTCACCCTCAGAAAATGTTTTAGCCATGTCGCCGGCGTGACCAGCTCAGTTCCAGCAACTTTAAGACATATCTTTTCACCCAAACATCATCTCTCCACCCAAAAGTCATTTCTCTTCATTCGAAAGTCATGCCTTTATGGACAGACATCTTCACGAACCATTGTATTGATTCGTTTACTATTTAAAGGGGTGAATTTGCAGCAAAAAAGGATATACATAGACGGAGATAAAACAAGATACTAGAGATTTGTAGAAATCAGGGATCGGATTAGAGAAAGAAGAAGTACGAGAAAGATTGAGCGTAATTAGGAGTAAAGGATTGAGAAATTTTTACTCTACCTTTTTTATCTTTCTTGTACTCTTTTATGCATACTATTTGGTTTTGTGAACAATGATTTCATTTTTTTTTATGTTAAGTTATTTTAATAAAAGTTCTTGTGCCAAATTTTTCTTATATTTGGTTTTGATATAAGTTTAATATTGAGAAGTATGCTCTTATGTATGCCAAGTATGATTTCTATTTTGGTTCTAACTTGAGTTGAATATTGAGAAATATATTCTCACGAAAGTGTGCAAAAATTCATAAGTATGATATTAGATAAGAGATAATGTATTATACTAATCAAGTTGCACTTCAACTTAAGTATATTAGTGTTAATAGAATTGGTTCACTAATGAGAATTAAGAGTCATGTTTAATAAGAATATGTTCAAGTAAATCTATGTATTGTTCGAGAGAAATTACATAGGAAATTAGTATAACTTGTCTAAATAACTTAAACATAAATTTGAGAAATAAGTTTGCAAAATGCTTACGGTTGTCTTCTTACTCTAATTTGACCCACATTAAGATTAGTTTAATTTGGTAGTAGAATTAGATTAAGAAAAACAAATGAATCTTTGATTTAAGTGCAAACAAAATCGGAAATCGAAACCCAGTGTGTAATAACAATCATTCCTCGTGGGAACGATATCTTTTGTATTATAACAGTAACCGTATACTTGAAGGAAAATTCTTCAACACCAATTCCCTACAGATGTCGAAGAACGAGCTGCCTATGCTAAATAGTGAGCAACTGCATTTGCAGATAGTTTGACATAAACAGATTCCACATCTCCTATTAATTCTCCTAACCATAAACAATCATCAATTAGAAAACCAAGTGAACTACGCCAGCAAGCATGGACATTTAGTGCATCCACAATACCTTTAGTATCCAACTCAACAATAATGGAAGTGAAACCAAGTTCCTTAATCCATGAAAGTGCCTCCCTATAAGACATTTCTTCAGCTTCTGTATTTGTTGCATTAGGGAATTGTGCACACCTTGAAACCACCATGGCACCATCTGCAGATCGAATCATAGGCCTAAAACCTATACCACCACCTTGCAAAGGAAAACTTGCATCAACATTGCACTTCATCTTACCTGATGGCAGAAGCTGCCACGACGTTGCCGGAGGCTTGCCCAGCTGCAAACGAAGTAGGAGCCTGTATCAAACGCCAATCTTGGACAGTAGTAGCAGTAAGCAATCGAACAAGCCCCAGATCAAGCTACTCCTGCTGCCACAGTAAACCATTACGTGCAGGCCAAATACTCTATGCCCCTGCTATGATTCCCGCTTGCCATACCTCACCCATCCCATATAATCACCCATTGTCCTAGGATTGAATCTTCCCGTAAAAGTCGATTCTCCAATTATCATTGCAAAAAATAATAATAGCAGGACATAAAAATAAAGAATGAACAACTGTTTCCTCCCTTCCACCATAAAACATACACAACTCATCTACAGTAACCCCTTTCCACAGTAAATTAGCTTTCACAGGAAGACAATTTGTAACACAACACCACGAAAAATTATGCATCCGAGGTGGAAGGTTAATCCTCCAAAAAGATTCCCATGGTACAGATGCTATAAGATTTTATAACCTACACCATCCCATCAACTTATAGTAAGCACTTTTAACTGTATAGACTCCCCTCTCCTCATACACCTACCAAATGCGATCCTCAACATCATGAATAGATACCGGAATTTTACGAATTAATTCAGTATCCCATCGATTAAATAGAGCTTGGATGAGATCAACATTCCAAACCTTCTGCCCTGCCAACTATAAATGTTTAACTTGCATAGATTCACCCCCACGAAGCATTGGCGATTGACTAAAAGGGGATTACATATTAGGTAACCATGGGATATTCCAAACTCAAGTTGCCTCCCCATTCCTTATGGCCATATGCACTCCCTCCGTAACCAATGGTATTGTTGCAACAAGGCTTTGCCATAAAAAAGACTATCGTTGTTCTCATAAACAACTTGCAAAACATCACAATTAGGAAAATATCTAGCCTTAAGTAGCCGGCTAACCAAAGCATTCGGATAAACCAAAATATGCCATATAGAATGACCCAATAATGCTAAATTATATTTCTTTGGCTTACAAAAATTCAACCCTCCATCCTCTTTAGATAAGCAGAGCTTTGCCCAGGACATCTAATGGACACCTCGTCGCTTAGACAAATTATTATCCCACTAAAAAGAATTTAACATTTTTTCCAAAGTCTCACAAATGCCTTACAGGATTAAAAAAATACCCATTGCATAAACAAGTAAAGCCTGAGCTATCGACTTTAACAACACTTCTTTCCCAGCCTGGGAAATACCCCTACGGCACCATCCTTGAATCAGACTAGCCAATTTATCAACAAGAAAGCTAAAAGTAGCCACCCTATTCTGCCCAATTGAAGAAGGGAAGCCAAGATACTTGCCATGATTCCGAACCTCTTCCACTTGCGAAATGGCACATACTCTGCATCGTTTATCGAAATCTGTATTAGCACTAAACATGATGCTAGATTTCTGAAAATTAATTTGCTGTCCCAAAGCTTATGAATACAACTCAAAAGCTAGCTTGAGATAATGTGCTTCCTCCCTTGTGGCTCGAAAATAAAAAATATTGTCATCAGTAAAAAATAAATTAGAGATTTCTGGCACTCCGGTACCAATGCTACAACCATGCAACAAACCTCTATACACCCACGAATTCAACAACGATGACAGAGCCTCCGTATAAAATAGAAATAAATAAGGAGACAACAAATCACCCTGTCGAACCCCACATATAGGTTGAAAAGTGTCAAAAGTAATACCTCTATGGGCTATAGTATAAGAAACGGATGAAACACATTGCATAGCTAGGCACATAAAAGGTACAGGTAACCCAAGCTTCAACATCATAGCCTCAATAAGAACCCTATTCCATCCTGTCATATGCTTTTGATAAATCAATCTTCAAAGCTCCCATCCCACAGTGTCCTCACCGTTTCCTCCTTAGAAAGTGACAAAGCTCAAAAGCAATCATGATATTATCTGAGATCAAGCGATTTGGAATAAATACACTTTGATTATATCAAATATTAAAACATGCAAATAAGACTTGATCCGTGTTGTAATAGATTTTGATATGGCTTGCATGAGTAAATTACACAAAGAAATAGGCTGGAGGTCCATCACATAATGAGGATCCTTAATTTTAGGAATTAAAATAATAGTAGTACTATTTAAAGCAACAGGAATACAACCCGAATTCAAACAATACAAGCACAATCTAATAATATCTACACCAAAGACGTCCCAAAATGTACAATAGAACCCTGGGTTAAAACCATCCGGTCTGGGGGCCTTATCAGGGTGCATACCCTGGAAAGCATTACGGACATCCTCTGCCACAAAAGGACACACTAAAGCAGCAGCAATATTGTAAGAGCCAGAATTTTACTTCCTAAAAAAAAAGTATAGTCGTACGACCTTACTACAGTCGTACGACTGTAATCAAACTACAGTCGTACGACTATAGATCATGGCAGGTGAGCCAATCTACATCCTAAAAGCTGAAAAAACAGAGAGAGAAAAAAAGGGGGCGGAGACAGAGAAAAGGGGGGCGCGAGACAAAAAAGGAGGCCAGACAGGGGACAGAGAAAAAAAAAAAGAAAGAAAGAAGGGAGAGAAGAGGAGAAAAAGAAAAGAAGAGAAAAGAGAGAAGAAAACAGACAAGGAAAGAAAAAGAAAGAACTCATCATCAGAAACCCTTGCATTTGGAAATCTTTGGACCCAAAATCCCTAACCCTAACTCAAGGAGAAAAGTGTGGATTTTAGTGGATTGGAGCGACGCCAGGGGTCAATCCTACGATGGACGCACGCCAAAAAGGTAGACACTTCTTTTCCCTTCTCTTTTCCAAGCATCCTGGGTGATTGGTGTGGTTTTGTGCCATTTTTATCCGTTCTTCTGCGTTTCTATCTCTGGAAATCAAAAACAGTCGTGCGACTATTCTTGAGTTTGATGAACAGTCATACGACTGTAGTTACAGTCATATGAGTGTTCTTGATTTCCAGGCGTTTTCTTTCAGTTTGCTTCAAATAAAGTTTTGGCGAGATTCTGACTTTGGGTTGCTTACAGTCGCACGACTGTAAGTTATTTCCAGAATCAGAATTTCCGTTTTAATCCCCAAAAATTTCCAAAAATCTATAAAAATTCAGAAAACCCTAAAAATCATCAAAATGAATTTTGTTGTGTGCATTCAAGACCCTAGATTCAAATTTTCAGTAAAATTGCATTTAAAACAATGCCACGACGGAGACCCGATTCTCCCGAAAACCGACCCACCTCACATGTTAAAGTTAAGTAAACACGCAAAATTGTTTTCAAAATGATTTTCCCACAAAACCAAAAATACAGGAACATTTCAAAATGTTTTCCAGGTCTAACCGGGCCGGCTAGCCGAGCCAACCTGGTTATCCCCTAAATGCATGCCCCCAATTCCTGATTCCCCATTCTTTCATGTCTGAGTCCAACTTGTGGCGTGCCGTAAATTATGCTAACCCTCTGTTTTGCAGCTTTTATTTTTATTTTTGATGTATTTAATAGATTAATACGTGTATCCTAGGCGATTGTATTTTTCTAGATAAATCGTGTATTCTAGGCGCTTGTAAAAGTGAGGCTGAGAGTCTTTTTATCTTTTATTCGATCGGGTTGTAATAAGTCAATTATTTGCTATTTTACCTAACTTGTATGCGCGCTGCATGTCTATTTATTTTAATAAAATTGACTTTTAGAATTCGAAATACCATTTGAGAACATTGACTATATTTATTTTAATTAGACATGAAATAAGGGACTTGTCCGGACCCAAATCTCTGGATAGTGTAACGGCCGTTCGTCCGGTTCAGCTACATTATAAATTTCCCGGTTGAGCTGAGCCGGGTAGCGACTCTACAATATTCATCAAGACTTAGGTCTCGATTCTTTTAAGAATTAATTCCATTTATTTTCCAAAACCGATTTTCCATTTATAAAAACCCCACGCGAGGGAGGGGCTCACCCGAAATCGAGGCGCTCCTTCCGAAAGGGAGTCTCGCGTTCCGTCGAAAACGTCGTTCGCTCACAGTGGCGACTCTGCTAGGGATTTCTTACAAAAATTTTTCTTAAAAACTTAAAAGAATTTGACAAGCCCTGAAAAGTGTTTAATTAAAATAAGGTGGATGATTCTTGATTGGAATTTCGCTTTGCATCTTTAGCTAGACATTCTTGTATTAGGTTAAATATTCCATTTATAGCCCGGTGGATTGTTGAAGTGTCGCCTTTGTTCCTCATGGTCTTAGGGGCACGGATACGAAACACCACCCATAGCCTCATACGAACCCCTTCGTTCAGACCCTTGAGTGGGGAGAAGAGAAGAGTATATCTTGCTATGGGAACCTTAATTTTAACCCGACTTAGACAGAACTCATATAGGCAGCCTTAGTTGGATTCCATTAGGATACCAAAATAATTATGTGAATAAAAATAAAATCGCGCCTTCATCATCCCCAGTTGATGATCGAAGAGAACCCCACCTAGGACTCGACTAGAATTTTGAGACCGACCATGCTTGGAGAAATAAGGTTGGAAGAATTCGCTTCATGTGGTATGTGTTACACGCTTCTTGACATTTCACGACATACCATAATCACCATTTTCCATACATAATCAACATTTTCCATTCATAAAACATTTTTGTGTGATATTAACCTACATTTTTATGCAGCCACGTGCATTTTATTTTTGTGTGAAAATATTAAATCATCCGTTTACCATTCATACTAACCATTTCTTTTTCAGCCATAACATTAAATTTGTGTGATTAACATTTTTTCACATAGCATACATAACATCATTATATGTGTCATGCATCCTAATCATGTTTTCATGCAGCCACTTGCATTTTGTGTGTCATAAGCATTCACAACATATCACCTAAATTAAATTAGGGGTATTCCAAGGACGCCCACCACGATCATATCATTCCATCATATATCGGGTATCTTAAAATACCTGTGTTTTGCCAATGCACCGGATTGCATTCAGCCATTCCACCAAATCATTTCATTCAATAGAGACCACAATGGTCCTAGGTATATTTTCATGTGACAATCCACACGATGCATTTCATAACATCATATCTATTCGTCATAAATATCATACAACACTGTGATCCACATCGGGTTACTTCATGACATTAATACATCATTCAAGGCGCTCCCCGAGTGCCGGGTTAGTACGCATGTAGGGGCATTTCATAACATCCCAAACCATGAAAGGTGTTCCCCGAACACCGAACCTCTATCCGTGTCCCCGTCACACGCGACTTTCTCATAACATAATTTCATTTCATACGCTCAAAAGCATCAGAACTCTGTCCATGGGCCGGTCCCATGTGATCATTTCATATCATCTCATAGAACTTCAAAGCGTTGAACTCCGTCCATGTGTCGGTGCACACGTGACCATTTCACGAAATTCATTAGGTGCCCCAAAGGTGCTGAATTTTTACCCGTGTGACAGTCCACACGTGACATTTTTTTTTACATAGCATTGGGTGTTCTTGGAATGTCCAAAGTCAAAAGAATAAAAACAAAGGAATCATCCTTATTGTCTCACGATGCACATCTCATTCATCCATCAAACATTCAAGCACTCCACAGCGTTCAAGCATTTCACGAGCACCAAAGACTTTACAGCATGCACTGAGTCATTTTAAGTGTTCCAAAAACACTAGAAATTCCATTAAACCCCTTAGGTCTCCCGCAATCATTAGAAATCCTATCCTTGTGTCCCACGCACCTAAACACCAAAAATCTTCCCGTGCAAGACAAGCTTTGCACGTACCACATAAAACTCTACCCTTCCTCCCCATGTAAGATAAGCTCTACACGTACCGTTCCAAATCTCTTCCCGTGCAAGACAAGCTCTGCACACTTCCTCCCCGTGTAAGACAAGCTCTACACGTATCGTTCCAAATTTCTTCCCGTGCAAGACAAGCTCTGCACGTACCGCATCAAACTCTACACTTCCTCCCCGTGTAAGATAAGCTCTACACGTATCGCTCCAAATCCTTCCCGTGCAAGACAAGCTCTGCACGTACTGCTTTAAACTCTACCCTTCCTCCCCGTGTAAGATAAGCTCTACACGTATTGTTCCAAATATCTTCCCGTGCAAGACAAGCTCTGCACACTTCCTCCCCGTTTAAGACAAGCTCTACACGTATCGCTCCAAATCTTCCCGTCTAAGACAAGCTCTGCACGTACCGCATCAAACTCTACACTTCCTCCCCATGTAAGATCCGCTCTACATGTACCGCTTCAAATATTAACTCTCTCCCTGTATAGGATCCGCCCTATACATATAAGCGCTTCGCAATTATCATCTTGCTTCGATCCGTGGACACCTTGTGTGTCATTTTATCCATGTGGTGTATATTTATACGCTACGCTCTCCTTCAGCACATAGCTTCATCAACAACATTCATTGCACTTTGCATGTTTCCATTCCTGGCTTTGTGTGCACTTGAATAGCTTAGAATTGCATAACATGACATGGCATCACATGATATCATTATTCATACATGCATACATCACGTCATGCATTCATACCTATATCATATCTTGACTTGGCATCCTTTGTGTGCATGCCCCAGTCGATGCTGACAAGTGTTTTTATCAGGGGAGAAAGGGAAGGAGTCTCGAGAATGGCTGGCCTAATGAACTTCAACACCATAACAGACATCGTAGATGATTATGTTGCTTCATCACGATTTTGAAAGATGGTTAGGGAAGAGGCAGCGGCAATGTTGAAGGAGATGCTAGGATGTGATCTTGACAAGGTGGAAAAGCTTACGACAAGGTGCTCTGAATTGGAGGCACGTGTGATTGAGCTTGAAGGAGTAATAAGAGGGCTAACTGATGAAGCTGAATCGAAGGCCCCCCTCAAAGCCAATACTGACCTTGTTCCGTGACCAACCAGGAGTACACTCCCCAAGGGTGACGGAAAGGGCATATCCTCGTGGCCTATTTCACTGAGCCAATTATTTGCCAAATGTAGAAAGGAGGGGCTATTGCAGAGCGTCAAGCCATATGTGGAGCCGGTACCAGATCAAAAGAACAACTTCTGCACCTATCATGTAGTGACAGGTCACCGAACCAATGTCTGCTATATTTTAAGGAAGGAGATCCAGAAGTTGGTTGATGAGGGGAGGTTAAAGGTGCCATCAGCTACTAATGAGCGACTGGAGGCAAGTAGGGAGAATGGTAAGGAAATTCCTTAAACCTCCCAGGGAGAGGAATACGATGAAGAACTCCTAAGCCTGATTTGATGGAAGTAGGGGAGTGACATTGAAGCCGGGACTGTGGCCGGATAAGGAATAGTTGGGTGCTGTGAAATCAATACCTTTAGAGGTTCCTTCCCGTAGGGAACTCATTTTGTTTATAAAATGTATTGAACTCATTTTGAATGCAATGCATCTTGTTATTTTCTTACTTATGTGGTGATTACATGTATATGGCATTAAGCATGCATTTGATCATCTGAAACGACATGTCCATCATGCATAATATTAAGATGCATGACATCAATCTGAGTCTTACAGGGAATTTAAAAGTGAACCTGACTTCGGTTAGATCCCTTTCTTCCAAAAAAAAAAAAAGTCTGCCAAGCAAATAATGGAATGGCACCATTTCTATTGAATCAATTGCTGACCTAGATCAGTGATCCCTACAAATCACGATCCAAAACACTGTTAGTCTTATCCCAAAAGTTTCAACTTGAATAGCCCATAATACACTCAAATCATTCCAAACCAGGGACCATTGCTAAATTTCAGAGCCAATCCCCAAAATGAAGCTTTGAGCCTTATTCTTGCCCAAGAAAGCATCCCACACTATAACCTTGTAGTAAAAAAAAAAGACCCCAAACTCATCAAGAACACCAAGCCCTAAAAAATCCAAATGACCTTCACCATCCACCATGCTGTAAAACTCTGAAGCAGACTTTGGTTTTAGTACGTATATAGTCTTGTTTGTGTGGCATTCATGTGCATATGACATTACACATGCATTGTTCATCCAAAAAGACATATCAAACACGCATGACATACATGGATTTGAATGCAGCGGGAAAATCAACAGGTGGCTGTGGTTTGGATTTAGCTTTTTCAAAAAAAAAAAAAAAGCGGGTACCGATGGAAGACTTCATCTCTCCCTTACAGTGGGATTTCTGCTCCTGACCTAAAGTTGTGCTCTCTTCAATCATAGGTTCAAACTCTGTTGAGTACTTGATGAATCTGGGGGTGGCCCATCTATTGCATGAAATGCCGGGGTCAGTGAGTTGAGACAATGGAGATAAGTATGTTTTTTGCCTGTTCTGAAGAGTTAACTTCGTGCGGTGGCAGAGAAGATCAGTGTCTTTATCTATCTCATACACGGTGACCATAATTAAAGCTGGAGTGTCTCATGGCATTAAATGGCAAGGCGCAATACTTTCATCTCCTCCCTTGAACCGATTTTGTAAAGCCTTATTTTCTACCATCAATGGCTTCCAACAAGAAATTGAACCCCAACGCTGCTCCATATCGCATTTTTCTGCATCATCTCATCATCAGAAGGGCGACAGAGCAGAGAGAGGATTTGAATATGAGTCTACTTCAAATGAGCTCAACAATGGTTACTCAAGAGCCTAACTATTGAAGAGATCAGGTTGAATAAGAGGGAGATCAACGCCGCTCTCGGTGAGAAAATAAGCCTGATGATCAGAAGTCTACCAGGCCAGTTCCAAAGACATAATTTGCCACAAACTCTGGTCAAAGAGTAGGTCCAAAGGGAAGTCTGCTTATGGTTTCCCCTACTTCCTTATGGATTTCAAGACTAGAGGAAATTTCGGTTATGCATTTGTGAACTTCACCAACAGTGTTGGGTCAACTTGGTTTTACAAAGCTTTCAACAATCATGAAGGGGATGATACCATCAACAGGAAAGCTTACAAAGTCTATTGTGCTCATATTCAAAGGGAAAGTTGCATTTACCAACCATTTCAAGTATTCAGTCTTCGGGAACCATACCTGAACTAGAATCTGGGGTGAATTGAAAACCTGAATACGGCATCAGATCGCAGGAAAATCCAGTGGTTAAGTGAATTCACCTCAGGTTGTCTGTCCACAATGGCAACTCTATTCAGTGTTTGGCTAAAAAAAATCTCTTTATCCAATGTGCAAAACCGAAAGGGCGTATTGGTAATTTGAAAGGGCATAAATTAAAACCAGAGCCACATTTTAGATTTTCCTAATGCATCCGCATTCATTATGCCATGAATGTTTTGTATTCAACTTTGGTGTTCAATATGCATTTGTTGTGTCATTGCATGTTAATGTTCACTTACGAGCTACATCGCGTAGCGAACCTTATCTGTAGAAGTACTTTGCTCCCCAAACACAGACCTATAATACTCCCCAAACACAAACCTATAATACCAGGGGTAAGTAAAAAATCGAACCATTGGGTATCATTGACATCAGTATCTTCGCGAGTCGCAATGAACATATCAAGGTATATTTTTCCAGTCCTAAGACAAACCGTTGCGAACAGGATCAATGCAGACAAAATGCCCATCACATAATCTTTCTCCTAAAAAAAAATGTTGACACGAAAAACCGAAAGGACGTGTCGGCAACAGGAGAGGGGTGATATACAAAGTCAGAGTCAATGTAACATTCCCTATTTTACTCATTTTGATGTCACCATTGCAATATTGTGTATGTTTGGATTTCCGATCAGATGTTCATCTTGCATACACCATGCCATTACATATAAATATCCATCAGTAGGACATTGCATCCAAGCCCATGACAATATCGCAGAAACTCCTGTTATGCGGTACGGAAATGCAAAGTCTCACTTTCATCTCCTTGCTCAACCAAACGGACCATCAGTCGGTGCGGCCTATTACCCTGATCCATTGAGCCTGATAATGCTTCAGAATATACAGAGGGTAAAGTGGAAGGTCACTCAAGACGGCCAACTCCTCTAATACCTAGATTGGCGTAATAGTCAGTCGGCAGAAGACATATCAGGACAATCGGACTAGGTCACCTGGGCTACCATCGAGGCCAGTCACAGGCCGTAAATTCAGTCTCTGGGCTTGCACTGATACCAAGAACAAAGCATAAGCCACATGTTGCATGCATACATACATTTAGAACTATACATGCATCTGTACATACATGTATAGGTTTAAAGTAAACACGCACAACTCATATGCATATGCATCACAACTGATCCAAGTGCAGGTACCCACTGCCACCACCAGGTCTATTCTGAACCAGGAATGCTCTCAAAAACAGAGATGGCATAATGCCGGGGCATCTATTGGTCCTTAAAATATAAGGAGGATCAATGCAAACCCAAATCTCAACATATCAAGTCTCCAAGGGGCAGAACAATCAAGCCGTATTTATCCTTGATCGAAGGGGCAAAAATTTTTATCTCCAAAATAATCGATCAAGGGATAAATACTCATCCTCGAGCCAGCATCAAAATTATCCTTCCTAAAGCTATCTCCTTTTCTTCATTCAAGCCAGATTTCACACCCTTGAACTCCATTACGTTTAAGCATGGTTGCAAATCCTTGAACCCCTTTCCTCATTCAAGCCAGATTTCGAACCCTTGAACTCCATTACGTTCAAGCATGGTTGCAAAAACTTGAACCCCTTTCTTCATTCAAGCCAGATTTCAAACCCTTGAACTCCATTACGTTCAAGCATGGTTGCAAATCCTTGAACCATCTTCTTCATTTAAGCCAGATCTTGAACCCTTGAACTCCATTATGTTCAAGCATGATTGCAAATCCTTGAATCATCTTCTTCATTCAAGCCAGATCTTGAACCCTTGAACTCCATTATGTTCAAGCATGGTTGCAAATCCTTGAACCATCTTCTTCATTCAAGCCAGATCTTGAACCCTTGAACTCCATTATGTTCAAGCATGGTTTCAAATCCTTGAACCTCTTATTTCATTATCTTGAGTCCACCCAATTCCAGTAGGATTTCAAATCGTCAAAATTTCATCCTCCTTTGCCTCGGGTAACATAGACCTGGTATCGGCCAATCCGTAATCCATCTTTCTTTGCCTCGGGTAACCTAGACCCGATATCAACTTATTTCTTCCTCAGCTTTGCTTCGGGTAACCTAGACCCGACATCGGCTTATTTCTTCCCCAGCTTTGCCTTGGGTAACCTAGACCCGATATCGGCTTATTTCAACGGCGGGTTCTTTCCTGTGTCTGCGACGCTTTGAGTCGCGTTTCTCAAAGTCACATCCACTATCCCAGACTAAGATTGGGTGGTGAAATTGATCACGCGAGGGGCAGCTGTAAGCGCCAGAATTTTACTTCCTAAAAAAAAAAGTACAGTCGTACGACCTTACTACAGTCATACGACTGTAATCAAACTACAGTCGTACAACTATAGATCATGGCAGGTGAGCCAATCCACACCCTAAAAGCTAAAAAAACAGAGAGAGAAAAGGAGGGGGCGGAGATAAAGGAAAGAGGGGTGCGAGACAAAGAAGGAGGCCGGACAGGGGACAGAGAAAAAAAAAAGAAAGGAGGGAGAGGAGAGGAGAAAAAGAAAAGAAGAGAAAAGAGAGAAGAAAACAGACAAGGAAAAAAAAAGAAAGAACTCATCATCAGAAACCCTTGCATTTGGAAATCTTTGGACCCAAAATCCCTAACCCTAACTCAAGGAGAAAAGTGCAGATTTTAGTGGATTGGAGTGATGCCAGGGTCAATTCTACGGTGGACGCATGCCAAAAAGGTAGACTCTTCTTTTCCCTTCTCTTTTCCAAGCTTTCTGGGTGATTGGTGTGGTTTTGTGCCATTTTTATCCGTTCTTCTGCGTTTCTATCTCTGGAAATCAAGAACAGTCGTGTGACTGTTCTTGAGTTTGATGAACAGTCGTACGACTGTAGTTACAGTCATACGAGTGTTCTTGATTTCCAGGCATTTTCTTTCAGTTTGCTTCAAATAAAGTTTTGGCAAGATTCTGACTTTGGGTCGCTTACAGTTGCACGACTGTAATTTACAGCTGTACGACTGTAGTTACAGTCACATGACTGTAACGTTATTTCCAGAATCAGAATTTCCCTTTTAATCTCCAAAAATTTCCAAAAATCTATAAAAAATTCAGAAAACCCCAAAAATCATCAAAATGAATTTTGTTGTGTGCATTCATGACCCTAGATTCAAATTTTCAGTACAATTGCATTTAAAAACAATGCCACGATGGAGACCTGATTTTCTCAAAAACCGACCCACCTCATATGTTAAGGTTAAGTAAACACGCAAAATTGTTTTCAGAATGATTTTCTCACAAAACCAAAAATACAGGAACGTTTCAAAATATTTTCCAGGTCTAACCGGGCTGGCTAGCCGAGCCAACCCGGTTATCCCCTAAATGCATGCCCCTAATTCCTGATTCCCCATTCTGTCATGTCTGAGTCCAACTTGTGGCATGCCATAAATTATGCTAACCCTCTGTTTTGCAGCTTTTATTTTTATTTTTGATGTATTTAATAGATTAATACGTGTATTCTAGGTGATTGTATTTTTCTAGATAAATCATGTATTCTAGGCGCTTGTAAAAGTGAGGCTGAGAGTCTTTTTATCTTTTATTCGATTGGGTTGTAATAATTCAATTATTTGCTATTTTACCTAACTTGTATCCACGCTGCATGTCTATTTATTTCAATAAAATTGACTTTTAGAATTTGAAATACCATTTGAGAACATTGACTATATTTATTTTAATTAGACATGAAATAAGGGACTTGTCCGGACCCAAATCTTTGGATAGTGTAGCGGCCGTTCCTCCGGTTCAGCTACATTATAAATTTCCCTGTTGAGCTGAGCCGGGTGGCGACTTTACAATATTCATCGAGACTTAGGTCTCGTTCTTTTAAGAATTAATTCCATTTATTTTCCAAAACCGATTTCCCATTTATAAAAACCCCACGCGAGGGAGGGGCCCACCCGAAATCGAGGCGCCTCTTCTGAAAGGGAGTCTTGTGTTCCGTCGAAAATGTCGTCCGCTCATAAATATCATCTGTTATCCTTGGCTTGGCACACTATAAGACCGATGCCATATCACCCCCTTTTGACATAAAATTTGTTGGAAAATAATCATGTATATATGCTTTAACTAGTCCCCCCATGCTAAATGACTCATACTCCGATAAAAGATGATGTATTCACATCCCCATTTACAAGCCAATCATGTTTCGCCCTCTATCTCCAATAATGATTATGTTCCTGAAGGAGCTGATTGTAAGCAGACTTAACCTCTGCCAAGCGTTGCTTTGAACCATCACTGACACAGTTGCTAAGTCGCAAAAGTTCCTTTGTACATGCTCGGAGCTTTATCTTGTAAACCCCTCTATACTGTTGTCCCCAAGTATACAAAGCATTCCGGTAAGCCTGTAATTTCCGTAACCCATTTTCAACCAGATAATCCACAGACTCAGTGTTTGCCCACATCCGAACCACGACATCTTGACAATCAAGCACAACCCTTTAAGAATTCTCAAAGCGAAATGGAGCAGCAAGCATAGGAACCCACTTAGTCGATTGAAATACCAAAAAAACATGATCAGAGGTCACCGCTAGTATGACATGAACCTGCATATTGCTAAGCATCTCAGTATAATCAAAACGGGCTAGGACCCGATCTAATCACTCCCTCATTATAACCCAGTTATTCTACTTTCTCTCCCATGTAAATCATGGACCTTTGGCCCCCAGGTTAATAGGATTGCAATGATCAATAGCATCTCTAAAACCATTCAGTAGATACAAAGGTTGTGGCTGGCCTCCCCACTTTCTCTTCCAGTGATGTCATATCATTGGAATCCCCTAAGACACACCATGGTAATTGTGATGTATCAGCCAAATTACATAAGCATTCCCAAGACTCCCTTCCCTGGTGTCTCTCTGAATAGCCATAAAAACCCGTCAATTGCCATTTTCCCATCGCATCTATTATAGACACATCAATATAGTTAATAGCTCATGCTAATAAGGACACAATTATCCCTTCTCGCCATAACAAAACAAGGCCACCTAGGGCTGCACAAAAAAAAAGGAACCGAAACCGAGCTAAAAATATGGTTAACTGAAATCGATGGATTAGTGTACGGTTTTTATTTTTAGAAATTAATGGTTACTGTTTAGGTTTCAGTTTTTACACTAAAAGTCCATGTGGACTTACGGTTAATCAACCGTTTACAAATATTTTTCTTAAAGAATTATGTAATTATATATGTAGGTAATATGAATAATAAGTGAAACATTTGGGTCTTTGTGTTATTTTACTTTCTTACTATACAACACCAAGTAGTCTTGGTCACTCCTTCCAATCTCATCTCCTTTCAATTTTTAATTTCACACTCACCGAAAAATGAACATCGAAGAATAATTTCATTAATTAATGTTTGATCTTGTACAACAATTTCTATGTTTGAGAACTTTTTTTTAATGTTTTAATTATTAGAGTTTATGGTTAAAATATTATTTTTAATTAACAATTAAGACTATGGTTTGTAATTTTATATTTTTATTTGACATTTGAGATTTATGGTCTATTTATTTGAGGTTTAAAATATTATAAATTTAGAAAAATATAATATCTATTTCGTAAATGGTTAACCATAAAAAAAAGGTTAACCGACGGAAATTAATGGTTAACCGACTAATGGTTAATATAATTTAATGGATAGTGTATGGTTAATAAATTAAAAAACCGTTCAAATGGTTAACCGTTTGTAGAAGTTCACATGGACCGTTTAATCGACCGTGTGCATCCCTAAGGCCACCACTATGGTGAACATGGGAAACATAAATGAAATCACCAAAATTAAGCTTCCTACAAACTTCTTCTGCTTTTATTCTATCTATTTTAACCTTCATTAAAAACACAATCCCAGGCCTATGTGCAGACACTATGTCTTGCAGTTCCTGAACTGTCAGTGATCGGCGTAAACCACGACAGTTCCAGCTTAGGAGACTCATGGCTGTTGGCAGGTCTAGGTCTTGCCAGATCTTGCCGAACGTTAACTAATTCCATCATTTGTTTCTATATTGTTTGCACTGGTAATTGTATTACCCGTAGGTACCTTCCGATTTTTAGGATCCCTGATCAATACCCCCTCTTCCATTGATGGCCCATTAACTAAAACCTCTTGATGTTGAGCAAGCATCTGTGTCTGTGTTAAAGGCATACCAATATCCACTAGAGCAAGTAGAGGATTCCCTTGCTCATCACCAATCCATCGGTTATGAAACAAACCACCCACCCTGCTCAGAGGTGCATACAATGATGCTTTATAGCGCCATTCAACAGGCTGTTCCTCTGCATCATACACTACTGGACAAAACTGCTCTGTGTGATCTAGATACCATAAATCAAACAAAAAGAAGGGAGTCACTCATATCTGAACAATAAGAAGAAACCAGCACTACCCTTGGTTCTCAACTGTATACATTGTTTCAACGGACGCCTCACATCAACTACCACCTTAATTCGCAAACAATCGCGTTTCAAAGTTACAAAATTATTTGCATCAGCCTTCATAAAGAGACCAATAAAATTGCCAATTATCTCACACACTGTCTGGGAAAATTGCCCTGTAGGAACTTCATACACTTGAACCTAAAAATCGACTGAATTAAGCTCAATTGACATAGTTCAATACCCTTCTCTACATGGCTAAGAACCATAATCTTATTATCGAAAGACCATGCACCCCCCCAGTAAGAACCCTATGCATATCAACTGGATGAAAGAAGCGAAAAGTAAATAGGTTAAAACATATTTTCTGAATACGTGTTTTGGCCGCCATATTGATGCAATGGTTCTCTGGAATGCCATATAATTAACCTCCCTGTCCAACAAAACCCTTACCACCACTAAGAAACCAACCCCACCTTGACCGATATTTTGAACCGCAAGGATAAGAAATTTAGTTTCATCTTCTTCGTGAATAGTCATGCGCTGCAACTGACTAATATGCCGACTCTCCATCTTTGTAGATAATGGAAACTGTAGAAGCCAATCCAATAAAAATAAAAGAGGAAAAAAATCCTGTTGGTGTGCCCTAGTTCTTAGGGCATTAGATTCTTGTATTTTGTATTATACATTAAGACTCATTCTATGAATACATTACTTGTGTCACATTAATAAAGGCAATTAATCTATTTCATTTATATCTTATGCTATAATATGGGTAGAGTATCCATTGATTGATAATCATAAAACCTATCCCAGGTCTGTTCTAATTGTGGGAACGAATAAAACCACAGACTTGTATATTCGATGACTGTATGGTAGTTCTTAACTAGTCATAGTACTTGTATAGTCAGTCATGAATATAGGTACATGTTGTTAACATGGGACTGGATCGATCCGCACAAGAAAGCCACATGGTTGTCCCTGTCATAGGTCTTTCTTGAGTAGGTCTCTTTTGTCCTCAGACCAGATTTCATTATAATATTGATATGGAATCCGGTTCACTTTGACATACGCCTAACAGGTCTGTAAAAGGATGCTAAATACGGGTATGATTGGGTGGACCGGTGAACATGTTGATATTGATGATGAAGTGATGGAATTGCCACTCGAGTAACACCGAGATGATATCATTGGCCACTTGATGAGTGGGACTGATAAGTGTATGGCCATACCCAAATAAGTTGGTTGCTTATTTGATTAATCAGTCAACTCAAGATCAAGAAATATAATAAACAACAGAAGAGGATGATGGACACCATGCCTCTTGTTTATTCATATCGATATCGTTAGGCAAAGAACAGTATGAGATTACTACCGGGTGAGTGTCTTCTAAAGACTGCTGCATTTCTGTCTTAATTGGGGGTTGTAATGGTTTGCTAGAACCCACTTACAGTCTGTGGGCCTTGGGCCTACTGCCAACATAAAGACAGACCCATAAGATCCTGCACATAGATCAACTGAACTGGAACTTATAGAAATTGTACATGTAATGTACATTGGAAGGAATGCGTTAATTAATTAGTTGACATTCGGTGTCAAGGTAATTAATTGACATTGGGTTGAATTTAATTTAATTAATAAGTTTACATAATGTAATTAATTAATTTATTAATTAATTGAATTACATAAAGTAAACAATTAATTAAATAATTTTCCTAAGTAGGAAAATTAAATACGTGTATTGTATTAATTTAAGTGTGATTTAATTTTATTTAGGGGTAATTAAATTTAGCCAAATGGAATTAAATTACATAGTATATACTTTTTAATTAAAGTTTATTTATGTAATTATAATCCTAGTGGGCTTGGGTTTAATTAACCTAATTAAAACCCAATTAGAAAAGGTGTCTATATAAGGGCACACTTAAGGAAGAAAAACCTAATTCAACTCTAATTAATTGCTGAAAATTTCAGCCACCAATAGCAGCCCCAAAACATCCGAAAATCCCAGCGTTAAACCTCCATTCCTTCGCGTCTTCGGCTAGCACCGGTTCCCGCTCAATAGTTGGTCGTGCACCGGACTTTGGAGATCGCAGTTTCAAGAAACGATTCTGCAGCAGTCTCTAGAAGAGACGAATCTGGTGAGTTAGTCTCTGTTGATTCTTATTTGATTTTATTCTAATCAATGGTAATTGGACACGATAGGTGGATTCTAGAAAATTTTAAACTGTGTATTTTCCGCTGCGCCACGTTATTTTTCCAATGACGAATCCCAACAGTGGTATCAGAGCCTAGGTTTTGTCCATTAGATCGATTGGAATTGGTTCTTGAAAGCATTCTTGAAGAAAGAATGGGTTTCTATCTTGTGATTTTAGGGTTTTTATTTAATTGGTTTTGTTTTTGGATTAATCCTAGAATTGTTGGATTGGGGTTTTTGATTATTTTCCCCAATTGGTTTTCATCTAAAGTTGTTTTGGGTTTTATTTGGATATTTTGATGGATGTTTTTTTTAATGATTTAATAAGTTAAAAAAAAAAGATTTTGGGTGAAGGGAATCGCAAATCGCAAATTTGCGATTCCCTCACCTGCAGCGGCACTGCTGCCCCGCCGGGACAGCGGTGCGTTGACGGGTTTTGGGTCCGGTTTTAGATTTTGCGGGTATTTTTTATCCCGGACCCTAATGCAAATTGAATTAATTTTTTTTAATTAATTTGTATTTAAATTATTTATTTTGTTGGCATACATATTTAATTTAATTGTTTGCATATTAAATTAAATATGGACTTTGTGAAATTGGCCCAATAAACCGTGACACCGGTTAAAATTGGGAGAGCTGAATTTTAAATTTGTGACAACCCAAATTTAAGTGGGAGCAAAATTGTTAATTTTGCATTTATGAATGTTATCCATTGGGCCTTTAGGGGCCTTAGTCACATTTGTTAAAATTGGCGATTTCACCCTAAGTAACTCGGCTTAACATTTATACTTATAATTTGGAATGCCATGATCATGCATCATATTGGTATGTATGTGCACGACAGGTACTTTGTTTGAAATATTATGTTGAGTTTTATGGGCCCTAAATTATTATCGGTTGTAATTTAATTATGGGAAATATGGCCTGCGTGCCATTTTTTATTTTGATGTAATTTTAGAATAGATTTTATTTTACAAAATTATTGTAATTTCATCAAGTATGGAGGAAGGCCCATATGGAGAAAGCCCATGGTAGGAGCCCAAGAAGGATTGCAGTCCGGCTCATGAAGAATTAGATAGGACATCTAGTTTTTCATTAGGTTGTGATTAATGGCCCATAGGATCTCATTTATTTTAAATTAAGTATGCTATTGTTTTTGTCATATAATATGGATGTATGGATCACCAAATTATTACCCACGTTTATGCATGCTAAGCCGTATCACTTAATTATAATCCGGAAATTAAAATATTGAGTCGCTTAAAAGTGCTTCCCACATTCACACCTCTTCCTCCCATTGATGCTGCAATGTGCGCCATACCCTAGCTGGGTATATTGTAGTATTCGGTGGGCCATCGAGGGTTAAGATACTTGGTATGGTTAACATGTGATTGGTGGTTTGACTCAATATGGGTAGCATTAGCTCAGAGCGGGCCCTAAGCACAGATGGGTAAAGTGTCAATAAGCCCATCAAACCAAAAGGCCTTCGTGGAAGGATTGGATAGGTTGTCCTACCAAACGACTCAATGGTTGTTTAGCGAGCCCTAGTTCGGCCAGTCATTGATAAGTTGTGGATCTTGGTCAAGTCAGCCAATTAACAACACCAACAAACAAATTAAAATCGGATTATTAATTTGAATTGGCTTAAAAGTCCTTTATTTCTAACTCAAGCAATGATTTCTTCCATGTAGATAATCCCATTTCAGTTAAGCAATTTAAATGGCTGCAACAAATAACAACTCACTCTCACTTAGGTCACTCTTGGAGAAGGAGAAGCTTTAGGGGACTAACTTCCTGGATTGGGCTAGGAACTTACAAATAGTTCTTAGACAAGAGTCTAAAGAGTATGTACTGAATGTTCCTTTACCAGCTAGCCCTCTCGCAGGTCGAGGCATCACCACGGAGATGGTGGAGCAGTACGATCGGCATGTGAGGGATGACCGAGATGTCTCGTGCCTCATGCTGGGTACCATGGCTTCTGATCTTCAGAAGCAGTTCATGGACGAGCATGCTTATGAGATGATGGATCAGCTTAAAAAGATGTTCCAAGATCAGGCTCGTCAAGAACGTTACCTGACGACTAAGGCACTTTGCATGACTGTGATGGCAGCTGGGACTTCTGTTAGCACTCATGTGCTAAAGTTGAAGGGGTATATTGATACACTTTCCCGCCTCGGCTCGCCAGTTCCGCAGGACTTGGCAGCAGACATTATTCTCGGGTCACTTCCTGAGTCTTACAACCAGTTTATCATGAATTACCATATGCAAGGGTGGATAAATCGGTAGTTGAGCTACATGGCATGCTCAAGCTTGCTGAGCAGTCTCTTAAGAAGACTCCTGAAGTATCACTGGTGAACAAGGGCAATACATCCATTGCTAAGGGAAAGGCTAAATCTAAGGCCAAGGCTAAGGGCAAAAAGGTGGTGGCCCAACCTTAAGCAAGGGTTGCTTCTCCTGATGATGTCTGCCATGAGTGTCATGAGAAAGGGCACTAGAAGAGGTCATGTCCAAAGCTAAGGGAGCAACTGAAGGGCAAAACTGCTGCTTCAGGTATTTATGTTGTTGAGATTAATCTGGCTATTTCTACATCTTGGGTCTTGGACACTGGATGTGGATCTCACATTTGTTCAAATGTGCAGGGTCTAAGAAATAGGAGATTATTAGGATCTGGAGAAGTAGATCTTCGAGTCGAAAATGGTGCTCTGGTTCAGGCCATGGAGATTGGAGATTATTTCTTAGAGATGCCTAGTGGACTTGTTTTGGAACTAAGAAACTGTTATTTTGTACCTGCGATGCGCAGGAATATTATTTCCGTTTCTTTGTTGGATATTTCTGGTTTTGTATTTAATATTGGACATGGCAGAATTTCTATGCAATGTGGCAATATTATTTATGGAACAGCATTTCTTGAAAATGGCTTATATAACCTTGATCTAAAACGTGAAAGTTCAATCTATAACATAAATACTAAAAGGATTAAACAAAATGAAATTAATCCTACTTACATCTGGCATTGTCGACTTGGCCATATAAATGAGAAGCGCATAGCTAGGCTTCACTCTAGTGGAGTGCTAGGGTCATTTGACATCCAGCCTTATGACCCATGCAAATCTTGTTTGAGAGGCAAGATGACAAAGGTTTTAGCAAAACTGCTGAAAGGGACTCAGAGCTATTGGAGCTAATACATTCCAATGTATGTGGCCCAATGAGCACTAGTGCTAGATCTGGTTTTCTGTACTTTGTCACCTTCACGGATGACTTCAGCAGATACGGTTACGTGTATCTGATGAAGCATAAGTCTGAGACTCTTCAAAGGTTCAAGGACTTTAAGAATGAAGTAGAAAACCAACTTGGCAAGAAAATAAAAGCACTTCGGTCTGACCGAGGGGGTGAATATTTGAGCCAAGAGTTTGACTCGTTTTTGAGAGAGTATGGGATTGTATCTCAACTTACTCCTCCTGGTACACCCCAGTGGAATGGAGTGTCAGAAAGGAGGAATAGGACCTTACTTGACATGGTCCGCTCTATGATGAGTCATGCTACGCTCCCTGTCTCCTTTTGGGGATATGCTTTAGAAACAGCTGCTTACATTCTTAACAATACACCAAGCAAGGCAGTTGAGGGAACACCATATGAACTATGGAAAGGCCGAAAGCCCAATGTTTCCTTCTTGAAGATTTGGGGCTGTGATGCACATGTTAAGAAATTGACAAGTGGCAAACTCGAGTCCAAATCTGTCAAGTGCCAGTTTGTGGGTTACCCTAAGGAAACTAAGGGTTATTACTTCTACGATCCGGCCGAAAACAAAGTTTTCATAGCCAGAAATGCAGTCTTCTTAGAGAAGGAATTCCTTTCCAAGAGAGACAGTGGGAGTAATATTGAACTTTCAGAAGTTCAAGACTCACAAACTCCTACAGCTACTACTGAGGATGCTTCGGGAACCGATCTGACTACTCAAGAAATTGAGGAACCAGAAACGGTTGCACAAGACCTTAGAAGGTCTGGTAGGACATGTCATCAGCCAGAGAGGTAAGGCTTTCTCGTGACTGATGATGGGGACCTTATGGTCGTTGACCAAGAGGAGCCCAAGACCTATCAGGAGGCTGTTGAAAGCCCACACTCAGATCAATGGCGCAAAGCTATAGAGGCTGAGATGCAATCTATGCATGATAACCAAGTATGGAACTTGGTGGATCCACCTCTGGGTGCTAAGGTGATAGGTTGCAAGTGGTGTTTCAAGTTAAAGGCCCTGTGTGTATAAGATGGTTAGTGGGAGCGTTTCCACCGTCCTAGTGCTGTATGTTGATGACATCCTTATCATGGTAAGTGACATACCAACACTGCAAGGGGTTAAGCAGTGGTTGAGTAGGTGCTTCGCAATGAAGGACTTAGGCAAAGCTGAGATGATATTAGGGATCGGGATCTACAGAGATAGATCCAATCAGCTTCTAGGCCTAAGTCAGGCCACGTACATTGACAAGGTTCTGAAAAGATTCAGCATGGACAAGGCAAAGAAAGGATTCTTGCCTATGCGCCATGGGTTGAAGCTGAGTAAGAAAGATGGTCCTAAAACTAAGAAGGACCAGGAGAACATGGAAAAGATCCCTTATGCATCTGCTATTGGATCTATCATGTACTCCATGTTATGTACGAGGCCTGCTGTTGCGTTTGCACTAAGTATGACCAGTCGGTACCAGTCAGACCCCGGTGAGGAACACTGGAAGGCTGTCAAGGATCCTAAAGTACCTTAATCGGACTAAGGATGCTTTCTTAGTGTATAGAGGTCAAGATGAGCTGGTAGTGTCAGGTTACACTGATGCAGGCTTTGAGACCGATGAGGATGAGAACCAGTCACAGTCTGGTTCTGTTTTTCCCTGAATGGCGGTGCCATTAGTTGGAGGTCCTCAAAGCAGGCCACCATTGCTGACTCTAAAACGGAAGCTGAGTACATAGCTGCGTGCGAAGCTACTAAGGAAGCCGTTTGGATTAAGAAATTCATAACCGAGTTGGGAGTAGTACCTACTATCCTAGACCCAGTTGATGTTTTTTGTGACAACAACGGGGCCATCGCACAAGCTAAGGAGCCCCGGTCACACAAGAGATCCAAACATGTGCTCAGAAAGTTTCACCTCATTCGGGAGATCGTGAACAGAGGTGACATATCATTGCAGAGGGTTGACACCAAGAATAATGTCACTGATCCATTGACCAAAGCGCTGCCACAGACACAGCACGACAGTCATACCAGATCTATAGGAATTAGGGCAATGCCCACTTCGAACTAGTGCAAGTGGGAGATTGTTGGTGTGCCCTAGTTCTTAGGGCATTGGATTCTTGTATTTTGTATTATACATTAAGACTCATTGTATGAATACATTATTTGTGTCACATTAATAAAGGTAATTAATCTATTTCATTTATATCTTGTGCTATAATATGAGTAGAGTATCCATTGATTGATAATCATAAAACCTATCCCAGGTCTGTTCTAATCGTGGGAACGAATAGAACCACAGACTTGTATATTCGATGACTGTATGCTAGTTCTTAACTAGCCATAGTACTTGTATATTCAGTCATGAATATAGGTACATGTCTTTGACATGGGACTGGATCGATCAGCAAAGCAAAGCCACATGGTTATCCCGTCATAGGTCTTTCTTGAGTAGGTCTCTTTTGTCCTCAGACCAGATTTCATTATAATATCGATATGGAATCCGGTTCACTTTGACATACGCCTAACAGGTCTGTAAAAAGATGCTAAATACGGTATGATTGGGTGGACCGGTGAACATGTTGATATTGATGATGAAGTGATGGAATTGCCACTCGAGTAACACCGAGATGATATCATTGGCCACTTGATGAGTGGGACTGATAAGTGTATGGCCATACCCAAATAAGTTGGTTGCTTATTTGATTAACCAGTCAACTCAAGATTAAGAAATATAATAAACAACAGAAGAGGATGACGGACACCATGCCTCTTGTTTATTCATATCGATATCGTTAGGCAAAGGACAGTATGAGATTACTACCGGGTGAGTGTCTTCTAAAGACTGCTGCATCTCTGTCTTAATTGGGGGTTGTAATGGTTTGCTAGAACCCACTTACAGTCTGTGGGCCTTGGGCCTACTGCCAACATAAAGACAGACCCATAGGATCGTGCACATAGATCAACTGAGCTGGAACTTATAGAAATTGTACATGCAATGTACATTGGAAGGAATGCGTTAATTAATTAGTTGACATTCGGTGTCAAGGTAATTAATTGACATTGGATTGAATTTAATTTAATTAATAAGTTTACATAATGTAATTAATTAATTTATCAATTAATTGAATTACATAAAGTAAACAATTAATTAAATAATTTTCCTAAGTAGGAAAATTAAACACATGTATTGTATTAACTTAAGTGTGATTTAATTTTATTTAGGGGTAATTAAATTTAGCCAAATGGAATTAAATTACATAGTATATACTTTTTAATTAAAGTTTATTTATGTAATTATAATCCTAGTGGGCTTATGTTTAATTAACCTAATTAAAACCCAATTAGACAAGGTGTCTATATAAGGGCACACTTAAGGAAGAAAAACCTAATTCAACTCTAATTAATTGCTGGAAATTTCAGCCACCAATTGCAGCCCCAAAACAGCCGAAAATCCCAGCATTAAACCTCCATTCCTTCGCGTCTTCGGCTAGCACCGGTTCCCGCTCAATGGTTGGTCGTGCACCGGACTTTGGAGATCGGAGTTTCAAGAAACGATTCTGCAGCAGTCTCTAGAAGAGACGAATCCGGTGAGTTAGTCTCTGTTGATTCTTATTTGATTTTATTCTAATCAATGGTAATTAGACACGATAGGTGGATTCTAGAAAATTTTAAACGGTGTATTTTCCGCTGCGCCACGTTATTTTTCCAATGACGAATCCCAACAAACCCTAGCAGTAAACCAGGGAGGAGAAAAAATCAAATCTAGCACAAGCGCTAAAAACGCAGGAGCTCTAGCAAACCCTGGAGAACTATTTTATAATATATATAAAAGATATTATTATTATTATCCTTTTGTTATTATTTTTATATTTTTGAGCAGTATCTACATCTTTTGTACAAGAGAATAATATGTGACGTGGAAATAATTAATATAGATAGATAGGAGGAGTGACCTGGTTAGAGTTGAAAAGTATTAGGAAATTAAGAGCATCTTATCGAATAATTGAAAAAAATAAAAATAAAACAAAAAATTTACGTGGTTCGGTCAATTCGTATCTACAGCGACGGGAGAGAAGTTTTATTACTTAAGCACGAAGAACAATTTACAAAAAAATCATGAAACTCACAAAACCAAGAATTTTTCTAGAAATTATATGCCTAAGTGTTCTGTGAACTCTATATTGTTTCTCTTACACCCAAAAACCTCAAAAACACTATTACATGAGTTTATATAGGTCCCAAATCGGTCTTGTAGAATCTAAAATAGTTTAAATTAATTTCAAAATTTCTTAATTGGTCAAACTTATTCCAAAATTCTAAATTAATTAGCTCCTTAACAAAAGGGGGGAGAAACCATGTGTTAATGTTGTCCCTCGAGGAAGCATTTGATTTTTGCCATTTCTGTTGATGTGAAATTGGTAGCAGTAGGACTTAAATTTCTGGGTCCAAATTAATAAGATAGAGACAATGCTACCTACCTACCTGTACAATAATAGAACCAGCCCAGAAATTTTTTTTATCAATGCATAGTAAATCCCACTACAACAATGACAAATGATAACATGCAAAATTATCCATTCAAAAAGTACATAGAAAATTTATGATGATCTGCTACCACAAACAATACTTAACTGAATATATTTATACTTGGGGCAGATGAAGAAAATAAGAATTAAAAATCAATCTTCGCGATACATGGGTCACTATATATCATTGTTAGCTTCACTAAGTAGCCTAGATTTTTCCCAGGGAGGCTGCCCAATTTCTCTTACGGACGAGGTCAACATGCTTGCTGAAGTCATTTTAGTTTATAATGTACTAAAAATTATGCATATGAAGTTCGATGAAAAGGCTCTCATACGATAATAGAAAAATAGAATTTATCAATTAAGTATAACTTTTTTTTTTGTGAATATCTGGTTCTTGGTGTTATGTTTTATCTAGCCATAAGTATTACAACCGTGTTATCTAGTGTATATACTTTACATGATTATGTTTCACATATATATAACAAAGTATTAATATCCGGTGATTATTTCTGTGATAATATTATCATGTCAGAATTATTCCGGAGTGGATAGAATTAATGTTTGGTCGAGATCATAAAATTATAAAATATTCATTTATAGAATTTTGAATCTCAATTTGTCACGTTCGATTCTAATACCCAAATTAACTAAAAAATTAAAATTAGGAAAATAAGGGATTAACTGATTTAGGATGGTCGACCAGAGTGAGTGAAGTGGATTGTCTTTCATTGTGTTATTGGATCCATTAGGTGGGCCCAATTAACTCTTTGTCTTCCTCTTAACCGACGCCCCAATATTAACGTTAACTTATTATAGAAAATAAATTGGGAAAAAAGGAAAACTGTCGACTGCATGAAGCTTTAAAACGGTAGAAAATTCTGAAATTGCTTTTAGTCCCTCTTTCTTTGAAATTAACTGGCGCAATTTTCCGTATTAATCCAACAGTTACGCTTAACAACACGGTCTTGAGCTGTTTTCAACCACTAATTTAAACGACTTTCAAGTTTCAACTATATATTGCAGACACTGTTAATTCGACGATTCAATACCATTTATAGCATTAATTTGATTAGGAAATCTCTAATGGAGGATATTTGAGAAGGATTTTTGACAAGATAAAAATGAAAAACTTCATGTTATGCCTATTGGAGAAGTGATTAGGGGTTTCTCAATTAGCCCAACTTAAATTTTGGTCCCACTTTTAATATTTTTAATCAAACAAAAATATAAATAAAATAAATTATGAGACCTCTAGGCGACTCTTTAAGAGGTCTTTCCATTTGAGATGAAAAATTTCAAGCAGTTTTATATTTTAATTTTTATGACATGTTATGAAAAAGAAAAAGGAAATATCCCGTAGGAGATTTTACCATTGTGAATGCTCAATTCAGTTCCCGTTTTAAAAAGTTGTTTTCCAAGTAGATAAAACATGAAACTAACATTTAGTTCTCTTTGCTATAAAATAATAATATAATTACAAAACAATTACGTTAAGAGGAGATAAATTAATATTATTTTTTTCTTGTTTTAAGAAAGTAACTTATCATCTACAAATTCTCTAATTTATCAAAAAAAAAAAAAAAAAAAAAAATTTCTCCTACTAGAAAGATATTTTTCTTTATGTTATTTTTTCAAAAAAGTTACAAACACTAAATAATAAAAAGTAATTTCTTATATAACAAGTAGTGCCTTAGAGTCTCTGTTTATGGTAAAAAAAATATTTTCTGAATGAACTTGTGTTTGTGACTAGCTAGGAATAATTCCTAGTCACAAAAATTAGTAAATTCAGAAAATATTTCAAAAACAAGCAAAAATAACTTTATATTATATGAAGGAAAATTATTCTGAAAGTGAGAAACTAATAATAGACATCAGATTAATATTAATTGCTTTTCAACTACCATAATTATCTTCTCAATATTCACAATGTACGTGACTATTGAATTAATTTGACAAAAATGACAAATTAAATTACATAATGAAAATTACTAAAAAGTTTATTTGGAACTAAATCGAATATGCAAACCTAATTTTACAATCCAAAGTATTTCTTTTATCTTCATAATATACAAATAAACTATATTAAAAAAAAAAAAATTCACAGAATTGAAGTCGAAACGGAGAACCACTTGATTACAATTGCATGGTCCTAGAAAGCTTAAAGTCCGTCAGTGTCAGGTTGTCAGTAAGGTTTTTGATGTTGACTGTCTTCTATTTATTGGCTTCAACTCTCACCCTCAATCACATTTATCACAGACCAACTTTGCTTGAAGGTTCTTTTAATTTCCTCTCCACACAATTATTTCCTCATTGTAATTTTTACTTTTTAGGCATTATGTATATAACTGTGCACATTTTGGGTATTTACGCTAAACAATGAATTAATTACATGGCTAATTTCTGCAGGAAAATGTGCACTGTGGGATTTATTGCAATTGGGTTAGTGTCAATTGTGTCTACTGTTGAAGGGTATTATGGGGGTAATTGGATCAATGCTCATGCTACCTTCTATGGAGGTGGTGATGCCTCAGGCACAATGGGTATGAACATTGTTATTATGATGATGATGTTTAATTTAATTTGGTTAAAAATGATGTTAATTAATTAATTAATTAATTTATGAGGTGCAGGAGGTGCTTGTGGATATGGGAACCTTTACAGCCAGGGGTATGGAATAAACACAGCAGCACTAAGCACAGCTTTATTTGAGAATGGTTTGAGCTGTGGGGCTTGTTTTGAGATCAAGTGCGTAAATGATCCACAATGGTGTCTGCCTGGTTCCATTGTTGTTACTGCTACCAATTTTTGCCCACCAGGCGGATGGTGCGACCCTCCCAACCAGCACTTTGATCTCTCCCAGCCCATTTTTGAACACATTGCCCAGTACAGAGCTGGTATTGTTCCAGTGGCTTACAGAAGGTATATACTTTATTACTTACTAAGAATTAAGGTTCAATTTTAACTCTTAACATACTTGGATAAGTCAAATTATACTTCAAAATGTTTTTGAAGTGTAGTTTAACTACTCTCTTCTAGCTCAATTTTGATCTTTCAATGGATTTTTTTAGATTTAATTTGTCAAAAATTGAGCTAGCAAAAATGAATACAATCGAACTTCTATGGCTTAAAATGGTGCAATATAATTTGTCCCATGGCAGAAAATAGAAAATTGTCCGGGTTTTATCCTTTTTCACAGTGGACAACCTGATCTTAGAGTGCAATTTTGACTAGGCGGCGGGCAGAATCATTTGCACTTGCAGACTACTTTAATTACACAGATTTAGTCCTTTGTCACTCTTGTTCGTTCCTCCCTCTTCAAGCTCAACTTTTACTGCTTTTCAAAATATCCATCCAACATCATTCTCTTGAAAAACGATAGAATTGAGCTAGTATTCGTACCATAATATTAACATTGCACCATTTTGAGCAATATAAGCTTAAATTGTTTTTCCCCAAAATGAAGCATCCAAACAAATACTTAAGGGTATGTTTGACACTTAACCCATATATTAATTATCATAATTAAAAATTAAATAAAGACAAGTACGTACCAAATATTGAATAAAAGTCCAAATTTTTTTGGTTTGATTTTGTTAATATGATAAACAGGGTAAGGTGCAAGAGGAGTGGAGGCATTAGATTCACAGTCAATGGGCATTCATACTTCAATTTAGTACTAATAACAAACGTAGGTGGAGCTGGGGATGTACATTCTGTTTCAATTAAAGGTTCAAGGACCAGATGGCAGCCTATGTCCAGAAATTGGGGCCAAAACTGGCAGAGTAATTCTTACCTTAATGGTCAATCTCTTTCTTTCTTAGTTACTGCTAGCGACGGCAGAAGTGTCGTCTCTTACAATGTTGCCCCTGCTGGTTGGTCCTTTGGCCAGACTTATACTGGTTCCCAATTCCGTTACTAATTTTTCTCTTATTTACCTTATTATCCCTAAAATGCTTCATTTAGCTATAATTTTTATCCATTTATTATGTTTAGCAGTAATTACTAAAATATATAGGATGGTTATGAGTTTTTGCAGCCTCAAGCTTTAGCTGCTGAAGATAGAGAGAGAGAGAGAGAGAGAGTTGGTTAATTATTTGTAAATTGAGTTTGATATGTGTGCTATTTTCATAATTAAATTTACAGGCACAAGGCATTAAAAGCATGTTTGCTTGTTTTGAGTAAGATTTATTTAAGATTGTACTAAGCTATTTTTAGTTCAATTAATATATTTGAATTTCTCTTGTATTTTTGCTGATACTTATTCAATGAAAATTGTAATATATACTATTAAAGCTTATTATATATGCCATTTAATTGTAAACAACAATATTATGTTACAAATTGAAATATTAATTTGATTGAACAAAAAGGTAAAAAAAGAAAGTCATAATGAGTGGAGGCAGCAAAAAAACACAAGAACCAAAGAACATGATATTGTTTTGCCCAATTAAGACTCAGATAGTAACTGAAGATAATTAATTTAACAGGTTGAAGATAATTAATTTTGATGGAAAATGAGAGATCACCGACACTTACCAGATCACCAATTCACAGCGGGACCAAATTTTAGAAATAAATTAAGAATAATACATCTAATATATATGTCACACATGTACCTTCTTTTTCTTTCTGTTTCTGTAATCTTACATTTTATCCCTTTTTATCTTTTTTTACTTTTATCCCGATCCGTAATTTAAGGTTTAATACATTATTTGTCCTCTTAAGTTGGCACACACCAAACGTCATTCAACTCCCTGAATTTCAAGTTTATCCACTTTATCCCCTCATGTTGGCAACACCGAACCAATTTGGTCCAAAAATCATACGTGGAGGGCGTAAAATTCACTTAACACTCAGCACGTAAAGTAATTTAAGCTATATATCTTGTGAATTCATTTTACTATCAAATTTGTTCATTAGTACTTTTCTTGCTTAATGGCTAAAAAAGTCAGTTAATAATTTAGGACTTTTGTTCATAAGCAGAATTCTTTTCTTAATTTTAGAAGTTTCCTATGGTATTATATTTCACGAAAATGTTGTTATCATAAATTTTATTTATCAATTTGTTCCAATTAGGGCCGTATCATAAGCTCAATCAAACAATTTCCTTGACTTCTAAATTTAAAAAATAAAATAAAATTAATAACGTATATTCAACTTCTCCTATTATATGCCCCCATGTTTTTTTGAAAGAAAGAGAAAGACATAATTTTGATAGACATTCACATGAATCATGTGTGCAGCAATTCAATTCATAATTTAAATTGATAATTTCTACCTAATTATTAATATTTTAAAGTTTGAGCTCCAGATAAAATAACTAATCATGTATAAATTATACAGTATAATATTATGTTTATCATCAATTACTCCTCATCCTATTTAATAATATATATAATCTCCTTATGATTTTTTTTAAATTTTTTGATAAAGTCGACTAATGAACCCTTGCTAATGCTTTATATATATATATATATAGAAAAAAGAAAGAATGCATTACTATTATTAGTTTAATTTTAATTTGAGGGTAAACATAATGGTCTACTAATTTGGGTGTAGGAAGCGAAAGGAAAGGCGTTGGAATGTATGCGGTTGATATTGTCGGCAGGGAAACTACAACCATGAATTTAGATATAGACATATGAGGTGGCGTGAGCGCACTCAATCACGCCATAATTCCAGTTCACGTAATAATAATAAGTTTTGCCAGTGTTCTTCATTTTTAAATTTCAATATATTATGTCAAAACAATTTGTTCAACCACTTAATGCTCTTAATAAAATTTGTCATGACATCTGCAAATTTACAATCCATTATGCGTAGCCTAAAAAGTCAAGCTTCGCAATAATTTTTTCAATTTCAATCACGATATATGATGTTTTTTCTTTTAGCCTAATATAGGTTCAAGTTAGTGCCTATAGTTTGCATTATTTTGTTGAATTGCATGATACCCAAAATTCCTTTTGTCCAATTAAGTATCTATGGACTTTTTGGTCCAATTAAGTAAATGTGAATTTAATAATATTACAATCAATATTTTTCCAAACAAAATTATATTTTTATTTTTTTTCTCTTACTTTTATATTTATATAGCATAGCACCTTCAAGGGAATAATTTTATACTTTTGAGATTGAAACTCATATAAAAAGATGATATTTTTACTCAAGAAAAATGCTTTTTTTTTTTTTTGGCACTTACAATACTATACAAGCAAATTTTATTCCCAAAATGATTAGCATACAATCTCCTTGCATTATTGATTAAAATTTTTTAATTCAAAATTAGATAGAGAAACTAACCACTTGTGTAGTTGAATCAATGTGAGTATATAGGAATTTATCAAAAAAAAAAAAGGGGGGGATTGATATGTATATTGGGCCAATAGCCCATATTTATGGAATCGTTTTGGGCTTGGGGAATTGGCTTGCACCGACTCACTCAAAAATTATATAATCTCGCTTTGAAGGCAGAAAACTTTTATTTATTACATTAAAGCTTATAAATCCTTCAATTTAATTACGTAAAGTAACCAGACTTAATACTAACCTGACCAAAATGCCGACCACATAGCAATGTTATAGTACTTGTCCCATATTAAGTGGATACTGTTTAAACTTTACATACGTGTATAGCAATTAGATTTCACAACAAAAATTTTGTTAATGTTGTGTGCTGGTATTATAAAATTGTGAAGGTAAATATTTACATGTAGTAATTTTGCTATCATTATGAGTTAACTTTTCAAATAGTTGTTATATATACTTTTTGTTAATAAAATTAGTCACTATAAGAAATGTTAGATTTAGTAGAAAAAAAATGTAAAATATTAAATTTTGTTGAAAAAAAAAAGATATTTAGCAGTAATATCTAAAAATTGTTGTCAAAAAATATATTTAGTAGTAAAATTATATCAAAATTTTATAGTAAATATCTACAACCACAATATATAATTTTTTTTAATAAACTTAATTTGTATTAAGAAGACCTTGAGAAAAGGTCAAACAAATTTACACAAAGAACAAATGCGGGTGTATAATTACATCAAAAGCACTAAAAGAAAAATATTTATATTTACATTTTATAAAGAAGAGCCAGGTGAATACTGATGTAAAGAATGTCCTTAAAAGTAGGGATGAGCACTATTTGGAAAAACCGAATACCAATACCGAACCAAACCGAAAAAAAAATTTGGTTCGGTTACCGAATTTTTTTTGGTTTGGTTTGGTAACAATTTTGTAAATATTTTGGTATTCGGTTTGGTTCGGTTTTTCCTTAAAAAAATTCGGTTTAACCGAACCGAACCGAATTATTATATATAATATATATTTATATTAGGTTTGTAATATTCTAATTTACCTAATTGAATTTTATATTTCATTAAAAAATATAAAATGACTAAATAACAATTAATTACAAAAACAATATATAATGGTTCAATTAATTGCCTTAAAAATAATTTTAAATATTTTTTTTATTTATTTTCGGTAAAAATATCAAATTTCGGTAATAACCGAACCTTCGGTTCGGTTCAGTTTTTATCCTTGTTTGGTTTGGTTCGGTTCTAATTATTACTGATAATTCGATTCGGTTACCGACAATTCGGTTCGGTTCGGTTACCGAACCGACCGATGCTCACCCCTACTTAAAAGTAGAAGAATTGTCAAAAAATCCTCCTTTTCCAACACTTCCAAATCTTGTAACTAAGAATCATCCACATAGAGGTAGCGAACTCACTCGATGAAATCCCTCTAAATAAACAATAAAAGTTTCTAGCCGATAAAGGAATCACCACATCAATTCTCAACCAGTGAAGAGACGGCGATAGCTTTATAGCAGCAATATACTGCAACTATTTTATTGTTGTTATAAGTTATGATATAAAATAACTGATCTTGCTTGATATGGTATAAGAGCAATTTTCTTCCGCATCTAGTCTTTTTGTCTTCTAATTCTTCTTTTCATTGTTTGATTCTTTTATATGACTTTGATTAACTTTTTATGTAATAAAATCAAAATTAAAATTTAATTATATTTTCATATTTTCTGCAGCAGTATGTAGTTTGAATTTCACGGTTTTTTTGAAATGTGATTCAGAATTTAGATGAATTCTACGAGACTGCGATGCAGCAAAGAAAAAGAGGTTTTTTTTTTTAATCAGAAACAATTCCATAACGGGGTGTTTGGTATTTGATGGGGATAGGGATAGGGATAAAAGCTAAAATTGGGATAGGGATAATATAAGATATGTTTGGTATGTTGGATAGAGATAGAGATAAATCAATATAATTTACGATATTATCCCTAAACATGTTAAACATAATAAAATATATTTTACTTATATCAAAAATAATAAAAATTGATTTATTTATCCCCCAAACTCTCCTAAACTGAAATTCATTCACTGAAAGTAGTCCTCCTAGAAAAAGACTTTCTAAAAATAAACCATATTATCCCAAGTCTCCTAATAAGTGAATTAGGAAGCCCAAATGGCGGAGAGAAAAAGTACACAGAGAGAAGTTGACCTGCAGGACCAGAACATGCTGCAGAAAATCTAGGCTCGATACAGCTCCGATTGGCGCAATTCAAGATGCACTGGAAAGCTAACGGACAGGCGCACAACCTTACAGAATAACTCTGAAGCTAAAACAGCCTCCAACTATCTCGAAATCTATATGAAGTTTAGCCTCCAACAATTTCTCTTCTAGCAACATTTCTAATTAGCCAAAAATTTGCTACCAAACACCTAAAAGAGAAAAATAATAAATAAAATAAGATAAACAAAATAGGCAAGTAAATAATAAAACTAACACTAAAAACGCGAAAATAACTAAAAACACAAGTTATAATGAACCTAAAAATGCCTATATAAATATGAGTTATCAAATTCCCTCACACTTGGATCTTTGCTTGTCCTCAAGCAAACTAAGACTAAAAGGAAAATTGCACCCAAACTTGACTATAATTAAACCCGAGTAAATCCTTAACCGTTCATTCAAAGAAGCTAAAGTTACCAAAATTTCATAGGAAGTTTCAAAACTCTACAAGCCAATGAGCTTAACCATAAAAACCAGAAAATCAAACAAGTCGACATAAACAAAACATCTAACCCAACTTCACAAGACTTAGTCAATTGAAAAACCACCACAAATTATTTCATTAACTAACTTTAGTCAAGTGAATCATCCAACTTAGAAGGACATCTAGAGATTTTAAGCTTTTATACACATTTAAAGCACTATAGACCAAAATAGTTATCAAATTAAGCAAATAGTCAAATCCCAATTTTTCGAGTATTGAAAAGGCCTTTAATAAGGGGTAACTCTCCCTATAAGTTACGCTTCATACACAAAGTCATTTTTTTCTTAACTTTGCTTAAGGCGAGGTGGGCCTATCCCCCAACTCAAAATTTATGGGTGTTGGAATGCGAAAGGTCTCGTTTTTTAGAGCAATAAAAAGGGTCTCGTATGAGAAGTTTGCTCTCCCTCTTATGCCACTCTCCATACACAAGGAATGATTTTTTTCATACTTTGCTTAAGGTGAATTGGTCCCATCTCCCAATTCAAGACTTAAGGGGTAATCGAGATAATTAAATTTTAAAAATTAACATTTTCAACACAATTCAACCAATATTATCAACTGTAAGCTAAACTCTAGTTATCTCATCCTCCATAAGTTGGCAATAAATTCACTTACTTCACTTAATTTGATTAGGAAATCTCTAATGGAGGATATTTGAGAAGGATTTTTGACAAGATAAAAATGAAAAACTTCATGTTATGCCTATTGGAGAAGTGATTAGGGGTTTTTCAATTAGCCCAACATAAATTTTGGTCACAATTTTAATTTTTTTAATCAAACAAAAATATAAATAAAATAAATTATGGGATCTCTAGATGACTCTTTAAGAGGTCTTTCTGTTAGAGATGAAAAATTTGAAGCAATTTTATATTTTAATTTTTATGACATGTTATGAAAAAGAAAAAGGAAATATCCTGTAGGAGATTTTACCATTGTGAATGCTCAATTTAGTCTCTGTTTTGAAAAATTGTTTTCCAAGTAGATAAAATATGAAACTAACATTTAGTTCTCTTCCCTATAAAATAATAATATAATTACAAAAAAATTATGTTAAGTGGAGATAAATTAATATTATTTTTTTCTTGTTTCAAGAAAGTAACTTATCATTTAGAAATTCTCTAATTTATCAAAAAAAATTTCTTCGACTAGAAAGATATTTTTCTTTATGTTATTTTTTTCAAAAAAGTTACAAATACTAAATAATAAAAAGTAATTTCTTATATAACAAGTAGTGCCTTAGAGTCTTTGTTTTTGGTAAAAAAAATATTTTCTGAATGTTAGTGAAAGTACTGTCAAGGCTGTTAGTGAAAATGCTGTCAGGGAAAAGGTTATTAGTGAAAGTGCCAATTTGGTAGGGCTGTTAGTGAAAGTGCTGTTAGGGAAAGGGCTGTCAAGGAAAGAGCTGTTAGGGAAAGTGCTGTTTGGGAAAGCTGAAGTGTTTGATAATATTTTTTTATAGAAATAGCTTTATTCTTAAAAGCAGTTTGTGTGTTGTTTGGTAAAACTGTTTATAAAAGTGCTGTCGATATATAAAATGACATAAAAGGATATATATATGATATAAATTAATTTTTACTTAATTTAATTAATTAAATAATATTAGAAATTAATAATTTCTTCCACACACATTGAAAAAAAAAATATTTTATTTATTTATTTGTATATTATTAGGGATTAATAATTTTTTTATTAATCTCAATATCACATACATATTATACAAAAAAAAGGGTATATTTATTTTAATTGAAAGATACTAATATAAAGTAATAATTTTTGTACTAATCATCCATACATATATAATAAGTTTATCAAAAAATTTATCAACACATGATAGTTGCCAATAGGATTGCAAAATGAAAGAAAGTTTTTAGCAAATTAAAATATTTGCGTATGCATATGAATCATAAATCAAAGTCTTTAAAATGTAATCCCAGTATTTGTGATTTGTATTCGGAGCACATCAAAAACATTTATGTGCTTAGATGTAACATAGAAGAGAAAAAGAAAACCAAACAAATAATTACAAGCAAGAACCTATATTCCATTAGAAGTGGCAAATGTAAAACATTACAGATCAGGATTGTTTGGTTGCTTAGAAAATAACTTTACAGAACCATAAAAACCAACCATGGAGCAAATTAGCCAATACAAATACTGAAGTCTAATGTCGTAGCATTAATTTTATAGAACCAAAAAATCAACCATAGATCAATAAGTAGCCATTACAAAGACTGGAAGTCCCATCTGGTCTCTCTTTCTTTCTCCATACCATCAGATGCTGTGGAACCAAAACCATTTTTTCTTCCTTTGTGCATTGATGAAATTCCATGTAAGCATCCAATCAATGACTTTACTCCTCCAGCTTGAAGAATCAGCCTTTCTACCTTGAAGCACTAAAAGACCTGAGTGTTAAGAAGTGAAAAAAACCAGCAACATTTCTTCCTGAACATTGTCATACATAAAATAAAATATGGCTGCAGTGTACCATATTCTCTATGCATGCCCCTTCTTCAAAGTTCTTAATTTATGTTTCCTTCTTTGCTCAAAGGGCTAGACAATGAGAACTTTCATTAGGATAATAAAAGCATCTTATTCCTTTCGCATTAATACAGTGTGACATAATAAATTTCATGATGACTATGACAAACATTTATAATATGAAGAACATATTAAATGTATACATATACACACATTTGGATACTGCGCTTGATATGGACATATGAAGGTGTTTCTAGTTTATTCACCATCAGGCCCTTCCATGTTAAGTCAATCTTGAACTCCTCATCAATGGAAGGTAAAGGCAAGCGGCCAAATACTTCCTAAAAGAAGAAAAGGAAAATGTCAGATTAATATGGCAATACTTATATACAATTCAATTTAACATCCATATTTTGTAACAATAGAATTATGCAACCTTTAACCAATCATGTACTATTAAACTTGGTGTTCTCAATGTGGGACAACAGAACAGTAATGGATTCTTATGGTGAAACAACTGAGATTGCATGTGTGAAAGTAATTTCATATGGCAAGTCAAGGGCACAAAACCAAGGTTACTTCATGTCAATCAAATTGGTATGTAGTAGAGGCGTTATGAATAATATATCATCCAGCAAGAAAACTATAGATTTTACGGAAATCATTAAACAGAAGTCAGTGACAATGTTTGTAGGGAAGTGGAGGTTTTACAGTTATTGAAAAAATAAAGTTTGCTGGAAATGATTTGACCATGCCATAACAAATGTCCATGAAAGCACCAATCTAACAAGATTGCAAGCTCAAGTTATAAAAGCAAGGAAGAGAAGAGATACAGTAAAAGTACAACACAAATATTAGCAAAAATTATTTATGCAACTGAACACCAGGAAAAAGTTCATGAACCAATTATCTGACTACATTTAAATGAGGTTGAGATTTTAGTAGGGATGAGAGTATAGCTTAGTCAGATATATTATGCTCTTTAGAGTGTGCTCAATGTATGTGTCTAAAAATTGGCTCAGTCAGACCCTCAAATTCTGAGCATGAAGCCAAGAATGTGCATCAATTCTTGATCTTCAGTCCATTTTTCATATTAAAAAGAAACAGCAATAGGTTTTGTAGAAAACAACAAATATGCAAAAACTCAATGTTTTCCAATCTCCTACTCTACAAGATGTTTTCCAATTACAGAACATATATAATATCTACGTAGTCTTGTGTCAACATAACATAAAAGTTGTATTTGTTCCACATAAATATTTTGTAATAAAACTGACCTCAATATCACTTGTTGGATCCATATGCTGCTCATTCAACAAACATATCAGTCCTATCAACCAGCCTAATCAATAAAAAAATAAGAATAAAGGAACAAAACCTCAACAAAAGAGAAAAGTTAAAACGAAGTGAAAATAACTGATCACTATCAAGGCAATTGGTTTTGGTGGCCCAACCATAGATTCATTTAACTTCTTATTCACAACATTAAATACTAATCCTTTAGTTATTATCACCTTCACACATTGGACATCAATTACCCTGTACAAGCACAATGTCTGTAGTAATTTGACAAGCATCCAATTGAATTAAAAAAAGAAGGTTATATAATCAAATTTAACTGACAGCTCACAAATGAACTAGATAAAAGCAAACATTACAAGATGGTCGAAACTTTGCTTGTAGATTGATAGTCAGTACTAAGCCAAATAAATGTTGCAAATCAGTTCATTACTTTTACTCCTCTAAGGTTCAGAGAAGAGACTATTGCGAGAGTTGGTTCAATTACTTCTTTTTATAGTTGTTTATGTAAGTTTGGACTGCTATGATGAGTTCAAAATCACATAGAGAAAATATTGTTAGAGAAGTGATTTAGACATCAGATAAATACCAATGACTAAAATCTGATTGAATAACACAAAATAAACAAGCAGAATAAAAAATATGGTGCTTACCTAGCTGCAATTACTTCAAGAAAGAAGCTACTTTTTAAATCCATGATTAGAGTAGTGTTTTTATATGTAGCATCAATCATACTAAAATTTAATGAGTTAATGTACAGCCATCATCAGACTTATGTTCTCCTTTTTCTACAACAAATAAGCATACCCAGTTAATAAATCAAATAAAAAAATCGAAATTTTACCTCAAATGTGCAGTAAGTCATTCATATATCGAAGAGAAGGAGACGGAAAATCTCACCGATAATAGCAGCGGCGGTGGCAACAACAAGCGACAAGGCAAGAAGAGGGGCAGCTACAACAGCGAAGAAGGGCCAAGAACAAAGAAATGAGGAGAGGGAGAGAGAAGAAGGGCAGCAGCAATAGAGAGCAGAGAACGAAGAGAGGAGGCGAGGGCTTTCCGTGTTTTTGGCTTTTGGCAAAAGCTTGGATTTGAGGCTTTTGGCCAAAGCTGATAATCAGCTTTCCGTGATAACAGCTTTTCCAATTTAGGTTTTAACCAAACATAAAGAGAAATGGCTTTTCTGGCTTTCCTTATGTGAAAGCTCCTTTCCCGTTTGGGAAAGCTCTCCTAAACGAGCACTTAATTACAATTGCATGGTCCTAGAAAGCTTAAAGTCCGTCAGTGTCAGGTTGTCAGTAAGATAAAATTATGAAGGTTAATATTTACATGTAATAATTTTGCTATCACTATGAGTTAACTTTTCGAATAGTTGCTATCACTATGAGTTAACTTTTCGAATAGTTGCTATATATACCTTTTGTTAATAAAATTAGTCACTACAAGAAATGTTAGATTTAGTAAAAAAAATATAAAATATTAAATTTTGTTGGAAAAAAAAGACATTTAGCAGTAATATCTAAAAGTTATTGTCAAAAAACATATTTAATAGTAAAATTATATCAAATTTTTGTAGTAAATAATTACGACTAAAATATATTTTTTTAATAAACGTGATTTGTATTAAGAAGATCTTGAGAAAAGGTCAAACAAATTTACAAAAGAAAAAAAAACTTTAAAATAATATCCTTGATTGCCTAACACTTTGTGCTTCATCTTATCATGTTTCTTGTGATTCTTGCTTGAATTTCCTTGTGGTTCTTCACGTTATATCTTTCTTGACCAACCCATTCCACATCTGTTCTTAAATTGCTTGAGTTTTAGTGATACTGCAATTGTTGAGGCTGCCTGTTCATGCACTTATTATATTTTTTTGGTAATTCTTTTCGCTTAAATGTATCCTTTGACACACCCTTAACCCTAACCAAGTTACAACCCTGTTTGTAAAGTCCTTTTGATTGTGTATGTTGTTCAATATAAAGTGGTGGCGATGAGACAGATTATCAAGCATATGATCTAATGGTTGTTGTGTAAAGGTGTTGAGTGATCTTAAACAGCCTTACCCTACTATTTTAGAGTGATTGAGTGGCATCCTTTGGTGAGGCAGTTTGGTTGAAAGTTTGCTGGTTTGTTGATTTAAGCAGTCTAATCCTCTATCTTAGCTTGTTTTTAAAGCTGAAGCTTGTTGCTTGTGTAGGCTTGATATATAGTTTCCTTAAGCTTTGTATTTTCCTTGTGATCATTATGTTTATTCAAAGTTTGAAGTAGCTGCTGTTGCTGCTGCCCTTGATTAAGTGTTTCAAGTATTATTTCATTCTCAAGTGTTTTTAGTGTTTTCTTTTCTTTTTCTTTTCTTATTGCTTCAAGACAAGCAATGTTCAAGTGTGGGGGTATTTGATAAGTGAATATTTTACCTATTTAATTGGATATTTATTTAAGTTAAAATGAGCTTAATTGGTTAATTATTTGCTAATTAGAGCTAATTTCAGGATTAAAGATAAAATGGAGCTTAAACTCAAAAAAACCCGAGCAAGCAGGCTCGTAAGCAGGCTAGATGAGAGCTGGAAAGTGATGGGTCCTAGGTGAAGTAGTGAAACTAAACCTAGAGTCACACAACTGAGGCAGTGTACCTATCGTTGACAAGTAATAATTCTGGTTGGTCCAGGTATTGATCCCACAGAGAAAATATTCTGCAAACACTAAATTACTCGGGTTCCTTGCGTGTCCTAAGCGGAACTTAATTTTGGGTTGTGATTATACTAACAACTAAATTATCCTACTCCTAGTTGATCTATCCCAGCTTATTTTGCACTTGAATTCGGGTTATCAATTGGCGGTTTAACCGACCTATGAATGCTAATGGTGATGGCTTTATCAATTAATTAAAATAGATGAATTTAACTCAACAATTAAACCTTAATTATGTTCTTTCAATAATTCAACCTAGCGTGTCTAGATCTTTTAGGTCCTTAGCCGGTTTCCCTTGTTTAGAGGTTGTCTAATTCTAAAGCTCAGAAAATAGGGGCACGTAAATTCCACAGTGTTGTCAATACTAATGGTTTCCTAGGCGTCAATCTAGGTGATGCCACAAATATGAACTTAATAAGTTAAGATCTTATGAGACTAGATTATTGTTAAAGGAATTGCATAAAGAAAAGGTGTAAATATTGAAATTAAATTGCAGTCAATTGTATTAATCAAGAAAGATGATAGGAATTCAATGTTTACAACCAAACATAATCAATTAAGGAATCAAAAACTAACTAATCGAATTACAAAAGAGAAGAAGAGCAACTTATGCCCTTTTGGTACGATTAACCGGATTCCAGCGGTGTGAAGATGCTTGGGGTGTACCTCTATAAACGAACTCAATCCGGAACCAAGAACATCGCAAAAGGGGAAGATTCAATGCAAAACTTCTACCAATTGAGGATTCAAACTCAAAGAAACAAAGAGTTCAAGCAATAAACCTAGCTACAAGTTTATGCTTTCTACTTTAAAAGTCTAGGAAAAGTTCCATACAACTTAGAAAATAACCTATTTATAGGGCTAGGCTAAAACCACTAAACAGGAAGGAGGAAAATAGGGCAACAGCAGAATTCCGGAGCTCGGCACACTGTGCTGGTGGTGGTGGCACGCCGTGCTGGGTAGATTTGGGGTTGGCACGCCGTGCTGTTGGTGGTGGCACGCCGTCGTGCCGATCCACTGGTCTCCATCTTTTGGCATGCCGGAATGGCGCGCTGTGCCACCTTGCTTTTCAGCACTTTAATCTCTTCTTATCCGCCATCGCTCCAACTTTCGGTCCGGGTCATAATGCCTATCCAAAACAAACAAAAAGAAACATAACCGCACCAAAGCCACAGACCACAATCAAGACGCATTGTCCAAAATTACAAAAACACCCCTAAAACACGAAAAAATACTAAAAGTTATGAAAATCTAACCAAAACATAAAAATCACAAAATACGCAAGACCAAACAAGCATTCACATAAAGGACTCTAAAATATTGTCGTTTAAACCACGAAATTGCCTAAAAGATAAGGTCAAAAACCGACCTTATCAGAAAGGAGCTGTGAAGAGAGAGAAAAGGCCGGCAGTCCCAAAGAGAGAGGAGAAGAAATTGCGTCTTATCTCAAAAAGTAGAAATTGGACTTTTTGGAAGGTATTTCTTGTAAATCTAGTTAACCATAAGTGGTTGTACCTTTTTAATATTTTATTTGTATGGCTAATTTTGAGCCATCATGCTTAGTAAAATTTTTATTAATTTAATCTTTAGGGTATTTTAGTCTTTTGTGGAGTGTTATATATACTCTTTTAGTTCCAGTTGTAGGGGGTCTTTTAGCCTTTTAGCTTTTGGCTCAATTTTTTTCTATTCTTGTAACACTTTTCTTCTAATTAATTAATATTTTCTTTTAATTTTATTAAGGCTATGTATGACTGAGTAATCTGTCCAGCAGGCTCGAGCCAGCTTGGCTGGCATGAGTAAGTGACTTTTCTCCTTATTTATTATGAGTTTTATGTTTTTATGATTGTTTTATGGTATTCTTCATTTATTTATGAGTTTGGCCACCTCATACTTCAGTAGTTATGATGAGACCGAGAGGAGATTCATGATTATGGAAAAGACCATAAAACACATGTGATTTATTGCTGAAGAACTTCGAGTAGATTACATGCTAGGAGTTTTTATCTTTTGATAAAATGGTTACAAGAGATTAATGCATGATTAAGTAGTCTTTTGCTGAAGAGATTCGATTAGGCTACTTATCATAGGAACCACATGTCCGGAGGTTCCTAGTGTGGTGATTTTAGATTGAGATACCCTAGATCTATATTCTGTAACCCTGCTCATAATGTTTAAGGAGAGAAATGTCACTGAAATTGCTTGTGATGCTTGGTTTGAGTCTGCTACCTTTTATCATTGTTGTTGTTTATATTTTGTCTGTTTCCAGCAATCTAACTCTATTTATGTTTGCTTCTGTTTTAGTTTACTTAGTTATTTTTGCTATTGTTTTACTTTGAAATCTTCATCTACTTATTGCAAGAAATCAGATCTGCTTGCTTGCTTAGAAATTTAAGATTGTTCACATCAATCCCTATGGAAAACGATACTTGGACTCACCATCGTGCTACAATCGACCTGGTGCACTTGTTAGTGTCGCATTTGGGGACAACAAGTTTTTTGGCCCGTTGCCGAGTATTGAAAGTGAAAAATCTGAAAATTTTTAAGTAAATTAGTAGTCTTTAACCTGTTTGCTCCCTATGTAGTTGTTATGGTCTAAGCAATCTGATGACAAAGTAAAAAATCTGTAAATTTGATCCAGCAAGCTATTGAACAAGCAACAGAATAGGTCAAGCAAGCTGAAACAACATGGTAGATGATGTTGTTGCCATGCCAAGGCTCAAGAAGTATTGCAAATCTTCATTAATAGGACACATGTCGTGTATTGTGATACCGGATGAAGGAGAGAATGTTGTGGAAATCAAAGCCTCCATGATTAAATTATTGCAAGCAATTGTTCAATTTAAAGGATTGCCAAACGAGGATCCAAATGATCATATTTATGAATTTATTAACGTTTGCAATACCTTTAAGACTAATCATGGTGTTTCTTATGATGTGATTAGGTTGAAGTTGTTTCCATTTTCATTGAGAGACAAAGCAAAATCTTGGTTTAATTCTTTACCATTGGGAACCATCACAACATGGGAGGAGATGGCTGAAGCTTTTTTGACAAAATATTTTCCACCTTCCAAGGTTATTCGTATGAGAAATGAGATCTCTAGGTTCACCCAACTTGAAGATGAGTCACTCCAAGAAGCTTGGGAGAGATTCAAAGAGCTACTAAAAAGGGTACCAAATCATGGGTTGCCTATGTGGATGCAAATGCAAATATTTTATAATGGGTTGACCGATGAACACAAGATTCGACTTGAAGCCCTTGCAAATGGTGACCTAGATGAAATGGAACCTGAAGCAATCTACACTCTTATTGAAAAATTGGTGAATACAAGTTACAAATGGCATTCGAGGAGCGATTATAGAAAAAAGAGTTTGAATTTTTCTGGAGCTAAGATTGTGCAACACCTTTCAAGGAAAGTTGAGGAATTATCCAAGTAAATAGGAAAAATGAGATTGTCTAATCTTTCAGAACAACCTTAAAACATATATGGATAGCCTATTTTTCAACCCCAACAATTCCAGCAACCTCAACCTTTGTTCAAGCAACCTCAATCTCCATTCCAGCAACCTCAGAGAAACTTCTTGCAACATCAGCAACCTCATACACCTTTCCAGCAACATTAACATAACTTACAACTGGATGAACCTCCATGTGAATCTAAGCAATCTAACTTGGATGAGATGATGATGGAGTTTATGAAGCAAACACAAGCTTCAATCAACAACTTTGAGACCCAATTCCAGCAACTAACAACCATTGTGATTTCAAAGAATGAATGGGTCACTCCAAGCAGCACTGAGCCCAATCCTATGAAGGAGTATGAAGAAATCATGCTAAGGAGTGGTAAGGTTGTTGATAATTCTAACAAGGTTATTATCGATGATTTTTATGATGCAGGTAACCAAAATGAACAAGTATACAAGCAACCTGCAGAGAACCAAGAGCAACATGCTGCTAAAGTAGAACAACCTCAACCTGATCTTATTCAAAGGGAGCCTACTCATGTTTCACCATCAGTTGACTCTGCTCAAGAAGAAGTTGTTCCAAAAGATCAACCTCTTCGAGTGTACCAACCTAAGATTCCATTTCCACTAAGAGTAAGGCAACATCAAATGTATGAGGAATTTTAGAAGTTTCATGATGAACATAATCAAGAAAGCTTGAAAGATGAGGAAAATTTTTTTGAGATGGATATGAAAGGAAAAACAAACTGCTCAACAATTCTAGTGAACGAGCAGCCTACATATTAACCTTAAAATAGTTTGTCCAAGCAGTCTGCTTCTATTGAATCCTTCTTTATTAAAGAGCAATTACAAGCAAAGTCATGGAGAGATGTGGAAGTTATGAAGCAAAAGCTTCCATATATTATTCCACCATATTCGTCATTTATCTATGAACCTCCTTGAGAACAAGATCCTATGGTGTCTGCTTCAAACACTAATTGAAGCAATTTATTGGGCAATCCCCAATTCTCTTACCTTGTAAATATTTTAGTTAGTAATATTTTTGGTGTAATTATTTCTTTTAATAGTCTGCTTATTGGTTTTGTAGGTACTCAAGCAACCTGACGAGTATGGGGATGACGACATGCAGTTTGAATTTTTAATTATAAAATATTTTTCATGCTTGTGTTGCATCTCGTACTTAATTTTGATTTTTGCAATTTTTAAGAATTAAAATTTTTACAACCACATAATTATTTTATTGGTTAAAATCTGGTTTGATAAGTCTTTTTCAACCTTGTCAGTTTGACTACTTGACTTCATTTGACTTAATCTCACAAAATCTGAAATTATTTATTTAATCAAGAAGAGAGAAAAAGAAAAAGGCTGTAATTTTTCTCTCACTTGTCACATGATTAGGAGTTAGTAGGGGTAATTAATTAAAGCATGGGTTTTGGAAAAGAGATAAGTATGGGGATTTGACACATGTCAAATTAAGCCCTAAATTTCTCTCTCTTTCCTTTTGGCTGCCCAAATCTAGCTATTTTCTTTCCTTAATGGCAGTTTTTGGTTTTTAATTTTTGAATTTTAATTTGGGAAAAACTATCCAGCTCCTTTTTCACCCTAACTGTTCATCTCTTCTTTTTAGCCCTCTTTCTCTCGCAATTTTCTCTCATCTTTACTTTAAATTTTCAACCTCCACTGCTCCTAAAGAGAACACTCCACAGCCCAGTGAGAAGACTACTCCAATGGAGGAGGATTAGCAGTCCTCCCAATAGCCCAAACAGTAACTCTTTTTTATTCTTCTCCTCTCATTCTCTGGTATGTTTCATTACCCCCAGTCCTTGAAATTTCCAATTTCATGCCCTGCTCAGTAATTTCTTTTCCTTTCCCCTTATAACTTATGTTTGTGTGTTGGATTGTTACATTGAGGATAATACAAGCTTTAAGTGTGGGGTATATAATGAGGAAGTTATCTTTGAATAAACTGAAATTAATGTTTTCTTCAATGAATATTGTCATTCTTGAACAATTTTGCAAGTCCTCAAGTATAGTGTTTTATTTTTCTGTTTCTCATAAAAATTTGTCAAAATTTTTCGATTTTGTGTTGTTTTGTGGCAGCAAAGGAAAAGCTTTTGAATGTTTGATTTACATGTGATCACTTATAGAATGCATTGAGTTCGGAAGCATGATGTTAGGTTTACATTCGTAGCTTGCATAAGCTGATTAAGCATTCTAGGACTTAGGATTTTAATGTTTTTCTCAACTTTTTAGCTTGCTTAAGATCTACTGCAAATAATTTTAACCTCTTTTCTATTGTGAGGATTTGAGCCTACTTAATCTTCTTTGATTCACCCATTAAATTGATTTTCATTTCCAAATCTTTTAAATCCTTTGAATCAAATTTTATTTGCTCAATTTCCTTGCTGTGTGAGCTTGCATAGTCAACCTTAGCTAGAACTTGGTTTGGATAGTACTTGTCAAGATCACATGATTGTTCGCATGCATAATATGATAAAAGCATTAGGTTTTAACCTATTTAGCTTAAACAGCCACTCTATTTATATGTTTTCCCCCATTGTAGATTAGCCCAAGTTGAGGCTAAACTAGTTTCTTGTTGTTAACCTTCGAAATTGTTTTCCCTTAACCTTTTTCACTTTATGTTTTCCCAAAAATACCCAAGAATTTGCCAAAGAAATTCATATTCTCATTTTGAGCAAGTAGTTGATCAATGGTTATGTTGTTGAATTCTTGCTTTTTAAATCATTCAAGCAATTTGTGTTCCTTAAAGCTTGAAAATCATAAGAATTCTAAAATTTTTTTGAATCTAGTAGTGTCAGTATGTAAAGTTCAAATAAAATTCTCAAAGATAGAATCAATTTTTCTAAGTTTCTTTCAAATCTTTGTTGGCTCTTTAAAATAATCAAGTTTCATCATTTGTGAGCCTATTATAAGAATCCAAATTCAAGTTTGCAAGTCAATCTTTCTAATCAGTGATGCATCAGTATTTGAGATTGCTTGCTTGATTATTTCTTCTTAAAAAAAACTCTAAAATGATATCCTTGATTGCCTAACACTTTGTGCTTTATCTTACCATGTTTCTTGTGATTATTGCATAAATTTCCTTGTGGTTCTTCATGTTATATCTTTCAGCCTTGTGGTTCTTCATGTATTTAATAATAATGTATTATTATTAAATACATTCAAAAATAAAAATAAAAAATAAAGGCTGCAAATCAGACGATTAGTGTAGTTTATATTACAAACACAAGTAGGACTCACGTTGTGACAGAATTGGGATTTTTAGGGAATAAGGGCATGCATTTAGGGGATAGCCGGGTCGACTCGACTGGACCTGGAAAATGGTTTTGAAATGCCCTGTAGATTTCTTGTGCTAGAAAACAATTTTGGAAAACCATTTGGCTCAATTTCATGCAAATTACTCTATTTTAATGGGTCTATTATCCCGGAACCCAAGGTTCCGTTTGTGCGGGTTTCCTATTTCCAACATTCACCTAGGGTCCAAAAAGGGTAAACATGCCAAAAACAGTTTGAATCCGAAGACAGCATCACGCGATGATGTCCGTGCGGGTCGTCCCGTGATTCTGTCTCCTTCTTGGAAGTACAGCTGTGCGGCTATGATTAGTGTCGCGCGGCTTAAGTTAAAGCCGTACATCTATAACATCCATAGCCATGCGCTGTACAACCCAGAACCTGAAAGCGGTTTTTTTTTTTGTTTTAAAAATCACTATTTTGCTCATTTTTTATGCTTCCTAAAGATTTTCGTAGGGTCTGGGAGTCTGCTAATGCTGGACAACGGATCCGGTTTGGATCAAACAACCCCAAGTCTCAGAAGACGAAAATCAGGAAAACCGAAAATCTCACATCCGCACTGATCGAAATTCGAAAAACAAAGTCTGATAGTGTACGGACGTGTTTGCGACTAAATACATCTCAAAAGGATGATCAAAATGGAAAATGGACTACTTTCAGCCGACCCGAGGGCTTTTTTGGGTTTCTGCCTCGAAGAAATACAACCGTGCAGCGCTAGTGTTATAGCCGCGCGGCTTTGTCCTTCAGAACTATAGCCGCGTGGCTGTGTTCTAGAAAACACAGCCGTGCGACTCTAGCTGGGTAGTCAGTTTTCCCGAAATTGAAAAAACAGAGGAGAAAATGCAAGAAAACACAATGAACACCAGTTTGAGGCCTCTCAGAGTTTACCTTGTTGTCGTCCCAGTGTATTGGACAATCAGAAACGGATTAAAGAGCTAGAATGCGCTTTGAATCCATAAACTTCCTAAAAGTCCAAAGACGAATTCTGAATCAATCCGAAACGAACCCAAAAATGTGTCCGGACGACTGAGAAATGGTCTAGAACTCTCACTTAAGGTTTTTCTTATGTTTTGGTCTTGGTTTTCTTCTTCTCTCTTTTTCCTCTGACCCTCTTTTTCTATCTCTCTCTCTATTTTTTCTTTCCAATTTTTTTTTGAATTCCACTCTCCTCCCAATTTGATTTTCTTTTTCTTTTTATCCCTCTTTGTTTGGTCACTTCACGCATTAAATAAGCCTCCAAAAATTTGGCTGAAAGTCCTTGAGCCTCCCCTCTACAGCCCTGCCTCAGCCAAGTTGTTCTGCTCGTCCATCAGAGCCATGCGGCTCTAATTGTTAGAGTCGTACGGCTTTGGATCTACAGCCATGCTGCTCTAGACAGAGCTAGGGTAGACTCCCCTAATTTTTATGCTCACCTCTAAACCTTGTAATCACTCGAATGACCGTTTTTGAGGTTTTGGACTGCAGGCGGTTTGGTTTTCGGAGCGTTTGAGGAGTTCCAGGTGACATCCTACATATTCACAAATCCGACTACTTAACAGGTAATAAAGAACTCTCATCATGGAGGTCGGGAAAACCCGTGCTCACAGGCTGCCCCTCGCGGGATCAAAGTCGATTCATGATCGAGCTGTCAAGCCTGGATCGAGTTTGGTCTCGCGATTGGGAGCGCGGTGAGAAAGGAAAAGAGGATGTACCTCACGTCTCAGTTTGTTGAGGAATAGATGCAACATTTAGCCGGGGATGTTGGCTTTGACTCTGAAGTTGGCTCTCTGTGGTGGAGCATACCATTGAGATCAGGTATACTTGTTGAAATCAGCTCGCTGTGGTGGAGCAAACCATGGAAATTGAATCTCTGTGGTGGAGTGTACCAATGAAATCGACTCTCTGTGGTGGAGCGTACCAATGAAATTGGGTGTGGCCGTTGGAATCGGCTCTCTATGGTGGAGCATACCAAGGAAATCGACTCTCTGTGGTAGAGTGTACCGATGAAATCGACTCTCTGTGGCGGAGTACACCAGTGAAATTGGATATAGCTGTTGGAATCGACTCTCTATGGTAGAGCAAACCATTGAAATTGAGTTGAAAGTGTGTATTTATTCCTTGATCGATAATTTTGGAAACAAAAAATTTTGCCCTTTCAATCAAGAATGAATACAGCTTGGTTGTTTTGCCTCTGGATACCTGCAAAAGGCAAGAAATACCCTCCTTGGGATTGCCCCTCACGTGATCAAATTCGACACCTGACACCAGGTCTAAAATACCCGAGGTGATGAATTTGAGAGCGCGAATTAAAGCGCCATAGACTCAAGAAAGAAAACGTGCAACTGACTTGTTGAAGTCTCACTGTTGTGGTGATGCACTGAGTTGATTGGACAAAATAAGCCGATACTGGATTTAGGTTACCTGAGGCGAGGTTGAAGATGAAATAAGCCGATACCGAGTTTAGGTTACCTGAGGCGAGGTTGAAGATGAAATAAGCCGATATCAGGTTTAGGTTACCTGAGGCGAGGTTGAAAATGAAATAAACCGATATCGGGTTTAGGTTACCCGAGGCGAGGTTGAAGATGAAGATGAAATAAGCCGATATCGAGTTTAGGTTACCCGAGGCGAGGTTGAAGATGAAATAAGATGATACCGAGTTTAGGTTACCCGAGGTGAGTTTGAAGATGAAATAAGCTGATACCGGGTTTAGGTTACCCGAGGCGAGGTTGAAGATGAAATAAGCCAATACCGGGCTTAGGTTACCCGAGGCGAGGTTGAAGATGAAATAAGCCGATACCGGGCTTAGGTTACCCGAGGCCAGGTTGAAGATGAAATAAGCCGATACCAGGTTTAGGTTACCCGAGGCCAGGTTGAAGATGAAATAAGCCGATACCGGGTTTAGGTTACCCGAGGTAAGGTTGAAGATGAAATAAGTCGATACCGGGTTTAGGTTACCCGAGGCGGATCTGCTGGGAATCTGGAATGAAGCCGATCTGAGCCGATACCGGGTCTATGTTACCCGAGGCAGATCTGCTGGGGATTTATCTGTGTCCGAGACAGTGATGACGAATTCCTACATTTGCAATAGCGAGTCTTCATTCCTTGATCGAGAGATTTTGAACAAAAATTTTTGCCCCTTCGATCAAGAATGAAGACTAGCTGGGGATGAATACTCTGTGTATGTTGTAAATGTATGCACAATGATGCATATGTACATGGATCCTAAAGGATGCATTTCTCGTTGTTTGTTTAATGTTGATGTTTCTCCTTTCTACTGGGGAAGATATGTTTCGCCCTTGGTTGGTGGAAAAACACTCTATACACAAAGCTTCTCCTTGTTGAAGATATATATGAGGACTATTGGAGAAATGAGTTGACTGCTGGGGATGCGTGACAACTGCCGGTGAAAGGATCATAGTGTCCCTTATAAATGTTCCGTTGGAGAGTAATGTAGAGAATCCTGTTGGAGGATGCTGTAAAGATGCCTGTGGAGAAACAGTGGAGAGGTTCTATCCTTCTACCCTTGTGATTCATGAATCTGTAAGTGCTATAAATTTTGCCTGGGTTGCCCAATGTGGGTTTTCAGCCCAGTGAGCTGCTTTAACTTTTTCCTGAGGCATCTTTTCGGTTTTCACCCCAGCGAGCTGCTCTAACTTTTGCCTGAGGTGCCTTTTCGATTTTCACCCTAGTGAGCTCTTCTTTTTTTTTTAGTTTAAGATGAATAAAGACCGACTGAAATGGCGCCATGACCACTTGCCCCATCATCCTTTTTAGTGATGAGATGATGCAGAAAAATGCTGATTTCTTCAATAGTCAAGTTCTTGGACAACCACTGTTGCTCTTTGGAAAGATGAATTAGATTAGGAGGATGACAAAGGATTTCAGACTATATGTACTTATTACATTTTCATTGCTAAATAACGTGATATGTTCAATCAGTTAAATGCAAAGTACTTTCCTTAAATGGATGTTTAAGCAGGATAACTTTGTTTATGCATTTAACATAACCATACAAATATATTTAAACAAACACTCCACTTTATTGATAAAATCAAAATGAGTACATTTGCAAAATGGTATACACTCCACACAGAGCCAGAATCCGTCACCAGTCATCCCTTTCAGATTTTCCAACTAATCATTTTCTCTCGTGTGTTAACTTATGCCTAGGCCGCTCTTTTTGAGTTTTCAACCTAACAGACTTCTCTTTTTTTTCAGACATGATAAAGCTTTAAGCGGTCTTGGTTGACAAGATTTGTGAACTTATTTCCATCCATGTCCATGATGCTGACACCACCTTTTGATAGCACTTTCTTTACAATATAGGGCCCTTCCCAATTAGGTCTGAACTTCCCCCGAACATCAACATTTGAGGGCCTTAATTGTTTTAAAACCAAATCCCCTGCTTTCAACTGCCGCCTAGGGTACTTCACATTCCGATTATAAGCCCGAGCCATTCTGCGTTGGTACATTTGCAAATGATCCAGTGCTTTCAGTCGCTTTTCATCTAGCGCCGCCAACTGCTCGTATCTAGCTTGAGTCTATTCAGTCTCTGGTAACTGAGCTTCAGAAGCGACCCTGAGTGACTTGAGCTCTATTTCCACTAGTAATACTACTTCCATACCATATACCAAGGCATAGGGAGTTTCCCCTGTCAGTGTTCTGACACTGGTTTTGTAACCCCAAAGAGCGTATGGCAGTTTGTCAGCCCAATCTCTGTAAGTAGTTACCATTTTTTATAAGATCTTCTTTATCGCCATATTAGCTGCTTCCACTGCACCGTTATCTTGGGGCCTATATGGAGAAGACTTAGGGTGCTCAATGCCATGATCTGCAAGCAGCTCAGCTGTTGCCCCTTGAAATTGCACTCCATTGTCAGTCATTATATGATGGGGAATCCCATATCGAGCGAAGATGTTCTTCTGAATGAACTTAACCATCTGCTTAGCTGTTACACTAGCAAAGGATTCTGCCTCCACCTATTTTGAGAAGTAGTCAACTACCACAACTATGAATCGATATCCATTAGATGCTGCAGGATGAATTTCTCCAATCATATCTATCCCTATGCGGAAAATAGCCAAGGTGACGCCAAATTATGTAATTCGAGCGGTGGAAGATGACTGATGTCAGCATAGATCTGACACTCGTGACATCTTCTTACTTTCCTTATACAATCAGCCTACATAGTCATCCAGAAGTACCCCTGTCTCATTATTTTCTTGGCCATAGAGAGTCCATTCAATGTGGGCCGCAGGACCCCGTATGTACCTGCTGCATCACTGTTTCAGCCTCCTGTTCTGTCAAGCACCTTAAAAGAACACCATTTGATGTTCTCTTGTATAGTCTATCTTTAAAGATCCTGAACTAACTGGCTAACCTTCTTAATGACATCTTATCAGCAGTATTGGCTCCCTCTGGGTATTTTCCTTCCTTTACATACTGGTAAATATCGAAGAACTATGGCTTCTCTTCAGCTGTCAACTCCATTACTTCGTGTACTTCAAAGCAGGGTTGTCTGGAGGTTGCTATAACCAGTGGTTGTACTTGAGTTTCTTTTGGATTCTCCCACATAGAAGATAGCGTTGCTAGAGCATCAGCCATCTTGTTCTCATCTCTGGGGACATGTTTGAATTCACATTGGCCAAATAATTCTTTTCTGTACTGTAGCAGCTCTAAATAAGGCCGTAAAGCCTTTTCTTTCAACTCCCATTCACCTTGAGCTTGCCTAATCACTAAAAGTGAATCTCTAATGATCAAGACATCATTTGCCCCTAGTGTTAACAGAGCTTCCATCCCAAATAAGCATACTTCATACTCTGCTCCATTGTTGGTTATGGGAAAATCTAATCTCTTTGACAAAAGAATGACTTCACCATCCGGTGTCGCCATGATTACTCCAATTCCAATGCCCTTCTTGTTCATGGCACCATCAAAGCACATAACTCATCTCTTTACTTCCACCATGGCCGGCTGTTCATCTGGGAACTCCAAATTCTCTGTGTAATCCGATTCCAGCGACTGATTTGCTAGAAATTCTGCTACGGCTCACCCTTTGACGGTTTTATTAGTGATGTATTCAATGTCGAATTCTGACAAAAGCAAGAGCACCTAGATAACTTCCCAACTAACACCGGTGCTTCGTACAGATACTTCATTGGGTCTTCTTTGACCACGGCCTGCACTTTGTATGACTAGAAGTAATGGCGTAACTTCTTGGTCAGCCAGATTATTGCCACACATGTCTTCTCCACCAGTATGTACTTGGTTTCATACTCTAGCAGCTTCTTGCTGAGGTAGTAAATAGGGTACTCTTTCTTGTCATCTTACTCTTGCACCAATATTACCCCTACGGAGGAATCTTCAACAGCCAAATACAAGATCAAAGGCTTCCCTAGAATTGGTGGCCTCAGAATTGGTGAGTTTACCAGATAAGCCTTGATTTTCTTGAATGCCAACTGACATCTGTCATCCCACACAATCAGCTAATCTTTCTTTAATAGCTTGAAAATTGGCTCATAAGTGGAGGTCAATTGAGCTATGAAGCGACTGACGTACTGTAAGGAGCCCAAGAATGAGCAAACTTCCTTCTCTGTTTTTGGAGCTGGCCTATCTCGAATAGCTTTGATTTTATCTGGGTCCATTTCTATTCCTCTCTAGCTAACTACATGACCCAACAGCTTCCCTGATGTGACTCAGAATATGCACTTCTTAGGGTTGAGTCACAAGTTATACTCTCCAATGCGTGTAAGAAATCTATCCAGGATAACAGGATGTTCCTCCCGGGTCATTGATTTAACAAGCATATCATCAACATACACTTCGACTTTTTTGTGGATTATATCATGCAGCAAAGTTGTGACAGCCCTTTGGTAAGTGGCTCCAGCATTCTTCAACCCGAAGGGCATTACTCTGTAGCAGAAATTACCCCACTCTGTGATGAATGATGTCTTCACCTTATCGATCACATCCATCAGGATCTGGTTGTAACCTGAAAACCTATCTATGAAGGAATACATTACTGCTTTAGCTGCACTATCAACCAAGACATCAATATGAGGCAGTGGGAAATTATCTTTTGGGCATGCCTTATTTAAGTCCCTGTAGTCAACACATACTCTGACCCTGCCGTCTTACTTGGGTACTGGGACAATATTGGCGAGCCATTCTATATACTCCACCACTTCAAGGAATTTGGCTTTTATCTGCTTAGCCACTTCCTCCTACACCAGTGTAGCCCACTCTGGTCTCAATCTTCTCAGTTTCTGCTTTACTGGCTTCAACTTAGGGTCTATCAGAATCTTATGCATTGCTATCTCCATGTCCACACCTGGCATGTCCTCGTATGACCAAGCGAAAGCTTTAACATGTTTTTGCAATATTCTTGTTAATTCTCTCTCTTCTTCGGGTTTTAGCTCATGTGAAATGAATACCATTTTAGGGTTTTCATCTGTATTTATGTTGATTTCATATAATGTAGTATCATGAATGCTAAATATGCTTGATGGTGATTCAAATCCATACACAGAATTATCAAGATAAACATCACATAAGTAAGCGAACTGAGATTTCATTGCATTAAACTTGTTATAGAATACATCATTCACATTAAAAATGGAAAAATTAGATACAACAAAATCATTTTCATCCTCCACAGGTGGAAGGCCTTCCACTTCTTCAGCTTTCCCATTCAGCTCCAGGGCATCATCCAGATCTGCAGCTACTTTGGATTCTTATTCAACAGGAATAGTGATCTCCTCGATTTCAGCCATCTGTGCCTTAGCCTTTTTCATAATCTCGGCTATCTCAACAACCACAGAATCCAAGTTCACCTTGGTCATCAGCTTTTCTTCAAACCCTGCTTTAGACTTCCTAAATGCCTTGCTTAAGGCAGCAGCCAGTGCCCCTGAAATTGCCTCTATACATTCATCATAGATTTTCTCTTCAGCTTTCTGTTTGGGTACCTTTATTGCTTTTGCTATCTCTTCAGGCGGCTCATTTTGCAGAACAGCAAACTTAGCAATTACCTCTTCCACCATCACGGGGGCTACTAGTTCTCCCGGCTCTTCTCAAAGTCTACAGCATCAGAAAATATCTTAAAGCTCAGGTATTCAATGTTCCGGACCCTCACTGGCTCGGCCTAGCCATTGTACATTTCTTCTCCTGCCTTTATGATTGGTTTCATCATAGGCTTGCCGTTCTTGCCCTTTCTTTGATTCTTCTGCTCAGATGTTTCTTCTGCATACCCCAGCCCGAACTGTTTTGGCTTTCCCGAGTTAATGTTAAACTCAGGCACCCCTTACAGGTTAATTCTGAGTCCCATGACCGGGATAAAATTCTGCTTATGCAAATATCTGGACAGCCACTTCGGTATATAGTTTTCATAAATGATCATTGGAGCGTCCGTGGCTTCCTCTTTCCCGACCATGGCGATTTGGAATTCGCCAAATGGTATAACCCCTTCATTTACGGTAGTAATCATGGATTGGGCATCTACCTCAACAGTCACAATCTCCCCGGTTATCGAGAATTTTATTTTCGGATGCAGAGTAGAAGGGACACCTCCTAATGGGTGGAACCATGGTGTGAGCACGGGTTTTTTCCGACCTCAGTAATGAAAATTACTTAGTTACCTGTGGACCGGATGGACTCGAACGGGATTTGGAAGTGACCGGAATGCTGCCTGGAGAATCTCAAACATTCTGAAAACCGGGCTATCTGTGATCTGAAGCCCCGAAAAAGGTCTCTCGAATCATTCCTAGGGTTTGGTCTGTATGTCCAACTTTTCAAAATTCCGCCCTAACTCTTGGTAGAGCCGGCCGGCTCTAACTAGAGCCGTACGGCTTTAGTACAAACTAGAGCCGGCCTGTTCTAGTGGTCAAGAATAGTTGCTCTGACCGCGATCTGAAGCCCCGAAAAAGGTCTCTCGAATCATTCCTAGGGTTTGGTCTGTATGTCCGACTTTTCAGAATTCCGCCCTAACTCTTGGTAGAGCCGACCGGCTCTAACTAGAGCCATACGGCTTTAGTACAAACTAAAGCCGGCCTGTTCTAGTGGTCAAGAATAGTTGCTCTGCAAAGCAGAGCAACTTGTCTTGACAGGTGAAAGTTTTGGCAGATTTTTAGAAAAATTTCAGTCTGTTGATTGCTGGAACAAGAAGGAGAGAGGGAGAGGCAGATAAAAAGAAAATGAGAGAAGAAAAGGGGGGACTTTTAGATTTTAGGGGGTTCTCAAGCAGAAAAAAAAGGAAAAAAAGAGAGAAAGAAAAGGAGAAGAAGAGAGACCGAGGAAAAGAGCCAAAACAACTACCACAAACACTCTCATCTAACCCTAAATCGATCCTCAAGCATTATTAACACAACCAACAACCTCTACTCATCGATTTGGGATCATTTCGGCTTGGTTTCAGATCGTTCTGGGTCGTCAAAGGATTCAGCCGGTTGAGTTCCAGTGCACATTCCAAAGTTTCCAATTCGTTTCTTGACACTCCAAGCATCCAAACCATAATCCAGGTAAACTCTGAGAGGCCTTAAAACTTATCTGTATTGATTTTCTATGCCTTTCTGTCATTTTTGCCAAAATCCAGAACTGGTGCTGCCCATCACAGCCGTACGGCTGTGTTTCTGAAGAACAAAGCCGGCCGGCTCTCGGGGACAGATCCCCGATCTGTTCCAATTGGCCGAAACAGCCCGTTTTCTATTTTGATTTTTCTGTTGGGATTATTTTCGGCCCAGGATCATTCGTATGCGTTTATATTTTGATTTTCTGACTATTGTTCGTGCGGATATCAAGGTTTTCAGTATTTTTCGGGGTTTATTTTCTGAGTTTCGGGGTCGTTTCATCCGATTCGGATCCATTGTCCAGCATTAGCAGATCACCGAATCCTGTAAAATCCCCAGAAAATATTGAAAATAGCAAAGTAGTATTTCCATAAATGTTTTTGGTATGTTTATTGCATTTTGAACCGTAGATGGTTTGTGCTTTTAGGAACCCACACGAACCGAACCCCAAGTTCCGGGATAACCGACCTATAAAAATGGAAATTTGCATGAAACCGAGCCAAATGGTTTTCCAAAATTGATTTTCCAGCACAAAACTCCACAGGGCGTTTCAAAACCATTTTCCAGGTCTAACCGGTCGGGTCGACCCAGTTACCCCCTAAATGCATGCTTTCAATCCTAAAATCCCAATTCTGTCCTGATTTGAGTCCTACTTGTGTTTATGATTTAAACTGTGCTAACTAATCTGTTTTGCAGCATTTATTTTTATTTTTAATGTATTTAATAGATTAATTCGTGTAATTAGGCGGTTGTATTATTTTTAGATCCTCATGTACCTAGGCATTTGTAAAAGTGAGGAAGAGAGTTTTTATATTTTATTCAATTTGGTTGTATAATCGGCCTCTATTATTCTTTCGTATATTTGTGTGGATGGTTTAATTTCCCGTAATTTATTTTATGCATTTTTGCCTTAGCATCGGATTAATAAAATAAACAAATTGGGTTAGAGAAAGATAATAAATTGAATAAATATGGTTTTATAAATAATAAACGAATACAAGCTCGAGATTAAGTAGGTAAGTTGCCCGAACCCTGAATCTCTGGATTAGGTACAGTAGTCTGCGCTTGGTAGGGAGCTGTACCGGAATTTTCTGGATGAGCTGATCTGGGTGGCGACTCTGTAACTGATCTCGAAATTGAGGTTTTGAGGTCTTTAAATTATAAAACGGGAAAACGTTTTCTACAAAATGAATTTCCAAAATCAACTTAATAGTTTTTCCAACTCAACATAAACAAAACCCATTTTCCTAAAACATCACTAAACAATTTCTTTCTTTTCTTTTTCCCCGGTTCGCTTCGCTACGTCCCGCTTTCTAAAAAGGTCGTCTGCTCACACATGGTCTTCCTAACAACAGGGAGAAAGTGATCGGGATGTCTATCACAGTGAAAACGACCATTGACTTGACTGGCCCGACCTCCACTTCAGCTTTGAAAGTTCCAATCACTGTTCTTTTGGAGTCATCATATGCCCGGTTTACTATTGAGGACTTCTTTAGGGCATCTTCACTCAAGCCCAAACATGGTAGCATTTTTAACAGACATATGTTCAGCGCTGACCCATCATCTACCATCACACATGGCATTACTTTATCCATAACATGGGCTCTAATGTAGAAGGCTTTATTATGAGCTTTTCCCTCGCTGGCCAGATCTTTTTCAGAAAAAACAATGTCGGGAGACCCAGAATGGCTTCCGGCGATGCAATGGGGGAAACCTCAATTTCTGACAACTTCTTCACTAAGGCTGCTCTGTGCTCTTTAGAGGTCAACAGTAGATGCCATAAACTAGCTTGGGCAGGAGTTTTCTTTAATTGGGAAATAACCAGGTCTTCCTTCATCGGGGCCTTATCTTTCAATTGGCTCGTTGGTTGATAAACCCTGCCGCTTCGGGCCACATTTTGAACCTCTTGAATTTTAAGCTTTTCGATAACTGGTGGCTTGATTGTCTCATCCCCACCAAACTCCTCATATTCGTCCTCCGAGTCTAGGTCATTCAAGCTCACCGGCTTGATTTCTTTTTGTTCCGTCTGCCCCACACATTCTAACTCTGCCTCGGCTTCACCGATTACTACAGACTGTATAGCAGGATTTGCCTGTAGGACTTGAGCAAAAACGAAATTGGCCGGCAATCCTGAGTGTACCATATTAACCTGCTTCTCGAATTCCGGCAACGGGTTAGTCTTTATATTGGGTTTAGGAGGCTCTTGCAACTTCCCCTCATCAATCAGTTTTTGGATGTCGTCCCTCAATTTGTAGCAATTATTGGTTCTATGGCCAATCACAACATGGTATATGTAGAAATTATCTTTATCTGCATCAGCAGGTTTTTCAAATGGTCTCAGTCCATTTCTGTACTTTGTAAAAAATTTTAACTAAGGGGAGAGCCCAAGGGGATATACCCTATCCTCCGGGGTTTTTACTTTGACTGCTTTGCTGCTGGGTTACCGCGGCAACCTCGACTTACTTTATCTTCGAAGACTGTCCCCCTTTAGCTCCAGAACCTGAGCCAAAATCGATACCAGACCCATCCGTAGCTGTCAACCTGTACCCGAAGCTATATCCAGAACTTCTGCTACCTTTGTGGCTTGTTGCCTTCTCCTCCTCATCACGCTCAATTTTCATAGCCATACTATATACCTTGCTGAGCTCACTAAAATGGTGGAACTTCATATTGTTCTTGAAGATGTCCTTACTACCATCAATCAACTTCTGGATCAATTCATCCTCGTCGGGGCAGTTCTTTAGCAAGATCATCTTGTTCATCCACTTTTGATAGTATTCATCAAAGGGCTCATTTAACTTTTGCTTAATTCGCTCCAGGTCATACAGCTTCACCTGAATCTTGGTATTGAAGCTGTAGTATTTGATAAAAGCTGCTGATAAAATCTCCCAGTCTGACTGCTTTTTTTCACATAAAGAATTATACCAGCTCAATGCTCCTTCCTCGAGTGTAGTCGGGAAGGGATTGATAAGTTGTTACTTAGTGGCACCTGCCATCAGCATGACTCATGCATAAAGATTCACATGGGCCTCTGGTGAACCCATTCCCTTGTAGGAGGGAACTTTCAGCACTTGAAAGCCAATAGGAAAAGTCTCAATGCCTTTGCTGATCATGGCATCTACATTAACCCCCTTCTTGGAATCCGAACTGACACTTGCCCCTTTCTTCAGCTGGGCCACAACTTCATCTAATTCTGAATATTTTGCCTTCTTTTTTCTCTCCATAGCTGCCTCAATTTCTTGCAGCTTCTCCAGACTAGCCGAGGCATCAGCACTTTGCTGAGATGATTCGGCCTCTTTTTCCTTTCCAACTCCATTAGCGCCAGTTTCACCAGCTTCTCTCACAACAGCCCACATCTCTTCCTTCAGCATGTCACGAAAATCCTGAGATCTCAGGAAATCCTTCAAGGCATTAGCAAGACTCGGTGTTTGGTTGGCCATCACAAATTCTTCCCCGGAATCAGTTCACTTTTTGTTTCTACTGCTCTTTGTTCCCCAACAGCCCTCAAAACCTGAGACCTTGTCCTTGGTCGATCCAGTTTATTCTGCTTGACATCGCATGGGAAATGTTAGGGACAATGAATGAATGGAATGATGACATGAAAATTGAGACATTTAAGATGATTTATGATGAATGAATAAAATGATGTCGTGAGTGAAATGATGATAAGGATGATCTCTATTTATTATTTTTTTCTTTTCAGACATTCCAAGAACACCCAATGCCATACAAGAGATAATGCAAAACGATCACGTGTGGACCGCCACACGGACAAGAGTTCGGTGTTTTCGGGGCACCTAGTGAATTTTATGAAATGGTCGCGTGTGTGCCGACACACGGATAGGGTTTCGACACTTTGTAGGTCTATGAAATGAAATGAAATGGCCACGTGAGGGCCGGCTCATGAACAGAGTTCTGACGCTTTTGAGGCATATGATATGAAGTGATGTTATAAGAGAGTACCGTGTAACCGGGGACACGGATAAAGGTTCGGCGTTCGGGGAACACCTTGCATGATTTGATAATATTATGAAATGCCCCTATATGTATACTAATCCGGCACTCGGGGAGTTCCTTAAATGGTTTCACAATGTTATGAAATGGTCCGACGTGAACCATGATGCGCAAGCAGAGTTTCAGCGTTACCGTGACGCCTATTATGGATGGGTGTGATGCTATTGTGAGCGGACGACATTTTCGACGGAACGCGGGACTGCCTTTCAGGAGGGGCACCTTGATTTCGGGCGGACCCTTCCCTCGCGTGGGGTTTTTATAATGGAAATTCACGTTTTGGAAAACATAAAACTATTTCATGAAAGAACCGAGACCTAAGTCTCAATGAATATTGTAGGAGTAGCCACCCGGTTCAGCCCAACCAGGAAATTTATAATGTAGTTGAACCGGACAAACGGCCGCTACACTATCCAGAGATCTAGGTCCGGACAAGTCCCTTATTTCATGTCTAATTAAAATAAATATTGGCCAATGTTCATAGACGATATTTCAAACTCTAAAGTCAATTTTATTGCATTAAATTAGACATACAGCACGCATACAGGTAAAGTAAAATAGTAAATGATTAAATTATTACAACCCAATCGAATAAAAGATAAAAACTCTTAGCCTCACTTTTACAACCGCCTAATATACATGATTTATCTAAAAATTACAATCGCCTAGGATACACGTATTAATCTATTAAATACATCAAAAATAAAAATAAAAAGTTACAAAATAGAGGGTTAGCATAATTTACGGCACGCCACAAATAAGACTCAAATAGACAGAATTGGGGGTATGCATTTAGGGGATAACCGGGTTGGCTCGGCTAGCCGGCCCGGTTAGACCTGGAAAATATTTTGAAACGTCCCTGTGTTTTTTGGTTTTGTGAGAAAATCATTTTGAAAACAATTTTGCCGGTTTGCATGCATTTTTTTACATGTGAGGTGGGTCGGTTTTCTGGAGAATCGGGTCTCCGTCGTTGTATTGTTCTAAATGCAATTTTACTAAAAATTGAATCTAGGGTCGTGAAAGCACACAACAAAATTCATTTTGATGATTTTCAGATTTTCTGAATTTTTTAGGGATTTTTATAAATTTTTATAGCTCAAAAGGGGAATTCTGATTCTGGAAACATGTTACAGTCGTGCGACTATAACTACAGTCGTACGACTGTAAATTACAGTAATGCGACTGTAAGTAGTCCAAACTCAAGATTTCGCCAAAATTTATTTGAAATAAAACCAAAAGAAAATCATCTGGAAACCAAGAACACTCATACGACTATAAATACAGTCGTACGACTGTTCATCAAACTCAAGAACAATCACACGATTGTTCTTGATTTCCAGAAACAGAAACACGAAAAGTTGAACAAAACTGCACAAAAACACACCAATCACCCAGAAAGCTTCAAAAACAGAAGGGATAAAGAGTGATTACCTTTTTGGCGCACGTCCACCGTAGGATTGACCCCTGGCGTCGCTCCAATCCACTAAAATTCACACTTTTCTCCTTGGATGAAAGTTGGAAACTTTGGGTCCAAAAATCCAAAATGCTTGAGAATCCTAGGGTTTCTAGTCCGAAATTTAATTTGTTTAAAGTGCCAGATTATTAACATAGGGGTTCTAACAAATTTTTAAGCTTTACCCTTGAGAATCAAAAGATATAGAAGAGGAAAAGAAAATTTTGTTGAGTTGGGTATTTTCTCCTTTTCCTTGTCTCTTTCTCTCTTTTCTCTCTCTAAATTTTTGAGATCCCAAAACCTCTCTCTCTTTCCCCTTTTTTTCTCCTTTTTCTTTCTGATTCCCGCTTCCCTCTAGAGCATTAATTGCTCACATATTTTCCTCCCTTTTTTCTGATTTTAGGGTATGGGCTGGCTCACCTGCCACAATCCTACAATCGTACGACTGTAGTTTGATTATAGTCGCACGACTGCACGTAAAGTCGTACTACTGTTCTTTTTTTTTTTTAAAGAGTAAAATTTCGGCGCTTACAGGTATATGATGACACCATGTGAACCGCCACACAGGAATAGACCTAGGACCATCATGGTCTTATATTGAATGACATGGGGTATTGAAATGGCTGAGTGCAATCCGTTGCATGGGCAGAACACGGATAGTTTTGGGACTCCCGCTATGTTATGGAATGATCGTGATGGGTATCCTTGGAATGTCCCTAATTTAAATGAGATGAGATGACATGAATGCATATGTCACACAAAAATGCAAGTGGCTGCATAAAAATATGGTTAGGATGCATGACATACGCAATGATATCGTGTATGCTTCGTGAAAATGTTAACATACAGATATAATGTTATAGCTGCAATAGAAAGGGTTAGTGTGAATGTCACATAGATGATTTAATGTTTTCACACACGGAAATAAAATGAAGTGGCTGAACAAAAGATGTGAGTTAGTATCACATAAATGCTTTGCGTGTATGGCGAGTCATGAAAGGGCGAGAAACACATAACACATGAAGCGTATTCCTCTAACCTTATTCCTCCAAACTTGGTCAATTTTTTGAGAAAATTCTAACCGAGTCCTAGGAGGGGCTCTCTTCGATCATCAACCAGAGATGATGAAGGCACAATTTATAACGTTCATACAATTTATTTTGGTATCCTAAGGGAATCCAACTAAGGTTGCTTAAATGAGTTCGATCCAAGTCGGGATAAAATCAAGGCTCCCATAGCAAAATATACTCCTCACTTCTCCCCACTTAAGGGTCCGAATGAAGGTGTTCGTACGGGGCTATGGGTGTTGTTTCGTATTCGTGCCCCTAAGACCATGAGGAACAAAGGCGACACTTCAACAATTCACCGGGCTAAAAATTGGATACTTAACCTAATGCAAAAATGTCTAACTAAAGAATGAAAAATAAAATACCATACAAGAATCATCCACCTTATTTTGATTAGACTTTCTTCAGGGCTTGTCAAATTCTTTTAAGTTTTTAAGAAAACTTCTATAAGATCTCCCCAGCAGAGTCGCCACTGTGAGCGGACGACCTTTTTAGCAACGCGACTCTCTCGGAAAGGAGCCTCGATATTAGGCAACCCTCCCTCGCATGGGAAATCAAATTGCTTCATAAAAGAACCGAGACCTAAGTCTCAATAGAGGGTGTAGGAGTCGCCACCCGGCTCAGCTCAACCGGGAAATTGCAGCGTAGCTGAACCGGATAAAGGCCGCTGCACTTTCCAGAGATCTAGGTCCGGACAAGTCCCTTATTTCATGTCTAATTAAAATAAAATTGGCCAATGTTCATAGACGGTATTTTAAATTTCTAAGATGGATTTTATTGAATCAAAACACACAGCGTACACACAAATAAAAGTAAAGCAGTAAATAAATAAGTTATTACAACCCAATTGAATAAAAAATAAATACACGAACGATCTAAAAAATTTACAACCGCCTAAAATACACGAGTTAGCTATTAATTACATTAAAAATGAAAAATAAAAACTAACTAAAAGCTACAAAACAGATGGTTACAACAATTTATAGCGCACCACAAATAGGACTCAAATAAGACAAAATGGGGAAATTAGAGATCAGGGGCATACATTTAGGGGGTAACCGGGTCGGCTCAACTAGCCGACCCGATTAGACCTGGAAAATAGTTTTGAAACATTCCTGTATTTTGTTTTGTGAAAAAAACTATTTTAAAAGCATTTTCTTTTTCCGGTTTACTTGAATTTAGCATGTGAGGTGGGTCAGTTTTTAAGAGATTCAGGTCTCCGTCGTTGCATTGTTCTAGATGCAATAATCTCAAAAATTAAATCTAAGGTCGTGAATGCACACAACGAAATTCGATTTGATGATTTTCTGAGTTTTTTAAATTTTTATGATTTTTAGGAATTTTTGTGAATTTTTCTGGAAATTCTGCTCCTGGACGAAAATTACAGTCGCCCCGACTGTATTTACAGCCGTGCGACTGTAACTACAGTCATAAGATTGTAGATCCTCCAAAAGCAGATTGTTCAAATAAAACTAATAACCGTGGGAAATTAAGAACACTCATAGGACCATATAAACAGTCGTGCGACTGTTCTTTGTCACAAGAACAGTCATACGGCTATTCTTATTTCCCAGAAACAGCAAGCTGGAAAAACAAGTTTTCTGCACAAAATCACATCAAAACACCCACAAAAAGTAACAAAATGAAGGTTTGAGGTATAATTACCCTTGTGGCACTGATCCACCGTTGGTTTGACAGCTGGAAACGCCTTAATCGACTCCAAATTGCTTCTTTTTTTCCTTGTGTGCCAAAGTTTCAAAAGTTGTCCAAATGCTCCAAAAAGTCACAGATTCAGAGAGTGAAGAGTCTGGAATTGATTGGATTTTGAGTGTCAAGTTTTTAACCTATTGATTTCTAACCGGTTTTTTATTTAACACAGAATTAAAAGAAAAAGAGGAGAAAAAGATGACTTTGTGTTTGGGTTCCTTCTTTTCCTCTCCTTTTTCGTTCTCTTCTTTTCTTTCTCAAATTTGTCCAAAAAAGTCCTTCTCCTCTGTCTCTTTCTCCCTTTTATTTTTCTTTGTTTGCTGCTGAGACACGGGCCTTAATTGCCCTTCAAATCACCTCCATTTTTTTATTTTTCAGGTATGGGCTGCTGTACCTGCTATGTATTTACAGTCATATGATTGTAATTTTTCAATTACAGTCGCACGACTGTATTACAGTAGTGTGACACACACATTTTTTTAAGTATGAAAAATTCTGGCGCTTACAGGGATCATATTGGAAGAAACGAGAATTATGAAAAATCGAGAAAAATTTGCTTACTTGAGTGTTAGAGCCAGGCGACTCTGATTTCATGAGACACAGCCGTGCGGCTCTAATTTGCCATGCTGCCTAAAGCCACGTAGCTCTATCGGGAAGAGGCAGAATGTTCAAAAGGGGAACAGACGGCCATTTTCACCAAAAGCCCATTTTTTTTCTTCATCTTCCTCATTTCTTTTCCTCTCAAACCTCCAACCCGAATTCCAACTTCCAAAATGTTGAAGAAAATACGAAAGGCACTTCGTCCGGCTGCTCCTTCACAGCCCGCCCTACACACGAGATACGTCTTGCCAGGGGGGGGGGGATTTTCAGTTACCCACCGAGACCACGGTGGATGTTTATGGGCTCCAGGAGTTGGTTGCATACTGCGGGGTTAAGAGGAATGATCTCATGCCTGCCACGCTTCAGCTGTCCACACATGTGTGCCAAAAATTGGTTAGCTTCCCTAATTCCCTCTTTTTTCTTCAATTTCTTTGAATTTCTGCAAATGTAGACGAAATTAGATGTAACTAAACGAAATTGATGCATGTTTAGATTAGATTATGCCCCTAGGAATTTTAATTGGTGATTTGGAGTTGATTAGAGTCGATTTTAGGGTAAAAATCGTAAAAACCTAGGGTTTTATCGTGAAACTGCTGATTTCTAGATAGAGCCATGTGGCTCTAATTTACAGCTGTGCGGCTCTGTTCTTGAGCCTGGCTAGAAATTACAAGAATAAAGCCGCGCAGCTTTATCCGGGGAAGAACATAGCTGGGCGGCTGTAGTTCAGCCGTGCGGCTATGAAGGGCAAAATAGAAAATTTTTCTCTTTTACTTTAATTTCGATGCTTCTTATTCGGTTTATGCAATCAATGTACAAGACAAATAACCCATAAAAACTCCCTATTCATTGTTTTGCAGACGCAGGCCCATAATTGCAGGGCCAGGGCGGTGTCAGATGCCTTGAAGTGGTACGGGATGCTCTCGGACAGTGTGAGGAGGATTGTAGACTCCACCGAGTTGGAGAGGATGATATGCACCATGAGCAAGCAGGCACCCAGGATGAGCCGCGGTTTGTTATCGGCGCTGATCGAGCGGTGAATGGATTCCACACATACTTTCCATTTCCCGACTGGGGAACATACCATCACGCCCGAGGATTTTACAACCATCACTGGGCTTTCTTTCGACGGGCGCACCATCAACTTCAACCAGACTTTTGAGAGAGAGGGCTTCAGGTCGGAGATTATTGGCATGCTGATCGGCTTGGTCCCTTGGGACAAGAGGACCTAGTGTAACGCCCTTCGGGACTACTGGTTAGGGAGACAGGCTGAGCTTCTCGAGGGCTCTACCTTTGCACCGAAGGACGCGATCCGATATGCTAGGGCTTTCCTCCTTTACGCCCTTAGCACTTTGGTCTTCCCTACGGGTCAGAGAGACCTGAATTTGGCTATCCTTCCCTCACTGATTCGGTTGGAGGATGTAAGGAATTTGAGTTGGGGGCGAGCTGGACTGGCTCAGCTGTACTATTCCCTCGACATCTGCGCCCGAGGGAAGCATAGAGAGTTGAAGGGCCCATAGGTCGTCTTGCATATGAGTCTCTCCAACTTTTTTTTTCTTATTATACACTCTTCCGCAGGTTTGGGCGTATGAGTATGCGTTTATCCCCCAGCCGGTGGTATGCATACCAGATACCGCTGAGCTACCCGATTTCCCCCGACTGAGGTGGTGGTTGGGCTTCAGTTGGAGCGAGGTGGATAACAATGTAGAGGACTGCCGCCACCTTCTGGCCCACGTGACATTTAAAAGGGTACACACCTTCCCTTCCTTATGCATTCTGAATTTTGGTATCTTATAGCTATTTTCTGGTTTTTTGATTTCTGACTCTCTGATTTCAGCTGATCAAAGAGCCATGGAGGGGAGCCGTGTTGCTTATGGAGGTGGTGGACACCTTGAGGCTAATGCCCCGGAGATTTGTCATGGAGTGTCCATTTGGCTTGGAGTGGTATTTGGGGGAGCAGGTCGTCGACTGGCGTGCTGGCCCCACAGAGCGTAGGATCTCGGCTGCCCTACTGGTAAGGCTATTCTGGCCGCATCTGCTGTCAGCTGAGGACCATCCCGACCTCTTCGGGTCTAAGTACGTGGTGGACAGAGTAGAGGGGGACTACCTCTAGTTCGTTGCTACACACGTCCTTCCTCTTACCGGATCTGCGCAAACAGAGGGCACGCAGGTAGGGCTATGTTTCTTCTTCTGCTTTCTATTTATCTGCACTATTTTACTATTTGCTGACCTTTATTTTTTTTTTACAGTCATCTGGGAGAGGCAAGCACCCTCGTACGTCGTCTGGTAGGCATTCTAGTGGTCGCGGACCCCAGACCGCCTGTGGTCAGGGCGACGGGAGCTCTTCGGTATGAGAGGATGTGCACGGCATTGATGCCGAGATAAAGAGTGCCCCGCCCGTTCATCTGATTGTGCCTCTGATGGTCCCTCCTACCGGTTTTATCCCCGGGTCGGTTCAAGTTCTCGTTAGAGCCATCGATTCTACTGCTCGACGAGTTCGGACATCCTTATCAGGCCGACTTGTACCTTCAAAACCAGCTCCCTCCTGCTATTTTCCCTTCTGATACTACCCATGTGAGTATGCTTGCTTTTACTTGCTTTGGATCCTTAGTGTTGCCATTGGTTTGATTTGTACACTGTCTCCCGTGCAGATTCTGGTATCTCAGGGGGTAGTCCTGTACCAGGCAGTTTCTGCCTTCAAGTCACTTGTGATCCGGGATAATGGAGCGATGTCGGTAAGTACCTGTATTTGAGTTAGCATTGATATGTATATGCATATGTGTGTGCATGTTGCGAATGTATGCATGTATATGACATAATGTTCACGTTGTTGATTCTGATGTAGGCCATGATTGGTGCTCGTCGTCGTGAAGAGGCTCGCTTGAGGTCGAAGGTAGATTGGCTACAGAGGAGCTTTTCGGACCTGAGGCTTATAAACGAGACCCTCCGTACGCAGATGGATGCTGGATAGCCGGGAATACTGTCAATGGAGGCGAGGGCACGGACGAGAGTGAGGATAAGGTGGATGACCACGACGATAGGGGACAGTCCTAGCCTTCTTTTTGCTTTTTGTTGTTTTCATATAACAGCCCGCCTGTGGGTTGAGTTATACCGTATTGTAGTATATTTTGCCCGTTTGTGGACCTTTCTCTGCTACATTTGTTTATTTGACTTGGTATATTTAATTGTTCTGATGTTTATTCTAAAGTTCATTGCCCACCTTTTTTTTTCTTTTCTTCTGCTAGATTTACCTTTCTGAACGCATTCTCTCTTGTCTCACTTGCTCATAACATCACTTGAATCAAATTAGGCTCTTTCCGAAACCTTGCTTTATGATTTTGGGCTTGATTTTGACTGAAAACCGATTCCGAGCAGTAGGGCCGCGTGGCTATAGATTTTGAGTTTTGTATGTAAGTATAGAGTGACTGCTGCTTCTAAATTACAACCGCACGGCTCTACTTATAGCCGCCTCACCATAACTATAGCCGCCCAACTATAACTACAGCCGCACGGCTCTGTATACCACTACCCAACTATAGCCACGCGGCTCTGTGTGAGCTTCAACAATTCTTCTTCCCTCTATACTCCTTTTTGATGGATCAACTCCGCGACCGTCTTAGGAATTACTAGAAGACTTCTCGCTCTTCTAACTGGGCCTTATTGGCCCCTTTTAGTCTGCAGTCCATACGGCCCTATATAAATCTGACTCCGAACTGGACCTTTCTGGCAGCTGCGTCCAGTTTCTAGGATCCGATGGATCATGTCTTCTGGTTTTCTGGGCAAGAGCTGTGCCCCATGGTCGAAGAATTCAGTGCCATTCTCTGCATCCCTTGCCCATGCGGGGTCTGGCTAGCTGTCCCCGAGCCCGATTCGGACAACTTACATACACTTCAGAGGTTGTTTGCAGTGGACACGGTAGGTTTAGGCCGCTTGCTTTCTGATGAGGCTACCCCCAGAAGTCTCAATCTATTTGCTATTATGGACCTGTGTTCCGTTCTAACCACTTCTGTGTTGGTGTGCCCTAGTTCTTAGGGCATTGGATTCTTGTATTTTGTATTATACATTAAGACTCATTGTATAAATACATTATTTGTGTCACATTAATAAAGGCAATTAATCTATTTCATTTATATCTTGTGCTATAATATGAGTAGAGTATCCATTGATTGATAATCATAAAACCTATCCCAGGTCTGTTCTAATCGTGGGAACGAATAGAACCACAGACTTGTATATTCGATGACTGTATGGTAGTTCTTAACTAGCCATAGTACTTGTATAGTCAGTCATGAATATAGGTACATGTCGTTGACATGGGACTGGATCGATCCGCACAAGAAAGCCACATGGTTGTCACGTCATAGGTCTTTCTTGAATAGGTCTCTTTTGTCCTCAGACCAGATTTCATTATAATATCGATATGGAATCCGATTTACTTTGACATACGCCTAAAAGGTCTGTAAAAGGATGCTAAATATGGGTATGATTGGGTGGACCGGTGAACATGTTGATATTGATGATGAAGTGATGGAATTGCCACTCGGGTAACACCGAGATGATATCATTGGCCACTTGATGAGTGGGACTGATAAGTGTATGGCCATACCCAAATAAGTTGGTTGCTTATTTGATTAATCAGTCAACTCAAGATCAAGAAATATAATAAACAACAGAAGAGGATGACGGACACCATGCCTCTTGTTTATTCATATCGATATCGTTAGGCAAAGGACAGTATGAGATTACTACCGGGTGAGTGTCTTCTAAAGACTGCTGCATCTCTGTCTTAATTGGGGGCTGTAATGGTTTGCTAGAACCAACTTACAGTCTGTGGGCCTTGGGCCTACTGCCAACATAAAGACAGACCCATAGGATCGTGCACATAGATCAACTGAGCTGGAACTTATAGAAATTGTACATGTAATGTACATTGGAAGGAATGCGTTAATTAATTAGTTGACATTCGGTGTCAAGGTAATTAATTGATATTGGGTTGAATTTAATTTAATTAATAAGTTTACATAATGTGATTAATTAATTTATCAATTAATTGAATTACATAAAGTTAACAATTAATTAAATAATTTTCCTAAGTAGGAAAATTAAATACATGTATTGTATTAAGTGTGATTTAATTTTATTTAGGGGTAATTAAATTTAGCCAAATGGAATTAAATTACATAGTATATACTTTTTAATTAAAGTTCATTTATGTAATTATAATCCTAGTGGGCTTGGGTTTAATTAACCTAATTAGAACCCAATTAGACAAGGTGTCTATAAAAGGGCACACTTAAGGAATAAAAACCTAATTCAACTCTAATTAATTGCTGGAAATTTCAGCCACCAATTGCAGCCCCAAAACAGCCGAAAATCCCAGCATTAAACCTCCATTCCTTCGCGTCTTCGGCTAGCACCGGTTCCCGCTCAATGGTTGGTCGTGCACCGGACTTTGGAGATCGCAGTTTCAAGAAACGATTCTGCAGCAGTCTCTAGAGGAGACGAATCCGGTGAGTTAATCTCTCTTGATTCTTATTTTATTTTAAACGGTGTATTTTCCGCTGCGTCACGTTATTTTTCCAATGATGAATCCCAACAGTGGTATCAGAGCCTAGGTTTTGTCCATTAGATTGATTGGAATTGGTTCTTGAAAGCGTTCTTGAAGAAAGAATGGGTTTCAAGTTTGTGGTTTTAGGGTTTTATTCAATTGGTTTTGGTTTTGATAAACCCCAGAATTGTTGGATTGGGGTTTTTGATTAATTTTTCCCAATTGTTTTCCATCTAAAATTGTTTTGTATATTAATTATATATATATATATATTTTTGTTGGAAACATTTTATGTTTATGATTTAACAAAAAAAAATTAAATAAAAAAATTTGTTGGCCAAAATTGGAATCGCAATTGCAATTCCAATTTTGGCTGTTCTGCTGCGCCACGCAGCAGCCCCTTGTGGGCTGCTGCTGGCAGCAGGCTGCCGCGCGGCAGCGCTGCTGTCCCCAGACAGAAGCGCCACGCGCGGGGTTATGGTCCGTTTTGGATTTTGCGGGTATATTTTATTCCGGACCCTAATGCATATTAAATTAAATTTTTTAAATTAATTTGTGTTTAAATTATTTATTTTATTGGCATGCATATTTAATTTAATTGTTTACATATTAAATTGAATATGGACTTTGTGAAATTGGCTCAATAAACCGTGACGCCGGTTAAAATTGGGAGAGCTAAATTTTAAATTTGTGACAACCCAAATTCAAGTGGGAGCAAAATTGTTAATTTTGCATTTATGGATGTTATCCATTGGGCCTTTATGGGCCTTAGTCACATTTGTTAAAATTAGCGATTTCACCCTAAGTAACTTAGCTTAACATTTATATTTATAATTTGGAATGCCATGATCATGCATCATATTGGTATGTATGTGCACGACAGGTACTTTGTTTGAAATGTTATGTTGAGTTCTATGGGCCCTAAATTATTATCGGTTGTAATTTAATTTTGGGAAATATGGCCTGCGTGCCATTTTTTTATTTTGATGTAATTTTAGAATAGATTTTATTTTACAAAATTATTGTAATTGCATCAAGTATGGAGGAAGGCCCAAATGGAGCAAGCCCATGGTGGGAGCCCAAGAAGGATTGCAGTCCGGCCCATGAAGAATTAGATAGGATATCTAGTTTTTCATTAGGTTGTAATTAAAGGCCCATAGGATCTCATTTATTTTAAATTAAGTATGCTATTGCATTTATCATATAATATGCTTGTATGGATCACCAAATTATTACCCGCGTTTATGCATGCTAAGCCGCATCACTTAATTATAATCCGGAAATTAAAATATTGAGTCGCTTAAAAGTGCTTCCCACATTCACACCTCTTCCTCCCATTGATGCTGCAATGTGCGCCATGCCCTAGTTGGGTATATTGTAGTATTCGGTGGGCCGTCGAGGGTTAAGATACTTGGTATGGTTAACATGTGAATGGTGGTTTGACTCAACATAGGTAGCATTAGCTCAGAGCGGGCCCTAAGCACAGATGGGTAAAGTGTCAATAAGCCCATCAAACCAAGAGTCCTTCGTGGAAGGATTGGATAGGTTGTCCTACCAAACGACTCAATGGTTGGTTAGCGAGCCCTAGTTCGGCCAGTCATTGATAAGTTGTGGATCTTGGTCAAGTCAGCCAATTAACAACACCAACAAACAAATTAAAATCGGATTATTAATTTGAATTGGCTTAAAAGTCCTTTATTTCTAACTCAAGCAATGATTTCTTCCATGTAGATAATCCCATTTCAGTTAAGCAATTTAAATGGCTGCAACAAACAACAACTCACTCTCACTTAGGTCACTCTTGGAGAAGGAGAAGCTTTCGGGGACTAACTTCCTGGACTGGGCTAGGAACTTACAAATAGTTCTTAGACAAGAGTCTAAGGAGTATGTACTGAATGCTCCTTTACCAGCTGGCCCTCCTGCAGGTCGAGGCATCACCACGGCGATGGTGGAGCAGTACGATCGGCATGTTAGGGATGACCGAGATGTCTCGTGCCTCATGCTGGGTACCATGGCTTCTGATCTTCAGAAGCAAATCATGGACGAGCATGCTTATAAGATGATGGATCAGCTTAAAAAGATGTTCTAAGATCAGGCTCGTCAGGAACGTTACCTGACAACTAAGGCACTTTGCACGACTATGATGGCAGCTGGGACTTCTGTTAGCATTCATGTGCTAAAGTTGAAGGGGTATATTGATACACTTGCCCGCCTCGGCTCGCCAGTTCCGCAGGACTTGGCAACAGACATTATTCTCGGGTCACTTCCTGAGTCTTACAACCAGTTTATCATGAATTACCATATGCAAGGGTTGGATAAATCGGTTGTTGAGCTGCATGGCATGCTCAAGCTTGCTGAGCAGTCTCTTAAGAAGACTCCTGAAGTATTGCTGGTGAACAGGGCAATACGCCCATTGCTAAGGGAAAAGCCAAATCTAAGGCCAAGGCTAAGGCCCAAAAGGCCAAGGCTAAGGGCAAAAAGGTTGTGGCCCAACCTAAAGCAAGGGTTGCTTCTCCTGACAATGTTTGCCATGAGTGTCATGAGAAGGGGCACTGGAAGAGCTCATGTCCAAAGCTAAGGGAGCAACTGAAGGGCAAAACTACTGCTTCAGGTATTTATGTTGTTGAGATTAATCTGGCTATTTCTACATCTTGGGTCTTGGACACTGGATGTGGATCTCACATTTGTTCAAATGTGCAGGGTCTAAGAAATAGGAGATTATTAGGATCTGGAGAAGTAGATCTTCGAGTCGGAAATGGTGCTCGGGTTCAGGCCATGGAGATCGGAGATTATTTCTTGGAGATGCCTAGTGGACTTGTTTTGGAACTAAGAAACTGTTATTTTGTACCTGCGATGCGCAGGAATATTATTTCCGTTTCTTTGTTGGATATTTCTGGTTTTGTATTTAATATTGGACATGGTAGAATTTCTATGCAATGTGGCAATATTATTTATGGAACAGCATTTCTTGAAAATGGCTTATATAGCCCTGATCTAAAACGTGAAAGTTCAATCTATAACATAAATACTAAAAGGATTAAACAAAATGAAATTAATCCTACTTACATCTGGCATTGTCGACTTGGCCATATAAATGAGAAGCACATTGCTAGGCTTCACTCTAGTGGAGTGCTAGGGTCATTTGACATCCAGTCTTATGACACATGCGAATCTTGTTTGAGAGGCAAGATGACAAAGGCACCTTTTAGCAAGACTGCTGAAAGGGCCTCAGAGCTATTGGTGCTAATACATTCCGATGTATGTGGCCCAATGAGCACTAGTGCTAGATCTGGTTTTCTATACTTCGTCACCTTCACGGATGACTTCAGCAGATACGGTTACGTGTATCTGATGAAGCTTAAGTCTGAGACTCTCCAAAGGTTCAAGGACTTTAAGAATGAAGTAGAAAACCAACTTGGCAAGAAAATAAAAGCACTTCGGTCTGACTGAGGGGGTGAATATTTAAGCCAAGAGTTTGACTCGTTTTTTAGAGAGTGTGGGATTGTATCCCAACTCACTCCTCCTGGTACATGCCAGTGGAATGGAGTGTCAGAGAGGAGGAATAGGACCTTACTTGACATGGTCCGCTCGATGATGAGTCATGCTACACTCCCTGTCTCCTTTTGGGGATATGCTTTAGAGACAGCTGCTTACATTCTTAACAATACACCAAGCAAGGCAGTTGAGGGAACACCATACGAACTATCGAAAGGCCGAAAGCCCAATGTTTCCTTCTTGAATATTTGGGGCTGTGATGCACATGTTAAGAAATTGACAAGTGGCAAACTCGAGTCCAAATCTGTCAAGTGCCAGTTTGTGGGTTACCCTAAGGAAACTAAGGGTTATTACTTCTATGATCCAGCCGAAAAGAAAGTTTTCATAGGTAGAAATGCAGTCTTCTTGGAGAAGGAATTCCTTTCCAAGAGAGACAGTAGGAGTAATGTTGAACTTTCAGAAGTTCAAGACTCACAAACTCCTGCAGCTACTACTGAGGATGCTTTGGGAACCAATCTGACTACTCAAGAAATTGAGGAACCAGAAATGGTTGCACAGGACCTTAGAAGGTCTGGTAGGACATGTCATCAGCTAGAGAGGTACGGCTTTCTCGTGACTGATGATGGGGACCTTATGGTCGTTGACCAAAAGGAGCCCAAGACCTATCAGGAGGCTGTTGAAAGCCCACACTCAGATCAATGGCGCAAAGCCATGGAGGCTGAGATGCAATCTATGCACGATAACCAAGTATGGAACTTGGTGGATCCACCTCTGGGTGCTAAGATGATAGGTTGCAAGTGGTGTTTCAAGTTAAAGGCCCTGTGTGTATAAGATGGTTAGTGGGAGCATTTCCACCGTCCTAGTGCTGTGTGTTGACGACATCCTTATCATTAGAAGTGACATACCAACACTACAAGGGGTTAAGCAGTGGTTGAGTAGGTGCTTCACAATGAAGGACTTAGGCGAAGCTAAGACGATCTTAGGGATCAGGATCTACAGAGATAGATCCAATCGGCTTCTAGGCCTAAGTCAGGCCACGTACATTGACAAGGTTCTAAAAGGATTCAGCATGGACAAGGCAAAGAAAGGATTCTTGCCTATGCGCCATGGGTTGAAGCTGAGTAAGAAAGATGGTCCTAAAACAAAGAAGGACCGGGAGAACATGGAAAAGATCCCTTATGCATCTGCTATTGGATCTATCATGTACTCCATGTTATGTATGAGGCCTGATGTCGTGTTTGCACTAAGTATGGCTAGCCGGTACCAGTCGGACCCCGGTGAGGAACACTGGAAGGCAGTCAAGGCAATCTTGAAGTACCTTAACCGGACTAAGGATGCTTTCTTAGTGTATAGAGGTCAAGATGAGCTGGTAGTGTCAGGTTACACTGATGCAAGCTTTGAGACCGATGAGGATGAGAACCAATCACAGTCTGGTTATGTTTTTCTCCTGAATGGCAGTGCCTTTAGTTGGAGGTCCTCAAAGCAGGCCACCATTGCTGACACTACAATAGAAGCTGAGTACATAGCTGCGTGCGAAGCTCAAAGGAAGCCATTTGGATAAAGAAAGTCATAACTGAGTTGGGAATAGTGCCCACTATCCTAGACCCAGTTGATGTTTTTATGACAACAACGGGGCCATCGCACAAGCTAAGGTGCCCCGGTCACACAAGAGATCCAAACATGTACTCAAAAAGTTTCACCTCATTCGGGAGATCGTGAACATAGGTGACATATCATTGCAGAGGGTTGACACCAAGAATAATGTCGCTGATCCATTAACCAAAGCGCTGTTGTAGACACAGCACGACGGTCATACCAGATCTATAGGAATTAGGGCAATGCCCACTTGGAACTAGTGCAAGTGGGAGATTGTTGGTGTGCCCTAGTTCTTAGGGCATTGGATTCTTGTATTTTGTATTATACATTAAGACTCATTGTAAATACATTATTTGTGTCACATTAATAAAGGCAATTAATCTATTTCATTTATATCTTGTGCTATAATATGAGTAGAGTATCCATTGATTGATAATCATAAAACCTATCCCAGGTCTGTTCTAATTGTGGGAACGAATAGAACCACAGACTTGTATATTCGATGACTGTATGGTAGTTCTTAACTAGCCATAGTACTTGTATAGTCAGTCATGAATATAGGTACATGTCGTTGACATGGGACTGGATCGATCCGCACAAGAAAGCCACATGGTTGTCACGTCATAGGTCTTTCTTGAATAGGTCTCTTTTGTCCCCAGACTAGATTTCATTATAATATCGATATGGAATCCGATTTACTTTGACATACGCCTAACAGGTCTGTAAAAGGATGCTAAATATGGGTATGATTGGGTGGACCGGTGAACATGTTGATATTGATGATGAAGTGATGGAATTGCCACTCGGGTAACACCGAGATGATATCATTGGCCACTTAATGAGTGGGACTGATAAGTGTATGGCCATACCCAAATAAGTTGGTTGCTTATTTGATTAATCAGTCAACTCAAGATCAAGAAATATAATAAACAACAGAAGAGGATGACGGACACCATGCCTCTTGTTTATTCATATCGATATCGTTAGGCAAAGCACAGTATGAGATTACTACAGGGTGAGTGTCTTCTAAAGACTGCTGCATCTCTGTCTTAATTGGGGGCTGTAATGGTTTGCTAGAACCCACTTACAGTCTGTGGGCCTTGGGCCTACTGCCAACATAAAGACAGACCCATAGGATCGTGCACATAGATCAACTGAGCTGGAACTTATAGAAATTGTACATGTAATGTACATTGGAAGGAATGCGTTAATTAATTAGTTGACATTCGGTGTCAAGGTAATTAATTGACATTGGGTTGAATTTAATTTAATTAATAAGTTTACATAATGTAATTAATTAATTTATCAATTAATTGAATTACATAAAGTTAACAATTAATTAAATAATTTTCCTAAGTAGGAAAATTAAATACATGTATTGTATTAAGTGTGATTTAATTTTATTTAGGGGTAATTAAATTTAGCCAAATGGAATTAAATTACATAGTATATACTTTTTAATTAAAGTTTATTTATGTAATTATAATCCTAGTGGACTTGAGTTTAATTAACCTAATTAGAACCCAATTAGACAAGGTGTCTATAAAAGGGCACACTTAAGGAATAAAAACCTAATTCAACTCTAATTAATTGCTGGAAATTTCAGCCACCAATTGCAGTCCCAAAACAGCCGAAAATCCCAGCATTAAACCTCCATTCCTTCGCGTCTTCGGCTAGCACCGGTTCCCGCTCAATAGTTGGTCGTGCACCGGACTTTGGAGATCGCAGTTTCAAGAAACGATTCTGCAGCAGTCTCTAGAGGAGACGAATCCGGTGAGTTAATCTCTCTTGATTCTTATTTGATTTTATTCTAATCAATAGTAATTGGACACGATAGGTGGATTCTAGGAAATTTTAAACGGTGTATTTTCCGCTGCGCCACGTTATTTTTCCAATGATGAATTCCAACATTCTGCACCTAGTTGGGCTCCTCTGATGAGTCTGCTGTTGATATCTAGTTATCTGTGCGTGTCTAAAAATGGGACTTGCGGCTTCCACTTAGCCTCGGTAGTGGCCCAGATGGCTAACGGCGCTTCACCTATAGGGGTTATCTTAGCTGAGACCCTGACTTATCTGGATTCTGTTCATTCTGGCTGCCTCACTGAGACCAACGGATGTCCCTTCCTACTTCAGGTCTGTCCCTAACCCACGCTTCACATCCAAATCGATTCTGCACCCCTCTGATTAGCTGGCTATTGTGCAGATTTGGCTTCTGGAGAAATTGAGTCTCCTAAGCATTCCTCCACCTCATTCGAGATACACTCCGAAGAGCTATTGGGCCCGATGTATTGAAATTACAAACTTTGCCACTCGGTCTGTAGAGGAGTGGCTTACTTGGCTGAGAGGGAGGACAGATGCATCCATCCGTTGGATTTGCCCCTTGTGGGATATTTCACATGTGACTACCGAGACTTGGGCAAGAGGTGTGTAGCTTCTCGGGTTAACTAAGGTGACATTCTACTTTCCCGCACGGTTATGCAGACAGTACAGGCAAGTACAGGGGGTGCCCTGTTCCTTATGCATGATCGAGTATGGAGAATTCACACAGCGATGGCCCAGACATATGCAGCAGCAGTGGATGAACCCTATTTGCTATGAGATCTTGAGATATGATGGCATAGCTCCAGCGGAGACGGATGGCTGTTATAGGGCTTGGTTAGCCGACTTAGTGACTTGCCCGACAAGACGCGAACGTGAGATACTGACTTTGAGATACCTCGATTTGTAGGTTTTTCAGATTGCCTGGAGCTGTTATTGGTTGACTTTTATTTGTTTTGTTGTTTTATTTTACGTCCTTGTTTTTGCATAGACTGTCCTTTTGTGGGTTTTCAATCTATCGGACTGTCTTAGCTTTTGCCTGAACCGTCCTTTTGGGTTTTCGACTCAGAAGACCTTTATTTGTATCCTAAATTTTGCATAGACCACCTTTCGGTTTTCAGTCTATTAGATTTTTTTTTTTTTTTTTGAATAATATGCATGCAAATATGCAAATATGCAAATATGGAACGTGCACAATCATATATGTATATGTATAATACGAATCCAATTTCAAACAGACTTGAGACATTTAAGCGAATAGAAAAAGGTATTCATTCATTTATTCATTAATAATGTTTTAGTACAATGCATATCAAAGATGAAATGAAGCTAAGAACAGAGTTAATAATGGTATCCATCTCGACCGAATCCACGACTGCCACCAGTCGGTCTTTGCAGATTTTCCCGCCAATGGTGCTCACCTTGCTGTCCTAACTTTTGTATGGATAGCCTTTTCAGTTTTCGATCCATCAGACTGTCCTAATTTTTGCATGGACCGCCTTTTCGGTTTTCGATCCACAAATTCTTTTTTTTTTATATACATAGTATCGCCTGTGTTTGTCCTGGTTGATGGGGTTGATGAACTCGTTTTCATCCATGTCCATGATCTTTACAGTGCCCTTTGAAAAGTACCCTTTTGACTACATATGGACCTTCCCAGTTAGGCTTGAATTTTCCCCTACATCCGTGTTGACCTGTTTCATCTGCTTCAGTACCAAATCCCCAGCTTAGAGTGGGTGTTTCTGATGACGGACTTTACTGTTATAAGCCCTGGCCATTCTCTGTTGATACATCTGTACATGATCTAGTGCCCGAAGGTGCTTCTCGTCGATCAATGCCAACTGCTCCTATCTCGACTGAACCCATTCTGATTCTCACAACTGTGCTTCCATGACCACCCTCAATGACCTAACCTTGGTTTCCACTGGCAGAACGGCTTCCATTTCGTAGACCAAGGAGTACGACGTTTCTCCGGTGGGGGTTCTGATGCTGGTTCTATATCCCCATAAGGTAAATGGTAACATATCAGCACAATCCCTGAAGGTGACTACCATTTTTGACAGAACCATTTTAATGGACTTGTTGGCTGCTTCTACCACACCATTGGCTTGCAGGCAATACGGGGATGACTTATGATGCTCAACCCCTTTGTCTTGAAATAGTTGTGTCATTGCCCCTTGAAATTGGACCTCATTGTCTATCACAACATGGTGGGGAATTCCGTACCACGCGAAAATGTTTTTCTCGATGAACTTGGTCATTTTCTTAGCCGTGACATATGCGAACGATTCTACATCTACCCATTTCGAGAAGTAGTCAACAGCCACAACAATGAAGTGATGCCCATTTGATGTAGGCGGCCTTATTTCTTCGATAATGTCTATCCCCCAAGCTGCAAATGGCCATGGAGCTGATGATATCTGAAGTTCAAGTGGTGGGAGATGATTGAGATCTTCGTACACTTGGCACTCATGGCATCTTTTCACTTCTTCGACACAATCAGCTTGCAGGGTAAGACAAAAGTAGCCTTGCCTCAATACTTTCTTAGCCAGGGCTAACCCATTCATGTGCAGCCCGCAAGTTCCCTCATAACTTTCTTTGCTTCTTCTTCTGTCAAACATTTCAGGAGTAGGTCGTTGGTAGTTCTCTTGAAGAGTTGATCCTCGAATAATCTAAACTATACTGCCAACTTCCGGAGAAAGATCTTATCTGCATCACTGGCATCTTCAGGGTATTGCCCATTCTAAATAAACTGCAGGATATCATGATACCAAGGACGTTCTTCCACTGTTGCTACAACACTGACCGATAGGTGACACGGATTCTGCATGGTTTCCAATATCACTGGCCATATTGGATGCTTGTGGGGTTCCTCCCATATCGATGAGATTGTGGCTAAAGAGTCTGCCATCTGATTTTCTTCTCTCGGGACATGTCTTAACTCACACTGCCCAAACGCCTTCACCTTTTCCTAAACTCACTCGAGATACAACTGGAGCGACCCTTCTTTTATCTCCCAATCTCCAGTAATCTGATGAATTACCAAAGCTGAGTCTCTAATTACTAACACTTCGTACGCCGCCAGTGTAATCAAGGCATCAATCCCAAAGAGGCAAGCTTTGTATTCTGCCCCATTGTTAGTTATTGAGAATTCGAGGTGTTTAGCTAGGGGATGATTTCTCCATCAAGTGTACCAATAATTACTACCAAGCCTACACCGTGTTTGTTTATAGCCCCATCAAAATACATTACCCATCTGCTCTGGAAATTCCAAGTTCTCAACATAATCCGACTCTAAAGGCTGGTTGGCCATAAACTCTGCTACAGCTCTCCCCTTGATCGTCTTCTTGGTTACATACTCAATGTCAAATTCTGATAACAAAAGTAACCACCTCGATAATTTCCCGGCTAATACAGGGGTCTGGCATAGGTACTTCATCGAATCAACTTTTGCCACTCCCTGAATTTTATATGACTAGAAATAATGCCTTAACTTCTTAGTCAGCCATACCATAGTAGTACAAGTCTTTTCTACTATAGTATATCTGACCTTATAATCAAGCAGTTTCTTACTCAGGTAGTAGATCGCATGTTCATGCCTGTCTTCCTGTTCTTGCACTAGCATTGCCCCTACTGAAGCATCTTCGATAGCCAGGTATAGGACCAAAGGCTTATTCAGCATTGGAGGATTTAGGACTGGTAGATTCATCAAATAAGCCTTAATCCTATCAAAGGCTAGTTGGCACTGATCATTCCACTTCACCGGTTGATTCTTCCTTAGGAGCTTGAAGATGGGTTCACAGACTGTTGTCAATCTCGCAATGAACCGATGACATACTATAGCGATCCCAGAAATGACCTCACCTTTTTTCTGTCTTTGGTGTAGGCATATCACTGATGGCTTTGATCTTATCCATATCCATTTCGATTCTCCTTTGGCTCACCACATGGCCGAGAAGTTTCCCTGAAGTTACCCCAAACACACACTTCTTGGGGTACAGGCAGAGATTATACTTTTCGACTCTAGTCAGGAATCTATCCAAGATGGCTGGGTGCTCCTCCCGGGTCATTGATTTAAATAGCATGTCATCTATATAAAGTTCGACCTCCTTAGGAATCATATCATACAGAAGCGAAATGACTGCACGCTGGTAAGTTGCCCTGGAATTTTTCAACCCAAATGGCATAACCTTGTACCAATAGACTCCTCATTCTATGATGAAGGCTATTTTTACCTTGTTGATGATACCCATTAGAATCTGATTATACCCTGAGAATCCATCCATGAATGAGTACATTGTCGCCCTGGCGGTGCTGTCGATCAAAACATCAATGTGTGGTAGCGGGAAGTCATCCTCGGGTGATGCTTTGTTTAGATCTCTGAAGTCTACACAAACCCTGACTCTGCCATCCTTTTTTGCAATCGGTACTATGTTGGCCAACCATTCTGGATATTCCACTACTTCCAGGAACTTTGCCTTTATCTGCTTGGCCACTTCTTCCTTGACTTTCTCGGCCCATTATGGTCTAAGTCTTCTGAGCTTCTGCTTTACAAGTCTCATTTTTAGATTTGTTAGAATTTTGTGCTCTACAATCTCTCTGTCAACCCTAGACATGTTGTCATAGGACCAGGCGAAGGCTTTTACGTGCTTTTGGAGCACCTCCACAATTTCTTTCCTCTCGTCAGGCGTAAGGTCTTTCGAGACGGATACTATTTTTGGATTATCATCTATCCCTAAATTCATTTCATGCAATGATGTATCATGTATGCTAAAGACATTAAATGAATATTTGTATGTATGCACTGTTCCATCTAGAAAAACATCACACAAAGTAAGCGAAATTGTATTTCATTGCATTAAGAGATACAGATACATTGTACCTCGATAATTGTTTACATAAAAAACAAAAGAAATAGATACATTGAAATGATTGTCATCCTCCACATGTGGAGGGTCTTCTCCTGTTGCAGCATCATTAATTTCTTCAAATAAGCTCCCCAGGTCACCCTCAAGGGTTTCTTCCTGGTCGGTGGATAGTTCTTCTTCGGCCATCTTCGCCTTTCCTGCCATCATTAGCTTGGCCAGCTCTTTCACAGCCTGACTCATTAGCTCCTCTTGAGTCTTTGTCATGGGTGTTTGCTTCTACCCAGAGCCCATGTTAACTTTCATCAGTACAGACAGTGCTTTAGTGATAGCTTCGAAGGCCACTTCAGCTTCTCTATTTTTTGGGCCTACCTTCTCAGCAAATTCATCCTTGTTTCCGAATTCAATGTTGACCTGATCGATTGCCTCTTCTTATTCTTATAGAACCTTTTTCCCTTTATCCTTAGTCCCAGCACGCAGCATATTCACAACCGGCTCGACCCTAAATTTACTGAAGTCAACAACATCAGAAAAGATCTCAAAACCTGGGAATTAACCCCCTTTAATTTCCACTGGTTCCGGAGTTCCGTTGTATACTTCCTCGGTTGCATGGACGAAGGTGTCAACCAAATTCATGTACTTCTTGCTAGGCCTATTCCCCTTTTCATGATAACCAAGCCCATGTTGACGATACTTTCTAGCTTCAATATTGAACTTGGGGATGCCTTGCTACCTTACCCCCAATCCCTTGCCGGGTTCAAATTTATGCCTAGGGAAGTGCTTGTGAATCCATTCCGGGAACTCTGGCTCTTTCTTGCTCTCACCTAAAACCACTGCTATCTGAAATCCAGTCATCATCTGTTCTACAGCATTCAAAGCAGCCACTACAGATGGTTCGTCGACTTTTACAGTTACCACTTTCCCCCTTATCAGGAACTTCACTTTCTGGTATAAAGTCGAAGGCACACCTCCCAAGGCATGGAACCACGGCCTTCCAAGGAGTAGAGAAAATGTGACGGGGATGTCAATGACTATGAACAGTACCTTGGACTTAACCTCCCCAACATTGACTTTGGCTTCAAACATACCGATCACTGACCTCTTACTGTCATCATATGCTCTGATTACAATGCCGGACCAGCAGAGTGCTTCTGTGCTAATACCCAGGTATGGCAAAACTTTAGAGGGGTAGATGTTCAGGGCTAAACCATCATCGACCATTACACAAGGCATTACCCTATCCATGATTTCTACTTTCAGATACAAAGCTCGGTTGTGATTCACACCTTCTGGAGGCAAGTCAGACATCCCGAAACTGATCTCCGGGGCCTGGTTGGCTTTCAGGTCAACTCGCCTTATCATGGCACATACTTCATCAGGGGACATTTTAGGGGTAGCATCCATTTCCATCAACTGTTTCACCACTGCCTCACAGTGTCTTTTGGATTCCATAAGGAGTGCCATATACTAGCTCGGGCAGGTGTTTTCTTCAATTGTTCGACCATAACATCATCCTCCTAATTTTTTAGCATCTGACTGGTAGTGTCTACCCCTACAACTGGGCTACTTCTTCTAGGTGGTGCTTGAGGAGCCCCGTTGGTAGGCTGATAGACCCTACCCTTCTAGTGATATGCATAACGGGACCATCCTTTGTGATCACCGCTCCTTTTCTCTTCTCAATTGAGTAAATTGGCTTTGGTTCTTCAAACTCAAAGTCCTCATCATAATCACCTAAATCAATGTCATCCAAATCAATCGAACCCTACTCATTCTGTACCACAGATGTTTGTTCTTCAGCCCCTTCTGGCTTTTCTTCCTCCTCTTCGGCTACAACTGCTTGTACACTCAGATTGGCCTTGATTATCTGAGCGAACACACAGTTAGTAGGAATTCTGGACTGAACCATGCTGACCTGACCCCCGAAGTTAGGCAAGGGGTTTTTCTGAACATTAGGTTTCAAGGCGGGCTCCACAATCTTCCCTTCAGTAACCAGTCGTTGAATAGCCCTTATCAAACCAGTAAATTCATTCGTGCGGTGGCCTACTGTCACATGGTAGGTGCAGTAATTGTCTTTATATGACTCGAAAGAAGGAACATAAGGCTTCAAACTTTGTAGTAAACCAGCCTTCTTGCACTTGGCAAAAATGCGGCCTAAAGAGTCGACCGACAGGTTAGTGAGCCTTTAAGGAGTACTTGATTGCCCGCCCTGGGCCATTATTGCCATATATGCTTCCCTCACCTGGTCCAATAATGCGGTCTGGGCTGGCTTTGAACTCGACCCAATCGGGGAGGTTGTGGAGCTACTAGCCTTATATCCTTGTGCATACCCATGGCTGCCGCGGTAAGTGCCTGAGCCCTGTCTGTTCAGCTGCTCTTCCTCTGCGTATCTCTTGATGCGCTTAGCAAAGTCCATAACATCATTGAAATAGTGGAATCTCTTCAACTTCATCTTCTCCTTATAAAGTGGTAAGCTACCGTCAACTAATTTCACAACAAGAGATTCTAGCTTAGGAGCCTCGTCCGCCAGTACCTGTACATCCATCCATCTCTTGTAGTATACAGAGCAAGATTCGTAGGGTTTCTGGCAAATCCTTTTTTGATCTTCCAGTGTGGTCTCCACCTGAGTGTTATAAGCATATTGCTTCACAAATGCCTCAGAAAAATCCTCCCATGTGAAGCTGGTGTTGATTAGCATTTTTAAGTACCACTTAGCGGCAGCACCCCTCAGAGTTGTTAGGAATAGGTTCAACAGGTGGACTTTCCTGATCCCTAAATTGGATATGATTCTTACATAGCTATCTTGGTGAGCCTCTGGTGGGCCCTCTCCAGTGTACGGAGGCAGGTATGGCACCTGGAAACTGACTGGGAGTGGCTCTCCTCCTTATACCAATAAAGTAGCTGGGTTTGCATACATCACAGGGTTATAATGCTTCATCTCTTTCAGTTTCAGTAGCAGTGCCTTAAAATCAGAGAATTTTTCCTTGAGGCATCTTTCAGCAGCAGTATCAACTGAGGCCTCCCTCGTCCTTATAAAGGCCTCATCTTCCTCGGATTAATGATCAATTTCCCGGTGTGGGATGGCCACCCTACTACTGCCAGGGTGTTTCTTTCTGAGTTAGGGGCTCCCTGAACAACATTCCCTTTATTCTCGACTGGAGCTTGAACCGGCTGACTAATCTGGCTCGTAGTGGCAGCCATTGTAGCTTGCACTTGCTCTGTGATAGTAGCTTTAAACTAATCTGAATTCAGAAAGGCAGTCATGAATGCATTCATGTCAAAAGGCATTCCTCTGCTAGATTTGTCTTGAGCCATTTCTGTTATGTTTGCTTCTTCTAACACAAACTGACTATTAATTGGCAAGGAAGGCAACTGTCCCCCGAATTCCTGTTCTGACTCTGAATCTGAATTGATTCTAACCCCTTCCACGGTGACTGATTCTATATAAGCTAATTAAACTAACTAACTAGGACCTGATTTGACTTGTACTAGTTGCTTCGAAGTTCAACTCCAAACTGCACATTCAGTATAGAGTTAGAATTATGGATGGATGTCATTACCCTAGACAAGACGTACTAAGTGACGTGTATGGAATGATCGAAGGATGATCATGGTTGAATGATGCTTCATGAATGAAAATGATAATAAATGTGACTTCTTTGTTCTGGACATTCCAAGGATGCCCAACGTCATGCAAAAGAAAATGCAAAGAAGTCGTGCGTGAGCCAACACACGAATGGAGGTTCGACACTTTTGGGGCACCTAGTGGGTGTTATGAAATGGTCATGTGTGCACTGATACACGGATAGAATTTTGATGCTTTATAGGTTAAAATGAAATGGTATGATGTGGTCACATGGAAGCCATTCCGCAGACAGAGTTCTGAGGCTTTTGGGGTATATAACATGAAATGATGTTGCAAACAAGTTACGTGTAAATAGAGACACGGACAGAGGGTCGGCGTTCGTGGAACGCCTTGCATAATTTGGTAATGTTATGAAATGCTCGTATATGCGTAATAATTTGGCACTCGTGGAGTACCTCGAATGAGTTATTAATGTCATGAAACAAATCTGATGTGGATTGCGACACACAAGCAAGGTTTCGGTATCACCGTGACACCAACGATGAATGGACATGATGTTATGTTGTCGTGCGACTTGCCATACAAACATAGACCTAAGATCATTGTGATCCTCTAGTTAATGACATGGTATAGTGGAATGGCCAGGTGCAAACTGGTGCACAGGTAGACCACGGGTAGTTTTGGGATACCCGATATGGTATGATATGAAATGATCTTGATAGGCATTCTCAGAACGTCCTTTATTAAGTGTAATGGAATGAAATGGCATGAATATGTATGTCACACAAAATGCAAGTGGCTGCAGAAAAATGTGGTCAGGATGATGTCGTGTATGCTTTATGGAAATGTTGGCACACGAGATGTACATGGCACACAAATAAAATGTCATGGTTGCACGAAGACGTGGTTAGCATAAATGCCATACATATGTATATGTGTTAAAAATGGCTGCATGAAAATGTGGTTAAAATGGCACACAAATGATTATGCGTGTTTGATGCTTCGTGAAAAGGTCAAAAGAAAACCATCACGAAACAAACGTTAGCACACGCAATAATATGCTCTCCTTTCCAACCTTATTCCTCCCTTCGATTGGTCACGCAATTCTTCCTATGTGTTAGGTCTCTTTGGCATCAACGGGGGATGCCAAAGGCGTACACTCAAAGTCCAATTTGAAATTTATGTTTGGGTAATCTAGGGGAAGTTACTAAGCCATTACATATGGGCCAAAGTCAAACCAAGGGTTGTACAGGTCCCATAACAAAAATACACTCCTCATCGTAGAAGACGATGTAAGGTTCATGCGGTGCTATGAGTGGTTTAACCCTTCGGGTGCCTCTAATCCAAGCGGAAGATGTACATCACCTTCTTGAGTAAACTGGGTTGATCAGTGTGTTTGAGGGGTTGAGAAGAAAAAAATGTCATGATATGCAAGTGTGAATAAATATGGTACTATGAATTAGTAAATGACTACAAGCGAGGTTATATTTCAATAGTTGCCTAAGTTCCTTAAGTTTTTTACAAAAACATTATAGGAATCTTTGATCCCCAGCGAAGTCATCACTGTGAGCGAATGACCTAAAAGCAGAACGTGGCGAAGCCAACCGGGGAACGAGAATTAGCTCAGACGTTTTGTTTTGTTTGCAAAAACGGGTTTGTGTATCTTGCTTTAGGAAAACCATTGATTTATTTGGAAATTCCTTTTGTAGAAAACATTTTCCCATTTTGTTACTTAAAGACCTTGAAACCTACATTTCAAGATCAGTGACAGAGTCGCCACCCGGATCAGCTCATCCGAGAAATTTCGGTACAGCTCCCTATCGAGGGTAGACTACCGTACCTAATCCAGAGATTTAGGGTTTAGGCAACTTACCTATTCAACCGTGAGCTTGTTTTCGTTTTATAGTTTATATTACCATATTTATTCAATTATTATGTTTCTCTACCTAATTTTGTTTAATTATCAGTCGATGCTTATACAGATGACAGAAAAGTAAATCATGCATCCGAATTATACAAAAATAATAGAGGCCGCTTATACAACCAAATCGAATGAAAAGAAAAACTCTCATCCTCACATTACAAGTGCCCAGAATACACTGGTATCTAAAAATTTACAAACTCCTAAAATGCACAGATTAAACTATTAAATACATTCAAAAATAAAAATAAAAAATAAAGGCTGCAAAGCAGACGATTACTGCAGTTTATATTACAAACACAAGTAGGACTCACGTTGTGATAGAATTGGGATTTTTTAGGAATGAGGGCACGCATTTAGGGGATAGCCGGGTCAACTCGGCCAGTTGACCCGACTAGACCTGGAAAATGGTTTTGAAACGCCTTATAGATTTCTTATGCTGGAAAACTACTTTGGAAAACCATTTGGCTCGGTTTCATGCAAATTACTCTATTTCGGTGGGTCTGTTATCCCGGAACCCAGGGTTCCATTTGTGCGGGTTTCCTATTTCCAACATTCACCTAGGGTCCAAAAAGGGTAAACATGCTAAAAATAGTTTAAATCTGAAGACAGCGTCACGCGACGATGTCCGTGCAGGTCGTCCCATGATTCTGTCTCCTTCTGGGAAGTACAGCCGTGCAGCTATAACATCCACAGCCATGCTGCTGTACAACCCAGAACCCGAAACCTGTTTTCTTGTTTTAAAAATCACTATTTTGCTCATTTTAGATGCTTCCTAAGGATTTTCATAGGGTCTAAGGGTCCGCTAATGCTAGACAATGGATCCGGTTTAGATAAAACAACCCTGAGTCTCAAAAGACGAAAATCAGGAAAACCGAAAATCTCACATCCGCACCGATCGAAATCCAAAAACCAAAGTTTGATAGTGTAGGGACGTGTTCGGGCCCAAATACATCTCAAAAGGATGATCAAAATGGAAAACGGACTACTTTCGGCCGATTCGAGGGCTTTTTCGGGTTTTTGCCCTAAAGAAACACAGTCGTGCGGCTGTAGTGTTATAGCCACACGACTCTGTCCTTCAGAACTATAGTCGCGCGGCTGTGTTCTAAGAAAGCATAGCCATACAACTCTAGCTGGGTAGTCAGTTTTCCGGAAATTGACAAAACAGAGGAGAAAATGCACGAAAACACAATGAACACAAGTTTAACGCCTCTCAGAATTTACCTTGTTATTGTTCCAGTGTATTGGACAATCAGAAACAGATTCAAGAGTCAGAATGCGCCTTGAATCCATAAACTTTCCGAAATTCCAAAGACGAATTCGGAATCAATCCGAAATGAACCCGAAAATGTGTCCGGACGAGTGAGAAATGGTCCAGATCTCTCACTTAAGGTTTTTGTTATGTTTTGGTCTTGGTTTTCTCCTTCTCTTTTTTTTCCTCTGCCCCTCTTTTTCTATCTCTCTCTATTTTTTCTTTCCTTTTTTTTTTGAATTCCACTCTCCTCCCAATCTGATTTTCTTTTTCTTATTATCCCCCTTTGTTTGGTCACTTCATGCATTAAATAAGCCTCCAAAAATTCCACCGAAAGTCCTTGAGCCTCCCCTTGCACCGTATCCTCATCCAAGTTGTTCTGCTTTCTGCAGAACAACTTGGCCGCCCATCAGAGCCGCGCGGCTCTAAGTGTTAGAGCCGAGGCAGACTCCCCTAATTCCTACGCTCACCTCTAAACCCTGTAATCACTCGAAGGACCTTTCTCGAGGTTTCAGACTATGGGCGGTTCGGTTTTCAGAGCGTTTTAGGCATTCAAGGCGACATCCCGCGCATTCACAAATCCGACTGCTTAACAGGTAATAAAGAACTCTCATCACGGAGGTCGGGAAAACCCGTGCTCACACTTACCCTACTATTTTAGAGTGATTGAGTGACATCCTTTGGTAAGGCAGTTTGGTTGAAAGTTTGTTGGTTTATTGATTTAAGCAGTCTAATCCTCTGTCTTAGCTTGTTTTTGAAGCTTAAGCTTATTGCTTGTGTAGGCTTGATATATAGTTTCCTTAGGCTTTGTATTTTCCTTGCGATCATTATGTTTATTCAAAGTTTGAAGTAACTGCTATTGCTACTGCCCTTGTTTAAGTGTTTCGAGTATTATTTCGTTCTCAAGTGTTTTTAGTGTTTTCTTTTCTTTTTCTTTTCTTATTGCTTTAGGACAAGCAATGTTCAAGTGTGGGGGTATTTGATAAGTGAATATTTTACCTATTTAATTGGATATTTATTTGAGTGAAAATAAGCTTAATTGGTTAATTATTTGCTAATTAGAGCTAATTTCAGGATTAAAGATAAAATGGAGCTTAAACTAAAAAAAAAAAAAAAGCAAGCAGGCTCGTAAGTAGGTTAGATAAGAGCTAGAAAGGAGTTGTGAAGAGAGTGACGGCAAAAATTGTCCATGACGTGGGTCCCAAAGAGAGAGGAGAGGAAATTGTGTCTTATCTCAAAAAGTAGAAGTTGGACTTTTTGGAAGATATTTCTTGTAAATCTAGTTAACCATGAGTGGTGGTACCTTTTTAAGGCTTAATTTCACCCGTGATATACAAACTATACACCTTATCACAGTTTGGTATACCAACTTTCATTTTGCACATTGTAGTACCCCAACTATCAGATGACCTCCCATTGTGGTTTTTTTACCTATGAATCCCGGTTGACCCTGCCACGTCAGCGTGTTGACTGTGTCAACCTGAAGATGTGGATCCCACCATAATTTGAATTCCCAAAAATACCCTCCTCTTTCTTCTTCTTCTTCTTCTTCTTCTTCCAACCTCACAAAAGCAGCCCCAATTGCTGCAATACCTCACAAAAGCAGCCCCAATTGCTGCAATGGCCGTCAACACGGGGCCTGAAATTGCCAAAATCTTGTGCAATTTCAATGCTATTTCTCCCAATCTTAAGTAATCAGCCTTATCTTTCCTTTTCAAAACCCTAACAATCTCTCTCATTTCATCTTCATTTTTTCCACTCCACCCATTTACGTTTCCTTCCATCGATTTTCTCTTTAGTTTCTTCTTCTTCGTCTTCTCCGGCCACCAGACCGCCGGCTGAACAGTCGAAGGGAATCTTTCAAGCATAGCTCCGAGTAATGGCAGCGGAAATGCCCGATCCAGAGCTAAAACCTTCTCAATCGCTTCATTCACATCGCTAATTTTAGGATTTCCGATTGATATCAGCGTTTGAATCTGCAAATACAGCTGCTTGAATAATCTGGATGCGTTTCGTTGTTCTTCAGCGAGCTGAGATGGCTGTATACTGTTCATTAGGGCCAACATTCCGGCTGCTGCGAGATAGAGTACTGTTGATGATACCTTGAAGGCTGCCGCTCCTCCGCCACCGACAGCGGTGGCTGAAATTCCACACATGGTGGCGGCGGTGAGAGTGATGGTGTTAATTGAAGTTAAAAGCAGATGATTCCAGTTATCTCGCTGATTGCCTATATTTTTATGCATTTCGATTCTATATGCTACTGCCTCCATTACTGCATAAAGCTTAGCAATCACAGTAGGATCATCGGATTTGGTGTCCTTCGGTGTCGTTTTAGTATCTGCTTTTGCCTTTTTGTTACCAGTTTTTGAATTAGTAGAATGTTTTGGGGGAAAGATAGGATTCATAGTAATTATCCGAATTTTGGGTTCGTTAATGGTGGCTTTTACAGTTGATATACAAGAACGAGAAAACGATGATGGTGAAGAAGAAGAAGAAGAAGAAGAAGAAGAATTGAAGAAAAGAAACTTGTTTGAAGCTTGATTAATGGTGGCCATGGCTTTTTCTGTGTAAGATGAAACTGGTTTATTTTAAACTATATGTGAATGCGGAAGTTAAGCGGAGAAGAGTTCAAATTAACTAAGCTTATATTATTTGGCATTTGCATATGTCTATTGATTAATTAATAGGTTGCAACTTAGTATGAAGTTATGAAGTGCTAATGAAGAAGAAGAAGAAGAAGAAGAAGAAGAAGAAGAAGAAGAAGAAGAAGAAGAAGAAGAAAGAGGAGGGTATTTTTGGGAATTCAAATTATGGTGGGACCCACATCTTCAGGTTGACACAGTCAACACGCTGACGTGGCAGGGTCAACCGGGATTCATAGGTAAAAAAACCACAATGGGAGGTCACCTGATAGTTGGGGTACTACAATGTGCAAAATGAAAGTTGTTATACCAAACTGTGATAAGGTGTATAGTTGGTATACCATGGGTGAAATTAAGCCACCTTTTTAATATATTATTTGTATGACTAATTTTGAGCCACCATGCTAAGTAAAATTTTTATTAATTTAATCTTTAGGGTATTTTAGTCTTTTGGGGAGTGTTATATATACTCTTTTAGTTCTAGTTGTAGGGGTTCTTTTAGCCTTTTAGCTTTTATAGCTTTTAGCTTTTGGCTCAATTTCTCTCTATTCTTGTAACTCTCTTCTTCTAATTAATTAATATTTTCGTTTAATTCCATTAAGGCTGTGTATGACTGAATAGTCTGTCCAGCAGGCTCTAGCCAGCTTGGCTAGCATAAGTAAGTGACTTTTCTCCTTATTTATTATGAGTTTTATGTTTTGATGATTGTTTTATGGTATTCTTCATTTATTTATGAGTTTGGCCACCTCATACTTTAGTAGTTATGATGAGACCGAGAGGAAATTCATGATTATGGAAAAGACCATAAAACACATGTGATTTATTGCTAAAGAAATTCGAATAGATTGCACGCTAGGGGTTTTAACTTTTGATAAAATGCTTACAAGAGATTAATGTATGATTAAGTAGTCTTTTGCTAAAGAGATTCGATTAGGCTGCTTATCATAGGATCCACATATCCGAAGGTTCCTAGTGTGGTGATTTAAGAGTGAGATACCCTAGATCTATATTCTGTAACCCTGCTCATAATGTTTAAAGAGAGAAATGTCACTGAAATTGCTTGCGATGCTTGGTTTGAGTATGCTACCTTTTATCATTATTGTTGTTTATATTTTGTCTGTTTCCAGCAATCTTAACTCTATTTATGTTTGCTTCTGTTTTAGTTTACTTAGTTATTTTTGCTGTTGTTTTACTTTGAAATCTTTATCTATTTATTGCAAGAAATCAGATCTGCTTGTTTGCTTAGAAATTTAAGATTGTTCACATCAATCCATGTGGAAAACGATACTTGGACTCACCATCGTGCTACAATCGATCTAGTGCACTTGCTAGTATCGCATTTGGGAACAACACATTATGAGTTAACTTTTCGAATAGTTGTCATATATAATTTTTGGTAATAAAATTAGTCACTACAAGAAATGTTAGATTTAGTAGAAAAAAAATGTAGAATATTAAATTTTGTTAAAAAAAAAGATATTTAGCAGTAATATCTAAAAATTGTTTTCAAAAAACATATTTAGTAGTAAAATTATATCAAAGTTTTGTAGTAAATACCTACGACCACAATATTTTTTTTTAATAAACTTGATTTGTATTAAGAAGACCTTGAGAAAAGGTCAAACAAATTTACACAAATAACAAATGCGGGTGCATAATTACATCAAAAGCACTAAAAGAAAAATATTTATATTTACATTTCATAAAGAAGAGAGCCATGTGAATACTGGTATAAAGAATGTGCTCAAAAGTAGAAGAAATGTCAAAAATCCTCCTTTTCCAACACTTCCAAATCTTGTAACTAAGAATCATCCACATCGAGGTAGCAAACTCAGTCGATAAAATCCCTCTAAATAAACAATAAAAGTTTCTAGCCGATAAAGGAATCACCACATCAATTCTCAACAAGTGAAAAGACAGTAATAGCTTTATAGCAGCAATATACTGCAACTATTTTTTTTGTTGCTATAAGTTATGATATAAAATAACTGATCTTGCTTGGTATAGTATGACAGCAATTTTTTTTCGCATCTAGTCTTTGTGTCTTCTAATTATTCTTTTCATTGTTTGATTATTTTATATGACTTTGATTAACTTTTTATGTAATAAAATCAAAATTAAAATTTAATTATATTTTCATATTTTCTGAAGCAATAGGTAGTTTGAATTTCACAGTTTTTTTGAAATGTGATTTAGAATTTAGATGAATTCTGCAATGCAGCATGGAAAAAGAGGTTTGTTTTTTTTTAATCCGAAACAATTCCATAAGTGGAAGGAGTATGAATAATGCATGTTTTCGAGAGATCGATTAAAATTTGGGAGAGTTGAAATTGAAGAAATTATTGGATCGATACAGTAAAGCAGTGTAGTGTAGCATGACAGCAAAAGACAAATTAGCCGTGAAAATAAAATATATATATATATATAAGTAAACGGTGAGAGTTACGCAATAGTTAGATTAGACTAGTGGGAAAAGGTTTGACTGAAAATATTACAAACCTGACAATTGACATCACTTTCCCACGTGTGACTATCTGTTACCATTTTTAACTTTTCAAAGACTCCAATTCAAACTTAATTATTCTAATTTAAAAAAAAGGATAAGGCAGTATCAATTCCCTTTAATTATATTTAAGGTTTCAGCGAGTAAGCTTGTCATTAATTATTACTTTGTTATATATTAAACTCTTTATAATTTAATTATTGGTAGTATGTATCAGTACCGACATATGTGTTTTAATGAAATATATATAGGATTTCAAAGCATTCTTTTGGATTCTATGTATATATTTATACATAGAGAGATCACCATAAAGGTTTTGATCTTCGATTGATCGAGATGGAAATTTTTTTTAATGACAAAAAAATTCAAAACATGACATAATTAAATTAAATGGACTCACCAGTTTTTAAGCTTCATAATTTCAATTATTCAAATATGAGAAGTGAGCAGTAGAAAGACTTAAAATGCCTAATTAAATAGTCCCAAATATCACTAAAAAAATATTAAATTATTATCTGATGGCGATATTCAAAAATTGTTATCAAATAAATATTAATGATACTGGGTTAAAATCATCAATCATACATGTACTTTGCGTTTACTAACATAATGGTATATAGATTTCAAAACTCGATGTAAAAATATACCAACTTAATACTTTACTAATATAGTGATCAAAATTACCGTTGACCGTGAAAAATACCTTTGACCTCTTGTGGAACAAATAAAACTTGATGACGTAATCTATTTCATTCTTTTCTCTTCCACTTTTGCCCTCATCTTCAGTCTTTCTCTTTCATCATCCTAATTTTATTTCACTGCAATTTCAGTTTCTTCAACAATTTCTTTATATGCTACTCCAAACCCATTCAATACAAAATCAAATCAGAAATTTTGGTACAAGATCAAATCCCAAAAGAAATTAAAACCCATTTCATACAATCTTTGTTGTCAGAATTACAAAATAAATAGATCTAAAGATTGAACAAGAAAGATTTGATTAGATTCACTCACCTATTTTTCTAGGATTTTCTATATGTAATCAAATAGTAGGATTTTCTCAATTCATATCCAAATACCCATAGTTTATCAAAATTTAAATTCAACCTGTAGATCTACAGTACTTTCTCTTTTGATTTTTATAGAGATCTAATTCATTATTACCAAAAAAAGAAAAAGAGGGTCTTTGAAATTGAATTGAATGAAAAAAAGAAAGAAAATAGGAAGCGAATCTAGGAGCTTGTTCTTGTCTTCTTATTCTTCTTCTTCTTCTTCTTCTTCATTTATAACTTAAATGGATTTTTATGGATGGAAAATAGCTTTGTAAACAGATCGACAACTTCCTTTTCCAATCCACGGATGGGTCTTTAATATCACCTATAATTAGTCTCAAAATCCCAAATCGCAAATCCAAAATAAAAATCAAATTCCAAATACAAACTTTAATTTTCTCCGCTCCAAGCATTAGAAACTTTAATTTTTCCAAGCCCAAATCAAGCAACAGGTGAAGAAAACACAAAACCCCAAATTGAACTAGGTCTCAATGATGGCTGTAGAAAGGGCAACAGAGATGGATTCATCAAATTGGAAATCTTGAAGATGGTGGTGCTGCTCATCCGACTTGAAACTTGATGATCTCAGTCATGGCCGTGGTGGGACTAGAACGGATAGATCTTGGTGGCAATGGACAACTTAGAGTTTGATGAAACCACACAAAGAAGAAGGAGAAGAGATGTGATAGAAAAAGAAAAGCGGAAGTATTAATGTAAAAAGAGAAAGAAATAAAAAAACTTAAATAAACAATATCAAAAAATAATAATGTTGGAGATTATGAAAGAAATAAAGTTGGGGATGAAGATGGAGAGAGGTTGAAGATGAGGGCAAAAGTGGGAGTAAAAATATTGAAATAGTAACATCATCAAGTTTTACTGGTTCTCCACGAAGTCAAAGGTACTTTTCTTGGTCAAAAGTAATTTTGACCATTATGTTAGTAAAGTATTAAGTTTGTGTACTTTTATGTCAAGTTTTGAAATCCACATTTCATTATGTTAGTAAATGAAAAGTTCATATACTATTGATCATTTTAAGCCTAATGACAATATAATGCTGCAAACTTTTTATTGTTACCTAAAGCTAGGTAACAATTTTTGTACTTTTAGCAGCAAATTTTGCTGCGAAATTTTGTATTTGTTGCAGTGAATTTTTTTTTTATATGATCGTTGTGTTGATGGCTTACAGATGTGGAGGAATACATAAGATAAATAGGCTTATATAAAATCAACTGAAAATTTATTATTAATTGGAATCGAAAATTTAACTAAATATGTATTAATATGAATATATATAATTTTAATTATTAATTTATAAATATGCATAAGTATTTAATTTTTAAGTAAAAATATTTAAAACTATTTAAATTTATTTATTTAAGTTTTTTTTTTTTTTTTTTAAGTTAAATTGCATGTTAAGACTTATACTAGAAATAAGATTAGGAGACAGCTAACCTCTATAAATAGAGTAATGATCACCACAATCACAAATCACCAACCATCATACCACCATTTGTTACATAGTGTAGAATTTTCGAATTTTTACTCTTACTCTATCACTTGAAGCATAGTCAATGTTAAAGTTCCTCGTCTTTTACCTATATGTACCCAATAAGGTATCAAACTCAGAGTGCTCTTCCTATAAATTTAATTTGGGTGATCAATTACATGATATGAAAATCTTGAAAATGAGAGGGTTTTAAGGTAAGTTATTGATGTAAAATATGACATGCTATCCATAGACAATAAAGGAGAAGCTAGAGTTCACGCGCTAGCAATAACAATGAAAGGAAAGCAGATAGGGAAGAGTGAGTAGGAAGTAGGAAGTAGTAACATAACAAGGGAAAGAGTCAAACTAGAGGTCAGGATTGGTCAGACTGTACTCAAACTGCTCCCCACAGCCAGATGAGTATTCGTGTGGATTTCTGTTACAACCAATTTTTGTCTCTCTCTCGCTCTCTCTCTCCTTCTTCTTCTTGTTCTTCTTCTTCTTTCAAATTTCTCATTTCTGTCTTTTTGTCTCTTGGATTTGGACCTTCCTTTTTTCCATTTCCAGTTGAGCATGCCCTTCCCACACTGCCACTTTCTTCACTCTAATGCTGATGATTCTGTTGACAACAGTAATTCAATTTCAACAAATAATGAAATAATGGATCCTGGACATGAGGCAAAAGTTTGCAGCAGAGGCCATTGGAAACCAGCTGAAGATGCTAAACTGAAGGAACTTGTTGATCTTTATGGCCCTCAAAACTGGAATCTCATTGCTCAAAAGTTGCAAGGCAGATCAGGTACTTAAATTAATTTTTCATTCTTGTTATGTTTTTTCAAAGTTTGATGAAGTGTAAAGATTGTTCCTTAATTTTTATGATGGTTGAATTGAAGGTAAGAGTTGCAGATTGAGATGGTTTAATCAGTTAGATCCAAGTATAAACAAGAATGCATTCAGTGAACAGGAAGAAGAAAGGCTACTGGCAGCTCATAGAATATATGGAAACAAATGGGCTTTAATAGCAAGACTATTCCCAGGAAGGACTGATAATGCAGTTAAAAATCACTGGCATGTGATAATGGCTAGAAAATACAGACAGCAGTGTTTTGCTTATAAGAGGAAGAAGACTAATATCTCTCAAAAAAGGGTGGTGGACGGCACAAATGTCAAAATTTGCAGCGGCAATTTGGAGACTCTGGTTGATCCCCATGAATCTAGTTCAGAGTTAGAGACACCTTTTATTTTCTTTCCTGGTTTGTCTTTAATTTGGTCCTTCCATTTTCCTACATTCAATTCTTAATTCTTCTTCTCTCCTCTTTCTCTACATACGTTGCATTTCTTTTTTTACACTTTCTCATCATCAACTCACCCATTTCAATTATAAGATCATGATAATGAAAACAAAAGGCAAGAATCTTGCGTGAAAAGGTTGACACTTGGAGACTAGCTTTAATTTGTATATCAAAATGTTGCTCTGAAGTAGACGAGATCATAACACTTGAACACTTGAATGCAACGCACTGTCAGCTTCGTAATCACAACAAAAGATACCAGTTTTATTCATTAACAAGTACATTTCTATGAAATTCAAGCCCAATGATTCAGTCCACAAGAAATCTTAAACAAAAATAGAGTCTGCGAGTCGAGTTTTACTTATAAAATTTAGCATCTAGGGGTTGGAGATCAGATGTATGGAGGTTGACTAATTTTGTGCGAGTAGACTCTAGGTTCAATTCACACTAAATACATCTGTTGTGGGGGAGTATAATATAATATTTGCCCAGTTTATTTTGCATGAGCGTGAGTTATATTGATCGTGTTTGTGAATGGTGCAAATTTGCAGGTCACATGAGCTGTGAAATACTGAAACAGAAAAATCTCTGCAATATGCCAAAAGATGGTACTACTTTTTCACTCTTGAAAAAAATACATATTATATATAATTAATTAATAGAGTATGAACAATTTTGATGCAGGATTAATATCATCAGGTTCAGCAGCATGTCCAGTCTCGAGCAGTGAACCATCATCATCAGTTATAACATTTGAAGGAAGTGGCCATTTTGATACTAGTACCATTACCGTTTCTCCTCCATTTTTTGATTTTCTTGGCGTTGGCACCCAATGATAATTACATCAACTACTAGTTAGGTTATTAGAACTAATTAAAACCCCTCTAAATAACTGGATATCATATGCGTCACTAGACATAATTAATTAGTAATCTTGCTTTTAACTATGAATCAAAGTTGATTAATTAGTCCTTTTTGATGCATCGTAATCTTTGTCGTTGCACAGCTAAGGGACATTAATTACTCTCTAAGACATGTAATTTTTCATCTTTGAAACCAGTGAAACTATAGCAATATATCTTGTCTTTTTCTCTGTTTGTATTATTAGTTTGAATATATATATATATAAGCTCAAGTAAGGTACTATAGATGAATATATAATTGAAGAAAGATAGTACAGTACATGTGAAGCTTATAACAATTAACGAACGAGGAAAAGGGAGGGAAGTGTGGGGCTTACACATCAAATAACAAAACCAAACAATACCACTTTTCAAACATTAATTCGCCAGTGACATGCACAATCAATTCGTGCAAACCTTGTCTTTTTTCTTAAAAAAAAAAAAAAAAAAACCCTCTCAAATAATGTCGAATAGAAATTTCATACATACTGCGTGTGTTACGTACATATTGAATTTTATTTTCTTACTTTTTTGTAGAATCAATTAAAAGTGAGTAATCTCATGTGTGTCCACCTATAGGTATAAACGTGTAAAAACCATATAGGGTTTTTTGCGAAATGATCACAACTACAAAAATTCTAGTAGCTTTCTCTTCTATAGAATTAAAAACCGTAACAAAATTTGAAACTTTCAGGAAAAAGAAAAAGGATGTTATTACTTTCTTTTTTCTTTAATTTTCATTTTTTTTTTTTTCTGGTCATGGCTTATTTTCTTAATTCTTATATCTTAACTTTTTAGACACCTGCTGGATTTACATTTGTATTTCGCTATCTTTTTTTAGTTATACTAATACGATGAGCAAAATTGTTTTTTCTATACAACAAATTTTGGTTACGATCAAGGCATTATTGAGAAGAACTTATTTGTATCTATTTACTAGCAATAACGATAGTGCAACAAATTGTTATTGAACACTAGTAGATAATGGATGATGGTAAGATTTTTTTTCAAAATTTAATTTATTGTTATACTTTTATATTATATTTATGGTTTATTTTTCTATTTGTGAATATTTTTTAATAAATATGAATTACTTTTTGCAAGATGATGACTATTCAACTCCACAACCTCCCACCTCAACATAAAGTCGAGAGCTAACACTCATTGATTCTATTTGTGAATTTAATTGTCTAACTATAACTTCAATTAAGTAAATAGCTAGGGTATATAGCCTGAATTTAAATGGGGTATAATTTATTGGTTACAGTTATATTTTTTTCATAAAATAAATGTTTCTCTTTATAATTTAAAAAAAAAAAAAAACCTACTTGTACATCCACATATGTATAAATTGGCCTTCGGTTCAACCTCTTTAATGAGAAACAATCATTACAAAGATAATAAATTTTGGATTACTGTTGGTATGTCATCATCCCCTAAGTTATAAAACCAAACTTGATGGACTAGATTCGAATTGGATGATAATATTTTTGGCGATGATAATTTACAATCTTACTGTCGCTCCCTTCTTTCAAATAGAACAAGTACAAGTAACAGTTAATATATTTGATTGTTCAAGTTAGAAACACTTAAATATGATGATACTTTTGGGTCCAAAGTAGACCCCTCGAAAACAGTAGCTTAATGAATGTACCATGATGTAAACTACAGTTGAACTGTAGCTAGTATCAGGTAATAACTTGGTAGGAATCAAAGTCAGCAACTGTATTCATTGCTTAATTGAATGAAGAAGAACATGTCTTGTTTTTTGTCGGATGTATACATGTTAATGTAAAAATACCACTTCATATCAACTTATATCCACCCACCCATTTCAACAAATTAAATCTTCATTGCACAATAAAAAATGTTAAAGCAAATCATGTTGTAACACTGAAATTAGCATCATTAATTAAAGGCCAAATTGTCAATTTAGGACCCATTCTCGGCTTATGTTTGTCTGTTCAAAACACTTTATGTATTAGTTTAGTATTTGAACTGATCCTATGTTCTGGTCAATGGTATGCTTGGCATAAATTAAAACAATTATTAACTTTTTCTTAATAAACCTTTGACGTTTTATCTTTTTCTTGTTTAATTGTCAAATAGCAGAAAAACCCAAATAACATAGAGTCCTTATTATTTCACAATTAACATAAAGTACTTAATTGGCATGACTATAATTATAAGCATAGGTGTTAAACTGAAACATATAATAAGTTAAATATTGAAATGACAAATTTGAAGACTTTAAGTCTTCGTATTGTCACCTTAATTAAATCAGAAGTTGTATTCTACATTATATTTATCTATTCTTTGTAAGGGGGGGGGGGGGGGGGGTGGGGGTGTGTGGGGTGTAGGGGGTGTTGTGGCGCGCAATTGTTTCACAATTGGAGAAACTCTTTGTTTTCGTCAAAAGATATTGCCTTTGTCTTAGGCAACTTGACTTTCAATAGTTACGATGAAAATCAGCTTCAAATTGGGCATAATTAAGGCAAGAATCACACTCAAATGAAGTAACACAGAAAAAAAAAAATTCATGTGTGAAAGCAGATTTCAGCAATAGGCATGTGTCCAGCATATGGACCTTCCAGTTCTCTCAAGAATGAAAATGTGAAATAATCACAGCAACAGCAACCTACACTCTAAAGCAGGGACGTGTAAGCACTCTCAAGCTCCTGCTGTGTAAGAAGTCTAGTGGAGTGAACGAATCCAGGTTCATGTTGGGCACCGAGTCCCTTCAAGTCTTTTGGTTCCACCATGAAATGGGTTTCAAGAGCCTTGGAGGTTTTTTCAATAAAAACTGATCTTGAGAAAAATTCCTTCATTTGACAGATGAATTCACTGTGATTTCTTCCCTACAGAAAATTGCAGAAATGAAATTTTAATGTTATCTACCTCGAGCACCACAAGGATAAGGCACATCTAGTTTTCTAAATTTGAGAAAATACATCTAGTTTGAGTTAGAGGATTAAAACTGGAGCTACCAATTTCATAAAGTAGAATGAAAAAGAAAACCCAAACAGAATGGTTTAGCTGTATGTTAAGGCAGAGCTTAATGCGTAAAAAACAGCTTCAGACGGCAGTATCATATTTCTGAGCCAATGCGAAGTTTGGCTCAACATTGAAAGTTGTACACGTAATTTACCAAGAGATAAAATGGTGAAACAAGAGGTTTGAAAGAAAGACCAAGAAGAAGTAAATAAAATAAAGAAACTTACAGATCTGTAGATAGGAGCTCGAGCAGGCAGTTTCAAGTAGGCCATGTTCTTCACCTTATAATCCCACAAAAAGGAAGTATGGTGCACCCATCGACTTTTAATAATAGACTGCGCGTTGCCACCAAACTTGCGATCACCAAACACATAATCTGAACAGAATTTGGAACTTTTAGAAAACTATAAAAATTAATGCGAAATGCATAGAAGATATCTGCAAACATTACATGTAAAATTCAAGGGCTTTTATGGCCTCTAACACAAATAATATCACAATTAAAATTGTAGTATACATCAAGGCATGCATGAGAAAATGAAATTCCCAAGGATTTATATATAGGTAAAATCAGCCAACATGTTGTCTTTGAGGAATATTGCAGTTAACTAGATACTTAAATTTGTATGTTTAAGCAAATCAATTTGAGAAGAACACAGGATATCATCTCGGTGATATCAATGCAAAAAATCCAAACAAAAACCTAGAAAATGAAACTGAAATCCATCTGTGTGTATCCTTGTATTGGTAATACAAGAATAAAACTACTGTTTTCGCTTTCAGTTTTGAAGAACAGGTAAATCATGAAGGTATGCAATCTAACCCTCTACACAAATCAAACTTGCATAATTCCAATATGACCCAATAACATTTTTTAACTCAAAAGTTCAACTTTATGTACCATTCTCACGAAGTTGGAAATCACCAATCCCTCGAAACACATCACTATATAACAAACCACTCCAAGACATGATGGAACGGGGATATGGTTGAACTCCAGGAACATCATCCTTGTTGCATATGATAGTGACAAATACAGTCCCATCATCAACGATAACAGTGCCACCCCCAGTAAACCTTCTAATGACAGGAATATGATCTCGCAACACAGGTCCAATTTCAACAAGTTCAGAAGGTTTCCTATGTAAACATTCGCTGCTATAAATACATATCCAAAGAGATAACACAAACTAACTTGAAAGGGAGAAAAGTTATGGAGATAACATAATTGCTTAGTTTGATTCATCCTACAATTCAGGAAACATCTCACACTAATTAGAATTGTTGTCATATTCCAACAAAGCCCACCATCCTTTGTGTGAAAGCTACTCTAACCACATCCATTTCAAAAATTTAGAGCATCACATAGCAACACCAACCACCGTCTAAATAAATGAATGAACCACCAAATAGTATACAATCCATCAGTTGACCAAGCAGTAACATCAATCGAACGGAGAATTCAAGATAATAAAAGCATAAAGCAGGATTTAGAAGTAAAACAAAAAACTTCAAAAACAGGTTACCCGGACAATCCCATGACAATGGCAGGAATATTAGTTCCATCATTTATGATGCACCAATTTTCTGAAGAGGTGCGAAGCAGCTTTTCCTCCAAATGAAGTTGGTCCAAAATGGGCAACCCTTTGAATCTGACAAGATTCATCAATGGAAGCCCCATCCTCTTTGCTTGATGTAATATCGACATTTGAGTAGACGATTGAAGCACACACTTCCCCACTCTGCCTCAAAAACTTATATAGTAAACAAGAAGAAACTGTAGCGTTTGGCATGGGATGTGAAAACAAAAGAAATGGTTGACCATTCTTTACCCCCGGCCGCCGGAATCCACCCTTAGTGGGGTTGTTCCAGGCCAATATATTACAAACTAAGGGTGCTACTTTGCACACCCGGATTTGACAACGAAGATGAGATCCTTCGATGAGGACACATATATTCAGGGTAATGTTATCCGAATCGGTGATAGGTACACGGAAGATTCACAATTGAATTGCTGAAAAATTTAGAAGACGAGCAGAATTTTAAAATTTACGAGAAATAACAAAAACAAGAATAAAAATTTACCTGATTTGGCGATGGATACGGAGAAAGAGGGGGAGAAATTTCACTGCAACCACTTCCTTCGTCTGATTTCAGCCAGCTTACAACATTTTCGTCGGCGACGAGAGCGAAGAAAGAGGGGGAAGAGGGTTTTGTGAATGTGGGTTGGGCCGGTGGCCAATTTCAAAAAAATTCAAATTGAGTTCCCTAACACTAATAAAAGAATATTATTACGAGGTAATAGAATTATTTTTTCTATTTTTTATATTGTTACTTTATCTTATTTTTGTGGTTATTAAATATATATTAGTATATAAATTAGAAGTTTTAAATAATAACGGAAGAAAATAAAATAAGAAATAGTAATATAAAAAAGAAAATTTCCAATCACTATGATCAGCACTAATCGATTGTGCTTATTTATTTTAACCCTTGTTTGTTATTCTTATTGAATACTTTCTTTAACTTTTTTTGTAAATGCAATTTCAAAAAAAAAAAAATTTGTGTATTATTAAATAAATTAACTAGCTCTATAAATTAAAAATAATTTGGATAGATTTGATTTAAATAAGTATACCAATTTTATGGATAAAGGGGCTGCTGTTTAAGGTATCGTATTGGATGGGTGATAAGAGATGAGCTTGGTCGTTTTATGACCGCAAGTTGTCAGGTGCACAACTCTTCACTAGTTGAGACGTATGGTACTAGCGAGCAAAACCTCTAATTGCTATACTAGTCAGCCTTTCAAGTGCTAAGTAAAATTGCTTGAACTAGATGAATGACAAGTAAACCAAGAGAGCGAAATTTACAAACTTAAAGAAAGCTTACAATTATTGGATGTAATGTACAAATGAGACTTAAGGCATATTTATAGCCATTCCACCTCCTTAAGGTGTGACTCACATTCATTTGGAAAATTCCTAACATATTCTACTCAATAATACACAAAATATCTACTTAAGGCGGTTTGGAAGCTTCTAGGGACATTTCTAACTGTTTACCTACGGATCTGAAACGGACCAGAAGCTTCCAACGACCAAATCCGGTTCTGTCACAGATCTGAATCCTTCCAACGATGGAAATTCGTTGGCAATCTGTGTAGACACTTCTGGATCCTTCTAGAGACAGTTTTAGGTGTCTTTACCAAATCAGCTTTCTCCTTAAGCATTTTAGGGTTCTTCCTAGTCTTAACCTCTATGGGCCTATGGCAAATTTTAAAGCGGCCCATGACAAAGTGCACGGAATCTAATTTTCCTATGGTGCCAGCGATGGTTGTTGGAAATTTCAAAGAAGAAAACATCACAGTAGGAAAAAGGAGACTTTTGCTCACAAAGGAAGTTCTAAAGATGATTTGAAAATGATCTAATAATGAATAAAGAAGGAAAGAAGAATGGAGTCAACATAAACTATATTCTTTATTGGTATCTTGATTCATTTCATTCACTTAACTAAAACAGAAATGTGACATAAATATACATGAGAACAACTAGATAATATTGAATGTAACAAACACATTTGCCACTAACACATACATTGCTAAAACAACTAACTACTAAAGTGTAGTAACAACTAAACTAGTGCAGCAGCATTCAAGTTAGTGCAACACTTCTAACAACCAACATAACAACCTTTTAGGCACTTTGAACACTCTTCCTTGCCCAAGATGTTGCAAACAAAAAATAATTGAGAATTACAGGAACACTTCTCTTCGACTTTGATGATGCAATTTTCACCAAATCAACTTGTTAATGCATATCTCACCAACCTTCAACTATTGGAGCATTTCGCTTCATAAAGCTTTAATTTTTGTTGGTTTTGCAGCTTCTTCCTTTTTTTGTATTCTACAATCCTTTTGTAAATGACGAAATCTTTTGCACTTGAAGTATTGAGCTTTCTTATTGTGTTAATAATCTTTTTTTCATGACCACGCTTATTGCAATGACCACAATAATCTTTTTTTCATGACCACGCTTATTACAATGACCACAATGAGGAATTTTTCCTTTTCTTTTTGAAGTTTTTGTGAAATAGGTTGTTCAACCATGTTATCATGTCTCGTAGTTCTTCTTTGATCAACTGCTTGAAGAGAATTAATCAATTTTGTAAAAGTTATTTTTGATAGATCTTCAAATATTCAAGTGAAAAAAGTTTTCATTTATACCTCTAATTAGGGGTGAGCAAAATCAAACTGCAACCCGAAAACCGAACCGAACCAAGCAGAAAAAACCAAACCGAACCAAAGTTAGTTTGGTTTGGTTTTGGTCTTTAAAAATGTGATAGTTTGATTTTCGGTTTGATTTTGGTTTTTAATGAAAAACCAAAAAGAAAAAAAAAACGAACCGAACCGAACCGAACCGAACTAATTATATATGTTTAAAAATTATTGATATATATGTATAAAATACATTTTATTTGATATAATATATATTTATATTATTATAAAATTTATATTTATGATATTTTAATAATATATATGAAAAATATACTATTTTTTTCAATAATTTATATATAATTAATAATAATTTAATGATAATAATAATGATCATTTATTTAAATTTTAAAATTTAGAAATTTTAGTTTGGAACCGAACCGAATCAGAACGAAATCGAACTGGTTCAGTTTGGATCAACCTAAGCCGAATGTATATTGGTTTGGTTTTAGTTTTTATAATTTTCAATGTTTGGTTTTTGGTTCAGTTCCGTTTTGAACCGAATCGTATTTTGTTCACCCCTACCTCTAATATAAGACTTAAATATACAAGAGAGTAACAGAATAACCTAGAATGTAGCAAACATTTGCCACTAGCACAAACGTTACCACTAAAACAACTAACTGCTAATGTATGGCAACAACGAAACGAGTGGAGTGCATCACTTCTAACAACCAACGTGGCAACATTTTAGGGACTTTCAATAAGAAGGCTCTCACTTACAGGAAAGCCTTGTCTAAGTCTAATAAATCATGGGTTTTGTCGTGTGATCATTGAATTGGATTGTTTGTTGGTAGTTACAACTTTATCATCTTCTTCGTCCTTAAATTACACATATTTAGGTCTTTTTATCGAGGATTGTGAAGCTCTAGGTCGGACTCTAATGTAGGTTTTTTTAATTTTGTTTGTTGTTCATCGTATCACTCATTCATTAGTTCAGGCTTCCAATTCTTTGTCTGAAGAGGGTGAAGAGGGTGTTTGGATGATTAGTCCGCCCTCATTTATTCAAGAGATTCTTGCTCTTGAGTCTTAATAGATTGATTTTCCATGGAAAAAGGTATATCAGTTTTAACTTTTAAGCATGGATGTAGGACCGAAAGAACTTATATTTTGTTTTAAGTTTGGGACTGATTTTGGGATTGGATGCCTGGATTGTGTATAGTTTTTATAATTTTCATCTTCAAGTATATATATATATTCCTGTAAATTTAATTACTGCTGCAACAGAAGCTATATACACAGCATTTACTAATTACATAGGGCCAATAAATAAATAAATAAATAAATAACAACCAAAATAAGAACTAGAATGAGAACTTTTTCATTTCTTTAAAGAAAAAACCTTCAAGAAAGGTTGCTCTCCATGAATTTAACAAATTCATTGAAGTCAATTCTACCATCTCTATTTTCATCAAAATTTCTGATCATTCTTGTGCAACTTGCAAGATCAGAATGTTGGTTTAATCCCAATAACCGGATCACCCTCTGCAACTCCTCAGCATCAATAAACCCATCTTTATTCACATCAAAAACATCAAATGCTTCCTTAATTTCATCTAAGCTTGGTTCCTTTTCATCAAACAGCTTTGAAAGTTCATCAAACTCCATTGTTTCTTTCAGCTTCTCATCATCACTTTCTTGGCTGCAAAAAATTCCTAATGTTTCCATCACCATCTCTACTTCTTCTCTTTTGAATATTTCTTTCCTCTCATCAACTTCTGCTGATTCTTGTTTCTTCTTATTCTCTTGTGATTGGATACTGATCAAGCTAATTTTACAGCTGAGGAAAAACCATAATCTTGAGAATAATTTCTGAATGTTGCCTATCTTACTGAAAAATGTTCCAAATAATATAATATCAAGCATCATGTACAATATCTCAGTTTTCTGCATCTTAAATCAATTAAGTACTAATTAATCAAAGTTAATTTGTGGTTAGGGGGAAGGAGAAAAGAGAGAAAGATTAATGTTGAATTTGGTTGTTGTGAATTATGAATGGAGGTGTTGATTTATATATATATAAATAAAATGAAAGAAGGTGGAAGGAGGAAGGAAGGCGGTTGTATGGAGTAATGTGAAGGAAAATTAGTAGAAAGGAATTGAAATTGTCTTGCTTTGCCTGCCCATTTCTTTGGGAATATTATTACTCTATTGAAAACGAAGTTTCTTTGCTCCTTACATATAATAATAATTCTTTTTTAAATGGAAAAATTTGGGTCATATAGAGACTTCTTCTGTCTTATTTGTCTGCATTTATTTATTTGTCTTTATTCTTAAAAAATATTTAATTTCCTTAGATTTTATTAAACACAAGATTTTTTTCTTTCGCATTTCAAGTGTATTTTGGAAAAACATTTTACTGTGGTTTGAGAATCACGTGGTTTTTACCATTATATGATTGGTATGTCGATATAATTGATAACATGTCAAATATCCAATGATGCAAATTATTTATATCTCATTAAGTATGTATTAGAATAGAAAGGAATACCGATAGATTAGGAAAAGAAAAAAAACTCTGACCCACTTATATGAAAAGAAATAGTTTCCAAATATTTGGTTGACTAAATAAAATAGGTATTTTTTACCAAAAAAATACGTTAAGATTATAATAAGTGTGTTATAGTAAAAAGAAAATGTGAATGGATATTGAAAAATTAAAACATATGAGGACGAATTAATATAGAAGTTTAAAAAGCTTAATTTAATTTGTAAAGAAAAAAAAAATTGACATTTTATTAATTAGGTAATATGGAAGTTGCTAGGAAGGAGAGACAATGAGCAGCCGTATGTTGTTTTCCAAATGTCATAATCAATGCAATTTTCCATCGGTTGGTCTTAATCTTATTATAATACTGAGATTTGAAAATTTGTTGGGGTGCAGGCAATAGTCAAGCTAAAATTTAAAAATCAATCAAGAAAGGTCAATTCACAAATATCAGACAGGAAACTTCGTGGAAAATGTTCGGAATTGGGTGAAGTATTTACTGCCGGGACAAGGCAGAATCAACGCCATGCAATTTCTTTTATTCTACTCTTCTTCCCCCAATCCTACTCATGACCCACCCGACTTATTATTTCCTAGTTATCAACATTTATTATACTCAAGTCAACATTGGTTTATATATTTATTAAGGATTAAACAACTTTTGAAACTTTTACTACCCATAAAATGTCTTTTCATCCATGTATTATTGGAATGAATCATTTACCTCCTGTAATATCACAATCTTAGCCAATGTCACTCTGTTACATGTCAATTCACCTTTTAAGAGAAATTAATGAACTATAAAATTTACTGTATTTTCATAAATGCAATGAAAACTGTATAATTCTTAGTTAAAATACAGTAATTTCTATATAAAAAACATTACACTCCTTGAAAAAAGGTTACATCGGCTCATATTGTAATATTATATAGGGCAAATTGGTTATTCCTTCAGTCCAGAGGAATCTAAAGGGTAAAAGGCTATTAGATGGATAGTACAAGGACCAAAAATGTCTTTAATCCTATTTATTAATGCTAATGTTAGTCATTTTTCCTCGTTTTCCCTAAACACAAAAATCTACTTGACGTTATTTAGTTTAAGGGTGCAAATTCATTATTCTTAGATATATTTTATCTTCTTATGGTTTTAACACATTTCTTGAGATACAACTTTGGATTTAGCTCCACAAGAATATTAGATTTGGTAGTGCTGCTAAAAATATAAAATTTGCTGTCATAGCTTGTGTCAACAATAAAGAGATCGATTATTGCATATTACAGCTATAAAGTTATGGTCATATGTATTTTTAACAGGTTTACTTAACAATTTACTATACTTTTGTTGCTATTGAAAAACGACTTTTAGATATTTAATGTTGTATTAGTTTTTTTATTTTATTTATTTATTTATTTATTTTTGCAGTATAATATAATTTTACTATTAAGCCTAACAGTTTTTAGAACAACTCCAATGGGGGTTTTCTTGTTGGACAACTCCCACAAGAGAACCCCTCCTTTATCATTGGAGTGGTTCTCTTCTTGGAAAATGTTCTCTAGTTGCCCATCTCTTTTTTTTTTTTTTTTTTACTTTTTAATAATAAAAAAAATAAAAAGTTTCTGTCTTTTTCTTTATACGAGATCACGTTAAAGAAATTTTAAGTAATTCTTTGCGTTGGAGAGAAAATGAAGATTTTTCAATTTTGATGAAGTGGCAATGGAAAAAAGTTGTAAAGAACTTTTGAGAATTATTTCCATTGAAGATTCCTCTGTAATTTTCAATTTTTTATTCTTCCAATTTTTAGTTCTTATATTCAAACTCTTTCATAGTCAATAATAAAGATAAGGAATTTTATATTCTTGTGAGTTGCATTAATTATGATGACCATTGCAAAGGCCAGAAAAACATTTGGCAGTGGGAATTTGGAACCCTCAAAGGATTTTCCATCTTTGATCTACTTTTCCATCATTTGGTAAGAAGCTAGAAGTCAAAAGTTTGGGAATCTACCCCCTTCGCACGCTAAGCTTGGAATTAGACAATGAACTTTTTTTTTTTTTTTTTTTTTCCAAACACATAAGCGGTCCCTTCAACTTTAATTTTTGAGCCGCTTGGCCCCCTTAACTATTTTAACGACCTATTTAACCCCTTATCTAAAAGTCAAATACATACGTAGCCCCTTCATCTTTTATTTTTGAACCGCTTGGCCCCCTCAACTTTTTTAGCGACCTATCCAACCCCTCATCTATTTTAAAATGGTATTTTTAGACATTGGAATGCTGATGTGTCGTATTTCTTCCTCCTCTTGAGTTTAATTAATTGTTGGAAAATCTTCACTTTATAATAGTTTGTAATATTAATTAGATAGAAGATAGTTTCCAGCGTGTGTCCTACCTGTTTTTAGTGTCGGACGCGTGTAATATATGGTACTCTGTTGTGTTTGGTCATATTCACTCAAAGGTTTAAAAATACCACTTTAAAATAGATGAGGGGTTAGATAGGTTGTTAAAATAGTTAAGGGGGCCAAACGGCTCAAAAATAAAAATTGAAGGGGTTACGTATGTATTTTATCTTTAAATGAGGAGTTAGATAGATCACTAAAATAGTTGAGGGGCCAAACGGTTTAAAAATTAAAGTTGAAGGGGCCGTGTATATATAGTAAAATAAAAAATAACGAGTTTTTCTGCTTATAAATTCCCGAACACTTCGTTACAATTTCTAATCCGATCCAAAAATTGGGATTTTTTGTTTTTAGCAAAAAGAGGGGATTCTCGCGAGATATATAAATATATGAAACTCTGCCTTTTTATATTTTTGTATGCAGAAGTAAGAAAAGAGGATGAAATTCGTTTTATTTATTATTTACCATTTTACCTTGCCGAACTTTTTTTTTCACGGGAAAAAGAATTCACTCTTTTTTCTATCAACAAGAAAAAAAAAAAGGATAACTTGACCAACATTGTGTTGGGTTTGGGTTCCCAAACTATGTGGAGAAAGCCCCTTTATGTTGTTAAATCCAAAACTTTTATTAGTCATTGAGCCACCTTAGTTTGTAGAGCGCAATGACCAACTTAAGAAGCGCTCAAGGTGGATTCTCTTGTTGCTCAAAAATTCCTTTGTTTTTTTTTCAGTGACTCGATCTAAGAGTAAGTAAAGAGTCATCCGGCACGTAATCTCTCTTGGATTTGCTTAATTTTTTTGTTTCGATAATTAGATTTCATCAATAATTTCGAACACAAAATCTAATATAGAGTGCTAGAGGTCTTTACTAACTTATTATATGTTGATTTTCTGGTCCATAATTCGATTTATTTATTTTTTATTTCTTTTGGTTTCGTAAAAGGTCTTTTTTACAACTAAAAAGAGCACGATATTCCTAAGTTGGTAAAAAATAAAAAAATAGCGTGATTTTTTTTTTCAAAGTAATAAAATTCACGATTATATATTGTTGTAATATGAATAAGAATCCTTAAAATCAACTTGTGAATTCATATTACTTTTCATATTCTTGTAAATGCGTCTACTTTTCGAACCTTCAACCGATCTTGGGCTAGAAATTCCTCTTCTAATGGGCCAAAGCAGCCTTTTTGAATTTGGGCCAGTAGAAGCCCGGAACGACACTATTTTCTGCAACTTGTCCATTCACTTCTTCAAAACAAAATCACACTAATTTTCATCCATAACAATTTTATTTTTGCCCCTACACTCAATTATGCATATGAAGTATATATATATAGTGTAATCATCTATCAAATACACAAATTATGCATCAGGAACAGGAATCCATCAAAGTCAATGGAAACAATCTAATTAACACCGGATCAAAACAACCGACATTAAGAAAAATCAAAGATTAAAGCTTTTTTATTCACAGTTACAGTTTTAGTAGTTGTGCTCAAACCATGTAAAAAAAAAAACCAACAAATACAAATTGTAAAGAAAACAAACATCACAGTATTATTAAATAATAATAATAAACATATTTTAGACTAATCAATAATATATTGGTATCAACCGTGCGGAGGAGGCCCATAAATAAACCCAGTTTTTGGGTTGGTATTTGGCTCCGGATACAAGTTATAGTCCATAACTTCCATTAACTCCCTTGATTTTCCTCCATTTTCCTGCCAAACAAACAGAAATTCAAACGTTTATTAATAACTCTAGTTTCTCTACTTAATCATATAAATAAAATAAAAATTGAGATTCCAACCACTGTGTCGACCCGGGAATCAACTGCAACATCAACTGTTTCCATCATCAATCTTCTAGAAAATCCTTAAATTTCACAACAAAAAGAAGTGGGAGAATCAAAATTAGAAAAGATTGAAATTATCATAAAAGCAAAAGAAGATGAACAACATAAAGAAATAGTTGACATACCATGAGAGAAGGAGAGGGAAATTAGAGCGAAAAGAAGAAGAGAAAGAAACGAAGACCGACCCATAAAAGGATGCAGAATAAAGGGAAATGGGTAAGTCTCAGATTTTATGGACAGCTTTTGGGTTTCTCGGAAACCGCCTCTGCTACAGATCCAATGGAAATTTTGAGAATTTTTAAAAACACTCTCCACACCTTCCGCGCTCATACGTGTGTGTGTGTGTGTGTCTGTTTATAAATTGGAGACTAAATATATGGCAATTTATATACAACCTTTCTCTATGCTGTATATATAAAAAATATATATATATACAATTTTAGAGAGAGAAAGAGAAGCCACAATCAGAAATGGGGTATTTGGTTTAATTTTATTTATTTCTACTACCTCACACCACTTTAGTAAACTCAAGCAGTGGGTTCAATCCTAATATGCTATTTCAGGTCCAATCCTAAAACACTATTTTATACTTTCTTAAACTACTTCTAACATACTTATTAGTTTTTATCTTCCTTGGCAATCGGAACTTGAGTTTGAAAGAAGATACTCAGATTTGATTTCTAATAAATAAATATGAACAAAGAGCCTCAATTATAACATGAATAGAATTATGTCAAGGAAAATACATATTATTTTCTTTTAGTTAGTTAGTCACATTTTTCTTTTTAGAAAAATTGATTATACTTTTTACTTACCTCAACCAATTTTAGTTTGTAAAATTGCTCTCATTCATCATTCAACGAAACATATTATTGATTCTTTAGTAAGAGCGTCTAATTTTTTATTCGACAAAAGGTATTAGAGATCTGCAGCATTCTTTTTTACCCAAGTTTTACTTATCCTTAGATCTATGGAGTAGATTTTTACATCGAAAAGAAATTGAATTAATTCTAAAAAGGAAAAAGAAAATCCATTTACTACCAAAAATAAGTTGGATAATTCACAAATCATTGTTTAGTTGTATATGAAGCTGGTCTTATGTAAAAAGTGATCTTTATTCCATTCTTTTTTAGATTTGTTTTTGGGTGGTTAGAGGCATTTTGTGCTGATATCAGGCAGCTAATTTTGTTACTACTTTAATTCTTTTTATTGGAAAGTCAGCTTTTCATTATAAAATGAATAATAAATTAAATTAAACTCCATACAGCTTGTAATGAAATAATTTTCTATTCGGTATTTGGGAGATCAAAACATAACATAATGCACCAACTTTTTTGATAAATCAATTTTAAAATCTCATTTCTTTTTATTACCCTATTGAATGATACGCCAAATCCTTAATAGAAGTCATGATAAATTTATTTTTTTAAAAAAAAAGAAGATTAATTTGTGCTAAATCTATAATATGAGTAGTTTGGGATTAGTATACAGCATTCTCTTTAGAAACTTTTGATGGTGTTACTCTACACCAAAGCAAATGTGATCATATATATATATATATATATATATATATATATATATATATAAAATAGTATTTTACTTTCACAGATATGTCAACTTATTTTCTTACAACAATGAACAATTATACATGCAAAAAGGACAAATCTTTTATATTAATAGTTATTGCTTGTTCTAAAATTAAGGAAAATGCTTCCTATGTTGACTTCTATTCTTTAAATTATTCAAAATAATTCTATTTTGTCTGGGATGTATTTGCATTTTTTTATTTTGTTATGCAACCTAAAGTTAAGTACAATCTAATTAATCCAAATACTTATTCCTAATAAAAAAAAAATACAGACTTGCTTTTCTCTTGGTAATTTATTAAGTATCATAAAATTAATAATTCATAGTTTTTTTTATCAACAAATGGGAGAGACATTAACGAATTATTTTTCTCATATTATAAGCATCTATATTATACTCCACTAATTTATTTCTACTCTGAGACAAAAAAAAAAAAAAAAAAAAATTAGACAAGAACTTTAGCAAGATATAAATTTACGTATTGATAAATGCGGAAATCCAATAATCAATCTGGCTTAAGAGAAATATAATTAAATGTTATATATGATCCATGGTGCTAAAATAACTATTCTCAAATTTGAACTAACTCGGCTTAAAATTCACCTCGAAATAGAAAAAATTACCTTACAATTAATTAAACGACTCGATACTATTACAAAAAAAAAAAAAATGAAATTACACAAAATTGCAAGGTTTATTTAAAAGCGAAATAGGGTTGGAGTGTATTAAAATTATTCGATAGAGAGTACTTATTTTCGGGTAAATAGCGTAGTTTTAAATAGATATTAACTTGAATAGAAATAAAACAATGATTTCTTTTTATTGTGTCTAAAAATCTTGAGTTTTTTCTTTTTTTTTAATTGAAAGATCTTGAGGTTTTAGTGTTCGAAGATGGTGACATATGTGATATATATAATTATATAAGTTATCTGATAATTATGGATAATAAAATCGCATGTCAACTTAATCATGAAAGCCACTGGAGGCATGCTACATGTTAATTAAATCCTCCATTTAACATTTGGATTTAATTAATAAATAATTAATTAAGACTATTTTATTTTAAAAGATTCTTATTATACTATAGTTCCAAAGATTCTTATTCGATCCAAGATTATCATAAAATTTCTCTTCATCTACCTTTCTAAATCTAATTGCTCGTGATTTTCAAACTCTATATGAGAACGCCCGTTTAATTGTTTTAAAATTTCTTATATATATATATATAGAAATGGTTTGAATACAATTTTCACGTAATCTTTTTAACTCTATTATATCCTATGATAGTATAGTCAACTCCACAATGAAGTGTGCTCACGGGTAGAGTAGTAAGGCAAAATTATTTTCAATTGTTGATTTGCAACTATGCTTAATGCATGCGCACGTGATCAATTATGTGTGCTCAAAATGGGAAGCACGCCATTATATCAATAAAAGGTGCTATAATTTTTTTTAATCAACCTCACCCAAAACAAATTTTTTTTAATTAATTAAAGCTGCCATATTTTTATTCCCATTCTTTTTTCCTTAAAAAAAAAATTGTAAGCTTTTCTCAAAAAAAAAAAAAAAAAAAAAGTTTAGTGGCACATAACTAATAATTAATTAATTATAAAGTAGGTTATATTGCACTCAGCATAAGGAAAGGCAAGTTGGGAAATGTCTTTCTTTTTAGGCAAGGCTAAAAACTTTTTCCACAAGTCCATCCTGCACTTTTGCCTTGTTTCATTGGTGAATTAGTGGCTTAATATTCTTATTCTTGGATCACATGTCATCTTTATTTAACTTACTAATTAATTACTTCTACTAGCATTCCCATCCTAATCATGATATATATATAATCAATTAATGTTGATTTAAGGGAAAAATATCACTAATGGCTAAACTATTTCTTGAAGAGACTCTGTGGGCCTTGAGAGTGGTAGGTTTGACTGGATGAGTGAGCATATAAGTGAGGTTGAGCTCATGTAACAGAAAACCAATTAGCTTTTGTTAAGGTCCAATCTACACCATTTATATACTACTTTTTGATCTTATATATTTCCGATGTGGGATTCATTCCTCAACATCTCCAACAATCTCAATCAAGTACAACTGGGCTTGGACCAGTTATCACTTGTCAAACAATCCTTGGCCTATCTTCTTTAAGGCCTAAGATTATTAACGGATCTAGTTTTCACCACTAGCTCAAACTCTACCATGACTTTAAACATGGGCCCAGGATCTTTTCGGTTGTCAAGCTTTCTTCTGCTCTGACACCATAAAGAGACTCCGTGGGCCTTTAAAATGCTAGGTTTGACTGAATGAGTAAGCATATAAGTGGAGTTGAGCCCATGTAACACAAAACCAATTGACTTTTTTAAGGCCCAATCTGCACCACTTATATACTACTCTTTGATCTTATATATTTCCGATGTGGAATTCATTACTCAACATCTCCAACATTTCTCATTTCACAAATTTTAATCGAAAGAATGGTTATCTAAAAATTACCAAAATTATTTGAAACCCATTTAATCAAATAAAGTTCATATTTAAAGCCTTTTTTTTTATAATATGATCGTGCCAGAAATTAGACAAAAAATTTGTAACATATATAATTTCCTGTTTTGGTAGATCTTATATGCTATATGTAAATAAAACTGTAATATATAATTATAATGTGTGTACATAATATATATATATATATATATAACAAAAAAGTGGAAAACGAATCTTGAATTTTTATGAATTACATAAAAAGAAAATCAAAAGGTTGGGACTTTAACAGTGTGTATAATGGATTATGGATCTCATAGTCATCATGCACTAGTCCTCACGATAATCACTTGCAAACCAACGGAATAAAAAGATAAAATCAATTAATATTAATTGGCCTAATATAATATAATCTTTTTTTTTCTCCTACCTACAATTTAATGGCTACTTATATATATATATATATATATATATATATATATATATATATATATATATATATATTTTAGAAAAATAGAGAAGAAATTAACTGTGAAAAATTTGTAATATTTTAGTTAGGTAATACATTGTTTGAAAGTTTCTACAGGGCCCCTTATAGCGTGTTTTACAATTGAGTGCAAAAAAACCAGGGTTTTCACTCTTCAAAAATGAGTGTAGCTGTAAATTCAATCCCTATATTAATCAAATCCTTCAAATTTAAATAAAAAAAGTGTGAGAATTTTTTCAAGTGTTATTTATATTTAAAGGGTAAATAATTATCAACACTCTAAGGTTTAACAAATTATATGAATATCTCTTTCTATTTTGTTAATTCACTAATTATTTCCCTGTGTTTTGTTAATTTAATATAACGAAAGTAAAATACAGGAAGGTAATCATTGAATTGATAAAATACAGGAAGATATTCATATATTTTAGTAAACTCCAGGATGTGATAATTGTTTACCTATATTTAAATTTAAGTAAATAATACAATGGGTTTGGTGGTTGACTTTTCAACACAAATCCCCATGGTTAGCAAGCTGTAATTTTAAATATTAAATTTAATTAATTAAATAAAAAAGGATACAATTAAGTATTAAGAGTCTCATTTTGGGTTGCAGTTGAATTGTTAATACATGTTGAGTTTGTAAAAGGAAATTCAAGTTTGATGTTCACTAAATACATGCATATGACAAGGTGAGGAGCTTATAATGACTAAGTCTCAAATAAAATTATATCAATGAAAATATACGTGGTTCACAAAAAAAAAAAGTGTGATTTTGAAATAGTATTATTTTTATAACTAACCAATGTGACACGTAACACCATCTCTCATGCTCATGTTGAGCATATGGAACGTGAAGTTTGTACAATGAATTACATATGTGAGTGTCCAATATTAAACTAAGAGGCTATGATATTCGTCTAAAACTTGGGATTTAACTCATCTCTAAAATGCACTTTTGGGGAGACGGTTGTCTCATACTTAAAAATGCCACATTTCTTTATAGTTCACGTGGAATACTATACAAACACATAATCTAAAATAACAACACAAACTAACCTAATTTTATTTTGAAGAAAAAAAAAACTAAAGAAAAAGAACTTAATATATGAATTTATACTTACAAGACGCTATAGAAACACAAAATGAGTAGTAAATAATTATAATGGAATCAAAGTAATAAAAATAAGAGAAGATGATAATAACATATATAGTTATATGGCTAAATAGGGTGCATACATGCCTACAAAAATGTAGTTTCCATCCTTATTCTCCCCTTCTTTCTTAATAAAAACATAGTCTTAAGATTTATTTATCCTCACACACTGTTGCTGAGCTTATGATAAATTTCTTCAAACTTAACAAAGCCAACTATAAATTTGTTGTTAGCAAAACCAATGAAATTTCTCTAGAAAGAAGTATACAACATCATTCCAATAAATAACAGAAGTTAGTAGTACATCAACAACTTTTAACATCTCTTCTAACTCTTAAATTTAGGGTCTGTTCGGCATAATGTAATGGAATAACCTTAACCATGAAAGCTCATTACTATGTTTTGCTACTCATATCAATTTGCTTGGAATGGAATGAAATTTACATTAGTCCAATTTTTCTCCAAAATTCTCTATAATCACGAAAAAAAAAAAAATATGAATGAATTCCATTACACCAGATCATTGTAATCTCCATTACTCTCTTCAATCTCACCTCATGATATTAGCACAAAAATAATAATTGTGTGTAACTGGTCGTATCACTATAACTCTGTAAATTATATTATGATGTCATATATTATCACTATTATTGGTAAGATCCTTTGTTCCTTAAGTTCTTTTCTGCATAACACCACAATGTCTTCATCTATTAACGTCTCATCCTGAACTTTCGAAACTAACAATAATTATTCATTACTAAGAAAATGCCAACTTATATATATTGATTAAGTGTTGAGGGCCTGTTTGGTTATGCTGTAACTGTTTGCTGTTTGTTGTTGCTTGTATCTGTTTGTTGATTGATAATTAGTGTTTAGTAAAATTATGATAAACTGTTTGATGTTAAACCGTAAAATTTCTAATATGGACATACTTTAAATTAATCATATTTTTTTATTTTATATTAAATATACTAACAAATTAAAAAATAAAAATATTAATAAATAAAATCTAAATAATTAGAATATCAAAATTAAAAAGTTATTGTATATAATTTAACAATTAAAATCACATTTATAGTTTTTTTTTTAAAATTTGTTGGTTCATCATTTAAACTAAACTTTTTAACGCCATTAGTCATTAAAGAAGAAATTAACCAACAAATTTATAAACATACACTTACCAGAAGGCATGAGTAAACAAAATTATTAAAATAATTGACATAAGCATAAAAGACAAAAAGAAGAAATGCATTTACATGGCTATTAACGAAATAATAATAATAATAATAATAATGAAAAAATGGAGAAGAGGACAACAAATAAAATGAAAGCGTAAAAGAGTATCGTGGTAAAACAAATAAATTGGAATTGATTTTCACAAAAAGCAACAAGACACTGCAAATGGAAACAACAACTGTTTTGTTAAGAAACAGCAATCGGCAATTTACATTTTATCTTAACCAAATATTATGATGTATGCTTTTTGAAGTTAAATAACAAACAACTGTTGTTTAGTTTATAACTAAACGGGCACTGAATATTTATGTTAGGGTATATATGGAGAAACTACTTTAATCTGCATTTTGTTAATTGAAAAATTTCATTCGTCCATGTCGGTTGGACACATTAACATGTCATGAGTAAATAAGTGTTTTTAGTGTAGATTAATGTAATTATCGAAATAATTTTATTCAGAATGACTTATATTTAATATTTTCTTTGGTTATTTTTACATGGCTTTTTAGGACTATTAATTTGGCTATTTTTGTATGATATTTTATATTATCTGTACGCTTTTGGCAAAAAAAATTTCAAACTAGCCCTTATTTATAATAGGAGAGATGTTGAATTAATTCATAAAATTATTAAGTTAAACCACAAACATTAACATGAAAGAAAACAAGTTTTAAGGGTAAAACAATTTTTTTAATAGCTTAATTAATGTTACATTAGTTATGATGAACAACTTTAAACGTGGCACATTAACGACCAGAAGGATAGTTTTGTTTTTTCCTTTTCAAATTTATTAACTAATGAGTGTTTTGAAAAGTTTGAAGTGTTATTTATTAGGTATTGGTGCTAAGTTTTAGGACGGTAATTTAAGGCACATTTATAACGATGACTATATAATCATATAGGAAACGTGCAACATTATAGTAAAAGCATCAGCATCGAGTAATTAAGGAGAACCACATATGCTTTCAAAGTAGATGATTATAGGAGAGGTCCTAATTAATCACGCCCTAGGCAAGATTAAAATCATTATCCATCAGCAGCAGCTATAATTTTTGCTTTTTCTAATCCAACGGCTATAATTTTTGATTGAACCCAGCTTGAAAAAATCCTGTAGGAAAAAGAAAAAGTTAATTAAGGTGTAGATGTAAAATCAGGTTTAGGAATACGACGTGAAGGAAGCAAACCAGAATTGCTTAATGGCATCACGTGCAAATGGATCCCACCAACAGCAAACTCTATGGTACACAAAAGCTTTTAAAAGGGTGGCTGGCTAGGCCAACCTTTGCCTAAAATGATAGTAATATATAAAAAAACAAATTTACAACATGACCATATAGAATAGTGTTTGCTTGCCACTTGGCCTAATCCATTAATTAGGGGACACAAAAAAAGGTGTTTGATTTTGATAGATGGACCCATTTCATATCGATACTAGATATACTATGCACCAACTTGCTTCTTCAGTTTGATTAACTGCATATTCATCTGCTACTAATCACAATAAAATTGGCCAAACAAGGCCTTCATTTTGGCTTACATTAACACTGCTTGTCCTAGAGTCCATTTAAGTGCTTCAGCTTATTAAGTCCATTTCAGTCCAATAAAATTTCTATGTTAAAATTCTCTTCCTTCTTAATTATTAAGACGTATTTGTATTAAATATTAAATTTCTCTCATACTTTTAATGAGGGTAAATATGAGAAAATATTACAAAAATTGCATTGGTAATCTAAAATGATATATAAAAAAACCAAAGTAAAAATCTTAAAGTGACTAATATTTGAGACCAAAGGGAATACCATATTAGAATTTTTGATTGCATAAGCTATAATAACATAAAGACGGATATGGCAGTGTGATAAAACAAAATATATACAAATACAAGTGAGAGGATACAGATCTATTTGATGAAACCTTGTTGAGTTTACAATTGTTGACCCAATTTCAAAAGGGTAAGTAAGCAACACAGAAAAACAAAAAAGGAGCAAAATAAGGAAGTGAATGACAGAACAGGAGAAATTTATGATAAAATTTGCTAAGTTTTGGTGCTAGTTGTTTGGATTGTTTGGGTAAAAAAGAAATAGAAAGGTACCAGCCTGGCCTTTTCTCCATAAGGATTTCATGTTTATCTGCAAAGAGAAATTGAATGCATATTACCTGTAATCCTTGGATATTTTCTCTTTTCTTTGTTCCTATTAATTAATTTTAAAACATAGAAATGGACAAACAAGCAATCTTCAATGGCCTACCATTTCTGCTCCGAGCCAAAAAGCTGCATTTTTTTTTTTTTTTCGGCAGCTCTGCAATTGCTGATGGCAGTTGTACGTTTTTCTACAATTAGTTAAATCAAATCTATATATGTTTTAATCAGGCTGCAATTTATATCTTTGACCTTTTCAATAAAAGCAAACAACAGCACAAGATAAAATATAAATAATGCCAACAGAAATAAGTTGGAATTTCAATTCATTTCCCAAATTTATTTTAGTACATTGGGGCTATAGTACACAAGCTCAACCTTTTTTTTTTCTTCTAAAGCTCTCAGTCTCTCACCATTTCTATATATAAATATGTACATCAACTTTGGCAAACCTTCTAACTCAAACAAAAAGCACTTGCCACCTGGACTGGCAACTCAATCACAAGATAAATAGTTAAGTTCTTCTAAACTAGGATGGTTTCTTCTCCTATCCTCTTCGCAACGATCCTTTTGGATCAAATACACCATTACTTTACACGGTTGGTCAGCTGAAACAAAACCAAGTCTACTTGCACCACTAAGAATAACTTGCAAGTTTCATAACCTACCAAATTACGATCTCTCATGAAACTTGACAGACCGGGACAATGCTGCAGGATTCGCTTGTAATACTGAAGAAGCTTCATTTGTGTGATTCTTTTCATCACCTTTTGGTTCAAAGGCCTTAAATAGTCCTCGGCCACCAATTGAATCAGCTTTGTCATGCTTGATACCAAGTGTCGTCCATATCGAACTTTTTGCAGCTTCACCAGGGTCATCTATTCTCAATGTTTTGGGAATCCAGAGGCATCTTTCAGCATTCTTTTCTTTCACAGGCTCTTCTCCAGTATTGCTTTGCTTGGCCGTGCTTTCTTCCCTTGAATGCTTCCCCAAGGTTGGTGAGTTAGGGCCAGAGCTTGGTGCAGTTTGATTTGGATTTGGACATGATGGCTGAGGAACCCAAGGCATGTTCCAAGTGCCTGGTACAGTGCAGCCCCAATAAGCCGCTGTAGGATAGAATGGCATAGGAAATCCTGGAGGACAAAAAGCAGATGGGGGTACTGGAGAGCTCCATTGAGCTGAATTCCAAGCATAAGGCCAGGGGGCACCAGGAAAACAAGGTATCTGAGGTGGAAAGCCCTGGCAATTTTGTATCACTGGCTCTTCTGTACCACTTTTGCTTGCCTCATCCTTTGAATTTGAGGCCATTGCTGAAGATCCATTTGAGTTCTTATCCCCATTTGCTAGACCTCCATAAGAAACTGGAATCCTCAATGCTTCGGGTTTATGAAACCCATTCCTCGTGCCATCCTGCATTGTTTTATCAACAAGATTCAACACAGAGGCCATTGATTCATGAAGTGGAGGATCAGAGCCAAAGGTGAGGACTGTTCCATTGCTCTTCAATGAAGGATGGTGGACACCATTTGGGATCTCAGTTCGAACATTCTGGAGAGCTTCAGAGACAGTTATGTGACGATAATGAGAAGCTGAGTTCTTGTTTTTACGACGACCAGCACCAACAGGCACATTTCTCATAGTTCCCCCAGCTGTCCAATATCTCTGGCAATTCTTGCAGAAGTGCCTGGGTTGATTAACATTGTAATTATTGTAGTAACAGAACTTCGTGTCCATGCTATTACAACGAGGGCATGGCAGGATCTTGTCAGGTTTCTTCAGGGTCTTCTCTTGTGAATTACTAGTATCACTCTGTTCTTCCTCTGTTTTCGAAGTTTTTGATGTGTTGTCTTTCTCAACTGAAACTGTTATTGGGTTCTCACTCATCCCCGAGGCCGCATCAGGATATGATGACTCTTCTGAAGTAAGAGTTGGGGCTCCATTTTCCAGTTTACTGTCTGTTGGTTTTTCTCCAACTGAATCCTGAAATGATCATAATAAATTGGGGAAAACAAGTGAGTTCCAACCCTTATTTTCAACTGAAAAGATAACTTTGAAACTCGGCATGAAAAATCATGGTGACATGAAATCATAGACATATAACATCAACAGAATTATCAAACTACTGAAAGTTATGCTTCAAGTTAAACATGTCATACAAATGCAACACGTAAAAAGTGCCAACAGCAGGAAAAGTAAAGTACTTGCTTAGTTCATTCTATAATGATAAGTTAAATCTCTCAATTCCACTAAACAACAGCCTATATCAATCATTTGGAATACTGAAATATTTATTATGCAAACACTGAGCCCAGAAACATGAGGTCCCCAGTGGCACCTGCCATCTTCAATTTTCATTCACCTAGACGGATGGAATTAAATTGGGAAAGATTTTGGTGCATCAGAATCGAAGCATTTCCACAAATCAAGATTTATAGCAGGGCAAATAAAGGTCAAGTAGTTGTCAATTAAAGCATCAGAATTTTCCATTTGGCATTTATTTTCATTTTTGCAACTTTGTTAGAAGCACATGGAGCGCACAAAAACAGTTGATTGGTAGTATAACACGACCCCTATTCAGTTGACGATTACTTTCTATGAGAATCTATTCATAGATACAAATTTCGATCTAGATTACCAAAGGGGACCCAAAGTACCAGAAAGACCCTATAAAACTCGATTCAAATTAAAAAGTAAAATTAAGGAAAACAAAGGACGATGAAGAAGATGATGAAATTTCTGCCTTCAAAGATCTAAATCCGGCTCTTAATCTATCACTTTGATCGAATGGCAACCAATCTATGTCATTTAGAAGTAAACTACGAAGCTCCTCCCTTATTATGATACACAAACGGGTAATCCACAGAGGAATCGAGATTCACTCAAATTAAGGTGCTAAATTGCACAAGAAAAAACAAGTATTCAGAACCAAAAAAAAAAAAAAAAGAACAATCGAGTTCAAGTTCATCCAAAACTAAAACTAACCCATGAGCTATTCCAATTTTCAGCGAAATAGGTCGATTTCAAAAGACTAAAACCCCAATTAAATGAAATGAAAAAAATAATTACCATATCAATATCTTTGTCATCTCCATCTCCTTTTGTATTGGATTCTTCAACGGAAGAAGTAGCGCAACACAGAGGGTCCTGATCTTGACTAGCATCATCAAAGCAGCCGCCGGAACAACTAGAAGTAGCAGCAGTAGTAGAGATCTCTGCCACAGGAATCGTCTTCCCAAATAGCTTGATAGCCGAGTCTTTAGGCTCCGACATTTCTGCTGGTTGCTGCTCTGTTTTTTTCCCCTTTTTTAATTCTTGCCCTTTTTGAGAGGATAAACCCGAACAAATATGAATTGGGCGAAAAATTAAAATTAAGAATAAAAATCCCCAATAAAACTGAAAACTTTCTATAGAGAAAGAAAAGTGTGGGGAATTTTTACTTATGGGTAGAGAGAGAAAATCAGAAAAGAGAGATCTGACAGAGTTGGTTTTTTTTTTTTTTTTTTGTTCTGCTGCTGTTGTGTATTGTATTGGATTCTACGTTGTTTTCATCAATTTGGAGCAGCTGGGTGTTGCCACGTCATCAACGAGAGCAATTGTGAGCCACAAAATTTCTTTGTGGCCTTGAAGGAAAGATATTCTTCCTCTTCTCTCTTTTCTCTCTTTTTGATTCTCTACTCGCTACTTTCAAATCCTAGTCAGCAATTTCTTTTTCTCTTTTATTTTAATTTCTTTTTTTCTTTTTCAACATTACCCTTTTCCCTAGCCAAGATTTTATCTTTTTGAATTATTTTATTTTATTTCTTTTTCTTATTGTGATTAACATAATTTTTGTGGATGAAAACGTTAGTTGGCCCATGTCTCCACTTCGGTGCCTTTTGCATGTCTTATTCTTTGGCTATAAGGGCAATATTGTCAATAATATTTCAAATAATAATTTAGTCTCACACTAATTTTAAGAGGAATTTTAATGCATACTAAAATATCCATAAATTAAATTAATAGAATACTTAATGATATGCAACTCGACTTATAAATTAATTTTTTTTTTTTTAAATTCGAAATTTTAAATAGCAAAATTATGTTGTTCGATCTCATAAGTCTTTCTTCTCTCAAAAAGGAGTTTTCTTTTGTTTGTTTATATAAAATATAATAGTAGTGAACATGATAGAAATCCTACCACATGTTTCAACTTTTTAGTACTTTTTTTATTTTATTTTATTGATATTTTTGTTTATTCCAATGCATAATATTTTATTCAATCTATTAATTTATCCAATTTCTCTAATGACTTGAAGTGGATAAAATTAGTCCTTATTGTACCGTGAATTAACTAACTAAATGAATCAGGTTGTGTTTAATAATTATAAATTAAGTTTAAAAAAATTTTAAATATGAAAAGCTAAATGTTGATAAGTACTTCGAATCAAAATACCAACATCATCTCTTTGAGATCAAATAACGCTCTTAAATATTTGAGCCATTTTAATAATGGAAACACCAAATTAAGGTTTTATTTGCAAAATATAAATAAAATGTCAGTTTTATTGTACAGAAAGTCAAAAGCACCCAACTTCTCACAAAATACATTGTTTTCAATATTTTATTCTAAATTAGGGTTTTAGATGGGAGAAGTGAGACGGAGATTGGAACTCCTATCCTCATTTACCGGTTAGTCGAGATTCACTGTCTCCGTTTCTGATTAGTAAACAGGGAGAGATGCATATTTTATTCCCGTTCCTGCTAAAAAATGTATAATATTCTAATTTATAAATATAATATAATTTACAAAAAAGAATATTATCACTTATAATTTTATAATAATATAAAAAAATAAAATATAAATTATATTATAAAACTAAAAGATCGGTGAATTGACCGAGAAATTTACAAGGGTCCCCGTGGGAGCTCACGAGACTGGGAGAGAAATTTCCATCACCGTTCCCGATAAGATTTCGAGGATAAATTTATCCCCGTTTTCGCACCACGGGGATCCTAAACGAAAAATCTCAGTCCTTGTCTAGGTGGATCTCCAACATGAACGGATATCCACTTTCCCATTGATAACCCTATTGAAAATGCCACAATTTAATATAACGCGTGCTTTTATATGAAAATTGATTAAATGTGGCTCATCCTACTTTTTTTTTTTTTCGAAACCTCTGTGATCTTTTTTGTTAAATGCGGCTCATCCTATCTTTTTTTTTTTTATAGACCTTCTTTAATTTGCCTTTTAACTATTTAAACTGCAATGATTTTTTTTTTCCTTTTTTTTTTTTTTTTTTTTGCCTTGAATCAATTATATATTATATATTTGTATTTCAGTATGATGTTTTATTTCTACATATACCTTATTATTTTGTCTATTTCTTCACCATCAAATTGCATAAATCATCATTTTTCTTTATTTAAAAAAAAAACAAAAACAAAACTCAACAACAACTGTTATCATTATAAATGATAGTAAGGCACTATGGTTAATTAGGTAATTAACTATTAATAGTAGTTGGTTAAGGATTTTATATTTATTGTGTGTAACAACTATATAAGAAATCATCTCTTAAATTGTTCGTTTCACTCTCAAACGGCTGTCGCAACGGCTGCTAGAAGCTCCACTGAAAGACCACCAAAGCTAAAAGAGAAGAGAGAAAAAGCTTGTAGAGTTAATTAAATTGTATGTCATTCTTATTACTCTTTCTTCAAAAGTTGTCAAAAATATTAAGCAGTTTGATGTTAGCAAGAGGATATTTATAGTTAAGAATAGCATATAACATTGCAAGGGAGGTCTTGAATTCTACTTTCAAAGTGAAATGATTCATAATGGATTAAAAATTCTCAATAAACGGTGTATTTGAGAGATGAGTAAGTAAAGAAGCCGAATCTCTATAAATGTTTTTTATTTGATCATCTAACTGTATACTTCATTTGTGTGAAACTAAGATTTTATTTGTATACTTTTAATAAATTTTTTCTTTTTTATATAATGGAGACTTCTTTCGCAAATCATGGAATTACATCCATATATCATACATTCACTATCATCGTATTATGTGTGGATATATGTAGTTTGATTTCAGTTTGAAATAACAAGAATATATTTACCCCAAAAACAACATGCATAAAAATTTATCATTGTTATTATTTCCTGTACGTATTGTGACCCTGTATAAATCAACAACAACAAAGTATAATTAGTGATTTATTTGGTAAAGATTATTATTATTTATTATTATTACTATTATTATTGTGAGTTATTTGGATTTGACCAATCTAAGGGCGGATAAATCAACAACAAATGTGAAATCTCATACAAAAGGAAGCAAGAATGGAACCCCATGGGAATCCACGTCAACCAATTCATGAGGGATTTGGTCCCACATATGTTGACTCCGAAAATAGTCAACAAATCATTCCATTAGAGATTTTATTAGGGTCATGATAAGAATTTTTTTTTATTTCTTTTAAGTATTAATTAGAACTTAAATCCATATGATAAAAATATCAAATTAACGAAAAGAAAATAATAGTTTTTTAATACTTAAAATTAAATATAAATAATATGTTTTCATTTTCTTAATTAGAATTACAATTAATAAATTAAATATAAAATTAATATTAAAAAAATAAATAAATTAATAGTTAAAATAGAGAATTAAAGGGATTTCACAAAACGAGGAAGGATATTTTTGTTTTCATTTCAATTATTCTTTCAGAGATAATGTCATTGTCATTTTCACTCTACCGAGAATTTATAAAGAAACTTTTGTTTCCGTCATAACAAATTCAAACAGAAACAGAAAATATATTTTCTATTCAAATCCATAATCTATGAAAATAAACGTATTTTTAATTTCTCAATAGTTGTATCATATATTTATTGTATTAACATTTTTTCATTGGTACAATCAATTAAACGGGACCCTTTATAAAATTTTTTTTATTATTTCAAATCTTTTTGACGAAATTCAATGAAAAGAGAATATATTTATATTTTATTTTTCATTCTTTATTTTACCCTTTTTTTTTATAGGGGGGACTGTATTTGAATATTTGATGCACTGTAATATTTCTGGTCATCTAAGTCCACAGCTCCTTGCCACGTCATAGCCATATTCCCTAAGTGGACCCCACCTTGTCTAAAAGGTAAAGCGAAAAAATTAGTAAAAAAGGAAAATGCCCTCGCCCACCAATTTCCTGCAAAAAACCATGAGTAGCCACGTGAACGAAATGTCACACGTGTAAAGCATCTATGCTGGGTTTTCTTTTTTAAAAAAGGCAGGCACCTAAAAGAATCTACTACTAGTGGCTCAGCATTTTGTTGGTTAGATGGAGGTGATCTCTGATATTGACACGTATTCAACCCCCCACCAAAGCTGGTCTCTATCTTTTTCTTCATTCGTGTGTGCCTCTGATTGGATAACAAATGGATTACATAAATAAAATATTTCTAAAAAATATTACACGTCATCAGTTTAATTGAACTGGACGCGTTGATTTTTTCTTTTCAATAAAAATAATGTATTTCATTTGTATGTTTATTACTGGATTTTATTGTATGTGACAATTATAATACTGTACTAATATTATTTTAAACTGTAAATGGTATATCTATGTTTATTTTATTATATACTCCGTTATAGATTCTTTTATCCAACTTTCATCGGTAATATTTTGATTCCACAGTAATTAAGAAAATTAATTAGTAGATTATATTTTGATTAAAAAATCTCAATATACTAAATGATTAAATAGAGTAAATATTATCATTTTAATTGCCTAGGTATATGTAACAAGGGTATTTTTAATAATGTATTACTTAATTAATAATTAGACATTGCAAAATACATATATTGTTAAACACCAAAAATAGAAATTTTGCTTCTCAAATTTGGACGGATGAAGTATTTCGTTTATAAAACACCTGGATTTGTTTGAATTTGAACATGAAACAACTTAATTGTTGTCTATCACCACATTGGTTTTTGTAATCTTTTTTATAGTTTCATAATTATTCGGTTGGTTTTCTCACAACTAAGATTTGTTATGTAAATATTTATTAAAAAAAATTTGTTACATAAATTATGATCCAAATTTGAAATTTTTAAGCAAAAAAATTTGACACTACGAATTACTTAAATCAATTTTAATTCAAAGTTTCTAAATATTTGAATTGTTGTTATGCCTTTTTGTAGCAATAAAAAAGGTTATGGCATGTTACTATTGAAAACCAAATTAAACCGTACAACTGATGTACAGATTACATAAACAACATAAATAAACAGATTTACAGTTTATATGCAGGGAAAGTTCGTTTACGGATCAAAATGAACAACACCACAAGCCGGATCGTTCTGGTTGCCTTTTCTACGTATGTGCGAATACACAGAGTACGGGCGTTATCCACGAATTCTTCCGACGATCGAAAGAAAATATGTTTTCTTCGTGTTTTCTCTCTATGAGCTGTTTCCTGATTCTTTTTGGATCCCTACGAATTTCTTTGAATTTCTCCACGTAAATAAATCAGAGAAAACTTCCCTATATATAGAGGAAATACCCAACTTCCATCTATTTTTAGGGTTTAACCAAATTATTTATTTGGTGCCTATAATTTATCACAAATTATAGTTTAGTCCCTGTCATTCCAAAATATCATGGGTGGACCTAAAACCAACATCTCCCACTCGCACATGACAAGACATACTTTCATTGCGATTGAACACATATATTTCTTTCAATTCTCATTCGGCGAATTGACGCAACAAGTCAACGTAACAGCTAGACCTTTAAAGTTCTCATATATCGTTCCACCTTTAGTTTAACGTGACTTCCCCCCAGTTCATTTTCCATGATCATTAGTTTTCGACTCACTTTCGATCTCACGAAAACATCCATACACACTACATACCTTTTCCATGAAAAAGTATTGAGCTCGAGTGTTATACGATTAACAAGTGACATGTTACTGAAAATGTACTTCCTCTCTATAAATGACCTTTCGCCATATATCCAATGTTTATCTGAAAGGTCCCTAAATGCTCATTTATTGCTAACGCAGCCTGGTTTAGGGTTCTAATCAAGATAATCAGTTAGACATACCCTTCTTGTTATTTACAAGAGTCCTTAAGGGTGAATTGAAACATATAGTTTCATTTGGGTCTTACATTATGAAAGTTGAGATCAATTTTCTTCTTTCCATCCCTTGATCGGCTTTTACACATATTACTAAAATATGCCATAGTGTTTATCCACTTAGGACGTATGTTTTATCAACACTATGCGAAAGCATTCAGTCTCTAAATACAACTCATGCATTATTACCTTTAGTCCACATTTAAGCCGTTCACAGGGCAGCTTTAGGTATAAACGAAATATTAATATTACTGTGAGTAGACGACGCATTTTCGATGGAATGCGAGACTCCTTTTCGAAAGGGGCCCCTCGATCTCGAGCGGACCCCTCCCTCGCGTGGGGGTTTTTGGGAATGGAAAATCGGTTTTTTTGGGAAATAAATGGAATTAATACATAAAAGAACCGAGACCTAAGTCTCGATAGATATTGTAGAGTCGCCACCCGGCTCAGCTCAACCGGGAAATTCTTAAGGTAGCTGAACCGAACGAACGGTCGCTACACTATCCAGAGATTCGGGTCCGGACAAGTCCCTTATTTCGTGTCTAATTAAATTGAATATTGCCAATATTCTCAAATGGTATTTCAAAATCTAAAGTCAATATTTATTGAATATAAAAGGCATACAGCGCGCATATAAATATTTAATACAAAAGTAAGGAAAAGAAATAAATATTAATTGGCTTACAACCAAATTGAATGGAAAAATAAAAACTCTCGCCTCACTTTACAAGCGCCTAATATACACGAGAGTCTAGAAAAATACAACCGCCTAGAATACACGTATTGATCTATTAAATTACATCCAAAATAAAAATAAAAGAAATTAAAACCTGCAAAATAGACGGTTAGCACAATTTACGGCACGCCACAAGTTGGACTCAAATAGACAGACTTGGGAAATCAAGAATTGGGGGCATGCGTTTAGGGGATAACCAGGTTGGCTCGGTTAGCCGGCCCGGTTAGACCTGGAAAACATTTTGAAACGTCCCTGTATTTTGGTTTTTGTGGGAAAATCATTTTGAAAACAATTTTTCCAATTTACATGCATTTTTATTTATTAAGTGGGTTGGTTTTCGGGAAAACTAGGTCTCCGTCGTGGCATTGTTCTAAATGCAATTTTACTGGAAATTAAACCTAAGGTAGTGAATGCACATATCAAAATTCATTTTAATGATTTTCGGATTTTTCTGATTTTTTATGGATTTTTGGAAAATTTTTAGGGATAAAAGCTGAAATTCTGATTCCGGAACGAGGGTTATAGTCGTGCGACTGTAAACAGTTCAGGATCAAGATTTCGCCAAAATTTATTTGAAACAAACTGGGAAAAAGGCCTGAAAATCAAGAACACTCGTACGACTATAACTACAGTCGTATGACTATTCATCAAATCCAAGAACAGTCGTACGATTGTTCATGATTTCCAGGAGCAGAAACACGAAAACAGAGCAAAAATGCACAAAAATACACTCCAATCACCTAGAAAGCAAGAAATAGAGAAAGGAAAAGGAGTGCCTACCTTTTTAGAAGCCTATCCAAGTCGATTAGACCCCTGGCGTCGCTCCGATCCACAAGAATTTGTAATTTTTCCTTGAGTTTGGGGTTGAAAATTTTGTATCCAAAAATCTTCAAGTGTCAAGGTTCTTTATGGTTTTAGTCCGAAATTCTGATATGTTTGTGAGATTAGGTCGTTTCTCTATTGATTTTTAATCAATCTTTGATGTCAGCTTTAGGAATTTTTGAAGAAACAAGAAGAAGAGAAGTGATATGTTTTGCTTTCTCTCTTTTTTTTCTTTCTTTCTCTTTTTTTTCTTTCTTTCTCTTTTTTTTCTTTCTTTCTCTTTTTTTTTCTCTCAAGAGCTCTCTCTTTAAAAACTTTCCTCTCTCTTTTTTTTTCACCAGATCATCTCCTCCCTTTTACGTCAATCCCCCCCCTTTTCATCTCATCCTTGCTGCCTGATTCTGCTGCAAAGGGGAGGGCATTAATTGCCTTTCCCTTTACAGCCTGCAATCTCTGCTGCTGGCATATGTAAGTGGACATTACAGTCGTACGACTGTAATATTTTTAAGTACAGTCATACGAATATAACACATTAACACGACTGTATATTACAGTCGTGTAAGATCTGCTCTTTTTTTTCAAAAATCCAGCGCTTACAGCAGCCCCTCGCGTGATCAAATTGACTACCCGATCTTAGTCTGGGATAGTTGATGGGAATTTGAGAAACGTGACTCAAAGCGCCGCAGATACAGGAAATAAAGCATGTAACCAAGCTGCCGAAGCTTCACTGCTGTGGTGATATGTTGAGTTGATTGGATGGAATAAACCGATATCGGGTCTAGGTTACCTGAGGCAAAGCTGATGAGGAAATAATCCGATATCGAGTCCATGTTATCCGAGGCAAAGCTGATGAAGAAAATAAGCCGATATCGGGTCTAAGTTACCCGAGGCAAAGTTGATGAAGAAAATGAGCCGATATCGGGTCTAGGTTACCCGAGGCAAAGCTGATGAAGAAAATGAGCCGATATCGGGTCTAGGTTACCCGAGGCAAAGGTGATGAGGAAATAAGCCGATATCGGGTCCATGTTACCCGAGGCAAAGCTGATGAAGAAAATAAGCCGATATCGAGTCTAGGTTACCCGAGGCAAAGTTGATGAAGAAAAAAAGCCGATATCGGGTCTAGGTTACCCGAGGCAAAGCTGATGAAGAAAATGAGCCGATATCGGGTCTAGGTTACCCGAGGCAAAGCTGATGAAGAAAATGAGCCGATATCGAGTCTAGGTTACCCGAGGCAAAGTTGATGAGGAAATAAGCCGATATCGGGTCTATGTTACCCGAGGCAAAGCTGATGAAAAATAAGCCGATATCGAGTCTATCAGAGGCAAAGTTTGCTGCGGTTTGAAATGGAATAGATCTGGGCTGGTGCCGAGTTTACATTACCCGAGGCGGATCTTCTGTGAAACTTAAGACAAAGCCGATCTGGGCTGATACCGAGTTCATATTACTCGAGGCGAATCTACCAGAGAACCTGAGATGATGGAGCGGATCTGGGCCGATACTGAGTTATACTACTCGAGGCGGATCTACCAGGGAACTTAAGATAATGGAGCGGATCTGAGCCAATACCGAGTTCATATTACTCGAGGCGGATCTGCCGGAGAACCTGAGATGATGGAGCGGATCTGGGCTGATACCGAGTTCATATTACTCGAGGCGGATCTGCCGAAGAACCTGAGATGATGGAGTGGATCTGGGCCGATACTGAGTTCATATTACTCGAGGCAGATCTGCTGGGGAAGAAATAAGCCGATCTGGACCGATACCGAGCTTACATTACTTGAGGCGGATCTACTGGGGAACTGGATGATGAATTCCTGTGCTTAAAATGGCAAGTCTTCATTCCTTGATCGAGAGACTTTTGAACAAAAATTTTTGCCCCTTCGATCAAGAATGAAGACTAGCCGAGGATGAATGATTGATGTATGCAATGTATGCATGCATGATGATGTATATGTACATGTATGCACTTTCTATTATTGGATGTTTCTTCTTTCTGCTGGGGGAAGATATATTGTGCCCCTGGTTGATCCCGCTTTCTTTGAGGGCGTTGTTCAATGATTGTTAAAGAAGTGAGGTGACTTCTAGGGATGTGTGATACTGCTGGGGAATTGATTGTAGTTTTCTCTATGGATGTCCTACTGTGGAATAGTATGGGTAAACTCTGTTGGAGAGTAATGTAAAGAATCCTGCGGGGCATTGTCGGGGAAATCATGCTTTCCCTGTCCCTGGGGAGATTGTGAATTTGTGAGTGCTCTAATTTTTGCCTGGGTTGCCCGATGTGGGTTTTCAGCCCAGCGAGCTGCTCTAATTTTTGCCTGAGGCGCCTTTTCGGTTTTCACCTCAGCGAGCTGCTCTAATTTTTGCTTGAGGCGCCTTTTCGGTTTTCACCTTAGCTTTGTTTGTTTTTTTTTTGGGAGAACGATGAAGATGACACCGTGACCCCTTATTGCTCTTACAGGAAGATGAACTGGATTTTAGAGGATGATAAAAGATTTCAAATCGCATGTATTTAGTGCATTTTCACTGGTTAAACAACACGATGATATTGATCAGTTAAATGCAAAGTGCTTTCTTTAAATGTATGTTTATACAAGATAATTTTGCTTATGCATTTGTCATACCCATGCAAATATATTTAAACAAACATTTCACTTTATTGATGAAAATAAAAATGAGTACATTTGAAATGATTGACCCCTAAATGATACACATTCCACACTATGCCGGAATCCGTCACCAGTCGTCCTTCTCAGATTTTCTGACTGGTCATTTTCTCTTGTGTCTTAGTTTTTGCCTAGACCGCTCTTTTCGAGTTTTTAGCCTAGCAGACCCTTTCTTCTTCTTCTTCTTTTTTTATACATGATAATGCTTCAGCCGGTCTTGGTTGACAAGGTTTGTGAACTCATTTCTGTCCATGTCCATGATGCTAACGCCACACTTCGAGAGCACTTTCTTCACCACATAGGGCCCTTCCCAATTAGGCCTGAATTTGCCCCTAACATCGACATTGGAAGGCCTTAACTGCTTTAGGACCAAGTCACCCGCTTTCAACTTCCTCTTGGAGTATTTCACATTACGGTTATAGGCCCTGGCCATTCTGCACTGGTACATCTGTAGGTGATCCAGTGCCTTTAGCCTCCTTTCATCTAGTGCAGCCAACTGCTCGTACCTAGCTTGAACCCATTTGGTTTCTGGCAATTGAGCTTCCAGGGCAACTCTGAGTGACTTGAGTTCTATTTCCACTGGTAACACTGCTTCCATACCGTATACCAAGGCATAAGGAGTTTCTCCTGTTGGCGTTCTGATGATGGTTCTGTAACCCCAAAAAGCATTAGGTAGTTTGTCGGCCCAATCTCTGTAGGTGGTTACCATCTTTGATAGGATTTTCTTTATTGCCTTATTAGCTGCTTCCACTGCTTCGTTAGCCTGTGGTCTGTATGGAGAAGACTTATGATGCTTAATGCCACGCTCTGCAAGTAGGTCAGCTGTTGCCCCTTGAAACTGTACTCCATTTTCAGTTACTATGTGGTGAGGAATCCCATACCGAGCAAAGATGTTCCTCTGGATGAACTTGACCATCTGCTTGGCTGTTACATTAGTGAAGGATTCTGCTTCGACCCATTTGGAGAAGTAATCAACTGCCATGACTATGAATCTGTGCCCATTAGACGCAGCTGGGTGAATTTCACCAATCATATCTATCCCCCACGCTGAAAATGGCCAAGGGGATGCCAAATTCTATAATTCAAGTGGAGGAAGACGGCTGATATCTGCATAGATCTGACATTCATGACATCTCTTCACCTTCCTTATGCAATCTGCCTGCATAGTCATCCAGAAGTATCCTTGTCTCATAATCTTCCTGGCCATGGCAAGTCCATTCATATGTGGCCCACAGGACCCTGCATGTACCTGCTGCATCACTTCTTCGGATTCTTGCTCTGTCAAGCACCTTAAAAGGACTCCATGTGTTGTTCTTTTGTATAACTTGTCCTTGAAGATTCTGAACTGACTAGCCAGCCTTCTTATTGACAGTTTATCAGTAGCACTGGCCTCTTCTGGATATTTTCCTTCTTTAACGTACCGGTAGATGTCAAAGAACCATGGTTTCTCTTTAGCCGTCAGCTCCATCACTTCATGCACTTCAAAGCAAGGATGTCTGGAAATGGCTATAACCAGTGGTTGAACTTACGTTTCCTCTGGATTCTCCCACATGGAAGACAAGGTTTCTAATGCATCGGTCATTCTGTTCTCATCCTTGAGGACATGTTTGAATTTGCACTGGCCAAACAAATCTTTTCTGAAGTGTAACAGCTCTAAGTAAGGCCGTAAGGCTTCTTCTTTCAGCTCCCACTCACCCTGAGCTTGCCTGATCACTATAAGTGAATCACCGACAATTAAAACATCATTTTCCCCTAAGGTTAATAGAGCTTCCATTCCAAATAAGCATGCTTCATATTCTGCCCCATTATTGGTTATGGGAAAGATCAGCCTCTTCGATAAAGGAATAATCTCACCATCCAGTGTTGCTATAAGTACCCCGATTCCAGTGCCTTTTCTATTCACTGCCCCATCAAAGCACATAACCCATCTTTTCACTTCCACCACGGCCAATTGTTCATCTGGGAACTCTAAATTTTATGTGTAATCCGATTCCAATGGTTGATTTGCTAGAAATGGTGCCACCGCTCACCCTTTGATGGTTTTCTTTGTGACGTGCTCGATGTCAAACTCAGATAAGAGTAACAGCCATCTGGATAGCATCCCAACCAACACTGGTGCTTCATAGAGATACTTCATTGGATCCACCTTAGCAACAGCTTGTATCTTATAGGATTGGAAATAGTGGCACAGCTTCTTGGTTAGCCAAATCATTGCCACACACATCTTCTCCACCAGTGTATACTTGGTTTCATACTCTAGTAATTTCTTGCTAAGGTAGTAGATAGGGTGTTCCTTCCTGTTGTCTTGTTCTTGTGCAAGCATTGCCCCTATAGAGGATTCTTCAACTGCCAAATACAAAATCAGAGGTTTCCCTGGAACTGATGGACTTAATACTGGTGGCTTTAACAGGTAAGCCTTGATCTCCTCAAATGCCAGCTGACACCTGTCATCCCACACAATCGACTGATCTTTCTTTAATAGCTTGAAAATTGGTTCACAAGTGGAAGTCAACCGTACTATGAAGCGGCTGACATACTGTAAGGAACCCAGGAATGATCTGACCTCCTTTTCTGTCTTGGGGCAGGCATATTTTGGACCTTGATTTTATCTGTGTCCATTTCTATCCCTCTCTGGCTGACTACATGACCTAACAGCTTCCCTGATGTGACCCCGAATATGCACTTCTTGGGGTTAAGCCGCAAGTTGTATTCTCTAATGCATGTTAGAAATCTATCCAGGATAACAGGGTGTTCCTCCCGAGTTGCTGATTTAACAAGCATATCATCGACATACACTTCGACTTCTTTATGTATCATATCGTGCAACAGAGTTGTGACAGCCCTCTGGTAAGTGGCGCCAGCGTTCTTCAATCCGAAAGGCATCACTCTGTAGCAGAAAGTGCCCCATTCTGTGATGAATGATATTTTCACCTTGTCAATCACATCCATCAAGATTTGGTTGTACCCTGAAAAGCTGTCCATAAAGGAATAAATTGCTGCTTTTGCTGCACTATCAAGTAGGATGTCAATAATGGGCAGTGGAAAGTTATCTTTTGGGTATGCTTTATTCAGGTCCCTGTAGTCGACGCATACTTTGACCCTTCCATCCTTTTTAGGCATAGGGACAATGTTGGCTAGCCATTCTGTGTACTCCACCACTTCGAGGAACTTAGCATCTATTTACTTAGCCACTTCTTCTTTTACCAGCGTAGCCCATTCTGGCCTCAGTCTTCTCAACTTCTGCTTTAGCGGTCTGAACTTGGGGTCTGTCGGGATTTTGTGCACTGCTATCTCTGTGTCCACACCCGACATATCTTCATACGACCAGGCGAAAGCTTTAACATGTTTTTGGAGTATTCTTATTAATTCTTTCTCTTCCTCGGATTTTAGCTCATGTGAAATGAGTACCATTTTAGGGTTTTCATTTGTACTTATGTTGATTTCTTGCAATGCGGTGTCATGTATGCTAAATATGCTTGATGGTGATTTAGATGCATGCACAGAATTATCAGGATAAACATCACACAAGTAAGCAAACTGGGATTTCATTACATAGAACTTATCATAAAGTACATCAGTTACATTGAAAATGGAAGAAATAGATACAACAAAATCATTTTCATCCTCCACAGGCTGAGGGCCTTGTTCTTCATCAGCTTCCATCTTCCCTTTCAGAGCGTCATCCTGGACTGCAGCTTCCTCTGCTTCTTTTCCAGTCACCTGCATCTTAGCCTACTCCATGACTCTGGCTATCTCAGCGATCACAGAATCTAAGTTCAGTTTAACCATCAGTTCTTCATCAAACCCTTCCCTAGATTTTCCAAATGCCTTACTTAAAGCAGCAGTCAAAGCACTTGAAATCACCTCTGTAGCTTCAGCACAGGTCTTCTTTCCATCTTCCTCCTTGGCCACCTCTATGGCTTCTGCTACCACCTCAGATGGTTCTCCTTGTAAAATCTCAGATCCAGCAGCTGCTTCTCCCGCCCTCACAGGGACTACTGGCCCTTCTTGACTTTTCTCAAAATCCACAACGTCAGCAAAGATCTTGAAGCCAGGATACTCGACATTTCCAACCATCACAGGTTCAGTTTGGCCCTTGTAAAGGCCTTTTCCTGCCTTCAGAAATGGCTTCATCATAATCTTTCCATTCTTGCCCTTCCTCAGATTCTTTTGCTCAGATGCCCCTTCTACATAACCAAGGCCACACTGCTTCGACTTCCCCGAGTCGATCTTAAATTCTGAAACCCCTTGTAGATTGATTCCGAGCCCCATTCCCGGGATGAAGTTATGCTTATACAAATACCGGGATAGCCACTCCGGCATGTAATTCTCATAAAGAACCATAGGAGCATCTGTGGTTTCTCCCTCCTTGATTACAGTGACTTGGAATCTGCCAAAGGGAACCACTCCTTCATTCACTGCCGCTACCATCGATTGGGCATCCGCCTCAATAGTCACAATTCTGCCGTTTATAGAGAACTTGATCTTTTGATGCAATGTGGAAGGGACAACTCTCAAAGGATGGAACTAGGGCCTTCCAAGCAATAGGGAAAATGTGACCGGGATGTCAATCATTGTAAAAGCAACTGTGGACCTAACTGGCCCAACCTCTACTTCTGCCTCAAACGTCCCTATCACCGTCCTTTTAGAGTCATCATATGCTCGAATGACTGTTGAGGATCTTTTTAACACTTCTTCACTTAGCCCCAGAAATGGCAACATCTTTAGTGGGCAGATATTCAGTGCCGATCCATCATCCACCATGACACAAGGCATTACCTTATCCATCACATGGGCCCTGACATAAAGAGCCTTGTTGTGGGCCTTCCCTTCAGTAGGCAGGTCTTTCTCGGAGAAGACAATGTCATGACTTCCAACATGGACTTTATCTAACAAGCCGCACATAGCCTCTGGAGAAGCTATAGGGGAGACTTCGATTTCTGACAGTTTCTTTACTAAAGCAGCCCTATGCTCCTTGGAAGTCAGAAGGAAATGCCATAAGCTAGCTTGAGCGGGGGTCTTCTTCAGTTGGGAGATAACCAGGTCCTCTTTCTCGACTCCCTTTGACGCCGATGAACTACCCGACCCAGTCACCGGGGCTTTGTCTTTCATCTGATCTGCCGGCTGATATACCCTACCACTTCGGGTCACATGCTGCACTTCCTGGACCTTCAGCTTTTCAATGGTTGGAAGCTTAACTGTTTCCTCTCCATCAGACCACTCATACTCGTCCTCAGAATCAAGATCATTTAAGCTTATTGGCTTGATCTCCTTCCACTCCTCCTGTTCTTCACATTCTGTTTCCACCCCGAATTTCCCCTACTGCCACAGCTTGAATGGTAGGGTTTGCTTGGAGAACTTGTGCGAAGATAAAATTGGCGGGCAGCCCAGAATTTGAGTGCCGGCAGCGGGTTGGTTTTAGTGCTAGGCCTGGGTGGCTCCTGCAGCTTCCCTTAGTCAATAAGTTTTTGGATGGCATCCCTTAGCTTATAGCAATTATTAGTCTTATGACTGACAACCACATGATAAGAGCAAAAATTTCCCTTATCAGCTTCGGAAGGCTTTTCGAAGGGTCTTAAGGATTGCAGCAATCCACCATTTCTACACTTGGCAAATATCTTCACCAAAGGAAAAGCCCAAGGTGATATGCCTAGTACACCCGGATTCTTACTCTAATTGCCCTGTTGCTGAGTCATAGTAGCAACTTCCACCTGCTTTACCTCTGAGGTCTGCCCCCCTTTTCCGCTAGAACTTGAACCAGAACCACTGCCAGACCCAACTGCTGCAGTTGACCTATAACCAGAACCGTATCCTGAGCCCCTACCACCCTTGTGTCCGGTTGCCTTTTCCTCTTCATCCCGTTCTATTTTCATTGCCATACTATAAACCTCGCTGAGCTCTTTGAAGGAATGGAATTTCATGTTGTTCTTAAAGACATCTTTGCTGCCATCTATCAACTTCTGTATAAGCTCGTCTTCATCTGGACGATTCTTCAAGAGAATCATTTTGTTCATCCAGCGTTGGTAGTACTTGTCGAAGGGCTCGTTGAACTTCTGCTTTATCCTTTCCAAATCATACAGCTTCACCTGGATTTTAGTGTTAAAGCTGTAGTATTTGATGAAAGCCACCGATAAGATCTCCCAATCAGATTGTTCCTCCTCCGTCAGTGAGTTGTACCATCCTAGCACTCCTCCCTCTAGTATGGTAGGGAATAGATTAATCAACTGCTGCTTTGTGGCGCCCGCCTTTAGTATAACTCGGGCATACAGATTCACATGGGCCTCCGGCGAGCCCATTCCTTTGTAAGTAGGGATTTTCGGCACCTGGAAGCCGATGGGAAATGTCTCGATGCCCTTACTGATCATAGCATCAACGTTTACCCCTTTCCTTGATTCTGCACTAACACCGACCCCCTTCTTCAACTGGGCCACTACTTCATCCAGCTGAGAACATTTTGCCTTCATTCTCTGTTCCATAGTTGCTTCTATTTCTTGTAGCTTCTCAAGACTGGCCGAAACGTCACCACCCTGTTCGGATGACTCAGCCTCTTTCTCTTTCCCGGCTCTACTGCCATCGGTGTCACCAGCTTCCCTTACAACTGCTCTCATTTCTTCCTTCAACATGTCACAGAAGTCTTGCAATCTGAAGAAATCCTTCAGAACATCAGCCATGCTTGGTGTTTGATTTGCCATGCTCACCTCTTCCCCAGACTCATCCTCTGTCTTCTAACTGCCCTTGAAGCTTGGGATCTAGTCCAAGGTCGCTCCAGTGTATTCTGCTCAGGATCATACAGGAAGTATTAGGATCATGAATGAATGGCGTGATATGGTATGAAAAGTAAGGCATTGAGAATGCTTGAAATGAATGGAATGGGATTATGTATGAAATGATGGTATGAATGTTTTTTTTTACTATCTTTCTCCTTTTTGGAGCATTCCAAAAACACCCAATGCTTATGCAAAAATGTCACGTGTGGGCCGTCACATGGACAGAGCTTCGGCTCCTTTGGGGCACCTAATGAATTCGTCACGTGTATACCGGCACACGGACAGAGTTTTGACACTTTGTAGGTCTATGAGATGATATGAGATGGTCATATGGGCCGGGCCCACAGACAAGGTTTTGATGCTTTGGAGCATGTGATATGAAATGATGTTATGAGAAAGTCACATGTAACAGGGACACAGACAAAGATTCGACATTCGAGGAACGCCTTTTTATGATTTGGTGATGCTATGGGCCTATATGTATACTAATCGAGCACTCCGGGAGTACCCTGAATGATGAATTAATGTCATGAAGTGGTCGGATGTGGACCACGGTGTTATATGATGTTTATGCTAAATGGGTGTGATTCCATGAAATGCATCGTGCGAATTGTTACACGAAAATGGGCCTAAGGCCGTTGTGGCTTTTATTGAATGAAATGATTTTGGTGGAATGGCTGAATGCAATCTGGTGCATTGGCAAAACACGAGTATTTTAGTATACCCGATATATGATGGAATGATATGATCATGGTAGGCGTCCTTGGAATGTCCCTAATTTAATTCAGGTGATATGTCGTGAATGCTTATGACACACGAAATGCAAATGGCTGCACAACAACATGGTTAGGATGCGTGACACACAAGATGATGTTATTTATACTATGTGAAAAATGCTAATCACACAAATATAACGTTATGGCTGAAAAAGAAATGGTTAGTATGAATGGCAAACGGATGATTTAATGTTTTCACACGAAAATAAAATGCAAATGGCTGCATAAAAATGTGAGTTAGTATCACACAAAATATTTTATGAATGGAAAATGTTAATCGTGTATGGAAAATGACAATTATGATATGTCGTGAAATGTCGAGAACCGTGTAACATGTAGCACACGAAGCGAATTCTTCCAACCTTATTTCTCCAAGCGTGGTCGGTCTCAAAAATTCTAACCGAGTCCTAGGTGGAGTTCTCTTCGATCACCAACTAGGGGTGATGAAGGCACGATTTTAATTTATTTGCACATGATTTATTCTGGTATCCTAAGGGAATCCAACTAGGGCTGCCTATATGAGTTCGGTCCAAGTCGGGTTAAAAAATCAAGGTTCCCATAGCAAAATATACTCCTCACTTCTTCCCACTCAAGGGTCCGAACGAAGGGGTTCGTACGAGGCTATGAGTGGCGTTTCGTATTCGTGTCCCTAAGACCAAGAGGAACTTAGGCGACACTTCAACAATCCACCGGGCTATAAAAGGATACCTAAACTAATGCAACAATGGCTAACTAAAATGCAAATAAAATACCAAAATAGAATCATCCGCCTTATTTTAATTAGACACTTTTCAGGGCTTGTCAAAATTCTTTTAAGTTTTTAAGAAAACTTTTAAGACCTCCCCAGTAGAGTCGCCACTGTGAGCGGACGACGCGTTTTCGACGGGACGCGAGACTTCCTTTAGAAAGGGGCACCTCGATCTCGGGAGGACCCCTCCCTCGCGTGGGGTTTTTGGGAATGGAAAATCGGTTTTTTTGGGAAATAAATGGAAATAATACATAAAAGAACCGAGACCTAAGTTGCGATAGATATTATAGAGTCGCCACCCGGCTCAGCTCAACCGGGAAATTCTTAAGGTAGCTGAATCGGACGAACGGTCGCTACACTATCCAGAGATTCGGGTCCGGACAAGTCCCTTATTTCGTGTCTAATTAAATTAAATATTGCCAATGTTCTCAAATGGTATTTCAAAATCTAAAGTCAATATTTATTGAATATAATAGGCATACAGCGCGCATACAAATATTTAATACAAAAGTAAGGAAAAGAAATAAATATTAATTGGCTTATAACCAAATTGAATGGAAAAATAAAAACTCTCATCTTACTTTACAAGCGCCTAATATACACGAGAGTCTAGAAAAATACAACCGCCTAGAATACACGTATTGATCTATTAAATTACATCCAAAATAAAAATAAAAGAAATTAAAACCTGCAAAACAGAGGGTTAACACAATTTACGGCACGCCACAAGTTGGACTCAAATAGACAGAATTGGGAAATCAAGAATTGGGGGCATGCGTTTAGGGGATAACCGGGTTGGCTCTATTAGCCGGCCCGGTTAGACCTGGAAAATATTTTGAAACGTCCCTGTATTTTGGTTTTTGTGGGAAAATCATTTTGAAAACAATTTTTCCGGTTTACATGCATTTTTATATATTAAGTGGGTCGGTTTTCGGGAGAACTGGGTCTTCGTCGTGGCATTGTTCTAAATGCAATTTTACTGGAAATTAAACCTAAGGTAGTGAATACACATATCAAAATTCATTTTGGTGATTTTCAGATTTTTCTTATTTTTTATGGATTTTTGGAAAATTTTTAGGGATAAAAGCTGAAATTCTGATTCCGGAACAAGGATTACAGTCGTACGACTGTAGTTTACAGTCGTGCGGCTGTAAACAGTTCAGGATCAAGATTTCACCAAAATTTATTTGAAACAAATTGGGAAAAAGGCCTGGAAATCAAGAACACTCGTACGACTGTTCATCAAATCCAAGAATAGTCTCCAGAAGCAGAAACACGAAAACAGAGCAAAAATGCATAAAAATACACTCCAATCACCCAGAAAGCAAGAAATAGAGAAAGGAAAAGGAGTGCCTACCTTTTTTGAAGCCTATCCATGTCGATTAGACCCCTGGCGTCGCTCCGATCCATAAGAATTTGTAATTTTTCCTTGAGTTTGGGGTTGAAAATTTTGTATCCAAAAATCTTCAAGTGTCAAGGTTCTTTATGGTTTTAGTCCGAAATTCTGATGTGTTTGTGAGATTAGGTCGTTTCTCTATTGATTTTTAATCAATCTTTGATGTCAGCTTTAGGAATTTTTGAAGAAACAAGAAGAAGAGAAGTGATATGTTTTGCTTTCTCTCTTTTTTTTCTTTCTTTCTCTTTTTCTTTTTTTTTTTTCTCTCAAGAGCTTTCTCTCTAAAAACTTTCCTCTCTCTTTTTTTTTCACCAGATCATCTCCTCCCTTTTACGTCAATCCCCCCCCCTTTTTCATCTCATCCTCGCCGCCTGATTCTGCTGTAAAGGGGCGGGCATTGATTGCCCTTCCCTTTGCAGCCCGCAATCTCTGCTGTTGGCAAATGCAAATGGACATTACAGTTATACGACTGTAATATTTTTAAGTACAGTCGTACAACTGTAACACATTAACGTGTGAGATCTACTCTTTTTTTTTTTCAAAAATCTAGCGCTTACAATTACACATATCACTTATGGAGTCTTTCACATCTCCATCTATATTTTTACCTATGAACACACTGCTCATAGTAAAAGATTCATCTATGTGAGTAGATGCATTTCATCAACATACTGAACTATACTAAATAGCTCCATGTGTATCGCTTTAACTAGTGAATGAATTTGAACACAACAAAATAACTCACATTCTATTCCAATAGAATTTTCCAAAGTTATTACAACAGTTCAAAAACAACAACATGTTCCTATAACCTACGAAGACCAAATTCCAAAATGTGTTTACTAAAAACATTTGGTGCTATTGGCTTCGTTAACGAATCTGCAATCATATCTCCAGTTGGAACACGCACTAAACTCATTTCACCCTATGCTACTTTGTCTTTAACAAAATGATATTTTATATCGATATGCTTGCTTTTTCCATGATAATAAGGATTCTTGGAATAAGCTATCGATGCAGTGATGTCGGAATAGATAGTAGTACATTTCCCTTTAGGCAATAGATCCAAAAGATCTATGAAGCCTTTTAACCAAACTACTTCTTGTACTGCAGCTGCTATAGCTACGTATTTCGGCTCCATAGTCAACAATGCCACGCAAGTTTGTTTCTTGCTACATCAGGAAATTGCACAATTTCTTAGAGTGAAAATATACCCAGACGTGGACTTCCTCCTATCTTTATCAGTTCCATGATCAGCATCTGTGTATCCTTTTAACTGCATATCCTTTCCGTGATAACGAAGGCAATAATTTGAAGTCCCCTTCAAATATCTCAATATCCTGCCCAATGCTTCAAACCTGGATTTGCTTGATATCGACTTGCGAGACCAACCGCAAAACCTATATCAATTCGTGTACAAATCATAGCATACATCAAACTTCCAATTGCACACAAATAAGGAATTCTCTCCATCCTTTTAGTCTCTTCTGGAGTCGTAGGACATATACTTACATTCAGTTCCATATCTTTAACAATAAGGGTTAGATAAGGATCACAGTTAGCCATACCAAACCATTCTAAGATCTTATTGATATACGTCTCTTGTGAAAGAGCCAATAATCTCTTAGATCGATCTCTTGAGATTTTAACCCCAAGAATGTAATTAGCTTCTGCTAGATCTTTCATCTTAAAGTTAGAAGACAACCAAGTCTTTACTTTCTTGAGTAAGGAAATGTCATCCTACTAAAAAAATATTGTCAACGTATAATGTTAGAATGACAAACTTCCCTCCATTTTCACGCTTAATGTAGACACACAAGTCTACATTAATTACCTCAAATTGCATTGATATAATCGCTTCATGGAAATGAAAATACCATTGTCTTGAAGACTGTTTAAGGCCATAAATTGATCTCTTCAATTTACAAACCTTGTGTTCTTGACCCTATACAACGAAACCTTTAGGTTGAACCAAATAGATTTCTTCGTTCAGTTCACCATTTAAGAATGCAGTCTTTACCTTAATTTGATGTAATTCAAGGTCCATACATTGTTACAAAAGCAAGTACTATTCTAATAGACACGAACAAACAACGGTTGAAAAAGTCTCCTGATAGTCACTTTCCTCCTGTTGTGTGAACCCCTTCGCCACCAGCCGACTCTTAGTATGGATAGGCTTCCCATCCGCTAATCACTTAATAGTATGTACCCACTTATCCCCAATGGCTTTACGCCCTTTGGGTAGATCAACTAGTTCCCAAACTTTGTTGACCCTTATTGACTCCTTCTCACTTTCCATCGCTTTTATCCATTCTTCCTTTGCTGGAGATGGCAATAACTCTCTCATGTTAGTGGGAATGTCTTCAATTTGAGCTACAATCGAGGAAGCTTCGCTATCAACTAAATGACGGCATCGCAGAACATTTCCTCTTTTTGATTACGTCAGAGGTTCTGCTTCTTGATAAACAAATCTCATATATTCATTAAGACTTTGGGCAGAACTCCCACTGAGATCTATATCCATATTCACAATTGAATTTTGAACAAGACTCCTACTCAAATCAAGACCACTCAAGTCAGGGTTAGGATTACTCAAATCCATTTGTGAAGGTTGAAAAACATCATTTTCCTCCCTTTCCCATACGTCTTCAACTTCATTCCTCGCACTCGGATTGAATGATCCTGAAGTTTCAGACTCTTAAATTTCTAAGAAAGTGAATTCCTTATCCACCTCTCCTAGCTTATAAAATTCATTCTCTAAGAATGTGACATCTCATGACTCAAATTTTGTTACTTGATCATTTTCATTCCCTCCCACTAGAACATATTCTTTTAAGAGATAAGGATATCTTATAAAGATACCTTTCTTGCCTCTTGGGCCTAGCCTGCCATGCTTGCTAGATGTGTCACAAACATAGGTAGCACATCCCCATGGTCGTAAATGGTTCAAATTAGGCTTACGGCTCGTCTATAATTCATAAGGTGTGGTTTCAACGGATTTAGAAGGTACTCTATTGGGTATATATGTGGCAGTCAACAATGCGTGTCCCCAAAAGGATATAGGTAAGTTTGCTTCAGCCATCATAGACCTTACCATCTCTAAGAGGGTTTGGTTTTTTCTTTCCCCAACTCTATTTTGTTGTGGAGTTCTTGGTATGGACAACCGATGTTCAATACCTCTTTCATCATATAAAACTTTAAATTCCTCGGAGAGGTACTCTCTTCCACGATCGGTCCTTAAAGTTTTGATTCTCTTATCTAATTGATTTTCAACCAGAGCCATAAATCGTTTGAAACATGCTAATGCTTCAGATTTATGTGCAATCAAATAGACATGACCATACCTCGTATAGTCGTCTATGAATGTAATGAAATAATACGCATCATGCCTTGCCTTAACATTCATTGGGCCACAAATGTCAAAATGAATTAGTTGCAATGGTTGGTTAGCTCGCGTAGCTTTACCAAATGGTTTTCTTGTCATTTTTCCTTTTAAGCAGTTCCCCTAAGTTGGGAGATCTATTTTTGATAAATCAGCCAATAAACCTGCTTTGGCCAATGTTGACCAATGTGACTAAGTCTCGTATACCACATTTTTGAAATGTTAACATTATCCATAGATGAGTTAATAGAAAAATAAAAACTATTATTACACACATAAGTGGGATCCAAATCCATAACAATAACAGCATCCAACAAATGTCCACCACCAAAGTAGATATTGTTCATACAAAGACTATAATTGTTCAATTTAAAAGATAACATGAATCCTAAATTTATAAGGGCATAAACAGATATCAAGTTCCTTCGAATTCCAGGAGCATTAGGACATCTTTAAGAAACAATGGTCGACCACCATTTAAGACCAGCTGGCAACAGCCAATCCCTAAGACATTTTCCTTTGAGTTGTCACCCACGTAAATCCACTTTGTTCCCCGTGGAACACTTTGGAACTCAACAAAGGAATCTCGATCCTTTGTTGCATGGTCTTTGGCTCCTGAGTCTACACTCCACAAAGGACGAGATTCAGTTAGGAAAACAAAACTTGAAACAAATGTATAACACTTACATAATTCGGTAACATTTACCTAAGGAGCTTTGCAGTCTCTTGCAAAATGCCCCTTTTATTTGCAATTATAACATCTCAGCCTAGAAATGTTAGCTTTCTTCTTGCCCTTGTTTTGAACTGGAACATTGCCCGCCATTCCCTTCACCTTTTTGTTGAATAACCTCTTGTTCTTTTTCTTGGACTTCAGACCAGAACTTGAACTAGCCATGTGAACCTCAGATTTCACACTTAGAGAAGCTAAACGGTCCTCTTCTAGCTCAAGATGATGAACTGCATCATCAAAAGTCGTGATTTCACTGGCATGAGTGAGATGCAACTTCATATGCTCCTACCCATTTGGCAAAGAATGTATCACAGCTTGAACTTTTTGCTCCTCGGTTAATTTATGACCAGCATCATGAAGCTCAGTTATCATGTTAGACATTTCTCTCAAATGCCTCTTCATTATATGGTCTTCTCTTTTCTTATAAGTATTAAACTTGATACTCAAAGAGCGGAGTTTTGTTATGGAGACACCTCCAAAGTTCTCCTTAAGAGCATCCTATAGTTCTTTTAGCTATGTTGTATACGCGAAACCTCATCGTGATGTCGTCATCCATCACACTAAGCCTGTTGATGCGGGCAGACGAGTTCTTCCTTTTCCAGATTTGATAAGCCTCAAGGTCCCTCCTTTCTTGAGCGGTGTTACCTTCTTCCAAAGGAACCATAATCCTCTCCAAAGTGTCCAGAGCCTCTTGCTCTTCAATTATGTATTGGACTTTCATAGCCCAAAGTTCATAATTGTCACCATTCAAACGAAAAGTCCTTATTTAGTTCCGTAACTATTGATTTCGAATCAACCATTGAAAACTATAAAGAAAAAGTAGCATTAACGAGTAAGCGATACCATATTTATTATAAGGTTATTTAAAACTAAAAATAGTGTTTGGTTCACATAAAATCAAACACTATGCATAATGCATAGAGTCATCATTTACACGGGCTAAGAAAAACACTATATTTGGTTTAAATTTCCAATAATAAATATTTCTATTTAGTTATGTTTTAGATTTCATTCTAATTTATTTAACATTAATACTTTCTTAAGTATAAAATTGATGAGTAGTATAACACTTAGTTATAGTCTCAAAATAAATAAATTAGAATAACTAAAATAGCCAACCAAAGTAGCAATGCTTAACGAATAAATATTTTATTATACCATAAAAAAATATCCAAGATTAATAAAAAAAATTACAACCACTTAAAAAAAATGTTCCAAGCACAAAGCCATTTAGAACAGAATTCAAAATGAAATCAGCAAGAGAAAGGGTGTTTTAAATTAGGAAACTGAAGAGCTCCATCTTCATTTCCAGTCCAATACCCCACACTGTGGTAATATTCTGGAGTCATGGGATCATCCTCAACACTAGTGTCAATCTCTACTTCTTCCTCTTCATCTAGCTCAACAATCTCAGTCTCCTTTAAGGTGACAAGATCATCTCTACGAACTTATGGTAGAGATCCATTGGCATGTTCTCAACACCCTCAAAAGCAGCATCCAAGCAAGGGCGGCGAACCAATTTGTTACTTCTCAGTAGCATGGTTCCAGGATTATAAGGTAACTTAGCTCCCATTTCAGCCAAGTTCAACACAAAGAATTTGCATTGGTACTCGTATTCCTTTTCAGGTACTAAGCCTTCAATGGAATCCATCACTTCGTCAAATGTAAAGTTTTCCCTATACCAGAGTTTATCAAAATGTTTTTCACGAAAAGCCTTTTTTGCAAACTTTATGATTTTCAATTGATCAGTGCCAGAAGAAAATCCTCTTTTCCGGACATGCTCTTGAATCTCTCAGTTTAATGCATTAAACCTTTCCATCACTCCAACAATATCCTCTTTCTCCAACGGAGGATATCGTTTAGAGAAAAGCTTATCTTTAAGTTTTTGTATCGTCCTTGCCTCCTTCTGAGACTGGATTTCCTTCGCTGTTTTCACAAAAGATTCCATTTCTATAACACATATAGAAATAACAAAAACTTGTTAATGATCAACAATAAACAGCATATAAATACACAATAAATATACTAAAACTTTCTTGAAATTTTAAAACTAAAATAAAGCATTTATACACAATAAATATTATCAAATTTAGCATAAAAATTGATTCAAAATATCAAATGAATTTCAAAAATTCATCAAAATATACCAAAAATTCAAGAAAAATACAAATTTTAATTCTGGAAAAAATTTGACAAAATTTGGACACCGGGAACACCCCCACACACCGTCACGTGTTGCTGGAAGGTTCTGCCATGTGCGTCCACATGCCCTCACATGCTCTTTAAGGTTGGCTGACTCACGTGACACGTGGCTACATGTGATTGGGTTGACGTGGCACACATGCCATGTGTCATCACCTGTTTGGTTCAAGTGCTGACATGGCTAATGACGTGTCATGTTAAAAACTGTTCTACCACGTGTCATCACCCTATTGATCCACGTGGGATGTTGAGGTTTCAAAGGTGGTTAAGCTCATCCACGTGGCAATACGTGATTGGTTTGACTTTTCAACCTGCTAAAAACTGCCCAGTCCTGTTTTGCCACGTGTCCCACTATCTTAACTTCCCTCAACCGCTTCGTAACCAATTCCAGGCATAGTGGTGGCACGTGTGGTCCACGTGCCGCCCTCCGGGCTCTGTTGAGATCCCGACTCGATTTTTCATGTTGATTTCAGTGGAGTGCTCAGATTTTCGAAAATCCTGTTGGGATTTTTCACCGGAAATCACCCGATAAAAGCGGAAGAATGCGATGATCTCCTCAAATCCAGTCCCAGGAGCAATTGAAGTGGAAATTGTAAAAACATAAAATTGAAATAGAAAGAGATTAAATTCTTACCCAGAATATCTCTTTCTAGAGATGGATGAAGACTGCAGAAATCAAATTAGATTCCCTCCTCGTTTTCGTACACGAACGCCTAACGAACACAACCCGTGCTAGCGTTGGAAAAACAAAAACAATGGTGAGAGGGGCTATAGAATTTCGGCAAAGGTGGCTATCTTTTGTTAGGTTGGCCGAAATTTCACCCTAGGTTTTTATACCTAGGGTGGCCGAATTCCCCTAGGGGAATTTAGGCCCAGCTTGGCTCCTTTCATTCTGTGTGGGCTTCCATCTTTTGATTCAGGCCCAGTCCAATTTTAATTATTCTGGTTTAAATTAATTTCAAGCCCAATTTTAAAATACCCATGTATTTAATATATTACACCAAGTAATATATTATTTACATTTAAATTAAAATTAGTTTGACCAATTAATTTAATCCATCAAATTAAAATTAAATCTTCACAGAACAAAATCATATGTAAACCCATACATATGAATATTTCCACCTAGGAAATAATCTCATAATTAATCCAATTAATTATGAAAGGCCAATTGAATATATTAATTTTATTATTAGGATCAATCTAATTGATCTTTATAATATGATTAATATATATCCCTCTTTCTCCATAGTGCATACTCCAAGTATACATGTGATTCCTTAAGTCCGTGTTCAGTCGTTCTATGTGTACGATCCTGTGGGCCCATCTTTATGTTGGCAGCGGACCTTCGGCCCGCAGACTGCAGTTGGGCTCTAGCAAGCCACTGCAGCCACCAATTAAGATGGAGATGGCAGTCTAACTGTTATCATAACCCTGTAGTTTAAACTTGTACATCCTATGTTATTGATATCGGTGTCTAACACAGAGGCATGGATTGATCACCCTCTTTTGTGTTGGACATTAGCTTGATCTCGAATGCACTGAAGCTCACAAACAAGTTCCCACTTGTTTGGGTGTGGCCACACTCTTATCAGTCACATTCATCAAGAGGCCGATGATATCTTCCCAGTGCATTACTGAGTGACAAATCCCTTCTGCATATCCATAGCATTACCATGCTAAGTGACATACCCGAAAGTACCCATACTTGGCACCCTATTACAGGCCCTTTAGGCGTACCCCTAAGTATGCGACCTCACATGTAATACCATCATATGGTAAGGTCAAAGGATCCATAGAAGTGCTACACGAGAATCACTTGTGATACTATACCATGTGGATTTCTCATTTAGTGGATCTATCCAGTACCATGCCCCCTTATGCATGTACCCATTAACTTGGTTGACATTCCATGTCCAATGACCGGTAAGACACCGCCATACAACCAGGTTAATGATAGTCTCTTGTTCCATTTATTCCCATGACTGGAACAGACTACGGATCTATTCATGGTCATATCGTTTACCCTATCCATGGTCTTACTGCCAAGTGCATGACACTTGTCATCATGGATATGGATATGTCCATCGGATACTTCATTTAATATATTGCACAAGATAAATATAGTAAATGAATTAATGTCTTTATTAATAGCACAAATAAGTATAATACATAAATCCAATTAATGTATGATACAAATGCAAGGACCAATGCATCGGGACTAGGGCATTTCCAACAATTCCTACCAAATTTTGACACATTTATACTGTTAGATCAAATACGGTATCATTTTGACATGGAAATCAAAACAAATCCATATCAAAACGAACAAAAACATATTCTATTCATGAATAACCAGAAATAAAGACTTGAACACATCAATCTTTGAACCTTTGGGCTCTAATACCAATGAAAACCAAATTAAACCGTACAACTGATATACAGATTACGTAAACAACGTAAATATATAGACTTACAGTTTATATGCAGCAGAAGATCGTTTACGGATCGAAATGAACAACACTACAAGCTGGATCATTTCGGTTGCCTTTCCTATGTATGTACAAATACACAGAGTACGGGTGTTTTCCGCAAATTGTTCCAACGATCGAAAGAAAATCTGTTTTCTACGTGTTTTCTCTCTGGGAGCGGTTTTCTGATTCTTTTTGGATCTCTACGAATTTCTCTAAATTTCTCCACGTAAATGAATCAGAGAAAACTTTCCTATAGAGGAAATACCTAACTTCGATCTATTTATAGGTTTAACCAAATTACGCATTGGATCCCTGTTATTTACCACAAATTATAGTTTAGTCCCTGTCGTTGCAAAATGTCATGGGCGGACCTAAAACCAACAACAATTATAAAATTTTCACTACTTTTATTTTTGCAGAAAAATTTGATATGATTTTATTGACATTGACATAGATAAGGTAATTTAAACTTTTGAATATTGCTAACCCTATGAAAAAGAAAAAATGCTTATTTCTAATAACTAAACGTATGCTCTTAAAAAAAAAAACCCCTTTAATGCTTAAGAATTAAGGTGAACTTTCCCAATTTAGAATTGGAAAACAAAGTTGTTTTCAATCATCAATTGCTCCGAACCGAGTTACCAAAATTTGGTAATGTCTACTTTTGATTCAAATTGTCTCGATAGCTTCTTAATTTATTTTTATTTGATATCCTTTAATTCTCAATTTTGAAACCTTTTTACAACTTTAGTACAATAGTTTAACTCCAAGATAAATTATTGGTTTTGCTTCTCGGAGTATAAAATATAAAATTAAACCTCTATTGTTACAACAATTTCTACCAAATATATATAAAGAGATTTTTGAAAATATGCATATCATTGATTAATTGTCTAAACAAAATACTCTCGCTCATTATGCTTGACTTGAAATATAGTAAATCAAATATATATTATTTAAAAAGTATTAACCGACCAAATATAGTTTAATAGAACCATTCATCGATAAGCACCCATGAAAAAAGTCCCATATATAGTTTGTTGTACCATAATTTCATGCTTTCACCATACCAAATATCATACTTGCTAGAAATTTATTGCAATAAAAAGAAGTGCTAAAATACATATGTGGAGTTTGGAATTTTTTTTAAAAACATATAAAATAAAAATGTTTGTGAAGACGGCAAAATAAGGGCCCGGGTGTGATTGGAAGCTGCGAAAGTAGGATCATGGGCCTCAGTTCATGGTAGTTTTATGGCCCTTATTTGCTTCCTTCTCCAAAGCCTCAACATCATTGGGTCATTTTACTTCAAGCCAGTTTAGTTTAGAAGAAACTCAATCAGTTTTTTGAATCGCATTCATCTGTAGAAGCAAACAGTAATACATCAAATTCCTATATATTTATTCAGTTTTTATCAATATTAGATACTCTCTCCGTCCCAAATTAATAGACTACTTTCAATCTTTATGTGAATTAATAAAAAATAGTTAAGTTGGTTAAAAGATAATTTTATACATAATATTTCTACTTTACCCTTATTTAACTAACCAATAGAAATAGATTTCTATTAGTTAGTAACAATTTTTAATAAAATTTGCATTGAAATTAAAAAAATATTTATAATTTCAAGTTAATGTGGTGTAATTTGTTGAATTCTATGCACAATAGATAAAGGTATAATAGGAAAAGTAAAACATAATTATATTTTATAAATAAAAAGTTGTCTATTGTCGGAACCGGCACGACGGGCGAAAAATTAGATACAAATTTTCTTTGACTTTTTATCATTTTCCTCTTTTTTTTATCATGTTTCGTACATAGTCGCCACCATTTGGTTTTTTTAGTGTGATTGGACACTGTCAACAACCGGAGATCCAATTCTTTTTGGTCCTTTTACCGATTACGTGTGGAGAAGACCTCAGTCACCCTATCCCATCCATACTTGGTACTAAATACTGTAAATTATTTTTATTATGATGTAATTTTTTTCTTTTTTATTTATAGCACCCTAAATTCAAAATAAGCGACCTCTACTTAAAACTTAATTAAACTAGGCCTAAAAAACCTATTTTTAAACTTATAGACTCTAAAACGATTCTAAACAAATTGTATCATAAATCTTGTTGTGTAAAAAAATGATTCTAAAAAAAAAACTCTATTCGACAAACACCTAAATTAAACTTAGACTTAATTAATACTAGAAACTAAAAAAAAGACATAATCTAAGATAAAATAAACAAAATAAAAGCGTAAAAGGCCTTAATTCAAATCATTACCTGGATCCCTCTTGGTCTAACCCGGTTTTGACCCAATCTCAAACCCTAACAGGTTGTTTGTTTGCGGGGATAAGAGATGGGATAGGGATTTCTTATCCCTATCCCTTTCTTATCCCATGTTTGGTGAGGTTTTATAGGATGGGATAAATTTTTTTATCCTCCCCTTATCCCCTTCTCTTTGTCTCAGGACCCCCACTGGAATAAGCATTGGGGATAACTTTGGGTTGTGGGAATTTACGAATTTCTCCAGCTGAAGGTGAAGAAGGCTCCCTCAACCCATGGATCACGATCTGCATCTCTTTCCCAACTGAAGCTGCTGCAAATTTCACCACCTCATATCAAGGCATGGAACCCATGGATCACGATTTGTGATCCGCTGCAAATCACAGGTCTTAATTCTATGCAATGGTCCCCTCTTCCTCTGCTTAAAACCGCTGGTTATCTAACCTCCCAAGCAATTCCACCTGCCCATCGTTCGCTGGTTTTCGTCGCTGCTGGCTAGTTGCTGTTCAGAGCAAGTCTCTGGTGGTGCTCGCCGGAGCAAGTTCAACTCGCCGTCGTCGAGTTTGGTTAGTTTTCAAGCCAACTAATTAAATCTACTGCAGGTCGTGGCTAATGTCAGTATTTCGTTCTGTTTTCTTTACCTGCTTTCTGCCAAAACATCAAAGACTTCAGTAGCATTGAAATTGAGTTAGGTGATTTTGCACTATTTATATCCTGTTATTTTCATTGAATTATGGTAAAACAGTGAACATGTCATTCTTGTGTGGATTTGTTCAGAATAATGATATTCAAGCTAGATATAATTGTGTCCTCACTTGTTGAGAGGATGGAATTAATTACTCAAAACTAAGCGTATTTGATGATATAGCTTTATCTGGTTCAACATATTGTAGTTGAGATGGAATGTTCAGCAATATTTTGTTATATGTTAAAAGTTTCTGAATGACTATATATCCTAACATTTTTAATTGGAGTTTCATGGTTGAAATTTCCAGTGGAATTTGATTGAGACTGAATGAAAGTGCCTACTTGAATTTGTTGTATTAGCTAGTTCAAATGATAGAACAATTTTGTTAATTTTTTTGTGATCAGTATGTGTCTGTTAGACCTCTTGCATTGTTAACTTTATATTTGAAGTTATGTTTGTTTACTCAAGGGTTAAGTAATTATAAAGTTTAATGACTATCCTAAGCTCGATCACTTCTTTCATATAGATGGCAGCCTCTAGCTAATTGAAAGATGTAATTATTTTTCTCTAATTTTGTCCCTGCAGTTATCACATCCATAACATTTTTTAGGACTGACTTGGAGGAAGGTTGTCTTTCCTTCATTGGAGAACACTAAGGAAGGTAAACATTTAATTCGTTCATGTCATGCATGTTTATCACACATATTCAAGAATCAGAAATAGATACCTGAATGGAATTTAAAAATTTGCAACTTGCAGTTAGGGAGGAGGCTATTATCAGTAGTCAGTTTGTTTTGTTAGGTCACGTGCAGCTCACTTGTTAGTTGGCAGATGTTCTATTACTATCTTTACTCTCTTTTTCTGATATCTGTTTTATCCTTCCCTCCTTTATCTGGTTTTTTAATTCTATAAAAGCTATTAAACTCTCTAGTGTAAATGATCTTACTAATTAAATCATAAAGAGTCATTTTCATTTGTTCTTAAATTTCTCTTTCATTGTCTCAGCTTTAGTGATGAACTCTCATGGAGTCTTAATGCAGTTTCAACTTTAATTTGATAGAAATGATTGTTCTTTTGTGAAAGTACTTCCAGTGAACGTGAGAGTACGAATTTTCCCATTATTTGACTTGATTACACTTATTTGGTTTACTACAGACATTTGTGTATGGTGACCTTTACCGTTATGATGTGGAAAAGCAAGAATGGAAGAGGGTTTCAAGCCCCAATAGTTCTCCTCCTCGTAGTGCTCATCAGGCAATTGCTTGGAAGAATTATCTTTATATATTTGGTATACATATAAAATTTGTTCAACATCCAGAATATACACTATCTATTGCAGTTTGCATATAACTTCATTTGTATGTTACTTTGTTAATAAGTGGTGAATTCACATCTCCTAATCAGGAGCGCTTCCATCACTACAAGTTGAAAATTTTTTTATATACCTCCATCTACGCTTATCTTCTGGAACAGAAATAATATATCTTTAGCATCAGTGCAACTAACACTTGAAATGGTACTGTGGTCTATCTCCATTAGATTTATTATTTGCTTCTTTTGCAGGATTTCTGGGTATTAGACCTAAAAACCAATCAATAGGAGCAATTAAACTTTAAAGGTCGTCCTAGTCCACGCTCAGGTCGTCAAATGGTTGGTTCAGGTCTTTTCTTTCTTGTTTTCTTAACTTTGATATACTGACTACCTTATTGAAAATGATTTTTTACATATAAAGCTCTTCTTTCCTTTGGTTTTAATGGTTTGTAACATGAATTATTTAATGGTTATGTAACTAGCAAGAGAAGGGTGTACCGGTTTTAATGGTTTGTAACATGAAATTTTTAAGGATGAAGAGGAAAACATTTCTACTCTTGCACCATAGTATGGTATTCCTGGTTCAATATCAAGAAAATTAATGGATCTTGTTAGCTAGTGATACATGAACATAATCTTGAAAAAATTTAAGTGAAAAAGTAGGTTTGGCAACTTATAATACTTTAAACCAGTCCCTGCATCTAATTAGCCATTAGATTTGAATTAAATGCATCTATTAAAGAAACCTGAATCGGCTTTGAACAAGTAGTGGGATGGGCATTTAGTTGATGAATAAAGAAGATGAAAAAGTGAATTAAACCAATCATGTCATCGATTTTGAATGCAGTAGTACATGTAAATGCCAAGCCGTGGAATTAACAAGTTATGGTTTTACTTTGAGATAATGTTATATTTATTGGGTTAAATATTGTCAACATTCTTTTGAACCTTCTTTTAACTTCAGTTGTAGGCTTTGATTGCCAATATATGTTTTCTTCATTTTCCTTTGGTGGAGTTTCACTGGCTTATTTTCATTGAACCATTGTAGTTTACTTTGTCTCATATGAACTTCTCTCCTGCCTTTTTGCGCTCTATTGCAGGTTTTATACAAGCACAAAATTATTCTTTTTGGTGGCTTCTATGACACACTTAGAGAAGTGAGGTTGTTGATGGTCTTCATAAAACACTGTCCAAATACTTATAAACAATGAATTATTTGCTCATACTATTTTTGTCATGTATCTGCTTCAATTAACATATACTATGATAGATGCCATTGTGAAAAATTGCAAGTTCATTTTTGGTGAAGCTGATGTTTCTTCAAAAGGGATATGGCTCATTTGTATGTTTAATCTCTTTGTAATTGCACTGGTGGAAAACTCTTTGAAGTGAAGTGTGTTTTATATTTCATAAACAGTAGAAAGAATGAATGATATTCTTTTGCTCTGCAACTTTACTTATGGTTGTCTTAAGTATAAGAGGCATAATTTGCCTTCATACACAATTACACAATTAAGGGTAATATTGTAAATTATATTGATTTATCCCTATCCCTATCTAACATACCAAACATATCTTATATTATCCCTATCCCAATTTTAACTTTTATCCCTATCCCTATCCCAATGTTTTATCCCTATTCCTATTCCTATCCCAATCCTTATCCCTATCCCTATCCCCATCAAGTATCAAACGCCCCATAAGGTTAATAACCATCATATAAAATCTACATGTTCTCACCCTCTCAACCTTAACTCCATGTTCTTCTCTCATCCGCCTCTCTTACTACTCTTCATCGGCCAATATCACCGCCCCTCGCTGTCGGTTGCATCTTCCACTCCGCTCAGACACTTTTCCATGGCGGCTCACTCTCTTTCTGTCTCACCTAAACCATTGATTTTTGGGCAACTCTCTTTTTCACTTTACCTCGCCTGAATCCTCTGTTGTCTCTATATTTCTCACCTAGATCTCTCATCCTCTCTATTTTTCATACGAAGAACAAAACTTTTCATCCTTAGTGGCCTCAAATTGATATTCCTCTCTCTTTCCCTAGATGGATGACCATTTAGACTCGAAGACTCAACTCTCATAGCTCAGATTCCTAAAATCACTAGACCAAGATAAGTTCATGTTACCCTTTGTTCTCGATTAAAAGGTATTAACTTCCACTCTGATTTCAATTTTGAGTTCAAATCTTAGCAAAATGTTTTTTTTTGTCTTATTTCGCTAGTTCTCTTTTCAGATTTTTTTAAAATTTAACCAAGCTTAATCACTGGTTCTTGGTTGGAACTCAACACGACCGAACAGCGGTGAGGAGGGAGCCTACTTCTAGCGACAATGAGCAAGAGGTGTCCTCTCACTCTTTGCTTTTTATTCTTTATTTTACACTCTTTCTCTTCTAACTACTGTCGTTATTCTAATTTGAGAACTAATAGGTCTTTGACAGTGCCTTGCACGTTTTAGAGTTTATCCGTCATTGGAATTCTATTTGAATTAAGAATAGAAAACTATTGACTTAAAATGGCTCTAAATGATAAGCCTCCAAATCCCTTTTCATGATTTTCTCCTACATGCTAATGCATATGTGTGCAATATATATGATGGCCTCTGTGATTGGTGACTAAAAATGCTTACTATTACTTTTTTTTTCATTTATGAAATGGACATGGATTTTGAAACTTTAGTCTATATGCATGTTGGTTCAAAGTGAGGCTTATTGTATGAACTGAAACTGGATTCTTTTCCTGAAATTTTTGTTTATATGCTCGTTGGTTTATGAACTGGACCTGATGCCTTCATGCATGTTGGATAAACTGAAAGCAGATTCCTTATTTGGAGATTTTAGTTTATTGTGTATATACTTGGGAATTTCAATGCTAATATGTGATGCTTAAGCCTCTATGCATGCCGATTTGAATCGATATGTAGGGAAATAAATTTATTGGTGGGAAAGAAGTGAAATGTTATGAATGCACTTATCTTGCTGATGTGTGTGATGGTGTATTAGACCCTAATTTGATCAAAATTGCATGCATAGTGCTTTTTCAATATGTTTTTATACAGTGGTACATACATAATTGTTTGTAAGGCCCTGATTTACAATCAATTGATGAATTTGGTTACATTCGACTGATTGCTACTGACGGCCTCTTGAGAGAATGCAAATGTTGGTTATGCTTTGCTATCTATTGTGATAAGCTGCATATAAAAAAGTATGGTTTACGTTGGCTCCGGATTTGATTATGCAAATGCTTTTGGTCTTTATATGCTATGTTGGCTTGATAGAGCAAAAGTTATCCTTCTGCCTTGCATTTCATGGATCATTTTTATAGACATAAACAAAAAAAATTGGGTAATGAGGAAGAGGCCAAAATGAGGCTATGGTTTGTGATTTTTCAACGGTTTTCTTGAAATGCTTGAAAATCAGTTTGAGTTAGTTTCTTAAAAGCAATTGGTTTGTTGTTTTTGAAGCTCTTTCTTTCTGAAAGATCTAGGGCTCAAAGATTTGGTCTTTATTAGTGCTTTTCCTTTTTGAAAGAAAAAGAAATTTTTTCTTTTAGATGAAAACAAAAATTGGATGGCTCTTAGGATTTTAAGCATCTTTTGAGTAAAGAATGATCACAAACCATGCCAATGATCTAAACCCTAAAACTGAACCTATTTTCTTGCACATATCTCCAAACCCAGCAGCACATACTCATTTAAGAAATAGTAAACCTAGACCACCAATTATTAGTAGGAAATAGGTGCATTACATGTCCTTTTTCTTATTAGTAATTTTGGACACTACTCAAAGGGGTATCCTTTTTTCATACACATTGAGCAAAGATCTCCCTTTGAGTCATAAAAGACTTGTATATAGACCACACATAAAAGAAAAGCTAAAAAGAGGGTTTATATATATATATATACATATATATATATATACATATATATATATATATATAAAAGAAAACCTACTTAAATGAGTATCTGTCTTGGAAAAGGGTAGGAATGATTTGCTTATCTTTAATGTCTTGTGCTTGTGTTCCCTTTAATGGCTTCCAACTACCAGCTGTAAGTGCAAGGAGATGATGATTAATGGAAGGGGATGACTAAATGAAGAATAGGTGACTAAATGAAGAATAGGTGATTGAATGAAAAGGAAAGTTGAAAAGAAAAGTATGATTTTCTGGGACAGGAGATGGACGTTTGCTATTGCCCACTTCCTAGTTTGCACTTTCTCTTATAGTTCTCTCTCTTGAAAGCTGTGTTTCTACGCCACCCCCCTTTGCCTTACTGTTTAGACCCTTTTTATAGTCCTCTTTACGGTCTAATTGTAACTAAAACCTCTTCTTCTAATTTAGTTAGCCCCCATCTTCTAGTTTCATCAGAACTACAAATTCAACAACTACAAAAAATCTCTCAAGCTGATCCTGCACAGTAAAAGAAAAGCTACAGTTGTATATATTTTTTATTGTCATCTTTTATTATTTTTTTGAACCCATATTGGGCCTGCAAACTATTGGGCTTGGGCTTTTTGTATTTTCTGTAATTCTCTATTTTTTTAAAAAAAAAACCAAGACTTGTAAACAAAAGAAAATTAATAAAACAAATTATTTACCTTATTTTTTCTCCTATTCTTATTTATTATTTATTTTTTATTTTTTATCCCTTTTTCTTTTAATTAATAAAGATAAAAAAATTTAAAAAAACATAATAAAAAAAAGAATAAAAAGAAAGAAGTTAAATCAATACAAAAGATAGCTGCATTTTGAATTCTTTCTTAAATAATCAAACGTAAAATAAAAAAAGGGGGATAAAATGGGTATCTACATCTATAATTTGGGACGCACCAAAATGGCAAAATGGTCTATCAATTTGGGACGATGGAGTAATTTTTAAATTTTATATTGTATTATACTCTCTCCCTTTTTTTCTTTCTTTCTTCTTCTTCTTATTTTTTTTAATCTAACTACATCTTGATATTTAAAACTTATAATTGTGGAAGATGTGATCGTCAGTTAAGGTAAAGAATGACTTGAAAGAGAGAATCAAGTTAGAGGGAGCCAGATATGGTCGACGAAGTCCCTCCGATGGTTAACTTAGTAATCCGACAATAGTAAATTGATAAAACTTAGAAAGAGATTGTTACTCATACCTTTTTCTTTTCTACTTAACCATGGAGGTCTGAGTCTACTTGGCCATTGAATTCTATTATGTATGGTCTGTATAGTATTGGTTCACATGTTGAGGTAATGATGGGATCATTCACTTGCTCTACATGTGTAAGGTAGTGATGTACCATGTTTGTTACTATGCATGCTGCACAAGGCTGGATCATCATACCTTACACGTATATAATGATGTAGGTCTTCCCTCAAGTTGACACCTTTGCTTATCACATGTCCTTTGGTCTAAGTTAGGATGCATTTGGGTTTCAAATGTATAGGGTAGATGCTATTATTATATTCTTTGTTATTAAAGATTTCTTCTCTCTTCCTTTATTGGCCATAGTGTAAAGTTGGAATCTTTTTCATAAGAGTATGTACTTAAGTTTTGCAAAAGGCCTAATCCATTGCTGGCCCATTTAATTTGTCCTAAAATCCTACTTTAACCCCCTCAACTATAAAATTGTCCATTTAGCCACTTCAATTTGCAGTAATTGCTTCAGCTTAATAATCGCGGCCCACTTTTTGCACTTCTATTCTGTCTGTGTGTTTCATGCACGTTGATTAAAGTATAACCTGACTTTGAACCACGTTTATTTAATTAATTTGCATGTCATTAAAGAAAAGACGTTATTTCTTGTAATACCCTGAAAAAATCAATAAGTATTAATATTTATAAGTGATATTATATTGAGGCAATGTAAAGATAGAAAGTTTTGGGCATGAAAATTATATGCCCAGTGAGGATGATTATGAAAAAATTAAAAGTTTGAGGTTAAAAATAATATGGATAGCAAAATCGTAATTTTGATAAGAAAAAAAAATAATATAGAAGAAGAAGGATTTGGATTTCAGGGGAGAAGGAAAAAGAAGGAAATTAGGGACGACGCCTCTGGCATTTATGGAGATATAAGGAAAATAAGAGAAAAATGGAAAATTCAACTTCCGACCGTTAGATTTTGATGAAATTACAAATATGAGTTTATAATTAAGTGTTCTTTAGTTTATACGGTTGAGATTTTATTTTGAGATTTATATGATAGTGTATTTAGAAATGAAATTTTAGAGTATTTTTATGGATTAATTCTAAATAGGAAGTGATATGAGAATAAAATTGGTATTTATGGACACCTAGTAGTGCTGTGAATATAGTGGTGTTTTCCGTTCGAATTATGGGTGCCATTTCTGTGATCGAAATATTTTCCGATGAGTTTTTTTATACTAGTCTATGAATTATTTTGAGTAACATTAATTTTTAGAGTTTTTGATGAATTTGGACAGATTATTTTATATGAATTATTTAAGTATTTGGAGTTAAATTAATGATATTATTTGTTGAAAAATTAGTTTAAGTAAGATTTATATGTGAAGAAAATATGAAAATTACTAGAAATGCATTTGGAGGAATATATGATGTTTAGGGTTTTTTTTTTTTTTAAATTTGGTGAATAGTGGTATACTGTATTTGTGAATAGTAATTGCATATGTGAATAGTGAAAGAGTTATGTATTATACGGAATAAGTTATATAAGAATGATAATTAAGTTATTTTAAGATTAGAAGAATCATTAAAATATACTAATTCTATTATGATTTATTGGTTAAAGAACTAAATTGAAATGGTAGTTGGAAATTTATCATTATATATTGACTCTCCTTGAATTGGAATTGACGGGTCTTATTAGGTGGGATGAGATATGTATGCTAGATTATTAAGATTATATGCGTTATAAAATTAGTTTGGAGCATTTAAGATTTGTTTGATCATTGGTCACTGCGGATAATTAGAATTATTGGAATATAAAAAAATAAAAAAATATTTCAAATATAGTTGAAATAAAGCAAAATAAATATAATATACGAGATGTGTGGAATAGCATAACTATAAATGAGAAAAATGGACCAAAATCTACTAGATGTGAATGAATGACCAGTCATTTGGTTGGGTCATTCTAGTTGCCTTCAATGTGATGCATGTTGCATATTCTAAGCATGGTTCAGTATGCAGAATAGGGATCAGGCTCTCTAGATTTGCTACCTATCAAATATACTAGAAAAACTTAAAAAGTGAGCTTGGAGTTTGGCTATTGGTTGAGAGTTGGGCCTGTGGACGTGGCTTGTACACCAAGTCATAAAATAGTAGAAAATAAATTAGTTTGGATATCCATTTAATATGAAATTCTCAATTAGTAGTAGATAATAAGATATGCTCTTCAAGATATGGGTAACAGTATTCGGTTGATGGAATTTAAAAAAAATCAATAAGTAAGGATGAGATTAATGTTCCAAATTTTAAAGGAATTGGAAAATGAAAGGACATGGAGCTCGTTTGTTATATGGTATATTATTGGGTTGAGCCCACATCTTCCACTTGACAAGATCTTCTTGAATTGATATTTTGTTTGATATGATATTTGTTGAGGCATGAATGAGAAATATTCTATTATTATATGAACGTTATTATTATTATATTGTTTATTGACGTTTAATATTGAGAAATATGATATTTGATTATTACTTTTATTTGAGTTGTATGGTATTGTGGTCAGATCAGGTTAGTAAAATGAACTCCCTAAGACTCAAATTGGACAACTTTGGTTGGATATTACCAAAAGTAAATGTGTGTTTTTCCAGATTGGGTAGACCTTTGTAGAACTACATGGTTTTGATTCCCAAATTGGAATTTGGGATACGTAGAAAGTTTGATAATAAATAATTATCAAGTCCAAGCTAAGTAAGTAGATTAAATTAGATAGAAATATGTGAGTTAATTATATGTATTACATTTTTAATTTAGCATTTGTATTCATGGCATATTTTCAAAGCGTATTTCTATTACGTAATTATTTTAATTATTTTAAGAAGAGTATTGCCTATGTTTATAATTATATCTATATATATTTCCAATTGTGGTTTAAATACGTGTTATGGACATGCTTCCTGGTAAGCGGCATCAGGACCTTATGCGCACAGGTACCATCCAGCTTATGGAAAATTAAGTATAAGATTAATGATGTGAATTATGGATAAACTCGATTGAGTTATTCTCGGGCTGTATGAGATTAGAATTAGAATTAAGTGAGGCTGGGTATGGGTTCGATTGAGTAATTCTCGGTCCTCCAGCCGACTGGGTGTGGGTTCGGTTGAGTTATTCTCGGTCCCTCGGTTATTGGATTTAAAAGAATTGGAATTAAGTGAGGCTGGGTATGGGTTCGGTTGAGTTATTCTTGGTCCCCCAGTCATTGGATTTAAAAGAGTCTGATGGCTATATAGATTATGACATGTTGGGTATTGAGGTTTAGGGTCCATAACGTATGGAAACCACTTATTGATATATTAATATATTGATTTATTATTTATTCTACAGAATTCAGGTGTGTGGATACATATATATGTTGGAGATTGTGCCCTAAGGCCAATATTGGATTATGTAATTTGACTTCTAAGATTAATCTAGTGTAGATTAATATTATCATTTATGTTTGTATGTTAGCATTTATGATAAGTATCCTTGAATAAATCGTGTTGTTCTAAATATCCCTAGTCGATTGTTATTATGGGAATAATAACAAACTAAGACTAGTGTGAGTGATAATGGATATTCATAAGATGAATATAGTGTATACAGATACAGATTATACTCACGAGTAATATGTTAGAGAACATGTTACTGGAGACCCACTATGAGATCAAGTTCATGGTCATGTGTCACAACTGATCTTGATTATAGTAGTGTCATTAGCTGATTCCTTTGACCTGAGGTCACCATGGATTCCGGGATGAATTCATGTTGTGCTTTGACGCAGTCAAACGCTGCTTGTAACAGAGTAGTTATAAAGGCTGTGGTTGGGTACAATATGACTCATGCTTAGGGATGTGAGTGACAGATATGGGATTTTGTCCCTCTCTAACAAGAGAGCGATATCACTGGGCCCCTCGATAAGTAAGACTGTTAAATGCATGGCCGTGCTCAAATAATTGATAAGAGTATCAATTGATTTGTTTGAACAGTTTACTTTGAGATCGAGAAAGCATATGATTAATTATATAAGATTGACAAGTGTACCATGTCTTATAATTAATCTTGATATCAAAGAGACAAAAGGGAATATGACATTCTATAAATAGGTATTGGATCATTCCAATCATATTAATTGGGTAGTCGTAATGGCTTGCTAGAGTCCGCTTGTGACCTATAAGGACATTATGGTAATTTCCTTATTGCCAATTAATATGATCCTATGGGGTCACACACAAGAGCAAAATGAAGTTCATCTAATCGGGTATAAATTATTATTGGATAATAATTTATGAATGAGAAAGAGAATAAATATATATATAGATATATATTTATTTATGTATGTATATATAAATATTAATGTGATTAATATTGCATAAAGTATGCTACATATTATAATTAAATTATATGGAGATACAATTAATTATAATATTATATATATACATATATGTATTATGGAGAATTGATTTGATTTAATGTTAATTGAGAATTAATATTAAATTGTGTGGGTTAATATATAATTATAACTAATAGGTGTATTAGGTTATAATTATAATTAACTATTTAGGTTAATTATTTAAGGAAACAATTAACCTAAACCTAGTGGGATTCTAAACTCATAATACAACAAGGATTCGGCCACCACACCAACACAAGGGGGCAGCCGAAATTCCTAATAAAGAATACATAGAAAATTTTGATTTTCTGCCTCTCTCTCTCGTTCGAAGAATCGTTCTTCAATCCCGGCGCTAGCACGCGGTGAATCAATTGCTCCGTGTGGATCAACCGTAGAGGGAAGCTAATTTGGTTCCTTTGATTCAAATCCTATAAGAACTAAGAGGTAATTCTTTAACCCTCTTTCCAATTCAATGCAAAATACATGGATCCCTGGCGGGGATTAATCCGTTTTATTTCCGCTGCGTATTTTGTTTTGTGTGATTAATCCCCAACAGTGGTATCAGAGCCACTTGTATTTTGATTGAATTGGATTTATGTTTTGATTGGATCAAAATTGCATGTTAGGGTTTGTATGATTTTGATTGGATCAAAATTGTTGTTAGGAGTTTGTATGTTTTATTTAGGGTTCTATGTTATTGTGAATAACAAAATAAAATTTGATTTTGTTGATTAATCATTGTGAATGATTTTATTTTAATGATTTGGAATGTTTAAGGGGTTGGTGTCATGAATTTGATTCATGGGTTTTTTAATTGAAATTGTTTCAATTAATATATAAAAAAAAAAAAAAAAAAAAAAAAATGTTTTTTTTCTTTCTTTTCTGGGCATGACGCCCAGAAACAACTTTGTAATTGCAATTGCAATTGGTGTTGCAATTGCAACACCAATCGCAATTGCAACACTCTTTATAAAAAAAAAAAAAAAAAAAAAAATATTTTTTTTTTCTTTTCTGGGCATGACGCCCAGAAATTCTTCTCCTGCTGCGTAAGCAGCATGCTGCTCATGCAGCATCGGGCTGCGCGCAGTATTGGATACTGCAGTGCGCGGCCCGACGAGCATACTGTCCGACAGTTTTTACCCCTTTTTCGTTTTAAGTGTGGAAAATTGTTTCTGCATATTTACGAATTTTTCCAAATTAATTAATTCTAAATACAATGTGATTGTATATTACCACTTTGAACCCTAAATATTTTTAGATATAAAATTATTGTTGATAATTTTATGCATGGTGTTATGGTATGGTTTTGGACCCCGTGGATGCTTTATTTTATTTATTATGGTTTTATATAAATACGACCTGCGAGTCGTTTGTATTTATGTAAATTTTAATTTTTAATTTTACTAGAAAAATTGTATAGGATGCAATTTATGATATGTAAAATTTATTTTACTAGAAAAATTGTATAGGTTGCAATTTTTTGTAAAATATAAATCCATGAGATGGTGCTTGGAAGCAAAGACGTGGAGGCGGATCCAAGAGGCGGTGCAATGACCATGTGATGGATGCTACTACCTAGGATATGACCTTGTTGATTTTCATATTGGCCTATGAAAATCAATGTAGATTTAAACCATACCATAACACGGTTCGAGTCATATGCATGCTTTATTTTATTTAGATGCCATGTGATGCCATGCTAGATATTCTATATGCATGCTAGACAATTGTATGCCATAAGATGCCATGCTAATTAATATTAACAAAAGTATGATTAATATTAATGCCATGAAATTGTATATGATACAATTGACTCACAGGAATTAATAAACCCTAAATAAACTTATGAAGTTTATATTTTTGCCACCCAATTACGTATAACACTTGTCAAGTACTATGTTCGCATCATGGTATACCGCCAGGGCGGGTACGCATGTTGTGACCTTAGCGAAGCAATAATATGAGAAAAGGTGATTCTCATTGTGTTGTAATTGGTTTAACTAAAGGGTTAATCAAAAAGGTGTTTGAGCCCGAGGCAAGGATGAGATGAGTAACATATAAATTAAATATGATATATGATATCATGCATCTCATAAATTATAAGAGTTGCATAATGATGCAATTGGCAAAGAAGTGCACATCCAAAATATGTTTAAATGGTTTAAAGCATGATTTTGAGTCTTTGCCTACCGAAATTATATTTAATCATAGGGACATGCCAAAGCAGTGCTATGGTTAAGTATGGATTTTGGATCTTCACCCACTTAAATATTTTAAAGGGTTTTATAATTTAAGTGGGAGCATTTAACTAAAATCTTTACACGCTTTATTATAGTTATAATTGCTATTACCTTGATCTCGATTGTTATTGAACATTGAGAATTGTTCTCAAATCAAAAGGAATCATATGTTCTCAATAATCCTTTTGCCCAATGAACCACTAGCAATTGTAACACGAGTATAAAAGATGCTTACTTGAAGCATCGAAGGGACTCTGTTAAATTTTGTTATCTTACACTTGCCACCAATTCTTCCGTACGTGGAAGTTTTACTTGAGATATATGATACATCACAAATGGAAATGTTCCATCAGTTAGTGAGCAAGAAAACATAAGTGTTTGAGGCAACATTTTCTCATTGGCCTCCAAAAGGCATTAAGATGTGATCTTGAATTCATTAATTGATAGTCATTGGTGATGAACTATCATTTGAATGACATGGAGAAAATTATGAATTAGTTGCATAGGATGCAAAAGAATGTTAAGTTATCCATAAAGGATAAGCCCGCCTCGAATTGTGTGCTTAAGGTTCAAAAGGAAAAGGATAAAAGGAAGGTCGAAAAGCATAAAGACCGAAAGGTTCGGGTGAAACATGTTTTAAAGGCCAAAGCTGTTGGCATAGAGAGATCTCCAAAAGAAGGATGTTGCCATTTCTAGATTGAATCGTTCATTAGAATGGAAATAGCAAATTTTGTTTGGAGAACTATGAGAAGATGAAAGGCAGTAAGACTGCTACCTTAAGTATTTATTAACTATTCTACATTTGTTTCTATATCAAAGGTATTAGATACCAGTTGTGGATCTCATATTAGTAGAATATGATGAATCGCAACTTGAATAGAAACCTTATGAAGGTGAAAGGTAGAATGCGAATAGACAAGAGAAGCAAAGGTTGCTACTCGAAGGTTCTGAACTTTTACATGAAAGTTGTGAACTTCAAGTTAAAAATTACGAACCTCTTTTCATAAAAGTTATGAACTTTTATATGAAAGTTATGAACTTTGGTTAAAGGTTATGAACTTTTACATGTGAGTTACGAACTCTTGTTGTCTATTGAGCTTGTTGGCTTGAGTAAACAAATGTTGTTTATTTTATAATTGTGAATTATAAACTTTATAAAGACATGATTATGAAATGTAGATTTACATAATTGTCTTTATATGTGGAGCCCATCTGTAACATAAATACTGTAAGGATCGAATCAAATAGTTTGATCCAACCCATTTTGGCAGTGTCGTCTTGGAGACATAAGCAAAGTTGCATTTCGAAACTCCATGAGAATGGACTTTTGGATTCATGAGATTATGAATCATCTTGAATCATGCGAATGTTGCTTATTGTAAAAGATGACAAAAGTGTTTCTTTGCTAAAAGTAGTTAAAGATTAATCGATTTATTAAGCATTATGCATGTGGATGTACATGAATTATAAATCAACTGCTAAAGGAGGTTCTAATACTCCATTACTTTTATGGAACTTTTCACTAGATAAGAGTATCTAATGAAACACGAGTTTGGAACTTTTGAAGTGTTCAAAAGCTTGTAAAAGGAGTATGAAGTATCTTGACAAGATAGTAAAGTCACTTAGATATGATCCAAGTGGTGAACATTTGAGTCAAGATGTTGAGAATCATCTTAGAGATTGTGGGACTGTCTCACAATTGACTTCTCCAAGTACGCCACCAAGTATGTTGTGTCGAAAAGGGAGTAGTCGAACTCTATACAGATATAGTTCAATCTATGATGAAGTCAAGTTGATCATCGTTTTCTCAAAAATATGCCATTAAAGCAGCTGTGTATATTGTTCCGTCTAAAACAATTCATGAATCAACATATGAGATATGGTTGGGTAAGAGACCCAAGTTGTTTCATTGAATAAGCTTAGGGCTGTAAAGCTTATTTCGAATAAGTTGGCACCTAAATTTAAATATCGTATTGTGGATTACTCAAAAGGAAAGTAGGAGTTGTTACTTCTGTGTTTCTTTGGGATACAAAGTAGTTGTAGCTAGAAATGGTTTCCCCTTGAAGAGGGAGTTAATTTCTAGTAGAGTTAGTGGGAGTAAAGTACACCTACAAAACTCGTAATTCACAAAAGTGACATTTAACGTTGAAGAGGAACGTGGAAATGGTTCCATGATCATTGTTGAAATTACACAAGTCCAATGAAAGTCTAGTGGAATACGACATGATTAGGAGAGATATGGATTTCTCAAAATCATGATGAAATTTCACTAGATGAAGTAAGTCTTCTTTTATGAAGAAGCAATGTTAGATTTTGAATCTAATATGTGACTTGATGCTACAAAGGTTGAAGATAAGTCCATGTCTGACAATCAAAGTATAGACTTTGATAAGTCTTTTAGAAGATGCATATGCAATGGTTGCAAGTGAGTTTTCAAATTGAAAACCGATATGGATGGTGATCTTCAAACTTATAAAGCACGACTAGTGACTATAAGGGTACGAACAAATTCATAGTAGGACTATAATGAAATCCTCCTTAGTCATTAATCATGATCAAGTCATATTGAGTTCTTGTTGCCATATCCCCATAATATGATTATAAAATATGGCAAATGGATATCAAAATCTATTTTTTACGTGAAAACATGATTGAGGATGTGTACGTGACACAATCCAAAGTTTTGAGCATCCAAAGAATTCAAATAGCGTATGCAAGTTTTTCAAAGATTCTCATAAGGATCGAAACATGCATCAAATAGTTGGAATCATAGTTTTGATAAAGAAATCAAATGGTTTGATTTTATCAAAAGGATGATGAATCTTGTGTTTCAAAAGGATCAGTGGGAGCATATCGGTATTCCTAATGCTATATGTGGATGACATATGGCTTGTTGGAAATAACATTCTTACCTTGCAAGAAGTAAAATCTTGGCTAAGAAAGTAATTTCGGTTAATGTTATAAGCATGACTGTTTGTATTCTTGAAATTGGAATCTATATAGATAGATCTAAAAGAATGTTTTGTTTTAAGTCAAAGCATTGAAAGCGTTCAATGAGAAAGACTTAAAAGAAGTTTGCTTATGTTAACTGTGTAAATAGTTGCACATATACAACTGATTGCAATTAGTTGCAATATATCAGTCGAGATCTAGTATTCTCTTAAAAAGAGATGTTATGATTTTGAAAGGTTCAAAATAAAACGATATAGCTAAATATCTATAATAGTAGTCAAAGTATATTGTTACATATGATGTAAAGGAAATTTTGGATGAAGAAGTTCATCACAAAATGTTGTGTTTTGTTCTAAGCATTGCTTATCCTGTGAGACTATTGTAGGGACAATAGTTCAATGCGTAAGAACCTTGTATGACACAAGCATAATACTTAGGCGTTTTTTTCACTAATTTAGAGAGGCTGTCTCTAAAGAGAGAGTGAAAATGTGTAAAGTAACAACGGAAGCGAAAATTAATAATTCACTGACAAAGACTCCTGCACGAATGAATACATGAAAGTCATGTAGGTCAATGGGTATAAGATACATGTATGATTGGCTATAGTGCAAGTGGGAGATTGTTGGAGATTGTGCCCTAAGGCCAATATTGGATTATGTAATTTGACTTCTAAGATTAATCTAGTGTAGATTAATATTATCATTTATGTTTGTATGTTAGCATTTATGATAAGTATCCTTGAATAAATCGTGTTGTTCTAAATATCCCTAGTCGATTGTTATTATGGGAATAATAACAAACTAAGACTAGTGTGAGTGATAATGGATATTCATAAGATGAATATAGTGTATACAGATACAGATTATACTCACGAGTAATATGTTAGAGAACATGTTACTGGAGACCCACTATGAGATCAAGTTCATGGTCATGTGTCACAACTGATCTTGATTATAGTAGTGTCATTAGCTGATTCCTTTGACCTGAGGTCACCATGGATTCCGGGATGAATTCATGTTGTGCTTTGACGCAGTCAAACGCTGCTTGTAACAGAGTAGTTATAAAGGCTGTGGTTGGGTACAATATGACTCATGCTTAGGGATGTGAGTGACAGATATGGGATTTTGTCCCTCTCTAACAAGAGAGCGATATCACTGGGCCCCTCGATAAGTAAGACTGTTAAATGCATGGCCGTGCTCAAATAATTGATAAGAGTATCAATTGATTTGTTTGAACAGTTTACTTTGAGATCGAGAAAGCATATGATTAATTATATAAGATTGACAAGTGTACCATGTCTTATAATTAATCTTGATATCAAAGAGACAAAAGGGAATATGACATTCTATAAATAGGTATTGGATCATTCCAATCATATTAATTGGGTAGTCGTAATGGCTTGCTAGAGTCCGCTTGTGACCTATAAGGACATTATGGTAATTTCCTTATTGCCAATTAATATGATCCTATGGGGTCACACACAAGAGCAAAATGAAGTTCATCTAATCGGGTATAAATTATTATTGGATAATAATTTATGAATGAGAAAGAGAATAAATATATATATAGATATATATTTATTTATGTATGTATATATAAATATTAATGTGATTAATATTGCATAAAGTATGCTACATATTATAATTAAATTATATGGAGATACAATTAATTATAATATTATATATATACATATATGTATTATGGAGAATTGATTTGATTTAATGTTAATTGAGAATTAATATTAAATTGTGTGGGTTAATATATAATTATAACTAATAGGTGTATTAGGTTATAATTATAATTAACTATTTAGGTTAATTATTTAAGGAAACAATTAACCTAAACCTAGTGGGATTCTAAACTCATAATACAACAAGGATTCGGCCACCACACCAACACAAGGGGGCAGCCGAAATTCCTAATAAAGAATACATAGAAAATTTTGATTTTCTGCCTCTCTCTCTCGTTCGAAGAATCGTTCTTCAATCCCGGCGCTAGCACGCGGTGAATCAATTGCTCCGTGTGGATCAACCGTAGAGGGAAGCTAATTTGGTTCCTTTGATTCAAATCCTATAAGAACTAAGAGGTAATTCTTTAACCCTCTTTCCAATTCAATGCAAAATACATGGATCCCTGGCGGGGATTAATCCGTTTTATTTCCGCTGCGTATTTTGTTTTGTGTGATTAATCCCCAACAATATAGTGTATATAGATATCTATAGTATTTTGTGACTGGATGAGTGCTAAATTACTCATGTACTTTATATAATTAATTATCTAAGGGAGGACTAACTCCCTAAACCTTTCAGGAGACTATAAGTGAGGTACAGCCCAAGACCTTTCTCTGGGTAGCACCACTATCTTTATTATGTAGGTTTTTATTAATCGTATTTCATGTATTAAATTCTAGACTGCGGTACCAGATTAAGGACTATTTCAAGTTGAGTATGTTACGAGGTTTTAATATGACAAATGTGATGAATTTAATTATTGTGTGATTGTGCATTTAATATTGGTTATGGTTAAGGCTTGCTATGGGTTCCGGTGGCATTAAGCTTACCCGTTCCTTAGCGCTGGTCAAGGTCTGAGAGATGGCTCGTGACATTTCTCCTCCCAAATTTCACCATCTTGGATTGTCAAAAGGTAACCCCTTCTAAATTCCTCGAACATTCAGTATGAAGAAATCCATAGGTCATGTTTGGTTCATGGAGTGGAATAGGGTGGGAATAGAATAATTTTTCCATGGAATGAGATAGGGTCGACTTCATTTTTTGCTCCTTTTTTTATATATTATTTTTTAATCATATTTTGATTTGAGTCACCCCCAACCGATTTTCAGTGCGATTAGGCACTATTATTAACCAGAGATTCTATTTTTGGTTTGTTTACCAATTACATGTAGAGAAGACCTCAGTCACCCTACCCCGCCCTAAATTTGGTACTAAATGTTGTAAATTATTCTTTTTTACGATATAACTTTCTTTTTGCTCTATTTTTTTATGTATTTCGAAATTTAAAAGTTAATTAAATTAGACTCTAAAGAAAAAGAAATCTAACTACAGACTCTAAAAAAGAACGATTCTAAACTAATTACCAACTACTATATAGTTTTAAATGAATTATAAAAAATCTATTTAACGAATTCCTCAATTAATCCTAAAATTCATTAACCTGATGTAGATACCCGTTTTGTCCTTCCTAACCTCATTTTCTACTATATAATTTTATTTATATCCATAAAACTAATAAACACATTTAATTTATAATATTTAGTTATTATTATTACCGCTATTATTTCATTAATCTTTTTGTTATAATTATTATTATTATCACCATTATATTACTACTATTATCATAATTATTATCATTAGTATTATAATATCATTATTGTGAAAAATTAAATCCAAACATAAAAAAATAGAATTTATAAGAAAATGGAAGAAAGTCCCAATAGTCCCTAAAATTACACATAGGGCAAAACCCAAAATTGCTAAAATTACAATCTTGGCCTTAAAAACTCTCTAATTTTACAAGTTTGGGGACTGCCCCTCCTTTGCCTATAAAAGGGCAGTCCCACAAACACAGAAAAGGGGACAAAAAAAAAAAGGGAGAGCAACAAACAAAGGAAACACAAAATTTTCAGCTTCTCCTTTAGTTGATTTTCATAGGTTTATTTCTTGGGAGGAGGTCCTGTTTTTCAGCTTTTCTATTCCTCCAAGAGTCTTCATGATCTCCTTCAAAAAGAGAGGAATGGGGAGTTGAAAGATGAGTTACACTTCCCATATCACTCACTCAGTTTGTTAGCTCCTACACAGAGAAATACCCAGCAAAAATGTAAGTTTGAGAAGCCTGAAAGCAGTCCATTGACAAAGCCAGAAATAATACAGATAGTAACATGTCTACATCTCTCCTATTTTTCTTTGTAAAGCAATATGCATAATATATTGTATGATTCAGACTTATCAACAATGTGTGTCTATACCAAATATTAGTGCCCCTTTAGCTAATTTATCTATTTATTTCATATTTTTCTTTCCTTTTTTTATCTTTTCTTTTACTTCATATGTTCATCTAAGAACATCATTAATCTCCAATCTGTGTTATTCAACCAAACTCCTATCCGCATAATTATAAACTCAATATAAGTCCTAAATCCATCATACAACAATCATCAAAACCAAGTATTGCAAAATCAGCAACATAAACCCAACAATTCAAAATATGCATAAAACAAAAAAAAAACACACAAACCAGAGAAACACCAAAATCAGCCCCAAACCATCACCAACAACCAGAAAATAACAAAAAGACACAACATACAAAATAAACAAAAATCCAGCAAGTAAAAAATATTAATTCCAAATCACCCAAAAATACAGATTCAAAGAGCCAAAAGTAAAAAAAAAAGTAAAAACAGAAAAAATAAAACAGAAAACACAAAGTGAGAAACCGAGAAGAAGAAAAAGGGAGTACCTGGGTTCGCTTTGAAGCTGCCATGGTCGACGGACTCCGGCTAGTCCAGGGTAGACGAATTTATCTGCTTAAGATAGAAGAAACAAAATCAGTAAAAAAAAAATTAAAAACCGAAGCAGAAAACACAAACCAAGAGAAAAGCGAGAACAGAGTGAGCGGAGAGAGCAGAACGACGGAGAGCAAGAGCGAGCGGAGAGAGCAGATCGATGGAGAGAAAGAGAGAACGGAGAGAGCAGATCGATGGTGAGAATAGAGTGATGGTGAGAAGCAGATCGACGGAGAAAACATAAACCTAGAGAAAAGGTGAGAGCGCTTGAAGAAAGAGAGATGGGTTTATGAAATCGGGCCGGTTTAGATCTTCGCCGGCAGAGCAGAGCTTAAGCCGTCAGCGTTAGTGAGCAAAGAGAGAAGGTGACGGCTAAAGGGAGAAGAAAAAGGCGGCTGGTGTGGAGCCGCCTGCGAGAACAAAAAGAGAGGCCGAGAAAGAGAGAAGAGGCGGCTAGTCTAGGTTTTAAGGTCTGCAAAAAGAGAGAGGAGGAGAGATGGCTGGTAGTGAGGGATGAATGCTAGGGTTTGAAATGAAAGAGGTGATATTTATATGATGGGTAATAACCCATGGGTACATATCTCGGTTTGGGTTGGATTGAAAGCCCGGTTTCTTGGGTTTAGTTGGATGGATTAAAGAATAAAGGGGCCATAGCCCGGTTTCCTTGAGTTTTAGTAAAAGTCATGAAGAGTAAATTGGGTTGATGCTTGTTTTTGGGCTAAAAAATGGGATTAGGAGCAACTCAAGACCCAACCGAAAATAAATTCTTTTTTTCCTTTTAATCTCCACATTAATATATTTGTAGATTGTTAGGAATTAATAAAAAACTTGGGTTAATGAAATTTAAAATTTCTAAAATAAATAAATAACATAAAATAAATTTGTTATGTATAATTTTAGAATTTTCATAACTATGCTATGGTTATGAAACATAATTTAAGTTAATTTAAATTAATAAGGTTAACCTTATTTTATGATTAAAAATAATTCGAACTAATTTAATAGCAGGCATTATAAAATCCTTATTACTTTTTGCATTAACCATAGATATATGCCCTACGTGATCATATGAAGATATTTACACATTTATCGGATCTATGATATATATGTATATTTTACGTCCATGTTATAGAGGTAAAAATACAAAATTTATTTAAATACAAATATAATATAATATAAGTATTTAAATCCATGTTATGGGTTTAAATAAATACAATTGACTAGAGTGAGGTACCTTTATAAGCATATATTTAATTAATAAAAGGATGAAAGAAATACATCCCACGAGAATAATTTACGACTTTAGTACCAATTATGGGCGGGGTAGGGTGATTTTTATCTTCCCTACACGTAATTAGCAAACGAACCCATATAAATCTATGGTTATTTAAGGTGTCCAATCAGACCAAAACTCGATTGGTGGCGACTCTATAAAATTTTGTTATCGATCGGATATCACAATAAATTATTACACGAATCTTGATAAAAACTGAATTAAATAAAACTAAAAAATAAATTTAAGATTTTCTGCCCGTCGGTAGGGTTCCGACACCCGATATAAACATACAAGTTGATCAACACTAGAAATAAATAAAGAAAGAAAAAGTATATAAAACTAAACTAAGGTTAGGAAATTAATAAAACCACAGTAAAAAAAGAAAAACAAAAACAAAAAACCATAAGGATCTAAAATAACCCAAGCCCAAACCGGTACTCGGATCCATGGCCTGACCCGAACTCGATCTGTTTCCCTAAACCTAGGGGGGGTTATCCAGCGTATAAAAAACTCTCCTTTCTTCTCTCAACCCTAATCTACTATTCCTCTCCTAGCCGCCTCTCTTTAACTTTCCTCACCAGCAAATCTCACCGTCGACCGCCACTTCATATCGCTTTTCATAGCTCTACTGGCCACCGGAGCTATCTTCGTTACTCCCTCTCCCTTTCACCAACGGATCTCTCCATCCCTCACCGTTGGTTACTTCTCCCTCTCTCTCTAAGTTTCGGTAACTCTTTGCTTTTCAGTTTTAATTCTCTGCTATCTTTATGTTTCTTACCTAGATCCTTTCTCCTCTCTATTTTCGTATGAAGAATGATACTTTTCATCCTTAGTGACCCCGGATTAATATTCCTTTCTCTTTCCCTGGATGATGATCATTTAGACTCGAAGACTCAACTCTCGTAACTCCGGTTCCTAGAATCATCTGATCGAGATAAATCCATGTTCCCTTCTGTTCTCAATTAAAAGGTATTAACTTCCACTTGGATTTTAATTTTTAGTTCAAATCTTAGCAAATTCTTTTTTTCTTATTTTGTTAGTTTTCTTTTTTATTTTTTTTTTATCTGACCAAGCTTAATTGCTGATGCTCGGTTCCAACTCAACACGGCCGGACAGTGGCGACGAGGGAGCCTATTACTGGTGATAATGAGTCAGAGGTGTCCTCTCTCTGTGTGATTTCTATTCTTTATTTTACTCCCTTTCTCTTCTAACTACTATTTTAATTTGAGGACTAATTGGGTTTGTTCATTTTTATAGGTTTGGAGCTTATTTCATAATCGAAAGTTCTAAAAAAAAGGGCTACTGACTTAAAAAAAATGGTTCTAAAGGATAAGCCTCTAAATCCCCTTTTATGATTTTCTCCTAAATACTAGTGTATGTATTGTGTGATGTGTATGATTGCCTCCACTGTGGGTGACCAAAAGTGCTGACTGACTTACATGTATGTTGAACATGGACTTTTTATGAGTTCATATACATATGTTTAATGAATTGGACTTAAGAATGATTGGCCCTTATGTATACTGACTACTGAGAGCAGATTCCTATTTGGGAGATTTTAGTTTAATGTACATGTATTTGGGAATCTCTAATGCTATTATGCAATGTCTGAGCCTTTATGCACGCTGACCCAAATAAATTCATTGGCGAGAAAAAGAATAGTGAAAAGCACTTGTCTTGGTGATATGTGTTTTGGTATATAATGGCCTCTGTTTTTGTGATTGAGAATGCTACTCGAATCTATGTGTGTGGACTGGACAATAAACTTTTGAGGATCTATATGCATGTGTGTTCATATGCGATATGTTTGATGGCCTCTGTGCTTGCTGGTTTTTATTGACATAAAACGAAATGGATTTATTGATGGAAAATGAAGTGTTACGTTCACCCTTATCTTTGTGGTGGGTGTGCCGATATGTCAGACCTTGATTTGATCTAATCAGCATGAACAATGCTACCAATATATGTGCTTATATGATGATGGTGATGAGGAATGCATATGCTAGTTTATGTAACTTTGGAATCCTGAAAGTCAGTGAGTATGGTAATATCCTGATTATTTATTGATGATGTTAGCTGGGAATGCAAGTGTTGTTTCTGTTTTCGGTTATTTACTGTCTGAATGTGTGAGTGAGGTTGGCCCTTTCGTTGATTATGTAAATGCTTATGTCATCTAAGTGTTGTGTTGGCTTAATTGATGCATTATTATGGATGGGTGATGAGGAAAAGGCCAAATATGAATGGCTTTTTCTAAAGGAGGAATTTTTGAGTTGGGTTTTTCTCCCTAAGCAACCAGTTGCTTTGAATTTTTTTTTTCTTTTTTTCCAAAAGGATAATAGGGCTCCAAACCTATTTTTGTTGGTATTGATCTTTTAAAACAAGGAAAAAAAAACATCTTTTTCAAAGTAAAGCTTGGACGACTTAAGGGAACTCTCACCTTTAACTCTTTCTTAGCAATGAAAACCATACTCCCATAGCCAATGACCAAGACACCTAATCTGAACCCTCTTAGACATACATTCCTAAATCTTTATTGTGCATTACCTATTGAAAATTTCTAACCTAGACCTCTGATCATCAATGTGAAATAGGTACATTACATGTCCTATTTCTCATTTATGATTCTGAACACTACTCAAAAGGGATTCCTTCTCCATACACATAGAGTAAGGATATTCTTTTGAGTCATAAAGACTTACGTTTAAAGCAAATAAAGAAAACAATTAGGGATAAAAAATTTACATGGAAAGAAACCTATTTAAATGGGTAGCTGTTTTAGAGAAGAGTGGGAATGATGTGCTTGTCTTTAATGTCTTGTGCTTGGTTGATTTACTGGTCTTTAATGCTTTGTGTCTGGTTCTCTTTAAGGCCTCTAATTACCAGCTACTTGTGCAAGGAGATGATGTACAATGAAAGGGGATGAATCAAATGAAAAAGGGAAGATTGAATGAAAGGGAAAGGTGGAGAGGGCAAAGGATGGTTTTCTAGAGAAAAAGTAGGAGATGGGTGTCTGCTGTTGCCCACTATTCTCACTCTCACATTTCTCTCTCTTAAATGCTGTCTTTTTACACCACTTTGCCTTACTGTTTGAGGACCCTTTTATAGTCCTCTTCCTTATCTAATTGTGACTGAATTCTTTCTTCCTTTATCTGATTTATCCTTTTCTAGTTCCATCAAAACTAGGAACTAAATCTCCCCTCATTTCATGAATAAACTGATCTTGCATAGTAAAAAGAGCTACAACTACCCTTTTTTTTCATCTTTTGTCTTCTTTTCTTTTTTTTTTTTTTGGAATCTTGTTGGGTCTGCAAACTATTGAATTTGGGCCCTTTTTTCTTTTCTGTAATTTTCTATTTGTGAGCTTGTAACTAAGACTTGTAAAAATGAAAGAAATTAATAAAAGAATTCATTTATTTTCTTTTTTCCACTTTAGACTATGAAAAATGAAAATAAAAAGACTAAATTAAAATAAAAAGCTTGTTGTATTTTTTTTGGATTTTTGTTACATAATTAAATACAAAGAAAATAAAAAATAAAATATCACTGGGATAAAATGGATATCTACATATGGAATATGTCATAATGAAATGGAAAAAAAAAAAGAAGAAAACTAGGTGAAAATGGGTTAAACAAAGAAAACAAGAATCAAACAACGAAAATGGAAAAAAAGAGAGAAAGAAAGAAATGGGCCAAATATATATGTGGCCCCTTCAACTTTTATTTTTGATTCGGTTGGTCCCTTCAACTATTTTAGCGACCTATCTAACCCCTCATCTAAAGGCCAAATACATACATGGCCACTTTAACTTTTATTTTTGAGCCGATTGGCCACTTCAACTATTTTAGCGACCTATCTAACCCGTCATCTATTTTAAAGTGGTATTTTTAAACCTTTGAGTGAACATAACCAGACACAACACAGTACCATGCATTACATGCGTCTGACACTAAAGACATATAAGACACACGCTGGAAACCATCTTCTATTTAATTAATATTACAAACTATTACAGTGAAGATTTCCCAGCAATTAATAAAACTCAAGAGGAGGAAGAAATATGATTGCAGGAACAAAGAAGAACGAAGAGAGTTTAAAGAGAGAAAAAAATGCAGATAATTCTTTTTATATAATATTTACAATATATTACCCTTGTAAAATCGTAAACTTCATCCCAAACGCACCGAAATTTCTCTTACCTCCAGGTCATATAACACATCAATATTCAATTATATAAAAATACCACTTTAAAATAGATAAGGGGTTAGATAGGTCGCTAAAATAGTTGAGAGGGTCAATCGATTCAAAAATAAAAGTTGAAGGGGCCACGTATGTATTTGGCCTTTATATGAGGGGTTAGATAAATCGCTAAAATAGTTGAGGGGGCCAAGCGGCTTAAAAATAAAAGTTGAAGGGGCTACGTATGTATTTGGCCAACGAAATGAGATAGAATGAAGAAAAAACAGATAAAATTGAGTAAAACAAAGCAAAATGGACAAAAAAAATAAAAAATAGAAAAAAAAAAAAGAAAAAAAAGGAAAACAAAATGAAAACAAAATATCAAGAAAAAATAAAGAAATTAGAAAAAAATGACTAAATAAAAATTATTATAATAAATTATATAGTGATGTATGAAATAACTATTCTTTGGTTCTGTGAGAAACAGCTATTCTGTACTTTGAAGAATGTTCCATGGCCAAATATTGAACAAACCATTGGAATAGCTATTCCACATGGAATAACTCTTTTATTCATCTTCTATTCCGTGAACAAAACATGACCATAGTAATAAAGAAATTGAGTTGATTGAAAGTTTAGATTGTAATTGCTATAATTTCGTTTTATTTCATTGTGTAACTAGGAAAATCCAAGTGGGGCGAAGAATCGGGAAGGAAATCTTGTTGGATGGAATTCATCTTCACCGTTACGTTCATCATATCAATATTCGAAGTGATTAAAGTATAGCTTGAGCTTGATAAACTTTCGAGCTTTTGATCGCATGGCAACCGATAACTTTTTTTGAAATTGTCCTAGTTTTGGTAGCATTAGGAACAAAACTTGATAGAATTGGTTTGATATTGGGGAAAAGTCTAGCTGATGTTGAAGGAGAGGAAATAGAAAATAAAATAAAGAAGACAAAAGGATGAAAGAATTTCATAGTTTTTGTCAACGGAAATTGGGGGAAATGGTAATTTTGGAGGAGGAAGTTAACGTCAGCGGAGACACAATGAAGAGGCAATGTTATTAAAATTGGACCCGACAGCAAATCGATGAGCCTACAGATTACGGTTCGACAGGTTTTAACCAGTTATTTAATTAAATATTTACTTTTCAAAAAAATATAGTTTAATTATAAATAATAGTAAATTGTGGTTCAATCGATGGTTTAACTGGCTGGTTTATCAGTTTAACTGTCGATCGAACCATTTTGATAGATTTTTATCATAAATTTTGATTAAATTAAATGAATTCATTGTCGGTTTACTGTTAAATTGGTTAACCAGATGATTCGGTCCGGTTTTGATAACATTGAGAAGAAGAAAGGAGGAAAGGAAATTGAAATTACAGGTGAGAGAGGTTATATTTTGATTTCAAGTCATGCAGTTGTGCCTTCCATGAAGGGCAAGTCCAACAATATCAGTGAATTGGCCCTCCAATCCAGTACAAATATATTACCATAACTTATGCGGTACCTCAAATATGATGTACTGCATATTTTGTGGCATTTCTTTTTCGTTTTTTTAATGTTATATTGGTGTTAAAATTATGACCAATAATTTTATTTTCATATAATACACATTCAAATATTAAATATAATATTATATATTTAATTCTTATATAGTCTTTAAAGTTTAAAATCATGTTGGGATTCATCCTCGAAAATCGAATCTGATGGTAATGGAAGCCTTTTTCAATTTTCTAGAATCCAGATCCCAAGAGCTTATGTATATGAAATCAAAATCAGTTTAAACAAGAAACAAGAATATGATTATCACTTTTCTTGTCTCTTCTAGAGATTACTGAAGAATCAAAGCTGATCCTCTCCACGCTCATGTACACGAACAATTATCGAACAAGCCCCCGTGTTAGTGTCAGATCAAGCGAAGCTCTCCTCCTTACACTAGGATTTTCGAAATCCAAGAAGAGAGGATAAGAGAGGCCGAATTTTGCTTATCAAATTAGGGTTAGGAATTATCTTTCTTAAGTGAGTATTTATACTCTATGAAACCTTAGGCCCAATGTAAGCGCCGGAATTTTCCGCCCTAAAAAAAAACGCAGGTGTCACACGACTGTAATTGAAAAAAATTACAGTCGTACGACTGTAACGTCAAAACAGGTGCAAAAGCCCATACCTCTGCGGCGGAAAGAAGAAAAAGAAGAAGAGAGCATTAAATGGGCGGGCATTGGCAGTAAGAAAATCAGAGAATCAGGTGATAAAGAAAGGAAAAAAGGGATTTTAGGGGATTAGCTTGGATTCTTAGATTTTTAGAGAGAGAAGAGAGAAAGAGACAAGGAAAAGAGGAAAAAAAACCCAACTCAACAAAAACTTCTTTTCCCCTTCTATTTATTTTGATTCTCAGGTTAAAGTATAAAAATTTGTTAGAAACTCTTAGGGTTAACAATTTGACTCCACAAACAAATCAAATTTCGGGCTAGAAACCCTAGGATTCCTAAGCATTTTGTATTTTTGGACACAAAGTTTCCAATCTCAATTTCAAGGAAAAAGGAGCAAATTCCAGCGGATTAGAGCGACGCCAAGGGTCAATCCTACGGTGGACGTGTGCCAAAAAGGTTACCACTGTTTATCTCTTCTGTTTTTCAAGTTTTCTGGGTGATTGGTGTGATTTTGTGTGTTTTCGTTCAAATTTTTGCATTTCTGCTCCTGGAAATCAAGAACAGTCGTACGACTGTTCTTCAGTTTAATGAACAGCCGTACAACTGTGTTAACAGTCGTACGAGTGTTCTTGGTTTCCAGATGATTTTCTTTCAGTTTATTTTAAATAAAATTTTGGCGAAATCTTGAGTTTGGATTGCTTACAGTCGCACGATTGTAATTACAGTCGTACGACTTTAGTTACAGTCACACAACTGTAACATTTTTCCAGAATCAGAATTTCCAAAATAATTCCCAAAAATTTTCAAAAATCCATAAAAATTCAGAAAATCAGAAAATCACCAAAAATGAATTTTGTTGTGTGCATTCACGACCCTAGATTCAAATTTCAGTAGAATTACATTTAGAACAATTCAACAACGGAGACCCGATTCTCCCGAAAACCTACCCACCTCACATGTTAAAATTAAGCAAACCGGTAAAATTGTTTTCAAAATGAGTTTCTCACAAAACCAAAAATACAGAGATGTTTCAAAATGTTTTTCAGGTCCAACCGGGCCAGCTAGCCAAGCCAACCCGGTTATCCCCCTAAATGCATGCCCCCGAATTCTAAATTTCCCATTCTGTCATGTTTGAGTCCTATTTGTGGTGTGTCGTATATTGTGCTAACCCTCTATTTTACAGCTTTTTATTTTTATTTTATATGTATTTAATAGAATTACTCATGTATCCTAGGCGATTATAATTTTTAGATAAATCGTGTATATTAGGCGGTTGTAAAAGTGTGGCCGAGAGTTTTCATCTTTTATTCAATCGGGTTGTAATAATTTAATTATATACTACTTTACTTTACCTGTATGCACACTGTATGTTTAATTTAATGCAATAAAATTGACTTTAGAGTTTGAAATACCGTCTATAAATATTGGCCAATATTTATTTTAATTAGACACGAAATAAGGAACTTGTCTGGACCTAGATCTCTGGATAGTGTAGCGGCCTTTTGTCCGGTTCAGCTACATTATAAATTTCCCGGTTGAGCTGAGCCGGATGGCGACTCTTACAATATTTATCGAGACTTAGGTCTCGGTTCTTTTATGAATTAATTCCATTTTTCTAAAATGCGAATTTCCATTATAAAAACCCCACGCGAGGGAGGGGTCGGCCCGAAATGGATGTGCCCTTCCAAATGGGAGTCTGCGTTCCGTCAAAAACGTCGTCCGCTCACACCCAATTAATTACTTTGGGTTAGAATTTAATTTCCAAATGATTTATTTTTATATGTATAAATTAAATCATACCATATGATATAATTTATATCATGTCAATTAAATGCAATTGGCCTATTAAAATTAACCCCAATGATTATTGGGACTTAAATTAAAAAATAATATATATAAACTTATATACATATATTAATTTAATTTCCATCCAGTAAATTAATTCATTAAATTAATTGTATGAAATAATCAATTCCTAGTAATTAAATTATTTTGATCAATCCAATTGAGTTATAATTTAACTACTTTCCTCGCTAGTCAATATACTCTAAGTATATTATGTTGGTGTGTCCTAGTTCTTAGGGCATTGGATTCTTGTATTTTGTATTATACATTAAGACTCATTGTATGAATACATTATTTGTGTCACATTAATAAAGGCAATTAATCTATTTCATTTATATCTTGTGCTATAATATTAGTAGAGTATCCATTGATTGATAATCATAAAACCTATCCCAGGTCTGTTCTAATCGTAGGAACGAATAGAACCACAGACTTATATATTCGATGACTGTATGGCAGTTCTTAACTAGCCATAGTACTTGTATAGTCAGTCATGAAAATAGGTACATGTCGTTGACATGGGACTGGATCGATCCACACAAGAAAGTCACATGGTTGTCGCGTCATAGGTCTTTCTTGAGTAGGTCTCTTTTGTCCTCAGACCAGATTTCATCATAGTATCAATATAGAATCCAGTTCACTTTGACATACGCCTAACAGGTCTGTAAAAGGATGCTAAATATGGGTATGATTGGGTGGACGGGTGAACATATTGATATTGATGATGAAGTGATGGAATTGCCACTTGGGTAACACCGAGATGATATCACTGGCCACTTGATGACTGGGACCGATAAGTGTATGGCCATACCCAAATAAGTTGGTTGCTTATTTGATTAATCAGTCAACTCAAGATCAAGAAATATAATAAATAACAGAAGAGGATGACGGACACCATGCCTCTTGTTTATTCATATCGATATTGTTAGGCAAAGGACACTATGAGATTACTACCGGGTGAGTGTCTTCTAAAGACTGCTGTATCTCTGTCTTAATTGGGGCTGTAATGGTTTGCTATAACCCACTTACAGTCTGTGGGCCTTGGGCCTACTGCCAACATAAAAACAGACCCATAGGATCGTGCACATAGATCAACTGAGCCGGAACATATAGATATTGTGCATGTGATGTACATTGGAAGTAATGAGTTAATTAATTAGTTGACATTAGGTGTCGAGGTAATTAATTAACATTGGGTTGGTTTAATTTAATTAATAATTGTACATAATGTAATTAATTAATTTATCAATTAATTGAATTACATAAAGTAAACAATTAATTAAATTATTTTCTTAAGTTTGATTTTATTTTAATTAGGGGTAATTAAATCAAGCCATATGGAATTAAATTATATATTATAAATCTTATGGAATAAGGATTTAAATATGTAATTAAAATCCTAATGGGCTTGGGTTTACTTAACTTAATTGGAGTCCATATTGCATAAGGACTATAAAAGGCACATTTATGGGAAAAATCACTCTCTTAACCCTAGGCACAAAGGAGATTCGGCCAGCAACAATATCAGCCCCAATAGCCGAATTCTTTGGTGCAATTTCTTCTGTTCTTCGACTAGCATCGGCTCCCGTTCGATAGTTGATCGTGCACCGGACTGTGGAGATCAATTTTAAGAAACGATTCTGAGCAGTCTCTAGAAGAGACAAAATCTGGTGAGTTCAATATCTTGATTCAAATTGTTTTTATTTCAATCAATGGTAATTGGACACGATAGGTGGACTCTAGGAAATTTTAAACGGTATATTTTCCGCTGCGCCACATTATTTTTCCGATGACGAATCCCAACATATTAGTGATCCATTAAGTACTAGTTCAGACGTTCAATGTGTATGATCCTGTAGGCCCATCTTTATACTGGCAGTGGCTCCATGTCCCACAGACTGTAAGTGGGCTCTAGCAAGCCATTACAGCCCCCAATTAAGATGAAGACTGCAGTCTAACAGAAGTCGTAACCCTACATTATAGCTTATATGTTCTTCATCATTGATATTGGAGTTCGACACGAAGGCATGGTTTCATCACTCTCTTTTGTGCCCGGACTTTTAGTTGATACCGAGTGAACTGATGCTCTCAAATAAGATCCAGCTTAGGTGTGGCCACACTTTTATCAGGTCCACTCATCAAGAGGCCAGTGATATCTTCTCAGTGAAATACTGGGTCCCTTCTGCATATTCATTTCTTGCCACGCTCACTGACACACCCAATCGTCCCCATATTTGACACCCTGTGACAGGCCTGTTAGGCGTACATCGAAGTGTGTGAGGTCACATGCAATTCCATAATATGATCAAGTCAAAAGATCCAATATAAGTACTACACGAGAATCACTTGTGATACTGTACCATGTGGATTTCTCGTTAGTGGATCTATCCAGTACCATATCCTATCACATGTACCCATATACCTGATTGACAACCCATGTACTAAGGCCAGTAAGACACCGCCATAAAATCAAGGTAATGCTAGTCTGTTATTCCATTCATTCTCACGATTGGAACAGACTAGGGATAACTTCATGGTTATATTGTTTCCCTATTCATGGTCTAACTGTTAAGTGTATGACACTTGACAACGTGAATATTGATATGACCATTGGATACTCTGTTTTACATTCATTGCAAAAGAAATAAATGAAACATATTATGCCTTTATTTAATGACACGAATATATAATACACTGATCAATAAAATGTCCAATAATATATGATACATAACAAGGACCAATACCTTAGGATTAGGGTATATCCCAACAAATTAGACATTATATTATGAAGTAAAATAGCTAATAAATTAATAGAACAATAATTTAAAAAAACCTTAAATTATTATATTACAAACACTACAAAATAAAAATATTACAAAAAAAAACATTAAAATATTTAAATCAACTTACTAAAACAAATTAAAAAGAATAAAAATAAATTACATAGGTTTTTGAACAATAACTTAGAGAACACGATTATTAATAAGGTAGTAAATCACCATGACTTCCACCTAAATTGTTGAAATAACCAAAATTCTCTATTTGAGACGATTCAAATGGTGTTTGTAATTAGTTACTTTGTTCTGCCAATCTCATAGCATAAACACCTTTTATTTGTAAAAGATGATGATGTAATTATGTTTGGTTGTTTTCATCGTTAGTGACATTGTCATACGTCTAGTTTATTATTCATATACTCTCGTTATGATCGTTGTATTGCGTTTGATTTATTATTAATGAAATTAATTTTTTTGTTATATTTTATTTTTATTATATATGTATCCTAAATAATGCTAATATCAACAATTTTCTTTGATTTTTTATTCCACAATAATAACAATAATTAGTTCAACAACCAATTTTTAATTTAAAGAATTAAATTTTTTAATTACATATTAATATATTGAATTTGTAATCATTAATTTAAATGAAAAAACAAATTTTGGTTATAATTTAAGAGAAAAAAAAAAATCAGAACCACACAATTTTTAGTTCGTGTACTGAATTTGTATGAATTTTGGCTATAATAATTATGTCGTAACTATATAATATGAATGAAATAAAATGGGCAATGCCCATTAAAGAATCTATCCAAAGTTTTCTTAGAAAAATAAAAAAGTCAATTAGTAAGTTTTTTTTTTTTTTTTTTTTTTTTTGTATAACCCTATCCTAATTCTTACACTGTTTATTTCAACTAAAACACTTGAATGTGAATCGAATCGTTAAATTGTCCGTGCAATATTTGAATCGTGTTTCAATATTAATTAACAAATAATTTTTCGAAATGTTTAAGACTTTTGAAAATACTTTTTATTGTTTAATATCAACTAGGGTGGCAACGGTGCGGATGCAGGGACGGGGAGTGCATTCTCACTCCGCCGCCAATGATTACGGGGGCAGTTTCGGAGATTCCCCATTTAATATTTCGGGGATTTTTTCACCCCCATCCCTGCCCCGCGCGGGTACCTACGGGTTTCGATGAATCCACACCTATATCTAACAAATAAAAAAAAAATTAGTGTTTCGTTATTTTAATTAAATGATTAAACAAATAAAAAATAATGCAGGATAATATAAATAAAAAAAGTGGCAATGTTAATTAAAAAAGTTGATAAAAATGTCAATTTATATGGTGATTAATAGGGAGAGAAACAAAGACATATTTAATGTATAGTGTTACGTGACAAATCTAATCAGCAGCAAAACTTGACAAAAGAAAATCTCCTTTTTATTATTATTTTTGTTCGACTTCAGGTATTAATTAATTCCCTCTAATTAAATTTCCTTTGCTGCTGGACTGAATTAATTGAAATTTGTTGTGAAGTTGGAAGCTTATCTAGGAGCCAATTGAGCCAAGATCAAGTGAGATATTATGTCAATGAAGAGCATAACAGAAGAAGAAATTTATTGCAAAAATATATTCGATTGTGTAATGATTCAAAGGTGCATTAATCTATGTTGTTAATTAATGAATAAATTAATACAATCTAACCTATCCATTACTGACTATTTCTGAATATGATAGGTGAGTGTGGAAACAATATGTGTGTATATATATATATATACGGAGATTTATACGGAAGCGAGACGGGGATCCCCAGCCCCCACGCCCATTTAAGAATCGGGGATAAAATAACCCCCATCCCCATGGGGGATAAAATCGTTTATTCTCCACGTCCGTCGGTTTGGATCCCACAGTTTTCGAGTAATCCCTGCTCCATTGCCACCCCTAATATCAACTTACAGGTACAGTAAAATTATTTTTCTGAGTGTTTTTTTAAATTAAAAAGGGATTGATCCTTTAGCAGCATAGACATAGAAATTGAGTAAATTAAAGAATTTGTAAGTCTTTCCAAAATTCATTGATAAATAATTAAATAAAAAATTATAAATAATGACGGTTGAATAAAAGACACAAGAAGTGACGTCAAGTAATGAGTAAGGAGCAAGAGAAGTAATTAAAATACGAAAAAGAAAGAGAAAAGAGAAAGGAAAAGACAAATAGAAGCGGTGGAGTTGAAGGTTAATAGTATTATATTGGGTTGTAACTTCAAATCAATAACCAAATCCTTCTCTATGTTTTCTTCATTTCTTTTGCTTTTCACATTTTGTTTCTGACTTTTTTTCTTTAAACCTTTTGTTCTCATTTTAGGGAATCAAATCAAAAGACTTCGTCAATTCAAATATAATTTCAATTCTTATAAATATTTTTTTTTTTTAGGCAAATTTGAAAATCTTTAAAATTGTATTCAAATATGGGATTTTTGTGTGCTTTGAAGGGATAAAAAAAAATCTATGTATTAAATTGTAAAATACGCTAAAGCTTATGCACAACAATTGGACTTTACCCCTTATTTGATTCAGTTTTAAAAGAAAAAAATCAATAGTTTTTTTTTTTTTTTTTTGTAATACCACCTGTTTTCGGATACCACATTGGATGCAGACTAATCTGGTTAAGTAATAATTTGGTGAATTATGATATCAAGGTCCCTCCCAATGTTAGTACTGAAATTTGAACACTTATCATGTTCCTATCTTAACCCGCCATCTACCATCTGAACTACCAAACATTGATAGTAATAATTTCCATGATTTCATGTCCTCAAATTATGTTTAAATTTACATATAAATATCGGATCATGTTCACTTTGAACGTGAGAAGACCCTAATTTCATATGTATGATTATTATTATTATTATTATTCATATAAGGTTGTGGGGTTGTGCTCAGTTAGCAATTCAGATTTAGTTTATGAAAAAAATTTAGAATTGAGTCCCATTAACTATATTCATAAGAATTACGCAGGAAACAAGTAATTGTGACTAAATTTAAAATGTATTATAATGATAGAAGAAGAAGAAAGTGAATGATGGTACCGTAGAGTGGTTGACTTAGAAAGCCTCAATATAAGACTTTAGACTAAAATTACCTCATCATACTTTATCAAATTCCAAACTCCAAACACCCTTTTTTGCTTCTTCACTCAAAATTTCAAACCCAAATTGTAATTAACGCGCAATTAATTAAAAATAATAATAAAAAAAACCCTTCTAAGTCAATATTTGCCTAATATTATATGTCCATTTAATTCTTCTGTTTCGTATACTCTACGTTTTATCATTTAATTGATACAAGATTTGTTCATTAAGTAATCACCATCTCTACTCTATTTTGCTAAAAATGTTACCCATAATTACATTTCCAATTTTCAATATTGTTGCTCTTGCCCAGAAATTTTGTAGTAATTCTTAAAGATGTTTATGACATTCAACTTAATAATTGGTTTACAAATGATGGCTACTAGATTCTTACAAAAAAAATTGAATGTGATCATCAAAATAAAATATGATTTTTTTGATATTTGATTATGTTTTTTTAATATAAAGAATTAGGAATGTGATACCAAAATGCTTCAATATTTTCAAATAAAATAATATGGGTCAAATAAAATAATATGGGTCTTAGGTTGTATAAGTGGTACACAAATGAACCTATTTTACAGGAAGAAACTTTAACTTTGTTATCTCGTTATTTATAATTATCAAATAATTTAAATCCCTTGATCCATAACTTAACAATCTGAACCAACATTAACACAACATTACAAAAGGAACCAAAAAAGGGTCCCCCAACAATTTTTTTTTTTTTTTTTAACTTTTAGAGGAAAAAACATCCCTTAAAATCTTACTCACATCAAAATGGTTATAGTTGTAATAGAAAAAAATTATCCAACAAAAAAAAAAAAAAAAGAAAAAAAAGAAAGCCTAATTATATTATATTGGTAAAAAAAAAAAAAAAAAAGTGGGCCAAGCCCACATATACCCCACAAAATCATTGGGGCATCATTAGTCCAAGCCCACTTAATCAATCTAAGCCCACGTAACCCTCCACAAGTCACAGCGTGTTTCATCTTCTCTCTCTCTCTCTCTCTCTCACTCTAAATGCCAAATGCCATTTGCATAATCTCAAGCTTTTAAATCAGATTTTGACATTAAGCACTTAAATGACTCTTCCGTGTCCTCTCTGCTTCTTCTCTGGCTTGGCTCCTTCTTAGCCGGCCACTCTGATTTCTCTTTTTTAATTGTTGATTCAGTCCATTTCTTCTGATTTAATTTTTATGCTATTTTCTGTTTGATCCTTTCCTTCTTTGTTGCTGCACATCTGCCCACCGACAATTTCTGTTTTCATCTTCAAGAGTACGTGAATTCTCTCCCTTTTGAATTTTTACGAGGTCCGTCGATCGATCTGATTTGTTTTTGTTTTTGTTTTGGATTGAATTGGATTGGATAAGATCGGTGGTAAGGTTTGTATTTGAAGATTGAGTTTGATTAAAATTTTCCTGGGTTTCAATTTTGAAATGGTCTATTTCCATAGCTCAATCTCGGTCTGCAACTCGGTCGACCAATCAGCAACACTCATGGCAAATTCTGTGAATTCAAATGAGTTGTATCCGAAATCAAGGAACAATAATCAGCTGCATAAGAATAGGAAGACTAATAACCATACCAATTGTTCTAGTATTCCTGTATGTGATAGATCTCGATCAGCTGTTATTGATGTTGTGATCTTGATTGCTGTTATTATTGCTTGTGGCTTCTTATTATTTCCTTATATCAAGTTTTTGACCACCAATTTCATTGAATTTGTTGGTGTGATTCATTATGTGGTCAAAGAGGAGATCATGAGAAACCCTATCATATATGCATCTATAGGAATCAGTACTTTCTGTGCTGCAATTACTGCTTGGATAGTTCTTATATGCACAACTAGGAAATGTGGGAATCCAAATTGTAAGGGCCTAAGGAAAGCTGCTGAATTTGATATTCAGCTTGAGACAGAGGAGTGTGTGAAGAATTCTAATGGTATTTCTGTTAAAGATGGAGTCAAGAGAGGACTATTTGAGTTGCCTCGTGATCACCATCGCGAATTGGAGGCTGAACTGAAGAAGATGGCACCCCCTAATGGAAGAGCTGTTCTGGTGTTTCGAGCAAGATGCGGATGTTCTGTTGGGAGATTGGAAGTTCCAGGACCAAAGAAGCAAAAGAAGATCAAGAAGTAGGAATTTCTTTTTGTTTATGTCTGTTAATTAAATAGGGAGGATATAACCTATACAGGAGTAGAGCCATAAGGAAGAGACTAGAGAAGAGTTTCTTCTCCAATTGATCTTCTGTGGAGCTGTATTGTCCTTAAATAAGCTCATGGCAATAAGTTGTAAGGGATTATATATACATTTCGTTATAGTGGAGAATATAAGAATCCGTTCTTTCATTATCTCTATTTGGTATATTTATATAATAATTGCTTTTCTGATTCTTTTTTTATGTTCCTTCTTTGTTTGTTTAGTTCTTTAATATTTTTCATTGCACTTCGCATTATGTTATGACAATATTTTTTTTTTTTTTGGGATTAAGCTTCCCCATGTTTATTTGATAGTGTGTATGATGTGTTAGCAATTCTATTGCGAGAGGCATGAATGCTCGACTACTAACCTTGCGCTTGAAAACATGGAGCTGGGTCCATGTTTGGCTATAGTCTAGAGTCTTTATAAGAGATTATCTTTGCTTCTACTCTCTGAAATTACTAGCTTAAAACCTGTGCAACAGTATGCATGCTTGCTTCTATGATTTTATTCTGTGCTAACTGCTAAACAGAAATTCGGCTGCTACCATTTAATCTGAGCTTGAAGGATGCATCAGATATGGAATGAAGTAGAGAACAGAAGAATGAGCAGAGGAGCAGCGCTTCAGATCTCCAGGTACTGGTGTAAATTTAGAGAAATTGTTTTCAGGTGATGGTGTCAACTGTCAAGTCTCATCATGTGTAGGGAGATAAGAAAACAAAAACTCATTTATTTTTCTTGATGGATCTGTTACCTTCTTGAATTGATTTCTCTTGTGCCACAGACATTCACCATAAAGTGAAGATGCATTTTAGAACTGAATAATCCATAGATGCTGCTAATAGATGTCAAGGAAATTACTTTTCTAGACTTACAGTTCCAATAGCTGTCAATTGGGAAGTTCTTGCTTCTTTGCTTCTCCCAATATTAAATATTCTATTGTATGCTGGCTGATTTCCTTGTGGTCTCTTTTAACTGGAGTTGGAGCATAAAAGTTTTTGCTTCAGGAATCAGAAGGTTTAGCCTCACAGAATCTGGTGGCTTGTGGTGTAAATTTAAAGTTTTTCTTTTTTCTTTTATGTTCCATGGGTGTTTACTTATTATAATGCTTTTGTTTTTATGCTCTTTTCCTAAATCATGCATTAGCATCTGTGAATTGCTGACATTTCTTTTCTTATGGACCATTGACAATGGTCCATTGATGTTTATGTGCTAACTGCTCTGTTTACAAATTCTGATAAAATGACCTTTTTTGGTCAATGCCTTACTAACATTGCAAACTCTTTTGTATCTTCTCCTTTTGATCATTATTTTCATAAACCTATCATCAATCAATTTAACTTGTTTTATTCTGTTTCATTTACTGTTTCTGGTTTTTGAACTTTCTTTTTGTATTTTAATCTCTGAATATCCTGCCTTGTAAATGATTTAGCTGTTTTTTTTTTGTAATGGTAGTTGGTATTCTTTTTGTATTTTAATATCTGAATATCCTGCCTCGTAAATGATTTAGCTTTTTTTTCTGTGGTAATGATAGTTGGTACTTTCACTACTGCAATTGCCTCTGACAAATCAAATGGGTGACTGATTAGTTGAGAAACATATTACCTGAACTGCAAACTATTTGTATTTTTCTTAAATATGATTTGAAGCATATAGATTACAGTATAATCTGACCTCTGTGAGATAGGATTATAAATTGGAATGTAGAAGATTACTAAATTTCTTTAATGTGGAAACTCTTAAAATAAATTATTTAGTAGTTTCCATCTTTGAGATTCTCTGTTGAACACAAATATATTTGTAGATTATACCTGAATTTCAATGCTAGAATCCTATTTGATAAGAAATGGACATTACAGAAAAGATGCAGAAGTTGAGATTCAGTTGCATCAAAAGTTGAACTAATTTTCATACAATTTTAAGAGTCAGTTAAATCAACTTGCAGTACAATTTGACTAGACGGATACAATTTTTCTATTTGATTCTGTTAAATTATCTTAATTTTTTTTTTCAATGACTGAATTTTTTTTCTCAGTAAAAGTTATAATTCTATTAGTCGTGCCAATCCAAAATTTTATACAAACTGCATTTATTTCAGAATACGATTTGAATTATATATATATATATAGAGAGAGAGAGAGAGAGAGAGAGAGGGAGAGAGAGATGAATGTTGGTGATCATGAGAAATAGGATGAATTCGGGTGACTTGTGATGTGAAAAGAAAAGACATCACTTTTTAAGGATTAGTCAACTCTTTTAATGAAAGACGAAAAAGAAATGATGTTTCTAACTCCGTACTTGCTTGGCTCTAGTCATTTTTTTTTTTTTTTGATGAATTAGGTCTAGTCAGTTTAGGTAGAAAAAGTGACATTATCTATTCAAGCAATTGACTAGATATATATGAATCAAGTTGGGTCTGGTAAAATCAACGTCTAGGAACTGTGACAAATTTGAAAGAAATACCACTTTTTTGAGTTACTAGTTAAGGGCAAAAAAAAAAAAAAACCACCCAATAACTATGTGTTTTTAGTTGGACGAAAGTATGAAAAGTAAAGTCAATGGTGGATTTTGAAAACTGCATTTTGACGTATTACCAATATGTTATAGAATTGTTTAAGTAAGGAGTTTTAGCATACGCAAAAAAAAAAAAAAAAAAAAAACCTTACTTTAATTATACATAAGGTATTTAAAGAGTATATTATCTAACTAATCTCAAGCTCAATAATTGTACAACTCGAAATATGCAATTTGTAAAACATGTAAAATCTACAAATTTTACAAATTCTGGACAATGAAAATGACAATCTCATAATAGCATAAAGATAAAATGATTAAACTGTTACGGATAATAATAACTTCTAAGTGCGAGTTTAGCTTGAGATTTGCTTCAAAAAAATTTTCACCGAAGTTCAATATCAAGAGAAAGTAAGAAAAAGGTTGGTGAAGGATACCCGACATATCTAAAAAAAAGTTGAATTTGGAATTAAAAAAGAAAAAAAAAAATTTGATCGTGAATTTCCTTCATTTTAGAACTACATTTATAGGGGTGTATTCAATTAAAAATTTTATAAACTTTAAAAATCTAGTGGTATTCAATTAAGACTTTTTAGGAGTCTTTAAAAGTCATCAGGTATTCAATTAAGATTTTTTAATAGTCTTTAAAAGTCATCAAGTATTCAATTAAGACTTTTATAGAGTCTATAAAAGTAATCATGTATTCAAAAAGTCAATGACTTTTATATACTTTTTTACAATTTTTTTAACTCAAAATACAATTAAAAAAGTCATGTATATTGATGAAAGACTTTTTATTTTGATAGAAGACTTTTTATTTTCACTTTCAATTGTGATTTTTCATAATCCTTCCTCCTTCACTGCTTCTCTCTCTCCTCTATCCTGTCGCCGCCGGAAACCTCCACTCAGTCCCCTCTTCTCATTGTTGATTGGCTGCTCTCCTCCCGCCACCACTCTGTTCCACTGATCCCCCTTTCCAAGCTGCTTGCCACTTTTTAAACGAGATATTTGTCTAGTCTTTTCCTCCATTCTTTGCTTTCTTTGTTGAATCTCCTTGAAATTGATCAACCACAAGCAAATCAACCCTTAAGTCTGACCTAAATATTTTTTTATAGTAAAATTTATCGGTTTGAGATGAAATTCAAATAAGTATGCGTTTTAAGATATTTTTTATTGTTTGAGCTGGTTCTATACTTTGTTAAGATAGATTACCTTTATAATTTATGGTCCGATAGTCTATCCTTTTGAATGGTCTCTTGGTGAATTTTTGTAAATTCTATTCGACACTTTATTACTCAGGTATGTGGTTGTTCCATATTTATAAAATTGCTTACACTTAAATGCATAATTTTCTTAGAAAGGAGTGTTAATCAATTGAGTTTCCAATTGAACCAAACGGTGAAACTTTTTCATCTACACCAATGTTAATTAACCAAGATGAATATTTTGAACCATTTGTTAGAACGCAAGAGCGACATATAAATAATGCTAATGAATGGAGAGTTATGGTTGCTACTTACATGTGGAATAATATTGAACATATAAATGATAATGATGATTAGAAATTTTATAGTTAAATTATAAATTTTTTAATTAACATTACTATTCAATTTTAGTGTTATTATTTTATATTTTATGCTTGTAGATTTTTGTAGTTATTTATATTTTAGTGTATTGTTATTGAACACATAGAGATTATTATATTTTAGTATCTTAATAAGTCTATAAAAGTTTATTAAAGTCTATAAAATAGATTTTTTAAAAGTCATCAATACTTTTAAAAACTCTATAAAAGTAATTAAAAGTCATTAAAAGCCATCAAAGTTTATAAAAGTCATTCACTAAAAAAAAATCTATAAAAGTCTCAATTAAATACCACCCCCTTAGTATCCCTTGTTCATGGTAGATTAATATTTAGATAATCTTTTACTCTGTTACAATTCATCAGTTGGCAACATGAAAAGCATACAGGGAATTTGCAAAGCTACTATTTTGCAGTGAGCATCATATTATTACTATTACTATTACTATTTATTTCATCGATATAATTGTTATCTATATATAATATAAAGGAGTAGACACTTGGGACACGTGTCAATTTCTTAGATTTTCTAAAACTTTTAATTTATTAAAATAAAAAATAATCTGCTACATATTACTAAAATTTTTCATATCTATTTTCATATCTATTTATATCTAAATATTTTTACCAAAAATGAATATTTGGAGATGATTGGGCTCCTATTTTATAATTTTTATTATTTTTTTCTTTTTTAGTTTTCTTTTTCTTTTTGTTATAAAATGATTACTCTGTATTTTAATTCTATTCAGATTATTTCTCATTCGTTTTTTATATACAACTAATTAAAAAATTTGGTAAATAATAATTAACTAAAACTGAAATTGTTTAATTTAATAAATATTATAAAAATCTGTGCATGTGCACAGGAAATAAGCTAGTGACTATATAAAGCAAGCTCAAATTTTATGTTCAACAGCTAAATTGTACAAGAAATTGAGCCATCCACTTATATCTAAGGGTGAGAAGGGGCAAGGCGGGACGGTTTTGCATTTCCCGCTCTGTCCCCAATACTTATATGGACGGTTTTGAGGAATTCCCATTAAAAATAAACAAAACTTACTAGCAAAAATATATGGCCAACTTCAATTTACTGACTCTATATTTATTACCCTAAAAAATATCCGAATTTAAATGCATTACAACAAATATCCAACATTAAATCTTCAAAATTACAAACATAAATTTAGTTATGATTTTACATACCACTCATATATATATATATATGTCAGAAGTATATAGATAAATTGAAAGTAAGCATATTTTTAAAAATTTTAATAAAATATTAGGGGTCTCCATAGGTATTATTCAGGATTCACATAGGGATTTATACAGAAACGATACGTGGATTCCCACAGAATGTATATAGTGATCACTATACCCATCCCAGTTTGAGCTTTAGCAATAAAATTTCCCTCGTCTCCGTTCCCATGAACGAAAATTTCGGTTATTCTCTGTAACCGTCGATTTAGATATTTACAATTTTTGAATATTCCCACCTGATTCCCACCCTATTTGTATAGACACGAAATGACTTCTGGCCACACCTTTTGTTGGCGAAATGGAAGGCCATATTTTCTTTGCATTTCTTCTGGTCCACCTCGGTATTTGGTAGATGGGATAGTGACTTGATAAGTTGATATTGACTTTTGCTTTTATACTTCCACTTATAAAATTAGTTTCAAAGTTAATTTCGTCATCCATTTCTACTTCTTGGGTTGTGTCAAAACCATTTAAAGTCATATGACTTTGAAAAAAGAATATAGTTAACTATTTAAATTCAACACTACAAGCAACCTTTAACAAATTTTTAGTAACATATATCATCCATTGCATTAATCTTTTTATACCATTAGAGATTTAACCAAAATCGAAGTGGAACCTAACCGGTTTTCAAAAAATGTATATTAAAAATAATAATATGTTTATATTATATAAGTTTATAATGTGTTAAACTTTAACATTTTAAGAATAATTTTATAGAATTAATTACTTCAAACACAATATATTAGTTGAAATAGCTAAATATATGTATTCAATCTCTAGTTTTTATAGTTATAATTAAACTTTAATTTGATTTAAATTGATTAAAAAAATAATCTAATTTTTTTTTTCTATTTAACGTATCAATAAGCAGAACTAAAAAAACACCCCTTTAACCCTATTTTTTTTTTTTAATTATAACAATGTAATTTTTTTTTTCTAAAACCAGTTTAGTTGAATTGAAAACAAACCAGTTCACATTTCGCCAATTCAACTGAGTGACCTGATTGGTAAGTGACAATTTTTATTCTATTTTATTTTTTTTTAAAGATTTACAGCATATTAGTTTAAAACCCATCGAACTAGCTTCTAATTCCAATCAAACTTAGTCTGTTTGGTCGATCTGATTTGATTTTTTAAAATCATAGTTCTAATTGAAAATTTGAAAATGATGGGAATTGAATCTCAAAATTGATTTTAAATGGGGAGAAATGGAGTAATTAAGCTTTGATATTGAATTTTATTCTCTTTCTTTCGGATTTTTCACACAATCATCAGATATGTTTATGTGACAAAATCTAGACATACCTTTTATTTCAAATTTTATATATTTATAATAGATAATAGATAATGGATTATGTTTTCGTACAATTTTACCATATTTGAATATTACATGATTTTATTCTCAGTGGAGTAGATTGTTTAATAAAAATGAAAAATATATAGTGAATTTTCGTGGTTTGTTTTTAATTGTTTATTATTATTTTTTGTCTTACGTTTAGTGGAATAATATATATTTTTATATAAAAGATAATAGAGATAAGTACAAAAAATAAACCCTGTGGTTTCGACCATTTGCAAAATGGTATCCGTGGTTTAAAATTTTACAAAACGAGACCTGTAGTTTTACAATTCTAACAAAAGTAGTCTATCATCCAATATATTCCCTAAAAACTTACTTATCATTCGAATTTTTACTTGAAATTTCACATATTGGTTGATTAAAACATAATGAACTTTAGTGACAAAGTTCATAAATTTTTGGAAAGTGCATGTATTTTTTTTAATTAAAGAGAAAAAAATTACAAAAAATAGAAAAAGCAAAAAGTTTAAAACTTTGTAACATATTGTTAGGGCTAATTTCACTCATGGTATATAAACTATCTCCCTAATCACAGTTTGGTATACCAACTACAGTTTTGCACACTGTAATACCCCAATTTCTAGGTGACCTCCCATTGTGGTACATGTGACCTGTTATTGCTGGTTAACTGTGACACATCAGCACTTTGTTAGGCTTAATTTCACTTATGGTATTCCAACTATCTCCCTAATCACAGTTTGGTATACCACTTTATACATATTGCTTTATTTTATTTTTATAAAAAAAAATAACAAAAATATATAAATAAAAAAAAATAAAAGAAAAAAAATTTTGATTTATATATTTCTGTTATTTTTTAAAAAATAAAATAAAATGAAACAATACGTATAAAGTGGTATACCAAACTGTGATTAGGGAGATAGTTGGTATACCATAAGTGAAATTAAGCCCAACAAAGTGCTGACGTGGCACAGTTAACCTGTAATAACAGGTCACATGTACCACAATGGGAGGTTACCTAGAAGTTGGAGTACTACAGTGTGCAAAGTGGTAGTTGGTATACCAAACTGTGATTAGGGAGATAGTTGGTATACCATGAGTGAAATTAACCCCATATTGTTAAATAATATGTATAAAATATTGAGATAATAAAAAATAAAAAAAATTATGTTTTGCGTAGAAATCAGGTTAAAAATGTAAATTTTAGGTTCTTAATCTAATATCTATGCAAAACTCAATATTTTCTACTATTTAGTATTCCAATAATTTGTACACATTGTTAAATAAATTTCCATCAAGTTTTGAAGATATGAAAATTTTCTAGCCATTTTTCAATTTTTTATGATTTTTTTCTGCATTATTAATTATTAAAAATATAAACACTTCACGAAAAATTCCAAGTTTATGGTTTATTGTATTTCAATTAACCAACATACAACATTTCATATAAGAATTCAAAGGATAAGTGACTTTTTAAGAAATGTATTAGACGATAGGCTACTTTTGTTACCATTGTGAAACCACATGTCTCATTTTGTAAAATTTTAAACCACAATTTTGCAAATGGCTGAAACCATAGGGTATATTTTTGTATTTATCCCAAGATAATATATATGTATCAGGAAAGATTTTATGGTACATTTGGCATATCATGTTATCTGCATGTTAAGCTAATAAAATTATGATAATTTACATCTCAAACAATAGAAAAATGACATTGTGTAATCAATTAATTAATTATTTAAATAAAACTCTTGACCTGAAATATATTACTTGACATAATTTCATTGGTTTAGCGCACGGATAATGCGCTAATTATATGTTATATATATTCTTTTTTTTTTTTCTCATTTTTGTGATTTTAGAATCCGGTATTGTTAGATATTCCACATTACTTAGCGAGTGAGCTATGTATCTCCTTATACATGTGAGACAATCCTCCACTTTGAGGTATCTTTTGCGGTGAATCGGACCTTGTTTACATGGTATTAGACCCTTGCGTGTGATGTTGGGCCACTCATGATGATTTTGGGTATAAGGGGGTATGTTAAATATTCCACATTGCTTAATGAGGAAGTTAAGGCTCGTTATACATTTAAGGCTATTCTCCCCTTTGAAGCACATTTTGAGATGAGTTAGCGCTTTGTTTATTATTATTAATATAATGCACTGAGATCCTATTTTGTAGGAGTGAGCAAAACCGAACCGGTATCCAAAAACCAAAAATCCAAACTGAATCGAACCGAACCGATCTATTTTATAGTTTGGTTCGGTTTGGTTTTAAGTTATTAAGAAGTTTGGACATCGGTTCGGTTCGGTTTAAAACTGAAAAACTGAATAATTGATAAAACTAAAATTAATTATAAAATTAATATATAACAATTGTAGAGAATTTTAGACATTATATTCCTTTATAGTTTTATATTGTGATTTTTGGATGCTAATTTATAGTTGTTAAAACTTGAGAGTTAAAAAAAAAAAGTAGAGAATTTCAGTATTTTATTGTGATATAATACTATTATTTAGTATTACTGATTTTTTAAGTTAATTTTTTTGTATTTTTTTTTTAAACAAACTACTTATATAAAATTTTTATTTTGATATTTTTTTTAAGAAGTTGATGTTTTTGGTTCAACCCAATATAAACCGAACCGAACTGGTTCGGTTTGGATAGAATCGAACCAAAATTTAGTTTGGATCGGATTGGTTTATAAATTCAATGCTTTTTGGTTCGGTTCAATTCGATTTTTGAACCGAACCGGTCCATGCTCACCCCTACTATTTTGTATGGTGGTAGTCCTGCTTGGTTCGCAAATTTTTGTTTCTGGACAACAATTAATTGTTGAATTGTTCGTAATTCAAATTGGAGAAAATCATGAAACCAAGATAGGCATTTTATAAATCTGTCTCCAAATGTTCAAAAGGTATACAACCAAAATAGAGAAAAAGAGTCTATCTATAATTTAACTTTTTCGTGGGTATTGTACATTTTATAGTTTGACACGTTATTTTAAATGTTGATGTGCATCTTGTTAGAGTAGTGTGTATTTCAGAAATTATATATCTATCATAGATTATAAATTATAAATTATGCTAAACAATTTATTAGTTCTTATGTTTTTACTTATTACACTAGTTAATTCATAAATAAATTTTAAAGTTTTTAAGTTTTGTTTTAATGAATTTTTAATCATTTCTTTTATTTTTTCTTATGCAAGGACAAAATTACCTTTACTTCTAGGTAAAAGTTTATCTTTTAGTTTTTAAATTGAATAAAAATATTTTTAATAAAAAAATGTGTAATATCTACACATGCACTAATATTTTTATACTTTTATATATTCGTTGTAAAGAAAATGTTTCTATTAATTATTCTCTTTAATGTATATTGTTATTTTTTTATTAGTTTAATATAAAATCTATAAAGTAACAATAAATATTATTATGAATTTTATTAATTATTTTTAAATGATAATTTTTTGTTTATTAATGTTATCTATAAAGTATATCAGAAACGATAAGTTCGAACTTATAATTTTATATAATTCTACTCCTAGTTTTATTTTTTTTTGAAATATGTTTTTATTCAGTTATTTAATAAAACAAGCTTTATGCTAAGAGTTTAGCTGTATAATTATATAATATTTAACAAATAAATTAATCAATATTAGTAATATTATTAATATTAAGATTATGTGAGGAAAAAATATAAAATAGATTAGATGTTATGTTTATTATTATAATATATAGTAAAGGGCAATTTTGATATTATTAGTCTAATTTAACTTAAAAGGATTTAACAGTTGATAATAATAAAATTTAAGAACTATACATTTATTATGTGGACTAACTAGTATAATATTTAAAAATATAAAGACTAATAAATTATTTACCCTATAAGTTATTCACCAAAAGAAATTTTACTGCAGTTAAACCTATATCATAGCACAAAAAAAAAAAAGGAAACGACAATTCACAAAAGAAAGAAATCCATGAAGGATATCAAGAAAAAAAAAAAAGTATAAACTATACTTGGAACCAATAAAGGTTGGATTGAATGGTAAGAGTCTTAATCGCTTAATCTAAAGATCTTATGTTTAAGTCTTAGTGTATGCAACAAACTTTAATTTGGAGAAGAACTATCTACAAAGTGTTTAATCAATTTCGAACAAAGTAATTAGGCATATAAAAAAAGAAAAATATACTTGGAAGGATATTCCAAATCGCCTATAAATTCACCATCAGCGAATACTTGAAACATGATCTTCAATTTTACTATCTTTCCTCGTAATTAGATTTTTTTTTTTTTTTTTTGACAAAAATACATTCAACCTAATCAAATGTTGTTTTCTCGAAAAATCCTTCGGCTTGATTTAGGGCCAGTTTGGTAGGATTGTTAGTAAAAATGCTGTCAGGAAAAAGGCTATCAAGGAAAGAGCTGTTAGGGAAAGTGCTGTTTGGGAAAGCTGATAAGTGTTTGTTAATATTTTTTTATAAAAATAACTTTATTCTTAAAAGCAGTTCGTGTGGTGTTTGATAAAATTGTTTATAAAAGTGATGTTGATATATAAAATGATATAAAAGGACATATATGATATAAATTAAGTTTTACTTAATTAAATTAATTAAATAATACTAAAAATTAATAATTTCTTTCACACACATTAAATAAAAAAAATTATTTTATTTATTTATTTGTATATTATTAGGTATTAATAATTTTTTTTATCAATCTCCATATCGCATACATATTATAAAAAAAACGACATATTTATTTTAATTGAAAGATACTAATATAAAGTAACAATTTTTATACTAATCATCCATACATATATAATAAGTTAATCAAAAAACTGATCAACACACGATTATTGCTAATTTGTCTGTACCATCAAAGAAAAAGCAATCTCATCACGAATAGAATCCATTTCTATAACCCTACTATTAATAGAATTCTTCTCAGATAAAACATTACGGCTAACATCTTCAAAAATGTCTCGTGGCACAAAATCAAAAGTCTCATCAAATCTTGTAAAAACCGAATCATTTAACGAATGTCTTCGAATAAAATTATGCAATGCCATTGATGCAACAACAATATCCCTTTAAATTACAAATGGATACGTAGCCATATCTCTTAATATCTTCCATCTTTGCTTCCATAAGCCAAAAGTCCTTTCGATACAACATCTAAGTGATGAATGTGCTTTATTAAAAGTTTCTTGATACCCTCTCGGTGGTTGACCACGCCTAAAATCTGGAAGATGATATCTTACCCCTTTGCAAGGTTTAAGAAATCCATTCGTTTGTGAATATCTAGTATCAAACGAGTAATATTTTCCTGTAATTTAATAAAAAAAATTAAAAATTTAATATCAATATTTAGAACAATACAAATAACAATAAACAATAATATGTACTCTAACCAAATAATCACCTGATGATGGTTTTGGAAAATTTAGATTTGGATTATTAATAGCTCGAAGGAAAATACATGTATTATGTGTTGTGCCCTCCCAACCTGCTAACACAAAGGTGAATTGTATGTCGAAACTACATGCAGCCATGATATTTTGTGTTGGTATTCTTTTTATACCAATAAAAGACACTTGCTCTGCTAAACTCACATGTGCATGTACGTGAGTACTATCAATTGAAGCAGCAAATTAACCACTTTACTTATGTGTAACAACAAAAACATCTATTTTCAACAAGTATCAAAATAAGCAACAAATGAATCACCAGAATTCATAATAAAAACCGACTTCAAGTTACTCGCATCCAACAACAAAACCAATTGGATGATTATGCGCCCATGCAATTAACCAAACTGCAGCACAAGCATTCCTAATAATAATGATAAATAACAGCAAATATAAAGAAATGTAAAACTAGAGGTTATAAACAGCTGCACTGTCCAAATCTAATGATTCAAGCAACACATGATAAAGGCACTAATTCAAGAAAATGAAATTTGACACGTGTATATGTTAGAATAAATTACATAAAATGATTTTTAAAAAAAATTCGAATCTACTTCTTTTGGTTTTGATTTCTGGATTAAAGACTTTTGAATATGCAATTATGGAAATGGCACAACTTGGCCACACTGAATATGAAAACAAGGCATAGAAATAGATTGCGAGAATGAAAGTGATTAACAGGTGAGCTTGCAGAATTTGATGAATGGTTACTTAAATCAAATTGGATAAATATATTATCTAAGTAAATTTTGGGAATATACTTATAGAAAACAACAAAGTCACAATTTCTTGCCCGATGATTGATATATTGGAGTACAATTACAAGCTTATATATATATATATATATATATATATATATATATATATATAAAAGAAATCATTAATGAACCCTGTCTACCATTATTACCAAGAATTTTTTTTTTTCTTAATGAAAAATAAAATCATTACTAGATTAATAAGAAATCCTTACGTTTTACTGAAAAATGTGCATAAAATCAAAGAGGAAAGAGAGAGAGAACAAACCTCAAGGCCTACGCAAACTGGCAGTTGTGTTTTTGTCACTTGCTTGTCAATAGAATGATCTTTACTCACATACACAGAGTACCCAGCACAACCATAATAAAAATCTACAAGACTTCGCCCATCTTTAGAAGCTTCAGCCTCAGATTGTCCAACAATGTAATTTGGAACTGGTCATTAAACTTAGGTATCAATATATATCAGAAGATATTTGATCATAATTTTACATGTACAAAGAAATTAACAGTCTTACTATGAAAAGCCCAACGAACATTCCAAAATATGAGATTATTTTCTAACACACTAAATGTAAGTGAACAACAAGTATTTGCACAAAAACCACCATACACATCCTACAAGCATATAATAACAGCAATGTTTCATCACAGATGTTTTGCGACTTACCGTGCCTGATAACTAAATCAGCATGCTATCACAGTTTTTTACTAATAGCATGCAATCAAAATGATATATATTGTTCTCCTTCTAAATTATATGTGGCACAATAAACAGAATGAGGAGAAGATTAACGGTAGACCCCCACCAAACAGCTTTAAAGACAACTTATATAACACAAGTCTAGTTTGACATTGTTGATGGGACACACAAGGGATCGGAAAAGCTATGGACATATATACCCCGCACATTTCACCTGATTGATAAAAAGCATTAGTAGAAGAGAATTCCTGACTACTATTTTCGCAGGGTGATAGGCTGGCCAGGGGGGAAAGAAGAAACATCAATTAAACATCAATTATAGTACATGGCTTGTTGAAAATCTTGATTAGTAGCAGCTGTCTTTTTAAAGGATACAAATCAATAAGCACCAAGAGGAAAAATTTGTCAAAGAACTAAAACAGTTAAAAACCATAGCCTTCGTTATTGTTCAGAAAATATTTCCACATCTTAAAACTTCAATGTCATTTTCCAATATCAGAAAAGCCTATCAGTAGGCACACTTCCCTAATTAAGCCAAAGCATTCTTCCTCTATTTAAATTATAGCCAAGAAAGACCCTAAACAGAAACTTTACTGTGTAAATAATTTTCTAAAATACCTGCCCTGTCCATTCAAATTCAATAAAACAAACATAAGTTTGATTAAGCAGATATATTTCACTCATAGGATCACTAAAATCCTTTTTTAGCCCAAAAAAATTGTAATACACTCAACACTTCAGGACAATCACATACAAGGTCAAGCAATCTAATTCCATCAGAGAACATGATCAATCCCGCATATTAGAGACAACAGATAACAATTGTTTCACAATCACAATCACATCAATACAATAATTATAAGCAACAAGTAATTAAATGAGCAATTGTATCAGAATCCACTAAAAATATAACTGATAATTGATCGAATTAAGAACACAAATGTAATGGATGATTTCATTTCACATCTCGGACACAATTTTTGAGGAACGAAACAAAAATGGAGAGGAAAAAGACCTTTATTAAGAGCATGAGCGATGCCGATACAGCGAGGATTTCTGCCGGTGGATTTGAGAATGGAAGAATAATAAAGGTATCCTTTGCAAGATTTTCCTTTAGAACCTCCGCCAATCACACTACCGCATTTTGGTTCATTTTGATTTTCAATTTGATTAGTCGTCTCTTATAGCTTAGCTGAAGAACTTCACATCTCAAAACCAAGCCAATACCCCAATCTCAAGAACTTTTCTGGAAAAACGATTTCAACAAACTACAAATAAACTATCCATTCATAAACTAGAACTGAAAAGAACAAGAAGAAAAGAACAAGAACTAGAAAAGGCAGCAGATCGGGAGGCAGAAAATCGCTTACCTAAGACAGAGATCGGCGATTTGGCTAACCAGCAGCGACGTCGGCAAAAGAGACGGTGTGCAGTAGCAGCCACCAAGGAGAGAAGACGGAGACGATTGCGAAGAGAAGGAAAAGCAGCAGAGGAAGCTCCTGTCCGTGTCTTTGGCTTTCAAGAAAAGCTCCAGTTTTGAGCTTCTGAGGAAAGACACAGGAAGGACCTTTCCGTGTTTTCTCCTTTCCCGTTTCTAATTTATCAAACAATACAATTTAAGCTTCCAGGGCTTTCCTCTAAAAATAAGCTTCTTTCCCGTTTGGGAAAGCTCTCCCAAACAGGGCCTTACTAAAGTTGAATGGGTGTAAACTTAAAATATTATGAAAGACAATTGGAATTCAACAACTGAAAATGAATTTTTCTTGGAGTATTTTCAATCAAAGAACATAAAATAAGTGACATTAACACTATGTTTGGTATAGGGTTTAATAAAATATGCTATGGTAAATGAGGTATAGAATGATGAAGATCCATGAAATAACATATTGTATTTGGATTCATGGTAGGGTAAACTCATATCTGAATCATTATACTCATTTTTTAATTTAATAATGTTATATAAAAATTAGAATTATAGCTTTAAGCTTTCAACTTTATCAAGTTTGAAAAAAATATAATAACTAGATATGGAAATAAGAAAAAAAAATTAAGGGTAATTTAGTAATAACCATACATCTTACCATGAACCCTAAATTGGGGTGTTAGAAAAACCAACTCTTTCAATCCATGCATTTACCATGAGTTACCATATCTCTCATTAACACTTCAAATCAAATATGGCTATAATTGTATACCTACCTTATCATACTATCAGAACCCTCAAGCCAAAGAAAACAACCATGAAAGATTGGGTAGAACCTTGACTTAATTCTTAGTCCTCCTTATATACTATATTCTCTACCCTCGTGTTACGGGGCCTTGGATCCAAATTACCCCCCTAAACTTTAACTCAAAAGCCAATTTCATCCCTCACCTTCTAAAATCATCAATTTGCTCCCTCACCTCTTTAATTTCCATGAAGTCAACCCCTGTATCTAATGGTGTTAGAGACTACAAACCACTCCTTGTTATATGAGAATGGTTCTTGACATTTCATTTACTCTCATATTTATCTTGTTTTGCAACCATCTCTCTCTCATCACCATTTCTTTCCTCATCTTCTCTCCCCAGCACCATCATCTTCATCTCCCCACCACCACCATGAAAATGCATGAACTCCATTTTCGATCTACAAAATGGTTTTAAGTAGAAATAATTGTACGCATTTGCGGTTAAGTAGATCAGAATAAGATCTAGCGAGCTTTGACCTTAGTTCATTCACTAATAGGTATGCTTCATCTGGTAATGGGTTGTGTTTGTGCCTTTTTGGTGATGAGTTGCACATGAAAAGCAGTTGGCATACAAGGTATATATGTGTTGTTGAATAATTAGTTCATCCACTTAAATTTTTACAGGTGTTCATGCAAAAGTTTTCATGGAAGCCATGTTTACCATTTTAGAAAGAAGATGATGTCGTTGCACTTATAATTAAGACTTTTACCATAAAAGAATTTTTTTATTAGTTTGTTTAATAATAATAAAATAAAAATATGAAAATAAAATATTACTCATTTCATTCCAAAATAGATGCTACTTTAGCCAGTTTTATTTTTTCCAAAATAGATGTCACATTGGAAATTAAGGCAAATTTAGATAAATTTTTCCAATATTACTCCTATAATAATAATAATAATAATAAAAGCATTAAATTTTCTTCATTCAATTTATCATGAACTATGTAAAATTCAAATATCAAGGTGGAACAAATTTCAAAATAAATAAGGCCAATTTAGTAAAAGAACATCATTTTATAAATATATTAATAATTTTCTTAATATGTATTTATAAACCTTAAAGGGAGTAATAAATAAAGTTAAATAGCAACCCACAAGTTAAGTGACTACCTTCATATCACGCAAGGGCACTTTGCTGAAAATTAAAGAATTAGGGGGTGATTTGCTGATTTTGTAAGGATAAGGATGAAATTAACTTTCAAAGTAAAGTTGAGGGGATAAAATGACCAAATACTCACGTATTATAGTGTGTCTTCACTTTATTGTGAGTTTTCACTTTGTTTGTAATCGTATCTATAATTAAATAATAATTGTCAAACTCCATCTATTATTCATGATATTTTTCAGTTGGTTTTTGTTTTTTGTTTTTTTTTTTGGAGTTAACACGAGCAAAAATGAGTTATTTAGACAATTTATGAACAATGCAACATAAAATTGTTAAATTTGTATGATTTTAGTATGACCTAGTGTGAATGATGAAACTTAAACCCCAATTATCTTGTCTTTTTGCTGCTTTAGATTTTTGAGAAGGGTTGAAAGTTGTCGTCCATAGTTTTTTAATTTTATATTTTACGTATTTTCTTTTCCAAGTTGTTGTAATTTATTTTTCTCCTGTAATTTTTTTCCTTTTATTTATGAATCAATTTTTTTTAATTAGATACATTTATGCATTAAAATTTTAAAAATATATATTAGATAAGTCAAAATAATAAATATTTAATTATTATTTTAATATAGACAATAATAACTTTTGTGTATACACAGATCTCTATCTCCCTATACGTATACTTTACATCTATCATATTATAATTTTCCTATATTTATTATTATATCGTTTTCTATCAAAATTTCTAACGAGATATACATATTTATGGACTTATATCATCTTTTAATATATTCTATATTTAAGTTTTTCTAAAATAGACTCATTCAATATATATATTCAAAATGCAACCACAACTTAACAAATAGAGAAAAACTCTTATAATAAGTGGAATTTTTTTTTTTTTCTTTTTGTGACAAAGACTTTACAGGATGTTTGTTTGATGGGATATCCCATCTCTTATCTCATGTTTTGTTAAGGGATAGAATAATGGGGAATTAAAATAGTAAAACTTTTATCCCCTTCAATTAATCCCACCTTTCCCCAGGTATAAAACTTGGGATAACTCTTATATTTGGGATTTTACCAAATTATCCAACCTAAATATTCTAAAGACACATCAATCCCTTTCTTCATCTTATGTCTGTATCGATATATCTAATTCTAGGTTTATACTCTTCTTCTTCTTCTCCATGGATTTGCCGATTCCAACGTCCTTTATCCTTTGTTCCTCTTTGATTGTTGCCGGTTATTGTTATTCTGCCCAGGTGTGTATAGATTGATTAATCCTTTAAGCTTCGATTGCTGCTGATTTTATTGTGTATTTTGAGTATTTTAGTTGAAGATCTCTGAATAAATGTGGATTTAATTTGGAATGTTGAATTGGTGATAGTTTCTAGGTTTGTTGAGCATGAGATAATAAAACTTCAACTAAATTAGTAAGCTTAATTTCAAAAACATTGGATATAGCTCGATGAAGGGTTCCAGGGTTTAAACGATGAGAAAGTGAAGGTCTATGCTGGCTCTCTGGAAATTGATATCATTGCCTACCGCCAAAATGGTGAAGCTAGTGTTACGTGGGGAATCGATAATGAAGTGTTCCAGGAGATTGAAATTTACTCCAAAAGTAGGTTTAAGGAGGATTGCCTGACATTTGTTGATCACATGTGTCCTCACTAACTAGCCAATTAAGGATATGTAACAGAGATTTTTAGAAATTCGTTATCTGATGTGTTCCATTTTATTGTAGTTGTATTTCTTCAAGCATAGCTGAGTAAATTTCAAACATAGCTCATCTGGTACTGTTATTTAAAGAGTTACGAAGAAAAGAACTTATTTGTACATATTGTTAAAAGGGTTAATAAATTTTCTTGAGGCTAAAATCTACATATTTTTGGTCATAGCCTTGTCACCACGCAGACATTATAAAAATACATTTATTCTTTTTTTTTTTTTTTTTTTAAATACCAGTGGTTATCTAGAGCTATTTGATGAAACAAATTACATTTTCTAAGATCTCTACTAGGTCATGGTATTGGTTATAGCCTATTTTGGTGTCTGAATAAAATGCAGGTTTACAATTTATCTTTCCATAAATTTCTACAATTTGTTCACAGTTATGATGTCATTGTTTTTCTTTTCTGGGTTCATTGACTAATGGGATGGGGTGGGGGCAGTGTAAGAGTATACACGAAGTTTTTGTTGTACCTTTTATGCAGAAGTCTTTCACCTCTGAAAGTTTGTTTCAGTGAAATTGATATCACTTTTTCATTTCATTTTCAGGTATGTAGGCTCATTCTTAGGATGGAAGGAACCAAAGCATTCCTGATAGAATTGAATGTTTGAAAAATTATGAAACTGTTAACATTTGCTTTGTTGCACTCACAGAAACTATTTCAGTAATATTTCTCAGGATGTTATGGAGACTTCTTGCATAGGGTAGTAGTGATGGGTTGCAACAATCCTGCTATTTAATGAGATACAAATCCAATTGACTTTACAATAGTTATTGCTTAGTCACCATTACATTACCGCAATACAATTTACCTTTTTTGTCTGTTATTCATGTAGTTAATGCAATATCTTTTCAATTTAACATGTCTGCTTCCTGGAATAATGATGGCTCATGATTCTGATTGTGGACACATATGACATTTATTCAGAGATCTTCCAAATTAGGCATTGCATAATATTAATTAATGTAATTAGGCATTGCATAATTGTTAATCTTTGACGAGGCTGTAGTTTTGCTTTAATCCTACATGATTAATGAGATAATTAATTAAAACTAGCTAATGAAATTATTAATTAGTTTTGCTTGATAGTTTTTAATTAGTTTGAAAACTAGTTTCATATTTTGATTATGGATCCATTGATTATATATAACTTCATTTTGAAGATAATGTATATTAAATTAGTTTGGTTTTTTTTTATCAATGTAATACACTTGTTGGTTTTTTTTGTTTTGTTGGAAATTATGATGTATGTAAATTAATTAGTTGTTGTAGACTTTTAATGCTACATAAATCATATAATATTAATGAAGTTTATGTTATTAATAATTAGATTTTTAAATCATTAATTTAGTTTATATTAGTGATAATTAGTTTATATTTAATTTATCAAATTATTGATTTATAACCAGTTTATAGTTAATTTATTAAATTGGTTTATATTAGTATTAATCAATTAATAATTAATTTATTAACATTTTAGATAAATATTATATGTTTTCTTTTTATTTTTGATAAATAAATAAATTTTTATTATTTTTAACATAATTAAAATCTATTTTATTATTTTTAACATGTTTAGGAGTAATATCGTAAATCATTTTGATTTATCACTATCCCTATCTAATATACCAAATATATCTTGTATTATCCCTATCTCAATCTTAACTTTTATTCATATCTCCATCCCAATCTTTTATCCCTATCCCTATCCCCATCAAATACCAAACACCCCGTTAATGAATTAATAATAGAAATAAAAAGCTAAGACTAATTTTGACCATAGATATTATCTAACATCTATAATTTAAAAAAAAATACTTAATAAGAAGCTCATAATACGACAGAGGTAAACAATAGAAAAATAAAAATTAAATAGATAAAATTAAGATATATTTGATCAAACTTCAGCAAAAATATAATTATTTATCCTTAATTTTGATACAGTATAAACTTTATTTTAGGTTGTAAACACGGGTTGTAGTTGTATACTTGTATTCAATATCCAAAACGAATAAAACATTTGAATCTTTTTAACTATAAATGAATATGTAATTCGTTTCGGAAAAAGAATTAGTTCAAAATTTAAAAAAAAAAAAAAAATAAAGACTAATCCAGCTGTTGTCGACTTTTGCTGTTGACACACCTCAACTACTCAACTTCACCGTCCAATTTCAGTAGAATCAGGAGGACTATCAGACCCGGAATCCAAATCAGACGAGGACAGCGACTCTGCTGATTCCATGACGATCAAATTCACAAATATTAACCTCCTCCTCAGCCGCCGTCCGTCTTCACTTCCATCACCGACATCATCTGCGCCATCTTCGACGGGCATCATAAATCGACAAACGGGGCAGGAGCCACGAATTTGAAGCCACTTCTCAATACAAGAGGAATGAAATCCGTGTTTACACGGCATCTCACGAATTTCGCTGCCGACAATCAGCTCTTCCAAACAAATAGCACAGTCCTTAACGCAATCTTCCGTTACAGTAACTCTGGGCATGACATCGATCGAGGCCTTCGACGCAGGCAAAGGCCCAGGTTTACCGGAGCCCGCATCAGCCGGAATTCGGATGAAAAGGGATCGAGAGGCTGTGTCATAGACGAGGACTGGCTGATTTAAGTCAGACGGCGGTTGTTGTTGTTGTTCAGCGGCTTGCAGACCACGGCTCGCTCTAGCAATGGATTCTTCTCCGCCGTGGTTTTCCATCGTTTCGTTAACAGAGAGGACAGAGAGTGAATATTTGAATAAGATAAGAGAAATTGGATGGGAATCTGCGAGAGTTTATATTGAGAGATAGAGAATTACTTTTTCATGTATAATTCGGATACAATTAATAAAATTACTAAAATTTTATTTATATAAATAATTTTAGTAACCCATAAAACTTATAAAGCCTTTTTTTTTTTTTTAAAAAAAAAAAAAAAAAAACAAGTTGGCTGATTTCCTTAAGTACTAGGGATAAAATAATCCCCACTCCCATTCTCCGTAAGAGATAATATCGGTTATTCCTTATGCCCACCTATTTGGATCCACACGATTTTCGAATAATCCCGGTCCCATTGCCACCCTTAGTCATAAAGCCTTTAAAAAAAGATGTTCAGTGACTGATTTCCTTATCAATACATTATTATTTATTGAGTTTACTATGACCTTTCTATTGTTAATGAATCTCTAATATCTAATTATTTTTTTTATTTCTTTTTAAATTCTATTCAAATATTAATTGAATCATCGTGTTACTTCGAAATTTGAATTAGTATATGTGATTAAAGATATATGGTAGAAAATATATTGTAAAATAAAATTAAAAAAAATATGGAAGAGTGTTAAATAAATATGTCCTAACAATCTTTTTTTTTAGCCATAAATAAAAATAAAAATAAAAATTTGTGATAGCAAATAATAAAAGATAATATATATAATAATAGTTTAAAACTGAAAATACATAGATGGAAGTTTGTGATTATAAAGGCAATATGATAATACAAAAAGTTAGAATGGGATACTCAATCTTCAATTTTGGAAGGAAATGTATTATCACCTTTTGCATGTGTATTTAATTGGAGTAATTAAGAGAAAAAGAAAATCAAAATAAATTTCCAGATTAAACTTATATAGGACTTAAACTACTTTAAACATGTTCAATAATTATTCAAATTAAAAAAATTACATACAAATTGTTTATAATTAAGAATTTATTATGTTATAAAAAAAAAAAATGAAATATTTTTCCAGTGCTATTACTCATCTTGAGAAGAAAAGGAGGGTGACCCGATCCAAATGGAAGTAGATCGGGTTTATTAAATAATTTATATTTAACTTTATAGTTGGATCATATGGTATGTAATGTAAGCAGTTGAAACTCCATTAAAATACAAAAGCAGATTGACACGCAAATTATACACAACACAGGGACATAGCCACATCAACATATACCACTTCTCCCCCCTTGGCTTTTTTCATGCTCCTCTTTCGATTTTGAGCTTCTAGGGTTTTGCTGCTTTCTCCCTTCTTCAGCTCCTTTGGATTCCATGGATTTTAATCCAATTGATATTTTCGAGATTTACCGCCGCTACTCTGGTAACTCTCGCTTCCTACATGATTCTTGATCGATTTTACAATTCTATGGATGTTTCATGTTATTGGGTGTTTTATCTTGCTTTTAAGCTACAAATTTTGAGGCTCATGTTTTTCTTTTTTCTTTTTTTTTTTTTTTTGTGATTTTATTATGTGTTTTGTTCTGTGGTTTATGCCTTCTTTTGAGCTGTTATTGCTTAAGATTCAAGTAGGTGGAGTTCTTTTTTTATGAGCTGGGTAAAGTATGGTATTTGGGCTTATGTTTTAGACATATTGCCTGACATTGTGGAAATGGTGAGGAGAAAATCTACCATATAGAAGATTACAAAATTTCCTTTCTGGGTGCTTTTCTTTTGCTTTGAGACGGAGATAATAGGATAATTATATGAAATTGGGGTCTAACTTAAGTATTTTATGTTTCTCTCTAGTTAGTGAATTTTCCTATCGTAGAAAAATTTTCTGACATGTGATTTACGTTGATGTGAAACCAAATAGCTCAATATTCTAGTTTACCATCTTTACCGATGCTTCTGTTCCGTACTGAAACCAGATAGACATAAGATATTCAGATAAGTAGAGCCATTCTTACACTACTTCTATGGCATTACAGGAAACTTCTTCTTAAGTATTAGACCCTTTCATTAAGTGTTTGGTTGGGACGGGCATGTAATACTAGGCTTGTTTTTGACTGCATTGCATTTCATTCCCAATTGTTTACTTCTGCTGTTTGTTTTCCTCAGCCTTGTCTCAATTTTGTTGCAGATATTAGATCTGGAAAAGCATTCAAGGAAGAAAGCATTGAACAAGATGATGACTCACAAAGGATTAAATTTTCAAGGGATGCATTAGCTCAGCTTTTAAAATTTGTAGAGTTGAAGGTGCATACAAGGTAAGGCAGTTAAAATTATCTCTGGCTTGGCTAGTATTAAGCGCTGGTTCAACCAAACTTTACTACCTTTAGTTGGTGCACATTAGTTGAACTGTGGGAAAGGACTATTTCTTCTGCTGGGTTGACTTGATGCCCCGGTTTCTGGTGGTTAAGGATTTACACTTGATGACTTGTTCTATATAGTTTGAATTGCTGTTAGATTGAGCCCCTAATGTGGGGATAATAACTTTTGGTTTTAGGAGGGCTTGGATGGTGACTGATTGCGAATAGCCTTTGTATGCTGTACGCTTAGTTCCCCTTGCTAGTTGCAGGGCTATATGAGTAATCGGATTTAAGAAATGTCCATAAGTTTTTGTATCTGTACATTTTTCATGGTATGGGTAGAAATAGACAACCTGTGAGCATAGATCTTCTGCTGTCAGTTTCTGATGTTTTATCAGTTAATCATAACTTGAAGGCATCTGGCTTTAGAGTCTGAGGTAATCCCGAGTTTGGAGTTTTTACACTTCTGAATGATTATTGGCTCTTCATGGTGGATAGTAACGTTTGATCATCGTTCTTGAAATGCATGTTGGAGTGCTCCTTGAGGCAACGTGATTGTTTATTTTCAAATAAATAAGCTCAAATTTGTTGGGATCATGTTTAACTATTGGATTGTTCTAAACTCTCAGTTGTCTCACAACATTACTTGTTCTTTCTTGATACCTTATGTATTCAGTAAAATTAGTATGTTATGTACTTGCAAATGCAAATGTGGAGTAGAGATTATGGATAGAGGATTTACCTAGATGTCTTATATACCTTGTATACAAAATCTGAGGATAATGGCCGATTAGGCGTAGTCTTGTGCTGAAGTTGAAAGATAGATGTCGACTCAAATCAGATGCAGTTGATCCCATAAATAGTATGCTTGTTAGAAACCCTTTTGATGCTAAACCTTCTCGTGTTGTCATATTGTACTTATCTTATCCACAAACTAGTGACACTACATAAATGCATTTACATGTGCCATCTTGACAGCAAAGAAATGTCTCCTCTCCCTTCGAAGAAAATTAAATTCTCATAAATGCGCTATTTGAGTGCTTTTTTTGTTTTTGAATTTATGAAAGAGTTCTGGCATTACGCTTGGCAGGATTTTGATTATTGACGAACTTGCAAAGCTCATGGCGAAGCTAGAACTTATGGTGAGTTTTCATTTATAATTTGATGTGAAGTTATGGGGGCCTGTTTGGTGATATCATTAGTAACACTACCATTCTTGAGAGTTTTGTCTATGCATTGAATAGAATATGTAGTTCTGACTCATCTTTTTCCTCGTCTTCCTTCTCTTATTTAGGTGGATTTTTCTGAATTCTCACGCTTCTATGATTTTGTATTCTTCATGTGCCGTGAAAATGGTCAAAAGAACATAAGTAAGTTTTGTTTAGTAGATGTTTCAGCATGATGTATTGGCAACTTATTACCTCTTGGATCTTTTCGGAGTGGCTTAGACATGGTTAGCTGAATAATCTTGTATTTATTGTCTCTTGTTTTCCTGGATTACTTTTTGCAGCTGTAAGCAAGGCGGTTACTGCATGGAGATTAGTTTTAGCTGGGAGGTTTCGTTTGCTGAACCAATGGTGTGATTATGTTGAGGTATCATTATACTAGGCCGACTGAACAACATATTTAAACTTTTTATCTATGGTTTATTTTTTCATTTCATAATGTGAAGTCTATTCTACTGTATATTTATGAAGTGTTAATAAATGTTTGTCATTAGTTACCTCCTTGGTTTGGCATGGGTATGATATTGGCATTTCAAAGCTATGCCTGAAGATTTTCAAGATTTTCATTCAAAGTGTCCTTTTACTATGATTTTTCTCACTTTTCTTGGCCAAATTTAGGAAAATCAGAGACACAACATATCCGAGGATACATGGCAGCAAGTTTTAGCTTTTAGCCGGTGTGTGCATGAAAATCTTGAAGGGTATGATCCTGAAGGTACACTATCTTCAAATTTTTATTTGAAAAATTAAGCTTTTCTATTTAGATGTTAGACACTTGTACTTGTCATAGGGTTGTTATTATATTCTATATGGATATGTCTAGCTCAGTCAATTTTTTAATTTTGTTAGGATCCAAAAGTTTGTTGTTGATTATCTTTACTATTTGTTGCACAAATATTTTGATCACTTATCTATAGGTGTACTTTTTCCCTTCCTGTACTGAAGCCTTTGAATTCCTTTCAGTGGCATGCAGCAAGAAAAACCGTTTATTTAAAGATTTTTCACATAACCTGTGTATATTCAATTCGTAGATATGTTTTCCACTACTACATGCATTTATTTTGTGTATTTGCAGCCAATTCCTGTTGTTCCTTGTGTTGATTTTCTGTGGAAATTTTTTGTTCATTTCTTATCATAAAGAGCATTGAACTAAATAGCATTATAGCAATACTATGCTCTTCACCTCCAATGTATTTTCAAGATTTTTTTTTCACCATCATTGGTGGCTCTTGTCAATTCATTCAATTTAGATGGGAGGTCTGATTCGAGGTTTGTCATTTGAAATCATGGATGTTCTGGTAGCTGGGGTCCAATTCCATTTATGATATGTGAAGTCTTTAAGTTTCTTTGTGCCCTTCTCAATCATATACGTTGATTATGGATTGTACCGGTGCTAAAATTTTATTATCTTCGTTTGGGTCAAGTAATGTGGTAATAGTGATGTTTTTTTTTTCTTTTTCTTCCAGGAGCTTGGCCTGTCCTCATAGATGACTTTGTCGAGCATATGTACAGGTATGATTTTATTTGAATCATGCCCCCTGCAAAGTTTTGTTCAATTCTAATGCATCTCTTAGTGTGTTATTCATTTTTATCTTGTTCTTTCTAGTTGTCTATGTCATGTGACCAATTTCCTCAAAGCTATTTGGGCGTACGTAGTGATATCTTGTGGCACTTCTTTAGAAATAATTTAATATGTTTAACATGCACATGGTCTGCAGTCTCAAGAAGGGGCTTTGAACATGCTTACTCTATGATAGTGATTGCCATTTTTTCCTTGCTTGAACTTTTACTCAAGCTCAAAACTGAAATAGTTCTCAGATTGCCAGTATGTACGGTTATCTACTAACCCCTCTAGTTAGTATTGTAGCAAAGAAAAACTTTTGACCATGAGAGTTGAAACTAATGAAATATTTTATAATGTTAATCTGAACTAAATTAACTTAGAGTTTAATGAGTTGTTAGACAAGCAACATCAAAATAAGGGTTTATGTGATGAAATGACCCCACACAAAAAAGTTATAAAGAAACTCTAAAACAGGTTTTCCATTAGGCATAAAAGCAACCAACATCTGAAGTTAATGCATTAAGAAATCGTAATATCTTTTTGTACAAAGAACTCCCAGGTGCTATATGGTAAAACTGCGAATTAGGAGTTAAGAAAAAATAAGCACTACATATTGTACATGCTAGAATTGTTGAGTGATAAATTTGTTCGATCAGTATTGAATGTCATGGCATAAACGTATTTTAAGGTATACAATTAATTTATGTGATGAATTTTATGAAAGTGATGATATATAGATATTTTAAAGGTCTGCTAGTTACTTTTATATAAAATTCAAAGACATTAATGTTGTTCAACTTGAATACTCAAGGTAAATACTATGATTTATTCAGTTAAGTTGATTTTGAGCTTAATTGAAGGTTTTAGGTGTAGTCATAACTGCTGAATGAGTTTATTAAACAGCCTCCTTGTGAATTTAATGTTGGTCGGTATACACTTTATCTATGATATCTTTTATCTTTTCACTTGTTATAGTTCCATGTAGCATTTTGTACTTCAGAAAATGTATTCAATTGATTTCCGCATCTGCATTTTGCTCAAAAACTATTTGTCTTGTGATATAAAGCTCTACATGTTCTATAATCTTTAAGATAAGGTTTAATGTTTAACATTCACTCTATCAAGAGAATTTCCCAAAAGATCTAATCTATCCCATATTAGTAATAATTCACGGATTGAAGGTTCCTTAAAAAATGATTTTGTATACAAGTTTGTTAAATGCATGTAAATTATGTTAGGAGTGACAATTGGAAGGACGGGCCTACTCGATCTTAATTTACTTTCTGGTGTCCATTTTATTTTTGGGTAAGACTTGCCTCTGGTCTTCCAATTGACTATAGTAGAGTGGTCTATGCTTTATGGTTTCCTAGTGGTACTCATTGGAAACTTATTGTGTTTTACTAACGATTTGTTTTCATAAATATTGGCTTGTGTAGGGTATCAGGATCCGACAACGATTCTAACTTTTTCTGTAACTGCGGTGATTCAGAGTCTCAGTCCTGCATATTTGAAGACCCACTTCCCGGTATCATTTGATTAACTTTTTAAATTAACATCCTGTTTTGATTTCCATTAAAGTGATGGTTTTTGAAGTTGTATTTGCCAGACTATATGTTGTCACCTTCCGTTTTGTTTCAGGATTGAAAGTGACTCCTGGTTTGAAGCGGAAGTTGCCAAGCCATCAAAATGAAGAGTCATCAGATTACGACTTCATAGACTATGAAAACATGAATCAATTATCAATTTCGAAGAGGAACAGACTGGAAATCGTGAAACAGACTAGTCCGATGGGATGTAATAAATCGCAATGTGCGGTGGAGGGTTGCTTGTCAAGGGGGTTTGCAGGGCTGTTCTCAAGCCGTTCCTATTTGGAATTTGATGGGGAAAGGAGAGTATCATATACATGAGAGATTGCAATGCAGAAAAAATGTTTTGAAAATATGATACGGGTGGGTTTGATTGATGTACTTGTATGTGTGATCTTGGGTTTAACATCTATTCATACCCACATTTTCTTAATGTTATGTGGGATATAATGTTCCTTAATATCAAGGACACGTATGGGGGAGTGTTTGGTAATCTCGAGTTCTATAAAATCAATAATGATAAAGAAAAAAATAAAAATAAAAACAAGAAAAAAATTAGCTTTCTAAATTCTTAGTGTTGTTTGATGTTCAATGGGATCATATTGGGTTCTAGATTGTTTAAATGGCCCACCAAAAGTCATTTATGGGTTTCCTACTGAAGTAATACAAAAACACAGAAGATTTTACATTTTGACTTTTGTTTTGCCTATCGTTCCTTTGGTTGGAGCCTATCAAATTCTACGAAATTAAAATTTAATTATTTATATTCAAAGTGTAAAAAGTTGATGGTTTAACATTAAAGTGATATTTATGGCAAACAGACCTACTGAGTTCTGTCAAAAAGAACAACAAAAAAAGAAAAATAAAATTCAAACTTTAAGGAGTTCGATGTTACAAAATGAAGTGTCGTTTTTGTTGTATTTCTTACGGAAAGGCTGCATATAATTACGCCAATTTATAATTGAACAATACTCCAAAACTGATTTATGACTGAAGAACTACATATACAACTTAAGGCATACATCATATGCTTAATTGAAACAATGATTTGTTATAAAAAAGTTAAGATAAAGATAGACTCTGCCATTGGTTATTACAGATCTCAAATCCGAACACAAGAAAGTAAAAAATTTCTTTAAGAAAAAAAGGATGCCATATTTGAGAGAGATGGAAAGAGAATAACCAAGTAAGGAACGAAATTTAGACAGCACATGACATGAAAACCTTCCTCATCTAGTATTTGTCAACTCTGAAGTATTACAATGTCAAGACCATACTCTTTAAAAGATTTACTTACATCTGAATTATATCAACTGCAGGCTTAATCCCACAAATAGAAACATTTTGGCCTCCTGCCCCGAGACTCAGATGGTAACATTGGAAAGATACAACATTTCTGATTCTTCCAACAATGTATGCATAGGGATAATGTTTCAGTCTCCATGTCATTTGGATATCAGACTCAGCTGATTGAAAATGCAAACAAGTCAAACTTTCTTGCATCCACAACTCACCATTGGTACTTGGCAGCAACAAGGACTTCTTCGTATAGCTCGGCAGCATGGTCCCAGCTGAGGTCTTGTGTCATCCCTCGTCTCTGCAGTCCTTCCCAACTGTTCTTGTACTGTCTGTAAGTAAGCAAGCAGTTCCCTATTGCATCTATCAACTTGTTTGCTTCTGCACTATCGAAAGTCCACCCGAGGCCCGACTCGTTAAATGGATCGAAAGGTTTTACAGTGTCTCTCAGTCCACCGACAGCATGAACAACTGGAATAGTCCCATACATCATAGCATATAATTGGTTCAGCCCACAAGGCTCAAATCTTGATGGCATCAGCAGAATGTCTGCACCAGCTGTTATCCTGTGAGCCACCTTCACAGAAAACCCAACCCATCCCCTCACTTTGTCAGGAAACTGGCCTTCAAACTGTCTAAGCAGCTGTTCCAAGTCTGTTCTGCCAGTGCCCAACAAAACTAGCTGCACATCCTGACCCATCAACCACGGAACTGCCTCAGCTATGAGATCGACACCTTTCTGATGATCCAACCTCCCAATGAACCCAATAACAGGAACATCTGGACGTACAGGCAAACCAAGCTCCTTCTGCAAGGCTTCCTTGCACTGCTGCTTCCCAATATGAAGTGTTTCCAGGGAGTAGTTAGTGTAACCATCTGATGTCAGGTGAACATCGACCTGTGGGTTCCACTCTTTTGTATCAATTCCATTAACAATACCCCTTAATTTCCAGTCATTTTCATTTATTATATTGTGTAGGCCCCAACCACCTTCAGTTGTTTTAAGCTCCCAGGCATATCCATGACTAACAGTGACCACGCGGTCTGCTGCCTTAAGACCAGCTGCAAAGATATTGAGGTGGTCACCACCAACTGGGTCGTATAACTTGAAAAGGTCAACATAATGTTCTGGTAGATCCAGATAACAGAAATCGGCCACTGGTCCCCGACCCTGGATGAAACATAAAGCTTTCAGAGATGAAGCTGGTAAAAGTTCTAAATTGTCAGCTAAAATTCGGGATAATATCTTAACGTTTTCAACATTCAAGGAATCACTTGGGATGTTCTGATCTGTATGAGACACTGGACACAACTTATACAAACAAATAAAATTTGCTAACATATTTGGAATTCAATTTTCCAGTTAAGGTAATTTCTTTTATGATCCTCGTTTATCAGACAACAATGAAAATTATTTTCAGCCAGACAAAACAAAAGTAATTCAATAGGTAAAAGATGTGTGCTTTACTCGCAACTAATTTATTATCCCAGACATTAATGGATATCTACAGTGAGCAGAGAACAAACCTGGTGAGCAATGTTATGGATTACAAGAATGGATCTCGTGAATTGCATTAACCCGTTGTCTCGATAATATGCCTTCAGATACACAGGCAACAATGCCGTATGCCAATCATTTGCAATGAAAACCAAGTTTCCATCACCATAGCAGAATCCACCACAAGGCACATGCCAGGGAACCTAGAAAATGACAAACAAGTTATCACCAGCAAACAAGCTCAGAAAACTACAAATGTTAGACAATGAGAATCATAAATCATCTGTGCTTATGGTAGTGCTGTGCTTGGATTTGTTTCCTATCAAGAATATTATGACCAAGTATTTTTAGATCCTGAATATTGCTTTCCTTCCAACCATCCATATCATAATATATGCATTGACCACTCTCAATTCTGGATAAAATTGTAACAACATTGAAGCTGCTTATATGTTTCCTGAGCCCTAGGTGTAATCATGGGGTATAATTTCCAGGTAAGTTTTGGTCGCTTCACAAATTTGCAGGCATATATGGTACACTGAAGCTATTAATTGTGTTAACTTGCTTACTTATTTTGTTTCTGCTTTTATACAAAGCAATAAATTGCTGATAAGATGCAAGTATTGAATTCTCATGTTCAAAATTACAATAAATCTGTTGGCAGAATTGCGTAATTTTGTATCTGCCAATAACCCCAACATATCATCTTGGGCACATTTTATGTGAGAAGGGTTGGCATAACAAAACACAGAGACCAGAACCGACACCACAAAAATCAAGGTGTCACTTAATTTTTAGTAATGCTCAAGGACAGTCATAATTTTTACCTCAACTGCTGCTTTGCATAATAATACCATGCGCTTTAAAATATCCTGCAAAACAGAACCAAAGAGATTTAAAAGACTTTGGTAGCACAACGAGCAAAATTGGATCAAGAAGTCTATGTTATTTGTTATGTAGATTATAACAATTAAACTACAGTGTTCAGTGAGATGCTATCAATTCACTCCCTGGTAGAAGAAGTACTATTATTAGGGAAGAGGAGCAATACCCCCTTGTGGAGGATAATGTATTCTTCTTAACCAAGTCATATATACAAGGAAGAAGACAACAATAAGAAGATAGAAGCTCTCAGATCACACTAAATGGTGCATAGAAAAACTGCTGCGGAACCATCAAAGCAAATTCCCATGGAGGAGCCAGAATACCACCTTGTTTGACACTCAATTGAAAGACAGTAATAGGAATATGATTCGAAAAGACTCAGGAACTTTCACTATCAACTTTCTCCACTCCAACTCAGGATTCACCTCGAACATGTCTAACAAAACCCAAGTCACCTTAAAAGTACAGAAGAATATTCCAAATGGCTCAATAGACCTCAAGACATAACAATGCAAAATGATAACGGTACTCACTACTGACAACTAATAACACACCAATATATGAAAACAGCACTAATGACTTTCTCTTTTGCGGCAAAAAATTAGTATGTCTTTTTCAGGAATTGTATATGAAAATACAAATAGGTTAGGACTTAGGAACTTAGGACATATATATGAAGTTTTTAATATAGGGTTGAGCTGAAACAGATATTTTGATGGGAAATCTTACCACTCTGTTTCCACTGTATATATTATTCCCAATGTGGCGAAACACAGGAGAATCCATGAAAACAAAATCCACGCCATCAATGTAGGTTTGGTAGAATAGTACTTCAAAATCCTGCAGGTGATGTGTTATTTCATAACTGCAATGTTATATCATTCAAATGATATGATGCAAGTCACTTGTATCTAAATGCTACAGCTGTTGCACACCTGACCATCCACCTTATACCTCTTTCGCACTCCAGTATCTAGAGGTTCAGCATAGTCACCATACCGAGGTGCCACAACCTAAAGGAGGTCACAGTTACGAGTCAAAAAAATGCTTCGTATTAGTGATAGCATATTGCAAGTCAAAATGCCAGGTAAAACAAAGATAAGGCTGTTACATTTTTCTAGCCATCTCAACCAAATGGCATATTGCAACTCTAGTTATTTTTACTTTTTTTTATGTTACAAAATGTCAAAAATTTAAATTCAACTACTAAGTATCTGAGGACAAGCCTTGAGCGCCCTCAAAGTCTGTGATGTTCATTGCTAACATGTTGACAGAAATATAAGCCAATTCAAAGAATCTTTCAAGTCTTTAGGCAATTATTGTTCAGCGTGGAACTTTTGCCAAACATATTCTCTTTCTTCAATTCAAATACTTTCAGGTTCTGTAATTATATAAAAAGGGAGAGATAAATTACCATAACCCGATGTCCACGGCGTGCTAAAGCCTTTGGTAAAGATCCTGCGACATCTCCAAGACCACCTGCGAGAACCTATATTCTATCAGTCTGAAGCATGCAAGAAAAGGCACATTCAGCAAGACTGCAAGTTAAGATATAACACCTGTTTTAGACCATGGAGCACATTCCGCAGATACCAGAATAACATTCATGACATTAACCCCAGCCAGAGGAGGGGGTTTCCCGTCTTCAGTCATAGAATCACTTTCAACATTATCCACCTTGGGTAAAACCAATTCATTTGAACTTACAGTGTTTTCATCATTTAGAGTTGAAACATTTGAGGGGTTTGAGAGAAAAGTTGGGAGCTCATCTGACCAAACTTTCTCAGTACTGATCTTTTTCTGTTTGGTGGGATTATTATTAGAGGAAAATTTTTTGGCAGGCACATATTCCTCAAAATCCTTTTCAATTTTAGTGTAACCTCCAATATGAGCATAACTAGTTTCCGGTACCTCGTCTGACAACCATGTCTCTGAACCGATCTCTTCCTGTTTGGTATAATTCTTAACAGAGGAAACAGTTTTGGGAGACACTTTTTTATCAAATTCGTTTTTACCCTTAACATGAACTTCATTAATAGCTGAAGAAGTAGATTCTGGTACCTGATCTGCAGTTGACTGTGTATAGCTACTAGGAGAAATGCTAACATCTCGGTTGATAGTCACATCAGAAGTTGAAGCATCATCAGGATCTGAGGGGCCTCCTATCTGCTCATAGGTCGTTCTGTCTACTTGGTCAACAGTAGTATCTTTTATAGAAGAAACCAGTTTCCTTCTTTCAGCAATCTGCAAATTATGAATATATTCAACATTCAGTCACAGCATGAAAATCTGTTTTTTTTTTTTTTTTGGTAGAATACAGCATGAAAATCTTGATAATAACTAATGACAACCAATTTCCTTCTTTCAGAAATCTGCAAATGATGAACATATTCAACATTCAGTTACAACATCAAAATCTTAATACTAAATAATGACAAGCTTCCAACGTAACCTCGCAAATTCAGGGGCCACTAGCGGACTTATATTTGATGTAACACCGAAACTTCGATCAAGTTTGTGCTACCAAATTCTAATGAAGTTCAAGAAACAAAATATCATAACCAACCTAAATCTAACACAGACAATGGAGCATTCACTACTATTATCACAATAAAGAGTCCTCATTGTCAGTAGTGCAGACCATGATAACGTGCTCTGGTTAGTAGAAGGCTACTTCGCTGTTCATATTTCATTCCAAGAATTTTTCTACTAAAAAAATGAAAGTATGCTTTCGCAAAGGTATAATCTATTAGAAGTATCATAAACAGAAACATAACTCATTAATTGCATGCTTTTCGAAGCCATATAATTCTAGCAATCAGTATGGTTTATCAAAGAAAGTTCAATTGACAAATAACACGAATATGTAAACTCAGAACCTAACAATAAAACGTCCAAAAAACAGAAAATCATGCAATTAAAAAGGGCCAATAAGTCACCTGCTGAAGCAGGTCTCTTTGCATAGCAAGAACCTTTTTGCTTTTCTCAATGGTGGCCTGAAGGGTATCATCTGATTCATCATCACTAACACCTTCTTTGGCAGTAGCTCTCACAGGCTTAAATCTTGAAGAAGAACCATCATTAAGGAGTGCAAAATTGGGATGCTTTTTCGATGTAAAAGCCAAGAAGGGAAGCCTCGATCGGCGTTGCCTTTTGGCAAAAAGAATAGTAGAACTTGCTGCTTTGGTTTCAACAACAAAAGGAAAAGATCCTAAAGATGCCATTTAAGTGCTTGATAAATTGCCGCAAAGAACTAAAAGCTTTTTACAGGCTCTTTAAACTGGAACCATTTAAGTGAAAAGTGAGAGTGACCCAGTTGAGAAAAAGGCGAGAAAAGCGAGCTCAAATTAAGATACTGAGATTCAAGAAAATTGAAGAGAACAGTTGTAGGGGTATGATGGAGTGAAATTGAGGGGGGAAATGGAGAACAAAACATGGAAAAATGAAGGGGAAAAACTTTCTGGGTGTTGGTTAAAATGGGACCCACACGAAAGGAAATCATAGAGGGGGGGATAATTAGAGGCTGAAATTGGCTAAGATTTTTAAGAGCAGGAGTGAACGTTTGCCGGAGATTTATCACTTTTCAGTTTTGGATTTTTTTTCATCTACTCTCAATTACACTGCCTCTCGCTTCCTGGTGAGACCTGTTTACTGAGTTACCCGACCTCTAAAAGCGGATTTGAGTATACATTTTTATATTTTAGACTTCTTTGAGCTCGAGTTTGGTGAAATACGAAATTAAACGGGTTGAACTTAAAATTTTTGGATTTATCCAATAAGTTCAATCCGATGAATATATACTTATATATTAAATAGTTGCTAATTATATTATAAATTTTCTTTCACTAAATTCGTTTAGATTATATTAGTTTTATAATATTATATTATGTTAGTAAGTTTCTCTTTCAAATAGTCTTTATTTTAATTTGATTATGAAAAAAAATATATAAAAAAAATAATTTTTAACGAGTGAATTTAGAATTTGTAATCTTTTACCGGCTGGAGCTCGATCCGACCAAAATTAATATTTATACAAATAAGCTTGAAGTAGCTTTTTTTATAATTAACCCTGACAGTGTCGGTCTGAGGAGTACAAACTCATCCTATATAAATAGGTCTATTATTTGTTTCTTTTTAGAGAGAGAAAGTGGTCCTTAATGGGCTTATCTTAGTTGGCCCATTTGTACCAATGAAATTGTGATTACAATTAGCAATAATTATGTTAATTTGGAGTGTGGTATGATATTTAGCTATTCTGTTGGAATTGACAAATTTTAGTGAAAAAAATAGTGTAATTTGCAACATAAATAAATTGAAATTCCAGAAGATTACTTTTTATTGGATTGTTTGAAGACTTGTCGCGAGTTAAATATGATGGAATTGGCAGATTTTTGTTTGCATCTGAGTACATATTTTGCGGTGGATATTGTTTTGATTACTGTGAAGCCTAAATTTTGTGCACATGGTGTATGATTTCATATCAATATCATATCCTACGGTTGAAATTTGGGTAATCCCTTATGATTCTTTCAGGGAAATTTGCACACATGTTTCGTCAAAGTAGCTTTCAACACTTTTTATTTCTCTTTTTGCAATGATTTTTATTTTTTATTTTTATTTAAATTTAATTTTTGTAACCCCTTTTATGAAATGATTGACATCCATTACCTGTTTCTTTTTAATTTTCAATTAATTAATTAACAACTCTGATCCACTTTACAAAAAGCTGGCTGGGAAGAAAAGGGAACAGTACCTTTTTTCTATCTTTAAAATTAAAACTATATGTGAAAACAATGTATAATTTCTATTACAGATTTTACCTCTTTTAGTGCACATAAATTCTTTATGAATTGTATAATGGGAGAGAAATATAACTAATGCTCGAAATTTATTTTTAGTTTTGAACTTATTTCAGGTAAGGTATTTCATTTTGATGTGGAAAAGTAAAATTAATAATCTATTACGGGATAAAAATTTTATTTTTAATAGAAAAAGAGAAAACTAGTATTACAACGATAATTATCATTATAATTTGTATTATTATGTACATATGCATTAATCTAAATCACAACTACTTTACAAAAATAAAACAACGTATAACTGGTGTGGAAGTGGAACAAAAATACATGGACAGTATCTAGTCATAATTCTATATATTTGAAAAATACATAACAAGGAAAGTGGCAGCTTTAGGATTAAAATTCTAGAGATGCTCTATGTAGTAGATGATGTTATGCAAATTGCAGCAACTCTAAAACAATGAACTTGCACAATTCAAGGAAAAGACCCCTAAATTCGGTAGCCCCAATTAAGGAGGAAAGAGAAGACAACAAGTGGAGGAAGACCTTATAATCTTGCCTCGAAGGAAGTGAATGGTATCTAGTTTTTGTTGGCACCATTTGAGTTGAGAAGAGGATAAAAGTGGCATTTGGAGGACTCTTGATATGAGCTTCATCTCTATCTTTGCCAGCAAAATCTCCTTCGTTTCCCATTCTTCTACTCTTCTTATCCAACATTTTTGTTTTCCTTGTAAGTCTTTCAACAACAATTCCTTCTGCATCCATATCATACATAATAGTTACTTATTCGATAAATATTATTAATTTGACCTTTCAACTTCATTTACACCGTTAATTTGTTCAAAAATATTTTTTCTCTTCATCCATAACTCTCAATCACTTGGTCTAAAAAGTTTTTGATATAACATATAAAAGGTCTAACTAGATATAAAACGAAATAAGCAAAAGAGTAAATTAAAATTACCTTTCGAAATTGTGCAGTGAGATGAGCAAATAGATATAAATCCCTAGGGTCCTCCACAGGCACAGCTGGGCTGCTACTCAGTTTCCACCATGCCTTGTTCTTCTCTATATCTGTTTTCACAAATATCCAAAATGCTTCTATGCATCTCTCTATGCCCTTCACCACTTCTCTAACACTCGTCCCTTCATTTTTCATCTCCTCTCTCTCCTCCTCAATAAACCCTTCATTTCCAACATTATTTAGATGTTAATTATCTCCAATCAATACTTACATCATTTAGATGTTAAACATTTCAATCATAAATAAAGAACACATTAGTTAATTTGTGTAGTTGACCCTAATCATGTGAAAAATTTTCACAAATTATTCATCGATCGCTTCAACAAGTTGGTGATTAATTTATTGGGATATATTATACTATATTCACTTTGGTCATATATAGCTTTCCATTTCATTTGTAACACATCATCAATGTAATTTACATTAGCCTTAATAAATCTTTAAAGAAGTCAATCAATGAAGAAGAAATGGACTCGTTCAATTTTGAAGAAATTAAATTAATTTAAGAATATATTTAGATATTAACCGATGGATATTCAAATATTAGTACGTAATAATGATAAAAGTGCATGATCACTGTAATACGTAATTATTTGTTTTTCTATTAGATATAGTTTTTTTAACGCAACTTTGACTTGTTAAAGGCATCCAAATGCAAAGAATATTGCAGGATTTCATGGATTTCGGTTATTAAAATATTAATTTATGTTAGTATGAATTTAGAAAAGGATAAGATGGAATTAATTAGAATATTTATTGGGTATATGAAAGTAAAACTAAATATTGATACTATATTAATTTTTTTTTTTTACTGAAAAAATTTGTTGCTGTGCAGTGTGCATACCTGACACCTGGGGAACTTGGAGAAAAGTGGTGAGGTGAAATCTTCTTCCAACATAATTCTCAACTCTTTTGCCAAGGCACCTTTCATCTTCCATGAATCTCTCCAAAACAACTTGAAATTTTTGGAAATTAGCAGCCACGTTATAGTAAAATACACCTTTACCTCTACTCGACTCAGCAAATGCTTCAACCTTCAAATACTGATGGTGAAGAGCTTCCCATGATAAGCATGTTTGAGCAACATATACTATTTCCATTTCCCTTTTTATGCTTCTTATTATCCTCTTTTTCTCTGTTTCACTCATCCATGGTTTCTTGTATGGATTATTATCAACACTACCGTTACTACTTATTGGACTCTCATCCACTTCATTATTCTTCAGGATTGCACCTATTTAAACAAATAAATATTACTTACCAAGTCAATTGTCCTTCATTAATTAATTAATAAATCTCTAGCTTCTATTGTGGTACCGAAGTACACTGTATTACAATCTTAACGGTTCCAGATCAGTGCGGTTCAAACCAAGTAAATAGAACTTTTGAATTATAAATGGTAAAAAAATCTATATATGTACCACTCCTCGCCAATCAAAATATCACACATCACCTATGCTGACGTGGCATATTTTTATTGGTCAGGAGTAGTATACTCTCGCGATATAACATGACACGAAATATATAGATAAATCAAAAAATATCTCATGTTGATGATGAAATTGAGAGGTCATATATTTGTTTGGATGATTAATTTCTAAAAATTTTGAAAAATTAAATCTTAACCATTAATTTTAAAATGAATGGTTAAAATTTATATCTCGCATGACTTCTCAAGTTTAGTATCAACTTCAAAGAATTTAAATCCGAGACGGAGATATAATTGAAATACACACTCAGTGCAAATGTTCGGTCATGATTAAGCACATCGAACCATCCCATTCGTTGGGTATATTTTTCGTAGAATTCGTCTAAATCTTGGTCTTCATCACAATATCCGTTGACTTCTTCTCTTTCCACCATAGCCAGTGAGTTGAAGCTGCAAATATAAGCTGAATATTCATTGCCAATTTCTCCATTTTCAGGAAGTGAGCGAGAGCTGATCAAAATCAACGAGGAACATTCATCCATGTCACGATTATCAGCTACAGACGAATCAGAGCTACAAATGGACGACGACGAGGACGACGACGGCATGTACTGATCAGAGGTCTCTGAGCCATAGATGGAAGATGAATCATCCTCATATGAGCTGACTTGATCATTTTGAAAAATATGCTCCTCGTAATTATATATTTTTAGCTGGCATGAAGTGGGCACTAAGCTTAAATAACTATTAGAAGGAATAATAAGGTCTGTGTTACTATATTTTTGTACAATCTGATCAGAATGACTGGTCAATCGAGCAGATGAAAAAACATAGAGATTGACACAATTTTTGAGAGACTTGGAAACATATGAACAAACAAAAGAGATGATTTTAAGAGTGAATAAAAAGATTAATGAAAAATAATTGAGTATGAAATTGAGCCAAAGAAAAATCTGGCAGAAAAAAAGAAAAATAGGATGGATATAGAAGCTTAAAAAAAACCACTTCAAAAACCCATCTGGGATTAAAAAAGCTTCAATGATAAACCAACAAGAAGCAAGCCTAAACATTGATGTTTGATCGTAAATTTAACACCCACTACTTTAATTTGAGCTATCAGGAAAGGGGAGGAAGTTGCTTAATTCTCTAATTACTTATTTTATATGTAAACCTGCGGAATATTATATTAATTAGAAAAGAAATATTGAAGCAACTAACCCGGAAAGAGCCGTGTTGGAAATTTATTAGCCTCTAATTAATAATTACTAATTACTAATATGTAGTTGTCACTTGATAGTGAGTCGTAATGGATTTATTTACTAATGAGTTGTTTTGTTTATCAGTTTCTTTAATTAATTTCAAGACTGTCTGTATTAATTAATGAATTAACTTTAGAATAGAATTGTGCATTTGATCTTGACTAGTTGGCTAACCATTAGTTAAATGTTTAAACTGTGGACGTAATTAGTTGTTAAGTTGCTTACTTGGATCTTATCTGGTTACGACCTTAATGCTATTGTTTAATCTTTCTTAAACTATAAGCTGAATATTTTACCAGGGGACTAATCTTAAACCCTTTAGAATCTCTATTTTTATTTATCTATATATAAATATATATATATATATATAGTTTTGAAAACAACTGAGTATTTACTATTCAAAATTATTATTATTATTATTATTTTACAGAAGAGAACTTGTGGTTTCAAAGGTTAGTAGAAAAAAAAAAAAAAAAAAGAATAACTAGCATTAAATCATGATATACAAAGGGTATTTTTTTCCAATTTAAATTGAAAATTTTCGAGTTTGTTAATAAAAGTACAATATACCTTTGCGATAAATTTTGAAATTTTTCGAGATGTGCAAATATATATATATATATATATATAATTTGTCTATTTAATACTATTTTATATTTGCATTTTATGTTTTAGTTATAACTATTTATAGTTTTTGCAATTTTTTGTAACATATTCAATTCCTTAAAAAATGATATGATAATACGGAAATTATATAACCTCTTTTACTTCAATTTAAAAGTGGATAATATTTTTCAATTGAATTTTTTCCCATGGGACTTGGCCGCAAACCTAAAGTTTAGGATAAGTTCAGTTAACTGATCCCGACTTACATTTTTTATCTTTCAACTTAAGAAAACATAGATGTCCCGGAATAGCAATAGGATCTGCAGTGATTTTAATGTTGTTTGCTAGGCTTCTTCATGGATCTAGTTGGAGCACACCTATTAATCAAACAAGCATTAATCTAAGAGAGTTAACTGATAGTTTGACACTTGGTTTCATATTAGCAATTCCTCATTTGCCTATGCACATTTACTCAACTCTACTTGATCTACTCTCACATTCATTCTAAAAAAAATTTACCTTATTAATTAATGAATAAAGAATAAATATACTTGAGTTAGTAAAAAAAGAAGAAAAAAAATTAGGCGTATTAATAACTAGATTATGCAACCAAGCTAGATGATGTGGAATTAATGTCCAGTTCCTAGATTAAAATTTGTTAGTTGAAAGTTTAGCTTCAATAAGAATTAATAAAATAAACCATATATTGAAAGATTTATTTCTCTTAACAAATAATTAATCATGTTGTTGATACCGTTGTAACAAATATTTCAACACATTTGTCAAGGGTGTTCCAATAAATAATTACGCCGTTAATTATAAATATTTTCCTTATGAAATTCAGCATTAAATTAAGAACCGGTCCACCTAAAAGTTTTTGTTAATAGTCTATTTAACTATAGTTTGGTAACAAAAAACATTTCTGTTTAATTAATAGATTTAGGGTTAAAGTCTTGCTGAGACTATATACTACACCCTTAATTGTACATGTATATTATAACATAATTGGATTATTAGAAGATGATTAAATAAACTTTATTCAAAATTTAATTTTTATATATATTTATCCTATTTGCGTTAAACTAGAAAAGGAAAAACAAATGCCGGCTGTGCCGGTGGCAATCAATCAATCAATCTTCGAATCCGAAACTTATATATGAAAATTGAAAGACGAAAATAAAGCAAACGCCAAAAACTCGGTAGAAGGAGATAGAAATTCTTCAATAGAAAATATCGATACACAGTAACCGCCATTTGGCCTACACAAGAACAACTTTTGAAAATTTTCTAAAACTTTCTTCATTCCTCTCCTTCGCTCTTTGCTTTCTCTGCTCAGGTGTCTCTTTCTTTCTTCTTCCATTCTATCAGTAATTATGTAGCTACTTCTGGTGTGTGAGATTAGCATTTTCTTTTTCTGTGTTTGTGTTTCTGCTTCATTTTAGCTGATTTACAATGTTATTCTTCACCTGCGCGTTTGATTGAGCTTAGTGTTGACAGTGGCCGATGATATGTCTCCTGGCCTGGTGTTGCTTTATTTTTATTTGTTCCATTCAATTTCTAGATTATCGTTTCCTAAATTTTATTATTCTAGTAATCAGTGTTTATAACCGCTCGCTCATAGTTCATGCATTTATTGTTTTATGATTACAGGAATTTAAGAAACGAATGGCCGTTGACTTTGATATTCTGTTCTGCGTTTTCTTGATAGAGTTAATTTACGTCTGAAGTAAATCTACCAGTCTCAAAGAGTTGGATTGATTGCTTTCCAAACTTGCATTCGTTGATTTTGGTTCTGGTTAGGAGATTGTTACTCAATGCAGCTCCTCCTCCCTCTTGATAGGCCTCTGGTTTTTTCAGAGGTGCCTTTGGGGATGTAATCATTGATGTGAACGAAGGTCAGTTAAGCAAAAATGAAGAAATGGCTTCTGAGTGTTCTTATTGTGTTCTTTTTTGTGCTGATGGTTCTAAGAGCCGGTGTGATGAAAAATCCTTTTAGGGAGAGAACATTGTTGAATCCGGTTGGTATCAATTTATCTACTCCTCTTGAATTGATTGATCTTGGACCTTCACCTGCATTTCATAGCCCAAATTCTGCTACTCAAGTGATTTATGCAGGAACGCTGCTCTCTAGTCTCTTTATCGAAAGGAACTTTTCCTATGCAATTCAGAATTCCTTGCTTACATGGCATCATATGAGGCGCTTATTAAACTATTCACAAGGTTTGCCTAATGCAGTGGCGGCTATTACAGAAGCTCAAGGTGCATGGGAAAGCCTCGTGGACTATTTTATGAAGAGGGAACAAGGCCATGCGAATGGAAGTTCCCTTCATGATGTGAAGAAGGAGAAGAAATGTCCTTATTTTCTCAACATAATGAATGCCACAGATTTTGGAGATGATGATTATAAGCTACGAATACCTTGTGGCCTTACTCAGGGTTCTGCAATTACAATAATAGGCATTCCTGAAGGTCTTCTTGGTGATTTCCAGATTAATTTATCAGGGGAACCAGTACCAGGAGAGCCTCAGCCGCCCATTATTCTGCATTATAATGTTCGACTCCTAGGTGATAAGTTAACTGAGAATCCTGTGATTGTTCAGAACACGTGGACAGCAAACCATGGTTGGGGCGAAGAGGAGCGGTGCCCTTCATCTGCTCCTGGAGAGAACAAGAAAGGTATTTAAATTTCTTTTCTTCTTATGACCACTGTACCAATCATTAATGTCATGTATCCTTCTTTAGCTTGAAATAACGTCTTCGAGCATTAAGGAATTTTAACTGTTATCACCAAGGTTTGGTCACTGCCTCAAGTTGAGATGGCATTTTCCCCTGTTTGGAGAATATTGATCTTACCACGATTGCTGAACATGATGCTTCAAAGTTTGTAAAATCTTAGATATATTCTCATTTTGCTTATATTTTTGTGGTATTCTTGCTTCTCCCTTCCTTATTCTTTCAATGAAATATTACTAATATATGGAAAAATATTCAACTCTTCAATTTTGCAAATAACATATCCGATAACGTATTGCAAATGAACTGAAATTTTACATTTTGGTGTGATAAAGGAAATGCAGGAGATTATGAAGAAATTAATTGATATAAAATTATCTTATATTTTTATGCTTCTCCTGGTTTCGAGCCATATATACCTTTTTGTGGAAATATAATCAACGCATAGTATTGGATATTTCACAATTCTGAGATACAAATTTAAATAGGTATGCACTATTCTTATTATATTCTGAGCTTCCGTTTTCTCATGTAGAACAGTTGACGAGTTGAACCAGTGCAATGAATTGGTGGGTAAAGATTATACTGCAAAGTTTGAAGCAAGTGGATCCTCGAACCTTTCTTTATCATCATTGATGTCTAAGAACAAATCTAGAGTCAGAATGTATTTTCCATTTAAGCAGGGGTATTTGTCTGTTATGACTCTTAGTGTGGGAGAGGAAGGGATTCAGATGACCGTTGATGGAAAGCACATAACGTCTTTCGCTTATCGTGAAGTATTTCTGCTGTTCCTTCTCAGTTATTTGTAACATTTTATAGGAATGCATACTTCCTTTTTGCTCATTATGGTCATGTGATGTGTATAGAGTTTGGAGCCATGGCTTGTTAGTGAAGTATCGATATCTGGAGACTTGAAATTAATATCTGTCCTGGCCAGTGGCTTACCCTCATCCGAGGAATCAGATCACATTGTTGATTTGGAGTCACTGAAATCAGCTCAACTTGTGCCACGCCAGCCACTGGATCTCTTTGTTGGTGTCTTTTCTTCTGCAAATAATTTTGAGCGTAGGATGTCTATTCGTAGAGCATGGATGCAATACCCAGCAGTGAACACTGGAGCAGTTGCGGTGCGCTTTTTTGTTGGTCTGGTTAGTGCCCTTTCTGTTCATTTATTTTCATGAGGCTAGACAAGGTTTTCAAGTCATTCTCATTGTTGATAACTTTATGCTGCCTTCCATACATCATATGCGATTCTCTTTACTTGAATGTGATATCTGTTTCATTTTATCCTAAAAGGCTGTAGTATCAGTCTCTTGATTAACCCATACAAAGTAAAAGTTGGAATAAAAAAATAATGTTTTGCAGCATAAGAACCAGATGGTCAATGAGCAGCTTGGGGATGAGCTACAAACATATGGAGACATTCAGCTTCTGCCCTTTGTCGACTATTATAGTCTTATAACCTGGAAGACTATAGCAATCTGTATTTTTGGGGTAAGTTCTTACTTATCTGTATATGTAGGAGCGGTGTTTCGTTTCCTCATTTTGTCTTTTTGACAGGCAGAAATCGTTTCAGCCAAGTATGTTATGAAAACAGATGATGATGCATTTGTTCGAGTGGATGAAGTGCTTGCTTCTTTGAATAGAACAAATGTGAAAAATGGGCTTATTTATGGTCTGATGACCTACAATTCCCAGCCTCAAAGGAATCCTAACAGTAAATGGTATATCAATCTGGAGGTATAACTTTCAACAAAACATCTGTTCATCAATTAAATTTTTTTCTGTACAGCTGAACCTCGATTAGTAGTATAGTATTCACGATTAAAATTTTAATTTTAGACTTAAATGCTTTTTTAAATTAGTCCTATTTCTTTCTGTTTACTGGTGGTACTAGTAAATTCTTGGTGCTGGCCTCACTGGGATCTCAACTTGTAGTTAGACTGTTATAGATCAAATTCTACCTTGAAAGATTTAAGGAAATAACTTAGGAAGTATGGGTAGGCTGGAGTCTTGTATTCTTGATCGTGACTTGGACAAGACATGTTATTTTTGTGTGTGGGACCATTAATGGTCTGGTCAACTTAATATATCTGGAAGTCTCTATCAGTCGGTAAGAATTTTGTTATTTTATGAATCAATTTTGCAGTACATATTTCTAGTCAGGTCATAATGTTTGCACTATATCATTAATTGATAGCTTTTTGTGAAATGGCATTTGCTATTTATAACATTCCATGGTCATGGATTGATAATTGAATAAAAAAAGAACAGGTCTGCTATACTGATATATCTGTGATTTGTTGAGGAAGCTATCAAGAAATAGAATGAAAAGGATATCATGGAGGCACTTAAGGGAGAATATGAAGGATAATTATAGAGTGCATGAAACTAGTAATATTGTAAGTTGAAATGGAATAATAATGGCTGAAGTGGATGAACAGTAAGCCTCCAACCATTTAGCATTTTAAGTCTGCTACAAGTGAGCAGTTCAAATAAAGCATAATTGTTATATATGTGTTTGCTTGTAACATGTGTTGTCTTAAACATTTCTTGTTCATTGATTTCCCTTGTGTGAAGGAATGGCCTCAGGATTATTATCCGCCGTGGGCGCATGGTCCTGGCTATGTGGTATCAAATGACATTGCAAAAGCTGTTTATAGGAGGCATAAAAAGGGTCGTTTGAAGGTATGAATACATCAAATCAGTTAATAGTTGAATCTTAATTTAATTTCTCACGAGCAAATGCTTTTGGCCATTCTAACCTCACTGGGAGCAACCATTCTCATGCTAATTATAACTACATGTTAAAATGCATGTATAAAAAAAATATGCACTTGTGTCAGATCAAATAAATTGATTTGATGCCTTTTTTATGTTGGCAGCATAATTAATTCTTTATTTATAGTCAAATTCACATAATAACTTTGAATACCTCCCAGTTACTCAACAGTTATTTTACTTGTTCTCTCAAGGGCAAAACTAGATCATGTTAGGCATAATTTGTGATGGTGATGGTGATGATGTCAATATTTAATGATGAACGCAGATGTTCAAACTCGAGGATGTAGCAATGGGAATGTGGATAGAAGAGATGAAGAGAGCGGGTCTGCAGGTTACTTATGTGAATGAAAAGCGAGTCTGCAGTGAGGGGTGCGAAAATGGTTATGTTGTTGCTCACTACCAAAGCCCAAGACAGATCCTTTGCCTATGGCAGAAGTTGCGAGAAGAACACAAGCCTATCTGTTGTTCTGGCAGATAAGGATGGCTTAACAAGCTAACTTAGCATTTGTATTGTTAGGTGTTAAGTACTCTAAATTTGTTAGTTACAAATGCAAATAGTCATATATAAGTGTGATGTAATCTTTCGCTTTGGGTAGCTGGGTCCAAGTTCCTCAGCATGGTATAAAGCCGCTTAATCCAATATTCAGTCTCCCTGCAAATGTTTAGTACTGGCTTTATATAGAGTCAAAGAGCAATATACAAGTGTGAGGCAACCCTTCGCTTTAGTTTAGTACTTTTGGTTTTAAAATACATTTTTTTACATACATATACAAGATGTATTGTAGAAAAAGAAATATGTATTTAGGTAATTAACACAAATAGGTGTATATTATTTTAATTGTAATATATTTTTTTGTGTTAGCATAATATCCATATCATAGGAATTAGTAAAATTGAACATCCGACATACTAATTTCCTCTCATCCTATCTCAGTTTTTCTCTTATGTACTGAATTAATGAAAGTTCTTTCTAATTATATCTTTAGAGAAGAGTAAGTTATTGACTGCTAATTAGAATTACATGGTTATTTTGTTAGGAAAAAGAATGAAAAATAAAGAATAGGGTAAATTAAAAAAAAAAAAACCTTGTGGTTTCACTTTTTTGCAAATAAAGGACCATGGTTTTTTTGTTAAAAAATAAAGATTGTGTTTTAATATGTTAACAAAAAAATGATAATTAAAATTAAATCGTGACATTACATAGGGTAGTTTTGTTCATTTTGAACTCAAAATTTTCAAGTTGGTTAATAAAAATACAATAGACATTAATGATAAATTTTAAAAATTTTTGAAAAACGCAAATATTTTTCTAAATTAAATAATGATTATAACTTTAAAAAAATCATAACAAATTTAAAAATCTTGGAAAAATATTCAAATCTTGATGTAAAATTCTTAAATAATATGCATAAATTATTGGTATGTTAAATAACCAAAAATACCCTCTGTTATATTATCATTTTGAACGGAAAAATATTAGTTGTCCTTTTTTTATTAATATTTAAAACACAATCTTCAATTTTTAACAAAAAAAAACCAGAATTATTTATTTAAAAAAAATGAAACCATAATTTTTTTTTTTTTGTAATTTACCCTATAGAGTAACCTATACATACTCGCCGATAATTAGTAAAACAATTGTCAACATATAAAGTTGAATTAATTTATCATTCCATCACTGGGCTGTACAATGCGAATTGTGATTACAAGCACATTTGACCAAATTGATCGAGCAGCTTCATGTGCATTTTTATTTTTTATTTTTTATTTTTTTTGAGACTGGAAAAGAAGTCTATTCATTCGCATCAGAAGCAAGTACAACTCTAATGAAAGATGGACAAAGTTGAAACCATACCCTTTTATATATCGTAGAATTCATAGCTCATACCAGAAGATGAGCAACGTGATTTACTGAACGATGACCAAAGACAACACGAATTGATCCCAAATCCCCTAAGCATATAGGTTAAGTTTACATTATGGAGTCTTATTTGTGTACACGGCTTGTTTGAGTTGCAATGAATTGATTCGCTCATAAACTAGCGTCGAGCGTGGAATTATACATACGGTTGGGTATTTTGGGATCATATTCATCCCTATTTTATCCCGCATTTTAATGTCTAGGTTGTTAATGAAATTTTCTTTTCTAGAAAAAATAATGATAATAATAAGTACATTTCTCAATTTATTTATTTATTTATATTTTTTTATATTTTTTTCTTTCATGTAAATAAAAAAAATGTATCATGCGTAATAAATATGTCGAACAACTTAATTATCAATTTGAAATGCATAGTTGAATTTTGAAGAATGCCAATCATTTTTAACTAAATTTATTCAAAAATGATTGTATAAACGTCTTTTCTTTGGTGAAACTGAAACTGATAATTTATAAACATTTGTCATTGGCACTAACAAAAAAAAAAAAAAAAAAATCCATTATATATGAAAGAATGAAAGGAAATTGTACGGTAGAACATAAAATTAAATTGTGGACATGATTTGTACAAGTACAATAAGATTATGGGGTGCCAAAAGCATAAAAAATAAAAAATAAAAATTAAAGAATAATATGTATATGTGTGTATATATATATATATGTGAACATATTCTTCGTTTAGCATCTATAAACAACTTTCGGGTCGTACAAGGCCTATGGTCTTGCCAATTGCGTTGGCACAAAATGATTGGACTTGACGAGTAGAATGCGTTAATTTTACATTCCTTAATTTTATTCTATTGCATGGATATTTTCAACTGCAATCAAATTTTATAGCAACTTCTGTAGCTGATGTTGCTCTTATTCCTTCATACATGACATCACAGATTTTTACACCAGATACCTATTTATATATTCATACGAATCAAGCCAAGGCATAAGAACTCCCATTTTCTATAATCAAACTAGAACAATTAATTTTTGAAAATTATATGATTATACCTGGGTTGGACAATTCAAATTGTGAGGACAATAATGTTGATCAATAATAATAGGATTTTGGACATTTTGCATTATGGCGTCTATGAACTATACATTTTGAAGAAATCCAATGCTAGGTCTGGCCCATGACTTAATTCTAAATCCATTAGCTGTTCCTACAAATATTGTTCTCTCTTCACTGTCACGTTTTCAACACCTTTCTCTTCTACGTTCTTTGCCAAGCTTCCTATGCTGCAAATTATTATTTATTAGTAAGGAAACAAAATTAGATATGATAATATTTTATACTCATCCTATATGAGCATAAGATCAATTAAGCATCAATGTACATATAATTATATATATGTGACTGACCTAATTCCATGTCCAGGTCTGCATCTAACCCTTCAATCCACAAATTTTTAGTACAAGGACCAATGGAAATACAATTATCTCCGGTTTTAATAGCAGAGTTCATAATAGCTACATTTGTTGAGAGTTGAACGTGAATACCATCAGTGTTTGGGTTGTTTCCATCCGGTATCACTTTCACATTTTCAACGTAAACATATTTGCATCAATTGAATACAATGTGGAACATTTGACTGTTTAATGACAACAAGCCTTTGATTTTTACGCTATTAGAATTGGTAAAGGTCAAACTCTGCAGTTCAGAAATATTTAACTTTTTATTGAAGTTGAAAAATATACAATTAAATGTCGCCAATAACAAAAGAAGAAAAAGAAAATACCGTAGTACCAGAAGGGCAGTTGGTTGAGATGGATTTGCAAGACCACAATGAAGAACCTTTTGCATCCAAAAAGTCACCCAAAATAGAACACCATTGACTCCTTCAAAACTAAGCCAACTGCTAACACTACCAAGAATTTTGTAATCCTGAGGACCCCAAAGAGTGCCATCTATCCGAATGGTAATGGAAGGGGTATTGCAGGGACCTTTGAACACCATTGGACCAACTAAATACCGCCCTGTAGGAACATAAATCATTGCTGAATTTGAAGTGGAAGCACATGCTGCATTCCAAGCATCAACAAAAGCCTTGGTGGAATTAGTCACCCCATTAGGTCTAGCTCCATATTTCAATACATTATAACTTGTAGTGCCACTCCCAAATGACGAGTTCACGTGTAAGCCAAACAAAACCACCAACAATACTAAAGAGAATACCAATCTTGATATATTCCTCAACTTAATGAAATATATAAGAAAAGAACTAGGCATGTGTTGGACTTTTCTAACGTAAGGAAGATCTTTAAGACCTTAAAGACTTTAAGAGGTTAAAAAGATGTGTTTAAGAGGTGAAATGTGAAGTGAGAAAGACTTTATGTATGTGAAGTGAGAAGGACTTTATGAGGTGAGGATGAGATAAGTGAGGTGAGGATGAGATAAGTGAGGTGAGAGAGACTTTACCATGTATGTGAAGTGAGAAAGTGAGGTGAGAAAATAGTGGCAGCAATAAAACCAAAAGAAAGAGAGAAAGAGAGGTTGAAAAAAAAAAAAACCATTTCTCCACCATATCACCAGCTGCACGTTTTTGTTGTTCGCCGGAGCTCTGACCGTTGGATCACCGTGAAATTTGAGTAGAGTATTTCTAACATCTGTGTCTTCAATCTGAACGGTGAAGATTGTCGTCAAAGGTCAGGAGGGCATTTTCGTTCGAAGGCAGATTGTGTGTGTTTTGTTTGTTCTTGGTCTTTTCTCCCAATTTTGTTTTGATTTTCATAGTTATTGATGATTCATTCCAAGAATATGATGTTGATAATATATACCTCTAGTTCATCTAGAGAAAACTTGTTGTAATTGTCCATTATTGGTTGCTAGTTGAAGATTAAGCGGCCTAAAGGTCGTGTGGTTTTTACTTCTCGGTTAAGAGGATTTTTTACGTAAAAATCTTACATGTTTGTGTTGCTGTGCATTGCTCCATCTTTGTTGCTTGGTGTGGCTCTAATTTTTAGTTTGCTCAAAAATTCATACGAGTCGGGAAAAAGAATCACAACGAAGATTTATTCTGTATTTATTGTTGCCGTTGTGGTCGGTATATTTTTCCCATCAGTATGTATACGAATGTTGGGTTGTCAATTGTGAAGAAGAAATATTGAGAAAGTTGAAATTTTTGGTGTGTGGAAAATTAGAGGAGGTTTAAGAGTATTGAGCTATACTATGTTGGAATTAAGTTGGAGGTGTAAAAGGGTCTTTATGGGTTGGAATATATACTAGATAAAGAGGAATAATGTAGAACCTAAGAAAGATTACTAAAATTGAAAAAAAGGGAAAGAAAGCTCCGCCATACTGTTTTACATTATTACTTCATTTCTAATTGACAACTTAATTTGACAATTGTATACACAAAGTCAACAAATTAATGAATAACTGAATTTAAACTAAGTATTTGGCCTAAGCCACCATTTATTGATACCTTGCTACTCAATTGAACAATTTATTTTTTGTTATTATCATTATCCATACTTGGGACTATTATATATAGATCTTCACAATTAAGCAATACATGTCATTTTTACTAGGATTTATATCCAATTATCTATTTATATTGTTGTTGTTTCCCTTCACCATCGCTTTTTGTTTTATTTGAATAATTGCTTATATATATAATTTCCCGTATATATGTTATATTTGTAAGTAATGTCAGTACACTACTCTTTGTATTTGTACCTTAATTACTAATATTAACTACATTATGTAAATGGATTTTCATTAGAGGAATAGTATTGTTTGAAACATTTACAATCAAGATTTAGAGTTCAGATTTATAGTTAAGATTCAGCATTAACTCAACATGAAATGCACCGTTTCATTAACTCTACTGCTCAACAAACTTTCTCTCCCAATTCTGTTGTTAGTTTTACAATTGGAGAATTCCTACTTTGCTTCTTCAATTTCCTGTATATAAACAAGCTTCACAACTTGCATCAATTGATGGGAAAATCTTTCTTTCTTTTTTCATTTTTGATTTAGGTTAAGAATTAGGATTTTTTTTTTTTTGCCCTTTCACTCCTTGAACAATTGAAACAGATTATTTGTCCATTGTAATATTACAATTTAGACCATTCTCCTTGTTTCTTAATAGTCCAGGAGGTGAAAGGACACTATGTGAAATCTTAGAAAATATAATTATAGAATTTATTAGAATTTGAAACCCGATATTAATTAATAATCAATTATAAGTTAAAATTATATATATGCAAATTAGTTTAAAAAATAATTATGTTTCCACAACACTTTTAATTGACCATTACCATATTATTAGATTACTGTTGGCTGTATTACTTAATCAGAGCATATGATTGGATTATTTAAAGTATATACTTAGTTGGTATATATAAGTATTTGTTTGATAAACTTAAAATCATTATATTTGTTGGTCAATCCCGGACTGTAATGAAAATTGTTGTTGAGTTCTTATGTTTTTATTAGTGAAGTAAAAAATTTGTAATATATTTTCACAAGAATTAGAAATGGACAAATTGGATCATCTACTAGAGGAAAACAAATAAGATGTGAATATATGTTTTTGTATTTTTCAACTTCTTGCGGTGATCATTCATCACCATTTTCTCTTGATAATGATCTGAATTATTTTATAGATGATCAATATTAGTTTGTAAACTAATTGTAATTGTATTCTTTGTAAGTTTTATTTGAATTATTACGGAAACAAATTTATAATTAATTTAATTTAGTTCCTATACCAACAAATTTATAGCAATTTGATTAGTTATTTCCTTGTATATATTTAGGTTACATCCTAATAATTTGTTGAATTTGTTTCGTGGATTGTTAATTAGTTTGTTAGTGATTGATTTCTAATTAATTATTTGTTTTCAAATTTACTTAATTCATACTTAATTTTAAGAATTAAGGTTCGAGAGTTTAATATTTAGGGTTTAGTATCTAATTTTTTACTGTTACAATTTGAAGTTATAGCTAGATTTGAATAAGTTTAGAATTTAAAATTTAGGATTGGGAATTTTTAGAATATTATTTTAACTTTTATTATTAAATTTAGGAACGAGATGATGGAGGAGAGTTATAAATTAATTTTCTTCTTAAAAGTGATAGGTTTGGATTATGTAATAATCACAACTACTAACAAAGAAAATATATAAAATTGAATTATGATATAAGGAAAAAGTATTGTACAAAAAAATCTCATAATAAACAATTATTACAGATTAAAAAAAAAAATTTAATTAGCTGCCATCGAGTTCATCCCGTTGATATAAAAAGAAAATTATTTATAATTGTTCCCATTTCATAAAAAGAAAAAAGAAAAAAAAATATCATATTTTTCACATTTTGGTAATTAACCTATCAATAATAGGATTGATTAATTAATATACGACAAGCTGAGTAATTGCAAGTAGTAACTAAAGTTAAGACTTAAAAGACTCCACGTGGATAATAAGTTTTCTTTTCAGGGCTAACATCGTCAATTTTCGCAATAATTCCGTTAAGTTGATAATCGAACATGATGCCTCATTCTCTTTTCAAAGTTTCTTCTTTTCAGTAAAAAGCAAGCAACTAGCCACTTCCTCTTCTTCTCCATTAATTTCACTTTTCCATTCCCTTCTCTTCGCGGAGAACAAACTCAGCTTGATTCTGACCCATCTATGGTGTAGATATGATACTTTCGGCTTTGTTAACATCAGTTGGGATCAATCTTGGACTCTGCTTCTTATTTTTCACTCTCTATTCTGTACTCAGGAAGCAGCCTGGAAATGTGTTTGTCTACGCTCCGCGTTTAGTTGATGAGCAGAAATCACAGCAGCAGGTAAATCGCTTCAATTTGGTCCGTCTATTGCCTTCTGCTGGTTGGGCGAGAACCGCCTTGGACCTCTCTGACGAACAACTCTTGTCAATATCCGGCTTGGATGCTCTCGTTTTAGTGCGCACATTCGTTTTTTGGTAATTTTTCTTATCCTTTTACTTTCTATTTATTATCTTTGTAGTGAACGTTTCTTTTCTTTTTTTCTGAATTTGTTTTTGAATGCAGCGTGAAAGTGTTTGCATTTGGTTCGATTATCGGGATCTTCGTTCTTCTTCCAGTTAATTATTTGGGGAACCAGCTAAGTATCGACATCGACGAATTTTATGACATAGCAAACAAGTCTTTGCAATCTTTCAGCGTATCCAATGTTAATAACGGTTCATACTGGTAAGTATTTTGCCGCCGAAAAGAAAGGAAGCGTCATTGATATCAATAACGTTGTTAATTATCGAAAGACCGTGTGTGGAGTTCGAAAGACAATTGAGTATATGGTTTCAGCTGAGTCCCAGTATCAGTATCAGTTGAAATGATATACGATAAATTGAGAAATTGGTTTTCTTCTTTATTTTTGAGTCAAAAGTGGTCTGTCTCTAAGGTATCCTCTTGCAATCTAAATTTTGTTTTCCCCTGGATATAACGATGTTTGATTGGATATTTTGGGTGAATTTGTTTCTGCTCTATTTATTGATATGCTTATTGGAAAAATCTAGGATAGATATATTTTGCTTGTTTTAAAGTTCCAAATCGTGAAAGACACTAGTTGAACTTTACTGGTGTCTACTAATTTAGTTCAAGAGGTTTCCTCATGTCTCTTTGAGCTCTTTCTCACCCCTCTCCCCTTTAATTTATAACATACTTTCACCAAAGAAACTAAAGCTTGTCAGGTTGAGTAAACAGGGAAACTAGACCTTCTGGAATCATTGCACTTTATTCCATCAGATTTAGCAACCTCTGCGTGCTTACACTGTTTGAGTTGTCTAAAAAGTGGTTTGCTGCAAATTATTCTTATCCTATTGATATTTTCCTTCTTAAGATAAAGCTTTCTTATAGCCTGTAAATACCTTCACTTATTTGGTGTCAAATGGATATGTAATATCCAACACACAACCAATTATGGTCATTGCTGACCAAGTTTGATTACGATGGTTCAAACTTAACTTCTTTTGTTGTTGTTCACCATCATAAATTTATTTATTTATTTTATGAATATGTTTCGTTGGTGAGATTCAAATCGAAGACCTGCTTGCATCCTTTCCCTGCCTTTGTGCTAATTTTTATTCTAATCTACCTTTTTGCAAACTTGATTTAGAATCTTTCCTTGCTGTCTTTATCATCTGTGGAGACTCAATTTTTTTTACCTTTCCATGAGATGACTTCATTATGGTTGTTCGGTTGCCTATTCCATTCATGCAGAACTTGTTTGTCATTTTATTGGATCTGTTGATAGATTCTCCTTGTAATATATTTTTATTGCGTTTTATGCAAGCATTCAGCTAATAAAAGTATGAGGAAACCTTGATTATTACTTTTGGCCTTTCTCAAGGTTATTGGTTCACTTTTCTGCTGCATATATTTTTACAGGAGCTGTCTGCTATCTTCTTTATTGTGTAAGTAATATTGATAATGTAATTTCTTCAGCCAATTGTGATGCCTTTTCTGGATGGTGAACAAAAAGCATCAGCAAACTCTGAATTATGACTATGTATGCAGGAGTATTGCTATATTTCATCAAAGAGAGTTGATTGCTTTTATTCATCTAAACCTCAGCCTCATCAATTTACCATACTAGTTCGTGGTATTCCTTCTTCATCTGGAAAAAGCTTTAGTGAAATTGTTGAGAGCTTTTTTACCGAGTTTCATCCTTCTACATATCTTTCACATTCAGTGATTCATCACACAAGCAAAATTCGAGGTCTGATTGTAAGTATTACTGTATTAGTGATTATTATCTTCAAGATTTGTTAATTCATCTACTGGAGTGGAATACTAATTTATTTCCATGATTTAAAAATGGGTTTATTTCTTCAGTTGTTTTCGCCAACATAATCGTCTCTTCTGCAACTTAATTGCCTGAAATTTTCGAGGGGAAAAAATCTTAGTTGATCTAAGTTTACACAAATGCATCAGACAACATTTCTTTGCAATGAAGTTGTTTATCTCATTATAATTGGGAGGAGAGATCTTCTAGAAAGAAGAGCATTTGTTATAAAGAATCATCATGGATGTCATATTCAATTTTGAAGACATAAATGGTATTCATTGTAAATTGTTTTTTCTCCCTGATTTTGTTGACAACTATGTGTTATCTGTTGCAGAATGACACAGATATATTGTATAGGAGACTTGTGCAACATAAGTCAGGAAATTACTCTCGGAAAAGATATATACGTGATGGCTTTTTGGGACTCTTTGGACGTAAAGTTAACCTTGTAGAGCACTATGAAAAGAAGTTGGAAGACTTGGAAGATACTGTGAGAATGGAGCAATATGCATCGGCAGGAGAGGTTCGTGATGCTTGTTAGAAACAAAAATAAAATAATGTCGGAAGTGATTTCTTCAATCTAGTATGGTTCAGTTTTCCACACTCTTTAATTGATTTTACAAAGGATGCAACTTAAGATTTTTTTCAGTGCAAACTTTCAATTTTTGAAAAGGTTATTTCCCAAGACAGTTCTTGCTAACATGACTGTAACATTTACAAATTTTAGGTAATATGACTGCAATGGTAACTCATGCATTAAGAACAGATAGATCTGAAGCTTGAGATATTGATTGTGGAACGCAGAAGTTCTCAGCATATTTTAGGAAAACGCAAATATATATCTTGTAATCTTATCCAAGTAACTAATTTACAATTCTTTACATGAATCTATAACAGTCGTAGAATCATGTCAATGAAATGCAGATTTCTGAAAAAACTTGTTATCCATCAAATTGCATATGAGCTGACACCACAGTGCAATGTTCTTATTTTTGTCAGTTCTTACTGCTTGTATGTTGTATCTGGAAGTTTGCAACTTCTCTTGTTCAAACTCTATATCATGAATATCATTTTCTTGCATTAACTATTGATGTTAACTTCAAGATGAAAATAGTGCAGCCTATTGTTACATTACTGCCTTTCAAAATTCTCAGGAAGTCCCAGCTGCTTTTGTTTCATTCAAGTCACGTTTTGGTGCTGCAGTGGCTCTAGACATTCAACAGAGGGTCAATCCCACAGAGTGGGTCACTGAGCGAGCTCCTGAGCCTCAGGATGTACACTGGCCTTTCTTTTCTGCATCATTCTTAAAAAGATGGATCTATCAGCTGGTTGCAATTGTTTCATGTATTGCTGTCACAATTCTGTTCTTTATCCCGGTTGTTATAGTGCAAGGTCTTGCTAACCTGAATCAGTTTGAGATCTGGTTTCCTTTTCTGAAAGGTGTACTCAGTCTGTAAGTCAAATCAAGCACTTTTTTGCTTACTAATTTGAGTAATTTCTTTCAAAAGTCAAAACATGATAGGATTTCTGCTGCTGTGATTTGAGGTTATGTAGTCTAAACAACATCATCTTCTTGTCGTTGTTTGCTTCCTGTTACAATTTTAAAAATGTTTGTTTCCATATCAGAGATGTCAATGAGCAATAACATAACCATGTTAAACAACTAAATGTTAATCATCTTGTTATTGTTGTTTGCCTCCTGTCACAATTCTAAATTAACGGCCTTCACTGAAATTTTTGTTTTCATATCAGAGATGTCAATGAGCAATAGCATAACCATGTCAAATTTTTTTTTTGAGGTGACTCCCAGTTTCTCTGTTCAGTGTAAGCAGAAATATGTTCTCCTCTTATGGTTCGTAGGAAAGAACCTTCTGTTTGATAACTATGAAGTATATATTTGAGGGATAGGTCCAAAAAGCATAAAAGGGAGGAAAATAATATTTATAGCATGATATCTATTTGAGATTGAGGCTTCAGAGATGACAAGTAGAAATGACGACTCAATGTATCATTTGGACTACAAGAAAGAATGTTTGTTAAGAGTTCCATCAATTACTAAAAGTCCATCTTTAGCTAAGATCTCTTTTCTGTTAACTTGTAGAGTAACTGTGACACTTGACTGATGGAACACCAGTAATAATGCCTTCTTTTTTATATTAAGAAACAAAATTCATTTCATATTTGAGGAAAGTGTCAGCATAAATGCATTGTATGAAAAAAGCTTTCTGATAAAAGAGATCCATAAGATAATCTTCATTTGTGGATCCATGATGATTTATGTGCAGATATGCATTGCCAAGGTATGCTGATATGGGTGGAAAGAACCAAAAGCGCCGAATGTAACTTGCTAACATGTCAAGAAAAAGGCATATTAATTCAATTCTTAAATTCATGTTGTGTTCTTGATCCAAACATTTTTTACTCTTCAATCATATAGATTATACTATCTGATTGTGTAATATGTAGTTTTCCTCACCTTCAACTTCTGTTAGTAAATAATATATAATATGTTTATGTATTTGTTGCCATATATGAGATATGTGAAACTGAAAATGCGATAGAACATTATGAATTGCTAAAAGAATCAGTTCCATGAATTCGAGTTGTCATTTACATTTTGTTTAGATTCTTCCAGAACCTAAACCTACATAAGTGAATTGTATCATTTCACAGTGACGATGTCTATAGACACAATTCTAACATGTACCGTTCATGAATTGCAGAACATTCGTGACTGAACTGATTACAGGATATTTGCCAAGTCTCATTCTTCAGATATTCCTAATCTTTATACCACCCTTGATGATATGGTTTTCCTCCATGCAAGGGTTCATTTGCTTCAGTCAAATAGAAAAAAGTGCTTGTGCCAAGATGTTATTCTTTACTACATGGAACATTTTTCTGGCAAATGTGCTATCAGGATCAGCTTTCTATAAGGTCAACGTATTTCTTGAGCCCAAAAATATTCCGAGTGTCTTAGCTCATGCTGTTCCAGCACAGGTAAGAATGCATCTCCTTGATCACATCAAAATGTCATATTCATTTTGCTGTATTGTGCTGAATGTAGCAGTGCTAAGTTAGGTTAATAAAAACAATTCTTTTGGTTTGGGTCATACTTTCTACATTTTCAATTTCCGGCTTTCAATATTAAGAAAGCTGTTGGTATACATACAAACACTGACGCATGTTATTAGTTGTTGTACTGATATTTTTGAAGTTTAATTTTACAATTATCAATTTTTATTTTTGGCCAATTAACAATTATATTTATTATTTAAACTGATGTGAATTATGGTTAGCAATTTGGACATATTTAGAATTTCACTTCCATGTGAATTTTTTGTTCTTTTATACGCACAGTTTCTGTGTTTGATATGTTTACTTTTATTTTTATATAAATTCTTGATATATTTTGCGATAAATTGTACAATTTAAAACTAGACAAGTTATATGTATCAACTTTAATTGTAACGGTCAAAGCGTGTGTGTGTGTGTGTTTACACAGCTGGACTAGAAAAATTGCTCATGGAACAACGACAATTTCATGCTTCAGTCCCTGGAAATCTAGCCATCAGAAAGTGAACTTACGTTTCCCCTAGGTTCCGAATATAATAAGCAACCAAAACTCAGCCTTGTGCTTCTACTCAATATGTTCAGGAGAACAGGTTTAAAATGAGAAAAGAAAAAAGCTAGAGAGAGAAAGAGGGGACAGATAAAATTTGCAAGATACTTACATAAAATTTTGGATGGATTAGTGTCTTAGATGTGAAGGTGATGTCACTACAATGAGACTGATGATTGGGTAAAAAAAGTTCATAGGTGTGAGATAAATGAAATGTCATATTGCTATTGTGAATACTCAAAGTAGCTTGTTCACAAAGTCCACTTCCAGAGAAATGATCAATATATGCGATGAGGATTATCTGTTGTGTTTTCCGGTTACTGAATAGAATAACCACTATATAAATGTGACGTTATGACATATAAATATAATGGGTTCCTTAATCTTTCTATAGGCCTCGTTCTTCATTTCATACGTTGTGACATCTGGATGGACGAGTCTTTCATCTGAACTGTTTCGATTAATTCCTCTGCTTCGTGTTTCTATCAAAAGACTATGTTCCGGAGGAGAGGATGATGAATTTGAGGTTCCATTCATTCGATACTACAAGGAAATACCCAGTGTTCTCTTCTTTGGACTTCTTGGTGTAACATACTTTTTCCTTGCTCCACTAATTCTGCCTTTTATCCTGATATACTTTTGCCTAGGATACATTATCTACCGCAATCAGGTAAGTGAATGACTTTGTTTGATTTTCTTTCTTTATTTAAATTCTATTTAGTATTAGGAACATGTAACCTGGTGTACAGTATTAACATCATCTAATTTTCTGCAAGATTCTGGATTAACATCGCTTGATGTGCTGTCATTTAAGAATGGGAGCATTTAGTAAAGATTTTACCTTACATAATCTTGTCACTGAAATTTGAATTGTACTTAAAGCTTTTGTTTGGAACAATATGCTAGGGATTGATAATTGAACTTGAAGTAGATAATACGACTTGGTGTGAAAGTTCCAAACACAGAAAAAATGAGATGTACTGTCTTTTCATTCTTCTGACGCAAAGTAAGGGTGAATTTTGCAACTGGAATGATATAATTCTGAAAATGAGCTTTACCATTGAAGAAACTTGGGCAATCCACTCCTTCCCTACTAATTTCAACTTGAGACACAGCAAGCTTGATGGAAATAAGCAAGTGCCCTTTTTTTTTTTTTATTTGGATTCATTTAAACTCTAAAAAACAGTCCTACTGTGATTGGCCTTACAGGACTTCAAATATTAAAGCTTCAGTCATAGACTTAATAGCTAATAATCAAGCATTCACTTTTGCAGTATTACCTGGTCTTAAAACAAGGCATTATATCAATGTGTTGATGCTAGTGCCTATTTTTGACAATATCTTTTCAAATTTTTTTTTTTTTGTAGCTATTGAATGTATATATACCAAAGTATGAAACTGGTGGAAGGTTTTGGCCTATCGTGCATGGTTGGACAATATTTTCCTTGATTTTCATGCACGTTATTGCAATCGGAACATTTGGGCTTAAGGAGCTTCCTGTGGCTTCTAGTTTCCTTGTTCCTCTTCCATTACTTACACTTCTTTTCAACGAATATTGCCGAAAACGGTTCTTGCCTATATTCAATGCTTATCCTACAGAGGTACTTATACATTTCCAAGCTAAGCCGTTGTGCACTTCTATAATTGTTTTTCCATGATTGCAAGGCATGGTGAAAGGTGGCACTGTTGAAATATTGTTATTGTCTGGCCTGTTACTATTGATTTCTCACTGATTTTTACAATTCTTCATTCTATTATACTAAGGATTTGATCATAACATTCTCTGGACCATGTCAATCATAGTAATAATGTTTCAATCATGCCAATTTGTCAAGTAATCATCCAAAACGGCCTTCTGTGCTTTACCTTTTGACTTTCAGATTTTGTGCTGACAATGTCACATGATAAAAGGAAAATAAAGTGCATTTTTCTCTTTTGATTATCTAAGAAATGCTTTATGGTGTGCAGCAATTTTGAGTTGCTCTATGCTGAAAGTAGTCCTGATCAGTTTCATTGTCATTCCCTTTCTGAGGTTGTGTATATGTGGTTGGTTGCCTTCGAGAAAACTGAATATTATTTGTTGTGCAGTGTTTGGTAAAGAAAGATAGAGGAGATCAGAATGAACCAAGTATGACTGAATTCTATGAGAAGTTAAAAACTGCTTATCGTGACCCAGCTTTGAAGCCAGTTCAAAAGTACAGAAAGGTTGATAGGCGCACACCTCTCCTTCGTGCTGAAGTTTGAAATGGTTAGTGTTTTTCTTCTGGTCAAGGAATTGGCATGATTTCTTGTGAATACTAATAAAATGATAGCCTTCAAATGTCAACACTTTAACAAAGAGAATTTTGGTTTGTGTTTTCAAGTGCATTATGATCTCCCGGATTGTACTTTTTTTTTTTCTTTCTTTCTTTTGTATCGAGTTGTGTGGAGCGTCTAATGGCATTGTTATGGTTTTTTGTGTACTATGAATGAGATGAAGTAATAGCTGGTCTTCAATAGTTGCATAGAAATACACTTTGAATATTGTTGTTATAATTGGGAAAACTATTTTACAAACTAGCAGGTATTTTGCAATGTGCCTGATAGATCATATGTTCAACTTGGTGAAATGTAAGTTGCACTTAGTCCAATATCCACTTCAAGTTGTGGAGTATGTGATGTCATCCATTGTAAAATGTTGCTAATAGGGAGAATCTGTTGTTCTGTACTATTAATTAGAATGTTCATTTTGAAAATTAGAATGTTTGATATCGTTCTTATACATAGTTTTTGTCAGTGTCAGTTTGAAATTTCAATTGCCGACATCTACAGAACTTAAAGCTAAGCCATGTCAGTGTTGTTGAGTTTCTTGTCACAGCTCTTACCTCTCAACTGCCTCATACCTGAGAGGCTATTTTATTGGTTTCCTTCTTCTAAGTTCCTGGCTGTGTTTTTACTTTATAGGACAATTCCTAGAAATAATAGAGATCTCTCTGTGTCTTTGATCTGCTTCTGGGAATACACACACGCTACACTAGTTTTATATGAAGATGGTGGCAACTATTCACGAGATTTTGGTTTAGACTACTTCCACACCAAATTAGGTAGTTTAGGTATTCTGTAATTACCAATTAATGAGTTCAAACTTATTCTCAGCTACAAAAAAAACTTAAGAGCTGTCATTTACAGCATAACATTTAGACCCAAACCAGCCCAACTTATATTTATATATATTCTGAATGTTAATAATAATACACTTTGTACTTATAGATTTTTTTATATGTTGTTAATTATAAAAATAAATTTTCAGCGCTTGGAAATCAATCTCAGAATCAAAACTCAAAAAATAAAATGAGCTAGAGTAATTATGGACGAACCATTTTAGAAATTGGCTCTTTCAGGTCCCATTAACAGCAATCTAAAAGAAAAGGAAATAATGCATAGTGAGAATAATCTTAAGGTCATAGGTTATCATTGGTATAACACAAATTTATGAATACACTCTTCACAACATTGGCTTACCATTAAGTTAAATTCAATTAGATATTGACCTTGATAATTATTGCAAATAATAATTAATTTGGTGAGAATGAGACAATTGATCAGCTTTGGTTACCCCACGTGGAGGAGCAAGGATGGTTATTGACAAATTCTTTGGCTACAAATTTAGATAATTCCATTGGGAATATATATATAAACACTTGTAACATCTCATGCCATGTGTCAATGAATTGGTTAATGATTGATTAATTGGGTTGTAATGATGGATGATTGAGTCATTGATCAGTAGTAGTGATTGTGTAAGGTTCAACTGCCCACAGTTTTATTTATTGAATTATTTGGGGTTATTTCCTTTCTCCATTAGAGAGGTGGTAGACCGTTTTTGTGGTTGGTTTATTAATAGAACAAACAAAATATTCTATTGTTGATTGAAGTTTGTTTGTTTTTATTTTACAGATTTTTTTTTTTTTTTTGGTTAATTACAAGGATATAAAATACCAACACAACAAACACTAAAAAGTGGTACTTTGTCTCCATACATGATTTTGGTTAGTCTCTTCCTTTGTTAATTATGCCCCCCTACAGTCGCCACTCTATTATTTTATTTTCTCTCATGATCTTTTAGCCATTAAATATTATGTCCTATTGTTAACCTAACTCACCACTAAATACAATACTTAAATATTTTATCATACTTCTAATTAATCAAACTCAGAGTTTAATCACATGAGCAAATTTTCTATAATTTTTCCAATAACAAAACAAAATCTAATACCCAAGTTTATTGTAGTACCAAGTCTCATCTTGGTGGTTTATATATATAGTTCTTTCAAACAACAATATGGCATAAAGAAGTTAATTAATTTGGATTATATATATTTTTAAGACAACCATTGGAGAATGGAGATCAAGTATTACCAATAAAAAAAAATCGTGTCTTTTTTAAGAAAATGTTGATGGGAGTTGAGAAACCTATAAATAAATATTTGCCAAATAAAATTGAGTTATTTGAAATTAGATTATAATTCTTGATATAGTTTAGCAAATAAATTTTAGCTTTTTAACGATGTCATTATCAAAGGATACAAATCCCATTAAATATTTTTTTTTATTTTTGTAATTTTATATTGTAATGGAAATAATTTTTACGATGAGAAATTAACAAGAAATTGAGTTTAATCAAATAAAAATAAAACGTCAATGTCAAGTATAATGGTGAATGTGGTGGGGCATTGGGAAAATCGTTAATCTTGACATGGAAGATGGATGACAAAAGCTAAGTGGTTGGCATGACTATTTGCCCAATGTAATCTTCTTGACCTTTTTAGGCTTTGATTATGACATCTTCACCCGTCCATTATTATCTTTTCTTATTTTATTTAATTCATTTTTTGAAATATTAATATCTTAAAAAATTAAATATTAATATTCTCATTACATTATTACTACAAGAAATTTCATTTAAGAGAAAAACGAATTTTCCTTTAAAAAAAAAAACTCAAAATAATTTTTTGGTTACCACCACAAACTAAAGTAATAATTTTTATACTTTAATAACAGAATATGATATTGTCAAATCTAGAACTTCTTGCTCTGTATCTCATTATTCCTTCCATTAACGAATTATATTCACACAAGTTTCTAACTTTTATCTTTGTTTCAAGTAAATTACTCAAGTTGAGATTAGCCATGAACATTTAGGTAGCTCACTTTCTTACTAAAGTTTGTTGTGTATATCATAATTCAAACTTACAGCACGATCGTGATTTGAGAGTGCTTTCTGTGTTTTTGGCTTTCAGTTGAAAGTTAGGATTTGTGGCTTTGAAGGAACGCAGATGAAAGCGCTTTTCATGTAAAATGCTTTCGTGATTTCTTATTTACCAAAAACACCAATTACAATTGATTTTCTGGCTTTCTTTCCTTAAAAGCGGTTTCCCCAACCTGGGAAAATACTCCCAAACGCCCTCTTAGTATTTCTAAGCTAATCAATTTGAGACTTTTTACACTCAGCCAAATTAATTGTAACAAATAAGAAAAATTGTAACGAAATTCAAATAGGTGATAATAAATCAATTATATAAAGAAGAAACAGTATATCAATGATAATTAAAAGTTAGGGGATGATTTTTGTAGGTGATTACATATTCATATGAATTTAGGAAGAAATGGTTTTACATATGGGATTCAGATATTTAATAAACACAGTATTGCTTAAATCTTAACACTCAGAAAAGGCACAAACTAAACTACACTTGAAAATATGTCTATGGCTAATGTTTATTTCATTATTAGTTTGTCTATGTGCAATAATTGCATTGATGATGCTTCAATCTCCTGCTATTATAAAAAACTATAATTAGTCCCTTTCATGGCAAAGATGACTTCTATGCTCTGCCTCCAAAATTATAATTCACCTCTTTTCATATTGTTTTTTTAATTTATTAAATTAATTTTGTAATTACTCTAAGCTATAGTGACCTATTCAAGCATAGCATTCCACATTTGAAAGAGAAAATCTCAAAATAATTAAAGAGATTGGCCAAGTCAAAGTATAATTTAGAAATGGAATAATTGAGAATATTTCCATTTGGTACTCATTCACTTGCTTCAAAGAAAAACCTTCACATTTGGTTTCAAAATAGGTTAAAACTAAAAAAACAACAATTAAATAACAACAAAACAATGAGACTAATTCCTCTCTTATACCAACTCCATTGCCTTTCATATATAAAGCCTATCAAATTTCAACACCAAAACATAACTGAAATAACAACCTTAATTCAAACACCTCAACACAACAACTACTAAACTAATTACTAAAAACATGGGCAGAAAAAGAAAGGGTAGTGATCAAACTGTGGACGACAACAACAACTCCAACTCCACAGGAGGAGGAACTGTAGCCTGGGATGAGATGGTCAAAGAAGCAGCCGTCCTAGACGGAGTCCGGCGAGCCCGAAAGCGATTCGTGGGAGTCCGGCAGAGGCCATCAGGCAGATGGGTGGCTGAAATTAAGGACACGATACAGAAAATAAGAGTATGGTTGGGCACTTTTGATACTGCAGAAGAAGCAGCAAGAGCTTATGATGAAGCTGCTTGCATACTCAGAGGGGCTAATACTAGAACTAATTTCTGGCCTTCTTCTTCTTCAACAACAGCAACAAAAACTCCTGCTCTTCCTTCTAAAATTACTAATCTTCTCCTACAAAGGCTTAAAGCAAGAAACAATCCTCCTTCTTCGCCACCTTCTGTATCGACTTCTTTGCCTGTGAAACAGCAAGAACACCATCAAATTGAGGAATATAGAGAAGAAGCAACTGATTTTTCGGATACCCAATTTGCAGATTTCCTCAATGATTCAGAAGACTATGCTTTTTTTAATGATAATTACATTGGTAATAGTAGTTTAAGTGCCATTGAAGAGATGACAAACAGTCTTGAGTCATGTTTGAGTGAGAAAGAAGAGAGTGGAGATAAATTAAGAAAGGATTTAGAATGTGAAGGTGAAGGAGGAGAGAGTGATGGTAATGTAGGATTAGGAGGAATAGATTTTCAATTTGTAGATGATTTGGGATTGGGAATGTCCTGTTACTACTCTCCTTTTGATATTGCAGAAGAGATTGGAGAGGGTGTAGTTGAGACAGAATTGAACTATGGAGATGAGCCTTCGATGCTTAGAGCAGCAATGAAGAGGATGAAATATGAGAGGAAATTCTCAGCTTCTCTTTATGCATTTAATGGAATTCCTGAGTGCTTAAGGCTCAAGTTGCAGGAATCAGCTGGAAAGGGGAGAGATAGATGTAATGCTGCTCAATTGACTCATATTCGAAACGCCATTATGAGCAAAGAGGAGAGGAAAAAAGAAGAGAAATTTGAGAGGAAACAGGAAGAAGAAGAAGAACAACAACAAAGCTCCATTGATGGTGAATTGTCACTTTGGAGCTCTCTTGATCTTCCACCAATTTGCTATGTCAACTGATATTTCATTTTTATCAGATAATCTTTAATTTCATTCTCTTAACTATAATACGTATAAAATTTTAGCAACATTCTGTGGCTGACATGTTTTACAATTAGAACAATTTTGTGATCTTTTGTTCATGTTCTTGAGTTATGAAACAACTGAGCAACGCATCATTCAGATTATATACATATTATATATAGTTTGAAGCTTCTTTCTTTGTTAACAGATGTAATCTGAAATGAAAAAGTTTTCATCTTTCTGCTACATTAATCAAATCATGTATTTTTTTGTTTGGATAAGATGTATCTTCAAATTAATTTAATAATGACTTTATTTATTATTATTATTATTTTGAATGAAAAACTAATTAAATTAAAGCAAATCTGCAAGAATAACATCAACAAGTGTAGAAGGGGGAACAGATACTAGAGTTACAGTTGAAAAAGAAGACACTACAAGACGAGCAAGCTCATGTGCTACCTTATTGGTACTCCTTCGAAACAATTTACCAAATCCGCAGCAAGAGCCGTACAATCATCAAGAAGAAGTCCGAGTGCCGAATTATCTTCTAATCTCCCATCCTTCAGAGCTAGAATAACCGTTTGTGCGTCGCCTTCCACAACTACGGAATCCAACTCTTCTCTTTTAGCCAACTCAGAGCCTCCTTGCAGGACATAGGCTTCCGCAAGGCATGGGTCTGAAACGAAAGGAACCAAAGAGTATCTTGAAGCAATTTTTACTTTTTTTTTTTAATTATTATTATTATTCAGTTATAAATGTCCCCAAATATTTTGGGAAAAGCAATTTAACTCTTATATAAGAAGTTCTATGAAAACAGGCAACAGTGGCATAGAATTTACAATTATTTAGACAACTTTCTTTATCACTAATATCGTCAAAAAAAAAAAAAAAAAATCTCCATAAGTCTTTCGCGTGTAATTGAATGAAGCAAAGATGCATGAATCAAATTGAAAATTGTGGACAGCAAATCAGAGGGCAGAATTGGTTGCAATCGTAGTTCTTTATTCAGATGATTATTCCTTTACAGAATGTTTGTTTAGTCGGATAAAATCCTTATCCCAACTCTATCCACCGTTTGTTTGTTTTTACTTTGGATGGGGATAAGGGAACTTATCCCTCTCTTATCCCAAATCCTTATCCCAACCCTCCCATGTATAAGCCTCCTGGGATAAGAATTGTTTGCTGTTTGATCCATTTGTCCCTCCTCTTCTCTGCTCCATTTTGTTTCTCATCAACGCTCTCCATCGTTCCTCTTTCGATCTTCCGCCTCCCTTTAGGTCACCGGCCAACAGTCAACCGCTGTTTCCTGCTCGCTACTCACCATCTTGACGTGCGTCCAGACTCCAATTTGTGAGTTATCTCTCTGTTTTCAACTTCATTTATGTTTTTTTCTTATATGTTGTTGTGCTTTATGAGTTATCTCTGTTTTCAACTTCAGATTGATGCTTTTTTTTGTCGTTTGGTTCTTTCTTTTGGTATTGTTTAATTGATTTTTGACTCTTTCATCTATATGTCAAATTGGTACTTTTCTTGTTAGTTGAACCTTTATTTTTGTGATTTTCGGTTCTTTCATCTATATGTCAAATTAGTGCTTCTCTCTTTGGTGCTTCTCTTTTTTGTTGTTTGGTTGAACCCTTGTTTTGTGATTGGTGAGTTTGAAAATTATAAAAAAAAAAAATTTGAATTCTAGCTTTAATTGCAAATTTTATTTTCAAATTTTTATGCGTTTCATCAATCATTTTGACTGCTTTACATATAGGTGATTTTGTTTCCATCCATTTTTTATTGGCTTGATGAATAGATTATTTTGGTAAAAATAATTCAATGGTAGATAGATAAAGTTTCGTTATTGGATATATCATAACCTGTTGTCTGTATTACACTTATTTAAAAATTGTGTTTTTGCATTAAATTGCAAATACTCATTCAAAAAATCTTGTGATATACAATTACTTATTTTGCCATCATATGTAATGGATAGTTTGTTTAAGCGCTCAAGCGTTAAATTAGGTGAATAAATCTTAATTACAGACCAATTAATTGAAGATGAGATAATTACAGATTCGCTGGAACCCAACAGCAATTAGAAAAAGAGGTTAATACTTTTAATAGAGATCATAAGAAATCCTCCAAAAGATTGATGAGATTTAGGGAGAAAGCCTAGTAAAAGAGGGAATGTTATACTGACAAAAACAGACTACAGGCGATTCACCAGCCAACATCAGTGTTACAAGGTGGCTGCATACAATAATTACCCATGTAAAATTTAGGGAGACATTGAAAAGAGCAGAATAACAATGCAAGTCTTCGGAGAGATGAGAGTTATATACACCGTGCTTTCTTATTCACAGGCATAACAAGAGATCCGTGGACTGAATTCTTCTTGCGAGCCCTCCTACCCTTTCGCATGTTAAAGTACTCGGAGTTGTGCCAGAAATGCTGCACAAAGATCCAAGAAAAGGAACTGCGGTCCCTGCACCCTTTGTAAGTCGAGCAGGTATTTCTCGTCGCGAGTTTTGTAAAGCTGTCAAAGTCAAGCATCAAATTGCATTTAAAATCTGGATAAAGTTGCAAATATGGCTCGAAAATCTTCCTATGTCAGCTGTGCATCGTTCAGAGTAAAGAAAATTTATCTTTCACAAAGTGGAACAGCATATGTTTACCTGGACTTCGAACTTCACCACATTTGGTGCCTTAGCGACTCCATCATTCTCGATAATGGTCGATTCATCCCCAAAAAAATGATTAGTGTGCACAGGGTCATTGACCATGCCTTCATGATGGCCAGGAATTCCAGGAATCCACCTGCATTTCATATTGTAATGACCAATTTTCTTCCAACATACATTCAGTTCTTGTAGAGCTTTGAGAACTTCAGTCATTATTTCACGCGGGTGGGCTCGTGACTGTCAAAGTAATGACAAAAATTATCAATTATAATATCTATGAAAACATTAGTCAACACAATTTCTCTAAGTTTAAGTAATCAATATGTGGTTTTCAATTCAATACCAACATGCTCAAAAAGAAATATTTGGTCGTCTTATAACTTACACCTCAATATTTTGATGTATTCGACAGTTAAAACTAAGTTTTTTCAGCAAAAATATTTTGCTCAAGTCTGAAGAAACTAAGCAATCAAGATATTTTTTTCAGTAATGGTGAGTCACTTAAATTATGAATCAATTTGAGTCATAGCATAGCAACATTTATTATTATTAAAGAGCACGAAAACTTAACCTGGAGTCCAAGAGCCCATTTCCTATCAACTGGAAACTGTGACTTTAAACTCATTCCCTGATAATCCATGTATCCTGGAAGGCGGTGCCCAAAAGCTGGAGAAGTAGGTTCATTTTGATGCATTCGGTTGAAACCACAATCCTAGAAAAATAAGAACAGAAAATAAAAGCAAGATGAATACATATATATATATAGTAGTAACCACAAAGAATACAATACATGTATCATACAAAAATAGTTGCTCAGATGAAAGATATATTTAGAACCAGCAGTTTTCAACCAAATAGAGAGAGAGAGAGAGAGAGAGAGATCATTCTATCTGCTTGGCGAACAAAAATTCCCAAGGCAGTTTGAGTTTTCATTCTTGGGCTTGCACACATCCCAATTCAGTGTATAAGAAGCAAGATCCATAGTTTAAAAAGCCCAATCCCAACTGCTAGACAAATCTTGGCTAGCCTGTTTGGGACAAGGGGTTTGGAGTAAGTTTACAGGTCAAGTGAACCTGGGCACTTAGAGTCACAAATTTAGAGTTCCCCATCATGACATTTTTAAATCCAATATTGATTTTAAACACTTTCTGCTATCAAAAAAAAAATGTTAATAAGATCTTTCACTGTATTGGAAAATAAATACTGACCATTGTTTCTTGAAACTCAGCTCCAAGATACCCATTTGAAACACGGAACCGATTGTCCAACAATAAATAGTAGGCAACAGTAGCCTGGGATCCATTGTAATTAATAAGACAAAGTTAGTTTAGGTCAAAAGAAAGCTTAAAAGAACAATTAGAAAGAGTCTGCAAATAGCACAAACATCATTCTGTATCCTGTTGCGAAGAGATTCAATGAGTTGGTTCCGATCAAACCCCATATTGATCACTTCTTGAAGAATCTCTTCATCGATCTGCAAAATGAACATAGTAATATGAAAATAAGTTGCTTGCATATTGTAAGTAATACACACACAACCAACACCCACCCCACCCCCCCAACACACAACTCAAATTGTAATGTCATAAAACAAAAAGACCTAAAAATAGCAAAAATGATAAGAACTTCCCAAACTAAAAGAATCAATTTATATTCAATTCAAATCCATCATCGCCATTGCCACGCATGCAGGGAAAATACTTAGCAATGACATACTTCATGACATGAGAAAGTATTGCAGAAAATCACATGGATGAACAGTATAATTATTCATATAAATTAGTTTCCTTCTCGTAATTACCAAACTTGAACCAAATTCAGACTATTTTTAACTTCCACCACAAAGGAAACCACTAAACAGATTCAATTTGATACAAAACCATAGTTCATCCTCAAAAAGATTTCAGCCAAGCCATGCAATAAAACGTTACCAACCTTTTTTGCTTGTTGCATTGTATCGGGAGGAGGGACAGCTAAGTACCGTGGGAGGCGAGCTTGGAACCATGGGTGCTGACGGATTTCAGGGATGGTCATCCGCTTCATTGGATCAACCACAAGCATCCTTGGGATCAAATCTCTTGCCCCAGGAGATAAATGGCTGGGAAGTGTATATATTCCACCCTAAAGAACAAAAATTATGTGGAAAGTCACAGAAGTTCAATATTCATGCAAGAAACCGATTTTGAAAATAAAAAACAGCAGAACTAAAATATGAAGCATAGGAAAAAGTAAAACAGAAAGTCAGAACCGTAAATGCTACATATTAATAAAGATGTACTGCAAATGAACTCAAAAATAAAAAATTGTGAAGAAAAATCTTCAAAGATTAACAGGTAAAAACTCAGATTGTCCATGAAAAAAAAAAAAAAAAAGAAAAGAAAAGAATTTTGATCTTGTTCCTGCAACTGATGATAGGCTTGCATCCCAGTCAAATTATCTCATACTTTACCTAAACTGTATAGGGGGCATAATACCAACAATATGATTCTGATCTTGCTTAGTTGCTTTTCTTGTAAACTTGTCCAAATTCACTTGATTATAATTCCAGCACCATGATTCTTAAAACAAGAAAATCATTGTGCAATTAAGAAATAATTTATTCATATCTTAAGGGGTAATATTTAATGTTGGGATGAAGCAGACCAGATACTTAGATACAGCAGAGCTAAAATCAGTAAACAAAAAAATACTAATCAGGCAAACCAAACAAAAAGGGCATCTAAAAAAGAAAATAAAGGACCAAGAGCTCAACAAAATGAACAATTTTACAACTAAAAAGTACCAAATAGACCAACTATTGAGATGAAAAGCGTTGTAGATATATGTGCATCCAGACTAGAGGGAAGAACCAATACCTTGATTTTCTTAAAAAGGTTTGGGATGTTTTCATCGTCAAAAGGAAGGGTACCACAAAGAAGAGCATACAGAATAACACCGCAGCTCCACACATCCACTTCAGGCCCAGCATACAATTTCCCAGATATAACCTGCAGACGGAATAGCACGACCTTCAAATTGAGATCATTGAATAAGACGGAATTATTTTATAGACAGTGGACTTAAGAAGCTCTGTTCCCACTTTAAGTTCAGAAATCCATTTTAAATTAACGACACAACTCCGCACCTCAGGGGCAGCATAATTTGGGCTCCCACAACTAGTCTTTAGAAAATGACCATCTCGCATTATATTGCTCAAACCAAAATCTGCTATCTTCACATTGCATTTAGAATCCAATAGCAAATTCTCTGGCTTAAGATCTCTGTGCACAACCATATTTCTGTGGCAATATTCCACACCAGAAATTATCTGCATCCAGAGAAAAATTTTGGCCAACCTTTCAACCTAATTGAGAAATGAGATTAAACCATGCAAAAACTCAGTCATATTAAAGCTTATTCAGACCTGCTGAAAGAAATTGCGAGCCTCATCTTCCTGCAGCCTACCCTTCTCCACGATATAATCGAATAGCTCTCCAGATTTTACATACTCCATCACAACATATATATCAGTCTGTGTCTCTATAACCTCGTAAAGTCTAATAATGTGAGGATGCATAAACAATCTCAAAATTTTGATTTCTCTTCTCACTGCAAAAGCAAAAAGTGTGAGAAAAATGGAAATCAGAATCTGACCAAAAAACAATCACAAGTCAAGAAAAATTTGGATAGAAATGGATCCATATATAAGGGAAAGCAAAAAGAGTTCTCATGAAATACCACAGGGAAAAGGACCGACAACCAAAATGATTGGACATAAGACCTTATTGATCTACCAAACAGTATTTCTTTCAAATTCTATTCTATTCAATTATTCTTATAAATTTCACAGCTTCCACATGCAAAATGAGATGCCTTCCTAAATATAAGTAAAGAGAAACCAAAAGAATCACAGACATTCATGCTTATAGTAGCAACTATAATGATCACTAGTACTCATACATATCAAGAACAAAACAAAGAAAGAAAATCAATTGGTACCTTTTTCTTCCATCTCCATGTTTTTTATCTTGCGACGGTTAAGTATCTTGATGGCAACTTTGTGCCCAGTCAATGCATGCTCTGCAATTTTCACCTTGCCAAAGGAACCGATTCCGAGAGTTTTGCCAAGTTTGTAATTTGGTAAAATCACATCAGCAGTACTGCTGCCTCGGTGAGTTGACCCATCCATTTCCTATCAACACGTGTGAGAAAAGGTGTAAAACAATATCAAACTTAAACAAACAAGAAAGCAATGACAGTTTCATAAGCATTTAACTTATGCCTCTTGCACAGTTGCCACAGAAGAAGAAAGCGATAAAATAGCAAGACAATAAAAGAGAATGTAATTCCAATAACATTCTGAAACCATAACTTTCGTGTATGAATTTGGAATAAAATAAAAAAGCCCTTCATCCACACGTCATCCAAATGGCTTGTAGAAATTCCTGAGCTACAATTTCAAGAGAATACATTGTTCTAGTAAAACTATGGAACTGTACATGAAAAAACTTGGTACTTATTCCGGCCCAGTTTTTTATCATATTACTACAAAGGAGATGGGCTTCTTTCAGTTCTCAGTTTTAAACAAATAAATAAATAAAATTTGAAACTGAAATTTGGCACACATAACGCTTTGTCTTGACCACACATGAATTGCAGCCCCTCATGCCCTTTAATGAATCTCTTTGCTCAGATTACTATAAAGCATAATGCTTTTTCACATATGCTTCTCTCCTCCAACAAGGAAAGAAATAGCAAGCATCATAACACAAATTTATAATAGAAAAAGGTTCAAAACTTCTAGCATTACTGGAAATGTAATCACCAAAGAAGTCTTCATACCCTACATGTTATATCCAGATTTACATATTTCAGGCAAAGAGCTTATTTGAAACACTGCCGAAAAATCCAAAACCTAAGATTCACAACTACAGTTCGAGGCAGGGGCGGAGGAAGGGGGGCGTGCACCCCCGGCAGCCGGAATCCACCCTTAGAGGGGTTGTTCCAGGCCAAGAGATTACAATCTAAGGGTGCTGCTTTGCACCCCAGATTTGGCAACGAAGATGAGATCCTTCGTTGAGGACACATATAATCAGTATCCTGTTATCGGAATCATTAAATAAGAACACGAAAGATTCATAATTGAATTGCTGAAAAATCCAAAAGGAGGAGCAGAATTTCAAAAATTGAGGAGAAAAGAACACAAAGAAGAAAAAAAATGAACCTGATTTAGCGATGGATATGGAGAGAGAGAGGGCGGAGAGATTGGGGCTAACGATCTAAGTGAAGAAAGAGGGGAGTTCAATTAACCTTAACTTTTTGTGAAGGTGAGTTGGGCCAGTGGCCAATCCTCCCTACAAATATTCAACACATATATTAATAAATAACTGCAAATATTGGTAATTTTTATTTATACCAAAAAATAATTACAAATATTTCTAGATTCTCATAGGATAGGACAACCATTTTATTTGTCTTTTTTCCCTTTGCTCTTTGGGACAAAATGACGGCGGTTGCCCTTGACGCCGGCTGCCAGGGGGACTATTCTCTGAGGAGATTGTAGGGGTAAATTGGAAAATATGAAGAAGAGAATGGAAATAATATATTAAAAAAAAAAAAAAAAGGAGAAAAGTAAGTAAATCGATAAATAAGTGGGAATCAAGTGATAGTGACAACATTATTTAAGATTAATTTTGAGAAAGAGAAATGAAAAAGGATTTAAATTGTAAAACAAAGAAAAATGGGGCAATGGATGATATTGGGGAGTCAGCAAGGAGTAGGAATGGGTTAGTGTTATTATTAATTAATTATTATTTTGTAGTTTAGTAGGAATTAATTACATCATTATTTTCGAAACTACTACTTATTCCTTTTCAGTTACAACAAAGAATCAGAATCTTCTAAACAAACAACATTGCCCCTTGTTTTCGTCGAAATCAAGGTCTTATGTCCACACATGAATAATCACTTGCAATGCCAAATATTTTGCAATAATAATATCAACAATAATGTACTTTTTTTTTTTTTGAGAACAAATAACATTTCTCATTTCATTTTAGTTACTTTCTAAACTTATGTTTGAGCTTAATGAGTTTGTGATGCCGATCCCTCTTAATAGTTAATAATTGATTATATGTTAAGATTAAATCCTTTTATATTAACAGGCAAACCTCTTTTAGTGATCGTGCCCAACCTGATTATCTACTTTGGTATTACTCTAAAGATTGTAAGCATGCGATTCAAAGTGGGTATAAGATGCTTTAGTTATTAATAAAGTGCTTAATGATTATGCTGCTGACTCATATTCAAGTGTGCCCTTTTGAAAATTATTCTGAAAAATTAATAAGGATAAGTACAAAAATAAATCTTGTGGTTTCAGTCATTTACAAAATGGCACCTGTGGTTTAAAATTTTTATATAAAAAACATAATAAAATTTAGTGACAAAGTTTATAAATTTTTATGAAGTACATGTATTTTATTAATTAATAATGAAAAAAAGAGAAAAAAAAAAGTTACAAAAAATGTCAAAAACCCGAAAAATTTTAAAACTTTGTAATATATTGTTAAATAATATGTATAATATATTGAAATAATAGTAGTAAAAAAAAATTAAGTTTCACATGGAAATCGGGTTAACGGTGTGAACTTTAAGTTTTTAACATAATCTTCGTGCAAACCTCGATGTTTACTATTTGGCATCCCAATAATTTATACACATTATTAAATAAATTTCCATCAAAATTTTGAAGATTTGAAAATTTTCTTGCCATTTTTCAATTTTTTTATATATTTTTTTTCAATATTAATTATTAAAAATACAAGCGCTTCACGGAAAATTTTAAGTTTCGACGGTATGGTTTATTGTATTTTAATTAACCAACATACAAAATTTCAAATAAAAATACGAAAGATAAGTTTCTTTTTAGGAAGTGTATTGGATGATAAACTACTTTTGTTAGTATTGTGAAAGCACATGTCCTATTTTATAAAAATTTAAACCACATGTACCATTTTGCAAATGGGCAAAACCACAGGATTTATTTTGTACTTATCCCAGATTCATATGTTTCTTAAGATTCTCATTTTCCTTTTGTTTGGACATCTTACTATATTTGCAACAATCTTATTGAGGGCAGAATATTTTAGAATTTTACGTTTAACATTTGTTACCTTAAGAAAATAATTCATATGTTTGAATACTCCTTGTTTGCCAAGAAAGTGTGGCAGATTGTTAAAGTCTTTAAAAAAAACCATGTTGTGGGGTTAGATTATTTGAGTTTGGTGTTTAAAATGCAAGACAATCTCCTACACCCTTCAAATAGGGGTGGCAATTCATGTAAGTGGGTCGTGTTCGTGTCGTGTCAAATTCGGATTCGTGTTTCAGTGAGCAAAACCCAAACCCGACCCAAAAATTTTCGTGTCATAATCGAGTTAACCCAATCATGTTCGTGTCGGTTTCGTGTCGTGTTTTCGGGTTACATGCAAAAATATTATAAAGGAAATATTAAAAATTTTAAATATTTATGACGTATCTAAATTAATAATTTAATCCTTATCGACCTAAAATATTGATCCAAAACTTATTTTACAAATCTTAACGCTCTATTTTTTATTTTGGATTGTGTCTTGTTCACATTTATGTGTCATTTTACTACATTTATTAAGAATGACGTGTAAAATTATTGAAAAGTTGTTTTGTATTTGTGAGTTATATATATTATATTACATTTCTTAACGGTAATACGTAAAAATATAGGAAAAAATAATAATAAATTTTAAATATTCGTGTCATTTTCGGGTTAGTAGGTCAACCCTAACCCGACACAAAAATTATCATGTCATTTTCGCTTCAACCCAAAAATGACCCATTACCTGTTTAATCAAACCCAAATCCACTAAATTCGTATAGGTTTCGTATCGTGTCAGCAGGTCGTGTACATAATTACCACCTCTACCTCCAAATATATGGTCCAGGACAAATTACCTATTTATTTCACATATTGATTCATTATAAATACTCTACTTGATTGACAATCCTAAATAAAGTATCATAATGATATAATTAATGGTAAGTTCATTATTTTGATTTTTCCTAAAGACCAATGATGCTACATCAATCTCGAAAATCCCGTTGACTAATTGTATCCAATTTGATTATTTACTTTGGTATTACTCTAAAGCTGGTAAGTATGATGTTAAAAGTGGATAGAAGATGCTTTAGTAATAATAAGGTGTTTAATGAATCTGTCACAAGCTTAGTTCAAATGAGCTCTTTTGGAAATTATTGTGAAAGATCAAGACGTCCGTTAAGATCCTCATTTTCTTTTTGCAATATTTGTTTGGGCATCTTACTATGTTGCAACAATCTTATTCACTGATGGTTGAGGATTTTGGAGATTCGACTCCTTGTTTGCCAAGAAAATGTGAATAGTTATTAAAATCTCATTAAAAACCTACCATGTTGTGGGGCTAAATTATTTGAGTTGGGAGTTTAAGATTGGACAACCTACTTCACCCTTAAAAAATATATAGTCCGGGACAAATTACCTATTTACTTCACGTTAATACAATTAAAGCTTAAACGATTGATTCATCTTATAAATACTTCAGTTGATTGATTGACAATCCTAAATAACTCATGTTACTAATGCTAATACAGATGCAGTCATCCATAAAGTAATAAATAATTTTAGGAAATTAAACAATCACATTAGTTACAATTCCAGTGGAAGGAAAGAGAATAAACTTGTGAAACAAAAGCTCATTAGGAGTCTCACACATATTTTCAGATTAAGGATTGTGGCCTCATTATGTATATATGAGCGAAATATAAACAAATAAACAAACAAACTTATATACAAATACGAGATAAAATAAAGGATGGGGCATGGAAAGACGATTAAAAGTGAAAATCATATTCTCTGGACCGAGATAGTTAGCCAACAACTATAACCATATTTGATCGACTATGTTCAGATAGAAGATAAGCTTTTCAAACACATTAAGTGGCAAATCACTAGATGATGCAAGTCAAAATCTCTCATCTTTGTCATAAGATGATCAATGAAAATACAGATTCATACAATTTAAGTCAGAAGCTTTGAGAATTATTTTGTATATATTGACAAAATACACCCACCCTTCGTCCAACTTTGATAGACAATATTTTAATTGCACAGTAATTAATAAAATTAGTTAACAAACTATATTTTTACTAAAAGACACTCAAAATACCAAATGACTAAATGAAGTAATTATTGTCACTTTAATTGCGTACAACAAGGGTATTTTTGACAATGTATCACTTAATTAATAATTAGATATTGGAAAATGCCTATACTGTTGTACACCCAAGAAATTAGACCGAAGGATTTTGTCTAAATGATTTAAAGTTGATGACTAGTACTACAACTCTACAATTTAAAAAAGAAAGATAGAACCTAATTAGAATGTTTTAAAGAAAAAAACATCAACAATCCTCTGATCTAAGTAAATGGATGATACCGCAACCCTAACTAAAACACTGGATATATGGCCTCCAGTACAACCTTAAAAAAAAAAATGGGAAATCACCAAGAATACGCAGATTTGAGAATTTTTTTTCTTTTACTCATCACTCATTTCTTAAATACGCATTTTACTTTTTGATTTATGGTCGGATGCTTTTTGCCATTTATGTTTCTTTTTTATACCTATCCTTCCGTCCAAATCAGATTCCTTTAGTTTCTCTCTCATCTTTTGTGTTTTAACATTAATTTTGTCATTTATCTCTTAATACGTTAATTTTTTTCAACACGTCACTTTAAAATATTTTTATCGTCTTTTTTTTTTCTCTTCGAAATAAGATCAGTATGTATATTTTTTTTTTCTAATTTTTCTTCGGATCGTCAGTAAAGTATCAAAAAAGTATAAAAAATGTATTAAAAAGAATTAAAAGTATCGTGTTACTTGTTTTGATACATGTATCAGTTACAATACATTTTATGATACTTTTGTGTTATGTATTCATTCTACATTATTTGATATATGTATTAGCTCTGATACATTTTTAATACATTTCTGATACTTTGCTATTCTCTGTTATTTTCTCTCTTCTTTTGTATTTTTAACCTTAATTTTATCATTTATGTTTTAATCCGTTAATTTTTTCAACACGCCACTTTAGAATGTTTTTATCGTCTTTTTAAGAATTAGTCAAACTTTTGGAAGTATTTTGGAAAGAATTTCCTTTTTATGTGTTTTTGGAATGATTCTTTAAAATGGGGGAATTTTCCTAAAATGCCCAAAAACAATGGCATACTAAGACCCCTAAATTTTCATTTTGTATATATTCTTTGATTAATGATTTCACCATATTGAACCCATCATCATTATTTTTCAACATTTTAGGTTGTGATTGTACTCAACATCACACTCAAATCGCAGGAATAGTATTTTGGCTGACAAAATGTTTAGCACAATCTCAATGAAAGAGCGTGAGTAACAAGTTAGTTAATATCGAAAATCAATTTTTTGAAATAATCCGTTCAGTCAGTTTCACCATTTAAAAAATAAAGCAGTAGCCAGAAATAATCATGGGTCATAAGTTGGTGACTTATAAACAATCAATTCGCCCTCGAGCAAATTCACGAATATAACACAGAATCTCTCATCTTTGGCATAAGATGATCAGTGAAAATGCAGATTCATACAGTTTAAGTAAGAATTTACATAAAATTCACAATTAAGTTGGTTATAATGTAAATTGCACCCAAACCATAGCATCTTGAACAGTATATTCAGCGAACTACTCATCTTTAAAACAGGCGTCAATACTCTCCCTCAACTCACAAGACACAAAACATGCATTCAGTCAGCCAGCTTTCTCAGGGCTCCGCAGAAGAAAGATGGTCCGGGTCAAATTTCTAATAAAGCGAAGGTCTTCCTTACTCTCTATTCTCTCTTAAAGCTTTATATATAAATCTTATATAAAATAATCGCTCGAAAACCTAGCCCGTGATTGGGTCAGCATAGGGGAGCATAAGCAGCTATCTTAGGACCTGTTGACAAGGACTTTGAGAAACGTTGACAGAAAGAAAGACAGGAAAGAAGCTACCTTTAGTACATTTAGTCCAAACAATGAGCTTTCATCCCATAGTATGAAATCAAACTCTCAATATCTACTATCAAATTCTAAATACACACCAGTTTACTTGGTTCAATAAAATAAAACCTACACAATACACACACCCTTTTAACTGTGGAAGCAGAAGCAGATTAAAAGATTGCATGCCAGGTTTTCTTGTCATCGTTGGATTGATAGTTCCCAATCAGAAGAAATGCGTGAGAAAAGAGCAAACATATTGCCACCTCGAGGTACATAAACTAATAACAATAAATGGTTAATACCTTTTGGATGAAATTGTAATGATATGCAGTTGATCTGGTTCAAATTAGTCCAAGTGTTCCACTACCTAATTTTATCAGAGTAGCTACGTTATTGTGTACTGCCCATCCTAAAATGGTTAGAGTACATTAATCAGATCAAAATTTATAAGCATCAATCTGACAGCCACAGAAATCAAAGCATGACCAAGTATACATTGATTAATGTGACCACCACACCATGGTTAAGACTACTGTTTACCAGGCAGAACAACTTCAGAGATTAATTTCTGGTTGCAGAGTCTGTTCTGTTGCCAATTCCTTAAGTTTATTGACCACATTTTCTGCCGCGTCACCATATGCTTTCGAGACTACAGAATCAGGCGATGATATTGTTATGGGGACACCTTCATCACAACTCTTCCTTATTTCCACTTCTAATGGTATCTGAAATCAGAAGCACATTAATGTATGATTGTGATAAACATCAATCGCATTGCTTTCAAAAATGATGAAGGCATCAGTCTTCGACTCATCAGAAAACATTAGATTGAGTTTGAAATGGATCAAACCACAAGAATGCATTATCCAACATGAAGAATGATAGAAATCTTGCAGATTATACCAGCCCATGAACAAATCAAGCTTGAACAGAATAAGGCAAATGAAGCTGCTAGAAATATTTAGCTTACCTCGCCAACAAAATTATAACCCATTGAAACTGCTGTCTTTCGGGTTCCTCCTTCCCCAAAAATGAATGAAGGTTCACCACAATGCGGACATTTGAAGTAGCTCATGTTCTCTATAAATCCCAAAATCTACAAAAGCATTAAAACAATTCATCAATGAAATTCTTAATGATAACAAGCTTTCATTTTATCAGTAGAAAGTGTACAAAAATTTTATAGTAAATAATTTCACATTTCTCCAACTAGCATGAGGAAAGAAATTCTTTCATCCAAATTCTACGAATCTTCCCAAGATGTGGACAGTGCAGCAGAAATGAAAGTCAAAAACATGACGAGGTACTCCACACAAGTATACATGCTAACATGTCTAAACATGCATGTCAATCAATTAGTCCAGTGCTCCATGCCTCCCACAAATGAAGATCTAACTAATTCTCTAGGTAATATATGGCCCAGCAAAGCTGATCAATCATAGTCCACACTCCAAAACAGCTATAAATAGATGATGTAACCAATTATGAGCAAACCAGCATAATATCCCTGATCTAAGTCAAATTACAGAATAGTCTCAGAAATTACTTAAAGAAATTTACATATTTCAGATTTTAGAAATTAAACCCTACAGGAACTTGGACTTTAGAGAACATTTTAACTCCTCTCCGAGCATCTATTAATGCAACATCTTGAGGAGTTGAGACAATAAGAGCACCTGCAATCAAATCAACAATAATTAGTTTACATATACAAAAGAAAGCTAATCTTCATAAATAAAACAAGAACAAAGCTTCTTTTTTCTTGTTTCATTTTTGGTGCATATGCCCTATTGATGTTGCATATCATATGGGAATACTCTAACTTTGTGATCATTGCAATTAACATTTTATAAGAGTTGCAGTGGATGATCACCCACTCAAATCCCCAAAAAAGGGGAGCTAACAGCAAGTCTTCCAAAATCTTTTAAGATGCTGCCAAACATAATGGAATGTATTTCCTGTTTCCAGTGGAATTGGAACAAGAAAATTGCTATATCTAAAGGATAATCAACCTAGATGTCACAAACAAAGTATGAGTTCAGGACATAAAGAGTATCAAGCAGCAGAAGCTTATCACCATGGTATAGATTAAAGGCTAGTCTCCAATATAGCACCTTGCTAATTAAATGGGCCGAGTGGTGTCTTATTGACTGAATGACAGACCTGATAATTGCAGATTTTGGCTCATAGTTAACTGAGCATCACCAGTGCCAGGGGGCATATCAACCACAAGTATGTCAAGATTCCCCCAATCAACTCCCCTCAACATTTTGTTAAGCGCACTCATCACCTTCAAAAACAAAAAGGGCAAGTAAACTTCTCGAAGTAAAGCAAAAAGTAGTAGAATGAAAGCCCCATGTATGTCTAGTTACTAATATCTTAATATTAAAGAGCATAAGAGATCATTAATACAAAATTCTTGAATACACCAATGTGAATATAAAAACTGAAAACATACCACCATCTTGATTACCTTAGCAATCAATGCTACTAGTTAATGTCACATTTTTTACCATAAGAAAAGAAAATCACTCCACATAAGATTTTGCAACCGGGTACAGTTACATTAACTAAATCACCTGCTAGTGTAGAAAGATATCCTCAGACAGAAACTTATGCTAAAGCTTTGTAAAAGAGTTATGTACCATGGGACCTCTCCAAACAATAGGGGAATCCTTCTCCACAAGAAATCCAATTGACATACACATAACTCCATAATTCTCTATCGGTATCATCTTTGCATCTACAGGGGACGAAAAGAGAAAAAACTGTTATTGCTGTCTCATCAGTTAGTGAAGAAGGTATAATCATGAACAGTAGTCTTTGCATATGTAATGTTAATTTCACAAGATGGTGGGATTCTTGCAGAAAAATTCACTAACATATTGGAACTAATTTTGCATGTTGTTACGTCGCTGGAGACATATTCTGGAAGGCCCATAAACCAGAATAAATGAAACCCAATGTTGATAAGTAAAATACTCAAGTTTGAACTTCCTCCATAATAATCTAACTGCAACCAGAAAAATCACCGCTATGTTACAACTACAGCTGTGACTCTGAACTCATGAATATTTTCCTAGAAAACTCACTCATTGCCAACATGCCTTTCGAAAGCATCTTGGAGAATCAAATACTTACCTTTGGTGATATCTGGCTTTCTGTCAATCTTCATCATTGTTGGAACAGATGGCCCATAAACATCAGCATCAAGCAAGCCCACCTTCAGTTGGCACTTCTTAGCAAGTGCAACTGCCAAATTGACTGAAAATTTAACCAATGCACATATATGAGCCAAATCAATCATATTGACAAATAATGTTGGCAGATGGTTCAAGGTGTTTCACACAAAGATACGTGACCTATCAGCATATTCATATAGCATGACTAGTCAAAAGTACAAGTTAAATTTTAACTCCATTTTCAACCAACTGGAGTACAAGTTAAGTTTTGACTCCATTTTCAACTAACTCGAGTGCAAGTTAAATTTCAACTCCTTTTTCAGCCAACTCACAATCGAAATATGATAGAACCCAATGCTCGGCCTGCTTGAAAAAGTCAAAGAAACATGTTCATCTTGGAAATTGATCAGACATAAGATACAATCACTGAAATTACTATCTCAAACCAAAACAAGTGTCCAAAGGAAAACAGAAGATTTAGTGAATACCGGCTGTGGTGGATTTCCCAACGCCGCCTTTCCCAGAAGCAACAGCAATAACATCCTTAACCCCTTCAAGTAGCAACTTTGATCTATTAAACGATGTTGCATAGCCTCTAACACCTCCAAGCCTCTGCAAAAACTCACCCCACCACGATAAACAACCAAAACAAATTACGAAATTCAACTTTTTAATCCAAAAACAATCGAAATGAGTGTCTTACACTTAAATGTCGCACCAAGTCCTTCATGAATTCCTGCTCAAATCCAATAGCAAATTGCATTATTCACCCGAGATTAGTGGTTATGCCAAGATAAATGGGCATGACGAAGGTTTTTGTTTTGCTTAGTGGGCTTGTCCAGCAAAGAGCTAAGCATCGTAGGGTTATGTTCACTGACTAAACTGAATTGAATAATAACAAAAACAAAACCAATTCCAATTTTTCTTATTATTTTAGGAACGTAACTGCACCGAAATAACTGAATATCGAGTAATTAACTAATGATCATGATGATAACTAATTATATGATAAAAGTTCAATTCGTGTCAAAAGCTGAACGCCGGGTAGCTCTAATGCTTAATAAACTAGGAAATAAAAATTCTTTAAGAATTATTTTGTACCGAAATGATTTTAAAATAGGGGAATGAGTGGCAACATATAACAAATTCATATGGTAAAAGAGTCCAAAGGCTCAAGCGAATACTTCTATGAGAAACGAAGAACATACAGACGAGTAAGAATTTATAGGGGTAAAGGTTGAAGTAATTCATAGCTTCTCATCATCACTCATTTGCTCTAAATTTTGATAAACAGAATCAAGAAAAACAAGAGAAGAAAATTATTATCAAGCAAAAGTATTGTTCCAATATTGACAATTTATCTTCAGTTCAAGCAACATAACAATAAAGTTCAAACTTCAAAATCTCATTCGTTCACCGATTTACAAATTCTGTACAGAAAAATCGAAATCAGGGATTAAGGATTTGATTTCTTTCGTACCTTAAACTTAATGAAAAGATGATATTGACTCAACGACCGGAGTAGTGATGGAGAGAGGAAGGAGACAATTGCCTATTGCTTCAGTCACACGGCTTCAACGAAAGAAATGATTCGATAAGAGACAGCCATTAAGCGAATATGGAAGAAAATAAGGAAGGAGGCAGGCTGACGCCGGCGAACAGGGAAAGGTTAACGGAGGTGGATTGGGGAGTGGTACAGTTACTTGAAATTAGATTCTTTGGATTGGGAATTTGGGATAGTAACAGTATTGGAATACAGAGGTGAAAGGGACGAGTGAACAAAACGACGTAGTAGGCAATAAAATTTTGGTTTAGGTCAGTTCAACAGATTTTAATTTTTTTTTTTTTCTTTAAAAAATAAAAAGTAGGAACCTAAGAACATTAAAAAGATTTATATTATTTAACCTGAAGTGAAAAGAAATTAAAATTAATCGACATTGTGGCATTTAAATCAATCAAGTTAACAGAAAGGTATAGGTGTAATTAACCTAACACAATTTAAGTTTCAATTATGTTTCTATAGAATCACTTTGCCATTTTCCCGACATTTTTAACGTTTGAAAATTTACTGGCATTATTAGTTCATAAAATTAGTAATCGACTACAAGTCTCCAATGGCCGCATAACTTCTCTCGAGGATTGATCAAGCTATTCGCTTTTCAGCTTTGTGTTTGATTAGGGTAGAGCATTTATTTGTTATAATAACCAATTATAGAACTGAAATCAAATCAATACAAAACTTGGTTCGGTTTTAATTTCTTTGTAAAAATTTGATTCAGTTTTCCTTTCAGTTTTAAAGAATTAAAATTTTGGTTAATGGAACCACCAAATTTTGATAATTATTTGAATTTTTTAGTATTTGGCTCTAAATTTTTATTTATTTTTATATATTATGTAAAAAGTATTTATTTTATTAGTTAAATGTAAATAATTTATTTATTTTTTTGTTTTTTAATGTAAACAATAGTAAAAATAAAAAAAACAATTAAATTAATAATTTATTTCAGTTATTCAGTTAAATTTCAATTATCCACACAATTTCAATTCAATTCACTTTCTAAATAGAGATTATTTCATTTCGATTACTTTTTTTTTCCTTATTTGAATCGGTAAACGAATGGACTGATGCTTTACTCAATCTGTGGTCGAACTTGTTGGATAACAAAAGAGAGGAGGTGGGTAAGTTTCAATAGGTCGACGTGTATACTCCAACGGTAAAATATATAAGCAATGAAATTCAAGATATTAAAGAATAATCAACCAAGATTTAAGTTTAAAATATGTCTTCATATGGATTAATATCACATAATTTTGGGGTAGGGAGGGATTTGGTTTCTATTCTTGTATATGCTAATTATGAGGATGAAGGAGTCCTTGATAATAGTTTTCACAGAACCTTAAATATGTAAGTGTAGTAATTAAAATCAGTTACATTTTCTTACTTTGTATACCAAAATATCATTAGAACCTTGTATGTGTATAACGAGAAATTTTATAGTGGACCGTTGCACAAAAAAACTAACACGTAAGCAACATGAGTGTTGAAAAAATAAAAAATACTTATGTATCAATTTTTCATTGGAAATATCCATATGGATTTGGGTCTATTATATATTTTCTCATGTATAATAAATGTAAATCCATACTTTTTAGCATGAGAAATGTAACTTGAATGATCCAGCAATCACTGCATATATATTTCATTTGGTTAAGGATCGAAGTGAGAATCATAGGTAAGCCACGTGCACATATGATTTTCTTCTGATGTATTATCCTTAGCTATCCGTTTAATTATCCACTGACATTATTTTTCCAAAGCCAGAAACGGATTACTCAATTGGTTATTTATTTATTTTATCTAAATTCAAATTGGATATTTAATTAGCTACTACTATTAAGGGTTAATCGTTCCACCACTCACTTCTGACACAATAATTAGATACGTGTTTGTTCGTGCTTAGAGGCTTGCACGTGTGTGATTGTGCACTTCCATGTGAACAGATTTTTACAGGTGAACAGATTCACTTCACTTAATTAAATCCAAATACTACACAGTTATATATCATTTTTTTTTTAAATTTTTATTATTTTCACACAAAATATAGTTAAATAACATTGAGCTAATGGACCACTGAGTCAGTACTAATCCAATCTTCAATGATTGAATATTTGATTTCATTTTACTATTGGTATTACCAAGTTAACGCCTATCAACCTGTCCCCTCTTCTTAAAAAGAGAATATATAGGAAACATAAAATTAAATATAAAAACATTAATTAAAAAGTGATGTTATTTTGTAATCTAACCATTAAAATAAAAAATAAAAAAACCAAAATTAAAGCTTTCTTAGAGCCAAAAGATACGTGAATGACTAAAAAAAACCCTACATATACAATAAATAACACAATATATTTATTTCATATTTTAAAAAAAATAAAAATAAACATAGAATTATGAATTATGTGTTCCATTTACAAGTAGAGAAATGTAAATTAAATTTTTTATTGTATTCGTATTAAAAAATATTTTACCAATATAGCGATTAACATATTATCAAATTAATATATTTAAGGATAACATTAGTAATAATAGTGATTTTGGGAACTGTTTTGTTAAAATATATAGTTGATTAAGAAAGAACGTTGCACTTTCCACCACAAAATCAAACAATTAAATTCCATCAATCTCAGTTTTGGATATCTCCAGCACCTAATAATAGTTATGTGATACAAATGATTATATATTGGGATAAAGGACTTGTCTTTTGTCTATTCCCACCTACAATATCGTATTCTTTGATTTAAAAAAGCAAATATGTATGATGAAAAAAACTACATTAATTAAGGATAAAAATTAAAAATAATTTAATTATTTTAAATTTAGGTTACAAAGAAAGGAGAAAAGGAATTTGTTGCAAACAATTTATGGGCAGCTAATTGGTTGTTTTGTGTGTGTGGAACCCAAAAGTTAATAATTTATGGGGAAAAATTAGAAAGTGATGGATTGCGAAGGATGAAACAGTGACGCAAAGGCAGCTGGATTCAGCTGTGTCTTTGATCATTTTTTATTATTATTAACATTACCCATAAAAACGTTTCGTCTCAACCACTGCAAGATAATTGTATATTTAACTATCTCCCAATAACTTGGCGATAAATCTTATGTTTATCTAATGAACTATCATTATTTTATGTTTCTACCCCAAAAAAAAAAAACTATCATTATTTTATCCATTGCAACCATCCTTTTTCCGCAAGAAAGATTCGGAATTCTATATTCTTAAAAGCAAGTAGTATCGTACTGAATAAACTTAAAAAAATTAATAGTTATCGGACTAATAGATTTAACCACCACTTAACCTTAATTTGATGGCCATTTACACCCCCCTTCAACTAGCCAAATATCCTAACACACCCCTTAAAGTGATCATACTTTTACACTTGCTCTCGTTTATGGAGAATAGTTTCGAGTGATGATTTGAAAATGAACGGAACATGTCAGGAAAGATAATGGTGGTTTGTGAACAAGCTTAGGGGACGGAATACGACGGAAAAGATGGAAACGACAAGAACAACATCTCTAAAGTAAGCTCTCAGGTGACCACAACAATGACAAATATACAGTGGTTGCGCAGATGGAGGCAAAGAGAATGGAGCAAATGGGGGAGGTGATGGCAGCGACAAAGATGGAAAGAGCTATTGCGCAAGTAGAGGCGACATGAAAGTAGTTGTGGTTCAATAGTTGATGTGTCTAAGGATCAGTTTGGAGTAGCTTTCAGCCAAAGTATGGGGAACCTTACTTTAGCTGAAAGCTGCTTTTGGAGCTGCAAAAAGCAGTCTCAAATGTACAATTGGTAAAAGTCAGATTGTATTTAGGAAAACACTGGAAAAACACTTAAAACTACTTTTAAAAAAAAGTAATGAAACTTAACTTTTCCTGACAGTACTTTCACTTATAGCAATCCCAAACTGGCCCTAAGCTTCTAGGGGTCATGTGCCTTGCCTTGTACAGTTGTTAAATTTGACATGACACTCTTTTTCAATACTGGTTATATACACGGATAATATATATTTGTTTTAGCGAGGTTGAAATAGGTGTTTAGAATATTTTGAAAATTGAGCGATATAAGCGATGATTAAATTAAAGTCTAGGGATGTTTATATGCATTTGCCGTCAAAATATACAATAAATTGAGAATTTAGAAATAGAAAACTGAAATTTCCTGAGAAGTAAATTAATTAGCTGATATTGGTTTAGTTAGTTCTTAACTATAAAAAAAATGATGGGTCTGTTTTATTGCCTAAATTATTTATATAAAGCATATAACACGAGCGCACGCATATGTATATATACTTATTTATTTATTTTTTGTTGTATCAGAATATTAAGACCCACACATACATCTAATAAATTTACTACTTATTATAACTTATTTTAGTTTTAAAATTATTTATTTATATATTGTTGTCTATATTTATAATTTATATTACTCATTTGTATTATTTTATATTTATGATTACGTATAACATTTATTGAATAATATTTTCAAAAATTAAAACAGTGCTCTACTGTTATAATAATAAAAAAAGATAAGTAATAAACTGAAATTATAATTTAAACAACTTGTGGTTAACACTTAATTGGTTATAATAGGTTTCATTTTAATTATTTGTTTTAAAACAAAGAGGAGATCGGTTAAATATTTGTATGATTATGTTTTAGTTTATTATTTACTTTTTTTTTTAATAGTTCAATTAAAATTTTTCATTTACATTATGCGTTCTATTACAAAAAAAAAAATAAAAATAAAAAAATAAAAAAAGATTTTTGACTTTGCGGAATTACCAAGAAACTACGAATTCAAGTATGCGGATCTAAAGAATGGACAACTGATTGACTTTGTAGTTTTTGAGGTCAACAATACTCTACTAGTATCTTAACAAATGTATATAGAAAAAGGAAATATATATAATAATCCCTAATCATCATGAAAACTACAAAATCACAACAACCTAAGTAAGGATTAGCTAGCTAGGGAAAATGATCATTTATATATGCTTTTATAACTTACCATAATTTTCATATAAAAATATATAATCTAAGACCATAAACTTTATTAAGAAGAATTAATTTTCATATAATTATTTGTTAAAGCATATTATAACTAAATATCGTTGCATAATTGTGGGATATGCCCAAACCACAGAGAAATAGTTTTTCAAACTGTTGATTGTTAATGTGTTGGTTTGACAATTGGAAGCTAATTAATTTTATAACAACATTACAAGTTTGCCTAATTATTATTCTTTTTTTTTTTTTTCTAGTTGAGAAAACCAATTCTGTGGTCAAATATTCACATAATTTTATTAATTGATTTACATAATATATTCCTGGTTCTATATTTTTTGGTCATAAAAATTCCTTACATACGTTATTTTTTTTTATTATTATTTTGGAGTATATAATTATAATTTGTAAAAAGACATATTAAAAAAAAGTTAAAAAAGTCTTCTTCGGACGTGTATAAAATTAAATAAAATTTTTTAAAAAAAAGAAAAAAAGAAAATTCAATTAAACTCGTAAAATATAATAAATTTATTAATTAAAAAAGCGCGACACGCAAACTGCAGTAACAGAAAATACAGATGAAGCTTTTACTATTTTCTTCCATGGCGGATTTAGGACAATAAGAAACCTATACTCAAGGACTCTAAAAAAAAAAAACAAACGTTGTACAAGCAGTTTCAGAAAAAGAAAAAGCCTCTGCAACTGTAATTATTATTATTATTTTATTACTTTATTATCTTATCTTACAGACTTATTAATAAACCACAGAAACAAAATAAAAAGGCACACAGAAAACAACTTTTTATTTAAAAGCTCCAAATGAAGCTGATTGACACATAAAAACCCAGCAAAAAAAAAAAGTGAACCAAAGGATAGTTTTCTTAGCCGGATCCGACATTGTCGGACCCACTGTCCCATTGCCCGGCGTTCCGACATCCATCTCTATCTCTCTCTCTTTTCGGTGGTTTTATTCACAGAGAGGGAGATCTTTGAGCTGTTTCCATTCAATTTCTTTCAGGTTGGTTGGTCTTTATCTTTCTCCATTATTGTTGTTTTTATCATTTATTTGTTTTTTCCGTTCACATTGTGATTTCATTTTTTGAGAAATGATTATATGGGTTGTATTTAAATTCTTCGACTTTTTTTTTTTTTAATGATCTCCAAGAAAAAAAAAATATGCATTTATGTTTGATTATTTACCCTTCTTGTCGTTTTCAATTAATTTTCTGGGTTTCACATTTTGCTGTATTTTCTTTCATTCCCCAGATTTTTGTGTTTGCTACGATTTCCATGTGGATTACAGATTACTACTTGCTTTGTTAGTTTTTTTTTTTAATTGAATTTTGGTAGTTTGGTCGTATTGTTCACTCTGTTATTCCCCTTATTGGCTGGTATTCCTTTCGATTTTTGAAATTAGGCTACACATCATTTTCATTTTTTCTCTTGATAATGGACAAAATTTGTCATTTATGCTCCATTCTATTAGTTTTACCTTATTGGATATGGACTTTTTTTGCAGTATTTTGCTCTTCTTCTCATCTTTCTCATTCTGAGTTGCTTATTTATTGAAACAGATACTTCATTGTGCTCTAATTTGAGGATCTCTTTCTTCCTTCTCTAATTTCATAACTATTTTGTCTGAAGGTATGATAATTTTCCTAAGAAAGATTTTATTTTCTTTTATTGCCATTCATTTGTTACCAAAAGTATGATGATATTGTTGGTGTGTCGCAATCATTGGTCCAGGACCACTGTAGAAGTTCTCCTTGAGCATCTTTCACTAGTATAGCCATAGACTGAACTCATACAGTAACTCTTGAATGTACTACAGTCTCTTTGATGAGCATAGGTTTATACTGTTGTTTGTTTATTTTGATGAAATGACTGTATGTTTTACTTATTGATGCAACATCAGTTGGCTACTTTGAATCACTGAGTTAGCATTTGGGCAAGTTCTTCTTTTGATAGGCATCTTCTACACACGAAAATGATGTTTTTATCATGTTGGCAGCAGGATATTTGTAATCAAGTATTGACAATGGGAATTTGTATGTCTACACCTCCGAATAAAGTTAAGACACACAAGAAACGCTTTCGTCGATTTGGCAAACGTCGTGTTCAAATATCTAGTGGGAACAAGAAAGCGAATAGTGATGCAGGACATATGGCAGATTTTGCTTTGAGTCAACTTGTTCATATGGACTTCGACAAGGGTAAAACTTCTACTAGCAGAAGATCAGGGCCCTCTAACTCGTCGTACCAACTAACCCAGATGCAATGGCAATTCAGTCAAGTAGACACTGATGGTATGTTTTCGAGTGGCCGATATTATGTAACTAATTTCTCTGTTCTGTTGGCAAATGTGTGAATAATGTCTAGATATGTAGACTTGTAGTCAACTAATGCTGTTTGTCGTTGCAGGAGTTTGCCAAGAAGAAGCTTGGTTTGATTCAGTTAGTATTCTGGAATCTGAATCTGACGACGAATTCAGTAGTGTGGTTGGAGGTAGATAATGTCGAAATTCTTTTTGACTATATTCATAAGATATGAATCTGCTTCATCAGTTTCATTTTAATGTGTAGATTGATCAGTTATGTTTCTACTTTTCTTTTTCTTTATGTTATATGAGGTTGTTTACTCATCTCAGTGTGAGTTCTGACTGGTTCAGTTATCAATCTGCAGACCGCTTTTCATCTGTTGGCTCTGCAATTGGAAATATTTCAGGTGGACAAGTGGTGCAGTATGAAAGTTCTTCATGCTTTGTTGATGGTAAAGGTACATACGAAGAATATCGTGAAAGCTATGTGAAAATAGATGGCAATAAGACCAACAAAGATGCAGTTGTCGGTACTCAGGGCTGTGATCTTTCATGCTTTGGAAAGGCTGAGGAGAACATAAGGAAGAAGTTGTTAGATAATTTAGGGAGCTTTAAATGTTCTAAAGAAGAAAAACGTGATTCGCAGGAGAATGCCTTAAAAGCTGGCTTACCTCGATTGGTTCCATCAGTTAGTTTCAATGACAAGAGTCAAAGTGCATCAACTCAAAAAAAGAAATTAGCAGTTTTGAGGCTTTCTTTTAAGAGGAGATCATGTGACGGAGATGAAATCGTTGAACACTGTGAGTATTTAATTTCAAACTGATCTTTGGACCTATTTATAAGTGTGCAGTTGAAATGAGGGTAGATATGACAGTCAATATTAATCAGTTTTGCGATTATGGCTTTGCAATAACTGGTTTGCTTTCCATATTTGATATAGGTGCATCAAAAAGATTCTTGTATCATCCGAAGGCGGGATATGTTGTTCCCCGGTGCACGAGAGACAAGTTGAATGCAGGTTGTTGGTCTGAGATTCCTCCATCAAACTTTAAACTTCGCGCTGAGACTTATTTCAAGTATGCTCTTGACCCTCTATGATCATCCTTGTGCTTAATTAGCCGATTGCAGCATATAGCTTTTCTGCTGTTTGTTTAGCTGTGATTAGGTGACAAAAAATACATTAAAATTGTGTAATGATCTATAATGCAGAGATAAGCGAAAAAGTCCAGCTCCAAATTGTGTTCCATATAATCCAATTGGTGTTGATCTGTTTATCTGCCCAAGAAAAGTTAATCACATTGCACAACATCTTGAGCTTCCTAATATAAAATCCGAAGGGAAAATCCCTCCACTTCTAATTGTAAATATCCAGGTATATGTTTTGATGTACGTAACATGCTCTGTATCAGATGGTTAATGTTTCTGTTAATGTTTATTTCTTGTACTAATCTTTTTGTGTGACTCATGGCAGTTGCCTACTTATCCTGCCGCCATGTTTCTTGGTGATAGTGATGGCGAAGGGATGAGTCTCGTACTGTACTTTAAGGTTTCTGAAAATTTGGAGAAAGAAATCTCTGCACAATGTCAGGATAATATCAAGGTAAACTTTTTAAAATGTCCTTTATGATTGGATCAATCAGATTTCAGGCTGGTTAAGCCAATTAAAATTGCTAATTTAGAAAGTTGGCAATCAACTTGTTATATTTGATTGGAAAGAACCTCAAATACAGAAACCAAATAGACTATTATCTAAAATCGAAGATGAACTTGCATTTTCTTTTCTGATTAGTGGATGTTTTTGTTTGCCGAGTTCATCAATTTTTCTCATCTGATCAACAGAAATTGGTTGAGGATGAGATGGAAAAAGTTAAAGGGTTTGCGAAGGAGTCGAATGTGCCATTTAGAGAACGGCTAAAGATAATGGCTGGTTTGGTTAATCCCGAGGATCTCAATCTAAGTTCCACCGAAAAGAAGCTTGTAAATGCTTATAACGAAAAACCAGTCCTTTCTCGTCCACAGCATGAGTTTTATAAGGTGAATCATAATCTTTGGTTTGGTTCTGCAAATGTTTAAGCTGACTGTAATATAAACTTAATTACTTTTTTGCTGAAATCAATCTGCCTTCATCCACATACACATCTCTTGCTCTAGACTTCTAAACTGCAGACAGCATAGGTAATCAGTTTGAGGTATACTGACAATCTCTCTCATTCAGGGTCCGAATTATTTCGAGATTGATCTGGATATCCATCGCTTCAGTTTCATATCAAGGAAAGGACTTGAATCATTTCGAGATCGTCTTAAAAATGGAATTCTTGATCTTGGTTTGACAATCCAGGTGATGTATCATGCTCAATAGCAATTGAATATTAATTTTATTTTATTTTTTATCTTGCTCAGAATAAAGGAAATGTGTTGTGATAAATTCATAGTTGTTATAGCTTAAGCTTATTCCGGAGCTTATTTAGACATTATGAAAATGTTTAATAGTCATAATGTTCGCTCACTGATAGTTGATCGTGTGGATTGATCATGTTAGGAGTTTAAAGCAAGCTTAACGTTTCTTGGACTAACTTGACATTGTTATCATTGCAGGCACAAAAACAAGAAGAACTTCCAGAGCAAGTACTATGCTGTCTCAGACTAAGCAAGATTGATTTCGTCGACCATGGGCAGATACCGATGCTTATGACTGAAGACAATTAATAGCAATATAGGCAAAATGCACGGGAAGCTTCTAGATTGCAACTTCAGCTTCAGCATTGGGAATTGTTGTCCTTTGCCATTTACGCTGTACATGTAGAGTATGAAGATTTGCATATAGATGCACATTGAACTCCATGGTCAAGGGGGTTCGGAATGTAAGATATCGTAATGTTCGACTATCAAAAGTAATGTGTTATTCATTTATATATGTATATTCAAATGATAGATGATGGGCCCTGAGACCACACAAATGAGTGATGGTAAAATTTTACATTTACAAATTCTTTTGTGTTTCAACATTATCAAGAAACAGGACAGCTAATTTGTTTGCCAAATTTCTTCTACCCAACTAAGCTTGAAGATGAACGTTAATTCTGCCGTATCTCGCAATGTGAATCTTCAAGAAAAGTGTATTTTTTTTAGTAACTTATTCATTCGGTGTCTTTATTATTTTCCTTTTCTTTAATTCGTCCAATATCAGACACCCTTTTAAATGTATCGTCTTCCACTCAAAGTTTTCCTCGTACTGTGATTTTTGTCTCGCATAAAAACATAATTGCTTCCTCATGCATACTGAGATGCTATCAAAAGATAGCACATAACATATATAATTGCACCATTTTAGCAAAGATTTCAATTCTCAATACTAATACAATTAAGTATAATGTATAAATTAAGCCAATCCATTCCTATAGCTATGTGTAATTGAACTGACATAACTAGATGAATGTATTCCACAGTACCTAGTATATATAACAGTAACCATAGTTACGAAACCGGATCGGATCGGTCGGTCGGACCGGTTTCAACTAGAATCCAAGGTCAGTTTGATGGGTTTCAACCGGTTTATACTCTAGTCAAAATCGGGCAACCGGTCGAACCGAAAAAATGTGAACCGAAACATGCTTTTTTTAAACAGAAAATTATTTTAATTAATAATTTAAGTTATTAATTTTGGATTTTTTAATTAAAATAAAATATAATTTTAATTTTTAAATTATTTTAAATTAAATTGATATTTTAATTATAGTTATAAAGATTATATTAAATACATTGAGTTTTTTTAATTACTATATTGTGTTTAAAATCCTTAAGTTTAAAGAATTATAATAAAAATGTTCAAATTTGCATATGTTTTAAATATAAATAACATAAATATATTATTATTTTATATATTTCTTAAATCTGGTTCAATTCCGTTCAGTGGCGGTACCAGGATTAGTCTGCTGGGGGGGCAGAATTTGGTTCAAAAAATTTCCGGCCGGTTAAGAAAAATTTCCGGCTGACAAACCAAAATTTCCGATTGACCGACAAACCTGAATGAATTTAATTCAATTCAATAAAAACACAATTAAATTAATCCAAACAACAATTTCATTTAAAACATAGGTCTACTCTAACACAATCAAATTAATCCAAACAATTTAATACAAAAAACATACCAACAATTAATTTTTTCTAATCGAAGGAGACGATGAAGAATTAGTAAAATGAGAAGTTTTAAGAGGTTTCAAATAGTTTTTCTGATATGCCAATTTTTGAAAACACTGCATAATGTCCTCTTCATCAATGCTGATGAATATCTTTTTCTCAATGTAACACAATAAGCAATCTGACAGCAACTCATCGCCCAACCTGTTGCGCAGATCAGTCTTCACAATATTCATGGCAGAAAAACATCTTTCAACAGTAGCTGTTGCAACTGGTAAGACCAATGCCAACTCAATAAGCCGGTACACTAAAGGAAAACAAATGTGAGACTTACTCTCCACCATCTTTTTTGCAAGAGCTCCAATATCATCAAGATTAGAGAATTCAGGATTCTCTCTCACAGCAGAAATATATAGCTCAAGTTGGTAGCGAAGCTCGGTTAGCTCAATACGAGAGAAATCATCAGAATATAAACCAGCAAGATTGAGTACTTCATCATGATCAAAATGTGCAAATGAGTTTGAAGGATCAAGACTCATTATGCCCTTAAGCAGATCCGTGTTTGCCTCATTGAAACGATTTTTCAATTCTATAGCAACCTCATCAATTACCTATTATTATATAAGTAAAAACAATTTAGAACACTATCCATTTAAAAAATAGAAACCAATAATATATATATATCTATATCTATATCTATATCTATATCTATATCTATATATATATATATATATATATATATATATATATATATATATCAATTACCATAAAATAAAATGGAATACCTTTGCAAAGATTTCCACCCGAAAATGGTGAAAATGAGTCACGGGTTCTCCATCAATAAGTGATCTACTACGGCTTTCAATAATATCCTCCATATTTGGCACTTTAATTTTTTGTTTCACACAAAATTCAGTGGTTTCTTTCAACAGCTTTTCCCAGCCATCTTCTATGTATGTTTGTAGCTTCGTTTTCAGCGTTTGAACCATACGAACTGCAGTGCCTATGTTTTGATCCTTGGCTTGAAGCATCTTTGATAAAGGATCTGTCACCCCCAAAATATACAACTTTAACCTTCCAATAAACACAAATTCAAAAGAACCCATTTTATTCACCAAACCCTTAGCTGTGCCTCGATTTTTTCTTGTATTACCATCTTTATTTATTGCCAAAAGCACTTCTTCCACTGAATTCCACATATCAAAAAGCCGGAGTAATGTCTTATAGTGAGAACCCCAACGTGTAGTCCATGGTCTCGCTAAACTTATTTCTTGATTCTGCCCCTTTCCTGTTGAAATCTCACCACTTTGTATTCTCTTCATAACTTCTTCATGGTGCAATTGGCGAAGAGTATCCTGCCTTTTACATGAACCTCCAACTATATTCACAATCATGGAAACATAGTCAAAGAATTGGCTCACATCATCATTTTCCTCCGCAGCAGACACAACAACCAACTGAAGTTGGTGAGCAAAACAATGAATATCATGCGCGTGCTTGTTTTCATTTAGAATGAGTGATTTCAATCCATTAAGCTCACCGCGCATATTAGAAGCCCCATCATAACCTTGACCCCTAAGTCTTGATAATGATAATCCATTCTTCGCAAAGAATTCATCAACGGTGTTTTTTAGACATTGTGCAGAAGTCTCAGTTACATGAACCACTCCAACAAATCTTTCAATAACTTCTCCATTATCATTCACAAATCTCAAAACCACAGCCATTTGCTCCTTCACAGAACTATCTCGGGCCTCATCAAGCAAAAGAGAAAAGTACTTGTCTTTGATCTCATTCAAAATGACTTTTCTCGTTTCTTTTGCACAAGCTTCAATTATTTGTCTTTGAATGGTAGATGAAGTCATTTGATTATTTTTTGGAGCATTTTATTGCATTACTTTATTTGCTTCTTCATTATATTTACAAAACCAACTAATGAGTTCAAGAAAATGACCCCTATGTAATGATTCTTCGGACTCATCGTGTCCTCGAAAACCTAAACCTTCCCCTAAGAGATATCGAGCTACTCTTACAATCATTGTCAACCGAGTACGATACTCATCATTTAAAGCATCACTTTTATTACTTAAAACAAAATCCACATTCTCTCTTTGATTTTGATATTGACCAATCTTAATTCTAGCAAAAGTGTGTGGACTATCCGGACCTCCTTCATGACCATCAAAATTTTCCATAGCATGTTTTCAATTATTATACCCAACTTCTGTAAAAGAATTAGCCCCACTTTTATTGCAATTTGTAGGAAACAAGTAGCAATATAAACAAAATGCTTTGTCTTTAGAAACACTATACTCTAACCAAGCAAAATTTTTAAACCAAGTAGATTGAAACCTCTTTTTACATTCACTATAAGTACTTTGAGGAAATTGATGACCAATTGGTTGACAGGGCCCTAACTCTAAGTACCTCCTTCTCAAAGTAACTCTCATCTCAATTGGATAACTATCAATTGGTTTCCTCAATCCCGGATCACCAATAATATCATTGTCTGAAATTTCAACCTCTATGCGGGCTCTTTTTTCACTACCTTGATCAATAGGGGTTTCATTACTAGTTGATGATGGTTCAGGATTTGATAAAGTATTCCCTTTGTTCTAGTAATAAACTTATCCATATTTCTAATTCCTATAAATAAAAACACAAATACTATAATCAATTAATCAATTCATAACTAAATTTAAACATATTATCAATTCAAACCCAAAAATAACAATACACAATCAATTTAATTCAAACCCACATTCAAACATAATTCATCAATTTATCAATTCAAAAACACATATAAACCTAATTTATCAATTCAAAACTAAAATTAACAACACAATTTACACAATCAATTTATCAATTTATCAATCAATTCCCCAATTTATCAATTTATCAAATTTATCAAATCAAACCCCAATTCAAACCTAATTTATCAAATAACAACACAATTAACATAATCAATTTATTAATTTATCAATTAATACCTCAATTTATTAATTCAAACCTAATTTACACAAATATTTTTCTTTAAAACCTAATTACAGTAAAACCTAAATAAATTACAAAAACCTAACATTTAAAATTAAAACTAACCGGAATGAAGTAAGGAGGAATGGAGGAGAGGAGAGGACGGACGGACAGCGAGCGGCGGCGGTGGCAGGCGGGCTGGCGACGGGCAGCAGTAGAGAGGAGAAGAAGAGGGTGATTTAATCGAGTGAAAGAGGGTGGGGTGGGAGAGACGGTTTCTATCTCTGTAAGTTTTATTTTTTTTTCCAAACTAGGGCAAAACGACTTCGTTTTGCACTGGTTTGTTTATTTTTTTTTTTAAATTACAGGGCAAAACGACATCGTTTTGCCCATCCAAAAAAAAAAAAAAAAACACCTGATACAGGGGGTTTCGCCCCCTGTATCAGGTGGGAAGAGCAGGGGCGATGCCCCTGCTCTTGGGGGGCCGGGGGGCCGCCGGAAAGCCCCCTACTCAGGGACTTTTCCGGCGGCTGAGAGGTCAGCTGCCCCCCCGTGACCACCCCCCCGCCGCCATCCCTGATTCCGTTTTATTCTAAAATCCATGAATTCATCCCTTCACCGGTCCAGTAGGGGTCTAAAAACCATGATAGTAACCCTTTATAATTGGATTCTTTATATAAAAAATAATTTTTAATTATAGCAGAGGAGATAGAAAAGTATTGATAAGGGAAGAAATTTTTGGAAATAATAGCGAGCAACAAGTTAAATACAAAAATACTACAAATATAATCTGTAAAAGATATATGCTCTTTAAGATAATTTTTAAAAATATAAATATTTTAATGTGTGATAATAAATTACTCTTTTGTATTTATTTATTGAAAGAGGGACATCCAACTATTTTTTATATTTTGTCGTATTGTATTTTAACGGCTAAGCAAGCCATACGACATCGTTTTCTCAATGGGTCAAAATTCTAAGCCCAGCCCAGGCCTCTTTGACTAGACTGAGCTGCGTGAAAGTGCAGCAGAAGACTACAAGGTTACTGGGGGTGCCCCACTGCCCCCAAGCATACAACGGAGGAGGCTAAATTGGCGGTGGCGTCCATGTTGCGTCGCCCCTGGATCCCGGAAATTTATTCCGGCTGAGGAATACATGTGACTTTTCTTAATTTTCATTAACAGCAATTGTGATACAAATTATTTAAGCAGTAATTAAACCTAAACCTGTTCAGAAAACTAAAGAAGAAAACACAAATAGAAAAATGCCTTGCTCGGCAAGAAAAGAAAAGAAAGGAAAAACTGACGAAGAACATTATGGAATTGAGACATTCTTGATGCTAAATTAATTACAATTGATGAATAATAGAACACAAAGAAACATAACTAAGAGCTCCAATGAAACTAATTAATCACAATTGATTGATGTACTATAATAGAAAGAAACCAAATTAATTAAACTGTAGCAGTCTACACTTTCCAGTGATTATGGCAATTCAAGCAAGTAATAAACGCAGTCATAGGTTCATCAGCACTTCTTGTCTGCATCTCAGAGTAAGTAGTTTCATCAGTCCCACACTTTTCACACTTAAACAGCCCACTTCCATTAGCCCCATCTTCTTTTCTCACCATCCTCTTCTTCAGTGCAATGGCTTTTATCTTCTCATTCTCCCATTTTCTTTCATCGCTAGCCATCTCCAATGGATTCATCCCAGCCACAATCTCTGCCTTTAATTGCCCCAACAGAACCTTCCTCCTGAAATCTTTGTTCTTCGGATCTTTAATGTTGAACAACAAAGAGCGGTACTTGCTTGCATTGTTCCCCTTACTACAAACTCCCAACTTTTCGAACAATGCCGATTCTAAACAAACAGCAACTCCAACAGGATCGCATGTCTTTAGAATTTGATTCCTCGTATCAACATCAGATTCATCATAAACCTTGCACAAACCCTCAAAGATTTGTTCTCGTACCTTGTCTCGAAAGGAACTGTTGCACTTAGGCATCGCAGCCATGCTAGGAATTTGTGGCGGTGGTTGCTGAATAGCCGGTGATTTCTTTTCTTGGACGGCATTGTCAAGTTTCTTCAACTTTATTCTTATTTTCAGGGGAGAAACCACATTGGCAGCGGCGGCGACTTTTTCTTGTTTAGTGGAAGTCGGAGAAGAGTGTTTTTCATCTGCATTATGATGGGCTTTTTGGGAAACAATTGTGGTTTTCCAGGAAGAAATCACATCTGCTGAGACTTTTTGGATTATTCTGCTAGGATGATGTTTCAGAGATTTGATTTTTCTTACGGTGTTTTTGACGGGGAGAAGAAGTTTAGCAGTGACGGGAATGGTTTTTAGAAGATTGAGAGCATCAATGCAGCGGTGTTCCTCGGCTGATTCCGCTGCTTTCAGTGCCGTCTGAGAGAGCTCCACTAGGGTTTTCAATGTATCTTTCTCCATTGTTGCCATTGAAACAGAGTTTTTTTCTTTGCAGAGAAAAACAGAGAGAGGATACGCTGAGAGGCGGAGTGAGGAGTGAAAGAGTAGTGGAGTAATGTGTGTATATATAAGATTCGAAATTAGTAACTAATTGCAATCCTTGTGGGTTTAGGATTTCATAGTTTCCTATTTTACAATATGAATCTTATTATTATTATATGAATCTTTAATTGGTGATCGTTGATTTAAGTTTGCTGACTAACCAATACTCATGATCTAACGATCAATAAATAGTTCAATATATAAGATGTGATAGCCTAATCAAGCATAAAATTTGTGGCCTCAATTCATTAATATTATTTCATTATGAATCTTCAAGAAAAAATAATAATAGTTGTAATACTAATAAAGGAAAATCTAAAACATCGATTGATTAACTATAAATTTATGTGATTCAACTTTCTTTTTTTTTTTTTCCTTTATAGATTGATTTATAACACAAAATAAAAACTAGACATTCAATTAAATATTCAAATATCTATAATTTAATGCATTCAACTACTTCCTTAATAAAATTAAAATCAAGTATATATAATGTGTATTGGAAATACTAAATTATAGAATTTTACATAATAAAACAAATACCACTCTGCATTCGGTTTAACCGTTAATTTATGTTACCCAAATCAAATCGATCAAAACAAGAATAATTGCAAGTTGGTTAGAGTGTCGGCAATCTTATCATAACCGTACCGGATATCAAACCGGTAAAGCTATTGGTACGTGGTTCAACCGGATTTTACCCGTGGTTATTCCGTATTATTGATTTTTTTGGAAAAAAATATTATTTAAATAATAAATAAGTTTCTAAATTCATCAAACACAAGTTTCAAATGTTTAATATTCAAAATAACTTCATAAAGTATCCTAAAACTTAATCAAATACAAGCCTTAAATAATAAAAATAAACTACTAATAGCAAGGGCAAAAACAGAGATTAACAATAGCAAGGGCAATACTAAAAAAATCAAAGCTAGTAGTGCACTGGATTTGGAATCAAAAATTAACTTACAAAATGGTGGAATTCAATAAAACATAATGAACTAATGTAGAATCTTCAGTTTTTTTTTTATGCAAAATCATAAATTCAAATTCAATTTATGTACGTTTTTCAAGATTAAGGACGGAAAGTGTCATTTTGACTTTATTATTTCCTTATATAAGCAAATAATTTCATGAAAATACTTTCTTTATAATACCTTTTTATTTAACTGATATATTACAAATTTAAGTAAAACCTATCAATAAATTCATAGTGGTTGAGTGGTCTAAGGTGCCAGACTCAAGTTTTGAGAGGGCGTGGGTTCAAATCCCACTTATGACATTTTCTGAATTTCATTTAGCATTGGTTAAGAAAACCGGTTTTTGACCGGTTTTTCACGGTTGAACCTATCAACTCCGGTTTTCCAGTAAACCATTGATTTCAATTAAACCGACCGAATCCATAGCCAGTTCGTGGAAAAACCGGACGAACCGGCCGGTCCGGTCCGGTTTTCATAACATTGAGTGTTGGAGTAAAACACAATCACTGAAAATTTTATTATCAACCCGATTTACATTAACCTCCTAATGAAAAATCAATATATATTTAATTTTTTTAGTTTTTTTAATGTACTTTTTAGTTTCCAATATTAATTTTGTATATATATTTGTTCCTTTTGTGAGAGTTCATATGGAGTGAGTCCATAATAAAATTTCTCCTTAATCTCAAGCAGAAAATGATAAATTCTTCAAATTCTTCTTAGTATACAAAATGGCTTCAGTTGTCTATGCAAAGAAAGTAGTTTCCATTCTCTCATCGCATACAATACGATGAGGTTTGTTTTTAGTTGGGATGTTTTGCATGATATGTACCGATCATTTATTCTATTTTTATACGATAAAGGCTCGTTCGTATTATGTTCATACTCAATACTTGGGAAAAATGACACGTTTTTTTTATGAAAGCCCAAATAATTTTACAGTTTTATGCTAAAAAATGAAATATTTTAAAAATTTGTGGTAAAATAATATCCACTTGTTTTTGTTTTTAAATGGCCGATTTATGTGATTATTATTATAACCAGCAAGCTGGACTTATTTCACCACAAATGTTTCAGTAATTTCCATCATAAAATCATAAAAATGTTTTGGCTGTCATCATACATGTCTCATTTTCCATAGTCTTTTATTATTTTTAATTCTTCCTGATCACTGTCTTCTATATTTTAATCAACAAAATACACGAAGAAAACTACATATAAATACTTTTAATTAATAGAAAATTTAATTTACAACCTTATTTGTACCTCTTGCTTAACGCCAAACATATTCTGCACTAATTATATTGATAACTTTACACTTGAATTCAATATTTTCCGAAACTAAATACATATAGTTTTAATTAAAAGTTTTTCATTTTTATTAATTGATTTTTAATAGTTGAGTTTATCATATTCGATACATATCATATGCTCGGAAATCATGTCGGTTTCATTTTTCATATCTAAATTAATTTGTTAATTTGGGTGAGTTTGGAAGTTTTACCATATAAATTATTAATATATATTACATATTACTAATATCAATTAAAAAAAAAAAAAAGTAGAAATGGTATTGAATGAGAATTTAATTGAAAAATGGTTGGAAAATATATTTTTTAACATATAAGGAAAATTGTGGACGAGAGAGTCGCAGTCCAGGAGCGACTAGCAGGTGGTGATTGTAACATGTCACACCCTGCATTCTAAAAAGATTATCCTCATGCAACATGGATTTGATGACAAATTCTATTTGGATCCTCAACCACACTGGTCCGGGATGGTAGAATGATTTACAATTCTGACATCTTCATTATAATATTCTTTTTCTTTCGCTCCCCAAAATATGAAGATTTACAAGGAAATGATTACATCATTCACCAGGTTTTTTTTTTTTCTTTTTTTTTTTTTTTTTGGTTAAACAAGTGTGTTGTTGCTCTACTTTTCTTCTCTTGAAATTTGGCAACCATCTCTTTTTCATCTTCACTTTGTATGATCAGTCGATTGTCCAGTACAAAATTTCAGAGGATTATGTCCGATATGTCAGGAAGAAGTAGCTAGTCAACCTTGAGGATTTCAATGCACAGATCCCAAAATAGCAACCAGCTCAGTTCTGCATTTATATCGCCTTCTTTAAGCTGTAAAGTTTTCCAATTTCACTTCACATTCATCATACTTCTGCACAAGCAACAAAAAACTGAATATTTTAGCCTTCTTGATTCTCTTAAACTATTAAAAAAAAAAAAAACCATTTTCAGTTCAGTAATTTTATAAACATTGCTAATATGCACTTTCTCCCTATGATGCACAATGTAACTGAATATAGTTTAGTTTCTCCCTTGTCAAGTTTTGACACCACAGGAGTGATTCATGCCATTCCAATTGTATTTGCTTCTGTATCATACAGATGAAATTTTTTGTATTTCTTACATACTTTAATCTCTTTTACCAGATTAACAAGAACTACTACTATATGCATCAGTTTGGCAAGCTGTAAAATTCAAGTTACTTTTACCTGCACCGATCCTTGATCTACGAGTTGCTTGGCGAATCTGATTTTCATTCCTTTGCAAAATTTCATCCATTTTGTATGCCTGAGTCAACAATGGTCCAGAAAATTCAACCTTCTCCCTTTCTTCATAGTTACCCTAATAAATTTAAGAAGTGAGCTTGACTTGGTAACATAAATTCTTTTAAATGGAAAAAAAAAAAAAAAAAAAAAAAAAAAAAAAAGCTAGAAATGATTAAATAAGAAAAAACTAGTTATAATCGTTGATGAATGAGACATTATGCTGTGTGGCCATTGCACCCTTACCGGATTTCTTCCTAGGGCATTAGCTTCATCAATAGCCTTTGAGTCATAAAAGTAGTATATATTAGATGAATCAAAAGAACCTAATGAATCAAATCGATTGTGCTGGTTTGGCAACCGATTCTTGGCCACATAACTCTCACTATAATCTTGTCTTTTGTCCTTTGGAAAGTTAAACGGACTGTTTGCAAAGTTAAACCTTGATGAATCTAGTTCACTCATTTGACTCATTGAGATAGATTGATCACAAGACAATGTTGATGTAGCATCCTCTTGCCGCCTTTTTGCCCATGCAAAGCCACTTGGTGCAGTGACTGGTGCTGGGCCTGTGAAACCAGAGTCCCCTTTTGTTGCTTGTGAAATTTCCAAGATTGTGTCGAATGAAGATCTTTTCTCTGTGTTGACACCTCCTCTTTCCTCATTCATCACCTGGGTATTATTGTCATTGACCTTAGGAACAAACCAAGTATTCTCTTTCACTTCCTGCATAAACAAAGCATTGAAGTATTGGGAATCAGGAATCTTTCTCACATCTAGCTAGAGAGAGTGAAAGAGAGAGAGAGAGACCTCTGTTGGTATATAGTAATTTAAATTTTTCTGGTCTTGCAATGTTTTATTAAATCTTCTCGGTTTTCTAGGTGCTCCATTATCTCTCATCCTACCACTAGCTGCTTTCCTGGAGGGAGAACAATTATTCAGTACTGTTTATAGATGAGCAAAGAATTTTCTACTCTGCCAAGGGGCAACAATTACCTTCGTAAGTCTTCTCGATATTTAGCATCCATTTCTTTGTTAGGTGTATACTTTGGCAAGCTTGATGGTTCACATGCATATGGTGTTGTGTTGAAGTACTGGAGACAAGAACAAAAAATTTGAAAAGAGTAAATAAGAGGGAACAAGAAATTGACATATAATAATTATTTATTTCTGAGATTCTAAATTCCATATATTTTTCATCTTTAGTTTGAAATAGATAATTACTGGTGGATTAAGTTTCAGTTGGTGAGACCTGAGACAGAAGAGCAGACGTGGCAGTCCCACGTTTTTCTGGTTCTATTGAAAGAAAAGTTTCTATCAGCTCCACAGCTGTTGTTGGGTAATCCTTACACCTCTGTCGAAGTGAACTTTCATAATGATGCTGGGGTTTAAACATGGTAGCATTAGGAAGCTTAGACTGTTTCCAGTATTCATCAGAAGGAGAACCGCAAAGCTTGAAGATTTTATGTAATTGTTCAACCTGATTGAAGGGTAAAAACTTTAATTTCAACTCCCAAATACATAAGAAAACTGACTTCACGAATTAATAAATGAGATAAAGAAGTATGAGAAATGGATATTTCATTGGAATTGTTTCAAGTGCAATGGAAACCCAACAAATATTCATTTTCTATTTTTCGGTAAGTGTTGTAATAGAATAAAATAAACGAAAAAGATAACGTGCATAGATATCAAGTCATAAATAAAAGGTATGTATGCAACTTACAATATCAAAAACCAATACATGTCACAGCAGCAACTGAAAAATGAAACTGAAAAAGTCCAATTGAAGTTTGTGTAACTTAAGTTGTTTTAAGGCCATATGTGAAAATGACAAAGGGATGATAGATTGGGAAGGTTGCAGGAGATTGTCATCTGTATAGTTGGTTACTAAATATACGATACAACCAATTACTTATTATACTGCTATATTAATGACTTGATTACCTCAGTTCTCCCCTTGAAAAGAGGCTTCCCAATGAAAAGTTCTGCAATTACACAGCCAACGCTCCACAGGTCCACTGTTACTCCATAACTTGTTGAGCCCATCAAGAGTTCTGGCGGGCGGTACCATAAAGTCACTACACGACTTGTTAGTTGATGCTTGTTCCTTTCGCTGAGGACATTTGCCAACCCAAAATCACCTATTTTTAGAATTCCATCATTGTTAACTAGAATGTTGGACACCTTTATATCTCGATGCATGATACCTCGTAAATGGCAATGCTCAATTCCGCATAATAATTGCTTTATGTAACACTTGATCTATCCAAAAAGAAAACCAATGATTAGAATCTTCTCTCCAGATAAGAGCAAAAACAAGTACCAGTGTATTATATAAGTATCTAATGATGTTAATTGAACTTTTTTTCTTTTTAAATACTGAGAATAATTAAGGATCTTACAAGCCATTGAATAAATAGCCACTAACAGACCTGTGACTCACTGAACTTGATGTCTGGAGATGTCGATAGCCCAGCAAGGTCATGCTCCATGTACTCAAATACAAGGTATACGCTGCCAGATAATCGAGAAGTGATTATTCCCTCCAACCTTATGATGTTGGGATGGTCAAGCCTGCGAAGAATCAGTATTTCGCGTGCCATAAACCTAATGCTCTCTGGCTGAAAATTGTCAAAACGGACCTTCTTCAGTGCAACCATTCTCCCAGTTGCAACTTCACGTGCTCGAAACACACTGCTGTATGTGCCTTGTCCGACCTAGATGCAAGGCAAAGATCGCAAATAAGAGTTGTTGGACACTATGAGTTACTACATTACCAAAGCATGAACAATGAAGCAACTATTGCAGGGCAAGAAAAGAATGGAAACGTTAATTACAAAAGCAACTCTTAGCATTTGCTACATCTGCTCCAATGACTTGGACAAGAAATCCAAATTGAACAAAATTTACAATCAACAAACACAAGTCAGTTTGTTGGTGACAGAAACTTCAGTGTCAAGAATCAACACATCGAGGAGAGCCACATGAATTATTTCAAAATTTTCAAAGAAGAGAATCTACACAGACAGGAGTGTTGTCCAATCTCCATTTGTACATGAAACATGAAACTTGGTTTTGCTCCATCATCTCAGCTTATTTGTACATGCATTTGTTGAATTGCAAGGTTTTTAATTTCTTCCTATAAATGTATTATGTATAGACTTCACAGTCTCGGCATCTATTTCATCCTCTCACGGTTCGTAGTTTCTAAAATACTTGCTCAGAAACGAATTTTGTCATAGTTATCTATCATCCGCATCCTAACCCATACAAAGAATGTTTCATCAAAGGGAAAGCCGAAAACCAATACTTAAAGCAAGATCAGCACCATAAGAACCCAACAACAGCAGATAACATTTTTATCCTTCCCCTGAACTTCACCACACGTTAAAATGGTGACTTGAAAACTTATGCAATGACAAAAGCTGTTGTTTGCATTTGAGTTCCCATAAAAAAAAAAAAAGAGGGCCCCAAAAAAACTAAATGCAATAAATTGGCAGTAGCAGTTTCCATTGTCATACAAAATGCAGCTGTAATGAGTTCAAAATTGGGAAGAAAAAATGATACCTTTTCTAATTTCTCATAAGCATCAGCCTTTAAAGGCACCCAACCATGAATAGCTTCAGCAGCAGCAGAACTGAGCCAACTGGGCCACCCAGCAGCGATCTGCTCGGCCCCAACATTACGCTGAGAAAATCCCAATTTGAAGCTAATCGGTCCACTGAGTCCGCCAGAGCTCCTTCTCTTCAACTTCTTGTGTTGAACATTGCAATTCCGATCCACATTTACCTCTTCCTCGCCATTATTATCAATATCAACACTCTCCTTTCTCCTTCTACTCCCATCTCTCGAATCCTTTCTGTTTTTCTGCAGAGAATTCAAAGACCCAGATGGATGTCTGGATGAAACCGCCGAGCACCGGTCATTAAGAGGAAAATGCGGCGGTGGACACACAGAGGAATAGTCTAAAACAGGGGAAGCATTAGCCCATTTGGAGTGAACGCAACCCATTAACCCGCATCTAGGGACGAACCCAGATTGGGAAAATGGGTGTAATTCTGGTTTAGCACTATCTCATCACATCAGATTGGGGGTTTGCGTCGGATCGAAGAGAGAAAAGACAAAGCAAAGAAGAGGAAGAAAATAAAAAAGAGATTTTTTCTTTTTTTTTTTTTTGTTGGGTTTGCTTGGTGCGAGAAATAGGGAGAATGTCCGGTGGAAGAATAGTCCGAGATAAAAGGGGAGAAGATATGGGTCCAATTTGGTTCATGTTTTAGAGGAAGGAAGAGAGATAAGAGCAATGGGGAGTGCGTCTTTAGGATGGCTTTTTGATTTTGCAAAAAAAGCAGAGAAAGAAGGGGAAGAGAGAGAAAGAGAGAGAGAGAGAGAGAGAGAAGAAAGGTGAAATGCAGCCGTTAGAGAAGTTTTGTTATTGTTTTCCGTTAGTTAGAGCAGAGGAGGGTCCTATAGTTGTTGGACTCTCCAACTGCCAATAACAGCTACAGTATACCCTATTATTATTGATTTTGCATTCAATCCCAATTTGGTCCCTTGCTTTTCATTTTTATCGATTTTACTTTTGATAAAGTTTCAATTTGGCTCCTCAACTTTTCGACTTGGTTTGCAGAGTCACGTTTACACTAAAATAAAATGGATTTTACTTGTAATCTAATACTTTAATGGGATGAAAGGTTAAATCCGTCTTCAATTTAATGTTTGAAGTCAAATTAGTCTAAAATGATATGTATCAACATATAATTTTTTTTTTTTAAATATATATCACTTTCTCATACTGACATTTGTCATTTTGGACTAATTTAATCTTAAGAATTAAGTTAAGGAGCCAAATAAAAATTCAAACTAAATTTTGGACCAAATTAATTATACAAATCTAACTTCAAGGAGCAAATTGATCCTTTTCCCACTTTAATTTAGAACTTATGATTAAAATGAAAAATTATATCGCTTTTGATTTAAATATATTAAAAAATACCAAGTTGTAAACTAAATTATTGTCCATTTTGACCGATATTTATTGATTTATTATTATTTTTAACAAGAAACAAACGATTTTTGTCCTGCACACTGAATTTAGGAGGAAACTCTACCTTAATCCCTTACATTCAACTCATGTAGTTTTATATAAAGCTTAATATGTCAACAAATAAAAGTATAGATGCGGAATCTAATAAAATAAAATAAAAAGTACATTATAATTCGGAATAAGTATATGAGTGGTGAGCGTTATTGTGACTCAGCGAATATTTGATAACCAATTTCAGCACTTAAGTGCTTATTGATTTAAGTTTGTTTGATAACACTACTTAACAGTTTCAGTTAAATCAAAAAATCACTTAACCTAGTAAGTCAAAATATTTGACTTAAAATTTTAAACCAAACATTATTAATAGTTTTTTTAAATTCAGTGTTTTAGTTTCTTGTTTATCAAGCAACTTTATCATTTAATAGTTTCAGCATTCATAATATTCGGCACTTAAAATTCAATGCTTAATTTTTAATTTCATCAACCACTACCTAAGTACCAAATAAAATTATCTCAATAAAATATTTTTGAATTAATAACTCTTTCCATTAAAATAACTCTCGTGTATCTATATATTTTATGTATTATGAATAAATTAGGTAAACTCTTTTCCACTTTTTATTTTATAAAAATAAAAAATAGGTAAACTCGCCCCACGGGTGAGTCGTTAGCTTAAATTATTGAAGATCCAAATTCAGATAAACATCAGTGATCTCTAATCATTAAACTAAAAGATGAACAATTATTTGATTTAAGTTAGGGTGAGAGAGATATTCATGAACAAGTTTCATTTTCTGCAATGGAACAAAGCTTTTTAAAGTAAATTAAAAATAAAATAAAAAGAAACATAGTAGCAATTACAGAAAAGAAAGGGAGATTTGGTTAGCTTGACTTTGGACAACCTTTTCAACTATGTCGGACCTTGGATCTTGTGATCTGTACAAGGTCTTATTATAAATCTGACCTGCTCTCGATTTTTGTTTTTCTCTTTTTGCTTTGTTTTCGAATAATGTTTTTGTTATCGATTAAGTAATTCATGTTGTTTTTGTTTGTGATTAAGCTTAATTCGGAATAAAGATCTTCTAATAACTTTATTTGCTGTGTGTAACACTTTCAACTTAAGATTTTGTTTAAGAAAAACACTCTCTTAATCACCCCAAATAATAACGTATTACTATGATGCTTTAGGATTACATATTGCATCATCAATCGATTATAATTATACATTAAACTCCTCGATAACAAATCAAACCCGGTAGAAATTATGTGACAGGTTTTCATTTTTATCTGAAATTGCAATTATTCTAGAAAACTATTTTTGGACCATTAAAAAAAAAATAATTTAAATGCATATAAAAGGAATGATAAGCTTTTAATTGAACTAATATTTTTATTAATTAAATATTTAGTATTTGCAATTATAATTAACCAAACAAAATTAATTTGTCAAATTGAGGAATCAATCAAAAACAAAGAAAAAAACAAGAAAATCTATGATGCTTGCTTTGGTTGTTTGAAGTGTTAATAAGCCTGGCTAGCTAATTGAACTTTACAGAACATGACAATTTTGATAAAGTAAGAAAACAAAAGAAACAAAGAAATCAAAGACATAGACTACTTTATTAAAAGAATAAAAAGAAGTCGAGTAGCAAAGCATGCCTACTAAACCCTCTACACTCAAGTATTTTAACTTTAATTAGACATGAATGACTACCAAAATTAACAAGCTGAACCTGAATATCTGATTTACCGAAGGGAATACATATTTCTGTTCGTTTTGTATTATATGTGGTTTAAGGTTGTTAATCAAGACCAATGAAGTACAAATTATATAATATTAATTTATCTCAAATATTTATCTCCTAAATCACTATTTTCCATGTCAAAATTCCTCTTTATTCTTAATTATCAAGACTAAATATAAGGGTGTTGACATTTAATAAAAAGAAGTTCATATAATAAAAGAACATTGGGAGTAGTTTCTATGGTTTGAAGACTATTGTTGGATAATTACAGATTCAATATAATGCAACAAGGTAAGTAAATGTGGAGAACTCTTATAGTATGTCGAGAGTAGACTACTTCCGGCCAATAGGAGTGCATCATATCAGCGTTAATGTTGTTTTGAGTAACCTACTCCCAGCATATATTAGAAATTTTCGTGTAGATGTGAGACAATCGGATTAAAGATAAATGGTCATTTAACAAATGCAAGGCTAAACGGAAAAAGGACTAATTTGCCCAAAAACAAATATTCAAGTCTCATTTTATTTTTCAACTTGGCATTCTTTTTATCAAATTAATCCAAACTAACATGTCGGCATAAAAAGTTCAAATTGACACATTTTTAAAATAATCACAAATCAAACACTTCAGACAGCATGTTACTATTGGACTAATTTGACAAAATTGATGGCCAACTTGATCAACAAAGTTCATTCTGAGGCAAATTACAGCGAGCAAAAGGCCAAGTTGACCCCTTTACTGCAAGATAATCACAAATAAAAGAATTAATAGCGCAGCACGGCCACTGCATCTCACTCTTTAAGCAAAGATCTCACTCAGAAAACAACAGGATCTTGATTTTAAAAACTGGTCATATTGCTTCTACAGAGTTCCTCAAATCATTCAGCATGAACAGAAGTAGGAAACAGGAGGCTGCCTCCTAAAATGGCACAAAACATTTCTTATTTTCATATCTTCACTATAATATGAACCATCATATACAGTGTCAATTTGTCAAACTTAGTTACAAAAAGTGAATAAATACAGCATTCTCTGTCAAATGGTCAACACTTACAGCAACTATTACCACTAATCTTTATCCAAAAAGTGAAATTTAAACAAGTATAAAAGTAGAACCATTACCGCCAAACTCTCACAAATTTGAAATTACTGTCTTTCTCCATGCTTTTTCTTATTGGATCCATGCGTTAGTTGGGATAAATTGTAATTCTTTCTCTAGCAGCTGTCACACCGCAATTTTCTCTTCTTTCAGTCTTAGAAGTACTGGTCTTTGGTCACTTTTCCCAAAGTCCATACCTTCAAGCAAAGAGTTCTTATTTGCCACCAGCTTTTGATGTTTCAATTGTGGCACGTTACCATTAGCTGCGTTATGGCTGCTGTGTCTAGCTGCTGGAACATCATGATTATGTTTCCCCTCATATGTAGTAATCACCGATTTGGGGTCTGCTGCAGCTCGCTCCACATGTTTACGAACATTGCATCCTGTACTAGTACACTTATAATAACTCCTGTTAACAGAAGCAATACGTGAGAAATTAGTCTTGCGGAAGCAGAACACAAGTAAAATGTATCATCGAAACACCTATGAATTGAAAGCAATTATGAAATTCAGGAGAAGAAAATGCAGGAAACAGCAAATAGCTACGTTGGGAAAGTATGAAACTTCAAACAGAGCTAACATCAAGAGGAATAGAAATAAGTGCTTAATGCTGAGACAATTGCAATAGCAAATCTTGGCTTCATTTTGATAGATCAGATTATAAACTTAACAAATCAAAACAAATAAATGAATGGTTAAACTCTCCTTCTATCTCTCTCTCCTCAGATCCTCAAGACATCCCGCCCTAAGGGCACAAAATTATAGCAGAAAGGTAACCTAAGTAGTATTCAACCGTTGTCCACTTCAGTTGTTTGGAGTAAACATCATTTTACCTATGATCTGTAGAACTAAAAATCTCCACTCATTAAGAGTCAAAGATAAATTACAACAATTAAACATTTCAATCCTCTGCCAGTCCAACCAATCAGTATTGTGTGAATATAGGATTGGTAATGCCTAAACCCCATTGGATGAAAATTATTGGCCACATATGTAGATGGCATGAAATTCATATGTAGATGGCATGAAATTATTGGCCACATATGTAAATGGCATGAACTTATTAGCTTTTCCTTCTGAAATGACCAGATATGGTAGACAATACATTGTACCAATAATTGCATGTCTGAACCAAAACATACAACCAAATTTTGGCAATTTGGTATTAGTAAATATTTATTAAAAAGTGACGGTCATGCTGCTACCAAGGAGGAGATCAAGTACAAAACAACCTGTTGTTGGATACCAAAAGTAAAAAATAATATCCAATCCATTACAAGAAGGACAACATGGACACAATCACTTTTATAAGAGGGCAAATGAGAAGTGAAAAAGGTTTGAGAATATCTGAAATCAGACAACAGCCCTGATTTAGCAAATGAGGTCTGAAATAGGACAGTATATGAACTAGAAAAAGGAAAAAGAAGAATTCGCTGCAAGACAGGGTCTTCTGACAGGTTCTTAGTACCTTCAAATTTTAAATCATAAGAATGAGGAGAATAGACAATGTGCAAACATATTCAATTTGACCATCTATATTTCTGAAACATTATCATGAAATTCTTCCCAAATTTCTAGGAAAGCACCGGGGTCTGAATAGATTCACAGTATACTATAAGTCATAGGTGAATTTTGATCATAGGATGTCATAGGATGGAGGGTATTTGTATGGAGGTTTTGCATTTTATTGAACTCATTATGAAGACCCATGATGAATAAACCCAGACTTGTACATTATTTCTTCTTCAGTGTAAGTGAGGTAGAATATGAAGCCCAGGCATACTCCCAAATTACTTCAAAAATCTCTTGTGGGCTTCAGGCATTAATTCTTCTGCATGTAATAAGAGGACTTCTAAAGGTTTAATAAAGTACAATGTTTTTAATGCTATGCACTGATGAAGTTACTAAAAACTAGTTTCAAAGGCCTTATTAATTTTGAGATCATTGAAAACTATATTCGTTTTTCCGATTTTGTCCGTATGTTCTATGCTATTCGCTTTCAAACAAACTAACAAATTTCAAACAGAAAACAGCAAAATAATTCCAAACTTTAATTTGGGGATTTAATGAGAGAAACTACAGGGAATTCGGCGTAGTTACATTCTCAATTCAATTATTATGTTTGCAAATATCCTTGAGATTCACTAGACATTGGAGATACCAAAAACTACAGGAGAAGGATACTAAAGTAGTATTCACCTTGGATGAGGATTCCCTTTTACCACCTTCTGGCCGTACTTACGCCACCTGAAACCATCATCTAAAAGATCAACTTCACTTCTCGTTTGAACAATGATTTTTGCTTCTGTGACTGTTTTGTGAGGTAAAGCAACCTCAGATGTTCCAACATCAACTTGCCTGCCATCCATGGCAAAAAAGAACAAAAATCAGAAAAATTAGCAGAAATAAGATCCGGGAATGATTACATACAACAAAGAAATATATAACTTGCCTTCTTTTCGGGTTAGGTTCATCCTCAACCCCTTCTGCTCTCATTGCTCCACCGCCTGCTTCCTCACTGTCACTTGATCCAGCTGGTGGCTCAGTGGGATCCACTTGAGCGGACTCCTGATCCCTCCCAGGAAATGAATGAGAAGTTGTTGCTTCGCTCAACTTTTTGATATTACCACCTTCATTTTGGGAGCTAGGTTCAGGATTAGACTGAGAATTCAAATTTCCGTTTTGGTCATCATTATCTTTTGCACGCTTATTGGCTTGAGGCACCTCATGGTTGTGCAGGCCTTTATAGATAATCTCAGTTATTTGGCCGTCACTGGAGCGTTCAACCTTCTTTTTGACTGGACAATTCAGATGTGTGCACTTGTAATAGCTTCGTGGATACTCGCTACCCTTGATCGGCTTCTGCCCATATTTGCGCCAGTTGTAGCCATCATCACTAGGCTTGTCAACAGCAAGAGGTTGCTGTTTTCTATCAGAATGTGAAGGTTCTGATGATTCCACCATGGAATTTTGAGGTTCAGACATTGCAGGCAGTGTCTGCTGCTGTGAAGCTTCAGCAGGAGCAAAGGATGAATTATCCATCAATAATTCACTGGAAGCTTGTAATTGCACAGGTTGATATTGAGCCTGCAAGTGCATTTGAGATTGGGCAGCTAGTGCAGCTTGAGCAGTAACCTGTGCCAAGGCTTGTTGATGGGACATTCCAAAGGGACTCTGCATTAAAGATCAAGGAAAATATCAGATCACCAGATTGGACCAAACTGATCAACAAACTAGGAAGAACGATAATCTCTTTATAATGTCTAGGTCCAAAATTCAATAAAATGTAGTTATTTCCCATGAAAGCTATATTCTCTTGTCAAAGCGCCAGGGAGGCATTAGGAATTTTGCAAGAGATAAAAGTTTCCGAATACGCTATGTTGTACTGGGGACAGTTTATGACCTCACCGATAAGCATTGTAAGGTTCAAACAGGAAAGAATGTCTTAATATAAATCATAAGCATAATGGAGTTTCAATCAAATTATATAACCAATATAACCAAAGCATGACTTTTCTTTCAGCCTGATTTGATTACTAAAATTTGCAACTCTTGGAAATCTCATAGTACATTAAAATTTTTCATCTGAGAAACAACATGGATACAAATCCTCAATGTCCAAAGCAGTAATCAGGACTTAAAAGCATTGTTGTGTAAGCACAAACAACTACAATACAGGACTCATGAGTAAATAAGTCAACCTAGTTAACTTGACTATGCCCCGCCAAGAAATAACGAAAACATTTAAAAAAAATGTTTAAACACAAAAAAATAAAACTAGTTCGCCCTTTAAAAAATCAAGCAGCTTAGAAGTGTCAGAATCTTCATTCCTTCAAAATCTTCATTCCTTCAAAGTTCCAAAATACTCAAGACATGATTTTCTTTCAAACTAAAGATCATATCATTCAAAAATAAAAAACGAAGAACAACAGCACGGAGAGGATCATATTTAGACCAATCAATTAATGTCACATCTTCCTCAATTACCATAAACAAAAGAAATCCAACAGTATCATCACCCAAAAGAACCATCAAACTACAAGGTAGGCACTTTCTCCACATTAACAGTGGGAACCTTTAAATTAGCGTCAAAAGCAAATATGATGAACCCAAAAAGTCCTCATAACCATTGCAAAGGTAAACAATCAACACAAACAGCATCTAACACCTCTCAATTGTTCAAAATCATCAAACACCATACTGAAACACCAAACAAGAACCAAAACCGCACAATTCCAGATCCAATTAAAACAATTACCTGAGGAGGAGAAAAGAAGCCAGGAGAATTCAACAAACCAGAAGGGCTTAACCCAGGAGGGACAGTAAACAATGGGGAATGAGCAACCACCAAATTCATAGGCCTACTCTGCTTAAACCCCAAATTAGAATTATTCCCTGGGCCATCCTGCTTGGGAAAAGAAGAAGAAGAATTACTATTGGGCAAAGAAGAATCGGCAAAGAAAGCAGGCCTGGCGACTGGAGATGCCATAGCGCCAGCAAGTAGCTGAGAGAAAGAACGGCAATCCGAGTCAGGGTAATTATCAGGGAAGAAAGAGGAGATAAGAGTCAAGGGGCCAGGGCTAAGTCCGCCAGTGAAAAGGAAATCCATAGAAGGCCTAGGGGGGAGAGTAATCGTGGGTCGTGCCGGAGCAGTAACCGGCGGCGTTGGTTTAGCAGTAGTGATGGAGTTTTGTTTCTCTGCCATTGGAGAGAAACTGAAAAATCCTATCTTTCAGTGAAAAAAATGGTTTCTTTCAATTGTTTGCCTCTGTAAATGAATCCTTGTAGATTGAAGATGATTATCAAAGAGATTTGTTGTATAGGAATGAAGGAGAGCTCTATGGTTTATCCCTGGTTTTTGAGGTGGTTTCGTGTTGTCTTGAAATTCAGCACAAAGTCCACGGAGTAGAAATGGACAATCCCACATTTTTCTTTTTTTCCTTTCTATCGAAGGAATATATATCATTTTTATTTATTTATCAAGTTTAATTAGTTTTCTTTACAATTTTCAATTTTTTAAGGATGTAAATATCTGATTTTTTTTTTTTAAATTCTAAGCCATTGAATTTAAAATTAATGAAGAAAAATTTTATAATACTTTTAGAATATTATACTCCTTTAAAATATATTATTAAAAAAGGTTAATACATCCTATTAAGATATAATAAAAAAATACAAATTTCATTTTATAACTTAAAAAATATGTATTATTAGAATATATAAAATTTCTTAATCACTATTATAATTTAGTTCCAAAAATTATTATATTTTACTATTTTTATTATTATAAAAATATTCTTTAATTTATTTTAATAGGTTTTTAGTAAGAAGATCTTCTTTAGATATTAGATGATTATATTTCTAATTAAAATTTATTTCATACACGATAATTCAACTTGAAATATCTTACTTAAGTCACTTATATTTTATTACTATATAAATTGTCACAAAAAAAAACTATATTGTGTTAATTTGGAGAAAATTATTACTACATAGATTTTCTCCAAATTAACACAATATTTTTTTATTTCACATTACAATAATATTTTATAAGGTATTGTACATGAATTAATCAAAAAATTAATGTTTACTAAAATATTCTCATAAATACTTTTCTAAACAATATTTTTATATAACTACTCACTGAATTGTGTAATAAAAATTAAATAAAGAAATTATTAAAAAAATATAAATTTCTAAAGCATAAGTGAAATAATCCTAAAATAATCAGAATATTAATAATTTTTTTTTTATAATTCTCGTACTTAATTAATGATCTAACATCTGATTTTAACAAGATTCGAACATATCGTGCAATGGCTGGATGTACAATTCGGAATATTAATGAGTAGAGATGGGAAAAACAGAAAAATTAATATATAAATATCCTTAGAAAGTGAAATTGACAAATGGCAAAAAAAATCGGATAAAATTTGTTGAATCCAATGGACTGAGTTGCCCTTGGCGACCGGCACTCTGTTTATGGACTCTGGACCCTCTTTTTTTTTTTTTTATGTTTTTCCTTTGTTTTTTTTTTTTTTACGTCTCAACCACTTCGTCGCTGACAATATTAATATCACAATCACTGATTCACTGTCTCCGCGCAAGTTGGCAACTGCCCAATCACCGTCGCACTCCCATCTTCCACTATTTTTTTCCCAAGGCTTGTTTGGATTAAATAAATTTCTTCATATTTTAAAATATTTATTTCCTATTCTAATTTTTCATGTTTAAAATAAAAAAAAAAAAAAAAGAAGCAGAAATTCAACCTATTTTAAACAAATTCCATTAAAATAGATAGAATTTACAAATGAATTCCGCGTTTTATACAAAAATATATATTGAAACAGTTCTACCCTCGTTACACTTTTACTACATTTTTATTTTTCTCAAATAAATTTTTTATTGATTAATATTTTTCAACATCAATTCTAAATAATAATCCATTATTATTTTACTTTTATTTTTTAACTGATTGTATTATATTTTATTTTAAATATTGTTAAGGATAAGAAAAAAAAAATCCTTTTAAAGTATATGTGAAAATCAATTAAAATTGGTTGAATGGTAACGATATCTATTCGCTTATGTCGAGTTTCAAATTTAATTCATAGCGTACACAAAATTAATTTAGAAAAAAGTCATCTAAGATGTGCTTGAATAACCTCAAACCGATTATTTAGCCAATAACAAAAGATATAATATGATAAAAAAAATTTGTTTATATAAATTGTTAAAATAAAAAAAATTCTTGTTAATTAATTTTATATTTTATACATAATTAATTAATTGGTTACTTACCATAAAAAAAAATTACTAATAAAGACAATTCAGAAAAAAAACACAAATGACTTATTTTTGTTCATTCATTCCAAGCATAAATTTATAGAATTCATTTCAATTATATCATTTAACTTATATTATTTCAAGCAAAAGAATTCATTTACAATTAAATTCCACATAAAATTCATTTACAAATAAATTGTACATACTTAGTTTATTGATTCCAAGCGGAAAATATTCTACTCATTTCATATTCATTTTTTAAGTTTAGTGATGTTCTCTTTTACATCTCACAGTTACACATATTTATTACAAACTTAATTTTTGCACACTCTTGTTTCTGTTTATTAATTACAAGATATTGATGCGGCCAAATATCAATGGATTGAATGACAGAAAAGAATGAACTATATTAATATCATTCAAGAGCTAAATTGATGTTAAGTGGCAATATCAGGGCTTTTAACCATAGTATGTCAACTATTAAAGGTATAATTTTTAGTATTTTACCTGAACCCATGATATGATAAAATACTAATCAAATCAACTAGGTAGATTTAATTATTATTCTTTTATATGCAAAAGAAATGAAAAGCAAAGGAAAATAAAAGGTTAATGCATTTAAGGAGAGAAGTGCAGCGTAGGTACAAAATATGTTGAAAGAGAAGGCTGCAGAAATGAATTAATTAGGAAAATGTAATAGCGATTGGTATTGGCAAGTGGACAGTCTGAGTCTCATAAAGCAGGAATTAAAACGTGATTCCAAGTTTTTTCAACCAAAACAACTCAAAATTTGCATTTCTTAATTAAGAGTGGACTCCACTTTACCAATTTTTTATTTTGTAATTAATGATGTTAATAAAAGTTCATGCACTTTCCAACCCTATCCAAAACTTCCATCCCTATCCACTTCCTCCTCATCTCTATTTCTTTCTCTTAACCTGTACTGCTGTTTTCACAGTTTAATTTCTTCACATTTTATTATTAAAAAATACTCAAATTTCATTACAGTATATCATAAATATATAACAACACGTGTAAATTACACATGTAGTATGATATACAAACTTCACTCTTGCTCATATTAATACATGAACTTACACATAACTTGCCACACTCAGAGGTAAACGTGACCAGTGGCGGCGGGACCATAAGACCAGTTCTAGGAGCAAACCTTCCTCTGTCGAGGAGGGTGATCGGCAGCATATATGGGTGGGAGCAATTGAACTGTCTAGTAGATGCTTAGGGTTAGGCAACTTAATGGGATAGGAAAAGAAACAAGAGGGTAAGAGTGGCGCGCTACAAGAATTTGATGATATTTTTCCCATATGATATATATACTTTTTGCTCTAGGAGAGAGAAGAGTGTGAGATTAATTTGAAGGGTTGAAGGGTCTTTTTACAATAAGTGGAATCCATAACAAGTTGAATATTTAGCTAAGACCAAACCATGGCAGGTCATGTGTACACCACTAAGTCTGTGTATGCTTTTTTTTTTTTTAGCAAAAGTGAAGTATGTGTATCAAATTGCAAAAAATGCTAAAACCCATGTACCTTGGGTGTAATTTACCAAGAAAGTTTGATTACAGTAAACTATGCATTTTCTGAAACCGTGGAAATGCCAGTAGTACATTTTAAGTCACAATTGGACCATTAGCTTTCCTGTTGCCCTTTTTCCATCTGATAAATAAAATAAAAATGACTACGCAGCCACAGAGTAATATGATACATCATCTTGAGGACATGAATTTCTATATCAAATCCGAAAACGAGTTTCATCCCATGAAAAAGCAGAAAGCGAGAAAAAAAAAAAACTCACAATTTAATCTCAGTAAAGTAAGTAGATGAGACAGCCAGGCCTTCTACATCGTAAGTTCTAACAAGCCTTTGTCTCTTGCCAGGACCTTCATGCCAACAAAACTCCAAATGAAAAGACTTGGATTCTGCAACACTCCTTGCAATGTCAACTGGGCATCCCATGTACATCCCTCCAGGTAATAATGTCATTTGATATCCTCCTTCAAATGTAACCAAGTTGTCTGCAATTGTACCCGTCCAGTGCACATTAGTCTTAGCATCAGCAGCACCAGATTTGGATGTGATATCCTGAAAATTTTTGTTCATAAGAATGGAGTCAGACTCAGATTTCAACCCTGAATGAACTCATTACATTATTATTAACATGTCCTATCAAAGTTCCCAGATACTGCCTTTTCATCTGCCTTCCACAACAAGGCAATTAGAGCAACCAGTTACCTGAATCAGCTGATCATTATCATCCATTTCAAGCAAAGATTCTGTATCAGCTTCGGCAATTGTTGATCCATAGACACCACTGCGTTTTGTTACAGAATGACCTTTCCACCGACCAAGAAATGGTTGGATCCTCTTTGCAGTATCCTACAATCAGATAAACCAAAGCTCATTATCATATGAATTATATAAATTTAGGGTGTTACTTCAGTGAAAATGAGACTACAGTTCCTCAACATCAGTTAAGTTAAAATTATGCTCAGACTTACCTTGTCATTGTCAAGTGAAGGATGAGAAATAATCCCATCACCTCTGTCCTCGAGGAAGATGAGAAGCATTTCTAAAACGCCTTTAGGATCCATAATATGAAAAGCTCTGGCTCGCCTATTATTCTGTAATGAATAAAGGCAATTCTCACATACAATAGAGGGTCGTCGGGAAGGAAGTTTGAGATTTCTACAAAATAGAAGAAAAATAAAGGTGGCAAACAAGTAAGCATGTGTTGAAATAAAGTTTACTAGCTACAAATTTTGAATTTTTATCAGAGCAGAAGAGAAAACAAAGTCTATTGACGTAATTCAGAAATGGAAATAGCATAACTATACGAGATTGTCAAGAGAAAGGCCAAGTTAAGAAAACTACTATATTTGGTGCTGCACCAAAAATATGTAAAGCAGATATGGCAGACAGATGGGAAAAGATCATTTAGACAAACAAGCCGCTAGTCCCCTCAATGAGAGGAAAAACTCAAGTGGCCACTTGGATGGGAGATAAGTTGCCTGCTATATCATTCTACGGTGAAAGGTTGAACAAAGTGGAACAAACCAGAGATGATGCTAGGCTTCAGTGGCAGCATTAGATTAATGCCAAACTCAAAACTTCATATAATGGAGATCGATCATTCTGCTTAACAAAAGCCTCTTGAGAATCAAGTTACACTTGTGCCAATGAAGATCCCCAGTCTAGTCTTACATGCCACTGAAACCAGTCATACTGATAAATGCTTCTTAGTTCTGCTCAATACTAGTAAAACTCTATGATCATCCAAAGCTCATGCCTTATTAGGAAAGAAGCAGTCACCTCGGTGATTCTTCTCCAGTGTCATCCTCCCCCAGCACTCCTTGCCTTAAAACAGTTTCTAACATGCCAGCTGTCTGGTACCTTAGAGCATAAGCCCTTTCATCGGGGAAAAAGCCAATCTGCAAACTAATAATTGTGGATATTCAATAGAAAAACACAAAAACAAGGCTGCAAGCTGTTTCCACAGTGAAACTTTGAACCGTTAAGTGAACTCACCTGTTGATATTTGTCCACAGTGAACATGTTAGTTTCCTTTATTTTGTACTCCGCCCACTCTGGCTCCTCATCATGTCCAGAGATTGAAGTACTTGATGTTGGTTGTTTTATATATAGACTAGAAACAACAGCAAAATTAAGCCCATAGAGAGATGAGAGATGAATAGAATGGGATACAATGCTGTATTAAAATTTAAAATGCTGAGATGAGAGAACCCAATTTACTTCATTGCCAAATGTGGCTGTACTACGAGGCCATCGTTAATAAATTCATTTGAACGATAAGAAATAATTTCTCTTGGAAATGATTTAAACCTCAATTGTATAAAACAGTGATTATTGCAATCACTATGCCCAACTAGAACCATGGGAAATTGCAGAGATTTTAAGAAAAAAGTTCGATTGGAGCAAAACACCATCCAATTTTAGTTACAGTCAAAACAATTGGACAAGAGAATGAATTCACACATACGTTTGAATGAGACTCATGAGTTCATCTTCTCCATAAGAACTAGCAGAAAGCTTTGTCGTGATTTTTTGCATCAATGTCCCATGAGCATCAAATTGCTGCAGAAAAATCGACAGATTACATTAGGCAAACGTTTTGAAAAGAATTAATTGGTAGGGAAAATGCCGAGTCCTCACATAAAAAGAACCATGCCACTTGCCCACATTGACGTCAACGAAGCGTTGAAGATTATCTATGGACATGGGCTCTGCTGTTTTTAGGTCATCTTCAACAGCCCTTAGGGTTTTGAAGGTCCGAGAAGTGGGAAGTGAGTGAGGAAAGGGAAATTGGGAAAAAGAATTGGAATTGGAAATGGAATTGGAGAGGCAAGGGAATGAGAGGGAATGGCAAATGGAAGCCATTGAAGCATATGGGAAGGAAGCAAATAGAGTCCTGTACTTGTTTATACTTCAAAATATCTTATCTCGTCGTCTCTAGAAAGATTTACCATATGCCTCTCTTGGTTTAATCGGTTCAACTGTCGACCAGCCATTAATCTGGTCGGTGTGGTATAAAATTCTAGGTTTTATGAATAGCAATCAGAATTTGATTTGAAAGTAGTTGGATCAGAATTCAAACAAGTTGAATGACCAAACCACTGCTTGAGTTATATTAATAATAAAATTAATTAAATAATATTTTTTTTTAAAAAAAAATAGATATTGGGTTGAACTATCAATTGAACTCGATTAAACTAATCGAATTATAAATTGATAGTTTTACCGGTTTATTGTTTAGTCTTGTTTCAATACATTACCACATTGTGCAAATAATAAAAAGACCAAGCTGATGAGAAGGTGCCACACGACGCCTTTTTTTTTTGGTTTTGGTGCTATGTGGCACTTTGGAATCCTTAACCTCGTTTCTTGAGAGATTTTATATGCAAAATCAGAAATTTATAATACTTCAAAAAAAGTGAAGGAATGAAAGAAATTGTGGAAATCAATGTATCTATATAGTCACGTGTTCATTTTCTTTCCTTCTCCATTTCATTCCTTCCAACCAAACATAGTCTAAGAGAATGATACTCCTTTAACAAGTTTTAAACCTTTTTCTCCATAATTTTCAAATTTTATATGTGTTAATTGCAAATTTTCAATTTAGCCCCCACTGAGAAATTCAAGTTAATTTTTAGTTGTCACTATTCTCTCATTCTACTTCATGATGCACTAGAGTAACAATTGAAATCCCCTAATTCATTAGGTTAAACGAAATTGGATCAATATTTACATATTTTCGACACAAGATTAGATTAATTTTACTTTCTGCAATTCTAATTTTTTTAGCTATTGGAGATTTTGTTTGTTATTACCTCTTCTTCATGTGTGTTGTCACCCCTATTTTGATGCTTTGATTAATTTATTGTTTAACTGTTCAATCAAATTCACATTTATAGTAAAGTTTCATTGGCCTATATGCAAGTAGTCCTTATTTGTGGCTAACTCTCATGGAATTTTTTCTAGTTATAAACTTATAATATTTTGAGATGTTGCTCCAGGCAAAATAACAAACTTAAAAATACAATGCAATCAAACACTAAAAATTAGTCCAAGCATGCTACATGATTGTGAGTAAAATAGTCTAACTATTGTTAAAAACATTTTGGGAGAGAAATAAGATTATAGTTACATATTGTTTTACATATGGGATGGAATAGGAGTTAACACAAACATTCTTTGATATTTGTTATTTTTATTATAAAAATATAAAGAGATGATAGTTTTTAAATAAAAATATTGTTTTTCCTTTCTTTTATCACGTTGCACAGTTTATTTAATATATGTTTTACTTGTAATTTTTTTTTAACTCTTGATCTCTTGATATTTAGCCTCTGTGAGGAAAATAATTTGATAGCGCCTCCTGACTAACGTGACGTATTCTCATTGATTGAGAGTGTTCACTCCTGAAATTTCACAAACAACACTCAACAGGAAAATGAAATCATTGAACAATATGAATTGATGAGGCTTTTAGACAATCAAGGGCCCGGTATCAATTGGACCTAGGCCCAAGCCCAGCTTGTAGTTACCTCCCAGGTTCAAAGCACCCATGAAAGCCCAAACAAACATCAAAAGCCCATGAGCAGTCTAAGGAAGCAAAACTAAGAACAGGGTTAAAAACTTAAAATTAACGACGACATGAACCTCAATTTCGTTTTTAGCTAAAGTGATTCAATATAAATGAATTATCAGTGTAATTTTGAAAGAATTATAAAAGATAGTAAAGAGGGGAGCCTATGATCAGCAAATGTGAAAAGGGTATCTCCCATTAAAGATAGGGCCTGCAATAATTCCAAAATGAGTGACCAAAAATTGGAACGAATATGAAATAAAGCATCAATTATTTTACGTACGTACAATATTTGAGCAAATTGGAAATAAAATCAGATTATCATGTGTTCGAAATTCTACAAAAATGGCAAGAATTTTAATTGGCTGTAGGCCCTAAGCCAATCCAATTTTCCAAAAAGGGATTTGGGCTGTGTTTGTTACTGCTTTTTTTTTTTTTTTTTTTTTTTTTAAGTGGCAACAGTGAGATTTTTTAAGAACAAAATATATGTACATATTTATTCTCCACCACTGACCCATCCATTCATAAAATAAAAGTAAAATTAACAATGATAATCTAAAAATAATTTAAACTACAAAGTTAAGAAATGGAATTCAATTGCCTAAATTATAAGCATGACATCCTGAACTATTTGAACATTCAAAATTAGATAGTTAAACAAATGTTGATATTAAATAAATATGTAATATTTTAATTCATAAGTGAAAATAATAAGAAAAAGTTATTTGTAATAATATTATGTTGATGTACCTCATTGGTATCTATAGTAGTAATAGGTTGAAGATGCACATACCACGGGACGAGCATGATTTTTGTTATTCTCGTCCCATCGTTAAAAATAGCGATAACTTTGTTTTTCATCCATGATCCTATGAAAATGAATTTTGAAAATTTTCCAACCTTAATTGAGCAGGATTCAGTGGGGATGGGAGTCATCCGCTCTAGTGAAAAGCCTATTTTACTTGAATGATTAACAAATTACACCGACTATTTAGTATGACAAATGTATAAGCTAAAAAGTTATTTACACTACATAGAATCCTTTGGCATGGGCTAAGATTCATAATGCCAGCAACATCAATGTGTTGAAAATTAATTATCAAACAGAATCATATATATGCAGTTCAAAAAGCACGACCTACTTTTCTAGTTTTATTGTTACTTTCTATGTCTTGTCTATTCGCCTAATGATTATAATAGCAACAAAAGAAGCTAATCATACCATAAAAAAGAAGGTAATCATCAAATTAGAGAGAGATGCATACTCATTTCTATGAAAAAAAAAGGGGCAAAAAATGCATCTCCCTCTACTATTTTACCTATTGATCAATTTTTTTTAACGTATTAAATATCTGATTTTTTCATTTTAATATTATTAGCTCTAAACTCGATCTTATTTTACTACATGTAACATACTTTGTTAAGTGACATGACTAATAATATTTCAACATGTAACACAATTTCAGATTATTGCCTAAAAAAATATATATATATATATATTAATTAGAAGTATATGTTCCATAATTTCAAGAAATGAAACTATGTAATTCTTATTTGGAAGTGTATTTTTTACAGATTTGTCATTGAATGAAGCGTATTATATATATGCAAAAGATAAATTGAATTTGGACTAATAATATAAAAATTAAATATTCAATATTCAATATTCAATATGTCATAAAAATCTATCAGGACTTAGAATAAGTTTTGCCAAAAAAGAATATACAGCAAAACAAAGGGCATATGCAAATATTGGTGACAATTGCACATGCACATGTGCATTTCAACCAAGCACAAGTGGACTCTTTGAACTATTCCTTCTAAAAATTACATAATACTTAGAATTACAAAATCCTCCTTCAGTTCCGGAATTAGTGCACAAAATCCTGGGCGTGTTCACCAACCACATGATAAAAGGACCCCAGTAGATTTATTACACAACCCGATAAAATCAAAGGTTAATTAGCACAGTCTACGCAATTGAATTTTGTAATAAATAAATCCAAGAAATCCTTTTGAGTTTAATTTTGACAGAACACACAGTACTTTCTAAAAGCAAAAATTGATACCACGCGCTAGCTTAATCAACACTCACCCAATTTCAGGTCAACTACCATCAATAAATCTACACACCCAAGGAAAAAATAAATATGGAAGACAACTCAATTTCCCTTCACAATTCGTTAAGGAAATGTCTGTGTTGATCCTCAGGAAATCATGAAAATTTTGATGAATCAAATGTAACTACCATAAATGGACAAATGCATCCCATACAGCACCAATTATTAGAAAAGCTGGTAGAACATACTGGCCTCTGAGACTGGAATAAGTAGATGGAGAGCCACTCTGCTCCTTTAATGGGGAAACTGAAGGAGGTGGAGGTGGGTTTTCAACATGAATTGCTAGCTTCATGCCGCCAAAACAGAACCCTTTACCGCTAATGATGTAGTAATTGCGAGTCTCATTCAGGGGAACCACATCCCTTCCAGCTCCCCTTGTCCAATTGCGAAGAGGATGATCAGAGTTGCATGACTCATAATCGGTCTTATTCACCTCTAGCACATTATTTTGATTCCTGTCATACACAAAATCTGCAAAACAACTGAAATGAGCTTTTATATTTCAAGAAATTGAATACTAAAATTTCATGTCATTTTAGCAGTAATGAACGTTTTCTTATGCAAAATTTGAGCATCCACTATTGGAATTGACATTTCAAGCTCTTATATGCGGAAGCTCAATTGTCAAACAACTGAAACAGTGGACGAAGAAAACAAGATTACAACACATCTAATAGGAAAACTGTAACACATTCAGTTATTTCTCCTGTTGGACGTTAACTGTTGGTATTATAAGAATTAAGGGAATCAATATGCACTGTCAAATCTGCAAGCAGAAAATGCAATGTAAGGAGTCCTGTAATCCAATTACCTTCATCTGCCATGTGCAAAGAATGCAGAATTGAATTACATAAATGTTTTAAATTTTAACAATGTTCCAACACATTTTTTTTTTATGAAAGAAAGGATGTGATTTGAAAATCCCAATCAACTTAATTAACTTTTGTGGGTTGATGAGTATGGAGAAACCTAAAAGACATTATGAACCTGAATTCAAGTTGAGACATGAGGCTTTTATTAACAATGTAGTCAAAGGCTCAAAGCAACTGAGGGACTGAACTTCTTGCCTAAATTATGTGATACACCTAAACGAATAGCCTAGTTCACATGTGAGGTCCAACTTTCAAACTATTTCATGTGTCCTACATGATTTTAAAGCAGGCTTTTGCATTGTACTTTGACTCCTAGGACATTTTGCTTTATTTCTGCATCAGCCTAGCAAATCAAGACTTTAGCGAAATTCTAACACTTAACAGCCCAAAAGTTGCTAGTGATGGCATTAGTTCGAATGTCGTTATCACTGAGCTAGGAGGAAAAACTATTGATAAACTAATTAACCATTTATCCAAATAATTCATGCAAGAGACAACTAATAACAGTAAAGTGAAAAAATGGAAAATTGAATACTCACCGAGTTAAAGCAAGTCAAGCTTTAGGAAAATCATATTTAGTAGAATCACCAAAAGAGAAATGATAAAAACACACAACGTAGGCCTTTACTATAAAATTAAAAGCAGAATCGCTGATCTGTATTATTGGGAACAAAAGTAATTAGCACAAATTAAAAAATGAGCAAAACCACAGTTTTCCCTCGAACAAATTGTAGTTTTTTCTTTTTTCTTTGATCATCAATGAGTCACGTAGAACACTACTTGAAATTCAAAACAGAAAAGAAAATTACGATTCAACTTTCCTACAAATTTCTCTCCGCTAAGCCTATTATTAGCAATTACTGTTATCTGTGATTCTGTTCTAAGAATTCAATGTCCGCTTATTTTCTTTGCATTTTTTCAGCATCCAAACTCTGTTTCCGTCAATGGAACTCACATAACAAACCAAAGAATATTCTAAACTTTTACAAACAAAATTCAAACTTCAAACTAACTTAAACAAGTAGAATCTTCCAAAGCAATTCATACAGCAGCTTAATCAAACGAACAAAGACAACCGAAAAACGAAAAAAGTTAAATATAACTCTTTTCCAATCGAAGGCAGTTGCAGATCTAATCGAATTAGCTCCACGACGAATTTAAAATGAGCTAAAATCAAATAGCGAAACCCTACCCGTTGTCTTAAGTAGTGTAAGATAATATAAAAAAAAGATAGACCTACATATAGATCTGAAGCTGGAAACGTGCAAGAGAAAGAGAGAAAGAAAGAGACATACAGAGCCAGTCGCCATTGTAGAAATGCTTGCCCTGAGCCCAAATAGTGTAGTTGACATTAGGATTCCAGAACTTATTGCCCCCTACAGTCCATTTAGTGGCAGAAACTGCCGGCACCATAAACATCATAAGCAGAACGGCGGCTACCGCCAGTAGCATAGGTGAGGTAAACCCACAAACTCTCGTAGCCATCGCTTCTCGCTATTTTCCTTTTTCACCTGGACTGAAAAGGAACTCTTTTGCTACCACACTCAAAGCCGTTAAACTTTTGGCGTTTTATTGGGTTGGTTTGGTTTCAATTTTATCTACGAATTGTGGGCCCTTAATTATTTGATTTTGCACATTAATCCTCTCAACTTCCAATTTAACATATTAAAATCATAATTAACCATAATTACAGTTGCAGTGAAATTTGTAATGACATCATTGGTTCTAAATATCAAAATCGATTAAAAAAAAAAAAACTCTTCTCAAATGCATTAGAAACTACATTTTTTTCCTTTTGATGAGTTCCCAAATTGATATACTATTTTTAATCTTTACATAATTAAAACATAATTTTTCTATATTATATCCATACTTTACCTTTATTTAACTAACGAGTAGAAATAGATAAGTATTCATTAGTGACAATTTTCAATAAATTTTGTATTGAAATTTAAAAAATATTTATAGTTTTAAATTAGTATTATGTAACTTATTGATTTCTATGCACGATAAATAAAAGTATAATAGAAAAGTAAAATATAACTAATATTTTTTTTACTGAAATATAACCAATATTTATAAATGAAAAAATTGTCAATAATTTAAGACGAATTGAGTAATATTTTTTTTTCTGACTGTAAAAATTATTGTATAGGACATAAATGAAATAAGTAAGATACTTTTGAGAGAGTTCGATATTCATAACTAATTAATCTTGTTAATCCGGAATTTAGAGTGTGGTTATAATTGATTAATAGGTTATTGTGTAAAAGTGAAAAATCGAGAGGTATGTAACAACTGAAAATCATGAATCTCATAATCTTATTATTTTTCTTTTATTTATATTAATATTAGGAATATATATAAAAGTACCATGATCAAAGAAATATATAAAAGTAGAAACTTCCTAATTTTATAATTTTATGATATAGGAAATATATTTTCCCCCTGTAACCAAATTCAGGAAGCTGATTTTAAATTTTTACAGGAGAAGGAATCCTCTAATTCTTTTATAAAAACATCATATTTATTTATTTGTAAGCCAACCGAACCGGAGATAATTTATTTTATAGTTGATACATCGCTTTATTCGTGTACTGAGCCAATAAAATCATATCACGTAATATATTTTAGAGTATATAGTTTATAAATTAACCTCTATGATTTATATTTTAAAGTGTAAGGTGTTTATTTTAGGATCTAGAATTTTGTTTGAATAATTATAACTATCAAATAATAAATTAATTAATTACATTTTTTTATTTTTTTTATTAGTCGAAAACTGAGTTGATTTTATTTTACTAGTTTTGCATATGAATACAATGGTGTGCCAGTTATATGGTAAATTTTTTGACTAGACAGTGTATCTTATCTTTATGTTATATTTTTCCCTAATATAGCCAAATACACTATTAGGCCCCTGCACTTTTCATATTTTAATAACTTGATGCTTATAATTTAATTTTGTAATAAAATCCATAAATTTTTAGTTTAAATTTTTGAAATAGAAATGGATATAATTATCAAAAAAAAGGTAAAAGCTTGAGGACTCAGTTGAAAATAATAAAAGTGAATGGTCCCAGGATAACACTTTTACAAAAATTAAGGGGTTGCGTTTTGGCAAGATAAAAGTACAGCTGTAGCTTAGGAAGAAAAGCTTACTTGTTAGTAAGGTTGTAGATAGATCTGGAAAATTAGTGTGCATTCTTCAATTTGAAAATAATCTTAAGAAAAAAATATAGGTAGGAGTTAAAATAAATTGATAATGGTTTTGTGAATTGGGATAAAGAAGACAAAGAATAGGCTAGACAAGCTGTCCCAATCCAGGGTTGTCTTTCTTTTGGATTCTGATATATATATATATATATATATATATATATATATATATATATATATATATATATATTCCATTTTTAGGCTGTCCCTTTGTGGTCGTCGTTACTGTATTGTTTTTCCTTTTTAATTCAAAATAGGTCTTCAAATTCCACTTAACCAATTACTTTACGGCTCCACTTGGAATAAATGAATTTTGAGAAATTTATTTTCAATTCCAATTTTTTATATTAGGAATGAAAAAAAAGTGAATTATACAAAATTCAACATGCATTGAGCAAATTTCATCAAAATAGATAGAATTTACAAATGAATTCTGTATTTTATGCAGAGAAATATTTTGGGACAATTCTATCTTCACTATACTTTTATTATACTTATATTTTTCTTATATAAATTTTTTTTTTGATTAATATTTTTCTAAATATTAATCCATTATTATTTTACTTTTATTTTTTTAATTGATTATATTTCATTTTATTTTAAATATTGTGAAGGATAAGGAAAAAAAATTAAAAATAAATAAATTTTTCTTTTGAATTTTATATAAAAACGAATTAAGATTGCTTGAATGGTAACAATCTTTAATCACTTATGTTGAGTGTCAAATTTAATTACTAGCGTACACAAAATCAATTTGAAAAACAGTTATCTAAGAAGTACTTGAATAACTTCAAACAGATTATTTAGCTAATAACATAAAATATAATACGATAAAAAATGTTTATATGTAAATCTAATTATAAATTGTTAAAAAAAATATTGTTAATTAATTTTATATTTTATACATAATTAATTAATTGGTTATTTATTATAAAAAGTATTGATAAGGACAATTCAATAAATAAGCACAAATGAAGTATTGTTTTTCATTCATTCCATGCATAAATTTATAGAATTCATTTCAATTCTGTCATTTAAGTTATTTAATTGCAAGCATGAGAATTCATTTACAATTGAATTCCACGTAGAATTCATTTACAAATGGATTCTATAAATGTAGTTTATTAATTCCAATGGGAGCCTACAACAACTATTTATAATGCTTAATACTCATAAAAAAAACCCTAAATAAAGTTCCAAACTGCATAAAAAAATTAGTCCTTTTAAATCAGAACTAGAGAGTTGGAGCCAAAATAAGAGTTTTTCCTTTCATTAATAAAATATCTCTAAGTGGCTCAATCGAACCAAAATTGATAACTTTCTGTTTTGTACGAGTTTATTCATCGAAAATTACTCTCTCCAAACACCACGAATGCGAACAAAATAAGACAAATAGACACAGATATCCGCAAATGGTGTAGTTTATTAAATTTCTCAAACATGTTGCAGTTGCTTTTTTCAAAGATTTGGAAATCTCTTAATCTTTGTATAACAATAGTTTTGGATAATTAAGGACCTTCACATTTCTTTAGGAGCATAGTGGCCACTATTCGAGATAGAGTATATCTTTGCTTAACTGAATTGGTTATTAGTAATTGAGTTTGACTTGGTTTAGAATTAGCTAGTTGTATATTGGTTACTTAACTGAATTGGTTATTGAGTTTGACTTGGTTTAGAATTAGCTAGTTATATATTGGTTACTTAACTGAATTGGTTATTGAGTTTGACTTAGTGTAAGCGTCGGAATTTTCCGTCCTCAAAAAAAAAAAATAATAATAATAATAATTCGCACGTGTCACACGACTATAACATACAGTCGTGCGACTATTGTTACAGTCGTACGACTGTACGATCGGAGCAGGTGAAGAACACCATACCCATGATATAAGAAAAGAGAGGGGAAAAGATGGGCAATTAATGCCCGGTTTTTGGTGAAGCAAAAGCAGAAAATAAGAGGAGGAAGAGAAGAAAAGGGAAGGATTTTTTTTTACACTTAGAATTTCTAGTCTTGGAGAGAGAGAGAATTGGAAGAAAAAGGGAAGAAAAAGAAAAACCTCACAAAAAAACTTCAAGCTTCTTTTTCTCTTCTTTTTCTTTATAATTCTTGAGTGTTTAGATTAAAAATCTATTAGAAATCAATAGGTTAACAATCTGATTCTCTAAACAAATTAAATTTTGGACTAGAAACCTTAAGATTCCCAAGCATTTTGGAGATTTTGGACCCAAACTTCTCAACTTTAATTCAAGGAAAAAGAGCAAATTTAAGTCGATTGAAGCGACGTCAGAGGTCAATCTACGGTGGATAAGTGCCAAAAAGGTGAACACTCTTCATTCCCTCCATTTCTCATGCTTTCTGGGTGAATTGGTGTGTTTTTGTGCATTTTATTTAATTCCTGCGTTTTATATTTCTGAAAATCAAGAACAGTCGTGCGATTGTTCTTGAGGTGATGAACAATCGTACGACTGTAAATATAGTCATACGAGTGTTCTTGGTTTCCAGCTGTTTTCTTTCAGTTTCATTTTGAATAGTTTTTGGTGAAATCCTCAAATTGGAACGATTTACAGTCGCATGACTGTAATTATAGTCATACGACCGTAATTACTGTCGCATGACTGTAATGCTCATCCAGAATCAGAATTTCCAAAAATTTCTAAAGAAAATCATAAAAAATGAATTTTGTTATGTGCATTCACTACCTTAGATTTAATTTTCCATGTAATTGCATTTTGAACAATACAACGATGGAGACCCGATTCTCCCGAAAACCGACTCACCTCACATGCCAAAATCAATTAAACTGGAAAATAAAATGTTTTCAAAATGATTTTCCCACAAATACAGGGACGTTTCAAAATGTTTTCCAGGTCTAATCGGGCCGGCTAGCCGAGCCGACCCGGTTATCCCCCTAATTGCATGTTCCTGAATTTCTAAATTCCCAATTCTATCTATTCGAGTCCTATTTGTGGCGTACCGTATATTGTGCTAACCCTCTGTTTTGCAGCTTTTTATTTTTATTTTTATTTTTGATATATTTGATAGATTTATTCGTGTATCCTAGGCGATTGTATTTTTTTTAAATAAATCGTGTATTTTAGGCGATTGTAAAGTGAGGATGAGAGTTTTTATTTTTTTTCAATTGAGTTGTATAATCGGCCTTTCTTATTTTTTGTATATTTTGAATGTATGTTTTATTTTTCTGTAATTAATTTCCTGCATTTTGCTTTAGCATCGGATAATTAAAATAAACAAATTAGAGTTAGAAAAAGATAATAAAGCGAATTAAATATGGTTATATAAACTGTAAAGTGAAAGCAAGCTAGAAGTTAAGTAAGTCATTTGCCCGAACCCTAAATCTCTGGATTAGGTACAGCAGTCTGTCTTCGGTAGGGAGCTGTACCGGAATTCCCGGATGAGCTGATCCGGGTGGTGACTCTGCCACTGATCTCGGGATTTAAGTTTCGAGGTCTTTAAGTTAAAAACAGGAAAATGTTTTCTACAAAAGAATTTCCAAATTAAATCTACAATTTTCTAACTTAAGATAAACAAAACCCGTTTTCCAAAACCAAATAAAATAATCTATAATAATCATTTCATTTTCCCCGGTTCGCTTTGCCGTGTCCCTTTTTTAAAAAGGTCGTCCGGTCACACTTGGTTTAGGATTAGCTAGCTGTGTGTTGGTTAGTTTGTTGTATGTGATATATCTTCAGCTGTATTTGAATATCTGAATTTGTATATATAGCCCTAATGGGTGATCAATGAAGGACAAATCAGTCATAAGTTTCAGCTTAAACTTATCATGGTATCAGAGCTATCAGACCTCTGATTAGCTTTAAAAAAAAAGATCAATGGCAAGTGAAAGCAAGAAATCCGTATACACCTTGTCATCAAATGATAATCCTAGAAATATAATAACCCAGGTGCAATTGAAGGAAGATAATTATGAAGAATGGGCTCGTTCAATACGAACTGCATTGCGAGCAAAGAAAAAATTTGGTTTTATTGATGGAACTGTGACCGAATCTGATGAAGATGACGAAAACTTGGAAGATTGTTGGACTGTGAATTCTATGTTTGTATCATGGATATTGAACACAATTAGTCCAACGGTGAAATCTACTCTGACTAACCTGGAGATTGCAAAAGATCTGTGGGATGATATTAAAGACTATTTTTCGGTGACTGATGGTGCAAGAATACAGTAGCTAAAAGCAGAACTTGCTAATTACAAACAACAAGGAGCATCACTCGTGAATTATTATGCCAAGTTGAAGCAATTATAGGAAGAGCCGGCCAATTATGATGTGATTTCCGCATGCAAGTGTGGGGGTTGTAAGTGCAACATTGCAGCTGAATTAACTAAGAAACGAGAAGAAGAAAAACTCCATCAATTCAAAATAGGGTTGGACGATGTATATGGGACCGTCCGTTCAAATATTCCGAGTTCTTCTCCATTGCTTGGTGTGAGTAAAGCTTATTCTTTGATGTGTCAAGAGGAAAGAGTTCGAAATGTCTCAAAAGGCAAGGAGATCAAAAGCGAGACAGTCAGCTTTATGGCCCAAACTAAAGATAAAAGTGTTGTTTGCACATATTGCAATCAAGAAGGGCATAATGCTGAGGGTTGTTTTCAATTAATTGGTGGGGTGATCGACCAAAAACACCTGATCGAGGTTGAGGTAGACAAAATGGAGGAAGGGGTCGTGGCAGGTTTGCAGGAAGAGGAAGAGCTGGAGCGAGAGTTAATGTTGCACATACTATTGTGCAATCCGCTGAAGACACAAAGAATCCTACAACTCCTAGAGATTTGACAAGTGAACAATGGGCAGCCATTCTCAGTTTGGTGAACTCATACAAACCAGGGACTGGTGAGAAGATGACTAGTAAGAAAAATCTTACTTGGATAATTGATTCCGGGGCTACTCAACATATGACGGGAAATTCAGGCAATCTAACTAGCTTAAGGAGGATATTAGGTTAACCTATTGGTTTACCTAATGGGAATCAAGTGCTAGCATTGCAAGAGGGAACACTTCACATGGGAAAACACATGCAGCTAGAAAATGTTCTTATTCTCTAGGACTATATTGCAATCTGATTTCTGTGTCACAGATAGTTGATGACTTAAAATACGATGTGTTATTCACTAATGAGCTTTGTTTAATACAGGACCGCACTTCAAGGATGATGATTGGAGTGGGTGAATGACGCAAGGGGCTTTATTACTTCAAGGAGTTACCAACTCAAGCACATCAAGTTCGGTTGATAAATTCATATGACCTGTGGCATATAAGGATAGGACATCCATCTTCAAAGATAGTAGGATTAATTCCTGGCATTAAGAATAACTTGGGTTTGAATAAAAATTGTGATACTTGTTTCAAAGCTAAACAAACTAGAGAAGTATTTTGGTCTAGTAGGAATAAAGCTAGTGAAATATTTGAACTTGTTCATTGTGATTTGTAGGGACCTTATAGAGTCTCAAGTTCTTGCAATGCATCCTATTTTCTTATGATTGTCGATGATTTTTCCAGATGTGTGTGGATATATTTGATGGTAGATAAAACTGAAGTAGGACGTATCTGGCAAAATTATATTGCCATGGTTCACAGACAATTTGACAAGGATGTTAAAATAGTTAGAAGCGATAATGGAACTGAGTTCATAAGTTTGAAAAATTATTTCTCTACCAATGAAATCATTCATCAAACGTCATGTGTGGGAACTCCACAATAGAATGGACGAGTGGAAAGGAAGCATCGTCATACACTCAATGTGGCAAGAGCTTTGAAGTTTCAAGCAAACTTACCAATTGAATTTTAGGGAGAATGTGTGCTGACTGCTGGATACTTGATCAACCAAACTCCCTCTCAACTTCTAGGAGGAAAAACGCCTTATGAAGCATTATATGGTAAGCCTCCTAATTATAACCACATTCGTACTTTTAGGTGTTTGTGTTATGCAAAGAACTTGAACAGGAACAAAGATAAATTTGCTAGTAGAAGTACAAGGTGTGTTTTTGTGGGATATCCATTTGGTCAGAAGGGATGGCGATTGTATGATTTAGAAACATGGAAATTTTTTATATCATGTGATGTTGTGTTATGCAGCTAATCATGTTCAAGTCAGCAAGCATAAAATTTCATCTGAGCCAGTTTAAGTAAATGAATGTTTTGAAGAGAAGGTGGAAGGAGATGGAATTGGACAAAATGATCCTGGTGCTTCAGAAGACGAGCACCTAGAATGTGAAAATGATCTTGGTGCTTCAGAAGACAAGCACCCAGAATGTGAAAATGATCTTGGTGCTTCAGAAGATGAACACTTAGAATGTGCTGATGATGAAGGTGTTGAATTGAGGGAGGGAATTACAGAGATCGAGCCCAGGTTAGAATGTGTAGCTAAAGTAGAAGGGGAGAACGAACTTAGGCGTGGTCTTCGATCAAAGCAACAATCTACACAGCTGAAGGATTTTGTAACTTATTCATCACAATACAAAGACACTAGCCCCTTTACAAGTTCATCCAAACCTACACCGTCCTCTGGTATGTCATACAACTTGGCTAAATTTGTGAATTACACTAATTTTTCACCCAAGCATCAAGCTTTCTTAGCAGCCATAATAGCCAATGCGGAGCCCAAATTTTATCATCAAGCAGTGAAAGATGCTTGATGGAGAGAAGCCATGAGACACGAAATTACTGCCCTTGAAAAAAAAATGGAACTTGGACACTCGTTGATTTGCTACAAGGAAAAAAAGCGATAGGAAGCAAATGGGTATACAAGATTAAGTACAACTCAGATAGCACGGTTGAGTGATATAAGGCACGATTGGTGATTCTTGGCAACAATAAAGTAGAAGGGATCGACTACAACGAAACATTTGCACCAGTGGCCAAGATGGTTACAGTGCGTACATTCCTTTCGGTGGCAGCAGCTAAAGGATAGGAACTTCACCAAATGGATGTTCATAATAACTTTCTTTATGGAGATTTGGCAGAGGAGATTTATATGAAGCTGCCTGATAAGGTCGGTTTCGACCTTATCTTTTAGCCAATTTCGTGGTTTGAGTGGTAGTTTTTAGAATCATTTATGTGAATGTTTGATTGGTTTTTTTTCGTATTTTGTGATTTTTATGTTTTGGTTTGATTTCTTATATTTTTAGTATTCCTCGTGTTTTTTCGTGTTTTATGGTCCGTGGTTGTGGTGCGGTTATGTCCCTTTGTGTTTGTTTTGGACAGGCATTAGGACCCGGATCGGAAGTTGGAGCAACGGCGGTAAAGAAGGGCTTGAAGTGCTGAAAATCAGAATGGCACGGCGTGCCACAATGGCAGCACGGCGTGCCAAGCCAACCAGCGTGCCAAGAGTTCCAGAGAAGCAGCACGACGGCGTGCCATTTCAATCAGCACGGCGTGCCGATCCCAACTCTGCATAGCACGGCGTGCCGACTCCACCAGCACGGCGTGCCGAGACCCGAAAATCTGCTGTTGCCCTAATTTCAGCTTTTCTTTTCTGTGGTTTTAACCTAGCCGTATAAATAGGTTATTTTCTTTGTTTTAGAGGATCTTTTTCCCATCTTGTAGAGGTAGAGCAAAAACTTGTAGCTAGGGTTTAGCTTGACCTTTTTGTTTTCTTTGAATCTTGGAACCATCGATTGGTAGATTGCTTTGCATTGAACCTTCCCCTTTTGCAACGTTCTTAGTTTCGGCTCGGGTTCGTTAATAGAGGTACACCTCCAAGCATCTTCACACCGTCGGCATCCGGTTAATTGGATCAAGAAGGGCATAAGTTTTTCTTTTTGTCTTTTGTAATTCAATTTAGCTAACTTTTGATTCCGCAATCGATTTTGTTTGGTTGAAAACATTGAATCTGTTACATCTTTCTTGATTAATACAGTTGAATGTAAGTTAATTTCAATCTTTATTCCTTTTCTTTATGCAATCCCTTTAGTGATAATCTAGTCTCATAAGATCTTAATCTATTAAGTTCATATTCGTGGCATTACCTAGATTGACACCTAGGCAACCATCAGTATTGACGACACTGTGGAACATACGTGCCCCTATTTTCTGAGCTTTAAGAATTAGACCGCCTCTAAACAAGGAAAACCGGCTAAGGACCTAAAAGATCTAGATACGCTAGGTTGATTTAATTGGAGGAATATAATTGAGGGTTAATTGTTGAGTTAACTTCGTCTTTTGTAGTTGATTAATTAAGCCATCCCCATCAGTCTTCATAGGTCGGTAAAACCGCCAATTGATATTCCAAATTCAAGGGCAAAGTAAGCTGGGATAGATCAACTAGGAGTAGACTAATATAGTTGTTAATATAATCAAACCTAAATTTAGTTCCGCTTAGACACGTAAAGACTCTTAGTAATTTAGTGATTATCGAGGTTTAAATTCCTTGTGGGATCGATACCTGGACTTTAGGCCAGATTTTATTACTTGAACGACGAGGTACACTGCCTTTGTTTGTGAGTCCGTTCGGGCTCCATCAAGTTTTTGGCGCCGTTGCCGGGGAATTTTAACTTGTTTCGATAACATTAGATAAAAGGATTATTTTCTGATCTAAGCATTGTTAATACTGTTCATATTCTGTTTTTGGTTTTATTATTTGTGTATAAAATTTATTTTCTTTTTGTGTGAGTGTTTCCTAGCTTATGCAAACTCGTTCTCAAAGTTCTGAATTATTACCTTTGGATACTGAAATTGACCGTACGTGTAGGAATATTCGAAGATCCCAAAGAGTAGTAACCGCAGCCATGGACGAGGAACAAAGGCGACAAATGAGGAATGAAATCGAAGCCGAGATGAGGGCGAGGATTGAGGCTGAAGTTCGGGAGCAGGAACGTCTCCGCCAAGAACGTCAGTTGGAAGGCGCGGGAGATGATAGAATTATGGCGGATATGATGGCACCCCATCGTCCTAGAAACCGGGCTGGTGTTATTCTACCACCAATCACTGCTAACAACTTCGAGCTCAAGACGAACATGATCCAAATGGTGCAAAGTAACGGCCAATTTAGTGGAGCTAGCAATGAAAACCCGAACGATCATCTCGATCGATTCCTAATGGTGGCTGATACTGTAAGACTCAATGGAGTTCCCCAAGACGTGATCCGATTGAAGTTATTTCCATTTTCTTTAATCGGAGGAGCTGTTGAATGGTACAAGTCCCTTCGAGCGGGATCCGTAACGTCATGGGACCAGCTTGAGGAAGAATTTTTGGCTTATTACTTTCCTCCGTCTAAAACAGTCCAATTGAAGAATGAGATCACAGCCTTCCGGCAATTTGGTTCAGAATCCATGATGGAGGCATGGAGGCGCTTTCAAAGACTACTCAGAAACTGCCCACACCATGACCTTCCTAAGTGCACTCAAGTAAGTATTTTCTATCATGGGATTTCGCCTTCTCACCGTGCTATCATTGACTCATCTGCAGGTGGGGATATTTTCAATAAAACCGCAACGCAAGCGGAAGAACTTATTGAGGAACTAGCTAGGAAAAGCCCCTTGTGGCAACAAGAAGTGCCAACGCGAAGAGATGTCCATGCTGTAGAAATGGGACGCCGTGATACAGCAGTGGAAGAATTGAATAAGAAGGTTGATCTTATGATGGCACATCTGAGTTTGAACCCAACACACCAACCTGTGCTGTGTGTGTCTTGTGGAGGGGACCATCCCGGTCAAGAATGTGGAATGGGCAATCCATCAGCCCAAGAGGTAAGCTATGTTGGAGGTAACCAAAGGTATAATCAACCACCTCTTCAAAATGCTTTCCAAAATAATAACAACTTTCAAAGAAGATTTCAACATCCGAATCTATCCTATGGTAACAATCAAAATGTGTTGAAACCTTCTAATGATTTTTTGCAAGACTTTCGTAATCAAGAGCTTGGTAGGGCTCCTCAATCTCAATGTGGTCAAAATAGTAATGCTCATAATGTTAAACAAGATGAGTCGGTATTAAGCCTTCTTAAGGACATATCAACTCGTCTGGCTACTAACGAAGCTCGTTTGGCCAATAGTGAAGCTTTGAACAGGGACCTCACCAACCAGTTGGCTCAAATAGCTAGAAGCTTGCAAGAACGGCCTCAAGGAAGCCTTCCTAGTACAACGGAACCGAACCCAAGACAAAACCCAAGGGAGACAGCCCAAGCAATTACTCTAAGGAGTGGGAGGCAAACGGAAGAACCAAGGGTTGATCAACCCATGAGAGTAAGTAATCAATCGGAAGAAGTAAGTCATTCTAAACCCGAAAACATCTCTACTTCTTCTAATGCTCAAAAGGAAGATATTTCTGTTCCTATTAGTCCTTACATTCCTAAACTTCCTTATCCAAGGAAGGAGAGAAAGGACAAATTGGACCAGAAATACTCTAAGTTCCTTGACATCTTTAAAAAGCTTGAACTTAATATCCCTTTGGTGGAAGCTCTTCAAGAGATGCCCACCTATGCTAAATTTTTCAAGGAGCTAATTGCAGGAAAAAGGAGATTAGGGAATGACGAAGTAGTGGCCCTAACAGAAGAGTGTTCCGCGATTGTAAGCAACAGACTTCCACCTAAACTAAAGGATCGAGGCAGCTTCACGATTCCATGTCAAATTGGGAATCTTAAAATTGCAAATGCCTTATGTGATCTGGGAGCAAGCATCAACTTGATGCCACTTTCAATGTTTAGGAAGCTTGGTTTGGGGGATCCAAAACCTACAAACATGACACTCCAATTAGCGGATCGATCTATAGCAAGGCCACAAGGTGTAATAGAGGACGTGTTAGTCAAGGTAGACAAGTTCATTTTTCCAGCGGATTTTGTGGTGCTAGACATGGAGGAGGACACGGTAGTCCCAATCTTGCTCGGGAGACCATTCCTTGCAACCGGTAGGACCTTGATCGATGTGCAAGAAGGTAAACTTATTCTACGGTTGCAAGATGAGGAGGTAACCTTTAATGTTTATAATTCAATGAAATATCCGCTGAATAATGAAAATTGTTATGCTATTTCCTCTATCTCTCCGGTTGATGAATGTGTGAGTGAGACTTTCTACAGTGAATTAGGGAACCCTTTAGATGAAGGTCTGAACTTGGAGGCGGAACAAGATGAGGCGTCTGCCTCAGAAGAAGAAGAACATTGTGCATGGGTACAAAGGTTTGAGAGGCTAGAAAGAGAGATCAAACCAGCACCAAAGTCATCACTAGAAAAGCCTCCTACTTTGGAACTCAAAACTCTACCCATGAATTTAAAATATGCCTTCTTACATCCTCCCAATGACTTACCGGTTGTTATTTCTTCTTCATTGACAGTTGAGCAAGAAGAAAAACTTATCGAGGTGTTACGGAAGCATAAGGGAGCTTTTGGATGGACGATCCATGACATTAAAGGAATTAACCCAGCTTTTTGCACCCACCGGATATTCCTTGAAGAGGCGGTAAAACCCTGCGTACAACCTCAAAGACGCTTGAACCCAAACATGAAAGAGGTTGTTAAAGCAGAAGTGATCAAACTCCTCGATGCGGGCATAATTTTCCCAATCTCGGACAGTCAATGGGTAAGTCCAGTCCAATGTGTGCCTAAGAAAGGCGGTACGACAGTAATTGAGAATGAAAAAGGTAATTTAATTCCATCTAGAACGGTCACCGGTTGGCGTATGTGCATTGATTATAGGAAACTAAACAACGCCACACGGAAAGACCATTTTCCTTTACCGTTTTTGGACCAAATTTTGGAACGTATGGCGGGTCACGATTTTTTTTGTACGTTAGATGGCTTGTCCGGGTATATGCAAATCCCTGTGGATCCTCTTGACCAAGAGAAAACCACATTTACATGCCCATTCGGGACATTTGCATATAGACGGATGCCATTTGGCTTATGTAATGCACCAGCCACGTTCCAAAGATGTATGCTTGCCATATTTACCGACATGGTTGAGGATTTCATAGAGGTATTTATGGATGATTTTTCTGTGTATGGATCTAATTTCTCTACTTGTCTTGAAAATTTGGATAAGGTTTTGCAGCGGTGCGAGGACACGAACTTGGCCCTTAGTTGGGAAAAGTGCCAATTTATGGTAAGGGAATGTATTGTGCTTGGACACAAGATCTCGGGGGAAGGGATTAAGGTCGACCCGGCCAAAATTGAGGTTATTGCAAAGTTACCTCCCCCTAGTTCAATTAAGCTTGTGAGGAGTTTTCTCGGCCATGCCGGATTTTATAGGAGATTTATAAAAGATTTTTCTAAAATCTCCAAACCACTAACCGAGTTACTCCAAAAAGATGTTTCTTTTGAATTCTCTGATAAATGTTTGCATGCTTTTGAATCGCTAAAACAGAAATTGATTGAAGCACCTATAATGATCGGCCCTAATTGGACTCTTCCCTTCGAACTTATGTGTGATGCATCCGATGGTGCAGTAGGTGCATGCTTAGGTCAGCGGGTGGATAAAATCCTCCGCCCAATTTATTATGCTAGTAGAACGTTGAATGATGCTCAAATGAACTATTCTGTAACGGAGAAGGAATTACTAGCTATTGTGTTTGCCTTTGATAAATTCCGGTCCTATTTGGTTTTGTCAAAAGTAATCGTGTTTACTGACCATGCTGCACTCAAGTATTTGATGTCTAAACAGGATGCAAAACCTCGTCTTATAAGATGGATCTTACTGCTGCAAGAGTTCGACATCGAAATCCGAGATAAGAAGGGAGTAGAAAATGTGGTAGCAGATCACTTGTCAAGGCTGCCGCAAGAAGGTGAAAGTAAGCAAGAACCGGAGATCCAAGATGCATTCCCGGATGAACAACTTCTTGCGGTTACTTCCATACCATGGTTTGCCGATATTGCAAACTATAAAGTTGGTAACATCATTCCGCCTGATCTCACACGAAACCAAAAGGTAAAATTTTTTCATGATGCTAAAAATTACTTTTGGGATGATCCTTTCTTGTTTAAGTCGTGTGCAGATGGTATTATTCGAAGATGTGTACCTTTTGAGGAAGTTACCTCAATCATCCGAATGTGCCATGATAGAGAGGCGGGAGGACATTTTGGACCGGATAGAACCATGGGGAAAATTCTGTCTTGTGGATTCTTTTGGCCAACAATGAGAAGTGATGTGGAGGCTTATGTTCGAGCTTGTGATGCGTGCCAAAGGACCGGAAATATTTCACAAAAAAATGAGATGCTCCAACAAGGAATTCTAGTGTGTGAGCTCTTCGACGTATGGGGGATCGATTTCATGGGACCATTCCCAAACTCTAATGGGAATCAGTTCATTTTGGTGGCGGTCGAATACGTGTCAAAATGGGTAGAAGCAGTAGCATTGCCTACGAACGACGCAAAAGTGGTAATCAAGTTCTTAAAAAGCAATATATTGACTCGTTTCGGGACCCCTAGAGCTATCATTAGTGATGGGGGCTCCCATTTTTGTAACAAGCAGTTTGATTCCCTTTTGCAGAAATATGGCGTTACCCACAAAGTAGCCACCCCTTACCACCCTCAAACGAGCGGACAAGTGGAAGTGTCGAATAGGGAACTGAAAAGAATCCTTGAAAAGACGGTCAGCATGTCAAGGAAAGATTGGAGTCTAAAGCTTAACGATGCACTTTGGGCTTACCGGACGGCATTCAAAACACCAATAGGAATGTCACCATACCGTCTTGTGTTTGGAAAAGCATGCCATCTTCCCGTTGAGCTAGAGCACAAGGCGTTTTGGGCCTTAAAATTCTTGAACTTTGATATGAAAGCAGCGGGAGAGCTCCGGCTTCGTCAACTCTTCGAACTTGAAGAATTACGCCTCTCGGCCTACGAGAACGCCAAAATTTATAAAGAAAAGACCAAGAGGTGGCACGATCAAAGGATCCAGGAAAAGAGCTTCGAGGAGGGAGAAGCGGTACTCTTGTACAACTCAAGGTTGAGGTTTTTTCCCGGAAAATTGAAGAGTCGTTGGACAGGACCGTTTACCATTCACAAAGTCTACCCTTCGGGCATGATTGAGATACTTACTCCGGAGGGCATCCAAAAGGTAAATGGTCATCGCCTCAAGAAATATTTCACGGGGGCACAAGAGCAAAGGCAGGTGATGCTCTTGAGAGACCCATGAACACAAGAGAAGCGAGAAAGTCGAGCTATTCCGACTATAAACGTAGCAATGAGGTACGTGTGCCTCACTTGTACATTAATTGTGTTTGTATTATTATGTTTTTGTGTGTTTTTATGTGTAGGAATAGGGTATTAGGCAAGTTAGCCAAGAGTCATGATCAAAGTGTGGAACAAGGCAAGGATTGGCAATATTCAGTGCAGCACGCCGTGCCGCACTTCAGCACGCCGTGCCAATGTGCAATCTGGTCAGCACGTGGCGTGCTCAAGCGGCACGCCATCGTGCCGCGCTTCTGTTTCAAAATCGCGTGCAAGCGAAATCGGCACGCCGGCGTGCCGTCATTCTGCTTCAAAGAGGCGTTGAGGAGAGCACATCGGCACGCCGTGCCAAAACGGCACGCCGGCGTGCGGGCGTTCTGTTTCCAGGTATGTTTTCGTTGCTCTGCTCAGCACGCCGTGCTGAATTCTTGGCACGGCGTGCCGAGCGTTTAAAATTTGAATTCCTAGGTCGAAAACTGCGCCTCTCTATTTAAACCTCCTTTTTCCCCCTTCTCTTCTTCACGCCCCTATTCATCCTCTTCTTCTTCTTCCTCGATTTCTCTCTCTGATTTTTCTCTCTCTCTCTCTCTCTCATCACTTCTCTCTCTAAACCTCTCCCTCACTTTCTCTCTCTCCCTCTTATTCCTCTTCCCTTCTCAATTTTTCTCTCCTTTTCCCTTCTCCTCCACTCCCCTTTTGACCTAGATTTTTGCTTGTGCTTCATTTTCCCTACACCAAGGTATGAATCTAAACTTTATTCTTCCTTTTCTCGTTTTGATTTTTGCTTGGTTACTTGCTTAATAGGGTCTTTCCTTTGTTATGTTTTCTTTTAGTAAATTGAATTTCTGCACTTAGGTTGTGTATGGTTTTGCTTTCTTTTGTTGTTGAGTTTTGTTTTGTTTTGTTTTTTTTTATGGATGTGCAATTGTAGGATGAAGAGAAAGTCTGTACCCGCTAAGAGACATGGTTCTTCCCGTCCGCCTTTGGATCCGTCACCGGAATCGGAGCCACGCGCCAACCTTCCTTCCGAGCCGCAAATGGCTCCTTTGACGAGCCTTTCAACTAAGTATAAGTGTCCTTTTCCTCTGCTCTCGGACGAGGAAGGTAAGCGTTATAAAACTTTGTTCCCTCTTGAAAGCACTCCCTACCGAATCTTTGATTGGGGATTTTTGAGTGTGCTAGATCGGTCTGATGCTTTATGTGCTAAATTGCATAGTATAGGTTGGTATTCGTTTGTAAAATCTAGCGTACCTGTTTTTAGGGAGTTGAACCTCGAGTTCTACTCCACATTGAGTTTCAAGACTGACCCTAATTCAGGCCTTAGGAGCATCACCTTCCGACTCTTTGGGGTTGCACACTCCCTAGACATCGATGGTCTTCGGGATTGCATAGGCATAGAAGGAACTAGTTATACATGGCCCGAAGATATGGATGCCAAGCAATTTTGGCGTTTGATAGGCACTGGGGTATACAAACCCCGGTTTGCCAAGACTTCCCAAATCCAGGACCCCATTTTGCAACTGCTGCATAAGTTTGTATGCTTTAATTTTTCTGGGAAAACTGAAAGTAATCGGGTCAATGCCTTTGAGCTGTTACTCTTGTGGCATGTGCACAATAATGTTAAGGTGCACTTAGGATTTTTTGTCATGGAGGCCCTTTACCTTCACCACAATAGGTCCAAGTCTGAACTAGGGTTAGGGCACATCGTCACTTGTATTGCCTGTTTCTTTCATTCTAATACTTGTTATAGGCACCTCGATAGCATTCTTCCCAAGAAGCTTTCGAAGGGCATTTTGTCTTGTGCCCCGAATGTGACGGCTGCAGGTACCTCGAGCGCGGGAGGTTCGCGTAAAGGAAAGGCTCCCATGGAGGTCGATGAGGAGGAAGCTTATGAGGAAGCAGAGGCCGCCGAGGAGGATGCGGAAAATGTCTCGGTCGGCGTGGATTTTATGGCGCGGGTTGAAGGACGGTTAGATGGCATCGTTGAACAACTGGAAAACTTAACCGTCCATCAGGTTATGCTTGGGCAGCGGATGGCCAATATCGAGGCGTTTGCCACTCGTTTTTGTGCTGATCAAGGTTGGCCGTATCCACCGCCGCCTCCTCCCGGCCCCGATATGTGAGGTAACCCTTTTCCTTTCCCGCTTTATTTTGCTCTTTCTTCCTTTGCACTTTTGGAAGTAAGTGCAATTTAAGTGTGGGGTGGGTCAAGGGATTTTCCCTCTCTCTCTTTTATTTCTTTTTACATTGCACTATTTGTTGTTTGTTTTTGTATGGAGTTATTTCTGGTTGTTTTTGGTTTGATAATATTTGTTTTTTTTTGTTTGTTTGTCGCTTGCAACTTAATGATCCAACTCCTCATAAGCAATGTTTTACAATCTTTAAAAAAAAAAACCTTAACCACATAACCTCTTATTTTGCATCTTTCTAGGTTAAGTATGCTTGTTAATAGGGATGTTTACATTGAATGCAACATGAGGCCCCATTTGATTGTCACCTTTGGAATAATATAGACTTTGGGATTGAGATGCATCGCTTTTAGACATATACTCTCTAAGAAGCTTCTTTTTGATTGAGCATGAGTAAAGAGATGAAATAGGCAAATTGTGTGTTTTATTTTGATTAACCTTGGGGTAAGGGAAACTAATTATCTGTACTTAATGAACATTGACAAAAAGTCAAGAATGAAAAATGGAAATTTATTCCGCTGGCTTCACTTACAAGGTGAAGTTATGAATAGTGCTAGTAGCCGCTTGATTGAATGTGCTTAGTTGAGTAAGTCGGGTGCATTGTGTTTGCTCCATCTTTGTTATCTGTTCGGAAAAGCTAAGTGACATCTCAAGTAAGGTCGAAAGTTATAAAGTCAATCAAATGGAATCGATCAATGCATCGTGATAATTTTGTTTTCCTCCCCAAGAAAATTGTGTGAATTCTAAAGTCCTATTGATCTTTATCTATGTGATTGATTGGGAAGTGACTTAGAAGTGTACTATTTTAGTGATGCAAATCATATTCTGATAGTTAATTGAGTTGCTTTGTGTGCATGAGATTGGGGTTAAATGTTAAATTCTTTGTGACAACCTTATTGATTGAGTATGCTTGACTTGTGGATAAAATTGAGGTTGTGGTTTGTGATTTTTTTAAAAATCGATTATTTGATCTTTAATTTTGCTTCATTGTTTTCGGGAGTTGGAGATGTTTTGTTTGCTTGAGGACAAGCAAGACTTTAAGTGTGGGGTGGTTGATAAGGTCGGTTTCGACCTTATCTTTTAGCCAATTTCGTGGTTTGAGTGGTAGTTTTTAGAATCATTTATGTGAATGTTTGATTGGTTTTTTTTCGTATTTTGTGATTTTTATGTTTTGGTTTGATTTCTTATATTTTTAGTATTCCTCGTGTTTTTTCGTGTTTTATGGTCCGTGGTTGTGGTGCGGTTATGTCCCTTTGTGTTTGTTTTGGACAGGCATTAGGACCCGGATCGGAAGTTGGAGCAACGGCGGCAAAGAAGGGCTTGAAGTGCTGAAAATCAGAATGGCACGGCGTGCCACAATGGCAGCATGGCGTGCCAAGCCAACCAGCGTGCCAAGAGTTCCAGAGAAGCAGCACGACGGCGTGCCATTTCAATCAGCACGGCGTGCCGATCCCAACTCTGCATAGCACGGCGTGCCGACTCCACCAGCACGGCGTGCCGAGGCCCGAAAATCTGCTGTTGCCCTAATTTCAGCTTTTCTTTTCTGTGGTTTTAACCTAGCCGTATAAATAGGTTATTTTCTTTGTTTTAGAGGATCTTTTTCCCATCTTGTAGAGGTAGAGCAAAAACTTGTAGCTAGGGTTTAGCTTGACCTTTTTGTTTTCTTTGAATCTTGGAACCATCGATTGGTAGATTGCTTTGCATTGAACCTTCCCCTTTTGCAACGTTCTTAGTTTCGGCTCGGGTTCGTTAATAGAGGTACACCTCCAAGCATCTTCACACCGTCGGCATCCGGTTAATTGGATCAAGAAGGGCATAAGTTTTTCTTTTTGTCTTTTGTAATTCAATTTAGCTAACTTTTGATTCCGCAATCGATTTTGTTTGGTTGAAAACATTGAATCTGTTACATCTTTCTTGATTAATACAGTTGAATGCAAGTTAATTTCAATCTTTATTCCTTTTCTTTATGCAATCCCTTTAGTGATAATCTAGTCTCATAAGATCTTAATCTATTAAGTTCATATTCGTGGCATTACCTAGATTGACACCTAGGCAACCATCAGTATTGACGACACTGTGGAACATACGTGCCCCTATTTTCTGAGCTTTAAGAATTAGACCGCCTCTAAACAAGGAAAACCGGCTAAGGACCTAAAAGATCTAGATACGCTAGGTTGATTTAATTGGAGGAATATAATTGAGGGTTAATTGTTGAGTTAACTTCGTCTTTTGTAGTTGATTAATTAAGCCATCCCCATCAGTCTTCATAGGTCGGTAAAACCGCCAATTGATATTCCAAATTCAAGGGCAAAGTAAGCTGGGATAGATCAACTAGGAGTAGACTAATATAGTTGTTAATATAATCAAACCTAAATTTAGTTCCGCTTAGACACGTAAAGACTCTTAGTAATTTAGTGATTATCGAGGTTTAAATTCCTTGTGGGATCGATACCTGGACTTTAGGCCAGATTTTATTACTTGAACGACGAGGTACACTGCCTTTGTTTGTGAGTCCGTTCGGGCTCCATCACTGCCCCCTGGTTTTCACACTAAGCATCCGGGAAAAGTATGTCGCTTACGCAAGTCTCTTTATGGATTGAGACAAGCACCTTGTTGTTGGTTTACCAAACTTGCTGAAGCAGTGAAACGGTATGGATTTGTACAATCACATTCAGATTATTCTTTGGTTACCTTGATTCGAAATGATACGCAATTGGTTATTCTAGTATATGTCGATGATCTTATCATTGCTGGTAATAAGAGAGAATTAATCAGTGCATTTAAATCATATTTGAGTCAATGTTTTCACATGAAGGATTTGGATGCTTTGAAATATTTTTTGGGTGTTGAAGTAGCAAAAAATGATGAAGCGATCTTCCTATGCCAACGAAAATATGCATTAGACATAATTAATGAAACCGGCTTGTTGGGGGCACAGCCATCGAATTTTCCCATGGAGCAAAACCATCATCTTGCACTGGCTAAAGGAGAGTTAATGGCAGATCCTGAACAATATCGGAGACTAGTGGGCCGTTTAATTTATTTGAGTTTGACTTGTCCTGAGTTGTCATATGCTGTTCACATTCTAGCACAGTTTATGCATCATCCCCCGAAGGAACATTGGGAAGCAACTTTACGTGTTGAACGTTACTTGAAAGGCAGTCCTGGGTAAGGAATTCTTCTCTAAGCTAATTGCACTTTCCAGCTCAATGCTTACTGTGATTCCGATTAGGGTGGTTGTCCAGTAACTCAACGATCACTCACAAGGTATTTTGTACTTCTCGGTGGATCACCCATCTCTTGGAAGATGAAGAAACAACACACAGTATCTCGTTCTTCGGCAAAGGTAGAATATCGATCTATGGCTGCCACGGTTTGTGAACTCAAATGGCTTAAGGACTATTGATGTCCTTGGGAGTAAATCACTCTAGCTCAACAAAAGTGTTTTGTGATAGTCAAGCAGCAATGCATATCACTGCCAATCCTGTCTTCCACAAATGCACAAAACATATAGAAGTGGACTGTCATTTTGTGCATGATGAGATACAGAAGGGTGTCATTGTTATACTATATGTTCGCATTGGTGAGCAATTGGCAGACATTTAACCAAGGCTTTGGGCCGAGATCAGTTTGCATTTCTATTTAGCCAGTTGGGTGTTCGTAATCCTCACGCACCAACTTGAGGGAGGGTATTCGAGATAGAATATATCTTTGCTTAACTGAATTGGTTATTGGTTATTGAGTTTGACTTGGTTTAGAATTAGCTAGCTGTATATTACTTACTGAACTGAATATATCTTTGCTTAACTGAATTGGTTATTGGTTATTGAGTTTGACTTGGTTTAAAATTAGCTAGCTATGTGTTAGTTAGTTTGTTGTATGAGATATATCTTCAGCTGTATTTGAATATCTGAATTTATATATATAGCCCTAATGAGTGATCAATGAAGGACAAATCAATCATAAGTTTCGGCTCAAACTTATCAGCCACTCAGCCATTACTCAGTGGCAAGAGATAAATCTCTACTTGTTTTTACTATTCTCTTTTATTTATTTATTTATTTATCTATCTTTTTTTTTTTTTTTTTTGCATGCCAGTCAGTAATTATAAAGATGAACCTTTTAATATATATTACACCAACTTCATCTTTTTTTTCCTTTTTTAGTGACTTTATTATATATGGAATGGATTATTTTTATGTTAAGATTGAGAAATTATACGATAAGGTGAGATTGAAATATCATAGGGTCAAATTCAAAGATTAGTAATGATTATGGAGTTACATTTTGATTTATAATGGACCCGAGGAGCAGACTGTGTGGATTTTTTGCACATAAATTCGTCCAATAACAGCTGGTCTCTTCATTCATTTGGTGATAGGTTCCACCACAAATTAGCTGGACTTTTGAGATCAAACATCAATTTATATATTAGTTTGTTCTGTAATATCTTTTTACACAATCCATCTCAAATTTACAGGCACAATCCATCAACTAACCGTTATTTAATAACACATCCTCATCATTATGGAGGGTTGTCAAATTTTAATCCAACCTTCTCAATAGGTACTCAACTTGAACTTCTTTTGTCAATGGCATGATCCAGTCTCCATACAGCTTGGCAACCAAGCTTGGCTCTATTTTGTATGCTGGTTCATTTTCGTGTGTATCACAAATTATCTCTTGCCCAAAAGTTAAGGCTTTTACCTCCACTCTCTTTTTTATTGCCTCTTCTACTTCGCTGTATGTCAGCAATTTCATTAGCTTAACGCGGTCCTGTAATTTTCACAAATTAAGCAAACTGAGGTTGTGATTTAGAAATCTTGAACAAAAAGGCCAGCCAGTGAGGGACACATACCTGTGCTTTGATTGCTGCTTCATAGTCAGCTGGGTTAGCTCGAAATTTGGCCTCTGCTACAAATTTTCCATAATGTATTCTTCTAGAGAGAATCTGCGATCACAAGAATGCATACGAATTCATCAACAAATTTCAACATGCAGTGCATCTAAAGGCTGTTGCTTTGTCATGACAATAAGGTGCTACTCGTGAAAGGGAGGGAAATCTTTAATCATCAAGGCAAATGCAATTAAATGTAATGAATGGGTCTTGTATCAAAAGGGCTACAGCACTTGGGGGAAGCATATTCATGCTGCCCATACAAGGCGCACGCCTTACTTGGGCCATTAGGTACAAAAGGCAGTCAAAACATAACCAAAGAGTAAGGGGAATCTATAGAGTTTCCAACCCAAGAAAATCTCTCTCACTAGAATCCAGGCTTCTCATTTTTTCTTCTCTTCTTGCCCTTTTTATCTTTCAAAAAGTTGTCTTGGTCTACTTTACCAAGTCTCTTTCTTCTTGTCACCTTTTTGGTCTCTGTATTACTCTTTCTCGTAGTAAAGCCGGGAAAAAAAAAAAAAAACCTTCTATAGACAATTCAGAATCCTCAGAATTTCTAAACTTCCAATTCACATATATTGCAATGCTTCTCGTATGCAAATTTCCAAATCTCAGAAATCATAATAGGGACAGAAAGTCGGCAAAAAAGCACACTTGAATTTAGTATATATTTCATATTTAAATTGCTTGTGCAGCCACATCATTAGCTTGTAATCTTTGGGGATTACTTAGCATTAGAACCTGTAACATTTGTGTAGTAGCACAATGCAATAACTCCTAATCTAATGAGCTAACCACATTAACACTATGACAACTCAGCTCTCTTCCTCTCATGTTACAAAGCTTTCTAACAAATATGGCCTATAATTGGTCTCGAATTGCACTTACCTCAGGCAATCTCCTACGTGCACAACTTGTCTTTGAACTTCACAAGTCTGTTTGCAACTTTTAGAATGAAATCATTAAATCTACCTTAAATTTAATTACTGATAAAAATTCATTTACTGATTATTAAATCCACATATTCAAGATAATTTGTTTACTAACAGTAGAGATAACTGATAAAGGAATAGAGGCATCAAATAGTAGTTAGGGTATAGAGGAGCAAGTGTTCTAGCCCTTCACTGGGGTTTGTTACGTGAGTGTTGTTATACTATATCTATGGGTTGTGTAAGCACAAAGAATAGTATTTTGGAATATCACTTTCTGTCTGGGTCTCTTTTTAAAGATTTTGGGCTCTGCTCTTCGAGTAGAGAAGGGATTGAGAGATTCTCAATTATTTATCTTTCTGTTGTTATCTATTAAGGTTTGCTAACCATTCTCTAGTCTGGAAATTGGTCATCAATAATGCAAATTTTCTGTCAAATGTGTGTGTGTGTGAGAATTTCTAACACAACAATACCACTAGACCCCAAAGCCTCATGGTAAAATCATGTTCCATCAGTCTCACGGGGAAAAAAATCTATGCAAACATGCACTTTTGTGCAGTTTACTTCAACAAAAAAGCAAAACAAGAACATCCTAAGTCAGCTTATTTCTTTTCCCAATCCCTCCTTTTCTTCTTCTGTAGGTTGTGGCATAGACTATTGACCGGTCATAGATGGTAATGCCAAGATTGTCAGAAAATCAGATTAAACAATCTGACAACATCATCCCTTTCATTAGACAGGCAATTCAAGTCTTAACACTAAAATTTACTTATTAACAGTTATGAGCTATTTGACTCTCAGTGACTACACTAATTGCTAGTTATCTGCACGATCTTAATATCCAAGGGCCAATTTGCAGTTGGATACAGCTCCATCAGATAAGAGAAAGTAGAGTTCCTTATGCATTGCACCAAAACATTATTAAGAAAACGCCATGGCTAAAGGTCTCCATAACTATCATCCCAATATGTCTTCTCACACAAAGTAGCTCAACAAGGCTCCTCCTCGGATGACTATAGGTAATACATAAGAACTTATTATTCCAGCAAGGTATATAACCCATTAGCAGCCAGTATTTGCAAGGTTATATCTTTCCCAGAAGAGGAACCTACCCTTCCCCTGGCCAAAAGTACTTGGCTACTATGAGAACTACAATCTAAACTCAGGAGCCAAACACAAGCAACTAAAGAGCAACCCTCCAATCCACACCCTCTTGGCTAGGAGAAAGAGACTGAACTACAATGATACAGCTATCATACAATTACAAATTCTAACATATTTGAAGGCCATATCAAAAACAGCAATAACTTTGGTTCAAGAGCCTTAACGCTGGTGTACAATATTTTACAAGCTTTATTGTACATAATGTAAACATTGATACATGTACACACATGTAGACATATATTTTTATTCCTTCTCAGGAGCATGCTAGAAATATGATTTTGGTATACAAAATCTGCAACGCATAAGCAACCACCATGAAATGGAAGGGAAGGACAGAGAGAGACAAAGAGAGATTTGTCAAGGCCTGAATTGCACAAGTTCAAAATCTCAAAGATGCTAAAATGATATAAGTTGCACCAAATATATGGTTACACAAAATATTTAAACTATAGACTTCAAATTAAACTGAATATTGCAAAGCGACTAAATTAGTTGAAAATGATTACCTGCAGGCACGTCGTGTCACAAACAGCAGTTGATCCACAGTTGCCATCATTTCCATCCTTGACCAACCTAGGTATAAGATCTCTGAAGTACATGTCCCATACTTTCTTATTTATATTAATTGATTCAGCAATGGGATGTAACACCTGTTATACATGGAAAAGCCAACATAGTAAAATCAGAGATAGAGAGAAAGCAGGAGACTGAACATGCATGCACAAACGAAATGCTCAGGCCTTTCCCAGGTTGTATGCACTATATTTATGAATGGAATGAACAGCCATCTTATCACCATAAATTGAACTGGTATGTGTTGCACTACAAGAAAATTAACATAGATATGTTTATCTAATCATGGTCACAAAATTGTACTGACTGGGATTCATACCATAGATATACAAACTGACTCCAATATGTTGAAAAATTCTGTAAACTAACTAAACATTTTTTCCAAGTTATTGAAACTGCAAAATTGATATTGTTTATATATAATTACTTATTCTGAAGAATGTATTCGTCAATATCTAGCAGTTACTTCTGGATTGAAATAACTCAAAAGAACATCAAGCAAATTCTTGCTTGGATACTGGCACATGATCGAAAACAACAAAACCTTCAAATACTCCACACAACAATTATACTGCATCTATTTCATTACCTTAGGGTACTGTAGAGGTGGCAAAACTGTCTCTGGCAAGCCATCAGGGAAGAAAGGGTGCTCATCAGGGCTTGTATATCTGCCAATCTAATGTGCAGACGAAATATAAGAAAATCAGCACAATAGAATAATAATCACATTCTTTCAGTAAAAAGTTCAGAAGCTTGAACATAACATACTGTAGCATGGAGTTTTTCAGTTTCTCTGAGCATGTACTCAACCAAAGAACCGTGGAAGCCATCCATGGAAAAAGTATTAGGGTCATAGGTGTCAGCATTATAACAGTATTGGGATCTCTCTAAAAGGCTATATATTATGCTATCCTCTTGTCGAATCAAGGAGCTTCTTATATTTTCAAGGGTCAAATTTTCACTCACATCCACCCTTTTCTTCTTTTCCATTCTACATAGAAAGAAAGCCTGCTTTCAATACTTGAACACTCATGAACTAGGAGATTATTAACCACTATATTTCAACATTCATTTCCAGAAAAATGCAAGCAAGTATATTTCAAAATAGAAACAGTTGAATTTTCCAAATTATTAAAACAAATGACAAAATCTAAAATCTGAGAACAACTAATAGTGCCATGAAAGATCAAGGATCCACTCAAAAGAAAAGTTCTGTACTGGAAATAAATGAACAACAAAAAAAGGACAAAAAGATACCAAATAATTAAAACTAGCAATTAAACAGACATGACAGAGAGAATTACTTTGCTGGCTACATAGTTGGTGAATTTTGATTGACGAATCAATAGGTGTCCAATCTTCAGGACTCACATAAATAAAATAAATTTACCATATATACCACAGTTGACGGTGCGACCAAATTCTTAAACTTATCATATGGCTTATAAGTTACCATAAGACATGAAATAGGCAAAAAAACACGAATCCCACTGCATTAAGTAAACTTCGTGTCATTCAGCGATAAATTCAACAGAGAACAGCATATCTTCAATAAATCAAAAATAAAACTATCGCCAAAAAGAGAAAAACACGGATTTCAAAAAAAGGAAAAATCAAATATAAGATACCCATCAAATTAAAATGAATTGCAGAACGATAACAATTAAAAAGCAGAGGAATTGTCCAATACCCAACGAAAGAGGCAGATGCTTGTAAAGATACAATACTCCTTTTTGACAAGGTAGAAAAGAGGGGCATGAATGCAGAACTCTTCCTAATGTTCGGAAAAAAATTGCAACTTTTCCTCTGATGATTCGCTGAAAGAGTAGACAGTAACGCATGGGAGGAAGGCTTCAATAGCTTAGCCTCCATTGAACAGACCAAATAAAAGTCGATACAGAGTGGAGAGAAAGAAAACCGCAAATTGAAATGGGGAAAGCGGAAGGGCGGAGAAGACAAGTAATAGGGGTTGGTGGTTGTAGCGTAGAGGACAAATTTCGGGGTTAGGTGAAACGGAGGGCGGTTGAGTCCGCCTCCACCACGTTCACACTTCACATCTCAGCCACGTCTAGAAAGGGAGTTGTTGATGCTTCCACAATTCTGCTCCCTGGTTGGATGATGGGATGTAACGTTTGCATTCTTATTTCTCTTTATGTTTTATTTTAATCAATTATTAAAACTGTATTTATTTCTAATTAATTTTCCCATCACATAATTTGGGTTCTAAAGATTTTTATTTAGGACTATTAGCTAATTATATGTAACACAATTGATGCACCTTCATTTCGCAAGACTCCCAAATTTTATGGGAATCTCCAAAATTGGGGGGAAATAAATTACTGTTAAATATCTATAAGAGAGCTTATAGTTGAATAAGTTAAAAAGAAAGATATGTTAGAGGTGAATGTCTCTATTAGGAGTGTTCAAACATGGGTTGGGTGTAGGGGTCAATAAAAATTGAACCTAACCGAAATAATCGATCGAACCATTAAAGTTTAGTTCTACTTTATAAAAAATTTTGGTTATTTTGGTCTGTTCGGTTTAAGGGACCTAAATTACCGATTAAACCGAACCAACGTTAAATTACTGTTAAATATCTATAAGAGAGCTTATAGTTGAATAAGTTAAAAAGAAAGATATGTTAGAGGTGAATGTCTCTATTAGGAGTGTTCAAACATGGGTTGGGTGTAGGGGTCAATAAAAATTGAACCTAACCGAAATAATCGATCGAACCATTAAAGTTTAGTTCTACTTTATAAAAAATTTTGGTTATTTTGGTCTGTTCGGTTTAAGGGACCTAAATTACCGATTAAACCGAACCAACGTTGCTATGTTTTTTTACAATATGTAATTCTATAATTTAGTATTTCAATACAGATTTCATATACTATTCTCAATTTTTAAGTGGACCTAATTTCAACATATTAAATTATGTGTCTTGTTATTTTACATTTTAATTCAAATTTTATTCGATGTTTGGTGTTTATTTTGTATATTGTATATAATTTCTAGAATACAAATTTATTTATATGAGATTTTAAAATGATTATATATCCAATAACTTTGTTTTGTTAAACTATCAAGCAAATATAGGTTTTGTCAAATTAAAATCTAGTTCCGTTATTATACACAACCGAACAAAACTATTTAATTCAATTTGGTTCGATATTAATTTTTTTGCTATATTTGACATTTGGTCTATTTGGTTCAGTTTGGTTTTTAAACCGAACTATTGAGTATTAATCCAACCCATCTAAGGAGATTAGATTGATGGTTTGGTTGGGTTATAGTAAATTATGAAAAAATTGAGCTAATTTTTTAAATGTATTGGATAAGTTAAATTATATGGGTTACATGGTTTATAATGGGTTGAACTATAATTTTTTTCTTTTTTCCTTATTCATCCTTTTTATCTCTCTTTTTTTTTTTTTCTTATTTCCTTCTCTTTATGTATATGTAATATGAATTGGATTTAAAGTAGGATTATATATTATATATGTAATATGAATTGGATTTAAAGTAGGATTATATATATATATAATGACTAATTTGAAGTGAAAATTTATAATAATATTAAGAAAATAAAAAAAATACGGTATTTAATTAAGAGGATAAAATAGTAAAAGGAAAGAAAAGAAGCAAAATAGCAATTTCGAAATGGTGACGTACTTGTCCCATTACCTTATATATAGAGTGACTTGGATCATTCAAAAACTAACCAAGTATTGTGTGTATAACACCAACAATACTGGCATATTGGCAGTATATTTGAGTTATCCAAGTCTACAACACCAACAACATGAAATGACTAATTTCAAGTGAAAAGTTATAATAATATTAAGAAAATACATGTTTTTTAGACCCGGATCGGTCATCGAACCGGCAAAAGGATTGATTCATAGATTTTAGATTAAACCGGAATCGAACTGGATTTAATAAATATACTAAAATATTAATATATTTTTATTTTTATATTTATAATATATAAAAATTTGAACATTTTTATTATAATTCTTTAAGTTTAAGCATTTCAAACACAATATAGTAATTAAAAAGCTCAATTTATGAAATATAGTTACAATTAAATGTCAATTTAATTTAAAACAATATAAAAATACAAACTATATTTTATTTTAATTAAAAACACCTTAAAATAATAAATTAAATTTTTAATTCAAATAATTTTTTTTTAAAACAGTCTGGTCGAACTGAAAAACCTGTCTAGTTCACGGTTTTCTAGTTCGATCGGCCGGTCCGACCAGAAATTGACCGATTATTGATCATAGTGAAAACCGGATACAAACCGACAGGACTGATCTCCGGTTCCGGTCGAACCCGGTCTGGTCCATTTTTCACAACTATGAGAAAATAAAAAAAAATTTACCGTATTTAATTAAGAGGATAAAATAGTAAAATACCATAATTCATGAGTATTTTAAAATATTTCCACATGTGTAAGCATTCGGATTTTTCTTTTTTTTTTTTTTTTTCTTTTTTTTTTCTGTGGAATTTTGATTCTTTCAGTGCAGCTAGAAAGGAAGTCAAATTTAGATGAAAAATATTAAAGGATAGATATGTATAATTAAATTTTGTGGTTAAGTGCATTGTGATTTAAAAGTTTGTAAAAGCAGGTTCCAAGTTTCACCTGTATGCAAAGACATTTTCTCACTAAGATTGCCCAAATTAATTTATGTGACGAATGGTCAGAACAAAAATTAAGCATTTTTTTCGTTCTATTTCTACTTGTTATAGCATTTAGAAACATTTTAAAGTAGAGAAAAATGATAATATAAGTAAAATTATCATTGTTAATAACGTTTAACTTGTCTAATAAGTGGATCGTGTTAGAGCTAACTTTCTAGATATCACTAGAGCATGTCTCATGTGACTAGACCTGTTCGTAGACTGGATCGGACTCGAGCAAAATCTAAGCGGATCAAGTTAATCCAAATCCAGCCCACCTATTCATTTTGCGGGCCTGAACTTTGTCATGTCAACCCAGCCCACGGGACAGAGTACTTTATGACCCGGCCTACAAGAGCTTCTGAAAGTTTGATGTTGTTTTCATGCTCCAAACAATTCAACGTGCAGTCCCTTTTCGTTTAGGGCATTTTACATAAATACATAACTTTTGGCACCATATAACATTTTTACCTCAAAAGGAAAAGTTTGCATAAATACCTTAAAAACTTTTCAAAATTTCAAAAATACCTAAAACAAAAATTATTATTTTTACGTGATTCATTCACAAAATAAACCACAAAACACAAATCAAAATCTTCAAAATACCTTCTTTACTTTGTCCACGTTTCTCTCTCCTCTTTTTATAGTTTTTAATCTAATTTCGCATTTATCTCTCAATCCGTTTATTTTTTTATCATGCGACTTTAGAAAGTTTTTTTTATTTATTTTTTTATCTTCGAAACGAAGTCCATATGTATATACTTTTTCCGACATATTTTTTTCACTAAAGTATAAGTAATTATGCCTTTGTATATTAAGGTATAACTAAGGTATAATTAAGGTATAACTAAAGTATAATCACTGTAATAGTGTATCTTAAGGTATAACTAAGGTATAATTAAAGGTATAACTAAGGTATAATCACTATAATAGTGTATCTTAAGGTATAATTACGGTATAACTAAGGTATAATTACTGTAATAGTGTATCTTAAGGTATAATTAAGGTATAACAGAGGCATAATCACTGTTATAGTGTATCTTAAGGTATAATTAATTTATAAGTAAAGTATAATCAATGTAATAATATATATTATGGTATAAATAATGTATTAATAAGGAATAACTAAGGTATAATCACTAGAATAGTGTATCTTAAGGTATAATTGAGGTATAATCAATGTAATAGTGTATCTTAATGTATAAATAGTATATAATAATGTATAAGTAGTGTATAAAGAAAGTATAACAATGTACACTAAGTGTATAAATAGTGTATAACAATTTATAACGATGTATAACAATGCATAAACAATATATAATAATACATAAGAAGGTATAACAATATATAACAAGTGTGTAAACAGTGTATAACAATGTATAAAGAGTGTGTAAACAGTGTATAAACAGTGTATAAATAATGTATAAAGTGTATAAACGATGTATAAATAATGTATAATAATATATAAGAAGTGTATAATAATGTATAACAATGTATAAGAAGTGTATAAACAGTGTATAACAATGTAAAAACAGTGTATAATATATAAACAATGTATAACAGTGTATAAATGATGTATAAACAATGTATAAACAGTGTATAAAGAGTGTATAACAATGTATAATAAGTGTATAAACATATAACATTGTATAAGAAATGTATAATGTATAACAATGTATAAGTAGTGTCTAAACAATGTATAAGCAATGTATAACAGCGTATAAGAAGTGTATAAACAGTGTATAACAATATATAACAGTGTATAAACAGTGTATAATGTATAAACAATGTATGAATAGTGTATATAAACAATGTATAAGCAATGTATAACAAGTGTATAAACAGTGTATAACAATGTATAAAGAGTGTATAAACAGTGTATAAGCAATGTATAACAATGTGTAAGAAGTGTATAAACAGTGTATAACAATGTATAAATAATGTATAAACAATGTATAAACAGTGTATAAACAGTGTATAACAATATATAATAAATGTATAAACATATAGCATTGTATAAGAAGTGTATAATGTATAACAATGTATAAGTAGTGTATAAACAATGTATAAATAATGTATAAACAATGTATAACAGTGTATAACAGTGTATAATAAGTGTATAAACATAACATTGTATAAGAAATGTATAATATATAACAATGTATAAGTAGTGTATAAACAATGTATAAGCAGTGTATAAAAAGAGTATAACAGTGTATAAATAGTGTATAAACAGTGTATAAACAGTGTATAAACAATGTATAAACAATGTGTAATAATGTATAAGCAGTGTATAAAGAGTGTATAGCAATATATAATAAGTGTATAAGCATATAACATTGTATAAGAAGTGTATAATAATGTATAACAGTGTATAAATATTGTATAAACAATGTATAAAAAGTGTATAAGAAGTGTATAAACAATGTATAAATAGTGTATAAACAATATATAAGCAGTGTATAACAATGTACAATAAGTGTATAAACATATAATATTGTATAAGAAGTGTATAATAATGTATAACAGTGTATAACTAATGTATAAACAGTGTATAAAAAGTGTATAACAGTGTATAAGAAGTGTATAAATAATGTATAAACAGTGTATAACAATATACAAGAAGTGTATGACAATGTATAACAATGTATAAAAAGTGTATAAACAGTGTGTAAGAAGTGTATAAACAATGTATAAACAATATATAAACAGTGTATAATAGTGTATAAGAAGTGTATAAACAATGTATAAATAGTGTATAAACAATGTTTAAACAATGTATAATAATATATAAGAAGTGTATAACAATGTATAAGAAGTGTATAAAATGTTTATAACAATTTATAAGAGTGTATAAGAAGTGTATAAACAATATATAAACAGTATATAACAGTGTATAAGAAGTGTATAAACAGTGTATAAAAAGTGTATAAACAATGTATAACAATATATAAGAAGTGTATAACAATTTATAACAGTGTATGATAATGTATAAGAAGTGTTTAAACAATGTATAACAGTGTATAAGAAGTGTATAAACAGTGTATAAACAATGTACAAACAGTGTATAAACAATGTATAAACGGTGTATAACAATATATAAGAAGTGTATAAGCAATGTATAATAGTGTACAAGAAGATGTCATCTTGAACTAGACAATTCTACAGCATGTAGGTTCTCAGTGGAGTCAAGGATCCATTAGAAACTCTGGGATGGAGCCAAATCTATCTCTTGCAGTACTGCCTCTACCTTTTGCCACTCCTCCCATCTTTCTGCCAGTCCATCACCTTCAAGCATTCTCACAACCTCCGACATCGTAGGCCGTTCCATTGGAGAGCTTTGCGTGCATAGCAATGCTACTTGAATCAGCTGTTCTACTTCAGTAGCAACATAATTGCTCTGCAAGTCTGGATCAACCAGCATTTCCAGATTCTTTTCTTTCATAAGGACTTTAACCTGTAAAATTGCCATTAGTGACATGAAAAATGGCAAAGCTCCATACTGCTGAAAAGAAAGTAGAAGCAATAGCACCAGCAAGAAGAAGCTCTAAATTTGTCAGAAGAAAGATGATACTTCACACTCTGGTTCTACTCAATGTATGTAGACTGCAATGTTAATTTGAATAGATATATAATCTACAAGGCTGAAATAAATTACTGAGTTCAGCTGTGGTCTAAAGGTATATTTGGTTAACCCATGTCAACCGAATCATTTCATCAAGTTAGCCAACAATTCATGATCACAGTAGTATTATACAGCAAGCACTTAGCATTGAAGCCAGAGTCCAATACTCATAGATAAATCATTAAACAATGGAACACCAAGCTAGTCCCTTGCTATTGATGCTTAAAAGATTTCATTTTTTCATTTCTCTGTAATAACTAAAGGCTCTGACCTCAATTCTGAGATATGCAGAACATCTCCACAGCATGTGCATGGTTTATGATATCCACCAATGGAATTACCATCAGCATTAATTATAAAATGGTAACGTTTGCAGCATACTGGATGCCCACTCCAACCTATAAATTAAGGTAATTATTTTTTCAAAAATAAAAAAATAAAAAAAAATGATAATTAAGCAGAGAATCCATGATTGCAGTTCTCCATTTCTATTAGAAAGATACAATCTCAAAAGTTACCTAACATGAAAAAAAAAAGACCAAGGCATCACCTGACTCCGGGGGAAAATGTCAGCAAGAAACTTCTTATAACGCTTAACAAGCTGTCTAGAGCTTGCCCGCAATGAATGACAGAAGAAAAAATAGAAGCACAAATTGATAAACTTAATATGCACAGATCAATACAAATCCTGGCATCAAGTTGCTAATTAAACTAATATGAAACCCAACTTTATTATATCGAATAATGATATATGAAAACAAATCAAATACGAAGGCCACTAGCCTAGAAGGTGATATGAAGAAAATGAATTTCTTGAAATTAATTAATGTATCTATCTCTATAATGGAATTTGGCAAATTTGGTTACCATTTTTTGTACATGCCTTCTGTTGAATATGAAAGATCATAGTATACTTGAGGTTGACTAGCAGCCACAAGGTATGATGGAGGCATTGTTTATCTCATATTTGTTCCACCATTTATTGCACCTGGTTGTATTGATGGCCTATACATGCTGCAAATTCATGAAGGAAAACACCATTAGCAACAGTGTAATTTTTACACAATAACATGACACCATTTGAAGAAAGAAACTCCCGTTTTACATAACCCCCATTTCTAAGAAACTGAAGAAGCCTATCCTGTGGAAACCAATCCAAAAGGCAAAATTATGAAAAATTAAACAATACCAACCTATGTTGATATATAGTCAGCAGGAAAGTATATCTAATCCTTTTGTATTATTAACATTATACATATCTAAGATTAAGATCGAAGCTAGGAAAACTAATTCAATATAATGTAACTCAATTCAAGCAAAATGAAGGTGAAAGTTTGTAAGCTGAATACACAATCTCTTCTATTCAATTTCTTCAAGAACGAGGAAAAAAAATTTTAAAAAAATTGTATCAGTAAGCCTAATTTTGGATGATCTAATCAAGATTGTAAAAGATAAAAAAAATTGAGCCAAACAAATAGTGCTGCTCAAGATCCAGATAAAGATGATGTTTTTGAAATTTGACAATGGTAATAATGAAACATTATCACAATCACAATTCAGAGTATTAAGTAGACAAAATCCTACCACACTAGAACTTCGTCTAGCTCAAGATCAAAAGAGAAGCTACAGCAGCAACATAACAATAATTTCACAAATAACCTAAAACCAACTCATCAAGAACACCCATGGCTTGCCTGCCTCCTTTAAGGATCTCTTTCTCCCGCTGCCTCTCCTTGCTTTCAAGCCCCAATTTCTGGTGCTGAACTTTGCGAGCTCGTACTTTAGCTTTGAGAAAATGGACAGGGGTAGGAGCGTTGAGGCATAGTTCATATAGGTGTTGATGGCGGAATCTTGACAGGATTGAGCGGAAGAATTGGATTTCTTAGTGGTGATTTTGGAGCCTTTTTTGGCCTAGCCATCTTTGATTTTGGCCTTTCCTTTGGCTGTACCGCTCACCCAACATGGTTGGAGGAATTGGCGGCTTCAAGACTGCAGATCTACTTGATTTGTTCTACTGAGTTGAAGGATTGCGTCCAAACGTAAAGCGCTGATCTTTGGTTGGGAAGAAAAGAAGAAAATAACGTAAAGAAGAATTGGATCTATAAAAAACGTAAAAGTGTAAATAAGGAAAGGTAAACCACTGAAATAAACCCTGAAACGAGGGTAATTTTGATAATTTCCCTTTCGTTTACTTTTGCAGTGAAACTTAAGGTTTATTATTGGGCTTTCAATATAAAAGTATTAATATTTTCAAAACTACACAATTAGCACCATAAAAAATGAATAGTGAAAGTGTTTTATGACAAAAATATAGATTACAATAATGGTAGAAAATTTTAATCTCTCCCGTTTCTCCAAAAATTTATCTCTCCCTTATATCTACTTTTCTCTATCATCTTCTATAATTAAAAACTAATTTCTTTCTTTTTTTATATATATATTTTTTCATTTTTTCATCATTTGATTTTAGAAATTTTTTTTTCCTCTTCGAAATGAAATCTACATATATATATAGTAATTTCTTTCATCTTTATTTTTTGTACTAATATTACACACAATGTGCAGATACTGTATATATACCGTTTTTATACTGATGTTATAACGCTCTTCTCCTTTCTTTTGCACATATATCATTTTTATATTAATTTTATAACACGAAAATGAGATCACATATATATATATATATATATATTCTTTTTTTAAAGAGAAAAAAAGAAAAAGACTTTCTAAGATAAAATGACGAAAAAATGAACTGATATTTAAAAAATTAAAAACTAATTTTTAATTATAGAAGTGGAGAGAGAAAATAAATGTTAGAGAAGAGAAATCTTTTGAAATAAAAGAGAGGCAAGATCTTGGAGGGAAATGCGATAAATATAATTTATAAAAGATATTTACTCTAATAAACCCAGTGACATAATTTTTAAATATATAAATGTTTTAAGATGTAATAATATATTACAATCGATTCGGTACATTTTGCATTTATAATTCATTTCTCCATTTTTGAACTTGGATTGCTATTAAAAATTGTCATTTCATCAAATGTCATGACCATAATTTTGAATGCACATAGAGACACGTTAAATCAGTCAAATACAGTAGAGAAAACACTTTTTTGTATTTATTTATTAAAAGATGTTCGATGACTTGTTGAAGAGAAGTTTCATCATGGATTATCATGTTATTGTTTGTTCAATAATAAATAATCAACTAACAAATACATAATTAGGTATGCATAGCAAATATCATGAGCCTAGGGTATACTCGTATCCTACCTCTACCCGTAAAGGTAATTCTTTAAATTTCATTGTTGCTCCATACCCTTTTTATACAAGGTTTGGATAATTTCATTATGGTGAAATAGTGTCAAATATCCACGAAAATAATACCTATTGCGGTCTAAATTGGTTTCAACATTCAATCTCACTCATGTCGTGCATGATTTAACCTCTAATAGTCCAACTGGGACATTTAAATCTTTTTTTTAAAGCGTCCTTCCCTACCACGTTAGGGTTTTGTTAGGTTTTTGTGGCTGTGTTTTGAGCTAGGGTTTCTTGTGGCTGCGTTTCTTTCTGATACACCCATCTTCGTCTTTCACTTTCTGCATCCTCCATTTTGTCTGTATGCAATGGATCCACCGACTACAGAAATCTCCCTGGCGTATGAGCAGTTGCGTATTTCAGAGGAGGAGGAGTCACCGGTTATTTTACCGGAGGAGGAAGAGCCGAGGATGTTTGATCTCAGGTGGAGCTTGGTCGGACGTTTTGTTACGACTAAAGACCTGAATATACCAGCAATGAAAACAGCCATATCTAAACTATGGAAGCCAATTGATGGTATGGCTATCCAGGAACTTGGCAATGAACGTTTCGTATTTCAATTTCACCATGGACACGACCTAAGCCCGGTTCTTCGAGGAAGCCCTTGGAGCTTTGACAATCGGTTATTAGTTTTCAGGCGAATTTTCACAATGGAGGAATTACACTCAGTTGAATTGCATCACTCTGAATTCTAGGTTCAACTTCATGATTTGCCAATGGGGTTCAGGTCGGAGAGGGTAGCGAAGGCAGCGGCAAATTTCCTTGGTTCGTTTGTACAAGTGTACCCCCAGGATTCTTCTCTGCCATTCAGAGGATATCTCAGGGTCAGAGTATTGATTGACATCCGGGTACCGCTAAAAAGGAAAATGCGGATGGGGAAATCGGCGTCGGAATGGTTTTGGGTCACATTCAAGTACGAGAGGCTACCATTGTTCTGCTATTTTTGTGGTGTGTTGGGTCATAACGAGACGGAATGTCCTCCTTTCCGTGCATTGCAGAACCCTGACCACGAAAAATTGTTTGGTCCATTCATGAGAGCGGGCCCTAGAAGGTAACAACCAATTGCATCCCCTTGGCTGCAAGCTGAACCCACCCTGGTGAAACCGAATCTGCACAGACCTACCGAGACAAATGGCAGTTTTCTGGAACTGATACAGGCATAAGAATCCGTGGCACAAGTTATGGAATGGGAAAATGCCCCCCATTCGGTAGATCTCCCCAAGCGAAAGCGTCAAGCTGCTCCAGTTCTCCAAAACGATTCAGGTATTTCTGCAATGGATTTGTCTGACTCATCTAATGTCTCTGATGTATCGGCCGGCCTGGTAGTAGAGGCCCGCCGGCAACAATGAATTGCCTTAGTTGGAACTGTCGAGGTTTGGGCAACCTCGACAGGGTCCGGGAGCTCCAGGAGTTGGAGTAAAAGTACAAGCCCGACGTGATTTTTCTAATGGAAACTATGCTGAGTAGAGACAGATTACAGATTATACGGGAAAAGATTCGGTTTGTCGGTTGTTTTGCTGTTAGTTGTGTGCACGGAGGTGGTGGTGTTGCCCTCCTGTGGAGGTCTGCTAACACGGTTTCTCTGTTGAAATATGGCACCAATTTCATTGACGTCATTATTCAGGATTGCGTTGCAAGGTGGCGGTTTATAGGGTTCTACAGCTTTCCTGAGTGTGGAAGACGTCGTCTTTCGTGGCAATGCATGAAAGACCTGTACCGGATATCTCCGCTGCCGTGGTGTATAATGGGAGATTTTAACGATATGTTGTTTAGCTCTGAGAAGAAAGGAGGTAACCCACATCCGTCCTATCTTCTACATGGTTTTGCGAAAGCTATTTCGGATTGCAATCTGACTGAGATTTACATGGAAGGATATCCTTTCACCTGGACTCGCCTGACTCATTCTCTACTACTGGAAGAAAAACTTGACAGAGGTTTTGGTTCTTCTGAATGGCATCAGTTGTTCCCTCATGCTTCAATTGTCAATATACATAGCTCGGGTTCTGACCATAGTGCTTTACTATTGAAAGCCTCTTCGTTACTCCATCAGTCCTCATACCGATTCAGATTTGAAAATGTGTGGTGTAAGGAGGTAGAATGCAACCAGCTAGTTCAGCGTTTTTGGGCTAATTCGAAGGAGTTGGGGTTACTGGAATGGTTATCCTTGTGTGCTCAGCGGCTGGAACTGTGGGGTCAACGTTACAGACAACAATTCCGGTTGAAGATTAACGCTATCAACGCTCGAGTAAAACAGTTGAAAGGCCGGCAGGATGTGGTTGCGCGCACTGAGTTATCTTCAGCAAATAAAGAACTGGGTGAAATCCGTGAAGCTCAAGAGAAGTATTGGCAACAAAGGGCAAAGCAAACCTGGTTAAGGGAAGGGGACTGCAATTCCAGATTTTTTCACAAATCTGCCTCAATTCGTATGAAGCAAAATAAGTTTGATGGTTTAAAGGATGATGGGGACAACGTCTTTACTTGGGGTACAGGTTTGGATCGTAACATTCAGCGTTTTTATGAGAAGCTCTTTGAGTCAGAAGGTTGTGAGGCTAATGACATTTTTGAACATATAAAATGCGGGGTCTCGAATGAACAAGCAGCATCCCTAATCAGACCGTATGAGGCAGAAGAAGTCCGTGAGGCTGTGTTTGCTATGCACCCAGATAAGGCTCCTGGTCCCGATGGTTTGAACCCAGGTTTTTATCAACATTTTTTGCCTCTTTTAGGCCCGGATGTGATGAATTTTTGTGTTCACTGCCTCAATACAGGTACTATCCCCACCGCACTCAATGCAACTAATATCATTCTCATTCCGAAAAAGAAAAGACCGGTTTACATCTCTGACCTTCGGCCTATAGCTCTGTGTAATGTTTTGTTCAAGATTCTTACTAAAGTTATTGCTAATCGACTTAAGCTAATACTTCATTCCTGCATATCTGAGTTTCAAAGTGCGTTTATTCCGAAGCGGTCTATCCTTGACAATGTTATGATTGCGTTCGAAGTTGGGCACTTTATGCAACACAAGAAGACGGGTAGGGATGGGTGGACGGCTCTGAAAGTGGATATGTCCAAAGCATATGACAGGATTGAGTGGATTTATCTTGAACGCATGATGAAGACGATGCGATTTCCTCCTCAGTTTATTCAGTTGGTCATGACTTGTGTATCCTCGGTTCAATATGAAATTAGCCATTCGAGAGGTCAGTTCCATCCTTTTACACCTAAGCGTGGTTTAAGACAGGGAGACCCCTTGTCACCATATTTGTTTATCCTGTGCGCTGAAGGTCTTTCTAGTTTGATTGCTCATGCAGAAGCAAGGGGGCTAATTCATGGATGCCAGGTAAGTCGTCATGCCCCCCCAATTTCGCACTTATTATTCGCTGACGACAGCTATTTCTTTTTTAAAGCGGATAACATTGAGTGTCAACTGGTTCATTCTTTACTTCGGAAGTATGCTCAGGCATCGGGGCAGCAGGTGAATTTTTCTAAGTCATCTCTGACTTTCAGCTCAAATGTCACAACTGAAACTCGATCCCATGTGTGCAATGTGCTGGGGGTTAATACCATGGATACACCTGATAAATACTTGGGTATGCCAACTGTTGTGGGACGGAACCGGTCCTCTATTTTCCGGGTTTTAATTGATAATTTAGGGAGGAAGATCCAGGGGTGGCGGAAGCGTACCCTCTCCCAGGCGGGCAAGGAAGTGGTAATTAAAGCGGTAGGTCATGCACTCCCGTCTTACATTATGAATGTGTTCCTCATTCCAAAGGGTATTTGTCGGAAAATGGAGCGTATGCTAAACGCTTACTAGTGGGGAAGGGGTGTCAAATGGCGAGCATGGGAGTTCCTGACAGTTCGGAAGGAGTGGGGTGGCCTAAACTTCAGGAGATTCCACGAATTTAATAAAGCATTGCTCGGAAAGCAGGCCTGGAATCTGATACAACATCCTGACTCGTTGGTTGCTCGGGTTTATCGAGCTAAATATTTCCCGGAGGGTGATTTTCTGCAAGCTAAGAGGGGGTCGAAGCCAAGCTTCATTTGGACAAGCCTTTTGTCTACTCAGGATCTTATCCGATCGGGCACGATTTATCGCATTGGTAATGGTTTAAAGGCTAGAATTTGGCGTGACCGCTGGTTTGAGTCTTCCTCAGGGTTACCTTCTGTGACTGCGGCGCCTCAAGGACTGGAGGACGCTGTAGTGGCTGGCTTGTTTTCGGTTAATAGCCATCGGTGTTGGGAGGACGATATCATCAAGGATTTGTTTTCTAAGGAGGATGTCACGAAAATTCTGGCTATCCCTTTGTCTAGCCGTGATATTGAGGACCGAATCATATGGAAATTTGATAAACAAGGCGTCTACTCGGTGAAATCTGCTTACTACGTGCTGTGTCAAGATTTTCCGCCTCCTACTGATGCGGTACGCCAATTTCCTTGGCTTTCCGTGTGGGACTTGCAGGTTCCATTTAAAATTCAGAATTTCATTTGGCGAATGCTGATGGGCTTTATTCCTACTGCTGCTGTTCTTCAATCCAAAGGTGTTTCATTGTCGCCGATTTGTCCGAGATGCAGGCAGGAGGAGGAGTCAATTTATCATTGTTTTGTAGCTTGTAGGTGCTCTAGGGAGGTGTGGCACCATTTTCGCCTTGCTGATTCCCAGCAGTTACCTGGTAATATGGTCGATTGGTGGCAGCAAGTAGCGGCTAGGGGCGGGTCTGATCCTTTGGTTGATGTGGCGGGTATACTGTGGATGATATGGTTTAGCCGGAATCAGCTTGTATGGAACGGTAAGGGGTTGTCTGCTCGGTATATCTGTGAGACGGGCTGCAGAGTGGTTCAGGAGTGGAGGGCTGCTCGGATGAATCTAAAGCCCAATGGGTTGGGACCGGTGGTTAGGACTGTGTGGACTCCACCCGCCCAAGGGTGGAAGTGCAACTTTGATGCTGCGCTGAACGTGGAGCAGGGGAAGGTTGGGATAGGTTGCATCATTCGTGGCTCGGAAGGCCAGTTTATAGCCTGTCAATATAAGCAAATCTCGGGTTACCTCGATCCCACGGTGGCAGAAGCCATCTCATGTCGGGAGGCATTAAGTTGGTTAAAAGAGTTAGCACCTCCCCAAGTCCAAATTGAGGGTGATTCTTCGGTGGTCATTTCGGCTTATGCCAACGGGTTTTGGAGAATCACACTTCTTTGGGGCTCATCTTGGAGGATTGTCGGTCTCTTGCTAATGTTTTGAGTAATGTTTCCTTTCAAGCTGTTCGTAGGTCGGCTAATAGGGTCGCCCATTGTTTAGCTAGGTTAGGTTTATCTTCCTCGAACCCTATTGTTTACTCTGATAATCCCCCCTCTGCTATCTTCTCTGATTTATTGTTTGATCTGAGAGTGTAAGCCAAGGGTGCCAACCTAGTTGGGATGTTTGGCTCCTCTTATTTTTAATGATATCATTTTTTCAGTCAAAAAAAAAAAAAAATCTTTTTTTTTATACGTGCAAGTCCAATTTATTCCACAAATGGAAATAGAATTATGATATGAGGCATCGAATCACGTATTGATTGAAAGTGGAAGCAACACTATGTATCAAAGAAAGTTGCATTTTTTTGAGAGACTTAATTAGCATTATGATCATATTATAAAGCAAAGGCAACAATTCATGAAACTTCCAGTTGACATCTTGATTATTTATTTATATCCTCACTATCCTTCTCTTTTAATTCCTTCAAATGGGGAATCAAAATTTAACGATCAAATACTAGCTCAGTTAAATGCTAAATAGAGTACGTTTTTTTGGAAATAATTATAAAACAATAATGATAATGACAGTGCTTATCCTAGAGGAGAAATTTTATAGTGGACCGTTCCACTGAAAAACTGACACGTAAACAACTTAATCATTGAAAAAATAAAAAACACTTATATGTCAATTTTTCATTGGAAATATCCACATGGAACGGATCTATTATATAATTTCCCTTCCTAAAGATGCATATATATCCAAAAACTACCCGATTCTTTATTCAATTAACCAATTAAAACATGGCACATCGGCACATATTAAATTGACAGGTTTTGTCTCCATTGAAAAATTCTGTCTTAAATTCTTAGAATTATTCCATCCACAAAGTTATATTTGTATTCCAATGAAATTGAAGAAATGACTGGACATGATGATGACACATCATTCAAAAAGTTCCACTAAAGCAACAAAACATTATTTCCCAATTTGCTTTACAAACTACAATGACATGTGGAAGTCATATCCATACTTTCAATAGTTCCAACTTGGACGGATGGATGGGATAGGGAAGGAAGAAGTATGGGCGAGGGGAATCCGCTTGTGGTGCATATTAATTCTTGAATTATTATGCATATATTTCCATCTGCAACATTCATTTCTTGCGCTAAAGAACATTCAGCACAACAACTCACAAAGAAATTAACAGTAAAATGGAGACTTGCTTTCTCTCTTCAAACTCCTTCACCAAGACTATAGAATTTGCTCCCTCCATTAAAGTCGGAGTATTCTCCTACCCTAAGAGAAATCTGAATCATTCCCAAACCAAAAGAATCGGTCTTTCCTCTACTATAACATGTAAGTTTTCAAATTCCTTTCCTTCTTTCTCGCTGTATTGAAATGATCATTATAAAATTATTATGTACAATAACACTGTCTAATGATCCTATTACCTTTTAATAATAAAGGTATAAGTTATCGGTTTAATTTCTATGATTAGTTAAATGAATCTTTTCTTTTCATTGTCTAATGTTTTTTTTTAAACAAAAAAACGATAAATACATACATTGTAATTCATTAGCATACTAAAATTTGACTTAATCTCATTTGTTTAAATAGCTAATACTGCCATAACAAAATCTTGGTTATGGTTCTCAATTGTTCTGAGAGTGCTATGAAAACAAATCTATAATGATCTTTGTTATGGGAAAAACGTAACAAAAACGATATCCATTATCAAACAGGTTTGATCTGTAAATCGTGCTGTAATAAATAATCTATGTTACAAATACCACAACCACGATAAATAATGACTTAGTTTTGCTTGTTAAAATAGATTGCCATATGTCATCGTCACCAGCGGGTGACGAAAGCCAACCTTACCTAGAAGCTGATTGGCGGTCATATAGAGCAAGGCTGGTAGCAAATGAACAAGCATTCAGGCATAATGAGGCCTCATCAAGATCAACGGTTGATCCTGACTCTGCAATGGAACATGATCAACCCCTACAGGTTACAGTTGGAGATAAATGGGCCCATGCGATCCATGAACCAGAAAAGGGATGTCTACTAATAGCAACAGAAAAGCTAGATGGGGTCCACATATTTGAACGGACGGTGATCCTTGTACTATCAGTTGGGCCTGCAGGCCCATATGGGATAATACTGAATAGGCCATCACTAATGTCCATAAAGGAGATGAGATCAACGGTGATGGATGAAACAGGGATGTTCTCAGCAAGGCCATTGTTCTTCGGGGGGCCGTTGGATGAAGGGCTATTTTTGGTGAGCCCAAAAGGAGAGTATGATAGGGATAGGGTGGGGAAAAGTGGGGTATTTGAACAAGTAATGAAGGGATTGTATTATGGGACAAAAGAAACTGCTGGCTGTGCAGCTGAAATGGTGAAGAGAAATGTGGTTGGAATTGGGGATTTCAGCTTCTTTGATGGGTATTGTGGGTGGGAAAAAGACCAATTAAGAGAAGAAATTATGGCTGGTTATTGGACTCTCGCTGCTTGCAGCCCAAGTGTAATTGGGCTTCATACTATGTCCAATCGTGGGCTTTGGGATGAGGTTCTTGGGCTCATGGGCCCAAAAAAGGTTTGGTGAAAACAAAAGGTGCATGTTCTTTGGGTGTGACATAAATATGGGCAAAAGGGGAAGGTTCTAAATAGTACTATTAATTAATATGAGTAGTTGTAATCCAATGTGCTAGAGAAAGGTATGAGAATTTATTGGATTATTTGGGATTCCAAGTTCTTTACTCCACAGTATTGTAGTTTTTTTCATAAATCGCATTTTTTCTCTATAAATAATTCAAGTCTTGTAAAAAAAAAATTCTCAACTCTAAAAGATGATACCAATATGCAGTTCAAAAACTTATAATTGTTACTTTAAGTGCATTAAATAAAGTATAACTAATTGTAACATCTTTACTCTTTTTGCATATTGGTTAGAACTTAGAGGTATATAAGTATATCCAATTATTTGATTATGAGGTTAATTAGATATTCTTTGAGTGATACTCTCATATTTAAAATTTATTGTATATATTATAACTGAAACCCGAAATTTCTAGTTTAAACTCTAAACAACTGATGATCTTACTGCTCAAATGATCTTAACTAATATAGTTGTATAATCTTCCTAATATTTTCTTAATATATTATATATGGAAAAAAAATAGTCTATCAATTCCAAAATAAACGTTATTGAAAATATCAATAATTTAATCTTCATTAGTCAAATTAATTAGCTTTTGGATGAAAATAAATTTCACTATTAATAGTCAAGAATGACAAATCTTGAATCAAAACGGAAAGGAACAAAACTCCAACTCGTCAGTCATGTTAAAAAATGATTCGTAAATATTAAAAAAAATATATATTAGGGAAAATGAAACTTAAAAATAGACCACATACTGTAAAAGTTAGGTGGAAAATTGAATAGGTGGGTATTTTAAAAATTGATTGTGGGTTTAAAAAATCTGAGGAGATCATGTGAAAACTTAATTAAGTTAGTTAGGGCTAGAGAAACAATAATAAATATGTGTGGACCGAATGGAATGAAAATTTAGTGTTAAAAACTATAGTCGTTGAGGATATGAAGTAAATGTCGAATGAATAATGATAACCATGCTGCATATGTTAATTTCAAAGCAATAGTGAGGTAGAAGACTGAAATAATTAGAAAATATGATTGCATGGACCAACTAATTAATTAAACATAGAGTTGAATAATGAACATAGGACCCATATCCTCAGCTACTATCAAATCACATTCAAAATAAGATTTTGGTTGATATAAATTATGTTGTTCATTCACTTTTCCCATCTTTTTATTTCTCTTTATTCTCCTTTTTGGGACATCTTTATATCATTTTACTCAGATTGCTTTTTTATTTTTATTTTTATTTTTATTTTTATTTTAAAGAAGAAAAGTGTAGTTTGCTTTGAATATTGTTTTCAATTTTGTTTCTGCTGATTTTTTATTTTTATTTTTATTTTTTTGGGGGTTAAGTGGTGAAGGTTGGGCAGGGATTTCACATGATTTTGTCTATTAGATGCGACTTGGCATAACCTAATAATTTATGCATTGCATTGCATAGCAACGGATATTAATCAAAACAAAATTAAAGGGAAAAGCACCTATTTTAGCTCTTATTCTTGTACAATTTTTATTTTTTTCAATAGCAAATATCTTTAACTTTTGTATGGAAGAATGCTCCATGGGTATATACTCTTATAGTTATAAAATATGATTTATATTTTTTTTATTATACCTTAAAAAGAAAAACAGTAACCCTTTTTGTTAATATATCTTACGAAAGTACCATATATCGGGAGTATTTTAAAATTTTTCCTTTTGCATTATTATCTTTTGGATATGCAATTGTTTGAGTTTTTGTTGAGCCAATAGAAATATAGCTAATAAATTTATTAGTGACAAACTGACCAATCAAAATACATTAACTTATTGAAGAATTTATAACAAATACAAAAACCATAATATACCTTTTGACGAATTTTTTGAGTATATATTTTTCTGCGCCAAAAATGTGTACTCTAGAAGAAGAATAATCTTTTCTAGTGGACCTTATATATATATATATATATATTCTCATTTGAAAATAGTATTAGTTTCACTTGATATTTGGTAAAATATATTAGTATTTGATTGTATTTTTTAAATTAAATAATTTTCGATATTCTTATCTTCATTCATTTTGAAGTCATTTTGCTTAAACCTTCATATATTTTACTTGGGTCCAATAATGAGGTCATTGTGTTGATTTTTAAATGTTTTTAAAAAAAAAAAAAAAATCTGCGATATTTTTTTTATGAAGAATTTCCTAAGATAGTTAATTAATGCACCAGAAATAGACAAATAGGAAGGAGGAAATAGGTTGGACATGGCCAATTAGCCATCTTGCAATAAATATAAAATTTTATATTAAACCAAAAATGTGAAATTGTTGTGATAGTTATAAACCATCTTACTTCTATAAAGTCATGCTTAATTGATATATATAGATATATATATAACAGCAAAATTTTAAATATTGCTGTGAAATGATTTTTTGTTGGCAAATCTAGGATTTCTTCTAGTTTTTTTTTTTTTTTTTTTTTAACTTAAACATAAGTTTTTTAGTAATATTCATAAAAAAAAAAAAATTTTAGAATACTCCTGAAATATAGTACTACTTGAAAATACATTAGCAAAGAGAGTTGATCCATATCCTTTCAGGGTATAATAAAAAAAATTGTAAATCTCATTTTATAATTAGAGGAATATGTATTCCTATAGACACTGTATAATTTTTCTATTTATTAAATTGTTAAAAAAAAAAAAGATGAATTGATGTGTGCTTTTATTTTATATATGTGGTCACACTTTATATTCATTTTACCGTAGAATCATAGATTTTTGCTTTATCAAAAGGTAATTGCCTCAAGAACTAAATTACCAGAAAAAGATATTAGGCGTTAAATTCTTACTTTGACGCGAGTTATGATATGAAATCATAATTTAACAGAAAAAGATAACCATACTTTAGTAAACCATGGTTATGATGTTTTTTTTTTTTTTTCTCTTTTTAAAAAAAGTTGTCAGTATTTTAGTTTTTTTTGGGAAGCCGTGAAAGTTTAAGGGGATGGTATTCGATTAAGACTTTTATAAACTTTTTTTGAGTGAATGACTTTTATAAACTTTAATGACTTTCAGTGACTTTTAATATCTTGCAGAGAATTTTTAAAAGTATTGATGACTTTTAAAAAGTTTATTCCATAAGACTTTTAAAGACTTTTGTAGACTTATTAGAAAATACTAATAATCTCCATGTATGTAATGATAATACACCACATAAATGACCACAACAATCGCCAAACATAAAATATGAAATAGTAACATAAAAATTGAGTAGTAATGTTAATTAAAAAATTGTAATTTGGCTATAAAATTTTCAATATTCATCATCAATCAAGAGAGTGTAGGATGTTTGAAAATTTTTAGAAAAAATAGTTAGATTTTGCTTATTCCTCCAATGTCACACATAAGATCTTGCTAGCATTAGAGCTGGGCTTATAGATGCATCAGTTTTCAAAGGGTTCAAAGAGAGAGTATAATGAGAGATCTAAAATAGTTCTCTCAAAATTATTTTACAGAAATTAGATAAAACGTAAACAAGTAGGGTAATTTTTGCTAGTCTAGAGCAAAATTGGACCTTCAAATATAAGAATAAAATTAAAGTAGGGGATTCATAAAAGACCCAAAACATAAAAATAACTCTCATAAACCTTTCACACACACTCAAATCGAGAAGAGAATTCCCACTACAACAAGCCAGTAGTCAAATACTTCTCAACGCAATAAATAGTCAAGGATCTATTCCTTTCAACAAAACAAAAATAAAAAAGAGAAAAAACAAACGGATCATACCTCTTGAACTTGACGATAGGGAGGATGACAGCTCGCGCTTGTTGCAGAATGAAAAAGGATGGGTGATTATGGAGGTTCTTGACTTGAGAAATATTCTAGATTTTTCTTTTTATCTGAATCGGAAAGAAAACAAAACAGAACAAAAAGGTGCAAAATAAAATAGAAGAAAGATGACGAGAAAGAATAAAGTATAAAATAAAAAGTTCACGGTAAATAAAAGGTCTTGCGTAGAGATGCAAGACTTTTTTCTAATGATTTTGTATTATATTTTGTAAAAAAACTCTATAAAAATCATTCTCATTAATTGTCAATGATTTTTTGAATACAAGATAACTTTTAAAGACTCTTAAAAAGTCATAATTGAATACCTGATGACTTTTAAATATTCTTAAAAAGTCATAATTGAATACCTGATGACCTTTAAAGACTCCTAAAAGGTCTTAATTGAATGCCTCCGGATTTTAAAAATATGTAAAAGTCATTAAAAGTTATAATCCAACACACCCCTGTAAGTTTAGATTTCAATTTTCCTCTTTTTTTTTTTTTTTTTTTGAGAGAAAACAGTAAACCTAAAAAAAGAAAAAAAAAATCTGAAATAATTAATTAAGCTTAAAGAATGCTAATAATCAGGCTTTTGAGATGCAGTTGAAGAGATAATATGTCCCATCGAAAGGGGCTTTGATTTTTGGTTAGTGTTTGTGGGTCCAAAATAGACTTCATGCTCTATGTCTTAAATTATGCATTTTCTTCGTATTTGCGAAATTTATCACATCAATACTACAATTAGTGTTTTATCTAATTCCAAATAATCTCTTCTCTATTTTTTGGTAGGTTCTGTATAAATATCTAAAGTTGGGAAACTATGTTTTTGATAACATCATATTTCTTCTAATTCTTTTTATACGACAGAAATAAATTCTTACTAACCAATCTACCTCTAATAGATAAGGATTGGAAGAGGTTTTAGAATCTCGGCGACCTATATTCAAACCTAGGTCCCTCACCCATTAAATATATATATATATATATACTCTTACCATTAATATTATTAATGTGTGTTTTGAAATTCTGCTTAAAATATCGTTCCATTTATGTAATATAACAAAATCCCTGTTGAACAAAAATATAGGTATAAATATAAATTCATACAAATAAGAAAATTTGAAATATTATGGGCATTTTCTTTTATACCCTTCAATTATTAAAGTAATATGTTGAATATTTTATTATTTAATTATATTAAATTTTATAATTTTTATTATATTTTTTCTGATTCATATTAAATGTTGTTTTAAATAAATAAAATTATTTAATTTTATATGACGTTTTGTCTTACTAATGCACTTTTTGACAGTTGCTTTTCAATTGTACCCTTATTTAAACTAAAAAATGTGTTTAATAATTAATACAAATAATCCGATAATCGAGCAATAATCTTAAAAAAAAAAGAAATTTTGCGTCGAAAATAAAGTTTTAGGAGATAAATATGAGTATATATTAGTTCTTTTAATAGTCTAATTAATGTTTTATTAATTTTGGTAAACAATCTTAAAAGACATATATAAAGAACTCTAGAAAATGATATGTAGAAACATATAAGAATATAATTAAAATAGAAATTATGTCTATTTAGTAAGACGTTAAAAAAGTAAATTTATGCCTATATTCATAAAATAGATAGAATATATTCTATGCTATATTTTTAAATATGAACAAATAAATTTCAATGGCACTTAAATTAATACATTAAATTTCTATTTTCTTGCAATTGACTACTTTAACTTTGATAAAATAATGATATATTATATAAATTGAACATAGACTTTTTGTAGAACTTATATATATATATATATATATATAAGGATGTGAAAATAAATAAAGATCCAATTGTTCGAAAAATCTAGTTGTAAATGAAATCTTCAAACTAGTTAAAATTGATTTAAGAATTACCATGTTAGTTCCATTTTCAAACAAAAAAGAAATATAAACACAATGAACTTATCCACTACTCAAAAGTATAACTATTGGTTTAAAATACTTAACAAGAATCTCCCAAATGTACTAATAATTTATTTATTGATATCTTCAAATATAATTGGCTATATATGCAAAGTACTAAGAAAAAACAACAATATAATATACTAATTATCATAATAAATAATTGTAAGTTGTTAAAGCAAGAAGGATTAAGAATAATCAAACATAGAGAAACAGACAAAAGCAATAAATCAACCGTCCATTCTTCTTCTTCCTCTGTACCAAAATTACAATACACCCCAAAGTATAATCTCAACTCATCAAAACACATTTATCCCCACACCACGCTCCTACCATGCCTGTGCGGTAACACGCACCAAAAACCTGGTGAAATATTAGGGATGATACCCCCGCATAACCACACTATCAGTTTCATATTCATTTACGAAAATAACTGTCCATCTTGTTTAGTTGTCCGCGGATAAATAATAACTAAATTTCACTTCCATTCTACAAAATTTTTCAATACCCATTAATTATAAGTTAGGTGTTTGCAAAATTACCCGTTTATTAAAAATAAAAAATATTATTAAACAAATCAATCACAAAATTAAAAAAAAACTATTTATGACAAAATAATAAAAAAGAAAAAAACCAAATCCAAATTCTTAATTATTTAAAGAAATATAACACATTCAATAATAAATCATTAATTATAAAAAAATAGAATGTTGTTATATATAAACTAGTATGGATAGCAGGTACTTTGGAGTACATTCGTGCCTTACTCATACCTGTGATGAGTAATTTATTAAACTTCATAGAGATAATTACCCCTACGTCTCTATTTCGACAAATGAATACAAAGAGTAATATATTATTACATATTAAAGTATTTATATTTTTAAAAATTATGTTATTGGGTTTGTTATAGTTAATATCTTTCACAAATTACATTTATAGTATTTTTACCTTCAACGTGTTTCTCTCACTCCTTTCTCCAAAATTTATCTCTCTTATCCGTACTTTTTTTTTCTCTATTCTTATATAATTAAAAATTATTTTCTCATTTATCGTTATATCCGTTTAATTTATCGTCATTCTATTTTAGAAAATTTTCTTTCTTTTTTTTTTTCTCTATTAGAAATGATATATATATATATATATATATATACATTTTTCTATCTTCGTTTTTTTGCACTGATAGTTGACACAATATGCAAATGCTATATATATACCATTTTTTTCTTTTTTTTTTTTTTCATATATATCGCTTATATACCAATTTCACATTGTATCTATAATGCAATTATATATTGGTTTTATAATTACAGTATAAAACCAATATGAGTACAAAATTACTACCAAAACGATATATTTGAAAAAAAAAAAAGAAAACTGAATAGTGAAAAAAGCTATTAAATCAGTATAAAAATGATATATACAGTATTTGCAGATTGCGTGCAATATTAGTGTAATAAACGAATATGAAGAGAAAATATATATAATTAGTATAATCACAATATAAAACCAGGTATAAAAATAATATATGCTCAAAACAAAGAGAAAAGGGGTATAAAATTAATATAGAAGCTGTATATATGCAGTATTTGCAGATTGTGTGTTATATTAGTGCAAAAAACAAAGATAAAAAAAAAAATATAGATTTGGATATCTTTTTACAGAGAAAAAATTTTTATAAAATGGAACGATAAAAAATAATTGATAGAAAAAAATGAGATAAATTGGTTTTTAATTATATAACAAAAGATATAAAAGTAGAGATAAGGAGAGAGGAATCTTTTGATGAGAGAGAGATAACACGTAAGAGAGAATAATTTTATACCGTTATATAATTTATATTTTACCATAAGATATTTTACTATTTATTTTTTATGGTATCAGTAATGTAATTTTTAAAAATATTATTGTTTTTTTATGTAAAAAAATCCAATTTCATTCGCATCTAATATTCTTTTAGACTAGGTTCAGATATCGCATTATGGTCGGAGAGTGCCAGAAAACCACAAAATCCGTATCTGATGTCATTCATTCCATTACGCAACAGCCCATACGAAGAATAGGGAGATTGAAAGTCACGCGCGTGGAGGAGAGTGGGGGAGACAGTTAAGGGAAGATCACAATGAAGAGGGGTCAGCTACTTTTGGAAACTGTTTGAGTTGTTGTTAGAGTAAACGCAGGTGTCTGCAATTTTTCTATTAGTACTTATAATATATTATGTGTGTACCCAAAAAGCATGGAAGGTAAGAGAGAATCTAGAAATTGTGAAAACAATTGTCCCATATCTTTCACATCCCAATAAAATTAAAATAAAATTAAAAAAAAAAGGGTAGAATTTATCATTTAAAAAAGGAAAAAAAGTGAAACAGAGAAAAAAATGATTGAACCAAAGCTAGAGGTGAAGTAGAGGAAGCATAATAGAATAATGGGAGACCAGAAGTTGACAAATTTGAAGTCATTGTTGCATTGAGAAGAGACTTTTCTTGTTGGGTTAGAGAAAGATGAAAGATCTCTCTTATCTCTGGGGATCTTTCTGTATTTATCTAATTCAGATATATCAGGAAGAGGAATTTGATAGATAGATACTGTCTGGACCAGCAGATCTGAGTTTTTGTGTCTGGCTGCTGATGATTCAATATTCTCAAATTCGTCTCAACCACCTATCACCATGGGTTTTTGGTTGTTGGGTTCTTTCTGAATTTGCTTTTTGCTTCTTCTACTCTGAATTTTCATGGAGCTAGGGGATTTGCTGAAGGGTTTATATATGCTATGAGGTAATTTTGTTTCTTTTATGGCTGATCGAAGTTTAGAGTTTATCAGGTCTGGGTTTTTATGTTAATTGAATTGGGTATTTTGTTTTATGCATCTTTTCCTTTTGTGTAAAGAAAACATGGTCGGTTTCAGTGTTAATTTGTTTCCAATGATCAGTTTATGTGAATTAGATGATTTGATTTGATTTTCCTTTTTCTGTTTGAAAATCTAATTTGAAGTCTTTATCTTAGTCTGTTTGTGATGATCCTTATGCTGAATTTGTTCATTCAGAATGCTGTTATTGTCATTGGGATTTCACGTTATGAACTGGGGCTTTTCGTTCAATTAAACTCCTCTTTTTTTTTTTTTTTTTTTTGTTTAAAAAATATCGTTTTGGGTGCCACTCTCTCAATTTTTGGGCATATGTTATCATGAGTTAGTTGATTGTCAGTATTCTGGATTTGATTGCTGTTTTTGGTTTTTCAACAATGTCAGTTTTGGTAGCATTGTATAAGGCCCTGGAACAATTTTTCTTCCCATAGATTGTTTGTTTTCATTTCGCAACTTCCGGATGAGTAGAGTTAGTCATTGAAATTCTTGCATATCCAATGCAGCTGAGTGTATTACCTAGTTTGTTTGTCGAATGAAATTATTGGTTCTTGGCATTAAATTTGCATCTGCAAGATGCACAAAATGAAACTTGAAGTTATTTGGTCCTTCTTTTCCTTATCTTTTTCTTCTTCTGATTTCCAATGTTAATGAAGTTTCTGTTGAGCTTCTATGGCTGAGCTGTCTGTCTCCGCCATTTCGAGTTTCAATCAAAATTGTTACTGTTAATAGTTTCATCCTTTTCCCTTTTGAGTATTTTTTGGTCAGGCTTTGTTCATACTTATTCTTAATTCAGTTGCTAGTTTGATGAACGACTGAAAATAAATAGTTTGCTCTTCCTTGAAAGCAATTAGCTCAAACTTTGATCACTTCAGGATCATTTGATGTGATCCATATTTGACCTGTCATATAGTTTGGCTCATTCATTTGTTTATGTAAGCATTAGAGCATTAATAACGATTAGTAAAAGCAGAGGTTGAAGCAATTGTTTTGGTAATTTTTTTAAATGTTTGTAAATAATTTGCCTTTAGTTTTCACTCATCTTACTTCATCTAACTGATATATCTTCAATTTAATTTATTTGGATATTTCTTGAATTAGGAATGGGTACTAAAGTGCAGCAGAAGATGTATCTATCAGGATATTATCCTATAAGGGACTTAAATGACACTACTGGCAATGGTAACTGGCCTTCCCGCCATGAAAATAAAAACTTCGGGCAGTACTATGGCATACTTTCTGCACAGCCGGAAATAGATGGATATGTAGGACACGACAAGGAACAGCTGAGGCAAACCATACTGAAGCATGAGATGGTATTCAGGCAACAGGTATGGTGGTTCGTTGAATTTCAGTGTATTGATTCAAAAGCTGAATCATAGTACTTTTTTGACCATGATATTATAGTCATGGAAAGGCCCTTTTTGGCATAACATTGAGCACTCCTTGGCCTAACGATAGTTTATTCGTTTGTGTGACTTTGTTGTGCAGCTGCATGAACTGCATCGGCTTTACAAAATACAAGCGGACATGATGAATGAAGCGAGAAGCAAGGAACCACATGAATACCTTAAACCCAATGGGACATCACAATCGAGATTTTTTGCCTTTCCATCTTCAGACGACAAAAACAGGTGGCATGATTCTAGTTTACCTTCAATGGATCATAGTAATCATATACTACCTTCTGCGTTAGGTGTTGACAGCATCCAATCGCAGTTGAGTTCTATGAAGTTGAAGATTATGGAATCTGGATGTGGTTCTGTACACAATGGGTCAAGGTCTAAGGAGTTCAAATTTCTCGAATCCAAATACGAGAAGCTTCAGAGAAGATTTTTTGACCTGGAAATTCCGGCTGATAAATGCGTAATTGAGCAAGAGGAAGGCCAAGGGGCATCTGGAGGGTCAGGAGTAGAAAGCTGCCTTCCTAATAGGAATTGTGAGAAAAACAGCATAGTATCTGCACGGAGTGGTGCATACTCTATTTGTAATGGAGATGCTTTGAGTTCATGTGTGGATTTAAAGAGAAACCTGGGATTTACTGATCTCAATGAACCTGTACGGTGTGAGGAAGTCTCTGGTACAGCTTCTGTTGATATTCTGGGTAACATTACGAGCTCTAGAGAGCATGTGCAAAGGCGGGTTCTTTCTGCAAGTTCATGTTCGGGCAATTTGGTTAAAGAAACTTCTCAAAGCTCGTCCAAAGAAAAGGATGGTGCTGGCCACAGTAATCTGCATTTCGAAAATGGGAAGGGAGAGAAAAGGTGGCCGCCTTATACTTTTAACCCTGGTGAGGACATAAGCCAAAATTTTCTTTGTTATTTATTGTTCTCTAGAGCCATTGTTTGGCTTTTATTTGATCATCTAGCAATGCAGGTATTTGATTTACTTCCTTTTTCAGGCCAATCCACAGATAGTAAAAGTTCTCAGAATGGAGTTTTGCACTGTGAATATTTGCCTGCAATATGTGAATCATTGCAAATTGGATCCCAGAAGGCTGAAAAACCTGATCAGAATAGAAGAGAGCTATCAGCAAGGAAGACCATTTTTGGTGTAGAAATCTCTGAAATGAATCATGATGCGCCTGTTATAGCTAGAGAAACACGTATGCTGCAACCACTCATTTCCAAATCTAATGTTGCCAATTCTGAGTCGTCTTCCATTTCATCTTGGAAGACATACCCGGCAAGCTGGAGACAGAATCGAACATCAGTTCCAGGAAGTTCTAGTATTAATGCTTTTCTGATTTCAGATGATGGATCAGGAAGATTCATGCATTGCAATGATGGTAGATCCTTTCCAAGTTTGAAAGCTGAACAACATAGCCTTTGCACTGTTTCTCAGTTGGAGTCAAAGGAATCACAAGTTTTCCATGGATCAATATTAAGCTTTGGGTGCCTGAATGGAGTCAGTGACAGTAGCTCTGCTTCAGGACAAGCTACTCAACATAGTCCTGCAATTAACTTTATGACCTCTGGCTGTTTGGGGAATTCAAAATCTGTCGATGAAGCAAATGCTGTTTTTCCAAAAAGCTGCAAGAATGAAGCAATTTGCGACTCCAAACGGGGTTTGGTGGATGATTTAAACAAGGAAGAGAATCTAAAAGGAGGGTTGTCTTGGCTAAGAAATAGTTCACTTAGCAATGGAAAGTATTCCAATGAAAGGGACGGTTCTCATCATGCAAATTTGGATTTATTGCAAAACAATTCTCCGCAGTATTCCATCAAAGCTGAAATGACCAACAGTACGTCTCAAAGTGTGATTCAGGATTCTTCGTTAATGAGAAGTTCCCATACCCGTGATGCTGAGGTTAGGAGAACAGAAGGAGGTGACGGTTCGAGCAATAGGAAGATTCTTGGGGTTCCTATTTTTGAAAAAATTCCCAAGGACTTGTCTTCTGCAAGCTCTACGTCGAAGGCCAGTGTGTCTGAAGTTGAAGTGAACGGTGCCAACTCCATTAAACCTGGGTTAATTACTGATCTCAACCATGATCCTATCCTGTATGATGATGGAGAGGTACAGCCCTTGCATAGTCCGTTTGCTGAAGAAGTATCAGTTGATTGTAAAGCTAAGTTAAGAGATTGCATTGATTTGAATGTGAGCATGACTGAAGAAGAGGCGGAAACGAACCACTTTTCTTCAACACCTAAGAAAAATATTGCACTTGATATAGATTTGGAGGCTCCTGTTGTTCTTGAGACAGATATGGATACTTCCGGAGGTGAATTTATAGAAAGCAAACTTAAAGAGCCATTTGACGCGTTAAAAGATGAGTCTGGAGATGGTTCTGTGACGGTTGCTGCTGAAGCCTTAATTGCTATCTCATCATCTGTTATCCATAGTCGAGACAACGCAACTCATCCAAATGTGGAAGCCTTGTTATGCGATTCCCTTCAGTGGTTTGCAGAGATAATCTCTTCTTATGAGGTTGATCTCGGGAAAGATGTCCAATCAGTCAGTGAAGATTCCATGCCAAACGGGATTGATTATTTTGAGTATATGACCTTAAATTTGTCCGAAACAAAGTTAGAAGAGTACCATTATGAGTGTGAGGTTATAGAGGATGCTAAAGAAGTTGCATTGCCAAGAAGGCCGCGGAGAAGTCAGGCAAGGAGAGGAAGGCAGCGGAAGGACTTTCAAAGAGATGTACTTCCTGGTATTGTCTCTCTATCGAGGAATGATGTGACTGAAGATCTTCAGACCATAGAAGGGCTTATAAGAGCAACAGGTGGCACTTGGCAATCGAGTTTGTGGCAGAGAAACTCTCCTCGGGGCAAAGGAAGGGGCAGAAAGCGCTTGTCAGTTTCTGCGACCTCTCCTTCTCTTACAACAGTTACTCTTTCCGATCCCCAGCCTCAGCAGCAGCTTCAGCAACCGAAATGTGGAGAACTGGGATTGGAGGAAACCAGACTAACCGGATGGGGAAAGAGGACTAGGCGACCGCCAAGGCAGAGATGTCAGATTAATCATCCTTCTTTTCCTTTACAGTAAGTAGAAAGCAAAGTATGCTTTTGACGGAAAACGGAACTGGAGGCTTTCTGCCTGTCAAAATTTTTCAGGCGGGATGATTGACATTGTAAATGCTTTCGTTTCATAATTTTTCGATTTTCAGCTTCCAGGGTGAGCTTGTTCTTTTCATCACAAAATAAGTGATATTGATCCTTATTTGGCATTAAACTGATTTCTTTTTTTCTTCTTCTTATTGTAGACGTTCTTAATTCTAGCTTAGTGTGTAATATAAGTGGAAATTACATGGTTTGGAAAAGTTGGGGAATCTTGCTTTGAATATTCCCTAAATTCAAGAGTTATTATTATGTTTCCGGCTTGAAGAGAAATGATCAATTTGTTTAGTTTGCTTGTTTAATCATAGTAATCGTATGACTTGCAGCCAAACGTCTCTTAAGTTCATCAGTTTAACATAGACATTGTTGCAGTAACATAGACATAAGGTGCCGCTGGCGAGCTCGTACCCAGATTGAAAAGAACAAAAGACAAAAAAAATAACCCTTGATATTGAAAGAAAAATGTATACAAGTATTGTGATTCAACCAGACAAAATGATTATTGTATACAATATTCATGTCCTCGGAGTGTTAAAACGATGAAATAGATATGATACTTTCAATGAAAAAAAAGGGAAAAAATGCATCCGGGCTCCTTGAATTTTTTGCGAGTGGTCAGCTGATTAATTTGTATGATGTTTATATTTTGATAATTAAATCTAAAATTTGACATATTTTTCTCACATGAATTGTAGTATCCATTGATTAGTGTAAAACATAATTTTTACAGACGAGTTGAAACTAAATCGAAAATATAATTCTTGTTGATAGCTATTGCATAGAATGTATGATTGAAATTCCTTAACGAACTCTAGGAATATTTATTTTTCTTAAAATTTTTTGAGAAAATCGTGTCTTGCTAGGTACTAACTTGACAAGACAACTGTGAGCACGGGTTTTTTCTCGACCTCGGTGATGAGAATTACTTAGTTACCTGTGGACCAGACGGACTCGAATCGGACTTGAAAGCACCCGGAATGTCGCCTGGGTATCTCAAACGTCCTGAAAGCCAAGCTATCCGTGATCCGAAATCCTCGAAAAGGTCTCCCAAGAGGTTTCTAGGGTTTAGGGTGCGCGCTCGGTTTTCGAAATCTTGCCCCAGCTCTTGTTAGAGCCGCACGGCTCTAGTTCAAACTAGAGCCAGCCGGCTCTAATGGGCAAGACAAGTTGCCTTGCAAAACAAAGTAACTTGTCTACCAGAAGAAGTATAGGCAGAATAAGAAAAGTAAGGCGGCCATTTAAGGCTAGATATGATATGTGAGAGGGGAGTACAAAAAAGGAAAATCAAATCAGAAATTGGAGAGGCTTTTCAATCTTAAGAAAAGAAAAAGATACAGAGAAAAAAAAAAAAGAAGTAGAGAAAGAGAGAAAGGTGACCGTGAGCTTGAGAAACCAAAAACACAGGGATTAAGACTTAAAATCAATCCTTAAACATTAAACACAAGTTACTTAACCTTTGCTCACTGGTTGGAAACCATTTCGAATTCGTTTCGACTCGTTTGGATTGTTATGGTTCTTTGGCCGGTTGAGTTCCCAGGATATATTTCAAGCTTCCAATCCGTTCTTTAACATTCAAAGAATCCAAACAACATCAAGGTAAACTCTGAGAGGCCTTAAACCTGTTTGCATTGTCTTTTCTGTGCGTTTTCTTTGTTTTTGCAACTTTCAAAATCGGATTCCCGAATAGAGCCGTACGGCTCTGGTACTAGAGCCGCACGGCTCTGTTCTCCAGGGGCAGCCTCCCTGTTCGTCTTGATTGGCCGAAAACAGTCCGTTTTCCATTTTAAGCTTTCTGTTGCAATCATTTTCGGCCCAAATCCATCCGTATGTCGTAAAATTTTGGTTTTAGATTTCTATACGTACGGATATTAGTGTTTTCGTATTTCCCGGGATTTTATTTCCTGAGTTTCGGGGTAGTTTTATTCGAATCGGATCCATAGTCCAGCATTAGCGGACCCCCGAACCCTATAAAATTCCCGAAAAATATTAAAAACAAGTAAAATATTATTTTTCACAAATGTTTTTGGTGTGTTTATCACATTTTGGACCCTAGATGGATGTTGAACTTAGGAACCTGCATGAACGGAACCATGGATTCTGGGATAACAGACCCACAAAACTGGAAATTTGCATGTAACCGAGCAAAGTGTTTTCCAAAAATTGATTTTCCAGCACAAAAAGCACAGGGCGTTTCAAACCATTTTCCAGGTCTAACCAGTCCGATCGGTCGGGTCAACCTGGTTACCCCCTAAATGCATGCTCCCACTTCCTAAATTTCCCAATTCTGTCTTATTTGAGTCCTATCTGTATGTGCAATATAAACTGTGCTAACCAATCTGTTTTGCAGCATTTATTTTTATTTTTATTGTATTTAATAGATTATTATCGTGTAAATTAGGCGGTTGTAATTTTTTTTAGATACTCGTGTACTTAGGCGGTTGTAAAGTGAGGACGGGGGTTTTTATCTTTTATTCGATTGGGTTGTATATTCGGCCTCTATTCTTTTCTTGTATATTTTTGGATGAATGCTTTATTTTTCTGCAATTTATTTTCTGCATTATGCTTTAGCATCGGGCTAATAAAATAAACAAATTGGGGTTAGAAAAGATAATAAATTGAATAAATATGGTTTTATAAATAATAAACGAATACAAGCTTGAGGTTAAGTAGGTAAGTTGCCTGAACCCTGAATCTCTGGATTAGGTACAGCAGTCTACGCTCGGTAGGGAGCTGTAAGCACCGAAATTTTACTCCTAAAAAAAAACGCAGGTGTCACACGACTGTAATTTACAGTCGTGCGACTGTCGTTACAGTCGTGCGACTGTACGATCGGAGTAGGTGCAGAACAACATGCCCATGACATAAGAAAGAAGAGGGGAAAGATTGGGCATTAATTGCCCCGGATTTTGGTGAAGCAATCAAAGATAAAAGGAAGAAAAGGAGAGAAGTTGGGGGAGGATTTTCTGATCTTAAGAAGGAAAAAAAGAAAAGATTGAGAGAGAATAGAGAGAAAGGAGGAGAAAAATAAACCCAAAAACCAAAAACTTTTTCTTCCTCTTTTTCTTTTAATTCTTGAATGTTAATGTCTAAAACTGATGAGAAATCATAGGTTAATGACTTAACATTGAAACTCAATCAATCTCAGACCTTAAAATCATCAAAATCCCTAACATTTGGAGATTTTTGGACCAAACTTTCCAACCTTAACTCAAGGAGCAAAAGAGCAAATCTAAGTGGATTGGTGCGATGCCAGGGGTTAATCCTATGGTGGAAAAGCACCTAAGAGGTAAACACTCCTTTTCCCCTCTATTTTTCATGCTTTCTGGGTGATTGGTTGTGTTTTTGTGCTTTTTTTATTCAAGTTTTGCGTTTTCTGTTTCTGGAAATCAAGAACAGTCGTGCGACTGTTCTCGAGTTTGATGAACAGTCGTATGATTGTAAATACAGTCGTACGAGTGTTCTTGGTTTCTAGATATTTTCTTTCGGTTTTATTTCAAGTAATTTTGGTGAAATGTTGAGTTTGAATGGTTTACAGTCGCACGACTGTAATACCTATTCAGAATCAGAATTTCCATTTTAATCCATAAAAATTTTCAAAAATCCATAAAAATTCAGAAAATCATCAAAATGAATTTTGTTGTGTGCATCCATGACCCTAGATTCAATTTTCAGTAAAATTGAATTTAGAACAATATAACGACGGAGACCCGATTCTCCCGAAAACCGACCCACCTCACATGTAAAAATGCATGTAAACTGGCAAAAACGTTTTCAAAACGATTTTCTCACAAAAGCAAAATACAGGGACGTTTCAAAATGTTTTCCAGGTCTAACCGGGTTGGCTAGCTGCGCCAACCCGGTTATCCCCCTAAATGTATGCCCCCGATTCTTAATTTTCCAATTCTGTCATGTTTAAGTCCTATCTGTGGTTTGCCGTAAACTGTGCCAACCCTCTGTTTTGCAGCTTTTTATTTTTATTTTGGATGTATTTAATAGATTTATCCGTGTATCCTAGGTGATTGTATTTTTCTAGATAAATCGTGTATTTTAGGCGGTTGTAAAGTGAGGTGAGAGTTTTTATCTTTTATTTGATCGGGTTGTAATAATTTAATCATTTACTATTGTACTTTACCTGTATGCACCCTGTATATTTAATTTAATGCAATAAAATTGACTTTAGAATTTGAAATATCATCAAAGAACATTGGCCAATATTTATTTTAATTAGACACGAAATAAGGAACTTGTCCGGGCCTAGATCTCTGGATAGTGTAGCGGCCATTCGTCTGGTTCAGCTACATTATAAATTTTCCCGTTGAGCTGAGCCGGGTGGCGACTCCTACAATATTCATCGAGACTTAGGTCGCGGTTCTTTTATGAAATAATTCTTTTTTTTTTCCAAAACGTGATTTCCATTATAAAAACCCCAAGCGAGGGAGGGGTCCGCCCGAATTCCGAAAGGGAGTCCGCGTTCCATCGAAAACGTCGTCTGCTCACAGGAGCTGTACCAGAATTTCCCTAATGAGCTAATCCGGGTGGCGACTCTGTCACTGATCTCGAGATTTAGGTTTCGAGGTCTTTAAGTTATAAAATGGGAAAACATTTTCTACAAAATAAATTTCAAAACAAATAAATCCATGATTTTCCTAAAACAAGATAAACAAAACCTGCTTTTCCCAAAACATCACTAAACCATTTATTTCATTCTTTTCTTTTTCCCCAGTTCGCTTCGCCGTGTTCCTTCTTTCTTAAAAAGTCATTCGCTCATAGTGGCGACTCTGCTGGGGATGACCAAGTTTCTTTAAAAGTTTTTTTATATAAACTTAAGGAACTTAGGCAACTATTGAAATATAACCTCGCTTGTATTCATTTATTAATTTATTAATACCATATTTATTCATACCCTTGCATATCATGACATTTTCTTCTTCTTAACCCCTCAAATACACTGATTAGCACCGGTTTACCGAAGAAGGTGGACTACCTCTACCGCCAGGATTGGAGACACCCAACGAGGTAAACCACTCATATCACCGCATGACCTTACATCATGTTCTATGGTGGGGAAGTGCATATTCGCTATGGGAACCTGTACGACCCTTGGTTTTGACTTTGGCCCACATGTAATGGCTTAGCAACTTCCCCTAGGATTACCAAAACTTAAATTCAAAATTGAACATTGAGCGTGCGCCTTTGGTATCCCCTGTTGATGCCAAAGAGACCCAACACCTAGGAAGAATGCGAGACCAATCGAAAGGAGAAATAAGGTCGGAAGGGAGCGCATATTTTTATGTGTGCTAACGTTTGTTCTGTGGTGTTTTCTATTTGATTTCTTTACGATGCATCAAACGTGCATAACTTTCGTGTGCCATTCTAACCACATATGCAGCCATTTTCAAACATTGACATATGCATGATGCTAATCACATTTTCATGTAGCCACAACATTTTATTCATGTAGCCACAACATTTTATTCATGTGCCATTTACATCTTACGTGCGACATTTCCACGAAGCATACACGACATCATTCAGTGTGTCATGCATTCTAACCACATCTTCATGCAGCCACTTACATTTTCATGTGACATGCACATCCTCATCATTCCATCTCACCTCATAAAATGATGATTCCAAGTGTGCCCTTCACGATCATTTCATTCCATAACATATCGGGTACCCCAAACTACCCGTGTTCCGCCCGTGCATCGGATTGCACTTGGTCATTTCACAAATGTCATATCATTCAATAGAAGACCACAATGGTCCTAGAGTAATTTTCGTGTGGCAGTCCACACGATGTCATCAAATGGCATCATATGCATCCATTATAGGCGTCCCGGTGATGCCGAAATCCCATTTGTGCATTATGGTTCACCTCGGACCACTTTATAACATCGTGAAATCGTTCAAGGTACTCCCCAAGCACCGGATTAGCACACATATAGGGGCATTTCATGACATTATCAAAATCATGTTCGGTGTTCCATGAACACCGAACCTCTGTCCATGTCCCTGGTTACATGCGAGTTTTCTGTAACATCATTTCATATCACATGCCTCAAAAGCATCAGAACTCTGTCTGTGGGATGGTCCTCATGCGACCATTTCACTTCATGACATCGACCTAAAAAGCGTCGAAACTCTGCCCGTGTGTCCGTACACGCGCCGCCATCTCATGACAATTCATTAGGTGCCCCAAAGGCACCGCACCTCTGTCCGTGCAGCGGCTCCCACGAGACATTTTTGCATCATTTTGCATAGCATTGGGCACTTTTGGGACATCCCAAACAAAAGAAATTCAGACATGCAAAGATCATCTTCATTTTCATCTCTCTTCATAAAGCATTATCCAAACATCATTCTTCATGACATCACGTCATTCATCTACCATCCCTAACTCTTCACTTATGATGTAGGACTATACGCATGTGAGACTAGAAAAGGCTAAAGCTCAGTAAAGGCAATTCACAGAGTAAGCTGGATCAACCAAGGACAAGGTCTCAGGTTTTGAGGGCTGTTGGGGAATAGAGAACAGCAGTGATTGATGGTGATTCTGACTCCGAAAAGGAAGTAGAGATGGCCAATCAAACACCAAGTCTTACTAATGCTCTAAAGGATTTCCTGAGATCTTAGGATTTCCGTGACATGCTGAAAGGGGAGATACGGGTTGTTGTAAGGGAAACCGAGGATTTCAGAACCAGTAGGCCTAAGAAAGAAAAGGTAGATGAATCTTCTCAGTATGGGGCCGATGTCTCAGTCAGTGTGGAGAAGCTGCAAGAGATGGAAGCAACCATGGAAAAGAAAATGAAGGCCAAGTACTCTGAACTTGATGAAACAATGGCTGAATTGAAGAAAGGGGCCAACATCAGTCTGGGCTCCAAGAGAGGAGTAAATGTAGATGCAATGATCAACAAAGGCATTGAGACCTTCCCCATTGGGTTTCAAGTGCCTAAAATCCCTTCTTACAAGGGGATCAGCTCCCTAGAAGCTTATATGAATCTATATGCACGGGTAATGCTGACAGCAGGTGCCACCAAACAGCAGCTGATTAATTTCTTCCTGACCACACCAGAAGGGGGAGCCCTGAATTGGTACAACTCTTTGGCAGAAGATGTGCATCGGATTAGGAAGCCTTATCAATGGCTTTTATCAAATACTACAGCTTCAATACTAAGATCCAAGTGAAGCTGTATAATCTGGAGAGGGTTAAGCAGAAGCCCAATGAATCCTTTGATACTTATTATTAGAGATGGATGAACAAAATGATCCTGTTAAAGAACCGCCCCGACGAGGATGAGTTGATCCAGAAGTTGATTGATGGTAGTCGGGACATTTTCAGGAACAACATGAAATTCCACTCTTTCAGCGAGCTCAGCGAAGTATATAGCATGGCTATGAAAAATTGAGAGAGACGAGGAAGAAAAGGTAGTGAACCAAAAAGGCGGTAGAGGCTCCGGGTATAGTTTAGGGTATCAGTCGACTACTGTGACTGGGTCAAGCAGTGGGTCTGGGTCTGGTTCTGCAAGTAAAAGTGGACAGTTTTCAGAGACCAAGCAAGCAGGGGTTGCCATTGTGTCTCAGCAGCAGGGAAACCAAGGCAGAAATTCAGAAGGCTAGGGTATATCTCTGTGGGCTTTCTCCTTGGCTAAGATCTTTGCCAAGTGCAGGAATGGCGGTTTGTCAAGCTCTCTCAGGCCTTTTGAGAAACCAGCTGAGGAAGACAAAGACAATTTCTGTACCTACCATGTCATGGTGGGACATAGAACCAACAACTGTCACAGGCTGAAGGATGCCATATAGAAGTTGATCGACAAAGGGAAGTTACAGGAGCCTACCAAACCCAGTACCAAGACTAACCCTTTGCCAGCATTTGAAAGATAGGTTAATATGGTGCAGTCGAGCCTGCTAGACAACTTCATTTTTGCATAAGTCCTGCAGGCAAATCCCACCGTACAGACTGTGATGGCTAGTGGAGCTGGGGCAAAGTCTGATTGTGAGGAGTCAACAGAGCAGAAGGAAGTGAAGCCTATGAGTCTGGATGATCTAGATTCAAAAGATGAATACGAAGACTATGGCAGTAGTGAGATGGTCAAGCCGCCAGTCGTGGAGACAAAAGTTCCTGAAGTCCAGAATGTAACTAGGAGCGGTAGGGTATACCAACCAGTGGTTCAACAGAGTGACAAGTCTCTAGTGACTGGGTCAGGTAGTATGTCAGCGCCGAAAGAAGTAGAGAAAGAAGACTTGGTTATTTCTCAATTGAAAAGGACTCCAGCACAGGCCAGTCTATGGCGTTTGTTACTGACTTCCAATGAACACAGGGCAGCGCTGGTCAAAAAGCTATCTGAAATCAAAGTTTCTCCACTTGCATCTCCAAAGGCCATGTCTTTCTTATTGGACAAGATTTATATAGGGTCCCCTGAGATTGTATTTTTCGAAAAAGACTTGCCACACGAGGGGAGAACTTACAATAAAGCCCTTTATGTCAAGGTTAACCTCCTAGACTGGGTTATGCCATACGTGATGATGGATGATGGATCTGCCCTGAACATATGTCTACTGAAGATGCTGCCATTCCTGGGTCTGAGTGAAGATAGTCTGAAAAATTCCTCCACTATGATCAGGGCCTATGATGATTCCAAAAGGACAGTAATTGGGACTTTTGAAGCTGAACTGGAAGTGGGACCGGTCAAGTTGGCGGTCACCTGTACTGTGATTGACATTCCAGTCACATTCTTCTTGCTGTTGGGGAGACCATGGTTTCACCCATTGGGGGGTGTCCCCTTGACCTTGCACCAGAAGATCAAATTTTCAATAGGTAGTGAGGTTGTGACAGTCAGGGCAAATTCCCAGTCTGTGATTGCTGCTATTAGTGAGGAGACCATACCATTCGGCGGTTTCCAAGTCACCATGGTCAACGAGGAGGAGACCACAGATGCTCCAATGGTCATCTACGAGAACTGTATGCCAGAATGGTTTTCTAAATACCTTCACAGGCATGACTTTGTTCCGGGCATGGGACTCGGAGCCAATTTACAGGGGGTGCCCGAATTTAACATTGATTCTGGGAAGCCAAGGCAATTTGGCTTAGTCTACACAGCTGAGTCGTCTGAGAAGAAAGACCTGAAAAAAGGGAAGAATGGCAAGCCTATGATGAAGCCATTCATTAAGACGGGTGAGGAGCCGTACAAGGGGCAAACTGAACCAGTGAAGGTCGGTAACGTCAAACTCCCAGGCTTCGAAGTATTCTCTGATTTGGTAGACTTTGAAAAGAGCTAGGAGGAGATAGTTGCACCAATGATAGTGGAGGAGGCAGTTGTTGGGCCTGTCATCCCCCAGGAGAAACCATTTGAAGTAATGGCAGAAGTGGCCAAGGAGAAAGCTGAAGAAAAAGCCTGTGATGAATCTATGAAAGTAATTTCAGAGGCACTGACTGCTACCTTAAGTAAGGCATTTGAAAAGTCTGAGGAAGGATCCGCTAGAGAGCTGATGGCCAAGACGAGCTTGGATTCTGTGGTCGTTAAGATAGCAAGTATCATGATGAGAGCCAAGGCACAGATGGCTGAGATCGAGAAGACTGCTCTTCTTACTAAACATGAGTTTGAAGTTGCTGCTGACTTGGACAACATCCTGGAGCCGAGCGAGAATGCTGAGGAAGTTCCAGGCCCTCCGCCTATGGAGGATGAAAATGCTTTTGTTATATCTATTTCTTCTCTTTTTGATGTGAACGATGTACTTTTTAACAAGTTTAATGCAATAAAATCCCAGTTTGCTTACTTGTGTGATGTTTATTCTGATAATTCTGTGCATGCATTTGAATCACCATCAAGCATATTTAGCATTCATGACACTGCATTGCATGAAATTAACATAAGTACAGATGAAGATCCCAAAATGGTATTCGTTTCACATGAACTAAAATCTGAAGTAGAGAGAGAATTGACAAGAATACTACAAAAACATGTTAAGGCTTTTGCTTGGTTATACGAAGACATGCCAGGGGTCGACACAGAAATAGTAGTTCACAAGATTCGAACAGATCCCTGGTTCAAACCAGGAAAGCAGAAATTGAGACGGCTAAGACCAGAATGGGCTGCATTGGTAGAGGAAGAAGTGGCTAAGCAGATTGAAGCAAAGTTCCTCGAAGTGGTGGAATACACAGAATGGTTAGCCAACATTGTTCCGGTGCCTAAGAAAATGGAAGGGTCAGAGTGTGTGTCAACTACAGGGACTTGAACAAACCCTGCTCGAAAGATAATTCCCCTTGCCTCATATTGATGTTTTAATCGACAGTGCAGCCAAGGCAGCAATGTACTCTTTCATGGATGGGTTCTCGGGGTACAACCAGATCTTAATAGATGTAATTAACAAAGTGAAAACATCCTTCATGACACCGTGGGGCACTTTCTGCTACAGAGTAATGCCTTTTGGACTAAAAAACACCGGGGCCACCTACCAGAGGGCTGTCACAACGCTGCTGCAGGACATGATTCACAAAGAAGTGGAGGTGTATGTCGATGACATGCTTGTTAAATCAATGTCCCGGGAGGAGCACCCAGCTATCCTGGATAGATTTCTTACACACATTGGAGAATACAACCTGCGGCTTAACCCTAAGAAATGCATATTCGGGGTTACATCAGGTAAGCTGTTGGGTCATTGTGAGCAGATGACACGTTTTCGACGGGACGCGGGACTCCCTTTCAGAAGGGGCGCCTCGATCTCGGGCAGGGCCCTCCATCGCGTGGGGTTTTTTGATTGGAAATTTGTTTTTGGAAAATCGGATGGTTTCATAAAAGAATCGAGACCTAAATCTCGATAAAAAGTGTAAGAGTCGCCACCCGGCTCAACTCAACCAGGAAATTACGGTGTAGTTGAACCAAAGCGGGAACTGCCACACTTTTTAGAGATCTAGGTTCGGACAAGCCCCTTATTTCATGTCTAATCAAAATAAAATGGCCAATGTTCTAATTATGACACTTTAAATTGCTAAAATAGATTTTATTGAATAATAACATGCGGCGCGCATACATAATAATACAAAAATAAAAGTAAGGAAATAAATATTTAAAAAGGTTTACAACCCAATTGAATGGAAAATAAAACTCTCGGCCTCATGATACAATCGCCTAAAATATACGAGGATCTAGGAAAAATTACAATCGCCTAAAATACACGAGTTGATCTATTAAATACATAAAAAATAAAAAAAAGAAATTAAAACTACAAAACAGATTGTTAGCATAGGTATATAGCACACCACACTTAGGACTCAAGTTTGACAGAATTGGGAATTCAAGGATTCAGGGTCATACAATTGGGGGTAACCGGGATGGCCCGGTCGGCCGGTCCGGTTAGACCTGGAAAATCATTTTGAAACGTCCCTGTATTTTTGGTTTTGTGAGAAAATCGTTTTTGAAAACATTTTTCCTGTTTATTTTAATTTAGCATACGAGGTGGGTTGGTTTTCGGGAGAACCGGGTCTCCGTCGTAGTTTTGTTCTAAATGCAATTTCACAGAAAAATAAATCTAGGGTCGTGGATGCACACTCCAAAATTTATTTTTGATGATTTTTTATTTTTCAAGATTTTTTGATTTTTTGATTTTTTCTGATTTTTATGAAGTTTTTGGAATTTTATGAATTTTTTTGGATTGTTAGGGATTTCTGCTTCTAGCCGAGAACTACAGTCGTGCGACTATGGTTACAGTCGTACGACTGTAAGATTGTAATTACAGTCGTGCGACTGTAGCCCTTGCCTAAGGCAGAAATCGCCAAAAAACTTAATACGAATGACTAAAACTGAGAAAGTTGAAAACAGTGGTACGACTATAGATCAAATGACATGACTGTAATTACAGTCGTGCCCCTGTTCTTTGTGACAAGAATAGTCGTACGACTGTTCTTAACTTTCCTAAAGTAGAAGTGCAGAAACTTGGATAAAAATGCACAAAAATCAACTAAACCACCCAGAAAGCTGGAAAATGAGTTAAGTTGAAGTGTGTTTACCTATTTGGTGCCGATCCACAGCTGGAATGACTCCTGGCTACGTACCAATCCACGTGAATTTGCTCTTTTACCTTGAAATGTCAAGGTTGCAAATGAAGTCCAAAAATCCTCCAAAAAGCTGTGGTTTTGATCTTGTTTATGTCCAGAGATGAGTTAAATTTCTTGTGAGAAGATTAACCTAGGATTTCTAATTCATTTTAATCATTAACACACTAGATTTAAGAAGAAAAAGATTAGAGAAAAGTTGGGTTTTGGTTTTTGTTTTTCTCTCCCTTCTCTCTTCTTTCTCTCTCTAAATTTTCCTCAATTCTCTGCCAAAAGTCCTTTCTCTTTCTTTCTGGCTTCCTTTTATCTTCCCTCTCCGGAAAATCTTGAGGCATTAAATGCCCAAGATTTTCCACCAATTTTTTATTCTAGGAGTATGGGTTCTGGAACCTGCCCCCGAACATACAGTCGTACGACTGTACTTAACTTACAGTTGTGCGACTGTAATAAAAACTCCACGACTGTAATTACAGTCGTGGTAATATAGTCGCACGACTGTAGTGGGAAAGAGGGGAAAATTTTTCATTAATTTCCTTTATTTTCTAAACCCTACTTTATCACCAAATGCTTAATTATTCCCCACGGGAAGAGATTTCAGTAATTTCGTAGGGCCAACCCGTCAGTGACTAATTTGTTCCAGCAACGGTTCGCCTCATCCAAGGGGCACGAAACCCGAGGAAACCGTGAAAAATTCACTGTAAGTACAATTCCACTGAATTTCATTTTTGACATGTCCGGTATGCCAAGTCATACCAATCCGTCACACGCACATGCATACACTTTACAAATCTCAGTTCCCCACGACTTTAAAACGGAACCAGAATTTCTATGCCAGTTCGTTGAGTGCGCCAAGTTGCACACTGCTATCACACCCTTCACCAAATCTCAGTCCACCGTGACTTTAAAACAGAACCAGAATTTCCGTGTCAGTCCGTTGAGTGCACCAAGTCACACACGGCTATCACACCCTTCACCAAATCTTAGTCCACTGCGACTTTAAAACGGAACCAGAATTTCCGTGTTAGTCCGTTTAGTGCGCCAAGTTGCACACGGCTGTCACACCCTTCACCCAATCTCAGTCCACTGCGACTTTAAAACGGAACCAGAATTTCCATGTTAGTCCGTTGAGTGCGCCAAGTCGCACACGACCGTCACACCCTTCACCGAATTTCAGTCCACCGCGACTTTAAAACGGAACCAGAATTTCTGTGTCAATCTGTTGAGTGCGCCAAGTCGTACATGGCTATCACACACTCCATAATCTCAGTCCTACATGACTATAAAAGGTAACCAGAACCACATCTACTCGAATTTATTCTTGATCGAAGGGGCAAAAATTTTTGTTTCAAAATTATCGATCAAGGAATAAATACGCTCACCAATTGCACACTACAAACACCATGGCTCTGTATGGTAAGTCAAACGCGGCTATCTGTTTTCAAAAGTCATGTTTTTCCCCGGCATCTTTCTTATGTGAAAAAAGATCATAAGAAACCGCTTATCTACCCAAAGTCTCATGAAATTAACCCACAAGCCACACACGTGCACACTACCTTCGATCCCGTGTTCTTTATCGTGTACCTAAATCCGTGCAAAGAATCAGACTTTAGCTACACGAGGGGCAGCCTTTGAACACAGAATTTTTCGGGTCGAAATAAAAAAAAAATCCAGCCCTTTCTTGTCCCACTTCGCGGGCAGAAAGCATTAAAGGGGCGGAAACCACCCCTTCTTCTCCTACTTCTCAAATTTTCGAAAATTCTAACCTTCTCTATCTCTCAAAACCGATCCCTAACCCCAAAATCTTGCAAAAATATTGAAGAAATTGGGCAAGAAAGTGAGAAAACTCTCAAGCAACTTGATTCAGAGGCCCAACTACAAGGATGATATCCCTTTCGTGAGCGTTTCGAATGGATACGGTCATCCTCGGTACATGGAGCACTTCAGGATTAGACTTGGGATGGAGATCCCGACTTTGCTGGAGATGGACTCCCATCTGTCTGTCACTCAGGTTGGTACCCGAATTTAATCTTTGATTTTGGGTTTTTGAATATTTTTCCCTTTGAGTATTTGAATCTGATTTGGCATGCTTTACTACTTTCTGGGTTGATTGATTGAGTAGAATGCATGCTAGGAGTCCCCTATAGGTAATAGGAACAAGAAACTAGGAAAAACGAGTTAGAAATCGTGAAAATTGCATAAAATTGGAATTCTGTCCGCAGGTATATGAATAGTCGTGCGACTGTTCATCCATTTTATGAACAGTCGTGCGACTGTGGGATGAACAGTTGTGCGACTGTAGCCATGATTGTGCGACACGTGCTATAGTCGTACGACTGTAGCTTTTTTTTTAATGCATGCCCCTTTTTAATTATTGTTGATTATGTTGATATTATGCAAAAATTAAATATGTATGCATTATACTTCCCAAATATGTAGGAGCATAGGATTTCCGGTAGCGGAAATCTTTCCTTGCCACTGGTTTGGTGGGACCACCTTCCCGAGTCGGGTTAGGATTCTGGGCCTAGAGACCTTCATTATGTCGTTGCCGATGAGTACGCCGCATACTACTCATGCCGTGCTGACTGCTTTATATGAGAGGTGGGTCTGTACTACCCACACGTTTCATCTGCCTATTGGGGAGTTCACCATCACTCCCTTTGGCTTCGCGGCTATCACCGGGTTTGGATTCGGCGGGACCCTGATTATGTTCAACTGCTATTTGACCCGTCAGCAGCTGGTGGAGGACTATATTGAGAGACTGATTGGTTGCACCCCTGAGAAGGGGAAGATTCTATGCTCCAGGGTGGAGGCTTATTGGGCTGCTCGCCCAGACCTGTCCGAGGAGGACGTGGAGCGGTGTGCTCGAGCTTACGTGCTTGTCCTATTATCCTGCACGTTGTTTCCCACTGGGCAGAGTACTTGTAATATGACTCTGCTGCCCACTCTAGCGGACTTAGCTGCCTTTCCTACTCTGGATTGGGCTCGAGCTGCGCTGGGACAGCTATACTATGGATTGGATTTATGTGCCCGGGGGCAGCAGCAGGAGATCCTCGGTTTTTGGTTCGGCCTTCTGGTATTATCTCTTCCTTCGCTTTTTTTTAACTCTTTTGTTAATTATAGATTTGGGCCTTCGAGCATCGTATTTTAGAGCCACCAGAGCTGCGAGACGTCCAGGATGACGCCCAGCCGACCGTCCTGCGTTGTTGGACCCAGGGGTGGTAGGGTATTGGCCACGACTTGTGGGAGGTTAGGCAGGGTTTATTGGATGCTTCCTGGTAGAGGGTAAGTAAACAAAACTTATTAGTAGAAAAATTTAATTAACTTTTACTTACTTGTGTTGAATTTCTTTTGTTGTATTTTTGCATATCCGGCACCATCCGTGGCATGGTCAGGGCGTCATTTCCCTCCTCGTGTAGACATCTGTGCGGTTTGACGACCGTCGGTTTGTCTTAGAGTGCCTGATGTCCTAGGAGTGGTACCTGGGTGAGCGCCTCCGTCTATCTGACCATGTGGATGGCCCTGCTGGTCGGCTTGTACCTCCGCCACTCCCGCTTGCACTTTTTTGGCCCCATTTCGCCGATCCTGCTGTGGATCCTGATATTTTCGGGGATGGGTACCATGCTGATACCGTGGACGGCGATTATCTGGTATTCATCCACCAGTGTCTGCTACCCATTGCGGGTGATGCACCGGCGGCTCCTCCTACTCGTCAGGCATTTACTTCTTCTTCTTCTTTTTTTGAATGTTTTTCTGTTTGTAGGTCAAAAGACGCAAGGGGTCCAGTTCTGCTCAGCTGAGCGGCCCGGCAGGCGATAGTGCTGAGACCGGCACAATTAATGGGCATGCCCCGGTGCAGGATAGGAGTCATCCCGTGCGTGCTAGCAGTGCTGCAGCATCCGCTTCTCAGACTGTTGGTATGGTGGAGGGTCATCTGATGACCGAACTTAGGACCGGCTTCAGCATGATAGGTCTAGACGGCAGCCAGTCCTATAGGTCGTGGCCGGTTCACCGTGAGCAGCCACTTACATTTGCTGTAGTGGACACCACCCATGTACGTTTCTTTTTATTTTTCTTCTTCTTTTTTTTTTGACTTTCTGGTTTGATCTGGTATGTTCTAGGTTCCTCGGGCTCAGGTGGAGGACATGGCATATTGGCACTTGGGCTTGGAGACCTTTCTCGTTCAGGAGAACGCCATCTGGGCGGTAAGCATTCTGCATTTTCTGCATTATCTGATGATTTATGCAATGCATGAATGTGTATGTATGTATGTATGCATGTTAATTTATATTGCTATTTTGCAGACTCGAGTGCAGATGTTCCAGGACCAGGCCAGACATGCTGCTGTTTTTGAGGCTCGGGCCTTGGCTTCGGCCCGGGAGGCGGATCGGATGAGAGCTGATGTAGTTAGGTTGCAGGCTGAGTTAACCCGGGTGCGGGAGGACTTTGACTCCTATAGGGCTACAGATCAGAGTGAGTCCGAGGAGAAGGAGGAGGGAGAGGGACAGGATGAGAGCTAGATAGAGTGCTCTGTTTCACACCCCTTTTTTTTTGGTATTGGATTACTATACACAACATGAAGTTCACTTTTATTATTATGGGATTTTGATGCAACAACCTACTAATGGATGTTTATGTGTAATGGCACAATGTATACGATATGAACGTCTAAGCAGAATGTCAAACATGCATAATTTCATTATGATGACATCATAATGAGTACAATAGGGAAATTAACAGTGACTCCGACTTTAGACATCACCCTCTTCTTGTTACCAGCATGTCCTCTCGGTTTTCCGTGTCAGAAATTTTCTCTTTGTGATTTTTTTTGAATGGCCCAAGAGTTCTACGCGAGCGTTCCAATCGAATTGATCTCTCTGTATGAATCCCTTTTGAGATTGAAAAGCACACCTTGACAATGTTCATCAGAAGTCGTGAGAACATTGCTGCTGATGACATCCAGTGGTTTGGCTTTTACCTGCCCCTAGTATTAGAGGTTTGTATTTGGGGTATAAAACACTGAATCAGACATGGTTCGCTGCGTGCTGTCACCCGTATGTGGACATTGACATGCAATGACATGGCGAATGCATATTAAACATCAAAATTGAATATAAAACATCTACGACATAATGAATGTGGATGCATTAGGAAAATCCAAAGTGTGGCTCTGGTTTTGATTGATGCCCCTTCAAATTACCAATATGTCCTTTTGGTTTTCCACATTGGAGATTTTTTTTGGCTAACATGTGTCAGAGTTTACAGCTGAGCATTGAACTGTGTCAATTGATTACCCACTGATCCTCCAAGAGTTTAACCCCATACGCATGTTTCCACTTCACCTCAGATTCCAACTCGAGCACAGTTCTGAAAGATGAACACAACTTTTAATCCTTCAAAGTACGGCCCCGAGAGATGAAAGAACCACCGGTAAGTAGTCACTCCCGTTGTGGCCGAAGACTGAGTTCTTGAAATGGTTGGTAAATGCAACTTCCTTTTAGATGTTGTCGCAGCTGGCTTTGCAAGTCCTCCCATTAACGATTGTTGAAGGGTTTGTAAAACCTGGTTGCCCCAACACTGTTGGTGAAGTTCATGAGTGCATAAGCAATATTTTCTCCAATCCGGGAGTCCATAGGCAAATAGAGGGAATTATAAGCAGATTGTTCTTTGGGCTTGAACGGAGGGTGGAGGGTGTTGAAGGTATGGATGAAGATTGAGACAGGGAATGTTTTGGGTTTGAAGATGTGGGAGTCCAAATCTTTCACAGGGTTTTTTTTTTTTTTTTTTTTTTTTTTTGAAAATGAGAAAGTCCAAATTTTTCACAGAAAGGGTACGAAAGATCCAGTGGCGATGAAAATTGAGATGGTGAGTCATTCCCATGTTAATTGTAGCTGCCATATGAGAGAAATTCTTTCGTCTGCATTGATCCTTTTTTTTGAGGGAACTAAATCAAAGCCACAGCCACCTTTTGGTTTTTCCCACTGCATTCAAATTCGTGTATGTCATGTGTGCTTAATATGTCTTTTTGGATGAACAATGCATGCGTAATGTCATGTGCACAAGAATGTCATGCAAACAAGATTATACATGCACTACAACCAAGGAATGATTCAGAGTTTTACAATAAGATGGATGGTGAAGGTCACACGAATTTCTTGATGGTTGTGCTTTGGATAAGTTTGGGTTTTTATTTTCGGGGTTTTGGTATAGAGTACTTTCTAGGGTATGAGGCTAAGCCTTTTTTTTATTCGGTTTTACCTCTAGGAGGGCTTTCTTGGTTTGGGTGCCTCTAGGAGGGCTTTCTGGTTTGATTTTGCCTCTAGGAGGGCTTTCTGGTTTGATTTTGCCTTAAGGAGGGCTTTCTGGTTTGATTTTGCCTTAAGGAAGGCTTTCTGGTTTGATTTTGCCTTAAGGAGGACTTTTTGGTTTGATTTTGCCTTAAAGAGGACTTTCTGGTTTGATTTTGCCTTAAGGAGGGCTTTCTGGTTTGATTTTGCCTCAAGGAGGGCTTTCTGGTTTGATTTTGCCTCAAGGAGGGCTTTCTGGTTTGATTTTGCCTCAAGAAGGGCTTTCTGGTTTGATTTTGCCTTAAGGAGGGCTTTCTGGTTTGATTTTGCCATAAGGAGGACTTTCTGGTTTGATTTTTCCTTAAGGAGGGCAATCTGGTTTTATTTTGCCTTAAGGAGGACTTTCTAGTTTGATCTTGCCTTAAGAAGGACTTTCTGGTTTGATTTTGGTTTGGGTATCATGTGTGCCTTTTAAGTTGAAGCTCTGGGGCAGGATTAGTAGTGTCTTTCAAGGATTGTTGAGTTGAATCAGCAGATGCCTAGGCGGAAGTGGTACCATCGTATCATTTTATTTATCTCATGAGCTCACCTTTCAAGAGAGAGTTCGTTCAGGACCCGGTTCACTTTTAGGTTCCCTACAATACTCAGAATGATGTCATGCATTTTGATATTATGTGTGTTGGATATGTCGTTTCAGATGGTCAAATGCATGCATAATGCCATGGACAAGTAATCATCACATAAGTAAGGCAAAAATAAATTTCATTGCATTCATGATGAATTCAATACATCCCATAAACAAAATGAGTCCCTTGTAAAAAGGGAATCTCCAAGAGGCATTGATCTCACAGAATCCGATTATTTTCCGTTTCGTCACCATTTCAGCTTCAGCATCCTCGACCCATTCTTATCAAAGCAGACTCTGAAGTTCTTCATCATATTCCCTCCTCGGGAGGCTTGAGAAATTTCCTTGGCGGGTTCCTTGATTACCCCTGGTTGTTTATCAGAGAAGGTCGAGATTTCCAATTTTCCATCATCGACTAGCTTCTGGATCTCTTTTCTTAAAGTAAAATAATCATTGGTCTGGTGGCCCAGCACCATATGATAACTGCAGAAATTGTTCTTTTGTACCTTTGCCGGCTCTACAAATGGCCTGACACTCTGCAGGAGACCCTCCTCTCTACATCTGAGGAATAGCTTGCCTAATGAGTCAGCCCATAGAGAAATGCCTTTTTCGCTTCCCACGGTAAGCGAGTTTTTGGTATGTCGAGGAATAGAGTCGATGCCAACACTCGTCTTAATGGGCCTTTTCAGTTCTATCTCATCAGTCAGCCTTGGCAAACTCGAATCTTGGAGAGAGGGCCTTCCAAGGTGTCGAGGGAGAATGTCAGCAAACTGGGCATTCTGTTTCTCGCTGGCATCAGTGTTGGAGTTTAAGAATACAGTGTTTTTCATTTTCCCTTCAAGTTCTGCCACTCTCGCTTCCAATTCGGTGTACCTTGCTGCCAGCCTTTCCACTCTATCAAGGTCATCTCCCAGAACTTCTCTCAGCATTGCTGCCGCTTCCTTCCTGACTGCTTTTCGGAACCGTGATGAGGCGATATGATCCTCCACGATATCCGTTATGGAGTTGAAGTTCATTGGGTTGGCCATCCCGAAATCTTTTCCTTTTCCCCTCTGATAAGAGCACTTATTAGCATTGACGGGCGTATACTCATAAAGAATACCAAATCACAGATGATGTAGTCATGGATGCATGATGGGGTATGTATGTGCATGAATGAGGAGTTGCATATATGATGTCACGAGTGAGATGATGATGAGGATGATTTTTTTTTGGCACATTCCAAGAACACCCAATGCCATGCAAGAGATAATGACAAAAGACCACGTGTGGACCGCCACACAAACAGGGGTTCGGAGCTTTTGGGGCACCTAGTGAATATCGTGAAATGATCACATGTGTGCCAACACACGGATAGAGTTTCGACACCTTGTAGGTCTATGAGATGAAGTGAAATGGTCACGCAGGGGCCGGCCCATGGACAAAGTTCTGACGCTTTTGAGGCGTATGATATGAGATGATGTTTATAGACAAGTCACGTGTCAGTATGGACGAAAGCTCGGCTTTCATGGAACGCCTTTCATGATTCAGTAATGTTATGAAATGCCCCTATATGCGTAATAATCCGGTACTCGTGGAGCACCTCAAATGATAAGATAATGTCAATGCCATGTAACAATCTGAAATGGATCGAGACACACCAACAGAACTTCGGCATCCCCATGATGCCAATGATGAATGACGTGAAGCCATGCAATGATATCGTGTGACCGACTACCCGAAAATAGACCTAAGACCATTGTGGTCTCCTATTGAATGAAATGGTCTAGTGAAATGGCCGAGTGTATTCCGGTACACGGGCAGAACACGGGTAGTTTTAGGACTCCCGATATGTTATGAAATGAAATGACCGTGAAGGGTATCCTTAGAATGTCCTTAATTTAAATGATACGGAATGACATGAATGCTTGTGTCACATGCAGATGCAAGTGGCTGCACAAAAACATGGTTAGGATGCATGACATACATGATGATGTCGTGTATGCTTTGCGAAGAGAACAATATACATGACGTACATATGCATGGCACACAAATAGAATGTCGTGGCTGTATGAAAACGTGGTTAGAATAAATGCCATGCTTATATTGATGTCTTGAAAATTGCTGCACAAAAATATGGTTAGAATGACATATATACAAAGTTTCGGCGCTCGGGGAGCACCTTGGGTTTTTGTGATATGAAATGAGATGAATATGCGTGTGGCACATGGTAAGGATTTCGGCGCTTGGGGAGCACCTGAATGATTTGATGCATGAAATGTAATTTTCCGGTGCTTGTGGAGCACCTAAAGGATTTAATGTATGAAATGAGATTTTTCAGCGCTCGTGGAACGTCTAAATGATTTAATGGATGAAATGTAATTTTTTCGGCGCTCGTGGAGCACTTAAATGATTTAATGGAATGAAATGAATTTTTCGGCGCTCGTGGAGCACCTAAATATAATTTTTCGGCGCTCGTGGAGCACCTAAGTGATTAAATGAAATGAAATGAATTTTTTTCGGCGCTTGTGGAGCGCCTAAATGATTTAATGAAATAAAAAGAATTTTTTCGGTACTCGTACGGCACCCAAATTATTTAATGCATGAAATGGAATTTTTTTTGGCACTCGTGGAGCACCTAAATGATTTAATGGATGTGATGAAATGTTTCGGCGCTCGTGGAGCGCCTAAGTGATTTAATGAAATGGAATGAATTTTTTCGGTGCTCGTGGAGCACCTAAATGATTTAATGTAATGAAATGAATTTTTTTTTCGGTGCTCGTGGAACACCTAAATGATTTAATGAGATGAATTTTGTCGGCACTCGTGGAGCACCTAAATGATTTCCTACTCGGTAGGTGGTGTAATGTGTGTGACCGTTATGGAATTCCCCAAGGCCCATGTGAATGTTTTATGCATGACATGCGTTCCATATGGCTACAAAATAAGTCGGTTAATTCTTATGACACTCAAATGATGTATGTGAATTAATGTTTTTCATACAATGAAGAAATGCATGGCTGAAAATATGGTTAGTGTAAATGTCTCATACAATGAAGAAATGCATGGCTGAAAATATGGTTAGTGTAAATGTCACACGGGTGATTAATGTATTTACACACGAAAAATTATGGACATGGCTGTACAAGAGATGTGGGTTAGAATCACACAAATGCTTTATATGTGGCATGTTATGTTCGTGAAAAATGTGGATGATGATATGTTTCGAAGGAACGGGAAACACGTAGCAATCAGCACACGAATCGAATTCCTCTAACCTTATTCCTCCAAACGTGGTCAAGTCGATAAAATTCTAACCGAGTCCTAGGAGGGGTTCTCTTCGATCACCAACCGGCGATGATGAAGGCGTATTTTATTTTATTCACACGATTTATTTTGGTATCCTAAGGGAATCCAACTAGGGTTGCTTAAATGAGTTCGGTCCAAAGTCGGAATAACATCAAGGCTCCTATAGCAAAATATACTCCTCACTTCTCCCCACTCAAGGGTCCGAACGAAGGGGTTTGTACGAGGCTATGGGTGGTGTTTCGTATTCGTGCCCCCAAGACCAAGAGGAACTTAGGCGACACTTCAACGATTCACCGGGCTAAATAATGGATACTTAACCTAATGCAAGAATGTCTAACTACAAAAATGCATAAAATGCCATATAAGAATCATCCGCCTTATGTTGATTAGAAATTTTTCAGGGCTTGTCAAATTCTTTTAAGTTTTTGAAAAACTTTTGAGAAATCCCCAGCGGAGTCGCCACTGTGAGCGGACGACGCGTTTTCGACGGGACGCAGGACTCCCTTTCCGAAGGGGCGCCTCGATCTCGGGCGGGGCCCTCCCTCGCGTGGGGTTTTTTGATTGGAAATTCGTTTTTGGAAAATCGGATGGTTTCATAAAAGAATCGAGACCTAAATCTCGATAAAAAGTGTAAGAGTCGCCACCCGGCTCAGCTCAACCGGGAAATTACAGTGTAGCGGAACTAAAGCGGGAACTGCCACACTTTTCAGAGGTCTAGGTTCGGACAAGTCCCTTATTTCATGTCTAATCAAAATAAAATGACTAATATTCTAATTATGATACTTTAAATTGCTAAAATAGATTTTATTGAATAATAACATGCGGCGCGCATACATAATAATACAAAAATAAAAGTAAGGAAATAAATATTTAAAAAGGTTTACAACCCAATTGAATAGAAAATAAAACTCTCGGCCTCACGATGCAATCGCCTAAAATATACGAGGATCTAGGAAATATTACAATCGCCTAAAATACACGAGTTGATTTATTAAATACATAAAAAATAAAAATAAAGAAATTAAAGCTGCAAAACAGATTGTTAGCACAGATATATAGCACACCACACTTAGGACTCAAGTTTGACAGAATTGGGAATTTAAGGATTCGGGGTCATGCAATTGGGGGTAACCGGGTTGGCCCGGTTAGACCTGGAAAATCATTTTGAAACGTCCCTGTATTTTTGGTTTTGTGAGAAAATCGTTTTTGAAAACATTTTTCCGGTTTATTTTAATTTAGCATACGAGGTGGGTCGGTTTTCGGGAGAACCGGGTCTCCGTCGTGGTTTTGTTCTAAATGCAATTTCACCGAAAAATAAATCTAGGGTTGTGGATGCACAGTCCAAAATTCATTTTTGATGATTTTTTATTTTTCAAGATTTTTTGATTTTTTCTGAATTTTCTGAATTTTATGAAATTTTTAGAATTTTATGAATTTTTTTGGATTTTTAGGGATTTCTGCTTCTGGCCGAGAACGACAGTCGTGCGACTGTGGTTACAGTCGTACGATTGTAATTATAGTCGTGCGACTGTAGCCCTTGCCTGAGGCAGAAATCGCTAAAAAACTTAAAACGAAGGACTAAAACTGAGAAAGTTGAAAACAGTGGTACGACCATAAATCAAATGGCACGATTGTAATTACAGTCGTTCCCTTGTTCTTTGTGACAAGAACAGTCGTACGACTGTTCTTAACTTTCCAGAAGCAGAAGTGTAGAAACTTGGATAAAAATGCAAAAAAATCAACTAAACCACCCAGAAAGCTGGAAAATGAGTTAAGTTGAAGTGTGTTTATCTCTTTGGCGCCGATCCACAGCTGGAATGACCCCTGGCTATGCACCAATCCACGTGAATTGCTCTTTTTCCTTGAAATGTCAAGGTTGCAAATGAAGTCCAAAAATCCTCCAAAAAGCTACGGTTTTGATCTTGTTTATGTCCATAGATGAGTTAAATTTCTTGTGAGAAGATTAACCTAGGATTTCTAATTCATTTTAATCATTAACACATTAGATTTGAGAAGAAAAAGATTGGAGAAAAGTTGGGTTTTGGTTTTTGTTTTTCTCTCCCTTCTCTCTTCTTTCTCTCTCTAAATTTTCCTCAATTCTCTGCCAAAAGTCCTTTCTCTTTCTTTCTAGCTTCCTTTTATCTTCCCTTTCTGGAAAATCTTGAGGCATTAAATGCCCAAGATTTTCCACCAATTTTTTATTCTAGGGGTATGGGTTCTGGAACCTGCCCCCGAACATACAGTCGTACGACTGTACTTAACTTATAGTCGTGCGACTGTAACCAAAACTCCACGACTGTAATCACAGTCGTGGTAATCAAGGCTGGTTTTTTTTTTGACAAAGAAAATTCCGTGTTCACAGTCATGTGGTCAGCCAAAGAGGAATAGAGATGGACCCAGACAAAATCAAAGCCATCCGAGATATGTCAGCTCCTAAAACAGAAAAGGAGGTCCGGTCATTCTTGGGTTCCTTGCAGTATGTCAGCCGTTTCATAGCACGGTTAACTTCAGTGTGTGAGCCAATTTTCAAGTTGTTAAGGAAGGACCAGCCTATCATGTGGGATGACAAGTGCCAGTTGGCTTTCAAAAAGATCAAAGCTTATCTGGTAAATCTACCAGTCCTGAGCCCACCAACTCCAGGAAAGCCCTTAATTTTGTATTTAGCTGTTTAAGATTCCTCCATTGGGGTAAGGCTAACACAAGAGCAGGATGGGAGGAAGGAGTACCCCATTTATAATCTCAGTAAAAATCTGCTGGAATATGAAACCAAGTACACATTTGTAGAGAAGACATGTGTTGCAATGATCTGGCTGACTAAGAAGCTGCACCACTACTTTCAGTCATACAAGGTGTAAGCCGTGGCTAAAATGGATCCAATGAAATACCTGTACGAAGCACCGGTGTTGGTTGGAAAATTATCCAGGTGGTTACTACTTCTGTCAGAATTCGACATCGAGTACATCACTAGGAAAACTATCAAAGGGCGAGCTGTGGTAGAATTCCTAGCAATCCAACCATTAGAATTAGACCGTGCGGAAAGTCTAGAGTTCCCTGACGAACAGCTAGCTATAGTAGAAGTAAAAAGATGGGTTATGTACTTTGATGGTGCCGTAAATAGAAAAGGCGCCGGAATTGGGGTGATCATAGCAACGCCAGATGGCCAGATTATTCCACTGTCAAAGAGGTTGGACTTCTCCATAACCAATAATGGGGCAGAGTATGAAGCGTGCTTATTTGGAATGGAAGCTCTCCTGGCATTAGAGGCAGACAATGTCTTGGTTGTTGGGGATTCACTCTTGGTGATCAGGCAGGCACAAGGCGACTGGGATTTGAGAGAAGAAGCCCTACGGCCCTACTTAGAACTGCTGCAGTATAGAAAAGGGTTATTTGACTAGTGCGAGTTCAGACGTGTCCCTAGAGAGGAAAATAAAATGGCGGATGCACTAGCAACACTATCCTCCATGTGGGAAGATCCGAAAAAGACACAGATACAACCTCTGGTCATAGAAATTTCCAGGCAACCCTGCTTTAATATGCACGAGGTGATGGAGTTAACAGCCGAGGAAAAGCTCTGGATCTTTGACATTTATCAGTGTGTGAAAGAGGGAAAGTATCCAGAAGGAGCTAACATTGCTGATAAGGTTTCATTAAGAAGATTAGCTAGCCAGTTCAGAATCTTTGAAGATAAGCTATACAAGAGAACTGCAAACGGGGTTCTTCTAAGATGTTTGACAGAACGAGAAGCAGAAACTGTAATGCAGCAAGTACATGCCGGATCCTGTGGCCGCATATGAATGGGATCGCCATGGCTAGAAAGATAATGAGACAAGGGTACTTCTGGATGACAATGCAGTTTGATTGTGTGGAGGAGGTAAAAAGATGTCATGAATGCCAGATCTATGCAGATATCAGTCATCTAGCATCTCCTTGGCCGTTCTCAGCATAGGGAATTGACATGATTGGAGAAATTCATCTTACAACATCTAATGGGAATAGATTCATAGTGGTTGCAGTCGATTATTTCTCAAGATGGGTAGAAGCAGAGTCCTTCTCCAGTGTGACAGCCAAACAAATGGTTAAGTTCATTCAGAAGAACATCCTCTCCCTATACAAAATCCCTCACCATGTAGTGATTGATAATAGGGTGCAATTACAGGGGGCAACAACTAAGCTATTCTTAGAACATGGAATTGAACATCATAGGTCTTCTCCGTACAGACCACAGGCTAATGGCGCAGTGGAAGCGGCTAACCAGTCGATTAAGAAGATCCTATAAAAAATGTTAACCACTTACAGGGACTGGGCTGACAAATTGCCATATGCTCTTCAGGGTTACAGAACTAGTGTCAGAACGCCAACAAGCGAGACTCCTTATGCTTTGGTGTATGAAATGGAAGCAGTGTTGCCAGTGGAAATGGAACTCAAGTCACTCAGAGTAGCCTTGGAAGCTCAGCTACGAGGAACAGAATGGGTTCCAGCTAGATACGAGTAGTTGGCTGCATTAGATGAAAAGCGGTTGAAAGCACTGGATCACCTACAGATGTATCAGCGCAGAATAGCCAGAGCTTATAATCGAAATGTGAAGTATCCCAAATAGCAGCTGAAGGTCAGGGATCTGGTTATGAAACTGTTAAGGCCTGCGAATGTGGACACCCGAGGGAAGTTCAGACCAAATTAGGAAGGGCCATATGTTGTGAAGAAAATGCTATCAAAGGGTGGTGTAAGCATCGCAGACTTGGATGGGAATGAATTTGCAAACCCTATCAATCAAGACCGCCTAAAGCCTTATTATGTTTTTTTTTAAAAAAAGAAAAGGAGAAAAGTCTGCTAGGTTGAAAACTCGAAAAGGGTGACCTAGGCAAAAGTTAAGACGAGAGAAAATGATCAGTCGAAAAATCCGCAAGTGACGGCTGGTGACAGATTCTGGTTCTGTTTGGAGTGTATACCATTTTTGGGAACCAACCTTTTTAAATGTATTCATGTTAATTTCATCAATAAAGTGTGATGTCTTGTTTAAATATGTTCGCATGGTTATATCATAATGCATAAACAAAATTATCTTGCCTAAACATCCATTTAAAGAAAGCACTTTGCATTAAATTGGTTAAAAGACTCGCATTATTTAATGAGGAAACATGCTAAAATGCTTGCAACTCGTAATCTTTTCTTTTCCTTCGAACTTAATTTATCATTCCTTATGATAGTTGAAAATTTCGAAACAAACCCAAATCCAAATGTTGCAGGACCAAAAAAAAAAAAGAGCTCGCTAATGTGAAAACCGAAAAGGCGCCTTAGGCAAAAGTTAGGGCAGCTCGCTGAGCTGAAAACCCATGTCGGGCAGTTCAGGTAAAATTTAGAGCACTCCAGATTTTACCATTCCCTTCAGATGCTCTTCTGTTATTATACAGCAGGATCCTCTGCGTAATTCGCCATCGAAGACACTTTCATCCTCCAACGGAGATCCCTTTCACTCCGGATCCCCAACAGACACTCTTATATTATTCTCCAGTAGGATCCTTTACACTATTCCTAGCAGAACTATCACAAAGAACATGACCACGTTCTCCCCAGCAATCATCAGACTTCCCTAACAGCCATTGCATTTCCCCGTATATCCCCAGTGGAAGTGTAAGAATCGCATCACATAAAGAATATACTCCCCAGCTAGATCAGTCGTAGGTGTCATATGCTTCCCCTATCCAGAGGCGTGACTTGAAATCCTCAAATAGCATATCATTTTAAGGCCAGACGAATAGCAGGGGATACATCCCCTAGAGTCCATTCGCATGTGTATACATTGCAACACGCACACACAAGCATTCAAAACACGTACATAAACATGCATAGATGCATCATGACCAACCCAAGTGCAGGTATTCGGGGGCCAAAAAGCCCCCAAGCCGTATTTATTCTTGATCGAAGGGGCAAAAATTTTTGTTTCCAAAATTTTCGATCAAGGAATAAATACGTGCTTTCGACTCAACTTCAACGGTCTACTCCACCACACGAAGGAAAGAGAAAATTTTATACGGTCTACTCCACCACATGGAGAGAAAACAGTCCTATCTGGTCACTCTACCACAAGATGAAGAATTAAAAATTATCACGGGCACACTCCACCACAGCGAGTCAATATCACTGGTACACTCCACCACAACGAGTCGACAACTCTGTTCCCCCAACGAGGGGCATCAGGGACCTTCCTAGGACAGAAAAGATTTAATCAAGGAACACCCTCAGAGTCATAGCATACAAATCAGAGCCATACGACTCCAAATCTCAGGTATGAAAACCTCCCCGATTATCAGAGTTTTTGTTCATGCCAATATAATCCCGAGAAGGGTGTTTCTTGCCTTTAACAGGTATCTGGGGGAAAAACAATTCAACTGTATTTACTCTTGATTGAAGGGGAAAAATTTTTGTTTCCAAAATCATCGATCAAGGAATGAATATGTACACGAAGCAATTTCAAGATATCCTCAAGAGTAGTTTCCAATAGAGTTAAAAAAAAGCCCTCTTTGAGGCCACAAACATGAAGAAGCCCTCCTTGAGGTAACCAAACTGAAAAAGTCCTTCTTGTGGAAACCAAATCTAAAAAGCCCTCCTTGAGGCAACAAAACTAAAAAAACCCTCCTTGAGGCAACCAAACTAAAAAAGCCCTCTTTGAGGCAACCAAATCTAAAAAGCCCTCATTGAGGCAACCAAACTGAAAAAGCCCTCCTTGAGGTAGCTGTAAGCGCTAGAATTTTACTCCCTAAAAAAAAAAAAAGCAGGTGTCACACGACTATAATGTATAGTCGTGCGATCGTCGTTATAGTCGTACGACTGTAATGTAACACTTACAGTCGTACGACTGTAAGATCAGGGCAGGTGCAGAATACCATGCCCTTGACATAAGAAAGAAGGGAGGAAGATTTTGGGCAATTAATGCCCGGATTTCTGGTGGAAAAGTAGAGAAAATCATAAGATAAAAAGGAAAAAAGGAGGGAAAGAGATTATTAACCTTTGGATTCTGGTGAAAATTTAGGGAGAAAAAGGAGAAAAGAGACAAGGAAAAGAAAAGGAAAAAACTCATCTTCAAGGTTTTCTTTTCCTCTTCTATTTTCTTTAATTCTCCAAGTTTAAGCTTAAAAATCTGTTAGAAATCCCTAAGTTAATAATCTGGCACTTCAAACAAATCAAATTTCGGACTAGAAACCCTAGGATTCCCAAGCATTTTGGATTTTTTAGACCCAAAGTTTCCAACTTTCATCCAAGGAGAAAGGAGCAAACTTTAGTGGATTGGAGCGATGCTAGGGGTCAATTCGACATTGGATAAGCACCCAAAAGGTAGATACTCCTTTTCCCTTCTCTTTTTCATGGTTTCTGGGTGATTGGTGTGATTTTTGTGCATTTTTATCCAAGTTTTTACGTTTCTGTTTCTGGAAATCAAGAACAGTCGTGCGACTGTTCTTAAGTTTGATGAACCGTCGTACGACTGCATGTACAGTCGTACGAGTATTCTTGGTTTCCAGATGATTTTCCTTCAGTTTATTTCAAATAAAATTTTGGCAAAATCCTAAGTTTGGATTGCTTACAGTCACACGACTGTAACATTGTTACAGAATCAGAATTTCCGTTTTAATCCCTAAAAATTTCCAAAAATCCCTAAAAATTCAGAAAATCCGCAAATCACCAAAAATGAATTTTGTTGTGTGCATTCACGACCCTAGATTCAATTTTCAGTAAAATTGCATTTAGAACAATGCCACGACGGAGACCCGATTCTCTCGAAAACCGACCCATCTCACATGTAAAAAATGCATGTAAACCGGAAAATAAAACGTTTTCAAAACGATTTTCTCACAAAACCAAAAATACAGGGATGTTTCAAAATTTTTTCCAGGTCTAATCAGGCCGGCTAGCCGAGCCGACCTGGTTATCCCCCTAAATGCATGCCCCCGAATTCTAAATTCCACATTCTATCATGTTTGAGTCCTATTTATGGCGTGCCGTAAATTGTGCTAGCTCTCTGTTTTGCGACTTTTTATTTTTATTTTTGATGTATTTAATAGATTAAATCGTGTATCCTAGGCGATTGTAATTTTTAGATTCTCGTGTATTCTAGGCGCTTGTAAAAGTGAGGCTGAGAGTTTTTATCTTTTATTCGATTGGGTTGTAATAATTTAATCATTTACTGTTTTACTTTACCTGTATGCGCGCTGTATGTTTAACTTCATGCAATAAAATTGACTTTAGAGTTTGAAATACCGTCTATGAACATTGGCCAATCTTTATTTTAATTAGACACGAAATAAGGGACTTGTCCGGAACTAGATCTTTGGATAGTGTAGCGGCCGTTTGTCTGGTTCAGCTACAATATAAATTTCCCGGTTGAGCTGAGCCGAGTGGCGACTCCTACAATATTCATCGAGACTTAGGTCTCGATTCTTTTAAGAATTGATTACATTTTTTCCAAAACGAATTTCCAAAATAAAAACCCCACGTGAGGGAGGGGTCCGCCCGAAATCGAGGCACCCCTTCCGAGAGGGAGTCCGCGTTCTGTCGAAAACGTCATCCGCTCACAGTGGCGACTCTGTTGGCGATTTCTTACAAAAAGTTTTCTTAAGAACTTAAAAGAATTTGACAAGCCCTGAAAAGTGTCTAATTAAAATAAGGTGGATGATTCTTGATTGGTATTTCATTTTGCATTTTTAGTTAGACATGCTTGCATTAGGTTAAGTATCCCATTTTAGCCCGGTGGATTGTTGAAGTGTCGCCTTTGTTCCTCCTGGTCTTAGGGGCACGGATACGAAACACCACCCATAGCCTCGTACGAACCCCTTCGTTCGGACCCTTGAGTGGGGAGAAGTGAGGAGTATATTTTGCTATGGGAACCTTGATTTTAACCCGACTTGGATCGAACTCATATAGGCAGCCTTAGTTGGATTCCCTTAGGATACCAAAATAGTTGTGTGAATAAAATAAAATCGCGCCTTCATCATCCCCGGTTGATGATCGAAGAGAACCCGACCTAGGACTCGGCTAAAATTTTTGAGACTGACCACGCTTGGAGGAATAAGGTTGGAAGAATTTGTTTTGTGTACTACGTGTTTCTCGCCATCCGATGACACATCACTATCACTATCGTCGTATGCATGACATACCAAAATCACCATTTTCCATACACATGACATACCATTCACAAAACATTTTTGTGTGATACTAACCCACATTTTTATGCAGCCATTTGCATTTTATTTTCATGTGAAATCATTAAATCATCCGTTTGCCATTCATACTAACGATTTCTTTTTCAGCCATGACATTATATTTGTGTGATTAGCATTTTTTCACATAGCATACATAACATCATTATGTATGTCATGCATCCTAACCCATGTTTTCGTGCATCCATTTGCATTTTGTGTGTCATAAGCGTTCATGACATATCATTTAAATTAAATTAGGGGCATTCCAAGGACGCCCACCACGATCATATCATTCCATCATATATCGGGTATCCTAAAATACCCGTGTTTTGCCAATGCACCGGATTGCATTCGGCCATTCCACCAAATTATCTCATTTAAAAGAGACCACAATGGTCCTAGGTATCTTTCCGTGTGACAATCCACACGATGCATTTCATGACATCATACCCATTCATCATAAATATCATATAACATTGTGATCCACATCGGGTTACTTCATGACATTACTACATTATTCAAGGCGCTCCTCGAGTGCCAGATTAGTATGCATGTAGGGGGCATTTCATAACATCCCAAATCATGAAAGGTGTTCCCCGAACGCCGAGATTCTGTCCGTGTCTCCTGTGGCACGTGCTTTTCTTACAACATCGTTTCATTTCATTTCATATGCTCAAAAGCATCAGAACTCTATCCATGGACCGGTCCCATGAGACCATTTCATACCATCTCATAGACCTACAAAGCATCAAACTCTATCCGTGTGTCGGCACACACATGACCATTTCATAAAATTCATTAGGTGCTCCAAAAGCGCCGAACCCCTGCTCGTGTGGCGGTCCATACATGTTCTTTTGCATAACATTAGGTGCACTTGGAATGTCCAATACAAAAAAAAGAAAAGAATAAAAAAGGTCACATTCATTATCATCCACATTCATGAAGCATCATCCAAGCATTATCATCCATACCATCCAACCATGCACTTTTTAACCTTAACAGTCATTATGTGCATTAAAGCAGAATAAGCTGGGGCATCCTAGAATAAGATCCCAGACTGCAAGAGCACGTGAGAGAGAAAGATCAGTCGAATCAAGCAACGCAACAGAGTCTGGAGAAGAAGTAGCAATGGCTGATCAAATGCCAAAAATTGCAAGTGTTCTGAAGGATTTCTTCCGATCCCAAGACTTCCGGGATATGCTAAAGGAAGAACTAAGGGCAGTTGTTAGGGAAAGTGGTGAATCTGGTAATGGTGGAACTGGTAAAGGAAAAGAAGGGGAGACCTCTCAACATGGGGCTGATGCTTCGGCCAGTATAGAAAAGCTGCAGGAAATCGAGGCAGCTATGGAACAGAAAATGAAGGCCGAATGCTCTGAGCTGGATGAGATGCTAGCTGAGCTGAAAAAAGGAGCCAACATCAGTTTAGGTTCCAAGTAGGGAGTCAATGTGGATGCCATGATAAACAAACGCAGCGAGACATTCCCTGTGGGGTTCCAAGTCCCCAAAATTCCTTCTTACAAAGGGCTCGGATCACCAGAAGCTCACATCAACCTCTATGCCCATATAATGCTAACCGCAGGTGCTACCAAACAGCAGTTGGTCAACTTCTTCCAGACAATGCTAGAAGAAGGAGCTTTGGACTTGTACAACTCCCTAACGGAGGAAGTACAGTCGGATTGGGGAACCTTGTCGGTGGCCTTCATCAAGTATTATAGCTTCAATACAAAGATCCAGGTGAAGCTATATGACTTGGAGAGGATTAAGTAGAAGCTCAATGAACCATTTGATGAGTATTATCAAAGGTGGATGAACAAGATGATCCTGTTGAAGAATCACCCCGATGAAGATGAGCTGATTCAAAAACTGATTGAAGGTAGTAGGCATGTCTACAGAGACAACATGAAGTTCCATGCTTTCAATGAACTCAGCGAGGTCTACAGTATGGCCATGAAAATTGAGAGGGACGAGGAAGAAAAAGCAACTAGTCAAAAGGGTAGCAGAAGCTTCAAGCACGGTCTGGAGTATCGATCGACAACTGCCATCGGATCAAGTAGTGGATCCGGTTTTGGCTTTACTAACAAAAGCAACCAATCCTTAGAGGATAAACCAGCTGAAGTTGCTGTAGTGTCTCAACAACAAGGTGATCAAGATGGAAATTTACAGAATCGAGGCCTATCCCCGTGGACTCTTTCTTTGGCCAAGATTTTTGCGAAATGCCGGAACATCAATCTCTTGAGTTCTCTGAACCCATTCGAGAAGCCGGCTGAAACAGAGAAAGGCAAATTCTGTTCCTATCACGTGACAGTGGGGCACCACACGAATGACTACAAGCAACTACTGAGGGCTATTCGACAACTGATCGCTGATAGGAAAATCGTGGAGCCACCTCTGAAGCCCAGTGTGTAGAACAATCCTTTGCCCAGCTTTGACTAGTCTAATTGAAGTGGATGATGCAGCAGCAAAAGAAGGCCCTCCGTATATAGAGGACATTAATTATTTTGATGTATCTGTTTTTATTTCTATCTTGTTTTGTGAACAATGCAGCCTATAAGGCGTTTAATGTTATGTAATTTGATTTCAATTATTTGTGTGATATTTTCATGGATGGAACACTGTGCATGCATACAAACATTCATCTAATGTCTTTAGCATACATGACACATCATTACGTGAAATGAACCTAAGGACAGATGAGCATCCAAAATGATATCTGTCCTGAAAGACCTCATGACTGATAAGAGAAAGAAAAGAAAAATTGCAAAATACCTAAGAGCATGTGGAGACCTTCGCCTAGTCCTATGACGACACACATAGAGATTGACAAAGGATTGCAAGATACAGAATTACAAAGAATACGAAGGACAAATCCAGCCAAGCGGGAGTTCTGTAAAAAAAAAACAAACAAACATGGTTTCAAGTTCCGAAATACGAATGCATTTGTATCATATGATGTTTTGCACCATATAATCCCTGATAATGGAACGCAAGTTTTGGGGCAATAGTACAATCATTCCAGAATAAAGGAGGGAGGCATCATGCATCTCCTCCATACCACCCGTAAGCCAACAGGATAGTTCAAGCAGCTAACAAGCACATCAAAAAGGTGTTGTCAAATATGGCATCTATCTACAAAGACTAAGTTAGCATGTTGTCATTTGTCTCCGTCAACCTGTAGGATTGAAACAGTCCTACAGAGAAAGACAGAGGCCGAGTCGTCAACCCCTTCAATCGGGACAGGCTCAGGTTTCCCTAAAAAAAAAAAAAGGTCTGATGGATTGAAAATCACGAAAGCAATCCATGCAAAAGTTAGGACAGTGAGGTGAGCACCACCGGCAGGAAAATCCGCAAGGACCAGTTGGTGGCAGTTGTGGGTTTGGTCAAGACGGATACCATACTCATCTTGTCCTTAATTTCATTTCATATATAATGTGCATTATGCTAAAACATTATCAATGAATGAATGAATGAATTCCTTGCCCTGTTCATTTAAATATCCCAAGTTTGCTTGAAATTGAATTCACATCATGCATTATATATGGCTACATGCTTGCGAGCTTCAGCAACAGCGATGGAGCAACCAGGTCCTACAAGACTTTCCATAATCAACTCATCATCTGAGGGACAGCAGAACAAGTGGACATGGCGCCACTTCAATTAATTACCAGTTATCGTCGACCTGTACTAAATTGGAAGTCTCATTCTAATTCCACGACATCTTAAAAAAAAAAAAGAGCTCGCTAAGGTGAAAACCGAAAAGGTGCCTCAGGCAAAAATTAGAGCAGCCCGCTAAGCTGAAAACCTATATTGGGCAGTTTAGGTAAAAGTTAGGGCATATGAAAAGCTCACTAAGGTGAAAACCGAAAAGGCACCTTAGGCAAAAGTTAGGGTAGCTCACTGAGTTGAAAACCCACATTGGGCAGCTCAGGAAAAATTTAGAGCACTTCCAAATTCATGAAGCCTAGGGGCAAAGAAGGCAAAACCTCTCCGTCATTCCCCAGCAGGAACATTTCATTAATCCCCAACAAGATCCTCTGCATTATTTCTCAACGACATCATTACCAAGAACATAATCACTTTCTCTCCAACAGTCGTCGTACTTCCTCATTGGCCATCATATATCCCTGGTAGGAACGCAAGAGTTACATTGTACCCAAAATTTCGCTTCTCCAACCATGGACGATCAATCGCACAACATAAGTTCCCCAGTAAGAACCTGAAGTGTCAAGATTGAGCAAATGGTGCGAAATGCATTTTCTAAAGTTCATTTGCACATGCACACATTGAAACATATACATGCATTCAAAACATACATGCATACATGCATATATGTATCACAACTGACCCAAGCACAGGTATCCATCATTATCATCGGACTATTTCGAACCAGGATCGCTCTCAAAGCAGAGATGGCACAATGCCGGGGGATCTATTGGGCCTTAAAATATAAGAAGGATCCGTGCAAACTCAAATCTCAACATACCGAATCCCAAAGGGGCAGAACAATCAAGCCGTATTTATCCTTGATCGAAGGGGTAAAAATTTTTGTTTCCAAAATTATCGATCAAGTGATAAATACTCATCCTCGAGCCAACATCAAAATTATCATTCCTAAAGCTATCTCCTTATTTCATTCAAGCCAGATTTCAAACCCTTGAACTCCATTACGTTTAAGCATGGTTGCAAATCCTTGAAGCCCTTTCTTCATTCAAGCCAGATTTTGAACCCTTGAACTTTATTACGTTCAAGCATGGTTGCAAATCCTTGAACACTTTTCTTCATTCAAGCCAGATTTTGAACCCTTGAACTCCATTACGTTCAAGCATGGTTGCAAATCCTTGACCCTTTTTTCTTCATTCAAGCCAGATTTTGAACCCTTGAACTCTATTACGTTCAAGCATGGTTTAAATCCTTGAACCCCTTTCTTCATTCAAGGCAGATTTTGAGCCCTTGAACTCTATTACGTTCAAGCATGGTTGCAAATTCTTGAACCCTTTTCTTCATTCAAGCCAGATTTTGAGCCCTTGAACACAATTACGTTCTACTATGTTTGCAAATCCTTGACACCTTTCTTCATTCAAGCCAGATTTTGAGCACTTGAACTCCATTACATTCAAGCATGTTTGTAAATCCTTGACCCCATTTCTTCATTCAAGCTAGATTTTGAGCCCTTGAACTTCATTACAATCAATCATGGTTGCAAATCCTTGACCCTTTTTCTTCATTCAAGCTAGATTTTGAGCCCTTAAACTCCATTACGTTGAAGCATGGTTGCAAATCCTTGACCCCTTTTCTTCATTCAAGCCAGATTTTGAGCCCTTGAACTCCATTACGTTCAAGCATGATTGCAAATCCTTGAACCCTTTTCTTCATTCAAGCCAAATTTTGAGCCCTTGAACTCCATTACATTCAAGCATGGTTGTAAATCCTTGACCCCTTTTCTTCATTCAAGCCGATTTTGAGCCCTTGAACTCCATTACGTTCAAGCATAGTTGTAAATCCTTGACCCTTTTTCTTCATTCAAGCCAGATTTTGAACCCTTAAACTCCATTACGTTCAAGCATGGCTACAAATCCTTGAACCCCTTTCTTCATTCAAGCCAGATTTTGAGCCCTTGAACTCCATTATGTTCAAGCATGGTTGTAAATCCTTGAACCCTTTTCTTCATTAAAGCCAGATTTTGAGCCCTTGAACTCTGTAGATACCCGATTTTGTCCGGAATAATTTTATCATTTTAATATGCGTAATTTATTGATTTACAGTATATTTTAATTTTTGATATCATGCCAATCATAAAAATGGAATTATTAATAAAAAGCACACAAGGAAAATTAAATGATCTTTTATAGATTTCTTATAATATGAAAGTAAAGACACAAAAAAAAAGTAAAAACCAAAATTGAGCAGCAACAATAAAATAATAATGATATTGAAAAGGGTCCACAATTTAGGCAGCAAAAGCAGCACGGTATGGCACAAAGTATGGCCAACCTAATAAGAAAATCAGTCCCACAAAAAACTAAAATTATTAGGATTACAACTTTAACCTTTAAGAGTCCCCAATTTTACAAGCTTGGGACTGCCCACCCTTTGCCTATAAAAAGGCAGTCCCACAGCACAAAAAGAGAGGGATAATAAATCAGATACAAGAAGAATTAGGTTCTGGTTCTTCTAGCCTCTTAATAAATTATATCAACTTCTTCACTTCCTCTTACTGCCCTGATATCTTTTAAACTTCACCTACTGCAAAACACACACCAAATATCAGAAGGAAAACAGAAGAAAGATAGCAAAACCTGCATTTCAGCCAAAAAACTCCAGCAAACAAAAAAAAAACACTAGCCCAAAATCACCTCAAAGATACTTCAGAATATCATAAAAAGCCACAAATCAAAACAGCAATACTTATATGCTTCTCCTAGTTTTTTTTATAAACTAATGCAAAAATAAAAACATCTATGTAATAAAGATCCATCAACAGTGTAGAGACATGTTATGTCTATACCAAATATTAGTGCCTCTTTAGCTAATTTATCTATTTATTTCATTTTTTTTCTTTCCCTCTATTTTCTTATCTTTTCTTTTATTTCATATGGTCATCAAAGTGTTGGAGATTGTGCCCTAAGGCCAATATTGGATTATGTAATTTGACTTCTAAGATTAATCTAGTGTAGATTAATATTATCATTTATGTTTGTATGTTAGCATTTATGATAAGTATCCATGAATAAATCGTGTTATTCTAAATATCCCTAGTCGATTGTTATTATGGGAATAATAACAAACTAAGACTAGTGTGAGTGATAATGGATATTCATAAGATGAATATAGTGTATACAGATACAGATTATACTCACGGGTAATATGTTAGAGAACATGTTACTGGAGACCCACTATGAGATCAAGTTCATGGTCATGTGTCACAATTGATCTTGATTATAGTAGTGTCATTAGCTGATTCCTTTGACCTGAGGTCACCATTGATTCCGGGATGAACTCATGTTGTGCTTTGACGCAGTCAAACGCTGCTTGTAACAGAGTAGTTATAAAGGCTGTGATTGGGTACAATATGACTCATGCTTTGGGATGTGAGTGACAGATATGGGATTTTGTCCCTCTCTATCAAGAGAGCGATATCACTGGGCCCCTCGATAAGTAAGACTGTTAAATGCATGGCCGTGCTCAAATAATTGATAGAGTATCAATTGATTTGTCTAAACAGTTTACTTTGAGATCGAGAAAGCATATGATTAATTATATAAGATTGACAAGTGTACCATGTCTTATGATTAATCATGATATCAAAGAGACAAAAGGGAATATGACATTCTATAAATAGGTATTGGATCATTCCAATCATGTTAATTGGGTAGTCGTAATGGCTTGCTAGAGTCCGCTTGTGACCTATAAGGACATTATGGTAATTTCCTTATTGCCAATTAATATGAACCTATGGGGTCACACACAAAGAGCAAAATGAAGTTCATCTTTTCGGGTATAAATTATTATTGGATAATAATTTATGAATGAGAAAGAGAATAAATATATATATAATGATATATATATTTATATATATATATGTATATATAAATATTAATATGATTAATATTGCATAAAGTATGCTACATATTATAATTTAATTATATAGAGATATAATTAATTATAATATCAATATACATATGTGTATGATGGAGAATGGAATTGATTTAATATTAATTGAGAATTAATATTAAGTTGTGTGGGTTAATTTATAATTATAACTAATAAGGGTATTAAGTTATAATTATAATTAAGTTTAATGGATATAAAAGGAAGTTTTATAACCTAAAATCTCTAACCCTAGCCTACACATAAGATGCAGTTTTTTCTGCAGCCTCCATGTAGCCAGCCGACTTCACCCTTCTCCTTCACCCAAGGTTTTCGAAACTTTGGCTTTTCCATTCGAAGAAATCGTTCTTCAATCCCGGCGCTAGCACGCGGTGAATGAATTGCTCCGTGTGGATCAACCGTAGAGGGAAGCTACTTTGGTTCCTAATTGATTCAAAACCTACAAAGAATTAAGGTAATTCTTTAACCCTCCTTCCAATTCAATGCAATGTACATGGGTCCTTGGTGGGGATTAATCCTTTTTATTTCCGCTGCGTATTGTTTTTGTGCGATTAAATCCCCAACAGTGGTATCAGAGCCAGGTTGTGCATTGGTTGAATTGGATTTGTTATTTTGATTAGATCAAAAATTGCATGTTAGGGTTGTATGATCTTGATTTAGGGTTCTATGTTATTGTGAATAACATTTTTTGATTTGATTTGGAAGTTAATCATTATGAATGATTTGTTTTACACTTGATTTGGATCATTTGGGGGCTGAAAATTCTGGGTTCAGCTTGTTGGCACGCCGGCGTGCTGGCATGGCACGGCGTGCCAACTGGAAATTGTTTCCAGAAAATGAACCAGAATGGTGGCACGCCGGCGTGCCAACCTTGGCACGGCGTGCCACCTGGGAATTTTCAGAATGGCTTGTTTTTCTGCGCGACGTGCTGTTTGTTTGACAAATGCAACTGAGAAGCAGTTTGGGGGCACGACGGCGTGCTGGATCGGCACGCCGTGCCAACTGATTGGCACGCCGTGCCAACATGAGTGGCACGCCGTGCTCCCTTGATGCTGCGCGCAGCATTGGATGCTGCAGTGCGCGAAAATTTTTTTGCCTGCGGCGCTTGCTTCGCAACAGGGGCTACCGCCCCCGTACCCCCGTCCAACTCAGCAGCGAGTTGGATCGCTGGAGTTTGGGTTTGGTGTTCTTCGTTTAAGTGTGGAAATTGTTTCTACATATTTACGATTTTCCAATCAATTATTTATAAATGCAATGAGATTGTGTTTTAGCGTTTTGAACCCTAAATCTTGAAGATTTTATGCATGGTGTTTTGGTATGGTTTTTGGACCCCATGGATGGTTTTGTTTCTTTTGGTTTTATAGATGTAAGGTTTTGTATAAATACGGCCTGCGAGTAGTTTGTATTTATGTAATCTTATTTTTCTAGATAAATTGTATAGGATGCAATTTATTATATGTAAATTTATTTTACTAGAAAGTTGTATAGGATACAATTTTGTAAAATATGTAAATTCATGAGATGGTGCCAAGGAACAAAGACGTGAGGACGGATCCAAGGGGTGCGGGAGAGCTGTGACCATGCGATGGTTACAACCACCTAGGAAATGACCTGTTGATTTTCATATTGGCCTATGAAAATCAATGTAGATAAAACCATACCATAACACGGTTTTGAGTCTTATGCATGTTATATTTATTTTATGCCATAAGATGCCATGTTAATAAATATTGATGCATGTTAGAAATTATTTTGCATGTGATGCAAATGTTTATATATATGTGTAAATGCATGCCTTGTTTCTTTTAGATGCCATGTGATGCCATGCTAGATTGCATGCTTAACATATGTATGACATAGGATGCCATGCTAATTAGTATTAACAAATGTATGTTTAATATTAATGCCATGAATTGTATGAGATACAATTAAATCACAGGATTTTATAAACCCTAAATAAACTTAAGAAGTTTATATTTGCCACCCAATTACGTATAACACTAGTCAAGTACTATGTTCGCATCATGGTAGCCACGCCAAAGCGGGTACGCATGTTGTGACCTTAGCGAAGCGATAATATGAGAAATGGTGATTCTCATTGTGTTGTAATTGGTTTAACAAAGGGTTAATCAAAAAGGTGTTTGAGCCCGAGGCAAAGATGAGATGAGTAACATACAATTAAACATGATATATGATATCATGCATCTCATAAATTTGAAGAGTTGCATAATGATGCAATTGGCAAAGAAGTGCACATCCAAAATATGTTTAAATGGTTTAAAGCATGATTTTGAGTCTTTGCCTACCGAAATTATATTTAATCATAGGGACATGCCAAAGCAGTGCTATGGTTAAGTATGGATTTTGGATCTTCACCCACTTGAATATTTTAAAGGGTTTTATAATTTAAGTGGGAGCATTTAAATAAAAATCTTTACACGCTTTATTATAGTTATGATTGCTATTATCATGGTCTCGATTGTTATTGAACTTTGAGAATTGTTCTCAAATCAAAAGGAATCATATGTTCTCAATAATCCTTTTGCCCAATGAACCACTAGCAATTGTAACACGAGTATAAAAGATGCTTACTTGAAGCATCGAAGGGACTCTGTTTAAAATTTATTATCTTACACTTGCCACCAATTCTTCCGCACGTGGAAGTTTTACTTGAGGTATATGATACATCACAAATGGAAATGTTCCATCAGTTAGTAAGCAAGAAAAGATAAGTGTCTGAGGCAACATTTTCTCATTGGCCTCCAAAAGGCATTAAGATGTGATCTTGAATTCATTATTTGATAGTCATTGGTGATGAACTATCATTTGAATGACATGGGGAAAATTGTGAATTAGTTGCATAGGATGCAAAAGAATGTTAAGTTATCCATAAAGGATAAGCCCGCCTCGAATTGTGTGCTTATGGTTCAAAAGGAAAAGGATAAAAGAAAGGTCGAAAAGCATAAAGACCGAAAGGTTCGGGTGAAAGTGCTTTAAAGGCCAAAGCTGTTGGCATAGAGAGATCTCCAAAAGAAGGGTGTTGCCATTTCTAGAATGAATCGTTCATTAGAATGGAAATAGCAAACTTTGTTTGGAGAACTATAAGAAGATGAAAGGCAGTAAGACTGCTACCTTAAGTATTTATTAACTATTCTACTTTTGTTTCTATATCAAAGGTATTAGATACCAGTTGTGGATCTCATATTAGTAGAATATGATGAATCGCAACTTGAATAGAAACCTTATGAAGGTGAAAGGTAGAATGCGAATAGGCAAGAGAAGCAAAGGTTGTTACTCAAAGGTTATGAACTTTTACATGTGAGTTACGAACTCTTGTTGCCTATTGAGCTTGTTGGCTTAAGTAAACAAATGTTGTTTATTTTATAATTGTGAATTATAAACTTTATAAAGACATGATTATGAAATGTAGATTTACATAATTGTCTTTATATGTGGAGCCCATCTGTAACATAAATACTGTAAGGATCGAATCAAATAGTTTGATTAAACCTATTTTGGCAATGTTGTCTTGGAGACATAAGCAAAGTCGCATTACGAAACTCCATGAGAATGGACTTTTGGATTCATGAGATTATGAATCATCTTGAATCATGCAAATGTTGTTTATTGTAAAAGATGACAAAAGTGGTTCTTTGCTAAAAGTAGTTAAAGAATAATCGATTTATTAAGCATTATACATGTGGATGTATATGAATTATAAATCAACTGCTAAAGGAGGTTTTAATACTTCATTATTTTGTGGAACTTTTCACTAGATAAGTGTATCTAATGAAACACGAGTTTGGAACTTTTGAAGTGTTCAAAAGCTTGTAAAAGGAGTATGAAGTATATTGACAAGATAGTAAAGTCACTTAGATATGATCCGAGTGGTGAATATTTGAGTCAAGATTTTGACAATCATCTTAGAGATTGTGGGACTGTCTCACAATTGACTCCTCCAAGTACGCCACAAAGTATGTTGTGTCGAAAAGGGAGTAGTCAAACTCTATACAGATATAGTTCAATCTATGATGAAGTCAAGATTGATCATCGTTTTCTCGAAAATATGCCATTAAAGCAGCTGTGTATATTGTGAACCAAGTTCTGTCTAAAACAATTCATGAATCAACATATGAGATATGGTTGGGTAAGAGACCCAAATTGTTTCATTGAATAAGTTTAGGGCTGTAAAGCTTATTTCGAATAAGTTGGCACCTAAATTTAAATGTCGTATTTTGGATTACTCAAAAAGAAAATAGGAGTTGTTACTCCTGTGTTTCTTTGGGATACAAAATAGTTGTAGCTAGAAATGGTTTCCCCTTGAAGAGGGAGTTAATTTCTAGAAGAGTTAGTGGGAGTAAAGTACACCTACAAAACTCGTAATTCACAAAGTGACATTAACGTTGAAGAGGAACATGGAAATGGTTTCATGATCATTGTTGAAATTACACAAGTCCAATGAAAGTCTAGTAGAATACGACACGAATAGGAGAGATATGGATTTCTCAAAATCATGATGTAGTTTTACTAGATTGGAATAAGTCTTCTTTTATGAAGAAGCAATGTTAGATTTTGAATCTAATAAGTGACTTGATGCTACAAAGGTTGAAGATAAGTCCATGTCTGACAATCAAAGTATAGACTTTGATAAATCTTTTAGAAGATGCATATGCAATGGTTGCAAGTGAGTTTTCAAATTGAAAACCGACATGAATGGTGATCTTCAAACTTATAAAGCACGACTAGTGACAAAAAGGGGTAATAAACAAGTTCATAGTAGTGACTATGAGGATACGAACAAATTCATAGTAGGACTATGATAAAATCCTTTTTCGTCATTAATCATGATCAAGTCAAATTGAGTTCTTGTTGCCACATCCGCATAATATGATTATAAAATATGGCAAATGGATATCAAAATCTGTTTTCTACGTGAAAACATGATTGAGGATGTGTACGTGACACAACCCAAAGTTTTTGAGCATCCAAAGAATTCAAATAGCGTATGCAAGTTTCAAAGATTCTTATAAGGATCGAAACATGCATCAAATAGTTGGAATCATAGTTTTGATAAAGAAATCAAATGGTTTGATTTTATCAAAAGGATGATGAATCTTGTGTTTCAAAAGGATCAGTGGGAGCATATCGGTATTCCTAACGCTATATGTGGATGACATATGGCTTGTTGGAAATAACATTCTTACCTTGCAAGAAGTAAAATCTTGGCTAAGAAAGTAATTTCGGTTAATGTTATAAGCATGACTGCCTGTGTTCTTGAAATTGGAATCTATAGAGATAGATCTAAAAGAATGTTTTGGCTTAAGTCAAAGCATTGAAAGCATTCAATGTAAAAGACTTAATAGAAGCTTGCTTATGTTAACTGTGTAAATAGTTGCACATATACAACTGATTGCAATTAGTTGCAATATATCAGTCGAGATCTAGTATTCTCTTAAAAGGAGATGTTATGATTTTGAAAGGTTCAAAATAAAATGATATAGCTAAATATCTATAATAGTAGTCAAAGTATATTGTTACATATGATGTAAAGGAAATTTTGGATGAAGAAGTTCATCACAAAATGTTGTGTTTTGTTCTAAGCATTGCTTATCCTGTGAGACTATTGTAGGGACAATAGTTCAATGCGTAAGAACCTTGTATGACACAAGCATATACTTAGGCGTTTTTCACTAATTTAGAGAGGCTGTCTCTAAAGAGAGAGTGAAAATGTGTAAAGTAACAACGGAAGGTAAAATTAATAATTCACTGACAAAGACTCCTGCACGAGTGAATATATGAAAGTCATGTAGGTCAATGGGTATGAGATACATGTATGATTGGCCATAGTGCAAGTGGGAGATTGTTGGAGATTGTGCCCTAAGGCCAATATTGGATTATGTAATTTGACTTCTAAGATTAATCTAGTGTAGATTAATATTATCATTTATGTTTGTATGTTAGCATTTATGATAAGTATCCATGAATAAATCGTGTTATTCTAAATATCCCTAGTCGATTGTTATTATGGGAATAATAACAAACTAAGACTAGTGTGAGTGATAATGGATATTCATAAGATGAATATAGTGTATACAGATACAGATTATACTCACGGGTAATATGTTAGAGAACATGTTACTGGAGACCCACTATGAGATCAAGTTCATGGTCATGTGTCACAATTGATCTTGATTATAGTAGTGTCATTAGCTGATTCCTTTGACCTGAGGTCACCATTGATTCCGGGATGAACTCATGTTGTGCTTTGACGCAGTCAAACGCTGCTTGTAACAGAGTAGTTATAAAGGCTGTGATTGGGTACAATATGACTCATGCTTTGGGATGTGAGTGACAGATATGGGATTTTGTCCCTCTCTATCAAGAGAGCGATATCACTGGGCCCCTCGATAAGTAAGACTGTTAAATGCATGGCCGTGCTCAAATAATTGATAGAGTATCAATTGATTTGTCTAAACAGTTTACTTTGAGATCGAGAAAGCATATGATTAATTATATAAGATTGACAAGTGTACCATGTCTTATGATTAATCATGATATCAAAGAGACAAAAGGGAATATGACATTCTATAAATAGGTATTGGATCATTCCAATCATGTTAATTGGGTAGTCGTAATGGCTTGCTAGAGTCCGCTTGTGACCTATAAGGACATTATGGTAATTTCCTTATTGCCAATTAATATGAACCTATGGGGTCACACACAAAGAGCAAAATGAAGTTCATCTTTTCGGGTATAAATTATTATTGGATAATAATTTATGAATGAGAAAGAGAATAAATATATATATAATGATATATATATTTATATATATATATGTATATATAAATATTAATATGATTAATATTGCATAAAGTATGCTACATATTATAATTTAATTATATAGAGATATAATTAATTATAATATCAATATACATATGTGTATGATGGAGAATGGAATTGATTTAATATTAATTGAGAATTAATATTAAGTTGTGTGGGTTAATTTATAATTATAACTAATAAGGGTATTAAGTTATAATTATAATTAAGTTTAATGGATATAAAAGGAAGTTTTATAACCTAAAATCTCTAACCCTAGCCTACACATAAGATGCAGTTTTTTCTGCAGCCTCCATGTAGCCAGCCGACTTCACCCTTCTCCTTCACCCAAGGTTTTCGAAACTTTGGCTTTTCCATTCGAAGAAATCGTTCTTCAATCCCGGCGCTAGCACGCGGTGAATGAATTGCTCCGTGTGGATCAACCGTAGAGGGAAGCTACTTTGGTTCCTAATTGATTCAAAACCTACAAAGAATTAAGGTAATTCTTTAACCCTCCTTCCAATTCAATGCAATGTACATGGGTCCTTGGTGGGGATTAATCCTTTTTATTTCCGCTGCGTATTGTTTTTGTGCGATTAAATCCCCAACACAAAGAACAGCATTAATCACTAACCTAACACCAGTATTTGGCCAAGGAACACATGCATATAATTTCAGTCCATTTACAGCATCAATTTAATTCTAATACACGTATAAACATCCTGTTAAAATCCAACCAAATATGCGTATAAATATCCTTCTAATCCAACCACGTACATACAAGTACTTCACAACACAGATTTCATTTTCACATACAAGCACTTCACAACATATATTTCATTTTTTTTACACACATGCATTTGCATTATTTGCATCGTTATAAGTAAAGAGTCAGATTCTTAGCTGGGATAGCGTCATCACTTGAGAAATCCAGCTGAAATTGAACAAAACCATATGTCTCTGAACCTGCAAAGGAGAAAAACCCAAAATCAGAATAGAGACTCAAAAAATAAAAGTAAAACCGAGAGGTAGAAAGCGAAGTACCCAAGTATTTCTGAAGCCGCCGTTGCTAGCGGACTCTGGCGGGTCTTGGGTATATGGACTCGTAGATCCGTATGTATCTGCCTAAGAAATGAAAATAGAATCAGTAAAAAAAAAGAGTAAAACCTAGGAAATAAGAACTCAACCCAGAAGAGAGAAACCAAGCATAGGCCGAAAAATGAAACCGAAAGGCAAAGAGCGGACTGAAACCGGAAAACGATGCCAAAAAAAAACATGAAGTGAGAAAAGGAAATACCTGAAACTGGTCGAAGGCGGCGAGATCGAGACTGTGAGAGGGAGAAGACAGAAGCCGCCTATGGTGAGAGGGAACCCGAGAGAAAGAGAGTGGCGGCCGGCATGGCTAGATCGCAGTTCTTAGGTTTTGTAGAAGAGAGGAGAGGAGCCGACGGCCGGAGCGAGATGCAGAACCGACCGCCGGTGAGAATGAGACTAAAAGAAGGAGAACGCGGCCAGAAAGGAGGCGACGGCTAGAAAGAAGGGAGCGATGGCTAGATTTTAAGGTCTGTAGAGAGAAAAGGGGAGGCTACTGGTTTAAGAATGAATTTTAGGGTTAGAAGAGAAAAAAGATGGCTTTTATATGATGGGTAATAACGCTTGGGTAGAGATTCCAGGTTGGCTTCGGTTTAGGGCTTAGTTGCTGGGTTGAAAAGATTTGGATTAAGAGTATATGGGTTAGGTCTTTTCTTTTTGGGCCTAAAAAGGAACGGGCTAAAACTAATTGAATTAAGAATCACTTGTAGCCCAACCAAAAATTAAGTCTCTTATCTCATTTTGTTTAATTTCTATGCTATTACACTTGTAGATTTGTTAGAAATTAATTAAAAGTTTGGGTTTATAAAAATTTGAAATTTCTGAAAGTAAAGCAGTTTAACAAAAAATAGAATTTTTATATGCATAATTTTAGAGATTTAATTTCACGACCATGCTATGGTTGTGTAATTTAAGTTTAATGTATATTAATGCGATTAACTTCATATTATGACTAAGTTTGTAATGTCATCAACTTTATTACAAATGAGCTTTAAATTCCATTTTAATAAAAAGTGATATAAAATCCTTTATTGCTTCTGTCTTAAGCAAGAATACATAACCTACATAGTTGTATGTAAATATTTGCATATTTGTCATATTTATGTGCGTATTTTTACATCTATGTTATGGATGTAAAACATATTGTTTATTCAAATACAAGCTTAATATTTGTGTAAATTTTTTATGTCCATGATATGGATTTAAATAAATAAAATTAATTTAAATAAACCATCATTATGAATATACAGTTAGTAAAAATGTAATTATATTCGCATATGGATACGAAAAAAAAATTGAAAGAAATACATCCCACGAGAATAATTTACGACTTTTAGTACCAATTATGGGCGGGGTAGGGTGTTTATTATCTTCCCTACATGTAATTAGCAAACGAACTCATATAAATCTCTGGTTATTTAAGGTGTCCAATCGAACCAAAACTCGATTGGTGGCGACTCTATAAAATATTGTTATTAACTAAACATCACAATAAATTGATATATAAATCGTTACACGAATGATCATAAAAACTAATAAAATTAAAAGTAAACTAAACTTAGATTTTCCGTCCGTCGGTCTGGTTCCAACAGTTGGCGACTCTGCTGGGGAATTGCTAGGCTAATTTTATGTTGTAAATTATCTTGTGGATGTATTAATTTTGTCTTCAAATGTTGAATTTTTTTTATACATTCATTACCTTTATACCCAACACTATCATACATACACTAAAAGGTTATGTTATGATCTTAACCTGTTTTAGGATTGTAGGAGAGAATAAAGTACGGGTGCTGTCACGAGAAATCTGGTTAAGCCCCCGAAATGCTCTCAACTTAGGTTGCTACTTATTAGCCATGCAATGGCGTCAGTAAAAAGGTAACTTAAGAACCTTAAAACATATTCTCGTATCCACCTGATAGAATTAGTAGCCACCTAAAACCGGCAATTAAAAAAAACTCTAAGCATATGTATACCACTGCATATAATACTTGTGCAATTCTTGTTTTATGATAGTTATGACTTTCCAATGGTATGTATGAATTTTATGCTAGAAATAAGAGAATGACCCAGTCATATTTTGCTTTTTTGGTCGTCATTATTAGAAATAGTAAGAGTTATTTTGACATCAATAATAGCTTTTGTTTAGTCCATCAATTTTTAAAGTTCCCATATACCTCCACGTGTATATATCTCATTTTGTTTTTCTATGGGTGCTTCAATTAATTTATGATAAAAAATCATTTCCTTTTTATTTTGAAGTGATTAAACATGTCGTTACCACCATATATGTTCAAATATAAAAAAAAAAAAGAATTATTTTTTGTAAACAATATTGTATTATGTTATAAAAGAAGGAAAAAATATACAAGTTTAAAGATAATTTCTTTTTCTTGAGATATGTCTGTACAATGAAAATTGATCCTGAAAGGATCTCGATAGGTGATATTACTCTTTGACCCCTTTTTTTTAAAAAAAAAAAAAAGATTTTTTTTTAAAAAAAAAAGGAAAATTAGATTATTTATTTATTTATTTATCTTTTTTATTTTTTATTTTTTATTTTTTGAATAATTCTTTATACATAAAGTAGTATTTCATAAAGTTGAAATTTTGCATAATAAGAATGAATTCTCGAGGAATTTTCAAAAGAATGTTTGGCATGATGCATTTGTTTTTATACCTAAAATTAGGAGTACACATCTATAAGGGTACATTTATGTACATATTTTGTGGTGTTTAAAATATGATATTTTTATTCATTCCATTTCGACTTTTGACTTTTGTTTTTTTTTTTTAAATAAAATAGATAAAATTCAAAGTCTTAATTTAGTTTTTTTAATTTGTTCATTCATATATAGAACCCAAGCAAGCTCAGAGATGATGAATGCACAGAAATTAAAGGAAGTACAGAGAGAAATTAAAGAGATAAATGAGAAAATTGCTAGCTTCTCAGATTTGAAGGCTCGGATGGCTAATTTTTTAGAATTCATTAAGGGAAAGGAGCTGCAGAAGGGCATATACACTCCTTATGAGCAAGAACAAAAGGAACTGGGGGACTTATCATCATCGACATCGTCGATTGCACCTCAAAAAAGTAATTATAATGATTCATCAGGTTTGTCAAAGGATCAGGGGCTCTCCAAGTTAGGTCCCACAAGATCATCCATTGGAAATTGTCAAAGGGAACAACACCTCCATAAGAGGAGAATGGCGAGTGATTAATATGACCCCATTCCCATGTCATATGCAGAATTATACTCAATTCTCCTTGAAAAGAATCTAGTTCGTCCATCACCTTTAGAACCACTAAGACCTCCGTATCCAAATTGGTATGATCACGATGCTAACTGTATGTATCATGCTGGAGCTCGAGGGCATACTGTTGAAAATTGCCTTGGTTTTAAGAAGAAGGTCCAATTATTTATTAAGTTAGGATGGTTGAAATTTGAAAAGAATACTCCACTCGATGAGGAAAATGATAAAATTACCTTTGAAGATCAAGAATATCAGTTCAAGACAAAAGTTGAAGAAATATGCATGCCTATGCATATGCTTTTTCAGCTACTTTATAATGCTGATTTGGTCCAAGTATAAAATTCTCCATCAGGTATGAGCAAAAGAATTATATGTGAGTACCACAAGGGAGCTGGGGATTATACGATCGTGGAGTGTTGGTCCTTCAGAAGTAAGGTTCAAGACCTGATGGACAAAAGGATCATAATCTTTGGAATCCTAGAGAAGAAGGAGTCGATTAAGAAAAAGGAAAAGACAGCTCTAGAGAAGTTGATAATCCCACATCTTAAAATGACATTTTGAAATGTGTAATCTTGTCAACTCTTATGTTACAGTAGAATCTCCTTAAATTCTGCCCAAGATTTAAGGAAGCAAATTGTCAATCAAAGCTTTTGTTTCTAATGTTCTTAGGATAATAATAATGATTTAGTGGAATGCATTCTATATTTTTGTGCAATTCTCTTGCCTTAACTTTCTGCTCTTGGTTCTTTTTTCTTTTTCATTTTTTTTCCCTTTCATCATTTGTTTATATACCTAGTTTTTGTTATTAGATAATAAATAATTTGAAAAATGAAATGGATATATGAATCAAGGCAAATTTTTATTGCTCGAAGTGAATTCTTCATTTGTTGATCATTTTATTATGGACTACAAAGCAAAGAGCTAGGAATGAAGAAGCACCCTATTGGTTCAAGGTGAATGCCCGTGAAAGTAATTAGTGGGGTGGCCCATCTCACTCATCTGTCGAGAAGTTACTTCATAACTGATTCATGCATTTCTAAATTGTTCTCGATAAATGAATTAGGTTAATTGCAAAACTCTAGAACTTATTTGATTATTCCTCGAGACGAAATGCTAGACTACTTGTGACTAGAGAAAGGACTAAGGCATTCTTTGGATTACATATTTAAGCCCTTTACCTACCTTTTCATTATATCCCTTTGTATGCCCCTTTGAGATATAGCCCTTTCTTTGTATTCACCTTATCTATTCTACCAAAAATCAAGAAAACCATTTGATTGAGAGGGTGAGGAATCAGAATTTGATGGTAAGTACAAGCAATGAGGAAATGATACAGTCAAGATGACGTAAATGGAATTAATAAGACTTTGACTCAATCATCCAACAATGTATGGTTGTGCAAATTAGGAGATTCATAAAAAAGGAGAACATAATCAAAAGGATGTCAAGGAATATAGTCTATGAAACAAGAATAGATAGACACATTATCAGATTTGTTAAAGTGCATGCCTATGTTTTCTCTCATTTTTGTCAAAGTCTATTGGATTAAAAGGTGTTGATGTGGATATTGAGACAGGATATAATATGATATGGCAACGTTAGGAGAAGAAGCTCCCAATACATATGGGGGAAATCAAATTCTTATGAAGCATTCAAGTTTGAAGTCTCAAAATCATACACTCAAAGGAAAGTATTAGTTATTTTTGGTCTAAGAAGAATGCGCTCTTAAAATTTAAGATCTTTTAATGGTGATAGCACTACCAAGAGAACTTTTTATCAATAAGAAGTTCCCCTTTGGAGTGATGTATGTCCAATCATCAATGATCACATCGGAGCCTAGTGCAGTGGAAATAGTAAGGATTATCGGCCTTACAAGATTACATGGTTTTTTAAGGAATATTCTTGTGTTTCTAAAACTGTCTAAATGAGTTCTTTATGAGAATGATAAATGATAGTCTTGAAAGAAGCTCATAATACTTTTTGAAGAAGGTATACAATCCTGTGAGCTATTAACCATGGTGAAGATTATGGCTTCCGTAGTTAGAATATGATTGCATAAGGTACTCCTCTAAAAAGATCTTAACTCATTGAAATGGAAAGAAAATAAGAAGAAGGTCTCAGAAGGAGTGAAAATTTACCAAAAGATGATATATGATCAAAAAGTTTGAAATATTTTGGAAAAGCATCTTTTACGAGAATTGTTGTACAGATCCAGGGTTTATCTCTTGATGATGTACATTTTTCAAAAGGTCAAATCCAAGAAGTTGGATAATTTCATGGAGAATACCAAGGTTATCAAATTTTTGGGACCTTAATTATAGGGAAAGGAGAAAATAAGTGGTGACTTTGAGTCTAGAAATCCAGGTTAGCAGAACTTTTTAGATCCAATGAACTTTAGACGGCTACTTATTCCAATGTGTTGTCCAAGCGATCAAGTGAATTATCATGTGAGGAATTCAAAGAAAAAACATTTTTTGGTCACTTTCCAACAGTTAGGGTTAATCTAAGCTACATTGTTGGCATGACAATCAATAGGCAAAGATGAACATCTGACATTTGGAAGATATTGTGGATGATATGTCAGGCAGTATATAGTAATATGTTGCATTTGAAATTAAGAGGATTTTCAAATCAGATTTCCAAGCCCTAATAAGATCAAGAAATAAAGCTATCAGGGGACCTTTATTTCATCTGGTTTTCTTGAATCACTTAACATCCCTCTTATTCCTTTTACCCATCTCACTTGTAAACCTAATAAACCGAAAAAGCCCTTATGAGCTCTAGTTATGATGTTAGCCTTCGTTAATGGAGAGGAATATGAAAAATAAGCACATGGTAGTTTAAAAAAAATTAGCTCGATTCATTAATCTTGTTAACGTTTAGAAATGCATGATGAAGGCAAACAAGGATGAATGCAGTATCGCCAGATAACCAACATATTTCTTCTTAATTATCCAAGAGATAATACCTCAAGGCGATAGAAAGGAGAAATGTTTCATTCTAGGATGCAACGATACAAGTTAAGTGGGATATCCTAATTCATAAGGAACAAAATAAACACATTTAGTCGGACGGATTCAAGTGCGTGCATTGCATCTATCCTAAAAAAAAAGAGAATAAAAAAAGAAAAGAAAAAAAAAAGAAAAAAAAAAAGAAAAGAAAAGAAAAGAAAAGAAAAAAAAAAGAAAAGAAAAAAAGAAAAGAAAAGAAATCATTTCAGGACCCTTTACAAGGAATGTGCAATAGTAGATTCAAGCCTCAAAAAGGAAATTCGAGGAGGGCATTACAAAATTGATAATGGGGCAACTAAAAAGATGCTTGCACTGAAACCTAAGATTAGCACAGATGGATAGGTTTAAAGACTTCATCAACAACAAGTCTAGGGGCAATTATGGAGAAGGCCTCTAATAAAAGTTAAAATTAGTACAAGCTGATAGGAGCAAGGATTTCATTGAAAACCAATTTGGGGGTAACTGCAAGGATGCCACCAATAAAAAGTGCAAGAATAAGGATAATTGATAAAAGGACAAAGTTACAACACTACCCGAAGTGAAAAACTACTTAGGTTAGTATAGAAGTATCATCAACAAAGGAAGTGAAGACTGGGTGGCAATTAAAGTCACCGCCAATAAGGATCAGAATAATACACTCCGATGGACAGGAAAACTATGACAAAACATTTTGAGCAATGAAATCTATCTTGTTTTGTAATCATTTGGATTTTTCATACAACTTTATTATCTAAAAATCTTCCCATTTCCTTCTCGAACATATCTCATTACGAAATACCCAAGTCTCAAGGCATTTTCCTCCCCTTATCAAGTAATCAATTCAAATTCATCATTCACCAATCTTTAATAATCTTACCCAAAATAAATGCATTTAAATGATTTTAAGCATTCCTTAAATAATTATGATCTTGTGAACAAGAGAAATGAACATTTCCAGTGCATATTTTGCTTTAAACAATGAGTTGACAAATTATGCCCTGACATGTGCGGTTCAACATTGATGCATGTCATGGTTACTCAAAGACCACAAGATTGATAATTTTCCAGAAATTCTTACGTATTCCACTAAGAGATGCCTAAGGACAACAAGCAATTTAGGTCTTTTGACCAAAATGCATAATTTTTGGATCAACAACTTACTCATAAGAATGGGGGGCAAAGTTCATAGACTTCTCTTAAATATACAAGTAGTCCAAAAATATAAATTATAAAAGACCATAATTTTCAGAGACATATGCCGAGGTCTTGCCCAGATAAGCTGCAAGTGGAATAGGTTACTACAAGTAATTTATTTAAAATATAACAAAAGATGAGGAGTAAACCGTCATGTTTATTCTTCCAAGAGCTATTCAATTTAGCAAAAAAAGGATTCCCAGGGCATTGACTATGTGTAGAGCTTTTGAGCGCCTGCATAAATCTCTTTAAAAGGAAAATTTACACGAGAAAAGTTGTGCTTATTCGTCTGAGGAAATAATCACTATAAGACAGAGGCATTAAAAGTTCAAAAAAATACTCTAAGGACTTGTTGGAAGCACATTTGTAGAAGACGATACATATTCGAAAATCTAAGGAAGATAATTGATGCCGTCAAAGTATCTTCCTAAAAAGGCAACATTGATTTTTCCTGGGTTATATATATGAATGAATCAAAGAAGTATTTTGTGAATTGAATTATTCATTTACTTCTCAAACCAATTTTGATCTTTCAGTATTTGATAAAACATTTTAGAAAAATCATATCATACATTTTCATGAAGGTTCCTCTAAGAATATTTTCATAAAAAGACAAATTAATTTATTTAGTTATCTTTTACAAGAATTATATATGCTTGTCATTTTAAACGGTAATTGTAATGCAATTCAATTACTTTTAGCATTTTGTTGTTAAAAAATATGTCAACTGCAAAAGTTGTAAATTTTATGTCAAAATATTTGAAAAAAATTGAATGACAAGCATATCCTTGTTTAAATTTGTCAAAATCAAACCCTTGGTGGAAACATAGGGATCAAGCATCAAACATATCTTTCAATTGATGTCAGTCAAAGTTCACTTTTTGTCTCTTGGGTTTTGATCAAAAAAGTTGAATTTCCTTTTGACTGAACTTGGATGTCAGTCAAAATTAATTCTCTTTCTTGTGAAATTTGATTAATATAAAGATCAATTTCATCTCTTCTCGAAATACGACTGATTCGAGTTAATTCCCACCTTTTTGAAATTTGACTAGGGCATGCCAATTTCAATCTTCCATCAAAAGTCGACTGATGCAAGTCAACTCTACCCCTTGTTTTGCAAACCCCATCAAGCGGAGTCCTTGGGGTCAAACCTTTTCATTTTCCAAAGACTAAACTTCTTGTGATCAGAGTCCAGGAAATTAAGGTAAGAACTTTTCAAAGTTGAACCCTTAACAATGAGTTCATAGGATGGAACTTTTTCTAAAATCAAGACTATTGTGGTAAGAGTCCAATAAGACGATGTAGAAATTTGTCAAGATTCAAACCTTTAACGACGGGGTTCGTAGGGTTAAGATTTTTTTTAAATTCTGACTTGTTGTGATCACTGTCCATTAAGTCAAGATAGAATTTAACCTTTTCACAATGGAACCATTTCTGTTTGAGCCCACTCAAGGAAGGAAATCAACCTCTTCAAAATCGAACCCTTTCTGGTCAAGCCCACTCAAGGTAGGAACTAACCTTTTCCAAAAAAATCGAACCCTTAGCAACGGAATCCATAGATTCAAACTCTATCTTCTTCGAAATCAAATCACTTGTGATCATAGTTCTCAGGGTTTGAAATGGTGCGCATTTTTATTCTTGAGAGTTGCTCCCTTTAGCAGTTTAATCATTTTACTATGATTAGCTCCCTTTAATAGGTGTAGCTTTGTAATTCTAAAAATTAACTCGATAATGATTTCTGGACATATTTAATGGTCATAAACCACCAAAATTAGCAAAAATTTTCTTTCATATTTAATTAAATCATCACTTTAATTTGAATCTACCCAGCGACTGCTACATAGTCGATTTCACAAAGAGCTTCCAATAATTTTGTGGTTATGTCATAACCATAAGATGAAAATTTGAAAAAAAATATAAATTAATTCTTGTGATAAAAATCGATTTAAATTTCTTGCTAGTGAGATATGATCGTGAAGCGATCGATTTCATTCGAATTTCAATTACTAGAAAATTGATTCCAAATTTTATGTTTGTGAGATTTGATCGTCAGGTGATCTATCTCATTCAGATTTCAATTTCTAGAAAATTGAGTCCAAATTTCATATTTGTGAGATTTGATCGTCAGGTGATCTATCTCATTCAGATTTCAATTACTAGAAAATTGATTCCAAATTTCCATGTTCGTGAGATTTGATTTTCATGTGATCGATCTCATTTTCATGTTTGTGAGATTCGATCATCAGGTGATCTATGTCATATAGATTTCAGTTACTAGAAAATTGATTCCAAATTTCATGCTCGTAAGATTTGATCGTCATGTGATCTATCTCATTCGGATTTCAGTTCCTAGAAAACTGATTCCAAATTTTCATGCTCGTGAGATTTGATCGTCATGTGATCTATCTCATTCGGATTTCAATTCCTAGAAAATTGATTCCAAATTTTCATGTTTGTGAGATTTGATCATCATGTGATCTATCTCATTCAGATTTCAATTACTAGAAAATTGATTCCAAATTTCATGTTTGTGAGATTTGATCGTTAGGTGATCTATCTCATTCAGATTTCAATCACTAGAAAATTGAGTCCAAATTTCATGTTTGTGAGATTTGACCGTCAGGAGATCTATCTCATTCAGATTTCAATTCCTAGAAAATTGATTCCAAATTTCCTGCTCGCGAGATTTGATCGTAATGTGATCGATCTCATTCGGATTTCAATTCCTAGAAAATTGATTCCAAATTTCGTGTTTATGAGATTTGATCGTCATGTGATCTATCTCATGCAGATTTCAATTACTAGAAAATTGATTCCAAATTTCATCCATGTGAGATTTGATCGTCACGTGATGGATCTCATTCGGATTTCAATTATTAGAAAATTGATTCCAAATTTCCTGCTTGTGAGATTTGGTCTTCATGTGATCGATCTCATTCAGATTTCAATTCCTAGAATTTGATCCCAATTTTCATGTTCATGAGATTTGATCGTCACGTGATCGATCTCATTTGGATTTCAATTCCTAGAAAATTGATCCCAATTTTCATGTTCGTGAGATTTGATCATCAGATGATCTATCTCATTCATGTTTCAATTCCAAGAAAATTAATTCCAAATTTCTTGCTTGTGAGATTTGATCATAAAGCGATTGATCTCATTTGGTTTTCAATTCCTAGATAATTGATTCCAATTTCCTGTTTGTGAAATCTTATTGCAAAGTAATCGATTTTAGTAAAATGCGATTTGATTACATGAAAATCAATTTTCTTTTCAAAATTTGATTGCAAAACAATCAATTTTGGTGATATGTAATTTGCTTACGTGAAGATCAAATTTTGTTTGCAAAATTCGATCGCAAAGCGATCAATATCGATGATATATGATTACCCGAAAATTAATCTTTTTCTTGAAATTTGATCATGAAGTGATCAATTTCAATGAAAAGTTGATACAAACTTAATTATGTGAAGATCAATTTTGTTCTCAAAACTCAGTTGCGGACCAATTGGTTTCGGTATAACCTGATACTGGCTCGATTACGTATGTTCTTACTTTAAAGTTTGATCGCGAGAGGATCAACAGAAAGTAACTGGAAACAGCCAGGAATGTAATTCCCTAATTTGTTATTAGAATATAATCTGAGATTATTATAATAATGCATATTTTGAGATTAAAAGTCATATTCTTGGTTTTGTAAAAAATAGGTTTTTAATGGCTATGCTATAGTCGTTTAATGACAAAATTGACAAAAGCAGCTATCTAGCACTACTTTGTATAACTTTAAATTCTTAAAGCTATACAAAGGGGGGCAACTGTAGATACCCAATTTTGTCCGGATTAATTTTATCATTTTAATACGCGTAATTTATCGCTTTACAGTATATTTTAATTTTTGAGATCCTGCCAATCATAAAAATAGAATTATTAATAAAAAGCACACAAGGAAAATTAAATGATCTTTTATAGATTTCTTATAATATGAAAGTCAAGACACAAAAAAAAAAAAAAAAAGTAAAAACCAGAATTGAGCAGCAACAATAAAATAATAATGATATTGAAAAGGGTCCACAATTTAGGCAGCAAAAGCAGCACGGTATGGCACAAAGTATGGCCAACCTAATAAGAAAATCAGTCCCATAAAAAACTAAAATTATTAGAATTACAACTTTAACCTTTAAGAGTCCCTAATTTTACAAGCTTGGGACTGCCCACCCTTTGCCTATAAAAGGGCAGTCCCACAGCACAAAAAGAGAGGGATAATAAATCAGATACAAGAAGAATCAGGCTCTAGTTCTTCTAGCCTCTCAATAAATTATATCAACTTCTTCACTTCCTCTTACTACCCGGATATCTTTTAAACTTCACCTACTGCAAAACACACACCAAATATCAGAAGGAAAACAGAAGAAAGATAGCAAAACCTGCATTTCAGCCAAAAAACTCTAGCAAACAAAAAAAATAGCCCAAAATCACCTCAAAGATACTTCAGAATATCACCTCAAAGATACTTCTGGCCCAGTTTTTTTTATAAACTAATGAAAAAATAAAAACATATATGTAATACAGATCCATCAATAGTGTAGAGACATGTTATGTCTATACCAAATATTAGTGCCTCTTTAGCTAATTTATCTATTTATTTCTTTTTTTTTTCTTTCCCTCTATTTTCTTATCTTTTCTTTTATTTCATATGTTCATCTAAGAACAGCATTAATCACTAACCGAAAACCAGTATTTGGCCAAGGAAAACATGCATATAATTTCAGTCCATTTACAACATCAATTTAATTCCAATACACGTATAAACATCCTGTTAAAATCCAACCAAATATGCGTATAAATATCCTTCTAATCCAACCACGTACATACAAGTACTTCACAACACAGATTTCATTTTCACATACAAGCACTTCACAACATAGATTTCATTTTTTTTACACACATGCATTTGCATTATTTACATCGTTATAAGTAGAGAGTCAGATTCTTAGCTGGGACAGCATCATCACTTGAGAAATCCAGTTGAAATTGAACAAAACCATATGTCTCTGAACCTGTAAAGGAGAAAAACCTAAAATCAGAATAGAGACTCAAAAAATACAAGCAAAACTGAGAGGTAGAAAGCGAAGTACCAGAGTATTTCTGAAGCCATCGTTGCTAGCAGACTCCGGCGGGTCTTGGGTATATGGACTCGTAGATCCGTATGTATCCACCTAAGAAATGAAAACAGAATCAGTAAGAAAAAAAGAGTAAAACCAAGGAAATAAGAACTCAACCCAGAAGAGAGAAACCAAGCATAGGCCAAAAAATGAAACCGAAAGGCAGAGAGCGGACCGAAACTGGAAAACAATGCAAAAAAAAATGAAGTGAGAAAAGGAAATACCTAAAACTGGTCGACGGCGGCGAGATCGAGACTGAGAGAGGGAGAAGAGAGAAGCTGCCTACGGTGAAAGCAAACCCGAGAGAAAGAGAGTGGCGGTCGGTATGGCTAGATCGCAGTTCTTAGGTTTTGTAGAAGAGAGGAGAGGAACCGACGGCCGGAGTGAGATGCAGAACCGACCGCCTGTGAGAACGAGACTAAAAGAAAGAGAAGGCGGACGGAAAGGAGGCGACGGCTAGAAAGAAGGGAGCGACAGCTAGATTTTAAGGTTTGTAGAGAGAAAAAGGGAGGCTACTGGTTTAAGAATGAATTTTAGGGTTAGAAGAGAAAAAAGATGGCTTTTATATGATGGGTAATAACCCTTGGGTAGAGATTTCGGGTTGGGTTCGGTTTAGGGCTTAGTTGCTGGGTTTAAAAGATTTGGATTAAGAGTATATGGGTTAGGTCTTTTCTTTTTAGGCCTAAAAAGGAACGGGCTAAAACTAATTGAATTAAGAATCACTTGTAGCCCAACCAAAAATTAAGTCTCTTATCTCATTTTGTTTAATTTCTATGCTATTACACTTGTAGATTTGTTAGAAATTAATTAAAAGTTTGGGTTTATAAAAATTTGAAATTTCTAAAAGTAAAGCAGTTTAACAAAAAATAGAATTTTTATATGCATAATTTTAGAGATTTAGTTTCACGACCATGCTATGGTTGTGTAATTTGTGTAATTTAAGTTTAATGTATATTAATGCAATTAACTTCATATTATGACCAAGTTTTTAATGTCATCAACTTTATTACAAATGAGCTTTAAATTCCATTTTAATAAAAAGTGATATAAAATCCTTTATTGCTCCTGTCTTAAGCAAGAATACATGACCTACATAGTTGTATGTAAATATTTTCATATTTGTCGTATTTATGTGCGTATTTTTACATCTATGTTATGGATGTAAAACATATTGTTTATTCAAATACAAGCTTAATATTTGTGTAAATTTTTTATGTCCATGATATGGATATAAATAAATAAAATTAATTTAAATAAACCATCATTATGAATATACAGTTAGTAAAACTGTAATTATATTCGCATATGGATACGAAAAAAAAATATAAAAGAAATACATCCCACGAGAATAATTTACGACTTTTAGTACCAATTATGGGCGGGGTAGGGTGTTTATTTTCTTCCCTATACGTAATTAGCAAACGAACTCATATAAATCTCTGGTTATTTAATGTGTCCAATCGGACCAAAACTCGATTGGTGGCGACTCTCTAAAATATTGTTATTAACTAAACATCACAATAAATTGATATATAAATCATTGCACGAATGATCATAAAAACTAATAAAATTAAAAGTAAACTAAATTTAGATTTTCTGCCCGTCGGTTTGGTTCCAACAAACTCCATTACATTCAAGCATGTTTGCAAATCCTTGACCCCTCTTCTTCATTCAAGCCAGATTTTGAGCCCTTGAACTCCATTACGTTTAAGCATGGTTGCAAATCCTTGACCCCTTTTCTTCATTCAAGCCAGATTTCAAACCCTTGAACTCCATTCCGTTCAAGCATGGTTTCAAATCCTTGAACCTTTTATTTCATTATTTTGAGTCCATCCAATTCCAGAAAGATTTCAAATCCTCAAAATTTCTGCAGATTTGCCTCGGGTAACCTAGACCCGGTATCAGTTTAGTTGTACATCAAACCCCTTATTTCATCCAAGCTAGATTTCGAATCCTTGAACTTCTTCAAGCATGATTCCTAATCCTTGATAAACACCTCTCCAAGCTAGATTTCGAATCCTTGAACTTCTTCAAGCATGATTCCCAATCCTTGCAAACCTCCTCAAGCATGATCTTGAATCCTTGAAACCTCTTCAAGCCTGATTCTTAATCCTTGACAATCGCCCAAGTCAGATTTCGGATTCTTGAAGATTGATTCAAGCAAGATCCTAGATCTTTAAAGCCAATTCAAATCCCGCACTTCATTTTCCTTGCCTCGGGTAACCTAGACACAGTATCGACTTATTTCATCAGCAACTTTGCCTCGGTGTGAGCGGAGGATGATAAGGTCGGTTTCGACCTTGTCTTCTAGCCAAATTCGTGGTTTGAGTGGTAGTTTTTAGAATCATTTATGTGAATGTTTGATTGTTTTTTTTTCGTATTTTTGTGATTTTTATGTTTTGGTTTGATTTCTTACTTTTTTAGTATTCCTCGTGTTTTTCGTGTTTTATGGTCCGTGGTTGTGGTGCGGTTATGTCTCTTTGTGTTTGTTTTGGACAGGCATTAGGACCCGGATCGGAAGTTGGAGCAACGGTGGCAAGGAAGGGCTTGAAGTGCTGAAAATCAGAATGGCACGGCGTGCCACAATGGCAGCACGGCGTGCCAAGCCAACCAGCGTGCCAAGAGTTCCAGAGAAGCAGCACGACGGCGTGCCATTCCAATCAGCGTGGCGTGCCGATCCCAACAATGGCAGCACGGCGTGCCACAATGGCAGCACGGCGTGCCGAGGCCCGAAAATCTGCTGTTGCCCTAATTTCAGCTTTTCTTTTCTGTGGTTTTAGCCTAGCCGTATAAATAGGTTATTTTCTTTGTTTTAGGGGATCTTTTTCCCAACTTGTAGAGGCAGAGCAAAAACTTGTAGCTAGGGTTTAGCTTGACGTTTTTGTTTTCTTTGAATTTTGGAACCATCGATTGGTAGATTGCTTTGCATTGAACCTTCCCCTTTTGCAACGTTCTTAGTTTCGGCTCGGGTTCGTTAATAGAGGTACACCTCCAAGCATCTTCACACCGTCGGCATCCGGTTAATTGGATCAAGAAGGGCATAAGTTTTTCTTTTTGTCTTTTGTAATTCAATTTAGCTAGCTTTTGATTCCGCAATCGATTTTGTTTGGTTGAAAATATTGAATCTGTTACATCTTACTTGATTAATACAGTTGAATGCAAGTTAATTTCAATCTTTATCCCTTTTCTTTATGCAATCCCTTAAGTGATAATCTAGTCTCATAAGATCTTAATCTATTAAGTTCATATTCGTGGCATTACCTAGATTGACACCTAGGCAACCATTAGTATTGACGACACTGTGGAACATACGTGCCCCTATTTTCTGAGCTTTAAGAATTAGACCGCCTCTAAACAAGGAAAACCGGCTAAGGACCTAAAAGATCTAGATACGCTAGGTTGATTTAATTGGAGGAATATAATTGAGGGTTAATTGTTGAGTTAACTTCGTCTTTTGTAGTTGATTAAGTAAGCCATCCCCATCAGTCTTCATAGGTCGGTAAAACCGCCAATTGATATTCCAAATTCAAGAGCAAAGAAAGCTGGGATAGATCAACTAGGAGTAGACTAATATAGTTGTTAATATAATCAAACTTAAATTTAGTTCCGCTTAGACACGTAAAGACTCTTAGTAATTTAGTGATTATCGAGGTTTAAATTCCTTGTGGGATCGATACCTGGACTTTAGGCCAGATTTTATTACTTGAACGACGAGGTACACTGCCTTTGTTTGTGAGTCCGTTCGGGCTCCATCAAGTTTTTGGCGCCGTTGCCGGGGAATTTTAACTTGTTTCGATAACATTAGATAAAAGGATTATTTTCTGATCTAAGCATTGTTAATACTGTTCATATTCTGTTTTTGGTTTTATTATTTGTGTATTAAATTTATTTTCTTTTTGTGTGAGTGTTTCCTAGCTTATGCAAACTCGTTCTCAAAGTTCTGAATTATTACCTTTGGATACTGAAATTGACCGTACGTGTAGGAATATTCGAAGATCCCAAAGAGTGGTAACCGCAGCCATGGACGAGGAACAAAGGCGACAAATGAGGAATGAAATCGAAGCCGAAATGAGGGCAAGGATTGAGGCTGAAGTTCGGGAGCAGGAACGTCTCCGCCAAGAACGTCAATTGGAAGGCGCGGGAGATGATAGAATTATGGCGGATATGATGGCACCCCATCGTCCTAGAAACCGGGCTGGTGTTATTCTACCACCAATCACTGCTAACAACTTCGAGCTCAAGACGAACATGATCCAAATGGTGCAAAGTAACGGCCAATTTAGTGGAGCTAGCAATGAAAACCCGAACGATCATCTTGATCGATTCCTAATGGTGGCTGATACTGTAAGGCTCAATGGAGTTCCTCAAGACGTGATCCGATTGAAGTTATTTCCATTTTCTTTAATCGGAGGAGCTGTTGAATGGTACAAGTCCCTTCGAGCGGGATCCGTAACGTCATGGGACCAGCTTGAGGAAGAATTTTTGGCTTATTACTTTCCTCCGTCTAAAACAGTCCAATTGAAGAATGAGATCACAGCCTTCCGGCAATTTGGTTCAGAATCCATGATGGAGGCATGGAGGCGTTTTCAAAGGCTACTCAGAAACTGCCCACACCATGACCTTCCTAAGTGCACTCAAGTAAGTATTTTCTATCATGGGATTTCGCCTTCTCACCGTGCTATCATTGACTCATCTGCAGGTGGGGATATTTTTAATAAAACCGCAACGCAAGCGGAAGAACTTATTGAGGAACTAGCTAGGAAAAGCCCCCTGTGGCAACAAGAAGTGCCCACGCGAAGAGATGTCCATGCTGTAGAAATGGGACGCCGTGATACAGCAGTGGAAGAATTGAATAAGAAGGTTGATCTTATGATGGCACATCTGAGTTTGAACCCAACACACCAACCTGTGCTGTGTGTGTCTTGTGGAGGGGACCATCCCGGTCAAGAATGTGGAATGGGCAATCCATCAGCCCAAGAGGTAAGCTATGTTGGAGGTAACCAAAGGTATAATCAACCACCCCTTCAAAATGCTTTCCAAAATAATAACAACTTTCAAAGAAGATTTCAACATCCGAATCTATCCTATGGTAACAATCAAAATGTGTTGAAACCTTCTAATGATTTTCTGCAAGACTTTCGTAATCAAGAGCTTGGTAGGGCTCCTCAATCTCAATTTGGTCAAAATAGTAATGCTCATAATGCTAAACAAGATGAGTCGGTATTAAGCCTTCTTAAGGACATATCAACTCGTCTGGCTACTAACGAAGCTCGTTTGGCCAATAGTGAAGCTTTGAACAGGGACCTCACCAACCAGTTGGCTCAAATAGCTAGAAGCTTGCAAGAACGACCTCAAGGAAGCCTTCCTAGTACAACGGAACCGAACCCAAGACAAAACCCAAGGGAGTCAGCCCAAGCAATTACTCTAAGGAGTGGGAGGCAAACGGAAGAACCAAGGGTTGATCAACCCATGAGAGTAAGTAATCAATCGGAAGAAGTAAGTCATTCTAAACCCGAAAACATCTCTACTTCTTCTAATGCTCAAAAGGAAGATATTTCTGTTCCTATTAGTCCTTACATTCCTAAACTTCCTTATCCAAGGAAGGAGAGAAAGGACAAATTGGACCAGAAATACTCTAAGTTCCTTGACATCTTTAAAAAGCTTGAACTTAATATCCCTTTGGTGGAAGCTCTTCAAGAGATGCCCACCTATGCTAAATTTTTCAAGGAGCTAATTGCAGGAAAAAGGAGATTAGGGAATGACGAAGTAGTGGCCCTAACAGAAGAGTGTTCCGCGATTGTAAGCAACAGACTTCCACCTAAACTAAAGGATCGAGGCAGCTTCACGATTCCATGTCAAATTGGGAATCTTAAAATTGCAAATGCCTTATGTGATCTGGGAGCAAGCATCAACTTGATGCCACTTTCAATGTTTAGGAAGCTTGGTTTGGGGGGTCCAAAACCTACAAACATGACACTCCAATTAGCGGATCGATCTATAGCAAGGCCACAAGGTGTAATAGAGGACGTGTTAGTCAAGGTAGACAAGTTCATTTTTCCAGCGGATTTTGTGGTACTAGACATGGAGGAGGACACGGTAGTCCCAATCTTGCTCGGGAGACCATTCCTTGCAACCGGTAGGACCTTGATCGATGTGCAAGAAGGTAAACTTATTCTACGGTTGCAAGATGAGGAGGTAACCTTTAATGTTTATAATTCAATGAAATATCCGCTGAATAATGAAAATTGTTATGCTATTTCCTCTTTCTCTCCGGTTGATGAATGTGTGAGTGAGACTTTCTACAGTGAATTAGAGACCCCTTTAGATGAAGGTCTGAACTTGGAGGCGGAGCAAGATGAGGCGTCTGCCTCAGAAGAAGAAGAACATTGTGCATGGGTACAAAGGTTTGAGAGGCTAGAAAGAGAGATCAAACCAGCACCACAGTCATCACTAGAAAAGCCTCCTACTTTGGAACTCAAAACTCTACCCATGAATTTAAAATATGCTTTCTTACATCCTCCCAATGACTTACCGGTTGTTATTTCTTCTTTATTGACAGTTGAGCAAGAAGAAAATCTTATCGAGGTGTTACGGAAGCATAAGGGAGCTTTTGGATGGACGATCCATGACATTAAAGGAATTAACCCAGCTTTTTGCACTCACCGGATATTCCTTGAAGAGGCGGTAAAACCCTGCGTACAACCTCAAAGACGCTTGAACCCAAACATGAAAGAGGTTGTTAAAGCAGAAGTGATCAAACTCCTCGATGCGGGCATAATTTTCCCAATCTCGGACAGTCAATGGGTAAGTCCAGTCCAATGTGTGCCTAAGAAGGGCGGTATGACGGTAATTGAGAATGAAAAAGGTAATTTAATTCTATCTAGAACGGTCACCGGTTGGCGTATGTGCATCGATTATAGGAAACTAAACAACGCCACCCGGAAAGACCATTTTCCTTTACCGTTTTTGGACCAAATTTTGGAACGTATGGCGGGTCACGATTTCTTTTGTACGTTAGATGGTTTGTCCGGGTATATGCAAATCCCTGTGGATCCTCTTGACCAAGAGAAAACCACATTTACATGCCCATTCGGGACATTTGCATATAGACGGATGCCATTTGGCTTATGTAATGCACCAGCCACGTTCCAAAGGTGTATGCTTGCCATATTTACCGACATGGTTGAGGATTTCATGGAGGTATTTATGGATGATTTCTCTGTGTATGGATCTAATTTTTCTACTTGTCTTGGAAATTTGGATAAGGTTTTGCAGCGGTGCGAGGACACGAACTTGGCCCTTAGTTGGGAAAAGTGCCAATTTATGGTAAGGGAATGTATTGTGCTTGGACACAAGATCTCGGGGGAAGGGATTAAGGTCGACCCGGCCAAAATTGAGGTTATTGCAAAGTTACCTCCCCCTAGTTCAATTAAGCTTGTGAGGAGTTTTCTCGGCCATGCCGGATTTTATAGGAGATTTATAAAAGATTTTTCTAAAATCTCCAAACCACTAACCGAGTTACTCCAAAAAGATGTTTCTTTTGAATTCTCTGATAAATGTTTGCATGCTTTTGAATTGCTAAAACAGAAATTGACTGAAGCACCTATAATGATCGGCCCTAATTGGACTCTTCCCTTTGAACTTATGTGTGATGCATCCGATGGTGCAGTAGGTGCATGCTTAGGTCAGCGGGTGGATAAAATCCTCCGCCCAATTTATTATGCTAGTAGAACGTTGAATGATGCTCAAATAAACTATTCTGTAACGGAGAAGGAATTACTAGCTATTGTGTTTGCCTTTGATAAATTCCGGTCCTATTTGGTTTTGTCAAAAGTAATCGTGTTTACTGACCATGCTGCACTCAAGTATTTGATGTCTAAACAGGATGCAAAACCTCGTCTTATAAGATGGATCTTACTGCTGCAAGAGTTCGATATCGAAATCCGAGATAAGAAGGGAGTAGAAAATGTGGTAGCAGATCACTTGTCAAGGCTGCCGCAAGAAGGTGAAAGTAAGCAAGAACCGGAGATCCAAGATGCATTCCCGGATGAACAACTCCTTGCGGTTACTTCCGTACCATGGTTTGCCGATATTGCAAACTATAAAGTTGGTAACATCATTCCGCCTGATCTCACACGAAACCAAAAGGTAAAATTTTTTCATGATGCTAAAAACTACTTTTGGGATGATCCTTTCTTGTTTAAGTCGTGTGCAGATGGTATTATTCGAAGATGTGTACCTTTTGAGGAAGTTACCTCAATCATCCGAATGTGCCATGATAGAGAGGCGGGAGGACATTTTGGGCCGGATAGAACCATGGGGAAAATTCTGTCTTGTGGATTCTTTTGGCCAACAATGAGAAGTGATGTGGAGGCTTATGTTCGAGCTTGTGATGCGTGCCAAAGGACCGGAAATATTTCACAAAAAAATGAGATGCTCCAACAAGGAATTCTAGTGTGTGAGCTCTTCGACGTATGGGGGATCGATTTCATGGGACCATTCCCAAACTCTAATGGGAATCAGTTCATTTTGGTGGCGGTCGAATACGTGTCAAAATGGGTAGAAGCAGTAGCATTGCCTACGAACGATGCAAAAGTGGTAATCAAGTTCTTAAAAAGCAATATATTGACTCGTTTCGGGACCCCTAGAGCTATCATTAGTGATGGGGGCTCCCATTTTTGTAACAAGCAGTTTGATTCCCTTTTGCAGAAATATGGCGTTACCCACAAAGTAGCCACACCTTACCACCCTCAAACGAGCGGACAAGTGGAAGTGTCGAATAGGGAACTGAAAAGAATCCTTGAAAAGACGGTCAGCATGTCGAGGAAAGATTGGAGTTTAAAGCTTAACGATGCACTTTGGGCTTACCGGACGGCATTCAAAACACCAATAGGAATGTCACCATACCGTCTTGTGTTTGGAAAAGCATGCCATCTTCCCGTTGAGCTAGAGCACAAGGCGTTTTGGGCCTTAAAATTCTTGAACTTTGATATGAAAGCAGCGGGAGAGCTCCGGCTTCGTCAACTCTTCGAACTTGAAGAATTACGCCTCTCGGCCTACGAGAACGCCAAAATTTATAAAGAAAAGACCAAGAGGTGGCACGATCAAAGGATCCAGGAAAAGAGCTTCGAGGAGGGAGAAGCGGTACTCTTGTACAACTCAAGGTTGAGGTTTTTTCCCGGAAAATTGAAGAGTCGTTGGACAGGACCGTTTACCATTCACAAAGTTTACCCTTCGGGCATGATTGAGATACTTACCCCGGAGGGCATCCAAAAGGTAAATGGTCATCGCCTCAAGAAATATTTCACGGGGGCACAAGAGCAAAGGCAAGTGATGCTCTTGAGAGACCCATGAACACAAGAGAAGCGAGAGAGTCGAGCTATTCCGACTATAAACATAGCAATGAGGTACGTGTGCCTCACTTGTACATTAATTGTGTTTGTATTATTATGTTTTTGTGTGTTTTTATGTGTAGGAATAGGGTATTGAGCAAGTTAGCCAAGAGTCATGATCAAAGTGTGGAACAAGGCAAGGATTGGCAATATTCAGTGCAGCACGCCGTGCCGCAATTCAGCACGCCGTGCCAATGTGCAATCTGGTGAGCACGTGGCGTGCTCAAGCGGCACGCCCTCGTGCCGCGCTTCTGGCTCAACATCGCGTGCAAGCGACATCGGCACGCCGTGCCAAAACGGCACGCCGGCGTGCCGCCATTCTGCTTCAAAGAGGCATTGAGGAGTTGGAATCGGCACGCCGTGCCAAATCGGCACGCCGGCGTGCCGATGTTCTGTTTCCAGGTATGTTTTCGTTGCTCTGCTCAGCACGCCGTGCTGAATCCTTGGCACGGCGTTCCGAGCGTTTGAAATTTGAAATCCTAGGTCGAAAATTGCGCCTCTCTATTTAAACCTCCTTTTCCCCCTTCTCTTCTTCACGCCCCTATTCATCTTCTTCTTCTTCTTCGTTTTTTCTCTCTGATTTTTCTCTCTCTCTCTCTCTCTCATCACTTCTCTCTCTAAACCTCTTCCCTTACTTTCTCTCTCTCCCTCTTATTCCTCTTCTCTTCTCCATTTTTCTCTCCTTTCCCCTTCTCCTCCACCCCCCTTTTGACCTAGATTTCTGCTTGTGCTTCATTTTCCCTACACCAAGGTATGAATCTAAACTTTATTCTTCTTTTTCTAGTTTTGATTTTTGCTTGGTTACTTGCTTAATAGGGTCTTTCTTTTGTTATGTTTTCTTTTAGTAAATTGAATTTCTGCACTTAGGTTGTTTATGGTTTTGCTTTCTTTTGTTGTTGAGTTTTGTTTTGTTTTGTTTTTTTTTTATGGATGTGCAATTGTAGGATGAAGAGAAAGTCTGTACCCGCTAAGAGACATGGTTCTTCCCGTCCGCCTGTGGATCCGTCACCGGAATCGGAGCCACGCGCCAACCTTCCTTCCGAGCCGCAAATGGCTCCTTTGACGAGCCTTTCAACTAAGTATAAGTGTCCTTTTCCTCTGCTCTCGGACGAGGAAGGTAAGCGCTATAAAACTTTGTTCCCTCTTGAAAGCACTCCCTACCGAATCTTCGATTGGGGATTTTTGAGTGTGCTAGATCGGTCTGATGATTTATGTGCTAAATTGCATAGTATGGGTTGGTATTCGTTTGTCAAATCTAGCGTACCTGTTTTTCGGGAGTTGAACCTCGAGTTCTACTCCACATTGAGTTTCAAGACTGACCCTAATTCAGGCCTTAGGAGCATCACCTTCCGACTCTTCGGGGTTGCACACTCCCTAGACATCGATGGTCTTCGGGATTGCATAGGCATAGAAGGAACTAGTTATACATGGCCCGAAGATATGGATGCCAAGCAATTTTGGCGTTCGATAGGCACTGGGGTATACAAACCCCGGTTTGCCAAGACTTCCCAAATCCAGGACCCCATTTTGCAACTGTTGCATAAGTTTGTATGCTTTAATTTTTCTGGGAAAACTGAAAGTAATCGGGTCAATGCCTTTGAGCTGTTACTCTTGTGGCATGTGCACAATAATGTTAAGGTGCACTTAGGATTTTTTGTCATGGAGGCCCTTTACCTTCACCACAATAGGTCCAAGTCTGAACTCGGGTTAGGGCACATCGTCACTTTAATTGCCTATTTCTTTCATTCTAATACTTGTTCTAGGCACCTCGATAGCATTCTTCCCAAGAAGCTTTCGAAGGGCATTTTGTCTTGTGCCCCGAATGTGACGGCTGCAGGTACCTCGAGCGCGGGCGGTTCGCGTAAAGGAAAGGCTCCCATGGAGGTCGATGAGGAGGAAGCTTATGAGGAAGCGGAGGCCGCCGAGGAGGCTGCGGAAAATGTCTCGGTCGGCGTGGATTTTATGGCGCGGGTTGAAGGACGGTTAGATGGCATCGTTGAACAACTGGAAAACTTAACCGTCCATCAGGTTATGCTTGGGCAGCGGATGGCCAATATCGAGGCGTTTGCCACTCGTTTTTGTGCTGATCAAGGTTGGCCGTATCCGCCGCCGCCTCCTCCCGGCCCCGATATGTGAGGTAACCCTTTTCCTTTCCCGCTTTATTTTGCTCTTTCTTCCTTTGCACTTTTGGAAGTAAGTGCAATTTAAGTGTGGGGTGGGTCAAGGGATTTTCCCTCTCTCTTTTATTTCTTTTTACATTGCACTATTTGTTGTTTGTTTTGTATGCTTATCTTAGTTTTTGCATGTTTTGTGTGGAGTTATTTCTGGTTGTTTTTGGTTTGATAATATTTGTTTTTTGTTTGTCACTTGCAACTTAATGATCCAACTCCTCATAAGCAATGTTTTACAATCTTTAAAAAAAAAAAAAAAAAAAAAAAAAAAAAAAAAAAAACCATAACCGCATAACCTCTTATTTTGCATCTTTCTAGGTTAAGTATGCTTGTTAATAGGGATGTTTACATTGAATGCAACATGAGGCCCCATTTGATTGTCACCTTTGGAATAATATAGACTTTGGGGTTGAGATGCATCGCTTTTAGACATATACTCTCTAAGAAGCTTCTTTTTGATTGAGCATGAGTAAAGAGATGAAATAGGCAATTTGTGTGTTTTATTTTGATTAACCTTGGGGTAAGGGAAACTAATTATCTGTACTTAATGAACATTGACAAAAAGTCAAGAATGAAAAATGGAAATTTATTCCGCTGGCTTCACTTACAAGGTGAAGTTATGAATAGTGCTAGTAGCCGCTTGATTGAATGTGCTTAGTTGAGTAAGTCGGGTGCATTGTGTTTGCTCCATCTTTGTTATCTGTTCGGAAAAGCTAAGTGACATCTCAAGTAAGGTCGAAAGTTATAAAGTAAATCAAATGGAATCGATCAATGCATCGTGATAATTTTGTTTTCCTCCCCAAGAAAATTGTGTGAATTCTAAAGTCCTATTGATCTTTATCTATGTGATTGATGGGGAAGTGACTTAGAAGTGTACTATTTTAGTGATGCAAATCATATTCTGATAGTTAATTGAGTTGCTTTGTGTGCATGAGATTGGGGCTAAATGTTAAATTCTTTGTGACAGCCTTATTGATTGAGTATGCTTGACTTGTGGATAAAATTGAGGTTGTGGTTTGTGATTTTGTAAAAATCGATTATTTGATCTTTAATTTTGCTTCATTGTTTTCGGGAGTTGGAGATGTTTTGTTTGCTTGAGGACAAGCAAGACTTTAAGTGTGGGGTGGTTGATAAGGTCGGTTTCGACCTTGTCTTCTAGCCAAATTCGTGGTTTGAGTGGTAGTTTTTAGAATCATTTATGTGAATGTTTGATTGTTTTTTTTTCGTATTTTTGTGATTTTTATGTTTTGGTTTGATTTCTTACTTTTTTAGTATTCCTCGTGTTTTTCGTGTTTTATGGTCCGTGGTTGTGGTGCGGTTATGTCTCTTTGTGTTTGTTTTGGACAGGCATTAGGACCCGGATCGGAAGTTGGAGCAACGGTGGCAAGGAAGGGCTTGAAGTGCTGAAAATCAGAATGGCACGGCGTGCCACAATGGCAGCACGGCGTGCCAAGCCAACCAGCGTGCCAAGAGTTCCAGAGAAGCAGCACGACGGCGTGCCATTCCAATCAGCGTGGCGTGCCGATCCCAACAATGGCAGCACGGCGTGCCACAATGGCAGCACGGCGTGCCGAGGCCCGAAAATCTGCTGTTGCCCTAATTTCAGCTTTTCTTTTCTGTGGTTTTAGCCTAGCCGTATAAATAGGTTATTTTCTTTGTTTTAGGGGATCTTTTTCCCAACTTGTAGAGGCAGAGCAAAAACTTGTAGCTAGGGTTTAGCTTGACCTTTTTGTTTTCTTTGAATTTTGGAACCATCGATTGGTAGATTGCTTTGCATTGAACCTTCCCCTTTTGCAACGTTCTTAGTTTCGGCTCGGGTTCGTTAATAGAGGTACACCTCCAAGCATCTTCACACCGTCGGCATCCGGTTAATTGGATCAAGAAGGGCATAAGTTTTTCTTTTTGTCTTTTGTAATTCAATTTAGCTAGCTTTTGATTCCGCAATCGATTTTGTTTGGTTGAAAATATTGAATCTGTTACATCTTACTTGATTAATACAGTTGAATGCAAGTTAATTTCAATCTTTATCCCTTTTCTTTATGCAATCCCTTAAGTGATAATCTAGTCTCATAAGATCTTAATCTATTAAGTTCATATTCGTGGCATTACCTAGATTGACACCTAGGCAACCATTAGTATTGACGACACTGTGGAACATACGTGCCCCTATTTTCTGAGCTTTAAGAATTAGACCGCCTCTAAACAAGGAAAACCGGCTAAGGACCTAAAAGATCTAGATACGCTAGGTTGATTTAATTGGAGGAATATAATTGAGGGTTAATTGTTGAGTTAACTTCGTCTTTTGTAGTTGATTAAGTAAGCCATCCCCATCAGTCTTCATAGGTCGGTAAAACCGCCAATTGATATTCCAAATTCAAGAGCAAAGAAAGCTGGGATAGATCAACTAGGAGTAGACTAATATAGTTGTTAATATAATCAAACTTAAATTTAGTTCCGCTTAGACACGTAAAGACTCTTAGTAATTTAGTGATTATCGAGGTTTAAATTCCTTGTGGGATCGATACCTGGACTTTAGGCCAGATTTTATTACTTGAACGACGAGGTACACTGCCTTTGTTTGTGAGTCCGTTCGGGCTCCATCAGAGGACGCGTTTTCAACGGAATGCGAGATGCCCTTTCAAAAGGGGCGCCTTGATCTCGGGCAGCCCCTTCCCTCGTGTGGGGGTTTTTATGAATGGAAAATCGATTTCAGAAAATAAATGGAAAATGGAAAAAAAGATTTTGGAAAATAAATGGGATTAATTCTTAAAAAAAACGAGACTTAAGTCACAATGAATTTTGTAGAGTCACCACCCGGCTCAGCTCAACCGGGAAATTTATAATGTAGCTGAACTGCACGAACGGCCGCTACACTATCCAGAGATTCGGGTCTAGACAAGTCCCTTATTTCGTGTCTAATTAAAATAAATATTGGTCAATGATTATAGATGGTGTTTCAAATTCTAAAGTCAATTTTATTGAAATAAATAGACATGCAGCGCGCATACAGGTTAAAGTAAAATAATAAATAATTAAATTATTACAACCCAATCGAATAAAAGATAAAACTCTCGCCTCACTTTTACAAGCGCCTAGAATACACGATTTATCTAGAAAAATACAATCGCTTAGGATACACGATTTAATCTATTAAATACATCAAAAATAAAAATAAAAATCTGCAAAACAGAAGGTTAGCGCAATATATATAGCATGCCACAAATAGGAGTTAAACAGGACAGAATTGGGAAATCAAGAATTGGGGGCATGCATTTAGGGGACAACTGGGTTGGCTCGGCTAGCTGGCCCGACTAGACCTGGAAAACATTTTGAAACGTCCCTGTATTTTTGGTTTTGTGGGAAAATCATTTTGAAAACAATTTTTCCGGTTTACATGCATTTTTTACATGTGAAGTGGGTCGATTTTCGGGAGAACTGAGTCTCCGTCGTGACATTGTTCTAAATGCAATTTTACTGGAAATTGAATCTATGGTCGTGAATGTACACAACAAAATTCATTTTGATGATTTTTGGGGTTTTTGAATTTTTTTGGGATTTTTAGAAATAAAAACAGAAATTCTGATTCTGGAAAATACGTTACAGTCGTGCGCTATAAACGTTCCAAGGTCAGAATCTCGCCAGAAATTTATTTAAAGCAAAACTGGAAAGGAAACATCTGGAAATCAAGAACACTCATACGACTGTAACTACAGTCGTACGATTGTTCATCAAATTCAAGAACAGTCGCACGACTGTTCTTGATTTCCAGGAGCAGAAATGCAGAGAAATGAACAAAAACGACAAAAACGATACCAATCACCCAAAAAGCTTGTAAAAGAGAGGAGAAAAGAAGTGTCTACCTATTTGGCATGCGTCCACCGTAGGATTGACCTCTGGCGTCGCTCCAATCCACTAAAATCTGGAGTTTTCTCTTGAGTTAGGGTTTGAGAGCTTTTGGGTCCAAAATCTCCAAATGCAAGGGTTTCTGATGATTAGTTCTTCCCTTTCTTTGGTTTTCTCTTCTTCTTTCTGCCTCTCTCTTTTTCTTTTCTTCTCCCTTCGTTTTTTTTTCTGTCTGTCCACGCCCCCCCTTTTCTTCTTGCTTTCTCTCAGCTTTTAGAGTATGGGTTGGCTCACCTGCCGTGATCTATAGTTGTATGACTGTAGTTTAATTACAGTCGTACGACTGTAGTTAAAGTCGTATGACTACATTTTTTTTTTAGAAAGCAAAATTCCGGCGCTTACAGCTGCCCCTCGTGTGATCAAATTCACCACCCGATCTTAGTCTGGGATAGTTGATGTGAATTTGAGAAACGTGACTCAAAGCACCGCAGACACAGGAAATAAAACATGCAACTGAGTTGCTGAAGCTTCATTGCTGTGGTGACGCGTTGAGTTGACTGGATGGAATAAACCGATACCGGGTCAAAGTTACCCGAGGCAATGCTGGAGGTTTGAATTGGCTTCTGTGATCTAGGATCTTGCTTGAATCGATCTTCAAGAATCCGAAATCTGACTTGGGCAATTTTCAAGGATTAAGAATCAGGCTTGAAGAGGTTTACAAGGATTGGGAATCATGCTTGAAGAAGTTCAAGGATTTGAAATCTAGCTTGGAGAGGTGTTCAAGGATTGGGAATCATGTTTGAAGAAGTTCAAGGATTTGAAATCTAGCTTGGATGAAATAATGGGTTTGATGTAGAACTAAGCCGATATCGGGTCTAGGTTATCCGAGGCAAAGCTGGGGAAGAAATAAGCAGATATCGGGTCTAGGTTACCCGAGGCAAAGAAAGGTGGATTGTGGATTAGCCGCTATCAGGTCTATGTTACCCGAGGCAAAGAAAGGTGGATTGTGGATTAGCCGATATCTGATCTATGTTACCCGAGGCAAGGAAGATGGATTATGGATAGGCCGATACCGGGTCTATGTTACCCAAGGCAAAGGAAGATGGAATTTGAATGATTTGAAATCTTACTGGAATTGGATGGACTTGAAATAATAAGGGGTTCAAGGATTTGAAACCATGCTTGAACGTAATGGAGTTCAAGGGTTCAAAATCTAGCTTGGATGAAGAAAAGGAGTTCAAGAATTTGCAACCATGCTCGAACATGATGGAATTCAAGGGTGCGAAATCTGGCTTGAATGAGAGAAGATGGTTCAAGGATTTGCAACCATACTTGAACGTAATGAAGTTCAAGGGTTTGAAATCTGGCTTGAATGAAAAAAGATGGTTCAAGGATTTTCAACCATGCTTGAACCTAATGAAGTTCAAGGGTTTGAAATCTGGCTTGACTGGGGAAAAGAGGTTCAAGGATTTGTAACCATGCTTGAACGCAATGGAGTTCAAGGGTTTGAAATCTGGCTTAAATGAAGAAAGGGGTTAGCTTTAGGAATGATAATTTTGATGTTGGTTGAGGAATGAGTATTTATCCCTTGATCGATAATTTTGAAAGCAAAAATTTTTACCCCTTCGATCAAGGATAAATACGGCTTGATTGTTCTGCTTCTTGGAGACTTGATGTGTTAAGATTTGGATTTGCGCTGACACTTAAGGTCCAATGGATGCCTCGGCGTTGTGTCATCTCTGCTTTGAGAGCGATCTTGGTTCGGAATAGCCTGATGATAATGGTGGATACCTGTGCTTGGGTTGGTTATGATATGTATGTGCATGTATACATGTATGTTTTGAATGCATGTATATGTTTCAATGTGTGCATATGCAAGTGAACTTTAGAAAATGCATTTTGTGCCATTTGCTCAATCTCGACACTCCAGGTTCGTACTGGGGAAGATATGTTTTGCGCTTGATCGTCCATAGCTGGAGAAGCAAAATTTCGGGTGCAATGTAATTCTTGCGATCCTGCTAGGGATATATGACGGCTAATGCGGAAATATGATAACTGTTGGAGAGAAAGTGATGTTGTTCTTGGCAACGATGTCGTTGAGAAATGAACAGAAGATCTCGTTGGAGATTGATGAAATGTTCATGCTGGGGGAACGACGGAAGAGTTCTGCTTTCTTTGCCCCTAGGCTTCATGGATTTGGAAGTGCTCTAAATTTTGCCTGAGCCGCCCAAAGTGGGTTTTCAACTCAGCGAGCTGTTCTAACTTTTGCCTAAGGCGCCTTTTTGGTTTTCACCTTAGTGAGCTTTTCATATGCCCTAACTTTTGCCTAAACTGCCCAATATGGGTTTTCAGCTTAGCGGGCTGCTCTAATTTTTACCTGAGGTGCCTTTTCGGTTTTCACCTTAGCGAGCTCTTTCCTTTCTTTTTTTTTTTTTTTAGATGTCATGGAATTAGAGGAATACTTCTAATTCAATAAACCCTCTGATGATGAGATGATTGTGGGAAGTCTTGTGGGACTTGGTTGCTCCATTGCTGTTGCTGAAGCTCACAGGTGTATAGCCATATATGATGCATGATATGAATTCAATTTCAGGCAAACCTGGGGATATTTAAATAAACAGGGTAAGGCATTCATTCATTCATTCATTGATAATGTTTTAGCATAATGCACATTATATATGAAATGAAATTAAGGACAAGATGAGTATGGTATCCGTCTCGACTGAACCCACGACTGCCACCAACTGGTCCTTACGGATTTTCCTAACGGTGGTGCTCACCTCACTGTCCTAACTTTTGCATGGATTGCTTTCGTGATTTCCAATCCATCGGACACTTTTTTTTTATGTGGAAACCTGAGCCTGTCCCGATTGAAAGGGGTTGATGACTTGGTTTCTGTCTTTCCCTGTAGGATTGCTTTGATCCCGTAGGTTGATGGCTGTGCTTTTTGATGTGCTTGTTAACTGCTTGAACCATCCTGCTGGCTTATGGGTGGTATGGAGACGATGCATGGTGCCTCTCTCTTTTATTCTGGAATAATCGCACTGTTGCCCCAGAACTTGCATTCTATTATCGGGGATGCTATGGTGCGAAACATCATATGATACAGATGTGCATTCTTATTTTGGACCTTGAAGCTATGCTTATTTTGTTTGTGTTTTTGTTTTTTTTTTTTTTTAATTTTACTACTGAACTTCCTCTTGGCTGGACTCATCTTACGGATTCTCTGTGATTCTGCATCTTGCGATCCTTTGTCGATCTCTAGATGTGCCCTCGTAGGACTAGGCAAAGGTCTTCCATGCTTTTAGGTATTTGCAATCTTTCTTTTTTTTCTCTTATCAGTCATGGAGTCTTTCAAGACGGATATCATTTTGGATGCTCATCTGTCCTTAGGTTCATTTCACGTGATAGTGTGTAATGTATGCTAAAGACATTAAATGAATGTTTGTATGCATGCACAGTGTTCCGTTCAAGAAAATATCACACAAGTGATTGAAACTAAATTACATTATATTAAACGCCTTATAGGCTGCATTGTTCATAAAACAAGATAAAGAACAAAATAGATACATCAAAATAATTAACATCCTCCACATGCGGAGGGTCTTCTTTTGTTGCTGCATCGCCCACTTCGATTGGACTAGTCAAAGATGGGTAAAGGATTGGTCTGCAGACTGGGCTTCATAGGTGGCTCCATGATTTTCCCATCCGTAATCAGTTGACGGATAGCCCTGAGTAGTTGCTTGCAGTCATTCATGTGATGCCCCACTGTCACATGATAGGAGCAGAATTTGCCTTTGTCTGTCTCAGCCGGCTTCTCGAACGGCTTCAGAGAACTCCAGAGGCCACCGTTCCTGCATTTCGCAAAAATCTTAGCCAAAGAAAGGGTCCACGGGGATAGGCCTCGATTCTGCGAATCTCCAGCTTGATCTCCTTGTCGTTGAGACACTACAGCAACTTCAGTAGGCGTATCCTTTGGTGATTGGTCACCTTTTTTTGTAAAGTTGAAACCGGATCCACTGCTTGATCCGATGGCAGTTGTCGATCGATACCCAGACCATGCTTGAAGCTTCTGCCACCCTTTTGACTGGCCACTTTTTCTTCTTCATCCCTTTCAACCTTCATGGCCAGGCTGTAGACCTCGCTGAGTTCATTGAAAGCATGGAATTTCATGTTGTCTCTATAGACATCCCTGCTGCCTTCAATCAGTTTCTGAATCAGCTTGTCTTCATTGGGGCGATTCTTCAACAGGATCAACTTATCCATCCACCTTTGATAATATTCATCAAAGGGTTCATGGAGCTTCTGCTTAACCCTTTCCAAGTCATATAGCTTCACTTGAATCTTTGTGTTAAAGCTATAGTATTTGATGAAGGCCGCTAACAGTGTTTCCCAATCAGATTGTACTTCCTCCGTTAGGCAGTTGTACCAGTTCAAAGCTCCTTCTTCTAGTGTTGTTAGGAAGAAGTTGACCAACTGCTGTTTGGTAGCACCTGCCGTCAGCATTAGATGGGCATAAAGGTTGATGTGAGCTTCTGGTGATCCGAGCCCTTTGTAGGAAGGAATTTTGGGGACTTGGAACCCCACAAGGAATGTCTCGATGCCTTTGTTTATCATGTCATCCACATTGATGCCCTGCCTGGAACCCAAACTGATGTTGGCTCCCCTTTTCAGCTCAGCTAGCATCTCATCCAACTCAGAGTATTTGGCCTTCATTTTTTGTTCCATAGCCGCCTCGATTTCCTGTAGCTTTTCTATGCTGGCCGAAGCACTGCCCCTTGTTGAGAGGTCTCCCCTTCTTTTTCTTTCCTAGTTCCACCATTACCAGCTTCACCATTTTCCCTAACAACAGCCCTCAGTTCTTCCTTTAGCATATCCCGGAAGTCTTGGGATCGAAAGAAATCCCTCAGAACACTAGCAATGCTTGACGTTTGATCGGCCATTGCTGGATTCGACTGATCTCTCGCTCTCACATGCTCTTGCAGTCTGGGATCTTGTTCTAGGGTGCCCCAGCTTATTCTGCTTTAATGCACATAAAGACTGTTAGGGCTAAAAAGTGCATGGTTGGATGGTATGGATGATATGCTTGGATGATGCTTCGTGAATGTGGATGATAATGGATATGATTTTTTTTATTTATTTCGGACATTCCAAATGCACCTAATGCTATGCAAAAATGTCACGTGTGGACCGCCACATGGATAAAAGTTCGGTGCTTTTGGGGCACCTGATGAATTTCGTGAAATGGTCGCGTATGTACCGATACACGGACGAAGTTCGACGCTTAGTCTATGAGATGATATGAAATGGTCACATGGGACCGTCCCATGGACAGAGTTCTGATGCTTTTAAGCATATGAAATGAAATGATGTTATGAGAGAGTCTCGTGTGATGGGGACACGGACAAAAGCTCAGTGTTCGGGGAACACCTTGCATGATTTGGGATGTTATAAAATGCCCCTACATGTGTACTAATCCGGCACTCGGGAAGCGCCTTGAATAATGTAGTAATGTCATGAAGTAACCCGATGTGGATCACAGTGTTATGTGATGTTTGTGATGAATGGATATGATGTCATGAAATGCATCGTGTGGATTGTCACACGGAAATATACCTAGGACCATTGTGGTCTCTATTGAATGAAATGATTTGGTGAAATGGCCGAATGCAATCTGGTGCATTGGCAGAACACGGGTATTTTAGGATACCCGATATATGATGGAATGATATGATGGTGGTGGGCATCCTTGGAATGCCCTTAATTTAATTTAGGTGATATATCATGAATGCTTATGACACACAAAATGTAAATGGCTGCACAAAAACATGGTTAGGATGTATGACATACATAATGATGTTATGTATGCTATGTGGAAAAATGCTAAACACACAAATTTAATGTTATGGCTGAAAAAGAAAGGGTTAGTATGAATGGCAAACGTATGATTTAATGTTTTCACACGAAAATAAAATACGAATGGCTGCATAAAAATGTGGATTAGTATCACACAAAATGTTTTATGAATGGAAAATGTTAATCATGTATGAAGATGATGATTATGGTATGTCGTGAAATATCGAGAAGCATGTAACACGTAGCACACGAAGCGGATTCTTCCAACCTTATTTCTCCAAGCGTGGTCAATCTCAAAAAATTCTAACAGAGTCCTAGGTGGGGTTCTCTTCAATCACCAACCGGGGGCGATGAAGGCGCGATTTTATTATTATTCACACAATTATCTTAGAATCCTAAGGGAATCCAACTAGGGCTGCCTATATGAGTTTGGTCCAAGTCAGGTTAATAAACAAGGTTCCCATAGCAAAATATACTCCTCACTTCTCCCCACTCAAGAGTCCGAACGAAGGGGTTCGTACGAGGCTATGGGTGGTGTTTCGTATCCATGCCCCTAAGACCATGAGGAACAAAGGCGACACTTCAACAATCCACCGGGCTAAAAATTGATACTAAATCTAATGCAAGCATGTCTAGCTAAAGATGCAAAATGAAATACCCATCGAGAATCATCCACCTTATTTTAATTGGACACTTTTCAGGGCTTGTCAAATTCTTTTAAGTTTTTAAGAAAACTCATTTTAAGAAATCCCCAGCGGAGTCGCCACTGTGAGCGGACGACGTTTTCAATGCAACGCGAGACTCCCTTTCGGAAGGGGCGCCTCGATCTCGGGCAGGCCCCTCTCTCGCGTGGGGGTTTTTATGAATTGAAAATCGGTTTTAGAAAATAAATGGAAAATAGAAAAAAAGATTTTGGAAAATAAATGGGATTAATTCTTAAAAGAACCGAGACCTAAGTCTCAATGAATATTGTAGAGTCACCACCCAGCTCAGCTCAACCGGGAAATTTATAATGTAGCTGAACCGGAAGAACGGCCGCTACACTATCCAGAGATTCGGGTCCGGACAAGTCACTTATTTCGTGTCTAATTAAAATAAATATTGGTCAATGTTCATAGATGGTGTTTCAAATTCTAAAATCAATTTTATTGAAATAAATAGACATGCAGCGTGCATACAGGTTAAGGTAAAATAGTAAATAATTAAATTATTACAACTCGATCGAATAAAAGATAAAACTCTCGCCTCACTTTTACAAGCGCCTAGAATACACGATTTATCTAGAAAAATTCAATCGCCTAGGATACATGATTTAATCTATTAAATACATCAAAAATAAAAATAAAAATCTGCAAAACAGAAGGTTAGCGCAATATATATAGCATGCCACAAATAGGACTTAAACAGGATATAATTGGAAAATCAAGAATTGGGGGCATGAATTTAGGGGATAACCGGGTTAGCTCGGCTAGCCGGCCCGGTTAGACCTGGAAAATATTTTGATACGTCCCTGTATTTTTGGTTTTGTGGGAAAAACATTTTGAAAACAATTTTTCCAGTTTACATGCATTTTTTACATGTGAGGTGGGTCGGTTTACGGGAGAACTGAGTTTCCGTCATGGCATTGTTCTAAATGCAATTTTACTGAAATTGAATCTATTATCGTGAATGCACAAAACAAAATTCATTTTGATGATTTTTGGGGTTTTTGAATTTTTTTGGGATTTTTGGAAATTTTTGGAAATAAAAACAGAAATTCTGATTCTGGAAAATACGTTACAGTCGTGCGACTGTAACTACAGTCGTACGACTGTAAACGTTCCAAGGTCAGAATCTCGCCAGAAATTTATTTGAAGCAAAACTGATAAGGAAACATCTGGAAATCAAGAACACTCGTATGACTGTAACTACAGTCGTACGACTGTTCATCAAATGCAAGAACAGTCGCATGACTGTTCTTGATTTCCAGGAGCAGAAATGTTGAGAAATGAACAAAAACGGCACAAACCACACCAATTACCCAGAAAGCTTGTAAAAGAGAGGGGAAAAGGAGTGTCTACCTGTTTGGTGTGCGTCCACCATAGGATTGACCCCTGGCGTCGCTCCAATCCACTAAAATCCGGACTTTTCTCCTTGAGTTAGGGCTTGAGAGCTTTTGGGTCCAAAATCTCCAAACGCAAGGGTTTCTGATGATTAGTTCTTCCCTTTCTTTGGTTTTCTCTTCTTCTTTCTGCCTCTCTCTTTTTCCTTTCTTCTCCCTGCATTTTTTTTTCTATCTATCCGCGCCCCCCCCCCCTTTTCTTCTTGCTTTCTCTCAGCTTTTAGAGTATGGGTTGGCTCATCTGCCGCGATCTACAGTATTATGACTGTAGCTTAATTACAGTCATACAACTGTAGTTAAAGTCGTACGACTATACTTTTTTTTTTTAGAAAGCAAAATTCTGGCGCTTACACTCGGGTAACATAGACCCGGTATCGGCTTATTCCATCCAATCAACTCAACGCGTCACCACGGCAATGAGGCTTCAGCAACTCAGTTTCATGTTTTATTTCCTGTGTCTGCGGCGCTTTGATTTGCGCTCTCAAATTCATCAACTCAACTGTTTCAGACCAAGATCGGGTGTTGAATTTGATCACGCGAGGGGCAGCTGTAAGCGCCGGAATTTTACTCCCTAAAAAAAAGAGCGGGTGTCACATGACTGTAATGTACAGTCGTGCGACTGTAATGTAAAACTTACAGTCGTATGACTGTAAGATCGGGACAGGTGTAGAACACCATGCCCATGACATAAGAAAGAAGGGAGGAAGATTTTGGGCAATTAATGCCCGGATTTTTGGTGGAAAATCAGAGAAAATCAGAAGATAAAAAGGAAAAAAGGAGGGAAAGAGATGATTAACCTTTGGATTCTGGTGAAAATTTAAGGAGAAAAAGGAGAAAAGTGACAAGGAAAAGAGGAAAAAACTCATCTTCAAGGTTTTCTTTTCCTCTTCTATTTTCTTTAATTCTCCAAGTTTAAGCTTAAAAATCTGTTAGAAATCCCTAAGTTAATAATCTGTCACTTCAAACAAATCAAATTTCGGATTGGAAACCCTAGGATTCCCAAGCATTTTGGATTTTTTGGACCCAAAGTTTCCAACTTTCATCCAAGGAGAAAGGAGCAGACTTCAGTGGATTGGAGCGACGCCAGGGGTCAATTCGACATTGGATAAGTGCCCAAAAGGTAGATACTCCTTTTCCCTTCTCTTTTTCATGCTTTCTGGGTGATTGGTGTGATTTTTGTGTATTTTTATCTAAGTTTTCGGGTTTCTTTTTCTGGAAATCAAGAACAGTCGTGCGACTGTTCTTAAGTTTGATGAACCATCGTACGATTGTATGTACAGTCGTACGAGTGTTTTTGGTTTCCAGATGATTTTCTTTCAGTTTATTTCAAATAAAATTTTGGCGAAATCCTGAGTTTGGATTGCTTACAGTCGCACGACTGTAATTTACAGTCGTACTACTGTAGTTACAGTCGCACGACTGTAACATTGTTCCAGAATCAAAATTTCTGTTTTAATCCCTAAAAATTTCTAGAAATCCATAAAAATTCAGAAAATCCGAAAATCACCAAAAATGAATTTTGTTGTGTGCATTCACGACCCTAGATTCAATTTTCAGTAAAATTGCATTTAGAATAATGCCACGACAGAGACCCGATTTTCTCGAAAACCGACCCACCTCACATGTAAAAAATGCAAGTAAACCGGAAAATAAAACGTTTTCAAAACGATTTTCTCACAAAACCAAAATACAGGGATGTTTCAAAATGTTTTCCAGGTCTAATTGGGCCGGCTAGCTGAGCCGACCCGGTTATCCCCCTAAATGCATGCCCCCGAATTCTAAATTCCCTATTCTGTCATGTTTGAATCCTATTTGTGGTGTGCCGTAAATTATGCTAACTCTCTGTTTTGCGGCTTTTATTTTTATTTTTGATGTATTTAATAGATTAAATCGTGTATCCTAGGTGATTGTAATTTTTAGATTCTCGTGTATTCTAGGCGCTTGTAAAAGTGAGACTGAGAGTTTTTATCTTTTATTTTATCAGGTTGTAATAATTTAATCATTTACTGTTTTACTTTACCTGTATGCGCGCTGTATGTGTAACTTCATGCAATAAAATTGACTTTAGAGTTTGAAATACCGTCTTTGAACATTGGTCAATATTTATTTTAATTAGACACGAATTAAGGGACTTATTCGGACCTAGATCTCTGGATAGTTTAGTGGTCGTTCGTCCGGTTCAGCTACAATATAAATTTCCCGGTTGAGCTGAGCCGGGTGGCGACTCCTACAATATTCATCGAGACTTAGGTCTCGATTCTTTTAAGAATTGATTACATTTTTTCCAAAACGAATTTCCAAAATAAAAACCCCACGTGAGGGAGGAGTCTGCCCGAAATCGAGGCACCCCTTCTGAGAGGGAGTCCGTGTTTCATCGAAAACGTCATCCGCTCACAGCAACAAAACTGAGAAAGCCCTCATTGAGGCAACCAAACTGAAAAAGCCCTCATTGAGGCAACCAAACTAAAAAAGCCCTCCTTGAGGCAACCAAACCTAAAAAGCCCTCCCTGAGGCAACGAAACTAAAAAGCCCTCCTTGAGGCAACAAAACTGCAAAAGTCCTCCTTGAGGCAACAAAACTGAAAAAGCCCTCTTTGCAAAAAGTCCTCTCGAAGGCAATCCAGATAGCTTGGGCACGACTGCTGTTCCACACTTCGACAGGAGCAAGTCCCCAATGCCGCGGAGGCCGACACAAGCGAAACCCTCAGGTACGCTTTATGTTCCTCTACTCATCGCGCTCCCAATCGCGAGACCAAACTCTAATCGGACATAAACTACCGATCTAGTTGACTTTGATCTCGCGAAGGGTAGCCTGTGAGTATGGCTTTTTTTCCGACCTCGGTGATGAGAATTACTTAGTTACCTGTGGACCGGACGGACTCAAATCGGACTTGAAAGCACCTAGAATGTCGCCTGGGTATCTCAAACGTCCTGAAAGCTAAGCTATCCACGATCTGAAATCCCCGAAAAGGTCTCCCGAGCGGTTTCAAGGGTTTAGGGTGCGCCCGGTTTTCGAAATCTTGCCCCGGCTCTTGTTAAAGCCGCACGGCCCTAGTTTTTAAACTAGAGCCGGTCGGCTCTAGTGGGCAAGACAAGTTGCCTTGCAAAACAAAGCAACTTGTCTCGCCAGAAGAAGTATGGGCAGAATTAGAAAAGTAAGGTGGCCATTTAATGCTAGATATGATATGTGAGAGGGGAGTATAAAAAGGGGAAATCAAATCAGAAATTGGAGAGGCTTTTCAATCTTAAGAAAAGAAAAAGATACAGAGAAAAAGAAAAAGAAGCAGAGAAAGAGAGAAAGGTGACCGTGAGCTTGAGAAACCAAAAACACAGGGATTAAGACTTAAAATAAATCCTTAAACATTAAACACAAGTTACTTAACCTTTGCTCACTGGTTGGAAACCATTTCGGATTCGTTTAGGCTCATTTGGATTGTTACGGTTCTTTGGCTGGTTGAGTTCCCAGGATATATTTCAAGCTTCCAATCCGTTCTTTGACGTTCAAAGCATCCAAACAACATCAAGGTAAACTCTGAGAGGCCTTAAACCTGTTTGCATTGTCTTTTTTATGCGTTTTCTTCGTTTTTGCAACTTTCGGAATCGGATTTCTCGAATAGAGCCGTACGGCTCTGGTACTTGAGCCGCACGGCTCTGTTCTCCAAGGGCAGCTCCCGGTTCGTCCTGATCGGCCGAAAACAGTCCGTTTGCCATTTTAAGCTTTCTGTTGCGATCCTTTTCGGCCCAAATCCATCCGTATGTCGTAAAATTTTGGTTTTTAGATTTCTATACATACGGATATTAGTGTTTTCGTATTTTCTAGGGTTTTATTTCCTAAGTTTCGGGATAGTTTTATTCGAATCAGATCCATAGTCCAGCATTAGCGGACCCCCGAACCCTATAAAATTCCCGAAAAATATTAAAAACAAGCAAAATAATATTTTTCACAAATGCTTTTGGTGTGTTTATCGCATTTTGGACCCTAAATGGATGTTGAACTTAGGAACCCGCACGAACGGAACCATGGATTCCCGGATAACAGACCCATAAAAATGGAAATTTGCATGTAACCGAGCCAAGTGTTTTCCAAAAATTGATTTTCCAGCACAAAAATCACAGGGCGTTTCAAACCGTGTTCCAAATCTAACCGGTTTGACCGGTCGGGTCGACCTGGTTACCCCCTAAATGCATGTCCCCACTTCCTAAATTCCCCAATTCTGTCTTATTTGAGTCCTATCTGTATGTGCAATATAAACTGTGCTAACCAATCTGTTTTGCAGCTTTTTTTTATTTTTATTGTATTTAATAGATTATTATCGTACAAATTAGGCGGTTGTAATTTTTTTTTAGATACTCGTGTACTTAGGCGATTGTAAAGTGAGGACGAGGGTTTTTATCTTTTATTCGATTGGGTTGTATAATCGGCCTCTATTCTTTTCTTGTATATTTTTGGATGAATGCTTTGTTTTTCTGCAATTTATTTTCTGCATTATGCTTTAGCATCAGGCTAATAAAATAAACAAATTGGGGTTAGAAAATATAATAAATTGAATAAATATGGTTTTATAAATAATAAACGAATACAAGCTTGAGGTTAAGTATGTAAGTTGCCCGAACCCTCAATCTCTGGATTAGGTACAGCAGTCTGCGCTCGGTAGGGAGCTGTACCGGAATTTTCCGGATGAGCTGATCCGGGTGACGACTCTGTCACTGATCTCGAGATTTAGGTTTCGAGGTCTTTAAGTTATAAAATGGGAAAACGTTTTCTACAAAATAAATTTCAAAACAAATAAATTCATGATTTTCCTAAAACAAGATAAACAAAACCCGCTTTTCCCAAAACATCACCAAACCATTTATTTCATTCTTTTCTTTTTCCCCGGTTCGCTTCGCCGCGCTCCTTCTTTCTTAAAAGGTCGTTCGCTCACAACAACCAATTACAGTAAAACCTTCATAAATTAATACTCGATAAATTAATAATTTCTTTAAAATAATAATTTCTTCTGGTCCCGACTTGGGCCAGTTCAAAAAATGATCAATTTTAATAAATTGATAAGATAATAATTTTTTGGAACAACCCTTTGTAAATACATTGTTTTATTATCTCTATAAATTAATAATTTCTCAAATACATATGCGAAGTATATATAGATATATACTTAGGATAATTTAGCAAAATATGACTCTATAGAAGCCATTTTTGGTATCATTTGAAAGAACACTCCATAGAAATTTATATAGTAATTCATTAATTATAATACATTGAATATTTTTAATATAAGTACAATGATCTTTCAAGTTCAATTAACTTATATAATGCACATGTAATTTTATTACGTAAAAATATGATGAATATAGTCTATTAATTTTAGACAAACTTTATTTATTCATTGATTTTAGATAAAAATTTTATTTAAATTAATAATTTAAAATTATTTTTAAAAAAATTTAAAATCATTCTATAAATTAATAATTATTAATTTATTGATTAATTAAAACCTCTGTAAATTAAGAAAATTTGATGAACCTAATATTACTAATCTCTAGAGGTTTTATCGTAGAAAATCAATCAGTTGTTTGAATATGCGTCTTGAAAAAAAGATAAAAGGTTGGTTGGATGATGTACCAAGCACTTATGTTGTGCCCACAAATCACAAATGGTCCATGACCCAACGAACTTCATAAATTCAACAACTGCCGTAACCTTAAACCCCTCCCCTCTCCTCTTTTGTATCATATTTTCCCATCGTCTGGCACGCATTTCTACGTCAGCGCCCATAAACAATCCTCTCACTTAAGCTTGCCTCGCAATCTTCACCATTTGCGTGATCAATTTCATACCGAAATGGAACATGTTAACCAATCTCGTTCTCCTGCCTTTGATGCCATAATCTTGGGTGCCTCTGGCTTCACTGGCAAGTACGTTGTCAGAGAAGCCCTCAAATTCCTCAACATCCCTTCTTCTCCCCTTAAAACCATTGCTTTAGCTGGTCGCAGCGCCAACAAACTCACTGAAGCTCTCACTTGGGCTGCCCGCCCTAATCCACCGCCTTCTATTCCTATCCTCACTGCTGACACTTCCGATCCTGCTTCCATTCGCTACCTCTGCACTCAAACCAAGCTTATTCTTAACTGCGTTGGTCCCTTTCGTCGCCTTGGCGAACCCGTTGTTGCTGCCTGTGTCGAGACTGGGTAAGTTTAACAACTCTGTTGTATGGAGTTCTTAACTTTTTCTTTTTGGGATTCTATTGGTTGATGTAAATTTCCTTGGGAAATGTTTTGTTAGGTGTGATTACTTGGATATTTGTGGGGAGCCTGAGTTCATGGAAAGAATGGAGGTGAATTACCACGAGAAAGCCATGGAGACTGGTTCCTTGGTCATTTCGGCATGTGGGTTTGATTCAGTTCCCGCTGAAATGGGTTGGTTGTTCAATTCCAGGCAATGGGTGTCTCCCTCTGCACCGAATCAAATTGAGGCTTATTTGAGCTTAGAGTCTGAGAAAAAGATAGCAGGGAACTTTGGGACATATGAATCTGCAGTTCTGGGAGTGGCCAATGTGCGCAAGTTGCAGGAGCTGAGGCGTTCGAGGCCTAAAAGGCCGAGGCCAGTGGTAAGTATTTAATTCTGTTTTGATGTATGGGTTGAATGGACTTAATTGTTAGGAATGATAAATCGCATGTATTTGCAGCTTGTACTGATTAGGTTTAATATTTAGGAGGCAACAGGTTGCAGTCTGATCCAGGACAAACTAACTCTACCTTTTCAACAAGCAAATCGACTCAGCCGAACTTTTATCCTGATCGACTTTGCGTTCACTTAATGGATTAATTTTCCTTTGAACACATGCTTGCTCTTTCTTTGGGAATAATGAATTGATTGTTGCGGTATTGTCTAATTCATTCGAGATATGATTGTTGCGTTGCACCGTTTTAAGTCATTTCTCTGCGATTGACATTCAAAGTGGAGGTCTTATATGGTTCATTGATATGAGTTACTAGTAGTCATGATTTGGTGCTCTTTCAGACGAAGAATGTTAAAAATATTTTATATCTGCTAGATACTGAGTAAATACCTTAACTCTTATAGCTTTTGGGATGGAGTTAGGCACTTAGGTTCAAGTTGTGAACAAGCTATTGGAGCCACTACTCTAATGTTGGAATGCTCCAATGTCTACTCTTGAACTTGAGAGGTATACGCTACACTACTCTAGGCTATCCAACCTCCTACAAGTGTGAAAAATAGAGTTATTAATAAAGAGCAGGCGTTATATCCCTTCTTTTTTGTTCACTCTCTGTTTTAAACTTCTGTTTTCTTTTTACATAATTGTGTAGTAGAGAAATTCAGTGCTGCTTCCTACAAGACATGGGGTGTTAGTACAGTTGATGTACTCAGATGTTCATGAGGGCAATAACCTTGATGTAAAGACATGAATTGCTGGTTATTGAATAAATCTTATTGTATAAGATGTGATGGCCTTGCTAAGGGCAGTGGCTGTTACTGCTTGGTGCCGCTAGCACCATGGCAGAAGAGAAAATAATGGCATTTGCATCAAATGTAGCTTCAGGGGCTGTAGCGCCAATGCTATAGTGACGAGTTACTATTAAAAGTGGCAGAAAAAAACTATGATTCCGCTATGCTGATGATGGTTTCTGATTGCGGATCGTAGCACTGGTGCTGGTTGACTTAATTAAAGATGCAACTTGCCGCCGATAGATTTGGATCATCATTGCATGTCCAATTGGCACTGGTTACGTTTTCCTTTGGAGTTTAACTAACTCTTTTATATATCTGTTTCAAACCTTTGTTGTTAACTGTGAGTTTCATTAGTATTTTTCTGTGTTGCAAAGAAATGAAATTCCTTTCTTGCTTTTGGGTGTTTGTCAGATCTCTCATTAGTCATTACATAAAGGGGCGATATTTCAATTGCACCGTCCAATTATCTTGCTCTATTATTATAATAACTGAGTTTATAGTACCATGAAGAACTTATTAGTGTGAAACTGTTGCAATTGGTAAGAGTTTGATTTAGCATACTTCCATCGTTACTCAGGCTTCTTTTTTTTTTGCAAACTTTGTTTTACTGCTGTCCGCTGGGGATTTTCTGTATGTTTAAGTTCTCTGTTGTATGGGTTTCTAGTTGTTCTCTTAGTTAAGATTGATGATAGACAGGAGCATATCCTATAAAGCTCGGAATAGCTAAGTTATGGTTTCTCAGTTAAATCTGTACTGCTGTAACTCTTCCACATTTTAGATCACCAAGAATTCTGTTATTTATTTATTTATTTTTTGTTATTCCTAAATGGACATTGAGATATACATTAATGATGCTACATTTATATGTATGTTTGCAGATTCCTGGTCCCTATCCTTCGAAAGGACCAATAATTGAACACCAAAAGGAGATTGGTGTTTGGGCTGTAAAGCTACCTTCGGCTGATTCTATCGTTGTCCGAAGAACTCTTGCAACTCTGACAGAAAATCCCCACGGTCTGCCCGGGGTTAATGAGAGCGCTGAGCAGATTAGAAAAAGAGAGGCTTTCTGGTCAAATGTAAAACCTGCCCATTTTGGAGTGAAGTTAGGCACTAAAAATCTATTCAGTATGTTGGGTGTGATCACATTTGGCATGATCTTGGGTCTACTCAGTTGGAATGCTATTGGGAGGTGGCTCCTCTTAAAGTTTCCATCTTTTTTCAGCCTTGGATTGTTCAGGAAGGAGGGTCCTACGGAGGACGAGGTAGCAAGTGCTTCATTCAAAATGTGGTTCGTTGGACGTGGCTTTAGTGACGCGAATCAAGCTTCCCAATCGAACATGAAACCCGACATGGAAATAGTAACGAGAGTAATGGGACCTGAGATAGGGTATTTGACGACTCCCATAATCTTAGTTCAATGTGCTCTTATTGTTCTGAGTCAACGCAACAATCTACCGAAGGGAGGAGTTTTCCCGCCAGGGATTGTGTTCGGGTCAACAGATCTTCAAGATCGGCTTCAACAGAATGGGATATCTTTTGACTTCATTTCGAAGAGAGCTATCCCCGCTTAACTCGTGCCGACCTCATTGAAGCTAGAGGATAATACAATAAAACTGACATCTCTCTCACGTAATAATAAAAAATGTTAATCTGATCTCAGCGTTTTGTTTTTGAATAACAGAAAAGATAAATTAGCTCTTGCCAGTTAGCAATGTAAACTTTGGTCCCAATGCAACAATTTTCTTAGGACAAAAAGCAACCATCAACGTGACCATTTTGATCCAATCACTGAAGACAAAACTAGCAGTACAAAATTTGATTTTCAACTGAATTCTTCAAGTAAAAAAGAAGAAAAATGAGAGATGAATATGGGAGGAGAAAGAATACATTGGACAGTAAACTGGAACAATATTTTAATTTTTTCAAATGTACACGATAAATAAAATCAATGTATATTGGATAGGAACTCGTTACTAAAAATAATTGAAGATAATGTATATAATGGTTAAGCAATTTTGATAGGCATGCTAAGCCCTAGTTTCAACTTAATTTGTAACTATAAAGCGAACAATAATGATATGGATTTATAACTTTAATTGCCAATTATCTCAATAAAATTCTGTCATTTAACAAGGCTCAATTTTGACCCTTCAACAAGAATTTTTTTATCAAACTAGTTTACTTGTCAGATATTGACATGTGTTAGTAATAACAATTAATTTATCGACGCGTTTCATTTTTGAACTAACTTAATCAAGGATATCTAAGATGACTAATGGTAATTGGTTGTGTGGTTTCATTGCTAACATGGGGATTTGCACTTCGAGCTTTGGAGTTTGTTCTTTAGGCTGAACATGGCTCGGAAGAGGGATTTTCGGAAGATAATTGTGGAGTTGGAAGTTAATCTCATGAAGAAGGGCTTACAAGGTTCTCATTTCCAAGAATGGCTTATTCAACAATGTTTGGCGTTTAGCCATCTCAGTTGGGATGTTTGTCTTCCATCAGACTTAGCGAGGGAGTAATCGTGTAATTGATTAGTTGACAAATTTTGTAGGATCTTATCATTTGGAAGTTTTATGAGTGTGTTGATGCACCCACATGCTATCAGCTTGAATCTAATTTATTCAGATTGTTAAGACTTGTGAGAATTTGCAATACCGGCAGCTAGAGGCCTAAGCCAAAAACTTGGGGGCAGTTGATGAAATCAAAGCCTACAGGACCAAGACATAATTTAATCTCCAAATTTGAATCCAATAGAGTTTATTTAAATCTTAATTTTTTTAATCAAATTACACAAAGTCAAACAAAATCTGGTACATTTAGTTTGATTGTCTCATCAATGTGAACTTTTGTTACACGAGAAATTTTATTAGACACTACATAAAATCAAATATACATAGACAATAACAAAAAGATACATATATAAATTCACATAATTAACTTGGGGAGCTTGTTTTGAGGTCTTGAGTTTGGTAGCCAAGTCCCTTTGTCTGAAAGTGCCACCAATTTCATTAGCTTTTCTAGCCTCTTCTCCAATACGCATTGCCTCAATTCTCAACAACTTATTCCCATTAATTCTTTAATTTTGATCAACCAAGGAGAGAAATAACTGAATTTCTTTTTCTTTTTCTTTCCCATCAATTCACGCTTTTATCCATTGTTATCAAACTGGGATCAGTTTATAAAACCATTCATACTATCAATTGGAAGATTTTTGGTCTAATTTGACTTGATTGAACCAGAAGCTGGCTGTCACAGTTTAACTAGTTTGTCCATTTCAAATTCTGCTTTTAATTAAAAAAAGAAAAATCTCTACTGTCATCAGAGGGGTTCAAACCAGCATTAGATATTTACTTGATTAGCTTATTTTGATTTTATTTTAGTATATATTTAAATATAATATTTTAAAATTTTAACAATGATTGCACTTCCATATGATGTCTTTTTGTACGAAAACATCATGGACTTATATATTCTGAAACTAATATATACAATCTAATAATATTTTCTAGAATTTTTAAATTTACACAGCTTTTTTTTTTCCCCCTAAAAGATGAACCTCATTCAACGGAGGAAGATTATCAATGAGTATACAAAAAAGGAGGCAATATTTATTGGAGATGAGGTTACGAAAGCTATTGAAATTGGCGTCACTTTCTGGTAAAGGGATTTGGTTAACGTAATGAGATAAGCTTACCGATATATATACTCTAAGAGCACAAGCTCTAAAGCTCTTAACATAAACAAATAAGCAAATAACCCTTGCTTATATATAGGTCTTAAAGTTTCTTCTAATATGATTCTATTCAATGAAGAAGTTCTTAATTCCTATCTTATTTAGGAAACCAACTTAAGTAATAGATTTATCTTTTTTTTTTTTTTTTTTTTAAAACTTAGAATTTGGTATGTTTGTTTGATTGTCTCATCCAATCTGAGGTCTAATTATTACACAAAGCTAGAGATAAAAATCAATGATACAAACATTCACACAAGCGTGGGAGCCTGTTTCCAAGTCTTGATGAGCTCCCTCAGTCTCTTGTCCGAAGTGCCATCAAATTCAACAGCTTTCCTTGCCTCTTCTCTGATACTCAGTGCCTTTTCTCTCAACATCTCATTCCCCATTAGGCCTTTTATCTTCTCTGCAATATCAGCCCCATTAACAACCGTCTCTCCACCCCAACCCCACCTCTTATCCCAAATTCCTAATCCAATCTTCTCCACAATAGCAGCATTAATCTTCTGGTCTCCACTTTGTGGCCATGCTAATACTCTTACTCCATTCCACATAGCCTCCGTCACTGAATTCCACCCACAGTGACTCACAAAACAACCAACTGATTCATGTCCTAATGCCTCTTCTTGATCTACCCAATTCTTCGTTACCAATCCATTCTCCTTCAGTTTCTCCATTAACCCACTTCCAATTATCTCATCCAACACTTGTTTATCCTCTGCATCAACCTTCTTATCCTTCACAACCCACACAAATCGAAACCCGCTTTTCACCAATCCTTCCCCCAATTCTCTCACTTGCTCTCTTGACATAGCAGTCCTACTCCCAAAGCTCACATACACCACCGACCCGGCCGGTTGCCTCCCTAGCCATTTTAATTCCTCCCTTTTCTCAATCAATGGTCGTAAAGGGCCAATTGCTATAACTGGTGGCAATATTGCTACTACTCCAACAGCACTGAGCGATTCTTTCTCAATACTCTCAAATGTGTTCACCAGAATCCCACTTGATCCTGCCATTTTCTTTCCGTTCTCAGCAATATAGGTCTTGAGGGAATTTTCTGTGTTCTCCAAAAGTGGAGGGGGAATCCATGATTTAGGAATCGGTTCGAGGCCTGGAATCCTTAGAGAATCAATAGCAGAAATGGAATCCATAATCGAATGGTAATACACAAAAAGTGTTAACATCTTAGCAGAGGAAGTGAAGAGGATGTAATTAGGGAGGTTGAGAGAATGAGTGATGGGAAGAAGTGAAGAGGTCAAGCTCATGTCTGTAATAAGAGCACAGAGAGGAGGAGATAGAGAAGGAAGAAGAGAATGAAGAAGGTGGGAAGAGTGATGAATTGTCTCCATATGGTTATAGAAAGGATCATTCAGTGAAGAATTAGTAGGATTATTACTGTGATGATGATGATGATGAAGAGGAAGGAGCAATTGAGTGATTTGAGGGAAGGTAACAAAGAAGCGAGTTAAGGCATGTGATTCAGAAAGAGAAACAGTAGGAATTGGGGTTATGATAGTGACTTTGACATTGTGGAGTGATAGTGAAGAAGCAAGTCTTAGGAAGGGTATAAGATGACCCATACCAGCACTTGGTAAAAGAGCAACATGAGCAACTTTCTGGTTGCTGGATGAACTTGACATTTTGATCTTCTTTAATGCTACAATGCATCAGCATATTAAAGAGCAGAGTCTAAGTCAAATATATACGAGTAAACTATACTAGTATTCATTGAAAATGGCATCATCAAGATCAGAGGCGTGCCATATTTGCCAATATAAGCTTGGAGACCAAGAAATTAAAGTTTGCATTGAAATCATTTTATTTTATTTTTTTAATTTAAATGATGATGTAGATCAATTGTAATCCAAGAATAATATAATGTAATGTAATAAAGGGTTCCACATGAAAATGAATTATAATATGGTTTGTTTGTGGAAAGTGCTTAGTTGTTGATTTGAAAAATCATTTTTTTGATTATTACCTATCACCTACTAATTGATTTAACAAATTTAGAATTGAACACAGTTCAATCAAATTTAGACATAGTAAGAATAATATACAAAAAGCTAAAAAAGGTTCAAATGTACTCAATTGCTGCATAACAAAACTTAATTGTGTTCAACTGTAATAAATCAGAAACCAAATGACATTAATCAGTAGCTCGATTTCTTACAATATGATTTCTCTATTTGAAACTCATATATAATCCTTATAACTCTTTCTCCCGTGTAATTATTAGTAAATTTAAAAAATAGAGCAAAAGAAAAGAAAAGTGTACAATCGGCATAATACCTAAAAATATGAAAACAAGAAATATATCAAATCTTTTTGCAATATAAGAATGTTTAAACAATTTAAATATCTTTACGCATGATTGAGTACTACCTCCTCTTAAATTTGAATCGTCTTTTCATTTTCTCAATATTATTATAACCGGACCGACCACTGAACCAGGAAGACATTGGTTTACAGTTAGACCGATTTAACCAGTTTAATACTAGTTGAACCAGATTTATATATATATATATAATCAACAAACCTCCATACAAATTAGTACATAAAATCACAAATATATTAAACATTAATCAACAATTCACAAACTATTTCAATCTAGTAAATAATAACATCCATAAAAAAAAGCTTTGAGTTTAAATTTTGAGATCGATATAAAATAAAATCATTTATCTCGACCGCTGTTATCACCATATATTCTCCTCATTATATATGATTATTTCATATAAGTTTATAAATTCATTTTATATATATATATATATATATATATATATATATATATATATATATATATAACATAAAATCAACAAACTTTTATACAAATAAGTATATAAAGTCAGAAATATCTTAATGAGTTAATAATTGATAACCAACAATTCACAAAATATTTAAAAAATAATGATATTTATAAAAAAAAAAACTTGTGGATCAATTAGTTAGAGTATAAATTAATAAATATACATCAAATTAATAATCAATTGGTAAATCAATTATGTAGATGTTTAAATTAATATTTATTTATCATTCTATTTTTTTTATAGCTCAACACTTTGAAATTATAAATTTAAGTTATTATTCTGCTCATTCTGTATCTAATATATATATTTGTATGCAAAATATAAGTAAAGAGAAAATATGGCTTGCTGGTAGTGTGCTTGCTATGTATATAAGATGAACAAGGTTCAAACATTATTGCTAGCATTTGTTTTAATTAAAAGAGAATAAACTACCGGTTTTTTCCGGGTGAAATCGGTCGTACGGGACACAGCTCCGGTTCTCAATTCTTCCGATTTTGTGTAGTTAAACAGATCGAATGGTAGGTCGGTTTCTGGTTAAACCGACTCATCATCATAAACATATATTAATGAGATACAATCAAAGAATGTAACTAAAGATTATTGAGAAAACTTCAAAAACCAACATAAAAAAGATGACTTATGATTTCAAAAATTAGCAAAAAAATGATAACTAACAACTTTCATTAAAAAATGATGACGTGACATATGTCATTTTTGTTCATTAAACATTCTAATAGTTTGCCCATATTATTTACAAATTTTACATCAAGATTTCAATATTTTTCATAATTTTTTTTATTATTTTAAAATTTATAATCAATATTTAATTAAAAAATATTTGCACTTCTCGAAAAATTTCAAAATTTATCGCAAAGTTCTATTATATTTTTATTAACCAACTCAAAAATTCAATGCAAAATGGATAAAAATGCTCTCTTAAATGTCATGATTTAATGCTAGTTATCATTTTTTTACTTTTGAAACTACGAGTCTTCTTTTTGACAAAAATAAAACACAATCCTTGATTTGTTAGAGAGTGGAACCACATGAGTGGTTTTTGAAGTTTCCCTAAGATTTTTTACATAAGAATTAATTAATCATATGTATTTAATACAAATACAATATTATGTAATATAAGATATTGACAAATTTTTTTATTTTTATTTATGTGGAATTAGTTTTAGGAGGATATCTTCACAGGAAGACAGGGACAGATATTACGAAAATCTAGTTGATAATCATAAAAAAATCAACTCTCAACAATAAACCAAAATAATTTTACACGGGGAGGAAATAAACCAAAATGACGGGACAAAAATCAAAATAAATCTGCAGCTTTAAATCACAAATAAATAATTAAATACATATATTTAAAAAGAATTCTTTTTATATAAAAAGAAAAAAAGAAGAGGAAATTGAATGGATATGTGTAGGTGTATGTGAAACCAAATAATGTATCATGGCTCTGGGGAGGACGTGTCTTTATGCGGTCCCTTGCGAGTCAAAATAGCTGTCTCGTCCCCTAGCAAGTTGGTTAGCTGAAACAAAGTAATGTAAACACTGGGTGACCAATGAGTCTATTCCGATGCCTAAGTCAGAGAGTTTAAATCTGAAAGAAGAGGAAAAGAAAGGAGAAAAATGATAATAAGATACCTGTAAGGTTTTCTTACTGTTCTTTTTATATTTTTTTGGGACGCGTAGTCTTGTCAGACTGTTATGTACGGTTTTCTCTCATTGGTTTGGCATGAGTTTCTCCTGGTCCCCTTCTGCCTTTTCTAGACACGTATCCCAACTTGGTCACCTGACACCCATGTGATCCTTTTGGTCTATTTCCTGATTGCATTGTGAATAACAATTTCTATGGACCGGATGGACTTGGGGATGGCCGTGTGGTCTATCAGGCTACTTTTATGACTTAGCATAATCAGAATATGATAAGGTACCATGTGATCCACTCGGTCATTTTAGGACGTGGTGATATCAATGTATAATTATACCATGTACCACAAGCATTAGTGCCAACTCCATCCATTCTCGCTACCACTAAATACATTTCTCTATATTTGTTAACTACACATCAGTTGCATTTTGTCAATATTTATAATTTAATTTTTGGATATGCATCTACTTTTAATATTTTTGTTAGTTTCTTTACATTATTATTAAAAAAAAAAAAAAAAAAAAAAAACTCAGACGCGATATTTGTTTGTTTTGTTGCTTTTTGGGATTTAAAAAATGAACTTTGCTTGTTCTATGCCATTGAGTTAATATATCTAAAGGATAAGTTTACTGATTTCGTGTTTCGAAGATAATGAAAATGGAAGAAAAATAATATATCAATGAAATATAATGTTAAATTATTTTCTAAAATATTTAAATTCAGTTAATAAAAGTGTTTAAATTAAATTTAGTTAAGGTTGAATTAGAATTCTCTTGTTATGAATAATTAATTTTCTTTTTTCTTTTTACCGAAGAATACTTATTTTAATTTAATTAACTACAGTAGTATAATAGTCTTATTGCTAAATAAGCTGATAGAGTCAGAAATAATGTACTTGACGTAATGGTTTAAAAATAATTAATGTATGATCCGTGCACAACATGCACATTAAGTCAAGTTAAAAAAAATTCAAAAAACGTGCAAATAGGTGACAAATTGAATTTCTAATCCGTATAAACTCCTGAAATTATACAATACGCCTGACGTATCATATCATTTGTGCCTAAACCAATAAAATCATGCCATATAATATGTTTTAAGATTTATGGTTTATAAATTAGTTTCTTGGATTTATATTTAGGGTTTAGAGTTTTTTTTTTAAGGTTTAAATTTTATTAAAATAATTAATAATTAAATAACGAATTAATCAATTAAACATATCATTATTATATTGGTTGAAAAATAGATTGTAAGAATACAATTGGCTTAGTACATGTATGACATAGTGTACTAAACGTACTCTATAACTCCTCAACTCTCATTCTTTTCCTTAAATATATCAACTATATTGATTTCTTTTTTTAACCGAAACCGTATTGATTTAATTTTATGTATACCTAACCAAAAACAATTTTCATTGTATAAAGTACTATTTTCATGTGTTAAATTTTAATAAAAATTAAGAAACAATACCTAATTGGGTAAAAAAAAAAAAAAAGATTATTGTTATTGACAAATCTATTATTTATTGTAATTTAATATAAATATTGATGCAAAATTTTGCAAATATAGAAAATAAGCCAATTTCGGAAGGTATCTGACAATATTTAAGGTATTTATGAGTTGGTCTATACCGTTATTTATAGAACGAATGCAGAAAGATTGATTTGAGATTATATCACTTTTTTTTTTTTTTTTTTTTTTTTTTTTTTTTTTTTTTTCTAAATACTAATCCCATACTCATGCCGTGCACAGATCACTTTAAATTTTTTTATTTGATAATATAAAATTTTATAAAGAGTCTTGATATGCACTGTGTATTTAATATTTTTAAATAGGTTAGACATAAAAAAGAAATTTAATATGTAACAAAATAAATTTTATACAATTTAAGATATCAGTAATTGTAGTAAGTGACTATAAATTATTGAAAACTCCTTTGACACTATATTTTGAATTCAATTATATATTTTATCTTTATTATCACGAATAATAGCCTTCGTTCTAGTTTTATTTTCAAGTTTAGATACCGTAATATACATTTGACCATGACTAAAAACAGAACGAGAAAAATATAAACCGACATGTGAAAATGTGCTCACAAGATTACAAACTCTAGAGAAGAGTCGCTTAGATCTCATTCCGAACGATAAAATAGATAATTATGTCCATTAGTTGATGTAGTTTTTTTTTTTTTTTTGTTCTAGTTTTTGTACAAAAAAAAAAAATCATCCAACTTAATATTCACAATAATTATGTAATTATTTCATTAGTAAAAGGTTAATCTATGTTATTATAACTAATAGAAAAGTTACCGCGATAAATGAAAATATCATAAAGCTCAGTTAGGGATGGCAACGGGTAGGGTACATGCAGGTAATGGCGATACCCGTCCCATTCCCATTTAGAAAAGTAATTACTTGTACCCGTCCCATTACCCGCGGGTATTAAATTTTAAATCTCATTCCTGTCCCACGAAATTTTCGGGTACCTGTTAATTACCCGTACCTACGAAAATTACCCGTTTAAAATTAAAAAATCATAAAAATATATCTAGAATTCTATACTTATCAATCACAAAATTATAAAAAAATATCCATAAACACACTTTAATACATTGCAATTCAAAAATAACAAACATAATTTTAACCAACAATCATATCCAAATTTGAAAGTTCTAAAGAAATTAAAAAAATCATAAATCCTTAATTAAAAAAATTACATAAGAAGCAGTGTTTCGAACTTCCATAACATTCTTCCTTTCAATATAGATTCTTCAACCATCGTTCAAGAAAATAAAAGCAACAAAATTAACAGATTGTACCGTAATATAAATTGAAAACAAATTCAACACATGATACATGCCCAAACAATAGATCAATCTATTATCTACTATTAATTTAGCGGTTGAGACATTATTCACTAAGATGAGAGGAGATGGGTTCGACTCCTACCAGCTACCATACCTAAAAAATTTTAATTTTTTTTATAAACTATATATATAAACGGGTACGGGTAGCGGATACCCTGAGGGGTAAACCCGTACCCCGTCCCATACCCGTGACGGATAATTTTTTTGAACCCGTATCTGTCCCATACCCTTTTATACCGGATTCGGATAGTTCCATTAAGATCGGATAGTCTCGGGTTTCACGGGTATCCATACCCGTTGCCATCCTTAAGGTCAATTGCTATAGATGTTTTCTAAACACCAAACAAAAACGATACCGTTGCAAGCACACATCATCTTCTACGACCTGCCTAACGGTACCCATAAACCCCAATCCTGTTTTCCTTGGCGCCAAATACAGAAAAATGAGATCCTGCAAAACCCTAACTCTATTCCGTTCATCTCTTCCTTCATTCCATAATTCAAATCCACAGTTCCTTAATTCCAGCCGCAACTTTCCTTTCTCTCACCCTTCTTCCTTCCTCAATTTCCCTCTCCTTTCTCACTCCTTATCACCTCCGCCCTATAGTTCCAGCAGAATCCGCTCAAGCCATTATTCTTCCATAGACGGAGCACTCTCTGTAGAATTCATAGATTTAGTGGATAAGTCGCAAGATAACTCTGAAAAAACCGATACCGTAAAACACTTGTTGAACAACCGCGATGATGTTTCCAGGCTTATGAAAATGGAGAGAAGAAGCTCTCCGGACATCCACGATGGAGTTGAAGACATTGAACAGTTGAAGCGGTGGTTTCCGTACTTGGACAAGTTCAAGTGCGGCGAGGGTGATGTGTTTTTGACCAGCGGTGAAGTGTTGGCGGCCGTAGGGCCGCATATAATGGAGGAGAGGAAGAAGAGGTTTAGAAATGCGGTGGAGAACAGGAGCTATTCAGTGTGCCTGGTGGTGGAAGGATTGAGTGACTTCGGGAATGTTTCGGCCACGTTTCGGTCCGCCGACGCCCTTGGATTCCAGTCAGTTCATGTCATTTCGTGTGATAGCTCGAAAAGGTGCATGGCGATTTGAAGTGAAATGGTTTGGTATTTTCTTTTCTTATTAATTATGTTTTTGATAGAAAAAGTTCAGATGATCGATGGCTTTCTGTATGGTGTGTAATTTTACGAGCAATGTCATTTCTTATTACAGAGTTTTGATTTCTGTGACACCATTGATAGATTAAAACACTTCCTGTAGGACATTTGAGTATATTCTATTGTTAATTGTTTTGATTGGGTTGCTTTAAGATGAAAAAAACTGGGAGCGACTTAAACCAGAAGCAGTTCTCAATTAAAATTTATATGAAGTTTTATGGTATTTGCTACTTTAGGAGACTATGTATTATGTACTCCCAATAGCATTTCGTATTTGAATCTTTATAGTTATTGAAAATATCTCATTTAGCCTAATGGCTTTTCACATGGTAGTTTCCATGGCAAGAGCTGATGTTCTGTTTCATGGACTGGTGCAGTAAATGGGCATGAAAGATGTTAGATTTCTTTAATAGGCTTGTTCATGGTGATGAAAGGCATGAGCTTGGTCTTTTTTTTTTTTTTTTTTCTAGAGCTTTCTCTTGTTTTCAGCTGTGTTGGCCAACTTGTTACTTTACCAATTGTTGTAGGTACAAAGACAATCGCCATGTTAGTATGGGTGCAGAAAAGTGGTTGGACATCGAACTTTGGGACACTACCCAAGAGTGCTTTAAAGCTTTAAAGTCACGGGGTTATCGAATTGCCACGACACATGTTGGAATGGATGCAGTAATTATCTATTTACTGATCAGCTAAGTAGTTTCAAAGTTATTCTTGAGAAAATACTTTTTAGTTTTTCTGTTGTATGTAATCGATCCTTAACAGGCCAGGTTGCTGAAACATGAAAGTTAGCAAAAATGATAAGCACTTAAAGTTTCAGTGTTTTCAAGAAATGAAAATATCTTACATTCTCATATTCCTTTCTCAGGTATCCATTTATGACATGGACTGGTGTTGCCCAACTGCAATAGTGGTCGGCAATGAAAATAGGTGAATTTTTTTTTTAGCACTGTTTCACAAAATTTAAGCTAGTTTATGTCATTTACTTTGAATATTATGTTTGTATATGTTGATGTCTCAAGTGCACCATCTCCTTTGGCTTTGAATTTTAACTTGGAACAAATTAGAAGTTTTAAATGACAGTTAAGAAGGGAGATCAAACTTCAAAAGGTTGTTCTTACATTACTTTTTTCTGAGAACTACTTCTAAAGCTTTCCGTTGTTATATTGTATCTTGAGTCTGATAAAATTCTCTCAGTTCAGTACTTTGTCTTTATGTTTAGAAAAAGAATATCCCTAAATTTTGTGATTTTTGAAATTCATTATTTTATCTTGATTGTAGGGGGATAAGTGATGAAGCACTGGCATTGTCAGATATGCACTGCAGTGTCCCAATGAAAGGCATGGTAGACTCTTTCAATGTTTCAGTTGCAGCGGGCATCATCATGCACCATGCTGTTTGTGACAGAATTTCTCGCCTGGTAACGATGATACTCTATTTCTTATGGTTGAAAGAGGATTGAAACCAACTTGTTCTGGAACTAGTCCCAGAATCATTTGTGTCATGTTTGGTATTGGTTATTGTTTCATCTGTGAATGAGATGGTTTTAATATCTCTGTCTATAAAAGCATTTATCTATTGAAAGTTTTGTTTAATTTTGGCAGATCTAGTCTCTATGGAACCAAAATGGATTCTTACACTTTTTACGCGTGAAATGATTTGATTAAATATATAAATTTGTTTTAGAGCTATCAGATATCATGCTTGCGGCAAAGAAAAAAGTAATAGAACCTTTTCTGTCGGAGCTAGATTAATTACCTAGTGGTCAAAATTCTGTTTCGCTCGTACTTGTCTATATATCTGCTTACAATATGCAAACATTCATGTGGTTGTTCAGTTCAGCCTGGCTGTTCAAATCTTGTGTGGGTAATTGGTTGGTTTGAGATCTTTCTTATGACCTATATGGTAATACTTTTTTTGTGAAGATGAAAAGAAAATGATTAGATCACCTTGTTTTTGGAGCCAACTGATTTGCTTACGGAAAACATGAATTTGATTAGGGAATGACTGTTGTTTTGTCCAGCAGACTATCTCTAGTTCACTTTCAATTTATTGCCACCAGGTTAATGTTACATACAGCAGACAGAAAAGAGGTAGTTAATTACTATTAGTTGTTATTTCTTCTAGAAAGGATAGTATTGTCTTTAATCCCCTAAAGGAGAGGCTATGTCAGCCCTCCCTTCTAGAATCTGTTTAGCTAATTTGTCTCTAGTATAGCTGTCAATTCTAGCTGTCAATACCGTTAGAATTGGTACTATATTTACCACTGATTGTAAGGAAAAGGATTATCAATGAAATCATCAACATTCTCTCTTCTTTCTTCCTTCCTTTCTTTCCTAATTTCTGCTATTCTCTTCTACCTATTCTGAACTCTATTCTATCAAATTCTGAAACTAATTGCTAGCTCTCCTAAGAGCAACATTGGTATCAGAGCCCTCTATCCTCGGCCTACCTTTTATGGTTAGAAAACCTAAACAGCCTAAAACCACCATGAATGCCTTAGAGAAAAAAATTGATGAGTTAAACCAAAGATTCCTCAACCGATCTGAATCTACTGCTGAACAACTAGAAGAAATCAAGAAGAATCAGGAGAGGTTTGAAAGGAGACTGGATCACTTAACTCTACAACAAAATGACCTAAGGAAGGAACAGATGAACCAGCAACAAGACTTTGAAAGAAGGCAGCTAACCCTGCAACAGTCCCTGGAGAAAACTATTGTCGACACACTGTCCAGGGTGGTACAGCCAGCCTTTCAAGGAGTGGAAGGAGGCAACCTGAGTGCTACCATGACCAGCCACAGCACCCCTGGTATTCTGCCTACCCCACCACCCAAACAACACCAAAACACCATCACCTGCGACCCAAACACTAATCCAAACCCTACCACCACCTATAACAAAATGCTACCTAAGCTGGATCTCCCTTATTTTGATGGAACTGATGTGGAAGACTGGACTTGCAAATGCAGAAAGTATTTTCAGTTCTTTGAAGTAGCAGATGACAGAAAAGTGAGCCTGGTGAGTATTTATCTGCAGGGGAAGGCGGATAAGTGGTTCAGGAACTGGTTCAGGGCTAACCCTACGGCTAGTTGGGATTTATTCTTGGCTGAGATAGCCAACAGATTCAGGAATACTGCTGTAGAAGATGTAGTGGACCAGATCTCTAACCTAACTCAATCTACTACTGTGGTTGAGTATCAAGGGATATTTGAAGAGATGAAGTTGAGGATGGAGAAGGATCACCCTGGTGTTGATGAAGGATACTATGTTAAAAAGTTCATTGCTGGACTAAAACCAGAAATCAGGTCTGCTGTCCAAACCCAGGAACCCACAGACCTATATTCCACCATTAAAATATCCCTACTCCAAGAAAGACATGTTAATAGCCTCTTAGAAGCTGCTAAACCCAAAAACAATTACAGTATAGCACCCCTCACCATGAGATCGTTTCAAAATCCCAACCAACCTAAGCCTATCATGAAACCCTCCTTTACCCCTAAACCTCAACATTACAAGAACATCCCCGGAGCCTGCTGGAGATGTGGAGAAAAATATTTTCCGGGTCATCAATGTTCCACCAAGAAGCTTAATATGATTCTAGCAACCCCTGAAGAAGGTCTACAAGAGGAGGAGGAACCTGAAGGGGAACATGAAGTAATGGTAACAGCTGAACAGGAGGAAGAGGACCCTGTTACTCTATCAGTCAACGCCCTTGCAGGAGGTATCAGCTTGAACACCCTCAGAGTCAAAGGGTGGGTGAGAAAGAAACCTATCCAAATACTTGTGGATAGTGGGAGTACCCATAGCTTCATCAACAATAACTTGGCCCGGGATGCAAGACTGCCACTTGTGCAAGTTCAACCAGAGGCAGTAGTAGTTGCTGATGGCAGAAAACTAGCAGTAAGTGCTAAATGTGAAAGTTTTTTTTGGTCTATGTGTGGTATACAGTTTTGTTTTGGCATGAGGATTCTAGATTTAGGGGAGTATGATGTGATACTAGGAGCTGATTGGATGAGAAAGCATACACCCATAACCTTTGACTTTGAAAACACTAGGCTCTTAATCAACAATGAGGGTAGGACTGTGAAAATTGAAGGAATTAGGGATACTAAGTTGAAGAAATTATCACTTAACGGCCTCAATAGCCTAGTTTCTAAGGGCTGGAAGGGGGTCACCTCAAGACTATTCCTCAATCCTGGTGCAATGGAAGGGACTACCCTCTGTAGACTCCACCTGGGAATCCGAAGAGGTCATAGCCACTCAGTTTCCTGAGTTTTATCATTCTTGGGGACAAGAATGCTTTGAAGGGAAGGGTATTGTTACATACAGCAGACAGAAAAGAGGTAGTTAATTACTATTAGTTGTTATTTCTTCTAGAAAGGATAGTATTGTCTTTAATCCCCTAAAGGAGAGGCTATGTCAGCCCTCCCTTCTAGAATCTGTTTAGCTAATTTGTCTCTAGTATAGCTGTCAATTCTAGCTGTCAATACCGTTAGAATTGGTACTATATTTACCACTGATTGTAAGGAAAAGGATTATCAATGAAATCATCAACATTCTCTCTTCTTTCTTCCTTCCTTTCTTTCCTAATTTCTGCTATTCTCTTCTACCTATTCTGAACTCTATTCTATCAAATTCTGAAACTAATTGCTAGCTCTCCTAAGAGCAACAGTTAATTAGGCGTTAAACTAGTATATGTTAGCTTATCTTTTTTAGCTAGCTCTATTTAATTAAATGCATTCTATTACAGTTGGATTTTCTTTGTCTTCAGAGTCATGAAATCATATACCCTGCACTAATGTATGCAGGGCCACCATGGTGATTTAACAACAGAAGAAAGCCAGATCCTACTTGCGGAGTTCTCGCTTCGTCATAGCAAGAGTGCAATAAGCATCGCCCATGAGCATGCAAAGCGAAAGGCAGATAGGCCAATGCCAAAGCTGTGACAGAGACACAGACTGCGTACTGGGATTGTTCTATTTTCAACATTAACATTTATAAATTTCAGGTTCAGAATATATATCAAAATAGTAACTGCCAGTTGGAGCCGATGACATTGAAGTGCAGATCCATTTAACACTTGTATTGCTGGTTCTAAAGCATAAACTCTTAACCTATTTTCAGGTAAATTTCCCGTCATGCTTTAAGTACCAATATCAACAGAAAGTTGGGGGCATGAAGAGTAAAATAGCTGAGAGAAGACACATAAGATGGTATTATACCCCTTGTTCGGGAACATTTATTTTGATGAATTTTAGAGAATTCAATTCTATTTCTAATGAAATCCATTGTTTGCAAGAAACTAAACTGGAGAATAGATTAATATTCTTTAGAAAATGTCATTTGAGATGACCCTAAATCATGAGTGATTCTAATTGAGTTCGCTCATTGTAAGAATTTAATTCCAAACGTTGCTAGTGTGAGAGATGTAATCTACTATTAAAGAGAAGATGCAGGCACAATTACTTTCTTTTTTTCTTTTTTTGATAGATTTACTGAAATTACTGTTATTTCCTCATATTCGTATGAAAAATTTCAGAGTACGATAAAGTTCAAAGAAGGATAATCAATCATTTCAAAGCTAATGTAATTGTGTTGGCAGGATTCGATGGTAATTTTTATAAACTACTGTCTTACAATAATGTATTAGATACAAAATGTTATTTACATTTAACAATTCTTTTTTTCTTATATTTGTTACCTGTCTCTTCTATATTATATAGTATTTTTTATAATATTCATATTGGTATTTAAATAAATTAATAATAATAATAGTAGTAGTATTAATATTAAATAGTTAATATTAATTATCATCCAGTTGGATGCTAAAGGGATCATTGAGCATCTCAACAATCATACTAGTATTCGTTCCTCAATTGTTATTGACTGGATGATTGTTTAGAATTAGCTTGGCATATAGGAAATATTAATTTTGTTCATGTAAAATAGTTCACGAATAAAATTGCTTATTATCTTGCACAAACAGTTTGTTCTTGGACACGTAGAAAATTGAACTTCTGTACCATCTCTTTTTATCCGTCTTGAACTTCTGTAGCATCTCTTTTTATCAGTCTTGCATCAGAGGCCGATCAGATCATTTGTTAAGAAAAATATCGATAGTTAATAGTATACGAGTAAAGAGACTCAAATTGAGGTGATGATCAATTATTTTGGGAACAAAAGGTGATGCATATTATCCAATTTAGTAAAGAAATAGGAATCAAAATAACTCCTCCTACAGATGATGGAATGTAATTCTCACTCGTCTGGTGGTTTTATTCAACCAAGCAATAACAAAAAGAATGATTGATTTCTATTCTTGATTTTGTAATTTTTTTTAGCTAACCTTAGATTTATAATGTCCACGTAAAACCAATTAATAGATTCCGACCAAAACCGTAGTCACTACATTTCTCACAATCTTACGGCAAAAACATTTCTAAAAGAAAACATCGACTGAGAACCAAAAATATTTGGCAATAGCCATAGTGAATAACACTATGACTAAAGCCTCGCCTTCATCCCAACACACACACACACAATATGCAAAACCATTAAGTTGCGATATCTAATTCATTATTTGGTAATAAGTTCAAAAACCAGTTTGAATGTACAAAATAAATTGAATTTCTTTCCTCTAGTGTGTACACAATTACAGGCGTTTTTGCTCCAAGGATAAGAAATATGAATGCATTGGCAACAAGCTAGCTACAACTAACATCCTCACCTAAAATATAAAAAATCCCATTCCAGCCCGAACCCAACAAAATATTAATTCAATGCCCTAATCAATTAACATTTCTCCAGCAGTTGTTTGTATTGTTTCTTTTGAGCTCTGCATGTTAAAGTCACCGCCATGCTTTTTCAATTCTTGGGACCTAATAAATTCCTCTATTCTTGCCTTCAACTCCACATTTGGAATTAGCATTTCTGATGTGAGATGGGAGCGGTTGAACGGATCGGTCTGCAATTCACGTTTAAACCTCAATTAAGATTTTTAATGAAAAATTGGCTTTTGTTATAACAATTGAATGAACATATGAAACAAGTGAACACGTACGCTGTCACTAAGAAGATGTCTTTGAATGACAGGCCTGTCTGTTGTGATCCTCGAAGAAGGTAATATCACAGGGTCCTTCATAAGAGTACACTGCAAAACAGAAAATTGCAAATCGCGTTCACTTTCCCTTCTTAAACAGCAAACTCGTGTCTCATGACCAAGTGTCAGCAATAATGTTTTCACGGTAAGAACAAAGAAAGAGTTGAACAGAACATACTTGAATTGGGTCAAGAAATTCCTCTGGTATCTCTCCAAGGGTTTCTTCAGTGTCCATGGCCTCAGAAGCTGCAACTTTGGCTTTTGAACCAAGTTCAAGGAATTCCTGTATAATTCTCCCATCTTCCCCAATTCTCCTGAGGACATCAGCTGCAGCACCAAATAACTGGAGTAGATGAACAGTATCAGATAAGAGCTCAATCAACAAATATGGGTTCCATCATGAATTACAGATTATATTGGACATAACTTGTTCGTCAAAGCTCTATCTGAGTTACCTGCTCGTTGTATGATCGGCCATCCTTCGAGATGGCAGCTGGAAATATTTTTTCTGTATCACCCTTTGCCAGATGAACATATATGTGGACAATCTTCAAGTGAATCAAGCAAAAGAAAGCATAAGACCTTTTTATAGAGCAGTTAAAGCGTAAATACTTTTAATATTTTTGTTTCAAATTGAAGTACTCAAATTCGATAGTAAAAATAATGCCATCAAAGCATAAATGTGTTTACTGATTTACTCAGTTAATCTGAAGGCACATTTATAGGAGCAAATTCAGTGGAATTTAGCATAAAAAATTTTCACTTGAGTACCTTCTAATTAACGTGAAACGTTACAAGTAAAAGAAAAAATGAAATTGTAGATCATCGGCGAACTTAATGAAAGATGTGGGAGAGACTACATCTGTTATGAATTTGAGCTTCAAATGCTTAACAAGCTTAAGAACATTAATTGGTAAAGAGGGAGGATAAGAGTTTCATGCTAACCTGCTTAAGCAACTGTTTCGGACGGAATTCATATTTCTCAGGATCTTTAAGGGTCAGAGATTTTCTTTGGGGACCAACTAATTGTAGTAAAAAGTAATTGAGCATAGTAGCTACTCTTTCTACCTGTAAAGGAGGAAAGGTCAAATTCAGCAGTACAAAGAAAAAAAAAAAAGAAAAAAAAAAAAAACGACATACCCATTCACACAACTTTTGATTTATAACAGTAACTTACCATCTCAGGAAGTAAAAAAGGTGCTGTAATTTGCTCTGATGTGAATGCTAGCATGCTCACATCTTCATTAGCCAACTTCATATCAATCCGAATGATCTAGCACAACCAAAAATTAAATAACAAGTTCAATATCTTCTAAAAGATCTCTACATACAGGAATATAAATATAACGAGTAGTTATACTGACATTCTCCTGAGAGTGGAATAGACGGGTTCTCTCCTGCCTCTCTTGGGCTGGTCTTCTCTCCCATTCTGCAGTGTTCGACATCTCAGCTTCCAATTCTTTAAGTTCAAGAATTTTGTTGAGACTCTCATCAAGAAGATAGATGCTATCATTGATCAAGAAGTTCAAGAAATTCAAATAGACACCCTTTTCTTCTTCCTTAGCAATCTGAAATGACATGAAATAGTGAGACAGTGCAAAGCACCAGGTTTCGTTGCCAAAAGAAAAACAGACAGATAGATATAGCCTTGTTAGTTGTTACTATACCTGTCTCCATGCATTTCGATGACTAGGGACTTGCCACAAGTACTCAAGAAGTTCAGCAATATTATGTCGGATGTTGAACTTGTCAAAAAACTACATAAGACGCCAAAATATATATATACTAAATGATTATAAAAATTAAAAAAAAAATTTGCAATAGCTGACCCTTGATTAAAAAAAAAAAAAAACAAAGAAATAAAAAGTAAGCAAACAAAAACTCAAGGAACAAAAGCAGCCCTATTACAAAAGCACAGACTGAAGATTGCTTTGTCAAAGGTTCTAATCATTGTATCATATTGGTGATACCCAAAATTGGAATGCAACCAAAGCAAGCAAACCTGGAAAAGTTGATTCTCATGTGAGAATAGTTGACAGGCAAGCCCAGGCATTGTTGTCATAAGAGGTAATAAAACAAATTGTAGCTTTTGCTTCATCAGGCATTTCAAAAAACTCAAATAAAATCCTCACTATATCTCATTAAGGAGTAGATAAAGAAAGTCAAAGCCAAACAATGTGAAATAAAGCTAAGCACCCAAAAGACATGAAGTGTGATTCTCCAGTCAACATATCAATAATCATCTCTCTAAGATGCAAAAATAAAAAAGGCATTTCAAACCTATCAAATTGTAATTTTTTTATGAAGAACACTACTGATTTTCTATTCATTGTTTTCCTCTTTTCTTTCAGTTTACACTTTTTTAATGACATCCTTAAATGGCACATCGCAAAATTAATTCATCCAACCAGGGATAAATAAGACAAACAAAAGAACAAAGTTGTACCAAGATCTTTTATGATGATTTTGGCTTCACACAGCTTTTGTTGGTAACTGTTAACACACCTCAGTTTTCCAGTGTTTTGAAAAGAAGACATGATTTAAAAATGAACGATTCATAAACAGATAGTATTAATTTAAATTAAGATGATAAATGCTTCTAGCCTCAGTTATGGCATTGACCATGATTGATGAACAAAGTAATAACTAGACCTGTAGCAAACTGGAAAGCATGTCACGAAAAGGTGCCTAGAGGAGTCTTAATCATACACATGAGAAAGAAGCAAATTGTAAGAGTTAAGTCAACTTAAGAGAATATGAGGATATGTCACAAAAGAAGAGGTAGGGCTGTAAATGGATAAAATTATTTCTACCATAAATGCTTATAATCCAACAATATCATACAAATAAAAAGATGAATCAACCAGGAAGTTACTATAAGAACACCCTCATGTTTGAAACAATCATCTCTCACAAAAATTGTGTTATTGAAACTACCTGGGTGTGAGAACCTGTGAACTCGATGTCAACATAAAGCTGCAAGAGGTTCCTCACGAGATACTCAAGGGATAATTGGTGCCCTTCAAACAGAGTAGATGTAGCAGAAGAGCCACTGAAGATGCATCAATCATATGCTGTGAATACTTTAATCTTTCCAGATTTCTAAATTTAAACATATTTTTAACAACAATACATTAATGGAAGAAAATAAATCACCTTCTACGAGGCATCCAGCAGTTCAAGACTTCAACCATCTTTGATCTTAGATAAGGATTTCTAATAAAAGTCGGACTTGCCATGAACATGATAATGAAGTTCATAAAATCATCCTACCAAGCAACCAGTAGAAAACAAATAATAGTTAGAAAATGCAGGCCATTGTAATCTCATATATATTGCTATTCTTTATGAGAATCCTGATCTAATGGCAAGGAGATGAAGAAACAAATTCATCATTCCGTTCCACATGTATATATGGCCATGAGAGTGTCAGATGATTTTAGTGGACAATCAAAAGGGCTTACTTCTGGGATAAAGCATTTTAACATAAATCTTACCAATACTACCCCATCTAAGGCTTTTGGAATCCGAGAAGCAAATATTAGCAAATCCATGGCATCTTCCACAAAATGTTCAGGCAAGGATGCAAACTCCATAGGGCATGATGCTGGTAGAGGCATTTTAAATCCCCCAACTAGACCAACCAACCAAACCACCATCAACCGGTAAAAAGAAAGTGCACGCTGAAGAAGTGAATCATCCTGTTTTCAAAAAAACAGATATTATAGAGAAAACCACAATCCTAAGAAATTAACATAAACTTGACGTGTTGATTACAATCAATGAAAATATCAATTAAGATGGGAGACCAGAAAGTAGTAGAGATGGAAAGCACAAGCATGGCAAACATCCTAGGGATATTATAGATGCTAGGCAGTACTCAAGGATTACCAAAGATATTAACAAGTCCAGCAAGTTACTGGCGGTTCTTTGCAAAGTGGATGAGCATAATTATATGGACACTGAAAACCTGATATGTATCGGATCAGAAAAATATAGTCTTCTTCGATAATTAAAAAATTCAAACCTTTAACTCTTAGTTCCACCTTCCTACATGAGAGCCACACCAAAACAAACAGAGGAAACAAACGATGCTATTGCTTAGGATATGTGGATGACTGTTTCAACGTGGAGACAAGTGGTGGGAAGGAGAGTGATAAAGAATATGTTAATGGAAATAAAGGGTAATATGGGAATTAAGGGACACATGATTTAGGGCCTAATGAGAGTTAGCTACAGGAGAGAGATGGCTTTCGTCAGCATATAGAGATATAGGGTGAGCAGGAAAGGGTTTTCATTAATTTATTGTTTGGCTCATTTGAGTTTGGGCTCTGCTTTCTGTGAGTAGGGAGGAAAGTTAACCTTCCTGTGGCGTTGAGTTTATACTCAGTCCACTCTGGTTTTCTTATTTTCTTTCAGTCCAGTGTAATTGCTCTCAAGTTCATCGATCAAATAGTCTATTTCTCTATATCTTTTTGGCTATTAGAGAGAGAGGGAGATCATGTACCCTTAATATCTGAGCTTCATAGCAAAGCTTTTCCTGTGAATACAACTCCAACTCTTTCTCAAGAAGAGCTATATCCAACTGCAGTTGTGAAGATGGTGCCTGCTCTTGCATTGCTTTCATCGTGGAGAGGGTGTCTTCACATCTTGATATGTCCTGTTATTACAGTAATATAAGTCTATAATATGTATACACACACATTCACACAAATGTATACATGCAGACCGAACGATATAAAACAAAGAACACAATCGCAGAGTACAATTACAATTGTACATCAGCCCAGGTATAAAAGATGTATATGCTACCTGAAGCAGATGCTTATAGTCGGAAAATGCTTTCAAAAGACCCAAATTGAGAACCCTTGCAGTCATAAAGAAGCATTCACAAATAAACGTGTATTTAGCCTTTTGCCCACTACTTGATGAACTTTTATCAACGCCACTACCAGAACTAGTGGCTTCTTGAGATTGAAGCAAGCGACTCTGACCATCAGTAGATTGAGCAAAGATATCTGTTTTCCCATTGTTTTCTCTATTAATCCACTCGGTAACTTCTTCTGATGATGCATGTAGAGCTGTCAGTTCCCTACAGTTAATTAAAAATCAGAGGAAAACTAACAATCAGGTGAGCAAGAGATCTGTAATCATTTTTCAAACTGCATTAAACAAACCATCACCTTAGATCCAAGCGGTTACAATAGAAGACATATTTGGGATCAATTTTATCCCTTTTGGTCAAATTAGCATCCAAAAATGGCTCACAGAGTCGAAGCATGACAGCACTTAGATTGACAAACATGCCTGAACTTGCACAAGATAGAGGATCAACCTGTGACAAATATAGGATAATTGAGAAAAATATATAACTATATAATATGATGGACACTATTAATTAGAAAACCTTCACACCGATTCCATTAAGAAAAAAATGGTAAGCTTTCACCTTTGGGGGGAAATGCCTAAAAAACGTTACACTTCCCATTCTCATGTATCATCATACAACAAGATATTAAATTACAAGCCCTGTAGCTAAGAACAACAAAAATAATTGCAAAACAGGGAGGCAAAACTACCTGAATATGGGCTCTTGAAGAATTTCTGTTTATCACCTCAGCAAGATACTGAAGAACATTCTCACGGGTGTCACTATTTTTTAAGAGAGTGAAGAGAACTTTTTCTAGGTCATCATATAGATTATTCATGAGAGTCTTAATTGTGGTGAAGGAAGATAATAAATCAGCTTGTCGGCGCGTTGATAAGTCGGAGAAGCACTGCTGCCTGGTGTTATAAGGATATTAGGCATCAGTGAGAAACTTTCACAAGACAATTAACATCCCAGTTAAGAGTAGCAAAAAATCATAACTATAATTTCAAATTAATATCAATAATTAAATGTCCTGCATTTCAATTGTCAAGGGTAAGAAAAGATGATAAATTGGACCCAAAGGTAAGAGCTCAGAACTTATTTTGCTAACGGAAGCATCCACAAAGTACTGTGGGATAGCTTTTCTGCTATGATAAACAAAAAGAGATCTCTCAAAACCTCATGATTAAACCTACAAAATTGTCAGATTAAAACGAATTCCAAAACTGTCAAATAACTGAAAATAGTTTGCATGCTAAAACTACCAAGATTTATAATTCATTAGCAATACAACACAATAAAATCACTTTAGAAAATCCAGTAACAATTCCAGAGCTTCTGCAGAATACTAGTACCGAAACAACTGGAAGATAATGTGCACAGACCCCCAAGTACAAGAAGAAAGTTGAAAATGAAAGAGGGTTCTGCTAATTATCTGTGAGGCCAAGAGAAAAATCTATAGAACTGTTTTATCAAACTTAATTAAGAACCATCAATGCTCTACCTACTCCATGACAGGGGCTCATCCTCTCTCACTCTCTCTCTCTCTCAGAGCCCTAATTTTCAATTCGTCTATCTCTGTCACTCAGCCTCTTAAATGGGAATGAAAAACACTGACAAGCCAGGACAAACCAATTTCCCATAGCTTGCAAGTAGTACTAGCTAAACAGGTGAACTGACGAGCCAGTACAAACCAATTTCCCATAGCTTGCAAGTAGTACTAGCTAAACAGGTGATGAGATAGCACCCTCTGGCAAATTCAGCCTGTATCACACGCAAAACACTATGGTAAACCTCCCAAGAGGAAACTCACAATGTATGCATGAAGAGGAAACTGAGAGCCTCAATTCTAGCTACTTAAATACAACCATTCAGTATTGCCACTATTAGGTTCAATCAGTAGACCTTTCAATTTCCTTCCACTTTAAGATATCCATAACATTGAAATTAGTCCCGTTCCTCAATTTCTCAAGAGCCAAACATAGTAAGTAATAAGAAACTAACTTCGTGAAAGCATGAACAGAAGCATAGGAGAAACAAATTAGAAAAAAAGAATACTGTACTCACCCAACATCCGGCTCACTCTTAAAAATGGTATGATCAGGCAATGCACTAACATGAAAGAAAGGTCCCAGAATACTGGTCATCTCTATAACTCTTCCATTCAAATAAACTCCTTTAGGAATCCACCATAGATGGTTTACAAGGGACTTAACCCCCACAGGAAAACTAATCAAATACTGCAGCGCTCTCAACGGCTGCTGGAAATTCCCCAAAACAGAGACCTTTAAAACACTCCCCCTCAAATCCTCATAAAGCCCCTTCAATATAGGATCCAAGCTATCAAAATCCCCGTCCTGAAACAATTCGTCCAAAAACCTCGGAGGAGGCGGCTGAGTTCCACCGCTGTTAAACCCATCAACAGCGGCGAATATAAGGGGCAAAAGTGGAGAGACATTGGACTTTTTCGGATCAGAATTAGAAGGAAACATATCTGGAGTCCCTAAATGAATTCTACAATACGAAACAAACAATTTCTTAGATTGCTTGATGGAGGTCTCCAGCTCCATTTTGACATTCTTATCCTTCATATTAGCAATTTTCTTCTCCTCTTCCGTGGCCCGGCGGTAGCAACCGAGGAGGTACTGAAACGGAGGCTCAGCCCCGGGGAATTCACCCGATAATCGATCAATCAAGACTCGTTCGACCAAGTCGCGATTAAGCTTCAAGTCTCTACCTTCACTGAGGATCTCAGCTGCAGTCATCTCCAAGTAGACAAGTGGAGAAGCAGTGATCGGTGGTTCGGTGAGGGAAACTAGAAGGATTTTGCGCAGAATAATGTCTTCGATTTCCTGGAGAGACCTTTGAGGCTTATTAGAGGTTGCCATAGTTGATTAGAGAACCTAAAAAAGAAGAAGGAGAAGAAGGAGAAGAAGATAGAAATAATTGATTTTGAATTAGCAATCGGAGAGGGAGGGTTTAGTGGTGGTGGTGGTGGTGGGAATATTGCAGAGAAGTTTTGTTGACAGCTTATTAAAAGGTAAACTTAGCTGTGCGGGGAAGAAATCTGGAACAAGTCTTTAATTTTATATATATATATATATATATATATATATATATTAGTAGAGTTCTAATTCTACTCCTAATTGGAAATTTGTTTTTATCCCTTTACATTCTTCCAATTTAACTAGAAAATCAATTCTCAATCCGGAAAAAACTCATATTTGATAAATTTTTAAATAAAACAATCAAACTATTATCATGAAAAACATAGTCATATAATTATTTTTACAAAACATCAAAAATTGATTATGATTAGTAGTTTTATATTTTTAATGCAGCTACATAAAATAAAATATCAAAAAACATCTGCTGTGTCTCTATTTTAACAAAATACAATAACAAAAGAAGAAAATATGAATTTATTTTTCTTCGTTTATATATATTTTGCATTCTTTTTATAAATTTTTTTCCTTTATTCCATCATTTTCATGTTTTCTTTTATAAATTTTTTAATTTTTTTTATGCTTTAATTTTTATTTTACCTTAATTTTCTAAGAAAGACAATAAATTTTGAGCTGTAGACTTATAGTATTAGAAAATTATTTAATTTTTTCAATAATATATAATATCTTTTTTCTTAGCTCAAAAATATAATTTTAAAAGTTTTTAGAATTATTCATTTAAGAAAGCGTTACCTTTTTTTCTATATTAATTATTTACATTAAAAAAAAAAAAAAAAAACACAACATTGTATTCAACTTCAAAATTCTTCTTTTGTCAATTATTAGTCAACAATTAGCAACTTGCTATTGCTATATATTTTAGTTCGTTTTTCCTCTTGCTCCCTTCAAGGTTTGATCTGATTATACTCAATCATAACTTTTATGATTATTTTGGTAAGAATAATATTTGATTGAATAAAATCAAAATGCTCCTTTTTATAGAAAGCCATGGTAACTTTACATAGAAATCATTTCCAATGCTAATATATGTAGTGATTTTACGATGGGTCCATCAAATATTTTCATATGATTTTGTTTCGTATCTTTATACACATTATCATCTCATGCTTATCAATTGAATCTTATACATACTTTAAATTATTCTCGTAACTACGGATATTTAAAATAAATATAACGCACGAACATGCCTTGAGAAAAGCCGTTTGTATCAGATTTCACTCTTTTAAGGCATGGACATGCATTGAAAAAGACAGTATTCTATCGGATTTTCTATTTGCATCATTTTTTAGTCTTTTGGAAGTCATTTTATTACCGTTTTGTCTTTAGTAAAACTAATTTTATCTTTTACTTGTTCTTTTGCTGCCCAAATAGGGGGTTTAAACATATTTTGTAAGGAACTATTCTTTTTTCATATTAAATAACAAATCAAATGGAACTTTCTCTCTTTTTCTCCCTATATGCAATTGCCTGGTATTCGTAAAATCAATAGGATTATAGAATTCTAGCCTTCTAGCATTTAGTCAAATCAATAGATTGTCAGCGAAATCCGATTCTTCCACTATGTAAGTTTTTATCAGACTGCTACCGGCTAGCGTAACGGAAGAATATGAATAGATACTAATAAAGTAGCGCAAAAAGTGTTGATACCGTAGAAGAAAAATGAAGCAACACTTTGAAAGGGACAAGAAAATTGATGTATTTTTAAGGCTATAAAGAAATGGCCATAAAAAATGTGAGGGACCAAATCTTGAATTAGAGATATGGGTATATAATATTATAGATTACAGTAACAAAATAGGCAGCCTAATTTCTGCATTATCTTTTGAACCTAAAATACACAAACTCTCTCTTATTCCTAATAAATGTAAGAGATGAGCCCATCTTCATTTTTAACATAAAACAAAACATCTCAAAAGCAATCGTCACTGAGATCGCTCTCATCTTTGGTATCAGTAGAATTGAACGAAGTGTTTGAATTTGCTGGTCCAAAAACCAACTCCATACAGAATCCTTTTCCACATATTGATTTCCCCTTCTTCCCTACTTTGTCCAAATCCCGGTCCGAAAACTGCATCACCATTTCACCGTTACACTAAAATCTTCATAAATGAATATTCAATAAATTATTTACCTCGATTATCTGAATATTTCATATCACTATACACGTTCTAAAATGTTAATGTTAAAATTAATGCTACCTAAATTAGGAGAATTAATATAGATTGTTGTATCATAATCATATTATGTTTTTTTATACATTTATACGACATAATTAACAACAACAAAATAATAATTGTGTCATTTGAGTCGAGTTCTTACGCTAAATCATGTTGTCGTATAAGAAATTGACATTCTTAACTAAAATATAATAGAGGAAAATTGGGGTAAAACTCCAAAACGAGTATCGAAATGTTTACAAGCACAAATCCTCTATCTTGTTCTGAAATTTAACTAATAAAGGTCTTATAAAATCTAGTGCACAAATATTTATCATGGTCTTGTATTAGAGTAATACGAGACCTCCATAATAATGTCACGTCACTGCAACCACTACGATAATGTCAGTTTAATAAAACTGCTGATGTGGCATCATCATAGCGATACCATACAAGTTGAGGACAATCTAAAACTTAATTTAGGTACAAGTAGAAAACGTTACCTGTAGCAAGCTATTCTTAACGAAAGCAGTGTTAAAGCAAACATAGAAGAGTCGACTTCCTATCATTTTAAGGTAGAAGATGACCTGAACATCTCCTTTAACCTGTTGAATATATATGAGTTAGCTTAATTAATTAATTCAATGATGGATATGAAAGATTTGTTGAATCCATTGCTTACAGTAATAGGTTTGTTGAAATAGTATTCAAGACAAGTCTTTTGATCAGTAATAGGACGTTCAGTGTCCATTTGAACAACAACACGAGGCTCTTCTGTTTGAGACTCATCTTCTTCATCATCAGCTTCTACAAAGGATACATAATAACGAGGACTAATGTTTCTTTGATATCCTTTTTTTATTGGTCTGCAACATCCTTTACATATCTCCATTGGTGGTCGGTATAACTGCCCCTCTACCTGTCCATTTTGGATTATGGCTCAATTTCCTTCCTCAAAGTTGATTTCTGGGATCCAACAAGTTCTTCAAAAATCAAGTTTGATAATTAATTTGTTTCTTTAACTTGGTATTTGGGTCAAATCAATTCAAAATGACACATATCTCTGTATCATTTGTGATTTTTTTTTTTTAATACGTGTCACTTTCTCATGCTAACACGTGTCATTTTGAACTGATTTGACTATAAATGCCAAGTTAAAAGGACCAAATTGACACCCAAGATTTATTTTGAGCCAAATGTAGCTAAAAGCCAACTTTGGGACCAAACTAATTCTTTATCAGAGAAATTTTAGAAAGATGGCAGTCTATACGGATTGGACCAATGAAAAATAGACACATATAACTACTATTTTAGTTTTAAGTTTCCATCATACCCCAGTAACAAATTGTGATGTGGTCCTATTAACGTGTTATCATCTTGTCCAAAATCACTCTAAAACCTCTCTATACCCATGAAATAGTATGTATTTGTATTTTTTTTTATTGATTCAGTATTAGATTAGGAGCATTGTAGAACTTGTCGAATGTGACGAATGAGTTACCTCTTGCAACTCTGAAACCACAAAGAAAATAGATTCAATGTTAACCATGTCATAAAGACGAATTCGTCTGAGCTCTCGTCCACAAATTTGAGGTAAGATGATTCTAGGAGGTCCACTCCCAACTTCCTTTTGAAATGATAGTATGTTTGCCCAATATCCCACATATCGCCTTTGGCTTGGTATTGACACCTGCACTTCATCACAACCATTATAATGTGGGTCAATCACCAAAAATTCTACTATGCTCCTGGACCGGACTAGTCTAGAATCATTTTAGAACTTCTCGTTAACGAACGATACACTTACTCCTTCGTTGTTGGTAGTCCTTTTATTTGCATACAACTCAAGAGCCTCCTCTGCTGTCATGCCACAGTAGACAAGGTAGGCACACACCATTAGTCCTGTTCTACCTTTACCTGCCTGCAATTCTCAACCACAAACCACCTTCTTAAATTAGGTACATTTGTTATATTAATTAACTTATAATTTCAAACACATTAATAAAAATATACCATGCAGTGCACCACTGCAATATTTCTGGAGTCTTGTGATAGCCAAGAATGAACACTTTCACAAAATAGCTTCACCATTTCCAGTGGCGGTACATGGTTGTCATCAAATGGATATGTCTCAACTCTACCATGGAAATGTATTGGATCATATGATTGCTCGATACACAAATTATACACCTGCACATAGTATATATTACAACAACCACCCATTCGTTATTTTCCCATAAACAATACGAGGGACAACGCACAAACACACACACAAAAAGAAAAGAAGTGTTTTTACACATTTGCAAGTCGAAGAATGTGTTATTTTCCATTGCAAAAGAGATTATTTGTTTTACTCCGTTAATAAATAAGAAATTTGGTCAAGGATGTTAGTAAACTTAGCTTAGGCCTGGCAATTTTACCAGTGTGTCAATTTTAATTATTGACTACGCTAACATGACACAGGGAGTTGGTAACTTGTGCTGAGACATTGCAATATACCTTTAGCAAAAGGAATTGTACATAAGATTGAATAAAAAGATGGTAATATGGGTTGAAACAAGCACCTTGTAGTGCCCCATATGTCTCATGTCCAGCACAGATTTCACCTGCCACAAAGGATTTCTATACATAGCACGCATACGTTCTGCAGGAAACGACATAGCCAATACTCTCTCTGTTATATAAGACATATCAAGATCATATCCAGCAACCAGCATTCGTCTTCGATGCTTCGATACCAAGTTTCGAAGAAATATACTTTTTGTCAGATAATTTATCAATGAAGGTTGCAAAGATGAGTTTCCATGCTTTGCAACGTTCAAACCCATATCCGAAAAGATGGATTTTTTCATCAGGAGATCCCTGCTTCAAAAAAACAATATGACAATAGGCCTATAAGCTAACTATAACTTATAACAAATTATGCATACAATATCAATATGCTCATAAATATCTGCATGGCTTCGTTGAAGATGAACATTCAATTTGATTGTGAGTCGAAGCGATTTCTAGGACAAAGATACAAAAACTATGTCCTAGAAATTGCTATTGTATTGAATGGAAGGAAGTATGGTTCAAGGGGGCCAGGAGGTGACGACAAACTCCATTTTCCTTTTGGTACAAAGTGAAAATTAGATATGGAATTGAATTTGGATATTGTATGCTAAATTTGGAAGGAGTTTTTGTACCTCCAATTTTCAGTCAACAAGGCGTAACCATAGGTCCATTTCTGCTTTTATTTCTCTCTCTCTCTCTCTCTTTTCCTTTTATAGATAGCTATATATAATAACATTATAAAAGAAGATCAAGAAAAAAAATTTCCAATGTTCATATATATGGTATATATCCATAAAACAAATTGTACTCTAAACAAATAACTTTATTAAAACAATGAAGATTATGAGAGGGGATTGAAGATATGGCTAAACTTGTATTTATTCAAGATGGTCATGTGGCCTGATTGACATGAACATGGCAGCATACTGAAGCAGCCGGCGGTCTGTGCCCCCGTTTTCGGTTGTTACAGGATTCACAGGACGTCTAGTCCTCACCCTGTATCTGCGCCAAGCAAACTGTATATTTACTGCTGCCCATGTTCGCCAATTGGACGAGTAATATCTCGCTGTCCTCTTGAGCCTTTCATTGGCGAATTTGTAGCGAAAATGATCGGTAATGTAACGAAGATGGTTGGATTCGAGACCGAATGCTTCTGTGGATTCTATGCAAACAAATGTAGCAGATGAAGCTGGAAGCCGGTCTATAAATGGGCGGCGAAGGCACCATGAAAGTAGCTCATCACCCAAAAAGCCTCCTGGTTCAAGCACACTTGTTGCTACCATTCCTTTGCTAAGACTTTGGCTTCTCTTTATCTTCCCTTTTACTATGAACACCATCCTTTGTACAGGATCTCCTTCTCTAATTATCTGATGCGTTAATTACATAGACAATGACAAAACGTTCATTTTTAAGAAGGAAAAAAAGTTTATTTATGCTAAAAGTATAAAGAAACAATGGAAACATGGTAAAGATTCACCTTTTCATCCTCAGAGAAGACAAGTGGTTTGACTCGATCGCATATGTTGTCAAGAATCAGATCATCCAAGTTGTGGAACAAAGGAACCTGTGACAAAGGGCGAGATTTCATTTCCCAATTTTATAAGGCTCTGGGAGTTGAGAAATGTAAGCGCGAAGTTTGCAGAAATGAAATGCATATGATGGGCGAATATTGGACAGGTGATTCTGGTATCATATTGAGACCTCAAAAGGTAGTTCAAGGGGAAGAATTGACGCATACGTATATAGCTTTATAACTCACTAACCAATGTGGCATACTCAGTTGAAGATGGGCATCAAACCTCATTATAACATGATCAAAATTTGTTGGAAGAAATTCACATGAGTTACCTTCTTGATGAGCTCTAGACAAAGGTAGCGTTTGATGTCTCTGCGGAGTCCTTCAGGTAAGTCCCGAATTAGTTCCATCTCATCTTCTCCCCCCATGGCTACCCATTTATGGCGTTCAAAATGGCGAACTCTCTGCCTTAAGCGAGAAGGCAACTGTCTCCGTCTCATCCACCACTCCATATCGCGACATCTCAGCTGCATTTTCCTCTTCTTAGCCATCACCGCATGGAGAAACACCTACCATTCCATCCATTCATTGATTCTCATCATTTCAACCAAATCTTAAAAACAGCAATAAGTTGATCAAAATAGTGACAAGCAACTCACTTGAATGTTTCCTATCAGAAGAGTGAACAGCATCAAACCACTAAGCACTATACATATACTGAATATCACTTCTAGCCAATTACTAGTCGGTTCGAGATCATTCCCAAAGGTGCTGCCAATTCAAAACTAAATATCAGGAAAAGTACAGAAGTTTCCTGATAAAATGTTCAAAAATTGAGTTCAGGGTATGTTACCTGAGGGTCATTAAACCCCAGAAAATGGGATAAAGGATCTTGACAGCTAAAGAATTGCTAGAAATGACAGGAAGAGCAGTCTTGTAAATTCCATATCCGAAAGGTCCTGACATATCTAAGCACATTGGAAGCTTCCTGGCAGCTTCAGTTAAATTACCGCCACAAGCTCTTCCTAATTCGCTTGCAGGGGAGAAAAACTTATAGCAGACTTCGTCGGAGCAAGACAAAGAAAGGTCACAGTTTGGTTTTCTTTCACATTCCTGCCTCAAGCATGATGCCACCCGTTGTATGGCAAGAACATACCAGCATCCTCCGGCCACCTGTAATAACGCAGATGCTAAACATGTCAAATTCTGATAACATTATTATGATAAATAAATTGAGAGGGAATTGAGATGAAGGACATACATGAGAAGCAATGATGTAGGCAATAAGATTAAGGCCAAAACCCCACCAAATGGTGCCAAAGATATAACCTGTGACTTTTTGCATTTTTCTCATTAAGTATATGCAGTGGTACACTTTAGGCAGGAATTGGAACAGGAACATCAATAGGAGTATTGTCATTATCAGCTTAATCTGCTCTTCTCTTATCAATTTGGGAAGAATTAACCAGAATACTCCCTGAAATATCAAATTGATCAGAAATTGATTATACATAGTGAGAGCATTCAATTAATCATATATGTTATCGAGCAGTTTTCTAGTTAATCAATTTTTTTTTTAGAACCAAATTAAGCTTGATAACATTACTCTGCTATATACACAAGAGGTTCATACTTCAAAACGCTATACATATTTTTAAAGAAAATATAGTTTCGAATTCCTTCAAAATATCATAAGAATCCCAATACTGATATCATATTCCACCTCAACCATTTCATCATCATCGTCATTGGTGATGATGCTAACTAATATATTCAACCCACTACAGAAGCCATTGTCACTTAGTAGCAGCCCATCAAATAACAGCCTAGCCCATGACAGCCCATCAAAACTCAAAATTGGTATTTCATCTCTAGAACTCTTCGTATACTAGAGGAGGTATAGGTGCTAATGTTGAAGTAATGCTTATGTTTGGATGATATTTATTTGCAAAAAAAAAAAAAAATAAACAGTTCAAATTATTTATAGTATAAATATATATATATTTTTTTCTCATAAAAAAAATGTTAAATCTGGAACTGGTTATTTTTATGAATTATTAATAAGCATTTAAGATTCCCTCCTCTTCACCAAAATTAAAGACTTTGAAACAAAAATTGTAGATACTAACATATAAATCCTAGAATCTAATTTATAAATTCTAGATCCTAAAATATATTGCCAGCATAATTTTACTGGCATTGATACAGTATTTTAAAATTTTTCCAAAATGAATTATTTAGTAGCTAATTTTAGCCAAATTTGTCAATTTGACAATTAAAATCTCATTATCATCACATTATTGGACAGCTGACCTTTTCGTTTTATCTCTATGAAACCAAATTCAATTGTGCGATATTGAATGGTAATTATGGCTACCTATTTAACAATTTTGAACGCAAAATATTATATTGTAGTCACATACTAGCCAGATCCTAGAATATATAATACTTCCTCCGTCTCATTAATATAGGAAAAAAAGTGTTTCTAGGGGTGAGCATGAACCGGTTCGATTCAAAAACCGATCCGAACCGAAAAAAACTGATCCAAAAAACACTGTATTTTACAAACCAATCCGATCCAAACTAAATTTTGGTTCGGTTCAGTCCAAATCAAACTAGTTCGGTTCGGTTCGGTTTGGACTAGCTCGAACAAAAAACATCAACTTTTTTTTTAAAAAATCAAAATAAAAATTTTATATAAGTAGTTTGTTTAAAAAAAAACAGAAATAAAAAAAAATTAACTTAAAAAAATAGTAATACTAAATAATACTATTAAATCACAATAAAATACTAAAATTCTCTTCTTTTTTTTTTCAACACTTAAGTTTTAACAACTATAAATTAGCATAAAAAATCACAATATAAAATGATAAAAGAATATAATGTCTAAAATTCTCTACAATTAGTATATATTAATTTTATAATTAATTTTAATATTTTACAAATTATTCTGTTTTTTGGTTTTTTCGGTTTTGAACCGAACCAAACCGAACCGAACCGAAATCCAAACTTCTTCATAACTTAAAACCAAACCGAACCAAACTATGAAATAGATCGGTTTGGTTCGGATCGGTTCGGTTTGGATTTTCGGTTTTTAGACATTGGTTTGGTTTTCCTCACCCCTGAGTGTTTACACACTGAACAAGGAAAGTTAGTTAATTTTATTGAAATTCTACATTTTGCTTTATTTTTTCTATTTTACCCTTCTACTATAAATAGTGTACATTAATTTTTTTTCTCAAATAAATCAATACTTTGAAACAATAAGGTTATTAATTATATAAATTCCGATAAGAAAAATTAAAATTACTTACATACATAATTTATTAATGTAAAAAAGGAAAATAAACGCTACAATTTGTATTTGAAAAATTACGGTAACTATATATAGAAATTAAATGTTTCTTGGAGCCAAAAAAAGTCTACAAATTTTCGAATGAAAAAATTAGATTTGAACCAAAATGTGTTTAAATATTTTTAAATGAAATTTCAAGCTCCAACATTTACCTCCAAAACACGCTAGCTATTACTCCCTTAAACATGACAGATGTAAAGTTTTGGGTTTAATATAGTACTCCAAAATTATGGAATATGAGTGTTTAATGGGTTAATTAAGGGTATTTCATTTTCAATAGATAGGGTTTAACAAATGTGCTACTTTCAATATAAACTTTTAAATAATATAAATAATAAATGATTGAATGTAAGTATTTATAATTAAGGTAAAATCAGTAAATTTATGGGCTAAATTTAGTTATATGTCTATTTCATGGGATGTCAAAAAGATACTTTTTTTTTTTTTTCTATTTTTGTGTGAGTGGGTGAATAGTATTTTTACTCAAAAATAACATGAAGGATTTAAATGGTGGAATTTTGCACACTGCAATTCCATATATTAAAAAAAAAAAAAATCTAGTGGTAAATTAGGAAGCCAAATATGATGAATTAAAAGCTGAAGAAACCCAGATGAACTTTTTATCTTATATCTGGAGTTGGGAAACGCAATACGGAGTACGGACAACTGCTAACCTCACCATTCATGCTTCATGCTACTAACCAACTTGCAACTTGCAACTAAATGTCTTTTTTAAATTTTTCTAATGATCCATATATCAACATTAATCTCACGAAACTTCGTATGATTCTCCTTCCCTATTTCCCAAAAATGAAATATTTACTTAGGAAAAGCTTTTTATGTGATGAAATTTTACCAATAGAAATCGGATTCTTATACTGCTTTTTTTTAAAAAAAAAAAAATCAAATTCTTATACTGCTATTTGAAAAGTAACTGATATTAAAAAAAGAAAAATAAAAATGTTTTAGTAACACTTTCCCAATGAGAACTTTTTAATTCATGTCCATATTTGCATTCACATACCCAATTAAACCTTAGTTGACACCCCAACTGATATGCTAATCGTATCATCATTTCACAGTTTTGATATGTTTAATCATGAACAGTCCAAATAATTGTGCGGCTAAGACATTCTGATATTTTTCTTATACTATATACAAGACAAATTTCATTTAAATGTGATAAGAAAGCATTACTTGATTACAACCAAATAAATATTAACGACTGTCATTCGCTTGTACAATGAAAATCTTTTAAAAAAAAAAATTAACTTAAAACGTGTATTATTAAGAGGTGTAATTTTATTTGAACTTTTCTTATATTAGGGACACAATTGAATCTCATTCCAATTAAATGATTCTTTTTTTGTTTTTTTCCCCATGAAGTTGATTTCTTTTATTAATAAAAAAATGTAAAAAAGATATTAGCCCATATGGAAAATACACATTTCACATTGATTTTACATTTTATCTACCATTTAAGAAACTATATAATATGTCTGTATATCATGTTATTGGTGTAAGCTAGTAATATTATAATAAGTCATATTTTAACCAATAGAAAATAATAAAGTGCAATTAATTAATTTTTTTATTTATTTAAAATAAAATTTTTAGACCATAAAATAAAAACTCTAAAATCACTTTTATAAGCTAATTTAGAAATAGGTATTTAGTATGAAATAATGTGTATTGTTTTTATTGGCTGAGTTAATTTCACGAGGAACACTGTAAAACGATGCGATAGCAATCGATGGGCAAATGATTGAAATTCTGGTAAAGTGACGTGTCAAAACATGGTTGGAGAAGGTGAGAATGGAAAAGTAAATTAGAAGTGGGAGTTAATAAAAAAAAAAGAAGCACCTGAGGGACGGGGAGAATCACAAAAGCATCGAACCAGAAGCCTTTCAAAGATTGGAAATAGTGTTTGGCAATAGTCCTCGCATCCCACACCAGTTTCCCGCACCCAATCACCAGCGACTCCCTCGACACGTACGCCAGCCTGAACTGCAGACACAGATGGCACAAATGCACCGCGTCCACACACGTGCGAAGCACCGTTACAACCGCAGCTAATCCACCGTCCATGTACAGGCACGGCGCCCCACCTCTCCCGATCGATAGAGAGTAGAAGAAGAGCGGATCCACGGCCAACGCCATCCCACGCGCCAGAAGAAACGCTCGATTCCAAGTCCGGACGCGCTTGCTGCGAGGATCGAGGACGGAACCGAAGAATCCGGAGGGAAGGCGAGCGGAGGAGGAGTATTTGTGAGTACCGGTGCGGTATTGAATTGGGACGAGAGATGAACCGGCAGAGGCAACCCATTCAGGCTGGTGAGCTTGGTCGCAGCTGGTGGAATGAAAGACGGGAACACCAACCTGAGTGCAGGCATAACATTCTACGCTAGTGGAGACGGGGGGAAAGTTTGAGTTTTCGTCAATGACGGCTGCGGAATTAGTGGATTCGGGTCCTCCGGTTGGGGCGGAGGTGTCATTTTGAGAAGTGGAATTAGTGTTGGAGTAGGAGCAGAGGAGAAGTCCAATCCACCTTTGGAAGGAGAAGTGGAGGTTGGAAAGAGAAGGCATGATTGGAGTGAAACCATGGGAGAGGGGGGGAAATTGAAGGAAGGAGTGGAATTGGGATTAGTGAAAGGGGGGAGAAATTTGGAGGAATTATAAAAAAACGAAACGTACGTGGGGGGAAGAAATGAGGAGGAGGAAGGAGGAGGAGGAGAAAGAATGGACTACGGAATGTAGGGTGAGGTGAGGTGGGGCTGATGTGTCTGATGCGGCATATGGTGGGGTCACTTCTCCCTTCCGGTTTGCAGTTTTGCACTTTAAATTGGACCACCTGACATTAGCATTTACCACAGCCACTTAATACACATTAATTAATTTTATTCCTCTGCTCTGTACGTTTAATTATTTTATAATTTCTTTGTAAACCCACCCGCATGATTTTATCCTTATTGCCTCTCCTCCATAATATTTTTAGTATTTTTTTTTTAGCTAATTGTGACATTAGTAACCATAAGAAGAAAATTTTTAGAATATTTTTCAAGTATGGTACTCCTTTAAAAATTCTTTTAGGGTATGATAAAAAGAGTAAGAATTATATTTTATAACTAAGAAAATATATACTTTTAGATCAATTATTTAAGACAAAATCTAATGCAAGGCTTCTTTTAAATTATAGTAGACAACTTGTATTTAAAAAAATTATTGTATTTAGAGACTTAATTAATAAATTGAGTAGGATTTGGATCATTTAAAACTGTAATGGTTAAAATTTTCATTTTACCAAATTTTAAAGGAGTCTAGCCTCTTTAGTTACCATTCAAAATTGAAGTTGGTATTTGAAATACTACTAAATCATTCCTTAAAATTAATTAAGGGGACATTTGGTTCAAAGTTAGAAATCGAAATGCGACAGAATTATAATCGGAATGACTATTATTTATTTTGTTTGATTCAATCTAGAATCGGAATCAAATTCTCTTTTAAACTATTTGGTTCTATAATGATTGGAATTGGAGTTAATACTAAAACTTGATGCAATATAATTTATTATGTAATAATATAAAAATAGTAATACGAATTACAATATTTATTCAAAAATTGAAAATGAATTTCAAATAATTGGGAATAGAAACTCAAAGTGTCAATATCCAAAATTAATCCAATGAGGTGTCCAAAGATTTGTCAAATTTTGCAACATGTATCACTCATCAAGCTTATATCCATTATGTATCATGGAGGAGTTGTGCAATATAACCAACAAACATAAATTCAATGGATGAAGAACAAGGGAGGTGACCGCAATTCTGAAATAGGATTCCAACGATTATTTGCATATTATATTGTCATAGCTTCAATGATTCATTATACCAAGAAACTGATCATTCAATAGGAATACATGATTCTCATTCTTATTCCACACTAACAATTTAGCAAACTAAACAACTCCTAGGTGTATGATTCGGTTATAAGAAGGGTGGTACCGAGGTAGAAGGCATAAGTAAGAAGTAGTATTGAAAGATGACATTAAGAATATTGATAAACTGAATTAGTACATATCGGGAATGGAGAAAGAATGATTGAGTTATATTAGTAAGAAGTATTTCTAATAGATGTATATGAGTTTTACAGAGATGGGATAAGGAATGGGACTTAAGTTAAAATGTAAAATATCTATTTAATTATAAACAAGTTGTTACATAAAGAGTTGGTGTCATGAGTCATGAAGTTGAGTTTCAAATCCAACACTTCCAATTACACAATTTTCTCTTAAAAACATGAATTGGTTAATTTGAGGTTGATCTGACATGCATGTGCGTGTTGGGCATAATCTTAATTTTCTCCAAATATTCACATAAATGCGGCTCCCATTAATCAACTAAGGTTTTGATTGGTTGAGTAGGGCCAGATTTATATACTAAAATCCAACTATTATAATTTGTATTAATGTGTATATGTCGACAAAAGCCAACTAGGAATTCTCTAGTTTTCTCATTACTAAACAAAAAGAAATTACCCAACATCGTAAACAGGTATTATAGCTTAAGGTTAATTATTTGATAAGAAAAAAACTTAAGGTTAATTACATGTTACCTTGAGATATTTTGGCAAAAGTATCATCAGATAAAATTTTAAATTATTTTTCACTTGATTATATGTAAATGTTTTACCAATCAATTCCACTAATCAGCAACAAATTCAGCAAATCCACAGCCATTTTACTATGAAGATGCGATACATATTATGGCCACACATATTAGAGGTGGCATCCAATTGCACATATTCTTATCCAATCATTTTTAATTAAAAAAAAAAAAATCATTTCGTATTTTAACTGCTACATTACATCAAAGTCCATGTTATTATAAGTTAAATTTCTATCATTTAACTTACTCTATATCAATAAAAACACCACCCTGAAATTACTGATAATTCAATCGTTCAGAAATCATTTTGAACCTCCTAAAGGTATATTCTTTTTTTTTTTTTTTTTTTTTAATTACATAGAAATAGGGACAAGTGTACAGATATAGGTAGGTAGCTAGTAATAGAAGTAACAAAATGAGCATGTGATTTCCGAGTTTGCAATATTGAGGTAATAATAATAATAATAATAATAATAATAAAAGACTTAGGAAAGTGAATTAATTAAAAGGGCGAAAATGTATATCAATTATAGAGGTATTTTGGATGTTTGTTCGGATTTAAGTAATATAGTTGGATTCACACATTATCTAGTAAAGCTATGTGGAGGGCTATCATCAATTCCATTTCTTCTCCCTATCTCTTTCATCTATCTACCAAAATCATTTGTGGGGCTATTTTCATGTATGTATAAAGAGAGAAAAAATTAAACAATTGTAATGAGGTAGGCAATATTTTGAGTTTTTGGTTAAGATCATTTATTTGTATGTATACAAAATTTAATAAAATAATAATAATTATTATGTGATCAAGGCAAATAATGAATACAAACCCTAATTCGGTTTGCGTTTTATTCCAGATTGGGATTGGAGATTTAAATGAAATGATCCATATTGAGAAAAGAAATGAATGGTTAAAGAGATAGACAGTTGAGAATAAAATTTTTTCTCCTGATTAGAAAGAGAAAAAAGGACATTAATGACAACATTTACACATGAGTGATGAAAGAACGATTCCGTTAACCTACTATTGTAATTTTGTTGGTAACGTAGATATGAGTTTATAGGAGGAGATTTAAGTTTGAATCTAAATATTAAAGAAAATCGTGAACCTTGAGAGTGTTGCGTTTAATTGCATGAGTAAACATATATGTGGGGTTGAGCCCATGTAACATGGAACCAATCGACTTGTATTAAAGTTCAATCTGCACCACTTATCTACCACTATTTAGACAAACCAATTAGTCACATAGGCTCAACCTCACATACGTAATCACTCACGTAATTATGTCCAACACTCTCAAGATCTACGAACTTTCTTCTTATACTTCCTACATGTAGGGATGAGTAATCTTTGGACAAATTTATTTCAATAAGGATACTTGTGATTTATAATTAAAAAAAAAAAAAGATTGATTCGATTAACAAATCAAACCAAATTAAATAAAAAAAAGAAAAAGAAAAACTAAAAAAGGAAAAGGAAAATCAAACGGAATTACATATCAAATTAAATTAATTCCTTCAGTTTGGATCAGTTCAAGTAAATAATGTATATTTATTGAATTTTTTACTATATAATTAATTAATATAAATTTATAATATATCATAGCCACATGATTGTTTATGAATATGACATACAAAAAAGCTTTTACGTAAATAATTAAAATTTTGACTTCGCATAAAATAATTTTATATAATTTGAAACTAATTTCAAATGAAATGGTAACAAAAAGCTAAATTACCAAGCTAGTAATGATAAAATCTCTAGCATCTATAACTTATATATAAACTAATTAATAAAAAGTCAACAACTAAGTCTATATTGAATCCTACTAACAAGTAATAACCATTTATTAAAATAACAACAAAAATAATAATAATAATAATAATAATAATAATAACCATTAATTTTTCAAACATACAAAATAACACTTCAAACTTTAAAATCAAATATTCATCCTTCAAGTTCAACATGAACAAATTTCAAGTGTACTTTTTTGTTCAAAATTCAAAAGTTAATATCTCAAAGTTAAATTTTGTTAAGCATTTCACATTGGCTAACTATAAAGGTCATAGAAAATTTATAAGTGTATAACAAACATTCTCTTTCGAGGTACCTTTTAGAGTGAGTTAACCCAATTTATCAGGGTATTAGAACTTCCTAATCCAATATTAGGTTACTTATTATATATTGTGTCATCACAGATGTTCATTTCTTTAAACTTCATGCTTGGTATATTTATTTCTCTTGTGAGAAGGATGTGTTAATTAAGTATCTCGCAATTGCTAATAAAAGTTATGTATCATGTATAAATTTACAGTATTCCTTTAATTCTCCTTCAAGATGCCTTTTAGATATGTACACTATAAGGAATAACATATTAGTTTACTCTTCAAAGGCATATTGGTTCTTTATCCATTTAACTTGTATGATCTAACTAGTTAATTAATCTATAGTATGTGAGGGTGGTTCAGCAGAAAGAAGAGGCTTTTGTAACAACTTCATATGGGTTCAGCAATAAGGAAGAGACTTTTACGATAACTCTATATAGGTTCAAATTCCATTGCTAAAGTGATATATATAAATCTTTTCATAAGTTCCTTTACGGGTTTTAAACTTTTTCTAGATCCTTGAATTGAAATATCTCTCCTTCCCTTGAATTTTGTTGTTTGTAATAAAAAAATCTAACCCAATCTTGTACAAATGAAATTCATTGACATATTGACTACATTATCCTTTTTTATTGTATGATGTAACACAATCTTCCATTTAATTACATTAACGTGTGAACAGAATAATATGGGTATGTATACAAATAAGGTACGGACCGTATTATATGTGATGTGAATATGCATGACAATGAAATATCAGACGACTAAGCTTTTCATTTTTCAAACAACCTTGTTTACTCTCCTATAAATTTTGTTAATTTGTTCTTTTGGTATTTATTAATTTTAGGAAAACTTATTTATTCGGGTAAATTAAAAAAATTATTGAAGAACTAAATTGGAAGTAGAATAGGATATAGATGGATTTAATGATTTAGGTTCAAATATTATTCCCTAGATTTTGAGATATATCAGTAACAACTCAAATTCACTAAAAGTTGCTAATTAACTTGTTCATAAAACCAAATTTCAATTATTTTATTGAAATAAACTAACCTTGTACTTTTAAAATACATGTTAATTTATAATTCCTAAGGAGATTTTCAATTTTTTGTGATGAAATTTGAAGTTGTACGTACTTTCTATAAGTTGGGTTGCATTTTTACGATTGTGACTTGTAATTAATTAACGTAAGTACAAAACGTTTATTTTTATTATTACTACTATTTCAGAATTTTGCATATAATTAATAAAATGTTAGGAAAGTTTCAATGTCCTAGCTAGGATATTTCCAAAGTCTCATTAGAGAGGAAAATCTCATTTTGATTGCAACCTCTAGAAAAAATCTAAAAAATTCCCTTGTTACAACATGGGGTCAATATTCGTGCGTCAAATTATACCGTATGTTTTAGAGTCTACAGTTTATATTCTAAAGTTAAAATTATATTTTCATTTTTAAAAAGAAATTAATTATAAATTAATTACACGGTGGATTTATGGGATATATATATATATGTCCATGACATTTTGGAGTGACAGGGATTAAACTGTAATTATGGTAAATTAGAGGGACTTAATGTGTAATTTGGATTAACCCTATAAATAGATGGAAGTTGGGATTTTCTCTATAAATAGAGAAGTCGGATCTCTGATTCATTTACGCGTAAGAACAGAAAACACTCACAGAGAGAAAACACGAAATGAAAACCTACTTTTTCGATCGTCAGAAGAATTCACGGATAGAACCCGTACTCTTTGTATTCGTACATACATAGGAAAGGTAACCAGAACGATCCGGTTTCTTGTGGTAATCAGATTCAATCCGTAAACAAGTTATCCTCTACATATAAACTGTAAATCCTTTTATTTATATTGTTTACGAGATCTGTGTATTTATTATACCGTCGGTTTAAATATGATTTCAATATAGATAAGAATAAATTTATGATGCCTATATGAAATTGTAATTTAGTAGTAAACATGCATGATCTGTACGGAAGACTAAAATTAAGAAAAATGGCCACTTCTCTAATCAATCCAAATTCAGGTCCCCACCTTCGAAATAATTCACTTGTCTTATTCAATTATTTGAATTTTCTTTATTTTATTAAAAAAAAAAAAGTTATACCAATATTTGTGTCTGGTAATATTTTGCGTTTGTGATCATAATATAAAAGTGGGTCCTAAAATCAGACATGTTGAGAGGAATATGATAATTGTTCATTGAAGTTAACATTTTGCAACCGCCCATCACTTCTGTTCTCTTATCAATTTCATTTTTGAATCTTTTCTTTTGCTTATTCAAATTACTCTATTATGAGAAATCAAAAGGTCACCCATATATATACCAACCTCACAAGGCTTTGTGAGGTTGGTATATTTATGGGTGACCTTCTGATAGCTAAGATAATTAATTTAGCTTATGGACATGAAATATTTGTCGGAATCGGCCCAACGGCTGACAAAAGAAATAATTAATATATGCACACGGAGTGCGAGATGAATTATTTTATTTGCTGAAAATTTTGACATTTTGAGAGTCGCCACCAATCGATTGTTTAGTGCGATTGGACACTATCAATAAGTAAAGATTCCATTTCAGTCCATTTACCGACTACGTGTACGGAAGACCTAAGTCGCCCTACCCCATCCATATTTGGTACTAAAAGTTGTAAATTATTTATTTTGATGTTATTTTTTTCATTCATTTTTATTCAAATAAACTTGAGTTTTTTTTTTTAAGAATAATACGAAAACGAACTATGATAAAAAGAAAATTCGAAATTTTGACCAAAATTCTATTTCTTATTATATACTGATTTTATTTAAAACAAGTTCTAAAAATACAATTTTATCCACAAAGAATCTAAATTATTCCTTTTTAAGTAATTCAAAAGAATTTTTTTCCATGCCTATTTTATGGAAAAGTTCTTTAATTGATTTTTTTTGCTTTAACTCTTTGTCATATTCTTTTTAAAATTTTAATTAAGACAAATAAAATTTAATAAAAAAACAAGAAAAGCTTGACCTTGGACGGGGCCAAACGTACTTACCAGCCCATCTATTATTATTGACCAAAATTATTGACCCGACCCGACTATTGGCCTGGTTTCATTAACCCTAAAGACATCCTAAACTCAACCCTAACCCTCTCTATCTGCATCAGCCCCTCCCCTCTCTTTATCTATGCTCTCTCATTCTCTCTCTAAACTCTGGCAGTTCTGTATCAGCCGGTATCACCTATCTGTCCTTGACAAGACAAGATGATGCCGCCTCTCCCCTCCTTCTTTGTTTCTGGTGGTCTGTGCTTCTCTTCTTCACCTTTTCTACCGCTAATCCCCGCATTTTTGTTGCCGCTATGTCTCTGTCCGAGACCAACATTCTGATCCGTCGTTATCAATGCTATGTCTCTGTCCGTGACAAGCATTCTGATCCATCAATGTCGCCTCTCCTTTCACGTCGTCGTCAGTTGTTGGTAGCCGGAGCTCACTACAAATCCCCACTGATCGAAGGGTTACTACAAATCTCCACTAATTGAAGGGTTGCTTTTTACTTCTCTTGTTTTGTCTGATTGTTTTTTTTTTGTTCGATTTTCTAAAGTAAACCCCTATGGTTTTTTTATTTCTCTTTATCAGGTTTGAAAAAAATTCATCTAAGCACTGGAACTCGCCATGACTGAATGGTAGCGATGAAAGAACCTATCACTGACAACAGTGTGTTCAGTTGTATCTCCTCTCTCTCAATTTCTATTTTATCTGATTTGTGTTTCTTTCGTATTTTTGTATATTTTTTGTCCAAGCTGGTACGATCGCTGAAAGCTCTCCGACAGAAAAGACCTCTCTAGTTAAGCCCCTAAACTTCCTATCTCAATTCCTTAAAGTGCATGTGCTTGGTTGAATGATGTTTTTTTAATACTGATTCTAAAAAAATGCTTGGAATTAGTTTAATCTGTGAATTTGAATTTGGATTGGTTTTTAAAACATCTAGCCTGAATGCATGTTTGAATTTACGAACTAGTCTTAAGTCTGAAATGGTTTCTAATTATGTTTAACAATGAAACATTTTTATTTTGGAGAAAAGTGAAATGCCATGATTATGTTGATTTTTGTGATGAAATTGTTATCTCAATGCATATGGGAATATGGAGATATGTGTATGTGCCTAATTTTTGATATGAAACATGCGTATATGTATGCTGGTTTGATGGACTAAAATGAGGTTTACATGAGCTAAAATGTATGAATTGAATCTGGATGTGAAATTTTGGTTGAGGTTAGAGTCTTGGATTCTATTTTCAACTGAAAGAAATTGTATGCATGTTTACCTTATTCTTGGATTCTAAATCCTGGCTTAATACAGGTGTTTGTTACCTAATACGTAAAATTACACATTAATGCCAATGGAATCTATGTTTGCTTGTGTTGTGGGTGATTCTAGTAGTTGTATGATGCAAGTATGACCTCACGAATGTAAAATTATGATTTCTGATCCGATAAGCCTTAAGTTCGTATGTCTATAGTGGTGAATGTATGTGTGATGGCTTTTAGATCCAAAACTGATTACATCTGTGATGACTAAAGAAATAATCATGAAAACCATGAGCTTCGGTGAATTAATGATTATGGTGATAGTAAAATTAGAACTATTGGGTTTTATTCATGAAAGGGTTTTTAAGGTCTTAATGAAAAATGCAAATGATGTCCTTTATTCCATTTTTATCATTGATGAATAAAAGGGTATTAATTTTTCTTCTATGATCTCAGAGCAGAATATTACTTATTTCTGCTCTCTTTTTTTCACAGGAATGACCTAAGCTCGTGGAAGGGAGAACAACACTAAAGCACTTAAGACTAAGGAATGGATTTAGATAGGGATCTAATTTATTAAATTTTTTTTTTATTTATTTAAGGATGACTGTAATAAGTGTATTTTTTTTTGTTTGGCTTTATTGCATATAGCACACACATATATACCAAGAGAAATGGATACTAAACCTAGACCTCAAAGCAATAGCAAGGAATGGGTACATTCTATGCCCTATCTCTTACTAGTGGTTTAGGACACCACCCAAAAGGATAGTCCTTTCTCCATATACATAGAGATAGTACCCCTCTTAGGACCATAACCGCCTAGAACAACACAGAAGGACTTGCTTTTAACCCTGTTTCTGTAAATATGGTTGTTGCCCTAAGGTTATGCACTAGCAAGTATACTAGGTCAATTGTAGTACTAGGCAAGACAAGTGTCGTATCCACAGAGAGTAAGGGAAATTCTAAAAGATCCTAGTAAATTACCAAATCTGAAGGTTTCCCAATTAAATTAGTACAAGGAAACTGTGAGCGGACAACGCGTTTTGGACGGGACGCGGGACTCCCTTTCGGAAAGGGGCGCCACGATCTCGGCAGGCCCCTCCCTCGCGTGGGGTTTTTATAAATGGAAAAAATCAGTTTTGGAAAATAAATGGAATTAATACATAAAAGAACCGAGACCTAAGTCTCGATGAATATTGTAGAGTTGCCACCCGGCTCAGCTCAACCGGGAAATTTATAATGCATCTGAACCGGACGAACAGCCGCTACACTATCCAGAGATTCGGGTCCGGACAAGTCCCTTATTTCGTGTCTAATTAAAATAAATATTGGTCAATGTTCAAAGATGGTATTTCAAATTCTAAAGTCAATTTTATTGAAATGAATAGACATGCAGCGCGCATACAAACTAAGGTAAAATAGTAAATAATTAAATTATTACAACCCGATCGAATAAAAAATAAAAATTCTCGCCTCACTTTACAAGCGCCTAATATACACGAGAATCTAGAAAAATACAACCGCCTAATATACACGATTTAATCTATTAAATTACATCCAAAATAAAAATAAAAATAAATTAAAACTTGCAAAACAGAGGGTTAGCACAATATATAGCACGCCACACGTTGGACTCAAATAGACAGAATTGGGAAATCAGGAATCGGGAGCATGCATTGAGGGGATAACCGGGTTGGCTCGGCTAGCTAGCCCGGTTAGACCTGGAAAACATTTTGAAACGTCCCTGTATTTTGGTTTTTGTGGAAAAATCATTTTGAAAATAATTTTTCCGGTTTACATGCATTTTTCTATATTCAGTGGGTCGGTTTTCGGGAGAACTGGATCTCCGTCGTTGAATTGTTCTAAATGTAATTTTACTGAAAATTGAATCTATGGTCGTGAATGCACACAACAAAATTCATTTTTGGGATTTTCTAATTTTTTGGGATTTTTGGGAATTTTTGGGGATTTTTATGGATTTTTGGAAATTTTTGGGACTTAAAGGTGAAATTCTGGTTCTGGAAACGACAGTCGTACGACTGTAAATTACAGTCGTGTGATACAACTATAGTCGTACGACTGTAATTACAGTCGTGCGACTGTAAACTCTCCAGACTCAGGATTTCGCCAAAATCTTATTTAAAACAAGCTGGAAAGAAAATCACATGGAAATCAAGAACACTCGTATGACTGTAACTACAGTCGTACGACTGTTCATCGAACTCAAGAATAGTCGCACGACTGTTCTTGATTTCCAGAACAGAAACGCAGAAAAAAGGATAGAAATGCAGAAAAAGCACACCAATCACCCAGAAAGCTTGTAAAAGAGAGGGGAAAAGGAGTGTTTACCTCTTTGGCATGCGTCCACCGTAGGATTGACCCCTGGCGTCACTCCAATCCACTAAAATCTGGACTTTTCTCCTTGATTTAGGGTTTGAGAGTTTTGGGTCCAAAGATTTCAAATGCTGAGGGATCCTGATGAGGAGTTCCTCCTTTTCTTTTCCCTTTGTCTCTCTGTTTTTCTTTCTTTTTTCCATCCCCCTTTTTCTGTCTTTCTTTTTCTGCTTTTATAGGTAATGATCTATAGTCGTACGACTGTAGTTTGACTACAGTCGTACGACTGTAGCGATAGTCGTACAACTATATTTTTACTTTTTTTTTGAAAGTAAAATTCCGGCGCTTACAGCTGTCCCTCGCGTGATCAAATTCACCACCCGAACTTAGTCTGAGATAGATGATGTGAATTTGAGAAACGCGATTCAAAGCGCCGCAGACTCAGGAAAGAACCCGCCGTTGAAATAAGCTGATATCAGGTCTAGGTTACCCGAGGTGATGCTGGGGAGGAAATAAGCCGATATCAGGTTTAGTTTACCCGAGGCAAAGCTGAGGAAGGAATAAGCCGATATCAGGTTTAGGTTACCCGAGGCAAAGTTGAGTTTGAAGTGTGGGATTTGAATTGGTTTTAAAGATCTAGGATTTTTCTTGAATCGATCTTCAAGAATCCGAAATATGGCTTGGGCGATTTTTCAAGGATTGGGAATCATGCTTGAAGAAATTCAAGGATTCGAAATCTAGCTTGAATGAAATAAAGGGTTTGATGTAGAACTAAGCCGATATCGGGTCTATGTTACCCGAGGCAAAGGAAGATGAATTATGGTTAAGCCGATATCGGGTTTATGTTACCCGAGGCAAAAGAAGATGAATTATGGTTAAGCCGATATCAGGTTTATGTTACCCGAGGCAAAGAGAGATGGATTATGGATTGGCCGATATCGGGTCTATGTTACTCGAGGCAAAGGAAGATGGATTGATGGATTAGCCGATATCGGGTCTATGTTACCCGAGGCAAAGGAATGTGGATTGTGGATTAGCTGATATCGGGTCTATGTTACTCGAGGAAAAGAAAGATGGAATTTTGACGATTTGAAATCTTACTGGAATTGGATGAACTTGAAATAATAAGAGGTTCAAGGATCTGAAACCATGCTTGAACATAATGGAGTTCAAAGATTTAAGATCTGGCTTGATTGAAAAAAGGGGTTCAAGGATTTGCGACCATGCTTGAACGTACTAGAGTTCAAGGGTTCGAAAATCTAGCTTGATGAAGAAAGGGATTTAAGGATTTATAACCATGCTTGAACGTAATGGAGTTCAAGGGTTTGAAATCTGGCTTGAATGAAGAGGGTGGTTCAAGGATTTGTAACCATGCTTGAACGTAATGGAGTTCAAGGGTTTAAAAAATCTTGTTTGAATAAAGGAAGGGAATTCAAGGATTTACAACCATGCTTGAACGTAATGGAGTTCAAGGGTTTAGAAATCTTGCTTGAATGAGATGAGGAAATAGGTTTAGGAAGGATAATTTTGGTGTTGGCTGGGGAATGAGTATTTATCCCTTGATCGATGATTTTGGAAACAAAAATTTTTACCCCTTCGATCAAGGATAAATACGGCTTGATTGCTTTGCCCCTTGGAAACTTGATTGTTCTGCCCCGACATTGTGCCATATCTGCTTTGAGAGCGATCCTGGTTAAGGGAGACCTAGTGATGGCAGTGGATACCTGCACTTGGATGAGTTGCGATGCATATGCATATGAATTGTATGTGTTTACTTTAACTGTATGCATGTATGTACGGATGCATGTATAGTTCTAAATGTATACATGCAACATGTGGCTTATGCTTTGTTCTTGGTATCCGTGCGAGCTCGGAGACGGAATTCACGGCTTGTGGCTGGCCCCGATGGTAGCCCAGGTGACCTAGTTCGATTGTTCCGGTATGTCTTCTGATCGATTGACTACTACGCTGATCTAGGTGTTGGAGGAGTTGGCTGTCTTGAGTGACCTTCCACTTTACCCTCTGTATATTCTGAAGCATTGTTAGGCTCAGTGGATCAGGGTAATAGGCCGTGCCGACGGATGGTCCGTTTGGTTGAGCAAGAAGATGGGAGTGAGACTTTGCATTTCCGCACCGCATAATAGGAGCTCCTGCGATATTATCACGGGTTTGGATGCAATGTCTTACTGATGGATGTTTATATGTAATGGCATGGTGCATGCAAGATGAACATCTGATTATAAATCTAAACATGCACAATATTGCAATGGTGACATCAGAATGAGTATAACAGGTAATATGACAGTGACTCTGACTTTGTATGTCACCCCTCTCCTGTTGCTGACACGTCCTATCAGTTTTCCGTGTCAACAAACTTTTTTTTTCTTTTTTTTTTTGAGAAAGATTTTGTGATGGGAATTTTATCTGCGTTGATCCCTTTCGCAATGGTTTGTCTTGAGATCGGAAAATACACCTTGATGTGTTCATTGCGACTCGTGAAGATACTGCTGTTGATGATACCCAGTGGTTCGGTTTTTTTACTTTCCCCGAGCATTATAGGTTTGTGTTTGGGAAGTATTATGGGTTTGTGTTTGGGAAGTGAAGCACTTCCACAGATAAGGTTTGCTGTGCAATATAGCCTGTAAGTGAACATTGACATGCAATGACATGACAAATGCATATTGAACACCAAAATTGAATACAAAACATTCATGACATAATGAATGTGAATGCATTAGGAAAATCTAAGATGTGGCTCTGGCTTTAATTGATGCCTCTCCAAATTACCAATATGCCCTTTCGGTTTTACACATTGGAGTTCTTTTTTTTTTTTAGCCCGATCATTGGATAGAGTTGCCATTGTGGACGGACAACCTGAGATGAATTCAACTAACCACTGGATTCTTATGCGGTCTGATGCCGTATTCATGTTTCCAATTCACCCCAGATTCCAATTCAGGCACAGTTCCCGAATACTGAATTCTTGAAATGGTTGGCAAATGCAACTTTCCCTTTGAATATGAGCACAACAGACTTTATAAGCTTTCCTGTTGATGGTATCGTCCCCCTCATGATTGTTGAAAGCTTTGTAAAGCCAAGTTGTCCCTACACTGTCGGTGAGGTTCACAAATGCATAACCAAAATTTCCCCCAGTCTTGAAATCCATAGGCAAATAGAGGAAATCATAAGCAGGTTTCTCTTTGAACTTATTCTTGTTTTCCTCCAGATGATGCTTGCCTAGAATTTGTAGCAGATTATGTCTTTGAAACTGATTTGGTAGACTTCTGATCATCAGGCTTGTTTTTCCACCAAGATTAGCTTCAATCTCTTTTTTTTTTCAGTTTGGTCTCTTCAATAGTCAATTTCTTGGGCGACCACTGTCGTTCCTTTTCACCTACAGAAATTACTTTCTTCTTACTCTGGAATCTTGGAGCTATGTATTTCATTTTCCCCCTTTTCAGCATTGTTGAACTCATTTGAAGCAGATTCATATCCAAATCCTCTATCTATCATCAAATCAAATCCCTTCCCATTATCTGAGGGTACTAAATAATTAGTCGGGAGTTTAGATTGAAGAGAAATGGTGTGGGATTAAAAGGGTATCCCCAATTTGGTACAGGTTGATGATAAACGAAGATGGATTGAAACAGCGCCATAACCACCTGTTCCGATGCCCTTCCGCTGATGAGATGGTGCGGAACGAAAATGACATAAAGCAGCATTGGGGTTCAACTTCTTGTTAGAGGCCGTTGAAGGTAGAAAATATGGAATCACAGAATCGGTTCAAGTTCCAGAGAGAAGATGAAAGATAGAAGATGAAAGTGAAGGAAAGACAATAAAGGGAAGACAAAGGTGTTGAAGGTAAATGGAGAAGACAGAGAGGAGAGTGAAAAGGGAACTGCTTTGAGTAAAGACACCGATCTTCTCTGTTACCGCACGAAGTTAACTTTTCAGAACAGGCAACAACGTACTTATCTCTATTGTCTCAACTCATTGACCCCGGTATTTCATGCAATAGGTGGGCCGCGCCTAAATTCATTAAGCACTCAACAAAGTTTGACTCTATGATTGAAGAGAGCATAACTTTAGGCCAGAAGCAGAAATTTGACTGTAAAAAAGAGCTGAGATCTTCCACCGGTGCTTGCCTTTTTTTTTTTCTTCTTTTTTTTTTCTCTTTTTTTTTGAAGAAGCTAAATCCAAACTACAGCCACCTATTGATTTTCCTGCTGCATTCAGATTCATGTATGTCATGCGTGTTTGATATGTCTTTTTGGATGAACAATGCATGTGTAATGTCATATGCACATGAATGCCACACAAACAAGACTATACATGCACTAAAATTAATGTCTGCTTCAGAGTTTTACAGCATGGTGGGTGGCGAAGGTCATTTGGATTTCTTAGGGATTGGTGCTTTTTGATGGGTTTGGTTTTTTTTTTAATGTGAGATGCTTTTTCGAGCATGAATTAAGCTCAAAGCTTCATCTTTGGGATTGGCCCTGAAATTTGGTGATCGTCCCCGATTGGAATGATTCGGGTGTATTGTGGGCTGTTTAAGTTGAAAATTTTAGGGCAAGACCAACAGTGTTTTTGGATCGTGGTTTGTAGGGATCACTGATCTACGTTGGCGATTGGTTCGACAGAAATGATGCCATCTCATTATTTGCTTGGTAGACTTCTTCTCTTTCTCTCTCTCTTTTTTTTTAAAGAAAAGGGGTGAACCGAAGTCAGGTTCACTTGTAAATCCCCTGTAAGACTCAGATTGATGTCATGTATCTTAATATTATGCGTGATGGAAATGTCATCTCAGATGATCAAATGCATGCTTAATGCCATATACATGCAATCACCACACAAGTGAGAAAAATAACAAGATGCATTTCATTCAAAATGAGTTCAATACACTTTACAAACAAAATGAGTTCCCTGTGGGAAGGAGCCTCTAAAGGTATTGATCTCACAGTGCCCGACTATTCCTTATCTGGTCACTGCCCCACTTTCATCAGATCAGGCTTTGGAGCTCTTCATCATATTCCTCTCCCCGAGAGGTTTGAGGAATTTCTTTACCAGTCTCCCTGCTAGCCCCTAGTTGCTCATTAGTAGTGGATGGCACCTTTAATCTTCCCTCATTAACTAACTTCCGGATCTCCTTCCTTAAAATATAACAAGCATTGGTTCGGTGACCCGTCACCATATGATAGGTGCAGAAGTTGTTCTTTTGATCCAGTGCCAGCTCCACATACGGCTTGACACTCTGCAGTAGCCCCTCTTTTCTACATTTGGCAAATAATTGGCTCAGCGAGAAAGGCTACGGGGATATGCCCTTTCCGTCACCCTTCGGGAGTGAGCTCCTGGTTGGTGGCAAAACAAGGCCAGTGTTGGCTTTGAGGGGAGCCATTGATTCTGCTTCACCATTCAGCCCTCTAATTACTCCCTCAAGCTCAATCACACGTGCCTCCAATTCAGAGCACCTTGTCGTCAGCTTTTCCACCTTGTCCAGGTCACCTCCCAGCATTTCCTTCAACATTGCCGCTGCCTCTTCCCTGACCGCCTTTCGGAATCACGATGAGGCAACGTAATCATCTAGGACATCTGTTACGGTGTTGAAGTTCACTGGGCCAGCCATTCTCGAGACTCCTTCCCTTTCCTCCCCTGATAAGAACATTTGCTAGCACTGACTGGGGCATGTGCACAAAGGATACCAAGTCAAGGGATGATGCAGGTATGAATGCGAGATGCGATGCATACGTGTATGAACGATGATGTCATGTGATGCCATGTCATGCTATGCAACCCTAAGCCAGTCAAGTGCACACAAAGCCAGGAATGGAAACATGCAAAATGCAATGAATGTTGTTGACGAAGCTATATGCTGAAGTATAGCGTGGCATATAAATATACACCACATGGATAAAATGACACACAGGGTGTCCACGGATCGAAGCAAGGTGATACTTGCGAAGAGCTTACGTGTAGAGTGTATCTTACACGGGAGGAGAGTTAATATTTGAAGCAATACATGTAGAGCGGATCTTACACGGGGAAGAGATGTAGTGTTTAAAGCGGTATGTGTAGAGTGTGTCTTACACGGGGAAAGGTTTAGTGTTTAGAGCGATACGTGTAGAGCGTGTCTTACATGGGAAGGAAGGATAAAGTTAAAGCGGTACGCGTAGAACTTAGTCTTACACTGGGAGAGGTTGAATGTTTAGAGCGATACGTGTAGAGCGTGTCTTACACGGGGAAAGGTTTAATGTTTAGAGTGATACGTGTAGAGCGTATCTTACACAGGGGAAGGTTTTGTGTTTAGAGCAAAATACGTGTAGAGCGTGTCTTACACGGGGGAAGGTTTAGTGTTTAGAGCGATACGTGTAGAGCGTGTCTAACACGGGAAGGAAGGATAGAGTTAAAGCAGTATGCATAGAACTTAGTCTTACATGGGGAGAGGTTGAATGTTTAGAGCGATACGTGTAGAGCGTGTCTTACACGAGGAAAGGTTTAATGTTTAAGGTGATACGTGTAGAGCGTGTCTTACACGGGGGAAGGTTTAGTGTTTAGAGCGATACGTGTAGAGCGTGTCTTACACGGGAAGGAAGGATAGAGTTAAAGCGGTATGTGTAGAACTTAGTCTTACATGGGGACAAAGGGTAGAGTTTGATGCGGTACGTGCAGAGCTGGTCTTGCACGGGAAGATTTGGAGTGGTACGTGTAGAGCTTGGTCTTACACGGGGGAAGGTTTAGTGTTTAGAGCAATACGTGTAGAGCATGTCTTACACGGGGAGGAAATGTCCAGAGCTTGTCTTACACAGAAAGATATATGGAACGATACGTGTAGAGCTTAGTCTTACACGGGGACAAAGGGTAGAGTTTGATGCGGTACGTGCAGAGCTGGTCTTGCACGGGGAGATTTGGTATGACACGTGTAGAACTTAGTCTTACTGATAGGTATATTTTGTGCATATATTTTTATCCTATTTTGTGGCTTTTATTGCTCTATCTTGGTTTAATTTAGGCAGATTTTATCTCATTTGTTCTATTTTTATGTTTCAGGGCATTAAAAAAGGAATTTGAACATTTTAAGACTAAATCGCCTATTTTTGGAGCTCAAACGTGTAATTTGGAAGAGCAAGGAAGTCCCAAGGCATGGGCGTGCCTCATGAAGAGCCAAAACTGAAGAATTTTTGAGAAATAGAAACTAGTCATAAGACATGCCCGGGCTGCAGAATTACGAATTTTGTACTCCAACTAATTTTAGGAGTTTTCCTTTTTAGCTTGTGGGCTATTTTAATTTCTCCCTTTTTTTGGCAAGTAGGATAGGGAGAAATAACTAGCATTTTAAGACTTTTATTTTAGGAATAACTCTAATTAAAGAATTAGTTTTTATCATTAATTTTAGGAGTTATTTCCCAAGTAGGTCTCTCTCTCTCTCTCTCTCTCTCTCCATCTTGGAAAAGGAAACGTGTTTTAGTGGGAGAGGGGGACGTTTTCAGCATTATTCTTCAAGTCTGGAATTTTTTCTTTTTTTGGGAGAGAAAAACGTGAAATTGGGAAGAAAGGGGCAAGAAGATAGGTTTTTCAAGGTTCAATCCGCAACTCCTCTCCGATTTCTCTCCACAAGCCTCCATTGGGATCTTCATCTTCCTAGTTTTTCTTCTTAACTCCCTTTTATTATGTTTTCTTTCATTTATTCATTTGTTTATAACTCAATTATGAACTAATTCCTCCATAGCTAAGGCTATGGTGGAGCTTAGTAGGATTTCCATGTAATTTCCCTTGTTTAATGCAATTCATTCGTATTATTTTTCCATTATTGTGTTATGATTGCTTAAAGCTTTGAATGCGTGACCATCTATTTCAAAGTTCATAGTTAATTCATAATTGACCAAAGGACTGAATTAACGGAACCTCATAACATGACAAATGCATGACCATTGCTTTGTGGCTCACTAGTTCGTGCTAGGTTTTCGTATGCTTAATGCTTCTCAAATTAATTGCTTAAGACCGAACAAGTTTAAGTAGTTAGGTTGAGGATTAGAGTTAGCAGCCCTAACCGATGTTAATTGTTTGAGGAATTCGCCATCTTGGGAATTTAATAAGTTTGATTGCATAACCCGAGGAAATTGCTAGAATGAATCTAAGTAAAATCATTTGCCTTAGCCAATTTCTCCATTGAGTTTTTATCCGCTTGCATCCTTATTTTAGTTTAAATTATTTTATTTAATTTGTTGTTTTTTAGTAGATTTTATTTTACAAACCCAAAATCAAAGATATAATTTCGCCCGCCTAAATTAACAGAAAATGATTGCATTTAGGATTAGCATACATAGTCTCCGTGGGATCGACATCCTTCTTATTTCTATATTACTTGAGCGACAGAGTACACTTGCTCCATAGTGTGCGTTTTACACGCATCAAGTTTTTGGCGCCGTTGCCGGGGATCATTTTTATGCGATACTAATTAATAGGTTTCTTTAATTTAGGTTCTTCTTTCTTTTCTTTTATTTTGCTGATTGTGTATGCTTAGTAGAAGCAGTGGTATTCTTCCTTTACCTATTGACCCTGAAATTGAGAAAACTTGTCGCAGGAACAGGAAGCAAAAGCGTGAGGAACGAAGGCAAGCTATGGAAACCGATGAGCAAAGACAAGCTCGGCTGGCTGAGGAAGCGAGACAGCAGAATGACCGACCAATCATGGAACTTTTGGCTCCACATAGACATCAGAATAACTCAAGCATCGTTGCTCCACCTATAAATGCGATGAGTTTTGAGATTAAAACTGGGATGCTACAATTGATCAAGCATTGTGGCCAATTTGAGGGAGAGCCGGACGAAAATCCAAACGATCATTTGGATAAATTTTTGATGCATGCAGATACTTTTAGACAGGAAGGTGTCTCAACGGATTCTATTCGGATGAAGCTCTTTCCATTTTCTCTGAAGGGGAGAGCACTGGATTGGTTGAAATCTCTGGAGCCAGGATCGATTAGAACTTGGGATGAGTTGGAGAAGGAATTTTTATCATATTACTTCCCACCTTCCAAGACGGCAATATTGAGGAATGAAATCACCTCCTTCAGGCAATTCGAGTCAGAAACTTTATTCACAGCTTGGGAAAGGTTCCGGAAGCTACTGCGAAATTGTCCACACCATGATCTTCCTAAATGGCAGTAAGTGAGTACCTTTTACAATGGTTTGACCCCCTCCAACTGTGCCACCATTGATTCGGCTGCAGGTGGTAACATATTCAGAAAGACACAAGGGGAAGCGTATGAGTTAGTTAATGAGCTAGCCAAGAAGAGTGCTCAGTGGCAAGCTGAGAAGCCAAGTGGAAGGAGACATGGTGTGTTTGCCATGGAAACAAGGGCAAGCGATCCAGTTGTAGCTGAGTTAAGTCGCAAGATGGACTTGATGATGGCTCATTTAAGTCTAAAGCAACCAGCACAGGTCGTGGTGTGTGCAAATTGTGGAGGAGATCATCAAAGCCATGAATGCCAACTGGGTAACCCATTCGAAGAAGATACAGTTAATGTAAGCTACATGGGAACTAGTCAAAACAGATTTCAAAACAACCCCTACAGCAACACCTATAATCCAGGATGGAGGAATCATCCTAATTTCTCTTATTCCAATCAGCAGAACGTGTTGAGACCACCCCCGAGATTTAATGGGAATGAGCAGAGAACTCAACATCACCAACAAGCTCAGCAGACTCCAAGGCAGAATTCCTCTTCAACTGACCCGGTTCTATCCATTCTAAAGGACATTTAGACTCGCCTAGCAAACAATGAGGCATATTGTAGAGATTTGGGCACTCAAGTAGCTCAATTAAACAGGGGTAGAACAGAAAGGGCCCCTGGTGCTCTTCCTAGTAATACTGAGGCAAATCCGAGGGAGCAAGCTCAAGCTATAGTTCTGAGGAGTGGAAAGGAAGTGGACACTCAACCTCCTAAGCAACCATCTCAGTCTCTGCAAGCAGGTAAAGAACCAAAAGAGGTAAGTGACTCTAACGATAAACATGAAAATCCTGTACCTCCTAAAATGTTTGTTGATCCTGTCATAAAACCTTATGTGCCTAAATTACCTTTTCCTCAAAGGTTAAAAAAGGAAAAACAAGATCAGCAGTATTCTAAATTCCTTGAGATTTTTAAGAAATTGCATATTAACATACCCTTCGCAGAAGCTTTAGAACAGATGCCTGCTTACGCTAAATTCTTGAAGGATATATTGTCCAAGAAAAGGAAGATAGAGGAGTATGAAATAGTTGCAATGACGGAGGAATGTTCAGCTATTATTCTTAATAAGCTACCTCCTAAGCTTAAGGATCCAGGGAGTTTCTCTATCCCTTGTACCATTGGTAACTGTACCTTTAAAAGGGCATTATGCGATTTAGGTGCCAGTATTAATTTGATGCCTTTGTCTGTTTTCAGGAAATTGGGACTAGGAGACCCGAAGCCGACCAATATGACCCTTTAGTTAGCTGATAGATCAATTGCTCATCCAAGAGGGATAGTGGAAGATGTACTGGTTAAAGTAGATAAGTTCATTTTCCCAGCTGATTTCGTGGTGATTGACATGGCAGAAGATGACATGGTTCCTATTTTGTTGGGTAGGCCATTCTTAGCAACTGGGAGAACATTGATTGATGTCCAACAAGGGAAGTTAATTCTTCGATTGCAAGATGAAGAAGTGGTTTTCAATGTTTATAATTCGCTTAAATATCCTAGTGCTGAATTTGAGAGTGTCCATTTTATTGACTTTACTGATGAGTGTGTTGAGGATGTTTTTCAAGCGATGCATTGGACCGACCCATTGGGAAAGGCCATGATGAGCGTTAGTTTTGGGGGGAATGCAGAGGAAGACTTGATTGATCTAGAAACCCAAGCTATTATTGCTTCTCTTAATGATAATAAGGAGGATTGCTTGTGGGTGAGGGATCACTTTGAAAGTCTAAACCGAGAGGATAAGCCAAGGGCAAAACCTTCATTGGAAGAAGCTCCAATCTTAGAATTGAAACCTCTACCCTCCCACTTGAAATATGTATTTCTTAACCCTCCATCTTCCTTACCTGTCGTTGTTTCTTCATCCTTGCCAGGTGACTTAGAAGAGAAATTACTGCAAGTGCTTAAAAGCCATAAGGGAGCATTCGGGTGGTCAATCACAGACATCAAGGGAATTAACCCTTCCTTATGCACACACCGAATTTTTATGGAGGAGCAAGTAAAACCCACGGTGCAACCTCAGAGGCGGTTGAATCCGAACATGAAGGAAGTGGTAAAGGCTGAGGTAATCAAGCTACTTAATGCAGGTATTATCTATCCTATCTCTGATAGCCCATGGGTAAGCCCGGTACAAGTGGTGCCTAAGAAGGGTGGCACCACTGTGATGGAAAATGACAAGCAGGAATTGATTCCTGTGAGAAAAGTCACTGGATGGCGTATGTGCATTGACTATAGAAAATTAAACGAAGCCACCAGAAAAGATCATTTTCCGCTACCTTTTATTGATCAAATGTTAGAACAAATGGCTGGGCATGAATTTTACTGTTGTTTAGATGGTCTGTCAGGTTATATGCAAATACCAGTAGACCCTTTGGACCAAGAGAAAACCACATTTACTTGTCCGTATGGTACTTTTGCATATAGACGTATGCCATTCGGATTATGTAATGCACCGGCCACTTTTCAAAGATGTATGACTGCTATTTTTTCTGACATGATTGAGGATTTCATGGAAATCTTCATGGATGATTTTTCTGTTTTTGAATCCTCTTTTGATAGTTGTCTACATAATCTTGATATAGTTTTACAAAGGTGTGAGGATACTAATTTGGCACTTAGCTGGGAGAAGTGCCAATTCATGGTACAAGAATGTCTTGTTTTGGGTCATAAGGTTTCCAAGAGGGGGATAGAGGTCGATCCGGCCAAGGTGGAGGTGATCGGTAAATTACCCCCACCTACGAATGTCAAATTGGTACGTAGTTTCCTTGGACATGCAGGTTTTTATAGGCGGTTCATTAAAGATTTTTCCAAAATTGCTAAACCCTTGTCAAATTTGCTCACAAAGGACACTATGTTTGATTTCTCTGATGAATGTATGCATGCTTTTAATGAGTTAAAAGAGAGATTAATTAATGCACCAATTATGACTAGCCCAGATTGGACTCTCCCTTTTGAATTAATGTGTGATGCTAGCGACTTGGCTGTAGGAGCATGCTTAGGGCAAAGATTGAACAAAATTTTTCATCCCATCTACTATGCTAGTAAAACATTGAATGATGAACAGCAACACTACACTGTCACTGAAAAGGAATTACTTGCTGTAGTTTTCGCTTTCGATAAATTTCGTTCATATCTAGTGCTTTCAAAAGTTGTTGTTTATACTGACCATGCAGCCCTTAAGTATTTGTTAGCAAAATAGGATGCCAAGCCAAGATTAATCCGCTGGATTCTTCTTCTTCAAGAATTTGATGTTGAAATAAAAGATAAGAAGGGAACCGAGAACGTAGTTGCAGATCACCTCTCTCGAATTAACTTTGAAGCCAAAAGATCTTTACCATGCGAGGAAATAAAGGAGCACTTTCCAGATGAAATGTTGATGGAAATCTCCTCACTACCATGGTATGCTGATTTCGCTAACTTTTTAGCAGGTAATATCATTCCACCAGGACTCACTTATCAGCAAAAGCGTAAGTTTTTCTCTGACGCTAGACATTATTTGTGGGAGGATCCATATCTGTTCAAAATTTGTGGTGATAATATGATTCGTCGTTGTGTACCAAGTGAAGAGGTAACCTCTATCCTTACCCTTTGTCATACTAAGGAGCCCGGTGGCCACTTGGGGCCAACTAGGACGGCGGCCAAGGTCATGCAATGTGGTTTCTATTGGCCGACCTTGTTTAGAGATGCTTATGATTTTGTTAAATCTTATGATGCATGCCAACGAACTGGTAGTATTTCTTGGCGGCATGAGATGCCTCAAAATGGTATTTTGATTTGTGAACTTTTTGATGTTTGGGGTATCGACTTCATGGGACTGTTCCCTAAGTCTTTCAACAATGAGTATATACTTGTCGCTGTCGATTACGTATCAAAATGGGTTGAAGCCGTAGCTCTACCAACAAACGATGCTAGGGTGGTAATTAAATTTCTTAAAAAGAATATTTTTACTCGCTTTGGCACACCTAGAGCAATTATTAGTGATCGAGGAACCCACTTTTGTAACAAACAATTTGACCAACTGCTGAATAAATATGGTGTCACCCATAAGGTAGCAACACCGTATCACCCACAGACAAGCGGTCAGGTAGAGATATCCAATAGGGAACTAAAGAGCATATTGGAAAAAACGGTAAATTCTTCTAGGAAGGATTGGTCCCTTAAGTTAGATGATGCATTATGGGCATACCGCACTGCATTTAAAACACCAATTGGTATATCCGCTTATCGTTTAATTTTCGGAAAGGCATGCCACTTACCTAACTACTTAAACTTGTTCGGTCTTAAGCAATTAATTTGAGAAGCATTAAGCATACGAAAACCTAGCACGAACTAGTGAGCCACAAAGCAATGGTCATGCATTTGTCATGTTATGAGGTTCCGTTAATTCAGTCCTTTGGTCAATTATGAATTAACTATGAACTTTGAAATAGATGGTCACGCATTCAAAGCTTTAAGCAATCATAACACAATAATGGAAAAATAATACGAATGAATTGCATTAAACAAGGGAAATTACATGGAAATCCTACTAAGCTCCACCATAGCCTTAGCTATGGAGGAATTAGTTTATAATTGAGTTATAAACAAATGAATAAATGAAAGAAAACATAATAAAAGGGAGTTAAGAAGAAAAACTAGGAAGATGAAGATCCCAATGGAGGCTCGTGGAGAGAAATCGGAGAGGAGTTGCGGATTGAACCTTGAAAAATCGGAGAGGAGTTGCGGATTGAACCTTGAAAAACCTATCTTCTTGCCCCTTTCTTCCCAATTTCACGTTTTTCTCTCCAAACCCCAAAAAAAGAAAAAATTCCAGACTTGAAGAATAATGCTGAAAACGTCCCCCTCTCCCACTAAAACAAGTTTCCTTTTCCAAGATGGAGAGAGAGAGAGAGAGAGAGACCTACTTGGGAAATAACTCCTAAAATTAATGATAAAAACTAATTCTTTAATTAGAGTTATTCCTAAAATAAAAGTCTTAAAATGCTAGTTATTTCTCCCTATCCTACTTGCCAAAAAAAGGGAGAAATTAAAATAGCCCACAAGCTAAAAAGGAAAACTCTTAAAATTAGTTGGAGTACAAAATTCGTAATTCTGCAGCCCGGGCGTGTCTTATGACTGGTCAGCTTCTATTTCTCAAAAATTCTTCAGTTTTGGCTCTTCATGAGGCACGCCCATGCCTTGGGACTTCCTTGCTCTTCCAAATTACACGTTTGAGCTCCAAAAATAGGCGATTTAGTCTTAAAATGTTCAAATTCCTCTTTTAATGCCCTAAAACATAAAAATAGAACAAATGAGATAAAATCCGCCTAAATTAAACCAAGATAGAGCAATAAAAGCCACAAAATAGGACAAAAATATATGCACAAAATATGCCTATCAACTTCCCCACACTTACACTTTGCTTGTCCTCAAGCAAATAACAAATATCCAACTCTAAAACAAAAGAAAGAAACTTGAAAAATTTTGTCTTTAAATAAATCTCAAATAATAGACTTTAGAAACCAAGGCTCCAAACTCATCTAGTAAATCCAACACACTTCCCAAGGGAGAGATCACAACAATTGGACACTTAACCCGAACTTCAAGTAATCAAAGTGATTCAATTAACTATAAGAATATGAGCTGCATCACTAAAATAGTATACTTCTAAGTTGCTCTCCCATCAATCACACAAACAAAGGAGAAATAGGGCTTTATTCACACACAAGTTTCCTCGGGGTACCAAACAAGCGATCAAGCAACAAATTTTTATTTTATTGTTCACAATATTAACCGTGCTTGAGATGTTACTTAGCTTCTCCGAACAAGCAACAATGATGGAGCAAACAACAATGCACCCGACTTAATCAACTAAGCACATTCAATCAAGTGGCTACTAGCACTATTCATAACTTTACTTTGTAAAGTCAGCGGAATAGAAATGTAATTATATATTATAAATTGATTCATTCTTTTTTTTTTATTTAATTACACGGAGAGGAAATGTGCAGAGCTTGTCTTGCACGAGAAGATATTTCGGTATTTAGGTGTGCGGGACATAAGGACAGGGTTTCTAATGATTATGGAGGACCTAAAGAGCTTGATGGAGTTTCTAGCGTTTTTGGAACACTTAAATGACGGTAGTGTATGCTGTGAAGTCCTTGGTGCTTATGGAATGCTTGAACGTTGTGGAGTGCTTGAATGTTTGATGGATGAATAAGATGTACATCGTGAGATAATGAGGATGATCCCTCTTTGTTTTTATTATTTTATTTTATTTTATTATTATTATTTTTTTTTTTTTGACTTTGGACATTCCAAGTGCACCCAATGCTATGCAAAAATGCCATGTGTGGACCACCACACGGCTGAAAGGTTCGGCACCTTTGGGGCACCTAATGAATTTCGTGAAATGGTCACGTGTGTACCAACACACGGACGGAGTTCGACGCTTTGTAGGTCTATGAGATGATATAAAATGGTCACATGGGACCGGCCCATGGACTGAGTTCTGATGCTTTTGACCGTATCAAATGAAATGATGTTGTAAGTGAGTCACGTGTACTGGGGACACGGACAGAGATTCGGCGTTTGGGGAACACCTTTCATGATTTGGGATATTATGATATGTCCCTACATGCGTACTAATCCGGCACTCGGGGAGTGCCTTGAATGATATAGTAATGTCATGAAGTAACCCGATGTGGGTCACAGTGTTGTATGATGTTTGTGATGAATGGATATGATGTCATGAAATGCAACGTGTGGATTGTCACACGGAAATATACCTAGGACCATTGTGGTCTCTATAGAATGAAATGATTTGGTGGAATGGCCGAATGCAACCCGGTGCATAGGCAAAACACGGGTATTTTGGGGTACCCAATATATGATGGAATGATATGATCGTGGTGGGCGTCCTTGGAATGCCCCTAATTTAATTTAGGTGATATGTCGTGAATGCTTATGATACACAAAATGCAAATGGCTGCATAAAACGTGGTTAGGATGCATGACACACATAATGATGTTATGTATGCTATGTGAAAAATACTAATCACACAAATATAATGTTATGGCTGAAAAAGAAAGGGTTAGTATGAATGGAAAACGGATGATTTAAGGTTTTCACATGAAAATAAAATGCACGTGGCTGCATAAAAATGTGGGTTAGTATCACACAAGAATGTTTTATGTATGGAAAATGTTAATTGTGTGATAAATATGAATTATGGTGAGGAGTGAAATGTCGAAAGACGTGTAACACATAGCACACGAAGCGAATTCTTCCAACCTTATTTCTCCAACGTGGTCGGTCTCAAAAAGTTCTAACCGAGTCCTAGGCGGGGTTCACTTCGATCACCAACAGGGGGTGATGAAGGCACAATTTTATTATTATTCACACAATTATTTTGGTATCCTAAGGGAATCCAACTAGGGCTGCCTATATGAGTTCGGTCCAAGACGGGTTAAAAATGAAGGTTCCCATAGCAAAATATACTCCTCACTTCTACCCACTCAAGGGTTCGAACGAAGGGGTTCGTACGAGGCTATGGGTGGTGTTTCGTATCCGTTCCCCTAAGACCATGAGGAACAAAGGCGACACTTCAACAATCCACGGGCTATAAATGGATACTAAATCTAATGCAAGCATGTCTAGCTAAAGATGCAAAATGAAATATCAATCGAGAATCATCCATCTTATTTTAATTAGACACTTTTCAGGGCTTGTCAAATTCTTTTAAGTTTTTAAGAAAACTTTTTGAAGAATTCCCCAGCAGAGTCGCCACTGTGAGCGGACGACGCGTTTTCGACGGGACGCGAGACTCCCTTTCGGAAAGGGGCGCCACGATCTCGGGCGGGCCCCTCCCTCGCGTGGGGTTTTTATAAATGGAAAAAATCGGTTTTGGAAAATAAATGGAATTAATACATAAAAGAACCGAGACCTAAGTCTCGATGAATATTGTAGAGTCGCCACCCGGCTCAGCTCAACCGGGAAATTTATAATGCAGCTGAACCGGACGAACGGCCGCTACACTATCCAGAGATTCGGGTCCGGACAAGTCCCTTATTTCGTGTCTAATTAAAATAAATATTGGTCAATGTTCAAAGATGGTATTTCAAATTCTAAAGTCAATTTTATTGAAATGAATAGACATGCAGCGCGCATACAAACTAAGGTAAAATAGTAAATAATTAAATTATTACAACCCGATCGAATAAAAAATAAAAATTCTCGCCTCACTTTACAAGCGCCTAATATACACGAGATTCTAGAAAAATACAACCGCCTAATATACACAATTTAATCTATTAAATTACATCCAAAATAAAAATAAAAAGAAATTAAAACCTGCAAAACAGAGGGTTAGCACAATATATAGCACGCCACACGTTGGACTCAAATAGACAGAATTGGGAAATCAGGAATCGGGAGCATGAATTGAGGGGATAACCGGGTTGGCTCGGCTAGCCGGCCCGGTTAGACCTGGAAAATATTTTGAAACATCCCTGCATTTTGGATTTTGTGGAAAAATCATTTTGAAAACAATTTTTCCGGTTTACATGCATTTTTATATATTAAGTGGGTCGGTTTTCGGGAGAACTGGGTCTCCGTCGTTGAATTGTTCTAAATACAATTTTACTGAACATTGAATCTATGGTCGTGAATGCACACAACAAAATTCATTTTTGGGATTTTCTAATTTTTTGGGATTTTTGGGAATTTTTGGGGATTTTTATGGATTTTTGGAAATTTTTGGGACTTAAAGGTGAAATTCTGGTTCTGGAAACGACAGTCGTACGACTGTAAATTACAGTCGTGCGAATAAAACTATAGTCGTATGACTGTAATTACAGTCGTGCGACTGTAAACTCTCCAGACTCAGGATTTCGCCAAAATCTTATTTAAAACAAGCTGGAAAGAAAATCACTTGGAAATCAAGAACACTCGTACGACTGTAACTACAGTCGTACGACTGTTCATCGAACTCAAGAACAGTTGCACGACTGTTCTTGATTTCTAGAACAGAAACGCAGAAAAAAGGATAGAAATGCAGAAAAAGCACACCAATCACCCAGAAAGCTTGTAAAAGAGAGGGGAAAAGGAGTGTTTACCTCTTTGGCGTGAGTCCACCGTAGGATTGACCCCTGGCGTCACTCCAATCCACTAAAATCCGGACTTTTCTCCTTGATTTAGGGTTTGAGAGTTTTGGGTCCAAAGATTTCAAATGCTGAGGGATCCTGATGAGGAGTTCCTCTTTTTCTTTTTGATTTTCTCTTCTCTTCTCTTCTCTTTTTCTCTCCTTTTCTTTTTTTTTCGTCTGGTCTTCCCTTTGTCTCTCTGTTTTTCTTTCTTTTTTCCGTCTTCCTTTTTCTGTCTTTCTTTTTCTGCTTTTATGGGTAATGATCTACAGTCATACGACTGTAGTTTGACTACAGTCGTACGACTGTAGCGATAGTCGTACGACTATACTTTTACTTTTTTTTTTGAAAGTAAAATTCCGGCTCTTACAGAAATCATATAAATTGAAAACAGTAAACATGCAAGACAGTAAAAGTAAGATTGTGCAGAACTGAAGAATCTAAAACAATAATGAGAAAAACACAAGCTTTCACGAGCTAAATAGGCAACCTCAGAATATCTTTCTCTAGGATTTACTATGAATAAATTAGGGAACATAGATCTAAGGTTTCTTGCTCTCTATTCACCAAGCTTATCTTTTGACCTCACTTGGATCTATGATCCACAACTAAGCTTATCTCTCAACCTCACTTAGTATAGGAAACCATGCATTAAGACAAGCAAGCATTCCACATCAAGTAGAAACCCTTAGCACACTCCTAATCTCCTCTTGGTCTCATGGTAGTGTGTGTGTGTGTGATTTTCCATACTCTCCTCTCGGTCTTATCAGGAAGACTAGAAACATGAGAGGGCCCTTTCCTATATCAACTAAACACTTCACCACACAATCATCAAAACATGATATTTATAATAAAAACAGAGAAAGACTTCCTAAGACCACTAGTCTAAGCTGGTTTCAGCCTGCTAGGGAACCTACTCATGGCACATAATGGCAATAAAAAAGGAGATTTCCCAGACAAAAAACTTTTCAAAGAAAACAATACAATTGCAAACTAAAATTAATTCAAATTAACAAGTAGTTGAGAGCATTCAATCCTCCTCCCCATCCCCAAATAATAGAGTATTTATAGTCCCAAAAAGTAAAATCTAGCAATGAGGTGTCAACCATCTAAGGAGCAACTACAAAATTAAAATATTGTTAAAAAGTTACAACCACATATTCAGTTAGCTTCCTTGAGAAGCTAAGGACAAATAAGGAATTTCCCTTGACAAAATATCTCCTCCTCCATTCTTGGGCCATGCCTTTCTCCTCAACTCCGGCCCATCCATGCCGCAGCCTTCAACACTTCTCTCTTCTTCTTCTGCTGTGCTCTGAGACTTCCCAAATCAAGTGACATTGCTGTGAGCGGACGACACGTTTTCGACGGGACGCGAGACTTCTTTTCGGAAGGAGCGCCTCGATTTCGGGCGGGACCCTCCCTCGTATGGGGTTTTGGATTGGAAATTCGTTTTTGGAAGATTAATTATTTCATAAAAGAATCGAGACCTAAATCTTGATAAAAAGTGTAAGAGTCGCCACCCGGCTCAGCTCAACCGGGAAATTACGGTGTAGCTGAACCAAAATGAGAACTGCCACACTTTTCAGAGATCTAGGTTCGGACAAGTCCCTTATTTCATGTCTAATCAAAATAAATTGGCCAATGTTCTATAATGACACTTTAAATTGCCAAAATTGATTTTATTGAATAAACACATGTGGCGCGCATACATAAAAATACAAAATAAAAGTAAAGAAATAAATATTTAAAAGAGTTACAACCCGATCGAATGAAAAATAAAAACTCTCAGCCTCACGATACAAGCGCCTAAGATACACGAGAATCTAGAAAAAATTACAATCGCCTAAAATACACAAGTTGATCTATTAAATACATTGAAAATAAAAATAAAGCAATTAAGGCTGCAAAACAAATGGTTAGCACAAATATATGGCACACCACACATACGACTCAAGTTGGACAGAATTGGGAATTTTAGAGTTCGGGGTCATGCATTTGGGGGTAACCGGGTCGGCCAGGTCAGCCGGCCCGGTTAGACCTGGAAAATCATTTTGAAACGTCCCTGTGTTTTGGTTTTGTGAGAAAGTCATTTTTGAAGACATTTTTTCGGTTTATTTTAATCTAGCATATGAGGTGGGTCGATTTTCGGGAGAACCAGGTCTCCATCGTGGTTTTATTCTAAATGCAAAAACACCGAAAAATAAATCTAGGGTCGTGAATGCACACTCCAAAATTCATTTTTGATGATTTTTTATTTTTCAAGATTTTTCGATTTTTCTGAATTTTCTGATTTTTATGAAATTTTTGGGGTTTTATGAATTTTTTTTTTGGATTTTTAGGGATTTTTGCTTCTGGACGAGATCTACAGTCGTGCGACTGTAATCCTGCCTGAAGCAGAAATTGCCAAAAAGTTTAAAATGAAGGACTAAAACTAGAAAAAATAACAACAGTGGTACGCCTATAGTTCAAATGGCACGAATGTAATTACAGTCGTGCCCCTGTTCTTTGTGACAAGAACAGTCGTACTACTGTTCTTAATTTTCCAGAAACAGAAGTGCAAAAAGTTGAATAAAAATGTACAAAATCAACCAAAACACCCAGAAAGCAGGAAAAAGGGAAGGAAAAAGGTGTGCCTACCTCTTAGAAGCTAATCCAACGTCGAATTGACCCCTGGCGTCGCTCCAATCCACTGAAATTTACTCCTTTTCCTTGAGTTTGAGGTTTGAAGAACTTGTCCAAAATAATCCCAAATGTCCCGGATTCTGATGGTTTAAGTCCAAGATCTTGATGTGTTTGTGAAGTCAAGTTATTAACCTAGGGGTTTCTAACAAATTTTAAGCATTAACTCTCTGAATTTTAGAAGAACTGAGTTGAAGAAAGTGAGTTTTTGTTTTTCCTTTTTTTTTCTCTCTTCTTTCTTTCTCTCTTTTCTTTTTTTCTCTCTATGCTCTCCAGATCATAAAATTAGCTTCAAAAGCCCCCACATTCTATCATTCTGGTCTCTTTTTATTTCTCCCTTTTCCAGAAAATCTTGGGCATTAAATGCTCAAGATTTTCCCTAATTTTTAATTCAAGGGGTATGGGTTCTGCAACCTGCCCCCGATATGACAGTCGTACGACTGTAATATGGTTATAGTCGTACGACCGTAATGAAAACACGACGACTGTAATTACAGTCGTGGTAATCAAGGCTACTCTTTTTTTTTCCGAAAAATTCCGTGTTCACAAGCTTCCCCTCGTGTAGCTAAAGTTTGATTCTTTGCACGGATTTTGGTACACGATAAAGAACACGGGATCGAAGGTAGTGTGCACGTGTGTGGCTTGTGGGTTGATTTCATGAGACTTTTGGTAGATAGGCGGTTTCTTATGATCCCTTTTCACATAAGAAAAATGCTAGGGAAATACAATTCTTGGAGCCAAGCGATTCCCTATGATCATTTTTCACATAAGGAGGATGCTAGCAAAAACACAACTTTTAAGAATAGATAACCGTGTATGACCTACCATATAGAGCCATGGTGTTTGTAGTGTGCAACTGGTGAGCGTATTTATTCCTTGATCGATAATTTTGAGGCAAAAATTTTTGCCCCTTCAATCAAGAATAAATATAGGTAGATGCATCTCTGGTTACCTTTTATAGTCATGTAGGACTGAAATTTGTGAAGTGTGTGACAGCCGTGTGCAACTTGGCACACTCAACGGACTGACACAGAATTTTTGGTTTCATTTTAAAGTCGTGGTGGACTGAGATTGGTGAGGGGCGTGACAACCGTGTGCGACTTAGCACACTCAACGAACTGACACGGAAATTCTGGTTCCGTTTTAAAGTCGCGGTGGACTGAGATTGGGTGAAGGGTGTGACAGCCGTGTGCGACTTGGCGCACTCAACGAACTGGCACAGAAATTCTAGCTCCGTTTTAAAGTCCCGGTGGACTGAGATGGGATGAAGGTTGTGACAGCCGTGTGTGACTTGGCGCACTCAATGAACTGACACTGAAATTCTGGTTCCGTTTTAAAGTCACAGTGGACTGAGATTGGGTGAAGGGTGTGACAGCCGTGCGCGACTTGGCTCACTTAATCAACTAACATGGAAATTCTGGTTCCGTTTTATAGTCGTGGTGGACTGAGATTGGGTGAAGGGTGTGACAGCCGTGTGCGACTTGGCGCACTCAACGAACTGACATGGAAATTCTGGTACCGTTTTATAGTCGCGGTGGACTGAGATTGGTGAAGGGTGAGACAGCTATGTGCAACTTGGCGCACTCAATGAACTGACACAGAAATTCGGGTTCTGTTTTATAGTCGTGGTGGACTGAGATTGGGTGAAGGGTGTGACAGCCGTGTGCGACTTGGCGCACTCAACGAACTGACAAAGAAATTTGGGTTCCGTTTTATAGTCATGGTGGATTGAGATTTGTGAAGTGTGTGCATGTGTGTGTGATGAACTGGTATGACTTGGCATACAGGATGTGTCGAAAATGAAATTTGGTGGAATTATACTTACAGTGAATTTTTCGTGAGTTTTCTCGGGTTTCGTGCCCCCGGACGAGGCAGACCATTATTGGAAAAAATTAGTCGCTGACGGGTTGGCCCTGCAAAATTACTGAAATATCTTCCCGTGGGGAATAATTAAGCATTTGATGATAAAGTAGGGTTTAGAAAATAAATAAAGGAAATTAATGAAAAATTTTCCCCTCTTTTCCACTACAATCGTGTGACTGTATTCAAATTTGACTACAGTCGTACCACTTTATATGAAGTACAGTCGTACGATTGTACTTCTCAGGACAAAAAAATAAAATGGGCGATTTCCGCCCCTTTCTCTCCCACTTCTCGTTTCCAAAAATTTCAGTTCTCTCTCTCTTGGAAAACCGATTCCTAACCCCAAAATCCTGTGAAAATGCTGAAGAAACTCGAAAAGAAAGTGAGAAAACTCTCCAATAACTTGATTCAGAGACCAGAACATGTACAGGACATCCCATTTGTCAGTGTTTCCAACGGCTACGGTCACCCGCGATAAGTGGAGCATTTCGGGATTAGACTCGGGATGGAGATCCCGATTTTGCTGGAGCTGGGCTCCCATCTGTCTACCACTCAGGTTGGTACCCGAATTCGAATTTTGATTTTGAGTTTTTGAATATTTTTCACTTTGAGTATTTGTATCTAATTTGGCATGTTTTACTGCTTTCTGGGTTGATTGATTGAGTAGAATGCATGCTAGGAGTCCCCTGTAGTTAATAGGAACAAGAAACTAGGAAAAAAAGTTAGGAATTGTGAAAATTGCATGAAAATCGAATTCTGCTTGCAGGTGTATGAACAGTCGTGCGACTGTTCATGCAAATGATGAACAGTCGTACGACTGTGGGTGTACAGTTGTGCAACTGTAGTCATGCTTGTGCGAAGCATGCTACAGTCGTACGACTATAGCTAAAAACCCTTCTTTTTTTATGAATGATTTATGCATGTTCCTTTTAATTGATGTTAATTATGTTGATATTATGCAAAAATTGAATATGTATGCATTATACTTCCCAAATATGTAAGAGCATAGGATTTCCGGTAGCGGAAATCTCTCCTCGCCACGGGTTTGGTAGGAATGCCTCCCCGAGTCTGTGAGGGCTTGGGTTAGGATCTTCGGTCTGGAGACCTTCATCTTGTCATTGCCGATGAGCATGCCTCATACTACCCATGCCGTGTTGACAGCCTTGTGTGAGAGGTGGGTTTGCGCTACCCACACATTTCATTTGCCCATCAGGGAGTTCACCGTCACTCCCTTAGATTTTGCTGCGATCACTGGTTTTGGGTTCGGTTGGACCCCGATCAGCTTCAATTGCTATTTGACTCGCCATTAGCTGGAGGACGATTATATTAGCAGGTTGATTGGCTGCACCCCTGAGAAGGGGAGGATCTTATGCTCCAGGGTGGAGGTTTATTAGGCTACTCGCCCAGACCTTTCCGAGGAGGACGTGGAGCGGTGTGCTCGGGCTTATGTGCTTGTCTTGTTATCATGCATGCTTTTCCCACCAGGCATAGCACCTGTAATATGACACTGCTGCCGGCTCTGGTGGATTTGGCTGTCTTTCCTTTTTTAGATTGGGCTCGAGCTGCATTAGGGCAGCTATACTACGGACTTGACCTGTGTGCCAGGGGGAGGCAGTAGGAGATCCTCGGCTTCTGGTATTGTCTTTTCCTTCTTTTTTCTTTTTCTTTTTTTTTTGACCCTTTTATTAATTATAGATTTGGGCCTTCGAGCACCGCATCCTAGAGCCGCCAGAGCTAAGGGACGTCCAGGATGATGACCAGCCGATCGTTCTCCGCTGCTAGTGTGAGCGGACGACGCGTTTTCGATGGGACGCGAGACTCGCTCTCGGAAGGGGCGCCTCGATCTCTGGCGAGCCCCTCCCTCGTGTGGGGTTTTTTTTAAAATTTAAAATTGGTTTTGGAAAATCAATGGAATTAATTCATAAAAGAACCGAGACCTAAGTCATGATGAATGTTGTAGAGTCGCCACCCGGCTCAGCTCAACCGGGAAATTTATAATGTAGCTGAACCGGACGAACGGTCGCTACACTATCTAGAGATTCGGGTCCGGATAAGTCCCTTTTTTCGTGTCTATAAATATTGGTCAATGTTCAAAGGTGGTATTTCAAATTCTAAAGTCAATTTTATTGAAGTAAATACGCATGCAGCGCGCATACAAATTAAGGTAAAATAGTAAATAATTAAATTATTACAACCCGATCGAATAAAAGATAAAAACTCTCGCCTCACTTTACAAGCGCCTAATATACACGAGAATCTAGAAAAATACAACCGCCTAGGATACACGATTTAATCTATTAAATTACATCCAAAATAAAAATAAAAGAAATTAAAACCTACAAAACAGAGGGTTAGCACAATATATAGCACGCCACAAGTTGGACTCAAATAGATAGAATTGGGAAATTAGAATCGGGGGCATGCATTTAGGAGATAATCGGGTTGGCTCGACTAGCCGGCTCGGTTAGACCTGGAAAACATTTTGAAACGTCCTCGTATTTTGGTTTTTGTGGGAAAATCATTTTGAAAACAATTTTTCCGGTTTACATGCATTTTTTATATTTAAGGTGGGTCGGTTTTCGGGAGAACTGGGTCTCCGTTGTAGCATTGTTCTAAATGCAATTTTACTGGAAATTGAATCTAGGGTCGTGAATGCACACAACAAAATTCATTTTGATGATTTTTGGGGTTTTCTGAATTTTTTTGGGATTTTTAGAAATTTTTGGGGATAAAAGCTGAAATTCTAATTTTGGAACGAGGGTTACAGTCGTGCGACTGTAAACCGTGCAGGATCAAGATTTCGCCAAAATTTATTTTGAATCAAAAATGGAAGAAAACAATCTGGAAATTAAGAACACTCGTACGACTGTATATACAGTCGTACGACTGTTCTTCAAAACCAAGAACAGTTGTGCGACTGTTCTTAATTTCCAGAAGCAGAAGCACGAAAATGCAGCAGAAAATGCACAAAACTCACTTCAAACACCCAGAAAGCGAGAAAAAGTGTAAGGAAAGGAAGTGTCTACCTTTTTAGAAGCTAATCCAAGTCGTTTTGACCCCTGGCGTCGCTTCAATCCTAACAAATTCGCACTTTTTCTTTGAAATTGAAGTTGAGGGCTTTATGTTCAAAAAAATCCAAAATGTAAGGGATTCTGATGATTTATGTCCGAATTTTTGATTTGATTGTGGAGTTAATTGATTAACCTAGGGATTTCTAACAAGTTTTAATCCTAATTCTGAGAATTAAAAGAAAATAGAAGAGGAAAAGATGAGTTTTGTGGGTTTTGGTCCTCTTTCTTTTCCTTCCCTCTTTTCTCCTTTCTCTCTCTAAATTTTTCCACCAGAAATCCCATCTCTCTTCTCTCCTCTCTTTTTCTTCCTTTTATTTCTGCTTCCTGGTTGCTTGCTGCTGATCTCGGCTTGTTAATTGCGCCACCTCTCTCCTCTATTTTCTGCTACAGAGGTATGGGTTCCTGCAACTTTTTCGACATTACAGTCGTACGACTGTAATTTTTAAATTACAGTCGCACGACGGTAAGGACAGTCGTATGACCATATACTTTTTTATTTAAGTATAGAAAATTCTGGCGCTCACAGCTGGACGCAGGGGTGGCAGGGCATCGGCCGCGACTTGCGGGAGGTTAGGCATGGTTTGCTTAACGCTTCCTGGTAGAGGGTAAGCGAACAAAGCTCGTTAGTAAGAAAAAAAATTTAATTTAACTTTTATTTACCTGTGTTGAATTTCTCCTATTATATTTTTGCAGATCCAGCACCATCCGTGGCGTGGTCAGGGCGCTGTTTCTTTACTTATGCGGACGTCTGCGTGGTTTGACGACCGTCGGTTCGTCTTGGAGTGTCCGATGTCCCAAGAGTGGTACCTGGGTGAGCGTCTTCGTTTGTCCGACCACGTGGACGGCCCTGCTGATCGGTTTGTACCTCCACCGCCGCTCGCATTATTCTGGCCCCACTTTGCCGATCCTGCTGTGGATCCTGATATTTTCTGGGATGGGTACCATGTTGATACCATTGACGGCGATTATTTGGTATTTATCCGCCAGTGTTTGCTGCCCGTTGCTTGTGATGCACCGGCGGCTCCTCCTACCCTCAGCTATTTACTTCTTCTTCTTTTTTTTTATTTTTTTATTTTTTTTACTGTTCTTCCATTTGTAGGTCAAGAGGCGCAGGGGGTCCAGTTCTGCTCAGCCGAGCGGCCCGGCAGGCGAGGTTGCTGAGACTGCCACTACTGGTGGGCACACTCCGGTTCAGGATAGGAGCCACCCTGTGTATGCTGGTAGCGCCGTAGCCTCAGCTTCTCAGGCTGCAAGTGTGGTGGAGGGTCACTTGATGACCGAGCTTAGGACCGGCTTCAGCATGATGGGGCTAGATGGCGGCCATTCCTATAGGTCATGGCCGGTTCATCGTGAGCAGCCACTTACATTTGGTCCAGTGGACACCACCTATGTAAGTTGTTGTTGTTGTTTTTCTTTTTTCTTTTCTTTTTTTTTGACTTTCTGGTATGTTATAGGTTCCTCGGGCTCAGGTGGAGGATATAGCACATCAGTACTTGGGCTTGGAGACCTTTCTCGTTCAGGAGAATGCCATCTGGGCGGTAAGCATTCTGCATTATCTGATGATTTATGCTATGCATGAATGTGTATGTATGTATGTATGCATGTTAATTTATATTGTTATTTTGCAGACTTGAGTGCAAATGTTCCAGGACCAGGCCAGACAGGCTGCTGCTTTTGAGGCTCGGGCCTTGGCTTCGGCTCAGGAGGCGGATTGGATAAGAGCTGACATAGCCAGGCTGTAGGCTGAGCTGACCCGAGTGCGAGAGGACTTTGACTCCTATAGGGCTACACATCAAAGTGAGTCTGGGGAGGAGGAGGAGGGAGAGGGACAGGATGAGAGCTACATAGTGTGCTCTGTTTCACATTTTTTTTATTGGATTTTCTGTACACAACATGGACTTCATTTTTGTTATTATAGGACTTGGATGCAACAATCTATTGATGGATGTTTATGTGTAATGGCACGATGTATGCGATATGAACGTCTAAGCAGAATATCAAACATGCATAATATCATTACGACGACATCATAATGAGTATAATAGGGAAATTAACAGTGACTCTGGCTTTAGACATCACCCTCTTCTTGTTACCAACACATCCTCCCGGTTTTCCGTGTCAGAAATTTTCTCTTTGTGATTTTTTTTGAATGGCCCAAGAGTTCTGCACGAGCGTTCCAACCGAATGGATCTCTCCTGTATGAATCCCTTTTGAGATTGAAAAGCACACCTTGACAATGTTCATCAGAAGTCGTGAGAACGTTGCTGATGATGACATCCAGTTGTTTGGCCTTTAACTGCCCCTAGTATTCGAGGTTTGTATTTGGGGTATAAAACACTGAGTTAGACATGGTTCGCTACGTGCTGTCACCCGTATGTGGATATTGACATGCAATGACATGACGAATGCATATTGAACATCAAAATTGAATATAAAACATCTATGACATAATGAATGTGGATGCATTAGGAAAATCCGAAGTGTGGCTCTGGTTTTGGTTGATGCCCTTTCAAATTACCAATATGTCCTTTTGGTTTTCCATATAGGAGGTTTTTGTTTTCTCTTTTTTTTGTGCTAACATATGACAGAGTGTACAGCTGAGCACTGAACCGCATCAATTGACTACCCATTGGATCCTCCAAGAGTTTAACCGCATGTGCATGTTTCCAATTCATCTCAACTTCCAAAATCGCGTACAGTTCTCAGAGATGAACATAGCTTTTAATCCTTCAAAGTACAGCCCCAGGAGATGAAAGAACCACCGGTAAGTAGTCACTTCTGTTGTGGCCGGAGGCTGAGTTCTTGGAATGGTTGGTAAATGCAACTTTCCTTTGGATATTGGCGCAGTAGGCTTTGCAAGTCCTCCCATTCACGATTGTTGAAGGGTTTGTAAAACCTGGTTGCCCCAACACTGTTGGTGAAGTTCATGAGTGCATGACCAAGATTTCCTTCAATCCTTAAGTCCATAGGCAAATAGAGGGAATCATAAGCAGACTGTTCTTTGGGCTTGAACGGAGGGTAAGGGGTGTTAAAGGTATGGATGAAGATCGAGATAGGGAGTGTTTTGGGTTTGAAGATATATAAAAGTCCAAATCTTTCACGGGTTGTTTGAGAATGAGAAAGTCCAAATCCTTGATAGAAAGGGCACGAAAGATCCGGTCGCGATGAAAATTGAGATGGTGAGTCATTTCCGTGTTAATTGTAGCTGCCATATGAGAGAGAAATGCTTCTGTCTGCACTGATTTCCCCTTTTTTTTTAAAGGAACTAAATCAAAGCCACAACCATCTTTTGGTTTTCCTGCTGCATTCAAATTCGTGCATGTCATGTGTGCTTAATATGCCTTTTTTGATGAATAATGTATGCGTAATGTCATATGCACAGGAATGTCATGCAAACAAGATTATACATGCACTACAACCAAGGAATGATTCAGAGTTTTACAATAAGATGGATGGTGAAGGTCACTTGAACTTCTTAATGGTTGGTGTTTTGGATAAGTTTGGGTTTTTGTTTTCGGGATTTTGGTATAGGGTACTTTTTGGGGTATGAGGCCAAGTTTTTTATTTATTTTTTATTTATTTTTAATTTTTTTTCTTTGGTGTGATTGCCCCAAGGAGGGCTTTTGATTTGGTTTTGCCTCTAGGAGGGCTTTCTTGGTTCGGGTGCCTCAATGTAGGCTTTCTGGATTGATTTTGCCTCTAGGAGGGCTTTCTGGTTTGATTTTGCCTTTAAGGAGGGCTTTCTGGTTTGATTTTGCCTCTAGGAGGGCTTTTTGGTTTGATTTTACCTCAAGGAGGGGTTTATTGGTTCGGATACCTCAAGGAGGACTTTTGATCTGGTTTTGCCTCAAGGAGTGCTTTCTTGGTTCGGTTGCCTCAAGGAGCGCTTTCTGGTTTGATCTTGGTTTGGGTATCGTGTGTGCCTTTTAAGTTGAAGCTCTGGGGTAGGATTGGTAGTGTCTTTCAAGAATTGTTGAGTCGAATCAGCAGATGCCTCGGCGTAAGTGGTACCATCGTATCATTTTATTTTTCTCACAAGCTCACCTTTCAAGAGAGAGTTCGTTCAGGACCAGGTTTACTTTTAGGTTCCCCACAATACTCAGAATGATGTCATGCATTTTGATATTATGTATTTTGGATATGTCGTTTCAGATGACCAAATGCATGGATAATGCCATGGACAAGTAATCATCACATAAGTAAGACGAAAATAAATTTCATTGCATTCATGATGAATTCAATACATCCCACAAACAAAATGAATCCCTTGTAAGAAGGAATCTCCAAAAGGCATTGATCTCATAGAATCCGATTATTCTCCGATTGGTCACCATTTCAGCTTCAGCATCCTCGACCCACTCTTATCAAAGCAGACTCTGAAGTTCTTCATCATAATCCTCTCCTCGGGAGACTTGAGAAATTTCCTTGGCGGGCTCCCTGATTGCCCCTGGTTGTTTATCAGAAAGGGTCGAGGTTTCCAATTTCCCATCATCGACCAGCTTCTGGATCGCTTTTCTTAAAGCAAAACAATCATTGGTCTGGTGGCCCAGCACCACATGATAGCTACAGAAATTGTTCTTTTGTGCCTTTGCCGGCTCGACAAATGGCCTGACACTCTACAGGAGACCCTCCTCTCTACATCTGAGGAATAGCTTGCCTAATGAGTCAGCCCATGGAGAAATGCCTTTTCCACTACCCCCGGTAAGTGAGTTTTTGGTATGCCGTGGAATGGAATCGGTGCCAACGTTCGTCTTCGGGGACCTCTTCAGTTCTATTTCATCAGTCGGCCTTGGCAAGCCTGGATCTTGGAGAGAAGGCATTCCAAGGTGTCGAGGGCGAGTGTTAGCAAACTGGGCATTCTGTTTCTCGCTAACATCAGTATTGGAGTATGAGAATGCCGTATTTTTCATTTTTCCTTCGAGTTCTACCACTCGTGCTTCCAATTCAGTGCACTTTGCTATTAGTCTTTCTACTCTGTCAAGATCATCTCCCAGCACTTCTCTCAGCATTGCTGCCGCTTCCTTCCTGACCGCCTTTCGGAACCGTGATGAGACGATATGATCCTCCACGATATCCATTATGGAGTTGAAGTTCATTGGGTTGGCCATTCCCGAAATCTTTCCCTTTTCCTTCTGATAAGAACACTTATTAGCATTGACGGGCGCATATTCATGAAGAATACCAAATCACAGATGATGTAGGCATGGATGCATGATGGGGTATGTATGTGCATGAATAATGAGTTGCATATATGATGTCACGAGGGAGATGACGATGAGGATGATTTTTGATTTTTTGATTGATTTTTTTTCGGACATTCCAAGAACACCTAATGCCATGCAGGAGATAATGCGAAGAGACCACGTGTGGCCGCCACACAAACAGAGGTTCGGCGCTTTTGGAGCACCTAGTGAATATCGTGAAATAATCGCGTGTGTGCCAACACACGGACAAAGTTTTGACACCTTGTAGGTCTATGAGATGAAGTGAAATGGTCACATAGGGGCCGGCCCATGGACAGAGTTCTGATGCTTTTAAGGCATATGATATGAGATGATGTTTACAGACAAGTCTCGTGTAGGTAAGGACACAGACGAAAGTTCGGCGTTCATGGAACGCCTTTCATGATTCGCTAATGTTATGAAATGCCCCTATATGCGTAATAATCCGGTACTCCTGGAGCACCTCAAATGATACAATAATGTCAATGTCATGTAACAATCCGAAATGGATCGCGACACACCAACAGAACTTCGGCATCCCCACGATGCCAATGATAAATGACGTGAAGCCATGCAATGATGTCGTGTGACCAGCCACACGAAAAAAAGACCTAAGACCATTGTGGTCTCCTATTGAATGAAATGGTCGAGTGAAATGACCGAGTGTATTCTGGTACACGGGCAGAACACGGGTAGTTTTAGGACTCCTGATATGTTATGAAATGAAATGACCGTGAAGAGTTTCCTCAGAATGTCCTTACTTTAAATGATATGAAATGACGTGGATGCTTGTCACACAAAAATGCAAGTGGATGCATAAAAACGTGGTTAGGATGCATGACATACACAACATACAGGACGTAAATATGCATGACACACAAATAATATGTCGTGGCTGTAGGAAAACGTGGTTAGAATAAATGCCATGTTTATGTTGATGTCTTGAAAATGGCTGCACGAAAACGTGGTTAGAATGACATATAGGCAAAGTCTCGGCGCTCGAGGAGCACCTTGGGTTTTTGTGACATGAAATGAGATGAACTTACGTGGGGCACATGGTAGGGATTTTCGGCGCTCGGGGAGCACCTAAATGATTTGATATATGAAATGTAATTTTCCGGCACTCGTGGAGCACTTAAATGATTTAATGTATGAAATAAGATTTTTCGGCGCTCGTAGAGCACCTAAATGGTTTAATGGATGTGATGAAGTTTTTCGGCGCTCGTGGAGCGCTTAAGCGACTTGATGTAAGCGATGGAATTTTTCGGCGCTCGTGGAGACCTAAATAATTTAATGGATGTGATTAAAAATTTTTCGACGCTTGTGGAGCACATAAATGGTGCAATTCATGAAATGTAATTATTCAGCGCTCGTGGAGCACCTAAACGGTTTAATAGATGAGATGAAATTTTTCGGCACTCGTGGAGCGTCTAAATGATTTAATGTATGTGATGAAATTCTTCGGCGCTCGTGGAGCACCTAAATGATCTAATGTATGTGATGAAATTTTTTGGCGCCCGTGGAGCACCTAAATGCATGAAATGTAATTTTTCGGCGCTCGTGGAGCACCTAAATGATTTAATGTGTGAAATGAGATTTTTCGGCGCTCGTGGAGCACCTAAATGGCTTAATGGATTTTTCGGTGCTCATGGAGCGCCTAAGTGACTTGATGTATGCAATGTAATTTTTCAGCGCTTGTGGAGCGCCTAAATGATTTAATGGAATGAAATGAATTTTCTCAGTGCTCGTGGAGCACCTAAATGATTTAATGGATGTGATGAAATTTTTCGGCGCTCGTTGAGCACCTAAATGTTTGAATGTACGTGATGAAATTTTTCGACGCTCGTGGAGCACCTAACTGATTTAATGGATGAAATGTAATTTTTTCGGCGCTCGTGGAGCACCTAAATGATTTAATGGAATGAAATGAATTTTTCGGCGCTCGTGGAGCACCTAAATGATTTAATGAAATGAAATGAATTTTTCGGCGCTCCACAATGGAATGAAATGAATTTTTCGGATGGAATGAAATGAATTTTTCGGCGCTTGTGGAGCGCCTAAATGATTTAATGGATGCGATGAAATTTTTCGGCGCTCATGGAGCACCTAAATGTTTGAATGTAAGTGATGAAATTTTTTGGCGCTCGTGGAGCACCTAAATGATTTAATGGAATGAAATGAATTTTTCGGCGCTCGTGGAGCACCTAAATGATTTAATGGAATAAAATGAATTTTTCGGCGCTTGTGTAGTGCCTAAATGATTTAATGGAATGAAATGAATTTTTTTGGTGCTTGTGGAGCACCTAAATGATGTAATAGATGCGATGAAATTTTTCGGCGCTCGTGGAGCACCTAAATGTTTGAATGTACGTGATGAAAGTTTTCGGCGCTCGTCGAGCACCCAACTGATTTAATGGATGAAATGTAATTTTTTCGGCGCTCGTGGAGCACCTGAATGATTTAATGGAATGAAATGAATTTTTCGGCGCTCGTGGAGCACCTAAATAATTTAATGGAATGAAATGAAATGAATTTTTCGGCGCTCGTGGAGCACCTAAATAATTTAATGGAATGAAATGAATTTTTCGGCGCTCGTGGAGCACCTAAATGATTTAATGGAATGAAATGACTTAAAAAATTTTTTCGGTGCTCGTGGAGCACCTAAATGATTTAATGAAATAAGATGAATTTTATCGGCACTCGTGGAGCACCTAAATGATTTCCTACTTGGTAGGCGGTGTAATGTGTGCGACCCTTATGGGGTTGTTCAAGACTCACATGAATGTTTTATGCATGACACGCATTCCCTATGGCTACAAAATAAATTGGTTAATGCTTTATGACATTCAAATGATGTATGTGAATTAATTTTTTTTCACACAATGAAAAGATGCATGGCTGCAAAAAAATGTGGTTAGTATAAATGTCACACGGGCGGTTAATGTATTTACACACGAAAAATAATGGATATGGCTGTACAAAAGATGTGAGTTAGTGTCACACAAATACTTTACATGTGGTATGTTATGTTCGTGAAAAATGTGGATAATGGTATGTTTCGAAGGAATGGGAAACACGTAGCAATTAGCACACGAGTCGAATTCCTCCAACCTTATTCCTCCAAACGTGGTCAAGTCGATAAAATTCTAACCGAGTCTTAGGAGAAGTTCTCCTCAATCACCAACTGGGGATGATGAAGGCACAATTTATTTTATTCACACGATTTATTTTGGTATCCTAAGGGAATCCAAATAGGGTTGCTTAAATGAATTCGGTCCAAAGTCGGGATAACATCAAGGCTCCTATAGCAAAATATACTCCTCACTTCTCCCCACTCAAGGGTCCGAACAAAGGGGTTCGTACGAGGCTATGGGTGGTGTTTCGTATTCGTGCGCCCAAGACCAAGAGGAACTTAGGCGACACTTCAACGATTCACCGTGCTAAATAATGGATACTTAACCTAATACAAGAATGTCTAACTACAAAAATGCATAAAATGCCATACAAGAATCATCCGCCTTATTTTGATTAGAAATTTTTCAGGGCTTGTCAAATTCTTTTAAGTTTTCGAAAAACTTTTGCAAGAAATCCCCAGCAGAGTCGCCACTGTGAGCGGACGACGCGTTTTCGACGGGACGCGAGACTCCCTTTCAGAAGGGGTGCCTCGATTTCGGGCGGGACCCTCCCTCGCGTGGGGTTTTGGATTGGAAATTCGTTTTTGGAAGATTAATTGTTTCATAAAAGAATCGAGACCTAAATCTCGATAAAAAGTGTAAGAGTCGCCACCCGGCTCAGCTCAACTGGGAAATTACAGTGTAGCTGAACCAAAGTGAGAACTGCCACACTTTTCAGAGATCTAGGTTCGGACAAGTCTCTTATTTCATGTCTAATCGAAATAAATTAGCCAATGTCCTATAATGACACTTTAAATTGCTAAAATTGATTTTATTGAATAAACACATGCGGTGCGCATACATAAAAATACAAAATAAAAGTAAAGAAATAAATATTTAAAAGAGTTACAACCCAATTGAATGAAAAATAAAAACTCTCGGCCCCACGATACAAGCGCCTAAGATACACGAGAATCTAGAAAAAATTACAATCGCCTAAAATACACGAGTTGATCTATTAAATACATTAAAAATAAAAATAAAGAAATTAAAGCTGCAAAACAAATGGTTAGCACAAATATATGGCACACCACACATAGGACACAAGTTGGATAGAATTGGGAATTTTAGAGTTCGGGTTCATGCATTTGGGGGTAACCGGGTCGGCCCGATCGGCCGGCTCGGTTAGACCTGGAAAATCATTTTGAAACGTCACTGTATTTTGGTTTTGTGAGAAAATCATTATTGAAGACATTTTTTCGGTTTTTTTTAATTTAGCATACAAGGTGGGTCGGTTTTCGGGAGAACCGGGTCTCCGTCGTGGTTTTGTTTTAAATGCAAAAACACCGAAAAATAAATCTAGGATCGTGAATGCACACTCCAAAATTCATTTTTGATGATTTTTTATTTTTCAAGATTTTTCGATTTTTCTGATTTTTATGAAATTTTTGGGGTTTTGTGAATTTTTTTTTATTTTTAGAGATTTTTGCTTCTGCCCGAGATCTACAGTCGTGCAACTGTAAACTACAGTCATACGACTGTAAACTACAGTCGTGCGACTGTAACCCTGCCTGAAGCAGAAATTGCCAAAAAGCTTAAAATGAAAGACTAAAACTAGGAAAAATAACAACAGTGGTACGACTATAGTTCAAATGACACAACTGTAATTACAGTCGTGCCCCTATTCTTTGTGACAAGAACAGTCGTACGACTGTTTTTAATTTTCCAGAAACAGAAGTTTAAAAAGTTGAATAAAAATGCACAAAATCAACCAAAACACCCAGAAAGCAGGAAAAAGGGAAGGAAAAAGGTGTGCCTACCTCTTAGAAGCTAATCCAACGTCAAATTGACCCCTGATGTCGCTCCAATCCACTGAAATTTGCTCCTTTTCCTTGAGTTTGAGGTTTGAAGAACTTGTCCAAAATAATCCCAAATGTCCCGGATTCTGATGGTTTAAGTCCAAGATCTTGATGTGTTTGTGAAGTCAAGTTATTAACCTACGGGTTTCTAACAAATTTTAAGCATTAACTCTCTGAATTTTAGAAGAACTAAGTTGAAGAAAGTGAGTTTTTGTTTTTCCTTTTTTTTCTCTCTTCTTTCTTTCTCTCTTTTCTTTTCTTCTCTCTATGCTCTCCAGAGCAGAAAATTAGCTTCAAAAGCCCCCACATTCTATCATTCTGGTCTCTTTTTATTTCTCTCTTTTCTGGAAAATCTTGAGCATTAAATGCTCAAGATTTTCCCTAATTTTTAATTCAAGGGGTATGGGTTCTGCAACCTGCCCCCGACATGACAGTCGTACGACTGTAATATGGTTACAGTCGTACGACCGTAATGAAAACACCACGACTGTATTTACAGTCGTGGTAATCAAGGCTACTCTTTTTTTTCCCCGAAAATTCCATGTTTACACTTGCTGAATGAGGAATAAGACCTGGAAAAGCTCAATATTAGCCATGTTTTCTCTATTCTCAATAGAAATTTAATCAATTAAATGCTAAATTCTTACTAAATTACTTGGTATGATTTCCACTTATCAAGAACCCCCACATTTGAGCATTGCTTGTCCTTAAGCAATCTCAAAAGAAAACAGAAAAGGAAAGCTTTCAAGGAAAAAGAGAGAAGAGAAGCTTAAATGAAAAACACAACTTAGAAACTCTCAGAAGATTTTCTAGAATTAACTTGAGCAGCAACCAACAATCATCTCATCACCCTTAGACAACAAGACTTCCATGCAAAACACGAAAATTGAGATCACCAAATTAATCAAAGCATTCCCAAGCAACCTGACTCAGCCTCAGAAACAACCTAAAACAGCGAGACCAGACCTTGAGTTTCAGCGAACTAGCAAGAAATTAGACCAAGACTGCCTCTCTAATAGGGTTCACTCAACTCTCAAGTGTTTCAGGTGATTTTTTATAAGAATTCTCATTAGCAATACATAGCAGTCTTAGACCATAGGCTTGATAATCGGTCCCATCACCACAACTCGTGTTAAACACATGCATAATCAAAAGGTCTTTCACAGGGGTTGTAATGTAAGGCTTAGGCTAGGGGTGTGTCAAAAAGGCTTTTTGGGTTAAAGGAATACCAAAAGAATTACCATTCATAAAAAAAGCAAGCAACCGTAAAAGAACTCAAACAATCTTTAAACAGATCAAGAACAGGAATACACCAGGATTCAAATACATTCTTATGAGCTAAAAGATTAAGCACAAGAAGGAATATAAGCACAGGAAGGAATATCAAGTAATCTCATCAAGCATTATAAGCTTTTTCAGAAATTGCATACAACTTGAAAGAGATATTGGTTTTTTTTTTCAAAGAAAACAATACAACAAAATTAAAAGGCAAGCATTGATGAAATGATATGAGAGCGAGCTTGCCTAAAACTTTGATTTTAAGCAGTCTTAAAGGAAAGATAAGAATTCTTATTGCATTTTGGCAATTGTTTGAAGGGTGATTTGCAAAGTAAACCTTCTTAAAAAGGGGCTTTCACAAGAATACCTTTTTTTTTTATAAGATGAAGTTTTCCAGAACGGTAGATTGCACAAGTTCAACCAATTCAACATGCTTGCTACGCACAAACAAATAAATTCATTCCTTTGGCATTCCCAAGGTGTTTATGGACAACATATTATAAAGTGGTTAAAGTAAAGCAATTTGTGGGTTGAACAAAAATAGGCTTAAAGGTTCGAGGGGCTATTTTAAAATGGAAAGAAAATTGTTAGGGAGGCTTTCTGGGATTAAAAAAAAGGGCTAAAACAAATGCCTCTATCACTTTATGCATGCGAGAAACCATGTGATCTTGACAAGAACTAGCCAAATCAAGTTTTAGCTAATACTAACTATGTATGCCCACTCAACAAGGAATCAAGCAAGAATTCATATTGATAATCAAGAAAAACAGGCTCAAAAACCTCACAGATAAATATAAGGTCTAATTTAATCTAACAGGATGAAATACAATATAAAGTCTCATAGCCCTAAGTTGCTTAATCAGTCAAACCAGCATTACTTAAGGTCTTTTCCAATGAACAGGCAATCAAAGTTTAAGTGTTTTATACAGACTTCATGCATCCTTAGGTTCAGAAAATCTCATTGGCTGCCACAATTCATGTAATCACAAAAAAAAAAAAAAAAAAAATTTTGACAAATTTTTACTAAACTAAAAATACTAACACAGTATTTATAAAATTATTGAAAACAACACAGAAAACCTAAGATTGCTCAAAACAGCAATATGTTCAAGCAGGGCTTCTCAATCAGCAATTCAATACTACCAAGCAATTTAGATAATCATCCAACATTCTCAACAATCATCACCATTATCAACAATACTTCCAGCAGGTAATCTAACCTCTCCCCCATACTTAAATTCTGCTTTGTCCTCAAAGCAAGTAATTCACATAATTGATTAAGTAAAAGCGAGGTAAAAAGGGAAACTACCTATCCCATGGCAATGCTGATATAAGCGCCGGAATTTTCCATCCTTAAAAAAAAAATCGCTGGTGTCACACAACTGTAACTTACAGTCATACGACTGTACGATCGGAGCAGGTGCAGAACACCATACCCATGACATAAGAAAAGAGAGGGGAAAAGATGGGGCAATTAATGCCCAGATTTTGGTGAAGAAAGGGTGGAAAAGAGAGAGTTTAGGGAGAGAAAAGAAAGAAAAAGGGAAGGAAAAGTTCATCACAATCCATAAACTCTGTTCCTCTTCTTTTTCCTTTAATTCTCAATTGTTAGGTTTAAAATCTATTAGAAATCAATAGGTTAATAATCTAACTCCCTAAACAAATTATAATTCGGACTAGAAACTCTAAGAATCCCAAGCATTTTGGAGAATTTGGGCATAACTTCACAACCTTGACTCAAGAGGAAAAAGTGCAAATTTGAGTGGATTGGTGTGACGCTAGGGGTTAATCCTACGGTGGATAAGCGCCAAAAAGGTGAACACTCTTCATTCCCTCTATTTTTCATGCTTTGTGGGTGAATTGGTGCATTTTATTTCAACTTTTATGTTTTCTATTTCCAGAAATCAAGAACAGCCGACTGTTCTTGAGTTGATGAACAGTCGTACGACTGTAATACAGTCGTACGAGTGTTCCTGATTTCCATTAATTTCTCAGTTTTATTTTGAATAATTTTGGTGAAATCCTGAAGTTGGAGGATTTACAGTCTCATGACTGTAATTACAGTCGTACGACCGTAATTACAGTCGCAAGCTCGTTCAGAATCAGAATTTCCAGAATAATCCCTAAAAATTTCTAAAAATCCCTAAAAATTCAAAAAATCAGAAAATCATCAAAATGAATTTTGTTGTGTGCATTCACGACCCTAGATTTAATTTCCAGTATTATTGCATTTAGAACAATACAACGACGGAGACCCAACTCTCCCGAAAACCGACCCACCTCACATGCTAAATTAAATTAAACCGGAAAAATGTTTTCAAAACGATTTTCTCACAAAATCAAAGTACAGGGACGTTTCAAAATATTTTCTAGGTCTAACCGGGTCGGCTAGCCGAGTCAACCCGGTTATCCCCCTGAATGTATGCCCCCGATCCTATTTTCCCAAATCTATCATGTTTAAGTCCTATTTGTGGCGTGCCGTAAATTATGCTAACTCTCTGTTTTGCAGCTTTTTATTTTTATTTTATATGTATTTAATGGAATTACTCGTGTATTTTAGGCGATTGTAATTTTTAGTTAAATCGTGTATATTAGGCTATTGTAAAAGTGAGGCTGAGAGTTTTTATTTTTGATTCGATTGGGTTGTAAGTCACTTAAATATTTACTGCTTTACTTTTATCTTGTATTATATGTGTATGTGCTCTGTGTGTTTTATTTAATAAAATTGACTTTAGAATTATGAAATATCATTTGAGAACATTGGCCATTTTTTATTTTAATTAGACACGAAATAAGGGACTTATCCGGACTAAGATCTCTAGGTAGTGTAGCGGTCGTTCGTCCGGTTCAGCTACATTATAAATTTTCCGGTTGAGCTGAGCCGGGTGACGACTCCTACAATATTCATCGAGACTTAGGTCTCGGTTCTTTTAAGATAATTAATTCTATTTTTTCCAAAATGAATTTCATTATAAAAAATCCCACGTGAGGGAGGGATTTGCCCGAAATCGAAGCGCCCCTCCCGAAAGGGAGTTTGCGTTCCGTCAAAAACGTTGTCCGCTCACGGTGGCTACTCTGCTAGGGATTTCTTACAAAAGTTTTCTTAAAAACTTAAAAGAATTTGACAAGCCCTGAAAAGTGTCTAATTAAAATAAGGTGGATGATTCTTGATTGGTATTTTATTTTGCATTTTTAGTTAGACATGTTTGCATTAGGTTAAGTATCCCTTTTTAGCCCGATGAATTGTTGAAGTGTCGCCTTTGTTCCTCATGGTCTTAGGGGCACGGATACGAAACACCACCCATAGCCTCGTACGAACCCTTTCGTTCGGACCCTTGAGTGGGGAGAAGTGAGGAGTATATTTTGCTATGGGATCCTTGATTTTAACCCGACTTGGACCGAACTCATATAGGTAACCTTAGTTGGATTCCCCTAGGATACCAAAATAAATTGTGTGAAATAACATAAATCGTGCCTTCATCATTCCCCGGTTGGTGATCAAAGAGAACCCCGCCTAGGACTCGGTTAGAATTTTTTGAGATCGACCACGCTTGGAGAAATAAGGTTGGAAGAATTTGCTTCGTGTGCTATGTGTTATTCGCCTCTCGCCATCCCGTGACATACCATAATCACATTTTTCATACACATAACATACCATTCACAAAACATTTTTGTGTGATACTAACTCACATTTTTTATGCAGCCATTTGCATTTTATTTTTGTGTGAAAACACTATTCATCCACTTGCCATTCATACTAACCATTTCTTTTTCAGCCATTACATTATATTTGTGTGATTAGCATTTTTTTCACATAGCATATATAACATCATTATGTATGTCATGCATCCTAACCCACGTTTTTGTGCAGCCATTTGCATTTTGTGTGTCATAAGCATTCACGACATATCACCTAAATTAAACTAAGGACATTCCAAAGGACGCCCACCACGATCATATCATTCCATCACATATCGGGTATCCCAAATTACCGTGTTCTGCCAATGCACCGGATGACATTCGGCTATTCCACCAAATTATCTCATTTAATAGAGACCACAATGGTCCTAGGTCTATTTTCGTGTAACGATTTATACGGTGCATTTCATGACATCATACCCATTCATCATAAATATCATATAGCATTGTGATCCACATCGGATTACTTCATGACATTACTATATCATTCAAGGTGCTCCCCGAGTGTCGAATTAGTAAGTATGTAGGGGCATTTCATAACATTCCAAATCATGAAAGGTGTTCCCCAAATGCTGAGCCTCTGTCTGTGTCCCTGCCACGCGTGACTCTCTCATAACATTATTTCATATCATACGCTCAAAAGCATCAGAACTCTATCCAAGAGGCGGTCCCATGTGACCATTTCATATCATATCATAGACCTTCAAAGTGTCAAAACTCTATCCGTGTACTGGTACACACGCCACCATTTCATGAATTCACTTGGTGCCCTAAGGCGCCGAACCGCTGTCGGTGTGATGGTCCACACGTGACATTTTTGCATAGCATCGGGTGTTCTTGGAATGTCCTAAAAAGAAAAAAAAGGAATAAAATAAGACCATTCATACCATCATTTCACTCATAATCTCACTCCATTCATTACAAGCACTTTCAATGTCTCACTCTTTATGACATCATTCCATACATCGTCCCTAAAACGTTCTCAAATGATGTCGATCAGAATAAGCTGGAGCGACCTTGGACAAGATCTCAAGCTTCGAGGGCTGTTGGGAAATGAAGAGTAGTTGAGACGGGAAGTGATTCTGATTCTAGGGAAGAAGTGGAGATGGCTAATCCTACACCAAACCTCACTGACGTTTTAAAGGATTTCCTAAAATCACAGGATTTCCATGACATGCTCAAGGAGTAAATACGGGCAGTAGTGAGAGAAGCTGGGGAAACCAGCGGAAGTAGGACCGGAAAGGAAAAAGAGGTTGAATCATCCTAGCAAGGTGGTGACATCTCGGTTAGTCTAGAAAAGCTGCGGGAGATGGAAGCAGCCATGGAAGAGAAAATGAAGGCCAAGTATTCTGAACTTGATGAAGCAGTGGCTGACTGAAGAAAGGGGCCAACATCAGCCTGGGCTCCAAAAGAGGGGTGGATGTAGATGCGATGATCAACAAGGGCATTGAGACCTTTCCCATTGGATTTCAAGTGCCTAAAGTCCCTTCCTACCAAGGGATTGGCTCGTCAGAGGCCCATGTGAACCTTTATGTCAGAATCATGCTCACTGCGAGCGCCACCAAACAACAGCTGGTTAACTTTTTCCCAACCACGCTGGAAGGAGGAGCCCTGAATTGGTACAACTCCTTATCTGAAGATGTGTAGTCAGACTGGGAGGCATTGTCAGTGTCATTTATTAAGTACTACAGCTTCAACACCAAGATCCAGGTGAAGCTGTATGATCTGGAAAGGGTTAAGCAACAGCAGAATGAATCCTTTGACGCCTATTACCAGAGATGGATGAACAAAATGATTCTGCTAAAGAACCCCCCGATGAAGATGAACTGATTCAGAAGTTGATCGATGGGAGTAGGGACATCTTCCGAAACAACATGAAATTCCATTCCTTTAGTGAGCTTAGTGAGGTGTATAACATGGCCATGAAAATCGAGAGGGATGAAGAAGAAAAGGCAGCGAACCAAAAGCATGGCAAGAGCTCTGGGTATGGTCTTGGGTATCGACCAACGATTACCACTGGATCAGGCAGCGGATCTGGTTCTGGGTCCATAGGCAAAGGTGGGTAATCCTCAGAAGACAAGCTAGCTGAAGTTGCCGTTGTGTCCCAACAGCAAGGCAGCCAAGATGGAAATGTACAAAATCGAGGCCTGTCTCCTTGGACTTTTTCTTTGGCCAAGATTTTTGCAAAATGTAGGAACGGTGGCCTCTTGAATTCTCTGAAGTCATTTGAAAAGCCGACTGAAACGAACAAGGGTAAGTTTTGTTCCTATCACTTGACAGTGGGGCACCATACGAATGACTGCATGCAGCTACTAAGGGCTGTCTGACAATTGATTGCCGAAGGAAAGATTGTAGAACCACCTTTAAAGCCTAGTGTTTAGAACAATCCATTGCCCAGTTTCGACTGACCCAAGCGTTCAAGCTGTTAAGGAGATGATGCAGCAGCAAAAGAAGACCCTCCGCATGTGGAGGATGATAACTATCTTAATGTATCTGCTTTTGGTTTCTTCTCTGTTTTGTGAACAATTCAACCCACGAGGCATTTAATGTTATGTAATTTGATTCCAGTTACTTGTGCGATATTTTTTCTGGATAGAATACTGTGCATGCATACAAACATTCATTTAATGTCTTTAGCATACATGACGTATCATTGCATGAAATAAATTTAAAAACATATGAGGACCAAAAATGCTATCTGTCTCGAAAGACTTCACGTTTGAAAAGAAACAAAATAGAGAGAAAACACCCAAAAGCGCATAACAAGCTTCCCCCAATCCTACCACAACATGATTGGGGATTGACAGAGAAGTTACCAAATGCCAGACTCTAAAGGATTTAAGGGCGAATCAACTAAGCAGAAATGCCATGGACCCAGATCAAACGAAGAGGGGAAACCACGATAGGAGGAACTAATGCCACCAGAAAAAACAAGATTATCCATAGCAAACAGACATCAGTTCATAGCCATAACTATCAACCACCCCAACGTGGATGAAAACGGAGTCGACCATGATGTCACAGCCTTTCAAAAAAAAAAAAAAAAACGTGCGCCCAAATTTATGAAGAAGAACACACCTACACGATACGGAGTTTTATGTTCCAGCATGACCAAGAAGAGATTATAGCTTCAAGGGGCAACGGCGCATGTGTTCCAGAACAGAGGGCTAGGGTATCAATTGTCAACTCCACATTATCCACGAATCGGTGGGGTGACGGGAACAGCCAACAGATCTGTCAAAAGGAACTCCATCTATCAAAATATATTGGCATGTCATTATTCGCTTTGCAAAAATCTGAACTAGTATCAAAGCACTCACTAGGGAAACACCATAGTCATCGACCTTCAAGGTGGAGATGATTCCACCAGGTAGAAGAAAAACCAAGCTGTCGACCCCATCAACAAAAAAAAAGTCCGATGAACCGAAAACCGAAAAGGCGGTGCACGCAAAAGTTAGGACGGCGAGGTGAACACCACCAAGTGGAAAATCTGCAAAGACCAGTTGGTGGCAGCTGTGAATTCGATCAGGATAGATCCCATTGCTGATTCCATTCTTAATTTCATTTCATCTATGATGTGCATTATGCTAAAACATTATCAATGAATGAATGAATGAATGCCTTGCTCTATTCATTTAAATGTCCCTATTCTGCTTGGAATTGAATCCGCATCATGCATCATACTTGGTTGTGCACATCTTTCGCTTACATGCGTTACACTTAAAAAAAAAAGCTCGCTGAGGTGAAAACCCAAAAGGTGCCTCAGGCAAAAATTAGAGTAGCTCGCTAAGCTGAAAACCCATATTGGGCAGTTTAGGCAAAAGTTAGAGCACCTTCAAAAAAGGCTCGCTGATGTGAAAACCGAAAAGGCGCCTTAAGCAAAAGTTAGAGCAGCTTACTGAACTGAAAACCCACATCAGGCAGTTTAGGCAAAATTTAGAGCACATTCAGATTCATCATTCCTAGACACAGAAAGACAAGACACTCTTGTCATTCTCCAGCGAAGATCCCTTCTACCATTTCCCAGTGGGAACTCCTCCACTATTTTCTAACAGGATCCTCTGCACTACTCTCCAGCTGAACCATCACAAAGAACGCCACTACTTTCTCTTCAACTGTCATCGGACTTCCCTAACAGCCATTGCATATCTTCGCATATCCCCAGCAGGAGTGTGAGAGTCACATCACATAAAGGATATGCTCTCCAGCTAGATCACCCATAAGCGCGAGGTACCTTTCCTACCTAGAGGTGCGACTCGATCTCCCCAGCAAGAGCACGGCATTTCAAGGCTGGATGAATGACAAGAAATGCATTTCCCAACATCATTTGCATATGCACGTATTACCACATGCACACGCAAGCATTCAAAACATATGCACACATACATACATACATCTCAACCAATCCAAGTACGGGTATTCGCCCCCATCGTCAGGCTATCCCGGATTAAGACTACTCTCAGGGTAAAAATAGTCCAACACTGGGGCACCCATCAGGCCTTAAAAGACAAGTCAAAGCTGTGCGGGCCCAAGCCTCAACACCTCGAGTTCCCAGGGGCAAAGTAATCCAGCCGTATTTATACTTGATCGAAGGGGCAAAAAATTTGTGCTTCCAAAATTATCGATCAAGGAATAAATACTTATTCTTGACCTGATTCCAAAATTATCACTCCTAAACTCCCACCACTCAAGCTAGATTTCGAATCCTTGAACTTCTTCAAGCCTGATTCCCAATCCTTGAAAACCTCTCCAAGCCAGATTTTGAATCCTTGAACTTCTTTAAGCCAGATTCTTAATCCTTGACAAAAACCTCCCCAAGCATGATTTTGAACCCTTAAAATTCCCTCAAGCCTGGTTCATAATCCTTGATAAATCTTCCCGAGCTAGATTTTGAATCCTTGAACTCCTTCAAGCCTGGTTCATAATCCTTGACAAAATCTCTCCAAGCTAGATTTTGAATCCTTGAACTCCTTCAAGCCTGGTTCATAATCCTCGACAAAGTCTTCCCAAGCTAGATTTCGAATCCTTGAACTTCTTCAAGCATGATTCCCAATCCTTGAAAACCTCTCCAAGCCAGATTTCGAATCCTTGAACTTCTTCAAGCATGATTCCTAATCCTTGCAAACCTCTCAAGCTTGATTTTGAATCCTTGAAACTCCTTTAAGCTTGATTCATAATACTTGACAAATCTTCCCGAGCATGATTTTGAATCCTTGAATTTCTTCAAGCATGGTTCATAATCCTTGACAAACCTTCTCAAGCTTGATTTTAAATCCTTGAAACCTCTTTAAGCCTGATTCTTAATCCTTGAAAACCGTCCAAGTCAGATTTCAGATTCTTGAAAATCAATTCAAGCAAGATCCTAGATCTTTGAAGCCAATTCAAATCTCCAGCATTGCCTCGGGTAATATAGACCTGGTATCGGCTTATTCCATCCAATCAACTGAACGCGTCACCATGGCAGTGAGGCTTCAACAACTCAGTTGCATGTTTTATTTTCTGTGTCTGCGGCGCTTTGATTCGTGCTCTCAAATTAATCACCTCAGGTATTCTAGACTTGGAGTCGGGTGTTGAATTTGATCACGCGAGGGGCAGCTGTAAGCGCCGGAATTTTCCATCCTTAAAAAAAAATCACTGGTGTCATACGACTGTAACTTACAATCGTGCGACTGTATGATCGAAGCAGGTGCAGAACACCATACCCATGACATAAGAAAAGAGAGGGGAGAAGATGGGGCAATTAATGCCCGGATTTTGGTGAAGAAAGGGTGGAAAAGAGAGAGAGTTTAGGGAGAGAAAAGAAAGAAAAAGGGAAGGAAAAGTTCATCACAATCCATAAACTCTTTTCCTCTTCTCTTAGCTTTAATTCTCAATTGTTAGGTTTAAAATCTGTTAGAAATCAATAGGTTAATAATCTAACTACCTAAACAAATTAAAATTCGGACTAGAAACTCTAAGAATCCTAAGCATTTTGGAGAATTTGGGCATAACTTCACAACTTTGACTCAAGAGGAAAAAGTGCAAATTTGAGTGGATTAGTACGACACCAGGGGTCAATCCTACGGTGGATAAGCGCCAAAAAGGTGAACACTCTTCATTCCTTCTATTTTTCATGCTTTGTGGGTGAATTGGTGTGTTTTTGTGCATTTTATTTCAACTTTTGTGTTTTCTGTTTCTGGAAATCAAGAACAGTCGTACGACTGTTCTTGAGTTGATGAACAATCGTATGACTGTAAATACAGTCGTACGAGTGTTCTTAATTTCCATTAATTTCTCAGTTTTATTTTGAATAATTTTGGTGAAATCCTAAAGTTGGATGATTTACAGTCGTACGACTATAATTACAGTCATACGACCGTAATTACAGTCGCACGACTGTAATGCTCGTCCAGAATCAGAATTTCCAGAATAATCCCTAAAAATTTCTAAAAATCCCTAAAAATTCAGAAAATAAAAAAATCATCAAAATGAATTTTGTTGTGTGCATTCACGACCCTAGATTTAATTTCCAGTATTATTGCATTTATAACAATACAACGACGGAGACCCAACTCTCCTGAAAACCGACTCACCTCACATGCTAAATTAAATTAAACCAGAAAAATGTTTTTAAAACGATTTTCTCACAAAATCAAAGTACAGGGATGTTTCAAAATGTTTTCCAGGTCTAACCGGGTCGGCTAGCCGAGCCAACCCGGTTATCCCCCTGAATGTATGCCCCCGATCCTAATTTTCTAATTTTGTCATGATTGAGTCCTATTTGTGGCATGCCATAAATTGTGTTAACTCTCTGTTTTACAGCTTTTTATTTTTATTTTATATGTATTTAATAGAATTACTCGTGTATTTTAGGCGATTGTAATTTTTAGTTAAATCGTGTATTAGGCGATTGTAAAAGTGAGACTGCGAGTTTTTATTTTTGATTCGATTGGGTTGTAAGCCACTTAAATATTTACTGCTTTACTTTTATCTTGTATTATATGTGTATGCGCGCTGCGTGTTTTATTTAATAAAATTGACTTTAGAATTATGAAATATCATTTGAGAACATTGGCCGTTTTTTATTTTAATTAGACATGAAATAAGGGACTTGTCTGGACCTAGATCTCTGGATAGTGTAGCGGCCGTTCGTCTGGTTCAGCTACATTATAAATTTCCCGGTTGAGCTGAGCCGGGTAACGACTCCTACAATATTCATCGAGACTTAGGTCTCAGTTTTAAGATAATTAATTCTATTTTTTCCAAAAACCCCACGTGAGGGAGGGATTTGCTCGAAATCGAGGCAACCCTCCCGAAAGGGAGTCCGCGTTCCTTCGAAAACGTCGTCTGCTCACAGCTGAAATAAAATTTTATGGGTGGAGGTTTAAAGAGACATACTAGAAACCTTGAGATAGAGGAGGAGGAAAGCTTTCACTCATCTGGCTTAGAGAAGACTTGCTCCTCTTCTTCTGCAGGCACTTCTTTTTCTTCTTCCTCAGCAAGAGTTTCCTTCTCCTCTTCCTCTTCCTCTTGAATCTCCATTAGAAAATTTTCACTGCCTTTGGGCTGGGCAACTTCAAGCTGCTCGTTAGATAGTGTCAGAGCTATCATCCTACTGGTCAACCTTGGCTTCCAATCGAGCAATTTTGTTCTCTATGAGGGCTATCTTTGCTCTATCCTCTATTTGCCTTGCCCAAAGTTGATCTATAAGCTTTACCATATCTTCTGGGGTCATCTTGGAAATGCGCTCGAAATGCTTAAACTTTTCTTGATCAGTCAGAGTGAGATCTTCAATAATCTGTGGCTGAGAGGATGAGGTGGATCTGGTGGTAGGCCTTTTCCTTTTGGCTGGAGTTTCAGTTTTCTGCTTTTGAGTAGTCTTTGTGGCAAGGTCTTTTTCCAACTTGGCAGCTTCATCCCACTGCATCCAGTCTCCAGCAACCTTTTTACAAAATCCCATCTGGTTTAGGTTTACAAATTCAAAGGCTCCAGGATGACATTCAAGAGTAAGACCTTCTGTAAAGAATTTTGTTAGGCAGGCTTTCACAATTCTGGTCACGTAAGATCCACACAAAATCTTTCCCTGGGGCTTGATGCTCTCAATACAGCTTACAAACCAAGCCCCAACATTCATTCTCTTTCCCTTAACCATGCATCACAGGGCGAAAAGGCCTTGATTAGGAACATGAGATTGGTTGTTCCTTGCAAACAAAGAACTGGCTATGAATTTTTGCAAGATCTTATGGCTATACTTCTTGATGTAGGTTGCTGAAGAGGTTGAGGAAGAGTATTCGCTCCTTCTGGTGATTGCTTTCCAAAAGGCGGTCGAGTTAAACTCTGGAGCAAAATCAGTGTATGCTTGTGCAAACTCATAAGATTCTAAGAAGGCGGTTCCAGCCACTCCCAAATACTGGTTGAATTCTTACAGTGAACAGGTCTTTCTTTTCCTCATTACCCGAAAATTGTACTTCCTTTGATCATCAAGCTCTATAATCTCAGCATTGTGAATGAAGGTGCAAATAAATTCCAGGGTTAGTTCCTTGTAGGCTGGCTCCTTATTCTGGGCATAAAATTCAAAACCTCCATTCTTTAGCAACTGGCGAATCTCCTCACTGAGGCTAAGCTTTTCCAAAACACTCCAGTTAAAGGTTTTAGAGGCAGCAAAGGGAAGGCTATTGAATTGCTCATACTTCTCTGTTTCCTTAGGGTTAAAGGTCGTCATCTTTACCAGTGTCTTCTCCATAGTGCTTGCTTTGGATTCGGAAGCGGAAACATTCACGGAGGATGCAGAAGGTTTTAAGTGAGTGGATGTGGCCGCTTTCTTGATGTTCTTCTTTTGCTTGCCCATAAGGGAGGAGAGAGAAAAATGTGGCTGAGTTGACGATTTCCTGTTTTCCCACGTTCTTTTCTCTTACAAATCCATCATTACTCCACTTCCCCAAAATTAAGCCATCAGAAATTTATTTACTTAAAATTTAAAATTCAAAATTGTGCAGTTGTAGGACAAAAATAAAAAATAAGTATGGAGTATAATAAGAATGAAAATTTCAGCTTGATGTTACTTCCCATACTTAATTAACCAAGTACCCGCAAGACAAGAAATTTATCATTAAAATATTTATATCAAAAATTTAAATTAAAAATATTCAGAAATTGAGAGGCTGGGGGTTTTCCAAACAAAATTGCTCTAATTTGTGTTTGAAGCGGACACCAAGCAGTCTAAGGTTGCTTAAGGAGGTTCAAGGTACTAGGTGCTTTCAGTAACCTCATATGAGTTATGCGTAAGAAAAGGTTTCAGTTTTTGACCATTGACCTTGAAGAGTTCCCCACCTTGATTGACAATCTCAATGGCTCCATGCGGGAAGACTTGGGCTACTGTGTAGGGTCCGGTCCATCTTGACTTAAGCTTTCCTGGAAAGAGTCTTAATCTTGAATTGTACAGCAAAAATTTCTGACCAGGATAGAAAGTCTTCTCTTGAATCTCTTGTCATGCCATTTCTTGATCTTTTCTTGATAATTTATGGCATTCTCATAGCTGAACAATCTGAACTCTTCTAGTTCATTAAGTTGCAATTTTCTTTTCTCTCCAACAGTGTTCCTGTCAAATTGAGATAGGTGAGAGCCCATAGAGCCTTAAATTCTAATTCAAAAGGAAGATGACAAGCCTTTCCATAGAGCAATCTAAAGGGTGACATTCCAATGGGAGTCTTGAAGGCTGTATGATATGCCCAAAGAGCATTATCGAGCTTGCTTGACCAATCTCCCCTAGAATTGCTAACAGTGTTTTCAAGAATTCTCTTGATCTCCCTGTTGGAGATCTCAGCTTGACCACTGGTTTGTGGGTGATAGGGTGTAGTAATTCTATGAGTGACTCCGTGCTTAGCAAGAAGCCTTTCGAATTGATTATTACAAAAATGGGTACCTTGGTCACTAATTATTGCTGTAGGAACTCCAAACCTTGTTAACAGTTTCTTAAGAAACCTCACCACAACTCGAGCATCATTGGTAGGACTTGCTATAGCCTCTACCCACTTGCTTACATAATCCACAGCAACCAAAATGTATTTATTACCCTTTGAGCTTGGAAAGTGTCCCATAAAATCAATACCCTAAACGTCAAAAATCTCACATACAATGATATTATGCAAAGGCATAACATTCTTGGCAGAAATGTTACCTGATCTTTGACATTCATTGTACTCTAAGACAAACCTGTGAGAATCCTTAAAGATTGTGGGCCAAAAGAATCCACACTCCAAAACCTTAGAGGATGTTCGGTTTGCACCAAAGTGACCTCCAGCTTCTTGAGTATGGCACATGGATAAGATTGCTTGAACCTCTTCATATGAAACATATCTTCGGATTATCTGATCTGCACACAACTTAAACAGAAAAGGTTCCTCCCAAAAATAATATTTCAAATCCAAAAAGAATTTCTTCTTTTGTTGGGATGACAGATAACGAGGTTTAACACCACAAGCTAAATAATTTGCAATATCAGCAAACCAAGGTGTAGAGTGTACCGTATAGAGTTGCTCGTCAAGAAACGAGTCGGCAATCTCAGGTTGCTTACCAAGGTTGCTTAGTGGAATTCTGGATAATTGGTCTGCAGCTATGTTCTCTGAGCCCTTCTTGTCTTTGATCTCAAGATCAAACTCTTGTAGAAGCAAGAGCCATCGAATAAGACGAGGTTTCGCATCATTTTTGGCCAATAGGTACTTTAAGGCTGCATGATCTGTAAAGACAGTAATCTTGGATAGAACCAAATAAGATGTGATTAAGACAGCTTCGAAATTATTGAGGCAGGACTGAAAAGTCTTGCCATATACTGAGAAATCCTTTCTTTGAAAATTTCCACAGTCTTTTCGGCTATATCATGGAAAATCGCCATCATGCATCTCTGGAAGGTTGTAGGAGCATTACACAATCCGAACGGCATCCTCATATAAGCATGGTTTCCATAAGGACAGGTAAAGGTTGTCTTCTCTTGATCTTGTAGGTGAATTGGGATTTGGTTATATCCTGAGTAACCATCAAGGAAACAGTAGAATGCATAGCCGGAAAGTCTTTCCAGCATCTGATCGATGAATTGCAGAGGAAAGTGATCCTTTCTTGTGGCATCATTAAGCTTTCGATAATCAATGCAAACTCTCCATTCGGTGACCATTCTAGTGGGAATAAGTTCATTTTGCTCATTTTTGAATGACAATGATCCCACCTTTCTTAGGCACTACTTGGACAGGACTAGTCCAAACCGAATCGAAGATTGGGTAGATAATCCCAGCATCAAGTAACTTAATCACCTCCTTCTTCACAACTTCTTTCATGTTAGGGTTTAGTCTCCTCTGAGGTTGTACAACAGGTTTATGGTCTTCCTCTATTAGGATACGGTGGACACAAATTGAAGGGCTAATCCCTTTAATATCTGAGATTGTCCAGGCCATTGCTTCCTTATTCTTCCTCAAAACATAAAGTAATTGGGCTTTTTGATCTTAGGCAAGCTTGGAAGATATAATTACAGGAAGGTTATTTGGTGGATCAAGGAAGGCATACTCTAAGTGGGAAGGTAATGGTTTAAGCTCTAAAGTGGGAGGCTCTTCAATGGAAGGTTTGGAATGTAATGTAGGTGTGTAATTCAAAGGGTCAATAAACTGCCTGCTTCCTAAGATTGCTGGACAGCCATTTTCAGCTTTAATTTGCTTTTCCATAGTTTCTTCTTCATCTTCAAAGTTTGCATCCTCAAATTCCTGCATAAAGAAGGGATTTAAATTCACATCAGTAGCATCAATAAAATAACAATAATCATCACACGCAAGAGGATACTTCATAGCTTCATTCATCTTAAAAACAACTTCCTTATCATGAATTTTCAGAATTAACTGGCCGTTATGAACATCAATCAATGCACGGCCTATTCCTAAGAAAGGTCTTCCTAAAATAATAGGAACATGCAATTCTTCATCCATATCCATCACAATGAAATCAACAGGAAGTATAAATTTTCCTACCTTAATCAAAACATCCTTAATTATTCCCCTAGGATATCTTACAGTTCTGTCAGTAAGCTGTATAGAAACCCTAATAGGTTGAGGTTCTCCTAATCCTAATTGTTTGTAAATGTAGTATGGCATAAGATTGATACTCGCTCCTAGATCACATAGTGCATTCTTAATAGTAAGATTGCCGATAGAGCAGGGTATGGAAAAACTCCCTGGATCTTTGATCTTGGTTGGTAAAGGCTGCTTGCTCTGAAGGATCGATGAGCAGTCTCTGTTGGGTTGTACCATTGCTACATTCTCCAATTTCTTCTTATTAGTTAGAAGCTCTTTCAAGAATCTCATATACATAGGCATCTATGCAAGTGCTTCTGCAAATGGTATGTTGAAGTGAAGCTTCTTGAAGGCTTCCAAAAACTTGTCAAATTGCTTGGCTATATCATATTGCTTAGCTCTCTCTGGGTAAGGAATCCTCAGTTGATAAGCAGGTACAGGTTGCCTAGTTTGAACAGAAGTGCCCTGAACAGGATCTGACGTTGCTTGACTTTGATCTGGTCGAGCAGTCTCAGGTTGAGCTTGAGGTTGCTCGATTGTATTGGAAGGCTTCTTAGCACTCTGGGCAGTCTGAGGTTGTGGGACTTACGGATTCTCAGGTTGTTTGTTCTCTTCAGCAGTCTTCTCTTTTGAATCTCCCTCATCATCAATAATAATAATCTTATTAGGTTGCTCGACATTCTTACCACTCTGAAGTGTAATAGCTTGGCATTCCTCCCTTGGATTGGATTCGGTATTACTCAAAATGACTCCTTTCTTCTTTGGAGTGACAATGTTTATGAGTTGCTGAAGCTGAGTCTCCATATTTTTCATGTAAGCTTGAGTCTGCTTCATGAATTGAGACATTATTTCCTTCATCTCCTTAATTTCAGACTTCTTAGACGTGTAAGATGGTCCAGCTTGTTGAACATTATGAGGTTGCTGATGTGCTTGAAAGTTGCTATGATTCTGTTGGAAGGGTGCTTGAGAATGCTTGCCAAGTTGGTGATTCCAAGAAAAATTAGGATGGTTGCACCAACCTAGATTGTAAGTGTTGGAAAACGGATTGTTCTACCTTGGATTGTTTCCAATGTAATCACATTGCTCTTGAGTGAGTGAAGTGTCACAGTCAATGTTTCTATGGTCACCACCACAGAACTCACAGGAAAGCTTTGAACTTGAAATGGCTGAGACATTCTGTTTTGCCAACTGTCTAAGGATCAAGTCCACTTTGTCGGAGAGCTTGGCAACAGCATCTGATTCTACCGTCTTTTCTCAATCTTCACTTGCTGAGTGCCATTTATAACTGGTAGTGAATAATCTTTCTATCAGCTCATAAAAGTTCTTCAGGTACAAGTTCTTCTGGGTCTCCATTGGCCACGGATTCAATTTGAATCCTATATGTGTTGGTCGAACCATTGTAGAAATTCTGAATTTGCATCCATTTGGGAAATCCATGGTTTGGTACTTTTCTCAATAGTTCCTTGTATCCCTTCCATGCTTCTGACAAAGATTCATCCTGTTGCTGATGGAAATGAGTAACCTCATTCCTTAGCTTGATTGCTTGCCTGGGCGGAAAGTACTTAGTTAAGAAAACTCGTGCCATTTCATCCTAAGTTGTAATTGAGCCTGGTTGAAGGTTTTTCAGCCAGCTCTTAGCCTTATCCCTAAGTGAAAAGGGGAAAAGCTTCAATCTTATCACATTATCTGAGACTCCTCGGTTGGTACTGAAAGTATTACACATAGTCACAAAATCTTTGATGTGAGCATTTGGATCTTCTCCGGGCAATCCTCAAAACTGAACAGCAGCTTGAAGCATTTAGATCATGTAGGCTTTGTTCTCAAAAACATTGTCCCCTTCATTGGGTATCACAATACAAAGAGAGTGTCCCTCAGTGATAGGTCTCGAATATTCTTTGAGTCTTTGCCTTGGAGGGGGCAAATAAGCCTCTCCCTCTTCTTCTGGTGGTGGATTTAGTTCAGCCATTCGCTGTCTTCTCCGAGCTCTTCTAGCAGCACCGCTTCTTCTTCTACAAGTTCTCTCAATCTCTGGATCTATAGGAACTAAAGGAATGCCAGCTCTTCGCATACACCAGGAGATTGCTTAAACAGAGAATTTCTACATAAAAACACAAAACACCAAATCAAGCACACAACTTTATAGGAAATTTTAAAAATTTGCAACCGTTACTCCTCGGCAACAGTGCCAAAAACTTGTTGCCCTAAGGTTATGCACTAGCAAGTATACTAGGTCAATTGTAGTACTAGGCAAGACAAGTTTCGTATCCATAGGAAGTAAGGGAAATTCTAAAAGATCCTAGTAAATTACCAAATCTGAAGGTTTTCCAATTAAACTAGTATAAGGAAATCATATAAATTGAAAACAGTAAACATGCAAGACAGTAAAAGTATGATTGCGCAGAACTGAAGAATCTAAAACAATAATGAGAAAAACATAGGCTTTCACCAGCTAAACAGGCAATCTCAGAATATCTTTCTCTAGGATTTACTATGAATAAATTAGGGAACGTAGATCTAAGGTTTCTTGCTCTCTATTCACCAAGCTAATCTCTCGACCTCACTTGGATCTATGATCCACAACTAAGCTTATCTCTCGACCTCACTTAGCATAGGAAACCAAGCATTAAGACAAGCAAGCATTCCACATCAAGTAGAAACCCTTAGCACACTCCCAATCTCCTCTCGGTCTCATGGTAGTGTGTGTGTGTGTGTGTGTGATTTTCCATACTCCTAAATCTCCTTTCGGTCTCATCAGGAATACTAGAAACATGAGAGGGCCTTTTCCTATATTAACTAAGCACTTCACCACACAATCATCAAAACATGATATTTATAATAAAAACAGAGAAAGACTTCCTAAGACCACCAGTCTAAGCTGGTTTCAGCCTGCTAGGGAACCTACTCATGGCATATAATCGCAATGAAAAAGGAGATTTTCCAGACAGAAAACTTTTCAAAGAAAACAATACAATTGCAAACTAAAATTAATTCAAATTAACAAGTAGTTGAGAGCATTCAACCCTCCTCCCATCCCCAAATAGTAGAGTATTTATAGTCCCAAAAAGTGAAATCTAGCAATGAGGTGTCAACCATCTAAGGAGCAAGTACAAAATTAAAATATTGTTAAAAAGTTACAACCACATATTCAGTTAGCTTCCTTGAGAAGCTAAGGACAAATAAGGAATTTCCCTTGACAAAACATCTCCTCCTCCATTCTTGGACCGCACCTTTCTCCTCAACTCCGGCCCATCCATGCCGCAGCCTTCAACACTTCTCTCTTCTTCTTCTGCTGTGCTCTGAGACTTCCCAAATCAAGTGACCTTGCTGAATGAGGCATAAGACCTAGAAAGGATCAATATTAGCCATGTTTTCTCTATTCTCAATAGAAATTTAATCAATTAAATTCTGAATTCTTACTAAATTACTTGATATAATTTCCACTTATCAGTGGTTAATGGTTTCAAATACCCAACCCAACCAGTGGAAAATGTAGGAATGATATCGGAAATTGGTAGATATGAAAGAGACTGAATAAAGGAAGTTTTGGACTTGAAATGCCACTATGTCTGTTCTAAAATCTCTCAGCCTCACTTTCTCTCTAGGTTTTTTTTTTTTATGAATTTCTATCTTTTCACAAAAAAATTTCTTTTATTTCTACCTTCCATTTATGTTTCTTTCCTTCTTTTTTCTCTGGAATTCTGTTTCTTTTTGAATGTGTCTTAGATCCCCCCGCCTTAAGTCTGAAAAACATCTTAATTTATAAGAAAGAAAAGCTATTGTTCACGTGAACAGTAACATCCGTGAAAAGGAAGCAGTGGCAGTTGGACTTAATTGCTATTTCTGGTTCAAATTTAACTAGATGGTAACCATTCATTAGTTGCCAACATTTCTGTAATATGAGCTTTGTGCATGCCTACTTCTATAAAATTTCAAATTCAAAAATTTGCTTAAGTCCATGTAATTCTCTTGTATTTTCTGTATTTTTTTTATTCAACACTTGTAAGTAAAAGAAAATCAATAAAATAATTCATTTATTTTTCATATCTTTTCCCACTTTTATTTCCTTTTGTCTCCTCTTAGTCTATAAAAATGATAAATGAAAAAGTTAAATTAAGATAAAAAAAGTTGCTATAAAAATTAGAAATAAAAAGTTGGTTGTATTTTTAGATTTTTTACATAATTAAACATACAGAAATGAAAAAAAAAATATCATCTAGATAAAATGGATATCTACAATATTAATATGTAGATAACATTGAAATTTTGTATATATATGATCAAGTGGCTACTTATAATTACATTAACTTTCTGCCTGCTATTTTCTTAAATTAATAATCTATTATTACATATTGTAGGAATGTTTATATTAGCAAACCATATTTATATCGAAAATGGCCACTGTGTTAACTCTAGTGATCAAATAAGTGTACCATCAACAACAACAACAACAACAAAAGTTGATTACATATTATGTACACACGTAATACTATAAGATAAATGAAATTAACATAAAGAACTTTTTTTTGCCCATGTGCTGTCACTGGTTTGCCTTTTTATTTTTTGTCCTATTGATATTTTCTTTTTGCCTCTTGTGGTATTGTGAACGGACGACGTTTTCGACGGAACGCGAGACTCCCTTTCGGAAAGGGCGCCTTGATTTCCGGTGGACTCCTCCCTTGCGTGGGGTTTTTGGATTGGAAATTCATTTTGGAAAGATTAATTATTTCATAAAAGAATCGAAACCTAAATCTCGACAAAAAGTGTAAGAGTCGCCACCCGGCTCAGCTTGACCGGGAAATTACAGTGTAGCTGAACCAAAGTGAGAACTGCCACACTTTTCAGAAATCTAGGTTCGGACAAGTCCCTTATTTCATATCTAATCAAAATAAAATAGCCAATGTTCTATAAGGACACTTTAAAATTCTAAGAATTGATTTTATTGAATAACAACATGCGGCGCACATACATACAAAATACAAAATAAAAGTAAAGAAATAAATATTTCAAAGGCTTACAACCCGATCGAATGAAAAATAAAAACTCTCGGCCTCACAATACAAATGCCTAGGTACACGAGAATCTAAGAAAATTTACAATCACCTAAAATACACGAATCGATCTATTAAATACATTAAAAATAAAAATAAAGAAATTAAAGCTGCAAAACAGATTGTTAGCACAGATACATAGCACACCACACATAGGACTCAAGTTGGACAGAATTGAGAATTTTAGAGTTCGGGGGCATGCATTTGGGGGTAACCGGATCGGCCCAGCTGGCCGGCCCGATTAGACCTGGAAAACAGTTTTGAAACGTCCCTGTATTTTTGGTTTTTGTGAAAAAATTTTTTTGAGAATATTTTCCGGTTTATTTTAATTTAGCATACGAGGTGGGTCGGTTTTCGGAAGAACCGGGTCTCCATCGTGGTTTTGTTCTAAACGCAAATACACCGAAAAATAAATCTAAGGTCGTGAATGTACACTCCAAAATTCATTTTTGATATTTTTTATTTTTCATAATTTTTTTATTTTATTTTTCTGGATTTTCTGATTTTTATGAAATTTTTGGGATTTTATGAATTTTTTTTGGATTTTTAGGGAATTTCTGCTTCTGGCCAAGGACTTCAGCCGTGCGACTGTAACCCTACCTTAAGCAGAAATCACCAAAATATTTAAATGAAAGAGCTAAAACTGAGGAAATTCAACAACAGTGGTACGACTATAGATGAAATGGAATTACTGTAATTGCAGTCGTGCCCCTGTTCTTTGTGACAAGAACAGTCGTACGACTGTTCTTAATTTTCCAGAAACATAAAAAGTTGTATAAAAATGCACAAAACCAACCAAAACACAAAAGCCTGAAAATAAGTGGGATTGAGGTGTGTTTACCTATTTGGCGCTGATCCATCGTTGGTATGACCCCTGGCGATGCACCAATCCACGTGAAATTTCTTCTTTTCCTTGGTGTGTTAAAGTTGAAAAAACGGTCCAAAAATCCTCCAAAAAGTCACGGATTTGAACAAGTTTATAGTCTGGAATTGATCTAAATTTCATGTGTCAAGTTAATCCTATGATTTCTAATTCATTTTAGACATTAACACATTGAAATTTAGAAGAAAAAGATTGAGCAAAGTAGAGTTTTGGTTTTTCTCTTCTTCTCTCTTTTTTCTTTTTTTCCCTTTTTCTCTCTCTCTAAAATTTTCTTAAGATTCAAAATCTGCCCCTTAAAAGTCTTTTCTCATCCTAATTCCTGCCTCTTATTCCTCTTCTTTTCCAGAAAATCTTGAGCATTAAATGCTCAAGATTTTCCACCATTTTTTATTTTAGGGGTATGGGTTCTGCAACCTGTCCCGATTTGACAGTCGTACGACTGTAATTCAGTTATTGTCATACGACTGAAACAAAATACCCACGACTGTAATTACAGTCATAGTAATCAAGGCTTTTTTTTTAGAACTCGGAAAATTCCATGTTCACAGGCTGCCCCTCGTGTAGCTAAAGTCCGATTCTTTGCACGGATTTAGGTGCACGATAAAGAACACGGGATCAAAGGTAGTGTGCACGTGTGTGGCTTGTGGGTTAATTTCATGAGACTTTGGTAGATGGGCGGTTTCTTATGATCCTTTTTCACATAAGAAAGACGCCGGGGAAATACGGCTCTTAGAACCAAGCGGTTCCTTATGATCCTTTTCACATAAGGAGGACGCCAGCAAAAACATGACTTTTGAGACCAGATAGCCACGTATGACCTACCATACAGAGCCATGGTGTTTGTATTGTACAATTGGTGAACGTATTTATTCCTTGATCGATAATTTTGAAACAAAAATTTTTACCCCTTCGATCAAGAATAAATACGGGTAGATGCGTTTTTTGTTACCTTTTATAGTCATGTAGGACTGAAGATTTGTGAAGTGTGTGACAGCCATGTGTGGCACACTCAACTGACTGAGACTGAATTTCGGGTTCTGTTTTAAAGTCATAGTGGACTAAGATTTGTTAGTGTGTGACAGTCGTGTGCGACTTTACGCACTCAACGGACTGACACAGAATTTCGAGTTCTGTTTTAAAGTCATGGTGGACTAAGATTTGTTAGTGCATGACAGCCATGTGCGACTTGGCGTACTCAATGGACTGACACGAAATTCCAGGTTCTATTTTAAAGTCGTGGTGGACTGAGATTTTGTGAAGTGTGTGACAGCCGTGTGCAACTTGGCGCACTCAACGGACTGACATGAAATTTTGGGTTCCGTTTTAAAGTTGTGGTGGACTAAGATTTGTTAGTGTGTGATAGTCGTGTGCAACTTGGTGCACTCAATGAACTAACATGGAATTTCAGGTTCCGTTTTAAAGTCGTGGTGGACTAAGATTTGTTAGTGTGTGACAGCCGTGTGCAACTTGGCGCACTCAACGGACTGACACGGAATTTCGGGTTCCGTTTTAAAGTCGTGGTGGACTGAGATTTTGTTAGTGTGTGACAGCAGTGTGCAACTTGGCACACTCAACGGACTAACACGGAATTTCGGGTTCCGTTTTAAAGTCGTGGTGGACTGAGATTTGTTAGTGTAACAAACTGGTATGACTTGGCATACCGGATGTGTCGAAAATGCAATTTGGTGGAATTGTACTTACAATTTCGCAATTTCCTCAGGTTTTGTGCCCCTGGACGAGGCAGACCATTATTAGAAAAATTAGCTACTGATGCGTTGGCCCTGCAAAATCACTGAAATATTTTCCCATGGGGAACATTAAAGATTCGGTGCTAAAAAGGGGTTTAGAAAATAAATAAGGAAATAAGAGAATTTTTCCCCTTTTTTACCATTACAGTCGTATGACTGTATTTGAAATTCACCTAGAGTTGTATGACCGTAGACGAAGTACAGTAGCACGACTGTACTTCGCGGGATAGAAAAAAAATAAAGGTGCGGTTTCCGCCCCCTTTCTCTCCCACTTCTTATTTTTTCAATTTTCTCTCAGAAAGAAACCGATTCTAAAATCTCCAAATCTGCGAAAATGTTGAAGAAGCTCGGAAAGAAGGTGAGGAAACTTTCCATTAACTTGATTCAGAGACCGGAGAATGCACAGGACATCCCCTTCGTCAGTGTTTCCAACGGGTACGGTTACTCTCGATATATGGAGCATTTCGGGATCAAATTCGAGATGGAGATCCCTATTTTGCTGGAGATGGGCACGCATCTATCTTCCATTCAGGTTGGTACCCGAATCTGAGCTTTAATTTTGAGTTTTCCAATATTTTTCCCTTTTGAATAGTTAAATTTGATTTGCCATGATTTACTGCTTTCTGAGTGAATTAATTGAGTAGAATGCATGCTAGGAGCACCCTGTAGTTAATAGGAACAAGAAACTAGGAAAAATGAGTTAGAAATTGTGAAATTTGGATGAAATTGAAATTCTGTCTGCAGGAACATAAACAGTCGTGCGACTGTTCATCTTATTTATGAACAGTTGTACGACTGTGGGTAGAACAATCGTACGATCGGTGCTACGCTCGTGCCACACGTGCTACAGTCGTACGACTATAGCCTAATTTTCGGTTTTTTTTTTTTATTTTTTATTAAGATTAATGATTTATGGAATTTATTAATACAATATATGCATGCTCCCTTTTAATTAACTATACTAAAATCAAACATGTATGTTGTACTTCCTGAATGTGTAGGATCGGGAGATTTTCGGCAGCGGAAATCTCTCTCTGCCCCGAGTCTGGTGGGGCTGCCTCCCCAAGTCTGTGAGGGCCCGGGTTAGGATTCTGGGCTTAGAGTCCTTTATCTTATCGTTGCCGATGAGCACACCGCACACTACCCATGCTGTGTTGACGGCATTATGTGAGAGGTGGGTCTGCACTACCCACACATTTCATTTGCCTATTGGGGAGTTTACTGTCACCCCCTTGAACTTTGCTACGATCACCGGCTTCGGGTTCGGCGGGACCCCGATTAGATTCAACTGTTACCTGACCCGACATCAGCTGATGGATGGCTACATTGGCGGACTGATTGGCTGCACCCCCGAGAAGGGGAAGATCCTTTGTTCGAGAGTGGAGGCTTATTGGGCTGCTCGCCCAGACCTGTCATAGGAGGATGTAAAGAGATATGCCCGGGCTTATGTGCTGGTTTTGTTATCATGCACGCTTTTCCCTATTGGGCAGAGCACCTGCCACATGACACTGCTTCCAACCTTGGAGGATTTAGCTGCCTTTCCTACTTTGGATTGGGCTTGAGCTGCTCTTGGGCAGCTGTATTATAGACTGGACCTGTGAGCCAGGGGGAGGTAGCAGGAGATTTTAGGCTTTTGGCTCGGCCTTCTGGTATTACCTTTTCCTTCTCTTTTTTTTAACTCTTTTATTAATTGCAGATTTGGGTATTCGAGCATCGCATCCTGGAGCCGCTAGAGTTGAGGGACGTGCAGGATGACAATCAGCCAACTGTGTTGCGCTCTTGGACGCAGGGGTGGTAGGGTATTGGCCGCGACTTACGGGAGATCAGGCAGGGTTTGCGAGATGCTTCCTAGTAGAGGGTGAGCAAACAAATCTCATTAGTAAGAAAAATTTAATTTAAATTTTACTTACCTGTATTGAATTTCTTTGATTGTATTTTTGCAGATTCATCACCACCCATGGTGTGGTTAGGGCACCATTTCTCTCCTCGTGCAGACATCCGTGCGGTATGACGATCGTCGGTTCATTTTAGAATGCCCCATGTCCCAGGAGCGGTACCTGGGCGAGCGCCTCCATCTATCTGACCACGTGGACGGCCCTGCTGGTCGGCTCGTTCCTCTGCCACTTCCGCTTACACTATTTTGGCCCTATTTTACTGATCCCATTGTAGATTCAGATATCTTTGGGGAGGGATACACTGCTGACACATTTGATCGTGATTATCTGATATTTATTCGTGAGTGTCTACTGCCAGTTGAGGGTGATGACCCGGCGGCCCCTCCCAGTCGTCAGGTATTCATTTATTTGTTTTTTTTTTTAAATATTCTTCCATTTGTAGGTTAAGAGACGCAGGGGGTCCAGTTCTGCTCAGCGGACTAGTCCAGCATATCAGGGTGCTGAGACTGCCACTACTGGTGGGCATGCCCCCGTTCAGGATAGGAGTCATCCTGCATATGCCGGCAGCGCTGTGGCATCTGCTTCTCAGACTGCTGGAGTGGTGGAGGGTTAGCTGATGATGGATCTCAGGACTGGATTTAGCCTGATAGGGCTAGATGGCAACCATGCTTGTAGGGAGCTGCCGATTCACCGTGAGCGACAGCTTGTGTTTGCCCCGGCGGACACCACTCATGTAAGTCTTCTTTTTTTTTCTTTTTTTTTTTTGACACTCTTGTATGTTCTGGATCCCTCGGGCTCAAGTGGAGGATATAGCATATCAGCACTTGGGAATGAGACCTTTCTGGTTTAAGAGAACGCCATTTGGGCGGTAAGTATTCTACAATCCCTGCATTATCGCATGATTTATGAAATGCATGAATGAATATGTATGTATGTATGCATGTTAATTTGTATTTGTTATTTTGCAGACTTGAGTACAGATGCTCCAGGATCAGGCTAGACAGGTAGCTGCTGCTGATGCTCGGGCCTTGGCTGCGACCCAGGAGATGGACCGGATGCAGGTTGAAATGGCCACGCTGTAGGCTAACTTGACCCGGGTGTAGGAGGACTTTGACTCCTATAGGGCTACGCATCAGAGTGAGTCTGAGGAGGATGAGGAGGGAGAGGATGAGAGCTAGATTGGATGTTTTGTATTACACACACACACACACACACACACACACACACACACATATATATATATATATATTAACATTCTAACTGAGCTTCACTTATTTATAACATGAACTTCATTTTCACTATCATGGGCTTGGATGCAATAACCTACTAATGGATGTTTATATGTAATGGCACGATGTATGCGATATGAATGTCTAAGCAGAATATCAAACATACACAATATCATTACGACGACATCATAATGAGTACAATAGGAAAATTAACAGTGACTCCGACTTTAGACATCACCTTCTTCTTGTTACCAACACGTCCTCTCAGTTTTCCATGTCAGAAATTTTCTCTTTATGGTTTCTTTTTTTTTTTTGAATGGTCCAAGAGTTCTGTGCGAGCGTTCTAACCGAATTGATCTCTCTGTATTGATCCGTTTTGAGGTTGGAAAGCACACCCTGACAATGTTCATCAGAAGTCGTGAGAACATTACTGCTGATGACATCCAGTGGTTTGGCCTTTACCTGCCCCTAGTATTAGAGGTTTGTATTTGGGGTTTAAAACACTGAGTCAGACATGTTTCGCTGCATGCTGTCACCTGTATATGGACATTGACATGCAATGACATGACGAATGCATATTGAACATCAAAATTGAATATAAAACATCTACGACATAATGAATATGGATGCATTAGGAAGATCCAAAGTGTGGCTCTGGTTTTGATTGATACTCCTTCAAATTACCAATACGTCCTTTTGGTTTTCCACATTGGAGGATTCTTTTTTTTTTTTTTTTTTTTGTTTTTTTTTCCTGACATATGTCATAGTGTACAGCTGAGCACTAAACTGTATCAATTGATTATCCACTGGATCCTCAAAGAGTTTAACCCCATATGCATGTTTCCAATTCACCTCAGATTCCAACTTAAGCACAGTTTTCAAAGATGAACACGGTTTTTAATCCTTCAAAGTACGGCCCCAGAAGATGAAAGAACCACCGGTAAGTAGTCACTTCCGTGGTGACCGAAGACTGAGTTCTTGAAATGGTTGGTAAATGCAGCTTTCTTTTGGATATTGTCGCAGCAGGCTTTGCAAGTCCTCCCGTTCACGATTGTTGGAGGGTTTGTAAAACCTGGTTGCCCCAACACTGTTGGTGAAGTTCATGAGTGCATAACCAATATTTCCTCCAATCTTGGAGTCCATAGGCAAATAAAGGAACTCATAAGCAGACTGCTCTTTGGACTTGCCCTTGTTTTCCTCCAGACAATGTTTATCCAGAATTTCCTTCTGGTGATGATATGATGTGGAAAAGTGCGATATTGGACAGCATTGGGGTTCAATTTCTTGTTAGGAACCATTAATGGTAAAGAGTAAGGTTTCATAGAATCAGTTCTAGAGAGAAGAATAAACGGGTAATCCATCACAAAAGTGTTCGAGCCCTATATGTAAACAGAAGGGAAAGGGTGTTGAAGGTATGGATGAAGATCGAGATGAGGAGTGTTTTGGGTTTGAAAATGAGAAAGTCCAAATTTTCACAGAAAGGGTGCAAAAGATCCGGTGGCGATGGAGATTGAGATGGTGAGTCATTCCCGTGTTAATTGTAGCTGCCATATGAGAGAGAAATTCTTCTGTCTGCACTGATCCCTTTTTTTATTTTTTTTAAGGAACTAAATCCAAGCCACAGCCACCTCTCGGTTTTCCTGCTGCATTCAAATTCGTGCATGTCATGTGTGCTTAATATGCCTTTTTGGATGAACAATGCATGAGTAATGTCATGTGCACAGCAATTTCATGCAAACAAGATTGTACATGCACTACAACCAAGGAATGATTCAGAGTTTTACAATAAGATGGATGGTGAAGGTCATTTGAATTTCTTGATGGTTAGTGCTTTGGATAAGTTTGGGTTTTTATTTTCGGGGTTTTGGTATAGGGTACTTTCTGGGGTATGAGACCAAGTTTTGCCTCCGGGAGGACTTTTTTTTTATGTGATTGCCTCAAGGAGGGCTTTTGATTCGGTTTTGCCTTTAGGAGGGCTTTCTTGGTTCAGGTGCCTCAAGGAGGGCTTTTCGGTTTGATTTTGCCTTAGGGAGAGTCTTTTCGGTTTTTTTTTTTTTTTTGGTAGGATTTGGTGTTTCAAAGATGGCTTTCGGTTTAGAATGGTTTGGGTATCGTGTGTGCCTTTTAAGTTGAAGCTCTGGGGTAGGATGGGTAGTGTCTTTCAAGGATTGTTGAGTTGAATCAGCAGATGCCTCGGCAGAAGTGGTATCATCGTATCATTTTATTTATCTCACAAGCTCACCTTTCAAGAGAGAGTTCGTTCAGGACCAGGTTCACTTTTAGGTTCCCCATAATACTCAAAATGATGTCATGCATTTTGATATTATGTGTGTTGGATATGTCGTTTTAGATGGTCAAATGCATGCATAATGCCATGGACAAGTAATCATCACATAAGTAAGACGAAAATAAATCTCATTGCATTCATGATGAATTCAATACATCCCACAAACAAAATGAGTCCCTTGTAAAAAGGGAATCTCCAAGAGGCATTGATCTCATAGAATCCGATTATTTTCCGATTGGTCACCATTTCAGCTTCAGCATCCTCGACCCACTCTTGTCAAACCAGACTCTGAAGTTCTTCATCATATTCCTCTCCTCGGGAGACTTGAGAAATTTCCTTAGTGGTCTCCCTGATTGCCCCTGGTTGTTTATCAGAGAGGGTCGAGGTTTCCAATTTCCCATCGTCGACTAGCTTCTGGATCTCCTTTCTTAAAGCAAAACAATCATTGGTTAGATGGCCCAGCATCACATGATAGCTGCAGAAATTATTCTTTTATGCTTTTCCTGGCTCTACAAATGGCCTGATACTCTGCAGGAGACCCTCCTTTCTACATCTGAGGAATAGCTTGCTTAATGAGTCAGCCCATGGAGAAATGCCATTTCCGCTACCCCCGGTAAGTGAGTTTTTGGTATGCCATGGAATGGAGTCGGTGCCAACATCCGTCTTAAGGGGCCTCTTCGGTTCTATTTCATCAGTCAGCCTTGGCAAACCCGAATCTTGGAGAGAGGGCCTTCCAAGGTGTCGAGGGCGAGCGTTAGCAATCTGGGCATTCTGTTTCTCACTAGCATCAGTATTGGAGTCTGAGAATACCGTATTTTCCATTTTCCCTTCGAGTTCTGCCACTCATGCTTCCAATTCGGTGCACCTTGCTGTCAGTCTTTCTACTCTGTCAAGATCACCTCCCAGCACTTCTCTCAGCATTGCTGCCGCTTCCTTCCTGACCGCCTTTCGAAACCGTGATGAGGCGATATGATCCTCCACGATATCCATTATGGAGTTGAAGTTCATTGGGTTGGCCAGTCTTAAAATCTTTTTCCTTTTCCCTCTGATAAGAACACTTATTAGCATTGACAGGCGCATACGTATGAAGAATACCAAATCACAGATGATATAGGCATGAATACATGACAGGATATGTATGTGCATGAATGATGAGTTACATATATGATGTCACGAGGGAGATGATGATGAGGATGATTTTTTTTTGGACATTCCAAGAACACCCAACGCCATGCAAGAGATAATGCGAAAAGACCATGTGTGGACCTCCACACAAACAGGGGTTCGACGCTTTTGGAGCACCTAGTGAATATCGTGAAATGATCGTGTGTGTGCCAACACAAGGATAGAGTTTCGACGCCTTGTAGGTCTATGAGATGAAGTGAAATGGTCACGCAGGGGTCGGCCCATGGACAGAGTTCTGAAGCTTTTAAGGCATATGATATGAGATGATGTTTACAGACAAGTCTCGTGTAGGTAAGGACACGGACGGAAGTTCGGCTTTCATGGAACGCCTTTCATGATTCGGTAATACTATGAAATGCCCCTATATACGTAATAATCCGGTACTCGTGGAGCACCTCAAATGATACAATAATGTCAATGTCATGTAACAATCCGAAATGGATAGCAACACACCAATAGAACTTTGCCATCCCCATAATGCCAATGATAAATGACGTGAAGCCATGCAATGATGTCGTGTGACCTGCTACATGAAAAAAGACCTAAGACCATTGTGGTCTCCTATTGAATGAAATGGTCTAGTGAAATGGCCGAGTGTATTCTGGTACATAGGCAGAACACGGGTAGTTTTAGGACTCCCAATATGTTATGAAATGAAATAACCGTGAAGGGTATCCTCAGAATGTCCTTAATTTAAATGATATGAAATGACGTGAATGCTTGTGTCACACAAAAATGCAAGTGGCTGCACAAAAACGTGGTTAGGATGCATGACATACATGATGATGTCGTGTATGCTTTGCGAAGATGACAATAAACAAGACGTGAATGTGCATGGCACACAAATAAAATACCTTGGCTGCATGAAAATGTGGTTAGAATAAATGCCATGCTTATGTTGATTCCTTGAAAATGGCTGCACGAAAACATGGTTAGAATGGCACATAGGCAAAGTTTCGGCGCTCGGGGAGCACCTTGGGATTTCATGTTATAATATGAGATGAACGCGCGCTTGGCACACGGTCTGAACTTCGGCACTCAGGGAGCACCTTGGGTTTTAATGTCGTGATATGAAACGAACTCGTGCTTGGTGCGCGAATGGAATTTCGATGCTCAGGGAACATTTTAACTTCTAAATCGTGATATGAAATGAATACGTTCTTGGTGAACGGGCAGAGTTTCGGCGCTCAAGGGAGCATTTTGGGTTTTTTGTGATGTGAAATGAGATGAACATGCGCGTGGCGCATGGTCGGGATTTTCGGCACTCGAGGAGCACCTAACTGATTTAATGAATGAAATGGAATTTTTTCGGTGCTCGTGGAGCACCTAAATGATTCAATGGAATGAAATGAATTTTTTGGCGCTCGTGGAGCACCTAAATGATTTAATGGAATGAAATGAAATTTTTCGGTACTCGTGGAGCACCTAAATGATTTAATGGAATGAAATGAATTTTTTCGGTGCTCGTGGAGCACCTAGATGATTTAATGGAATGAAATAAATTTTTTCGGTGCTCGTGGAGCACCTAAATGATTTCCTACTTGGTAGGCGGTGTAATGTGTGTGACCTTTATGGGGTTGTTCAAGGCCAACATGAATGTTTTATGCATGACATGCGTTCCATATGGCTACAAAACAAGTCGGTTAATGCTTATGACACTCAAATGATGTATATGAATTAATTTTTTCACACAATGAAAAGATGCATGGCTACAAAAAATGTGGTTAGTGTAAATGTCACACGGCTGATTAATGTATTTACATGCGAAAAATGCAAGTGGCTGTACAGAAGATATGAGTTAGTATCACACAAATGCTTTCTATGTGGTATGTTATGCTCGTGAAAAATGGGGATGATGGTATGTTATGAAGGGATGAGAAACACGTAGCATATAGCACACGAAACGTATTCCTCCAACCTTATTCCTCCAAACGTGGTCAATTTGAGAAAATTCTAACCGAGTCCTAGGAGGGGTTCTCTTCGATCACCAACCGCGGATGATGAAGGCGTAATTTATAAATATTCATACAATTTATTTTGGTATCCTATGGGAATCCAACTAGGGTTGCTTAAATGAGTTCGGTCCAAAGTCAGAATAACATCAAGGCTCCCATAGCAAAATATACTCCTCACTTCTCCCCACTTAAGGGTCCGAACAAAGGGGTTCGTACGAGGCTATGAGTGGTGTTTTGTATCCGTGCCCCTAAGACCAAGAGGGGCTTAGGCGACACTTCAACAATTCACCGGGCTAAATAATGGATACTTAACCTAATGTAAGAATGTCTAACTACAAAAATGCATAAAATGCCATACAAGAATCATCCGCCTTATTTTGATTAGACATTTTTCAGGGCTTGTCAAATTCTTTTAAGTTTTTAAAAAACTTCTGTAAGAAATCCCCAGCAGAGTCGCCACTGTGAGCAGACGACGTTTTCGACGGAACGCAAGACACCCTTTCGGAAGGGGGGCCTCGATTTTCGGCGGACCCCTCCCTCACGTGAGGTTTTTGGATTGGAAATTCATTTTTGGAAGATTAATTATTTCATAAAAGAATCAAGACCTAAATCTCAATAAAAAGTGTAAGAGTCGCCACCCGGCTCAGCTCGACCGGGAAATTATAGTGTAGCTGAACCAAAGTGAGAACTGCACACTTTTCAGAGATCTAGGTTCGGACAAGTCCCTTATTTCATGTCTAATCAAAATAAAATAGCCAATGTTTTATAATGACACTTTAAATTTCTAAGAATTGATTTTATTGAATAATAACATGCGGCGCGCGTACATACATAATAAAATATAAAAGTAAAGAAATAAATATTTCAAAGGCTTACAACCCGATCGAATGAAAAATAAAAACTCTCGGCCTCACAATACAAACGCCTAGGTACACGAGAATCTAAGAAAATTTACAATCGCCTAAAATACACGAATTGATCTATTAAATACATTAAAAATAAAAATAAAGAAATTAAAGATACAAAACAGATTGTTAGCACAGATACATAGCACACCACACATAGGACTCAAGTTGGACAGAATTGGAAATTTTAGAGTTCGGGGGCATGCATTTGGGGGTAACCGAGTCGGCCCGGCTGGTCGGCCCGATTAGACCTGGAAAACAGTTTTAAAACGTCCCTGTATTTTTGGTTTTTGTGAGAAAATCTTTTTGATAATATTTTTCGGTTTATTTTAATTTAGCATACGAGGTGGGTCGGTTTTCGAGAGAACCGGGTCTCCGTCGTGGTTTTGTTCTAAATGCAAATGCACTGAAAAATAAATCTAAGGTCGTGAATGCACACTCCAGAATTCATTTTTGATGATTTTTTATTTTTGATGATTTTTTGATTTTATTTTTCTAGATTTTCTGATTTTTATGAAATTTTTGGGATTTTATGAATTTTTTTGGATTTTTAGGGAATTTCTGCTTCTTGCCGAGGACTTTAGTCATGCGACTGTGGTTACAGTCGTAGGCGTGTAACTACAGTCGTGCGACTGTAACCCTACCTTCAGCAGAAATCGCCAAAATATTTAAATGAAAGAGTTAAAACTGAGGAAATTCAACAACAGTGGTACCACTATAAATGAAATGGCACGACTGTAATTATAGTCGTGCCCCTGTTCTTTGTGACAGACTGTTCTTAATTTTCCAGAAACAGAAACACAAAAAGTTGGATAAAAATGCACAAAATCAACCAAAACACCCAGAAAGCATGAAAATAAGTGGGATTGAGGTGTGTTTCCCTATTTGGCGCTGATCCACCGTTGGTATGACTCCTGGTGACATACCAATCCACGTGAAATTGCTTCTTTTCCTTGGTGTGTTAAGGTTGCAAAAAGGGTCCATAAATCCTCCAAAAAGTCACGGATTTGAACAAGTTAGTCTGGAATTGATCTAAATTTCTTGTGTCAAGTTAATCCTACGATTTCTAATTCATTTTAGACATTAACACATTGAAATTTAGAAGAAAAAGATTAAGCAAAGTAGAGTTTTTGTTTTTCTCTTCTTCTCTCTTTTTTCTCTTTTTCCCTTTTTCTCTCTTTCTAAAATTTTCTTAAGATTCAAAATATGCCCCCCAAAAGTCTTTTCTCCTCCTAATTCCTGCCTCTTATCCCCCTTCTTTTCCAGAAAATCTGGAGCATTAAATGCTCAAGATTTTCCACCATTTTTTTTATTTTAGGGGTATGGGTTCTGCAACCTGTCCCGATTTGACAATTGTACAACTGTAATTTAGTTACAGTCATACGACTGTAACAAAATACCCACGACTGTAATTACAGTCGTAGTAATCAAGGCTTTTTTTTTTATTTTTTTATTTTTTTAAGAACCCGGAAAATTCTATGTTCACCGGTATGTAAAAAGTCTCATAAAAAAGTATATTTCGTCAGATTACATTATCAATTTTATTAACTGAATCTTAAGAAATATGCTTATTAGGGACTAGACCTGTTCATAGGCCGGGTAGGGCTGAGCCCTACGGGCTTTCACCTAAAAATGTTCGGTCCAAGGCCAGTCCAGCCTGTCTAAAATTTTTTTGGGCTCGGGCTAGGCTCGAGCTTACACAATAATAAAAATAAAACATACCATTCAAAAACAACATAATTCCACACCATAAAAAAAAAGTTCAAATGTGTAATAAAAATAAAACATAGCATAAAAAAATCATAATTCCATAATTCCTAAAAAACATAATTCCACAAAAAACATAATTCCACAACATAATTTCACTTGATCTTCAATTAATGTTTATCACATCATCTTCATCTTCACTTGAAATATTTGAATCTTCATTTGTGAAATCATCATTATCTACAAAGAAACAAGTCCAAAGTCAAATTTCTACACTTTACAACACATATCAATTGAAAAAATAAAAAACATATAAATATACCTTGAGCTTTGAGCCAATCCCTCAAACACATAAGAGCATGAACTGTTTATGAATTCAATGAACTCTGAGTACTTGTTATAACTTTGTCGGATGTGCCAAAAGCGGACTTCGCAGCAACAGTATTAACTGGAATCGATAAGATATCTTGAGCCATTCTAGAAAGTTCTGGGTATGTAATTGAATATCTATTCCAAAAATCTAAAAATACTATGTCTTCTTCCAATTTGATAGGAGGCTCCGCAAAATAGAGATCCAATTCAGATTTCTCCACACCATCACACATAAATGAAGCATAATCACTATAAACCAAACTTGATTTCCCACCAATCGTAGTCCTAATACTAGTAGAACTAGTAGAAGACCCCTCAATTATTCTCTTCCCACATAATTCTTGTATACCTCAAATAAAGAATGCAAATCACGCACAACTTTGGCCACATAACTACGAGCCTGCTCATTTCCATAAATCTTGCTATAACAGTAAAGCAAAAATTTTTCTTTGTATCAAGGATCTAACAATGCAGCAGCACACAAAACCTCATTGAACTCAAGCCAATACTTATCAAACATAACTTGCATAGGAATCACAATATCACTCAACACACTATGTTCACCTTAAGCAACTTCCAACAAAGCTTTTTGTACCAACCATACACCAAGAAAATACAAATTTGCAGTTGGAGTTTTCACAGCAAAAAACATACAAGTGACATCATAAAAGACATTCAAAAACTAATGAATCAAAGCTAAATCATCCCATTCAGAACTCGAAAGAGCAAATACATTCATGCCACGTTTCCTTTTAGAAAAAGAAACTAATGCACCCTTGAAATACAACACGTGATCAATCATTTTAAATGTTGAGTTCCATCTAACAGACATGTCAAGCCTAAATGTCCTCTTTGTCTCCAAATCAAAGTTCTTTTTGGCAAGATCAAAAAAATTCTTTGCTCGAATAAGAGATCTATAGATAAATTTCACCATATCACAATTGTTATCTAAAGGATCCCTGATTACTGTGAAACCTGATTGAACAATCAAATTTAGTATGTGTGCATAACATCTTAAATGGAAAAAATCACCATCCCTAATTAGAAACTTCTTTCCTACAAGACGCTCTTTAAGACTTTTGATCATAACATCATTGTAGCTTGCATTATCTGTTGTGACTGTGAGAATGTTGTGACTGTGAGAACCTTACTTTGAATACTCCATTCCACTAAAGTTGAGAAAATTTCATCAGTAATACTTCTACCTAAAAATGGTGGTGTCAATTCCCTAAACTGAATAATTTTCTTGTGCAATCTCCAATTATTATCTAAAAAATGAGCAGTGACATACATGTATTAATCTCTAGAGTGCTCACACCTCTAATTATTGCTACAACTTTCTCGATCTCACAATTATACAAATACATAATCTCTCGCTTTAAAGTATGCCTACTAAATGGATTGAATTGAGGATTAGCTCTTGACATCATAATCCTAAAACCCCTCTCTTCAACCATAGAAAGTGCATGATTACCTTCTACAATGAGCAAACAAATGCATTTGCGCACTTCATCAACATCATACTTATAAGTCCTAAGAGTATTTTGGCCTCCTTGAGTTGAATCAGAACCAACTAAGTACTTTTTTATATCAGTGTTGACCTTCTTTTTACAAAGAACTAAATGTCGACCCAAATGTGAAGTGCCACTTGTAGTTATAGCAGAAAGAGTACGCTTATAATATTTGCAAATAGCTTTAGCATTATTATTTGTAAGAGTAAAATCTTCCCAAACTTTTGATGTTCTCTTTGAAAGCTTCAATTTGGGCTCACCAGAAGTGTCATTTACTGATTATATCCGTTGTTCGTTTCGTAGAAGCATTAATAGCAGTAGTAGATGCATTAGTGTGAGCGGACGACGCGTTTTCGAAGGACCGCGAGGCTCCCTTTTGGAAGGGGCGCCACGATCCCGGGCAGGCCCCTCCCTCGCGTGGGTTTTTTTTAATAATAGAAAATCGGTTTTGAAAAATAAATGAAATTAATGTATAAAAGAACCAGGACCTAAGTCTCGATGAATATTGCAGAGTCGCCACCCGGCTCAGCTCAATCGGGAAATTCTTAAGGTAGCTGAACCGGACGAACGGTCGCTACACTATCCAGAGATTCAGGTCCGGACAAGTCCCTTATTTCGTGTCTAATTAAATTAAATATTGCCAATGTTCTCGAGATTGTATTTCAAATTCTAAAGTCAATTTTATTGAATATAAAAGGCATACAGCGCGTATACAAATATATAATACAAAAAATAAATAAAAGAAATAAATATTAATTAGCCTACAACCAAATCGAATGGAAAAATAAAAACTCTCGCCTCACTTATACAATCGCCTAGAATACACGAGAATCTGAAAATAATTACAACCGCCTAAATACACGATTAATTCTATTAAAATACAAATAAAAATAAAACTAAAAATAAATAAAAGCTGCAAAACAAAGGTTAGCATAGTTTATACAGCACGCCACAATTAGGACTCAAATAGATATAATTGGAAAATCAAGAATTGGAGGCATGCATTTAGGGGATAACCGGGTTGGCTCGGCTAGCCGGCCCGGTTAGACCTGGAAAACATTTTGAAACGTCCCTGTATTTTGGTTTTGTGAGAAAATCATTTTGAAAACAATTTTTCCGGTTTACATGCATTTTTTACATGTGAGGTGGGTCAGTTTTCGGGAGAATCGAGTCTCCGTGATGGCATTGTTCTAAATGCAATTTTACTGAAAATTGAATCTAGGGTCGTGAATGCACACAACAAAATTTATTTTGATGATTTTTGGGGGTTTTCTAAATTTTTTATGAATTCTCATAAATTTTTGTGGCTTAAAAGTGAAATTCTGATTCTGGAATGAGGGTTACAGTCGTGCTACTGTAACTACAGTCGTACGATTGTTAATTACAGTCATGCGACTGTAAACGGCCCAGAATCAAGATTTTGCCAAAATTTCATTCGAAACAAAATGAAAGAAAATGACCTGGATATCAAGAACAATCGTACGACTATATATACAGTCGTACAACTGTTCATAACATCCAAGAACAGTCGTGTGACTGTTCTTAATTTCCAGAAATAGAAACGCGAAAACACAGCAAAAATGCACAAAAATACACTTCAATCACCTAGAAAGCAAGAAAAAGTTAAAGGCAAAGGAGTGTCTACCTTTTTAGAAGCATATCCAAGTCGATTTGACCCTTGGCGTCGCTTTAATCTACATGAATTTGCACTTTTTCCTTAAGTTTGGGGTTGAGAGCTTTGGTCCCAAGAATCTCCAAATGTCAAGGTTTTTGTTGATTTTAGTCCGAGATTTCGATTTGTTTGTGAAGTTAATTGTTTAACCTAAGGATTTCTACCAAATTTTAATTATAATTCTGAGAACTAAAGAAAATAGAAGAGGAAAAGAAGAATTTTTTGAGTTTGGGCTTTGTTCTTTCTTTTCCTTCTCTCTTTTGTCCTTTCTCTCTCTAATTCTTTCACCAGAAATCCCAATTAGTTTCTCTTCCCTCCTTTTCTTCTTTTCTACTCTGATTTTTCTGCTTGCTCGTCTTCAGACTGGAGCAATTAATGCTCCTCCACTTTCCTCCATTTTTCTGCTGCAGAGGTATGGGCTTTTGCAACTGCTTCGATATTACAGTCGCACGACTGTAATTTTTAATTTACAGTCGCACGACTGTAATTTTTAATTTACAGTCGCACGACTGTAAGGACAGTCGTATGACTCTTTTTTTTTTAAGTACAGAGAATTCCGGCGCTTATAGCAACCCCTCGCGTGATCAAATTCGACACCTAGATCCAGGTTTACAACACCTGAGATGATGAATTTGAAAGCGGGAATCAAAGCGCCGCGAACACTGGAATGAACCCTCTGATGAGATAAGCCGATACCGGATCTAGGTTACTCTAGGCGATGTTGGGGAGGAAATAAGCCGATACCGGGTCTAGGTTACCCGAGGCGAAGTCCATGCGGATAGGCCGATACCGGGTCTAGGTTACCCGAGGCAAAGGAAGAGTGAAATCACAGTTTAGTCAATACCAGGTCTAGGTTACCCGAGGTGAAGAAAGATGGATTGCGGATTGGCCGATACCGGGTCTAGGTTACTGAGACAAATGAAGGGTGAATTGCGGTTTAGCCGATATCGGGTCTAGGTTACCGGAGGCAAATGAAGGGTGAATTACGGTTTAGCCGATACCGGGTCTAGGTTACCCGAGGCGAAGAAAAATTGAAATTAGCTAATACCGGGTCTATGTTACCCGAGGCGAAAGATGAGTGAAATAAGCCGATACCGGGTCTAGGTTACCCGAGACGATGCTGGAGATGAAATTAGCCGATATCGAGTATACATTACTCGAGGCGAAGCTGATGAAGAAATTGGCCAATACTGGGTCTAGGTTACCCGAGGCGAGCTTTGCTGGGGAAATAGATGAAGCTAATTTGGGCCGATATCGAGTTCACATTACTCGAGGCGGATCTACTAGGGAAATGGATGATGAAGCCGATCTATGCTGGTACCGAGTCTACATTACTCGAGGTGGATCTACTGAGGAATTGAAGCTGGGGATGATGAATTCCTGCACTTAAGATAGCAAGTCTTCGTTCCTTGATCGAGAGATTTTTAAACAAAAATTTTTGCCCCTTCGATCAAGAATGAAGACTAGCTGGGGATGAGTGATTGAGGTATGCAATGTATGAATGCATGATGATGTATATGTACATGTATGCATTTTCTGTTATTTGACGTTTCCGCCTTCCACTGGAGAGAGATATGTCGTGCCCCTGGTTGATTTTGCTTTCTTCGGGGGCTTTGCTTGGTGATTTTTGAAGGAGTGAGGTGACTGCTGGGGATGTATGATACTGCTGGGGAAATAATCGTAGTGTCCCTTACAGATATTCCGCTGGGGAAAAGTGTGGCAACTCGATTGGGGAAACAATTATGGTGTTCTTTATGTAGATTCTGCTGGGGAATTGCGTGGCGACTCTATGGGGAGACGATTGTGGTGTTCTTTACGTAGATTCTACTGGGGGATCGTATGGAAAACCCTATTGGGGAGTGATGTGATGACTTCCGTGGGGAATGTTGGGGACACTCTGCTTTTCTTGCTCCGTGGGGGAAATTATGAGCTTGTAAGTGCTCTAATTTTTACCTGGGTTGCCCAATATGGGTTTTCAGCCAGCGAGCCACTCTAATTTTTGCCTGAGGCGCCTTTTCGGTTTTTGCCTCAACGAGCTGCTTTAATTTTTTCCTGAGGCGCCTTTTCGGTTTTCATCTCAGCGAGCTCTCTTCTTTTTTTTAAGATGATTGAGATGTCTCCATGACCATTTTATTGCTCTTTTAGGAAGATGAACTGGATTTTAGAGGTCGACAAAAGATTTCAAATTGCGTGTATTTAGTGCATTTTCACTTGTTAAATAATGCAATGATTTCAATCAGTTGAATGCAAAGTGCTTTCTTTAAATGTATGTTTATGCAAGACAATTTTGCTCGTGCATTTGTCATAACCATGCAAATATATTTAAACAAACACTTCACTTTATTGATAAAGTCAAAATTAGTACATTTGAAACGAGTTGGTTCTTAAATGGTACATATTCCACACTAAGCCAGAATCCATCACCAGTCATCCTTCTCAGATTTTTTGACTGATTATTTTCTCTCGTGTCTTAACTTTTGCCTAGACTGCTCTTTTCGAGTTTTCAGCCTAGCAGATTTTTTTTTAACACATGATAAAGCTTTAGCCTGCCTTGGTTGATAGGATTAGTGAACTCATTTCCGTCCATGTCCATGATGCTGACAGGGCCTTTTGATAGCACCTTCTTCACCACATAGGGCCCTTCCCAGTTGGGTCTGAACTTGCCCCTAACATCAACATTGGAAGGCCTTAGCTGCTTTAGAACCAAGTCACCTGTTTTCAACTGCCGTTTGGAATACTTCACATTTCGATTATAGGCTCTGGCCATTCTGCGCTGGGACATCTGAAGATGATCCAGTGCCCCCAGTCGTCTTTCATCTAGTGCTGCCAATTGTTCATATCTAGCCTGAACCCATTCAGTCTCTGGCAGCTGAGCCTCCAGGGCGACTCTAAGTGACTTAAGTTCTATTTCCACTGGCAATACTGCTTCCATTCCATATACCAAGGCATAAGGAGTTTCTCCTGTCAGCGTTCTGACACTGATTCTGTAACCCCAAAGAGCATAAGGCAGTTTATCGGCCCAATCTCTGTAAGTGGTTACCATCTTTGATAAGATTTTCTTTATTGCCTTATTAGCTGCTTCCACTGCACCATTAGCCTGTGGTCTGTATGGAGAGGACTTATGATGTTCAATACCATGTTCTACAAGTAGCCCAGCTGTTGCCCCTTGAAACTGTACTTCGTTGTCAGTTACTATATGGTGAGGAATCCCATACCAAGTGAAGATGTTCTTCTGAATGAACTTGACCATTTGCTTGGCCGTCACATTAGCGAAGGATTCTGCTTTGTCCCATTTGGAGAAGTAATCAACTGCTACATATCTATGTCCATTAGATGTAGCTGGATGAATTTCACCAATCATATCTATCCCCCACACCGAAAATGGCCAAGGAGATGCTAAATTCTGTAGCTAAAGTGGAGGAAGATGACTGATATCTGCATATATCTGACATTCATGAAATCTCTTCACTTTTCTTATACAATCTGCTTGCATCATCATCTAGAAGTAGCCTTGTCTCATGATCTTCCTGGCCATGGCAAGTCCATTCATATGCGGCCCACAGGACCCTACATATACCTGCTGCATCACTTCTTCTGATTCTTGCTCTGTCAGGCACCTCAAAAGGACTCCATGTGCTGTTCTTTTGTATAACTTGTCCTCAAAGATTCTGAATTGACTAGCCAGCTTTCTTAGTGTCAACTTATCAGCAGCGCTGGCCTCTTCGGGATACCTACCTTCCTTAACATACTGTTAGATGTCAAAGAACCATGGCTTTTCTTCAACTGTCAACTCCATTACCCCGTGTACTTCGAAGCAAGAATGTCTGGAAGTGGCTAAACCAGTGGTTGCACTTGAGTTTCTTCTGGATTTTCCCATATAAAGGATAACGTTGCTAGAGCATCAGCCATCTTATTCTCATCCCTGGGGACATGTCTGAATTTGCACTAGCCAAATAAATCTTTTCTGAAGTGTATCAGCTCCAAGTAAGGCTGTAAGGCTTCTTCTTTCAGCTCCCACTCGCCCTGAGCTTGCCTGATCACTAGAGGTGAATCACCGATAATTAGGACATCATTTACCCCTAAGGTTAACAGAGCTTCCATTCCAAATAAGCATGCTTCATATTCTGCCCCATTATTGGTTATAGGAAAGATCAGCCTCTTAGATAAAGGAATAATCTCACCATCCGGTGTTGCTATAAGTACCCCGATTCCAGCACCCTTTCTATTCACAGAACCATCGAAGCACATTACCTACCTTTTTACTTCAACCATGGCTAACTGTTCATCTGGGAACTCTAAATTTTCTGCATAATCCGATTCCAGTGGTTGATTTGTTAGAAACTCTTCCACGGCTTGCCCTTTAATGGTTTTCTTATGATGTACTCGATGTCGAACTCAGATAAGAGTAACAGCCACCTGGATAGCTTCCCAACTAATACTGGTGCTTTATAGAGATACTTCATTGGATCCACCTTAGCCACGGCTTGTATCTTGTAGGACTGGAAATAGTGACGCAGCTTCTTGGTCAACCAGATCATCGCCACACATGTCTTCTCCACCAGTGTGTACTTGGTTTCATACTCCAACAATTTCTTGCTAAGGTAGTAGATAGGGTACTCTTTCCTGCCATCTTGCTCTTATGCAAGCATTGCCCCTATAGAGGATTCTTCAACTGCCAAATACAAAATCAGAGGTTTCCCTGGAACTTGTGGACTTAATACTGGTGGTTTTACTAGATAAGCCTTGATCTTCTCGAATGCTAGTTGACACCTGTCACCCCACACAACCGGCTGATCTTTCCTCAATAGCTTGAAAATCGGCTCACAAGGGGAAGTCAACCGTGCTATGAAGCGGCTAACATACTGTAAGGAACCCAGGAATGATCTGACTTCCTTTTCTGTCTTTGGGGCTGGCATATCTTGGATGGCCTTGTTTTTATCTGGGTCCATTTCTATCCCCCTCTGGCTGACTACATGACCCAACAACTTTCCCGATATGACTCCAAATATGTACTTCTTAGGGTTAAGTCGCAAGTTGTACTCTCCAATGCGTGTTAGAAATCTATCCAGGATAACAGGATGTTCCTCCCGGGTTGTTGATTTAACAAGCATATCATCGACATACACTTGGACTTCTTTATGGATCATATCGTGCAACAGAGTTGTGACAGCCCTCTGATAAGTGGCACCAGCATTCTTTAATCCGAAAGGCATCACTCTGTAGCAGAAAGTACCCCACTCTGTGATGAATGATTTTTTCACCTTGTCGATCACATCCATTAAGATCTGGTTATACACTGAAAAGCCATCCATGAAGGAGTAAATTGCCGCTTTTGCTGCGCTATCAACCAGGACATCAATATGGGGCAGTGGAAAGTTATCTTTTGGGCATGCTTTATTCAGGTCCCCGTAGTCGACGCATACTCTGACCCTTCCATCCTTTTTAGGCACAGGGACATTGTTGGCTAGCCATTCTGTATACTCCACCACTTCGAGAAATTTGGTGTCTATCTGCTTAGCCACTTCTTCTTTTACCAGTGTGGCCCATTCTGGCCTCAGCCTTCTCAACTTCTGCTTTACCGGTGTGAACTTAGGGTATGTTGGGATTTTGTGCACCGCTATCTCTGTGTCCACACCCGGTATGTCTTCATACGACCAGGCGAAAGCTTTAACATGTTTTTGGAGTATTCTTATTAATTCTTTCTCCTCCTCGGATTTTAGCTCGTGTGAAATGAGTACCATTTTTGGGTTTTCATCTGTACTTATGTTGATTTCATGCAATGTGGTGTCATGTATGCTAAATATGCTTGATGGTGATTTAAATGCATGCACAGAATTATCAGGATAAACATCACACAAGTAAGCAAACTAGGATTTCATTGCATTGAACTTATCATAAAGTACATCAGTTACATTGAAAATGGAAGAAATAGATACAACAGAATCATTTTCATCCTCCACAGGCGGAGGGCCTTGTTCTACATCAGCTTCCATCTCCCCTTTCAGAGCATCATCTGGGACTGCAGCTTTCTCTGCTTCTTTTCCAGTCACTTGCATCTTATCTTTTTCCATAATCTTGGCAATTTCAGCGACCACAGAGTCTAAGTTCACTCTGGCCATCAGTTCTTCATCAAACCCTTCCTTGGATTTTCCAAATGCCTTACTTAAAGAAGCAGTCAAAGCACCCGAGATCACTTCTGTAGTTTCAATACAGGCCTTCTTTTCACCTTCTTCTTCGGCCACATTTACTACTTTCTCCATCATTATAGGCGGCTCGCTTTGTAGCACATCAGATTCAACAGCGGTTTCTTCCACCATTACAGGGGCTACCGGCTCCTCCTGGCTTATGTCAAAATCAACTACATCTGTAAAAATCTCAAAGCCAGGATACTCGACATCTCCTACCATCACCGGTTCAGCTTGACCCTTATAAGGGCCTTCTCCTGCCTTCAGAAAAGGCTTCATCATAATCTTACCATTCTTGCCCTTTTTTAGATTCTTTTGCTCAGATGCCCCTTCTACATAACCAAGGCCACACTACTTCGACTTTCCCGAGTCAATTTTAAATTCTAGAACCCCCTGCAAATCGATTCCGAGTCCTATTCCTGGGACAAAGTTCTACTTATACAGATACCGGGATAGCCACTCTGGCATATAATTCTCATAAAGGACCATAGGGGCATCCGTGGTCTATTCCTCTTTGATTACAGTGACTTGAAATCCACTAAAGGGAACCACTTCTTCATTTACTGCAGCTACCATCGATTGGGCATCCGCCTCAACAGTCACAATTTTGCTGTTCATAGAGAACTTGATCTTTTGATGCAATGTGGAAGGGACACCTCCCAAAGGATGGAACTAAGGCCTTCCAAGCAATAGGGAAAATATGACCGGGATATCAATCACTGTAAAAGCAACTGTGGACCTAACTGGCCCAACCTCTACTTCTGCCTCAAATGTCCCTATTACCGTTCTTTTAGAGTCATCATATGCTCGAATGACTGTTAAGGATCTCTTTAATACTTCTTCGTTCAGCCCCAGAAATGGCAACATCTTCAGTGGACAAATATTCAGTGCCGATCCATCATCCACCATGACGCAAGGCATTACTTTATCCATTATATGGGCCCTGACATAAAGAGCCTTGTTGTGGGCCTTCCCTTCAGTAGGCAGGGTTTTCTCATAGAAGACAATATCAGGGCTTCCAACATGGACTTTATCAAATAAACATCATATAGCCTATGGTGAAGCTATAAGGGAGACTTCAATCTCTGACAATTTCTTTACTAGAGTAGCCCTGTGCTCCTTGGAGGTCAGAAGCAAATGCCATAAGCTATCTTAGGCATGAGTCTTCTTTAGTTGAGAAATGACTAGGTCCTCCTTCTCAACTCCTTCTGGTGCCGAAGTACTGCCCAACCCATTCATCTGTGCTTTATCTTTCATCTGAACTGCCGGCTGATATACCTTACCACTTCGGGTCACATGCCACACTTCCTGAATCTTCAACTTTTCAACAGCCGGGGAGTTTAACTGCCTTTTCTTTGTCAAATTCTTCATACTCATCTTCGGAGTCGAGACCATTCAAACTTATGGGCTTGATCTCCTTACTTCCTCCCTTTTCTCACATTCAGGTTCCACTTCGGGTTCCCCTACTGCCACAGCTTGGATGGTAGGGTTTGCTTGAAGAACTTGGGCAAATATAAAATTAGCAGGCAACCCCGACTGGACCATGTTAACCCGTTTTTTGAATGCCGGCAGCGGGTTGGTTTTAGTGCTAGGTTTGCCTGGCTCTTGCAGCTTTCCCTCATCAATAAGCTTTTGGATGGCATCCCTTAGCTTGTAACAGTTGTTGGTTCGATGGCCTGTCACCACATGATAAGTGCAGAAATTATCTTTGTCAGCTTCAGATGGCTTCTCAAATGGCCTTAAAGACTGTAGCAGGCCACCATTTTGGCAAATATCTTCACTAAAGGAAGAGTCCAAAGTGATATGCCTTGTCCTCTAGGAGCCCTATTCTGGTTGCCTTGCTACTGATTTACAGTAGCCACTTCAACCTGCTTGACTTCTGAAGATTGCCCCTATTTGCCACTCGAACCTGAACCAGAACCACTGCCAGACCCAGCTGCTGCGGTCGATCTATATCCCGAGCTGTACCCTGTGCTTCTTCCCCCCTTGTGACCGGTTGGCTTCTCTTCCTCATCCCTCTCTATTTTCATTGCCATGCTGTAAACTTCACTGAGCTCGTGGAAGAGATGAAATTTCATGTTGTTCTTGAAAATGTCTTTGCTGCCGTCAATGAGTTTCTGTATAAGCTCATCTTCGTCAAGGCGGTTCTTTAGGAGGATCATCTTGTTCATCCACCTCTGATAATATTCATCAAAGGGCTTGTTAAATTTCTGCTTCACCCTTTCCAGATCATACAGCTTTACCTGGATTTGGTGTTGAAGTTGTAGTATTTAATGAAGGCCGCCGACAAAACTTCCCAATCAGATTGTTCCTCCTCTGACAGTGAGTTATACCATCCTAAAGCACCTCCCTCCAGTGTGGTGGGGAATAAATTGATCACCTGCTGCTTTGTGGCACCCGCTGTCAGTATAACTCGGGCATACAGATTCACATGGGCCTCTGGCGAGCCCATTCCTTTGTAAGTAGGGACTTTCGGCACTTGGAAGCCAATAGGGAATGTCTCGATGCCCCTACTGATCATGGCATCAACATTTACACCCTTCTTCGATTCAGCACTGATACTGACCCCTTCTTCAGCTGGGCCATAACTTCATCTAGCTGAGAACATTTTGCTTTCATCCTCTGTTCCATAGCTGCTTCTATTTCCTGCAGCTTCTCAAGGCTAGCCGAAGTGTCACCACCCTGTTGGGATGACTCAGCCTCTTTTTCTTTCCCAGCTCCACTGCCACCGGTCTCACCAGCTTCCCTTACAACTGTTCTCATTTCTTCCTTCAACATGTCACGGAAGTCTTGGGATCTGAAGAAATCCTTCAAAACATCAGCCATGCTTGGTGTCTGATCTGCCATATTCACTCCTTCCCCAGGCTTAGAATCACTGTCACTCTCAACTACCCTCTGTCTCCTAGCTGCCCTTGAAGCCTGAGATCTTGTCTAAGGTCGCTCCAGTGTATTCTACTTGGGAGTAGACATGAGATATTAGGGTTGTGAATGAATGACGTGATGTGGCATGAAAATTAAGGCTTTGAGAATGCTTGAAATGAATGGAGTGATTATGTATGAAATGATGGTATGAATGGTTTCTTTTTACTATTTTTCTTCTTCTTGGGACATTCCAAGAACACCCAATGCTTATGCAAAAATAACACGTGTGGGCCGCCACACGGACAGAGCTTCAGTACCTTTGGGGCACCTAATGAATTCGTGAAATAGTCGCGTGTGTACGGACACACGAATGAAGTTTCGACACTTTGGTAGGTCTATGGGATGATATGAAATGGTCACATAGGCCGGGCCCATAGACAAAGTTCTGATGCTTTTGAGCATATGGTATGAAATAATGTTATGAGAAAGTCACATGTAACAGGGACACGGACAGAGATTCGGCATTCGAGGAACACCATTTTATGATTTGGGGATGTTATGGACCTATATGTGTACTAATTAGGCACTCGGGGAGTACTTTGAATGGTAAATTAATGTCATGAAATGGTCGGATGTGGACCACAGTGTTATATGATGTTTATGATAAATGGGTATGATGTCATGAAATACATCGCATAAATATTGTCACACAAAAATATACCTAGGACCATTGTGGTCTTTATTGAATGAAATGATTTGGTGGAATGGTCGAATGCAATCCGGTGCATTGGCAAAACACGGGTATTTTTGGATACCCGATATGTTATGAAATGGGATGATTATGATAGGCGTCCTTGAAATGCCCCTATTTTAATTTAAATGATATGCCGTGAATGCTTATGACACACAAAATGCAAATGGTTGCGCGAAAACGTGAGTTAAAATGCATGGAATACACAATGATGTTATGTATGTTATGTGAAAATAAAAATATCAATCACACAAATATTGTTGGGATTTTTCACCGGAAATCACCCGATAAAAGCGGAAGAACGCGGTGATTTTCTCAAATCCGGCCCCAGGAGCAATTGAAATGGAAATTGAAAAAACTTTAAAATAAATAGAAAGAGATTAATTTTCTTACCAGAAAATCTCTTTCAAGAGATGGATGAAGACTGCAGAAACCAAAGCAGATTTCCTCCTCGTTTTCATACACGAACGCCTAACGAATGCAACCCGTGCTAGCGTTGGAAAAACAAAACAATGGAAGAGAGGAGGCTAGGAATTTCGGCTAGCTTGTGTGTTAGGGTTAGGGGCCGAAATTTTCACCCTAGGTTTTATACCTAGGGTGGCCGAATTCCCCTAAGGGAATTCAGGCCCAGCTTGGCTCCATTCCATTCTGTGCGGGCTTCCTTGTTTCAATTTGGGCCCAGTCTAATTTTAATTATTATGGTTTAAATTAATTTCAAGCCCAATTTTAATATACCCATGTATTTAATATATTACTCCAAGTAATATATTATTTACATTTAAATTAAAATTAGTTTGACCAATTAATTTAATCCATCGAATTAAAATTAAATCTTCACAAAATAAAATCATATGTAAACCTATACATATGAATATTTCCACCTAGGAAATAATTTCATAATTAATCCAATTAATTATGAAGAGCCAATCGAACATATATTAATTTTATTATTAGGATCAATCCAATTGATCTTTATAATATAATTAATATATATACACCTCTCTTTCCATAGCGTATACTCCAAGTATACATGTGATTCCTTAAGTTTGCATTCAGTCGTTCTATGTGTACGATCCCGTGGGCCCATCTTTATGTTGGCAGCGGGCCTTTGGCCCGCAGACTGTAGTTGGGCTCTAGCAAGCCACTGCAGCCCCCAATTAAGATGGAGATGGCAGTCTAACTGTTATCATGACCCTGTAGTTTAAACTTGTACATCCCATGTCATTGATATCGGTGTCCAACACAGAGGCATGGATTGATCACCCTCTTTTGTGTCCGGACATTAACTTGGTCCCGAATGTACTGAAGCTCACAAACAAGTTCCAACTTGTTTGGGTGTGGCCACACTCTTATCAGTCACATTCATCAAGAGGCCGGTGATATCTTCTCAGTGGGCTACTGAGTGACAAATCCCTTCTGCATATCCATAGTATTACCATGCTCACTGACATACCCGAAAGTACCCATACTTGGCACCCTATTACAGGCCCTTTAGGCGTACCCCTAAGCATGTGACTTCACATGTAACACCATCATATGGTCAGGTCAAAGGATCCATACAAGTACTACACGAGAATCACTTGTGATAGTATACCATATGGATTACTCGTTTAGTGGATCTATCCAGCACCATGCTCCCAGGCATGTACCCATTAACTTAGTTGACATCCCATGTCCAATGACCGGTAAGACACCGCCATACAACCAGGTTAATGACAGTCTCTTGTTCCATTCATTCCCATGACTGGAACAGACTACGGATCTATTTATGGTCATATCGTTTACCCTATCCATGGTCTTACTGCCAAGTGCATGACACTTGTCATCATGGATATAGATATGTCCATTGGATACTTCATTTAATATATTGCACAAGATAAATATAATAAATGAATTGATGCCTTTATTAATAACACAAATGAGTATAATACATAAATCCAATAAATGTATAATACAAATACAAGGACCAATGCCTCGGGACTAGGGCATATCCAACAAATATAATGTAATGGCTGAAAAAGAAATGGTTAGTATGAATGACAAACGAATGAATTGATGTTTTACACACGAAATAAAATGCAAATGGCTGCATAAAAGTGTGAGTTAATTAACACACATATGTTTAATGTTTGAAAAATGTCATGTGTATGAATCATGGTACGCTATGCACGCGTAGGTAGCAATGGCGATGTGTCACGAGACGGCGAGAAACACATAGTAAGCAAAATTAATTCTTCCAACCTTATTCCTCCAACGTGGTCATTTTGGCAAAAAATCTAACCGAGTCCTAGGTGGGATTCACTTCGATCACCAACCGGGGATGATGAAGGCGTGATTTATTATTTACATGCGATTTATTTTGGTATCCTAAGGGAATCCAACTAAAGTTGCTTATATGAGTTCGGTCAAAGTCGGGATAACATCAAGGCTCTCATAGCAAGATATACTCCTCACTTCTCCCACTCAAGGGTTCTAGCGAAGGGGTTCGTATGACGCTATGAGTGGTGTTCCGTATTCGTGCCCCCAAGACCAAGAGGAACTTAGGCGACACTTCAACAATCCACCGGGCTATAGAAGGATACCTAACCTAATGCAAAAGTGGCTAACTAAAAATGCAAATAAAACACCAAAAGAGAATCACCCACCTTATTTTAATTAGACACTTTTTAGGACTTGTCAAATTCTTTTAAGTTTTTAAGAAAACTTTTTGAAGAAATCCCCAGCAGAGTCGCCATTGTAAGCGGATGACGTATTTTCGAAGGAACGCGAGGCTCCCTTTTGGAAGGGGCGCCATCTCGGGCGGGCGCCTCCCTCACGTGGGGTTTTTTTAATAATGGAAAATTGGTTTTGAAAAATAAATGGAATTAATGCATAAAAGAACCGAGACCTAAGTCTCGATGAATATTGTAGAGTCGCCACCGGGCTCAGCTCAACCGGGAAATTCTTAAGGTAGCTGAACCGGACAAACGGTCGCTACACTATCCAGAGATTCAGGTCCGGACAAGTCCCTTATTTCGTGTCTAATTAAATTAAATATTGCCAATGTTCTCGAGATGGTATTTCAAATTCTAAAGTCAATTTTATTGAATATAAAAGGCATACAAAGCACATACAAATATATAATACAAAAAATAAAAAAAAGAAATAAATATTAATTAGCCTACAACCAAATCGAATGGAAAAATAAAAACTCTCGTCTCACTTATACAATCGCCTAGAATACACGAGAATCTAAAAATAATTACAACTGCCTAAATACACGATTAATTCTATTAAAATAAAAATAAAAATAAAAATAAAAATAAATAAAAGCTGCAAAACAAAGGTTAGCACAGTTTATACAGCACGCCACAATTAGGACTCAAATAGACAGAATTGGAAAATCAAGAATTGGGGGCATGCATTTAGGGGATAACCAGGCTGACTCGGCTAGCCAGCCCGGTTAGACCTGGAAAACATTTTGAAACGTCCCTGTATTTTGGTTTTGTGAGAAAATCATTTTAAAAACAATTTTTCCGGTTTACATGCATTTTTTACATGTAAGGTGGGTCAGTTTTCGGGAGGATCGAGTCTCCATTGTGGCATTGTTCTAAATGCAATTTTACTGAGAATTGAATCTAGGGTCGTGAATGCACACAACAAAATTCATTTTGATGATTTTTGGGGGTTTTCTAAATTTTTTATGAATTTTTATAAATTTTTATGGCTTAAAGGTGGAATTCTGATTCTGGAACGAGGGTTACAGTCGTGCGACTGTAAACGATCCAGAATCAAGGTTTCGCCAAAATTTTATTCGAAACAAAATGAAAGAAAATGACTTGGAAATCAAGAACAATCGTACGAATATATATACAGTTGTACGACTGTTCATAAAATCCAAGAATAGTCGTGCGACTGTTCTTAATTTCCAGAAACAGAAACGCAAAAACACAGCAAAAATGCACAAAAATACACTTCAATCACCCAAAAAGTAAGAAAAAGTGAAAGTAAAAGGAGTGTCTACCTTTTTAGAAGCTTATCCAAGTCGATTTGACCCCTGACGTCGCTCCAATCCACGAATTTGCACTTTTTCCTTAAGTTTGGGGTTGAGAACTTTGGTCCCAAGAATCTCCAAATGTCAAGATTTTTGTTGATTTTAGTCCGAGATTTCGATTTGTTTGTGAAGTTAATTGTTTAACCTAAGGATTTCTACCAAATTTTAATCCTAATTCTGAGAACTAAAGAAAATAGAAGAGGAAAAGAAGAATTTTTTGAGTTTGGGCTTTGTTCTTTCTTTTCCTTCTCACTTTTGTCCTTTCTCTCTCTAATTCTTTCACCAGAAATCCCAATTGGTTTCTCTTCCCTCCTTTTCTTCTTTTCTACTCTGATTTTTCTGCTTGCTTGTCTTCGGATCGGAGCAATTAATGCTCCTCCACTTTCCTCCATTTTTCTACTGCAGAGGTATAAGCTTCTGTAACTGCTCCGACATTACAGTCGTACGACTGTACTTTTTAATTTACAGTCACACGACTGTGAGGACAGCCGTACGACTCTTTTTTTTTTTAAGTACAGAGAATTCTGGCACTTACAATTAGATGGAGCACTAGAAACAGCAGTTGTTTTAGGGGTCTTATCACTGCACATTGGAACTTCATCCATCCTAAACAATGGAAAAAAGAATAAGAATTTGATTACTTGAACTTTCAAAACAATGAAATAAAGAAAACACCTTAATCTAAAGCATTGGATCCTACAAGCACTTTTTTATTCCAAATCATTTACTTGAAATCACTTTCTTTTAATTAAATTAGAAATCACCTTAAACTAATTAGACTTGCAGTAGAATAAAATCTAATCATAGTCTAAAGAACCAATTTCTAATTCATATTCCAGATCCACTTTAATTTAATTATTATTATGAAAAATTAGAGCTTAAGAAATAAAAAATAACTCACGTTGGATTCTGTGGTTGACGGATTGGTGGTGGAAGTGAAGAAGGCGAACAGAGTAGCGGTGGTCGACGGAGTAGTGGCGGTCGAACGGACGTTGGACGACGGACTAGAGGTGAGGAGTTGACAGTGATGGACGGACTGGAACGGACGGTGGTTGACGGACTGATGGACGGACTGGCGGTGGAGGCTTGGTGGACGGAATGATGTGGAGGTGGAGGGATTAAGCTGCTTAGAGAGATGGGGAGGAGGCGGCGACAGATGTGTGTGAGAGGGAGAGTTTTGTTTGAGGGTTTCATCCTTAACCTTTTATATCATTATTATTTTAATTATATATTTTATTAATTATATATATATAATTATATTTTTATGTTTTTATTAATACACGGACAGGGCTCGGGCCGGCCCACCATGTTAATAAACTACCCAAATCTAGTCCTATTTTCTGCGGACTTTTATGGGCTCGGGTTTGGGCGGGCCTATATCATATTTTGGCTGCTCAAGCCCGGCCCTTTGAGCCTGGGCTTGGGTTGGCTAGGCGGGCCCCTGGGCCCATGAACATATATATTAGGGACTAGTTTGGAGTTTTTTTATAATAACATAGAAGGTAAAAAGAAAATACTAGTAGACATGGGATAAAATGACAAACTAATTATAGCACAAGGTTTAAAAAGATATTTAATAATTACGAAATAAACAATAAGGTGGTTTATAAACCCACGTCAAGTTGGGATGATGACTTAATAAAAAAAAAACTTTGAACAACACTGTAATGGTAAAAGAAAACAAGATTCAGAAAGGGAAGACAAATAAAATTAAGGAGAAGAGAGGATAAAAAGAACAAAAACAAAAGTAGGGAGAAAAGAAAAATAGTTGTCATTGTAGGGTATAATTTCCCCGGTAAAAAGACCAAATTTCAATCAATGATTATTTAACGGTACAGATACTTGATACGTCATTGACGTGCACACATTTGATGGCGTGGATTACTATAATCTGTGTCCATGATAGAATTTTCAGTCATAACAGGACCAAAGATGAGAAATTCATAATGTTATTCTGAAAGTTGGAATTCATTGGTTGGTTGACTACTTTATTCTACCCTATTTTTATTATTTAATTTTATCTTTTTATCAAGTCGATTTGACTGATGGATTTGAAGTTAGTGGTTAGGGATGTAAATAGGACGGGACGGGACCAGAATTGGTAATCCCATTCCCGTTCTCCGGCTAGGTGGGGATTTCCGTTTCTATCCCCGTTTAGTAAACGGAGACGATCTTCATCCCCATCTCCGGTCTGATCGGGCAACGGGTTCCCCGCGGGGATTTCTGTCCCTGTTAAGATTTTTTTTTTTTTTTGAAATTTTTAATAAAATTCAATTTGGTATAAAAATAAGTTAAAAAGCATATTACAATTTGGAGACCATTAAATAAATCACTTAATTTTTCTTATAAAAAAGTAATATTTAATTAAAGTATTACAACTACTAATATTATTATTTTAAAATAGAGTACAGAAGTCCAATATACAGAAATTAAATTAGAGATTTCTAAATTGATAAATTCTATCAAGTGCAAAGGCAAAATTTTAAGTTTTGCACATAAGCAGAAGTTCTGCAAATAAGCACACAATTACATATATTTAGTATCAGCAGCAACAATTAAGCACACATGATTGATTGTTAGAAACTTTAAAACTAAAAAAGAAATATGTAAAGCAATCCCTAGTTTTAGTTTTATTATTATAAAATTTAATTATTTATGTAAATAAATAAATAAATAAATAAATAAATGGGGATTTAACGGAAATCCCCGTCGGGTACTAAACGGGGATGGGGACGGATCCGCGGGACAGGGGAGGTAAATCCCATCCCCATCCCCGTTTAGTAAACGGGGACAAAATTGTCCCTGTCCCTGTTCAGACGAGCCTCCGTGTTCCCGTTGACAACCCTATTAGTGGTGCACTTTTTAAGTAAATTATTTTTCAATTTAAAATTTGCTACGCACTTTACCTGAATCGAAGTGGAAATTTCTAGTTAAGCAATTTAAGAGTCAAGCCTACGTTAACTTTTTTTCTTCATAATTTCTTATGGGCGTAGTTTCACTTCCTTTTTAAGTTTGGAGATGTTGATCTTGGGCTTCGGCTTCGGCTTTTAACATCATATTAAGTGGGCTTTTCTTCAATTGTCCCCAATTTGTGAGCATCCATTTTTCAGAGCCCAACAGCTTTATCTTCTATGTACTTACTTGCCTATTCAGGTAATATTTTGGGGATTTTACATAAATACTTACATTTTGATACCTTATTTCTTTTTCTTTTCTTTTTTTTTAAAGTGAAAAGAGTTTTTACAAAAATCTCTTTTAAACCTTTCAAAATTACTAAAATACTTGATCTACTGTGTCTACATTCCTCTCCCATCTTTTCATAATTTTAATCTGATTTCTCGTTTATCTCTCAATCCGTTTATTTTTTTATCATACAATTTTAGAATTTTTTTTTCTATTCGAAACAAGATACATATGTGTATATTTTTTTCCACTAATGTATAACTAATTATACATTTATATCTTAAGGTATAATTAAGACATAATCACTGTAATAGTGTATCTTAAAAGATATAACTAAGGTATTAATATTTACTATTACAATGATTATATTTTAGTTTTACCTTAATTATACATTACTTATACATTATAAATAGGTTAGATGATGGAGGCAGTTTTGGTGCTTTGATTGTAGACCTCTTCTGCCGTCTGTTTTGTAAATTTTCGTTGATGGGATAGCTAAAATTCAACTAGAGGTTTCTTTAATCTTTTCTATATTTTTTTTTTATATTTGCTATTAAGGCAAATGTTCATATGTATTACATATAAAAATAAAAAATCTACAAGAATATGTTTCGAGGATTGGAGGCCGACAAAAGAATTACTTATAACTTGAAATTGGTTTTACATTGTAGCGCATTGGAAAAAAAAAAAAAAAAGGTTCTTCAATCTGACTTCCACATGTATTTCATTCGTTTTGACACTTTACAAGGTATTGGGAGCTTTACAAGGTATTGGGAGCTAATTTCATATTTGATTTTTGTTCAACACATCCGTAGGGGGAAACTGATCTAGATGATTTATACATATTTGTACACTTTGGACTTTCGACATTCGTATAACCAATTCATGAGTTGCTTCTTACTTTATGATATGATGTAATAAAATTTATAACAGTTGTACAAATGTATGACTAAGATATAATAAGAATATCAAAAGTATAACTAATGGTTATACCTTAGTTACACTTTCAGATACACTATTACAGTGATTATATCTTAGTTATACTTTAAGATACACTATTATAGTAATTATACCTTAGTTATATCATAATTTTACCTTACTCATACCTTAAGATACACTATTATAGTGATTATACCTTAATTATACCTTAAGATACATTATTACAATAATTATACATTAATTATTCTTTAAGATACACTATTATAGTGATTATACCTTAAGATATAAAGGTATAATTAGTTATATCATATATATTTAGATATGAATTAAAGAAAAAAGGTAATTTAATAATTATGAAATAAAAAACAAGTAGAAAAGTAATTTTCAAAAAGTAAGGTCCAAAACAAAACCTAAATCAGTGATATTTTTGACAATTTCTTTAATATTTTTATACACCAATTAAAGCCTAATCATGTTGTACAAACACTAATTGAGACTTTAACCACTCAATTAATTATATTGCACATATTAAACCTCTAGTTTACGGGATATATAGTTCACTCTAAACATAAAACTCGATTGAAAATATACAATTATTTCATATGCATCTAAAATTTGAAACAAAGTTTTACAATTTTTTCTATATATGTATAATGTTTTTGGATTTTGTTAAAAAAAAAATCAGATGGAAATGAATTAAATAATATATAGATTCATTTAAAAAATATATATGCTTTGTAATATTCATAACTTTTTTTTAATACCATTTTCGTTCTTAATAAAAGGTGTAGTATTTGATCTTAACGAAACTTGAACCGTGGAGAAATACCCTTATCGCAAAACCATGGTTGAATAGGCCGTAACTGTCTTTCGTAGTTACTATAAAACTTAATATATATGTGATTATTATGAATAAATGAGTATGTCATGAGAAAGATGGTTATATACGGTAATGTGTAAAAATAAAAAGAGTAATTAACGAGCTCAGTAACATGCACATGGTTGCTCAAGCACCCATTGATCACTAAACCTGCAAACCAGACTCTCCCTTTCCATGTGTTAGCCATTTTCATGCCTTCTTCTGTATCTATTTGACTATTTTTTCTTTCTTCATTCTCTCTTTTAGTTACTCTCCTTCCTTTCTTTCCAATCTTATCCTTTCTCCCCTTCTCTCTCATCTTCAGGTCTATTAATTACTTCTTCTCAAATTATAATTCTTAATTAAATCTAATCCAATTGCTGATTATTTTTTGTCTTGCCATTTTTGGTCGGATATATGCAGGTGGATGCAGCAGCGAGGAACAAGGGACAGCGATCATCACAATGAGACCAGTTACGACTCCGTTTGGAACACCGCAGAGTGTTACGCTTGCACACAGGTTGGGGTCCCGGTCTTTCACTCAACCAGCGGTGACGGTACCACTTCTCATCAACCCAATTGGCAAGGCTCCACCGGATCCTCTCTCCGCCCCATATCTGCCAGCTCCGCTCCCCCGTTAACCAGTGCTCACTCAGGTCTATTTGGGTCCGTTCTCGACCCACGCAGCGAGCAGGTCCAGTGGTCGAACAGAATGTTCATACTGACACGTGGGATTTCGTTGGCCGTGGATCCTCTTTTCTTTTATGCATTGACGTTATCAATTGGGAAGAGTGGGGCCCCTTGCTTGCATGTTGATAATGGGGTGGCGGCGATTGTAACAGTGGCTCGGACATGCCTGGACGGGTTGCACCTGATGGACCTGTGGATGCAGTTTAGGTTGGCTTATGTTTGGAACTCGTCTCTGGTTATTGGGTGTGGGAAACTCGTGTGGGATGCACGTGCCATTGTTTATACAATGTTTATACACATTATATTTAAAAAAACTGTTTTATTTTTAATATTCTTACATTAATGTTTTAATAACAATTTTATTTCAGTATTAATACCCAAAAGTATTTAATAAATTATGTTTCAAAATTTATCAAACTATTATTCAAATTAAAATTATGAACACCATATTTTATTCTAATTTTTTTGAATTAATCCATATTGAAATACTTTTACTTGAAAATTTTTACTGGTTAACACAACAATTAAATATTTATTTAAATGTAAAATTTAGTCCATTGTTTTATATTTTTTACTCAAAATATATTTAAATGGGCTCCATTGACAATTCCTTTTAAAACCCCCGGCTTGCCATGCCCAAAAACCAAATGGTTAAAAATGTATTACTTGTTAGGGATGGGAGAAAACATTACATTCAAAGTTAGCTCCAATTAGATTCCTCATCTTCAACTTGAATTTCTATATTTAGGATCTTGGAATATTGGATCTCAATTTCCAATGTGGCTTCGTTTATGGAAGTATTTGAGATCTTTGGATTTATCCAACTCTGGGATTTCAACTCCATTTCCTATTTGGTTTTGGGATTCATTTTCAAATTATGATTATTTTAACTTTTCTCACAACCAAATGCATGGTTCCATGGCTAATCAGTTCACGAAATCAGTGATTGATTTGAGTCCCAACAACTTCAGTGGAGTATTACTTTACTTTCCATCAAATGTGGGAGCATTAGATCTCTCCCGTAATTCATTTTCAGAATCAATTCATCACTTTTTATGCCACAGGATGCACCACGAGCAAAAAATGGGGATTCTTAATCTTGAAAGAAACCTTTTATATGGTAAGTTGCCAAATTGCTGGAAGATTTGGAAACAAATGCGAGTAATAAGATTAAGCAACAATAAGTTTAGTGGCAATATTCCCAACTCCATTAGAACTCTAAGTTACCTTGAATCGCTCCACCTTCGCAATAACAAGCTCTCAGGTGAAGTTCCATCGTCAATTCAAAATTGTAAAAGGTTGGTCACACTTGATTTTGGTGAAAATAATTTGACTGGAAACATTCCAACATGGATGGGAGATGGGTTTGATGATTTGAGCATACTGAGCTTATGTTCAAATAAGTTTGATACCTAGTTATCTAGGGAGCTATGTCATTTGGTTTCATTGCACATCTTGGACCTTGCTCACAATAGCTTTACCCATACAATACTAAGCTGCTTTAGTAATTTTACTGGAATGGCTACTAGAAATGATTCTACTAGTTCAATTTATGTTGGTGTAAATTCCAGACCTCATCTTTTCCCTATAGAGAGAATCTAGTTATTGATAAAAGGGAAAGTGTTGGAGTACAACACCAGCCTTAAATATGTAAGAAGCGTAGACCTTTCAAGTAATAATTTATCTGGAGAAATTCCTATGGAGATAACGAATATTGCGGAGTTAGTGTCATTGAATTTGTCACGAAATGCTTTAATTGGAAGAATCCCCAATAACATAGGACAAATGAAAGGGTTGGAAGCTATCGACTTCTCTCACAATCAAGTTTCTGGTAAAATTCTTCAGAGCATGTCAACCTTGACATTTCTCAATATATTAGATCTGTCATATAACAATTTGTCATGAAAAATTCCTTCAGGGACTCAATTGCAAAGTTTTAGTTTTTCTAGTTTCATGAGCAATTATCTTTGTGGGCTTCCTATGACCAAAAATTGCAGAAGACAAGAATGAAGATGCAGTGGATGTTTTGTTTTATGAAAGCATGACATTTGGGTTTGTGTTTGGATTCTGGAGTGTAGTAGGTTCTCTGATTTTCATCAGGAAATGGAGACATTTTTATTTTCATATAATTTAGGATAAATTATTTGGTGGAATTGTATTGCTAGGTTTTGTTAAATTCAAGTAAATAAGCTTTGTTGTATAATGCTATCATAATAAATAATGGATTTTCGTTTTACCTATAGTGATGTAATATTGTCATAATATGTAACTCTATGAGTCATCTAATAAACTATCTTTTCAAGAAATCATGCAATAAAATATCAAAAAAACAAAGAAAAACGTATAAAGAAAAACTAAAAATTTAACTAAAAAAGAAAATTAGACTATAGTTAGGGATGAGCCATGAAATATAAACTAAGGTTGGAGAAAGTATTATATTAAGTTGCTTTTTACTAATTTCTTGTTTCAAACAAATCCTTTACAATAAAAAGAATAGATTTTACAAAATTAATTTCCTTTTTCGCCCAAATGCTTTCAATATGAAATTATCAATTCATGTATTCATTTCACAATCATCAACAAATCAGATATGTTGAAATTCAAGTCAAACGAATATAGTATTAATATAGACCACTCATTATACAACCTATTAAACCAAATCAAAACTAACCTTAATTCGTATTATCACTAAATAAAAGTATCTAAATACAAAATAATCTATAAAGATAATTATCAGCAGATAATTGCAAGAATAATAAAATGAAATCCCTCACAACTTAATTGTCTAAGCATTAACAAGATAGAGAGGGAAAGAATCATATGAGGCGTTACGTTGTACGTACAAAGCTTAGGTGTGCCAAATTATTGCGCTCAGCAAAATCATGCATTGAACGATGACATGTTGTCCCTTCATCATCATCAGCTTTTCCACCCTCTTCTCTTAACAATTTTCAGCATTCTCTTTTCAGTTGTACCACGAATCATCACTATTGTGTCCACTTGAATGGGATGAGTTGCTCCCATCCGATGAGCATGACTTATCACTTGTTCCTCCATGCTATAAATTTCAACATGACGAGGCGTCAAGAAATATGAGCAAACTCGATAAGCCCATGCTAAGTTCATTCACTTTTATGGGCAATCAACTTCGCGGGCTTCCTCTCACAATTAACTGTAATTTTGTTGGTTCTCAGCTTGACCTCGAAGAAAAGAATGGGGATGAAGCTGAAGTAGATGTTTGGCTTTATGTAAATGTCATATTGGGGTTTTGTTGTTGGATTCTAGAGCGGAGTGAGTTCTTTGATTTTTATCAAATGATGGAGATACTTTTATTTTCGTCACTTGTACAACTCGGGGGATATGATATGGAGGTTTTTTTTTTTTCATAAATTGCACTAAATCAAGAAATATGTGTTACAAATAAATGTGTTTTAATATATTTACCAATATTGTATTGGTTTTATCATTAATAGATCATGTAACAAGATTTTAAGGGGTAACTCTCTTTAATTTCCTGATAAAGATACTAATTTCTTATTGGGAATATTCCCAACACTATTTGAACACTTAAAAAAGCTTCAAGGATAAGATATAATGTTTCACATACCTTGTTCAAATGGTCCCTTAAGTTTTGATAATATCAAATAGTTATGTTATTTATTATTCACTCGTATTTGACCAAATATGTCTATTGATTGGGATAAAGAATTACGGATTATAACTCAGTTGGCAACGCTGAATTAAATCCGGAATCTTCGTTATTAATTAGTTGGCACTTTACAACTCGGGAAAAAAAAGTTAGCATTTGCACTTGAAGAAGCAATCTCATAAGGCTTTTGGATCTTCGGCCCACTTGCACAGCCCAATTTTTAAAATGGAAGGCCCACATCGAAGGAGATAAGGCCCAATTTGGATTCAGTGTGGATAGGCGGTCAAAAACTCAACACAAATTTCCTTCAATTCTTTCCATACAATTTACTCCATTTTTCCATTAAGTTAGCTATAATTTTTCTAAATTATTATTATTAGTTTTTACCATATAATATGGAAAAAATACAAAAGACCAAAGACTAAAAGGTTAATTTATTTAGAACAATTTATATTTTTTTAGCTCTTAATAGTAGGGGTGTCAAAAAATGTTCGTGACACGCCAGCATGATTCATATAATAAGTAATTTGTGAATTAGGATTGAGCTTATATGAGTTAGTATGGAAAATGGATCGACACATTTAATCCCTTCGAATAAGTGATTGTCCGTTAATTTTACATATGTCACTAAAAGTCTATAACAAGTCAACGTAACACGATAACCATATTAAGAGGAAGACCAAAGACTTCTTTAAGTTGTTGGAATGTACTATACAAACAACCAAAGATGATAATTGGAAGCAAAGATAACGTAATGGAATTATGGTTATAATGGTTTATAAGGCCATTTTCAAACCTCAATTCTAAAGCTGAAAGATAACATAACATTAATTTCTTGGAAAGTCATCATTATACGTTCATTAGGAAAAAACCATTAAATTGAACATATTATTCTATTCATGGCTATCAATTAAGGTCTGTTTAATTGATAATAAATAGTATCATGTGACTAGAGTGGATTTGACCTTAATTAACACAAAGATATTAATGTTATATATGCTCAATCTCGTTTATATACTCATTCATGCACGAACGTAGCATCTTCAGACCATATATATATATATATATATATATATATATATGTAATAATTTCAAATTTAATACAAATAGCATTTTTTCATTAAAATAAGTTAATTTATTTCTAACAATTTATATATTTGATGAGATTATTAATACAAATGTACTCTTTGCTACTGTTTTACTCATTAGTTCAAATTTGTAGGTTAATCTCATCATATATTAATAGAGCAAATCTCATATCAATAATTTTGAATTAAAAAAAAATTAACTCATATATTATATTCTTATAAGCTTTTGCTGAAATTTAATCAATAAAGATGCTTGTGCATAAGTAATGAGAATGGCATGATATGAATGGATGTATCAGCATGTAATGTGTAGATATGAAATCGATGATTAGACCAATGTTATCAATAACCGGACCGGACCGGCCATTTTGACCGGTTCTACCGCGAACCGGTCATGGGTCCGATTGGTCCGATTTAAATTTTTGATTTTTTAAAATAATAAATAATTATAATATAATATTAAATAATATTTTTTAAAACAAATTATATCATAATTTATTATAATATATTATTTAATAATATTTTTAAAAATAAATCCGGTTAAACTATTAATTTTAACTGGTCAAACTGATTAAATCATTAGACTAGTAGTTTTAATGGTTTGATTTTGATAATATTAAATTAAACATTTAAACTTAATTTTTTCTCGTCATGTAATAGATATGAAGAGTGAAAATAATATTCCATAAAATATATAAGTTATGTACTAGTGCTCAATAATTGAACTCTTCTCTTGTGCTCTAATTAATAATTAATCTCACCAATCATATTATGCCAACGACATATACTTGGCTTGCTATTTTTGATCTTGTAATTTTTTTAAAAAAAATATTCCGGAATTAGTTGTTGAAGCATGCAACCATTTGATTTAAGACACGCGGCAATTAATTTCCATCAACGCGATGACCGTTCAACACCTAAAAAAAGTACTACACTTTCTATGTAAGTATTACGTCAATCAAACTTTCCAGTAAGCCTTAAGTACTTTAATTAGTTCTTACAGTATTAGCTCTTAAATATGCAAAAAGATCTGAAATGAAGCAGTAAAATCATAGTGAGGGAGACATATGTAGAACACGTAGGGTTGAATAATTAAGAAAAAGGGGATTACATTACACTAAACGTAGGGTTTAATTCAATGTTTTTACAATTAGAAAAAAAATTTTCTTCCAAAAGTAAAAAAGTAATTCACATTAACTTTAGACAATAATAAAATAACTCTTTTATATTGATGTTATAAAGTTGTGACCGTATGAATTAAATAACTAAATTTAATAAAATTTTATCGTCATTCATATACATATAGCAACCGCTTCATAATATTGCTGCTAAATGAACTTTTTGACAATATATATATATATATATATATATATATATATATATATATATATATATATATTGTTACCAAATTTAACATTTTGTGTAGTTCCTTTAGTTGAACATGTAAAAATTAAAGATTTTCGTAACAATATTGTAGGGTGATAACATGTAGATACTGATAAGATTTCAGTATTTATCAATTTAAGTTTTTGGTTAAATGGTTCCACGGTATGTTATCAAAAAGTTTCATGTATCTAAAATTTCAAGATGTGAAAAGACGGTGTGAAAACGAGACTAAGACCAAATAAAGAGAAAGTTGTTGATGTACATCTTCCGATCTAATCAATCAAAGCTCAATTGGAAAACTGACACGTAACATAAATTACTTAGTGGAGTGGCAATATAAACCTTTCCACTTTTGACTCTGATTAATTAGAAGTCTTTGGAAAAACAACAGAAAGACGATGAATTGTTTCCAACTCATTTCAAAGGCTTCCAAAGCATGGTTAAAAGCCAATGGAAAAGGGCAAAAGGCTGAGAGTCTTCCAATAAAAACAAAAACAAATTAATTAAACATACTACACCTTTTTCTTTCTAATTCAACACTTTCACTTATAAATTGCTGTGGTAATCGTCTGTGCTTTTCAAATTTTCAAAAAAAAAAAAAAAAAAAAATTACTCGTTATACATCAGGAATTAATTCCAGAATAATGCATAAATATAATATGGGGCTTTGCCTTAACTATTCTCTAAAAATCCATTTCCATTTAATCCCTAATCTTTCGAAATCATCAATATCATCCTTCACTTTTTGAATGTTCAACAACCTACCACATTTTGCAATAGCAATTTACCAGGAATAATCCCTCACAACTTGTCTACATAAGCATTTAATTAAAATATAGAAGGAATATAAATCATATGATCTTGTACGTTGTAGAATGTGTATGAACAAAGCTTAATGCCATGACATAATAATATTTCAACAAGTGGCACACCTTGGGCTTGGGGTGAGCAAAACCGAACCGGTGTCCAACAAACCAAAAATCCAAACCGAACCGAACCGAATCGAACCAAACTAATCCATTTTATAGTTTGGTTGGGTTTGATTTTAAGTTGTTAAGAAGTTTAGAAATCGGTTCGGTTCGGTTCAAAACCAAAAAACCTGAAAAACCGAATAATTGATAAAATTCTAAAATTAATATATACTAATTGTAGAGAATTTTAGACATTATATTCCTTTATAGTTTTATATTGTGATTTTTTGATACTAATTTATAGTTGTTAAAACTTGAGAGTTGAAAAAAAAAGTAGAGAATTTTAGTACTTTATTGTGATGTAATTCTATTATTTAGTATTACTGATTTTTTAAGTTAATTTTTTTGTATTTTTTTTTTTTTTTTAAACAAGCTACTTATATAAAATTTTTATTTTGATTTTTTTTAAGAAGCTGATTTTTTGGTTCGACCCAATCCAAACTGAACCAAACCGAACTAAAATTTAGTTTAGATCGGATTGGTTTATAAAATACAATATTTTTTGGTTTGGTTTGGTTTTTGAACTGAACCGGTCCATGCTCAACCCTACCCTGGACAAGAAAACAAAACAGCTAGAAGTGTTCATCTCACAGTTCTAAGCGATTAAACCCGTTTAGTTCTTGGCTTATTTAGAAAGGGTTTATTTCATGAAACATGTTACACACAAGCAAAAGGTTTGCTTTGGGGTGTGCAATACCAAAATTAAGAAATCAGCTACCCAATTCAATTCGATACTTTCTAGTTATATTGATTCAACGGCATGACTTAGAACTGGCTATCTGCTTTCGAGCTCACCAATGGTATCATCCGTAATCATATGGCTAATTATGATTTCTGTAAAAGACTCGGGTGCTCATGATGCGTTTTCCTATATGTCTTTATTTAGCATGTAGATAGGCTTTTAAATTTAATTAATTTCCTAAAATATTATCTATTAATTTCAAATAAAATTTATTTAAGTGAATAATAATTAAAAATGAGAATGAAAGGTATAATTATTATAAAAATATTAATTCAAAAATAAGTAAGAGAATATTGGAAAGTGAATAGGTAGATGATAAGTTATAATCCTTTTTTTTTTTTTTTTTTTTAAGAATAGAGTTCTAAACCTTCAAATAGTTACAGTATATGACAAAAATTGCAGCGAAAAATTAACATAACTTTGATTTTAATTATATTTTTTGGTAACAATTTTTAAATTTTACTACTAAATGTGCTATTTGCTATTTGGCAACAAATTCAATTTGCTGCTAATTCTTTTACTATTAAATTTAACAATTATTTTGCAGGTTCGATTCCGAATATTCTTCAAAATATAACTTCTTCCCTTAAGGAACTTGATTTATCATTTAATGGTTTCAGTTCCACAATACACAACTAGTTATATGATTTAAAACATCTTCAACTCCTCAACCTTACCCGCAATGAGTTGCAAGGTCGAATTTCAAGCAACACTGTGAACTTGACTTCCCTCATTAGCCTTGACTTGTCTGACAATGACGACTTCGAAATCGAACATGGAATTCTGGACTAATTTAAAAATTTGCACAATTTGAGGTCACTTCATCTTTCAGAAATCAAACTAAACCATGAAATAAACAATATACTCGAAATTCTGCCATTAAGATATGGCTCAATATGCATGATTGTGGATTGCCGGTCAAAAACTCATCACAAATTTCTTTCAATTCTTTTTATACAATTTAATGCAAATTTTTATTAATTATATTTTGTAAATTATTAGTAGTATTTTTTTCTTAATGTTTGTATAGCATATAATATAGAAAAAAAAGGAGAAAATTAAAAACTAAAAAGTCAATTTATTTAGAACAATTTATATTTTTAGCTCTTATTAGTAAATGTGTGAAAAATGGTCGTGACACTCCAACACAATTCATATTACAATGAATTTGTGAATAAAAATTGAACTATGTGTGTTAGCATAAAAAACGGATCGGGGTTTAAGCCCGTCCAATAAGTGGATTGTGTATTAACCTTGTCAAAGATAAAAATAAAAGTTATTACTGGATTTTATCTATCAGCTTAAGTTTTGGATCAAATGGTTTCGTAGTATGATATTAAAGCCTCACTAGGCCTGAAGGTCGAGAGTTCGAATTCTATCAACTCCATTTATTGATTAAATTCCTATATTAAAGAGGATGACCAAAGACTTAATTTATTTAGAATAGTTTATATTTTTAACTCTTAATAGTAAGGGTGTAAAAAATGATTAAGATAGACCAACACGATTCGTATAAAAAGAAAAATTGTGTATATATTACAAGAGTAAGTTAAGAGGACACGATAAAACCCTACTATATTAAAGAGGAAGACCAAAGACTTCTTTAAGCCGTTGGAATATATTATACAAAAGACCGAAAATAATTGGAACCAAAGTTAACGTAATTGAATTATGGTTATGATGATTCATAAGGTCACTTTCAAATAATTACATTCATATAAGCTAGTATTATGGATATTTTTTCTAATTTTCAAAGCCGTTGATCTACAATTTGCGATTCATAATCAATCAAACTTCAATTCTAAAGCTGAAATTGCGTTACGTTAATTTCATGGAAAGTCATCGCTATGAGAAGCTTTGATTGATAGATATTCATGTGGAAAAACTGTGCCAAAAACATTACATACGAAAATATGCAAATATATTCATCATTTATTCATTAATTAGGAACCCATTAAGTTGAACATATTATTCTATTCATAGCTATAAATTAAGGTTTGTTTGATTGGTATAGCAATATCAACTCGCTAATCTTGAATCTAAATCGTATTTTATGTGACATATTATATTTGAAGATCCTACATTGAGTATATATTGTCAAAGATAATAATAAAAGCTATAATTGAACCTTATCTATCAGCTTAAACTTTTGGATCAAATGGTTCCATGACATGGTATCAGAGCCTCTTAAACCTAGAGGTCGAGGGTTGGCAGCTCCATTTATTGATTAAAATTAACACATGGCAGGGTAAGCATGTGTTGTACACGCTTCAAGTCTAAAAGGTATTCGCGTGTGGAGGAGTATCAGAGATAATAATAAAAGTTATAATTGGACATTACTTATCGGGTTAAGCTTTTTAGTCAAATGGTTCAATAATAATACGACATTAAAGAGTATTATATAAGTGGAGTAGATTTGACCGTAACATAAGGCAACTGGTTTTGTGTTATGTATGCTCAACCCTATTTATATACTTATTAATGAAGAGGAACCTAACATTTTAAGGTCCATGGAATTTCTTCAACTAAAACGGGGAGAAATATAGAACTCTTCTTCAAACAACTTCTTGTAGGAATGTCTCAATTTATGTTATGTTGTTTTTTTTTTTTTTTTTTTTTTTTGTTTTTAATTGTTTTAAATTTAATTTTGCTAGGAGAAAATTTAAATGATGTAGTTCATATCTTATTTAAATAATTTTTTTTAGTTTTTATCTCTACTAGTTCTTAAATAATGTGATATTGTTGACTTAATCATTTCAAATTTAATACAAATAACATTTTTTCTAACAATTTATATTTATAGCTCTTAATAGAGAGGCAGACCAAAGAATTCTTAAGTCATTGCAAAATAGGAATATTGAATATTTTGCACTAAAAATATTTAACATTGTAGGGTTTATGTTAATTAGAAGCAAAGAAAACGTAATGAAATTATGACTATTAAACAAAAATATAAGTCTTTTGAAATGACATTTTCGAATAATCACATTTATATTAATCAGTCAATTAAACCTCAATTCCAAAATCTGAAACATCACATAGCATTTCCTGCAATTAAGCTATTCATTGCATTAATTTCGTGGAAAGTCATCACCACGAGAAGTTTGATTGATAGATATTCATGTGGAAAAACGTCGCCAAAAACGTTACATATAAAAAGATTAATTATTTCTAACAATTTATATTTCAATAGACCAAAGAATTCTTAAGTCATCGCTAAATAGGAATATTAATCAGCGTTAATTAGGAACCCATTAAATTGAACGTATTATTAATTTATTTATAACTATCAATTAAGGTACTGTACTTGATTGATATACTCGAGTAATCTCCAACCTATATATATATATATATATATAAAGTCGGGTGGGAAAGACTTAATTAAAAGTCTTCAGAATAACAACAAAAATAGATCATTAAAAAAGCAAGACCCAGTCTTCCAACTACTCATTTATTTCACTTATAAATAGTAGTGCTTAAAACAATTTAGGTTAGAGAGGAAACTTAGGTTTGGGGTTCTCAATCAATCTAATTGAGAGTTAGGGATTTACTATATATAGTGTATGTAAATACAATTGGATAATTACACATTGGGCATATACTATCCGAATATATACAATTAGATACATAATATAATTGGTTACTCTATCACTCCCCCTCAAGTTGAGCTGGGGTGGAAACCACAGCCAACTTGTCCCGAAGTATCTGAAACCGACTCCTGGATAAAGGCTTGGTTAGAATATTTGCAGCTTGATCATCCGTAGAAATATACCGAATAGTGAGATGCTTGGCAGCAACTCGTTCTCTAACAAAATGAAAATCCAACTCCTGGTGCTTAGTTCGAGTATGAAAAATGGGATTAGCAGTGAGATAAGTGGCACTAAGGTTGTCACACCATAAGGTAGGAGCCTCCCGCAAAGGAAAACCAATCTCAAGCAAAAGCATTTCAAGCCAGGAGAGTTCAGAAGTTGTGGTAGCTAGGGCGCTATATTCGGCTTCAGTAGATGAGCGGGACACAGTGCGTTGTTTCCGAGAAGCCCAAGAAATCAAATTAGTGCTATGAAAAACACCAAATCCCGATGTGGAGCGCCTATCATCAATATCTCCCCCCCAATCCGAATCAGAGAATGCATGGAGAACCATAGACCGTTGAGGCCGAAACCTCAAACCAAAGGAGGCCATGGCCTTTAAGTACCGAAGAATGCGCTTGAGCGCATGCCAGTGGAGGGAAGTAGGATTCTGCATGAACTGAGCAACCTTGTGAATAGCAAATGCGATATCCGGGCGGGTAAAAGTGAGATACTACAACCCTCCAACAAGGCTGCGATAAAGAGAGACATCATCCACTCCAGAACCACTATGAGCTAATAATTTGTCAATAGAACTCGCCGGAGTACCCACTAGTTTGGAGTCAAGCATCTTGGCTCGGGCAAGTAGGTCAAGAATATATTTTCTTTGCAACAAATACATACAATTCGGCTGACGAACAATCTCAATTCCAAGAAAATATTCAGCAGGACCCAGGTTTTTAATAGCAAATTGAGACTGCAAGTTGCTGATGAGAGAGGCGGCATAGGAGGAATCATTACCCAAAATCAATAAATCATCCACATAGATAAGGCAGAATAAAGTAATATGTCCTTGCCGTAAGAAATAGAGTCCCGAGAACACTGAAAACCAAATGCAAGAAGAGCTTGGGTAAGACGCCTATGTCACATGCGAGGAGCCTGCTTTAAGCCATATAAAGATTTCCGAAGTCGACAAACATGAGAGGGATACATCTGATCAACGAAACCAACAGGTTGAGTCATAAAAACCGGCTCATCCAACTCACCATGCAGGAATGCATTTGAGACATCTAAATGTGTAACAAACCAATCATAGGAAACAGCTAGAGACAATAGCAGTCGAATAGTGGTAGGCTTATCGACCGGACTGAAGGTGTCTTGAAAATCCATACCCGGACGTTGATGAAAACCTTTTGCAACAACTCGCGCCTTGTAGCGCTCAATAGAACCATCCGCCTTCAATTTGGTCTTGAAAACCCATTTACAACCAATAACATTTTGGGCCTTGGAAGGAGGTACAAGTTCTAATGTACCATTGGAGATAAGGGCAGAAAATTCATCAGCCATAGCCTGTCGCTAATAAGGGCTCTTGACAACCTCACTGTAGCATGTGGGATCCAGAGGTAGAGTGGAGGTTAAGAACAACCTTGGTGGTAATTTTCCAGACATCTAGCGTGTAACCATAAGTCTTTCAGGGACTAGACGTGGGGCCTTTTGTTTACTGTTGGGGACAGCAGTAGTAGATGTAGTAGAGGTGTCATAATATTGTAGGTCAACAACCAAGGGAATACCAGGAGAGGAAGGAGGTGTCGGTGAGTGTTGGAGAGGAGAACAAATGGTGGGAGATGATGGGTGAGAGGGTGGAGGGGTCGTTGTTTGGGACTGTGAGCTGGGCGTGGACGTCTGGGATGACGTGGTGGGTGGTGATGAGTTAGGCGTCGGTGTGGAGTGAGGCGCGGAGGGTGGCGAGGTGGTGGGGGGGTAATTACTGATGTGTGTGCGAATAAGGGTGGCGAAACAGGTGGTGGAGTCACTTGAACAGAGGGAGAAGAGGTTGGCACCACACTTGGATTAGAGATAGTTAAGTGACACAGCTTCGGATAAGGAAACACCTGTTCATCAAAGACAACATGGCGTGAGACAAAGAATTTACCAGAAACAGGATCAAAACAACGATAGCCTTTATGAAGTTTCCTGTAGCCTAAAAATATACATTTTCTAGACCTGAAATTTAGTTTGTGAGAAGAGTAAGGACGCAACCACGGATAGCACAAACAACCGAAGATACGTAAAGACAAATAATCAGGATGCTTCCCAAATAAACAAAAATAAGGTGAAACTTGACGAATAGCAGGAGAAGGCATGTGATTAATGAGACATACAGCTATATCAAATGCATTAGACCAAAAAGAGAGAGGCGATTTTGCACTATTTAACAAGGCAAGGCCAGTTTCAGTAACATGACGATGTTTACGCTCCGCTGCCCCATTTTGTTCTGGGGTATACGGCAAGACATCCGGTGTTGGATTCCATTTTGTGTCAAATAATGTTTCATGTCAACAAACTCTCCCCCTCCATCAGAACGAAATTTAATAAATGAATTCAACACTTCAGACTTATATTGTAGAAAATAAATCCAATAGTATTTGCTATAAGCATCATAGAACAACAAATAATAGGAAAATCCATCATGTGATTTAACAGGGGCAGGACCACAAACATCTAAACAAATTAAATCCAGTGGTCCATCAACAACAGACTCAGAGAGATGAAAGGGTAACTTATGACTCTTACTGACCGCACAACTTGAACAAATGTGACGGTCAGATTTATTAGAAAAAGAAATATTATTATTGCAAAAAATTTGACTGACAACTTACGAAGTAGGATGACCAAGCCTCTCATACCAGGTGGAAAAGGAGGTGAGATGAGACTGGATGGAAGCAGGCGGCACTAGGGGCATAGCATATAACCCATTCTTATGCGGGCCTCGAAGAATCACCCGTTTGGAATTCAGGTCCTTCACAACAAAAAAATTTGTCAAAAAACTCAACAAAAACATCGTTAGCACGAGTTAATGTACTGACAGAAATTAAATTAGAATTAGAGGTAGGAACATGTAAAACATTAGATAATTAAAGTGCACTAGAAGAATTAACAGGAATAAAAGAAGAAGCAACATGCTTAATAGATAGAGAAGAACCATTACCAAGATGGATCTCTTCAGGTCCTGAGTATTTAGAGTGTAAATTCAAGTGTCCCAAATCCGAAGTAAGATGATGGGTGGCACCACTATCCATGATCCAAGAGGAGGCTGATAGTTGAATGGTGGTATGATTGGAGGTGGGATAAGTAGGTGGCTGGTTCCTTTGATTGTTTAACCTTGGGGTTGGACACTGGCGAGCATAATGGCCCAAACTCTGATAATTATGACACGTAACAGAGGCAACATCTACTGGGGCTGATTGTGAAAAATTCCCATGCTGTGGGCGTGAACCGAGCAGGTCGGCGGTCTGAGAGGGGCTGAAACCGGGCTGCTGTAGTCGACCATAACCAAAACCGAACTGCTGCCCTTGAGACCGACCACGGCCTCTCCCTCTATTGCCCAATGTGGGCTGCTTCACTGTAAAGTGAGCCATGGGAGCATTAATATCTTCAGAAACAGATCTGTCCCGTTTAATATGACGCTCCTTCATCAATAACAGCCCATATAAATCATCAAAAGTGACTAACTTATACCCCAAACTTCTACAAAAATCACAGAATGGGCCCCTAAGGCCATCCAAGACAGTATCAACTAAATCTTCATCCGAAACCGGATATTGTTAGGAAATTAATCTATCCGCAATTAACTTTGCATGCTGCATATAATCAGTTATAGACTCGGTATTACCCTTCACTAAAGAATGCAATTGTTGTTTCAATTCTCTAATTTGGGCCCTAAATCCAGAGGCAGAAGCACTTTCAAGTTTAAGCCAGGCTTCGCGAGCCGTTTTCACACCAATAACTTGAGGAACAATAGATGGAGAAATTGAGTTAAGTAACCAGCTTAATACTTGCTGATCCTGACGATTCCAAAGGAGATAGGTCGGATTGGGGCTGCCATCAGCTAAGCTTTCAGCAGGGATTGGAGCCGTTCCATCAACATGATTCACAAGGTCATATCCGGCAATAATTACCGGAGTCCAATTTCAGAGGTAATTGATGAGAGAAGGATGGCGTGACACCCGCCATGGAGGAAGACGAGATGGCTGAAGTAATCAAAGAATGGGCTACATCTATTAGGGCTGAATCGGTCGACATGCTGGACGAGAAAGTGGAGAAAACTAGCAGGAGGAGGAGACCGGCGAAAGGACGAGTAGAGGGGGCCGGTCGGTGGTGAAGCCCTTAGGGCTCTGATACCATAAAACGATTTAGGTTAGAGAGGAGACTTAGGTTTGGGGCTTTCAATCAATCTAATTAAGAATTAGGGATTTACTATATATAGTGCATGTAAATACAATAGGATAATTACACATTGGGCCTATACTATCCGAATATATACAATTAGATACATAATACAATTGGTTACTCTATCAGTGCTAATCGTTTGTGCTTTTCAAATCTACAAAACTTCAATTACTCTTTTCCATTTACAATGTCAACAATCAGTTCTTGCATCCTCTTGTTTGGGTCCCTTTTCTTTTTAATTCCTTTGTGTTTGTGATTTCAAGGATGCATTGAGACTGAGAGAGATGCTCTTTTGCAGTTTAAGCATATCCTTATTGATCCTTTTAACTGCCTTGATGATTGGGCTGCTGACGGATCAGACTGTTGCAGATGGACCGGAGTTGTCCGCCACAACATTACTGCTCATGTCATTGAGCTTCATCTTAGAATGCTATCCCGAGAAGAGTACTGTGGCCCTGATTATTCATACCATAAAAACAGAGAATATGAAGAATACTATAACAAGTCTGCATTAGGTGGAAAGGTGAGTTCTTCATTGCTTCAATTGAAACATTTAAGCTACTTGGACCTCAGTAACAATGATTTTAGGGGGGTTTCAATTCCCAAATTCATCGGTTCTATGCAGAGTTTAAGATGTCTTAACCTCTCTGACGCTGGATTTTGAGGAATGATTCCTCCTCAGCTTGGAAATATCTCTAATATAAACTATCTCAATCTTCATTCTCGCTTATGGTATTATCTTGAGAATCTAGATTGGGTTTCAAGTCTTTCTTCTATAGAATTCCTTGATTTGAGTTATGTTGACCTGAGTCAATCCTTTGATTGGTTGAAGGTAATGAATTCACTCCCTTCTTTGGTTGAATTGCACTTGTCACAATGTTATCTTCCAGGTTTCAGTCGTAGGTCTCTTCCCAATCTCAACTTCTCGTCCCTTGCCGTCCTTGATCTCTCCAAAAATTATTTTGGAGGTTCAATTCCAAATATTCTTCAAAATATGACTTATTTCCTTACGGAACTTGATTTGTCTAATACCGGTTTCAATTCCGCCATACCCAACTGGTTGTATGATTTAACCCATCTGTAACTCCTCAACCTTCGCCCCAATAACTTACAAGGCCAAGTTTCCAGTCGCATTGGAAACTTGATTTCTCTGGTTAGCCTTGATTTCTCATCAAATTACAAGCTTGAATTTGAACATGGAATTCCAAACTCATTTCAAAAATTTTTGCAATTTGAGGTCACTTGGTCTTTCATACATCAAACTAAATCAGGAAATGAATGACATCTTAGAAATTCTGTCATCAGGATGTTTTTTAGGTGGGCTACAATCATTATCATTAAGTCCATCGTCTGGTAATTTCACTGCAAATCGCATTGGTCAATTCAAGAATTTAAGAGACCTTTCTATTTGTCCTTTTGGTTCCATGATCCATGGACCAATCCCAACGTCCTTCAAACATCTTTGTAATTTGAGGTCATTAAGTTTGTCAGGTGTCAAATTGAACCAAGACATAAATGATGTGTTGGCCATAATGTCTGAGTGTGTTTTGAATGTCCTGCAATCATTGTATTTGATGGATTGTAAATTATCTGGCCATTTGACAGATGATCTTACCTACTTCAAAAGTCTTATTCACTTTTATATATCAGATAATTTAATCTCTGGTCCAATTCCTTTGTCTTTTGGAAATCTTAAAAACTTAAAGAAAGTGTACATCTCCAATTGCAAATCTCACAAGGTTGATTATTTTTTATGCACAAAGGATGGGAGAAAACATTACATTCAGAGTTAGCTCCAATTGGATTCCTCCTCTTAAACTTCAATGTCTATCTCTAGGATCTTGGAAAATTGGATCTCAATTTCCAAAGTGGCTTAGTCTATTAAAGCATTTGAGATATTTGGATTTATCCAACTCTGGGATTTCAACTCCATTTCCTATTTGGTTTTGGGATTCATTTTCAAATTGTAATTATTTGAACTTTTCTCATAACCAAATGCATGGTTCCATTCCAAATATAATCCCTTTTGCTAATAAGTTATTGTGGCCAGTGATTGATTTGAGTTCCAACAACTTCAGTGGAGTATTACCTTACTTTTCATCATATTTGGGAGTATTAGATCTCTCCTATAATTCATTTTTTGGATCAATTCATCAATTTTTATGCCACAAGATGTACCACGAAAAGCAAATGCTGATTCTTAATCTTGAAGAAAACCTTTTGTCTGGTAAGATACAAAATTGCTGGAAGATTTGGGAACAACTACGAGCAATAAGATTAAGCAACAACAAGTTTAGTGGCAATATTCCTAACTCCATTGGAACTCTAAGTTACCTTCAATCACTCCACCTTCGCAATAACAATCTCTCAGGTAAAGTCCCATAGTCAATTCAAAATTGTAAAAGGTTGGTCGCTGTTGATTTTGGTGAAAACAGTTTGACTGGAGACATTCCAACATGGATGGGAGATGGGTTTGATGATTTGAGCATACTGAGCTTAAGTTCAAATAAGTTTGATGGCTACTTACCTAAGGAGCTATGTCATTTGGTTTCATTGCACATCTTGGATCTTGCTCACAATAGCTTTACTGGTACAATACCAAGTTGCTTTAGTAATTTTACTGGAATGGCTACTAGAAATGATTCTACTGGCTCATTTTATGTTGGTTCCAGTATGGAGAGAATCTTGTTATTGATGAAGGGGAAAGTGATGGAGTATAACACCAACCTTAAATATGTAAGAAGCATAAACCTTTCTATTAACAATTTATATGGAGAAATTCCTATGGAGATAACTAGCATTGCGGAGTTATTGCAATTGAATTTTTCACGAAATGCTTTAACTGGAAGAATTCCCAATAACATAGGTGACATGAAAGGGTCGGAAGCTATCGACTTCTCTCACAATCAACTTTTTGGTGAAATTCCTCGGAGCATATCGACCTTGACATTTTTCAGTATATTAGATTTGTCATATAACAATTTATCAGGTAGAATTCCTTCAAGTACTCAATTACAAAGTTTTAATTCTTCTAGTTTCATGGGCAATCACCTTTGTGGGCTTCCTCTCACCAAAAATTACAGTTTAGATGATGGTCAGCTTGAAGGCATGGAAGAAACAGACGAGAATGGAGATGAAATGGATGTTTGGTTTTATGAAAGCATGTCATTTGGGTTTGTGTTTGGATTCTGGAGTGTAGTAGGTTCTCTGATTTTTATCAGAAAATGGAGACATTTTTATTTTTGTTATCTGTATAATTTAGGAGAAATTGTTTGGTGGGGTTTTATTACTAGGTTTCGTTAAATTCAAGTAAATATGCTTTGTTGCATAAAGCTATCGTAATGAATAATGAATTTTCGTTTTACCTGTGGTGATGTAATATTGTCATAATATGTAATATTGTTTTTTGATGTGATATTGTCTATTTTTTCCTCTGCTTAAAATGAAAAAATTCCAGCATTCAAGAAATCACGAAATGTTTTCCTCCGCTGATTTTTTTTTAATTGTTTAACGAGTTCCTGGTTAGGACCAATTTTATATTATAAGGTTCTAAGTAAATATTATTTATCCCAAAAAATTAGTTTAATTTCAGTCCTCACATAGTTTAAAAATAATATATAGTGTAAGGACAAAATTTTACAAAAAAATTTTATATATTTGAATATTTCTTCTTAATTTGATACTACTGTTAAACAATATGCTTTAAGTAAATGTATATTGAAAAACTAAAAATAAACTAAATACAAAATAATCTATAGAGATAATTGCCATCAGATAGATAATTGCAAGAATAATGCAATGAAATCCCTCAACTTAATTGTCCAAGCATTAACAAGATAGAGAGGGAAAGGATTATAATAAACTGTTCAAATATTATCCAATTCTATCAAAATTATCCCAAATTCATCCCTATGCATATCTGTTTATTAAATCTAAACCATCAAACAAACCAATAATATAATATTATAATTAACTACACCAAAATATTCTAATAATCCACAGAATATAATACGGATTATTTAAACTAATTTTCCAACAAATAATATAATTAATTTAACTCTAAATATTTCAAAAATTCATATAAAATAATCTACTCAAAATCATCAAAAACTACAACAATTAATATTACTCAAAATAATTTATAGATCAATATAAAAATATTAAACTAACGGAGACTCACCTGAAAATATTCCGGTCACTGGAAGAGTACCAATAATTCAAAAATACTAATTTTATTCTCATATCACTTCATATTTAGAATTAATTTACAAAATCACTTTAAAATTTCATTTACAAATATACTATCATATTAACCACAAAATAAAATCTTAACCGTACATATTGAAATTCACATAGTTCTGAATACGTACCTGAAATTTTATCAAGATCAGACCACAGAATATTCAGTTATTAAATTTCTTCTAAATATACGTATATGCACATGGCCTTTCGCCCATTTTCGTCCAGAGATTTCTTTTCCGCCTGCCATCTCTTCTCCTCTTCTTTCATTTCTTTATATATATATATATATATATATATATATATATATATATATTTATCTTGGTTCTAAAATTACAACTTTACCCTTGAATTATTATTATGTATTATTTTTATTATTTATAAATTCCTCCACAAAACTTTTAATTATTTTCGATTATATCCTTATTGATGCATATAATTTTCACCCCAGAACTTTCTATTCCACAAAAAAATATCCTCATTATACTAACACTTTTTAAATATTAATACTTATTAAATTTTCGGGGTATTACATAGGCTCTATTAAGAACAATGTGTAACAAAGCTCAAGTCAAGACCTAATGCAGCACTTCCATCCGTTAAAAGAGCCACACAAGTGGCATCGTGTTGGAATGTGGTCAATGATTTCATTAAAAACACAAAAAGAACAAACCAAAAAACACTTAAAAAAGCTTGAAAAATAGAGCTAAATAAGTGCTGGGAACAACAAACAATAATTAAGACACCTTGTTGCTTCAGTGCATTGGACTATAATATCCAGTAAACTTTATACCAGCAAATGTTAACTGCCCAAATAAAATGGAGGTCAGGAGCAGTACAGATATATAGAGAGACACAATAAGCCCATACTAAGTTTAACAATATAAACGTACAACTACCTGCTGTTCAACCACATGTAAATTCTCAAGAAATTGAGAAAATATCAGAACTTTCTCTGAAGCTGTCTTATAACACTGAGTACTTCGTGTAGGAAAGTCCCCCAGCAGTGCATTTGAACCACTCATCTGGGAGGGACAAATTTTCTCCATTATGTTTTTGTTGTCACTTTCCTCCCCAATAGAGTCACCACAGTTGCTATTAGCCTCCTGCAACTCTTTCAGCCTCTGTACAAGGAAAGCAAATTTACTGCTAGATGTTGATTGCCAATCAGGATCCCTGTCATCCTGCAAACACCATACAAATATTTATTGGAAGATTTTTACTCTAAAAAACAAAGTGCAGTATTTCAATTTAAATTAGAGCCTGCCTGTTTATACGAAGGTTGCAACTCAATAAGATCTTTGGGAACTGGCCATTTGGTGTTGGGATTTGTGGTCTAGTTGAAATTTCAGGACTTTGCATGTCATACAAGTAACCATATCCACTGGATACTTTCCCTTCCTTTTTTTGTTTTAATCCTCGGCTTAGTTTGTAGTTTAACAAGTCAATATTTTAAATTAATTGTTTAATGAGTTACTGGTTAGGACCAATTTTATATTATAAGGTTTTAAAAGAATATTATTTATCCCGGAATTTATTTTAGTTTCAGTCCCCACATAGTTTAAAAATATAATATAATTCATAAAGTATAAGAATAAACTTTTACAAATAAATTTTATATATTTGAATATTTCTTCTTAAATTTGATACTATTAGCTAATTTCTAATTGCAAACCGAAATTAATATATTTATTACATATTTTTTGAATAACAATGTGCCTTAAATAAATGTATATTTGAAAAACATAAAATTTAACTATGATCGAAAAACGAAAATTAGTTTATAGTTAGGGGTGAGCCAAATTAAAATATGAACCATATTTTTAGGTGGGAGAAAGTGTTACGTTAAGACCCTGTTTGGATACTTGTTTTTTAGGAGTTTTTTGCTGTTTAATACGAAACAACAGTTTAGATGTGTTTGGTTAGATTTTGCTAACAACTGTTGATAACTTTTTATGAAGAAAAAACTGTTGTTTCCCATCAGCGGATAAAACATGTTTTTAAAGAAAAACACTTCATTTTTTATTATTTTTATTTTCCAAATTAGTTATTTAATATCCTAACAACAAAAATTTATTATATTTTTACCAAACACTGATTATCAATTAACAAACAGTAACCAACAATCATCAACAGCAAACAACAAATAACAATAGCAAACGACAAATAATATCAGCAGACAACAAACAACAACAGTAAAATCAAACGGGTCCTAAGTTGCTTTTTACTAATTTCTTGTTTCAAACAAATCCCTTACAAGAAAATGAATAGATTTTACAAAATCAATTTGCTTTTTCCCCCAAATACCAACAAATCCGATATGTTGAAATTCAAGCCAAACAAATACAATATTAATATAGACCACTCATTATAAACCAAATCAAAATTATGTTTAAAAAAAAAAAAAGAAATGCAGCAAATAACCCGTTGAATCAACAACTATGGCACCCAACTGAACAATACAAATAAATATTAATTAACCTTAATTCGTATTATCACTAAATAAAAGTATCTAATTAATACAAAATAATCTATAAAGACTAGATGAGAATCATAAATGCAAGAATTATGCAATGAAATCCCTCACAACTTAATTGTCTAAGCGTTAACAAGAATCATATGAGTTGTTACGTTGTACGTACAAAGCTTAGCGGCAATATTCCCATGTCCATTGGTACTTTGACTTTTCTTTAATCTCTTCACATTTGTAACAATGATCTCTCTGGTAAAATACCATTCTCACCTGGAAATTGTACTCATCTATTTACACTTTATTTAAGTGAAAGTAATTTAATTAGTTCTTGATTTATTTTAGAGTGTTTTGTGGGTTCTTGATTTTCCATTAAGGGATATAAAAATTTTAGAATACAAACAGCATACCATATCATTTTATCTAAAATTTCTCCATTAGTGGGATTTGCACATATTCCGTCTGCATTGCCAACTAAGCAACAACCTATTAGTCCCACAAGACTTTTGGATCTTCAGCCCACTTACAGAATCCTAAGTTTTAAAAAGGGAGGCCCCACGCCAAAAGCGATGAGGCTCAATATGGATTGGTCAAAAACTCAACACAAATTTCAGTCAATTCTTTTCGTACAATTTAATTAAAATTTTTATTAATTATATTTTGTAAATTATCAGTATTATTTTTTTTTTAAAGTTTATAGAGCATTTAATATAGAAAAAAGAAAAAAAGAAAGTTAAAGACTAAATTTAGAACAATTGTACTGGTGATGGCCTTCTTTGTGGGCGAGCATCTGGAATTACTTTGTATAATTATTTGAATTTTCTAGTTTTATCTGTAATTTAAGCGGAAGATTGCTAATGTACTACTAAAATTGGAGAAAAAATAATTGTACATATGCAACTTGAAGACCTTTTAATGTAATTCACATACCTTGGATAGATATTTGTCAATGGAGCTTTAACGTATGTCTGGCAGATTTTCAGAACGAGTTAGCTCAATGTGATTTTCTTGTCTTATTGAATTGCTTATTAAAATTGCTAACAAGCTGTTACTATTGGCAAGTCATGTTTGACTCCTTAGTCCTTAATGTGATTTGGTTGAATTTCCTGATAATAGAAAGTTTTCATTTATGATTGTTATCTAAGAATGCATTTGTTTATGGTTGTGCTATTTAACCAAATGAAATTCTCCTCACATTGCTGGTTGACAACTCTTCCCAAGACATGCAATATAAGTGGCACATCCTGAATTCTAAACCATCTGAGATGCTAGTTTAATGCTTATTTTCATAGATTTTGTTGTAAGAATATTAAGATTTTTGATGTCAAATAAGTTATTGGTGTAACACTAGATTAGCTACATAACGTTCTAAAAGATAGCAGAACTTATTATCCAATCCAATATCATTATAGATGTGCCGCATTGTATAGGCACCTGGCGTGAAGAACAATCATTTCTTTCTGCATTCCAAATGCCAGATTATTGTTGGCATCTCCAGGAAGAAGGGAAATGGATTTGAATGGAGTAGAGTTCATTAAATGAAACATTATAAAAGAAATTTACGAAAGGGAGAATTAACATATTTTTTCTTGTTTCAGTGACTGATCCTAGATATCTACGTGTTTTCTAATAAATGCTAATATTGTTCTTTCCATCTTTGGAGAGTATGCTTCGTTTATTTTGATTTAGGTTCTTGACTCATTCTTTACTGCAGGCCATCACAGCTCTTAAAAAAGTAGCACAATTACTCAAGTATGGTCGTAGAGGAAAACCAAAATTTTGCCTTCAGGCTGGCCAATGTAAGATTCATATATGATGCATGTGTGCTTTTCCCATTTTCCCTTTTTATTTGAGCGAAGATAGGATTCAAATTAATTTACACTTCTTGCTCAGTTTGTAATTTTAATACTTTGTTCTGGGTGTAACATGTGTTGTGAGGGATGGTCAGTAGCATGTAATGTGAGAAATTTTAATCAGTGTAATGTGGTCTATCAATTTATTGTCAATGTGTTCACACCAAAATTTAAAAGGAAATTTGGTAGCATCTTTTTGTTACCAAAAAGAGATCATCGAATTAAGTAAAGCAAACTTAATTTTATTATTACAGATTAAAAGAGAGGAAGTGCTGATAAACTTGTTGCTTTAAGAGGGAGTGAAACAGAGCAGGCTTAGCTTAAATATGTTGAATGTTCACCTGATAATCTAACCTTCCCAGTCTAGAAGTTTGAAAAGCCACCATCCTTATTTCACATAGGTTAACCCAGGCCTACCGTATTCTAGAAACTATACAGCTTTAATCTCCAGTTCGATGGTGCTTCATTGTATTGTATATGTATTCCATCAACTAGGAATTAGCTAGTCTCATCATGACAGTGCTTTGTGATACTACATAATTTGATAAAGTACAATCAAGGAGGCAAGATTTTATCTTCTTGTTGAAATTGTGGTTAATGGGAAATTAGAAGTTTGTGAAAAAAAGGAACTCTTTAAGTTCTAAATGCAAATGGACTGGATTAGCTCTTATATGCAGACTTTTTTTGGTATTTGTGAAGTTAGGTATTTGCATCAAAATTACATAAGTTGATTTTCAATTATTTTGAACTAAGAAAAAACCTCTCTAGGATATTTGTTGAACAGTTTCACTCCTTTGCCGGTATGGCGACGTAATACTGCTGCTCTATTCCTGTGAAGTTAGGATTAACCACCAAAGAATTTCAGTGTGTTTTTGTGCGAGCAAATTATCCTAGTTGACCGTACAGTGCTTAAAGAATTCATGTAGGATCTTTGCTGCTGGGACTGGAGTTTAGCCGGTCTCCTTGCATGCTTGATTGGAATAGGATACTTGTATCTTAGAAGAAGCCTAGCCATCATGCATTCTTGACACAGCCTGTCAGTCTTAATTTACAAATAGGACTGTAAATGTGAATGTATGTACTCTTCCTCGTATATCCAGTTTTGTTTATGTCAATTCTTTTTATGGCAAGCTTTTTGAGAAGCTGCATTTTTATGTCCCAAAGCATCTGGTGCTATCTCTGTTCTGTGTAATTTTGCTGCACTCTAGTCTCTGTTTCTTACATCCTGGTGCTATATTTATGGAATATATATATTTCAAAATTCAAATTTATTGCATTCTTGTGTTATATGGTGATGTTAGAAGCATAATTTACTTTTAAGGTCTCTGAGACCTATCTCCTTGGTTATTCTTTTTAGGATGAATATGCTCTAATTTGGTTATCTGGTAAAGAGGAGAAACATCTTAAACTGAGCCATGTCTCCAGAATTATATCTGGGCAACGCACGGTAAGTTTTTTGATATCAAGGTTTCCTGCAACTTTCAGATGTCGCATACTCTAGTCACATCCTCATATGGGTGGGGGTGGTAACTCTGTTGCCTATGATTTGGTATTCATCATCTGCCTAAATTAACAACATTGTCCTATTGCTTGTTCTAATTATAATAAAAAATGACTTTGTTCATGGCTGGCTTGACAACAAGGTCCTATTGCATATTCTAATTGTAGTAAAAAACTGACTTGGTTAATGGCTGGCTTAACGACGATGCCCTATTGCTCATTCTAATTGTAGCAAAAACTAACATCAAATGTGAAGCCAGTCTATTTATAAAGGGAATTTATAAATAATGAGAAGCAATGACACGTGCATAAACAATGTATAAACAGTGTATAAATAATGTATAAACAGTGTATAAACAATGTATAATAATATATAAGAAGTGTATAAAAATGTATAACAATGTATAAAAAGTAAAAACAATGTATAAACAATAACAAGAGACTTGATGGACCTGTGGATGCAGTTTATGTTGGTGTGCCCTAGTTCTTAAGGCATTGGATTCTTGTATTTTGTATTATACATTAAGAGTCATGTATGAATACATTATTTGTATCACATTAATAAAGACAATTAATCTATTTCATTTATATCTTGTGCTATAATATGAGTAGAGTATCCATTGATTGATAATCATAAAACCTATCCCAGGTCTGTTCTAATCGTGGGAACGAATAGAACCACAAACTTGTATATTCGATGACTGTATGGTAGTTCTTAACTAGCCATAGTACTTGTATAGTCAGTCATGAATATAGGTACATGTCGTTGACATGGGACTGGATCGATCCACACAAGAAAGCCACATGGTTGTCTTGTCAGAAGTCTTTCTTGAGTAGGTCTCTTTTGTCCTCAGACCAGATTTCATTATAATATCAATATGGAATCCGATTCACTTTGACATACGCCTAACAGGTCTGTAAAAGGATGCTAAATATGGGTATGATTGGGTGGACCGGTGAACATGTTGATATTGATGATGAAGTGATGGAATTACCACTCGAGTAACACCGAGATGATATCATTGGACACTTGATGAGTGGGACTGATAAGTGTATGGCCATACCCAAATAAGTTGGTTACTTATTTGATTAATCAGTCAACTCAAGATCAAGAAATATAATAAACAACAGAAGAGGATGATGGACACCATGCCTCTTGTGTATTCATATTGATATCGTTAGGCAAAGGACACTATGAGATTCCTACCGGGTGAGTGTCTTCTAAAGACTGCTGCATCTCTATCTTAATTGGGGGCTATAATGGTTTGCTAGAACCCACTTACAGTCTGTGGGCCTTGAGTCTACTGCCAACATAAAGACAGACCCATAGGATCGTGCACATAGATCAACTGAGCCAGAACTTATAGAAATTGTACATGTAATGTACATTGGAAGGAATGTGTTAATTAATTAATTGACAGTCAGTGTCAAGGTAATTAATTAACATTGGGTTGAATTTAATTTAATTAATAAGTTTACATAATGTAATTAATTAATTCATCAATTAATTGAATTATAAAAGTAAACAATTAATTAAATAATTTTCCTAAGTAGGAAAATTAAATACATGTATTGTATTTACTTAAGTGTGATTTAATTTTTATTTAGGGTTAATTAAATTTAGCCAAATGGAATTAAATTACATAGTATACATGTATTGTCATTGCTTCTCATTATCTCAATTCGCTTAAAGGGAATTTATAAACAGTGCATAAATAATGTATAAACAGTGTATGAACAATGTATAAACAGTGTATAAACGATGTATAAACAATGTATAATAATATATAAGAAGTGTATAACAATGTATAACAATGTATAAAAAGTATATAAATAGTGTATAACAATGTATAATAGTATATAAGAAGTGTATAAACAGTGTATAAACAATGCATAACAATATATAAATGTATAAGAAGTGTATAACAATGTATAAACAGTGTATAATAATGTATAGGCAGTGTATAAAGAGTGTATAACAATATATAACAGTGTATAAGAAGTGTATAAACAATGTATAAACAGTGTATAAGAAGTGTAAAAACAGTGTATAAACAATGCATAACAATGTATAAGAAGTGTATAACAATGTGTAATAATGTATAACCAGTGTATAAAGAGTGTATAACAATGTATAATAAGTGTATAAACATATAACATTGTATAAGAAGTGTATAATAATATATAACAGTGTATAAATAGCTTATAAACAATGTATAAGCAGTGTATAAAAAGTGTATAACAGTGTATAAGAAGTGTATAAACAATGTATAAACAATGTATAAATAATGTATAAACAGTGTATAACAATATATAAGAAGTGTATGACAATGTATAACAGTGTATAAGAAATGTATAAACAGTGTATAAGAAGTGTATAAACAATGTATAAACAGTGTATAACAGTGTACAAACAATGTATAAACAGTGTATAAACATGTATAATAATATAAAAGAAGTGTATAACAATGTATAAGAAGTGTATAAACAGTGTATAACAATTTATAACAGTGTATAAGAAGTGTATAAACAATGTATAAGAAGTGTATAAACAATGTATAAACAATGTACAAACAGTGTATAAACAATGTATAAACAGTGTATAACAATATATAAGAAGAGAATAAACAATGTATAACAGTGTACAAGAAGATGTCATCTTGGACCAGACAATTCTACAGTATGTAGGTTCTTAGTGAATTCAAGGATCCATTCGGAACTCCGGGATGGAGCCAAATCTATCTCTTGCCGTACCACCTCTACCTTTTGCCGCTCCTCCCATCTTTCTGCCAGCCCATAACCTTCAAGCATTCTCACAACCTCCGACATCTTAGGTCGTTCCATTAGAGAGCTTTGCATGCATAGCAATGCTACTTGAATTAGTTGTTCTACTTCAGTATCAACATAATTGCTCTACAGGTCTGGATCAACCAGCATTTCTAGCTTCTTTTCTTTCAGAAGGGTTTTAACCTGCAAAATTCCCATTAGTGACATGAGAAAATGTAAATTAATTCTTCATATTTCTCATACAATGCTGGTATTGTTGCCATGCCCAGATACACTTATATATATATATAAATAGCAATTTAGTTCCACAAACAAACAAAATAGTGCATAAATAATTTCAAGCTCTCTTAATTTTCAATACATAAGATATTAAGGGTAATTCGTACCAATGTATAAAAGAGTAAGGGTGTCACATAAAGACCCAAAAGCTGAGAGTGTCCACAAACTAATTATTGTCTGAAAAATGAAATTAGTACTGATTAGTATTTGATTAGAAATCAAAATGGAATTTGTAAATTAAACTTGCATGCATACCACAAAGAAAGTTATCAAATCAGAACCAATTGAAATTTGGTATTATTTGGATACTGCCCAGCTGATTTGATGAACAAAGAATCTAATGGCGAATTCTGGGAACTATATGTCATCAATTGTTGGAGGATCCCTGAAATCAAAATTAACCTTTCAAATTCAGATTAATTAAAGATTATAGATCAAAGTCGATCAATTTGTTCATATATGTATATACCTTTTAATGAGTGCAGCGCAGTTAGACCATATGAAGAGGACACTCATAAAAAACATAAGTAAATGACAGACAAAGGTATAACTAAGATATAACAAGAATATTAAAGGTATAACTAAGGTATAACTAATGGTTATACCTTAGTTACACTTTAAGATACACTATTACAGTGATTATATCTTAGTTATACTTTAAGATATACTATTACAGTAATTATACATTAGTTATACCTTAATTTTACCTTACTCATACCTTAAGATACACTATTATAGTGATTATACCTTAGTTATACCTTAAGATACATTATTACAATAATTATACGTTACTTATGCTTTAAGATACACTATTATAGGGATTATACCTTAGATACAAAGGTATAATTAGTTATATCTTAGTAAAAAAAACGTCGGAAAGAATATATATACATGCATATTGTTTCGAAGAGAAAAAAAAAATTTCCAAAGTCGTATGAAAAAAATAAACAGATTGAGAGATAAATGCAAAATTAGATTAAAATTATAAAAAGATGAGAGAAAAATATGGATGACGTATTAGAGTAATTTTGAAATGTTTGAAAGAAATTGAAAAAAAAAAACATATATAAAAGATATGAATTAAAGAAAAAAGGTAATTTAATAATTATAAAAAAAAAACAAGTAGACAAGTAAATTTCAAAAAGTAGGATCCAAAACAAAACCTAAATCAGTGATATTTTTGACAATTTCCTTAATATGTTTATACACCAATTAAAGCCTAATCATGTTGTACAAACACTAATTGAGATTTAACCACTCAATTAATTATATTGCACGTATTAAACCTCTAGTTTACAAGATATATAGTTCACTCTAAACATAAAACTCGATTGAAAATATACAATTATTTCATATGCATCGAAAATTTGAAACAAAGTTTTACAATTTTTTCTATATATGTATAATGTTTTTGGACTTTTGTTTAAAAAAAAAAAATCAGATGGAAATGAATTAAATAATATATAGATTCATTTAAAAAATATATATGCTTTATAATATTCATAACTTTTTTTAATACTATTTTCATTCTTAATAAAAGGTGTAGTATTTGATCTTAACGAAACTTGAACTGTGAAGAAATACCCTTACCACAAAACTATGGTTGCATAGGCCATAACTATCTTTCGTAGTTACTATAAAACTTAATATATGTGTGATTATTATGAATAAATGAGTATGTGATGAGAAAGATGGTTATATACGGTAATGTGTAAAAATAAAAAGAGTAATTAACGAGCTCAGTAACATGCACATGGTTGCTCAAACACCCATTGATCAATAAACCTGCAAACCAGACTCTCCCTTTCCATGTGTTAGCCATAGCATCTTTATATATGTTTTTCATGCCTTCTTCTGTATCTATTTTACTATTTCTTCTTTCTTCATTCTCTCTTTTAGTTACTCTCCTTCCTTTCTTTCCAATCTTATCCTTTCTTCTTTTCTCTTTCATCTTCAGGTCTATTAATTACTTCTTCTCAAAATATAATTCTTAATTAAATCTAATCTAATTGTTGATTATTTTTTCTCTTGCCATTTTTGGTCGGATATATGCAGATGGATGCAGCAGCGAGGAACAAGGGACATCGATCATCACAATGAGACCAGTTACGACGCCGTTTGGAACACCGCAGAGTGAGACGCTTGCACACAGGTTGGGGTCCCGGTCTTTCACTCAACCAGCTGTGACGGTACACCACTTCTCATCAACCCAATTGGCAAGCCTCCGCCGGATCCTCTCTCCGCCACATATCTGCCCGCTCCGCTCCCCCGTTAACCAGTGCTCACTCGGGTCAATTTGGGTCCGTTCTCGACCCACGCAGCGAGCAGGTCCAGTGGTGGAACATAATGTTCATACTGACACGTGGGATTTCGTTAGCCGTGGATCCTCTTTTCTTTTATGCATTGACGTTATCGATTGGGAAGAGTGGGGCCCCTTGCTTGCATGTTGATAATGGGGTGGCGGCGATTGTAACCGTGGCTTGGACCTGCCTGGACGGGTTGCACCTGATGGACCTGCGGATGCCGTTTAGGTTGGCTTATGTTTCGAAGTCGTCTCTGGTTATTGGGTGTGGGAAACTCGTGTGGGATGCACGTGTCATTGCTTCTTATTACCTTGTCATTGTTTATACACAGTATATTTAAGATTTGGGGATTCTTAATCTTGAAAGAAACCTTTTATATGGTAAGTTGCCAAATTGCTGGAAGATTTGGGAAAAAATGCGAGTAATAAAATTAAGCAACAATAAGTTTAGTGGCAATATTCCCAACTCCATTGGAACTCTAAGTTACCTTGAATCACTCCACCTTCGCAATAACAAGCTCTCAGGTGAAGTTCCATCGTCAATTCAAAATTGTAAAAGGTTGGTCACACTTGATTTTGGTGAAAATAATTTGACTGGAAACATTCCAACATGGATGGGAGATGGGTTTGATGATTTGAGCATACTGAGATTATGTTCAAATAAGTTTGATACCTAGTTACCTAGGGAGCTATGTCATTTGGTTTCACTGTACATCTTGGACCTTGCTCACAATAGCTTTACCCGTACAATACCAAGCTGCTTTAGAATTTTACTGGAATGGCTACTAGAAATGATTCTACTAGTTCAATTTATGTTGGTGTAAATTCCAGACCTCATCTTTTCCCTATAGAGAGAATCTAGTTATTGATAAAAGGGAAAGTGTTGGAGTACAACACCAACCTTAAATATGTAAGAAACATAGACCTTTCAAGTAATAATTTATCTGGAGAAATTCCTATGGAGATAACGAATATTGCGGAGTTAGTGCCATTGAATTTGTCACAAAATGCTTTAATTGGAAGAATCCCCAATAACATAGGATACATGAAAGGGTTGGAAGCTATCGACTTCTCTCAAAATCAAGTTTCTGGTAAAATTCTTCAGAGCATGTCAACCTTGACATTTCTCAATATATTAGATCTGTCATATAACAATTTGTCATGAAGAATTCCTTCAGGGAATCAATTGCAAAGTTTTAGTTTTTCTAGTTTCATGGGCAATTATCTTTATGGGCTTCCTATGACCAAAAATTACAGTTTAAATGATGGTCAGTTTGGAGGCATAGAAGAAAAAGACAAGAATGAAGATGCAGTGGATGTTTGGTTTTATGAAAGCATGACATTTGGGTTTGTGTTTGGATTTTGGAGTGTAGTAGGTTCTCTGATTTTCATCAGGAAATGGAGACCTTTTTATTTTCGTTTTCTGTATAATTTAGGAGAAATTATTTGGTGGAATTGTATTGCTAGGTTTTGTTATATTCAAGTAAATAAGCTTTGTTGTATAATGCTATCATAATAAATAATGGATTTTCGTTTTACCTATAGTGATGTAATATTGTCATAATATGTAACTCTGTGAGTCGTCTAATAAACTCTCTTTTCAAGAAATCATGCAATAAAATATAAAAAAAAAATAAAGAAAAATGTATAAAGAAAAACTAAAAATTTAACTAAAAAAGAAAATTGGACTATAGTTAGGGATGAGCCATGAAATATAAACTAAGGTTGGAGAAAGTATTATATTAAGTTGCTTTTTACTAATTTCTTGTTTCAAACAAATCCTTTACAATAAAAAGAATAGATTTTACAAAATTAATTTCCTTTTTCACCCAAATGCTTTCAATATGAAATTATCAATTCATGTATTCATTTCACAATCATCAACAAATCAGATATGTTGAAATTCAAGCCAAACGAATACAGTATTAATATAGACCACTCATTATACAACCTATTAAACCAAATCAAAACTAACCTTAATTCGTATTATCACTAAATAAAAGTATCTAAATACAAAATAATCTATAAAGATAATTGTCAGCAGATAAGTGCAAGAATAATGCAATGAAATCCCTCACAACTTAATTGTCTAAGCATTAACAAGATAGAGAGGGAAAGAATCATATGAGGTGTTATGTTGTACGTACAAAGCTTAGGTGTGCCAAATTATTGTGCTCAGCAAAATCATGCATTGAACGATGACATGTTGTCCCTTCATCATCATCGCTATCGTGTCCACTTGAATGGGATGAGTTGCTCCCATCCGATGAGCACGACTTATCACTTGTTCCTCCATGCTATGAATTTCAACATAACGAGGTGTCAAGAAATACGAGCAAACTCGATAAGCCCATGCTAAGTTCATTCAGTTTTATGGGCAATCAACTTCGCAGGCTTCCTCTCACAATTAATTGTAATTTTGATGGTTCTCAGGTTGACGTTGAAGAAAAGAATGGGGATGAAGCTAAAGTAGATGTTTGGCTTTATGTAAACGTCATATTGGGGTTTTGTTGTTAGATTCTAGAGCGGAGTGGGTTCTTTGATTTTTATCAAAAAATGGAAATACTTTTATTTTCGTCACCTGTACAACTCGGGAGATATGACATGGATGTTTTTTTTTCATAAATTTCACTAAATCAAGAAATATGTGTTACAAATAAATGTGTTTTAATATATTTACCAATATTTTATTGGTTTTATCATTAATAGATCATGTAACAAGATTTTAAGGGGTAACTCTCTTTAATTGCCTGATAAAGATACTAATTTCTTATTAGGAATATTCCCAACACTATTTGAACACTTAAAAAAGCTTCAAGAATAAGATATAATGTTTCACATACCTTGTTCAAATGGTCCCTTAAGTTTTGATAATATCAAATAGTTATGTTATTTATTATTCACTCGTATTTGACCAAATATGTCTATTGATTTGGGATAAAGAATTACGGATTATAACTCAGTTTGCAACGCTGAATTAAATCCAGAATCTCCGTTATTAATTAGTTAGCACTTTACAACCTGGGAAAAAAAAGTTAGCATTTGCACTTGAAGAAGTAATCTCATAAGGCTTTTGAATCTTCGGCCTACTTGCACAGCCCAATTTTTAAAATGAAAGGCGCACGTCGAAGGAGATAAGGCCCAATTTGGATTCAGTATGGATAGTCGGTCAAAAACTCAACATAAATTTCCTTTAATTCTTTCCATACAATTTACTCCATTTTTCCATTAAGTTAACTATAATTTTTCTAAATTATTATTATTAGTTTCTACCATATAATATGGAAAAAATACAAAAGACCAAAGGCTGAAAGGTTAATTTATTTAGAACAATTTATATTTTTTTAGCTCTTAATAGTAGGGGTGTCAAAAAATGTTCGTGACATGCCAGCACGATTCATATAATAAGTAATTTGTGAATTAGGATTGAGCTTGTATGAGTTAGTATGGAAAATGGATCGACACATTTAATCCCTTCGAATAAGTGATTGTGTCTGTTAATTTACATATGTCTAAAAGTCTAGAACAAGTCAATATAACACGATAACCATATTAAGAGGAAGACCAAAGACTTCTTTAAGTTGTTGGAATATACTATACAAACAACCAAAGATAATAATTGGAAGCAACGATAACGTAATGGAATTATGGTTATAATGGTTTTTAAGGCCGTTTTCAAACCTCAATTCTAAAGCTGAAAGATAACATAACATTAATTTCTTGGAAAGTCATCATTATACGTTCATTAGGAAAAACCCATTAAATTGAACATATTATTCTATTCATGGCTATCAATTAAGGTCTGTTTAATTGATAATCAATAGTATCATGTGAGTAGAGTGGATTTGACCTTAATTAACACAAGGATATTAGTGTTATATATGCTCAATCTCGTTTATATACTCATTCATGCACGAACGTAGCAACTTCAGACCATATATATATATATATATATATATTAATTTCAAATTTAATACAAATAGCATTTTTTTCTTTAAAAGAAGTTAATTTATTTCTAACAATTTATATATTTGATGAGATTATTAATACAAATTGGGGTGAGCAAAACCGAACCGAGAACCAAAAACCGAACCGAACCGAGACTGAAAAATCGAACCGAACCAAACCAAACTCTATTTGGTTTGGTTTGGGTTTTATAAATTATAATAGTTTAGTTTTTGGTTCGGTTTTCGGTTTTTGTTAAAAAACCAAAACTGAACCGAACCGAACCGTAATAGGAAAAATATTTTTTTAAAATATATATATGTATATAAATAAATTTTATTTGGCATATTATATATTTATATTATTATATAGTTTGTATTTATGAGACTTTAGTAATATACATGTAATATAAATTATTTTTAAGCAATATTTTACATGTAATTTATATAAAAAAATGATAATAAAAATTAAAAAATTAAAATTTTTGTTGATTCGGTTTGAACCGAACCAAACCGTAACCGAACCGAAATGATTCGGTTCGATTCGATCCGAACCATATGAAATTTGGTTTGGCTTTGGTTTTTGTTTTTCTTCTACTTTGATTTTAGGTTCGGTTTAGTTCGGTTCGGTTTTTAAATCGAACCGCGTTTTGCTCACCCCTAAATACAAATGTACTCTTCACTACTGTTTTACTCATTAGTTCAAATTTGTAAGTTAATCTCATAATATATTAATAGAGTAAATCTCATATCAATAATTTTGAATTAAAAAAAATTAACTCATATATTATATTCTTATAAGCTTTTGCTGAAATTTAATCAATAAAGATGCTTGTGCATGAGTAATGAGAATGGCATGATATGAATGAATGTATCAGCATGTAATTTGTAGATATGAAATCGATGATTAAACCAATGTTATCAATAACCAGACCGGACCGGCCATTTTGACAGGTTCTACCACGAACCGGCCATGGGTCCGATTGTCTTATTTAAATTTTTGATTTTTTAAAATAATAATAGCTAATTATAATATAATATTAATTAATATATTTTAAAACAAATTATATCATAATTTATTATAATTTATTATTTAATAATATTTTTAAAAATAAATATCCAGTTAAACTATCAATTTTAACTGGTCAGACTGATTAAATCATTAGACTAGTAGTTTTATTGGTTCGATTTTGATAATATTAAATTAAACATTTAAACTTAATTTTTTCTTGTCATGCAATAGATACGGAGAGTAAAATAATATTCCATAAAATATATAAGTTATGTACTATTGCTCAATAATTGAACTCTTCTCTTGTGCTCTAATTAATATTTGATCTCACCAATCATATTATGCCAACGACATAGACTTGGCTTGCTATTGAGAAACTTAGGGAGATATTGTATTGCTATGCAATTAGCATAAAATCGATATAGAAATACAAAGAGTTAAGTGTTCTAATATACAACTAATTAGTTAGGAATTAGTTGTAACTAACCAACATATGTAAAGACTAAAATACCCCCTAAACAACAATACATTTCCATAGCCCCCCCTCAAGATGAAGGTAGTGAAACAAAATTCATCTTGCCTAAAGCAGGAGACATGTGAGTAGTACTAAGAGGTTTAGTAAATAAATCAGCCAATTACAAAGAAGTAGGAATATAAACCGGAGAGAGAAAGACAGCAGCAATATGTTCCCTAATCAAGTGACAATTAATATCAACATGCTTTACCTTTTCATGAGAAATTGGATCCTTGGCGATAGCAATGGCGGATTGACTATCATAATGAAGAGGAATGGGAAGAACTGGTTGTAATTGAAAATCAGCCAAGAGAAAATGAAGCCATTTAAGCTCGCAACTGGTAGTGGCCATGCTCCTATATTCTGATTCAGCAGAAGAACGACTGATAGTAGCCTGTTTCTTGGTTTTCCAAGAAATGAGTGAATGGCCAATCATCACATAATATCCAGTCAAAGAACGCCGGGAATCCTTACAACGTGCCCAGTCAACATCACAAAAAGCAGTAAGCAGAGATAAATCAGAAGTAACAGGATAGAACAAACCACTGGTCAAAGTACCCTTTAAAAACCGCAGAACATGAATGGCAGCTTGAAGGTGATGCTTACAGGGATGCTGCATAAATTGACTGATTTGGTTAGTAGCATAAGCAATATCAGGGCGAGAAAAACCCAAATATAACAAGCAGCCAACCATTCTTCTATACACAGCAGGATCCTGCAGTAACTCTCCTGAACAAGTGAGATCAGAACCAAGAGCCAAAGGACTAGAAACAGTAAAGGCCTGCAGTAAACCAACATCATCCAATAGATCAGTGATGTATTTAGTTTAAGTGAGATAGATACCTGCATCAGTCCGGGTCAACTCAATACCCAAGAAATAGCGACCATCCCCCATGTCCTTGATAGTAAAACGATTACGTAAATAATCTTTGATAGCCTGTATTTGACAATCATGAGAACCCATAATGAGAATGTCATCAACATATATTAAGAGTGCTAAGAAAGAGCCAACACTGTTATCAAACAGAGTAAACAAACAGTGATCATTGATGGACCTTTTAAAACCATGGGCCAAGAGTTTTATAGATAACTCTTTATGCCACTGACGCCCAGCCTGCTTGAGTCCATAAAGGGACTTTACAAGCTTACAACAATGACCAACAGGAACAACCTTTTATCCAAGTGGAGGGTTCAAATAAATGTCTTCATCAAGGATGCCACGGAGATAGGCATTATTAACATCAATTTGGTGAATACTCCATCCCTTAGCCTTGCATACTGCCTGGAATAAACGAACTGTGACTGTGCGAGCCACAGGACTAAAACTGTCATGATAGTCCACACCAAAAATCTGGTTGTATCCCTCAACTAAGCGTGCCTTACAAAGGTCAACATCACCATTACTCTTGTATTTAACCCTGTAAACCCATTTAGTATCAAGAGGTTTAATATGAGAAGGGAGTGGCACAATCTCCCTGGTATGATTGGCTTCCAACGCCTGCAGTTCTAAATTCAAGGCCTGAACCCAGTTGACATCTGCCTTAGCCTCATGGTAGTGAACAGGCTCTTTTATCTGCAAAATCTTAGTAAGAAAAACCCTTTGCTGAAAAGGAGTGTGAATAACAACATTGCTATGATCTGTGACATAATCCTATAACCAACAAGATTTTTGCCGCATCCTGACTGACCTCTGGAGAGGATAGGACACATCATCAAGGGATGAGGCTACAACAGGTTTAGGAAGAGAAGTTGAAACAGGATTAGAAGTGACTGAATCCATTGAAGAATCTACTGGTTGAAAAGGAAACTCATTCTCTATAAATTGCACATCCTTGGAGACAACAAATTTCTGAGTTGTTAAGTCAAAAATTTTATAACCCTTCTTACCTGGATTAAAGCCTATCAAAACTCTTGGAAAGGCACGAGAAGAAAACTTATCTCTAGTAATGGACACATTGGTATAAAAATAGCTACATCCAAAAATATGATATTTAGTATAATCTGGCCTACGCTGAAATAACCTGTCAAAAGGAGTTTGCCAATTTAACATTCTAACAGGAAGAACATTAATGATAGAGGTAGCCATCAAAATAGCTTCACCCCAAGACTGTAGAGGTAAATGAGACTGAAAAAGAATAGCCCTTGCAACTTCCACCCCATTCTGCTGAGTAGTATAAACACAAGTAGTCTGATGCAAAATACCCTAAGTTTGAAACAATCCTGTACAAAACTTATTGACAAATTCTATACCATTGTCACTACGGATCACCTTCACTCTTGTGTGAAACTGACAATTAACTATATTGAGAAAAACTTTTATAGCATGCCCAACCTGAGCCTTAGTTTGTAACAAAATGACCCAAGTATATCCAGTGTAATCATCAACCAAAGTCAAAAAAAATATCTGGCACCAGTAACAGAGTGCGTTTTATAAGGTCCCCATAGATCCATAAGCATCAAATCAAAACAATGTTCTGTAGTTATTTCACTTCTAGTGAAAGGAAAACGGTGCTATTTAGCACGAGGACAAACAGTACAAGAATATGAATTACACTGTATATCAAGATTACTAACATGACTCAAAACATCAAAAGAAGCATGACCAAGTCTTTTGTGCCATATGTCAGAATCTGCAGTATTGGAGACATTCACTGTCAAACACAATTGCTGAACTTTATTGATAACTTATGTAAAAAAGGAATGTGTATCTAACAATTAAAGACCATCAACATGCCACCCCACTGCCTTAACCACAGAGTCTCTCTATCCTGCAGATAACAATAATGAGAATGAAAAACCACCTCAAGATTGCCATCCTGCAATAACTGACCAACAGACAAAAGGTTGTAGCGAAAAATTAGCATAAAAAGAACCCTATGTAAAGTAAAAGTAGGTGACAGTTCAACCTTTCCATTACTCTTAATCTGTTTTAAAGTGCCATCAGGCAAAGCCACTATTTGTCTGACTAAATCAGAAGAGGTAGGAACAAAATGACTTGAAACATAAGTCATATGTGAAGTAGCACCACTATCAACTATCCAACATGATGTGTGCACAACATTTATACCATAAGAAGAAGAAGAAGTACCTGAAAAACCAGCAAAAGCAGTGAAGTCTGGAGATTGCAAAGGTGAGTCAGCCATGGAACCCTTCCCCTTCATCATCTTGTAAACTTCCCTCACCATTTATTGAAAATCTTCCTTTTGTTCATCTTCTTCTTCAATATCACTCCCCATTGTCATCTTCTTAATTCCTCCCTGTACTGCATTAGCACGATAAGGCTGAGGATTCTTCTTTGGTTTGGAATTTTGCTTCTTTGACTTGGGATGCCAATCAGGATACCCAATTAATTTGAAACAGGTTGCCCGAACATGTCTAGTTCCATCACAATAATCACATTTCAAATCATCCTTGTTAATTTCTGGAGATTTCTTATTTTCATTCTTAACAAGGCTAGCTATCTCTGTTGTATGCATCAGAGAAATCTCCTGCTGCTTCTCAACATTTAACAACATAGCATATGCTTTATTTAAACCAGGTAGGGGATCCATTAACAGAATTTGATTCTTTACATTATCATAAGCTTCATGTAATCCCATAAAAAACTGAATCAACTTAGTTTCTTCTATAGATTCTGCCATACGTTGAAAAGCATTGCAAACACAGTTTCGAGAAACACCACAATGACAACTAGGTACAGGAGTAAGATAGCTCAATTCATCCCACAAACGCTTAATCTTGTTGTAATATTGTAAAATGGACAAATTACCTTGTGTCAGCAGTGTAATTTCCCTTTGAATCTTGTAAAGCAGAGGGCCATTGCTAATACCAAAACGAAGCTCCAATTCCAGCCATAACTCACAAGCAGATGAAACATATTGGAAACCATCGGCAATGTCCTTCTCAAGGCTATTAATCAACCAAGCTGTGACCAAACTATCAGTCTTTAACCATGACTGATAACCTGGATCTGTTTCTTTCGGTAAATCGACATCCTTCAGTACTAAATCGCTCTTCTCTTTAACATTTAGGGCTCGAATCATAGCTCTCCTCCAAGAAATGTAATTGTTTCCATTTAATTGAAAATTGATAATCGAAATACCTGGATTATCATGTGATTGAGTGAAACCGGAAAGCACATGGCGGTCGAAATCATGAAGAACTCAATCTCGATTTCCAGTCGGTACACGTTCTCCCTCTGGTTCAGGAAACTCTTCTTCATCATCAAACCTTCCACCGACCAGAATCTCCGTCACTCTTGCTCTACGGCCGCTCCTCACCATTTTGCTGAACCTTCAGCTCTGATACCATGAGAAACTTAGAGAGATATTGTATTGCTATGCCATTAGCATAAAATCGATACAGAAATGCAAAGAGTAAAGTGTTCTTATATACAACTAATTAGTTAGGAATTAGTTGTAACTAACCAACATATATAAAGACTAAAATACCCCCTAAACAACTATACATTTCCATAGCTATTTTTGATCTTGTAATTTTTTAAAAAAAATACTGGAATTAGTTGTTGAAGCATGCAACCATTTGATTTAAGACACGCGGCAATTAATTTCCATCAACGCGATGACCGTTCGACACCTAAAAAAAGTAATACACTTTCTATGTATGTATTACGTCAATCAAACTTTCCAGTAAGCCTTAATTACTTTAATTGGTTGGATATGCAAAAAGATCTGCAGTAAAATCATAGTGAGGGAGACATGTAGAACACGTAGGGTTCAATAATTAAGAAAAAGGGGATTACATTACATTACACGTAGGGTTTAATTCAATGTTTTTACAATTAAATAAAAAATTCTTCCAAAAGTAAAAAAAAAAAAAAAAGTAATTCACAGTAACTTTAGGTAATAATAAAATAACTCTTTTATATTGATGTTATAAAGTTATGACCGTATGGATTTAATAACCAAATTTAATAAAATTTTATCGTCATTCATATACATATAGCAACAGTTTCATAATATTGCTGCTAAATGAACTTTTTGATAAAAAAAAATTTATTTTGTTACCAAATTTAGCATTGTGTGATTCCTTTAGTTGAACATGTTAATATTAAAGATTTTCGTAACAATATTGTAGGGTGACAACATGTAGATACTGATAAGATTACAGTATCTATCAGTTTAAGTTTTTGGTTAAATGGTTCCACGGTATGGTATTAAAGTTTCATGCATCTAAAATTTCAAGGTGTGAACATACCGTATGAAAACGATACTAAGACCAAATAAAGAGGAAGCTGTTGATGTACATCTTCCGATCTAATCAGTCAAAGCTCCATTGAAAAACTAACACATAATATAAATTAATTAGTGGAGTGGCAATATAAACCTTTCCACTTTTGACTCTGATTAATTATAAGTCTTTTGAAAAACAACAGAAAGACAATGAATTGTTTCCAACTCATTTCAAAGGCTTCCAAAGTATGGTTAAAAGCCAATGGAAAAGGGCAAAAGACTGAGAGTCTTCCAATAAAAACAAAAACAAATTAATTAAACATACTACACCTTTTTCTTTCTAATTCAACACTTTCACTTATAAATTGCAGTGGTAATCGTCTGTGCTTTTCAAATTTTCAAAAAAAAAAAAAAAAAAAACTCGTTATACATCAGGAATTAATTCCAGAATAATGCATAAATATAATATGGGGCTTTGCCTTAACTATTCTCCAAAAATCCATTTCCATTTAATCCCTAATCTTTCAAAATCATCAATATCATCCCTCACTTTTTGAATGTTCAACAATTTACCACATTTTGCAACAATAATTTACCAGGAATAATCCCTCACAACTTGTCTACATAAGCATTTAATTAAAATATAGAAGGAATATAAATCACATGATCTTGTACGTTGTAGAATGTGTATGAACAAAGCTTAATGCCATGACATAATAATATTTCAACAAGTGGCACACCTTGGGCGAGGGGTGAGCAAAACGGAACCGATCTCCAAAAAACCAAAAATCTAAACCGAACCGAACCAATCTATTTTATAGTTTGGTTCGGTTTTGTTTTAAGTTGTTAAGAAGTTTGGATATCGGTTCGTTTCGGTTTGGTTCGGTTCAAAACCAAAAAAACAAAAAAAAAACTGAATAATTGATAAAATTCTAAAATTAATATATACTAATTGTAAAGAATTTTAGACATTATATTCCTTTATAGTTTTATATTGTGATTTTTGGATACTAATTTATAGTTGTTAAAACTTGAGAGTTGAAAAAAAAAAGTAGAGAATATTAGTATTTTATTGTGATGTAATACTATTATTTAGTATTACTGCTTTTTTTAAGTTAATTTTTTTGTATTTCTTTTTTTTTTAAACAAACTACTTATATAAAATTTTTATTTTGATTTTTTTTAAGAAGCTGACTTTTTGGTTCGACCCAGTCCAAACCGAACCGAACCGAACTAAAATTTAGTTTAGATCGTATTGGTTTATAAAATACAATGTTTTTTGGTTTGGTTTGGTTTTTGAACCGAACCGGTCCATGCTCACCCCTACCTTGGACAAGAAAACAAAACAGCTAGAAGTGTTCATCTCACAGTTCTAAGCAATTAAACCATTTAGTTCTTAGATTATTTAGAAAGGGTTTATTTCATGAAACATGTTACACACAAGCAAAAGGTTTGCTTTGGGGTGAGCAATACCAATATTAAGAAATCAGCTACCAAATTCAATTCGATACTTTCTAGTTATATTGATTCAAAGGCATGACTTAGAACTGGCCATCTGCTTTGAGCTCACCAATGGTATCATCCGTGATCATATGGGTAATTGTGATTTCTGTAAAAGACTCGGGTGCTCATGATGCGTTTTCCTATATGTCTTTATTTAGCATGTAGATAGGCTTTTAAATTTAATTAATTTCTTAAAATATTATCTATTAATTTCAAAGAAAATTTATTTAAGTGAATAATAATTAAAAATGAGAATGAAAGGTATAATTATTATAAAAATATTAATTCAAAAATAAGTAAGAGAATATTGGAAAGTGAATAGGTAGATGATAAGTTATAATCCTTTTTTTTTCTTTTAAGAATAGAGTTCTAAACCTTTAAATAGTTACAGTATATGACAAAAATTGCAGCAAAAAATTAATATAACTTTGTTTTTAATTATGTTTTTTGGTAACAACATTTAAATTTTACAACTAAATGTGCTATTTGGCAACAAATTCAATTTGCTGCTAATTCTTTTACTATTAAATTTAACAATTATTTTGCAGGTTTGATTCCGAATATTCTTCAAACTATAACTTCTTCCCTGAAGGAACTTGATTTATCATTGAATGGTTTCAGTTCCACAATACACAATTGGTTATATGATTTAAAACATCTTCAACTCCTCAACCTTACCCGCAATGAGTTGCAAGGTCGAATTTCAAGCAACACTGTGAACTTGACTTCCCTCATTAGTCTTGACTTGTCTTAAAATGACGACTTCGAAATCAAACATGGAATTCTGGACTAATTTAAAAATTTGCACAATTTGAGGTCACTTCATCTTTCAGAAATTAAACTAAACCATGAAATAAACAATATACTCGAAATTCTGCCATTAGGATATGGCTCAATATGCATCATTGTAGATTGCTGGTAAAAAACTCATACAAATTTCTTTCAATTCTTTTTATAAAATTTAATGCAAATTTTTATTAATTATATTTTGTAAATTATTAGTAGTATTTTTTTCTTCATGTTTGTATAGCATATAATATAGAAAAAAAAAAGAGAAAATTAAAAACTAAAAAGTTAATTTATTTAGAATAGTTTATATTTTTAGCTCTTATTAGTAAAGGTGTGAAAAATGGTCGTGACACTCCAACACAATTCATATTACAATGAATTTGTGAATAAAAATTGAACTATGTGTATTAGCGTCAAAAACCGATCGGCGTTTAAGGCCGTCCAACAAGTGGATTGTGTATTAACCTTGTCAAAGATAAAATTAAAAGTTATTATTGGATTTTATCTATCAGCTTAAGTTTTGGATCAAATGGTTTCGTAGTATGATATTAAAGCCTCACTAGGCCTGAAAGTCAAGAGTTCGAATCCTATCAACTCCATTTATTGGTTAAATTTCTATATTAAAGAGGATGACCAAAGACTTAAAAGTTAATTTATTTAGAAAAAATTTATATTTTTAACTCTTAATAGTAAGGGTGTAAAAAATGATTAAGACAGACCAACACGATTCGTATAAAAAGAAAATTTGTGTATATGTTACAAAAGCAAGTTAAGAGGACACGATAAAACCCTACTATATTAAAGAGGAAGACCAAAGACTTCTTTAAGCCGTTGGAATATATTATACAAAAGACCGAAGATATTTGGAACCAAAGTTAACGTAATTGAATTATGGTTATGATGATTCATAAGGTCATTTGCAAATAATCACATTCATATAAGCTAGTATTATGGATATTTTTTCTAATTTTCAAAGCCGTTGATCTACAATTTGTGATTCATAATCAATCAAACCTCAATTCTAAAGCTGAAATTGCGTTACGTTAATTTCATGGAAAGTCATCGCTATGAGAATCTTTGATTTATAGATATTCATGTGTTAAAAGTGTGCCAAAAACATTACATACAAAAATATGCAAATATATTCATCATTTATACATTAATTAGGAACCCATTAAGTTGAACATATTATTCTATTCATAGCTATAAATTAAGGTTTGTTTGATCGGAATAGCAATATCAACTCGCTTATCTTGAATCTAAATCGTATTTTATGTGATATATTATATTTGAAGATCCTACAATGAGTATATATTGTCAAAGATAATAATAAAAGTTATAATTGAACCTTGTCTAATAGTTTAAACTTTTGGATCAAATGGTTCCATGACATGGTATCAGAGCCTCTTAGACCTAGAGTTCAAGGGTTGGCAGCTCCATTTGTTGATTAAAATTAACACATGCCAGGGTAAGCATATGTTGTATACGCTTCAAATCTAAAAAGCATTCGCGTGTGGAGGAGTGTCAGAGATAATAATAAAAATTATAATTGGACATTACTTATCGGGTTAAGCTTTTTGGTCAAATGGTTCAATAATAATACGATATTAAAGAGTATTATATGAGTGGATTAATTTGGCCATAACATAATGCAACTGGTTTTGTGTTATGTATGCTCGATCCCATTTATATACTCATTAATGAAGATGAACCTAACATTTTAAGTTCCATGGAATTTCTTCAACTAAAACCGCGAGAAATATAGAACTCTTCTTCAAACAACTTCTTGGAGGAATGTCTCACTTTATGTTATGTAATGGTTTTTGTTTTTTTTTTTTTAATTTCATTTTGCTAGGAGAAAACTTAAATGATGTAGTTCATATCTTATTTAAATAATTTGATTTAGTTTTTGTCTCTACGAGTTCTTAAATAATGTGATATTGTTGACTTAATCATTTCAAATTTAATACAAATAACATTTTTTCGAACAATTTATATTTCTAGCTCTTAATAGAGAGGCAGACCAAAGAATTCTTAAGTCATTGCAAAATAGGAATATTGAATATTTTGCACTAAAAATATTTAACATTGTAGAGTTTATGTTAATTAGAAGCAAAGAAAACGTAATGAAATTATGACTATTAAACAAAAATATAAGTGTCTTTTGAAATGACATTTTCGAATAATCACATTTATATTAATCAGTCAATTAAACCTCAATTCCAAAATCTGAAACATCACATAGCATTTCCTGCAATTAAGCCGTTGATCTACAACTTGATATTCATGTGGAAAAACTTCGCCAAAAACATTACATATAAAAAGATTAATTATTTCTAACAATTTATATTTCAATAGACTAAAGAATTCTTAAGTCATCGCTAAATAGGAATATTAATCAACATTAATTAGGAACCCATTAAATTGAACGTATTATTAATTTATTTATAACTATCAATTAAGGTACTGTACTTGATTGATATACACTCAAATCACTTCAATTAGAATTCCGGAATCCAAATCTTGCTTAAGAAATACTCGAGTAATCTCCAACCTATATAAAAGTCTTCAGAATAACAACAAAAATAGACCATTAAAAAAGCCCAGTCTTGCAACTACACATTTATTTCACTTATAAATAGTAGTGCTAATCGTCTGGGCTTTTCAAATCTACAAACCTTCAATTACTTTTTTCCATTTACAATGTCAACACTCAGTTCTTGCATCCTCTTGTTTTGGTCCCTTTTCTTTTTAATTCCTATGTGTTTGTGTTTTCAAGGATGCATTGAGACTGAGAGAGATGCTCTTTTGCAGTATAAGCATGGCCTCACTAATCCTTCTAACCGCCTTGCTGATTGGGCTGGTGACGGATCAGACTGTTGCAGATGGACCGGAATTGTCTGCCACAACATTACTGCTCATGTCATTGAGCTTCATCTTAGAACACTATCCCGAGAAGAGTACTGTGGCCCTGATTATTCATACCATAAAAACAGAGAATATGAAGAATACTATAACAAGTCTGCATTGGGCGGAAAGGTGAGTTCTTCATTGCTTCAATTGAAACATTTGATCTACTTGGACCTCAGTAACGATGATTTTGGGGGTATTTCAATTCCCAAATTCATCGGTTCGATACAGAGTTTAAGATATCTTAACCTCTCTGACGCTGGATTTGGAGGAATGATTCATCCTCAGCTTGGAAATCTCTCTAATATAAACTATCTCAATCTTCATTCTAGCTTATGGTATTATCTTGAGAATCTAGATTGGGTTTCAAGTCTTTCTTTTATAGAATTCCTTGATCTAAGTTATGTTGACCTGAGTCAATCCTTTGATTGGTTGAAGGTAATGAATTCACTCCCTTCTTTGGTTGAATTGCACTTGTCACAATGTTATCTTCCAGGTTTCAGTCGTAGGTCTCTTCGCAATCTCAACTTCTCGTCCCTTGCCATCCTTGATCTCTCCAACAATTATTTTGGAGGTCCAATTCCAAATATTCTTCAAAATATGACTTCTTTCCTTACAGAACTTGATTTGTCTAATACCGGTTTCAATTTCGCCATAACCAACTGGTTGTATGATTTAACCCATCTGCAACTCCTCAACCTTCGCTCCAATAACTTGCAAGGCCAAGTTTCCAGTTGTGCAAGGACGACGTTTTCGACGGAACGCAGACTCTCTTTCGGGAGGGGCGTCTCGATTTCGGGGGGATCCCTCCCTCGCGTGGGGTTTTTATAATGAAAATTCGCGTTTTGGAAAACATAGAATTATTTCACAAAAGAACCGAGACCTAAGTCTCGATGAATATTGTAGGAGTCGCCACCCGGCTTAGCTCAACCGTGAAATTTATAATGTAACTGAACCGGACGAACGGCCGCTACACTATCCAGAGATCTAGGTCCGGACAAGTCCCTTATTTCGCATCTAATTAAAATAAATATGGCCAATGTTCTTTGAAGATATTTCAAATTCTAAAGTCAATTTTATTGCATTAAGTTAAACATACAGCGCGTATACAGATAAATTAAAATAGTAAATGATCAAATTATAACAATCCGATCGAATAAAAGATAAAAACTCTCGTTCTCACTTTACAACCGCCTAAACTACACGATTTATCTAAAAATTAGAATCGCCTAAAATACACGAGGAATTCTATTAAATACATAAAAAATAAAAATAAAAAGCTGCAAAACAGAAGGTTAGCACAGTTTACGGCACACCACAAATAAGACTCAAATAGGACAGAATTGGGAAATTAGAATTCGGGGACATGCAATTAGGAGGATAACCGTGTCGGCTAGGCTAGCCGGCTCGATTAGACCTGGAAAACATTTTGAAACGTTCCTGTATTTTCGTTTTTTGAGAAAATCATTTTGAAAACGTTTTTATATTTCGGTTTAATTTAATTTAACATGTGAGGTGGGTCGGTTTTCGGGAGAGTCGGGTCTCCGTCATGGTATTGTTCTAAATGCAATTACATGGAAAATTAAATCTAAGGTAGTGAATGCACACAACAAAATTCATTTTGATGATTTTCTGATTTTCTGAATTTTTAGGGATTTTTGGAAAATTTTTGGGGATTATTCTTGAAATTCTGATTCTGGATGAGCACTACAGTCGTGCGACTGTAAATCAATCCAACTCAGAATTTCACCAAAATTTATTCAAAACAAACCTGAAAGAAAACAATCTGGAAACCAAGAACACTCGTATGACTGTAAATACAGTCGTACGACTGTTCATCAACTCAAGAACAGTCGAACGACTGTTCTTGATTTCCAGAAACAGGAAACGCAAAAAGTTGAATAAAATGCATAAAAAGGCACCAATTCACCCAGAAAGCATGAAAAATAGAGGGAATGGAGAGTGTTTACCTCTTAGGCGCTGATCCACCGTAGGATTGACCCCCTGGCAACGCACCAATCCACACCAAATTGCTTCTTTTCTCCTTAAGTTGGGGTTGAGAAGTTTGGTCCAAAAATTTCCAAATGTTACGGATTCTTAGAGTTTCTAGTCCGGATTTAATTGAATTTAAAGTGTTAGATTGTTAACCTATTGATTTCTAATAAGTTTTAACACTAACACTGAGAATAAAAAGAAAAAGAAGAGGAAAAGAACTTATATTTGTGATGAGCTTTTCCTTCCCTTTTTCTCTCTTTTTCTCTCTAAAATTTTTCTCCTAAAGACCAAAAATTCCCAAAGTGTCAAAAGTCCCCTCTTTTTCTGCCTTCTACCTTCTCTTCTTGCTCTTTTCTTCACCAAAATCCAGGCATTAATTGCCCATCTTTTCTCCTCTCTTTTCCTTATGTCATAGGTGTGGTGTTCTACACCTGCTCCGCTCTTACAGTTGTACAAATGAAACGACAACAGTCGTGTGATACCAGCGATTTGTCACCGGAAATCACCCGATAAAAGCGGAAGAACGCGGTGATTTCCTCAAATCCAGTCCCAGGAGCAATTGAAGTGGAAATTGAAAAACTTAAAATAAAATAGAAAGGGATTAAATTTCTTACCAGAAAAATCTCTTTCTAGAGATGGATGATGACTGCAGAATTCAAAGTAGAATTCCTCCTCGTTCACATACACGAGCTCCTAACGAACACCGCACGTGCTAGCGTCAAAAATCACGAAGATTAGAGAGTGAGGAGGTGGTTGAGGATTCGGCCAAAGAGGGGAGGCTATCATATCTACCTTGGCCGAATTCCCTAAGGGTTTTTAACCCTAGGGCTTCCAATTCCCTTGTTGGAATTTAGGCCCAGTCTGGCTTCTGTGTCTGTGTGGGCTTCCTCCTTTTGATTCAGGCCCAAACTTATTTTAATTAGTCTGGTCTAAATCAATATCAAGCCCAATTTTAATTAACCCATGTATTTAATATATTACTCCAAGTAACATATTATTTACATTTAAATTAAAATTAGTTTGACTAATTAATTTAATCCATCAAATTAAAATTAAGTCTTCACAAAACAAATTCATATGTAAACCTATACATATGAATATTTCCACCTAGGAAATAATTTCATAATTAATCCAATTAATCATGCGAAGCCAAATATTAATTTTATTATAATGATCAATCCAATTGATCCTTATAATATAATTAATATATATACTTCTCTCTCTCTAGTGCGTACACTCCAAGTGTACCTGTGATTCTTTAAGTCGTTGTCCAGTCGCTCAATGTGTACGATCCCGTGGGCCCATCTTTATGTTGGCAGCGGGCCTTTGGCCCACAGACTGCAGTTGGGCTCTAACAAGCCACTGCAGCCCCCAATTAAGATGGAGATGGCAGTCTAACTGATATCATAACCCTGTAGTTTAAACTTGTACATCCCATGTCATTGATATCGGTGTCCAACACAGAGGCATGGATTGATCACCTTCTTTTGTGTCCGGACATAAACTTGATCCCCGAATGTACTGATGCTCACAAACAAGTTCCAACTTGTTTGGGTGTGGCCACACTCTTATCAGTCACATTCATCAAGTGGCCGGTGATATCTTCTCAGTGGGTTACTGAGTGACAAATCCCCTCTGCATATCCATAGTATTACCATGTTCAGTGACATACCCGAAAGCACCCATACTTGGCACCCTATTACAGGCCCTTTAGGCGTACCCCTAAGTATGCGACTTCACATGTAACACCATCATATGGTCAGGTCAAAGGATCCATACAAGTACTACAGGAGAATCCATTGTGATACCATACCATGTGGATTACTCGTTTAGTGGATCTATCCAGTACCATGCTCCCAGGCATATACCCATTAACTTGGTTGACATTCCATGTCCAATGACCGGTAAGACACCGCCATACAACCAGGTTAACGATAGTCTATTGTTCCATTCATTCCCATGACTGGAACAGACTACGGATCTATTTATGGTCATATCGTTTACCCTATCTATGGTCTTACTGCCAAGTGCATGACACTTGTCATCATGGATATAGATCTGTCCATTGGATACTTCATTTAATATATTGCACAAGATAGATATAATAAATGAATTGATGCCTTTACTAATAACACAAATGAGTACAACACATAAGTCCAATAAATGCATAGTACAAATACAAGGACCAATGCCTCGGGACTAGGGCATTTCCAACAATCTCCCACTTGCACTAGTTCCAACTAGGCATGGGCCTAACCCCTATAGATCTAGTATGACCCTCCTGCTTGGGCTGGGCCAGCGCCTTGGTCAATGGATCTGCGACATTATCCTCGGTGTCCACTCTGTGCAATGCAATGTCACCTCTCTCCGCGATTTCTCGTATGAGGTGAAACTTTCTGAGCACGTGCTTTATGTTCTTGTGTGACCGGGGCTCCTTAGCTTGTGCGACGGCCCCATTGTTGTCACAGAAGATATCGACTGGGTCCTGGATAGTTGGCACTACTCCCAACTCAGTGATAAACTTCTTCATCCACACAGCTGCATTAGCTGCATCACACGCAGCGATATACTTAGCTTCTGTTGTAGAGTCCGCTATGGTTGGTTGCTTTGAGCTCGTCCAGCTTACAGCACCACCATTCAGCTAGAATACATACCCTAACTGTGATTGGTACTCATCCTGGTCTGTCTGGAAGCTCGCATCAGTATACCCAGTAACTGATAGCACTTCCTGACCACCATACACCAAGAAGCTATCCTTAGTCTGGTTAAGGTACTTGAGGATCGCCTTGACAGCTTTCCAGTGATCCTCCCCGGGATCCTGCTGGTATCGGCTGTCATACTCAGCGCAAAGGCGACATCAAGTCTCGTACATGACATGGAGTACATGATTGATCAAATAGCCGAAGCATATGGAACCAATTTCATGTTCTCCCTATCCTCCCTTGTTTTAGGACAGTTCTTCTTACTAAGTTTCAGCCCATGGCCCATTGGCAAGAAACCTTTCTTGGCCCGGTCCATGCTGAATCTTTTCAGAACTTTGTCAATGTACGAAGCCTGACTAAGGCCCAGAAGCCGATTTGATCTATCCCTATAGATCCTGATCCCTAGGATCATCTCAGCTTCGCCTAAGTCCTTCATTGCGAAGCACTTACTCAGCCACTGCTTTACCCCTTGCAGTGTAGGTATGTCGCTTCCAATGAGTAGGATGTCGTCTACATAAAGTACCAAGAATGTGACTATGCTCCCACTAGTCCTCTTATACACACAAGGCTCATCTAGATTCTGTATGAAGCCATATTCCTTTATAGCCTCATTAAATCTTAGATTCCAACTACGGGATGCTTGCTTCAGTCCATAAATGGACCTTTGAAGTTTGCACACCCTTCCCGGATACTTAGGATCGACAAAACCCTCAGGTTGTGTCATGTACACATCCTCGAGTAGCTTTCCATTAAGGAAAGCGGTTTTGACATCCATCTGCCATACCTCATAGTCATACCATGCGGCTATGGCCAGCAGTATCCTGATGGATTTGAGCATGGCTACTGGTGAGAAAGTTTCATCATAGTCTATTCCATGGACTTGTCTGAAACCTTTCGCAACTAGACGCCCCTTGAAGGTATTATCAGCTTTTAGCTTGTAGCACCACTTGCAACCTATTACCTTAGCACCCGGAGGTGGATCAACCAAGTTCCAAACTTGATTATCGTACATAGATTGCATTTCTGCCTCCATGGCTTTACGCCAATTTGCAGACTGCAGGCTAGCCATAGCCTCCTGGTAGGTTTTAGGTTCTTCCTCATCCCAGATGAGAAGAGTTTGATCATCGGTGACAAGGAAACCATACCTCTCCAGTTCCTGACGATCCCTACCAGACCTTCTAGGTTCTTGTGTGGCCTGGGTCGGTGCTTCCACTTGTGGAAGCTCCACCTGGGCCTCCGAGTTATCCTCTTCAGGAGCTTATGGACCTTGAACTTCCCTGAGTTCAACGTTGCTCCCACTATCTTTCTTGGAAAGGAACTCCTTTTCTAGAAAGACCCCCTTCCTTGCCACGAACACCTTGTTCTCGATGGGGTTGTAGAAGCAATACCCTTTGGTTTCCCTAGGGTAGCCCACAAACAGGCATTTATCGGTTTTGGTCTCCAGCTTGCCACTAGTCAATTTCTTGACATGTGCTTCGCATCCCCAAATCCTTAGGAAAGACACATTGGGCTCCTTGCCCGTCCATATCTGATACGGGGTCTTTTCCACAGCCTTAGTCGGAGTATTATTTAAAATGAGAGCTGCTGTCTCGAGGGCGTGTCCCCAGAAACTAATTGGGAGAGATGCTTGACTCATCATTGAGCGGACCATGTCCAACAAGGTCCTATTCCTCCGTTCGGACACCCCATTCCATTGTGGTGTTCCAGGAGGAGTGAGCTGTGGAACTATTCCATGCTCTCTCAAGTATGAGTCAAACTCTAGGCTCATATACTCACCGCCTCGGTCCGACCGAAGGGTTTTGATATTCCTGCCTAGCTAGTTCTGTACCTCGTTCCTAAATTCCTTGAACCTATCAAGGGTCTCGGACTTGTGTTTCATCAGATAGACATAGCCATATCTGCTGAAATCATCCGTGAACGTGACGAAGTACAGATGCCCACCTCTGGTCGCTGCGCTCATAGGTCCATATACATCTGAATGTATTAGGTCCAATAAGCCAGTGGCCCTTTCAGCCTTTTTGCTAAAAGGCGCCTTTGTTATCTTGCCTCTTAAACATGATTCGCATGTATCAATTGACTACAAGTCAAATGACCCTAGGACCCCAGCTTTGTGAAGCCTAGCAATGCGCTTCTCGTTTATATGGCCAAGACGACAATGCCATAGGTAGACAGGATTAAGTTCGTTGGGCTTAATCCTTTTAGTGTTTATGTTATAGATATGATTGGTTTCATTTAAGTCCAGGATATACAAGCCATTATTTAATAGAGCATCTCCATAAAATAATCCCTCTCTAGATATAGAAATTCGACCATTTAAAATAGTGAAATTAAATCCAGAAATATCCAACATTGATACAGAGATAATATTCCTGCACATGGCAGGTACAAAGTAACAATGTTCTAAAATTAAAACCAATCCACTGGGCATCACTAGGTGGTATTCGCCGATCTCTATGGCAGCAACCCTTACTCCATTCCCGACCCGCAAGTCCACCTCTCCTGACCCCAGCAACCTTCTATTCTTAAGTCCCTGCACATTGCAACAAATGTGAGAACCACATCCAGTATCCAATACCCAGGATGTTGAAACAGTAAGGTTAATATCTATAACATAAATACCTGAAGAGGATGCACCTTGGCCCCTTCTTTGCTCTCCCATCAGCCTGGGACACGATCTCTTCCAATGACCCGCCTGTCTACACCCGAAACAGACATCATCAGGACCTGCCTTTTGCTGGGCTTTGGGTTGGGCTTTGGCCTTTTTGGCTTTGGCCTTTTTGGCTTTGGCCTTTTTGGCCTTGGCCTTGGCCTTTTCCTTGGCCTTACCCTTAGCAAGAGGAGGGTTCCCCTTGTTCACCAGCAGCACCGGCGGAGTCTTCTTGATCGACTGCTCAGTAAGCTTAAGCATCCCATGCAGCTCACTGACAGTGCGGTTCATCCCTTGCATGTTATAGTTAAGGATGAACTGATCATAAGAATCCGGCAAGGACGCGAGGATTGTGTCCACCACCAACTCTTGAGAGATAGACGATCCGAGACAGGCCAAAGTATCCAAATAGCCCTTCATCTTGAGCACGTGTGCACTCACAGATGTCCCGGCCCCCATCTTACAAGAGTGGAATGCCTTATTGGTCAGGTACCTTTCCTGATGAGCTTGCTCTTGAAACATCTCATTAAGAGTTGTTATCATAGCATAGGCTTGGTGGTCCATAAACTGCTTTTGCAGTTCGGGGACCATGCAAGCCAACATAAGGCATGTCACATCCCGGTTGTCCTTGACGTGTGCCTCGTATTCCTCCAGCTGGGCAGCCGGTGGATTACGTCCCTGAGGCGCAGCCGGCACAGGCCTTTCCAGCACATACTCTTTTGACTCTTGTCTTAGAACTATCCTCAAGTTCCTGGACCAGTCTAAAAAGTTAGGACCGAAAAGCTTGTCCTTTTCAAGAATGGATCGCAGTGATAAGGTATTTGTGTTTGCCATTTGGGTGTTTCTACACAGAAAAACATTGAGAGTGTTAATAAAGGGCTTTGCTTTGTTCTTCCCATATAAAATTAATAATGAATCAAGTTATTAATTTAAACCGAGTTGTTGGGCTCATGGGCCGAGATCCATATTTCATTAAGATATAGCCAAACGAGGGTTTGGTACAACTACACCTTAACTATTTAGGTAGGAACGCCGTCCAATCCCAACCTAGGGACTCTCGGTTTGATGAGCTTGTTGGCACTTACCCATCTGTGCTTAGGGCTAGGAGAATCCTACTACCCATGCTAAGTCAAAACCTCCATCCAAATGTTAGAGTATCCCATACTCTAACCCAATACAAAGTGACAATACTCCAGTGCATCCTGCGAGGGCATGGTCTACAACTGGCCTATTCCCACTTCGATTCGGTTTTGAATAAGAGAAGCACTTTTAAGCGACTTAGTAATTCCATTTGGTTATTAGATTCAATTATAACGGCTTACATACATAAAGCGGGTGGATGAGCTATTGGAACATACATTCATACATGCAAATGAATATAAAACATGATTAAATAAAATTAAAATGGACTGCTATGGGCCTATTTTACATCCTAATATTATTCTAGTAAACCTATACTAGAAGTAGATATTAGGCGGGCCTTCATCTTCTCCTTCTGGGCTTGCACCTCCAATTGGGCTTGCACCTCCATTTGGGCTCACCACTTCAAGTGCTTCTTCTTTTACAAATTTTATAATATTTAATTTAAATAAAATAAAATTACATTAAAAAGAAAAACGACACGCAGACCGTATTTACCCAAAATAAAATTACAACCCATCTTGTTCAAGGCCCAATAGCATCCAATCATACATTCATTCAACCATTCATATGCATCCAATACATAAAATTCAAAAGCATGTCATAATGCATGATTTAAGCCCATTTAATTATGTCTAAGCCATTATTAGGAAATCGCCAATTTTGGCCCACCATGGTTCTAACCCTTAACGGGCTTTGGGCCTCCAGCCCAGGCAGTCCAACTGCTCCCACTGCAATTGGGAAACTATGGGTCCAATTCAGCCGTCCGAGTAATTGTGCCAAAATTACCCGAACCAATTTCCATTAACATATTAATTTCCAAAACTAATATCACATGAACGAAATTAAAATTCATCCAAGAGACCATGCACATTTAAATTACATAAATTTAGACACACGAATTTTAAAACTGGGCCCCGGACCCAAAAACCCACAAAATCCAAAAACTGGGTCCGGCCCGCTGCAGCTAGGGCAACGGAGTTGCCCTAGCAGCAGCAGCGGCCGGCGGCGGAATCGCCCTGCACCCCGGGAGGCAGATTTTTTTTTTTTTTTAAAAAAACAGAATTAAAATAAAAAATAAAAAAAAATATCCATCCATCATCCAAAGCAATTCACCAAGAATTCTAATAATACACAATAAAATTAAACTAACATAAACCTATATGCAAATTTAATTTTCATTGTATAAAACATATGGGAAAAATCATAAAACCCATACAATGAATCCCAATAAAAACATCCAATTTCAAAATAGGGATTCAACCAAATTAATCAATTTCCACGGATCAAAAGCCCGCTCTGATACCACTGTTGGGATTTGTCACCGGAAATCACCCGATAAAAGCGGAAGAACGCGGTGATTTCCTCAAATCCAGTCCCAGGAGCAATTGAAGTGGAAATTGAAAAACTTAAAATAAAATAGAAAGGGATTAAATTTCTTACCAGAAAAATCTCTTTCTAGAGATGGATGATGACTGCAGAATTCAAAGTAGAATTCCTCCTCGTTCACGTACACGAGCTCCTAACGAACACCGCACGTGCTAGCGTCAAAAATCACGAAGATTAGAGAGTGAGGAGGTGGTTGAGGATTCGGCCAAAGAGGGGAGGCTATCTCATCTACCTTGGCCGAATTCCCTAAGGGTTTTTAACCCTAGGGCTTCCAATTCCCTTGTTGGAATTTAGGCCCAGTCTGGCTTCTGTGTCTGTGTGGGCTTCCTCCTTTTGATTCAGGCCCAAACTTATTTTAATTAGTCTGGTCTAAATCAATATCAAGCCCAATTTTAATTAACCCATGTATTTAATATATTACTCCAAGTAACATATTATTTACATTTAAATTAAAATTAGTTTGACTAATTAATTTAATCCATCAAATTAAAATTAAGTCTTCACAAAACAAATTCATATGTAAACCTATACATATGAATATTTCCACCTAGGAAATAATTTCATAATTAATCCAATTAATCATGCGAAGCCAAATATTAATTTTATTATAATGATCAATCCAATTGATCCTTATAATATAATTAATATATATACTTCTCTCTCTCTAGTGCGTACACTCCAAGTGTACCTGTGATTCTTTAAGTCGTTGTCCAGTCGCTCAATGTGTACGATCCCCGTGGGCCCATCTTTATGTTGGCAGCGGGCCTTTGGCCCGCAGACTGCAGTTGGGCTCTAACAAGCCACTGCAGCCCCCAATTAAGATGGAGATGGCAGTCTAACTGATATCATAACCCTATAGTTTAAACTTGTACATCCCATGTCATTGATATCGGTGTCCAACACAGAGGCATGGATTGATCACCCTCTTTTGTGTCCGGACATAAACTTGATCCCGAATGTACTGATGCTCACAAACAAGTTCCAACTTGTTTGGGTGTGGCCACACTCTTATCAGTCACATTCATCAAGTGGCCGGTGATATCTTCTCAGTGGGTTACTGAGTGACAAATCCCCTCTGCATATCCATAGTATTACCATGTTCAGTGACATACCCGAAAGCACCCATACTTGGCACCCTATTACAGGCCCTTTAGGCGTACCCCTAAGTATGCGACTTCACATGTAACACCATCATATGGTCAGGTCAAAGGATCCATACAAGTACTACACGAGAATCCATTATGATACCATACCATGTGGATTACTCGTTTAGTGGATCTATCCAGTACCATGCTCCCAGGCATGTACCCATTAACTTGGTTGACATTCCATGTCCAATGACCGGTAAGATACCGCCATACAACCAGGTTAACGATAGTCTATTGTTCCATTCATTCCCATGACTGGAACAGACTACGGATCTATTTATGGTCATATCGTTTACCTTATCCATGGTCTTACTGCCAAGTGCATGACACTTGTCATCATGGATATAGATATGTCCATTGGATACTTCATTTAATATATTGCACAAGATAGATATAATAAATGAATTGATGCCTTTATTAATAGCACAAATGAGTACAACACATAAGTCCAATAAATGCATAGTACAAATACAAGGACCAATGCCTCGGGACTAGGGCATTTCCAACACATTGGCCAATATTTATTTTATTTAGACATGAAATTAAGGACTTGTCCGGACCTAGATCTCTGGATAGTGTAACGGCCGTTCGTCCAGTTCAGCTACATTATAAATTTCCCGGTTAAGCTGAGCCGGATGGCGACTCTTACAATATTCATCGAGACTTAGGTCTCGGTTCTTTTAAGAATTAATTCCATGTTTTCAAAAACACAAATTTTCATTCTAAAAAAAACCCCACGTGAGGGAGGGGTTCCGCTCGAAATCGAGGTGCCCCTTCCCAAAGGGAGTCTGTGTTCCGTCAAAAATGCTCACAGGTGCCTTTTCGGTTTTCACCTCAGCGAGCCCCCCTTTTTTTTAAAAAAAAAAGATGTCATGGAATTAGAAGAAGACTTCCAATTTAGTACAGGTCGACGATAACCGGGAATTAATTGAAGCGGCGCCATGTCCACTTACTCTGCTGTCCCTCTGATGATGAGGTAATCATGGAAAGTCTTGTAGGACTTGGTTGCTCCATCGCTGTTGCTGAAGCTCATAAGCGTATAGCCATATATGATGCACGATGTGAATTCAATTTCAAGCGAACTTGGGATATTTAAATGAACAGGGCAAGGCATTCTTCATTCATTCATTGATAATGTTTTAGCATAATGCACATTATATATGAAATGAAATTAAGGACAAGATGAGTATGGTATCCGTCTAGACCGAACCCACGATTGCCACCAACTGGTCCCTGTAGATTTTCCTGCCGGTGGTGCTCACCTCACCGTCCTAACTTTTGCATGGATTGCTTTCATGATTTTCAATCCATCGGACTTTTTTTATGGAAACCTGAGCCTGTCTCGATTGAAGAGGTTGACGACTTGGTCTCTGTCTTTCTCGGTAGGACAGCTTTGATCCTGTAGGTTGATGGCTACGCTGTTTTCATAATGTTACTCTTGCATTAGTTTAGTGTATTTGCAAGACAAATGGTAACATGCTAACTTAGTCTTTGTAGATAGACGCCATATTTGACAACACCTTTTTGATATGCTTGTGAGCTGCTTGTACTATCCTGCTAGCTTATGGTACGGAGGCGATGCATAATGCCTCTCTCCTTTATTTTGGAATGATTGCACTGTTGCCCTAGAACTTGCTTCTATTATCGGGGATGATATGGTGTGAAACATTATATGATACAGATACATTCTTATTTTGGAACTTGAAACCATTTTTTTTACGTCTACGGAACTTTCGCTTGGCTGGACTTGTCTTTCGGATTCTTTGTAATTCTGTATCCTGCAATCCTTTGTCAATCTCTAGGCGTGCCGTCATAGGATTAGGCGAAGGTCTTCACATGCTTTTAGGTACTTTGCATTTTTTCTTTTCTTCCTCTTATCAGTCACGAGGTCTTTTAGGACAGATATCATTTTGGGTGCTCATCTGTCCTTGGGTTCATTTCATGTAATGATGTGTCATGCATGCTAAAGACATTAAATGAATGTTTGTATGCATGCACAGTGTTTGATCCAGGAAAATATCACACAAATAATTGAAATCAAATTACATTACATTAAACGCCTTGTGGGCTGCATTGTTCACAAAACAAGATAGCAAATAAAAACAAATACATCAAAATAATTAACGTCCTCCACATACGGAGGGTCTTCTTTTGTTGCTTCATCATCAACTTCGATAGCTTCACACACATAGATTAGTCAAATCTGGGCAAAGGATTATTCTGAACACTGGGCTTCAAAGGTGGCTCCACGATTTTCCCGTTAGCGATAAGTTGTCGAATAGCCCTCAGTAGTTGCTTGCAGTCATTCGTGTGGTGCCCCACTGTCACAAGATAGGAACAGAATTTGCCTTTGTCTGTCTCAGCCGGCTTCTTGAACGGCTTCAAAGAATTCAAGAGACCGCCATTCCTATATTTTGTAAAAATCTTAGTCAAAGAAAGAGTCCAAGGGGATAGGCCCCAATTTTGCGAATCTCCAGCTTGATCTCCTTGTTGTTGAGACACTACAGCAACTTTAGTAGATTAATCCTCTGGGGATTGGTCGCTTTTGTTTGTAAAGCCGAAACCAGATCCACTGCTTAATCAGGTGGCAGTTGCCGATCGATACCCTAGACCGTGTCTGAAGCTTCTGCCCCCCTTTTGACTCACCACTTTTTCTTCCTCATCCCTCTGAACTTTCATAGACATACTGTAGACCTCGCTGAGTTCATTAAAAGCATGGAACTTCATGTTGTCTCTGTAGACATCCCTACTACCCTCAATCAATTTCTGAATCAACTCGTCTTCATCGGCGTGATTCTTCAACAGGATCATCTTGTTCATCCACCTTTGATAATACTCATCAAAGGGTTCATTGAGCTTCTGCTTAATCCTCTCCATGTCATATAACTTCACCTGGATCTTTGTATTGAAGCTATAATACTTGATGAAGGCCGCTGACAATGTTCCCCAATCCGACTGTACTTCCTCCGTTAGGGAGTTGTACCAGTTTAAAGCTCCTTCTTCTAGTGTTGTTAGGAAGAAGTTGACCAACTGCTGTTTGGTAGTGCCCGCGGTTAGCATTATACAGGCATAGAGGTTGATGTGAGCTTCTGGTGATCCGAGCCCTTTGTAAGAAGGAATTTTGGGGACTTGGAACCCCACAGGGAATGTCTCGATGCCTTTGTTTATCATGGCATCCACATTGACGCCCCGCTTGGAACCCAAACTTATATTGGCTCCCTTTTTCAGCTCAGCTAGCATCTCATCTAGCTCAAAGTATTTGGCCTTCATTTTCTGTTCCATAGCTGCCTCGATTTCCTACAGCTTTTCTATACTGGCCAAAGCATCAGCCCCATGTTAAGAGGTCTCCCCTTCTTTTTCTTTACCGGTTCCACCATTACCAGCTTCACCACTTTTCCTAACAACAACCCTCAGTTCTTCCTTCAGCATATCCCGGAAGTCTTGGGATCGGAAGGAATCCTTCAGAACACTAGCAATTTTTGGCGTCTGATCATCCATTGCTACTTCTTCCCCGGACTCTGTTGCGCTGCTTGATTCGACTGATCTTTCGCTCTCACGTGCTCTTGCAGTCTGGGATCTTGTTCTAGGATGCTCCAGCTTATTATGCTTTAATGCACATAAAGAATGTTAGGGTTAAAAAGTGCATGGTTGGATGGTATGGATGATTATGCTTGGATGATGCTTCATGAATGTGGATGATAATGAATGTGACCTTTTTTATTCATTTTTTTTATTTTGGACATTCCAAGTGCACCCAATGTATGTAAAAGAACACGTGTGGACCACCACACGGACGGGGGTTCGACGCTTTTTGAGCACCTAATGAATTTTATGATATGGTCATGCGTGTGCCGACAAACGGACAGAGTTTCGATGCTTTTAAGGTCTATGAGATGATATGAAATGGTCACATAGGACCGTCCCTTGGACAGAGTTCTGATGCTTTTGAGCATATGAAATGAAATGATGTTGTAAGCAAGTCATGTGCCACAGGAGACACAGACAGAAGCTCCGCGTTCGGGGAACACCTTTCATGATTTGGGATGTTATGAAATGCCCCTACATGTGTACTAATCCGGCACTCGGGGAGCGCTTTGAATAATGTAGTAATGTCATTGAGTAACCTGATGTGGATCACATTGTTATATAAGATTTATGATGAATGGGTATGATGTCATGAAATGCATCATGTGGATCGTCACACGGAAATATACCTAGGACCATTGCGGTCTCTTTTAAATGAGATAATTTGGTCGAATGGCTGAATGCAATCCGGTGCATTGGCAGAATACGGGCATTTTGGGATACCTGATATGTTATGAAATGAGATGATCATGGTAGGCGTCCTTAGAATGCCCCTAATTTAATTTAGGTGATATGTCATGAATGCTTAAGACACACAAAATGAAAATGGTTGCACAAAAATGTGGTTAGGATGCATTACATACATAATGATGTTATGTATGCTATGTGAAAAAATGCTAATCACAAAAATTTAATGTCATGGCTAAGAAAGAAACGGTTAGGGTGAATGGCAAACAGATGATTTAATGTTTTCACACGAAAATAAAATGCAAATGGCTGCATAAAAATGTGGGTTAGTATCACATAAAAAATGTTTTGTGAATGGTATGTCATATGTATGGAAAATGGTGATTATGGTATGTTATGCATGCGTAGATAGCAATGGTGATGTGTCACGAGATAGCGAGAAACACATAACACACGAAACGAATTCTTCCAACCTTATTCCTCCAAGCATGGTTGGTCTCAAAATTCTAACCGAGTCCTAGGTGGGGTTCTCTTCGATCATCAACCGGGGATGATGAAGGCGCGATTTTATTTTATTCACACAATTATTTTGGTATCCTAAGGGAATCCAACTAAGGTTGCCTATATGAGTTCGGTCCAAGTCGGGTTAAAATCAAGGTTCCCATAGCAAAATATACTCTTCACTTCTCTCCACTTAAGGGTCCGAACGAAAGGGTTCGTACGAGGCTATCGATGGTGTTTCGTATCCGTGCCCCTAAGACCATGAGGAACAAAGGCAACACTTCAACAATCCATCGCGCTAAAATAGGATACTTAACCTAATGCAAGCATGTCTAACTAAAAATGCAAAATGAAATACCAATCAAGAATCATCCACCTTATTTTAATTAGACACTTTTCAGGGCTTGTCAAATTCTTTGAATTTTTTAAGAAAACATTTTGTAAGAAGTCCCCAGCGGAGTTGCCACTGTGAGCGGATGACGTTTTCAATGGAACGCGGACTCCCTTTTGGGAGGGGCACCTCGATTTCGGGCGAATCCCTCCCTCTAGTGGGGTTTTTATAATGGAAATTCGCGTTTTGGAAAACATAGAATTATTTCATAAAAAAACCGAGACCTAAGTCTAGATGAATATTGTAGGAGTCGCCACCCGGCTTAGCTCAACCGGGAAATTTATAATGCAGCTGAACCGGACAAACGGCCATTACACTATCCAGAGTTTTAGGTCCGGACAAGTCCCTCATTTCGCGTCTAATTAAAATAAATATGACCATGTTCTTTGAAGATATTTCAAATTCTAAAGTCAATTTTATTGCATTAAGTTAAACATACAGCGTGCATACAGATAAAATAAAATAGTAAATGATCAAATTATTACAACCCGATCGAATAAAAGATAAAAAATCTCGTCCTCACTTTACAACCGCCTAAAATACATGATTTATCTAAAAATTACAATCGCCTAAAATACACAAGGAATTCTATTAAATACATTAAAAATAAAAATAAAAAGCTGCAAAACAGAGGGTTAGCACAGTGTACGGCATGTCACAAATAGGACTCATATAGGACAAAATTGGGAAATTAGAATTCGGGGACATGCAATTAGGGGGATAACATGGTTGGCTCGGCTAGTCGGCCCGATTAGACCTGGAAAACATTTTGAAACGTCCCTGTATTTTGGTTTTGTGAGAAAATCATTTTGAAAACGTTTTTATTTTCTAGTTTAATTTAATTTAACATGTGAGATGGGTCGGTTTTCGAGAGAGTCGGGTCTCCGTCGTGGTATTGTTCTAAATGTAATTACATGGAAAATTAAATCTAAGGTAGTGAATGCACACAACAAAATTTATTTTGATAATTTTCTGAATTTTTAGGGATTTTTGGAAAATTTTTGGGGATTATTCTGGAAATTCTGATTCTGGACAGGTATTACAGTCGTGCGGATGTAACTACGGTCGTACGACTATAATTACAGTCGTACGATTGTAAATCAATCCAACTCAGAATTTAGCCAAAATTTATTTAAAACAAACCTAAAAGAAAATAATCTGGAAACCAAGAACACTCGTACGACTGTTCATCAAACTCAAGAGCAGTCGCATGACTGTTCTTGATTTGCTGAAACAGAAACGCAAAAAGTTGGATAAAAATGCACAAAATCACATCCAATCACCCAGAAAGCATGAAAAATAGAGGGGATAAAGAGTGTTTACCTCTTAGGCGCTTTTCCACCGTAGGATTGACCCCTGGCGTCTCTCCAATCCACTCAAATTTGCTCTTTTCTCCTCTTGAGTCAAGGTTTGAAATTTGGTCCAAAAATTCCCAAATGTCACAGTTTCTTAGAGTTTCTAGTCTGGATTTAATTGAATTTGAAGTGTTAGATTGTTAACCTATTGATTTCTAACAAGTTTTCAATCCTAATTTTGAGAATTAAAAGAAATAGAAGAGGAAAAGAAGTTTGTAGTGGTTTTTTTTCTTTCTTTTCCTTGTCTCTTTCTCCCTTTTCTCTCTCTAATTTCTTCCAGAATCCAAAGCTGACCCCTATCTTCTCTCTTTTTCCTTTTTTTTATCTCTCTGATTGCTGATTTTCCTCACCAAATCCCAGGCATTAATTGCCTAATCTTTCCCCTCTTCTTTCTTATGTCATGGGCATGGTGTTCTGCACCTACTCCGATCGTACAGTCGTGTGGCTCCAGCGATTTTTTTTAATGGAGTAAAATTCCGGCGCTTACAGCTACCCCTCGCGTCATCAAATTCGACACCCGAATGAGATGATGAATTTGAGATGGCGAACCAAAGCACCGCAAACACAAGAAAGAACTCATTGCTGAAATAAGCCGATACCGGGTCTAGGTTACCCAAGGCGAAGTCGATGGAATGCGGATAAGCCGATACTAGGTCTAGGTTACCAGAGGTAAAAGAAGGGTGAATTGCGGTTTAGATGATACCGGGTCTAGGTTACCCGAGGCAAAGGGAGATGGATTATGGATTGGCCGATACCAAGTCTAGGTTACCCGAGGCAAAGGAAAATGGATTATGGATTGGCCGATACCAGGTCTAGATCCGAAGGAAGGGTGAAAGGCAGATTGGCCGATACCGGGTTTAGGTTACCCGAGGCGATGCTGGAGATGAGATAAGCCGATACCGGGTCTAGGTTACCCGAGGCAAAAGTTGATAATGAAATTAGCTGATACCGGGTCTAGGTTACCTGAGGCAAGGTTTACTGGGGATTTGAAGATGAAGCCGATCTGGACCGATACCGGGTTTACATTACCCGAGGCGGATCTACTGAGGAACTGAAATGAAGCCGATCTGGGCCGATACCGAGTTTGTACTACCCAAGGCGGATATGCTGAGGAACTGGAATGAAGCCGATCTGGGCTGATACCGAGTTTATATTACCTGAGATGGATCTGCTGGAGAACTGAGATGAAACCGATCTGGGCCGAAACCGGGTTTACATTACCCGAGGTGGATCTGCTGGAGAACTGAAGCTGGGGATGATGAATTCCTACATTTGAAACAGCAAGTCTTCATTCCTTGATCGATAGATTTTGAACAAAAATGTTTGCCCCTTCGATCAAGAATGAAGACTAGCTGGGGATGAATGGTTCATGAATGTTATGTATGTATACACAATGACGTATATGCACATGCATGCACTCTCTACTGTTTGTTGTTTTCTCTTTCTGCTTGGGAGAGATATGTTGTGCCCCTGGCTGACTTTGTTTTCTTTGCATTATGGTTTTCGGAGTAGTGAGATGACCGCTAGGGATGTATGATGCTGCTAGGGAAATGATTATAGTGTTCTTTACAGAGATTCCACTGGGGAATAGTGTGGAAAACTCTGTTGGAGAGTAACGTAAGGACTCCTGTGGGGAATGCCGGGGAAATTCTACTTTCCTGCCCCTAGAGAATTTATGAATCTGTAAGTGCTCTAAATTTTGCCTGGGTTGCCCAGTGTGGGTTTTCAACCCAGTGAGCTGCTCTAACTTTTGCCTGAGGCGCCTTTTCGGTTTTCACCTCAGCGAGCTCTTTTTTTTTTTTTTTTGCAAAGAATGATTAAAATGGCACCGTGGCCACTTGCTGCTCTTTTAGGAAGATGAATCGAATTTTGGAGGATGATAAAAGATTTCAGATTGTATGTATTTAATGTATTTTCATTTGTTAAATAACGCGATGAATTTAACCAGTTGAATGCAAAGTGCTTTCTCTAAATGTATGTTTATGCAAGACAACTTTGCTTATGCATTTGTCATAACCATGCAAATATATTTAAAAAAACATTTCACTTTACTGATGAAGTCAATGAGTACATTTGAAAGGGTTGTTTCTCAAATGGTATACATCCCACACAAAACCAGAATCCATCACCAGTTGTCCTTTTCAGATTTTCCAACTGATCATTTTCTCTAGTGTCTTAATTTTTGCCTAGATCGCTCTTTTCTAGTTTTCAGCCTAGCAGACTTCTTTTTTTTGCACATGATAAAGCTTCAGCCGGTCTTGGTTGATAGGATTGGTGAATTCATTTCCATCCGTGTCCATGATGCTAACACCACCTTTCGATAACACCTTCTTCACCACATAGGGCCCTTCCCAGTTAGGTCTGAACTTACCTCTGACATCGACATTTGAGGGCCTTAATTGTTTCAAAACCAAGTCCCCTGCTTTTAGTTGTCGCTTGGAGTACTTAACATTCCGATTATAGGCTCTAGCCATTCTGCACTGGTACATCTGTAAATGATCCAGTGTTTTCAGTCGCCTTTCATCTAGTGCTGCCAACTGCTCGTATCTAGCTTGAGCCAATTCAATTTCTGGTAACTGAGATTCCAGGGCAACTCTAAGTGATTTGAGCTCTATTTCTGCTGGCAATACCGTTTCCATACCGTAGACCAAAGCATAGGGAGTTTCTCCTGTTAGCGTTCAGACACTGGTTCTGTAACCCCAAAGAGCATAAGGTAGTTTGTCAGCCCAATCTCTATAGGTGGTCACCATCTTTGATAAGATCTTCTTTATCGCCTTGTTAGCTACTTCCACTGCACCGTTGGCTTGCGGTCTGTATGGAGAAGACTTATGATGCTCAATGCCATGTTCTGCAAGTAGCTCAGCTATTGCCCCTTGAAACTGTACTTCGTTGTCAGTCACTATGTGATGGGCAATCCCGTACCGGGTAAAGATATTCTTCTGAATGAACTTGACCATTTGCTTAGCTATTACATTAGCAAAGGATTCTGCCTCCACCCATTTGGAAAAGTAATCAACCACTACAACTATGAATCTGTGCCCATTAGATGCAGCTGGATGAATTTCACCAATCATATCTATCCCCCATGCTAAAAACGGCCAAGGAGACGCCAGATTCTGTAGTTCAAGTGGCAGAAGATGACTGATGTCCGCATAAATCTGACATTCATAACATCTCTTCATTTTTCTTATGCAATCTGCCTGCATTGTCATCCAGAAGTACCCTTGTCTCATTATTTTCCTGGCCATGGCAAGTCCATTCATATGTGGCCCACAGGATCCTGCGTGTACCTGCTGCATCACTCCTTCTGCTTCTTGCTCTGTCAGGCACCTTAAAAGAACTCCATGTGCTGTTCTTTTGTATAACTTGTCCTTGAAGATTCTGAACTGACTGGCTAATCTCCTTAGTGACAGCTTATCAACAGCACTGTTGATCACTCTACAGCCTAATTTCTTAATTTTGTGGTAGCCATGCATATCTGCCTAATAGAGGAGAAAATCTGTTCATACAGTTTTATTCATAATCAAAGTCCAGTGTAATTCTCCCATCAATTCTATAGGCATATGGATGAGAAGCTTGTGTAGCACTGCAAATCATTATTTGCAAAGAAATTTGATGTCAACTTATGAGATACCATAGAAGAATTACATGACTGAAAGTTTTATCCAGGCACACAATATTTGAAGGTTCTTTCAAGTTCTAAATAGCACTATGAGTGCATGTGTCTACCTACGTAAGTGAATATAGATATACTATAAACCAATGCGTGTAAGAAATCTATCCAGGATAACAGGATGTTTTTCCCGGGTTGCTGATTTAACAAGCATATCATCGACAGACACTTCGACTTCTTTATGGATCATATCATGCAATAGAGTTGTGACAGCCCTTTCATAAGTGGGTCCAGCACTCTTCAATCCGAAGGGCATCACTCTATAGCAGAAGGTACCCCACTCTATAATGAAGGATGTCTTCACCTTGTCAATCACATCCATCAGGATCTAGTTGTACCCTGAAAAGCCATCCATGAAGGAATACATTACTGCTTTAGCTGCACTATCAACTAGGACATCAATGTGAGGCAGTGGGAAATTGTCCTTCGGGCACGCCTTATTCAAATCCCGGTAGTCAACACATACTCGGACCCTTCCATCCTTCTTGGGTACTGGAACGATATTAGCTAGCCATTCTGTGTATTCTACCACTTCAAGAAACTTGGCATCTATCTGCTTAGCCACTTCCTCTTTCATCAATGTAGCCCACTCTGGCCTCAGTCTTCTCAGCTTCTGCTTTACTGGCCTGAACCTAGTCCGTCGGGATCTTGTGCACTGTTATCTCTGTGTCTACACTCGGCATGTCTTCGTAGGACCAGGCGAAAGCTTTAACATGTTTTTGGAGTATTCTTATTAATTCTTTCTCTTCCTCGGATTTTAGCTTGCATAAATGAATACCATTTTAGGATTTTCATCTGTACTTATGTTGATTTCATGCAATGCAGTGTCATGTATGCTAAATATGCTTGATGGTGATTTAAATGCATGCACAGAATTGTCAGGATGAACATCACACAAGTAAGCAAACTTGGATTTCATTGCATTAAACTTATCATAAAATACATCGTTTACACTGAAAATGGAAGAAATAGATACAACAAAATCATTTTCATCCTCCACAGGCGGAGGGCCTTGTTCTTCTTCAGCTTCCATCTTCATCTTCAGAGCACCATCCGAGACTGCAGCTTCTTCAGTTTCTTTCTCAGTCACCTGCGCCTTAGCTTTTTCCATGATCTTGGCTATCTCAGCAACCACAAAGTCCAGTTTCACCTTGGCCATCAGCTCTTCGCCGAACCCCTCTTTGGACTTCCCAAACGCCTTGCTTAAGGTAGCAATTAAGGCACCTGAGATTACCTCTGCAGCTTCATTACAGCTTTTCTTTTCATCTTTCTCCTCAGCCACCTCTACTGCTTCCACTATCTCTTTGGACGGCTCACCTTGTAGGACAATAGAATCAACATGTGCTTTTTCTATCACCACTGGGCCCACTGGTTCCTCCTAGCTTTTCTCAAAAGCAACAACATCAGCAAAAATTTCAAAGCTAGGGTATTCAACATTTCCAACCCTTATTGGTTCAGCCTGGCCCTTGTATAGTCCTTGTCCCACTTTCAGGAACGGCTTCATCATAACCTTGCCATTCTTGCCCCTTTTCAGGTTCTTTTGCTCAGCTATCTCCTCTGTATAGACAAGGCTGAACTGTTTCAGCTTCCCCGAATCAATCTTAAACTCTGGTATGCCTTGCAAGTTGATCCCAAGTCCCATGCTCGGGATAAAATTCTGCTTGTACAAATACCAGGATAGCCACTCCGGTATATAATTTTCATAAAGGACCATGGGAGCATCCGTTGCTTCCTTTTCCTTAATCATGGCAACTTGGAATCCGCCAAAAGGGACCACCCCTTCATTCATAGTAGCTATCATCGATTGGGCATCTGCCTCAACAATCACTACCTCGCCTTTTATCGAGAACTTGATTTTCTGATGCAATGTGGAAGGGACACCTCCTAGAGGATGGAACCATGGCCTTCCTAGCAATAGGGAGAAGGTGATCGGAATATCTATCACTGCAAAAACAACCATGGATTTGATGGGCCTAACCTCTACTTCAGTCTCAAAGGTCCCTATCACTGTTCTCTTGGAGTCGTCGTATGCCCGGATTACTGTTGAGGACTTTTTCAACACATCTTCATTTAGACCCATAAATGGCAACATTTTCAGTGGACATATGTTCAGCGCCTAGCCGTCGTCCACCATAACACACGGCATCACCTTATCCATCACATAGGCTCTAATGTAAAGACCTTGTTGTGAGCCTTTCCTTCACCAGGTAGATCTTTCTCTGAGAAAATGATATTAGGGGCCCCAGAATGAACTTTATCCAACAAACAGCACATAGCATCTGGCGAAGCTATAGGGGAGACTTCAATCTCTGATAGTTTCTTCACTAAAGCAGCCTTATGCTCTTTGGAAGTCAGAAGCAAGTGCCACAAGCTTGCTTATGCAGGGGTCTTCTTTAACCGGGAAATGACTAAGTCTTCTTTCTTGACTCCCTCCGGTGCCGATGTACTACCCGACCCAGTCATAGGGGCTTTGTCCTTTTCTTGATCCGTCGGCTGATACACCCGACCACTGCGAGTCACATGTTGTACCTCCTGGACCTTCAGCTTCTCAATGGCTGGGGGCTTAACTGTCTCCTCTCCGCCAAAGTCTTCATACTCATCTTCGAAATCAAGATCATTCAAGCTTATTGGCTTGATCTCCTTTCTCTCCTCCTTCTTCTCACATTCTGGTTCTACTTCGGCTTCCCATACTGCTATAGCCTGAATTGTAGGGTTTGCTTGAAGAACTTGGGTAAAGATAAAATTCACCGGCAACCCTGAATGAACCATATTGGCCCGCTTCTCTAGGGGCAGGAAAGCACTTACAGATTCGTAAATTCTCTAGGGGCAGGAAAGTAGAATTTCCCCAGCATTCCCCACAGGAGTCCTTACGTTACTCACCAACAGAGTCTTCCACACCATTCCCCAGCGGAATCTCCTTAAAGAACACTACAATCATTTCCCCAGCAGCATCATAAATCCCCAGCGGTCATCTCACTACTCCGACAACCATCATACAAAGAAAACAAAGTCATCCAGGGGCACATCACATCTCTCCCAAATAGAGTCACCACTGTGAGTGGACGATATTTTCGACGGAACACGAACTCCCTTTTGGAAGGGGGGCACCTCGATTTCGGGCGGATCCCTCCCTCGCATGGGGTATTTAGAATGAAAATTCGTTTTTTAGAAAACTAAATTAATTCATAAAAGAACCGAGACCTAAGCCTCGATGAATATTGTAGGAGTCGCCACCTGGCTCAGCTCAACCGGAAAATTTATAATGTAGCTGAGCCGGACGAACGGCCGCTACAATATCCAGAGATCTAGGTCCGTACAAGTCCCTTATTTCATATCTAATTAAAATAACTATGGCCAATGTTCATAGACGGTATTTCAAATTCTAAAGTTAATTTTATTGCATTAAGTTAAATATACAGCGCGCATACAGATAAAATAAAATAATAAATGATCAAATTATTACAACCCGATCGAATAAAAGATAAAAACTCTCATCCTCACTTTACAACCGCCTAAAATACACGATTTATCTAAAAATTACAATCGCCTAAAATACATGAGGAATTCTATTAAATACATTAAAAATAAAAATAAAAAGCTGCAAAACAGAGGGTTAGCATAGTTTACGGCATGCCACAAATAGGACTCAAATAGGACAGAGTTGGGAAACTAGAATTCGGGGACATGCAATTACGGGGATAACCGGTTCAGCTCGGGTAGCCGGCCCGATTAGACCTGGAAAATATTTTGAAACATCCCTGTATTTTGGTTTTGTGAGAAAATCATTTTGAAAATGTTTTTATTTTCCGGTTTAATTTAATTTAACATGTGAGGCGGGTCGGTTTTCGGGAGAGTCGAGTCTCCGTCGTGGTATTGTTCTAAATGCAATTACATGGAAAATTAAATCTAAGGTAATGAATGCACACAACAAAATTCATTTTGATGATTTTCTGATTTTCTGAATTTTTAGGGATTTTTGGAAAATTTTTGGGGATTATTCTGGAAATTCTGATTCTGGACGAGCACTACAGTCGTGCGACTGTAACTACGGTCGTACGACTGTAAATCAATACAACTCAGAATTTCACCAAAATTTATTCAAAACAAACCTGAAAGAAAAAAATCTGGAAACTAAGAACACTCGTCTGTTCATCAACTCAAGAACAGTCGTACGGCTGTTCTTGATTTCCAGAAACAGGAAACGCAGAAAGTTGAATAAAATGCACAAAAAGGCACCAATTCACCCAGAAAGCATGAAAAATAGAGGGAATGGAGTGTGTTTACCTCTTAGGCGCTGATCCACCGTAGGATTGACCCCTGGCAACACACCAATCCACACCAAATTGCTTCTTTTCTCCTTAAGTTGGGGTTGAGAAGTTTGGTCCAAAAATTTCCAAATGTTATGGATTCTTAGAGTTTCTAGTCTGGATTTAATTGAATTTAAAGTGTTAGATTGTTAACCTATTGATTTCTAATAAGTTTTAACACTAACACTGAGAATAAAAAGAAAAAGAAGAGGAAAAGAACTTGTATTTGTGATGAGCTTTTCCTTCCCTTTTTGTCTCTTTTTCTCTCTAAAATTTTTCTCCTAAAGACCAGAAATTCCCAAAGTGTCAAAAGTCCCCTATTTTTCTGCCTTCTCCCTTCTCTTCTTGCTCTTTTCTTCACTAAAATCCGGGCATTAATTGCCCATCTTTTCTCCTCTCTTTTCCTTATGTCATGGGTATGGTGTTCTACACCTGCTCCGCTTTTACAGTCGTACGATTGTAATTTTTAAATTACAGTCGCACGACTGTAACGACAGTGGCACGACTGTAAGTTACAGTCATGTGACACCAGCGATTTTTTTTTAGGAGTAAAAGTCTGGTGCTTACACCAGTCGCATTGGAAACTTGATTTCTCTGGTTAGCCTTGATTTGTCATCAAATTACGAGCTTGAATTTGAACACGGAATTCCAAACTTGTTTCAAAATTTCTACATTTTGAGGTCACTTGGTCTTTCATACGTCAAACTAAATCAGGAAATGAATGACATCTTAGAAATTCTGTCATCAGGATGTGTTTTAGATGGGCTACAATCATTATCATTGAGTCCATCGTCTGGTAATTTCGCTGCAAATCGCATTAGTCAATTCAAGAATTTAAGAGACCTTTCTATTTATCCTTTTGGTTCCATGATCCATGGACCAATCCCGACATCCTTCAAACAACTTTGTAATTTGAGGTCATTAAGTTTGTCATGTGTCAAATTGAACCAAGACATAAATGATGTGTTGGCCATAATGTCTGGGTGTGTTTCGAATGTCCTGCAATCATTATATTTGATGGATTGTAAATTATCTAGCCATTTGACAGATGATCTTACCTACTTCAAAAGTCTTATTCACTTTTATACATAAGATAATTTAATCTCTGGTCCAATTCCTTTGTCTTTTGGAAATCTTAAAAACTTAGAGAAAGTGTACATCTCTAATAATGATTTGGAGGGTGAGATTTCTCGTCTCCACTTTGCAAATCTCACAAGGTTGATTATTTTTTATGCACAAAGGATGGGAGAAAACATTACATTCAGAGTTAGCTCCAATTGGATTCCTCCTCTTAAACTTCAGTATTTATCTCTAGGATCTTGGAACATTGGATCTCAATTTCCAAAGTGGCTTCGTCTATTAAAGCATTTGAGATATTTGGATTTATCCAACTCTGGGATTTCAACTCCATTTCCTATTTGGTTTTGGGATTCATTTAAAAATTGTAATTATTTGAACTTTTCTCATAACCAAATGCATGGTTCCATTCCAAATATAATCCCTTTTGCTAATCAGTTGTTGTGGCTAGTGATTGATTTGAGTTCCAACAACTTCAATGGAGTATTACCTTACTTTTCATCATATTTGGGAGTATTAGATCTCTCCTATAATTCATTTTCCGGATCAATTCATCACTTTTTATGCCACAAGACGTACCACGAAAAGCAAATGTTGATTCTTAATCTTGAAGGAAACCTTTTGTCTGGTAAGATACCAAATTGCTAGAAAATTTGGGAACAACTGCGAGCAATAAGATTAAGCAACAACAAGTTTAGTGGCAATATTCCCAACTCCATTGCAACTCCAAGTTACCTTCAATCACTCCACCTTCGCAATAACAATCTCTCAGGTAAAGTCCCATCGTCAATTCAAAATTGTAAAAGGTTGATCACACTTTATTTTGGTGAAAACAGTTTGATTGGATACATTCCAACATGGATGGGAGATGGGTTTGATGATTTGAGTATACTTAGCTTAAGTTCAAATAAGTTTGATGGCTACTTACCTAAGGAGCTATGTCATTTGGTTTCATTGCACATCTTGGATCTTGCTCACAATAGCTTTACCGATACAATACCAAGTTGCTTTAGTAATTTTACTGGAATGGCTACTAGAAATGATTCTACTAGCTCATTTTATGTTGGTTCCAGTATGGAGAGAATCTTGTTATTGATGAAGGGGAAAGCGATAGAGTATAGCACCAACCTTAAATATGTAAGAAGCATAGACCTTTCTAGTAACAATTTATATGGAGAAATTCCTATGGAGATAACTAGCATTGCGGAGTTATTGCAATTGAATTTTTCACGAAATGCTTTAACTGGAAGAATTCCCAATAACATAGGTGACATGAAAGGGTTGGCAGCTATCGACTTCTCTCACAAGCAACTTTTTGGTGAAATTCCTAAGAGCATATCGACCTTCACATTTCTCAGTATATTAGATTTGTTATATAACAATTTGTCAGGTAGAATTCCTTCAAGTACTCAATTACAAAGTTTTAATTCTTCTAGTTTCATGGGCAATCACCTTTGTGCGCTTCCTCTCACCAAAAATTGCAGTTTAGATGATGGTCAGCTTGAAGGCATGTAAGAAACAGACGAGAATGGAGATGAAATGGATACTTGGTTTTATGAAAGCATGTCATTTGGGTTTATGTTTGGATTCTAGAGTGTAGTAGGTTCTCTAATTTTTTTCAGAAAATTGAGACATTTTTATTTTTGTTGTCTGTATAATTTATGAGAAATTGTTGGTGGAGTTTTATTACTAGGTTTCGTTAAATTCAAGTAAATATGCTTTGTTGCATAAAGCTATCGAATGAATAATGGATTTTCGTTTTACCTATAGTGATGTAGTATTGTCATAATATGCAATACTGTCTTTTTGATGTGATATTGTCTATTTTTTCCTCTGCTTAAAATGAAAAAATTCCAGCATTCAAGAAATCTTGAAATGTTTTCCTCCGATAATTTTTTTTTTCTTATTGTTTAACGAGTTCCTGGTTAGGACCAATTTTATATCATAAGGTTCTAAGTAAATATTATTTATCCCAAAAATTTAGTTTAATTTCAGTCCTCACGTAGTTTAAAAATAATATATAGTGTAAGGACAAAATTTTGCCAAAAAATTTTATATATTTGAATATTCTTCTTAATTTGGTACTACTATTAAACAATATGCTTTAAGTAAATGTATATTGAAAAACTAAAAATTAGACTAAATTAAAAATAATCTATAGAGATAATTGTCATCAGATAGATAATTGCAAGAATAATGCAATGAAATCCCTCACAACTTAATTGTCTAAGCATTAACAAGATAGAGAGGGAAAGGATTATAATAAACTGTTTAAATATTATCCAATTCTATCAAAATTATCCTAAATTCATCCTTATGCATATCTGCTTATTAAATCTAAACCATCAAAAAAACCAATAAGATAATATTATAATTAACTACACCAAAATATTCTAGTAATCCACATAATATAATACGGATCATTTAAACTAATTTTCCAACAAATAATATAATTAATTTAATTCTAAATTAAGAAGAAATATTTTATCTAAAATTTCTCCATTAATGGGATTTGCACATATTCGGTCTGCATTGCCAACTAAGCAACAACCCATTAGTCCCACAAGGCTTTTGGATCTTCAGCCCACTTACAGAATCCTAAGTTTTAAAAAGCGAGGCCTCACGCCAAAAGTGATGAGGCTCAATATGGATTGGTCAAAAACTCAACACAAATTCCAGTCAATTCTTTTCGTACAATTTAATTAAAATTTTTATTAATTATATTTTGTAAATTATCAGTATTTTTTTTTTTTAAGTTTATATAGCATATAATATAGAAAAAAGAAAAAAAGAAAGTTAAAGACTAAATTTAGAACAATTGTACTGGTGATCGCTTTCTTTGTGGGCGAGCATCTGGAATTACTTTGTATAATTATTTGAATTTTCTAGTTTTATCTGTAATTTAAGCTGAAGATTGCTCATGTACTACTAAAATTAGAGAAAAAATAATTGTACATATGCAACTTGAAGACCTTTTAATGTAATTCAAATACCTTGGATAGATACTTGTCAATTGAGCTTTAACGTATGTTTGGCAGATTTTCAGAACGAGTTAGCTCAATGTGATTTTCTTGTCTTATTGAATTGCTTATTAAAATAGCTAACAAGATGTAACTATTGGCAAGTCATGTTTGACTCCTTAGTCCTTAATGTGATTTGGTTGAATTTCCTGATAATAGAAAGTTTTCATTTATGATTGCTATCTAAGAATGCATTTGTTTATGGTTGTGCTATTTAACCAAATGAAATTCTCCTCACATTGCTGGTTGACAATTCTTCCCAAGACATGCAATATAAGTGGCACATCCTGAATTCTAAACCATCTGAGATGATAGTTTAATGCTTATCTTCATAGATTTTGTTGTAAGAATCATGTAAAGTTGATTAAGATTTTTGACGTCAAATAAGTTATTGGTGTAACACTAGATTAGCTGCATAACGTTCTAAAAGATAGCAGGACTTATTATCCAATCCAATATCATTATAGATGTGCCGTATTGTACAGGCACCTGGCGTGAAGAACAATCATTTCTTCCTGTATTCCAAATGCCAGATTATTGTTGGCATCTCCAGGAAGAAGGGAAATGGATTTGAATGGAGTAGAGTTCATTAATGAAACATTATAAAAGAAATTTACGCAAGGATTCATATATGATGCATGTGTGCTTTTCCCATTTTCCCTTTTTATTTGAGCTAAGATAGGATTCAAATTAATTTACACTTCTTGCTCAGTTTGTAATTTTAATACTTTGTTCTAGGTGTAACATGTGTTGTGAGGGATGGTCAGTAGCATGTAATGTGAGAAATTTTAATCAGTGTAATGTGGTCTATCAATTTCACACCAAAATTTAAAAGGAAATTCGGTAGCATCTTTTTGTTACCAAAAAGAGATCATCGAATTAAGTAAAGCAAACTTAATTTTATTATTAAAGATTAAAAGAGAGGAAGTACTGATAAACTTGTTGCTTTAAGAGGGAGTGAAACAGAGCAGGCTTAGGTTAAATATGTTGAATGTTCACCTGATAATCTAACCTTCCCAGTCTAGAAGTTTGAAAAGCCACCATCCTTATTTCACATAGGTTAACCCAGGCCTACCATATTCTAGAAACTATTCAGCTTTAATCTCCAGTTCGATGGTGCTTCATTGTATTGTATATGTATTCCATCAACTAGGAATCAGCTAGTCTCATCATGACAGTGCTTTGTGATACTACATAATTTGATAAAGTACAATCAAGGAGGCAAGATTTTATCTTGTTGTTGAAATTATGGTTAATGGGAAATTAGAAGTTTGTGAAAAAAGGAACTCTTTAAGTTCTAAATGCAAATGGACTGGATTAGCTCTTATATGCAGACTTTTTTGGTATTTGTGAAGTTATGTATTTGCATCAGAATTACATAAGTTGATTTTCAATTATTTTGAACTATGAAAAAACCTCTCTAGGATATTTGTTGAACAGTTTCACTCCTTTGCCGGTATGGCGACATAATACTGCTGCTCTATTCCTGTGAAGTTAGGATTAACCACCAAAGAATTTCAGTGTGTTTTTGTGCGAGCAAATTATCCTAGTTGACCGTACAGTGCTTAAAGAATTCATGTAGGATCTTTGCTACTGGGACTGGAGTTTAGCTTGTCTCCTTGCACGCTTGATTGGAATAGGATACTTGTATCTTAGAAGAAGCCTAGCCATCATGCATTCTTGACACAGCCTGTCAGTCTTAATTTACAAATAGGACTGTAAATGTGTATGTATGTACTCTTCCTCGTATATCCAGTTTTGTTTATGTCAATTCTTTTTATCGCAAGCTTTTTGAGAAGCTGCATTTTTATGTCCCAAAGCATCTGGTGCTATCTCTGTTCTGTGTAATTTTGCTGCACTCTAGTCTCTGTTTCTTACATCCTGGTGCTATATTTATGCAATATATCTATTTCAAAATTCAAATTTATTTCATTCTTATGTTATATGGTGGTGTTAGAAGCGTAATTTACTTTTAAGGTCTCTGTGACCTATCTCCTTGGTTATTCTTTTCAGGATGAATTTGCTCTAATTTGGTTATCTGGAAAAGAGGAGAAACATCTTAAACTGAGCCATGTCTCCAGAATTATATCTGGGCAGCGCACGGTAAGTTTTTTGATATCAAGGTTTCCTGCAACTTTCAGATGTCACATACTGTAGTCACATCCTCATATGGGTGGGGGTGGTAACTCTATTGCCTATGATTTGGTATTCATCATCTGCCTAAATTAACAACATTGTGCTATTGCTTGTGCTAATTGTAATAAAAAATAACTTTGTTCATGGCTGGCTTGACAACAATGTCCTATTGCATATTCTAATTGTAGTAAAAAACTGACTTGGTTAATGGCTGGCTTAACGACGATGCCCTATTCATTCTAATTGTAGCAAAAACTAACGTTAAATGTGAAGCCAGTCTATTTATATAGGGAATTTATAAATAATGAGAAGCAATGACATGTGCATAAACAATGTATAAACAGTGTATAAACAATGTATAACAGTGTATAAACAGTGTATGAACAATGTATAAACAGTATATAAACGATGTATAAACAATGTATAATAATATATAAGAAGTATATAACAATATATAAGAAGAAAAAACAATGTATAAACAATAACCAGAGACTTGATGGACCTGTGGATGCAGTTTAGGTTGGCTTATGTTTCGAAGGAGTCTCTGGTTATTGGGTGTGGGAAACTCGTGTGGGATGCACGTGTCATTGCTTCTCATTATCTCAATTCGCTTAAAGGGAATTTATAAACAGTATATAAACAATGTATAAACAGTGTATGAATAGTGTATAAACAGTGTATGAACAATGTATAAACAGTGTATAAACGATGTATAAACAATGTATAATAATATATAAGAAGTGTATAACAATGTATAACAATGTATAAGAAGTGTATAAACAGTGTATAACAATGTATAACAATATATAAGAAGTGTATAAATAGTATATAAGAAGTGTATAAACAGTGTATAAACAATGCATAACAATATATAAATGTATAAGAAGTGTATAAAAATGTATAAACAGTGTATAACAATGTATAGGCAGTGTATAAAGAGTGTATAACAATGTATAAGAAGTGTATAAACAATGTATAAACAGTGTATAAACAGTGCATAACAATATATAAATGTATAACAATGTATAATAATGTATAAACAGTGTATAAAGAGTGTATAACAATATATAATAAGTGTATAAACATATAACATTATATAAGAAGTGTATAATAATGTATAACAATGTATAAGTAGCTTATAAACAATGAATAAGCAGTGTATAAAAAGTGTATAACAGTATATAAGAAGTGTATAAACAGTGTATAAATAATATATAAACAGTGTATAACAATATATAAAAAGTGTATGACAATGTATAACAATGTATAAGAAGTGTATAAACAGTATATAAGAAGTATATAAACAATGGATAACAGTATATAAGAAGTGTATAAACAATGTATAATAATATGTAAGAAGTGTATAACAATGTATAAGTAGTGTATAAACAGTGTATCAGAAGTGTATAAACAATGTATAAGAAGTGTATAAACAGTGTATAAACAATGTATAAACAGTGTATAACAATATATAAGAAGAGTATAAACAATGTATAACAGTGTACAAGAAGATGTCATCTTGGACCAGACAATTCTATAGTATGTAGGTTCTCAGTGAATTCAAGGATCCATTCGGAACTCTGGGATGGAGCCAAATCTATCTCTTGTCGTACCACCTCTACCTTTTGCCACTCCTCCCATCTTTCTGCCAGTCCATCACCTTCAAGCATTCTCACAATTTCCGACATCTTAGGTCGTTCCATTAGAAAGCTTTGCGTGCATAGTAATGCTACTTGAATTAGTTGTTCTACTTCAGTATCAACATAATTGCTCTGCAGGTCTGGATCAACCAGCATTTCTAGCTTCTTTTCTTTCAGAAGGGCTTTAACCTGCAAAATTCCCATTAGTGACATGAGAAACTGTAAATTAATTCTTCATATTTCTCATACAATGCTGGTATTGTTGCCATGCCGAGATACACTTTTATATATATATAAATAGCAATTTAGTTCCACAAACAAACAAAATAGTGTATAAATAATTTCAAGCTCTCTTAATTTTCAATACATAAGATATTAAGGGTAATTCGTACCAATGTATAAAAGAGTAAGGGTGTCAGATAAAGACCCAAAAGCTGAGAGTATCCACAAACTAATTATGGTCTGAAAAATGAAATTAGTACTGATTAGTATTTGATTAGAAATCAAAATGGAATTTGCAAATTAAATTTGCATGTGTACCACAAAGAAAGTTATCAAATCAGAACCAATTGAAATTTGGTATTATTTGGATACTGCCCAGTTGATTTGATGAACAAAGAATCTAATGGTGGATTCTGGTAACTGTATGTCATCAATTGTAGGAGGATCCCTGAAATCAAAATTAACCTTTCAAATTCAGATTAATTAAAGATTATAGATCAAAGTCGATCAATTTGTTCATATATGTATATACCTTTTAATGAGTGCAGCGCAGTTAGACCATATGAAGAGGACACTCATAAAAAACATGAGTAAATGACAGATAAAAGTATAACTAAGATATAATAAGAATATCAAAGATATAACTAAGGTATAACTAGTGGTTATACCTTAGTTACACTTTAAGATACAATATTACAGTGATTATATCTTAGTTATACTTTAAGATACACTATTACAGTAATTATACCTTAGTTATACCTTAATTTTACCTTACTCATACCTTAAGATATACTATTATAATGATTATACCTTAGTTATATCTTAAGATACATTATTGCAATAATTATACCTTAATTATACCTTAAGATACAAAGGTATAATTAGTTATATCTTAGTGAAAAAAACGTCGGAAAAAATATATATACATGCATATCGTTTCGAAGAGAAAAAAAACTTTCCAAAGTCGTATAAAAAAAATAAATGGATTGAAAGATAAATGCAAAATTAGATTAAAATTATAAAAAGATGAGAGAAAAATATGGATAAAAAAGAATAACGTATTAGAGTAATTTTGAAATGTTTGAAAGAAATTTTTTTTTAAAAAAAAAACATATATAAAAGATATAAATTAAAGAAAAAAGGTAATTTAATAATTATGAAATAAAAAACAAGTAGAAAAGTAATTTTCGAAAAGTAGAGTTCAAAACAAAATCTAAATCAGTGATATTTTTGACAATTTCCTTAATATTTTTATACACCAATTAAAGCCTAATCATGTTGTACAAACACTAATTGAGACTTTAACCACTCAATTAATTATATTGCACATATTAAACCTCTAGTTTACGGGATATAGAGTTCACTCTAAACATAAAACTCATATTGTAAATATACAATTATTTCACATGCATCTAAAATTTGAAACAAAGTTTTACGATTTTTTCTATATATGTATAATGTTTTTGGACTTTTGTTTAAAAAAAAAAAAAGATGGAAATGAATTAAATAATATATAGATTCATTTAAAAAATATATATGCTTTATAATATTCATAACTTTTTTTTAATATTATTTTCGTTCTTAATAAAAGATGTAGTATTTGATCTTAACGAAACTTGAACCGTGGAGAAAATACCTTTACCACAAAACTATGGTTGAATAGGCCATAACTATCTTTCGTAGTTATTATAAAACTTAATATATATGTGATTATTATGAATAAATGAGTATGTGATAAGAAAGATGGTTATATACGGTAATGCGTAAAAATAAAAAGAGTAATTAACGAGCTCAGTAACATGCACATGGTTGCTCAAACACCCATTGATCAATAAACCTGCAAACCAGACTCTCCCTTTCCATGTGTTAGCCATAGCACCTTTATATATGTTTTTCATGCCTTATTCTGTGTCTATTTGACTATTTCGTCTTTCTTCATTCTGTCTTTTAGTTACTCTCCTTCCTTTCTTTCCAGTCTTATCCTTTCTCCCCTTCTCTCTCATCTTCAGGTCTATTAATTACTTCTTCTCAAAATATAATTCTTAATTAAATCTAATCCAATTGCTGATTATTTTTTGTCTTGCCATTTTTGTCGGATATATGCAGGTGGATGCAGCAGCGAGGAACAAGGGACAGCGATCATCACAATGAGACCAGTTACGACGCCGTTTGGAACACCGCAGAGTGTTACGCTTGCACACAGGTTGGGGTCCCGGTCTTTCACTCAACCAGCTGTGACGGTAACACTTCTCATCAACCTAATTGGCAAGCCTCCGCCGGATCCTCTCTCCGCCACATATCTGCCCGCTCCGCTCCCCCGTTAACCAGTGCTCACTCGGGTCAATTTGGGTCCGTTCTCGACCCACGCAGCGAGCAGGTCCAGTGGTGGAACAGAATGTTCATACTGACACGTGGGATTTCGTTGGCCGTGGATCCTCTTTTCTTTTATGCATTGACGTTATCGATTGGGAAGAGTGGGGCCCCTTGCTTGCATGTTGATAATGGGGTGGCGGCGATTGTAACCGTGGCTCGGACCTGCCTGGATGGGTTGCACCTGATGGACCTGTGGATGCAGTTTAGGTTGGCTTATGTTTCGAAGGAGTCTCTGGTTATTGGGTGTGGGAAGCTCGTGTGGGATGCACGTGTCATTGTTTCTCATTATCTCAAGTCGCTTAAAGGATTCTGGTTCGATGTTTTTCTCATTCTCCCACTCCCTCAGGTTCATTCTTCATCCATCTTTTCTTAAAAAAATTTTTTTTACTCGGTTTATTCTTCAACAAATTAATTACATTGCATGGAAACAGAAATTGATATTGAACTGAAATGAAAAGGACACTACGAAACAGTATATTTGTAAAATATATAGGAAAAGGAAACGTGGGGAATACCTGTAAATTATAAAAATGTTGGATTTATTTGTACATTTTAAAACTACAAGGATGCATTTTTATAGTGTTATGCATATACAATGAAAGAAAAATAAATACAACTCATATAAAATAAGAAAGAACGAAAAAAATGAGTTTTCAGTTTTCTAAAATTATAGAAGGGACTCAAAATATTTTGTAGAATTTTCCGAAAGTTTCCGGTTTCCGAAGGAAACACTTCGAAATTAAAGTTTTCGTACAACATAGCTTATAAGGCATTCATATTTCTCTTGGTTCATGCTAGGATTAAAAACGTAATTGAAATTTTCTTCTTTTACTTTGGACAGCCGTATTAAATATTTGGTGCAGTGATGTAATTAATTTGTTTAAATAATTGCAGACAATATTTTGGATATTCGTCCCAAATTTGATCGGAGAAGAAAAGATAAAATTGGTATTAATGGTAATAGTAATAACGTTCTTGTTTCAATTCCTACCGAAGCTGTACCACAGCTTTCACTTGATGAGCAGAATGACAAAGGTCACCGGTTACATATTTGGCACCATTTGGTGGGGTTTTGGTCTCAACATAATCGCTTACCTAATTGCCTCTCATGTCAGCCTACTTACTTAATCATTCGTTAGTTATGAAATTAATCATTAATTAACTGATTAACTAAATAAAATCATTTTAAAATCAGGTGATTGGAGGGTGCTGGTATGTTCTAGCAACTCGAAGTGTAGTGTCATGTCTGAAGGAAGAGTGTGAAAGAAATGGGAAGTGCAAGCAGCTTAGTCTGTGGTGTACAAAGGGAGTTTGCTATCAGTTTATGTATCCAGAAGATAAATTTGGAAATCCATGTGGTAACACAACTAAAATGATAGCAAAGCCGTTGTGTTTGAATAGCGACGGTCCATTTAATCACGGCATTTATACTGAGGGGCTTCTTGTTGTTACCAGCAATTCTCTCGCTGTTAGGATTCTTTATCCTATCTATTGGGGCTTGTTGAACCTTAGGTAATATTTTATATCTATGTCTCACTATTATTTAATCACTCAGTTTTAATTCTTTCATTAAAATTTAGTCTTTCACGGATGAATCCAGCCACAAATGAATGAATCATGAAAATTTTTAGTGTGATTGGCGCTATTAGATAATTGACACATCAATATAATTCAAGACATATTAATCATTTAAAGGTGCGGTCATGTAAACCCCGATCTAGTAAAATCTCTTATGAATCATGCACATTGTTAAAGGCGTATCAAATATATGCAATACACCTAATTAAAGTATCATTTATATATATTTTTTCGGACATGTAGGGTTGCACTATTAAATAGAAATTTTATAGTCAATTGGTCCATAGGACCCAACCAATAAAAAAATGTGTGCAATGTATGGGTATAATGAGTATTGAAAAATTAAACAGTATATATGTTTTTTTTTTTTTTTTTTTTTTTGGTTGAATTTAACAATATTTGACATTCACATTCACATGTGGTTGGTGCATCCATAAAAAGAGTTAAGTAAAAAAAATAAAATAAAACAGATTTGAGAGATTAAATCTTACTAAATAAAAGTTCAACGGTTGTAGCTAGTTATTCTTAAGATTGTCTCAAATGTATATCAAATACAAATATCTAGGGTATGTTTGGTTCTGCTGTTGTTATTTGCTGCTCTTGTTTGTAATTGCTAGTAATTTTTGCTACTTGTTATTGGTGAACAACTACTTTTTGCTTCTGAAATATCTAATAACACTTGTTTAGTAGTTCCAACCAAACACTTAGAATCTAAAAAAAAAAAAAAAGCGCTCTTCAGAGGAAACCAGACGATCACCTAATGCGTACCAAATTAATACAATTTATTTGGTGGCTTTTGCACAGCTCTTTTGGCAACGAACTCAACCCGACATGTGACTTGATAGAAGTAGTGTTCAGTATATTCATAGTGCTTTGTGGCTTGACTCTCTTCACTTTAATGGTTGGAAACATACAGGTGAAATTAAACATTGTTCAATTGTAATTGTTTTGGTTTGGTTTCTCATGATGAGAAGATCAATTGTGATGCAGTTACTATTTTGCAGGTGTTTATGGCTGTGATATTAGCAAAGAACAAGGAGATGCAGATAAAAGGCAGAGACATAGAATGGTGGATGAGAAGAAGACAACTGCCATCTGATCTGAGGAGAAGAGTGAGACATTTTAATAGGCAAAGGTGGGAAGTGATGGGAGGAGAAGATGAAATTAAGTGGATCGAAGAATTACCTCAAGGACTCCGCCGGGACATTAACCGCTATCTTTGCCTTGATCTCATCAATAAGGTAACTACATTAACCATTCGGCAAAAACACCTTTTTAGCTCTGGTGATATTAACCAATTGCTTTTTTAGTTCTTGGTTTTAAAATTGCCCTTTTAATTCCGTTCTATTCAAAATCATACCCAAGTGAACCATAATTGATTAATTTGCCTTTCATTTTTAATTTATTCTAAGGACAAAAGGATTAGTTATGGTGTAAATGGATATGATTTTGTATAGTACAGAGGTTAAAAGAGCACATTGGAAACGACAGGAGCTAAAAGGGCAATTAAGTGATATGATAGGGGACCGAAAAGGTCATTAGACCTTAACCATTCCCTTAATATTGACTTTCCATTTATGATAATATATACACCTGGCTGGTCCGTCATCCCTATGGTCATAATGTTTTCAGAATAATCCAATCAGGGACACAAATTTTTTTTTTTTTTTTTTTTTTTGAATTTCTACAAATAGATCTAGTCAATAAGAATTTAATGTAACGTGTCACATTTCTCATTTGTCGGGATTTAGGAAGTCACTTAAAATGTCAAGATTGGTTGAGGTTAACTTGAGTGGTAGATGTCTTAGTCGGTTAAATTAATTGAACTCGAGCTCTAATACATATAGAAAATTTTAATTGGGAGAGTGACCATCCAAAAAGTGTTTAATTAATTTAGAACGAACAGTTGGATGTACTTAACAAAATGTTGAGATTTTATGATTTGTTTTTTTCTTTCAGAGAAGCCGCTAATCAATTTAAACAACAGTTTGCTTAATACCATTAATCAATATTAATTTGAATCAAATAATGTAACAGGTGCCTCTTTTTCACAATCTAGACGATTTAATCCTGGACAACATATGCGATCGCGTCAAACCTCTAATCTTCTCCAAAGGTGAAAAGGTAAAGTATTAATAAAGAAGATCCTGCAGCTTGTATATGATGATCAAGAATTGTGATAAAAATTTTCAGAAACTCTATACTTTGACGTTGTTATTGTAAGAGTAATTAATTAAAAAATTAAGCCAGATAATAAGAGAAGGCGATCCAGTACCAAGAATGTACTTTATAGTACGAGGAAGACTGAAACGCACCCAAAAACTCACCAAAGGAATGTTAGCATCAAGTACAGTCGAAGCCGGAGGTTTCCTCGGCGACGAGTTACTAAGCTGGTGCCTTCGTCGCCCATTTCGCGTCGGACAGCTCCCAGTTTCGTCGGCAACGTTTTACTGTGTGGAATCAGCAGAAGCATTCGGTCTGGATGCGTGCCATCTTAGGTACATAACAGATCATTATCGGTACACATTTGCAAGCGAAAAGCTGAAGCGGACGCTGCGATATTACTCGTCAAATTGGAGGACATGGGGAGCTGTTAACATACAAATTGGTTGGAGAAGATACAAGATGAGGAGCGGAGGGGGTGTAGTAAATGGTAATAGTATTCACAATCTACTTCGGCAATATGCCGTTGTGTTCATGTCAATTAGGCCGCTTGAGTAGATGTGGTTTTGGGCTTGAATTTAAGGTAATCGTTGATATTCAGTAAGAAACCGAACCCAAGTTTACGGTTACACCGCGGTTCACTTTAAGTTTTTTTTTATTTATCTTATTTTATTTTATATAATCAACTGAAGTTTTATTTTTACAAAAAAAATATTAAATGATTAAGTTTTATTAAGAATATTATTTTTTTGGTTCAACCGATCTTAGTCGTGATTCACCGGCCGGTCAAACAATTTTCTACCGGTTTCTTTAAAACCGTTATTCTATATTAAACTAACAGGATTCATATTAGTTCGCGTTTGAACTATCTGGTCCAGTTTTGTAGATATTAATCAATTACTTATATGGTTATAAATTAAAGAGTTTCAACAGCTTAATTATAATCTTTAATTTAAATATTAACCAAAATTGGTATTTACAAAGTATTGGAAATACAATAAGAATTAGGAAGAATGACTTGTCCATTGAAATAGTTTTTATACGTATTTGATAATGAATCTTTAAAAAAAAAAACACGTTTATTTCTCTCTTTTAAAATTTGATGTAGAATAACTGTTTTAATCGGGGCTGAGCACAGTTCGGTCTAATTTGAAGATTTAGAAATCTCCAGAATTGGAGCACTACAACAAAAAGGACCTATAGTGACGCTGAAAATCGTTGTTTAACGACGCTTTTTATATCCTTAAATGCTTCTTGACACTTTTAAAAGCGTCGCCATTAGCGTTGCTAAAACTCGTGTCGCGATTTATTTAACGACGCATTAACGTTATATTGCTAAGAATAATTGAACGACGCTTTTAATTTATGCATCTCAAAATTGATGACGCTTTCATTTTTTTCGTCTTAATATTTTTTTAATTATTTATTTATGAAATTATATATATTCACTATATTTTCTTAAAGCGTCGTAAAATTGGCAACGCATAATTTTAATTATGTAGTTATTCAGCTACATTAGTTATTCATTCCGTCTCGAATAGCACAACACTTCATTTAAAAGTATCACGAATTTATGGCATAAAATTTTATAAAGAGTTAGCATTTAGCTATACTTAGAATTAACTGTCACAAAAGTAGTAACATTTTTTTTTCAAAAACGTCTCTGAAGTTGTGACGTATAAATATAACTCTACAATTATTGTGGCAACATTATAATTGGTTAAAAAAAATTACGACGTTTAATTATTAATATGTCATTCAACAACATTATTTATTAAATGTCGTAATTATAACGATAAAAATTTGCATTGAGTCTCTTTTTTATTGTTATTATTGTTATTACTATTATCATTATAACCTGTAAAAGAATTTATTTTTTTTTTCTAAAACTAAATGTGCATTACATCCTTTCGTTATCATGAATAAAACAGTAAATATAAAATTCTAGAGCATAAAGCACAAATAGTATCAATAGAATATAAGAAAGCTATTATAACTTGAAAACAATACAATTGCAATATGTATATGACCTTTGACAGTGAAATTTTAAAATCATAATGTTTCGACAATTCTTACTACAAAAACATGTTTAAACTTCTTCTCAGTGCCACCTACCTTGCATCTCAATACGATTTGCTTCAAGAGTTCATGTGCCTAAATGGGTAGACAATGAATGTTAGTAAATCATTAAACACTCTTCGTTTTACAAAAGAAAGAGCATCCACTAGCTTCAACTATTTGGCCATCTATTCCTCAAAACATAGGGAACAATTCATCAATTGAAAGTCATATTAATATCATTTACAGACATAAACTTAACAAATATCAAAATCCAATCCACTTAACTAAATGAGTATAATTTATTAACTAGAATCCAACATTCCAACTCAATTTGTAAAACAAGCATATAAAAAAATTTATGTAAGGAACTAAGTTTATCGGCGAGAATATCTACAGGTAGAACAAAAAATAGATATTATTCGCATGCAACAAAGTTTTTTTTTTTATAAGCCAAAGAAATATTATTAATTAGTGGACCAACATTACAAAGCTACAAGGATCTAACATAACAAAAGCTGGAGCCTAAAAAAAAGAATCCAAGTGGTACAAATTGAAATCAAAACAAATTACAACCAAAGCAACTTGAAGTAGCAAAAAAACAATGACACAACAAAATTGGAGAACGATCAATCTAGCAACCAAAAGGCCAAAAGTTGGATGGAATATGCATCACAAGTTGACTAGATAATTACCTCAATTAATTCAACCAACGTACCAGTAACAAAATAACTACAGCAGCAATGTAGAACTTGAAATCAGACCATAAAAGCATCAGATATAAAATCAACAAATTAGGCCATCAGCCTAAGCTAGGCCATCAGCCTAATTAGAACTAGCTAGCTGAACATCAAAAATGGACAAAACTCCACTGATTCTTTAATCCATTCACCTAAAAAATTCCAGCCTCATAAACAGACATTAAATCCATGTGACAAAAAAATATACACAAATACAACTAGTTTCATCATTTCAAAGGAAGCCCAACAACACCTTACACATTTTCTCTAAACGTCTTTAAAAAGAAAAGAAAAAATAGAGAATCTATATTGACTTATAATTTGTCTAAATTACAAGACAAGGAAAAAGATGATAAAGAAGTTTGGAAGCTAAGAGGCATGAAACCTAAGAAAGCAGCAACAAGAAGAGTGTGAATCAAAGGATTCCGAGTTTCTAATATGAATAATTAACACCATCACTATGTTAATAGATTTTTCTAAGAGATTGCAATACCAAAAAGAAAAATAAACAAGACTAATCTCCGAGAGGGCTGCTTCTTTACATATTTATTATGGTTATACATATATATCTAAATTAAGAGCATGATAGATATTTAAACACCAATTTCTATTCAATGAGCATGCATATATATATATATACACTTCCCTTGTTTATTCATACATTATTTGAAGGGAAGAATATATCAAAACAGAAGCAAGGAAAAAAAAAGTGAAATTTTGAAAGGTGTACTCACTTGAAAATACCAATCCTCAGAAGCAAGGCAACTTTGAGTTTATCTACTGTCCCAATAGAAACATTTCACGCAATTAGAATCAATCTCATACCCAATAGTTTACATGTGATAATTAACAAAATAATCTAAAATATAGTATTACAGAAACATCAACACTTTTATCTACAAAGTTCAAGGTTTAAGAAATTGAGAAAGAACTTTCAAAAAAAATTAATCAAATTACTTACAGCATTTCTAAGAAATTTATGTAGTCATATCCTTCCTAACCCAATTGATGGGCTCATTGATATCAACTGCTTCAACATTATGAGACATGCATTGAGTGTACGTATCTTCATCCTCGAGATGTGTGCAAGTCCCCATATCATATAAATCTCTTGGCTTAGTGTGAATCACTTGAAACCATTCGTTGTGCTTCGGATCTTGTATATAAAATACTTGTTTTGCTTGTGACGAGAAAACAAAAGGATCATCTTGCAGTTGCTCACCCCTATGAATTAGCCTAGTGAAGTTAACCAAAGTGCTACCATTTTCATCTTTTTTCATACCCCTCGAACTAACATCAAACCAATCGCATCTAAACATCACAATTTTGAATTTTCTAAAATAATCTAACTCGATTATGTCATTAAGAACTCCATAAAAAGGAATCCCATCCACCTCCACAATTACTCCACTATTTTGAGTATTCCTATATCTATCTCTTTTTTTTTTTTTTTTTTTTTTTTGTGAAATCTAAAGCCATTAATTATGAACCCACTAAATCTTCTAATGATATTGTTTGCTCCTTTAGCAATAGATATTGTTTCTTCTGAAACATTATTAGCTTTCATCTTCGTTACCTAACATATCATAAAAAAACACATGCATAAAATATTTAAGTTTTTTTAATAGAATATGCATTGACAAAGCATAAAAATTATTAGACTATCCGTGCGTAACTGACCTGATTTAAGAGCCACTCTGGAAATTTTTCTAGAAGCCATTTTTGCTCTTCACGTTGGTTAGGGCGATTTAGACGATATGCTCTTCGTTGATCAACCAAAAGACATACATATTACTAACTCGCATTTTGCTGATAATAACTAAATAGAGCATAAATAACTAATCTCTTAAATGGAGAAATTTGGTCATAGTGAAGCAACACATATCGATGGACTTGCTTTAGTGACATGCCATCAAGAACTACACTATCTACTTTACTTAAAATTCGTCCTCCAGTTGAAAACATATACTTTTCAGTGCTATCTTCGTTACCTAACATATCATAAAAAAACACATGCATAAAATATTTAAGTTTTTTTAATAGAATATGCATTGACAAAGCATAAAAATTATTAGACTATCCATGCATAACTGACCTGATTTAAGAGCCACTCTGGAAATTTTTCTAGAAGCCATTTTTGCTCTTCACGTTGGTTAAGGCGATTTAGACGATATGCTCTTCGTTGATCAACCAAAAGACATACATATTACTAACTCGCATTTTGCTGATAATAACTAAATAGAGCATAAATAACTAATCTCTTAAATGGAGAAATTTGGTCATAGTGAAGCAACACATAACGATGGACTTGCTTTAGTGACATGCCATCAAGAACTACACTATCTACTTTACTTAAAATTCGTCCTCCAGTTGAAAACATATACTTTTCAGTGCTATCTACGCGATCAAAATTTCTTTGTGGGCGATTGAAAGTAGTTTCAACTCCTCCAAGTTATCGGGAACAAAAAATCAAACATTCATTTGCAATATAACCTTCTACAATCGAACCTTCTAGATGAGCTTTATTTCGAACATTTGATTTAAATCGAACCAAACCCCTTCAAGATTATAGTTCACAAATAAAAAGGAACTTCAGCAATACGGAAAGTGGAATTAGACAATATTTTAAAAACAAAAATCAAATATCTAACCTCCCAATTGGAAACATCCATCTATAATGCATGGGACCTCCAAGCCTAGCTTCAGCAACTAAATATATGGTTAAGTGAACCATAATGGTAAAAAACCTTGAAAGAAAAGTTTTTTCCAGTTTACAAAGGGTTTCAGCCACCCTTAATTCTAATTGATTAAGCTCATCCAGATCAAGTGTTTTGCAACATAATGCCTTAAAAAATAAGCATAAGTCAGAGACAACAGCAAGTACTTGATGAGGTAAACATGATCTTAAAGCAATAGGAAGAATATCTTGCATCAAAACATGGCCATCATTACTTTTGAGATTCATAAGTTTACGCTCTTTCGAGTTTGCACATCTTGAAATATTTGAAGCATAACCATCAGGAACCTTCATATTTTTCAACACAGTTAAGAATAATTCTTTTTTCGTTGAAGACATTGTGTAACATGCTTGTGCAAATGAATGACATTATTGTGTTTAATGGGATGAAGTTCATGTCTAATTCCCATGTTGACTAAATCAAGCCTTGCTTTTATAGTTGTCTTTGCTTTTGCCATCAATGTTCAATAAAGTGCTAATCAAATTATCGCAAATATTTTTCTCAATATGCATGATATCCAAATTATGACGTAGAAGATTAAACTTCTGATATGAAAGATCAAAAAATATACTTCTTTTCTTCCATAAAAAATGTGTTGCAGCCTCTTGAACATCATCATTTTCATTGAGAAAGATATCGACATCTTCAAAAACTATTGTTTCATTGTCAGCACTAGATTGTTGGCCATTTGGATTTTATTCTCTGTTCCTTTTTTTTATTGGATTTTGTTGTTTTTCTAGAAACAAAATTAACACCACGCAATTGCCTTAGTACTTCGGTTCCAGAATGTGGTAGTGGAGCTGATTGTAACTCAGCAGCTGATTGTTCCAAAAATTTCGGTCTAGTCCAGTTCAGGTATTCGAAAATTCGGTTCCGGTCCTATCCGATTATAGAGTTTGGGGATTTAATTTGGTCCAATCCAAATATATAAAATAAATCATAAAAATAAAAGAACACAAATATTTTCCTATACAATTTCAACTAAAAAATAAAAATTCTAATAATATCTATAAAAATATTATAAATTAAGTTGGTTTTGTGGTTAGAAATATTATAAATTTTTTTTTTTTACATATATTATAAAATTCTAAAATTAAATCATCTGTCTATATATGAAATATGAATTTAACACTAATAAATTCTTGGTTCTATCAGCCCGGTCTTTTATCCAGTCCAATTCAATCCGGTCCTGGATAAATTATGGTCCAGTCCAGTCCAGTTCCTTTTTTTGAAAAAGAAAAATACAACAGTTAAATCTAATTCTGGATCCTTTTCCTAAGAAATTCGGTCTAGTATAGTATATCCAGTTCTCATGTCCAATCCGTTTTAATTAGCCATATACATATTTTACACTCTTTTCTTGACTATTGATCATATGATTTTAAATTTAATATCCAATTATTTAATTAGATTTGACCATAAACTAATTAATTCAATCTAATTAATATGAAATCCCTGAACTAACTCTTCTAATTATTCAGGTCTTTTTCTTTCCTATATCACTATTGGGTATTCATAGACGGAAAATTTTAAAAATCTCAATATATTTTCTTCCTTAATGTTTAACACTATAACATTTTATACTCTTTTTTACTTATCTAATTCTTTAATTCTTTATTTACATATTAACGGAATCTTTACTTAACATTTATAATTTTATTTATTCATATGTATGCTCCATGCTCCATGTATACATACACACGATTAGAGATATTTGGTACATATGAAAAACAAGAATATATTATGAATATATACTACAAATGTGACCAATATTAATATGCTACAAATATACAATTATTACACCTGAAATATACCAAATTATTTTTTTCAGTTAAAAATTTGATATAGACTAACATATAAAGCTCATATATAATATGATTTTTTCTTAATTTATAACCGAAGAAATTAAATTTTAAATAGTATAATTTAAATATATGGCTCATACATGAGACATATACCAAATTAATTTAATGTTAAACTTATATTGACGTTTATTGCGTGGAATTTCATGGGAAATGCTATTGTATTAATTTATTTTGCCAGTGAGTATTGTTGTCATTAGTTGTAACTTCAGATTCGTATACATGAACCAAGAATCTGAGAAATATATTATTTAAGATACTTTTGAATTCCTAATTTACATGTTGCCTTATTTTCATGGATGGTGTGTATTAATTGTCGTTAATTACCATAACTTGTTCACGTTATTAATATTATTACTGCATTTATACAAATTAAGAACAGATTAGCGAATTTTTAGTGGTTATTAAATGTAATAGAATTTTCTTTTGGAAGTGTTACATTTAAGAAAATATTTTATAGTTTTCTTAATAGTTAATTATAGGGGAGAGCAAAACACGGTTCGGTTCAAAAACCGAACCGAACCAAACCGAACCGAAAACCAAAATAGAAGAAAAATAGAAACCAAAGCCAAACCAAAGTTGATATGGTTCGGATCAAACCGAACCGAACCAGTTCGGTTCAGGTTACGGTTTGGTTCGGTTCAAACCGAATTAATAAAAATTTCAATTTTTTAATTTTTATTATTATTATTGTTTATAAATTACATGTAAAATATTGCTAAAAAAGGATTTATATTACATGTATATTACTAAAGTCTCATAAATACAAATTATATAATAATATAAATATATAATATGCCAAATAAAATTTATTTATATACATATACATATTTTTAAAAAATATTTTTTTTATTACGGTTCGGTTCGGTTCAGTCTCGGTTTTTTCAACAAAAACCGAAAACCGAACCAAAAACCAAATGATTATATTTTATAAAACCAAAACCAAACCAAATAGAGTTCGGTTTGATTCGGTTTGATTTTTTAGTCTCGGTTCGGTTCGGTTTTTGGTTCGCGGTTCGGTTTTGCTCACCCCTAGTTAATTAGCTAAATTACCAGTCTAAAAAAACTTCCTGTGTTGTAATGTTCCTAATATGCAGAAATCCTGTTATTACAATATAGGAATAGAGTAAATTTCCGTAAACTAAGTAATTGATAATATATAGAATAAGTAGAGTTATGGAGGCAGGCCCAATAATTATATAAATCCCTTGAACCATCGACTTGTCTTCCACCACAGCTGCTCTCTTCCACTCTCTCTCTATCTCATTTTAAGGTATTTTTATGTTTCAATTTCTCGAGGTTTAATTTGGGATTTAGGGCACGTGAAGGTATTAAGTTTCCTGATTGCTGATTTCGTTTATTTTCCTTCGAATGATAAGCCTTGATTGTCCCTCTTTTTAATTAATAGCTCTTGATTTTTTCTTTAGTCTGCTGCTACTGGTTTGGCTGTATTTTTCAGTTTCAATTTTGGTTTTGATAGCTCTTGATTTTTAGGATAAATCCATACAATTTTGTGTTTATGCTCATGAGTTAAATTTTTGAGCTTTTTAATTTCTCTTATTTCTTTTTCAACTATCCTAATAGTTTCTTTGTTGCTGTATGTAGCATAATTTTAATGGCACCAAGAGCCTCTAATTACCCTCCAGCTTCTTCCTCAGAAGAAGAAGAGGAAACATGTATCAGTGAGGAGGAAGAATCTTCAAAGAAATTTTCTAAATGGCGTGATGAGATAATTTTTGATTTGCCAAGCAAGTTATGGGGAACAAAGAATATGGAAGATGAAATGGAGAAGTACTTTGGCTCAAAGTTGGACAAGGGTGTGGGAAGAGCTCCAACAATTGAAGAATATGTAATAAGAAGAGGGCTAGATATGGTGGATGGAGCAATGAAAAGAGAAATGGAAGAGAAATGGAGGAAACAACATGTGGCTGAGCTAGAGTTGTTTGTGAAGTGCAATGACTTGAAAATAGAGCAGGCGAAACTTATATTGGCTGCATACAAGTCCATGCAGCATTAGGGAATGACTTATTCTTGTTCTGTTTTTGTTAAAAAAAGTTGGATTTTTCTTTAATTTTTAGGAGTTGTTTATCATTTAATTGATAATCTAGTAGCTTTCTTTTTATTCGATCGTGGATTGGGAATAAGTTCTCAATAGAATCTACGTTATAACGATTGGTTATAGTGAATAAAAATTTAAAATTTATTTGTCTAGGTCTTTTTCTTGATTATGTCTCTATAAATCTTGCTTAAGTACTTCATTGTATGAAATTTCCTATTTATGATCATTTAATGTTGCTGTATATGTACAAAGGGTAAAAAAAAATAAAATAAAATAAAAGTAAAATTGCATGATTTGAGTATTTTATTTTATGTCTATAAAATTTTATCTTTTAAAGGTTTTAAAAACTTTATGTTTATCTTTTGTGAAGCTTAATTAGTAAAATAATTCTAATTAAGATAATATTTCTCTCTATATAATAATTTTTACATATTATAAAGTTTAGGTATTATACTTGTAATTGCTAATACATTATAGACATCTTTTAAGTATTATATAAATATTATAATTTTTATCTTGTTCTAAACAAATCTAACAAAAGTTGCAGCAACATAATTCACAGATGATTTAATAAACAAAAGCAAATAAAGAGAAGAAAAATACTTTATTATTCACAGATGATTCTGTTTTGAAGCAATAAACAAAAACTTAAAAAATACGTTTAACTTTTGGCTTTTAAAATTACACAATGAATGGAGGAATCAGTTTGAGTTAGGAACTTTTTATATTGCAGTGGCCCCCTCAAGCTGGTACTGGAAGCAAGCAGAACGCACCGTATTGGTAGAATCTAAAACATGCTAACAAATGCGTAGAAAACGACATCGTAAAGTGGACTTTAATTACTGCCTGCCCAACGAAATGAGGCCACGTGGACCACACAAAACTTGTAACGAGGTACGGCAACAGAGTTCTTCAACCTCTAAGCACAACGCTCCACAACCCCATCCAACAGATTTTTCGATTCTTTTGTATTTTTGGTTCAACAGTTTTTTTTGTGCCCGTTCTTAGATTTCATCCCAAGAGAGACGGAGATACAGTGGAGGCCGTCATTTGCTGCATCACTCTTTTCTTTTTTTCTCCTTTTCCCCACTTCTTTCTCGATTTATCAAGTACGATTGGTAAGTATATTTTCATTGATCTTCAACTTCTTAGCTCTTGTTTCTCCTTGAAATTCATTTAAAAAATCAAAGCTTGGATTTGAATCTCGTTTTATCCTGATGTGTGTTTGTGGCCTTACGGATCTTAGTTTTAAGATTTTCCTTCTTTCTTCTTTTCCGATCTTGGAATTTTCTCTTTCTAATCATGGGAATGTCTCTTGGCTTTCCTTTGAGTTAAGAAATACTAAAAGGAATTAAACAAATAAAGAGATTGGATTTAGTATTTATTTTTAATTGGATACTGGTTTAAATGATTATAATGGGAGTTCTCTCGTTTTTTTTTTTTTTTTTGTCTTCTTCCATTGTTGTTAAGGTTTATGTTTATTGGGATCTTAATGGCCATAAATTAGCTCTAGCTTCAATTTTTGAGATCGGGTTTTTTTGTTGTAACTCTCTTCTGTATTTTAAGAATTGTGATTCTTCAGTCATTAAGTTTGTGATTGAATTTTGGATCATTTTTCTCTATTTAATGTTCATACGTACGAAATTTGGGTATGAGAATTGACACCCATTATTCCTGTTTTTATTTCTTTTAGGTAGAACTGCGATTTTGTTCGAATGATTAGATTTTGTATACATCCATATACTGGCTACATGCAATCATGATTCATGCTGCTAATCTCTGCTTACTGGATTATGTCTGTATGCTAAGCCTTGAATTTTAGCCTGTGGCTCCGTGCATGCTTTATATTATGCCATTTAAAAGAAACTTGTAAATATGCTTAAACAAATAGTCTCTCACTATGACTTCTTGTTGTGGATTAATGCCTTATGTCTCTAGTTCATTTTTGGGCTTCTCGTTCTTATTGTTACTAATCAATTATTTCTACTCTTGTTTTACTAATACGATGATTTGTCTGCAATTGGTAGAATTAAACGCCTTACTAGTTAGTTATGATAATGCTAATTATTATAATGATTTTTTGGTTAAGTTATGTGGAAGTTTCATTGTCAAATTGTTGTAAAGATATGAGATTTGATTTTTACTTCTATTTTCTTGCAGGTGCACAGCTTGGTAAATTTGTTAATGGTGCTAATGTTTACGTAGCTATGAGTTAATGTTATTTGATCCCATTCACAGGTTAAGTATCTAGAGCCATAGGTATTTCTCTGGTAAGTCACTTGCCTTTGCTATCAAGATGTGGAATTTTGCGTCCAAATGTGTAGCAGGAAATGTTGGTTTGAACAACACTCCCAAGCTAATTCAATCTGCATTAGATTGCTCGGATGATGAGGCATCATCGGTTGTTAGCAGGGAAGAAGGTCTTGAGTGCCCCATATGCTGGGAATCCTTCAATATTGTGGAAAATGTGCCTTATGTTTTATGGTGTGGTCATACCCTCTGTAAAAATTGCATCCTTGGGCTTCAATGGGCTGTTGTGAAATTCCCCACGTTACCTGTTCAACTTCCCCTCTTCATTTCCTGTCCATGGTGCAATTTCTTATCCTTTCGCCTTGTCTATAGAGGCAATTTGAAATTTCCCCGCAAGAATTACTTTCTACTTTGGATGGTTGAGAGCAAGAATGACAACGAACATAAATGTCAGAATACCTTCTATGAAGATAATCAACCTGCCTGGTCATCAGACAACAATTTAATCCCAGGAAATCAATTGAGTCGCAGTAACATTAGGAGGGGACATCAGCAAGAGCCATTTAGAACAGACCACGACAATTCCCTCCTCAATCTGGGAAGCATACATTCTTCTTTTCAGAAGTCTCTGGTTTTCTTTGTTCGTCTGACAGCCAAGTTTCCTTTGGTCATTATATTCCTTTTGATTGTCTTATACGCTATACCTGCTAGTGCAGCCATTTTGGCCCTGTACATTCTTATCACTGTTCTATTTGCTCTGCCTTCATTTCTTTTGTTGTACTTTGCTTACCCTAGTCTGGATTGGCTTGTTAGGGAAATTGTCACTTGATGCAATCAGTAGGTAAACTTTGTAAATAGAAATTTGCAGCTAGAATTGGCTTAAGTAGATGCCAAAATTCTGTGGTTCAAGGACTTTGCAGCCTCAATATTTTTGGCTTTTGCACGCACTCAAATAGCTTTCATGTTTAGAAGCACCCTTGAGTGCTTTTGGATTTTGTTTGGTCAAAGGCTGTGTCACTGTGTTGCGTCTGGATTTTTCGTGGCAAAGCAAGGCCAACAGGTGGATCTTATCTTGCCATTATAGTGTTGGTTTGAAAATTAGTAACGCTATTGTAATCCTACACAGTATTAGTGTGATGGCTTTTACCAAAGGATCATGTTCTTTTTATGGATACTTTTGTGTACTTGTACATAATTCTCTATCTGATTATTAATGTGTTAATGTTCGAACTATAAGTGTCAAATGTTATTTGCCTGTATTGTTCAATTTGGTATTTGATATTCAATGTTATGAGAATGTGGAGTTGATGCTACCTGTCGATTGTCATTCAATATCTTGATTAGCTGAGACACTATTTATTCTGCATTTTTCTTCAGAGTTCATAACTTGGCATCATCTTCAAACACGTCTTGAAGAAATTTCGTGTATAGAAAGCTATCAATTGCACAGAGAAGTACAAATTAAACGTGAAACTGAATCTTTTTTTTTTATTCACTCTGATTCTCTCCGCAGAAGCAAAACTTCTGTTGGGTCCATTTTGCTATTACCAGCTTATGAACTGATTGGGGAGAGAAAATCTTCCAACGTTCTTGGCAGTAGTATTGATTAAGAAACCTAATGCACTGAAATGGCATCAGTTCCAATTAAGAAGGCCAAATTACTGTCATTAATGCAATAAGTTGTATCTGGCTGCCTGATTGGCTAAATTCCAATCAAGAGCTCACATCCTCTTAATAAAGTTCAATTTTTCTGGTCCAAGAATTGTATTGGGATTCATGGTTTCCAACTTTCCAGAAAGTTCCTTCATATTCTTTTCCTTTTTATTGCATTATATCCTCACCATTTTACTAACCACAATAAACTCCCATAAAAAGTCCATGTAGGAAAATCCAACACAGAGGCTTCCACGTGTCACAAACACAGCCTAGAAAGTTGGTTTTATTTGACACTATCCCCAGCCCACTCATTTTAAACTTTCGAATCGCTGTAAAAAAACATAAACAGTCGTTAAAAATGGCGGCAGCCATTGCTGTTTCTTCTCCAAAATCCACAATATTGCAGAATCCAATCTCCTTAAAAGAATCAAGTTCTAGTTTTTTGGGTGGTGCTTTGAAGGGTATTTCTTTACCATTGAAATCCAGAAATAAAAGAAGTTTAGTGGTGGCAGCAGCAAGCAATAACCCTACCACTACTGGTAGTAAAACCTCTAATGGTAGCAGGTTTTATCTTAACTTCACTGGGTTTCCTTTTCCTCTTGGTCCTTTTCTCAACAGACGCACTATAAGGACTGAGGTCAGTTTCTTTTCTTCAAATTTGCTTCAAAAGCAAATAGTTTATATTCAATTCTGCTTTTGCTTGTGGAGCTTTGTCCTTTCTTTTTTTTTTTTTCTTTTGCTTGCACCAAAGTTTTCAGCTTTTCAACTTTTGCTTTCACTATTTTGTTGCAGTTCTACAGAAATTTGTATGACTAGTACATGGGTTTACATTAATGCTTTAAATGTTGGTATTTTGTTAATAAGGTGACCTAAGATTTTTAATTGGTGTGTTTTCTGTGGTCCAAACCCTCTATACTTGTGTTATGTTAGCCAAATTTGTGGCTTCAGTTGGGAGGTTGAGCACAATCTTTTAGATTATTATTAGGGAAGAGAGGCAGGTTGGGGCGAGAGGGAGGGAGAGAGGCGAAATCCTGTTTATTTGAGATTTTGTTCAATGAATTTCCAAGTGGCTTTTCATTGTAGAAAACTGGATTATAATGAAATTTTCTGGATTAGCTAGCTCTGTTTCTGAACTGAAAACAGACGATATTGGTAAGTCAATTTGGATTGCAGCTGATATTCATGATTTCAGATTAGGCATAGGCAGCCGTCCTTAAAGATAAAACTTGTACATAGAAAAGATGTGTTTGTTTATTTCAACATGATCAAACGTGCTGTTAGATAGTATACTAACTTGCCAGTGAATCACTAAGGAAAGATAGATGAACATTTCATGTTTTTGTTTCAAGTTCAACATGATCGAATGTCGTTTTAGATACTAAACGAACTTGGCAGTGACTTAGCAAGAAAACATGAGATATGCAAGTAATTAGAAAAGTTTGCTGTAAGAAGATGTTTCCTCTATTTTTTTTAAAATGGTCAGCATTTCTGCTTTTGAACCTTTCCCTTTTACTTATCCTGATTTCCTTTGTAGGCTGTTAAAGGTTGTATATGGCTATTCGAGCAAGAGCAAGCATTAGGCTTCAGCAGTGTCTCAACAAACATTCGAATGACAGTCATCAAACTCAAATCTGGAGGATTATGGATCCACGCCCCTATTGCTCCAACCGAGGAGTGTATTCAGGTTCTATCTTCTTTACAAATTTGACTAATTACGCCACTTAACAGTCACTCATGTATTTGAAATAAGAGTGCAGATGATTTTCAATTCATTTCCTTAGCATGTTTGATAACTCTTACGTCGTATCTTCTAAAACTAGATTGCTTATCCATTTTATGTGTTATGAGGTTTAAAACAATAAATCTATGGGTGTCTCTCTCAAAAATCATAAAAATTGCGAATGGACATGTAATATCCCTTTTAAGTGTTAGTTGTTCAAGTATCGACTGAGAGAAATACCAGCTAGTCTTTTGTGATTGGCAATCTTTTTTTATATAAGATCATTTTTGTATTTGTTCCTTCCTTTATTTTAGTTCTTCAGCTCAAACCTAGCTGAAAATGTCTTTTTTGCCAGCTTGTGAAGGAAATGGGGGCTCCTGTAGAATACATTGTTCTGCCAACATTTGCTTATGAGCACAAAATTTTTGTTGGTCCGTTTTCAAGGAAGTTCCCACAAGCCCAAATATGGGTTGCTCCAAGGCAATGGAGTTGGCCATTGAATTTGCCACTTGAATTTTTTGGGATTTTCCGTGCCAAAACTTTGAAGGATGAGGATCAGTCAGCCCCATGGGCTGACGAAATTGAACAAAAAGTGTTAAGCTCGCCAGAAGTTGGTAATTTAAATTACATAATTTATAACTAAGCCTTCATTTAGCCCTAAAATGATACAAAATTAATCTGGACCGCTTCAGGAATTGGACCTTACGTAGAGGTTGCTTTCTATCATAAACGTTCAAGAACTCTACTGGTAACAGATGCTGTAATTTTTGTCCCAAGAAAACCACCTCAATGTATTAACAATGAATCCCTGTTAGCATCAGCAAAGAATGGCTTAGCTGTAAAAATCCTGAGTAAAGGGAAGGCAGTCTCTGATGAGCCAGTTGTTGACAACCAGATGAACCGTCAAAAAGGTTAGTCCTTTAATCCCAATTTGTATATTGAACTGAGCATATAATGTTGATGCAATTTGAGAGTTTTATCGTGATGAAAATTGAAGAAATTTGGCACTTGATTCAGGGTGGGAAAGAATGGTTCTCCAGATCTTATTCCTTGGTCCATCTAATCTGTTGGAACCTAATGCTACTTTTGCTCAAATGTCACAAAAGTTGATTGTTTCCCCTATTGTAAAGACTCTGGTCTTCAGCAAAGTTCCTGAAAAGGTAAAGAATGGTTCTGCAAAACTTTCTTTTGATGGATGTATTTTGGGTTAGATCATTATACAATCCCCAAAACAACTTTGGACTCAATAAGATATGCTATGGATGGTAAACGATCGAACCAGATGGTGTACGATTCTTTTATAGTATACAAAGTCAGTGTTGAGTGAAATGAAGCAATTCAAAATCATTCCAATGTTCGTGCTTGTTGATTTTCAGGTCAGGGATTGGATTGATAGAATTGCTCGGGACTGGAGATTCAAGAGAATAATCCCTGCGCATTTCGCTGCTCCTATTAATGCCAACAGGTCTGATTTCTTAGCTGCATTTGCTTTCCTGGATGAGCTGTTGGGTGACCGATACATTACTCGCCCTTCACTTTCGATTTTGTTTGCATCACTTATGGGAAAGGCAGCCAGCTACTTCCCACCAGATGACATGAAAACCTTGTCATCTCTTGATCAATTTTTAGTCTCGGTTGGAGCTGTAAAGAAAACAGTCTCGGGCCGGAAAAGACCAACTACACAGAAATTTGTATAGCTATATCAAGAGATTGATGAATCATTATGGTACTGGAATTTGCATATATGAATAGATAAAAGTATAGTAAGTTAAGGTTGTTGCCACTAACAATATTATGCAGTTTCAAATGTTGTGGGATCCATGAAGTGAAAAATTGATGAAGAATGTTGATTTCTTCTTCTTTGAATGCTTAACTGGTAAGAGGAGTTTTTGTTTGGGACAGATGCTTTTTGATATTTCAACAGTTTTAACTTGCAAACAAAGCAAAGAACAAAAGTAAATGGGGTCTCTCTTTCTTAAGGCTTCTGGTTTCTAACAAAAGTAGATGTTACAAATCAAAAGAGGAGCACTAAGCAACATTGTGGATCAGTGAGGGACCAAATAAGTTATTAAGCCTTGGCAATTATATGTTAAAACTTTATTCTACGAATACCATGTGTTATTTAATTGAAAATTAGTATAATCATAATAATAAAGTCATGGGTCCAAATAATAGAAGAGCCCTAACAAGAAGGTTGGAGAAGGGCAGTTACACATTAATTAAAGTTGGGAAAATCTTTCTTCTAATAGATGAACTCAATTATCTTCTTCAATTAGAGAACATCAAGATATTGGAAGAAAATAAATCGTTGATAGTATATACACATATATAAATTCAAAAATTAATATTATTTTGGTTGGTGAGTCATCTCCTAACCATGCCACCAGACCAGCTAACATTGAAATGTCATTCTCACACGAGGGAAAATGTCAAAGCCAACCCATAAAAAAAAAAAAATCTTTATCTCCTAACTCATACGGTCCATTCCACTTTTTCTTTGTTTAAAGGTTGAATTTACGCCATTTGTTGCAAAATACATTTTTCTTTAATTAAATTAACTTTTTTTAGATGCTATAAATTAAAAGTAAAGTGCCGAAAGGAACTCCAATACTTAGGTTTATATGAACTGAAAGAAAATATTGAGAAAAAATATATATATATTGTACTTGAGTGAGGTTATACGCTCTTGTAGGCCTACCTTAGTTAGAATACGATTTAATTTCTTTTTGCTCTACATCTTCTTTTTTTAAAAGAGAAGTGAATTGATAGCATTTAAAGCAATTAAAACTCTATTGGAAGGTAGATAAAAATTAATCCAATTAAGCATTTCTACTACCAGCTCAAACTTAGGGGTAGTAATTTTAGACACGACACACGTTTTTACGGGTTTGGATTGGGGTTTAACGGGTTTGGATCATAAACGGGTCAACACGTTTATGACACAAGATAAATGAGTTGTAAATGAGTTAACCCACGTAATCCGTTTATAACCCACATAACCAGTTTATTTCTTTAATATTTTACTAGTCACTAAATTAAGGGCATATATAAATAAGAATTGAAAAGAAAAAGGCCTAATTCCAATTCCATCACATATTCACATTGTTGCCGGCATCTTAAAGACTAAATTTCTAATCTCCATTCTCCATCCATCGTGTGTAGTGATGTTTTATTAATGATTTTGAAGTTTTAGTAGCAAATTAGCAGCGTTTGGCTAGGTTTTAATATTTATAATCGAGTCGCTAAATGGGTCGTGTCATACATAGGTGTATCGTGTAATTGATTTTTTTTATTAATCGTATAAAACGGGTCGTGTCGTGTTACCCGTTTGTTAAACGAGTCGTGTTCGTGTTTTATTTAATCGTGTCGGATCGTGTTCGTGTCAACCTTAAACGTGTCAACAGAATACCTCAACATGACATGAACACGACCCGTGAACACGAATTACCACCCCTACTCAAACTAACAAGTGGGTCGCATGATTCACAAACATACGAACGAGACACCAGCTCTTGTAGAGCCTTTATTACATTATCATCATTGAAACAATTAACTACATTAAGATGTCTTAGGTGGTAGTTGTATATAATGAAATGATATGTATGATTTTTGCAAAAATTTACCAAAAAAATGACAAGGGGCAAAAGTTAGAATTGTATGAAAACATATGTGTATGGCAACTTATGTGAAAAAGGTGAAAGTAATCTTTTGTTATAGATAAAAGAAGAAAACAAAAGAAGATGGTAGATGAGATGAGATGAGATGAGGTGTCTAAGAGAGAATCCAAAGTCCTATTATTCAATTGTCTTTTTCCTATTTGGCCCCAAAATTACCATAACTTTTGACATTGACGTTTTAGGGCATGCCTCTTCTTCTTCTTCTTCTTCTTTTCACTTTTTCCATCTTACAAAATCATTCAAATTGCGTTTTTGCCTTTTTCCCCCACATTACTTTTTCTTGGAAAAGCCAATTGCCTACCCTTTTAAGTTTGTTAAATTCCAAGTATAAAATAACATTATAATTTTCTTCTTTCTTGGAGTCTGAGAAACAGTAGCTAACAGATAACACAATCCACCTATAATAATTCTATAATATTTTTTTTTTTATGTTTGATATTGTTCAGCACATTGGATACCAAAATCATCATGAAATCTTAATTTGGATGCTCCAAATCATGCTCTATTGCCCAACTTTCATTTTGCTTTTTTTTTTTTTATCAAATGTATAATAAATTTCAATGTGAAAAATATTTATGAAATCATATATAATCATAACATGCAACGCCATCTCACTTTCATCAATTAAATTAGGGTGAGAAATTACAAATGCTCTCAATTAACAATAAGAATATTATTATTATTATTATCTTCTCAGTGGACTTTTACAAAGGAGTCACCGTCACTAACTAATTAATTGCAATAATCATATAGTTTAAAGTCTTAACAACTTTGTAATTTATCTTAGGAAAATTTCTTCTGGAATTTCCGTTTCCCAATATTTTCAAAATCCATATATCTTGAATTTTCATATTTTTGCGTTTAATTAATAAACTTTTAGATGTATGATTCTACGTTTAATCAATTTTAATTAAATGGGACAGCAACTTGTGAATTGGCCAATGACCCACCAAGGAATTTGATTCTTCAAGGGTTGATGAGGGATTTGGTCATTGAGAAGGCCCCTTCTATTCAAATTAAATAATATATAACATTTAAAAACACAATCTAAGTTAGGAAAAATAATAATAATATATTAAATAGTCATGATGTATCAATAAACAAATCAATAGTCTGCTCTAATTAAAAACCGACCGAACATTATTTTTGTACATAAATTATTATTTTATTTTTCTCTGATAAATAATAGAATCTTAGGCAAATTCATTAACAAATGACCAATTTATTGAATGGATGAACAGTGACATCTAAAATGTAAAAAAGAAAAAAAAACTTTATATTATGTCATATATATATATTTTGATGGATTACAAAATTTACATAGATGCATTATGCCCAATTTTATGCATTAGTTGGGGTTAATGGTGGAAATAAAACACACGAAAAAGATGATTAAAAATAAAAATTAAAAAGATCATAAAAGGCACTCATGAGAACCATTCACTTCTGAAATTATTAATTACCAAAAGGAAGTCATAAATAATTAAAATATTAATCTTTCAACAATTATTTAAAAAATAAAATAATGGGTTTGCTTCGCTTCTCTACGTGGATTAACCTTTTAACAATTATTAAAACAAATTTCTGAAGATAAAAAGGAAAGTTGACTTTATTCTATAAAAAAAAAAAATAAATAAATAAACTAAATACATTTCCATTGTTTGTGTGAAAAATATGATATATGTTGAGTTGGATTTGGCACTATTTAGAAGGGCATTCTCTCAATTTTATTTCGAAATTGGAGATTATACCATCTGAATTTCAATCATATCATTCAATTTTTAAATTGTGAATAAGTTATTAATTTATTAAAAAATTTAATACTATCAATTACTCATTTTATATTGAATAATCATAATTTTACATAAAAATAACTACTTTATGTTTCAATTAATCGGTTTAAAGTTATTCGAACACTCTTTAATAATCTCATTCAAATCAATTTGGTGTATTTGAAATGTATAGTTGAAATTTAATGTATAAAATTTTAAAAATATTGATTTAAAATTTGGTAATTAAATCTCATCACATCTAAAAGGATCCAAATTCAAATAATAAATTCATCAATTGCTTAACAAATAAGCAAACATCTTTTGACCCAATTTAATTCATTCCAATTATCCAATAAGTAGATTTCTATTAACGGATACATGGTAGGATTTGCATTTTTTTCCACCAAAAGGACAACTTTTCTTGTTTCAATAGACAATTTCCAAATTCAGAATGTATCAATAATCTAAAAAGTATACAATCTTTATTAATACATTTATTTTTATTTTTTTTTTCAACTTTCACTAATAAATTTAATTTGATTTAGGTTTTAACAATTATATTTGAGTCTTTTTTTTTTTTTTTTTTTTGAATTTGAAATTGCATAATTACTGCTTCCTATTCTAATCTCAGTTATAGCCATGAATAGATATAATCATGTAAAAAATAATAAATTCTTCAAAAAAAAAAAAAAAAAGCGATTAGGGTTGAGTTTTTACATTTAAAGAAAATATATTTATTATTCTTAATAACTATTTTGCCGTAAAATGTATATATATTTATTTATAAAAAACACAACACAAAGAAGGAATTGAAAAGAAGAAAAGGAGACGCATCTCTCTGTCTCTCTTTCTTCTCTAATGTCTAAACACAAACAAGTAGTATATATTAAAGAATCTGAAAAACCAACGCGTATTCAGCAGATAATAGCGCACCAAACGCCCAAATCTCTATCCCAGCTTGCTTGCACGATCTCTCCACCAAAATCCAACTCTATCAACTACTCTTACAAAACCAATACTCATTTCACAGATTTCACTTGCCGTTTTTTTCTTTTTGTTTTGTACAGCTTACTTCAAATTTTTTGAATATCTAAGGTAAACTTTTTTTTTTTTTTTTTTTCTCTCCTTGAAACTCGCCCTTTTCTGATAGAATGCAATGCGGGTTTTTTAATTTCTAAATTTGGGTTTCCTTCAAATTTGGATTTTGATGGTGGCCTTTTAAGCGAACTGCCTGTTTAATATGAGTGGTTGGTTTTGCTTTTATTTTGCTTCTTTTTTTTTTCCTTCTTTGTATGATGATTTTTGTGCATTGAAAATACTCCACCGTGGGTTTTTGTTCTTTTAATGCAGTTGAGATATTTGGATTTTGTTTTATCTCAAATTTGTTGAGTTGGGTTCTTAGGAATATGAGATCCTGGTGGTGGGGGATTAAGTGATTAATATTGTTGTGTTGGGGGTTTACGCTTTATTCATATGTGGGTTATTGGGCATTGTATTTGCTATTAATGCTAATCCATTTCTTCAGAAGTTATTAGCAGTTCATGTTTTTGCTTATGATTTCTCCTTACTTTTCCCTTGTGTGTTTGTGAAATTAGCTTGTTTAACTATATCTTCTGCTTCTATAACTGAAATTTGCATTTCAGGGTTAATTAGGTTGCAGTTTGTAAGTTATAAGGATGAGAGAATCCATGTACAAGATCTGAAGTTTGTTTATTTTTATGTGGAATGATCATACTGGTTACTTTTATCTTTTAAAAAGCCCTCGACTGTTTGGCTTTTAAATTAATCCAATTCAAAAAGTACTGATGCAGTGAATGATTAAAATCAGTTGATAAATAGTTTTTCCACAATGTTGTTGTGTTTGAAGTCTTTTTTGCAAAATCAAGACATCTTACTGTTTGCTAGATTATTAGTATTCTTTAATCTCAAAAACTATAACAGATTTAGGAAGCCAGCATTTATTTGCTATATTCTCCCTAAATTTATGAAAATTTCACTGTTGCATTTGGGCTCCCATCTACCCAGAATTATGATATTGCATTTTATTTCAATCGTTTATATGTCCTGGCGGAGGACTTAATAGGCTTTAGTTTGGAGTTGTTCTTAAGTTGCTTCAATATTGGGACTATTTGGCTTCTTTTTCTTTTAAAATACTTACATCAGTTCTTGGGATGTTTTTATTTGACATTAATAATTTGCTATTGATTATTGTGAATTATACTGCTTGGTTTTCAGGGCTTCTTGTTCCGTTCTTTTCTTCTATTCATCTTGCATCTAATAAATGGCTGAACCGAACATAAGTCTACCAGAGACCCCCAAATCAACTGATACAGATGCCAGTAATTCAAGAAGATACTCCACAGGAAAGCCTAGTTCTTCAAGGATTGGAGAAAAAGTTGTTCCTAATTACCTTCGAGCTTCTACTGGTTCTTGTCATGATTTCTGTAAATATGGGAGGAAACACGCATTCGAAGAGAAAGCAAGGCCTCCAATTCGAAGAAGGAATGCCAAAAAACCACCCGATGAAGAAAATGCATCCATTTCTCAGCCAGAGGAAAATATGGTGTTGAAGGTTAAGCATAAACCAAATTCAAATCCCAAAGTGGAACCAAAATTTCCGGAGATCATAAAAGGGAAGGTGTCTCCAATATCACTTAATAGCCGAACTGCTGTGTCAAGTTCAGGTGCAGCTGCAAATAAGATGTCATCAAGGGTGTTGCTTACAAAGTCAGTTGACAGGGAAAATCCAGCCTTGACGGAAGTTCTGCCCAAGAGGCAGACAGCAGCTAGGGAAGCGTTAACGGAATCGATTGACAGCCAAAGGTCAGTATCAAGTGAAAATCGGGTTGAGAGAAGGAATTCTTTGGCACCTAATAGGAAGACAGCAGCAGGGACATTAACAAAGTCAGTTGACAGCAAAAGTTTAATATCAGGAGAGTTTGAGAGGAGGAAGGTCGATCACCTGGACAGGAAGAATTTATCAACTGCTCCTGAGAAAAAGCAGACAGCAGCAACGAAATTCTTATCGAAGTCAGTTGACAGCCAGAGTTCAGTTACAGGAGAGTTTGAGAGGAGGAAGTACGATGCCCTGGAGAGGAAGAAGGCATTGGCTATAAAGCTCAGAACTTCACTTGATTCAAAAACCCACTTATCCCCGGAAATTATAAAGCAGGATATGTCATCACCATCTGGAAAGCTAAAGGTCCCTTTGAGACAAGTTTCATCAAAAGTTATAGAAGAGGACATGTCTGCAAAACGTGCTAGTTCATCAAAGCTGAGATTGTCACTGCCTGATTCTTCAAGAGTTTCAAGTGGTAGAAGAAACAGTGGCAGTTCAACTGGAAAAAAGACTGTGACCTCCAAAATAGCTGCAAAGAGAGCACATACGCCCCCAAGGGCTTCGCTCTCCCCTAAATCTTCCAGCAGAGGCATTGTAAAAGGGCAGGCAAATCCGAAAACGTCCTTGTCCCTCAAGCCAACTCTCAAAGTACAGTTGTCCTCAAGAGCTTTGTTGTCCCCTAAAACTTCCAGCAGTGGAACTGCAAGAGGAATGGCATCCCCGAGAGCTCTCATGTCCAGCAAGTCTCTCTGTAGAGTTCCAAGCCTAAATTCAAGGAATCATAAGGGCTCAGAAGTTCCATCTCCTCGGCAGAATCAGAGCAAGATCGAGAAGGGCAATAATGAGCATCCAGAGATTAATAAGCAGGCTGATCCCAACCAAGTCACTGAGGAACTTAAAGGACCAAATAATGATGCAGCCCAGGAAAAAACTCTGTACGTCATCAAGATGGAAACTGAAAACAAAGTTTTGGAGTCTGATCACAACGAGAAACTTTCTGCTGATTTATCTTCACCTCCATTATTATCAGCCAAGTCTCCCTCCCTCCCTGAGTCATCAATATCTTCATCTCATAATGAAGAAGATGAAGAGGAATCTGAATATACTGTCACTGATACAGAGGATGACCTTGCCTCTGAATATGATGAAACCGAGTCTGTTGAAGAGGCACATCCTCTGGAAGGGGAACAGAAAAGGAGGCAAAGAGAAGCTGGATTGCTGCATTTAGAGGATAAGGATAGCCAACCTTTTAAATTACGGTTCAGACAGGGAAGGGTGATTGACATTCAGCCTGAGCATAACACTCCAAGAAGGCTCAAATTCAGAAAAGGAAGATCAATCGGGGAGAATCAAAATTTCAAATCTGATGGCAGAAGAAGCTTCAAGAGAAGAGGAGCTGATGGTCATGCAAATGACGGCAATCCTAATTCAGAAAAGGTTGTTTTGAGACATCAAGATGCACATGGAAAGAAGGATGCACAGGGCCTGTTGAACAATGTCATCGAAGAGACAGCAAGTAAACTTGTTGAGACAAGGAAAAGTAAAGTTAAGGCCTTGGTTGGTGCTTTTGAAACAGTGATCTCCCTCCAAGATGGAAAACCAACTGCAAGTACTGCCTCCTGATACTTAAGTTGGAAATAAAACAAATAGATGAAAGTAAATAGAATTTTCGTAGTGAAAAAAAAGAAAGGAAACAAATGTTTGAAGTGAATGTTTCATTTGTTAACAGCAATTGGTTTTTGCCAAAGAATGTTAGGAAAATAAATCTAAGCTTGTGAGGAAGCTTATGGAGATGCAAGAGGGAAAATAGATTGCTTTACTTGACATAGATAGCTCGGATGTAAAGTTCAACAAAAATTCCTGTGAGTTTTGATCTTGACTTTTCTTACAAATGTTTTTCCTTGAGGTTAAGGGTGTTTTTGCATTATGGATTTTGTATCTTATGTGATTGGTTGCTATCCTGATCTTGCAAATAAAACATAATGCAGTTGAACAGAAAAAGAAAGCTTCATAATAAGTTTTATCCTTGACAATTTGATTGGATTCTGTTTTCTTCTCAATCTTTGCTTGTGATGTTTAATTCACTTTCTGATGATCACCTATTTTTGTCATTATTGTACCATTTCAGTTTGACATTACAAAATGTATCTGTAGATGGCAAAGCAAATTCTTGATTGAATTCTCTCAGTAACATACTACTGTCACTGTACCTCGTCAATTTTCTTTTTGCATACACTGCTTTACTGTGTCCACCATTGCAGATGCTAGTATAATCTCTTCTAATGCGCAATACACTCGTATTTTTGCTTTTGAAAGACTGCCCACATATTATTTTCTGAGGAGATGGTGAAAGGTTGGGTTTTCAGCTTTAAATGAATTGAGTTTGTCAATATTGTTGGTACACCCACCATTTCATATAATTTACTCCAAAATAAATGTTTGGTTATCATATTTGGTACTTCACATTGGCATTTTGGGTCAAATTGATCTAAAATAACAATTGTCAATAGTTATTCAAGAAGCCTAGTTGAAGGCCAATTGATGACACCTAGAGTTCATTTTTGTTGGAAATTGTCCAACTTGGGGGACCAAAATTAATCCTTATTTATATTTTTTGGGTGGTAGATTCAACTAATTGATTAAAAAATGCTTAGTCAATTTTTAGCTGGTTCATTTTCCTTTTTTTTTTTTTAAACAAAAAAATGTATTTAACGGTTGTCCTATACATCTAAGTTAAATGACTAGAATATTTTTCCGCTCAAACCAAAAGTTAATTGATTTGATTTGTATATCGCTCAAATGTAAAATAAAGTCAATGTTGACTTAAGTTTTATTTATACAACATTTAAGGATGTTATTCTTGAGTATTTTAGAGAAATCACATTCTTATTCATGTGTATTTTTGTGGGTGTCTCCCCAAAAATTTATTTATTTATTTATATTTTTTAAAACATTGATTAAAATTAAATTTATACAAAAAAATGTTAAATTAATAAAAATATAATTTTTAATATTTAAATTAAATATAAATAATATTTAAATTTTTTAATTGAAATTATAATTAGACTATAAAGGATATCCCATTCACAATTCTCGTAATTTTTTGGGACAAAATCACTCCATTTGCGCTCGCAGAAAATTTTATCAAAAATTCACCCTGTTGGGAACAGAGAATTTTCACACCATTTGCATTCGTGGCAACATTAAGTTTTATATATCATGAATGATAGTATGTATCATGGTTTTCAGACCCGGACCGGTCATCGAACCGGTGAAGGGATGGATTCATGGATTTTGGATTAAACCGGAATAAACTAGAATCGAATCGGATTTAATAAATATATTAAAATATTAATATATTTTTATTTTTATATTTATAATATATGAAAATTTGAACATTTTTGTTATAATTCTCTAAGTTTAGTTTAAGCATTTCAAACACAATATAGTAATTAAAAAAGCTCAATTTATGAAATATAATTTTTATAGTTACAATTAAATGTCGATTTAATTTAAAATAATTTAAAAATATAAATTATATTTTATTTTAATTAAAAACACATCAAAATAATAACTTAAATTTTATATTCAAATAATTAAAAAAAAAACTGGTCGAACCGAAAAATCGATCCGGTTCAAGGTTTTCCGGTTCGACCGGCTGATCCGACCGAAAATTGACCGGTTATTGACCAGGATAAAAATCGGATACAAACCAACCGGACGGATCTCCAGTTCCGGTCGAACCCGGTCCGACCGGCCGGTCCGATCCTGTTTGCACAACTATGGTATATATCAATTTATGAAAAAAATTAAGTTTATTTATTTATATATATATATGACTGGATGTATTTTTTGATATTTAACTCTCGAATCCAATGATAATTTTCGAATAAGGCAAAGTAACTATACAATACACTTATCTGACGCATTTATTTCTTTTTTTTTTTTCATAATATATATAAAAACGATTTTTTCTTAGGACTTAAAAAGCACTATTTTATCAAATCAATGTCTGTAAATAGAGACAGGATAGTAAGATGAGAGCCAATAAGAGCACGCCAAATAGGATAAGAAAATAAATCCCGAAAATTAAGAAAAAAATAGGCTGGCACGTGGAAAACATTAGGGTTTTTAGAATCTTATTTGTGCACAGGTTATGACGGCAACTGCTTTCGCATTTCTTCTTCTACGTCCCGACAAAAAAAATTTAAAATAACAAACAGTAAACTATCAGGCCAAGCTAGAACCACAAGCCTGTTATTTGGCATCGAATCAAAATCACCACACATCATGCCTACGTGTCTCCATTGATCTCCAAACAAAATGAACTTGACTTGCCGGCTGTCATACGGTGACGTGGCTGAAATTGATTTGTCGTTTATTTGAAGAGATAGAGTGAGGGATGTAACGATGCTAGTTGAACCAACATTTTATTTTAATTTAATTTAACATATTTTCATCTTGTATATGGTAGAAGCCGAAGCCTTCTTCTCTCTTTCTCGACTCTCCTGTATCTGCGTTTGCTCTGTATGTGTCTCAAGTTTACATTTTTTCTGGACGAAATTACCCTTCTTGCGCACCAAAATTCCCTGTTATTTGGTGCATGCATGTATTCATCTTTGACTTAATTGATTTGCTTTTGGTTAATTCTTGCCCCCTGCTTTTCGAAATCCTAATCTGTTTTTCATTGTCTTCTTTGCAGATTCTTTCTGTGATTTTGAGGCCATGAGGGGAGGATAATTCTTTCCCTGAGGTAAGAACTGAGTCTTGATTTGGAGAGGAATTACGATCCAGTCTACTGTTACTCTTTCTTTTTGTTATGGGTTCTAATGTAGGTTAGGTTTATGTCGGTTCTTCATTTTCAATTCTTATTTTGTACAATCTGGTAATGCTTGAGGTATGTCTTTGCTTTGCATTCGGTCACTCTCTGAGATACGTGAGGGGTTTTGTCCAATTGCCTTTGAAATTTAAGGGTTTATTATGGATCTAAGTTTGTGCTGCAATTGTGACGTAGTGAAGGATCAGCCACATTAATTGTGTGATTGGGATAATCTTGGTGCTTGAACGAATATAAAATTTTAAAATTTGTGGGGTTATGAAGGTGCTATTAGTGTCACTGCTATCTTCATATTGGAGAGCATTTTCTTTGTAGAGAACAAAGGAAGAGGGGAGCAAAAAGAATTGTCTACAATGTGGCATTATTTAGGAAAATATTTCAGCTGACCTGAGAATGCAGTGAAGTCTTGCCTCTTTAAGTTTACCGGTTGTGGACTTGGGCAGCTTTTCATATTTTAAGTGTAGTGGCTTGTGTAGTTTACCTTGATGCTAGAGATATATTCTAAACTGATTTTAGCTCTCTAAAATGTGTAATTTTTGGGAACTAGGGAATATATGAAAAATTTCTTATGTGTGAACTCGTGGGAATAATTTATGAGCTAATCTTTTATGGAAGTGGAGAACATCTTCAGTACTGCTCTATGAAACTCCCATATATATATATAGCACTAAGATAGGCTTGTTTGCATGTAAATGTAGTTGTTATGTGGTGTCAGATCATGTTTGCAGCTTCCAGCTCATATATTTGCAAGATCTTTTAATTTTATCCTGTACCTTTTCGTATTTCAGTGTGACTGCATTTAAGAATAATTAATTAGGTGTCACATGAAAGTTGTTCTATTGTTTGTGAACTTATAAGCTGATGTTTTATTGGAGGTGGAATAGCATCTCCACTGCTACTCTATGAAACTCTCAAATATTTATTTGACAATTTGATAGGGTTTGTTTCCACGTGAAGTTAAGTTCTTTTTGTGTGTGTGTGTGTGTGTGTAATATCTCTTCATTTTTGCAGCTTCCAGTTCATATATTTGCAAGGTTTTTTAACTTTACCTAGTGAATTTTGCTTTTTTTCTGTAGCTGTGCACTCATGAATCATTAAATTTAGGTGTCACAAAGAATTTCAGTTTTTCCTAGTTTTGAAAATTTTGAATTCTTCTAATGTGTGAATTCATGGGGATGTTTTACAAACTGATGTTTATTGGAGACATAGTAACATCTGCTTTTTGAAACTCTTAGACATATATCTATCAATTTGATAGGCTTGTTTCGAAGTGAAGGTTGTTGTGTTGTATCTAGTGTCTGTTCATGTTTGCAGCTTCCAAGCCGTTTATTTGCAAAATCCTTGAACATGACATTTTTGAAGTTCTCTTTGATTGAGCATGAGCATAATTAATTGAGGAGACCTTTGGAATTTCAATGTTTGATAGTTTTGTAAATTTCTATTAGTTAATTGTATGAATATATTTGATGAATGCCTAGAATTTCATGTGGGAATTTGCGTGGTGATTTTATCTGATGGTGAAAGTATCTGATGTCTATTTCTACTCAGGTTTCTTGAGGGACTTGTTGATGATCTTTTTAACTCCTAACAAATACAACGTGAGTTATTGATTAGGTCAGAAATAATCAGTATTAACCATTTGCTGATGCTTATCTTATGGTTGCTTTCTGTCTTCGTTTATTTGGATCTAAGCCCACATATTGCACTAAGTCTAATATTATGGATATATTTGAGATGAGAATCCAATATATTTGTTTTAGTCCAATCAGAACTTGTTTGCAATAGATAAATGCTTTAAACACAGGGGCCTCCTCTCTGAAGTCATGTTTACTAAGAAATAAGAATGAAACTGAAAGTTCTTTACTAAGTGTGGAATTCGTTGTTCCACATCTGGCTTAGAATGCATTATGCAAATGCTAGCTTGTGAATGCAATTACAAAGGATCAACATTATTCAGTCGCTTGACTATCATGTAGCTAGATTGGTCATTGGATCTGTATTGGTTTTACATTAATACATTTGGTAGATAACTGATTGTAAGAACCTTATTGTTGACTGTTTGTAGTCAAATTCTGTCAACGCTTTGGACCTTCTGTCATTTATTCTGTACTTCTGCTTTATTATACTGTTTTCCTGGGCTTGTTTCCTATTTCAGCACAAAGTTCCTTAGTAATTTCACTGTCAGGTTTAGGATCAGGACGTTTTGTTTGGCTGAGATGTTTTTTCAATGACACAACTGCATAATAATTTACCCTTGATCCTCATTGATCCTTAATGTCTTTGTTTCTTTCTTTCTTGCCAAGGCTATAATGATCTTAACAAAGCAATACCGTTGCATTCACTCATCAAGCTGTCAGTGCACAAAAGGGCATCTAAATCAAGATGTAATCTTTTTAGTGTTTCAGCATCTGAACTGGAATCCAAAGTTGATTGCAACTCTATCATGTGTTTGCAAATGGTTTGATGATCTAGCTAAGCGATTGCTATGGAAGGAGTTTTGTCGAGCAAGGGCTCCGAAGATGACGCTTGATCTGCAATCAAGCGGAAGTCACAGTGTTGATGGGAATTGGAGAGCTCTTGGAAAGTTACTTATTTACTGCTCTGGATCTACAAAGGGGGGCCTATTCAATAGTATCCATATCCCTGGTCATTTTGTTTACAGGACTCGATTTTCTAGGACTTCCGGGAAGAGTTTTCTTTTGCCTCAATGTAGAACTGATGTTTTGTATGTTTCTGACCCTTGTGAACATCTTGACCAAGGGGAAGAAGGGGATGTCGGATTTTTCCGTGGAGTTTTCAAGTCATTCCCTATGTCAAAGGTGCGGAAGATGCTAATCAAAAGGAAAGCCAAGCTTCACCCAACAGAGGTGTGCCCTTATTGTAAGGCAAAGTTGTGGAGCATGCTGCAAGCCAAAATGATACCTCAGAGTGCCAGCTGCAGGCTAGGTTCTTATGAAGATTGTGTTGAGTACTATGTATGCCTCAACGGACATGTGCTTGGTATCTGCACCCTCTTACCTTTGTCTGATTCAGAAGAGGCATCTGAGTTAGAGTGAAAGTTGGCATTAGCAACCAGGTATCCTCCTCTACCAGACATTTATTCTGTTGAAATGAACTAAAATTTTCAGGGAATGGTAAACCATATAATGTTAAGGCTTTATGACGTTTTCCATAATATCTGTCTGAGCATAGAGTATTCAGGTTCTTTTTCTCTAGTAAATTTTTGGTGGCTCTCTGCTGCTTGCAGTTTTAAGAAATATCAAAGCAAGATAGATTAGTGTTAGTGAATTAGGGGAGTTTGGAACATTGAGATGGCTTGGTGTATGAAACATTCTTCTTTTGTACTTTTAGTGGATGTAGAGCTCCAGAAGGATCTGAAATTAGACAAATATGATATCTTTTACTGTTCAACAATTGGTGAACTCTCAATTTGACATGGAACATCAGCTATGATATCGCAGCATCCTTGTGAATTTTGGTGATTAGGTATGAAATGTCACTACAGTGATATTTTCCCTCGTTCACACGGATGGAGTACCTTTTTGTGCTAAAATATGTCTGAATTTAATATTGGCTAATTCGTTTGCTATTTTATATCTCTTGTTTGTCTATCAGTTGGTAACTGCCAATTAAGTATGCCCAACATGATGCATAGGCCACAAACAAATTGAGTGTTTTTTTCTTTTTTTTTTTTTTTTGGCAAAATTTAGTTTTGGCCTATGTTCTTGGCCAAACATTAACTTTGCTCCTGGACTTCGGTTTGCTGCTGAACTTCGTTTTTTGTTACAATGTATCCCTTATGGATGGATTGTCTTGCTTGGCATTCTCATAAATGTACGTACTCTTTAAAGGACAAAAACTTAAATTTTCTTCATTCTGAACTGAGGCGTGTGGCTTTTAAGCATGATAATTTCGTCCATTATGTGATATATATTTTAACAAGAATCAAATTTCAGGCTAAATCTTGCCAAATTAAAGTCGAGGGGCCAAAAGTCAAAATTTGACAGACTAGAAAGGCTAAATATATCGTTTTTCCCTTTTTTTTTTTTTTTTTCAACTGCAAAGTTTGCTCCTGATGCGATCTACCCCTTTTTTGTTGACAGTTCTCACCAATCTCAGAATTGCATTTGTTTCTTCTTGTGGAACCAACAAATCGTGGACAAGTCATGACCAGCTTTTCTCAGGTTAACTGAGCTGAAGTTGAGATAAAACAACGCTATCTTATCTGGATTTTCTGAGCTTACTGCTCCTAAGTTGTAGAATGTCTCATAGGGAAGGGTTGTAAGCTATTGCTTCCTATCTGATTTTAACTATCTGTTCTTTACTGTGAGCATTTAATACGATACCATGTACAAATCATGTATGCCTCCCATATAATATAAAATGTATAATCTGTATAGCAGATTGGTATCTGCAGTTATTTACTCATCCGACGTATGTTGTTTGTTTTTAATCAGTCGCTTTAGCTGAGTACTTGTTTTCTTGTCATGAATTCGTATTCAAATTGGCTTTTGTTCTGCTCTCCGTTTAAATGTACCAATGGTCACTCAAGTTTTGTAATTGTGAGCCGGTGGTCACTGCATGTTCTACTTTCTTGTGTTTGTGTTCTTTTAAAGTGAAATACTGTAACTCCTGATGAGTTACATGGTTCAAGAATTTATTTATTCTTAAAAATTAATTTAAGTCATTAGTTTTTTTATACATAAAAAAAAGAGAGAATACTAGGACAAAAAAGTTGCAATAGATCAGCTCAAGTAAAAAAATTTCAAGGGATGGAACATGACTGCATCATGTCAGATGGTCTGCTTCATGCCTACTGTCATCAGCTTCAAAATCCAATCCTGAAATCTTCATTTGTCCAATGTTCACTGCATTATTAACAATACAGGTCATATAAAATTGTAACTCAATTTAAGCATAACATAGAACAACATCAAGAGGAAACTAGAGCACAACAAATTCTGGAAATGTTTGCCAACATAATGATAATTCTCGCAATCTTTAATTTGGCATGATCCTGGACTAGACTCTAAGTCATTACAATGAATACCACGCATCATTGGCCATCTTCAGGAACACTGATGTTCGGAGTCTTGTGTGCTAAACGGGTTAACAATTGAAAACAATTATAATACTTTAGGATGCTGCCGAGAAGTTGGAATGGGTGGTAACCAGGCTTGAGGAGCTGAAAATGTTAATGAACATAATTTCTCTTTCACAACATGATGGATAGACACTTACCAACAGCGTCTAGGCCAGATAATTTGGGCATGAACTTCCGTATATGCTCTTCCGCAGCTTTATCAGATTTCAATGTCTCACATGCAAATGAAACAGATATCTTTTTCTCCCCATGCTTCTGTTCTGCCATTGCTACCACATCCATTTCCCAGCTACAAGTCAAGAGACAAACAAGATATGGAAGGTTCAAATTTGTTTAAATTTGTCACACAATCATAAGAGTGAAAGTTTTTGCTGAATCTCCTCTAAACTTGTTCTGAAGAGTGCATCTTTCCAGATTAAGAACTTCAGTATTCTTTCATTAATTAGTCAAAACCCAATTATAGAAATAGAAAGTATACTGAGATAACCACCAAAAAAAAAAAAAATTGTATGAAACGGTTACAAAATATACAAACTAGGTACTGATCCCATAATGAATAGTACTATTTATGCCGATATATATAGCTACAGCTGCTACTGATCATAAGAATTACCAACAAAAAACATGTTTGCAAACTGAGAGTAAACTAGAAAATGCTTACCCGTGAGCATGATCAATATTCTGGAAGCGAGCAGCATCATGGCCTCTGCACTCAACTATAACATCTTGTTCTTTCCCACTCTGTCGTATATTCAACACGAGCAACCCAGAAAAGAATAAAATGAAAATCAAAACCATGGATATGAATACTGGAAGAAAAGCAAGAAAGTGGCAACAGAAAAAGGTAACATGTAGATAGCTCCATACAGTGTAGTCGATGATTGTAAGCTTGATGAGGCGATAATCCTCACCCCTGCTACACTCCCTTTCACAGGATAACTCTGCACGAAAAAAAGGATCAGAATTGATCAGAATTTTGTTTCAAAGAAACAGAACACCTGCATTTTACAGTTTCATAAATTGGTTGACTGAAGTTGAATGGTCTTAAATGGATGATAAACCTATTTATAACCAATCAGTATCTAATAGCCAAGTACCACTTACAGCGTTTATCTCTAGCAGTAGCAGGACATGTTCACTGGCCAATGGTGTTATGTGCATAACCATATGTTCCCATGATCCCCAAAAAAAAAAAAGGTACTGCCTGCTTTCGACAAATCCTACAGTGCATGGGACTTCGTAACAAAATATTACTACATAATAAAACATAAAAAAACGCTTTGCACGACGTTTTCTTGCTCTAACATGCTTGCAATATAAAACATAGACAAATAAGACTGACAGCCACCAGCAAGATTACATATCATGCAATTCTGCACATACAAATGTTTTGAGCAAATCTATATAGGTCATGAAAAACTAGAAATGCTTGTTTCTGCCAGAAAAGATCGCATTCCCAAAAATGAAATCGCTCAACATTACAATTGGACAAACTGAAATTGTTAATAATAGAGCACCTATAACCCGCATCAAAGAATTCGCCTCGCAGCCGAGTAATGATCATCAATAGAACAAAAGAAGAAAGGCAAACAGTATAAATGCACAAACATGAGCAACATCGCAATATCAACCTGCAACGAATTAATAAATAAACTCTCACCCTAAGAGCAGGCACAACAATGAAAAAAAAAAAAAAAAAAAAAAAGAAGTAGAAAGAAACGGAGTCAAGTACCAGTGCCGTGAAGTCCATAGCAAACTGAGTGGGGAAGTTGAACGAAATGGCCAGAGATAGACCCACATGGTAGCAATGCTATCGAAGCCACTCCTTCCTTCACCTCTCCCACTTTATCTCCATTTGATTCAACTTCCTGTCTTCCTTCTTCTTCCTCTGCCATCGTCCAGATTTGTATGTTCATAAAAAATATTTGATCAATCAAGAGCTACAATTAATAGAGAAAATAAAATGAAAAAAGATTGAACTTGCCCATTGATTCTCACAATCTGAACCCTTTAACTTGCAATTGATACCACCGCTACCGTCTATTTCAAATTTCCCCAATCAGAAGAGGGTTTTGCTCTGCTTGTACTGTGACCGCGGGAAATAGGCAGCGCTTTGGAGCTGGAAGCATCCCCTAAAACGATGCCGTCGTGTCAGCTTATCAACTCTCCTAAAAAAAAAAGAATATTAAATGCATTAAATCCCTTTTTCTTTGAACTCCTTAGCCTACTGCATATCAAAGGATGACGATGACCAACGACAAAACCCTGAATTTGATCGCGTTACCCTATACAACCAAAATCGAATATGTCGTTTGAAACGACGTCGTTTTGGTTCAAGAGATAAGGCACTTCCATTGTCAACTTTAAAAATCTTTTTTTTTTTTTTCCTTTTTTTTTGGCAAGATTCCTCTGTATGTTTCCTCATCTTCCCTCTCCGGCAATCCAAGCTTTTCTACAGGTATTATGCTCAATTTCAAATTCTCTGCCTGTATTCCTTTCTGAATAATAAAAAAAACAACTTTGCTTAGTTTCCGTACGGTTTAGTTGCTTTTTACACGATCTTTAGCGAGTATGAGCCTCTATTTTGGGTTTAAATTTATGGAGAAAAAGGTATTTATTTTATCCAGTTTATGCTCCCTGTGCTGGTTAATTATTTGATTCTAAATAGTTTAAATTATAGTGAACAACTATATTTCTTTGCAATGTCTGGCGGAGGCAGGGGGCCTGGGGGGCCCGTGCCTATTAGGGGTGTTTTCTGGCGGCCGACTTCCCTTAAATTAGGGTTTTGGGGAGCATTTTGACCCCTAAAAACCAGACGAAGAAGAAGATTTCGTCTGTTTTTATTTTTGGGTTTTTTGAACTGACAAGGAAAAACGTTACTCCGGTCGCCTTCGCCGCTGCTTCTCTGCCGCCCCGTTCTTCTCCGCCACTCAGATTATCTGAGACAGATTTAATTTCGCCTTCAATTAGGTTATTTTCTCATCCCTAATTTCTTGTTTTTCTCATCCCTAATGTCGTAATTGAGTTGAATAATTGTGGTATTATTTGATTGTATTTTGAATAGATTGTGTTATAAATTGATAAATTGTTGAATTAGGGTTTGATAGTGTTATAATTTGATAAACTGAAGTTCAAGTATCTTATGAACATAAACTGAAGCAATTGTGAAGTGTTTTGTTTCTGGAATGCAATAATTAAATGAAATCTTTTGATCATGCACAAATGTTAACCACTCAATGAATTGCATCAGACTTGGTGGAACTGAAGGATCAAGTTTTAAGCAGATTCTGTGACTTGTGTCTGTGGCATTTCATTAGTTTGCTCACATTTAGTATTCCATTATGTCATCTGTTAGATATATGTTTTGCAAAAAAGATAATAATGTTTATATTTCTGTAGTTGTATTCTAGAAAAATTCACTCTGCAGTTTTTGTGTAAAAATCCTTTCTAATAGCCTAGAAAATTTAGAAAGAAAATCACTATATATTCTGTTTTACACCATTCGCAAACAGTCCTACATCTTATATACATAGGCCATTCTTTATGTGGAGACCTATCGTTGGTTCTCAAGTACTTTGTTTTCCTGTAGAAAAGAAAACACTTGCTTGTGGCTTGCCGCCGGCGTCCCTGATTTTGGGGTCCTTGATTTTGTGCCCCCCCAAGAGCTGGATCCTGGCTCCGCCACTGAATGTTGTTTCTTCATAACTCTAATTTGGGTCCAGTTCCGAGAAAAGTACTTGGAAATTCAGTTTCTGGTAATTTTAATTTGAATGGATTTGTTTACCTACATACCTTGCATTTCTCAACTAATTGTGGAGATAGAGCTTGTTATAGAATTTACAATTGTAGTTTTGCGCTATGTCATCTATGAAAATGAATACAAGTATTCTGAGAATTTGTGAGCACAATTTGGCATCCATATCCGTGCAAGGGTATTCATGGCTTGGATGTGGAAAGATGAAGATGCCCAAATTGAGTTGCATCTACAGTTCCACTAAAATATCAAATCTGGTAGCTGTTTCAAATACTGTTGCTGGTAATAAATCTGTGTTGGTGTCTGAGGAAAGTGAAGAGAATGATTGCTTTCAGAGAGGAAATGATGAAATTGATTCTTCTGAACACTCTGTGCCTCCTTGGGGAACTTTCACAGTTCAACAAGGATCAAATATGAATACTGAAACTGAATCTGAAAGTACTCCCCAGCCTGCAATGATTCCTTCAAATGCAGATTCAGTTATTGAAACTGGTGTACATCTTTTAGAGGAAACAGACGAAGAAGAGTTATCAAGAAGGTTGTTGATGCTCAGCAGATCCAGCAAGGTTAGAAGTGCGCTAGAATTGTTTAGATCCATGGAGTACTCAGGTCTGCAACCTAATAGCCATGCTTGTAATTCTTTAATCTCTTGCCTGTTACGAGACAAACAACTTGACCATGCTATGACAGTGTTTCAGTTCATGAAGAGAAATAAGATCTCAACAGGACATACATATACGTTAGTTCTAAAAGCAGTTGCAGATATTGAAGGTTGTGATGCTTCCCTCGATATGTTTGCTGGGATAGGAGGGTTTTCGAGAGAAAAGAACGATTTTGATGCCATTGTATACAACACAATGATATCCATTTGTGGAAGACTCAACAATTGGCTTGAAACAGAGAGAATTTGGAGAATTATGAGAGAACAAGGTCATCATGGAACAGAAGTTACTTACTCACTGTTGATTAGCATTTTTGCTCGTTGTGGCCAGAATGAGCTGGCACTTGATGCTTACAGGGAGATGGATCAAAATGGAATCAAATCAAGAGGTGATACATTGCAGGCTGTAATTGGAGCATGTACAAAAGAGGGAAAGTGGGAGCTTGCTCTAAATATTTTCCGAAATATGTTGAATCGTGGCCTGAAGCCAAATCTGATTGCTTGCAATGCAGTGATAAATTCACTTGGAAAGTCTGGAGAAGTGAAACTGGCATTTAAGGTGTTTGAAATAGCTAAATCCTTGGGCCATACGCCTGATACATACACATGGAATGCATTGCTTAATGGGCTATACCGGGCAAATCAATATGCAGATGCTCTTCAGCTGTTTGAGAACATAAAAAGAGAACAAAGCTCTCAGATCAATGAACATTTGTACAACACTGCTTTGATGTCATGCCAGAAGCTTGGTTTATGGGATAAAGCGGTTCAACTATTGTGGCAGTTGGAAGCCTCTGAACTCCTAGTCTCAACGACATCTTATAATCTTGTTATTGGTGCTTGTGAGGTTGCAAGAAAGCCGAAAGCGGCATTACAAGTATACGAGCACATGGCCGAGCATCAGTGTGCCCCAGACACATTTACCTATTTGTCACTTATAAGAAGTTGCATTTGGGCATCTCTTTGGGATGAAGTGGAAGAAATTCTCAACGTAAGTTCATTTTGTGGATTTGTAATTTCTATATTACATTTTGTTGAAATAAACAAATGTTCAAATTGTGCACCTATTTAGGATTAATTCTGCATATATTCAGTTCAGGTATGTGATATTCCTGTCTCTACTTTTCCTCAACTCTTAACATTCTCTGAACTTGCTTAGCCAAAACTGTTATTAAGAGATTTGTACTAACAAAAAACTTGCCTACTGATATCTCAAAATGCCTTTCTAGATAAAAGATACATATACAACTTTGTTCATGTTTCCACGTCTTATGTGTGCATATTTGCCTGCCTTGCATTGTAGAGTACCGATTCCATGTCCCTCTATGGAGCAGCTGAACTTTCTAAATTGGTCATCTGATCGGTTTCTAATCAAGTTGTAGTCTATTCCGTTCAGATGCTCAGGCTCTCAAAGCTCATCTGTCAAATTAATTTGTAGTTTCACGTAATAAAGACCTTTTGATTGTGTTCAATTATTTACCCTCATAGAATTCTTTAATGGAATATGCATTCCAATGTTAAACTGATTTTACTTATTTTTATTTGCAGCAAGTTGAACTAGATGTTTCTCTTTACAATGCTGTGATTCATGGTATGTGCTTAAATGGCAAGGTTGAATCGGCTAAGAAGCTGTACATGAAAATGAGGAGAAGGGGTCTCAAACCTGATGGCAAGACACGGGCGTTGATGCTTCAAAACCTGCAAAAGTTTTCAATGAAAAGAAGAAGGTATTATACTCAACCTAGGCAATAAAAGTTCATTGAATTTCTTCCTTGTCACTGTGACTGGTATCGGAGGAATGAAACCACAGCATAAAGAAAGATAATTTGATCACGACTAGTGTTTTAGTTTGTGCATATAGGTGATCACTCTATTTATCTGTTGAGCCATACAATAATAACAAACTAACCATCTGTAATATTGTAATAAACCTGTATGTTGTCATTACAAAATTGCTTTAGGTTGTTACACGGTTACGATTCCTACTTTTGATGATAGCTTTTTGATGATATAATCAAAATCCTTGAATGTGTGCATCGTCACTGATTAGCTTTGAATGAAATGCTGAGACTTGGTGCATGATCCAATGACAGAAAATATAATATATTAATCAAGTTAATTAATAATTTAATCGTAAAAATTACCATTAGAAAGGCCATCAAAAACACCGTGTCACGAAGGCAATAATGTTGATACACTGGAAGGATTTTGCATCATGCAATGCATAAGACCTCTTTCAGTTGCGGAATATGAGTTAATAATACCTTCTCTTTTTTTGTTCCGTTGCTATTGTTTTTAATTTCCAAATCTGATTTTCTGAACAGGGATATAAAGGATTATGCATACTTTTTGGTACAGACATCATTGGGTTATATGGATTTCATGTCTTTTATTATTCTAGAAAAACTCCTCCGCAAATATCTGGTTAAAGAAAGAAAAAGAAAACTTGTGTTTGTGGTCAAGAGAAATAGAACTTATGCAAACACATATACTCACCACTTCCAAACAACCATAAAGCACCTTAAAAAGGATATGCATTTGAAAACATCTTCTTCCCAACTGAAACATTCATTTGAATTCAAAATTTTATATTCAATTAAATGAATATACCAAAGGAAAAAAATATTGGAGCGGATATTACTATCACTATAGCTATGCCTAAAATAAAATTATAAGCATGAATTGATTCTTGGTAACTTGATAGAAGCAATCCACCACATGTACAAGAGAATACAGTTTATTATTGATAAAGAACAAATTAATCAATTTTGTCATGTAATATAAATTACTTTATATAGTTACAGGACAAATTTTCTCTTGTAAGGTCTGCGCAGAATGATCATAAACCTCGCAACAGGATCATTTCAATCTTTATCTACAATATAATGAGCTATTGACGCTAGTTTATTAGATTTTCTTTTGCTCGCATAGAGCAATGAGCCTGCTTGGATGAAAGACTTCAAAAAGTGCTTGAACAGCGAATATTTATATAAATGGAGGCTTCGCATCTTGCAACTTAAGCATTGTACAAGACGAAAAGTTTATTCTGTATCAGCACCGAAAATTTTCTTACTATGCGAGTATAATTTTGAGAGAGAGAAAAATTAAAAAGTCTGGGAAACAGCTTGGTTTTCTGCAGCTTTAGTATCTGCATCAACTTCAAGCCTCTTAAAGACAAGCTTTTGCTGGGGAAGCTGCCCGTTCGAAAAAGCCGTAACCTCTGTGTCTACTAAAATGATATCCTCATCTTTAAATTCTCCTCTTAAGATACCTTTAGCAAGTTCATTTTCAACATATTGTTGAATCACCCTCTTCACTGGTCGAGCTCCATAGTTGGGATCATATCCGAGACTTCCTAATACCTCCACTGCAGCTTCACTCACCTGTATCTTCATCTTCCTGTCAGCAACTCTTTGTTGCACACGTTCCAACTGTCATAAACAAATCAACGAGTTAGAATCTAAAACTTACAATCTCTTAAATGTTTAGAATATTGGTTGACCAATAGAAGTTCAAAAGCTTTGATAGTACTTCTAATCGAATAAACTTCAAGGCACAAGCAATTTTACCTGTAATTTGACAATCCTGTTTATTTGATTGCGGTCCAAAGGCTGGAAAACTATGTATTCATCAACCCTGTTCATGAACTCCGGTCGAAAGACTGCTCTTGCAGCTTCCATCACCCTCCGCTTGATAGAATCATAAGCAACTTCCTTTGGCATATCATCATCAGTATCAAGGATATATTGCGAACCCACATTGGAAGTCATTATTATGACTGTGTTAGTGAAACTAACTGTGCGACCTTGCGAATCAGTCACTCTCCCATCATCTAATATTTGAAGGAAGACGTTAAACACATCAGCATGGGCTTTTTCTATCTCATCAAAAAGAATAACTGCATAAGGCCTCCTGCGAACTGTCTCTGTCAACTGTCCCCCCTCCTCATACCCTACATAACCGGGTGGTGCACCAATCAACCTTGAAACTGCATGTTTTTCCATGTATTCACTCATGTCAATCCTTACAAGTGCTTCTTCGGTGTTGAACATGTAGGAAGCCAATGCTTTGGCTAATTCTGTTTTTCCAACACCGGTTGGACCCATGAACATGAAACTAGCAATAGGACGTCGAGGATCTGAGAGACCAGCACGAGATCTCTGAATTGCCTCAGCAACTGCTGTTACAGCAGGATCCTGGCCCACCACACGTTTATGCAGCTCTTCCTCCAGATGTAGCAGCTTCTCTCTATCCGATTGTTTGAGTTTGGAGAGAGGGATACCGGTCCATTTACTGACAACTTCGGCAATATCATCTCCTGTTACTTCTTCCCTCAGCATGGACTTTCCAGATTTCATATACTCATCCAACTCCTTTTCAGCAGCTTCAAGTTGGCGTTGCAAAGAGTTCAGGCTACCATATTTCAACTCAGCAGCCCGATTAAGATCATACTCACGCTCAGCCTGCTGAATCTCAAGGTTTACCCTGTCAATCTGCATTTAAAAAGTAAAACAATTATATTCAGAATTTTTTTTCTCTCCGCATCTATTCCACTACTTTGGATTCTTTGAGGTCTGTTTCATCATAGTCACTATTTCCTCTCAGCTTCCTGTCATTTTGTTGACTTTGGTGACTTGCTATAGACTGATTAAAGCTCATATGAAGAACACAATTCCAACGAAGAAACAAAAAGAGGTAATAATAAATAATTGTTAACAACAACAACAGTAATACCTCTTCCTTAATTGACTGAATGCGTGTCATTACAGTCTTCTCATGCTCCCACTGCTCTGTCAGTTCAGCTTGTTTTTTCTTCAAGAGAGATAACTCAGCCTCAAGACGATTCAACCTATCTCTTGAAGCTCTATCTGTATCATTTTTAAGAGATAGCTTCTCCATCTCCAGTTTTAGAACTGAACGGTCAATTTCATCAAGGGCAGTAGGTTTTGAAGTGATCTCCATCTTCAGCTTTGCAGCTGCTTCATCAACAAGATCAATAGCTGCAATTTCAAAATCCAATGAGCAATCCATGAAGTTTAGGAGATGCTTAAACTATTAATTTACATACGCTCATAGTTTCACACTATTAATGCAACATATGCAGCTCAAAACAGATATGTTCATATTAAATAACTTGCTAAACTTTACAAGAATTTCACCAAATGCAGGCATAACAAGGAACTTCACAATATTTGAGGTCGATAATTACTAGATGATAGCAACTGAATCTCTTTTCAGTAGAAAGATCTTATTAGTAACATAGTTTGAATTCAGATTTTACGCAGAGTAAGGTCCAGCACTAATAAAATATCAAGATGATTGGTGTCATAACATTTGCTGTTATGCATTATATAAATGTACACGCATTGCGCAGTAAAACAGTTTCTTGAAACATAAGAGTAATTAATGGGCTTGAAATTATACCTTTGTCAGGTAAAAATCTTCCACTTATGTAACGGTCAGAAAGAATTGCTGCTTCGACAAGCGCACTGTCAGAAATACTCACACCATGATGCAGCTCATATCTTTCTCGCAGTCCCCGGAGTATGGAAATTGTATCTTCTACTGTTGGTTGATCAACATAAACCTGTTGGAAACGACGCTCCAAGGCAGGATCCTTCTCAATATATTTCCGGTATTCATCCAATGTTGTTGCACCAATACAACGTAACTCTCCGCGACCAAGCATAGGCTTCAAGAGATTGCCCGCATCCATGGCACCATTTGTAGCACCTGAAAATGTCACAGGAGATCCATCATACACATCCACAGAATGACCACCAATTTTTTCACAAAACCACATTGTCATGTAGCTAACATGCAACCTTCTATCTAGTTTGACGTCATATGCACTCCTTCTAAGAAAACTACATATAAAGAACTCGAAAGAATTCAATTGAAAAAGTGATAAATTCATATTTGATATGCACAGTACCTGCCCCAACAACCGTGTGGATCTCATCAATGAAAAGGATAATCTGACCATCCGAGTCAGTGACTTCCTTAAGTACAGCCTTTAGTCTATCTTCAAATTCTCCTCGATATTTTGCACCGGCAATGAGTGCACCCATGTCAAGGGATATAAGCTGAATTACAGAAGTCAACCACATAAGCACCAGCCTTAGTAGACAGCTGCTATGACTTCTAAATTATAATAGACATACAACCTCCACAAAGAGAAAAAAGCGAAACAAGAGCTTGGCAAAGTCAGAAAGAACATACCTTCCTGTTCATCAGAGCTTGAGGTACATCCCCTTGCACAATCCTCTGCGCAAGCCTGTAGAAGGTTATGGTTACAGGAAGATGAAGTCAGCCACTACGTGAGGAATATACCTCAATTAAAAAAACTAGCATGCAAACACAGTGCTTACCCTTCAGAAATTGCAGTTTTCCCAACGCCTGGTTCACCAATCAGTACAGGATTGTTCTTTGTTCTCCTAGAAAGAATTTGAATACATCTACGTATCTCATCATCCCTCCCAATAACAGGGTCAAGCTTTCCTGCTTTTGCCATGGCTGTCAAATCTTTTCCATATTTCTCCAATGCTTCATACTTCCCTTCAGGATCTGCAACGCCTAATAATGTGAGACATTTTTATTACATAAGGCTTCCAATAGCTTGGAAGCATCAAAACCAGTATGTGAAACTAATTGACAGACAACAATGAATAAGCATATAAAATTACAAATGAGTGAAACCAAATAAGGAGGGAAAAAAGAAAAAGGTTAAATGCTTCCTTGCTTGCAGCATCATAATGGTGGATGGTTTATGGTTGACTATTACAAACTTTGACTATTAGCAACAACCAGTGCAAATGCACGAGAAATGTTAAGTTTTTAACCGAACATGCACCATACATGCATATACAAAATCTTAAAGAGAGAAGATTTCACCTTGATCTATAACTGATTGGCGTCCCCTTATTGATTCTATTGCAGATTTCAGAGTTGGCAGAGATATCTGAAAATCCCTAAACAACTGCTTCCCAAATCGTGTGTCTTGAGCATATGCAAGAACCAAATGCTCAACAGAAACAAATGAATCATTATATTCTTTCTTATATTCCCTAGCTCGCTGGATCAGAGCCTCCAAATCACGTCCTAACATTGAACCAGCTGATTCACCAAGAACCTAATACATTTGGAAAGCAAAGCAATAAGTAGACTATAACAAATTTCAGGATATACAATGTTTGAAAAATTGCAAAGTTACCCTAAGTGTTTTGGAATGTCTTCCACACTTTACCTACCCAAATGACAGATGCTAAAGATGAAGTGAGCTGTCACATCTGAATTTATGCTTTAGATTTCAATGAGGGCTCATCAGCTATGGCGCACAAGAGAAATGAGCTACAAATTGACTGATATCCGTAACTCTTTTCATTAATGTAAAACTACGCATGTAAAGGAGTATTAACAAGAAAGTACTGATAAGCGTTCATTTTAACCAAGGTGTGTACCAACTCCCAAAAGTAAATAAGCCTTTACTGTTATGATTGCTAAGTTTCACTCAACATAAATTCATACATGGAAATGTTAAACAAACGCAAAGCTCAGACTAATCACACAGACAAAAGCAAGGATATATTAGAAATTACCTTAGGTTGGCGTTGGATAAACTTATCAGTAGCCTCTAAAAGACGGGTATTATCAACCCCAATTTTTGAAAAGATCCTACGAGCAAGACCATTCTTCTGCTCCAATAATGATTTCATCAAATGCTCAGTCTCCACTATCTGATGCTTATTCTCTTTAGCCACATCCGGAGAAGATACAATTCCTTGCCATGCCATGTCCGTAAATTCTTGTTGTGTAATCTGTTAAATTAAACAAATACCCAAATCAAAAAACCAAAAAGAAAAAAAAAAATCAATCAAAGACCAACATCCTTCTTGTGAACTATAACGTACCCTTCCACTAGAAGAATCACCATCACATCGAACGAGAAACGACCTCCGACTTCTAGAAATCCTGCCATAACCAGCTGCGCTCCTTCTGAACTGAAGAGACTTCACAGAACTATATTTCAAAGGGAAGCTTAAACACTGAGGAGAAAACAATGCGTTTCTGTTGTTCTGAAGTGGAGGAGATGGACAGAGAGTAACACCAGCGAAAGATGCGGCAGTAGTCGCTGCCATAATGGAAGCAGGAGTAGAAGTGAATAAGCTTCGAGTTAAAATCAGGTGTAATAGGATAAAGGCGAAGTCTTTGCGTGGGAATGAGGAAATTGAATAGATGGGAAATTGATATTATAAATGATGATTAAAAAAAGGAGGAAGGAGGAGGGAGGTGAAATGAAAGTGAGAGCTAAGGCTGTGGAGTGTTCTCGAAAGGTCGGTCCCCATATCGTTAGGATTTGGAGAGATAGAAGACGACGAGGAAAGCTCGTTCCTTTGATCGAATGGATCCACGTGGATTTACCTGGACTCTGGACCCAATTGAAAAATCCATCTGAATTTGGTCTACTTCTGGAAACTTGTCCAAATTAGTGGTTTAATATTTAAATTACAGTTTCTCCATTAAGATAAAAAGATGTTACGATGGTAATCGGGTGCCCGCGAAAATACCCGTTTATTATATTTGAACTCTTTCGGGTCTCATTGCTTGTTTAAGGACACATCTTAAAATCCATTTTCATCCCATATAATTTTTATGATAGATGTTACGTATCCACCAATACATAAATAAATAGATCATTTGTGAATTTGACAAACTAAGTCATATATAATTGTAAATTTAACAAACAAATTTAAAGTTGAAACACCTTAAATATACAAATAAACGTAATATATAATCTAATTAAAGTTATATTAATTGATATATAATTGGATTTAGGGGTAAATTTTTAAGTTTTATTCTTGCCAAGGGATTTTTATATAAAAAGTAGTAATATTTTTAAAAACTACACAATCAACACAATAAAAAATAAATTATAATAATAGCAAAAAGATTCCTCCCAACATGTTTCTCTCCTCTTTCTCCAAAAATTTCTCTTCCTCTTATTTCTGCTTTTCTCTTTCATCTTATATAATTAAAAACTATTTTTTTTTTCATTTTCTTCTATATTTATTCATTTTTTTCTCATTCGATTTTAGAATGTTTTTTTCAATTTTTTTTATTCCAAATGAGATTTATATATGTATATTTGTTAGCATTAATATTGCACACAATCTACAAATACTGCGTATATAATATTATACCCTTTTTCTCTTTCTTTTACACATATATTGTTTTTATATTGATTTCATATTGGTTTTATACTGCAATTATACTGATTGTATACTACGAATATGAAAACCATATCTTTTTTTTTTCTTCATCTTTGTTTTTGACACTAATATTGCATAATCTGAAAAATATTGCATATATATTGTTTTTACACTAATTTTATAGCTTTTTTTTTTATATATAGCTTTTCTTTTTTTCACGTATATTGTTTTTATATTAATTTTGTACTGATATTATATTGAGTTTATATTGCAACTATAAAATCAATATATAATTGATGTGTAAAACCAACATCAAATCAATATAAAAACGATATATTTGAAAAAAAAAAAAAAAAAAAAGATACGTGCAGAATCTGCATACTGCGTCTAATATTAATGCAAAAAACAAAGATAAAAAAAAAAGGAATATATATATATATATATATGAATTTCGTTTCAATGAGGGGAAAAAAAAAAACAAAAAATACTTTCTCAAATCGAATGATAGAAAATGAACGAATATAGAGATAAATAAAAAAATAGGAAAAAAAAAAGGATAAAGAAAATATAAATCTTTTCAAGAGAGAGACGCAACACGTTGAAAGAAAATACCATAAATGTAATTTGTTAAAAATATTTACTCTAATAAATTCAATAACAAAATTTTTAAAAATATAAATACTTTAACATGATTACCTTTTATATTTATTTATTAAAAGAGAGAAATAATAATAATTATCTCAATTTTAAATAGCCTCATTTGAATTGGACAGTGTCAAATATCTATGAAATTTGTACCTATAATCATCCTAAAGAGTGATAGCAAAACAAAATTAATTACATGAATAGAATCTATATATATATATATATCATGGAAATACCACTCTACTACCATCTTGCAAATTGCAAAATCACCTTAATTAGCATTTCTAAAAAGCTATTAAATAGCTCTGATTATGAACACCACATTGAGTTGGAGCCCACTCTTTGGAGATGCCTGATGAGGGTTTAACAATCAATTGTAAGGATTTGGAGATCTTTGCTGTTGTGTGTTAGCAATTACATATCCTGTTCCTCATCTATTTATAGGCTAATCAAAGCATCATTGATGAGATATAGTTTAATGATAATGAATAAAAACTAAATATCATCGTCTGGCAAAATCTACAAACCCCTCGTTTATGGGATGCAACTCTTTGCGATGCTTCAACTTTGTGTTTAGAAAAACACTCTTCTTAAGTACACAGCTAACTTCATTTTCACACAATCGAAGAACATTAATGAGACCAAAAAAGCATCATTATGTTGTTCTATCAAGCTATATGTACGAAGACATTATAGTAAGTTACAACCATTATTTTGCTTAGCTTATTGAAATTCCAGTAGCACACAGATCAACGCAAGAGGAACATGTCAAACAGAAGTCGCTCGTAAATCCTTGCAACCCATTATTCTATGGTTCTCCACCAAGCTCCACCCTCAGGTTGTCATACGGAAACACTTTTGGTGTCTGGTAACCAAGTCAAAAATGTCAAATGGTGAAATGTAGAACACCAGTTAATTAACAGAGAGAGAGAGGCGCGCACACACACACCAAAAAAAAAAAAAAACAACTCATTAGTTACACAGGGCAAAGGCAATTGATTAACCAAGATAGCTAAGAGAGAGAGTAGCATTTTTGACACATCAATCAATGACAAAATTTTGAATTCAAACTCCAACAAATCTTCCTATTCTCAAATCCTCGCCAATATACTCATAAAGTCTTACCAAACAAATTTTCAAAGCAAGTTCCATAAGTCCAACAGGGTAGATAATTAAACTGAGATGTAAACTACAGTTAAAATAATTTCAAAGGTTTCTCATACTATACTGAACCATCTTAAGCAAACTGTTATGAATTTTTCTTTTCACTTCAAAAGCTGGATGACCAATCAAATGCTTGTCAAGGTTACAATCGTAATTCAGTATGAACGAAAAGTGTCCTTATTTCAAGCAACAGGATTTCTAACTAATATATAATGTGGCTTCTTTCTTTCTTGGTCAATAATAATCACATCTTACTGCCAAATGATGAAACCAATACAGCTAAAGAAAGAACAAAACACTACAAAACCAAACTCCTCAAGAACTGCACACATGAGATTGTATCCTATCCTGTGCTGTCCAAAACTCTTAAGTTTCTACCTTTATGGGAACTGCAATTAGTTAAAAGGATGTCACTCCTCTCTATTCATAACCACCAAAGCTACTCTCCTTCTAGCTAAGGTGTTATCAACAGCTTTCCTACAAAATCAACTCACCTTCCTTCTCCATCAAAACAACCTTCAACAAATCTGGCATATTCTTAACACCCCATTCCAAACCTCATTTGAATATTCACACTGAAAAGATAAAATGGTAAACCTTATCAGACCTGCAAAAAATGCACGTGTCATTAACAATAACCTTCCACTCAAACAATCTCTCTGGTAGACAGCATATTCTTCAAAGCCAGAACTTTGCCATGGAATATGCTTCCTTCCCGCTCTAACTCCCACAAAGAAACTTTTGCAGCTCTATCTCTCCAAGAATCCCACCGCTTGAGATAGAGAACTTACCTCTCCTTTCGAAAGTCCATACACTGATTTCAGACATATTTCTTCATTAACCTGAATATTGCCAGACAACCTCCCAAGCTTGCTGGCACCTATGATCAACTAAATCAGGCAGAAACTAATGTTTCCAATCCAACAGCAACAAACTCTAGCAAATTTAGTAATACCCAATCCCTATATTCACATCAGAAAATCAATCAAGCAAGCCCATCAAATCAAAGGGGCAAACAAAAAAGTAAATATTATGTCCATTACCCATCCATATCCTTAACATGGTTTAATTTCATCCTAAACTTCATCATACACCTGCACGCACAACTAGCATCCATAGCCTTAGTTATACCCCAAAAAATCAGTTTTTTCAGTTTTAACTTTAGTGACCCACACGGCCCATAGATAAACTTCCAAAGAAAGCAACTAAAATCTTCTTAGTAACCCCAGTTTTATTCCAAACAGCATATATCCTTCACAATCTTCCAACAACCCCCCCCCCCCCCCCCCCCCCCCCCCAAAAAAAAAAAAAAAAAAACCCCTTCCCCCCTTTTCTTCTCCCCTCGCCTTCTTCTTCCACTTCAGTTACACGCTTCTTTCCAAGCAAGAGGAGGTCCATTCATCCCATCCAACTTACCTTTCCATAAGCCACTCGGCATAGCTCCTTTTCATTTAATTATTTCTAAATACCTTCGTACCCAGCCAATTATCGATACAAAGTGCAATGATATGCATAGAGGAAAAAAGAAAACACATGCACATAAAGAAAACGTAATTCAGAAACACTAATAGACCATCTGCTCTCATTTTCACAATTTTCCCCAAGAGAAATAGTACAATAGTTGAATTATCAAAGGTCACGAGAACATCACACAAGAATTAAACTAACTATTAAATGAGAACAGTGAAGGCAAAAAAGAAGGGCAGCGCAAATGAAAATTCAAATTATTAACACTGGGAGAGGGCCTAGTCGACTGCACAATGTTGCAAACATGTTGATTAGACTTGATAGTATATATATTTAAGGAAGCATTTGAATTGCCCCTTTCTATTGGAATAGTTGAAAGTCTTCTTCTCAGGGGATTTTTCTTTGTTTTTCTATAAAGATATAAATATTCCTCTGCTGATGCTTCAGTGGCATTTCCCGCCACATTTAGAGTTAAATTACCTCATAATTATACATTGTTTAGCCATGATATTCCCCTGATTTAAATATAAAATAGTCTATGTCATACAGCATGGTTAAAGCTCACCATAAATGCAAGAAACTCTCATTAATCAACATAGGCCCAGCACGTTTTAAGAGTTAAGACTGAATCTGTATTACTAGAAATTCACTTTTTCCCTCAGTGAGAATGCTAGGAAACAGATTGGGAGAGGTGAACATATTGGGAAGTTAGACCACGGGCCAAAGTCTGGAGATTTTATGTCAGGAAGAAGAAAGAATCACTTCCAGATAATGAGATGGCAGAAAGCCAGGATTATTTCGATTGGAAGAAGGGATACCTTATATAGGTGGGACAGAAACTCGAGAGGGGACATTAACTGATTTTGTTGAATTTTGGGGTTCGAGGGTTTCAACCTTAGTGCTTGCGACGGGATGGTCTAACTCTTGTTTAGTTCTTTGCATATGTTCAGCAGAGCTGTAGCTACATATGCTCATGTGTCATATCAGTAAACTTGTACTTCTAACTGATATCAATGAATTCACATTAGTGCTTGAGAGTGTTTTCTGTTATTTTTCAGCGTGGTGTTTACAGCATCCCTAAGGCAGGGACATCTTCTCTCTATAGCAAACTTTTAGCTTCTGAAGTCAGTCACAGCAATCTATGACAATATCCAAATTATCAAGTATCAATTAACTTTCCTAAGTACAGAAACACAACATACAATCAGTATGAGGCTTCAGAATCTAAAGTAACAATCAGTTTGAGGCTTCAGAATCTAAACTAAAAATTGTTTGGAGGCTTCAGCATCTATTGCAAAATGGTTTATTTGCCCCTTGAATATCAATAACCACAAGACACAAAGAGGTAACAATATTATTAGAATAATATGCAGTATATTATGTTGTATTACAAGGAATTCAAATCAACACATAGCTACATCTCTGAAGATGCAACGTATTCACATGACAGGATGTCAATTGCATACCAAGAAGCAAAATAGTAAGTGTGTACAAGGACACCAGTTAACCATTCACAACACATTCACATTACTTGTAAGAGAATAAGGGTATTTTGCCCTGTTAGTACAGAAAACAAAGTTCAAAACCAATATATTTGGAAAAAAGTTGCTTGAGAAGAGATCAACTAATCTGTAGCATAATCAGGACTAGCATACATCTCATTCAGATTTCAGAGGGCTACCAAGACCACCGACGCCAGATTTCCTTTCTTTTGAACAGACCTTAGGTCCTACTCAATAACAACAGTATATACAGAACCTAAACATCCTCCACAATATAACATAATCATTTACCAACAACCAGCAACTCAAACCTTGCTCATTTTCCACGTAGGCAAAACCCCATTCTATCAATTGAGATCAAAATTGCAACAAATCAAATTGGGTTCCCAACCAAAGCTAATTAATAGCAACAAAAAAATAAAAGTCCACATTAATAGACAGTAAATAGAAGAGTTTTTAGTCTTACAAATGGTATCTTAGAAGCTTTGTCATTCCACACCGTCAACAGTCCAAGCGAGGCGAAAAACCCCAAACCTCCACACAGCCAAGCCAACGCCTCGTACTGTTGAGACCAGAAAAAAGAAATACATAAAAACTAGACTTAACTCCTAAAATTTCAAATTACCAAAAGAATTTGATCTTTATAAGTTTATAAAAATTACCTTTCCAACGGTATCTGCAATGCGATCGATGCAAGGTTCGGGAAACGGAGTTCCATTGTCCCAAATCAGTTCGTCGTTAACTGGAAGCTGAAACACAGAAACAAATTAAATGTTTTAGGGATTTTAAAATTACATGAAATGCTATAAAAAATTTGAAACTGAAAACAAGGATAGGCATAGGGATTTATGAATACGAGAATACTAACAGGTTTGTCGGGGACGATGTGTTTGCCGACAGGGACGCCCATGCCGGAGCGGAGGCGTAGAGAGGAGGCGACGGAACGGCTAACGACGCCGTTTCCTCCCATGATCCGTGACGCCACATTGCTCAATCTTCCTGCCATTTTCGTTTCCCTAAGCGGGATTCAACCGACGTTCCACTTTTCTGTAGAGTTACTCTGTTCGCTTCCTATTGATTTCTGCAATCAGCTTTGCGCTCAACGCGATTGATGCGAGCTGATTAACGGGAGCAGAAGTGGGCCTCTACCATGATCAAGCCCAAGTCTAAGCTCTATAGTCAATTGGGCTTTTCACCGCATTAAGATAAAAATAAAAAAATTTACATTATTTTAAATCAGTATCAATAAAAATAATAAAACTAAATTGATATGTTATTAGAGAGTATTAATATAATATTATGTATGGACTAAGAATATAACATATGATATGTTGAGGTGTAAAAAGGATGATGATTCTGCTAATGCAGTTGTTTGTGATGTTTCGGCTAACTTAATTAGTTGATATATTCTGTATTATATTTGTTTTAGTTTGAATGTTGGACACTGGCTTGTTGGAATGATGCAAAATCTTATTTCAATGGTTTGATTAGTATGAAATGAGCTAAATTATTATTATTATTATTATCATCATCATCATCATCATCATCTTTTATTTTCAAGTTAATAAGTGAAGGATACATATACATATGTATCCGAGTTATAGAAACGGGTTACTTCTTGTAACGCAGAATCCACATGAATGAATACAGCAAAAAGATCTATGAGCCGATTACGTATCACCGGTCAATGGAAAACCAACACCGACATATTCGGAAGGAATCCGTGTAATCCAAGAACTAAAGCGATAGAGATGGAGAAAGAGAAGGTAGAGAGAAAAGCTAAGAAAGAGGAAACAAATTTCTTCTGCTTCCTTTTCATATTCATATCAACCCTTTTATATATATATATATATATATATATAAACTAATAATTAGCTTGATGTAAACTCACAAACTAGTTTATTAGCTTGATGTCTAGCTTATTAGCTTGATGTCACCTCATAAGCTAGCTTATTAGCTTGATGTCAACTCATTGATATCACACGTATGTGGATATATATATATATATTCTCAACTAATAACATATTCTCAACTCATAAGCTACTGACAGCTTATTAGCTTCAATACTGGATCTAACTGATACGGACGGATCGGGTCCACAAATCCAACAATAAGTAATAAAAAGAAAGCATGTTTTAGATAAAGAGATTTCAAGTGTATACCAAATGAATTAAAATTAATAACACAACTTTAGTAGCTAGACATTGATAAAATTAATTGTAAATGAATAATTACAATTGTCCAACATAACTTATTTTGTTTGACAATTCTTCATGGCCGTTATAATTGTGCAATGAGATGCAATTGTTTGACGAATAAATTCAATTATTCATGGATAGTTACAATTATCTAAATGAGATGTATTGTTTAGTAAATATATACAATTCGTCGTGAACTTTTCTGACAATATGTATAAATAAGTATTAATTGAAATTATCTATATCTTTCTCATGGCCAGTTTGGGATTGCTATTAGTGAAGGTGCTGTTACGAAAAATTAGGTTTCATTACTTTCTTTAAAAGTAGTTTTAAGTGTTTTTCTAGTGCTTTCCCGAATACAATCTGATTTTTACCAATTATGTATTTGAGGCTGTTTTCCACAGTCCCAAAAACAGCTTTCAACCAAAGTAAAGTTATCATTGCTTTGGCTAAAAGCTGAACGCACCCTTAATCTTTCTTACTGAGAGATTTGTAGATAAATTTTTCATAAACCTAACCTCAACAGAAATAAACTTCAAGAACAACAAAATATTGTTGCACTGTAAATGTTATTATCTTATTTTATTACTTTTGATTTATATTGTGTAATTAATTGTGGCTAATGATTTGGTGTACAACATATCTCGTGGAAATAAAATTCTAACAATTAACACTTGTTTATGACTTGCACATAACATGGTTGAATAGTTGCTCAATTTGAACTTTAATAAAAAGTATATTTTGTGGCTTCAGCCCATTCTTAATGTCATATTATTAGTTCAACCCGCCATATGATTAAGATAATTTAACGCATCAATAGGTTAACTTGTAATAATTATGTTCAAACAATATCAATTAATGTCATATTAAATAAATAAAAAAATAAGTATTTAATTGCTTAAGGTAGATATATAATATATAGGAAAAGTAAAAAAATAAAAAAATAAAAATGCATGTGGTTTGCTGGATTTGCAAACACAGGTTTGTGTTTTAAAAATTAACAAATTAGGTATGTAGTTACATTGTTTGACAAAATGAAATCCAATACACTCTCTAAAAACAATCACATCATTTGGATTTTGAGCTGAAATTTTACATGTTAGTCAACATGAATACAATAAATTATGAAAATAAAAGATCTGAAATTTTCGAAAAGCATTAAAAAATGTAAGAAAGTTAAATAATTCAAAAAAAAAAAAAAGAATTATTGTCATAAAATATTCAAATTTTGATGGAAAATTGTTAATAATGCGAGCTCAAAATTATTAGGAAGATGTGAAAGAAAACATTGAAGTTTGCATGGAGATTAGATCAAATATATGTGTTCACACTGTTAACTCAATCTCTTGTTAAATTCAACATTTTTTTTACCATTTAGCATTTTCATAGTTTACCCACTTTATTTATGATTTTTTCCATCAAAATTTTAAAATTTTTGGACCACTTTTCTTCTTCTTTCTTCTTCTTCTTCTTTTTTTTTTTTTTTTACCTTTTTTATTATTTAATTAAAAATTATCTTTCATTTTCTAAAAATTTTAGAGCTTCATTGTTAGTGTTCGCATTTTTGTGACGTGTATTAGATGAAGGACTTTCTTTGCTAACCATGGGGTATTCGTTTGATAATAAAAAAAATCTTATGTCTCTATTTATCAATTTTCAAAACACAATCCTGTATTTACAAAACATTATCATATTTTAAATCATAACATTCTCAGATTGTAAAACATGAAACAATTACATACCTCTTTATCTCGGGTAAATTATATATATGGTACACAGACTTTATCTAATTTCACAGTATGGTACACAGACTTCATTTTTGCTCAACAAAATACATGAACTTAGTGATGACCTAACATTAAAGTACATATAACCTGTAATCAACGGTAAAGTAAAAGAAATTATGGGTAAATTACACCTATGGTACACAGACTTTATCTAATTTCACAGTATAGTATACAGACTTCATTTTTTCTCAACAAAATATATGAACTTAGTGGTGACCTGACATTAGGGTACATATAACCTGTAATCAACGGTAAAGTAAAAAAAATTACTGATGAAGATGAAGCTCCGCTGGTGCCTAATAGAGGAGTAGCAGAATGTATTTTAGAAGATAGCAGAAAGCGTTTTTGTAAATGAGAAAGCAAATTCTTGATGAAATTATTGGACATTTTGAAAGCGAAAGACATAAATCTCAGAATTGGATCAAAAATTATCAAAATTTGGAGGGAGAGAGAGAGAGAGTTGGTAATCGGAGAGCCGTTGACCGGTTTTGAGAATCGAAGAGCTGTTCATCAGTAATTTTTTTTACTTTACCGTTGATTACAGGTTATATGTACCTTAATGTCAAATCACCACTAAGTCCATATGTTTTGTTAAGCAAAACTGAAGTCTGTGTACCATACTATGAAATTAGATAAAGTCTGTGTACTATACTGTGAAATTAAATAAAGTCTGTGTATCATATATGTAATTTACCCGTAATTTTTTTTAACTTTACCGTTGATTACATGTTATATGTACTTTAATGTCAGGTCACTACTAAGTTCATGTATTTTGTTGAGCAAAAATGAAGTCTGTATACCATACTATGAAATTAGATAAAATTTGTATACCATAGGTATAATTCACCCCTTTATCTCTCCAACTCATAACTACAGCCTACAAATTATGTGCCCATTGCTTTTGTTCAAATTGGTCTTTTTTTTTTTTTTCTCTTTTTCTTGTGGAAAAAGGAATAATTTAATTATCTCCAAATCCATAGTCTATGAATTCAAATATAATATAATAATTTTGCAGTATAATTTAACATTACTCAATATTTAAAATTTTTTAAACATTAACTATTTATTTATTAGTAGAAACTTTGTAGTAGTAATTTAATATTTTGCAAAACATATATAATATTTTAAATATATGAAAACATAGTATAAATTCTTGTAGAACTAGTATGAGTATCATCCATTTTCTTTAGTCGTAATATAAAATTTAAAAATATTTGTTAAATTTGAATCTAACCAATTTTATTTTAACTTTTGGTAACTTTATCCTCTCGTAATTTGTTTTGTTTTGATTGAGATAAGTAAAACTTTAAACATGTCAAGTTATTAGCTATAAATTAATATCAGAATACCCATATTTTTTAACTGTTCCTATTTGACGTTTCATTAGTGTTAATTTGTTTCTTTCTTTAAAAAACGGTTCATTTGTTCCTCCATATTTAAATTCTCTAAGTCCCTCTGTCTTCTACAACCCAAACTTGAAAGTTCAATTTTTCTCTATACTACATCATGACCAATATTGTTGCCTTTATAAATTGAATATAACAATGAAATGAAATAAGTAAAAACAAATAAATACAAATTTTATATTCCATCCACTGACAAATACAATTTGTATGAATGTGAGTCATCAAAGCCACATTTATCAATTTTATCAGAAAAAATATAACTCAATTGAAAAGAATAACAAATTGTTAATAAAACAAACGAAATAGGAAATGCTAAAATTAACTAAAGCAAGAATAATTCTAATATGGCTAACTCTCCTTTCTTCGTTGTTAATGTTGCACTTTCTAAATCAGCAAACATCTAGCAAAATAATTTCAACTGAATGAAAAGAAGAAAATTGGTGGCCAAGAACAAAATATAATGAAAAAGAAATTATGAATTGGAGCAGAAACAGAGACAGTTAAGACAAAATTGTGCCGAATTGAGTTAGTGAAAGCTTACTTCTAATCTAATGGCATCTGCAAATTGCAAATAGGGAAGCAATTCTTACTACAAAGCCAACCTAAATTAGAAAAATATAATTATATGCATGAAAAAATGGCCAAAAGCAATCGCATTAGGCAAAGAAAATAAGGTAAAGGTCAAGAATTTTCTTACCAACACTGCAAAAAGTGAAGAAAATAATACGGAAACCATTGAATCAACAGGATTCAAATTACGCAAAGAAGAAAAACATAAGAAACAATTCAATCAAAAAAAGGATTTCCTAAAAACAGAAATTGAAAAAATTTAGAATAGAGCATGAGTTTTACTTAACTAAACATCGACAATGTCGCATCAGACCACAAGAAGACTCTTTGAGGTGCTACAAAGCAGATTGACAAAGGTAGAATGAAATTGAAAACCATTACTGTAAATGTCGAATTTAAAGCAAAGAAGCAAGCTGCAATAGAAAATGAAAATTGAGGAGAGTGAAAATCGTGATATGAGAAATTAAGGAGAAAAAGATAAAATGGGATTTTAAAAATTGAAGTTGTTGGATTTTTTAGGGAGGGTGGAAGACCTTTTTTTTTAAGTTTAGGATAATTTATTATCTGTTAACATTAACTAAATAATTGAAATTTAATTTAAATTAACAATAATTATTAATCAACTCAAAATTAAGAGAAAATTACATGTCAGCATTCAGATTTAGTATATATAGTGATAAAAAAATAAGTATTTAATCACTTAAGGTGGATATATAATATATGGGAAAAGTAAAAAAAAAACATGTGGTTTGCTGGATTTGCAAACACAGGTTTGTGTTTTTAAAATTAACAAATTTAGATATGTTGTTACATTGTTTGACAAATGGAATCATTTATCCAACATACTCTCTAAAAACAATCACATCCTTTGGATTTTGAGCTGAAATTTTACATGTTAGTTAATATGAATACAATAAATCATGGAAATAAAAGCTCTGAAATTTTCGAGAAGCGTTAAAAAATGTAAGAAAGTTAAATAAATCACAAAAAAATAGAATTATTGTCATAAAATATTCAAATTTTAATGGAAAATTCTTAATAATGCAAGCTCGAAATTATTAGGAATATATGAAAAAAAAAATCAAAGTTTGCATGGAGATTAGATCAAATATACGTGTTCACTCTGTTAACTCAATCTCTTGTTAAACTCAACAATTTTTTTTTTACTATTTATCATTTTCGTAGTTTACCCACTTTATTTATGATTTTTTTAATCAAAATTTAAAAATTTTTGGACCACTTTTCTTCTTCTTTTTTTTAATTAATATTAGAGCTTCGTTGTTAGTGTTCGCATTTTTATAGCGTGTGTTAGATAAAGGACTTTCTTTGCTAACCATGAGGTATTCGTTTGATAATAAAAAAAAAAATCTCATGTCTCTATTTATCAATTTTCAAAACACAACCCTGTATTTACATAACCGACAAACACCATGTTTTTTTTTTTTTTTTTCTAATATATATTTGATCCACCTCCAACTAACCATTCGGATTCGAATTAAAATATATATATATAATTTATCATATTTTAAATCATAACATTCTCAAATTGTAAAACGTGAAAAAATTACATACAAATTATGTGCCCATTGCTTTTGTCCAAATTGGTCTTTTTTTTTTTGCTCTTTTCTGGTTAAAAAAAAAAAAAAAAAAAAGAGAGAATAATTTAATTATCTCCAAATCCATAGTCTATGAACTTCTAGTTTTGTAAATTGTCAATTATGCATTTGATCGTAATTGATCAACAAACTAATTTGTTATTGGTTTAATTGCATTTCTATTGTTTCAGTTGCCCATAATCCACCAAACTTTGTTCAAATAGCTTATAAGAGACTAAATGATGAGAAAACACCACAATTATAAAAAAGATAATTGACTTTGTATTTAAAATTGGGATCACAATGATAAAAAATAAAATAAAATTAAATTAAAAGCAATAGACTAATTGTTTCGAGAGAGTTTCAATTTTTGGGAAAAAAATAGAAAAGTTGAACTTGATTACAACATTTCACCAAGCAAATAAACTTCTTGTTATAATTGAATTTCCTAAAGACCTTAAATTGAACTTCAATTGAAGTACAAATTTAGAAATCGTAGCAAATAATTGTATCATCCAAAATAAAAAAGAAGTCTAAATAAAGAATATTCCTTTTATTACAATTTAGAAAAAAAAAATTTTAAAAAAAAAAAAAATCACAACTCAATCTCAGTTGGGTTTATTATAATAAGTCCCCCTTGCCGCTTTATATACGTTTCCAACTTTATTTAAATATTAGTTTCTTTTTTTTCTTTTTTTTCTTTTTTTTTTTTTGTCGGTGTCCATAGAATTTTGCGATAAAGTAACATTTTCTCTACTAATTCACGTATATAATTAAAGCAAGAACAATAATTATTATAATTTCCTACTGTGGTGGGTTTCTTTATAACTTAATTTCCTTTTTGGCTTCACCATTACACTGTGCTACAGGCTACAGCAAAACAAGAGTGTCGGTTGAGTTAACCTATTTTGTAAGTGTGAAGTCTATGCTTTCAGGGAGATTTGAACCGTAAACTTAATTCCTAACTAGGGAGAAATGCATTTACTACGAGGCCATTGCTGGATAAAATTTAAAATTAATTGATCGCGTAGTCATACTCAATCTTCTTGTACTTGAGACTGACAAAAATTACTAGTACTTTAAAATGATGTAAAAAAAGAAAAAAAATAAAAATTTAATTTTGAAATAAATTAAATATAATTAATATTGGTGATTTTGATTCCAAATTAAACTAAATAAAATTACTAATTGGTAATTATGATTATTGTTAGGTTTATGGACTCGATCTGTCCGTATTAGTCAAACCCAGTATTGAGAAGCTAATAAGCTGTGAGTAGCTTATGAGTTGAGAATAGCTTATTAGTTGAGAATATATATATATATACACGTGTGATATCAATGAGTTGACATCAAGCTAATAAGCTAGCTTGTGAGTTGACATCAAACTAATAAGCTAGCTTATTAGTTGAAATATATATATATATGTGTGTGTGTGTGTGTGTGTGTGTGTCAAGGGGTTGATATGAATAAGAACAATTAGGAAGCAAAAGAAATTTATTTCTTCTTCCTTAGCTTTTCTCTCTAGCTTCTCTCTCTCTCCATCTTGGTCGCTTTAGTTCGTGGATTAAACGGATTCCTCCCGAATACGTCGGTGTGGATTTCCCGTTGACCGGTCATACGCAACCAGCTTGTAGATCTTTCCGCTGCCCTCATTCCTGTGGATTCTGCGCTACAAGAGGTAACACGTTTCCACAACCCGGATATATTTGTATATGTATCCATCATTGGTATCAGAGCTTGATTTTGCGTATTCTGTCAATTTTAAGCTTGATTTGTACATATATGATGTATATTGATGGAGAAAAAATTATTTTTTGTGGAAACTAATTTTGTTCATAGAAAAATTATTTTTGGTGGAAAATAATTTTTTTGGTGGTTGTATTATGGTGATTTTTGTGAAAATCGGAGACAAATCTTTGTGAAAATCGGACCATTTTGGTGGAAATACAAGTTTTTCCATTTTTTCTGGCGAAAACACAAGGTTTTTCATTTTTTCCGGCGAAACACAAGGTTTTCCAATTTTCAGGTCTGAAACGAGTTTCAGTCTCGCCAGTGGGAGTTTGAGCGTCAAACTCATAGTTCCGGTTGTCAAATAGACAAATCGACACCACTACTATGACCGGAGACCCCAAAAACCATAGGACGGGCGGAATTTCGCGGCCTGGAAAAGCCAGTAAGGCGGTGCGTGGCGTGCAAGCGTGACCTACGAGATTCACGTGCCAGTGCTGAGGCGCTGACGGGGGACGCCACGCGGCGTGCACGAATTGGTCCACGTAAGCAACGTGGCGGCCCACGGTCCAATATGCGTGTGCCACGTGGCGCGAGTACGTCGAGCGTGCTAGCGCATCCGGCAGCGCGTGCGGCGTCCTCCTGGCGGCGTTCTGTCTCCTTTTTCCTGTAGATTGGGTTTTTACGATTTTTTCGATTTTTTGGTGAATTTTATTTAATTTTTTGGTGAACAGAAAATATTATTTCGTATTTTCAATTTTTGAAAATTATTTAAAAATTATTTTCTGTTTGTAAAAAATTCCAGAAAATTAATAAAATTTTTTAGAAAATCCAAAAAATCAGTAGGTAATTTTTATGAGACTTGAATAAATTGATATGTGTTTCAATTATTAAAGAGAATGTATAAGTACATTAATATTTATTTTGTTCATTGTAAATGTGTTACAATAATGATTTGAGTTATATAAATTACCCGATGTTATAAGGGATATGAAAATCACAAAATAAGCTGGGATGATAATAAGGAAATTGTTCCTTACATTATCATATTGCAATAGTGCATTTGGACAAGAGGCCTGTGTAGAGGTTTTTGGGAGTAATGTCATAAGGACATTTTCGGTCTAAAATTTATTTTAGAGAATAGTTTCTCTGTTTGAACTATGTGAGATTGCTCAAATTAATAATTATAGAAAATGAATTTGTTTTATTTTTCTATAATTGATTATTGGTTGATTATTATTTGTTTATGTTGGTGAAATAAATATTTGAGGATGTTTATTTGGTTTTATTGTTTTGGGTAATAATAAAATTAAATCAACATAAATAATAACAATTTTTCTCATGAAAAAGTTTTGAGATTAAAACCATAAGTCGAGTTCATTATGCATATATGTATTTTATTAGTAAGGTTGAATATTAGAACTTAGAGGGTAATTAGAGCCTTTATGGTCTCTTTTCCAAATTGAATTCTAGTGTAAGACTTTGCTAATAGGATATTGGTTGTGTATTGAATATTCGTGTATTGTTTTAACTTCTAATAAGTCGTGCTACTACATGTATTGTAGATCAAGTACACAAAATGGCATCTATTAGCAAATCGATTGTGGCCGATTTGAATAAGGATCTCAGATTGAATGGAGACAATTATGAGATCTGGAGCATGAGGATCCAATATGTACTAGAGGATCAATATCTTCTAGATTCCCTGGTGACGGTTATGACCGAACCCCAAGAAGGGAATACTGTTCAACATAGGCGGGACAGACTAGCTTTTAAAGCTTGGAAGAAGAGAAATCCCACTGCCCATCTCATCCTGTTGAGTGCAACAGATGATAACATCGCTAAGCAGTTTTGTAAGTATGAGAACGCAAGCGATCTGTGGAAAGCTCTAAAAGAAAAGTTCAAAGGTGTGTCTCTGACAAAACTTCGTTCTCCGACGATTAAGCTCGACACTTACAAGAAACGTCTTGATTCTACAATGAAAAGACATTTAAGAGAAATGTCTAATATGATAAGTGAGCTTAGCGATGCAGGTCATAAGTTGACTGAAGAGCAGAAAGTTCAAGCTGTTACTCGCTCTTTGCCTAACAGTTGGGAGCATATGAAGATGCACCTAACTCATACCAAAAGTAGTAAGACTTTTGATGATGCAGCTCGCCACCTTAAGTTAGAGGAGGATCGCTTAGCATCGATTAAGGTCAATACTGAGGCTAACGATGCATCTGCTGGAAATAGTTCTGGCAAGAAGCGTAAGTGCTTCTATGGCAAAGGCAAAGAGCAGGCTAGTGAGCCCAAGAAAGCTGAAAAGAAAGGGAAAAATAAAAACAAAGGTAGAAAAGTGAACATTTCAAGAGTGGAATGCTTCAATTGCCAGAAAAAGAGGCATTATGCCAAAGACTACAGGTCTGAGGCTAAGGTACATATTAAAAACTCATGTGTGAGTAAATTATATGTATTTAGTACGGTTTTTCTAACTAAATATGATCCTATGTGGATTGTTGATTCAGGTGCAACGGACCATGTGACAAGGGGCCGAGGTTCCTTCATTAAGTTCCGTCGAATCCCATTAGGATCAAAGTGGATCTATGTTGGAAACAACTCGAGAGTTGAAGTCCAAGGGATTGGCACATGTAGATTAATTCTGAGAAGTGGTCAGACCCTTCTCCTGTATGATGTTTTATTCGTTCCCAAAATTCGACAGAATTTAATTTCTATTTCAGCTTTATTGAATATGAGATTCAATTTGTTCTTGGATAATAACAGTTTGCATTTGTGTTTGGTTGAAACCTTTTATAGTTCAGGACATATTTCAAATGGTTTGCTTGTTTTGGATATTGTTCCAATAAATAATGCATTTTTCTTACAATCTACTTCTACTTCTATACGCAATAGAGAAAGTGAAGATGTAATCTGGCATGCTAGGTTAAATCATATTGTCCAAGACCGAATGAGTTGGTTAGCCAAATTAGGTTTATTAGGCAATTTAACTAAGGTTGAATTACCTCCTTGTGAATCATGTCTTAAAGGAAATATGTGTAAGAAACCATTTGGAAAAGCAACTAAGGCTGAGTTCCCTTTATAATTAATCCATTCTGACGTATGTGGTCCTATGAATGTAAGGGCAAGGCATGGGGCCTATTATTTCATCACTTTTATTGATGACTATACTTGGTATGGTCATATTTATTTGATGTCTCACAAATCTGAAGCTTTAAGTTGCTTTAAAAGGTTTATAAACCTTGTTGAGAATTAATTAAATATCAAAATCAAAACTTTAAGAACTGACCGTGGTCAAGAATATCTATCAGATGAATTCAAAGTTTTGTGTGATGAAAAAGGAATTATGCATCAGTTGTCAATTCCTTACACTCCGCAACAAAATGGTGTTGCAGAGAGGAGAAATAGAACTCTTCTTGATATGGCTAGATCTATAATGGTTGCAACAAATTTGCCTGTCTCCAATTGGGGAGATGCGTTGCTTATAGCTATATAAGTTTTCAACCGATTGCCCATTAAATCTGTCACATCCACCTCTTATGAGCTGTGGACGGGTAGAAGACCCGATTTAAGTAATCTCAAACCGTGGGGTTGCATCATTTTCGCCCATGATACCTCGGGTGAGTTTGGGAAACTAGGCTCAAGAGGCAAAAAGTGGCAGAGTTTGAATCACATGTATAAAAAAGACCTCGGGTGAGTTTGCGTCTTTATGAGGTATCCAGATGTATAAAAAAGATATGTCTTAGTGGGAGAAACAGAAGACGGAAAAGTGACAGAGTTTGAATCACGTGACGTCATTTTCTTAGAGAATGAGTTCCCTAAGATAAGCGAGGTGGACCATGATTTTCCATTTTATGAGGAATTAGAAACTAACGGATCTCTCCATTCGAGTGGGAGAAATTTTGAGGAAAGTAAAAGTTTTCATGAACCTCAAAACGTTACGAATGATTAAGATCAAGGTCTAGATCAAACTCCAATTCCTAGTAAGTATATGGATCTAGACTTTAGTAGGAGTATGGAACATGGTCCAAGTGGGAGTATACCAAATTACGATAAATATATGAGACATGTTTATCAGGATTCGGTACCACTTAAATCTAAAAGATAAAAAGTCAAATGCCGATGATTTAATATAAAAAGCACGGCTTTTTTAGTTGGCCCACAAGATGATGATGAGCCTAGAAATTACAACGAAGCTCTCTCATGCTCTGCAAGAAATGAATGGATTAAGGCTATGGAAGAAGAAATGGCTTTCATAAGATCTAACAAAGTTTGGGAACTTGTTGATCTGCCAAAGGGAAGAAAAGCTATTGGGAACAAGCGGGTCCTCAAGATCTAATGGCAGTATCGAAAGATACAAGGCCCGCCTTATTGCTAAGGGCTATACATAACAGGAAGGGATAGATTATGAGAAAACTTTCTCACCTGTTATGAGGTTCACATCCATTAGATTAATCCTGACAATTGTTGCAAATCTAGACCTAGAGCTACATCAAATGGATGTTAAGACTGTTTTTCTCAATGGAGAATTGGACGAAGAAATCTACATGGATCAACCTGTAGGTTTCATCATAAAAGGTAGTGAACAAAAGGTTTGCAAATTGAAGAGATCAATTTATGGCCTTAAACAGTCTTCTAGACAATGGTACCTTCGATTTCATAATGCGATGACATCAAATGGCTTCATGGTGATTGAAGAAGATCATTGTGTCTATAAGAAAAGCTCTGAAACTAGATTTGTGATTATGTCATTATATGTTGATGACATTCTGATTATAGGAAATTACATGGAATATGTGAATCAAATCAAAGCTTGGTTAACATCAAGTTTTGAGATGAAAGATATGGGTAAAGCAGCTTTTATCCTTGAAGTTAAGATTTCGAGGGATCGTTCAAAGAAATTGTTAGCATTGTCTCAAGACACATATATTAATAAGGTTCTTGAACGTTTCAATATGAACAACTATAAACCCGTAGATAGCCCAATGTCTAAGGGAGTGACCCTTAGTACTGATATGTGTCCCTAAACACAAACAGAAATGGATCAGATGAAAAATGTTCCTTATGCGAGTGTTGTGGGCAGCCTCATGTATGCCATGATGTGTACTACATGTGATATTTGTCAGGCAGTTGGCATGGTGAGTAGATATCAGTCCAATCCCGGATAAGCATATTGGACAGCGGTAAAGAGGATACTGAGGTATCTTAAAGCCACCATGGATTACTCTTTGTGTTATCAAGGTAAGGATCTGCAATTGAAAGGATACACAGATGCAGATTGGGCAGGAGATGTGGATGAGAGGAAATCCACTTTTGGTTGTGTTTTCTTACTTAGTAATGGTGCAGTATCATGGAGCAGTAAGAAATAAACATGTATTGCCCTATCCACGATGGAAGCGGAGTATATGTCATACTCGTCCGCAGTTCAAGAGGGAGTATGGTTACATAGATTTATGAACCATTTATGTATTACTCCCTCAAATGCTCCAGTGGTGATAAACAGTGATAGTCAGTCTGCTATTGCGTTTGCTAAGGATCAGAGGTTCCATAGCAAGTCAAAGCACATAGGATTAAGTATCACTTTGTTAGGGACTTAATAGCACGCAAAGAAGTTAATTTGAAATATGTATCGACTCATGGCATGGTAGCAGATCCATTAACTAAACCTGTCACGAGAGATGTTTTTGTGAAACATGTAAGATCCCATGGTTTTCGTAGGATTTGAATTACATATTTCTGTATGTTTGAGAACATATTATTCAATAAAGTTTAAATTGCAATACACGAGTGCAAATATTAATTTGTTAATATTTGTTGTTATATTTTGAGATGCATGTCGGACAGAAAAGTAGCTCACTCATACGAGCGTTTACCCTTATTTTGTCATTTGTTGACAAATGTAAAGGATGAGGCTGTTTTTGAACAAATGAGAGCTTGTTCAATAATAGAAGCCGTTTCGCTTAAATTATGGAAAAGAGTTTTCATTAAAGTGTGAAATTTATATACATGCAAAAGGCAAGTATGTAAGAGATTATATGTAATCTAAAAGGCTTATTGTAAGCACCAAGAGCTTGTTCTGTCTTTGTAGCCAGAAGTAGTCTATAAGTGGACTAAGGTTGGATGTTTTGGCACGTCTAACCAATGCTTTCGTATGATGTTAATATAGACATGCACTTCTTTCAAGAGGAAAGAAGATAACATCATAACACATGTTTTCATACCATATGTGCTTAGCGACCCTGAGATGGAAAAGTAGTGATCTCAACTTTTTCTAATGTGTGACTCTAGCAACGAAATAGAGGTTTTGTTGAGTTAACTATCCTTAAGACCCTAACTTATTATGGAAGTATAGTCTAATGTGGCTGTTTTGGAAGGAGACTATGAAGGGGTCAAGTATGATTCGACCTTGGATAAGCCCGACTGGACAAGCGAGTTAGATTATGATGGAAAGAACAAAGTAAAATGGGAAGATCACCATGTGTTCACATCTTGAGTTTCTATACATTACTACCCGGGTTGTTATGCATGTGTGCATATTTGTAATGATAGAAAATTATAGAGATCAAAAGGATTACAATGGATGTGATGTGGGATCTAGGATAAGGCATACAATGTTTCGATATTTTTATCAAGCTGCTATATATCTCCAACTAGTGTATAGCATTAAAGCTCTCAAGGTATGCTGGTCGCACGAACTATTTGTGAGTATGAAAGAGATGATGTAGTGGACCTGTTCTGTTACGTGCGAGTGGAAGACGTTGGGTTTATGGACCCGATCCGTCTGTATCAGTCAGACCCAGTATTGAGAATATAATAAGCTGTGAGTAGTTTATGAGTTGAGAAGCTTATTAGTTAAGAATATATATATATATATATATATATATATATATATATATATATATATATATATATATATATATATATATATATATATATATATCAAGGGGTTGATATGAATAAGAAGAATTAGGAAGCAGAAGAAATTTATTTCTTCTTCCTTAGCTTTTCTCTCTAGCTTCTCTCTCTATATCTCTGTCGCTTTAGTTTATGGATTACACGGATTCCTCCCGAATACGTCGGTATAGGTTTCCCGTTGACCGATAATACGCAACCAGTTCGTAGATATTTCCGCTGCGTTTATTCCTATGGATTCTGCGCTGCAAGAGGTGACCTGTTTCCACAACCCATATTTATTTGTGTATGTATCCATCAATTATGATTTTGATTCCTAATAAAAGAGAATTACTAATTGATTATTCTAATTCTTATTCCGATTTTTGAACCAATTAGTTTTTTAAAAAATTGATGAGGTATTAGTGTATTTATTAAACCCTAAAGAAATTTAAATGATTTCTAAGATAAAAAAAAAAAAAAAAGAAATTTAAATTATTTAAATGGGGAGAGAATAAAGGATAAATTTTTCTTTTAATAATTTTCATGACAAAATTAAGCAGACATAATATAAAATTAAAGAAAGGATTTTTTTTTTCTTTTTTGGCGGAAGTAAAATGTAGACAAAATTAAAATTCAATAAATATAATATAAGGAAGTAAGATTATATTTAACCTAATATTAGGGAGTTTTAAATTGTTTATCATAATATATAGCACATTTATATTATTTTTTGAATATATATTAGCTCACCCTGGAGTACATATATATATATATATATATATATATATATATATATATATATATATATATATATTGGTTGACTAAAATTAATAATTAAAATTTCGTAATTGAAAGTATAAACCCCATTTGTTATTTTGTTTTGCTACTACATTTTGATTTCTGACTTTTCTTAGCAGCCTTGTTTAATTTTTTTTTTTTTAAATTTTTTAGAAATAATAGTTTAGTTTGGTGGCCAGAAATGCTTGTCTTTGGCGACAAGAACAGGTCATTGTTGAGCAAACCCGGCGGAGAACAGCATATATTGTTCAAGAATGGCGTTTGGCTCAGTAGGGAGGGGCGGGTTCAACGACCGGTCAGGCAGCCCCTGCAGTAGCTCCGGTAAGGTGGCAGTCTCCTCCGATGGGCACTCTCAAATGCAACATTGATGCTGCGTTTTTTAGCCATGGAAGAAGTGTGAGTTTTGGGTGTATTTTGAGAGATGCCAATGGTGTTATGGTGGTGGCTCGAAATGCATTGTTATCGGAAGTGTCAACACCGGCTAAGGCAGAGGCTATCACTTGTAGAGAGGTTTTATCTAGGCTTAAAGAGATGCACATATGATCGGTTATCATGCCAATGGTCTTGGTTTTAGGGCAAATAACAAACCTATGAGGATCTACAATAAAATTTACAGATTGCCTATCAACAAATACTAAATTTTGACGAAGTGAGGAATTGAACCCCAAATCTATCAAGCAATGATTAAACTCTTTACCACTTGAACTAAACCTTATCGGCAGAAGCCTTATTTAATTTAATTATACGGTTGTGGTTTCACATTATTTATTAGGTTAGCCAAATATGAAGTATTAACATATACTTGATAAGTAGAGTAGATTTGAGTTTTTCACCCATGGAGAATTTGGTTGTTTAGTAAAATAAAGCAAAAAGATTTATTTGCCTATGTTTTATCCTAAATGTCAACTTGACTCGTATCTTTTTAATTTAGCGGTTTGTACCTTTATTTTATTCACTAAAACTTACCAAAATAATGAGTATTTTTAAATCTTAAATTATTAGTTTTGATTAAGATAGTTTTAAAATGAAATACTGACAGATGCTAAAGGACCAATTCAAAAAGACAAATGGATAGGGAAAGGGTCAAAAGTCAATGCCGAATTTATTTATTTTTTCCCTATTAAATTTGCTTACAATATAAAATCTTAAATTGATTTCTTTAATCATTACGTTTTAATTGTATCAATGAATGCAGTGCGTGAATTCTGATAATTTATAACTTTGCCTGCCCACTATAATTGTAATACATAAATATTGAATTTCAAAATCTTTACAGGCGGACGTGACATTAGCATAATACTTAGTTATAAAAAAATCTTAGATTAAGTTGTTCTAAAAAAGAACAAAGTATATCATCCAAAAAAAATATAAACAACTCTAATAAAATCCAATACTAATTATTTTTCAACATCAATTAGTTAAATGAATAAATATAAAAAATCCGTATTTTTTTCATGAAAAATGTCAATTCGTTAAACCGTTAGCAACATTTACCTTTTGGATGAAAACCGGAGATTGTGAAAACCAAAACCTCGACTCGGACATAGAATTAGTAACCTGTTAATATAAGAGCAACCGAATTAACCAAACGATGAACAAAAGTGAACCTATAATTTGGAAATATCCAGCTAACTCTGAACGATTTAAGAAAAATCTAAAGATCGTTTAGATAAAACGAGAACTATGAGTTGTGCGTCCATTCTATCTAATTCCTTTAACTATGAGAGCGTCTTCTTGCAAGACAATACTTACAAAAAAAAAAAATAACACGATTGAAAACTGATCAAAATTTTGAACTTCAATCAAAGTGTAAATTCATAAATAAAGTGGACATGGTAAAAATGGTAAACACAGAGAGGAAGAAAGAATGAATAATTTGTTAAAAAAAAAAAAAAAGAAATTTTTAGTAATTCTTTATTTTTATACCTATGATTGATAAAAAGTACAACCTAATCTAGAGGAGATAAAACTCCACACTAATTCTTGGACTTTATGAATAACTATTCTATACAAATTTTACCCAGAAAAGGTATAATACAACAAACTTACCGCAAGAGCAGTAGAAAACACAACAAATAAAACTTGATAACACAACAATAAATAATTACAAATTACATTTCATCAAACTCCATTATCCTTCTTCAAATATCTGTAGCCATAAGAATACATATTCCCTGCATAACATCACACAACTTAGAAGATCTGAATATATTTTCCAGTTTATGTATAGAGAAGATAAATTTGAATACCTAAAACGTAAAGATTTCAAAGAATCTTTAATTAAAAATAGTTGACGAACTATTCATTGGAGAAAAAATGAATTTGTGTTGTACCGGAGTCGATATATCACTAAGGAGCCGATTTAGAAAATAAAATAAAATAAAGTGTCGGATGCGGATTATTTCAACTAGAAAATGGACAAAACACATACAAAGAAAAGAGAAAAATAGAGATGTAAACGGGGTGGGGAAGGACGGAGATTGGCAATTCCATCCTTGTTTCTGTCCCCATTTAGAAAACGGGGACAATTCTAATCCCCATCCCTGGTTCCTCGGGAAACGGGTTGCTCAGCGGGGATCCTTGTCCCTGTTAAGACAATTTTTTTTTTAAAAAAAAAAAAAGTAAAAAACTTAGTTTTGAAGCCAAAATGTTTTGAAGTTCAACATAATATTAACAAACATCCATAATCTAAATAAATACCTAATTAACTCCATAAGTGGATTAAACATTAACATAAACCCTTAAGTTACATCTCAATTCTCAAAATTTAATTATTATTTTAGTATTACAAAATTCAATTATTTACATAAGATAAATAATTAAAAGTGGGGATTTTAGTGAGAATATTATCATTGATCTCTGCTGGGACTAAACAAGGACGAGGTTCGCCTGGTTAAAATAGATAATTTCATCCCTATCCCCGTTTAGTATTCGAAAACAAATTTATCCTTATTTCCGCCTTACGGGGATCCTAAATGGGGAATCTCCATCTCTCTTCAGAAACCCTAGAGAAAAATAAAAAAAGGTGTTCGAGAGGAAAAACAACTAAGACAATTTTTCTTATTTTTCCTCAAAGATGAATAAATAGACGAAGGTTTTGAGAGAGTATGTTTATGACCTCTGAATACACATTTATAAACGTATGAAAACCTTGTTTTCCTTCTCTAATTATTTCTTCATTCGACCCATTTTCATTTTTTATTTCATTTTGAGCCAACATTTATAGGAACTTCAATTTTTTTTTTTTTTCAAGCGTTAGCTTAAAATATCATTTATTTTCTTTTTGAATAAAATTTCACATATTAACAATAATATCCTTAAAAAATTTAAATCCAATAATAAAAAACATAGTTTGATAAAATTAAAAATTAAGTACAATATATTAGTAATAAATTGTAAATGTTAAATACCATAATTCTTCTGAACTGTTTAATAATAAAGATTTTCTTGATAAAAGATACTATTAGAATACCGAACTTAAATCTTATTAAAGTTTTTAATAGTTTTGAAGTATTTTAATAAATAAATTAATTGAAAAGTAATATATATATATATATATATATATATTTATATATTTGTAAAATATTAGAATACTATTTTGTAATAATTGACATAAATTTATTCTGTTAAATACTAATACATACTAAATCAAACAAACTAAAATATTAAATAAATTATTTTTAACTTATTAACTAAAAAAAAAACACTTAATTTATTAATTTTAGGTGTTGATATTCCATAAAATATCTCTTGAGTCTATTAAACATATGACACCTCTTCATGCAAACTTGCTCGACAAACATATAACAAATTCTATAATTTAGTGTTAATTTCATCTCATTTCTAAATATAATACGCTCTAAACGAGGGAGGTTATTTCTACTCTATAGAGGAGAGTTACAACTGTATAAAAATATATTCAGATAATTTTTCAAGACATTAATTGTATTTTTATTAGCAATATGTTTGACTTAAAAGCATCAAACTGAATCACTGTGAGCTTTCATGACCGAATTTACGAGATACCAATCGATAAACCTATCAAAATAACACCATATAATTATATAACATTGCCTATAATAGATATTAACGAAAAGAAGATACTTTATGAACCTAAATTGTATTTAATAAAATTTTCATTCAAGATAACAAAATAAAACATTCATATTATCGTAAATCAAATTCCTAAAATAATGAGGTATCTTAAAGCCATTGTGGATTACTCTTTGTGTTATCAAGGTAAGGATCTGCAATTGAAATGATACACAGATGCAGAATAGGCAGGAGATGTGGATGAGAGGAAATCCACTTCTGGTTGTGTTTTCTTGCTTAGTAATGGTGCAGTATCATGGAGCAGTAAGAAATAAACCTGTATTGCCTTATCCACGATGGAAGCGGAGTATATGTCATACTCGTCCGTAGTTCAAGAGAGAGTATGGTTACATAGGTTTATGAACCATTTATGTATTACTTCCTTAAATGCTCCAGTGGTGATAAATAGTGATAGTCAGTCTGCTATTGCGTTTGCTAAGGATCAGAGGTTCCATAGCAAGTCAAAGCACATAGGATTAAGTATCACTTTGTTAGGGACTTAATAGCACGCAAAGAAGTTAATTTGAAATATGTATCGACTCATGACATGGTAGCAGATCCATTAACTAAAACTGTCACGGGAGATGTTTTTGTGAAACATGTAAGATCCCATGGTTTCCGTAGGATTTGAATTACATATTTCTGTATGTTTGAGAACATATTATTCAATAAAGTTTAAATTGCAATACACGAGTGCGAATTTTAATTTGTTAATAGTTGTTGTTATATTTTGAGATGCATGTCGGACAGAAAAGTAGCTCACTCATACGAGCATTTACTTTTATTTTGTCATTTGTTGACAAATGTAAAGGATGAGGCTGTTTTTGAACAAATGAGAGCTTGTTCAATAATAGAACCATTTCGCTTAAATTATGGAAAAGAGATTTCATTAAATTGCGAAATTTATATCCATGCAAAAGGCAAGTATATAAGAGATTATATGTAATCTAAAAGGCTTATTGTAAGCAATAAGAGCATGTTCTGTCTTTGTAGTCGGAAGTAGTCTATAAGTGGACTAAGGTTAGATGTTTTGGCACGTCTAACCGATGCTTTCGTATGATGTTAATATAGGCATGCACTTCTTTCAAGAGGAAAGAAGATAGCATCATAACACATGTTTTCATACCATGTGTGCTTAGCAACCCTGAGATGGAAAAGTAGTGATCTAAACTTTTTCTAATGTGTGACTCTAGCAACGAAATAGAGGTTTTGTTGAGTTAACTATCCTTAAGACCCTAACTTATTCTGAAAGTATAGTCTAATGTGGCTGTTTTGGAAGGAGACTTTGAAGGGGTCAAGTATGATTCGACCTTGGATAAGCCCAACTGGACAAGCGAGTTAGATTATGATGGAAAGAACAAAGTAAAAGGGGAAGATCACCATGTATTCACATCTTGAGTTTCTATACATTACTACCCCGGTTGTTATGCATGTGTGCATATTTGTAATGATAGAAAATTATAGAGATCAAAAGGATTACAATGGATGTGATGTGGGATCTATGATAAGACATACAATGTTTCGATATTTTTATCGAACTGCTATATATCTCCAACGAGTTTATAGCATTACAGCTCTCAAGGTATGCTGATCGCACGAACTATTTGTGAGTATAAAAGAGATAATGTAGTGGATCTGTTCTGTTACGTGCGAGTGGGAGATGTTGGATTTATGGACCCAATCCGTCCGTATCAGTCAGACCCAGTATTGAGAATATAATAAGTTGTGAGTAGTTTATGAGTTGAGAAGCTTGTTAGTTAAGAATATATATATATATATCAAGGGGTTGATATGAATAAGAAGAATTATGAAGCAGAAGAAATTTGTTTCTTCTTCCTTAGCTTTTCTCTCTAGCTTCTCTCTCTCTCTATCTCTGTCGCTTTAGTTTATGGATTACTTGGATTCCTCCCGAATACGTCGGTGTAGGTTTCCCGTTGACTGGTAATACGAAACCAGTTCGTAGATATTTCCGATGCGTTTATTCTTGTGGATTCTGCGCTACAAGAGATAACCCGTTTCCACGACCCAGATTTATTTGTGTATGTATCCATCAATTATGATTTTGATTCCTAATCAAAGAGAATTAATAATTGATGATTCTAATTCTTATTCCGATTTTTGAACCAATTAGTTTTTTAAAAAATTGATGAGATATTAGTGTATTTATTAAACCCTAAAGAAATTTAAATGATTTCTAAGATAAAAAAAAAAAATTAAATTATTTAAATGGGGAGAGAATAAAGGATAAATTTATCTTTTAATAATTTTCATGACAAAATTAAGCAGACATAATATAAAATTAAAGAAAGGATTTTTTTTCTTTTTTGGCGGAAGTAAAATGTAGACAAAATTAAAATTAAATAAATATAATATAAGGAAGTAAGGTTAATAAGATTATATTTAACCTAATACTAGGGAGTTTTAAATTGTTTATCATAATATATAGCACATTTATATTATTTTTTGAATATATATTGGCTCACCCTGGAATACATATACATATATATATATATATATATATATATATATATTGGTTGACTAAAATTAATAATTGAAATTTCGTAATTGAAAGTATAAATCCCATTTGTTATTTTGTTTTGCTACTACGCTTTGATTTCTGACTTTTCTTAGCAGCCTTGTTTAATTTTTTTTTTTTTTTAATTTTTTTGAAATAATAGTTTAGTTTGGTGGCAAGAAATGCTTGTCTTTGGCGACAAGAACAGGTCATTGTTGAGCAAATCCGGCAGAGAACAGCATATATTGTTTAAGAATGGCGTTTGGCTCAGCAGGGAGGGGCGGGTTCAACGACCGGTCAGACAGCCCCTGCAGTAGCTCCGGTAAGGTGGCAGTCTCCTCCGATGGGCACTATCAAATGCAACATTGATGCTGTGTTTTTTAGCCATGGAAGAAGTGTGAGTTTTGGGTGTATTTTGAGAGATGCCAATGGTGTTATGGTGGTGGCTCGAAATGCATCGTTATCGGAAGTGTCAACACCGGCTAAGGCAGAGGCTATCACTTGTAGAGAGGTTTTATCTAGGCTTAAAGAGATGCACATATGATCGGTTATCATGCCAATGGTCTTGGTTTTAGGGCAAATAACAAACCTATGAGGATCTACAATAAAATTTACAGATTGCCTATCAACAAATACTAAATTTTGACGAAGTGAGGAATTGAACCCCAAATCTATCAAGCAATGATTAAACTCTTTACCACTTGAACTAAACCTTATCGGCAGAAGCCTTATTTAATTTAATTATACGGTTGTGGTTTCACATTATTTATTAGGTTAGCCAAATATGAAGTATTAACATATACTTGATAAGTAGAGTAGATTTGAGTTTTTCACCCATGGAGAATTTGGTTGTTTAGTAAAATAAAGCAAAAAGATTTATTTGCCTATGTTTTATCCTAAATGTCAACTTGACTCGTATCTTTTTAATTTAGCGGTTTGTACCTTTATTTTATTCACTAAAACTTACCAAAATAATGAGTATTTTTAAATCTTAAATTATTAGTTTTGATTAAGATAGTTTTAAAATGAAATACTGACAGATGCTAAAGGACCAATTCAAAAAGACAAATGGATAGGGAAAGGGTCAAAAGTCAATGCCGAATTTATTTATTTTTTCCCTATTAAATTTGCTTACAATATAAAATCTTAAATTGATTTCTTTAATCATTACGTTTTAATTGTATCAATGAATGCAGTGTGTGAATTCTGATAATTTATAACTTTACCTGCCCACTATAATTGTAATACATAAATATTGAATTTCAAAATCTTTACAGGCGGACGTGACATTAGTATAATACTTAGTTATAAAAAAAATCTAAGATTAAGTTGTTCTAAAAAATAACGAAATATATCATCCAAAAAAAATATTAACAACTCTAATAAAATCCAATACTAATTATTTTTCAACATTAATTAGTTAATTAAATAAATATAAAAAAATCCGTATTTTTTTTATGAAAAATGTCAATTCGTGAAACCGTCAACAGTATTTACCTTTTGGATGAAAACCGAAGATTGTGAAACCAAAACCTCGACTCGGATATGGAATTAGTAACCTGTTAATACGAGAGTAGGGATGGCAACGGGTATGGGTACCCATGAAATCCGGGACTACCCGACCCTAATGGAACTACCCGAACCCGGTATAGAAGGGTATGGGATGGGTACGGGTTCAAAAAAATTATCCGTCACGGGTATGGGACGGGTACGGGTTTATTCCTCAGAGTACCCGCTACCCGTACCCGTTTATATATATAGTTTATAAAAAAAAATTAAAATTTTTTAGGTATAGTAGCTGGTAGGAGTCGAACCCAGCTCCTCTCATTCTTATTGAAGGGAAGAATGTTATGGAAATTCGAAACACTGCTTCTTATGTAATTTTTTTAATTAAGGGTTTATGATTTTTTTAATTTTTTTAGAACTCTCAAATTTGGATAATGAATTATTGGTTAAAATTATGTTTGTTATTTTTGAATTGCAATGTATTAAAGTGTGTTTATGAATATTTTTTTATAATTTTGTGATTGATTAGTATAGAATTTTAGATATATTTTTATGATTTTTTAATTTTAAACGGATAATTTTCGCGGGTACGGGTAATTAACGGATACCCGGAAATTTTGTGGGACGGGAATAGGATTTAAAATTTAATACCCGTGGGTAATGGGACGGGTACGGGTAATTATTTTTCTAAACGGGAATGGGAAGGGTACCGCCATTACCTACGGATACCCTACCGGTTGCCATCCCTATACAAGAACAACCGAATTAACCAAAGTGTAAATTCATAAATAAAGTGGACATGGTAAAAATGGTAGACACAGAGAGGAAGAAAGAATGAATAATTTGTTAACAAAAAAAAAAAAAAAAAAAGAAGAAATTTTTAGTAATTCTTTATTTTTATACCTATGATTGATAAAAAGTACAACCTAATCTAGAGGAGATAAAACTCCACACTAATTCTTGGACTTTATGAATAACTATTCTATACAAATTTGACCCAGAAAAGGTATAATACAACAAACTCACTGCAAGATCAGTAGAAAACACAACAAATAAAACTTGATAACACAACAATAAATAATTACAAATTACATTTCATCAAACTCCATTATCCTTGATAACACAACAATAAATAATTACAAATTACATTTCATCAAACTCTATTATCCTTCGTTAAATATTTATAGCCATAAGAATACATATTCCCTGCATAATATCACATAATATAGCAGATCTAGATATATTTTCTAGTTTATACATAGAGAAGATAAAATTGAGTACCTAAAACGTAAAGATTTCAAAAAATCTTTAACTAAAAGTAGTTGACGAACTATTCATAGGAGAAAAACTAAATCTGTGTTGTACCGGAGTCGATATATCACTAAGGAGCCGATTTAGAAAATAAAATAATATAAAATGTCGGATGCGGATTATTTCAACTAGAAAATGGACAAAACACATACAAAGAAAAGAGAACAATAGAGATGTAAACGGGGTGGGGAAGAGCGAAGATTGGCAATCCCATCTCTGTTTCTGTCCCTATTTAGAAAACGGAGACAATTCTAATCCCCATCCCTGGTTCCTCGGGAAACGAGTCGCCCAGTGGGGATCCTTGTCCCTGTTAAGACAATTTTTTTTCTTTAAAAAAAAAAGTAAAATTTAGTTTTGAAGCCAAAACTTTTTTAAGTTCAATATAATATTGACAAACATCCGTAATCTCAATAAATACCTAATTAAGTCCATAAGTGGATTAAACATTAACATAAACCCTTTCAAGTTACATCTCAATTCTCAAAATTTAATTATTATTTTAGTATTACAAAATTCAATTATTTGCATAATATAAATAATTAAAAGTGGGGATTTTAGTGAGAATATTATCGTTGATCTCTGCGGGGACTAAACAAGTACGAGGTTCGCCGGGCTAAAATAGATAATTCCATCTCTATCCCCGTTTAGTATTCGAAAACAAATTTATCCTTGTTCCCGCCTCATGAGAATCCTAAATGGGGAATCTCCATCTCTTTTCAGAAACCCTAGAGCAAAATAAAAAAGGTGGTCGAGAGGAGAAACAACTAAGATAATTTTCCTTATTTTTCCTCAAAGATGAACAAATAGATGGAGGTTTTGAGAGGGTATGTTTATGACCTGTGAATACACATTTATAAACGTATGAAAACCTTGTTTTCCTTCTCTAATTATTTTCTTCATTCGACCATTTTCATTTTTTATTTCACTCTGAGCCAACATTTATAGGAACTTCAATTTTTTTTTTTTCAAGCGTTAGCTTAAAATATCATTTATTTTATTTTTGAATAAAACATCATACCTTTAAATACAGATTAGGATTAAAATTTCACATATTAACAATAATATCCTTGAAAAATTTAAATCCAATAATAAAAAACATAGTTTGATAAATAATTAAAAATTAAGTACAATATATTAGTAATACATTGTAAATGTTAAATACCATAATTCTTCTGACTGTTTAATAATAAAGATTTTCTTGATAAAAGATACTATTAGAATACCGAACTTAAATCTTATTAAAGTTTTTAATAGTTTTGAAGTATTTTAATAAATAAATTAATTGAAAAGTAATATACATATATATATATATTTATATATTTGTAAAATATTAGAATACTATTTTGTAATAATTGACATAAATTTATTCTGTTAAATACTAATACATACTAAATCAAACAAACTAAAATATTAAATAAATTATTTTTAACTTATTAACTAAAAAAAAAAAAACTTAATTTATTAATTTTAGGTGTTGATATTCCATAAAATATCTCTTAAGTCTATTAAACATATGACACCTCTTCATGCAAACTTGCTCGACAAACATATAACAAATTCTATAATTTAGTGTTAATCTCATCTCATTTCTAAACATAATACGCTCTAAACGAGGTAGGTTATTCCTATTCTATAGAGAAGAGTTACAACTATATAAAAATATATTCAGATAATTTTTCAAGACATTAATTGTATTTTTATTAGCAATATGTTTGACTTAAAAGCATCAAACTGAATCACTGTGAGCTTTCATGACCGAATTTGTGAGATACCAACCGATAAACCTATCAAAATAACACCATATAATTATATAACATTGCCTATAATAGATATTAACGAAAAAGAAGATACTTTATGAACCTAAATTGTATTTAATAAAATTTTCATTCAAGATAACAAAATAAAACGGTCATATTATCGTAAATCAAATTCCTAAAATAATTAAACAAATATACCAAATTCAACTATAGATTTATGTATCTTGAAGAAAGAAAAGTACTTATTTATTCATAATTGTCCTTTTGAGTGTTTTTTTTCCCTTCAAATTTCATTCGCAATAAAAGCAATATTGGGATTGAAGAAGGAAAGGTTTTAGAGATAACTAAAATTAACAACCGTTGAAATATGATTATGCCCTCACTAATCACCAATGAAACCAAATGTTTGCCCATAAACATAGGAGACGTCCAAATTTAGATCCTCTAGATCACACTTAATCCTCTCAATGGTCAAACATCTTTTTTTTTTTTTTTTTTTTTTTTTTTTTTTCTCCTCTAAAAAACTTAGTATTCTCCCTCTCTCTGTCCCAAACACGGTTTTGACTAATATATATTTTTGAAAATTCTTTTTCAAATATTTAATTTAATTTTAATTAACATAATTATTTCAATTTCCAAAGAAAGTAAAATTACAAAATTAGAGTGCAGGATCCACCAATCAAAGAAAGAAAGGGAGAAAGAGAGAAACTTTGCACAAGAAACTCAAACAAAATCAAAAACCCAATTTCTCCCCCTTTTCTTTTTTTCTTGATCCAGGATAGGAGAAAAAAAGACCCATTAACCCATATCGATTGATTTGACTCTCAAATTATTGAAAATTTAAATCTTTTTGATTTCTGAGAGTGTTTAAAGGAAAACCCATTATTGGAGTTTGTTTAATCTCCAATGCGGTCTTTGAAAAGGCCACAAAAACTGGTAGAAAGGAATAGCAAATTCAGCAACAACGAAACCCAGAAAAGAAACAGTAGCGGTGGATCTCAGATAGGAATAGAAAAATTGAATAAAAACAGCAGCGGATCTGATGGTGGGTGGAGCATTATTGGGATTGGAGGAAATCAAAGAGCTGGTTTTTCATTATTGCGGAAGAGGTGGTGCTGCTGCTAAAGTGGGGCTGCATAGAATAGGAATATGCAGCTTCACATCTCGCCTAGCATGAGAAGCATCACAATATCGAGCAGCAGCAGCAATGGGTTTATTGACTTTATGAAGATCAAGGTCGCAGCTCGCCACATCTCATATCGTACCCTTTTCCATACCATTCTCATTCTCGCTTTCCTGTTGCCCTTTGTCTTCATTCTTACTGCTCTTGTTACCCTTGAAGGTGTCAACAAGTGCTCCTCTTTTGGTACATCTTTTTTAATCCCACACTTCTTCCCTGTTGATTAATTCTTTTGGGAATGCCATATTCAGCTGTTTTTTTAATCTAATTTTGATGGATCTTGATTTGATTTGGGTTTGTATTCCTTATCTCCGTAATATTTATTTGTCGGTTTCTCATTGTTCCTGTATAGATATCTATTTTGTTTATGCATATATTTGTTTTGCGATTCATATTAGATAGGTAGATCCTGGTTCGATATGGTATGTCTTTGTTATGCTCATGTGTTGCCGTACTTGTTTCATAATTGTTTCGCCTTACATCTCTTGGATAGTAAGTGAAAACAACGTGTACTTTGTTAGTTCACGTATTGGTTGAATATTATGTCTCTTACTTCATTCTGAAATCCCAATCGCTTTCTCTCATTTGGTGATACTTAATGTAAGCAATATATGAACAATATAGTTTACCGTTGAATGCATTCATTTGCTCTATTTAGAATTTGGGTTATTGTGTATGAAACAATTAGGTCAATCTCATTACATTCCATTGATGTGTGAGGAATGCTCAACCCATTTTTCTTTTTATTAACGGTGCTTTGCTACGGGAAATATGATTCAATGTGGGTTTTTTATATTCCTTAATATGTAGATGCTAGGAGATTAGGGTACTATTTAAGTTAAGACAAGAAATTATTTGATAAATTCTGCCTTTTTATGTTGAAATTTTTCATGGATAAGGGCGAAGCCTTCAATCTAGTAGAGTTTGTTATTAGGGGATTCAATCCTAACGTCATAATGTCTTTACAAACTTTCTATATGGATTTGGGTCTTCACTTATCCTTACCTCATTAGTGAAAACGGGCGGTCCTGAAGTTCTTCTTGTACATGGGTCTTTTTTCCTGTTTTCCAATGTTTGTAATCAGTTTATATCCTTTATCTGGCAGATGCATTTCCTAGATCATGTTCTGTTTTGTTTGGAAATGCTATGCACGTTCTCAGAATGCTTGTGATGCAGATTGTTTAGGTAGGCGGCTGGGACCAAGACTTCTGGGTAGAGGGGATGATTCAGGGGTAAATAACTTTTTTCTACACGTTTAATTGTTCTTTGGGTTAATGTGAGTTATTATAAACTGAGTTCTTGTCCTGGTGTTGATTATGCAGCAGAGAATGGTTAAAGACTTGTATAAGATTCTCAATCAAGTAAACAATGAGGAAATCCCAGATGGTCTGAAGTTCCCGGATTCTTTTCATCAGCTTGTTTCTGAAATGAAGAGCAACCATTATGATGCAAAAACATTTGCTTTCATGCTGAGGGCTATGGTATGTTTCATGTTATTGCAGTATAAATATGTATGTGAATTAGAGTTCCCTTTTGCTGTCTGATTTCTTTCAAGGCAAGGGAATGACATTGAAAACTTAGGTAGTCTAGTTCTTCTAAACTGTTGATAATTTCAGTTTTCTGATATTGTTTTGAAGTTGAACTAGCTTTAATTGAGTTCTAATTTCTGCATGAAAAAGATGAGGATTGGAACCTTTTTCAGTTTAATTCTTACCTTCTGTTGATCTCTGTCTTAATACTGCAGAAACTGTAATGTGGAGTGATTATATTTGTGTGATGGTGTCTATTCTTCTTTTTTCCTGCCAAGCAAATGAGGTTGAGCTCTTTGGCTTGAAGAGCTTGGAGGTCATGCATGGGCCCACAAATCACATTATAGTTGGTTGAACTTGCCCAAATCCTCATAGCTGACCATTAGATGTAATTAACCAAAAGTTTCCCAATATTAGATTTCCGTGACCCTTCTCCATGATAGATTACTGCTTTCTCTGTTTGCTAAGTGATGGTTATGCAAGGTATATATGTGTCTGTTAATATAGCACTAGTAAGCAAATCCCAGCCATTGCGGTTTTTGTAGATAATGATCTTCTTCAAGTAGTTTGTACGACCACGCCACGAGCTTTTTTTTGTTTAACTAGAAAGCATTTTCTGCTCCACTATAATGTTCTAGAATCTTAGTATTTTTCATCATAAATTTATTTCCTGACATAACACTCCCTAGGTACTTACTTTGTCCCTTTATATTGTACTTAAATTATAGGGGGCTAGTACCAATTAAGGTTGGCTTTAGTGGGAAGGGTTTGTAGTCGCTTAAACTATATTTTGAGTTCAATTCCTAGCGTACGCAAAAAAAAACTTTAATTGGGAGAGGGACCACCCAAAGGGTGCCTGAGCAATCTCGAATTGATTACCAAAAAAAAATAAAAATGACAGGGGTATAGTCAAATGAATTGCTTTATTAGTTTTTTGAACTCCTTTGCTTCCCAAGGCCCCAAAACTAACGAAGATGTATATTTGATTTAGTATAATTTTGAAATATACACATAGAGAGAGATCTTTTAGATATACAAGAGCTTGAAGAGCTTCCATGTTCATGTTGGAGTATTGCAGTCATTTGTTTCCCATGTCTACCTAATTTGGGAGTTTTTTTCTGTATTGGTAGAAGATTTTTATTGCAACTTTTTGTCTAAGCCTTAATGCTTCCTTTTAACATTTCTGGTCAATAGCATTTTTTATTTTGTTAATTTACCAGGTATTTCTTAGAAGAATGGCATTGCTCTTAGCATTAATCAGGGCCTTCTGACAAACTATATGTGCCATATATTATAACTACATGTGATACACACGCAGATATGTGCAGTATACATATAAATACATGCATTCTTTTTTTTTTTTTCAGTAGAACTATGCTTAGTTATGTTTTAGTAGCAGTATACACTGACTGTTCTTTTCAGTTACTAGGTAGTATTTACCTCCTTTTTATTGAAATACAAAAGACAGTCAATAGCACACTCATGTTTCTTTTGCCCTTGGCCATTAATTGCATTTGGTCTTTACATACTATGTTGTTCTATGTGCTTATGGTAGGGAGAACATAGTCTTGAAATGTTTGAGAAAATACTTTCCACCATATCATGCCTTAATAAATTTAGAGACTACAAAGTGCATTTCTCTCTGTTACTTAAAAGAAAAAGAGAAAATAACTGCTAAGGAATATCAAGAGGCAGTCGTCATCTTATGCTTTTCTTCTTGTGCACAGATGGAGAAATTTGAAAGGGAAATTAGGGAATCTAAATTTTCAGAGCTGATGAACAAACACTTTGCTGCAAGTTCCATTCCAAAAAGCATCCATTGTCTCTCTCTGCGTTTGACTGATGAATATTCATCTAATGCTCATGCACGCAAACAATTGCCATCTCCAGAGTTACTTCCTTTACTCTCTGATAATTCTTACTATCACTTTGTTCTGTCAACCGATAACATTTTAGCTGCATCAGTTGTTGTCACTTCTGCTGTCCAGTCATCTCTAAGACCCGATAAAATAGTTTTCCATGTCATTACTGACAAGAAAACATATGCGGGTATGCACTCATGGTTTGCTCTAAATCCAGTTTCCCCTGCCATTGTTGAAGTGAAAGGTGTTCACCAGTTTGACTGGTTGACAAGGGAAAATGTTCCCGTGATTGAAGCTGTAGAAAATCACAATGGTATACGAAATTACTACCATGGGAATCATATTGCAGGGGCCAATCTCAGTACTACGACTCCAAGGATGTTTGCTTCAAAATTGCAGTCTAGAAGTCCGAAGTACATATCATTGCTCAACCATCTTCGTATATATTTACCTGAGGTAATGACATGTAATGTGGACTATCTTTTGACTTTACCATGAGTCCTTGTTTAAATGTTATAAATGGCTATAAAAAGAATTGAAGATAAAAAGGGAAAGAAAATACAGTAATGACTAAAAGTGGGGAGACCATACAGTGCTCTCCTAATATGGATAACTTGGCGTCATCAAAGATATAGCCAGATAGTTCCTATTTCCTGCCACCCAAACAAGGCAGAGGAATTAAGTTTAGTACACTTCTTAAATTGCCTCAAAATTGCTAGAGGTACACGATTATTTAATATCCACAGGAATGGATTATGCTTAAATGATAACATTAGCTCCTGAGATTTTATGTTTAATAATCAACTGTATCATTGGGAGTGACTATGATTGTATTACACTTCTTTTTTTTTTTTGTCATTTTCTTTCATCATTTCTTTCACCTTTTCTGAAGCATCCTTTGTGCTGATTTATTATATCCAACAGCTCTTTCCAAACCTTGACAAGGTGGTCTTCCTGGATGATGATGTTGTCATTCAGCGGGATTTGTCTCCACTTTGGGAAATTGATCTTAAGGGAAAGGTTAATGGAGCTGTTGAAACTTGTAAAGGACAAGATGAGTGGGTAATGTCCAAGCATTTCAAGAACTACTTCAATTTTTCTCATCCTCTAATTCAAAAACATTTGGATCCTGATGAATGTGCATGGGCTTATGGGATGAATATATTTGATCTGCGTGCATGGAGAAAAACAAATATAAGAGAAACTTACCATTCTTGGCTAAAAGAGGTAGGGGTGTTTGCTTGATACTTCCTCTAATTGCAATTATAATTTTTCTTTCTCTGTTATTTTCTCGTGGATATGTGGAAAAAATTGAATATTGAGTTACCTATCAGATTCTTCATGATATAAATCGTATAATTATCATTATTCTTCCCATTTGTGCGCATCTACCAACACTTTAAAGTCTAATGACGGTCTACTTGATCTTTAGCTGTCTATTGCATATGAAGAAATCTATGTTGTTTGGTCTTTAAGTTGTGATCAATTCTTCAGGTTATCAGTTACTTTGTGATGTTTTGCTTCAAATAGTTGTGGAATATTAATATTTGCCAACCAATTTATCTTGCTTTGTTTGACAGAATATCAGTGAAAGATTCGACTGGCTTTTAAGTCTAATTTCTTGCAGGATGGATACTTGTGTGTGTAATGATTTTCTTTTTTGGTTTGCTTATGGTAGTTATTTATTGTTAATCTTAACTTGTTTATGATTGGGTTTTTTCTGCAGAACTTGAAGTCAAACCTGACCATGTGGAAACTTGGTACCCTGCCACCCGCATTAATTGCATTTAAAGGTTATGTTCACCCAATTGACTCATCTTGGCATTTGCTTGGCTTGGGCTATCAGAATAAGACCAGTATTGAAGATGTGAACAGGGCTGCTGTTATTCACTATAATGGCCAGTCAAAACCATGGCTGGAAATTGGCTTTGAGCATCTCCGACCTTTTTGGACTAAGCATATCAATTACTCCAATGATTTTATTAGGAACTGCCACATCTTGGAATCGTAGTTGATCAGCAATAGGTCTATAGTCTCTAGAATCTAGATTGGAATGGGAAAATACAAGTGATTTTTGCATCACATCAATTGTTTCATGGCTCAGAATTTTCTTGATACTATTTGGGAATCAAGCAGAATTTTGTCAAGGGCAGTGTTTCAAGCTGAATTCACTGCCAGCCCTCAGACTATATGCTTGTAAAAGGCCTGCATGGCAAGCATGGGCATGAGATTCATTCTTTCGATCTGTAACATAGCAATCAGTCTTGAATTTTTTTGGTTGGAAAAAAGGATACTGTTGTTGGTCTTCCTGCTGGAAGTCTAGCATGATTTCTTGGCACATACATAGTTTCAAATAAAGCGATATACACAGAACTCCATTTGCTGCTGCAACGTGCTTATTGGTGCAGGAAAGAGGAAAGCTACGATGGATCTGTTGTGAGGACTTCCCCGTTAGCCTATAAATGTTTCCTACCTTCATATTTTTTTTTTTTTTTTTGGGGTTATATCGTTGTTTCATTTTTGTTAGCATGCTCAATTATTATTTTTTCTTTCAATATCATCATGGTGAAATTTAGTAGTAGGAAATTTGAAAGATTGCTTTGTTACAGATCCCACTGAATTGGGGAACTATTGCTAGGTTATATATCAGTACTTGTTATGTACACTTCATGAGGAACATTTAAATGTGCAGAAAATTCTTTCTCCGAATTTTATATTCCTTGCTTTCATTTTTTCGCCCATTGCAATTCTGCCGATTTGCAGGTTAATAGTGATGTGCCTGGTCTATCATCTTGCTGCCGAACAAGTGATCGTGCCTGAAACTGTGTGCTGCTGCATAATTAAGATTAAGGATTTGTTTGTTGTTGGACTTGCATATTTCATCCGTCATTAACTGTAGATGATGTTTGGTTTAGGTACTGGTACCAGTGTACGGTATACTTTTCAAACAACAGCTGATAGTTTTCAACAAAGGCAATACTTATTATGTGTTTGTTTTCCTTTTAAAGGTTGCTTTTTGTTTTTTCAATTCCAAACATCAGATTCCAAGTGTTTGGCTAGAATTACCGAACCACTATTGATAGTTATTCTAGAAGTAAAAAGCAGTTGTTTTCTAAAGGTAAAAAGCAGATGTTCACCGATAATTCGTTTTTATTGCTTTTCACAAAATATGTAGTAGACAATAAATAACAAAATGTAAACAAAGTATATAGTAGAGAATAAACAACAAACAGTAATCAAGTGTATAGATTTTTTTTTTTTAAGCAGTTTTATCAATAAAGATAAAGATATTCTCTTTGAGAATCGAGGAGAGAGGCACTAACAAAATAGATAGAGGTGGAAATTGTATTATAATAGCAACAAAAAAAGATTCTTGTTGTGATTGGAATTTCCTAAGTTGGTGATGACAAGAAATCCCATTAAGTTTGGTATAATTGTCCAACTTTAGGCATCCAATCCAACACACTTTTTTAAAAAATATATATTTTTTTGTGATTCTTAAAATTTTTCTGATCTTTCAAAGTGCCTAACACATTCCTAATCATCTTGAAAATGTTCCTATTTTTGGATAACATAACTAGTTTTGTGATTTAGTTAAGTCATTTTAATTAACAAAATGATTAGGATAGGACTCCTGCATTAATTAAACCATGAGATGGTTCTTACACCAAAGTTAAAAATGGAAGAATCTTAAAGGTTCTTCTGACAAAAACAACTACCTACCCAATTAAATGATTCAAACAACACAATAATTACCATTCAACCCGTATCCAAAATTAAAATGGATAAAAAAATAAAAAAAAAAATTGCATCAGCAAAAGGAACTGGAATTGCAAACGATGTTGTCCTGCAGTCATATTAGGGTTGGCATAGATTTTTGGTCAGAGTTCACATGAGAATTCATCCTCTGAATATTAGATTGTACCCTCCTAATTTGGCTGGCTGCCTTCAGTTAATGCCATGTATTGGGCCCATTTTCTGTCATGCTCTCAACCCCTTTCACCAAAAATGCATCTCTTTTGTACCCCCTCCCGTTCTTCATTTGTTATTATTTAGATGCATTGTACCAAAGTATTTAGACCAAATTAATTAATCACCTTTTATACTAAATATTAATTACGGCTCACTAGTTCATGTGTCAAATCATATAAATTAAAATTCATAAATTCGACTCTTAATTTATATTAATAAATTTTAATTAAGAAATCTGCTATCTGAAATTCTAAATGATAATTGAGTACCTGAACCAATTAATTAGTCAAAATTTAATAACCATTCATGATTTTATTTTTTTTCTTACTTCCTTTGTAATTGTATTACATCATGTAACATAATACAATAATTAGTAAAATAATTATTCTCGATTCATTCACCTGCTGTATTTTGATAGTAAGACCATAATTTTTTAAATGTTTAAATTTTTACATAGAAAATGAATCTCCATCCTATATAAATATAAATATATTAAAAAAGAAAAAACCTCTCATACAGAGAATTTAACTACGTAAATTCCTTAATTTCTAACTTTCTCTTTTTTTTTTTTCTTTTCATTCATTGAGTTTCAAATTAGTTTTACGTTGAAATTACAGGATGACATATATAATCATACACCGATTTATCTAGATTTTGTTATTAATATTTGTATGGCATATGATATGTACATTTTCTAAATTAGATATTTTTGAAATGGGCTTTGTACAAAAGGGAAGAAAACAAAAAAGGAATGATGCCAATGAAAAATGAGAAATATTGTGGACAGAAGAAAGAAAGATATAGGCTTTAAAAAATTAGGTGACAAGGTATGGTAAAAAGGTCAGTCTTTTGTATTAAAAAGAGAGAAATCTGTCCATTTCCATGGTCTTAGGAGGTTGCTAGGAGAGGAAGGCAAGAATGGAAGCATTGACCATAGATTTGTATGACTTTGAAATCTCCGAATTAGCCTCCCTCTGGGTTTTTATTTGATCCCTTCTTCTCCAATTTTCTTTCACTATTCATATACGCGCTACTTCTCTCTTCTTCTTCTTCTATCTGGATATTTTTTCAGCTAAACTTCGATTGACCCATATCATTTTTATATCCAAGTAAGATAACCCATTAAGAATTTTCCAATTTTTTTGTTGGGTTGAACTTATCCAACTGATCAATTTATGATTTGATTGTGTTCTTTTATGTTTTGATTGCTAGTTGTTCTTAGATTTTGTAACTTGTCATCTTCCTTGCAGGTTATTCAATATTGAATAATTGTTGGAGTTCATTCAGAGTTGATCTTGACCCAGTTCACGATTATTAAATTGTTGGTGATTTATTGGAGGTTTTTCACTTTGATTCTGTGTTTTTTGGGCATAATTTGCTGCACAATTGTTTGATTGCTAATTTGTTAAGTTTAAATCCTACTTTATCTTTGATAATGTTTCCTCATGTGCTCCAGTTTCAATTTTCCATACCTTTGCGTCTCAGTTTTGACATGTATGATGGATTTAAGAGCCACTTTCTCTAATACTGACTTTGTTTGGCAGAATAATCATTTCAGAATCTTGGTGGAATCTGTCTTTGTGAGAACCAGAAACAAGAGTTTTAATTGGGGTTACCTATTTGTATCAGAAACTTAACTGGGTTTACCAATTATTTAAACTGGAAGTTTGAGATTGGTTGAAGATGGCCGGGGTACAAGATCAGTTAGAGATCAAGTTTCGATTATTTGATGGGTCAGATATTGGTCCCAAACCCTTCCCTGCTGCTGCAAGTGTAGCAACCTTGAAGGAAAGTATTCTCGCTCAGTGGCCTAAAGGTAGTGTTAAATTTTGTTTCTTTCTAATTGTTTTGATCCATTGATTTCTTGTTACATATTTCATTGTGAAATTTGGGAATAGCATTTTTTATAAGACTCAACAGTATGACTTGAATTAGACTTCTGTCTCAACTTCTTTGAGCTTTAACATATAACATAATCTTTCAATTTGCAGTAAATCATATATGTGTTCCTATATATGTGTTCCTATTTAAGCTTTGAAATGAAGCCTCTTTGTGTTATTCTAATATCTAATATAATCAAAATTGTCATTGCCTTAAGTAGCTTAAATCAACAAATTCATGTTTTATGCTTAGCCCATTGATGGCTACCAGAAAACTCGAATCCTTCGACAGTGCGTGGCTGCATGCATTACACTCATTGGAGTCGATCACTGTTAGAGAACAAGGTCTCCTACCTGTTTGCTTCAGTTCTGTGCCTGTCGTAGCACTGTAACAGTGGACTGCAAAAAGCACTAATGTATAATCTATGCAACTTAAATTTTGGTTTGTTTAGAATTTTTGATACCAAGAATGCCCATGTGAAGCATAATGTGATCTATACACGATAAATTATTGTTAAATGTGCCTACATTTTTTTTAGCTGTCATGACTATGCAGGGTGATTACATGGCAATGTTTTGTTGCTCTTCAGGTTTTAGCTATGTGCAATTGAAATTTTACGTTTATATGTAAAACCTGAAGTAAAATGTTGTTGAGTTACGAGCAAACCAACTAAAAACAGAACTACACTTTTTCATCTCATTCCTCATGGGGTCAACTTTTTCAGATTTTGTTTTCTGGTGATTCTTCAGCAAAATAATTCAGAAATTTGTGTAGCATAATTTAATAGTGTTGAGTGATCACGTCTTTTATTTATTTCTTCTATGTAGCTTGAGAAACGAAAAAACTTATCCCTGTGAGTTTTGATGCTTCTCGACACTTGATCAAATTCTGCCTTCTATTGTAGATAATTCTAAAATCTGTTTATTTATCTTTGGCAGAGAAGGATAACGGCCCAAAGACGGTGAAAGATCTGAAGTTAATAAGCGCTGGAAAGATACTGGAGAACAACAGAACTGTAGGGGAATGCCGGAGCCCACTGTGTGATATACCGGGTGGAGTTACAACTATGCATGTAGTTGTTCAACCTTCTTCCATAGATAAAGGTACTAGTTCTTTTCCAAAAACTTCATAGATAAGAGTTCTGTAGTATATCCTGCTTCACTGGCTATTCCTTAGATTTTCTTGGACTGTGTTTCCCTTTGCTTTTCTTAATCTGCATTTGACTTGTAATGTAAAGTTTTGTTTGTTTCTAGGACTTCAAACAGATCATCTAATTTCTCACAGCTGTATGCCTGTATTTTAACAAATAAGAAGGCAATATCCTTATGGTTTTAAAAGCGCAACCTGCCCCATTCTCTTCTCTCTCTTACTCAATCTCTTTGTTTTTAGTTTTTGTTGAAGAATGCCTGCATTTGTTTGGCCTCATAAATGAATATGTTCAGAGCCAAGGACAAGAAGTAGAAATTAATTTATTAATTTTAGTCCCTAAAGCTTACTCCTAATACAGTATTAAATGTTAACCCATTCAATTATTGGCCACTTCATGAGTGAACACTAAATGTTCCAACTACATATCATTGGCTTTCTAGTTGTCCAAAGTTTGTTTGAGTTGATTGTCCTTCTAACTGTCTTTTAAAATATGTTTTGTTGGTTATGCATAATGATTATTAAATGTTTCTTATTTGAATGGCATCTCTTTCTGGTACCAGACAAAAAAGCAGCAAATCAGTCAAAGCAGAACAAATGTGTTTGTGTTATATTATAATTACAGCAACATAGCAGGGATGACATTGAGGTAAATTTTGTTACTTTATATCCCTTTGGGTAAGAATAGAGGCATTTTGCTTTTGAATTTAGTAATTGTATCTAATCTTATCTTTCCTTTCTCGTCAAAACTTTATGCAGGCAAAGAGTTACGGAGCTGGTGAATTCCCGGCGTCATGCATATTTATTTATCAACGGTCGTCTTCTGGTGCAGTTCTTTGCCTTCAATCCACTTGGTATACGATGATAAATGTCGAGTCCGATTGAACTCTGCTTGTATGAAACAACAATCTGAGATTTATATGTTGAAAATTTCTGATAGGCATGTATTCTTGTATGTTCTTTTGAAAATCCGAGTCACTATCGTCTTGTATTATTACCAGTTGCACAACCTGAACTGCATATTCAAATTGATGTTGATGAGTTGAAAGTCGAAGCACGGAAAGGTATATGAGCAGTCACATTCAATTAAAACCTCACCCTATTCTTGCTTTTCAAACAAGTAAAATCTGTCATACTTTTGAACACATCAAGCTGTGCTTTGCAACTTTCTTAAAAGCATACACATTTCAGTTTTATATTTGATTCTCTTCCTTTAATAATATCTTCATGCTGCAACATGTCTGTTGTATATATATAGGATTAGGTGTTATCCACCAAATGTCAAGATAAAAGATTGAGTCCTGGGTAGAGATATTATTAAAATATTTTATCAGATGAAGCTAATTAGTCATGTTGAGTTGCCCAGCAATTTTCTTGCCTTTGCTGAATTTGATTAAAATTTGACTGTGTATATGATCTGGACTCATTATTTTATTTTTGTTATTATTATTATTATTATTATTATTATTATTATTAACTTTCTGTGAATACTGTGGGTGGATAGTGTCTGAATATTTTTCATTCTAGATTCTGAATGTTCTTGCCTTGCTGAATTTGATTGTGATTTTGCTTCCTTTTTGGTGAATGAAAGTCTGGATCTTTATCTTTTGTTTGGTATAAATTTCTTTTTTTTTTTTTTGGAAGGGGTTAGGATATAATTATGTTTTAAACAATCAGTTGAGAACTTAATGTTGAATTGGAATGAATGAATGAATGAAAGGACGCCATTTGGGTGTTTAAAAGGAAATTTGTCAACCGATTAGTTACAGAAAAGGTTTGGGCCGAATTTTTATTAAATTGACCTACGATTGTTCACACTAAAATAAAATCTCACAAGATAATCTTAACTCTTAAGCTAATAACTGATGCCCTTTCATAATTTTCCCATCACCAATAATGAAATGAGCAGTATGGAAGTACCCAAGTCCCGTATGACTTTTCGTATTAAGTACCTCTTATTTGGCTCTTAAATATGATACCCTAATTACCTCGTATTAACTACCGTATGACTTTTGGTACTTTTCGTTTTACATACCAAATTGTAATGTACTCTGACAAAATGCCACATCTCTATTCATACCCAAAAAAAAAAAAAATGCAACATCATTATTGCCTTTGCCGCTAAGACAAGTACTGACTTCATCAAGTACAAGTTGATGAAGAAGGGCTAAGTAATGTTCTTTGGGTAGACACAAGATCAAGAATTGCATACAATTGTTTCTCAGATGTTGTAGCTTTTGATACGACTTATGCAAACGAATCAGTACTTGATGCCTTTTGCACCATTTTCCGGAAAAAACCATCATAAACAGTTAGTGCTGTTTGGTTGTGCATTAGTTGCAGATGAGACAGAATCTATGTTTATTTGCCGAGACATGTGAAGAGTTTGAATCTGATTGGCGGTGGCTTCAATCACTCTACGTAGGCCGCAAGAGACACATTCTTCGCAGGCATTCATGCTGCCCAGCAAAGTGGAAGTGTGAGTTCACTTTTTGATGGTTATGTAATTGCAAGGACCTCCTTACAAGATTTTGTAGAGAAATATGAGAAATCTTTGGAAGGTTGACATGAAAAAGAAGCAAAGGCGGAGTTCCAGACATTTTACACTAAACTTGTACTGAAGACACCGCTTCCCATGGAAAAGCTAAGCGGCTGAAGTTTACATGAGAAACTTGTTTACATTATTCAGAATGAAATTTTTGAATCTCCTATGTTTGCTGTAAAATTAATCAGAGACGATGAAAGAGCCAGAAGATAAGAGGTAGCAAGGTTTGATGAAGATCAAAATGCATACCTTGTTGAGCTAATCACATCTAAACAATAAGCCAACTGTAGTTGCAAGATGTTTGAGTCTGAAGGGTGTCTTTGCAGACGTCATTGCAGTTTTCAAGGCCACGATTACATTCATGCTTTCACAACATTACATTTTAAAGCGATAGACTCGAAATGCTAACGATGAAGCTATGTTGGATATACCATCCTCTTTTGAGATGCAAGGAAATTCTAAAGAGGAAGAAATTCACATTATAATATATTGTATATTGTATCAAAAAGCAATTAAATGTATAGAGGAAGGAATGACATCTAACCATAGTTTTAAGGTGGCACTAAATGCCTTAAGAGATGCTATAGGGTCAAAATTGTTGGTGCAAAGAAGAATGCCATAAATGCTCAGAAGCTGGAAACCACGGCTAGTCCGAGCAGCCACAATGACAATAATGCAATTTCTAGTCAAGCAGATAGCTGTTGTGTCCTGGCAAGTCCTGCAAATAACCAAAATGCCAAAACAATAGAAAGCAATCAAGAATACAACATTTCCAGTCTCGTATTGCAGCAGTCCTTATTAAATCAAGTTCATGATATCAGTGATTGTTTGTGGTACTTCACTGGTGAGCTTGACGTATTGAATTATTGATGACATTTATTAACGGAAGAACTGCTGTTGATATAAGAAGAGTTGTTTCCATTCTGCAGAAAAATGAAAACCAGAAGCATCCCCCAGACGGCCAGTCCACCTAGGGCAGGAGACTATAACCCCTGTTTTTTCAGCTTTGGTCTTTCATTGTTTTGATCGCGCTAGCTACTTGATGTTCATGTATCTCACATTCAGATTTACAGATTTGAATAACGAAGTTCATAACATCTCTAGCATTCAGTTTTTGTGTTTTATTCATCTATTTCTCTTTGCTTCAGTGATTTGGATTTGTTGTTGTTTTTCTGTTCTTATGATCCCGTTATAGACCTTGATTGAAGTGGTTAGGAGCTTCTGCCTCTAAAACAAGCCTCAAGTTAAAGTTGTGAATATTAACGGATTAATTGGACGGTATTATTTGAGCATTAAGAGTTCGCATGTTATAAACAGCCAAGCTGGCAACTTATACTGCTGGCTTCATATGCAATTGCACATTAAATTTTAAAACTCTTCCCAATTTATGGCAGAGCTGCCGTTAGAAACATAGTTCAGGTAAATAGCTGACATGGACTAAAAAACTATATCGATCAAAGCTCAAATATGATGATAGCAAAATCAAAATTTGTTAGGGCAAGGTAGCAAAATTACAATCACAAATCCCTCATAAATGCATAACAAGGCCTACAATCAAGTACATTACCCACCAAACAGAAGAATAAAGTTGCCCATCAGAAATACAGTCCTCGCATAGTGAGTTTATTAATCTACACCAACACTGACAATTAGAATAGAAATGTGACAAAATGGGACCAATCAAGAAGCATTAATCGGTTCTCCTATGAAACAATTTTCAGAGTCTTTCTCTTCTGCATCAAATCAGCTCTTGATTCCATCTTCACAGGAACTGGAGGAGAGAAAACTAATCTGCCATCTTCATCCTGATGACAACTATTTAGTATTTCATAATATTCACTTCCTAAATTCCTTGCAGGTTTTCTCTCACCATTACAGCTATTTGAAGATGCAGCTTTCTGATCCTGGAAAACTTCACCATCCTCAGCATCATCGCTGGTCTCCTTTCTTTCTTCAATTTCATTATAATCCACATGGTCTCCGTGATCATCGCTGGAATTGCTCCCATCAGACAAACTGCCATCTCCATTCAAAACTGGCTCAGGGGGCTCACTGAATATCCTAAACAATTTTCCATTTTCAGCAAAGCTTACAGTTTTCTTCACTCTAGGTTTACCACAAGTGCTTTTCACCAAAACCCCATTCCTAATTTTGGAATTGACGTGCTTTCCATCAACAAGGACCCTGTGGTTTTCCTCCTCTTCATCATTGTCATCATCATCAATGAATTCCTGAAAACCTTGAAGCTCTACATCTTCCTCATCATTGTCAAACACCCTTGAAAACCCACGAATCTTTTCAACTCTTTCGCTTAATTTCTCTACTACTTCCTTTTGAGGAACACTAAAATGTCCACTGGAATTTAAAGCCCTAGACTTGTTGCTATTCCTAACAAATCTCACATTTTTTACAGGTTTGCTTGAACTTCCATGCTTTTTAACTGTAAGTGCATCAATGAACTCCAAAAATCTCACTATGTTATCGCTAATTGACCTTTTACCATCTCTGATCATAGGGTCCCCGCCCTAAAAGCAAAACCCACACGACAAAAATCAGAAAACAAAAAGCTGTTGTTTTGAAAAAAGGGAGAAATGTAGGCGGATGATATACCTTAATAGAGTCAAGCTTGAGCAGCAAGTCCATGGCTTTCTGCGAAACGATCCCACAATTGAAAAGGTTTCTATTCGAAATAGAAGATTTGAGCGAGTTAAAGCTAGCTTTGATAAAAGCAAGATCCTGAAGCTGACTTAGGGTTCGCGATCTCCGAACAAGATGGGCTCGGAAATGAGCTTGAATAACGCGGGCAGCTGCTTCTCTAAGGGAAAACGAAGGATGGCAATGCTTATTGGAAGAGGAGGAAGCATAAAAGTGAGAAAGAGAGGATTCGAGAGAGCTGATCCGTTGAAGAAGAGAAGAGATGAGAGAGTGTGTTAATTGGTCCTGACCAAGCAGTTCAGAATGCTGAAACTGTAAGTTGTGGTGAGGGCTTTTGCGAATCTGATGTTTGTTTAGGTGAGAATGGAGGTTGGGTTGCGGCCGTTGAAGGAGAAGGGAAAGAGCTTCGAGAAGAGGGTCAGCTGAGAAGTGATGCTGCGGCGGAGGAGGAGGAGGTTGAGAGCAGCAATAGTTGTAATGGCTGGTGCAGCAGGAAGGGGGAATAGGATTTGGAGAATGGTGGAGATGGTAAGAATGGTGAGAAGCCATTATTATTGATTTGGTAATCGGAGGAGAGAGGTAGAATGGACAGCGATGGGGCCGAGGGAGAAGGAGGGGTTTGGTTTATATTCCATTTTTAGGCATAGAGCAGTTTTGCAGCTATACATAATTTACATATTAGGAAAGGTACCCCTCATTTATCACCAAAATTCTTTTCCTATTTATAAACATGAAAACTTTCTTTATAATTTATTTAATAAATATGGTAAATTTTAAGATAAAATTTTCTCCAAAAAAGATAAATTATCATTTTTTACTGGAGATAAATTATTTATTTGGAATAAGTTAAATTTGATTGAAATATATATAAATATGTATTGTAGATAAATTGGTAAATTCATTGGGACTAAATCGTATGTTTCTAAAATTACTTATTAATTATATGAAAGTAAATAATGAATTTCTTACAGAAATTTTTAATTAAATAGAAGTTTTGAGAGAAATTGTTAAACCCAACAACTTGAAGATGGAAACAGATTGATGATATGGATTGGTGCAGTTGATGGTTGTGGGCCTTTTACATGTGTTACGCCAATGTTTTATAACTATGAGCTGTGGTTTTGTTTCTTTATAATCCATGAAGACCCTTAGCCCATCTTCCACGCTCTCTGCTTCTATAAGTAAGTTTATATATATGTATTTTATTTTTACTAACAATTATTCATTTATCCTATAAAATATTCAATTAATATTCATTCAACTAACCATTCTATAAACAACTTTTTTCGATACATGTTTAACTATTTTATTTTGCTTCTCATATGAATTATTTTTGGAAATTAGCGAATTGCTTTGTGTATTGAGTATAATTTCAATATATTTTGAATATAATTTATTAAGTTTGTTAAGCTTGAATATGAATATATTGAATATAGTTCAAATATAACTTGAATATATACATAATGCAATCTATATGCATATAAGTGGTTAGCATTTGATTTATATAATACCAATTTCATGTACAAACAAGATTTGTTATATTGTGTATTCACTATCGATATAGATTGAGTATAACTCGAATATAGGTTCAATATAACTTTGATAGACTTGAATATAGCTTTAATGTGTAATTTTGGGATGTGTTGAACTTATTTACTAAATTGGTTATTTAATATAGCTTCAATATGACTTCAATATAACTTGAATATAGATTAAACATTATTTGGATATAACTTTAATATTGAAGGAACACAAAAGAAGACTCGTATAAAACTAGAAACATGAAATGATCAAACTCTTAGCAATAAACAACATATCTAACTAATACAAGTTAGTTTAAAAAAACAATACATTATAATTTAATAAAAGTTTTCACAAGCTTTCATGTTGATTTCTTATGTGAAGAATATGGGGACTGAATGCAAATGAAGTAGAAAAGAAGAAAATGTTTATGAGGAAAAAAAAAAAGAAGAAAGGAATAAGACTTATATAAGACATTTAAGGGGAAACAACTCTTAATTAACTAGTAGATGAGCTTTAATTTATTAGATAATTGAATTTATTTTACTAGATAATTGACTAAAAAATACTAAATAAATAAATTTAGTAAGGGACATAAATAAAATGGAGTAACATAGAGTTGATAAGTTTATATTCAAGATTATTTCCTTATTAATTCTAATTTACATAAGATTTTAAAAAGGTGATTATTGGTGTAATTTCTACTCTTTTTTTCCTAGTGAAATCAAGTAAAGTGTCATTTTTCATATTTTTTAAAACAAAACAATCGTCAATGATGAATTTTTATGGATTTCACTATTGATTCGTTGATCAATTACACATTGAGTATATGATCTTTATGTTTTGCTAGTATTAGTTTCAAACTTGACACATTTGTCTTATGAGGGCTGTAGTATCTATTAACTGGCACTTGACATAATTTTTGTTGGTACGTATGATTAAATCAAAGATATGACTTACATTTATAACTATGACACATTTGCATAGAAAGTATAATTTAGATCCCTTTAGTAAACTTTAGGGTCTTACACTTTTCACAAGAATTTCATCATGTGCGAGTTAACAGATTCTACACCCCACGCAGTGACAGTGCCAAGAATTAGGGGACGGGGGGTGAGAATTTCCTTAAAAAGATTTTCAGTCGGTGACTAGAAACTTCCATCCGATCGATGAACTTGGAATTAATTCAATTCATTAACAACACAATTATATTAATCCAAACAACAAATTCATTATTTGTACACATGACATACTAACAACTGATATTTTCTAATCGATGGAGACAATGAAGTACTCGTAATATGAAAACTTTTGTTAGATTTCAAATAGTTTTTGCGAGATGCCAACTTTTGGAAACACTACAAAATGTTTTCTTCATCGATGCTAATGAATATCTTTTTTTCAATGTAACACAATAAGCAATCTGACAATAACTCATCTCTCAATCGGTTGCGCAAATCAATCTTCACAATATTCATGGCAGAAAAACATTTGTCAACAGTAGCTGTTACAACTGGTAAGACCAATACCAACTCAAAAAGCCGATACATTAAAGGAAAACAAATGTGATACTTATTCTTCACAATCTTTCTTACAAGAGCTCCAACATCATCCAGATTAGAGAATTCTGGATTTTCTTTTATAGTAGACATGTAGAGTTCAAGTTGGTAGTTAAGCTTAGCTAGCTCAACATTAGAGAAATCTCCAGAGTATACCCCAACATGATTCAGTATTTCATGATGATCAAAATGAGTAAATGAGTTTGAAGGATCAAGACTCATTATGTCCTTAAGCAGATCCATGTTTTTCTCATTGAAACGATTATTCAATTCTATAGCAACCTCATTAATTACCTATTATTATATGAGTAAAAACAATTTAGAACACTATCTATTTAAAAAATAAAGACCAATGGCATACATACATATATATATATATATACATATACATATACATATATATATATATATGTGTCATTGGTCTTTATTTTTTAAATATATATATATATATATATATATATATATATCAATTACAATAAAATAAAATGGAATGGAATACCTTTATAAAGATTTCCACCCAAAAATGGTAAAAATGAGTCATTGGTTCTCCATCAATAAGTGTTCTACTATGGCTTTCAATAATGTCCTCCATATTGGGCACTTTAATTTTTTGTTTTACACAGAATTCAATGACTTCTTGTAATAAATTTTCCCAACCATGTTCTTTGTATGTTTATAACTTCTTTTTCAACGCTTGAATCATACAAATAGTAGTTCCTATGTTTTGATCTTTGACTTGAAGAATCTTTGATGAAGGATTTGTTACTCCCAAAATATACAACAATAACTTTCCAACAAACAAAAATTCAAAAGAACCCATTTTATCCAACAAACCCTTAGCAGTGCCTTATTTTTTCTTGTATCATCATCTTTGTTTATTGCTAAAACTACTTCTTCTACTGAATTCCATATTCCAAAAAGCTGAAGTAATTGTTTATAGTGAGAACCCCAACGTGTAGTATCTGGTCGAGCTAAACTTATTTCTTGATTCTTCCTCTACCTGTTAAAATCTCACCACTTTGTATTTTCTTTACAACTTCTTCATGGTGTAATTGGCGAAGAGCATCATGCATTTTACATGAACCTCCAACCATATTCACAATCATAAGAACATAGTCAAAGAATTGGCTCACATCATTGTTTTCCTCTATAGCAAACATAACAACTAACTGAAGTTGGTGAGCAAAACAGTCAATATAATGCACGCACTTATTTTCATTTAGAATGAGTGATTTCAATCCATTAAGTTCATTGCACATATTAAACGCCTATCATAACCTTGACCTCTAAGTCTTGACAGTGATAATCCATTTCTCGTAAAAAATTCATTAATGACATTCTTTAAACACAGTGCAAAAGTCTCAGTTACATGAACCAATCCAACAAACATTTAATAACTTCTCCATTATCATCCACAAATCTCAAACCACAACCATTTGCTCCTTCACAGAACTGTCTCGGGCCTCGTCGAGCAAAATAGAAAAGAAGTTGTCTTTGATCTCATTCAAAATGACTTTTCTTGTTTCTTTTGCATAAGCTTCAATTATTTGTCTTTAAATGGAAGATGAAGTCATTTGATTATTTTTAGGAGTATTTGATTACATTACTTTATTTACTTTTTTATGCTATTTACAAAACCAGCCAATGAGTTCAAAAAAATGACCTCTGTACATTGATTCTTCAGACTCATCGTGTCCTCCAAAACCTAAACCTTCCCTTAAAAGATATCAAGCTATTTTTATAACCGTTTTCAGTCGAGCATAATACTCATCATCTAAAGCAACACTTTTTAATGATAAAACAAATCTGCATTCTCTTTTTGGTTTTGATATTGACCAACCTTAACTCTATCATAAGTGTGTAGGCAATCTGAACCTCTTTCATGATTAATAAAATTTTACATAGCATGTTTTCAATTATTATACCTAACCTCTGTAAAAGAAGTAGCTCCAATTTTATTGCTACTGCTAGGAAACAAGTAGCAATATAAATAAAATGTTTTGTCTTTAGAAACACTACACTCTAGCCAAGCAAATTTTTTAAACCAAGCAAATTGAACCTCCTTGTACATCCACTATAATTAGTTTGAGAAAATTGATACCCAATTGGTTGACAAGGCCTTTTATCCAAGTATTTCCTTCTCAATGTATCTCTCATATCAAATAAATAACTATTAATTGGTTTCCTCAATCCAGAATCACCAATAATATCATTATTTGAAACTTATATCTCAGTATGGGCTCTTTTTTCACTAGCTTTGTTAATGGGAGTTTCATTACTAGTTGATGATGGTTCGGGAGTTGATAAAGGATTCCCCTTTGTTCTAGTAACAAAATTATCCATATTTCTAATTCCTAAAAATAACAACACAAATATATAATCAATTTATCAATTCAAACTTATCAATTTATCAAATATCAATCAATGCTAAATTTCAAACTCAATTAATACCTCAATATATTAATTCAAATCTAGTTTATCAATTTATAAATTTAAGGTTATGAATTCAAACCTAAAAATAATAACACAACACAAATACACAATCAGTTTATCAATTCAAACTAAAAATAACAATATAACACAAAAATACACAATCAATTTATCAATTCAGAACTAAATCTAAACTTAATTTACACAAACATTTTTCTTTAAACTCTAATTCAATTCAAACCTAAATTAAAAATCTAAACATTTAAATTTAAAACTAATCGGAGAAGGGAGGCCATCGAAGATGAAGAATGATGATCAGCAAAGGTGGACGATGGTGGTCAGCAGCAAGGGCAGAGCTCGATAGAGTAGAGAGGAAATGAGAATTTCGTTTGACAGTATTCTGTTTCTATTCGTTTGACGTCGTTTCCCTTGGAATTAAAAAAAAAATATTTATTCTTTAAGTTCCAATTTTGCCTTGAAACTTTAAAAAAAAAATTAAAACAAGACATATAGACGCAGCAGCAAAGGGGGCATTGCTTCAGAGGAGGGCCATCGGAAGCTCCCTACTCAGGGGTTTTTCGGGTAGCTGTCCTGATCCTACACGAAACAAAGATGCATGTTAAATTTATGATTAATACTGTTAAAATAAAAAGATCATGTATTCAATGAGTTAAACAGCTTGATTAATATGCTAATTGCGTCACAAAAGTTTAAGAGTTCAAGTTGTGTTTTGCTGATTTTTACTTTTGATGAATGCCATTGAAATCAAATTGGATAACGAACTAATAAGGTTACCAATTTGTAGTTTGACCAATTCAACCATAAATTAAATTGGATTTTTATTTTTTAAAAAATAGTTTTAGTGATTTTATTAAAAATATTATCCAACGAATAATTTAGCTAGTATGATTCATTAGTTCGATCGAATCATTCAGTAACAGTTTTCCCAAAAACTGATACTGTATATAAAATTGATGTAAACAATTGCCAGTTTATAACGAGACCTATTGAATTGGTGGGTCTAGACCTTTTTTAATAAGGTTCCGGAAGTTGAAAGGCAAATTTACCGTCAATCTCTAAAAAGTAAAAATGATGAATTAAATAAATGTCATAAATTCAAAACAAATTAAGTGGAAGTGAACAATTTATATACGAATTATATATTTATCAAACCAGTCTTGTAAATTAACAAGATGTCGACAATAAAAACAATTGAAAAGAAACAATAATCGATTATATATCTAATAATATTGAAACTGAAATTTATTTTAAAAAAGAAATTAATTACATTTATTTCCCACCAATTAAATACACAATCTAATAAATTCTCTTAACATAAAGGGTTTACATATACAAACAATCATTGCATTTCTTTCTTTCTCCTTCTCTAGGTATGTTGAAAATTTTTTCTTCAACTATATCTGCAATGATAAAATAAAAGTACAATTAAAATGTTATCAATATCAAAATTTAATCAATAAAAAAAAAACTCTAAATAAATACTCAATAACCAATTGATAAACATATTATTTTCTATAATAATCCAACAGAATTTGATCTCAAATTAGGTTAAATAAAACAAAAATTAATTCTTACAGTATCAAACTAGTAATATATTAATATTCTAATAATAATCCAATAATATTCTAATAATAATTTAATAATTTTTGTTAAAAAACTGTTTAACAAAAAAATCTAACTTTTACAACAACAAATAGAAAGAAAGCTAGTAATTGTGGGACAAAATCATCCTTTTTCATTAATGTCTACATTAGTTTTCATTTTTCTTTTTTTTTTTTTTTGTTTTTTTTAATATCTTCTCAAATGATTCCTCAATACTAAAAAAAGAAAATTCAGAAAGAGGATTTTATAGATTGAAAGACACCATGAACAATAAGAAAATGAAATTGAAAAATTTTACCAGACAAAAAATAAAAATTACATTGTCTTCTCTTTTATTCTATTCATAAATCAATTGACCTTTATATATATTCAGAAACTATAACGAACCAAAATTTAAAATAGGATAAGTTATAAAAAGAAAAAAATAGACGAGGACGGCTCCATTGAGGATTATAGAAAAAGAGAAATAGCATGGTTTACAGACCCAGACCAGTGAAGTGATGGATTCATGGATTTTGGATTAAACCGGAATCGAACCGGATTTAATAAATATATTAAAATATTAAAATATTTTTATTTTTATATTTATAATTTATGAAAATTTGAATATTTTTATTATAATTATTTAAGTTTAAGCATTTCAAACACAATATAGTTATTAAAAAAACTCAATTTATGAAATATAGTTTTTATAGTTACAATTAAATATCAATTTAATTTAAAATAATTTAAAAATGCAAACTATATTTTATTTTAATTAAAAACACCTCAAAATAATAACTTAAATTTTATATTCAAATAAATTAAAAAAAAAGGTCGAATCAGAAAACCGATCCGGTTCACAGTTTTCCAGTTCGACCATCCGGTCTGACCGAAAGTTGACCGGTTATTGACCAAAATGAAAACCAGATAGAAACCGACCGGTCTGATCTCCGGTTCCGATCGAACCCGTTCCCGTCTGGTTTTCACAACTATTAGAAATAGAGATAGATGATGATAATACGAGATGGATGGAGGCATTAATGATGAGAATGATAGGTGTAAATCCAAAATTCCTTCAATATGATAATTATATCTTATATTAATAGCTGCAATTAATTGGTGTATTAAATTTATCATAAAAATACCTTCAGCCAATAAAAAAAAGTTTGAAACAATCAATTTTTTTTTTTATGAAGAATTAAGATTGAATTTTAAATAAATATTTTATAGAATGGTTCACATACAACTAATTTTAGATTAATATTGTTATTAATTAATTGAGGTGGATATTCAATTAAATGACGCTAAAAATCTGACCAGGTGGATGATTGTTTGAAGTAAAAACTCATTGATATTTAATCTTTAACGAATTGATTGAAAAAACAGCTCTCAGATGAGCAAATCAAATTGGCCCAATTGGACGATGGAAGTTCAATTGCGTGGCACTTCAAAAATTAAACATGATATGCCACGAACAACACTCACATTAACCTTTTGCTTTTCGCATTTTTCCGCCAATTAACAACGGCCACTTCATCAAACTCCAATTTTTAAATTCCAGTCCTGACCTCGGGTAAGAATCGTAAGAATCGTAAGAATCCTCTCTGCTACACAGAATCTAAATCCCAGAGGTCTCTCAATTATAGCGGAGCGGAAACAGGCACGTGAATAGATCGGAATCATGTGCGTGGTTCCATTTTATTGTACAGATTTATAATCATCTCAGCAAATCAAGACAAAAGAGTGCAACTTTTTTGTTTAACAATTTTTCAAGTCCTTATGATTGTTCGTTTGCGCCATTTTTAGTCGATTCTCTCCTTATATACAATCACTCTCTAATCACTGATCACCGATCAACAGAGAAGAGGAATGTCGACTTCCACTTCACATTTCTCTGCTACTTCTTCACATTGTTTTTCTTTTTCCAGACTCGTCGATTTCGGTTCCACCAGCAGTAAGTGGAGATCGAATCTGTTGTTGATTCGAACTTTGAGGTCCAGCCCTGTTAGGAGGTCGTTCTACGTTCAGAATGTGTCTAGCCAGCCAAAGCCCAAGCTCAAAGATGAGGTCTCCACTGAAGGTTCGTTGTGCCTGCTCGCTGCGCTTCTTTGTTTTATTATATAATTTTTGTATTTATGCCTTTCTCTTTCTATTTTTTTCTGCTATTTTGTGTCAGGTTTCGTTGTTTATAAGAGATCTTTGGTTTTGGACAAGTTCTGAATTTTTTGGATTGAAGCTTTATTACCCCGTTTTGGTTGAACATGGGTTATTTAGATGGCGGTGATCATTCTGTAGTTCCTTTTTAATGAGAGAAAGATATCTATTTTAATTTTACTAAAGTCTTTCATAATAAGAATTTTCATTATCTTGTCATTATCATTGGGACCCACCATCTCTTCAATTGGTAATTAGTTTTCTCATTCCAATCTAAACGTCTAGAAAGTGTACTGTAGGAGCTGTATAGTTTGTTTTGTAAATTTAGATTTCTAGCCTGAAGTAATCTTGCTAAAATCACTAGTTATTTCAGGCTTCTGTTACCAATTCGTCACACTTGTTGGGCCCTGATCTTTTCTTAAGACTGACACGGTAATCTAGTAGTCTCTGATTGTTTGTTGGAATGTAGTTCCCAAGTCCATTCTATTTAGAGGTGCGTCAGTCTAATGTTAGGGGTACTTCTTCCAAAACTAAGCTGAAGAGACAACTTCAATTCCTTTAGCTACATGAAAACTCTAAACACTGATCCTTACATGTCCTGCAAAATTAAAGACATTAAGAGGGTTTAGCTCAATGTCATATCACTTCGAACCTATCAGCGTGAGCTTCCTGAATTCCGCAGAAGCCTCAAAAGAGCTATAATATTACATATGCACCCAAATAATTTCATTAAATTTGTTTGATAATATTGCAATGCACTTAATAGCTATACTGCATCATATTTTGTTGTAGAAGTGCCAAGTGGCTGGAAACCTTCCAGTCTTGATGCATCATCTGTAGCTTCAAGTATCAAATACCATGCAGAATTTACACCGGCATTCTCTCCTGATAAATTTGAGCTTCCCAAAGCCTTCTTTGCTACTGCACAGAGTGTTCGTGATGCTCTGATGATAAATTGGAACGCAACATATGAGTGCTATGAGAACTTGAATGCAAAGCAGGCGCATTATTTATCGATGGAATTTCTACAGGTTTATGATGATGCCATCTTGTGGTTATAAACAGGGATGATCAGTTGTCAAGAAAGAATAATTGTTTCGTCATCATTCTGTTTTTGTAGGGCCGAGCACTGTTAAATGCAATAGGTAACTTAGAGCTGACTGGTGCTTATGCAGAGGCTTTGACCAAGCTAGGACACAACTTGGAAAATATATCTCGTCAGGTGAGATTCCATTATGATCTTCCTTTGATATTAATAGTTGTATTACTCATTATTATGTAACAAGTTTTGTATGACTTGATGTGACCTATTTGACAAACTGATTTTATGTCCACTAGAGAGATCTGAAACTATTATGCCATTCTTCATCGCCTTAACTACATTGTCTTAAGACTTGTACTGAAGGAAAATCAGATAGCATACATAGGAAACTCCATATTGTCTTAATACTTATAGTCTCATACAGTTTTGAATGCAAAGTTTCTGTTGTCCGGACTTCGAAAATTTTCATCTTTAGAGCTTTCATTGTTAATTTGTGGAAAGGCCAACACTTATTGGCAAACAAAATTAATTGCTTTATATATTTTGTGGATCCACATTCTCCTTGAGATCTGTATCTGCCTCATGGGGCTGATTTCGTTGGTTAAATTTTTATAGGAGCCTGATGCAGCACTTGGAAATGGAGGTCTTGGGCGTCTTGCCTCATGCTTTTTGGATTCTTTGGCAACATTAAACTACCCTGCTTGGGGATATGGCTTACGGTACAAGTATGGCTTATTTAAACAGAGAATTACAAAAGATGGTCAAGAAGAGGTTGCTGAAGATTGGCTTGAGGTACACTTGCTTTGTGCTTATTATCGTCCGCTTTATATAAATCCTTTTAATTATGTCAAGTTGCCTTGAAACTTAGCTGAAATTTTGTTTTGACTTTCCCTTGTAGATGGGAAATCCCTGGGAAATAGTGAGAAATGATGTTGTGTATCCCATCAAGTTTTACGGCAAGGTTGTTTCTGGTTCAGATGGAAAGAAACAATGGATTGGAGGAGAGGATATAAAAGCTGTGGCGTATGATGTCCCAATACCAGGATATAAAACTAAAACCACTGTTAACCTTCGTCTTTGGTCAACTAAAGCTCCAGCAGAAGATTTGGACTTATATGCTTTCAATGCTGGGGAGCACACTAAAGCATATGAAACCCTGGCAAATGCAGAAAAGGTGTGGGTTTGTTAATGAATATTTAAAAAACCTCACAAGATCTTTGACAATTTTGTTCACATTCAGCTTCATTTTCATCAGCAAAGATATTGCCATGCTGCATGCTTCTTAATAATCAATGTTTGGTTTGTGCTGCTGCAAAGATTTTCCCCTCTAAATATATTTTTTGTTAATTGTTTGAATAGCTTAGGCTTTTCTGTGGCTTATACTTTACAGATGATATATTGTGATATCTTTGTGTGCACATATTTTTGATAATGCAATCTACAGACTACTACCTTTTATTGGCTTTTTATTTTTAGAGAAGAATATCAATTTATTGCTGATCAACGAAAAGTTTTTTTTTTTTTTTTCCTTTCAGATCTGCTATATTCTCTACCCTGGGGATGATTCAATGGAGGGCAAGATTCTTCGGTTGAAGCAACAATATACCTTATGTTCTGCTTCTCTCCAAGACATTGTTGCACGTTTTGAGAGAAGATCTGGATCAAACATAAATTGGGAGGAATTCCCAGAGAAAGTTGCAGTGCAGATGAATGACACTCACCCCACGCTCTGCATCCCAGAGCTCATGAGAATATTGATAGACTTGAAAGGTTTGAGCTGGAAACAGGCCTGGCGTATTACTCAAAGGTACCCCATTATAGTATTGTTTGAATACATGCGTTGATGATCTTTTAGTCTCTTCTTTACTATTTATACGTATATGAAATATAATATACACACACACACTCTAAAGTATAAATCATTACTTTTAACACATCATCTATCACTATGTTCATCTCACAAACAGTATACAAATTAGGATTCAGGCCCACGTCCTTTTTGTGAAGCCATTTCATGGTAAAATAGTGGAATCATAATTCAGTAATGTTCAGTAGTATCTTTTTTACTTCTGGTTTATTAAACCACAATGGATTTTATCTAATACTTCTAGAGGAAAACATAATTGAGATGATCTTCTCTTTTTCTTTTTCTTTGTCTTCCGTTTCTAGCCGGTATTTGCTAGTGGAATTCACTATTCATCTGGGTTCCTATGATTGGAATTGAATATGGCTTTCATTTCTATCACTACTTTGAAGTGATCTGAGCATAACAGTAAAATGAAACAAGTAAATATGCATAATGTATTTTGCTGGTCTTTGTTCTTTATCAAGCACTACCACTGACTGTTGGCTCTTTGTTTTTGTTTGTTCTACCTCTCTTAAAATTAGTATAATTTGGAATTTACCTCGCTTTCATGTTGCATTACCTATCTCATTAGTACACCCTCTATTAGTGAAAAAGAATGCAGAGGATTGTGTGTCGTTTTTTCTATTCACTTTAAATTTTCTTTCTTGTACACTTCTTTAACCATGTTATTTGATTGATGAAGGCACCTTCCAAAATTGAGTCTCAAGTTTTATAACCTATATTATTGCATATTGTCAACTATGTACCAGAACTATGGCATACACAAACCATACTGTTCTACCAGAAGCACTTGAGAAATGGAGTTTGGAGCTTATGCAGAAACTGCTGCCACGGCACGTTGAGATCATTGAAATGATTGATGAAGAGGTAATATTGGATATGTTCTATGAAATTCTCTTTCTGTGGTGTATTTATTCTGCCTCTAATTTCTATTTTTGCATTCTACAGCTCATAGGCACTATTGTTTCAGAGTATGGTAAGCTAGATTCTGAGCTGTTAGAGAAGAAGCTGAAGGAAATGAGAATACTGGAAAATGTGGATCTCCCTGCTGCCTATGCAGATTTAATTGTTAAATCTGAGCAAAGGTCTGTTGCTTCTACGACTAAAGCGAGTAATAAAGAAACCAAGATGGTTAATGAAAAAGATTCATGTGATGACAAAGAGGAACCCAAAAGCAAAGTTGCTTCAAAGAAGGAGAAGGTGGTGGCGAAACCACCACCAAAGATGGTTCGAATGGCTAATCTCTGTGTTGTCGGAGGTCATGCAGTAAATGGAGTTGCTGAGATACATAGCGAAATAGTGAAGGATGAAGTATTTAATGCATTCTATAAGGTGGTTCCTGCTCTAATTTTTGACAGTGCAATCCTATTTAAATGAAATTATTTGGCTTGGGTAAAATTCTTCTCAAATTGTTATAGCAATGCTTGTATTTTTAACCTTATGTGCTCTAATTTTGGCAGTTGTGGCCCGAGAAATTTCAAAACAAAACTAATGGGGTTACACCAAGAAGATGGATCCATTTCTGCAATCCTAGTTTGAGTAAAATTATCACTGACTGGACTGGCTCTGAAGATTGGGTCTTAAATACTGAACAGTTGGCTGAACTAAGAAAGGTAACCCACCAAATGAAGTTTCCTTATTTTGCGAAAATTCCCTCAATTGGTGGATTACACACCATTACCTTTTAAAATTTGTTATCATGGAGCACCTTTTATTGCCTTTTTTTTTTTGTATCAAGAGCTTCATGCAATTATTTTACAGTTGATCCCACAATATTGGGAGCACAAAAATAGGTCATATGTTGTTATCAATGTTGGTTGTGCATTGTGTCTTGACTTTCGTTTGTTCTATTGAAAGGGTTCATATGTTTAATGTTGTGTTGGCACTCTACATAATATATATCTGTTTGTAATGATTTGAGTGGCCAGGTTGTGCAGATTTTAGACTGTGTTGCTGATATAGATCAGTTTCATCGATGCCCATTGAAGAAGACAAATTTTTTGAATAATTTGTTGCTTTCTGTTAAAAATCCTTACAGTTCTTAAGGATTCAGTATGAGTGATAAATTTCAGCTTATGTTATGAAATTTATTTCTTGTTGAAGCAATTTAAAATTTTGGATGATCTATAGCCATTGATATTTCTGCTCAATCTTACGAGGCAAGATACACAATCTAGAGTTACATCTGAAACATGTCTCTGTCCAAATGTGTGCAACCCCATTTAACATTTTTATCCTGTTTCTAAATCTGTTATTGTACCTTGCAATCATAATTTTCATGATTATGATGTCACCGCTATGTACTTTGATTGAAATTATGCAATGACTATGTAGTTTGCAGATAATGAAGATCTCCAAACCCAGTGGAGAGCTTCAAAGAGAAGCAATAAAATGAAGGTTGTGTCATTCCTCAAAGAAAAAACAGGGTATTCCGTCAGCCCTGATGCAATGTTTGATATCCAGGTAATTTGCGGAACGTGAGCTATTTACACTTGTATGAGTGGAACATAGCATAAAACATCATATGCTACAGTTAAAGAAAACGATGTGGATGCAATAAATTTCAGATGAAAGCATGGTAAAATGTGTTGAATTCAGATGCATTTAGAAAGGTCAAAATGAAGACAAGAATGTTATGGGAAGTGTTGGAGAATGAAAAGGGACATTGTCTCACATGGGAAAAAGTTTAAGGGATAAGATTGGGAAATAATCTGCATGAAATTTCTTAATTTACTTCCAGCTGTAACATATGTTTATAGTTCATAGCAATTACTGTGTCCAGGTAAAGCGCATTCATGAATACAAGCGACAATTGCTAAATATTTTTGGGATTGTGTACCGCTACAAGAAGATGAAAGAAATGACTGCTGCAGAAAGGAAAAAGAAGTACGTTCCAAGAGTTTGTATATTTGGGGGAAAAGCATTTGCTACATATGTGCAAGCCAAGAGAATAGTGAAATTTATCACAGATGTCGGGGCCACAGTTAATCATGACCCTGAAATAGGTGATTTACTAAAGGTAAATTATAATGAGCCTCTGGGTGTTCGCTTTAATTTGGTTTTCTTTTTCTGGTTTACTTTTGAGACTTTATTATTAATAAGGTGGCTCTAGTCCAAGATAAATGGTGAAAGATCTATATAGGGAATTCTAACTAGATTAAGATCACAATTGAATTGAGTTGAATTAAGCTATTATTTAATTCACACTGTATCTAAAATTTGTTTCTGATTAATAGATAAAATCTCCTTATTAAATTTACTGATTTACGAAGCTTTCACCTGAGTTCCCATAGGGTTGCTTGAGATGGCTGAGTAGGTATGCAAAGATTGAAATTGCTTGAGGTATCAATTTGTCTATTGCTATCTGAAGTCAGTCAGCCACATACTTATAGTGGCTTGAGAAATCCCATCTCTGTGTCAATATATCATATTGAATTTGGATTATATTTTGGTTTTGGTTCCAAAAAATTTCTTAAGGTTCTCTAACATTTCATAGATGATAGTTCAATGCAATAAGTTTCTTTTTCTTATTATATTTTAGGTTGTTTTTGTCCCTGATTACAACGTCAGCGTTGCTGAATTGCTTATTCCTGCTAGTGAGCTCTCACAGCATATCAGGTAATCCCTTTTTTCACGAAGATGTTAATTTCTATTTGTACCTTTTCCAGATAGGTTTTTTTACTGGCCTGATATGACATAAAGACACAGAACTCCAGCCTAGTTATATTGAGATCGGCTTTGTTTTGCCTCATAGTTGAGCGCTTTGCAAACTATGCCGACACTTGTGGCCAATGTATAGTTTGGGTAGATTCTGCTTTGCTCTTAAGCATGGTTAACATAAGAATCAATGATCCTACGCAAAATTGACTAGCATTCCAGTTATATTTTGGATCCAATTTTCCTCTTGTTATTGCAATTTGGTTTGTGGTAAACTTTTGGTTATTGATACTCTGATTTCAGACTGAAATTTATTTCAATCATGGTTTCAAGTTATCTCAGCACCTCTGGACTTTGTTTCATTGATTTGAGGATTTAGTAGCAGCATTTAAGCCTAGTCAGGTCTTCTGTTTCCAAACATAATCTCAAATTTTATTATTTCAGTAACAAGTTGCTTGTTTTGTCTTGGAAGCAACTATGATATTGGCCTGTGGACTGTGTCAGTTTCCATCATATTCAAACACCAAAAACTCAAAGATGGACCCTTAAAGTGACGAAATAAGGTTCTGTTGAACTTTTTATGGTGCTGAAAGTTGTCTCCCCTTTTTTGTAGTACTGCTGGAATGGAAGCCAGTGGAACTAGCAACATGAAGTTTTCAATGAATGGATGTGTCCTAATTGGGACCTTGGATGGGGCCAATGTCGAAATACGGCAAGAGGTTGGAGAGGACAATTTTTTCCTCTTTGGTGCCAAAGCTCACGAGATTGCAGGGCTGAGAAAAGAAAGAGCTGAAGGGAAGGTATAAATTTGTTATTTTTTTCTTTTATGGTGTTTGTGATTATAAGATGAGCTATGGGTGGGATATAGAAATTGCTACGTTTACTATTACTGAATTCTTCAACATTAAAATTTCTGATAGAAGAAATTGAAGATTAAAGTTTAGGTTTCTGCTAGTTTTTATCTCATGGGTGATTACTCTGTCTAGTTTGTTCCTGATCCACGTTTTGAAGAGGTGAAGAAATATGTAAGGAGTGGTGTCTTTGGGGCTGATAACTATGATGAAATGATTGGATCCTTGGAAGGAAATGAAGGTTTTGGTCGCGCTGATTATTTCCTCGTTGGTAAGGACTTCCCCAGCTATATAGAATGCCAAGAAAAAGTTGACAAGGCTTATCGGGACGAAAAGGTAAGTTACAATATAGTACTATTCTCTTTTTACTGAATCACAAGAAAAGATGCAGGTTTACTCATTTGTGGATTCTGTTTACTCTGTTTTACTTTATATGTAAATGTCAGGTTAAAAGCACCAACGGTAACTAATCTTGTAGGATTGTTTAACTACAGTAGCATAAAATCAATTCATGCTAAAAAGAACCTAACAATTCTTCAATTGAAGTAACGTGGTCTATATTTCATCTTTGGCTAATTCATGCCCATCATGAACACAATCTAGAACCATGTAACTTTAGCTTATGGTATTCTATGACCGTAGCGAAACATTTAGTGGCTATCAGTGCTTTTAACCCTGTAATTGTCTCGGTACAATCTTTGCGGTTTCCTTTGTATCCATATTTTGCTGACATTTTGTAAATGGTGGCAGCTATGGACCAAGATGTCAATAATGAATACAGCAGGTTCATACAAGTTCAGCAGTGATAGGACAATTAATGAATATGCAAAGGATATTTGGAACATTGAACCTGTCATTTTACCATCGTGAAGAGTTTGGAGAAGCAACAAGCCCAGGGTTACAACTGCGTATCGCCTGGGTCTTACTACAGCGTTTCGCCCAGATTTACTGTAATTTTGGTATGCATTCCATGTGAAGAGAACTTCCAGAAATAAATGTGGTTTGGGGTAAAGTAGGAGTAAATTATAAAATAAAATGCAAATTGCAATGTAATTCTACCTCTTCCGAAATAAAGGAACTAGACGGAAAAATAAAGGAATCAAAGTTCGCAGTATTATTTCCCCTTAATTTTGTGTGGTAGCTAATATGGCTCAAATCTTAATTAACCATCGTAAATAAACTTGATACTTAACCTCAATATAGCCCAGAAACCATGAACTTTAACCTCATCCAAATATGATGAATAACTCTGATTAATTTCTTTTCTTGATATAATCAAGACATCTTATTCATCACATGAGATCGCAGCCTGCATGTGTGTAGTGGGTTGTGGATCAATTGTCAGCATCATTTTCTTGGTAAAACGAAAGCAAAACACAACCAATCAAACAAATTTTTAAGTTTATTCGCAACGCACAGTGCACACAAACAAGGATCAAAAGAAAAAAGAAATGGAACTGAACTTCTCACTGATTATTTTTAATTTTTTATCTTGTTCTTCTAGATAGAATCCACCAATCTATCAGGAGTTTTAATTATGTTTCATTTCTGATAATTAGAGAACATTCATGTAACTATCCCTTCAATTTGAGTGAAATTAAGTTCACTTTGAATTTTATTTATTCATATTTCATATTCAAAGGTAAATTTTCTCATTAAAAGTATTAAGTGATTAGAAATTTATAAAATTATGACAAAATATAAAATGATTTTCTGATAATTCATTGAAATTGATTTTGTTGATGACAGCTTAGGTTAAATAGCAATTGAAGGGTTTTTGTTTTATGTAACTGGTTAAAAAATAAATGTGATTAGAATTCAAAGTATAATAATTGTGTTATGTAATTTGTATGTTTCATATGATTATATATGATATAAATACAATAAAATTGACAATGGTATTAAATAGGTCACGTAAAACGGTTTGCCTCTACATCGTGTGGTCTGTCTCAAAACTTTACAGCCCTAATAAAACTCTTTCCTTCTGAAATTGCCAAAAACCATTAGTCTTGAATGTGTTAGTGATCATCAAATTCGCAAAGCCCTAGCCTAACTGTTCTGTCATTTTGATATCTAGTGCCACAACTGGTCCAAATTTGAAATCAACCACCTTGGAAAGACCCTGAAATTTAATCGCTCATAAGGCTCAGAGGCACCCTGAAAACCGCAAGCCAAAAATTTCCAACAATTGAACTTAACCCTGCAAGAAAAACAAATCTCTAGAATGAAGAATTGGTTAAAAGGAAAGATTATGTAGAAATACACATAACAGAGACAGACATTGAGCTCACAACTGCCACTTTTCTTTAAATCAACAAACAAAAATGCTATAAAAAAAAAAATCATTTTGGTACACTTCTGTAAACACATTTTGCCATTTGTATAAAGTACTTTCACAACTGAGAAAAAAATACATTCCTTTATATCTACATAGAATAGGAAGAAATCCTTATTTAAAATGGATGAAAAGGGGGAACTCATCACTGTCCGCCTAAAAACCTACATAACAATGGAAATTATGATAAAAGAAACCAAGAGAGTAAATTATGCAACTCAAGCCCCCATGTTTCAAAACTTGAGGCTTTTAAAGCATCAAAAGAGAGCTCTATGGACACCATTGCCTTAACAATAATAGAAGCATTTTTTTTCTGGAGTCAAACGAAGTGTCCTCACGGATTATGTTCTCTACAGTGAACCAGAAAAATATTTTTTTAAAGAAACTAGGGGCATTGAACTGCAGAAGAAGTGATTGGTTTGCCATATCTTATAAGAAAGGAATAATAAATTTAGGTGGCAGTAACCAAACTTACTCCACCCATGTATTTCTTCAGCATTGTAGCATGCTTTTTTCCAGCAAGATGAAAATTGTATACTCCCTGACTATTACACACCACATTACAAATTGCACATACTCTGACAGCCTCCTGAGCTGCCCCGCCCTCAACAATTTTTCTTCTCTTTGTCTCCAAATCTTCTAGTGGTTTGTTTGCTTTGTTCTTTGCAGGTGTGACCTTTTTAGGGTTTAACTGGGGACCAATTGGATGGTGTGACACCACAGAAGAAACACTAGGCCCAGCAGCAGCTGCCAGTAATTTCTCCAGATTTTTCTTGTGTTTCTTTCCCAATCTATGATTGTCAAGTACTTCCTTGCTGTTACAATCTATCTTACAAACTTCACAGTATGCAGATTGAACAAGCTTTGTTTTCTTTTGGCGTTTATTCAAATTTTCATTTCCCTGAGGCTGATATACATAGTTAGACCACAGAGTAGATGATGGTGGTGCTACAGCCAATTGTTGTAACCCCTCCTGAGCTACTGAGACATTCAGCAGTTACAATGAGACGTTAGTAATACAGAAACTGCAAACCAATATACAAACAGAAACATAAGTAAAAAACTTTAGTTTTTTCCATTTAAAGAAGCTAGGGGATCAATTCCAAAAACTCAAGGTCTATGACTGTCAACCAATGTAATGTCGAATTTCAATACGTGCACGACCAAAACATGCATGAATAAGCTAAAAAAAACCATAGACAATAAAACTTATATCACCTCCCACACCACACTACCAGCTGTCTCAATCTTATAATAATTTTTTTAGCACTTCAATGATGTTCATCTAAAGTTACATACCAAGACCATCTAGGATTTCATATGGCTAATTAACCTGACTCAGAAAAACTATCCCCCTGGCTAATTAATATAGACTTTATTTCAAATCAATGTCTATCTCTGAGGTGCATACATAAAATAAAATATCACCACTCAAATACTCTTCACATTAACAACCTTGCACAGCAGTTTATATTTATGTTTCAAAACTCAAAATTGTAATAAGAACATACAGGACAAAAAGATCCAACAAAGAAAAAAAAATGTATGCGCCTTCGAAGAAGTATTCCAATACATTCACAAACATCATTTTCGTTTGAAGGAAATTGAGTAATTACATGCCCGCAAAGACAATACCTGGTAGCAGGCAGCATATTCTAATACGCAAGTAATGTGCTTCACATGCACTCATCACTGAAAGTTATTAAACAGTTGCTAGAAGACTAGTTAATGCAACAGATAAAGAGAAATTTTTAATGATGGCATGATACCATTTGACAACATCAGAAATGTTAATTAGCCACCACAGACTTTGCGTTATAGCTTACACATATTCAACTTTAACAGATGGAAATATTACTAGAAATTAAAGAGACAAAAAGCGTAGACCATATTGGTGGCTACGAGATCTTAAAGGCTTGCAGAAACAATTAACTGAATCCTCACACCCTACCTTAAGATATTAAAAGGAGCACCTTGACAAACACACTCACACTCACTAAATTTAAGATTACAAAAGCAGAAAATAAATGTCTAATAGAGCTCAATTACCGATTAGCTTCAGCTAACAATCTTCATTCAGATTTCAGGAATAAAGAGGCTTTACTGTGGGTTCTTCCTGAGGGTCTAATATTGTTTCTACGACAATAACCAAGGCTGATAGCCTGACACTGATTAAAATCCTCAACGTCAGGCATAATCAAGTTGCAATTACCGGATTAATTGAATGAAACATCCAGTAATTCAGTAAATAAAATATTGTTTCAGCACAAAAAAAAAAAGAACTCGAAAAAGTAATAGAAGACGAACCACTTACAACAGCGCCAACATATCCAGTGGAGTCAGCTCCATATTGCAGAACGGCCTGCGAATTGGGATCGAAATAGTAAGCAGCAGAAGCAGCATCGGGCTGTGCGTAAGTCAAGGCAGGAGCTTGCGTGACTTGTGAAACGGGGGTCACAGAGGGGTAAGAATCAACCCCAGGCGGTTTAAGGTCGGTAGCAGAGGAGGTTTCCGGAGGGTCAGGATGGACAAGAGGAAAGGGGAGAGATATATGAAGGTTTTGAGAATAGTAAGAGAAATGAGAAGAGTAGTAAGGATCAGGAGGAGGGTTAGAACTAGGGTTAGGGTTAGGCTGCATTTGATCGAGAAGATGTAACAGCGAATAAAAATAAAATTAAATTAAATTGTGCGTTTGGTATTGTGTGATGGATTGAGCACAGAATGAGAATTATGAAAATGGAAGGAGCTTAGCCATTTCGTTTACATTGCAGAGAAGAAGGGAGCCAGCGAGAGAGGGAGAGAGAAGAACGTTGTTGTCATTTATCAAGTGTTGAAGCTTCAAACTCTAAGCTGTTTTTAGGTTAGGTTCATAATTTGGCCCAACCTTCAACTAAAATGTCTGTTCTTTTCTTTTTTTACTTAATCAACTTTTCGGACACTCTCTCTCACTTAATTCTTTAAGGTTTTGTTGTTTCAAATTATCCTTTTACCCTATATTTTATATAAAATTATATCCAATTAGACTGTAACTAGCCATTTTGTTCTCTTGATTGGTTAAAAATAAAGGACAAAATGGTCAATCATGGATAAAAAGATATTAATTAATAACATAGGGACCGAAAATGATAGAATGATTAATTATGGTCCCAATAATGAACGATCTCGTATAAAATAGTGATTAAAACAATAATTTTTTCAAATGATATGGATAAAAAGATATTAATTAATAACATAGGGACCGAAAAGGTACTTATTGTTTTCTTTACTAAGTCCTATTCAAAAGACAGGATCATTATTTGTCAACTATTATTCCTCACGGGAGTCGTTCCTACGAAAGCTACTCTGATTAACAGAGGTATAGATTGTAACTTTGTTTGTTCCATCTGGGATTGCAGTCGTTTATCTTTCCTGGCGAACTGACTTCAAATTGGTGGCAGAGGGTTTATGTTTCGGTGGACGGCAATTTGTTGCCCTCATATTGTGGCCATTTTGTATCAAATTTGGCCGGCTAGAAATTCTTTAATTTGGTATAAAAAAAAAGACCTCCTGATCCTGTTATCATCGAAACTGCAATTGGTACTTTAAGTGCTTAGAAAAAAAATCTATTCTAAAGTTAGTATTCGTTCTAATTGTCCTCGGGTTCAATTGATGTGACAAGCTTCTTCTCTTTACTTTGTAAAGTGTAACTTTGATGCATCAATCTTCCAAAACGGTATTATTGGCTTCGGTTGTATCATTCGGGATCATTAGGGTCAATTTATTGCTTGTTGCTATGGTTGTCTTCGTTGTATTCAAGATGCTTTATTTGGTGAAGCTTTGAGTTGTAGAGAAGCTCTCTCTTGGCTCTCCTAATTTGGGTAATCACAGGTCTTTGTTGAGGGGACTTTCAAGTTCTTATCCGACATCTTCAACAACATTCCATGAATCCTAATCCCTCCACCAGTTTAATCTTAGAAGATTATTTTTTCTTTGCTAGTCTTTTTAATTGTGTTAGATTCAATTTTATCAAGAGAAATTCCAATAAAGTTGATCATGTTCTTGCAAATATAGGATTGCAATGTAAGAGTCCCTTTGGTAGTAGTTCTAATCCCCTTTTGCAATGGTTCTATTTTAATGTACTAAACTGTTATAATTCATAAAGCAGAAATTTAATCTTCAAAAAATAATAATAATTATAATAATAAAAAAGCAGCAATGTATTGTATAATAAAATGCCAATAATGTATCTATGTGAAGTTATTGACTGGACCACTATAAAAGCTGCCCCTTAGCGTTACTCTACAAGTAACATCACTTGTACTTAGAAAAAAACAAAAACAAAAACAAAAATGAATATTGCTGACTGCAAATAGAGTAAGTAAGGTATTGAAATTTTAATTCTCTAGAAATTCTTCAGGCTGCACTGCACATTCACCTTTTTTTAAGTAACTGTGAATTGTTTTGTAATGAATACAAGAAAGATTCAAATGTGTTTACATTCTTTTTAAACTGTTACAAAAGGATTACAAGCCAATTTCACAACTCTTATCTATTGACAATTACTTGTAAGCAAACATATATGCAGAGAGGACCAAGATGGATCCTCTGCCTCTAATCCACCATCAAAATTCCAAATCAAACACTATTAGATTTAAGACCTGTACCGGATGATAAATGTTTGATCAGCAGCAAAGAGAATATTTGTGTTTCAATATCTCTTGAAACTTCAGAAACTAACGACAACATTTTTAGCTTGAGCCATGACACCCACCAGTGACTCATGCTTGTAGCTGCCTCCATCCCACCACGACTCAAACCCAACTCTGCCATTCGATCCCCTGTCAATTGCATCATAGATGTTAGAATTGTCTTGTTTTACTGCTGTATTATGCTCTTCTTTAGCTTTACCAATATGAGCCCTCTTGTGACCTCCCAAAGCTTGGCCTGACACAAAATTCTTACGGCAGATATGGCATTTATGCTCCTTGCTCTTATTTGACACACTACTCACTTCATTTACTTCCTCTTCCATTGCGTCTTTCATGTATTCAAGCTTGCTAGTCACATCAGTTTCAGGCAGAATGCTAGTATGGGTCTTCACTCCAATGAAGCTTTTTGTTGTTCTGTGAAATGTTCGGTGCCCACCAAGTGCTTCATAAGTGGCAAAATTCTTGTTGCAGATTCTACATTGGAATTCGTTCCTCTTCTTGAATTCATCTTGGAGATCAAATTCAACTTCTTCTGTATAATCCTGGCCTGCTTCTGATTCATCAATCCCCTTATGTATCTCAGTATCATACAACAGCAATCCAGATTCAATCGGAACTTCCAATTCAACCTTCATTTCCTCATTACAGACCATATGGAAATCACAATCACCACATTCAAAGATCTGATTCTTAGAATCTGAAGCACAAGAGTCCAAAATCTCCACCCTCGGTTTCTTCCCGGCGAGTTTATCACCAAAAGAAACCTCATTTCCTACCTCAATTCCCCTATTTCCCTCATTTGGATAGAAAGATCTAGCCTCAAAAGAACCACCCAATTCAACCAAACCCCTGGACAGCAACATCAAACACAAAGCCACCTCTTCCACTTCTTGCTCATTTTCAAAATCAGAATTCAAAGACTCATTCAAGCTAGAAAAAGAAGAATTAGGATCAGTAGCTTTATACCTCATCCGATTCGATCTCTTCTTTCTTACAAGACTCACAGTATCAGAATCTGATAAAGCCATTGAAACAAGATTAGGCCTTGATTCTCCACTGAGCTTTTGATTCCCAGAATGCAGTCTCATATGACCCGTGAGAGATCTTAGAGACCGGAAACCTTTACCACATTCTTTGCATCGAAGTCCATTCCTTTCTTCCACAGAATGATGCCTCATATGGCCATGAAGAGATCTCGGAGACCCAAATTGCTTGCCACAGACTCCACATTTCACATTTTGTTCAAATTTAACAGTATCAGTATGATTTACACCTGAAGATTTCCAAGATTTCTTGGGGTTTGCTCTTAGGCCATAGCCATCAATACCCACATCGCAAGTTTCAAGCTTTACCTTTTCTTTAGCTGAATTTCTACCTAAATGATTCCTCATGTGACCACCCAAGATTCTTCCGCTCGAGAAACTCTCATTGCAGAACTTACACACATGCTTGGTTTCGTGATCTTGTTGCTCCATTGGATGCGTAATTTGAGCAACGAAAATGGAACCAAGTAAGAAACTTTAGATCAAAAGAAGAAGCAGAAAGAATCAAAGTTTCCCGGAAAATGGAAGAATTTGCTGCCACATTACAGGAGAAGAAGCATAAAAGAGTTCAAGAATAGAGGTATTGACGAAGACCCAGATCAAAAAGAAGAAACCTTGAGAGACGTAAAGATTGAGGGTTTTCAATATATAGCATAGTCCGAAATTTTTTGATGGGCGTTTGGGTAGATCATAGATGGTTAAGGTTAGAGTAGTTTGACGGGTTAACTAACCCATCAAACTAAAAATGCTCAAAATTGGAAGCTTTAAGTTTTTGTTGTCAATATTAACGGAGAAAAATGATAATTCGGCACTTATTGGAGGATTAATTTTGCTCAAAAACTTAACTTAATATATCAATTTAGTCCATAATTTGCCAGCTTTAATCAAATTAGTCGAAAGTGCTACACATTCAACATATAATTAATTTTTTCTTAAATGTTCATTTTTTTTTATGCTATTATATGTCATTTTGACTTCATTTGATCGAGAAACTAAGTTGAAGATAAAATTACTCATTTCATTCATTGTTCTTATGACATTTAAAGTTGATAATCAAGATCTGTAAAGTATTACTTAGACTACATTAAAAATCAATAACTCCACAAAGTATTATGAAAATGTTATAAAATGTACTTTTTAAAGAATTGACGTGCATTTTTAAATTGACTCCTTATCCCAGTGTTAACCTACATAAATTCATGAAGTTCACAAATTATTTTAATCTCCACTTTTTGCATGCCCTCCTCATATGCATACGATGGGTTCCTTAATCACTAATAATTTTATTTTATTAATATTTGAAGGCAATTTTCGAATATAATATATGTTTCAGTTTTCAATTGATATAGGAGGGGAAAAAATTTGGAGAGTAACACGGAGTCGGCACTTGGCAGTAACATGAAAAGGATAATTTCTTAGATCTCAATTAATGTCAAAACATGGCCTAATTTTATTCATGATTGTACGCATATTCAATAATCACTATGCCATCATGACAAATGACAAAAGTAGGTTGATGGTTTAGTCACTAATCCATTGTTTAAGGAGGAATCCCTTGTGTTTTTTTTATTTTAATAAGCATAGGAGTTCACAAGCACTACTGCAACAGGCTGGCCATCATAGAAAAGATCCAAAGTCGATGTACTTGTAAAATATAAACAAGTAATTCTTAAGATAGGGTCGGTTTAAATTCATAAATAATATATACTTAATGGTAGAAAAATAAATTTCGAACAATTGAAGACCATAATTGGGCCAACGGACGATCAAAATATTAACTCATACAATATGACATCAAAAAGGAGTAAACAATCGAAAAGAAAGGTTGAAAAAAGGAAACAGTAGCAAAAGACGCGAAAATGCAGACATATTGAAAACTCTACAGTGGTCAATGGCCTTCTCACAGTAGAGCTATCAGCTTTGTAAAATATACACAGGTCCTTCTACTTCCAAACCTGGAGACTGATCTCAATACGAGAAAAACAGTACACAGGTCCGGCTAGATAGATTCAAACCCCGCTTTGGTGAATTTCCAAGGGACTTCCTTTGGTCCGCCCCTGTTAATCAACCTCAGTCTAAGAACTACCTTAAACATTGCATTGCCTCAAACTTTCCAAAATCTGCAAGGTAATAAGGGCAGACTGATTGGCTGTTGGTCCCAGAAACTTTCTTATTTGTCAACCCAGCCCTCAACTCTGAGAGGCCTGGAGATTTAATACCCACTTATGGTGAATCCGAAAATCCAATCTACAGATATCACAATGGTGAATATTCCACTGTAAGCAGCGGCATCATATTCCTGCCACCATCCTTTCTAATTATGTCCTCTGGCGAAGCCAGCTTTCTTTTTTGCGTATTTAACAGCTGCAAGGAGTTATTCATTCCCTGAACATGCAATTTTCCAGTTATCGAGAAGTGATGGGTGATCCCTGAAATGTATCACTCTTGATTAGAGTGTCTTCCACCAGACAACATATCAAGTGCACCGCAACTATCTGCATTGTCTTGCTGAAACTCGTATGATGTGCAAGAACCATCTTCAACATCAACATCATTTCCACTGTTTTTGAAAAGTTTAAAGCCATTATCACCACCATAATCAACCCTGGAGATACCACCATGTGCCATTGAGTTATCATCGATATCTCCCTCATACTCCTCATCAGTTTCAGCTCTCCTAACATCATAATCAGTACGCTCTTCTATAGAACCAATTTCATCCTCGTCCTCGGTCTGTTCATTGCAATCCTCTACAAGGTCCTCCTGATAATAAGCAGGAGCATCTTGTTCATTAGGAGATTCCACTGTATGATCGTCATCTCCATCTGCCATTCCAGAATCACTTCTCTGCCACTCGTCATTATCACTGTCGATGTTTAGTGGGTCGAATCTATTCTGCTCAGAGCGTATCCGAAGCATGAAGACATTGAAATAATAGCTTAACAACTCCCTTTTTTTCCGTGAAGGCAATGCTGCTGACAGATGCTCCCAAAAGTTCCTGCCCGACGATACCGGGTTTGATAAAACGACATCATGGAAGACTTCTTCTTCCACTTCACTCCATTTCCTTGCAACATCTTCTCCCATATCGTTAAAACCCAGCCCCTCAAATATCTCCTCCCCAAGGTTCTCCCTGAGTTTCTGTCTAGCTTCCATGACATGTTGTTTCACACATTCAATAGAGCCCTGGTCAAGACAGCTACAGTCGGTATTGGTACCTTCACTGCAATGAGCACCAGAAGTTTCTATTTCAGGCAACGGAATAACACAAGTACCCATCAGCCTCTCCTCATAACCAACATCAGCTGTGATATGAAGGCCAGATGATTGTCCAAGTGCAACTTGGGAACCAGATGGCGTATTCTGACCCTCCCATTCTGGAACAAAAGCTTGGTGCTCCGGTCCAATGGAAACTGGCTTCTGGTAGGGATAGTCAACAGATGAGACCATATCATCGGGTTGAAGTACAACCCTCGGCTGGTGAACATGATCAAAATACTCCGGAAAAAAAGAGAGATTATCTGCCTCATGAATTCCATTGCTAATCCAGAAAAAAGGGGGAAAGCTGCTAGAAGTACCAATTTCGAATTTTTTGAACTCATTCGAGACTATCTGATCATTTGCAGACCAACCAATGTCTTCCAACTCACCAAGACTGTAGTCACCATCTTTAAAGGACAAAAAAAACATAAATCAGAAGACTAATTATCAGCAATTAGATCACTCACGTGAATCATATCTGATGCAATGATGGAACACATAAATATTAAGTGAAACTTTGCCTTAGTTGTTCCTACATGCAAGATCTCTAAAACCACAATGTCACAAAGGAATTTATGAAAAACAATTATAAACAAAAACAGGACTGTGGTTAGCTTGAAGTGTACTTCGTAAATATGTGAATTACAATCATGTAAACTTTGGCCGTCAAGAAAAATCTGCTCAAACAAATTCTGATAGGTCAAAGAACCAACGTTTTGCTTAGAGGACCCAAATAAAAAATAAAAAAAAAAACCCTCGGGTAGCTTTAACTCACTTTTTAACAGGTAGAAGTCCTAGAAAGTCAACATGTCATGCTTAAGTTTAAAAAATTCATTTGCAAAAGGCCTTCTCAATACAAAGTGACCAAGATATGCCATTTCAAATCATTTGAAGAAATACAATTCAAGCATAACTGATACTGTATGGCAAATTTGGTAGGATAATGCAAATGTGCCTCATTTCAAGATCCAAGAAGAAATTCTCCAAATGATAAGTGATAATGCCAACAAACTCACTACCTGAAACCGTAGGATTCTGACAATCGCCATTAACAGGGACAGGGGGTGCAAGATGATCAATTTGTTCAAGGTGTCTAGGGTGCTTACAGGAAACCTCATTAGAATCATCATCAACAAAAGGTCGTTTGTGAATCATTTCTGTTTTTTGCCTGCAATTCACAACTAGCTTTAAAGAGCCAAATTTGCAAGGATAAGCAATAAATGACATGTTCAAATAAAACGTAAACATAGCACACCTCCATAAAGTTTTAATGTTAACAAAGCTATATTCATACAGAGAGTGGACAATATAAACACCCAGTTCAGTCCCCCAAATTCCAGCCAGTACAACGGATGAAAATCAGCTGCTAATGAAGAATCAAAAAGCTAAGATATGCCACGGTAGTTAAATATCAAATATCTAGTATGCATTCCTTAATTGCATTATGTATAACACCCATTTAACATTGTCAACACTCCCATTTAGCTCCATTAGCATATCTTAACTACCAATAGTACAACCTTTGCAATTTCCTTTTAATTCACTCAGTCCCTTAAACAAGTCTCAGTAACCATCAGAACATACAAACACAATCTACAATATAATTCATCACTAAATGATTAAGCAAAAGGAGCTTGAACTTACCTAAGTAATCCTCGCCGGAAAATTTATAATACACCGGAGGGCCCACGGACTGATGACGGAATTGGATGTTAAATAAATTCAATTGCCAACACTAAATATCTTGACCCCTAATTTTTCATACGACTTAAAGAATATGGGTACAAAGAATTAGATGTTACGTCGTATAGACGAACCGAAACGAACAAATCGATAAGAATGGATTTTCAAATTTGAGAAAGCAAATCCCAAAATTTAGAGTTCCCGAGATAATTCGACACAAAATCGACTAGTATAAACGCTTAGAATTGGAGATCGAAGAAAACCCTACCGAAAGGGAGGAATTTTTTAAAAAAAACTCAAACCCTAACCCTAGAAACGAAATCCGCGCGCGGAGTTTGATAAATTTACAATCAATGGATAGAGGAGAAAGCGAATTGAATGAAAATAAGATTAAATTAAAGAACGAAGACAGAATTCTGAAGAATTTCAGAGAAACGAATGTGAAGATTTAGGATCGAGGGAACGAGTAAAGTTGGGGAATTTTATAGGAAATTTCGAGGGGGTATTCGGTGATCCGTGTGCGGTTGACCGCGAACAGCCGGTCCGGGTCTTAACTTGAACCGAACCATAAAAGAGTATCCAAGAACCGGAGTTCAAATTTTAGTTATAATTTTTTTATTGTGAAGTTATAATTTTATATCGATGAATTGAGGCAGTGAAAACAAAACATGCGTGTGGTTCTTATTGAAATGGAAAGGCTATCATTAAAGAAGAAGAATATTTTTATGAACCTCCTGAATTTTTAAGGCTATAAAAGAGAATTTTTGTATCGTCCCGATCGGGTGATGTTATTATACATTCTTTTAACCTTCTTACCTCAATTTTATTTCTTTTTTCTTCATTTATATTTATTTAGTATTTCAGTAACATTTTTATTTATTTGGTTGGGTCATTAATTACTGTTGTTTGAAATCAATCTTTATTCACTTAGTTGTATAACTTTCTTCGAATAGATTTAACTATATATATGTCGCTTTACTTGCTCAGAAATCAATCTAGTTAAGTTTTCCCTCATTTTATCATACAAAAGGTCAATAAGAACTTTATCACGGCCTATAAATCAAATTTATTTTGTTACATTTAGTTCTCGTAATATGATGAAATTTTTTTTCTTCTTTTGTAACTTTTCATATTGGATCTTCCAATATTAATTTATCTCAACTATATTCCTGGAAATATTAGTGGGGAATACATTTTGTTCGGATCTCAATACCGATCCCGTACATCAATTCATTTCCGAGCCTATTCATCATCGGTAATAATCATTAATATGCATTTTGACTGTGACCTGTTACACGAAATATGATCTTTCAGGGTTCACCAGTATGTACGGCCACTAAGCCTCGTTAGGTGTCCTCCATTAGATCATAAAAGTCCCAAACCACTAATCAGGATCTTCTCTATGAATGAATTCATAAGTTCATTTTCACAGTGATCCGGTTATCAAATTTCCAGCGTTTTCTCTAGGCACGTTACCCTTCCAACAACCTGAGGCTAACCGACTCGTTCAACTAGAGTATTTACCGAGTCTCGACTCACGCATCTTCTTTTCAAAACATATTCATAAGATGTCATCAATTATACTTTTCGTTGGAATAAATTTTATATGATTTCATTATTTAATTAGCTTTTACTATACAGATCACGATTTTCATAACTGTCCCTTTTAATATTATTCATGAAAGAATTTGCAACTTATTTCGTCAGATTTCCAAAAAAAATAACATGGTACTTTTACGATGGCCGAATACATCATTTTCCCCTGTATTTGATATTAAATGCCTACTAACCCACAGAACTTACGTAAAGTCCAATTTACCTCCTGAACTTGGTAAAACTGGACACACTTAACTTCTTAAATCTATCGTGGCAGGGAAAGTAGCCGTTGAGAAAAATGAGGTGTCTTTGAGTGTCTTGATTACTGAAAAAAAAAATTAATTAAACAAATGAATAAATTAAAAAGAAATTAATTCATCCCTCCCCTCATCTTCTCCCTCCTCTCATCTCTTCCCGCTCTAAATCATTTCTAAGCCTCTGCAATTATTCTCTGATAGCATGGAGCCCTAAAACTTACCGCGTGCACCACACGGCTTGCTACCGCGTCAACACATCCATCACTTGCCCAATAGTTCCCCACTAATTCACTCGGTCACCAAGGAAGATAAGACCGGATCCTCTACAGAAAGGATCCCAGGAAAAGCCGGCTCAAACAACTTATGCCCTCATTAAGTCTTCTATCTCAAAAGACAGGTGAGTTGATCTCTAATGTACACGTGTAAGGACATGATGTTATACCAGAAATAGGTGCCGCGGGGACAAGAGCAGGGTGGATACCACAGAGGCAGGTACATAGTGAGTGCTACGAAGACAAGAGCAGGGTGAGTCTGCCACCCAAATATGCCAGAAGGAGGACCAAAAAGTGGACCACACCCAGCCAATAAGAATAAACCGTACATAACGGCCTGACAAGGCCACGCGGATCAACATAGTATAAAAGGGGGAAGATAAGAAACTCCCCAGGTATCTTTTCAATCTCTCATCACATTCTCTATTCTTCTATCTTCTATTCTCCAAATTTCTGACTTAAGTATCGGAGTGGACCCAGAGGTCACCCGGTCCTCACCTTTTCTCTTTTCCAGGTATCCGGCCTTTTGACAGGAAGAGACGGCTTCTCAACCCTCTAAGATTGAGTGAAGTTAAACTTTTTCCCAGAGCTATCATTCTCATAAATTAATTATCATTGCAGTTATTTGCAACCGTTCTCTTGAGCCTTTGTATTTTCTTTTTCTCTTTCTTTTCTTGTAATCATGAATCGAAGTTGAACAACACAAAGAAGATTGACTACTTTCACCAGAGATTTCGATCATGACCGGTCAGAAATGGTGGCGATCTGACTGAAGAAGAAGATGTTACAAACAGAAATGAAGGCAAAAAGAAGAAGAAGAAAAACCATAAGTAAATAAAATGTTAGGACTTTCATACCCAATTCCAGAAAATTCCCCCTTCAAATCAAAAACCTAACTCTTTGTTTGAATTTCAATTAGATTGCAATTAAAACCCATATCAGGCTTGATTCGTCGATTCACTATTTTTTGCTTGTTTTCGATCTGTGTTATTGAATTGAAAATGACACATTGAAGAATAAAATCCTAAGAGGGAGAGGGAGGAAGAAGATGAACAATAACATTTTATAATAATATTATTACAACGTGTCAAATTATTATTGGTTTGATTATTTTAAAATTTCCACCAAGACGCATGTGTTATGTTATGCATTTCCTTATACGAGCCTCATTAATTACATCTCAGGGGGCACTTTAGGTCGGTTTTGCCAAGTTTAAGGGATAAACTGGATCTCATCAAAGTTTGGAGGTCAATAGGCATTTAGCGTAAGTATAGTGGGGAAATAATATATTCGACCTTTTACAATTCATTAATAAGTAACCATTATATCACTTCACTGTTTAATCCACTATTTGCTTTGAATTTTATAATATACATAATTTAATGCAAAGATAAATTCTTCATTCAAGAGTAATAAAATAAATAATAATTAATTATAAAATTAAGTCTTTGCTTTGACTTGATCTTCCTTCATTTCCATTTGGCATTTTACTCAATTCTTTTAAGTCCCATATTCAACAGTTCTTATCATTTCCACTTATTCCCTTTACCAGATCTATCAGAATTCTTCATTCTTGCATTTCAGATCTAGTTGATACATCAATGTTAAATTTAACAATGATAATATGGCTTAGACTTGGTAAATTCTTATCAAACTACCTACGGATCTCAAATTTCTTTTTCTGGGGATCAAAACTCAACGTAGTTCTAAATTTTCTTTCTCTAAAACTCCCTTTTAAATTTCCTTGTTAAAGATCCCCCCAAAAATCCCCTTCTTCCTCTTTCTTCCTTTCTTTTATATTATGAAGGATATAGAACTCTCTAGACTTCAGTGTATGTGGCTTAATATTATCGACTCTTTTATCTACTCTGACATGTTACTTCTTTTTCTACCACTTATACCTTTACATGCAAAATATCTTCTTCCACTTATTCTCTCTCATCTTTTAAAGTATCTTATATTGTATTACTTTTCTTTACTTATATTTCTACTACTTGTACCTGGTCTTGAAGCGTCTTCAAATTTCCATAACTAGATCTCTCGTCCCAACTTCCCATTCTTGCTTTAAGTTCAATATGTTTCTGATCCAGTCTTACCAGATCTTTACTTGTAACATCTCATTTATCTACCAATTTCGTAATTCAGTTCAACTTGTTGTTCACTTTTTCAAGCTTACGTTCATTTTCTTTTCATACTGGATTTACATTCTAATCTGGCTTTTAGTCTTTATCCAATAATTAACTTTTTCAGTACAACTGAACTCATTAACTCTTACTATTCAACTAACTGTACTATCTTTCCGCCAATTTACATATTAGACTTCCGTCTGATCATATTTTCCGGATGTTACAACTTTTGTCTTCAACAAATAAATTACAGACAAACTGGATATTATTAAGGTATGTCTCTAATCCTATTTAGTCTAACTATTGTAATAAAAAGGGAATTGAAACTTCAATTTTTCGTAAATTTCATTAAGAAAAAGATTACTTTTACTATATAAAGGAATATCGTACTTATTTGTTTGTACTAAGATTTTTAGAGCTTGTGAGGATATGCACATATCTGTGAGATAAGGATGTAATCAGATTTAATGAGATTTGAGAGAATAAAATGATTTTAAAGATGTGATTTCTTTTCTAATTCTAATATCTGAATGTTTAATAGAATATATTTTAAGTTTAATAAAATGAATTTATAACTAATTTTAGCTCAATTCCAAAATTCCCATATGCAATAAATAAGGTCCTCTTTTTCAAAATTTAATTAGTTTAAGATGGGATTAAACCGGTCTGGTTTGAAATTGGACTCTGGTAAAAAAGTTTTGGTCTATCCAACAAGTGAATTAAATTCGCATTAAGAGAAAGAATGTGGTAAAAATTACACAAATTGCCACTTTTGATTTTGGGTCCACAGGACAGATTAGCAAAGTTCAGTTGTATTTTGGGTTAATAAATAATTTTGGAAGTAATCGGATACGTGGATGTTTAGTCAATTGACTTTCGAAGTTCCGTCCATGCCACATGGAAATAGTGTGCTTTTCTGTAGGTAAACCACTTCTTAAGTTCTCACTTCACTTTGCGTGAAAATTATGAACTGCAAGAAAGTAATTTTTACAAAATAATAATAATAATAATAAGAAGAATTCTATTATTTAGAAAATATATTTAATTTAATTTGGAGTATTTGGCAAACTTTTGGAGATTATTATCATTAACATTTTGAAATGAGATTTAAATTCATAACTAATCGATATTGTCCAAATTCAATTTACCTAACCAATTAAAGAAACACCATGCATATCAAGAGACGGAAATAATGGTATCAATAGGTGAAGGATGCATGTATAACACCTTTAATAGTAAGTACCAGTTGCAAATCATTTCCAGGAACGAGAACATGTCACGTAAGTATAGATACTAACATAATACATTCTAATTGGCTAGGAGTACACCAACTCGACAAACACTAGAATTTTTGTTTGCATATTCGGTTCTTAAAAAGTCCCAAATATTTCAAACCATATGAGATTTCAGTGCAACCCAACACAACCTTAGTTGAGCACTAGCTAAGTAGGTAGACAATCAGGTGGAATTCAAAATCTGAAGACAAACCATTTGAGGAATTCACCACTCTAATATTATTATAGTACATAATAAAATGGAATCAAGTATTTCTAAAAACAAATAGCAAAATGCAGTAAATGACAAGGCAAAAGCAAAACATAAAGCCTGCAGCTTTCACCCTGTCCCTGTGGAGAAAGTTTACTATATGCCCGGCACACAGCGCTAGATAAACTAACCCAACATGAATTGCGCAGGAACATAACCCAAGTCGGGTAACTGTATGTAGCCCAATGCGCAAGCCATATGGCAAAATTTTCCCTGTCCCATACAGGAAAGCAAGGCAAAAAATAACAATACGCCAAAAGATAAAAAATGTAGTGATGAATCAAATTACTAGTCTCTAGAACTTTAACCAGTTGGTCTTTCTCTTATGCTACAGCAGGCATGTCTTTTAGCCATGGGTCCAGTGGCTTACCAATCGAGTACACAATGAAACCAATTTCCCTCAATTGTTCCGCATTCACAACATTCCTCCCATCAAAAACGAAGGCTGGTTTCTGCATGTTATCATATATCCTCTTGTAATCAAGACTCTTGAACTCATCCCACTCTGTTAAAATGCAAAGACCATGAGCATCTTTTGTTGCTTCATAGGCATCCCAAACTACACTCACTTGCTTCACAGTTGTTGGACTCATCGGCTGGAGATGGAGAGGATGATCCCAATCAAATTTTTTCATTGTAAGATCCCTCTGAATTTGATCTTCAGTGACCTGAGGATCATAGATGCTCAACCGGGCTTTGTCTCCCAAAAGTCCCTTGCACACGTCAATGGCTGGGGTCTCCCTGGTGTCACCTGTATCCTTCTTGAAAGCAAACCCCAAAATGGCAATCTTCTTGTCAGAAACAGTATTGAACATAGAGGCAACTAGGCGGTTAACGAATCGGGTTTTCTGATAATCATTGATCTTGATAACTTGTTTCCAATACTCTGCCACTTCCGGAAGGCCATTGCATTCACAGATGTAAACCAGATTCAGAATGTCTTTCTGGAAGCAGGAACCCCCAAATCCAACACTAGCATTCAAAAACTTGGGACCAATTCTACTATCCTTGCCAACAGCAAACGACACCTGCGTCACATCAGCCCCAGTAGCCTCACAGAGAGCCGACATGGCATTAACAGACGATATCCTCTGGGCCAAGAAGGCATTGGCAGCGAGCTTGGATAGCTCAGCAGACCAGAGATTAGTGGTCAAGATGCGATCTTCTGGTACCCAATGAGCATAAACATCCTTCAATGCTTTGATGGCTGCTTGGCCTTCTGGTGTTTCCCTTCCTCCAATTAGAACCCTATCTGGCTTAAACAGATCCTCAATTGCAGTTCCCTCTGCAAGGAACTCAGGGTTTGATAAGATCTGGAATTTGATCCCCTTGCTGTTGTGAGTCAAAATTTTCTCAATTGCCTCAGCTGTTTTAACTGGCACGGTTGATTTCTCAACCACAATTTTATCAGATTTCGATACATCAGCAATCATACGAGCCGCACTCTCCCAATACGTCAGATCTGCAGCTTTTCCAGCTCCCAATCCACGAGTTTTGGTAGGAGTATTGACAGAAACAAACACAATATCAGCTTCCGCAACATGTTTTTCCACATCAGTGCTGAAGAACAAATTCCTTCCCCGGCACTCCTTCACCACACCATCAAGGCCAGGCTCGTAGATCGGAAGCTGATCACTGTTCCAGGCATTGATCCTAGGTACAGAGATATCAACAACAGCCACCTCAATTGACGGACACTTTAGGGCAATCACAGCCATTGTTGGACCGCCAACATATCCAGCACCAATACAGCAAATCTTCACCATTTTCGTTTCTCAAACTCCTCAACCTGAAACAAATCAAGCAATACGCATACATATAAGACGAAGAAAGATCTAGAATTCTGAGAATCAGATCAAAGACAATCACAATTATATAACAGAAAAATTGAAGGGAAAAAACTCAATTACACAACGAAATTGGAGGAAACATAACAAGTTGGGATGAGAAATGTACCTGGAGAGTTTCTGCAAGAGAAAATCTAGAGAGGGAGTAAAAAGGAGGAGTTAGTTTGGTGAAAGGACGAGAGAAATGGAGGGGCTTAAATAGACGGCGCGAAATCGAGATCTACCCCAGTGATTCGTTATAAAAATTACAACAGGTTAATCGTTGCTGTTGGGGTAGAGCTATCAAAGTTTGGCTGGTGCAAAATTGGATGTCAATAGAAATAATGAATACGAGAGGCAGAGCAAATGGTTTCTAACTGAAATTACAGGTATGCCCTTGGACCGTGATTATTAATATTCTGTACGCGTTTTTATAACAAAATGGGCGGTTATGTATTACTGTAAAGCGTTGATTCCTGCAGATGGTGAAGCTTCTTTGAGTTTGCTGACTTTGGAATCAAACCGGTTGCACCTGCGCGTAATATTTTTTTTTTTTTTTTTAACCGTACAAAACAATCTCTAATTATCCTAGTAAATTGATAATAATCAGTTCCATTCTATGCATTCTAATAAATAATATAGCAGAAAGAGGTGAAGATTTTTGACTACGATTAAACTCATCGACCAAAATTATCTTAAAAAATAAAAAATTCTCTATATTTGTTTTTGGGCAAATTATAAAAAAAAAAAAAACCATGTGGTCTCAATTTTTTACAAATAAAGGACTGTGGTTTTTTTTGTTTAAAAAAAAGAATTGTGTTTTAAAATGTTAACAAAAAAAAGATAACTAAAATTAAATCATGACATTACATAGAGTATTCTTTTTCATTTTGAATTCAAAATTTTCAAGTTGGTTAATAAAAATACAATACACATGAATGATAAATTTTGAAAATTTTTTAAAAGCGTAAATATTTTTATAAATTAAATAATGATAATAGATTTTAAAAAAATCAAAACAAATTGAAAAATCTTTGAAAAATATTCAAATTTTGATGTAAAATTCTTAAATAATATACATAAATTATTGGTATGTTAAATAACTAAAAATACCCTCCGCTATATCATCATTTTTAACGGAAAAATGTTAGTTATCCTTTTTTTGTTAACATTTTAAAACACAATCCTCTTTTTTTAAACAAAAAAAACCATAGTCCTTTATTTGCAAAAAAGTGAAACCACATGGTTTTTTTTTTTGTAATTTGCCCTTGTTTTATTAAATATTTTAGTTTGTATCTTCAAAAATCTACAAAGATAATTACAAATGCTATAAAAACCTTAATTTACGATGAAAATTCTTTATAGTTTGACTTTTGTTTTTCTTATTATCAACTTTGTTGAAACCTACTAAATTAATTGGTGAATCATTTGAATGCTAAATAATTGATTTTTTTTTACATTTGGATTATGGATAAATAAACACATTTTATTCGTATACCTCTAGTCTCGGGGTAAAAATTGGTGACTTTAAAACCTATGCGAATTTTCCAGTAAACATATTTGTTGAATTCCAACCAAAAATGTAATAGTTGAAACAAAAATTAAGCTACAACGAATTTTACATTATAAATGAAAATTTTATGAAAATAATGTTCTATTTATAATAATTAGAGGACAATTAATGTAATTACATTAATTATTTTTAAAATTATGAACCATTAGAACTGTTAAACCAAATAAAAGATTATATATTTAGCTGTCACGATGAATAAAAAATAAAATTGTAAAAGCTGAATAATAAAAATTGAATACTTGCAAATGTAGAACCAGAAGTATGATTTGTAATTGAAGGTGTGAAGAGAGAAGAGACGTGGCCATGTGAGTGGAGCTTAATGGACGACGAGGAACAATGTTGTTGTGTCAATAATTAAGAGATGGAAAATGATTTTTTATTTTTTATTTTTATGTTTTTTGAGAGTATAGTTTAGGTAAGAAATTTGGTTGCCATGAAAAATGTCAAACAATTGGAAAGAATTGCCAAACTTGCCATAAATGTATCGTTTTTGAATTAATATTTTCAGTCATACAAATATTGACACAACTTGACAATTTTTAGTACCGACTACCGACACATATAACTGTATACTAATTTGACTAAAAAACTTTAAATAACAAAATTCATTTTAGAAAATGGTACTATTATTTCGTATCGTTTACGAATATAACTATTCGTCTGTCCCATTATTCTGGAGGTATCTATCATATAAACGTTATTTCTATCCCATCAAATTTATAGATACTTCTTAATTATCTTTGTACTTAAAATTACCTATTTAATAATAAAAGAAAAAACTAACTAAATACAAATTTGTTTTTTTTTAAAAAAACATCAATAAGTAAACTTTATAATAAACAAATTAACAGACAACATAAATTTAATAAATAATCTAAATTCAAATTGTTAAAGTGCTAAATAAATATAACATATTTAATAATAAAATCTTGAATTAAAAAATATATAATATTATCATATATAAAAGGATATCGGGTATCCTGGGAGGTGTACAGTAGTCTATCCATATCTACGGCAAGTACTTTTTAAATCTCATCCGTGTCTCATACTGTTTTAGATTAGATTCAAGTAGTCCCATTAGGTCGGATAGTCTTGGATACCCGGAAAATTCGTACCCGCTGTCATCCCTATTTAGATGTATTCTTTTACATGTTTTACTTTATGTTGCTTTTCTTTATAATAACATATTATTTAACTTGATTTTGTCATTTGACACTTAAAAGTATAAACCCTTCTATGACTTAGTGATTGCTTTAACCAACAAAAGTATTTTAAATGTTTTTAAGAAGGATAATTAAATAGGTAACTCTGAGAATTTAACTTAAAAATCCCAAAATGATTAAAAAAAAAAAAAAAAAACAAAACAAAAGGGCAAGGCTTTAATAGAAAAAAGGTTTCCTTAAAATGAGTTGCCATCACAAATAAAATTTTTGATTACTAGTGACAAAAAAAATAAAATTAAATAAAATTAAATTTTATAAAATAAAAATTTTATAGGAGACAAAACATAAAAAAGATTGTACTGTAAAAAAGAATTAAGTAATCCAAATTTACTGTCCAAAATAGAAAAAAGAAAATAAATGCAATAGTTATGTTTGTTTGTAGATTCATACTCTTTCAGGAAGAAAAGTGTTCTTTAGTTAGTGTTCTTTAGTTTAGAAAATCACCCGTTCAATCCAAATTAATAGTGTGTTCATCCATTCAGATTGTTTCTTTGTTTTCTTAAAATACATGATTTTAGGGATGTAAATGGGACGGAATAGAGAGAACAATAGTTGGAAAATTCTATCTCCTTGGACCTTGTGTGAATTGGAAAAAAAAGAAGAAACTTCTTCATTTCTCTTCCACAGTGATAAAAATATATATAAAAAAAAAATGTGTCATCCACCTCTCATCTCCTCAAACCCACTCAAACAAATGCAACTTAAATGTAGAACCTCTAGCAACAATATATTTAAAAATTCATATATTGTAAAAAACATGGAACCACTTGATAAATTTTGCAGTTTTGCTTTATTGTTAGCTGCAATGAATGAATGAAAATATAGCTGAACCAACACAAACAACAATCTAGAAACAACAGCCTCATGTAAAAAGAATCTCACACCTGTTAAATGTATCATCCAACAAGAAATTCAAGGTTCTAAAAAATACAAAGGATAAGTACAAAAAATAAACCATGTGATTTTTGTCATTTACAAAATGGTACCAATGGTTTAAATTTTTACAAAATTGGGCATGTACTTTCATAATATTAACAAAAGTAGTTTATTATCAAATACACTCTCTAAAAACTCACTTATCCTTCGAATTTTTATCTAAAATTTTGTTTTTTGGTTAATTAAAATACAATGAACCATTTTGTTGAAACTTGGAATTTTTCGTGAAATGCTTATATTTTTAATAATTAATAATGCAAAAAATTAAAAAATTCATAAAAAATTAAAAAATGGCTAGAAAACTTTCAAATCTTCAAAACTTGATGGAAATTTATTTAATAATATGTATAAATTATTGGAATGCTAAATAGTAGAAAATATTGAGTTTTGCATGGACATTAAGTTAAGAACCTAAAGTTTACACCGTTAACTTGATTTCTATGCGAAATTTAATTTTTTTTATTGTTTATTACCTCAATATTTTATACATATTATTTAACAATACGTTACAAAGTTTTAAAACTTTTTGGGCTTTTTTCTATTTTTTGTAACTTTTTTTCTCTTTTTCTCATTATTAATTAAAAAAAATACATGTACTTTCCAAAAATTTATGAACTTTGTCACTAAGATTCATTATGTTTTAATCAACCACCATGTGAAATTTCAGGTAAAAATTCAAAAGATAAATAAGTTTTTAGGGAGTGTATTGGATGATAGACTACTTTTGTTAGCATTGTGAAACCACATATCTAGTTTTATAAAATTTTAAACTACGGATACCATTTTACAAATAGTTGAAATCTCATAGTTTATTTTTGTACTTGTCCCAAAATATGATTAACTGTAAAAAAAAAAAAAAAAAATCCCTATGGTTAATGGGCATAACAAATTTGACTCGTGTAAAAAACCCATGCAATTTGGATGAGATCTATAGCAATCTACAGATTGAATTCTCATTAACAACAATCGGTGTTAAAAGGACTTACATTTTCGTTAACAGTACTCCAACTCATTAACACTGGTCCTTTACGTGTTTGAAAAATTCAATTACATCATGCATGTGTTACCAACGTTAGTGGCGGAGCTGGGACTGCAGTATTAAGAGGCAAAATAGACATCGACCGACAGGTCGTCATGGTAGTAGACCAGCAGACGGTGATAGAGAAAAACCAAACAATAACCCACACTTACTTATAGAATCATAAATAACTAACTATATAAATAATATTTTAATTGGTATGAATCATAATCATAATTACAAATAATAGAATCTCATTTTTTAGAAAATATATATTATAAATTTGAAAATTACAAAAATAAATAATAATAATAATGATAATAATATATAATAATTGATCAAATATAGAAATCAAAACAATAAAAATACATATAATTATGGTAAAACAAAACTCCATTAAAATATAAAAATTTGAAGATATCAAGAAATGCATATCATTTCATCTAAATAATAATAATAATAATAATAATGATAATAATGATGATGATGATATTTCATTCATCAATAATATATACTAATAATCATATACTATACTTTAAATCAATTTAAAAATAATATACACAAATTGAAATTAGCAATTGCAACACCTTCTAACTTTTGGGGTAAGGGTGGTTGTTGTCAAAAATACCCTTATTTGGAGTGTTTTCCGGCGACTGACCCTTACAGATATTAAGCCATATCCAAATCATGAACAATCCTATGAACAAAATTAACTTTAATGTGAATAAAAAACATGCAATTTTGATCATAAAAGTGTGACAATATGCAATTTGAACCCTCGTTAACATCAAACAATGTTGAAAATAGCACAATTTTTCGTTAAAAGCACTTTTCCTCATCGGCGCATATGCTTCATATACACGCTACTGACATAGCACTACCTTTGGAGGTAATTAAGTCACATGTTAACATGCTCAACACGTGACTTGTTACCTACAAATGAGAAGTGTCACATTGACAACATGTGTATGGTGTAACTAAATTTATTAAAACACGAGCAACACATGTGACAATAAAGTTGTAATGATCCGATTCTAGGAAAGGTAGCGCCAAGAGAAAAAGTCTAAGCAAGCAGTATTCATAAAAAATGTCGAGGATATTAAAAATGAATTGAATATCACATCAGATTGCGTTATATTATATTAGTACTCGGTGTTTCAAATAAATATCAACGCATTTTATTGCCTTGGATCCAAGAATGGAACTTGATACAAAGTGCAAAAATATCTAACGTAGTTTTGAAAACAAAACAAATTGTTGCAATTAGTATCGCAATCGACTCTACGCGTATGATCTGTTTGATCATTAGGACAAATTCCATATTACTTGAGATTAATGAATATTTAAATTGCAGTTATCATAGTAAAAATTACATAAAATTTGTAAACGTCTGATCAAATTTATTCTCCAAAAAACCCAATAAATTGAGTTTAAAATTCCGAACTTGACAATATTGTCTTTTGAAACAAAGAATAAGTAAAGGCTATAATGTTTTTGCCCTTTCGAATTGAAGAGCCCATAACGAAAACAAAAGAGAAAAAAAACATTAGCTGCTTCTTTTGATCTGAAAAACATTTCTCGGTGACCCTGGAACCTTCAAACACATATATAATCTGATAAATGACAACGAAAGGAATCACAAAGATTGAGAAATCGAGAACAGTGATTGAATGTACCAATTAAGGCCTTGATGAGGAGGGAAGTTAGGGCATTTACAAATCGGCATACAGAAGGATCTTCCATTGATAAATATCCTCAAAATGCACCAAAAATGCTTTCTTGTTTGTTGGAGAGGATTGAGAAAATTTTCAAGATTTAGAATGAAGAGTTTCATAAGTCTATTCAGTCACTCTTTCTGCTGTAATTGATGTTGAACTTATGATGCAACACGATAAATGGATTCCCAAAAGTATGCAAATTATCAAGTTAAGGAATACAAGAATCTAAGGATTGGAGAAACGAAATGGATAAAAAAGCAGATGTTATATCATTGAAGAAAGTTGAGTAAGTTCAAGCTGCAATCTAAGATAGAGATGCTTGAGAGTAAAGCTGCACAAGTAACAAGAAGAGTGAAAAAATGATTTTGATGTTTTCATATAGATAAAGATATTGGATTTGCACATTCTGGTTCTCAAACAGCCCCTAATATTTCAGACCAAAAAAGATTTCAATTTAATCCCCAACACAACCTTAATTTCTCAGTTTTTCCACTGTCCTCCAGTTGAGAATTTGATAGTAGAATAAGCCAAGTTGCCAATCCAGTTGAATTGAGAATTTGAAGACAAAAGCATTTGAAGAATTCACCATTCTAATATTATTATCGTACAAAATAAAATGGAATCAAGTTCTAAAAACATATAGCAAAATGCAGTAAATGATAAGGCGCAAAAGCAAAACAAAAAGCCCGCGGCTTTAACCCTGTCCCATATAGAAAAGCAAGAAACAATAACAAATACGCCACCAGGAGAAAAAATATATAGTAAAAGAAACAAATTGCTAGTCTCTAATACCCAGTTGAAATGAGCAAACCGGACCAATTAGTCTTTCTCTTAAGCTACAGCAGGCATGTCTTTTAGCCATGGGTCCAGTGGCTTACCAATTGAGTAGACAATGAAACCAATTTCCCTCAGTTGTTCTGCGTTCACAACATTCCTCCCATCAAAAACGAAGGCTGGTTTCTGCATGTTATCATATATCCTCTTGTAATCAAGACTCTTGAACTCATCCCACTCTGTCAGAATGCAAAGACCATGAGCATCTTTTGTTGCTTCATAGGCATCCCAAACTACACTCACTTGCTTCACAGTGGTGGGACTCATCGGCTGGAGATGGAGAGGGTGATCCCAATCAAATTTTTTCATTGTAAGATCCCTCTGAATTTGATCTTCAGTGACCTGAGGATCGTAGATGCTCAACCGGGCTTTGTCTCCCAAAAGTCCCTTGCACACATCAATGGCTGGTGTCTCCCTTGTGTCACCTGTATCCTTCTTGAAAGCAAACCCCAAAATGGCAATCTTCTTGTCAGAAACCGTATTGAACATAGAGGCAACTAGGCGGTTAACGAATCGGGTTTTCTGATAATCATTGATCTTGATAACTTGTTTCCAATACTCTGCCACTTCCGGAAGGCCATTGCATTCACAGATGTAAACCAGGTTCAGAATGTCCTTCTGGAAGCAGGACCCCCCAAATCCAACACTAGCATTCAAAAACTTGGGACCAATTCTACTATCCTTGCCAACAGCAAACGACACCTGCGTCACATCAGCCCCAGTAGCCTCGCAGAGAGCCGACATGGCATTAACAGAGGATATCCTCTGGGCCAAGAAGGCATTGGCAGCGAGCTTGGATAGCTCAGCAGACCAGAGATTAGTGGTCAAGATGCGATCTTCTGGTACCCAATGAGCATAAACATCCTTCAATGCTTTGATGGCTGCTTGGCCTTCTGGTGTTTCCCTTCCTCCAATTAGAACCCTATCTGGCTTAAACAGATCCTCAATTGCAGTTCCCTCTGCAAGGAACTCAGGGTTTGATAAGATCTGGAATTTGATCCCCTTGCTGTTATGAGTCAAAATTTTCTCAATTGCTTCTGCTGTTTTAACTGGCACGGTTGATTTCTCAACCACAATTTTATCAGATTTTGATACATCAGCAATCATACGAGCCGCGCTCTCCCAATACGTCAGATCTGCAGCTTTTCCAGCTCCCAATCCGCGAGTTTTGGTAGGAGTATTGACAGAAACAAACACAATATCAGCTTCCGCTACATGTTTCTCCACATCCGTGCTGAAGAACAAATTCCTCCCTCGGCACTCCTTCACCACACCATCAAGGCCAGGCTCATAGATCGGAAGCTGATCACTGTTCCAGGCATTGATCCTAGGGACAGAGATATCAACAACAGCCACTTCAATTTTAGGACACTTTAGGGCAATCACAGCCATTGTTGGGCCGCCAACATATCCAGCACCAATACAGCAAATCTTCACCATTTTCGTTTCTCAAACTCCTCAACCTGAAACAAATCAAGCAAAATACACATACATATAAGACGAAAACAGATCTAGAATTCTGAGAATCAGATCAACAACAATCACACTTGTATAACAACAAAATTGAAAGGAAAAAAAAAAACGCAATTAAACAATGAAATTGGATGAATCAAAACAAGTTGAGATCAGAAATGCACCTTGAGCGTTTGTTTGAGAGAATCAAGAAGTTTGTTTGGTACAGAGAAAGAGAGAAGGAGGAGACGGGTTTAAATAGACGGCGCGAATACGAGATCTACCCCTGTGATTATTCACAATTACGAAAAAGGTTAAATAGTTGGCGTGGAGCTATCAAGTTTGGCCAGTCGAGAACTGGAGAATTGAAACGTAAATACAGGCGTAAATGGTTTTCGTTTTATGAAATTACAAGAATGCCCTTGGACCGTGATTATTATTATTCTGTTCGCGTCTTATAATAAGTTAACAACCAAACGGGCGGTTATATGCAGAGTACTGATTCGGAAAAATATCACTACAGTTCTTTTTATGGTAAATCCAACCTTTCAATTAAGCTTTCCTAATGAATTTGCTTCAAATTAAATTTTAAACGTCAACTGTATTTGAAAATTTATATTCTTCTTTTGTTCAATTATTTTAAATTTTAAATCTTACAAATATAAACTTTTAATGCTGACATCTATCATTATATATTAATTTTTAAATAAGTTTTTATTTATTTTACGGAAAATATTTTTTTTTAAAAAAATATATATATATTTTGTTTCTAGATTAAAATAAACATGATTCCATAAAAGTTATTTTATAATCACAGAGAATTTTTTAAAAAAAAAAAATTAAAGATTTAACTTCTCATCTTACAAAGGAAGTTTATTTTTCGGAAAAAAGAGAAGATACATATATTTATACTAATGGAATTGCTTATCATATTTTTATTTATAAATTTTCATATTACATGTCAAATAAAGAAAAATATTTAATTTTCTATAATTTTTTTAAAAAAGTTATTTTGTGGGTGATAATTATTTTTCATTAAAGAAATAGATTCTAAAAATATCCATTTAAATTTCATTTCGGTAAGTCAAAATGAAGAGCCAAATTTATTGAGCATCCTTCAAAGTTTAAATTATTATAAATCTATCAGATTGAATTTGGCTATGAAATTCTTTTATATTTTTTTTTAACCATATATGAAGATATTGTTTAATGAGATTCTTAATTATAAATTCAGTTTACATTGTTATATATATATATATAAGTGCTCTTAATATGCGAAATGTTTTGTGATTGTATTTTCTTATAGCTGGATAATTATTTTTTGAAATATAAAAAAAATGGTGGTAAATAAAAATAGAAAAAGGAAGAAAGATACTTTTGAGCAAAAGACTCAATAATTATAATAAATTAGTGAAAGAAAAGTCCAAAGGAATGAATTTGAAGTGCAGTAAGGTGATGAGAAATAATACATAAAAAGAAAACAAATTCAGGTATCAAACTCAAACTTCAAAAGGAAGCATTTATTTGCTTGAGGACTGGGGGGAAACATTGAGTGTATCCCAAGCACAATCTGCCAATTAATCATTCATCTAATGTTGTTGACAATGATGCCTCCAATTTATTCACCATTTTCCTTTCTTCTTTTCTATTGCGCAATCCATTTATAAGATTAAATAAATCAAATTACTAAACCTTATTTCAGACTTTAATAAACAAAAGAATATTGATTTTATAATGTATAATGAATTTTTAATATTATTTGTTTTTGTGAAATCCAACTAATTGCATAATCACACATTAAAAAACTCAGCTCAAACTATAAGCCCCTAATCAAGAGCATAATAACCAAAAGGGAAATTGCCAACAACATGTCAGATTTTGAGAGATTTTTTTATTTTTTATTTTTTTTTTAACTCTGCACTCGTTTCTTAAATGCACCGTTTACTTTTTTATTTGTAGTCGGTGCGCTTTTTTTTTTTTTTTTTTTTACCATTTATATTTCTTCTTTACACTTAATCCTTCCTCTCAAATCAGATTCTCTTACAGGGGTGTATCCAATTAAAACTTTTATAGATTTTTAAAAGTTTTTTAAAATCTAATGGTATTCAATTAAGACTTTTTAGAAATCTTTAAAAGTTATCGGGTATTCAATTAAGATTTTTTAAGAGTCTTTAAAAGTCATTAGGTATTCAATTAAGACTTTTATAGAGTCTATAAAAGTAATCTTGTAGTCAAAAAGTCATTAACAATTTATGACAATGACTTTTATATACTTTTTTACAGTTTTTTAACTCAAAACACAATTAAAAAAGTCATGTATATTGATGAAAGACTTTTTATTTTGATGGCAAACTTTTTATTTTCACTTTCGATCGTGATTTTTCATAACCCTCCCTTTTTCACTGCCTCTCTCTGCTTTCCCCACTCTTCCTTCACCTCCTCTCTTTCTTCCATCCTATCACCGCCGGAAACCTCTACTCAGTCCACTCTTCCTATCGCTGATTGGCTACTCTCCTCCCGCCACCACTCTGTTCCACTGCTCCTCATTTCCAAGCCGCTTGCCATTTTTTTAACGAGGTATTTGTCTAATCTCTTCCTCCATTCTTTGCTTGCTTTGTTGAATCTCCTTGAAATTGATCAACCGCAAGCAAATTAACCCTTAAGTCTGGCCTAAATATTTTTTTATGGTAAAATTTATCGGTTTGAGATGGAATTCAAATAAGTATGCGTTTTGAAATGATTTTCATTATTTGAGCTGGTTCCATACTTTGTTTAGATAGATTACTTTTATAATTTATGCTCCATAGTCAACTCTTTTGAATAGGATATTCTCTTGGTGAATTTCTGTAAATTCTATTCAATACTTCATTATTCAGGTATGTGGTTGTTTCATATTTATAAAATTGCTTACACTTAAATGCATAATTTTCTTAGGAAAGAGTGTTAATCAGTTGAGTTTACAATTGAACCAAATGGTGAAACTTTTTCATCTACACCTATGTCAATTAACCAAGAAGAATATTTTGAACCATTTGTTAGAACGTAAGAGCAACATAGAAATGATGCTAATAAATGGAGAGCTATTATTGCTACTTACATGTTGAATAATGTTGAGTATATAAATGATAATGAAGATTATTTATAGTTAAATTATAATTTTTTAATTAACATTACTATTTAATTTTAGTGTTATTGTTTTATATTTGATGCTTGTAGATTTTTATAGTTTTTTATGTTTTGGTGTATTATTATTGAATACATGAAGATTATTATATTTTAGTATTTTAATAAGTCTATAAAAGTCTTTAAAAGTTTATGAAAGTCTATGTAATAAACTTTTTAAAAGTCATCAATACTTTTAAAAACTCTATAAAAGTAATTAAAAGTCATCAAAGTCTATAAAAGTCATTCACTTAAAAAAAGTCTATAAAAGTCTCAATTGAATACCACCCCCTCAGTTTCTCTCTCATCTTTTTTATTTTAACATTAATTCTGTCATTTATTTTCTAAAACATTAATTTTTTCGATACACAGGTTTAGAATATTTTTATCATCTTTTTTTTTTCTCTTTGAAACAATATTCATATGTATATATTTTTTCGAATCGTCGATAAAGTATACAAAATGTATCAAAAAGTATTAAAAGTATCGTATTACATGTTCTGATACATGTATAAGCTCCAATATATTTTGTGATACTTATGATGATACTTTTGCGTGTATTGTCTGTAGACCTGCTCATGGGCCGGTCCTTACGAGTTTCACCTAAAAATGTTTGGCCCAGCCCAGCCTATCTAAAATTTTATCGAGCTTGGGCTAGGCTGAGCTCGGGCTTACACAATAAACATAATATCAAAAAACAACATAATTCCACAACATCCAAAAAACAACATAATTCCACAAAAAAAAAAGTTCAAATGTGTATTGCAACACAAAACTACAAATGAAATAAATCCACAATAATTTTTTAAATTTAACATCAAATTCATAAAACCATTTTCACTTTATCTTCAATTAATGTTTTATCTTTAACTTTTTATGCTATCATTATTTTAATTATATTTCATTAATTATTATATATAAAATTATATTTTTAATTTTTCTATCAATATACGAGCCGACCCACCATATTAATAGACTACCTAAGCCCAGCCCTATTTTCTGTGGGCTTTTACGGGCTCGGGCTTCGGCGGGTGTGAACACGAAATTTTTACATTAAAAAAAAAAATCGTTGTTGACCGTTGACCCACGACTGTATTTACAGTCGTGGGATTTTGCTTACAGTCGTACGACTGTAACGTAAGTACAGTCGTACGACTGTATTTTCGGGGACAGGTTGCAGAACTCATACCCCCTTGACTTAGAAAAGTGGAGAAATCTTGAGCATTTAATGCTCAAGATTTCCGGGTAAGTAGGGATATAAAAGGTTAAAAAAATCAGAGAGGCAGGACTTTTTGCAAAGAATCTGGAACTTAGAGGATTTTAGAGAGAGAAAGAGGGAGAATTAAGAAAAGCTTACTTTCTTCTCACATTTTCTCCTTAATTTCTTGTTGTTAATCACGAAAATAAATTAGAAATCCTAGGTTAACATCCACACTAGAAATCTAAATCATTTTTTGACAAAAACAAACTCAAATCCGTGACTTTTCTGTGATTATTTGGACACTTTTGCAACCTTAACTTTCCAAGGAAAATGAGCGAATTCACGTGGATTGGTGCGTAGCCAGGGGTCATTCCAGCTGTGGATCGTCGCCAAGGAGGTAAACAACCATTAACTCAACTCATTTTCTAGCTTTCTGGGTGATTTGCTTGTGTTTGGTGCTTTTTTATTCAAGTTTTTAAGTTTTCATTTCTGGAAAAATAAGAACAGTCGTACGACTGTGCTTCATCCAAGAACAGGGGCACGACTGTAATTACAGTCGTGCCAAACCTTTTACAGTCGTACCACTGTATTTATTTTCTCAGTTTTAAGTTTCTCTTTTTAGGATTTTTTTTAGCGATTTCTGCCTCTGGCAAAATTTATAGTTGCACGACTGTAGTGTACAGTCGTACGACTGTAACTACAGTCGCACGACTGTAGTCCTCGGTCAGGAGGAGAAATCCCTAAAAAATCCCTAAAATCAAAAAAAAAAAAATCATAAAATCCCAAAAATTTCATAAAAATCAGAAAATTTCAGAAAACCAGAAAAATCTTGAAAAATGAAAAATCATCAAAAATGAATTTTCGTGTGTGCATTCACGACCTTAGATTTATTTTTTGGTGAAATTGCATTTAGAACAAAACCACGACGGAGACCCGGTTCTCCCGAAAACCGACCCACTTTGCATGCTTAATTGTAATAAACCAAAAAAATGTTTTCAAAAACGATTTTCTCACAAAACCAAAAATACAGGGACGTTTCAAAATGATTTTCCAGGTCTAACCGGGCCGGCCGACCGGGCTAAACCGGTTACCCCCAATTGCATGACCCCAAGTACTTAATTTCTCAATTCTGTCTACTTGAGTCCTATTTATGGCGTGCTGTATAAATTGTGCTAACCTCTGTTTTGCAGCTTTATTTTATTTTAATTTTCTATTTTATTTGTATTTCAATAGAATTAAATCGTGTATTTAGGCGGTTGTAAATATTTTTAGATTCTCGTGTATTTTAGGCGATTGTAACAGTGAGGCGAGAGTTTTATTTTTTCTTTCAATTGGGTTGTAAGCTCTTAAATATTTATTCTGTTTATCTTTTATTATGCTGTATTATTCCGTATGTGCTCCGCATGTATTATTTAATAAAAATCAACTTTTAGCAATTTAAAGTGTCATAACTAGAACATTGGCAATAATATTTAACTTAGACATGAAATAAGGGACTTGTCCGAATCTAGATCTCTGAAAAGTGTGGCAGTTTCCGCTTTGGTTCAGCTACACTGTAATTTCCCGATTGAGCTGAGCCGGGTGGCGACTCCTATACTTTTTATCGAGATTTAGGTCTCGATTCTTTTTCGAAACAATTCGCTTTTCCAAAAATGAATTTCCAATCAAAAACCCCACGCGAGGGAGGGCCCCGCCCGAAATCATGGCGCCCCTTCCGAAAGGGAGTCCCGCGTCACGTTGAAAACGCGTCATCCGCTCACAGCGGGCCTATATCATATTTTGGCTGTCCAAGTTCGGCCCTATGAGCATGGGCTTGGGCGGGCTGGGTGGGTGATAAGTGAAAATATTACCAGCTAATTATGCAAGAATTCAGCAGCTAAATTAGTAAAATTCATTTGAGAAGAGATGATTCATAGCTTATATTGAGTTTTTCCAGGTCTTAAGCGCTGATTCAGGAAGACTGCTGGAAATTGGAAAATCTCAAGAAGAAGAAAAGAAATATCAGAGTTTGATTGGGTTGCAGCTTGGACGGACCGGAACTAAAGCGAGAGGCGCGGCCCAAAGTGAGGAGGAGATATTTATTTTTGTGGAAATTATGGGTGAGCATGGACCGGTTCGGTTCAAAAACCGATCCAAAAAACACTATATTTTATAAACCAATCCGATCCAAACTAAATTTTGGTTCGGTTCGGTTCGGTTTGGACTAGCTCGAACCAAAAACATCAATTTTTTTGTAAAAAAAAAATCAAAATAAAAATTTTATATAAGTAGTTTGTTTAAAAAAAAAAAGAAATACAAAAAAATTAACTTGAAAAATAGTAATACTAAATAATACTATTACATCACAATAAAATACTAAAATTCTCTTCCTTTTTTTTTTCAACTCCCAAGTTTTAACAACTATAAATTAGCATAAAAAAATTACAATATAAAACTATAAAAGAATATAATGTCTAAAATTCTCTACAATTAGTATATATTAATTTTATAATTAATTTTAATATTTTACCAATTATTCGGTTTTTCGGTTTTTTCGGTTTTGAACCGAACCAAACAAAACCGAACCGAAGTCCAAACTTCTTCATAACTTAAAACCAAACCAAACCAAACTATGAAATGGATCGGTTTGGTTTGGTTCGGTTCGGTTCGGTTTGGATCTTCGGTTTTTGGACATTGGTTTGGTTTTGCTCACCCCTAGTGGAAATCCGAGACTTGTCCTTGGCTTCTTGAGGAAGCCATTGTATTTGTGGTTGACATTTTTTTGTTATTAGTTTAATATTGGAACAAGGCTCTAGGTAGATTATTTTCTTTTCTTTTGGGGGCTATTTATAGTTTGCTGTTCGGAGGGGGAGAAAAGCATTGATTGTTCTCCAACTACCACTATTTTTCTTACTTAAATTTTAATTTTCGTTCTTCTTCTTTCAAGTTTTCTGGTTAAGCAATCTCGTTTTATTTTAATTATGTGTTGCGAGTAGTTTCCCAGCAGGCTGAAGCCAGTTTAGTCTGGTGATCTTGGGAAGTCTTTCTCGTGTTTATTATGAATATTATGCTTAGATGATTGTGTGGTGAAGTATTTATCATAAAATATGATGGGGCCCCGTTGTATGCCTAGTATTCCTAATGAGACCGAGAGGAGATTTGAGAATATGGAAAATCACGCACACACACACTTACCATGAGACCGAGAGGAGATTGGGGGTGTGCTAAGGGTTTCTATTTATGATAGAATACTTGCTTGACTTAATGCATGAACACCTAGGCTAGGTGAGGTCGAGAGATAAGCTTAGTTGGGTAGTCATAGAATCCAAGTGAGGTCGAGCTTGGTGAGAAGAGGGCAAGAAACCTTAGATCTACGTCCTTATTATATTCATAATAAATGCTAGAGAAAGATATCTCGAGATTGCCTATCTAACTGGTGGCTTTTATTATTGTCTGTCTTCTCCTGTTTTACGCAGTCTTCTTACATTATTTTGCATGCTTTACATTCATTTTAGTCTATTTAAATTTGTATTGCTGATTACTTGGAAAATCTCACTTGACGATTTATTAGGAAATCTTTTTAGTTTTCCCTTATTCCCTGTGGGATCGACACTTGTCTTGTCACTACTACAATTGATCTAGTACACTTGCTAGTGCACAATTTTAGGGCAACAGTGGGCCCTTGGGCCCATAAGCAGGTCTAATTTTGTGTTATGTATTTATTCGACATGATTTGATACATATATTAGCTCCGATACATTTCTAATACTTTTACATACTGTGTTATGCATTAATTTTACATCTTTAACTGTAGCGAGTAATTACCTAAACTGAGTAATTTTATTGTTATGAAGGCAAAATAAAACTAACCATAAAAAAAATTATAGATAAAGTATTTTTTTATCAATGTCTGTTTGTTGATACTTTTCTGCTACATTTTTTATACTTTCCTGATGATCCGAAAAAAAAATCAGAAAAAATATATACATATGAAGCTCAATTCGAAGATAAAAAAGAAACAAAAAGAATTTACTAAAGCAGAATATCAAAAAAGTGAATGGTTTAAGAAATAAATGAAAAAATAATATTTAAATTACAAATGAGAAAAGATAATAAGAGGAATCGCATAAGTAAAGGAATGAGAGTATTTTTGAGATTTTTTTATTTTGCTATGTTCCTGTGTTTTTTAACTAAATGAACGTATTTTTAAAAATGATAAATGAGAGTATTTTAAGAATTGGTAAAAGTTTTGAAGATATTTTGGAAAGAGTTTCTTTTTTATATATTTTTAGAATGATTCTTTAAATCGGGGGTATTACCCGAAGATACCCTAATTAAAAGTCAAGAGCCTAGTTTGCCCTTTTTTTTTTGACTTAATTCTACAAATTAACGGGATTAATATATGACATATTTTAAAATGTCAGGGTTTTTTTTTGTGTTTAATTTCGGTCTTTTAAATTTTCTTTTGAAAATACCGGATTTTTTTTATTTAATGAAACAAACAATGCATTATGTTATCAAAATACGGTATTTGGTTCGGTAATAGAATGCTTTTTTTTGCATGAGGTCGTAAGGTATCATATTCTAATACTTTTGAGTGTTAAGCCTTAATTGTCTTTGTTAGTATTACAAGGTATTCATTGTTATTATTCTTTTGTTAGTGAGAGAAATTATTATTATTATTATTATTATTAAAATACTAGATATCACACTATAATACTAAGGTATCACACTTTGATACCAAAAAGTATCACATTGTTCTGTATAAGAATATTCCAAAATTTACCTCATATTGCCAAAATATCTAAGGTAACAACTCGGAAATTTTTGCTCTAAAATTTTAAACTAGATGAAGGACTAAATATTTATTTGCCCGCAAGCTTGGTAGTCATGGTAAATGGTAATGTGTAAATAACACGAAATTCAGTTTCTAAAAATACATTATAATAGTCATTTCGACAATTGTAACAAAAGTTATGCCCAGAAAAATTCATATTTTGCATTAGATTTTGTTTTCTTTTTTCCTACGACTTCTTTTGTTGTGATTTTCATCTGCCTTCCCACGATGCTTTTATGTTTTGTGATGTTTCTATGTTTGTTTGCTCAATCTTTAATTATGATGTGTTTTGTTTCCTCGATTATTCTCTATTTTTGCAATTTTTTACTTGCTTTGGTTGTTGTGTGAGTTCTGCTTGCTTTGATTGTGCGACTCTTTTGTTGCTTTTTTATTAATTATTATTTTATGGCGTTCTTTATCTACTTATGAGTTTGGCCACCTTATGCTTTAGTAGTTGTGATGAGGTTGAGGGAAGATTCATGGCTATAGAAAAGACCATAAAACGCATGTAGTCTATTGTTGAAGAAAATATGAGTATAATGCATTATAGGCCCGTTTATCCTTTGATCAAATGCTAACTAGAACCTAAGGCGTGATTATTAGTCTATGCGGAAGAAATTCGATTAGGGTAACTATCATAGTTACCGTATTACTGAAAAAATTTGAATATGTTGATTTAGAATAAGAGACCTTAGATTTATGTACTTTAACCATGCTCATAATATTTACGGAGAAGATATCATTGAATATGCTTAATCCTGCTTGGTTTAAGTCTGCATATTTTTTATTATCGTTGTTATCTTATTTTGTCTCCAACAGCCTCAAAACTATGCATATTTGACTCTATTTTAGCTTACTTAGTTATTTTCATTTTAAAATCTCTTTTAATTTATTGAAAGAAATCAAATCTGCCAAAATGCTTTGAAATTTAAGGTTGTTTGCTCTAATCCTGAGGAAACAATACTTGGACTCACCAATTTATAGTACAACTGACATGGTGCATTTTCTAGTGCCATGAAAGGCGACAAACCATTATGTTCACTGAACTCCATATATCCACCAAGATCCGCTCCCTGTATAACCTTTTGTCAGGCATTTAATAACTAGTGCATTTGCGTGTTGTGACTAGATATATATCATTGATGGGTAAGAAGGAATAATTCAAGCATTGTGTTTCTTAGTGTTTACAACTCTATAATTAGAGGAGTTGCCTTTATACTCTGTGGCTTGAAATACGATCCTCCAATTATCATCATCACCACACCTTTCGGTTTCCTAGCGAATCTACTCCCTTTTCCTCTCTGTATCAGTTTATTTACTTCTTCAGCTAAGTGTCTATATATCATGGCCATAGGCCATACTGCATTTGAGAGAGGAATGAGGACCTTGAAAATGTTAGGCTGGTCTTCTAAATAGAAAATCTGTCTAATACATTCCTAATTCCAACCCGAACCACCCTCCAGAAAAAGATATGGAACTTGCAAATCTTTGCAAAATTAGGTGGAGGAGACAAAAGAAAAGCTTGCTCATCCAATAACCACGACATATCCTAAACCAGGACCAAGTCACCCATCCCATTATGCCATGGGGACCCTTTAATCAACTCTTTCGACTCCAAAATGCTACACCAAACATAGTTGGGGTTATAACCAAGGGAAGGTTCAGGAAATGATAAAAAAAAAGAACTTAGCTTTGAAACTCTCGATACAAGCAACTCATATATTGTCAAAAACCGCCAAGCTTGTTTACCAAGAAGAGCAATGTTAAACTCATTGGCCAGGTCTTTTAGCGAAAGTCACCTTAGTTCTTTTTTTCTAAATTAATTTTATTATTAGGCTTTTTTTTTTTAATTCAACTTAACTTAACCCATCTAATATGACATATATTTTTTATATAGTTAAATTTTTATATTTTTTTATCAAAATTAAAATGTTAGTAAATAAATAATTATATCAATTAAATAATTAATATTAAGTATTAAACTTGTTTTTTACTCAATTTTTAATTAAACTGGATTTCATGTCGTTTCATTAAAAAAAAGAAGAAAGAAAGAAAACAAACGAAATTCCATATCATGACGGAACTAATCCAATTCATAAGACTCATAACGGTTGGTAATCAGAAGTTTTGCCATGGCCAATCCAACGGTCAGTGACGAAATAAAAATCAAATAATAATCCAACGCTCCACAAAAGCTGAATCAAAACCCCCACCACCAGCGCAAAACTAGCCGTTACGAAGAGCGGCCAGAAAAACCCCCCCAACGTTCCCTTTTTCTTCGTCTATCCTCTCTCCTTCATTCTTTCTCTCAACCAAAACACAAATCTAATTTTTCCTCCATTTTTTCTCAATCTTAACTCAAATCACTACCTTTTCTTTTTCCTCTGGCGATTCTTTTGTTATTTCAATGGAATCGATCACCAAGGCTTCGAAATCTGTTACTCCGATGAAAGATAAATCGAAGATTCAAGATGTCTCCAAACTCTCTGAGAATTCAAACCCTAATGTTTCCCTTTCCAGTCCTGGTGCAAAAGCCACTAATTCGCCACTCACTAAATCTGCAAAATCTCAAAAATCAGCGTCCAAAATTCCAATTATCAATCAGAATCCAGTCCTTTACTCCCCTAGAAAGAAGATTAGAGAAAGGAAGTTCGTGGTGGCAAAGAAGAATCCAAAGAAGGAGAGTGTGAATTCCGATTCGACTGTAGAATGCAAGTGTAAGGACAAATTTGGAGGCAATCCAAAGAAGTGTTTGTGTATGGCTTATGAGACATTAAGAGCTTCACAAGAGGAGTTTTTCAAAAATAAAGACGAATTGGATAGGGAGAAGGCCAGTGAATGCAGAGCTGAGAGTGATGCTGAGAACGAGGAGATAGAGAATGGATTTATGGCTCAAAAGGCAGAGAATGATGATGTGCATGGTTCGGATAAGCAAATTTCGAACGAGGATGAGAGATCGAGTGGAATTGGGGTTTCTGCTGTTAAAAGGAGGAGGGATAGGATACTTGAAGCGGGGAGAAACAGTATACCTGCTGAATGTGGCAAAGTGATGCATATGGTTAAGATTTTTGAAGAGGTGTTTTCAATAAAAGATCCAGAGGAATCTGATAAGAAGGCAGACGATAAGCTTAAGGATGAGAGGAAGACGGCTACGCGGTGGGCGCTGCCAGGATTTCATCAGCCTGATTCATCTTCACTGAGTGAATTTCAGCCTTTTAAGGCGGTTGAAATGAACGATTCTCCTTCATCATTATGCCCGTCGGATTTGTTTCTGACTTCTGAAAACTTAGGATTGGACCCAAGGTTTTCAGTCTCCTCATCATGGGACAGCAGTCAAGGCAGGTCAGTGATAATTATTGAATTAATCTAAGTCAATCCTAGTTTCGATTGATTGCTAGCATTTTAGTACTTCGATATTGAATTAGTCACTGAACTAATTTAATTCAACCCTAGGTTTGATTGCTAGCTTGTTTTAGCATCTTAGTACTTCAATATTGCATTAGTTACTGAACTAACTGAATTGAACTCTAGATTTTGATTGCTAGCTTGTTTTAGCATTTTAGTACTTTGATATTGAATTAGCTACTGAATTAACTTAATTTGACCCTAGATTTGATTGCTAGCTTGTTTTAGCCTTTTAGTTCTTCCATATTGATTGCTGACGCATGTTGCGCTCCTCCAGCATTTCTAGCAGAACTTCTAATGGAGGTCGGAGAAGCCGAAGAAATGTAAGATTTTTCTCTCTGTGAAATTGAGTATATGTGTCCTATGGTCTTCCAGAGTTGAAATTCTAATCACCTTGTTTTTATTTAGAGCTCCGAATCATGTGGAACGATGGGTAGTAGGAGATGGAAGAAAAAGCAACAGAAAATCACAAGCCAAAAGCCTTTTAAGCTAAGGACAGAGGTAGATGTTCTACAATGAGATTTATAATGACATGTGAACCTTGTTTTTGGTTGAATTTCATTATGAACTTTGTTGCTTGGTTTTCATTGTGTAGCAAAGAGGAAGACTGAAAGAGGAGGAGTTCATGAAAAAGTTGCAGCAAATGTTGAGTGAGGAGGAGAAGCTGCGGATTCCTATTGCACAAGGCCTTCCTTATACAACAGATGAACCAGAGGTAAAGTTTTGTTCAACTGTAAAAGCAAAACAAACATTTGGATTTCTTGAAATGGAGAAATGGTTTGAAACTTTCTTTTACCAAATGCCTGATTACTTAGGTTGGAAGGAAATATGTGATTCCTTTTTGATCGTATGTTTTTGTTCATGGTTAACTAAGTTGGCTTTTTTATGTGATTTCAGTGTCTAATTAAACCTCCAATAAAAGAGAGCACAAGGCCTATTGACCTTAAACTCAATAGTGATATTCGGGCAGTGGAGCGTGCTGAGTTTGATCAGCAGGTAATGATTTAACTATCATAGGAGTTCTTCGAATGGATTTGTTTTTCGTGCTCTTCTCACTTTATGTTTGAATGCGTACAATTGTTTTGGTGAAGTTCGAACATATACGGAAAGCTATCAAGCATTTTGGGCCATCCGTTTCTGAGTAATGCGCAATGTTAAACAGACTTGACCCATTTTGCTAGTTGGTTTCTTTTATGGTTAATACATAAAAATTGTTTTATTATGGCCTCGTTGCAAAATTAAATGTTATTACATGAAGTTGATAATCTGTGTGCTATCAGGTGGCTGAGAAGCTAAGCCTAATTGAGCAATACAAGATGGAAAGGGAAAGGCAGCAGAAGGTAAAATGGCTGTATTGATTCAAACAAAATACCAAATTTTTATGCTATTAAACTGTCCTGTTCTTAACAAATCCGCATTTTTATCTTTTTCTGGTAGTTGGCGGAGGAGGAAGAAGTCCGTAGATTGAGAAAGGAGCTCGTTCCAAAAGCACAGCCTATGCCCTATTTTGATCGGCCATTCATTCCCAGGAGGTGAGAAATTAACCCTTCTCGTTTTTTTAGGTTAAGCTGCAAGCAACATTGCATATTGCATAGTAGTGGTTTAATGAGGCCTTATAAATGATTACGTTTTGTATTTGATTAAGGTCAATGAAGAATCCGACAGTGCCTAAAGAACCAAAGTTTCACATACCAGAACATAAGAAGATGAAGTGTTGTCTATCCTGGAGTGACATGAGCACCTTCACTTACCAATAGTGTGATAGTATGGCAAAGAATTGAAGATAAGGATGCATAAATATCTCTTCCTTGTCAGCATTACTAAATAATGCCAAATCACAATTCTTTTTCTTCATTTTCCTTCTCCCCTTCCAATATTGTATGTAGATGAAAGGCAACCAATTTAGTTGCAATTTTTTTGAAACTTTGGATTGATTTTTAAATATAGTGAAGTTAAATGGAAAGAACCTTCTGGGTTATGAAGCTGTCAGAGTGTGTTTTTTTTTTCTCTTCACTTTTCAGTCTTCAATTACATTTCCATTACTCTGAAACTTCAGCAGAGTAGTGGATTTCAATTAGCATTGAGTATTGGCTCATTTGCAGTTCCTTTGTGATAAAGAAAACTGAGGAAACATCTAAAACTCTAATGCGCTTACTATTTTTATTTTTTTTCTGAAATGCTAAAACTCCATCAATTAACTGAGCCGAGTTTGGGTGAATTTAACAAAGAGGAGAGATATGGTATCTATTTTGCATCATTAGTCATATACTGGTGTTATCAGGTATTAACTACGCAATAAAAGTTGAAATTTGAATTGAACACAACAAATTTATAATTAATCTGTTCAAACGGATTGCATCCAGAAAAATGTTATTAGATAACATCGAAAATAAAAAGTTAAGAAATAAATATTAAATGGTAAGAGTTATATCCTAGATATGGGAATTGGTAAATCATGAAATTGATTAATATGTACTAGATTTTAGAATTATAAACTATGATAAATATGCATATATAATTTGAAAATAACATAAATAATTATTTATATCAAAGAAAAAAAATATATTAATAAACTATATCAATAAATTAGCAAATAAATTGTATAAATATATTGAATTTCTAAACGGGTTTGGGTTTTGCATATAACCTTAAGCCCAACCCATAAATTTGTCCAGGTTAACTAAAACCAACTATGTATAAAATATGTACATGTGCAGGACGAGTGTAGACCTAGGGAGACCGGACAAGCATCCAAGCTAGCCAGCAAATGTATCTAAATTCTTCTATTTTTTTAGTTTGAGCATAACTTTTACAAAGATTTTTTGATATAATATTCAATAACTAATCAAATTAACCTACAAACTAGGTATCTTTTAAATGTTTAAAACTCTTTTAACTAAAAAATGATTCTTCAAAATATTTTCTGTGATGTGTGAGAAAGAATGAATGAGTTAGAAAAATGCAATAAGAAAAAAAAAAAAAAAAAAAAAAAAAGCTCAAAAATTAGGCCTAACATAAAAGTTGGCCCAGTTTAGAAGTATACAAAATAAGACTCCGACCCGTAAGAAGAATAAATGGGCCGGCGGCCCAAAATCGGTGGCAAAAATGCTATCATCTTCTTATATATAAAAAACCCTAGATACAAACCCTAAATACATACTGCCTGTCTTTGTCTCCAGCTTCAATTGAAGGAGGGCTCTTCCATTTTCTGCAGTATGGCCACCGCTAGGACTGTCAAGGACGTCTCTCCTCATGAGTTCGTCAAGGCTTACGCCGCTCACCTTAAGCGATCTGGCAAGGTATTCTAATGTCGCAGTTCAAATTTTTTGCTTTGTCATTTTTTGTTAATTTTTATGCTTTTTACTTTCGAATTTCGTTAATTAGATCTGTTTGACCTTATATTTCCTCTGTTATTGGTATTGAATCTTGTCTTGTGCTTGGGACTGAGGATCTTCTTGTTCAGTGTTGTTTACTTGATAGTTTAAGCCGCTTTGACATTTATGAAGCGAATGGAACCTTATGTGACGATTTTTTTTTTGTTAGTAATCTAAATTATTTCCTTGAGTGGATTCTAATCTCGTAGAATGAGCAACTTAGTGGCTATGCGTTTTGAGGTTTGAGGATCTGCGATTTTTTTCACCTTGTCACTTGAAGGGACAAGATTGTTGAGTTTTCTGAATCCTGATTTATGGTGGAATTTCTCCTCTGAAGTTAAATTAATATTCTTGTTATTTTGACCTGTATTGTGCTTAGTGTTGTGTAGTATCATGCTTGAAGTTGTAGATATTCTGGTCTTGGTGACTGTTCTTGAGATGAGAAGACATAATATCTTGTTTTAGCATGTTATGTAATTAGTTCTCTGGTTTAGGTTTGTAATCGCACTTCTATTTTTTTTGCCCATTTGTGTTTCAGATCGAGTTGCCCCCTTGGACCGACATTGTGAAGACTGGAACACTTAAGGAGCTCGCACCTTACGACCCTGACTGGTACTATGTTAGAGCTGGTGAGTCTCATTTGCTGCATTAATATTCTTGTGAATGCTCTCTGCCCGTTATTGTGAAATTGGTCTCCGCCTGTTGTTTATTTATTTTCTTGGGATAATACTGCATCTTGTGTTGCAGCTTCAATGGCAAGAAAGATTTACTTAAGAGGAGGCCTTGGTGTTGGTGCTTTCCGAAGAATTTATGGTGGGAGCAAGAGGAATGGGAGTCGTCCACCCCATTTTGGCAAGAGCAGTGGAGCTATTGCTCGCCATATTCTTCAGCAATTGCAGAACATGAACATTGTTGACATTGACCCTAAAGGGTAAGCACAAAACACAACTTGGTTTTACCATGTTATCTTATTGTAGGTTCACTGTCTCGATTGGTATCTGCCCTTGCATTTAGTTGCATAAATTCATAATTCTTCTAACCGCTTCTCTGTTTACTTTATGCAATTGATGTTCTTTGTGTGTGATGTTGCTGATGGGCATATTTTCTATGTTGCACCAGTGGAAGGAGAATCACCTCAAGTGGACAAAGAGATCTTGACCAAGTAGCTGGGCGTATTGTGGTTGCCCCTTGATCATGAAAAGTTGGGTTGTGCGTGAAATACCATTTTGAGTAGTTTTTAGTTCTCTGTTTGTCTGTTAGAGAGATGATTACTGCAGCAACTTGCCTGTTATTAAATTTTTGGTTCCAACTGTGCCAAGTGTTTTTGAGATGAACATGTTTTCCTTTTCGTTATTGTTTTCACTTGTGACAATCTCTCTTCCCCATTAAAAATCTATTCAGTACATGAGCAATCGATCCGAAATAAACGGTGAACAGTGTTTATTGATTGGCTTTTTTTGAGTTGAAAACTTGTAGTTAAAGGCTATGTTCACCAGAAATGGAAAAGGATAAAAAAACGAACATAGAAAAATGATATTTGTAAAAAAATATAGGAATTGGATATGTGGGGAAATGTGTAAATAGTAAACATATAAGGGTATATTTATAAATTTAAAAACTATTACGATGCATTTTTTAGTGGTTTTATATATTTATAATAAAGAAGAGATAAATAAAAGTCATATAAAACAAGGAAAAACTAATTTTCAATTTATCTACATTAAAAAAGGCGAGTTAAATTTTTTAAAATTATGGAGATATATCGAAACTTTTCAGAAACAATGACTAAAGTTTTCATGCTTTGTGAAGTTAATTTACTTACATAAATATTTCAATCTGTAAAAAAAATTCATGTCAAATGACCTCGTGTTTTAGTCTATTTTGATGTTAAGGTGTCTCTTATTAAGGGTTCAATGTAATATGGCAAATTAAACGATTAAAGACTATCAATATATATATATATATATATATATATATATATATAAAATCAGAACCCTTTTTCCTCGTAACAATGCTTTATATACTCTGCTCTTTTCTAGTATTAAGTAGACTAAAATTTCAAAATTCAGAATAAAGTTCAATTGCAGTGGCAATAAATATCCCTTAAAAAAATCCTTTAATTGCATCGTAAACTTACAAATTGAACAGATGGAAGAATATGGAGCAACCCTTTGAAAACATTATTACGAGAAGCTTCTTTTTCTTTATCTACTCGCTTACTGTTTTCCGATAGACAAATCACAAGCCGTTGAAGAGCAATAGCAATTTTCACTATCCATTTCACCAACTCAACTTCCAACCTTCAACCCAATTTCTTTAAATTTTTTATCATTTGTTTTTGATTCTCCATTGGTTGCCACATAACTATGGATGTAAATAAGGCGGGGATGGTCGGATAATATTTGGGAGTCCCCATCCTCATCCCTAAAAATAAAATGTGTCATTCCCATACCACGAGACATTTTTCAAAATGTGTCTTATTTTTAGAGATAATTTAATTAAAGTATCTCTTAAAAAATAAAATCATACACAATTGTGAAGAAACTTCATGAATCCTAACAATGCTCGATCTGATTGCATGAGTGAGGTTAATGTAGGGCTGAACTCATGTAATATAAAACCAATTGACTTGTGTTAAAACCCAACTACTCCACTTATATACCACTTTTTAGATTCGTTTATTTCCGATGTGACATCTCTAACACATTGGTACCACAAATACAATATGTAGGAAATTTGCAAAATTGCTTGCTACCATTTACACACGTAGAGCAAATTTGTAAATTGTTGCTATTGATATAACATATTACGGAAATTTTCAAAGCTGCTACAATTAGTTTAATATATAGTTACCATTTATATAACGTATAACAACATCCTAGAAAATTATCGTTACAGGCACAGTTTATAACATCAATTTTTAAAGTTGATGCCATTGATATAATATATATAGCATCGACTTTGAAATTGTTTTAAGCAGATTTGGGTTAGTTGAGTATCATACATTGCGAATAGATTTGAGATGAGGTAAACTAAATTTAGTGGTTATCTACTCCATTTCAATTTTTATGCATGCGAGATCTGGTTTAAATGACTAGAAATACTTATCACTCAAATCGATTTTAATTAATTATGGAGACATATGTTGGATTAAACTTTTTCTTGACTTTATAATTTTTAGGGTAAAAAAAAAAAAAAAAACCTTATGGTCTTACTTTTTTACAAATAAAGGATTGTGGTCTTTTTTTTTTTTTTTGTTACAAAAGGAGGATTGTGTTTTCACTTGTTAAAAAAAAGAGGACAACTAAAATTAAATTATGATATTACATAATGTATTCTTATTCATTTTGAACTCAAATTTTTCAAGTTAGTTAATAAAAATACAATAGATATTAACGATAAAGTTTGAAAAACTTTAAATAATGATAGTAAATTTTAAAAAATGTAACAAATTGAAAAACTTTTTAAAAAATATTCAAATCTTGATGTAAAATTTTTAAATAATATAAATAAATTATTAAAATGTTAAATAGTAAAAAAAACCATCCCCTATATCATTATTTTTAATAAAAAAATGTTAATTTTCCTTTGTTTGCAAAAAAAGTGAAATCACAATTTTTTTTTTTTTTGTAATTTGCCCTAATTTTTAATTGGCTACCAATCAATTCATAGATTTTTCATGGAAAATTATTTGATTTAAATTTATAAATTAGTGAGTGTATTATAAAAATTAAAAAAATATCAAGAAAAAATCAACAAATTATATTAATAAACTTATTTTTCCTTAATAACCAATGTTTGAAAAATAAGTTTATTAATATAATCTGTTCAATTTCGGAAATGTAATCAACTCCATGGTTTGGAAATGTAATCAGCTCACTGGCTACCTATCATCTTGCTACAGATCCAATTTTTCATTCTAGAACAAAGCTTTTTAAGTTGGATTTTCATTTTGTTCATGACAAATTTGTTGCTTTTGCTCTTTGTGTGCGCCATATTTCCACACTTGAGCAGCTAGGTGATGTTTCTTGCAAAGCGTTTGTCCAAACTTTCTTTTCTTCCCCTACATTGGTAGTTGATCATGATTGATCCCGCTCAATTTGAAGGAGCGTGATAATATTGTATTTGATATTATTATTGTATGTATGTAGTTGGTATTTGTATAGGCCCAACTCCCTACACTTATGAAAAAATACCTTCTAATTATTATGATTCGATAACGGAAAATACCAATGTTTCAAAGAGGACTAGAGAAATCAAGATAGACTCAACTGCGTGCATGTAAGTTGTATTAAACCATTAATAAACAAAATGCAATATACATAGGTCTAATCTTTGTTAATTACAAGGAAATTGTATTAATCTAATCCTGAACTATAAATATGAAAAAGCAATTTCATAGGTGGATGAAAAGAAAACTGAAAGTATTAAAAGACAAAAAAAAATGGGAATCAACAGACATATATAATTTCTTCACTTAATTGTGAAATATGGTTATACAGAATTGTTGAGCTCATATTTAAGTAGAGCCTAAACTCTGAAAAAAGCCACAGATAATCAAAATATTTTTTGCCCTCTCTCCCTATGTTCTCTCCCCTTAAATACACATGCTCATGACTTGTACAATAAATACCCTTTTAGAATATTCTGGTTGTTCTCTATCATGTTCGACGAGTTATATAGTGATGACATCCGGTCCGGCTTCACGGTTCGGTCCGGAACACCCGGCCCAGTCCGGTAGTCCGGACCCGTATCACATCATCTGGCTTAAGCAACCGCTTCCCGCATCCGGATCCCAACCACCCCTGAGCAGATAAGTTCCCTGGATCCGCGGAGAGATCCTAGGGGAAGAGGTGGTGTCCAACTAGGAATCCACCCCCGTGTTTCACCAGAGCAGGAACACAATCCACGCTCACCGTACCAAATGATGGATTCAGTAAAATCCTCTGGGTGATCCGGGTCTGGGTTGTCGCTTTGACCGGACCCAATATGGTTTCTGCAAGACAGAACAATGAGACACCGGTAACCTCTGGGGTATACTCCGATGCCTAAGTTAGTATGCTCCTGAGTGTTGAAAAGTACTTTTAGGAGAATTAAGAGAAGAATTCAATAATCATTACCTCAGGCAGAATATCCTCCTTTTATAGGAGGGAATAGTAGAGTTGGATTGATATTGAAAGAGCTTCCACGTGGATTGTGTTCCTGCTCTGGTGAAACACGGGGGTGGATTCCTAGTTGGACACCACCTCTTCCCCTAGGATCTCTCCGCGGATCCAGGGAACTTATCTGCTCAGGGGTGGTTGGGATCCGGATGCGGGAAGCGGTTGCTTAAGCCAGATGATGTGATACGGGTCCGGACTACCGGACTGGGCCGGGTGTTCCGGACCGAACCGTGAAGCCGGACCGGATGTCATCATATAGCTTGGGAATTCCGATAATGTGCTGAAAAATGGCTACACATATTCTATAATTTCTCTGAATCAAGCTTTTGCTGGTGGTATATTTACAGGTGAAGATAGGAATTGGTTATATGGCCTTATGATGATTAATCTCGGTGTTTGTTCTCCTCGTGAAGTTGAAATATAGAGTGTAATTCATAGGTTGAAGCTAGCTTTGAGTTTAAATATCAATAAGTTTGAGGTGGATACGGATTGTTTTGAGATGATTAATCTAGTCAAGAGGTTCTGTAACAATATTCCAACCAATCAATTCAGTTAGTTCCAAACTGCAACTGTTACAGTGTAACAATATTCATCTGATCCGATGCATCCAGCGAAAAATTTGATTGCTGGGTGTCTGTTCTCTGCGCAATGTCCATGGTCTAAGAGAGATTCTATTGTAGATCGAGACTACGGTGGTCTGCACTGTTAGATATTTGACACGTCAACTGACATGTCACACATCCAACAGTATGGATCCCGGTCCATAATAGAAGTTTTCGCCTACAAATAGTCTTCTCTAATTCATTCATGAAGACCAAGTTATTTCTTGTTTCTTTTTTTTAATAGTTGATTATTTAAATAAAACTCTATATCCTAAAATATAAACTCTATGTGCTAATTTATCAACCCTAGAGTCTAAAATATATTATGTGGCGTGATTTTATTGGTTTGACTCATGGATGATGTGGTGTGTAAGTGTATTCTGTAGTTTCACTCTATATATCTCTTCACATTAACCATCATCTAATTGGGTAAATTTAAGAAATCCAACAAAGATGAATTAAAAAAAAAAAAAAATGAAAAACAAGATGCAAATTTGAATCGAATGATTTAATCAGTTTTCTTTAGTAATCAATCAGTTTCTTTAGACTATCATGCAGCACTTAAAAATGCTCTGTCAGTTTTTTTTAGTCCCTTCAATTCAACTCTTTTTTTAAAAAAAAAAAAATAAATAAAAAAATAAAAAAATAAATAAAATTGGGCTAAAGCATTAAAGATTGAAAGGGGTGATATATTAATATTACACTCGGCCTTTAAAATAAAAAAAGGCAAATTACTTAAAAAAAAAAAAACTTATGGTTTTTTTTTTTTTTTTGTAAATAAAAGACTGTGGTTTTTTTTGTTAAAAAAGGAATATTGCGTTTTAACATGTTAAGAAAAAAAGTGAGCTACGTAGTTTACTCAACTCCTACTTAGCAAAAACAAAGTTACAATCTACATTAAACTTAGGCATCTATTTCTAATTGCTTCTCACATATAATGAGGTTTTGAGTCAACACACAATCTCCTTTAAAATTCAATTCAATACATATAAGTTTATTAATCATTTTTAATTTCAGTTTTGGTTCAAGAAATTGTGAGATGTAATTCATTTTCATCTTTATTTTTAGTTCTTGAATGATCAATAGAAAAAGTATCAATTATGAAATAGTTTCCTTTAATTAGATGTTTCATTTTGACTTGTTTTACATTTTATTTTGATTCTAAATGTTAACTCTAATATTCAAACCTCCCCTTTTTAGTTGAAATAAATCAACCAGTCCTTGTAGATTTCGATCATATTCACCATTTTACAAATTTGAAGAGTAGATTTTTCTTTTTGTCAATCTCAACATCTAACAAGCTACTTGATGTCAAATTTTACAGCCATTCTTAACGCATCTTTAAATTAATTAATCGAATAAATCTAAGAAGTTAGTTCATAAATAGAGTTGATTATTTGAATAGTTATTATTAATTAATGTAGAGAAGGACAATTAAGTAAAGCCGAGATGTCTTGCTAATTTCATAATTATAATTGTTTTAACTTGTCAATTTGCGGTTAATTTTTTTTGGTAAAACTAAAACTATCGAGAAATCATTTTAAGAAAATATTGGGAGTAACGATTAACAAATTAATTAATTTTTTTTTATATAAAATTTAAACTTAAAAATAACATTTTAGTCCATCCGTTTCACATAATTTATTTCTTTGCGGTTTCTATAAAACTCATCGATTTATCTAAAATATTTCCAGAATATGATATCCTTTGAAAATATATTATTATAACAAAGACAAATATCTTTTAAAAATATATATTTGAGGATGACTGTGAATTTCTTCTCTAAATGAGAAAATAAGAATTTGAGCTGTGCCAATGGAATCCATTCTGGAGGCAGGTGTAATTTGAGAATTTATCTAAAGTAGATCGTACGGTACCGTTTAGTCCCTAAAAGAACAGCAGTGTTAAACTAAACAGACGACTCTCTCTCATCTCTCCCTTCTTCGTTTCTTATTTCATCACACAGCAATTTCTTCATTCTTTTTCCCAGCCATCGCTTTTCCCCGTTTCATCAAACCCTAGACCAAAGGCCCGGAGCCTCCATCCCATCCAATTATGGCGGTGAAGCATCTTCTAGCTCTAGCACGCCGGTCGCACAGACCTTCCTTCTCAGCCCTTTCTGCCGTTCGATCTTCCTCTACATCCGCAGCCGCCGCCTCTACACTTGCCCCGTCCTCGCCTTCTCCCTCCCCCGCTCCGCCTCCGCCAAACGCCATGATCTACGATCGTCTCGCTGAATCTGTCAAATCTAAGCTTAAACTGCTCGATAATCCTGACCCGAGGTTCCTTAAATACGGGTCTCCCCACCCGACTCTTACTTCTCATACCCACATCCTCTCCGCCCCTGAAACCCGTGTCACTACTCTCCCTAATGGCCTCCGTGTCGCCACCGAATCTACCCTTGCCTCGAAAACCGCAACGGTTGGGGTCTGGATCGACGCTGGGTCCCGATTTGAGACTGATGATACTAATGGAACTGCACACTTTTTGGAGCATATGATTTTCAAGGGCACCGAAAGAAGGTCTGCGAGAGACCTGGAAGAGGAGATCGAGAACATGGGGGGCCATTTGAATGCCTACACCAGTAGGGAACAGACTACCTATTATGCCAAAGTTATGGACAAGAATGTAAATAACGCATTGGATATTTTGGCCGATATATTGCAGAATTCCAAGTTCGAGGAAATCCGTATTAATCGTGAAAGGGATGTGATTTTGAGGGAAATGGAAGAGGTAATTGCAATTGGCTGTTTTCCTTTTTCTTTTTTTTTTTTTTTTTTGGTTCTTCGTGCTGATTGAATTTTAGTATTCTCTGGCTTCGTGTTTAAGGGTATTAGAGTGTAAAAGATATATATTGTTTTGTTTCTTTAATCAATTGCTTACAAGGTATTATAATCATCTTGGGTGTTGGACAATAATAGCAAACTTTTGTTATTATGATTGATTAATACTGTTGTTTCAGGTAGGTGTATGTTACTTTATTTAGATCATATGTTGTTCTTATTCGTGGTTGATGGAAGTCTCCAATTTTAGGTTTTTAGTTTGTAAAGTTTCAACATTTTAATATGCCAGATTGACTTTAAGCTTCCAGATTCTCCGTACTGAAATCATATGACTTTTGTAGGTTGAAGGGCAAACCGAAGAAGTTATCTTTGATCATTTGCATGCAACTGCATTCCAGTACACTCCTCTGGGTAGAACTATTCTCGGACCAGCTAATAATGTCAAGTCAATTACCAGAGAACATCTTAAGAGCTATATACAAACGCACTACACAGCACCCAGGATGGTAATTCAAAACTGTTGAGGTTTTCTCAACTTAGTAGTAGACTAGAAGAATTTCTGAATGCTACTGTTTTGTGTGAACTTTTTTATTTATTTCGTTTCTTTTAAAACATGTGTCGTCAATTTGTATCATGGATATTTGTTGGAACTTCAATTCAGATCATTGTTGCTTCTGGCGCTGTTAAGCATGAAGAGGTTGTTCAGCAAGTTGAGAAATTGTTTACCAAGTTATCATCAGAGCCAACGACTGCTTCTCAGCTGGTTGCAAAAGACCCGGCATTTTTTACTGGTTCTGAGGTGGGAACATTTGAACTGTTATCCTCAATGTGTATTTGCATCTCTTTCTTTTTCTGAACTGCTCTTTTCAATTTGTGGTGGAATTTTAGGTTAGAATAATTGATGATGATGTTCCTCTGGCACAATTTGCTGTTGCTTTCGAAGGAGCATCATGGTCCGATCCAGATTCTATTGCTCTAATGGTTATGCAGGCTATGTTGGGCTCATGGAATAAAAGTGCGGGAGGTGGAAAGCACATGGGGTAAGCACCATATATGCCAAGCTCCCTACATTTCTTTCTAAATCATGCCACTGTAAGATAGGGCTTTTTTCATAATGAATGTGTTTGTGCGTGAAAGAGAGTGAAGGGGAGTAATTGCATAAGTGCAGAGGCGAAACTACATATTAGAGAGTTGGGCTAAGCTAAAAAAATTGTTTCTTTGCTATATATACCTCTGTGGGAACAGAAAAACATGAAGCTATAAAGAATATGCCAACCTTGAGCATAAAATTAAGTTTTAGATTACACCTACCCATGAATTTTGGTGAAGATGAGATTATCTGCAACGATTATTTGTGATTTTCACTTCCATTCTCCAATTTTATTTTGTTTGATGTTTATTTATCAACTTCAAAGTTTGTGTTTTCTTTGTTTTAAATTTCAACTTCAGTTTTTTGGGAAAATTTAGTTTATTTAATGTAGATATGATTCCTCTGCTTATATCTCAGTTTATTTTCTGCATATTTAATTTATGAGTTAGATTTAGATAGTATTATTTACAAAATTCATTGGACAGGATTTTAATACTTTTCCTTTTCTTTTTTTTTTTTTTTTTTTTTTTTTTTTTTTTTTTTACTTTTAGATATCTAAATTAATACTTAAATTCAAAGATTATTTATGATTCATGGCTTATACAACCAATGTGTTATTTCTTATATGTCCCTTTATATGAATTTGAGGTGGAAGTGCCTTGGTTTGAATCCAGGAGTCTTGAGCTTCCTTTCTAGTCTTCTCCAATCTATCTATTGATGGATTTGGTTTTTATATGTTAGATATGATGTGATATATCTTGAGAATATGTTAATAATAAACATTGATTATTGTTTGGTTTTAAACAAATTATAATTTTTTTTGTTACTATTTAAATTTTGGTAGCAATGTATTGATTTAATTTGCTATCGTCAAACAGTTCTGAGCTGGCACAAAGGGTTGGCATTAATGAAATAGCTGAGAGCATGATGGCTTTCAACACCAACTACAAGGACACTGGCCTATTTGGTGTTTATGCTGTTGCTAAGGTGAGGCTACTTCCCTTTAGAAGGCTTGTAATTAGACCTCTATGAATCCATTTTGGATGCAAATGTACCTCCTGGATATTGCTTGACTAGGTTTAGCCTTTTAGGGCCCAAAACTGGGCATCACAACCACTCTCCCCTGTGGTCAAATTTCAAATATGGTTGAAGCACAGAGCAAAAGGAAATAATATTTGCTGAACGCTAGAACATTTTGGAAGCTAATATTACTATAATATATAGGATGATATTTGAGTTGCTGCACTTGTTAATATTTTGTCTCTCATTGGATGATCTCATTGTTTTCATGAAAATTATTTCTACTTTCAGCCTGACCACTTGGATGATTTAGCCTGGGCAATTATGCATGAGACATCAAAGTTATGTTATCGAGTTTCCGAGGCTGATGTTACTCGTGCTCGTAATCAGGTAGTCACCCGTCCTTATCTCTACCATGTAACTTGATAATTGGTATGTCTGTTTCAATTTCAAATGGTATTATTAAGTGCAGGATGTAACTTGTCACTAGCGATGTTGTCATTTGTGCTGTTTGCATTTCAAATGTCTTGCTTGATAATTGCCTTTCTGTTAACTGACTGTGGTTTGTCCTTGTCTATTTTTCGAGATCCAGTTGATTGTTTTCTTGTATTTCATTGGTAGCTATCCTTTCTTATGTTATATAAAGTTGCACTTAGAACAGGCAATCGACTCCAATTGCTAATGAAATCTGTATGCCTGGTCATCATCTTTTTCTTCTTTTTCTTCTTTCTCTTTCTTTTCTCCTTCTGGATGAAGTGACTGCATTGCAGACAGTGATATTCTACTTATGATGCCTGAGTTTGAGTTGAGATATTTGTATAATTTTCATTAAGATGATATTCTGTGGTAATCTATATCAATACTTAATCTGTATCGTTATAGAGTATAATTGTACACATTTAGGATAAAAAAAAAGGATAATACGAGACGAAGAAATAGATTTATTGCTTTCATACCATTGGATATCATGGAATACTGATAACTTAGTCCCACGTATTTCATATAAGTTCACAACAATTGTACAGGCATCTTACATTCATGCATTGTGGATTGTTATCTCCTTGATATTTCTTCAATAGTAAAAATAAACATATTGAGTGATACTAACGCAAGTTGCTTGGAGCATGAAGTATCTTTCCTGCCATATTTAATAATTAAACCACTTCTCATGTGATTGCAGTTGAAATCATCATTACTCCTACACATTGATGGAACCAGTCCTGTAGCTGAAGACATTGGACGTCAGGTATCTAATTTCTTCCATAAGAAATACATCTTCTGTGGTAAATATTAGGATTTTGGTGCATAGTGATCAACTGATGCAAGATAATGTGAAGTTTCATAGTCATGCTATGACATTGCCCATCTGTTGGTACTACTGTACCCCTTTTTTTATTGGGTATCAGTTAACTAATACCTTGGACCCCTGAGGCAAAGCAACAACCCATTGGATGCTCTCTTTAGCCTGTTGAAGTTTCAATGTTATCTCTGAGGGTACTGTTGAGAATATAATAGAACCCGGCATTTCAGTTTTTTTTCCTTTATTTAAATCTCAGTTAACAACTGTACATATTTATAAAATTAGAGCAAAAAAACACCAAATTCGACAATATTGTACACTGGATAGTTCAGATTATTCTTTGCTATATTGATGTTTACTAAAACCCTGATTGAACGTAGTAGCAAGTGTAGAAAATGATTTGTCATAATGAGAATTATTTCATCGAATATTTAATGGTGTTAATTTGCTTGTGTTTGCAGCTACTTACATATGGCCGGAGAATTCCATTTGCTGAATTATTTGCTAGGATTGATGCTGTAGATCCAAGTACCATTAAACGTGTTGCAAACAGATTCATTCATGACAAGGTAGGAACTACTGCAACTAAAGTTTTTATTACTTACCTTGCTAGTTGCTATTTGACAACGCAACTGAAATTGGTTGGTGTTAATGGCTATTTTTATTTGACAGGATATAGCAATTGCTGCTATGGGTCCAATCCAGGGCTTGCCTGATTACAATTGGTTCAGACGCAGGACGTACTTAAACCGCTACTAAGCTGCCATGTTCTTTCTGTTTATTTTTCGCCATATCATTGGGCGGTTTACGAAATTGTTGAACTTAGAACAAAGCCAACATCCTTTAAAGGGAGGCGCCCTCAAAGACAGGCATTTTCCGACCATTATTTTTTGTTCTTTTTTCCCTGTATTTCAATTATTGATGCAGAGCAATAAGGAATGCAGTTTCTAGTAATTTGGCTGTTACATGGGATTGAAAGAGGCCCCTTTTTTTGTCCATATTTTTTCTAGTTAAAAGTTCTCACCAACCTGCATAGAAAGTGAGTTTTTAGAGATTTGAGAATTTAAAAAAGAAAAAAAAAAAATCTATGGATTCTGTTGTTCGTTTGGTTGGCGACTGGATAATTATACTTGTGCTCGATGAATTTTGATGTCGAAATAACAAAAGGCAGGAACATGCTTTGAAGCTTGGCTATTAGAGCTACCTTGTCCGTTAATATACTTTATTTTTATTGGTTTAGCTGCTACATCCCAATGCATTCAGTGTTCCTTGTTATATGTTCTGAATATTAAACAGAAACAAGAAGGGATTAATAGTTGTTGAGGTAATCAATATTATTTCCAGTTAAGTTTGCAATTGCATAAGGTTACCTTATTTCCCCTTTTTAATGCTATTGTTGGTATTACAGTTTAGCTACTATAAATGACCTTTGGTTGAATACCTTTTCTACATGGCCTTTTCTTAATTATTTATTTAATTTGAATGGTAGTTTATGTGATTGACTATATTGTGTGTATATGTTAATTTTGTAGTTGAAAGACAAATCAAATAAATCAAAACAAAGACAGGTTTAGGGAGAGAGGGCCCACAAAGAATCCATTAAAGACAGCTTGAACTTGTAGTTGGACAGAAATGTGACTTCCCCATCCCTCTCTATCACTCTAATTCTTATTTTATCTTACTTTTGAGTTGCCTTTGTCTTTTATATATAAATATAATCTCCACATTCTTTTCTATTAATGGAAATCCAAGTCCTACCACTTTAAAAATATTATTTACTTTGGCCTTCAGATTGTTGTAAAAATAATCAATTTTTTTTTTATGATGTCAAATAGCATCTAATAATAATAAAAAAAAAAAAAAAAAATCTAATTTTGCTTTCATGTGGAAGCAGTAATTCAATTTTTATCTCTTTTTAGAAAGGGTTACAAAGTTAGTTTTATTAGAAAAAAAAGAAAAAGAAATTCAGTTGGTGTTTATATCACTGTATTTTATGCGGTACAAAGAATATTCCTCAATAATGTTAAGAGTAAAATTTAACCCTGAGATAATAAGTTGGGAATCATAAAATATTATTTATATATTGTGTTCCATTACTCAAATTAATTTGCCAGTAGAAAGTCTTCAGTTGGTTAAGAAGATTTAAAAAATAAATATATAAATAAATAAAAATATAAATGTGAATGTGGAAAGAGAGTTTCATTGTAAGTATCGAATGTGTTTATAATAAAAACAGTGTTCATTGTTCGGCTTATGTTCTGATTCATAGATCTCTTCTTTTTTTCCTGAGAAATCTGTGTCTCTCTTCTTCGATCTCATCGTCCCCTTCTTCTTCTTAAAACTCCGCAAACTCTCTTCCTTTTTTTCATATCCATTCCTAACTTTTTTTCTTTTTTTTTTTTTTTCTCGGGTGGCGGATCCTTCCATATTGTTGCCCCCAGATCAAGCATAAAAAATAGTTAGGAATGGCCTCCATTTCTGTTCCTTGCCCTAAAACTGCTTTGGTTGCTCGCGTTGGATCCAGCGCTTCAAACACACATCCTAAGCAGACTCTTTCATTTCCTTCTCGTGCTCCCAATCTCCTCGGTTTTAAGGTTTTTTTACTCTGGCATTTCGTCATTATTGTTTGTTTAATTTGTTGATTTTTGATACTTGTCAATAATTCCACTTTTTAAGTCATTGTTAGCCTTTTGAGAATTGTAGACTGAGACATCTTATTTTCAGTATTCGTAAGTTTGATCTGCGTTCTGTTTATGGTGTAAAGAAACCATCTTCAATAGAGGATTGATTTGCATATTTGTTGTGAGCTTTGGGGTTATGGTGAAAAATTGTGATTAACTCACTGCTGAATTGACTTGAGTTGACTCATTCGGACTTGGACTTGAGTTTTATTCTGTTTTAGTTTTAATCTCATATGCTCAGTTCTTAAATATAAGGCAGTTTTGGTTAGGGATTTTAGGATACTGGTTAATTTTCCTATTCATATTGGCTCAGAAGTCAATTTGTTCCAAAAGTAACTTCGATATCAATTCGAATTTGATCTTGTATGAAATTAGTTCAAAATGATTTGTATCGGCATGACCGTGAAATTACTTGTTTATTGATGTTACTTTTGCTTTAAACTTGACCGAAAATGTCATGTCATGGACTAAACCGATACTCCAAATTCATTAACTAAAATTGATACTCTGAAGCAAGAAGAAGGGTCATATTGACCCTTTATCCTGGGTTTTGATTTGTATGATGTCACTGTTTCATGAAAATTCAACTGTTCGCAAATAAATACTGTTGAAGGTGTTAATTGTTTGTTGAAATGGTAGTTCTCTTTTGTGCAGTTGTCTAATAAGAAGCAATCTTCTGCTGTGAAGTTGCAGGCTCAGTTCAATGAGGTGAGATGTAATTAGTTAGGAAATATTGTATGCTTTAATGAAAGTGAAACATGAGTTTTTCCATCAATAAAGTTGCTTTTAAATTCTAAGGTTATTGCCAAGACCTCTTCAAATTGTGCACCTGTGCCAGACACTAGCTCCAAGGTTACACCATTGGAAGAAAAAGCTACCTCTGTTGCAAACAACATTCCAGATGAATCAACTATTTCTTCGTTCATGGAACATGTCTCGGATCTTATCAAGTATGTTAATGATATGATGTAGCGTGCTTGCATATGTAATTAGTCATATTTTGTTTGTTTGAGTTGATGTAAAATTCATGAGCAGGCTTGTGGACTCGAGAGATATTTGTGAGCTGCAACTCAAGCAGCTAGATTGTGAGGTTATAATAAGGAAAAAGGAGGCTTTGCAACCGCCGCCAGCTCCCGTCGTTGCAATGCAACCTCCTGCTTACCAGCATGCTGTGCTTCCTTCTCCACCGGCAGCTGTTCCTGCATCTGCTGCTTCTAGTTCCGCTCCTGCTGCTCCACCAGCCTTGCCTTCTCCTGCAAAGCCCGCTTCATCATCTTATCCGCCATTGAAGTGCCCCATGGCTGGAACCTTTTATACTGCTCCAGCACCTGGTGAACCTCCATTCGTGAAGGTATTTATTCATGTTACTGGCTTACCTACCATTACAACCTATATGTTGCTCAGAAGCAAAAACCACCACCTGGAAACAATATTTCTATAAAACAGAGAAAACAAAAATGTGAGGGAAATCTGTTAATATTAATAGCATAGGACTATATTTATTAAGCTAAAAATTGTAAAGATGCATTTAAGAAATATTGTGTACGAGTTACATTAGAGGAAAAAAAAAATTAGTTTTTTTTTTCGGAAAGCTTGAAAAAGATGATATAGAAACATTAGGGATTTAATATGGTATGGTTGATGCTTGATTACTGATTAAGAGATCAGTTAATTTATCTGTTTTTTTGTGGAAACACATTGTATTTTATGAAGCAAGTTTCCAAATCTAATATAAATGAGTTTACTTTCGAGTTTCTTACATTGTAGAAACACGGCCTAAATTGTTTTGTAGTTTCAGTTTCCAGAATGTTTCAGAACTGTGGAAATCAAAGTTACCATGCAACATATTGTGAGAGCAAGTGCCCTTACAAAGAGCCTTGTCTAAACTTTATTCGATAGCTTAATCAATAGTTTTTTAACTCTTTGTGTACTTGTTATTTTCATAGGTTGGAGATAAAGTGCAGAAAGGTCAGGTTATCTGCATCATTGAGGCCATGAAGCTAATGAATGAAATTGAAGTATGTTTATCATCTTTTTTTTTGTTTGGTCTTTACAAGTAATAATTTTATACTTATTTCAATGTTTTGGTTTTAGACTTATTTCATATTATTTATCCAAATTCCAAATTCTTGTCTGGTTTCTTAGGCTGATCAATCTGGAACCATAGCTGAGATTCTGGTAGAGAATGGGAAACCAGTTAGCGTGGACACGGTACTATTCCTTTCTCTTCCGCCCCTTTAATATCTTATAACATTCTCCTCTCGTACTCTAAACAATTTTTCGTTTCTTTCATTGCAGCCTTTGTTTATCATTGTACCTTGACCTGACCTTTAAAGGAGCAGTCTGTTCTATGGCAGCCATTGTTTGCAGGGAATACCCTTTTTTAAGTTAAGACACATCCCACTCACCATTCCATGTTTACTTTGTAATTGCAAAAGAATAATTGTCACATTTTGGTGTTTAGGAAATGTCTCTTTTTATACATAGTGATTTGAGTTTTGATATTTAGAAGTTTTTAAGGCTATAGGGTACGGAGATGAAGTAATTCTGAACTTGGGACATTTTTTTTGGAGTGGATTCTGAAGCTTCTCTCAATTAAGTGTTTCTCCACAATGACTTCAAATTAATCACATAACGAAAAAATTACATGAAGAGTGACAGAATGGGTGTATTGTACGTTAATTAGATGGGGGACTGTGAATTTGTGACAAGAGTACATGATTTACAAAGATAACGTAATGACATGATAAGTTTGTCACCACCATTGTTTTTGTTGCATTCGTATTAAATAAATATATCGGTAATACTAACACAGTGATTCAAAGATTCAAACTGACACCCTAAAATGATATCAATTATATGAAATGTAGCAGGCAAGCTTTATGAACCTGGTTCATGTTCCAATGAAAAATCAATCCATTTTTAGTTTTAGAAACTAAAAATTCCATGTGTCAAAGTTTTTATATGAATAGGATACATAATAAAATTTCTCCTTGTTGATTGCTCATCTCTCAATGGCACCACTATAGTATAGCTTTGGTAAATTAAAGCATTTTCCGAGAGAATGATTGTCTTTTTCAGAAAAGGAAGTTAAATTATTAGCAATATCTGTTATAAGGAATTACAATGTGGATGCAACTGGTTTTTGACAAGGCGAATGTTACAAATTGAATGTGGTTGTTGATTATGAGAATACTAGAACCCTCGCTCTTTTCATTTTTATTGATTCTTAAGCAATACCTGAAATTGAGCATAAAACTGTACAAAATTAATGAGAAATGTTGATTCCTAGAATACTTGCTACCCCGAAGGAAATCTCAACTTGATGATTCAAGCATGAATATCCAAAAATGAGGAAGATAAAAAATAAAAAAAAAAAAAAAAAAAAAAAAAAAATTCCTGGGATTTTTTTAAAATTAATTTTCAGTGGATAATAATTACTTGGTTCTATTTTTTTTTTTTTTTCCTTTTTTTTTTTTGTAATACCACCGATTTTCAGACACCATATTGAATGCCGACTAATCTGGTTTTGGGATAACAGTTCGATGTATTATGATATCAAAATCTCTCCCATTAGAACTCGAAAATTAATATCTTAATACATATATAGGGGTCCAAAAACTCTAGTATTAAAATGGACAAAATGATAAACATGATAAAATTGATAAAAGAAAACAATTGGATAGGAAGAAAATGGCCACTCTGCCGAGTAGGCCTTACATAGGTTAGCAGAGCTTTAGCTCAGCCTCCACTCGTCCAATCCCTTTAGCAAATTGCCCGAATTGTCCTTTGGGAGACTTGTTTTTCGCCATTATATATGTAAACTGATTCAATGGGACTATGGATAAATTTTGTTGTAAGAATGTAAAAATCGTAAATTTCATTAACAGAAAAGAATGCAGTCACAAAATATCGAACAATTACAAAATGGAAACAGCTCTAGAAATTGCCTGCAGGCCTACACTAACGGACCTGCAAATCATAGGGTCCCTCCTGCTATCTATCTTCTGTTTCCGTAATTTTTTTTTTCTTTTGTCATTCTATCCCTATAGCTTTCCTTTTCTTCTAAGAAAATATACATGTTAGCCTACCTATTTTTATATTTACAGAAGCTATTGTCGCTGCCTAAGTACTCTACTGCTGCTACCTCTCCTTGCACTACTACCTACCCTTCGAGCCCCTCCCGTCCATTCGTCGTCATCATCGTCATCATCATCATCTGGATACGTATTCATATTCATATACGTACGTGCATTTTTCGGCTTTCTGGGGGTAGGCCGTTTCCTCTTTATGTTTGCAGTGTAACTGGTGTAATCAAGGGCATCTTCCTTTAAAGCGCCCTTAAATTCCTGTACAGGGAATTAAAGAATTACATTGGCAGGAAATTCATTAAGTTTCAACCAAATACAAAGCAAAAAAATATATGACAGTGGCATATATATTAAACCTGATATCTCCGTGTCAAATCTTCATATGTGGATGGCACACTAGTGGATGTTTCACTGATGTCAAAGGGAATATTCTGTCTAGAGAGAGAGTCCCCTGCTTTGGGGGGTTCATTTGGAGAAAAAGCCTGGTTTATGGATCATATCAAGTTAGTTCCAAACGTACATCTAAAATACGAAAAGTAATAAATTGCGTACAGCTTATACCTGGCAGCGAGCATCATTCAGGCTATACACAACTTTTAGATGCCGCTTCAGCTTCAAAAGAAGTTGCAATGCAGTTGCAGAAAGACAGTCAACCTGCAGAAGCACCAATGATGTTGAGGTAGAAAAGTATTGCATTCCTTCTCATGTGTGTAATTATTTATCCTAAGAAATGGGCATTAAGTAATAACAATGTGCTACTGTAGTATAACATCACTAAAAAAAACAATAGAAAAAGTAACAAACAGGCAGTATCACCTAAGAATTCTCCACCATTTTTAACTTGTCTAGACAACACTTTGCACGCAGGTTAAAAGGACTATTTGTAATAGTCCAACCAACACCAACCGCAATCTAGTATAATAGCACCAGAACTTCAATATGTACCTGAATTTTCTCTACATCCTCTTCTGAAAGGACGACAGAACCACCGGAGCTCATTTTATCCATCTTTGGTTCGCTAGAGACATTAGAGTTCAAGACCAAATTGGGCTCTTCCTGAACTATTCCATTTAAATCAAATTGGGCAACTCGCTCTTCTTGAACCATCCCATTTAAATCCATTGTGGCCATAAAGTTGAAAACAGGTGGAGCTTGCTCTTGCTCTAACACCCCATTTTGATGAGGTACTTTCCGGGAATTCCTTTGCGACAAGTGTAATATTAACCCCTTCATATTTGCTTCAAGTGCGCCAGCCCTAACTTGTATTATCCGATTTATAGAATAAATCAAATAAAGTGGTTCATCAGGTAAAGTAAATGGTAGCATCGCAAGTACTTCCGTGCAGTACCTATAGAAGAATCAACCAACTTCTGAAAATATCAACCACATTAACATAGTGAAGTCTGAAATTGGCACTAAAGAGATTACTCACATCAAAAACGCAACAACTGAATCGGTCCAGCTTGGGTTATCAAATTTTCGCACAATTGAAGACATAAATTTGTTCCTAGAAATGCGGTTTCCACGAATAAGCTTGTAGATCCGGGAAACTCCAAGCCTTGCTTGAGTGAGAGATCCAGCTTCAGATTTTCCCTTATTTCCAGCAGCCCTAGATTGGACTTTCTGGTTTGGATTTTCAGCAGAGACCCCACAAACAGATTGCATAAATATAAATGATAGCTGAAGCCCATCACCCAACCGACTTTCGAAAAATGCAGGATACCTGAAATGAAGCTATTTGTAAAATTGGCATACCAGCATTAAGGAGTTTAGAAACAAAGCAAGTGTCAAGGAATATACTTCTCGTTCATGTTCATCAGTAAATGATGCGCCAGCTTCGAGTTCGATTCTAAAGGATCTGTTTCAAGTGCTATAAGGTATGGAACACAAGTTATAGGATGTACCAGACCTTGACGTAGCACTACCTCCACAATCTGCAATACAGATATAACAAGAAATATATTTCTTACACGACTTCAATATGAAGAAAGTAATTTGAGGCATGTGAATTGAAACCTTCATGTACTCAAGCCACTAGTAGTTAGACCAACCAATCTACCATCTAATTCTGATGACATAATCAATTTCAAAGATTTCTAATAAAATTATCTATTTCAGAAAATATTTGGGTATAATTTATACCCATGGATTTACCTATCCAAATATCTTGAGACACTGCAAGTTTACTATCTTACTTTTCTTCCCCTCCTATGTAAGTTGTCAGGTCAATTGCTTTGCAGAGACTGACTGACAGGAATAAATACAACGACAAATGGATCTCACCTTGAGTGCAGTCTGGCGAACTTGTTCATTGAAATCTAAGCACCTTCCCAAAATGCTATCCCAATACAACTGGATTATACCACCACAGATGTTAGTATCACCTGCACCAGCCGCAACAGGCACACCGTGACCCACTTCTACAGGATGATTATTTATGTTATTATTGGTTTTATCTGTTCCCATTTCGCTTTCAGCATCAAGAAGATATTCAAACATGTTTTGCAATGATTGAATCTGAAAAGAAGAATGATCAAATTAACAGTAAACTATAGAATCATAAAACAACGGCCAACAGGTACCCTTATTACCTTAAGACGAACATCAGAACCAGAAGATAAAGTTGCCTCTATGATTTTCCGAATGTCCTTCTCCAGCATATATTCAGGCCTAGCAATTAGAACAAAACCTAATGCCTACAACAATGAAGAAACTAGGTAAGAACACCCTACACTCTAGAACAAAATAGCCGTTGAATAAAATGACAGCTTACCTGCAAGGACCTGACTTTTATACCAAAATCCTCCATTTGAAGATACTTCTTAAACAACGAGAGGTTACTAACAACATCAATATTTTTGCTACTGGAGGTAATCAGCAAAGAGTTCCCATACCGAATAAGCAGTCCAAGACAAAACAGAGAGCGACACACCAGCTGCAATTTGCAGGAATGATAAAGATTTTACTCATATGCATATCTGCATGCATGTGTTTCATTCATTTCAGAGAGAGAAAGATATGCATGCACCAAACAAGCCCAAAACTTAATAAACAAATAACCAAACAGATATTCATATTTAATCTCACAATTGTCCAGAACAGTTGTGAGCTCAACAAGCAAGAACTCATTCCACATCCATGAATTAATGAAACTAGAGTACGGCTACATGTGAGTTTGGCAGAGTCCAAACAAGCCAACCAATACTCCAATCTTGTTCAGTCTCAAGTTGTTTTAATAAACTTCAGGAACATTATTGAAAATCATATCAGGTACACAACTGATCAATGAAAAGTCTAAAGTCAAGACTTACAAGACATTCAACAAACATAAGGTTCATTTCTAGTCAACTAGTCATAAGAAAATATGAGTGCCTTTTCATTGCAAGAGCCCACACAGTTTTGCAAAATTGGAAGGGGTTGTTTGGTAACCTTAATACGTGATTGAAATTGTTTGATAACACTGCTTACAAAAATATCATTTAATTAGATAAGTTGAAATATTAAAAATAATTTTAAGTCAAATATTAAAATTTTAAGTCAAATATTAAAAATAATATTATTACCATTTGCCATAAAAAATAATATTTATATCTTAAAAATGTTCATGTCTAAATGTTGTACTTCATTTCTAATGTGTATCAAACTACTTCATCATTTAATAGTTTATTTCAGCAAGCATAATCTTCTGAATTCATTTTGTGATTTATCAACGCTAGAACCACTCGTTCATGTAAGGTGGATGGACAAAATCACCTTAGAAAATTCAAATTCCAGAATGGCTTAATTCAGTTGCAGTTGCACCCACATGGAAAGAAGCAAATAATTAACATCAAAGTGCAACACAAGAAGAGAGCTCCAATATTGTTTCATTTGAATTTTGTGAAATTTGTCCGTTAAAGATAACCTCTAATGCATATATCACTCAGTAATTTAAAGATTAAAAAATGTTACCAAAATTAAATGTTAATAAGCAGATAATTCAAATCTTGAGGATCCAGAACCACATCCAACAAAATAAAATATGAGTTGAGGTTTTAAAACTAATGTTGGCATCTTTCCAGTGCATCACTCTTGGAGTCTTATTTAACCAAAATACTTACTTTATAATTTTTTTTTTACTAAAATGAGGTAAATATACAAAAAAGGCATGATAGTTATACATGTAGCATATAATATTTGCGTCTAATAGAAATTCGATGGAAACAGATAAAATATTAAACCCAAACAACCTGTTTGGGAAAAAAAAAGGTCATCCTGATAATTCAAACAAAATGCCAAGTTGTCCTGACAGTACAATTGTCATCTTGTAGAATCCGCATGCATAAAGCACATGAAAATGACTATATAGTATACCATCACTTCAAAACAGTTAAGAAAAAGCTTTTGTGAAAACAGAATACTTTGTCTGAAAGGGAAAAAACAAAAAAAAAGACAATTTAGTGTAGGAACTACCTGCTTGTTATCAGTTGCCAGAGCCTCCAGACGTTTGAAGAATATCTGAATAAGATACTCAACAACTCCAGCACCCTTTCCTGCAACTCTACTCAAAGAGCAAAGACACCTGTAAAGACAAACAAGATCATCAATGTAATGTGAAAGTCAAGAAATAACAACTCTCTTCTAAATATGACAAATCACATGCATCCATAATTTAATTTCTTAAATCCATGTCAAGAAAGACAAGCATTTGTTTAAAATCTCTCCTCAATTGTTTATTTGCCACATGACCTACAAAGTTCTTTTTTTTTACCACCATTAGAAAGAATTCATCTCCAAGATGAGTAAAACACAAAAGATGAACTTCATACATAACACACGAGCGCTTGTACAATTCCACTGCCCTACTATCTATCATGGAATAAGATGAATTAATAACAAAATGAGATTTTTTTCAAGAAAGAAATCTGATACATATGCACACCAAGGTATAAAACAGTAAAGAACAACAGACTTGATAAAATCAATGATGTATGATATGACCTAAGACTATGTTTTTCGGTTCAGTTTATAGAGACAAAAGTGTACCAATCGAAATGCGTATACATATCATGTATATATAGACACACCCGTACATACAAGCTTAGGTAATTAATTAATTTTAATATCTTTCTTTCATTATTTAGTTTTATGTTAATTAATATCAAATTTGTTTTCAGTAATAGTTAAGCATTTTGTTTACATTTTCTCATCATTTTCCTATATTTAAAACACTTAGGAGATATTTTATTAAGAAAAATATCCATCTCGCATATTTGAATGAGGATGATTCCTCGCTTAACAAGCCCAAAAAATTTGGTCCACAAGCCCAAAGTCAGCTTCAGATTTCCCTCTTAATTCAATTTGATCCAGTTTCATTCTTTCAGCTACTTCATTTCTTTTCTCTGTTTATTTCATCACCGAACTGAAAAATGCACCACCCTAATCTAAATAAGCCATGGAATTCCCCAACATAGACAAATAATGATTTTCCTCCATCAAGCTAAAACCCCAGGTTCAATTCCTTTTCAGAGAAAATAAGAAGAAAAGAAAAAAAAAACAAAAAAGAAGGAAAAAAAAAATAACACAGTGCACAAGCAAAAGAAATCTGATATGTTTGTACAGTGGAAAATACATATAGAATTTAACAAAACAAACACATAACGAAGACTTACTTGATGCAAGCATGAACAACTGTTAGGAATGAATGTCGAACAATCATTTGTTTCAAATCTTGCCCAAGCTCTTCAGCAACACTCTGCGGGAACTTTCGGATCAAGGGAAGAACAGAGTCAATGATAAAGATTATACTCTCCAGTAATTGTGCTACTGCTCTGTTGTCAAACTGAAAAAACAAAACCCATTCAGATTACATGAATCACCTATAAGACCTGGGAAAATACACAGCAATACTGGCTAATTCAAATTTCATTTTTCTTTATAATCTCAGTGATATGAATTTCAAAGGATCATCCGAAAGTGTCCTACCATGACAAACATTGAAATACAACATCAAATTGACAAGATGAGCTGGTCAGTACATGGCTTAAACACATACTACTTAACCCAAAGAAGCACAAGTAGAAATGCGTTTCCACACATTTTACACAGGCACCAATGTAGCAAGCGATTCAAAGTTGTAAACAACCCATGGCAACCCTGAGTCTATGAAAGAAAATTTCAATGGATAATAAACATCAACTTTTACAATACAATTGCTCTGAACTTTTACCACTTAGCAATTTTCCCACTATTGGCTCCGAACTTTTTCCTTAAGTCACAAATTTGGTATGGCAATAGTTTGAAACAGTTGCTATATTCATCTCCTAGGTCTATAATAGACAACTACACATGCACAATACAAACTCATCATGTAAGCTATTTTCTAAAAAATAAGGGAAAATGGAAAAACCTTATATTTCGGAATATAAAATTATTAGAAATATCATATCATAAATACGAGTATATCACGTGAACAAATATACTTGAACTTGACACTGCATTCTCTTCCTAGAAAAAATGCGCAGAGGAATAATTATACAAAAGCAGTCTACTGGATCGCACATAACCAGATACAGCAATGAAGCACTGCATGCAATTATTATATGTGGAGCTATAAACCTGTAAGAGTAATACTAGATAGGTACATATTATGGTAAAGATAACTAATCATAACCTGAGTTTTAAGATACGGCTGTAGAGTGACTATAAACTGGGAAGGGTCAGAAGCCGGTGCACAAAGCGTGGCATCGACAACACAAAATGCATGTAATGCCAACACGTAAGGTAAGGTTCGCAGCTCAACTTCTGTGTTGTTCATTTCCTCTACCTGAGAATATATGTCCTAATAAGTTCCTCTGTATCAAATGAATAAGCATTCCTACAACCAAGCAACAATAGTACCTGCAAAATCCTTTCTAGTAAGCACTTGCACATTAATTCACAGCGCTTACGAACTGAAGCTAGTGACACAGGATTGATCCCAGCAGCTTTAGCTGATTGTGGGAAAAAATCAAGGGCCAGGTTGCGCTTAATGACAGTGACAAGAGGCTGATGACTTGACATCCTCCTCAACGTCTCAACAATTTGCTCAGTCTTCTTAGCCACCTCCAAGGGCACAGAACTACCATTTCCAAAATACTGCGACTGAACACTAGATGGTTCCTCAAACCAGAACTCATAAAATGTCTTGCAGACAATATCCTGGATACAAGGAAAAAGTGCCAGGAAACCTTATCAAGGGAACAAAGAACTTTCATGCAAGCATTTTTACCACAAGTAAAACCAATAAGATTTTAATGATTCAATCAAATAGCCTATAAAAGAATAATTTAATGGAACTTCTCACAGTTAAAGTTTTAAATAAACAAGCTGCAACAATGAAAAAATTCAGTTACCCACAAGGCTAGGTGAGAGAATATATTCGTTAAAAGGCCAGTTACATGATATGATTACATAATAACACAACAAAAAAACATTAAACACCAGGAAGAACAAGCAAATTAATATAGATATCACAGCACAGCAATATAACTCAATCTATTTGTTACCTGAATACTTGACTCATCATCACTGATGCGAGACATGATTTCAATGCAAGCAGTTGTAACTTCAGTAAAGTTAGCATTTGAGGTGCACATATCCCGGATAATTTTGATTGCTCGTTTTCGAACACTGACTCCTGTATCTTTTATCCTCTCCGCTACTTTCTCAAAATACTGCAATAAAGCAAAATTTTCAATTGTGAAGAAGATGATTAAATAATAAAACTCCAAGAAATATACCACAATGAGTGAGCGCCAACTTGACTAACCTTCAGCCCAACGTCAGGATGTGAAGCAATGTGCCTTCCAACAAGTTCAAGTGCTGCTTCTCTTACAGAGATTGCTGAATCACAAAATCTTCCTTCAACAGCCAATTGCACACGTTCATCACACAATACCCCTGGATCAGCTTCCACAATAATACTCACCTGAACCCATAAAACAAAAGGGAAAAGAACATTGAATATAAAATTAACCAAAATGTCATTCATTCAATGTCAAAATCCAATAGATTAACATATGAAACATGCCACTTACTGCTCGTAAAGCCTTGGCCCTAATCACTGGAGAGTTCTCCCTCAAACTTGCCTAAATTTAAACATAAAGCAAAGTAAGAATTAAAATTGTAAATACCACATAAAAGGAGGAAGTGAGATAAAGTACCAACCAGAAGCATATGAAGAATATTATTAAACCCTCTAGAGAAAGAACTATTTTGTCCTAATGCTAAAGTAATCTTCTTTGCTGAGTCCCTCATCAACTTTGAATAGGTAGTACCGGAATCACGCACAATAACATTTGACTTTAGTCTAGTAAGATAGTAAACAAGCTTATGTTGAGAATTTGGGTCATCCTTGTACCATAAGCACAAATAAAACCTGCAAAAATGAGTTCTCAGTTTAACACCAATGAAAAATATACAGAAAGAGATGAGCTTCAAATACAAACCATCGAACAAAAAGATGCACATCATCAGCAGACATGGAATCTTGGAGGTAATTCAAGAGCAGCTGTTGAACAATTTCAACATTTGTGATCGAATCACAAGCTTTAGAGTTTTTCCCCGATTGAACACTATTCTTCTTCCCCTCATCCTTACACTGGGATTTGCAGTAAGATTGCAACACCAGAAGTTGCTTCTTGCACACACAAATCTGACATAGCCAACTACGATTTGGAGCTTCATGTTCTCTGACACCAATGCAGTCAGGATGGAACAATCTATGACAACCTTGACACATAAACAGTGATTTCCCCACTCTTCCATCTAAACAAACGCAACATGCATCTTTTGGATAACTCTGATCAGAATTATCACCGCTAGTTAATTCCAGTAATATCCAAAACTTGTTTGTGTTGCAAATGACAGCATCCTGTTTCAACCTCGTTGCAATTGTTCCAAGAAGATCAATGGCCATGGAACGTGCAGAAACATCCTTGGATTTCAACCCAGCATTCTGGAGCAGTAAGACACAGAGAACCTGCAACGAACAATATCTTGAATTTCATCCCAACAAGATCTAAAGGAAAAGCATGGAAATGTAATCAAATTTGAATCCAACATCTGATAAAAGACATAACATGATAAACTTAAGCCAAGTATATCATGAATCTCACCTCCAAGATGGGAGCTGATGCAGGATATTCAGGTAAATTCAGAGTTGTTAATAGATCGGTAACAAGATTTTCCATTATCACTTTCAGTTCAGAAGCATCCTGATTCTTCACAGAAGTGAAACGCTGAAGAACTCGTGTCCAGAAAAGACAGCATGTCTCTGTGATAGCTTCATGGCATTTCGTTGGATAACTAGCATCCAAAGACATTTCTAGGATGGAATTACCATTCGATGCTTCCCTCAATGCTGCAGGAAGACTTGAACTGCTGTGAACCAATTGAATCAATAAAGCAGTTATCATCTGAATCTGCCTCTGTTCTTCATCAGGCAGATGGTATGCTTTTAAAACTCGCTTTGAAACTGGTAATTTCCACAGAAGCTGAACTATTTCATCCACAATGTATGCACGGTGCTGAGTGTATGAATAGAATATCTGTCCATTAACAGACTTAAGATTCAGACCACAGAAGAGTAAGACAAATATTTACTATTATCACATATTCAAGAAGTTATGGACAAATATTTACTATTATCACATATTCAAGAAGTTATGTAATATAAAAATCTCTACCCCGCTAATTAAACTAATAGCCTTCAATTGCAACAGCTGGATATTATCAACCACGAATGTTGTTAAGCTTGTCTTCAGCAACTGTAATATGCAACTATCAGATAGCCTCTCTATTAATAATAAATCCTTCAGCAAGCCGAGAACAGTGCACAGTTTCTGTAGTATTGTATTCATAGCACCTGAGACCCTATCAGAAAAGGGAGGGAAAAAGCAAAAAATAAGAGGATAATTCAAAAAAACACGTATACCATAATATTTAGCATTCAAGAACCACATATAGATAAGCACACTTGTTTAATGTTGATTTCTTTGGTTTTGTGCTCTTTTGACTGCGTCTTCTCTTGCTTGCTGAACCATGCTCAAGCTCAAGGTCTTCATCCTCATCACCTGAATATTAAATGTAAAGGATGAAGTACTTAATTTGTTCAAGCAAGAGAACAAACAAGTTGACAAAAAATACATTAATAATTCAGTAAAACACTAATTTTAAAAATAATTATCATTTTCTTTCCCTTGTAAAGGTATAGATGGTTGTTATCAAAATATGAATTGACTAGTAACCTCCCAAATTAGAAACAAGTAAATACGTCAAGTCAAATAAAACCCAAAAATCAAATTAAAGTAAGCAGTAATAAAATGTAATTCTATCTATTTCAATGTTTCCAACTTACAATATCGCTTCTTGGCATAAACATCAATTTAAAATTTTTGTGATATTGAATTGACCATCTAACTAGCATTATCTGAAACTAATAATTTTAAGCCTGCATGCAAGACATGAATATGTGTATTAATGTTGACGAATGTCATTTTGCTGGAGTTCGTATAGCCCTTACTCAAATAAAATTACTTATGTCATTTATGGCTTTTGAAACTGAAAGGTTCTTTAGAACATAAAATTTAAAAATATATAAAGTAATCAAAGAGTTGTACAACTTGAGCATCTCAATGGGAATGTTCATGTTGAAATCAATAATTGGTATATCATATTTAACAACGCATTATAGAGATTACATGAAACATCATATTTTCATCAATATTTTTAAATACTTCCAGAATAATTTTGTAGAATCTGCAATGTTAAGGTTTGAGCTTATCGAATCTTACACTAAATCCAAGTTTAAAAGCAAGATCGACAATATAGGGATAGCATGCAAGCAAATGAATATCAATAGGAAAAGGTCAAAAAGAAAGTTTCAGCTACTCGCATTGATCTAACCTTCTGGTGCGCCATTTTCACTTGGCTTGTGCAAAGCACGATATGATGGATCATATGCTGACATAACGTCCACTATCTGATGCTTAGAGAACTCCAGAATTCTTTCAATATTCTGACATTTAACCGCAATGTTCAACCATTAGGGATTATATATATATATATATATATAGTAATGACTCAAGCAAGAAGAAATGAATAACATGAAAGAGCTAATGAAGAACAAACCTCTTCTTTGTACAGTTGTTTTGGCATGTTATTATGAGCCATTACAGCAAGAGCTGCATGAATGGATTCTAAGGCACATAACACCATGGAGACTGCCTCTGATTCTGGCTGCAAGTTTATGGGGAACAAACTCATATAACTACATCATAAAGCCAGAAAATGAAGTATAGATGACAAAATAAGACTGTATCTGCATTTATTTATGAAATATATATATATATATATATATATAACTAAAACTTCAGATCTTCAATCCCACAACCTCATAAGAGTTATTTATCCATCCACAAAACTTCCAAAAAATAAAATACAGGATTATAAATCTTAATAAAAAACCATAGCTGATGCTGCAAATTACAGAAATTATTAATTTTAAGATTGATTTCAAAGCTTTAATTTCATAATAGCCTAAAATTTCATAATGAAAGCAGAAGCTTATTGCATCTTTCATGAAATTAATCCCACATCTCACTTGAGGTTTTTCAGTTAAATACTTTTTCTCAAAGTATTGCAAAAATATCAACAAGAAAGAATGCACCAATTCAAACTAGGAAATATCACAATAATATGCATGATATATAACAAACTACAAGTCTGCAAATGAAGAGACTGCTAAGGCAATGGAATTAAACTAATGCCAAATAAAAACATAATTGTAGCCTCACAGTGGGAGTGCCAAAATGAAATGAAAAAAAAGGAAACGAAAAGGATGTTGGGGATGTTTTGTTAAAAAACCACATAAAAAAGTATAAACCACAAAATATGGAAACATAAGCAATAATTCTCAAATAGGATACATAAGAAGTCAAGACCGAGACAAGATAGAGAAACTCACATGCTCACATTCATCAACAGACAAACCTTCTGCTCGGTGTATCTGATGGTCCAGAACACGTAAGAGTCTAACAAGAATATCTACAGGAACCATATGCAGAAGCTTTTTTGCTCGGATGGACAATATTTCATTTACAAGCATCCTAAGGTCAGCAGGAGGGACTGATAGCCACTCTGCTTCATCCCGCTCATCATTCACAACTTCAGTTCGACCACAGAAGTCCTCTAACATATCACAGAAGCTTCCGATGGCGGCCTCTGGCATATCAATACCTATGAGTTAGCACACGGGCACACACACACATAGGACAGAAGAAACTGAGAGAGGAACTTTAATTATAATTCAAACCTTGAAGCTCAACAGGATCTGGCTGGACCACAGGTGGAATTTCTTCACTGACCTTCTTCTTGACCTTTGGTTTTCTCAAAGATGATGTGATATCCTGCAATTTTTTTTTTTCATTTCAAGAATAGACGAAAATAAATCATGCATAGCTAAATCCCTAATCCCGCTTACATTAGGAATGGAGTTGAGCTGTTTGTTTTGAGCTCCAACGTTATCTCTTTGACCTTGATTTGCAATGGGTATACTAGGCAAAACAGGCTTGCATTCACTTGTAGTATTTCTTGATACTTGCTTATCACCTGAGAAACTTAAACAAATGCAATAAACCACAAGAACAGTTCACTAAGTGTAGTTTAACACCACTGCTCAAAGATTTTTTTCCAAGAAACAAGTACATGTACTTGGTGCAGAAAATCCCAAGACAATCCAGCATATCGAAATTAAACTAGCAAATTAGAAAATCTTGCAACCCATCTTCCTATTAATACAGTTCTGCTTTTATATATTTTCAGCTATAACCAACACAAGTATCTTTATGCATCAGTTAGGAGAACTGCCTTCAATCAAGATATTTCAAGCAATTATGATATCCATTATTTGAATAATCTGTCTACGAACAATTTATTCCAACCTGCATGTTCACACTAACTAACTACGAGCAGGTCCAAGTGAAACATAAAAAAACCAGATACAAAATATATTGGGCCAATTAGCAGGTCATCGTTAAACTGTGAAGTCTGACTCTAATTAGTAATAGAGTAATTCACCTTCCATGGAATTGAGATCCATCTTTATAGCAAAGAAACAACAAAGTTCACCATATAATTATTGATAGGAGTGAACACATAGATAGAGCATTATATGCAAAAATGCATATCCATGCCATTTGTCAATTTGCTTGTTCTATATGTTTGTGTAATGGCTTAATGTCAAAACATCCAAATCTTTTTGTTAATATTAATGATACCTAATAAATTTTTATCCTGATTTCAATAAAAAGTGGCACTCTAGCTATACATTAAATTGGCTGTACTTTATCAACTTTGTTCTCAAAATTTACTAATTAGTCGCTATGTTTTACAAAAATTTCTCATTTTAAAAGTTTTTCTGGGAGGTATGATCAGCACCAAGTAGCATCATATGGATTACATCTTAAAAATTTTAAAAAACCATCAAGAAAACAAAGACAAGATGAGATCTTCAAAATAAGGTGTTGATAAAGTATAAAGAATATAACAAGGTTTGGACTTCAGATGTTTATTGTCATTCAACCTTGTAGTAATTGTTCTAAATTTCATCCATCTCAACACAATCATTTCAAGCAAAAAATATAAATAATTAAAAACGTACGAGTATCACAAAATTCCCTCTCGAGTTAGCGAAAAATTCAGAACTTTAGGCATGAAGACTTCCTAATCATGTGCTCCAAGATTAAATCCCCCTTTCTAACACGAAAATAAGAAAAACTTAAAAAAAAAAATACATGACTAGATGCATCAAGGAATTAACTTGGAGCAACAAAAACCATTGTTCCATTTAATCTAGTCTCAAAACCATAAGATGTACTATAAAGCACAAGATCAACAAAACAAAATAGCATAACTTTCCAAACCAAAATATTAGGGGTGAAATGAAACATTCAATTATTGTGCAACATAAATATAAATTTTAATCATGTCTCCTAGTTCATTTACGTTGAAAATCACATATTAATTAAAGTTTAAAGTCAGATTATGCAAGAAGCATAAAATAAAGTGAAAGAGCAACAGTGTGTACTTTTTTTACCAGGCGTTACATACTCAAATGCTTCAGGATTGTACTGAACAACATGGCCATGAAGTTCCAAGGGCTCCACATATTCATATGGAATTGGCCTTGTCTCATCTCTGAGGTTCCTGTAAATAACAATAGATATAAACAAAACTGCTGCCACTCAATGCAAACACGATAAGATACCACAAATTTGAGTTTTAGGCTAATATTCAGACAAATTGTAACCATTAATCAGGGGGCTTGTGTAGTTTTGTAGTTCCACACACATATGATCTCCTATTTAGCTTTTTATCTCTTTTAGCATTTATACTGCGACCTCTGTGTGATCAATGAGTCTTTTCAGAAACTATGAATTTGGTGAACAAAATGAGAAGTTTGGTTATCAACATGAAAAAAGTTTGACAAGGAGCTATCATTGAAAGCAGCTTTTCAAGTACACAGTAATTAAGAACAAGGATAAAGCATCAGGTCACTAGCAATCAGTTGCATCTGCACTACAGGTTTCTCTATTTCCCAGCCTTTTGGAAATCAAGCACTGAATAATAAATTCGGTCCAATTTCAGTTGAAAAGTTACTGTTAAATTAAAATTTAACCTCATTGTACTCTAAAAATATTAGTTTAAGCAGGACAGAAGGCACCATTGAGATATGGTCCAAAAATAAACTATCGACATTGCTTTTTCTCACAAATTGAACTGCTGAAGTGAACAGCTAACTTGAAATTAAGATAAGCTATAAAGTCAAATAAAAATCATTGGAGAAACATATACCGGATTTTAGCAGCTTCATTTAACTAACTAAATTGAATTGACGATGAAACTTACATCAAAATCTTGATATGCTACGTCACTCTTAATAGATATATATTTGGAAACACGTATCAGTCAAATAACGAAAGCACACTTCAACTCACATTTTCACCAATTCACTCTCAGGAACATGCAAATCCGCATTTTTCTACTCAATTTGACTTGCATCGTAAACTTCAAATCCATTTGAATACTTTAAGCTAGTAAAAGACTTGCTGTTAAGCAAAAGAGAAAGCAAACACTTACAAGTAGGAAACATCCGTTTTTCGAAGCAGATCAGCAATTCGGCCAGACTGAGCTAGAATATCATTTCGATTCAACGACCGAACAGCTCTACTACCGCCACCATTAGCTTCATCGAATAACCGGAGGAGTGGATCCGATGCTCCACAGAAAACCGGTAGCGAAGGCAACGGCAAGCACGGAGCTACCTCCGAGTATGTAGTGTTGGACAATCCTATGCCCCGAGGAACGGAGCCGGAACCGGAGCCCCAGCCGTTAGGATTTGAATTATAATTGCTCATCGATTAATCAACCGGTGAGTCAAAGACTGGCAGAGTAAAAGCATGAATAGAGAGAGCAAAGCAGAGTAGAGCTGAAATGGTAAAAGAGCAAAATGCTTGAGAGTGAGGGATAATTAGGGAAGAATTAGGGTTGTGGAGTTGCAGAGAGCACTGGAGCCCTAGATGGAGAGGAAATGGGGGAAGCAATTGGCGGGGAAAGTTAATTTTGGGGAATTTTTGGGGGGGCAGAGTGGATTTCGTTTTTGTAGGTGCGGAAGAAAAATGAAGAGACTTGAGTTGACTAAATAACGAAAATGCCCTTTTGGCTGGTTGACCCCCGTTTTTCATTTGTACTGTTGTGCGATCCAATCCTATCTCTTCGCTTGGTTAACGAATAACGAAGAGGTTCAGCTCGCCAACTTCTTCTGAAATTACTGAAATGCCCTTCATCGTTGCCGTGTTTCTTGCCAGCTTGTCCGAGAAGTTTTCTGAATATTTAAATTTGGGATCCCCCTTTTTAGTTTTTGGGAAGGAAAGTAGCTAGACATGTCATTGACCTCCAATTTTTTAAAAATTAATTTTAGACTCCTTTTCATAAAAATATTTTCCACAAAAAAATTTTTTTTAAAAGAATAATATATTTTCTTCATTTACCATGTAATATAGAAACCTATAAAATAAAAATATGGTTATAAAAGACTTATGATAAGTAAAGATAAATTTGCATCAATATATATCTTTCTCCCTCTTCCAAAAAATAACTTTACACCTACAAAATGATGAGTAATTTTCCCCTATTTATTTAAATTGTTTCTTTGACTTAGAAATATTTTTCTTTGATTTATTTTCCTTTTATGTTGCAAAAATTGGAAAGTAAGTAAAATATTTTCCAAAAGAATATTTTTCCTAATATAAACAAAGCCTAATATAAATTTTATTTCTTATGTTGAGATGAAAATTGAAATATCAACTAAAATTTATTCAAAAATAAGACCGTTGATGTAAATATATACAAATATATATAATAACATTGCTTTTTGGATGTGTACATGAAAATGTAGCACGGACGGAAACAATTTACCGAGACAATTCATGATTATTGAGTTATAAATTGTTAGTTTCAAGTAAAATTGATTCAAATCTATTTATTTGGAAGAGTCTAAGAAATAGCAATTGTTGCATTTGAGCAACTATAAAAATTATAAAGAAATTATTATTCCGTTCATATGTTGTTGGTGTTTTAACTAAGTTTTTTTTTTTTTTTTTAATAGAATTGTTTACTTGTGGTGGTCTATTTTCTTCCCTTTCTAGATTTTCTACTAGTTTTAATGTACATTTATGTAGGAATTCATTCCTCTTCATTTGTGTGACATATTTTTCTAATGAAATGAAGATATGCATTTATTTCTTAAAAAAAATACCAAACTTTTATTAAAAAAAAAAAAAACCAAATTGTGCTTTGACTTTTATAGTTGGTGCATTATTTCTATGAATTAAATGTTTAAGCAAATTAGTGAAAAGAATTAAAAAGTGATCCATATTTAATAGAATATCATATGTTGTTTACTTCAAATAAATACTGCAAACAAATAAGGAATGCATTGTCATAAATATCATTTATATGCAAAATTTCTAACAACAGTCCAATATGTATTTATTAAGTGATAATAGTATTTTTAAATAGTATTAAATTCTTGGCTACAAAATTTATTAATGGTCTAACGATTTTTTTTCCTCTATCGTATTACTTGATTACCTTTTTAGCCCCATCGTTTTAAAGTTGCTCTTTTTAGCCTCTGTATTATACAAAATCATATCTATTTGAATCCACAATTGACCCCTTTTTGCCATCGGAAAGAATTAAAAATGAATGACAAAATGGTAAATTATGATTCACTTTGGTATTTTTTTGAATAGGACATGAGGTAAAAAGGTAATTTTATAATGACAGTGACTAAAAGGGCAATTGATTGATAGCACATGAGCTAAAAAGGTGCTTTTGCTATTTATTAATCTCAATGTTTTTATATGTTACACTATTTAGTCCATATATGTATTGTAAGGTCCTTAAATTTTGTCTTAATCAACTCTTTAGTCTCTCCATTTATTTTTACATATTAAAGTACAAAATCATCATTACTTATAAGTAAAAAAATTATTTATAGTTTTCAACTTAAATTAAAATATTTTTAATAAATTTTTTGTTGAATATATAGACACACCAATATTTTTTTATACTTGTATATATTAGTTATAAAATTAAAAATCTCAATATTATTTATTCTCTTAAATTTATATTTTTATTTTTTTAATAATTTAATATAATATGTTTTTGACTCGAATATAACAGTTTTAAACTAATAACAAATGTTACTATGAATCTTAATGATTGTTTGAAAATGATATTTGTTTTGTTAATGATACTAACAACAAATGTTCATATTTATTATTTCATATAGTTTTATTCATAATTTTATTTTTTTTATTTGTTTATTTATTCATTTTAATGAAACAAATTCTACGACAATAGATTAAATTTGTATAATTAAATAAAAGTTAATGCACTAATCAACATTAATAATATTAGGAACTATACGAAATAAACTAGAAATGACAATATGTTTTACCATTATAAACGAAAATAATAAATAATTTTGGCATTATTAGCTGTTTTGACTAAGAATTTTAATAAAAAGACTAAATAATTGATAATGACAAAACTGAAGGACTGTATAATTCAGAGGGACTAACTAGTATGATATATAAAAATATAGGGACTAATAAATTCTTTTATTATTTTGCACTCATGAAAAAATCGTACTTCTTTACAGCGATAAACTAAGTTTTATTTTATAGTTCTATACATTGTAAAGTAACAACAACATTTCTGAACTTGAACTTAATTGTAGTTAAATATTACAATAACATGATCGGAAGCATTGTGTTGATGTGAGTCACGAGATCTCTCTTCCAAAAATTTGATCATTGCGATGCACATTGGTGCAAGGTTTTGATCCAAAACTATTTGATCTTGATTTTATCAATAGATAATTCTTGTTCTTGATCATGTTGAGTTTGAAGAGTTTTTGCAAGCTTCATTTTGTCATTAAAGACTTTTTATGCATGAATATCTCTAACCGAGAAATATTAAGAAGTGAAAAATTCTCTAAAACTTTTTACAATACTGTATGTTTATATCAGATTTAAAATTGTACTCCGTCCGTAACTGTGATAGGTGGATAAATATAATTCAAACAGAAATATAATTATTTCAGGTAATTAAGATTTATCTTACTTCTAGTAATTTGATTACGATTGGGATTATCTCACACACTTGCTACAAGAGTTAGTAGTGAATCAAAATACAATAACCAACACAAACACAAAATCAATATCTGCAAGTTTTTTCTCAAGTTCTCCCGCTCTCTAACCGAAATTCTCCATGAGATTTCTCCCTTGTTCTTTACGTATCTAGTTCGTGGATTTATCGATTACTCTCTTATAATCAACTGACGCAGAGTATTCGTGACCGATAATATTAGTTTGTAGTTCAAGATCTTTTCACAGTAAATTAATATCGGATAATCCGCACTGCAATAAATAATCTGATTACTTTATTCTGATATTTAGATGATTACATCATGCACCGAATTTTATTATGAATCGAAATGAATCGAGTATTAAATAAATAAACTTGATATGCAAAAAGAAAATTAATTAATATACAACCACAAAAAAACAATATATACATACTTAGGCCAATTGTGTCTACGCAAACGAGCAAGGATAAAAGTATTTGTCGAAACACTCGTCAAACCCATATGAATGCCCAAAAAAACTATTTCTAGTAATACTGCTTTAATATTTCCAACACCCACCAAGGTTCAATCAATTAACCTCGTACTAAAAATACACGTATAATACCTTTATACATGTGCTACATCGCGAGCTAAACTCAAACGCAAACGCAAATTAATATGAATTACAGATTAAATAGAAATCAAAACAATTGAGAACCGAAGTCCCAAGAAGCAGTTTTCCAAATCAAATTTGAAAATACCCTCCGCCCGCAAATTGAGATGCATTGTCGTAATTCCATATCAATTTAGATTTATTTGACAAAAGTTTTCTTTTAACCCAAATCAATTAATAATTGTCTATTAACTTAAACTTCTGCCAAAATTCCAATTCCAATTTTTTTTAGGAGAAACTTTAAAAACCACCCATCTGATTCCACCCTCGGATAAATCAATGATTGTGTTTTATTTTTGTCAAAAAGAAAATTTGTGGTTTCAAAAATCAGCAAAAAAAAAAAAAAGGGATAACTAATATTTTCATTCAAAAATGATAATGTAACATATGTCATTTTTGTCCATCAAGCATTTTAATACTTTATCCATATTATTTAAGAATTTTACATAAAGATTTGAATATTTTTCACAATTTTTTTAAAATTTATAATCACTATTTAGTTAAAAATATTTGCACTTCTAAAAAAATTTCAAACTTTATCATTTTTTTATTAACCAACTCGAAAATTCTCAGTTCAAAATGGATAAAAATGTTCTCTTCTATGTCATAATTTAATGCTAGTTATCATTTTTTTTACTAACTTTTGAAACCACAAGTCCCCTTTTGAAGAAAATAAAACACAATTTTTTATTTATTAGAGGGTGAAACACCATGAGTGGTTCTTGAAGTTTTTTTTTTTTTTTTTTTAATTAATGCTCTAAGTTTTAAACTTTTTTGTGACTTTATTACAATGATTTGACCTGGATAATTTATTGGCTTCAAATACATTTTTAGTTTAATTATAATTTTCATTTATACTCAACACATATTAAATGGTGTACCTAAGGTGGTTTAGAGTTTATAATTATATATATTAATTGTATTAAATCTGAAGATACACTAGACGCGGTGGAGAAAACGGAATGCTTAAGGCTAAAAAAGTAAACTAACAAATACTTGAGAATCAGATACTCCTTCCGTTTTCAAATATTAATCACTTTAGGAATTTTACTTTGATTTTTTTTACATGTCATTTTAGATTACCAACACATTTTTTGCAATATTTTCTCATATTTATACTCATTAAAAGTATGAGAGAAGTTCAATATTTAATGCAAATAAGTCTTACTAATTAAGAAGGAATAAAATTTTAACATAGAAGTAAAGTTTTAGTACAAATTTATTGAGGGTAGATTAGTCATTTTAATAACACAATTAATAATTTATTGGTTTTGATGAATAATCTTAAGTGACTAATATTTGAAACGGAGGGAGTAACAAATTTTCAATTAACTCTTAAGAGCTTCAACTCATTTTCCCGTCATTTCATCATTTCATATTGTTAACGAACTGAATTTACTACTCCTCCATGTCCAGTGTTGAAATTGAAGGGGGCAATAGGATCGGAGCCAACGTTGTGAAAACCGGACCGGCCGGTTCGACCGGTTTTACCGCGAACCGGCCATGGGTCCGGTCGGTTTGATTAAAATAAACGGTTTGATAAAAAACCGGAGATGACCGGTTCGACCGGTTAAAAACCAGTAAACCGGCGAACCGGTCAAAAACCAGTTTTGACCATTTTCTATCTTTGGTTTTGATTCGGTTCGGTTCGACGGTTCGGTTCCGTTCGAACCAAACTGAACCGAATAAAAAAATAAACATATAAAATTATAAAAACCAAAATCAAACCAATATACATTCGGTTTGACTTGAACTAAACTGAACTAGTTTTGTTTGGTTCTGGTTCGGTTTGGTTTCAAACCAAAATTTTTCAAATTTTAAAATTTAAATCAATTATCATTAAAATTTAAAATTGATGAAATTTTAAACCGAACCAAAAAATAAACATATAAAATTATAAAAACCAAAATCAAACCAATATACATTCGGTTTGACTTGAACCAAACTGAATTAGTTTTGTTTGGTTCTGGTTTGGTTTGGTTTCAAACCAAAATTTTTCAAATTTTAAAATTTAAATCAATTATCATTAAAATTTAAAATTGATGAAGTTTTAGGATATTTCATGAAATTATTTTGAGTATTAAATATTTGAAACTTGTGTTTGATGAATTTATAAGCTTATTTATTTTTTAAATAATATTTAAAAAAAAAAAATAATAATCCGGTATAACCACCGGTATTACCCGGTTGAACCGGTTGTACCACGTACCAGTAGCTTCACCGGTTTGATGTCCGGTACGGTTATGATAACATTGATCGGAGCACATGCCGGCCATAGCCCCATAAAGGACCCTCCGACTTTAACTCTATTGTCAAATAATTTTGAGCTACATAGCAGAGCACTATATTGCTCCGTTACAATGGGGCCTAAACACAATCTCCATGTCGTCTATATTTTTTTTAGTTGTAGATAGTAAAACGATATCGTTTTGCTATCTAGAGTTTTTTATCCCCTTTTTAAAGTGAAAAAAGAAAGGATCATCCTCACTGTTGTTGTTTCATTTCCTTTGACTGTTGTTTTTTCTTAATTGAGTTAATTTTTGAACCAAAATAGTTTATATTTTCATTGAATTTAATTTAATATTCTACTAAATTGAGTTTAATCTAAATAGCATTAGTATTTGAGATCCAAAATATTCTCAAATAAAAGGTTAAGCAAAATCCAAAAGTCACTCTTATGGTTTTAGTCATTAACAAAATAAAGACGATATTTCTTTTATATCAAATACAGGTGCCAAGGTTTGCTGCTTAACCGGAAAGAAAAGATTTATGACAAAATAATCAATATTTATGATGTGATAATGGTATTCTGGTAAAAAATTTTATTTTATTTAAAATAATAAAACATATAATTTTCTTACTATTTCTATGTTTCTCCTCTCTTGATGTATTATTTTAGGATGGAGAGAGTAAAAAAATTCAATCTTTATATGAATCCCCAATTAAGCAAAATAAGCCGAAAAAAAAGAAAAAGAAAATGAAAGAAATGACGTATTTCTTCGTAAATGGCAAAACATAATCTTAATATTAGCCCTCAATTATAGTCAATCATGGGTAAAAAATCCTACAATCAAAATTGATCCCACGTGTACTTAGTAGGGCCGGGTACAGTCTAGTCTAATTCGGAGATTTAAAATTCTCCAAAATTCGATTGAAATTTAGGAATTTGTACAACTAAGGGGGTGGTATTCAATTAAGACATTTATAAACTTTTTTTAAGTGAATGACTTTTCTAAACTTTGATAACTTTTAGCGATTTTTAATTACTTTTATGAAGTTTTTAAAAGTATTAATGACTTTTAAAAAGTTTATTCTATAGACTTTCATAAGACTTTTATAGATCTATTAAAATAATAAAATATAATAATCTCCATGTGTTCAATGATAATACACCAAAATATAAATAACTATAAAAATCTACAAGCATAAAATATAAAATAATAACAGTAAAATTGAATAGTAATGTTAATTAAAAAAAATTATAATTTAATTATAAAGTTTCTAATCTTTATTATCATTTATATGCTCAACATTATTCCACATGTAAGTAGCAATAATAGCTGTCCATTCATTAGCATCATTTCTATGTTGCTCTTGCGTTCTAACAAATGGTTCAAAATATTCTTCTTGGTTAATTGACATTAGTGTAGATGAAAAAGTTTTACCATTTGGTTCAATTGGAAACTCAACTGATTAACACTCTTTTCTAAGAAAATTATGCATTTAAGTATAAGCAATTTTATAAATATGGAACAACCACATACCTGAGTAATGAAGTATCGAATAGAATTTACAGAAATTCACCAAGAGAATATCCCATTCAAAAAAGTAGACCATCGAAGTATAAATTATAAAGGTAATCTATATAAACAAAGTATAGAACCAGCTCAAATAATAAAAATCATCTCAAAACGCATACTTATTTGAATTTCATCTCAAACTGATAAATTTTACCATAAAAAAATATTCAGGTCAGACTTAAGGGTTGATTTGCTTACGGTTGATCAATTTCAGGGAAATTCAACAAAAAAAGTAGAGAATGGAAGAAGAGATTAGACAAATACATCGTTAAAAAAATGGCAGCGATTTGGAAAGGAGGAGCAGTGAAACAGAGTGGTGGCGGGAGGAGAGCAGCTAATCAGCAATGGGAATAGGGGACTGAGTGGAGGTTTCCGACGGTGATAGGATGGATGAGAGAGAGGAGGTGGAGGAAGAGTGGGGAGAGCAGAGAGAGGCAATGAAGGAGAGAGGGTTATGAAAAATCACGATTGAAAGTGAAAATAAAAAGTCTTTCATAAAAAAAAGTCTTTCATCAATATGCATGACTTTTTTAATTGTGTTTTGAGTTAAAAAATTATAAAAAAGTATATAAAAGTCATTATCATCAATTGTTAATGACTTTTTGAATACAGGATTACTTTTATAGACTCTATAAAAGTCTTAATTAAATACCTGATGACTTTTAAAGACTCTTAAAAAGTCTTTGAATACTTGATGACTTTTATAGACTCCTAAAAAGTTTTAATTGAACACCACTAGATTATAAAAGTCTTTAAAAGTTTTAATTGAATACATCCCTGTAAATCTCTACGATTAGATGGAGGAATAAATTTCTAGAATTGGATTGTTCCAAAAATTTTGGTTAAACCCAGTTCGGATTTTCGGGGATTCGTTTTCAGTCTTATCCGGTTTTGGGGTTCGGAGATTCAGTTCGGTCCAATCCAAATACCTTGAGTAAATAAAAACAATAACAAATATTTTCTTATACATTTTCAAATAAAAAATACAAATTCAAACAAAATCTACTAAAATATTATAAATTAAGTTGGCTCGATGGTTAGAAATATTATAAATTATTTTACATGGTTATAATTATTTTTTGCACATATATTATAAAATTTCTAAAAGTAAATAATCACTTTATATATGAAATATGAATTTAATACTAATAAATTCTTGGTGCTTTTAGTTCAATCCTTGGTCCAATCCAATTCAATTTGGTCCTCAGTCCGGTTTTGGATAAATTTCAGTCAAGTCCAATGTAGTTCTTTGAAAAAAAAGTTAATGGTTCAGTCCAGTTCAGTTCTTTTAAAAAAGTGAATAGTTTGGTCTAATTCTGAATCTTTTTCCACGAATATTCAATATGATCCAGTACATTCGATTCTCATGTCCAGTCTTGGTACACAGACCCAATCGAATGTCTAACACTGGTTAGTCACACAATGGCAAGTTCAATATGGGCTTGGCCTATAATCTTCTCTTAGAGCTGAATTCGGTGTTTTGAAATGGAATGTATACTTTATTTTGAAGATGAAACTCCCTCGATATATCGGACAATGTTTAAGTGGCTAACTCTAAATATAACCCTATTTGCTCTCGTTGTTTTATTGTGATGAATCTTTGTCTCCTTGATACACCTAGTGCGCGATGCCCCTACAGTAAGGAGTTTTGGAACAAGTGTGCAACTGCCTCATTTTCAAGACTGAGATTGGTGGCCAATTGTGTTGGTGTGCCCTAGTTCTTAGGGCATTGGATTCTTGTATTTTGTATTATACATTAAGACTCATTGTATGAATACATTATTTGTGTCACATTAATAAAGGCAATTAATCTATTTCATTTATATCTTGTGCTATAATATGAGTAGAGTATCCATTGATTGATAATCATAAAACCTATCCCAGGTCTGTTCTAATCGTGGGAACGAATAGAACCACAGACTTGTATATTCGATGACTGTATGGCAGTTCTTAACTAGCCATAGTACTTGTATAGTCAGTCATGAATATAGGTACATGTCGTTGACATGGGACTGGATCGATTCGCACAAGAAAGCCACATGGTTGTCGCATCATAGGTCCTTTTGAGTAGGTCTCTTTTGTCCTCAGACCAGATTTCATTACAATATCAATATGGAATCCGGTTCACTTTGATATACGCCTAACAGGTCTGTTTAAGGATGCTGAATACGGGTATGATTGGGTGGACCGGTGAACATGTTGATATTGATGATGAAGTGATGGAATTGCCACTCGGGTAACACCGAGATGATATCATTGGCCACTTGATGAGTGAGACTGATAAGTGTATAGCCATACCCAAGTAAGTCGGTGCTTATTTGATTAATCAGTCAACTCAAGATCAAGAAATATAATAAACAACAGAAGAGGATGACGGACACCATGCCTCTTGCTTATTCATATCGATATCGTTAGGCAAAGGACATTATGAGATTCCTATTGGGTGAGTGTTTTCGAAAGACTGCTGCATCTCTGTCTTAATTGGGGGCTGTAATGGTTTGCTAGAACCCACTTACAGTCTGTGAATCTTGGGCCTACTGCCAACATAAAGACAGACCCATAGGATCGTGCACATAGATCAACTGAGCCGGAATTTATAGAAATTGTACATGTAATGTACATTGGAAGGAATGTGTTAATTAATTAATTAACATTCGGTGTCGAGGTAATTAATTAACATTGGGTTGAATTTAATTTAATTAATAAGTTTACATAATGTAATTAATTAATTTATCAATTAATTGAATTACATAAAGTAAACAATTAATTAAATAATTTTCCTAAGTAGGAAAATTAAATACATGTATTGTATTTTCTTAAGTGTGATTTAATTTTATATAGGGGTAATTAAATTTAGCCAAATAGAATTAAATTACATAGTATATGCTTTTTAATTAAAGTTTATTTATATAATTATAATCCTAGCGGGCTTGGGTTTAATTAACCTAATTAAAATCCAATTAGACAAGGTGTCTATATAAGAGCACACTTAAGGAATAAAACCTTAATTCAACCCTAATAATTGCTGGAAATTTCAGCCACTAAGAGCAACCCCAAATAGCCGAAAATCCCAGCATTAATCCTCTATTCCTTCGCGTCTTCGGCTAGCACCGGTTCCCGCTCAATAGTTGGTCGTGCACCGGACTTTGGAGATCACAGTTTCAAGAAACGATTCTACAGCAGTATCTAAAAGAGACGAATCCGGTGAGTTAATCTTTCTTGATTCAATTTGGTTTTATTCTAATCAATGATAATTGGACACGATAGGTGGATTCTAGAAAATTTTAAACCGTGTATTTTCCACTGCGCCGCGTTATTTTTCCAATGATGAATCCCAACAGTGGTATCAGAGCCTAGGTTTTGTCCATTAATTGATTGGAATTGGTTCTGAAAGCGTTCTTGAAGAAAGAATGTGTTTCAAGTTTATGATTTTAGGGTTCTTTCTCAATTGGTTTTGATTTTTGATGAACCCTAGAATTGTTGTTTGGGGTTTTTGATTATTTTTCCCAAAAGTAGTTTCCACCTAAAATTGTTTAGGGTTTTTGTATATATTTTTTGGCTGGAAATTTTTTTATTTTATAATTTGAAAAAAAAATAATTTAATTTTGGGCAAAGATGGAATCGCATTGTGATTCCATCTTTGCTGGCCGTAGCGAGCTGCTAGCTGCTGCTGCTGTCCCGCTGGGACAGCAGCACCGCATACGGGATTTGGGTCCGGTTTTGGATTTTACGGGTATTTTTTTTACCCCGGGCCCTAATGCAAATTAAATTAAATATTTTTAAATTAATTTGTATTTAAATTGTTTATTTTGTTGGTATGCATATTTAATTTAATTGTTTACATATTAAATTGAATATGGACTTTGTGAAATTGGCCCAATAAACCGTGACACCGGTTAAAATTGGGAGAGCTAAATTTTAAATTTGTGACAACCCAAATTCAAGTGGGAGCAAAATTGTTAATTTTACATTTGTGGATGTTATCCATTGGGCCTTTATGGGCCTTAGTAACATTTGTTAAAATTGGCGATTTCACCCTAAGTAACTCGGCTTAACATTTATATTTATAATTTGGAATGCCATGATCATGCATCATATTGGTATGTATATGCACGACAGGTACTCTGTTTGAAATGTGATGTTGAGTTCTATAGGCCCTAAATTATTATCGGTTGTAATTTAATTTTTGGAAATATGGCCTGCGTGCCATTTTTTTATTTTGATATAATTTTAGAATAGATTTTATTTTATAAAATTATTGTAATTGCATCAAGTATGGAGGAAGGCCCAGATGGAGCAAGCCCATGGTGGGAGCCCAAGAAGGATTACAGTCCGGCCCATGAAGAATTAGATAGGATATCCAGTTTTTCATTAGGTTGTAATTAAAGGCCCATAGGATCTCATTTATTTTAAATTAAGTATGCTATTGCATTTGTCATAAAATATGGACGTATGGATGACCAAATTATTACCCGCGTTTATACATGCTAAGCTGTATCACTTAATTTTAATCCGGTAATTAAAATATTGGTCGTTTAAAAGTGCTTCCCACATTCACACCTCTTCCTTCCATTGATGCTGCAATGTGCGCCATGCCCTAGCTGGGAACATTGTAGTATTCGGTGGGCCGTTAAGGTTTAGGATACTTGATATGGTTAACATGTGAATGGTGGTTTAACTCAACATGGGTAGCATTAGCTCAGAGCGGGCCCTAAGCATAGATGGGTAAAGTGTCAATAAGCCCATCAAACCAAGAGTCCTTCGTGGAAGGATTGGATAGGTTGTCCTACCAAACGAATCAATGGTTGGTTAGTGAGCCCTAGTTCGGCCAATCATTAACAAGTTGTGGATCTTGGTCAAGTCAGCCAATTAACATCACCAACAAACAAATTAAAATCAGGTTATTAATTTGAATTGGCTTAAAAGTCCTTTATTTCTAACTCAAGCAATAATTTCTTCCATGTAGATAATCCCATTTCACTTAAGCAATTTAAATGGCTGCAACAAACAACAACTCACTCTCACTTAGGTCACTCTTGGAGAAGGAGAAGCTTTCGGTGACTAACTTCCTAGACTGGGCTAGGAACTTACAAATAGTTCTTAGACAATAGTCTAAGGAGTATGTACTGAATGCTCCTTTACCAGCTGGCCCTCCCGCTCATGTTGGGTACCATGGCTTCTGATCTTTAGAAGCAGTTCATGGATGAGTATGCTTATGAGATGATGGATCAGCTTAAAAAGATGTTCCAAGATCAGGCTCGTCAGGAACGTTACCTGACAACTAAGACACTTTGCACGACTGTGATGGCAGCTGGGACTTCTGTTAGCACTCATGTGCTAAAGTTGAAGGGGTATATTGATACACTTGCCCACCTTGGCTCGCCAGTTCCATTGGACTTGGCAGCAGACATTATTCTCGGGTCACTTCTTGAGTCTTACAACCAGTTTATCATGAATTACCATTTGCAAGGGTTGGATAAATCGGTTGTTGAGCTGCATGGCATGCTTAAGCTTGCTGAGCAGTCTCTTAAGAAGACTCCTGAAGTGTTGCTAGTGAACAAGGGTAATACGTCCATTGCTAAGGGAAAGGCCAAATCTAAGGTCAAGGCTAAGGGCAAAAAGGTGGTGGCCTAACCTAAAGCAAGGGTTGCTTCTCCTGATGATGTCTGCCATGAGTGTCATGAGAAGGGGCACTGGAAGAGCTCATGTCCAAAGCTAAGGGAGCAACTGAAGGGCAAAACTGCTGCTTCAGGTATTTATGTTGTTGAGATTAATCTGGCTATTTCTACATCTTGGGTCTTGGACACTGGATGTGGATCTCACATTTGTTCAAATGTGTAGGGTCTAAGAAATAAGAGATTATTAGGATCTGGAGAAGTAGATCTTTGAGTCGGAAATGGTGCTCGGGTTCAGGCCATGGAGATCGGAGATTATTTCTTGGAGATGCCTAGTGGACTTGTTTTGGAACTAAGAAACTATTATTTTGTACCTGCCGTGCACAGGAATATTATTTCTGTTTCTTTGTTGGATATTTCTGTTTTTGTATTTAATATTGGACATGGTAGAATTTCTATGCAATGTGGCAATATTATTTATGGAACAGCATTTCTTGAAAATGGCTTATATATCCTTCATCTAAAACGTAAAAGTTCAATCTATAACATAAATACTAAAAGGATTAAACAAAATGAAGTTAATCCTACTTACATCTGGCATTGTCGACTTGGCCATATAAATGAGAAGCGCATAGCTAGGCTTCACTCTAGTGGAGTGGTAGGGTCATTTGACATCCAGTCTTATGACACATGCGAATCTTGTTTGAGAGGCAAGATGACAAAGGTGCCTTTTAGCAAGACTGCTGAAAGGGCCTCAGAGCTATTAGAGCTAATACATTCCGATGTATGCGGCCCAATGAGCACTAGTGCTAGATCTGGTTTTCTATACTTCGTCACCTTCACGGATGATTTCAGCAGATACGGTTACGTGTATCTGATGAAGCATAAGTCTGAGACTCTCTAAAGGTTCAAGGACTTTAAGTATGAAGTAGAAAACCAACTTGGCAAGAAAATAAAAGTACTTCGGTTTGACCAAGGGGGTGAATATTTGTGCCAAGAGTTTGACTCGTTTTTGAGAGAGTGTGGGATTGTATCCCAACTCACTCCTCCTGGTACACCCCAGTGGAATGGAGTGTCAAAAAGGAGGAATAGGACCTTGCTAGACATGGTTCGCTTGATGATGAGTCAAGCTACACTCCCAGTCTCCTTTTGGGGATATGCTTTAGAGATAGTTGCTTACATTCTTAATAATACACCAAGCAAGGCAGTTGAGGGAACACCATATGAACTATGGAAGGGCCGAAAGCCCAATGTTTCCTTCTTGAAGATTTAGGGCTGTGATGCACATGTTAAGAAATTGACAAGTGGCAAACTCGAGTCCAAATCTGTCAAGTGCTAGTTTGTGGGTTACCCTAAGGAAACTAAGGGTTATTACTTCTACAATCCGGCAGAAAACAAAGTTTTCATAGCCAAAAATGCAGTCTTCTTGGAGAAGGAATTCCTTTCCAAGAGAGACAGTGGGAGTGATATTGAACTTTCAGAAGTTTAAGACTTACAAACTCCTACAGCTACTGCTAAGGATGCTTCGGGAACTGATCTGACTACTCAAGAAATTGAGGAACCAGAACCGGTTGCACAAGACCTTAGAAGGTCTGGTAGGACACGTCATCAACCAGAGAGGTATGGCTTTCTCGTGACTGATGATGGGAGCCTTATGGTCATTGACCAAGAGGAGCCCAAGACCTATCGGGAGGCTATTGAAAGCCCACATTCAATGGCGCAAAGCCATGGAGGCTGAGATGTAATCTATGCACGATAACCAAGTATGGAACTTGGTGGATCCACCTCCGGGTGCTAAGGTGATTGGTTGCAAGTGGTGTTTCAAGTTAAAGGCCGACAACACCTTCAGGGAGATTGGTGGCAAAAGGATTCAGGCAAGTTCAAGGAATTGACTATGATGAAACCTTTTCACCAGTTGCTATACTCAAATCCATTAGGATACTACTAGCCATAACTGCATGGTACGATTATGAGATATGGCAGATGGATGTTAAGACCGCTTTCCTTAATGGAAAGCTACTCGAGGATGTGTACATGGCACAACCTAAGGGTTTTATCGATCCAAAGTATCCAAACCGGTTATGCAAGCTTTAAAGATCTATTTATGGATCGAAGCAAGCATCGAGGTCATGGAATCAGAGATTCAATGAGGCCATTACAGAATATGGCTTCACACAGAATTCTGATGAGCCCTGTGTGTATAAGATGGTTAGTGGGAGCGTTTCACCTTCCTAGTGCTGTATGTTGACGACATCCTTATCATTGGAGGTGACATACCAACACTGCAAGGGGTTAAGCAGTGGTTGAGTAGGTGCTTTGCAATGAAGGACTTAGGCGAAGCTGAGACGATCTTAAGGATCAGGATCTTCAGGGATAGATCCAATCGGCTTCTAGGCCTAAGTTAGGCCATGTACATAGACAAGGTTCTGAAAAGATTCAGCATGGATAAGGCAAAGAAAGGATTTTTTCCTATGCACCATGGGTTGAAGCTGAGTAAGAAAGATGGTCCTAAAACAAAGAAGGACCGGGAGAACATGGACAAGATCCTTTATGCATCCGTTATTGGATCTATCATGTACTCCATGTTATGTACAAGGCCTGATGTCGCGTTTGCATTAAGTATGACTAGCCGGTACTAGTCGGACCCCGGTGAGGAACACTAGAAGGTAGTCAAGGCAATCTTGAAGTACCTTAACTAGACTAAGGATGCTTTCTTAGTGTATAGAGGTCAAGATGAGCTGGTAGTGTCAGGTTACACTGATGCAAGCTTTGAGACCAATAAGGATGAGAACCAGTCACAGTCTGGTTATGTTTTGCTCCTAAATGGCGGTGCCATTAGTTGGAGGTCCTCAAAGCAAGCCACCATTGCTGACTCTACAATTGAAGCTGAGTACATAGCTGAGTGCGAAGCTGCAAAGGAAGCCGTTTGGATCAAGAAATTCATAACCGAGTTGGGAGTAGTACCTACTATCCTAGACCTAGTTGATGTTTTTTGTGACAACAACGGGGCCATCGCATAAGCTAAGGAGCCCCGGTCACACAAGAGATCCAAACATGTGCTCAAAAAGTTTCACCTCATTCGGGAGATCGTGAATAGAGGTGACATATCATTGTAGAGGGTTGACACCAAGAATAATGTCGCTAATCCATTGACCAAAGCGCTACCGCAGACACAGCACGACGGTCATATCAGATCTATAGGAATTAGGGCAATGCCCACTTGGAACTAGTGCAAGTGGGAGATTGTTGGTGTGCCCTAGTTCTTAGGGCATTGGATTCTTGTATTTTGTATTATACATTAAGACTCATTTTATGAATACATTATTTGTGTCACATTAGTAAAGGCAATTAATTTATTTCATTTATATCTTGTGCTATAATATGAGTAGAGTATCCATTGATTGATAATCATAAAACCTATCCCAGGTCTGTTCTAATCGTGGGAATAAATAGAACCACAGACTTGTATATTCGATGACTGTATGGTAGTTCTTAACTAGCTATAGTACTTGTGTAGTCAGTCATGAATATAGGTACATGTCGTTGACATGGGACTGGATCGATTCGCATAAGAAAGCCACATGGTTGTCGCATCATAGGTCTTTTTGAGTAGGTCTCTTTTGTCCTCAGACCAAATTTCATTACAATATCAATATGGAATCTGGTTCACTTTGATATACGCCTAACAGGTCTGTAAAAGGATGCTGAATACGGGTATGATTGGGTGGACTGGTGAACATGTTGATATTGATGATGAAGTGATGGAATTGCCACTCGGGTAACACCGAGATGATATCATTGGCCACTTGATGAGTGAGACTGATAAGTGTATGGCCATATCCAAGTAAGTCGGTGCTTATTTGATTAATCAGTCAACTCAAGATCAAGAAATATAATAAACAACAGAAGAGGATGACGGACACCATGCCTCTTGTTTATTCATATCGATATCGTTAGGCAAAGGACATTATGAGATTCCTACCGGGTGAGTGTCTTTGAAAGACTGCTGCATCTCTGTCTTAAATGGGGGCTGGAATGGTTTGCTAGAACTCACTTACAGTCTGTGGGCCTTGGACCTACTGCCAACATAAAGACAGACCCATAGGATCGTGCACATAGATCAACTGAGCCGGAATTTATAGAAATTGTACATGTAATGTACATTGGAAGGAATGTGTTAATTAATTAATTGACATTCGGTGTCGAGGTAATTAATTAACATTGGGTTGAATTTAATTTAATTAATAAGTTTACATAATGTAATTAATTAATTTATCAATTAATTGAATTACATAAAATAAACAATTAATTAAATAATTTTCCTAAGTAGGAAAATTAAATACATGTATTGTATTTACTTAGTGTGATTTAATTTTATTTAGGGGTAATTAAATTTAGCTAAATGGAATTAAATTACATAGTATATACTTTTTAATTAAAGTTTATTTATGTAATTATAATCCTAGTGGGCTTGGGTTTAATTAACCTAATTAAAACCCAATTAGACGAGGTTTCTATATAAGGGCACACTTAAGGAATAAAATCCTAATTATTGCTGAAAATTTCAGCCACCGAGAGTAGCCCCAAATAGCCAAAAATTCCAGCATTAATCCTCTATTCCTTCGCGTCTTCGGCTAGCACCGGTTCCCGCTCAATAGTTGGTCATGCACTAGACTTTGGAGATCGCAGTTTCAAGAAACGATTCTGCAGCAGTCTCTAGAAGAGACGAATCCGGTGAGTTAATCTCTCTTGATTCAATTTGGTTTTATTCTAATCAATGGTAACTGGACACGATAGGTGGATTCTAGGAAATTTTAAACTGTGTATTTTCTGCTGCGCCACGTTATTTTTCCAATGATGAATCCCAACAAATTGATCTTAAAAACTCAAAGGCTCATGGATTAATTATATATCGAGTGGTGCATTATTTTCACCATAAACTCTTGGTTGATTTGAAGGAGTAGGAAATATTTTGTCTTTCCACATATGAAAACCTCCCTTTACCTAATTAAAACTCAATACACACAGGTGTGTAATTCTTAAAATGGCACAATTTGTGCCAGAAGGCTTATTCAAGATCATAATGAGTAATGCTTTTGTAATAACATATTTTCAATACCATATAGATATTGTCCACTTTTGGTCCAAGTCCCATTCATTGGGTCTCATGGCTTTAAATGCGATACATGTATTCAAAACACTAATATAGCTCAATCATTCTCTCTCCATTTTCGATGTAAGAATTAGTTTATTCCTACCCCCATCTACATTTTTTAGGGCTACTCATTACCCCGATGCCACCCTTCTTAGGTTTAGATCGTTACAACTTTTGTCCATAATATTGTAACTAAAGGCTCCTTCGTGGCCGAAATATGGGGCCTCCATTTGTGTTTGGGTTTGACTAAAATATGAGGTGTTACCCACTTGATTGTCAAATCAAACAATCTAGTTGTGGTTAAGATGTTGAATAACAATACACATTTCGATTAACTTAATCTCTTTGCACCTTGCTGAAGTGCACTTTCAATAAATTTAGGACAATTCGATTTCCATTTCCTTCGGCCATACTATCGAGAGAACAATAAAATTGCGGATCATATGGCTGTTATGGCATATAATTTCTATTTGAGTGTCCCATTTCTTCAAGAGTATCTCACGAATTTGATTCCTTTGCTATATGTAGACTACTTGAGAATTGTTGATTCTCGTATGGTGTGTGGTGCTAGCTAGTCCTTTTTTTCTTCTTTCCTTATTGTATGAAAAAATCATAACAAAAAGAGAGACCATTTCTTGAGAGCAGGGGTGAGCAAAACTGAATCAAATCCTATAATAAACCAAAACCAAACTGAATCAAATATAATTTGGTTTGGTTTTAATTTTTTTTAGTTTGATTTTCAATAAGTTACATATAATTAGTAATAATAAAGTGATAATAACAACAATTTTTTTTAATTTGAAAATTTTGGCAATTTTGTGTCAAACCAAACAAAACCAATTTGGTTTTTATTATTCATCTAATTTGATTATTTGATTTGGTTTAGTTTAGTTTTTTTTTTTACTTAAAATGAGTTTTTCTCGCCCTTAATGGAGAGTCTTGATTTTTTTTTACTGAAAGATGCGTTAAAGTTTTATGAAAATCAGAATGAAGAGCATCCAAAATTGCAAAAGGTGGATTACTCATAAAAGTACAAGGGAAAATATTTTGGGCACCTAATTTAGCAAGCGTATGAGCTACATTGTTTGCATTCCTTCTAACAAAATCAAAACTAGGAAAAGAGAAATCTGCAGCTAAAACTTTGCAGTCCTCAAGAACTAAACCCACAATAGAGAAATCTTTAACTGTTTTATCCTTGAGAGTATAAATAACCAATTGATTGTCACTTTCAAAAATGACTTGCTTGTAAGGAAGAGTGAGAACCCAATGAATAGCTTCACGACAACTAAGAGCTTCAGCGAGAAGAAAGTCTGGATAGCCATGTATATTGCCCATTTTAGCCACTAGAAATCGTCCATGATGATCATGAATGATATAACCAAAACCAATAGAACCTGAGGGGGGACACTGCTGTGTCAAAGTTGCACTTAATAAAGTAAAGTGGAAGCGCATACCAAGTTGAAGAATCCCGAGAGTTGGACGTTATGTCTTGAAAATGAAATTGTTGCCACCCCATGATGAACCTGAAAACTGATTAAATAATATACTGATCCACAGTTTTTTTTTTGGACTAAACCTAACTGTTTTGAGCAGTCCATATGCTCTAAATAGTAGCCACCACCTTATCAAGTTGATTTGTCAGTAAAGAAGTTGTTGCATTGTGCCACCACTCCATGAAAGAACCTGCAAGAAAAATGTTAGATAAAAAGGAGCTCCTCTCCATATATTGTACAACTAAGGGCAAAGGAATAAAGCATGCAAGCACGTCTCCTCTTCATATTGGCATAAAGGACAACTTGTTATATTTATCCCCTTATTCTTCAAAGTGACGCGATAGGGCAACACATCTAGCAATGCGCACCATAAAAAAATTGACAATCTTTTGTAGGAGTTTCAATATCCAAATTTTCTTCCATAAAACATTATTGACTTTAGCAGGAAAAGGATTAAAGTTTCTCATGGGGGAATAGTAACTAGATTTCACTTTATAGTTACCTTTACGATTGAATCTCCAAAAAATAGAATAAGTTGCAAATCTTCAAATGGAGATGAGGATCTGAAAAAAATTTTTAGCCATAATTTCACTAAAGAAATTAATCACCTCAGTTGTCCGCCACTGCTTTGTTAATTAATCAATGAAGGACCCCATTTTAAGCTCGTTTAATTCCTCATTAGGTTAATAGGTCTACAAACTTCCTCACCTATAATTATCCAATTATCTTTAAAAAAATTAATTTTTCTACTATTACCAATTTTCTTGTAAAGACCTGAGGAAATTAGATCCTTTGTGGCATAAATACTTCGCGAAATGAAACTAGGAGATTTACCCTATTAGCTTCCAAGAATGAAGACTCGGCAAATTAATACGCTTTATAAACTCTAGCAAGAAGAGACCCTAGATTTGAAATAATTCTCCAAGCTTGCTTTCCCAACAAAGCTAGGTTTAATTCATGAACTCTTTAAAAATTCATACTCCCCATTTCCTTACTATTGCATAATTTATTCCAAGATAACCAATACAAACCTGATGTCACTTCTTTTTTATGACCACATCGATAGGCATTCATAATTCTCTCCAGTTCATTATAAATGGATAATGGTAAGGAAACATTTATGAGATAGGATGGAATAGCTTGAGCCACTGACTTCAAAAGCACTTCCTTCTCGATTTGGGATATATGTTTCATGCGCCATCCCTGCACGTTTTCAACCGATCAACAATATAACAGAACATTGCATTTTTACTTCTTCCAACTGTACTTGGTAGACCCAGATACTTTCCTTGTTGATTAACTATAGAGACTTAACCTCTTCCTGGAATGATCCACATTATTGCTAAAACTCAAAGTGGATTTTACAAAGTTTATCCTCTGTTTAGAAGCTTTTTCATAAAAAGTAATACTGATGCAGCGGAACAATTCAAACCAACTGAATCCGTTGATCTCACAAGATACCGGAAACAATTCTACCAAACTCCGTTGATCGCGCACGATACCGGAATTTAGGCTTCTAAAAACCTAATTTTTCACAAAACTAGGAATAGGAAAAAAAAAAAAAAACAAATTAACTCAAAAAGAATTCGGCTTCAAAACTGCCTTCCTTCTACATAACAGCCCTATTTATAGGTTTGTAGAGCTAGGGTAAAAATTTCGGAACAAACCGAATAATACAGAAACTTTTCAAAATTTGCAATTAAGTCCCTAAAAATATAAAAACGTAAAATTAAAGGTCCAAAAAGCATTTTTTCGCAAAATTATGGTGGGGCCCACAACAAATTTGTGGGTCCTGTTCACCAGGCCAATTCCAATAAAATTTGACTATTTTTGGGACCAAATCAGATGATATTTGCCTTCATCGCCGTTTTGCCCATTTTTGCCGATCGTCGAACTTTTTCTCCAAATAAGTCAGCGCCACCTCTTCCACTCCATCATTCTCCCCGGGTTGGAAAGAATTCGCCCTCGAATTTTCGTCCTCGGAAGAATCACTGACATAAGGTAGAAGATGCTTTACATTGAAGACGTCGTGGGTGCGAACCGAACTAGGCAACTTCAACCGGTAAGCATTAGCATTTATCTTCTCAATGATCTCCATTGGCCCAATTTTCCTGGCTGAAAGTTTGTTGTAGTCACCCACAGAAAACCTATCTTTGGTCATAATCGCCCACACAAAGTCTCCCACGTCGTATTCGACATGTCTACGCTTCTTATCGGCAAACTGCTTGTACTTGGCATTGGAAACCTGCAAATTGTGCCTTACTGCAGCATGTACCTCCTGCAGGCTATCCACAAAATCTTCAGCCTTTCCATGGTGCTTGCTCTTGGACGGGATGGGTAACAGATCCAGTGGACCTTTGGGAACTACTGAGTAGACAACCGCAAACGGGCTGAAACCCGTGCTTCGATTTACTGCATGGTTGTGCGCAAACTCAGCCAAACAGATCTTCACATCCCAGCTCTTCACATGCTCTCCCACCAGACTCCGCAACAGATTTCCCAACGACCGATTGACTACCTCAGTTTGTCCGTCAGTTTGCGGATGGTAAGCACTACTGAAGTTCAATTGTGTGTTCACCATTTTCCACAAACTCCTCCAGAAATGGCTCAAGAACCGAGTGTCCCTATCTGAAACAATTGATTCGGGCAGTCCATGCAGCTTGTAGACCTCTCGGAAGAACAATTGCGCCACCTTGACAGCATCGGTAGTTTTCTTACACGGTATGAAGTGTGCCATCTTCGAAAATCGATCTACCACTACAAAAACAGAATCATTGCCCCTCTGAGTCCTTGGCAACCCCAAAACAAAATCCATACTGATGTCAGACCATGGGTGTGTAGGGACAGGCAACGGCATGTATAAACCGGCATTAGTGGCTGACCCTTTAGAGACTTGGCAAACAGCACACCGTTTCACAAATTTTTCCACCTCTCTTCGCATGGAAGGCCAGTAGTAACTGGACTGTACAAGCTGCAAAGTGCGATCTCGGCCCACATGCCCTTCATTGTGGAGTTCAGTGATAATTTGTAGCCTCAAACTGCTTTCCGGAACACACAACTGGTTACCCTTAAATAGAAATCCCTGCTGTATATGATAATCAGATTGCTCCCCCATCTCAACCTTTTCTATTACAGTAGAAAAATAAGGATCAGTCCGTAATAGCTCAGCAAAAGAGTCGAATCCTGGAACCTTAACAGTCATGGCGGTTAAGAACGCCTTTCGCCGGCTGAGGGCATCTGCCACTTTATTTGTCACTCCGGATTTGTGTTTCACAACGAAGGTAAATTGCTGCAAATATGCCACCCAGCTTGCATGCCTAGCTGAAATTTTGTCTTGACTATGCAGATGTCTAAGGGCATCATGATCTGTATAGAGCACAAACTCCTTCTGAAATAGGTAGTGCCTCCAATGCTTGACGGCTTGCACCACTGCATAGAACTCTACATCGTACGTGCTGTACCGAAGCTTTGCCCCTGACAACTTCTCACTATAATACGCCACTGGTCTGCTATTCTGACTGAGGACTACTCCTATACCCAGTTTTGACGCATCTGAGTGTAACTCAAATGGTTGATGGAAATCGGGTAGAACTAGGATAGGTGCATTAGTCAGTTTATACTTGATTGCCTTGAAGGCCTCCTCTGCTGCCTCTGACCATTCAAATCTGTCCTTCTGCTTCATGCACTCTGTTATTGGTGCCATGATAGTACTGAAGTGGGGGATAAATCGCCTATAAAACGATGCCAGTCCATGAAAACTCCGCACCTCAGTCACAGTCCGGGGTCTGGGCCACTGCTGGACAGCTTGAATCTTCGATTCATCCACCTGCAATCCCTCTGCCGACACCACATAACCCAGAAACAGCACGCTCCTTGCCATAAATTCACACTTCTTCAAGGCAGCAAATAATCTCTCCCTCCTCAGAACCTCTAAGACAGCTCTCAAGTGCTGTAAATGTTCAGCTTCGGTGGCACTAAATATCAGAACGTCATCAAAATAAACTACCACAAATTTGCCTATGAAAGGCCTCAACACCTGGTTCATCACTCTCATAAAGGTACTCGGCGCATTAGAAAGCCCAAACGGCATTACTAACCACTCATACAGACCCTCTCTGGTTTTAAAAGCCGTTTTCCACTCATCTCCGGGTCGGATTCTGATGTGGTAATATCCGCTTTTCAAGTCCAGTTTACTGAAGATAGTAGCCCCACTGATTTGATCAAGTAAATCATTAAGTCGAGGGATAGGAAAGCGATACCTGACTGTTATCTTATTGACTGCTCGACTGTCAACGCACATCCTCCACGATCCATCCTTCTTTGGTATCAGTAAGGCTGGAACCGCACAAGGGCTAATGCTCTCCCTTATGTATCCTTTCTCTAACAGCTCCTCCACTTGTCTCCTCAGCTCTTCATGTTCTGCTGGACTCATTCGGTAATGGGGCCGATTAGGTAGGGCTGCACCGGGCTCAAGATCAATTCGGTGCTGGATATCACGTAGGGGGGGTAAACCAGCCGGTAGCTCCTCTGGAAACAGGTCAGCAAACTCTTTCAACAAGGGCTGGACTGCCTCAGCAATCAGTTTATTTTCCCCAACTTCTTTACTTACTAATGCAAAGGCCAAATCCGCTTCTTGAAATTCTTCTTCAAACTGAGCTAGGGACAACATAATCACCGTACCCTTGCTCTCCTCCTTCTTCGGGACCAGAACTATTCTCACCCCTTCAAACAAGAAGCTATAGCTATTTTTCTTCCCGTCATGCGATGTTTCCCTATCATACTGCCATGGTCGCCCTAATAACAGATGACATGCATCCATCTCAACTACATCACACCATACTTCATCTTTGTATTTACTACCAACAGAAAAAGGAACCAATACCCTCCTTGACACAATTACTTCACCCCCTTGTTTCAACCAAGACAATTTATACGGTTTTGGGTGTTTTTCTGTCACTAATTCTAATTTCTTAACAGCCTCAGCAGAGATAATATTTTCACAACATCCAGAATCTATAATAAACTTACAGACCTTGTCTTTGATCGTGCATGTGGACTGGAAAATATTATTTCGCAGCCAGTTATCTTCCACTAGCCGAGGAGTAAAACAGAACCTCCGAACCACCAGGGCAGTTCCAGTGTCTCCGGCGACTATCTCCTCTTCCTCACTGTTAGCTGCTTCTTCATCCTCCGGTAACTGGGTCTCTTCATCCTCCTCTTCTGCTTCCATAAACATCGCCCGCTTCCCTGCTTTCTTACATTCAGACCTGACATGTCCAACCTCTCCACAGGAAAAGCACTTAACATTATTACCACTGACTCGTTTGACAGGGTTATTGGCTGGTTGTGAAGCGGCAACTCTATTGGCAGGGGCTGCTGCTGTATTGGAGGGTCGATTTGCACCACCACCGACCGTATTGGTAAAGCCAACAGTACGGGGTCTCCTCTCCATCCTGACTGCTCGCTGATGTGCTTCAGATACCGTTAATGGATCAAAATCATTAACTAAATCTCGGATTTGTTCCCTCAATCCTCCGATATACCTTGAAACCAACTGATCTTCGGTCTCCTGAACATCGTTCCGGGCAATCAATTGGTAAAAATCAGTGGTATATTCATCCACTGTCCGATTACCCTGTCTTAGATTCTGCAAGCGTTGATACATTAACCGCTGGTAATTGTAGGGCAAAAACGCAGTCCGCATGTGTTTCTTCATCTTCTCCCAGGCGGCAATCTTCGGTTTTCCCAGCCTCAGCCGAGTCTGTTTGAGCTGCTGCCACCAGGCCATGGCGCGTCCTCTCAACCTAGTCACCACCAACTGCACTTTTCTGTCCTCAGGAACCCCTTTGAATTCCATTACTTCCTCAACAGTCGTCAACCAATCAATGAACTCCTCAGGTTGAAGGATTCCTTGGAACTCTGGGATTTCCGTTCGAATTCCACTCTCCCAACATCTATCCTCTGGTTCCGGTCTCCGCCTTCGATTTCTCCCCATATCAAACTCGTAATCCTCATTCTCATCAGCGACAAAAGGATTTTCTTCCTCTCCACGAAACTGTTGTCTCGCGCGGTTGCGCCCTTCGTTTGCCCTATTTTGATTCGCAAGCAATCCTGCCACCCTCTCCGTGAATTGATCGACAGCCTCTTGTAGGCGCTGGTCAATCACTCGATGCAGTCATTGCTCAAGTCGATTCTCTAAACCGTCCTCTTCAGCCACAATTTCTTCTACCCTCCGTTCTCTTCGCGGCGGCATAGTTTCGGCTTAGGGTTTAGGCTCTGATACCAAACTGATGCAGCGGAACAATTCAAACCAACTGAATCCGTTGATCTCACAAGATACCGGAAACAATTCTACCAAACTCCGTTGATCGCGCACGATACCGGAATTTAGGCTTCTAAAAACCTAATTTTTCACAAAACTAGGAATAGGAAAAAAAAAAAAAAACAAATTAACTCAAAAAGAATTCGGCTTCAAAACTGCCTTCCTTCTACATAACAGCCCTATTTATAGGTTTGTAGAGCTAGGGTAAAAATTTCGGAACAAACCGAATAATACAGAAACTTTTCAAAATTTGCAATTAAGTCCCTAAAAATATAAAAACGTAAAATTAAAGGTCCAAAAAGCATTTTTTCGCAAAATTATGGTGGGGCCCACAATAAATTTGTGGGTCCTGTTCACCAGGCCAATTCCAATAAAATTTGACTATTTTTGGGACCAAATCAGATGATATTTGCCTTCATCGCCGTTTTGCCCATTTTTGCCGATCGTCGAACTTTTTCTCCAAATAAGTCAGCGCCACCTCTTCCACTCCATCATTCTCCCCGGGTTGGAAAGAATTCGCCCTCGAATTTTCGTCCTCGGAAGAATCACTGACATAAGGTAGAAGATGCTTTACATTGAAGACGTCGTGGGTGCGAACCGAACTAGGCAACTTCAACCGGTAAGCATTAGCATTTATCTTCTCAATGATCTCCATTGGCCCAATTTTCCTGGCTGAAAGTTTGTTGTAGTCACCCACAGAAAACCTATCTTTGGTCATAATCGCCCACACAAAGTCTCCCACGTCGTATTCGACATGTCTACGCTTCTTATCGGCAAACTGCTTGTACTTGGCATTGGAAACCTGCAAATTGTGCCTTACTGCAGCATGTACCTCCTGCAGGCTATCCACAAAATCTTCAGCCTTTCCATGGTGCTTGCTCTTGGACGGGATGGGTAACAGATCCAGTGGACCTTTGGGAACTACTGAGTAGACAACCGCAAACGGGCTGAAACCCGTGCTTCGATTTACTGCATGGTTGTGCGCAAACTCAGCCAAACAGATCTTCACATCCCAGCTCTTCACATGCTCTCCCACCAGACTCCGCAACAGATTTCCCAACGACCGATTGACTACCTCAGTTTGTCCGTCAGTTTGCGGATGGTAAGCACTACTGAAGTTCAATTGTGTGTTCACCATTTTCCACAAACTCCTCCAGAAATGGCTCAAGAACCGAGTGTCCCTATCTGAAACAATTGATTCGGGCAGTCCATGCAGCTTGTAGACCTCTCGGAAGAACAATTGCGCCACCTTGACAGCATCGGTAGTTTTCTTACACGGTATGAAGTGTGCCATCTTCGAAAATCGATCTACCACTACAAAAACAGAATCATTGCCCCTCTGAGTCCTTGGCAACCCCAAAACAAAATCCATACTGATGTCAGACCATGGGTGTGTAGGGACAGGCAACGGCATGTATAAACCGGCATTAGTGGCTGACCCTTTAGAGACTTGGCAAACAGCACACCGTTTCACAAATTTTTCCACCTCTCTTCGCATGGAAGGCCAGTAGTAACTGGACTGTACAAGCTGCAAAGTGCGATCTCGGCCCACATGCCCTTCATTGTGGAGTTCAGTGATAATTTGTAGCCTCAAACTGCTTTCCGGAACACACAACTGGTTACCCTTAAATAGAAATCCCTGCTGTATATGATAATCAGATTGCTCCCCCATCTCAACCTTTTCTATTACAGTAGAAAAATAAGGATCAGTCCGTAATAGCTCAGCAAAAGAGTCGAATCCTGGAACCTTAACAGTCATGGCGGTTAAGAACGCCTTTCGCCGGCTGAGGGCATCTGCCACTTTATTTGTCACTCCGGATTTGTGTTTCACAACGAAGGTAAATTGCTGCAAATATGCCACCCAGCTTGCATGCCTAGCTGAAATTTTGTCTTGACTATGCAGATGTCTAAGGGCATCATGATCTGTATAGAGCACAAACTCCTTCTGAAATAGGTAGTGCCTCCAATGCTTGACGGCTTGCACCACTGCATAGAACTCTACATCGTACGTGCTGTACCGAAGCTTTGCCCCTGACAACTTCTCACTATAATACGCCACTGGTCTGCTATTCTGACTGAGGACTACTCCTATACCCAGTTTTGACGCATCTGAGTGTAACTCAAATGGTTGATGGAAATCGGGTAGAACTAGGATAGGTGCATTAGTCAGTTTATACTTGATTGCCTTGAAGGCCTCCTCTGCTGCCTCTGACCATTCAAATCTGTCCTTCTGCTTCATGCACTCTGTTATTGGTGCCATGATAGTACTGAAGTGGGGGATAAATCGCCTATAAAACGATGCCAGTCCATGAAAACTCCGCACCTCAGTCACAGTCCGGGGTCTGGGCCACTGCTGGACAGCTTGAATCTTCGATTCATCCACCTGCAATCCCTCTGCCGACACCACATAACCCAGAAACAGCACGCTCCTTGCCATAAATTCACACTTCTTCAAGGCAGCAAATAATCTCTCCCTCCTCAGAACCTCTAAGACAGCTCTCAAGTGCTGTAAATGTTCAGCTTCGGTGGCACTAAATATCAGAACGTCATCAAAATAAACTACCACAAATTTGCCTATGAAAGGCCTCAACACCTGGTTCATCACTCTCATAAAGGTACTCGGCGCATTAGAAAGCCCAAACGGCATTACTAACCACTCATACAGACCCTCTCTGGTTTTAAAAGCCGTTTTCCACTCATCTCCGGGTCGGATTCTGATGTGGTAATATCCGCTTTTCAAGTCCAGTTTACTGAAGATAGTAGCCCCACTGATTTGATCAAGTAAATCATCAAGTCGAGGGATAGGAAAGCGATACCTGACTGTTATCTTATTGACTGCTCGACTGTCAACGCACATCCTCCACGATCCATCCTTCTTTGGTATCAGTAAGGCTGGAACCGCACAAGGGCTAATGCTCTCCCTTATGTATCCTTTCTCTAACAGCTCCTCCACTTGTCTCCTCAGCTCTTCATGTTCCGCTGGACTCATTCGGTAATGGGGCCGATTAGGTAGGGCTGCACCGGGCTCAAGATCAATTCGGTGCTGGATATCACGTAGGGGGGGTAAACCAGCCGGTAGCTCCTCTGGAAACAGGTCAGCAAACTCTTTCAACAAGGGCTGGACTGCCTCAGCAATCGGTTTATTTTCCCCAACTTCTTTACTTACTAATGCAAAGGCCAAATCCGCTTCTTGAAATTCTTCTTCAAACTGAGCTAGGGACAACATAATCACCGTACCCTTGCTCTCCTCCTTCTTCGGGACCAGAACTATTCTCACCCCTTCAAACAAGAAGCTATAGCTATTTTTCTTCCCGTCATGCGATGTTTCCCTATCATACTGCCATGGTCGCCCTAATAACAGATGACATGCATCCATCTCAACTACATCACACCATACTTCATCTTTGTATTTACTACCAACAGAAAAAGGAACCAATACCCTCCTTGACACAATTACTTCACCCCCTTGTTTCAACCAAGACAATTTATACGGTTTTGGGTGTTTTTCTGTCACTAATTCTAATTTCTTAACAGCCTCAGCAGAGATAATATTTTCACAACATCCAGAATCTATAATAAACTTACAGACCTTGTCTTTGATCGTGCATGTGGACTGGAAAATATTGTTTCACAGCCAGTTATCTTCCACTAGCCGAGGAGTAAAACAGAACCTCCGAACCACCAGGGCAGTTCCAGTGTCTCCGGCGACTATCTCCTCTTCCTCACTGTTAGCTGCTTCTTCATCCTCCGGTAATTGGGTCTCTTCATCCTCCTCTTCTGCTTCCATAAACATCGCCCGCTTCCCTGCTTTCTTACATTCAGACCTGACATGTCCAACCTCTCCACAGGAAAAGCACTTAACATTATTACCACTGACTCGTTTGACAGGGTTATTGGCTGGTTGTGAAGCGGCAACTCTATTGGCAGGGGCTGCTGCTGTATTGGAGGGTCGATTTGCACCACCACCGACCGTATTGGTAAAGCCAACAGTACGGGGTCTCCTCTCCATCCTGACTGCTCGCTGATGTGCTTCAGATACCGTTAATGGATCAAAATCATTAACTAAATCTCGGATTTGTTCCCTCAATCCTCCGATATACCTTGAAACCAACTGATCTTCGGTCTCCTGAACATCGTTCCGGGCAATCAATTGGTAAAAATCAGTGGTATATTCATCCACTGTCCGATTACCCTGTCTTAGATTCTGCAAGCATTGATACATTAACCGCTGGTAATTGTAGGGCAAAAACGCAGTCCGCATGTGTTTCTTCATCTTCTCCCAGGCGGCAATCTTTGGTTTTCCCAGCCTCAGCCGAGTCTGTTTGAGCTGCTGCCACCAGGCCATGGCGCGTCCTCTCAACCTAGTCACCACCAACTGCACTTTTCTGTCCTCAGGAACCCCTTTGAATTCCATTACTTCCTCAACAGTCGTCAACCAATCAATGAACTCCTCAGGTTGAAGGATTCCTTGGAACTCTGGGATTTCCGTTCGAATTCCACTCTCCCAACGTCTATCCTCTGGTTCCGGTCTCCGCCTTCGATTTCTCCCCATATCAAACTCGTAATCCTCATTCTCATCAGCGACAAAAGGATTTTCTTCCTCTCCACGAAACTGTTGTCTCGCGCGGTTGCGCCCTTCGTTTGCCCTATTTTGATTCGCAAGCAATCCTGCCACCCTCTCCGTGAATTGATCGACAGCCTCTTGTAGGCGCTGGTCAATCACTCGATGCAGTCGTTGCTCAAGTCGATTCTCTAAACCGTCCTCTTCAGCCACAATTTCTTCTACCCTCCGTTCTCTTCGCGGCGGCATAGTTTCGGCTTAGGGTTTAGGCTCTGATACCAAACTGATGCAGCGGAACAATTCAAACCAACTGAATCCGTTGATCTCACAAGATACCGGAAACAATTCTATCAAACTCCGTTGATCGCGCACGATACCGGAATTTAGGCTTCTAAAAACCTAATTTTTCACAAAACTAGGAATAGGAAAAAAAAAAAAAAACAAATTAACTCAAAAAGAATTCGGCTTCAAAACTGCCTTCCTTCTACATAACAGCCCTATTTATAGGTTTGTAGAGCTAGGGTAAAAATTTCGGAACAAACCGAATAATACAGAAACTTTTCAAAATTTGCAATTAAGTCCCTAAAAATATAAAAACGTAAAATTAAAGGTCCAAACAGCATTTTTTCGCAAAATTATGGTGGGGCCATTGTGGGTCCTGTTCACCAGGCCAATTCCAATAAAATTTGACTATTTTTGGGACCAAATCAGATGATATTTGCCTTCATCGCCGTTTTGCCCATTTTTGCCGATCGTCGAACTTTTTCTCCAAATAAGTCAGCGCCACCTCTTCCACTCCATCAAATACATTGCTATTCATGCTCTACCTTAATGTCTTTAGCCCTGAAAAAAGGATAAGAATCATTTGTAAAGAAAAGATGAGATATCCTGGGTGCCAACTTGGACACTTTACAACCCTGCCATTTTCCTTGAATCTCAAAATTACGGATCGAAACAGACAACTCGTCTACATAAATGATAAAAAGATAAGGGGATAAAGGATTGCCCTATATTAAACCCCTCTCTGGCTTGAAGCTGTCAAACTTAAACTCTAGATGTTTTATTTGGTACTCAACAGTAGTAATACAAGACATAATAAGATTCACGAACCTAAAAGTTCATATGAATAAGCATGGCATGTAGGTAATTCTACTCAATATGACCATAAGCTTTAGACATATCAATTTTTAACGAAGCAAACCCTTCTTTGCCCTATCTCTTTCTTTCTAAAAAATGTCCTAGCTCAAAAGCAATTATAATATTATCAATAATTAACCGACCCGGGATGAAGGAACTTTCTCTGTCTCTTTCTTTTAAAAAAATGTCCCACCTTAAAAACAATTATAACATTATCAGTAACTAACCAGCCGCGGATGAAGACACTTTGATAAACAGAAATAAGTGTGTTCAAGACACCTTTTATTCGATTAGCTATTTAGTAATAATTTTTATAGCAACATTACATAAAGAAATTGACCTCAAGTCACAAACTTTTTCTGGTTTTGCTTTCTTTTTTTTGATAAGACTGGTTTTGCTTTCTTAGGTAGAAGCACTATAGGGATAACTCCATTATTCAAGTATTCAAGATAGAAACTACTCATATCATTTTTAATAATACCCCAAGGGTTATGACAAAACCCAGTATTAAAGCCACATGAACCTGAAGCCTTATCTGGATGCATAGCAAAAATCGCCTCTTTTATTTCCTTTTGTGTAAAAGGCTACTCTAACATCTCTCTCTGAATTGCAGTAAGCTTATTTGTAACACTGGCCAAAACCAGTTTTGGATTTAACCTTTCTGATTTGAAAATGTTAACATAAAAATTTTGAATGAGAGCCTTCAATCTTGTTGACCAATCTTGTCGAATTCCATTCTCATTAATTAATCTCCCAATATTGTTGTTCTTTTTCCTCATGGATGCATGTTTATGAAAAAAAATGAGAATTCATGTCCCCTTCCTTCAACCACAGCTCCTTTGTACGTCATCTCCAATAGATTTCTTGTTCCAATAGAATATTATTCAAATCAATTTGCAGAGCTCTCAAGCGAATATGGGTAGTAACATTATTAATTTGTTCACAGGCAATAATCTCCTTCCTTGTTTCCACCAGCTTTCTCCGGAATTGCAATCGATAAGTATTTCCCCATTCTTCTAGAATAATAGCACATTTCTGTAATTTATTTGGCAATGGACTAGCCCATGCATTCTCCCATCCTGAACGTATCACCTCTTTTAACTTTTAAATCAATGGGAGTCTTCCAAGCATTCTCGAATCTGAAACTGTATTTACACCAGTGATAGTTTGAATTTGTTTGAAAAAATAGGGCATAATGATCAGAGTTTGATGTTGCCACATTCATCACTCGGATTTCACTAAAAATATCGATCCTTTTAAAATTTCCAAAACCCCGATCCAGTCGTTCCTTTGTGCAGTGTTTAGTCCCTTTTCCACGATCTCAGGTAAATTTATGGCCATGCATACCAAGGTCATGAAGCCCATAGTCTTCCACAGCTTTAGTAAAACCCTGCAGTAAATTTTTTGGTTGAGGTCGTCCTCCCTTTTTTTCACTGGCCAAATCTTTTTGAATGCACCAAGGAAACGAGTTGGAAGCTTTCAGCTTGCGCATGCAATCCCAAGCCCTCCTGTGTCGTGTTGGGAAGACATAGTAACATTTATGAAATTGGATTTCATCTATGATAATTGAACATCTATGTTGCTTTTCCAAAGAAAGCCTAGCCCACCACCACCATTCATTGCATCAGTAGCCAAAGAATTATCAAACCGAATTTGATCACGTACCTCTATCAATATATTTTGGGGACTTTTAGTTTCAATGATAAAAAAAATTAGGTTTGTAAACAACAACTAAATTCACAAATTCGCTTTTAGTTTATGTATTGCTGAGTTCCTATAGTTCCAACACAACCAATTTATTGAATTGGGCCGATTTGGATTGGCTTGACTCGCCTTAATCCATTTAAAGGAACTAGTTGTAAGTCTCCTGTGTATTCCTGATCGTATGCCATATCTTCAGAGTCACTATTTAGGACAATAATTCTTTTCCTTTTTGAGTCATGGCTCGAATTTGGTAAGTTTTCTGATCGGCTGATATTATGGTTTTTTTTATTTGCTTCTGAGATCAAAATCCCTCTATTAGCATATCTGGCTCTCCCCTAATTAGGTTGACTTAACCTGTTGACATGCATGATTGGTGGAGAGTTTCCATGCATAACATAAGGCTTATTTGAGATAGCCAAATCAGCATTGTTTCCATTTTCAGCATACATAGCCTTTTCCTCAAGAATTTCATTTGCATTTAAAACCTATGGATCACCGGCATTTGATTGAATCCGGAGTGTTGGCGCCCAGAGAGTAATCGGAAAAGGTTTAACCACCAGTATAAGCTGACCTAGGTGGAGCAAGTTGCAATTCCTTTCTTGATGCCCTATTATTCCATATAAACCATAAAGCATTGGGAGCTGTTCATATTTGAACTTGATTGTTAATTCTCCTCCTCTTAGAATTTTCAATGTTCTCTTAAGCGGCTTTGCAATGTCTACTGAGACTTTGATCCACATAAATGGCATCCATATTGGATCAAAGTTATGATCATCTGCCTTAAAAAAGACTCCCACCTTGTTGCCAATCATACAAGCTCTCTTAATTATGAAACAACCACAAAGAACATCAGGTGCCTGAACCCAGAAATCAACATGGTCAGATTGAGATGCATTGGTTGATTGTTTTCTCCCAGCCTTTTAAACAACCAAAAGCTTTTGATTGGATGCCCATGGCCCCCCTCCACAACTTAAATGCAATCTTCTTCAGACCTAAATTAATATTGAAACATATTAGGGTTTATAGTTTTGAAGTTAACACCTTTGCTTGGCTTAAGAGCAAAACAAGAGAGTTTTTCATGGGTGTGAAATTGACATCCCTATCGATGATGAATTTGCCAACAAAAACCCACCGATAGCTGTTATGAGTTTGAGTATGGTTTTCTCCATCAAGATCTAGAGCTACTTCATCCGCATTATAGATACCCATTTTTGTCCGGGGTAATTTTCTTTTTTTTTTTTTTTTTCATAATTTTTATTATAAACTAGTTTACTAACAATTTATTTACTTATTATTTATTATTTATTATTTCTTTATTTTTCTAAATTTTTGATATCCTAATTGTTATTAAAATTAAATGCACTTTTTATAATTAAGATATATGAAATACAAAGTGCATAATTATAGAAGATCAATTAAAAAAAACTAATATATATATAGTTTTTATTAATGAATTACTCATGTTTATAATTAATTTGAAATTACAGAAAAGTTGAAAATTCAAAAAAGACGGATGGGGACAGGCTGATAGTTGGACAGTATGGCCAATGTAGTAACAAAACCAGTCTCTGAAATTATCCCTTATACAAAACCCAAAATTGTTATAATTACAATCCTAACCTTGAAAATTCCCTAGTTTTACAAGTTTGGAACTGCCTATCGCTTTGCCTATAAAAGTAGGGGTGAGCATGGACCGGTTCGGTTCAAAAACAGAACCGAACCCAAAAAAACCGATCCAAAAAACACTATATTTTATAAACCAATCCGATCCAAACTAAATTTTAGTTCGGTTCTGTCCAAACCGAACCAATTCGGTTCGGTTCGGACTAGGTAGATCAAAAAACATCAACTTCTTAAAAAAAATAATAAAAATAAAAATTTTATGCAAGTAGTTTGTTTAAAAAAACAAAAAACAAATACAAAAAATTAACTTAAAAATCAGTAATATTAAATAATACTATTACATCATAATAAAATACTAAAATTCTCTACTTTTTTTTTCAACTCTCAAGTTTTAACAACTATAAATTAGCATCCAAAAATCACAATATAAAAATAGAAAAGAATATAATGTCTAAAATTTTCTACAATTAGTATATATTAATTTTATAATTAATTTTAATATTTTACCAATTATTCGGTTTTTCAGTTTTTTCGTTTTTGAACCGAACCAAACCGAACCGAACCGAAGTCCAAACTTCTAAATAATTTAAAACCAAACCAAACCAAACTATAAAATGGATCGGTTTAGTTCGGTTCGGTTCGGTTTGGATTTTCAGTTTTTGGATATTGGTTCGGTTTTTGGATATTGGTTCGGTTTTGCTCATCCCTATATAAAAGGGTAGTCCCACAACATGATAAGTGCTAAAAAGACACTTATATATGATACAATTTATAAGGAATTTGCGTTGTTTCTACTTATTATATATTAGATTTCACGTTGGTGTTGATTGTTTTTGATGATTTACAGTTTTTAAGACTAAGTATGCAAATATGTGGTATTTAGATATAAAAGAAATTAAAAACAAAGAGAAATTAAAGGAAAGAGACAGGTCACGAGCGCGACACCAATCACGGTCGCGACCTAGCCTATGGACAGACTTTGATTTCAGTATTTTGTAAAGAAACCCATGTGAATCACGACCATGACACTTTGTCACGACCGTGACATGCACTCAGTAGCAGTTATTTGATCTTATCCATTCGGAACTTCAACCCTTCATGAAAAGACATAACCCTTCATGAAAAGACACAACCCTTCATGGAAAGATACAACCCTTTATGAAAAGACACAACTTTTCATGAAAAGACATAACTTTTCATGAAAAGACACAACCCTTCATGAACAGACACAACTCTTCACGACAGGACATAACTTTCCAAGAAGAACAAATAGTATTCAATAGACACAACTATTCAATGAACCAACACAACTTTACGAAGAGACACAACCATTCGTTGAACCAATACATTCTTTCACAAAGAGACATAATGCTTCCATGCTTATAAATAAAGAAGGAATTCTAGATTTCAGGGTGTGCCCCCAATAGGACGCCAAAAGGAGGAAAAATCGACAAATGGAAGATACCTGTAGTTGTAAGCACCGGAATTTTCCATCCCTAAAAAAAAATCGCGTGTGTCACACGACTGTAATATACAGTCGTGCGACTGTAATTAAAAATTACAGTTATACGACTGTAACGTCGGAGCAGGTGCAGAGACCCATAACTCTACAACAGAAAAGAGAAGAAGAAGGGGGAGCAATTAATGCTCCACCCCTGACAGCAAGAAAGCAGAAGAATAAGAGGAGGAAGAGAGGAAAAGAGGGGGACTTTTGGCTCTTAGCTTAAAATCAGAGAGAAAGAGTTTAGTGAGAGAATTAGAGATAAAGGGAAGAAAAAGAGAAAAACACCACAATTTCAAGTTTCTTTTTCTCTTCTTTTTCTTTTCAATTCTTGAGCGTTTTGGATTAAAAATCTATTAGACATCAATAGGTTAATAATCTGACTCTCCAAATTAAATCAATTTCGGACTAGAAACTCTAAGACTCCTTGACATTGTGGAGATTTTGAACCCAACTTCCCAACCTTGACTCAAGAGGAAAAAGAACAAATTCAAGTGGATTGGTGCGTCGCCAGGGGTCATTCTTACGATGGATTAGCGCCAAAAAGATAAACATACTTCAATCTCTCTTTTTCTCTTGCTTTCTGGGTGATTGGATGTGATTTGGTGCATTTTATTTCAATTTTTGCGTTTTCTGTTTCTGGAAATCAAGAATAGTCGTGCGACTGTTCTTGAGTTGTGGAACAGTCGTACGACTGTAAATACAGTGGTACGAGTGTTCTTGATTTCCCTCCACTTATAAACTTTATTTTGAATAATTTTGGCGAAATCCTGAAATTGGAGGATTTACAGTAGCACAACTGTAATTACAGTCTTATGACCGTAATTACAGTCGCACGACTGTAATGCTCGTCCAATTGCAGAATTTCTAAAATAACCTAGAAAAATTTCTAAAAATCTCTAAAAATTCAAAAAAATCAGAAATTCATCAAAATGAATTTTGTTGTGTGCATTCACGACCCTATATTTAATTTTCAGTATGTTTGCATTTAGAATAATACAACGATGGAGACCCGATTTTTCCGAAAACCGACTCATCTCACATGCTAAAATTAAATTAAACCGGAAAATAAATTGTTTTCAAAATGATTTTCTCACAGAACAGAAAATACAGGGATGTTTCAAAATATTTTAAAGGTCTAATCGGGCCGGCTAGCAGAGCCCACCCGGTTATCCCCCTAATTGCATGTTCTCGAATTCTTAAAATCTCATTCTGTCTTACTTAAGTCCTATTTGTGGCATGCCGTATATTGTGCTAACCCTCTGTTTTGCAGCTTTTTATTTTTATTTTTGATGTATTTGATAGATTTAGTCGTGTATCCTAGGCGATTGTATTTTTAGATTATCGTGCATTTTAGGCGATTGTAAAAGTAAAGTTGAGAGTTTTTTCCTTTTTTATTCAATTGGGTTGTATAATTGGCCTCTATTATTTTTTTGTATATTTTGAATGCATGTTTTATTTTTCTGCAATTAATTTCCTGCATTTTGTTTTAGTATCGATTGATTAAAATAAACCAATTGGGATTAGGAAAAGATAATAAAGCGAATTAAATATGGTAATATAAATTATGAAGTGAAAGCAAGCTAGAGGTTAAAGTAAGTCATTTGCCCGAATCCTAAATCTCTGGATTGGGTACAGTAGTCTGTCCTCGGTAGGGAGCTGTACCGGAATTCCCGGATGAGCTGATCCGGGTGGCGACTCTGTCACTGATCTCGGGATTTAAGTTTCGAGGTCTTTAAGTTAAAACGGGAAAATGTTTTCTACAAAAGAATTTCCAAATTAAATCCATAATTTTCTAACTTAAGATAAACAAAACTCGTTTTCCAAAAATAAAACCTAATAATCCAATCGTCTTTTTCCCCAGTTCGCTTCGCCGCGTCCCGTTTAAAAGGTCGTCCGCTCACAGTAGTATAGTGTCTAGAGAGTTCGAGTGTTGTTTGTAATATTTAGTATACGTAAACGGGAACCTAACGCGAAGGTCCTTGAATCAAGTATTGTCGTTGTATAGAGAAAAGATATCCCTGAGGTTGCAAAATACCTATAGGCTTGAGGAAGTGTTTCCTGTGTGACAGATGGGAATACTATCGCTTTCTTAAGTCTATTCTTATGCTTTTCCTTTATGAGAGCATCACATTGTATTTGTATTGAATATTTACGAGATCAATATCGATAAGTTTTCTTCTATCTTACTCTTCATTGCATGACTAACGCCAAGTATGTTTTGATTTCTTATTTTCCATTACATGACTAACGCCAAGTATGTATTGTGATTCATAATAAGATATAGATAAGTTCTCATTTTACTTTGCCTTGGTTAAGATAGAATAAATTATGATGTATGATTGTGGTGCTTCACTTTGTTAAATTAATTGGAGATGATCTTAATATAACTTGGCCATTGTGTATTAAGACCTTTAGTTATTTTGGCAAAGGTATTCGATAATTTATCTATGAGTTATTGAATAAAATCTATTTCTAGACATGCCCGTTGAAATATAACTAATCCAACATACTCTTATCATAGGGATTGAATAGATAATTAATGGATGTGCAACAAATATCTAAGATAAAATGCTTGTATATTTATGTAACTAGATTTTAAACAATAACTCAACTCGTAACTAGTACTTTAATTGATTTGACTTGCTATTTACCCAATTCTCCATATTACTTTATAATTCGATACTCTATAAACACAAAGAAAAACAAACAAAAGTGTACATACTTATTCCTTGTGGGATCGATATCTTTTATTACTATGTTGCGATTCGTATACTTGCGAGCACTAATATCTAAGTGTAATTATTATTAGAAAAATTATTATCAGCAAATTAAGAAATTAGTAAACAAGCAACATAGCACAAGAAAAAAAAAGGAAGCAGAATAAGAAACAAAGAATACAAATAGAAGAAACACAATAGATATAGCAATCCTGCTCTTTTCTTCCCCTTCTTTCTAATAAGAAGAACCAAGTTCTGGTTCCTCTAACCAAAAAGAGAGAAACTTCTATCTTCCCATCTCTTGCTATCCAAGTTTTTTGTGGATTTCATTTCACTTATTGGAAATAAACAAAATAAGCAGGAGAAAAACACAAAACAGAAAATTGTGGGGAAGAAACATAATGAGTATAGAAATCTTGCTCTTTCCTTCTCCTTTTCTAACAAGAAGAACCAGGTTTTGGTTCCTCTAACCTAAAGAGAAAAACTTCATCTTTTCATATCTTGCTGTCCAAATTTTCTTCAGAGACGTAAGCATAGCTCATTCAATCTCTTTGAAATACCCAGTAAGAAGATAAGTTAGCGGAGCTCACAAGCAATCCAATAACATTCAAAAACAAGACCAGAAGTAGCAAGATTAGGCAGCAATATGTATTTCATTTCATCTTCATAAATTAATATACAAGAAAAAATGTCTCATATAATACATGTAATACAGTTTCGCCAATATCTTGTAGAGACATGTTATGTCTATACCAAATAATGATGCTCCTTTTAATTAGTTTATCCTCTGTTGCTTATTTCTTGTAAGCGGTGGAATTTTCCGTCCTTAAAAAAACAAAAAGAAAAAAAAATAGTTGTCGTACATAACTGTAATTACAACCATGGTATTGTATTACAGTCGTACGACTGTAATACCCACCTAGGTACAATAGCCTACACCTAGGAGACAGAAAATTAGGGGCTGAAGGGGAGAGCAATTAATGCTCGCCCCCTTTACAGCTAAAAGAAAGAAAAAAGAAGAGATAAAAAGGAGAAAAAGGCAGGACGAGAGGGGGCTGAAGTCTGGGATTTGAGAGATTTTAGAGAGAGAAAAGAAAGACAAGAGAGAGGAAAAGAAAAAAAAGAGAAACTAGCAAAAACTCATAACTTGACTTTCTCTTTTTCTTTTGAGTCTTGAGTGTTAATGTATAAAACCAGATAGAAATTATAGGGTAACAACTTAACACTAAAACTCAATCAATTTCGGACTTAAAGCTCTCAGAATCCTTGACATTTCGGAAATTTTGGACCCAACTCTTCAAACTCAAAGGAAAAGAAGTGATTTGGTGTGGATTGGTGCGTTGCTAGGGGTCATTCCTTTGGTGGATTAGCGCCAAAGAGGTAAACACACTTCAATCCCTTATTTTCTCCTGCTTTCTGGGTGATTTGGTCTGTTTTTGTGCATTTAAACCTTATTTCTTGCTTTCTGTTTCTGGAAATCAAGAACAGTCGTACAACCGTTCTTGAATTGAAGAACAGTCGTACGACTGTAATTACAATCGTACGAGTGTTATTGATTTCCCTCCAAGTTTTCAGCTTCTTTTGAATAATTTTGGCGAAATCCTGCATCTGGGCCATTTATAGTCGCACGACTGTAATGCTCGTCCAGATGCAGAATTTCCATTTTTAATCTCCAAAAATTTCTAAAAATCCATACAAATTTAGAAAAAATCAGAAAATCATCAAAATGAATTTTGTTATGTGCATTCACGACCTTAGATTTAATTTTCAGTATTTTTGCATTTAGAACAATACAACGACGGAGACCCGATTATCTTGAAAACCGACCCATCTCACATGCTAAATTAAATTGAACCAGAAAATAAAAATGTTTACAAAATGATTTTCTCACAAAACCAAAATACAGGGACGTTTCTAAATGTTTTCCAGGTCTAATCGGGTCGGCCAGTCGAGCCGACCCGGTTATCCCCCTAAATGCATGTTCTCGAATCCTTAAAATCTCATTCTGTCTTACTCCTATTTGTGGCGTGCAGTAAATTGTGCTAACCCATTGTTTTACAGCTTTTTATTTTTATTTTTGACGTATTTAATAGATAAACTCATGTATTTTAGGCGGTTGTATTTCTTTCAGATAAATCCTGTATTTTAGGCGATTGTAAATGTAAGGTTGAGGGTTTTTTATTTTTTGTTTGATTGGATTGTAAGCCATTTAAATATTTACTGCTTACTTTTATTTCCATTTTATCTGTATGCGCGCTGTATGTTTAACTTAATGCAATAAAATTGACTTTAGAATTTTAAAATTCCATACTTGAACATTGGCAAATTTTTTTTTTATTTTGATTAGACACGAAATAGGGGACTTGTCCGGACCTAGATCTCTAGATAGTGTGGCGGCTGTTTGTCCGGTTTAGCTACACTAAAATTTCCCGGTTGAGCTGAGCCGGGTGGCGACTCCTATACTATTCATCGAGACTTAGGTCTCGATTCTTTTATGAATTAATCTAGTTTTCTAAAAATGAATTTCCATTCTAAAAACCCCACGCGAAGGAGGGGTCTGCCCAAAATCGAGGCACCCCTTCCGAAGGGGAGTCCGCGTTTCGTCAAAAATGTCGTCCGCTCACAGTGGCGACTCCGCTGGGGATTTCTTAAGAAAGTTTTCTTAGAAACTTAAAAGAATTTGACAAGCCCTGAAATGTGTCTAATCAAAACAAGGTGGATGATTCTTGTTTGGTATTTTATTTTTGCATTCTTTAGTTAGACATTTTTGCATTAGGTTAAGTATCCCGTTTTTAGCCTGGTGAATTGTTGAAGTGTCATCTTTGTTCCTCATGGTCTTAGGGGCACGGATACGAAACACCACGTATAGCCTCGTACGAACCCCTTCGTTTGGACCCTTGAGTGGGGAGAAGTGAGGAGTATATTTTGCTATGGGAGCCTTGATTTTAACCCTACTTGGACCGAACTCATATAGGCAACATTAGTTGGATTCCCCTAGGATACCAAAATAAATCATGTGAATAAAATAAAATCGCACCTTCATCATCTCCGGTTGATGATCGAAGACTCGGTTAGAATTTTCGACACTGACCATGCTTGGAGAAATAAGGTTGGAAGAATTCGCTTCGTGTGCTATGTGTTATTCACCTCTCGCCATCCCATATCACCATTTTTCATACACATGACATACCATTCATAAAACATTTTTGTATGATACTAACCCACATTTTTATACAGCCATTTGCATTTTATTTTCGTGTGAAAACATTATTCATCCGCTTGCCATTCATACTAACCATTTCTTTTTCAGCCATGACATTACATTTGTGTGATTAGCATTTTTTTTCCACATAGCGTACACAACATCATTGTGTATGTCATGCATCCTAACCCACGTTTTTGTGCAGCCATTTGCATTTTATGTGTCATAAGCATTCCTGACATTTCACCTAAATTAAATTAAGGACATTCCAAAAGACGCCCGCCATGATCATCTCATTTCATAACATATCGGGTATCCCAAATTACCCGTGTTCTGCCAATGCACCGGATTGCATTTGGCCATTCCACCAAATTATCTCATTTAATAGAGACCACAAGGGTCCTAGGTATATTTCTGTGTGATGACTTACACGAGGCATTTCATGACACCACGCTCATTCACTATAGACATTATATAACACTGTGGTCCACATCGAATCATTTCATGACATTACTACATTATCTAAGGTGCTCCCCGAGTGCCGGATTAGTATATATGTAGGGGCATTTCATAACATCCTAAATCATGAAAGGTGTTCCCCGAACGCTGAAACTCTGTCCGTGTCCCTGTTACACGTGACTCTTTTACAACATCATTTCATATCATATGCTCAAAAGCATCAGAACTCTGTCCAAGGAGCAGCCCCATGTAACCATTTCACATCATCTCATAGACCTTCAAAGTGTCAAAACTCTGTCTGTGTGTCGGTACACATGCGATCATTTCACGAATTCACTTGGTGCCCCAAAGGCGTCGAACCCCGGTCCGTGTGACTGTCCACACGTGATCCTTTTGCATAGAATTGGGTGTTCTTGGAATGTCCGAAAAAATAAAAAAATAGAATAATAAGTGGCAATCATTTTCATCATCATTTCACGCGCAACATTACTCCATTCATTCATCATAAGTATTTTCAATGTCTCACTCTTCATGACATCATTCCATACATCGACCCTAAACATTTCCCGACTGATTTCAAGCAGAATAAGCTGGAGCGACCTTGGACGAGATCTCAGGCTTCGAGGGCTGTTGGGGAACGGAGAGCTGTTGAAGTGGAAAGCGACTCTGAGTCTGGGGAAGAAGTAGAGATGGCTAATCCGACATCGAGCCTCGCTAATGCTTTAAAAGATTTCCTAAGATCACAAGACTTCCGTGATATGTTGAAGGAGGAAATACGGGCAGTAGTGAGAGAGGCTGGAGAAACTAGAGGTAGTGGGACCGGAAAAGCGAAGGAGGCCGAATCATCGCAGCAGGGTGGTGATACCTCAGCTAGTCTGGAAAAGCTGCAAGAAATAGAGGTAGCCATGGAAAGAAAGATGAAGGAGAAATGCTTTGAATTGGAGGAGGCGGTGGCTCAGTTGAAGAAAGGGGCCAGTGTCAGTATAGAGTCTAAGAAGGGAGTTAATGTTGATGCCATGATCAGTAGGGGCATCGAGACTTTTCCCTTCGGCTTCCAAATGCCAAGGGTGCCTTCTTATAAAGGAATGGGTTCCCTAGAGGCCCATGTATGTCTCTACGCTCGGGTCATGCTGACGGCGGGCGCCACCAAGTAACAATTGATTAATCTCTTCCCGACTACCTTGGAGTGAGGAGCATTGGGGTGGTATAACTCATTATCAGAGGATGAACAGTCAGATTGGGAGGTTCTGTCAGTAGCCTTTATGAAATATTACAGCTTTAACACCAAGATTCAGGTGAAGCTGTATGATTTGGAGCGGATCAAGCAAAAATCCAATGAGCCTTTTGATGAATATTACTAGCGGTGGATGACTAAGATGATCCTTCTGAAGAACCGCCCAGATGAAGATGAACTGATACAGAAGCTGATCGATGGCAGTAAGGATGTCTTTAAGAACAATATGAAGTTTCATCCATTTAGTGAACTTAGTGAAGTTTACAGCATGGCCATGAAGATCGAGCGAGATGAAGAAGAGAAAGCGGCAAGTCATAAGGGTGGTAGAAGTTCAGGTTACAGTTTTGGGTATAGATCAATGACTGTAGCCGGGTCTGGTGGCGGTTCTAGCTCAAGTTCTAGTGGAAAAGGGGGGCAGACCTCAGAAGTAAAGCAAGTAGAGGTTGCTATAGTAACCCAACAACAAGGCAGTCAGAACAGGAATCCAGGAGGACAGGGCATATCAGCTTGGACTCTTCCTTTAGTCAAGATTTTTGCTAAGTGTAGAAACGGTGGGTGGCTACATTCCTTAAGGCCATTTGAAAAACCTTCTGAGGTAGATAAAGATAATTTCTGCACATATCATGTTGTCGCCGGCCACAGGACCAACAATTGTTATAAGCTAAGGGACGCCATTCAAAAGCTGATAGATGAAGGGAAACTGCAAGAACCAGCTAAGCCCAGCATGAAGACCAACCCGCTACCAGTATTTGAAAAGCGAGTCAACATGGTACATTCAGGATTGCCAGCTAATTTCATCTTTGCTCAAGTCCTTCAAGCAAATCCTGCAATTCAAGTAGTAGCAATAGGAGAAGCTGAAGTATAATCAGAATGTGAGAAGAAGGCGGAACAGAAGGAAATCAAGCTGATAAGCTTGAATGATCTTGATTCTGAAGATGAATATGAAGAGTTTGGCGGGGAGGAGTCAGTTAAGCCTCCAGCCATTGAGAAGCTGAAAGTTCAGGAGGTCTAGAATGTGACCCGAAGCGGCAGGGTGTATCAACCAGCAGATCAGGTGAAGGACAAAGCCCCGATGACTGGATCGGGTAGTACATCAGCACCAGAGGGGGTAGAGAAAGAGGACCTAGTTATTTCTCAGTTAAAGAAGACCCCTGCACAAGCTAGCCTGTGGCATCTGCTCTTGACTTCTAAAGAGCATAGGGCGGCCTTAGTGAAGAAATTGTCGGAGATCGAGGTCTCTCTTATAGCTTCCCCAGAGGCCATGTGCTGTCTGTTGGATAAGATATATACTAGGTCTCCTGATATTATTTTCTCTGAGAAAGATTTTCCTGGTGAAGGGAAGGCACACAACAAGGCTCTTTACATTAGAGCCTATTTGATGGATAAGGTGATGCCATGTGTTATGGTGGACGATGGCTCAGCATTGAATATATGCCTACTGAAGATGCTACCGTTTCTGAGTCTGAGTGAAGATGTACTGAAAAAGTCCTCAACAGTAATATGGGTGTACAATGACTCCAAGAGAACAGTGATAGGGACTTTTGAAACTGAAGTAGAGGTTGGGCCAGTCAAGTCAATGGTCGTTTTCACGGTGACAGATATCCCGGTCACCTTCTCCCTATTGTTAGGAAGGCCATGGTTCCACCCTTTGGGAGGTGTCCCTTCCACCTTGCACCAGAAAATTAAGTTCTCAATAAATGGCGAGTTTGTGACTGTTGAAGCGGATGCCCAATTAATGATTGCTGCTGTGAATAAAGGAGTTGTCCCTTTTGGCGGGTTCCAAGTCGCCATGATCGGAGAAGATGAAGCTACAGATGCTCCCATGGTCATCTATGAAAATTATATGCCAGAGTGGCTATCTCGATATTTGCACAAGCAGAATTTTTCCTGGGCATGGGACTTGGAATCAACTTGTAAGGAGTACCTGAATTCAACAATGACTCGGGGAAACCAAAACAGTTTGGCCTTGGGTATACAGAGGAGACATCTGATCAGAAGAACCCGAGAAGGGGCAATAAAGGTAAGTTTATGATAAAACCATTTCTGAAGGCAGGAGAAGGGCTATACAAGGGCCAGGCTGAACCAGTAAGGGTCAGGAACATTGAATACCCCAGCTTTGAAATATTTGCTGATGTTGTAGACTTTGAGAAAAGTCAGGAGGAACTAGTGGCACCCGTGGTGGTTGAAGAGGTAGCTCCTAAGTCTGTTGTTTTGCAAAGTGAGCCACCGGAAGTGATGGCAAAAGCAGTGGAAGTGCCTGAAGAGAAAAATAAAGAGAAAGCCTGCGATGGAGCTGTAGAAGTAATCTTAGGTGTATTGACTGCTGCTTTAAGTAAGGCATTTGGCAAGTCCAAGGAAGGGTTCGGTGAGGAGCTGATAGCCAAGGTGAACTTGGATTCTGTGGTTGCTGAGATTGCTAAAATCATAGAAAAGGCTAAGGCACAGATGGTTGAAAGTGAAGACATCACTGTTGCTGCTGAGAAAGAAGCCAAGCTGGCTGTGGACCTGAATGATGCCCCAAAGATGGAAGTGGAAGCTGAAGAAGTACAAGGCCCTCCGCTCATGGAGGATGAAAATGATTTTGTTGTATCTGTTTCTTCCATGTTCAATATGAATGATGTACTTTATGACAAGTTTAATGCAATGAAATCTCAGTTTGTTTACTTGTGTGATGTTTATCCTAATAATTCTGTGTATGCATTTAAATCACCATCAAGCATATTTAGCATACATGACACTGCATTGCATCAAATCAACATAAGTACAGATGAAAACCCTGAAAAGGTATTTATTTAACATGAGCTGCAACCCGAAGAAGAGAGAGAATTAATAAGAATATTGCAAAAACATGTTAAAGCCTTCGCTTGGTCATACGAAGACATGCCGGATGTAGACACAGAGATAGCAGTGCACAAGATTCCAACTGACCCCAAGTTCAGGCCAATAAAGCAGAAACTGAGAAGACTAAGGCCAGAGTGGGCTACACTAGTAAAAGAAGAAGTGGCTAAATAGATAGATGCCAAATTCCTTGAAGTGGTGGAGTATACAGAATGGCCAGCCAATATCGTCCCAGTTGCTAAGAAAGATGAAAGAGTCAGGGTGTGTGTCGACTACAGGGACCTAAACAAAGCATGCCCAAAAGATAACTTTCCATTGCCTCATATCGACGTCCTGGTTGATAGTGTAGCAAATGTTGGGATTTGTCACCGGAAATCACCCGATAAATGCGGAAGAACGCGATGATTTCCTCAAATCCAGTCCCAGGAGCAATTGAAGTGGAAATTGAAAAACTTAAAATCAAATAGAAAGGGATTAAATTTCTTACCAGAAAAATCTCTTTCTGAGATGGATGATGACTGCAGAATTCAAAATAGAATTCCTCCTCGTTCCCTTACACGAGCGCCTAACGAACACCGCACGTGCTAGCGTCAAAAATCACAAAGATTAGAGAGTGAGGGAAAGGAGGAGAATTCGGCCAAGTGGGGCTAGGAGCTCTAGTGGTTTGGCCGAATTCCCCTTAGGGTTTTTAACCCTAGGGCTTCCAAATTCCCTTGCTGGAATTTGGGCCCAGTCTGGCTTCTTTGTCTGTGGGGCTTCCTCCTTTTAATTCAGGCCCAAACTTATTTTAATTAGTCTGGTCTAAATCAATATCAAGCCCAATTTTAATTAACCCATGTATTTAATATATTACTCCAAGTAATATATTATTTACATATAAATTAAAATTGGTTTGACTAATTAATTTAATCCATAAAATTAAAATTAAGTCTTCACAAAACAAATTCATATGTAAACCTATACATATGAATATTTCCATCCAGGAAATAATCTCATAATTAATCCAATTAATTATGTGAAGCCAAATATTAATTTTATTATAATGATCAATCCAATTGATCCTTATAATATAATTAATATATATAGTTCTCTCTCCCTAGAGTATACACTCCAAGTGTACTTGTGATTCTTTAAATCGGTGTCCAGTCGTTCAATGTGTACGATCTCGTGGGCCCATCTTTATGTTGGCAGCGGGCCTTTGGCTCGCAGACTGCAGTTGGGCTCTAGCAAGCCACTGCAGCCCCCAATTAAGATAGAGATGGCAGTCTAACTGATATCATAACCCTGTAGTTTAAACTTGTACATCCCATGTCATTGATATCGGTGTCCAACACAGAGGCATGGATTGATCACCCTCTTTTGTGTCCGGACCTTAACTTGATCCCGAATGTACTGATGCTCACAAACAAGTTCCAACTTGTTTGGGTGTGGCCACACTCTTATCAGTCACATTCATCAAGTGGCCGGTGATATCTTCTCAGTTGGTTACTGAGTGACAAATCCCTTCTGCATATCCATAGTATTACCATGTTCAGTGACATACCCGAAAGCACCCATACTTGGCACCCTATTACAGGCCCTTTAGGCGTACCCCTAAGTATGCGACTTCACATGTAGCACCATCATATGGTCAGGTCAAAGGATCCATACAAGTACTACACGAGAATCCATTGTGATACCATACCATGTGGATTACTCGTTTAGTGGATCTATCCAGTACCATGCTCCCAGGCATGTACCCATTAACTTGGTTGACATTCCATGTCCAATGACCAGTAAGACACCGCCATACCACCAGGTTAATAATAGTCCGTTGTTCTATTCATTCCCATGACTGGAACAGACTACGGATCTATTTATGGTCATATCGTTAACCCTATGCATGGTCTTACTGCTAAGTGCATGACACTAGTCGTCATGGATATAGATATGTCCATTGGATACTTCATTTACTATACTGCACAAGATAAATATAATAAATGAATTGATGCCTTTATTAATGACACAAATGAGTACAACACATAAATCCAATAGATGTATAGTACAAATACAAGGACCAATGCCTCGGGACTAGGGCAATTCCAACAATCTCCCACTTGCACTAGTTCCAACTAGGCATGGGCCTAATCCCTATAGATCTAGTATGACCCTTGTGCTTGGGCTGGGCCAGCGCCTTGGTCAATGGATCTGCGACATTATCCTCGGTGTCTACTCTGTGCAATGCAATGTCACCTCTCTCTGCGATTTCTCGTATGAGGTGAAACTTTCTGAGCACGTGCTTTGTGTTCTTGTGTGACCGGGGCTCCTTAGCTTGTGCGACGGCCCCATTGTTGTCACAGAAGATATCAACTGGGTCCTGGATAGTTGGCACTACTCCCAACTCAGTGATAAACTTCTTTATCCACACAGCTTCCTTAGTTGCATCACACGCAGTGATGTACTCAGCTTCTGTTGTAGAGTCCGCTATGGTTGGTTGCTTTGAGCTCCTCTAGCTTACAGCACCACCATTCAGCAAGAATACATACCCTGAATGCGATTGGTACTCATTTTGGTCTGTCTGGAAGCTTGCATCAGTATACCCAGTGACTGATAGCTCTTCCTGACCACCATACACCAAGAAGCTATCCTTAGTCCGGTTAAGTTACTTGAGGATTGCCTTGATAGCTTTTCAGTGATCCTCCCCGGGATCCTGCTGGTATCGGCTCGTCATACTCAGTGCAAAGGCGACATCAGGTCTCGTACACAATATAGAGTACATAATTGATCCAATAGCCGAGGCATATGGAACCAATTTCATGTTCCCCCTGTCCTCCCTTGTTTTAGGACAGTTCTTCTTACTAAGTTTCAGCCCATGGCCCATTGGCAAGAAACCTTTCTTGGCCTGGTCCATGCTAAATCTCTTCAGAACTTTGTCAATGTACGAAGCCTGACTTAGGCCCAGAAGCCGATTTGATCTATCCCTATAGATCCTGATCCCTAGGATCATCTCAGATTCGCCTAAGTCCTTCATTGCGAAGCACTTACTCAGCCACTGCTTTACCCTTTGCAGTGTAGGTATATCGCTTCCAATAAGTAGGATGTCGTCTACATACAGTACCAAAAATGTGACAATGCTCCCACTAGTCCTCTTATACACACAAGGCTCATCCAGATTCTGTATGAAGCCATATTCCTTTATAGCCTCATTGAATCTTAGATTACAACTACGGGATGCTTGCTTCAGTCCATAAATGGACCTTTGAAGTTTACATACCCTTCCCGGATACTTAGGATCAACAAAACCCTCAGGTTGTGTCATGTACACATCCTCGAGTAGCTTTCCATTAAGGAAAGCGGTTTTGACATCCATCTGCCATACCTCATAGTCATACCATGCGGCTATGGCCAGTAGTATCCTGATGGACTTGAAGGCTACTGGTGAGAAAGTTTCATCATAGTCTATCCCATGGACTTATCTGAAACCTGTCGCAACCAGACGCCCCTTGAAGGTATTATCAGCTTTTAGCTTATAGCACCACTTGCAACCTATTACCTTAGCACCCGGAGGTGGATCAACCAAGTTCCAAACTTGATTATCGTACATAGATTGCATTTCTGCCTCCATGGCTTTACGCCAATTCGCAGACTGTGGGCTAGCCATAGCCTCCTAGTAGGTTTTAGGTTCTTCTTCATCCCAGATGAGAAGAGTTTGATCATCGGTGACGAGGAAACCATACCTCTCCGGTTCCCGATGATCCCTACCAGACCTTCTAGGTTCTTGTGTGGCCTGGGTCGGTGCTTCCACTTGTGGAAGCTCCACCTGGGCCTCCGAGTTATCCTCTTCAGGAGCTTGTGGACCTTGAACTTCCCTGAGTTCAACATTGCTCCCACTATCTTTCTGGGAAAGGAACTCCTTTTCCAGAAAGACCCCCTTCCTTGCCACGAACACCTTGTTCTCGGCGGGGTTGTAGAAGTAATACCCTTTGGTTTCCCTAGGGTAGCCCACAAACAGGCATTTATCGGTTTTGGGCTCTAGCTTGCCACTAGTCAATTTCTTGACATGTGCTTCGCATCCCCAAATCCTTAGGAAAGACACATTGGGCTCCTTGCCCGTCCATATCTGATATGGGGTCTTTTCCACTGCCTTAGTCGGAGTATTGTTTAAGATGAGAGCTGCTGTCTCGAGGGCGTGTCCCCAGAAGCTAATTGGGAGAGATGCTTGACTCATCATTGAGCGGACCATGTCCAAGAAGGTCCTATTCCTCCGTTCGGACACCCCATTCCACTGTGGTGTTCCAGGAGGAGTGAGCTGTGGAACTATTCCATGCTCTCTCAAGTATGAGTCAAACTCTAGGCTCATGTACTCACCGCCTCGGTCCGACCGAAGGGCTTTGATATTCCTGCCTAGCTGGTTCTGTACCTCATTCCTAAATTCCTTGAACCTATCAAGGGTCTCGGACTTGTGTTTCATCAGATAGACATAGCCATATCTGCTGAAATCATCCGTGAACGTGACGAAGTACAGATGCCCACCTCTGGTTGCTGCCCTCATAGGTCCACATACATCTGAATGTATTAGGTCCAACAAGCCACTGGCCCTTTCAGCCTTTTTGCTAAAAGGCGCCTTTGTCATCTTGCCTCTTAAACATGATTCGCATGTATCAATTGACTCCAAGTCAAATGACCCTAGGACTCCAGCTTTGTGAAGCCTAGCTATGCGCTTCTCGTTTATATGGCCAAGACGACAATGCCATAGGTAGACTGGATTAAGTTCGTTAGGCTTAACCCTTTTCGCATTTATGTTATAGATGTGATTGGTTTCATTTAAGTCCAGGACATACAGGCCATTATTTAATAGAGCATCTCCATAAAATAACCCCTCTCTGGATATAGAAATTCAACCATTTATAATAGTAAAATCAAATCCAGAAATATCCAACATTGATACAGAGATAATATTCCTGCACATAGCAGGTACAAAGTAACAATGTTCTAAAATCAAAACCAATCCGCTGGGCATCATTAGGTGGTATTCGCCGATCTCTATGGCAGCAACCCTTGCTCCATTCCCGACCCGCAAGTCCACCTCTCCCGACCCCAGCAACCTTCTGTTCTTAAGTCCCTGCACATTGCAACAAATGTGAGAACCACATCCAGTATCCAATACCCAGGATGTTGAAACAGGAAGGTTAATATCTATAACATAAATACCTGAAGAGGACGCACCTTGGCCCCTTCTCTGCTCTCCCATCAGCTTGGGACACGATCTCTTCCAATGGCCTGCCTGTCTGTACCCGAAACAGACGTCCTCAGGACCTGCCTTCTGCTGGGCCTTGGGTTGGGCCTTGGCCTTCTTGGCTTTGGCCTTCTTGGCCTTAGCCTTGGCCTTTTCCTTGGCCTTACCCTTAGCAAGAGGAGCGTTCCCCTTGTTGACCAGCAGCACCGGCAGAGTCTTCTTGATCGACTGCTCAGTAAGCTTAAGCATCCCATGCAGCTCACTGACAGTGCGGTTCATCCCTTGCATGTTATAGTTAAGGATGAACTGATCATAAGAATCCGGCAAGGACGCGAGGATTGTGTCCACCGCCAACTCTTGAGAAATAGGCGATCCGAGACGGGCCAAAGTATCCAAATAGCCCTTCATCTTGAGCACGTGTGCACTCACAGATGTCCCGGCCCCCATCTTACAAGAGTGGAATGCCTTATTGGTCAGGTACCTTTCCTGACGAGCTTGCTCTTGAAACATCTCATTAAGAGTTGTTATCATAGCATAGGCTTGATGGTCCATAAACTGTTTTTGCAGTTCAGGGACCATGCAAGCCAACATAAGGCATGTCACATCCCGGTTGTCCTTGACGTGCGCCTCGTATTCCTCCAGCTGGGCAGCCGGTGGATTACGTCCCTGAGGCGCAGCCGGCACAGGCCTTTCCAGCACATACTCTTTCGACTCTTGTCTTAGAACTATCCTCAAGTTCCTAGACCAGTCTAAGAAGTTAGGGCCGGAAAGCTTGTCCTTTTCAAGAATTGATCGCAGTGATAAGGTATTTGTGTTTGCCATTTGGGTGTTTCTACACAAAAAAACATTGAGAGTGTTAATAAAGGGCTTTACTTTGTTGTTCCCATATAAAATTAATAATGAATCAAGTTATTAATTTAACCGAGTTGTTGGGCTCATGGGCCGAGATCCATATTTCATTAAGATATAGCCAAACGAGGGTTTGGTACAACTATACCTTAATTATTTAGGTAGGAACGCCGTCCAATCCCAACCTAGGGACTCTCGGTTTGATGGGCTTGTTGGCACTTACCCATCTGTGCTTAGGGCCAGGAGAATCCTACTACCCATGCTAAGTCAAAACCTCCATCCAAGTGTTAGAGTATCCCATACTCTAACCCAATACAAAGTGACAATACTCCAGTGCATCCTGCGAGGGCATGGTCTACAACTGGCCTATTCCCACTTCGATTCGGTTTTGAATGAGGGAAGCACTTTTAAGCGACTTAGTAATTTCCGTTTGGTTATTAGATTCAATTATAACGGCTTACATACATAAAGCGGGTGAATGAGCTATTTGTAACATACATTCATACATGCAAATGAATATAAAAATGATTAAATAAAATTAAAATGGACTGCTATGGGCCTATATTACATCCTAATATTATTCTAGTAAACCTATACTAGAAACATATATATTAGGCGGGCCTCCATCTTCTCCTTCTGGGCTTGCACCTCCAATTTGGGCTTGCACCTCCATTTGGGCTCACCACTCCATGGGCTTCTTCTTTTACAAATTTTATAATATTTAATTTAAATAAAATAAAATTACATTAAAAGAAAATGACACGCAGGCCGTATTTACCCAAAAGAAAAATACAACCCATCTCGTAAAAGGCCCAATAGCATCCAATCATACATTCATTCAACCATTCATATGCATCCAATACATACAATTCAAAAGCATGTCATAATGCATGATTTAAGCCCATTTAAATTATGTCAAAGCCATTATTAGGAAATCGCCAATTTTGGCCCACCATGGTTCTAACCCTTAACGGGCTTTGGGCCTCTAGCCCAGGCAGTCCAACTGCTCCCACTGGAATTGGGAAACCATGGGTCCAATTTAGCCGTCCGAGTAATTGTGCCAAAATTACCCGAACCAATTTCCATTAACCATATTAATTTCCAAAACTAATATCACATGAACGAAATAAAATTCATCCAAGAAACCATGCGCATTTAAATTACATAAATTTAAACACACGAATTTTAAAACCAATTAAAATTTCAAAATTGGGCCCCGGACCCAAAATACCCGCAAAATCCAAAACACTGGGCCCGGCCCGCTGCAGCCGCCTGCAACGGCACTGCCGCTGTGCAGTGGCCCCCAGCGGCCACTGCCCAGCAGCAGCCACTTGCGCGGCTGCTGCTGCTGGCGCAGCAGCAGGCAGCGGCGATTCCGCCGCCGGGAGGCCGATTTTTTTTTTTTTTTTTTAAATCCAGAATAAAAAAAAAAAAATAAAAATTAACCAATCATCATCCACAGCAATTCACCAAGAATTACAAAAATACATAATAAAATTAAACTAACATAAACCTATATGCAAATTTAATTTTCATTGCATAAAACATATGGGAAAAATCATAAAACCCATACCATGAATCCCAAACAAAAACATCCATTTTCAAAATAGGGATTCAACCAAATTAATCAATTTCCACGGATCAAAAGCCCGCTCTGATACCACTGTTGGGATTTTTCACCGGAAATCACCCGATAAATGCGGAAGAACGCGATGATTTCCTCAAATCCAGTCCCAGGAGCAATTGAAGTGGAAATTGAAAAACTTAAAATCAAATAGAAAGGGATTAAATTTCTTACCAGAAAAATCTCTTTCTGAGATGGATGATGACTGCAGAATTCAAAATAGAATTCCTCCTCGTTCCCTTACACGAGCGCCTAACGAACACCGCACGTGCTAGCGTCAAAAATCACAAAGATTAGAGAGTGAGGGAAGGGAGGAGAATTCGGCCAAGTGGGGCTAGGAGCTCTAGTGGTTTGGCCGAATTCCCCTTAGGGTTTTTAACCCTAGGGCTTCCAAATTCCCTTGCTGGAATTTGGGCCCAGTTTGGCTTCTTTGTCTGTGGGGCTTCCTCCTTTTAATTCAGGCCCAAACTTATTTTAATTAGTCTGGTCTAAATCAATATCAAGCCCAATTTTAATTAACCCATGTATTTAATATATTACTCCAAGTAATATATTATTTACATATAAATTAAAATTGGTTTGACTAATTAATTTAATCCATAAAATTAAAATTAAGTCTTCACAAAACAAATTCATATGTAAACCTATACATATGAATATTTCCATCCAGGAAATAATCTCATAATTAATCCAATTAATTATGTGAAGCCAAATATTAATTTTATTATAATGATCAATCCAATTGATCCTTATAATATAATTAATATATATAGTTCTCTCTCCCTAGAGTATACACTCCAAGTGTACTTGTGATTCTTTAAATCGGTGTCCAGTCGTTCAATGTGTACGATCCCGTGGGCCCATCTTTATGTTGGCAGCGGGCCTTTGGCTCGCAGACTGCAGTTGGGCTCTAGCAAGCCACTGCAGCCCCCAATTAAGATGGAGATGGCAGTCTAACTGATATCATAACCCTGTAGTTTAAACTTGTACATCCCATGTCATTGATATCGGTGTCCAACACAGAGGCATGGATTGATCACCCTCTTTTGTGTCCGGACCTTAACTTGATCCCGAATGTACTGATGCTCACAAACAAGTTCCAACTTGTTTGGGTGTGGCCACACTCTTATCAGTCACATTCATCAAGTGGCCGGTGATATCTTCTCAGTTGGTTACTGAGTGACAAATCCCTTCTGCATATCCATAGTATTACCATGTTCAGTGACATACCCGAAAGCACCCATACTTGGCACCCTATTACAGGCCCTTTAGGCGTACCCCTAAGTATGCGACTTCACATGTAACACCATCATATGGTCAGGTCAAAGGATCCATACAAGTACTACACGAGAATCCATTGTGATACCATACTATGTGGATTACTCGTTTAGTGGATCTATCTAGTACCATGCTCCCAGGCATGTACCCATTAACTTGGTTGACATTCCATGTCCAATGACCAGTAAGACACCGCCATACAACCAGGTTAATAATAGTCCGTTGTTCCATTCATTCCCATGACTGGAACAGACTACGGATCTATTTATGGTCATATCGTTAACCCTATGCATGGTCTTACTGCTAAGTGCATGACACTAGTCGTCATGGATATAGATATGTCCATTGGATACTTCATTTACTATACTGCACAAGATAAATATAATAAATGAATTGATGCCTTTATTAATGACACAAATGCGTACAACACATAAATCCAATAGATGTATAGTACAAATACAAGGACCAATGCCTCGGGACTAGGGCAATTCCAACAGCAAAAGCAGCAATGTATTCCTTTATGGATGGCTTTTCGAGGTACAACCAGATTCTGATGGATGTGATTGATAAGGTGAAGACATCGTTCATCACGGAGTGGGGTACTTTCTGCTACAGAGTAATGCCCTTCGGGTTGAAGAATGCTGGAGCCACTTACAAAAGGGCTGTCACAACCATGCTGCATGATATGATCCACAAAGAAGTCGAAGTATATGTCGATGATATGCTGGTTAAATCAGTGACCCGGGAGGAACATCCTGTTATCCTGGATGGATTTCTTACACTCATTGGAGAATACAACTTGCAACTTAACCCCAAGAAGTGCATATTCAGGGTCACATCGGGGAAACTGTTGGGCTATGTAGTCAGCTAGAAGGGAATAGAAATGGACCTAGATAAGATCAAGGCCATTCAAGATATGCCAGCCCCAAGGACAAAAAAGGAAGTCCACTCATTCTTGGGCTCTTTACAATACGTTAGTCGCTTCATAGCACGGTTGACTTCCACTTATGAACCAATCTTCAAGCTGTTAAAGAAAGATCAGCCGATTATATGGGATGATGGATGTCAGCTGGCCTTTGAGAAAATCAAGGCTTATCTGGTAAAGCCACCAGTGCTGAGCCCACCAATTCCAGGGAAGCCTTTGATCTTGTACTTAACCGTCGAAGACTCCTCCATAGGGGCAATGCTGGCATAGGAACAAGACCGGAAGAAGGAGTACCCTATCTACTACCTCAGCAAGAAGCTACTGGAACATGAAACCAAATACACACTGGTGGAGAAGACGTGTGTGGCAATGATCTGGCTGACCAAGAAGTTGCGCCATCATTTCCAGTCATACAAGATACAAGCCGTCGCCAAAGTGGATCCAATGAAGTATCTTTATGAAGCACCAGTATTGGTTGGGAAGTTATCTAGGTGGGTGTTACTCTTATCGGAGTTTGACATTGAGTACATCACCAAGAAGACTATCAAGGCGAGCCGTAGCAGAATTTTTAGCAAATCAGCCACTGGAATCTGACTACACAGAAAATCTGGACTTCCTGGATGAACAGTTGGCCATGGTGGAAATAAAGAGATGGGTTATGTGCTACAATGGTGTTGTGAACAGAAAAGGTGCTGGAATCGGCGTAATCATAGCAACACCGGATGGTGAAATCATCCCTTTGTCAAAGAGGTTGGATTTTCCTATAACCAATAACTGAGCAGAGTATGAAGCATGCTTATTCGGGATGGAAGCTCTGTTAAGTCTAGGGGCAAATGATGTCTTGATCATTGGGGATTCACTTCTAGTGATTAGGCAAGCTTAAGGTGAATGGGAGCTGAAAAAAGAAGCCTTACGGCCTTACTTAGAGCTGCTACGATTCAGAAAAGAGTTATTTGGCCAATGTGAATTTGGACATGTCCCCAGGGATGAGAACAAGATGGCTGATGCACTAACGACTCTGTCTTCTATGTGGGAGAATCCAGAAGGAACTTAAGTACGGCCACTGGTTATAGTAACTTCCAAATAACCCTGCTTTGAAGTGCACGAGGTAATGGAGTTGACAGTCGAAGAAAGGCCATGGTTCTTCGATATTTACCAGTATATGAAGGAAGAAAAATACCTAGAGGGAGCTAGTGCTGCTGATAAGATGTCATTAAGAAAGCTAGCTGGCCAGTTCAGAATCTTTAAAGATAAGCTATATAAAAGAACAGCAAATGGAGTCCTCCTAAGATGTCTGACAGAATAGGAGGCAGAAACAATGATGCAATAGGTGCATGTGAGGTCTTACGGCCCACACATGAATGGGCTCGCTATAGCCAGAAAGATAATGAGACAGGGGTACTTCTGGATGACAATGCAGGCAGATTGTATACAAAAAGTGAAGAGATGTCACGAGTGTCAGATATACACAGACATCAGTCACTTGCCGCCACTTAAGCTACATAACCTAGCATCTCCTTGGTCGTTCTCGGCGTGGGGGATTGACATGATCGGAGAAATTCATCCTGCAGTGTCTAATGGACACAGATTCATAGTTGTGGCAGTTGACTACTTCTCAAAATGGGTGGAGGTAGAATCCTTCGTTAGTGTGACAGCCAAGCAAATGGTCAAGTTCATCCAGAAGAACATCCTTCTGTGAGCAGACGACCTTTTGAGAAAGCAGGACGTGGCGAAGTGAACCGGGGAAAATGATTTGGTTTTTATTCGATTTGTGGAACGCGGGTTTAGTTTATCTTACTTTAGGAAAAGTCCTTCGTTTGTTTTGAAATTTGATTTTGTAGAAAAACGTTTCCCATTTTATAACTTAAAGACCTTGAAACCTCAATTTCGAGATCAGTGACAGAGTCGCCGCCACCCGGTTCAGCTCATCCGGGAAATTCCAGTAAAGCTCCCTATCGAGCGTAGACTACTGTACCTAATCCAGAGATTCAGGGTTCGGGCAACTTATCTATTTAACCTCAAGCTTGTATTCGATTATTATTTATAAGCCTATATTTATTCAAGTTATTATCTTTTCTAACCCCAATTGCGTTTATTTTATTAGCCCGTGCTAAAGCATAATGCAGAAAATAAATTGCAGAAAAATAAAGCATTCATCCAAAAATATACAATAAAAGAATAGAGGCCGATTATACAACCCAATCGAATAAAAGATAAAAACCCCCGTCCTCACGTTACAAGCGCCTAAGGTACACGAGGATCTAAAAATACAACCGCCTAAATACACGAATTAATCTATTAAATACAGCGAAAATAAAAATAAATGCTACAAAACAGACTGGCACAGTTTATATTATAAACGCAAATAAGACTCAAATCAGGATAGAATTAGGATTTCTAGAATTGGGGGCATGCATTTAGGGGGATAACCGGGTCGACCCGACCGGTCGGACCAGTTAGACATGGAAAACGGTTTTGAAACGCCCTGCAATTTTTATGCTGGAAAATCAATTTTTGGAAAACATTTGGCTTGGTTACATGCAAATTTCCATTTATGTGGGTCTGTTATCCCGGAATCCAGGGTTCCGTTCGTACGGGTTCCTAAATACACAATCCATCTAGGGTCCAAAATGCGATAACACACCAAAAAAATTTGTGAAAAAAAACTGTTTTGCTCGTTTTTAATATTTTCCGAGAATTTTATAGGGTTCGGGGGTCCGCTAATGCTGGACTATGGATCCGATTCGGATAAAACTACCTCGAAACTCATAAAATAAAACCCCCAAAAACAGGAAAACACTAATATCCATACGTATAGAAATCTAAAAACCAAAATTTTATGACATACTGATGGATTTAGGCTGAAAATGATCACAACAGAAAGCTTAAAATGGAAAACGGACAGTTTTCGGCCGATCGGGACGAACCGGGAGGTTGTCCCTGGAGAACAGAGCCGTACGGCTCTAGTAATAGAGCCGGCCAGCTCTGTTCGTCATGAACATAGCCTACTGAACAGAGCCATACGGCTCCATTCAGGCAATCCGATTCCAAAAGTTGCAAAAACAAAGAAAACGCACAGAAAAGACAATGCAAACAGGTTTAAGGCCTCTCAGAGTTTACCTTGATGTTGTTTGGATGCTTTGAACGTCAAAGAATGGATTGGAAGCTTGAAATATTTCCTAGGTACTCAACCGGCCAAAGAACCGCAACAATCCAAACGAGCCGAAATGAATCCGAAATGGTTTCCAACCAGTGAGCAAAGGTTAAGTAACTTATGTTTAATGTTTAAGGATTGATTTTAAGCTTTACTCTTTATGTTTCTCGGTTCTCAAGTTCACGGTCACCTTCCTCTCTTTCTCTGCTTCTTTTTTTTTCTCTGTATCTTTTTTTTTTTAAGATTGAAAAGCCTCCTCTTCTTTCTGATTTGATTTTCCCTTTTTATACTCCCTTCTCACATATAATATCTAGCATTTATTGGCCGCCTGACTTTGATTATACCCATATCCTGCTTCTGGCAAGACAAGTTGCTTTGTTTTGCAAGGCAACTTATCTTGCCCACTAGAGCCGGCTGGCTCTAGTTTCAAACTAGAGCCGTGCGGCTCTAGTTTTGTTTATATAGCTTTAGGAAAAGTCCTTCATTTGTTTTGAAATTTGATTTTTTAGAAAAATGTTTTCCCGTTTTATAACTTACAGACCTCGAAACCTCAATTTCGAGATTAGTGACAGAGTCGCCACCCGGATCAGCTCATCCGGGAAATTCCGGTACAGCTCCCTACAGAGCGCAGACTACTGTACCTAATCCAGAGATTCAGGGTTCGGGCAACTTATCTACTTAACCTCAAGTTTGTATTTGATTATTATTTATAAGCCTATATTTATTCAAGTTATTATCTTTTCTAACCCCAATTGCATTTATTTTATTAGCTCGTGCTAAAGCATAATACAGAAAATAAATTGCAGAAAAATAAAGCATTCATCAAAAAATATACAATAAAAGAATAGAGACTGATTATACAACCCAATCGAATAAAAGATAAAAACTCCCGTCCTCACTTTACAAGCACCTTGTACACGAGGATCTAAAAATACAACTGCCTAAATACACGAATTAATCTACTAAAGACAGTGAAAATAAAAATAAATGCTGCAAAACAGACTGGTTAGCGCAGTTTATATTATATACGCAAATAAGACTCAAATCAGGATAGAATTGGGATTTCTAGAATTAGGGGCATGCATTTAGGGGGGTAAACAGGTCGACCCGATCGGTCGGACCGGTTAGACCTGGAAAACGGTTTTGAAACACCCTGCAATTTTTGTGCTGGAAAATCAATTTTTGGAAAACATTTGGCTTAGTTACATGCAAATTTCCATTTATGTGGGTCTGTCATCCCGGAATCCAGGATTCCGTTTGTACGGATTTCTAAATACACAATCCATCTAGGGTCCAAAATGCGATCACACACCAAAAACATTTGTGAAAAAAAAACTGTTTTGCTCAGTTTTAATATTTTTTGGGAATTTTATAGGGTTCGGGGGTCCGCTAATGCTGGACTATGGATCCGATTCGGATAAAACTACCCCGAAACTCAGAAAATAAAACCCCAGGAAATACGAAAACACTAATATCCGTGCATATAGAAATCTAAAAACCAAAATTTTATGACATACGGATGGATTTGGGTCGAAAATGATCGCAACAGAAAGCTTAAAATGGAAAACGGACAGTTTTCGGCCGATCGGGACGAACCGGGAGGCTGTCCCTGGAGAACAAAGCCTTACGGCTCTAGTATTAGAGCCGGCCGGCTCTATTCGGGCAATCCGATTCTGAAAGTTGCAAAAACAAAGAAAACACACAGAAAAGACAATGCAAACAGGTCTAAGGCCTCTCAGAGTTTACCTTGATGTCGTTTGGATGCTTTGAACGTCAAAGAACAGATTGGAAGCTTGAAATATATACTGGCAACTCAACCGGCCAAAGAACCACAATAATCCAAATGAGCCGAAACGAATCCAAAATGGTTTCCAACCAGTGAGCAAAGGTTAAGTAACTTGTGTTTAATGTTTAAGGATTGATTTTAATCTTTTCTCTTTGTGTTTCTGGGTTCTCAAGTTCACGGTCACCTTCCTCTCTTTCTCTGCTTCTTTTTTTTTCTTTGTATCTTTTTTTTTTTTTTAAGATTGAAAAGCCTCCTCTTCTTTCTGATTTGATTTTCCCTTTTTATACTCCCCGCTCACATATCATATCTAGCATTTATTAGCCGCTTGACTCTGATTATGCCCATATCCTGCTTCTGGCAAGACAAGTTGCTTTGTTTTGCAAGGCAACTTGTCTTGCCCACTAGAGCCGGGGTAAAATTTCAAAAATCGGGCGTGCACCCTAAACCTAGAAACCGCTCGGGAGACCTTTTCGGGGATTTTGGATTGCGGATAGCTTGGCTTTTAGGACGTTTGAGATACCCAGGTGACATTCCGAGTGCTTTCAAGTCTAATTCAAGACTGTTCGCTCCATAGGTAACATATGAACTCTCATCACAGAGGTCGAAAAAATCCGTGCTCATACCTTGCCAGATATGGGATTCCCCATCATATAGTGTCTGACAATGGAGTGCAATTTCGAAGGGTAACAACTGAGCTGCTCGCAAAACATGGCATTGAGCACCACAAGTCTTCTCCATACAGACCCCAAGCTAATGGTGCAGTAGAGGCAGCTAACAAAGCGATAAAGAAGATTTTGTCAAAAATGGTAACCACCTATAGAGATTGGGCTAACAAATTACCTTATGCTCTTTGGGGTTACAGAACCAGTGTCAGAACACCGACAGGAGAAACTCCTTACGCCTTGGTATATGGTATGGAAGCAGTACTACCAGTGGAAATAAAGCTCAAGTCACTCAGAGTCACCTTAGAAGCTCAGTTGCCAGAAACTAAATGGGTTCAAGCTAGATACGAGCAGTTAGCGGTGCTAGATGAAAAGCGGCTAAAAGCACTGGACCATCTACAAATGTACCAACGCAGAATGGCTAGAGCCTATAACCGAAATATGAAATACTCTAGGCGGCAGTTGAAAGCAGGAGACTTGGTTCCGAAACAATTAAGGCCTTCAAATGTCGATGTTTGGGGAAAGTTCAGACCTAACTGGGAAGGGCCCTATGTTGTGAAGAAAGTGCTATCAAAAGGCGGTGTCAGCATCATGGACATGGACGGAAATGAGTTCACCAATCCTGTCAACCAAGACCGCTTAAAGCTTTACCATGTCTAAACAAAAAATGGAAGTCTGCTAGGTTGAAAACTCAAAAAGAGCGGCCTAGGCAAAAATTAAGACACGAGAGAAAATGATCAGTCGGAAAATCTGGAAGGGACGACTGGTGACAGATTCTGGCTCTGTGTGGAATGTATACCATCTGGGGAATTAATCTTTTCAAGTGTAGTCATTTTGATTTCATCAATAAAGTGAAATGTTTGTTCAAATATATTTGCATGGTTATGATGAAATGCATAAACAAAGTTATCATGCTTAAACGTCCACTTAAAGAAAGCGCTTTGCATTTAACTGGTCGAACATATCACGTTATTTAATAATGAAAATGTGCTAAATACATACAATTTGAAATCCTTTGTCATCCTCCGAATCTAATTCAGTTTTCCAAAGAGCGACAATGATTGTCCAAGAACTTGCCATTTCAAACGGCCTTTGCTTAAAAATAAAAAAAAAGAGTGTTGGAGATTGTGCCCTAAGGCCAATATTGGATTATGTAATTTGACTTCTAAGATTAATCTAGTGTAGATTAATATTATCATTTATGTTTGTATGTTAGCATTTATGATAAGTATCCATGAATAAATCGTGTTATTCTAAATATCCCTAGTCGATTGTTATTATGGGAATAATAACAAACTAAGACTAGTGTGAGTGATAATGGATATTCATAAGATGAATATAGTGTATACAGATACAGATTATACTCACGGGTAATATGTTAGAGAACATGTTACTGGAGACCCACTATAAGATCAAGTTCATGGTCATGTGTCACAACTGATCTTGATTATAGTAGTGTCATCAGCTGATTCCTTTGACCTGAGGTCACCATTGATTCCGGGATGAACTCCTGTTGTGCTTTGACGTAGTCAAACGCTGCTCGTAACAGAGTAGTTATAAAGACTGTGATTGGGTACGATATGACTCATGCCTTGGGATGTGAGTGACAGATATGGGATTTTGTCCCTCTCTATCAAGAGAGCGATATCACTGGGCCCCTCGATAAGTAAGACTGTTAAATGCATGGCCGTGCTCAAATAATTGATAGAGTATCAATTGATTTGTCTAAACAGTTTACTTTGAGATCGAGAAAGCATATGATTAATTATATAAGATTGACAAGTGTACCATGTCTTATGATTAATCATGATATCAAAGAGACAAAAGGGAATATGACATTCTATAAATAGGTATTGGATCATTCCAATCATATTAATTGGGTAGTCGTAATGGCTTGCTAGAGTCCGCTTGTGACCTATAAGGACATTATGGTAATTTCCTTATTGCCAATTAATATGAACCTATGGGGTCACACACAAGAGCAAAATGAAGTTCATCTTAACGGGTATAAATTATTATTGGATAATAATTTATGAATGAGAAAGAGAATAAATATATATAGTGATATATATTTATATATATATGTATATGTGAATATTAATATGATTAATATTGCATAAGTTATGCCACATATTATAATTAAATTATATAGAGATATAATTAATTATAATATTGTATATACATATGTGTATTATGGAGAATTGGTTTGATTTAATATTAATTGAGAATTAATATTAAGTTGTGTGGGTTAATTTATAATTATAACTAATAAGTGTATTAAGGTATAATTATAATTAACTTATTAGGTTATATATATAAGGAAATATATAACCTAATTGGGGGACAATTAAAAATGATATAACAAAAGGTTTTTCGGCAGCCACAATAGAGTGAATAGTGGCAGCCGAAATTCTCAACAAAACTCCAAGGAAAAATCTGATTTTTTAGTACCTCTCTCTCGTTCGAAGAATCGTTCTTCAATCTCGGCGCTAGCACGCGGTGAATGAATTGCTCCGTGTGGATCAACCGTAGAGGGAAGCTACTTTGGTTCCTAATTGATTCAAAACCTACAAAGAATTAAGGTAATTCTTTAACCCTCCTTCCAATTCAATGCAATGTACATGGGTCCTTGGTGGGGATTAATCCTTTTATTTCCGCTGCGTATTGTTTTTGAATGATTAATTCCCCAACAGTGGTATCAGAGCCACTTGTATTTTGATTGAATTGGATTTATGTTTTGATTGGATCAAAATTGCATGTTAGGGTTTGTATGATTTTGATTGGATCAAAATTGTTGTTAGGAGTTTGTATGTTTTATTTAGGGTTCTATGTTATTGTGAATAACAAAATAAAATTTGATTTTATTGATTAATCATTGTGAATGATTTTATGTTAATGATTTGGAATGTTTAAGGGGTTTTGGAATCATGAATTTGATTCATGGGTTTTTATTGAAATTGTTTCAATTCAATTTAATTAAAAAAAAAAAAAAAAAAAAAAAAGATGTTACTGTTCGTATTCTGGGCATAATGCCCAGAATACTTTTTGGCCAGCAAATTGCAATTGCAATTTGCAATTGAAGTTTGCAATTGCAATTTGCAATTGCACATGCTGCGTAAGCAGCATGCTGCTTACGCAGCATGGGCTGCGCGCTGTATTGGATACTGTAGTGCGCGGCCCGACGAGCCTGCTGTCCGACAGTTTTAACCCCTTTTTCGTTTTAAGTGTGGAAAATTGTTTCTGCAAATTTACAAATTTTCTTTTCCAAATTAATTAATTCTAAATACAATGTGATTGTATTTTATCACTTTGAACCCTAAATATTTTAGATATAAAATTATTGTTGATAATTTTATGCATGGTGTTATGGTATGGTTTTGGACCCGTGGATGCTTTATTTTATTTATTATGGTATTATATAAATACGACCTGCGAGTCGTTTGTATTTATGTAATTTTAATTTTACTAGATAAATTGTATAGGATGCAATTTATGATATGTAAAATTTATTTTACTAGAAAAATTGTATAGGTTGCAATTTTTTGTAAAATATAAATCCATGAGATGGTGCTTAGAAGCAAAGACGTGGAGGCGGATCCAAGAGGCGGTGCAATGACCATGTGATGGATGCTACCACCTAGGATATGACCTTGTTGATTTTCATATTGGCCTATGAAAATCAATGTAGATTTAAACCATACCATAACACGGTTCGAGTCATATGCATGCTTTATTTTATTTAGATGCCATGTGATGCCATGCTAGATATTCTATATGCATGCTAGACAATTGTATGCCATAAGATGCCATGCTAATTAATATTAACAAAAGTATGATTAATATTAATGCCATGAAATTGTATATGATACAATTAACTCACAGGATTTAATAAACCCTAAATAAATTTAAGAAGTTTATATTTGCCACCCAATTACGTATAGCACTAGTCAAGTACTATGTTCGCATCATGGTAGCACGCCAAAGCGGTTACGCATGTTGTGACCTTAGCGAAGCGATAATATGAGAAAAGGTGGTTCTCATTGTGTTGTAATTGGTTTAACAAAGGGTTAATCAAAACGGTGTTTGAGCCCGAGGCAAAGATGAGATGAGTAACATACAAATTAAATATATTGATATAAGATATCAATCATCTCATAAATTTAGAAGAGTTGCATAATGATGCAATTGGCAAAGAAGTGCACATCCAAAATATGTTTAAATGGTTTAAAGCATGATTTTGAGTCTTTGCCTACCAAAATTATATTTAATCATAAGGACATGCCAAAGCTGTGTTATGGTTAAGTATGGATTTTGGATCTTCACCTACTTAAATAATTTTCAAAAGGGTTATTTATTTAAGTGGGAGCATTTTTAAATAAAAATCTTTACACGCTTTATTATAGTTATAATTGCTATTACCTTTGATCTCGATTGTTATTTATGAGAATTGTTCTCAAACAAAAGGAAATATAGGCTCTCAATAATCCTTTTACCAAATGAACCACTGGCAATAGTAACACGAGTATAAAGAGATGCTTATTTGAAGCATCAAAGTGACTCTGTTAAAATTTATTATCTTACACTTGCCACCAATCCTTCCGCACGTGGAAATTTTTCTTGAGGTATATGATACATCCCAAATGGAAATGTTCCATCAGTTAGTGAGCAAGAAAAGATAAGTGTTTGAGGCAACATTTTCTCATTGGCCTCCAAAAGGCATTAAGATGGGATCTTGAATTCATTATTTGATAGTCATTGGTGATGAACTATCATTTGAATGACATGGAGAAAATTGTGAATTAGTTGCATAGGATGCAAAAGAATGTTAAGTTATCCATAAAGGATAAGCCCGCCTCGAATTGTGTGCTTATGGTTCAAAAGGAAAAAGGATAAAAGGAAGGTCGATAAGCATAAAGACCGAAAGGGTTTGGGTGAAAGTGCTTTAAAGGCCAAAGCTGTTGGCATAGAGAGATCTCCAAAAGAAGGGTATTGCCATTTCTAGAATGAATCAGTCATTAGAATAGAAATAGCAAACTCTGTTTGGAGAACTATAAAAAGATGAAAGGAAGTAAGACTGCTACCCTAAGTATTTATTAATTATTCTACCTTTTGTTTCTATATCAAAGGTTACCCGTTGTGAATCTCATATTAGTAGAATATGAAGAATCTCAAATTGAGTAGAAACCTTATGAAGGTGAAAGGTGGAATGCTAATAGGCAAGAGAAGCAAAGGTTGTTACATGAAAGTTATGAACTTTTGGTTAAAAGTTATGAACTTTTTACATAAAAGTTGTGAACTTCTGGTTGAAAGTTATGAACCTTTTACATAAAAGTTATGAACTTTGGTTAAAGGTTATGAACTTTTACATGTAAGTTATGAACTCTTGTTGCCTATTGGGCTTGTTGTCTTAAGTGAACAAATGTTGTTTATTTTATAATTGTAAATTATAAACTTTATAAAGACATGATTATGAAATGTAGATTTACATAATTGTCTTTATATGTGGAGCCCATCTGTAACATAAATATTGTAAGGATCGAATCAAGCAGTTTGATTCAACCTATTTTGGCAGTGTCGCCTTGGATATATAAGCAAAGTCGCATTTCGAAACTCCATAAGAATGGACTTTTGGATTCATGAGATTATGAATCATTTTGAATCATGCGAATGTTGTTTATTGTAAAAGATGACAAAAATGTTTCTTTGCTAAAAGTAGTTAAAGAATAATCAATTTATTAAGCATTATACATATGGATGTATATGAATTTTTTAAATCAAGTGCTAAAGGAGGTTTTAATACTTCATTACTTTTATGGAACTTTTTCACTAGATAAGAGCATCTAATGAAACACGAGTTTGGAACTTTTGAAGTGTTCAAAAGCTTGTAAAATGGAGAATGAAGTATCTTGACAAGATAGTAAAGTCACTTAGATATGATCCAAGTGGTGAACATTTGAGTCAAGATTCTGACAATCATCTTAGGGATTGTCGGACTGTCTCACAATTGACTCCTCCAAGTACGCCACAAAGTGTGTTGTGTCGAAAAGGGAGTAGTCGAACTCTATAAAGATATAGTTCAATCTATGATGAAGTCAAGTTGATCATCTTTTTCTCGAAAATATGCCATTAAAGCAGCTGTGTATATTGTGAACCAAGTTCCGTCTAAAACGATTCATGAATCAACATATGAGATATGGATGGGTAAGAGACCCAAGTTGTTTCATTGATAGATTTAGAGTTGTAAAGCTTATTTCGAATAAGTTGGCACCTAAACTATTTAAATGTCGTATTGTGGATTACTCGAAAGGAAACTAGGAGTTGTTACTTTTATATTTCTTTGGGATACAAAGTGGTTGTAGCTAGAAATAGTTTCTCCTTGAAAAGGGAGTAAATTTCTAGAAGAGTTAGTGGGAGTAAAGTACACCTACAAAACTCGTAATTCACAAAGTGACATTAACGTTGAAGAGGAACATGGAAATGGTTTCATGATCATTGTTGAAATTACACAAGTCCAATGAAAATCTAGTGGAATACGACATGATTAGGAGAGATATGGATTTCTCAAAATCATGATGTAGTTTTACTAGATTGGAATAAGTCTTCTTTTATGAAGAAGCAATGTTAGATTTTGAATCTAATAAGTGACTTGATGCTACAAAGGTTGAAGATAAGTCCATGTCTGACAATCAAAGTATAGACTTTGATAAGTCTTTTAGAAGATGCATATGCAATGGTTGCAAGTGAGTTTTCAAATTGAAAACCGATATGGATGGAGATCTTCAAACTTATAAAGCACGACTAGTGACTATAAGGATACGAACAAATTCATAGTAGGACTATGATGAAATCCTCTTTAGTCATTAATCATGATCAAGTCATATTGAGTTCTTATTGCCATATCTCCATAATATGATTATAAAATATGGCAAATGGATATGAAAATGTATTTTTTACGTGAAAATATGATTGAGGATGTGTACGTGACACAACCCAAAGTTTTGAGCATCCAAAGAATTCAAATAGCGTATGCAAGTTTTCAAAGATTCTCATAAGGATCGAAACATGCATCAAATAGTTGGAATCATAGTTTTGATAAAGAAATCAAATGGTTTGATTTTATCAAAAGGATGATGAATCTTGTGTTTCAAAAGGATCAGTGGGAGCATATCGGTATTCCTAATGCTATATGTGGATGACATATGGCTTGTTGGAAATAACATTCTTACCTTGCAAGAAGTAAAATCTTGGCTAAGAAAGTAATTTCAGTTAATGTTATAAGCATGAATGCCTGTATTCTTGAAATTGGAATCTATACAGATAGATCTAAAAGAATGTTTTGGCTTAAGTCAAAGCATTGAAAGCGTTCAATATAAAAGACTTAATAGAAGCTTGCTTATGTTAACTGTGTAAATAGTTGCACATATACAACTGATTGCAATTAGTTGCAATATATCAGTCGAGATCTAGTATTCTCTTAAAAAGAGAAGTTATGATTTTGAAAGGTTCAAAATAAAACGTTATAGCTAAATATCTATAATAGCAGCCAAAGTATACAGTTACATGTGATGTAAAGAAATTTTGGATGAATAAGTTCATCAAAAATTTTATGTTTTTGTTCTAAGCATTGCTTATCCTGTGAGACTATTGTAGGGACAATAGTTCAATGCGTAAGAACCTTGTATGACACAAGCATATACTTAGGCGTTTTTCACTAATTTAGAGAGGCTGTCTCTAAAGAGAGAGTGAATATGTGTAAAGTAGCAACGGAAGCGAAAATTAATAATTCATTGACAAAGACTCCTGCACGAGTGAATACATGAAAGTCATGTAGGTCAATGGGTATAAGATACATGTATGATTGGCCATAGTGCAAGTGGGAGATTGTTGGAGATTGTGCCCTAAGGCCAATATTGGATTATGTAATTTGACTTCTAAGATTAATCTAGTGTAGATTAATATTATCATTTATGTTTGTATGTTAGCATTTATGATAAGTATCCATGAATAAATCGTGTTATTCTAAATATCCCTAGTCGATTGTTATTATGGGAATAATAACAAACTAAGACTAGTGTGAGTGATAATGGATATTCATAAGATGAATATAGTGTATACAGATACAGATTATACTCACGGGTAATATGTTAGAGAACATGTTACTGGAGACCCACTATAAGATCAAGTTCATGGTCATGTGTCACAACTGATCTTGATTATAGTAGTGTCATCAGCTGATTCCTTTGACCTGAGGTCACCATTGATTCCGGGATGAACTCCTGTTGTGCTTTGACGTAGTCAAACGCTGCTCGTAACAGAGTAGTTATAAAGACTGTGATTGGGTACGATATGACTCATGCCTTGGGATGTGAGTGACAGATATGGGATTTTGTCCCTCTCTATCAAGAGAGCGATATCACTGGGCCCCTCGATAAGTAAGACTGTTAAATGCATGGCCGTGCTCAAATAATTGATAGAGTATCAATTGATTTGTCTAAACAGTTTACTTTGAGATCAAGAAAGCATATGATTAATTATATAAGATTGACAAGTGTACCATGTCTTATGATTAATCATGATATCAAAGAGACAAAAGGGAATATGACATTCTATAAATAGGTATTGGATCATTCCAATCATATTAATTGGGTAGTCGTAATGGCTTGCTAGAGTCCGCTTGTGACCTATAAGGACATTATGGTAATTTCCTTATTGCCAATTAATATGAACCTATGGGGTCACACACAAGAGCAAAATGAAGTTCATCTTAACGGGTATAAATTATTATTGGATAATAATTTATGAATGAGAAAGAGAATAAATATATATAGTGATATATATTTATATATATATGTATATGTGAATATTAATATGATTAATATTGCATAAGGTATGCCACATATTATAATTAAATTATATAGAGATATAATTAATTATAATATTGTATATACATATGTGTATTATGGAGAATTGGTTTGATTTAATATTAATTGAGAATTAATATTAAGTTGTGTGGGTTAATTTATAATTATAACTAATAAGTGTATTAAGGTATAATTATAATTAACTTATTAGGTTATATATATAAGGAAATATATAACCTAATTGGGGGACAATTAAAAATGATATAACAAAAGGTTTTTCGGCAGCCACAATAGAGTGAATAGTGGCAGCCGAAATTCTCAACAAAACTCCAAGGAAAAATCTGATTTTTTAGTACCTCTCTCTCGTTCGAAGAATCGTTCTTCAATCTCGGCGCTAGCACGCGGTGAATGAATTGCTCCGTGTGGATCAACCGTAGAGGGAAGCTACTTTGGTTCCTAATTGATTCAAAACCTACAAAGAATTAAGGTAATTCTTTAACCCTCCTTCCAATTCAATGCAATGTACATGGGTCCTTGGTGGGGATTAATCCTTTTATTTCCGCTGCGTATTGTTTTTGAATGATTAATTCCCCAACAAAGAGCTCGCTGGGGTGAAAACCGAAAGGCACCTCTGGCAAAAATTAGAGCAGCTCGCTAGGCTGAAAACCCGCATTGGGCAACCCAAGCAAAATTTAGAGTACTTCCAGATTCACCAAATACAAGGGGTGAGAAGCCAAGTCTTCCCATTATTTCCCCAATAGGATTCTCCATAACTCCCCAGCGGAACATTTACAAAGGATACTATGATCTTTCCCTCAGCATCGTTACGCATTCCCAGCAATTATCTCATTTCCCCAGCAGTCCTCATATATCTTTAACAAGGTGAAGCCTTATGCAAAGAGCTTCTTCCACCAGCCAGGGGCAAGACATACCTTCCCCAGCAGAAAGGAGAAATTTTAATCTTGCACAAACAATAAGAAATGCATCACTTAATCTCCATATGCATATGCATCATAGTGCATACATACACGACATACACAGAGCATGCATCCCCATCGAAGAGGCAAAAATTTTTGTTCAAAATCTCTCGATCAAGGAATGAAGACTTGCTATTTCTAATGCAGGAATTCCTCATCACTGTCTCAGACACGGACAAATCTCTAGTAGATCCGTCTCGGGTAACATAGACCCGGTATCGGCCCAGGTCGGCTTCGTTCCACGTCCCCAGTAGATCCACCTCGGGTAATATAAACCCGGCATTGGTCCAGATCGGCTTCATTCTAGATCCCCAACAAACTTTTTCCTTAGGTAACCTAAACCCGGTATCGGCTTATTTCATCTTCTTCCCTGCCTCGGGTAACCTAAACCCGGTATCGGCTTAACCGCATTCCACCTTCCCTGCCTCGGGTAACTTAAACCCAGTATCGGCCTATCCACCTTTCATTTTCCTTGCCTCGGGTAACCTAAACCCAGAATCGGCCTATCCGCCTTTCATCTTCCTTGCCTCGGGTAACCTAAACCCGGTATCGGCTTAACCGCATTCCACCTTCCCTGCATCGGGTAACTTAAACCCTGTATCGGCCTATCCGCCTTTCATCTTCCTTGCCTCGGGTAACCTAAACCTGGTATCGGCCTATCCACCTTTCATCTTCCTTGCCTCGGGTAACCTAAACCCGGTATCGGCTTAACCGCATTCCACCTTCCTTGCCTTGGGTAACCTAAACCCGGTATCAGCTTATTTCATCTTCTTCCTTGCCTCGGGTATCCTAAACCCGGTATTGGCCTCTCCGCCTTTCATCTTCCTTGCCTCGAGTAACCTAAACCCGGTATCAGCTTACCTGCATTCCACCTTTCCCGCCTCGGGTAACCTAAACCCGGTATCGGCCTATTCCATCCAACCAATTCAACGCATCATCACGACAGTGAGACTTCAGCAACTCGGTTGCACATTTTATTTCTTATGTCTACGGCGCTTTGGTTCGCACTCTCAAATTCATCACCTTAGGTATCTTAGACCTGGAGTCGGGTGTCGAATTTGATTACGCGAGGGGCAGCTGTAAGCGTCAGAATTTTTCATCCTAAAAAAAAAGAGTTAGTCGTGGTACTATATTACAGTCGTACGACTGTAATACTAGTTCAGGTACAGCAGCCTACACCTAGGAGATAGAAAATTAGGGGCTGAAGGGGAGAGCAATTAATGCTCGCCCCCTTTGCAGCTAAAAGAAAGAAAAAAGAAGAGATAAAAAGGAGAAAAAGGCAGGAAGAGAGGGGGCTGAAGTCTGGGATTTGAGAGATTTTAGAGAGAGAAAAGAAAGAAAAGAGAGAGAAAAAGAAAAAAAAAAGAGAAACTCACAAAAACTCATAACTTGACTTTCTCTTTTTCTTTTGATTCTTGAGTTTAATGTCTAAAACCGGATAGAAATCATAGGTTAACAACTTAACACTTAAACTCAATCAATTTCGGACTTAAAGCTCTCAGAATCCTTGACATTTTGGAAATTTTGGACCCAACTCTTCAAACATCAACTCAAAGAAAAAGAAGGGGTTTGGTGTGGATTGGTGCGTTGCCAGGGGTCATTCCTTAGGTGGATTAGCGCCAAAGAGGTAAACACACTTCAATCCCTCATTTTCTCCTGCGTTCTAGGTGATTTGGTGTGTTTTTGTGCATTTAAACCTTATTTTCTCGCTTTCTATTTCTGGAAATCAAGAACAGTCGTACGACCGTTCTTGAATTGAAGAATAGTCGTACGACTGTAATTACAGTCGTACGACTGTTCTTGATTTCCCTCCAAGTTTTCAGCTTCTTTTGAATAATTTTGGCGAAATCCTGCATCTGGGCCATTTACAGTCGCACGACTGTAATGCTCATCCAGATGCAGAATTTCCATTTTTAATCTCCAAAAATTTCTAAAAATCCATAAAAATTCAGAAATATTCAGAAAATCATCAAAATGAATTTTGTTGTGTGCATTCACGACCGTAGATTTAATTTTCAGTATTTTTGCATTTAGAACAATACAGCGACGGAGACCCGATTCTCCCGAAAACCAACCCACCTCACATGCTAAATTAAATTAAACCGGAAAATAAAAATGTTTTCAAAATGATTTTCTCAGAAAACCAAAATACAGGGACGTTTCAAAATGTTTTTCAGGTCTAATCGGGTCGGCTAGCCGAGCCCACCCGGTTATCCCCCTAAATGCATGTTTCCGAATCCTTAAAATCTCATTTTGTCTTACTTGAGTCCTATTTGTGGCATGCTGTAAATTGTGCTAACCCGTTGTTTTGCAGCTTTTTATTTTTATTTTTGATGTATTTAATAGATAAACTCGTGTATTTTAGGCGGTTGTATTTCTTTTAGATAAATCATATATTTTAGGCGATTGTAGATGTAAGGTTGAGGGTTTTGTATTTTTTGTTCGATTGGGTTGTAAGCCATTTAATTATTTACTGCTTACTTTTATTTCCATTTTATCTGTATGCGCGCTGTATGTTTAACTTAATGCAATAAAATTGACTTTAGAATTTTAAAATACCATACTTGAACATTGGCCTTTTTTTTTTTATTTTGATTAGACACGAAATAGGGGACTTGTCCGGACCTAGATCTCTGGATAGTGTGGCGGCCGTTCGTCCGATTTAGCTACACTAAAATTTCCCAGTTGAGCTGAGCCGGGTGGCGACTCCTACACTATTCATCGAGACTTAGGTCTCGATTCTTTTATGAATTAATCTAGTTTTCTAAAAAAGAATTTCCATTCTAAAAACCCCACGCGAGGGAGGGGTCTGACCGAAATCGAGGCACCCCTTCCGAAGGAGAGTCCCCGTTCCGTCGAAAACGTCGTCCGCTCACATTTCTCTTTCCCTCTCTTATTTTATATGTTTACTTAAGGAGCTTAGTAATCATATCATAATATCAAATGTCAACATTACATACCCATAACACAAGCATACACAGTTTAAATCCCATATTATCAAAATTTGCATTCAAAAATCTATTTCATTTCATTTCTAGCAACACATGAAGGCCATTCATTAGCATTTGAGATTTTTAAACACTACTCAATAACCACCAATTCTAGAGTGCCAATGTGCATATAACACAAATTAATATTGCACCATAAATAAAATCAGCATTTGGCCGAAGAAAATATGCAAACCATTTCCAGCATTAACTTAATCACAATACACACATAAAAAAAATCAGTTAAAACCCAACTAAACATGCATATAAGCATCATTCTAATCCAACCACACACATACATTCATATTTTACACCATAGAGAGGACTTTCAAGACTTACCTGTAACACCATCACTGCCTGGATACTCGTCCAAATGTTGGTCAGACCACTAGAGTTTTCTTTAGGAACAAATCCTCAAATTTGCATAAGTATGCTAAGACTTGAACAACGAGAACACAAAACAAAAAATAGAAAAACCAGAGAGGGAGAAGTACCACTGGTTTGCAAGGAGAAGGGCACTCCTAAATCTACTGCCGACGGCATTCAGTCACGGCGGATTCCGATGAGCCTCCGGTGACCGAACTCGGTGTTATATGTTATATTTTGTTATATTTTGGCTTAGTTTTAGGGGCTTAATTGTGTATATTTTAGTTTATTCTTTGGGCTTCCTACTGTTGTGTGTGTTTTTATATTTGCAGAGGCTTAATTGGAGATTTGGGCTGTAAAAGCTAATTTGGGCAAGGTTTTATCAAGACTGGAGCTGTAGTGCAATTTTCTAATTTTAACCTTACCCAAGGCTAAATTTCTTCCGTCAGGGGCTGTTCAAGAATTTTCCTAATTACGGGCTGACAAGAATTGAAGCAGATTAAGGCCCTAAATTAGAGAGCTTGGACGTGGATTAAGAGGCTATTTTGGGAAAACCTTTAATTTTTGTGGTCTTTAGGGTTGGATAAATAGGGAAGATATGTTAGTTTTATAGATATATAGAGAAAAACAAAGAAATCAGAACACATTTTTTCTTTTCTTAAGAGTTTTATCAACATGAGCAGCTAATTTTCTTCTTCATCTAGGGGATTCAAGGCTTGGATGTATTTGATTGTGAGATTGTTCTAACTTTAATCTTCAATTTAATTCTCCATATTCTTATTCTTGCTTCTAGAGAGAGATTTCTCTCTTTTGTTATTTTGTGACTTAAATTTCCTGGCTAGCTGTTTGGATTGCAAATTAATGATCTGTTATCAGTGAATGGGATTCGTAATCATCTGATTCATTGTATTTAGAACAATAAAAGGAATAAGGATTTAAACTTAAATCAATATCTCTAAGAATTGGTTGGTTTAGAATAGGCTTTTCTAGAACTTAATGCTTTCGGAAAATTAAATCCTAGCCACTAAGGAAGGATTGTTTGACGAATAGGGAAGTGTTTGAGCCGTGCTAAATAGATTCCACATCAAGAATTTTATATCCATGTTATGGATGTAAAATATATAGTTAATTTAAGTACAAGCATAACATTTATGTAAATTTTTATGTACATGTCATGTATATAAATAAACAAAATTAATTAAAATAAAACATCATTATGAACATATATCTAGCTAATATGTAATTTTTTTATATTCCCCGATGGATAGAAAAAATGAAATGAAAGAAATACATCCCACGAGAATAATTCACGACCTTTTAGTACTAAATATGGGCGTGGTAGGGTGATATCATCTTCCCTACACGTAATTAGCAAACGAACTAATATAATCTCTGGTTATTTAAGATGTTCAATTGGACCAAAATTCGATTGGTGGTGACTCTACAAAAACTTCGTTATTATCCTAAGCATCTCAATAAATCATTATAACAAATTGTCATGTGAACTATAAAATTAACCTAAAATTTTTCGTCCGTCGGCTCGGTTCCGACACGCATCTTCAAGATTGAATTGACTATATTAAAGATTTAGTTGTTCCTCATCAATTACATGGTTATTGATTGTAATTGCTTTGCTGGATGATGCCATAGGGAAAACTAGATAAAAAGGGTTGAAAGGAAAAGACAAAGATTTGCCAGAAAAAGCGAAGGTCGGAACTCGTCAATCTAGAGGAGAAAGTCTAGAGAGAACAAGACGGTTTTGGCTTTGACATGGATAGTTTTGATTAAAACATGAGAAGAAAATATCGAAATCCTCAATTTTAATATGTTTAAATCTCCAACGGTATTTATGAAAATAGACTTTCTTATTATGCTATACATGCTTTTAATTTTGTGAAAAGTTGTGTTTAAAATAGGTGTAAATTCAAGAATTATAAGTAAATTTATCACCTAATCAAGTATGGAAGTAAAATGCTACTATATTAAATTTGTTCCTTCAAAATCCTCAAAACCTGTAGAAACCCATACTCATAGCTTTCTAGTTAAGCTAAGAGTGAAAAAACCGTTCTATGTTTCTGTGTTGAACAAAATTTTCAGCTATTTCTTACAATGCTCAGAAATTAAGCATCTAACTATCATCCTCTAGCTTTGGTCTTCAAAATTTACCATTGGCGCATCCAGTTGTGGTTTGCAGCCGCACAAGTTTGCACACAACAAGATTTGAATCCTGACAAGGAAAATTTTTAAATTGTCAGTACTCAGAATGTTTTTTTTGGAAATAACAAGATTTTATTAACAAATAAAATTAAAAAAAAAAAAAAAAAAAGAACTCACCACTGTTGAATTAGTTCCCTGCTGTTCATGGTTCCGGAGAAGATCGGGATGAAGTCTAAACTCGTTAATGACCCACCGAGATTCAATGCCTGAAGAAGGAATACCATGGTAGAACTTGAAACTCCTAATATATCCAATAACTTTATCTCCTTCATATTCTGTTTTCTCTTCAGAAAGCTTATAATATCCATCCTCTGTACTCACAATCTGGCCTTCTCTCCCGCTCGTAAAAAAGTACCATTCGTTCGGCTTCCCATACTTAAAATTGAAAGTCTCTGCAAATTTCAAACCCAACAAACAGCAATCAGAAAAAAACTCACGACTCACAACTCATTCAAAATTCAAAATAAAACAAAAAACAAAAAACTTACGGAGAGGTAGCCGATCAGGGCAGCAGGAGAAGCAATCAAAGGTGGGAATCACATTAGCAGGAAGATTTCGACCCAAAATTTTATTCAGCAAGTAATGAAGGAGGAGCTCTGATTGGGTAGGACTGAACTTATACCCAACATGAAGATTCAACTGCTCCATTCCCGATCGTTAGATCTGATCCGTATGAACAGATAAATAAAAACAAATCCTCAACCGCCTTCAAATGTGGAGCAGAGAAAAATAAAAGATGCGGAAGTTGCGGAATCGAAGCGTTATATATATATATAGAGAGAGAGAGAGAGAGAGAGAGAGAGAGAGAGAGAGAGAGATGGGAAGGGGACGAGTCACAGAGGAATCAGAATTCGATAGAGACTAACGAGTAACGAGTCATAGAAACCCCAAACTAAAAGGACTTAATGTCAAGTAAGGTAAGCACAAATTTATACTAATTAGTTTCGTTTAAAATAATACGAAAGATACCAATGGCTGTACTCTGTCTTTTTTTATTTCCTAATAGTCATTCCAAATTAGAATAGCAAAGTAATAATGATCAGATTTATTACGAATTAGTTTTAAATTGGGGATCTTCATATAATTTTATTCCCTAACCAGCAAAGCAATAATAATTAAATCGCAAAACCCTTCTTCTCTACTTTTCAATTCCTCAATCATGTCTCTCGATTTACAAAAGTGTATTGGATTACGACTTTTAATGACTTTTATATATTTTTAAAATCCGGAGATATTCAATTAAGATTTTTTAGAAGTCTTTTAAGTCATCAGGTATTGAATTGTGACTTTTTAAGAGTCTTTATAATCATCAGGTATTAAATTATGGCTTTTATAAAGTGTTTAAAAGTCATCCAGTATTAAAAAAGTCATTTACAATTGATGATAATGACTTTTATAGACTTTTTTTTTTACAAAATATAACATAAAATCGTTGGAAAAAAGTCTTGCATCTATACGTAAGACTTTTTATTTATCATGAAATCTATCGGCAATATCTATTTGTTTTATGTCTCTGGAAAACGATCGACCTCCATAATCACCTTCTCCGACCCCCATCCTATCGTCTCTCTCTCTCTCTCTCAATCCTTTTTCTTTTTTCCCCTAATGTGATTTCAGACCCTCTTATTACTCCAGCAATTTTCAATTGCAATTCCATCGTCTCCTTCCAGATACAGTCTCACATCTAGGTTTTAAAATCTTTTTTTTTTTTGGGTCCATTTTCTGCTAGAATTAAATAGGAATGCAACAAGTTAATTTCTTTTTATTTTCTTTGATTTGCAGTTTCACTACTTCAACAGAATTGAGTTGATTGAAGTCTCTGCTTGCTCCCTCATCCCCTGTCTCAATTTTGTTCAATTTGAGATCAGTTTTTTGAAGTGAGTGTATGAATTAGTTATATTTGGAATATTTCGTTTAATTTGAGAATTGCTGATGGATTTCTTTCCGTTCCTATACTTATTAATTTTTCTGATGGAGTAACTTTATAATGATAGTTAATTGCATCTTTATGGTTCCTATATTTTATGTGGATATTGATTGTTCTTTTCTAGTTTGATTGCTATGCTAATGCTACATAAATTTCTATGTAAAAAAATAGCTGTATTTTATGGTGCATATTAGTCGAAGTCAGACTAGAACTAGTTGCTCTGTGAAATATCAATCAATGCATAAAGCAATCAATTTATCACACTAGTTAGGCATGCAATGGAATATGGCATTTTTTATGCCAGTAGAAATTGTAGAAAGTTTTATACAGAGTAAGGCTTAAGTGAGTGCAAAAAGTGCAGATGTATACATAGGGGATAAATGTAGATGTGCTCTTATCATGTAGCTTTATCAAGGAATAATAGACTTAAAGTACCTCAAGGTGATTTATAATTTTTATCTATTGTTATATCGCCTTTTATTTGTTTAATTTAATGTATTACGTATATTATATTTTTTTGGTGGATTGTGGATTTCCAAATTAAAGACAATCTTTAGCTCCATTTCAAAGGGTTTGCTATCATCTACAGGATTTTCATGGGCAAGGTCAACATCCTAAAGATTCAAATGGGTTTTTTAATCTTCGTTATGCTTCTCTGAGAAATACAATTTAGAGGTTATTTGGTATTTTCAAATCAAGATTTACCATATTTAAGTAAGCTCCCCTATTTTAGTTTGACACACAAACATAGCTAGTCTTGGCTTGTGCAGGATTGCATAATTTTCTTAGAAATGAGTATCGATCAAATGAGTTTCCAATTGAACAAAATAGTGAAACTAATTCATCTACACCAATGTCAATTAATGAAGAAGAAAATTTTGAACCATTTGTTGGAACACAAGAGCAACAAAGAAATGATGCTAATGAATGGAGAGCTAGAATTGCTACTGACATGTGGAATAATGTTGAACATATAAATGATGATGAATATTAGAAATTTTATAGTCAAATTATAATTTTTTTAATTAACATTACTACTCAATTTTTATGTTACTATTTCATATTTTATGTTTGGTGATTGTTGTGGTCATTTATGTGGTATATTATTATTGAACATGGAGATTATTAGTATTTTCTAATAAGTCTATAAAAGTCTTTAAAAGTTTATAAAAGTCTTTAAAAGTCTATAAAAGTCTATAAAATAAACTTTTTAAAAGTCATCAATACTTTTAAAAACTATCTGAAAAATATTAAAAATCACTAAAAGTTATTAAAGTCTATAAAAGTCATTCAGTCAAAAACAGTCTATAAAAGTCTTAATTGAATACCACCTCCTTAGTTTTTAGGTCAATGATTTTAAGCAAATATCTTTGATTTTCTTCTTGTCTCTCTCCGCATCAAACATGATTAAGAAATAGTACCTTGGTTGAGCGATTTTAGGCAAAATCAGCTTCAGGAGTGAAGATCTCATCTCAATGAGCCCAATTACGCTCGATTCAATTCTTACAACGCCATTCCTCTTCTTTTCTGATATCGATATTTTGAGCGAAGGTCACGTTCACAACATATTCCTCCAAGCTGAAGCTTTTGAGAAGAAGGAAATTGAGATTTTTGAGAAGACAATTGTGTTAGGATATGTTATTCTCGGTTTTATATTTAGTTGTCACTTCTCACACATTTCAATTTATATTTGTGGCAATTGTCCTGTTAATTTCTTTGTTTTAATTTAACACTCAAATATTTGTTTATTTATTTATTTTTTCGTGTTTTTGGGCTTTAAATTTGACAAAATGACTTTGCATGTAATTAATTTATTATTTCCCAATATATCCATCAATGTGTGATATATACACTGTGTCACATCCGTGTCCTATATTTCTAGGATTATTACCCCAAGTTTAATTTTACTAATTAGTTATTTTATCATTAGAGTATTAAGTTTTTAGAGGGGTGTGATTAGTGAGACAATTTGGTGTGCTTTGGAGAAATTAATTTTTGTAGGGTGGAAAGTTGAATAAGGAAAATATTAGGAGGACCAAAAGTAATATTATTACCCTATAAATATAAGGATTTCTGGTGGAAATTTCGTGGAAATCAATTTCACTTTCTTCTTCTTCTTTTCCTTCTTCATTTTTCTCTCCTTTGTTCTTCATTTCTATTCTGCCCAGTTTTACTAAAATCCGATTTGCCGGAGTTTGAACCGTCGGATTGCCACCAAATTTTAACTGCAGCTTCTAGACTCATAGTTCTTCATTCTGAACGGTGGAGATTGGATTTAGAGACCCAGAAATGCATTTCGTATCTGGGCAGATTTAGGGAGATTTCTTGATCCTTGGTTGTTCCTTTTCATTTTTCTTGTTCAAGTAAGTGATTATCAACTACCCTTATGATTTTAAGTATATTTATATAGTTATATCAAGGTATTCATACTTTGATTTTCCAGATTTTATAATTAGGGTTCTTGGGTGAGAAATTTTGAAATTTGGGGATTTTATGAATTGGTTTCTTAAATGATGAATTGAAGTTATTTTTGAAGTGATTAAGTATATACATGTGTTTTCTTTTCTCTATATTTGCAGAATTATTTCTTTGATATACATGTATATATATATTTTTGTAAGATATGTTTTGCAAAGAGAAGAATTCAAAGTGTGTTTGTTTATATTGAAAAGGGGTTGTTAAGCCCGGAAATGTGATTTGAGAAAGTTTGGTTTATATGAAGTGGTTTTATATGAATTCTATTTTGATGTTGGAATTGAAATGTTTTGGTATCCATCTAGAGTGATTCGGTTTGGTGGTTTTATTTGAAGACCATATCTAGTGAGAGATATGGCCTGTGTACACAGTTTAAAGACCTAATCGGGTATGGCAAAGAAGTGTTGGGTAAGACCATGCGGGATTAGGCAATGTAAGAGATATCTCGACTTTATTGTGATTGTTGATTATGATTCGATAGGGATGAACTCTAGATTGGATACAATTGGGTTGGAATGGATGATTTGGAAATAACTATGTGTTTCTTATGATTTGGGAATTTTTATGAAACGATATAATTTTATCTCTATTTATGTGGTAAGATGTCTTTGCAATACATCATTGTTGGATAAAAACATTTGTTGGATTTTGGTATTTTATACATCGTTGTTGGATAAAAACATTTGTTAAAGCAAATATATACATATATAGCTATTTTGAGTAGGATTATTTTATGTAGTTGACAATTGCTTATTGAGATTTTTGTCTCATTTTTCTTTAAATGTTTTTATTGTTTTTAGGCGAAGAGGAAGTAGGTACCGAGGAGGGTACTATTCGCTAGGGGAGGTTCGGAAGTGGCCACGGATTGTCAGTCGTCACTAGGGTATTGCATTGCATGATGAGCATGAATCTATTACTTTTGTTTTGTATGAACGTTATTTCCAAAAATGTTATTTTGGATTGAAATATGAAGCAATGTATTTGTATATTTTAAATGTCAACATTTTCAGTATGAAATTTAGAACTTAATATATGTACTCCTCTTTTGACTCTTTATTTATTATCATTATTAATTTTTTTTTGTGAGACACTACATTGGCTTAAGCGCCCGCCAAAGTAGTGCCTCACCGTCACGCTGCGGCCGGTCGGGGCCGGGTGTGACAGATTGGTATCAGAGCAAGGTTGATCCATAGGGATATACATATATGGTATAAGATTTAAGTATGACATTGTGTGGTATATTTATGGAATAAATGAATTTATTGAAATATGAGTTAATTAAATGAAGTGAAAAGTGTTGCATACATGACATTCATGCATAGCAAGTATTAAGATATTATTTTAATAGTGTGTTACCATATAGATGCATCCAAGACGACCACGTGGCCGACCACCTCTAAATAGGGGTAGAGGTAGAGGAGAAGAATTTAGAGAGTTAGGTTGGGGTCCTGAAAGCACGGAGGATAGTGAAGCCTCTGATGCTAGAGTTCCACCTGTTGTCCATCCTCAAGGACAACCGCCACCCGAACATCATGTACCACCTTTGGCTCCACAAGCCGAAAGAGCACCTGTTGCACCAATCTTGCAACTTCAAACCCAAACCTTGGTTGAAGCTTTTGTAGCCATGATGGAAGCGCAAAGGACACATCGAAGACCTAGCGAATTGATAGAAGATGCCAAGAGTTGTGGGGCATTTGACTTTAACGGAACAATTGAGTCGGAAGAAGCCGATAATTGGTTAAAGGAGACTGAAAAGGCGTTTAGTACTATGCAGATTGGGGAGGAGGATAAGGTCAAGACGGTTAGCGGTTTATTACATGGGGCAGCAGATTCATGGTTGACTAGAATTAGGGGATTGTATCCTCAGGGTATGAGCTGGGAAGAGTTCAAACGTGAGTTCAACACAGAATATCTTACTGAATCTTTTCAGAAAGCCAAAAGGAATGAGTTCTTTAATTTGAAACAAGAAACTATGTCTGTGAGGGAGTATGTGGATAAATTTGACGATTTGTACCGTTATGCCAATCAGTGGTTTCCTACTGAAGAAGTTAAATGTGAAAGGTTTAAAGATGGTTTGAATGCATTTTACCAAAATGAGCTGAGCTTGTATGAAGGCACACGTTATCGAGGTTGGGTAGAGAAGGCATTGCAGAAAGAAAGATTGAAAAGTAAGTTAGAATTCGAGAGTAGTCAAAAGCAGTCAGTGGATGTGGGTAAAGGCAAGTCTGTGAAAGGGGGATCATTTCAGTATACGAGAGGAGGTTCGATGAGTCATACTACTCCTCGAGCATCTAATACTACTAGTCAGGCTGCACCTCATTCTTCCATGGCTAGCAGTGGTAGTGTACCAAAATGCAATCAGTGTGGGAAGTTTCATTCAGGACAATGTAGGAAGCGATCTTTTGAATGTTTCAAATGTGGAGGTAGCGGACATATGAAGAGAGATTGCCCTTCGGGTAGGGTAGCTGAATCTAAAAGAAGGGTCACTTGTTTTGAATGTGGTGAAGAAGGACATGTACGCCCTAACTGTCCTAACTTGAACAAATCTGGGGGAAGCCGAGGATCACAAGTCACTAGAGAAGGTCGAGATAGTGGTTATGGAAGAGGAAATGGACGAGGAACAAGCAATGCTTCACGAAGGAATGGGAATCAGGGCACTCAAAACAATAGAGTTTCAGCTCAACCACGTGTTTATGCTATGACTCAACAAGAGGCTGTTACGTCTAATGAAGTAATTACTGGTATGATTTCTTTATTTGGAAAAGATTCTTATGTGCTTATTGATCCTGGTGCTACGCATTCTTTTGTGTCGCCTTTGTTTATGTCTGGAACAACTTGGGAGTCGAAGTTAATGCCTGAATGTTTAACCGTTAGCATGCCTATGGGAGAGTCTTTAGTTTGCACTCATGTATATCCTAGTTGTGAGTTGGAGTTTGGAGGGTCTACTATTCATGTTGATTTAGTACCATTGGAGATTCAAACATTCGATGTGATATTAGGCATGGATTCGCTGTCCAAGTACCAAGCAATGGTGGATTGTTGTAGGAAGGAAGTTAGGTTTGTATTAGCTAGTGGGGAGGAATATATTTTCTATGGTGAAAAAGAAGTGCATAGGAATTTAATCTCCGCTATAGCAGCCACAAAAATGTTAAGGAAAGGGAGTGAGGCTTTCTTAGCATATGTGGTAGATAGGGAGAAAGAACCTGCCAACATAAAAGATATGCCGATTGTGAATGAATATCCAGATGTATTTCCTGAGGAATTACCGGGGTTACCACCAGTGAGGGAGGTAGAGTTTACGATTGACTTACAGCCTTGTACCGCTCCTATATCACTAGCACCTTACAGAATGGCACCAGCGGAAATGAGAGAATTGAAACTGCAGTTGCAAGATTTGTTAGACAAGGGGTACATACGACCAAGTGTATCTCCTTGGGGAGCTCCAGTCTTGTTTGTAAAGAAGAAGGACGGATCATTGAGGTTGTGTATTGACTACCGTCAATTGAATAGGGTTACTATCCGGAACAAGTACCCGTTGCCTAGAATTGATGATTTGTTTGATCAATTGCAAGGGGCGACTACATTTTCAAAGATTGATTTAAGAACAGGATATTACCAATTGGGAGTCAGAGAAGAAGATACACCGAAAACAGCTTTTAGAACTCGGTACGGGCACTATGAATTTTTAGTTATGCCATTTGGGTTAACTAATGCACCTGCAGCATTTATGGACCTTATGAATCGAGTCTTTAGACCTTACTTGGATTCATTTGTGATTGTGTTTATCGATGATATACTTGTGTATTCCAAGAGTAAGGAGGAGCATCAAGAACACTTAAGGATAGTTTTGCAAACTCTGAGGGAGAATCAATTATATGCTAAATTCAGCAAGTGTGAGTTCTGGCTTCATGAAATTAAGTTCTTAGGACATGTCGTATCAGCTAAGGGAATTATGGTCGATCCTAAGAAGGTGGAAGCAATAACCAACTGGCAATCACCAACAACTGTACGTGAAATACGTAGCTTTCTTGGATTAGTTGGATATTATCGGATATTTGTAGAAGGATTCTCACTCATAGCTTCACCATTGACACGATTATTGAGGAAGGGTATTAAGTTCGAATGGACATCTGATTGTCAAGAAAGTTTTGATATTCTGAAGTCAAGACTTGTTAGTGCTCCAGTGTTGACACTGCCGGTGGTAGGTGAAGGATATACAATATATAGTGATGCATCGGGTCAAGGTTTTGGAATGGTGTTGATGCAAAATGACAAAGTAATCGCTTATGCCTCTCGACAATTGAGACCACATGAACGGAATTACCCAACGCATGATCTTGAATTGGCTGCTGTGATATTTGCCTTGAAAATATGGAGACATTATTTGTATGGTGAAAAGTGTCGTATATTCACTGATCATAAGAGTTTGAAGTACATAATGACACAGAAGGAGTTGAATTTGCGGCAGAGAAGATGGATAGAGTTGTTGAAAGACTATGATTTGACGATTGAATACCATCCTGGTAAAGCTAATGTTGTAGCTGATGCTTTAAGTCGCAAAAATGTTGGGAACATTAGCTTTATTCGAGCAGTAAGAATGCCCTTGTTGCTTCAATTAAGAGCTTTGAATGTAGAATTGACATGTGGAAAAGAAGGGGTGTTGAATGCAATGCTAAAAGTGAGACCAGTTTTCAGAGATAGAATCCGAGAAGCTCAAAGTCGAGATGAATTTTTAGAGCAAGTTAGAAAGGAGATTATAGATGGGAAGAAGACAGAGTTCAGATTAGCGGATGATGATATGATCATGTTCAGAAATAGAATGTGTATTCCCAACAACAATGACATTAAGGAAGAACTTTTAGAGGAGGCTCATGATTCTTCTTATGCAATGCACCCTGGAAGTACTAAGATGTATAGAGATCTTCGTGAGCATTTTTGGTGGAACGGGATGAAAAGAGAGATAGCTGAATATGTGAATAAGTGTTTAAGTTGTCAACTAGTCAAGGCAGAACATCAAAGACCAGCAGGTACCCTACAACCACTTGCTATTCCTGAATGGAAATGGGAACATATTACCATGGATTTTGTCAGTGGGTTACCTCGCACACGGCAAGGTTATAACGCTATATGGATAATTGTGGATAGATTAACAAAATCAGCACATTTTCTTCCAGTGAAAGTGACTTATTCCCTCGAAAAATTGGCACAGTTGTACATTAAGGAGATTGTGAGGATTCATGGCGTTCCAGTTACCATCGTTTCTGACAGAGATCCCAGGTTCACATCAAGATTTTGGCCTAGTTTCCAAAATGCATTGGGAACCAGATTGAATTTTAGCACTGCTTTCCATCCGCAAACAGATGGGCAGAGTGAACGTACCATCCAAACTTTGGAAGATATGCTGAGAGCTTGTATTTTGAACTTTCAAGGTAGTTGGGATGAGCATTTACCCTTAATGGAGTTTGCTTATAATAATAGTTATCATTCAAGTATTGATATGGCACCATATGAGGCTTTGTATGGAAGAAGGTGTCGAACTCCTTTATGTTGGACTGAAGTTGGGGAGAGACAGTTGCTAGGACCCGAGATAGTCCAATTAACGGTGGAAAAAGTTCAGATCATACACCAGAAATTGAAGGCAGCCCAAGATAGACAAAAGAGTTATGCAGACTTGAAGCGTAGACCAATTGAATATGATGTCGGGGATAAAGTTTTTCTGAAGGTATCACCGTGGAAAGGTTTACTTCGTTTTGGCAAAAAGGGGAAGTTGAGTCCAAGATTTATCGGGCCATATGAGATCATGGAGAGAATTGGACCAGTTGCATATCGTTTGGATTTACCTGATAATCTTGCTAATATCCATAATGTGTTCCATGTGTCCATGTTGCGGAGATATAGAAGTGATCCAAAGCATGTCATCCAAGAGCAACCAATTGAACTTTCTCAAGACATGACGTATCAGGAAGAACCAATAGCAATATTGGCAAGAGAGGAAAAAGTTCTAAGGAATAAGAGAGTACCGTTGGTGAAGGTGTTGTGGCATCGACACTCACGAGAGGAAGCAACTTGGGAAAGAGAAGAAGATATGAGACAACAATATCCACACTTGTTTACTTCATCCGGTAAGTACAATTTCGAGGACGAAATTCTTTAAGGTGGGGAGAATTGTCACATCCGTGTCCTATATTTCTAGGATTATTACCCCAAGTTTAATTTTACTAATTAGTTATTTTATCATTAGAGTATTAAGTTTTTAGAGGGGTGTGATTAGTGAGACAATTTGGTGTGCTTTGGAGAAATTAATTTTTGTAGGGTGGAAAGTTGAATAAGGAAAATATTAGGAGGACCAAAAGTAATATTATTACCCTATAAATATAAGGATTTCTGGTGGAAATTTCGTGGAAATCAATTTCACTTTCTTCTTCTTCTTTTCCTTCTTCATTTTTCTCTCCTTTGTTCTTCATTTCTATTCTGCCCAGTTTTACTAAAATCCGATTTGCCGGAGTTTGAACCGTCGGATTGCCACCAAATTTTAACTGCAGCTTCTAGACTCATAGTTCTTCATTCTGAACGGTGGAGATTGGATTTAGAGACCCAGAAATGCATTTCGTATCTGGGCAGATTTAGGGAGATTTCTTGATCCTTGGTTGTTCCTTTTCATTTTTCTTGTTCAAGTAAGTGATTATCAACTACCCTTATGATTTTAAGTATATTTATATAGTTATATCAAGGTATTCATACTTTGATTTTCCAGATTTTATAATTAGGGTTCTTGGGTGAGAAATTTTGAAATTTGGGGATTTTATGAATTGGTTTCTTAAATGATGAATTGAAGTTATTTTTGAAGTGATTAAGTATATACATGTGTTTCTTTTCTCTATATTTGCAGAATTATTTCTTTGATATACATGTATATATATATTTTTGTAAGATATGTTTTGCAAAGAGAAGAATTCAAAGTGTGTTTGTTTATATTGAAAAGGGGTTGTTAAGCCCGGAAATGTGATTTGAGAAAGTTTGGTTTATATGAAGTGGTTTTATATGAATTCTATTTTGATGTTGGAATTGAAATGTTTTGGTATCCATCTAGAGTGATTCGGTTTGGTGGTTTTATTTGAAGACCATATCTAGTGAGAGATATGGCCTGTGTACACAGTTTAAAGACCTAATCGGGTATGGCAAAGAAGTGTTGGGTAAGACCATGCGGGATTAGGCAATGTAAGAGATATCTCGACTTTATTGTGATTGTTGATTATGATTCGATAGGGATGAACTCTAGATTGGATACAATTGGGTTGGAATGGATGATTTGGAAATAACTATGTGTTTCTTATGATTTGGGAATTTTTATGAAACGATATAATTTTATCTCTATTTATGTGGTAAGATGTCTTTGCAATACATCATTGTTGGATAAAAACATTTGTTGGATTTTGGTATTTTATACATCGTTGTTGGATAAAAACATTTGTTAAAGCAAATATATACATATATAGCTATTTTGAGTAGGATTATTTTATGTAGTTGACAATTGCTTATTGAGATTTTTGTCTCATTTTTCTTTAAATGTTTTTATTGTTTTTAGGCGAAGAGGAAGTAGGTACCGAGGAGGGTACTATTCGCTAGGGGAGGTTCGGAAGTGGCCACGGATTGTCAGTCGTCACTAGGGTATTGCATTGCATGATGAGCATGAATCTATTACTTTTGTTTTGTATGAACGTTATTTCCAAAAATGTTATTTTGGATTGAAATATGAAGCAATGTATTTGTATATTTTAAATGTCAACATTTTCAGTATGAAATTTAGAACTTAATATATGTACTCCTCTTTTGACTCTTTATTTATTATCATTATTAATTTTTTTTTGTGAGACACTACATTGGCTTAAGCGCCCGCCAAAGTAGTGCCTCACCGTCACGCTGCGGCCGGTCGGGGCCGGGTGTGACAGATTGGTATCAGAGCAAGGTTGATCCATAGGGATATACATATATGGTATAAGATTTAAGTATGACATTGTGTGGTATATTTATGGAATAAATGAATTTATTGAAATATGAGTTAATTAAATGAAGTGAAAAGTGTTGCATACATGACATTCATGCATAGCAAGTATTAAGATATTATTTTAATAGTGTGTTACCATATAGATGCATCCAAGACGACCACGTGGCCGACCACCTCTAAATAGGGGTAGAGGTAGAGGAGAAGAATTTAGAGAGTTAGGTTGGGGTCCTGAAAGCACGGAGGATAGTGAAGCCTCTGATGCTAGAGTTCCACCTGTTGTCCATCCTCAAGGACAACCGCCACCCGAACATCATGTACCACCTTTGGCTCCACAAGCCGAAAGAGCACCTGTTGCACCAATCTTGCAACTTCAAACCCAAACCTTGGTTGAAGCTTTTGTAGCCATGATGGAAGCGCAAAGGACACATCGAAGACCTAGCGAATTGATAGAAGATGCCAAGAGTTGTGGGGCATTTGACTTTAACGGAACAATTGAGTCGGAAGAAGCCGATAATTGGTTAAAGGAGACTGAAAAGGCGTTTAGTACTATGCAGATTGGGGAGGAGGATAAGGTCAAGACGGTTAGCGGTTTATTACATGGGGCAGCAGATTCATGGTTGACTAGAATTAGGGGATTGTATCCTCAGGGTATGAGCTGGGAAGAGTTCAAACGTGAGTTCAACACAGAATATCTTACTGAATCTTTTCAGAAAGCCAAAAGGAATGAGTTCTTTAATTTGAAACAAGAAACTATGTCTGTGAGGGAGTATGTGGATAAATTTGACGATTTGTACCGTTATGCCAATCAGTGGTTTCCTACTGAAGAAGTTAAATGTGAAAGGTTTAAAGATGGTTTGAATGCATTTTACCAAAATGAGCTGAGCTTGTATGAAGGCACACGTTATCGAGGTTGGGTAGAGAAGGCATTGCAGAAAGAAAGATTGAAAAGTAAGTTAGAATTCGAGAGTAGTCAAAAGCAGTCAGTGGATGTGGGTAAAGGCAAGTCTGTGAAAGGGGGATCATCTCAGTATACGAGAGGAGGTTCGATGAGTCATACTACTCCTCGAGCATCTAATACTACTAGTCAGGCTGCACCTCATTCTTCCATGGCTAGCAGTGGTAGTGTACCAAAATGCAATCAGTGTGGGAAGTTTCATTCAGGACAATGTAGGAAGCGATCTTTTGAATGTTTCAAATGTGGAGGTAGCGGACATATGAAGAGAGATTGCCCTTCGGGTAGGGTAGCTGAATCTAAAAGAAGGGTCACTTGTTTTGAATGTGGTGAAGAAGGACATGTACGCCCTAACTGTCCTAACTTGAACAAATCTGGGGGAAGCCGAGGATCACAAGTCACTAGAGAAGGTCGAGATAGTGGTTATGGAAGAGGAAATGGACGAGGAACAAGCAATGCTTCACGAAGGAATGGGAATCAGGGCACTCAAAACAATAGAGTTTCAGCTCAACCACGTGTTTATGCTATGACTCAACAAGAGGCTGTTACGTCTAATGAAGTAATTACTGGTATGATTTCTTTATTTGGAAAAGATTCTTATGTGCTTATTGATCCTGGTGCTACGCATTCTTTTGTGTCGCCTTTGTTTATGTCTGGAACAACTTGGGAGTCGAAGTTAATGCCTGAATGTTTAACCGTTAGCATGCCTATGGGAGAGTCTTTAGTTTGCACTCATGTATATCCTAGTTGTGAGTTGGAGTTTGGAGGGTCTACTATTCATGTTGATTTAGTACCATTGGAGATTCAAACATTCGATGTGATATTAGGCATGGATTCGCTGTCCAAGTACCAAGCAATGGTGGATTGTTGTAGGAAGGAAGTTAGGTTTGTATTAGCTAGTGGGGAGGAATATATTTTCTATGGTGAAAAAGAAGTGCATAGGAATTTAATCTCCGCTATAGCAGCCACAAAAATGTTAAGGAAAGGGAGTGAGGCTTTCTTAGCATATGTGGTAGATAGGGAGAAAGAACCTGCCAACATAAAAGATATGCCGATTGTGAATGAATATCCAGATGTATTTCCTGAGGAATTACCGGGGTTACCACCAGTGAGGGAGGTAGAGTTTACGATTGACTTACAGCCTTGTACCGCTCCTATATCACTAGCACCTTACAGAATGGCACCAGCGGAAATGAGAGAATTGAAACTGCAGTTGCAAGATTTGTTAGACAAGGGGTACATACGACCAAGTGTATCTCCTTGGGGAGCTCCAGTCTTGTTTGTAAAGAAGAAGGACGGATCATTGAGGTTGTGTATTGACTACCGTCAATTGAATAGGGTTACTATCCGGAACAAGTACCCGTTGCCTAGAATTGATGATTTGTTTGATCAATTGCAAGGGGCGACTACATTTTCAAAGATTGATTTAAGAACAGGATATTACCAATTGGGAGTCAGAGAAGAAGATACACCGAAAACAGCTTTTAGAACTCGGTACGGGCACTATGAATTTTTAGTTATGCCATTTGGGTTAACTAATGCACCTGCAGCATTTATGGACCTTATGAATCGAGTCTTTAGACCTTACTTGGATTCATTTGTGATTGTGTTTATCGATGATATACTTGTGTATTCCAAGAGTAAGGAGGAGCATCAAGAACACTTAAGGATAGTTTTGCAAACTCTGAGGGAGAATCAATTATATGCTAAATTCAGCAAGTGTGAGTTCTGGCTTCATGAAATTAAGTTCTTAGGACATGTCGTATCAGCTAAGGGAATTATGGTCGATCCTAAGAAGGTGGAAGCAATAACCAACTGGCAATCACCAACAACTGTACGTGAAATACGTAGCTTTCTTGGATTAGTTGGATATTATCGGAAATTTGTAGAAGGATTCTCACTCATAGCTTCACCATTGACACGATTATTGAGGAAGGGTATTAAGTTCGAATGGACATCTGATTGTCAAGAAAGTTTTGATATTCTGAAGTCAAGACTTGTTAGTGCTCCAGTGTTGACACTGCCGGTGGTAGGTGAAGGATATACAATATATAGTGATGCATCGGGTCAAGGTTTTGGAATGGTGTTGATGCAAAATGACAAAGTAATCGCTTATGCCTCTCGACAATTGAGACCACATGAACGGAATTACCCAACGCATGATCTTGAATTGGCTGCTGTGATATTTTCCTTGAAAATATGGAGACATTATTTGTATGGTGAAAAGTGTCGTATATTCACTGATCATAAGAGTTTGAAGTACATAATGACACAGAAGGAGTTGAATTTGCGGCAGAGAAGATGGATAGAGTTGTTGAAAGACTATGATTTGACGATTGAATACCATCCTGGTAAAGCTAATGTTGTAGCTGATGCTTTAAGTCGCAAAAATGTTGGGAACATTAGCTTTATTCGAGCAGTAAGAATGCCCTTGTTGCTTCAATTAAGAGCTTTGAATGTAGAATTGACATGTGGAAAAGAAGGGGTGTTGAATGCAATGCTAAAAGTGAGACCAGTTTTCAGAGATAGAATCCGAGAAGCTCAAAGTCGAGATGAATTTTTAGAGCAAGTTAGAAAGGAGATTATAGATGGGAAGAAGACAGAGTTCAGATTAGCGGATGATGATATGATCATGTTCAGAAATAGAATGTGTATTCCTAACAACAATGACATTAAGGAAGAACTTTTAGAGGAGGCTCATGATTCTTCTTATGCAATGCACCCTGGAAGTACTAAGATGTATAGAGATCTTCGTGAGCATTTTTGGTGGAACGGGATGAAAAGAGAGATAGCTGAATATGTGAATAAGTGTTTAAGTTGTCAACTAGTCAAGGCAGAACATCAAAAACCAGCAGGTACCCTACAACCACTTGCTATTCCTGAATGGAAATGGGAACATATTACCATGGATTTTGTCAGTGGGTTACCTCGCACACGGCAAGGTTATAACGCTATATGGATAATTGTGGATAGATTAACAAAATCAGCACATTTTCTTCCAGTGAAAGTGACTTATTCCCTCGAAAAATTGGCACAGTTGTACATTAAGGAGATTGTGAGGATTCATGGCGTTCCAGTTACCATCGTTTCTGACAGAGATCCCAGGTTCACATCAAGATTTTGGCCTAGTTTCCAAAATGCATTGGGAACCAGATTGAATTTTAGCACTGCTTTCCATCCGCAAACAGATGGGCAGAGTGAACGTACCATCCAAACTTTGGAAGATATGCTGAGAGCTTGTATTTTGAACTTTCAAGGTAGTTGGGATGAGCATTTACCCTTAATGGAGTTTGCTTATAATAATAGTTATCATTCAAGTATTGATATGGCACCATATGAGGCTTTGTATGGAAGAAGGTGTCGAACTCCTTTATGTTGGACTGAAGTTGGGGAGAGACAGTTGCTAGGACCCGAGATAGTCCAATTAACGGTGGAAAAAGTTCAGATCATACACCAGAAATTGAAGGCAGCCCAAGATAGACAAAAGAGTTATGCAGACTTGAAGCGTAGACCAATTGAATATGATGTCGGGGATAAAGTTTTTCTGAAGGTATCACCGTGGAAAGGTTTACTTCGTTTTGGCAAAAAGGGGAAGTTGAGTCCAAGATTTATCGGGCCATATGAGATCATGGAGAGAATTGGACCAGTTGCATATCGTTTGGATTTACCTGATAATCTTGCTAATATCCATAATGTGTTCCATGTGTCCATGTTGCGGAGATATAGAAGTGATCCAAAGCATGTCATCCAAGAGCAACCAATTGAACTTTCTCAAGACATGACGTATCAGGAAGAACCAATAGCAATATTGGCAAGAGAGGAAAAAGTTCTAAGGAATAAGAGAGTACCGTTGGTGAAGGTGTTGTGGCATCGACACTCACGAGAGGAAGCAACTTGGGAAAGAGAAGAAGATATGAGACAACAATATCCACACTTGTTTACTTCATCCGGTAAGTACAATTTCGAGGACGAAATTCTTTAAGGTGGGGAGAATTGTCACATCCGTGTCCTATATTTCTAGGATTATTACCCCAAGTTTAATTTTACTAATTAGTTATTTTATCATTAGAGTATTAAGTTTTTAGAGGGGTGTGATTAGTGAGACAATTTGGTGTGCTTTGGAGAAATTAATTTTTGTAGGGTGGAAAGTTGAATAAGGAAAATATTAGGAGGACCAAAAGTAATATTATTACCCTATAAATATAAGGATTTCTGGTGGAAATTTCGTAGAAATCAATTTCACTTTCTTCTTCTTCTTTTCCTTCTTCATTTTTCTCTCCTTTGTTCTTCATTTCTATTCTGCCCAGTTTTACTAAAATCCGATTTGCCGGAGTTTGAACCGTCGGATTGCCACCAAATTTTAACTGCAGCTTCTAGACTCATAGTTCTTCATTCTGAACGGTGGAGATTGGATTTAGAGACCCAGAAATGCATTTCGTATCTGGGCAGATTTAGGGAGATTTCTTGATCCTTGGTTGTTCCTTTTCATTTTTCTTGTTCAAGTAAGTGATTATCAACTACCCTTATGATTTTAAGTATATTTATATAGTTATATCAAGGTATTCATACTTTGATTTTCCAGATTTTATAATTAGGGTTCTTGGGTGAGAAATTTTGAAATTTGGGGATTTTATGAATTGGTTTCTTAAATGATGAATTGAAGTTATTTTTGAAGTGATTAAGTATATACATGTGTTTTCTTTTCTCTATATTTGCAGAATTATTTCTTTGATATACATGTATATATATATTTTTGTAAGATATGTTTTGCAAAGAGAAGAATTCAAAGTGTGTTTGTTTATATTGAAAAGGGGTTGTTAAGCCCGGAAATGTGATTTGAGAAAGTTTGGTTTATATGAAGTGGTTTTATATGAATTCTATTTTGATGTTGGAATTGAAATGTTTTGGTATCCATCTAGAGTGATTCGGTTTGGTGGTTTTATTTGAAGACCATATCTAGTGAGAGATATGGCCTGTGTACACAGTTTAAAGACCTAATCGGGTATGGCAAAGAAGTGTTGGGTAAGACCATGCGGGATTAGGCAATGTAAGAGATATCTCGACTTTATTGTGATTGTTGATTATGATTCGATAGGGATGAACTCTAGATTGGATACAATTGGGTTGGAATGGATGATTTGGAAATAACTATGTGTTTCTTATGATTTGGGAATTTTTATGAAACGATATAATTTTATCTCTATTTATGTGGTAAGATGTCTTTGCAATACATCATTGTTGGATAAAAACATTTGTTGGATTTTGGTATTTTATACATCGTTGTTGGATAAAAACATTTGTTAAAGCAAATATATACATATATAGCTATTTTGAGTAGGATTATTTTATGTAGTTGACAATTGCTTATTGAGATTTTTGTCTCATTTTTCTTTAAATGTTTTTATTGTTTTTAGGCGAAGAGGAAGTAGGTACCGAGGAGGGTACTATTCGCTAGGGGAGGTTCGGAAGTGGCCACGGATTGTCAGTCGTCACTAGGGTATTGCATTGCATGATGAGCATGAATCTATTACTTTTGTTTTGTATGAACGTTATTTCCAAAAATGTTATTTTGGATTGAAATATGAAGCAATGTATTTGTATATTTTAAATGTCAACATTTTCAGTATGAAATTTAGAACTTAATATATGTACTCCTCTTTTGACTCTTTATTTATTATCATTATTAATTTTTTTTTGTGAGACACTACATTGGCTTAAGCGCCCGCCAAAGTAGTGCCTCACCGTCACGCTGCGGCCGGTCGGGGCCGGGTGTGACACGCTGCCAAAGCTATCACTCGTGTTATTAATGGTTTGCCTTTTTACTTTCTGTCCTATTGATGTTTCATTTTTGCTCCCTATGCTACTTAAAAAAGCTCCAAAATAGACCAAAATAAGTATATTATGTCATATTTTGTTGACAATTTTGTTAATGATTTGGACTGTTTTGGAGAGGTTTTTTTTTACATACCACAGAGAGCAAATAGAAAATGACTGTTCCACATGGGACAAAAAATGAAAAAGTGTGACAGGGTAAAAAAGGAATTCAGTGGGCAACCATGTATCGATATCCTAAAAATATTGAAGTGCATAAATGTGGTAAAATTAAAATTCAAAAAAGCCACCATAATGAATCACACTAAGGGCCAGTTTTGGATTGCTGTTAATGAAAGTGCTGTTAGGGAAAACTATGTTTTATTACTTTCTTTAAAAGTAATTTTAAGTGTTTTTTCAGTGTTTTCCTTAATACAATCTGACTTTTACCAATTTTGCATTTGACGCTGCTTTTCACAGCCCCAAAAGCAGCTTTCTGCCAAAGTAAGTTTCCCCTTACTTTGGCTGAAAACTGCTTTCAGGGCTGCGGAAAGCAGTCCTAAGGCTGCAGAAAGCAGTCCTAAGGCTGCAGAAAGCAGCTTTCAGCCAACGCAAGAGGAACCTTACTTTGACTGAAAGTTGCTTTTGGTGCTGCAAAAAGCAGCCTCAAATGTACAATTGGTAAAAGTCAGATTGTATTCAGGAAAGTATTGGAAAAACACTTAAAATTACTTTTAAAGAAAGTAATAAAACCTAACTTTCCCTGACAGCACTTTCACTAACAACAATCCCAAACTAACCCTAGGTATAAATAAAGCGTTTTTGTATGAATAAAAAAAAAGAGTATAAAGAGAAGCTAAATTTTAATTTCTGCCTACTGTATATTTCTTCTTAGCTAGCATAGTAAATTCATACGACTTTTCAATTACAACGTTAGCTCTTTTACACCACATTTATGCTTCGTTTGCTTATGCAAAATATTTTTTTCTTTACTTATATTAGGAGTATAATTGTACAACATATTTGGTAGTTATTAAAAAGCCAAACTAATATTAATTTGAGCTCTATTTGTTTTAAGAAAAGTAATTTATCTCGAAAAAAATCGAACGTTATGAGAAAATAAAATATTTTTCGTTATTTGATAATTATGGAAGAAAGTTATAGTTCATTAAGAAAAATTATTATGACTCGTTTGTTTTCTTTCTTGAAAAATAAAGTGGAAAGATATTTAAAAATAAAAAAATTCTTTAACAATTAAACAAAAAATTACCAATTCATTGATGCTATATTAGGTTGGAGGAAGATTAAGAATGAAGGAAAGAATTTGTGGGTTACGAGGAGTGTATTTAAACATAATAAATATCCAAATTCATGCCTTAAAAACCATAATTATTTTCCCTCTCGCTCTTTCCTCTAACCAAACATAACCTAAGTGTGAGTTTGATGTAAAAGTTTTGAGGAGAAATTTTATAGTGGACCATTCCAATAAAAAACTGACAAGTAAGCAATATGAACATTGGGAAAATAAAAAACACTTAGATATCAATTTTTCATTGGAAAGATCTACATGGAGCAGGTCCACTGTATAATTTCTCGAGTTTTGAGGAGAGGAAGGAGAGGAGATGGATCGAAGACACGATTCCCAATGCATGAACTAAACACCATAAAACATACCCTAATAGATGGACAGCTTCCGAAAGGAATCCTAGAGTATTGGCATCAACACGTTTGGTACCTAATTTTATTAAAAAAAGTTTTGATTATACAATTGTATTTTTCTTGCTTGATTTCCTTTTTAGTTACAAACACAAAGAAAAAAAAAAAGGAAAAATATTTTCCAGAAGAGAAGATCTCTCGCATAACAAATGGAGCCTTGATGTCTTATCTCTCTTGTAAAATAGAGCTTTTGGCAAAACGCGATAATTTATTACTAAATAGCGTCTGATTCCAAACAGCACTTAACCAAAATGTTTTAGAGCTAAAACGCTAAATCCTTCTTCTAAATGCTGAAACAAACACCCCTTATTTTCATATTTATGAATTTTTTCATTATGGTAACATATAATATATAGTAAAGAATCCATTTAATTAAATTCATAAGATGTAGCAGTTATGTTATAATGGTAGTAGAAATCTTTGAGATACAGAAGTAATTGGTAAGTTATATACGTGATTTGCTATATTTCCTTAGTTAGGACGAATTTGAAAAATCTTGCCCACCAATGTGTGCTTAATACGTTTATATGGTTCAATATATAAAGGGAGAAGGAACAAGAACTAAAGCTGTAGGTTCAACAATCTCCACTAATCAGTCTCTAGTTTTAAAAAAATGGCCAGCTTCAAGAAATTTTCTGGATTCATAATATTTTTCATTTCTTTTTTGGGTATTAGGGCCGAGACATTTATTGGTAAAAAATCAAACTATGGATGGAATGATGCACATGCAACATTCTACGGTGACATGTCCGGAGGAGAAACAATGCGTAAGTCAGCGTATCTATATGTTTTAGAATGTATTTCTATGCCTAAGGGGTTGACTGTTCAGCCGGTAATGAAAGACTCTTTTAACTCTCCACCTGAATTTGAATTTAGGGTTAAGGGTTATGTTGTTGTTATTTGAATCTATATAGGTTGACGATATATAACTTCTATCCTAAGTACTCTTTATAATTTATATAATTAACATGCTTAATATCTCTCATCTCGAGTTGGAGATACTCCTCTTTAGGGGCGGCACCACTCATAGCCCCGTACAGGTTTTGGCTTAATTCTCCGGTTTGGTTTGGTTTGGTTTAGTTTTATTTTTTATTTTTTTTATTATTTACGAATTTTATAGTTTTCTTATGGTTAATTATGCTTAATATTTTCAATTAGGTCCTTGTGAAACATGGTTTTTTCCTTTTTGAAATTTTTAATATGATGAATACGATTTTTTAAGAGAAAGGTATGGATTGAGCCCACAACATACATAAAAACGTGGATATATTAAGTAAGTTAAACTCCTTTGATTTTTATTTTAAAATATAAAGTTCATTCAGGTTGTGTTTTTCTATGATTTACGATCACGGATCAAACTCCAAAATGAATAAATTGAGCTCTTCAATTAAAATTCTCAAAGATCCAGAACTCAATATCCCACAATCAAATTCTTGTGCTGTGTGGTATTGTGGTGCATAAAGTTGGTGTTTTGAAATATAAGTTTATTATTTAATTGCTTTACTTTTTATTTTTAAGTATTTTATTTCTTATCACCCGGCCCGTCTGGGGAAAAATGTCTTCATTTGCACCATTACGTATTGTCACGGAGCCAGTTAGCCAAAAACATAATAGCCAAGTAATAACTTTTTATTATTATTCGTGACAAATACCTCTCCTTGTTGGTAGCTTTGTATCTAATATTGTTTTTGTTCAACGATTTTAGTAATTAAAACCATATTAAGATTTTAATAATTGTTGGCATATATATGCAGAAGGAGCTTGTGGGTATGGAGATCTGTTCAAACAAGGATATGGATTACAAACAGCAGCCTTGAGCACGGCACTTTTCAACAATGGCCAAACCTGTGGTGCATGTTTTGAGCTTAAGTGTGTAAATGATCCACAATGGTGCATACCCAATGCTGGCACAATCAAAATTACTGCTACAAATTTTTGCCCACCAAATTACTCTAAACCAGATGGAAATTGGTGCAATCCACCCCTACGTCATTTTGATTTATCCATGCCTATGTTCACCAAAATTGCTATTTACAGAGCTGGAATTGTCCCTGTCAAATATCGTCGAATTCCGTGCTCCAAACAAGGTGGAGTTAAATTCGAGATTAGGGGTAATCCCTACTGGATTCTTGTATTATTGTATAATGTTGGAGGGGCTGGAGATGTTACTAATGTGAAGATTAGGGGTTCAAATAGTAAGGAATGGCTGCAAATGTCGAGAAATTGGGGTCAAAATTGGCAAATTGGAGCTAATTTGGTTGGCCAAAGTTTGTCGTTTCAAGTCACGGTTAGTGATGGCAAAACATTAAAGTTTTATAATGTTGCTGGTTCTAATTGGCAATTTGGGCAAAATTATAATGGGAAATTGAATTTTTAGGATTAGCTTTTGATCATTTAATTTTATTACTACTTAGGGCTATTTTAAGTACTATGGGGACTGAAATTTATTATTTTTATGTATGTTTGTTGGAAAGCAAAGCAGTCTTAGAATTGCTAACTGACCTGTTTATGATCAAATTATAATAATGATGATATACAATAAGGCCTTTTTCTCTTTCTTCCCTATTTTTTAATTGTTAATATATATATACATTGGTAAAATAAGGGTATGTTTGGTTCAGCCGTAAGTAAAAAGCTATTGATGTTAGTTGTTTGTTATAGCAACTAGTTGTTAATTGTTAGCTCTTTGAATATTCATAATTGGTGTTTTTTTAAATTTCCATTGAGTTGTTGCTTTGAAGATGTAAAAAAGACCAATATCGACTTATTAGTTAAAAGATTACTTGACCGTTTCATAAAATCTTCAAAATAGAGTTTTTGATATACAATGATTTATTCCCGAAAAGTAGTTGGTTCTCAAAAGAGCGTCTTGGAATCAAAACACTATGTAATTCTAAAACAAACACCTTTTTAACTGCAATCAAATTTTTCTATAATTTTTTTTTTTTTTTTTTTCCTTTAAATAAACTTGTTTTTTAGTAGAATAATATTTGCTCTCTTTTAATTTTATTTTATAATTCAAGTTGTATGACTTTTCTACTATAATAATTCATTAATTCCTTTTGGAATCAAATTTTTGTGCGATAGTATGTAGAAAATTATTCAATTGGGACATTTATTTGTGAAATCTCCCGTGATTTACTTCTAATATGTACGATTGTACTTGCTATATATATTATATGTAAACAATATATATAATCTTGTGAAGGGGACAAGAAATGGTCCAAATGGATATGTAATTATAAATGGTTATTTTGTTTTGGATAAAAAAAAGGAAATAAATATAAATTCGAAACAAAATACCAATGATAAAAATTAATTAATTCAAATCGTGCAATTAACTGTAATTATAATTTATTTCTAGTTGTATATCCCATGCATATTATCATCATATAGAATTATAATTGTCATACTAATCGGAATTATAATTGTCATGCTCATTTGATTTGTCAATTGCTCTTACAGTCTGAAAATTTCTGGATTTGAAGTAGATCTAAACCTGACTAACGAGGACTAGAGAAACAAGAATGAAAAACAACTTATTCATTTTTCACATCGTAGTTGGCCAAATTAAGCTTATTCATTTTCTCACATGAATCAATCTGGCTTGGTAGCTCGCCTAAGAGAAAATTACCATTGATATAGACTGCTTCATATTCACCATACGCATCAGTAATGGTCCACAAAACTCGAGACAAGATTGGTAACCATCCAACCTCCTTCAGTCCTAGTGAAAAAAAAAAAAAATTGAGATGGGAAAACCTGAAGTCAAGATCTTACTGGATATATCTTAGTGCACACTCGCGCACACATATATTTATCTCGCCTTTTGAGCTAAGTCAAGTTAGCTCCTAGCCCCAAAAATTTCAAGGGTTAATTTCACTCATGGTATACCATCACCTGTTTCATATTTTAGTATACCAACTACAATTTTACACATTGTGATATATCAATTTGTAGGTGACCTCCCGTTATAGTATATATAACCTGTTATTACAGGTTTCGGATGCCGCATCAGCAATTATCTCTTTTTCAACTTTAAATGTTAGGGCCAATATATTAAATAACATTTTAGCCCTTGACAAAAAGTATTTTTTATTTTCTGTTTTCAGATCTTCTTTCTCAAATCCTGATATGCTAAAACCACTTTTCAGCCGCCAATACCTCTGCTGCCGTCCTTCCTTCTGCTACTTCTGCAGTCACTACTGCCTCATTGACAACATTGTTTGAGAACCTGAAGAAGAGAGGATTGAAAGAAGAAATAGAAATAAAAGGAAACAAAAAAGAGAGAGAAATAAACAAATTAAAGATTGGATGGATGGACCCCATAACATTATAACAAGAAAAAAGAGTAGAAGAAAAAGAAGAAAGCAAAACTAATTGATATGCTTCTTTTGGGGTTTTTGTTTTGTTTGGGTTCGTAAAGAAGCTTCCAATGATGGTTTGATTCTAATTGGAAATTTTGTCCATTTTGACGAAGAAGCTAATTCAAATTCAAATTCAATTTCATAGTATTTTCAAAGTGTTATTGGTAATATTTAACTTTTTCTTTTTAATGGTGTTTCGAGGTTTTCCATTTTTGTGGAAATCAGTGGAAATTTATTGATCACAACTTCTCATAGATGATGTTGATACACTATCAAAAGAAATTGAATCAAATCCCTTGCAATTTCATGCCAATTCAAAGCAATATTTGTTTGTTCCAGTTCTAAATACCTTCAATCTCAGTCCAAAGGGCAATTCGCAATATCACAAAAGTCAGAAACAACAAGGTTTAAATGTGCAGGAAGCATACAAATGATTTAGAGGGGATTGGTTTGGCTTTAAAGGAAAGTTCCGGCGATGGAGTTGAAACAGCTACATTTTCAGCTTTACCTTTGCAGAGAGTGCACTCAAATGGTTAAGAAGGAAGCCAGACAAAAGAAGAAGCAGAGAAGAAGAAGGGAGACCAGTTTTGACGATAATCAAGATGCCATCGACAATCCTCCAAGGGGGAAAATATACCATCGAGATAGTTTATACATGGATTTACAGGTCTTGATTTTTGAAATTCTAGTAGAGATGATTTTGGATTTATAGATCTGGAAATTTTGATTTTGAAAATGTAAACTTGAATAAAAAATTTAAAGATCTGTGATATTTGAGAAAAAATGAGAATTTAGAAATGGAGAGAGATGCATAATTAGAAGAGAGTGTGTGTGTTTGCAGAGAGAAAGTATAAGTGAATAAGAGAGAAAGTGGGGGAAAAAATTTTTTTTGTTAAAGTAGTAAATTTGTAAAATGTGGGGCCTGTTTACTTAGGTCAAAATGCCAACATGGCATGAATAACCTGTAATAGCAGGTCATGTATACTATAATGTGAGGTTACTTACAAAAATTGATATATCAAAATGTACAAAATTGTAGTTTGTATACCCAAATGTGAAACAGGTAATAGTTGGTATACCATGAATGAAATTAAATCAAAATTTCAACATGACATTCAAAGTCACTTAGTCTGGGACGTGATACATGCAAATGTAACAAGCCGTAATATATCTTCAAGACGAATAACATTACTTAATTAACAGCTAATTTTTGTTCATGTTTTTTTTGCATTTGATGCTTCAGGTAATATAACAAAACTAGAAGTTCAACAATAAAGATGTTCCATATGAATTGATGACCATAATAAATGACAAAATATGTACAAAATTCTAACATGTAACAGAATGATACAACTCAGAGCCAGAATTGCTCTGAGCATGAATTAGACGTTGAATTATTCTCCATAAACAGTCCCCTTGCTGGGGTAGATCAATAACGAACTCACCATAAAACATCCAATTGGATCGATCTCAGAGCCTTGCTTTTTCGTTTGATCATAACTTACTTCCAATCAAGCATGTCTAATAGCCATAAAACCTCCTCCCTAGAGTTTGCAGCATCACGGAAATCCATTTCGATTCCAAAGACATCAATAACTCCCTCATTTCCATCTTCAATGAAAAGCAAAGAAATCCATGCCCTGATACCAGGAACAAACGGGTGTGCTGGTGAGAAATCAAGGTATTCAAATGCCATAGCCCTATAAGATGAGCGATCAATATAGTCAAACATTGATCTATTGATTATGAGTGCGACCTTGTGGGAGTCTTTACGCCCCACAAGCACTGAAACACTCAGATTCTGGCTTGAAGGAATTTTGACCCTTGGTTCAACAGGCAGAGTCATCTTATAATCAGGACCCTCAAGGTGAAATCTAAGTATGTCACAAATTCCAGCAGGTGGGGCTTTAATTCCAGTCAGCAAAACAGGGCCTGGGACTACTTCTGAGAAGATCAACTTATCTTCAGTCCAAATATCAATATAAAATTCCAAATCATCAAAAGAAAGTCTCGGGGGAAGCAGTGTTTGATTGTCCTGTCGTTTATTAAATGTTTGATATAGTTTGTAGTACGTTACAGTTGGAGGGTTAGGTCTCTTGCAAAGTGAAGGCCATCTCTTGGAACACAAGCATTTCCAAAAGTAATCATCTCTTGCAGTATCTCTCCACTGTCTACATACTCCCATACAAGAAGCAAGGTCCACACCATCCAACAAAGGAAACACAGCCTTCAGAACTTCATCATATGACATTTTCAGCTAGCAAACAACTCAAAGCAGATTCACCCCAACAATCATTTAGAGTACCGAAGCGCCTGGAAGTTACAAATCTAGTTACTTCCCTACGAAATAAATAAGGCATATTTAGGTTTCAAAGCAGCCAAGACAACATCAAACAAGTATGTGCAATACATTTTTCAATATGTAAAATGAGAGAAGAATAACTTAATTAACAAAATTAAGATGCTAGAATAAGTTGATAAAGTTCAATATAACTGGAATAATTCACAATAGGTATTTCAAATACTTCCGGATATAGAGATTTCTATCTCTAGATGGACTTGTCCTATAAGATCTACTAACTGAATCTTTAAAAAGCTCCCAATCCAAAATACATAAAAGATAAGAAGCCTACTCTTCAAAGCAAAGTTACAATCTTCGACCATAAGGCAATCTAATGAGGTTCATTTCATACTAAACTAACTATCCACTCAGAAAACTGAGCAGTGGCATTATGGTTTCAGTTTTTCAGTTTCCTCCAAAAAAATAGTAACTCTACAGAAATCAGAAATTTAGCACAAGCATAGAATCTAACCCAGGAACAATTGGCAATACAAAGAAGTATACAATATCACTCTTTGATATAGTTTACTTTCCTAAATCACATAAGATTGCAAACTACAGCAGCCAAAATAATTTCAACGTCTCAAAGTAAATTAAACAACAAGCACAGCTATTATAAAGTAATATAATTTTGATTTCGCAACTAGTATAGTATGGATCAAAATGAACAATAAAAATGAACTTGTACACACAAAAACTACAATTTGATCCAAAATAGCAAGCAGACACCCAAAATCACCCAAAAAGACTCTGAATTTTGATGGAAATTCAAAGGAAAAAAAACCACATGGAAGAAAACCATGAAAACAAATCGAACCAATATCCCAAAAATATTGCACTTCACAAAAACCATGAAAGTAAATCGAACCAATATCCCACAAATATTGCACTTCACAGCCATAAATCAACAAATAAATTAATTCCCACAAAAAAAAAAAAAAAAAAAAAATCCTTGAAAATCGACAAAATCATTCACCCAGTGAAGAAAATCACGAGCACATAAAATGACAGTTGTATCAAGCAGAATAAAATCTAATGGATTCAATCAATAATCATAAAAACTGAAATCCAAAAATCAAATCGCACCATCATTACAGATCAGGAGCAGAGCGAAAAACGAACAATTAAAGAGAATAGAGTGAAGAAGGTGAGAGTCTGAGAGATCGATGATTAGATAAAAGAGGGAGAATAATTACTTGAGGAAGTTGGAGGGCTGAATCCAGAGAGAGATCTTCGCTTTTGGTCTAAGGAGAGAGAGAGAAAGAGCTGAAGAAAAGTGTAAAGTGTGGCTTAAGATATGGAATCAGTGACGATAAACCCGTGGTTAGTCATTTACAACCTTCTTTTTACGCATAATTGTAGGACTTTGATTGTGTACACACGAACCCATTGTTCCCTTTCATGTAGCCGTTAGATGGCACTTTTCATTTGCAGAATCACTTTGGTCCTTATTTTATATGGCCAAAGGGTCAATTTAGTACTCCTACTCTAAAATTTTTCATTTCAGGACCAAATTCCTCTATATTTCAGTTTAGGACTTCTATCCTTTGTTCAACTCAATTAAGGACCCACGACTAGCCTAGCTAATTATGACAAATTTTTTTGGTTAAACTCAACTAAAATATTATTTTCTATGGCTTCTAATCCATTACTAATATATAGGGTTAAAGATTATATTTACCATGCACTATCTATATAGTACTCTTTCACCTTATAAGCTATTGAAATAGAATATTTTCCCATGTAATATCACAATTCGGACTAATATCACACTATTTCATACTAATAGTCTTTTAAGAAAAATCAATGAACTATATATAATACTGCATTGTTATAAATCCAACAAAAACTGTATAATACTTAATTAAAACACAACAATTTTTGCATAAGACACATTGCATTCTATGAAATATGATGACATTGGTCCGGATTGTGATATCAGGGTGCAAGTGTTCTATTCTAATAGGTCAGGAGTCAAAAGGAGTTATGTGGATAGTGCAGAAGGCAAAAGGCCTTTTAATCCTAACATACCTTTGGATTAATCAACCAAAAGTCAAGAATACCAAACATATTAGGTGAAAATCAATTCCTATTAAACAAATTAAACACATATCAAGATCCTCCAATAAATTATTAAAATTTCAGTTAATTATATACAAGGAAACTAATTAATTACCATCATACAACCTATTAATTTTATTCAATTGAATATATTAATAAAGGAAATTGTAACTTAAACATGTAAGAAATAAATAAATAGAAATTAAATAAGAAAGTAATATATATTTGAATTCAATAACATTATTTATATAAATTAATTTTATGTACTATATAAGTTCTTTACTATATAAAAACAATAGTACAATAAGTTATAGTAAGAACGTATATTTTTTTAGAAGGTTGTCCAAAAGTTTTGTTGCAAGAATTTTCAAATAATTTAATATTATAAAATAATCAGTTCAATATTCTAAAAAGGTCAAAAAAATATGTAATATAAAAAATGCAACAAAAAAATTTAATGAACCAATTTAGATTTTGTAACAAAATCGCTGGTATCATGAAACACCAACCAAAACATGATGAACTAATAATATACCAATACTAAACAATATATAATTAGTTTCAAATCTTCACTATTTTACCAAATTTCTATTATACCTTTGTTATATCTCTAGTCTTCAGCGCATTGGGCTGAATCGTGATTCTAGTAGGCTTGTGTTGCGGGCCATGTTGCCAAAATGGGCTTATATATAGGCCCTTAACACTTCCTATCAATAATCAATATGTCTCTACTAAATGGTTAATTTTTCATCAGTGAACAGATGTTTAAACATGTTATTATTTATTTTAATGAAACTCCTATAAATTATATTTATAATATTTAAATTCCGCCCAATGTTGTTGTAAAAAAAAAAAGTAAATAATTGAACTAATTAAGCTGAACTTCTACAATGCTTAATTCGATTCATTCACAAATGAAATAAAATGCTTATGGGACTAAGGAGAACCTATTAATTGGAGACTCTCAAAATGGGTTTAATTTGAGGAGCCATGATGTAATTTCAACAATTAATTGCTTAAGTATGAAAACTAATTATCCATTTATTGAAATAATTACATTTCAATTATTGATTTTGTAATTAATAATTGAGATGTATTAAACTAACATGATCTCCCGAGTTGAAATCCATCCCAAAATATCTAAAGCCATTGATATGTGACATATTAAAATATATAGGTAAGGTTTCCAAACTTCTCAAAACATGAGGCATACAGAAAGTCAAAGAAATCTTCTTTTTTTTTTTTTTTTTTTTTAAAAAAAAAAGAAAGATACTTCTTGTATTAAATCAGAATTGAGAATATCAATTACATCGCTATGAGGAATAAATCTCTTATGAAATAAGTGGTTTTGTTTTGATACAATGTCACATATAAAAGGAATTCAACTCAAACACATATTATAATTATAATGCTTTAAATACTCAAATCATTCAACCATTCAACAAAATTTCTAAAAATCTTTGTGGAATGACCAAATTCTCCAACACTTATCATGGCTATTTCTTTGAGTTCTTTAGCTCTTTGCCTAATATTTTCATCACTCAAAACTTTCTCCACCTTATTCTTGATTTCTTCTCGCCTGATTATCCCGATTTCATCACAGTCAAAATTCAATCCCACCTTCCATATTTCACAAATGTATGTCTCATTAAGGAATTGGTCAGCAAAGTATGGCCAACACAAAAAAGGAACTCCATTACCTACACCTTCCAATGTAGAGTTCCAACCGCAATGGCTCAAGAAGCATCCCACAGAAGGGTGACTCAGAACCTTCTGTTGAGGTGCCCATTTGACGATTTTTCCTTGATTTGATACTCTTTCTTCATATCCTTCAGGATACACATTTGTCTCATTAGTAATTCCAGGCCTCACAACCCATAAGAATGGCCTACCAGTGAGTTCAAGCCCCAATGCCAATTCTTGGAATTGAGTCTTGTCGAAAATTGTGAAGCTGCCAAATGCAACATATATGACTGAATTTGGTGGCTGTTGGTCCAACCATTTCAAACAATTCGAGTCTTCTTGCCAGAAGCATCCGGCTGAATTTCCTTGACGATTGCTTGCTAGAAGCGGTCCTATTGGTAGAATCTTTCGTTCAAATGTAAATGCGCCTGGCTCAAGATCATAAGCCGAGTTGCAAATTATCCAGTCTGCTGATCTCACAGCCTTGTTGTTCTTATGTACAGCATTGAATATAATTCTATTCGTGATCTCATCACCAATACATCGCCATACAAAATGTTCCGACCTCATAGCAGGTATTGCTGTAGCCAATTGAATCTTCTCGTTCTTCAGTGGAATTCCTTCAAAGAATGAAAAGAAATGTCAGAAACACTTAATTATATAAACTAAGATAGATTAGCAAGAGTAAAAAAACGCCTGTATTCGCTTAAAATTGATCTCGAGTTCAAAACCTAGCATTTACAAGATATCATAATTGGAAGACAAGCCATCTTAAAAAGTTTGTGAACAGCTTTAAACCAATTAATTGGGTCAGTTCATATGTATAAAAAAAGACTATAGGTAGTGGTCCTAGTCCACACTAGTCTGGGACCGCTATGATTGTGATACATCAGTAATAACCCTGTATCACAATTTTAATGGTATCAAACTAGTGTGGACCGGGACCAAAATAGAATTTTTCATAGGTAAGGGAGGTTTTGTACCGTTGTTGTCAATGAATCCATCATCAATTAACTTATTAACGTTAAACAACAGGGCAAGCAAGGCAGCTGATGCAGGCCAGAATGCAGCAGAACGAATATTCATCTTCTCAGCTACTTGAAGAGCCCATCCATTATTCTCATCAACAATCATACAACAAACCTCATCATCTTGTGATTCATTAATCTTGTGAATTAGCTCCTCTAGCTTTCCTGGAACCACAGTAAAAAGAGATTCTGTTAACTTCCCAAGCTCATTCCTATCTTCCCATGGTTCCAATCCATCCGGGATCGATACCAGATTAACATGATCACCAATATAATCCTTCTCTAACAATGAATTTAAGACCCTCTTGTGATTAAATTCAGTGTTGACAAATGTGATTTTGAAACCATGCTTAACTAAGCATTGAGATAGCTCCATCATAGGAATCACATGACCTTGTGCTGGATAAGCTATGGCTAAAATATGTGGTCTGCCCATGATACACTTGTATCTTGTAAATTTCTGTATTTGAACTTAGATATGTTTGTGATTCAATTCTTGTTACTTCTTATATAACTGCAATATGCAGGCCGAAGCGAATAAATCGAGAGGAAAAGTATAATGGCATTGTCTAAAAATTTTACTTGATTTGCATCGAATCTTCGAGTTGGAAATATTCCATATCTTTCTTTCTCATGCTAAGTGCTTATTAACTTGGTTTATTAGATTTTGGTTTTTTGCCATTGACTTATTTAATTGCCATCTTTATTTATTTTATTATTTTTTAAGAACTGAATTTCGTTTTTTTTTTAACGGAACAATATAATGAAATTCAAAAGGGTGACAACAAAATTGAGAGCTACACTTGACTTGACTTGAACATATAGCTAGTTTGTATGTTTTTCATGATCAGAACTAGGACTGCAAAAAAAAAAAAAAAAATCCAATGGTTTTCACCGAATCCAATCCGATCCAAACAAAGTTTGTTTTATAGTTTATTTACTTCATTGGTTAAAATTAACTCAAACCAAATTTCTATCCTAACATAGTTTGAGCTATTTAACCAACAAATTAACCAATCTAATCCAAAAAAGTTAAACAATATACCTATCTAAATCCGCTTTGGAAACCTGGACATGTAAACTTCACGGAAAGATAAATCGATGGTAGCATAGGGGCGAAAAAAAAAAAAGTATTTAGTAAGCAATTTAACATTTGCTTGTTAATCTGTCACAATTAGGCAAAGAATCAATCCACATCAAGATAAATACTTTAGAAAACTCAACCCAATTTTGAATAGAAATTTTGATAAAACGACAATTCTTTTGTACCATCAGGAGATTAATTTAATTATAAAAATTAATCCAACATCAATAAACTCTAGGTAATTAATCATTTTGTTATAATTAACAGTTGAACATAATATAATAAAGCCCCATTTCGATTTCGTTCATAATAAATATGAGTTTTTAATTGTGTAGATAAGGTCATTAAAGTTTGAAGTCAAATAAGTTGGTTAAATACTTTGATTAGAATCTGTTACTCAAACAATAAACTTTGAAAAATTATTATAAAACAAATATATTCAAAATCAATATTTAACATTGAGAGGAGTACAAACGCTTTTGTTTAAATTTTGAAATCAGAATCAGAATTAAATAGGGAATAACATGGAATTGGAATCGGAATCAAAATTTACCAATTCTGTTTTTATAATTTCTATTACACTATATTAATTATATATCAATAACGTAATATAAAATAGTTAATGTGTAATGCAATGTATTCTAAGGAGGGGAAGTTGATTTTTGTTAATTATAACTATATTGTAAACTCTAAATTGATATTACAATCGTAAAAGTTTTTTTTTTTTTTTTTGAAAAAAAAACTATCAGGGAATTAAGTTGATTAATGGGGAGGAGAGAGGCAAATGTTAATTTCTACAAAGAGGAAAAAAGATAATAGGTGAATATTTAAATTAAAAATCAATCCAATCCAAAACCAATCCAATCCAATTTTATTTGAGTATTCATGGATTGGATTAGTTTTTAACAATTAATCCATAAAAAACTTCCACACTTGGATTGGATTGGATTTTCATCAATATTCTTTGGATTCAGAACTATGTTGTATAACTTTTTACATAGAAGCAAATAAAAAAAAAATTGAGATTCCTTATTTTTTCGATTTTACTCCATTAGTCTAATTTTGATAGACAAGTTTTTAATTGCAGGGTAATTAAAAAAATTACTTAACAAATTATATTTTTACTAAAAGACTCTCTATATGCTAAATAATTAAGTGAAATAAATATTATCACTTTAATTGTCTAGCGATATGTAACAAGAGTATTTTTGATAATTTATCACTTAATTAATACTCTTTCAGTCCAACTTTGATAGGAAAAATTTTGATTGCATGGTAATTAAGAAAATTAATTAATAAACTATATTTTTACTAAATGATCCTCAATATACTAAATGACTAAGTGAACTAAGTAGCGTCATTTTAATTGTCTAGTTACATGTAACAAAGGTATTTTTTGTCAATTTATCACTTAATTCACAATTAGACAATGAAAAATATTTATATTGTCAAATACCCAAAATAGAAATTTTGACTATTAAAGTTGAACGGAGGGAGTATTAATTTAGATTCTAATTTTTTAATTTCACATATGAAACCATCATTACTTTATAAATAATAGAAGAAATTGTGCATTTGGTTGACATGAAAGTTAGATTTGAAGATAAACTTGATGTGTATTGCTAAATTCCGTTTGTACTTGAAATTGAATTTTGACAATTTAAAGCAGTTTTTTGAAATGTTACATTACAAACTGTAAAAATTTACCGTCTAACGTTATTTCATATATGGTTAACTATCGCCATGATTTGACAATAGAAAAGCTTGCTGCAAAATATAGCAACAAATATTCAATAACATACGAAATAATTATAATATATAAAAATGAATTTAAACTTCCCTATACAATAGTTAATTATTAACAATCACTACTCTCAATATAATTAAGCCGCATCGCGAAACTAACCGCTGGGCAAAATACTCACTAAGTTTTGATGGTATTGTTTTGAATAGATTGGATGCATAATGTCTGTATCGATCATTGTTGTAGAGGAATACAAAGATGACATTGAATTTGCAGTCCAAAATTAGATGGATGGATTGCATGTGGCTCTTTTTTTATTAAACTAAAAAAACAATAATTTTAACTCTTTTGTCATTTACTTTAATTTAGGAATATCAGCATCAAAATCTTAGCCTGCAACACTTATTGTCATTAACCACACTCATTAAGCTTTTAAGGCTATCATTATGGACACGCTGTAATTGAAACCAATGACAGAGACTAAAATTGCTTTTCACGGGTGAACTTAAAAATTTTAATGTTTGTTTGTAATATTTTGATAACACACATAATTCTGAGTCAATTTACTCTAACAGGGGTGTATTCAATTAACTTTTATAGACTTTTAAAATCCGGTAGTATTTAATTAAGACTTTTTAGCAGTTTTTAAAACTCATCAGGTATTCAATTAAAACTTATTATGAGTCTCTAAAAGTCATCAGATATTCAATTGAGACTTTTTAAGAGTCTTTAAAAGTAATTATGTATTCAAAAAGTCATTAACAATTGATGACAATGACTTTTTATATACTTTTTTACAATTTTTTTTAACTCAAAACATAATTAAAAAAGTCAAGCATATTGATGAAAGACTTTTTATTTTGATGGAAGACTCTTTTTTTTTTTTTTTTCCACTTTCAATCGTGATTTTTTATAACCCTCTCTCTTTCAATGCCTCTCTCTGCTCTCTCCACTCTTCCTTCACCTCCTCTCTCTCTTCCATCCTATCGCCGCTGGAAACCTCCGCTCAGTCCCCTCTTCCCATCGCTGATTGGCTGCTCTCCTCCCACCACCACTCTGTTCCACTGCTCCTCCTTTCCAAGCCGCCTGCCATTTTTTTAACAAGGTATTTGTCTAGTCTCTTTTTCCATTCTTTGCTTTCGTTGTTGAATTTCCTTGAAATTGATATATCGCAAGCAAATCAACCCTTAAGTATGGCCTAAATATTTTTTTTATGGTAAAATTTATTGGTTTGAGATGGGATTCAAATAAGTATGCGTTTTGAGATGATTTTTATTGTTTGATCTGGTTCTATACTTTGTTTAGATAGATTACCTTTATAATTTATGCTCCGATAGTCTACTCTTTTGAATGTGATATTCTCTTGGTGAATTTCTGCAAATTCTATTCGATACTTCATTACTCAGGTATGTGGTTGTTCTATATTTATAAAATTGCTTACACTTAAATGTATAATTTTCTTAGAAAAGAGTGTTAATCAGTTGAGTTTCAAATTGAACCAAATGGTGAAACTTTTTCATCTACATCAATGTCAATTAACCAAGAAGAATATTTTGAACCATTTGTTAGAACGCAAGAGCAACATAGAAATGATGCTAATGAATGAAGAGCTATCATTGCTATTTACATGTGGAATAATGTTGAGCATATAAATGATAATGAAGATTAGAAATTTTATAGCTAAATTATAATTTTTTTAATTAACATTACTATTCAATTTTAGTGTTATTATTTTATATTTCATACTTGTAGATTTTTGTAGTTATTTATATTTTGGTGTATTATCATTGAACACATGGAGATTATTATATTTTAGTATTTTAATAAGCCTATAAAAGTCTTTAAAAGTTTATGAAAGTCTATAAAATAAACTTTTTAAAAATCATCAATACTTTTAAAAACTCTATAAAAGTAATTAAAAGTCACTAAAAGTCATCAAAGTCTATAAAAGTTATTCACTTAAAAAAAGTCTATAAAAATCTCAATTGAATACCACACCCTAAGTCGACAAACTGACATTCTTTCCCAAATCCGAGAGGGGCTATGGTCTTGATCCACAATTCCACATCCCCTCCTCCCTCCGTCGTTGGTGAAATCAAAATCCCATTTCGATGGTGACTTACTGTATCTAGAAACAATTGAACAAAAATCCTAAAAAAATGATACTTAAAAATAATGAATGAAAAAATTATTTTAAAACAAATAGTAATAGCATTTATAAGAATAGAAAGAGGATTTGAATCTTCACTGCTTGGTCCAAGATGACTTAATTGATAGAATAATTTTAGAATACTCCTAAAGTATGATACTCCTTTATAATATATTTTTTTTGTAAGAAAAAGTTTAGGAGAGGAGCTGTATTTCTAGTCTAGGGCCATGGAAAGTCTCAAAATCACAGAGTGACTTATGAAAGGACTTGCATATCGCTTTATTAATGGGGATCCCAACAATGACACTGGGATTCGAACCCAAGTAGAAGTGCTACAAGAGTCTTTTTTTTTTTTACCTTTGAGCCTGCTCTGATTGGCATCCTTTAAAATACATTAGCAAAAAGAGTTGATGTATATTCGTTTACGTATAATAAAAAATTACAAATTACTTTTTATAACTAAGGGAATATTTATTTTCTTTGAATTGATATTATAGCATATAACCATTATTAAATTGTCCTAAAAGTTTAAGTTAATAAGTAATATCTAACTTCAGATTTTAGGAAAAAATATGCGAAATGCCCCTAAGGTTTTCCCAAAATTAAACTTCTACCCCAACATTTTGAACAGAACAAAATTGCGTAACTTTTATTGGATGCTTTAAAGATGGACTTTTTAACGGGAAATAAGTAGCCCCAACCTTATGTACATTTTTGCACTTTTTCCATATTAACTCTGATAGGCCGGACTAGATATCCATATTCCTCTATGGTTGTATTCTTTTTTCTTTTTTTAAGAAAAAATTCGTTGATTATTAATCCCTCTGTTTTTTTTATATGCTGTTTTATAATTTCTAGTTTGATCTTTTTTATATGTCGTTTTTAGTGAAGAGCAAAGGTTGGTTCAGTCTAAGAACTAAACCAAACCTAAAACTCAATAACGAAAATTGTTAGGACTGAACACCAAATCTAATAGAGTTCGATTCGAACCGAAATATTTAGCTTCAGTTCAGTCCAAGAAAAAACCTCATTGAGATATTTGAAATTATAATATAAAGTATAAAGTATCAATGGTCATTCAATCTAATATAAAGTATAAAAGAACACCACTGAAGATAGGGGTGGCAATTCATGTAAATGGGTCGTGTTCGTGTTTCAGTGAGCAAAACCCAAACCTGACAAAAAAATTTTCATGTCATAATCGAGTTAACACAATCGTGTTGGTGTCGGTTTCGTGTCGTGTTTTCCGGTGACATGCAAAAAATATTATAAAAAAATATTAAAAATTTTAAATATTTGTCGTATCTAAATTAACAATTTAACCATTGTCGACCTAAAATATTAATCCAAAACCTATTTTACAAATCTTAACGCACTATTTTTTATTTTGGATTATATCTTGTTTGCATTTATGTATCATTTTGCTACATCTATTAAGAATGACGTGTAAAATTATTGAAAAGTTGTTTCGTATTTGTGAGTTATATATATTATATTACATTTCTTAACGATGACATGAAAAAATATAGGAAAGTATAGTAATAAATTTTAAATATTCGTGTCATTTTCGGGTTAGCAGGTCAACCCTAACTCAACACAAAAATTATCGTGTCACTTTTGTGTCAACCCAAAACTGACCTATTACCAGTTTAATGAAACCCAAAACCACTAAATTCATGTCGTGTCAGCAGGTCGCGTACATAATTGCCACCTCTAACTGAAGGGATCGAAATTACAATATAATATTTTAATTATAATTAAACTTCAAATTACAATATTTAACAAACCAAAATGATAAACCAAATTATAATTTTCATTAGGTTCGGTTTTTGGTTTTTTAGTTTCTTTGTAGTAAAAACCAAAAACCGAACCAAAAACCGAAATTATCTCATATAAAGATTGAGAACTGAACCAAAGTTATTCAGTTCGATTCGGTTCGGTTTTGTCGGTTTTTTAGGTTTTTTGCTCTCCCCTAGTCGTTTTAGATTACCGGTACATTTTTTGTAATGCTTTCTCATATTCACCCTTATGTAATTGATAAGTGCAAATTATACCAAGTAATTTAGGGAGAATTCAGCATTTAATTGATTAAAATTCTATTGAGAATAGAGAAAACATGGCTAATATTGAGTTTTTCCGGGTCTTATGCCTCATTCAGCAAAGTCGCTTGATTTAGGAAGTCTCAGAGCATAGAAGAAAAAGAAAAAAGAAGTGTTGAAGGTAGCGGCATGCATGGGCCGGATTTGAAGAGAAGGGCGTAGCCCAAGAGTGAAGGAGGAGATATTTTGTTGAAGGAAATTCCTTTGTTGTCCTTAGCTTCTCAAGAAAGCTAGCTAATTATGTGGTTGTAATTTTTTTTGACAATATTTTAACTTGTACTTGCTCCTTAGATTGTTGACACCCCATTTTCTCTAGATATCACTTTTTAGGACTATATATACTCTACTATTTGGGGATGGGGGGTAGCATTAATTTGGCTCAACTACTTCTTCATCTAGAATTTAATTTTTAGTTTGTAATTACATTAATTCTTGCAAGTTTAATATTTTATATCTTGGAAATCTCGTTTTTATTGCTATTATGTGCAGTGAGTAGATTTCTTAGCAGGCCAAAACCAGCTTAGGCTGTTGGTTTTAGGAAGTCTTTCTCTGGTTTTATTATGAATATCATGTTTTGATAATTGTGTGGTGAAGTGCTCAATTTAATATGGGAAATGGCCCTCTCATGTTTCTAGTATTCCTGATAAAATCAAGAGGAGATTTAGGAGTATGGAAAATCACACACACACACACACACTCACCATAAGACCGAGAGGAGATTGGGAGTGTGTTAAGGGTTTCTACTTGATGTGTAATGCTTGCTTGTCTTAATGCATGATTTCCTATGCTAAGTGAGGTCGAGAGATAAGCTTGGTGAATAAAAAGCAAGAAACCTTAGATCTACGTTCCCTAATATATTTATAGTAAATTCTAGAGAAAGATATTCTGAGATTGCCTGTTTAGCTGGTAAAAGCCTGTGTTTTTATCGTTATTGTTTTATATTATTCGGTTCTACGCAATCTTATATTTACTGTCTTGCATGTTTTCTGTTTTCAATTTATATAATTTCATTGTACTAATTTAACTGGAAAACTTTTAGATTTAGTAACTTACTAGGAACTTTTAGAAATTTCCTTTACTCCCTGTAGATACGACATTTGTCATGCCTAATATTACAATTGACCTAGTATACTTGCCAGTGCATAACCTTAAGGCAACAGTAACGCAAATAACTAATATTAAGTCTTGATAATTAAAGAGAAGGAGATTTTCAACATGGAAAGTAAAGCTTTAGGAGAGAGTTATTAAGAGTAGATTAGTCATTTTAATAATCTAATTATAACTTTATTGGTTTTGATCAACAATCTTAAACGGCATATTTTGTAAAAGTTAGAGGGAGTAATTATTAGTAAAAACAGGTTTTCTGGTTATTAATTACAACCAAAAAAACTGGTTACTTATAACTAGAATTAACCAGGAATCTGATTGCCAATAACAACTAGCACGGATGAGGAACAATCCAGAATTTTCTAAACTGCATGGTCCAGTGAAAGAAAGTGATGTTCAGCTTATTTTACACTGCAGGTTTGTTATCTTTTTGATCTTCTACCAGCAGAAAACATATGGATTGTACTCGAGAAAATCTCACGTACATTATCAAATCAAGAATACATATGTGGATTCTACAAGAGCTTGATTAGTAGCCACTCCTTTGTACAAAGATATATATCCAAACTATTAACGAATACTGTATGAAGATGGTGCAGGGAGGGTTGAAAAATAGAAGCTAGAAAGAAGAGTAGTATGGAGAGACGTCCACATATTCTAGCCCTACCTTATCCAGCACAAGGCCATGTTCTTCCTTTGATGGAGCTTTCACTATGTCTACGTTAGCATGGTTTCAAAATTACATTTGTCAACACTGATTATGATCATCAGAGGGTCTTAAATGCGTCATCAGAGGAGGATTATGTTGGGGATTGTATTAATCTTGTTTCGATCCCGGATGGACTGGAACCATGGGAAGATAGAAATGAGATTGGGAAGTTAACTGAATCACTTTTTACAGTGGCTCCAGCAAAGCTGGAGGAGCTTATTGAAAGAATTAATGCATCAGAAGATGATAAGATTACTTGTATCATTGCTGATCAGTTTCTTGGATGGGCTTTTGAAGTAGCAGAGAAGATGAATATACGTCGAGCTGCGTTCTGGCCTGCATCAGCTGCCACACTTACCTGGTTATTTCATGTGGATAAGTTAATTGAAGATGGAATTATTGACCAAAAAGGTACAAAACCTCTATTATTTACAGTCTTTTAAACTCTTTTTCTTCAATATAACAATGATTAAAATATATAGCTAATGACACTACAAGAATGTTAGATTTTGCAGTAAAAAGATTTTTTCTATTAAAAAGTTCGTTTAATGGCAATATCTAAAACTTGCTATCATAATTATATCAATGGCAGCAAAATTATATCAAATCTTGTTGCCAAATGCATATTGTCATGACTTAACTTATCAAATTCCAACCACAATGCATACCCGTTTTAGGTAGGAATATGCATAGAATTATCCCCGTTAAACTTTTCTGGTAAAAAGATTTTTCTGTTAAAATGTTCATTTAACAACAATATCTAAAACTTTTTGCCATGTCTATACAATGACAAATCATACCCAAATCTTTTAACAGCATACCCAAATCTTGTTGGCAAATGCATTCCGTCATGACTTACATAGTAGAAACTTTTTTGTTGCTTCTAAAAGCTATGACAACAATTTTCATACTTTGGTTGCAAAGTTTTTTGCTATCAAATATTGTATTTCTTGTAGTGTAATCAGACATTTCAGTTCATATAATTGCCGATCTTACATTTCATCCATTTCCATTTTTTTGAAGGAACTCCATTAAAGACACAAGAGATTCGATTGGCTCCAGCAATGCCAGCCATGAGCACCGCAAACTTTTTATGGTTTAGTGATGAGTTCACCAAAAGAATTATATTTGATGTTGTCAATAAGAACAATAAGACTACAAAATTGGTAAACCGGATAATTTGCAACTCAGCTCATCATCTTGAGCTAGGAGCATTTACATTGGCCCCGAATATTCTACCAATAGGACCACTTCTAGCAAGCAGTCGACAAGGAACTTCATCAGGGTACTTCTGGCAGGAAGACACAAGTTGTTTGAAATGGTTGGATGAACAACCATTAAATTCAGTCATATATGTTGCATTTGGCAGTATCACTACTTTTGATCAAACTCAATTCCAAGAATTGGCACTCGGGCTTGAACTCACTGGTAAGCCGTTCTTGTGGGTTGTAAGGGCTGGTATTACAAAAGAGACAAATGTGTATCCTGAAGGATTTAAAGAGAGAGTAGCAAATCGAGGAAAAATTGTCGAATGGGCACCGCAGCAGAAGGTTCTGAGTCACCCTTCTGTTGGATGCTTTTTGAGCCATTGTGGTTGGAATTCTACTGTAGAAAGTGTGGGTAACGGAGTTCCCTTTTTGTGCTGGCCATACTTTGCTGACCAGTTCCTCAATGAGACCTACATTTGTGAAATGTGGAAGGTTGGGTTGAATTTTAAGTGTGATGAAATTGGAATCATTAAGCGAGAAGAAATCAAGAATAAGGTGGAGCAGATTTTGAGTGATGAGAAAATGAGGGGAAGTGATGGCGTAGAGAAACTGGCGCTGACCTATTTGGAGAAATTCGAAGCAAAGCGGTGAATAGTGACAAGTTTGAAAAGTGTTTGATTTTGTCTCAAAAATAGTGATTTTTGATGGGAATCGACCTGCTGAACAAGACCCACCTCTTGTTGTGGGCCCCACCCCAATTTGGCAAAAAAATACCATTTAGTCCTTCAATTTTGCGTTTTTATATTTTTAGGGACCTAATTGCAAATTTGTAAAAGTTTTTCCTTTGCTCTGTTATTTTCGAGATTTTAACCCTAGCTTCTAGTCATTATTTAAAGGCGTGTAAGACAAGAATTATGCAGTTTTTGTTGAATTCGAATTTTATTCTCTTTTTCCTATCTCTTTGAATTTTCGCAAATTCTAGGGTTAGAAGAATCGTTTTCGGTATCGTGCGCGATCAACGGAGTTCGATTATTTATCCACTGCATCAGGAAGGGCTAAAGAACTTAAAGAAACAGCCATGGCAAGTGTTGGAGAATTTGGTCGTTCCAAAAAGAATTTCAATAATTTAGTTGAATGGTTGAGTCTTTAAGCATTGGTTTATCGGTTTATTCTTGGTTGATGACTTGTGGTGAACAACATATTAACATATTATACCTGTTAGTTATTTGATATAAATATAACTTCATACTATAAATTAATTAACAACAAAAGATATAATTTATTCTATTAATCTACACTTTTAAAAATATTTTCTAAACTTGGTATTTTTTTTTACATACCTGAATTAGTATTAAGTTTAGTAATTTTAAAACTTTATTTTTGTAAATTGAATGTATATTAATTAAATATTTATTTTTAAAAAGATATAATAGTTCGTGGATCTCCATGCATAATTCCCATACCTATTGGGGCAGGGATATATATATATATATATATATATATATATATATATATATAAACAAAATAATAGAATAACAATACTTTTAATCTTAACCACAGTCTGGAACAATTGATAGAGGAATTCTACTGATGTGGCGAGGGAGCTGAGAAAGACAAGCAAAATACCATATGATTAATTCGAGAGCGGACCTTCCAAGACGAGGGTGGATGATGGAGAAAAAAACGCCCTAAACTCTGTAGAATTCTAAAGCAATTTTTGCAGCTTTTGTTTTATTTCGTCCCTTTTTGTCTCTACCTTTCACTTTTTTAAAAAAAAAAAAAAAAAAAAAAAGTTTTTAGCCTAAAATATGGGGAATATTTACTCTTTTGCTTAGAGTTTGTACCCCTTATAAATACTTTAAGATGTAATATCCTCCATAGCTTTTATTTTCATGATTGAAATCAAAATGAATAGCCTTTGGGTTTTCTTATCTTTTTCCTCATTCTTGGATATCCAATCTTAAATCGATAAGGCTAGGATGATATTTAGGAGGTGGGTATTCTAAGAATCAACATTCTCCATTAATTTTGTATCATTTTATTTTAAGTTTAGATATTCTTTAAGAATCAACAAGGTTAAAAAGTGTTAGAAATTGAGTATTTTTAAAATTAACAACTTCTTTCATTTTGTATTATCAAATTTTTAAAAAAATTTGCTGCATTATTTGTTGAGTCAAATAGAATTCGCCCTGTGTATGTAGAACTGTAGAAACTATGACCAAAATTCAAAAAAAATCTCAGAAAGGTTTTTCAAGACTTATAAGAATGGGAAAAATGGTGGTGCCAGGATTAGTCCGTTGGAGGGGCAGAATTTGCTTCAAAAAATTTCCGGCCGATAAATAAAAATTTCCGATCGGCCAACAAACCTAAATTAATTTAATTTAATTCAATAAGAGCATAGTTAAATTAATCCAAATAATTCAATACAAATAACATACCAACAATTAATTTTTTTTAATCGAAGGAGACGATGAAGAACTAGTAAAATGAGAAGTTTTTGAGAGGTTTCAAACCTAATTTATCAATTTATCAATTCGTTAATTTATCAATTTAAACACACATTCAAATCTAATTTATCAATTCAAATCTAAAGGTAACAACACAATTTACACAATCAATTTATCAATTAATGCCTCAATTTATCAATTTATCAATTTATCAATTCAAACCCACATTCAAACCTAATTTATCAAATAATTACATAATTTACACAATCAATTTATCAATTAACACCTCAATCATATTAATCATTTAACCAAACATTCAAACACTTTTTCCTGTTAAAAAAAAACCAAAGATCCCGTTACCAATTAAGGTTAGCGTGAGAGGTAAGGACTTTAGTCATTTAAGTTAGAAATCTCGAGTTCGAGTTCTAGCATATACAAACTGATCAACCTAGAATCGAGTAATCAGACATAATTACCAAAAACTAAATAAATAAATAAATACTTTACTTTTTGGAGAGCACACGTGGATACTAACAGAGCTTGATTATGAGCCATTCCTTAACCAAAATATCCATTTTATCATATATGCAATAATATAAATCTAGAGTTGCTGGTGATGATTTTTTTTTTGTTTTAATAAACAACATCTAATTAGCTAGTAATTACTTCTTCACAGAATTATAGAGAATGGAGATGCGTCTGCATATTCTTGTCATGGCTTATCCTGCACAAGGTCATGTGATTCCTATGACGGAGCTTTCACAATGCTTAGTTAATCATGGTTTCAAAATCACTTTTATCAAAACTGAATCCAATCATCAAATGGTCCTTAATGTATTGTCGGATCAGAAGGATTCTATCAGTGATCATATTACCCTGGTTGCGGTCCCTGATGGACTGGAACCATGGGAGGATAGAAATGAGCTTGGAAAATTAACTGAATCGCTTCGCACTGTTGTTCCAAGAAAGCTGGAGTAACTTATTCACAAGATTAATTCATTCGAAGATGATAAGATTACTTGTGTAGTTGCTGATAGTTTCATTGGATGGGCTCTTGAAGTAGCCGAGAAGATGAATATCGTCGAGCTGCATTCTGTCCTGCATCAGCTGCATTGCTTTCTCTGTTTTTTTAATTTGGATAAGTTAATTGATGATGGAATCATTGACAGCAACGGTATACACCTCCATTACCATATTCATTTAAAGTAGCAAACCAGCTATAGTGTGACCAAATATTCTTGTATATATTTTATTTTATTTTATTTTATTCTGTATCCATTCTTTGTAGGAACTGTTAGCAAAAGATACGATTTTAACCGGATGGTTTTTTAGAGACTCCGGATAGAGCACAAAATACACTGCACCTAAGAATTTTAGAATGAAATTAACGCATAAATTTTATGTGAAATATTTCAAACCAATTAAGGAAAAACCACAAACAAGGATGAAAGAATTCCACCATGAGAATAAGTTAATTAGGAGCCACAAATACTCTGTTCATCAGGAGAAAATAACATTTGACTATCTCTCTTGTAAGACGAGTGCGACAACAATACCAAACCTTCGGTTTTATCTTTAGCTCACCCTCTGTTTTACTATTTTCCTTTTTCCATTTATTTGACCAACAGGAACTCCGTTGAAGAACCAGAAGATTCAATTGGCACAAAATATTCCTGTCATGAGCACGGGGCATATTTTTTGGACATGTATTGGTGATGAGATGACGAACAAAATTGCGTTTCACGCTGTAAATAAGAACAACAAAGCTGCAAAATTGGTAGACTGGATAATTTGCAGCTCAGCTTATGATCTTGAGCCAGGTGCATTTACATTTACATTTGAACCAAAGATTCTTCCAATTGGACCACTTCTAGCAAGTAATCGAACAGGAAATTCAGCAGGGTGTTTCTGGCAAGAAGACACAAATTGTGGCTAGACCAACAACAACCAAATTCAGTCATATATGTTTCATTTGGAAGCCTCTAAGTTTTTGACAAGATTCAATTTCAAGAATTAGCACTTGGGCTTGAACTCACTGGTAAGCCTTTCTTGTGGGTTGTCAGGCCTGGTATTACTAACGAGACGAATGTATGTCCTGAAGGATTCGAAGAGAGACTTTCAAATCAAGGAAAAATCGTCGAATGGGCACCTCAACAGAAGGTTCTGAGTCACCCTTCTGTGGGATGCTTCTTGAACCATTGTGGTTGGAATTCTACATTGGAAGATCTGGGTTATGGAGTTCCTTTCTTGTGCTAGCCATACTTTGTTGACCAGTTCCTTAATGAGACCTACATTTGCGACCAGTGGAAAGTAGGGTTGAATTTTATCCGGGATAAATTTGGGATCATCAAATGAGAAGAGATCAAGAATAAGGTGGAGCAAGTTATGAGTAATGGAAAAAATAGGGAAAGGGCTAAAGAACTAAAAGAAATAGCCATAACGAGTGTAGGAGAATTTGGTCATTCCAAAAACAACTTCAATAATTTCGTTGAATGGCTGAGTATTTAAGCATATGTACGGTTTATGCATGGTTTCTTTGCAGTTGAATCATTTCATATATAACAATGTGATTGTAGTGCAACATTCAATTAAAAACAAATAAGCATTAAATCTTTATTAACATTACTAAAATATTTTAACCGTAACTTCCTGAATGTATTTTGAAGAAGTACCTTACTTTTTTTAGGAGGATTCTAAATTTTTTTCTATTATTTCATTATTGTTGTTATCTGCCGCATAAAGATGATATTTAGTGCATATTCATTTTTTTATTAGAAGTTTTAGTCCACCCATTAAGACTTAGCTTGACAAGAATGTAGATAGAGTTAAGAAAGTAACGGAAGTAATCGTGCTTCAGTATCACTTTACATTAACTTCTCTCACACAGAAACATTTGAGCGCTCGATAAAAGAATCAATGATTATTAATGATTAAATAAGTTATTGTTTGGGTGTCTAATAATTGAATATATGCAGTGATTATTGTTCACGCAGTTGTCTATGATTAACTATTTTACTGAACCCCAATTCACCCTTCTCATCAGAATTGATTTTTTGGTTGATGCAGCGGAAACTTCGAACGATAATACTAAGATTCGTTGATTGCGCACGATATTGGAATTTATCCTTCTACTAATTGAATTTTCACAAAAACTCATAAAAGCAGGAAATTGGGAATTAATTCCAAAATTGTATTGAATACAAAAAAAAAACCCCTTACAATTGAGAAATAAAAGCCTATTTATAGGTTGCAACTAAAACTTATTCATAAACAAAAACTCAACCCTAAACAGAGTTATAATCAAATAAAGAAAGCAAAAAATGAATAGGAAAAGAGGAAAAAACTGAAAAACTTTCCGAAAAGGCCCTAAAAAATAGTAAATCGCATTTTTGAGGCCGTAAACGACATTTTTTGGCAAAAAAAATGACGGACATCACACATAAGCTGTGAGTTTTGATCGTTGGCCCGTTTCCAATAAAATTAGGGTCTGAAAATATGAAAAACCGACAACTGCAACCTGAATTTATTTACGATTCTGCCATTTCTCCAAAAACAACAAAGCTTGTTCTTCAATTGCATCATTCTCGCCAGGCTGAATAGAATTCGCCCTCGAATTGTTATCATCAGAAGCATCACCCCTATAAGGAATAAGATATTTGACATTGAAGACATCAGCAGTCTGGATGTGACTAGGCAGCTTTAGGCGATAAGCATTCGGATTAATCTTCTCAAGGATCTCAACAGGACCGATCTTCTTTGCTGACAGCTTGTTATAGTCACCAACAGAGAATCGCTCCTTAGTAAGAACAGCTCATACATAGTCACCAACATCAAACTCTACATGGCGACGTTTCTTATCTGCAGCTTCTTTATACTTGGAGGCAGCCCGATCTAAGTTTGCATGGACAGTTTTATGAATAGATTGAAGTTCGGCCAGAAAAATTCTCTTCTCTCCCTTGCACGCGAGTCTTATCATGTATGAGCAACAGATTAAGAGGACCACGAGGGACTACCGAATACACAACTGCAAAGGGGCTGAAACCAGTACTCCAATTGAAGGCTCAATTATGGGCAAACTCAGCCTAACATATCTTTTGATCCCAACTCTTCACGTGTTCTCCGACTAAACACCGCATCAAATTTCCTAAAGAACGATTGACCACTTCTGTTTGGCCATCAGTTTGGGGATGGTAAGCACTACTGAAGTTAAGCTAGGTATTCACCAGTTTCCATAAGCTGCGCTAGAAATGACTGAGAAATCAGGTATCTTTGTCAGATAAAATTGACTTCGGCAAACCATGCAGGTTGTATACCTCGCGAAAGAAAAGCTGGGCGACATTCACAGTATTGGTTGTCATTTTACAGGGAATGAAACGCACCATCTTGGAAAACCTATCAACTACCTCGAAGATGGAGTCGTTACCCCGCTGAGTCCGCGACAACCCTAATACACTGTGATGGAATCGGTAAAGGCATATACAATCCAGCATTGGTGGCGGTGTCTTTGGAAACCTGGCAAATCCTGAAACGATGTACAAACTTGACCACCTCTTTCTGCATTGTGAGCCAAAAGTAACTGGCTTGGATCAATTGTAAGGTTCTGTCACGCCCAACATATCCCTCGCCATGTGACTGCTGAACAATCTTCAAATGCAGGTTATAATCAGGAATACAAAGCGGGTTCCCTTTAAATAGAAATCCATCTTGCCAATAAATATCCGTTGGCTCACCTGTTAGCAACTTCTGCATAACAGTAGCAAAGTAGGGGTCAGTTTCATACAATTCAGAAAAGGAGGAAAACCAGGTACCTCTACCAACAGGTGCACTAACAGACCATTGCGCCTACTCAAAGCATTGGCTACTCGATTGGAAACACATGACTTATGTTTAACTACAAATTTAAACTGTTATAGGTAAGCAATCCACCATGCATGTCTAGCAGAAACCTTATCTTAGCTATGTAAGTGTCACAGCGCGTCATGGTCCGTGAACAAAATGAACTCCCTCTGAAACAGGTAATGGCACCAATGCTTAATGGCCTGGACTACTGCATAAAATTCTACGTCATAAGTACTATAACGCAGCTTGGGCCGTGACAACTTTTCACTGAAATATGACACTGGCTTGTTATTTTGGCTCAAAACAGCCTCAATGCCTAACTTCGAAGTATCAGAGTGCAACTCAAAAGGTTGCTGAAAATTCGGCAGAATAAGAATAGGGGCTATAACTAGTCGTTCTTTTATTGACTGGAACGCCTCTTCTGCTTGCTCAGTCCATTCAAACTTCCCCTTCTGTTTCATACATTCCATGTTTGGTGCCATAATACTACTGAAGTGTGCAATGAACTGCCTATAGAATAAGGCCAGACCATGGAAACTCCTTACATCCGTAACTGAACTAGGTCTAGGCCAGGTTTTAATCACCTCCACCTTTGCCTCATCCACCTTCAAACCTTCAGTAGACACAACATAACCCAAGAACATGACATTGGGAGACATAAAGACACACTTCTTCAAGGCAACAAACATTCTCTCTCTTTTCAACACTGACAATACTTCTGTCAAATGACAAATATATTCCTCTCCATTAGCACTATATATCAGAATATCATCAAAGTACACAACCACAAATTTCCCAATAAAAGGCCTCAACAATTGATTCATAACACGCATAAAAGTACTAGGTACATTAGACAACCTAAATGGCATGACCATCCATTCATACAACCCTTCCCTAGTCTTAAATGCAGTTTTCCACTCATCTACAGGCCTAATCCAAATATGGTAGTACCCACTTTTTAAATCTAACTTGGTGAAAACAGCAGCTCCACTAAGTTGATCTAGCAAATTATCCGGTCTAGGAATAGGAAATCGATACCTGATAGTGATTTTGTTGATGGCTTTGCTATCGACACACATCCTCCACGAACCATCTTTCTTTGGGATAAGAAGGGCCGGAATTGCACACGGACTTAAATTTTCTCGAATATACCCCTTCTCCAATAGCTCCTCCACCTGTCTCCTCAACTCCTCATGCTCCGCTGGACTCATTCTATAATGTGGGCGGTTTGGAAGCACTACCCCCGGTTCAACATCAATCTGATGTTGAATATCATGGAGCGGGGGTAACCCTATAAGTAAGTCCTCTGGAAACAGATCCCTGAACTCACTAAGAAGGGGTTTGACCTACTCAGGAACTTCCACTTCTTTCTCTATTGTCTTTCCAACTAGAGCATACACCACTTCATTCTTTTGCACTTCTTCATCGAATTGGGATAAGGTAAGCAATGCAACACTGTCAGCAGCCATTCCGCCCTTTGTCTCTTCCTTCCTTGGAACCAGAACGATCTTCACTCCTTCAAACACAAAAGTATGTGTGTTTGATCTGCCTTAGTGAGTTACATCCCTATTAAATTGCCAAGGATGCCCCAACAGTAAATGACAAGCATCCATATCCACCACGTCACACATGACTTCATCTTTGTATCATGCCCCGATGGAAAAAGGCACCACGGCTCGTTTTGACACCGTCACTTCACCGCCTTGTTTCAGCCATGCTAGCTTGTATGGCTTCGGATGTTTCTCCGTTGACAAGCCCAACTTGCGAACTGCTTCTGTGGATGTGATGTTTTCACAACATCCTCCATCAATCACAAACTTACATATCTTCCCCTTAATAGTGCAAGTTGACTGGAATATATTGCTCCTTAACCATTCATCATCTACAACAGCTCTTGGTGTCAAACAAGATCGCCATACCACCAAAGTAGTGCCAACATCTCCCACTACGATCTCTTCCTCGACCTCCTCTTCATCATCATCAGCTGGATTTTCAGTATCTGCCTCTACACCTTCTTCCACCTCTACAAACATGGCTCGTTTTCCTGCCTTCCTACAATCTGCCTGCCTATGTCCTACCTCACCACAAGCAAAACACTTTAGTGTGCTACTGGTTCTCCTAGGTGCTGCTTCTAGGGGTTTAATCGGAGTTGTCTCTATTACCCTCCTACCGTCTTTACCATCAGGAAATCCAAAATTACGACGCTGCAATCTTTTCTCAAGCCGCAAGGCCCGTTGGTGCGCATAAGAAATATGCAATGGATCAAAGTCATTAACGGCTTCCCTAATCTACTCCCTCAATCCTCTAATATACCTCGGCACAAACTGTTCATCCGTCTCCATTATATCACTCCTAGCGATTAATTGATAGAACTCGGTCGTGTAATCATCAACCGAACGACTACCTTGCTTTAAATTTTGCAACCTTTGATACATCAGTCGCTGAAAATTTAAAGGCAAAAAGGTGGCCCTCATCTACTTCTTCATCTTTTCCTAGGTCACAATCCGTGGCTTGCCCATTCGTAGCCAGGTTCGTTTCACCTGCATCCACCATACCACCACCCGATCTCGCAGCCTTATGGCTACCAGTGGTACCCTCTTATCCTCCGGGACTCCCTTAAATTCAAGCACTTCTTCTATCGTCGCCAACCAATTAAGGAACTCTTCTGGTTGGAGAGTACCTCGAAACTCCAGGATTTTCGTTCTCAAACCTGACTCCCAACGCCGATCTTCCATCTGGGCAGGATGTCTATGCCGGCAGGGTTCACTGTCATTAGAATCATCTTTGTCCTCCTCGACCAACTTAGAAAATGGATTCTGATGCTGCAGGTTTCTCAAATTAGGGTTCCTCCTTTGTCGGAGATTTGCCCTCATACGAGCTGTGAACAGCTCATCCATACGGTCTGTTAATCGATCCATAATTGTCTCCATCTTCTGGTCTATTAGGGCATCGAAGTGTTGTTCTAATCTCTGCTCTAATCGGTTCATATCTTCCTGTCCCGCAACTTCATCCACTCTGCGCTCTCTCCTTGGCGGCATGATAATGTTTAGGGTTTAGGCTCTGATACCAACCGATGCAAGAAACTTCGAACAACAATACTAAGATCTATTGATAGCACACGATATCGGAAATTAGCCTTCTACTAATTGAATTTTTGTAAAAACTCACAAAAGCAGGAAATTAGGAATTAATTCCGATATTGTATTGAATCAAAAAAACCCCTTACAATTGAGAAATAAAAGCCTATTTATAGGCTGTAACTAAAACTTATTCCTAAACAAAAGCCCAACCCTAAACAGAGTTCTAAACAAATAAAGAAAGCAAAAACCGAATAGGAAAAGAGGAAAAAACCGAAAAACTTTCCGAAAAGGCCTAAAAAACAATAAATCGCATTTTTGAGGCCCTAAACGACGTTTTTTTGCCAAAAAGCAATGGATATCACTGTGAGTCTTGATCGTTGGCCCGTTTTCAATAAAATTAGGGTCTGAAAATGCGAAAAACCGATAACTGTAACCTAAATTTATTTACGATTCTGCCATTTCTCCAAAAACAACAAAGCTTTCTTCAATTGCATCAAATTCCATATGCTTACGATTGGGATGATCAAAAGGATGAACGAGTGGGAGTTGGATAATGTAAAATTGCAATTGTCTAGCCAAAGACAATAAAGAAAGGCGCTCTTTTGGGAGGCAACCCAAATTTAATTTATTTGCTTTAAATTATTGTTTAATTTAATGTCTTTAGTTTAGTATTTTAGGTTTTTAAATAAATTTTGGGTTATTTTCATCATCCATGATCGCGCTTTAAGTAGCTAATTAATTGTTTTTATCGTGCAGAAATTTCAACTAAGCCAAGATCAGGCTTATGCAAATTTTCAGAATCCATAAAATTTTACCTAAGGAAGTGACTTAAGCCATGATCTGGGCTTGAGAGAATTAGTCTTCTATTTCTTTTTGTGACAAATTCAAGAGGGGTGATTTAAGCCATGATCATGGCTTGAGGCAATTAGTCTTCTGTTTTTTTTTTTTTTTATGAAGCTCGAATTTTTTTCTGTTCTTTTCGCTTTTTTCTTTTTTTTTTCCTTCTTTTTATTTATTTTACTAAAACAAAAGAAAAAAAAGCGAAAAGAACAGAAAATATGTAAATCAAAATTTCTTCTGACCCTCGTTTCCCCTGCAGCTGTTCTTGCGACGGCTTCCAGCTCTAACAGTTGCCTCCATCTTTCTCCGTTGTCGTTTGCCACCTCATTTCCTAGTACACCATCGTAGCCTCTCCGTCACTGATGGCCAAGATAGGACAACCACCAGGCCAAAAATCACGAGCGAAGAAATCGCCTGTTGCAGTAGCGGGAATCGCAAATCTAGTGGCTGGATCTGCCCGGACGCAAACCAAGTTCCGTCTAGTGCCGCCTCCCTCTCTGCCGAGACCAGCCTTGTCTGTTTTAGCCTCCGCTGACAACGAGCAGGCCTCGCCAAAACCGTCTGACCCAGACTCCTCTCCGCCCCATTCTCCACCTGCGTTTCAGACCGCTGAAACTGGACCGTCACCTGAGCCACCAACTGTAGACTCTTCGATTCCTAAACTAGTTCCGACAATTGAAATACCAATTCTAGTAACTGAGTCGATTTAGGCCAGCAATAAGAATTGAGTCGATTTAGGCCAGCAATAAGTGCATCACTTCTAGTTTGCATTTTCTTTCTCTGCTAATTGATTTTCCAATTATCATTTCAATTCTATATGCTAGTTTGATAAATTGATATGTGAATTGAATTGGAATTAGTCCATTGCTATAAACTGTTGCCGAATTTTTCAAAATTTGAGTGAAATAAATTTTGAGTTTCAAAATTGATTTATCTTGCATTTTGATTAACAATCTAATCTACTAAGTAGGACTGAAGGACCTCTGAACAGAAGCAATTTAATATTGGTCTTGAATGCGATTCATTTTTATTGCTTAATTGAATATTGGAATAGGCTAATCTATGTACTCACTTTTGATTATAAATTATTGTTCTTATGTATAATTGATTGACTATTGTAGTACTAAATTGATTGTTTGCTTTGCATTGTCTATTTGATGCTGCATTATTTCAATTAATTTGGAGATTACTTTGGCGTTATGATCAAATTATTGAGTCTTTATATATATATATAGCTTTCCTAGTTGATTTGTGGCTCATATTTCTTTACCTAGTTATTCACTGTAACAATATGTTCATCTCTTTTGAATAATTGGTTTTCTTGATTTGAGAATTATTCGTACATTTAATCAGTGGACAAAATGGAAAACATTATTAGTCTCAATTTTCTACACAAATCAAGGATGAACAATCTTTCACAACTCAAGGCCAGGGCGTAGGATGAAGGGAGGTGGCCCGAATTGAAGAAAATGTAGCTGAGTTGTACTGGCTTTAGGAGCTGATCCCCCGTGCCCACCTTCCCCTTAGAAGCATTTGGTCTTCGGCATTTATAAACCAGGGGAGTTTCATTCTTACTTTCTTGCTTTATTTTATTCTGATTTGTGATTGCTATGCTTTCTTGCACATTGAGGGCTATGTGCAGATTTAAGTGGGGGATGGGGTTTCACATTGTGAATATTATGAATATATGCATATTGTTTGATTTGTTCTCTTGATTGTCCTCTTGCAAACATACATTAGCTTCAACTCCTTTGAAATTTTTCATTATTTCTCTTTTTACAATTGTAGTTCCAAAATCAGTTCTTTTATGTCTTGTGTACTTGTTAAGGGACATGTTTGCATAAATAAAGCATGAAGCTCTAGTTAATTGAAATCATTGTGATCATGGACACTTGAATTGAGATGTATCACTTAGAGACATAGGCTGTATAAGAAACTTCTTTTTATTGACCATAAATTAAGTGATGAACTAGGCAATATGCATTTTTTTTTTATTGTGAATGTTTGTGTTAATTAAAAAATTAAAAAAAAAACTCAAAAAAGAAGAAAAAAAAGAAAATTCACATGAATATTCTATTCCGCTAGCTTTATTTTCAAATCTAAGTTATGAATAGTTCTAGTAGCCGCTTAATAAATATGCTTAGCCAAGTAAGTCAGGTGCATTATATTTGTTCCATTTTTGTTATCCATTCGGAAAAGCTCTAGCATCTTAAGTAAGGTTAAATGTTGTGAAAAATAAATAAATAAAATAATATCACAAAGTGATTCGTTTGTTGTTTGTGTCTTAGGTAAATTGTGTGCTTATTCAAGTCCTATTATCCCTTGTTTATGTTTTTGATTAAGAAGCGACTAGGGGTCTATTATCCTAGTGATGCAAATCATATTCTAGTTGTTAATTGAGTAGCTTTGAGTGCATTAGTTGGGGCTAAGTGCCAAGATTATTGCGTCTCTCCCTTGATAAGCGTGCTTGATTTATTAGTTGATTCTTGGAACTATGATTTGTGAGATATAATGTGCTTTTAATTGTTTTTGGAGTTGAACTTGTTTTGCTTGCTTGTGGACAAGCAAGGTTTAAGTGGGGGATTTTGATAAGTGCATTTTATGCACGTAATCTGTCTTTGTTTATAAGCTTTAATTGCTATGTTTTTAGTTAACTTAGGCGGATTTACTTCATTTTGTGTAATTACTAGTTTAGTTTAAAATGTGCTTAAAGAGCCGTATTTGGGAGCTTGGAGTGCAATGAAGTTGGAGCTTGAAGCTATAACCGATGAGCATGGCTTATGAAGTGCTGTTGATGCTGAACATGAGCCTAGAAAGCTGTTTTGCACAAGCCAAGATCCTGGCTTGAGGAGAACTACGAATTTGTAGAGTTTTTATGAGATTAGAAGACTTCCAAATTAGTTTTATTTTATTTGTATCAGCTTTTAATTCTATTTGGGATATTCTCTAATTTTCCTAGTTAGAGTTTTATTCTACCTAGGATTTTATTTCTTTTTCCTTTCCAAATTCTATAAGAGGAGTCTTCTTCTTCCTCTTAAGGGGAGATAGTTTTAGTTTTTAGGTTTTAGTTTTATTCTTCTTTTAGTTTTAGTTTTTTTTTTCTTTCTTTCTCTCATGGAAAGATAATTTTCTCTTCTAGCTAGGAGGAATTCGATCTTGTACGATCAACTGTGAGATCAACTGTTCTTAATTTCTTCTTTGTTTCAAGTAATTAATTTCATTCTATTCTTATTACTTTTGCTTAATTTAATTGATTTAATTATTTACGTGTGATTGATTTGCTAGTTAGGTGATTAAATACATAATCGTTTAATTCACTTAACATAGGTAGCGAATAACATGGTTAATTATGGATAAGTTTTTAATTCATGTTATGGATGAAATTGATATGTTTTAAATATTCCCGCTTTTATGATTATTGAGTAGAATTAGCATCTCTTTTGTGTGTTAATGCTTTTGATGGAATTAAATTCCAAAACTTGTTTGAGACTGTTTGATTAAATAGAGATAATTAATGAGCTTCTCTTAGTTATCTATTCTATAAGAAGAGCCTAGGTGATTCATGCTTTATGATAACTATAGTTAATTTATTTGAATGCATTGAAGTTATCCTTTGTGTTTGATCGATGATCGGTTGGTTTGACTCATGACTTGAATCCGCCTTCTAGCTGGAATCTGGCTCATATAGATTTTCATTTGCATTATTTCGTTTCTATTATTTTTAGATTTTAATTGCAATTTACAAACAACCCCTTTTTACTTTTCTTTTTCAAACTTTAGAAGAATTAGATCAACCAATCTCTGTGGATTCGATCCTGCTCCATCTGTACTACAAAATTTTGTTTCCGAGAGTTGGTATTTATTTTTGGTGTGCTCGATACGTATCAAATTACAATGGTATATATTATCGTCTTGAATTCTTATATATGTAGAGCTAAAAAAGATTAGCAATTCAACTTGAAAACAGTTACTTGTCATGGAAAAAAATTAAAGATATATTTTGGATTGTAATTTTATTTTAATTGCAATTATTTATAACGAAATTTAGTGTTTGTTTGTTCAATTATCCTCTTGCATCAGTTGATATCAGAGCTTGGTTTGCTCTTGGGTGATGAAAAAATGCAGAGAAAGATTCATTTTAGTGATGAGGAGCTTGAAGAATTCTATAAGAGAGAGAGAATGAAGTATTTTTCTCTCAAGAATCAAAGCCTGGTCTTTGATTTTTCATTACCCCCAATATATTATAAAGATTATGCTTGTGTTGAAGTAGTAGATTATGATTCTTGTGATAAGATTATTGGTGTTAAAGAAACTTTACAGCCAAATTATGATGTATATGAAGATGAATATGAGAATTCTTATTGGAAGGATGATATCGATTTTATTGGGGTTAACAATATTTTGAATATGGATCCATTTAACAAACTTAAAGCTTGGTTTCTTAACAAGAAAATTCGAGGACGAGTTTTTTCTAAGAGGAGGAGTATGATGCGAGCCATAAATAATAAAAAGGATCAGAAGTTGAACTTGGAAATAGTTACTTGCCACGGAAAAATTAAAAATATATTTCAGATTGTATTTTTATTTTAATTGCAATTATTTTATAACTTGGATTAGGAGTAAATTTTATTTCAAGGATCCTAAATTTTTTATAAGGATTCCAATTTTGTTTGTATTTTAATTTATTTAGTATTTTTCTTATTTAATCTAATTAGGAAGTTTATACTATTTAAAAGTTTTGATGATATAGGAATTTTATAGTATTTAGAATAGTTTGCCTGTAAAAAGGCTATAATGTAGTTTTTGTAAGGGACTTAGTTTTTAAAGTTTAATGAAATTATTCAATTTCCTATTCCTGTGATTTTCGAAATTTTAGCTATAGAAGGCTAATTTCCGGTATCGTGCGCAATCAACGGAGTTTATTGTTTATTTGTTCAATTATCCCATTGCATTAGAACTCCATTACAAGAACCAGAAGATTACATTGGCTCCAGCAATGCCTATACTTAGTATTGCAAATTTTCCATGGACATGTTTTCTTGATGAGATCACGAATAGTATTATGTTTGACTCTCTAAAGAAGAACAACAAGGCTTTAGAGTCAGTGGACTGGATAATTTGCAATTCAGCATATTGTGATGGACTCGCTCTTTATCTGCCCGGCACTTAGACGTTTATGCGCTAAGTAAGCCTTTTTGGTTGTGTGTGGAAAGGGTTGTGGTAAGCACTTAGCACGTAGAGAGGTTAAGGAGATAGTAAATGAGCACTTGAGAGTTTTGGAAAGCTTGTTTTATTGCTCAAACTTGAGTTGATTACAAATGATGGGTGGTGCCCTATTTATAGGCAATGCCACCTCCTTAATGTGTGGCCACAATTTATCCATACAACATGTGGTTATAAATTAGCATCTAGAATATTCTCTAGATATTTACACATGATATTTATCTAAAATTACCTAGAACTATCCCTTGAGGCGGTGGAGAAGCTTCTAGGGGCATTCCATGAGTTTCCAACCGTCTTAGGGACGGATTCCAGAAGTTTCTGGTTAGCGACGGAAAAATCTGTAAGCATCCAGAGAATTCTGTAGCTAATCAGTGTGCATTGGGCTGGGCTGCCTTGTGCACGCCTTGGGCCTAATCCAGCCCAGTATGGGGCTTATTTATATCAATGGCTTCCTCATTTTCCCCTCTTGGCCTTCATGGACTGATCTTGGCATTCATGCGCGGCGAAAATTTTACTTATGCGTGCAAATGTGGCGGGACGTAACAATATGATCTTGAACCAGGAGCATTCACATTATCACCCAAGATTGTACCAATAGGCCCACTCCAGCAAGAAGTCAAGAAGGAAATTCAACAGGCTGCTTCTGACGAGAAGACACAAGTTGTTTGAAATGGATGGACCAACAGCTACCCAAACCACTCATTTGTGTTGCTTTTGGAAGCCATACCATTTTGGACATGAATCAATTCCAAGAATTAGCATTGGGCCTTGAACTCACTGGTAAGCAGTTCTTATGGATTGTAAGGCCTGCTATTACTAATAGACAAATTTGTGTCTTGAAGGATTTGAAGAAAGAGTAGCAAATCAAGAGAAAATTGTCGAGTGGGCGGGTGTTTCTTGAGCCATAGCAGTTGGAACTCTACATTGGATGGTGTGGGTAATGGCGTGCCTTTTTTGTGTTGGCCATTCATTGCTAATCAGCTTCTTAATGACACCTACATTTGTGATGTGTGGAAGGTGGGACTGAGTTTTAACCGTGATGGAATTGGGATCATCAAGCGAGAAGAAATCAAGAATAAGGTGAAGCAGGTTTTTAGTGATGAAAAAATTAGGCAAAGGGCCACAGAACTTAAAGAAATTACCACGACAAGTATTGGAGAATGCGGTCATTCAAAAAAGATGTTTTGTAATTTCGTTGAATGGTTGAATATGAAGGGAAAAGAGTTAATTTTGTTTTCATTGATATTGTCAACCGTACAAAATGATAAAGAAGATTAATTTTTATTTGAAACTAGTAACGACTGAGCTTAGCCATGATTAATCCAATAAATTTCTCAATGTGATGATAGCTAGTTGTTAGTGGGCATTTTTGTTATTTCTATGTGATACTATGTTGTTACTATGCATTTAAGTTTTATAACTCGATATACTTTCCATGTCCTATGAATATATACAAAAATTTATCTTTTAAGCGTCCATAAAATTGACACAACTTCTCTTTTAACTTCAAATGACCATTACTTTTTATTGTTTAATGTGTTTACTGCTGACATATTTTTACCTATATTCATAGGACGAAGTAGTAATTTTATGTTCGAACTTATGTTTCTTTTCTAATAAAATTGACATAGATATACGTGTTATTGCATATAATGTCACAGTGGTAAATATTTTATTTGAGTTGCAATTGTTAAAAATTATTCTATGTTTTGTTGCTATGCGATGTCTAGTTAGTTCACAAGACGGCTTCACATGGTGATTGACCTGGGGAATGCCATACACTAGTTTCTCAAACAAAGAAGTGTTTAATAAAAAAATTGTTTTGTTTAATTTCTTTAATATGATTTCACAAATAACAATAACAACAACAATAAAAATATATCGCTGGATAAGTGGTGCAATAATTTTATGATGATGATCTTCTATGAATAATAATAATGATAATAAATATTATTGTTGTCATTTACTTTTTTTTTTGGATTCATGATATCAAAAATCATTGGATAAGTTTTGCAATAATTCAGGAAAAAATCATTATCAACCTTCTATATTTTTATAGATTTCGTAATTGGTATCCTATTTAATTTTTTCGAAATATTAAGTACATAATTTTTTTGTTTTAATATTTAGTAGTTGCTCCCGACTTAATACTTCCATCTCGTGGAGTTGTAGTTTCCATTAACCTGTCGTGACATGAATTTTATAGGAATTAAAAGATTCTAGAATTTATTGAAAAGATTTAAACTATATTTTTTATTGGATCAAGAAGTTAGGATTACATGTATAAGTTTTGATGATAACAAAATGAATAGAAGAAAATACATAGAAATCAATGCTTACACTTTAGCGTATAAGTATCTACGCAAAAATAATAACAATTTATGAACATATAATTAATTAAAGTTTTAAGCAAAGTTAAACATTGTAATTTAAAAATACATTTCTTCTTCCACATTATAACCATTTTTTATTTTAGAAGTATGAACACATTTCTTCTTCCATACTATAACATTTTTTTATCAATCAAAAATTAAAGTTTACAACTTTCTCAAAGTGAGAAGTTTCATGTTCTAAGAGGACTCCGAGAAGCTTGAAGTGGATTTCTTAAAGCACTAGGTGGACTCCTAGTGTTATTTGTGGATTTTTTAATTAAAATTCTCGCATTATCTCTTTTAAAATTTCGGATTAAATTCGGATCGCATTTTCAATCCGCAGTACTTCTCATATGATTCTTGTATTGGACGGATCTAGAAAATTTATGAAAACAAATCACGAAAGTTATTTCAATTTTATTGATAATTTGACTTAATAATAAATGCTACCCTTAATTTTCGTATTGAGATAAATGACAAAAACATATTCATAGGGCCAGTTTGAAATTGCTGTTAGTGAAAGTGTTTTTCCAGCTAGGTTTCATTGCTTTCTTTAAAAGTAGTTTTAAGTGTATTTCCAGTGCTTTCCTGAATACAATTTGACTTTTATCAATTGTGCATTTGAGATTGTTTTCCACAGCTCTAAAAGCAGCTTTCAACCAAAGTAAAGTTCCCATTGCTTTGGCTAAAAGCTGCTTTCGAGGCCGTGGAAAGCAGCCCCAAACGCAGCCTTAATTTGTAGTAAAGTGCAATTATACTCTTAACCCAAATATACTAATTATATTTTCCGCTTTATACTTTTGAAAAAGTAACCTAATTATTTGTATTGATTCATTCTTTTGTTTTTCATCTATGTGCCTTTCCTTGGTTTTTTTTTTTTTAAATGCGTCTCAACGCCTCTGAATTTTTATAGATTTAATAATTGGCTTTTTAGTAGTACATATGATCTTATTTGTTTCGCATGGACTGCAGTACTTGTTAACTAGCATGTATTCTAATTGTTGCGAAAAGTAGAAAACTCTAAAGTTCATTGCAGGCTGCATCATACTTCAAGTTCATCGTTTCAGAGGTACATGTGTAAATCATATCTCCAATTTAGTTTTACGTGCTCGTAAAAATTGTGTCACGCATCAGTTAACATATATTACATCCAACACGAAATAAACGTGTCAAGTTTGAGCTAATACTATCAGTTAAGGTATGTCAAGAATCTTTATTTTCGGTTGGCATTAGAATAAGAATTGAAAACTTTCTCATTAAAGTGAATCCTATTAAAGCAAGGGTTGTTTGCTTATTTGTTTGTACTGAGAGTTTTGGAGCTTGTGCTCTGTAAATTAATATGCATATGTGTGAGCTATAGATGTAATTGAGCTTATGAGATTTAAGAGTGTTGTCCCTACAATGACACTAGCAAGTGCACTAGGTCCACAAATAATATAATGATGAGTAAAATTATCGTCTCCATAGGGATTGAATAATGTGAAACAATCTATTTCTTTAGCAAATAGCCAGATCTAACATAAAGTTGGTTCTTTCATAATGATTTGGACAGTAAAATAAATATAAATCATAAACAACCTAAAATAATAATAATTCCAAAGATCAAATGGCAAATGCACAAATTTCAAGCTCAGGCACAGCAGAACAGGCAGTTTCAGTATATTCTCCTATATATAATACGAATGAACTTAAGCATGTAGGTTTAGGGTATCTTGCATGTATTTCTTCACTAAAGCCAAGTTTTCTTGCACTAAGGATTCTATAAGAATCTATCTACAAAGTGTCCTCGCATAAATATTTTCTCATGCATTAAAAATAGCAAGCATTTTTCATAAAGACAAAAGCCCCTAACATATGTGCCTAATGGTAGATCCGTGTCATAAACCAAGTCTCCGTGCATTTATTTCACTTAATATGGGTTAGCTACTCTCATAAGACATTAAACACACCATTAAACAACCATATCAAAATGTCATTCACATAAATAAAGAAGAAATATACTTACAACCACCAGCTAAGGCTGGCCAAGCTTGTTATGGTCACTACTCTCTCATCATTGATGAAGAACAACCACCATCTAAAGTTTTTACAGAAAATAAATGGAAGTAGAGACTAAAATCATAGAGCGAATTTTGATCCTCTTAACTACCAACTTAGGGATGAATTTATAGCCACACAAAGGCCATTAAGGCTAACAAAATATTGCAGAACAGTTGTTTCATACTAAAAATGATAAAAATCCTAAACCATTTGGATCTTAAGATTGACCAAAAATGGAAGGGCTTCCTTACAGCTGGAATACACTTTTGACACTCTCCTTCATCTCCTAGGTCCTTCAGTTGGCTTTGTAAAGCATTTAAGGTTTTAAAATAGGATGATATAACTAAAGAAGCTTCCTTTTAACAACTTTTTTACTTTCTACACGTCCAAGAGTGGCCTTTCTACATCCCTATAATGTCTAGAAGATATTTGTTTTTTATCTCGTGCGAAATGATAACTTTAAACATTAACTGGGTTGTTTTGGCAACTTTTACACTGTTCCCAACAACTTTACAATGTTCCTTGTAGATTTGTCCTTTGTAGCTGTCTTTTTTTGGCTTTTTACACATATTTAGCACTACGCTGCCTAGTTGAGCTCCTAAAGCGACAAGACCTACAAATTTCACTTTTTAAGCATTTTCCACATAAAATAATTCATTTTAGCTCTAAATAAATATTTTTAGTATGGTATAAAATCTATTTCTCAAAGAGTTAGGCAATTGTGTAAAGGATGTGAGTTCCTTATTGGTTGTACCAACTTGTGATTACTAATAAATTGTGCTCCTATTTTCCCAATAAAGGTATGCAAAATTAGTCGAATCACGTAAAATCTCTTGTTATTGTGATTGCAAGTCTAATTTCTCATTCCGCATATCAAATTTATTATAATTAGATACAAATCTAAATCTTAACTAGTGGTATCAGAGCTTTGGTTTGGTGTTTTGATTATGACGGTAAGATAGTGGTTTCATCGTCAGGAACAATGGTTTTGTCTATAAGTTTGACATTGAGAAATTAGGTAGTAACAACATATGATGTGTACCATTCTCGACAAACGAGAAAATGTACTGTTAGTGATAAAGAATTATTCTATGAAGCTCTAAAATTTTCAACTTAAATTGGAGAGAAGTTTATTCTGAATAGTATTCTAAACAAGGTGGAGATTGTTGAGGTAAGTCAAGAATCTTATTTAGGTTGGTTTTTCTAATTAGAATAGGAATAAAAATCTTTCTCATTATAGTGAATCCTATTAGGAGAAGGATTACTTTAAAGCCTATATAAGCAAGATTTTTTTGCTTATTTGTTTGCATTCAGAGTTTTAGAGTTGTGCTATGTGAATATGCATATGTGTGAGCCTTGGTGTAATCAGTCTTATGGAATTTAAGAATTAGGTAATTGTGTAAAGGATGTGAGTTCCTTACTGTTGTACCAACTTTCTGATTACTAATAAATTATGAGTTCCTCTTCGTTTGTGTAGCTGTAGGCAAACTTAAGCAAACCACGTAAATCTCTTATTATCGTGATTGCATGTCTAATTTCTCAATCCACTTATCAGATTTATTATAATCAACAATGTTATCAAAACTGAATCAGACCGACCGGTTCAACCGATTTAAGCATATGATGGTTATGAATCCGGTCAATTTGATGATAAAAGGATCAGTACTGACCAATTCGAACCGAAAAAATAGGTGAATTGGAGAACTAGTTAGAAAAAAAAAGTCACTATCCAAATTGAAACCGTCTCTGCAAGATCCATGAAAAATGAAACTCTGAAGGTTGACAACAAATAGCATTAAATCAGCTCATATTATTTTGGAAAATAGCATGATGAAGAAAGGAATAGTTGCAGTCCTATTTTTCGAAGAAGGAAAAAGAAAGGAGATGAAGAAAGGGTGTAGTTTATCCCAATTTTTTAGAAACAGAGAGATGAATAAAGAAGATGAGGCAGGAGTAAAATTATGGGACGAGAAGAGGAAACAAGTTTAATTTACAAGTAGGGTTAATTTAGGGTGTAAAAGGAAACATGGACAGTGGTTTAATCCAATTGGAGTTGGGCTCTTTCTACAGTTATTAGCCCAATCTACATACATGTTATGAAAAATTCTGTGGGCTTTATGGATAGGTATAAGTTTAATCAAAATCATTTTTTTAAAATTAATTTTTATTTGAAAAAACAATATATAAAGTATATGTTGGAAAACAATATTAAAGATGTTAGTAACTTGTTGTTAGGTTATTATGGTTTACATTTACTTAAATCTGTGAGTGATTGATTAATGGTTGTACATATATGTTGTAGGCTAAGCTAACATGCAAAATATCCTAGCAAGTACACTAGGGTCAACAAGTAGTAAATGGATCTAAGTTCGAATATCATTCCCACATGGATCTGAGTTTTAGTACATGTAAAACAGAAATGGTTCCTAAACTAAAACAGCTTTAGGCAGAAATATGGTTAATTTATCAAGTTTGAGTTTTAAACCTAAAATCTATTAAAAATAACTAGATCTAGCAAATATCATGAGAATAAATAAACTTGAAAACAGATCTGAAACAACAATGATAACAGGCAGAGTAAGCAACAACAGGGAATGGAAACAACTTGTACTTTTATGTAACCTAAGTAATTTAAGTTCGCATGCAAAAAAGTCTCTCCCTCTACAGTTGTTATAATCAATCTAACCAGCAAGCATTCTCCATAATTAATTATTATAAACCCTATGCCTTCAAATAATTAACCGAAGCATTCTTCACAATTAACATTCAAAAATATGCATTAAGAAAAGGAAGCATCAATGTGGGCATTCCCAACATGAACCTCAATCATATGAAGCAAAGTCATTGCTAAGTAAACATAAGTATCTAACCTTGTTTTTTCCACATGTAAAGCAAACAAACATTTACTGACATATTATGCATGAGGTGATCAAACTCATCTAAGAATCTAACCACAAGTAGACATACATACATGCTAAAATGTAACTTAGATTTACATGAATAAGTACTTACATACTCCTAGACACTGTTGGCTTACACCTAAGAACTACTCCTCCATGGCTAGAACAGGTTCTGCTATACATGGCCAAGGTTCATGAACCGCCGGTTCAGGTTTAAGAAATCTTTGAACCTGAACCTTAACCTTCAAAAGAGTTGAACCGCTGGTTTGGTCCGATTCAGGTTCAATCCTTTTGAATAAACATTTAGAATTCAATTTGTGTGGCTTGATGTAGACATTTCTCGATAAATTATTAATATATGTAACAAAATAATATAAATTTTCAAATATGAAAAACTACATTTTTTATTTTACAATTAATAATTTACATAATATACAAATTATTACAAAAACATAACTTGTACAAATACACCATTTATTTCTCTTACACCTTTAGAAAGAAAATCAAGTGAAAGAAGTTAAATATGTCAAAAAAAAAAAAAAAAAAGAAAAGAAAAGAAAAGAAAGAAATATGTTAAACATGTTAAAACATGTTAAAAATATAAGGGTTGAACCGCCGATTCAACTGACGGTTCATAACCGCCGGTTCCAAGGGTCAGGGGTTGATCGACCCTGACCTTTAACCTTCTTTTCTTCTAAACTGCCGGTCTGGTTTCGATCCGGTCAGGTTCAAGGTTTGACCAGTTTTGACCTGGTCTAGTCTGGTTTGGTTTGTCCGGTTTGGGTTCAATTTGTCGACCTCTAGGTTCTGCCATTGAAGGCCTTAAAGAGAAATTAACTAAAAACATAAGAAAACTAAGAAGGAGGTGGAGAAATGAGAGAATAGGGTTGGTGGGACGCCATTACTACTGTTTAAAGGGAGTTTACATAGGAACTCCAAGAAAACTACGGTACCATGCCCTCAAAACACCATAAAATGACACGTGGCCTTAATCTAACGACTACAAACTAAAGAAATATTCAAAAGGTGCTCTGATAATGTCTCTCAGCTTCGACCAATGAGAAAATAGTCAACAAAACGTTCTTATGAAGTATTTTTATTTTTGGTAAAAGCTGTTTTACGGCCAGCTAGCTTGTTTTTGCCAGTTTTAGCTTAGTTCTGCTACAGAGTCAGCAACAGGCAGCTTTAGACAACCATTTCAGCATCAAATCAGGAATTTTGCCTAAAAACTTCCAAAGACTACAAAAAGCAAGTCAACATGAAAATTAGACAATTTTACTACCATAATAAGTTGCTTTAAATATAAAATTAATTCAATTAAGTACAAATTACTAGATAAAATACTAGCATATTTTCTCTTATCAATATAAATATAGTGATATATATAAATTTGTATTAAATAAAATATTAAAATAAAATAAAATAAAATAAAATTTGGTTGAACCGGTCGAACTATGAACCAGTATTTTCACGGATTTATTATTCGGTCCAAATTTAATAACATTGATAATCAGACACAAATTTAATTTCTCATTCCACATATCAAATTAATTATAATCAAACACAAATCTAATTTCTAACACTATAAAAATAAAAAAAAAATTATATATTCGATATGTTGGAAAAAATTAATTAGAAAGCTAATTACAAAATTCTTAAAATTTCAAACACCTTAGGATTTTTTTTTCCTTGTATCCTCTTGATGCGGGCCAGAAATAATAAAAAGGATCTCCAATTCAATTTGGAAACAACTACTTGTTGTGGAAAGAAATTAAAGATATATTTTGGATTATATCTTTATTTTAATTGTAATTATTTTATTATTTGGATTAGGAATAGATTTTATTGTAAGGATCCTAAATTGATAAGGATTCCTATTTTGTTTGTATTTTAATTTATTTAGTACTTTTTTTAATTAGGAAGTTTAGACTATTTAGAAGTTTTTATTGTTTAGGAGTTTTATTATATTTAGGATAGTTTGCCTATAAATAGGCTTTTATTTCTCAATTGTAATCAGTTTTTTCATTATTCAATAAAATTTCGGGTTTATTCCTTTACCCTGCTTTTGTGAATTTTGCGAAATTCAATTAGTAGAAGACTAAACTCCGGCATCATGCTCGATCAACGGATTCTAGTATCCTTTGTTCGAGTTCCCGCTGCATCAGTTGGTATCAGAGCTTGGTTTGCTCTTGGGTAGAGAAAAATGCAAAGAAAGATTCATTTTAGTGATGAGGAGCTTGATGAGTTCTATGAGAGAGAGAATGACGCAATTTTCTCTCAAGAATCAAAATTTGGTGAAGGTAAACTCTTTGATTTCTCATTACCCCCAATATATGATGAAGACTATGCTTATGTATCTTGTGACAAGATTGTTGGTGTTGAAGAAACTTTACAACCAATTTATGATTTATTTGAAGATGAATATGAGAATTTTCATTGGAATGGTGATATCGATTTTATTGGGGTCAGCCATATTTTGAATGTGGATTCTTTTAATAAAATTAAAGCTTGGTTTATTAACGGGAAAACTCGAGGACGAGTATTTTCTAAGAGGAGGAGAATGATGCGGGCCACAAATAATAAAAAGGATCTCCAATTCAATTTGGAAACAACTACTTGTTGTGGAAAGAAATTAAAGATATATTTTGGATTATATCTTTATTTTAATTGTAATTATTTTATTATTTGGATTAGGAATAGATTTTATTGTAAGGATCCTAAATTGATAAGGATTCCTATTTTGTTTGTATTTTAATTTATTTAGTACTTTTTTTAATTAGGAAGTTTAGACTATTTAGAAGTTTTTATTGTTTAGGAGTTTTATTATATTTAGAGTAGTTTGCCTATAAATAGGCTTTTATTTCTCAATTGTAATCAGTTTTTTCATTATTCAATAAAATTTCGGGTTTATTCCTTTACCCTGCTTTTGTGAATTTTGCGAAATTCAATTAGTAGAAGACTAAACTCCGGTATCGTGCGCTATCAATGGACTTTAGTAGTTGTTAGGGTTTGGGTATTCTTAGAATCAACAACCCCTTTCAATTTGTATCATCAATATTGAATTCTTCCGCTGCATCACCTCTTTCATCCCTTATTTTCATCGTCCTGCGTTTTTATCCATTGTTGTTTTGGGTTTGTTTATTTCATTTTATATATATCCTAGTCTGTGGTTTCTTTTTCCTACTTTTGTTCCTTTCTTCCCTTTTTTTTTTTGGGAAATCGTCAAAAATACATCTATTGAAAGTTTTGTTTTTGGACTCTATCTTTTCAAAACCACTTTTCTACCTTTTTTTCTTTCATAATTATTGAACTGTCTTTTTTTCTTAATTCATATCTTTTATACATTTTCTCTTGCAAAAATCTCTTGCAAACCATAATTCTCTCTTATCTTTTCATAATTTTAATCTAATTTTGCATTTGTCTCTTAAACCGTTTATTTTTTTGTCATGCGAATTTAGAAATTTTTTTTTCTCTTCGAAACAAGATCCATATGTGTATATTTTTTTCGACATTTTTTGTTAAATAAGGTATAACTCATTATACCTTTGTATTTTAAGATATAACAAAGGTATAATCACTTTAATAATGTATCATAAGGTATAACTAAGGTATAATCACTATAATAGTGTATCTTAAGGTATAACTAAGGTATAATCATTGTAATACTGTTATTATACCTTTGATAATTTTATTATACTTTACTTATACGTTTATATAGCTATTATACCTTAGTTATACCTTTAATACTTTTATTATACCTTAGTTATACCTTTTGGTGCACTAATTATACATTCTGACACACTGATTATACCTTATTTATATATTGTTTCTACCTTATTTATTTATTGTTTAAGCATTATAGTGTATAAGCAGTGTATAATAGTGTATAAGTAATGTAAAACAATGTATAAGCAGTGTATAACAGTGTATCAGAAGATATAACTAAGGTATAATCAGTGTATAAGAAGGCATAACTAATGTATAACAATGTATAAGCAGTGTATAACAGTGCATCAAAAGATATAACTAAGGTATAATCAGTGTATCAATAAGCATAACTAAGGTATAATAAGTATATAAGAAGGCATAAATAAGATATAAGCAATGTATTAGTGTATCAATAAGTATAACTAAGTTATAATAAGAGTATCAAAGGTATAACTAAAGTATAACTAAGGTATAACAGTTGTACAAATGTATAAATAATGTATAATAAGAGTATTTAAGGTATAACTAAGGTATAATAACACTATTACAGTGATTATACCTTAGTTATATCTTAAGATATACTATTACAATGATTATACTTTAGTTATATCTTAAGATATATTATTATAACGATTATACCTTAGTTATACACTATTACAGTGATTATACCTTAAGATACAAAGGTATAATGAGTTAGTGAAAAAAATATCGGAAAAAAATATAAACATATGGATTTTGTTTTGAGGAGGAAAAAAAAAACAAAAAAAAAAAAATTCCAAAGTCGAATGACAAAAAAAAATAAACGGTTTAAGAGAAAAATACGAAATCAGATTAAAATTATGAAAAGATGAGAGAGAAATATGGACAAAGTAGAATCAAGTATTTTTGAAAAGTTTGAAAGGATTTCGGCAAAAATTTCCTCTTCATGTAAACAAGAAAGAGGGTACCAAAATATAAGTATTTTTATAAAATCCTTTTTTTCCCCTTTTTCTCTACTTTTTTTATTTCCGTTGTCTCATTTTTTTCCCTTTTTCTTTTTAATTTTTTAAAAATTTTTCGTTATTATGCTTTTTTATTATTTTTCCTATTTTAGTTTTAAATTTTAATTTTTTTATGAAAAGAAGAATAAGAATAGAGAGAAAAAGAGATAAATATATTGATAATATGCTTAAGCCTACAAATAATTTCACATATAGTTATTTTTTGTTTAATTAATTGAAAGAAAAAAAAATAAATTTAACAAAATTGAATAGGATAGTTATTTTCGAAATATTGAAAACAGAATAAATTCTAATACTATTAAAAAAAATAATGCTAATTATTCTAAAGAAGAGTACATGGAATATTAGTTGAAGAGAACCTCATAAGAGTGTAGAGTATAAAATAATAATCTGTATTAAAGTTAGTTGGAGTGGTTACTAGTCTGATGTGGAAAAGTATATACATATCATAAGTTAATAAGAGAGTGTTAGTTTTTTCCGTATAGCTGTTATTTGTTTTTTCTATTTCAAACAGCAGATTCTAAGTGTTTAGTTTAGATTCTCAAATAGCTGTTATTAGCTGTTTCGGGAGTAAAAAAAAATAGTTATTCCCCAACAGCAAACAACAAAAACTACTCATAACAGCAAAACCAAACGTATCCTAACTCTCACAAAGAAGTGAAATGAGCATATTTCATTTAAAAAAGGAAAAAAGAAATATTGATATTTTCCACCGCATTTCGTCCTCCTCCCTTCCGTTGAAGACAAAAATGTAATGTTAGACTTGTAGATGAAATCAATAAACAAAATAATAGTTTAAAAGATTTAAATTGTAAGGATATCTAATAATTTAAAGAGTAAATATGGCATCAAGATCTAAATCTAGAAATGGTGATGCTTTCTCAGAAAGCATCTCATTAATAGTACTAAAGTCAGCAGTGTGTAGAAATATAGAAGAAAAAAAAAAAAAAAAAAAAAATCTTAGACCTCTAAACAAAAATCACTAGCCAGAACTAGAGTAATGGGGAGAACACACGTTTTAGCGATTCCTTATCCGTTACAAGGTCATGTGATTCCTCTACTAGAGCTATCAAAATGCTTGGTACAACAAGGATTCAGAGTTACATTTGTGAACACAGAGCATAACCACAAAAGGGTGTTGAATGCATTGACAGAAAGGGATGAACTTGGCGAAGAAATCAGTCTAGTTTCACTGCCAGATGGGTTGAAACCCTCCGACGATAGGAGTGATTTAGCAAAGTTAGCAAAAGCAATTTTTCAGGTCATGCCTGGCGAACTGGAGGAGCTGATAAACAGAATCAATGCTAATTCATCACAAGATGATGAGAAAATCAAATGTGTTATTGCTGATTGGGGAATGGGATGGGTTTTTGAAGTATCAGAGAAGATGAAAATTCGTCGTGCAGCCTTTTGTACTACTCCAGCTGCAGTACTAACCCCAATACTCAGTATCCAGAAACTGATTGATGATCAAGTCATTGACACTGATGGTAAGTTTCTCTATTATAAACCTTTTCACTATAGCTAGCAGATTTTAAATTAACATAATTGAGTTGAGTTATTGTTTCAATTGTAGAACCACAAATGGCTAAATTTTTCGGATTCATATTCAATATGAACAGCGTTACATGTGCTATAAAGAATGAATAGAGTAGCTTACTTATGTTAACTTGTGTTTCTCCTAAGGAACTCCACTGAAGAATGAGATGATTCAGCTGGCTCCGGGTTTGCCTCCCATGAACGCTACAAATTTTTTATGGTGCTGCCTTTATGATTTGGAGATACAGAAATATATGTTTAACTGTATGAGGAAAACTAGCGAGGCACTCAAAGAGACAGACTGGATACTGTGCAACTCAACATACGATCTTGAGCCGGGCGCATTCAGCTTCGACACAAGAATGCTGCCAATAGGACCACTGCTGGCAAGTAACCGATCTGGGGAATCAGGAGGACACTTCTGGCAAGAAGATTCAACTTGTTTGAAATGGTTAGACCAGCAGCCACAAAAATCAGTAGTTTATGTTGCATTTGGTAGCATCACTGTATTTGACAAAATTCAATTCCAAGAATTAGCACGGGGGCTTGAACTCTCTGGTAGACCATTTTTGTTGGTTGTGAGGCCTGATATTATGAAAGAGGAAAATGCATTTCCAGAAGGATTTCATGAGAGAGTAGCCAACCGCGGATGTATTGTTGATTGGACACCTCAACAAAAGGTTCTCACTCACCCTTCTATTGCTTGCTTCTTGACTCATTGTGGCTGGAATTCCACCGTTGAAGGAGTAGGCAATGGGGTCCCTTTATTGTGCTGGCCATACTTTGCTGATCAATTTATCAATGAGACATACGTTTGTGATGTTTGGAAAGTAGGATTGAAGTTTAATAAGAACAAAGATGGTATCATCACACAAGCTGAGATTAGGAATAAGGTGGAGCAAGTCCTTGCCGATGAAAAATTGAAGGAAAGGGCTTCAGAACTCAAGGAGACAGCAATGAAAAGTGCTCGAGAAGGTGGTCATTCTCACAAATCTTTGAGGCATTTCATCCAGTGGGTCAAGGGCTAAGTGTACTTGTTTCAGTTTGAATCTTTCCCAAAGTGCAACAGCACCAAGTTCTCTTTGAGTCAACATGACTAGCTTTCTATTTTTTCTTCTTGTATTTGTTTTCCCCCTAATTAAGATGACCTTTAATAAAACAAAAAAAATTAGGTGACTGAATATTTAAATTATATGTATTCGACATATATAAATACTTAGTGTTGAATATAATTAACTCTTTTGATAACTTTATAGCTGAAAATTACAGAACAATAAATGAGACAATTTTATTTCTCATATATTAATTCATTTTTTAAATATAATAATGCTAATAAATGTAGTAAATATAAATAAAAAAGAAAAATACATTACATTTAAATATAAAAACAATCAACTTAAAAATTAAACAACCCTAAATTATATATATATATATATATATATATATATATTAATATATTACTTGGTTTTAAAATGCTTTCAAGATCTCCTACTTCAACTATTTAATGTATTTAGTTCTCGCCGAGTTGCCATTAATGGATTTGTAAGAGAAGAAGAAGAATACAAAGAGTATAATGGTTATTTTGTACATAAATCATTAAATTATAAGGCTAAGGGTGTGAAGTGTAAAACTTAGGGATCCATACGGTCGATTAACCGGTCCCTGTGGATTTTTACAAACGGTTAACCATTTGAACGGTTTTTTAATTTAATAACCATACGCTATCCATTATATCCGATTAACCATTAGTCGGTTAACCATTAATTTCGGTTGGTTAACCATTTCGTTACGGTTAACCATTTACAAAATAGACATTATATTTTACTAAATTTATAATATTCAAAACCTTAAATAAATAGACCATAAATCTCAAATATCAAATAAAAATACAAAATTACAAACCATAATCTTAATTATTAATTAAAATAACATTTTAACCATAAACTCTAATAATTAAAACATTAATAAAAAATAGTTCCCAAACATAGAAATTGTTGTACAAGATTAAACATTAATTAATAAAATTATTCTTTGCTGTTCGTTTTTTAGTGAATATGAAATTAAAAATTGAGAGAAGATGTGATTGGAAGGGAATGACCAAGACTATTTGGTGTTGTATAGTAAGGAAGTGAAATAACATCTAAGGCATAAATATTTCACTTATTTTATATATATATATATATATATATATATATATATATATATATATATATATATATATAATTACATAATTTTTTATCAAAAATATTTGTAAACAGCCGGTTAATAGCGAGTCCATATGGACTTTCGGTGCAAAAACTTAAACCTAAACCGTAACCCTTAGTTTCTAAAAATAAAAACCATACACTAGTCCATCGGTTTCAGCTAACCATATTTTTAACTCGGTTTCGGTTCGGTATCACAGCTTTTCGGTTTTTTTGTGTACCCTAGTTAAACTTTAAATCAAATTTTTTAATTTGTCACATTAAGAGTGTTTTGAATGAATTAATTAATATAAGTGGTAGTTAAATAAACTTGTCAAACTCTATAGAATATATTAATGCTGAATGTTTTAATTTTAAGTGTTTAAATTAGTTATTCAACATGTTTAAATTAGTTAAGTGTTTAATTTCAAAAAATGTAGCAACAAATAGAGAGGAGCAAGAAATCGTTTAAACTTTAAAGATATGGAATAATTTGGAAAGAATTGCAGATTTTCTGTTATAGTTAGCTAAAAACTTAGGGATGTTTAAAATATTTATCATAATTAAACAAAAGTTATTGAATACATGAAACAAATTATGCAAAATACATAAATTACTTTCACTTATAATATGGTTTATTGTGTCGAATATATGTTCATAACTGTTCACTAAAAAGAATATTAAATTAAGTTGATGTAACATGTATAATAAATAATGAATGTAAGTGGATCTGTGACCTTCTGTTACTCTTTTTTCCATCTCGAATTTCCATGTTGAAGTGTAATGCTGGTCTGTTAGATACAATTAAACATCCAAATCACTTTAGCATATAAATCGGATTTCTAACAATTTCTGACCTATTTTTCGTAATATTTTAATTTTATTTTTTTCATTATTTAGAAAATCGAAGAGAATTTTTTATTATTGAAAAATTGATTTCTATTGATTTTTTTTTTTTTTTTTTTTTAAGTTTTCAGAAACATAACACAGGGATATACAATATTAAAAGAGAACTGTCTAGATAAAAAGATACCACATGCATATTTCTATTAAAACATAGAGATCTTGAGAATATAATGAGAGGCGTTGAGACAAAATTTGAATGACAATTAATACATAAGCATAGTGAAGTATATTGTATGTTTTGTAAAGGACAAACACATACGCGGTCCCTTCAAGTTTAATTTTTGAGTCGTTTGGCCCCCTTAACTATTTTAACGACATATCTAACCCCTTATCTAAAAGTCAAATGCATATGCAGCCCCTTCAACTTTTATTTTTGAGCCGCTTGGCCCCCTTAACTATTTTAGCGACCTATCTAACCCCTCATCTATTTTAAAATGGTATTTTTCGACATTTGAATGTTGATGTGTCGTATTTCTTCCTCCTCTTGAGTTTAATTAATTGCTGAGAAATCTTCACTTTATAATAGTTTGTAATATTAATTAGATAGAAGATAGTTTCCAGCGTGTGTCCTACATATCTTTAGTGTCGGACGCGTGTAATGCATGGTACTCTGTTGTATCTGGTTATGTTCACTCAAAGGTTTAAAAATTTATTTTAAAATAGATGAGGGGTTAGATGGGTTGCTAAAATAGTTGAGGGGGCCAAACGGCTCAAAAATAAAAATTGAAGGGGCTACGTATATATTTTACCTTTAAATGAGGGGTTAGATAGATCGATAAAATAGTTGAAGGGGCCAAGCGACTCAAAAATTAAAGTTGAAGGGCCATATATGTATTTGGCCTTTTGTAAATTAGATTTGGAACTTACCAAAATTAAGACATGCATTCTGTAAAATATTAATTATAATTTTCATACTGATTAGTGTGGCCAATCCATTATATACTTGGAATTGTTTCATGAGAAATCATTCAAATATTTTACTAATACCCATTAATATTTCATTATTATAGCTCAAATTACAACAACTCACATTCGATGAAAAAAGACTAGCATTTTCGAATAAGATCGCAAAGACAACTCACCAATTTTATTATTATCCGAGGAAAAAACCGGAAACAACAAAAAGATTAATAATCTGCCACTTAAGAACAAAGAACACAAATTTCACATTAACAATGGATTTCAAAATAAAAATTTATCTTCATGAACCAAAATAACGATCTTCAGACCAATAAACAACAAAAAAAAATTATCATATGATGCAATATTAAAAGACATAAATTCATAATATGTATATAAAACCCATGCGATGCACAGCTAAGCGACTGGTTTTTATATATCCATTATTGCTACTCTTCTCTGTACACGGATAATGTAGTCTACAGCCAAACCAAACCCCATTATCCGCATTAATATTTTAATATTACTACTATTTTATCAATAATTTTTTGTTTTTGTCCGTATTCATTTATTTTATTTTCATTGTTGCTCGGATCTTTCTATTTAAAATGTCACTACAACAAAAGGGGCCTATAGGGACAGAATTTTTGCGACGCAAATAAAATTTGTCACCATATTCCAGAATTTACCAACGTATTTTTATTTGTGTCGCTTGTCATTTTCGCTTAAGGACATTCTTATTATTTTGTCGGCATTTTTTTTTCGAGTAAAAGACATTTTGAATTTTGCGTCAATAAAAATATCCCAATATTTTTCACATTAAGATACTTTTTATTTTTGTCGTTATATATATAAATTTAGCGACACTTTTCTATTTGTGTCGATTCTTATTATCATTTAATGATGCTTTTAAATTTATGTTGTATTTAGAAAAATAATTTGACGACAATTTTTAAAAAACCATCGGTATTTTCTAATGTTAATTACTGTTTAATTTTTTTTTTTCTGATTTAAAGATATTTTTATTTATAATAGCTAAGAAGATAATGATTCATATATTTATAATTTAATTTATAAATAACTTGATATTTATCCTTTTTTATATAATGATGTTTTTTTAATTAATAATTTAATAAAATTTTGGAATTCCCTCCAAAATTACTAATTACTTGTAACTCTTCCCTCCTTAATTACTAATTACCTATAATTTTTCCCTCCTTTTTTCTCTTATCTACGTTGGCCATTAACTCCATAAATTGGACAATTCTTTATGGACTCTACCCCACCAATTCCACTGTCTCAAAAGGTATTTCTATGTTTTCATTTATTTTTTTTTTTTTGTTGCCGCAAGTTTATGGTTAAAAAAAAACCTCTTTTAATTACATATTACTATTTAACTTTAATTTTTTGGATTATGATTGTTAAAGCTAATTTCATAGATAAACATGGCAAAAAGGAGATTGAGAGGCATTCATATTAGTACTCAACAAGGAGCGAGCGAGTCGAATTTAGTGGAAACAAATATTCCGAATGTAGACAGTGATGAGACTCAAGCACCTAGCGATTATGAATTAAGTGACTCTCAAACAATTTTACCTAATGTAAAAAGTGAGATCCAATCCCCTGGCAATCATCAATCAAATGACAATCACGGGTAAGAAAATGATCCACGGGGCACTCAAGCTTATGATGATGTAGAAATTAGAGGTAAGATTTTATCATTTTACTATTAATTATTTTATATTTTTATTTTTTGTCTATAGTGGAAAAGAAACTGTGATTCAGATTATTCATCGTCATAATGCCTATGTTTTATATATATATTCATTGTTAATAGATGATCAAGGAATGGTTCGAAAGAAACGCGGATCTACTCGCGCTATGTATGTTTGGACCCTACCCGAAGGACAAAAAATTATTGTTAATTGCAATAATCTAGGGCAACCAATTAAAAAGGGGGGCGGTATTTTGGGGGGATGGCTAGGCACTGTTGCTAGAAAGAAGGAATTTTGCTCTATTGAATATTCGGATTGGAGGTATATGCCTCCTCATTACAAAGAGGATTTACTCGCTTTGACAAAGGTATTAAACATGTTAAATCATTAATATTATTTTGTCTAATCAAATTAATTATAATATCTATGATTTGCCTATATATATAATTATATATATGATTGCAGAAATATTTTGAACTACCTAATAATGAGAATTTGGAAAGATGGATATTAGCATCCATAGCATCTAAGTGGAGAAATTATAAGCATGGATTAAAATCCAAACATTTTCAACCCAACAAAACTCAAGAAGAACTAGAAAACTCAGTTCCAGATGGAGTATTTCCGAATCAATGGAAGAAACTTGTGGAATATTGGTTTACTGAAAAATCACAGGTGACATATATAACTTACACATTTCTCTATATTTGAAGAATCAATTTACTAGTTTTGAATTTTTTTTTTTTTTTTTTTTTTTTGTACAAATGCTCTCAGCTAAAGGCAAGAAAGCAAGATCTAATAATACAACATTGCATACCTCAGGTTCAATGAGTTTTGCAAGAAAAAAAGATGAAAATGTAAGTTTTATTTAATTTTGTCATCTCTAATTTTTAGTTTATGTGAAGTGTGATGTTTAGGAGGGTTTAAAAAAGGGTTTAGTTGGCCAAATTCCGTTGCTTGGCTCTCCATTGTCTGATGTTGATGTGTAATTATAATTAATTATACTTCTTTTTGTTAATTTTGATATAATTATATCATATCCTCACTCAATTCTTACCCAGAAAAAAACATGGTCATCAATTAATTAATTGTTTGTGTTTCCCATTTTTGACTTATGTAATTGGTGGACACGTGGATTTCTATGCATGCCACTTATGCACCATCTATCTTTAATTATCCTAAAGTTAATTAGACGTATATGCATGTATGGAAAATTGTGAATTTCTGAATTAGTTTATATAGGCAAGTGAATATTTCTGAATTAGTCTATTAGTTTATGTGACTTCTACTTAATTAACCCTTACAACAGGAGGTTGAGCATGGAAAAAAGTTGGGGCAAATTGAGTTTTTTAGAATTACTCATAAAAGGAAAAATGGAAGTTTTGTCAATGCTCAGACACAAAAGCTTGTGGTAAATATTTATTCACATTCAAATGTTGATAGTGCTAATTTATAAATGTAATAATATCTATTGACTACTTTATACAAATAAAATAGGAGAAAGCTACCAACATTGTTGCAGAACGGGCTTCAACTGTTGAAGATCCTAACCTCAATATTATTGAGGATGAAGTATACAATGAAATGATTGGAAAAGATCAATATGGTCAAATTAGAGGTTATGGACTTGGAGTTAATAGTGCACAATTGTTTGGACCTGATTCTCAGCCTAGGAAAAAGTGTCATCATGATGTTATGGAACTTCAAAAGCATCTTGATGAAATCCATGAAAATTATGAGGAAAAGATAGTCTGCTTGAGAGAAGAGTACGAAGACAAGATGTCAGAAATGAAAAATCACTATGAAACTGAGATGGCAAAAATGAAGATTGATCAAGAATTTAAAATGGAAGAATTAAAAAGAAATTTGAACACGGTCAATTGTGTCGCTATGACACCTTTCTTTCTGGGGTTAGTAATTTTATAATTGATTAAGTATTCTTGTGATATATATTAACATAATGTGACCATGATTTTAACAAAAATTTGAATTTTACTTATTTTTTTTCAGGCCCAAATTTGTCATACAAATTCACAAGCTTTTCATGTGGTGTCATCAAGGAAATGAAGTTTACCAAGAAATCAAGCGTAGCATTAAATTTTTTCCATAGTAATTTTATTGTGATGTTTTCTTTTATCAATGACTTTGGTTTCTTTAAGTAGTTATGGTTTATTGTATAAATTTAGTTAATTATCAAGTCTTTTTTTTTTTGTCAAATTTAAGTAGTTATGGTTTTTTTGCTTCAAGTTCATGTGTCTATTCTATGCCTTTCTGCAAGTTTACAATCTTTCTAGCATTAATGATTTGAAATTGGCTTTTCAACCTTTTCTAGCTATCCTTAGAAGTAGGATAAAAAAGTGTATACATGGAATTATGGTCTAATGCTCTATATTAGTTACATAAATATAACAAATTCATCATATACCACATTATTTTAAGTAAATGACGTGTAAAGCCCAAAGTGGAGGGGCTAGTTGGATGCTTTATTTCCTTAATCTTTTATATATATATTTTTTTTAACTAATTATTGGTGTATTTGATGAAGATATGGAGACCAAGGAGAGAAACATATGCAAGTGAAGGAGAAGTGGATGAGAAACCCAGATCATGGCAGAAGAGATCATCATTAGCAGTAAGAGATCCAATCAAAATTGTAGAAATGAACACCTCATTCTCAACTCCAAGAAACCACAAATCTAATCTGTATCAATATCACAATAACCTGGTTTTAAAAAAAATATATCATATTTCTATTTGCATGTCGAACTTTTATTAGTAATTCTCGTTGTATCAGTAGGGCTGTTGGATATTTGAGTGAGACTATTATAGGATAAATATGTTGGAAATGCCCTAGTCCCGAGGCATTGGTCCTTGCATTTGTATCATACATTAATTGGATTCATGTATTATACTTATTTGTGTTATTAATAAAGGCATTAATTCATTTATTATATTTATCTTGTGCAATATATTAAATGAAGTATCCGATGGACATATCCATATCCATGATGACCAGTGTCATGCACTTGGCAGTAAGACCATGGATAGGGTAAACAATATGACCATAAATAGATCCGTAGTCTGTTCCAGTCATGGGAATGAATGGAACAAAAGACTATCATTAACCTGGTTGTATGGCGATGTCTTACCGGTCATTGGACATGGAATGTCAACCAAGTTAATGGGTACATGCATAATGATGCATGATAAATACACACACTTAGAAGCAAGTGTACTTCGTCGCTCAAGTAATATATAGTAAGTAGAGTATCGATCCCACGAGGACTAATTATGCTAACCCTAAAAATAGTCAGATTTCTATCAATCTAGGTGGAGAGAATGACAAATCTTTGATTTTGGATTGTGAATTAAAATTACTGCTAAAAACAATTAAATTAAAATTAAGAATGTAATAAAATTGTATAAGAGAAATTCAATGAGGAAGCTAACTAAGGCGTCCGGTTTCACTTAGCATTAATTCCAGCAATATTTTATATTATGCAATTAATTCGATTAAATTCCAAAATGGCGATTTCCATAAATAATCAATACCGGTTAGGGCTATTAATTCTAATTCTTAACCTAAACACTTAAACCTCTCAGTTCTAAGCGTCAAGCCAGAAAGCATTAAGTCTAAGAAATCCTAGCACTAACTAGTGAGCCACTAGAGCAATGGTCATGCAAAAGTCATGTTGTATGATTCCATTAATCTAGTCCTTTGGTCAATTATAGATTAACTATGAACATTGGAATTGATGGTCACGCATCCAAAGCATTAAACATACACAACACAATATTGGAAAATAATACTAATGAAAATTGCATTAAACATAAAATAATTACATGAAACAATTGCTAAGATCCACCATAGCCTTAGCTATGGTGGAATTAGTTCATCACTAAACTAATAACACAAAAATGGATTAAAGAAAACATGGTAAAGAGAAAGGTTTAGAGAAAACTAGAATCAAAGTGGTTGATGTACGAGTCGTTGAGATGAAAAGATGAATGCTCCTCCGAACCCTAGCTCCCAAAAACACGGTCTCCCAATCCACTCTTCCAAGAGAGAAAGTAAGAATAAAATCTGCAAAATTAAACTCTAAAACTAAACTCCAAAAAACCTAAAAAAACTACAGCTGAATGATGAATAATCTCCTTTTCTAACTCTCCCTCCCTAAAACAAAAAGGAAAGAGGAATTCTAATAAGAGTAAAAAACCCTTCCTTCTTTTAAGGGAATTACCAAAAAGAAGAAAACATTCCTCCTTTGACAAGGAGTCCATTAGCTATCAAGATTTCTCAGCCAAAAGACTTCTAGTTCACTCCTCAATGAGACCAAACCCCGTAGCTTTTCCTTGGCCCATCATGAACGTAGGCCCAAATCACCAAATCAGCTTTAAAACTCCAAAATCAGCACCTCCCAGGGCATGGTCATGCCTTAGGACTGCTCCTGGGCTGTTTTAAGTCAATTTTGCTCCTTTATCATGCACTTTTAGCTCTATTTTCTTCCTAGAGGTCCTAACAAGAAAAATACATAAAAAGGAAGTAAATTATGCCTTTAATAAATAAAATCAACTCAATTAAAGCACAAAAACAAAGGCAAAATAAGTATATAAAATACACTTATCACATAAGGGGGCATGGTACCGGATAGATCCACTAAACGAGAAATCCACATGGTATAGTATCACAAGTGATTCTCGTGTAGTACTTGTATGGATCCTTTGACCTGACCATATTATGGTGTTACATGTGAGGTCGCATACTTAGGGGTACGCCTAAAGGGCCTGTAATAGGGTGCCAAGTATGGGTACTTTCGGGTATGTCACTTAGCATGGTAATGCTATGGATATGCAGAAGGGATTTATCACTCAGTAATCCACTGGGAAGATATCACCGGCCTCTTGATGAATGTGACTGATAAGAGTGTGGCCACACCTAAATAAGTGGGAACTTGTTTGTGAGCTTCAGTGCATTCGGGATCAAGTTAATGTCCGACACAAAAGAGGGTGATCAATCCATGCCTCTGTGTTAGACACCGATATCGATGACATGGGATATACAAGTTTAAACTACAGGGTTATGATAACAGTTAGACTGCCATCTCCATCTTAATTGGGGGCTGCAGTGGCTTGCTAGAGCCCAACTGCAGTCTGCGGGCCAAAGGCCCGCTGCCAACATAAAGATGGGCCCACGGGATCGTACACATAGAACGACTGAACACAGACTTAAGGAATCACATGTGCACTTGGAGTATACACTATGGAGAGAGAGGTATATATATATTAATCATATTATAAAGATCAATTGTATTGATCCTAATAATAAAATTAATATATTCAATTGGCTCTTCATAATTAATTGGATTAATTATGAGATTATTTCCTAGGTGGAAATATTCATATGTATAGGTTTACATATGATTTTGTTTTGTGAAGATTTAATTTTAATTTGATGGATTAAATTAATTTGTCAAACTAATTTTAATTTAATGTAAATAATATATTACTTGGTGTAATATATTAAATACATGGGTATATTAAAATTGGGCTTGAAATTAATTTAAACCAGAATAATTAAAATTGGATTGGGCCTGAATTAAAAGATGGAAGCCCACACAGAATGAAAGGAGCCAAGCTGGGCCTAAATTCCCCTAGGGGAATTCAGCCACCCTAGGTATGAAAACCTAGGGTAAAAATTTCGGCCACCGATGACTTGAACACACTATAGCCGAATTCTCTAGCCCCTCTCTCACCATTGCTCGTTTTTCCTACGCTAGCACGGGTTATGTTCGTTAGGCGTTCGTGTACGAGAACGAGGAGGGAATCTAATTTGATTTCTGTAGTCTTTATCCATCTCTAGAAAGAGATATTTCGGGTAAGAATTTAATCTCTTTCTATTTCAATTTTAAGTTTTACAATTTCCACTTCAATTGCTCCTGGGACTGAATTTGAGGAAATCATCGCGTTCTTCCGTTTTTATCGGGTGATTTCCGGTGAAAAATCCCAACAAAATAAGACCAAGATTAGGTTCTACAACTTAACTTAAATTAAGTGGGTACACAGTATCAAAAACAATCCTTGCAAAAGTATGTCGAACTTCTTGTAGGCTTCCTGACGCCAATAACTCATAATCTAACTTGCTACCTTGCTTGGGGGAAAATCACCTCTCTGGACCACCCTTTCCAACACATTCAAACATCTTACATGCTCTCAAATACAATGCCAACTGAATAAAAACTAAATCTGTATATGAGGCTTGAGGATACTCTACCATTGCTCGAGAGACATAATGCTCATCAGTCATCATAGACAGTACTCGTTTAGTACATGTTGCAAGATCGATGACCTCATCAATCAATTCCTTCACAACTAGATCCCCAGGTTCAGCTAATTCATGAAAGCTGATGTCATGAGGTGTGCTGATTTTCCTTCCTATGCTTACTGCTACTGACATATCTCCACCATTGTGGACAGCAAGACAGAACACAGCAACCACCAAGGGATCCCTCGGTTTGTCAGCTAATGCTTTATGGAATGCTAACATTCCAACCCATAAGCTGCTGTGGCATGGTCTATCAGGTGCAAGAAACTTATCCATGTTGCGAAAAAGAGACAAAAGCATATTGGATCTCTTGTCTCATCTTTTAAACCCATGGTGAACAAAATAAGCTGCCTGAAACGACAGAAGGATTTCAAGAAGCCCAAATTTCCATAATAATCTCAAAGAAGCTTCAGCAGAACCATATGCTAGCATGTAGCTCATTTCTATCATCAGCCTTCCCTTATCAAGTCTTAAAATTGAGCTAGCACAATTTTTAGCATAGTGAGCTGTTTCTCTTGAAAATCGGAATCCCAAGCGAGCAGCAACTCTTATTGCACGAAGAATGCGAGCACAGTCCTCCTGAAAAGAAGTGCTTGCTAGCATTATAGTTTGCACTTTAGCCTTTTGAACATCTTGTAGACCTCCCATGTAATCATATACTATTTTTGCATATGGATCAAACATCAACCCATTAATGGTGAAGTCCCTGCCCAAACAATTCCTCCAACGAACATAATCCTTGTCATTACAGTCAAAAGGACACTGGAAATTGTTCCTGAAATCCCCACCAAACTTTCGTACAGTTGTGCTAAAACTTGAAACCTCCAATGTAGCATCTCCAATATGCACATGGCATATAGGGAACCTTCTACCAACTATTTCACATCGTGAAAATGCTCTAACTACCTCTTTAAGTACACCTGATGTTATTATGTCGAAGTCACCCAAAAGAATTTGTAGAAGGCGACTCATCTTTTGCTTCACAATTTGTACTAATTACTGACCCAAATTTCAGCTTCATTTACAAATTAAAACATCAAAAAAGATTTAAGCTTATTCAAATTATTCCAAACACTAACATGTTTCCAAAACTAACTTTGATCTACAAGCCTTGTAACTAAAAATTTCAAGTAATTTGATATTAAAATAGTTGCACCAGGTCAGAAGAAATTAAAACAGAAAAGTAGGAAATTGGAACTAACAAATACAAAGAGCGAAGGCCGTTGCGCCCCCCAAGCCGCCGTCCGGTAGCAACATTTTCAAATTTTTGGCCCGAAAGCAGCCGTCGTTTTGAGAGGAATTAGATATCAAAAAATGGCAATTAGAAATGGGAGAAAGGTGTGTAGGGAGTGAAATTGAAAATGAGAGTTAGAAGGAGAACATCCCATCTTCTCCAAGAATAGCAGTAGCAGAAAGAGGGAAGAAAGGGTTTTCGGGCTTTTTATTTTAACTTTTTTTTTACATCCCAGGCAAAACGACGTCGTTTTGCCTGGGATTTTTTTTTAATTACCCAAGGAAAACGACGTCGTTTTGCCTGGGCTGGAAAAAAAAAATCAGAAGTTGAGATTACTGCGAGAACTTCTTCATTCACTCACTGCACCAAATTCTCACCACCACACAACACACAGCCCCTTCCTGCCTCCTCCACCTGGCCACTCTCCGCCGCCCCGTCAGCCGCTCTCCCTCCGTTCGCCGCTCTCCGCATCTCCGCTCGTCCGCCGACCCTTCAATTAGGTAAGTTTCAGTTTTTAATTCCTAATTTTTTTATATTTTAGCCTAAATTAAATTTGAGATTTCACAATAAAATTGGATTGATTGGGATTGATTGTTATGATATTGTTATGGTCAAATTCCAGAATCTATTTCAAGATTACAAAATCTTTGGTATCTTAACTTCTCTAGGAACTCAATTTCAGGGCCTTTGCCAGTTATTCACGGTAGGGGCCTTCCTTCTTCATTATCAATTGACCTTTCCTACAACAACCTAAAGCTGACAGTTATATATTCATAAAAATCTAATGTTTTAGGCAGTTTTTTTATTCAGTTAAGGTTTACAACATACACCAAGTAGGGTCAAGTACTCAGAGCATCACAACTCTGTCCATGAAGAATTTTATGGAAAAAATTTTAATTTGCATCGGAATTTTCCATTGGAAATTATCAAACTCAAAATTGAATTTCATATGATATTGCTATGCCTTGGATTTTAGGACTTGAAACAGTTTTACAATTAAATATAGTTTGGTCCTTTGGTGTTGTTCTGGTTATTAACATATGTCCCTTGTGATGAATGCTTCTGTTGCACCTTAGTTCTAACAGTACTGCTCAAACTTACATTTTTACAATTAGAAAGCAGAAAACAAGAAAAAGAGCTGTGTAATTATTGAACAAATTAATGTTTAAATTTGGGTTAATCAGCCTTAATTAAACCGGAGATAAATACCAATATTATGTCGCCCTAAGTCCAACCTTCCATTGGCCTTGTCGCTGCTATAAATCCATATATAGATTTAGATTCCAAACATATCCCTGTGCTAAATAGAATCATTAATCATCATCAGGCACTTTAAATTAATTATAAATTATAATCACACTTTCTAGACTTGATCAACGTTAAATTATCTGCCAAAAAAATTGATTTGGTGTTGTTCTGCTCATTAACATATGTCCCTTGTGATGAATGTTTCTGTTGCAAATAAATTGGATGTAGGGTTAATAAAATCATGCTTTTTTTAAAAATATTTTATATACTAGGCTTTAATTTGAACTTCAATTATTATAAATTTTATATAACAATAATAACAACAACAACAACAATAATAATAATAATAATAATAATAATAATAATAATAATAATAAATCTTCTCTTTGTGGTTAGATTGGATTGTCATAGGATCTTTGTGGGGTTCACATGTTTGGTGAATTGCATGTGATGTGAAGTGATCTAAACTACTTAATGGGACTATGACTATAGTTTGAGGCTAATAAAGAGAAAAGGGAAAAGATCAATAATCTAGTGACTTGATGCTATGTTTGCAATGATCATACATTGACAATACATCCGGACTTGATGCTATGTTTGTTTCTTTTTCTATGAAAGAAAGAAAGTGTAGAATGCTAAAAAATTGTGATCATTAAATTTTCTAGATATATAAATTTTTATCTTGTAAACTAAAATTACTTATTAGTATCTAAAGCTTGCAAATAATATTGATGCTAAATATTAAAAAGCTTTTCATCACATGAAATGGTATGCTAACTTTAGATTTTTGCTTTCTTTTTATTAGATAATCACAATGGACAAAAGTTGGATGAATGAGTCTAGATCAAGTGATGCATATATGAATGGTGTGTCTAATTTTATTAAATTGGCAGTTGATAAATCATCTGTGAATGGAAAAATTTATTGCCCATGTAAGAAATGTTTTAATCGATATTCACATGATGCACAAACTGTTCATGGGCACCTGTTATGGAATGGTATACTAGAAGGGTATGAAAATTGGGTGTTCCATGGAGAATCAGTATTATCACCGTCACATGAACATCTTAATTTTGTGAATGCTACAAGTAGTAGTGGGCAAGCGAATCTTGATGGCCAGTATGACTTGCGCAATCTTCTTCAAACTGCATTTGGGATTATATCTGATAATGAACATTCAAATGCAACTAATGATGTTCCAACTATGGGCTCACCCATCAAAGAGCATCCTTCAGCTGATCTGAGTGATGATAGAGTACGATTTCAACAGCTAATACAAGATTGTGATCAAGATCTATATCCAGGATGTATGAAATTCTCAAGATTATCATTTATATTGAGATTATACCATATTAAGTGTTTGAGTGGTTGGTCTGGCAAGTCTTTTAGCATGTTATTAGAATTATTGGTAGAGGCATTTCCGAGCAACAATCACTTACCATCATCTTATTACGAAGCAAAGAAAACGATCAAAGAATTAGGTTTGGGATACAAAAAAATTGATGCTTGTCCAAATGATTGTACATTATATTGGGGAGAGAAGAAGAACGAGGAACAATGCAGTGTGTGTTTGACATCAAGATGGATTGTTAACGATGATAATGATGCTGATCTAATGGAAGAGGAGAACGACAAACCACAGAAGAAAAAACCAGCTAAAGTCTTGTGGTATTTTCCTCTAATACCAAGGCTAAAAAGGCTTTATATGTGTTCAACAACTGCTTCTTCCATGAGGTGGCATGCCGAAGGTAGAAATAAAGATGGTAAGTTGAGGCACCCAGCAGATGCATTAGCTTGGAAGGAGTTCGATAAACAGTATCCAGAATTCGCATCAGATCCTCGTAGTGTGCGGCTTGGCTTAGCCAGTGATGGGTTCAATCCTTTTAGAACTATGAGTACTACATACAGTACTTGGCCAGTTGTTTTGGTTCCTTATAACTTGGAACCTTGGGCTTGTATGAAACAATCATCCTTGATATTGTCTATGGTCATCCCAGGAGAAAAGGGACCAGGAAATGATATTGATGTTTTCTTACAGCCTTTGATTGATGAATTGAAACAATTATGGGATGGTGTGGATGTGTATGATGCTTATACTAAGGACAACTTCAAGTTACGAGCTTCACTTATGTGGTCAATTAATGATTTTCCTGCTTACGCCAATTTATCGGGTTGGAGCACCAAGGGGCATGTAGCTTGTCCATCATGTGGGGAATCAACAAATTCACAATGGTTAAGTAATGGAGGAAAATTTTGTTATATGGGTCACCGAAGGTAATTGAGGCATGATCATCCTTTTAGATATGAAAAGGATCAATTTGATGGCACTGTTGAGTTACAATCAGCTCCACTGGCACCTTCTGGAACCGAAGTACTAAGGCAATTGCGTGGTGTTAATTTTGTTTACGGAAAAACAACAAAATCCAATAAAAAAGGAAAAGAGAACAAAATCCAAATGGCTAATAATCTAGTGCTGATAATGAAACAACAGTTTTTGAAGATGCCGATATCTTTTTCAATGAAAATGATGATGAACAAGAGGCTGCAACACATTGTTTATGGAAGAAAAGAAGTATATTTTTTGACCTTCCATATTGGAAGTTTAATCTTCTACGTCATAATTTGGATGTCATGCATATTGAGAAAAATATTTGCGATAATTTGATTGGCACTTTACTGAACATTGATGGCAAAAGTAAAGACAGCTATAAAGCAAGGATTGATTTAGTCAACATGGGAATTAGACAAGAACTTCATCCCATTAAACATAATAATGTAGTTCATTTGCCACAAGCATGTTACACAATGTCTTCAACGGAAAAAGAATTATTCTTGACTGTGTTGAAAAATATGAAGGTTCCCGATGGTTACGCTTCAAATATTTCAAGAGGTGTAAACTTGAAAGAGCGTAAACTTATGAATCTCAAAAGTCATGATGGCCATGTTTTGATGCAAGATATTCTTCCTATTGCTTTAAGATCATGTTTACCTCGTCAAGTAGTTGCTGTTGTCTCTGAGTTATGTTTATTTTTTAAGGCATTATATTGCAAAACCCTTGATCTGGATGAGCTTGATCAGTTAGAATTAAGGGTGGCTGAAACCTTTTGTAAACTGGAAAAAACTTTTCTTCCAGGGTTTTTTACTATTATGGTTCACTTAACCATACATTTAGTTGCTGAAGCTAGGCTTGGTGGTCCTGTGCATCATAGATGGATGTTTCCAATTGAGAGGTTAGATATTTGATTTTTGTTTTTAAAATGTTGTCTAATTCCACTTTCCATATTGCTGAAGTTCTTTTTTATTTGTGAACTATAATCTTTAAGGGGTTTGGTTTGATTTAAATCAAATGTTAGAAATAAAGCTCATCCAGAAGGTTCGATTGCAGAAGGTTATATTGCAGATGAATGTTTGATTTTTTGTTCCCGATATCTTGGAGGAGTTGAAACTACTTTCAATCGCCCACAAAGAAATTTTGATTGCGTAGATAGCACTGAAAAGTATATGTTTTCAAATGGAGGATGAATTTTAAGTAAAGTAGATAGTGCAGTTCTTGATGGCATGTCACTAAAGCAAGTCCATCGTTATGTGTTGCTTCACTATGACCAAATTTCTCCATTTAAGAGGTTACTTATTTATGGTTTATTTAGTTATTATTAGCAATATGCGAGTTAGAAATATATATGTCTTCAAACAGTGAATTTTTGGTTGATCAACGAAGAGCATATCGTCTAAATCGCCCTAACCAACATGAAGAGCAAAAATGGCTTCTAGAAAAATTTCCAGAGTGGCTCTTAAATCAGGTCAGTTAGGCATGGATATTTTAATAATTTTTTTGCTTTGTCAACGCATATTCTATTAAAAAACTTAAATAATTTATGCATGTGTTTTTTTTTATTATATGTTAGGTAACAAAGATGAAAGGGAATAATGTTTCAGAAGAAACAATATCTATTGCTAAAGGACCAAACAATATTATTAGAAGATTTAGTGGGTTCATAATTAATGGTTTTAGATTTCACACAAAAAAAAAGAGATAGATATAGGAATACTCAAAATAGTGGAGTAATTGTGTAGGTGGATGGGATTCCTTTTTATGGAGTTCTTAATGACATAATCGAGTTAGATTATTTAAGAAAATTCAAAATTGTGATGTTTAGATGCGATTGGTTTGATGTTAGTTCGAGGGGTGTGAAAAAAGATGAAAATGGTTGCACTTTGGTTAACTTCACTAGGCTAATTCATAGGGGTGAGCAATTGCAAGATGATCCTTTTGTTTTCTCGTCTCAAGCAAAACAAGTATTTTATATACAAGATCCGAAGCACAAAGAATGGTTTCAAGTGATTCACACTAAACCAAGAGATTTATATGATATGGGGACTTGCACACATCTCGAGGATGAAGATACGTACACTCAATGCATGCCTCACAATGTTGAAGCAGTTGATAACAATGAGCCCATCAATTGGGTTAGGGAGGATATGACTACATAAATTTCTTAGAAATGCTGTAAGTAATTTTATTAATTTCTTTTGAAAGTTATTTCTCAATTTCTTAAACCTTGAACTTTGTAGATAAAAGTGTTGATGTTTCTGTAATACTATATTTTAGATTATTTTGTTAATTGTCACATGTAAACTATTAGGTATGGGATTAATTCTAATTGTTAGAAATGTTTTTATAGGGACAGTGGATAAACTCAAAGTTGCTTTACTTCTGAGGTAGATTGGTATTTTCAAGTGAGTACACCTTTCAAAATTTCACTTTTTTTTCCTTGCTTCTGTTTTGATATCTTCTTCCCTTAGAAAATCGAACTCGGAATCTGCTCCTAACTGATGCAACATGATTTGATGATTAAACCAATACTTGTATGCTCTGTCCCTTGTTAGTGAATCAGATCCAATGGCTTTGCGTCGAGTAGGAAAGAAGCTTGCAATGGAAGATGTGTCCTATTGTCAATGGCCCCTCCCTGATCAGGTTTTAGATTTATGATTATCTTTATCAACTAAAATTAAGTGTTTTCCTAGATACACATGAAAACCGAGTTGTAATATGTTTCCAAAAGGCGAAACAACCTAATTGCTTATCTTGCAGTTTGGAGTATTTGGTATATGTGATGGACATGGTGCAGTAGCAGCTGTTGATTCTACAACCAAGTTAGTTTCTTACTTCAGTTTGTATTTGTTAGATTCCTCTAGATTTAATTTCACTTTTTTATTTTTAATAATGGAGCTACATCTTAAAGCACTTTTGGCTGGTGTTTAAAATGGTCATTTATTAAGTTTTTCATTTCATTTTGACTGGTTTAAGTTATTATAGAAACTATATCCTTGTGTATGATACCCTGCAGTTTTCCTTTCCCTTTGATTTCTCATTATTCTCATCTATTTTTGAGCAATTGTGATGTTTAGTAAATAAAAATTTCACACGACACATCTACAATTGATGGGGTTTGCAGAAGATATATAGTGGTTATCTTTGAAGCAAGCCCATAAAATGAAAGATTAGAGTTGAAGGCCCCAAATTGTTTGTTACCTTTTGCTGTGTTTGACATATGTATAGATGCATTTTGTTGTTAAAATATCTCTTTTTTTTCCATAGGTTATTTAAGATTGAATGATGTTTATGTGTATAAATGATATTAATATGACTTTCAATTAATGAATTGTTCCCTATGTTTTAAGGAATAGATGGCCAAATAGTTGAAGCTAGTGGGATGCACTTTCTTTTGTAAAACGAAGAGTGTTTAATAATATGCTAACATTCATTGTCTACGCATTCAGGCACATGAACTCTTAAAGCAAATCGCATTGAGATGCAAGGTTGGAGGCACTAAGGAGAAGTTTAAACATGTTTCTATAGTAAGAATTGTCGAAACATTATGATTTTAAAATTTCATTGTCAAAAGTCATACACATACTGCAATTGTATTGTTTTCAAGTTATAATAGCTTTCTTATATTTTATTGATACAATTTGTGCTTTATGTTCTAGAATTTTATATTTGTTGTTTTATTCATGATAACGAAAGGATGTAATGCACATTTAACCATTTTCAATTAAAATGTTGCCACAGTAATTTTAGAATTATATTTATGCGTCACAAATTTTAGAGACGTTTTTGAAAAAAATATGTTACTATTTTGTGACAGTTAATTTAAGTATAGCTAAATGGGGACGTTTTATAAAATTTTATGTCATAAATCCGTGACACTTTTAAATGAAGTGTTTTTGCTATTTGAGACAGAATGCATAACTAATGTAGCTGAATAACTACATAATTAAAATTATGCGTCAACAATTTTACGAGGCTTTAAGAAAATGTAGTGAATATATATAAATTCATAAATAAATAATTAAAAAAATATTAAGACGAAAAAAATGGAAGCGTCGTCAATTTTGAGATGCATAAATTAAAAGCGTTGCTCAATGATTCTTAGCAACATAACGTTAATGCGTCGTTAAATAAATCACGACACGAGTTTTAGCAACGCTAAGCGTCGGGAAGCATTTAAGGACACAAAAAGCGTCGTTAAACAACGATTTTCAGCGTCGCGATAGACCCCTTTTGTTGTAGTGTGTATACAAGGCCAAATAATTATTGTGTACTATTGTCACGAGTAGGTACACTGTGAAGCTCAAAGCATTTAACATATGCGAAACTAATAAGAGGTCCTTGATGACCATGATGAAAGCTATTGTCCACCTCATTTTAAACTGCTACTCCACTATCTCTCATCCTTTACCAGATATTATATGAATAATATAATCAAAATAAAGCTGAAGAAGTATAAAATATAAATAGTGTGGATGCTATTATTGCATGATAAATCTGCATTATTTCTCAAAAGCATAATCTAATTAAACTGCAGATAGTGTAGAAACAAGACAATGGAGAGACGTCCAAATATTCTAGCTATACCATATCCAGCACAAGGTCATGTGCTTCCTATGATGGAGCTTTCACAATGTTTAGTTAAACATGGTTTCAAAATCACATTTGTCAACACTGATTTTAATCATCAGAGGTTCTTAAACAAGGACTATATTGGGGATCATATTAGTCTGGTTTCAGTCTCAGATGGGTTGGAACCATGGGAAGATAGAAATGACGTGGTGAAGTTATCACAGTCACTTTTCAACGTGGCTCCAGCAAATCTAGAGGAGCTAATTCACAAGATTAATGAATCAGAAGATGATAAGATTACTTGTATGATTGTTGATCAGAATTGTGGTTGGGCTGTTGAAGTAGCTGAGAAGATGAATATCCACCGAGTTGTATTCTGGCCTGCATCAGCTGCCTTGCTTACTCTGTTCTTTAACGTGCACAAGTTAATTGAAGATGGAATCATTGATAAAAATGGTACAAAACCTCAATTCTTTATGCTCTTTAAATTCATAGATGGCAAAATAGCCCTAACTAGAAGTACGCACTGACCAAATATTTATGAGATTTGACCTTTTGCTATCAAAAGTGGCAACAATAAAATAATTGTTGTTGCATATGTTGCTTCTACAAAATATGTAATTGTATTTATCTCTTTTCTTCTTTTGATTAAGGAACTCCGTTGAAGAACAAGAAGATTCAATTGGCTCCAGCAATGCCTGCCATGAGTACTACAAATTTTCCATGGTCACGGTTTGGTAATGAGATTTTGAGCAAAATTGTCTTTCAAATTTTAGAGAAGAACATCAAGGCTACAAAATTGGCAGACCCGATAATTTGCAACTCAGTATATGATCTTGAGCCAGGAGCATTCACTTTGCAACCAAATATTCTCCCAATAGGACCACTTCTAGGAAGTGGCAGACAAGGCAATTCAGCTGGATGCTTCTGGCAGGAAGATGCAAATTGTTTGAAATGGCTAGACCAACAGCCACCGAAATCAGTAATTTACGTAGCATTTGGAAGTCACGCTATTTTGGACAAGAATCAATTCAAAGAATTAGTCCTGGGGCTTGAACTCACAGGTAAGCCATTCCTGTGGGTTGTGAGGCCTGGTATTACAAGAGAGACAAATGTGTATCCTCAAGGATTTTTAGAGAGAGTAGCCAACCAAGGGAAAATTGTCGAATGGTCACCTCAGCAGAAAGTTCTAAGTCACCCTTCTGTTGGTTGCTTTTTGAGCCACTGCGGTTGGAACTCTACCATGGAAGGTGTGGCTAATGGGGTGCCTTTCTTGTGCTGGCCATACTTTGCTGACCAGTTCTTGAATGAGACCTACATTTGTGATGTGTGGATGGTGGGACTGAATTTTAACCAAGATGAAAATGGGATCATCAACCGTGAAGAGATCAAGAATAAGGTGGAGCAGATTTTGAGTGACAAAGAAATTAGGGAAAGAGCTAAAGAACTTAAAGAATTAGCTATGACAAGTGTTGGAGAATTTGGTCATTCCAATAAGGTTTTCAATAATTTCATTAAATCGTTAAATATGTAATGCATATGTTGATCTTTTATATCTTTAAGGACTCGTTTGATCCAAAAGCATAAACTAATTAGTAAAGTCAAAAAATAAATTTTACATTATCAACATATCAACTGATGCAGCGGAAACTTCGAACGATAATACTAACATCCGTTGATCGCGCACGATACCGGATAATAGTCTTCTACTAGTTGAATTTCACAAAATTCACAAAAGCAGGGTAAAAAGAATTTAATTCCGAAATTTTATTTCAATCCAAAACTGCCATTACAAACTATATTATAGCCTATTTATAGGCAAAGTATCCTAAATGTAATAAAACTCCTAATTAATTAAAACTCCTAAATAGTTTAAATTCCTAATTAGACTAAATAAGAAAAACTACCAAATAAATTAAAATAAAAACAAAATAGGAATCCTTATCAATTTAGGATCCTTTGAATAAAATCTATTCCTAATCATAATTATAAAATAATTACAATTAAAATAAAGATACAATTTAAAATATATCTTTAATTTATTTCTATGACAGGTAATTGTTTTCAAGTTGAATTGTTGATCCCTTTTACTATTTGTAGCCCGCATCATACTCCTCCTCTTAGAAAAAACTCGACCTCGAGTTTTCCCGTTAAGAAACCAAACTTTGAGTTTGTTAAATGGATCCATATTCAAAATATAGTTGACTCCAATACAATCAGCATCACCCTTCCAATAAGAATTCTCATATTTGTCTTCATATACATCATAGATTGGCTGTAAAGTTTCTTCAGTACCAACAATCTTGTCACAAGAATCATAATCTACTACTTCAACACAAGCATAATCTTCATCATATGTTGGAGGTAAAGTGAAATCAAAGAATTTACCTTCTTCAAGTGTTGATTTTTGAGAGAAAATTAGTTCATTCTTCCTGTCATAGAATTCTTCCAATCCAACAAAAGGGTTTCTAAATTCTCCATAATTAAGGTTCCTCCTTGTACCATGGAATTCTGGGATTTCAGTCGGCATTCCACGCTTCCAACGTCGATCTTCGCCTGCTACACGACGCCGATTAGGAGCCTCTTCACCATCTGAATCCTCTTCCTCGTCCTCTTCATCTTTACCGAACGGGTTGACCAGATTCGCTTGTCTCCTATGGGGCTGATTGACCCTAACTTGGGCAGCAATCATCTCTTCCATCCTCTCGGTCAATAGATAGACAGACGCTTGTATTTGCTGTCCGATCGCTTGATTGAGGCGTTGCTCAATCCGTCGTTCCAGGTCCTCTTCCCCTGCGATGTCACCAACTCGTCTCTCTCTTCCTCGAGGCATGATGACGCAAGGTTAGGCTCTGATACCAACTGATGCAGCGGAAACTTCGAACGATAATACTAACATCCGTTGATCGCGCACGATACCGGATAATAGTCTTCTACTAGTTGAATTTCGCAAAATTCACAAAAGCAGGGTAAAAAGAATTTAATTCCGAAATTTTATTTCAATCCAAAACTGTCATTACAAACTATATTATAGCCTATTTATAGGCAAAGTATCCTAAATGTAATAAAACTCCTAATTAATTAAAACTCCTAAATAGTTTAAATTCCTAATTAGACTAAATAAGAAAAACTACCAAATAAATTAAAATACAAACAAAATAGGAATCCTTATCAATTTAGGATCCTTTGAATAAAATCTATTCCTAATCATAATTATAAAATAATTACAATTAAAATAAAGATACAATTTAAAATATATCTTTAATTTATTTCTATGACAGGTAATTGTTTTCAAGTTGAATTGTTGATCCCTTTTACTATTTGTAGCCCGCATCATCAACTCTACAATGTGTTGAAATTAAATGTAGATGCCAGAATTTCAAGTCTTGACTACTTAACTTGTCCATAGTTTTGAAGTTCATAAGTTTAAGCAGTGTAAGAATGGCATTTTATTGGCATGAATCATAACAACAGTGCCAAACAAATGAATAATTCATTGGGTAAAATGTCAGGGATAAAGCATATGTAAAACAAAGTGATGATGATACTTAAATGCCTAAATTAATATTTAGGAGTGACTCTGGTTTGCAGGCGAGATTTTGATGCTAAATTTTACATATACGTAAATGACAAAGATGTATATCCTAGCTTTTTCCGGTGAAAACTACTTGAAATGAAATATGAAAAAAGTGACGTATATATAATTTTAAATTCTCCAAGATGGAGGAGATTTGGATTCTTAAATAATTTGTAACCCTACCTTTTCAAAGAATCACATAATTTCTTTCATGAATAAGTGGTATACCTGTGAGTGTAACTAATGCTACTAAATGATTAATATGAAATAGGAGACATGGCAATAATGAAAATTTGATTTGTGCAACAAATAAGGAGTTAAAAGGGAGAGGGAAAAAAAAAATTCTTTTTCAATCGGGCAACAATTGAAGCCTAAGTTTTAGCACTAACAATTACTTAAAGAGTAGTCCCAAACCTCACTATATTTTTTATTGTTCTAAGCAATTCTCATTTTTTCTAAGAAATTAACTGAAAGCTAGTGTGAGCGTACGACCTTTTTCGGAACGCGCAGTGAAGCGGGAACCGGGGTATTTCTTCTTAAGAGTTGATGTTGTGGTTTTTCAAAACGGGTTTTAATCTTTCTTAGAAAAACCCTTTCATTTTATTGGAAAAGTCTTTTTTTTTTTTTTTTTTTAGAAAACTTAATTTTAGACACGAATTTTAGAAAACAGGCTTTTAGAAAATTCCCATTTTAATTTAAAGATCTCGAAACACGAATTTCAAGATTAGATACAGAGTCGCCACCCGGATCAGCTCATCTGGGAAATTCCGGTACAGTTCCCTACCAAGTGTAGAAGCAGTACCTAATCCAGAGATTCGAGGTTCGGGCAACATATCGACTAATCCTAACTTATTTTTAATTATTATTTCGTAATATGACATTTCATTCTCTTAAATCTATCCATTTTATCTTCCTTTAATCATTAACCAATGCTCATGCAAATGACATAAGTATAAATACTAAAATAAAGTGCGGAAAAGTAAATAAGAGGCCAAATTATACAACCCAAGAAAAAGATAAATCTCATCCTCACCTTTTACAACCGCCGATTATACACGATAATATAAGAATTACAATCGCCTAGATACACGGGGTAATCTATTAAATACATCAAAAGTAAAAAGAAAACTAAAAATAAGAACTGCATCTAAATAGGGTTAGCACAAATAATCAAGGCATACAAAAGACTCAAATAGGACAGAATGGGGATTTTTAGAAGTGGGGGACATGCATTTGGGGGTAACCGGGTCGACCCGGTTGGTCGGCCCGGTTAAACCTGGAAAACGGTTTTTTAAATGTCCTGTAGGTTTTATGGATGAAAAACTAATTTTAAAAGCGATTTGGCTCATTTACATGCATTTTTCCAACTTTAGCGGGCCGAATATCCCGGGATCCGGGGGTCCCGTTGTGTGTGGGCCTAAGTTAAACATCCATCTAGGGTCCAAAAAGAATATAAACACACTAAAATTCAGTTTTGAATAGGAAAAAAAATGGAAAATTACAAGTTTGTGGCCCAAAATGGCAAAACTGTAATTCTGCTTCAACTACAGCCGCGTCCCTGTAGATTACAGCCGCACGGCTGTAATGCTCTAGAATTGTTTTCCGGCATTCTTTTCTCGTTTTTGAAAATCATTTTGCAAATTAAGCGATTTCGGGTAATCTGAGATTTATGGCAACACATTAATTTCAACCAAAAGGATCCGAAACGGATTGAAATAAATCCGGAAATCCCTAAAAACTCGAAATCGCCAAACTTGAAATCACATCCATCATTTAAAAATAAGAAAACCAAGAATCTAAGTATACATGGATGCAATTGGACCGATAATAAATATGAAAAACACATTTGACTTGAAAACGGAAGCGTTATCGGTCGATTCAGGGCATTTGGAGCTTCTGCCCCTGTAGGTTATAGCCGCGCCCCTGTAGGTTACAGTCGCGCGGCTGTAATCATCAGGTGGGGCGGCTATAACAGGAATGGCTTCCAAAATCGCAAAAAACTCAAAAACACAAACAAATAGCACCCAGAATGAATTAAAAAGGATTTTAAAGGCCTCTCAGAATATACCTTGTTTGTGTTCCAGTGTTTTGGATCACCACGAATGGATTCGGATGTCGGAAAATGCCTTACAATCACGAATAATCCAAAAGTGTGTGCGATCTCCGAAGCCCGAACAGAATCCCGAATGAGTAATTATGATCTAAGAACGTTCCTAGAAAACTAATTCCTTCAAAGTTATATGATTTAAACAGATTTTGTTAAGGTTTCTTTTATTATTTAGGATTAAAACTTTCAATTTTAGCCTTTTCTTCTCCAAAAACCCTAAGTGTGGATGTGTTTTTCTCTCAATTTCTTAATTCTCTCTCTTCTGTAATTTTCTATCTGCTGTGTTAACCCTAAAACCTGGTCACAATCAATTTATATCTCCTATTTTGGTTAAAAATCAGAATTACATGCTAATTTGGCACAAAAAAGGAAATCTGTTGATTACAGCCGCGCGGCTGTAGGTACTACAGCCGAGCGGCTATAGTGACCAAATTAGCCTATTTTGCTTAAAAATCTGAATTAAATGTTGATTTGGAAAAAAAAAAGGAAATCGGTAGACTATAGCCGCACGGCTTTAATGTCCAGATTAGGCCATTTTCACTTATTTTTCATTCTTTTCCTCGGTTCTCTTAAATACTCACTTGAACTTCTTCGGGGTTCCGTACCAAGACTTGTCACATACATTCGAGTCATCCGAAACATTTCCGACATTATCCCGATCGTTCCGAATCTGCTTCATGTTTTTCCGTGAAAAAGGTAATAATGGCTTTCATCACCGAGGTCGGAAAAAAACCCATGCTCACAGCTAGTTAAAGTGCATAATAAGATTGTTTTAGACTACATTAAGTGAAAACTACTTAACTGAAAGTGATTTCTGGCTTATTCTAAGCTATAACATTGTTCCCTTGTCATCCCTTACTAGAGATATGATATTCATACAATATTGTACTTAGATCCAAACGTTAAAAACAACAGCATATATAAAACTTAACGAGTATCCTAGATTAGCCACTCATACTAAATATCCAATTTTTAAATATAAATCTACAGATGTTGATGATTTCTTCTCCAGCATAAAGTGTAGAAACATAGAAGCTAGAGAGAAAAAATATGGAAAGAAGTCAGACATATTCTAGTCATAGCTTATCCAACACAAGGTCATGTGATTCATATGATGGAGCTTTCACAATGTTTAGTTGAAAGTGGATTCAGAATCACATTTGTTAACACGGAATATAATCATGAGAACATCTTAAATACGTTGATCGACAAGGATTATATTAGGCAGCATATTAATTTGGTTTCACTACCAGATGGACTGGAACCATGGGAAGATAGAAATGAGTTTGGGAAGTTAACTTCATCACTTTTCAATTTTTTTCCAGAAAAGCTGAAGGAGTTTTGATAGAAAACTCGATATTGAAGTAAAGGGCAATACAGGTATTACAGAATATATGGTTTATGGGCTCAATGTGACTTAGAAGAAAGAGAATCAGGGTTTCGGTGATAGTTATGAAAACCGAACTAAACCAATCAGTCAGACCGTATTCAATTGGAACCGAAGATCGGTGTGATCAGATTTAAGCCAATTTAGATAGTTAAAAATTGGTCAATAGCCCGTCAGACAATAAAACCGTGAACCAGTACGGTTTTCCAGTTCGACTAGGTTATTTTTTAAAAAACTTTTTTTTTTACAACAAAATAAAATATATTAATGAATAAGATCCTCTGCCAAGGCGGCAGTAATACAAAATGGTGGGAAAGAGTCCCAAACATGGTGATCCAAAAATGAATCAGCTGCTCTAGCTAAGCAGTGAGCTACCCGATTCACAGATCTCCGAACAAAGTCAACTCTAACGTTAATCAGAGTAGATAAAATGAGCATACAATCTAAAATTACCAAACCAATAGAATTATTACTTTCCTGCCGTTTCACGATGGCTTGCACTGCTTCTTGGCAATCTGATTCGATAAGAACACAGTCCATATTGCTGGTCTTCACCCATAATAAAGCCTCTAGAATAGCCATCAACTCCAGTGTGAGGGGATCTGTAATGTAGTGATTGCGCTTGTGAACACGGAATTTTCCAGGTCTAAAAAAAAAAGATCTGACCGTGGAACCACGACTGTATTTACAGTCGTGGGGTTTTGGTTACAGTCGTATAACTGTAACATAAGTACAGTCGTACGATTGTAGGGTCGGGGCAGGTTGCAGAACCCATACCCCTTTGAATTAAAAATTGGGAAAAATCTTGAGCATTTAATGCTTAAGATTTTCCGGAAAAGAAGAAATAAAAAGGAAGCCAGAAAGAAAGAGAGGGGAGACTTTTGGCAGAAAATTGAAGGGGGAGGATAGAGAGAAAGAAAGAAAAGAGCGAAAGAAAGAAGAGAGAAGACCAAAAAAAAAAAAAAAACCAAAAACCCACATTCTTCAACTCTTTTCTTCTAAGATTCAGAGAGTTAATACTTAAAACGAGTTAGAAATCCTAGGTTAATAACTTGAATTAACAAACACATCCAAATCTGGGATTTAAACCATCAGAAACCATGACTTTTTGGAGTATTTTTGGACCTCTCTTGCAACCTCAACACGCAAGGAAAAGGATGAATTCATGTGGATTGTTGCATTGCCAGGAGTCATACCAACGGTGGATCGGCGCCAAATAGGTAGACACTCCTTTTCCCTTCTCCTTTTCCAGCTTTCTGGGTGATTTAGTTGATTTTTGTGCATTTTTATTCAATTTTTTGCACTTCTGTTTCTAGAAATTAAGAACAGTCGTACGACAAGGGTACGACTGTAATTACAGTCGTGCCATTTCACCTATAGTCATACCACTGTTGTTGAATTTCCTCAGTTTTATTTCTTTTCAAAGTTTTGGTGATTTCTGCTCCAGGTTAGACTACAGTGGCACGACTGTAGTTCTCAGCCAGAAGCAGAAATCCCTAAAATCCAAAAAATTCATAAAACCCCAAAAATTTCATAAAAATCAAAAAATTCAGAAAAATCAGAAAAATCTTGAAAAATAAAAAATATCAAAAATGAATTTTGGAGTGTACATTCACGACCCTAGATTTATTTTTTGGTGTTTTTGCATATTAGAACAAAACCACGACCGAGACCCATTTCTCCCGAAAACCGACCCACCTCACATGTGATAAATGTATGAAACCGAAAAAATGTTTTCAAAAACGATTTTCTCACTAAACCAAAAATACAGGAACGTTTCAAAACGGTTTTCCAGTTCTAACCGGACCGGCCGACCGGGCCGACCCGGTTACCTCCAAATGTATGACCCCGAATCCTTGAATTCCCGACTCTGTCAAATTTGAGTCCTAAGTGTGGTGTGCAATATATTTGTGCTAACCATTTGTTTCGCAGCTTTAATTTCTTTATTTTTCATTTTAATGTATTTAATAGATTAAACCATGTATATTAGGCGATTGTAAATTTTTCTTATGTTCTCGTGTATTTTAGGCGCTTGTATCGTGAGACCGAGAGTTTTTATTTTCCATTCAATTAGGTTGTAAGCTCTTAAATATTTATTTCTTTTATTTTTAATTTTGTTATTATGTATGCGCGCCGCATGTATTATCCAATAAAAATCATTTTTTTTAGCAATTTAAAGTGTCATAATTAGAACATTGGCCAATTTATTTTGATTAGACATGAAATAAGGGATTTGTCCGAACCTAGATCTCTGAAAAGTGTGGCAGTTCTCACTTTGGTTCAGCTACACTGTAATTTCCGGTTAAGCTGAGCCGGGTGGCGACTCCTATACTTTTTATCGAGATTTAGGTCTCGATTCTTTTTCGAAACAATTAATTTTCCAAAAAACAAATTTCCAATCAAACCCCCCCCCCCCCCCGCGAGGGAGGGCCCCGCCCGAAATCGAGGCGCCCCTTCCTAGAGGGAGTCCCGCCTCCCGTCGAAAACGCATCGTCCGCTCACAGTGGCGACTCCGCTGGGGATTTCTTACAAAAGTTTTCCAAAAACTTAAAAGAATTTGACAAGCCCTGAAAAATGTCTAATCAAAATAAGGCGGATGATTCTTATACGGCACTTTATGTGTTTTTATAGTTAGACATTTATTGCATTAGGATAGGTATCCATTTTTTAGCCCGGTGAATTGTTGAAGTGTCGCCTAAGTTCCTCTTGGTTTTGGGGGCACGGATACGAAACACCACCCATAGCCTCGTACGAACCCCTTCCTTCGGACCCTTGAGTGTGGAGAAGTGAGGAGTATATTTTGCTTTGGGAGCCTTGATGTTATCCCGACTTTGGACCGAACTCATTTAAGCAACCCTAGTTGGATTCCCTTAGGGTACCAAAATAAATCGTATGAATAGTTCTGAAATGCACCTTCATCATCCCTGGTTGGTGATCGAAGAGAACCCCTCCTAGGACTCGATTAGAATTTTATCGACTTGACCACGTTTGGAGGAATAAGGTTGGAGGAATACGATTTGTGCGTTAATTGCTACGTATTTCCGTTCCTTCATGACATACCATCATCTACATCATTTCACGAACATAACATACTACATGTAAAGCATTTGTGTGATACTAACTCACATCTTTGGTATAGCCATCTCCATTTTTTGCATGAAAATACATTAATCACCCGTGTGACATTTACACTGACGACATTTTTTGCAGCCATGCATCTTTTCATTATGTGAAAAAACATTAATTCACATACATCATTCGAGTGTCATAAGCATTCATATACATGCATAAAACATTCATGTGGGTCTTGAACAACCTCATAAGGGTCACACACATTACACTGCCAACCAAGTACGAAGTCATTTAGGTGCTCCACAGGCGCCGAAAAAAATTCACTTCATTCCATTAAATCATTCAGGTGCTCCACAAGCGCCGAAAAAAAATTACATTTCATGCATTTAGGTGCTCCACGAGTGCCGAAAAATTTCATCACATACATTAAGTCATTTAATGGAAAATTGAAGGACTAAATGGCATTTTTTCGCCAAATCAGGGTGGGGCCCACAACAAAGTTGTGGGTTCTGTTCACCAGCCCGATTCCCAAGAAAATACACTAATTTCAAGACCAAATCGGACACTTTCAAAATTTCAGATTTTCACCGCTTCGTTGATTTTTTTCCGTTCTCGACTTTCTCCAAATAGGTCAGCGCCAATTCCTCTACGCCATCATTCTCCCCGGGTAGGACAGAATTCGCCCTCGAATTTTCATCCTCAGAAGAATCACTGACATATGGCAGAAGGTGCTTCACATTGAAGACATCATGTGTACGAATCGAACTCGGCAACTTCAAGCGGTAAGCATTGGGATTAATTTTTGCAATGATCTCTACAGGCCCAATCTTCCGAGCGGAGAGCTTGTTGTAGTCGCCAACAGAAAAGCGATCCTTGGTTAGCACTGCCCAAACAAAGTCTCCCGCTTCAAACTCCACATGTCGCCGTTTCTTATCTGCAGTCTTCTTATACTTGGCAGCCGAGGCCTGCAAATTGTTGCGCACTGCTTCGTGGACCTCCTGCAAACAACCAACAAAATCCTCTGCCTTGCCATGAAGCTTAGTCTTAGAGGGCAAAGGCAACAAGTCCAGCGGCCCCTTAGGAATAACCGAGTAAACCACTGCAAATGGACTGAACCCCGTGCTCCGGTTCACTGCATGATTATGAGCAAACTCTGCTAGGCACAACTTCAAATCCCAACTCTTCACATGTTCACCCACCAAGCTGCGTAACAGATTACCCAAGGAACAGTTCACCACTTCAGTTTGCCCATCCGTTTGAGGATGATACGCACTGCTAAAGTTCAGCTGCGTGTTCACCATTTTCCATAAACTCCACCAAAAGTGACTCAGAAATCACGTTACCCGATCGGAAACAATGGACTCGGGTAGCCCATGCAACTTATACATCTCACGAAAGAACAACTGCGCCACTTTGACTGCATCCGTCGTCTTTTTACACGGAATAAAATGCACCATCTTAGAGAACCTGTCCACCACCACAAAAATTGAGTTGTTACCACGCTGAGTACGCGGCAAGCCCAATACAAAATCCATACTGATATCCACCCATGGCTGTGACGGCACTGGCAATGGCATATATAATCCGGCTTTTGTGGCTGTGCCCTTGGAAATCTGACAATCCCGGCAACGCTGCACAAACTTCCCCACTTCTTTGTGCATGGAAGGCCAAAAATAGTTAGAGTGCACCAACTGCAATGTTCTGTCCCGACCAACATGACCTTCATTGTGCAGTTCCTGTATAATCTGTAGCCTCAAACTGCCATCAGGAATACACAACCGATTACCCTTGAACAGAAACCCATCCTGTAAATTGAAATTCATCCGTTCTCCTGCTTCAATTTTTTTCAAGATAGCAGCAAAGTACAGGTCAGAATCAAACAACTCAGAAAAAATTTCAAATCCCGGTACCTGGACTGTCATGCGAGTCAGCAAAGTCTTTCTCCTACTCAGCGCATCAGCCACCTTATTTGCCACCCCAGATTTGTGCTTGACTACAAATGTGAACTGCTGCAAATAGGCAACCCAACTAGCATGCCTTGCGGAAACCTTATCCTGGCTTTGCAGATGTTTGAGCGCTTCATGGTCAGCGTACAAGACGAACTCCCTTTGGAACAGATAATGCCTCCAATGCTTAACAGCCTGCACAACCGCATAAAACTCTACATCATAAGTGCTGTAATTCAATTTTGCTCCGGACAGCTTCTCACTGAAATAGGCTATTGGTTTTCCGCTCTGACTTAGCACTGCTCCAATCCCCAATTTCGAAGCATCAGAATGCAGCTCAAAAGGCTGCTGGAAATCCGGGAAAACCAGTATGGGGGCTGTAGTCAATCGATGTTTAATCAGTTTAAACGCTTCCTCAGCTGCCTCCGACCATTCGAACTTCCCTTTTTGCTTCATACAATCTGTGATAGGTGCCATTATAGTGCTAAAATGGGGAACGAAACGCCTATAAAAAGATGCCAACCCATGAAAGCTACGGACTTCAGTGATTGTACCGGGTCTAGGCCACTGCTGAACAGCCCGCACTTTCACCTCATCAACCTGCAACCCCTTGTCCGACACCACATACCCCAGAAACAAAACACTACTAGTCAAGAAAATGCACTTCTTCGAGGCAGCAAATAAACGCTCTTTCCGCAGCACCTCAAGCACAGCCCTCAAATGGCCCAAATGTTCAGCCTCATTAGCACTATATATCAATATATCATCAAAGTAAGCCATTACAAACTTACCAATAAAAGGCCTCAACACTTGGTTCATTACTCTCATAAAGGTGCTAGGGGCATTCGAAAGTCCGAAGGGCATGACTAGCCATTCATACAGCCCTTCTCGCGTCTTGAATGCTGTTTTCCATTCATCTCCCGGTCGAATCCGTATGTGGTAATAACCACTCTTCAAATCCATCTTGCTAAACACAGTGGCACCACTTAATTGATCAAGTAAATCATCCAGCCTAGGGATAGGAAATCAGTACCTGACTGTGATTTTGTTGATGGCACGGCTGTCGACACACATCCGCCACGTTCCATCCTTTTTCGGGATTAATAATGCAGGTACAGCACAGGGACTGAGACTCTCCCGGATATATCCCTTGGCCAATAACTCCTCAACCTGCCTCCGCAACTCCTCATGTTCAACCGGGCTCATTCGGTAATGGGGTCGATTTGGAAGAACTGCTCCAGGCTCCAAATCAATCTGATGTTGTATATCTCGCAACGGTGGCAGACCATCCGGTAAATCTTCAGGAAACAGATCCGTAAACTCCTACAACAGAGGCTATACTGCTTCAGGAACCTGATGTTCCTCTGCTACTGTTTTTCCCACCAATGCAAAAACAATATCCGAATCCTGCAACTCTTCATCAAACTGAGCCAATGACAATAAACTCCCAGTCTCCTTACTGGTCTCTTTCCGAGGAACCAGCACGATCTTCACACCCTCAAACACGAAACTGTAGGTGTTCCTCTTCCCATCATGGTGAACATCTCTGTCATACTGCCATGGACGCCCCAACAACAAGTGACACGCGTCCATCTCCACAACATCACACCAGACCTCATCCCTATACTTACTGCCCATTGAGAAAGGAACCAACACCCTTTGTGAAACTCTCAACTCACCTCCTTGTTTCAGCCAAGACAGTTTATACGGCTTAGGGTGCTTTTTAGTCGGAAGCCCTAACTTCTTCACTACTTCAGCAGTCATTATATTTTCACAACAACCAGAATCAATGATAAATTTACATATTTTACCTTTGATGGTGCAGGTAGACTGGAATATGTTCTGCCTCAGCCAATTCTCCTCGACTACTCGAGGGGCCAGACACGACCTCCTCACCACCAGTGCAGGGCCTACATCTCCCCCCACAATCTCTCCATCGAACTCCTCTTCTTCAAAAACTGGTTCGCCTTCATCTTCGTCATCTTGACCCTCTTCATCAGCCACATCAGCAAACATGGCTCGTTTTCCTGCTTTCTTACATTCAGACTGACGATGGCCGACCTCTCCACATGCAAAACACTTCATACCACTACTCTGTCCTCCCCTTCTGTTATTATTACTGGCCGTTACAGGTGTGGGATTTGGTGTAATTGCTGTTGCTGACCCTGAAGGCCGGGGTACTGCCACTGAGGTACGGGGTAACCCACTACTGTCGAATCCCGTAGGACGCGGTCTCCTCTCCATCCGCACTGCCCTTTGATGCACCTCCGAAACAGTCAGGGGATCAAAATCGTTGACTGATTCCCGGAGCTGCTCCCTTAACCCTCCAATATAACGAGACACCAACTGTTCCTCCGTTTCTTGGATATCATTTCGGGCTTTTAATTGGTAGAAATCGGTGGTATATTCCTCGACCGATCGATTTCCTTGTCTCAGGTTTTGCAACCGTTGACACATCAATCGCTGATAGTTATAGGGTAGGAAATTCGACCGCATATGTTTCTTCAACTTCTCCCATGTCGAAACCTTAGACTTTCCCATTCGTTGCCTGGTTAGCTTCAACTGCTGCCACCAAGCCATCGCTCTCCCCCGTAATCTGGTCGCAACCAGCGGGACTCGCCTGTTCTCAGGAACGCCCTTGAACTCTAAAACTTCCTCAACAGTCGCAAGCCAATCTAGGAATTCCTCCGGTTGAAGGGTACCATGGAATTCTGGGATTTCAGTCCGCAATCCACTCTCCCAACGTCGATCTTCACCTGCCACACGACGCCTAATAGGAGCCTCTTTGCCATCTGAATCCTCTTCCTCGTCCTCTACGTCTCTACCGAACGGGTTTACCAGATTTGCTTGTCTCCTATGGGGCTGATTAACCCTAACTTGGGCGGCAATCATTTCTTCCATCCTCTCAGTTAATAGATCGACAGCCGCTTGGATTTGCTGTCCGATCGCTTGATTGAGGCGTTGCTCAATCCGTCGTTCCAGGTCCTCTTCCCCTGCGATGTCACCGACTCGTCTCTCTCTTCCTCGAGGCATGATGATGCAAGGTTAGGCTCTGATACCAACTGATGCAGCGGATAAACAATCAAACTCCGTTGATCGCGCACGATACCGAAAACGATTCTTCTAACCCTAGAATTTACGAAAATTCAAAGAGATAGGAAAAAGAAAATAAAATTTGAATTCAACAAAAACTGCATAATTCTTGTCTTACACACCTTTAAAAAGTTTCTAGCAGCTAGGGTTAAAATTTCAGAAATAACAGAATAAAGAAAAAACTTTTACAACTTTGCAATTAGGTCCCTAAAAATATAAAAACACAAAATTGAAGGACTAAACGGAATTGTTTTGCCAAATCAGGGTGAGGCCCACAAAAAATTGTGGGTTCTGTTTACCAGCCCGATTCCCAAGAAAATACACTAATTTCAGGACCAAATCGGACACTTTCAAAATTTCAGATTTTCACCGCTTCGTTGATTTTTTTTCCGTTTTCGACTTTCTCCAAATAGGTCAGCGCCAATTCCTCTACGCCATCAGTGCACTTGTTTCAGTTTGAATCTTTCCCAAAGTATAACAGCAACAAGTTCTCTTTGAGTCAACATGACTAGCTTTCTATTTTTTCTTCTTGTATTTGTTTTCCCCCTAATTAAGATGGCCTTTAATAAAACAAAAAAAATTACGTGACTGAATATTTAAATTATGTGTATTCGACATATATAAATACTTAGTGTTGAATATAATTAACTCTTTTGATAACTTTTATGGCTGAAAATTACAGAACAATAAATGAGACAATTTTATTTCTCATATATTATTTCATTTTTTAAATATAATAATGCTAATAAATGTGGTAAATATAAATAAAAAGAAAAATACATTACATTTAAATATAAAAACAATCAACTTAAAAATTAAACAACCCTAAATTTTATATATATATATATATATATATACATATATTACTTGGTTTTAAAATGCTTTCAAGATCTCCTACTTCAACTATTTAATGTATTTAGTTCTCGCCGAGTTGCCATTAATGGATTTGTAAGAGAAGAAGAAGAATACAAAGAGTATAATGGTTATTTTGTACATAAATCATTAAATTATAAGGCTAAGCTTGTGAAGTGTAAAACTTAGGGATCCATACGGTCGATTAACCGGTCCCTGTGGATTTTTACAAACGGTTAACCATTTGAACGGTTTTTTAATTTAATAACCATAAGTTATTAGGATTTAATATATCTTAGGATTTTTTTTTCCTTGTATCCTCTTGATGCGGGCCACAAATAATAAAAAGGATCTCCAATTCAATTTGGAAACAACTACTTGTTGTGGAAAGAAATTAAAGATATATTTTGGATTATATCTTTATTTTAATTGTAATTATTTTATTATTTGGATTAGGAATAGATTTTATTGTAAGGATCCTAAATTGATAAGGATTCCTATTTTGTTTGTATTTTAATTTATTTAGTACTTTTTTAATTAGGAAGTTTAGACTATTTAGAAGTTTTTATTGTTTAGGAGTTTTATTATATTTAGGATAGTTTGCCTATAAATAGGCTTTTATTTCTCAATTGTAATCAGTTTTTTCATTATTCAATAAAATTTTGGGTTTATTCCTTTACCCTGCTTTTGTGAATTTTGCGAAATTCAATTAGTAGAAGACTAAACTCCGGCATCATGCGCGATCAACGGATTCTAGTATCCTTTGTTCGAGTTCCCGCTGCATCAGTTGGTATCAGAGCTTGGTTTGCTCTTGGGTAGAGAAAAATGCAAAGAAAGATTCATTTTAGTGATGAGGAGCTTGATGAGTTCTATGAGAGAGAGAATGACGCAATTTTCTCTCAAGAATCAAAATTTGGTGAAGGTAAACTCTTTGATTTCTCATTACCCCCAATATATGATGAAGACTATGCTTATGTATCTTGTGATAAGATTGTTAGTGTTGAAGAAACTTTACAACCAATTTATGATTTATTTGAAGATGAATATGAGAATTTTCATTGGAATGGTGATATCGATTTTATTGGGGTCAACCATATTTTGAATGTGGATTCTTTTAATAAAATTAAAGCTTGGTTTATTAACGGGAAAACTCGAGGACGAGTGTTTTCTAAGAGGAGGAGAATGATGCGGGCCACAAATAATAAAAAGGATCTCCAATTCAATTTGGAAACAACTACTTGTTGTGGAAAGAAATTAAAGATATATTTTGGATTATATCTTTATTTTAATTGTAATTATTTTATTATTTGGATTAGGAATAGATTTTATTGTAAGAATCCTAAATTGATAAGGATTCCTATTTTGTTTGTATTTTAATTTATTTAGTACTTTTTTTAATTAGGAAGTTTAGACTATTTAGAAGTTTTTATTGTTTAGGAGTTTTATTATATTTAGAGTAGTTTGCCTATAAATAGGCTTTTATTTCTCAATTGTAATCAGTTTTTTCATTATTCAATAAAATTTCGGGTTTATTCCTTTACCCTGCTTTTGTGAATTTTGCGAAATTCAATTAGTAGAAGACTAAACTCCGGTATCGTGCGCTATCAATGGACTTTAGTAGTTGTTAGGGTTTGGGTATTCTTAGAATCAACAACCCCTTTCAATTTGTATCATCAATATTGAATTCTTCCGCTGCATCACCTCTTTCATCCCTTATTTTCATCGTCCTGCGTTTTTATCCATTGTTGTTTTGGGTTTGTTTATTTCATTTTATATATATCCTAGTCTGTGGTTTCTTTTTCCTACTTTTGTTCCTTTCTTCCCTTTTTTTTTTTGGGAAATCGTCAAAAATACATCTATTGAAAGTTTTGTTTTTGGACTCTATCTTTTCAAAACCACTTTTCTACCTTTTTTTCTTTCATAATTATTGAACTGTCTTTTTTTCTTAATTCATATCTTTTATACATTTTCTCTTGCAAAAATCTCTTGCAAACCATAATTCTCTCTTATCTTTTCATAATTTTAATCTAATTTTGCATTTGTCTCTTAAACCGTTTATTTTTTTCTCATGCGAATTTAGAAATTTTTTTTTCTCTTCGAAACAAGATCCATATGTGTATATTTTTTTCGACATTTTTTGTTAAATAAGGTATAACTCATTATACCTTTGTATTTTAAGATATAACAAAGGTATAATCACTTTAATAATGTATCATAAGGTATAACTAAGGTATAATCACTATAATAGTGTATCTTAAGGTATAACTAAGGTATAATCATTGTAATACTGTTATTATACCTTTGATAATTTTATTATACTTTACTTATACGTTTATATAGCTATTATACCTTAGTTATACCTTTAATACTCTTATTATACCTTAGTTATACCTTTTGGTGCACTAATTATACATTCTGACACACTGATTATACCTTATTTATATATTGTTTCTACCTTATTTATTTATTGTTTAAGCATTATAGTGTATAAGCAGTGTATAATAGTGTATAAGTAATGTAAAACAATGTATAAGCAGTGTATAACAGTGTATCAGAAGATATAACTAAGGTATAATCAGTGTATAAGAAGGCATAACTAATGTATAACAATGTATAAGCAGTGTATAACAGTGCATCAAAAGATATAACTAAGGTATAATCAGTGTATCAATAAGCATAACTAAGGTATAATAAGTATATAAGAAGGCATAAATAAGATATAAGCAATGTATTAGTGTATCAATAAGTATAACTAAGTTATAATAAGAGTATCAAAGGTATAACTAAAGTATAACTAAGGTATAACAGTTGTACAAATGTATAAATAATGTATAATAAGAGTATTTAAGGTATAACTAAGGTATAATAACACTATTACAGTGATTATACCTTAGTTATATCTTAAGATATACTATTACAATGATTATACTTTAGTTATATCTTAAGATATATTATTATAACGATTATACCTTAGTTATACACTATTACAGTGATTATACCTTAAGATACAAAGGTATAATGAGTTAGTGAAAAAAATATCGGAAAAAAATATAAACATATGGATTTTGTTTCGAGGAGGAAAAAAAAAAACAAAAAAAAAAAAAATTCCAAAGTCGAATGACAAAAAAAAATAAACGGTTTAAGAGAAAAATACGAAATCAGATTAAAATTATGAAAAGATGAGAGAGAAATATGGACAAAGTAGAATCAAGTATTTTTGAAAAGTTTGAAAGGATTTCGGCAAAAATTTCCTCTTCATGTAAACAAGAAAGAGGGTACCAAAATATAAGTATTTTTATAAAATCCTTTTTTTCCCCTTTTTCTCTACTTTTTTTATTTCCGTTGTCTCATTTTTTTCCCTTTTTCTTTTTAATTTTTTAAAAATTTTTCGTTATTATGCTTTTTTATTATTTTTCCTATTTTAGTTTTAAATTTTAATTTTTTTATGAAAAGAAGAATAAGAATAGAGAGAAAAAGAGATAAATATATTGATAATATGCTTAAGCCTACAAATAATTTCACATATAGTTATTTTTTGTTTAATTAATTGAAAGAAAAAAAAATAAATTTAACAAAATTGAATAGGATAGTTATTTTCGAAATATTGAAAACAGAATAAATTCTAATACTATTAAAAAAAATAATGCTAATTATTCTAAAGAAGAGTACATGGAATATTAGTTGAAGAGAACCTCATAAGAGTGTAGAGTATAAAATAATAATCTGTATTAAAGTTAGTTGGAGTGGTTACTAGTCTGATGTGGAAAAGTATATACATATCATAAGTTAATAAGAGAGTGTTAGTTTTTTCCGTATAGCTGTTATTTGTTTTTTCTATTTCAAACAGCAGATTCTAAGTGTTTAGTTTAGATTCTCAAATAGCTGTTATTAGCTGTTTCGGGAGTAAAAAAAAATAGTTATTCACCAACAGCAAACAACAAAAACTACTCATAACAGCAAAACCAAACGTATCCTAACTCTCACAAAGAAGTGAAATGAGCATATTTCATTTAAAAAAGGAAAAAAGAAATATTGATATTTTCCACCGCATTTCGTCCTCCTCCCTTCCGTTGAAGACAAAAATGTAATGTTAGACTTGTAGATGAAATCAATAAACAAAATAATAGTTTAAAAGATTTAAATTGTAAGGATATCTAATAATTTAAAGAGTAAATATGGCATCAAGATCTAAATCTAGAAATGGTGATGCTTTCTCAGAAAGCATCTCATTAATAGTACTAAAGTCAGCAGTGTGTAGAAATATAGAAGAAAAAAAAAAAAAAAAAAAAAATCTTAGACCTCTAAACAAAAATCACTAGCCAGAACTAGAGTAATGGGGAGAACACACGTTTTAGCGATTCCTTATCCGTTACAAGGTCATGTGATTCCTCTACTAGAGCTATCAAAATGCTTGGTACAACAAGGATTCAGAGTTACATTTGTGAACACAGAGCATAACCACAAAAGGGTGTTGAATGCATTGACAGAAAGGGATGAACTTGGCGAAGAAATCAGTCTAGTTTCACTGCCAGATGGGTTGAAACCCTCCGACGATAGGAGTGATTTAGCAAAGTTAGCAAAAGCAATTTTTCAGGTCATGCCTGGCGAACTGGAGGAGCTGATAAACAGAATCAATGCTAATTCATCACAAGATGATGAGAAAATCAAATGTGTTATTGCTGATTGGGGAATGGGATGGGTTTTTGAAGTATCAGAGAAGATGAAAATTCGTCGTGCAGCCTTTTGTACTACTCCAGCTGCAGTACTAACCCCAATACTCAGTATCCAGAAACTGATTGATGATCAAGTCATTGACACTGATGGTAAGTTTCTCTATTATAAACCTTTTCACTATAGCTAGCAGATTTTAAATTAACATAATTGAGTTGAGTTATTGTTTCAATTGTAGAACCACAAATGGCTAAATTTTTCGGATTCATATTCAATATGAACAGCGTTACATGTGCTATAAAGAATGAATAGAGTAGCTTACTTATGTTAACTTGTGTTTCTCCTAAGGAACTCCACTGAAGAATGAGATGATTCAGCTGGCTCCGGGTTTGCCTCCCATGAACGCTACAAATTTTTTATGGTGCTGCCTTTATGATTTGGAGATACAGAAATATATGTTTAACTGTATGAGGAAAACTAGCGAGGCACTCAAAGAGACAGACTGGATACTGTGCAACTCAACATACGATCTTGAGCCGGGCGCATTCAGCTTCGACACAAGAATGCTGCCAATAGGACCACTGCTGGCAAGTAACCGATCTGGGGAATCAGGAGGACACTTCTGGCAAGAAGATTCAACTTGTTTGAAATGGTTAGACCAGCAGCCACAAAAATCAGTAGTTTATGTTGCATTTGGTAGCATCACTGTATTTGACAAAATTCAATTCCAAGAATTAGCACGGGGGCTTGAACTCTCTGGTAGACCATTTTTGTTGGTTGTGAGGCCTGATATTATGAAAGAGGAAAATGCATTTCCAGAAGGATTTCATGAGAGAGTAGCCAACCGCGGATGTATTGTTGATTGGACACCTCAACAAAAGGTTCTCACTCACCCTTCTATTGCTTGCTTCTTGACTCATTGTGGCTGGAATTCCACCGTTGAAGGAGTAGGCAATGGGGTCCCTTTATTATGCTGGCCATACTTTGCTGATCAATTTATCAATGAGACATACGTTTGTGATGTTTGGAAAGTAGGATTGAAGTTTAATAAGAACAAAGATGGTATCATCACACAAGCTGAGATTAGGAATAAGGTGGAGCAAGTCCTTGCCGATGAAAAATTGAAGGAAAGGGCTTCAGAACTCAAGGAGACAGCAATGAAAAGTGCTCGAGAAGGTGGTCATTCTCACAAATCTTTGAGGCATTTCATCCAGTGGGTCAAGGGCTAAGTGTACTTGTTTCAGTTTGAATCTTTCCCAAAGTGCAACAGCACCAAGTTCTCTTTGAGTCAACATGACTAGCTTTCTATTTTTTCTTCTTGTATTTGTTTTCCCCCTAATTAAGATGACCTTTAATAAAACAAAAAAAATTAGGTGACTGAATATTTAAATTATATGTATTCGACATATATAAATACTTAGTGTTGAATATAATTAACTCTTTTGATAACTTTATAGCTGAAAATTACAGAACAATAAATGAGACAATTTTATTTCTCATATATTAATTCATTTTTTAAATATAATAATGCTAATAAATGTAGTAAATATAAATAAAAAAGAAAAATACATTACATTTAAATATAAAAACAATCAACTTAAAAATTGATGCAGCGGAAAAATTCAGTATTGATGATATAAATTGAGAGGGGTTGTTGATTCTAAGAATACCCAAACCCTAACAACTACTAAAGTCCGTTGATCGCGCACGATGCCGGAAATTAGTCTTCTACTAATTGAATTTCGCAAAATTCACAAAAGCAGGGTAAAGGAATAAACCCGAAATTTTATTGAATAATGAAAACTGTTTACAATTGATAAATAAAAGCCTATTTATAGGCAAACTACTCTAAATATAATAAAACTCCTAAACAATAAAAACTTCTAAATAGGCTAAACTTCCTAATTAAACAAAATACTAAATAAATTAAAATACACACAAAATAGGAATCCTTATCAATTTAGGATCCTTACAATAAGATCTATTCCTAATCCGAATTATAAAATAATTGCAATTAAAATAAAGATACATTTTAAAATATATCTTTAATTTCTTTCCACAACAAGTAGTTGTTTCCAAATTGAATTGGAGATCCTTTTTATTATTTGTGGCCCGCATCATTCTCCTCCTCTTAGAAAAAACTCGTCCTCGAGTTTTCCCGTTAATAAACCAAGCTTTAATTTTATTAAAAGAATCCACATTCAAAATATGGTTGACCCCAATAAAATCGATATCATCATTCCAATAAAAATTCTCATATTCATCTTCATATACATCATAAATTGGCTGTAAACTTTCTTCAATACCAATAATCTTGTCACAAGATACATAATCTACTACTTCAACATAAGTATAATCTTCATCATATATTGGGAGTAATGAGAAATCAAAGAGTTTACCTTCACAAAGTTTTGATTCTTGAGAGAAAATTATTTCATTCTCTCTCTCATAGAACTCATCAAGCTCCTCATCACTAGAATGAATCTTTCTTTGCATTTTTCTCCACCCAAGAGCAAACCAAGCTCTGATACCAACTGATGCAGCGGAAAAATTCAGTATTGATGATATAAATTGAGAGGGGTTGTTGATTCTAAGAATACCCAAACCCTAACAACTACTAAAGTCCGTTGATCGCGCACGATGCCGGAAATTAGTCTTCTACTAATTGAATTTCGCAAAATTCACAAAAGCAGGGTAAAGGAATAAACCCGAAATTTTATTGAATAATGAAAACTGTTTACAATTGATAAATAAAAGCCTATTTATAGGCAAACTACTCTAAATATAATAAAACTCCTAAACAATAAAAACTTCTAAATAGGCTAAACTTCCTAATTAAACAAAATACTAAATAAATTAAAATACACACAAAATAGGAATCCTTATCAATTTAGGATCCTTACAATAAGATCTATTCCTAATCCGAATTATAAAATAATTGCAATTAAAATAAAGATACATTTTAAAATATATCTTTAATTTCTTTCCACAACAAGTAGTTGTTTCCAAATTGAATTGGAGATCCTTTTTATTATTTGTGGCCCGCATCAAAAATTAAACAACCCTAAATTATATATATATATATATATATATATATATATATTAATATATTACTTGGTTTTAAAATGCTTTCAAGATCTCCTACTTCAACTATTTAATGTATTTAGTTCTCGCCGAGTTGCCATTAATGGATTTGTAAGAGAAGAAGAAGAATACAAAGAGTATAATGGTTATTTTGTACATAAATCATTAAATTATAAGGCTAAGGGTGTGAAGTGTAAAACTTAGGGATCCATACGGTCGATTAACCGGTCCCTGTGGATTTTTACAAACGGTTAACCATTTGAACGGTTTTTTAATTTAATAACCATACGCTATCCATTATATCCGATTAACCATTAGTCGGTTAACCATTAATTTCGGTTGGTTAACCATTTCGTTACGGTTAACCATTTACAAAATAGACATTATATTTTACTAAATTTATAATATTCAAAACCTTAAATAAATAGACCATAAATCTCAAATATCAAATAAAAATACAAAATTACAAACCATAATCTTAATTATTAATTAAAATAACATTTTAACCATAAACTCTAATAATTAAAACATTAATAAAAAATAGTTCCCAAACATAGAAATTGTTGTACAAGATTAAACATTAATTAATAAAATTATTCTTTGCTGTTCGTTTTTTAGTGAATATGAAATTAAAAATTGAGAGAAGATGTGATTGGAAGGGAATGACCAAGACTATTTGGTGTTGTATAGTAAGGAAGTGAAATAACATCTAAGGCATAAATATTTCACTTATTTTATATATATATATATATATATATATATATATATATATATATATATATATATATATATATATAATTACATAATTTTTTATCAAAAATATTTGTAAACAGCCGGTTAATAGCGAGTCCATATGGACTTTCGGTGCAAAAACTTAAACCTAAACCGTAACCCTTAGTTTCTAAAAATAAAAACCATACACTAGTCCATCGGTTTCAGCTAACCATATTTTTAACTCGGTTTCGGTTCGGTATCACAGCTTTTCGGTTTTTTTGTGTACCCTAGTTAAACTTTAAATCAAATTTTTTAATTTGTCACATTAAGAGTGTTTTGAATGAATTAATTAATATAAGTGGTAGTTAAATAAACTTGTCAAACTCTATAGAATATATTAATGCTGAATGTTTTAATTTTAAGTGTTTAAATTAGTTATTCAACATGTTTAAATTAGTTAAGTGTTTAATTTCAAAAAATGTAGCAACAAATAGAGAGGAGCAAGAAATCGTTTAAACTTTAAAGATATGGAATAATTTGGAAAGAATTGCAGATTTTCTGTTATAGTTAGCTAAAAACTTAGGGATGTTTAAAATATTTATCATAATTAAACAAAAGTTATTGAATACATGAAACAAATTATGCAAAATACATAAATTACTTTCACTTATAATATGGTTTATTGTGTCGAATATATGTTCATAACTGTTCACTAAAAAGAATATTAAATTAAGTTGATGTAACATGTATAATAAATAATGAATGTAAGTGGATCTGTGACCTTCTGTTACTCTTTTTTCCATCTCGAATTTCCATGTTGAAGTGTAATGCTGGTCTGTTAGATACAATTAAACATCCAAATCACTTTAGCATATAAATCGGATTTCTAACAATTTCTGACCTATTTTTCGTAATATTTTAATTTTATTTTTTTCATTATTTAGAAAATCGAAGAGAATTTTTTATTATTGAAAAATTGATTTCTATTGATTTTTTTTTTTTTTTTTTTTTTAGTTTTCAGAAACATAACACAGGGATATACAATATTAAAAGAGAACTGTCTAGATAAAAAGATACCACATGCATATTTCTATTAAAACATAGAGATCTTGAGAATATAATGAGAGGCGTTGAGACAAAATTTGAATGACAATTAATACATAAGCATAGTGAAGTATATTGTATGTTTTGTAAAGGACAAACACATACGCGGTCCCTTCAAGTTTAATTTTTGAGTCGTTTGGCCCCCTTAACTATTTTAACGACATATCTAACCCCTTATCTAAAAGTCAAATGCATATGCAGCCCCTTCAACTTTTATTTTTGAGCCGCTTGGCCCCCTTAACTATTTTAGCGACCTATCTAACCCCTCATCTATTTTAAAATGGTATTTTTCGACATTTGAATGTTGATGTGTCGTATTTCTTCCTCCTCTTGAGTTTAATTAATTGCTGAGAAATCTTCACTTTATAATAGTTTGTAATATTAATTAGATAGAAGATAGTTTCCAGCGTGTGTCCTACATATCTTTAGTGTCGGACGCGTGTAATGCATGGTACTCTGTTGTATCTGGTTATGTTCACTCAAAGGTTTAAAAATTTATTTTAAAATAGATGAGGGGTTAGATGGGTTGCTAAAATAGTTGAGGGGGCCAAACGGCTCAAAAATAAAAATTGAAGGGGCTACGTATATATTTTACCTTTAAATGAGGGGTTAGATAGATCGATAAAATAGTTGAAGGGGCCAAGCGACTCAAAAATTAAAGTTGAAGGGCCATATATGTATTTGGCCTTTTGTAAATTAGATTTGGAACTTACCAAAATTAAGACATGCATTCTGTAAAATATTAATTATAATTTTCATACTGATTAGTGTGGCCAATCCATTATATACTTGGAATTGTTTCATGAGAAATCATTCAAATATTTTACTAATACCCATTAATATTTCATTATTATAGCTCAAATTACAACAACTCACATTCGATGAAAAAAGACTAGCATTTTCGAATAAGATCGCAAAGACAACTCACCAATTTTATTATTATCCGAGGAAAAAACCGGAAACAACAAAAAGATTAATAATCTGCCACTTAAGAACAAAGAACACAAATTTCACATTAACAATGGATTTCAAAATAAAAATTTATCTTCATGAACCAAAATAACGATCTTCAGACCAATAAACAACAAAAAAAAATTATCATATGATGCAATATTAAAAGACATAAATTCATAATATGTATATAAAACCCATGCGATGCACAGCTAAGCGACTGGTTTTTATATATCCATTATTGCTACTCTTCTCTGTACACGGATAATGTAGTCTACAGCCAAACCAAACCCCATTATCCGCATTAATATTTTAATATTACTACTATTTTATCAATAATTTTTTGTTTTTGTCCGTATTCATTTATTTTATTTTCATTGTTGCTCGGATCTTTCTATTTAAAATGTCACTACAACAAAAGGGGCCTATAGGGACAGAATTTTTGCGACGCAAATAAAATTTGTCACCATATTCCAGAATTTACCAACGTATTTTTATTTGTGTCGCTTGTCATTTTCGCTTAAGGACATTCTTATTATTTTGTCGGCATTTTTTTTTCGAGTAAAAGACATTTTGAATTTTGCGTCAATAAAAATATCCCAATATTTTTCACATTAAGATACTTTTTATTTTTGTCGTTATATATATAAATTTAGCGACACTTTTCTATTTGTGTCGATTCTTATTATCATTTAATGATGCTTTTAAATTTATGTTGTATTTAGAAAAATAATTTGACGACAATTTTTAAAAAACCATCGGTATTTTCTAATGTTAATTACTGTTTAATTTTTTTTTTTTCTGATTTAAAGATATTTTTATTTATAATAGCTAAGAAGATAATGATTCATATATTTATAATTTAATTTATAAATAACTTGATATTTATCCTTTTTTATATAATGATGTTTTTTTAATTAATAATTTAATAAAATTTTGGAATTCCCTCCAAAATTACTAATTACTTGTAACTCTTCCCTCCTTAATTACTAATTACCTATAATTTTTCCCTCCTTTTTTCTCTTATCTACGTTGGCCATTAACTCCATAAATTGGACAATTCTTTATGGACTCTACCCCACCAATTCCACTGTCTCAAAAGGTATTTCTATGTTTTCATTTATTTTTTTTTTTTTGTTGCCGCAAGTTTATGGTTAAAAAAAAACCTCTTTTAATTACATATTACTATTTGATGCAGCGAAAGTTAAACTCGAACCAATTGAATCCGTTGATCTCGCAAGATACCGGAAACAATTCTACCAAACTCCGTTGATCGCGCACGATACCGGAATTTAGGCTTCTAAAACCTAATTTTTCACAAAAACTAGGAATAGGAAAAAAACAAATTAACTCAAAAGAATTCTTATTCAAAACTACGTTGTTCATACATAAAAGCCCTATTTATAGGTTTATAGAGCTAGGGTAAAAATTTCGGAACAAACCGAATAATACAGAAACGTTTAAAAATTTGCAATTAAGTCCCTAAAAATATAAAAACGCAAAATTAAAGGTCTAAACAGAATTTTTTTGCAAAATTATGGTGGTGCCCACAACAAAGTAGTGGGTCCTGTTCACCAGGCCGATTCCAATAAAATTTGACTATTTTTGGGACCAAATCGGATGATATTTTTTTCAGGACAAAATCGAACAATAGGCGCTGAATTCCAGTGGACAACTCGCCGGCGTGCAACCATTGCACGGCGTGTTTTGGATGAAATTTGCCTTCCAGTAGACAACTCGCCGGCGTGCAACCATTGCACGGCGTGTTTTGGGTGAAATTTGCCTTCATCGCCGTTTTGCCGATTTTTTTTACCGATTGTCGAATTTTTTCTCCAAATAAGTCAGCGCCACCTCGTCCACTCCATCATTCTCCCCGGGTTGGAAAGAATTCGCCCTCGAATTTTCGTCCTCGGAAGAATCACTGACATAAGGTAGAAGATGCTTTATATTGAAGACGTCGTGGGTGCGAACCGAACTAGGCAACTTCAACCGGTAAGCATTAGCATTTATCTTCTCAATGATCTCCACTGGCCCAATTTTCCTGGCTGAAAGTTTGTTGTAGTCACCCACAGAAAACCTATCTTTGGTCATAATCGCCCACACAAAGTCTCCCACGTCGTATTCGACATGTCTACGCTTCTTATCGGCAAACTGCTTGTACTTGGCATTGGAAACCTGCAAATTGTGCCTTACTGCAGCATGTACCTCCTACAGGCTATCCACAAAATCTTCAGCCTTTCCATGGTGCTTGCTTTTGGACGGGATGGGTAACAGATCCAGTGGACCTTTGGGAACTACTGAGTAGACAACCGCAAACGGGCTGAAACCCGTGCTTCGATTTACTGCGTGGTTGTGCGCAAACTCAACCAAACAGATCTTCACATCCCAGCTCTTCACATGCTCTCCCACCAGACTCCGCAACAGATTTCCCAACGACCTATTGACTACCTCAGTTTGTCCGTCAGTTTGCGGATGGTAAGCACTACTGAAGTTCAATTGCGTGTTCACCATTTTCCACAAACTCCTCCAGAAATGGCTCAAGAACCGAGTGTCCCTATCTGAAACAATTGATTCGGGCAGTCCATGCAGCTTATAGACCTCTCGGAAGAACAATTGCGCCACCTTGACAGCATCGGTAGTTTTCTTGCACGGTATGAAGTGTGCCATCTTCGAAAATCGATCTACCACTACAAAAACAGAATCATTGCCCCTCTGAGTCCTTGGCAACCCCAAAACAAAATCCATACTGATGTCAGACCATGGGTGTGTAGGGACAGGCAACGGCATGTATAAACCGGCATTAGTGGCCGACCCTTTAGAGACTTGGCAAACAGCACACCGTTTCACAAATTTTTCCACCTCTCTTCGCATGGAAGGCCAGTAGTAACTGGACTGTACAAGCTGCAAAGTGCGATCTCGGCCCACATGCCCTTCATTGTGGAGTTCAGTTATAATTTGTAGCCTCAAACTGCTTTCCGGAACACACAACTGGTTACCCTTAAATAGAAATCCCTGCTGTATATGATAATCAGATTGCTCCCCCATCTCAACCTTTTCTATTACAGTAGAAAAATAAGGATCAGTCCGTAATAGCTCAGCAAAAGAGTCGAATCCCGGAACCTTAACAGTCATGGCAGTTAAGAACGCCTTTCGCCGGCTGAGGGCATCTGCCACTTTATTTGTCACTCCGGATTTGTGTTTCACAACAAAGGTAAATTGCTGCAAATATGCCACCCAGCTTGCATGCCTAGCTGAAATTTTATCTTGACTATGCAGATGTCTAAGGGCATCATGATCTGTATAGAGCACAAACTCCTTCTGAAATAGGTAGTGCCTCCAATGCTTCACGGCTTGCACCACTGCATAGAACTCTACATCGTACGTGCTGTACCGAAGCTTTGCCCCTGACAACTTCTCACTATAATACGCCACTGGTCTGCTATTCTGACTGAGGACTGCTCCTATACCCAGTTTTGAAGCATCTGAGTGTAACTCAAATGGTTGATGGAAATCGGGCAGAACTAGGATAGGTGCATTAGTCAGTTTATACTTGATTGCCTTGAAGGCCTCCTCTGCTGCCTCTGACCATTCAAATCTGTCCTTCTGCTTCATACACTCTGTTATTGGTGCCATGATAGTACTGAAGTGGGGAATAAATCGCCTATAAAACGATGCCAGTCCATGAAAACTCCGCACCTCAGTCACAGTCCGGGGTCTGGGCCACTGCTGGACAGCTTGAATCTTCGATTCATCCACCTGCAATCCCTCTGCCGACACCACATAACCCAGAAACAGCACGCTCCTTGCCATAAATTCACACTTCTTCAAGGCAGCAAATAATCTCTCCCTCCTCAGAACCTCTAAGACAGCTCTCAAGTGCTGTAAATGTTCAGCTTCGGTGGCACTAAATATCAGAATGTCATCAAAATAAACTACCACAAATTTGCCTATGAAAGGCCTCAACACCTGGTTCATCACTCTCATAAAGGTACTCGGCGCATTAGAAAGCCCAAACGGCATTACTAACCACTCATACAGACCCTCTCTGGTTTTAAAAGCCGTTTTCCACTCATCTCCGGGTCGGATTCTGATGTGGTAATATCCGCTTTTCAAGTCCAGTTTACTGAAGATAGTAGCCCCACTGATTTGATCAAGTAAATCATCAAGTCGAGGGATAGGAAAGCGATACCTGACTGTTATCTTATTGACTGCTCGACTGTCAACGCACATCCTCCACGACCCATCCTTCTTTGGTATCAGTAAGGCTGGAACCGCACAAGGGCTAATGCTCTCCCTTATGTATCCTTTCTCTAACAGCTCCTCCACTTGTCTCCTCAGCTCCTCATGTTCCGCTGGACTCATTCGGTAATGGGGCCGATTAGGTAGGGCTGCACCGGGCTCAAGATCAATTCGGTGCTGGATATCACGTAGGGGAGGTAAACCAGCCGGTAGCTCCTCTGGAAACAGGTCAGCAAACTCTTTCAACAAGGGCTGGACTGCTTCAGCAATCGGTTTATTTTCCCCAACTTCTTTACTTACTAATGCAAAGGCCAAATCCGCTACTTGAAATTCTTCTTCAAACTGAGCTAGGGACAACATAATCACCGTACCCTTGCTCTCCTCCTTCTTCGGGACCAGAACTATTCTCACTCCTTCAAACAAGAAGCTATAGCTATTTTTCTTCCCGTCATGCGATGTTTCCCTATCATACTGCCATGGTCGTCCTAATAACAGATGACATGCATCCATCTCAACTACATCACACCATACTTCATCCTTGTATTTACTAACAACAGAAAAAGGAACCAATACCCTCCTTGACACAATTACTTCACCCCCTTGTTTCAACCAAGACAATTTATACGGTTTTGGGTGTTTTTCTGTCACTAATTCTAACTTCTTAACAGCCTCAGCAGAGATAATATTTTCACAACATCCAGAATCTATAATAAACTTACAGACCTTGTCTTTGATCGTGCATGTGGACTGGAAAATATTGTTTCGCAGCCAGTTATCTTCCACTACCCGAGGAGTAAAACAGAACCTCCGAACCACTAGGGCAGTTCCAGTATCTCCGGCGACTATCTCCTCTTCCTCACTGTTAGCTTCTTCTTCATCCTCCGGTAACTGGGTCTCTTCATCCTCCTCTTCTGCTTCCATAAACATCGCCCGCTTTCCTGCTTTCTTACATTCAGACCTGACATGTCCAACCTCTCCACAGGAAAAGCACTTAACATTATTACCACTGACTCGTCTGACAGGGTTATTGGCTGGTTGTGAAGCGGCAACTCTATTGGCAGGGGCTGCTGCTGTATTGAAGGGTCGATTTGCACCACCACCGACCGTATTGGTAAAGCCAACAGTACGGGGTCTCCTCTCCATCCTGACTGCTCGCTGATGTGCTTCAGATACCGTTAATGGATCAAAATCATTAACTAAATCTCGGATTTGTTCCCTCAATCCTCCGATATACCTTGAAACCAACTGATCTTCGGTCTCCTGAACATCGTTCCGGGCAATCAATTGGTAAAAATCAGTGGTATATTCATCCACTGTCCGATTACCCTGTCTTAGATTCTGCAAGCGTTGATACATTAACCGCTGGTAATTGTAAGGCAAAAACGCAGTCCGCATGTGTTTCTTCATCTTCTCCCAGGCGGCAATCTTCGGTTTTCCCAGCCTCAGCCGAGTCTGTTTGAGCTGCTGCCACCAGGCCATGGCGCGTCCTCTCAACCTAGTCACCACCAACTGCACCTTTCTATCCTCAGGAACCCCTTTGAATTCCATTACTTCCTCAACAGTCGTCAACCAATCAATGAACTCCTCAGGTTGAAGGATTCCTTGGAACTCTGGGATTTCCGTTCGAATTCCACTCTCCCAACGTCTATCCTCTGGTTCCGGTCTCCGCCTTCGATTTCTCCCTATATCAAACTCGTAATCCTCATCCTCATCAGCGACAAAAGGATTTTCTTCCTCTTCACGAAACTGTGGTCTCGCGCGGTTGCGCCCTTCGTTTGCCCTATTTTGATTCGCAAGCAATCCTGCCACCCTCTCCGTGAGTTGATCGACAGCCTCTTGTAGGCGCTGGTCAATCACTCGATGCAGTCGTTGCTCAAGTTGATTCTCTAAACCGTCCTCCTCAGCCACAATTTCTTCTACCCTCCGTTCTCTTCGCGGCGGCATCGTTTCGGCTTAGGGTTTAGGCTCTGATACCAAACTGATGCAGCGAAAGTTAAACTCGAACCAATTGAATCCGTTGATCTCGTAAGATACCGGAAACAATTCTACCAAACTCCATTGATCGCGCACGATACCGGAATTTAGGCTTCTAAAACCTAATTTTTCACAAAAACTAGGAATAGGAAAAAAACAAATTAACTCAAAAGAATTCTTATTCAAAACTACGTTGTTCATACATAAAAGCCCTATTTATAGGTTTATAGAGCTAGGGTAAAAATTTCGGAACAAACCGAATAATACAGAAACTTTTAAAAATTTGCAATTAAGTCCCTAAAAATATAAAAACGCAAAATTAAAGGTCTAAACAGAATTTTTTTGCAAAATTATGGTGGTGCCCACAACAAAGTAGTGGGTCCTGTTCACCAGGCCGATTCCAATAAAATTTGACTATTTTTGGGACCAAATCGGATGATATTTTTTTCAGGACAAAATCGAACAATAGGCGCTGAATTCCAGTGGACAACTCGCCGGCGTGCAACCATTGCACGGCGTGTTTTGGATGAAATTTGCCTTCCAGTAGACAACTCGCCGGCGTGCAACCATTGCACGGCGTGTTTTGGGTGAAATTTGCCTTCATCGCCGTTTTGCCGATTTTTTTTACCGATTGTCGAATTTTTTCTCCAAATAAGTCAGCGCCACCTCGTCCACTCCATCACTATTTAACTTTAATTTTTTGGATTATGATTGTTAAAGCTAATTTCATAGATAAACATGGCAAAAAGGAGATTGAGAGGCATTCATATTAGTACTCAACAAGGAGCGAGCGAGTCGAATTTAGTGGAAACAAATATTCCGAATGTAGACAGTGATGAGACTCAAGCACCTAGCGATTATGAATTAAGTGACTCTCAAACAATTTTACCTAATGTAAAAAGTGAGATCCAATCCCCTGGCAATCATCAATCAAATGACACGGGTAAGAAAATGATCCACGGGGCACTCAAGCTTATGATGATGTAGAAATTAGAGGTAAGATTTTATCATTTTACTATTAATTATTTTATATTTTTATTTTTTGTCTATAGTGGAAAAGAAACTGTGATTCAGATTATTCATCGTCATAATGCCTATGTTTTATATATATATTCATTGTTAATAGATGATCAAGGAATGGTTCGAAAGAAACGCGGATCTACTCGCGCTATGTATGTTTGGACCCTACCCGAAGGACAAAAAATTATTGTTAATTGCAATAATCTAGGGCAACCAATTAAAAAGGGGAGCGGTATTTTGGGGGGATGGCTAGGCACTGTTGCTAGAAAGAAGGAATTTTGCTCTATTGAATATTCGGATTGGAGGTATATGCCTCCTCATTACAAAGAGGATTTACTCGCTTTGACAAAGGTATTAAACATGTTAAATCATTAATATTATTTTGTCTAATCAAATTAATTATAATATCTATGATTTGCCTATATATATAATTATATATATGATTGCAGAAATATTTTGAACTACCTAATAATGAGAATTTGGAAAGATGGATATTAGCATCCATAGCATCTAAGTGGAGAAATTATAAGCATGGATTAAAATCCAAACATTTTCAACCCAACAAAACTCAAGAAGAACTAGAAAACTCAGTTCCAGATGGAGTATTTCCGAATCAATGGAAGAAACTTGTGGAATATTGGTTTACTGAAAAATCACAGGTGACATATATAACTTACACATTTCTCTATATTTGAAGAATCAATTTACTAGTTTTGAATTTTTTTTTTTTTTTTTTTTTGTACAAATGCTCTCAGCTAAAGGCAAGAAAGCAAGATCTAATAATACAACATTGCATACCTCAGGTTCAATGAGTTTTGCAAGAAAAAAAGATGAAAATGTAAGTTTTATTTAATTTTGTCATCTCTAATTTTTAGTTTATGTGAAGTGTGATGTTTAGGAGGGTTTAAAAAAGGGTTTAGTTGGCCAAATTCCGTTGCTTGGCTCTCCATTGTCTGATGTTGATGTGTAATTATAATTAATTATACTTCTTTTTGTTAATTTTGATATAATTATATCATATCCTCACTCAATTCTTACCCAGAAAAAAACATGGTCATCAATTAATTAATTGTTTGTGTTTCCCATTTTTGACTTATGTAATTGGTGGACACGTGGATTTCTATGCATGCCACTTATGCACCATCTATCTTTAATTATCCTAAAGTTAATTAGACGTATATGCATGTATGGAAAATTGTGAATTTCTGAATTAGTTTATATAGGCAAGTGAATATTTCTGAATTAGTCTATTAGTTTATGTGACTTCTACTTAATTAACCCTTACAACAGGAGGTTGAGCATGGAAAAAAGTTGGGGCAAATTGAGTTTTTTAGAATTACTCATAAAAGGAAAAATGGAAGTTTTGTCAATGCTCAGACACAAAAGCTTGTGGTAAATATTTATTCACATTCAAATGTTGATAGTGCTAATTTATAAATGTAATAATATCTATTGACTACTTTATACAAATAAAATAGGAGAAAGCTACCAACATTGTTGCAGAACGGGCTTCAACTGTTGAAGATCCTAACCTCAATATTATTGAGGATGAAGTATACAATGAAATGATTGGAAAAGATCAATATGGTCAAATTAGAGGTTATGGACTTGGAGTTAATAGTGCACACTTGTTTGGACCTGATTCTCAGCCTAGGAAAAAGTGTCATCATGATGTTATGGAACTTCAAAAGCATCTTGATGAAATCCATGAAAATTATGAGGAAAAGATAGTCTGCTTGAGAGAAGAGTACGAAGACAAGATGTCAGAAATGAAAAATCACTATGAAACTGAGATGGCAAAAATGAAGATTGATCAAGAATTTAAAATGGAAGAATTAAAAAGAAATTTGAACACGGTCAATTGTGTCGCTATGACACCTTTCTTTCTGGGGTTAGTAATTTTATAATTGATTAAGTATTCTTGTGATATATATTAACATAATGTGACCATGATTTTAACAAAAATTTGAATTTTACTTATTTTTTTTCAGGCCCAAATTTGTCATACAAATTCACAAGCTTTTCATGTGGTGTCATCAAGGAAATGAAGTTTACCAAGAAATCAAGCGTAGCATTAAATTTTTTCCATAGTAATTTTATTGTGATGTTTTCTTTTATCAATGACTTTGGTTTCTTTAAGTAGTTATGGTTTATTGTATAAATTTAGTTAATTATCAAGTCTTTTTTTTTTTGTCAAATTTAAGTAGTTATGGTTTTTTTGCTTCAAGTTCATGTGTCTATTCTATGCCTTTCTGCAAGTTTACAATCTTTCTAGCATTAATGATTTGAAATTGGCTTTTCAACCTTTTCTAGCTATCCTTAGAAGTAGGATAAAAAAGTGTATACATGGAATTATGGTCTAATACTCTATATTAGTTACATAAATATAACAAATTCATCATATACCACATTATTTTAAGTAAATGACGTGTAAAGCCCAAAGTGGAGGGGCTAGTTGGATGCTTTATTTCCTTAATCTTTTATATATATATTTTTTTTAACTAATTATTTGTGTATTTGATGAAGATATGGAGACCAAGGAGAGAAACATATGCAAGTGAAGGAGAAGTGGATGAGAAACCCAGATCATGGCAGAAGAGATCATCATTAGCAGTAAGAGATCCAATCAAAATTGTAGAAATGAACACCTCATTCTCAACTCCAAGAAACCACAAATCTAATCTGTATCAATATCACAATAACCTGGTTTTAAAAAAAATATATCATATTTCTATTTGCATGTCGAACTTTTATTAGTAATTCTCGTTGTATCAGTAGGGCTGTTGGATATTTGAGTGAGACTATTATAGGATAAATATGTTGGAAATGCCCTAGTCCCGAGGCATTGGTCCTTGCATTTGTATCATACATTAATTGGATTCATGTATTATACTTATTTGTGTTATTAATAAAGGCATTAATTCATTTATTATATTTATCTTGTGCAATATATTAAATGAAGTATCCGATGGACATATCCATATCCATGATGACCAGTGTCATGCACTTGGCAGTAAGACCATGGATAGGGTAAACAATATGACCATAAATAGATCCGTAGTCTGTTCCAGTCATGGGAATGAATGGAACAAAAGACTATCATTAACCTGGTTGTATGGCGATGTCTTACCGGTCATTGGACATGGAATGTCAACCAAGTTAATGGGTACATGCATAATGATGCATGATAAATACACACACTTAGAAGCAAGTGTACTTCGTCGCTCAAGTAATATATAGTAAGTAGAGTATCGATCCCACGAGGACTAATTATGCTAACCCTAAAAATAGTCGGATTTCTATCAATCTAGGTGGAGAGAATGACAAATCTTTGATTTTGGATTGTGAATTAAAATTACTGCTAAAAACAATTAAATTAAAATTAAGAATGTAATAAAATTGTATAAGAGAAATTCAATGAGGAAGCTAACTAAGGCGTCCGGTTTCACTTAGCATTAATTCCAGCAATATTTTATATTATGCAATTAATTCGATTAAATTCCAAAATGGCGATTTCCATAAATAATCAATACCGGTTAGGGCTATTAATTCTAATTCTTAACCTAAACACTTAAACCTCTCAGTTCTAAGCGTCAAGCCAGAAAGCATTAAGTCTAAGAAATCCTAGCACTAACTAGTGAGCCACTAGAGCAATGGTCATGCAAAAGTCATGTTGTATGATTCCATTAATCTAGTCCTTTGGTCAATTATAGATTAACTATGAACATTGGAATTGATGGTCACGCATCCAAAGCATTAAACATACACAACACAATATTGGAAAATAATACTAATGAAAATTGCATTAAACATAAAATAATTACATGAAACAATTGCTAAGATCCACCATAGCCTTAGCTATGGTGGAATTAGTTCATCACTAAACTAATAACACAAAAATGGATTAAAGAAAACATGGTAAAGAGAAAGGTTTAGAGAAAACTAGAATCAAAGTGGTTGATGTACGAGTCGTTGAGATGAAAAGATGAATGCTCCTCCGAACCCTAGCTCCCAAAAACACGGTCTCCCAATCCACTCTTCCAAGAGAGAAAGTAAGAATAAAATCTGCAAAATTAAACTCTAAAACTAAACTCCAAAAAACCTAAAAAAAACTACAGCTGAATGATGAATAATCTCCTTTTCTAACTCTCCCTCCCTAAAACAAAAAGGAAAGAGGAATTCTAATAAGAGTAAAAAACCCTTCCTTCTTTTAAGGGAATTACCAAAAAGAAGAAAACATTCCTCCTTTGACAAGGAGTCCATTAGCTATCAAGATTTCTCAGCCAAAAGACTTCTAGTTCACTCCTCAATGAGACCAAACCCCGTAGCTTTTCCTTGGCCCATCATGAACGTAGGCCCAAATCACCAAATCAGCTTTAAAACTCCAAAATCAGCACCTCCCAGGGCATGGTCATGCCTTAGGACTGCTCCTGGGCTGTTTTAAGTCAATTTTGCTCCTTTATCATGCACTTTTAGCTCTATTTTCTTCCTAGAGGTCCTAACAAGAAAAATACATAAAAAGGAAGTAAATTATGCCTTTAATAAATAAAATCAACTCAATTAAAGCACAAAAACAAAGGCAAAATAAGTATATAAAATACACTTATCACATAAGGGGGCATGGTACCGGATAGATCCACTAAACGAGAAATCCACATGGTATAGTATCACAAGTGATTCTCGTGTAGTACTTGTATGGATCCTTTGACCTGACCATATTATGGTGTTACATGTGAGGTCGCATACTTAGGGGTACGCCTAAAGGGCCTGTAATAGGGTGCCAAGTATGGGTACTTTCGGGTATGTCACTTAGCATGGTAATGCTATGGATATGCAGAAGGGATTTATCACTCAGTAATCCACTGGGAAGATATCACCGGCCTCTTGATGAATGTGACTGATAAGAGTGTGGCCACACCTAAATAAGTGGGAACTTGTTTGTGAGCTTCAGTGCATTCGGGATCAAGTTAATGTCCGACACAAAAGAGGGTGATCAATCCATGCCTCTGTGTTAGACACCGATATCGATGACATGGGATATACAAGTTTAAACTACAGGGTTATGATAACAGTTAGACTGCCATCTCCATCTTAATTGGGGGCTGCAGTGGCTTGCTAGAGCCCAACTGCAGTCTGCGGGCCAAAGGCCCGCTGCCAACATAAAGATGGGCCCACGGGATCGTACACATAGAACGACTGAACACAGACTTAAGGAATCACATGTGCACTTGGAGTATACACTATGGAGAGAGAGGTATATATATATTAATCATATTATAAAGATCAATTGTATTGATCCTAATAATAAAATTAATATATTCAATTGGCTCTTCATAATTAATTGGATTAATTATGAGATTATTTCCTAGGTGGAAATATTCATATGTATAGGTTTACATATGATTTTGTTTTGTGAAGATTTAATTTTAATTTGATGGATTAAATTAATTTGTCAAACTAATTTTAATTTAATGTAAATAATATATTACTTGGTGTAATATATTAAATACATGGGTATATTAAAATTGGGCTTGAAATTAATTTAAACCAGAATAATTAAAATTGGATTGGGCCTGAATTAAAAGATGGAAGCCCACACAGAATGAAAGGAGCCAAGCTGGGCCTAAATTCCCCTAGGGGAATTCAGCCACCCTAGGTATGAAAACCTAGGGTAAAAATTTCGGCCACCGATGACTTGAACACACTATAGCCGAATTCTCTAGCCCCTCTCTCACCATTGCTCGTTTTTCCTACGCTAGCACGGGTTATGTTCGTTAGGCGTTCGTGTACGAGAACGAGGAGGGAATCTAATTTGATTTCTGTAGTCTTTATCCATCTCTAGAAAGAGATATTTCGGGTAAGAATTTAATCTCTTTCTATTTCAATTTTAAGTTTTACAATTTCCACTTCAATTGCTCCTGGGACTGAATTTGAGGAAATCATCGCGTTCTTCCGCTTTTATCGGGTGATTTCCGGTGAAAAATCCCAACAAAATAAGACCAAGATTAGGTTCTACAACTTAACTTAAATTAAGTGGGTAGACAGTATCAAAAACAATCCTTGCAAAAGTATGTCGAACTTCTTGTAGGCTTCCTGACGCCAATAACTCATAATCTAACTTGCTACCTTGCTTGGGGGAAAATCACCTCTCTGGACCACCCTTTCCAACACATTCAAACATCTTACATGCTCTCAAATACAATGCCAACTGAATAAAAACTAAATCTGTATATGAGGCTTGAGGATACTCTACCATTGCTCGAGAGACATAATGCTCATCAGTCATCATAGACAGTACTCGTTTAGTACATGTTGCAAGATCGATGACCTCATCAATCAATTCCTTCACAACTAGATCCCCAGGTTCAGCTAATTCATGAAAGCTGATGTCATGAGGTGTGCTGATTTTCCTTCCTATGCTTACTGCTACTGACATATCTCCACCATTGTGGACAGCAAGACAGAACACAGCAACCACCAAGGGATCCCTCGGTTTGTCAGCTAATGCTTTATGGAATGCTAACATTCCAACCCATAAGCTGCTGTGGCATGGTCTATCAGGTGCAAGAAACTTATCCATGTTGCGAAAAAGAGACAAAAGCATATTGGATCTCTTGTCTCATCTTTTAAACCCATGGTGAATAAAATAAGCTGCCTGAAACGACAGAAGGATTTCAAGAAGCCCAAATTTCCATAATAATCTCAAAGAAGCTTCAGCAGAACCATATGCTAGCATGTAGCTCATTTCTATCATCAGCCTTCCCTTATCAAGTCTTAAAATTGAGCTAGCACAATTTTTAGCATAGTGAGCTGTTTCTCTTGAAAATCGGAATCCCAAGCGAGCAGCAACTCTTATTGCACGAAGAATGCGAGCACAGTCCTCCTGAAAAGAAGTGCTTGCTAGCATTATAGTTCGCACTTTAGCCTTTTGAATATCTTGTAGACCTCCCATGTAATCATATACTATTTTTGCATATGGATCAAACATCAACCCATTAATGGTGAAGTCCCTGCCCAAACAATTCCTCCAACGAACATAATCCTTGTCATTACAGTCAAAAGGACACTGGAAATTGTTCCTGAAATCCCCACCAAACTTTCGTACAGTTGTGCTAAAACTTGAAACCTCCAATGTAGCATCTCCAATATGCACATGGCATATAGGGAACCTTCTACCAACTATTTCACATCGTGAAAATGCTCTAACTACCTCTTTAAGTACACCTGATGTTATTATGTCGAAGTCACCCAAAAGAATTTGTAGAAGGCGACTCATCTTTTGCTTCACAATTTGTACTAATTACTGACCCAAATTTCAGCTTCATTTACAAATTAAAACATCAAAAAAGATTTAAGCTTATTCAAATTATTCCGAACACTAACATGTTTCCAAAACTAACTTTGATCTACAAGCCTTGTAACTAAAAATTTCAAGTAATTTGATATTAAAATAGTTGCACCAGGTCAGAAGAAATTAAAACAGAAAAGTAGGAAATTGGAACTAACAAATACAAAGAGCGAAGGCCGTTGCGCCCCCCAAGCCGCCGTCCGGTAGCAACATTTTCAAATTTTTGGCCCGAAAGCAGCCGTCGTTTTGAGAGGAATTAGATATCAAAAAATGGCAATTAGAAATGGGAGAAAGGTGTGTAGGGAGTGAAATTGAAAATGAGAGTTAGAAGGAGAACATCCCATCTTCTCCAAGAATAGCAGTAGCTGAAAGAGGGAAGAAAGGGTTTTCGGGCTTTTTATTTTAACTTTTTTTTTTTTTACATCCCAGGCAAAACGACGTTGTTTTGCCTGGGATTTTTTTTTTTAATTACCCAGGGAAAACGACGTCGTTTTGCCTGGGCTGGAAAAAAAAATCAGAAGTTGAGATTACTGCGAGAACTTCTTCATTCACTCACTGCACCAAATTCTCACCACCACACAACACACAGCCCCTTCCTGCCTCCTCCACCTGGCCACTCTCCGCCGCCCCGTCAGCCGCTCTCCCTCCGTTCGCCGCTCTCCGCATCTCCGCTCGTCCGCCGGCCCTTCAATTAGGTAAGTTTCAGTTTTTAATTCCTAATTTTTTTATATTTTAGCCTCAATTAAATTTGAGATTCCACAATAAAATTGGATTGATTGGGATTGATTGTTATGATATTGTTATGGTCAAATTCCAGAATCTATTTCAAGATTACAAAATCTTTGGTATCTTAACTTCTCTAGGAACTCAATTTCAGGGCCTTTGCCAGTTATTCACGGCAGGGGCCTTCCTTCTTCATTATCAATTGACCTTTCCTACAACAACCTAAAGCTGACAGTTATATATTCGTAAAAATCTAATGTTTTAGGTAGTTTTTTTATTCAGTTAAGGTTTAGAACATACACCAAGTAGGGTCAAGTACTCAGAGCATCACAACTCTGTCCATGAAGAATTTTATGGAAAAAATTTTAATTTGCATCGGAATTTTCCATTGGAAATTATCAAACTCAAAATTGAATTTCGTATGATAAACAGTTTTACAATTAAATATAGTTTGGTCCTTTGGTGTTGTTCTGGTTATTAACATATGTCCCTTGTGATGAATGCTTCTGTTGCACCTTAGTTCTAACAGTACTGCTCAAACTTACATTTTTACAATTAGAAAGCAGAAAACAAGAAAAAGAGCTGTGTAATTATTGAACAAATTAATGTTTAAATTTGGGTTAATCAGCCTTAATTAAACCGGAGATAAATACCAATATTCTGTCGCCCTAAGTCCAACCTTCCATTGGCCTTGTCGCTGCTATAAATCCATATATAGATTTAGATTCCAAACATATCCCTGTGCTAAATAGAATCATTAATCATCATCAGGCACTTTAAATTAATTATAAATTATAATCACACTTTCTAGACCTGATCAACGTTAAATTATCTGCCAAAAAAATTGATTTGGTGTTGTTCTGCTCATTAACATATGTCCCTTGTGATGAATGTTTCTGTTGCAAATAAATTGGATGTAGGGTTAATAAAATCATGCTTTTTTTAAAAATATTTTATATACTAGGCTTTAATTTGAACTTCAATTATTATAAATTTTATATAACAATAATAACAATAATAATAACAACAACAACAACAACAACAACAATAATAATAATAATAATAATAATAATAATAATAATAATAATAATAATAATAATAATAATAAATCTTCTCTTTGTGGTTAGATTGGATTGTCATAGGATCTTTGTGGGGTTCACATGTTTGGTGAATTGCATGTGATGTGAAGTGATCTAAACTACTTAATGGGACTATGACTATAGTTTGAGGCTAATAAAGAGAAAAGGGAAAAGATCAATAATCTAGTGACTTGATGCTATGTTTGCAATGATCAAAAATTGACAATACATCCGGACTTGATGCTATGTTTGTTTCTTTTTCTATGTAAGAAAGAAAGTGTAGAATGCTAAAAAATTGTGATCATTAAATTTTCTAGATATATAAATTTTTATCTTGTAAACTAAAATTACTTATTAGTATCTAAAGCTTGCAAATAATATTGATGCTAAATATTAAAAAGCTTTTCATCACATGAAATGGTATGCTAACTTTAGATTTTTGCTTTCTTTTTATTAGATAATCACAATGGACAAAAGTTGGATGAATGAGTCTAGATCAAGTGATGCATATATGAATGGTGTGTCTAATTTTATTAAATTGGCAGTTGATAAATCATCTGTGAATGGAAAAATTTATTGCCCATGTAAGAAATGTTTTAATCGATATTCACATGATGCACAAACTGTTCATGGGCACCTGTTATGGAATGGTATACTAGAAGGGTATGAAAATTGGGTGTTCCATGGAGAATCAGTATTATCACCGTCACATGAACATCTTAATTTTGTGAATGCTATAAGTAGTAGTGGGCAAGCGAATCTTGATGGCCAGTATGACTTGCGCAATCTTCTTCAAACTGCATTTGGGATTATATCTGATAATGAACATTCAAATGCAACTAATGATGTTCCAACTATGGGCTCACCCATCGAAGAGCATCCTTCAGCTGATCTGAGTGATGATAGAGTACGATTTCAACAGCTAATGCAAGATTGTGATCAAGATCTATATCCAGGATGTATGAAATTCTCAAGATTATCATTTATATTGAGATTATACCATATTAAGTGTTTGAGTTGTTGGTCTGGCAAGTCTTTTAGCATGTTATTAGAATTATTGGTAGAGGCATTTCCGAGCAACAATCACTTACCATCATCTTATTACGAAGCAAAGAAAACGATCAAAGAATTAGGTTTGGGATACAAAAAAATTGATGCTTTTCCAAATGATTATACATTATATTGGGGAGAGAAGAAGAACGAGGAACAATGCAGTGTGTGTTTGACATCAAGATGGATTGTTAACGATGATAATGATGCTGATCCAATGGAAGAGGAGAACGACAAACCACAGAAGAAAAAACCAGCTAAAGTCTTGTGGTATTTTCCTCTAATACCAAGGCTAAAAAGGCTTTATATGTGTTCAACAACTGCTTCTTCCATGAGGTGGCATGCCGAAGGTAGAAATAAAGATGGTAAGTTGAGGCACCCAGCAGATGCATTAGCTTGGAAGGAGTTCGATAAACAGTATCCAGAATTCGCATCAGATCCTCGTAGTGTGCGGCTTGGCTTAGCCAGTGATGGGTTCAATCCTTTTAGAACTATGAGTACTACATACAGTACTTGGCCAGTTGTTTTGGTTCCTTATAACTTGGAACCTTGGGCTTGTATGAAACAATCATCCTTGATATTGTCTATGGTCATCCCAGGAGAAAAGGGACCAGGAAATGATATTGATGTTTTCTTACAGCCTTTGATTGATGAATTGAAACAATTATGGGATGGTGTGGATGCGTATGATGCTTATACTAAGGACAACTTCAAGTTACGAGCTTCACTTATGTGGTCAATTAATGATTTTCCTGCTTACGCCAATTTATCGGGTTGGAGCACCAAGGGGCGTGTAGCTTGTCCATCATGTGGGGAATCAACAAATTCACAATGGTTAAGTAATGGAGGAAAATTTTGTTATATGGGTCACCGAAGGTGATTGAGGCATGATCATCCTTTTAGATATGAAAAGGATCAATTTGATGGCACTGTTGAGTTACAATCAGCTCCACTGGCACCTTCTGGAACCGAAGTACTAAGGCAATTGTGTGGTGTTAATTTTGTTTAAGGAAAAACAACAAAATCCAATAAAAAAGGAAAAGAGAACAAAATCCAAATGGCCAATAATCTAGTGCTGATAATGAAACAACAGTTTTTGAAGATGCCGATATCTTTTTCAATGAAAATGATGATGAATAAGAGGCTGCAACACATTGTTTATGGAAGAAAAGAAGTATATTTTTTGACCTTCCATATTGGAAGTTTAATCTTCTACGCCATAATTTGGATGTCATGCATATTGAGAAAAATATTTACGATAATTTGATTGGCACTTTACTGAACATTGATGGCAAAAGTAAAGACAACTATAAAGCAAGGATTGATTTAGTCAACATGGGAATTAGACAAGAACTTCATCCCATTAAACATAATAATGTAGTTCATTTGCCACAAGCATGTTACACAATGTCTTCAACGGAAAAAGAATTATTCTTGACTGTGTTGAAAAATATGAAGGTTCCCGATGGTTACGCTTCAAATATTTCAAGATGTGTAAACTTGAAAGAGCGTAAACTTATGAATCTCAAAAGTCATGATGGCCATGTTTTGATGCAAGATATTCTTCCTATTGCTTTAAGATCATGTTTACCTCGTCAAGTAGTTGCTGTTGTCTCTGAGTTATGTTTATTTTTTAAGGCATTATATTGCAAAACCCTTGATCTGGATGAGCTTGATCAGTTAGAATTAAGGGTGGCTGAAACCTTTTGTAAACTGGAAAAAACTTTTCTTCCAGGGTTTTTTACTATTATGGTTCACTTAACCATACATTTAGTTGCTGAAGCTAGGCTTGGTGGTCCCGTGCATCATAGATGGATGTTTCCAATTGAGAGGTTAGATATTTGATTTTTGTTTTTAAAATGTTGTCTAATTCCACTTTCCATATTGCTGAAGTTCTTTTTTATTTGTGAACTATAATCTTTAAGGGGTTTGGTTTGATTTAAATCAAATGTTAGAAATAAAGCTCATCCAGAAGGTTCGATTGCAGAAGGTTATATTGCAGATGAATGTTTGATTTTTTGTTCCCGATATCTTGGAGGAGTTGAAACTACTTTCAATCGCCCACAAAGAAATTTTGATTACGTAGATAGCACTGAAAAGTATATGTTTTCAAATGGAGGACGAATTTTAAGTAAAGTAGATAGTGCAGTTCTTGATGGCATGTCACTAAAGCAAGTCCATCGTTATGTGTTGCTTCACTATGACCAAATTTCTCCATTTAAGAGGTTACTTATTTATGGTTTATTTAGTTATTATTAGCAATATGCGAGTTAGAAATATATATGTCTTCAAACAGTGAATTTTTGGTTGATCAACGAAGAGCATATCGTCTAAATCGCCCTAACCAACGTGAAGAGCAAAAATGGCTTCTAGAAAAATTTCCAGAGTGGCTCTTAAATCAGGTCAGTTAGGCATGGATATTTTAATAATTTTTTTGCTTTGTCAACGCATATTCTGTTAAAAAACTTAAATAATTTATGCATGTGTTTTTTTTATTATATGTTAGGTAACAAAGATGAAAGGGAATAATGTTTCAGAAGAAACAATATCTATTGCTAAAGGACCAAACAATATTATTAGAAGATTTAGTGGGTTCATAATTAATGGTTTTAGATTTCACACAAAAAAAAGAGATAGATATAGGAATACTCAAAATAGTGGAGTAATTGTGTAGGTGGATGGGATTCCTTTTTATGGAGTTCTTAATGACATAATCGAGTTAGATTATTTAAGAAAATTCAAAATTGTGATGTTTAGATGCGATTGGTTTGATGTTAGTTCGAGGGGTGTGAAAAAAGATGAAAATGGTTGCACTTTGGTTAACTTCACTAGGCTAATTCTTAGGGGTGAGCAATTGCAAGATGATCCTTTTGTTTTCTCGTCTCAAGCAAAACAAGTATTTTATATACAAGATCCGAAGCACAAAGAATGGTTTCAAGTGATTCACACTAAACCAAGAGATTTATATGATATGGGGACTTGCACACATCTCGAGGATGAAGATACGTACACGCAATGCATGCCTCACAATGTTGAAGCAGTTGATAACAATGAGCCCATCAATTGGGTTAGGGAGGATATGACTACATAAATTTCTTAGAAATGCTGTAAGTAATTTTATTAATTTCTTTTGAAAGTTATTTCTCAATTTCTTAAACCTTGAACTTTGTAGATAAAAGTGTTGATGTTTCTGTAATACTATATTTTAGATTATTTTGTTAATTGTCACATGTAAACTATTAGGTATGGGATTAATTCTAATTGTCAGAAATGTTTTTATAGGGATAGTGGATAAACTCAAAGTTGCTTTACTTCTGAGGTAGATTGGTATTTTCAAGTGAGTACACCTTTCAAAATTTCAATTTTTTTTCCTTGCTTCTGTTTTGATATCTTCTTCCCTTACAAAATCGAACTCGGAATCTACTCCTAACTGATGCAACATGATTTGATGATTAAACCAATACTTGTATGCTCTGTCCCTTGTTAGTGAATCAGATCCAATGGCTTTGCGTCGAGTAGGAAAGAAGCTTGCAATGGAAGATGTGTCCTATTGTCAATGGCCCCTCCCTGATCAGGTTTTAGATTTATGATTATCTTTATCAACTAAAATTAAGTGTTTTCCTAGATACACATGAAAACCGAGTTGTAATATGTTTCCAAAACGCGAAACAACCTAATTGCTTATCTTGCAGTTTGGAGTATTTGGTATATGTGATGGACATGGTGCAGTAGCAGCTGCTGATTTTACAACCAAGTTAGTTTCTTACTTCAGTTTGTATTTGTTAGATTCCTCTAGATTTAATTTCACTTTTTTATTTTTAATAATGGAGCTACATCTTAAAGCACTTTTGGCTGGTGTTTAAAATGGTCATTTATTAAGTTTTTCATTTCATTTTGACTGGTTTAAGTTATTATAGAAACTATATCCTTGTGTATGATACCCTGCAGTTTTCCTTTCCCTTTGATTTCTCATTATTCTCATCTATTTTTGAGCAATTGTGATGTTTAGTAAATAAAAATTTCACACGACGCATCTACAATTGATGGGGTTTGCAGAAGATATATAGTGGTTATCTTTGAAGCAAGCCCATAAAATGAAAGATTAGAGTTGAAGGCCCCAAATTGTTTGTTACCTTTTGTTGTGTTTGACATATGTATAGATGCATTTTGTTGTTAAAATATCTCTTTTTTTTCCATAGGTTATTTAAGATTGAATGATGTTTATGTGTATAAATGATATTAATATGACTTTCAATTAATGAATTGTTCCCTATGTTTTAAGGAATAGATGGCCAAATAGTTGAAGCTAGTGGGATGCACTTTCTTTTGTAAAACGAAGAGTGTTTAATAATATGCTAACATTCATTGTCTACGCATTCAGGCACATGAACTCTTAAAGCAAATCGCGTTGAGATGCAAGGTTGGAGGCACTAAGGTGAAGTTTAAACATGTTTCTATAGTAAGAATTGTCGAAACATTATGATTTTAAAATTTCATTGTCAAAAGTCATACACATACTGCAATTGTATTGTTTTCAAGTTATAATAGCTTTCTTATATTCTATTGATACAATTTGTGCTTTATGTTCTAGAATTTTATATTTGTTGTTTTATTCATGATAACGAAAGGATGTAATGCACATTTAACCATTTTCAATTAAAATGTTGCTACAGTAATTGTAGAATTATATTTCTGCGTCACAAATTTAGAGACGTTTTAGAAAAAAAATGTTACTACTTTTGTGACAGTTAATTTAAGTATAGCTAAATGGGGATGTTTTATAAAATTTTATGTCATAAATTCGTGACACTTTTAAATGAAGTGTTGTGCTATTTGAGACGGAATGCATAACTAATGTAGCTGAATAACTACATAATTAAAATTATGCGTCAATAATTTTACGACGCTTTAAGAAAATGTAGTGAATATATATAAATTCATAAATAAATAATTAAAAAAAATATGAAGACGAAAAAAATGGAAGTGTCGTCAATTTTGAGATGCATAAATTAAAAGCGTCGCTCAATGATTCTTAGCAAGATAACGTTAATGCGTCGTTAAATAAATCGCGACACGAGTTTTAGCAACGCTAATGGCGACGCTTTTAAAAGCGTCGGGAAGCATTTAAGGACATAAAAAGCGTCGTTAAACAACGATTTTCAGCGTCGCTATAGACCCCTTTTGTTGTAGTGTGTATACAAGGCCAAATAATTATTGTGTACTATTGTCACGAGCAGGTACACTGTGAAGCTCAAAGCATTTAACATATGCGAAACTAATAAGAGGTCCTTGATGACCAAGATGAAAGCTATTGTCCACCTCATTTTAAACTGCTACTCCACTATCTCTCATCCTTTACCAGATATTATATGAATAATATAATCAAACAGCAGCATAAAGCTGAAGAAGTATAAAATATATATAGTGTGGATGCTATTATTGCATGATAAATCTGCATTATTTCTCAAAAGCATAATCTAATTAAACTGCAGATAGTGTAGAAACAAGACAATGGAGAGACGTCCAAATATTCTAGCTATACCATATCCAGCACAAGGTCATGTGCTTCCTATGATGGAGCTTTCGCAATGTTTAGTTAAACATGGTTTCAAAATCACATTTGTCAACACTGATTTTAATCATCAGAGGTTCTTAAACAAGGACTATATTGGGGATCATATTAGTCTGGTTTCAGTCTCAGATGGGTTGGAACCATGGGAAGATAGAAATGACGTGGTGAAGTTATCACAGTCACTTTTCAACGTGGCTCCAGCAAATCTAGAGGAGCTAATTCACAAGATTAATGAATCAGAAGATGATAAGATTACTTGTATGATTGTCGATCAGAATTGTGGTTGGGCTGTTGAAGTAGCTGAGAAGATGAATATCCACCGAGTTGTATTCTGGCCTGCATCAGCTGCCTTGCTTACTCTGTTCTTTAACGTGCACAAGTTAATTGAAGATGGAATCATTGATAAAAATGGTACAAAACCTCAATTCTTTATGCTCTTTAAATTCATAGATGGCAAAATAGCCCTAACTAGAAGTACGCACTGACCAAATATTTATGAGATTTGACCTTTTGCTATCAAAAGTGGCAACAATAAAATAATTGTTGTTGCATATGTTGCTTCTACAAAATATGTAATTGTATTTATCTCTTTTCTTCTTTTGATTAAGGAACTCCGTTGAAGAACAAGAAGATTCAATTGGCTCCAGCAATGCCTGCCATGAGTATTACAAATTTTCCATGGTCACGGTTTGGTAATGAGATTTTGAGCAAAATTGTCTTTCAAATTATAGAAAAGAACATCAAGGCTACAAAATTGGCAGACCCGATAATTTGCAACTCAGTATATGATCTTGAGCCAGGAGCATTCACTTTGCAGCCAAATATTCTCCCAATAGGACCACTTCTAGGAAGTGGCAGACAAGGCAATTCAGCTGGATGCTTCTGGCAGGAAGATGCAAATTGTTTGAAATGGCTAGACCAACAGCCACCGAAATCAGTAATTTATGTAGCATTTGGAAGTCACGCTATTTTGGACAAGAATCAATTCAAAGAATTAGTCCTGGGGCTTGAACTCACAGGTAAGCCATTCCTGTGGGTTGTGAGGCCTGGTATTACAAGAGAGACAAATGTGTATCCTCAAGGATTTTTAGAGAGAGTAGCCAACCAAGGGAAAATTGTCGAATGGTCACCTCAGCAGAAAGTTCTAAGTCACCCTTCTGTTGGTTGCTTTTTTGAGCCACTGCGGTTGGAACTCTACCATGGAAGGTGTGGCTAATGGGGTGCCTTTCTTGTGCTGGCCATACTTTGCTGACCAGTTCTTGAATGAGACCTACATTTGTGATGTGTGGATGGTGGGACTGAATTTTAACCATGATGAATATGGGATCATCAACCGTGAAGAGATCAAGAATAAGGTGGAGCAGATTTTGAGTGACAAAGAAATTAGGGAAAGAGCTAAAGAACTTAAAGAATTAGCTATGACAAGTGTTGGAGAATTTGGTCTTTCCAATAAGGTTTTCAATAATTTCATTAAATCGTTAAATATGTAATGCATATGTTGATCTTTTATATCTTTAAGGACTCATTTGATCCAAAAGCATTAACTAATTAGTAAAGTCAAAAAATAAATTTTACATTATCAACATATCAACTCTACAATGTGTTGAAATTAAATGTAGATGCCAGAATTTCAAGTCTTGACTACTTGGTTAAAATTTCAACTTGTCCATAGTTTTGAAGTTCATAAGTTTAAGCAGTGTAAGAATGGCATTTTATTGGCATGAATCATAACAACAGTGCCAAACAAATGAATAATTCATTGGGTAAAATGTCAGGGATAAAGCATATGTAAAACAAAGTGATGATGATACTTAAATGCCTAAATTAATATTTAGGAGTGACTCTGGTTTGCAGGCGAGATTTTGATGCTAAATTTTACATATACGTAAATGACAAAGATGTATATCCTAGCTTTTTCCGGTGAAAACTACTTGAAATGAAATATGAAAAAAGTGACGTATATATAATTTTAAATTCTCCAAGATGGAGGAGATTTGGATTCTTAAATAATTTGTAACCCTACCTTTTCAAAGAATCACATAATTTCTTTCATGAATAAGTGGTATACCTGTGAGTGTAACTAATGCTACTAAATGATTAATATGAAATAGGAGACATGGCAATAATGAAAATTTGATTTGTGCAACAAATAAGGAGTTAAAAGGGAGAGGGAAAAAAAAAATTCTTTTTCAATCGGGCAACAATTGAAGCCTAAGTTTTAGCACTAACAATTACTTAAAGAGTAGTCCCAAACCTCACTATATTTTTTATTGTTCTAAGCAATTCTCATTTTTTCTAAGAAATTAACTGAAAGCTAGTGTGAGCGTACGACCTTTTTCGGAACGCGCAGTGAAGCGGGAACCGGGGTATTTCTTCTTAAGAGTTGATGTTGTGGTTTTTGAAAACGGGTTTTAATCTTTCTTAGAAAAACCCTTTCATTTTATTGGAAAAGTCTTTTTTTTTTTTTTTAGAAAACTTAATTTTAGACACGAATTTTAGAAAACAGGCTTTTAGAAAATTCCCATTTTAATTTAAAGATCTCAAAACACGAATTTCAAGATTAGATACAGAGTCGCCACCTGGATCAGCTCATCTGGGAAATTCCGGTACAGTTCCCTACCAAGTATAGACGCAGTACCTAATCTAGAGATTCGAGGTTCGGGCAACATATCAACTAATCCTAACTTATTTTTAATTATTATTTCGTAATATGACATTTCATTCTCTTAAATCTATCCATTTTATCTTCCTTTAATCATTAACCAATGCTCATGCAAATGACATAAGTATAAATACTAAATAAAGTGCGGAGAAAATAAAAGTGCGGAAAAGTAAATCAGAGGCCAAATTATACAACCCAAGAAAAAGAAAACTCTCATCCTCACCTTTTACAACCGCCTATTATACACGATAATATAAGAATTACAATCGCCTAGATACACGGGGTAATCTATTAAATACATCAAAAGTAAAAAGAAAACTAAAAATAAGAGCTGCATCCAAATAGGGTTAGCACAAATAATAAAGGCATACAAAAGACTCAAATAGGACAGAATGGGGATTTTTAGATGTGGGGGACATGCATTTGGGGGTAACCGGATCGACCCGGTTAGTCGGCCGGTTAGACCTGGAAAACGGTTTTTTAAACGTCCTGTAGGTTTTATGGATGAAAAACTAATTTTAAAAGCGGTTTGGCTCATTTACATGCATTTTTCCAACTTTAGCGGGCCGGATATCCCGGGATCCGGGGGTCCCGTTCGTGTGTGGGCCTAAGTTAAACATCCATCTAGGGTCCAAAAAGAATGTAAACACCCAAAATTCAGTTTTGAATAGGAAAAAACATGGAAAATTACAAGTTTGTGACCCAAAATGGCAAAACTGTAATTCTGCTTCAACTACAGCCGCGCCCCTGTAGATTACAGCCGCATGGCTGTAATGCTCTAGAATTGTTTTCCGGCCTTCTTTTCTCGTTTTTGAAAATCATTTTGCAAATTAAGCGATTTCGGGTAATCTGAGATTTCTGGCAACACACTAATTTCAACCAAACGGATCCGAAACGGATTGAAATAAATCCGGAAATCCCTAAAAACTCGAAATCGCCAAACTTGAAATCACATCCATCATTTAAAAATAAGAAAACCAAGAATCTAAGTATACATGGATGCAATTGGACCGATAATAAATATGAAAAACACATTTGACTTGAAAACGGAAGCGTTATCGGTCGATTCAGGGCATTTGGAGCTTCTGCCCCTGTAGGTTACAGCCGTGCGGCTATAATCATCAGGTGGGGCGGCTGTAACCGGAATGGCTTCCAAAATCGCAAAAAACTCAAAAACACAAACAAATAGCACCCAGAATGAATTAAAAAGGATTTTTAAGGCCTCTCAGAATATACCTTGTTTGTGTTCCAATGTTTTGGATCACCACGAATGGATTCGGATGCCGGGAAACGCCTTACAATCACGAATAATCCAAAAGTGTGTGCGATCTCCGAAGCCCGAACAGAATCCCAAATGAGTAATTATGATCTAAGAACGTTCCTAGAAAACTAATTCCTTTAAAGTTATATGATTTAAACAGATTTTGTTAAGGTTTCTTTTATTATTTAGGATTAAAACTTTCAATTTTAGCCTTTTCTTCTCCAAAAACCCTAAGTGTGGATGTGTTTTTCTCTCAATTTCTTAATTCTCTCTCTTCTGTAATTTTCTATCTACTGTGTTAACCCTAAAACCCGGTCACAATCAATTTATATCTCCTATTTTGGTTAAAAATCAGAATTACATGCTAATTTGGCACAAAAAAGGAAATTTGTTGATTACAGCCGAGCGGCTATAGTGACCAAATTAGCCTATTTTACTTAAAAATCTGAATTAAATGTTGATTTGGAAAAAAAAAAAAAAAGCAAATCGGTAGACTATAGCCGCACGGCTTTAATGTCCAGATTAGGCCATTTTCACTTATTTTTCATTCTTTTCCTCGGTTCTCTTAAATACTCACTTGAACTTCTTCGGGGTTCCATACCAAGACTTGTCACATACATTCGAGTCATCCGAAACATTTCCGACATAATCCCGATCGTTCCGAAGCTACTTCATGTTTTTCCGTGAAAAAGGTAATAATGGCTTTCATCACCGAGGTCGGAAAAAAACCCATGCTCACAGCTAGTTAAAGTGCATAATAAGATTGTTTTAGACTACATTAAGTGAAAACTACTTAAATGAAAGTGATTTCTGGCTTATTCTAAGCTATAACATTATTCCCTTGTCATCCCTTACTAGAGATATGATATTCATACAATATTGTACTTAGATCCAAACGTTAAAAACAACAGCATATATAAAACTTAACGAGTATCCTAGATTAGCCACTCATACTAAATATCCAATTTTTAAATATAAATCTGCATATGTTGATGATTTCTTCTCCAGCATAGAGTGTAGAAACATAGAAGCTAGAGAGAAAAAATATGGAAAGAAGTCAGACATATTCTAGTCATAGCTTATCCAACATAAGGTCATGTGATTCCTATGATGGAGCTTTCACAATGTTTAGTAGAATGTGGATTCAGAATCACATTTGTTAACACGGAATATAATCATGAGAGCATCTTAAATACGTTGATCGACAAGGATTATATTAGGCAGCATATTAATTTGGTTTCAATACCAGATGGACTGGAACCATGGGAAGATAGAAATGAGTTTGGGAAGTTAACTTCATCACTTTTCAATTTTTTTCCAGAAAAGCTGAAGGAGTTTTGATAGAAAACTCGATATTGAAGTAAAGGGCAATACAGGTATTACAGAATATATGGTTTATGGGCTCAATGTGACTTAGAAGAAAGAGAATCAGGGTTTCGGTGATAGTTATGAAAACCGAACTAAACCAATCGGTCAGACCGTATTCAATTGGAACCGAAGATCGGTCCGATCAGATTTAAGCCAATTTAGATAGTTAAAAATTGGTCAATAGCCCGTCAGACAAGAAAATCGTGAACCAGTACGGTTTTCCAGTTCGACTAGGTTATTTTTTAAAAAACTTATTTTTTTTACAACAAAATAGAATATATTAATGAATAAGATCCTCTGTCAAGGCGGCAGTAATACAAAATGGTGGGAAAGAGTCCCAAACATGGTGATCCAAAAATGAATCAGCTGCTCTAGCTAAGCATTGAGCTACCCGATTCACAGATCTCCGAAAAAAGTCAACTCTAACGTTAATCAGAGTAGATAAAATGAGCATACAATCTAAAATTACCAAACCAATAGAATTATTACTTTCCTGCCGTTTCACGATGGCTTGCACTGCTTCTTGGCAATCTGATTCGATAAGAACACAGTCCATATTGCTGGTCTTCACCCATAATAAAGCCTCTAGAATAGCCATCAACTCCAGTGTGAGGGGATCTGTAATGTAGCGATTGCGCTTGTGAACACGGAATTTTCCAGGTCTAAAAAAAAAGATCTGACCGTGGAACCACGACTGTATTTACAGTCGTGGGGTTTTGGTTACAGTCGTACGACTATAACATAAGTACAGTCGTACGATTGTAAGGTCGGGGCAGGTTGCAGAACCCATACCCCTTTGAATTAAAAATTGGGAAAAATCTTGAGCATTTAATGCTTAAGATTTTCTGGAAAAGAAGAAATAAAAAGGAAGCCAGAAAGAAAGAGAGGGGGGACTTTTGGCAGAAAATTGAAGGGGGGGATAGAGAGAAAGAAAGAAAAGAGCGAAAGAAAGAAGAGAGAAGACCAAAAAAAAAAAAAAAACCAAAAACCCACATTCTTCAACTCTTTTCTTCTAAGATTCAGAGAGTTAATACTTAAAACGAGTTAGAAATCCTAGGTTAATAACTTGAATTAACAAACACATTCAAATCTGGGATTTAAACCATCAGAAACCATGACTTTTTGGAGTATTTTTGGACCTCTCTTGCAACCTCAACACACAAGGAAAAGGAACGAATTCATGTGGATTGTCGCATTGCCAGGGGTCATACCAACGGTGGATCAGCGCCAAATAGGTAGACACTCCTTTTCCCTTCTCCTTTTCCAGCTTTCTGGGTGATTTAGTTGATTTTTGTGCATTTTTATTCAATTTTTTGCACTTCTGCTTCTAGAAATTAAGAACAGTCGTACGACTATTCTTGTCACAAAGAACAAGGGCACGACTGTAATTACAGTCGTGCCATTTCACCTATAGTCATACCACTATTGTTGAATTTCCTCAGTTTTATTTCTTTTCAAAGTTTTGGTGATTTTTGCTCCAGGTTAGACTACAGTGGCACGACTGTAGTTCTCAGCCAGAAGCAGAAATCCCTAAAATCCAAAAAATTCATAAAACCCCAAAAATTTCATAAAAATAAAAAACTTAAAGAATTTGACAAGTCCTGAAAAATGTCTAATCAAAATAAGGCGGATGATTCTTATACAGCACTTTATGTGTTTTTATAGTTAGACATTTGTTGCATTAGGATAGGTATCCATTATTTAGCCCGGTGAATTGTTGAAGTGTCACCTAAGTTCCTCTTGGTTTTGGGGGCACGGATACGAAACACCACCCATAGCCTCGTACGAACCCCTTCCTTCGGACCCTTGAGTGTGGAGAAGTGAGGAGTATATTTTGCTATGGGAGCCTTGATGTTATCCCGACTTTGGACCGAACTCATTTAAGCAACCCTAGTTGGATTCCCTTAGGATACCAAAATAAATCGTATGAATAGTTCTAAAATGCACCTTCATCATCCCTGGTTGGTGATCGAAGAGAACGCCTCCTAGGACTCGATTAGAATTTTATCGACTTGACCATGTTTGGAGGAATAAGGTTGGAGGAATACGATTTGTGCGTTAATTGCTACGTATTTCCGTTCCTTCATGACATACCATCATCTACATCATTTCACGAACATAACATACTACATGTAAAGCATTTGTGTGATACTAACTCACATCTTTTGTACAGCCATCTCCATTTTTGCAGGAAAATACATTAATCACCCGTGTGACATTTACACTAACCATATTTTTTGCAGCCATGCATCTTTTCATTATGTGAAAAAACATTAATTCACATACATCATTCGAGTGTCATAAGCATTCATATACATGCATAAAACATTCATGTGGGTCTTGAACAACCTCATAATGGTCACACACATTACACCGCCTACCAAGTACGAAGTCATTTAGGTGCTCCACAGGCGCCGAAAAAAATTCACTTCATTCCATTAAATCATTCAGGTGCTCCACAAGCGCCGAAAAAAAATTACATTTCATGCATTTAGGTGCTCCACGAGTGCCGAAAAATTTCATCACATACATTAAGTCATTTAATGGAAAATTGAAGGACTAAATGGCATTTTTTTGCCAAATCAGGGTGGGGCCCACAACAAAGTTGTGGGTTCTGTTCACCAGCCCGATTCCCAAGAAAATACACTAATTTTAAGACCAAATCGGACACTTTCAAAATTTCAGATTTTCACCGCTTCGTTGATTTTTTTCCGTTTTCGACTTTCTCCAAATAGGTCAGCACCAATTCCTCTACGCCATCATTCTCCCCGGGTTGGACAGAATTCGCCCTCGAATTTTCATCCTCAGAAGAATCACTGACATATGGTAGAAGGTGCTTCACATTGAAGACATCATGTGTACGAATCGAACTCGGCAACTTCAAGCGGTAAGCATTGGGATTAATTTTTGCAATGATCTCTACAGGCCCAATCTTCCGAGCGGAGAGCTTGTTGTAGTCGCCAACAGAAAAGCGATCCTTGGTTAGCACTGCCCAAGCAAAGTCTCCCGCTTCAAACTCCACATGTCGCCTTTTCTTGTCCGCAGTCTTCTTATACTTGGCTGTTGGATATGCCCTAGTCCCAAGGCCTTGGTCCTTGTGTTTGTATGATACATTGTACCTTTTATGTAAGATATGTATGATACAATTTGTGTTAATCAATAAAGGCATCAATCTATTTACTATATGTCTTGTGCAATATTTTAAATAGAGTATCCAATGGACATATCCATATCCATTTGTCAAGTGTGAGGCACTTGGCAGTAAGACTGTGGATAGGGAAAACGATATGGCCATAAAGTCATCCGTAGTCTGTTCCAATCATGGGAATGAATGGAACTAAAGACTATCATTAACCTTGGTTGTATGACGGTGTCTTACCGGTCATAGAACATGGAATGTCAACCAGGTTAATGGGTACATGCAAAAAGGGCATGGTACTGGATCGATCCACTTAACGAGAATCCACATGGTATAACATCACATCGGATTCTCGTGTAGTACTTGTATGGATCCTTTGACCTGACCATATGATGGTACTGGATGTGAAGTGGCATACTTTGGTGTACGCCCAACGGGCCTGTAACAGGGTGCCAAGTACGGGTACGTTCGGGTATGTTAATGAACATTGCAGTGCTATGGATATGCAGATGGGAATGTCACTCAGTGTTCCACTGAGAAGATATCACCGGCCTCTTGATGAATACAGCTGATAAGAGTGTGGCCACACCCAAACAAGTTGGAACTTGTTTATGAATATCAGTGCATTCGGGATCAAGTTAATGTCCATACACAATAGAGGGTGATCACACCATGCCTCTGTGTTGGACTTCGATATCGATGACATGGGATGTACAAGTTTAACTACTGGGTTAAAGTTTCAGTTTGACTGCTTACTCCGTCTTAATTGGGGGCTACAGTGGCTTGCTAGAGCCCAACTGGAGTCTGTGGGCCTTAGCTCACTGCCAACATAAAGACGGGCCCATCGGATCGTACACATTGAACGTCTGGACTTTAACTAGTCGGATTAAGTGTGTACTTGGTGTATACACATCAAAGCAAGAGAGGTGTATTAATTATATTATTTAGATCAATTGGATTGGTCAAATATAATATGATTAATATTTCTTAGGCCATCACTTAATTAATTCAATGAATTAAGTTAAGTATTTATTTCCTAGGTGGAAATAGTTCTACATGTATAGGTTTACATGTTTGTCATCTTATGGATGTCATATTTAATCTCTTGGTTTATTTGATATGTCAAATGAATTTTATTTTAGTGTAAGTAACATATTATATGGTATAAGAGTGTCACATACATGTGGGAATAAAATTTAATTTGACATCACATAAAATCAAAGATGTAAATATGGTGATGGGCATGAAAAAGGGATGCCCTTCATTGGTGACATGTGGGCCGAATTTATGGGAGATATTTTGCCAAGTTTGATGAGTCATATGTGATAAGAAGGATGACTCATGTTAAGGACAAATGTCATGATCATATGTGATGAGTCATGGTTTGACTCAGGGTGGAAAAGTTGGACTTTTCTACTTGAGATATTTTTGCATTTGTCTTTTGGTGATATAAAAGAAAATATGGCAGCCATATTTTTCTACTTCTTGGCCAAAAATCTCATCTCCCCTCACTCTCTCTTATTGATTTTCCGAACCGCTAGCACGGGTTTTAGTCCGAGAGCCGTTCGTGTACGGGACGAAGGAGGAAATCTAAGTTGGTTTCTGCAGTCATCATCTGTCTCTTGGAGAGACTTAAGGTGAAATTTTAAAACCTTCTTCCTTGTGCTTTGTGTTTTTGATTTCCACTACTTAAGCTCCTAGGACCGGATTCGAGGAAATCGACACGTATTTCCGCTTTTTCGGTCGATTTCCGGTGACGAATCCCAACAGTGGTATCAGAGCGGGCTTATGTTCCGTGGAAATCTCTAACTTGAAGTGAATCCCATGGTTTAAAATTTGGCGGTTTTGTGGATGGGATTTGTTTTCGGTTTGGGGTTTGTGATTTTGCCCCTTTGAATTTTACAAATGGAAAATTATATGCATAGGATTTATGCTAGATTTAATTTTCTATTTGTGTTGGTTATATATGTTATTTGCATATGGAATTGATTAGCATATGGTGCATGCTAGGGTTCCTATTTCTTTTTGCAAATATATATATATTATGGATGCTTGATTTTAATTCTTGGTTGATTTAATTTCTTGCATCTAGGTTGTATGCTAGATTTTATTTCTTGGATTTAATATCTTGCATATGTTGTTTTGAAAAAAACAAAATCACGGATCGTTTCGGGCAGAAACGGGGCTGCCTGCGGCGCTACGCGCCATAGGCAGCAGCAGCGGCGGGCCGGGCCCGAATTTGGATTTGGCGGGATTTTTGGGCCGGGCCGGGTTTTAAAATTTGTAAAATGTTTTAAAATTTGCGTGTTTATATTTTGGAAATTTAATGCGCATGGTTTCTTGAATGGAATTTATTTTTTGTTCATGTGATATTTATTTTGGAAATAAATACGGTAAATTGAAATTGGTTCGGGTTTTCTTGGCACGATTACCCGGACGGCTTATTTTGGAATTCATGGTTTCCCAATCGGATTGGGGGCAATTTTGCCTGGGTTGGAGGCCCAAAGCCCACACTGGTTAAGAACCATGATCGACCAAAATTTGGCGATATCAAGATAATGGCTATGGACAAATGAAATCGGATTAATTCATGCATGTAACATGCTTATAAATTACATGTATTGGTTTACATGATGTATTGAATTACATGTTGTATGATTGAATGTGTGGATGGATGTATATGGGCCTCATTTATGTTGGGTTGTAATATTCTTTTTACGGCCTGCGCGTCGTTTTTCCTTTTATGTAATTTTATTATATATATGCTGAAATTATGTAAGCAAGGAGCCGATTGGATTGGCAGACCCAGAAGGAATCGGAGGCGGCCCACCTGCTACTGTTCTAGTATAGGTTTACTAGAATGATATTAGGATGTAAATTTTGGCCCGTTGCATTCCATTCTTTATTTAATTATGCGATATTTTATTGGCATGTGCGAATGTATGTCCATATCCTATTTCACCCGCTTTTGCATCTAAGCCGTTATTAATTGAATCTAATAACCAAAAGGTAATTACTAAGTCTCTTAAAAGTGCTTCCCTCATCCAAAACCTACTCGAAGTGGGGATGGGCCAGTTGTAGACCAGCCCTCGCTGGATGCGCTGGAGCATCGTCATTTTGTATTGGGTTGGAGTATTGGTTACTCTGACATTTGGATGGAGGTTTGGACTTAGCATGGGCAGTAGGATGTTCCTGGCCCTAAGCACAGATGGGTAAGTGCCAACAGACCCATCAAACCGAGAGTCCCTAGGTTGGGATTGGACGGTGTTCCTACCTAAAAATTAGGGTATAGTTGTTCCAGGCCCTCGTCTGGCTATATCTTGATATAATATGGATCTCGGCCCATGAGCCCAACAACTCGGATTAATTAATAACACGATTCATTATTAATTATTTTATGGGAAAAATTTGTTAAGTCCTTTATTAACACTCATTTATTTTTCTGTGTAGTAATCAATGGCATCGAATAACACTTTATCACTGCGCACTATCCTTGAGAAGGACAAGCTTTCTGGTCCTAATTTCCTGGACTGGTCTAGGAACTTACGGATAGTTCTAAGACAGGAGTCTAAGGAATATGTACTGGAAAGGCCTGTACCGGCCGCACCTACTGGGCGTAATCCACCAGCTGCTCAGCTGGAGGAATACGGGGTGCATGTGAAGGATAACCGGGATGTTACTTGCCTTATGTTGGCGTGCATGGTCCCCGAACTGCAAAAACAGTTTATGGACCATGAGGCCTTTGCTATGATGATGTTTCAGGAGCAGGCACGTCAGGAAAGGTACCTGACGAATAAGGCATTCCATTCCTGCAAAATGGGGACTAGGACATCTGTGAGCGCTCACGTGCTCAAGATGAAGGGCTATTTGGATTCTTTAGCCCGTCTCGGGTCGCCCATTTCACAGGAATTGGCGGTTGATACCATCCTAGCTTCCTTGCCGGAGTCTTATGATCAGTTCATCTTGAATTACAACATGCAAGGGATGAACAAAGCTGTTAGTGAGCTGCATGGGATGCTTAAGCTTACTGAACAGTCAGTCAAAAAGACTCCATCGGTACTTATGGTAAACAAGGGGAAGGCTCCTCTTGTAAAGGCCAAGGCTAAGACAAAGGCTAAAGCAAAGGCTAAGAAAGCCAAAGCTAAGAAGGCCAAGGTCCAGCCTAAGGCCCGTCCTGAGGATGTCTGTTTCGGGTGCAAGCAGACGGGACATTGGAAACGATCATGTCTAAAGCTTCTGGGAGAGCAAAAGAAGGCGCAGGACGCGTCTTCATCAGGTATATATGTCATAGACATTAACCTTACTGTTTCAACATCTTGGGTATTGGATACTAGATGTGGTTCTCACATTTGTTGTAATGTGCAGGGACTTAGGAACAGAAGATCACTGGGATCAGGAGAAGTGGACTTGCGGGTCGGGAATGGAGCAAGGGTTGCAGCCATTGAGATCGGCGAGTACCAGCTTAAGATGCCTAGTGGATTAGTTTTGTTACTGGAACAATGTTATTTTGTACCTGCAATGTGCAGGAATATTATTTCTGTTTCAGTTTTGGATACTTCTGGATATGTATTTACTATTGGTAATGGTAAAATGGTTATATCTAGAGAAGGCATATTTTATGGAAATGCTCTATTAAATAATGGCCTTTATATCCTGAATTTAAATGAAACTAATCAAGTCTATCACATCAATACTAAAAGGATTAAACCAAATGAACTTAATCCTGTGTACCTTTGGCATTGTCGTTTAGGCCACATAAACGAGAAACGCATAGCTAGACTCCACAAAGCTGGAATTCTAGGATCTTTTGACTTGGAGTCACTTGATATTTGTGAGTCTTGTTTACGGGGTAAAATGACTAAAGCGCCTTTTAGCAAGAAAGCTAAAAGGGCTACTAGCTTATTAGACCTAATACATTCGGATGTATGTGGACCTATGAGCACTGCTGCTAGGGGTGGGTTTCTATACTTCGTCACCTTTATAGACGATTTCAGCAGATATGGCTATGTCTATTTGATGAAACACAAGTCTGAAACACTTGATCGGTTCAAGGAATTTAGGAACGAAGTAGAGAACCAATTAGGCCGAAATATGAAAGCCCTTCGGTCGGACCGAGGTGGCAAGTATATGAGCCTAGAGTTTGATTCATACTTGAGAGAGCATGGAATAGTTCCACAGCTCACTCCTCCAGGAACACCATAATGGAATGGGGTGTCTGAACGGAGGAATAGGACCCTGTTAGACATGGTCCGCTCAATGATGAGTCATGCTTCTCTCCCAACAAGTTTTTGGGGATATGCTCTTGAGACAGCAGCTCTCATTTTGAATAGTACTCCGACTAAGGCAGTGGAAAAGACCCCATTTGAGATATGGACGGGCAGGGCGCCCAATGTGTCATTCCTACGGATTTGGGGTTGTTATGCCCATGTCAAGAAATTGACTGGGGGCAAACTAGAACCCAAAACCGACAAATGCCTGTTTGTGGGCTACCCTAGGGAAACCAAAGGGTATTACTTCTACAACCCCGCCGAGAACAAGGTGTTCGTGGCACGAAAAGGGGTCTTTCTTGAAAATGAGTTCATTTCCAAGAAAGATAGTGGGAGTAATGTTGAACTCAAGGAAGTTCAAAGCTCAGAAACTCCTGAAAAGGATAACTCGGAGACCAGGGTGGAGCTTCCACAAGAGGAAGCACCAGCCCAGGTCACACAAGGACCTAGAAGGTCTGGTAGGGATTGTCGAGAACCTGAGAGATATGGGTTTCTTGTTACCGATGATAACACTCTTTTTATCTTCGACGAAGAAGAGCCGAAAACCTACCAGGAGGCTATAGCTAGCCCACTGTCTGCAAATTGGCAAAAATCCATGGAGGCGGAAATGCAATTTATGTACGATAATCAGGTTTGGAATCTGGTTGATCCACCTCCGGGTGCTAAGGTAATAGGTTGCAAGTGGTGCTACAAGCTTAAGCCAGACAACACCTTCAAGGGGCGGCTAGTAGCGAAAGGTTTCAGGCAAGTCCATGGAATCGACTATGATGAAACTTTCTCACCAGTCGCTATGCTCAAATCCATAAGGATCCTGCTGGCCATAGCCGCATGGTACGACTATGAGGTCTGGCAGATGGATGTCAAAACTGCTTTTCTTAATGGAAAGCTACTCGAGGATGTGTATATGACACAGCCTGAGGGTTTTGTCGATCCACAGAATCCTGAAATGGTATGCAAGCTTCAAAGGTCCATTTATGGATTAAAGCAAGCATCCCGAAGTTGGAATCTTCGATTCAATGAGGCTATAAAGGAATATGGCTTCATACAGAATCAAGATGAGCCTTGTGTGTACAAAAGGATTAGTGGGAGCATTGTCACATTCCTGGTCTTATATGTGGATGACATCCTTCTGATTGGAAGCGACATACCAACACTGCAAGGGGTAAAGCAGTGGTTGTGTAAGTGCTTCGCAATGAAGGACTTAGGCGAAGCTGAGACGATCCTAGGGATCAGGATCTACAGGGATAGACCCAATCGGCTCCTGGGCCTAAGTCAGGCCAAGTACATAGACAAAGTTCTGAAAAGATTCAGCATGGACCAGGCTAAGAAAGGGTTCTTGCCAATGGGTCATGGGCTGAAACTTAGTAAGAAAAACTGTCCTAACACAAGACAGGACAGGGAGAACATGAAATTAGTCCCATATGCTTCGGCTATAGGATCCATCATGTACGCTATGCTATGTACAAGACCTGATGTCACCTTTGCACTAAGTATGACTAGCAGGTACCAGCAAGATCCTGGGGAGGATCATTGGAAAGCTGTCAAAGCAATCCTAAAGTACCTTAATCGGACTAAGGATAGCTTCTTAGTGTATGAAGGTCAGGAAGAGTTATCAGTTACTGGGTACACTGATGCAAGCTTCCAGACCGACCAGGATGAATATAAGTCGCAGTCAGGATATGTATTCATGCTTAATGGTGGTGCTATAAGCTGGAGAAGCTCCAAGCAACCGACCATAGCGGATTCTATCACAGAAGCTGAGTACATTGCAGCGTGTGATGCAGCTAAGGATGCTGTATGGATAAAGAAGTTTATCATGGAACTGGGGGTAGTTTCAACTATCCAGGACCCAGTTGATATCTTCTGTGACAACAATGGGGCTGTTGCACAAGCTAAGGAGCCCCGGTCACATAGAAACTCGAAGCACGTACTCAGGAAGTTTCACCTCATCAGAGAAATCGTTGAGAGGGGTGATATTTCATTACGACGAGTGGACACCGAGGAGCATGCCGCAGATCCTTTGACCAAGGCGCTGGCTCAGCCCAAGCACGAGGGTCATATTAGATCTATAGGGATTAGGCCCATGCCTAGTTGGTACTAGTGCAAGTGGGAGATTGTTGGATATGCCCTAGTCCCAAGGCCTTGGTCCTTGTGTTTGTATGATACATTGTACCTTTTATGTAAGATATGTATGATACAATTTGTGTTAATCAATAAAGGCACAACTTCAAATCCCAACTCTTCACATGTTCACCCACCAAGCTGCGTAACAGATTACCCAAGGAAAGGTTCACCACTTCAGTTTGCCCATCCGTTTGAGGATGATACGCACTGCTAAAGTTCAGCTACGTGTTCACCATCTTCCACAAACTCCACCAAAAGTGACTCAGAAATCGCGTGTCCCGATCGGAAACAATGGACTCGGGCAGCCCATGCAACTTATACACCTCACGAAAGAACAACTGCGCCACTTTGACTGCATCCGTCGTCTTTTTACACGGAATAAAATGCACCATCTTAGAGAACCTGTCCACCACCACAAAAATTGAGTCGTTACCACGCTGAGTACGTGGCAAGCCCAATACAAAATCCATACTGATATCCACCCATGGCTGTGACGGCATTGGCAATGGCATATATAATCCGGCGTTTGTGGCTGTGCCCTTGGAAATCTGACAAACCCGGCAACGCTGCACAAACTTCCCCACTTCTTTGTGCATGGAAGACCAAAAATAGTTAGAGCGCACCAACTGCAATGTTCTGTCCCGACCAACATGACCTTCATTGTGTAGTTCCTGTATAATCTGTAGCCTCAAACTGCAATCAGGAATACACAACCGATTGCCCTTGAACAGAAACCCATCCTGTAAATGGAAATCCATCCGTTCTCCTGCTTCAATTTTTTTCAAGACAGCAGCAAAGTACAGGTCAGAATCAAACAACTCAGAAAAAATTTCAAATCCCGGTACCTGGACTGTCATGCGAGTCAGCAAAGTCTTTCTCCTACTCAGCGCATCAGCCACCTTATTTGCCACCCCAGACTTATGCTTGACTACAAATGTGAACTGCTGCAAATAGGCAACCCAACTAGCATGCCTTGCGGAAACCTTATCCTGGCTGTGCAGATGTTTGAGCGCTTCATGGTCAGCGTACAAGACGAACTCCCTTTGGAACAGATAATGCCTCCAATGCTTAACAGCCTGCACAACCGTATAAAACTCTACATCATAAGTGCTGTAATTCAATTTTGCTCCGGACAGCTTCTCACTGAAATAGGCTATTGGTTTTCCGCTCTGACTTAGCACTGCTCCAATCCCCAATTTCGAAGCATCAGAATGCAACTCAAAAGGCTGCTAGAAATCCGGCAAAACCAGTATGGGGGCTGTAGTCAATCGATGTTTAATCAGTTTAAACGCTTCCTCAACTGCCTCCGACCATTCGAACTTCCCTTTCTGCTTCATACAATCTGTGATAGGTGCCATTATAGTGCTAAAATGGGGAATGAAACGCCTATAAAAAGATGCCAACCCATGAAAGCTATGGACTTCAGTGATTGTACCGGGTCTAGGCCACTGCTGAACAGCCCGCACTTTCGCCTCATCAACCTGCAACCCCTTGTCCGACACCACATACCCCAGAAGCAGAACACTACTAGTCAAGAAAATGCACTTCTTCGAGGCAGCAAATAAACGCTCTTTCCGCAGCACCTCAAGCACAGCCCTCAAATGGCCCAAATGTTCAGCCTCATTAGCACTATATATCAATATATCATCAAAGTAAACCACTACAAACTTACCAATAAAAGGCCTCAACACTTGGTTCATTACTCTCATAAAGGTGCTAGGGGCATTTGAAAGTCCGAAGGGCATGACTAGCCATTCATACAGCCCTTCTCGCGTCTTGAATGCTGTTTTCCATTCATCTCCCGGTCGAATCCGTATGTGGTAATAACCACTCTTCAAATCCATCTTGCTAAACACAGTGGCACCACTTAATTGATCAAGTAAATCATCCAGCCTAGGGATAGGAAATCGGTACCTGACTGTGATTTTGTTGATGGCATGGCTGTCGACACACATCCGCCATGTTCCATCCTTTTTCGGGATCAATAATGCAGGTACAGCACAGGGACTGAGACTCTCCCGGATATATCCCTTGGCCAATAACTCCTCAACCTGCCTCCGCAACTCCTCATGTTCAACCGGGCTCATTCGGTAATGGGGTCGATTTGGAAGAACTGCTCCAGGCTCCAAATCAATCTGATGTTGTATATCTCGCAACGGTGGCAGATCATCCGATAAATCTTCAGGAAACAGATCCGCAAACTCCTGCAACAGAGGCTATACTGCTTCAGGAACCTGATGTTCCTCTGCTACTGTTTTTCCCACCAATGCAAAAACAATATCCGAATCCTACAACTCTTCATCAAACTGAGCCAATGACAATAAACTCCCAGTCTCCTTACTGGTCTCTTTCCGAGGAACCAGCACGATCTTCACACCCTCAAACACGAAACTGTAGGTGTTCCTCTTCCCATCATGGTGAACATCTCTGTCATACTGCCATGGACGCCCCAACAACAAGTGACATGCGTCCATCTCCACAACATCACACCAGACCTCATCCTTATATTTACTGCCCATTGAGAAAGGAACCAACACCCTTTGTGAAACTCTCAACTCACCTCCTTGTTTCAGCCAAGACAGTTTATACTGCTTAGGGTGCTTTTCAGTTGGAAGCCCTAACTTCTTCACTGCTTCAGCAGCCATTATATTTTCACAACAACCAGAATCAATGATAAATTTACATATTTTACCTTTGATGGTGCAGGTAGACTGGAATATGTTCTGCCTCAGCCAATTCTCCTCGACTACTTGAGGGGCCAGACACGACCTCCTCACCACCAGTGCAGGGCCTACATCTCCCCCCACAATCTCTTCATCGAACTCCTCTTCTTCAAAAACTGGCTCGCCTTCATCTTCGTCATCTTGACCCTCTTCATCAGCCACATCAGCAAACATGGCTCGTTTTCCTGCTTTCTTACATTCAGACTGACGATGGCCGACCTTTCCACACGCAAAACACTTCATACCACTACTCTGTCCTCCCCTTCTGTTATTATTGCTGGCCGTTACAGGTGTGGGATTTGGTGTAATTGCTGTTGCTGACCCTGAAGGTCGGGGTACTGCCACTGAGGTACGGGGTAACCCACTACTGTCGAATCCCGTAGGACGCGGTCTCCTCTCCATCCGCACTGCCCTTTGATGCGCCTCTGAAATAGTCAGGGGATCAAAATCGTTGACTGATTTTTCGGAGCTGCTCCCTTAACCCTCCAATATAACGAGACCCCAACTGTTCCTCCATTTCTTGGATATCATTCCGGGCTATTAATTGGTAGAAATCGGTGGTATATTCCTCGACCAATCGATTTTCCTGTCTCAGGTTTTGCAACCGTTGATACATCAATCGCTGATAGTTATAGGGTAGGAAATTCGACCGCATATGTTTCTTCAACTTCTCCCATGTCGAAACCTTAGACTTTCCCATTCGTTGCCTGGTCAGCTTCAACTGCTGCCACCAAGCCATCGCTCTCCCCCGTAATCTGGTCGCAACCAGCGGGACTCGCATGTTCTCAGGAACGCCCTTGAACTCTAAAACTTCCTCAACAGTCGCAAGCCAATCTAGGAAATCCTCCGGTTGAAGGGTACCATGGAATTCTGGGATTTCAGTCCGCAATCCACTCTCCCAACGTCGATCTTCGCCTGCCACACGACGCCTAATAGGAGCCTCTTCGCCATCTGAATCCTCTTCCTCGTCCTCTACGTCTCTACCGAACGGGTTTACCAGATTTGCTTGTCTCCCATGGGGCTGATTAACCCTAACTTGGGCCGCAATCATGTCTCCCATCCTCTCAGTCAATAGATCGACAGTCGCTTGGATTTGCTGTCCGATCGCTTGATTGAGGCGTTGCTTAATCCGTCGTTCCAGGTCCTCTTCCCCTGCGATGTCACCGACTCGTCTCTCTCTTCCTCGAGGCATGATGACGCAAGGTTAGGCTCTGATACCAACTGATGCAGCGGATAAACAATTGAACTCCGTTGATCGCGCACGATACCGAAAACGATTCTTCTAACCCTAGAATTTACGAAAATTCAAAGAGATAGGAAAAAGAGAATAAAATTTGAATTCAACAAAAACTGCATAATTCTTGTCTTACACGCCTTTAAAAAGTTTCTAGCAGCTAGGGTTAAAATTTCAGAAATAACAGAATAAAGAAAAAACTTTTACAACTTTGCAATTAGGTCCCTAAAAATATAAAAACGCAAAATACACTAATTTTAGGACCAAATAGGACACTTTCAAAATTTCAGATTTTCACTGCTTCGTTGATTTTTTTCCGTTTTCGACTTTCTCCAAATAGGTCAGCGCCAATTCCTCTACGCCATCAGTGCACTTGTTTCAGTTTGAATCTTTCCCAAAGTATAACAGCAACAAGTTCTCTTTGAGTCAACATGACTAGCTTTCTATTTTTTCTTCTTGTATTTGTTTTCCCCCTAATTAAGATGGCCTTTAATAAAACAAAAAAAATTACGTGACTGAATATTTAAATTATGTGTATTCGACATATATAAATACTTAGTGTTGAATATAATTGACTCTTTTGATAACTTTTATAGCTGAAAATTACAGAACAATAAATGAGACAATTTTATTTCTCATATATTATTTCATTTTTTAAATATAATAATGCTAATAAATGTGGTAAATATAAATAAAAAGAAAAATACATTACATTTAAATATAAAAACAATCAACTTAAAAATTAAACAACCCTAAATTTTATATATATATATATATATATATATATATATATATATATATATATATATATATATATACATATACATATACATATATACATATATTACTTGGTTTTAAAATGCTTTCAAGATCTCCTACTTCAACTATTTAATGTCTTTAGTTCTCGCCGAGTTGCCATTAATGGATTTGTAAGAGAAGAAGAAGAATACAAAGAGTATAATGGTTATTTTGTACATAAATCATTAAATTATAAGGCTAAGCTTGTGAAGTGTAAAACTTAGGGATCCATACGGTCGATTAACCGGTCCATGTGGATTTTTACAAACGGTTAACCATTTGAACGGTTTTTTAATTTAATAACCATAAGCTATCCATTATATCCGATTAACCATTAGTCGGTTAACCATTAATTTCGGTTGGTTAACCATTTCTTTACGGTTAACCATTTACAAAATAGACATTATATTTTACTAAATTTATAATATTCAAAACCTCAAATAAATAGACCATAAATCTCAAATATCAAATAAAAATATAAAATTACAAACCATAATCTTAATTATTAATTAAAATAACATTTTAACCATAAACTCTAATAATTAAAACCACTCAATACCCAAACCCAACACAATTCAGCTAGTCAAAGGGCGAGGAACAAATAGAGTTTATACGACCACAAAGCACCTCACAAGATGTCACTCCAACGCTCAAGTTCAAGGCAAGGCGGATGAGCACACAAAAACAAACAATGGCACACATCACATAGCGAACTAATGGCAATCCCGGTGAAGTCATTGGTCAAGGAGCAAAATCAGAGAACCTGAGGCTTGTAATGTACGGCTTAGGGTAGGTTTGATAAGGGAAATTTTAGGTGTACAACTCCTACGAATCAAGTAAAATATACAAATTGACTAAGTACTAAAGACGGGTCATGCAACTTTCAACTCAGAACTAGTCCTAAGAGTGTTTGCTTTGCTATTCTTTTTTTTTTTTTTTTTTTTTTTTTGAAATTAACTTGACAAAAAGAAGGCCTTATCCACACCCAATGGCCGAAACACAACTTAACGAGAAAACGAAAACAAAAGTTACAAGACATGGGTCAAGGCAATTAGATGATCGCCCTAATCCTTTATTCAACCAATGAAAAATTACAAGACATGGAACACAAATACTGGCTTAAAGATGCGAACCGGACAACCAAGACAGGCGTTTACAAACTCCAAATTTTACAAAAAGAAGCCGAACAAACACATTGACTCTATTTGGATTTTTTTTTTTTGTTTTTTTTGTTTTTTTTTTTTTTTTGAAACACAATTTTTCCATAGGACTAGATATGAAAGAGTTGAAATGCAAATGGTGATTGACCCCAAAATGAATGAACAACTTAGCCAATTACTTGATTTAGGAGAGGAGGGTGAGAAAGGAAAATCAAAGTGAAATGGTAAAAAGTTAGGATTATAGAGTTGGCTTGGTGAAGGTTTTTTAAGTCAAAAAGGTTAATTTAGTGGCTATGGGTGATCTAAGGGATGAATTAGTAGTTAGGGTTAGGGTTATTTAAGTCAAGGGGTTAATCCTAAGGGTCTCCACATATTAAGCTCTCGATGCCAAGTGCAAAACAACACCGGGTTCTACGATCTAGTGTGCCACGATTGTTTTTACCCTCACAAAGAAATAGAACCGATGTGAAATGGTTCTAAAGGCTCAAATTCTCACAAGTGTATTAGGGTTTGTATGCTAGGTCGTGTGACTCAACCAATGTTCCAAGGCGTAATCCTAGCTCAATCATGCAAGTAGGGGTAGAGGACTAATTCCCTAATGCAACCTAAATGACAAATCTAACCAATGGTTACCATCAAGAATCACAAACCACGCACAAACAAGCTAATGACTTGCAAACAACTCCTAATATCCCTAGCCAATTGCTATCAATCCAAGCACAGAGACTTAGGTTAGAGGGTGGATTAAGCAATGTTATTCAAACGGCAATTGACACATAAGCAACCTACAAATACTAACAGACCAAAAACAACCAAAACCAACTTCACATGCATTGAAAAGTAAAGCCTAAATCTAACCAAAAACCAACGCAAAACATCCAATCATGCAAAAATACCAACAAACACCAACAAACAATCAAAAAGTGCAATATAAGAAGAAGAAAAAGAAAGGGAGAAGTCCCTTTACCCACCCCACACTTAGATTGCACTTACTTCCAAAAGTGCAATGGAAGAAGAAGCAAACTAAATGGGAAAGGAAAAGGGTTACCTCACATATCGGGAGCTAGTGGTGGTGGCGGTGGGTACGGCCACCCTTGGGCGGCACAGAAGCGGGAGGCGAACGCCTCGACGTTGGCGAGCTGAGCTGCTTGCCAATCAAGGCACGCGTTCAGCCGCTGCTCAAGCAGAACCTGATGGACGGTTAAGCCTTCCAATTGCTCAATTATGCCATCCAACCGTCCTTCAATCCGCCCCATAAAATCTACCCCCACCGATACATTCTCCGCATCCTCCTCACTGTCCTCAGCTTCCTCACTCTCTTCCTCCTCGTCTACTTCCATAGGGGCCTTTCCCCGACATGAACCTCCTGCACTTAAAGGACCTGCAGCTGCCCCAACCTGGGAACAAGACAAGATTCCCTTCGAAAGCTTCTTGGGAAGAATGCTCTCGAGGTTCCTATAACAAGTATTACTATGAAAAAAACATGCAATACAAGTCACAATGTGTCCTAACCCTAGTTCGGACTTAGCTCGGTTGTGGTGATTGTATAAAGCTTCCATGACAAAGAAGCCCAAATGCACCTTAATTTCACTATGCACATGCCACAGGATCAACAATTCAAATGCATTAACCCGGTTGCTCTCAGTTTTTCCCGAAAAATTAAAACATACAAATTTATGAACTAATTGCAAAACAGGGTCATGGATTTGGGAAGTTTTGGCAAACCGAGGATGGTATACCCCTTGCCCTATCAAGCGCCAAAATTTCTTGGCATCCAAATTTTCGGGCCATTTATAACCATTCCCGTCAATCCCTATGCAAGCCCGAAGGCCATCAATATCCAAAGTCCGCTCAGTGCCAAAGAGGCAGAAGGTCATGCTTCTAAGGCCCGTATCCGGGTTGGTTTTAAAACTCAAGGTGGAGTAAAATTCTAGGTTTAGCTCCCTAAAGACTGGAGGGCTAGATTTCACAAATTCGTACCACCCTAGACTAGTCAATTTGGCTTTTACTCCCTCCGACCTATCCTGTACAAAGAGAAATTGCCAATCGAAAGTGCGAAATGGAGTGCTCTCTAAAGGAAATAAAGTTTTGTACTTCTTACCTTCATCGTCCGAAAGTAAAGGGAAGTGACATTTGTATTTCCTTGAGAGATTTGTCAGCGGGGCCATCAATTGGTCGGTGGGCAATTCGTCACGTGGCACCGGCTCCGGTGACGGTTCCATGGGCCGACGAGACGAACCGTGTCTCCGATCGGCGATGGTTTTCTTCTTCATCCTACAATTGCATAACCATAAAAATAAAACAAAAATCAAAAACACAAGAACACAAAGCCAAAGAACATCTAATGTCAAAGATACAAACCATAAAAAAAAAAGAAAAAGAAAGTAAAATAAAAACCCTATTCAGCAGTCAATCCATCAAAACCAAAATGAGGAAAAAAACAACAATCATAATAATAATAATAAACAAAAGAAAGAATAAAGCAAGAATTCATACCTGGTTCAATGAAATTGAAGCAAAATAAAACCCTAGGGCAAAATAATGGAGGAAAAGGGGTGAGATGGAGAAGAAGAAGAAGAAGGAAAGGAGAGTAAGAAGGGATAGGGAGAAGGAGAGAAAGGAAGGAAGAAGAAGAAGAATAGGGAAGGAGAAGGAGAGAATGGATTCTAGAGAGAGAGAGAGTGAAAAGGGGAGAGAGAAAGTGAGAGGGTGAGAGAAAGTGAGAGAGAGGAAGGAGAAGAAGAAGAAGTGGTCGGTTATGAGAAGGGGGGGAAGGTGGAAAGGGCATTAAATAGGCGGTGGAATAACCCTTGGAATTCAAAATTTAAACGCTCGGCACGCCGTGCCAAACACTCAGCACGGCGTGCTGAGCTAGTCAAAAACACGTACCTGGCAACAGAGTGATGGCACGCCGGTGTGCTATCTGGGCACGGCGTGCTGCCTTGAAAGTTGAATATGCGGCACGACGTGCTAATGTTTTGACACGGCGTGCTGATCTTTTTCTCACAATTCACTTTAGGAACAGAGGGACGGCACGTTGGCGTGCCATATTGGCACGTCGTTCCGCCCTTAAAACCTGAGATTGGCACGGCATGCCGAATGTGGCACGGCGTGCTGTTTACCTATGCACAAACCTCTCGTGGAACAGAACAAAGGCACGCGGGCATGCTAAAATGACACGCCGTGCCGCCCTGCATACCATTACCTTGGCACGGCGTGCTGTTTACTTATGCACAATTTTCTTCCGGAACAGCAGCCTGGCACGATTTCGTGCCACCTTGGCACGCCACGTGCTACACCCAACTTCACCTTGGCACGGCGTGCTGCTTAATGACACGGCGTGCCACCCTGAATTCTGCCACTGTTGCTTTTTTTTCACATTTTGATTACGATTTTCGATTAACTTGCTTAAGTACCTAATCCTACACACAAAAACACATAAAAACATATTAACGTGAAAACTAATCTACACGGGAGGTATACGTACCTCAGTGCTATGTTTATAGTCGGAATAGCTCGACTCCTACGTCCGCGATTTGGCATTACACATCACGAAGGAGCAAGACTTGCTTCTCCTCCTTTATTCCTCCGCTGACATAGGGCTTCAACCGGTGCCCGTTTACTTGTCGAATTCCCTCCGGGGTTTCAATTGCCACCATCCCGGAGGGGTAAACCTTATGCACGATAAACAGTCCCGTCCATCGACTTCTCAGTTTGCCCGGAAATAGTTTCAATCGGAAATCGGACAAGAGCTCCAACTCCCCTTGGTTGAAACTCTTTTCTATCACATAAGCATCAATAGGGCAAAAAGAGTCTACAAAATTACAACTTTCAACATCTAACGGATATTTCATTGAGTTATAGACTTTGAAACTTACCTCCTCATTGTGCAACCTAAGAATAATCTTACCTTCCTGGACATCTATCAGAGTCCTACCGGTTGCAAGAAATGGCCTTCCAAGCAAAAGGGGCACCGCGCTATCTTCTTCCATATCCATCACCACGAAGTCTGCGGGGAAGATAAATTTATCCACTTTTACTAGCACGTCCTCGACCACCCCCTTTGGTCTCGTGAGAGATCTATCCGCCAATTGGAGGGTCATATTGGTTGGCTTTGGGTCTCCCAGTCCGAGTCTCCTGAAAAACGACAGAGGCATCAGATTTATACTTGCACCCAAGTCGCATAGGGCATTGGCGATCTCCAAGTTCCCTATCCGGCATGGGATAGTAAAACTGCCCTTATCTTTGAGCTTGGGTGGAAGTTTGTTAGTGATAATTGCCGAACATTCCTCTGTTAAAACCACCACTTCGTCCTCAGCTAGCTTTCGTTTCCCTGCAAGAAGTTCATTAAAGAATTTAGCATAAGAAGGCATCTCTTGGAGAGCCTCAATCAATGGCAAATTAAACTCTAACTTCTTAAAAATTTCCAGGAATTTGGAATATTTCTGCCCCAGTTTATCTTTCTTCTCCCTTTGAGGATAAGGAAGTTTAGGCACATAGGCTCTCACTGGGTCAGGAATTTTCCCTTTTACATTTATGCTAGGTTCAGGTTCAGAAATCGAGTCAGGGTTGCTTACCTCTCCCGACTCTTCACTTACCTCGGTAGGTTGGGATGGGATATCAGCGTTTTGCACCCGGTCCTCCACTTGCCAACCGCTTCGTAGGGTTATAGCCTGAGCTGTCTCCCGTTGATTACCCTTAGGGTTTTGTTCAGTTCTACTCGGAAGTGCTCCTTGAGGTCTTTCCTGCCTCTCCCTACTCAATTGAGCCACCTGCTTACCCAAATCCCTACAATATGCTTCATTATCAGCAAGCCGAGACGAGATGTCTTTTAGTAACGACAAAACCGTCTCATCTTGTTTAGACTGTTGAGGCTGCTGTGGAGATTGATCATTAGGAATAAATGGGGCCTTACCTAACCCCTGCTCACGGTGCTCATAATGGAATCCGGAAGGAGGTCTTAACACATTTTGGTTGTTACTATAGGACATGTTCGGGTGTTGATACCTTCTTCCGTAATTACTATTATTATTGAAGTTTTGTGAATAAGAGTTAGAGTTATTGTACCTTTGGTTTCCTCCACAAAACTTACGTTTTCGGACGACTGAGCGAATGGGTCGCCCAATTCACAATCTTGCCCGGGATGCTCCGCTCCGTATGATACACACAACACCGGTTGGTATTGTGGCCCATTTAAGTTCAGGCGGGACATCAACAGGTCCAACTTCTTGTTTACATGGTCCATAGCTGCATCTTGGCGTCCCAAATCTGCAGCTCGAACCTCATTCCTTGTTGGCATGTCCGACTGCCACAAGGTACTCTTTCTAGCCAGCTCCGCAATCAACTCCTCGACTTGTGTAGCAGTCTTCTTAAAAATGTCCCCACCTGCAGAAGAATCAATAATGGCACGGTCAGCTGGTGTCAAACCATGATAAAACGTGCTTACCTGAGTGAAACGCGGCATGTCATGGTGGGGGCAGTTCCGCAATAACCGTTGGAATCTCTGCTATGCTTCATTAAGAGTCTCCGTCCCAAATTACCGGAATCCCATGATCTCGTTCCTTAACTGAACCGTCTTTGATGGTGGGAAGTAGTATGCTAAGAATTGCTCTTCCAATTGGTCCCATGATGTCACTGATCCGGGCCTTAAGGATTTGTACCATTCCATTGCTCCCCCGCATAGTGAAAAGGGGAACAGCTTCAACCGCACAGCATCTTAGGGCACCCCATCGATTCGGACTGTATCGGCCACCATGAGGAACCGGTCTAAGTGATCATTGGGGTTGTCACTTATTCCGCCACTGAATAGTCTGTTCCCTTGGATCAAATGGATCATACTGGACTTCATCTCGAATTGATTGGCAGTGATGGCTGGGATAACCACTCCGGATCTGTTCCGGGGCTGATGTGGAGCTATTAGGTCAGTCATGACCATGTTATCTCTATCACCACCCCTTCTTCTGTTGAACTCCTCCCGCTCACGTCGGAGTTGCTCTTGCTCAACTCTTTCCCGGAGTTGTCTCTCCTCATCATCATGCTGCTGATGCTCCATTTGAACAATCTGCTCTTGGCGTACTCTACGGTTCCTGCTACACAAACGTTCAATTTCAGGGTTATAAGGTAAAAGCTCAGGATGCTGAGAGTGAGTTCGCATAAGCTAGAAAACACACACACACAGAAATTAAAGAAAACTAAATTGTAATAAATATTCACAGAAAAGAAAAATTATTTAACTATATGCACAGAAATGTTGCCTAGATCAGCAAATAGACCTTTTGCTAAATGATGCAGAAATATAAATCTCCCCGGCAACGGCGCCAAAAACTTGATGGGTCCTAGGCGTAGTAGTAAAACTAAACCTAGAAACGCACAACTAAGGCAGTGTACCTATCGTTGACAAGTAATAATTCTGGTTGGTCCAGGTATCGATCCCACAGAGAAAAGAATATTCTGCAAACACTAAACTACTCGGGTTCCTTGCGTGTCCTAGGCGGAACGTAGTTTGGGTTGATTATGTTAACAACCAAACTATCCTACTCCTAGTTGATCTATTCCAGCTTACTTTGCACTTGAGTTTTGTGTTATCAATTGGCGGTTTACCAACCTATGAATGCTAATGGGGATGGCTTTATCAATTAATTACAAAAGATGAATTTAACTCAACAATCAACCCTTAGTTATGTTCTTCCGATAATTCAACCTAGCGTATCTAGATCTTTTAGGTCCTTAGCCGGTTTCCCTTGTTTAGAGGCGGTCTAATTCTAAAGCTCAGAAAATAGGGGCACGTAAGTTCCACAGTGTCGTCAATACTAATGGTTTCCTAGGCGTCAATCTAGGTAATGCCACAAATATGAACTTAATAAATTAAGATCTTATGAGACTAGATATTCATTAAAGGAATTGCATAAAGAAAAGGAATAAAAATTGAAATTAACTTGCAATCAATTGTATTAATCAAGAAAGATGAAACGAATTCAATGTTTACAACCAAACACAATCAAATTGCGGAATCAAAACTATCTTAATCAAATTACAAAAGAGAAGAAGAAAAACTTATGCCCTTTTGGTCCGATTAACCGGATTCCGACAGTGTGAAGATGCTTGGGGTGTACCTCTATAGACGAACTCAAGCCGGAACTAGGAACGTCGCAAAAGGGGAAGATTCTATGTAAAACTACAACCAATCGATGGTTCAAACTCAAAGAAAGCAAATAGTTCAAGCTCAAAACCTCACTACAAGTTTCTGCTCTCCCTCAAAAAGACTGGAAAAAGATCCTTTCAAACATAGAAAATAACCTATTTATACGGCTAGGTTAAAACCAGGAAAAAGAAGAGATGAAAGTAGGGCAACAGCAGGTTTCGGGGCTCGGCACGCCGTGCTGGTGGAGTTGGCACGCCGTGCTGTGCAGAACTGAAGGCGGCACACCGTGCTGCTGGAGGTGGCACGCCGTGCTGCTGGAGGTGGCACGCCGTGCCGTGCGATTTTTGGGGTTGGCACGCCGGGTTGATCTGAGCGGCACGAAAACGTGCCACTCCACTGGACTACTCCTCTTGGCACGCCGGGTTGGCACGCCGTGCCACCCTGATTTTCAGCACTTCGAACTCTTCCTCGCCGCCGATGCTCCAACTTCCGATCCGGGTCATAATACCTGTCCAAAACAAGCACAAAGAAACATAACGGCACCAACGCCACGGACCATAAAAACAACAAATCAACAAAAATTACAAAAACAACCCTAGAAAACACGAAAGATACTAAAAGTTATAAAAATCTATCCAAAACATAAAAATCACAAAATATTCAAAAACCACACAAACATTCACACAAAAAACTCTAAAAATTGCCGTTCAAACCACGAAATTGCCTAAAAGATAAGGTCAAAAACCGACCTTATCAATTAATTAATATAAGTGGTAGTTAAATAAACTTGTCAAACTCTATAGAATATATTAATGCTGAATGTTTTAATTTTAAGTGTTTAAATTAGTTATTCAACATGTTTAAATTAGTTAAGTGTTTAATTTCAAAAAATGTAGCAACAAATAGAGAGGAGCAAGAAATCGTTTAAACTTTAAAGATATGGAATAATTTGGAAAGAATTGCAGATTTTCTGTTATAGTTAGCTAAAAACTTAGGGATGTTTAAAATATTTATCATAATTAAACAAAAGTTATTGAATACATGAAACAAATTATGCAAAATACATAAATTACTTTCACTTATAATATGGTTTATTGTGTCGAATATATGTTCATAACTGTTCACTAAAAAGAATATTAAATTAAGTTGATGTAACATGTATAATAAATAATGAATGTAAGTGGATCTGTGACCTTCTGTTACTCTTTTTTCCATCTCGAATTTCCATGTTGAAGTGTAATGCTGGTCTGTTAGATACAATTAAACATCCAAATCACTTTAGCATATAAATCGGATTTCTAACAATTTCTGACCTATTTTTCGTAATATTTTAATTTTATTTTTTTCATTATTTAGAAAATCGAAGAGAATTTTTTATTATTGAAAAATTGATTTCTATTGATTTTTTTTTTTTTTTTTTTTAGTTTTCAGAAACATAACACAGGGATATACAATATTAAAAGAGAACTGTCTAGATAAAAAGATACCACATGCATATTTCTATTAAAACATAGAGATCTTGAGAATATAATGAGAGGCGTTGAGACAAAATTTGAATGACAATTAATACATAAGCATAGTGAAGTATATTGTATGTTTTGTAAAGGACAAACACATACGCGGTCCCTTCAAGTTTAATTTTTGAGTCGTTTGGCCCCCTTAACTATTTTAACGACATATCTAACCCCTTATCTAAAAGTCAAATGCATATGCAGCCCCTTCAACTTTTATTTTTGAGCCGCTTGGCCCCCTTAACTATTTTAGCGACCTATCTAACCCCTCATCTATTTTAAAATGGTATTTTTCGACATTTGAATGTTGATGTGTCGTATTTCTTCCTCCTCTTGAGTTTAATTAATTGCTGAGAAATCTTCACTTTATAATAGTTTGTAATATTAATTAGATAGAAGATAGTTTCCAGCGTGTGTCCTACATATCTTTAGTGTCGGACGCGTGTAATGCATGGTACTCTGTTGTATCTGGTTATGTTCACTCAAAGGTTTAAAAATTTATTTTAAAATAGATGAGGGGTTAGATGGGTTGCTAAAATAGTTGAGGGGGCCAAACGGCTCAAAAATAAAAATTGAAGGGGCTACGTATATATTTTACCTTTAAATGAGGGGTTAGATAGATCGATAAAATAGTTGAAGGGGCCAAGCGACTCAAAAATTAAAGTTGAAGGGCCATATATGTATTTGGCCTTTTGTAAATTAGATTTGGAACTTACCAAAATTAAGACATGCATTCTGTAAAATATTAATTATAATTTTCATACTGATTAGTGTGGCCAATCCATTATATACTTGGAATTGTTTCATGAGAAATCATTCAAATATTTTACTAATACCCATTAATATTTCATTATTATAGCTCAAATTACAACAACTCACATTCGATGAAAAAAGACTAGCATTTTCGAATAAGATCGCAAAGACAACTCACCAATTTTATTATTATCCGAGGAAAAAACCGGAAACAACAAAAAGATTAATAATCTGCCACTTAAGAACAAAGAACACAAATTTCACATTAACAATGGATTTCAAAATAAAAATTTATCTTCATGAACCAAAATAACGATCTTCAGACCAATAAACAACAAAAAAAAATTATCATATGATGCAATATTAAAAGACATAAATTCATAATATGTATATAAAACCCATGCGATGCACAGCTAAGCGACTGGTTTTTATATAGGGCATTTTACATAAATACATAACTTTTGGCACCATATAACATTTTTACCTTAAAAGAAAAAGTTTGCTTAAATACCTTAAAAACTTTTCAAAATTTCAAAAATACCTAAAACAAAAATTATCCTATTTACGTGATTCTTTCACAAAATAAACAACAAAACACAAATCAAAATCTCCAAAATACCTTCTCTACTTTGTCCACGTTTCTCTCTCCTCTTTTTATAATTTTTAATTTAATTTCGCATTTATCTCTCAATCCGTTTATTTTTTTGTCATGCGACTTTAGAAAGTTTTTTTTATTTTTTTTTTATCTTCGAAACAAAGTCCATATGTATATACTTTTATCGACATATTTTTTTCACTAAAGTATAACTAATTATGCCTTTGTATATTAAGGTATAACTAAAGTATAATTAAGGTATAACTAAAGTATAATCACTGTAATAGTGTATCTTAATGTATAAATAAGGTATAATTAAGGTATAAATAAGGTATAATCAATGTAATAGTGTATTTTAAGGTATAACTAAGGTATAACTGAGGTATAATCACTATAATAGTGTATCTTAAGGTATAATTAAGGTATAACTAAGGTATAACTAATGTATAATTACTGTAATAGTATATCTTAAGGTATAATTACGGTATAACTAAGGTATAATTACTGTAATAGTGTATCTTAAGGTATAATTAAGGTATAAAAAGGTATAATCACTGTAATAGCTTATCTTAAGGTATAATTAATGTATAAGTAACGTATAATCAATATAATAATGTATCTTAGGGTATAAATAGGGTATAAATAAGGAATAACTAAGGTATAATCACTAGAATAGTGTATCTTAAGGTATAATTAAGGTATAACTAAGGTATAAAGAGTGTATAAATAGTGTATAAACAATGTATAAAGTGTATAAACGGTGTATAAATAATGTATAATAATATATAAGAAGTGTATAATAATGTATAACAATGTATAAGAAGTGTATAAATAATGTATAAATAATGTATAAACAGTGTATAATGTATAAACAATGTATAACAGTGTATAAACAATGTATAACAGTGTATAAACAATGTATAAACAGTGTATAAACAGTGTATAAAAGTGTATAACAATGTATAATAAATGTATAAACATATAACATTGTATAAAAAGTGTATAATGCATAACAATGTATAAGTAGTGTATAAACAATGTATAAGCAATGTATAACAGTGTATAAGAAGTGTATAAACAGTGTATAACAATGTATAAATAATGTATAAACAATATATAAACAGTGTATAATGTATAAATAATATATAAATAATGTATAAACAAAGTATAACAGTGTATAAACAATGTATACAGTGTATAAACAGTGTATAAAAGTGTATAATAAATGTATAAACATATAACATTGTATAAAAAAGTGTATAATGTATAACAATGTATAAGTAGTGTATAAACAATGTATAAGCAATGTATAACAGTGTATAACAATGTATAACAGTGTATAACAAGTGTATAAATAGTGTATAACAATGTATAACAGTGTATAAATAATGTATAAACAATGTATAAATAATGTATAAACAAAGTATAACAGTGTATAAACAGTGTATAAAAGAGTGTATAACAATGTATAAAAGTGTATAACAATGTATAATAAATGTATAAACATATAACATTGTATAAAAAAGTGTATAATGTATAACAATATATAAGTAGTGTATAAACAATGTATAAGCAATGTATAACAGTGTATAAGAAGTGTATAAACAGTGTATAAAAATGTATAACAGTGTATAAATAATGTATAAACAATGTATAAACAGTGTATAATGTATAAAAAATGTATAAATAATATATAAACAATGTATAATAGTGTATAAACAACGTATAAATAATGTATAAATAATGTATAAACAATGTATAAATAGTGTATAAACAGTGAATAACAAATGTATAATAAGTGTATAAACATATAATATTGTATAAGAAGTGTATAATGTATAAATGTCACAAACTACTCAAAGGGCAATAATATTCATAAATTTCCTCTTAGCAAATGCCAACCACCATTTGTTTGGAGTTCCATTGGGTCTATATGCAACACTTAGCAATCTTCCACTTGTCTCTTCCATAATTTGCTTCAGATAATTTCTGAACAGCTCTGCAAGTAAGCATTCAAAAAGCACATATGAGCATTCAATCTTAGTTCATCAAAATAGAAGTAGCCACTTCCTAGCATGGAAGACACAAAGCGAAACGTTGCCTCCAAAACCAAGAACCGCAAGAGCTTTGAATATTGTGGAATTATAGTTTCATATCAATGATCCAATTGCAGTTTCTGTAGTCAACTGAAATTACTTGTTTTTGTAATGTAATCTAACCACATTACGCTTCACTTCCATTTCATAGATAAAGGGACCATTTTCTTAATTTGATATAATTGGTCTCAGTAAGAACATTAAAAATTGTACTATTAGTCTAATATGAGAAAAATTTTCCTGGTAATCATAATCTACAAAAACGAGTCAAAATCATATGGACAACATGATTAGGAAACTAGATAACCAGGAATGACTTCTGTAAAATACAAGTGATAAAGCACAAACAAATTGAGGTCACTCTGATACTATCCCTACACTTTAAGAGATGAGACACAGGAGGAATTAGGAAATCTCAAAGGAGAAAATCATTTCAATTTAACAAGTCAACAATTAACAATTAGCACTTCAAAGATTCTCAACCAAAACAAATTCAATTTCTCACCAATTTTAAGCTCACATACAAAAAGCCAAAAAAGAAAAAAGAATATTGTGAATACCTACGAATTAGAAAGACTGTGAGACTGGAGAAGATCGGGGTGACGGCGGTGCAGTAGAGCCAGGGAGTGATAGAATGGCAGAGAACCCAAATCGTATTTTGGAGACTGGAGTTAGAGTGGATTTGTGGATGGTGGAGAGATCTGTATACAAAAATGGATTTGACCGTAAAAGTCTAAAGATTAAAGAAAATAAAATATAAGAATAAAAATTAATATATTTTCGGGGAAAAGACACAATTATTTGTGTGTTAAAAAAGAGTGAAAGAACTCACAGAGAGGCGACCATCGGGCTGAAACTGGAAGTGACGTGAGACAGAATCTGAAGTTTCAATCCAGTAGACTGGCAATTGCGGTAATGGTGGGTTCTCCGGCTCTTTTTTCTGCATCGTAATCTTTTCCTGGTTGTGATTCATACGGAAGAAAGTGAGTAGAGAAAGAGAGAGAGGGAGAGCAAAAATGATTAGTAAGAAATTGCTTGAAATGGTTAATGAGCGGATACCAGTAGGTTCATGACTGCGAATTGAAGGTGAAACAAGGCCAGATAAGATTCAACCTGTTCTTCTGTGCAGGAAGTGGACTAGCTGAACTACCATGGGGATAGGGAAAAAAAATTGACAGAAAAAGAGAGAAAGAGAGGGGAAGAGAGAGAGAGAGAACATATAAAAACGTAAAAAAAAGAAAAACATAAATATTAAAGTAATGAATAAAAGAATTTAAAAAAAAAAGGTAATTCAGTAAATAGTGAAAGGTATTGTTTGAAAGTAAACTTGATTTTGGGTGTAAAACTGACAATTTCCCTTTTATATATCCATTATTGCTACTCTTCTCTGTACACGGATAATGTAGTCTACAGCCAAACCAAACCCCATTATCCGCATTAATATTTTAATATTACTACTATTTTATCAATAATTTTTTGTTTTTGTCCGTATTCATTTATTTTATTTTCATTGTTGCTCGGATCTTTCTATTTAAAATGTCACTACAACAAAAGGGGCCTATAGGGACAGAATTTTTGCGACGCAAATAAAATTTGTCACCATATTCCAGAATTTACCAACGTATTTTTATTTGTGTCGCTTGTCATTTTCGCTTAAGGACATTCTTATTATTTTGTCGGCATTTTTTTTTCGAGTAAAAGACATTTTGAATTTTGCGTCAATAAAAATATCCCAATATTTTTCACATTAAGATACTTTTTATTTTTGTCGTTATATATATAAATTTAGCGACACTTTTCTATTTGTGTCGATTCTTATTATCATTTAATGATGCTTTTAAATTTATGTTGTATTTAGAAAAATAATTTGACGACAATTTTTAAAAAACCATCGGTATTTTCTAATGTTAATTACTGTTTAATTTTTTTTTTTTTTCTGATTTAGAGATATTTTTATTTATAATAGCTAAGAAGATAATGATTCATATATTTATAATTTAATTTATAAATAACTTGATATTTATCCTTTTTTATATAATGATGTTTTTTTAATTAATAATTTAATAAAATTTTGGAATTCCCTCCAAAATTACTAATTACTTGTAACTCTTCCCTCCTTAATTACTAATTACCTATAATTTTTCCCTCCTTTTTTCTCTTATCTACGTTGGCCATTAACTCCATAAATTGGACAATTCTTTATGGACTCTACCCCACCAATTCCACTGTCTCAAAAGGTATTTCTATGTTTTCATTTATTTTTTTTTTTTGTTGCCCCAAGTTTATGGTTAAAAAAAAACCTCTTTTAATTACATATTACTATTTAACTTTAATTTTTTGGATTATGATTGTTAAAGCTAATTTCATAGATAAACATGGCAAAAAGGAGATTGAGAGGCATTCATATTAGTACTCAACAAGGAGCAAGCGAGTCGAATTTAGTGGAAACAAATATTCCGAATGTAGACAGTGATGAGACTCAAGCACCTAGCGATTATGAATTAAGTGACTCTCAAATAATTTTACCTAATGTAAAAAGTGAGATCCAATCCCCTGGCAATCATCAATCAAATGACAATCACGGGTAAGAAAATGATCCACGGGGCACTCAAGCTTATGATGATGTAGAAATTAGAGGTAAGATTTTATCATTTTACTATTAATTATTTTATATTTTTATTTTTTGTCTATAGTGGAAAAGAAACTGTGATTCAGATTATTCATCGTCATAATGCCTATGTTTTATATATATATTCATTGTTAATAGATGATCAAGGAATGGTTCGAAAGAAACGCGGATCTACTCGCGCTATGTATGTTTGGACCCTACCCGAAGGACAAAAAATTATTGTTAATTGCAATAATCTAGGGCAACCAATTAAAAAGGGGGGCGGTATTTTGGGGGGATGGCTAGGCACTGTTGCTAGAAAGAAGGAATTTTGCTCTATTGAATATTCGGATTGGAGGTATATGCCTCCTCATTACAAAGAGGATTTACTCGCTTTGACAAAGGTATTAAACATGTTAAATCATTAATATTATTTTGTCTAATCAAATTAATTATAATATCTATGATTTGCCTATATATATAATTATATATATGATTGCAGAAATATTTTGAACTACCTAATAATGAGAATTTGGAAAGATGGATATTAGCATCCATAGCATCTAAGTGGAGAAATTATAAGCATGGATTAAAATCCAAACATTTTCAACCCAACAAAACTCAAGAAGAACTAGAAAACTCAGTTCCAGATGGAGTATTTCCGAATCAATGGAAGAAACTTGTGGAATATTGGTTTACTGAAAAATCACAGGTGACATATATAACTTACACATTTCTCTATATTTGAAGAATCAATTTACTAGTTTTGAATTTTTTTTTTTTTTTTTTTTTTTTGTACAAATGCTCTCAGCTAAAGGCAAGAAAGCAAGATCTAATAATACAACATTGCATACCTCAGGTTCAATGAGTTTTGCAAGAAAAAAAGATGAAAATGTAAGTTTTATTTAATTTTGTCATCTCTAATTTTTAGTTTATGTGAAGTGTGATGTTTAGGAGGGTTTAAAAAAGGGTTTAGTTGGCCAAATTCCGTTGCTTGGCTCTCCATTGTCTGATGTTGATGTGTAATTATAATTAATTATACTTCTTTTTGTTAATTTTGATATAATTATATCATATCCTCACTCAATTCTTACCCAGAAAAAAACATGGTCATCAATTAATTAATTGTTTGTGTTTCCCATTTTTGACTTATGTAATTGGTGGACACGTGGATTTCTATGCATGCCACTTATGCACCATCTATCTTTAATTATCCTAAAGTTAATTAGACGTATATGCATGTATGGAAAATTGTGAATTTCTGAATTAGTTTATATAGGCAAGTGAATATTTCTGAATTAGTCTATTAGTTTATGTGACTTCTACTTAATTAACCCTTACAACAGGAGGTTGAGCATGGAAAAAAGTTGGGGCAAATTGAGTTTTTTAGAATTACTCATAAAAGGAAAAATGGAAGTTTTGTCAATGCTCAGACACAAAAGCTTGTGGTAAATATTTATTCACATTCAAATGTTGATAGTGCTAATTTATAAATGTAATAATATCTATTGACTACTTTATACAAATAAAATAGGAGAAAGCTACCAACATTGTTGCAGGGCTTCAACTGTTGAAGATCCTAACCTCAATATTATTGAGGATGAAGTATACAATGAAATGATTGGAAAAGATCAATATGGTCAAATTAGAGGTTATGGACTTGGAGTTAATAGTGCACAATTGTTTGGACCTGATTCTCAGCCTAGGAAAAAGTGTCATCATGATGTTATGGAACTTCAAAAGCATCTTGATGAAATCCATGAAAATTATGAGGAAAAGATAGTCTGCTTGAGAGAAGAGTACGAAGACAAGATGTCAGAAATGAAAAATCACTATGAAACTGAGATGGCAAAAATGAAGATTGATCAAGAATTTAAAATGGAAGAATTAAAAAGAAATTTGAACACGGTCAATTGTGTCGCTATGACACCTTTCTTTCTGGGGTTAGTAATTTTATAATTGATTAAGTATTCTTGTGATATATATTAACATAATGTGACCATGATTTTAACAAAAATTTGAATTTTACTTATTTTTTTTCAGGCCCAAATTTGTCATACAAATTCACAAGCTTTTCATGTGATGTCATCATGGAAATGAAGTTTACCAAGAAATCAAGCGTAGCATTAAATTTTTTCCATAGTAATTTTATTGTGATGTTTTCTTTTATCAATGACTTTGGTTTCTTTAAGTAGTTATGGTTTATTGTATAAATTTAGTTAATTATCAAGTCTTTTTTTTTTTGTCAAATTTAAGTAGTTATGGTTTTTTTGCTTCAAGTTCATGTGTCTATTCTATGCCTTTCTGCAAGTTTACAATCTTTCTAGCATTAATGATTTGAAATTGGCTTTTCAACCTTTTCTAGCTATCCTTAGAAGTAGGATAAAAAAGTGTATACATGGAATTATGGTCTAATACTCTATATTAGTTACATAAATATAACAAATTCATCATATACCACATTATTTTAAGTAAATGACGTGTAAAGCCCAAAGTGGAGGGGCTAGTTGGATGCTTTATTTCCTTAATCTTTTATATATATATATTTTTTAACTAATTATTGGTGTATTTGATGAAGATATGGAGACCAAGGAGAGAAACATATGCAAGTGAAGGAGAAGTGGATGAGAAACCCAGATCATGGCAGAAGAGATCATCATTAGCAGTAAGAGATCCAATCAAAATTGTAGAAATGAACACCTCATTCTCAACTCCAAGAAACCACAAATCTAATCTGTATCAATATCACAATAACCTGGTTTTAAAAAAAATATATCATATTTCTATTTGCATGTCGAACTTTTATTAGTAATTCTCGTTGTATCAGTAGGGCTGTTGGATATTTGAGTGAGACTATTATAGGATAAATATGTTGGAAATGCCCTAGTCCCGAGGCATTGGTCCTTGCATTTGTATCATACATTAATTGGATTCATGTATTATACTTATTTGTGTTATTAATAAAGGCATTAATTCATTTATTATATTTATCTTGTGCAATATATTAAATGAAGTATCCGATGGACATATCCATATCCATGATGACCAGTGTCATGCACTTGGCAGTAAGACCATGGATAGGGTAAACAATATGACCATAAATAGATCCGTAGTCTGTTCCAGTCATGGGAATGAATGGAACAAAAGACTATCATTAACCTGGTTGTATGGCGATGTCTTACCGGTCATTGGACATGGAATGTCAACCAAGTTAATGGGTACATGCATAATGATGCATGATAAATACACACACTTAGAAGCAAGTGTACTTCGTCGCTCAAGTAATATATAGTAAGTAGAGTATCGATCCCACGAGGACTAATTATGCTAACCCTAAAAATAGTCAGATTTCTATCAATCTAGGTGGAGAGAATGACAAATCTTTGATTTTGGATTGTGAATTAAAATTACTGCTAAAAACAATTAAATTAAAATTAAGAATGTAATAAAATTGTATAAGAGAAATTCAATGAGGAAGCTAACTAAGGCGTCCGGTTTCACTTAGCATTAATTCCAGCAATATTTTATATTATGCAATTAATTCGATTAAATTCCAAAATGGCGATTTCCATAAATAATCAATACCGGTTAGGGCTATTAATTCTAATTCTTAACCTAAACACTTAAACCTCTCAGTTCTAAGCGTCAAGCCAGAAAGCATTAAGTCTAAGAAATCCTAGCACTAACTAGTGAGCCACTAGAGCAATGGTCATGCAAAAGTCATGTTGTATGATTCCATTAATCTAGTCCTTTGGTCAATTATAGATTAACTATGAACATTGGAATTGATGGTCACGCATCCAAAGCATTAAACATACACAACACAATATTGGAAAATAATACTAATGAAAATTGCATTAAACATAAAATAATTACATGAAACAATTGCTAAGATCCACCATAGCCTTAGCTATGGTGGAATTAGTTCATCACTAAACTAATAACACAAAAATGGATTAAAGAAAACATGGTAAAGAGAAAGGTTTAGAGAAAACTAGAATCAAAGTGGTTGATGTACGAGTCGTTGAGATGAAAAGATGAATGCTCCTCCGAACCCTAGCTCCCAAAAACACGGTCTCCCAATCCACTCTTCCAAGAGAGAAAGTAAGAATAAAATCTGCAAAATTAAACTCTAAAACTAAACTCCAAAAAACCTAAAAAAACTACAGCTGAATGATGAATAATCTCCTTTTCTAACTCTCCCTCCCTAAAACAAAAAGGAAAGAGGAATTCTAATAAGAGTAAAAAACCCTTCCTTCTTTTAAGGGAATTACCAAAAAGAAGAAAACATTCCTCCTTTGACAAGGAGTCCATTAGCTATCAAGATTTCTCAGCCAAAAGACTTCTAGTTCACTCCTCAATGAGACCAAACCCCGTAGCTTTTCCTTGGCCCATCATGAACGTAGGCCCAAATCACCAAATCAGCTTTAAAACTCCAAAATCAGCACCTCCCAGGGCATGGTCATGCCTTAGGACTGCTCCTGGGCTGTTTTAAGTCAATTTTGCTCCTTTATCATGCACTTTTAGCTCTATTTTCTTCCTAGAGGTCCTAACAAGAAAAATACATAAAAAGGAAGTAAATTATGCCTTTAATAAATAAAATCAACTCAATTAAAGCACAAAAACAAAGGCAAAATAAGTATATAAAATACACTTATCACATAAGGGGGCATGGTACCGGATAGATCCACTAAACGAGAAATCCACATGGTATAGTATCACAAGTGATTCTCGTGTAGTACTTGTATGGATCCTTTGACCTGACCATATTATGGTGTTACATGTGAGGTCGCATACTTAGGGGTACGCCTAAAGGGCCTGTAATAGGGTGCCAAGTATGGGTACTTTCGGGTATGTCACTTAGCATGGTAATGCTATGGATATGCAGAAGGGATTTATCACTCAGTAATCCACTGGGAAGATATCACCGGCCTCTTGATGAATGTGACTGATAAGAGTGTGGCCACACCTAAATAAGTGGGAACTTGTTTGTGAGCTTCAGTGCATTCGGGATCAAGTTAATGTCCGACACAAAAGAGGGTGATCAATCCATGCCTCTGTGTTAGACACCGATATCGATGACATGGGATATACAAGTTTAAACTACAGGGTTATGATAACAGTTAGACTGCCATCTCCATCTTAATTGGGGGCTGCAGTGGCTTGCTAGAGCCCAACTGCAGTCTGCGGGCCAAAGGCCCGCTGCCAACATAAAGATGGGCCCACGGGATCGTACACATAGAACGACTGAACACAGACTTAAGGAATCACATGTGCACTTGGAGTATACACTATGGAGAGAGAGGTATATATATATTAATCATATTATAAAGATCAATTGTATTGATCCTAATAATAAAATTAATATATTCAATTGGCTCTTCATAATTAATTGGATTAATTATGAGATTATTTCCTAGGTGGAAATATTCATATGTATAGGTTTACATATGATTTTGTTTTGTGAAGATTTAATTTTAATTTGATGGATTAAATTAATTTGTCAAACTAATTTTAATTTAATGTAAATAATATATTACTTGGTGTAATATATTAAATACATGGGTATATTAAAATTGGGCTTGAAATTAATTTAAACCAGAATAATTAAAATTGGATTGGGCCTGAATTAAAAGATGGAAGCCCACACAGAATGAAAGGAGCCAAGCTGGGCCTAAATTCCCCTAGGGGAATTCAGCCACCCTAGGTATGAAAACCTAGGGTAAAAATTTCGGCCACCGATGACTTGAACACACTATAGCCGAATTCTCTAGCCCCTCTCTCACCATTGCTCGTTTTTCCTACGCTAGCACGGGTTATGTTCGTTAGGCGTTCGTGTACGAGAACGAGGAGGGAATCTAATTTGATTTCTGTAGTCTTTATCCATCTCTAGAAAGAGATATTTCGGGTAAGAATTTAATCTCTTTCTATTTCAATTTTAAGTTTTACAATTTCCACTTCAATTGCTCCTGGGACTGAATTTGAGGAAATCATCGCGTTCTTCCGCTTTTATCGGGTGATTTCCGGTGAAAAATCCCAACAAAATAAGACCAAGATTAGGTTCTACAACTTAACTTAAATTAAGTGGGTACACAGTATCAAAAACAATCCTTGCAAAAGTATGTCGAACTTCTTGTAGGCTTCCTGACGCCAATAACTCATAATCTAACTTGCTACCTTGCTTGGGGGAAAATCACCTCTCTGGACCACCCTTTCCAACACATTCAAACATCTTACATGCTCTCAAATACAATGCCAACTGAATAAAAACTAAATCTGTATATGAGGCTTGAGGATACTCTACCATTGCTCGAGAGACATAATGCTCATCAGTCATCATAGACAGTACTCGTTTAGTACATGTTGCAAGATCGATGACCTCATCAATCAATTCCTTCACAACTAGATCCCCAGGTTCAGCTAATTCATGAAAGCTGATGTCATGAGGTGTGCTGATTTTCCTTCCTATGCTTACTGCTACTGACATATCTCCACCATTGTGGACAGCAAGACAGAACACAGCAACCACCAAGGGATCCCTCGGTTTGTCAGCTAATGCTTTATGGAATGCTAACATTCCAACCTATAAGCTGCTGTGGCATGGTCTATAAGGTGCAAGAAACTTATCCATGTTGCGAAAAAGAGACAAAAGCATATTGGATCTCTTGTCTCATCTTTTAAACCCATGGTGAACAAAATAAGCTGCCTGAAACGACAGAAGGATTTCAAGAAGCCCAAATTTCCATAATAATCTCAAAGAAGCTTCAGCAGAACCATATGCTAGCATGTAGCTCATTTCTATCATCAGCCTTCCCTTATCAAGTCTTAAAATTGAGCTAGCACAATTTTTAGCATAGTGAGCTGTTTCTCTTGAAAATCGGAATCCCAAGCGAGCAGCAACTCTTATTGCACGAAGAATGCGAGCACAGTCCTCCTGAAAAGAAGTGCTTGCTAGCATTATAGTTCGCACTTTAGCCTTTTGAACATCTTGTAGACCTCCCATGTAATCATATACTATTTTTGCATATGGATCAAACATCAACCCATTAATGGTGAAGTCCCTGCCCAAACAATTCCTCCAACGAACATAATCCTTGTCATTACAGTCAAAAGGACACTGGAAATTGTTCCTGAAATCCCCACCAAACTTTCGTACAGTTGTGCTAAAACTTGAAACCTCCAATGTAGCATCTCCAATATGCACATGGCATATAGGGAACCTTCTACCAACTATTTCACATCGTGAAAATGCTCTAACTACCTCTTTAAGTACACCTGATGTTATTATGTCGAAGTCACCCAAAAGAATTTGTAGAAGGCGACTCATCTTTTGCTTCACAATTTGTACTAATTACTGACCCAAATTTCAGCTTCATTTACAAATTAAAACATCAAAAAAGATTTAAGCTTATTCAAATTATTCCAAACACTAACATGTTTCCAAAACTAACTTTGATCTACAAGCCTTGTAACTAAAAATTTCAAGTAATTTGATATTAAAATAGTTGCACCAGGTCAGAAGAAATTAAAACAGAAAAGTAGGAAATTGGAACTAACAAATACAAAGAGCGAAGGCCGTTGCGCCCCCCAAGCCGCCGTCCGGTAGCAACATTTTCAAATTTTTGGCCCGAAAGCAGCCGTCGTTTTGAGAGGAATTAGATATCAAAAAATGGCAATTAGAAATGGGAGAAAGGTGTGTAGGGAGTGAAATTGAAAATGAGAGTTAGAAGGAGAACATCCCATCTTCTCCAAGAATAGCAGTAGCTGAAAGAGGGAAGAAAGGGTTTTCGGGCTTTTTATTTTAACTTTTTTTTACATCCCAGGCAAAACGACATCGTTTTGCCTGGGATTTTTTTTTAATTACCCAAGGAAAACGACGTCGTTTTGCCTGGGCTGGAAAAAAAAAATCAGAAGTTGAGATTACTGCGAGAACTTCTTCATTCACTCACTGCACCAAATTCTCACCACCACACAACACACAGCCCCTTCCTGCCTCCTCCACCTGGCCACTCTCCGCCGCCCCGTCAGCCGCTCTCCCTCCGTTCGCCGCTCTCCGCATCTCCGCTCGTCCGCCGACCCTTCAATTAGGTAAGTTTCAGTTTTTAATTCCTAATTTTTTTATATTTTAGCCTAAATTAAATTTGAGATTTCACAATAAAATTGGATTGATTGGGATTGATTGTTATGATATTGTTATGGTCAAATTCCAGAATCTATTTCAAGATTACAAAATCTTTGGTATCTTAACTTCTCTAGGAACTCAATTTCAGGGCCTTTGCCAGTTATTCACGGTAGGGGCCTTCCTTCTTCATTATCAATTGACCTTTCCTACAACAACCTAAAGCTGACAGTTATATATTCATAAAAATCTAATGTTTTAGGCAGTTTTTTTATTCAGTTAAGGTTTACAACATACACCAAGTAGGGTCAAGTACTCAGAGCATCACAACTCTGTCCATGAAGAATTTTATGGAAAAAATTTTAATTTGCATCGGAATTTTCCATTGGAAATTATCAAACTCAAAATTGAATTTCATATGATATTGCTATGCCTTGGATTTTAGGACTTGAAACAGTTTTACAATTAAATATAGTTTGGTCCTTTGGTGTTGTTCTGGTTATTAACATATGTCCCTTGTGATGAATGCTTCTGTTGCACCTTAGTTCTAACAGTACTGCTCAAACTTACATTTTTACAATTAGAAAGCAGAAAACAAGAAAAAGAGCTGTGTAATTATTGAACAAATTAATGTTTAAATTTGGGTTAATCAGCCTTAATTAAACCGGAGATAAATACCAATATTATGTCGCCCTAAGTCCAACCTTCCATTGGCCTTGTCGCTGCTATAAATCCATATCTAGATTTAGATTCCAAACATATCCCTGTGCTAAATAGAATCATTAATCATCATCAGGCACTTTAAATTAATTATAAATTATAATCACACTTTCTAGACTTGATCAACGTTAAATTATCTGCCAAAAAAATTGATTTGGTGTTGTTCTGCTCATTAACATATGTCCCTTGTGATGAATGTTTCTGTTGCAAATAAATTGGATGTAGGGTTAATAAAATCATGCTTTTTTTAAAAATATTTTATATACTAGGCTTTAATTTGAACTTCAATTATTATAAATTTTATATAACAATAATAACAACAACAACAACAATAATAATAATAATAATAATAATAATAATAATAATAATAATAAATCTTCTCTTTGTGGTTAGATTGGATTGTCATAGGATCTTTGTGGGGTTCACATGTTTGGTGAATTGCATGTGATGTGAAGTGATCTAAACTACTTAATGGGACTATGGCTATAGTTTGAGGCTAATAAAGAGAAAAGGGAAAAGATCAATAATCTAGTGACTTGATGCTATGTTTGCAATGATCATACATTGACAATACATCCAGACTTGATGCTATGTTTGTTTCTTTTTCTATGAAAGAAAGAAAGTGTAGAATGCTAAAAAATTGTGATCATTAAATTTTCTAGATATATAAATTTTTATCTTGTAAACTAAAATTACTTATTAGTATCTAAAGCTTGCAAATAATATTGATGCTAAATATTAAAAAGCTTTTCATCACATGAAATGGTATGCTAACTTTAGATTTTTGCTTTCTTTTTATTAGATAATCACAATGGACAAAAGTTGGATGAATGAGTCTAGATCAAGTGATGCATATATGAATGGTGTGTCTAATTTTATTAAATTGGCAGTTGATAAATCATCTGTGAATGGAAAAATTTATTGCCCATGTAAGAAATGTTTTAATCGATATTCACATGATGCACAAACTGTTCATGGGCACCTGTTATGGAATGGTATACTAGAAGGGTATGAAAATTGGGTGTTCCATGGAGAATCAGTATTATCACCGTCACATGAACATCTTAATTTTGTGAATGCTACAAGTAGTAGTGGGCAAGCGAATCTTGATGGCCAGTATGACTTGCGCAATCTTCTTCAAACTGCATTTGGGATTATATCTGATAATGAACATTCAAATGCAACTAATGATGTTCCAACTATGGGCTCACCCATCAAAGAGCATCCTTCAGCTGATCTGAGTGATGATAGAGTACGATTTCAACAGCTAATGCAAGATTGTGATCAAGATCTATATCCAGGATGTATGAAATTCTCAAGATTATCATTTATATTGAGATTATACCATATTAAGTGTTTGAGTGGTTGGTCTGGCAAGTCTTTTAGCATGTTATTAGAATTATTGGTAGAGGCATTTCCGAGCAACAATCACTTACCATCATCTTATTACGAAGCAAAGAAAACGATCAAAGAATTAGGTTTGGGATACAAAAAAATTGATGCTTGTCCAAATGATTGTACATTATATTGGGGAGAGAAGAAGAACGAGGAACAATGCAGTGTGTGTTTGACATCAAGATGGATTGTTAACGATGATAATGATGCTGATCTAATGGAAGAGGAGAACGACAAACCACAGAAGAAAAAACCAGCTAAAGTCTTGTGGTATTTTCCTCTAATACCAAGGCTAAAAAGGCTTTATATGTGTTCAACAACTGCTTCTTCCATGAGGTGGCATGCCGAAGGTAGAAATAAAGATGGTAAGTTGAGGCACCCAGCAGATGCATTAGCTTGGAAGGAGTTCGATAAACAGTATCCAGAATTCGCATCAGATCCTCGTAGTGTGCGGCTTGGCTTAGCCAGTGATGGGTTCAATCCTTTTAGAACTATGAGTACTACATACAGTACTTGGCCAGTTGTTTTGGTTCCTTATAACTTGGAACCTTGGGCTTGTATGAAACAATCATCCTTGATATTGTCTATGGTCATCCCAGGAGAAAAGGGACCAGGAAATGATATTGATGTTTTCTTACAGCCTTTGATTGATGAATTGAAACAATTATGGGATGGTGTGGATGTGTATGATGCTTATACTAAGGACAACTTCAAGTTACGAGCTTCACTTATGTGGTCAATTAATGATTTTCCTGCTTACGCCAATTTATCGGGTTGGAGCACCAAGGGGCATGTAGCTTGTCCATCATGTGGGGAATCAACAAATTCACAATGGTTAAGTAATGGAGGAAAATTTTGTTATATGGGTCACCGAAGGTAATTGAGGCATGATCATCCTTTTAGATATGAAAAGGATCAATTTGATGGCACTGTTGAGTTACAATCAGCTCCACTGGCACCTTCTGGAACCGAAGTACTAAGGCAATTGCGTGGTGTTAATTTTGTTTACGGAAAAACAACAAAATCCAATAAAAAAGGAAAAGAGAACAAAATCCAAATGGCTAATAATCTAGTGCTGATAATGAAACAACAGTTTTTGAAGATGCCGATATCTTTTTCAATGAAAATGATGATGAACAAGAGGCTGCAACACATTGTTTATGGAAGAAAAGAAGTATATTTTTTGACCTTCCATATTGGAAGTTTAATCTTCTACGTCATAATTTGGATGTCATGCATATTGAGAAAAATATTTGCGATAATTTGATTGGCACTTTACTGAACATTGATGGCAAAAGTAAAGACAGCTATAAAGCAAGGATTGATTTAGTCAACATGGGAATTAGACAAGAACTTCATCCCATTAAACATAATAATGTAGTTCATTTGCCACAAGCATGTTACACAATGTCTTCAACGGAAAAAGAATTATTCTTGACTGTGTTGAAAAATATGAAGGTTCCCGATGGTTACGCTTCAAATATTTCAAGAGGTGTAAACTTGAAAGAGCGTAAACTTATGAATCTCAAAAGTCATGATGGCCATGTTTTGATGCAAGATATTCTTCCTATTGCTTTAAGATCATGTTTACCTCGTCCAGTAGTTGCTGTTGTCTCTGAGTTATGTTTATTTTTTAAGGCATTATATTGCAAAACCCTTGATCTGGATGAGCTTGATCAGTTAGAATTAAGGGTGGCTGAAACCTTTTGTAAACTGGAAAAAACTTTTCTTCCAGGGTTTTTTACTATTATGGTTCACTTAACCATACATTTAGTTGCTGAAGCTAGGCTTGGTGGTCCTGTGCATCATAGATGGATGTTTCCAATTGAGAGGTTAGATATTTGATTTTTGTTTTTAAAATGTTGTCTAATTCCACTTTCCATATTGCTGAAGTTCTTTTTTATTTGTGAACTATAATCTTTAAGGGGTTTGGTTTGATTTAAATCAAATGTTAGAAATAAAGCTCATCCAGAAGGTTCGATTGCAGAAGGTTATATTGCAGATGAATGTTTGATTTTTTGTTCCCGATATCTTGGAGGAGTTGAAACTACTTTCAATCGCCCACAAAGAAATTTTGATTGCGTAGATAGCACTGAAAAGTATATGTTTTCAAATGGAGGATGAATTTTAAGTAAAGTAGATAGTGCAGTTCTTGATGGCATGTCACTAAAGCAAGTCCATCGTTATGTGTTGCTTCACTATGACCAAATTTCTCCATTTAAGAGGTTACTTATTTATGGTTTATTTAGTTATTATTAGCAATATGCGAGTTAGAAATATATATGTCTTCAAACAGTGAATTTTTGGTTGATCAACGAAGAGCATATCGTCTAAATCGCCCTAACCAACATGAAGAGCAAAAATGGCTTCTAGAAAAATTTCCAGAGTGGCTCTTAAATCAGGTCAGTTAGGCATGGATATTTTAATAATTTTTTTGCTTTGTCAACGCATATTCTATTAAAAAACTTAAATAATTTATGCATGTGTTTTTTTTTATTATATGTTAGGTAACAAAGATGAAAGGGAATAATGTTTTAGAAGAAACAATATCTATTGCTAAAGGACCAAACAATATTATTAGAAGATTTAGTGGGTTCATAATTAATGGTTTTAGATTTCACACAAAAAAAAAGAGATAGATATAGGAATACTCAAAATAGTGGAGTAATTGTGTAGGTGGATGGGATTCCTTTTTATGGAGTTCTTAATGACATAATCGAGTTAGATTATTTAAGAAAATTCAAAATTGTGATGTTTAGATGCGATTGGTTTGATGTTAGTTCGAGGGGTGTGAAAAAAGATGAAAATGGTTGCACTTTGGTTAACTTCACTAGGCTAATTCATAGGGGTGAGCAATTGCAAGATGATCCTTTTGTTTTCTCGTCTCAAGCAAAACAAGTATTTTATATACAAGATCCGAAGCACAAAGAATGGTTTCAAGTGATTCACACTAAACCAAGAGATTTATATGATATGGGGACTTGCACACATCTCGAGGATGAAGATACGTACACTCAATGCATGCCTCACAATGTTGAAGCAGTTGATAACAATGAGCCCATCAATTGGGTTAGGGAGGATATGACTACATAAATTTCTTAGAAATGCTGTAAGTAATTTTATTAATTTCTTTTGAAAGTTATTTCTCAATTTCTTAAACCTTGAACTTTGTAGATAAAAGTGTTGATGTTTCTGTAATACTATATTTTAGATTATTTTGTTAATTGTCACATGTAAACTATTAGGTATGGGATTAATTCTAATTGTTAGAAATGTTTTTATAGGGACAGTGGATAAACTCAAAGTTGCTTTACTTCTGAGGTAGATTGGTATTTTCAAGTGAGTACACCTTTCAAAATTTCACTTTTTTTTCCTTGCTTCTGTTTTGATATCTTCTTCCCTTAGAAAATCGAACTCGGAATCTGCTCCTAACTGATGCAACATGATTTGATGATTAAACCAATACTTGTATGCTCTGTCCCTTGTTAGTGAATCAGATCCAATGGCTTTGCGTCGAGTAGGAAAGAAGCTTGCAATGGAAGATGTGTCCTATTGTCAATGGCCCTTCCCTGATCAGGTTTTAGATTTATGATTATCTTTATCAACTAAAATTAAGTGTTTTCCTAGATACACATGAAAACCGAGTTGTAATATGTTTCCAAAAGGCGAAACAACCTAATTGCTTATCTTGCAGTTTGGAGTATTTGGTATATGTGATGGACATGGTGCAGTAGCAGCTGTTGATTCTACAACCAAGTTAGTTTCTTACTTCAGTTTGTATTTGTTAGATTCCTCTAGATTTAATTTCACTTTTTTATTTTTAATAATGGAGCTACATCTTAAAGCACTTTTGGCTGGTGTTTAAAATGGTCATTTATTAAGTTTTTCATTTCATTTTGACTGGTTTAAGTTATTATAGAAACTATATCCTTGTGTATGATACCCTGCAGTTTTCCTTTCCCTTTGATTTCTCATTATTCTCATCTATTTTTGAGCAATTGTGATGTTTAGTAAATAAAAATTTCACACGACACATCTACAATTGATGGGGTTTGCAGAAGATATATAGTGGTTATCTTTGAAGCAAGCCCATAAAATGAAAGATTAGAGTTGAAGGCCCCAAATTGTTTGTTACCTTTTGCTGTGTTTGACATATGTATAGATGCATTTTGTTGTTAAAATATCTCTTTTTTTTCCATAGGTTATTTAAGATTGAATGATGTTTATGTGTATAAATGATATTAATATGACTTTCAATTAATGAATTGTTCCCTATGTTTTAAGGAATAGATGGCCAAATAGTTGAAGCTAGTGGGATGCACTTTCTTTTGTAAAACGAAGAGTGTTTAATAATATGCTAACATTCATTGTCTACGCATTCAGGCACATGAACTCTTAAAGCAAATCGCATTGAGATGCAAGGTTGGAGGCACTAAGGAGAAGTTTAAACATGTTTCTATAGTAAGAATTGTCGAAACATTATGATTTTAAAATTTCATTGTCAAAAGTCATACACATACTGCAATTGTATTGTTTTCAAGTTATAATAGCTTTCTTATATTTTATTGATACAATTTGTGCTTTATGTTCTAGAATTTTATATTTGTTGTTTTATTCATGATAACGAAAGGATGTAATGCACATTTAACCATTTTCAATTAAAATGTTGCCACAGTAATTTTAGAATTATATTTATGCGTCACAAATTTTAGAGACGTTTTTGAAAAAAATATGTTACTATTTTGTGACAGTTAATTTAAGTATAGCTAAATGGGGACGTTTTATAAAATTTTATGTCATAAATCCGTGACACTTTTAAATGAAGTGTTTTTGCTATTTGAGACAGAATGCATAACTAATGTAGCTGAATAACTACATAATTAAAATTATGCGTCAACAATTTTACGAGGCTTTAAGAAAATGTAGTGAATATATATAAATTCATAAATAAATAATTAAAAAAATATTAAGACGAAAAAAATGGAAGCGTCGTCAATTTTGAGATGCATAAATTAAAAGCGTTGCTCAATGATTCTTAGCAACATAACGTTAATGCGTCGTTAAATAAATCACGACACGAGTTTTAGCAACGCTAAGCGTCGGGAAGCATTTAAGGACACAAAAAGCGTCGTTAAACAACGATTTTCAGCGTCGCGATAGACCCCTTTTGTTGTAGTGTGTATACAAGGCCAAATAATTATTGTGTACTATTGTCACGAGTAGGTACACTGTGAAGCTCAAAGCATTTAACATATGCGAAACTAATAAGAGGTCCTTGATGACCATGATGAAAGCTATTGTCCACCTCATTTTAAACTGCTACTCCACTATCTCTCATCCTTTACCAGATATTATATGAATAATATAATCAAAATAAAGCTGAAGAAGTATAAAATATAAATAGTGTGGATGCTATTATTGCATGATAAATCTGCATTATTTCTCAAAAGCATAATCTAATTAAACTGCAGATAGTGTAGAAACAAGACAATGGAGAGACGTCCAAATATTCTAGCTATACCATATCCAGCACAAGGTCATGTGCTTCCTATGATGGAGCTTTCACAATGTTTAGTTAAACATGGTTTCAAAATCACATTTGTCAACACTGATTTTAATCATCAGAGGTTCTTAAACAAGGACTATATTGGGGATCATATTAGTCTGGTTTCAGTCTCAGATGGGTTGGAACCATGGGAAGATAGAAATGACGTGGTGAAGTTATCACAGTCACTTTTCAACGTGGCTCCAGCAAATCTAGAGGAGCTAATTCACAAGATTAATGAATCAGAAGATGATAAGATTACTTGTATGATTGTTGATCAGAATTGTGGTTGGGCTGTTGAAGTAGCTGAGAAGATGAATATCCACCGAGTTGTATTCTGGCCTGCATCAGCTGCCTTGCTTACTCTGTTCTTTAACGTGCACAAGTTAATTGAAGATGGAATCATTGATAAAAATGGTACAAAACCTCAATTCTTTATGCTCTTTAAATTCATAGATGGCAAAATAGCCCTAACTAGAAGTACGCACTGACCAAATATTTATGAGATTTGACCTTTTGCTATCAAAAGTGGCAACAATAAAATAATTGTTGTTGCATATGTTGCTTCTACAAAATATGTAATTGTATTTATCTCTTTTCTTCTTTTGATTAAGGAACTCCGTTGAAGAACAAGAAGATTCAATTGGCTCCAGCAATGCCTGCCATGAGTACTACAAATTTTCCATGGTCACGGTTTGGTAATGAGATTTTGAGCAAAATTGTCTTTCAAATTTTAGAGAAGAACATCAAGGCTACAAAATTGGCAGACCCGATAATTTGCAACTCAGTATATGATCTTGAGCCAGGAGCATTCACTTTGCAACCAAATATTCTCCCAATAGGACCACTTCTAGGAAGTGGCAGACAAGGCAATTCAGCTGGATGCTTCTGGCAGGAAGATGCAAATTGTTTGAAATGGCTAGACCAACAGCCACCGAAATCAGTAATTTACGTAGCATTTGGAAGTCACGCTATTTTGGACAAGAATCAATTCAAAGAATTAGTCCTGGGGCTTGAACTCACAGGTAAGCCATTCCTGTGGGTTGTGAGGCCTGGTATTACAAGAGAGACAAATGTGTATCCTCAAGGATTTTTAGAGAGAGTAGCCAACCAAGGGAAAATTGTCGAATGGTCACCTCAGCAGAAAGTTCTAAGTCACCCTTCTGTTGGTTGCTTTTTGAGCCACTGCGGTTGGAACTCTACCATGGAAGGTGTGGCTAATGGGGTGCCTTTCTTGTGCTGGCCATACTTTGCTGACCAGTTCTTGAATGAGACCTACATTTGTGATGTGTGGATGGTGGGACTGAATTTTAACCAAGATGAAAATGGGATCATCAACCGTGAAGAGATCAAGAATAAGGTGGAGCAGATTTTGAGTGACAAAGAAATTAGGGAAAGAGCTAAAGAACTTAAAGAATTAGCTATGACAAGTGTTGGAGAATTTGGTCATTCCAATAAGGTTTTCAATAATTTCATTAAATCGTTAAATATGTAATGCATATGTTGATCTTTTATATCTTTAAGGACTCGTTTGATCCAAAAGCATAAACTAATTAGTAAAGTCAAAAAATAAATTTTACATTATCAACATATCAACTGATGCAGCAGAAACTTCGAACGATAATACTAACATCCGTTGATCGCGCACGATACCGGATAATAGTCTTCTACTAGTTGAATTTCGCAAAATTCACAAAAGCAGGGTAAAAAGAATTTAATTCCGAAATTTTATTTCAATCCAAAACTGCCATTACAAACTATATTATAGCCTATTTATAGGCAAAGTATCCTAAATGTAATAAAACTCCTAATTAATTAAAACTCCTAAATAGTTTAAATTCCTAATTAGACTAAATAAGAAAAACTACCAAATAAATTAAAATAAAAACAAAATAGGAATCCTTATCAATTTAGGATCCTTTGAATAAAATCTATTCCTAATCATAATTATAAAATAATTACAATTAAAATAAAGATACAATTTAAAATATATCTTTAATTTATTTCTATGACAGGTAATTGTTTTCAAGTTGAATTGTTGATCCCTTTTACTATTTGTAGCCCGCATCATACTCCTCCTCTTAGAAAAAACTCGACCTCGAGTTTTCCCGTTAAGAAACCAAACTTTGAGTTTGTTAAATGGATCCATATTCAAAATATAGTTGACTCCAATACAATCAGCATCACCCTTCCAATAAGAATTCTCATATTTGTCTTCATATACATCATAGATTGGCTGTAAAGTTTCTTCAATACCAACAATCTTGCCACAAGAATCATAATCTACTACTTCAACACAAGCATAATCTTCATCATATGTTGGAGGTAAAGTGAAATCAAAGAATTTACCTTCTTCAAGTGTTGATTTTTGAGAGAAAATTAGTTCATTCTTCCTGTCATAGAATTCTTCCAATCCAACAAAAGGGTTTCTAAATTCTCCATAATTAAGGTTCCTCCTTGTACCATGGAATTCTGGGATTTCAGTCGGCATTCCACGCTTCCAACGTCGATCTTCGCCTGCTACACGACGCCGATTAGGAGCCTCTTCACCATCTGAATCCTCTTCCTCGTCCTCTTCATCTTTACCGAACGGGTTGACCAGATTCGCTTGTCTCCTATGGGGCTGATTGACCCTAACTTGGGCAGCAATCATCTCTTCCATCCTCTCGGTCAATAGATAGACAGCCGCTTGTATTTGCTGTCCGATCGCTTGATTGAGGCGTTGCTCAATCCGTCGTTCCAGGTCCTCTTCCCCTGCGATGTCACCAACTCGTCTCTCTCTTCCTCGAGGCATGATGACGCAAGGTTAGGCTCTGATACCAACTGATGCAGCGGAAACTTCGAACGATAATACTAACATCCGTTGATCGCGCACGATACCGGATAATAGTCTTCTACTAGTTGAATTTCGCAAAATTCACAAAAGCAGGGTAAAAAGAATTTAATTCCGAAATTTTATTTCAATCCAAAACTGCCATTACAAACTATATTATAGCCTATTTATAGGCAAAGTATCCTAAATGTAATAAAACTCCTAATTAATTAAAACTCCTAAATAGTTTAAATTCCTAATTAGACTAAATAAGAAAAACTACCAAATAAATTAAAATACAAACAAAATAGGAATCCTTATCAATTTAGGATCCTTTGAATAAAATCTATTCCTAATCATAATTATAAAATAATTACAATTAAAATAAAGATACAATTTAAAATATATCTTTAATTTATTTCTATGACAGGTAATTGTTTTCAAGTTGAATTGTTGATCCCTTTTACTATTTGTAGCCCGCATCATCAACTCTACAATGTGTTGAAATTAAATGTAGATGCCAGAATTTCAAGTCTTGACTACTTAACTTGTCCATAGTTTTGAAGTTCATAAGTTTAAGCAGTGTAAGAATGGCATTTTATTGGCATGAATCATAACAACAGTGCCAAACAAATGAATAATTCATTGGGTAAAATGTCAGGGATAAAGCATATGTAAAACAAAGTGATGATGATACTTAAATGCCTAAATTAATATTTAGGAGTGACTCTGGTTTGCAGGCGAGATTTTGATGCTAAATTTTACATATACGTAAATGACAAAGATGTATATCCTAGCTTTTTCCGGTGAAAACTACTTGAAATGAAATATGAAAAAAGTGACGTATATATAATTTTAAATTCTCCAAGATGGAGGAGATTTGGATTCTTAAATAATTTGTAACCCTACCTTTTCAAAGAATCACATAATTTCTTTCATGAATAAGTGGTATACCTGTGAGTGTAACTAATGCTACTAAATGATTAATATGAAATAGGAGACATGGCAATAATGAAAATTTGATTTGTGCAACAAATAAGGAGTTAAAAGGGAGAGGGAAAAAAAAAATTCTTTTTCAATCGGGCAACAATTGAAGCCTAAGTTTTAGCACTAACAATTACTTAAAGAGTAGTCCCAAACCTCACTATATTTTTTATTGTTCTAAGCAATTCTCATTTTTTCTAAGAAATTAACTGAAAGCTAGTGTGAGCGTACGACCTTTTTCGGAACGCGCAGTGAAGCGGGAACCGGGGTATTTCTTCTTAAGAGTTGATGTTGTGGTTTTTCAAAACGGGTTTTAATCTTTCTTAGAAAAACCCTTTCATTTTATTGGAAAAGTCTTTTTTTTTTTTTTTTTTTAGAAAACTTAATTTTAGACACGAATTTTAGAAAACAGGCTTTTAGAAAATTCCCATTTTAATTTAAAGATCTCGAAACACGAATTTCAAGATTAGATACAGAGTCGCCACCCGGATCAGCTCATCTGGGAAATTCCGGTACAGTTCCCTACCAAGTGTAGAAGCAGTACCTAATCCAGAGATTCGAGGTTCGGGCAACATATCGACTAATCCTAACTTATTTTTAATTATTATTTCGTAATATGACATTTCATTCTCTTAAATCTATCCATTTTATCTTCCTTTAATCATTAACCAATGCTCATGCAAATGACATAAGTATAAATACTAAAATAAAGTGCGGAAAAGTAAATAAGAGGCCAAATTATACAACCCAAGAAAAAGATAAATCTCATCCTCACCTTTTACAACCGCCTATTATACACGATAATATAAGAATTACAATCGCCTAGATACACGGGGTAATCTATTAAATACATCAAAAGTAAAAAGAAAACTAAAAATAAGAACTGCATCTAAATAGGGTTAGCACAAATAATCAAGGCATACAAAAGACTCAAATAGGACAGAATGGGGATTTTTAGAAGTGGGGGACATGCATTTGGGGGTAACCGGGTCGACCCGGTTGGTCGGCCCGGTTAAACCTGGAAAACGGTTTTTTAAATGTCCTGTAGGTTTTATGGATGAAAAACTAATTTTAAAAGCGATTTGGCTCATTTACATGCATTTTTCCAACTTTAGCGGGCCGAATATCCCGGGATCCGGGGGTCCCGTTTGTGTGTGGGCCTAAGTTAAACATCCATCTAGGGTCCAAAAAGAATATAAACACACTAAAATTCAGTTTTGAATAGGAAAAAAAATGGAAAATTACAAGTTTGTGGCCCAAAATGGCAAAACTGTAATTCTGCTTCAACTACAGCCGCGTCCCTGTAGATTACAGCCGCACGGCTGTAATGCTCTAGAATTGTTTTCCGGCATTCTTTTCTCGTTTTTGAAAATCATTTTGCAAATTAAGCGATTTCGGGTAATCTGAGATTTATGGCAACACATTAATTTCAACCAAAAGGATCCGAAACGGATTGAAATAAATCCGGAAATCCCTAAAAACTCGAAATCGCCAAACTTGAAATCACATCCATCATTTAAAAATAAGAAAACCAAGAATCTAAGTATACATGGATGCAATTGGACCGATAATAAATATGAAAAACACATTTGACTTGAAAACGGAAGCGTTATCGGTCGATTCAGGGCATTTGGAGCTTCTGCCCCTGTAGGTTATAGCCGCGCCCCTGTAGGTTACAGCCGCGCGGCTGTAATCATCAGGTGGGGCGGCTATAACAGGAATGGCTTCCAAAATCGCAAAAAACTCAAAAACACAAACAAATAGCACCCAGAATGAATTAAAAAGGATTTTAAAGGCCTCTCAGAATATACCTTGTTTGTGTTCCAGTGTTTTGGATCACCACGAATGGATTCGGATGTCGGAAAACGCCTTACAATCATGAATAATCCAAAAGTGTGTGCGATCTCCGAAGCCCGAACAGAATCCCGAATGAGTAATTATGATCTAAGAACGTTCCTAGAAAACTAATTCCTTCAAAGTTATATGATTTAAACAGATTTTGTTAAGGTTTCTTTTATTATTTAGGATTAAAACTTTCAATTTTAGCCTTTTCTTCTCCAAAAACCCTAAGTGTGGATGTGTTTTTCTCTCAATTTCTTAATTCTCTCTCTTCTGTAATTTTCTATCTGCTGTGTTAACCCTAAAACCTGGTCACAATCAATTTATATCTCCTATTTTGGTTAAAAATCAGAATTACATGCTAATTTGGCACAAAAAAGGAAATCTGTTGATTACAGCCGCGCGGCTGTAGGTACTACAGCCGAGCGGCTATAGTGACCAAATTAGCCTATTTTGCTTAAAAATCTGAATTAAATGTTGATTTGGAAAAAAAAAAGGAAATCGGTAGACTATAGCCGCACGGCTTTAATGTCCAGATTAGGCCATTTTCACTTATTTTTCATTCTTTTCCTCGGTTCTCTTAAATACTCACTTGAACTTCTTCGGGGTTCCGTACCAAGACTTGTCACATACATTCGAGTCATCCGAAACATTTCCGACATTATCCCGATCGTTCCGAATCTGCTTCATGTTTTTCCGTGAAAAAGGTAATAATGGCTTTCATCACCGAGGTCGGAAAAAAACCCATGCTCACAGCTAGTTAAAGTGCATAATAAGATTGTTTTAGACTACATTAAGTGAAAACTACTTAACTGAAAGTGATTTCTGGCTTATTCTAAGCTATAACATTGTTCCCTTGTCATCCCTTACTAGAGATATGATATTCATACAATATTGTACTTAGATCCAAACGTTAAAAACAACAGCATATATAAAACTTAACGAGTATCCTAGATTAGCCACTCATACTAAATATCCAATTTTTAAATATAAATCTACAGATGTTGATGATTTCTTCTCCAGCATAGAGTGTAGAAACATAGAAGCTAGAGAGAAAAAATATGGAAAGAAGTCAGACATATTCTAGTCATAGCTTATCCAACACAAGGTCATGTGATTCCTATGATGGAGCTTTCACAATGTTTAGTTGAAAGTGGATTCAGAATCACATTTGTTAACACGGAATATAATCATGAGAACATCTTAAATACGTTGATCGACAAGGATTATATTAGGCAGCATATTAATTTGGTTTCACTACCAGATGGACTGGAACCATGGGAAGATAGAAATGAGTTTGGGAAGTTAACTTCATCACTTTTCAATTTTTTTCCAGAAAAGCTGAAGGAGTTTTGATAGAAAACTCGATATTGAAGTAAAGGGCAATACAGGTATTACAGAATATATGGTTTATGGGCTCAATGTGACTTAGAAGAAAGAGAATCAGGGTTTCGGTGATAGTTATGAAAACCGAACTAAACCAATCAGTCAGACCGTATTCAATTGGAACTGAAGATCGGTCTGATCAGATTTAAGCCAATTTAGATAGTTAAAAATTGGTCAATAGCCCGTCAGACAATAAAACCGTGAACCAGTACGGTTTTCCAGTTCGACTAGGTTATTTTTTAAAAAACTTTTTTTTTTACAACAAAATAAAATATATTAATGAATAAGATCCTCTGCCAAGGCGGCAGTAATACAAAATGGTGGGAAAGAGTCCCAAACATGGTGATCCAAAAATGAATCAGCTGCTCTAGCTAAGCAGTGAGCTACCCGATTCACAGATCTCCGAACAAAGTCAACTCTAACGTTAATCAGAGTAGATAAAATGAGCATACAATCTAAAATTACCAAACCAATAGAATTATTACTTTCCTGCCGTTTCACGATGGCTTGCACTGCTTCTTGGCAATCTGATTCGATAAGAACACAGTCCATATTGCTGGTCTTCACCCATAATAAAGCCTCTAGAATAGCCATCAACTCCAGTGTGAGGGGATCTGTAATGTAGTGATTGCGCTTGTGAACACGGAATTTTCCAGGTCTAAAAAAAAAAAGATCTGACCGTGGAACCACGACTGTATTTACAGTCGTGGGGTTTTGGTTACAGTCGTATAACTGTAACATAAGTACAGTCGTACGATTGTAGGGTCGGGGCAGGTTGCAGAACCCATACCCCTTTGAATTAAAAATTGGGAAAAATCTTGAGCATTTAATGCTTAAGATTTTCCGGAAAAGAAGAAATAAAAAGGAAGCCAGAAAGAAAGAGAGGGGAGACTTTTGGCAGAAAATTGAAGGGGGAGGATAGAGAGAAAGAAAGAAAAGAGCGAAAGAAAGAAGAGAGAAGACCAAAAAAAAAAAAAAAACCAAAAACCCACATTCTTCAACTCTTTTCTTCTAAGATTCAGAGAGTTAATACTTAAAACGAGTTAGAAATCCTAGGTTAATAACTTGAATTAACAAACACATCCAAATCTGGGATTTAAACCATCAGAAACCATGACTTTTTGGAGTATTTTTGGACCTCTCTTGCAACCTCAACACGCAAGGAAAAGGACGAATTCATGTGGATTGTTGCATTGCCAGGAGTCATACCAACGGTGGATCGGCGCCAAATAGGTAGACACTCCTTTTCCCTTCTCCTTTTCCAGCTTTCTGGGTGATTTAGTTGATTTTTGTGCATTTTTATTCAATTTTTTGCACTTCTGCTTCTAGAAATTAAGAACAGTCGTACGACAAGGGTACGACTGTAATTACAGTCGTGCCATTTCACCTATAGTCATACCACTGTTGTTGAATTTCCTCAGTTTTATTTCTTTTCAAAGTTTTGGTGATTTCTGCTCCAGGTTAGACTACAGTGGCACGACTGTAGTTCTCAGCCAGAAGCAGAAATCCCTAAAATCCAAAAAATTCATAAAACCCCAAAAATTTCATAAAAATCAAAAAATTCAGAAAAATCAGAAAAATCTTGAAAAATAAAAAATATCAAAAATGAATTTTGGAGTGTACATTCACGACCCTAGATTTATTTTTTGGTGTTTTTGCATATTAGAACAAAACCACGACCGAGACCCATTTCTCCCGAAAACCGACCCACCTCACATGTGATAAATGTATGAAACCGAAAAAATGTTTTCAAAAACGATTTTCTCACTAAACCAAAAATACAGGAACGTTTCAAAACGGTTTTCCAGTTCTAACCGGACCGGCCGACCGGGCCGACCCGGTTACCTCCAAATGTATGACCCCGAATCCTTGAATTCCCGACTCTATCAAATTTGAGTCCTAAGTGTGGTGTGCAATATATTTGTGCTAACCATTTGTTTCGCAGCTTTAATTTCTTTATTTTTCATTTTAATGTATTTAATAGATTAAACCATGTATATTAGGCGATTGTAAATTTTTCTTATGTTCTCGTGTATTTTAGGCGCTTGTATCGTGAGACCGAGAGTTTTTATTTTCCATTCAATTAGGTTGTAAGCTCTTAAATATTTATTTCTTTTATTTTTAATTTTGTTATTATGTATGCGCGCCGCATGTATTATCCAATAAAAATCATTTTTTTTAGCAATTTAAAGTGTCATAATTAGAACATTGGCCAATTTATTTTGATTAGACATGAAATAAGGGATTTGTCCGAACCTAGATCTCTGAAAAGTGTGGCAGTTCTCACTTTGGTTCAGCTACACTGTAATTTCCGGTTAAGCTGAGCCGGGTGGCGACTCCTATACTTTTTATCGAGATTTAGGTCTCGATTCTTTTTCGAAACAATTAATTTTCCAAAAAACAAATTTCCAATCAAACCCCCCCCCCCCCCCGCGAGGGAGGGCCCCGCCCGAAATCGAGGCGCCCCTTCCTAGAGGGAGTCCCGCCTCCCGTCGAAAACGCATCGTCCGCTCACAGTGGCGACTCCGCTGGGGATTTCTTACAAAAGTTTTCCAAAAACTTAAAAGAATTTGACAAGCCCTGAAAAATGTCTAATCAAAATAAGGCGGATGATTCTTATACGGCACTTTATGTGTTTTTATAGTTAGACATTTATTGCATTAGGATAGGTATCCATTTTTTAGCCCGGTGAATTGTTGAAGTGTCGCCTAAGTTCCTCTTGGTTTTGGGGGCACGGATACGAAACACCACCCATAGCCTCGTACGAACCCCTTCCTTCGGACCCTTGAGTGTGGAGAAGTGAGGAGTATATTTTGCTTTGGGAGCCTTGATGTTATCCCGACTTTGGACCGAACTCATTTAAGCAACCCTAGTTGGATTCCCTTAGGGTACCAAAATAAATCGTATGAATAGTTCTGAAATGCACCTTCATCATCCCTGGTTGGTGATCGAAGAGAACCCCTCCTAGGACTCGATTAGAATTTTATCGACTTGACCACGTTTGGAGGAATAAGGTTGGAGGAATACGATTTGTGCGTTAATTGCTACGTATTTCCGTTCCTTCATGACATACCATCATCTACATCATTTCACGAACATAACATACTACATGTAAAGCATTTGTGTGATACTAACTCACATCTTTGGTATAGCCATCTCCATTTTTTGCATGAAAATACATTAATCACCCGTGTGACATTTACACTGACCACATTTTTTGCAGCCATGCATCTTTTCATTATGTGAAAAAACATTAATTCACATACATCATTCGAGTGTCATAAGCATTCATATACATGCATAAAACATTCATGTGGGTCTTGAACAACCTCATAAGGGTCACACACATTACACTGCCAACCAAGTACGAAGTCATTTAGGTGCTCCACAGGCGCCGAAAAAAATTCACTTCATTCCATTAAATCATTCAGGTGCTCCACAAGCGCCGAAAAAAAATTACATTTCATGCATTTAGGTGCTCCACGAGTGCCGAAAAATTTCATCACATACATTAAGTCATTTAATGGAAAATTGAAGGACTAAATGGCATTTTTTCGCCAAATCAGGGTGGGGCCCACAACAAAGTTGTGGGTTCTGTTCACCAGCCCGATTCCCAAGAAAATACACTAATTTCAAGACCAAATCGGACACTTTCAAAATTTCAGATTTTCACCGCTTCGTTGATTTTTTTCCGTTCTCGACTTTCTCCAAATAGGTCAGCGCCAATTCCTCTACGCCATCATTCTCCCCGGGTAGGACAGAATTCGCCCTCGAATTTTCATCCTCAGAAGAATCACTGACATATGGCAGAAGGTGCTTCACATTGAAGACATCATGTGTACGAATCGAACTCGGCAACTTCAAGCGGTAAGCATTGGGATTAATTTTTGCAATGATCTCTACAGGCCCAATCTTCCGAGCGGAGAGCTTGTTGTAGTCGCCAACAGAAAAGCGATCCTTGGTTAGCACTGCCCAAACAAAGTCTCCCGCTTCAAACTCCACATGTCGCCGTTTCTTATCTGCAGTCTTCTTATACTTGGCAGCCGAGGCCTGCAAATTGTTGCGCACTGCTTCGTGGACCTCCTGCAAACAACCAACAAAATCCTCTGCCTTGCCATGAAGCTTAGTCTTAGAGGGCAAAGGCAACAAGTCCAGCGGCCCCTTAGGAATAACCGAGTAAACCACTGCAAATGGACTGAACCCCGTGCTCCGGTTCACTGCATGATTATGAGCAAACTCTGCTAGGCACAACTTCAAATCCCAACTCTTCACATGTTCACCCACCAAGCTGCGTAACAGATTACCCAAGGAACAGTTCACCACTTCAGTTTGCCCATCCGTTTGAGGATGATACGCACTGCTAAAGTTCAGCTGCGTGTTCACCATTTTCCATAAACTCCACCAAAAGTGACTCAGAAATCACGTGTCCCGATCGGAAACAATGGACTCGGGTAGCCCATGCAACTTATACATCTCACGAAAGAACAACTGCGCCACTTTGACTGCATCCGTCGTCTTTTTACACGGAATAAAATGCACCATCTTAGAGAACCTGTCCACCACCACAAAAATTGAGTTGTTACCACGCTGAGTACGCGGCAAGCCCAATACAAAATCCATACTGATATCCACCCATGGCTGTGACGGCACTGGCAATGGCATATATAATCCGGCGTTTGTGGCTGTGCCCTTGGAAATCTGACAATCCCGGCAACGCTGCACAAACTTCCCCACTTCTTTGTGCATGGAAGGCCAAAAATAGTTAGAGTGCACCAACTGCAATGTTCTGTCCCGACCAACATGACCTTCATTGTGCAGTTCCTGTATAATCTGTAGCCTCAAACTGCCATCAGGAATACACAACCGATTACCCTTGAACAGAAACCCATCCTGTAAATTGAAATTCATCCGTTCTCCTGCTTCAATTTTTTTCAAGATAGCAGCAAAGTACAGGTCAGAATCAAACAACTCAGAAAAAATTTCAAATCCCGGTACCTGGACTATCATGCGAGTCAGCAAAGTCTTTCTCCTACTCAGCGCATCAGCCACCTTATTTGCCACCCCAGATTTGTGCTTGACTACAAATGTGAACTGCTGCAAATAGGCAACCCAACTAGCATGCCTTGCGGAAACCTTATCCTGGCTTTGCAGATGTTTGAGCGCTTCATGGTCAGCGTACAAGACGAACTCCCTTTGGAACAGATAATGCCTCCAATGCTTAACAGCCTGCACAACCGCATAAAACTCTACATCATAAGTGCTGTAATTCAATTTTGCTCCGGACAGCTTCTCACTGAAATAGGCTATTGGTTTTCCGCTCTGACTTAGCACTGCTCCAATCCCCAATTTCGAAGCATCAGAATGCAGCTCAAAAGGCTGCTGGAAATCCGGGAAAACCAGTATGGGGGCTGTAGTCAATCGATGTTTAATCAGTTTAAACGCTTCCTCAGCTGCCTCCGACCATTCGAACTTCCCTTTCTGCTTCATACAATCTGTGATAGGTGCCATTATAGTGCTAAAATGGGGAACGAAACGCCTATAAAAAGATGCCAACCCATGAAAGCTACGGACTTCAGTGATTGTACCGGGTCTAGGCCACTGCTGAACAGCCCGCACTTTCACCTCATCAACCTGCAACCCCTTGTCCGACACCACATACCCCAGAAACAAAACACTACTAGTCAAGAAAATGCACTTCTTCGAGGCAGCAAATAAACGCTCTTTCCGCAGCACCTCAAGCACAGCCCTCAAATGGCCCAAATGTTCAGCCTCATTAGCACTATATATCAATATATCATCAAAGTAAGCCATTACAAACTTACCAATAAAAGGCCTCAACACTTGGTTCATTACTCTCATAAAGGTGCTAGGGGCATTCGAAAGTCCGAAGGGCATGACTAGCCATTCATACAGCCCTTCTCGCGTCTTGAATGCTGTTTTCCATTCATCTCCCGGTCGAATCCGTATGTGGTAATAACCACTCTTCAAATCCATCTTGCTAAACACAGTGGCACCACTTAATTAATCAAGTAAATCATCCAGCCTAGGGATAGGAAATCAGTACCTGACTGTGATTTTGTTGATGGCACGGCTGTCGACACACATCCGCCACGTTCCATCCTTTTTCGGGATCAATAATGCAGGTACAGCACAGGGACTGAGACTCTCCCGGATATATCCCTTGGCCAATAACTCCTCAACCTGCCTCCGCAACTCCTCATGTTCAACCGGGCTCATTCGGTAATGGGGTCGATTTGGAAGAACTGCTCCAGGCTCCAAATCAATCTGATGTTGTATATCTCGCAACGGTGGCAGACCATCCGGTAAATCTTCAGGAAACAGATCCGTAAACTCCTGCAACAGAGGCTATACTGCTTCAGGAACCTGATGTTCCTCTGCTACTGTTTTTCCCACCAATGCAAAAACAATATCCGAATCCTGCAACTCTTCATCAAACTGAGCCAATGACAATAAACTCCCAGTCTCCTTACTGGTCTCTTTCCGAGGAACCAGCACGATCTTCACACCCTCAAACACGAAACTGTAGGTGTTCCTCTTCCCATCATGGTGAACATCTCTGTCATACTGCCATGGACGCCCCAACAACAAGTGACACGCATCCATCTCCACAACATCACACCAGACCTCATCCCTATACTTACTGCCCATTGAGAAAGGAACCAACACCCTTTGTGAAACTCTCAACTCACCTCCTTGTTTCAGCCAAGACAGTTTATACGGCTTAGGGTGCTTTTTAGTCGGAAGCCCTAACTTCTTCACTGCTTCAGCAGCCATTATATTTTCACAACAACCAGAATCAATGATAAATTTACATATTTTACCTTTGATGGTGCAGGTAGACTGGAATATGTTCTGCCTCAGCCAATTCTCCTCGACTACTCGAGGGGCCAGACACGACCTCCTCACCACCAGTGCAGGGCCTACATCTCCCCCCACAATCTCTCCATCGAACTCCTCTTCTTCAAAAACTGGTTCGCCTTCATCTTCGTCATCTTGACCCTCTTCATCAGCCACATCAGCAAACATGGCTCGTTTTCCTGCTTTCTTACATTCAGACTGACGATGGCCGACCTCTCCACATGCAAAACACTTCATACCACTACTCTGTCCTCCCCTTCTGTTATTATTACTGGCCGTTACAGGTGTGGGATTTGGTGTAATTGCTGTTGCTGACCCTGAAGGCCGGGGTACTGCCACTGAGGTACGGGGTAACCCACTACTGTCGAATCCCGTAGGACGCGGTCTCCTCTCCATCCGCACTGCCCTTTGATGCACCTCCAAAACAGTCAGGGGATCAAAATCGTTGACTGATTCCCGGAGCTGCTCCCTTAACCCTCCAATATAACGAGACACCAACTGTTCCTCCGTTTCTTGGATATCATTTCGGGCTTTTAATTGGTAGAAATCGGTGGTATATTCCTCGACCGATCGATTTCCTTGTCTCAGGTTTTGCAACCGTTGATACATCAATCGCTGATAGTTATAGGGTAGGAAATTCGACCGCATATGTTTCTTCAACTTCTCCCATGTCGAAACCTTAGACTTTCCCATTCATTGCCTGGTTAGCTTCAACTGCTGCCACCAAGCCATCGCTCTCCCCCGTAATCTGGTCGCAACCAGCGGGACTCGCCTGTTCTCAGGAACGCCCTTGAACTCTAAAACTTCCTCAACAGTCGCAATCCAATCTAGGAATTCCTCCGGTTGAAGGGTACCATGGAATTCTGGGATTTCAGTCCGCAATCCACTCTCCCAACGTCGATCTTCGCCTGCCACACGACGCCTAATAGGAGCCTCTTCGCCATCTGAATCCTCTTCCTCGTCCTCTACGTCTCTACCGAACGGGTTTACCAGATTTGCTTGTCTCCTATGGGGCTGATTAACCCTAACTTGGGCGGCAATCATTTCTTCCATCCTCTCAGTTAATAGATCGACAGCCGCTTGGATTTGCTGTCCGATCGCTTGATTGAGGCGTTGCTCAATCCGTCGTTCCAGGTCCTCTTCCCCTGCGATGTCACCGACTCGTCTCTCTCTTCCTCGAGGCACGATGATGCAAGGTTAGGCTCTGATACCAACTGATGCAGCGGATAAACAATCAAACTCCGTTGATCGCGCACGATACCGAAAACGATTCTTCTAACCCTAGAATTTACGAAAATTCAAAGAGATAGGAAAAAGAAAATAAAATTTGAATTCAACAAAAACTGCATAATTCTTGTCTTACACACCTTTAAAAAGTTTCTAGCAGCTAGGGTTAAAATTTCAGAAATAACAGAATAAAGAAAAAAGTTTTACAACTTTGCAATTAGGTCCCTAAAAATATAAAAACACAAAATTGAAGGACTAAACGGAATTGTTTTGCCAAATCAGGGTGAGGCCCACAAAAATTTGTGGGTTCTGTTTACCAGCCCGATTCCCAAGAAAATACACTAATTTCAGGACCAAATCGGACACTTTCAAAATTTCAGATTTTCACCGCTTCGTTGATTTTTTTCCGTTTTCGACTTTCTCCAAATAGGTCAGCGCCAATTCCTCTACGCCATCAGTGCACTTGTTTCAGTTTGAATCTTTCCCAAAGTATAACAGCAACAAGTTCTCTTTGAGTCAACATGACTAGCTTTCTATTTTTTCTTCTTGTATTTGTTTTCCCCCTAATTAAGATGGCCTTTAATAAAACAAAAAAAATTACGTGACTGAATATTTAAATTATGTGTATTCGACATATATAAATACTTAGTGTTGAATATAATTAACTCTTTTGATAACTTTTATGGCTGAAAATTACAGAACAATAAATGAGACAATTTTATTTCTCATATATTATTTCATTTTTTAAATATAATAATGCTAATAAATGTGGTAAATATAAATAAAAAGAAAAATACATTACATTTAAATATAAAAACAATCAACTTAAAAATTAAACAACCCTAAATTATATATATATATATATATATATATATATATATATATATATATATATATATATATATATATATATATATATATATATACATATATTACTTGGTTTTAAAATGCTTTCAAGATCTCCTACTTCAACTATTTAATGTATTTAGTTCTCGCCGAGTTGCCATTAATGGATTTGTAAGAGAAGAAGAAGAATACAAAGAGTATAATGGTTATTTTGTACATAAATCATTAAATTATAAGGCTAAGCTTGTGAAGTGTAAAACTTAGGGATCCATACGGTCGATTAACCGGTCCCTGTGGATTTTTACAAACGGTTAACCATTTGAACGGTTTTTTAATTTAATAACCATAAGTTATTAGGATTTAATATATCTTAGGATTTTTTTTTCCTTGTATCCTCTTGATGCGGGCCACAAATAATAAAAAGGATCTCCAATTCAATTTGGAAACAACTACTTGTTGTGGAAAGAAATTAAAGATATATTTTGGATTATATCTTTATTTTAATTGTAATTATTTTATTATTTGGATTAGGAATAGATTTTATTGTAAGGATCCTAAATTGATAAGGATTCCTATTTTGTTTGTATTTTAATTTATTTAGTACTTTTTTAATTAGGAAGTTTAGACTATTTAGAAGTTTTTATTGTTTAGGAGTTTTATTATATTTAGGATAGTTTGCCTATAAATAGGCTTTTATTTCTCAATTGTAATCAGTTTTTTCATTATTCAATAAAATTTCGGGTTTATTCCTTTACCCTGCTTTTGTGAATTTTGCGAAATTCAATTAGTAGAAGACTAAACTCCGGCATCATGCGCGATCAACGGATTCTAGTATCCTTTGTTCGAGTTCCTGCTGCATCAGTTGGTATCAGAGCTTGGTTTGCTCTTGGGTAGAGAAAAATGCAAAGAAAGATTCATTTTAGTGATGAGGAGCTTGATGAGTTCTATGAGAGAGAGAATGACGCAATTTTCTCTCAAGAATCAAAATTTGGTGAAGGTAAACTCTTTGATTTCTCATTACCCCCAATATATGATGAAGACTATGCTTATGTATCTTGTGATAAGATTGTTGGTGTTGAAGAAACTTTACAACCAATTTATGATTTATTTGAAGATGAATATGAGAATTTTCATTGGAATGGTGATATCGATTTTATTGGGGTCAACCATATTTTGAATGTGGATTCTTTTAATAAAATTAAAGCTTGGTTTATTAACGGGAAAACTCGAGGACGAGTGTTTTCTAAGAGGAGGAGAATGATGCGGGCCACAAATAATAAAAAGGATCTCCAATTCAATTTGGAAACAACTACTTGTTGTGGAAAGAAATTAAAGATATATTTTGGATTATATCTTTATTTTAATTGTAATTATTTTATTATTTGGATTAGGAATAGATTTTATTGTAAGAATCCTAAATTGATAAGGATTCCTATTTTGTTTGTATTTTAATTTATTTAGTACTTTTTTTAATTAGGAAGTTTAGACTATTTAGAAGTTTTTATTGTTTAGGAGTTTTATTATATTTAGAGTAGTTTGCCTATAAATAGGCTTTTATTTCTCAATTGTAATCAGTTTTTTCATTATTCAATAAAATTTCGGGTTTATTCCTTTACTCTGCTTTTGTGAATTTTGCGAAATTCAATTAGTAGAAGACTAAACTTATCGTGCGCTATCAATGGACTTTAGTAGTTGTTAGGGTTTGGGTATTCTTAGAATCAACAACCCCTTTCAATTTGTATCATCAATATTGAATTCTTCCGCTGCATCACCTCTTTCATCCCTTATTTTCATCGTCCTGCGTTTTTATCCATTGTTGTTTTGGGTTTGTTTATTTCATTTTATATATATCCTAGTCTGTGGTTTCTTTTTCCTACTTTTGTTCCTTTCTTCCCTTTTTTTTTTTGGGAAATCGTCAAAAATACATCTATTGAAAGTTTTGTTTTTGGACTCTATCTTTTCAAAACCACTTTTCTACCTTTTTTTCTTTCATAATTATTGAACTGTCTTTTTTTCTTAATTCATATCTTTTATACATTTTCTCTTGCAAAAATCTCTTGCAAACCATAATTCTCTCTTATCTTTTCATAATTTTAATCTAATTTTGCATTTGTCTCTTAAACCGTTTATTTTTTTCTCATGCGAATTTAGAAATTTTTTTTTCTCTTCGAAACAAGATCCATATGTGTATATTTTTTTCGACATTTTTTGTTAAATAAGGTATAACTCATTATACCTTTGTATTTTAAGATATAACAAAGGTATAATCACTTTAATAATGTATCATAAGGTATAACTAAGGTATAATCACTATAATAGTGTATCTTAAGGTATAACTAAGGTATAATCATTGTAATACTGTTATTATACCTTTGATAATTTTATTATACTTTACTTATACGTTTATATAGCTATTATACCTTAGTTATACCTTTAATACTCTTATTATACCTTAGTTATACCTTTTGGTGCACTAATTATACATTCTGACACACTGATTATACCTTATTTATATATTGTTTCTACCTTATTTATTTATTGTTTAAGCATTATAGTGTATAAGCAGTGTATAATAGTGTATAAGTAATGTAAAACAATGTATAAGCAGTGTATAACAGTGTATCAGAAGATATAACTAAGGTATAATCAGTGTATAAGAAGGCATAACTAATGTATAACAATGTATAAGCAGTGTATAACAGTGCATCAAAAGATATAACTAAGGTATAATCAGTGTATCAATAAGCATAACTAAGGTATAATAAGTATATAAGAAGGCATAAATAAGATATAAGCAATGTATTAGTGTATCAATAAGTATAACTAAGTTATAATAAGAGTATCAAAGGTATAACTAAAGTATAACTAAGGTATAACAGTTGTACAAATGTATAAATAATGTATAATAAGAGTATTTAAGGTATAACTAAGGTATAATAACACTATTACAGTGATTATACCTTAGTTATATCTTAAGATATACTATTACAATGATTATACTTTAGTTATATCTTAAGATATATTATTATAACGATTATACCTTAGTTATACACTATTACAGTGATTATACCTTAAGATACAAAGGTATAATGAGTTAGTGAAAAAAATATCGGAAAAAAATATAAACATATGGATTTTGTTTCGAGGAGGAAAAAAAAAAACAAAAAAAAAAAAATTCCAAAGTCGAATGACAAAAAAAAATAAACGGGTTAAGAGAAAAATACGAAATCAGATTAAAATTATGAAAAGATGAGAGAGAAATATGGACAAAGTAGAATCAAGTATTTTTGAAAAGTTTGAAAGGATTTCGGCAAAAATTTCCTCTTCATGTAAACAAGAAAGAGGGTACCAAAATATAAGTATTTTTATAAAATCCTTTTTTTCCCCTTTTTCTCTACTTTTTTTATTTCCGTTGTCTCATTTTTTTCCCTTTTTCTTTTTAATTTTTTAAAAATTTTTCGTTATTATGCTTTTTTATTATTTTTCCTATTTTAGTTTTAAATTTTAATTTTTTTATGAAAAGAAGAATAAGAATAGAGAGAAAAAGAGATAAATATATTGATAATATGCTTAAGCCTACAAATAATTTCACATATAGTTATTTTTTGTTTAATTAATTGAAAGAAAAAAAAATAAATTTAACAAAATTGAATAGGATAGTTATTTTCGAAATATTGAAAACAGAATAAATTCTAATACTATTAAAAAAAATAATGCTAATTATTCTAAAGAAGAGTACATGGAATATTAGTTGAAGAGAACCTCATAAGAGTGTAGAGTATAAAATAATAATCTGTATTAAAGTTAGTTGGAGTGGTTACTAGTCTGATGTGGAAAAGTATATACATATCATAAGTTAATAAGAGAGTGTTAGTTTTTTCCGTATAGCTGTTATTTGTTTTTTCTATTTCAAACAGCAGATTCTAAGTGTTTAGTTTAGATTCTCAAATAGCTGTTATTAGCTGTTTCGGGAGTAAAAAAAAATAGTTATTCACCAACAGCAAACAACAAAAACTACTCATAACAGCAAAACCAAACGTATCCTAACTCTCACAAAGAAGTGAAATGAGCATATTTCATTTAAAAAAGGAAAAAAGAAATATTGATATTTTCCACCGCATTTCGTCCTCCTCCCTTCCGTTGAAGACAAAAATGTAATGTTAGACTTGTAGATGAAATCAATAAACAAAATAATAGTTTAAAAGATTTAAATTGTAAGGATATCTAATAATTTAAAGAGTAAATATGGCATCAAGATCTAAATCTAGAAATGGTGATGCTTTCTCAGAAAGCATCTCATTAATAGTACTAAAGTCAGCAGTGTGTAGAAATATAGAAGAAAAAAAAAAAAAAAAAAAAAAATCTTAGACCTCTAAACAAAAATCACTAGCCAGAACTAGAGTAATGGGGAGAACACACGTTTTAGCGATTCCTTATCCGTTACAAGGTCATGTGATTCCTCTACTAGAGCTATCAAAATGCTTGGTACAACAAGGATTCAGAGTTACATTTGTGAACACAGAGCATAACCACAAAAGGGTGTTGAATGCATTGACAGAAAGGGATGAACTTGGCGAAGAAATCAGTCTAGTTTCACTGCCAGATGGGTTGAAACCCTCCGACGATAGGAGTGATTTAGCAAAGTTAGCAAAAGCAATTTTTCAGGTCATGCCTGGCGAACTGGAGGAGCTGATAAACAGAATCAATGCTAATTCATCACAAGATGATGAGAAAATCAAATGTGTTATTGCTGATTGGGGAATGGGATGGGTTTTTGAAGTATCAGAGAAGATGAAAATTCGTCGTGCAGCCTTTTGTACTACTCCAGCTGCAGTACTAACCCCAATACTCAGTATCCAGAAACTGATTGATGATCAAGTCATTGACACTGATGGTAAGTTTCTCTATTATAAACCTTTTCACTATAGCTAGCAGATTTTAAATTAACATAATTGAGTTGAGTTATTGTTTCAATTGTAGAACCACAAATGGCTAAATTTTTCGGATTCATATTCAATATGAACAGCGTTACATGTGCTATAAAGAATGAATAGAGTAGCTTACTTATGTTAACTTGTGTTTCTCCTAAGGAACTCCACTGAAGAATGAGATGATTCAGCTGGCTCCGGGTTTGCCTCCCATGAACGCTACAAATTTTTTATGGTGCTGCCTTTATGATTTGGAGATACAGAAATATATGTTTAACTGTATGAGGAAAACTAGCGAGGCACTCAAAGAGACAGACTGGATACTGTGCAACTCAACATACGATCTTGAGCCGGGCGCATTCAGCTTCGACACAAGAATGCTGCCAATAGGACCACTGCTGGCAAGTAACCGATCTGGGGAATCAGGAGGACACTTCTGCCAAGAAGATTCAACTTGTTTGAAATGGTTAGACCAGCAGCCACAAAAATCAGTAGTTTATGTTGCATTTGGTAGCATCACTGTATTTGACAAAATTCAATTCCAAGAATTAGCACGGGGGCTTGAACTCTCTGGTAGACCATTTTTGTTGGTTGTGAGGCCTGATATTATGAAAGAGGAAAATGCATTTCCAGAAGGATTTCATGAGAGAGTAGCCAACCGCGGATGTATTGTTGATTGGACACCTCAACAAAAGGTTCTCACTCACCCTTCTATTGCTTGCTTCTTGACTCATTGTGGCTGGAATTCCACCGTTGAAGGAGTAGGCAATGGGGTCCCTTTATTGTGCTGGCCATACTTTGCTGATCAATTTATCAATGAGACATACGTTTGTGATGTTTGGAAAGTAGGATTGAAGTTTAATAAGAACAAAGATGGTATCATCACACAAGCTGAGATTAGGAATAAGGTGGAGCAAGTCCTTGCCGATGAAAAATTGAAGGAAAGGGCTTCAGAACTCAAGGAGACAGCAATGAAAAGTGCTCGAGAAGGTGGTCATTCTCACAAATCTTTGAGGCATTTCATCCAGTGGGTCAAGGGCTAAGTGTACTTGTTTCAGTTTGAATCTTTCCCAAAGTGCAACAGCACCAAGTTCTCTTTGAGTCAACATGACTAGCTTTCTATTTTTTCTTCTTGTATTTGTTTTCCCCCTAATTAAGATGACCTTTAATAAAACAAAAAAAATTAGGTGACTGAATATTTAAATTATATGTATTCGACATATATAAATACTTAGTGTTGAATATAATTAACTCTTTTGATAACTTTATAGCTGAAAATTACAGAACAATAAATGAGACGATTTTATTTCTCATATATTAATTCATTTTTTAAATATAATAATGCTAATAAATGTAGTAAATATAAATAAAAAAGAAAAATACATTACATTTAAATATAAAAACAATCAACTTAAAAATTAAACAACCCTAAATTATATATATATATATATATATATATATATATTAATATATTACTTGGTTTTAAAATGCTTTCAAGATCTCCTACTTCAACTATTTAATGTATTTAGTTCTCGCCGAGTTGCCATTAATGGATTTGTAAGAGAAGAAGAAGAATACAAAGAGTATAATGGTTATTTTGTACATAAATCATTAAATTATAAGGCTAAGGGTGTGAAGTGTAAAACTTAGGGATCCATACGGTCGATTAACCGGTCCCTGTGGATTTTTACAAACGGTTAACCATTTGAACGGTTTTTTAATTTAATAACCATACGCTATCCATTATATCCGATTAACCATTAGTCGGTTAACCATTAATTTCGGTTGGTTAACCATTTCGTTACGGTTAACCATTTACAAAATAGACATTATATTTTACTAAATTTATAATATTCAAAACCTTAAATAAATAGACCATAAATCTCAAATATCAAATAAAAATACAAAATTACAAACCATAATCTTAATTATTAATTAAAATAACATTTTAACCATAAACTCTAATAATTAAAACATTAATAAAAAATAGTTCCCAAACATAGAAATTGTTGTACAAGATTAAACATTAATTAATAAAATTATTCTTTGCTGTTCGTTTTTTAGTGAATATGAAATTAAAAATTGAGAGAAGATGTGATTGGAAGGGAATGACCAAGACTATTTGGTGTTGTATAGTAAGGAAGTGAAATAACATCTAAGGCATAAATATTTCACTTATTTTATATATATATATATATATATATATATATATATATATATATATATATAATTACATAATTTTTTATCAAAAATATTTGTAAACAGCCGGTTAATAGCGAGTCCATATGGACTTTCGGTGCAAAAACTTAAACCTAAACCGTAACCCTTAGTTTCTAAAAATAAAAACCATACACTAGTCCATCGGTTTCAGCTAACCATATTTTTAACTCGGTTTCGGTTCGGTATCACAGCTTTTCGGTTTTTTTGTGTACCCTAGTTAAACTTTAAATCAAATTTTTTAATTTGTCACATTAAGAGTGTTTTGAATGAATTAATTAATATAAGTGGTAGTTAAATAAACTTGTCAAACTCTATAGAATATATTAATGCTGAATGTTTTAATTTTAAGTGTTTAAATTAGTTATTCAACATGTTTAAATTAGTTAAGTGTTTAATTTCAAAAAATGTAGCAACAAATAGAGAGGAGCAAGAAATCGTTTAAACTTTAAAGATATGGAATAATTTGGAAAGAATTGCAGATTTTCTGTTATAGTTAGCTAAAAACTTAGGGATGTTTAAAATATTTATCATAATTAAACAAAAGTTATTGAATACATGAAACAAATTATGCAAAATACATAAATTACTTTCACTTATAATATGGTTTATTGTGTCGAATATATGTTCATAACTGTTCACTAAAAAGAATATTAAATTAAGTTGATGTAACATGTATAATAAATAATGAATGTAAGTGGATCTGTGACCTTCTGTTACTCTTTTTTCCATCTCGAATTTCCATGTTGAAGTGTAATGCTGGTCTGTTAGATACAATTAAACATCCAAATCACTTTAGCATATAAATCGGATTTCTAACAATTTCTGACCTATTTTTCGTAATATTTTAATTTTATTTTTTTCATTATTTAGAAAATCGAAGAGAATTTTTTATTATTGAAAAATTGATTTCTATTGATTTTTTTTTTTTTTTTTTTTTAGTTTTCAGAAACATAACACAGGGATATACAATATTAAAAGAGAACTGTCTAGATAAAAAGATACCACATGCATATTTCTATTAAAACATAGAGATCTTGAGAATATAATGAGAGGCGTTGAGACAAAATTTGAATGACAATTAATACATAAGCATAGTGAAGTATATTGTATGTTTTGTAAAGGACAAACACATACGCGGTCCCTTCAAGTTTAATTTTTGAGTCGTTTGGCCCCCTTAACTATTTTAACGACATATCTAACCCCTTATCTAAAAGTCAAATGCATATGCAGCCCCTTCAACTTTTATTTTTGAGCCGCTTGGCCCCCTTAACTATTTTAGCGACCTATCTAACCCCTCATCTATTTTAAAATGGTATTTTTCGACATTTGAATGTTGATGTGTCGTATTTCTTCCTCCTCTTGAGTTTAATTAATTGCTGAGAAATCTTCACTTTATAATAGTTTGTAATATTAATTAGATAGAAGATAGTTTCCAGCGTGTGTCCTACATATCTTTAGTGTCGGACGCGTGTAATGCATGGTACTCTGTTGTATCTGGTTATGTTCACTCAAAGGTTTAAAATTTTATTTTAAAATAGATGAGGGGTTAGATGGGTTGCTAAAATAGTTGAGGGGGCCAAACGGCTCAAAAATAAAAATTGAAGGGGCTACGTATATATTTTACCTTTAAATGAGGGGTTAGATAGATCGATAAAATAGTTGAAGGGGCCAAGCGACTCAAAAATTAAAGTTGAAGGGCCATATATGTATTTGGCCTTTTGTAAATTAGATTTGGAACTTACCAAAATTAAGACATGCATTCTGTAAAATATTAATTATAATTTTCATACTGATTAGTGTGGCCAATCCATTATATACTTGGAATTGTTTCATGAGAAATCATTCAAATATTTTACTAATACCCATTAATATTTCATTATTATAGCTCAAATTACAACAACTCACATTCGATGAAAAAAGACTAGCATTTTCGAATAAGATCGCAAAGACAACTCACCAATTTTATTATTATCCGAGGAAAAAACCGGAAACAACAAAAAGATTAATAATCTGCCACTTAAGAACAAAGAACACAAATTTCACATTAACAATGGATTTCAAAATAAAAATTTATCTTCATGAACCAAAATAACGATCTTCAGACCAATAAACAACAAAAAAAAATTATCATATGATGCAATATTAAAAGACATAAATTCATAATATGTATATAAAACCCATGCGATGCACAGCTAAGCGACTGGTTTTTATATATCCATTATTGCTACTCTTCTCTGTACACGGATAATGTAGTCTACAGCCAAACCAAACCCCATTATCCGCATTAATATTTTAATATTACTACTATTTTATCAATAATTTTTTGTTTTTGTCCGTATTCATTTATTTTATTTTCATTGTTGCTCGGATCTTTCTATTTAAAATGTCACTACAACAAAAGGGGCCTATAGGGACAGAATTTTTGCGACGCAAATAAAATTTGTCACCATATTCCAGAATTTACCAACGTATTTTTATTTGTGTCGCTTGTCATTTTCGCTTAAGGACATTCTTATTATTTTGTCGGCATTTTTTTTTCGAGTAAAAGACATTTTGAATTTTGCGTCAATAAAAATATCCCAATATTTTTCACATTAAGATACTTTTTATTTTTGTCGTTATATATATAAATTTAGCGACACTTTTCTATTTGTGTCGATTCTTATTATCATTTAATGATGCTTTTAAATTTATGTTGTATTTAGAAAAATAATTTGACGACAATTTTTAAAAAACCATCGGTATTTTCTAATGTTAATTACTGTTTAATTTTTTTTTTTTCTGATTTAAAGATATTTTTATTTATAATAGCTAAGAAGATAATGATTCATATATTTATAATTTAATTTATAAATAACTTGATATTTATCCTTTTTTATATAATGATGTTTTTTTAATTAATAATTTAATAAAATTTTGGAATTCCCTCCAAAATTACTAATTACTTGTAACTCTTCCCTCCTTAATTACTAATTACCTATAATTTTTCCCTCCTTTTTTCTCTTATCTACGTTGGCCATTAACTCCATAAATTGGACAATTCTTTATGGACTCTACCCCACCAATTCCACTGTCTCAAAAGGTATTTCTATGTTTTCATTTATTTTTTTTTTTTTGTTGCCGCAAGTTTATGATTAAAAAAAAACCTCTTTTAATTACATATTACTATTTAACTTTAATTTTTTGGATTATGATTGTTAAAGCTAATTTCATAGATAAACATGGCAAAAAGGAGATTGAGAGGCATTCATATTAGTACTCAACAAGGAGCGAGCGAGTCGAATTTAGTGGAAACAAATATTCCGAATGTAGACAGTGATGAGACTCAAGCACCTAGCGATTATGAATTAAGTGACTCTCAAACAATTTTACCTAATGTAAAAAGTGAGATCCAATCCCCTGGCAATCATCAATCAAATGACAATCACGGGTAAGAAAATGATCCACGGGGCACTCAAGCTTATGATGATGTAGAAATTAGAGGTAAGATTTTATCATTTTACTATTAATTATTTTATATTTTTATTTTTTGTCTATAGTGGAAAAGAAACTGTGATTCAGATTATTCATCGTCATAATGCCTATGTTTTATATATATATTCATTGTTAATAGATGATCAAGGAATGGTTCGAAAGAAACGCGGATCTACTCGCGCTATGTATGTTTGGACCCTACCCGAAGGACAAAAAATTATTGTTAATTGCAATAATCTAGGGCAACCAATTAAAAAGGGGAGCGGTATTTTGGGGGGATGGCTAGGCACTGTTGCTAGAAAGAAGGAATTTTGCTCTATTGAATATTCGGATTGGAGGTATATGCCTCCTCATTACAAAGAGGATTTACTCGCTTTGACAAAGGTATTAAACATGTTAAATCATTAATATTATTTTGTCTAATCAAATTAATTATAATATCTATGATTTGCCTATATATATAATTATATATATGATTGCAGAAATATTTTGAACTACCTAATAATGAGAATTTGGAAAGATGGATATTAGCATCCATAGCATCTAAGTGGAGAAATTATAAGCATGGATTAAAATCCAAACATTTTCAACCCAACAAAACTCAAGAAGAACTAGAAAACTCAGTTCCAGATGGAGTATTTCCGAATCAATGGAAGAAACTTGTGGAATATTGGTTTACTGAAAAATCACAGGTGACATATATAACTTACACATTTCTCTATATTTGAAGAATCAATTTACTAGTTTTGAATTTTTTTTTTTTTTTTTTTTTTTTTTTTTTGTACAAATGCTCTCAGCTAAAGGCAAGAAAGCAAGATCTAATAATACAACATTGCATACCTCAGGTTCAATGAGTTTTGCAAGAAAAAAAGATGAAAATGTAAGTTTTATTTAATTTTGTCATCTCTAATTTTTAGTTTATGTGAAGTGTGATGTTTAGGAGGGTTTAAAAAAGGGTTTAGTTGGCCAAATTCCGTTGCTTGGCTCTCCATTGTCTGATGTTGATGTGTAATTATAATTAATTATACTTCTTTTTGTTAATTTTGATATAATTATATCATATCCTCACTCAATTCTTACCCAGAAAAAAACATGGTCATCAATTAATTAATTGTTTGTGTTTCCCATTTTTGACTTATGTAATTGGTGGACACGTGGATTTCTATGCATGCCACTTATGCACCATCTATCTTTAATTATCCTAAAGTTAATTAGACGTATATGCATGTATGGAAAATTGTGAATTTCTGAATTAGTTTATATAGGCAAGTGAATATTTCTGAATTAGTCTATTAGTTTATGTGACTTCTACTTAATTAACCCTTACAACAGGAGGTTGAGCATGGAAAAAAGTTGGGGCAAATTGAGTTTTTTAGAATTACTCATAAAAGGAAAAATGGAAGTTTTGTCAATGCTCAGACACAAAAGCTTGTGGTAAATATTTATTCACATTCAAATGTTGATAGTGCTAATTTATAAATGTAATAATATCTATTGACTACTTTATACAAATAAAATAGGAGAAAGCTACCAACATTGTTGCAGAACGGGCTTCAACTGTTGAAGATCCTAACCTCAATATTATTGAGGATGAAGTATACAATGAAATGATTGGAAAAGATCAATATGGTCAAATTAGAGGTTATGGACTTGGAGTTAATAGTGCACACTTGTTTGGACCTGATTCTCAGCCTAGGAAAAAGTGTCATCATGATGTTATGGAACTTCAAAAGCATCTTGATGAAATCCATGAAAATTATGAGGAAAAGATAGTCTGCTTGAGAGAAGAGTACGAAGACAAGATGTCAGAAATGAAAAATCACTATGAAACTGAGATGGCAAAAATGAAGATTGATCAAGAATTTAAAATGGAAGAATTAAAAAGAAATTTGAACACGGTCAATTGTGTCGCTATGACACCTTTCTTTCTGGGGTTAGTAATTTTATAATTGATTAAGTATTCTTGTGATATATATTAACATAATGTGACCATGATTTTAACAAAAATTTGAATTTTACTTATTTTTTTTCAGGCCCAAATTTGTCATACAAATTCACAAGCTTTTCATGTGGTGTCATCAAGGAAATGAAGTTTACCAAGAAATCAAGCGTAGCATTAAATTTTTTCCATAGTAATTTTATTGTGATGTTTTCTTTTATCAATGACTTTGGTTTCTTTAAGTAGTTATGGTTTATTGTATAAATTTAGTTAATTATCAAGTCTTTTTTTTTTTTGTCAAATTTAAGTAGTTATGGTTTTTTTGCTTCAAGTTCATGTGTCTATTCTATGCCTTTCTGCAAGTTTACAATCTTTCTAGCATTAATGATTTGAAATTGGCTTTTCAACCTTTTCTAGCTATCCTTAGAAGTAGGATAAAAAAGTGTATACATGGAATTATGGTCTAATACTCTATATTAGTTACATAAATATAACAAATTCATCATATACCACATTATTTTAAGTAAATGACGTGTAAAGCCCAAAGTGGAGGGGCTAGTTGGATGCTTTATTTCCTTAATCTTTTATATATATATATTTTTTAACTAATTATTTGTGTATTTGATGAAGATATGGAGACCAAGGAGAGAAACATATGCAAGTGAAGGAGAAGTGGATGAGAAACCCAGATCATGGCAGAAGAGATCATCATTAGCAGTAAGAGATCCAATCAAAATTGTAGAAATGAACACCTCATTCTCAACTCCAAGAAACCACAAATCTAATCTGTATCAATATCACAATAACCTGGTTTTAAAAAAAATATATCATATTTCTATTTGCATGTCGAACTTTTATTAGTAATTCTCGTTGTATCAGTAGGGCTGTTGGATATTTGAGTGAGACTATTATAGGATAAATATGTTGGAAATGCCCTAGTCCCGAGGCATTGGTCCTTGCATTTGTATCATACATTAATTGGATTCATGTATTATACTTATTTGTGTTATTAATAAAGGCATTAATTCATTTATTATATTTATCTTGTGCAATATATTAAATGAAGTATCCGATGGACATATCCATATCTATGATGACCAGTGTCATGCACTTGGCAGTAAGACCATGGATAGGGTAAACAATATGACCATAAATAGATCCGTAGTCTGTTCCAGTCATGGGAATGAATGGAACAAAAGACTATCATTAACCTGGTTGTATGGCGATGTCTTACCGGTCATTGGACATGGAATGTCAACCAAGTTAATGGGTACATGCATAATGATGCATGATAAATACACACACTTAGAAGCAAGTGTACTTCGTCGCTCAAGTAATATATAGTAAGTAGAGTATCGATCCCACGAGGACTAATTATGCTAACCCTAAAAATAGTCGGATTTCTATCAATCTAGGTGGAGAGAATGACAAATCTTTGATTTTGGATTGTGAATTAAAATTACTGCTAAAAACAATTAAATTAAAATTAAGAATGTAATAAAATTGTATAAGAGAAATTCAATGAGGAAGCTAACTAAGGCGTCCGGTTTCACTTAGCATTAATTCCAGCAATATTTTATATTATGCAATTAATTCGATTAAATTCCAAAATGGCGATTTCCATAAATAATCAATACCGGTTAGGGCTATTAATTCTAATTCTTAACCTAAACACTTAAACCTCTCAGTTCTAAGCGTCAAGCCAGAAAGCATTAAGTCTAAGAAATCCTAGCACTAACTAGTGAGCCACTAGAGCAATGGTCATGCAAAAGTCATGTTGTATGATTCCATTAATCTAGTCCTTTGGTCAATTATAGATTAACTATGAACATTGGAATTGATGGTCACGCATCCAAAGCATTAAACATACACAACACAATATTGGAAAATAATACTAATGAAAATTGCATTAAACATAAAATAATTACATGAAACAATTGCTAAGATCCACCATAGCCTTAGCTATGGTGGAATTAGTTCATCACTAAACTAATAACACAAAAATGGATTAAAGAAAACATGGTAAAGAGAAAGGTTTAGAGAAAACTAGAATCAAAGTGGTTGATGTACGAGTCGTTGAGATGAAAAGATGAATGCTCCTCCGAACCCTAGCTCCCAAAAACACGGTCTCCCAATCCACTCTTCCAAGAGAGAAAGTAAGAATAAAATCTGCAAAATTAAACTCTAAAACTAAACTCCAAAAAACCTAAAAAAACTACAGCTGAATGATGAATAATCTCCTTTTCTAACTCTCCCTCCCTAAAACAAAAAGGAAAGAGGAATTCTAATAAGAGTAAAAAACCCTTCCTTCTTTTAAGGGAATTACCAAAAAGAAGAAAACATTCCTCCTTTGACAAGGAGTCCATTAGCTATCAAGATTTCTCAGCCAAAAGACTTCTAGTTCACTCCTCAATGAGACCAAACCCCGTAGCTTTTCCTTGGCCCATCATGAACGTAGGCCCAAATCACCAAATCAGCTTTAAAACTCCAAAATCAGCACCTCCCAGGGCATGGTCATGCCTTAGGACTGCTCCTGGGCTGTTTTAAGTCAATTTTGCTCCTTTATCATGCACTTTTAGCTCTATTTTCTTCCTAGAGGTCCTAACAAGAAAAATACATAAAAAGGAAGTAAATTATGCCTTTAATAAATAAAATCAACTCAATTAAAGCACAAAAACAAAGGCAAAATAAGTATATAAAATACACTTATCACATAAGGGGGCATGGTACCGGATAGATCCACTAAACGAGAAATCCACATGGTATAGTATCACAAGTGATTCTCGTGTAGTACTTGTATGGATCCTTTGACCTGACCATATTATGGTGTTACATGTGAGGTCGCATACTTAGGGGTACGCCTAAAGGGCCTGTAATAGGGTGCCAAGTATGGGTACTTTCGGGTATGTCACTTAGCATGGTAATGCTATGGATATGCAGAAGGGATTTATCACTCAGTAATCCACTGGGAAGATATCACCGGCCTCTTGATGAATGTGACTGATAAGAGTGTGGCCACACCTAAATAAGTGGGAACTTGTTTGTGAGCTTCAGTGCATTCGGGATCAAGTTAATGTCCGACACAAAAGAGGGTGATCAATCCATGCCTCTGTGTTAGACACCGATATCGATGACATGGGATATACAAGTTTAAACTACAGGGTTATGATAACAGTTAGACTGCCATCTCCATCTTAATTGGGGGCTGCAGTGGCTTGCTAGAGCCCAACTGCAGTCTGCGGGCCAAAGGCCCGCTGCCAACATAAAGATGGGCCCACGGGATCGTACACATAGAACGACTGAACACAGACTTAAGGAATCACATGTGCACTTGGAGTATACACTATGGAGAGAGAGGTATATATATATTAATCATATTATAAAGATCAATTGTATTGATCCTAATAATAAAATTAATATATTCAATTGGCTCTTCATAATTAATTGGATTAATTATGAGATTATTTCCTAGGTGGAAATATTCATATGTATAGGTTTACATATGATTTTGTTTTGTGAAGATTTAATTTTAATTTGATGGATTAAATTAATTTGTCAAACTAATTTTAATTTAATGTAAATAATATATTACTTGGTGTAATATATTAAATACATGGGTATATTAAAATTGGGCTTGAAATTAATTTAAACCAGAATAATTAAAATTGGATTGGGCCTGAATTAAAAGATGGAAGCCCACACAGAATGAAAGGAGCCAAGCTGGGCCTAAATTCCCCTAGGGGAATTCAGCCACCCTAGGTATGAAAACCTAGGGTAAAAATTTCGGCCACCGATGACTTGAACACACTATAGCCGAATTCTCTAGCCCCTCTCTCACCATTGCTCGTTTTTCCTACGCTAGCACGGGTTATGTTCGTTAGGCGTTCGTGTACGAGAACGAGGAGGGAATCTAATTTGATTTCTGTAGTCTTTATCCATCTCTAGAAAGAGATATTTCGGGTAAGAATTTAATCTCTTTCTATTTCAATTTTAAGTTTTACAATTTCCACTTCAATTGCTCCTGGGACTGAATTTGAGGAAATCATCGCGTTCTTCCGCTTTTATCGGGTGATTTCCGGTGAAAAATCCCAACAAAATAAGACCAAGATTAGGTTCTACAACTTAACTTAAATTAAGTGGGTACACAGTATCAAAAACAATCCTTGCAAAAGTATGTCGAACTTCTTGTAGGCTTCCTGACGCCAATAACTCATAATCTAACTTGCTACCTTGCTTGGGGGAAAATCACCTCTCTGGACCACCCTTTCCAACACATTCAAACATCTTACATGCTCTCAAATACAATGCCAACTGAATAAAAACTAAATCTGTATATGAGGCTTGAGGATACTCTACCATTGCTCGAGAGACATAATGCTCATCAGTCATCATAGACAGTACTCGTTTAGTACATGTTGCAAGATCGATGACCTCATCAATCAATTCCTTCACAACTAGATCCCCAGGTTCAGCTAATTCATGAAAGCTGATGTCATGAGGTGTGCTGATTTTCCTTCCTATGCTTACTGCTACTGACATATCTCCACCATTGTGGACAGCAAGACAGAACACAGCAACCACCAAGGGATCCCTCGGTTTGTCAGCTAATGCTTTATGGAATGCTAACATTCCAACCCATAAGCTGCTGTGGCATGGTCTATCAGGTGCAAGAAACTTATCCATGTTGCGAAAAAGAGACAAAAGCATATTGGATCTCTTGTCTCATCTTTTAAACCCATGGTGAATAAAATAAGCTGCCTGAAACGACAGAAGGATTTCAAGAAGCCCAAATTTCCATAATAATCTCAAAGAAGCTTCAGCAGAACCATATGCTAGCATGTAGCTCATTTCTATCATCAGCCTTCCCTTATCAAGTCTTAAAATTGAGCTAGCACAATTTTTAGCATAGTGAGCTGTTTCTCTTGAAAATCGGAATCCCAAGCAAGCAGCAACTCTTATTGCACGAAGAATGCGAGCACAGTCCTCCTGAAAAGAAGTGCTTGCTAGCATTATAGTTCGCACTTTAGCCTTTTGAATATCTTGTAGACCTCCCATGTAATCATATACTATTTTTGCATATGGATCAAACATCAACCCATTAATGGTGAAGTCCCTGCCCAAACAATTCCTCCAACGAACATAATCCTTGTCATTACAGTCAAAAGGACACTGGAAATTGTTCCTGAAATCCCCACCAAACTTTCGTACAGTTGTGCTAAAACTTGAAACCTCCAATGTAGCATCTCCAATATGCACATGGCATATAGGGAACCTTCTACCAACTATTTCACATCGTGAAAATGCTCTAACTACCTCTTTAAGTACACCTGATGTTATTATGTTGAAGTCACCCAAAAGAATTTGTAGAAGGCGACTCATCTTTTGCTTCACAATTTGTACTAATTACTGACCCAAATTTCAGCTTCATTTACAAATTAAAACATCAAAAAAGATTTAAGCTTATTCAAATTATTCCGAACACTAACATGTTTCCAAAACTAACTTTGATCTACAAGCCTTGTAACTAAAAATTTCAAGTAATTTGATATTAAAATAGTTGCACCAGGTCAGAAGAAATTAAAACAGAAAAGTAGGAAATTGGAACTAACAAATACAAAGAGCGAAGGCCGTTGCGCCCCCCAAGCCGCCGTCCGGTAGCAACATTTTCAAATTTTTGGCCCGAAAGCAGCCGTCGTTTTGAGAGGAATTAGATATCAAAAAATGGCAATTAGAAATGGGAGAAAGGTGTGTAGGGAGTGAAATTGAAAATGAGAGTTAGAAGGAGAACATCCCATCTTCTCCAAGAATAGCAGTAGCTGAAAGAGGGAAGAAAGGGTTTTCGGGCTTTTTATTTTAACTTTTTTTTTTTTTACATCCCAGGCAAAACGACGTTGTTTTGCCTGGGATTTTTTTTTTTAATTACCCAGGGAAAACGACGTCGTTTTGCCTGGGCTGGAAAAAAAAAATCAGAAGTTGAGATTACTACGAGAACTTCTTCATTCACTCACTGCACCAAATTCTCACCACCACACAACACACAGCCCCTTCCTGCCTCCTCCACCTGGCCACTCTCCACCGCCCCGTCAGCCGCTCTCCCTCCGTTCGCCGCTCTCCGCATCTCCGCTCGTCCGCCGGCCCTTCAATTAGGTAAGTTTCAGTTTTTAATTCCTAATTTTTTTATATTTTAGCCTAAATTAAATTTGAGATTCCACAATAAAATTGGATTGATTGGGATTGATTGTTATGATATTGTTATGGTCAAATTCCAGAATCTATTTCAAGATTACAAAATCTTTGGTATCTTAACTTCTCTAGGAACTCAATTTCAGGGCCTTTGCCAGTTATTCACGGCAGGGGCCTTCCTTCTTCATTATCAATTGACCTTTCCTACAACAACCTAAAGCTGACAGTTATATATTCGTAAAAATCTAATGTTTTAGGTAGTTTTTTTATTCAGTTATGGTTTACAACATACACCAAGTAGGGTCAAGTACTCAGAGCATCACAACTCTGTCCATGAAGAATTTTATGGAAAAAATTTTAATTTGCATCGGAATTTTCCATTGGAAATTATCAAACTCAAAATTGAATTTCGTATGATAAACAGTTTTACAATTAAATATAGTTTGGTCCTTTGGTGTTGTTCTGGTTATTAACATATGTCCCTTGTGATGAATGCTTCTGTTGCACCTTAGTTCTAACAGTACTGCTCAAACTTACATTTTTACAATTAGAAAGCAGAAAACAAGAAAAAGAGCTGTGTAATTATTGAACAAATTAATGTTTAAATTTGGGTTAATCAGCCTTAATTAAACCGGAGATAAATACCAATATTCTGTCGCCCTAAGTCCAACCTTCCATTGGCCTTGTCGCTGCTATAAATCCATATATAGATTTAGATTCCAAACATATCCCTGTGCTAAATAGAATCATTAATCATCATCAGGCACTTTAAATTAATTATAAATTATAATCACACTTTCTAGACCTGATCAACGTTAAATTATCTGCCAAAAAAATTGATTTGGTGTTGTTCTGCTCATTAACATATGTCCCTTGTGATGAATGTTTCTGTTGCAAATAAATTGGATGTAGGGTTAATAAAATCATGCTTTTTTTAAAAATATTTTATATACTAGGCTTTAATTTGAACTTCAATTATTATAAATTTTATATAACAATAATAACAATAATAATAACAACAACAACAACAACAACAACAACAACAATAATAATAATAATAATAATAATAATAATAATAATAAATCTTCTCTTTGTGGTTAGATTGGATTGTCATAGGATCTTTGTGGGGTTCACATGTTTGGTGAATTGCATGTGATGTGAAGTGATCTAAACTACTTAATGGGACTATGACTATAGTTTGAGGCTAATAAAGAGAAAAGGGAAAAGATCAATAATCTAGTGACTTGATGCTATGTTTGCAATGATCAAAAATTGACAATACATCCGGACTTGATGCTATGTTTGTTTCTTTTTCTATGTAAGAAAGAAAGTGTAGAATGCTAAAAAATTGTGATCATTAAATTTTCTAGATATATAAATTTTTATCTTGTAAACTAAAATTACTTATTAGTATCTAAAGCTTGCAAATAATATTGATGCTAAATATTAAAAAGCTTTTCATCACATGAAATGGTATGCTAACTTTAGATTTTTGCTTTCTTTTTATTAGATAATCACAATGGACAAAAGTTGGATGAATGAGTCTAGATCAAGTGATGCATATATGAATGGTGTGTCTAATTTTATTAAATTGGCAGTTGATAAATCATCTGTGAATGGAAAAATTTATTGCCCATGTAAGAAATGTTTTAATCGATATTCACATGATGCACAAACTGTTCATGGGCACCTGTTATGGAATGGTATACTAGAAGGGTATGAAAATTGGGTGTTCCATGGAGAATCAGTATTATCACCGTCACATGAACATCTTAATTTTGTGAATGCTACAAGTAGTAGTGGGCAAACGAATCTTGATGGCCAGTATGACTTGCGCAATCTTCTTCAAACTGCATTTGGGATTATATCTGATAATGAACATTCAAATGCAACTAATGATGTTCCAACTATGGGCTCACCCATCGAAGAGCATCCTTCAGCTGATCTGAGTGATGATAGAGTACGATTTCAACAGCTAATGCAAGATTGTGATCAAGATCTATATCCAGGATGTATGAAATTCTCAAGATTATCATTTATATTGAGATTATACCATATTAAGTGTTTGAGTTGTTGGTCTGGCAAGTCTTTTAGCATGTTATTAGAATTATTGGTAGAGGCATTTCCGAGCAACAATCACTTACCATCATCTTATTACGAAGCAAAGAAAACGATCAAAGAATTAGGTTTGGGATACAAAAAAATTGATGCTTTTCCAAATGATTATACATTATATTGGGGAGAGAAGAAGAACGAGGAACAATGCAGTGTGTGTTTGACATCAAGATGGATTGTTAACGATGATAATGATGCTGATCCAATGGAAGAGGAGAACGACAAACCACAGAAGAAAAAACCAGCTAAAGTCTTGTGGTATTTTCCTCTAATACCAAGGCTAAAAAGGCTTTATATGTGTTCAACAACTGCTTCTTCCATGAGGTGGCATGCCGAAGGTAGAAATAAAGATGGTAAGTTGAGGCACCCAGCAGATGCATTAGCTTGGAAGGAGTTCGATAAACAGTATCCAGAATTCGCATCAGATCCTCGTAGTGTGCGGCTTGGCTTAGCCAGTGATGGGTTCAATCCTTTTAGAACTATGAGTACTACATACAGTACTTGGCCAGTTGTTTTGGTTCCTTATAACTTGGAACCTTGGGCTTGTATGAAACAATCATCCTTGATATTGTCTATGGTCATCCCAGGAGAAAAGGGACCAGGAAATGATATTGATGTTTTCTTACAGCCTTTGATTGATGAATTGAAACAATTATGGGATGGTGTGGATGCGTATGATGCTTATACTAAGGACAACTTCAAGTTACGAGCTTCACTTATGTGGTCAATTAATGATTTTCCTGCTTACGCCAATTTATCGGGTTGGAGCACCAAGGGGCGTGTAGCTTGTCCATCATGTGGGGAATCAACAAATTCACAATGGTTAAGTAATGGAGGAAAATTTTGTTATATGGGTCACCGAAGGTGATTGAGGCATGATCATCCTTTTAGATATGAAAAGGATCAATTTGATGGCACTGTTGAGTTACAATCAGCTCCACTGGCACCTTCTGGAACCGAAGTACTAAGGCAATTGTGTGGTGTTAATTTTGTTTAAGGAAAAACAACAAAATCCAATAAAAAAGGAAAAGAGAACAAAATCCAAATGGCCAATAATCTAGTGCTGATAATGAAACAACAGTTTTTGAAGATGCCGATATCTTTTTCAATGAAAATGATGATGAATAAGAGGCTGCAACACATTGTTTATGGAAGAAAAGAAGTATATTTTTTGACCTTCCATATTGGAAGTTTAATCTTCTACGCCATAATTTGGATGTCATGCATATTGAGAAAAATATTTACGATAATTTGATTGGCACTTTACTGAACATTGATGGCAAAAGTAAAGACAACTATAAAGCAAGGATTGATTTAGTCAACATGGGAATTAGACAAGAACTTCATCCCATTAAACATAATAATGTAGTTCATTTGCCACAAGCATGTTACACAATGTCTTCAACGGAAAAAGAATTATTCTTGACTGTGTTGAAAAATATGAAGGTTCCCGATGGTTACGCTTCAAATATTTCAAGATGTGTAAACTTGAAAGAGCGTAAACTTATGAATCTCAAAAGTCATGATGGCCATGTTTTGATGCAAGATATTCTTCCTATTGCTTTAAGATCATGTTTACCTCGTCAAGTAGTTGCTGTTGTCTCTGAGTTATGTTTATTTTTTAAGGCATTATATTGCAAAACCCTTGATCTGGATGAGCTTGATCAGTTAGAATTAAGGGTGGCTGAAACCTTTTGTAAACTGGAAAAAACTTTTCTTCCAGGGTTTTTTACTATTATGGTTCACTTAACCATACATTTAGTTGCTGAAGCTAGGCTTGGTGGTCCCGTGCATCATAGATGGATGTTTCCAATTGAGAGGTTAGATATTTGATTTTTGTTTTTAAAATGTTGTCTAATTCCACTTTCCATATTGCTGAAGTTCTTTTTTATTTGTGAACTATAATCTTTAAGGGGTTTGGTTTGATTTAAATCAAATGTTAGAAATAAAGCTCATCCAGAAGGTTCGATTGCAGAAGGTTATATTGCAGATGAATGTTTGATTTTTTGTTCCCGATATCTTGGAGGAGTTGAAACTACTTTCAATCGCCCACAAAGAAATTTTGATTGCGTAGATAGCACTGAAAAGTATATGTTTTCAAATGGAGGACGAATTTTAAGTAAAGTAGATAGTGCAGTTCTTGATGGCATGTCACTAAAGCAAGTCCATCGTTATGTGTTGCTTCACTATGACCAAATTTCTCCATTTAAGAGGTTACTTATTTATGGTTTATTTAGTTATTATTAGCAATATGCGAGTTAGAAATATATATGTCTTCAAACAGTGAATTTTTGGTTGATCAACGAAGAGCATATCGTCTAAATCGCCCTAACCAACGTGAAGAGCAAAAATGGCTTCTAGAAAAATTTCCAGAGTGGCTCTTAAATCAGGTCAGTTAGGCATGGATATTTTAATAATTTTTTTGCTTTGTCAACGCATATTCTGTTAAAAAACTTAAATAATTTATGCATGTGTTTTTTTTATTATATGTTAGGTAACAAAGATGAAAGGGAATAATGTTTCAGAAGAAACAATATCTATTGCTAAAGGACCAAACAATATTATTAGAAGATTTAGTGGGTTCATAATTAATGGTTTTAGATTTCACACAAAAAAAAGAGATAGATATAGGAATACTCAAAATAGTGGAGTAATTGTGTAGGTGGATGGGATTCCTTTTTATGGAGTTCTTAATGACATAATCGAGTTAGATTATTTAAGAAAATTCAAAATTGTGATGTTTAGATGCGATTGGTTTGATGTTAGTTCGAGGGGTGTGAAAAAAGATGAAAATGGTTGCACTTTGGTTAACTTCACTAGGCTAATTCTTAGGGGTGAGCAATTGCAAGATGATCCTTTTGTTTTCTCGTCTCAAGCAAAACAAGTATTTTATATACAAGATCCGAAGCACAAAGAATGGTTTCAAGTGATTCACACTAAACCAAGAGATTTATATGATATGGGGACTTGCACACATCTCGAGGATGAAGATACGTACACGCAATGCATGCCTCACAATGTTGAAGCAGTTGATAACAATGAGCCCATCAATTGGGTTAGGGAGGATATGACTACATAAATTTCTTAGAAATGCTGTAAGTAATTTTATTAATTTCTTTTGAAAGTTATTTCTCAATTTCTTAAACCTTGAACTTTGTAGATAAAAGTGTTGATGTTTCTGTAATACTATATTTTAGATTATTTTGTTAATTGTCACATGTAAACTATTAGGTATGGGATTAATTCTAATTGTCAGAAATGTTTTTATAGGGATAGTGGATAAACTCAAAGTTGCTTTACTTCTGAGGTAGATTGGTATTTTCAAGTGAGTACACCTTTCAAAATTTCAATTTTTTTTCCTTGCTTCTGTTTTGATATCTTCTTCCCTTACAAAATCGAACTCGGAATCTACTCCTAACTGATGCAACATGATTTGATGATTAAACCAATACTTGTATGCTCTGTCCCTTGTTAGTGAATCAGATCCAATGGCTTTGCGTCGAGTAGGAAAGAAGCTTGCAATGGAAGATGTGTCCTATTGTCAATGGCCCCTCCCTGATCAGGTTTTAGATTTATGATTATCTTTATCAACTAAAATTAAGTGTTTTCCTAGATACACATGAAAACCGAGTTGTAATATGTTTCCAAAACGCGAAACAACCTAATTGCTTATCTTGCAGTTTGGAGTATTTGGTATATGTGATGGACATGGTGCAGTAGCAGCTGCTGATTTTACAACCAAGTTAGTTTCTTACTTCAGTTTGTATTTGTTAGATTCCTCTAGATTTAATTTCACTTTTTTATTTTTAATAATGGAGCTACATCTTAAAGCACTTTTGGCTGGTGTTTAAAATGGTCATTTATTAAGTTTTTCATTTCATTTTGACTGGTTTAAGTTATTATAGAAACTATATCCTTGTGTATGATACCCTGCAGTTTTCCTTTCCCTTTGATTTCTCATTATTCTCATCTATTTTTGAGCAATTGTGATGTTTAGTAAATAAAAATTTCACACGACGCATCTACAATTGATGGGGTTTGCAGAAGATATATAGTGGTTATCTTTGAAGCAAGCCCATAAAATGAAAGATTAGAGTTGAAGGCCCCAAATTGTTTGTTACCTTTTGTTGTGTTTGACATATGTATAGATGCATTTTGTTGTTAAAATATCTCTTTTTTTTCCATAGGTTATTTAAGATTGAATGATGTTTATGTGTATAAATGATATTAATATGACTTTCAATTAATGAATTGTTCCCTATGTTTTAAGGAATAGATGGCCAAATAGTTGAAGCTAGTGGGATGCACTTTCTTTTGTAAAACGAAGAGTGTTTAATAATATGCTAACATTCATTGTCTACGCATTCAGGCACATGAACTCTTAAAGCAAATCGCGTTGAGATGCAAGGTTGGAGGCACTAAGGTGAAGTTTAAACATGTTTCTATAGTAAGAATTGTCGAAACATTATGATTTTAAAATTTCATTGTCAAAAGTCATACACATACTGCAATTGTATTGTTTTCAAGTTATAATAGCTTTCTTATATTCTATTGATACAATTTGTGCTTTATGTTCTAGAATTTTATATTTGTTGTTTTATTCATGATAACGAAAGGATGTAATGCACATTTAACCATTTTCAATTAAAATGTTGCTACAGTAATTGTAGAATTATATTTCTGCGTCACAAATTTAGAGACGTTTTAGAAAAAAAATGTTACTACTTTTGTGACAGTTAATTTAAGTATAGCTAAATGGGGATGTTTTATAAAATTTTATGTCATAAATTCGTGACACTTTTAAATGAAGTGTTGTGCTATTTGAGACGGAATGCATAACTAATGTAGCTGAATAACTACATAATTAAAATTATGCGTCAATAATTTTACGACGCTTTAAGAAAATGTAGTGAATATATATAAATTCATAAATAAATAATTAAAAAAAATATGAAGACGAAAAAAATGGAAGTGTCGTCAATTTTGAGATGCATAAATTAAAAGCGTCGCTCAATGATTCTTAGCAAGATAACGTTAATGCGTCGTTAAATAAATCGCGACACGAGTTTTAGCAACGCTAATGGCGACGCTTTTAAAAGCGTCGGGAAGCATTTAAGGACATAAAAAGCGTCGTTAAACAACGATTTTCAGCGTCGCTATAGACCCCTTTTGTTGTAGTGTGTATACAAGGCCAAATAATTATTGTGTACTATTGTCACGAGCAGGTACACTGTGAAGCTCAAAGCATTTAACATATGCGAAACTAATAAGAGGTCCTTGATGACCAAGATGAAAGCTATTGTCCACCTCATTTTAAACTGCTACTCCACTATCTCTCATCCTTTACCAGATATTATATGAATAATATAATCAAACAGCAGCATAAAGCTGAAGAAGTATAAAATATATATAGTGTGGATGCTATTATTGCATGATAAATCTGCATTATTTCTCAAAAGCATAATCTAATTAAACTGCAGATAGTGTAGAAACAAGACAATGGAGAGACGTCCAAATATTCTAGCTATACCATATCCAGCACAAGGTCATGTGCTTCCTATGATGGAGCTTTCGCAATGTTTAGTTAAACATGGTTTCAAAATCACATTTGTCAACACTGATTTTAATCATCAGAGGTTCTTAAACAAGGACTATATTGGGGATCATATTAGTCTGGTTTCAGTCTCAGATGGGTTGGAACCATGGGAAGATAGAAATGACGTGGTGAAGTTATCACAGTCACTTTTCAACGTGGCTCCAGCAAATCTAGAGGAGCTAATTCACAAGATTAATGAATCAGAAGATGATAAGATTACTTGTATGATTGTCGATCAGAATTGTGGTTGGGCTGTTGAAGTAGCTGAGAAGATGAATATCCACCGAGTTGTATTCTGGCCTGCATCAGCTGCCTTGCTTACTCTGTTCTTTAACGTGCACAAGTTAATTGAAGATGGAATCATTGATAAAAATGGTACAAAACCTCAATTCTTTATGCTCTTTAAATTCATAGATGGCAAAATAGCCCTAACTAGAAGTACGCACTGACCAAATATTTATGAGATTTGACCTTTTGCTATCAAAAGTGGCAACAATAAAATAATTGTTGTTGCATATGTTGCTTCTACAAAATATGTAATTGTATTTATCTCTTTTCTTCTTTTGATTAAGGAACTCCGTTGAAGAACAAGAAGATTCAATTGGCTCCAGCAATGCCTGCCATGAGTATTACAAATTTTCCATGGTCACGGTTTGGTAATGAGATTTTGAGCAAAATTGTCTTTCAAATTATAGAAAAGAACATCAAGGCTACAAAATTGGCAGACCCGATAAGAATCAATTCAAAGAATTAGTCCTGGGGCTTGAACTCACAGGTAAGCCATTCCTGTGGGTTGTGAGGCCTGGTATTACAAGAGAGACAAATGTGTATCCTCAAGGATTTTTAGAGAGAGTAGCCAACCAAGGGAAAATTGTCGAATGGTCACCTCAGCAGAAAGTTCTAAGTCACCCTTCTGTTGGTTGCTTTTTTGAGCCACTGCGGTTGGAACTCTACCATGGAAGGTGTGGCTAATGGGGTGCCTTTCTTGTGCTGGCCATACTTTGCTGACCAGTTCTTGAATGAGACCTACATTTGTGATGTGTGGATGGTGGGACTGAATTTTAACCATGATGAATATGGGATCATCAACCGTGAAGAGATCAAGAATAAGGTGGAGCAGATTTTGAGTGACAAAGAAATTAGGGAAAGAGCTAAAGAACTTAAAGAATTAGCTATGACAAGTGTTGGAGAATTTGGTCTTTCCAATAAGGTTTTCAATAATTTCATTAAATCGTTAAATATGTAATGCATATGTTGATCTTTTATATCTTTAAGGACTCATTTGATCCAAAAGCATTAACTAATTAGTAAAGTCAAAAAATAAATTTTACATTATCAACATATCAACTCTACAATGTGTTGAAATTAAATGTAGATGCCAGAATTTCAAGTCTTGACTACTTGGTTAAAATTTCAACTTGTCCATAGTTTTGAAGTTCATAAGTTTAAGCAGTGTAAGAATGGCATTTTATTGGCATGAATCATAACAACAGTGCCAAACAAATGAATAATTCATTGGGTAAAATGTCAGGGATAAAGCATATGTAAAACAAAGTGATGATGATACTTAAATGCCTAAATTAATATTTAGGAGTGACTCTGGTTTGCAGGCGAGATTTTGATGCTAAATTTTACATATACGTAAATGACAAAGATGTATATCCTAGCTTTTTCCGGTGAAAACTACTTGAAATGAAATATGAAAAAAGTGACGTATATATAATTTTAAATTCTCCAAGATGGAGGAGATTTGGATTCTTAAATAATTTGTAACCCTACCTTTTCAAAGAATCACATAATTTCTTTCATGAATAAGTGGTATACCTGTGAGTGTAACTAATGCTACTAAATGATTAATATGAAATAGGAGACATGGCAATAATGAAAATTTGATTTGTGCAACAAATAAGGAGTTAAAAGGGAGAGGGAAAAAAAAAATTCTTTTTCAATCGGGCAACAATTGAAGCCTAAGTTTTAGCACTAACAATTACTTAAAGAGTAGTCCCAAACCTCACTATATTTTTTATTGTTCTAAGCAATTCTCATTTTTTCTAAGAAATTAACTGAAAGCTAGTGTGAGCGGACGACCTTTTTCGGAACGCGCAGTGAAGCGGGAACCGGGGTATTTCTTCTTAAGAGTTGATGTTGTGGTTTTTGAAAACGGGTTTTAATCTTTCTTAGAAAAACCCTTTCATTTTATTGGAAAAGTCTTTTTTTTTTTTTTTTTAGAAAACTTAATTTTAGACACGAATTTTAGAAAACAGGCTTTTAGAAAATTCCCATTTTAATTTAAAGATCTCAAAACACGAATTTCAAGATTAGATACAGAGTCGCCACCTGGATCAGCTCATCTGGGAAATTCCGGTACAGTTCCCTACCAAGTATAGACGCAGTACCTAATCTAGAGATTCGAGGTTCGGGCAACATATCAACTAATCCTAACTTATTTTTAATTATTATTTCGTAATATGACATTTCATTCTCTTAAATCTATCCATTTTATCTTCCTTTAATCATTAACCAATGCTCATGCAAATGACATAAGTATAAATACTAAATAAAGTGCGGAGAAAATAAAAGTGCGGAAAAGTAAATCAGAGGCCAAATTATACAACCCAAGAAAAAGAAAACTCTCATCCTCACCTTTTACAACCGCCTATTATACACGATAATATAAGAATTACAATCGCCTAGATACACGGGGTAATCTATTAAATACATCAAAAGTAAAAAGAAAACTAAAAATAAGAGCTGCATCCAAATAGGGTTAGCACAAATAATAAAGGCATACAAAAGACTCAAATAGGACAGAATGGGGATTTTTAGATGTGGGGGACATGCATTTGGGGGTAACCGGATCGACCCGGTTAGTCGGCCGGTTAGACCTGGAAAACGGTTTTTTAAACGTCCTGTAGGTTTTATGGATGAAAAACTAATTTTAAAAGCGGTTTGGCTCATTTACATGCATTTTTCCAACTTTAGCGGGCCGGATATCCCGGGATCCGGGGGTCCCGTTCGTGTGTGGGCCTAAGTTAAACATCCATCTAGGGTCCAAAAAGAATGTAAACACCCAAAATTCAGTTTTGAATAGGAAAAAACATGGAAAATTACAAGTTTGTGACCCAAAATGGCAAAACTGTAATTCTGCTTCAACTACAGCCGCGCCCCTGTAGATTACAGCCGCATGGCTGTAATGCTCTAGAATTGTTTTCCGGCCTTCTTTTCTCGTTTTTGAAAATCATTTTGCAAATTAAGCGATTTCGGGTAATCTGAGATTTCTGGCAACACACTAATTTCAACCAAACGGATCCGAAACGGATTGAAATAAATCCGGAAATCCCTAAAAACTCGAAATCGCCAAACTTGAAATCACATCCATCATTTAAAAATAAGAAAACCAAGAATCTAAGTATACATGGATGCAATTGGACCGATAATAAATATGAAAAACACATTTGACTTGAAAACGGAAGCGTTATCGGTCGATTCAGGGCATTTGGAGCTTCTGCCCCTGTAGGTTACAGCCGTGCGGCTATAATCATCAGGTGGGGCGGCTGTAACCGGAATGGCTTCCAAAATCGCAAAAAACTCAAAAACACAAACAAATAGCACCCAGAATGAATAAAAAAGGATTTTTAAGGCCTCTCAGAATATACCTTGTTTGTGTTCCAGTGTTTTGGATCACCACGAATGGATTCGGATGCCGGGAAACGCCTTACAATCACGAATAATCCAAAAGTGTGTGCGATCTCCGAAGCCCAAACAGAATCCCAAATGAGTAATTATGATCTAAGAACGTTCCTAGAAAACTAATTCCTTTAAAGTTATATGATTTAAACAGATTTTGTTAAGGTTTCTTTTATTATTTAGGATTAAAACTTTCAATTTTAGCCTTTTCTTCTCCAAAAACCCTAAGTGTGGATGTGTTTTTCTCTCAATTTCTTAATTCTCTCTCTTCTGTAATTTTCTATCTACTGTGTTAACCCTAAAACCCGGTCACAATCAATTTATATCTCCTATTTTGGTTAAAAATCAGAATTACATGCTAATTTGGCACAAAAAAGGAAATTTGTTGATTACAGCCGAGCGGCTATAGTGACCAAATTAGCCTATTTTACTTAAAAATCTGAATTAAATGTTGATTTGGAAAAAAAAAAAAAAGCAAATCGGTAGACTATAGCCGCACGGCTTTAATGTCCAGATTAGGCCATTTTCACTTATTTTTCATTCTTTTCCTCGGTTCTCTTAAATACTCACTTGAACTTCTTCGGGGTTCCATACCAAGACTTGTCACATACATTCGAGTCATCCGAAACATTTCCGACATAATCCCGATCGTTCCGAAGCTACTTCATGTTTTTCCGTGAAAAAGGTAATAATGGCTTTCATCACCGAGGTCGGAAAAAAACCCATGCTCACAGCTAGTTAAAGTGCATAATAAGATTGTTTTAGACTACATTAAGTGAAAACTACTTAAATGAAAGTGATTTCTGGCTTATTCTAAGCTATAACATTATTCCCTTGTCATCCCTTACTAGAGATATGATATTCATACAATATTGTACTTAGATCCAAACGTTAAAAACAACAGCATATATAAAACTTAACGAGTATCCTAGATTAGCCACTCATACTAAATATCCAATTTTTAAATATAAATCTGCATATGTTGATGATTTCTTCTCCAGCATAGAGTGTAGAAACATAGAAGCTAGAGAGAAAAAATATGGAAAGAAGTCAGACATATTCTAGTCATAGCTTATCCAACATAAGGTCATGTGATTCCTATGATGGAGCTTTCACAATGTTTAGTAGAATGTGGATTCAGAATCACATTTGTTAACACGGAATATAATCATGAGAGCATCTTAAATACGTTGATCGACAAGGATTATATTAGGCAGCATATTAATTTGGTTTCAATACCAGATGGACTGGAACCATGGGAAGATAGAAATGAGTTTGGGAAGTTAACTTCATCACTTTTCAATTTTTTTCCAGAAAAGCTGAAGGAGTTTTGATAGAAAACTCGATATTGAAGTAAAGGGCAATACAGGTATTACAGAATATATGGTTTATGGGCTCAATGTGACTTAGAAGAAAGAGAATCAGGGTTTCGGTGATAGTTATGAAAACCGAACTAAACCAATCGGTCAGACCGTATTCAATTGGAACCGAAGATCGGTCCGATCAGATTTAAGCCAATTTAGATAGTTAAAAATTGGTCAATAGCCCGTCAGACAAGAAAATCGTGAACCAGTACGGTTTTCCAGTTCGACTAGGTTATTTTTTAAAAAACTTATTTTTTTTACAACAAAATAGAATATATTAATGAATAAGATCCTCTGTCAAGGCGGCAGTAATACAAAATGGTGGGAAAGAGTCCCAAACATGGTGATCCAAAAATGAATCAGCTGCTCTAGCTAAGCATTGAGCTACCCGATTCACAGATCTCCGAACAAAGTCAACTCTAACGTTAATCAGAGTAGATAAAATGAGCATACAATCTAAAATTACCAAACCAATAGAATTATTACTTTCCTGCCGTTTCACGATGGCTTGCACTGCTTCTTGGCAATCTGATTCGATAAGAACACAGTCCATATTGCTGGTCTTCACCCATAATAAAGCCTCTAGAATAGCCATCAACTCCAGTGTGAGGGGATCTGTAATGTAGCGATTGCGCTTGTGAACACGGAATTTTCCAGGTCTAAAAAAAAAGATCTGACCGTGGAACCACGACTGTATTTACAGTCGTGGGGTTTTGGTTACAGTCGTACGACTATAACATAAGTACAGTCGTACGATTGTAAGGTCGGGGCAGGTTGCAGAACCCATACCCCTTTGAATTAAAAATTGGGAAAAATCTTGAGCATTTAATGCTTAAGATTTTCTGGAAAAGAAGAAATAAAAAGGAAGCCAGAAAGAAAGAGAGGGGGGACTTTTGGCAGAAAATTGAAGGGGGGGATAGAGAGAAAGAAAGAAAAGAGCGAAAGAAAGAAGAGAGAAGACCAAAAAAAAAAAAAAAACCAAAAACCCACATTCTTCAACTCTTTTCTTCTAAGATTCAGAGAGTTAATACTTAAAACGAGTTAGAAATCCTAGGTTAATAACTTGAATTAACAAACACATTCAAATCTGGGATTTAAACCATCAGAAACCATGACTTTTTGGAGTATTTTTGGACCTCTCTTGCAACCTCAACACACAAGGAAAAGGAACGAATTCATGTGGATTGTTGCATTGCCAGGGGTCATACCAACGGTGGATCAGCGCCAAATAGGTAGACACTCCTTTTCCCTTCTCCTTTTCCAGCTTTCTGGGTGATTTAGTTGATTTTTGTGCATTTTTATTCAATTTTTTGCACTTCTGCTTCTAGAAATTAAGAACAGTCGTACGACTATTCTTGTCACAAAGAACAAGGGCACGACTGTAATTACAGTCGTGCCATTTCACCTATAGTCATACCACTATTGTTGAATTTCCTCAGTTTTATTTCTTTTCAAAGTTTTGGTGATTTTTGCTCCAGGTTAGACTACAGTGGCACGACTGTAGTTCTCAGCCAGAAGCAGAAATCCCTAAAATCCAAAAAATTCATAAAACCCCAAAAATTTCATAAAAATAAAAAACTTAAAGAATTTGACAAGTCCTGAAAAATGTCTAATCAAAATAAGGCGGATGATTCTTATACAGCACTTTATGTGTTTTTATAGTTAGACATTTGTTGCATTAGGATAGGTATCCATTATTTAGCCCGGTGAATTGTTGAAGTGTCACCTAAGTTCCTCTTGGTTTTGGGGGCACGGATACGAAACACCACCCATAGCCTCGTACGAACCCCTTCCTTCGGACCCTTGAGTGTGGAGAAGTGAGGAGTATATTTTGCTATGGGAGCCTTGATGTTATCCCGACTTTGGACCGAACTCATTTAAGCAACCCTAGTTGGATTCCCTTAGGATACCAAAATAAATCGTATGAATAGTTCTAAAATGCACCTTCATCATCCCTGGTTGGTGATCGAAGAGAACGCCTCCTAGGACTCGATTAGAATTTTATCGACTTGACCATGTTTGGAGGAATAAGGTTGGAGGAATACGATTTGTGCGTTAATTGCTACGTATTTCCGTTCCTTCATGACATACCATCATCTACATCATTTCACGAACATAACATACTACATGTAAAGCATTTGTGTGATACTAACTCACATCTTTTGTACAGCCATCTCCATTTTTGTAGGAAAATACATTAATCACCCGTGTGACATTTACACTAACCATATTTTTTGCAGCCATGCATCTTTTCATTATGTGAAAAAACATTAATTCACATACATCATTCGAGTGTCATAAGCATTCATATACATGCATAAAACATTCATGTGGGTCTTGAACAACCTCATAATGGTCACACACATTACACCGCCTACCAAGTACGAAGTCATTTAGGTGCTCCACAGGCGCCGAAAAAAATTCACTTCATTCCATTAAATCATTCAGGTGCTCCACAAGCGCCGAAAAAAAATTACATTTCATGCATTTAGGTGCTCCACGAGTGCCGAAAAATTTCATCACATACATTAAGTCATTTAATGGAAAATTGAAGGACTAAATGGCATTTTTTTGCCAAATCAGGGTGGGGCCCACAACAAAGTTGTGGGTTCTGTTCACCAGCCCGATTCCCAAGAAAATACACTAATTTTAAGACCAAATCGGACACTTTCAAAATTTCAGATTTTCACCGCTTCGTTGATTTTTTTCCGTTTTCGACTTTCTCCAAATAGGTCAGCACCAATTCCTCTACGCCATCATTCTCCCCGGGTTGGACAGAATTCGCCCTCGAATTTTCATCCTCAGAAGAATCACTGACATATGGTAGAAGGTGCTTCACATTGAAGACATCATGTGTACGAATCGAACTCGGCAACTTCAAGCGGTAAGCATTGGGATTAATTTTTGCAATGATCTCTACAGGCCCAATCTTCCGAGCGGAGAGCTTGTTGTAGTCGCCAACAGAAAAGCGATCCTTGGTTAGCACTGCCCAAGCAAAGTCTCCCGCTTCAAACTCCACATGTCGCCTTTTCTTGTCCGCAGTCTTCTTATACTTGGCTGTTGGATATGCCCTAGTCCCAAGGCCTTGGTCCTTGTGTTTGTATGATACATTGTACCTTTTATGTAAGATATGTATGATACAATTTGTGTTAATCAATAAAGGCATCAATCTATTTACTATATGTCTTGTGCAATATTTTAAATAGAGTATCCAATGGACATATCCATATCCATTTGTCAAGTGTGAGGCACTTGGCAGTAAGACTGTGGATAGGGAAAACGATATGGCCATAAAGTCATCCGTAGTCTGTTCCAATCATGGGAATGAATGGAACTAAAGACTATCATTAACCTTGGTTGTATGACGGTGTCTTACCGGTCATAGAACATGGAATGTCAACCAGGTTAATGGGTACATGCAAAAAGGGCATGGTACTGGATCGATCCACTTAACGAGAATCCACATGGTATAACATCACATCGGATTCTCGTGTAGTACTTGTATGGATCCTTTGACCTGACCATATGATGGTACTGGATGTGAAGTGGCATACTTTGGTGTACGCCCAACGGGCCTGTAACAGGGTGCCAAGTACGGGTACGTTCGGGTATGTTAATGAACATTGCAGTGCTATGGATATGCAGATGGGAATGTCACTCAGTGTTCCACTGAGAAGATATCACCGGCCTCTTGATGAATACAGCTGATAAGAGTGTGGCCACACCCAAACAAGTTGGAACTTGTTTATGAATATCAGTGCATTCGGGATCAAGTTAATGTCCATACACAATAGAGGGTGATCACACCATGCCTCTGTGTTGGACTTCGATATCGATGACATGGGATGTACAAGTTTAACTACTGGGTTAAAGTTTCAGTTTGACTGCTTACTCCGTCTTAATTGGGGGCTACAGTGGCTTGCTAGAGCCCAACTGGAGTCTGTGGGCCTTAGCTCACTGCCAACATAAAGACGGGCCCATCGGATCGTACACATTGAACGTCTGGACTTTAACTAGTCGGATTAAGTGTGTACTTGGTGTATACACATCAAAGCAAGAGAGGTGTATTAATTATATTATTTAGATCAATTGGATTGGTCAAATATAATATGATTAATATTTCTTAGGCCATCACTTAATTAATTCAATGAATTAAGTTAAGTATTTATTTCCTAGGTGGAAATAGTTCTACATGTATAGGTTTACATGTTTGTCATCTTATGGATGTCATATTTAATCTCTTGGTTTATTTGATATGTCAAATGAATTTTATTTTAGTGTAAGTAACATATTATATGGTATAAGAGTGTCACATACATGTGGGAATAAAATTTAATTTGACATCACATAAAATCAAAGATGTAAATATGGTGATGGGCATGAAAAAGGGATGCCCTTCATTGGTGACATGTGGGCCGAATTTATGGGAGATATTTTTCCAAGTTTGATGAGTCATATGTGATAAGAAGGATGACTCATGTTAAGGACAAATGTCATGATCATATGTGATGAGTCATGGTTTGACTCAGGGTGGAAAAGTTGGACTTTTCTACTTGAGATATTTTTGCATTTGTCTTTTGGTGATATAAAAGAAAATATGGCAGCCATATTTTTCTACTTCTTGGCCAAAAATCTCATCTCCCCTCACTCTCTCTTATTGATTTTCCGAACCGCTAGCACGGGTTTTAGTCCGAGAGCCGTTCGTGTACGGGACGAAGGAGGAAATCTAAGTTGGTTTCTGCAGTCATCATCTGTCTCTTGGAGAGACTTAAGGTGAAATTTTAAAACCTTCTTCCTTGTGCTTTGTGTTTTTGATTTCCACTACTTAAGCTCCTAGGACCGGATTCGAGGAAATCGACACGTATTTCCGCTTTTTCGGTCGATTTCCGGTGACGAATCCCAACAGTGGTATCAGAGCGGGCTTATGTTCCGTGGAAATCTCTAACTTGAAGTGAATCCCATGGTTTAAAATTTGGCGGTTTTGTGGATGGGATTTGTTTTCGGTTTGGGGTTTGTGATTTTGCCCCTTTGAATTTTACAAATGGAAAATTATATGCATAGGATTTATGCTAGATTTAATTTTCTATTTGTGTTGGTTATATATGTTATTTGCATATGGAATTGATTAGCATATGGTGCATGCTAGGGTTCCTATTTCTTTTTGCAAATATATATATATTATGGATGCTTGATTTTAATTCTTGGTTGATTTAATTTCTTGCATCTAGGTTGTATGCTAGATTTTATTTCTTGGATTTAATATCTTGCATATGTTGTTTTGAAAAAAACAAAATCACGGATCGTTTCGGGCAGAAACGGGGCTGCCTGCGGCGCTACGCGCCATAGGCAGCAGCAGCGGCGGGCCGGGCCCGAATTTGGATTTGGCGGGATTTTTGGGCCGGGCCGGGTTTTAAAATTTGTAAAATGTTTTAAAATTTGCGTGTTTATATTTTGGAAATTTAATGCGCATGGTTTCTTGAATGGAATTTATTTTTTGTTCATGTGATATTTATTTTGGAAATAAATACGGTAAATTGAAATTGGTTCGGGTTTTCTTGGCACGATTACCCGGACGGCTTATTTTGGAATTCATGGTTTCCCAATCGGATTGGGGGCAATTTTGCCTGGGTTGGAGGCCCAAAGCCCACACTGGTTAAGAACCATGATCGACCAAAATTTGGCGATATCAAGATAATGGCTATGGACAAATGAAATCGGATTAATTCATGCATGTAACATGCTTATAAATTACATGTATTGGTTTACATGATGTATTGAATTACATGTTGTATGATTGAATGTGTGGATGGATGTATATGGGCCTCATTTATGTTGGGTTGTAATATTCTTTTTACGGCCTGCGCGTCGTTTTTCCTTTTATGTAATTTTATTATATATATGCTGAAATTATGTAAGCAAGGAGCCGATTGGATTGGCAGACCCAGAAGGAATCGGAGGCGGCCCACCTGCTACTGTTCTAGTATAGGTTTACTAGAATGATATTAGGATGTAAATTTTGGCCCGTTGCATTCCATTCTTTATTTAATTATGCGATATTTTATTGGCATGTGCGAATGTATGTCCATATCCTATTTCACCCGCTTTTGCATCTAAGCCGTTATTAATTGAATCTAATAACCAAAAGGTAATTACTAAGTCTCTTAAAAGTGCTTCCCTCATCCAAAACCTACTCGAAGTGGGGATGGGCCAGTTGTAGACCAGCCCTCGCTGGATGCGCTGGAGCATCGTCATTTTGTATTGGGTTGGAGTATTGGTTACTCTGACATTTGGATGGAGGTTTGGACTTAGCATGGGCAGTAGGATGTTCCTGGCCCTAAGCACAGATGGGTAAGTGCCAACAGACCCATCAAACCGAGAGTCCCTAGGTTGGGATTGGACGGTGTTCCTACCTAAAAATTAGGGTATAGTTGTTCCAGGCCCTCGTCTGGCTATATCTTGATATAATATGGATCTCGGCCCATGAGCCCAACAACTCGGATTAATTAATAACACGATTCATTATTAATTATTTTATGGGAAAAATTTGTTAAGTCCTTTATTAACACTCATTTATTTTTCTGTGTAGTAATCAATGGCATCGAATAACACTTTATCACTGCGCACTATCCTTGAGAAGGACAAGCTTTCTGGTCCTAATTTCCTGGACTGGTCTAGGAACTTACGGATAGTTCTAAGACAGGAGTCTAAGGAATATGTACTGGAAAGGCCTGTACCGGCCGCACCTACTGGGCGTAATCCACCAGCTGCTCAGCTGGAGGAATACGGGGTGCATGTGAAGGATAACCGGGATGTTACTTGCCTTATGTTGGCGTGCATGGTCCCCGAACTGCAAAAACAGTTTATGGACCATGAGGCCTTTGCTATGATGATGTTTCAGGAGCAGGCACGTCAGGAAAGGTACCTGACGAATAAGGCATTCCATTCCTGCAAAATGGGGACTAGGACATCTGTGAGCGCTCACGTGCTCAAGATGAAGGGCTATTTGGATTCTTTAGCCCGTCTCGGGTCGCCCATTTCACAGGAATTGGCGGTTGATACCATCCTAGCTTCCTTGCCGGAGTCTTATGATCAGTTCATCTTGAATTACAACATGCAAGGGATGAACAAAGCTGTTAGTGAGCTGCATGGGATGCTTAAGCTTACTGAACAGTCAGTCAAAAAGACTCCATCGGTACTTATGGTAAACAAGGGGAAGGCTCCTCTTGTAAAGGCCAAGGCTAAGACAAAGGCTAAAGCAAAGGCTAAGAAAGCCAAAGCTAAGAAGGCCAAGGTCCAGCCTAAGGCCCGTCCTGAGGATGTCTGTTTCGGGTGCAAGCAGACGGGACATTGGAAACGATCATGTCCAAAGCTTCTGGGAGAGCAAAAGAAGGCGCAGGACGCGTCTTCATCAGGTATATATCTCATAGACATTAACCTTACTGTTTCAACATCTTGGGTATTGGATACTAGATGTGGTTCTCACATTTGTTGTAATGTGCAGGGACTTAGGAACAGAAGATCACTGGGATCAGGAGAAGTGGACTTGCGGGTCGGGAATGGAGCAAGGGTTGCAGCCATTGAGATCGGCGAGTACCAGCTTAAGATGCCTAGTGGATTAGTTTTGTTACTGGAACAATGTTATTTTGTACCTGCAATGTGCAGGAATATTATTTCTGTTTCAGTTTTGGATACTTCTGGATATGTATTTACTATTGGTAATGGTAAAATGGTTATATCTAGAGAAGGCATATTTTATGGAAATGCTCTATTAAATAATGGCCTTTATATCCTGAATTTAAATGAAACTAATCAAGTCTATCACATCAATACTAAAAGGATTAAACCAAATGAACTTAATCCTGTGTACCTTTGGCATTGTCGTTTAGGCCACATAAACGAGAAACGCATAGCTAGACTCCACAAAGCTGGAATTCTAGGATCTTTTGACTTGGAGTCACTTGATATTTGTGAGTCTTGTTTACGGGGTAAAATGACTAAAGCGCCTTTTAGCAAGAAAGCTAAAAGGGCTACTAGCTTATTAGACCTAATACATTCGGATGTATGTGGACCTATGAGCACTGCTGCTAGGGGTGGGTTTCTATACTTCGTCACCTTTATAGACGATTTCAGCAGATATGGCTATGTCTATTTGATGAAACACAAGTCTGAAACACTTGATCGGTTCAAGGAATTTAGGAACGAAGTAGAGAACCAATTAGGCCGAAATATTAAAGCCCTTCGGTCGGACCGAGGTGGCGAGTATATGAGCCTAGAGTTTGATTCATACTTGAGAGAGCATGGAATAGTTCCACAGCTCACTCCTCCAGGAACACCATAATGGAATGGGGTGTCCGAACGGAGGAATAGGACCCTGTTAGACATGGTCCGCTCAATGATGAGTCATGCTTCTCTCCCAACAAGTTTTTGGGGATATGCTCTTGAGACAGCAGCTCTCATTTTGAATAGTACTCCGACTAAGGCAGTGGAAAAGACCCTATTTGAGATATGGACGGGCAGGGCGCCCAATGTGTCATTCCTACGGATTTGGGGTTGTTATGCCCATGTCAAGAAATTGACTGGGGGCAAACTAGAACCCAAAACCGACAAATGCCTGTTTGTGGGCTACCCTAGGGAAACCAAAGGGTATTACTTCTACAACCCCGCCGAGAACAAGGTGTTCGTGGCACGAAAAGGGGTCTTTCTTGAAAATGAGTTCATTTCCAAGAAAGATAGTGGGAGTAATGTTGAACTCAAGGAAGTTCAAAGCTCAGAAACTCCTGAAAAGGATAACTCGGAGACCAGGGTGGAGCTTCCACAAGAGGAAGCACCAGCCCAGGTCACACAAGGACCTAGAAGGTCTGGTAGGGATTGTCGAGAACCTGAGAGATATGGGTTTCTTGTTACCGATGATAACACTCTTTTTATCTTCGACGAAGAAGAGCCGAAAACCTACCAGGAGGCTATAGCTAGCCCACTGTCTGCAAATTGGCAAAAAGCCATGGAGGCGGAAATGCAATTTATGTACGATAATCAGGTTTGGAATCTGGTTGATCCACCTCCGGGTGCTAAGGTAATAGGTTGCAAGTGGTGCTACAAGCTTAAGCCAGACAACACCTTCAAGGGGCGGCTAGTAGCGAAAGGTTTCAGGCAAGTCCATGGAATCGACTATGATGAAACTTTCTCACCAGTCGCTATGCTCAAATCCATAAGGATCCTGCTGGCCATAGCCGCATGGTACGACTATGAGGTCTGGCAGATGGATGTCAAAACTGCTTTTCTTAATGGAAAGCTACTCGAGGATGTGTATATGACACAGCCTGAGGGTTTTGTCGATCCACAGAATCCTGAAATCGTATGCAAGCTTCAAAGGTCCATTTATGGATTAAAGCAAGCATCCCGAAGTTGGAATCTTCGATTCAATGAGGCTATAAAGGAATATGGCTTCATACAGAATCAAGATGAGCCTTGTGTGTACAAAAGGATTAGTGGGAGCATTGTCACATTCCTGGTCTTATATGTGGATGACATCCTTCTGATTGGAAGCGACATACCAACACTGCAAGGGGTAAAGCAGTGGTTGTGTAAGTGCTTCGCAATGAAGGACTTAGGCGAAGCTGAGACGATCCTAGGGATCAGGATCTACAGGGATAGACCCAATCGGCTCCTGGGCCTAAGTCAGGCCAAGTACATAGACAAAGTTCTGAAAAGATTCAGCATGGACCAGGCTAAGAAAGGGTTCTTGCCAATGGGTCATGGGCTGAAACTTAGTAAGAAAAACTGTCCTAACACAAGACAGGACAGGGAGAACATGAAATTAGTCCCATATGCTTCGGCTATAGGATCCATCATGTACGCTATGCTATGTACAAGACCTGATGTCGCCTTTGCACTAAGTATGACTAGCAGGTACCAGCAAGATCCTGGGGAGGATCATTGGAAAGCTGTCAAAGCAATCCTAAAGTACCTTAACCGGACTAAGGATAGCTTCTTAGTGTATGAAGGTCAGGAAGAGTTATCAGTTACTGGGTACACTGATGCAAGCTTCCAGACCGACCAGGATGAATATAAGTCGCAGTCAGGATATGTATTCATGCTTAATGGTGGTGCTATAAGCTGGAGAAGCTCCAAGCAACCGACCATAGCGGATTCTATCACAGAAGCTGAGTACATTGCAGCGTGTGATGCAGCTAAGGATGCTGTATGGATAAAGAAGTTTATCATGGAACTGGGGGTAGTTTCAACTATCCAGGACCCAGTTGATATCTTCTGTGACAACAATGGGGCTGTTGCACAAGCTAAGGAGCCCCGGTCACATAGAAACTCGAAGCACGTACTCAGGAAGTTTCACCTCATCAGAGAAATCGTTGAGAGGGGTGATATTTCATTACGACGAGTGGACACCGAGGAGCATGCCACAGATCCTTTGACCAAGGCGCTGGCTCAGCCCAAGCACGAGGGTCATATTAGATCTATAGGGATTAGGCCCATGCCTAGTTGGTACTAGTGCAAGTGGGAGATTGTTGGATATGCCCTAGTCCCAAGGCCTTGGTCCTTGTGTTTGTATGATACATTGTACCTTTTATGTAAGATATGTATGATACAATTTGTGTTAATCAATAAAGGCACAACTTCAAATCCCAACTCTTCACATGTTCACCCACCAAGCTGCGTAACAGATTACCCAAGGAAAGGTTCACCACTTCAGTTTGCCCATCCGTTTGAGGATGATACGCACTGCTAAAGTTCAGCTACGTGTTCACCATCTTCCACAAACTCCGCCAAAAGTGACTCAGAAATCGCGTGTCCCGATCGGAAACAATGGACTCGGGTAGCCCATGCAACTTATACACCTCACGAAAGAACAACTGCGCCACTTTGACTGCATCCGTCGTCTTTTTACACGGAATAAAATGCACCATCTTAGAGAACCTGTCCACCACCACAAAAATTGAGTCGTTACCACGCTGAGTACGCGGCAAGCCCAATACAAAATCCATACTGATATCCACCCATGGCTGTGACGGCATTGGCAATGGCATATATAATCCGGCGTTTGTGGCTGTGCCCTTGGAAATCTGACAAACCCGGCAACGCTGCACAAACTTCCCCACTTCTTTGTGCATGGAAGACCAAAAATAGTTAGAGCGCACCAACTGCAATGTTCTGTCCCGACCAACATGACCTTCATTGTGTAGTTCCTGTATAATCTGTAGCCTCAAACTGCAATCAGGAATACACAACCGATTGCCCTTGAACAGAAACCCATCCTGTAAATGGAAATCCATCCGTTCTCCTGCTTCAATTTTTTTCAAGACAGCAGCAAAGTACAGGTCAGAATCAAACAACTCAGAAAAAATTTCAAATCCCGGTACCTGGACTGTCATGCGAGTCAGCAAAGTCTTTCTCCTACTCAGCGCATCAGCCACCTTATTTGCCACCCCAGACTTATGCTTGACTACAAATGTGAACTGCTGCAAATAGGCAACCCAACTAGCATGCCTTGCGGAAACCTTATCCTGGCTGTGCAGATGTTTGAGCGCTTCATGGTCAGCGTACAAGACGAACTCCCTTTGGAACAGATAATGCCTCCAATGCTTAACAGCCTGCACAACCGCATAAAACTCTACATCATAAGTGCTGTAATTCAATTTTGCTCCGGACAGCTTCTCACTGAAATAGGCTATTGGTTTTCCGCTCTGACTTAGCACTGCTCCAATCCCCAATTTCAAAGCATCAGAATGCAACTCAAAAGGCTGCTAGAAATCCGGCAAAACCAGTATGGGGGCTGTAGTCAATCGATGTTTAATCAGTTTAAACGCTTCCTCAACTGCCTCCGACCATTCGAACTTCCCTTTCTGCTTCATACAATCTGTGATAGGTGCCATTATAGTGCTAAAATGGGGAATGAAACGCCTATAAAAAGATGCCAACCCATGAAAGCTATGGACTTCAGTGATTGTACCGGGTCTAGGCCACTGCTGAACAACCCGCACTTTCGCCTCATCAACCTGCAACCCCTTGTCCGACACCACATACCCCAGAAGCAGAACACTACTAGTCAAGAAAATGCACTTCTTCGAGGCAGCAAATAAACGCTCTTTCCGCAGCACCTCAAGCACAGCCCTCAAATGGCCCAAATGTTCAGCCTCATTAGCACTATATATCAATATATCATCAAAGTAAACCACTACAAACTTACCAATAAAAGGCCTCAACACTTGGTTCATTACTCTCATAAAGGTGCTAGGGGCATTTGAAAGTCCGAAGGGCATGACTAGCCATTCATACAGCCCTTCTCGCGTCTTGAATGCTGTTTTCCATTCATCTCCCGGTCGAATCCGTATGTGGTAATAACCACTCTTCAAATCCATCTTGCTAAACACAGTGGCACCACTTAATTGATCAAGTAAATCATCCAGCCTAGGGATAGGAAATCGGTACCTGACTGTGATTTTGTTGATGGCATGGCTGTCGACACACATCCGCCATGTTCCATCCTTTTTCGGGATCAATAATGCAGGTACAGCACAGGGACTGAGACTCTCCCGGATATATCCCTTGGCCAATAACTCCTCAACCTGCCTCCGCAACTCCTCATGTTCAACCGGGCTCATTCGGTAATGGGGTCGATTTGGAAGAACTGCTCCAGGCTCCAAATCAATCTGATGTTGTATATCTCGCAACGGTGGCAGATCATCCGATAAATCTTCAGGAAACAGATCCGCAAACTCCTGCAACAGAGGCTATACTGCTTCAGGAACCTGATGTTCCTCTGCTACTGTTTTTCCCACCAATGCAAAAACAATATCCGAATCCTACAACTCTTCATCAAACTGAGCCAATGACAATAAACTCCCAGTCTCCTTACTGGTCTCTTTCCGAGGAACCAGCACGATCTTCACACCCTCAAACACGAAACTGTAGGTGTTCCTCTTCCCATCATGGTGAACATCTCTGTCATACTGCCATGGACGCCCCAACAACAAGTGACATGCGTCCATCTCCACAACATCACACCAGACCTCATCCTTATATTTACTGCCCATTGAGAAAGGAACCAACACCCTTTGTGAAACTCTCAACTCACCTCCTTGTTTCAGCCAAGACAGTTTATACTGCTTAGGGTGCTTTTCAGTTGGAAGCCCTAACTTCTTCACTGCTTCAGCAGCCATTATATTTTCACAACAACCAGAATCAATGATAAATTTACATATTTTACCTTTGATGGTGCAGGTAGACTGGAATATGTTCTGCCTCAGCCAATTCTCCTCGACTACTTGAGGGGCCAGACACGACCTCCTCACCACCAGTGCAGGGCCTACATCTCCCCCCACAATCTCTTCATCGAACTCCTCTTCTTCAAAAACTGGCTCGCCTTCATCTTCGTCATCTTGACCCTCTTCATCAGCCACATCAGCAAACATGGCTTGTTTTCCTGCTTTCTTACATTCAGACTGACGATGGCCGACCTTTCCACACGCAAAACACTTCATACCACTACTCTGTCCTCCCCTTCTGTTATTATTGCTGGCCGTTATAGGTGTGGGATTTGGTGTAATTGCTGTTGCTGACCCTGAAGGTCGGGGTACTGCCACTGAGGTACGGGGTAACCCACTACTGTCGAATCCCGTAGGACGCGGTCTCCTCTCCATCCGCACTGCCCTTTGATGCGCCTCTGAAATAGTCAGGGGATCAAAATCGTTGACTGATTTTCCGGAGCTGCTCCCTTAACCCTCCAATATAACGAGACCCCAACTGTTCCTCCATTTCTTGGATATCATTCCGGGCTATTAATTGGTAGAAATCGGCGGTATATTCCTCGACCAATCGATTTTCCTGTCTCAGGTTTTGCAACCGTTGATACATCAATCGCTGATAGTTATAGGGTAGGAAATTCGACCGCATATGTTTCTTCAACTTCTCCCATGTCGAAACCTTAGACTTTCCCATTCGTTGCCTGGTCAGCTTCAACTGCTGCCACCAAGCCATCGCTCTCCCCCGTAATCTGGTCGCAACCAGCGGGACTCGCCTGTTCTCAGGAACGCCCTTGAACTCTAAAACTTCCTCAACAGTCGCAAGCCAATCTAGGAAATCCTCCGGTTGAAGGGTACCATGGAATTCTGGGATTTCAGTCCGCAATCCACTCTCCCAACGTCGATCTTCGCCTGCCACACGACGCCTAATAGGAGCCTCTTCGCCATCTGAATCCTCTTCCTCGTCCTCTACGTCTCTACCGAACGGGTTTACCAGATTTGCTTGTCTCCCATGGGGCTGATTAACCCTAACTTGGGCCGCAATCATCTCTCCCATCCTCTCAGTCAATAGATCGACAGTCGCTTGGATTTGCTGTCCGATCGCTTGATTGAGGCGTTGCTTAATCCGTCGTTCCAGGTCCTCTTCCCCTGCGATGTCACCGACTCGTCTCTCTCTTCCTCGAGGCATGATGACGCAAGGTTAGGCTCTGATACCAACTGATGCAGCGGATAAACAATTGAACTCCGTTGATCGCGCACGATACCGAAAACGATTCTTCTAACCCTAGAATTTACGAAAATTCAAAGAGATAGGAAAAAGAGAATAAAATTTGAATTCAACAAAAACTGCATAATTCTTGTCTTACACGCCTTTAAAAAGTTTCTAGCAGCTAGGGTTAAAATTTCAGAAATAACAGAATAAAGAAAAAACTTTTACAACTTTGCAATTAGGTCCCTAAAAATATAAAAACGCAAAATACACTAATTTTAGGACCAAATAGGACACTTTCAAAATTTCAGATTTTCACTGCTTCGTTGATTTTTTTCCGTTTTCGACTTTCTCCAAATAGGTCAGCGCCAATTCCTCTACGCCATCAGTGCACTTGTTTCAGTTTGAATCTTTCCCAAAGTATAACAGCAACAAGTTCTCTTTGAGTCAACATGACTAGCTTTCTATTTTTTCTTCTTGTATTTGTTTTCCCCCTAATTAAGATGGCCTTTAATAAAACAAAAAAAATTACGTGACTGAATATTTAAATTATGTGTATTCGACATATATAAATACTTAGTGTTGAATATAATTGACTCTTTTGATAACTTTTATAGCTGAAAATTACAGAACAATAAATGAGACAATTTTATTTCTCATATATTATTTCATTTTTTAAATATAATAATGCTAATAAATGTGGTAAATATAAATAAAAAGAAAAATACATTACATTTAAATATAAAAACAATCAACTTAAAAATTAAACAACCCTAAATTTTATATATATATATATATATATATATATATATATATATACATATACATATACATATATACATATATTACTTGGTTTTAAAATGCTTTCAAGATCTCCTACTTCAACTATTTAATGTCTTTAGTTCTCGCCGAGTTGCCATTAATGGATTTGTAAGAGAAGAAGAAGAATACAAAGAGTATAATGGTTATTTTGTACATAAATCATTAAATTATAAGGCTAAGCTTGTGAAGTGTAAAACTTAGGGATCCATACGGTCGATTAACCGGTCCATGTGGATTTTTACAAACGGTTAACCATTTGAACGGTTTTTTAATTTAATAACCATAAGCTATCCATTATATCCGATTAACCATTAGTCGGTTAACCATTAATTTCGGTTGGTTAACCATTTCTTTACGGTTAACCATTTACAAAATAGACATTATATTTTACTAAATTTATAATATTCAAAACCTCAAATAAATAGACCATAAATCTCAAATATCAAATAAAAATATAAAATTACAAACCATAATCTTAATTATTAATTAAAATAACATTTTAACCATAAACTCTAATAATTAAAACCACTCAATACCCAAACCCAACACAATTCAGCTAGTCAAAGGGCGAGGAACAAATAGAGTTTATACGACCACAAAGCACCTCACAAGATGTCACTCCAACGCTCAAGTTCAAGGCAAGGCGGATGAGCACACAAAAACAAACAATGGCACACATCACATAGCGAACTAATGGCAATCCCGGTGAAGTCATTGGTCAAGGAGCAAAATCAGAGAACCTGAGGCTTGTAATGTACGGCTTAGGGTAGGTTTGATAAGGGAAATTTTAGGTGTACAACTCCTACGAATCAAGTAAAATATACAAATTGACTAAGTACTAAAGACGGGTCATGCAACTTTCAACTCAGAACTAGTCCTAAGAGTGTTTGCTTTGCTATTCTTTTTTTTTTTTTTTTTGAAATTAACTTGACAAAAAGAAGGCCTTATCCACACCCAATGGCCGAAACACAACTTAACGAGAAAACGAAAACAAAAGTTACAAGACATGGGTCAAGGCAATTAGATGATCGCCCTAATCCTTTATTCAACCAATGAAAAATTACAAGACATGGAACACAAATACTGGCTTAAAGATGCGAACCGGACAACCAAGACAGGCGTTTACAAACTCCGAATTTTACAAAAAGAAGCCGAACAAACACATTGACTCTATTTGGATTTTTTTTTTTTGTTTTTTTTTTTTTTGTTTTTTTTTTTTTTGAAACACAATTTTTCCATAGGACTAGATATGAAAGAGTTGAAATGCAAATGGTGATTGACCCCAAAATGAATGAACAACTTAGCCAATTACTTGATTTAGGAGAGGAGGGTGAGAAAGGAAAATCAAAGTGAAATGGTAAAAAGTTAGGATTATAGAGTTGGCTTGGTGAAGGTTTTTTAAGTCAAAAAGGTTAATTTAGTGGCTATGGGTGATCTAAGGGATGAATTAGTAGTTAGGGTTAGGGTTATTTAAGTCAAGGGGTTAATCCTAAGGGTCTCCACATATTAAGCTCTCGATGCCAAGTGCAAAACAACACCGGGTTCTACGATCTAGTGTGCCACGATTGTTTTTACCCTCACAAAGAAATAGAACCGATGTGAAATGGTTCTAAAGGCTCAAATTCTCACAAGTGTATTAGGGTTTGTATGCTAGGTCGTGTGACTCAACCAATGTTCCAAGGCGTAATCCTAGCTCAATCATGCAAGTAGGGGTAGAGGACTAATTCCCTAATGCAACCTAAATGACAAATCTAACCAATGGTTACCATCAAGAATCACAAACCACGCACAAACAAGCTAATGACTTGCAAACAACTCCTAATATCCCTAGCCAATTGCTATCAATCCAAGCACAGAGACTTAGGTTAGAGGGTGGATTAAGCAATGTTATTCAAACGGCAATTGACACATAAGCAACCTACAAATACTAACAGACCAAAAACAACCAAAACCAACTTCACATGCATTGAAAAGTAAAGCCTAAATCTAACCAAAAACCAACGCAAAACATCCAATCATGCAAAAATACCAACAAACACCAACAAACAATCAAAAAGTGCAATATAAGAAGAAGAAAAAGAAAGGGAGAAGTCCCTTTACCCACCCCACACTTAGATTGCACTTACTTCCAAAAGTGCAATGGAAGAAGAAGCAAACTAAATGGGAAAGGAAAAGGGTTACCTCACATATCGGGAGCTAGTGGTGGTGGCGGTGGGTACGGCCACCCTTGGGCGGCACAGAAGCGGGAGGCGAACGCCTCGACGTTGGCGAGCTGAGCTGCTTGCCAATCAAGGCACGCGTTCAGCCGCTGCTCAAGCAGAACCTGATGGACGGTTAAGCCTTCCAATTGCTCAATTATGCCATCCAACCGTCCTTCAATCCGCCCCATAAAATCTACCCCCACCGATACATTCTCCGCGTCCTCCTCACTGTCCTCAGCTTCCTCACTCTCTTCCTCCTCGTCTACTTCCATAGGGGCCTTTCCCCGACATGAACCTCCTGCACTTAAAGGACCTGCAGCTGCCCCAACCTGGGAACAAGACAAGATTCCCTTCGAAAGCTTCTTGGGAAGAATGCTCTCGAGGTTCCTATAACAAGTATTACTATGAAAAAAACATGCAATACAAGTCACAATGTGTCCTAACCCTAGTTCGGACTTAGCTCGGTTGTGGTGATTGTATAAAGCTTCCATGACAAAGAAGCCCAAATGCACCTTAATTTCACTATGCACATGCCACAGGATCAACAATTCAAATGCATTAACCCGGTTGCTCTCAGTTTTTCCCGAAAAATTAAAACATACAAATTTATGAACTAATTGCAAAACAGGGTCATGGATTTGGGAAGTTTTGGCAAACCGAGGATGGTATACCCCTTGCCCTATCAAGCGCCAAAATTTCTTGGCATCCAAATTTTCGGGCCATTTATAACCATTCCCGTCAATCCCTATGCAAGCCCGAAGGCCATCAATATCCAAAGTCCGCTCAGTGCCAAAGAGGCAGAAGGTCATGCTTCTAAGGCCCGTATCCGGGTTGGTTTTAAAACTCAAGGTGGAGTAAAATTCTAGGTTTAGCTCCCTAAAGACTGGAGGGCTAGATTTCACAAATTCGTACCACCCTAGACTAGTCAATTTGGCTTTTACTCCCTCCGACCTATCCTGTACAAAGAGAAATTACCAATCGAAAGTGCGAAATGGAGTGCTCTCTAAAGGAAATAAAGTTTTGTACTTCTTACCTTCATCGTCCGAAAGTAAAGGGAAGTGACATTTGTATTTCCTTGAGAGATTTGTCAGCGGGGCCATCAATTGGTCGGTGGGCAATTCGTCACGTGGCACCGGCTCCGGTGACGGTTCCATGGGCCGACGAGACGAACCGTGTCTCCGATCGGCGATGGTTTTCTTCTTCATCCTACAATTGCATAACCATAAAAATAAAACAAAAATCAAAAACACAAGAACACAAAGCCAAAGAACATCTAATGTCAAAGATACAAACCACAAAAAAAAAAGAAAAAGAAAGTAAAATAAAAACCCTATTCAGCAGTCAATCCATCAAAACCAAAATGAGGAAAAAAAACAACAATCATAATAATAATAATAAACAAAAGAAAGAATAAAGCAAGAATTCATACCTGGTTCAATGAAATTGAAGCAAAATAAAACCCTAGGGCAAAATAATGGAGGAAAAGGGGTGAGATGGAGAAGAAGAAGAAGAAGGAAAGGAGAGTAAGAAGGGATAGGGAGAAGGAGAGAAAGGAAGGAAGAAGAAGAAGAATAGGGAAGGAGAAGGAGAGAATGGATTCTAGAGAGAGAGAGAGTGAAAAGGGGAGAGAGAAAGTGAGAGGGTGAGAGAAAGTGAGAGAGAGGAAGGAGAAGAAGAAGAAGTGGTCGGTTATGAGAAGGGGGGGAAGGTGGAAAGGGCATTAAATAGGCGGTGGAATAACCCTTGGAATTCAAAATTTAAACGCTCGGCACGCCGTGCCAAACACTCAGCACGGCGTGCTGAGCTAGTCAAAAACACGTACCTAGCAACAGAGTGATGGCACGCCGGTGTGCTATCTGGGCACGGCGTGCTGCCTTGAAAGTTGAATATGCGGCACGACGTGCTAATGTTTTGACACGGCGTGCTGATCTTTTTCTCATAATTCACTTTAGGAACAGAGGGACGGCACGTTGGCGTGCCATATTGGCACGTCGTTCCGCCCTTAAAACCTGAGATTGGCACGGCATGCCGAATGTGGCACGGCGTGCTGTTTACCTATGCACAAACCTCTCGCGGAACAGAACAAAGGCACGCGGGCATGCTAAAATGACACGCCGTGCCGCCCTGCATACCATTACCTTGGCACGGCGTGCTGTTTACTTATGCACAATTTTCTTCCGGAACAGCAGCCTGGCACGATTTCGTGCCACCTTGGCACGCCACGTGCTACACCCAACTTCACCTTGGCACGGCGTGCTGCTTAATGACACGGCGTGCCACCCTGAATTCTGCCACTGTTGCTTTTTTTTCACATTTTGATTACGACTTTCGATTAACTTGCTTAAGTACCTAATCCTACACACAAAAACACACAAAAACATATTAACGTGAAAACTAATCTACACGGGAGGTATACGTACCTCAGTGCTATGTTTATAGTCGGAATAGCTCGACTCCTACGTCCGCGATTTGGCATTACACATCACGAAGGAGCAAGACTTGCTTCTCCTCCTTTATTCCTCCGCTGACATAGGGCTTCAACCGGTGCCCGTTTACTTGTCGAATTCCCTCCGGGGTTTCAATTTCCACCATCTCGGAGGGGTAAACCTTATGCACGATAAACGGTCCCGTCCATCGACTTCTCAGTTTGCCCGGAAATAGTTTCAATCGGAAATCGGACAAGAGCTCCAACTCCCCTTGGTTGAAACTCTTTTCTATCACATAAGCATCAATAGGGCAAAAAGAGTCTACAAAATTACAACTTTCAACATCTAACGGATATTTCATTGAGTTATAGACTTTGAAACTTACCTCCTCATTGTGCAACCTAAGAATAATCTTACCTTCCTGGACATCTATCAGAGTCCTACCGGTTGCAAGAAATGGCCTTCCAAGCAAAAGGGGCACCGCGCTATCTTCTTCCATATCCATCACCACGAAGTCTGCGGGGAAGATAAATTTATCCACTTTTACTAGCACGTCCTCGACCACCCCCTTTGGTCTCGTGAGAGATCTATCCGCCAATTGGAGGGTCATATTGGTTGGCTTTGGGTCTCCCAGTCCGAGTCTCCTGAAAAACGACAGAGGCATCAGATTTATACTTGCACCCAAGTCGCATAGGGCATTGGCGATCTCCAAGTTCCCTATCCGGCATGGGATAGTAAAACTGCCCTTATCTTTGAGCTTGGGTGGAAGTTTGTTAGTGATAATTGCCGAACATTCCTCTGTTAAAACCACCACTTCGTCCTCAGCTAGCTTTCGTTTCCCTGCAAGAAGTTCATTAAAGAATTTAGCATAAGAAGGCATCTCTTGGAGAGCCTCAATCAATGGCAAATTAAACTCTAACTTCTTAAAAATTTCCAAGAATTTGGAATATTTCTGCCCCAGTTTATCTTTCTTCTCCCTTTGAGGATAAGGAAGTTTAGGCACATAGGCTCTCACTGGGTCAGGAATTTTCCCTTTTACATTTATGCTAGGTTCAGGTTCAGAAATCGAGTCAGGGTTGCTTACCTCTCCCGACTCTTCACTTACCTCGGTAGGTTGGGATGGGATATCAGCGTTTTGCACCCGGTCCTCCACTTGCCAACCGCTTCGTAGGGTTATAGCCTGAGCTGTCTCCCATTGATTACCCTTAGGGTTTTGTTCAGTTCTACTCGGAAGTGCTCCTTGAGGTCTTTCCTGCCTCTCCCTACTCAATTGAGCCACCTGCTTACCCAAATCCCTACAATATGCTTCATTATCAGCAAGCCGAGACGAGATGTCTTTTAGTAACGACAAAACCGTCTCATCTTGTTTAGACTGTTGAGGCTGCTGTGGAGATTGATCATTAGGAATAAATGGGGCCTTACCTAACCCCTGCTCACGGTGCTCATAATGGAATCCGGAAGGAGGTCTTAACACATTTTGGTTGTTACTATAGGACATGTTCGGGTGTTGATACCTTCTTCCGTAATTATTATTATTATTGAAGTTTTGTGAATAAGAGTTAGAGTTATTGTACCTTTGGTTTCCTCCACAAAACTTACGTTTTCGGACGACTAAGCGAATGGGTCGCCCAATTCACAATCTTGCCCGGGATGCTCCGCTCCGTATGATACACACAACACCGGTTGGTATTGTGGCCCATTTAAGTTCAGGCGGGACATCAACAGGTCCAACTTCTTGTTTACATGGTCCATAGCTGCATCTTGGCGTCCCAAATCTGCAGCTCGAACCTCATTCCTTGTTGGCATGTCCGACTGCCACAAGGTACTCTTTCTAGCCAGCTCCGCAATCAACTCCTCGACTTGTGTAGCAGTCTTCTTAAAAATGTCCCCACCTGCAGAAGAATCAATAATGGCACGGTCAGCTGGTGTCAAACCATGATAAAACGTGCTTACCTGAGTGAAACGCGGCATGTCATGGTGGGGGCAGTTCCGCAATAACCGTTGGAATCTCTGCTATGCTTCATTAAGAGTCTCCGTCCCAAATTGCCGGAATCCCATGATCTCGTTCCTTAACTGAACCGTCTTTGATGGTGGGAAGTAGTATGCTAAGAATTGCTCTTCCAATTGGTCCCATGATGTCACTGATCCGGGCCTTAAGGATTTGTACCATTCCATTGCTCCCCGCATAGTGAAAAGGGGAACAGCTTCAACCGCACAGCATCTTAGGGCACCCCATCGATTCGGACTGTATCGGCCACCATGAGGAACCGGTCTAAGTGATCATTGGGGTTGTCACTTATTCCGCCACTGAATAGTCTGTTCCCTTGGATCAAATGGATCATACTGGACTTCAGCTCGAATTGATTGGCAGTGATGGCTGGGATAACCACTCCGGATCTGTTCCGGGGCTGATGTGGAGCTATTAGGTCAGTCATGACCATGTTATTGTTGGGATTCGTCACGGGAAACCGACCGATAAAAGCGGAAATACGCGTCGATTTCCTCGAATCCGGCCCAGGAGCTTAAGATGTGGAAATCAAAAACTTAAAGCATAAAAGGAGGGTTTCAAAAACTCACCACAAAGTCTCTCTAAGAGACGGATGCAGACTGCAGAAATCAAGTGTAGATTTCCTCCACCGATGCGTACACGAACGGCTCTCGGACCGAAACCCGTGCTAGCGACTCGGATCACAAGAAGAGAGGGAGAGAGGGCTGCTCACTTTGAGATTTATGGCTGTCCCTATTTTCTTTCCAAAAGAAAAATCTATCTTTCCAAAAGATAGCACCAATAATCTCAAGTGTGCACCTAATTCTTACCAAAAGAATTAATTCATTAAAAAGTGGGCAATCCTCTTTCTTTAAAAGAAAACCAATTTCTCTTAAAAACACCAAGTGATGGACGGCCAAAAAAATGGTGAGTCTCTTATGAGATAGTCTTGAATGTCAAAGTCAAAAGCAATGACTCATCTCATATGACTCACCATCATATTAATGGAAAAGAATGACTCATCCTTTCATTAAATGAAAACACATGACTCATCATCTTTTCCTTAATACAAAACCATGACTCACCATCTCTTTTGTCTCATGAATAAGTCACCATACTCATCCATATAAGACATCATTCGGCCAACACAAAATTGTCATCATTCTATTTCATTTAAGGAAGCAAAGTCCAACTTTGCTACCTCAAAATCAAAGAATGACTCACTCTTTTCCTATTGGTCCCAAGGAATGTGTCATCATCATTTTGTCCAACAAAATGACTCACCATTCTTGCCCATTCCACCCATGAATTTCGGCCAAACCATTCCAAGCCATGTGGGAAGAGTCATTTTAAGTTTTAAGTCCAATTTAATTCCTTTGATTAATTTAAATTCAAATGTAACTTTAATTTAACATGTATGTTTATATATGATACCATGTAACATATAACATACATTTAAATTAAAATGCATTTGACCTATTACTTTAATCAATGGATTAAATGAGACACACACATAAAATGACAAACATGTAAACCTATACATGTCATAATATTTCCACCTAGGAAATAATCCCATAAATTAATTCATTGAATTAATTATGAGAAGGCCAAAATAAATATTAATTATATCACTTTGATCAATCCAATTGATGCATATAATATAATTAATATGTCTCTCTCTCTTCAAACGTGTATACTCCAAGTACACACTTAATCCGACTAGTTAAAGTCCAGACGTTCAATGTGTACGATCCAATGGGCCCGTCTTTATGTTGGCAGTGGGCCAAGGCCCACAGACTGCAGGCGGACTCTAGCAAGCCACTGCAGCCCCCAATCAAGACGGAGTAAGCAGTCCAACTGAAAACGTAACCCTGTAGTTGGAACTTGTAAATCCCATGTCGCTGATATCGGTGTCCAACACAGAGGCATGGAAGTATCACCCTCCTTGTGTCTGGACCTTAACTTGATACCGAATGAACTGATGCTCACAAACAAGATCCAATCTTGTTTGGGTGCGGCCGCACACTTATCAGTAACATTCTTCAAGAGGCCGATGATATCGTCTCAGTGAATCACTGAGTGACATTCCCTTCTGCATATCCATAGTGCTGCCATGCTTACTGACACACCCGAACGTACCCGTACTTGGCACCCTTTTACAGGCCCGTTGGGCGTACACCAAAGTGTGCCACCTCGCATGCAGCACCATCATATGGTCCGGTCGAAGGACTTATACAAGTACTACACGAGAATCATTTGTGATACTATACCATGCAGATTCCCGTTAAGTGGATCAATCCAGTACCATGCCCTTTTTGCATGTACCCATTAACCTAGTTGACATTCCATGTTCTATGACCGGTAAGACACCGCCATACAACCAGGCTAATGATAGTCTTTGGTTCCATTCATTCTCATGATTGGAACAGACTACGGATGACTTTATGGTCATATCGTTTTCACTATCCACAGTCTTACTGCCAAGTGCCTCACACTTGACAACATGGATATGGATATGTCCATTGGATACTCTATTTAAAATATAGCACAAGACATATAATAAATAGATTAATGCCTTTATCTCCTTGACACAAATTGTATAATACATAAAGTTTACATTAATGTACCAAATGTATTATACAAACACAAGGACCAATGCCTCGGGACTAGGGCATTTCAAACAATCTCCCACTTGCACTAGTACCTACTAGGCATGGGTCTAATCCCTATAGATCTAGTACAACCTTCGTGCATAGGCATAGCCAAGCATGTTGGTCAAAAGATCTGCGACATTGTCTTTGGTGTCCACTCTTTGTAATGAGATGTCACCCCCTCAGCGATTTCTCGCAATAGGTGAACCTCCCTGAGTTCGTGCTTCGTGTATATGTGTGACCGGGGCACATAGCTTGTGCAACAGCCCCGCGTTGTCACAGAAGATATCAACTGGTTCCCGGATAGTAGATACTATCCCCAGTTTTGTGATAAACTTCTTCATCCACACAACTTCCCTAGCTACTTCACACGTTGCAATGTACTCAGTTCCTGTGATAGAAACCGCGATGGTCTATTACTTGGAGCCTCTCCAACAATAGCACCACCATTTAGCATGAACATATACCCATACTGCGACTTATATTCATCCTGGCTGGTCTAGAAGCTTGCATCAGTGTACCTAGTAGCTGACTGCTCTTCCTGACCTACATGGGCGACATTAGGTCTTGTACATAGCATGGAGTACATGATTGATCCCATAGCTGAAACGTATATAGGACCAATTCATGTTCTCCCTATCCTGCCTTGTCTTAGGACAATACTTCTTGCTAAGTTTCAGCTCATAACCCATTGGCAAGAAACCTTTCTTAGCCTGGTCCATGCTGAATCTTTTCAGAACGATGTCTATGTACTTGACCTGACTTAGGCCCAGAAGCCGATTGGATCTAACCCTGTAGATACTAATCCCTAGGATCGTCTCAGCTTCGCCTAAGTCCTTCATTGCGAAGCACTTACACAACCATTACAATTCCCTTGTAGTGTTGGTATGTCGCTTCCCATCAGAAAGATGCCATCCATATATAATACCAGGAAAGTCACTATGCTCCCACTAAACCTCTTATACACACCCTGAAAGGTATTGTCGGCCTATAGCTTATAGCACCACATGCAACCTATTACCTTAGCACCAGGAGGTGAATCAACCAGGTTCCAAACCTGATTATCGTACATAGATTGCAAATCCACCACCATGGCAGACAGTGGGCTAGCTATAGCCTACTAGTAGGTTTTGAGCTCCTCTTCATCCATGACAAAAGGAGCGTAATCATTAGAAACAAAAACTGATGTTTTCCATGTTCCTGATGATCCCTACCAGACCTTTTAGGTCCTTGTGTGACCTGGGCTGGTGCTTCCCCTTTTGGAAGCTTCACCCTGGTCTCCGAGTTATCCTTTTTCAGGAGTTTCTGAGCTTTGAACTTCCCTGAGTTCAATATCGCTCCCACTGTCTTTCTTGGAAAGAAACCCCTTTTCAAGAAGGACCCCCTTTCGAGCCATGAACACCTTGTTCTCAGCGGGGTTGTAGAAGGAATACCCTTTGGTTTCCCTAGGGTAGCTCACAAACAGGCATTAGTCGGTTTTGGGTGCTAGTTTTGCTCACAGTCAATTTCTTGACTTATGCATAACAACCCCAAATCCGTAAGAAAGACACAATAGGCACCCTGCCCATCCATTTTCCAAATGGGGTCTTTGCCAAAGCCTTAGTCGGAGTATAATTGAAAATGAGAGCCATTGTCTCAAGAGTGTATCCTTTACAACTTATAGGGAGAGAGGCATGACTCATCGTTTGAGCGGACCATGTCCAACAGGGTCCTATTCCTCTGTTCGGACACCCCATTCCATTGTGGTGTTCCTGGAGGAGTGAGCTGTGGAACTATTCCATGCTCTCTCAAAATGAGTCAAACTATAGGCTTATATGCTCACCACCTCGGTCCAACCGAAAGGCTTGGATATTTCTGCCTAGTTCTGTACTTCGTTCCTTACTCCCTTGAACCTATCAAGGGTCTCAGACTTATAAGTCATTAAATAGGCATGGCCATTTCTGATGATCGTCTGTGAAGGATATGAAGTATAGATGTTCACCCTTAGTTGCTATGCTTGTCGGTCCATATACATCTCAATGCATTAGGTTCAATAAGCTAGCAACCCTTTTAGCCTCCTTGCTAAAAGGTTCTTTAGTCATTTTACCTTATAAACCAGACTCGCATATATCAAGTGACTCCATGTCAAATGATCCTAGGATTCAAGCGATGTGAAGCCTAGCTATGCGCTTCTTGTTTATGTGGCCTAAATGACAATGCCAAAGGTAAACCGGATTAAGTTCGTTAGGCTTAACCCTTTAAGTATGTATATTATAGACATGATTAGTTTCATTTAGATCCAGGATATAAAAGACATTATTTAATAGAGCTACTCCATAAAATAATTCTTTTCTAGATAAACCCTTTTTACTATTATCAATAGTAAATGTACATCCAGAAATATCCAAAACTGAAACAGAAATAATATTCCTGTACATAACAGGTACAAAATAACATTGTTTCAGCAGTAACAAAACTAATCTACTAGGCATCATAAGCTGGTCCCGCTGATCTTTATGGCAGCAACCCTTGCTCCATTTCTGACCTGCAAGTCCACTTGTCCCGATCCCAGTGATCTCCTGTTCTTAAGTCCCTGCACATTCAACAAATGTGAGAACCACATCTAGTATCCAATACATAAGATGTTGAAACAGAGGTTAATGTCTATGACATAGATACCTGATGAAGACACGCCCTGCGTCTTCCTTTTCTCTCCCAAAAGCTTGGGACACGATCTTTTCCAATGTCCAGCCTGCTTGCAACCGAAGCAGACATCCTTAGAACGGGCCTTGGGCTGGGCTTTAGCCTTTTTAGCCTTGGCTTCCTTAGCCTTGGCCTTGGCCTTTGCCTTGCCTTTAGCAAAAGGAGGTTTCCCTTTGTTAACCTCAAGTACCAGCGGAGTCTTCTTGATCGACAGTTCAGCGAGCTTAAGCATCCAATGCAGCTCACTAACAGTACGGTCCATCCCTTGCTTGTAAAAGTTTAGGATGAATTGATCATAAGAATCCGGTAAAGAATCCAGGATCGTGCTAACCGCCAGCCCCCGTGAGATAGGAGTTCCGAGACGGGCTAAATTATCCAGATAGCCCTTCATCTTGAGCACGTGTGCACTCACAGATGTCCCGGCTCCCATCTTACAGCTGCGGAATGCCTTGTGGATCAGGTACCTTTCCTGATAAGCTTGCTCATAAAACATCTCATTAAGAGTTGTCATTATAGCAAAGGCCTGATGATCCAGGAACTGCTTTTGCAATTCAGGAACCATACTAGCCAACATCAGGCATGTCATATCCCGGTTATCTTTTACATGTGCCAAGTATTCCTCCAGCTGGGCAGCCGGTGGATTACTTCCCGTTGGCACAGCCGGTATAGGCTTTTTGAGCACATACTCTTTGGACTCTTGTCTTAGAACTTTCCGTAAGTTCATAGACCAGTCCCAAAAGTTAGGGCCAGAAAGCTTGTCCCATTCCAAGAAAGATCGCAGTGATAAAGTATCATTCGTAGCCATTGGTTTCTACACAGAAAAATTACGAGTGTTAATAAAGGACTTAACATGTTCTTCCCATATTATAATTAATAATGAATCATGTTATTAATTAACTCGAGTTGTTGGGCTCATGGGCCGAGATCCATATTATATCAAGATATAGCCAGACGAGGGCCTGGAACAACTATACCCCAATTTTTTAGGTAGGAACGCCGTCCAATCCCAACCTAGGGACTCTCGGTTAGATGGGTCTGTTGGCACTTACCCATCTGTGCTTAGGGCCAGGAACATCCTACTACCCACGCTAAGTCAAAACCTCCATCCAAGTGTTAAAGTAACCAATACTCCAACCCAATACAAAATGACGATACTCCAGTGCATCCAACGAGGGTTGGTCTACAGCCGGCCTATCCCCACTTCGAGTAGGTTATGAATGAGGGAAGCACTTTTAAGAGACTTAGTAATTACCTTTTGGTTATTAGATTCAATTAATAACGGCTTAGATGCATAGGCGGGTGAAATAGGGTTTGTACATACATTCTCACATGTAAATAAATAAAGCATAATTAAATAAAAAATGAAATGCTATGGGCCTAAATTTACATCCTAATATAATTCTAGTAAACCTATACTAGAACGACATCAGGTGGGCTGCATCCTCATCCTCCTAGCACGCCAATCCAATCGGCTTCTTCTTCTTTACATAATTCCATAATAAACACATAAAATAAAATTACATAAAAAGAAAACGGCGCGTAGGCCGTATTTACCAAAAGAATATTACAACCCAAATAAATAAGGCCCAAAACATCCATTCATGCATTTAATCATACATACACGTATCCAATACATACAATTTATAAACATGGTAAATGCATGAATTAATCCCATTTCAATAATATGTCCATAGCCATTATTTTGAAATCGCCAAATTTTGGCCGATCATGGTTCTAAACCCGTGCGGGCTTTGGGCCTCCAACCCAGGAAAAATTGCTCCCAATCCAATTGGGAAACCACGAATTCCAAAATTAGCCGTCCGGGTAACCGTGCCAAGAAAACCCGAACCAATTTCAATTAACCGTATTTATTTCCAAAATAAATATCGCATGAACGAAAAATAAATCCATTCATAAAACATGCGCATAAAATTTCCAAAATTAAACACGCACAATTTTAAAACAATTAAAATTTTAAAATCCCACGCGTATAAAAATTACCAAAATTTAAACACGCATATTTTTAAAATTTTAAATCCGGCCCGGCCCAAAAAATCCCGCCAAATCCAAAAACGGGCCCGGCCAACCGTGCGGGGAGGCTGCTGCCTAGCAGCAGCCCCTGCGGACAGCAGCAGGCTGCTGCCTGGCGTGCTGCCCAGCAGCACACCAGCTGCAGCAAGCTGCTGCCTGGCGTGCTGCCCAGCAGCACGCCAGCAGCAGCAGGCTGCTGCCTTCCCCACATGGCCCCTATTTTTTTTTTTTTTTTTCATGTATGCATAAGAATAAAACCAATACATCAAGAATTAAATCAACAAGATCAAAGAACAAATCCAAGATACATATAATTAAATCCAAGATGCATAAAATTAAATTCAACATGCATAACATACAAAACAAATTGAAACATACACATAAAACCTAATATGCATAAACCTTTCAATTTGCAAAAACAAATGGGGAAAAATATAAAACCCCAAAACCGAAAGAATCCCGATCCATAAAACACCAATTTTAAAACACGGGATCCGCCAAGTTTAAAGATTTCCACGGATCAAAAGCCTGCTCTGATACCACTGTTGGGATTCGTCACGGGAAACCGACCGATAAAAGCGGAAATACGCGTCGATTTCCTCGAATCCGGCCCAGGAGCTTAAGATGTGGAAATCAAAAACTTAAAGCATAAAAGGAGGGTTTCAAAAACTCACCACAAAGTCTCTCTAAGAGACGGATGCAGACTGCAGAAATCAAGTGTAGATTTCCTCCACCGATGCGTACACGAACGGCTCTCGGACCGAAACCCGTGCTAGCGACTCGGATCACAAGAAGAGAGGGAGAGAGGGCTGCTCACTTTGAGATTTATGGCTGTCCCTATTTTCTTTCCAAAAGAAAAATCTATCTTTCCAAAAGATAGCACCAATAATCTCAAGTGTGCACCTAATTCTTACCAAAAGAATTAATTCATTAAAAAGTGGGCAATCCTCTTTCTTTAAAAGAAAACCAATTTCTCTTAAAAACACCAAGTGATGGACGGCCAAAAAAATGGTGAGTCTCTTATGAGATAGTCTTGAATGTCAAAGTCAAAAGCAATGACTCATCTCATATGACTCACCATCATATTAATGGAAAAGAATGACTCATCCTTTCATTAAATGAAAACACATGACTCATCATCTTTTCCTTAATACAAAACCATGACTCACCATCTCTTTTGTCTCATGAATAAGTCACCATACTCATCCATATAAGACATCATTCGGCCAACACAAAATTGTCATCATTCTATTTCATTTAAGGAAGCAAAGTCCAACTTTGCTACCTCAAAATCAAAGAATGACTCACTCTTTTCCTATTGGTCCCAAGGAATGTGTCATCATCATTTTGTCCAACAAAATGACTCACCATTCTTGCCCATTCCACCCATGAATTTCGGCCAAACCATTCCAAGCCATGTGGGAAGAGTCATTTTAAGTTTTAAGTCCAATTTAATTCCTTTGATTAATTTAAATTCAAATGTAACTTTAATTTAACATGTATGTTTATATATGATACCATGTAACATATAACATACATTTAAATTAAAATGCATTTGACCTATTACTTTAATCAATGGATTAAATGAGACACACACATAAAATGACAAACATGTAAACCTATACATGTCATAATATTTCCACCTAGGAAATAATCCCATAAATTAATTCATTGAATTAATTATGAGAAGGCCAAAATAAATATTAATTATATCACTTTGATCAATCCAATTGATGCATATAATATAATTAATATGTCTCTCTCTCTTCAAACGTGTATACTCCAAGTACACACTTAATCCGACTAGTTAAAGTCCAGACGTTCAATGTGTACGATCCAATGGGCCCGTCTTTATGTTGGCAGTGGGCCAAGGCCCACAGACTGCAGGCGGACTCTAGCAAGCCACTGCAGCCCCCAATCAAGACGGAGTAAGCAGTCCAACTGAAAACGTAACCCTGTAGTTGGAACTTGTAAATCCCATGTCGCTGATATCGGTGTCCAACACAGAGGCATGGAAGTATCACCCTCCTTGTGTCTGGACCTTAACTTGATACCGAATGAACTGATGCTCACAAACAAGATCCAATCTTGTTTGGGTGCGGCCGCACACTTATCAGTAACATTCTTCAAGAGGCCGATGATATCGTCTCAGTGAATCACTGAGTGACATTCCCTTCTGCATATCCATAGTGCTGCCATGCTTACTGACACACCCGAACGTACCCGTACTTGGCACCCTTTTACAGGCCCGTTGGGCGTACACCAAAGTGTGCCACCTCGCATGCAGCACCATCATATGGTCCGGTCGAAGGACTTATACAAGTACTACACGAGAATCATTTGTGATACTATACCATGCAGATTCCCGTTAAGTGGATCAATCCAGTACCATGCCCTTTTTGCATGTACCCATTAACCTAGTTGACATTCCATGTTCTATGACCGGTAAGACACCGCCATACAACCAGGCTAATGATAGTCTTTGGTTCCATTCATTCTCATGATTGGAACAGACTACGGATGACTTTATGGTCATATCGTTTTCACTATCCACAGTCTTACTGCCAAGTGCCTCACACTTGACAACATGGATATGGATATGTCCATTGGATACTCTATTTAAAATATAGCACAAGACATATAATAAATAGATTAATGCCTTTATCTCCTTGACACAAATTGTATAATACATAAAGTTTACATTAATGTACCAAATGTATTATACAAACACAAGGACCAATGCCTCGGGACTAGGGCATTTCAAACAGTTATCTCTATCACCACCCCTTCTTCTGTTAAACTCCTCCCGCTCACGTCGGAGTTGCTCTTGCTCAACTCTTTCCCGGAGTTGTCTCTCCTCATCATCATGCTGCTGATGCTCCATTTGAACAATCTGCTCTTGGCGTACTCTACGGTTCCTGCTACACAAACGTTCAATTTCAGGGTTATAAGGTAAAAGCTCAGGATGCTGAGAGCGAGTTCGCATAAGCTAGAAAACACACACACACAGAAATTAAAGAAAACTAAATTGTAATAAATATTCACAAAAAAGAAAAATTATTTAACTATATGTACAGAAATGTTGCCTAGATCAGCAAATAGACCTTTTGCTAAATGATGCAGAAATATAAATCTCCCCGGCAACGGCGCCAAAAACTTGATGGGTCCTAGGCGTAGTAGTAAAACTAAACCTAGAAACGCACAACTAAGGCAGTGTACCTATCGTTGACAAGTAATAATTCTGGTTGGTCCAGGTATCGATCCCACAGAGAAAAGAATATTCTGCAAACACTAAACTACTCGGGTTCCTTGCGTGTCCTAGGCGGAACGTAGTTTGGGTTGATTATGTTAACAACTAAACTATCCTACTCCTAGTTGATCTATTCCAGCTTACTTTGCACTTGAGTTTTGTGTTATCAATTGGCGGTTTACCAACCTATGAATGCTAATGGGGATGGCTTTATCAATTAATTACAAAAGATGAATTTAACTCAACAATCAACCCTTAGTTATGTTCTTCCGATAATTCAACCTAGCGTATCTAGATCTTTTAGGTCCTTAGCCGGTTTCCCTTGTTTAGAGGCGGTCTAATTCTAAAGCTCAGAAAATAGGGGCACGTAAGTTCCACAGTGTCGTCAATACTAATGGTTTCCTAGGCGTCAATCTAGGTAATGCCACAAATATGAACTTAATAAATTAAGATCTTATGAGACTAGATATTCATTAAAGGAATTGCATAAAGAAAAGGAATAAAAATTGAAATTAACTTGCAATCAATTGTATTAATCAAGAAAGATGAAACGAATTCAATGTTTACAACCAAACACAATCAAATTGCGGAATCAAAACTATCTTAATCAAATTACAAAAGAGAAGAAGAAAAACTTATGCCCTTTTGGTCCGATTAACCGGATTCCGACAGTGTGAAGATGCTTGGGGTGTACCTCTATAGACGAACTCAAGCCGGAACTAGGAACGTCGCAAAAGGGGAAGATTCTATGTAAAACTACAACCAATCGATGGTTCAAACTCAAAGAAAGCAAATAGTTCAAGCTCAAAACCTCACTACAAGTTTCTGCTCTCCCTCAAAAAGACTGGAAAAAGATCCTTTCAAACATAGAAAATAACCTATTTATACGGCTAGGTTAAAACCAGGAAAAAGAAGAGATGAAAGTAGGGCAACAGCAGGTTTCGGGGCTCGGCACGCCGTGCTGGTGGAGTTGGCACGCCGTGCTGTGCAGAACTGAAGGCGGCACACCGTGCTGCTGGAGGTGGCACGCCGTGCTGCTGGAGGTGGCACGCCGTGCCGTGCGATTTTTGGGGTTGGCACGCCGGGTTGATCTGAGCGGCACGAAAACGTGCCACTCCACTGGACTACTCCTCTTGGCACGCCGGGTTGGCACGCCGTGCCACCCTGATTTTCAGCACTTCGAACTCTTCCTCGCCGCCGATGCTCCAACTTCCGATCCGGGTCATAATACCTGTCCAAAACAAGCACAAAGAAACATAACGGCACCAACGCCACGGACCATAAAAACAACAAATCAACAAAAATTACAAAAACAACCCTAGAAAACACGAAAAATACTAAAAGTTATAAAAATCTATCCAAAACATAAAAATCACAAAATATTCAAAAACCACACAAACATTCACACAAAAGACTCTAAAAATTGCCGTTCAAACCACGAAATTGCCTAAAAGATAAGGTCAAAAACCGACCTTATCAATTAATTAATATAAGTGGTAGTTAAATAAACTTGTCAAACTCTATAGAATATATTAATGCTGAATGTTTTAATTTTAAGTGTTTAAATTAGTTATTCAACATGTTTAAATTAGTTAAGTGTTTAATTTCAAAAAATGTAGCAACAAATAGAGAGGAGCAAGAAATCGTTTAAACTTTAAAGATATGGAATAATTTGGAAAGAATTGCAGATTTTCTGTTATAGTTAGCTAAAAACTTAGGGATGTTTAAAATATTTATCATAATTAAACAAAAGTTATTGAATACATGAAACAAATTATGCAAAATACATAAATTACTTTCACTTATAATATGGTTTATTGTGTCGAATATATGTTCATAACTGTTCACTAAAAAGAATATTAAATTAAGTTGATGTAACATGTATAATAAATAATGAATGTAAGTGGATCTGTGACCTTCTGTTACTCTTTTTTCCATCTCGAATTTCCATGTTGAAGTGTAATGCTGGTCTGTTAGATACAATTAAACATCCAAATCACTTTAGCATATAAATCGGATTTCTAACAATTTCTGACCTATTTTTCGTAATATTTTAATTTTATTTTTTTCATTATTTAGAAAATCGAAGAGAATTTTTTATTATTGAAAAATTGATTTCTATTGATTTTTTTTTTTTTTTTTTTTTAGTTTTCAGAAACATAACACAGGGATATACAATATTAAAAGAGAACTGTCTAGATAAAAAGATACCACATGCATATTTCTATTAAAACATAGAGATCTTGAGAATATAATGAGAGGCGTTGAGACAAAATTTGAATGACAATTAATACATAAGCATAGTGAAGTATATTGTATGTTTTGTAAAGGACAAACACATACGCGGTCCCTTCAAGTTTAATTTTTGAGTCGTTTGGCCCCCTTAACTATTTTAACGACATATCTAACCCCTTATCTAAAAGTCAAATGCATATGCAGCCCCTTCAACTTTTATTTTTGAGCCGCTTGGCCCCCTTAACTATTTTAGCGACCTATCTAACCCCTCATCTATTTTAAAATGGTATTTTTCGACATTTGAATGTTGATGTGTCGTATTTCTTCCTCCTCTTGAGTTTAATTAATTGCTGAGAAATCTTCACTTTATAATAGTTTGTAATATTAATTAGATAGAAGATAGTTTCCAGCGTGTGTCCTACATATCTTTAGTGTCGGACGCGTGTAATGCATGGTACTCTGTTGTATCTGGTTATGTTCACTCAAAGGTTTAAAAATTTATTTTAAAATAGATGAGGGGTTAGATGGGTTGCTAAAATAGTTGAGGGGGCCAAACGGCTCAAAAATAAAAATTGAAGGGGCTACGTATATATTTTACCTTTAAATGAGGGGTTAGATAGATCGATAAAATAGTTGAAGGGGCCAAGCGACTCAAAAATTAAAGTTGAAGGGCCATATATGTATTTGGCCTTTTGTAAATTAGATTTGGAACTTACCAAAATTAAGACATGCATTCTGTAAAATATTAATTATAATTTTCATACTGATTAGTGTGGCCAATCCATTATATACTTGGAATTGTTTCATGAGAAATCATTCAAATATTTTACTAATACCCATTAATATTTCATTATTATAGCTCAAATTACAACAACTCACATTCGATGAAAAAAGACTAGCATTTTCGAATAAGATCGCAAAGACAACTCACCAATTTTATTATTATCCGAGGAAAAAACCGGAAACAACAAAAAGATTAATAATCTGCCACTTAAGAACAAAGAACACAAATTTCACATTAACAATGGATTTCAAAATAAAAATTTATCTTCATGAACCAAAATAACGATCTTCAGACCAATAAACAACAAAAAAAAATTATCATATGATGCAATATTAAAAGACATAAATTCATAATATGTATATAAAACCCATGCGATGCACAGCTAAGCGACTGGTTTTTATATATCCATTATTGCTACTCTTCTCTGTACACGGATAATGTAGTCTACAGCCAAACCAAACCCCATTATCCGCATTAATATTTTAATATTACTACTATTTTATCAATAATTTTTTGTTTTTGTCCGTATTCATTTATTTTATTTTCATTGTTGCTCGGATCTTTCTATTTAAAATGTCACTACAACAAAAGGGGCCTATAGGGACAGAATTTTTGCGACGCAAATAAAATTTGTCACCATATTCCAGAATTTACCAACGTATTTTTATTTGTGTCGCTTGTCATTTTCGCTTAAGGACATTCTTATTATTTTGTCGTTAATTTTAAACATTTAGCTACGCTTTTAGAAAAATTGTCTGCATTTTTTTTCAAGTTAAAGACATTTTGAATTTTGCGGCAATAAAAATGTCCCTATATTTTTTACATTAAGACACTTTTTATTTTTGTCGTTATATATATAAATTTAGCGACACTTTTCTATTTGTGTCGATTCTTATTATCATTTAACGATGCTTTTAACTTTATGTTGTATTTAGAAAAATAATTTGACGAAAATTTTTAAAAAAGCATCGGTATTTTCTAATGTTAATTACTGTTTAAATTTTTTTTTTTCTGATTTAGAGATATTTTTATTTATAATAGCTAAGAAGATAATGATTCATATATTTATAATTTAATTTATAAATAACTTGATATTTATCCTTTTTTATATAATGATGTTTTTTTAATTAATAATTTAATAAAATTTTGGAATTCCCTCCAAAATTACTAATTACTTGTAACTTTTCCCTCCTTAATTACTAATTACCTATAATTTTTCCCTCCTTAATTACTAATTACCTATAATTTTTCCCTCCTTTTTTCTCTTATCTACGTTGGCCGTTAACTCCATAAATTGGACAATTCTTTATGGACTCCACCCCACCAATTCCACTGTCTCAAAAGATATTTCTATGTTTTCATTTATTATTTTTTTTTTGTTGCCGCAAGTTTATGGTTAAAAAAAAACCTCTTTTAATTACATATTACTATTTAACTTTAATTTTTTGGATTATGATTGTTAAAGCTAATTTCATAGATAAACATGGCAAAAAGGAGATTGAGAGGCATTCATATTAGTACTCAACAAGAAGCGAGCGAGTCGAATTTAGTGGAAACAAATATTCCGAATGTAGACATTGATGAGACTCAAGCACCTAGCGATTATGAATTAAGTGACTCTCAAACAATTTTACCTAATGTAAAAAGTGAGATCCAATCCCCTGGCAATCATCAATCAAATGACAATCACGGGCAAGAAGATGATCCACGGGGCACTCAAGCTTATGATGATGTAGAAATTAGAGGTAAGATTTTATCATTTTACTATTAATTATTTTATATTTTTATTTTTTGTCTATAGTGGAAAAGAAACTGTGATTCAGATTATTCATCGTCATAATGCCTATGTTTTATATATATATTCATTTTTAATAGATGATCAAGGAATGGTTCGAAAGAAACGCGGATCTACTCGCGCTATGGATGTTTGGACCCTACCCGAAGGACAAAAAATTATTGTTAATTGCAATAATCTACGGCAACCAATTAAAAAGGGGGGGGTATTTTGGGGGGATGGCTAGGCACTGTTGCTAGAAAGAAGGAATTTTGCTCTATTGAATATTCGGATTGGAGGTATATGCCTCCTCATTACAAAGAGGATTTACTCGCTTTGACAAATGTATTAAACATGTTAAACCATTAATATTATTTTGTCTAATCAAATTAATTATAATATCTATGATTTGCCAATATATATATAATTATATATATGATTACAGAAATATTTTGAACTTCCTAATAATGAGAATTTGGAAAGATGGATATTAGCATCCATAGCATCTAAGTGGAGAAATTATAAGCATGGATTAAAATCCAAACATTTTCAACCCAACAAAACTCAAGAAGAACTAGAAAACTCAGTTCCAGATGGAGTATTTCCGAATCAATGGAAGAAACTTGTGGAATATTGGTTTACTGAAAAATCACAGGTGACATATATAACTTACACATATCTCTATATTTGAAGAATCAATTTACTAGTTTTGAATTTTTTTTTTTTCGTACAAATGCTCTCAGCCAAAGGCAAAAAAGCAAGATCTAATAATACAACATTGCATACCTCAGGTTCAATGAGTTTTGCAAGAAAAAAAGATGAATATGTAAGTTTTATTTAATTTTGTCGTCTCTAATTTTTAGTTTATGTGAAGTGTGATGTTTAGGTGGGTTTAAAAAAGGGTTTAGTTGGCCAAATTCCGTTGCTTGGCTCTCCATTGTCTGATGTTGATGTGCAATTATAATTAATTATCCTTCTTTTTGTTAATTTTGATATAATTATATCATCTCCTCACTCAATTCTTACCCAGAAAAAAACATGGTCATCAATTAATTAATTGTTTGTGTTTCCCATTTTTGACTTATGTAATTGGTGGACACGTGGATTTCTATGCATGCCACTTATGCACCATCTGTCTTTAATTATCCTAAAGTTAATTAGACGTATATGCATGTATGGAAAATTGTGAATTTCTGAATTAGTTTATATAGGCAAGTGAATATTTCTGAATTAGTCTATTAGTTTATGTGACTGCTACTTAATTAACCCTTATAACAGGAGGTTGAGCATGGAAAAAAGTTGGGGCAAATTGAGTTTTTTGGAATTACTCATAAAAGGAAAAATGGAAGTTTTGTCAATGCTCAGACACAAGAGCTTGTGGTAAATATTTATTCACATTCAAATGTTGATAGTGCTAATTTATAAATGTAATAATATCTATTGACTACTTTATACAAATAAAATAGGAGAAAGCTACCAACATTGTTGCAGAACGGGCTTCAACTGTTGAAGATCCTAACCTCAATATTATTGAGGATGAAGTATACAATGAAATGATTGGAAAAGATCAATATGGTCGAATTAGAGGTTATGGACTTGGAGTTAATAGTGCACAATTGTTTGGACCTGATTCTCAGCCTAGGAAAAAGTGTCATCATGATGTTATGGAACTTCAAAAGCATCTTGATGAAATCCATGAAAATTATGAGGAAAAGATTGTCCGCTTGAGAGAAGAGTACGAAGACAAGATGTCAGAAATGAAAAATCACTATGAAACCGAGATGGCAAAAATGAAGATTGATCAAGAATTTAAAATGGAAGAATTAAAAAGAAATTTGAACACGGTCAACTCTAAATTGTGTCACTATGACACCTTTCTTTCTGGGGTTAGTAATTTTATAATTGATTAAGTATTCTTGTGATATATATTAACATAATGTGACCATGATTTTAACAAAAATTTGAATTTTACTTATTTTTTTTAGGCCCAAATTCGTCATACAAATTCACAAGCTTTTCATGTGGTGTCATCAAGGAAATGAAGTTTACCAAGAAATCAAGCGTAGCATTAAATTTTTTTCATAGTAATTTTATTGTGATGTTTTCTTTTATCAATGACTTTGGTTGCTTTTAGTAGTTATGGTTTATTGTATAAATTTAGTTAATTGTCAAGTTTTTTTTTTTTTTTTTTTGTCAAATTTAAGTAGTTATGGTTTTTTTGCTTCAAGTTCATGTGTCTATTCTATGCCTTTGTGCAAGTTTACAATCTTTCTAGCATTAATGATTTGAAATTGGCTTTTCAACCTTTTCTGTATATCCTTAGAAGTAGGATAAAAAAGTGTATACATGGAATTATGGTCTAATACTCTATATTAGTTACATAAATATAGCAAATTCATCATATACCACAATATTTTAAGTAAATGACGTGTAAAGCCCAAAGTGGAGGGGCTAGTTGGATGCTTTATTTTTTTAATCTTATATATATATATATATATATATTTTAACTAATTATTGGTGTATTTGATGAAGATATGGAGACCAAGGAGAGAAACATATGCAAGTGAAGGAGAAGTGGATGAGAAACCCAGATCATGGCAGAAGAGATCATCATTAGCAGTACGAGATCCAATCAAAATTGTAGAAATGGACACCTCATTCTCAACTCCAAGAAACCACAAATCTAATCTGTATCAATATCACAATAACCTGGTTTCAAAAAAAATATATATATATCATATTTCTATTTGTATGTCGAACTTTTATTAGTAATTCTCGTTGTTTCAGTAGGGCTGTTGGATATTTGAGTGAGACTATTATAGGATAAATAAGACCAAGATCAGGTTCTGCAGCTCAACTTAAATTAAGTGGGTAGACAGTATCAAAAACAATCCTTGCAAAAGTATGTCAAACTTCTTGTAGGCTTCCTGACGCCAATAACTCATAATCTAACTTGCTACCTTGCTTGGGGGAAAATCCCCTCTCTGGACCACCCTTTCCAACACATTCAAACATCCTACATGCTCTCAAATACAATGCCAACGGAATAAAAACTAAATCTGTATATAGGGCTTGAGGATACTCTGCCATTGCTCGAGAGACATAATGCTCATCAGTCATCATAGACAGTACTCGTTTAGTACATGTTGCAAGATCGATGACCTCATCAATCAATTCCTTCACAGCTAGATCCCGAGGTTCAGCTAATTCATGAAAGCTGATGTCATGAGGTGTGCTGATTTTCCTTCCTTTGCTTACTGCTGCTGACATATCTCCACCATTGTGGACAGCAAGACAGAACACAGCAACCACCAAGGGATCCCTCGGTTTGTCAGCTACTGCTTTATGGAATGCTAACATTCCAACCCATAAGCTGCCGTGGCATGGTCTATCAGGTGCAAGAAACTTATCCATGTTGCGAAAAAGAGACAAAAGCATATTGGATCTCTTGTCTCGTCTTTTAAACCCATGGTGAACAAAATAAGCTGCCTGAAACGGCAGAAGGATTTCAAGAAGCCCAAATTTCCATAATAATCTCAAAGAAGCTTCAGCAGAACCATATGCTAGCATGTAGTTCATTTCTATCATCAGCCTTCCCTTATCAAGTCTTAAAATTAAGCTAGCATAATTTTTAGCATAGTGAGCTGTTTCTCTTGAAAATCGGAATCCCAAGCGAGCAGCAACTCTTATTGCACGAAGAATGCAAGCACAGTCCTCCTGAAAAGAAGTGCTTGCTGGCATTATAGTTCGCACTTTAGCCTTTTGAATATCTTGTAGACCGCCCATGTAATCATATACTATTTTTGCATATGGATCAAACATCAAGCCATTAATGGTGAAGTCCCTACCCAAACAATTCCTCCAATGAACATAATCCTTGTCATTACAGTCAAAAGGACACTGGACATTGGTCCTGAAATCCCCACCAAACTTTCGTACAGTTGTGCTAAAACTTGAAACCTCCAATGTAGCTTCTCCAATATGCACATGGCATATAGGGAACCTTCTGCCAACTATTTCACATCGTGAAAATGCTCTAACTACCTCTTTAAGTACAGCTGATGTTATTATGTCGAAGTCACCCAAAAAGAATTTGTAGAAGGCGACTCAGCTTTTGCTTCACAATTAGTACTAATTACTGACCCAAATTTCAGCTTCATTTACAAATTAAAACATCAAAAAAGATTTAAGCTTATTCAAATTATTCCGAACACTAACATGTTTCCAAATAAAAGAGGACAACAAAAAGTACTCCCCACCGCATCTCTTATCCCTGCTGCTGCTGCATGTGCCCGGAATTCATGGTCAGTGACAAGAATAAAAAATTACAAAGCTAGCTTATTGCCAAAAGCTAACTTTGATCTACAAGCCTTGTAACTAAAAATTTCAAGTAATTTGATATTAAAATAGTTGCACCAGGTCAGAAGAAATTAAAATAGAAAAGTAGGAAATTGGAACTAGCAAATACAAAGAGCGAAGGCCGTTGCGCCCCCCCAAGCCGCTGTCCGGTAGCAACAATTTCAAATTTCTGGCCCGAAAGCCGCCGTCGTTTTGAGAGGAATCAGATCTCAAAAAATGGCAATTAGAAATGGGAGAAAGGTGTGTAGGGAGTGAAATTGAAAATGAGAGTTAGAAGGAGAACATCCCATCTTCTCCAAGAATAGTAGTAGCTGAAAGAGGGAAGAAAGGGTTTTCGGGCTTTTTATTTTAACTTTTTTTTTTTACATCCCAGGCAAAACGACGTCGTTTTGCCTGGGATTTTTTTTTAATTACCCAGGCAAAATGCTGGAAAAAAAAAATCAGATGTTGAGATTACTGCAAGAACTTCTTCATTCACTCACTTCACCAAATTCTCACCACCACACAACACACAGCCCCTTCCTGCCTCCTCCGCCCGGCCACTCTCCGCCGCCCCGTCAGCCGCTCTCCCTCCGTTCACCGCTCTCCGCATCTCCGCTCGTCCGCTGGCCCTTCAATTAGGTAACTTTCAGTTTTTAATTCCTAAATTTTTTATATTTTACCCTAAATTAAATTTGAGATTTTACAATAAAATTGGATTGATTGGGATTGATTGTTATGATTGGGATTGATTGTTATGATATTGTTATGGTCAAATTACAAAATCTATTTCAAGATTACAAAATCTTTGGCATCTTAACTTCTCTAGGAACTCAATTTCAGGGCCTTTGCCAGTTATTCATGGCAGGGGCCTTCCTTCTTCATTATCAATTGACCTTTCCTACAACAACCTAAAGCTGACAGTTATATATTCATAAAAATCTAATGTTTTAGGCAGTTTTTTTTATTCAATTAAGGTTTACAACATACACCAAGTAGGGTCAAGTACTCAAAGCATCACAACTCTGTCCATGAAGAATTTTATGGAAAAAATTTTAATTTGCATCGGAATTTTCCATTGGAAATTATCAAACTCAAAATTGAATTTCGTACGATATTGCTATGCCTTGGATTTTAGGACTTGAAACAGTTTTACAATTAAATATAGTTTGGTCCTTTGGTGTTGTTATGCTCATTAACATATATCCCTTGTGATGAATGCTTCTGTTGCACCTTAGTTCTAACAGAACTGCTCAAACTTACATTTTTACAATTAGAAAGCAGAAAACAAGAAAAAGAGTTGTGTAATTATTGAACAAATTAATGTTTAAATTTGGGTTAATCAGCCTTGATTAAACCGGAGATAAATACCAATATTCTGTCGCTGCTATAAATCCATATATAGATTTAGATTCCAAACATATCCCTGTGCTAAATAGAATCATTAATCATCATAAGGCACTTTAAATTAATTATAAATTATAATCACACATTCTAGACTTGATCAACGTTAAATTATCTGCCAAAAAAATTGATTTGGTGTTGTTCTGCTCATTAACATATGTCCCTTGTGATGAATGTTTCTGTTGCAAATAAATTGGATGTAGGGTCAATAAAATCATGATTTTTTTAAAAATATTTTATATACTAGGCTTTAATTTGAACTTCAATTATTATAAATAATAATAATAATAATAATAATAATAATAATAATGATAATAATAATAATAATAATAATAATAATAATAATAATAAATCTTCTCTTTGTGGTTAGATTGGATTGTCATAGGATCTTTGTGGGGTTCACATGTTTGGTGAATTGCATGTGATGTGAAGTGATCTAAACTACTTAATGGGACTATGACTATAGTTTGAGGCTAATAAAGAGAAAAGGGAAAAGATCAATAATCTAGTGAGTTGATGCTATGTTTGCAATGATCATACATTGACAATACATCCGGACTTGATGCTATGTTTGTTTCTTTTTCTATGAAAGAAAGAAAGTGTAGAATGCTAAAAAATTGTGATCATTAAATTTTCTAGATATATAAATTTTTATCTTGTAAACTAAAATTACTTATTAGTATCTAAAGCTTGCAAATAATATTGATGCTAAATATTAAAAAGCTTTTCATCACATGAAATGGTATGCTAACTTTAGATTTTTGCTTTCTTTTTATTAGATAATCACAATGGACAAAAGTTGGATGAATGAGTCTAGATCAAGTGATGCATATATGAATGGTGTGTCTAATTTTATTAAATTTGCAGTTGATAAATCATCTGTGAATGGAAAAATTTATTGCCCATGTAAGAAACGTTTTAATAGATATTCACATGATGCACAAACTATTCATGGGCACCTGTTATGGAATGGTATACTAGAAGGGTATGAAAATTGGGTGTTCCATGGAGAATCAGTATTATTACCGTCACATGAACATCTTAATTCTGTGAATGCTACAAGTAGTAGTGGGCAAGCGAATCTTGATGGCCAGTATGACTTGCGCAATCTTCTTCAAACTGCATTTGGGATTATATCTGATAATGATCATTCAAATGCAACTAATGATGTTCCAACTATGGGCTCACCCATCGAAGAGCATCCTCCAGCTGATCCGAGTGATGATAGAGTACGATTTCAACAGCTAATGCAAGATTGTGATCAAGATCTATATCCGGGATGTATGAAATTCTCAAGATTATCATTTTTATTGAGATTATACCATATTAAGTGTTTGAGTGGTTGGTCTGGCAAGTCTTTTAGCATGTTATTAGAATTATTGGTAGAGGCATTTCCGAGCAACAATCACTTGCCATCATCTTATTACGAAGCAAAGAAAACGATCAAAGAATTAGGTCTGGGATACGAAAAAATTGATGCTTGTCCAAATAATTGTACATTATATTGGGGAGAGAAGAAGAATGAGGAACAATGCAGTGTGTGTTTGACATCAAGATGGATTGTTAACGATGATAATGATGCTGATCCAATGGAAGAGGAGAACGACAAACCACAGAAGAAAAAACCAGCTAAAGTCTTGCGGTATTTTCCTCTAATACTAAGGCTAAAAAGGCTTTATATGTGTTCAACAACTGCTTCTTCCATGAGGTGGCATGCCGAAGGTAGAGATAAAGATGGTAAGTTGAGGCACCCAGCAGATGCATTAGCTTGGAAGGAGTTCGATAAACGGTATCCAGAATTCGCATCAGATCCTCGTAGTGTGCGGCTTGGCTTAGCCAATGATGGGTTCAATCCTTTTAGAACTATGAGTACTACATACAGTACTTGGCCAGTTGTTTTGGTTCCTTATAACTTGGAACCTTGGGCTTGTATGAAACAATCATCCTTGATATTGTCTATGGTAATCCCAGGAGAAAAGGGACCAGGAAATGATATTGATGTTTTCTTACAGCCTTTGATTGATGAATTGAAACAATTATGGGATGGTGTGTATGCGTATGATGCTTATACTAAGGACAACTTCAAGTTACGAGCTTCACTTATGTGGACAATTAATGATTTTCCTGCTTACGCCAATTTATCGGGTTGGAGCACCAAGGGGCGTGTAGCTTGTCCATCATGTGGGGAATCAACAAATTCACAATGGTTAAGTAATGGAGGAAAATTTTGTTATATGGGTCACCGAAGGTGGTTGAGGCATGATCATCCTTTTAGATATGAAAAGGATCAATTTGATGGCACTGTTGAGTTACAGTCAGCTCCACTGGCACCTTTTGGAACCGAAGTACTAAGGCAATTGCGTGGTGTTAATTTTGTTTATGGAAAAACAACAAAATCCAATAAAAAAAGGAAAAGAGAACAAAATCCAAATGGCCAACAATCAAGTGCTGACAATGAAACAACAGTTTTTGAAGATGCTGATACCTTTTTTAATGAAAATGATGATGAATAAGAGGCTGCAACACATTGTTTATGGAAGAAAAGAAGTATATTTTTTGATCTTCCATATTGGAAGTTTAATCTTCTACGTCATAATTTGGATGTCATGCATATTGAGAAAAATATTTGCGATAATTTGATTGGCACTTTACTGAACATTGATGGCAAAAGCAAAGACAACTATAAAGCAAGGCTTGATTTAGTCAACATGGGAATTAGACAAGAACTTCATCCCATTAAACATAATAATGTAGTTCATTTGCCACAAGCATGTTACACAATGTCTTCAACGGAAAAAGAATTATTCTTGACTGTGTTGAAAAATATGAAGGTTCCCGATGGTTACGCTTCAAATATTTCAAGATGTGTAAACTTGAAAGAGCGTAAACTTATGAATCTCAAAAGTCATGATGGCCATGTTTTGATGCAAGATATTCTTCCTATTGCTTTAAGATCATGTTTACCTCGTCAAGTAGTTGCTGTTGTCTCTGAGTTATACTTATTTTTTAAGGCATTATGTTGCAAAACCCTTGATCTAGATGAGCTTGATCAGTTAGAATTAAGGGTGGCTGAAACCCTTTGTAAACTGGAAAAAACTTTTCTTCCAGGGTTTTTTACTATTATGGTTCACTTAACCATACATTTAGTTGCTGAAGCTAGGCTTGGTGGTCCCGTGCACTATAGATGGATGTTTCCAATTGAGAGGTTAGATATTTGATTTTTGTTTTTAAAATGTTATCTAATTTCACTTTCCATATTGCTAAAGTTCTTTTTATTTGTGAACTATAATCTTGAAGGGGTTTGGTTCGATTTAAATCAAATGTTAGAAATAAAGCTCATCCAGAAGGTTCGATTGCAGAAGGTTATATTACAGATGAATGTTTGATTTTTTGTTCCCGATATCTTGGAGGAGTTGAAACTACTTTCAATCACCCACAAAGAAATTTTGATCGCGTAGATAGCACTGAAAAGTATATGTTTTCAACTGGAGGACGAATTTTAAGTAAAGTAGATAGTGCAGTTCTTGATGGCATGTCACTAAAGCAAGTCCATCGTTATGTGTTGCTTCACTATGACCAAACTTCTCCATTTAAGAGGTTAGTTATTTATGCTTTATTTAGTTATTATTAGCAATATGCGAGTTAGTAATATATATGTCTTCAAACAGTGAATTTTTGGTTGATCAACGAAGAGCATATCGTCTAAATGGCCCTAGCCAACATGAAGAGCAAAAATGGCTTCTAGAAAAATTTCTAGAGTGGCTCTTAAATCAGGTCAGTTAGGCATGGATATTCTAATAATTTTTTTGCTTTGTCAACGCATATTCTGTCAAAAAACTTAAATAATTTATACATGTGTTTTTTTTATTATATGTTAGGTAACAAAGATGAAAGGGAATAATGTTTCAGAAGAAACAATATCTATTGCTAAAGGACCAAACAATATCATTAGAAGATTTAGTGGGTTCATAATTAATGGCTTTAGATTTCACACAAAAAAAAGAGATAGATATAGGAATACTCAAAATAGTGGAGTAATTGTGGAGGTGGATGGGATTCCTTTTTATGGAGTTCTTAATGACATAATCGAGTTAGATTATTTTAGAAAATTCAAAATTGTGATGTTTAGATGTGATTGGTTTGATGTTAGTTCGAGGGGTGTGAAAAAAGATGAAAATGGTTGCACTTTGGTTAACTTCACTAGGCTAATTCATAGGGGTAAGCAATTGCAAGATGATCCTTTTGTTTTCTCGTCTCAAGCAAAACAAGTATTTTATATACAAGATCCGAAGCACAAAGAATGGTTTCAAGTGATTCACACTAAACCAAGAGATTTATATGATATGGGGACTTGCACACATCTCGAGGATGAAGATACTTACACTCAATGCATGCCTCACAATGTTGAAGCAGTTGATATCAATGAGCCCATCAATTGGGTTAGGGAGGATATGACTATATAAATTTCTTAGAAATGCTGTAAGTAATTTTATTAATTTCTTTTGAAAGTTATTTCTCAATTTCTTAAACCTTAAACTTTGTAGATAAAAGTGTTGATGTTTCTGTAATACTATATTTTAGATTATTTTGTTAATTGTCACATGTAAACTATTTTGTTGATGTTTCTATAATACTATATTGTAGATTATTTTGCTAATTGTCACATGTAAACTATTAGGTATGGGACTGATTCTAATTGTTAGAAATGTTTTTATAGGGACAGTGGATAAACTCAAAGTTGCTTTACTTCTGAGGTAGATTGGTATTTTCAAGTGAGTACACCTTTCAAAATTTCACTTTTTTTTTCCTTGCTTCTGTTTTGATATCTTCTTCCCTTACAAAATCAAACTCGGAATCTGTTCCTAACTGATGCAACATGATTTGATGATTAAACCAATACTTGTATGCTCTGTCCCTTGTTAGTGAATCAGATCCAATGGCTTTGCGTCGAGTAGGAAAGAAGCTTGCAATGGAAGATGTGTCCTATTGTCAATGGCCCCTCCCTGATCAGGTTTTAGATTTATGATTATCTTTATCAACTAAAATTAAGTGTTTTCCTGGATACACATGAAAACGGAGTTGTAATATGTTTCTAAAACGCGGAACAACCTAATTGCTTATCTTGCAGTTTGGAGTATTTGGTATATGTGATGGACATGGTGCAGTAGCAGCTGCTGATTCTACAACCAAGTTAGTTTCTTACTTCAATTTGTATTTGTTAGATTCCTCTAGATTTAATTTCACTTTTTTATTTTTAATAATGGAGCTACATCTTAAAGCACTTTTGGCTGGTGTTTAAAATGGTCATTTATTAAGTTTTTCATTTTATTTTGACTGGTTTAAGTTATTATAGAAACTATATCCTTATGGATGATACCCTGCAGTTTTCCTTTCCCTTTGATTTCTCATTGTTCTCATCTATTTTTGAGCAATTGTGATGTTTAGTAAATAAAAATTTCACACGACGCATCTACAATTGATGGGGTTTGCAGAAGATATATAGTGGTTATCTTTGAAGCAAGCCCATAAAATGAAAGATTAGAGTTGAAGGCCCCAAATTGTTTGTTACCTTTTGCTGTGTTTGACATATGTATAGATGCATTCTGTTATTAAAATATCTCTTTTTTTTCCATAGGTTATTTAAGATTGAATGATGTTTATGTGTATAAATGATATTAATATGACTTTCAATTAATGAATTGTTCCCTATGTTTTAAGGAATAGATGGCCAAATAGTTGAAGCTAGTAGGATGCACTTTCTTTTGTAAAACGAAGAGTGTTTAATAATATGCTAACATTCATTATCTACGCATTCAGGCACATGAACTCTTAAAGCAAATCGCATTGAGATGCAAGGTTGGAGGCACTGAGGAGAAGTTTAAACATGTTTCTATAGTAAGAATTGTCGAAACAGTATGATTTTAAAATTTCATTGTCAAAAGTCATACACATACTGCAATTGTATTGTTTTCAAGTTATAATAGCTTTCTTATATTCTATTGATACAATTTGTGCTTTATGTTCTAGAATTTTATATTTGTTGTTTTATTCATGATAACGAAAGGATGTAATGCACATTTAACCATTTTCAATTAAAATGTTGCCACAGTAATTGTAGAATTATATTTATGCGTCACAAATTTTAGAGACATTTTTGAAAAAAAAATGTTACTATTTTGTGACAGTTAATTTAAGTATAGCTAAATGGGGACGTTTTATAAAAGTTTATGTCATAAATTCGTGATACTTTTAAATGAAGTGTTTTTGCTATTTGAGACGGAATGCATAACTAATGTAGCTGAATAACTACATAATTAAAATTATGCGTCAACAATTTTACGACGCTTTAAGAAAATGTAGTGAATATATATAAATTCATAAATAAATAATTAAAAAAATATTAAGACGAAAAAAATGGAAGCGTCGGCAATTTTGAGATGCATAAATTAAAAGCGTCGCTCAATGATTCTTAGCAACATAACGTTAATGCGTCGTTAAATAAATCACGACACGAGTTTTAGCAACGCTAATGGCGACGCTTTTAAAAGCGGTGGGAAGCATTTAAGGATACAAAAAGCGTCGTTAAACAACGATTTTTAGCGTCGCTATAAACCCCTTTTGTTGTAGTGTGTATACAAAGCCAAATAATTATTGTGTACTATTGTCACGAGTAGGTACACTGTGAAGCTCAAAGCATTTAACATATGCGAAACTAATCAGAGGTCCTTGATGACCAAGATGAAAGCTATTGTCCACCTCATTTTAAACTGCTACTCCACTATATATCTCTCATCCTTTACCAGATATTATATGAATAATATAATCAAACAAGCATAAAGCTGAAGAAGTATAAAATATATATAGTGTGGATGCTATTATTGCATGATAAATCTGCATTATTTCTCAAAAGCATAATCTAATTAAACTGCAGATAGTGTAGAAACAAGACAATGGAGAGACGTCCAAATATTCTAGCTATACCATATCCAGCACAAGGTCATGTGCTTCCTATGATGGAGCTTTCACAATGTTTAGTTAAACATGGTTTCAAAATCACATTTGTCAACACTGATTTTAATCATCAGAGGTTCTTAAACAAGGACTATATTGGGGATCATATTAGTCTGGTTTCAGTCTCAGATGGGTTGGAACCATGGGAAGATAGAAATGACGTGGTGAAGTTATCACAGTCACTTTTCAACGTGGCTCCAGCAAATCTAGAGGAGCTAATTCACAAGATTAATGAATCAGAAGATGATAAGATTACTTGTATGATTGTTGATCAGAATTGTGGTTGGGCTGTTGAAGTAGCTGAGAAGATGAATATCCACCGAGTTGTATTCTGGCCTGCATCAGCTGCCATGCTTACTCTGTTCTTTAACGTGCACAAGTTAATTGAAGATGGAATCATTGATAAAAATGGTACAAAACCTCAATTCTTTATGCTCTTTAAATTCATAGATGGCAAAATAGCCCTAACTAGAAGTACGCACTGACCAAATATTTATGAGATTTGACCTTTTGCTATCAAAAGTGGCAACAATAAAATAATTGTTGTTGCATATGTTGCTTCTACAAAATATGTAATTGTATTTATCTCTTTTCTTCTTTTGATTAAGGAACTCCGTTGAAGAACAAGAAGATTCAATTGGCTCCAGCAATGCCTGCCATGAGTATTACAAATTTTCCATGGTCACGGTTTGGTAATGAGATTTTGAGCAAAATTGTCTTTGAAATTATAGAAAAGAACATCAAGGCTACAAAATTGGCAGACCCGATAATCTGCAACTCAGTATATGATCTTGAGCCAGGAGCATTCACTTTGCAACCAAATATTCTCCCAATAGGACCACTTCTAGGAAGTGGCAGACAAGGCAATTCAGCTGGATGCTTCTGGCAGGAAGATGCAAATTGTTTGAAATGGCTAGACCAACAGCCACCGAAATCAGTAATTTATGTAGCATTTGGAAGTCACGCTATTTTGGACAAGAATCAATTCAAAGAATTAGTCCTGGGGCTTGAACTCACAGGTAAGCCATTCCTGTGGGTTGTAAGGCCTGGTATTACAAGAGAGACAAATGTGTATCCTCAAGGATTTTTAGAGAGAGTAGCCAACCAAGGGAAAATTGTCGAATGGGCACCTCAGCAGAAAGTTCTAAGTCACCCTTCTGTTGGTTGCTTTTTGAGCCACTGCGGTTGGAACTCTACCATGGAAGGTGTGGCTAATGGGGTGCCTTTCTTGTGCTGGCCATATTTTGCTGACCAGTTCTTGAATGAGACCTACATTTGTGATGTGTGGATGGTGGGACTGAATTTTAACCATGATGAAAATGGGATCATCAACCGTGAAGAGATCAAGAATAAGGTGGAGCAGATTTTGAGTGACAAAGAAATTAGGGAAAGAGCTAAAGAACTTAAAGAATTAGCTATGACAAGTGTTGGAGAATTTGGTCATTCCAATAAGGTTTTCAATAATTTCATTAAATCGTTAAATATGTAATGCATATGTTGATCTTTTATATCTTTAAGGACTCATTTGATCCAAAAGCATAAACTAATTAGTAAAGTCAAAAAATAAATTTTACATTATCAACATATCAACTCTACCATGTGTTGAAATTAAATGTAGATGCCAGAATTTCAAGTCTTGACTACTTGGTTAAAATTTCAACTTGTCCATAGTTTTGAAGTTCATAAGTTTAAGCAGTGTAAGAATGGCATTTTATTGGCATGAATCATAACAACAGTGCCAAACAAATGAATAATTCATTGGGTAAAATGTCAGGGATAAAGCATATGTAAAACAAAGTGATGATGATACTTAAATGCCTAAATTAATATTTAGGAGTGACTCTGGTTTGCAGGCGAGATTTTGATGCTAAATTTTACATATACGTAAATGACAAAGATGTATATCCTAGCTTTTTCCGGTGAAAACTACTTGAAATGAAATATGAAAAAAGTGACGTATATATAATTTTAAATTCTCCAAGATGGAGGAGATTTGGATTCTTAAATAATTTGTAACCCTACCTTTTCAAAGAATCACATAATTTCTTTCATGAATAAGTGGTATACCTGTGAGTGTAACTAATGCTACTAAATGATTAATATGAAATAGGAGACATGGCAATAATGAAAATTTGATTTGTGCAACAAATAAGGAGTTAAAAGGGAGAGGGAAAAAAAAAATTCTTTTTCAATCGGGCAACAATTGAAGCCTAAGTTTTAGCACTAACAATTACTTAAAGAGTAGTCCCAAACCTCACTATATTTTTTATTGTTCTAAGCAATTCTCATTTTTTCTAAGAAATTAACTGAAAGCTAGTGTGAGCGGACGACCTTTTTCGGAACGCGCAGTGAAGCGGGAACCGGGGTATTTCTTCTTAAGAGTTGATGTTGTGGTTTTTGAAAACGGGTTTTAATCTTTCTTAGAAAAACCCTTTCATTTTATTGGAAAAGTCTTTTTTTTTTTTTTTTTTAGAAAACTTAATTTTAGACACGAATTTTAGAAAACAGGCTTTTAGAAAATTCCCATTTTAATTTAAAGATCTCGAAACACGAATTTCAAGATTAGATACAGAGTCGCCACCCGGATCAGCTCATCTGGGAAATTCCGGTACAGTTCCCTACCAAGTGTAGACGCAGTACCTAATCCAGAGATTCGAGATTCGGGCAACATATCGACTAATCCTAACTTATTTTTAATTATTATTTCGTAATATGACATTTCATTCTCTTAAATCTATCCATTTTATCTTCCTTTAATCATTAACCAATGCTCATGCAAATGACATACGTATAAATACTAAATAAAGTGCGGAGAAAATAAAAGTGCGGAAAAGTAAATCAGAGGCCAAATTATACAACCCAAGAAAAAGAAAACTCTCATCCTCACCTTTTACAACCGCCTATTATACACGATAATATAAGAATTACAATCGCCTAGATACACGGGGTAATCTATTAAATACATCAAAAGTAAAAAGAAAACTAAAAATAAGAGCTGCATACAAATAGGGTTAGCACAAATAATCAAGGCATACAAAAGACTCAAATAGGACAGAATGGGGATTTTTAGAAGTGGGGGACATGCATTTGGGGGTAACCGGGTCGGCCCGGTTACACCTGGAAAATGGTTTTTTAAACGCCCTGTAGGTTTTATGGATGAAAAACTAATTTTAAAAGCGGTTTGGCTCATTTACATGCATTTTTCCAACTTTAGCGGGCCAGATATCCCGGGATCCGGGGGTCCCGTTCGTGTGTGGGCCTAAGTTAAACATCCATCTAGGGTCCAAAAAGAATGTAAACACACCAAAATTCAGTTTTGAATTGGAAAAAAATGGAAAATTACAAGTTTGTGGCCCAAAATGGCAAAACTGTAATTCTGCTTCAACTACAGCCGCACGGCTGTAATGCTCTAGAATTGTTTTCCGGCCTTCTTTTCTCGTTTTTGAGAATCATTTTGCAAATTAAGCGATTTCGGGTAATCTGAGATTTCTGGCAACACACTAATTTCAACCAAACGGATCCGAAACGGATTGAAATAAATCCGGAAATCCCTAAAAACTCGAAATCGCCAAACTTGAAATCACATCCATCATTTAAAAATAAGAAAACCAAGAATCTAAGCATACATGGATGCAATTGGACCGATAATAAATATGAAAAACACATTTGACTTGAAAACGGAAGCGTTATCGGTCGATTCAGGGCATTTGGAGCTTCTGCCCCTGTAGGTTACAGCCGCGTCCCTATAGGTTACAGCCGCGCGGCTGTAATCATCAGGTGGGGCGGCTGTAACCGGAATGGCTTCCAAAATAGCAAAAAACTCAAAAACACAAACAAATAGCACCCAGAATGAATTAAAAAGGATTTTTAAGGCCTCTCAGAATATACCTTGTTTGTGTTCCAGTGTTTTGGATCACCACGAATGGATTCGGATGCCGAGAAACGCCTTACAATCACGAACAATCCAAAAGTGTGTGCCATCTCCGAAGCCCGAACAGAATCCCGAATGAGTAATTATACTCTAAGAACGTTCCTAGAAAACTAATTCCTTCAAAGCTATATGATTTAAACAGATTTTGTTAAGGTTTCTTTTATTATTTAGGATTAAAACTTTCAATTTTAGCCTTTTCTTCTCCAAAAACCCTAAGTGTGGATGTGTTTTTCTCTCAATTTCTTAATTCTCTCTCTTCTGCAATTTTCTATCTGCTGTGTTAACCCTAAAACCCAGTCACAATCAATTTATATCTCCTATTTTGGTTAAAAATCAGAATTACATGCTAATTTGGCACAAAAAAGGAAATCTGTTGATTACAGCAGCGCGGCTGTAGGTACTACAGTCGAGCGGCTATAGTGACCAAATTAGCCTATTTTGCTTAAAAATCTGAATTAAATGTTGATTTGGAAAAAAAAAGGAAATCGGTAGACTATAGCCCCACGGCTTTAATGTCCAGATTAGGCCATTTTCACTTATTTTTCATTCTTTTCCTCGGTTCTCTTAAATACTCACTTGAACTTCTTCGGGGTTCCGTACCAAGACTTGTCACATACATTCGAGTCATCCGAAACATTTCCGACATTATCCCGATCGTTCCAAATCTGCTTCATGTTTTTCTGTGAAAAAGGTAATAATGGCTTTCATCACCGAGGTTGGAAAAAAAACCCATGCTCACAGCTAGTTAAAGTGCATAATAAGATTGTTTTAGACTACATTAAGTGAAAACTACTTAAATGAAAGTGATTTCTGGCTTATTCTAAGCTTTAACATTGTTCCCTTGTCATCCCTTACTAGAGATATGATATTCATACAATATTGTACTTAGATCCAAACGTTAAAAACAACAGCATATATAAAACTTAACGAGTATCCTAGATTAGCCACTCATACTAAATATCCAATTTTTAAATATAAATCTACAGATGTTGATGATTTCTTCTCCAGCATAGAGTGTAGAAACATGAAGCTAGAGAGAAAAAATATGGAAAGAAGTCAGACATATTCTAGTCATAGCTTATCCAACACAAGGCCATGTGATTCCTATGATGGAGCTTTCACAATGTTTAGTTGAATGTGGATTTGGAATCACATTTGTTAACACGGAATATAATCATGAGAGCATCTTAAATAAGTTGATCGACAAGGATTATATTAGGCAGCATATTAATTTGGTTTCACTACCAGATGGACTGGAACCATGGGAAGATAGAAATGAGTTTGGGAAGTTAACTTCATCACTTTTCAATTTTTTTCCAGAAACGCTGAAGGAGTTTTGATAGAAAACTCGATATTGAAGTAAAGGGCAATACAGGTATTACAGAATATATGGTTTATGGGCTCAATGTGACTTAGAAGAAAGAGAATTAGGGTTTCGGTGATAGTTATGAAAACCAAACTAAACCAATCGGTCAGACCGTATTCAATTGGAACCGAAGATCGGTCTGATCAGATTTAATCCAATTTAGATAGTTAAAAATTGGTCAATAGCCCATCAGACAAGAAAACCGTGAATCAGCTGCTCTAGCTAAGCAGTGAGCTACCCGATTCACAGATCTCCGAACAAAGTCAACTCTAATGTTAATCAGAGTAGATAAAATGAGCATACAATCTAAAATTACCAAACCAATAGAATTATTACTTTCCTGCCGTTTCACGATGGCTTGCACTGCTTCTTGGCAATCTGATTCGATAAGAACACAGTCCATATTGCTGGTCTTCACCCATAATAAAGCCTCTAGAATAGCCATCAACTCCAGTGTGAGGGGATCTGTAATGTAGCGATTGCACTTGTGAACACGGAATTTTCTAGGTCTCAAAAAAAAAAAAGATCTGACCGTGGAACCACGACTGTATTTACAGTCGTGGGGTTTTGGTTACAGTCGTATAACTGTAACATAAGTACAGTCGTACGATTGTAGGGTCGGGGCAGGTTGCAGAACCCATACCCCTTTGAATTAAAAATTGGGAAAAATCTTGAGCATTTAATGCTTAAGATTTTCCGGAAAAGAAGAAATAAAAAGGAAGCCAGAAAGAAAGAGAGGGGGGACTTTTGGCAGAAAATTGAAGGGGGAGGATAGAGAGAAAGAAAGAAAAGAGCGAAAGAAAGAAGAGAGAAGACCAAAAAAAAAAAAAACAAAAACCCACATTCTTCAACTCTTTTCTTCTAAGATTCAGAGAGTTAATACTTAAAACGAGTTAGAAATCCTAGGTTAATAACTTGAATTAACAAACACATCCAAATCTGGGATTTAAACCATCAGAAACCGTGACTTTTTGGAGTATTTTTGGACCTCTCTTACACCCTCAACACACAAGGAAAAGGAACGAATTCATGTGGATTGTTGCATTGCCAGGGGTCATACCAACGGTGGATCGGCGCCAAATAGGTAGACACTCCTTTTCCCTTCTCCTTTTCCAGCTTTCTGGGTGATTTAGTTGATTTTTATGCATTTTTATTCAATTTTTTGCACTTCTGCTTCTAGAAATTAAGAACAGTCGTACGACTATTCTTGTCACAAAGAACAAGGGCACGACTGTAATTACAGTCGTGCCATTTCACCTATAGTCATACCACTATTGTTGAATTTCCTAAGTTTTATTTCTTTTCAAAGTTTTGGTGATTTCTGCTCCTGGTTAGACTACAGTGGCACGACTACAGTTTACAGTCGTACGACTGTAACTACAGTCGCATGACTGTAGTTCTCAGCCAAAAGCAGAAATCCCTAAAATCCAAAAAATTCATAAAACCCCAAAAATTTCATAAAAATCAAAAAATTCAGAAAAATCAGAAAAATCTTGAAAAATCAAAAATCATCAAAAATGAATTTTGGAGTGTACATTCACGAGCCTAGATTTATTTTTTGGTGTTTTTGCATATTAGAACAAAACCACGACCGAGACCCGTTTCTCCCGAAAACCGACCCACCTCACATGTGATAAATGTATGAAACCGGAAAAATGTTTTCAAAAACGATTTTCTCACTAAACCAAAAATAAAGGAACGTTTCAAAACGGTTTTCCAGTTCTAACCGGGCCGGTCGACCGGGCCGACCCGGTTACCTCCAAATGTATGACCCCGAATCCTTGAATTCCCGATTCTGTCAAATTTGAGTCCTAAGTGTGGTGTGCAATATATTTGTGCTAACCATTTGTTTCGCAGCTTTAATTTCTTTATTTTTCATTTTAATGTATTTAATAGATTAAACCATGTATATTAGGTGATTGTAAATTTTTCTTAGATTCTCGTGTATTTTAGGCGCTTGTATCGTGAGGCCGAGAGTTTTTATTTTCCATTCAATTGGGTTGTAAGCTCTTAAATATTTATTTCTTTTATTTTTAATTTTGTATTATTATGTATGCGCGCCGCATGTATTATCCAATAAAAATCATTTTTTTTTTAGCAATTTAAAGTGTCGTAATTAGAACATTGGCCAATTTATTTTGATTAGACATGAAATAAGGGATTTGTCCGAACCTAGATCTCTGAAAAGTGTGGCAGTTCTCACTTTAGTTCAGCTACACTGTAATTTCCCGGTTAAGCTGAGCTGGGTGGCGACTCCTATACTTTTTATCGAGATTTAGGTCTCGATTCTTTTTCGAAACAATTAATTTTCCAAAAAAAAATTTCCAATCAAAAAACCCCCCCGTGAGGGAGGGACCCGCCCGAAATCGAGGCACCCCTTCCCAGAGGGAGTCCCGCTTCCCGTCGAAAACGCGTCTTCCGCTCACAGTGGCGACTCCGCTGGGGATTTCTTACAAAAGTTTTTCAAAAACTTAAAAGAATTTGACAAGCCTTGAAAAATGTCTAATCAAAATAAGGCGGATGATTCTTATACGGCACTTTATGTGTTTTTATAGTTAGACATTTGTTGCATTAGGATAGGTATCCATTATTTAGCCCGGTGAATTGTTGAAGTGTCGCCTAAGTTCCTCTTGGTTTTGGGGGCACGGATACGAAACACCACCCATAGCCTCGTACGAACCCCTTCCTTTGGACCCTTGAGTGTGGAGAAGTGATGAGTATATTTTGCTACGGGAGCCTTGATGTTATCCCGACTTTGGACCGAACTCATTTAAGCAACCCTAGTTGGATTCCCTTAGGATACCAAAATAAATCGTATGAATAGTTCTAAAATGCACCTTCATCATCCCTGGTTGGTGATCGAAGAGAACCCCTCCTAGGACTCGATTAGAATTTTATCGACTTGACCACGTTTGGAGGAATAAGGTTGGAGGAATACGATTTGTGTGTTAATTGCTACGTGTTTCCGTTCCTTCATGACATACCATCATCTACATCATTTCACGAACATAACATACTACATGTAAAGCATTTGTGTGATACTAACTCACATCTTTTGTACAGCCATCTCCATTTTTTGCATGAAAATACATTAATCACCAGTGTGACATTTACACTAACCACATTTTTTGCAGCCATGCATCTTTTCATTATGTGAAAAAACATTAATTCACATACATCATTCGAGTGTCATAAGCATTCATATACATGCATAAAACATTCATGTGGGTCTTGAACAACCTCATAAGGGTCACACACATTACACCGCCTACTAAGTACGAAGTCATTTAGGTGCTCCACAGGCGGCGAAAAAAATTCACTTCATTCCATTAAATCATTCAGGTGCTCCGCAAGTTCCAAAAAAAATTACATTTCATGCATTTAGGTGCTCCACGAGTGCCGAAAAATTTCATCACATACATTAAGTCATTTAGGTGCTCCACGAGCGCCGAAAAATTACATTTCATGTATCAAATCACTTAGGTGCTCTACGAGCGCTGAGAAATCTCATTTCGCACATTCAATCATTTAGGTGCTCCATGAGAACCGAAAAAAAATTTTTCCATTTCATGCATTAAATCATTTAGGTGCTCCACGGGCACCGAGAAATTATATTTCATGAATTACATCATTTAGGTGCTCCACGAGCGCCGAAAAATTTCATCACATCCATTAAGCCATTTAGGTGCTCCACGTGCGCCAAAAAATTCATTTCAGTCCATTAAATTATTTAGGTGCTCCACGAGCGCCGAAAAATTTCTTTGCATCCATTAAACTGTATAGGTGCTCCACGAGCGCCGAAAAATCTCATTTCACACATTAAATTATATAGGTGCTCCACGAGCGCCGAAAAATTACATTTCATATATCAAATCATTTAAGTGCTCCCCGAGCACCGAAATCAGGACCATGTGCCATGCGCATGCTCATTTCATATTATAATACAAAAACCCAAGGTGCTCTCCGAGCGCCGAAACTTTGCTTACGTGTCATTCTAACCACGTTTTCATGAAACCATTTTCAAGATATCAACATAAGCATGGCATTTATTCTAACCACATTTTTATGCAGCCACAACATTCAATTTGTGCGCCATGCATATTTACGTCATGTATATTGTTCTTTTCACAAAGCATACACGACATCATCATGTATGTCATGCATCCTAACCACATTTTTATACAACCACTTGCATTTTTGTGTGACACAAGCATTCACGTCATTTCATATCATTTAAATTAAGGACATTCTGAGGATACCCTTCACGGTCATTTCATTTCATAACATATCAGGAGTCCTAAAACTACCCGTGTTTTGCCCGTGTACCGGAATACACTCGGCCATTTCACTAGACCATTTCATTCAATAGGAGACCACAATGGTCTTAGGTCTTATTTTCGTGTAGCAGGTCGCACGATATCATTACATGGCTTCACGTCATTTATCATTGGCGTTGTAGGGATGCCGAAGTTTTGTTGGTGTGTCGTGATCCATTTCGGATTATTACATGACATTGACATCATTGTATCATTTGAGGTGCTCCATGAGCGCTTGATTATTACGCATATAGGGGCATTTCATAACATTACTAAATCATGAAAGGCGTTCCATGAACGCCGAACTTCCATCCGTGTCTTTGCTTACACGTGGCTTGTCTGTAAACATCATCTCATATCATATGCCTCAAAAGCATCAGAACTCTGTCCATGGGCCGACCCCTATGTGACCATTTCACTTCATCTTATGGACCTATAAGGTGTCAAAACCTATCTGTGTGTTGGTACACACGCGATCATTTCACGATATTCACTAGGTGCTCCAAAAGCACCGAACCCCTGTTTGTGTGGTGGGCCACACGAGGACTTTTCGTATTATCTCTTGCATGGCATCGGGTGTTCTTGGAGTCTCAAAAAAATCATCCTCATCATCATCTCCCTCATGACATCATATATGCAACTCATCATTCATACACATACATACCCCATCATGCATTCACGATTACATCAGCTGTGATTTGGTTTTCTTTATAAGTATGCGCTCGTCAATGCTAATAAGTGTTCTTATCAGAAGGAAAAGGAAAAGATTTAGGGAATGGCAAACCAAATGAACTTCAACTCCATAACGGATATCGTGGAGGATCATATCGCCTCATCACGGTTCTGAAAGGCAGTCAGGAAAGAAGCGGCAGCAATGCTAAGAGAAGTGCTGGGAGATGATCTTGACAAGGTAGAAATGCTGACAGTGAAGTGCACCGAATTGGAAGTACGAGTGGCAGAACTCGAGGGGAAAATGAGAAATGCGGCATTCTCAGACTCCAACTCTGATGCCAGCGAGAAACAGAAGGCCCAGTTTGCTGACATTCGCCCTCGACCCCTTGGAATTCCCTCTCTCTAAGACTCGGGTTTCCTAAGGCCGACTGGTGAAATAGAACTGAAAAGGCCCTTTAAGATGAATGTTGGCATCGACTCCATTCCACGGCATACAAAAAACTCACTTACCATGGGTAGCGGAAAAGGCATTTCTCCATGGGCTGACTCATTAGGCAAGCTATTCCTCAGATGTAGAGAGGAGGGTCTCCTTCAGAGTGTCAGGCCATTTGTAGAGCCGACAAAGGCACAAAAGAAAAATTTCTGCAGCTATCATGTGGTGCTAGGCCATCGGACCAATGATTGCTTTGCTTTAAGGAAGGAGATCCAGAAGCTAGTCGACGATGGAAAGTTAGAGATCTCGACCTTCTCTGATAAGCGACCAGGGGCAATCAGGGAGCCCGCCAAAGAAACTTCTCAAGTCTCCCGAGGAGAGGAATATGATGAAGAACTTCAGAGTCTGTTTTGATAAGAGTGGGTTGAGAATGCTGAAGCTGAAATGGTGACCAATCGTAGAATAATTGCATTCTATAAGATCAATGCCTCTTGGAGATTCCTTTTTTACAAGGGACTCATTTTGTTTATGTGATGTATTAAATTTATCACGAATGCAATGAAATTTATTTTCGTCATACTTATGTGATGATTACTTGTCCATGGCATTATACATGCATTTGATCATCTAACACGACATATCCAACACCCATAATATCAAAATGCATGAAATCATTCTGAGTATTGTGGGGAACCTAAAAGTGAACCTTGTTCTGAATAAACCCTCTCTTGAAAGTTGAGTTTGTGAGATAAATAAAATGATACGATGGTACCACTTCTGCCGAGGCATCTGCTGATTCAACTCAACAATCTTTGAAAAACACTACCAATCCTGCCCCATAGCTTCAACTTAAAAGGCACACATGATACCCAAACCGAAATCAAACCAGAAAGCCCTCCTTAAGGCAAAATCAAACCAGAAAGCCCTTTTTAAGGCAAAATCAAACCGGAAAGCCCTTCTTAAGGCAAAACCTTATCAAAAGTCCTTCTTGAGGCACCCGAACCGAGAAAGCCCTCCTAGAGGCAAAACCGAATCACATCCCTCTTGGGGCAATCACACACAAAAAAAAGTCCTCCCGGAGGCAAAAACTTGGCCTCATACCCCAGAAAGTACCCTATACCAAAATCCCGAAAATGAAAACCCAAACTTATCCAAAGCACCAAACACCAAGAAATTCAAATGACCTTCACCATCCATCTTATTGTAAAACTCTGATCATTCTTTGGTTGTAGTGCATGTATGATCTTGTTCGCATGACATTCTCGTGCACATGACATTGCGTATGTATTGTTCATTCAAAAAGGCATATTAAGCACGTATGACATGCATGAATTTGAATGCAGTAGGAAAACCAAAAGGTGGCTGTGGCTTTGATTTAGTTCCTTCAAAAAAAAAGGAACAGTGCAGATGGAAGAATTTCTCTCCCACATGGCAGCTACAATTGACACGAGAACGACTCACCATCTCAATCTCCATCACCACCGGATCTTTCGCACCTTTTCCGTGAAAGATTTGGACTTTCTCATTCTCAAACAACCGGTGAAAGATTCGGACTCCTATATGTCTTCAAACCCAAAACACTCCCCATCTCGATCTTCATCCATACCTTCAACACCCGTTACCCTCTATTCAAGCCCAAAGAACAGTCTACCTATAATTCCCTCTATTTGCCTATGGACTCCAGGATTAGAGGAAATATTGGTTATGCACTCATGAACTTCACCAACAGTGTTGGGGCAACCAGATTTTACAAACCCTTCAACAATCGTGAACAGGAGGACTTGCAAAGCCTACTGCGCTAATATCCAAAGGAAAGTTGCATTTACTAACCATTCCAGAACTCAGTCTCCAGCCACAACGGAAGTGACTACTTACCAGTGCTTCTTTCATCTTCTGGAACTGTACTTTGAAGGATTAAAAGCTATGTTCATTTTTGAGAACTCTGCACGAGTTAGAATCTGAGGTGGATTGAAAGCATGCATATGGGGTTAAACTCTTGGAAGATCCAGTGGGTAATCAATTGATGTAGTTCAGTGCTCAGCTACACTCTGACATATGTTAAAAAAAATCCTCCAATGTGGAAAACCAGAAGGACATATTGGTAATTTGAAGGAGCACCAATCAAAGCTAGAGCCACACTTCGGATTTTCCTAATGCATCCACATTCATTATGTCATAGATGTTTTATAGTCAATTTTGATGTTCGATATGCATTCGTCAAGTCATTGTATGTCAATGACCATATACGGATGACAGCACACAGCGAACCATGTCTAATTCAGTGTTTTATACCCCAAATACAGACCTCTAATAATAAAAGCCAAACCACTGGGTGTTATCAATAGCAACATTCTCACGACTTCGGATGAACATTCTCAAGGTGTGCTTTTCAATCTCAAAACGGATCAATACAAAGAGATCAATTCGGTTGGAACGCTCGCCCAGAACTCTTAGGCCACTAAAAAAAATCATGAAGAGAAAATTTCTGATGCGGAAAACCAAGAGGACGTGTTGGTAACAAGAAGAGGGCGATGTCTAAGGCCAAAGTCACTGTTAATTTTCCTATTGTACTCATTATGATGTCATCTTAATGATATTATACACGTTTGATATTCTGCTTAGACGTTCATATTGCATACATCGTGTCATTACACATAAACATCCACCAGAAGGTTGTTGCATCAAGGTCCCATAATAATAAAAATACAGTTCAAGTTGTGTACAACAATCCAATAAAAAAAAAAGGAAATACAGAGCACTCTATCTAGCTCTCATCCTCTCCCTCACCCTCCTCCTCCTCCTCAGACTCGCTCTGATACATAGCCCTATAGGAGTCGAAGTCCTCCCGCATCCGGATCAGCTTAGCCTGCAGCCTGCCTCCTTCAGCTCTCATCCAATCCGCCTCTTGGGCCGAAGCCAAGGCCCGAGCCTCAAAAACAGTGGCCTGTCTGGCCTACTCCTGGAACATCTGCACTCGGGTCTACAAAATAACAATATAAATTAACATGCATACATACATACATACACATTCATGCATTGTATAAATCATCAGATAATGCAGAAAATGCAGAATACTTACAGCCCAGATGGCGTTCTCCTGAACGAGGAAGGTCTCCAGGCCCAAATGCCGATATGCCATGTCCTCCACCTGAGCCCGAGGAACCTAGAACATACCAGATCATACCAGACAGTAAAAAAAAAAAAAAAAGAAAGAAAAAGAAACGTACTGGGATGGTGTTCACTAGAGCAAATGTAAGTGGCTGCTCACGGTGAACCGACCACGACCAATAGGACTGGCTGCCGTCTAGACGTATCATGCTGAAATCGGTCCTGAGCTCGGTCATCAAATGACCCTCCACCACACCTGCAGCTTGAGAAGCCGAGGCTGTGGCACTACCAGCATAGACAGGATGACCCCTATCCTGAACCGGGGCATGCCCACCAATCATGGCGATTTCAGTACCCTCGCCTGCCGGGCCGTTTGGCTAAGCAGAACTGGACCCCCTGCGTCTTTTGACCTACAAACAGAAGAATATTAAAAAAAAAAAAGAAGAAGAAGTAAATACCTGACGAGCAGGAGCCACTGGTGCATCACCCGCAACGGGTAACAGACACTGGCGGATGAATACCAGATAATCACCGTCCATAGTATCAGCACGGTATCCATCTCCAAAAATATCGGGATCCATAATAGGATCGGCAAAATGGGGCCAAAAAAGTGGAAGCGGGAGCGGTGGAGGAACGAGTTGACCAGCAGGGCCGTCCACATGGTCAGATAGGCAGAGGCGCTCACCCAGGTACCACTCCTGGGACATCGGGCACTCCAAGATAAATCGGCGGTCGTCAAACCTCATAGATGTCTGCATGAGGAGTGTAACGGTGCCCTGAACATGCCACGGATGGTGCCGGATCTGTAAAAATACAACAAAAGAAATTCAACACAAGTAAGTAAAAGTTAATTAAATTTTTCTACTAATAAATTTTGTTTACTTACCCTTTGCCAGGAAGCATCCAATAAACCCTAACTGACCTTCCGCAAGTCACGGCCAATACCCTGCCACCCTGCGTCTAGCAACGCAGGACGATCGGCTGGGCGTCCTCGACGTCTCGCAGCTCAGGTTGCTCTAAAATACGATGCTCGAAGGCCCAAATCTGTAATTAACAAAAGAGTTAAAAAAATTTAAAAAAAAAAAGAGAGGCGAAGGAAGAGATAATACCAGAAGGCCGAACCAAAAGCCGAGGATCTCCTGCTGCTGCCCCTGAGCACACAAATCCAATCCATAGTATAGCTGTCCTAACGCAGCTCGGGCTCAATCCAAAGAAGGAAAGGTGGCCAAATCCATCAGAGTCAGCAGCAGCGTCATATTGTAAGTGCTTTGCCCCGTAGGAAACAGCGTGCAGGACAACAGGACAAGCACGTAAGCTCGAACACACCGTTCCGCGTCCTCCTCGGACAAGTCTGGGTGAGCAGCCAAATAAGCCTCCACCCTGGAGCATAGAATCTTCCCCTTTTGATTTTAAATCTATGAATCTATGAATCTTCCCCAATTGCCTCTTTTTATTATTAATTTTTGTTCTGATTTTAAATCTATGAATCTCATTGTTTTTGTTCTTACTTTGATAATTTTGAAAATTTTAGCAGTCTAATTTGTGTGTATTTTTCGATGCAGATGGTGATCGGCACAGCTTTTGGGCTATGTCAAAGGTAGATACTCTTCAACTTAAGCTCTCAATACCTATTTCTTTGGTATTTTATGGGCAAATGAGTAAAACTTGAATATGTTTGAAAAGCTAAATTGTTTTGTGCTAGAGAATTGCTACCAATTGAGTTGTTGAAGATCTTAATTTAACTTTTAATTTGCAGTGTCAATGGTAATGATGATGATTATTAAAGATAATTTGAAACCAAAGAAAGAAGGAAGCCAATCAGTGTTCATTAATGTTTGACTATTTTCCTTAAAATTTGTGGGCTTTCCAATTTGAACTTGCTCGATCCATGCAATTGCAACCTATTTCCCTGAAGGTCTTATTGAACACTTATATGATTTGAAATTTAAAGCTTTTACTTGGTTTTACTTTTAATAAATTTTCATTAGTCTATATTGGATCAAAATTTGCTCTTTATAGGATTTTCTATTTTGCATATCAATTATCAGATATTTGTTCCTCTTAGGTATGCTAATTTGAATTTTTGATTTCAAGTACGATACTATCTTTTAGTAATTCTTTTTTTTTTCTTTACTGTTATGAGCATAGTATAACACCAAGAACAACTAATAGCTCTAAAACAAATAGATATGAGTATAGTGTATGATCAGTTGAAACCCTTTTCCTTGGGACTCAACCTTCCTTTTTCTTCCTTCTTTTTTCCTTTATTAACTGAAGTTTTAACATGTTTGAAACCTCCTACACCAATCTCATGATTTTGTTTTTAACTTGGTATTTGTTGTTTTCTCCTTATAGAAATTCACTGGGGAATAGAGATGGCAATTCTGCCAATGTATACAATTCTAAGCGCATCAAAGAAGCAAAAAACAATGTAGCTTTCAGGGCTGGGGTTTACGCTGTAGGGATTTTTCATAAAAAATCAACTGATAAAAGCAGACGCTCGAATCGATTTTCTCAAATCCGTGACCCAAGAGCAATTGAAATGGAAATCAAAAACACAAAATCAAAATATCAAGAATGAGATTTTCACCTTTCTAAGTCTCTTCTAGAGACGGCTGCAGAAACCGAGATCGATCTCCTTCACTCTCACGTACACGAAGGTCTATCGAGTAGAACCTTTGCTAGTAGCAGATCAAAGGAGGAGAAGATAGCTTTTTCGAAATTTTTGGCCTTCCTTTTCTCTTATGGCTGAAAATTCTCATTAATGAGAATTTAATCTTGGCTTAAATCAAGGCCTTGATTTAAGGCTTTGGTTTAATTGAATTTTTAGTTAGGATTTTAATACCATAAATCTCTAAATCCAAATTAATTATTATGGGTAAATTAAATGCAATTCTATTTTAATTTTCATGCATGTATTTATATAACATCATATTATATAATGTACATGTCATTAAATTAAAATTGATTTGCCAATTAAAATTGACCCAATAAATTAATTGAGATTCAACTTAAATCAAAATACATATAAAAACCTATATATGTATTTTATTTCCACCCCGAAATAAATTTCCAATTAAAATACATATCAATTAAATTATATTGATCAATCAGATTGACCTATAATTTGATTTATTAATATTTATCTCTCCAGTCTGTATACTCTAAGTATACAGGCCATCCGACAAGTTCAAACTCAGACATTTTATGTGTACGATCCTGTGGGTCCGTCTTTATATTGGCAGTGGGCCCAAGGTCCACAGACTGTAGACAGGCTCTAGCAAGCTATTACAGCCCCTAATTAAGATGGAGACAGTAGTTTAAAAGAAGTCTTAACCCTGTAGTTAAACTTATATATCCCATGTCATTGATATCGGTGTCCAACACGGAGGCATAGTGTCATCACCCTCTTTTGTGTCTGGACATTTACTTGATCTCAAATGAACCGATGCTCACAAACAAGTTCCAACATATTTGGTTATGGCCATACTCTTATTAGTTGCATTCATCAAGAGGCTGGTGATATCTTCTCAGTGGTTTACTGAGTGACATTCCCTTCTGCATGTTCATAGTCTTGCCATACTCACTGGTACACCCAAATGTACCCATACTTGGCACCCTGTTATAGGTCTTTTAGGCATACACCAAAGTGTGTCACTTCACATGCAAGACCATAACATGGCCAGGTCAAAGGATCCATATAAGTACTACACGAGAATCACTTGTGATACTATTCTATGTGGATTTCTCGTTTAGTGGATCTATCTAGTACTATACCCCGCTGCATGTACCTTTGAACTTGGTTGACATTCCATGTCCAATGGTCGGTAGACACTGCCATACAACCAAGCTTATGATAGTCTTTGGTTCCATTCATTCCCATGACTGGAACAGATTACAGATGACTTTATGGTCATATTGTTTTCCCTATCCATGGTCTTACTGCCAAGTGCATGACACTTGTCAATATGGATACGGATATATCCATTGGATACTCTATTTAAAATATTGCAAAAAGATGTATATAATAAATATATTAATGCCTTTATTCATTGACACGAATGTATAATACATAAATCTCATTATAAGATACAAAATGTATGATACAATACAAGAACCAATGCCTTGGGACTAGGATATTCCCAATAATCTCCCATTTGCACTAGTTCAAACTAAGCATGGGCCTAATCCCTATAGATTTAGTATGACCCTTGTGCTTGGGCTGAGCTTGCTCCTTGGTCAAATGATCTACAACATTATCTTTGGTGTTTACTCTTTGTAATGAAATGTCACCCCTCTCGATGATTTCCCATATGAGGTAAAACTTCCTTAGTACGTGCTTCGTGTTCTTGTGTGACCGGGGCTCCTTAGCTTGTGCAATAGCCCGTTATTATCACAGAAGATATCACCGGGATCTAGGATAGTTGGTACTACTCGCAATTCAGTGATAAACTTCCTTATCCATAGAGCTTTCTTAGCTGCATCACATGCCGTAATGTACTCAGCTTCTATAGTAGAGTCAACGATGCTCAGCTTCTTGGAGCTTTTCCAGCTTTTAGCACCACCATTAAGCAAAAATACATACCCAGACTGCGACTGGTACTCGTCTTGGTTGGTCTAGAAACTTGCATCAGTATACCCAGTCACTGATAGCTCTTCCTAACCACCATACACTAAGAAGCTATCCTTAGTCCGGTTAAGGTACTTTAGGATTACTTTGATAGCCTTTCAATGGTCTTCGTCAGGATCCTGCTGGTATCAGCTCGTCATACGTAGTGCAAAGGAGACATCAGGTCTCGTACATAGCATAGAGTACATTATTGATCATATAGCCGATGCATATAGGACCAACTTCATGCTCTCTCTGTCCTTCCTTGTCTTAGGACAGTTTTTCTTACTAAGTTTCAGCCCATGGCTCATTGGTCTTGGCCTGATCTATGCTAAATCTTTTCAGAACTTTATCCATGTACTTGGCTTGACTTAGGCCCAAAAGCCGATTTGGTCTACCCCTCTAGATCCCGATCCCTAGTATTGTCTCAGCTTCACCTAAGTCCTTTATTGCAAAGCACTTACACAACCACTGCTTAAGTCCTTGCAGTGTTGGTATGTCACTTCCAATCAAAAGGATGTCGTCCATATATAACACCAGAAAAGTGACAATGCTCCTACTAATCTTTATACACACAAGGTTTATCATGATTGTATATGAAGTCGTATTCCTTTACGGCTTCATTAAATCTAAGATTCCAACTTTGGGATGCTTACTTCAATCCATAAATGGATCTTTAGAGCTTGCAAACCCTTCTAGGATGCTTTGGATCGACGAAACCCTCAGGTTGTGCTATGTGCACATCCTCGAGTAGCTTCCTGTTAAGGAAAACGGTTTTGACATCATCTGTCAGACCTCATAGTCGTACCAAGCGGCTAGGGCCAGTAGAATCCTTATGGATTTGAGCATGGCAACTGAGGAGAAAGTTTCATCGTAATCTATTCCATGGACTTGTCTGAAACCTTTCACAACTAACCGCCCTTTGAAGGTATTGTTATCCTTAAGCTTGTAGCACCACTTACAACCTATAACCTTAGCACCCGGAGGTGGATCAACCAAGTTCCAAACCTGATTATCGTACATAGATGACATCCCTGCTTCCATGGGTTTACGCTAATTTTCAGATTGTGGGGCTATCAATGGCTTCCAGGTAGGTTTTGGGCTCTTCCTCATCACAGATGGGAAGAGTGTGATCGTCAGTAACGAGAAATCCATATCTCTCTGGTTCCCGACAATCCTTACCAAACCTTCTAGGTTCTTGTGCGACCTAGGTTGGTGCTTCCACCTGTGGAAGCTCCTCCCTGGTCTCCGACTTATCCTTTTCAGGAGCTTGTTTGTTTTGAACTTTCCTAAGTTCACCATTGCTCCCATTGTCTTTCTTGGAATTAAAATCCTTTTCAAGAAAGGCCCTCTTTCGTGCCATAAACACCTTGGTCTCGGTAAGGTTGTAGAAATAATACCCTTTGGTTTCCCTAGGGTAGCCCACAAATAGGCATTTATTGCTCTTGGGTTCTTGGTTGCCCCCAATCAATCTCTTAACATATGCATCACAGCCCCAAATCGGTAGAAAAGACACATTGGGTGCCTTGCCCATCCATATTTCATATGGGGTCTTTTCCACAGCCTTGGTCAAAGTATTGTTCAAAATGAGAGCTTCTGTCTCAAGAGCGTATCCCCAAAATGTTATTAGGAGAGAGTCATGACTCATCATTGAGCAGACTATGTCTAACAAAGTACTATTCCTCCTTTCGGATACCCCATTCAATTGTGGTGTTCCTGAAGGAATGAGCTATCGAATGATTCCATACTCTCTCAAGTATGAGTCAAACTCTAAGCTTATATATTCGCCTCCTCGGTCTGAGTGAAGGGCTTTAATATTCTTGCCTAGTTGGTTCTGTACCTCATTCTTAAATTCCTTGAACCTATTAACTATGATTTGTTTTTCATCAGATAGACTTAGCCATATCTACTGAAATTATCTGTGAAAGTGATGAAGTACAGATGTCCACCTCTAGTGGCAGTGCTTATGGGCCTATATACGTCTGAATGTATTAGGACCAATAAGCCAGTAGCCCTTTCAGCTTTCTAGTTGAAAGGCGCTTTAGTCATTTTACCGCGTAAACATGACTCGCATATATCAAGTGACTCCATGTCAAATGATCCCAGGATTCCAGCTTTATGAAGCCTAGCTATGTGTTTCTCATTTATGTGGCCTAAAAGACAATGCCAAAGGTAGATAAGATTAAGTTCATTAGGCTTAACCCTTTTAATATTTATGTTATAGACATGATTAGTTTCATTTAAATCCAGGACATATAGGCCATTATTTAATAAAGCATATCCATAAAATAATCCTTCTCTAGATAAAGTAATTCTACCATTATCAATAGTAAAATTAAATCCAAAAATGTCCAAATCTGAAATAGAAGTAATATTCATGCACATTGCAGGTACAAAATATCATTGTTCCAGAATCAAAACTAATCCACTAGGCATCATTAGATGGTACTCGTTGATCTCTATGGCCACTACCCTTGCTCCATTTCCGACCCGTAAGTCAACCTCTCCAAATCCCAGTGATCTTTTGTTTCTAAGTCCCTGCACATTACAACAAATGTGAGAACCACATCCAGTATCCAATACCCAAGATGTAGAAACAGTAAGGTTTATGTCTATGACAAATATACCTACTGAAGATGCACCATGGTTCTTCTTTTGCTCTCCCAACAGCTGGGGACAAGATCTCTTCCAGTGTTCTTCCTGCTTGCACTGGAAGTAGATATTCTCGGGACCGGCCTTGGGCTTGGCCTTAGCCTTCTTTGCCGTGGCTTTCTTAGCTTTGGTCTTCGCTTTCACCTTTGCCTTGCCCTTAGTAAGAGGAGGGTTCCCCTTGTTGACCAGTGGTACCGACGAAGTCTTCTTAATTGATTGTTCCGTAAGCTTGAGCATACCATGCAGCTCACTAACAGTGTAGTTCATCCATTGCATGTTATAGTTCAGGATGAACTGATCATAAGAGTCCAGCGAGGATGCCAAGATCGTGTCTATCACCAACTCCTGCGACACAGACGCGCCGAGATGGGCTAAAGAATCTAGTTAACCCTTCATCTTGAGCACATGAGCACTCACAGATGTCTTAGCCCCTATCTTGCGAGAGTTAAATGCCTTGGCGGTCAAGTATCTCTTTTGACGTGTTTGCTCCTGAAACATCTCAATAGTTGTTATCATAGCAGAGGCTTATTGGTCCATGAACTGTTTTTGCAGCTCAGAGACCATGTACGCTAGTATCAGACATGTCACATCCCGGTTGTCCCTGACATGCACCTCGTATTCCTTCAGCAATGCAACCGATGGATTACACCCAGTAGGTGCAGGCAGTACAGCTCTCTCCAGCACATATTCCTTAGATTCGTGTCTAAGAACTATCCTCAAGTTCCTACACCAATCCAGGAAATTAGGCCCGAAAAGTTTATCCTTTTTGAAGAGCGAACACAGTGATAAAGAGTTGTTATTTGCCATTTGATTACTACATAAAAAAAGTATAGAGTGTTAATAAAGGTATTAATTGTTTTTCCCCATATTTAATTAATAATGAATCCAAGTTATTAATTAAGTCAAGTTGTTGGGCTAATGGGTCGAGATCCATATTTCATCAAGATATAGCCAGACGATGGCTTGGAAAAACTATACCCTAATTATTTAAGTAGGAAAGCAGTCCAATCCCAACCTAAGGACTCTCGGTTTAATGGGCTTGTTGGCACTTACCTATCTGTACTTAGGTCCAGGAGAATCCTACTACCTACGCTAAGTCCAAATCTCCATCCAAGTGTAACCAATACTCCAACCTAATACAAAATAACGATGCTCTAGTGCATCCTGTAAGGGTATGGTCTACAACTGGTCTATCCCCGCTTCGAGTCGGTTTTGAATGAGAAAAGCACTTTTAAGTGACTTAGTAATTACCATTTGGTTTATATTCAATTTTAATAACGGCTCAGATGCATAAGCGGGTGAAATGTGATTGGATCATGGCATATAACATTGAAATAAATAAATGCATAATTAAATAAATAATATAATGCTATGGGCCTATATTACAACCTAACATAATTCTAGTAAGCCTGTACTAGAAATACACCAGGTGGGCTTCTTTCCTTTCTTCTGGGCTTGCCTCGCCAAAAAGCTTCTTTTACATAAATTTTATGATAATAACAAAATTAAAATGAAATTACATTAGAAGAAAAACGGCATGCACGCCGTATTTAGCCAAAAGAAAAGTTACAACTCATCTTGAATTAAGGCACAATAGCATCCATTCAAACATTTAAGCACATAGATATAAAATCCAATACATCAATTTATAAACATATTAAAATGCATGAAATTAATCCTAATTAATTATGTACTTAGACATTATATAGAATTCGCCAATTTGGCACATCACGGTTCTAACCCTTGAAGGGCTTTGGGCTTCCAGCCTAAGGTAGAATCCTACTCCCACTAGAATTGGGAAACCGTGAATCCAAATCACGCCGCCCCGGATAATCGTGCCAAGAAAACACGAACCAATTTCATTACATCATATTAATTCGAAATTAATATATCATGAATAAAATAAAATTTTCATTCAAGAATCCATGCGCATTTAAATTGCATGATTTAAACACACACAATTTTAAAACCCATTAAAATTAAAACTGAGCCCAGACTAGGAAAACCCGCCAAATCTAAAACATAGCCCAGTCCGCTGCTGCCGTACAGCTGCCGCTGCCCAGCAGTAGCCACTGCCGTTGTTCTCGTGGCTATGGCAGCAGCCGGCAGCAGATTTCGCCGTCGACAGCTGTTGGATATGCCCTAGTCCCGAGGCATTGGACCTTGTATTTGTATTATACATTTATTGGATTTATGTATTTTACTCATTTTGTGTTATTAATAAAGGCATTAATTCATTTATTATCTATATCTTCTGCAATATATTAAATAAAGTATCCAATGGACATATCCATATCCATGATGACAAGTGTCATGCACTTGGCAGTAAGACCATAGATAGGGTAAACGATATGATCATAAATAGATCCGTAGTTTGTTCCAGTCATGGGGATGAATGGAACTGGAGACTACCAGTAACCTGGTTGTATGGCGGTGTCTTATCGGTCATTGGACATGGGATGTCAACCAAGTTAATAGGTACATGTAAAAAGGGCATGGTATTGGATAGATCCACTAAACGAGAAATCCACATGGTATAGTATCATAAGTGATTCTCGCGCAGTACTTGTATGGATCCTTTGACCTGACCATATGATGGTGTTGCATGTGAGGTCGCATACTTAGGGGATAGGGTGCCAAGTATGGGTACTTTTGGGTATGTTACTTAACATGGCAATGCTATGGATATGCAGAAAGGATTTGTCACTCAGTAGTCCACTGAGAAGATATCACCGGCCTCTTGATGAATGTGACTGATAAGAGTGTGGCCACACCCAAACAAGTTGGAACTTGTTTGTGAGCATCAGTACATTCGGGATCAAGTAACTGTCCAGACACAAAAGAGGGTGATTAATCCATGCCTCTGTGTTAGACACCGATATCAATGTCATGGGATATACAAGTTCAAACTACAGGGCTACGATAACAGTTGGACTGCCATCTCCATCTTACTTGGGGGCTGCAGTGGCTTGCTAAAGCCCAACTGCAGTCTGTGGACCACAAGCCCACTGCCAACATAAAGATGGACCCACGGGATCGTACACATTGAGCGACTGAACACGGACTTAAGGAATCACATGTATACTTGGAGTATACACTCTAGAGAGAGAGAGGATTATATTAATTATATTATAAAGATCAATTGGATTGATCATAATAATAAAATTAATATTCGATTGGTTCTCTCATGATTAATTGGATTAATTATGAGATTCTTTCCTAGTGGAAATATTAATATGTTCAGGTTTACATATGAATTTATTTTGTGAAAATCTAATTTTAATTTAAGGGATTAAATTAATTAGTCAAACCAATTTTAATTTAAATTTAAATAATATGTTACTTGGTGTAATATATTAAATACATGGGGAAATTAAAATTGGGCTTGAAATTAATTTAAACCAGACTAATTAAAATAGATTTGGACCTGAAATGAAAGGAAGAAAGCCCACACAAAGGAGGAGCCAATTGGGCCGAAATTCTCCTTGAGAATTTCGACCACCTAGGGTTAAAATAACCCTAGGATTTTCGGCCTAGGTATTACAAGCAACTGTGGCCGAAATCTCCCCTCCCTTTTCTCTCTAAAGTTTCATGTTTTCCGACGCTAGCACGGGTGGTGTTCGTTAGGCATTAGTGTACGTGAACGAGGAGGGATTCTTGCAGTATGCATCCATCTCTAGTAGAGATAATCCGAGTAAGAGATTTATCTCTTGTGATAAAATTTTAGTTTTTCCAATTGCCATCTCAATTACTCCTGGGTACGGATTTGAGGAAATCATCACGTTCTTCCGCTTTAATCGGGTGATTTCCGATGACAAATCCCAATAGCAACCCCATAGCCATGAAAATAGCCTATGATTTTTTTTTTTTTTTTTTTTGAAAAACAACAACAAATAAAATTCAACCAAGAATCATAACAAATAAAATTCAACCAAGAATCATACATCCAATAGAAAATAAATCACACAAAACCAATATGTAAAATTAATTTCTGTTTGCAAAATCAAATAGGGAAAATCAAAAATCCCAAAAACAAGGGAATCCCAAAAGAAAAACACCAATTTCAAAACATGGGATTCAAACCATGTTAAAGATTTCCACAGATCAAAAGCCTACTCTGATACCACTGTAGGGATTTTTCATAAAAAATCAACCCATAAAAGTGAAAGCTCCGATCGATTTGCTCAAATCCGTGACCCAAGAGCAATTGAAGTGGCAATCAAAAGCACAAAATCAAAAGATCAAGAATGAGATTCTCACATTTCTATGTCTTTTCTAGAAACGGCTGCAGAAACCGAGATCGATTTTCTCCACTTTCATCTACACGAACGTCTATCGAGTAGAACCCGTGCTAGCGACCGATCAAAGGAGGAGAAGATAGCTTTTTTGAAACTTTCAGCCTTCCTTTTCTCTTATGGCCGAAAATCCTCATTAATGAGAATTCATTCTTGGCTCAAATCAAGGCCTTGATTTAAGGCTTTCGTTTAATTGGATTTTAAGTTAGGATTTTAATACCATAAATTCTTAAATCCAAATTAATTATTATGAGTAAATTAAATGCAATTCTATTTTAATTTTCATGCATATATTTATATGACACCATATTATATAAAGTACATGTCATTAAATTAAAATTAATTTGCCAATTAAAATTGACCCAATAAATCAATTGATATTCAACTTAAATCAAAATACATATAAACCTATTTATGTATTTTATTTCCACCCGGAAATAAATTTCCAATTAAAATACTTATCAATTAAATTATATTGATCAATCCAATTGACCTATAATTTATTGATATTTACTGTATACTCCAAGTATACGGGCCATCCGACAAGTTCAAACTCAGACATTCTATGTGTATGATCTTATAGACCCGTCTTTATGTTGGCAGTGGGCCTAAGGCCCACAGACTGTAGATGGGCTCTAGCAAGCCATTATAGCCTCCAATTAAGACGGAAACAACAGTCTAACGGAAGTTTTAACCCTGTAGTTAAACTTATATATCCCCGTGTCACTGATATCGGTGTCCAACACGAAGGTATGGTGTCATCATCCTTTTTTGTGTCCGCACATTTACTTGATCTCGAATGAATCGATGCTCACAAACAAGTTCCAACTTGTTTGGGTGTGGCCACACTCTTATCAGTTGTATTCATCAAGAGGCCGGATATCTCCTCAGTGGTTTACTACTTGACATTCCCTTCTGCATGTTCATAGTCTTGCCATGCTCACTGGTAGACCCAAACGTACCCATACTTGGTACCCTATTACAGACCTTTTAGGCGTACACCAAAGTATGTCACTTCACATGTAAGACCATAACATGGTCAGGTCAAAGGATCCATATAAGTACTACACGATAATCACTTGTGATACTATTCCATGTGGTTTTCTCGTTTAATGGATCTATCCAGTATCATGCCCTGCTGCATATACCCATGAACTTGGTTGACATTCCATGTCCAAAGGTCACCGCCATACAAACAAGCTTATGATAGTCTTTGGTTTCATTAATTCCCATGACTGTAACAGACTACGAATGACTTTATGGTCATATCGTTTTCCCTATCCATGGTCTTACTGCCAAATGCACGACACTTGTCAATATGGATATGGATATGTTCATTGGATACTCTATTTAAAATATTGCACAAGATGTATATAATAAATAGATTAATACCTTTATTCAATGACACGAATGTATAATACATAAATCTCATTATAAGACGCAAAATGTATGATATAATACAAGGACCAATGCCTTAGGACTAGGGCATTCCCAACATGAGCTTGCATGATGTTTGATTCTTCAGCTTTTGATCTTCATGTTTGCTTTCTCATATGTCAACTTCATATTAGGTTTGCCTTTTTTCAACTTTTCGATTTTCTTCTTTCTTTTATGACTGTTTTGCCTTGCTATGATCTAATTGTTTTTCGTTGAAATGAGCTCATATAGTAACCTTCTTCAGACAAATCAATTCATGGAATCTTATAAAGAATTTTGTACTTAAATTGAAGTGCTTCAATACTTAATCATATGTTTGCTCTAACTATTTAATATAATAAAAAAATTCAGGTTAATGCTTCATACATAACAATGAATAGATTGGCCTGATATTTTTCATTTCAGGCTGAACAACGGGATGATAAAATGAACAAAGATGCTAAAACAAATCAATAACATGCGAATATATAGATATTGAACCATCAGAAAGTATGCTTCTAGGTGGATTATGATAGGAATTAATAATCTCCAAATCAAGAACTTCAAGAAAGGATCTGAAATGCTTAGTAAACTTCAAGATTAAAGCAAAGCAATACAATGAAATAGCTTCCTATCATAACCCAGGGCACAGCCCCTAATCCCAATCTCTCCCCTCTTGAGAGACCCACTTCCAAATAAAATAAAGACTGCCCTTTCCTGAAGACTCAGATTACTATATAAAGACACACCAAGACAAAGGACCAGGCACAAAACAATCACAGCACACAACACACACACACAGAGGCACAATTTGTTCCCTGACACAGCACACACTAACAACAGCCACTAGTCTCCTTTCACGTGTCCTCCTTTCTTTCTCTTGTAGACATGCCATATCTTGGGCCCATGGGTGGGCTTAGCCATATCCTGGTTTGGGCCTTGAACTCTATTGTTATCATTACCCTCTCCTTGAATATCAGTCTTGTCCTCAAGACGAAGCTGTGGAAATTGAGTTTGGATTGTCGCGTCATCCTCCCATGTAGCCTCTTCCAGCCCTTTATCGCTCCATTGAACTAGTTTTTGATTGATTGTCTCCCCTCCTCGTTGTATTCTTCGTGAAGACAGAATCTTGATAGGATGGGATGGCGGGTTTAACTCCACTTCAAATCCAGGAGGAAGAGCTGATTCTGTTGTAATTGGCTCCCTCGCTTGCTTGAGCATTGAAACGTGAAAAACAGGATGTACCCTTGAGTTCTCCGGCAGCTCCAGCTCATAAGCCACTTCCCCAATTCTTCGTAACACCTTATAAGGTCCGTAATACCGGGCAGCAAGCTTTTGATTGATCCGCCTGGCCACGGATTGCTGCCTATGGGGTCTTAGCCTCAAATACACCCAATCGCCTACCTCGAACTTCACTTCTCTTCTGTGTTTGTCGGCTTCTTTCTTCATAATTTCCTGGGCTCGGCTTAAGTTGAATTTCAATTGGGCTAAGGCTTCGGTGCGATCCGCCAACTCGTGGGCCACCATTTCTACTTTAATTTCGCCTGGAACATACTGCAGTGGGGTTGGGGGTTTCCTTCCATAAACCACTTCAAAGGGAGTAACTCCTATGGACACTTGGAATGTTGTATTATACCAATATTCTGCCCAAGGAAGCCAATGACACCAATTTCGAGGCTGTTCAGCAGAGAAACACCTTAAATAGGTTTCCAAGCACCGATTGATAACTTCTGTCTGCCCGTCAGTCTCCGGGTGATACGCAGAAGACATGCACAACTTAGTACCTTGCATCCTGAATAATTCTTTCCAGAAAACACTCATAAAGATGGGGTCTCGGTCGCTTACAATTGATGCTGGAATCCCATGTAAGCGGATGATCTCCCTAGCGAACAGATCAGCAACTGTCTTAGCTGTGTAGGGATGTTTCAAAGGAAGGAAATGGGAGTATTTACTCAACCGATCAACCACTACAAAGATCGCATCAAACCCCTTGGATTTTGGCAGCCCTGTAATGAAGTCCATAGAAACCTCATCCCAAACTATCTCCGGAATTCGAAGTGGTTGGAGAAGCCCTGCTGGTGCAGTAGTAGCGGCCTTATATCGCTGACAAACATCACACTCTCTGACATATTTCTGCACTGCCTTGCTCATTCCTACCCAATACAAGTTGGCAGCCAATCTCCGATAGGTGCGATAAAATCCCGAGTGACCCCCCAGCGGAGAATCATGGAATTCTTCAAGAAGGGTAGGAATTAGAGGAGAGTTTGCGGAAATCACTAACCTGTTCTTATAGAATAGGATGCCCCTGTTGAGGTGGAATTCGGGTCTGGATGCATGGTCGTTCTCTAAGTCTGTCTTCACTTTCCTTAGGTAATCATCTTGGTTTACTTCATCGATCAATCTCTCTCCTTCTTTCCAAAGAGGATAGGTGATCAGGCTATTTAATTCTCCGTCATCTTTCCTGGAAAGGGCGTCTGCTGCATTATTAGTCCTCCCAGGCTTGTACAGGATCTGGAACTGATATCCCAATAATTTGGCTGTCCAATTCTGCTGATCACAAGTAGTTATTCGCTGCTCCAACAAGTGTTTCAAGCTCTTTTGATCTGTGAATACCCGGAACTGTCTCCCTATCAAATATGTTCGCCAATGCTGGATAGCTAATACTAAACCCATCATCTCCTTCTCATAAGCAGACTTACTCAAATTCCTTTCGGTTAGGGCCTTACTGAAGTAGGCAATTGGTCGTGAATTCTGCATCAACACCGCCCCCACACCCTTGCCGGAAGCATCACACTCAATATCAAAGGGTTGAGAAAAATCTGGTAGTGCCAGTACTGGAGCTGTTGTGACTGCCTTTTTCAACTCATTGAAAGCCAATTGAGTGGTAGAATTCCAGTAGAATCCCTCCTTTTTGGTTAACTCAGTCAATGGCTTTGCAATCTTGCCATAGTCCTTCACAAATTTTCGATAGTACCCCGTGAGTCCTAAGAAACCTCGGATTCCCTTCACTGTTTTAGGGACCGGCCAGGAGAGAACAGCTGAAACCTTGGAAGGGTCCATGGATACCCCTTCCTTTGAAACAATGTGCCCCAAATACTCGACGGTTTCACCTCCAAAACTGCATTTCTTCAAGTTTGCCACAAATTGGTGTTCATGCAAGGTTTTCAGGGCAGCCTCTAAGTGCATCAAGTGCTCGTTCCATCCTTTACTGTAAATCAATATGTCATCAAAGAAAACCAGGACTGAATTCCGGAGAAATTTTCTGAAAACCTCATTCATGGCAGATTGGAACGTTGCTGGTGCGTTTGTCAACCCGAATGGCATAACCAAATACTCGTAGTGCCCATTGTGGGTGCGAAAGGCTGTTTTTTCAACATCAGTGCCCTTCATTGGTATTTGATGAAATCCAGACTTCAAATCAATCTTCGAGAAGTACCTTGAACCATGTAATTCATCAAGCAGCTCATCCACCACTGGAATTGGATATTTATTTGGGATTGTCACCTTATTAAGAGCCCGGTAATCCACACATAATCTCCAAGATTCATCCTTCTTCTTGACAAGCAACACTGGACTAGAGTAAGCACTATTGCTGTCCCGGATTATACCCTGCTCCAACATATCTGCTATTTGGCGTTGAATCTCATCTTTATGCAATTGAGGGTAACGGTAGGGTCTTACACAGATTGGTCCACTCCCAGGGACTAGATTGATAGCATGCTCAATTTTTCGGGGAGGGGGAAGCCCTCTTGGTTCTTTAAAAACTCCATGAAATTGAGCTAAGAGGCGCTGCAGCCTACTCATTTGAGATTGTTGCAGTGATGTCGAACTTGGAATGTTGGGTCCGCCTTGGACCTTGATTTCGCCCTCCTTCTGGTTCAACCAGGTTTGTAAGGAGGCGGAGTTTTGATTATCAGACTCTGTACCCTTCAACTCAATCGTTTCCCCATTTTGGTTGAATTTCATCCTCCTGGCCTTCCAATCATGGCTGACTTCCCCCAGGGTCCGAAGCCATTCTATCCCCAAAATCAAATCCATTCTTCCAATTTCAAACACCAGAGCTTGAAGTTGACATTTAAAATTACCCACACTAATCTTCACCACTGGGCAAAACTGAGAAATTTGGACCAGAAACCCGTCACCCAATCTGACTGAGATGGTTTTTCTCTGCTTAGTCTGCAACCCTAACAACTCAACTAACTCCTTAGAGATGAAATTGTGTGTGGCTCCACTGTCAACTAAGATAGAGATCGGAATACCGTCGATTTCTCCACAGAATCTTAAGGTCCTAAGTTCCTCCTCCTTAGACTCACTTAACCCATTCCACTCTAAGATCCGGCACTCACCTTTGCTGTTTTCGGGCTCCTCTTCTTCCTCCAGGCTTTCGGCTTCAGCAATTACAATCTCCCCATGCTCGTCAACTGCTTCGTCGTCCGCCAGTAACAATAGCCGCAGCTGACTTTCCGGGCACCGATGACCCGCCGTGAACGGTCGGGCACAGCGGAAGCAAAGGCCCTTCTTCCGCCGGTCTTCCCACTCTTTCTGAGTTAGGTGTCTGATTCCTCTATCACGAATGTTCTGGCGAGAAGAAGAAGAAGAAGAAAAAGATTGGGTACTTACCGGTTCGGGCCGTGGGCTTGAGTAGCTTTTTGATCCAATAGAAGATGCGGCCCATTTACTACTAGAATGGCCCAATTTGTTGCTGGGCTCAACTTTAAATCCCCTCCATGTAAAAGCAGAACTCACATGACTGCTTCCTTTTTCACGAGATCCACAGGTTCTGCTCTTGCTTCCGCCGGCAACTCCTCTTTCGCGGTTCAACGAAGATTCAGCCTTCCGGGCGAGTTTCATCGCCTCAAACCTCGAATCCGGGCACTGCATACTCATTTTCTCCCTAATTTCTTCCTTCAACCCACTGATAAAATACCCCACATACTGCATCTCTGGTTGCCGTGGAACCAAGGAGGCCACCATCTCAAATTCTTCTATGTATTCAGAGACGGTGCCGTTTTGTCTCATGGAAGCTAGTTCTTCATAGGGATTTTCAATCTCAAGGTTGCTAAATCGCTGCATGAGTTCTTCTTTAAAGATTTCCCATGTTAAATGGGGTGTTGACTCTTGTAACATGGTGAACCAGTTGATGGCTGGCCCTTCCATACAAATTTCTGCATTTGGAAGCCATAGAGCTGGTGGTGTATGATTGATGCGAAAATAGGTGATTGCCCGGGTAATCCATCCTCTTGGGTCAGTTCCGTCGAACCATGGTAACTTTACCCTTCTTCCAGCCTGTTGTTGCAGACCCAAGGATTCATCTGGGTTAGTGTTGGTTTCCACAAACCTTTCTGTTCCAGGACCTCCACCATCTCTGTTTCCATGACTCATTTCGCCACATTTGGGGTTGTCCTCCATCTCAAGCTGTCTCCTTGATTGGGGAGTAATGTTTTGTCCAACACCGGTACGTACTCCAGAGCTATTGCCTGCTTCACCGTGCATGGCTTGCACCACGGACTCTTCTCCTCCTATGGGTTGTTTATCTTGTCTCCTGGAAAGGTGAGTTCTTATCTCCTCCATGGATTGATGAAGTAGGTTTACTGTTTGATTCATGAGCTGGAATTCCTTCTGCATCATTGAAACATCCCTTTTCACCCCCTGAACATCCTGCTGGACGCCGGAAAAACTCTTCTCCAACCCAGAAGTATGTTGTTCTATGGCAGACATCTTGGCTTCCGTTGCTTCTATTCGACCTTGCCATTTTGGCTCCATATCTCGTATCCGGCAGGTCGGACCAAATGATAGGAATTAATAATCTCCAAATCAAGAACTTCAAGAAAGGATCTGAAATGCTTAGTAAACTTCAAGATTAAAGCAAAGCAATACAATGAAATAGCTTCCTATCATAACCCAGGGCACAGCCCCTAATCCCAATCTCTCCCCTCTTGAGAGACCCACTTCCAAATAAAATAAAGACTGCCCTTTCCTGAAGACTCAGATTACTATATAAAGACACACCAAGACAAAGGACCAGGCACAAAACAATCACAGCACACAACACACACACACAGAGGCACAATTTGTTCCCTGACACAGCACACACTAACAACAGCCACTAGTCTCCTTTCACGTGTCCTCCTTTCTTTCTCTTGTAGACATGCCATATCTTGGGCCCATGGGTGGGCTTAGCCATATCCTGGTTTGGGCCTTGAACTCTATTGTTATCAGATTATGCATACAGATGAAGGTGATATCTCACTCCTGTTCTTTGTTTGGATAAATATTTATCCCATTATGTCTCAGCTGCCCTTTTCTTCTGTATAGGTTTTCTCATTTTAGCCCACAGTAGTGATACTGAAAAGGTTAGCTAAACTAAATTCGTTTCTTTTATTATCAATTGGATTTCTTTCCTTTGCAGTCTCTTTAAGAAACACAAATTATGGGTTTGTTTTGGAGTTTGATAGAGTGTGCAAATGATGGCGCTACGATGAAAAGGTAGTGTTTAATCACCTCACTACAAATGAGAATTTGTATATTTTCTCAATCATATATGTGTAACGAGACAGTAAATTTTGTGTTATAATAGGTTATACACACAAATCATGTGATACATGTCTTGACTTTCGAGCTGTGGTTTTTATAAAGAATCAGCTCAAAAAATAAGATTGTTTATTCCTTAATTCAATGGTTAGGTGTCTATATATAGTTTGGGATTGAATTGTTGTTGTGCATATGTGTATGTTTATTTGTATTTACAAGTTAATGGCTCTATTCATCATGAATTTGTTCCATTCCCTGAATTAAGCTGATTTTTTTTTTAGTTTACCAATCCTGGATTCAGGCATTATATGAAAATAAATTTTGATTGTTTGTATATCTGCATGTATATAGGAGCTATTCTAAATTCATATTTGGTTTTTTTTCAAGACGTAAAGTTGATGATTTATTCAATTAGAAGTTCAACTTGGTCTTAAAAGGAATTTAAATGTTGACTCATGGCTGTTGTTTTGTTCCCGAGAAATTACCATAACTTAAAAATATGTGCCTATGGGCTATTATTTGCAGGTATATTAGTATAAAAACGCTTGGGTGATCCAGTTGCAACAACATTTGGTTATGCAAAAGAGGTTTTGTTATTAATACATTTTTGTGATTGATAGGCTTTAGCATTTTTGTTCCATTGGGTTTATGCAAGTTCTAATTTGGAATTCTAATTTCTTTGATTTTAGGCAAGGAGTGTAGAATAGGCAAGTTTGAGAATTTGCACAAAAAATGAATAGCTTGGAGACATTGATGCGACTATGAAAAAAGTTGCATCCCTAGCTTTGTCTTTGATATAATCAAATTACAATATGTAAATAGTCGATTACAGTTACATCAAACTCCCAGTATTGCAAATGGAGAAAGTAGTTCTAGATGAAAAGTTATCGTCGCGTATAAGAAAATTCATACACTTTTATCACTTGTTGCAAAAATCTCTGAAATTCTTCAAACTCGAACTCTTTTTTAGTGATTGTCCCACTATCCCCTATTAAATTTGAAACTCTTAATGTATGCTATATTTCTATAATTAACTTTTTAAATTTATGAATTACGAATAATTTTAGTATGTCTGGTATTCTTTTCAAAATTTTTGCTTATTTGGTTTATATTTATTTTACTATTATGGTAATCTACTCCCGAAGCAACGCAAGGAATATCTCTTGTTATAAATATAAATGACATAAATATATTATTATTTTAATATATTTTTTAAATCCGGTTTGATTCCAGTTTATTTCGGTTTAATCCAAAATTCCCGAATCCATCCCTTCACCGGTTCGATGACCGATCCGGGTCTAAAACCCATGGTTTTAGTATATAAAGGTGTATTGTGGAAAGGGAAAGGGCATTGAGAATTTTGTGAATTGTGTGTCGTTTGGCTGCATTATGCAGAAGGTTCTACCAAGGTAGAGAGGGGAGTTGAGTTAGCTCACTCCATTTACCCTTTTCATTTGTTCTTTTGTTAGTTAATTCCTTCATTTCAACCATCAATCCATTTCAGTGTTCATTTGAGTGTTTAATCAGTCCATTTGTCCTGTCAATTGAGTTTTGGTTATTGAGTCTCTATCAATCTCATTGAAACAATTAATGCATCAGAAGATGAAAAGATTACTTGTATCATTGCTGATGGGCATAATGGATGGGCTCTTCAAGTAGCAGAGAGGCTAAAAATCCTCGGAGTTCTCCTCCGGCCTGCATCAGCGGCTCTGCATACCCTGTTATTTAACGTCAATATGCTAATTGATGATGGCATCCTTGATAAGAATGGTACAAACTTTCATTATAGCTATAATTTTTCTATTCCAAGATGATATTACTTAATGTAGGGAACAAACATTTCAGGTGCTTAAATCGTATTCCAATACTCGTTAGCCAAATGATTCAATTAGGTCCAGCAATGCCAGCAGTGAGCACTACAATTTTTGCATGGACATTGGATGTGACCGCACAAAAAACTATTTTTGACGCTATACTTACAAATAACAAAGCTTAAGATTTTGTATTAATTAACCGTGTGAAAGAGAGAGTACTGGACTACTCCTTAATTATAGAATCTCCAAATTATTGTATTTAAAATCAAGAGCGTTGAAATATAGAAGCTAGAAAGAAGAATATGTAGAGATGTCCGCATATTCCAGTCTTACCTCATCCAGCACAAGGTCATGCGATTCCTGCGATGGAGCTATCTCAATGCTTAGTCAAACATGGTTTCAAAATCACATTTGCCAACACTGAATTTAATCATCAGAGGGTCTTAAATACAATGACTGAGAAGGATTACATTGGGGGGTCATATTAATCTTTTATCAATTCCATATGGATTGGAACCATGGGAAGATAGAAATGAATTTGGGAAGTTAACAGAATCACTTTTCACTGTTGTTCCAGAAAAGCTGGAGGAGCTCATCAGCAAGATCAATGTATCAGAAGACAATAAGGTTACGTGTATGATTGTTGATCAGTTATTTGGCTGGGCTCTTGAAGTGGCTCAGAAGATGAAAATTCGCCGAGCTTCTTTTTGGACTGCATCAGCTGCCATGCTTACCCTGTCATTTAATGTGGATAAGTTAATTGATGGTGGAATCATTGACAACAATGGTAAAAACTTCAATTATATAGCATTGATTGAAGTGTAGCTACTGACCAACCATTTCAGTTCATAAAATTAATTGTACTTCTCACATTTTATTTCTTATATTTTTTTTTTCTTGTAAGGAACTCCATTGAAGAACCAAAAGATTCAACAGGCTCCAGAAATGCCTGCCATGAATACTGTGAATTTGTTCTGCAGATGTGTTGGTGATGAGATCACAAACAGAATTATATTTGATCTTGTAAAAAAGATCAAAAAGTGTGCAAAATTGTCTGATCGGTTGATTTGCAACTAAGCTTATGATCTTGAGCCAGGGGCATTTACTTTAGAACCAAAGATACTACCAATTGGACCACTTTAGCATGCGGTCAAAAAGGAAATTCAGCAGGATTCTTCTGGTATGAAGATGCAAATTGTTTAGAATGACTGGATCAACACCCACCTAGATCAGTTACATATGTTGCATTCGGAAGCATAGCTGTTTTTGACAACACTCCATTCCAAGAATTAGCATTGGGGCTTGAACTCACTGGTAAGCCATTTCTCTGGGTTGTAAGGCCTGGGATTACTTATCCTCAAGGATTTGAAGAGAGAGTTGGAAATCGAGGAAAAATTGTTGAGTGGTCACCTCAGCAAATGGTTCTTAGTCAACCTTTAGTGGGATAATTTTTGAGCCATTGCAGTTGGAACTCTACTGTGGAAGGTGTGGCAAATGGGTTACCTTTCTTGTGCTGGCCGTACTTTTCTAATCAATTTCTTTAAGGAGCGCTACATTTGTGATGTGAGGAAGGTGGGATTAAATTCAACTGTGATGAAAATGGGATCATCAAGCGAGAAAAAAATTAAGAATACGGTGGATCAGGTTTTGAGTGATGAAAAGATTAGGCAAAGGGCTGAAGAACTTAAAAGGAATATCCATGATAAGTGTTGGAGAATGTGGCCATTCCAAAAAGATTTTCAGTGATTTTGTTGAATGGTTGATTGGTTGAGCAATTAATTTGGTTGTATTGTTGATTGTAATGATTATATCTTGTAGGCTGTTGTCTGGAGTTTAATCTTTTATATGTAGCAGTGTGAATGCAGCACAACAGAAATAATGTCCACAGAGAAAATAATACTTTCCACTATTTGAAATAAAAGTTAAATAGTAAAATATTTGTATTCACCTTGTCTTCCTTCCCAATAAAAAATGAACAGCTTCCGCATTATCAAGAATTAAGCTCTATTGTTCTTCAAGAACTCAAACTTCAGATGAAGATGCAACACAGAAAATTGCACAATATGTGCAAACGAAAAACAACTCATAAAAAGCAATTAAGAAAAGGAATACCAAAACACAAGTTAATTGAAAAAATAATGGTGCAAGTGCAGATGAAGATGCAAGCTTACTGACCTGTTTTTCACTTATTTGAAGATGCAAGCTTACTGACCTATTTTTCACTTATTTATCATCATTCTCCTTCTGCAGTAGACATGCCCAGCAACACCACCTGCTAAACAGATTAATTTTTCATTAAAACTTATTAACCATTATTTCATAATAAGTTTATCAATGTAATTGAATATTTACCATCAAGCATGGTTGGGACACCAAAATTGCCAACAATTCTAAACATGACCTTGCAAACATCTATCTGGTGTAATTAGCAAATAATTCATGTTAAACATAAGATATTTCGAAGCTATACTTTGAACAGATAACTAATGAGAAAAACTATATCATCTGAATGAAAATATGATATAGAGAAATAAGTAACCTGGAATAGCTCAAATAATTGCACAGAGTCAATTCCGTTCTAACATAGAACAAAATCAGATAAGCCTCTTTTTCATGTATCTTTTACTGTAAAATGATAAGGTAAAAGTAAAAATTTCAAATTTAATTTCAATACCTGCATACTTAAAATTGTATAAGATTAAGCAGGTTCAATATGGTATTTTAAACTAGATCCACTTAAAGCTATTCAGTTGAAAGAGTAAAACTTTATAGTGGTCCCAGCAAAAGAAAGCAATGCCCAGCTTATTTTACACTTCAAGTTTATTATCTTTTCATCACCTCCATCAGAAATTCGATTGATGGAATATTATGCATAGAAGCAAACAAAAAAGCAACAGCATAAAACCTGATATATACGAAAAGAACAAACAAACATCCAAAAGTTTGTTACATGTGGATACTACTAGAGCTTCATTATTAGCCATGCTTTACCAAATATCCAAATTGTAATAGAATATAAAACTAGAGATACTGATGCACGATTTCTCAGAAACAACACCCAATTACTCCTGCATATTATTGAAGCAAGAAAGAAGAGTATGGAGAGGCGTCCGCATATTCTAGTCATAGCTTATCCAGCACAAGGTCATGTTCTTCCTATGATGGAGCTTTCACAATGTTTAGTTAAACATGGATTCAGAATCACATTTGTCAACACGGAATATAATGATGAGAGGGTCATAAATGCGTTGATAGACAAGGATTATATCAGTGATCAGATTAGTCTGGTTTCAATCCCAGATGGACTGGAACCATGGGAAGATAGAAATGAGCTTGGGAAATTAACAGAATCACTTTTGACTGTTGTTCCAAGAAACCTGGAGGAGCTTACTCAAAAGATTAATACATCAGAAGATGATAGGATTACTTGTATGATTGCTGACGTGTATTTTGGGTGTGTTCTTGAAGTTGCAGAGAAGATGAAAATAAGTAAAGCTGCATTCTCCCCTGCATCAGCTGCCATGCTTACCCTGACATTTAACATTCAGAAGTTAAATGATGACAGAATCATTGACAACAACGGTACAAAGCACAGATCTCTGATTATCTATGGTTTTTAAACTATTATACGTAATACAACATTGATGAAAGTAGTCACCAAACGTTTCACTTCATAGAATTGCATTCTCACATTTTTTTTTTCTAATTCTAATAAGGAACCCCATTGAAGAATCAGAAGATTCAATTGGCTCCAGCAATGCCTTGCATCAACACTGCAAATTTTGCGTGGCTAAGTTTTGGTGATGAGATCACGAATAGAATTATTTTTGATTTTACAAATAAGAACAAAAACGTTGTAATTCTGGCAGAGTGGATACTTTGCAATTCAGCATATGATCTTGAGCCAGGAGCATTTACATTAGAACCAAAGATTTTCCCAATCGGACCACTTCTAGCAAGCAGTCGACAAGGAAATTCAGCAGGGTGTTTCTGGCAAGAAGACACAAACTGTTTGAAATGGCTGGACCAACAGCCACCAAAGCAAGTCATATACGTCGCATTTGGAAGCCACACTATTTTTGAAAAGATTCAATCACAAGAATTAGCATTGGGGCTTGAACTCACTGGAAAGCCATTCCTGTGGGTTGTGAGGCCTGGTATGACAGATGAGGCAAATGCTTATCCTGAAGGATTTGAAGAGAGAGTAGCCAATCAGGGAAAAATTGTTGAATGGGCACCTCAACAGAAGGTTCTGAGTCACCCTTCAGTGGGATGTTTTTTGAGCCATTGTGGTTGGAACTCTACTATGGAAGGTGTGGCAAATGGAGTTCCGTTCTTGTGCTGGCCATACTTTGCTGACCAGTTCGTTAATGAGACATACATCTGTGATGTGTGGAAGGTGGGATTGAATTTTAAGCGTGATGAATTTGGGATCATCAAGCGAGAAGAAATCAAGAATAAGGTGGAGCGGGTATTGAGTGATGATAAAATTAGGGAAAGGGCTAAAGAACTAAAACAAATAACCATGAAAAGTGTAGGAGGATGTGGTTATTCCAAAAAGATATTCTCTAATTTTGTAGAATGGTTGAGTGCACAGAGGTGAGGAAGTGCGACTCCTTCGATATCTTTTTATAAGTGTATCTCTGTCCGATTGCAGAACAATAGAGATTATTCCATTAATAGAAAGATTTGTTAAATTTATGTAGGTATTAAGTTGTCTTCCATCGCTTGAAAGAACCTTATTATGACACACAGCATAAAAAAAAATGCATTTACTTAATAAATCCCTAAAAAGAAAGTCAGACAAAGAAATCACATTTGAATGCTTAGACAATCATATACTTAATCTGAAATTAATGTTAAATAAAATCCCTGCATATCGAAATTTTGATGCTAATTTAAATTTTTAAAATTTACATAAGAACCGAGATTGTCCCTTTTTATGGTTAACGGTACTCACTAAAAAAGAGTCACATGACTCACATCCATTGCTCTGTTTTGGAGGTTCAAGATACGCAATGTCCCCTTTGCGATACGCACCAAGACAATGAAATGAATAGAAAACTCTATTAATACAATGATAATTATTAGTATTAAACAAAAAAATTATGGCACATAACTTCAAAAATTTTAAATCTATAAACAGGTTTTGAGTAATGAAAAAGTTAAAGCGAGGGCTAAGGAAGTCAAGGAAATAGCCAGGACAAGTGTTGAAAGAATTTGGTTGTTTCAACAAGATTTCGTTGAATGGTTGAATGGTGATTTCAGCATACGAGGTTGATCAACTGTTGGTTGCAGTTGAATTTTTCTTTTTCTTTTTTCTATATCACTAATCACTATGATGTGTTTATCCCTTTTCTATCTGACCAATTTCTGAATGAGACCTACATTTGTAATGTTTGATTTTGGAAAGTGGTATTCAAGTTTAATAAGAACAAAAAAAAAAATGGTCTGAGCGCACAAGATGAGATTAGGACAAAGGTGGAGCAAGTCCTGGGTGATTAAAAATTACAGGAAAGGGCTTCAAGGAGACAGCTATGGGTAGTGTTCAACAAGGGTGGTTATTCTCGTAACTCTTAGAGGAATTTCATTGAATATGTTAAGGGCCAAGTTTACCTGTTTACGTTCAGCAGGACAGAAATGGAAGTTTTATGGGAAACATCACACTATATTACAAACCCCAAGTGAATCAGGGAAGCTGAAGTAGCTAAGGTTTAAATCACATCTTTAATTCATGACACTAAACTTGCACCTTTTTAGATTGCACCTATAATATGATAATAGTAGACTACTAATTCATGGAAAACTTTTTAATCAGGTTTATTCTAGCAGTCTAGCACTACTAGTATTTATGTGGGAACAACAGACAAAGCTCAATCATTGTGTACAGAGTTTTGGACAAAAGATGTTGAATACTTGCTATTGATTGTTGAAATAATATGGAGTGAAAAGACAACTTCAGGTTAGACTTACAAGACAAAAGAAGGTTAAGTACCGCAGGATCTAACAAAGGGTCTTTGATGTTTAAGTTAGCAGCGATATCACAGAACTAATAGTAGGCCTCTATTAATTATGATGCTACAGTAGTTCTGAATGGAGGTCAATGTGTTGTTGGATTTGCCAGTTAGAAGTTTGAAAGCTTTGTGTTGCTTTGAAGAGCTCTCCTTTTAGGGATTGTTTATCTATGATGCATATTGAGTTGTTGGCTTTGATACTTGGGATGACTACAATAAATGATGTTAGCTTTTCCATGGTCCTTGTGCCAAATTGTAAAGATCAAGCTGTATAGATGTTGTTCGAGGCGAATAGAGATTTGAATCACTATGGGTTACTTGATGATCTTTGGTTACAAGCTTCAGAGCTCATATGAAAGTAGATTCTAAAAATATGAGAACCTGCTACAGATATGTGAAAGAAAAAGTTGAAATAGCAGATGAGTAAAAAAATAATTTCAAGACTAATAGATAGAAGATAAGTTGAATTGAAAGAGTATATTTTGTTAAATGAATAGAATAATAGTATTATAAAAATTTAAAAGATGAGTAGATGGAATATTAGTTGAAGAAAATGTTGGAAGAGTAGATTTATAATCAATAAAATAATGTTATCATTAAAAAGTGTTCAAAATTAAAGAAGATAAAGAAGATTAGTCAAGGGAATGTGGAAGTAGATACAACTAATACACAAAACTTTTATATATATATATATATATATATATATATATATATATATATATATATATTCGAATAGAATGTTTAACAAATAAATTAGTAAAAATAAGCATATTGTCTAAAAAATAATAATAACCATCACATTCCCTCTTCTTTCTTTTGTACGAAGGTCTGTTTTCCTTCCTCTCAAACTTTGAGATTGAAGAGGAAAAAATGTAATAATGGACTAGTACATGTGATTCATAAATAAAATAACAATTAAAACTTTAAGGACTAGCAAATGGCAGATTAAGGTGAAGAATGATCCATCTAATAAAAAATTGCATTCCCGAATACCTCCCCATCTCATTGACAATATTATATGCTACTAAGCTTCTAGGTGAAAGTTATTTTATATAAATAAGCAATGAAATAACATGTTAAGCTTGTGAAAACAGGTCTATCAGAAAAATAAACATTATGCATTATACAAGCCATGTGGGCTGCAAGTTATTATTACCTTACTAAAGTATGTAAATATGTAGAGATGGTGTTGGCTTCCCAAAAACTGTAGAGTGTAGAGAAACAAAAGCAAGAAAAAGAAGTATGGAGAGACGTCCACATATTCTAGCCCTACCTTATCCAGCAGAAGGTCATGTGCTTCCTATGATAGAGATATCTCAATGTTTAGTCCAACATGGATTCAAAATCACATTAGTCAATACTGAATACAATCATGAGAGGGTCTTAAATGCATTGTTAGAGAAGGAAAATATCGGAACTCATATTAATCTGGTTACAATCCCAGATGAATTGGATCCGTGGGAAGATAGAAATGAGCTATTGAAGGTAACCAAATCACTTTTAATTGTTGTTCCAGTAGAGCTCGAGAAGCTTATTCACAAGATTAATGCATCAGATGATGAAAAAATTACTTGTGTAATTACTGATGAGACAAATGGATGGGCTGTTGAAGTACCAGAGAGGACGAAATCCGCCGAGTTGTTTTCTGTCCTGCATCAGCTGCTGTGCATGCCCAAGGTTATTTAACGCGCAAAAGCTACTTGATGATGGAATCATTGACAACAATGGTACGAACATTTTTTTTTTAATCTTACATTTTCTGTTTCAAGAGAAGATTACTTAAAGTAGTTAACTAACAGTTCATTTGCTTAAATTGTATTCTCATATTTCAGATTTTTTTTCCCCATTTTGTTAAGGAGTTCCGTTAAAGAACCAGATGATCCATTTGGTTCCAGCAATGCCTGAACTGACCACTGCAATTTTTGAATGGAAATTAGATGCTGCCACACAAAAATTTATGTTTAGCACTGTACTTATAAACAATGAGGCTGTGAATTTGGCAGATTGGATAATTTGCAATTCAGCATATGATCTTTAGCCAGGAGCATTCATATTATCACCAAAGATTGTACCAATAGGTCCACTCCTAGCAAGCAATGGACAAGGAAATTCAGCAGGATCCCTCTGGCAAGAAGGCACAGATTGTTTGAGATGGCTGGACCAACAGCCACCAAAATCAGTCATATATACTGCATTTGGCAGCATCACTATTTTTGACAAGACTCAATTCCAAGAATTAGCTCAAGGGCTTGAACTCACCGGTAAGCCATTCTTGTGGGTTGCAAGACCTGTTATTACCAAGGAAACAACTATTTATCCAGAAGGATTTGAAGGGAGAGTTGGAGATCAAGGAAAAATTGTCGAATGGGCACCTCAGCAGAAGGTTCTGAGTCACCCCTCTGTGGGATGCTTTGAGAGACATTCAATGAAACAAATACTTATCCGGAAGGATTTGAAGAGAGTCGGAAATCGAGGAAAATTGTCGAATGGGAACCTCAGCAGAAGGTCCTGAGTCACCCTTCTGTGGATGCTTTGTAAGCCATTGCAGTTGGAACTCTACTATGGAAGGTGTTACCAATGGGGTCCCTTTCTTGTGCTGGCCATACTTTTCTGACCAGTTTGTTAATGAGAGCTACGTTTGTGATGTGTCTAAGGTGGGAATGAAGCTCAACCACGATGAAAATGGGATCATCAACCGAGAAGAAATCAAGAATGAGGCAGAACAGGTCATGAGTGATGAAAGAATTAAAGCAAGGGCTAGAGAAGTCAAAGAAATAGCCAGGACCTGCTTTGGAGAAAGTGGCCATTCCACAAAGAATTTTAGAAATTTCGTTGAATGGTTGAATGGTGATTTAAGCATATGAGGTTGAATTTGAGTACCACTGATGTTTTTATAATTGTTATTATTATCATTATTATTATTTTGTTTGACCAATTTCTGAATGAAACCTACGTTTGTGATTAATTGTAAGGTGGAGCGAATCGTTGCTGAGGAAAATTTGAAGGCAACGGCTTCAGAATTGAGGAAGACAACTACGAAAAGTATTGGAGAAGGTTGTTATTTTCACAATTCTTTGAGGAATTTCATCGAATGGTTTAAGGGTGAATTTTACCTGCTAAAATTTTAAATATTTCTCCTAACTGCAGCAACTCATAAAAGGAAGTTTCAGTGAAACAACACTATAATTTCGAACGCTTTGAATGACAGATGTGTATTCTATTTCTTCCTATCGTTTTTGCTTTTTTTTTTTTTTTCCTTAACGAGTAAGAATATTCAGAAAGGCAGTAATAAAGCAGAAAGAAGAAACAACTATCTAAAATTTCGCACAAATGAAGACACATAGATATGCAATGCAAGCTTCAAAGCAAGAATAATTTTGGAGAATTGACATTAGATACATACCTTTTTTGCTTTTCATCCCATAGAGCAATTAACTGCGGAATCAAAATGACAAAACCCCACAGAAAAGGTGAAGTAGCTAGGGATTTTAAAATCGTGTTATTGCACTGGTAAAAATAGCTAGATAATATATAGAAGAATGATCCACCATTGTTATTTGTTGGGCGACCGCTGGGCTTCATAGATATTGGACTGAACTTAATGGCGGGCCATCCCTTCAAGTTTTAGCACTTTCTCAAAGAAGAGAATAAGCAAGGACGTGGTGTTTTTCATTTTTTTTTTTTTTTTTTTGTTGATTTTTTCATAATTGCTATTCTTTGGTTTATTTTCTTTTCATTATAAGCGTATTTTTATCTTTTTTTTTTTTATCTTTTTTATGTTTTGGACACCAAACTTTCATTTTTTTTGTTTGGATTTATTCGCGATTTAGTTTTGATCGGCTTGATTATATTCTACTATTTTTTTTGTCTTGTTTAGTTTGTTTTTTAATTTTAATTTTCAATCCGGGATAGGAGAAATTTTATAATGGAATCGTAGTAATATGTTTATGTTTTGTTGCTTCGAAACTTGTGCAAAATTGCTATGGTTGTTTTCAATTCGTTTCGAAACTTTTTTATATTTTCTTTTATTATGGGGTAATTAATGCATGAACGTTTTTGAAATTATTTGGTTGATGTGTTTAATTTTATGTTAATTTGTTAGTAATATTTTTCATGAAAAACACGAATGTCCATTCTTTTTACATTGTAATTTTTGTTGGCTTTACTATATAATAAAATCAATAAAAAAAAATACTTAGGAGCTCAATTAACATAGTACAAAATTTAGCTTTAATAATTTCTCTTACATTCATGAATAATTAACTTATTTTATTAATTTATTTTACATTCATACTATACCATAATTATATGCTTTAATTTTATTATTATCTACTCTGATTTTATTTTTTTGGTTACTATAATTTTATTAGAATACAAATATAGTAGAGAAAGACTAGAATTTTACGAAGAGAATATAATCCAATTACACGCAGTGGCGGTGTCAGGATTCCACGAATGGGGGGCAGAATTTCCTTAAAAAAATTTTTGGCTGGTGAACAAAAATTTCCGATCAGCCAACAAATCTGAATTAATTCAATTCAATGCAATAACAACACAATTAAATTAATCCAAACAACAACTTCATTTAAAAGATCAGTCTAATCCAAACAACAACACAATTTATCGATTCAAAACCAATTTATCAATTTATCAATTCAAACTTAACTTATTAATTCAAATCGAAAAGTAAAAACACAAATATACAATCAATTTATCAATTCAAACTTATCAATTTATCAATTCAAACCTAATTTACACAAATATTTTTATTTAAAACCTAATTGAAATCAAACCTAAACATTTAAATATAAAACTAACCTGATAAGAAGCAAAGACGGAGGAGATGGAGTGAACGCAGAATGGCGGTCGCTGAGGTGGAGGATAGCAGCGGCAAGAAGAAAAGCAGACGGTTGGCGGTGGCAGGAAGCACAGCAAATGCTAGGGGAGCATTTTGGAAGAGAGGAACAAAGCCAACCAAACTATATCTATTTTATTTTTTTTTTTTTTTCCAAATGTCATCAAAAAATAAATAAATAAATAAGATCAGCTGATATAGGGACAATGCCCGTTGCCCCAGCTCTGGTGGGGCGGCAGCTGATGGGGAGGTTATCGGAAGCTCCCTACTTAGGGGTTTTTCCAGCAGCTAGGGAATCAACTGCCTTCCGTAACCTCCTCAGTGCCGCCCCTAATTAAACGTAGTATAACAAAACATTAAATTTGCATGTGCCAGCAAAATAGGATGAATACAATTAGAAAAGTTTTTTGCAAAGCAATTATGGAATCTAAGTACATATAACAATTGAAGTTAGATAATTCTTTATTTTAACTCTGTCCCAAAAAAAAAAAAAAAAAAAAATTGTTTTAACTAAATTTTTTATTTAATGGCTTTTAACGTTATTACTGTTTTTAAATACTTTGAATTACAATTAAAATAAACTACACTAACTATTTTCAATTTTCACCATTTACAACAAGTCCAGCTCATATCTTATTTATAGATATAGTTAATGTGGGTACTTAACAAAATGTAACTTAAATTTGCCTATACATCTACATCCCAGTGATAAAGGCGTCTCACTTCAATTGAAAGGTCAGAGTTCAAGTCTATTCGAGATTAGATACTACATATTTAAAAAAAGAAAAAAAAAATAGCCAAATATATATATAGCCAATTTTATTTGTTTCAAAATAGACATCATTTTAAGAAATCAAGATAAATTTAAATAAGTTTTTCCTATTTTACTCTTGTATTTATTTTATATAATAATTACTTAAAAAAATGAATGAAAACATTAAATCTCTTTATTCCACTGATAATGAACTATGTAGGACTCAAATATCAAGATAAAACAAATTTTAAAATGAAATTTAATAAAACTATTTTAGTAAAACAACAATATTTTGTAGATATATTAATCATTTCCTTAACATGTGTATACATCGAAAATAACATATATTATAAACGGGAGAGAATAGAATATTTACCAACATCATAAGTTGGGGTTTCCATCCCAAAAAGCGCAATGGATGATGGGTATTGAAATTTGAAACTACACAAGTCTAAATTTGACCACATCAAAGTCGCAAAAGTAGAAATTTTTCATCAATGGATCTACTGAATATCGTGTATATATGATTTCTCTTTCTTTTAATTGAAAGCTCAGCCTCGACTTGAAGGGATTCAGATTTTGCCTCTTTTTTCGATGAATTCAAAAATGTTTGGGGACCAATTCACTAACTAAAAAAATTAAAAGAAAAGATAAAACAGAGGGACCATAGTTTCCATGCTTCATCACAGATAAAATTATTCATATACGTACCGTCAGCAGCATGGAATTTAAGGGGTGCTATCAAAATTAAATCCATGGTTTTATTGGCCATTTGGATATCTTTGTTTGGAAAGTCTAATTTTAAAATACTAATCCTATTATATTAGAATTATTGGCCTTTTCGATAACATTAATGTTGGTCATATAATTCAATTTCAATTAGCTGTATTGATTATCCTTTAATCTTGCATCATCGTGGATATACTAATTAGGATGTGCATTTAATCATATGTCCTAAAATTCTATGAGTTCCATGTAATTTAATTTTAGGACATATTGTATGAACTAATGCTTCTTTTACACTAAACAGCAAATACATTTCCTCTCCTTCTAATCATGATTAGTACTAGTAATTGATTGGATTCTTTCGCTTTCTTTATTTCACCCTTCTAATAGATTTTTAGTTCCAACCAATCAGATTTTCTGGAGTCAGATTTTCTTCCTTTTTTCAATTTTTAAGCATTAAACCTCTCTTATTTTACTTATACACTTTATCTAATATTTAATATTTTACTCATACACTTTAAATCTCTCGCTAACACCTGTTATATGCGTGTGGGTAAATATTAAACTCGTTAATAACAGGTTACCTATTTTATCTCTCCATTCAGCATAGTACTTTTTACAATTTAAAATTTGAATTTTTTTATACTCAATGCTGCTATTAAAAAGGGATAACATGTTTTTTTTTTTCCCTTTCAAATGTTGAAAATAACTAATTAAAATGCAATGTGAGATGTGTTAGAAATTTCACATTGAAAATTAATGATCTTGAAAAGTGATATGTAAGTGGTGTAGATTGAGTTTTAACACAAGCCAATTAGTTTTGTGTTGCATAAGTTCAATCTCACATATGTGCTCACTTATACAAATAACTATAATTAGATGAAGAACAATGCATCAATTAAAACATTCAAGGGATCGATATGTAAAAAAAATAGAAACATCAAGATGATATTTTTCTTCAAAAAATCTTAACTAGTTATATTTTCATCCATTCAACCTTACTCAGATATTGAGAAGCATGAGGATCCGTTGCAAGTATAGCTGAGTACGATGCAGGGGGTGCAAGTATACCAGGTCTGTAGCAGATTTTTCTCAGTAGAAGTTTGTAAATTCATTTTGGAGACTATATAGCAACGTTTCTTGAAGCGGATGAGAATAATTTTTGGCGACTTGGAAAGGATCGTTTGCGTATTTGTATGCAGGTTGATGTTAGGCGATCGATGAAGCAATAAATGAGATTAAGGGCTGAAATGGGGCAAAGTTTTACTGTTTTATTCTGATATGAACAGTTTCCCTCCTTTTGTCTAGTTTGTGGTATGTTGGATCATACAAAGCAACATTGTCCATATGCGTATGATGTGGAGAGACACCAAGTTTCATGTTGTTTTGATTCGAGCTTACGGGCGCCACTGCATCGTGCAGGTAGAATGGTCCATCAATGTTGGTAGGGGAATGAGGTTGGGTAGCCGATTCAACCTTTTGGGTGAAACTAGGGATTATTTCCAGAGATACAACAATTGGCTAATCGTATTTTGAACCAATAAGAGGAGAATACGGCGGCTCAAATGCAGAAGGAGGAAGAGCATGTTGTGAAAGAGTGGCTGATAAGTGCGTTTTGTATATATATTTTTGTTCTATTCTGTGGGCTTCAATTGTGCTATTTTGCTTTAATTAAGCGGATTTTATCTCATTTGTTCTATTTTTATGTGTTAAGGCATTAAAGTTGGAATTTAAACATTTGCAGGCTAAATCGCCTATTTTTGGAGCTCAAATGCGTTATTTGAAAGAGCAAGAAAGTCTTAAGGCATGGGCGTGCCTTATGAAGAGCCAAAACTGAAGAACTTTTTGGAAACAGAAGCTGACCAGTCTTAAGATACGCCCGGGCTGCAGAATTACGAATTTTGTACTCCAACTAGGGCTAGGAGTTTTGACTTTTCAACTTTGGGCTATTTTATTTCTTCTCCTTTTGTAATTAGGATAAGGAGAAATAACTTCTATTTAAGACTTTTATTTTAGGAATAACTTTCAATTAGGATTTAATTTTATTATTAATTTTGGGAGAGTTATTCCCTAACTAGGTTTTTCCTCTCTTTCTCTTTCTTCGGAACGTTTTTGGAGAGATTGGAGGGGGGTAAACCGATTGATTCATTGAATCATCAAGGCAAAATTTTATATTGGCTCTCAATACAAAAGAACGTGATTTTGTAAGAAAGTCAAGAAACTAGGGTTTTGAAGGTTCAATCCATAATTCTTCTTCTCCGATTTCTCTCCGCAAGCCACCATTGGGATCTCCATATTCCTAGTTTATTCTTAACTCTCTTTATCATGTTTTCTGTGTTTTATTTATTTGTTTATAACTCAATCATGAACAATTCCTCCATAGCTAAGGCTATAGTGAAGCTTAATAAGAGTTCTATGTAATTTCTTCTGTTTAATGCAATTAATTCGTATTATTTTTCCATTATTGTGTTATGATTGCTTAAACTTTGAATGTGTGACCATCTATTTCAAAGTTCGTAGTAATTCATAATTGACTAAAGGACTGGATTAACGGAATTTCATAACATGACAAGTGCATGACCATTGCCCTGTGACTCACTAGGTTGTGCTAGGTTTTCGTATGCTTAATGTTTTCCAAACTAATTACTTAAGACCGAACCAGTTTAAGTAATTAGGTTGAGAATTAGAGTTAGCAGCCTTCACCGGTGTTAATTGCTTTAGAAATTCACCATCTTGGGCAATTAATAAGTTTAATTGTATGACTTGAGGAAATTGCTAGAATAAATACTAAGTAAAACCATATGCCTTAGCCAACTTCTCCATTGATTTTTATCCAATTGCATTTCAATCTTAGTTTAAATTGTTGTATTTAATTTGTTGCTTAGCAGTAGATTTTATTTTGCAACTTGAAATCAAAGATATAATTTTCTCTGCCTAAACTAATAGAGCCCCGACTACATTTAGGATTAGTATACATAATCTCCGTGGGATCGACATCCTTCTTATTCTATATTACTTGAATGATAGAGTATAATTGCTCTATAGTGTGTGTTTTAGACGCACCAGTGGCAGACAACATCGGACGACCAAAAGGCGGCAGAGCCGCTGCAGTTGCAGTGGGCGTCGCAAGTAGTTATGTTGCCACTAGTCCTGGGTCAGCTAAAGTGTCACGTTGATGCATCACTTTTTTTAATAATGGCGTGTCTATGGGACATGGTTTTGTGCTTCAGGATTCTAATAGTTTTTGCATTGTTGCTAGGTGTTCTCTTTTACAAGGTGTAGTGGATCCTTGCAAGCTAAGGCGGTTAGTTTCTGGGAGGCACTGAGTTGGTAGAAGAAATTGCACATCATTAATGTTATTCTTGACGTGGATGCCAAAAGAGCGTTGGATGCAATGAATCACAAAATATATGCTATCGCACTTCATTAGGTTATGTTTTGCAGGATTGTAAACGGAGTGCAAAGAAAATAGTTAGTCTTTCTTAGGTTCATGTAGAACAGTCTGTGAGCATGGCGGCACATACAATTGCATTATGTGTTCTTTGACATCACACAGGAGTTGTATCTATAAATTCTCTCCTTATTTCGGTCTGTAATAGATTCTGACTTAGTTTATTAAATAATACAAGTTGTTGATTTAAAAAAAACAAACTTTTTAGATGAATCTGTTTTCGATCAAATTAAGTTTGTTCTATACACTAATAGTAGGGCTCAAACTCAATATCTTTTTAACCGATGCAATTAATACCATAAAGTATAAGCCATATAATTAAGAAAATGAACCAATGAAAAAAGAAAATAAGGAAAGGGCCATAAAAAAAGGCTTTAGCACATGGGTATGGTATAAGAGAGCAGAGTAAGAAGTCACTATCATCACAATCACAAGTATGGCAGTTGTGGCACACCATGAGAGATGAGACAAAGGCAAAGCTGCCCATTTTCACTGAGATATTATGCCATTTTTCAGTATTTTGCACCCACTCTTCCCTTCCAGTTTCTGTCACCATGCTTACCACTCCCCATACTCCTACATTCTCATTTCTCCTTTTTCTTTTTCTTCTTTTTTCTTTTTAATTTTCTAATTTCTTCTGCAGGCACCTTCTTCTCTATCCATCGTTTTACCCCAACCCATTTTTGGATATAATCAACTCACAGAGAACTAACTATTTGCAGCCTGCATTTATGCTAATAATACAAAATAAATTGGACACACAACTTTGGAAATGACTTTCTTTTTCTTACGTTTATTTTTCCCATTCAAATAAATTAAATTCATTGGATTATATACTGCTCTACAAGCTCAAAAGAATAATAATAAAATTTCTAATTCATTAATTACTTTCAAATCCCAAAGCAAGCAAGAACTCGATTTGGAAAGTTTCTTCTCATTAGCATAGATATGGTGACAACTTCCAACTAGCTACGTCAAGAGAAAATAAAAAGGTGAAGAGAGATTTTAGGAGATATATATATGTATATGTATATATATATCTCTTATATAGTATATAATTCCAACCTTTCTTTCTCATTTTCCTTAACTTTCTCATAAACCAAAAAAAAAAAAGAACATGTAAAAATATCTAAAAAAAACATATCAAGAAATACCATGAACATTGACATTAGCAAGATACTATAATACAACATTGTTGTTATCTGCTGGTTCTGTGGTAGCAGATCCATAAACTTGAATCAATCTCTGCAAAATAAAGACTTGAGTTCTCAAACGGACAATGTAATCAGCAGTTTCTTCAAATAACTGATCAGCTTTTAGAATCTCGCCAGTTTTTACTGGAATCAGATTCTTAAGTGCCTCCAGCTTGTCTGAAACCTTGGTCGACGACGCCCGTCCACCATTTTTTATGCTTCTTAAAGCTTTTTGGCAGGCACGTGCTGTTGCATGTGTTCTTCTTCTTCTTCTTCTTTGAGATGTTGATGTAATTCTTCTCCTCATTTTTTTGAGACTGAGAAATGGCCGAATGAATCTGTTATAGAGTTGAAGAAGAAGGAGGCTCGCGGTTTAAGTACTAAAGGCTTTCGAAATTGCCACTGCGAGTCCATGTTATTACGGAACTGCCCCCTTTTTTGGCCTTTTTGTTTGTCTTATTGTTATCTCCGTCTAAGCTTTGCTAATTTATGTTGCATTATTCTTTTAAAGGAAAAGATTTTTTTTTTTTTTTTTTCTGAAGGAATTGTGCTTTCGACTTTTTAGAGTTTAATTTGTTTAAAATAATTACTGAAAAGAAAAAATAAAAGCAAAAAAATGATTTATTGGGTTACTAATAGGAAAAAAAAAATGATTCATCAACTTCTTTTTTACTATTCACTATGAGTGAAAACATACTAAATTAATCAAGTAAAAATAAAAGTATAAAGATGAAATATATAATAAAATATAAATACATGAGCTCAATCGAAAGGAAAAAAAAAAATTGCATTAATGATTATAAAGATTTTTTTTTTTTTTTTTTGAAACCCTTTATTTGAATCAATTAGCTAGTGCCTGAGTGGCAACATCTTCTAAAAAGAAGATGGAATCTTGTATTCTTCCCTTGATAAAGCCAATTTACATGGCGAAATGCAAATCCTTAATAAAATATTCAACGACGACAAATTTCCAAAAAGAGATTGTTGGCTTGTTACCTATAGTAAGCAGTAATTAATGATCGAAGTTTTTCACAAATTGATTAACTTATACGTAATCAATTGTAATCAAAATGCAATAGCTATATATATATATATATGTAAAATTGCATAAATTTGTATGTTCATTTTTTTTTTTCATTATTATTGACTCTCTATTGTTCTTTATTTCAGTATAATAAGTTTACTTATGCTCATCGACTAATTCATTAGACATAGTTTATTATAAGTCTGTTAATAATTATATTAATTTTATCGGCTCATCACTAATGAGCGAATTATAAAAAAGCTTATATCCCAATTATTGAAATGATTATTGCATCATAAAAGTAATATAAAATATTATAAGTAAATAATGAATAGTAAATTATAATCTAATAATATTTATGCATGTTAATCATGAATGACTTTCTTAGCAAAATAATGATGTTTATAACCATTTTTATAAATTAATATAATAGTTTGGTGTAGTTAGGTTTTACGCCTCATTATATATTAGACCTAAAATTATAGGCATTAAATAAAAGAGCCGAATAAATAGAGGGAAAAATTATCTCATAATTGTCAATTGATCACATAAACTGCAAAATTGAGAAAGTATATTTTAAACTAAATATATATCTAAAAGAAACAATTTTTTTTATCTTAATATTATTATTTTAAGAATAGAAATAGGAATGGAAAAAATGGAATGTGGAAGGTTAGGAGGAAGGACAGGGGAACCAAGAATTCTGCAAGATAGACAGATTCAATGGTACAGATGATTTAATAGTTAATATTGTCGCTGATGGGCCACGTGATATTGAACTTGTGGGTCCTTATTTAGTGGGATCACGCAAATATTTTTCGAAGGGTGTTTTGGGGATTTGGCCAGGAAAACGACAGCGATGTAGTATTTCACTTCACTTGAAAAGGGAAGAGCGGGAAGATGGCACAACTTGCGAGCCAGAAGGAGTGAGGGCTCACTTGCCAGCAAAAGCCTGCCCATCTGGATTGGCACATGTGATCCCATATTACTATTTTGCCCTCCATTTCGTAACCATATTACTAATTACCGATTTGACTTCATTTATCCAAATCTTTTTTCAAGAATTCCAATGGATTAATCAGTTTATGATTGAGTTGGTATCTTTTAGGTCATCTATCTCCAAGCCACGGTTTTAATAGGTTAGAAATCAAATTCGAAACCTAATTTACAAAATTAAAATCTCTCAAAACCAATTATTAATATTTAGTTTTCCAACTCTTTTCTTACAAGTTTAATTTAATCAATATATTATACATTAGTGTTTTAAATCAAATCAATCTAAAACAATGTGTTAGCATAAATTATAAAAGTAACTAATCGTAGGCTTAAACGTAAGTTTAAAACTAGTTTAGTGAAAAAAAAAATATGAATTATATGTCAATAATATTCAAATTTTATTTTAGGATCAATTAATCTTTTAAACTAATTAAGTTGAGAACCAAGTTCATTATATTGATTATACCACTACTACTACTACTACAAAAAAAAAAAAAAAAAACCTAAATTTCACAATAAAAAACTATGTTGCTAAAAATAAAAAAATTGCTGCAAAACTTTATATCAACAATTTTTATTTGCGGTTAAATATGAGAATTTCTGGTGGTATATCTAATTATATTTTGATATAAAACCAACCCGTCTATTGAAATTGTTTAATCCAAATTAAGTGGTTGTTAGCCGTCCACGGCTTCTGCTAATTACTTGGATTAAGATCGATCCATGATCTAAATAGCCTGAGGAATTGGTGGATGTTTAGGCAAGAAAAGGCATGAGAGTGCCAATACCTTTATATTATTTAAATATGTATGAGAATGATCATAAAGTGAAGTACGGACTGAACTAAAGCGACAATCAAGATTTATAATTTACTCATAAGTTGTCAAATAGATAAGCTTATTTTCTTTTATTAAAGAGATTGAATGTCAAATCTTAAGCCACTCTACTCATAATAACTCTTTTTTTTTTTTTTTTTTTTGTCTCTCATCATCAATATGATTATGATGAGATTGGCCACCTATTTAATTAAGCTTATCCACTTTCATTAAGCATTTCTTACATCATACATCACCCAAATCAAAAATTTAAACTAAACAAGTGAAAACTCAAAAAATAGTTCCATTGTTCTTAATACGAAAATATGTATGTAACCGGAAAAAAAATGAAAAGATGTAACATACAGTGATTGGTAATTAAGTAATTAAAAAAAAACATTTAATTAGGTCTCTATCCGAACCTTTTATATTAAATGAAGGGTTAGGATTTAAAGCTTACTATATTTCAATTTTTTTTTTCTTATGAAGTTAAACTAAACAGTCTCTAGTAAATTAATCAACACGCGGTATCAATGTAACACTAATAAAATTTATTTTCTTCCATCTCTTTCTAGAAAAGAAAACTACTATTAACTTACAATGCATGAAAATATGAAAGTACTTTTTATTATGATGAAGGATAGAAAAGATAAATTTTATTTTGAATAGATCAATTGAAATTTTTACATTACTAAACAGAACCAATGACACTTCATTAATAAAACCTCTAAATGAGCTTTAAAATCCGTTAATTTCATGTCATGTAAGCAACATATTATGGTGGGCGTAATCACTGCTCACCACAGCATGTTGATAAATGTGGCATTTAGGTGACAATTGAACTACTAGTCACTTGAATACATAAAATTCTCTCGTCCATCAACCTCATAGCAAGATGATGCAAGATTTATTAAACTCCACCCCAATAGGGAGGACTTAAATAGTCATACTTGATAACATTGAATTGTCAAATAACATAAGTCATTTATACATTAGGGGTGTAATTTTGGAGCATTAAAATGTGTGTGATTTACATAAAGAAAGAAGAGAAGGGGAAAGGGGCAATAAAGAGAAGAGAGGGAGGGGAATAGAAATGAATGGCCTCCCGGAAGGGCGCATGTGAAGGGGATATGGGCCAGCAAATTGGTGAAAGGGCACATGGGGAAGCACATGGCTTATCAGCATATGCATAGATAGTGATAAATGAAGAGAAAATTAGGATAGCTAGGCATGTGAGAATGGGTGAGACAGTGAAGCAGTATCCATTGTACACCATGTTCTGCACATTCCCTGCATCCCCCTCCCTTCTCTCTTCTCCCTTTCTTTTCTTTTCTCTTTTTCCAATGTCTTCTTTTTTTTTTTTTTTTAATTTAATTTAATTTAATATACTACTAATAGAGCTATAATTGGAATTTATTTTACATTTCAAACACATGTTTTAGCCTTCTTTTTTAAGCTACATTTGCATGTGTGACAATTGTCACTTATGTGCATGTGTTTGATTTGTGTGTTTGTGTTCTATTTAATTATTAATTTTTCTATTACTACCCTTTCCCTTTATCTCAAACCTATAAATATTTTATTCTCTCAAAAAGTCCTCTTTTGAACATGCTCTAACTCATTTTCTCTATTTTAATGTTATGTTTTTAATTCAATCTCATCATAGTCATTGTATGCTCTTATTTGGTACTGCCCTTTGTAACAGTTTTTGCTAAACACAATATTTATTACTCTTTCTCAAACAACTTTTTAAATAACCATAATTTCAATATATCATTTGTTTTTTTAGATTTAACTCCATACATCTATTCTTAATTATATGAAACTAGTTGTTATCTGAAAATTTTTATAAAGGTAAAACAATTTGGTAAGCATATGAATTCTGTTGATATATAGTTTTGATGTTAAAAATTTTGATTTGAAATTCTTAAATGACGTGAGATTAATTATCACACAAAACAGTCCAAAATGAATTTTACAATATTAAGAAAATTACGAGATTCAAAAGTATTAAAATAAAAGCACACTAACCTTATATTCATGTTTATACCAATCACTAATTAAATATTAATTAATCTCATAATTGTCAATTGATCCCCTTTCGTGATTCAAGACCTAATATCTTAATTCTTAATAATATAATTTTTTCCCTCCAATATTTGGAAATTGGGATTAAGATGTTAAATATTTATCTATCTCCATGCCACTATATGATTAAAAAAAATTACCCAAAACAAAACGGTAACAAAGGGACGCACATTTCTTCTTCTTTTTTTTTTTTTTTTTTTTTTTTTTTGCAATTTTTGAAGAAGCTGAGATGTAATCAACCCATTTTTATTCTCTTTGTTTTTGAAAATTCTGGAGGAAAAAAAGAAAAAGAAAGGAGTCATGTGAAGGAAATAGTGAAAGAAATAGAGAAGATGGATTTATAATCCCTTTTACTGATTCGAAGCCCATCCAGTTGGCCCACTTGTTTTGTCTAACATGTCACGTTGCTGCTTTTTGGGACCTTTCTCCTTTTCCCTTTTTCTCACTCTCTACTTGCTTTTGTTTTTCTAAAAAAACAAAAAAATTAAATATTTGTAAAAAAAAAAAAAAGAGAGACCCTAGTAGCAAAAAAAATTTAAATATTTGTAAACTATAGAGCTTTTTTTAAATACACAAAATTTAATTTAGTAGAAAAGTAATACACAAAATTTAATTTAGTAGAAAAGTTATAGTTTTAGTTATAATACCAGCATATACTTGATAAAAAAAATATTGTTGAATTTGGTTAATTAATTGGAATTCTATAGTTATTGTCTTTTTTTAGTGCCCCTCATTTGGACAAAATTTAATACTTATTTATTCATATTTTAAGATTTTGATATTTTTGAAGTAATTTTGTGCCAAATGTCTTTCTTAATAAGGTGAGAGCACGCTTTATTTTGGATGCAGGATTCATACTAAAGGTAAGTCCAATGGTACCATTGAAAAGCCCTTTTTTCCAATCCATTGCAAAATTGGTATTACAAAATACGTGTTACCTTATATTTTGGGTAGTAATATAATAATATTTTCTTCTTTTTTTTTTTATGTATATTGTGTGATATATTTAGGTGTTAAATTAATTATATTGTGCTTATTTATGTATTTGTAATATTTTTGATTGTATAGTTTCACTATATTGATATTAAAATTATGACATTAATTTTATTTTCATATAGTACACATTTAAATATTAAATCTAATATTATTTATTTAGTTTTTACGTAGTTTTGAAAATTTAAAATTAGATATTATATTAAAAAAATCTTAAATTATTATATTACAAACACTACGAAATAAAAACACTACAAAATAAAAACATTACAAACAATACATTAAGACATTTAAATCAACTTACTAAAACAAATTTAAAAACATAAAACATTAATTTTTAATTACATATTAATTAATTTAATTTTTAATCATTAGATTAAATAAAATAAATAAATTTTGGATATAATTTATTAAATAATTATTAGAATATAAATGATGTGAGAAAATTAATATAGTAGTAATAATAAAATATTATTATTTGGAAGGAATATTCTTTAGGAATTGAAAATGAAGTAAATGGATGGAAAAGAAGCACTGTAGATATTGCATAAATAAACTTTGCAGTAGAGAAAATAGGAAAAATGCTTGGACTTGGCTTCAACCACGAGCACAACTTTAGTGTAATAAGAGACTTTTTTACAAGTTATTAAAGATGATTTTTATTTGATTTGAGACCTTTTTTGTTCCTTTATTTTGTTACTTGGATCTTGATGTTCTAGGCAAGTAAAACTTGGATCCACGAACCAACTGCCCCCAAATGACCGAATAGACCTATTTGAGAACCCATGTTACTGCAAGAAAACAATGGTAAAATAGCGACAACCCAAGGGTATACTTCGATGCATAAGTCAAAAATTTTGCTTATGAAGGAAACAGAGAATGGAGAAGAGAGAGGAGATAAGATGTATCTCATTTGTGAACAATGTTCTCCTTTCATACCTCTTGAGGTGCATGTACGACTTGAATATGACTAGGTAGGCGAGGTGAGGTAATTATGAGCTCACTGATCCACTTTTGATCATCTCATCCTTTTTCAAACTTGCTGCTCAAGGTGCTAAGTCTCAACCCTACAAGAGGACGTTGGTGATGACTTCTATTCAAGCTACCCCCTTTGTATAAAACTTGTCTTTATCATACTCCAGGGCTTATTTGCTCCAAGTATCTTGGGTCGGCCTTTTCTAATAAGACTGACGAGATGCGATGGTTTAATGAGACCCAAGTTTCTTTTGGCTTCATGCTTTCATGAGAGGTCTAGTTGAATCTTTAGAAAACTTATCTTTTTTGACTCAGGACATAATATTTACTCGGGTGCTATCAAATCTTATCATTAAAGTTGCTTGGATCTTATCATTAAATCTTCATTATATTTTTTAGAACAAACTATAGCCTTTATTATAAAAGAAATATTTATTGTTTTTATAATTCTTATTCTTTTTTAAGCATATGGTATTTGGTCCTTCAACTCGGAAGAGATTCATTTTCTAGAATCTAAAAATAAATAAAATTATGCATGGTTAGGTTTTGTTTTTCAAATTCAAAAGAGAATAGTTTAACTAAATTGGAGACTTTACATTTCTTTCAGGTTTATCTATTTCAAGTTTGGAGTTAAATATTTTTTATTTTTATTTTACAATAACGACAAAATTCATATATCTCAATATGTAAAGTACATCTAGATATATGTATATAAGTAATAAAACCAAATCAATCTAAGAAAATATTGAAATAAAACATAAAAACAAACATAATAGCACCATATTGGTGAGAGAAAACAAGCTACGTGCCCACAAAAAATACATAAATAAACACAATAAAAACACACAAACGCTACATCCTCCATTACATCTAGTTCCACCATACTTTATCAGAAATCCATAGCCATATATAGGAATTCCCACAACTTGCATATTACCATGTAAATTAGTAGGATTTGGATAAAACTTTCGGAACTTGTGTAAAAAAGATAGATCTGAATGCTTAGAGTGTAAAGATCTTAAAAAATATTTGATTAAGAACTAATGAAAATCAACCCATTGAAAGGAAACTATTAAATTTGTGATTCTCGAAATAGATCTATCACTTAAAAAGCCAATTCAAGAGTGAAATAGTAATTGAATTGAATCTGAGCTAAATAAAGTTTTGAAACACTATAATTTTACCTATAGCATTAACAGTACAACTATTCAAAGGTCTTAATGTAGTAAGTACTTCAGAATAACATTACAATTAATTTGTAATATTAGTTTTTTTAAGCAACAAACATAATTATTTCAATAAAAATATTTTTCATACATATGAAAAGTTAATAAAATTATTTAGATTTAAAGTGGGTATTAGCTTGGCGACGTTAGGTAAGTTTCAATCATTTTAGTTTGAGAAATTTGTTTTGGTGGATCTCAATTCCACCTACACATTTAATATGTAATATTTATATATTCTCTTTATATAGATTGGATTAAATAAAAAAAAATGGGTTTACAAGAAACATGAATACACATTACAAGTATTTCCGTCTTTTTTCTTGGTAAGAATAATAATATAATAATAAAAGGAAACTATTTCAGCTTTTAGTTCATCGCCTTTTAAAAGAGTCCATATAGAATATAATTTTATTTTGTTATTTATTCCCAAGTAATCTTTGTTTTTTCAGAATTATATTTTATTATTTAATGAATTATTTGGATGAACTATAAATTCTGTAGCTATATATATTTCAACATTATGTTTAGAAATTCTAAAAATGTAAACAAGCAATTCCGGGTCACATTCGTGGATCCTGATGGGCTGAAACTGGTGGATTTGGAGATAAAAGCCCGCCAAAACTTGAAGATACGCGTCACTAAATGTGCGTGGTGGCAAACATTAAGCCATTTTCACTTTTCCTGCACCACATTAACATGCGGCTTGCTCTTCTTCATTCAAAATTTTTCACCCTGAGATTTTTATAACACTTTTGTTCTAACACTTGTAGACCAGGCGCAATGCAGTAATAGACTTGACCAATAAAACATAAAACATATGTACCACTTCATTAATAATGATTGTTGTTAAAAATAAAGGCTATATGAGGGAACAGCTTCTATTGTGTGCGGGCATCTCCCGGTGAATTACAATATGTCACATCCGCATAGTTGTTAATATTGCAGGCTGTGATCGGCTAGGAGTAATCTACTTCTGACACACAGCAGAATGTTTAGTACAAGTGATACTTTATCAATAATCACGACGTGAAAGACAAGTACAAGCATGGAAAAAAAAATATACTTTTGGTTTCACTAACAAGACTGTTAGAAATTTCCACGAATTTATTATCGTAGGTCTACACTTTAGTTGAAGTTGTTGTATTTAAAGCACGTTTGAATTCAACGAATATAATGAGATTTGTATCATTCTATTACATACTTCTTAACCATTGAACAAATTTATCCAAATTTTGGTAAGAGCTACCACTCTCTTTGACACTATTTTCAACCATTTCCTTCAAATACAAAGCTCTTGCTCTCAATTCTCCATCACTCAACAATTCTTCCACCTTCTTCTTAATTTCACCACTCACAATCATCCCACTTTCATCTCTATCAAATCCCAATCCAATCTTCCACACATCACAAATGTAGCTCTCATTGAAGAACTGATCAGCAAAGCAAGGCCAACACAAAAAAGGTATCCCATTCCTCACGCCTTCAATGGTAGAATTCCAACCGCAATGACTAATAAAACAAGTAACAGAAGCATGACTCAGAACTTTCTTCTGAGGCGCCCATCCGACAATCTTGCCTCTCTTCCCAACTCTATTTTCGAATTCTTCGAGGAAGGAATCATTGGAAGTCGTGCCTGAATCTGATCTTACAACCCAGAGGAATGGTCTGTTGGATAGTTCTAATCCTAAAGCCAATTCTTGGAACTGGTTTAGATTAAGATTTGCTATACTTCCAAATGCAACATAGACGACAGATTTTGGTGGCTGCTGATCAAGCCATTTCAGACAAGTTATGTCTTCTTCACACAAGTTTTGTGATGGATTTAAGGATGAAATTGGACCAATTGGAAGTATCTGAGGAGCAAGGTTAAATGCTGCAGGCTCTAGTTCATAAGCAGAGTTGCAGAGCAGCCAATTTGTTAGCTTTACTGATTTGTTGTTCATAACCATCAGTCCAAAAATGTTCTTTTGTGCCTCCATGTTTCCAAGGCTGGCCCACACAAAGTTTGATGCTTTCATGGCTGGCATTGAGGGTGAAAGCTTAACTATATCGTTTTTGCTTGGTGTTCCTGTGAAAAAAATAAATAAAATCATAATTAGAGAATTCTACGACATGAAAGAAGATGAGAAAAATTTATGGTATAGTAAACCAAGCGGGTTACACTTACTAATAGCAAGCACATGCTAACACAATATAGGGCGCAGTGCACTAGACATACCATAAATCTTCTCGATAGAAAATAGTTAGTAATACATTAAATGGCGTAATAGTTTTATTATTATCAGTATTATTGTTATTGTAATTCTTATAAATTATAATCCGGTCATTTACCCTTTGTAATTTAATTATAGCCGAAGTTTGGCTCTTATCATTAGACGTACATCACAAGTGTTGTCAACACACATTATATAAGTTACTTGAAACGTTATACGTATTATACAAGCCTCGTGATATGGTTCAAGGCATAATTGTTGAAATATTGATTAGTGTTGGGATACAAACCCAAGTCCCACATCGGAAGTTTAAGGAAGAAACTCCTTGAATATAATGTGCCACCTTGACTCAATTAGTATGAGGCCTTTTGGGAAGGAACCCAAAAACAAATCCGTGCGGGCTTGGCCCAAAGCGGACAATATCATACTAATGTGGAGTTAAGGTGATGTTTGGCAGTCCCTACAAGTGGTATCAGAGCCATGGTTTGGCAACGGTCAGGAATAGTGGACTGCGTTATGTGGGAGGCTCTCGGTATGACCTCGTGATTGGAGATTCGTGTTTGATGCCTTGTGTCGAAAGTCTTCCTGACATTGTGGTGGTCAGGCGGCGTGTCCCGTTGGTTGATAACGGCGGTGCAAGATGATTTGACGGATCAAATGAATTATGGCTCGAGGGGAGGACATGTGTGGTCCTTGGTTTGAGGGGAGGCTTGTAGGGACTGCCAAACATCACCTTAACTCCACATTAGTATGATATTGTCCGCTTTGGGCCAAGCCCGCACGGATTTGTTTTTGGGTTCCTTCCCAAAAGGCCTCATACTAATTGAGTCAAGGTGGCACATTATATTCAAGGAGTTTCTTCCTTAAACTTCCGATGTGGGACTTGGGTTTGTATCCCAACAATCCTCCCCTCAAACCAAGGACCACACATGTCCTCCCCTCGAGCCATAATTCATTTGATCCGTCAAATCATCTTGCACCGCCGTTATCAACCAACGGGACACGCCGCCTGACCACCACAATGTCAGGAAGACTCTTGTAGGGACTGCCAAACATCACCTTAACTCCACATTAGTATGATATTGTCTGCTTTGGGCCAAGCCCGCACGGATTTGTTTTTGGGTTCCTTCCCAAAAGGCCTCATACTAATTGAGTCAAGGTGGCACATTATATTCAAGGAGTTTCTTCCTTAAACTTCCGATGTGGGACTTGGGTTTGTATCCCAACAATCCTCCCCTCAAACCAAGGACCACACATGTCCTCCCCTCGAGCCATAATTCATTTGATCCGTCAAATCATCTTGCACCGCCGTTATCAACCAACGGGACACGCCGCCTGACCACCACAATGTCAGGAAGACTTTCGACACAAGGCATCAAACACGAATCTCCAATCACGAGGTCATACCGAGAGCCTCCCACACAACGCAGTCCACTATTCCTGACCGTTGCCAAACCATGGCTCTGATACCACTTGTAGGGACTGCCAAACATCACCTTAACTCCACATTAGTATGATATTGTCCGCTTTGGGCCAAGCCCGCACGGATTTGTTTTTGGGTTCCTTCCCAAAAGGCCTCATACTAATTGAGTCAAGGTGGCACATTATATTCAAGGAGTTTCTTCCTTAAACTTCCGATGTGGGACTTGGGTTTGTATCCCAACAATCCTCCCCTCAAACCAAGGACCACACATGTCCTCCCCTCGAGCCATAATTCATTTGATCCGTCAAATCATCTTGCACCGCCGTTATCAACCAACGGGACATGCCGCCTGACCACCACAATGTCAGGAAGACTTTCGACACAAGGCATCAAACACGAATCTCCAATCACGAGGTCATACCGAGAGCCTCCCACACAACGCAGTCCACTATTCCTGACCGTTGCCAAACCATGGCTCTGATACCACTTGTAGGAACTGCCAAACATCACCTTAACTCCACATTAGTATGATATTGTCCGCTTTGGGCCAAGCCCGCACGGATTTGTTTTTGGGTTCCTTCCCAAAAGGCCTCATACTAATTGAGTCAAGGTGGCACATTATATTCAAGGAGTTTCTTCCTTAAACTTCCGATGTGGGACTTGGGTTTGTATCCCAACAATTAGTACATAGACTGAAATTTGATTTTGCCACACTTGACATTAGGTCGTAAAAACTACATTAAACATTAGAGTTATCACTGAAAGGAGCGTGTGATGCACTTCCAAATTTCAAAAATAATTATAGTACGAGAAGCTAAATGTCACCGAAATAAAGTCGATTTTGATAAGTAGTAAAAGGAGTAAAATTATGGTTATAGTGAAAGTAAATTAATGTACCATTTTGATCTATGATTCCATCTTGAATGAGCTTAGGGATGCTAAACCCCACAACAAGCTGTGCAGCTGCAGCAGGGCAGAAGGCAGCTCGTTGAATTCCCCTCCTTTCAGCAAGCTCTAAGGCCCATCCAATACTCTGATCAGCGACTATGCACCCGATGTTATCACCGTTTGATGCATTAATTTCATCAATGATCTCGTCAATTTTGCCTGGCATGGCCCTCATGATTTCTCCTGATTGTGATCCAACTGCAATTGAAACCAGACGTATCTGATTATCTTGGAGTGGGAATGATTTCATGATTAACTCATGATTATGCTGTGTGCTTGCAAAGGTGATTCTGAACCCATGTTTGGCTAACCATTTAGAAAGCTCCATTAGAGGAATTACATGTCCCTGTGCTGGATAAGGAATTACCAGTATATGTGGATTCCCTCTTCTACTACTCATTCTTTCTTTTTCCGATCATACAAAGTGTTTGTTTACATTATAACGTTTGAAACAAGAAAGCCCAATAATTGAGTTGTTGTCTTATTCTTGCTTCATAATTCAATGGAATCTTCAATTTGCAACAATTTGCTGTTTGATTTGGCAGTTTGCATTCTGTTCTTATTAGAAAACTATATCAAAGAATTAAGAACCTCCTATAAGTGAACTAATATTTTTAATAAAATAATTGTATGATAATGTAATATTTAATTTTGTTGGTGAATTTATCAAAAATACCTATGTTTTATGTTTTGTTTTGGGACTCTACCTTTCTAAAATTACTTTCCTAACTTTTTTTTTTAATTCATAATTATTAAATTGCCTCTTTTCTTAATTTATAACTATTATCCCTTTCAAACTTTTCAAAATTACTCAAATACGTAAGTCTTATTTATCCACATTTCTCTCTCCTCTTTTCATAATTTTATTCTAATTTCGTATTTATCTCTCAATCTATTTATTTTTTTATCATGCGACTTTAGAAAGTTTTTTTTTGTTTTTTTTCTCTGTTCGAAACAAGATCCATATGTATATATTTTTTCCGACATTTTTTTCCACTGAGGTATAACTCATTATACCCTTTGTATCTTAAGGTATAACTAAGGTATAATCAATGTAATAATGTATAATTAAGGTATAATTAAGTATAACTAAGGTATAATCAATATAATAGTATATAATTAAGGTATAATTAATGTATAACTAAGGTATAATCATTGTAATAGTGTATCTTAATGTATAACTAAGGTATAATCATTGTAATAGTGTATCTTAAGGTATAATCACTGTAATAATATATCTTAATGTATAATTAAGGTATAATTACCATAATAGTGCATAAAAAAATACCAATTATTATTGTCTTTTAAATTATCGGGGATTATACCTTAGTTATATATTAATTATACATTAGTTATATATTAATTATACATTAGTTTTACCTTAATTATACCTTAGTTACACATTACTTATACATTAGTTATACCTTAATATACACTATTACATTAATTATACATTAGTTATACCTTAATTGTACCTTAAGATACACTATTACAGTGTTTATACCTTAGTTATATCTTAAAATATACTATTACCTTGACTATACCTTAATTATAATTTAATTATACGTTAGTTATACCTTAAGATACAACGGTATAATTAGTTATATCTTAGTGCAAAAAACAAAAATATCGGAAAAAGTATATACATATGGATCTTGTTTTGAAGATAAAAAAAAAACAAAAAAAAAAAAAACTTTCTAAGGTCGTATGACAAAAAAATAAATGGTTTGAGAGATAAATGTGAAATTAGATTAAAAATTATAAAAAGAGGAGAGAGAAATGTGGATAAAGTAGAGAATATATTGTGGATGAGTCACGTAATACAACAATAATTTTTTTAGGTATTTTTGAAATTTTGAAAAGTTTTTTATGTATTTGTACAAACTTTTCCTTTTAAAGTAAAAATGTTATATGGTGTCAAAAAGTATGTATTTATGTAACATGCCCTTTATTATTTGGTCCGCACACATTGGTACAAGGCCGGCCCAATGGAATTGGATTAAGATCTAATTAATCCTCAATTAGTGGACGGAAATTAGTTTTCATACACATGTCTTATCATAATCTTATCTTAATTAAGATAAGATAATGTGTGGATTATCCCTTATTTAAGAGATAAGTTTAAAGGATAAGACAAATATAACAATCTGTATAAAATCCTATAACTCTCAAATCTCTCTAGGCTTTAGTTCGTGACTCGACAGTTCTTCCTCCAAAATATGTTGGTGTAAGATGTACGCACGACCGGTGATACGTGATCATAGCTCGATTGTTTTTCCACTGCAATCACCTTGGTGGAATTTGCGCTACAAGAAGTAACCCGATTCCCCTATCTCGGATTTATATATGGATAAATCCATCAAATTTTATACATTTATTAGTCGCATTTAATTGTTTATATAATGACATATTTATTCATTTATGTTTATGAATGGAGAAAGAATGGGGACAAAAAAAGTAGTGATGATTTTGAAATTTCTTAAAAGAGTGCTCAAGATGAGCTGAGGCAGAATTATGCTAGTGGATTTTAAGATATCATCCATTAAAGTCTAAAAACAAAATGAAAAGAGCTACCCTTTGCTCTAATGGTGTCTAGAAATATAGCCTAATCAAATCCCAAGTGACAATTCCATCACAGCCAACATCAATTAAAGAGTAATTAAGTCAAGTACACGAATTGATAAAGTAAGAGAAGTTATAGACCTCCAAATTCATTCTCCTATACTAAGTTTAAGAATTTAAAAAAAAAATTGATATGTGTTATAATTTATAATTTTAAAAAATAATCTTAGCTTCCTAATTTATTTTTTATTATATTTATTTTGTATTTTACTAATTATTTTATGTCATTTATGTCCAAAGCCCTATCATTTTAACATTTTAACGCGAGTCTAAGATTTATCAAATATTTATTTATCGAGGTTTATTATATTTTCTTATTTCCTAACCTTCTCTAACATGAATTTTAAATATTTAAACTCGAGGTATTAAATTCTTGTATCTTTTTGCATAAATGGGCTTTATCCACGTAAAACGGGAACCCATGCCTAAAAAAGAAATTATGATAGAATTATAGAGTCAAGTCAACTATAAAAGTTGGGGTTAATTTTACTCATGGTATACCAACTATCTTTCTAATCACAGTTTGATATATCAATCACCGTTTTGCACACTGTAGTACCCCAACTTCTAGGTGACCTCCCATTATGGTACATATGACCAGTTACTGCAGGTTAACTGTGCCACGTCAGCACTTTGTTGGGTTTAATTTCACTTATGGTATACCAACTATCTCCCTAATCACAGTTTGGTATACCACTTTATACGTATTGTTTCATTTTATTTTTTTTTTCAAAAAAAAAAAAACAGAAATATATAAATCAAATTTTTTTTTCTTTTATTTTCTTTGATTTATATATATATATATATATATATATATATATATTTTAAAAAAATAAAATGAAACAATATGTATAAAGTGGTATACCAAACTGTGATTAGAGAGATAGTTGGTATACCATAAGTGAAATTAAGCCCAACAAAATACTGATGTGGCACAGTTAACCTGCAATAACATGTCATATTTATCACAATACGAGGTCACTTAGAAGTTGAAATACTACAGTGTATAAAACAGTAGTTGGTATACTAAACTGTGATTAGGGAGATAGTTGGTATAACACGAGTCAAATTAAACCATAAAATTGAGATCCATTTGGACTTAATACGCCCTCTTTAAGTGCAATAAAGCAGTCTATCTTGACCATAACTTGATGGCCAAGTTTTCCTAATTAAATAGATGGCTCATTGCTGACAACATGCATGACCTAATTAGAAAAAAGACAAAAAAAAGAATTAAAAAAAAACCCATTATTTAAACAACTCTTGACGTTCAGCAATGGAAATTTCAGATTCTAAATTATCAGAAACAAAATTAAGAGAGAAAATTAAAAATGGTCGGGACCAAGGGGCATGTACTAGTAATTCCATATCCAGCACAAGGTCATGTTAAACCCTTGATGCAGTTATCTCACAGGTTAGCCAATCTTGGATTCAAAGTCACGTTTGTTAACACTGAATTTAATCATAAGAGAGTGATTAGTGCAGCTAATCATCCAATAGATGATTCAAGTGTTAGATTGGTGTCAATCCCAGATGGGATGGGATTTGAAGATGATAGAAAAGATCTTGCAAAATTGTGCGAGGCAATTTTGACCACCATGCCTAAAAATCTTGAAAAACTCATTCAAGAAATTAACATCAAGGCCTTAAAGGGAGGAGATGATGGTGCCATGATTAGCTGTATAATTGGTGATGGATACATGGGATGGGTTAGGAATGTTGGTGAGAAATTGGGGATTAAAGTTGCTGTTGCTTGGCCTTCATCTGCTGCTATGTTTTATTTGCTTCAAAAAGTTCCTAAACTTATTGATGATGGATTTATTGATCATGATGGTAAGCTTACTTTTCTTTCTTTCTTAATTTAATTAAGATTCTTATTTGCAATTTCACTCAAAAATGACTCAAATAGGACTTCATCATACTTCGGTTGCAAATCTATATATGTTATTTAGGGATTTTTTTTTTTTTTTTTGATGTTATTTTGTATAAGGTAAAACACAGCTTACATGTTCTTGCCCTTCATTTATTGGGTTTCAAGTGTATTCTGTTGAACTCCTTGATGATGTTAACCAACGAGCTATGGCCCATTAGGCCTCAACTCTTAGCTTAACTCTTTGGCCAATACCCACTGGATGAGCCTCAGACAGATATAAGTCTCAACCCAAGACAAAAGAATCTATCAATAGGCCTAATGTAGGGGTGACAATGGGACGGAGCGGGCACGATTTTGTATTTTTCACTCCGTCCCCAACACTTGTGGAGACAGTTTCAGAGAATTTCCACCAAACGCTTTAGGGATTTTTCATCCCCATATCCTCCCTGCATGGATCCCATCAGAGAATCCTTATCATAAAAAAAAATAAACTAAACTTACTAGCCAAAATATATTACCAACTTCAGTTTACTGATTTTATATTCATTACACTAAAAAATAAATTTAGTTAGGGTTTTACATATAGCGATCCCTGTTCCTAAGCCCATTTGAGTTTCAGGGTTCTCTTGTCCTCGTTCCCGTGGGTAAAGCTTTCGGTTATTCCCCATCCTTATCGGTTCAGATGCCAAAGTTTTCAGATATTTCCCACCCAATTGCCACCCCTAATGCCTAGTGTCCGCACCAATTTTAAAATACCAAAAACTAGATCCGGCTTTAGCGAGAATTTCGTCCCTCTAAGGTGGGGGTTAGGTTACCAGTGATCACTCTGATGCCAAAGTTAGCCAAGAAATAAGAAAATATCAGATGAGACGAATTTGTCCCCTTTTATGAGACGGAAGATCCCCGTTTTATAGGAGTTGAAACCTTGGGTGGGCTCATGAGGCATTAGGTCTATGATAGATCCTTTTGTCTTTGGTCGAGGTTTAACTAGGCATTGGCCCTAAGAGTTAAGCTGGTAGTTGAGGCTTAATGGGTTATAACTCATCGGTTAACGAACGTTGTAATTGAAACCTATTAAATTCTTTATAGTAAATAAAATGTGTGTGGATCATAGAAGGCATGTAACAAAACTGATAAAAAAATTATTTTAAATGCTAATAAAGATTGGAGATATGAAAAATAAATATTACAGAGTTCAAAGGGAAAGGAAAATTTTTATAAAAAAAATTTGAATCAATGGATATCAACTATAAAATTAAGGAGCTCAATAGCAAAATAGATAAAATTGTGAACCAATAGTATAAACACAAAGTTTAACAATTTGTAGAATATGGTTGTAATTGAGAGACATAATTAGTTATCGAAATATGTTAAATTTAGAGAGCTAATTTTCATTACAAAATTGCGTATTTGAGCGAATTTTCATTTTTACAGGGTTCTCAGCCGAGAAACAGATAATCCAGCTGTCCAAATACATCCCTCCATTTAATACAGAAAACTTCCCATGGAACTCATTTGGGGATTCAAACTCACAAAAGACGATGTTCAAGTACCTGAAAAGGTCAACTGAAGATTCACTCCAAGCAGAGTGGAAATTATGCAACTCAATTTATTTAATTGAGCATGGAGCATTTTTCCTATCTCCAAATCTCCACTCAATTGGCCCATTAATGTCACCAATTTCACCAACTGAAAATTCAAGAGCACAATTCTGGAAAGAAGACCCAAGCTGTCTTAAATGGCTTGATCAACAACAACCTCGATCAGTCATTTATGCAGCATTTGGTAGCTTCACCAATTTTGACCAACCCCAGTTTGAGCAACTAGCTCTAGGCCTCCAACTCACAAATAAGCCATTCCTTTGGGTGGTTCGTCCTGAAATTACACAAAACCAACTGAACAAAAATTACCCAGATGGTCAAATTGAGGGTAGAAATGGAAGAATTGTGGGTTGGGTACCTCAACATAAGGTTTTGAGCCATCCTGCAATTGCTTGTTTTGTTAGCCATTGTGGTTGGAATTCCACAATTGAAGGTATAAGCAATGGGGTGCCTTTCTTGTGTTGGCCTTATTTTGGTGACCAATTTCTTAATAAGAGTTATATTTGTGATAAATGGAGGGTTGGATTGGGATTGGATAAGGATGAAGCTGGAATTGTAAGGAAAGAAGAATTGAAGGGGAAAATTGAGCAATTGATTGGGGATAAAGGTATAAAAGAAAGGTGTTTGAAAGTGAAGAATGTGATAAGAAATAGTGCTGAAGAAGGGGGGCAGTCCTCAATAAATTTTGCCAAATTTATCAAGTGGTTGGAACATGGACAATGAGCTTTTGGGCCCAAGAAAGCATAATGGGCCTGACCTTTTCTTGAAGCCCATTTGAGTATCCAGATATCGGCCCAATCACCAAATGAATATCTTTTCTTTTCCAGTTTGGAACTATTTGGTGAAAATTAATTTGTAAATATTTATCCTTCAATGACGAGAACTTAATAGTATCAATAAACAATTATTTTGATGCTTTTATTTATATATATAGATGGATGGAGTTCCCCAAGCTTCAATTGTTTCATTTCAAAACTTACATTGTGTTTGTTTGACTTTTGAGTGATTGGATAAAGGAATAATTGGAGGATATGAGTATTCAATATTCATTTCTATATACATATTTATATGTCACTACTCCTTCCATTAACAAATGATATATATATATAGACACACACACACACTACGTTTTTGCATATTAGATACTAGTTAGTCTTTATATTTTATGAAATAATTATATAGATCCTAAGTTCTTTTCTCTATCTTTTTGTCCGAATCAATGGCCAAATTGAATTAAATAGAATTATATTGACAAAATTACATTTTTCTCTGTTTTATTGTGTTGAAATATATTAATATTGTTTCAATTATATATTCTTTTTTCTTCTAATCCTTATTTCTCTTAATAATTGATTTATTAGTTCTCATATAATTATAGGATTTTAATTTACCGATATAGAACTATACAAAATTGTAAACCTAAATTTATTTATCTCGAATAAAATTTAAGGATAAGATGAACAAATTATATTGTATTGAAAAATTATCAAGATTCACAATGATATTCAATATTAATTTAAAGATTTATATATTAAATGATAAAATAAATAGAAAGACCTAGTATAATATGTAAAACCTTAGAACTAATAAATTGTTTACCGATTGAGTAATATACCTCAAAATTTTAATCTTTGATTAAATAAAACAACATTTATTTATTGAAAGATGTCCATTATGTTCCTTATTGGAATTGTTAATTTCTCATTCGAATTCTACAGAAATTAAATTATTTCAAACAAATATGGTAATGAGCTTTTGATGTAATTCACAATCCATTACAGAGTTTATTACATCATTACCGAACGAAGCCTGAACCTTAATGCAACATTATATGCATATTGCTAAAGATTGGGATTTGGATCATATATAAGGCACGTGCTACATGCAAACTCTTGAAATAAAGATTTTTATTACTTTCTAACAGAAAAATAACCTGAAAAAACTAAAAAGAAAATCAAGAGAAAGCGTAGGACCACATATATACGTACAAAACTCAAAGCAAAAACTAAAGAAAGCAAATAATAATTAAATTTACAAATCAACAAATTAGCCTTTCATATATATTGGACATGCCATGGCCAAGGTGGAGAGATTTCTGGGACCCATTTTCTATGAGCCAAAATGGTTCTATCTCCATGTGAAGATGATGATGATGCCATCATCATGGTGAAATTCCAAATTTATAAATAATTATTTAAGTCTTTCTTTATTAAAAGCAAAAAAAAAAAAAAAAAAAAAAAAAAAAAGAACATTCTCAATCTCAAATGCTGGGAACAAAGAACACACACCCCACAAAATATTGTCAGGTAGGAATTGTTGGTTGCCAACCAATGAGAGATCTTGTAACCCCACTAAAGCAAAAATTATTTATTAAAAAAGAAGAATAAAAATAAAAATTGACTTGAGATTTTGTTTCTTCTTCTTTATTGAACAAGCACCACCAGCTGGTTGTATTTAGAAAAAGATTTATTTCAGCTTTCATGCTTATCTCATATCACTTTCCCCAATCATGAATTTGGAAGATAGGATCGGATACTGACAGGGTGGCTTCTTACTTGTTAGTTTGTTATTAAGACAGAATCAACCAATTTTACTGACGTGTCTACTCTTTTTCTTATATATAATAAAATATAAAGAAAAGTGTTTTTTGAGTACTGACTTGGAATCCTTCCAAGCTTCTAAGATCATGCTTCTTTTATTACTACTGCTGCTACTACTTCTACTATTATTATTGTTATTATTATTATTATTATTATTATTATTATTGTCATGAAAAAAGAGAACTTTTGTCTTTTACCAATCCCAATCGACATTAGTACGCTTTGGGGACAATCCAGGGTCAACAGAATCAATGTCGGATGGATACCTTGCACTTTTCAAACTAAACAATATGTTCTGTTTCTGTGTCCTTTTCAGAAAGATCTCACGTCACTCACGTGACAAGATGGAAACTTTTCCACCATCACCATTAAATAAGCAAAAACCCATCAAGCTCCTGTAAGAAATATCTCACTCTGTAATTTCCTAACTCAAAAAGGAAAAGTCTTTACCATGTTTATTTCTCCTAGTATCAAACATCCTTTCTTCAGCTTGGAACGGCAAGAAACCTGACAAGGAAGGTTAAAGAAAGGAGGGAACAGAAAAAATACTATGGACAATTTGCAGAAACAGATTATATAAAAGCTAAATTTAACTAATTTTTATGTAACAAGCATTAGAGAACATCCCACACTACTGATCCTCTTGCTCTATAAAAAAAAAAAAAAAGTTAAATTTGAATACTTCTCCCTATTCTCCTTGGAATTTCATTACGATTTACACGAAAACAATATATACGTTCTCAAAAATGACAACAATCGGCCTTTGGTTTAAAACTACTGACCGGCCTGTCCTAGTCACTTGGAGTTGAGCTAACTGTCCAGCATTCCATTTGCACTTACTCTACTTTCTTGCATGCCTGTGTTCCAAGTCAATAATATAGAGTCATAGCAAAAGGCGTATGGTACAGGCAACAGTGTGGAATGCAGATCAAATCAGAGAAGTGATTCAGTTTGAGATGGAAGGCAACAGTCATAGTGAGAGACACTGTACCCCCTCAGGTAAGTTCCGGGGCATGGGTATTTCTATTACGTGTCTCTGAGGATTCAGTTTTGGCACACCAGAGGACGATGATGTTCCATCCATTTGCCCCCGAACATGAAACTTAGCAAAACGGTTGATGACAGTAAATCTTTCCAACTCCAGAAGCTCTGCTCTGACGTCAGCAACTGATGCTGTCTTATCTAATCTGCATCATCGAATAGGATATATTGAAACCAGATTATGTGATTGTTGTTAGAATCAATAACCACTTTGTGGATTCCCAAAAGTCTAAAAGTTGCTCGTACCTTTCGAATTCATTCTCCAGCTGCTTTGTTCTATCATTGAAATTATTCACAACTTCCAAAATTTGCTCAGTACTACTATCAGAAATTTTGGGTTTCTCTGAGTTGCTGTAAAAGATGAATTGATAAAATAATAAGTTTTGGTCCTCCAAAAAATTGGTGTCAAAACCATACCACTTCCACATGTAATATAAAATGCCTAATTTTTTTTTATTTTCTTCATGAACAAGTACTCACATGTCACTGTTGCTCAGAAGTGCAAGAAAGTCATTTACTGAACAGTAAGAAAGACTACATGCATCCCCAAGTGATAGTCTAGAAACAAAATATGTCATGATGCCGTAGTTTGTGGCAGCGTCTGCAGAGAAGATGGAAGCTGGTGCCGGACGAAGCAATTGTTGAACAAGCTGCGTAGTTAGTACAAGCCTTCTCTTTGATCGATGTGGCAGTAAATCTTCAAGCATTTCAACCTCATCTTCAACCTGTCAATAAATGTAAAGAAATTTAAATAGATGAGACTGAAGAATAATATTGATCACACAACTCTTCTATAAACGAAATTAAAAACAGATGAAACTGAGGAACAATTCGATAACACAGTTGTTCCAATTAGAAGCAAACCTTCTCGACCAGCCGGTTTGTGGCTTGTGCCCAGTCTTGTTCAGCCACACTGCAGAAACAATACTTTGTCATCAAGAGAGCCAACAGCCAAAAGAAACATCTCAACTTGGATATAAATCAATCCAAGGAAGAGCAGAGAAAAGAGAAAAGAAAATAAGAAAAAAAAAGGCAAGCAGCATCCAGATCCCCCTCTCTAGTTCTTCCTGGCTACCAAAACTTACATATATTGACAGAGACAGGGAGAGCAGTGGATATTATGCATTCACCTTAAATTTTGAAGCCTTTTGGTTTCTTGCTTCACTTCTTTGTGCCATGGTACAATCTCAAGTGCCATGATCTTGCGTTTCTTGGGTCTCATAACGGCCACTTGGTTGGTTACCTCTGAAGGTAAAATATATGGAGATGACACCTGCCGACTTGCTACCAAAGCAGCAGCAGCAGCACCTGGCCATACTCTGACATCTTGACCAGTGCCAGCGCCATCTACCCGTTCCAAAGGGGACTGAATATGCAAATTCTGAGACGGCTTTCCGAGAGAAAATTGTGAGGCAGCAGCTTTAGCAAGCCCAGCATCGAACATAGGCGATATCTGTCCATTTTTAAGAGTCCCATACTGCTTAAACCAGGAGTTTGCCATATGCAGACTAACATGACCATGCTCCGTATGATTCAATAACACATTCTTGCTACTTGATTGAGTTTGAGAGTCATTATATCCTACTCCAACAATCTCCTGAGGAGATCTAGAATGAAGAGCAGCTTGTGAAGGAGGTTTTACAGCTGGACCATCTCTTGCTTCTGCTGAGAAGCCAAGGATTTGAGCATCCCCAGGTGGAAAAGAATTGGGCTGTGATGTTGTATTTAGTCTACCGTCTAGAAGGTTTCTGAACCTTGAAATGTTGTCATGGAATTGCTGTCCCCCCAAAGCTGCAGCACGTTGAATATCCAAAGCATTGCCTGAATCGTTCATTGCCTGCACTTGCTGCAGAAGGGCATAATTATGGGCATTATGTGAATGGCTGATGGACTCCAGATTTCTCTGAGAAGCCTGAGAAAAGGTGTCAGTGTGCCTTACTTTATCAATATATTGCTGATGAGCATGAGACATCAACAAGCCAGAATTCAGAGCAGATACAACTGAAATATGTTCTTGCCCTTGAGACGTACCACCTGATGAAGTATCAAGTATATTAGATGAAACGTGCTGCTGTAGTATCTCTTTTCCAGTCAGCTCTTCCCCATGGTCATAGCCTTGCAAATTAGACGATGTGCTAACTTCAGATGATTTATATCCACCTTCAGTGGAATTTTGATCAACCGGCACATGAGGAGCCCAAGAAGTATTGCTCATATTATTATTTGCTGACTCCACAGAGGAAGGTAAATTGGAGAACGCTTGCCTCTGAGAGGGTACATTTCTCCATACATTATATGGTCTTGCAGAGTTTTCACTCTGTTGGGACATGCCTGACAAGTTTGAATGATGAGATATAGGCGCGGTATCAAAATTTGGGAATGGTTGACCGACAGAATTGCTGTGCATTTGTTCAGAAGCATCTTGAGAGGGCACTTGGTTAAAAGGTGAAAATCTGCTAGAACTACCAGGCAAGGATGCTTGAGAAGATTGAGATGACACCGGTAAAACAGATGGATGCATTTGTAATTGACTTCTTGTTTCTGGTCGATTTGGTGAAAATGATACAGCAGAGTTTCCCTGCATGTTGACGTACGGAGACAAGCTTGTAGGTCCAGGATTACCAGATTTATTATCCCAATTTGTTCTTTGAGCAAGTTCATGTGACGGAGGGGAAGTATTAAATGAAGATGGAGTTTGCCAAGCCTGACTTTCCTCTCCTAACTCAGCAGTAACTTGTCTAGAGTTGAGATCATTTATAGCCTGTGGAGACCTCACAGGGATGAGAACACTGTTTGGATTGGCCATTTTCTGAGATGGAGGAGCCAGCCTCAAACCGAACCCTTGGGACACACAGGACTGTGCATAAATTTGGGCAATAGATGTATCACGTGAATCTGTTCCATGCAATGCAGCCAATGGACTACAGTCGGTGGATCCAAATTGTTTAAAGGTGTCATCATCCTTTGATTGGTCAACCTTGTGCAGCAGCTCAAGCATGTGTTCACTGCACATTTGTGTCAATTAAAGATTCCATTAGACCTTTAATTACAGGCAGCAGTTGAAGAGCTATACCATGATTAGGAGTTGAGAATTAAATAATAACAGACTTTAATTTTGCTACATGATTCAAAAGGAAAATATGCAGAACTCACTGACAGCCTTCACAGAAATGCAAACAATAAATGGATTATAATGACAAAAGTTGAAAGATATGAGATAATTTTTTTTTTTTTTCCGAAAGAAATGACATAAGATAATCATTAGTACTCCTAAGAGGATTAAATAAACTCTAAGCTTAACTTATCTTAATGTTTGCAACCACTGACCTTGTCTGAGCAGAAATATTTGAACCTTCAGGGAGGACTGATCCGCCAAAGCTAGTTGATGCATTAGAGCCATTATCACCTCTAGAAGGTACCTCTTCTGATGCTCTCGGGCTCCCTTGAAAATTAGGTATGGATCCCTACAAAGTTGACAGTTTATGTCGCTAATTAACAACTGATAGGATGCAATCAAAAGAAATATCCTTGATGATCAATGAAAACGTATTCACCTTATCTACATTCATTGCACTACCAGAAAAGTTGCCAAAAAACTTTAACTGCCCTCGATGCCCTTTCTCGTGGCTATCTAAGCCTTTCATGGAATCATTAGAATTCTCCCTCTGTTGGCGATTCTGCTGCTTTTCTTGTGATTCATGTGCTCCCTCGTACACATGAGGACCATTACTCGTCTGATGTTGACTATTTACCATCTGTCCCGTCCATGTATTATCTGAATGAATAAATCGTTGACCCTTTTCACCATCCTGAACTGCTGGCTTCTGAGGGTTGTAATTGACAGTGGATTCACGCGAACTATCATTGCAAAAATCCTCTCTCTGTTTAGCCAATAACTGCATTCCGGGCTGATGAAAACCAGGGAAAGTGGAGTTTGTGTTAGAGTCAGCAACCATAGGAAAAGGTTTTGAACTGAAGGACGATGCACTCTGCAAGTTGTTGTTATCAACCCAGCTGACCTGTTGCCTCTCACTATCCACAAAGTTTGAAATATGATTATCCGTTGACTGCTCCGTATTTTGGAAAGTCAAGCCACTCCACTCCTCCTGTAGCCCAGTATCACTGCTGGAAGCCTCTGCCACAGCAGACTGCATAAGAGCACTCCAAGTCCCACACTGAATAGATGAAAATGAATTACAGTCTGGATTTTCCAATGTGTTGCCAAACCCCGCAGCACCAGTGTCTGGTCGACTTCCAAAAGCATCCCATATGTTCTCATCCATATTGTACAAAATCTTTGCTTCCATTGGGTCTAGAGGAACCAGACCCTGCGAAGAACCAAACTGCTTTGTTTGTTGAATTGCAGGCCACACACCTTGCTCTTGTCTCGGATTAAACTCCTTCGTAGATGCATTACCTTGTGCCGCATTTCCCTCCTGAAGATTTCCTGGAAAAATTCCACTGTTTAGACCCTGAACAGGAAGTTGTCCAAAATTACTTTTCATCTGAAGTTCCGAAACAGCATTCTGATCCCCTACAGAGGGGTTGCCAAATCCAGAAGATTGTACTACAGATTTTGGTGCTTGACCACCAGCCTTGGCCAACAGATTGACAGAATCAGGGGCCATTCCTTGAAAATGGGGATATTGGCTAATGTTGGCTCTTGCATTAGAAACAGGCGTACCATATAAAGAGACATCAATTTGCTGAGGAGTAAGACCGATGGAACGCAAAGCCTGACCTTGTTCTTGGGGGAATATCATTTTATTAGATACACTTGGTGCAACAGGAGATGCACCTCGCTGCATCCAGTTCCTTAGCATTTGTGTGGCATCGTGAACAGGCGTTCCATTAATGAGGGGCGAAAATTGAGCCCCAGCTGCCTGTCTGGGAGAAACAGAAAACTGGTTTAAGGGGTTCTGTTGCCTCAAATCACCTAGCTGCTGCTGTCTCTGAAATTCTTGCAGTTGCTTGAACATCATGTGTTGCTGCAACACTTGCATGTCATTATACCCAGGCTGCTGCATTGTTTGGGGATTTGGAGCATTCAACTCTTTGTCTCTCACAAATTGTTGCTGCCCTCTATGAAAATTATAGTCGCCGGAAGCTTCGGTAACCTCTGATCGTTCCGAATTTGTTGTTAAGGTGGGACTATCAGCACATTCATTATCAGGCTGTGATTTGAAGATAGAAAAGGCTCTGGAACTCAAAATTTGCTGGTCATAACAGGTGCTTCCACCATAAATTCCTGGTTGGTTCTGGTTGGGGAGGAAATTCTGGCGTCCGACCAAAGTTTCATTTGTATTCAGTGGGCTTTTTGTGGTGAGACTTTTCAAGTACTCTGATCTTGGAGTCCATTGGGTATAGTTTTGGTTTAGAGGCATGCGCAAAGACTCAACATTACGTCCTCTCACAGAATCTGCAAAAAAAAAAAAAACCGATATCACATCATATCCCAACAGAGGCGTGAACCAAAATGTACCATTGAAAAACATAGTTTCACAAATCAAAATCCCCTTTTACATATCCAGTCACAAATTCTAACTGATTACGTCTCGCAAGTTGGAGAATCTGCTAGAGAGATATAGAAGTGCATATCATTGATACCTAATGGTTGTAAGGTACAGTTCTTCAGATTCGATGTTGGCGGTCCACCAGTCTGTATCGGCTTCCCAACCCAGTGATTGTAATCAAGTATTGGCAAATTTCCTCCAACAGTTCGTGACAAATGTGATATATGGTGGTTCCCGGAAGATTTATCTAGCTCATACACATTGCAGATACCGTCTTCAACTTCGTTACCAGGCATTAAAAATTAAGACTGCAAAATACTTTCCAGCTAATGGTTCAAGTACAGAGTAAGTCTATCCATTGATGAGATACTATAAATGGTCAAACTGCCCAAACCTCAAGTAATCATCCTGCAAAAGTTCACTTCAATAAGCCAAATCCGGAAGTTCTATCAATCCTAGAAAATGGACATGGAAAAAAGGCAACCAAAAGAAAATATTATGTTGTTTAAAGAACATAAAGGAACAACCTTGGCACCTCAAAGCTACTCAAACTAACTCTCTTATTAACTAAGAGAACCAAAGACATGAATCAGTTTGAACTTGCAATACTTGTCCATCTGATAGAAAAGTACTGACCTCTAAACATACTGCATAAGTTCAGCATTCAAAGGAATCAGTGGGGCAAAAGTTACAATAAAACCTAATCAAAAACAAAAATGCTTTCCTAAAGAAAAAAGAAGTTCAAGAATAAATAGATATATAAAAATAGATGAAGATAAAGAAATGGATAAACTCAGGCGTTCATACACTAACCCAAGTTGTGAAATTCAACACATAAACATAGAGAAGCAAAATTCAAAGATCAATAATTAGAAAGATATAGAAAATTAAACCAAACTCACAAACACTGACAAACCCTAATCACAACCAAACAAACCAACCCACTTTCAGTCCCTCAAGAAACAGAACATTTGCAACTTAATTTCACCACAATTAGAACACAAAATAACACAATTAACACTAGTATCACTCACAGCTAAAAGAAGTATAATTACCAAAGACCCAAAGGTGCCCAATTAGCAGAAGCACCAAAAGTGTTCACCAAACTTAGCAGTGTGTGTGATCTGAGAGAACGAGAATTTAGGGTTCTTTTGACACAAAGAGAGAGGCAAGCAATGAAGTAAACGGCGTGGCTTTTTTTCTAATGAGATGATCAATTAAACGAAGCCAAGAACCAAAAAATTTTGTTGAATGCTCGTTTAATCCTCTGGGCTTTTTAAGCTCCTAAATTTCAGTTCCCCTCTTTTTTTTACCAAAAAAAAAAGAAAGAAAAACAGCAGAAAAAGAAAAAACCACTGCTTTGAAGCTCTCACTGAACCTCTTCTTTCTCTCTCTACAAACGGTAGCGCTCTGTAGTGAGAGAAAGTTTGGACGCTGAAGCGAAGCAAAGCAAAGCGATCGACAGACACAGTGACTGTCCAAAAATTACAAGCTCAACAAACTATTATACGCTTTTAAAATGTGGAGAAAAAATGTTTATTATTTATTTATTTGCCTGTCCTTCTTTTGATTCGGAACCGAAGCTCCAGGTTCGGAGTCAGGCTTTGTGAGGGATAATTATACCCTCATTCTAGTGTGTACCTATTTGTTCGTATAGAACCGTTGGATGGAGATATTTAGAGGTTGAGCGGTATAGATCTGAAGGCGGAGAAACACTTTTTCGGATGAGTTACAGCATATCAGTGTGAACTGGATATAGGAAAAGTGTAAAAGGGGATATGCGGATTCCACGCGCTTTTAGTCACGCGTGGCCTGGAGTACCTTTTTTTTTTTTTGCGTCACTTTTTTAGTTTTTTTCTTATTTTTTTAATATTTATTATTTTTTTTTTTTTTTTTTCTAATTTATTTCCAATTTCCATGGCTAATTGGGGTTTTCTTCTCTCCTCTGGTGATTTTAACAGGTATATATATATTTTTTGGAACTAATTTCCCGCCGCCGCCTTTAGCTATAATTGAGTAGAGAGATACTCAACGAAATTGGATTTTATGTTTAATTAAAGTAACAAGTGTAATAAAATTTTGAATTTAGCATTTAATTTTTTTTATCTCTAATTACCAAAATAATACTAATAAATATCCAAAAAGTAATGGGACATTGAAAATTTTCACGAAATTAAGAAATAGTTGAAACTTGTTTTCTGAAACCTCATTATGAGGAATGGATTTTTAAATGTATAACAATTTTATCGTATATTAGAGAATAAATTAAAACTGTTTTCTTTAAATTTAGATTCATAGTCTATCTACTCTAAATATTATCTCCAAATCAGCATTTCGATAATTTACAAATAGCCTACGATAACAAGGAAATATAGGTATAAGCAGGTCAGACACGTGGAATTTAGATCTACCATAACTCTTTCGATCAAACACGTGTCCAATAAAGACCACAATTTTAAAAATCATCCTATCACAATTAAACATGTGTGAATATGGTTTTGCCTTGCCTTGCCTTGGACAACAAGTGCACTAACAACCTAGTGATCCAGACCTTAGATGTGTGAAGCTAATATGTGATTTCATCATTACGTACTAGAAGAGTCAATCATATTACAACTATATATAATCGCCTAGTGCAAGGCTGACAATAAAAGGCTAAGGCATTTCATAGGAAGTTATTATGATCATCTCTCTAGAATCCGAATGACTTAAACATCGGTGGACTTCGTCAGACACTCAGCACCTTCTAACTTTATCTCTTATTTCAGGCTAAACTCCTCCATACATGGTAGTATAATATGTGGAGATCACCAACTCATATGAAAAATAGATAATGTATAAAAATATAAAATATATGGTTTTTTATAGTAAATTTTTTTTTCTTTGTCTGTTTTCAAATTTTCCGTTCATGTATAATTTACGTTTTATTTATATTTTTTTGAGTTCTCATATGACTTATCAAGTCTAAATCAAATGACTTTCTATTTTTGGAGAAAACTTACGATATATTTAGTACACTATATCATATGTGTGTTATGCCAATAAAATTATCCCATCTAATATATTTTAAGGTATATAGGTTTTATTTTAGAATTAAGTTTGGATATTTTTTAATGCTCGTAATTGTTTATTGATATATAATTTGGATATTGTTCATTGTAATCGTAATAGATTAGAAAGAAATAGAGATAATGAATGTTTGCACAAAAAAGCAACTTATAAAACAATGCTTTACAATCAAAATTGCCCTCTCCAATTTAATTTCAATTTAGATTTTAAAATTTAAATTATTTCAAGTTATATGTTAAATTTATTTAAAACATAGTCTATCAAATTTTTTGAAATACTTTAAAATTTATTTATTTATTTTGATATTGAAAAAATTAAAAATGAAATGATTTTTTAATTTAAACAGTATATCAATGAGTTTGGGGCCAATTAAGATTTGAATTCGGCATCTCTAATCTAAGCAATTTATTTTAGCCTTTCAAGTTCTAACCATTTAGATTTTGGACAGTGATAATTCACTTTTCATACAACAAGTATAAATCTATTTGATTAAATTTAATGAATAAGTACAATATAATACTTAGAAAGATGAGATATCCCTGCAAAATCTTACACACTTTACTAATATTCTCAGCCATCCACATAAGCAGAAACTAAAGAAAAAAACAATTAATACCCAATCTTTTTGAGTCATTTAACTAATTTAATTAGAGGTGGAAAAGCAAGAAAAAGTAGAAAAAGCACGTTGACTCAAGTCAATAGTTTTTCATGCCAGGACTTACTAATTGAAGCAACAATACTTTTTTATTTTGTGGTTAATAAGTCATGACTTTGACATTCTTATGTTTCTTTTTTATTTTCTAACATTCACTTTATAATATAATTTTTTTAAAAAAAATTGACACCATCAATTCCTTGACAATGCCATTTAACTAGCTAATTAAAGAAGTTGCTCAAATCAATTCAATCCATTCGGAGTTGGGATTACTAACAAATTGATGATTTTGTTTTGTTTTATTATCAAAAAGAAGACATACGGTTCAAAAATTAGTAAAAAAATGACAATTTACATATTTTTTAGTAAAAATGATGATGTGGCAAAAGAAATTTTGTCCATTAAGCATTCTAATAGTTTGCCCATATTATTTAAAAATTTCTAACAAGATTTGAATATTTTCTGTAGAATTTCTATTTTATTATTATTTTTTTAAATTTATAATCATTATTTAATTAAGAAAAATACCTGCACTTTTAAAAAATTTTCAAAATTTATCGCTAAGGTTTGTTATATTTTTATTAACCAACTTCAAAAATTTCATATCAAAATGGACAAAAACATCCTTTGTTATATCGTGATTTAATGTTACTTATCTTTTTTTTCTTACTAACTTTTAAAGCCATGTGTCCTCTTTTTAACAAAAAAAAAAAAAAAAATCATTAATTTGCTAGAGAATGGAACTAAATGAGTAGTTTTTGAAGTTTTCGCTGAAACAATTGCAAAAGTTTCCACCTTTCAAATGCATTCCTTCGCTAAAATACAAAAGAACTGTTCTTCAGCAGATTCATGAAACCACTTATACAAGAATATTCAAACAGATTACAATATTTTGTTTTTTCTCAATTGAATGTAGGGCTTTCCTCATCTCAAGCTATCATCTCATCAAACAATAATAAAAGATATTAATCGAGGTTGACTTGAAACATAAGAGTCTATAATTGTTCTAGATAGATCTTGATTTCAATTTCTCATGAATAATAATAATAATAATAAAAATTAACCGGGAGAAAAATTACTTGAACAATATTCAACTGATTAATTAGATTAAATAATAATACAAAGCATATTGAAAGGCAAACAAGTTCTTGTGCTATAAATCAATTGCCTTTTTAGCTTTGTTGTTTCAAAATTGCCTTTTTAGCCTTTATTCTATTCAAAATTATACTCAAGTGAACCATAATCGACCATTTTACCCTTTATCTTTAACTCATATTTCGAGGATAAAATAGTTAATTACGGTTTAAATGGATATAATTTTATATAGTATAGGAGTTAAAAAGATAATTTTAAAACAACAAAAGTTAAAAGGATAATCGAGTGATATGACAGAAACAAAAAAGGTCATTAGGTAAAAAAATGAGCCAATTATAATATTTGATTTCCTAATTGTTTTTTAGATATCAATTTATTCTCTTCCTAATCTTTTGGTACGTATAAAACTAATGATAAATAATTTTAGTTCCTGAATTATGGCGAAAAACACTAGTCCACATTTGCAAAATTAAAAAATATATTATGGTCTTCTTCAATTTGTTGATGTAAATTGTTAAGGAGACCTGTCCCTATTTTACTATATTTTCAAGCCTACAATATTAGTAAATTCCTACCTCTACAATTATCTTCACCCTATTGTGGCATTGAGAGAAAAGGTTATTAGCAAAAATTAGTTGAAGGAGAAAAGGTTTATTATGACTTTTAAGACCTGTTCTAGGCAAATATTATCATTTTTCTAAACTTTACATTTAACCAACATAAAATTTGAACAATTTGGATAAAAAATACAAAGACTAGTTAGTGTATTTTTGTTAAAATTGGCTTTTGACAAAGATTTTTTTTTTTTTGGGTTAACTTTAAGTGTAATTATCTTATGGATAGATTGTTATTTTAGTAATGTAAATTGTGTAATCATATTTTACGAAACGAGATCTATCCAACGGAGTATAATACACTCAAAACTAATAAAGGATGAATGAGAAACTAATATTTAAAGTAAACTTGAAAGAAACTAATTTGTAAAGGAAGACCAATAAATAAAATTCCAGATCCTAATGTCCCTAATTTATGTGACGGTTTATAAGGTTATAAGGAAAAGTCTTTCCTTAAGTTGATAAGACTTATTAGTCAAGCTTCTTTCTCTTGCGTGCGCAGGAGGTAAACACATCCACTGCATGGATAACGTAAATGCCAGATTGAAATGGGCTTGTTCTAGTCCTTTATATTTTTCCTCTAATATCTGAATCTTTTTTAATTCTATAACAGAAAATTCTAGCAGATTAACTGTATTAAATACAATTAATAAGAATTAATTTTTCATTATGGACAGCTAATAATTTTTATTCCTTTGTTTGCGAATTTAATTTAACAATATTTCCTTCTAGCTTATATCACAACAATTTTCATTCTGTTTTGAAAAATAGAAAGAATTTCAACAGGTTTTCCTTACTAATTTCAAAAATCAAAGACTGGTAGTGTATGTTTTGGTGATAATTCTCTACACTCGGTTAAGTTCGCCTTTTTAATATTGTTGTATCCTGAAAGGCGAACCCCTTTCAGGTCTCAACCTATTTAATCAAAATTGTTCTTCCTCGATTAAGGTTTGATTAGTGTTTCTTTTCTTTTGTAATATGTTATTTAATTTGATAAAGAATCCTCTAGTATTTATTTCTATTATGCTCTTATAATTGTATATACATATATATATACATATACATTCTATTTAACAACTTTCATATAACTCCAGGATTAAATAATTATAAGGTTATGTCCATGCCAAAATTACCATTTATTTTCTATTTTAAAATGATAAAATGTATCATCTTTTCTTTTTTTTTTTTCCTCACATAATTCTAATATTATTAATATTAATTAATTAATTTATAATTTTTTTTATATAATTATACAAATAAACTCCATTAACATAGAGCTTATTTTATTAAAATAACTAAACAAAATATATTTTAAAAAAATAAAATTAGGAATAAAACTATATAACATTATAAATTTAAACTTTTCATTTTTAGTAGAGTTTATGGATAACATAATTTTATAAACAAAGAAATATCACCTTAAAAAAATTATCATGATTCATAATAAAATTTAGGGGAAACTTTAAAAATCACCCATACAGTTTTATCCTCTAATAAATCAAGGATTGTGTTTTATTTTTATCAAAAAGAGGACTTATTGTTTGAAAAGTTAGAAAAAAAAAAGGATAACTAGCATTAAATTATAACATATAAGAGGACATTTTTATCCATTTTGAGCTGAAAATTTTCGAGTTGGTTAATAAATATACAATAGACCTTTGCGATAAATTTTGAAATTTTTTGAGAAGTGCAAATATTTTTTAATTAAATAGTGACTATAAATTTTAAAAAAATTTAAAAAAAAAAGAAAATTTATGAAAAATATTCAAATCTTGAAGTAAAATTCTTAAATAATATGGGTAAACTATTAGAATATTTAATGAATAAAAATGACAAATGTCACATCATCATTTTTGAACGAAAAATGTTAGTTATCCTTTTTTTAGCTAAATTTTGAAACCACAAGTCTTCTTTTGGACAAAAATAAAATACAATTCTTGATTTGTCAAAGAGTGAAACCACATAGATGGTTTTTTAAGTTTCCCCTAAAATCTATTGTTAGTTTATAGATATTATATTAAACTAATAAAAAATAACAATATATGTTAAAGAGAATAAATAATAGCGATATTTTTTATTTTTATAACTAATATATATATATGGATTGAAATGTTTGTACATGTGTATACAAAACAAAAACTTTTTTAGATATACTTTAAGTAAATATCAAAACTAAAAGAATTATTTTTTACTTTTCATAAAAATGGTAATTTTGTATTATCATATACAAAAATAAAGGAAAAGAGAAAAGTTTATTACGACAAAAGTTAAGGGCATTAAAATATATCGATGAATTAACTAGTATAATACGTAATAACATATGAACTAATAAATTGTTTAGTCATAATTATATATTTAAATTTTTTTTTAATGAATTATAGATTTTAAACTTAATATAATTGAAGGACAAAATAATTATATATTTTAAAATTAATACGCCCTCCAACTCCATTAATCTCCTTGTCCCTCCAATCATGAGGATTTATCAAAATAAATTAAATGAAAGTTATTTGAGTGCTTAAACTGTTTCCTATCAATTTCGTTCCATGCTCTAGAAAACGACAAGAACTTGTGTGTCGTTTTCCTCCGCTATTCACAATCTTTTCTTGATCTCAAGTTGATTATATGAAACCATATAACGTGTTAATATAAGAAAATAATAGAAAACATCATCCATTAATTAAATTCCCTCACAGAGCAAATCATGTCCAAAACCATAATCAGCAAAGTTTCTAAATTTAGTAGTTCTTGTTGTCTCCACAAAAAAAAAAAATAAATAAATAAATTTGACCTTTTGTTCATGCAATTCCATTGGAAAAACCAATAAATGCAATCAAACATATAAATAAAAGCAATAGACATAACTGTAGCATCATAGGAACGATTATTAGATTACCTCTTTCTGTTGTTGACCCTATGCTTTATAAAGTCAAAGACACAGATTAAACTTGATCCCTTTTGAAAGGAACTCTTCCCTATTGTAAAACATACTTCACGAGAATGACTACAATGAACTTAAGTTTGTAATAATTTGTAATTAGTTAATTACCCATTCATCTTATCCTTCTTCCCGTTTCCCTTGCACGATCGAGGTTTCTTAGTATCAGTTTGCTTGGGAACATTGAGAGGAACAAGACTTCCTTGACAAACTTCAGCTACAAAGGGAGTCTCCATAGCAGGAATCTTCACTAACTTGACAGTCTTCTCCTTCAGATTATACCAAACAAGATTTCCAGCATCAACTGTTATAAGAACTTCTTCTTCATTCTTGGATAAAGGAAATATCCTCATACATTTAATGGATGGAAATTGGCTTGGACTCACAGAAACAAGTCTAGTCCAGGATTCCTTCACTCCATATTCCTTCATAACCCAAATATCAATATGCATAACCCCATAGATAGCAGACACTGACAGCCATTTTCCTACCATTCCTAAAGTGATCAAAGATGCTTCCCCTCTTCTCCGATTAAACTTAGGCTCTGGAACTAATCTGAATTTTTCAATCCCTAGATCAAAATCTACAATTAATTTTGGGGTGCGCAGAACCTTTCTTTGATCCACAGACCAATGCAAAGCATCACCTAAAAGCACACCCATTTTTTTATCACCACCAAGAATAAAACTCATTCCAGGGATCTTCCTCCAGGAATTCGATTTTAAACTATAAATCATAGTTTCTGTTTCAAAGTATCGCTCAAACAACCCAATAAACTGACCTAGCCTCACCACTTTGTAATCATCCACAGCAGGATCATAACCAAATCCAAAAGTCCATGAATTCCAAACAGATTTTCCCTCACACTCACGATCAAGAGTTGAAAATGGTAATGATATAACCTATGGTATAAATCAAGGGTTAACCTAAATATAAGCTAAAGGTTAATATATTTATAACCTGAGAATAAGCTTAAGGTTAACCCTAAGAATAAGCTTAAGGGTAAACCTAATATAAGCTAAGGTTTATTATTTATCTCTCAACATTTATTACGTGTATCAGTTAAGAGTTCCTACCACCTGGCAACCCACCTCACAAGCAGTTAGAATGAACGTGGAACGTGTTGTTTCACATCAGGTAACTTCCACCCCTGAAGCTATAAATAGCTTCTCCTTCAATGATACGGGGGTTGGTTCTTTGATAATCAGAGCTTATACTATTTTGACAGCAATATAATCAGTATCACCAGATAACTTTGGCATCGGAGTGTTTGTGGGAAGAACACCCTTCCCACACTGTAGCAGGTACCTTGCTGAAGGAGAGTCATAATTTAACCACTACCGGCATTCACTCTCGGAGGCACCCTCGTCCGGTCAACCCTCAATCTTCCAGTAACACCCCTTGACGATCGATCTTCCCTTAACAAATTTACTGCTGTATCGTGGCTACAACAGTTGGCGCCGTCTGTGGGAAACCGATCAAAAAGCCATCTCTAGTTTCTTTGCATCTTCAGTTTCTTTTGCGGGAGTAAGATGCCTCCAAAGAGATCTCAAGTTGCACCTTCTCAGGCCAATCATCCAGAACATACTCACAGTGAACCACGAGAGGTACCTGATCGAGAAGATGATAGTGAACATGGACGCCATCTAGAAGGCACAATTCACCCTGCTCGACGCCATCCAGAAGGCACCATTCGTCCCGGAGGGTCGGGAGTTGTCCCATCAACTGTACCCTTGGAAGAATATGAATTTCTCAAGAGGAAATTTGAGGATAATAACCGCCGGCTTGAAAGTTTACTCACGTTTATTCAGCAAACTCATCCTCAGGATAAGCTTCCCCCACATTTACAGCCTAGGGGAAAAGATCATATAGAGCCTCATCATCCTGAAGACGATGAAGTGTCACACCCTTCACACGACAGGGTAGAACAGCACAACAATCGCAAGAAAAATGATGCGTACTATGAAGTGGTGGAGAGTACTTTCAGAGAAGGAGGCCTCCATACTACAAGAAGAAGGAATAATGAGGAATCCACATTCAGCGTAGTAGAAACCAGAGACTTGAAAAAGATGATTGAGGAAGTATTAGAACAGAAAAAGCTAGTTCCTGCAGGTGAAGAGCAGCCAGGAAGAAAAGTCCCCTTCACTGATGAGATAATGAAGAAACCCCTCCCAAAGAAATTCAAAATGCCTCAACTAGCTACATACTCTGGCAAAGGCGATCCCCATGACCATATGCAAAGTTATGAAGCTGTTATGCTACTCCATGGATGGGAAGATGCAATCATGTGTCGGGCCTTCTCCCTCACCTTAACGGAACATGCTCGAACATGGTTCAACAGCATGAAAGAAGGATCCGTCTCTAGCTTTGATCAACTCAGGGAGGAGTTCATAAATGCTTTCATCATCAATACAAGGAAAAAGAAGGATGCTACATACCTTCTTACCATCAAGCAGGAAGAACGAGAAAGTTTAAGGGATTACATTGAGGAATTCCGTGCTGCAACTTTGGAGATTCATGATCTTCAAGTAGGAATGGCGGTGGCTGGAGTACTTCAAGGAACAAGGTCGAGAGATTTCCAAAAATCCCTTTCTTATGATCAGCCTTCTACTCTTGGGGAGTTGTTCAGTCGAGCTAGCAAATTCATCCTTTCTGAAGATGTCATGAAGAACGTAACTGGAGGCTACCAGGATAGGAAAAGAAAGGAAAGGGATGAGCATCATGAGGAAGCAAAGAAAAATGGAAAAGGGAAAGAGGGGAGTCGTGCCCCCAAGTTAAAATTTGAGAGCTTCACACCCTTACTTGAACCTCGCTCCAATATCCTTGCAGCAATAGAAGGGTCAGGGCTACTCACATTTCCTCCAAAAACTGACAGGACAATGGGAAAGTTTGCTGATGCTTACTGTCGATTTCATAAAACCCATGGTCACTCTACAAACAGGTGTAGAGAATTAATGAACGAAATTGAAACCTTAGTACGTCAAGGGAAGCTTGGAAGATTTGTGTATGCCGAAAGATGGAGGGAAGAGAGACCCTCATACTCAGAAAGGGAAAGATATCAAAACAACAGAGGGAAGGATGACCGCAGTTATGCTAAGCCAAAGGAAGATAGGAAGGAGAAAGCGTCTGCGTTAGATAATAAGCCAGCTCATCCAACAATAAATGTCATCTCAGGTGGGGAGACCTTGGCAGGAGGATCTTCAGCTTCAAGAAAAGCCTATGCGAGACAAGCTTATGAAGTGAACAATGTCATGAAGATCCGCGATGAGGAAGTTATAACCTTTACCTCTGCAGATCAAGGAAATGTGGTAACTCCCCATGATGATGCAGTGGTCATTTCGGCCATCATAATGAAGTTCCCAGTGGAGAGAATCCTTGTTGATATTGGAAGTTCCGTCAATCTCCTTTACTGGAATTGTTTTGAGAAGATGAACATATCCCTCGATAGGCTGAAAAAAGTGCAAGCCCCTCTGTTTAGTTTTTCGAATGAAGCTGTCCCAATAGCAGGGTCGATCCAGCTACCAATCACACTAGGAGAAGATCCTTGTAGTACCACAAGGATGGCAAACTTTATGGTGGTTAGGTCGACATCTCCGGCCTATAATGTAATCCTTGGAAGACCGTTACTAAATGACATGGGAACCATAATCAGCTCAAATTATCTACTTGTGAAATTCCCTACACCCAATGGAATAGGTCAAGTCCGAGGCGATCAGAAAAAAGCTCGCATTTGTCACATATCCTCCATCAAGGGAAAGCAGACTGCAAGAGGGGAAACACTGGCAATCTCGGGAAAGGGAGAATCAGAGAATAAGCCTAAGCCAGTTGAAGAAGTTGAGCCCATAAGGCTGAAAGAAGACGATCCAGACAAAATCACTTACATTGGGACACGAATGCAAAAAGAAGTGAGGGATGAAGTGATAGATTGCCTAAGAAAGAATGTTGATGTCTTTGCTTGGACACCCGCTGACATGCCAGGAATTGATTTAGAGGTAGCTTCTCACCATCTGAATGTTGATCCAGAACTAAAACCAGTCAAGCAAAAAAAGAGGAATGTAGCACCGGAGAGGCAACGAATCATAGAAGAAGAAATAGACAAGCTACTCCAAGCTAACTTCATCAGGGAAGTTCAATATCCTGAATGGATCGCTAACATTGTGATGGTGAAAAAGCCAAATGGGAAGTGGAGGATTTGCATAGACTTCACTGATCTGAACAAAGCTTGCCCAAAGGATTCATACCCGCTCCCTCAAATCGACAAGATGGTGGACCAGACTTCAGGATATGAATTGTTGAGTTTTTTAGATGCTTTCATGGGGTACCATCAAATAAAGATGAACCCTTCGGATGAGGAGAAGACTACATTCATCACCGATAAGGGGACGTACTGTTACAGAGTGATGCCCTTCGGACTTAAAAATGCTGGGGCAACCTATCAAAGAATGGTGAATAGGGTGTTTAAACCTTTATTGGGTAACACCATGGAAGCGTACGTGGACGACATGATCGTTAAAAGCAAGAAGGAAGAATCACATATTGAGAAGCTCACTAAAGTATTTAACATTCTGAGAAGCTTCAACATTAAACTCAACCCAAATAAATGTACGTTCAGAGTGGAGTCAGGAAAATTCCTAGGCTACATGATCACAGAGAGAGGCATTGAAGCAAACCCCGAGAAAGTTCAAGCTATACTGGACATGAAGCCTCCAGCTTCAATCAAGGAAGTGCAACGCCTAACAGGGAGGATAGCATCTTTAAATAGATTTCTATCCAAGTCAGCAGAGAAAAGTCTTCCATTCTTCAAAACGTTGAGAGCTGCAAAAAACTTTCAGTGGACCCCAGAATGTGAGAAAGCATTTGAAGAATTGAAGGAATATTTGAAAGAGATACCCCTTCTAACTAGACCTGAGCCAGGAGAATCATTGTTTGTGTACTTAGGGGTCAGCAATGTGGCATTGAGCGCAGTATTATTGAAGAAAGAAGGAAAGATTGACAAGCCTATTTACTACGTCAGTAAAGTCCTCCAGGGCGCTGAACCTCGATACCCATTTGCTGAGAAAGTTGCACTTGCATTAGTGATGGCGTCTCAAAAGCTAAGGCCTTACTTCCAAGCTCACCGTATGATAATATTGACAGATCAACCCCTACGTCAAGTCCTACAAAAGCCAGAATGTTCAGGGCGCCTCACTAAATGGGCAATAGAGTTAAGCGAATATGACATCACCTTCGAACCAAGGCAAGCAATCAAAGGGCAGGCTTTAGCTGACTTCATTGTAGTATGTACAGGGGAGAAAAAGTCAGTTGAAGGAGTTGCAAGCATGTGGAAATTGTTTGTCGATGGAGCATCTAGTTCATCTGGTAGTGGAGCAGGGATAGTGATCATATCTCCCTAAGGAGATCCTTTGGAGTATGCCTTGGTTTCAACTTTCCAAGCTCGAACAATATTGCCGAGTATGAAGCTCTTATTGCTGGAATGAAGCTAGCCCAACAGCTACAGGTGAAGAGGATAACAGCTCATAGTGATTCACAATTGGTGGTTCAACAGTTCCATGGAGAATATGAAGCAAAAGAACCTGTTATCATCCAATACCTTCGCAAGGTCAAATCCTTGTCCCAAGAATTTGAAGAATTCCAGTTGACGCAGATTAATAGAAGTTCTAATGCCCACGCAGATGCATTATCCAAACTTGCCTCGTCTTTAGACACCAAGGGAAGAATCGTGCACCTCGAAGAACTCAAAAGACCAAGTATAGAAGAGAAAGTGGTTGCATGTATTATGGAGCAACAAGACTGGAGAACCCCATTTATAAAATTCTTGAAAACAGGAGAGCTTCCCACTGATTCCATCGAAGCTAAAAACATAAAAATGAGAGCAGCTCGATTCACCTTGATTGGAGATATTCTATATAAGAAAGGTTTCTCCCTGCCACTTCTCAGGTGTCTTGGTTTAGACAAAGCAAAGGAGGTGCTAGCGGAAATACACGAAGGAATATGTGGACAGCACTTGGGAGCTAGAGCACTAGCCTCTAAGGTTTTGCGAACTGGATTCTTCTGGCCTTCACTAAGAGATGACGCGCTGAAAAAGGTTAGAGAATGCGATAAATGTCAGAGATTTGCTCCCATCCAGCATGCTCCTGCTTCAGTTTTCAGAAGCTCTATTGAACCAACACCTTTCGCCAAATGGGGATTGGACCTACTAGGACCTTTCCCACAAGCAACAGGAGGAAGAAAATTTTTAATGGTAGCAACTGATTACTTCACCAAATGGGTGGAAGCTGAGCCTTTAGCCAGTGTCACTGCAAAAAAGATAGAGGGAATTGTTTGGAAAGACATCATATGCCGATTCGGGATTCCAAGAGCTTTGGTAGTAGACAGAGGAAAACAGTTCGATTGTGATGCATTAAAACAACTCTGTGCAAACCTTCACATCCAACTAAGCTATGCCTCAGTAGCCTACCCGCAAGCCAACGGTCAAGTAGAAAGAGCTAATCAAACCATCAAGGAAGGCTTGCAAATGCGTCTGGACAAAGCAAAAGGAGCATGGGTAGACGAACTTCCATCCATACTTTGGGCATACAGGACTACAAGTAGAGTCTCTACGAAAGAAACCCCATTCAGCCTTGTGTATGGAACGGAAGCTTTGATCCCAGTCGAGATAGGTGCATCTTCACCAAGGATGGTCGAGTTTGATGAAGAGGCCAATTCTGAGGGACTTTGTACCAACTTAGACCTTTTAGAGGAACACAGAGAACAAGCATGCATACGCCTGGCAGCTTATCAACAAAGGGTATCTCGCTATTACAACTCTAAGGTGAAAGAAAGACCATTCGCAGAAGGAGATCTTGTCTTGAGAAAGACAGCCATAACCAATGCTCACCTTGAAGATGGGAAGCTCTGTCCAAATTGGGAGGGGCCATATCGAATAAGAAGAATGGTTGGGCCAGGCACTTGCAAACTTGAAACCTTAGAAGGAAAGAAGATTGGAAAAACTTAGAATGCAAATCATCTGAAGCTTTATTTTCAAAGAACTTGTATTCTGTAACTGTTATTATGAATCAATAAATTTGATGGTGCCGTGATTGCGGGCCCGTGGTTTTTCCCCTTATTGGGGTTTTCCACGTAAAAATATCGCGTGCCATACCTTTAATTTTTCGACAATGTTGCTATATTTAATTATCTTTGACGATAATCTTATGCATTTGCTAAAGATAAACCGTTTGTAATCAAGCTAAAATACGCTCTTCTATGAGGGAGGATACGATTCTCGTAATATCTCTTCCATGAGAAAAGATATAACGTTCTTCTATGAGGGAAGACGTAAACTTTGCAACATTTCTTCTATGAGGGAAGACACATATACTTATATTCTTTTCGAAGGCTGTTAAGACATATGGTAGGCCAAAAAACTTATCTTCTATGAGGGAAGAAAGTTTGCTGCCATGATGCACGCAGTAAAAATTCTTCAAGGCTGTTACGACATATGGTAGGCTAACAAGCTTATCTTCTAAAAGGGAAGAAAGCTTGCTACCATAATGCAAGCAGTTTATAAAAGATCAAACGTACAGTGTGAAAAAATTTCCAGGTATAAGTTTATGAAAAATCACACTCAATTCAATAAAAATTGTTTGTGATTGGGGAGCGATTAGCGTTAACTATGAAAGAAGGTTAACATTAAACAGGAAGGAAGGTAAATAATAAAATAAATAAAAAATTCCAAGTCAATAAATTCTCAAAATATATAAAGAACAAAAAAATAGCGAATAGAAATCTAAGATGCAGGATCGACATCGGTAGAAGGTTCATCATCAGCACCATGATCCTCATCTAAATCTTGCAAAGCCGATATCTCATCATCTGGGACTATATCTGAAGGTCCCATGACTCCATTCCTCCCATAGAATTCCCAAGGTCCACCAAGGTTCTTCAGATCATCAAACAAGCCTTTATTTACACAGGTAGCACTATCCTCCTCATTCGGATCAAAATTCTTCCAATTGGTATGGTGGGAAAGAGATTCCGTTTTTGAAAAAACTAATTCGGGATGAGAATGACCATCCTCCTGCTCAAGAATCTGCCGGGCGAGATAAAAACCTATCTTGGAGAAGCTGACCCCGGCTACACATTTTCTCTCGTAACAATCTTTGGATTCCCTATACTCACGAACTGCGGTAGAACGAATGGAAGCATGGTCACTCTTCAGTTTCTGCACCATGCTAGTCTCATCAGCTAACTTCAGTTCAAGCTTCTTGATATCATTCTTAAGGAGGGAATTCTGCTTATCTAGCTTCTCATAATCATTGCTCAGAATTGCATATTTGGATTCCACGGCTTTCAGATTCACGTGATCAGCTTCCAATGATTTAATACGGTCTTGAAGCTTCACATTTAAACTCCGACTTTCTTGAAGCTTCCCTTCAACCTCTTGAAGTTTCCCTTCAAGGTTTTCAACCGTCTGTTTTAGCTTTCGGGCAAACCCGAAAGCCACTGAAGCACGTTGAGAACCCTACCATCAAAATAAAGAAAATGAGTTATATTCAAATAAAACGCATATGATAAAGTACATATTTATATAGATACATACTTCAACGATCTTGCGCTCAGCCATATCAAGGTTGTCACATAAATCCTTGCAGTAACTCTCTTCATCACGAGGGAGAATAGAGGAAATCATCAACCTAGAAGCTACCCCCGGCATGTCAACAGAATCAGTATTTAGCAAACCAGGGTAAAATCTGAAATCCTCCCCTTGAAGAGTGCTTTTCAAAGGAGTATTTTTGTAGATGTTGTAAGATGCAACAGGCATGCCCATCCTTGGAAAGACAAGATCCATTCCAGGTAAAGATTCTGAGCGAAGTTTCTTCCTCTCACGACGAAGTGGAATATTAGGATGGATCCTCTCATCTCTGGTGTTTCGCATTGACTGGGAACCACTTCTCTCATCCCGAGCAGAGGAAGAGCGATTCGGGGATGAATTTAACACACCTTTCTTAGCCTTATTGGAAGGATCGACCTCAGAAGACTTAGACTTTGGCTGCACAGGAGGGATTGAATTCACACCAGCAGTGATCTTTGGAATAGCGGTTTCTGACGAAGCATTTGATGGAGCTGAAGGATGAGCCTTCTTCAGAGCTGAAGCATCACCTTCTAAAGTAATTTGACAAGTAGGAGAAATTTCTGCCCTAGTACGCTTCTGTCCGGCTGCAAAAGCGGCGAAAGCGGAGTTCCCAGCCGCAAAGTTAGCGAAAGTAGAGTTTTCTGATGGAGTCATGCCTACAAAAGAAAATTGTCAGTAAACATCTATATTCTGAAAAGGCGAGAATCATATATAATATCACATATAAAAATTATTTTAATTAGTCACCGTTGTCGGATAAAGAAGTCGTATGACTAGAAGGGATATCAACATTATGTGGTAAAATATTTTCTAAAGGAAGGATCTCACGTTCAGACGAAGAATCTTCGATGTTGCCCTTAGATGAGGAACCCCTGGATGAATCGGATGAAGAATCCGACGAAGAATCGGAAGAACTTCGATTATTATGAGTTTCACGATCTGAATGTGTAGAGGAAGAAGAGTTAGCTTCGTTAATGAAAGGAAGACATGAAGAGACTCCCCAACCCGTGGCAGATAGATTGGATGGTGTCAAAATTTTACTTAAATAACATTTCGTTTTACGCAACATATCAATCTCGACTGAATACTTCACTAAGAGAGAAGCACGAACCGGCCAAGTAATACCCTTTCTAACCCACACCCAGCTCCAAGGATGAGCAACTTTCCATATGTCAGCAGGAGGGTAAATAAGCAACCATTTATCTTCATAATTACCAATGGGAGGAAGATCATCGATTAAGGTGAGTGTTTCCTCACCAAAGTCGGTCTTTTGGAGGAGAAAACGACCTGATTTATCTTTGCATGCCTTTGTGAGGTATAAAAGATGAAAGAGGTTGACAGTCGGAATGACCTTCACTTTATGACAGAGAAGATAAAAACCGATGAGAAATCTCCATCCCATGGGGTGCAGTTGTGGTGGAGATAATTTGTTAGCCTTTAAAAAGGCCATAATGAAAGGAGGCAATGGAAAAGTGATACCCATGTCTAGAAGAACCTCATGAAAAGCGAAAGATTCATAAGGAGCCAGGGCAAAAGAAACATCTGAACTTGAAGGAAGTGCAACCCTCCAGCCGGGTGAAAGGGATAATTTAGCTTCAAAAGATTTGACATCATTTTCCTTGAGTCGGGTGGGAACACATCTGGCAATTACTTCATTTGAGCGAGGACCAAGAACCTCAGACCTGAGTCTCACTGTTTGTTTAGTGCGAACCATCTTCGGGTGCGAAAAATGAATATTAATAAAAAAAATAAATATAAAAAAAAAGGGGGAAAAAATAAATTCTGACAAGCAGATAAAAAGAAAGCAACTAAAAAAAAAAAAAAAAAAGAGTTTGTCACAACCGATTAATCTAAGTTGTCCGTCTCCTATCCATAAGCATCTCAAGAATGAACCACCCAATACTGTCAGCAGAGCTAAAGGTGAGCGCCTTATCCTAGGCCGACTAAGAGTAAAATTCCCCGAATTTGGATTGTCAAGTCAGATGTTCAACAAATTATATGACCGGTCTGGTAACAGGGGCCTGTGATTTCTTTATTGCAAATTCAAGTAAGGACATTAAAATGATGGGCCTATGATTTCTTTATTGCAAAGTCAAGTGGGGGAATTGAAGTGATGGGCTTTTTTAGCTCCTTGTGGCCGGGCCTAACATGCTGTTTGAAAGGCTAGATGAGGATATAAAGTGATGGATCAATTCACTAGGCCCACCATCAGACTTTATGGGCCTGCTCCACAGAACGGGCTGACCATATGAATTTAAAGGGCAACGGCCCATTTTCTTTCTGAATCATGACCATTGGATTTAAAGGGCAACGGCCCATCTTCTTTTTCTTTCTGATCCAACGGCCCATTTTCTTTTTCTTTCGGATCCATGAAGCCAATCACACTCTGTGTCCTCCGTTCTAAGTTTCCAGTTTCAGAACAAAAGTTTTTTTTTATTTATTTTCTATAAACCCATGAATAGCTTGAATTCAGTTAAGGGAAAATATTAGCAATTGTTCTGGCAAACCTTTTATCTGTAATCAACATGGAAAATTCAACATACAGTATACAGCATTAGGCAATATGAACCGTAATTTCCAAAGGAGCCGAAAAAATGGCCTGTAGATGCTCTGCTTGCATAAACAGAATTACCATTCTGAAATCCAGGCACCGAATCAAACAAAGAAGCATCGGAAGAAAAATTGCATAACCATTGTAGTAGCAAAATCAGGCCAATAGATGCTATCCATGAACAAAATCAAATAAAAAAGCAACCACAAAGAGAAACAGCAAGAAACGAAAAAGAATCGCAAAAACGGTAGAACCCAAAGCTATCTAGATCTGGCTCAATTAAACAAATTTCACACTAAATCAGCTGATACAAACAAATATTTGGATATCAAGAAAAAGCCACAGGGAATCTACCGGCAAACTGAACTCGTTGGTCGATTGAAGGCAAATGGTTCTGACTTTGGATCGGAATGGTTGGACGGAGTCTAGCAGCGAGTAACAGACTCTGATCGGATTGGCAGAAGAGACCGGCGTCAGATCGAGGTGGTGGACAGCGGCGTTGAGGCGCTGAGGAGGAGCAGCGCTGATGAGGCGCGGAGGCACTGACGGTGGAGAGAAAGCAAACCGAGGTGGTGGACGGCGGCGTTGAGGCGCTGGAGAGGAGCAGCGCGGATGAGACGCGGAGGCGTAGACGGTGGAGAGAAGGCAGATCAGGGTGAGGGACAGCAACGTTGAGGCAAAGAGAAGGAGCAGCCACAAGTTGTTCCAACAAATCTTTTGAGCAGAGAAAAAAATAAATGTTTGTCATCTGGGGCAAATATTTTAAACCCACTCACCAACAAACCTAAACCCATAAGAGTTCTACTCTTACTATTATTATTATTATTATTATTATTATTATTATTATCATAACTAATCCTGCCGAAAGACAAGTCTACAAAATCAAGTTTTCAAATCCTACCACAATCCTATCACCATCATTGTTATCATTATTATTATTATTATTATTATTTACTATTATCCCTATAATCATACGTACATTTTTTAATAATAATTATTATTATCATCAAGTTATAATTGTCATTTACTATTATAATAATAATAATAATTATTATTATTATCATTATCAACTATTATAACTATTATTGAAGATTCAAAAAGTAATATTAATCTTAGATTAATATTGTGCTTTTTAAAGCATATAGCATTTTTCAGTGAGTAATCTTCACATTTTAAGTTATTAAAAACTAATAGTCGATTTTGCTTACTTATATTTTCTGGATAGACCCAAAAAATAGAAGTGGGGAGCAACTGATATAACCTATGGTATAAATCAAGGGTTAACCTAAATATAAGCTAAAGGTTAATATATTTATAACCTGAGAATAAGCTTAAGGTTAACCCTAAGAATAAGCTTAAGGGTAAACCTAATATAAGCTAAGGTTTATTATTTATCTCTCAACATTTATTACGTGTATCAGTTAAGAGTTCCTACCACCTGGCAACCCACCTCACAAGCAGTTAGAATGAACGTGGAACGTGTTGTTTCACATCAGGTAACTTCCACCCCTGAAGCTATAAATAGCTTCTCCTTCAATGATACGGGGGTTGGTTCTTTGATAATCAGAGCTTATACTATTTTGACAGCAATATAATCAGTATTACCAGATAACTTTGGCATCGGAGTGTTTGTGGGAAGAACACCCTTCCCACACTGTAGCAGGTACCTTGCTGAAGGAGAGTCATAATTTAACCACTACCGGCATTCACTCTCGGAGGCACCCTCGTCCGGTCAACCCTCAATCTTCCAGTAACACCCCTTGACGATCGATCTTCCCTTAACAAATTTACTGCTGTATCGTGGCTACAACAGGTAAAACATGATGCTTCCTAGTTAATGGATTCATCAAGCAAACTTTACCGACAGCATTACTCAAGCATAGCAAACCATTACAAGGACCTACTATCTTGATATTAAGAGCGGGTCATGGTTAACCTCTAAAGGATTATCTAAACTGAAAACAGTGTCAAGTGAATCAAAGTTTGCGCACCTGAGATGAACCGGATGAGTATCTCCTAAAATAATCCCTAGATGAGAGTTGGTTTTCATAGATTTTTTCAAATGAGTTTTCATGAATTCGGAGTCATCGATTTGGGCACAGAAGTTTTGGGCTTTGTTCTCTTCCTATGTATAGGAAGAGACTCCGATATGGTTCAGGATGTAAAGATTACTGTGTGGTTCAAGGGACACTTTCAAGCCCTTGAAAGTTATGTGTTATCACCCTTCAAGATTTGAAAGGATCAAGAGGAAGAAACTCTTGTGAGATTCAAGAGAAAGAAACTCTTGTGAGGCTCAAGAGGCTATGTTCTTCGAGAGCTAACATATTAGGATATATATGTTGCTTGTGAGGAGGAGTAGCTAGTAAGAGAGCCATAATAACATTTGGGAGAGTTTTGAATACAAAGGAGCAGATAGAACTAAAAGAGAAAATCCTTTTAAATTTATGAACTTTGTTTTTCAACTATACTGTTCGTCTTCTTTCAGCCATCTCTAGCTCATTCGGAGTCCGATTATGCTGATTTTTGGGAGCATATTGGAGACTTTTGTTTGTTGATTCTGAACGGTAGGATCGGAATTTGGAGGTTCATAAGTTTGGATTTTTGAGTTTGCAACAGCTACTGTTTCTAGGCGCTTTTCTTACGACCAACTTTGGTGTTATTCTTATAGTCTCATTTCTAGCCGTTGGATTTAGCTCAAACTTTGACACGAGTTTGAAGACACATTTTTCTGTATTTTGGATGGTGGGATCAGTCACTGGAGGTCAGGAAGGTCCTCGTTTGTCCGTCCCCATTTAGCTGTTTGCGATTTCTCTTCTACGGGTTTTTAGCTTGAGCTTTTTCATCCATTTCGGTCTTTTGAACAGGTTGTTCTTCTGGGATTAGGCTGAAATTTGGTGAGCTGATTCTAAACTTGTTTATATTCATTTTGTGCGGTGGAGATCTTGTTTGGAGTCTAGAATTTTTGCTCATGTTGTGTAATTTTTGGTATATTCATTTGTTATTGTTATTATTGGTTGGAGCCGTGAAACTGGTTGTTGTTCACTAGCTCGGTTTTGTATCTGCTGTAAAACTCTCATATTATAATGAATATTTTATCTTGGGCCAGGAGAGGTCTCGTGGTTTTTATCCTTCACGTTTAAGGAGTTTTCCACGTAAAAATCTCTGTATTTCTTGTAATTGCTTGTGAATATTCTGCTGATTACGCTACTCACATATTCATTTAAACGATAAAAAATTTATTCCACATTTATTTCCCATCAAGAAGGACTTGGAAATGACCCTGAAACGGAGGATACTTTTTACCAGTAGCCGGCAAAGAATGTCGGTTCTCACTTCTGGCGGAAATTTGTCCACCATTTTCGGGAATTGAAGAACAACTGCTCACACTTTTTTGTTTTTGGATAAGAAGAAGAAAACTGCGCAATTTTCACAAATGCAAAAGCGTGTCATATAAACAGTTGAAGGGTGTTTTCGACATTTCGGCAGAGGCAACGTAGTCACGAAGGGAAAGAAAACATAAATTAAAAAGATTAATTTTTTATTCTCCTTATATCAAGAAATTTTATTAAAAAAATCAACACAAATGTGTTCAATTGGGATTTTATTAGGGGAATATAATAAGATGGGTGAAGCAATTGCATATCACAACTATAAAATAAATTAGCTGAAAATTAACAGTAAAAAATTAATTAATTGTTTGTTAGTTAAAAATAATTCGGATGTCTTGTTTCATCTATAATACAAAGAAGTATAAAGGTTCAAACATCATCTTCGTTACTAGCTTTGAGTTTGCGAGTTGCACAAATCTATTTAATACTTCCTCTGTTTTTATTATATGATATTTAAAGTTGTTTACTAAGATCAATGAAGTATTAATTAAGTTATTAAAATGACTAGTTTACCCTTAATACTTCTCTCCTAAAACTCTATTTTACATGTAAAAATTTTCTTCCTGCTTAATTATCAAAACTTAATATAGTATTTTTTGTATTAAATAATGAACCTTTCTCATATTTTAAATAAGGATAAATATGAGAAACTATGATATAAAATATATTGGTAATGTAAAATGTCAAATAAAAAAAAACAAAGTGAAAAACTTAAAACATCATATAATAAAAAACGGAGGGAGTATTTTTTAAATACACAGATGTAAAGAAATTTTTTACACATCACATTCTTTATAAAAGTGTGGTATACAATTTGAAGAAAACTCAAATTTTGAACCTTTTTATTTGGGGAAAAATGCATTTACCGGCAGGATATAGCTGATGCGTAGAGTTTATTTATTCATGTAACGATTAAAATTTTAGCTTATTGTTCATATTTTATTAATTTTATTTTATCTTATTTCAACATATCTCCATATGCTGCCTTTTTTAGGGATCACAAAACTTATTAATTATTACTCATTTATGCTATATATAATAATATAACCATTAACCACAAAATTGAGGAAAAAAAAATAAGTCTAAGAAAAATAAAACAAGTTTTATTGCATGATTCATAAAATTATCATGCTAACCATTCGAAGATTGTTATAATAGCCTTAAAATTATGGACTGAAAACATTTAGCACATTTTATAAAAGGAAATATAGATAATATGCATATAAAAAAAATAAAACAATAATTCAAAAGAGAATTAAATATATATAAACCTAAATGATTTTTAAAAATATATACTACATGCATCGAGGGGTAAGTAAAAATTACCAAACGAAACTGCAAAAAAAAAAAAAAAAAAAAAAAAAAAAAAAAAAAAAGAGAAATACACTTATATATTCTATATAAGTGTATATATATATACTCTCTCTCTCTCTCTCTCTCTCTCTATATATATATAGATATATATATATATATATATACACACACACGAAATTGCTTAAAAATATTAAATTTTGTTGTTATAAGGACCGATAGTCTCAAATTTGATGATTAAAAAATTACAAATTAATTTTTATAATTTAGTTTATAATTATGTAATATATTTATTGTAATAATTATTTAATTTTGATTATGAATGTATCATAATGTTTTAGTCTTGAATTTATGAATAAAAAAAGTTGTAGATAGAAAATTTGATTATAATTTTAACATTATATTGACCCTTGTTGATGGTCATTAATGGACTTAATTATACACACTCATACAACCTTTTTTTTATTAGTAATTTATAGAAAATATAATGGATTATATAATTTATAAAATTCAGATAAAAATTAAAGATACTTAAAATATGAAACTAATTAAATTTTAGTGTTAAAGTGAAACATAAAAGTAGCGTATTATGTTTGTAAATATCGATCGAACATATTTTACATAATGGAAAATGAATCTAAAAATTAGGGAATGTCTAAAATAATTAACTTTCGTTGCTAAAATTAATTACTTAAGCTAAGTTTATATTATTTTATAAATTAGTTTATTTTAATTACTTTTAGTATTGGTGACCAAATTTGTCAAATTTTATCCAGATTTGATGGAGTGTTTCATTGAGTTTTATGTTTGAAACTGAATAGTACTGTCAACATTGTTTTAGAATTTTCTACAAAATTCTAATGAAAGGATTCTTCTATTTTCATATTCAAAATCTCTTTTTCTATTCTTCATGAGACATGGCAAAATTTTTCAAAAACCGAGCACGTAATACATACAAAACAATTGTGTGATAAGATTAATATATAGATTTCATAAAATTGAAAATTAAAATTCTATTCATAAAATCGTACAAATATAAAGGTTGCATATATATATTTTCATTAATAAGTACAATCAAAATGGTAAAAAATTACAATTAAAATATTTTCAATTACGAAGGAATTAAAGAAACAGTATTTTGCAACTTAGTTCCAGTTATTTTGACAATCCATTAGGTTCATTCTAGTTATAAACTCCTAAACAATTAAATAATACATATTAACATATCCTCATTCCCGTTTAGCTAATTTTATATTCTATAAAAAAAAAAAAAAAACTCTAAAATTTCAATTTTCACCCTCAAACTTATCCAAATGTGCATTAAACTATAAACATAAAATTCTCAAAACTCAATTCTCAGATACAATAACAGATAATTAATAATTATATATAAAAATAACATCAATATAACATTATGAACTCCCACTTGGACCTTTTCTCCAATTCTAATCTTTATTTTCATGCCAAATTTCCAATTGAAATCTAGCAAAGTAGCAATACAAAATTCATAGGTTTCAGATTTTGTAAAAAATTAAATTGGGACAATTGACTAATAACAATGATGTTGGAGATATTAAGGAATCTCACATCGAAAACAAATGAGAATGAAGAGTGATATATATGTGGAGTAGATTGGGCCTTAACACAAGCCAATTGGTTTTGTGTTACATGGGCTCAACCCCACTTATATGCCCATTCATCCAGTCAAGCCCAGCACTCTCGAGGCCCGCAGAGTTTTTTCATGGTATCAGAGTAGAAGAAGACTTGATAGCCGAAAAGATCCTGGGCTCATGTTTGAAGTCATAGTGGAGTTTGGGCTAGTGGAGAAAACTGGACCCATTGATAACCTTGGGTCCTAAAGGAGAGAGGCAAAGAAATGTTTGACAAGTGACAACTGGTACAAGTCCAGTTGCACTTGAAGGAGAGTGTTAGAGATATTGGGGAATCTCACATCGAAAACAAATGAGAATGAAGAGTGGTATATATGTGGAATAGATTGGGCCTTAACACAAGCCAATTGGTTTTGTATTATATGCGCTCAACTCCACTTATATGTTCACTCATTCAGTCAAGCCCAATACTCTCATGGCTCACGGAGTTTCTTCAAATGAAACATTACCGCATCATCTCCATCTTCATCATCGAGAAGATCATAATATTGAGTAAGAATTTTCTCACATATTCGAGAATCTAAGAAAATAATAATAATTAGAATATCATATAATTAAAGCTCTCAAAACGCAAAATGATTACCAAATAAAATAAATTAGATAATTATTTTTTAATACATTTCTTTTGACCCCATATCTAATTTTGATTATACATTAGTGCTTCAATTATAAATAAAAAGTGAGACGAAGCAGAGTATGTGTAAAAATCGGGTGGATTTAGTTTATAAAATTAGTTTTATTTACTTTATTTTATAAAATAATAAATAATAATAATATATTATAATAATATTAATTAAAGAAATATAAACGGGGATTTGGGTATTTTATCGGGAATCCCCGCGGGTTTTAAACGGGGATGGAAACGAGGGCCTGCATGACAGATGGGGCTATTACCATCCCTATTCCTGATTAATAAACGGGAACAAATTCATCACCGTCCCCGTCCCCCAGCGGGAATGAATCCCTGCCACCTGATTAACATCCCTAAATACTACATTCCTCTATTTATTGTTATTATTATTATTATTATTTTGTTTTCTATCAAAATTTCTAAAGTAACATATATTTTTGGATTTATATTATTTCTTAAAATGTTTTATATTCAAATTTCTTCTTAAGAGACCTCTTTAACATCTTTTTTCTTAATGCAACCACAACTTGAAGCGTGAAAAAATCTTAAAACTCAAAAAAGCATAATAACCCATTACAAGAACCTACTAATCTTAATATTATCAAACAAAAAAGCATCCGTTTTTAGAGGATAATGTTGTTCAACAACAACATTAGCAGGTGAATCAAAACTTACAGAGAGGAGGGAATCTGGATGAAGATCTCCAAAAATTATACCTTGGTTAGAGTTAGTCTCCAGGGATCTTTTCAAATGGGTTTTGATGAACTTTGGGTCGTCGATTTCAGCACAGTATGACTTGGAGACGCATCTGAAGCGTAAGAGACTATCTACCGGAAGCCGGCTAAGAATGTTGATTCGTACTTCCGGCGGCAATTTGTTCAGCATTGTTGAGAATTTTTGAAGAAAAGCTCAAAGCTTTTTTTTTTTTTTTTCTTTTCCTCCTCCTTTCTGCTAGAAACAAAAACACAGAAGCAATACGATAAAAAATTACCGTTTTCCATAAATGACCCTTTTAATTACAATTAACCAAGGGTGTTATTGTCAGTTCACATTAACTTTTGGAGGCAATTAGAAAAACAGGAGAAAGAGGTAACTTACACATGAAGGGGAAGAAATTCTATTAATTCGCAATTTTTGAAAAAACTAAGAAATAATATAACAAAAACTAATTCAAATTTTAACTTTTATCATTGTAATTTTGTTGTATTCTTTTTTCATTTCTCAAAAAAAAAAAAAAAAATCAGTTTTCCTTTTTAATGAATTAAAAATATAAATAAGTAAAATTTACCCGTTTAAAAAATCATTATTTTTTTAGTATTTTTTGTATTTTTATTTGTCCTCCATTTAGATACTTTAATGTTTGGTTTTTTTTTTTCATAGATAACTTTTAAAAAAGTATAATATATTCATAAGAATTTATTAATAATGTAAATTGAATAACATATATACACATGGCGTTGATTTGGCATCCAGTCAATAGACTTTCCATCCTCAATGTTTCGATCAAAATAACTTTATTGAATCAAATTGTAAAATTAAATTATTTCATTACTATAAAATAAAATTTAGTGAATTTAATGAAATTTTACTCTGATTTCAACTATTATAAAACACATTCGGGAAATTATAATCGGATCTAACCTATCAACTTAAACTTTCCAGTCAACTTATTTTATGGTATGATATTAGAGCATATCAAACATAGAGGTTAAGAATTCAAATCCCAACAGTCCCATATTTTTGGAATAATAATACATGGTAGAGTATATTTGTATTATACACATTTCAAGTCCAATAAATATTTATTCTTGAACTTACATGAGTTTATCTTTCTGAGTTACACTTGTGTTTGGTAACGGTTAGTTATTGGAATTTCTAGATATACCCAAAGCTAAAATGTATTTTGCCATTTATAGTGAATGTAATAGAGGCATGCTATTATTTTTGGTTAAATATATCAACATATCAAAAATAAGATACGTTCGATTCTTTAAATATATTTGTACATTTTTTTTAAGCTGAGCATGGATCAGTTTGGTTTAAAAGCTACATGAAACTGAACAAATTGGTGAATTTTAAAATCGAACCGTACTGAATTACATTTCAATTTGGATCGATCCAAACCAAATTAAATCATGTACTGTCTAGTTTGAGTACAAACAAACAATTTTTTAATAAATTTATCTTAAAATTCTGTCATCCAATTTTAATGAAGATGGATTTAATATGTTAAATTTGAAACAAACTGCTTAATACTAAGAAAAATAAAATGAAAATATGTAAATATCATAGTTATTATTAACAAAATAAAATAAATATTTTTAAAAGTATTAACTACTATAATTTTACTATCCTACTAAACTGAAATTCCTCAAAATAATAATACCAAATTAATATTCCAACCATAATAGTACTAAATGATAATATTAATGTACTTAGGAAATAATATACGTCTAAATATATATTAATAATCCATTTAATTTGGTTTGATATTTTTGGTAAACGATTGGATTTGAAAACCAAACTATATATATAATAACAATCCGAACTAAACTGAAATAAAAAGGGAAATTATCAGTTTTATACCTAAAATTAAGTTTAGTTTCAAACCATACCTTTCACTATTTACCGAAATACCTTTTTTTTATTCTTTTATTCATTTTTACGTTTTTATACGTTTTCTCTTTCTCTCTCTTTCTCTCTTCCCCTCTCTTCCGGCGATCTTTCCCTCCGCCATAGAGCTTTGCTCTGCGCAAGTTTATCTCGCCTTTGGATTGATCTTAGATTACTCATGCCCATTTGCCGCATGTGTTCCTTACCCGACTTGCTCAGATTTTCCATGTGGCTTTGGGGACGGACTCCAGCTGCAAGCTTTTTGGGAATGGGGAAATCAAATTGGAGATCGGATGTGAGCTAAAGTGAAGAATTTCTCGAGGAGGGAGAAGGATAATTTGGGTGCAAGGTTTGGACAGTCTGGAAATTTATGGCTACTGCGTTATGCAGCTCACCAGCTCCCAGAATCAGGAGCTTGAGGAACGCCTCCGCGCAACGCCCGCCCTGAGTCCCTTGTAAGCTTAAATCTCTCCTCTTTTCTGCAATGAACCCCTTAAACACTCTTTTGTGGGTTTTGATTTGTGAAGTTTTGTGATTTGTTCTGCTTTCTCTTCTCCTTCAATCAATTAGGGGTTTAGATCAATCGTTTGGATTGAATTTGATTTTGGTTTGTTTGGTTTAATTTTAATTTGGATGGATTATTGAATGCTGTTATACCTGATTTATACCTTTGTTATACATTCTGATACACTGTAGTAACTGATTATACCTTAGTTATACCGTAATTATACCTTAGTTATACTGAGTTATACATTAGTTATACCCTAAGATAGATTGTTATACCTGATTTATACCTTTGTTATACATTCAGATACACTTTTTTCACTGATTATACCTTTGTTATACATTAAGATACACTATTTTCACTGATTATACCTTAGTTATACCGCAATTATACCTTAGTTATACTGAGTTATACATTAATTATACCTTAAGATACACTGTTATACATGATTTATACCTTTGTTATACGTTAAGATACACTGTTATTGTGATTATACCTTAGTTATACATTCTGATACATGAAGTATACCTTAGTTATACATTGATTATACAATTTTTTCACTGATTATACCTAGTTATACCTGAATTATACCTTAGTTATACTGAGTTATATTGAATTATACCTTAGTTATACCTGAATTATACCTTAGTTATACTGAGTTATACTTTAGTTATACCCTAAGTTACACTGTTATTGTGATTATACCTTAGTTATACGTTCTGATACACTTTTTTCACTGTTTATACCTTAGTTATACCTGAATTATACCTTAGTTATACTGAGTTAAACCCTAAGATACATTGTTATTGTGATTATACCTTTGTTATACATTCAGATACACTATTTTCACTGACTATACCTTAGTTATACTGAGTTATACCTTTGTTATATATTCTGATACACTTTTTTCACTGTTTATACCTTATTTATACCTGAATTATACCTTAGTTATACTGAGTTATACCTTAGTTATACCCTAAGTTACACTGTTATTGTGATTATACCTTAGTTATACATTCTGATACACTTTTTTCACTGTTTATACCTTAGTTATACCTGAATTATACCTTAGTTATACCCTAAGATACATTGTTATTGTGATTATACCTTTGTTATACATTCAGATACACTCTTTTCACTGATTATACCTTAGTTATACCTGAATTATACCTTAGTTATACTGAGTTATATTGAATTATACCTTAGTTATACCTGAATTATACCTTAGTTATACTAAGTTGTAATTGATGAATCTGTAATCTTCAGTCCAAGTTCCATTATGATGGAGTAGTATTGTGATTTTTTGCATATCTCTGCATACGATTGAATTGCTATGTCTGTTTTGCAGTGAACGATTGAATTGCAGTGATCGATTGAATTTGTAGGAGAGAGATCGATCGATCCAGATGTGCGATTTGTAGATGGCAAAACTGACCTGTGATTATCGATCCAGATGTGCGATTCCAGATGAAGAAACTGATCTGTGATTCTTGGCGAAATTGATCTGCGATTTCTTGGCGTTTGGGAGGTTTTTCAGGCGGCGGGAATCACGTATTTTGGAGATTATGTTTTTCGGTTTTGGGTTTTTTTCTGCAGATTTAGCGTAAAACAGGAATTTCCTGTTTTAGGTATTTTTGTAATTTTGGAAAGTTTTTAAAGTATTTAAGTAAATATTTCCTTTGTAGGTAAAAAAGTTAGGTGGTGTAAAAAGGTAAGTATTTATGTAAAAACCCCAAATAAAAATTGGATAAATGTGGAGCAGGTCCAATTTGAAACCGTTTGAAGTTTCAATTTTTATATTGCGATTTGGTATTGCTCAAAGTTAACATATGTTTCATTGCTTAAAGTCAATTCACGTATGAAACTATATTATAGCGCAGTTTCATGAATAACTATTGTATACATCAATGTTTTTATTCTGAATTTTAAATTTTTTTTTTTTTTTTTTTTTATCAGAATCCGATTAATCGGTTGAATATTGATGATGTTCCGTGTTGAGGATTACACTTGAGTAATGATAATAGGTTCAATTGCATTACTGTCTTAACCACACTTGATAATCAGCTCCTTTATCAATAAATTTCTGCCAGCTTCCGTCAAGATTATTTTGCTTGGAGGGATTCCAATCAAAATGTCCAAGCTTCATCACTAATGTATCACCAATCTGTGCAACATAACCTTCATTGTTTGCATGAAATATCTTCACAGAGCTCCGGCAATGGATACCAGCCCGTCTTCGAGCCTCAATCAACTCAGTGATGATGTCTCGGATCCCAAAATCATAGAAATGGTCATAAAATATCACAGGCTGAAAAACAAAACAAAATGTGTATCATAATAATGTAAAATACTCAATTATCGAAAAGCAGATGGAAGAACTAAAGAACAAGAACATCGTAGTCTAGCTCATAGAGCGAAGAGAGAGGGAGAGAGATGATTCTTCTCCAAACTATTTGGCAATTTCAAGGTTTCAGAACTTACTGTTCCAGGATGAGTCAAAATATAGGCATATCCCTGTGTCAGTTTATCTCGAGGAAATGGCCAGTGACCCTGAACGAGAAATGCAAGCCAGTTAGCTCATAAGGTCTTATATTAAACAGGATAATAACATCATTTATTCTATGTAGTAATTAATACACCAGCAAGAGTATGCATGCAATAAGTGACCATCCAAATTTGGTAACTTCCAATGATTTAAAGAGTTTATCCTGTACAAGCACATGAAAGAGAGGGGAGAAGTACCTGTGTTGATCCTGTATCATGATTCTCTAAAAATGTGACGGCACGAGAAGGCCACCATCCCAACACTCCCGTTGGTTTTCCTTGAGGATCTATTAACCTCCAATATTGGTTATGCAAAGCAGAATGGAGTATACCCTGAAAAGATATCAAAGATCAACTTGTCTGCGAGAAATTTTCTGATATCAAAAAAATTCAATGAAGATACACACCATTACTACCTCTCATTTTCTTTCTAACAAAAACTGTGTGAGAACATATATGCAAAAAGATGAACTAAACTGAAATGACATTAAATTCCAAACATTAATCCATGCATTTCTTTTGCCACATCCACAGGCACGCTCAGATTGTGAGACTAATAGGTAGATAGTTTGGTTGTTGTTTCAACTATGCTAGAGACACAAGCTAAAGAACATGATAAAGGAATAGAAAAAAAATTTCATACCAGGAAGTCTCAAGCAAAACATTAACTGATTCATTTTAATTCTAATATCTATTTAGTTAGACATGAAGAAAAAGGTATAAATATATTTGATCAAGCTCCAAGGACCAGTTGGAAAAGATCTGAAGAGTCCACTATGAACAGTATTACGGATTCTTCTGATTCTTCTATAAGGCTTATCCCAAGTATTCTCAAACCTGGAATATAAATCTAAGAAAAGGGCATGCACTAACTCAACCATTTATCGATTGCATTCTTTCATCTGGTTAGAAAAACAAAGATAATGACTTGAAAGAAAGTTAAAGATAATGACTTGAAAGAAAGTTTTGGCACAAATTTTGTACTTAACCTCTCAGGCCTAGAGGGCATCTGAGAAATGATATGTTAGCTACATTCCTCAAAATACCTTAGTTGTAACATCAAATGCTGAGGAAGCACCACCCGTGGCATTGATCCAATTCACTAGCCTTTGACGATGAGCATCTGGAACAAAAGCAAGGTTAGACACGGAAAAATTATTTCTACCTTAAGCCCCAACAGAAAATTTACATCGTTTCTAGCAGCAAAAGATTAGACGTATTTGCAGCAGAGCCTTTCATAAATTAAATAAGAAGCAGCCCTATTCGATAGCAATATTCTAGGATTTTTATATCTCAAGCCTAACACCAACAGGCCATAGACTCTGCATTCTCGTGAATTATTTCTTCAGTTAGTCTAAGCTGCAAGCTTCAATATCAATTTCCAATGTGATGAATATCTTGCTTGCGAACAAAAATAAGGCACTTTCAATTTTTTGCAATGGGCCAAGGCCAAATTTGGAGTTTTCTCTAGATTGGATTGTGAATATTGTGATTGCACGTTTACTATGATAATTCTAATACCTCTGGGACAAGCTCATCTTTGTACCTTTTTCAAAATAGTTCTCATTTCACCTAGACTTTTTGCCTTTCGTTACCTGATGAATGCCGTGCATCTAATAAGTCTGTGCCTTTTAAAGAAAACTTTCTACTGTCTAGGTCTCCATATGTATGTTTTCAACTATTATCATCATCTTGTATATGATTTTCATTTACCAAAAATTGATCCTGATGATGCGGAGGTAAATTCCTTCCATCATTTTACAACATTGTTATGAAGAATTTCAGTTTCAGATTGAAGATGGCTCCTAACTGAAATTGCCATATACAGTGAATGGGTTTAAATTGACAGTAATCCCCACTACATTTTATGGTAAACAAATAAAAGGAAAGAAAAAGTTTTTATTATATTGTTTATATATTACAGTGTCACACTATAAGTAGTGGAAGATCAACAAAGGTTTCAGCACTCTTGTAACATTTATATATACAGTGTCACACTGTTGTAACATTTTTTTTTTTTTTTTTGGCGCAATCAAAAGATAATATTCTTTGAAAAAGTTAACTTTTTTATTGTAGGAAAAACCATTCACATGTTTACCACTAACTAAATAAAAAGGCACAGGAGATACCTTGATTGTAACACAAGCTGCCGTTTTCGTAAGCTAGACTATCCCAGTATTCACCTATAGCAAATGCAGGATTTGAAGCTTCAATATATTCTTTAACATAAGTGCCAGAAAATCCTCTGCGGAAAATATAAAGTAGTAATCAGTATCCTAATGGACCCCAAAGAACAATTATGAATCCATGTTAGAGAGCAATGGAAATGCACCTCACAAAGTCAAGTCTCCACCCATCATAACCAATGTAATTTCGAAGCCAGTTTAACCACTCCTTTATATCTCTACGCACAAAGTCTTGCGAGTGATCAACATTTGGAGCTGCATGGAAGATATCACCTGCATAGAGTGCAGACACATTATTATCTACAGCAGTAACTCTAAGTACAATTTTTTACAATAAAAATAGTGTGGATAAGAAGCATAATAATTTGATTAAGGTTGCAATCTCACTAGCTGTAGTTTTACATTTTCTTTTCCAGAAATAAATTATCCAAATGAAGATCAAGCCACAAACAGAAGAGTGAAATTGTAATCACATAGTCATGTATGTTATGCATGATTTCCATTCTAAATTATATGTATATTCTCTCCCCACGTACCACTTGACGGATTTCCACGACCCTGGAAATTCGGATCATCGCAAACAATTGCTTCTGGTCCCCAGGCAAGCTTTCCACCGTAAATATTCCAAACACCATTTGGACTCTGAAATCACGTACAGCATTAGTTTACCAGGAGGAAAGTGAAAATACTGCTGAAGAACCATTCAATCTAAGAGTTCAATTGTGCAGATGAGCATCCATTCTCTAAAACAACCCACCACGCAAAAACGCATTAGAATTAAAGAGCATGGTGAAGCAAAGCTGACTACATTAAGTTTTTATTATTAATTAGGATCTCAAGGATTTGAAGTTTAAACCTTTTCATTTAAAATGATCTCGTACTATATCAAAAGTACCAATCTAAAAGCCCAAACTTATGTGGGAAGCCAAAAAATTTATTTAAATCTCCAACATATGAATGCACTGAAGATATTATCTGCAATGTGAACGAACTTAGAACAGCAGGCAAACAAAAGTAGGTAGGATTCGTGCAACAAGTTCCACTATAAAATCATTGCAGAGACTTGAGTTCACATTATTATTGAAACAAAGAATCCAAGAATCCATACTAGTTAATGGAGTGTGATTATCAACATCAGTAAGGTTCAAATTATTGTTATAACTAACAATATTTCTTTGGTGGTCAAGTTCTTCCATGATGGTATATAAACAGGAATCCATAAAAGCCCACACGTTCCCAAATGGCCTCCTGGAATTTACTTTATCCAATATCAACTGTAAAGGACAATGAAGCAACCTAAATTTGAAAACAATATGTTATGCCAAGCTGTGAAGCAATTACTTAAATCATAAAAACAAATAATTTTCTTGTTATATCTACTTGATTCTAATGGTGTGCTTGGAAGTACAGCACAGTTGGAGAAGCAAGCCCCACATTATTCTTTTTGCCTAGATGAGTGAAAAGCAATCAAGAACCGAACAAATGAACTTGACTGATTGCCCATTGATTAAATTGATTAAACCAGTAGAACTGCTTCTTTATAATATCAAGTGAAGCAACATGAAAAGCTCTGTTGGAACCACAAAAATAAATTTCACAAACCCCATAGATTAAACGAAATCAAAATGGACCTATTTTGGTCTTTTAGAAAAAAAGTAGATGAGTCTACAGGCTCGTCCCTATTGGGAAAGGTACTATTTCTTTATGATAGTCTGCAAAATATGAATAACATAAAACACAATGCCATCCCTATTACCTGTTTCTGAGCACAACGATGATTTAATACAACATCTCCCAGGACCTGTATAGACAGGCAGCACCATTTAGAAATAGCTACAATAAGCATTCTTCATATCGAATGCATGAAACTAATATCTTCTTCAAGACTTAAGATTCAATTAACTGGAAAAGTGGAGTATCAAAACCAAAACAAATGCATAAACCAATCAGATGGATTGCAGAAAAAAAAAATTCTTGGTAGTCGAGTGAAAAGAGAATTGTAATATGTTATGATTTCAAATAAGTAAATAAGAGAAAGAAAAGATAAACATAAAGAAAAGATAAACATAATCATCACAGATTAACTTATCATGCAAAAGACAGCTACTATCCAAAACAAGCAAGATGATTAAACAATATTTAGATTTTCATTATTTGTGAACTGCATCCTTTCAAGTCTGCTTTTCCTTTTTTTCCTTTCCTGCATCTGCTTTCCATATGGTTCAACCTCAAATGACAAGACAGAGATGCCGTTAGAATTACTAAATTAAAACACATCATGATCTGAAATAATAATTTTCAATGCTCACTATACTATTCCACTTAAATCACTTCATTTTGTTGCTCAATTAAAATGAGGCTCTTCTCTTTCAAAATAAATTGTCTGACTCATGCAAGTCAGATTCTAGTCTGTAAAGTTCTTGCATTCTCATAAATATTATCTTAGATTATAATCATGAAAGGAGAAGTAAAAAATTTCACTGTATATACAAGATAGTAACTCTGTCAACCAAAACTTACCAGAAGATCATGAGAATGCATTTCCTGTATACAGTATTTCAGTTCTTCCTCCGAACCATATGCTGAGTTCAGATTATAGAGGTCTGACGGCATATAACCTGGGCATTTATCAGAAATATGAATCATTTTTCAGTTTAGATGTTACTAAACAAACAGTAAAAACTTCCAATTAACTTTTTGTTGAAAACATCAATTTCATTGCATGCAAGTTCTTTTTCTACACACACACAGGAAAAAAAAAAAGGTACACATGCAAGCAGAACAACATGCAGTTGCTCAAGAATTCAACCTATCAATCGTTTCTAAAATGCTATCATATATGTATATGTACATGTGTGTGTGTAAAGAATTAAGACATCAGAATTTTTGAGTCAAACCTTGAGGAGCAACAGATTCAGTAGGTGGTGGGAACCACACCGAAGTTATCCCACATTGAGATAAATCAGCAGCTTTAGGAGCTAACTCCAAATACCACTGTCTTCTCCAGCTTTCCCAGTTAAAACCTTGAAACTTCAAGAGTGATAGATTAAAATATGGAAGATACATATTTGCAGTAACAGCAAAATGCAAAATGAAGAATCAGATGTAACAGACAATCCTCAGAAAATTAAACTTTCAAATCCCCAGAGAAAGATCTCGACGAGATTTGTTGAAAATCACAAAATTCTTTTGATCACTAATAGTAATTTCAGATATTGGTGCTCACAGAAAACCTAACCATCTTCTCCCTCGGAGCTTTTGGATAAACAATATAGCATGATTTCCGAGGCTGTCTAACACTTAAAGTAATCAAACTTGCCCAGCTTACCAGCAATTTTATTACCAACAAAATAGCATAGCCTGAACACTCACAAGCCTGTCTCACTGACTTGCTAAGGCTATCTTCCTATGAAAGGCAGATTGGAATGCCGGTCTGCCCTTCCTCTTCAATGCTAAAATGTATTCAGGAGGAACAGTAACCTTAACCAAAATCTCCCAAGAAGTACAAGAATAAAGATAGACTACCACAAACAACATTTCAACATGCATTTCTAGGGCCAAATAACCAATAATATATGCTTTAGAGGAATGGGGTCTATACTTTCTAAAAATGTACTTGAACAGAATGCTTCACTCTAACCAGCACAATATAAATTTTCTTCCAACCTAGGCTGAAAGAACTGTAAAAAAATTATCTGCTGCAAACAATTTAACAATAATAATAAAAATAATAAAGTGAAAAATATAAATCTGGAAACAAGCAAAATTTGCATCAAGAAAACTCAATTCACTTCTGAAGGCAATAGACTCAGTCGTATCAGTGGAATTGACCATATCAAGACACATTCTTTAAAATTAACAAGCAGAATTATGGATTATTTTAGGACAGAATGCTTATATCAGTTTGAGAATAAACAGATCCCCCACACCACCCCCCACCCCCAAGCAAAAAGATTGTAGTTTTCTAAGAAAATATACAAAATTTCCCACTTAAATCTATAGTATTTATAACAAAACCAACCCAATAGAATATCAAAATTATCCCAGAAAGACATATTGGTGCTTATTCACTAAGCACCACAATTATAATTAACATGTAGTAAATAGAAGAACTAAAGGTATTTGTCAGTTTGCGAGTGATATAAGCGTACTAACCACAATCTCATGTCCTGTTCCAGTTCCTGGTTCTGCATTGGAGTCCACACAATTACCAAATCAGATAGAGATCATAATCAGGGAGTATATTATTTGGGACAAAAATTTATTAATGTAAAGGATGAAAAGAAAAACCTAGTTTTGTAGGTTCTACAATCTTCTTCCTCGGCACATCCAGTTTAATAGTTTCTTCTAAATCCTTCTTCGTCTTCTCTATTTTTTCTTTCTCAATTACATCCTCAATTAGTGTATCCCCTTCCTTTGGCTTTTCTTGAGCAATTGACCATACTTTATCAGGTTTGGGCATATCCAAATGTCTAAATTTTGATGTCAATGCTTTAGAGACGTCAACTTTCCTTGGTGGAAACTTTGGAAGAATAGTCCTGATCCTCCTTGCCATCCATTGGGGTATCTCTCTACGAGGACCGTCACTCAAAAGTTTCAATTTCTGTGAATCATCCTCGGTCAAAAGATCTATACGCCCACCATTGACTATGAAGATGGAACCTTCATCCTTTTCATCCCTTAAAAATAATGACTCAGCCATTTCTGCTCTTTGTCTCCACATCTTTAAAGTGGAATCAGAGGTCCTCAATGATCTCCACAATGAATCACATCTTTTGATGTAGGCATTTTCTCTTGATTGTGATGTTTCTTTAACAGCATCAATAGCAGCCTTGATGCTTCCCAGTTCAGCCTTAAAAGCCTCTGATTCTGCCCTCTTTTTTTCTGCAGCATTCTTTTTCACTTTCTCCAACAAAATGCTAATTTCCTCCTCCTCTTTGATGGCTTTGTCCTTGTTTAACTTCTGAAATACGAGCAATGCTTTCTCAGCATCATTGGCTCGGAGTTCAGAGACTTTTGCTTGTGCAAGGACTTGGTCCAGTTCGGCTTTCAACTTATCAACCTCACTTCTTGTATTCAGTAACTGAGATTCTAAATCATTTACAGTTCCTTGTAACTTAATATTCTGCGATTTGATGGAAATCACCTCATCAACTGGATCAATGCTATCAGTGACAATAGCTACAGCTTTTGTTACATGATCAACAGCTTTTCCTGCCACATCCAGTGCCTTCTCTATAGCATCTTTTGACTGTTCAACAATTGATGATACAATACTTTCAGTTGCACTGGTAATTTGTTCATCAATCTGCAAAGCTGCTTCAGCAGCAATTGTTTCTGCAGACAAGACCCTCATTTTGGCATTTTCTAGTATGTGAGATGTTGCTTGCTGAAAAGCAATCTCTGCCAACTTTTCAACTTGCACTGCAAGTTCAACAGCATCTTGCTTTACAAGCACCAGCTTTGATTCTGCAGAGAATTTCTCATCTACTGTCTCCTGCAGCTTCTGATGGAAAAATGATTTTGCAGCCTCAAGCTCTGAAATGGCTAACTCCTTGTCATGCAGTATGGTAGCCACATACTCCTGATGTTTAGTCTCAGACCGAGCCAACTCTTCAATCAACTGATCCCTTTCTCTTTCAATGATCCCCTGTCTGGATTGGGCCTCAGAGAGAGCTTTCTTAGTTTCCGTAAGTTTTTTTTGTTCATCCTGTAATGCTTCAGACTGCAATGAAAGATTCTCTCCATCTTTTCCCACACCTGCAAAGGTGTCACCGGAATCATCCTGGTTTGGATATTGTAGCAACCATGAGTCTCTCTTATATCATAAGGCATAGAGATTTCCTAGTGTATCTAAAAATCAAAACTATAGGCATGGCAAATGTTGGGCAGTTTGCTTTCCCAAGCAAGTCCTGCAAGGCTCTACACATTACTAATGCTGATTATGATAAATAAGGCTCTACAACCCTTAAAGACATAAATACAGATATAAAAAAGGCGAATATTTATATGATTGCATATACAACGTGTTATGCTTTATGCATGAAATGGTGCTGTATATAAAAGGTTAAAAGCACCATATCTTGAATTATTTATGTGAAGGATCAATGGTATTATGACAACTACTGAACAAGTCATCACGCTCTACAGCCAGCAAGGGCACAAATATTGTTCAGCAATCTTAAGATTGCAAGATTACTAAACTTCCTCGTGATTCAAACTTTTTCCTGCCTGAAGAGAATATTTTTAATTTCAAAAAAAAAAAAAAAAAAAAAAAAAAAAAAAAAAAAAGAAGAAGAAGAAGAAGAATAAGGAAAATGACTGCAAACAAATTCTGCAAGGCTAGTTGGTTTCTTTGTGGGGTTAGGATCATGACTTTATAGGGGTAAGAGCAGCCTAAAGAAAACATTCCACTTTTTTCCATCAGATTTTTTTTCCCGACCTGGGTGGAGCCAGGTCCACTCTTTCGCTCCTTCCACCACCGCTACCCCAACCCCAATACCAATAATTTAGATGACATTGACATGCAGTGTATAATATAAATCTGCAAACATATTGTATACCCTTCCAATCAAACAAAAGTGCACCAAATCCAAATCCAAAATCCAAGCTTACCGTACTTGATAAAACGACGGTTTTTGATCTATAATGCCTGTTGCGATTACACAAGAGACTCCTGCAATACTCGAATTGAAAGCAAACAAAAAAAACTTAAGAAACATAAATTAACATCTAATTTTGAGCCAACATCCAGACAGAAACTCGTGCAATAAGGAATCAGGATTGAGGAGGAACCTTTTCCTTCGAGTGGCCGTGGAAAAGGTCAAAGGATGGCGCAGGGGACACAAATTTGAAACATTGTTAGAAAATGAGGCTGAAGAAACAAGGTGACAGCCGAGGAGAATCCCGGACGAGACTCCCATCTAGATCTTCCAGTGAAGAATTCAAGGCTGAATGTGATTTGAAAAATGAATAGGCAGATTAATACAGACAACAATTTCGTAAATCATATATCGAAATATGAATTTGTATGAAAGAAGAATCAATTAATTCAAATTTCAAACTAGCATTGATCAACCATTCAGGTGGGGAAGGGGTATTGATCTGAATAAAACCCAAAAGAGAAAATATATAATAGGAAAGGAAGAAGATGAATAAGCTTAGGTATGGAGTAAAAAACGGTGAAAGAAGGAAATGTAGGAGAGTTACAAGTCGAAATAAGCAAGAAGATGGCAAATGGCAGTGGACGCGGGTACTCGCTCGCTCGAGCTTGGGATTGCAGAATCACCTTTACATTTCATTTACATTTCTGCCCTTCTCATCATGCAAAACCATATATTCAACTCCATTTTAAAATTAGGAAAGAAATTATATATATATATAAAATCTTTATACTATACGATGTTTTCTTTTTTTTACGCATTCATCTTTCCATTTATCATATTGACAATTTAAAACGCCCGTATTGAACTTCCCATACAACTATCAATTGGTTGTACCAAGAAAATTTTGTTGTAATTAACAAAAAGTTTCGTTTAATAGTAATATCCAAAAGTTGTAGCCAAAAAATACATTTAGCAGTAAAATTATATCAATTTTTTTTTTTAAAATACCTATAGTCATAACTTTATAATAACAACATGTAACAAAACAAATTTTACTGCAAAAGACTTATTTAGTAGTAATATTAAAAAGTTATTGTCAAAAAGTTTATTTAACAACAATAAAATAATTGTTGCACGTTTCTATTACAAAGTTGTGATCATAAGTATTTGCAATAAAAATTTTACATGATTTTACTGTTAAATGTGTTTTCTTACGGTAACTTTTGGATATTACTGCTAAATAAACCTTTTGAAAGTAAAATTTATTTTGCTTTTAAAATTTAATATTTCTTATAATGGTAGCTCCGTTGGTATATCTTCATAGAGTGGAGAAAGCAGGTCTTGAATTCAAACCCCATTCTTTTAAAAAAAATACCATATTTATATATATGAAAAAATACTCTATAAAACGAAATAAGTTATATATATAACTTACTCTATTTATATTTGAATTGGATTTTTTTTTATTTTTTTACTTTGACATGTGCTCGTAAGCGAGTTTAATGCTTACAGTTAAATTTTTATTAGTAAGATTTAATATGTGAAAATACAAAGAGTTAAAAGATTATAGTATATTGCATAAAAATTTAAAAGTTATATCCATTCAAAGCAAGAATTTTGGTTTTTAGAAGGGAGAGTTAATTTTGGAATTTGATAAGTAAGGACAGAAATGTCATTTGAAAAAGGCGAGATCACGAGAGATGAGTAGAGTGATCACGAACAAGATCCTGTTAAAGCGAGGGAACTTTTAGTTTTTAGCAAAACGTGGCTCTAACTCTACTCTTCACTTCCCTTTGCTTATCATTATGAAGTTTTCGTTTCTTTATGCCAACCATTACCCCATATATATATATATATATATATATATATATATATATATATATATATATATAAAATCAAATAAACCATTGAAAAAAAAAATGTTCAGTTTTTGATAAACAGGCTTCACGTGATAAATATACACACACACCATAGCTTTTAACATTATTTATCCATTTTCCAATTGTAATTTTATTTTCTACCCAAAGTCAACGGTATATATAATTTGTGTTATTAATGTATCATTTCAGAATAGCGTAATTAGGGGTGAGCAAAACCGAACCAATATCCAAAAACAAAAAATCCAAACCAAACCGAAACGAACCAAACCGATCCATTTCATAGTTTGGTTCGGTTTGGTTTTAAGTTGTGAAGAAGTTTGGATTTCGATTCGGTTCGGTTTGGTTCGGTTCAAAACCGAAAAAATCAAAAACCGAAAAATTGGTAAAATATTAAAATTAATTATAAAATTCATATATACTAATTGTAGAGAATTTTAGATATTTTTTATATTGTTTTATAGTTTTATATTGTGATTTTTTTATGCTAATTTATAGTTATTAAAACTGGAGAGTTGAAAAAAAAAAAAGAGTTTTAGTATTTTATTGTGATGTAATAGTATTATTTAGTATTACTTTTTTTTAAGTTAATTTTTTTGTATTTCTTTTTTTTTTTTTAAACAAACTACTTATATAAAATTTTTATTTTGATTTTTAAAAAAAAAATTGATATTTTTAGTTCGAGCTAGTCCAAACCGAACCGAACCGAACTAGTTCGGTTTAGACTGAACCGAACTAAAATTTAGTTTGGATCAGATTGGTTTATAAAATACAGTGTTTTTTAGATCGGTTTTTTTGGTTCGGTTCGGTTTTTGAACCGAACCGGTCCATTCTCACCTCTAAGCGTAATTCACAAAAATAAAATTCAGCGTCATAAGATTCGTTTCCAATTAAAATTTCAATTTAGGGCATTATTACAACTTTATTCTATACCCTTTCTAGTTTGTTATTTGTTCAGATAAATTTCACCTATATTCCTAGTTTATTTCTATTTGATGTTTAGGCCATGAACTTCATTTAGCACGTACAAGTGTTAGACTTTATAGTCTTGTGACAAACAATTATATTAAAATGACAAAGTGTAGTATATAAATTGTTAATTCAAATTACATGGAGCCTCATCCAAGCCACAAATATATTTTTGTGGAAAACTAAAGTAATTATCATAAGAAAGACAAACATAATTAATGATTAATAACAATATATAATCATCATTGTATCATCAATGTCATCACCAACAAAAACAGAACTGGCTTTGATTAAATATATAATTTTGTTTGTTGTTAAACTCGACTGAGTGAGAAACTGAAGCTCTATGAGTTCCTCTCATATTTTTAAAGATATAATTCTCTCAACATTACCCAAGTTTGAGCTTATATTAGCATATTCTAAAATACCCAAAATATTACAGCAGCATGCTGATCCAGACAACTTGCAGAAGAAATTTGAGTTGCCAGAATTCAGAACACATCCAAATTACCTCGGACAAAATTGTCTTATGCCTAATCAACCCTTTACTCGGCTCCCTCAGAGAATCAATTTTCCCTATCTCTCTGCCGCTCATAGAGTTCATAAGAGTCGTACAGTTTGAGCTTCATTTATCTTCTCCATATGTTAATTCCATATTCACCATGATCCTTCCCTTCAGATGAAAGCAGACATTAAAAGAAATTACTAATTGGATAGGCAGTCATTCCCATTGGGTCAAAGGTAAATCGAAGACGCATTTAAAGAATGTTAGAATGCGTCAAATCTTTCCACCTACAGAGTTTTTCTTAGAAAGAAAAAACAGCTTGCAATCATTGGTCTGGACCAAATGCAGAATATGCAATTTGCAAAGTAAAGATAAAAACCATCCGATTGTCCAGTAGGAGGAAGCATATGTTCAGACAAAGCCTGTAAATTAACCATATCAATGTACTATTATTCTTACCTTAAAGCACAGAAATTTCTGAAGAAATGCAGAGCTTACAGTCAGCCCCACCACTAACCACACAGTCACCTTTCCACCAGTCGGCAGATAGAACCTATGTTACAGAGCATACACTTGTAACTATATATTCAAAAACTTTTAGAATGACATAGACAAATGCAACAGCCATATATATACCTTTTCTTCATGTGTTTCAATAACTGACAGAGGCCACTGCAACAATAAGAAACAATTTAGATTTTAGAACATCATTACCCTCCCTTAGCATACAAAAATTTATCACAACAAAGGCGAAACAAATAAAATCCATTTTTTACTTTTATTTTTTCCATTTATTTGGAGCTAGAATAGTAGTCAAAAGTAAATATAAGGAGGAAATGGTACCGCCGTTCTTAGATCCCACAACATAACTTTCCCATCATAGGATGCAGAAAGTAAATGAAACCATGATTTATCATGCCACTTGCAAGCTGAAATCCAAGAACTATGAGAAGAGAACTGATAAATTGGAGCAGAAGTTCCTACAAGGATAATGAAACGAACACATGTTAGAGAAAGAGAATGAGAGGGGGAGGTGGGAGTAATAGTTTGTCACTGAATAGACCTGGTTTTCGTGGATCCCATATCCTAAGGATTGGGTCAGAGCCCCCAGCAGCAATGAGAGCCGAACCTTCACCCCCAACATGTACGCAGTTGAGGGCTTTCCCACAGAACTGCAAAAGCAGGGAAAGCTTATATAAAACATCAACATAGTTTCCATAAACAATCAAGCCAATATTGACATGTCCAGGCATTCATGGATGATGGTTTGCATGCATCCAAGCAAACACACACAATGATCCAACATGTTGAGAGAGAGAGAGAGAGAGAGGATGTAACTTTATCCTCACTTACAATTTTTGATGAATCTTTGCCAGTCTCAATATCCCAACGTCTAACAGAATGATCCCATGATGCAGAATATACTGTTCCATGTTCTGGCCAAACAACAGATGATACACGTTGCGTATGGCCCACAAGTGAAGAAAAAGCCTCCCCCTGAATGCAATAGATTTCATGAATAAACAAAGATACATGTATCACAAAAGTACTAATAAGCCATATCCAAGTTCAAGCTACAAATGCAATTATGAATAATAGTAATTCATAGGATACCCCGTACTCAAAAAAGCCAAAATCAATCAACTACGTTTTCATGGGAAGCACGTTCTGTTTGCAACAACGTAACCCTTTGATATAGATTATGCAAATCATTTGAGAATTGAACAATTGACATATCGAGACTTTGGTTTATAACACAAATTTACACTTACAAACACTTGTTTGAAGCCAAATGACTAAATGAACTTGTAAATCACCCCACTAAAAACTTTGTTCCCAGAAGCTAGCAAAACAAGTGCAACCTCAATTATGAGGCAAACAAATGGAAGCATAGAGATTAGAGCATAAAAGACATGAAATACCTCCAACTGAGATTCCTCGGCTTTATTTTTCACTTTTCTCTTTTTGACAGACACCAAATCACCTTCTGTATCTAACTCATTTGTCCTCCATAAATTGATTGTACAATCCAAGGAGCCTGAACAAATCTAAAAATATAACCAGGAAGACAAATAGGGCATCAATTGGGAAGTAGAACACATGCATGAGAGTATAAACCAGGATAGAAGTGATAAGACAGACCATGTTTCCAGAAGTTTCTGCTGCAACACTCTGCACAGATGCATTATGACCGCGCAAAACTTTGAATGCTCTAACTGCTGTAGGATTATTTTTTGGCTCCTCTGTATCAAACTTTCAGATGAAAGGGAATGCACTGAATTATGGAACAATTTAGATTTTCATACAAAAGGAATTTCATTAAATATTACCTTCCACAGCCTTATTGTTTGATCTTTTGAGGCAGTGGCCACCGTCATTGCATTTACTCCTGCAAATTATAAAACAGCCCAAAGAATAGATTTGTTAGGAGCAAACTACTGTGAAGTAAAAATGAAAAGGCTTTTAGTTAATAAATAACTCTCAACAATAGTATGACTGATGATGTATATACGCCACTAAACTGCAAGTACATTTTACATCCGTGTATGACCATCTCCTTTCCCCACTTCAACAACTTCATTTCTCAAACCCACTTATGCAAGCAATTGATTTAATTCATATTAAAAATATATCCATGTCCTGAATACAATATATAGTAGTTCTTTAGCGATCCCTTAAGTATCACCACCATCAATTTCTAGAATGGCAATTGATCATCAGAACAAAACTTCAATCAGGTTGAACTTCCTTTGAATAAATGGTGGTTAAAGTATGCATTTTGTGCTCATGGGTTGGCTGAATATCTCAGTACGAATAAGCTTGTGCTCATCCTTCGGTTTGCAAGTAAATACAATAGAACATTTAGAGAAATGACAATGAGACCAATGGTTCAGGAAAAAGAGAGATTTCCTCGTTTATACCTCCTTTATTAATGACACTAACAGAATTAATAGCATCATTATGTCCCTCGAGTATGTGTGTACATACTCCGGCAGCCTTCCAAACCCTGAAATGTAGACAATAATATATCACATTTCAGATAGATGATGGGTTAACTACAAAAGGAAACGATGAATTCCAACACATAGAAACTAGGAAGGGTACAGAAAACCCTATTTCACCTTCCAAAACCATCATAGCACCCTGTCAAAATGAACCTGCAAAGAAAACCAGAAGTTAGAGCAAAACAATACATTGAAATTTCCTGTATTCATTACAATGTCTATTGTGGAATGACATTAAGAGTTACGTCTGGAACACATGAAGTAGCTGTTGATATGTTCATTTATAAAGATAAAAAATTTGCTTCTCAATCAGCCTAGGCATAATTATCCAGAAGATAGTAATCTATAGATATGAAGTCTAGTACAGTTAAGGAAGGTTTTGGAACTTGAAACCCTTACTTTGAGTTACATGATAAGTTTTGATCTATTTCCAACAAAATAAACTGGTTTGACAAGAATTCCTTTATCTGATACCACAGCTGAAAATGTTTTATCACAAACTGAAAGGTTGGTAACAAAATCCATGGCCACCAAAGGCTTATGCTGGATAAACAGTCTCAATAACTGAAAAATCCATGCTTACCGGGCACAGGAACCATCAACTGCACTGACCCAATCATCATGCAAAGAAGGCTCTTCTTCTTTCCGCGGTACCACAGCTTTTATGTATTCAATTTCTAGTATCTTCTCCTGTAACGTGAAAATTCCAATTGGTGTATCAGAAGTAAAAAAAACTCTAACATAAGCATTCCTTGGCATTAAAGAGAGATTTAACTAAAGGGAACTCCAATTATCAAGTTGTACAAGTAAACTCTATACTCCAGCAAATGACCGAAACATATAAAGCTTGCAAAGTTGTATTTGAATTGCACGTCAAGGATTACTTAGAATTCTATCTCATCTATTCATGTCTCTTTTCTTTTGAGGAATTACATGATTTGGTAAAAGAAAAAGAAAAAAGACTATATGCAATTTCTTATGCAATTTTTGGGCATTGACTGAAACTGAAACAAATCAGCTGTTGCAACATTAAAAGTGATAAAGTAACTTACAGCCGAAATGCCCTTGACAAGAAGAAACTGCTCAAGGGACATGCGTATAAGCTCTCCATCAATAAGGAAATCAAATGGATGATTCTCCCAATCAGGGTCCCCTGCCAATGATCAACTCTCAAATTTGAATTCACATATTTCCTTCTCCTTAAAAAAAGAAAATTAAACAAGAATTCGAAACGTCTACAAGAAAAAAGGCTCAAATATTGTCCTCTACATAAATAATAAGTGCAAGCATAAATAAAAGAATACCAGCTTTGAGAAGGCTATTGACGATAGTAGAGAGGCCAAGACGGGTGAGATTAGCGGGGATGGTGATGGAAGTAGTTGGAACTTTGAATGGGGGCTTCAGTTTTGTAACGAATCGTGCTTGAACCTGCCTCTCTTCTGTATCCCCTTCCATTATTTTCAATTCCCAATGACACGCAGAAACAGAAAATAAGTGAAACAGAGAGGCCTGAAGTGCTAGGGTTTTAGGATTCGCAGGGAAAAGAGAAAAGGAGGCGCCAAGCTAGGGTTTAAGAGAATGCGTACGATATGAATGACTGAGCAAAACTGAACTGTCGTTTTTGTCATTCTCAATAAAATCAAATGTCGTTTGGTTATGTTACAGACATAATTGTCGTTTACTATAAGCAGCTCTAAAGATGGAACCAAATTTTGTAACCAAGTTTGGCTGACCGCGATGAATTGAAAGGTTTGACTGTCATGGGTCAACTTCGAAAATAGAAAAAAATAACATTAAAGCACAAAAAGTTATTATTAACAATTGAATTAAAATAAACAAGAAATGAGTTTACAGTTATTTTCAATCCATTGACTATAAATAAAACATCATATAAATTATTTATTTATTTATTTATTTATTGTCCAAAATATATTTTCGGAGATTAATTACTTTTCATGAGCAAAGCCTCAAGTTTTTTTTTTTTTCCTATTAAACACTTTTATTTTATATTATTTTACGAATCAAAAAATTCCCATATCATTGTATTTTTTTTTTTTTTTGAGTGAAAAATAGATGAATATCATTAAAAAGCCAAATCGGCAGCCAAAACCGATACAATAGAGGGGAGGATACTGTCTGAAATACACGGAACAGAAGAGAGTAAACCAAGTTGAGCTAATTGGTGAGCAACCTGGTTGGCCTCCCGTCTAACAAAATTGAATGAAATGGAGACTAAGTAGCTAGCCAAATCCTTACAATCTTCGACAATTAAACCCATAGACGATAAGTCTTCATTCTCCGTAGTTCTCAGAGCTAAAATTACACTTTGAGCATCACCCTCTAGGACAATATCCTGGATGCCTCGATCTTTTATCCAGCTTAGGGCCTCTCTGCAGGACAGGGCTTCGGCAATAGGGGGGTATAAAAACCAGCTACAGAGGAGTACCTAGAGGCAACAAAATCTCCATTAGCATCCCGAATAATGCATCCCCAGCCTATCCTTCCAGCCACGCTGTCCACCGCTGCATCGAAGTTACATTTCAGCCCCCTTTGGTTCGGACGCCAGCCAGCACGAACAGATGCAGCTTCAGAAGCCTTGGTGGTCCACTACTGCGCCCGCCTCCAGTGATCTAAGAAGCCAGCAGCGTTCCTAGCAATGACGATAGGAGACGTGAGCTTCTGCTCCCAGATCAACTTGTTCCTGCTGAACCAGATGTACCAAAGCACTACCGCACAGTGACTCGCCTCCTCTTTGCTGCAACTTAAGATCATTTCTTGCCACCAATCCCACATATGCTGGGCAGTCCAGCTTTTGGCAGCCAAAGGTGTATTTTGCCATACCTGTGTCATCTGTCTGCAGTTCAGCAACACATGAAGAATGGTCTCCACGTCCTCGTGACACCACGGACAGCAGGTCTCGACTTCCACTCGACGCTGTTGAAGATTCGTTCGGGTCGGCAGAATGTTCCAAGCTAATCGCCATAAGAAATTTTTAACTTTTGGGGGACAATCCAATTGCCATAACCTATTCCAAGGAGCTGATTGAATCTCCAAATTAGGTTTTGGGTAAGACTCCATCAGTTTGTAGTAGGCTGATTTCACCGTGTAAATACCTTTCTTATCCCACCTCCAACACCGACAATCTTCTTTATCACTTCTTGAAAGAGGGATAGCCAAAATTAATTGACGATTCTCCGATGAGAACAAGTCGAAAATAATGTCAAAATCCCATTGACCAGAGGCAGCAAACAAAGACGCCACAAGCTTACTTTCTAAATCCGGATTACAAGCCATTTCATTCGGAAAGCCAATTTCTGATAATAACCAGCGATCTCCCCATATCCGAGTGCTTTTACCATTGCCAATCCGATGAAAGAGGCCACCTGTAATTAATTCTTGAGCTGATCTAATGCTGGACCAGATGAAGCTTGGATTCCTACCTTTTTGAGCCATGCAGAAATCCGAATTGGGAAAATAACGGGCTTTAAATAATCGAGACACCAAAGAAAGCGGGTTTTGTATAAAACGCCAAGCCTGTTTTCCCAGGAAGGCAATATTATACTCTCTGAAACGACGGAAATTCAGACCACCCCAATCGCGGCGATTGCACAACATCTCCCAAGCCTTCCACTTCGCCCCTCTACCCCACCAGTAGCTATTGAGGGTCACTTCCATTTGCTTGCAAATATTCTGAGGAATTAGAAAAACAGACATAATGTATGAAGGCATGGCTTGAGCTACTGCCTTGAGAAGAATTTCCTTGCCCCTTTGGGAGACTTTTCTTGCCTTCCAGCCCCGAATTTTCCTTTTCAACCTATCCACCACATACTGAAAAGTTTTAGTTTTGTTCCTCCCTACTGCTGTGGGCAGCCCTAAATAAACATCCTGGACATCCACAATCTCCACGCCCAAAGCCTGTTGAATCTCCAATCTGTAATCGGATCTTACATTAGTGCTAAACATAATCTTTGATTTAACAAAGTTGATTTGTTGACCCGACGCCCGTTCATATTTATCGAAAATCTCCTTTACCGCTACACATTCCCTCATATTGGCTTGGAAGAAGAAGTAACTATCATCTATGAAAAGGAGGTGAGAAATTGGAGGTGCTCCGGGACAAATACAGCATCCATGAATAATTCCACTTTCCTCGGCATTACGGAACAACTCTGAGAGCCCTTCTGCACACAAAATAAATAAGTAAGGGGATAAGGGGTCTCCTTGTCTAAGTCCGCGGGTCGGTTTGAAAGGAGGGAAGCTTGCGTTCCTGTTTGAGATCTGATATTCAACAGAGCAAACACAATGTAAAATCAGTTTAATGAAACGGTCAGGAAAACCCAACTGATACATCATAGCTTTTAGGAATTCCCACTCTATGCGATCATAGGCTTTTGACATATCCACTTTGAGAGCTGCAACACCAGTTTTACCCTTCCGTTTGAGACGCATAAAATGACCCACCTCATAGGCAATCATTATATTATCTGTGATGGACCGCTTGGGAACAAACGCACTTTGTGACTCAGACACCATTGATGCAAGGACCCTTTTCAACCTGTTTGCAAGCACTTTGGTCATAATTTTAAAGATGACATTACAAAGTGCAATGGGCCTTAAGTCTGTAACTGCTGTGGGAGAGGCTTTTTTCGATATGAGAATAATATTCGTTTTGTTTAAGTCCGGGGGAATCCAGCCCGTGTTAAGACAATGGAGACAGAAATTAGTGACCTCCTCACCGATAAGAGACTAATGTTGGTGGTAGAAACCCGGGTTCAAGCCATCGGGACCTTGGGATTTATCGGGGTGCATAGCGAAAACAACTTCTTTTACTTCCTCTGCATTGTATACAGCCAATAAAACCCGCCTCTGCTCATCAGTAAGTCTGTCACGGATCAGCTCAACAAAGTCCAGCTCCACACGCCCTTGAGAGCTGAATAATTTCTGAAAATATTCTTGAAGATGCCCCTCTAAACAGTGGTTCCAGAAATAACGATTTCCTTGTGCATCCTGAATACCATTAAAATCATTCTTCTTCCTCCTAGTTGACGCTGTCAAATGAAAGAATTTGGAATTCTGATCCCCCTCTTTCATCCACTTCTGCTTTGCCCACTGCTTCCAATACCTTTCCTGAGCCAGGCGAACTGCATCTAACTCTGCACAAAGTCGCTGAAAATCAGCAGCACCGACTTTACCTCTGCTGCCCGCAATCTGCCGCCTTAAGTCAGCCGATCTCCCTCGAAAGCTGCTCCTGAACTCATTACCCCACTGCTGTAATTCCGTACGGCAAGCCTGAATTTTTTCCTCAAACCCACAGAGATCGTCCCGCTGCCAAGTCCTAGCCAAAACTTCCTTGCATCCCTCTTCATCGCACCAGCTATTTTCATACCGAAAAAGGAAACTTGACCTCGGGCGGGTGGAAGTTAAATCAAGAATCAGAGCACTATGGTCTGATTGAGTGGTAAAAATGTTCATAACTGCTGCACTTGGAAATCTGTCATACCAGTTACTCGTAGCTAAAACTCGATCCAACTTCTCTTCCATCACTACCCTTCCCCCCGTCTCCTGTACCAAGTAAATGGGTACCCAAACATAGGGATTTCCGTCAAGCTGCAATAATCCAACGTTTCCTCGAAGCCCCACAAATAATTTGCTGGTTGTGATCGACCCCCTCTCTTTTCATGCTCAGCCACCATGTCGTTAAAATCGCCCATGATACACCATGGTAAACAAGAAATACGGTATAAATCCTTCATACTCTGCCAAGAAAGTTGCCTCCGAGCCCTTTCTGGAAAACCGTAAAAGCCCGTCAATCGCCAAGGTTCTTCATTAATGGGGTGGACAATAACATCAATTAAGTGCTTACTGAATTTCAATAACTGAATCTTGACCGAGTGATTCCACAAGAGAACTATGCCTCCTCCTCCATTTATCCCTTCCACCGAAAAACCATTCTGCCAACCTACCTGGCGCTTAACATTTTCCACTGCATCACGAGTAATCATAATTTCCATCAAAAAGATGATGGACGGGTTTCGGGTAGCAATGAGCTCCTGGAGCTCACGAACTGTCTCGAGGTTACCCAAGCCTCGGCAGTTCCAACTTAAGCAGATCATTGCTTCCGGCAGGCCTGCTGAACAGGTCCCGCCGATATCTCAACATTTGTTTATGATGTGTCCATTGTGAAGACAAAGTGGTTTCATCCATACCCAGTCTTTTCCTTTTAGCATCCGTAATGACAGACATTTCATTCTCCTCTGATACTACCTGGGCCAACTGTTCTTGCGTCTGCAGAAGGTCTACAAAACCTCCGTGAGTAGGTGTCGGGTCCCTAGGGACTTGGGAGGCTAGAATGGGTGCCGTCAACCAAGGGGAAGAATTGTGTTGCACACGCCTAGGTGGTGCTCGTAGAAAAGCCCCATACTTCTTTGGTAGATCTGGATTATTCAAAGCCCTGAAAGCTCGGCATTCCCTTTTGCTATGACCAATGAGTCCACAATAAAAACAGAAGTGAGGCAGCCTCTCATATTTATAGTTTACCCAGAACCAGTCAGTCGCTGATGTTCCCATTTTTAATCTTCTCTTTAGAGGCATTCTGACATCAATAGAGACTTGTATTCTAAGAAACCCCTTGTATGGTTCAGTATAGTCCTTTGTATCAGTTCTAATGAAATGTCCCAGGTGCGAGGCACACAGTTTTGCGACTCGTTCCGTCCGAAATCCAACCGGTAAGTCATGCAATTGTATCCAAAAATCTGACCAATTCAATTCTACCGTAGACAATTCATTCATTGAAGTTACACGTTTAAGCACCAATAATTTGTTCTCAAATTGCCATGGTCCACCATTTAAAACAGCATTAACATAAAAAATGTGGGTAAACTGAAATAGGAATCGTTTTCCTTCAAGTTCAACTATAGCCATACCACCTGCCGGAGCCCAGACTTTTGAGAGGGTAATCTTCATACCTTCTACGTTAATGTCTTTCTCGGTGATGAAACGTCCAACACAGCTCCATCTGAGGTCATAGGCCGGCGTTTCCTCCTCTTGCAGAATCAGAACTGGGGCGTCATCTTCTTCAGCTAGGGACAGCTGAGCATAAGCGTTGGTAACGTCATCGGGATGTGAGGAAGCCATTTGTGAATCGAAGGAGAGCCTCGCCGAAGACTAGAAAAAAAACTGCAGAAACCCTAATTGGGGGTAGAAAACTAAGAAACCCTAGAGCAGGGTAGGGACGCAAAGGAGAGTATTTATGTGAGGGAATATGCGGTTTCTTTGATTTATTTACCCCATATTATTGTATTTAGTCTTTCAATTTAATGAACGAAATGCATACATCTCTAAAGTTAATGAAAACACTGGAGAATCCCGTTGAATTAATCTTTGTCCTTCATTATGAAAGGTCGAGATTAAACTACATCAATGAATGAGTTAATGCATACATTTCTTTTTACAGTTTGCAAATGTGGCTCAGATTAGATTAACATCAATTTTCCCATGGACTGGAGAGGATCCCACCAATCCCTTTATCAAAAGCTATGGTTTCATAACCGTGCCAGCTAGAAGCCAAGTTTTTTTTTTTTTTTTTCAAACAAATAAGAATAATGTACATGTGTTAAACAATTTAACATATCAACTCTTTCGAAGAAAATTTTGTATTCAAATCATAACTCATCATTCATTACAAGCTATGCATATGGTGGAGATCCATACAACCAAAGACCACGCATTGTTGAAGAACTAGAAGCTCTCGCCAGAATATGAGCTAACTGATTTGCTGACAGATTAACATAACATGACAAAAATTAACATTCCCAATATCCTTGGCTAATCATAGAGTAGACAATCCTCTATAATTAAACCCATTGTGGTATGTGTTAAATTTAAGATATCATTAATATTAAGCAAATTTCACTTTACATTAACAATGCAACCTACATGGATGATGGAAACAAGCAGATATATAATTTTCAACTGGAATATGGTACAAGACAAGCTAAAGGTGGAAAATAAGACAAGTTATTAACATCAACAAGACTTTAACATATTCTGCTTTGGGCATCTAATTAGCTTTAAATCACTCTACAAATTCTATTATCAATTTAGCAACAGAATTGGGCTTATCAACATGAGGAAGGTGACCAGTCTCTGCTATTTCTCGTATGATAGCATTCGGTAACTCAGAGTGCAGCTGCTGCAACATTTTCAAAAAAATACAAATATCCAATGTCATGATTGAGCATTCAATAACTCATATTATCATGTCAGAAATCGTTACCACTTATGCTATAATAATTTTAAACCAACATTGCCTCTTTCATATTTAACAGGTTAAGGTAAAAGTAACTCAAGTATAACTCACCACTGCAAGCTTGTAGCTTACAATCTGATCAAGCTCGCCATAGATGATAAGAGTTTTCTTCTTTACCTGTAATTATAGCACAAACCGGTCTTAACACTTTTTTTTTGCCAATTTTTCCTCTTGATTGTGTTATTTTTTTGTGATATCGTCATCCAACTCCTTTACAATATATATCTAACATAAGAAACAAATTCAGTTCAGATATTCCCTAAATATTGCATATGGAATCATACTCATTGTTTTAAGCACAAAAATGAAATAATTCACCTGTTTTATTTGGGAAATAACATTATATCCGCCGCTGAACATAAAGCTGACAGTCGCATCATTCCACCATGGCAGCTGACAGTGCAAGCGACCCACCTAGATTCATAACATCATGAATACAAGGTAGCCTTAGAGTTCAGCTTGAAACATGAAAATTACTTCAAAGGTTCTTTCACTCTTAATTCTCAATTTTATCTTAGTAAAGCAAGCGAAATCTCATCGAAGAAAAATGTGAGGAAGAACAAGAAATACTTACATTAGTCCAATCTAAGATTGTAGAGAATGAAATACCATTGAACGCCAAAATATTTGCATAAAGCCGCAATGGAAGGCTTTTTAACAATGAGACCTGGTACATGAAATAATTAGAAGATCCAGAATATTATTAGCAAATAAAAACATTGTGAACCTTGTAAACATACCCCAGCATACGCTACCATTCTTGGTAATCTTGCTAGATGTTTTGTGCCTTCAGCATATACACTTGGATTTATCAGGACCAGCTTTTCCACCTGTACAATGTATTGGTATATTATTTGTTAGCTGAAAAACAAAATAGAAAACAAAGCAAGAACAGGGTATAGAATCAAAAAGGTGCCAGCCGCAAGGCTTCAATTTGATATATGACTATTTAAAAGACAAGGCATTTGGAGTTTCGTGTCAAAGTGAAAGATTATAGTATAAAACTTCTATGAAATATCAAATTTCAGATCCCCTTAGCTTGTTATCAACAACCTTGAGCATTTAGGAAATATAAAAATTGTCCATTAAGAACTATTATTGCTGAATTGATGTTTTTTTTCAATCTAATCTCATGCTCTGATTCTGAGGACTGGTTATGCATTTTTCATTCTTGCACCTAATGGACCTGGTCTTTAGTCTTTACGAGACATTAATTCTGGGATTTTATGAACGAGTTAGAACAATAACAGCTGCATATAGAAACCTAAAACCAGAAGTCCAACTCATCATCCTGGATTTAAGATGAGATGACAAGAAGTCACAATCAAATCCTCTATATGCAACGTAGTCCAGTCCTATGAATTCTTCGATGTTAAGACTGGTATTCTTTCTCATTCAGAGTTCGGTATAGAGTTTTTATCTGTTGAGAACCAAAGAAGACATAACTTTCAGCAGTGCCAATACAATGTTTCTTTTTTCCATCCCATAAATTTTCGAAAAGCAAGGGGGCACAATAAGATTCGAACAGCTTGCATATTGCAGCCCAATCAAAACGAAAACTCGTATTTAAACAAGCTGAGTATATAGGAGATAACTTACAGCATCAGGATAATTGACAGTAAAATCTAAAGCAACAGAGGCTCCAAGGCTTGGTCCAACTAATATCACTGGCCGTTTGATGTACGACTTCCAAAACTAGTATTAAAGGACAAAATCAATTAAGTACCAAGTTATCGAGCTCCACAAAACAACTAGCAAAAGAAACTATAAGCTAGTGCATAAATTCATATGTTTACTATTGGACAGGAGACAATGGAAAGCTTCATATGTAAACTGTACATAAAGAATATTTGGTTCAATAGCAAAACTCAGAAGTTTCAGAAATGTAATAGGTACCTGGTAGAGATGGCGACGCTTAGATGCTACATCACATAATGGACGAGTTTCTGTTATAATTAATCAATAACAATCAGTCCTGATATTTTATAATTTGAGCAATGATTAAGGAATAATGACACTTAGATTGATAGTAGTCAAAAGAGGAGATCAAGGTGTTAAGCTTAATTAACCTAAATCAGAAAAACCCCAGCCAAGAACATCGACCGCCCAAGCCTCCAAACCAGCTTCCTCAAGCAAGGGGTATGTGCATCTCCATTCTAAACATGAGCTAACAACAACACAAAATGGTGAACTAGTTTCAGCATCATTTTTTTTTTTTTTTATCATAGACTTGTGGCTATATAACCACATAAAAACAGAAAATTTATATTTTTTCTATGTATCTGAAAATAGCATACCTGTCAAAGCAATGGAGGAGAAGCAGTGGATTGCTTTTATGTTGTATTTGAGGTCTAATACAACTACTCATAATACTGTCTTCTGGAGAATTCATCTGCAGAATTAGCAGAGTGTAACAACTTCCATTATTTAAGCACTGAGCTTCAATTTTGAAGAAACTCTGGTATATATTATTTTGTTCAATATTGAGTGACTGGAAAAATTTGCTACCAGTTACAACATTAAAAAGTAGTATTTAATCAGTAAATAAACAGTTAAATGCATTTAAAAAAAATAATAATAACAAAGGAAAAACGTTACGAATATGATTTTGATTTTACTTAAAATATAAAACAACGGTTCGAATCTCATTCAAACTATATACTAAAATTTTTATTATATTTGCATGCTTTAATTAAGGGGATAAATTAAAAAGAAATTATATATATAAGTAGAGATATGCTCCTATTACGACGTGGCAGCCAGATGGGCAATTCTTTCAATAAATTAACATTCAATGACACATTCTTATTAGAATAATCTTAATTATAACGAAATAATAATAATAATAATATAAATTAATTATCTTTTTGAAAAATAAAATACATTAATGGGAAAAGAGGAAGGACCTGGACGGGGAGCCTGATAATTCTGCGAGCCAAAGAAGTAGCAAATGGGTCTTTGATTTTCTCAACGCCTTTCGGAAGAAATGACGGAAAATCACCTGCTCCGGCGCCGGCAGCCGGAAGATGAGCACTGCCTCTGACTCTTGAACTCATCGACACATGCAACCCCATTGCCGGTACAAAATCCCACAACTTAACACTCATACCCATTATTTATGGTTTACAATCCAATTAATAGCTCAAATGAAATCTGCTACTTATCAATAATACATAAATTAGCTGCATTCCACCGATGTGGTCTTCCACTTCATTAATAGTTCGGTATTCACTCTCGGTGCTCGTAGACTAAAATAATTGCACTTTGACCTGCAACACCACAAGGGTATGTTTGGTATTTACTTTTCTCTCTAACCACTGAATCCTAAAAAAAAACATGTTTTAGGTGTGTTTAGTGAATATTTTTAGTATGTTTCGGTAGCGAACTGATATATCACATTCATGTAATTGATGGTCCTAAACCATGCTGGTTGGTATCTTTAGTTTTAAGAATCACATTTTAGTTCATTTTTATTACATTTTATATTTGGAAGCTAAAAAAAACTGATTCTCATCTTAATAATAAAAGTAGGTGAGTAATTGAAACCTCAATATTTGTCACTAAGTGCTAATTAAGGCTTAATTAGTGCAAGTTTGCATTTTTTTGTCAATTTTACTACTACTTAAGTGTGTTAACATTTTGTAATCATCAAACCAGTTAAATGAATGTTTCTCTAATCATTCCCAATGTTATCATAACCGTACCGGACATCAAACCGGTGAAGCTACTGGTACGTGGTATAACCGGTTCAACCAGATAATACCGGTGGTTATACCGGTTTATTATTTTTTTTAAAAAAATATTATTTAAAAAATAAATAAGCTTATAAATTCATCAAACACAAGTTTCAAATATTTAATACTCAAAATAATTTCATGAAATATCCTAAAATTTCATCAATTTTAAATTTTAATGATAATTGATTTAAATTTTAAAATTTGAAAAATTTTGGTTTGAAACCAAACCGAACCAGAACCAAACAAAACTAATTCAGTTTGGTTCAAGTTAAACCGAATGTATATTGGTTTGATTTTGGTTTGTATAATTTTATATGTTTATTTTTTGGTTCGGTTTAAAACTTCATCAATTTTAAATTTTAATGATAATTGATTTAAATTTTAAAATTTGAAAAATTTTGGTTTGAAACCAAACCGAACCAGAACCAAACAAAACTAGTTCAGTTTGGTTCAAGTCAAACCAAATGTATATTGGTTTGATTTTGGTTTTTATAATTTTATATGTTTATTTTTTGATTCGGTTCGGTTCGGTTCGAACGGAACCGAACTGTCGAACCGAACCGAATCAAAACCAAAGATAGAAAATGGTCAAAACCGGTTTTTGACCGGTTTTCTGGTTTACTGGTTTTTAACCGGTCGAACCGGTCATCTCCGGTTTTGTATCAAACCGTTCATTTTATTCAAACCAACCGGACCAATGACCGGTTCGCGGTAAAACCGGTCGAACCGGCCGGTCCGGTCCGGTTTTCACAACATTGATCATTCCTATAACTATTTTCGTTGAATCCATCATTGAAGCTAAACATCGGTCAACTCACTTGTCTCATAAAGGCAACTCCAAAGTGAATAACTTGAGTGCATTTTTTTTTTTTCTATTTTAAGATGCAAAGTTGAATCATAATGGAAGAACCATTTGTAGTGCATAAAACTAGGGGTGCACACGGTCGGTTAACCGGTCCATGTGGACTTTTGCTAATGGTTAACCGCTTGAACGGTTTTTCTAATTTACTAACCGTACACTGTACATTAAATACGGTTAACCATTAATTTCGATCGGTTAACCATTTCCGAAATAAACATTATATTTTAAACTTCAAAATTTTAAATCATAAATTTCAAATATCAAAGACAAATATGAAATTATAAACCATAGTCTTAATAATTGATTAAAAATGACATTACAACTAGAAGTGAACTAATTATGTTTGTCGGTGAATTAATTGTTACCAATTAACAGATTGAGACACCTGACGTACTTTAGAAGTATTGCAAGATAAATTGTTGTACAAGATTAGCTTTTTCTTCTAAGTTATGATGTAAATCCATGTTGGCATTAGACTTTCTACCTATAAATATGACAGAAATCTTGCAATCTTGTAGTCTTGCATCGTACAGATCATAAAAGAAAAAAATGCAAGATTTAGCACAGATTTCATTTACGGATATTTAATTATGAAAGTAACATAACAAATTAATCAATATATTTTTCCAGTACATGACAAATTAAGTTATTCGGACTCTATAAACCTCAAGTATTGATGAATTTCTATAGTGATTCAAGACGACATCAATCTGGGACCATTACGATTGTGACATATCAATAATAGCATTGACGTATCAAAATCACAATGAATTTTTATAAATACTAGATTTTATTTGTGTAACACAAACTTAATTCTCAATCAACATCCATTACATACACTTGTTGGTTTATAAAATCAAGAAATTATTAGATGAATTTCTATTTAGATTTGGGTGAGCAATGAGTTGAAATTTGAAAGTGATAGGTTGGGGTTTGACATTTATTGGCTAGATTGTAATAATACAGTCCTATATATTATAGGATGTAACAATTAATATTATTGTTAAATTACTGAAAAATGTTTTCTCCATAACACATAAATGTATCTTTAGTATTTTCCTTTTCATGTCCAAAAATTCAATTTTCTTTTATATATATTTATATATATATATATATATATATATATATATTGGAAAATAAAAATTAAATTAAGGACAAAAATTACATTAAACATATTGGAAACTATAGACATAAAATTACATTAAACACCCCAATGTTTCACCATTAATTCATATAACCTATATATCCAATTATATATATAAAAATTTTTTTTTTTTCAACAGTCGGTTAACCGAGTTCACATGGACTTCCGAAACCGAAACCGAAAATTTTTAAAAACAAAAACCGTATACTAGTCCATCGGTTTCGGTTAACCATATTTTCTGTCCGGTTTCAGTTCGGTTTCACGGTTTTTCAGTTTTTCGGTTTTTTTTGTGCACCCCTACATAAAACCGTTAATTCTTACAAAAAAAAAAGGACTATTTGTACTTTTGCAGTGTAATAAATGTGTATCACTTTTTCCACCACACATTTTTTTCATTTTTATTTTCCTTGTATATGGCTGGGAAATTCGCAACTTTGTTGGGATTCGTCCAATGGGAATGGAGAATTTCCGTGAAAAATCCTCATGAGGTGGGGATGGAGATTTTTTTTCGTGAAGATGGGAATAGGTCCCCCGTCCTTGACAACTCTATTATGGGGTAAAAAGTCAATCAATAATAATAATAAATAAAATATATAATTGGAGAAAAGGAAGTATTTGAAGTTCTCAAAACAAATTTTTAAAAACTATCATTTTAAGTATGAATGTTTAAAAATCCTAACCCATCTCTATACATTAAAATATTAAAATTTCATTTTCTAAATAGTTACGAGAAAAATGAATATATAATTAATTAAATAAATAACACACGATAATATGAGTAAGTTTATTTTTTTTTTAAAAAATCGAGAATAATTTTTCCTTTTAAATTACTTCCTATAGCCCGTGCGATACACATGTCTTCAAACTAATTTATAATAATTTGTTAAAAAAAAAAAATACGCCTGTCCAAAAGCATTATGACAAGTTAAATTTGAACTAATAGAAAAATGATGTGTTGTAGTTAATTAATTATTTATTAAATAGTTGATTATTTAAATAAAATTTGAGACACTAAAATATAAACTTTATACCTTAAATTTTATTATGTGGCGTGACATATAAATAACATGGTGTTTTATACGTGTTTTATAATTTCTCGAGAAAACAAATCTTTTGTAGTTCCCAATATTAAAAATTTAGGAGGCATGTTGTGGTGGAAAATTATGACTAGATTCCAGTATCTATATAACTATATAAAAAAAATCAAAAGAAAAAGGTTACACAAGTTGCGCATTTTCGTTTGAGTTGATACGACATATCGTTTCCAAGTAAATGCTACGTCATCTTTTCTGCACGTGTCGTAAAACCATTGGTGGTAGGTTCCTCTCTCGATTCCTCTCTTACTCCACCACCAATGTGGTTAAAATTTGACGGCACCGCCACATCTCCTCTTCTTCGACCACCGTCACCAATTGGAAGAGGAGAAGCCTCTGAATCAGCAGTAAGGGTGAGTTTTCGCCGGAGATCTGAAATAAAGAAGGAAAATGACTGAGGAGAATAATGCTAGAGTTTCCGCGGATGATCCCACTGCGAATCATGATAAATCACAATCGAGGCCAAGGTAATTAATGTTAACGAATGAAAGAACAGATAATTAAACCCTAATTTTTGTGTGACGTTCATACCTCAAATAAAGATTTGGTTTTACACGTGCTTTGCTATTCTTTTTAGCTCACTAATTTATCTTGATCTGGGATTGTAGCTATATCGTTTTCGCTCTGGATGTGTTTCCCTTTTTTTTTTTTCTGCTAGGAGATGTTTCCTTACATCGTGGGAGATTTTGGTTGAACTGTTTTTGATTTCTGATGCTGGAAGTTTTTGGCAATTAGTGATAAATGTTGTTGAGATTGCCGCTGAACTGGGGAATTGGTAAATTTAATTAGGTGATGTTTGATAATCTCTCTTTAAATACAATCCGTGTTTAATTCATGAGGATTTATGGATTTGAGCCAAAGGGATATTTACATAGTGCTCGAGAAAGTAACCCTCTGTGTTGGCATTTTATTTTTCACGTCACGGGAGAGGTTTATGATCCTACTATAATGCAAAATGCGTTTTGGATGTGTCAACGGTCACTGGCAATAATATTTGTTTATATTCATCATCAGAATTGGAGAAATGCAGCTTTGTACTTAATTTGCTTCATGTATTATTCTATGTGTCAAATCCCGGAGGATTTTGTTATCTGTATGGGGACCCAATATAAGCTTAGATAGTGTGGAAAACAATGAGAAAATAACTCTGTTTTTTCTCCATCCAAGATGGTTCATCGTTTGATAGTGCCTTAATTGCATGTTATGCTATTCTAACAATCTTTACATGGTTCAGGAAAAAGAGAAAGTGGGATCAGCCTGCTGAGTCATTGGTTGCAGCTGGAGTTGCAACCATTTCTGGTGTTGTCCCATTCGGCAACTTGTCATCTCTTGCTGGAATCTCTCTCTCTGGAGTTGCTTCAGTGTCTGGTGCTCTTTTAACTAATCAACTTGTGACAAATTGTGCAGCCATCCCACCTGTGTTTCAGGTGCATTCTTTGCCACAAAACACTGCTACAGCAGTCCCTAAATCAATTCAAGTGAGATCCCTACCAATCATGTTTTCCCTTTTCCTTAGATCCTTATGCATAATTGTACCATATTGTGTAAAATTTGATGTATTACCCCCACAATGGTCTTAACAAAAATTAAGAATGTCATTAAACAGAAAAGAATTATTAGTTGGTGTTATTTCGTTAATCTATTTCATCATCTGGTTGTTTGTGTGAACTAATACTTTTTTCAGCCTAAGATTCAGGATGAGTTAATAATAGCACGAGAAATTGTTATCAATGATGCGGAGTCTTCTATTCGCTACAAGCTAACTAAGCGCCAGACACAGGAAGAGGTATAATTAATGACATTCGGATTCGGTTCATACGAGTTAAAGATGTCTTTTATGGAAATTGAAGTATTTTTTTTTTTTTATTCTTTAATTGTTTACTTGTTTACTTACAGATTCAGAAGTGCACTGGTGCTGTGGTGATAACAAGGTCAGTTGATTGTTGGAGCCTGGAGGCATATTTGATGGACATCTGATTTTCTTTGTATATTTTGTATGATGAGTAGTTTGTTTTGAATCGTGTCCTTCCAAAAAATGATTCTGCTGGATTTCTCCGCAGGGGCAAGTATCGTCTACCAAATGCAGCCCCTGATGGTGAGAGACCTTTGTATCTTCACATATCTGCTGGGGCTCATGTGAGTATATTTATGGGCTCTATCAACTTATGCATTTTTGAGAAGACTAGGTGACTAAGGAGCTGATTTTACTTGACATCTTGCGTCTTTGTTGACCTTCAAAATGATAGTATGAGATCCAAGCCACTAGTTAAGTAGATTTATTTGCACTGCTTTATTAATCTAATGATTGTCTTTTTATTTTGTCTATTTTCTCCATGCCTTCGAACTTTCTCTGCCATTATTGAAGCTTTACACATCTGATGGACCTAGACTCTAGTTTGTGAGGATTGGGGGTATTGCTACTTTATTTATTGAGGCAAATTAAGTATTTAGTAATGAAGATGTGAATGCACAGTAGCTGGCCTTCTGCTGGGCTGAACTCCCTTGCTCTTTACCTTTTGTATCAGAATTTCCTTAATAATAGAAAATTCTATCTTTGCAGTTGAAAGACACAGCAGAACGGATTTTAGCAGTTGATCGTGCAGCTGCAATGGTTGAAGAAATGTTAAAGCAGGGTCCAAATTTACAGCCTTCTTTATGTACTGGAGTGAAGGTATGCATCCTTGCATGTTATTTTGGCTTTTTTCTTTTTTTCCTTTTTAAACTGTATTGATGCGTGAAACATCCTCTAGCTTCTCATGATTCAAACTGCTCAGACCTTGATGTTGTCTTTGGTACATTCAAGTCGCAGACTTCAGAATAGTTGAAGTTGTTTCTTGCCGTTTTTGTAAAACATCCAAATTGCTGTCCCTAAAAAAAATTATCAAAAGTGGAAGGATGACCTATTTATATACTAAACTATGAACCATTATTGCAATGCACAAATCTCTAACTGAATGAGGGTTCTCAGGCACTGAGCACGTGTGTGTTTTTGGGCTTTGACGCAGACCCTTCACTTAATATTGCTGCTCGAATCCGTGGACCAAATGTAAGTTCTTTATTTTTTTGCCTTTTCTGTTGTTTTTAGTAGTTGTTAGATTTCACAGACTTGTTTTCATGCTCTTTTCTTTTCTTTTTTTTCTTTTTTTTTTTTTAATGTATTGTGTTGTCAGACATCTTTCTATTTATGTGTGAACCTAATTATGTCATACAATTTTATATGAATATGTGAATTATATTTGTTAACACCTAGTATTTGCTTCTTTCTTTTGGTTAGAGCAATATTTTCTGATCTATTGATTTTACATTTGTTATATTTGATGAAGATAAGAGATTCTAATGTTTCAAGCTTTCTCTCACATCTCCATACCATTGGGAGAAATTGTTTTTGTGTTGGTGGTGTTTTTGTTTTGTAAATGCAGGATCAGTATATAAATCACATTATGAATGAAACAGGAGCAACTGTTGTGCTGAAAGGGTGTGGCTCTGGAAATTCTGAAAGCCCAAATGACAAAGGTACTTTTTGTCTTTTGCTTAATCTGATGTTTCATGTAAATATTTGATTGCTACTGTTTGGTTATTTAATGTTTAATTCTGTATCTTATATTATTTGTTGTGTAGAAGTACAGCAACAACTTCATCTATTTTTGTCTGCCAATAATCAAAAGAGCCTTGAAGATGCAAAACGATTGGCTGAAAACCTTCTTGACACAATTAGCTTAGAATGTGGTGCCTCTAGGTAATAAGGCTATTAATGATGATGCTTTTGATGCATGTGTTATGGATATTTGCATTTTTCTTCTATTAAATGCACTTCCTTCTCTTGTTAGTTGTATCTGTTAAGGGTATAAATCGTTGATGTTCTGGTAATTTAATTAACTGTTAGTAATGAAATTATTTGTACTGATTAGCTTTTGTTTTTTTTTTCCCTAACTGTTTCAGGTTCTCATCATGTAAGGTTTATAATGCTGTTCCACCTCCACAGGAGTTATTAGCTGGGGTGCAGGGTTCTACAAATGAGCAGAAAATAGATACAAGTGTGGCTGTTAATTTGACATTGCCAGAGATGGGATCTACACTACCAATTCCAGCTTCTTCAGTTACAATACATGGGACGACCTCTGTCCTTTCACAAGTGACTGCATATCAATCTGTGGAAGCAGTTAACTCCGGGCATCCTCGACCAAACACATATGTTCATCGCCAGCCTTTAGTGAATGGAGGAACGAGCTATGGTGGATATGCTGGATTATATCCTCAGGCCACACCTTTGCAACAAGTTGCTCTAGCCCTTAGACAGTCAACGTGTCCGTTAACTTCTACAGTTGCACCTACAACATCAGCTGCAAGCACGATCCCAGCACCAAGTATGTCCTCCAGTCTTGAGAAGGAGAAACGTCCTACACATAGGCGGAAGTTTCAGGAGTTGCCTGTTGGTTCAAAGGGTACTTCAAAGGCTTATCAGGTACATGTGTTGTCTTTTTGTTTGTAGCATGGTTGTTTGAAATGAAGCACAGCTTTACATGTGAAGTTTTTAAATGCCTTAGAGCAAGAAAGAAGGGTTTAATATGGTACAGCTCAAAATCTTTCATGGAATAATCATTTGTCTACAATTTTGAATTACTAACCTTCATTCTTAGACATATCTGCCAATGAATCGATAGTGGGATGAAGGTTTAGATTTTAAAATCTTGTGACAGAGAGATTATTAAGCTTATTAAGAAGGAATAGAGATACAACTTGCTTTTTGAATGGAGTTGATTCTTTCTTCTTCTTCTTTTTTTCCTGTAGTGGATAGATGACTGGATTTGCTAGACATGTGAGAGGGAAATTAGTAAGCTTATTAAGAGGGAATGCATTTGAAAATTGCTTCTTGTTTGGAACTGAATTTTTTCTTTTCTCTTAAGTGGTCAATGTGTCATGTATAGCAATTTGTTGATTTGATTCAGTTTTGTTGTGTCTATTTGTGGATTCAGTACTCTTGATTGTTCGTAGTTCTGAAGACATCTATATTGCTATTAATTAGGGCCATGACTTTGTTGGACGTATAAGTTCTTTCTTTTCCATATTATGATTCTGATTACCTTTTTGTCGTGATAGGTTTTTAGAATGATGAGTTGTTTCCACGCATGGATTTTGCTCATCTGAACTTGAGGCTTTTCTCCTTTTGGATTAGAAGTTTAATATATTATTTGTTGTTGGAATTATTTTTATCATCTGTATATTACGTAAGAATTTGTGATAAGGAGGTTAAAAGAGACTGTCCATCGTAATATAAGAGTTCTTTTGTATACGCTTGGTGCTTCTTTTTATCCTGCTGTGCGGTTCAAACTTGGTATATTTGTATTGTTAAACTATATGTTTTCCGGGGAACTTATTTAGAAAGATGATACTGTTCTTTTGCCAACTCAAGTAAAGCCTCATTCACATAGGGTGTGACATCGACCAACAATCATCTCTGGTAGCTGGATTAGGAGATTGGCTAGTGAATCTCATTGTCCTTTTGGTTAGAAATGTTTTGGTACCCTGAATTATGTACTTTCCTTTGGTTTGCCTGCTCGTTCGTGCATTCATTCTATGCGTTATCACGAGATGCGTTTACATGCAATTACACTGGCGCTTGAGCTGTGTGGGGAGGAGCTTGTTTGCTTTGTATGCCCCCTTGATTGATATGTTACATTGTTGAGTTATCAATGGAAAACATTTGCCTAGGACTTATTTAGAAAGTTGAGCTGGTTCTTTTGCCAACTGAAGTGAAACTTCATGCATGGCATTAACCAACCATCATTAATGCCAGCTCGGTTACAAGATTGATTAACTGTAATTTTTTAGCTTTTTGGTTATAATTTTTTTGGCACCATCAGTTATTTGCGGTCTTATGATTTGCTTGTTGACATGTATTCATTTTTTTTTTTTTTTTTTTTTTATATTCACAAGACAACTTGTACTGATAATGACTCTTAGCATTTAAGCTGTGGGGAGCTTGTTGACATGTATTCATTTTTTTTTTTTTTTTAATATTCACAAGACAACTTGTACTGGTAATGACTCTTAGCATTTAAGCTGAGGGGAGCTTGTTCTCTTCGTGTGCAATTAATTGATCTAGACATGAACCTCTAGATTGTTGAATTATCAATTTCTAAAAGAACAAACATCTGCTTTGATGAATGCTTCGATGCCCTTTTCTCCAAGGAGATCTTTATTTATTTATTTATTTATTTTTCTCTATTTTTTAATGTTCGCTGACTTTCATTGCTTAATATTCCAGGTATTTTCTCTGACCTTCTAAGAAGCTAACAGCCTGATGCTGGACCTCTCTGTTAGGGCCATTGGTTTGCATGTTTCACAGGGTTTTCATTTTTTGAAGGCAGTCAGCAATGGACTCTTGCTGCTTCCGGCAATGGTCAAGAACTTATTTGATTTTCTGATTGGTCATTTCCTTGGGTGGTAGATAGTGTGAATGCTGTTATATTGGAACATCAATATTGCCCAATGCCAGTCTACATGACAGGCTTTGCCAATTTGCGTTTATGAGTTTCCTCTTAGTTAAAAATGCTGAAAGTCAGCTTTTATTCCCATATCACTAAAGATTCTGCAGGGTAAAGTGGCTTTTGTACAATTGAGTCCAAAAGTGAAGCACTAGTATCTAGATGATAGGCACTATCATTCTGTATTGCTCAGTTGCTCTCAAATCGGAAGTGCTAAAAAAGCCAACATTGGTACCATTTCACTAAAGTAGTTTTTTTGTTCAATTAAGTGCATAAAGTAAAGCTTTAGATGCCTGACTTTTAACTAGAGATTACTTCAAATAGAGGTAGTTGTACTGGTAGACAATGGTCAGCTAAATTGCTTGCATATTTCATTTTATTATACTTTCACATGCACCACTTATTTTTATTCCATCACCTGGTGAAAGTTTGTGGCTTATCTATGTTGATTCGCCCCAATAAAAGAATGCTAAATGTTCATGGATATGGTTTGTAGCATATAGGAATGATGGACATATGCCTCCTAAAAATGTCATTTGCTATTCACTCCCTTGACATCATGTTTAATGTGATTTGAGATGTTTACATATTATATTCGTCTCATGTCTAATTGATATTGAGATCTAGGCTTGCATTTGTTTTTCTTCCTAACTTATTTCAGGGACCAGAGCTATTGAGGAACGATGTACAAGTATCAGCAGATAGATTGAGAAACATATCAACTATGCCAGCTCCAAAAAAATTTGTGCAGTCGTCATTGAATGGAATGCCGCCACCACCTCCACAAGTCATGCCCCCTCCAAAATCATCAAATGGGATGCTGCCGCCACGAACTATGCCCCCACCACCACCTCCTCCAAAATTTAGTTCTTCGCATGCCACACAAAGACAACAGGAGAAAAATATCATTTTGAACAAAAGCAAATCTGTTATTGTACCTGGTATGAACAGAATTTAGTCAACTCACACTACATTGTTTTGCTTCTGTTTGTAACTTTTTTACTTTGCTTTAATCAAAATATGTAGGATAACAAATAATTGAATAAGAGTAGGTGTTAGCATTAGCCTCTTTCTAGTTGGAAACAGTATTTTACATTTGGCTATATTTATACTAATAATTTGTTTAACATTTTTTTCTTAAACTGTTAGATATCCCAGACACTTTGGTCAAATTAATGGAATATGGAGAGGAAGATGATGATCCTGATGAATCTAGTGAAGAATCTGATCACGGGAACTCCAAGACAATGGCAGTAAGAAAACCATTTTGGGCACTATGAATAAGATTGCTGCATCTGGTCTTTGTGCATATGGATTATAGGTTGGACTGCTTTAGATACACACCGGTTTAACAGAAGAAACTCGGCAATAGTTTGTTGTGACCAAACGACCCAGATTATGATTCACTTGAGCTTTGGCTGTTTGTGGCAGTTGCATTGTGTTAAGGGGGATGGGAGGTAAATGTTCATAATGTTAAGTTTAAATGTACATTAGGTTTCTTTGGTGTATCCTAGATATAGGAGTAGATTAAATGTGATGGTGCAGAGACATTGGCTCAAAATGATGCTTCTGCCCCCATGTGAAAATAGAAATGGTGAAAATGGTTATTCTTGGTTCCAATATACTTATATAAGATAGTAAACACAAGTGGTAGATCAAGGCAATTCGTTATGCCAATTAAATTAAATCGCCATCTATATGGTGGATGCAATTTCTCATGTAACAAGATTTCTATAGATGAGACGGATGAGGGAGTAAATAGAAAGCTGAAACTACCAGTTTGAGTAGAGCAAGAGCAGGCATGTGCCTTTCAAGTTTGGAATGAGATAATGATGCTAATGCTAGTGCTCAAATTTATCTTGGGAGGTGCTGGTATATGATCAGCTTCACTGCTTAGGATCTTTTTTTCTTTTCTATATAATACTAGAGGGATATGTAAGCAGGATGTGTATATATATATATATGCTGTTCAACTGGCAATGTCTTATGGGATTGAATATTGAACAGTAAAGACAAATATTGACAAAATGAATGGTAGTTCTGAAATGTAAAATGCCTCCTATCAATGATCTGCTGCATAAACGCAAGATAATATAATTTAATATGGTTGAAAAGGGTGGGGAAATTTTGGTTACAATAATACCTCGAGTCATAATCTGTATCTTTTGTTAGTTTCATGGACAATGTTATTAAAACTAGATCAAACTACGGATTAGTGAGTCTACCTGTTCATGGTTCTATCAGTTCAATTAATGTCTCAAATGGATTTTTTTATTTAAAAGAATATTATTTACGTATGTTTGTGGAACATTTTATCTAATCAACAGTTTGATTAGTTCAAGTCGCTAGTTCAACCAATCCGACAAGTTTTTTTCCTTTTTGAAACAGTATGTACCGATTTCTTTTTTTTTTTTTTAAAAAAAAAAAAAACCTATAGAAACTGACTGAAGCAGTGTTTGATTTATGGTTGAATTGGTCAAATTAGTTGATCCAATCCGGCTTTAATTACATACTGATGGGCTATGGTTGGTTCATGGAACAGAGGGAAATAGAATAGATATTTCATATGGAATAGCTTTCCAATGTTTTGTTCAATATTTAGTTATAGAATATTTATTCTATGGAATAGTCATTCCTCAAATTAAAAATAACTATTCTTTATGTAACCAAAGAATATCTATTTCATACTCCATTACATATTTAATATTTTTTTATGTTAATTTTTGTCTAATTCATTTTTTAATTTCTCTATTTTTCTTTGGTGTTTTATATTTATTTGTTTGTTTCCGTGTGTTTTCGTAAATTTTTTTCGTCTTTTCTGTTCCTTTTTTGTTGTCTTTTTTTTTTCGTTTTATTCTGTATTATCTTCTCTTTTTCTTCATTTTATCTCATTTTTTTTATTGTTTTCTTCATTTTTGTTTTTGTATTTCTTTTTTTCTTTGTTTAACTCAAAGCACCCGATTTTCTTCGGTTTTTTTTTTTCAATATGACATATTCCATATATTTCCAAAATTGAACCAAACAGTGGAATAGGATGGGAAGATGAATAGCTATTCCATTCTATGGAACATCTATTCTATTATCACTTTATTCCATTCTATGAACCAAACATGGCCATACTGAATGAAAAAAAGAGAATTTTTGTAGACTTCAATTATTTGTGAAAAGTTTTGAGCTGGTTTTCAACCTTTATAATGAATTATAGGTTAAACAATTTATTTTTCAATAAAAAAAATTAAATAATTTATTAGTTGCTATATATTTACGTATTGCACTAGTTAGTCTGTAGAGATATTTGTAGATTTTTAAGTTTTGTTTAAATTCTTTAGTTCTTTCTTTTATTTATGCATATAAGAATACACAAAACTACCTTTAGTTATAAGTAAAAAATTTATCTGTTAGTTTTTTAAATTTAATTAAAATATTTCTAATAGTATATTCATATCCACCAATATTTCTATACTTATATATATTAGTTATAAAAATAAAATAAAAAACATCGTTATTATTTATTCTATTTTATATATATTGTCATGTTTTATTAGTTTCATATAATATTTTTAAACTAATAACAAAAGTTATTATGAATCTTGATAATTTTTTTGTTTATTAATGTTATCCATCAGATATTTTAAAGATGAAAAGTTTGAATTTATAATTCTATATAGTTTTACTCATAATTTTATATTTTTTTTAAAAAGAAATTATTTAGTTATATTAATTGAACAAGCTCTATGCCAATAGAGTTTTGTTCTATAATTATATAAAATTTAATAAATTAATTAATCAATATTAGTAATATTAGGATTTATATAAAATATAAAATATTAGGATTATAGAAGGAAAAAAATATAAAATAGAAAAGATTTATATAGTTTATCATTGTATTATAGAATAAAGGGTAATTTTGGTATTATTAGTCTAATTTGACTATTGACTCTTTTTTATAATGACAAAAAATTATAAACTATATAATTATTAGATGGACTAGCATAATATGTAAACATATAGGAACCAATAAATTATAATCTTTATCATACTATGTAAAACTTACAAAATTACCTTCTTGTTATATGTTTCCGATTGTTTTATATATTGTATTTGATCAATTACAACAACATATTGTGAAATAGAAAACTAATTAAAATTGTAATAAAGAGGAGTTGTTAAAACATGAGATAGGGACATATCTACCAAGGAATGATGAATCCATAGAAAGGTGGTCAAATTTTTCACAATGAAAAATTATTATGTAATATTTAGTTAATTACCCACAAATTCACGTCCGATGGAAATTATACAATGGATCCGGTCCATGTAGACCTTCCCAATTAAAAATTAACACATAAGTATTTTTTTATTTTTCTAATGCTTATGTTATTTATGTGTCAGTTTTCAGTGGAACGTTCAATATAGATCCGGTCCACTATAAAATCCCTCCGCGTCCGAATACAAAGTTTGTAGCAAAGTAGATACGTTTGTTTTAAATGAAATTTGGGAGATAGTGAATGTGGACCCTACAAAAACGCTCAAATTGCAAACTGAAGCCATTTTGATTTATAGGGTTTTCAAAGCATGAAAATGATGGATTAGCTACAAACTTTTTGAGCCATTAATGTTCATTTAATATTCCCATCCAATAAGTCTATTCTCACTGCTTCATTTGTCTATTCATATGTGGTTGCAATAATTAAATGTCTCATTGCACTAAACCCTTTTTATTACTTTCATTTTTCATTCAATTCCATTTTTGCATGTAAAAAAATCTTCCAAACCTTTTTTTTTTTTTTTTTTTTTCTAAATCAGCACCACGACAGATCAGGCAATTATTATACCAACACGTGTATCATATGTAGATAGTCACGATTTTACCACGTTATAATTTTGAAAATTAAAAAAATATTACTCTAATCCAGCCAAAAAAAGCAAACGTAACTATCCACATGTTGATATAACAACTGTTTAATCTAACATAGCGCTGAACTGACATTTTGAGTATCAGCTTTGACTTGTTATGTTAGTAATAAGACTGAAAAATTGGTCGAAATGACTTTATTAGAGTTGAAATGATACTTTAATGAGTGTATTTACTAAAAATTCACTTGAATGACCATTGTAATTGAAACTAGAAACTTTAATAACACAAACTTTTAACTCGTCAAAAAAACCACAAATTATTTACTAATATATGTTATACTTTCACTAATTTAGCAAAAATTATCGATAGTGGACTAAATTTTTGGGCAAATTAATTTTGAGAGTCAAGTTGATTGGCCAAATTATCCCTTTATCCCACATTATTAAAATCATAATGGTTTTAAACACTGTTGAAATTAAATTTTGAAAATTCTTTGTGATGCAAATAAAAGTTTAATAAGCTCAAAGTTAAAGAGAAAATAAAGTTTTGGAGACAAAAGGCGTTATTAGATGGAGGTTAACAGTGGACATGGCCCCCTCTAAAACTAAAACTTATGACAACTTGTAGTGATATTTTTTAATTCTATTCCAACTCAAAATTTGAGGCTTTTAACTTGTATAAAAATAATAATACTTTGACCCCTATGAAGGAAGTCGTCTCATACAAAAAGTACCTTATGACTTGAATTTGCATTAAAGATATCCTACCCAACTGAGAAGAAACCAAACCAGCTTCCATTGACAAGCCAAATATCAATTTAAGATATATTTTCTATGTAGTTTGTTTTCATATGAAAGACAGATTCATTAAACACCTGTTTATTATTAAAATTATAACTTATGAGATTACAATAGCAGAAGAGTTCATAAATCTGCAAGCCTATTTTCTGTTTTAAGAATAATAAATTATATCAGCTAATCTATATTCTTCTGATGTTATCATCTCCTGTGAGGATTATGCAACGATTTTTGAGTGCCCTGGAACAGATCACACAAAAAGTTTTCTAAATCATCAGCACTGTGTTTTATGTGCTTGTCACTTAAGTGATTGCTATGTCTTCCAACGAATGTCCGGTACGCCTGGATCACCTTAACAGATGTCGAAATCTGCAGATCTTCTCGAAGCTGCGGGTCAGGTACAATCCATGCTGTCTGAGTCCGGTAAACCTCCTCGAAAGCAATATTGAAGTTTCGAAACCTCTCCTTCAGAAGGGATTTCGAGACAGAATCCGAGTTGGAATTTCCTTCATCCCTCAACAGAGCTAGAACTGAACTCCAAGTAGTTCTCTCGTAGCTCATCGCATGCTGTTGGAACTTTGCGTTGTGCTTTCGTATCCATCCATCCCCGAATATATGCCTGAGCTCCGAATTCTTTATCTTTTGAGTCATGTAATGTATGTTGTTCATCAAGAAAATGTGCTGCAAGGAAGGATCTTTGTATAACTTGGCCTTATCATCAAGGTTGCACTCTAGAATCGAAGCAACTGATCGAAAGTGACGAGCCATCGGTGAAACATCATTTCTACTTCCATCTTCTTCTGCAGGCGGACTCATGTCCGGGGACAATAAAACGGGATCCTCTCCGTTATCATCCCTAAGTAGAAAATTAAGGCTCTCCCGGTAGTCTGTAAGAGTGTTGATATAGTTCATGACATACCGAGTCAGATGGTGAACTCCACCTCCCGGAAAAGGATTTAGGGACACACTAGTCGCGATGGCATTTTCAAATTCATGAAATGCAGTCTTCACAGCATCCCCCAATCGCCTTAGAACCTCAAGAGAGTCAGTTCTAACACAAAAGCCAGCATCATCTGAGTATAAAGAGTCTATATCTGGAAGAAGATCCGCAAGCACTTCATACATATCAAGAATAGGAAACAGCTTCTCTGGTTTGTGTGGTCCAATAGATATAGCATCGCCAAAATTCAATAGCTGTAACATTGAGGCCTTTGAAGCCTCAGCAAAACAAACCAGATTAACTGTTCCAAGCTCTCCGAAAATTTGTTCAGTGAGATATTTCTCGCTAGCAAGATACACCCGCACAAAGATCTTCATAGCTCTCACCCACCTCTTGATCTTGGAATTCAAGCTTCCCCACTCCAATTTCAGCACATCCTCAATGCTGAGCTTCTCCATTTCAAGGATAAAGAGACACTCATCCAAGGCATCCCTTCTGACACTAATATAGGCCTGGGAACACTCGTGGCCGTAATTGGAGATGAACATTAAATTTGCAATGCATTTGAGATCAGAAATGACTTCTGGATGAACCAAATCAATGATGAATTCCTCCGATGTTCTGCTAACACTATCCCGATTGATTGATTCCTCAATTGAATCATCCCCAAGAGAGATTACTGAGCTGAAATCTGCTGTATCCTCTTCACTAGAACGGAAAGACACGTGTTCTGGTTCGAAAGGTTGCCTGTTTTGGATAAGAATGTGCTTAAACTCTTCCTCAAGCCTTGACATTCCAATTTGAAGGATGTCATGACACCTCTGCAGCAGCTCCTTTTCCCCACCATCCTTACTATTCAATGACAATGTCTCCAACCTTTCAGCAAACTTTCTGGCTTCATCCACTGCATTTACATATTGAGTAGCTTCATCAAGACCGGAATCCCATATCATAGACTGATCTGTCTCCCAACTCATAATCTTCTCCTGAACAACACTTAGCTGCTTTTCAATCTCAGTTACTCCCTCAATCTCGTCTTCATTTTCATTGGTTACTGTTATGTTAGACAATTGAGTCCCAAGTTCTGCCAAAATTTTCTTAGCATCATCAGTAAGGTTCTTCTTCAATCCCAATGCCCTTGTAATGTGTTTTGCAGCAGCAATCAAGTCTTCTTCTCTATCCAATTCAGGAACCACAGAGCCACAATCCCCCATAGATAAAGAAATAGCTCCCAAACTGAACCCTATTGTTTGGTCAACAATCAAAATTGATCCCCAATTCCAGAAATAGCATTGAATTTCCCAAAATCAGGGCATGAACTGCTATTTTTGTTGATTAGAAATTCAAGCACAGATGGCAACTGTTGAAAAAGGGAAATCAAAAACTGATTAAGGAAAGAGGACGAAAACAACAAATAAGCATGATACAGACATTATAGAAGTAGTCAATAAGAATCATAACTAATTAACTATCAGCCAAACCACCAATCAAAGAAACTCTAAGCTAATCCAACAACAATGAAACCCAATCAAAATAATATTAAACCAAAGTAAAAAATGACATAAAAAAAAATCCCAGAAGCTGAAGATCAGATCATAACAGTAAAAAGGACAACGTGCAGGGATGAGAAAAAGGGTTTTAAAGAGATGCTGCCGTAAAGAAAGACAAAAAGATAGCTGAAGACAGAAATAAAATATAGAAGAAATTAGACAAGAAACGAACCTGAAAAAGCTGAGCAAGATCGGAACAAAGCAATAAGGAAAGAAAAGGAGTGAACTTCGAGATTGAGAAAGAAAGGTCCGATGAGTACAAAGAGCAGAAAACCCAGATGAGAAAATTTGATAATTATGATTGGGTTTTACAGAAATCAAATTTTAGGGGCTACAATCCCTATGGCGGATCTTTATTCCTTTTTCAAGGGAGCAGAAGCTGAGCTGCTTTTACTGCTCTTTTTTCCATCATATTGTTGTTTTGTGACTTGTTGACTATCCAAATTTCATGGTCCAACCAATCAAATTCGTACGTGTCAGTCAACATATATGGCTTCTCTTTTCTATTTCTTTTATTCTTTTTCTTTATCTTTAATCGTATATAGATGACATATGTATACATTAAGCAAGAGAGAAGTGGCAGTTCTCCCACACGACGACATAATGTAAAGAAATAACACAACTAATAAGATAGTTTTGTCAGGTTTTATAATCATAAAAAAATACATTAAACAATATAATATAATTATTATAAGATAACGCGAATTATCAGCTCTACGACGAAATGTTCTAAATCTTAATCTTCTTGAAACTCATATTTATTTTTGTTTCTTTTTTTGGGCTAAGAAGAAAACATATAAAGTTAATATTAAATATGTAACCGACGAATTTCGTTTGATATTATTATTTTTTATCGTTTAGAATGATGTAATGTAATTAAGTATAATAAAACTTCGATAAATTAATAATCTTGATTAAATAATAATTTTTTCGGTTTCACTTGGACCAATGTGATAAGATAATTATCTCCCTAAATACATTAGATAATAACTTTTAAAAAATTCTTTAAGTGCTAGTGAAAATATAAAGTAATAATTCATTAATTGCAAGCATAAATTCTATATATAATTCATAAAATTAGAGTAGTTTTTAAACAATTTTTACTTTTTAAATTTTTATTTTTTGCTGAAATATATATATAAATTCAATTATTTATTTTTTGTATATAAACTAAATTCAATTTCATATTTAACTTTTTATAAAGTATAGGCCACATGCGATATATTATTTTCATATCATAATATATAAGTATATAATATTTCAACATATGTACCGTTAAAAAAATCCACTTTTGAGAAAATACGTGGCAAAACAATAGTTTCGTATAGAGATTTTTGTATTAGAATTGAATCTAGACCATATTCTCTTTTATTTATAATTGAAATGTCAAACAATATAAAGTTTGTCACGGCAAGAAATTAAATCAAATTCCATGCTTTTTCATGCTTTTAACGTGGAAAAATTTAAATCAATTCGGATCCAAACCATAATCAATCTAAAGTGCACCTTTCTTTATATATATATATATATATATATATACTCCAATTGTTATAGATTAGTATTAGGGCAAATTACAAAAAAAAAAAAAAAAAAAAAAAACCCAGTTGTTTCACTTTTTTACAAATAAAGGACTGTGATTTTTTTTTTTTTTTTTAAAAAAGAGGATTGTGTTTTAAAATGTTAACAAAAAAAAGGATAACTAACATTTTTCCGTTAAAAATGATGATATAGTGGAGGGTATTTTTAGTTATTTAACATACCAACAATTTATGTATATTATTTAAGAATTTTACATCAAATTTTGAATATTTTTCAAAGATTTTTCAATTTGTTATGATTTTTTTTTAAATCTATTATCATTATTTAAATTATAAAAATATTTGCGCTTTTCAAAAATTTTCAAAATTTATCATTCATGTGTATTGTATTTTTATTAACCAACTTGAAAATTTTGAGTTCAAAACGAACAAGAATACCCTATGTAATGTCATGATTTAATTTTAGTTATCCTTTTTTTGTTAACATTTTAAAACACAATTCTTTTTTTTAAACAAAAAAAACCACAGTCCTTTATTTGCAAAAAAAAAATGAAACCCCAGGGTTTTTTTTTTTAATTTGCACTTAGTATTATTATTATTATTATTACTTTTTTTTTTTTTTTAATCTTTGCCTGGGATCGGGATAAAATATGTAATTAATTATTATTAAAGGGGGGAAAGCAGAAATTAAATTATCAAGTTTGAAATTGACTTTGTTTTTTAATTTTGTCATTGGATGATGCCATGTGGTGATGAAGAAATCAATAAACCGATTGAAAATGAAAATGGACAAAAAAATAGAAAATAAATGCGACAATTTGTGGATGCAATGATGTCCATTTGACCTTCTTCTTCGATCTAGAAAAGTATTTGTCATATATGATATTTTTCAGTCATAAATCTAATTATCATTAATCTTTCTTTATTAATTTTAAGTGATTATTAAGTTATGTTTAGGATATTGCAATCATTTTTTATATAGAATCTAGAATGGCGGCTATTTTGAGTTTAATTATGCATCAATATTGTCACTTAATGAGGGGAAAAATTTTCATAAAAGAGATGAGCGGATTAAGAAAATATATATTAAATCACCATAATTAAACATCTAATTTTTGGTTTAAAATATGATAATTTAACAACTAGAGAAATTGTTGACATCTAAAAATTTTGGTCATGGTTTGAGTTTGTGAGTTAATAAGAAAATGTGGATAGATAGTTATTTAGACTTTAAAAAAAAAAAAAAAATTCAAAGTATAGACCAGACCAGTACAAATTTCCAATCAAGAAAATGCTGACCGGTCTCTGTTTTTGAAAAATAAAAAAGAAATAAAATTAGATAATTGCTTATAAACATATATGATTACCCAGTTACAAAATTAAATTAAAACAAATATTTTAATTAACTAAACTAATGCATATAGTTACAAACAAAACAAAACAAAATAAAACCTTCTCCACACCATTTCAATTAATTGCTCTACTTCCCTATTACACAATTAAGCATTTAATTTCCTTCCTAATTTTCCTCCCTACTAAAATTCTTTTAATGGTTAAATTGAGACAAATCTTGTTTCTTTTTTCTTTTTTGGGCCTACAACATTCACAACAAATATCATAATTGAAGAATTCAATTAATAGTGTTTAGGATAAGATTTAGGGAGGTTTTCTCCCTTCAAAAAAGACTTAAAAAGCACAAGAGCAGCTCTGGGCTTGAATAGAGGAACTTCATGACCAGCACCTCTTACTGTTGCAAATGTTATCCCTTCGTATACTTCTGTCCATCCTCCCACCTATTTCACCACCACTTTTTTCTCAAGTTAATTTAAAATAAAAAAAAAAAAAAAACTTATGCAAAATTTCATATGTGACTTTTTTTCACGGTTGGATCCATTAAGCGATTTACGCATGGCTTTTTGTTCATTAGAGGTGTCAAAATGGATTACTATATCGTGTTGACTTGCTCTAGTGACATGTATAAGGTTAACACTAACAAGACTCACTTATTGGATGAAATAAATGTGTAGACCACTAGCTCACAAAACTTTAAACAACAATTCACTAAATTTACATTTTATATGAATTTGACATGTCACAATCCATTTTGCGAGTAGCCCAAGTCCATTAGACCTGAACCACTGTAAACTCGATGATTCACTATATATCCATTTTAGGCCTAAAACTCACTTATATATACCCTAATTCTCAATTAAAATTTGGCTCTTCACATGTCTAGTATTTCCACGAAGTTGAATTTGGGCTAAAGCCCATAAAGTAGAACGTTAAGTGGTTAAAGCTGAAGAATATTTGGTGAACATAAGTAAAGGAAATGGGGTTAATTAATTTAATTAAGATTAGGAGACTGACCTGTTTCTTAACATACCAAGGGTACCATGGCACTTTTGTTGCCAATTTCAGCTTTGCAAGGGAGTATCTAGTGGCTGTCACTGGCACCACTGAGTCCACGTCCCCACTATATATAATAAATTTCAATCAAATTACATAATTAACATGCAAATCTTAATTAATTAAGATGATCCATACACAAAAACAATGCATGAGGCAATTACCTGAATACCCAAATTCTGAGCCCACCAGCAATCATTTGTCTGTATATTGGGAGTACGGAAGCTTCTGTATCGTTCCAGTTTCGGTTCAAAATTTCACTGGATTAACACAAAACATATTACACTTTGAATTTTCAGTTGTACAAAACAATTATATCAAAAGTGAGGTTGCATATAACTTGTAACATTATGTTGTTACTTATCAATTTTGGACTAATTTGACCAAGCTGATGAAGTATCAATTTATCCAAAAAAATAACAATTTAGTTCTTTAACTTGGTATTTGTAGTCAACTCGATTCACAATGATTTTTGTCAGCATATGATTGATAGCTTTTTGACACGAGTCAATTTCTGATGCTAACACGTGCTAGCTTTGACCAATTTTGAACACAAATACTAAGTTAAAGTGTAGCAGATATCTAAAATTCATTTTTAGACCATCTGAAAGATAAAAAGTAATACTGAAAATTGATTTGAGTTGAGAAATTAAGTAATTGTGAACTTCATTATAAAATGTGAAGGTAATATACACCTGCAGGCAGTCCACTTGTATGGTATTTTGGTAACATTAGCATGAAGAGCTTTCTGAACATCTGGCCTATTGTAATAAATCTCAGCATATTTTTCAGTACAAGGATCGTACCCAGATAACTGCCTCAATCTCTGATCATCACAAATCCAAAAAAAAAAAATCAATTACAATGATCCAGTAGTAACTAATGATATATAAACATATAAAAGCAGGAAACAAACCTTATGAAGGGGTCGGTGAGGCAATCGCATGGATTGGCGAGTAGAAAAGGAAGAGGTGGAACCATCAGAGTTGTTACAAGGAGGAGCATAAATATTATACTGGTCAATATTACCAAATTCTTGATCCATTGCATAACTGTACAATGATTCACATTCGTCTGATTCTTTTTGCCTTCCAAAATCACATGTATTTATCAGTTGCTGATATGTTTTATCTGATATCATCGCATGGCTCCACCAATACGTCACCGTTCCAAGGTTATCATAGTATGTATCAGTAACCGCATTCCCTACCTGCACTCACATATTTTATTAATTATTTTTTCAACATATTAATTAATTAATCATATATGAAGAGAGAGAGAGAGAGATTATATTAATTATTACCATAATCCCTTTCAGATTTAAGGGATGCTTAGATTTTTTATTGTACATCATTATTTCTCTGGCCAATTGAGGAACATAATGCCCAGCATAACTCTCCCCGGTTAGATACATTTCTCTATTTTTGTAACGTGGGAATCGATTCATCCATTCAACTAGGAATTTCAGTGAGTCTCTGGCTGCATCATCACCACAAGATTTCTTTATTAAAATCCAATTACACATACACTAAATATGCATGCTTTAACATTTTGAGATAATCAATTTTACTAAGTCATGTAAATCAGCCCTACAGTAAAATTCTAGCTCCATTTACTTTTTTCCTAGTAATTACAAACGCATTGTTCATGTAATTTCGTTGCTTATTTTTACATATTAAGCTCTTAATCTTCTATTTTTACATATAAAACCCTTGATCACCTACAAATTTACGACAAGGGCTCAATCACAGTCTTTGTTAATTAAACAAATAATTTTGTAAATTGAAGGGTTAAATGTGTAAAAACATCTGATACAAAAACAGTAAAGGGGGCCTCATCAAGGTGCTGCAATCATAATAATATTGGCTACACCAAATATCCCTGCAGATGATTCCACTTTGTTTTAAGCAATAAATGGCCCCATGCTAATGTGACCAAAGATCAATTTTGTCAAAACAATATTTACCGCATAATTTGTCTTGTATTAAAAGGACAAACCCTAACCATAAAACCCTGATTAACTACATAATTGGAAATAGAGTCAATTGTTGTTTTGCTACCAATGATGAATATTGAAGACTAGGACCATGTTTGGTATCATTATTATAATTAGAGGTAGTGGTGGTGCTAGTCGGTTTTCTATGACCTACCCATTACCACACATATAATATTCCTTTTATAAAGAGATATCATTGCAAACATTTAATCAATTCAAAGAAAAAAATATGACATGAAATTAATGTGGATAATGTCATACCGGTCCGGATATCCCCGGTATCTTGCAAATCGGAGGTCCGGTTGGAGTACGAAAAGCCAACACCGGCCGGAGTTTCCAAGAACAAAAGATTAGCCACAGTGTTCCAGGAAAATTTGTTAAGATATAAGCCTGAAGCAGTTTTGTTTATTCTAAATGGGCCAATTTCCTCTGATGCCCCATAAGCCACAGATGAGCAACCTGGACCTGATAATATAATGTATATATTTATGATGAATTAGAAATAATAAGAAATTAATTAAAGAAATAATAAAGGGAGAAACTTTGGTTCAAATTTGGTGGGTTAATTAGCTACTGTATTGATGACTGCAGCTACAGTAGCTGACACGATTGGCTAGCTTAGTAACTGTATTGGTCTGACATAATTATGAGGGCCTGTTTTTTAGTTGCTTTCAAGCATTTATCTTTGTTATTAGTATTATCACCTTATCCACAGAGAGAGAAAAAAAGAAAAAAAAAAAATTCAAAAAGGGGGTTTGTATTATTTTTGTGATGGTTACTTTCATTGGGGGTGAGATTTTCTACTTGTTTACCCACTGGCTAAATAGTTTGCCAAGTTTTCATTTTTAGAGTATGCTGAAAAATACAATTCAAAGAAAAATTATCTAAAAACTAATTATAAAAAGCAAATGTCTGATTAGCCTTAAACATATATATTAATCATATTATTGTAGTGCTGAAATGAATCAATTGTAATTTAAGAAGATGTGTGTGGATTCAATTGAATAATATATAAATAATGGTAGTTAGATCATTCAATTTTTAGCAATTGGTAGGCAATTCAAAGTAAGCTACAGTCTTTTTTTTTTTTTCTTTTTTTAACGAAAAAGAAAATTCATTACCGATAGGAAAAAAATCCCTTGAGTACAAAGGGTAAGCTAAAATTTATCTAATTTCTAAATGAAGTCAAATAAAAAAAATATTTATTTAAATGAAAAAAAAAAAAAAAAAAAAAGAAAAGTTAAGAGGTAGATTGTAGTAGCTTCCAAAGATTCAGAGAATTAAGTTGTTTGATTATGATGTCGGCAGCAAATAAGTTACTGTCAGGTTTAATTCAATGGACATAAATGACAAACTAACACACAGCATTGCATTAATTTAACCTTTTTTTTTTTTTTTTAAACCCAGCAGTCATTAACCGATATAACAGTAGCAACTTAATTTCATATTAAGTAATTAATCATAATTAACAACATGCATAATTAAGAGAAGGGAAATTAGTTACCTCCATTGAGCCAAACGACCAAAGGTTTAGAGGAAGGGAGATTAACAGCCTCAGTTAGCCAGTAAAAGAGAGCTCTGCCGGCGACTCTTTCAACGGTAACATAGCCGGAAAACTGCTGAAATGAGACTTTTGGTTGGCCCGGAAGTGAAGTTATTCTGTCTTCTTCTTCTTCTTCTTTACTAATGGCTGCACGACTACTGAAGGCTGCTGCAGTTAAACTCAAAACGACAACAAAAATAAAGAAAACGAGCTCAAAGATCCGCCTTCCAGCCATAAGAAGGAGAAGAAGAAGAGTTAGAAAGGAGATATGGGTGAGTGCCTAATTCGAAATATGGAGAAACGGGTAAATAAATAGGAGAGATGAAGAAAGAGAAATTAATGTCATCACTCACCATCATCCAATACACCTACTGTATCTGAGGAGCACTTCCCCCTTTGTATTCTCTGTAGCTGTAGATTGGATCCTAAATTACCAAAATACCCCTATGCGTTTAGTTGTGTCAAACAAATTAATTTAAGTGAAGAATGCTTCATGTGAGTCAAACGGTGTCCACAAAAAATAATTGATTTTTTGTTTGGATTAAGGAGAGGGGCTTAATTGTTACAAAAACTAAAAAAGGGGGTCTTAATTGAAATTTGTTAGAGTAAGTAAACGAGGGGAATGGGATCACATCACATGGTAATTGCTTGCCCTTGAAACAGTCCCTTCAATCCTCCACTTATTCCTCTTCAACTCGTCTTCAAGTCTTTGACTGCTATTTTTTTTTTTTTTTTTAATTACCACATTATTATCAACGCATAATCAAAACAAGAAACATATGAATATTTTTGACTGAATTTTCAGTTATTATTATCATTTTTTTTATGTTTTAAATTTTAACATATATGCATGGAATTTGTACGTTTCTATTACTAATTTTGAATAAAATTCTACTATTTTTAATTGAAAAAAAAAAAGAATACTTACATTTCACTTAACCTTATTAGAATAACAATAATAATGGATTTAGATTTTATGTTTATTTTTATTTATGTTGTATGTTTACTTGTTAATTATTTGACTTGAATTTTAACTTTAATTAATATGATACATATTGAATCATATATTTTACTGATATGCATATTCATCAATCATGAAGTCAGAATTCTATAATCAATATACAACGAATGTATAATTACCATAAACAGAATAAATAAACGGACTTATAGTTTATATGCAGCGGAAATTCGTTTATGGAATGGATCTGATCTACGCGAGAAACCGGATCGTTCTGGTTGCCTTTCCTACGAATGTATGAATACACTGAGTACGGGCTATATCCGTTAATTCTTCCGACGAACAAAGAAATAATCCGTGTTTTATCGGTAAGGACGTTTTCCTCGGGTTTAGAAGGGAATCTCTACGATTCTCCTATCCATTAGGAAATAGAGAAACTTCTTCTCTATTTATAGTGGAAATCTCAACTTCCATCTATATATAGGATCGGACTAAATTACACATTTAGTCCATGTAATTTACACATAATTACAGTTTAGTCCCTGCCATTCCAAAATGTTATGGGCGGACCAAAAACCAACAAATCAACATATAATTCACCACATTAATAAAATTCAATATATTAATATATTTTTTGACAGTATAAAATACATGAATTTCTCGAATAAAAATAATACATTTTTCTAACTATATAGGATGAGGTCATCACAGAGATAGTACATAACTTTTCTTAAGGTATGGGCATGCCTTGTGTTAAAATTAAAAAAAAAGAAGCAAAAGACTCTTTTGCATAAGGCACGAGCATGCATTAAGACACATGAGCATCCAGAATTATTTTTACAGATTCTAATTATTTACTGTTTTACCATTAGTAAAGTTATTTTATTCTTTTTCTTTATCTTTAATTACCCTGACTATAAATACATTTCTTTCTTATTGTAGCAACGATCTTTTAATCAATCAAACTTTAAAATTTCAATAACAAGAGTTTGAACCCTAGATATCAATTTGGGGATTTTTTCTCCTTCAAGTTTGGCTTGTAACGTTTTTGCTGGTTTAATGTTAAAACTTTTGAAATTTCTTTCTCTCAATCCCTCTATGCATTGGTGTATATATATAAATTCCATTTTTCTAAGTTTTGGATTTTTTTTTTTTTTGTGGTAACGAATATTTATTGGTTTGGATAAGCTTTAGCATGAGCTGTTATATAATTTCAATGAAAGGACTTTGTCATATACGGTAGCAGTTGCATATTTCATTAATGCCAAGGGCTATAATATATGGTTTTGGCATATATATTTAATTTAAAAAAAAAAAAAATAAACCTAGTAATATGATAGCATCACACAGTGGTCTTTTCAACCAGGAAAAAAGGACCAAAAAGGTTAAACATTATTTGTTTAATGCCTCTTCTGTGTGAATCAGTTTTCGTTATCACCTTCGCCTTCGCCATCTCATCCTACCTATTTGCTACTTATAACTATTTTTCAGATTGCTTCTATTTTTAATTTATTTATTTTATTGGCATGGGTTAGAGTAGTTCACTAACTCCTCAAACTTTGAACTTCAATTTATATAATCCTTTTTAATAAAGAACTTAATTATTAACAATTAAATTAATTTGCTTACACCTTCTCTATAACTCTCGTAACTCATATTCTTTTTTTACTGTCATGAAATTAGATTATCCTTTATTCAAGCAAGAATTTTGAATCACTAAGTCCTTAATTATTCATTTCATTAGGAAATAGAATAGCATTAGGGCTTATGAATGAGTAAATTATACAATCATCGATACTATTCCATTGAAGTTCTAAGTACAAATATGATGGAAAATCCCATCAACTATAATTAGTTATATGTTTGTATTATTGCAATGATAATAATAATTATAAAAGAAATATTATTTTATAAAAAAGAAAGTGATTAGTTAGTTTTTTTTTTTTTTTTTAAAAAAAGAAAAAGGAAATAAAATAGTTATTAAAGGGGCTTTTAAATTTGGTGTGTATAGTTGGCTTTCCGTGCACGCGAGAAGCGAGTCATATGCAATATCTCATGATTCAGTTGAATTGTATATACGGCAAAATGGTGTGTGAGGCCATCGCCACGATTATAATTATAATGCCTTTCTATGAAAATTATGATGATGTATGTTTTGGACTTACATTGCCTTTTTTCTCAATGCCACTCCCAATTCTTTTTCCTATCTTAAAGGGAAAAGTAATAATATTTTTTTTTTACATAGCTAAGCTAGGCATTACATCTCAATGCCTCCTTCTCAAGTCACCTAAACTTACTCCCATATCATCTTTTTTTTTCTTTTGGTTTTGGTAATACCACCGGTTTCCGGACAACATATTAAATACAGATTAATTCGGTTTCGGGATAACAGTTCGGTGGATTATGATATCAAAACTCCTTCCAATATTGGTGCTGAACACTTATTTTATCCCTAACTCTGTCCACCATTTATTATCTGAACTACCAAACATTTGCCTCCATATTATCCCTTCCTAATTAATAGGTTCCACTCCAATTTAAAGATTTTAATGAACCCCTAACCAAGGAACATTTCTAACTATGGATGACTATCCCTTTTATAACCATCACATTCCACTATACAAAACCGAATCACAATTCACTTTTCATTCTACACTACTAAGGCAATTCTAATTGTAATTAATTAGCCATCAATTATGATTTTGGATTTCTAATATAATTAGTAAAGTATGGTTTAATTATGTGTATGATACCCAGTTGGAGTATAATTCTATGATGCACATAATTATAAAACCAAGTAACAATTACATATAGGGTTATAGACTCTTGGTCAACTCAAGCCGCTATCAATTCCACTCAGCCTGTTGCGCTGCAGGATCAAATACGCTTTCGCACATTTTAAAGTTGATGAATTTTGGTGGTATATGAAATAATATGTTATATTAATTCCAACATGTATTACTTCAAGCTTGACTATATTTTTGAGATGAATGAAGTAAAATTTAGTAATATTTTTTTAAGCAAAATAAATACATAAATAATGCTTGAAAGATAAAAAAAAAAAAATAATAAAAAAAAAGGAACATATTTCAAATACTACAATATAGAGGTGTGGTTGAGTGGTAGGGACTTATCTATTCTTAACCGACTATTGAGAGTTTGATTCTCATATTGGGGCATTGAGTAAATTTTAAAATTTTTAGGCCAGTCGTTTCAATCGAACGTGCAGATTAGTTGTTGTAATCGACAGTGGATATCTCTTAATACGCAATAAAAAAAAAAAATGATTTCTAACATATGGGTGAATCCACCAACTAATGGATCTTGGCTTCGTAATGAATTATTGTTTACTGCCTTTAGCAAACTGCAAAATTGCTTTTGAAGAATCTTCTATATAAGTATCTAACTCTGTTTAGCTTGGATTCTTTTGACTCTTTACCCTAACCTCAATAAGGGTTGATATGATATGATATTTTCTTTCCTTTTCGCTCGTTTGAAATTTTTCTAAAAAGAAAAAAAAGTTAAAAAGGCTAAGATATAATTCCTTTGAGGGGTAATAATCGAAAAGTAAAGGTAAAGAACATAAATTGGTGATATATAGTTGTCTTGCACATATGACAAATGCAGAAGAAGAAATTTTTTGCTTCAATAACCAAATCAAAACAGGAGTACAAAAGATGCTTCTATACATGAAAATGGTAATCAAATAGGCACAGAAGTCCTTGCTTGGGTTGGGATGATCAAATTTTAGATTTTGCATTATTTTAATAATTTTATATATTGTGGGTGTAAGAATAGTGGAGGGTACATATTAATTTTTTTTTTTTTTTAAAAAAAAAAACAGATGTAATTATGATATTTATGACTTGAAGAGAGTAGTTGAGTTGGAAATTGGGAGCCCTTAGAAGACGAGAATTAGGCCCCCCCCTTCCCCCCACTACTGTAGTTATTATTGAGGGCTGAGAGATAATGGTACACTGGAGTATACCAATGCTATTCAAATCGACCGAACCGATTGGTTCAATTTCAAATTAATTATTAGACCAATGGATTTGATACAAGCAGAAATACCGTTTTAATTGGTTTGATCAAAAATTAAAACCATTTGAACTATTTTTTTTAAACGAAATTAAATAATATTTTTTTAAAAAAATTCAGACTGAACCGATCGAATTGTAAACCGGTAACTTTTGCGATTCGCAGCCCAATCAAGTTTTAATAACATCCCATATATCTCATTCTCCAGAATCAATCCTCCAAGGGCTAACTACATCCTCATCTACCTTTAATTATTTTTTTATTAACTAATTAAGCATGCAATTGTTAAGTAGTAGTAGTTGAATAATTATTGATTCAAGGGTCAGTCCAGAGATTATTTATGTAATTTGGTCTGAGTCAGGCCAAAGGTAAACGTAGCATCTAATTAATTTGACTTCACCATGCCATCATTAATTACATTGTCGTCGTTTTGATTCACAAAAATCATACCCAAACTTTGCTACAGTCAAAAGTCCTTTTCTCTCCGATTGGCATTAGCAATTGGTTTTGTTCAATGCAATCCTGCCTCGTAAAAAACAAAAACATTTCATCACAAAACTATATTATATAATTTATTACATGAAGTCAATAAGATTATGGATAGAAATCATATCTTTACAAAAAAATTTTATCCTCCTTCTCACACTACCAGAATTTTCGTTTCCTAATTGTAATGCTAAATTTTTCTTAAAAATATATCATAGTCATACATAAAGCAAATTAAAATATCTACTGAAAATAAATAATACACATTATTCATTCACCCGTAAATAGGTAGTAACACAAACCTAGTCAAAAAAAAAAAAATGTAATAATACCCTCACTTGAAAATGATTTACTCCAAACTAGTTATATATTGTTGCCCTTAATTTGATCCGCAGAGTAAAAACAGATTGTTTATATTGAATAAATTAAAAAATCACGGATCAACCAAAGATTTTATCAAAAAATATAATCGAAGTGTTAGAAAAATGAGTTATAACTACAATAACTATTAGATAACAAAATAAAATTTTACTACATTTCACCCTTAACCACAACTCCTCTGCTGATTCTTCAACATCAGTCAATTCGAACCTCCACTTAGCTTCATCCAAGCTTCATCCTGGTCATGAATAGATCACCCAGGTTTGGGTCCATAAGCAGTGACAATTACCTCATGAAGACTCGCTTTCACTACTGTTTCGGTGGGTTCCCTTAACCAAGCCACTGGCTATGAGTCGCCGGCTCATTCAACAACAGGCAAGCGGGAGGAGCTCAAAAAACTCATTTTATATTTGTTAGAAGCAGTAAACTCAAATACAATTTATTGCAGATTATAAAATACATAATTCAAATAAATTGAAGAATAAAAATTTAGATCAAAATACTTTTCAACCTCAACAACGAAAGAAACAACAGAGTTAAAGCCTGAAATCGCAGTTTCCTTAATACAATTATTTACCCGTAGTTGGTAATTTGACTTCCAGGATACAACAGCTCTCAAAAGCAAGCTCAACTGTGCAAGGTAAATATCACTGGAAAAAAAAAAATGGACAGCCTATTATGAAAGAATCAGAATTGTAGAGAAGGAGGAGGAAAGAAATTTCGGACGTTGTGACTCATTCGGTCCGGCATTCGCGACGCCCACGTCATGCAAGTGCGGATTGGGCTTTGAAGGCTTGGAGTTAGGATTTGCATTCCTCCTACGCTCGCAAGAGAGAGCTTTTTGGCTTACACAAGTTAACACCTTACAAAAATATGTTTCAATATAAACACTTTTTCCTCTTTATTTTTTTTTTCATGTGATAGAAGTTAACATGAGCCAATATTTTTCCAAATATTCCATTTCATTAGGCTAACTTTGATCAATAATTTCTCATTCATTACTTGTCCGTTTTGGGTAAATTATATACCGTTGGAAAGCTCACGTTACGTACTATACAATGACACTAATCATTTGATTTAATACTCTCACTTTCCATAATATAATTTAACTCGAAGTTGACTAATAGTCACTAATACATAACCCAATATTTATCAAATTTCCAACAATAATAAAATTATATAAAACTTTACTCTATATATATATATATATGATTACAACTTTATAGTAGTAATATGTAGTTATTTTTTTATTAATACCTAAATTTACAGCATCAAGTCCTATATTTTTAGCTGTAAGTTTTTTATTGTGAAATTTTCGAACTTCATGTAATTTAGTGCAATTTAAGTTTTAAGAAAGTATTTTATTCATTAAAAAGAATTATTTTGCATGTTTTGATTTTGTTCGAGTAAAATGAGAAGGAAAGAGCAGAAGAAGAAAGAAGTGGTAATAGTGAAAGTGAAAGTGAATAATAAGAAGAAGTGCATACAACAATGCAAATTGCACAGTTTATTAAAAAATGAAATGTGCAGTGTAGCAGATTCAGATTCAGATTCAGATTGAGAAGACAGATTTCACAGTTTCTTGGACGTTTAGAATTTCAATAGTAGTAGTAATTAAGTATCTGCTCACCACACGTGCCAACTATGTCAACCTCAATACCCTCCAATCTACTTTTGCCGCGTGGCCCCCAAATTGGTCAAACCCACAAACTTGCTTTCTAGCTACCGATTTATATCACTTGTTAATTTCACATTGATTTAGTAATACTGCCAAAATCTGATTGATTACACCATTTTATTTTTCGGACCCTTTCTTTTCCATTTTCAAATCAAATCACCAATAATCTATCGTCATTTTATCTGCATTTGTATTTATTTATATTATTTGATATTTATGTTTTCATGATTAATTATATTCAATGATATTTGATATTCGGTTAAATACATACGTGGCCCCTTTAACTTTAATTTTTAAACTGTTTGGTCTTCTTAACTATTTTAGCGATTTATCTAATCCCTCATTTAAAGGTCAAACACAAACGTAGCCCCTTCAATTTTTATTTTTGAGCCGTCTGGCACCCCTCAACTATTTTAGCAACCTATCTAACCCCTCATCTATTTTAAAGTGTTATTTTTAAACCTTCGAGTGAACATAACCAGACACAATAAAGTATCATGCATTACATGCGTCTGACACTAAAGACATGTAGGACACACGTTGAAAACCATCTTCTATTTAATTAATATTACCTCTTACCTCCAGGTCATACGACACATCAACATTCAAGTGTCTAAAAGTACCACTTTAAAATAGATGAGGGGTTAGATAGGTCGCTAAAATAGTTGAGGGGGCCAAGTGGCTCAAAAATAAAATTTAAAGGGACTATGTATGTATTTGGCTTTAAATGAGGGATTAAATAGATTGCTAAAATAGTTAAAAAGACTAAACGGCTCAAAAATTAAAATTCAAGGTTTCGCATATGTGTTTGGCCTTTGATATTCAAATTTTATTTGGTATTTGAATTTTTGTTATGATAATCAAAGGTTATGAAGATGGCAACCACACGTGCAAAATTTGACAATGGATGGGAGCATTTTATTTTTATATCAGACTGAGGCAGGATGATCTTTTGTTCCACTTGATATTTATTGTATAATAAAAAGAGGAAAAACCGTTTTTGGGCTTTATTTGTCTGTTTAGTATTTACCTGATTGATATGGTATTTTTCAAACTTGATGCTTTAAAATAAAAAAATTTAATTTTTTATCTATTAAAATCTGAAATATTTTGGTCATCGGTCAATTATTAATATCACTATAATAATTTATACAATAATTATTATTTTAATAGATTGATTATTCTTGCTCTTCACTACTATTCTTTAAACCATCAATATTATTTATTTCATTAAATTTTGTTGTTTAACTACTAAATGTTCTCTTTTTTTATAGGTTAGTACCAAAAGAACTACATACCAACTGGACATATAGTGGATAGATTAGAACGCAAAAATATCTTTATTCCTATATAATAATTATTTTTGATATTTATGGCATAATTTTCTATTTCCTCCATATAATCTTACTATTATTCACCTCATTAGTAAAATTAGGACCATCCTAAAATTGCTTATTGAGATGTGATATTGCTTTTGTCTTCACCTTGAAATTAAAAAGAAGATAGAATAAGTTTGTGGGTACTCTTAATCAAACATTAATTACTTTGGATTATAAGTGTTGATGATAGTAATTGTATTTTGTGAGTATAGGTAGGTTTCACCCAACTTGGCTAAGCTACTTGATGACTATACCTTCATTAGTATTTCAAAACAATTATATATATCCATTGAAATTCTGTCGAGTCCAACTTATACAAATCCAAAATCTGAATTATGATTAAGTACGTCCAAAGACCATCAACTCAAACGTAATATTTTTTTTTTTTTTCCTTGTGATATTGACCTTTGCCATGCATTCGTTTATACATTTTTCTGTCATGATAATGATATTATAAAATCTCACATCAACGATCGATCAATAATCGTTAACATTAATTATTGCATGCCAAAATAAAAATGTGTCCCTTTTATTGTGGTTTTTTCCTTTCTTGATTACAAGTATTTATATTAAGATAATTATATTTACAAAAGAAAGTATTATGTATTAGATTGAATCATTCTGCAATATATAAATAAGAAAGAGAAGTGATTAAACCATTCTCCCACTGTCACTGCTTATGCTAAATTATGCACACTTTATTCGCAGACCACCTAACAAACTTCAAACAAACATCTCCTAGTATAAGAGCTAAATTAATAAAATCATCAACAGTGAAGCCTAAGGACATACAAATACGAGTTTGTGTATTAATGTAATCAACAATCGATTTGGTATCCACTTCAATGATCATAGATGAATAATGCAACTCCTTTAACTACGAGAGAGCCTCCTCATGTTATCGCCTCCGTCTCTGTCACTGAAGTAGCACCGTTCAATTGAAAACATCTGGAAGCTAGCATCTGCCCTTGTGAGTTGCAAATAACCATTCCGCAACCTACATCACCATGTTGCGCAAAGAAGCTAACATCAATGTTACATTTAACCTTTCCCAATGGAGGCCGTTGCCATACCGTCGACGACGCTAACTTCGCTGCTGGTCCTTTCGGATTTTGCACCATCGGCTGAGCAATTTGCCAATCTTGGACCATTGCCGCTGCTACAAATTTTATCCTGTTCACATCAATTCGATCATGTTACCATAAGACACTATTTTGATTTGCCCGCACACTCCAAGCACTTGCCAGTAATTGCACCCATCGCACATTAGAAAAAGATAAATGTCACTAGTATAAGAAAACAAAAATTGGATTTTTTCTAAATAATATATACCAAAATTTATCTCATAATACTTTGTAGAAATCCTTTTTTTTTTTTTTAATTTTCCTAATAATTATCGTATAAAAGATCTAGTTATTCACTAAATATTTGTATAATAACTTGTTTTTCTTTTGTGTATTTAAGTCCTGAATATAGATCAAATATATATTGAATATAGTTTATCTAGTTTGTTAAACTCATTAGGTAAGCTTTGTGTGTTGAATATATCTTAAATATAACTAGAATATATTAACTAAAAATAAATATTAAATAAATAATTCAAAAAAATTAGTAAGTGACATAAATATATGCGACTTCTACATTTACATGACCTCTAATTATAAAATTTATAAATATGTCACATTCATAATTATCTTTCAATATATATGCGACTTCTACATTTACATGACCTGTAATTATAAAATTTATATATATGTCACATTCATAATTATCTTTCAATATATATCAAAACCACATAGACCTATTAAACATATCACCACTATAAAAAAATACTGAAATATAAAATAATATATATTTAAATTTATCTATATATATTTTATGTTTCCTAATAATCATCCTCTAAAAAAATCTAACTAATACACATTCAATTAAATAAACATTTTCCTCTAATATATGTTCAACTATTTTATTTTTTAAAGAATTGTTTTTTGGAGAAGGTTGAATTATTTTATGTATTGAATATAGCTTAGATACAACTTAAATATACATAATTGAATCTAAATATACACAAGAAATACGAATTAGCATTAGATTCACATCATTAAATAACCAATTTCAAGTACAAAATAAATTTATTATATTTTGTGTATTAATCATGGATATAGATTGAATATAACTTGAATGTAGGTTTAATATATATAACTTGGATATGAGTTAAATATAACTTAAATATAGCATCAATATAACTGTAATTTTGGGTGCGTTAAACCTATTTAAATTGATTATTTAATATTGTTTCAATATTGAAGTATCATAAAATAAGATCCAAATGAAACTAAAAGCATGAATTGTTAAAACTCTTAATAATAAAACACAATGTCTAACTAATTTACTACAATTTTCTCTTCATAGCAGCATAATCAAATACTTCAACATGCTTTTATTGTGAATTTCCAAGGAATTGAAATTGCAAAAACTAAAACAACAAATATTAACCAAAAGCACAAGTAAAAAACGAATAATGCCTTAGGATGAGCCTGAAAAATACCTTGTAATTTATTAAAACCTGTCAACACAAGTTTTTTTCAAAATACATGATTGATTCAATGAACTTGGCTTAAATAATTAGTTTTTTTCTGATCCACGGATGCTTTATATATGTATTTTTCTACAATCTTATAATCAAACGAAACTTAGCTATATCCATTACAGAAAATTTTTGACTAGAAATTTGAAGTTGAAGGAGTAGCATGCATTTCAATGTGTGAAGAAGCGATAAACTGAAAGGAAAAATATGGGAATAAAGAGAATTAAGGTAGAGAGAGCAAAAACTTAAAATATTAGTACATAATTAATTAAAAATATATATTAAATTAATAAATCACAAAAATTTATTATATAACATAAACATAATATGATACTATGGACTTGATAATTTTTAGTGAAAATTATTTTGTTATTAATCTTCAATTTTTAAGATGACATAAATATATAAAGTTTCAAAAAAGATAATTTTTGGTGTATTTTCATCTAAATATAATAGAATAATATAGATTTAATTTGCTTGTTAATTTTTAATTTTAGAATGACAAAGTACATAAAATTTTTAAAAGTGTATATTTGGTGTAATTTCTACTTATAATAATAACTTGTTAAAAAATAATAAACAAAATTTAATTGTATTAATACAGAGGGTGGAAATCTTATCAGCCATCCGTTCTAAGACCAAACCCTAATATATTGTGATCTCTTATACTCTTTTTCCAACTTCTTCATATTCCCGAAAAATCTCCTCTTCGTCTCTCATATACCTTCTCCATATTACTTCTTTTTCACTCAGTTTGGTTAGCAATTTGGAATTTTTTTTCCTTGTTTTCTCTAGTTTTATGGTAGACGACAACGCTATCACCAACCGCGTCAGATTAGAGAATGATGATCCCACATACGGCTGAGAAATTCAACCAACTCGAAACTAAGCTGAAGCTAATGCTCGAAGCATCGGAGAGGAGAACCTCTCTGATCTGATCAAGAACAATGATATTATAGCTGGAGTTGTGCAATTGATGGCTTCCCTGATTATTGATGCTTCGAATCTGAAGCTAAGGCTGCAAGAAAGGAGAGAGGGATGGAAGAATTAACATCATCAATTAACTTATAGGGGAAAGATCTCGATGAATGGACTCGTACAGTTTGAAAGGATGATAAACCGTGCCACTTGTATTGATTTAGGTAAGTATATATACAAGGAGTCCAACCCTAATTAGGGTATCACAATTACATAAGGAGTCCTATTCTAAATAGGATAAATACAATATAATACAATAATACAATTCCCTTACACCACCCCTCAAGTTGAACTGGGAAAAGGTTGAACAGTCAACTTGTCACGTAACCAGAGGAAACGATACTTGGAGAGCCCCTTAGTCAAGGCATCGGTAATTTGATCAACAGAACTGATGAAGGATACACGAAGGACCCCTTGAAGCACACGGTCGTGAACAAAATGAAAATCCACTTCAAGGTGTTTGCTACGATTATGATAGACAGGATTGAGAGTCAAATAGGTAGCACTTAAGTTGTCACAAAAAAGGGAAGGTACCGGCAGTTTAGTGAAGCCAATCTCCCGAAGAAAAGTCTGAAGCCAATGTAATTCAGAGGTGGCAGAAGCAAGTGCATGATATTCAGCTTCCGTAGAAGATCGTGAAACATCCCGTTGTTTCCGTGAAGACCAAGAGATGACGTTGCAACCGAGGTGCATAACAAACCCAGTGGTGGACTTGCGATCATCAAGACAACTAGCCCAATCAGAATCGGAGAACCCATTGAGAACAACTTGGCAGGGACGCATAAGTAGGCCGTGACTAACTGTACCTCGAAGATATCGCAAAATCCGTTTAACCGCACTCCAATGCTCAACGGTGGGTGAGTGCATGTATTGCGATACCCGATTGACTGCAAATGAAATGTCAGGTCATGTGAAGGTTAAGTATTGAAGACCACCAACAATAGACTGAAAAAGAGTAGAATCCAGAAAAGGTTCACCACCGTTAAGCGTCAATTTTTGATTGGTGTTGACAGGGGTTGAAATCAACCTGCAAGAATGCATTTGAGCTCGTGCTAGCAAGTCATTCACATATTTTGTCTGATGCAAGAATGAAACACCAATCAGCTTCAATACTAAGAAAATAATGGAGACGACCCAAATTTTTTACTGCAAATTGACTTTGAAGAAAAGTCACAACTCGATCCATAAAGCTTTAAGAGTCTCCCATGAGTAAAATGTCATCCACATAAATAAGACAAAACATCTTCACTGTTGGGCTAGCAAAAAAATATAAGGAGGCATCAGATTTTAAGTCACGGAAGCCAAACCAAAGCAAAGCAGCTGTATGACACCGATGCCACTGTTGAGGTGCCTGTTTGAGCCCATAAAGAGATTTCTTCAAACGACAGACATGATTAGGAAACTGCTTGCTAGCAAATCCCGGCGGTTGAGTCATGTATACAATTTCATCCAAGGAACCATGTAAGAAGGTATTAGAGACATCCAGCTGAATAATGGACATATAAAAGTGATGACCAATGATAAAAATAGTCGGATAGTAGTGGGTTTGACCACTGGACTATATGTGTCATGAAAATCAATCCCAGGACGTTGATTAAATCCCTTGGCCACTAATCGAGCCTTGTAACAATCTATGGTACCATCCGCCTTCTGTTTCACCCAATAGACCCATTTGCAACCAATTACATTTTGACCTCCAGTAGCTGGCACAAGATCCTATGTTTTATTATCCATGAGTGCATCAAATTCTTCTTGCATAGCTTTCCGCCATTCAGGAAATTTTACAGCTTGGCTGTAGCTTGAGGGTTCCACAGCTGTAGAAGAAGAAGCAGCAGTTAAAAGATCAAGAATTTGACGGGGTTTCACTACCCGTTTGTTGCGAGTAACTACAGGACCCGGCGTAGCATCTGAAGATGGCGGTGCATCATTGGAATAATGCTGGAAGTCAATAATCAGAGGTAATCCTGGTGAAGATTCCCATACACCAGAGGAATTAAAAGGAGAATTTGAGGCAGCGACATGAGGTGAGCTATGTACTATAGAAGTAGACGGTTCAGGATTGGATGGTGTTTCGGTTTTAGATTCAGGGCTAGATGGTGTGGCGGGTTCTGGTTGGGATGAGGTATCGGGTTCAGCTGTATGAGAGTGGTCGATTAACATGGACTGGTCGTGGTTCGGTTTCGGTCCGTATAGGAGAGGCAGAGGGCTTAGATGGTTTCGGTGTAGGGATGGGAATATAGGGCAGTGAACCAAGGAGAGAGGGTTGAGATGTTGATACCGACGCCACTGAAGAGTCCCGAACATCAAAGAATGGAAAAACCTATTCATAAAAAAGTACATGGCGTGAGATAAAGATTTTGCCAGTATGATAATCAAGACATTTATAGCCCTTATGAAGTTTACTATAGCCCAAAAAGATACAAGGAAGAGACCGAGGTTCTAATTTGTGCTTGGTATAGGGACACAACCAAGGGTAGCATAGACAACCAAAGACATTCAAGAATGTGTAATCAGGAACATCACCTAAAAGTTTGTGAAAGGGATTATCATGTGAAATAGTAGTTGTAGGTAGCCGATTGATGTTATACACAGCACAATCAAATGCAGCAGTCCAATAAAAAATAGGCATGTGAGAATGATGAAGCAAAGAAAGACCTGTTTCAACGATATGTCTGTGTTTTCTCTCAGCCCTACCATTCTGTTCAGGTGTATATGTACAAGAAACACAATGAGAAATTCTATCGTCTCGAAGGTATGGTATTAATTTCTGAAATTCTCCCCCCCCCCCCCCCCCCCATCAGTTTGAAAAATTTTAATTGGCTTATCAAAGTATTTTTCAACAAGAGTACGAAATTGAACAAAAATGTCATATACTTTCGACTTATTCTTCATGAAATATAGCCATGTGTATTTGGAATAATGATCAAAGAACAACACATAAAAGGAATAACCATCATATGATTTCATAGGAGTAGGTCCCCATACATCAGCACAGATTAATTCAAGAGGAGCAGAAGAAACCAAATTAGAAATTGGAAAAGGCATTTTATGACTTTTGTTTAAGGCACAAGCATTACACAATGAAGTATTGGAAGAAACAAACTAAATTTTATTTGAATTCAAAGTACGTTTAACAGTTGACAAAGAAGGGTGCCCCAATCGGGCATGCCAAATATCTAAACTAGGAAAATTAGCACTAACAAAAGAATTAAGTTTGGAATTTAAACACAAGGTGTAAAGCCCTCCATCACTCCGGCCTCGAAACAAAACTGCCTTTGACTCCAGATCCTTAATAAGAAAGTGATCAGCAAAAAAATTCAACAGAAACAGGATTAGAATTTGTTAGTGCAAAAACTAATAATAAATTTCGATTAGCTGAAGGAACATGAAGAATATTTTGAAATTTAAAAGATAAATTATCAACTAAAAAAGTATTGGAACCAACATGAGAAATAGGAATTAATTTACCATTTCCAATCTGAACCTCTTCAGGTCCATTGTACTCAGAATGAAGGGCCAGATTACCCATGTCAGATGTCAGGTGATGAGTGGCCCTGGTATCAACAACCCATTGTTGAGGATGAGTGGTAGCAACGTTGGAGGAAGGTGAGTTAGGATTTCAGCTTCTGTTTCGTTTGGGAGAGGGATAAACATCAGCTTTGTGACCAAAACCCCTACAATTGTAGCACATAGTATCCTCTGTAGTAGGAACCGAATTGAGGTTAGGAGAAGACCCCCTATTTGGTTGTGAAAACTGCCCAGGTTGTTGCTGCTGACCAAACTGGCCGCCACCCCTTTCTCGGCTAGAATTGCGACCTTTACCTCGCCCTTGGTTTGAAACCGAACTTCAACCATCATATTGTGCAGTGGGGGGAATTCCCGATAAAGCACCATTAAATTTAATTTGTCTTTCTTCAGTGAGAAGTAAACCAACAAGGTTAGAGAAAGTAATAGACTCGGTTTTGGTGGCCATTGTGTGCAAAAATATGTCATAGGGTTCACCCAAACCCGTTATAATTGCATCAACCAAATCGTCTTTAGGCAATTGAAACCCTAAAGCTCCTAATTGATCACTAATGCTTTTTGTAGGCTGAACATAAGTGGTGATAGAATCATTACCACGTTGGAGATAAGCCAATTGATGGCGAAGATTTCTGATTTGAGGCCTAGACCCAACCGAGTATGCTGCCAGTTTGCATTCTCAAGCTTCCTTTGCAGTTTCCAAGCTAACAACCTGCGGTAATAGAGTTTCAGAAATTGAACTCAACAGCCAAGCAAGAACTTGTTGATCCCTACGTTCCCAGGCGATATATTCAGGCGTCTCCTCGCCTATTTCATTGAATTGTGTCGGTGGCTTAATCCTACCATCAACATATCCCATCAAACCGTAGCCCTCGAGCATTGGAGTGATGATACTTTTCCAAATCAGAAAATTAGAGGTGGAAAGATGATTGTTTGGGTGAATGGGGGCCGGAATGGTGGATGAAAAGAGTGGGGCATTGGATGTGAAATCAGAATTATTGAAGGGCAGTGTAGATTGATCGGTGAAGGTGGCGAAAGAGGAACTTGAGGAGGAGCTGCTCGAAACTATCGAGCTTGACAGAATACCAACAGTAGCCATGGTTGACGGTGGAGAGGTATTGAGAAAACCCTAAAGCTCTGATACCATGAAAAGATGATAAACCGTGCCTCTTGTATTGATTTAGGTAAGTATATATACAAGGAGTACAACCCTAATTAGGGTATCACAATTACATAAGGAGTCCTATTCTAAATAGGATAAATACAATATAATACAATAATACAATTCCCTTACACAGTTGAGGTTCTTCGTACCGCTCAACAACGAGTAATTTCAATTGCGACTGAAACAAATCTTCTCTGTAATAAGATTAAGGAGATAAAGGAATTGTTGAGGGAAAAGGATAAAATGCTGATTGGTTTGAAGGAGAAGCTCGATTACTTAGAGAAGACGCACAAGGACTTGAATGGATCTGGGAGAGAGGTAGAGGTAGAAAAGGAGGATGGATTTGAACGAAATGACTTTAGTAATATCAAAGTAAAAATTCAGTATAACTTTATTGATACAATTTAAATTTTAACGATCATAGACGCACAAGTTAAAGACAATCATAATCTGTAGGATCAATTAATTGAATGGAACTGAAAAAGTTATAATTAAATTTTTTTATTATTCTATAAAAATCATAGATTTGGTTTGTAAATGAAGTGACAGAAATTTGTTTTAAACGAAGTAGGTATATTATGTCCATGATTCAAGGGTGAAAAGCATCAAAATAATCATATGGGTGAATTAAGTTTGGAGAAGACGTGGAAGAAGTTAGTTAAAGACAAATAAATAAATTATGTAGGGATTTTATGATGATTTGATTCCTCGAACATACACAAACATACGTACGTGCAAACATTGAATTATATAAAAATGGTTCATTCATAACCACACCATTCAATTAATAATACAAGTTGATGGTTAGCAGTCAAAAATGAGGTCTCCTCTGCTTTGCTTATAAATCAAGCTTAAATTGCCCCTAAATAAATTCACAATCACATATGCAAATTATTACTATTTTTAATTTGTTTTCAAGTGATACCAAAGGAACACTCTTTAATACTCATTCTTTTAGCATTTGCTACTAATTTTTGTATTTCATTTTTCATTTATAATGTGTTTGTTTTAATACCAAAGATTTGACGATCCATTTATTGTTCGGTTGGAAGTAAGCAACTAAGATTGTCTTCTTGCAACATTTCCATTCTTTCCGATTTGAGCGGAAAGGAGAATAGAAAAATTGATTTTTACGGCAATTTACCAAATTAAACTTCACTCTTCCTATACTCTTTTATACTGCCACGAAACAAAATGGGGTATCATGTTACATAATTCATAATTCTCACTAGTGCCGAGTGCTAAAGCAAAAATTTTGGCAATGTAACCATTTGCCCAGTAACAACAAAAAAACTATTTTTCTATTCAAATATTACTTATTATATTATGAATTAATGTAACATTTTGAAATTGTTAATTGGACTAGTCAAATTGAACTATTTTTATGTATTCAACTTTTTCTGGCGTCATTTTTTTTCAATATTCTTCTAATATATGATTTAATATAATTCACTTTATACATAATATCTCTTTCCTTCTTCCTTTTACTACAAACCAAACAACGAAAGTTATATTCCATTCTCTTAGACCAAACAACCCAAGAAAAATTCTTTGTCATTCCTCTCTATTTTCCTTCCTTACAACCTACTCCCTTCCATCCCTCTCTTCTTCCATCTGTCAACCAAACATAGCCTAAAGTATTAAAGTGTATCGAAACCATGTTTGTTTGCCTATTTGTGAAAATGGCTAGCACACGTGTCAAATAAAATTTATCTCTAACCAAACAAAACTAACATGGCTTATTTGAATTTTTCACAACCAAATTCAACAAGTCACCTACACACCAAACAAGTTACTCTGTGTTTCTTTAAGAACAAAATGGCTAGCTTAGTAGCCTATTTTATTCTTATAATGAAAAATAATGAGATACATGTATTTGGCTTGTTACTTTTGGAGTTAAAATCACTAAGATAATAATAATGAATAGTCTAACTATTCATAACTCAATTTGAGATTATTTAGTCTTTCTTATACAATGTATGTTTATTGTTGTAGTTTTTGATACTTCAGCTTAAAACTCACTGTAAGTTTTGGAAATTTGGAAAGAATAATAAAACAAGGGATATAACTTGTTAGACCAACTCCATTTCAGGACATTTGCTCAATCACTGTGTTTTAAGTGGTCTAGTTCAAGGAAAGTTGCCATCTATATGCATTGATCAGCCTAGGTAGTACATATATAAGTGACAAACAAAGTATAAGTAAATCGATAACTTTTTGCCTAATGTGTGTAGTAATGCCAAAAAAATGTGAAGCAAGTGTAGATTTTACTTATCTAGAATTTGTCGCTTCCTGTTTGCAGTCGCTCCCAATGTCAGTGTGAACTTCAAATAACTTTAAGGACTGCTTCACGAACACAAATGCTAATTTGTTTGCAGTTGTTCTTAGTATTCCTTTAGGGCTCTTTAGGCTCATCAAGGCATCATCTTCTTATGGTAAACTCTGACAATCTTCCTTCTCTTCTTTCTTTGTGAACTATTTCCAAAAGCCTGTTTGCCCCCCTCCTCCCCCCGGGACATCAGTCGTTACCTTTTAAAGAATGCGAGCATGTCAGGAATTTTAAACGTATTCTACATGCGTGAATGTAATTTATTGACAAATAGAAAATTTAACTTCTAATTAAATGGTTGTGTAATGTTGAAAGGGAAGCAATAAAAGTACGTGATTAATCTTTCACAGAATAAAAATTAATAAAAATACGCACACCAAAAACAAAATTGAAATTGGTGGAATTCAAATAATTTTGGAATTGAAAAAACAGAGGAGTTTACTAAAGAGAGAACTAATGACGAACAACTCGAATGCTTGAAATGTAAAAAAATACAGAGATCTATGAACGTAAAATGTAGAAATTTGTAGAGTTATTCTGTAAGATTTTTTTTTATTTTTTATTTTATTTTTGTAGAGAGCTTCACTGTGTTCCAAAAATAAATTTGATACTTGTGAAGAAAACTGCTTGGAGGTTACTTAAAATTGAAATTGCCACTTTCCTTCGTATCATGAACAACTGTTCCAGTCTATTTGCACGTGTAAAACTGGTTCTAGCTCCGTTCTCTTAACTTCTTTTTCAATTAACCGCAACTTTTAAACTTCTAATAACCTCTCATCACTTAATTAATTAATTAATTAATTAATTCAATCAATTAATTAAACAAGCTAATTAATTTTCTGCATTGTGGAAACAATTATATACAGTAAACAGGTTACATTGTAGATTTTAAATTGTTTGATAGGTGATTTTGGAGGAAAATTGAGCTTTATGGAGTTCTAGTAAGAAAGGAACACAATTTTGGAGTGGAACAAGACTTGGCCATAGATTAAATTAAGATCCTTTATCATCATCTAGCCGTCAACTTGGAATCTTAGTCGGGCCCCACCATTCTGGTAGGCTTATTATTATAAAATTTCTCAATTATTTTATGTCGTCTGCTTCGACTGAATTCGAACGTTAGGACTGACCTTTTCAGCCACCTTTATAGTTTTGAATTTCAACGGCTTGGATTCCTATCCTATATTGGACCGTTACAGACCCTCTACTTTAAAGTTAATCCTGATTTTTGCCCAAAGTTGTAATAATCCCAACATTTCTTCCAATCAAAACTCATTAATGGAGAATCTGCAAGTATCCCCCATTAAACACCCAAAGCAAACAGAAGTAGAATCCTCGATTGAATTGGAGTGCAAAACCCCAATCGAAGACGATAGAAACAACCCAAAATCCATGATTTCTAGTGTTGCTTCTCGTAAAAGTTATACCCCTGATCGTCTTCAGGTCCCTAAGGCATTTAAGTACCCTGAAAGGTACACTGCTCTTCTTCTTGATTCATTCTTCTAATCTTCATATTATATTTTCGGTCTTGTTCATTTTAATGTTTTGTTAATTAAGTTAGTACTTTCAGGTATCGAAGCCCAACTGATCTTATGGTTTCACCTGTTACTAAAGGCATTCTTGCTAGAAACAGAAAAATTTCTTCTCTATTGCCCCCTTCCATCAATCACTCCAAGGTACTTTCTAATTCAAATGGGAGTCAAGACTTGGCGGATACCCATTTGCCCCTTGTGGAATGAAAGACGCTCCAAAATGGCCAAGAAGAAGGCATATTTCGTCATATACAGTTAACAAGAATATGTTTATTTTAGGCTATTTTGGAGCTTTATCGAATGGCACATGGAACAAAAAAGAAATCTTAATAGCACAAGGGATAAAAGGGCAAACCGTTCATAGGAAATGAAGCAAAAATGTATTTAATTCTGATTCTATGTGACTGTTTACAATGGACAGACCAATATTCTATTCTAGTATGATTCAGGCCGATGTGGTCTGAACCACACGCAGTTGATACTAATAGGAAATTAGTTAAGATGAGACATTATACAATTCTTCACAATCAAAATGGCGAATATAATTAATTATGTTTGTTAGTTGTTGGTGCTTATGGTTTAATATAATTTCATCTGTTATGTGATTATGGCAGCAGGTTAAAGATGTTGCTCCAGAGGTGGTCTCTTTCAAGATTGAAATATAAATTTTGCAATCTTTTTAATACTTTTGCTGGGATGTAATGTATTCATTGTATTGATTCAGCAGTACTATTTAGAAACAAAAATAGAATTTTTGCAATTAACTACTTACTGGCTGTTTTGTTTCATACGTAATTAGTACAGTAATTTTTATTCAGTCCAAACGAACTTCATACCATTGAACAGAACCAACATCTCCATCAATCTCAAGTTCACAGACAGATGCAACTAAGAAAGAAACAGCATCATCAATTGTCTGAAATCTAGCAAGATCAGGTGGCAAGTTCGGTTCTTGCCAATTTTCAAGATATTCTTTCAACTTAGCTTTTAATTCTTCTTCAGACACAAACTTCTCTTCTTCTCCAGGTTCTATTAGTACATATGTTTCAGTCCTCTGATGCAGAAGCCTTCTCCTTCTTGTCGCGCATACCTCTACCATTATTCTTCCCCTCTAATTTCAATTCAATTCATTTGATTTCTTATAAAATTCTTTCCAACATTAAATAAACAACGACACTAAATTTTATTTTTTGTTTATTTATTTTACCTTGACTAAATGGCAGCCTGTTAAATTGGAGCAGTGTTGAAGATGAATATAAGAAAAATTATCAGCAATTGCTACTGAACTTGGCTGCAAAAATGGCCGCCGTGTTTTTTCTCTCGGCATATTTTCACCTACAAAATTCCACTTAGTTCAGGCTTCTTTATATGTTATATGAAAAAAAAGGGTAGAACTTACAGGTGAAATTGTTGAATTCATTGCTTAGGAAATGCTTTTTCAAGGTTCTCTCCATTGAAACTTCAATTCCTGCACAAGTTCTCAGCTTGATTTTTTTTTTTCTTCCACTGTATTTAGAGCAGATAAGGTTGATGAGAATAGAATATTATTTTGGACCTCTATTTTTCTTATATTATCTTATCTTCATTTGTGGATTTTAAATTGTATTTTTTTCTTGAAATATTTTTGTGAGGGTTATTATAATTAAGACCTGGAAATTTGATAGCAGTACAAAAGAGCAGATATTCTTATTAATTAGTTCATCATTATTATGCACTGTTTAGGATTTGGTCTCAAATAGGACTAAATGGCACATAAATAGAGTAAATTAGATCCTAATGCAAGTCAATTGGTTTTATATTGCATGGGTTTAATTTGATATATGTGCTTATTTATGCATTCAGATCCACCATTCTCAAAGTCCCGAAATTTCTTTAAGCTATCGTAGCATATTAAGGCCTAAACGTTGAAAGATACCAAATCCCTTAGTGGAAAGACCCAGGGGAGTCTGATAAGTATAGACTGTTCCATGGAAAAAAATAAAGGATTAGTTAATGATACCAAACTAATTCTCAGCATCCTTATTTAAAAAATAAATAAAAAAATAAAAAGTTGTGTATCCTCTGTCTCCTCCTTTTCTCCATTATTTTTTCTCTAACTTATAATTTAGTCACACAAATTCGAAAAAATGAAGCTCCAAAATTCTTTACCAATGTTTTTTATTCCAATAGAAAAAGTTGAAAAACATAATTTACTTAATTTAATATCTCCGGTTGATATAATAAATTAATAGTAATTGGTCTTCCTGTTGCTGTTGTCTGGCACTGCACAAGAAACTTTGATTTTGGACAGCGTAACAACACCCTCCATTTTTACGAGTATTATTGACGAATTACGTACTGTAATTACGAATTATGTTAATTACACTTTCCGGTAATGAATAATATTTTTTTACAGATATTTTCACTATTCATGTGTACGGTAGTGCTCATGTTTAATACTTCAACTCCCACGATTATTATTCATTGAAAAATCATCAAAATCAAATGCCAGAAAATATAATTTTCAATTTTTTTTTACTTCTTTCTTTGGACGAATTGTTCAGAGAACAGAGTACCCTCCCCTCTGCCATTTTGCTTTGCCTTTTTTTTTTTTTTAAATAAAAATCTTTCTTGTGAAATTACTATTTTGCTCTTACATTACTATTTGGCATTATGTTTATTATTATTTAATATTATTCCGTCATTTTACTGGTAGAGTTACTATTTCAATAATAACATATTTTTTCTTTTTACTTTCCTCAATACAACCTATGATTCCTTTCAATTATATCCTTACTGTTCATATCATTTTCATCCACTAAACTTTTTGTTATTGTATTTTTATCCCCATAATATATTTAAACGTATAATTATTCAAACAATATATGTATTTTTACTAAAAATTTACGCCGATAGAAAATTTGGAATTTTAGGCATAGATATACCAAAGTTACCTTGATTGACATATGATCTCATAAATTTCACGTATAGTCAAAATTAAATACATATTAGAAGATGTGATTCTTAGTTTAAATTTATTTATTTATTTTGTTTGATGGATAGTTTAAATTTAACAAAATATATTTAAAAAGTAATTATGTAATTATATACACATTAATTTTAACCTATTTTATTAAAGTTTTGTAAACCATTCGATGATTCATATGATACATATTTTTATAGAGATAATAGATATTTCTTTTTTGTTGGGAGCACTCTCTCTTGGGGGTGCAAAAAAAAAAAAAAAAACTGAAAAACCAAAAAACCAAACCAAAACCGAGCTAAAAATATGGCTAATCGAAACCGATAGACTAGTGTATGGTTTTTATTTTTAGAAATTAACGGTTACGGTTACGGTTTAGGTTTTTACGTTGAAAGTTCACGTGGACTCGCGGTTAACCGACTTTTTATAAATATTTTTCTTAAGAAATTATGTAATTATATATATATATATATATATATATATATATATATATATATATATATAATAAGTGAAATATTTGGGCTTTTGATGTTATTTTACTTCCTTACTATACAACACAAAGTAGTCTCGGTCACTCCCTTTCAATCTCATCTCCTCTCAATTCTTAATTTCATACTCACTGAAAAACGAACAGCGAAGAACAATTTCATTAATTAATGTTTGATCTTATACAACAATTTCTATGTTTGGGAACTTTTTTTTTATTAATATTTTAATTATTAGAGTTTATAGTTAAAATGTTAGTTTAATTAATAATTAAGACTATGGTTTGTAATTTTAGATTTTTATTTGACATTTGAGATTTATGGTCTATTTACTTGAAGTTTCAAATATTATAAATTCAGCAAAATCAAAATGTCTATTTCGTAAATGGTTAACCGTAAAGAAATGGTCAACTGACCGAAATTAATGGTTAACCGAATTTAATGGACAGTGTATGGTTAGTAAATTAAAAAAACCGTTCAAATGGTTAACCGTTTATAAAAGTCCACATGGACCGGTTAACCGACCGTGTGCACTCCTAGTCTCTCTTTTCATTTTCCCTTAGTTACTATATGCGAATATTAAATGGAACTGTAAACTGTAATTTCACTCCTAATATATGCATGGTGAAATTTACAGTGGTTAATTACAGTCATGCATTTATATTGTTATATATATTCTGGTTCGTTAACTGGATTAGGACTATTCCATATATATATATATAAAAGAAAGCAATAATTAGTTAGAATTCAGTTATACAGTTGCTCATTACTAATAAAATCAATTATGTTTCTTATTAATTAATTTGAAACAAATGTCGGAAATAATATCTTGGAATTGATTCAAAAAATAATTATATAGTAACAAATACAGAAATTCGTAAGCAAAATATTATAGCCAAAAATGTCTTCGAATTGTTTCTAAAAGATACTGTACCAGATTGGAAGTTAACGATATGTACAAAGAAAAAGGGAGTTATATATTAAGTTATATGAAAGGTTGACAAGCAATATTAATCGTAAAGAAATTAATGGTTATAACTAAATTTTTCCACTGAGTGAATTGGAATTACTTTTGTTTGATTCCTGTTGAAACCACTCTAATAACAAATTGGATTTATTGGACTGAATATTGGGTTGGAAGTTTGATAAGAACAATATATATATTCATACCAATTTTCAATTCAAAAAATCACAACATTACAATACCAAGAATTCCTCTACTTCTTTTTTCAGGCATCCAGCTTATTCTCATTTCATCCCCAGAATTCAAGTAAGTTTTGTTTTTAATATTTTATTAATTGCTTGTTTCGTACTAATTAATTATACATGTTATTACTTTCTGGGTATTCAATCAATATATCTAACTAGTTAATTAAATGCAAAATTGATTGACAATGCATATGAATTAATTAATTAATAGTCTTATTTATTTATCATAAATCATCTGTTTAAACTTTTGATTAAAAGGTTGTTTGATGTTGAACATAATTTTGATGCGATTACACATTTTAGAATTATGCTAATTAAATTAAATTAAATGATGTGTTGGCAGGGCGAAAAAGAGAGGCAGCATGGATAATGAAATCATTACAACAACAAAAGATTCAACTGAAATTACTAATCATGCAGAAATTGCTAATTCAGCAAAACACAAGATCCGCTTATCTTCTTCTTCTTCTTCTTCTTCCTCCTCGTCATCAGAATCTTCAATAGACACAATAGACAAGGATCTACTTGTCGTCGAAACCAAACAAGTCGTGTCAACATCAGAAATTGACACAGATAATACGAAACACAATCATCACAACTCGAGTATGGGATCGTCCGCAACAAACCCTACGAGTACTCAAATGATAGTGCAAGGAGGAGCATACGATCCGAACCGGATTCCAGCATCAGTGTTCAACAGTAAGCCAGGAACACCAATGGAGTGGAGTGTGGCATCAAATGAATCATTGTTCAGTATTCACATGGGAAACACTAGCTTTTCAAGGGATCATGTTTTTATGTTGTATAGATCTGGAGAAATCCCTAAGTTCGACTTTGATCTGCCGATGAATCCTGTTTCCGGCTCAAATACACCTCCGATTCCGCCAGAAACCACCGAGAGAAAGAGCGAAGTGAATAGCAATAACTCCAAATTGATCGTGAGTGATGAAGAAAAGGTTGCAGCTCATGAACCTGAATTGCCAGCCTCTAACACTAAGTCTATTTCATTGGAACCTGAAAAAATTGTGTTCCCTGATCATAAGGGCCATGGAGATGAGTTCAGAAATTCAGTGAGCAGCACTCATTCTTTCCAATTCCCTCTGTAAGTATCCTCAAATGAATATTTTCCTGCCAAAAAGCTAATTTTGCAATAATATTCAAAATTTGTTATAAAAAACTCATTTAGCAACAAAATTATATCAAATTTTTGTTACAAATACATATAGTCACAACTCTACAGCAACAACATGTAACATCTTTTTTATTGTTGTATAAAGTAATGGCAGCAAGTTTTATACTTTTATCTACAAATTTTTTTGCAAGCAAATCTTGAATTTTTTGTAGTATATAGCTGCAACCAGTAATAGAAATTAAAAATAATTGTGTTTTATGCATTTAAAATAGGTTGGAAGTAGGAGGAAACTCAATGAAAGGAGCAGAGAATCTGCAATCACCAAAGCGAGGGGTAAATGAACAGGTTGAGCAACAAAGGGCAAATCCACAGGCACAGGAAGAGCCAAAGCCACAGCCACCTTCAGCTCCACCCAAGCGATCCACTTGGCTTTCTTTCTTTTCTTGTTGTTCAGCTGCTAATTAATTAATTCACTTTGATATTATTCCTTTTTTCATTGTTTCATTTTATACGATCTGTTCAACATTATAAACAACATAATCTATACATATATTTTTTTTTTCTATGTTCAGTTCTATAGTACATTGTTTGATTGCAAATTAACTTTAGTTCTCGATCTCAGAATGTATATAATTTTAGATATAATTTCATTTTATATGTACTTTTTTGTGTGTATCATTGGAACAAAATCAATTCAATTAACATCCTCTCATGATTTATATTTTCTTCAAAATCCCAAATTGATTTTTTATATATTGATACAATATTAAATTTACAATAAACTAAATTTCTTGGTAATTATCATATATATCTGCTCAATATCTGAAAATCAATAGCTGAGAAATCTGAGAGAAAATCCAAGGACAAGGATGATGAGGGAGAAGAAGCTAATAGGCTCAAATCACTAGTGGCACTATTATGGGCCGCCCCAACCCAAATTTCAGACACAATTAGGGCGGTTTAATATTGGGCTTCTACAAAAGGGTTGCTGAAGCCTGCTTTTCTAGTAGTGCCCATCCATATCTACCGTTGGATCAAATCCCAAATTGATTTTTTTTAATATCGGCCTAATGCATCATTTTCCCTCTCTCTTCTTGGCACGAAACCGGTGCTGACCCTTCAAAATTTGATAAGGTCCAGTTTACCCCCTCAACCTGGTAAGACCGGCCTAAACTATCTCGGGAAACATGATTAATGAGACCTAGACAGGTTTTTGATTTAAAGAGGGAACTTCTGGAATTTGATATGAAAATCCTAACATTTTTTAGTTACTTGTGGTTTATCTTCCTCTCTTGCGCCTTCATTTCTGTTTGCAACATTTTTCTCTTCAGTCAGATCGCCACCATATCTGACCGGCCATGATCCCCGACAAAAGGTAGTGGATCGTCTTTGCGCTGTTGTACTTCAATTCACGATTGCAAGAAAGAAAAAGAAAAAGAAAAATAAATTGCAGAGGCTTAAGAGAACAATTGCAAATAATTGTAGCGATAATAAATTTATGAGAATAATTGCAGAGAGTTAGAAACGATTCACGGGGAAGAGATGAGAGGAGGGAGAAGATGAGGGATGGGATGAACTAATTTCTTTTATTTATTTTTTTGTTTAATTAAATTTTTTTCAGCAATAAAGACTGAAACATGTTTCATTTTTCTCAACTTCTGCTATCCCCGCCACGCCAGATTTAGGGGTTAAGTAGGTTTGGTTTTATCAAATTAAGGGAATAAACTAGATTTTATTTAAGTCCGGAAGATCAGTAGATATTTAGTGCTAAATAGAGGTGTAGAATGATAAATTCAGGCCTGTATAAATAATATTAATTTTACTCAAAATTTATATTTTGATGTAGTTATCATATATATCAGCTCAATATCAATATATATATATAATAACTAAATTAAATTTAAATATGTATTATTTGATTCAAACTTATTGCATTTTAATAATTTTTTTACATTATCAAACAAGACCAATTTCATGCAGATGTAAGAGAAAAAAAAAAAAAAAAATCCAAGGCTAATTTCATTGATAAGGACAGCTATGATACAAGTGAGAAAGTTATTTCTAAGGGGACATTTTATGATAAAAAAATTCTGTTGTAGGACCTAATTTTGGGTTAATATATAATTCTAAGATATTTGGATCATGTATGAATAATCAAGGAAACAACATAATTAATGGACTAAATCAAGGTAAGTTAATCATTTCACTGTCTGCAATTAATCATTATGTTCCATGCATATATAAATAACATTATTTCCTAACCAGTTAGTAACTTGAGCAATTTAAAATGTTTTTCACTTTCATTTAAAGAAAATCATAATTAATGCTTATATTGATGTACTATTAGGTTTTGGTTAATGGCAATAAATTTAATTATATTTAGGAGAAATTTCAAAAACCACTAATGTGGTTCCATCCTCTAACAGATCGAGGATTATGTTTTATTTTTATTAAAAAAAAAAAAGATTTGTGGTTTTAAAAGTTTGAAAAAAATGATAACTAACGTTTTTCATTAAAAATAATAATAATATAACAGATGTCATTTTTATTCATTAAACATTCTAATAGTTTACTCATATTATTTAAGAATTTTACATCAATATTTGAATATTACTTATTGTAATTTCAGCTTGTTCATTTTAATTCTTGTAATCACCAATTTTCAATCAATAAAATTGTTAAACATTTTAATTATTACAAGATCGATGGAATAAAACTCTCTGTAATTGAGCTATAAATCCAAGAAATTTTTTTTTTTTCGTAAAACGTTAGTAAAACTATATGTAACAGAGCTAGAAATCCAAGAAAATTTTTTAATATTGAAATTTTCTGCACAATCATTCGCTTTAGAAATCTAGAAAAAATTCATTTGGAAATCTGTTTCCCCGGTGCTTTCATAAAAAAAAAAAAAACTCAAAGTTGTAGTTGGATTTGGAATTTCACAAAAAAATGAGGGCTAGCATTAATTAATTAATAACTTGAAAAACATTTTAATTGGAAATTGCACTTTCAATTTGTCCAATTGTATTGTAGCTAACTATAGGAGTAAATGTTTCCTTAAAAAAATAATGAAGTGAAGAAACTGAATCCTGAAAATATTTATAGTGTTTTTATAATTAAAAAATTGAATTGCTGATTACATGTTTTTCTATAAAATAAACTAGACATGTGATGTGCTGTGCTGGACCATTGTTTTTCTTTTCTTGAGAAGATTGCAATTATTGTTGGTGCAATTTATTATACTAAAAAGAAATGTTTTTCATATAAGGCACGAAGTTACAAAAATTGATAAAATTGGCCCTAAGAAGGGTTGAATTTTGTAACATGGTTACCTGAATAATTTGACATTTATTTACTAGTGGTATGGTTTTGATAATTATAATTATTTGGGCAGTATTTGACTTCCATATGTTAGGAAAATGATCCGAAGTAGGCATTTCTGGACCAAGAGCCTCTGGAATTTAACAAAACTGATTAGATTACCTCGATGTTACGGTTGGAGATTGCATAATTTATTATTATTATTATTATTTAAAAAGTTAAGTTTGATATAGCTACGTTTTAGCTTGTAAGTATAAAAAGAAACTAAATAAAACATAAACTCTGCTTGGAACCAATGAACTACATATATAGAATTCATTTGTAAATGAATCCCATATGGAATTCAATTGTAAATGAATTCATTTGCTTTGAGTGAAATAACTTAAATGAAATAATTGAAATGAATTCTATAAATTTATGCTTGGAATGAATGTACAAAAGTATTTCATTTGTACTTATTTCCTGAATTGCTCTTATTAATAATCTTTTATGATAAGTAATTAATTATGTATAAAATTTAAAATTAATTAACAAAATTTTTTTTATTTTAACAATTTATAACTAAATTTGGATATAAATATTTTTTTATCATATTATATTTTTGTTATTGGGTAAATAATCGGTTTGACGTTATTCGAGAACTTTTTACATGACATTTCTCTAAATTAATTTTTTTGTACGCTATGAATCAAATTTGAAACTCAACATAAGCGATTAGAGATCATTGCTATTCAACCAATCTTAATTGATTTTCATGTATAATTCAAAAAGAAAATTAATTTTTTTTATTGTTTCTTATCATTCACAATGTTTAAAATAAAACATAATAAAATTAGTTAAAAAATAAAAGTAAAATAATAATAAGTTGTTATTTAGAATCGTATAACAAAAAATTTATATAAGAAAAATAAAAGTTTATTGAGGGTATTCTAAAATATTTTTTCTATATAAAATACGGAATTTTTTTTATAAATTTTACCTATTTTGATAGAATTTGCTCAAGACATGTTGAATTTATAAATTGAATTCTCACTTTTTTTTATTCGAAGTAAAAAAAAAAATTGAAATTAGAAATGAATTCCTAATTTTTGAGAATGAAAAGAAACAAAACAAGAGAAGACACATATATTTTGAAATGGGTGTGAATGCTAAGTTTATTTTTTTTCTTTTTTTCCTTTTTCGAGGAAGGAATACGAGGTTAGGGGTGTGCATAATCTGGTTTAACCGAATACCAATACCGAACCAAACCGAAAAAAAAATTCGGTTCGGTTACCGAATTTTTTTTGGTTTGGTTCGGTAACAATTATATATATATTTGGTTATTCGGTTCGGTTCGGTTTTTCCGTAAAAAAATTCGGTTTAACCGAAACCGAACCGAATTATTATATATATATATATATTAGGTTTGTAATATTCTAATTTACTTAATTGAATTTTATATTTCATTAAAAAATATAAAATGACTAAATAACAATTAATTACAAAAATAATATATAATGGTTCAATTAATTGCCCTAAAAATCATTTTAAATATTTATTTATTTATTTTTTTATAAAAATACCAAATTTCGGTAATAACCGAACCGAACCGAACCGAACCAAAAAATTTCGGTTCAGTTCGGTTCGGTTTTCATCCTGGTTTGGTTTGGTTCGGTTCTAATTTTTACTGATAATTCGGTTCGGTTAACCGAAAATTCGGTTCGGTTCGGTAACCGAACCGACCGATGCTCACCCCTATACGAGGTCAAATGCAGAAATAATTGAAAATTTTAAAAAGATTACATATCTAGACCAGCGGAAATATAATTCATAAAAGCCAATTTGTGTTTGAATCTTAACCATGATTAACAAATAAAAACGTTTTTAATAAAAATCAAATAAATAAAAACGGTAAAATTCAGAACTTTATGATTTGAACTCTTTTAAATTTTAAATCAAGAAAAGTTTTAATTTAATTAAAGTTAATTAAGTTTGAACGAAACTTTTTTTTTTTTTTTTTCGACGTAGATTATTGTTTTGTACTGTAAATGATAAAATCGTATTAAACCTTTTTTTTTTTTTTTTTTTTTTGTGTTAATGTAAATTGGGTTGTTAAATTAGTTTTTAACACGAAAGAATTTTGAGGAATAGAACTGTAAAAATGGAAAAGAAAAAAAAAAAAAAAAGAGAATGTAGGTAGCTGGCCAAAGAAAAGGGCGAGGGGTGGGCCCTGCCCTCCATGTTTTTTTCCCTTCTGGAAAGACAGCCCATAGACTGCTTCATCGTTAGCCACGTTTTCAACTTTAATGAATCTTTTTCTAATTTTCACAACTAAACAATTATAAAATTAAAATTCTAAGGTTTTGACGACTATTCCAATCAACCTCCATTTATTTCCTAATTATTTGCCTCCTACCATCTCCAATTTTTTCCAATTTTATTTTCTACTTTTTTATTGTATTTCTTAAACAATTTTGCTTTTCATGATATTTGTTTTAAAAAAAAAAAAGGTTTTGGAGTCAATAGGTGATCATATACTAACATTTGGATAGGGTAGGAGACAAATAAATCTCAAGTGAAAAATGATAATAATAATAATAATAATAATAAAAAATTATAAACCACATAATTTTTCTCATTAAAAATAATCCTCTTTGGATTAGTAGAATTAAGACTCCACCATTTAACCCCCTCCCCACTAAATTGTTTGTAGGTTTTTTTTACTTTTTTTTTTTTTTTTCCTATTTGACTAAAAAGTACCGGACTAGAGAGTAAACTATTAAACCTATCGGTTTACGGTTTGACCGAATCAAACAAGTAGTTTAAACGAATATATATATTTTTTAAAATATTATTTAATAATATATTATAATAAATTATGGTATAATTAGTTTAAAAAATATTATTTAATAATATGTATAATGAATTATGGTTATTTACGAAAATCATAATTTTTAATCAAACCGACCAAAAATTTATGTCAGCTCGCAATTGAACTTGTCAGTCTAGTCTAATGTTAATAATATTGCTAAAATGTATATATAAAATTGTTTGGTTATGATATGATTGAAAAATAGTATTGATTATTTTTTCGGAATAAAAAATAGTTGTTTATTAATAGCACTAAAATATTATATCATAAATCATCTATCACAACGTTCTAATTGCAATTACAATAACAAATAATAATAATAATTGATCTCAAATAAAATCTAAAATATATAAATTATACTATAGTTTCATATCGAACTAATCCAAAACTTTCAATTGAATATCATAATATAATGTTTAATATTATGATCATCTAATAATTCTGAACCGGTGTGGCTTCAAAGGAACGTTTGAAACATACCTCCTAAAGTAAAGTTTGCAGCCACAAACTAAGCTACATGTCCTCAAGTCAAATAAAAGCCACTTTCCACTAGTTATACTACTCCCTCTTGCTCTACTCAACCACCATTTGACGGGGTTGATGCATTTATTGACCGGCCTTGGACCCCACTTTCTGTGGTCCCCACCACCCCGTCCCTCCCTCCACGACACTTCCCCCATTTCTCCTCCTTCTGCCCTCCCTTCTCTCTCTCTCTCCCTTTTTTTTTTTTATTATTATTAATTTCAAATTTATTATCTTTAAAAAAAAAACTACGAAATGAAAAAGAAAGAAACTGAAGATTGATATCAAATGAAGTAAAAGGAAAATTAAAATAAAGAAAAGGAAACCAAAGCAAAGAAAAACGCGTTTTCTCAAAAAGAACCCCCTACTGTTCATTCTTCATTCCTCCTCCTCTGTCTCCCTCCCCTCTCCTCTCTCCCACATGACCCTCCTGTTTTAGGGTTAGGGTTTTCACTCCCCCTCCCCCCCAAATCAAACCCCTTCTCTTCGCTCTACCCACTCGAACACACAACAAAGGGTTCTCAGTTTCCTTTTTTCGATTCCCTTTCTGGGGTTTTACAAATGGGTCTCTTTTGTTTTGCTTCTTCTGTTATCAAGTGGCATTCTTTCAACAACTTTAAGCTGTTATCTCTCTTCTGCCTTCTCTCTTTGTCGCTCAATGGCCTTGTTTTCTCTGATTCCGACAAATCGGTGCTGTTACAGTTCAAAAACTCGGTTTCTGACTCCTCCGGCCTGCTCTCCAGCTGGAATCTCATCAACTCCAACCACTGTTATTGGACTGGCGTCTTATGTGACAACAATTCCCGCGTCGTCTCCCTCAACATCTCCGGCCATGCTATAGACAGCTACAGAGGTAAGACAAGTGATAATGGTAACAACCCTTTCTTTTGTTCTGGTTCTGTTCGGTATCCGCTCTATGGGTTTGGAATTAGGAGAGACTGTAAGGGAAATAGTAGAGGTGGTACTTTGGTGGGCAAGTTGTTGCCGGTGATTGCCAGGTTAACTAAACTCAGGGTTTTATCATTGCCTTTTAATGGGTTTCGTGGGGAGATTCCTGCTGAAATTTGGGGCATGGACAAGTTAGAGGTTCTTGATCTGGAGGGCAATTTGATCACTGGGTCATTGCCGGTTTCCTTTGCTGGCTTCAGGAGCTTGCGGGTCCTTAATTTAGGGTTTAACAAGATGGAAGGTGAAATCCCCAATTCGCTTTCTCATTGTACTAATTTAGATATCTTAAATTTAGCTGGTAATCGCATCAATGGGACTTTACCTGCGTTTATTGCTGGGTTTAGAGGCGTATATTTGTCCTTGAATCAACTGGGCGGGGCAGTACCGAGTGAAATGGGAGATAATTGTGAGAAACTTGAACACTTGGATTTGTCTGGTAACTTCTTTGTTGGAGGGATTCCTAACAGTTTAGGTAAGTGTGGTCATTTGAGGACATTGTTGTTGTACTCAAATTTGTTTGAAGAAGTTATTCCATCCGAACTTGGCAAGCTCAGAAAGCTTGAAGTGTTGGATGTGTCAAGAAATAGTCTTAGTGGCTCTATTCCTCGGGAGCTTGGGAATTGCTCTGCGTTGTCTGTGCTTGTGCTTTCGAATTCCTTTGATCCATATCGGGATTTTAACCATTCAAGAGGGGACTACTTGTTAGATCAAACTGCGAATGAAGATTTTAACTTTTTTCAAGGTGGAATTCCTGTGGAAATTATGACTCTTCCTAGTCTGAGAATGTTGTGGGCACCAAGTGCAACTCTTGAGGGAACCTTGCAGAGTAACTGGGGCGCTTGTGATAAATTGGAGATGGTCAATTTGGCTCAGAACTTTTTCAGTGGAGAAATCCCCTGGGACTTCAGTCTCTGCAGTAAGCTTTGGTATCTGGACTTAAGCTCTAATAGGCTTAGGGGAGAGCTTATTGAGGAGCTTCAGGTTCCTTGTATGACATTGTTTGATGTTAGTGGAAATTCCTTGTCTGGATCAATCCCCAATTTCTATAGCAGTGGTTGTCAACCACTTCCTTCTGTTAAAGGATATCCTTCTAGCATGTATGATCCGTCATCTGCCTATCTATCATTTTTTGCTGTCAAAGCTCAAGCTGGAAATGCAGTACTTTCACTTGTGGAAGATGGTGAGATTGCAGTTCTTCATAACTTTGGGGGCAATAATTTTACTGGTTCACTCCAAGCCATGCCTATTGCACATGAAAGATTGGGAAAGCAAACTACTTATGCATTTTTAGCTGAAGACAACAAGCTCACTGGCCCATTCCCGGGGGCTTTGTTTACGAAGTGTAATCAGCTGAGCAAAATGATTCTTAATGTTAGCAATAATAAAATGTCTGGTCAGATTCCAGTCGATTTTGGTACCATGTGCAGATCTCTCAAGCTACTGGATGCATCTCGTAATCAGATAGTTGGTATCATCCCGCCTAGTGTTGGTAAATTGGTGTCTCTTGTTTCTCTTAACTTGAGTTGGAACCTTTTGCACGGCCAGCTTCCTACCAGTCTTGGCCAAATGAAGAGCCTGAAGTATCTTTCTTTGGCTGGCAATAAAATTAATGGTTCCATCTCTTCTAGCTTGGGTGAGCTGCAGTCTTTGGAAGTGCTGGATCTTTCTTCAAACATGCTTTCTGGTGAGATTCCAAACAATCTTGTGAAGCTGATAAACCTGACTGCTCTTCTACTCAACGACAATAAACTTTCTGGGCAGATTCCATCTGGTTTGGCTAATGAGACCATGCTCTCAGCCTTCAATGTTTCCTTCAATAACTTATCTGGGCCCTTGCCGCTGAGTAACAATTTGATGAAATGCAGTAGTGTTCTTGGAAATCCGTATCTTCGTCCCTGCCCTGTGTTCTCCTTAACAGTGCCTACTCCAGATCCAGGAAGTGCAGCAGGGTCACAAGGATATGGAGTCCCGCCTCCAAGCCAGAGCCAACAAGGTGGGAACAGTGGTTTCAACTCGATTGAGATAGCATCAATAGCCTCTGCATCTGCCATCGTTTCAGTTCTTTTGGCACTTATTGTCCTTTTCTTCTACACCAGAAAGTGGAGTCCAAGGTCCAAAATTATGGGATCTACCAGAAAAGAAGTAACGGTCTTTACAGATATCGGAGTTCCCATAACATTTGAGAATGTCGTGCGGGCCACTGCAAGCTTTAATGCAAGCAACTGCATTGGCAATGGAGGTTTTGGGGCTACTTACAAGGCAGAAATATCTCCTGGAGTCCTTGTGGCAATTAAACGGCTTGCAGTTGGACGGTTCCAGGGTATACAGCAGTTCCATGCTGAAATCAAAACCCTTGGAAGGCTCCACCATCCAAATCTTGTGACATTGATTGGTTATCATGCTAGTGAAACAGAAATGTTCCTGATTTATAACTATTTGCCTGGCGGAAATTTGGAGAAGTTTATCCAGGAAAGGCCTACTAGGGCTGTGGATTGGAGGGTACTTCACAAGATTGCTTTGGACATAGCTCGTGCCCTTGCTTACCTTCATGATCAGTGTGTACCTCGAGTACTACACCGAGATGTGAAGCCGAGCAATATCCTTCTAGACGATGATTTCAACGCCTATTTATCAGACTTCGGGTTGGCCAGACTTCTGGGAACTTCTGAAACACATGCTACCACCGGTGTGGCTGGAACGTTCGGCTATGTTGCCCCGGAATATGCAATGACTTGCCGGGTTTCAGATAAGGCAGATGTTTACAGTTACGGGGTGGTGCTTCTGGAGTTGCTTTCGGATAAGAAAGCATTGGATCCATCATTCTCGTCCTATGGGAATGGATTCAACATCGTTGCGTGGGCATGTATGCTCCTAAAACAGGGGAGGGCGAAGGAGTTCTTTACGGCGGGGTTATGGGATGCAGGTCCGCATGATGATTTGGTTGAGGTTCTACATTTGGCAGTTGTATGTACAGTTGACTCACTTTCAACCAGACCAACAATGAAGCAAGTTGTAAGAAGGTTGAAGCAACTTCAACCGCCCTCATGCTAAGTTAAATTTTTTTTTTTTACTTTTTTCTGATGATAAGGTTTGTGTTTGATTAATTAATTAACACTGTAATTTGTAGGATGGTACAAAAAAAAAAAGCCCCATTTGTAATTTATGTCCTGTGGATCCTTTTTTATTAATGCGGGCTGCCCTTAGGTAGAGCTCGACTGTAGTTATTGCCTCTTGTAAATGTTAATATATTTTTGGCCCCCATTTTTCCATGCTCTTTTCCCACTTATGAATCTGCTGAAGAACGCAGATACTATTAGGTCTACTCCATCCTGTGTACACCTTATTCCTAGTTTCATTTGTTTAATAAAAACCATACAATTTCAATCTGGACTTTTCCTCTATGTTGTGGCATTTTCGAATCAAAAACTTTTATGAATTATGCTTGTTTGGCAATCTGATAAAAAATAATTGGAATGGAGATATTGAGTTTTTACTATTTTTACTAGTTTGACATATTGGGTTGTTAATCATTTATTAATTTTGTACATATATCGAATTTTAGAAAATTTAATACACAAGGGATGTGAGAAGTTCATAATTAACCCCACAAACACTTGAGGAAAGCTGATGGGCAACATCATTTGTTGATCGAAAGACTACTCAACCGTATCATTAAAAGCTATAAGTGGATTTTGGAGGGACAAAAGAACAGCAAGTGACACGGTCAACTTTAATTTATCTGTAAGTTCCTCAAATCATTTTACCCACCCGGACTCCTACCACCATTTTAATAATATGTTTTAGTCTCCACAATATCTTAAAAATTTGCAAGACAACACCACTAACATATCGACCCAATATGCATTTGTTGACAGTTTTTATATTTCTTCATCAGTTAAGTTAAAATGCAGTCATTGTGAAAAATTTTATTATGGGACTCACTTCGTATACACCATTCTAATAAAAATCAACATATTTTCTCTTTTATTCTCCAATAAACTTTTTAGTTTCCTATTTTTCATGCTGCATTTGTATTTATTTTTTACTTGAACCATATCCACAATATAATTTATTCACCAACGCTACAAAATGGGTCATAATAGATCAAAATAATCATTACAACACACAAACTTGGTTATTCTATCTTTAACTCGTTTAACTTATGTAAAAATTAACATAAATGCAATACTAAAATAGTAAATGTCAATACGAGTCCAAGATATAATTTTAGTTTCAAGGTCTTTTTAAATTTATCATATACCGTAGGAGCGTATAAATTCTGAAATTGTTAACAAATCATTTTCCAAAAAATTTGTTTTGATCAAAATCTACTTGAAAGATCACACACTTCCAATTCCTTCTTTAGTGTATTCACACCTTGGGGTTTCCGTATAGAATTAGAATTGGCCAACCTTGAACCCTAATTCATCAATTATCATTGCACCTTTTATTGAAATTTACCATTTCTAAACTTAATTCTCTTGCACTTTTTCTACTAATAATGGTCTACCATTCGAATAAATTATGACACTTGGCGCCCAATAATTGTACCTTCCAAAACAAATTCCAGGGCATTAGTATGGCTACCTCATCCATAATTGCCATTTGGAAAACATATTTAAGTTTTCTTTCTTTGGGCCCATAATTTCTTATTGCAGAAGTTCCTTCACAAATGAATAAAGACGCACCCCGTTTTACTTGTAAAATTGCAGCATGAACTTTAAAACTGATTCATATGATGATTAAAATGAAAAGAAATTAACCCTTTTCGGTTTTGTTCTTTTCCTCGGTCTCAATGAAAGGATCAGCATGAGAATTACAACTAAAGAAGAGGATATGGGTTAACCACAATATGCTTAAGAGGATGTGTTACATCTCCTCCTCCAGCATGCTTCACAAATTCGGCTGGGGAGAGAAAGCTCCCATGGCATACGCAAACTATTCTCACCTCCTCCCCTTTCTTGTACCTGTAAAGAAAACCCTCTATTCTTCTTCCATTCGGCCCATCTCCCTTCGTTGAAACACACGGCATATCTTCCAATACATTCTTCGCTGGCTTTTGAGTTCCATTTATAACTGTAGGCTTGACCAAAATGCTATTTTCCATCGTAGTAGCAAGCGGACCGATTGGTTTTTCAGAGGTTGTCAATTTAGGGCTCGCGGTGAATTTCTGCTCGCATTCTGATAAAGACTGGACGCTCACAGGACTTCTTGCCTCAATATTGCACTTGTTCATTCCTGCAATGCAATAAACAAACATAAACAATCAGACAACAACAACAAAAATGTTCAAAAATTTGCTAATGCAAATTAGGGGAAGCCATTACAACTGCAAAGCTGAAAAATTGCTTCATCATAACTCAACCAAAGCAAGAATGTTTATCTTTCAACCAATTGAACTGTAAAGGATATAGTCTTTGGATCCTTGGGGGATCACAGAAGGTCCATCAACCCCCCAGTCTAGAAAGAATTTAACCGAAAAACTTTATTTTGCCACGAAAATATTTCACAAAAAATGTCAATTCTGGTAAAAAAAAAAAATATGTCAATTTCCATCGACAAGTTCATCATATGATAGATAATTCCGTCGGCAATTATGAAAATTCTGTTGTGATGACAAAATATCAACAAAAATATTCTTTCCATTAACCCCAATATTTTGATCATTGGTCTCCGTTCACATACGCACAGTAAATATGCACTTATGATACAAATTTCAAATCCGAAAAGGTTTATCTTAAAAGAAACAATTTGCTAATTTACAAGCATTCTTTCCCTCTTTTATTAGGCTCGTTTGATCGATGGATATTCCATTATGAGACTACCAGCATATATTTCTTGATGGAAAGGTATTTTGATAATTACTTCAAAATAAATAAATAAACCCACAAAAAATCTAATTCAAAACTATTAGTGCTATCTGTTAATATGCAATTAAAATTCCCCTCAGAAGGGAAAGAAGTGCAGGGGTTAAACCAAAAAAAGCTTAGTGGCAATAGTCCTAATGACAATCATGTTGTTAAGTTACTTCACAATTGAATCAAAGGATTATAAAAACAATCTTCAACAAAATTCTCCTGCCATTAACAAAAATAAGGCAAATTAAAAAAAAAAAAAAAATTACCTCCTGGTTTCTTTTTTTTTTTTGTAAATAAAGGAAGGTAGATTTTTTTGTTAAAAAAAAATGTATTTTAAAATTTTAACAAAAAAAAAAAAAACTAAAATTAAACCATGACATTGCATAGAATATTTTTGCTTATTTTGAACTCAAAATTTCCAAGTTGATTAATAAAAATACAATAAACATTAATTATAAATTTTGAAAATTTTTTAAGAGCACAAATATTCAAAATTAAATAATAATAATAAATTTGAAAAAATTATAACAAATTGAAAAATCTTTGAAAAATATTCAAATTTTGATGTAAAATTCTTAAATGATATGTATAAATTATTGGAATGTTAAATATCAAAAAAATACACTCCAAAATATTATTATTTTTCACATAAAAAATGTTAGTTGTCCATTTCTTTGTTAAGATTTTAAAATACAATCCTTACTACAAATACTTAGTGCTTTATTTAAAAAAAAAAAAAATGACACAACAATTTTTTTTTTTTTTTTACCGAAAAAATAAATAAATTGTACTAAAATTTGCATCTTCTATTCCAACAAACCAAGTGCAATCACCGAACATAGCACAAACAAATAAAAATTGAACAAAAGTAAACGGCAGAGCGAGTAAACAATTAATACATCAAGCGGAAATCATACATACCAACCAGATTAAAGCATTCAGTGATCAAATGAGAATTCAGTTGAAGCAGTAAAATTATCATACCTCGAGCTGGATTGCTCTCAGATTCTGATGTTGCAGATGAACCACTCCCCTGTGATCCAATTGAACCCTGTGGTGATGGAGCTGTTACCGTCGATTTGGATAATAGACCTTCTACACCAGCTCCAAACGAACCATTTGAATTCTGATCGCCATTCTCTTTCTTAATTTCATCACAGCTAATTTCCCCAAAATCCCTATTCCTATCCTTAACTGCTTTCAAATTCCTTTGTTTCTCTGAGCGTTTCCTTTTAGCCTCCATTCTCCTTAGCATCTGCATCTCCTTCCTATGCCTCCACTGCTCATCTGTTTCTGTTGGCAGGGAAGACGTCCTCACTAGATTACTACTACCCACAAAAGGAACCGCGAAAACGCTGCCGTTTTCTCTCGTTGGGCTTACAAAATCTGGAATTGAAGTTGATCTACACAGCTTTTTGGCTCTTGGGTCTACCCCAAACCTCCCATTCAAAGAGAGTCCCAAGCTTAGCTCTATATCTTCTCCTTCTTCTCCTGATTGTGATTCTTCACAAGCTCTTTGAAGGAAAAGGCTTGCAGATAAGAATTTTTGAGCCATTTCGTTACAGAAAAGGGCAAAGAGATAATATTTGGAAGTAGAAAGAGAAGATTGATGAAGATTCCAAGGACACCCAAATGACGCAATCAGATTAAGAAGTGAGATTCTAACATGAAATTCTGATTAAGAATTAAAAGACCGTCAAATTTCAACTCGGAGAAGAAAAGGTCGAAACTTCAACTTCCATTTTGTCCATTGAAAACTCATCCTCGAAAGCTAATGAACTTTCTTGGCAAAACTTTCCCGGGAAAAGAAAGAATTGCCTGGAAACAAACGGATTGAGAGGGAGAGAGAAGAACAACAGAGAGAAAGAGGGGAAAAACACAAAACCAATAAACAGAGAGACGGAGATGATGATGTATCGTTGAAAGAAAAAAAAAAAAAGGAAAGAGTGAAATGACGAAAAGAGGGCTGCAAGTTGCACAAGAGGCAAGGGAGTGACACGTGGAGGACATTCAGGGTGGGAGTTAGAGGACACGTGGAATATGAGAGAGAAATCACAGATACCGAGGAGACGCCAAAGAAGCGTCAACAACTCTTTGGGTGTGAGGAAAAAGGCAGTCTCGTAGGATTTTATTTTTATTTTTGAAATATTATTTTGAGATAATAGAAAATTAGAGGGAACACGTGTCGTACGATGAAATGCATAGGTCGGATTAGATGACCACTTGTCCTTTTAAAATTTCGGCCTCGTGATGCCACAACAATTTAATACTTTATCCTTTTTTTTTTTTTTTTTAATGTTTTGTTCTCTTTAAATGTAAATTGAGTAGAACCGTTTATTGATCAACTTGACTAATATGTGTACTTTGTAGTCTATGTTGGTAAGATGCCGAAGAAACATCAGCATGTCGATTTTTAATCTAACACATCCTCTATCCTCCTAATTTCCATTGATTAAAAAAAAAAAAAAAACCCAAATGCATCTGCAATCCCTGAATTTGTCCCCAAAAATATGTTAACAGTCCAGGCATAAAATTTTGAAGAAAAACAAAACGTGTTCGGGGGCTCGGGTACATGCCTGGACCGCTTAGATCCGTGTTTAATGAATCAAATTTGGGCATGTTAAATTTGTAATTGGTGGGACCTAAATCAGGATAGAAATGAAATTATATGACTTGAAAAGAGAAGGTTGGTTTAATTTGAAAATTACAGGGAAAGGAAGAAAAATAGAATAATGATTAATGGGGGGGTACTAATTAATAGTAATAGTAAGAGTGTTGTTGTCCAAGTTGCAAAAGTGGATAGATAGTTGGTCCCTTTAGCTCAGTAGTTATTTGATAATTGTTAGATTAGATAGGATGAGAATCATTGCTTTGTTAGTGCACACCTCTATTTTATTAAAGTAACAACAATATTTGTCAATTTTTGTTAGCCGATTGATCAACTTGTTTTTAATACCAATCACTCGAAATTATATTATATGCTCTATTTACTAATTGACCTTCCCATTTTTTTAAGGCCAAGTTGATTGCCTCCACACAATTTTTAATATTTTGGTATTTTTTTCACTTTAGTGCAAAATGGTCGGTTTTTCTTTTTTTTCTTTTTTTTTTTATAGAGACATATTCATTTCATTAAAAGAAAAAACAAATCAGAAAAAATGAAGAGTAATAAATCTCTGCAAAATTCAAGCTAAAAGACGGCCCGTGAAGGGCAAATAATTCCATGAAATTAAAGAAAAAACTGAGCTAAAATAATTACAAACTGCACTTTTAATAAAATAACAACTCTTATTAAAAATCCATAATTATATAAATACAATTGTAATATAATTTATATTTCTTAAAACCTTTCAGTGGATAGATCTGAATCTATCTTACATAAAACTTGTACATTTAGATAACTATGATGCATTGATTATGAATCATTCACTTCCATCTGGGCTAAAATTGAAAAAAACTAGATCAAAAATATTATTAAAAAAACAATTATAAAGCTAATGATTAATGAAATATAATAAGAATATAGATTTCAACCAGAGTGAAATAAAAGATACAATAAATAAGTGAGGGGATCATAAAATAGATGGGAGGAAGAAGGAATATAGATTTTCTTTTAGGTTTTTTACATAAATACTTACCTTTTGGCATCATATAACTTTTTTACATACAAAACAAAAGTTTGCATAAATACATAAAAAAACTTTCTAAAATTTCAAAAATACCTAAAACAAACATTTCTTTTTTACATGACTCATCCACAAATAAACAAAAAAACAAAAATCAAAATCTCGAAAATACCTTCTTTACTTTGTCCACGTTTCTCTCTCCTCTTTTTTTAATTTTTAATCTAATTTCGTATTTATCTCTCAATCTGTTTATTTTTTTGTTATGCGACTTTACAAAGTTTTTTTTTTAAATAATCGAAACAAACTCTATATGTATATACTTTTTCTGACATATTTTTTTTTACTAAAGTATAACCAATTATATCTTTGTATCTTAAGATATAACTAAGGTATAATCAATGTAATAGTATATCTTAATGTATAACTAAGGTATAATTAAGGTATAACTAAGGTATAAAAACTGTAATAGTGTATCTTAAGGTATAATTAAGGTATAACTAATGTGTAATCAATGTAATAGTGTATCTTAAGGTATAATTAAGGTATAATTAATGTAAAACTAAGGTATAATCAATGTAATAGTGTATCTTAAGGTATAATTAAGGTATAACAAATGTATAATCACTGTAATAGTGTATCTTAAGGTATAATTAAGGTATAAATAAGTATAATCAATATAATAATGTATAATCAATATAATAATGTATCTTAGGGTATAAATAAGGAATAACTAAGGTATAATCACTATAATAGTGTATCTTAAGGTATAATTAAGGTATAATCGATGTAATAGTGTATCTTAAGATACAAGAAGTGTATAAACAATATATAACTACTGTATAATTAAGGTATAACTAAGGTACAAACACTGTAATAGTGTATCTTAATGTATAACTAATATATAATCAATGTAATAGTGTATCTTAATGTATAATTAAGGTATAACAAATGTATAATCACTGTAATAATGTATCTTAAGGTATAATTAAGGTATAAGTAAGATATAATCAATATAATAATGTTTTCACAACCTGGATATATATGTGTATGTAATCCTTCAATTTTCATTAAATTTTGAGTTGATTTTGGATTTTTCGGCATCAATTTTTTAATTTTTGGGCATCAATTTATCTTCTTCAATCTATTTTATGGGTAAGTGAATATCTTTTTTGACAATCAAGCTTTTGTTATTCCTGTTGTTCATGATTGTATATTAGCAGTTTTTCAAAATTTTTTTATCGGTTTTGCGTATCTTTTGTTAATTAAATATGATTTGTTTTTTCAAATTTTGTTTTTAGTTTTTAGTATTTAACTATTCATGAAGTATTTACATTATTTGTATATTTGAAGAATATTTTATGTATATGTACGGGATATTTGTACATTGTATGTACAAAACAGAAGATGAAAAAAAAGCATAACAATATATATATATAGATCTCATTTCGTAGAGAAAAAAAAAGGTTCTAAAGTCGAATGATGAAAAAATAAATAGATTAAGAGATAAATAATAAAATTAATGTTTAATTATAAAAGATAAGAGAGAGAAGTGGAGGAATCAAGTGAGGCCAAAACCAAGAAAACAAAGTATAAGAGAGAAATTGCAATCACGCATGGGATAAAAAAATTCTTAAAATAAGGTATTTTTGATAATTTCCCTTTTCTTTTTAACCTGTAGAGAAACTTACATAAATAAACAAACCTTAATTTGGAACACAAATTAATAAATCATAACAAACTATATTTTTAAGCAAGAGTATCAAAATGTTCGTATTCTATATAAAATATCATATTTGAATATGACAAAGAATCTATCTACTAATAGTTAGATTAAATAAAACAATAATTAATACATTAAACTTTATTTTGAATCAAATAAAACCACTCAAGTATGAATTTTATACAAAAACCATAAAAATAGCATTCCCTAATCCATTTTTTTAATACATTTTTTCAATATTTTGCCAACATTTAGTGATTATGCTATTGCACTACAACAAATACTAAATTTAATAATAAAAAAATTAGCACTACAACAAATACTAGATTTAACAATAAACAAATTAGTAGCAAAATGAATTTTGCTGCTAAATAGCACATTTAGTAGAAAAAATTCAATAATTGTTGCAAAAAAACAAATTTATTAGCAAAATTATATTAATTTTGTTGTTGCAAATATATACGGCCACAACTTTGTAGCAACAACATGCTGCAATTTTTTTTTTTTTTTTTTTGCTACTGAATGTGTTTTTTTGACAGTAATATCCAAAACTTGCTGCAAAAAAAAAACATTTAGTCGTAAAAAAATTAATTACTGCATATTACTGCTACAAAGTTGTGGTAATAGATATTTGCAACAAAAAAGATTAATATAATTTTGCTGCTAAATATATTTTTTTGCAGCAAAAATTCAACAGTTGCTGTCAAAAAACACATTTAGTAATAAAAAAATTAGTTGTTGCAGGTTAATGCTATAAAGTTATGGTCGGAAATATTTGTAAAAAAAAAAAATTGATATAATTTTGCTGCTAAATGTGTTTTTTTGGCAACAACTATTGAATTTTTACTGCTAAATGTGCTATTTGATAGCGAAATTTATTTTGCTGCCAATTTTTTTGTTATTGAATCTAGCATTTGTTATAGTGTTTGTAGCTTTTTTTTCTTTTGCTATTTTAGTTTTATTTCTGTGCATCACTTGACCTATTATGTTGCTAAGTCATTGGCCATGAACTTTTTTTTTTCTGTATCTAGGAAAAGATATTTGCTACATCTTTCACTTGAAAAGGAAAAGGAGAATTTTTGGATTTGTATTTTGCGTATTTAGCCTCGGTTTGGAATAAATGAATTCTTTAAAATTTTAAGGATACATTTCCAATTCCAATTTTTCGTGCTTGGAATGAGAAAAAGTAACGAATTCAATTCCTATAAATGAATTATGCGAAATTCAACATACATTTAACAAATTCCATCAAAATAGATGGAATTAGCAAATGAATTCTGCGTTTTATACAGATAAATATTTTGGGACAATTCTACCATCACTAAACTTTTATTATACTTATATTTTTCTCTTATAAATTTTTTGTTGATTAATATTTTTCAATATCGATTCTAAATAATAATCCATTATTATTTTACTTTTATTTTTTAATTGATTATATTTTATTTTATTTTAAATATCGTGAAGGACAAAAAAATAAATAAAAAAAATTTCCTTTTAAACTTTACATAAAAACGAATTAAGATTGCTTGAGCGGTAACGATCTTTAGTCGCTTATGTTGAGTTTTAAATTTAATTCCTAAAGTACACAAAATTAATTTGGAGAAAACCCATCTAAGAAGTGCTTGAATAATTTCAAACTGATTATTTAGCCAATAACAGAAAATATAATGTGATAAAAAATATTTATATCTAAATCTAATTATAAATTATAAATTGTTAAAATAAAAAAATTATTGTTAATTAATTTTATATTTTATACATAATTAATTAATTGGTTACTTATCATAAAAATTTATTAATAAGAACAATTTAGAAAATAAACACAAATAAAATATTTTGGTTCATTCATTTCAAGCTTAAATTTATAAAATTAATTTTAATTCTATCATTTAAATTATTTCATTCCAGATATGGAATTCATTTACAAATGAATATTATATAGGGCTAATTTCACTCATGGTATACCAACTATCTTCCTAATCACAGTTTGGTATAGCAACTACCGTTTTGCACATTGTAGTACCTCAACTTCTAGGTGACCTCCCATTGTGATACATGTGACCTGTTATTGCAGGTTAACTGTGCCATGTCAGCACTTTGTTGGGCTTAATTTCACTTATGGTATACCATCTATCTCCCTAATCACAGTTTGGTATACCACTTTATACGTATTGTTTCATTTTTTTTTTTTTTGAAAAAATAACAGAAATATATAAATCAAAATTTTTTTCTTTTATTTTCTTTGATTTATATATTTTTGTTTTGTTTTTTTTTTTACAAAAATAAAATGAAATAATATGTATAAAATGGTATGCCAAACTGTGATTAGGGAGATAATTGGTATACCATAAGTGAAATTAAGCTCAATAAAGTGCTGACGTGGCACAGTTAACCTGTGATAACAGGTCACATATACCACAATGGGAGGTTACCTAGAAGTTGAGGTACTACAATATGCAAAACGGTAGTTGGTATACCGAACTGTGATTAGGAAGATAGTTGGTATACCATGAGTGAAATTAAGCCATATTATATATGTACTTCATTAATTCTAAGTGGAGCCTTAATGACTACAAATTAACAAAAGACATGATCCAACTCATATATGCACATGATATAATGGTCATGTTAAGATGGGACCTTTTCTTGATGGTGTTGGTCTACTATAAACATCCACATTTTATTTGGAGCAAAAATGTTGATGTGAAAAATACAAAAAATGATTTTCTAAAAAAAATGATATTAATTTTTAGAAACAATGAAAACTTTATAACATGTTTATGCTATAAAGTTGTAACTATCAATATTTACAATAAAAATTTATTTTTTTTTTACTATTAATATTTTTTATACTGAAAACTAATTATGTTAAAAAAAAATTACAATAAACCGTCAAAACCCTTGTTACTAATAAGTCCAAGTTTATTTCCCTTCTAATTATATATGCCAATCCCAACTTAGATACGTTTTTTGTTTTTTTAATTATCCGATTAATCGGTTTGATGCCCATCAGGTACCCTTTAAGTGGATACTTTCTCAATCAAAACTTTTTGAATACATTAATATTTGAACTTTTGAACTTTAGTTTAAACTACTTGAAGTCTATAACCACTCAAACAAACCTTAATTAATTTTCCAATTTAGATATGTGAAAACTTTTGAATAAATTTTCATAATTTTAAAACAAAATACCATGTTTAAATATAGAGAATCTATTAAATGTATTTTGGAGAATAACTACAATTACAAAATAAAATATCCGAATTTAAGTTTAAGATGTAAACTTTCGAAATTTAACTACAAACTAAATTTGATTTAATCATAAAATAAAGATAACAACGGTTGAATCAATCAACTAGTAGTGAGTGACAATATAAAATTTTAATAATGTTGTAACCTTGATCCAATAATGTATTTATTGAAGGGGAGATCGATCGCCAAAAGTTCGGTTGGGTATGAAAACGATTGAAACGGTAGAATTCTTCAGGGTGGTACCTGTTACAGCGAGGGAAGGGTTTCTTCCTTCAGACACTCCGATGCCAAAATTAGTGATTATAATTAATGATCGGAACCCCCTCTCTCTCTCCTTTGGAAAGGTTATTTATAGCTATTGTAAGGGAGGTTATCTCTAAGAAGATAATGATCCATGCTCTTGGTAACTTCTAAGAAGTGGAGGATTAGGTTAACTAAAAATAACCGTTGCTCTGACAATTTTATTTAACGTTTAAAGCTAACTAAAGGCTTATATTAGGATTTTTTCCTACCCTCCGATCAGGATTATATCAAATGACATGTAATATTTTCTCCTATTTCTCTATAAAGAAAAAGCTCTAGCCACTTTTCATCTCCAAAGAGGAAGAACGAAGCTTATCATTAAATTAATATATTAAAATGTCTTTTATGAAAAAAAGAAAAAAAAAAAATCAATCAACTAGTTTACCATCATCAACTAAAAATTGATACCTTACACGGTGAGGATCCCGTGGACTAATAAAAAAAATTGGAGAGTTTTAATTGTAATTATGGACGAAACAAATCTCATACTCTTTACATTCCAACGGAACATGCAATTTAATTTAAAATTAAACCCCGAAAGAGAGAGAAGAAGTCAACAAGTGATTCGTCGCTGTATGCAAATGGGACGGCAGTGATGAAACCAAAAAATAGCAGAAAAGGTAATAAAAAAAACCGGGAAGGAATCTCCACAGAACACGCAAAAAATCAAGAGAAGATCGGGCGGTGGGGCCCAAAAGAAACAAGTTGCACTAATGTCTAGCGATGTGGGTTAGTGCCACGTGTAAACATAACAAGTGTCAGATACTGAGTTGCAGAGGACAGCTAAGCAAAAGTACACTAAAGGTCCATGCAACTTGCGGATGTGACGTGTCCCGTGTTTTATGGCAAAACTAATGATGTCATCACGTTGTCCCCACGCACGCGTCGTGTCAGAAGGTGCTACCTTGCTTTTTTTCATCTCTCAGTTGCTTTATTATTAGTCTTTAATCAAATCTTTGTTATTCAAATGTGACAATTTATGGTTTGACCGAATTTCATCTGATTATGTTATTATTTCTATAAATACATTATGTAAATATTATTAACATAATAATATAGTGGCAATGACGATGATACAACACAGCCATGAGAGGCGGCGACGTGCCGCGGTCGATGGTGGTGGCAGGGGAGGTGAAGTGAAAATCTTGAAAATCTAGAATTGAACCCTGTTTGTGAAGAATACGATTTGCCATTTTTTATTATTTTTTTTATACGCTTTCTAGTTTTTTTTTTTTTTTTTTTTTTTTTTTTTTTTTTTTTTTTGGGATCTATTTTGGGTAGCAGATTTTTTGTAAATTTTTTATATTGGTTGAATTTCATTAAGATGAATTTTTTTTATTTATTTATTTTCCCCCTTAAAATCTAATATTTGCATTGCTATAGTTTGTAATTTTATATTTTTATTTGACATTTGAACTTTATGGTCTATTTATTTGAGGTTTAAAATATTATAGATTTAGTAAAATATAATGTCTATTTCATAAATGGTTAACCGTAAAAAAATGATTAACCGACCGAAATTAATGGATAGTGTATAGTTAGTAAATGAAAAAAAAACAATTCAAACGGTTAACTATTTATAGAAGTCCATATGGACCAATTAACGACCATAACCATTAACAGATAAGAACTCACACCGAGTGCGTATAAACACAGCCAAACTCTAGGCATCAAACATACAGCAATGGTGAACCTGTTGTTCATTAACTGTAAATGGATAACACAAACTATTTCATAGAAATCTAATGTCTCATCTTGAGTTATAAATTTAGAGAATATAATACAAAAAGAAAAGAAAGATTTAGAAACTCATAGTTATGAAGAACAGAAGATATTTATTTTTGATAAGCTTAAAACTTAAACTTACAACAACAACCAGACCTCTTTATATAGGAGAAGAGGCTTTAACAACCAACATACAGACGAGCCACACATGGCAGACAAAATAAAAGCAAACAGGGAAAAGCAATAATACAGACACACCGAAAGCAGAAAGCATCTTATAAAGCTGATGCTTTTACAAAAGTAAAACACACAATTATTACAAAAGATGCTGCCGACAATACAGTAAGAGACATGTGATGATAAGGTTGCTGACGTGGCGAACTCAGAACCATTGCGTTGAAATGGGCTCATGAGAAGGAGACAGATTCATATCTTCAGGACTGGTTGAGTCATCAGATTTCTTTATCGGAGAATCATAATTCTGGATTGGTCCATAATGGATGAGGATGGGTACATTGAGAATGAGAGCCAGCACAAGAGGTAAGAATGCGGTCTCTGATAGACTGGTAATTGGGCTGGACTTCAGATAGGGAAAAGATTTTTTGGGTGTGGTCAAAAGGTTTAAAGAAATGCTTAAACTTAAGCCCATCTGGAAGAATACGAAGTCCCTTTGCTTTCTTGTAATCTCGAAAGCTGATCAAGATGTCTTTATCTGGCAGTGTAGAACCGAGAACTTTAGTCCATACAATGCAGTCTGGAAAGAACTGAATTCCTATAGGGTGCTTGGATCTGAGTTTTGTGGCAAAGACTTCTCCATTGGCAGCTCTGAAATATGTCTTGAAGGATTCCCATGACTCTGGAGAGAGAATGGAAGGATTCATGATTGTCTGAAATGATCCTGTATCCATAAAAGCAATCACAGGAATAGGCTTAGCATATTTAAAGGACAAAATATGAATTGACACATGTGGCATGAGAACTTCATCAGTAGAATCTGCCTGGAACGAACAATCCTGCAAAGAATAGATAGGAATAGTAACATTGTCAGAGGTATCAAAAGAAACTTCTAATTCAGTAGAACTATCGCCTTGATCTGTGTCCCATTGAACTGTAAAAACTGTTTATTCATCGTCATCACTCTGTTCTGAATAGAGTGATTCAATATCAGCAGAGGCATCATCAAGACTGTACATGGAAATAAGTTTCTGAGCTCTGGTTGGCTTGTTAGGGCAATTATTTGCAAAATGACCCTTTTGGCCACAAGCAAAGCATCTGTTGGCACCTTTCTGTTTGCCTCGTTGCTGTTTACGCCGGAAGAACTTGAACCGCCAGAAGGGTTTCCGAAATTGCTTCTTGGAGGAAGAGAACTTTTTTCTGAAGAACTTGGAGGATCGGTTGGAAGAATGAACCTGACAGTCACACTTCTTTTTGCATTTAATCCCAAGGTGAGATTTATTGCAAATCTGTTTAGCAATGGACTTGTTATTGAGCAGGTCAGAGAAGAACGTCTGCTGTTCACACATTTTTTCTAAAGCAGCAAGAGTGAACTGATGAATTTCACCAATAGTAACATCTGCAAAAGGCTTTCTGGCTTGAGCAATCAAGCGATTGATTTCTGGCTGCAACTCAATAGGCAAAGAAGAAATATAAAAATATTGAAAGTTAGGATCATTAAGACCATTCAACATATAATATCTCTTTGTCATGCGTTTATAATGCCTTTCCAGATCTTTCTGTTTCAGGGAACAACAATTCATGTCAAAGTATTCCCGGCGAGTACGTTTTTCATAAAAAGAAAAATCACCAACATGATGTTGATGAATGATACCTAATGCAGCAGCAGCACTAGGAGTCTGTATGAACTGCAGTTGCCTGTATTCACCAAGACTTTGATACCATTCTCGTAACTTCCCTGTAAATCTGGATACAAGTTCCTGAAGGATCTGTTGCAGCTGAGCATCTGGTTTTGTCATTTGGAGATCAATCCAGGCGCCCATTTCATCAATGATTGTGCGCCATTTATGGGGAGGAAGTTTGTCAAATGTAAACCAAGGTCCTGAACTTGAAGGAGAAGGAGCTGAAGTGTGCTGAGGTTGATAACCATGAGGAGATTCCATCTTATCAAGATCGGAGTCATATTCTTCAACTCTGGGGCCTCGTGGATTGCCTGGTGTTTCTGGATTATTAGCCATAAGAATAGCAGTAAGATCGGCCAACTGATCATCTGAATGTAAAGAAGCAACGTCATCGTCAGAGAAAGAATCTGAACTAGGGAGCTCAGCAACCGGTTCAAGAGCAAACTGCTTGGGCCATTTCTCTGGGTTTTTAGGAAAGTGAGGAGAGTCTGTAGAGGGAGACTCTGTGGTTGAGGTAGAAGGGGGAAGAGTTTGTGCTGGCGGAGGTGGAGGTGTTGATTTCGGGATATTGAGAAAGGTTTCATAAAGAGGTTTAAAAGGTTGAAATGTCTGAGTAGGTGTAGGGAATGGTGTTTGGTGTGTATGAGGATAGAAAGGATAAGGTGAAGGTTCATCCAGAGAAGTAGGTTGAGATTTTAGCTTTGTCAAATCATTTTCCATGCGAGATAACTCCAGTTTGAGAGAACGAATTTCAGCTTCTTTTTGTTTAAATTCCAGACCAAACTTTTTCTTGGCTATCAAGGCACGAAGAGAACGATCAAGCTAGTATATCTTCTCAGAAGTCTTCTGGTAAGAGTCCTGCACAAAAGAAAGCATAGAGCTAATTTCTTTGTTAGTAGAAGACTGAGAAGCAGTCAAATGATCTAGTTTCTGATCAATTTTGTAAAGATATTGATTCTGAACCCGAGCATTATCAGTCTGCCAGTTCAGAACAGTTTCAGCAGGTTTTGGTTCTTCAAATTGACCAGTAGAAGTGACTGTATGAGGGTAAACATATGGAGTAGAAACAATATGAGTTTGAGGGTTTGTGGTTTTGGTAAGAGGGGGAAATTCAAGTGGATCTGTAGGATTAAACATCATACAAGGTGAAACAAGAGGCAAAGAGGGTGGTTTAATTAAAGGTTCTGGTTGGATTTGAGCAAGGCTTTTCTGGTAGATTGGCAGGGGTTTGCAGTAGAAAGCAGGCTTACTGTAGGCTTCAATTTCCAGCTTTTCTTTTTCAAGAACCCAATCATGGATTCCTATCCAAGGGCGATCTGGTTTTCGATCATCAAATCTTTTCTGAGGAGGACGACATCGAGATCGAGACTTGACCTGTTTTTCTGAACATTCATCATCAGAATCATCAAGATGACAAGTACAGGAAGAATCACACATACCACTTCCAGGAGCATCCCAAATAAAATGACCATCAATCTTTACAACATAATTGTGAGTACCATCAGAATTGAAACTGTGAATAGGTACCTTCTTTTCTCGAGGAAGAGAAAACAGTGTGTACTTAACCATCTGGTCTCGTCTGGAATCTTCTAACTTCTTGTGTCTCCAGGGGCTGAGAAGCCCTATGAAGATTTTCAAAATTTGTCATCCATTCTAGGGGCATGAGCTGAGCCAATTCCTCTCTAGGAATCTGGCGTGGGATCTGTATGATGGTAGGATCATCATCATTCTGTGCGAGCACAAATAAAGCTTCAGAGGACATATGGCCATGTGAGGCAAGATCCATGGCATGATCTTGAAGTCTGTAAACCACTTGGTGGTGGATTGTAGCGGCTATTCCTGTGATTGCTTTTATGGATACATGATCATTTCAGACAATCATGAATCCTTCTATTCTCTCTAGAGAGTCATGGGAATCCTTCAAGGCATATGTTAGAGCTGCCAATGGAGAAGTCTTTGCCATAAAACTCAGATCCAAGCACCCTATAGGAATTCAGTTCTTTCCAGACTGCATTGTATGGACTAAAGTTCTCGGTTCTACACTGCCAGATAAAGACATCTTGATCAGCTTTCGAGATTACAAAAAAGCAAAGGGACTTCGTATTCTTCCAGATGGGCTTAAGTTTAAACATTTCTTTAAACCCTTTGACCACACCCAAAAAATCTTTTCCCTATCTAAAGTCCAGCCCAATTACCAGTCTATCAAAGACCATATTCTTACCTCTTGTGCTGACTCTCATTCTCAATTTACCAATCCTCATCCATTATGGACCAATCCAGACTTTTTCATCACCTTACCCTTTAAACTCAATGAAAACATAAATCCTAACGAAGACATTCACCCAGGCATGACCCCTTCAGATCTTAAACTGGCCCAAGAAGAATGTTCTCAGCTTTTGGCCCAAGGTTTAATTGAGCCCACACAGTCTCCATGGGCTTGCCAGGCTTTTTATGTGGAGAAACGAACTGAGCTGATCCGTGGAAAAAAGAGGCTAGTCATTGATTATAAACCTCTTAATCAATTTTTACAAGATGGTAAGTTTCCATTGCCAAAGATTAAATCTTTGTTTATCTATTTGAATAATGCTACTGTGTATTCAAAGTTTGATCTTAAGGAAGGATTTTGGCAACTTGGTATTCATCCGAAAGACAGATACAAGACGGCATTCTGTATTCCTACAGCTCAATATCAGTAGACAGTGATGCCCTTTGGCTTGAAGACTGCTCCTTCCTTGTTCCAGAAATCAATGATGAGAATCTTTCAACCTATTCTCCATAGTTCTCTTATTTATATTGATGACATCCTATTGTTTTCTCCTAATGATCAGGCTCATGCTGATTTATTAGTTCAGTTTCATGCTCTTGTTCAATAATATGGAGTCATGCTTTCTGAAAAGAAGAGTACCATTGGTGTCAATTCTATTGATTTTCAAGGAATGCATTTCAAAGATGGTCATTATGTTCTAGGCCCTCACATTGCCCAGGATTTGTTCAAATTTCCTGATGAACAACTCGCAGTGAAGCAGATTCAACAGTTCTTAGGAATTGTTAATTTTCATAGAGATTTTATCCCTCACATTGCCAGATATACCACACAGCTTTCTAAACTCACCAGAAAGAATCCCCCTCCATGGGGCCCTGCTCAAACAGAAGCTGTCAGATTTCTAAAACAGGTGGCACAGTCTCCTCCACCTCTCAAGATTCCCGGTGATGGCCAGCGCATTTTACAGACAGATGCCAGTGATGAATATTGGGGTGCAATCTTAATTGAACACGTAGATGGACAGGATCACTATTGCGGTCACGCCAATGGTCAGTTCAAAGACTCAGAGAAGCACTATCACACCACAATCAAGGAGGTATTAGCTGTTAAGTATGGAATTAAGAAATTTAAGTTCCATCTTATTGGTTATCACTTTTTAATCAAAATGGATAATTCTGGTTTTCCCCAAATCCTTAACTTCTGCAACAAGTTGTTGCCTAGTGCACAATTACTCAGACTTAAGGATTGGTTTGCAAAATATGATTACTCTGTCCAACATATAAAAGGAGATCACAACCTTATCCCTGATTTCCTATCCAGACCTCCTAAACCTCCTGAAAAACCTATCTCTCTCATTACTCCAAAAACCTCCATCCCTCTTATCTTCATGGCTTCTAGTTCAAATCGTTCTTCTGATCCCTCTCATGCTGAAAACCTTTGGAAGCAACCTCTTGCTCCAAAATACCAAAAAACTTTTCCTCCTGGTGAAACTTTTACCACCTCTCACCAAATTCAAACTTATGTTAAAACCCATTTTCCCTCCTTTTTGGCTCAAACATTCAGTCTTAAACCTATACCCAATAAACCGATTTCAATCTTTACAGAATATCTTTTTCTCCTGCTATGGACTCTGAGTACTTATTATCCATTTCCAGAGTGTGCTCTCTGGTGTTTATTCTGTTCTACTGTTCTTTATAGTACTGCTGTACAAATTTCTCTGCTTCCCATGTATCGGTTCATTATGAATCCAGACAACCAGGATCGTTTGATCTTCACATTTCTTGACTGGTTTGCTCCTCTGTCTTGGTGGCAAAAAGAAATTCAGAAGGCCTTAATGTTTGAAGATCTGTTCAATCCTCGCACAGGACAATTTCTTGAAAACAATGCTCATGCTGTGTTCATATTCCACAGGCCCTATTTCAAGTATCCTTCAGGTCACTTCTTCTCTCAGAATCAGGTATTCCATTTGAAGACTTATAAAGCTCCTCTCTCTGATCCAGCTGATATTCGTTTGCTTCGAGGAACTCTAAAGAATTTTAATGGAATCCACTGTCTGCCTATAGCTTGGATACATGCTACTTCTGACTATCCTTTAGTTCTCACTCATTCTCCAGAATTTCAAGCTCTAAAGCCTGTTGAGTACAAAGTTGACAAACCAGAGTTTCCTCCTCCAAGAAATTCTTTACCAGTTCAGGAGTCTTCTTCTCCAACACTCCATCTATTTCTAGGATCATCTTCCTAGGCAGTCAGTCACTCTCCTCACCATACTCTTACTGCTTTCTAAGATTTTCAGGACCCAGACAGTCCAGGTGTCCCTGAGCCACAGTGGAATGAAGATTTTTTATGGAATTATGATTCTCCGACAAAGAAATCTGTTGAATCAACCAGTCCTGAAGATATGAATCTGTCTCCTTCTTATGAGCCCATTTCAGAGCAATGGTTCTGAGTTCGCCATGTCAGCAACCTTATCATCACATGTCTGTTACTGTATTGTCGGCATCATCTTTTGTAATAATTGTGTGTTTTACTTTTGTAAAAGCATCAGCTTTATAAGATGCTTTCTGCTTTCGGTGTGTCTGTATTATTACTTTTCCCTGTTTGCTTTTATTTTGTCTGCCATGTGTGGCTCGTCTGTATGTTGGTTGTTAAAGCCTCTTCTCCTGTATAAAGAGGTCTGGTTGTTGTTGTAAGTTTAAGTTTTAAGCTTATCAAACATAAATTTCTTCTGTTCTTCATAACTATGAGTTTCTAAATCTTTCTTTTCTTTTTGTATTATATTCTCTAAATTTATAACTCAAGATGAGACATTAGATTTCTATGAGATAGTTTGTGTTACCCATTTACAGTTAATGAACAACAGGTTCACCATCGCTGCATGTTTGATGCCTAGAGTTTGGCTGTGTTTATACGCACTCGGTGTGAGTTCTTATCTGTCAATGGTTAATGCAGGCTGTCGCATAAAACTTGGTGCTTTCGTTGAGAGTTGTATGTTTTGAGGTATGATACAAAAGGAAACCTTCTTTCATGGCTGATACACCTGCTTCTGTACCTGCTCCTGCTGCTCCTACATGCACTTCTGCTTCTTCTTCCTCTTCTACTCCTGTTTTTGCTCCTTGTTCCCTTTTTTCTAATTCTGATCCTTTTTCTCCTGCTCTTACAGGATTAAGTCTTCCCAGATTTAATTCTCCCCTTACTATTCCCCCTTCTTGCCGTTCTTCTGTTACTTCTAAAATTGAAAACCTTGTAGAATTCTCTACCATCCCTGAGGATGCCCAGGTTTCTGCAACCTCTCTTCCTCTTCTCAACCCATATAGCGTTTATAGAAGAAATGGCTCTCTCACTTCTTCTATTCGAAATCTCATCTCCATAAGACGCCCAGTTGCTAAAGAGTATGTCTAGACATCCAGAATGGATCAATGTCATCTGAAGGCTACTTCTTCAGAACAGTATGTTACCATTCAGATTGATCCTACCTTGATCTCTACCTGGAGACGTCAAGGATACACACACCTTCATCTTGGTGATGTCCGGATTATTCTTACTCTTCATGGCCGCCATGGTTTGGATGCTGTTTCTAGAGTCAGTTTGTTAGATTCTAGATTTCTCAAGTATGAGAAAGCTGTAATAGGAACTGTTGTAAAAACTCTCCATGCTGGGAGTATTGTTCTTACCTTTTTTCCTAATTTTAATTTTTCTATTCAAGATCCTCATCTTCCTACACCTTTGAAGATTCAAGTTCAGATTACTGGTGCTGAACAAGTTCCTACAGCAATAGCCGCTACAATCCACCACCAAGTGGTGTACAGACTTCAAGATCATGCCATGGATCTTGCCTCACATGGCCATACTGTTGGAGATTGTGCCCTAAGGCCAATATTGGATTATGTAATTTGACTTCTAAGATTAATCTAGTGTAGATTAATATTATCATTTATGTTTGTATGTTAGCATTTATGATAAGTATCCATGAATAAATCGTGTTATTCTAAATATCCCTAGTCGATTGTTATTATGGGAATAATAACAAACTAAGACTAGTGTGAGTGATAATGGATATTCATAAGATGAATATAGTGTATACAGATACAGATTATACTCACGGGTAATATGTTAGAGAACATGTTACTGGAGACCCACTATGAGATCAAGTTCATGGTCATGTGTCACAACTGATCTTGATTATAGTAGTGTCATTAGCTGATTCCTTTGACCTGAGGTCACCATTGATTCCGAGATGAACTCATGTTGTGCTTTGACGCAGTCAAACGCTGCTTGTAACAGAGTAGTTATAAAGGCTGTGATTGGGTACAATATGACTCATGCTTTGGGATGTGAGTGACAGATATGGGATTTTGTCCCTCTCTATCAAGAGAGCGATATCACTGGGCCCCTCGATAAGTAAGACTGTTAAATGCATGGCCGTGCTCAAATAAATTGATAATAGTATCAATTGATTTGTCTGGACAGTTTACTTTGAGATCGAGAAAGCATATGATTAATTATATAAGATTGACAAGTGTACCATGTCTTATGATTAATCATGATATCAAAGAGACAAAAGGGAATATGACATTCTATAAATAGGTATTGGATCATTCCAATCATGTTAATTGGGTAGTCGTAATGGCTTGCTAGAGTCCGCTTGTGACCTATAAGGACATTATGGTAATCTCCTTATTGCCAATTAATATGAACCTATGGGGTCACACACAAAGAGCAAAATGAAGTTCATCTTTTCGGGTATAAATTATTATTGGATAATAATTTATGAATGAGAAAGAGAATAAATATATATAATGATATATATATATTTATATATATATATATGTATATATAAATATTAATATGATTAATATTGCATAAAGTATGCTACATATTATAATTCAATTATATAGAGATATAATTAATTATAATATCAAATATACATATGTGTATGATGGAGAATGGAATTGATTTAATATTAATTGAGAATTAATATTAAGTTGTGTGGGTTAATTTATAATTATAACTAATAAGGGTATTAAGTTATAATTATAATTAAGTTTAAAGGATATATAAAAGGAAGTTTTATAACCTAAAAACCCTAACCCTAGCCATCATCAAGTGAAGCAGATTTTTCCAGCAGCCACAATGTGTGCCAGCCGAAATCTCCTCTTCTCCATCTCCCAAAAGTTTTCGAAACTTTGGCTTTTTCATTTGAAGAAATCGTTCTTCAATCCCGGCGCTAGCACGCGGTGAATGAATTGCTCCGTGTGGATCAACCGTAGAGGGAAGCTACTTTGGTTCCTAATTGATTCAAAACCTACAAAGAATTAAGGTAATTCTTTAACCCTCCTTCCAATTCAATGCAATGTACATGGGTCCTTGGTGGGGATTAATCCTTTTATTTCCGCTGCGTATTGTTTTGTGCGATTAAATCCCCAACAGTGGTATCAGAGCCACTTGTGCATTGGTTGAATTGGATTTGTTATTTTGATTAGATCAAAATTGCATGTTAGGGTTGTATGATCTTGATTTAGGGTTCTATGTTATTGTGAATAACATTTTTGATTTGATTTGGAAGTTAATCATTATGAATGATTTGTTTTACACTTGATTTGGATCATTTGGGGGCTGAAAATTCTGGGTTCAGCTTGTTGGCACGCCGGCGTGCTGGAATGGCACGGCGTGCCAACTGGAAATTGTTTCCAGAAAATGAACCAGAATGGTGGCACGCCGGCGTGCCAACCTTGGCACGGCGTGCCACCTGGGAATTTTCAGAATGGCTTGTTTTTCTGCGCGACGTGCTGTTTGTTTGACAAATGCAACTGAGAAGCAGTTTGGGGGCACGACGGCGTGCTGGATCGGCACGCCGTGCCAACTGATTGGCACGCCGTGCCAACATGAGTGGCACGCCGTGCTCCCTTGGTGTTCTTCGTTTAAGTGTGGAAATTGTTTCTACATATTTACGATTTTCCAATCAATTATTGATAAATGCAATGAGATTGTGTTTTAGCGTTTTGAACCCTAAATCTTGAAGATTTTATGCATGGTGTTTTGGTATGGTTTTTGGACCCCATGGATGGTTTTGTTTCTTTTGGTTTTATAGATGTAAGGTTTTGTATAAATACGGCCTGCGAGTCGTTTGTATTTATGTAATCTTATTTTTCTAGATAAATTGTATAGGATGCAATTTATTATATGTAAATTTATTTTACTAGAAAGTTGTATAGGATACAATTTTGTAAAATATGTAAATCCATGAGATGGTGCCAAGGAACAAAGACGTGAGGACGGATCCAAGGGGTGCGGGAGAGCTGTGACCATGCGATGGTTACAACCACCTAGGAAATGACCTGTTGATTTTCATATTGGCCTATGAAAATCAATGTAGATAAAACCATACCATAACACGGTTTTGAGTCTTATGCATGTTATATTTATTTTATGCCATAAGATGCCATGTTAATAAATATTGATGCATGTTAAAATGTTTATATATATGTGCAAATGCATGCCTTGTATCATTTAGATGCCATGTGATGCCATGCTAGATTGCATGCTTAACATATGTATGACATAGGATGCCATGCTAATTAGTATTAACAAATGTATGTTTAATATTAATGCCATGAATTGTATGAGATACAATTTAATCACAGGATTTTATAAACCCTAAATAAACTTAATAAGTTTATATTTGCCACCCAATTACGTATAACACTAGTCAAGTACTATGTTCGCATCATGGTATACCGCCAGGGCGGGTACGCATGTTGTGACCTTAGCGAAGCGATAATATGAGAAAAGGTGATTCTCATTGTGTTGTAATTGGTTTAAAAAAGGGTTAATCAAAAAGGTGTTTGAGCCCGAGGCAAAGATGAGATGAGTAACATACAATTAAATATGATATATGATATCATGCATCTCATAAATTAGAAGAGTTGCATAATGATGCAATTGGCAAAGAAGTGCACATCCAAAATATGTTTAAATGGTTTAAAGCATGTTTTTGAGTCTTTGCCTACCGAAATTATATTTAATCATAGGGACATGCCAAAGCAGTGCTATGGTTAAGTATGGATTTTGGATCTTCACCCACTTAAATATTTTAAAGGGTTTTATAATTTAAGTGGGAGCATTTAAATAAAAATCTTTACACGCTTTATTATAGTTATGATTGCTATTACCATGGTCTCGATTGTTATTGAACTTTGAGAATTGTTCTCAAATCAAAAGGAATCATATGTTCTCAATAATCCTTTTGCCCAATGAACCACTAGCAATTGTAACACGAGTATAAAAGATGCTTACTTGAAGCATCGAAGGGACTCTGTTTAAAATTTATTATCTTACACTTGCCACCAATTCTTCCGCACGTGGAAGTTTTACTTGAGGTATATGATACATCACAAATGGAAATGTTCCATCAGTTAGTGAGCAAGAAAAGATAAGTGTTTGAGGCAACATTTTCTCATTGGCCTCCAAAAGGCATTAAGATGTGATCTTGAATTCATTAATTGATAGTCATTGGTGATGAACTATCATTTGAATGACATGGAGAAAATTGTGAATTAGTTGCATAGGATGCAAAAGAATGTTAAGTTATCCATAAAGGATAAGCCCGCCTCGAATTGTGTGCTTATGGTTCAAAAGGAAAAGGATAAAAGGAAGGTCGAAAAGCATAAAGACCGAAAGGTTCGGGTGAAACATGTTTTAAAGGCCAAAGCTGTTGGCATAGAGAGATCTCCAAAAGAAGGGTGTTGCCATTTCTAGAATGAATCGTTCATTAGAATGGAAATAGTAAACTCTGTTTGGAGAACTATAAGAAGATGAAAGGCAGTAAGACTGCTACCTTAAGTATTTATTAATTATTCTACTTTTGTTTCTATATCAAAGGTATTAGATACCAGTTATGGATCTCATATTAGTGGAATATGAAGAATCTTAACTTCAATAGAAACCTTATGAAGGTGAAGGTAGAATACGAATAGGCAAGAGAAGCAAAGGTTGTTACTCGAAGGTTATGAACCTTTTACATAAAAGTTATGAATTTTGGTTAAAGGTTATGAACTTTTACATGTAAGTTATGAACTCTTGTTGCCTATTGAGCTTATTGGCTTAAGTAAACAAATGTTGTTTATTTTATAATTGTGAATTATAAGCTTTATAAAGACATGATTATGAAATACAGATTTACATAATTGTCTTTATATGTGAAGCCCATCTGTAACATAAATACTGTAAGGATCGAATCAAATAGTTTGATTCAACCTATTTTGGCAGTATCGTCTTGGAGGCATAAGCAAAGTCGCATTACGAAACTCCATGAGAATGGACTTTTGGATTCATGAGATTATGAATCATCTTGAATCATGCGAATGTTGTTTATTGTAAAAGATGACAAAAGGTTTTCTTTGCTAAAAGTAGTCAAAGAACAATCGATTTATTAAGCATTATACATGTGGATGTATATGAATTATAAATCAACTGCTAAAGGAGGTTCTAATACTTCATTACTTTCATGGAACTTTTCACTAGATAAGAGTATCTAATGAAACACGAGTTTGGAACTTTTGAAATGTTCAAAAGCTTGTAAAATGAAGTATGAAGTATCTTGACAAGATAGTAAAGTCACTTAGATATGATCCAAGTGCTGAACATTTGAGTCAAGATTTTGACAATCGTCTTAGAGATTGTGGGACTGTCTCACAATTGACTCCTCCAAGTACGCCACAAAGTATGTTGTGTCGAAAAGGGGGTAGTCGAACTCTATACAGATATAGTTCAATCTATGATGAAGTCAAGTTGATCATCGTTTTCTCGAAAATATGCCATTAAAGCAGCTGTGTATATTGTTCCGTCTAAAATAATTCATGAATCAACATATGAGATATGGTTGGGTAAGAGACCCAAGTTGTTTCATTGAATAAGTTTAGGGCTGTAAAGCTTATTTCGAATAAGTTGGCACCTAAATTTAAATGTCGTATTGTGGATTACTCAAAAGGAAAGTAGGAGTTGTTACTCCTGTGTTTCTTTGGGATACAAAGTAGTTGTAGCTAGAAATGGTTTCCCCTTGAAGAGGGAGTTAATTTCTAGAAGAGTTAGTGGGAGTAAAGTACACCTACAAAACTCGTAATTCACAAAGTGACCTTAACGTTGAAGAGGAACGTGGAAATGGTTTCATGATCATTGTTGAAATTACACAAGTCCAATGAAAGTCTAGTGGAATACGACATGATTAGGAGAGATATGGATTTCTCAAAATCATGATGTAGTTTTACTAAATTGGAATAAGTCTTCTTTTATGAAGAAGCAATGTTAGATTTTGAATCTAATAAGTGACTTGATGCTACAAAGGTTGAAGATAAGTCCATGTCTAACAATCAAAGTATAGACTTTGATAAATCTTTTAGAAGATGCATATGCAATGGTTGCAAGTGAGTTTTCAAATTGAAAACCGACATGAATGGTGATCTTCAAACTTATAAAGCACGACTAGTGACAAAAAGGGGTTATAAACAAGTTCATAGTAGTGACTATGAGGATACGAACAAATTCATAGTAGGACTATGATAAAATCCTTTTTCGTCATTAATCATGATCAAGTCAAAATTGAGTTCTTGTTGCCACATCCGCATAATATGATTATAAAATATGGCAAATGGATATCAAAATCTGTTTTCTACGTGAAAACATGATTGAGGATGTGTACGTGACACAACCCAAAGTTTTTGAGCATCCAAAGAATTCAAATAGCGTATGCAAGTTTTCAAAGATTCTCATAAGGATCGAAACATGCATCAAATAGTTGGAATCATAGTTTTGATAAAGAAATCAAATGGTTTGATTTTATCAAAAGGATGATGAATCTTGTGTTTCAAAAGGATCAGTGGGAGCATATCGGTATTCCTAATGCTATATGTGGATGACATATGGCTTGTTGGAAATAACATTCTTACCTTGCAAGAAATAAAATCTTGGCTAAGAAAGTAATTTCGGTTAATGTTATAAGCATGACTGCCTGTATTCTTGAAATTGGAATCTATACAGATAGATCTAAAAGAATGTTTTGGCTTAAGTCAAAGCATTGAAAGCGTTCAATGTAAAAGACTTAATAGAAGCTTGCTTATGTTAACTGTGTAAATAGTTGCACATATACAACTGATTGCAATTAGTTGCAATATATCAGTCGAGATCTAGTATTCTCTTAAAAAGAGATGTTATGATTTTGAAAGGTTCAAAATAAAACGATATAGCTAAATATCTATAATAGTAGTCAAAGTATATTGTTACATATGATGTAAAGGAAATTTTGGATGAAGAAGTTCATCACAAAATGTTGTGTTTTGTTCTAAGCATTGCTTATCCTGTGAGACTATTGTAGGGACAATAGTTCAATGCGTAAGAACCTTGTATGACACAAGCATATACTTAGGCGTTTCTCACTAATTTAGAGAGGCTGTCTCTAAAAAGAGAGTGAAAATGTGTAAAGTAGCAACGGAAGTGAAAATTAATAATTCACTGACAAAGACTCTCGCACGAATGAATACATGAAAGTCATGTAGGTCAATGGGTATAAGATACATGTATGATTGGCCATAGTGCAAGTGGGAGATTGTTGGAGATTGTGCCCTAAGGCCAATATTGGATTATGTAATTTGACTTCTAAGATTAATCTAGTGTAGATTAATATTATCATTTATGTTTGTATGTTAGCATTTATGATAAGTATCCATGAATAAATCGTGTTATTCTAAATATCCCTAGTCGATTGTTATTATGGGAATAATAACAAACTAAGACTAGTGTGAGTGATAATGGATATTCATAAGATGAATATAGTGTATACAGATACAGATTATACTCACGGGTAATATGTTAGAGAACATGTTACTGGAGACCCACTATGAGATCAAGTTCATGGTCATGTGTCACAACTGATCTTGATTATAGTAGTGTCATTAGCTGATTCCTTTGACCTGAGGTCACAATTGATTCCGAGATGAACTCATGTTGTGCTTTGACGCAGTCAAACGCTGCTTGTAACAGAGTAGTTATAAAGGCTGTGATTGGGTACAATATGACTCATGCTTTGGGATGTGAGTGACAGATATGGGATTTTGTCCCTCTCTATCAAGAGAGCGATATCACTGGGCCCCTCGATAAGTAAGACTGTTAAATGCATGGCCGTGCTCAAATAAATTGATAATAGTATCAATTGATTTGTCTGGACAGTTTACTTTGAGATCGAGAAAGCATATGATTAATTATATAAGATTGACAAGTGTACCATGTCTTATGATTAATCATGATATCAAAGAGACAAAAGGGAATATGACATTCTATAAATAGGTATTGGATCATTCCAATCATGTTAATTGGGTAGTCGTAATGGCTTGCTAGAGTCCGCTTGTGACCTATAAGGACATTATGGTAATCTCCTTATTGCCAATTAATATGAACCTATGGGGTCACACACAAAGAGCAAAATGAAGTTCATCTTTTCGGGTATAAATTATTATTGGATAATAATTTATGAATGAGAAAGAGAATAAATATATATAATGATATATATATATTTATATATATATATATGTATATATAAATATTAATATGATTAATATTGCATAAAGTATGCTACATATTATAATTCAATTATATAGAGATATAATTAATTATAATATCAAATATACATATGTGTATGATGGAGAATGGAATTGATTTAATATTAATTGAGAATTAATATTAAGTTGTGTGGGTTAATTTATAATTATAACTAATAAGGGTATTAAGTTATAATTATAATTAAGTTTAAAGGATATATAAAAGGAAGTTTTATAACCTAAAAACCCTAACCCTAGCCATCATCAAGTGAAGCAGATTTTTCCAGCAGCCACAATGTGTGCCAGCCGAAATCTCCTCTTCTCCATCTCCCAAAAGTTTTCGAAACTTTGGCTTTTTCATTTGAAGAAATCGTTCTTCAATCCCGGCGCTAGCACGCGGTGAATGAATTGCTCCGTGTGGATCAACCGTAGAGGGAAGCTACTTTGGTTCCTAATTGATTCAAAACCTACAAAGAATTAAGGTAATTCTTTAACCCTCCTTCCAATTCAATGCAATGTACATGGGTCCTTGGTGGGGATTAATCCTTTTATTTCCGCTGCGTATTGTTTTGTGCGATTAAATCCCCAACACATACGTCCTCTGAAGCTTTATTTGTGATCGCATAGAATGATGATGATCCTACCATCATACAGATCCCACGCCAGATTCCTAGAGAGGAATTGGCTCAGCTCATGCCCCTAGAAGGGATGACAAATTATGAAAATCTTCATAGGGCTTCTTAGCCCCTGGAGACACAAGAAGTTAGAAGATTCCAGACGAGACCAGATGGTCAAGTACGCACTATTTTCTAGCCTCCTAGAAGATTTTTCCATCAGACTATGATGCTGTCTCCTGTTTCTCTTCCTCGAGAAAAGAAGGTACCTATTCACAGTTTCAATTCTGATGGTACTCACAATTATGTTGCAAAGATTGATGGTCACTTTATTTGGGATGCTCCTGGAAGTGGTATGTGTGATTCTTCCTGTACTTGTCATCTTGATGATTCTGATGATGAATGTTCAGAAAAACAGGTCAAGTCTCGATCTTGATGTCGTCCTCCTGAGAAAAGATTTGATGATCGAAAACCAGATCGCCTTTGGATAGGAATCCATGATTGGGTTCTTGAAATAGAAAAGCTGGAAATTGAAGCCTACAGTAAGCCTGCTTCCTATTGCAAACCCCTGCCAATCTAGTAGAAAAGCCTTGCTCAAATCCAACCAGAACCTTTAATTAAACCACCCTCTTTGCCTCTTGTTTCACCTTGTATGATGTTTAATCCTGCAGATCCACTTGAATTTCCCCCTCTTACTAAAACCACAAACCCTCAAACTCACATTGTTTCTTCTTCATATGTTTACCCTCATACAGTCACTTCTACTGGTCAATTTGAAGAACCAAAACCTGCTGAAACTGTTCTGAACTGGCAGACTGATAATGCTCGGGTTCAGAATCAGTATCTTCACAAAATTAATCAGAAACTGGATCATTTGACTGCTTTTCAGTCTTCTACTAACAAAGAAATTAGCTCTATGCTTTCGTGTGTGCAGGACTCTTACCAGAAGACTTCTAAGAAGATAGACCAGCTTGATCGTTCTCTTCGTGCCTTGATAGCCAAGAAAAAGTTTGGTCTGGAATTTAAACAAAAAGAAGCCGAAATTCGTTCTCTCAGACTGGAGTTATCTCGCATGGAAAATGATTTGACAAAGCTAAAATCTCAACCTACTTCTCTGGATGAACCTTCACCTTATCCTTTCTATCCTCATACACACCAAACATCATTCCCTCCACCTACTCAGACATTTCAACCTTTTAAACCTCTTTATGAAACCTTTCTCAATATCCCGAAATCAACACCTCCACCTCCGCCAGCACAAACTCTTCCCCCTTCTACCTCAACCACAGAGTCTCCCTTTACAGACTCTCCTCACTTTCCTAAAAGCCCAGAGAAATGGCCCAAGCAGTTTGCTCTTGAACCGGTTGCTGAGCTCCCTAGTTCAGATTCTTCCTCTGACGATGATGTTGCTTATTTTCATTCAGATGATCAGTTGGCCGATCTTACTGCTATTCTTATGGCCGATAATCCAGAAACACCAGGCAATCCACGAGGCCCCAGAGTTGAAGAATATGACTCCGATCTTGATGAGATGGAATCTCCTCATGGTTATCAACCTCAGCACACTTCAGCTCCTTCTCCTTCAAGTTCAGGACCTTGGTTTACATTTGACAAACTTCCTCCTCATCAATGGTGCACAATCATTCATGAAATGGGCACCTGGATTGATCTCCAAATGACAAAACCAGATGCTCAGCTGTAATAGATCCTTCAGGAACTTGTATCCAGATTTACAGGGATGTTATAAGAATGGTATCAAAGTCTTGGTGAATACAGGCAACTGCAGTTCATACAGACTCCTAGTGCTGCTGCTGCATTATGTATCATTCATCAACATCATATTGGTGATTTTTCTATTTATGAAAAACGTACTCGCCGGGAATACTTTGACATGAAGTGTTGTTCCCTGAAACAGAAAGATCTGGAAAGGCATTATAAACGCATGACAAAGAGATATTACATGTTGAATGGTCTTAATGATCCTAACCTTCGATATGTTTATATTTCTTCTTTGCCTATTGAGTTGTAGCAAGAAATCAATCGCTTGATTGCTCAAGCCAGAAAGCCTTTTGCAGATGTTACTATTGGTGAAATTCATCAGTTCATTCTTGCTGCTTTAGAAAAAATGTGTGAACAGCAGACGTTCTTCTCTGACCTGCTCAATAACAAGTCCATTGCCAAACAGATTTGCAATAAATCTCACCTTGGGATTAAATGCAAAAAGAAGTGTGACTGTCAGGTTCATTCTTCCAACCGATCCTCCAAGTTCTTCAGAAAGAAGTTCTCTTCCTCCAAGAAGTAATTTCGGAAACCCTTTCGACGGTTCAAGTTCTTCCGGCGTAAACAGCAACGAGGCAAACAGAAAGGTGCCAACAGATGCTTTGCTTGTGGCCAAAAGGGTCATTTTGCAAAAAATTGCCCTAACAAGCCAACCAGGGCTCAGAAACTTGTTTCCATGTACAGTCTTGATGATGCCTCTGCTGATATTGAATCACTCTATTCAGAACAGAGTGATGAAGATGAACAAACAGTTTTTGCAGTTCAATGGGACACAGATTAAGGCGATAGTTCTACTGAATCAGAAGTTTCTTCTGATACCTCTAACAATGTTACTATTCCTATCTATTCTTTGCAGGATTGTTCGTTCCAGGCAGATTCTACTGATGAAGTTCTCATGCCACATGTGCCAATTCATATTTTGTCCTCTAAATATGCTAAGCCTATTCCTGTGATTGCTTTTATGGATACAAGATCATTTCAGACAATCATGAATCCTTCCATTCTCTCTCCAGAGTCATGGGAATCCTTTAAGACATATTTCAGAGCTGCCAATGGAGAAGTCTTTGCCACAAAACTCAGATCCAAGCACCCTATAGGAATTCAGTTCTTTCCAGACTGCATTGTATGGACTAAAGTTCTCGGTTCTACACTGCCAGATAAAGACATCTTGATCAGCTTTCGAGATTATAAGAAAGCAAAGGGACTTCGTATTCTTCCAGATGGGCTTAAGTTTAAACATTTCTTTAAACCCTTTGACCACACCCAAAAAATCTTTTCCCTATCTAAAGTCCAGCCCAATTACCAGTCTATCAGAGACCGCATTCTTACCTTTTGTGCTGACTCTCATTCTCAATTTACCCATTCTCATCCATTATGGACCAATCCAGACTTTTTCATCACCTTACCGTTTAAACTCAATGAAGACGTAAATCCTACCAAAGCCACTCACCTAGGCATGACCCCTTCAGATCTTAAACTGGCCCAAGAAGAATGTTCTCAGCTTTTAGCCCAAGGTTTAATTGAGCCCACACAGTCTCTATGGGCTTGCCAGGCTTTTTATATGGAGAAACGAACTGAGCTGATCCGTGGAAAAAAGTGGCTAGTCATTGATTATAAACCTCTTAATCAATTTTTACAGGATGATAAGTTTCCATTGCCAAAGATTAAATCTTTGTTTATCCATTTGAATAATGCTACTGTGTATTCAAAGTTTGATCTTAAGGCAGGATTTTGGCAACTTGGTATTCATCTGAAGGACAGATACAAAACGGCGTTCTGTATTCCTACAGCTCAGTATCAGTGGACAGTGATGCCCTTTGGCTTGAAGACTGCTCCTTCCTTGTTCCAGAAATCAATGATGAGAATCTTTCAACCTATTCTCCATAGTTCTCTTATTTATATTGATGACATCCTATTGTTTTCTCCTAATGATCAGGCTCATGCTGATTTATTAGTTCAGTTTCATGCTCTTGTTCAACAATATGGAGTCATGCTTTTTGAAAAGAAGAGTACCATTGGTGTCAATTCTATTGATTTTCTGGGAATGCATTTCACAGATGGTCATTATGTTCCAGGCCTTTACATTGCCCAGGATTTGTTCAAATTTCCTTATGAACAACTCACAGTGAAGCAGATTCAACAGTTCTTAGGAATTGTTAATTTTCTTAGAGATTTTATCCCTCACATTGCCAGATATACCACACACCTTTCTAAACTCACCAGAAAGAATCCCCCTCCATGGGGCCCTGCTCAAACAGAAGCTGTCAGATTTCTAAAACAGGTGGCACAGTCTCCTCCACCTCTCAAGATTCCCGGTGATGGCCAGCGCATTTTACAGACAGATGCCAGTGATGAATATTGGGGTGCAATCTTAATTGAACACGTAGATGGACAGGATCACTATTGCGGTCACGCCAGTGGTCAGTTCAAAGACTTAAAGAAGCACTATCACACCACAATCAAGGAGGTATTAGCCGTTAAGTATGGAATTAAGAAATTTGAGTTCCATCTTATTGGTTATCACTTTTTAATCAAAATGGATAATTCTACTTTTCCCCAAATCCTTAACTACCGCAACAAGTTGTTGCCTAGTGCACAATTACTCAGACTTAAGGATTGGTTTGCAAAATATGATTACTCTGTCCAGCATATAAAAGGAGATCACAACCTCATCCCTAATTTCCTATCCAGACCTCCTAAACCTCCTGAAAAACCTATCTCTCTCATTAGTCTAAAAACCTCCATCCCTCTTATCTTCATGGCTTCTAGTTCAAATCCTTCTTCTGATCCCTCTCATGCTGAAAACCTTTGGAAGCAACCTCTTGCTCCAAAATACCAAAAAACTTTTCCTCCTGGTGTGAACATGAAATTTTAATTTACAAAAAAAAAAAGAGAGGGCCGTTGACCGTTGACCCATGACTGTAATATACAGTCGTGGAAATTCACTACAGTCGTACGACTGTACTTTCGGGGGGCAGGTTCTTGCCCATACCTCTTTGACTTAAAAGAGAAGGGAAATCTTGAGCATTTAATGCTCAAGATTTTCCGGGTTAGTGAGGTATAAAAGGGCAGAAAATCAGACTTTTGGGGACTTTTGGACAAAGAATCAGAATTTTAGAGGGAGAAAGAGGGAGAAAAAGAAAGAAGAGAGAGAAGTAAAAGGATCTTACTTTCTTCTCACATTTTCTCCTTGATTTCTTGGTTTTAATCACTGAAACGAATAAGAAATCCTAGGTTAACAATCACACTAACAAACTAAATAAATTCGGACCAAAAACAAACACAAATCCGTGACTTTTCTGGAGTTTTTTTGGACACTCTTGTAACCTTGACTTTTTGAGGAAAAAGAGCAAATTCACGTGGATTGGTGCGTAGCCAGGGGTCATTCCAGCTGTGGATCGTCACAAAGGGGGTAAACAACCTCTAACTCATCTCATTTTCTAGCTTTCTGGGTGATTTGATTGTGTTTGGTGCATTTTTCTTCAAGTTTTTGCATTTTTATTTCTGGAAAAGTAAGAACAGTCGTACGACTGTTCTTGAAACAAGAACAGGGGCACGACTGTAAATACAGTCGTGCCAAATCTCCTACAGCCGTACGACTGTCGTTACTTTTTCAGTTTCAGAGTTTTTTTTAGGGTTTTTTTAGCGATTTCTTCCCAAACCAAGGCTACAGTCGCATGACTGTAGTATACAGTCGTACGACTGTAACTATAGTCGTACGACTGTAGTCCTCAGCTAGGGACAGAAATCCCTTAAAAATCCCTAAAATCCAAAGAAAATCATAAAAAAAAAAAAAATTTCATAAAAAAATCAGAAAATTTCAGAAAATCAGAAAAATTGGGAAACCCTCAAAAATCATCAAAATGAATTTTGTGGTATGCATCACGACCTCAGATTTATTTTTCAGTAAAATTGCATTTAGGACAATTCCACGACGGAGACCCGGTTCTCCCGAAAACCGACCCACTTTACATGCTTAACTGTAATAAACCGGAAAAAATTGTTTTCAAAAATGATTTTCTCACAAAACCAAAAACACAGGGACGTTTCAAAATGGTTTTCCAGGTCTAACCGGACCGGCCGAACGGGCCGACCCGGTTACCCCCAATTGCATGACCCCGAATCCTAATTTCCCATTTCAGTCTCCTTGAGTCCTATTTATGGTGTGCCGTATAAATTGTGCTAACCTTTGTTTTGCAGCTTTTATTTTATTTTAATTTTCTTTTTATTTGTATTTAATAGAATTAAATCGTGTATTTAGGCGGTTGTAAATTTTCCTTAGATTCTCGTGTATCCTAGGCGGTTGTATCAGTGAGGCGAGAGTTTTATTTTTTCTTTCAATTTGGTTGTAAGCTCCTAAATATTTATTCTTTTCACTTTATATTTTGTATTATTATCCTGTATGCGCACTGCGTGCATTCTTTTAATGAAAATCAATTTTTTAGCAACTTAAAGTGTCGTAACTAGAACATTGACAATAATATTTAAATTAGACACGAAATAAAGGACTTGTCCGGACCCGAATCTCTGAAAAGTGTGGCAGTTCCCGCTTTGGTTCAGCTACACTGTAATTTCCCGGTTGAGCTGAGCCGGGTGGCGACTCCTATACTTTTTATCGAGATTTAGGTCTCGATTCTTTTTCAAAATAATCCACTTTTCCAAAAAAAAAAAAAAAAAAAAACAATTTCCAAAATAAAAAAAAAAACCCCACGCGAGGGAGGGCCCCGCCCGAAATCGAGGCGCCCCTTCCGAAAGGGAGTCCCGCGTCCCGTCGAAAACGCGTCGTCCGTTCACAGTGGCGACTCCGCTGGGGATTTCTCAAAAGTTTTTCAAAAACTTAAAAGAATTTGACAAGCCTTGAAAAATGTCTAATTTAAATTAAGTGGATGATTCTTATATGGCACTTTATGCATTTTTGTAGTTAGGCATTTTTTTGCATTAAGTTAGGTATCCATTATTTAGCCCGGTGAATTGTTGAAGTGTCGCCTAAGTTCCTCTTGGTCTTGGGGGCACGAATACGAAACACCACCCATAGCCTCGTACGAACCCCTTCGTTCGGACCCTTGAGTGGGGAGAAGTGAGGAGTATATTTTGCTATGGGAGCCTTGATGTTATCCCGACTTTGGACCGAACTCACTTAGGCAACCTTAGTTGGATTTCCTTAGGATGCCAAAACAAATTGTGTGAATAAAATAAAATAAAATCCGCCTTCATCATCCCCGGTTGGTGATCGAAGAGAACCCCTCCTAGGACTCGGTTAGAATTTTATCGACCTAACCACGTTTGGAGGAATAAGATTGGAAGAATGCGATCCGTGTGCTAATTGCTACGTGTCTTTTCGTCCTTCTACAACATATCATCATTCACATTTTTCACGAACATAACATACCGCATATAGAGCATTTGTGTGATTCTAAACTCACATCTTTTGTACAGCCATTTCCATTCTTTCGCTTGTAAATACATTAATCACTCGCGTGACATTTACACTAACCACATTTTTTGTAGCCATGCATTTTTTTCTTCGTGTGAAAAATTAATTAATTCACGTACATCATTTGAATGTCATGAGCATTAACCATTTTATTTTGCAGCCATAGGAAACGTGTGTCATGCATAAAACATTATACGAATCTTGAATAATTCCACAAGGGTCACACACATCACGTTACCTACCAAGTATTAAAGCATTTTAGGCGCTCCACGAGTGCCGACAAAAATTCATCGCATTTCATTAAAGTATTTTAGGCGCTCCACGAGTGCCGGCAAAATTTCATCGCATTTCATTAAATTATTTTAGGCGCTCCACGAGTGCCGACAAAAATTCACCGTATTTCATTAAATCATTTTAGGCACTCCACGAGTGCCGACAAAAATTCTTTGCATTTCATTAAATCATTTTCGGTACTCCATGAGGACCGGAAAATTTCATTTCACACATCAAAACGTTTAGGCGCTCCCCGAGCGCCGGAACTCTGCCCGTTCACTAAGAACGCATTCACTTCACATTGTGACGCGGAAACCGAGATACTCCCCGAGTATTGAAATTCCACTCGCAAGCCAAGCACGAGTTCATTTTATATCATCAAAAGTCCAAGGTGTCCCACGGACATCGAAACCTCGACCAAGTGCCATGCGCGTGTCGATCTCACATCACAAAAATCCGAGGCACTCCACGAGTGCCGAAAACTCTGTCCGTCTATTAAGGACAATCATATCATTTCACAAAAACCTGAGGTACTCCCCGAGCACCAAAGGTCTCATCCATGCATCTAATGCTTGGATTGCAATATATGCATAAATAAATAGGAGTTCATGCATACTTCACCACCCGAAGGGTTAGTTATTCAAGGTTCGTGTTACAAACTCATTTCATACAACATCCACACATCATGCATCCAACACGCCATGCATACATGCATATCCCCTAGAGTTCATAACTCTTTGGGCGATCATATTTCACTAACTTTTGTTTGAAATATTTTGTAGTTTGGCTCCGATCGGGACGACGACTCGTGAGGATAGAGCACAGCGATTCATCATCTAGTGAGTCTGAGGAATCTGTTCAGTTTGGGGAGGTTGAAGTGTCATCTGAGTTAAGTGCTGGGTCTTCGTCGGAACTTGAGCAATTGCAATAAAGGTTTCAAGATATGGCAATCCCACCCGAAGCTGCTGCTGCCATGATGGCTACCTCTGCTCTTCGTGATTTCATGAGTTCTGATGAGTTCAAAAATCTTATCAAGAGCCAGGTGCAAAGTGCTTTGGCCGAATCGTCTAATCAGAGGCCAGAAAGGGGTGCTCGAGAAGAAAGTAGTGGAGGGAGACTAAACGATGGGCAGTCGGATGCTAAAGAGGGTCGAAGGGATAATTCTGAACGGCCTGTGGAGTCCGCCTTAGAAAGAAAGATGAAGGAAGTGGAGGAGACCATAGCGGAGCTGCGTGCTAATTCTAAGGTTTAATCTGCTAAGCGTATCGACCCATCCACACTGATAGCCGGAGGGGTTGAAATGCTACCAGTAGGCTTCCAAATGCCTAGGATTGCACCATATATTGGGAAAAGTCCTCCTACGGCCCATTTGAATCAGTATGTGCGGATTATGACCATGGCCGGGCTCACCATGAATCAATTAGTGGGACTGTTCCCCACTACTTTGGAGGGGGGTGCTATCACATGGTACAATAAACAGCCCGAGGGGGTACAAGGTGACTGGGATGCACTGTCTGATGCCTTCATTAAGTACTTCAGTTTCAACACGCAACTGGAGGTCAAGCTGCAAGCCTTAGAGGCGGTGAGGCAAAAGCCGAATGAGACCTTTTCTGAATATTACCAAAGGTGGATGGATAAGATGATTCTCCTCCATCAGAAGCCGTTGGAAGATGAACTGATTGTGAAGCTGATTGATGGGAGCTTGGAGGTTTATAGGAATGTGATGAAGTACCATAAGTTCCAGTCCTTGATAGAAGTACATGAGTTGGCTCGCAAGGTTAAGAAGTACGAGATTGACCCGGCTCAGAACAGTTCTGGAGGAGGGTATCGGAGCCGCACATATTCCTCGGGGTATAAAAGTAATAACAACCCTGCAGCTTCTTCATCAACGAGTGCTAAGCCAAGTCAACCGCCTGCACCTGTTAAACAAGTAGAGGTGGCAACAGTTGCACAAGGGTCCAGTCAACAAGCAGCCGGAAAGGGGATCTCTCATTGGGAGGATTCTTTGGGGCGGATTTTTCTGAAGTGTAGAAATCTGGGCTTCCTCCAAAGTCTGAAACCGTACACGCCTCCGGCTGAGGCGGATAAGAACAACTTTTGCTCTTATCATGTGACTAAGGGGCATCGAACCAACGAGTGCCATGCTTTGAAAAAGGCGATTCAGCAGTTGATTGATGAAAAGAAGATAGAAGCGCCCCGTTCAAAGCCCAATGTTCAGAGTAATCCGCTACCTCAGTTTGAAAGAAGAGTAAACATGGTGCAATCGGGGTTATCTCCTAACTTTGTCTTAACCCAGATTGCAAGGGCGAATCCCGCGATTCAAGTGGTAGTAGGTGAAGATGTTGAGCCATCCGTGGAGGAGAGCAAACCTGTGAATCTGGATGATATAGAATTGGATGATGATGCGGATGAATTTGAGTTGATGAGTAGGCCCAAACTTCTGAACCGGACAACACCTGTCTATCCTGTCTGCACTAAGGAGGGGATGTATATAAGGAAGGAGGACGCTCCAGTGAATCATGTCACGAGAAGTGGAAGGGTATATCAACCCGAGCCACAACGGTTGGGGGAGCCGAGTAAAAGGGTAGAAGCACCGGTTCAAGATTATTTGCCCATCAAGGTGAATGAGAAAAAAGATCTGGTAGTGGAGCAACTCAAAAAGATGCCTGCACGTGCATCTGTGTGGCATTTGCTTATGGAATCCCAAAGAAACCGAGCTGCAGTGGTAAAAAAGCTTATGGAAATGGATGCAAACCCATTAATGTCTCCCGAGGAAGTCTGCATGGTGATTGGGAGTACAAAGAGTCAGCAATCTGATAATCCCAGGGGGATCACTTTTACCGAGGATGACTTACCACCGGAAGGCACTAACCACAATCGTGCCTTATATCTGAAAGTGGAGATGATGGATCGAATCCTGCCTTGTGTGATGGTTGATGACGGCTCAGCATTGAACATCTGCCCTCTGAAAGTTTTACCCAGTCTTCATTTGTCCGAAGAAGCATTATCAAGGTCAAATACAGTGATACGGGCCTACGATGATTCAAAGCGTACCGTGATTGGTACCTTCGAGGCAGAAGTGTCAGTGGGAGAAGTTAAGTCAACCGTGCTGTTCACTGTCATTGATATTCCTGTGACTTTCTCCTTGCTTTTGGGAAGACCTTGGTTTCATGCATTGGGAGGTGTGCCATCAACTTTGCACCAAAAGGTGAAGATTCCGATGGGGGAGAAGATTGTAACTCTTGAGGCAGATGAATCTTCTATGGTGGCTGCTCTGAACTCATCTGAACAACCTTTGTCTGGCTTTCAAGTGGTAGTTGTCTCAGAGCATAAGGAGAAAGACTTGACATTTTCTCCATGGATCCATAAGTATTTTCAGAAGCAGAATTTCATTCCGGGAAGGGGGCTAGGAGTCCATCAACAAGGTGTCACAAAGTTTGATATCACTATGGGCCAGTCACACCGAGGGGGTCTTGGTTATAAAGATGCCGAAAAGAAGGGAATCCCGGAGACAAAGAGAGTCCATCTCTTGGACACTTTTTTTCGAGCCAGTGGTGGGCCATATGGTGGTAAACCGGAATCGATGGTTATCGATGGGGAAACAGTCCCCGGGTTTGAGATTTTTGCTGATGTTGTTGACTTTTCGAAATATGGGGTTGGCTCAGTGGAAGGAATGCTTAAGCCTGAAGGTGTGAAGGAGACCACTCCTCCTCCAATAAGCCAAGCTGAAGTGGTGGCTCCCATCACCCCGGAGGAGCAACCAAAAGAAGATACAGACCCCCTAGTGGACGCCATTACCAAAGCATTTGCTGAATTACTGAAGAAAGGGTTGAAAGAGAGCCCTGTGAAGAAGGAAGCTATTTCAGGACAGGTAGAGTTAGTGGAAAAAGCTGTTGCTGAACTCACCAAAATGATGGCTAAGGGAAAAGCGAAGGTGGAAGAAGACGCCTTATCTGAAGCACAGAAAGAGACTCTTGAAGCTGATTTGGGTGACTTGTTCGAAGAAGAGCCTGCTGACCCGGAAGACCTTGCTACAGAAGACCCTCCGCATGTGGAGGAAGAAAATGATGTCTTTATAAACTTATCCTATGTACTTGATATGAACAATTCCGCTTTTAAGGCAATGAATGAAATGAAATCTAACTTTGCTTATTTGTGTGATGTTTTTCCTAATGGCCCTGTACATACATGCAATCATTCATTCAATGTGTTCAGCATTCATGACACTGCATTACATGAAATTAATTTGGGCACAATTGAAAATCCTAAAATGGTATCTATCTCTAACGAACTCAATCCTGAAGAAGAGAGAGAATTGACAAAAATACTTAAAAAGCATGTGGGAGCATTTGCCTGGTCTTACGACGATATGCCGGGGGTTGACAGAGAAATAGCAGAACACAGAATTCCGATTGACCCTAAGTTCAGTGGGGTAAAGCAAAAGCTCAGGCGTCTACGTCCAGAATGGGCTGAGAAAGTCAAAGAAGAAGTAGCAAAGCAGATAAAGGCCAATTTTCTGGAGGTGGTGGATTACCCTGAATGGTTAGCCAACATAGTCCCAGTTGCCAAGAAGGACGGAAGGGTCCGGGTTTGTGTGGATTATTGGGATTTGAACAAGGCCTCTCCAAAGGATGATTTCCCACTCCCTCACATTGATGTCCTAGTCGATAGTGCGGCAAGGGCAGTTATGTACTCGTTCATGGATGGTTTCTCGGGATATAATCAGATCTTAATGAATGTCATTGACAAGATCAAGACAACCTTCATTACCGAGTGGGGGGTGTACTGCTACAGAGTGATGCCGTTTGGGTTGAAGAATGCTGGGGCAACATATCAACGGGCGGTTACGACGTTACTGCACGACATGATCCACAAAGAGGTAGAGGTGTATGTTGATGATATGCTGGTAAAGTCAATGACCCGGGAGGAGCACCCTGCTATCCTGGATAGATTTATGACCAGGATTGAAAAGTACAACCTGAGACTCAATCCAAAGAAATGTGTTTTTGGAGTTGCGTCGGGCAAGCTTTTGGGACACATTGTCAGTCAAAAAGGCATTGAGATGGACCCAGACAAGATCAAAGCAATTCGAGATATGCCAGCACCAAAAACAGAGAAAGAAGTCAGGTCTTTTCTGGGGTCTCTCCAGTACGTCAGCAGGTTCATTACTAGATTGACTACAGTCTGTGAACCCATTTTCAAGCTTCTTCGCAAGGAACGACCCGTCGTGTGGAATGATCAGTGTCAGGTTGCATTTGATAGGATCAAAGAATACTTGATTAATCCTCCAGTGTTGAAGTCCCAACTCTGGGAAGACCTTTGACCCTGTACTTAGCCTTTGAAGAAACCTCCATAGGGGCAATGTTGGTTCAAGAACAAGATGACAAGAGGGAGCATGCCATCTACTACCTTAGTAAGAAGCTGCTAGATTACGAAACCCGATACTATGTTGTGGAGAAGACTTGCACTGCTATGGTCTGGCTTACAAAGAAGTTGAGAAACTATTTCCAATCCTATAAGATACAAGCTGTGGCAAAAGTTGATCCAATGAAATACCTCTGCTCTGCTCCATCCTTAACAGGGAAATTGTCCCGGTGGTTGCTTTTGTTATCGGAGTTCGACATCGAGTATGTAACGAAGAAGGTGATCAAAGGAAGAGCGGTGGCTGAGTTCCTGGCCAATCGCCGCTTGAATCTGATTATGTGGAAAACCTGGAATTTCCTGATGAACAGTTGGCCTTCGTAGAAGTGGAGATCAGGAAATGGATCATGCATTTTGATGGAGCTGTAAACAAGAGAGGGGCGGGCCTCGGAGTAATCATTGTAACTCCTGAAGGAGAGATAATCCCTCTGTCAAAACGATTGGAATTCCCGGTAACTAACAACGGCGCAGAATATGAAGCTTGTTTGTTTGGTATTGATGCTCTCATCACATTAGGGGCAAATGATGTGACCATTGTGGGAGATTCGCTGTTGGTAATCCGCCAGGCCACCGGAGAATGGGAAATCAAGGAAGAATCGCTTCGTCCATACTTGGAAACTTTGTGGGAAATGGTGAAAACATTCGGGCATATTGAATTCAAGCATGTGGCTAGAGATGATAATCAGATGGCGGATTCATTGGCTACCCTGTCATCCATGTGGGAAGGACCTCATAAAGCACCGATGCAGCCTTTGATCCTGGAGACTGCTAGAACACCGTTTCATCGTCCTAGCGCGGTCCTGGCTTTAGTTGCAGACGATAAGCCCTGGTACCAAGATATAGCTGACTTTCTGCAGAATGGCCAATACCCTGAAAAAGCAGATGCATCGGATAAGACAACTTTAAGAAAGTTGGCAGCTCAGTTCAGATGGTTTGATGGACAGCTTTTCAGAAGGACTGCGGATGGATTGTTGTTAAAGTGTCTGACGGAAGCAGAAGCCAAGAAGGTTATGCAAGAAATGCATTCAGGGATCTGTGGCCCACATATGAATGGATTAGCTCTAGCAAAGAAGATCATGAGACAAGGGTACTTCTGGCTCACTATACAGACTGACTGTGCAGAAGAAGTGAAAAAGTGCCACGAATGCCAGATTTACGGGGACATCAGCCATCTTCCACCTATGGAGTTGCAGAACCTTATGACTCCTTGGCCCTTTGCAGTGTGGGGAATAGACATAATTGGTGAAATTCGACCTTCCGCATCGAACGGTCACAAATTCATTGTAGTGGCAGTCGATTATTTCTCCAAGTGGGTTGAGGCCGAGTCTTATGTCACGGTCACAGCTAAGAACATGGCTAAGTTTGTGAAGAAGCATATTTTTGCAAGATATGGTGTACCGCATCATGTGGTAATTGATAACGGAGTGCAATTTCAAGGAGCCACAGCTGAGCTATTCGAAGAGTACAATGTGGAACACCGCAAGTCTTCCCCTTATAGGCCACAAGCCAATGGAGCAGTGGAGGCAGCGAACAAGTCCATCAAAAAGATCTTGTCCAAGACCACTTCAACCTACCAAGATTGGGCAGATAGACTACCTTATGCTCTGTGGGGGTATAGAACCAGTGTTAGAACGCCGACTGGAGAAACACCTTATTCGCTGGTTTATGGGATGGAAGCAGTCCTTCCTATTGAAGTGGAGTTGAAGTCACTAAGGACGGTCTTAGAAGCCCAATTGCCTGAAACAGAATAGGTGAAGGCAAGATTTGAGCAGCTGGCTATGGTTGATGAAAGGCGTCTTAAGGCTCTGGATCATCTGCAGATGTACCACCAAAGGATGGCTAGGGCCTATAATCGGCGGGTTCGTCATCAGAAACAACCTCTGAAAGCGGGAGACCTAGTATTGAAACAGATGAGACTGACCAATACGGATGCGAGGGGCAAATTTAAACCCAACTGGGAAGGGCCGTATGTGGTTAAGAAGGTACTCTCCAAAGGCGCAGTGAAGATCATGGACATGGATGGTAATGAGTTCACCAATTCGATTAACCAAGATCATCTCAAACGCTACCACGTGTAAAAAAAAAAAGGGGGGGGGGCCTGTTAAATCGAAAACCCGTAAGGGCGACTTAAGCAAAAATTAAGGCAACGAGGGTTAGCTTATCGACCAGAAAACCTGTATAGGATGGTTGATAACAGGAATGAGTTCGTTCGAGATATGTACCAATCTTAAAATTTTCAATTGATGTGATAATTAAATTTCATTAATGAAGTGCGTTATGCTTAACATATTGCATGAGTGTTTGGAGTATGTTACATGATACATTTGTTGAAACATCCAGATAAACAAAGACATTTAAACGCCTAAGTGTGCAATTGCGAATATCATCCAATCGTTAAAAAAAAAAAGGCCTGTTAAGTCGAAAACCCGCGAGGGCGGCTTAAGCAAAAGGTAAGGCGAAAGAAAAAAAAAAGAAGCCTGTTAAGTCGAAAACCCGCAAGGGCGACTTAAGCAAAAGTTAGGGCACAAAAAAAAAAAAAAGAAAAAAAAAAGAGGATTGCATTAATGATAAAAAATGTATATAAATGATAATAATGGTGGCCAATACATGCATGATAATGAAAATCACATTTTCTTTATGATCTTCTTTTCTTGACAGGAAGTGGTCCCGCGGTCTCAGAAGGAGCCAGCCAGCGGAAAGTCGCACTCTCACGCGCCTCACGGGTCGGTAAATCCTGGATCTCAGCCAGCCACAGCTTGCAACGATCATCCGTCTCTGTAGGGGCAAGACTGGCATAATTCAGCGTCACACGATGGGTATCTCTAGCCCAGCGAAGTCTGATGTGATCTGGCCAAGCAACAGTATACTCCTCACAATTAGTAACACAAGATCGCTGGGGGATATCCTGCAGATGACCGTACTGACGGCAAAGGCAACTCGGAGAGTAGAATGTCACCCTGGTCTGTCCTAATAACTGCACACCATGTGCCCACATCTCTACAATCACGTGGGTAATCTTCCACCAGGGGCACACCCACCTAATCTGGTCATCAGTCCGGTAAGATAACCAAACGCCCCACTCATCAGCAGACATATCAGTATAGGAGTCGATGGAGAAGCCTCGTTCCCTGAGATTGGCCGGGTTGTATTTCTTGAAGTTCCCCCTCGGGATCTTAAGAATTGATAACTTCTCGAGCAACCAGATCTGCAGTTGATGGTAAGCAAGGGTTAGCAGCTCATTCGACACAGAAATACACCAGATAATAAGGAATTTCACCTGGAGCAGTGTGAGGTGAGGGCCAACATGGAGAACACCATTTGTCTTAGATGCATGCAAACTAATCAGTGTCTCAGCAAGTGCAAAAGGAGCTGGAGATGCTCCCACAACCATCTGAGAAATAAGGGAGACGGCCCTGAAGGAGAAAACCCCATCACTAGGACCACAGAAATACCGGCTCACCAGTAATAGGCTGACCATGGAGGCCCAACTCATGTGGTCCCTAGGGGCATTGATACACCATCCTAATACGGAGTCCGAGCTCAATCTAGGAAAAGGAGAATCAGTAGCAAATAAAGCCTCCACCTCGGGATTGGGAAGCCCGAACAAGCTCACCAAGGAGGAAATGCTACCAAAAGTAAACTCGGGGACGGCGATGTCCACTCCCTTATGGCAGGGGATATTCAAGATAGCACTGAACTCTTCATATAAGGGGCAGAGCTCTTGGCATGAGAAGCGGAAAACGTTGTCCACTGGATCCCAGAAGCGATAACAGGCATTCAACAACTCGATGTTCCACGAGTGTTTGTAATAAGCCTTGAGATTCCATAACCCGAAAGGCTTCAATTTGAGCCAATCAGAGTCTTGTAATGATTCTAAAAAATTGTAAAAGCCTGGATAAAAAGAAGCCAAAAATTGAAGAAGAAAAAGAAGAAGAGTGAATTTCCAAATATCGATGAAACAAAAGCAAATCCAATAATATGAAAAGTGCAATTCACAATGTATCTAAAAAATCCAATACAAAAGGGCAAAAACTATGAAAACAACAAAAAAGACAAGCAGGACGCTCCAACTAGCTCTCATCCTGCCCCTCATCCTCCTCCTCCTCCTCAGACTCACTCTGATGTGTAGCCCGATAGGAGTCAAAATCCGCCTGCAGACGAGCCATCCCAGCCTGCAGCCTGGCTATCTCGGCCCTCGCCCTTTCAACCTCCTAGTTTGCAGCCTGGGCCTGAGCCACGGAAGAAGCAGCCTCCCGGGCCTGCTCTCGAAACATCTCAACTCGGGACTGCAATCGACAGCATAAATTAGCATCCATACATACATACATATGCATTCATGCATTACATAAATTTTGATGCAGGAAACACGGGATAGTTACCGCCCAAACGCCATTCTCCCGGACTAAGAAGTCTCCTAGGCCCTTGTACCGGTAGGCTATCTCCTCCACATCAGCTCGCCGGACCTGAAAGAACATCAGAGATAAAAAAAAAAAAAAAAAGAGAGAGAGACTTACGTGGGTGGTATCCTCTGGAAAGAACATAGCCGGCTCCTCACGTGGAATGCTCCAGGTCGTATAGGCTTGGGTGCCATCCAACCCAATCAAGGTGAAGCCGGCCCTAAGCTCAGATATCAAGCGACCCTCCACGACACCGCTAGCACCGACGGCCTGCGAAGCCGAGGCTGCGGCACTGCCTACATGGATAGGGTGGGTCCTATCCTGAACAGGAGTATCCTCTCCTCCTGTACCTACATCAGCACTCCCGCCGGCCGGCCCACTGGGTTGAGAGGACCCAGTTCCCCTACGTCTCTTCACCTGCAAAAAGAATAACAATTCATCAAAAAAAAAAAAAAAAGAAAAAGAATGAAATATGAATGAATACCTGACGGGGACGAGGAGGAGGAGCCGCTGGAGCGATACCCGCAGCGGGCAGTAAACACTGCTAGATATAAGCGGGGTAATCTCCATCCACAGGGTCTACACTATACCCCTCTCTGAATATCTCGGGGTCTGTCCTGGGATCCGTCAGATGCGGCCAGAAGAGTGCCTGCGGAAGCGGTGGGGGCACGAGCCGGCCAACCGGATCGTCGACGTGGTCAGAAAGGAAGAGACGATCGCCCAAGTACCACTCCTGGGACATAGGGCTCTCCATGACAAATCAGCGGCGGTCGAAGCGTGCCGAGGACTGAACGAGGAGAGTGATGGCACCCAGATTCTCCCAAGGGTGGTGCCGGATCTGTAGAAGTGCAATAAAAGAAATTCAGTACAGGTAAACAAAAATTATTCAAATTTTCTTGCTAACGAATTTTGTTTACTTACCCTCCTCCAGGTCGTGTCGAGCAGACTCTGCCGTACCTCCTCGATGTCACGGGTGGTACCTTGCCACCCCTGCGTCCAACAACGCAGGGCGGTCGGATGAACATCACCCTGGACGTCCCTCAAATCGGGCGGCTCCAGCACGCGATGTTCAAATGCCCAGATCTGTAGTTATAAAAAATAATTATAATACACATAAAAAAAAAGAGAGAGAGGCAATACCGGAAGCCCAGGATCTCCTGCTGCGCCCCCCGGGCGCACAAGTCCAGCCCGTAATACAGCTGCCCTAACGCAACTCGCGCCCAGTCCAAAGACGGGAAAGCAGCCAAGTCCACCAATGTCGGAAGCAGAGTCAGATTGCAGGTACTCTGTCCAGTGGGGAACAATGTGCAGGATAGGAGGACGAGCACGTAGGCTCTGGTGTACTGCTCCACGTCCTCCTCAGCCAAGACTGCGCGGGTGGCCCAATAAGCCTCCACCCGGGAGCACAAGATCTTCCCCTTCTCAGGGGTGCAGCCAATCAATCTCCGAATATAAGTGTCCACCTGCTAGTGTCAGATTAAGCTGTAGTTAAAGACGATAGGGGTCCCGCCGAACCCAAAGCCTGTGATCGCCACAAAATCCGAGGGAGTGACGGTGAACTCCCCGATGGGCAGATGGAAGGTGTGTGTAGTGCAAACCCATCTCACGCACAGAGCCGTCAGCACGGCATGTGTGGTGTGCGGTGTGCTCATGGGCAAAGACAGAACGAAGGACTCAAGCCCTAAGAGCCTAACTCGGGCCCGCACGGGCTCTGGAAGTCGGTCCCATCAGACCCGGGGCCGGGAAAGATTCCCGCTGCCGGTAATCCTGTGCGCCTGCATTACGGGGAAGTACAACACACATGCATTCAGATTTTGCATAAAAAAAATCCCTTTTTCTTGCTACAGTCGTACGACTGTAGTACGCGTTGCACGAGCGTAACTACAATCGCACGACTGTAGTGCCCACAGTCGTACGACTGTTCATCATTTGCATGAACAGTCGCACGACTGTTCATATGCCTGCAGAAAAAATTCGCAATTCGTTTAATTTTCGTGATTTCTAACCTGTTTTTCCTAGTTTCTTGTCTCTATTGACTACAGGGGACTCCTAGCATGCATTCTACTCAATCAATTCAGCCCAGAAAGCAGTAAATCATGCAAATCAGTTCCAAAAGTTCAAAAGGAAAAATATTGAAAAAACTCAAAATCAAGGCATAGGAATCGAATACCAACCTGTGTAATGGACAAATGGGAGTCAATTGCCAGCAGAATAGGGATCTCCATCCCGAATCGGATCCCGAAGTGGTCCATATAAAGCGGGTGCCCATATCCTTGGGCAATCCCCACAAAAGCAATCTCATCCGGATTGTTGGGTTCTGGAACCGCGCTGTTTTGGATCTTCTTCAACTTCTTTCCCATTTTCTTCAACATTTTGACGGCTTTGCTAGGATTTCGGTCGGTTTCAGAGAGAAGGAGAGGAAAGGTTTTTGGGAAAAATGAGAAAGTGGGAGTGAAAGGGGCGGAAACCGCCCCTTTATTTTTGTCTGCCCGCGAAGTACAGTCGTACGACTGTACTTCGTCTACAGTCATACGACTGTATTCAAAATTTGAATACAGTCGCACGACTGTAGTGGAAAAAAGGGGGGAAATTTTTGTTTTCTTTATTTTCTTTCCTATTTATTCCTTAAACCTTATTTTCATTATTTAATGTGTAATTATTCCCTACAGGGGCATTTCAGTAATTTTACAGGACTAATCCAGCGACGACTAATTTATTTCGATGACGGTCCGCCTCGCCCGTGGGGCATGAAATCCAAGAAAACCATGAAAAATTCACTGTAAGTATAATCACACAAATCGCATTTTCAACGCGCCCCACGTGCCAAGCCACTCCGGGCCATTACATTCACACAAAAATCATAGTCCCCCACGACTTTAAAAGGGAACCCAAATCCAATTTCAGTCTGTCGGGTGCGCCCAGCCGCACACGATCGTCATGCATTCACACAAAAATCATAGTCCCCCACGACTTTAAAAGGGAACCAAAAATCCTTTGTCAGTCCGTTGAGTGCGCCAGTCGCACACGACTATCACTTCTCGTATTCACAAATCCGGTCCCGCACGACTATAAAAGGCAACCATGGCACGCATTCCCGTATTTATTCTTGATCGAAGGGGCAAAAATTTTTGTTTCAAAATTATCGATCAAGGAATAAATACGTTCATCAAACATGCATCACATGCATTTTTGGCTCGGTGTGACAAACCGTACACAGCCTTTTGACGCCAAAAGTCATTTCATCTCGGCGTCATCCTTGCGCGAAAGCCATCGTAGGGAACCGCCCGACTCCAAAAGTCATTTGTACTCTCGGTGTCATCCTCATGCAAAAGGCATATGGACCACCTGACTACCAAAGTCACCTGCGAAAACTACCCTTGCATATCCGGGATTTCGTGTTCTTTGTCGTGTACCTAAATCCGTTTCGGAAATCGGATTTCAGCTACACGAGGGGCAGCCTGTGAACACGAAATTTTAATTTACAAAAAAAAAAAAAGAGAGGGCCGTTGACCATTGACCCACGACTGTAATATAGAGTCGTGAGAATTCACTACAGTCGTACGACTGTAGTGTAAGTACAGTCGTACGACTGTACTTTCGGGGGGCAGGTTCTTGCCCATACCTCTTTGACTTAAAAGAGAAGGGAAATCTTGAGCATTTAATGCTCAAGATTTCTGGGTTAGTGAGGTATAAAAGGGCAGAAAATCAGACTTTTGGGGACTTTTGGACAAAGAATCAGAATTTTAGAGAGAGAAAGAGGGAGAAAAAAAAAGAAGAGAGAGAAGTAAAAGGATCTTACTTTCTTCTCACATTTTCTCCTTGATTTCTTGGTTTTAATCACTGAAACGAATTAGAAATCCTAGGTTAACAATCACACTAACAAACTAAATCATTTCGGACCAAAAACAAACACAAATCCATGACTTTTCTGGAGTTTTTTTGGACACTCTTGCAACCTTGACTTTTTGAGGAAAAAGAGCAAATTCACGTGGATTGGTGCGTAGCCAGGGGTCATTCCAGCTGTGGATCATCACAAAGGGGGTAAACAACCTCTAACTCATCTCATTTTCCAGCTTTCTGGGTGATTTGATTGTGTTTGGTGCATTTTTCTTCAAGTTTTTGCATTTTTATTTCTGGAAAAGTAAGAACAGTCGTACGACTGTTCTTGAAACAAGAACAGGAGCACGACTGTAAATACAGTCATGCCAAATCTCCTACAGCCGTACGACTGTCCTTACCTTTTCAGTTTCAGAGTTTTTTTTTAGGGTTTTTTTAGCGATTTCTCCCCAAACCAAGGCTACAGTCGCACGACTGTAGTCCTCAGCCAGGGACAGAAATCCCTAACAAATCCCTAAAATCCAAAGAAAATCATAAAAATAAAAAAAAATTTCATAAAAAATTCAGAAAATTTCAGAAAATCAGAAAAATTGGGAAACCCTCAAAAATCATCAAAATGAATTTTGTGGTGTGCATCACGACCTCAGATTTATTTTTCAATAAAATTGCATTTAGGACAATTCCACGACGGAGACCCGGTTCTCCCGAAAACCGACCCACTTTACATGCTTAACTGTAATAAACCGGAAAAAATTGTTTTCAAAAATGATTTTCTCACAAAACCAAAAACACAGGGACGTTTCAAAATGGTTTTTCAGGTCTAACCGGGCCGGCCGAACGGGCCGACTAGGTTACCCCCAATTGCATGACCCCGAATCCTAATTTCCCATTTCAGTCTCCTTGAGTCCTATTTATGGTGTGCCGTATAAATTGTGCTAACCTTTGTTTTGCAGCTTTTATTTTATTTTAATTTTCTTTTTATTTGTATTTAATAGAATTAAATCGTGTATTTAGGCGGTTGTAAATTTTCCTTAGATTCTCGTGTATCCTAGGCGGTTGTATCAGTGAGGCGAGAGTTTTATTTTTTCTTTCAATTTGGTTGTAAGCTCCTAAATATTTATTCTTTTCACTTTATATTTTGTATTATTATCCTGTATGCGCGCTGTGCCCCTTCTATTAATGAAAATCAATTTTTTAGCAACTTAAAGTGTCGTAACTAGAACATTGACAATAATATTTAAATTAGACACGAAATAAAGGACTTGTCCGGACCCGAATCTCTGAAAAGTGTGACAGTTCCCGCTTTGGTTCAGCTACACTGTAATTCCCGGTTGAGCTGAGCCGTGTGGCGACTCCTGTACTTTTTATCGAGATTTAGGTCTCGATTCTTTTTCAAAATAATCCGCTTTTCCAAAAAAAAAAAAAACGATTTCCAAAATAAAAAAAAAACCCCACGCGAGGGAGGGCCCCGCCCGAAATCGAGGCGCCCCTTCGGAAAGGGAGTCCCGCGTCCCGTCGAAAACGCGTCGTCCGCTCACACCTGGTGAAACTTTTACCACCTCTCACCAAATTCAAACTTATGCTAAAACCCATTTTCCCTCCTTTTTGGCTCAAACTTTCAGTCTTAAACCTATACCCAACAACCCGGTTTCAATCTTTGCAGAATATCCTTTTCTCTTGCTATGGACTCTGAGTACTCATTATCCATTTCCAGAGTGTGCTCTCTGGTGTTTATGGTGTTCTACTGTTCTTTATAGTACTGCTGTACAAATTCCTCTGCTTCCCATGTATCGGTTCATTATGAATCCAGACAACCAGGATTCTTTGATCTTCACATTTCTTGACTGGTTTGCTCGTTTGTCTTGGTGGCAAAAAGAAATTTAGAAGGCCTTAATGTTTGAAGATCTGTTCAATCCTCGCACAGGACAGTTTCTTGAAAACAATGCTCATGCTGTGTTCATATTCCACATGCCCTATTTCAAGTATCCTTCAGGTCACTTCTTCTCTCAGAATCAGGTATTCTATTTGAAGACTTATAAAGCTCCTCTCTCTGATCCAGCTGATATTCGTTTGCTTCGAGGAACTCTAAAGAATTTTAATGGAATCCACCATCTGCCTATAGCTTGGATACATGCTACTTCTGACTATCCTTTAGTTCTCACTCATTCTCCAGAATTTCAAGCTCTAAAGCCTGTTGAGTACAAAGTTGACAAACCAGAGTTTCCTCCTCCAAGAACTTCTTTACCAGTTCAGGAGTCTTCTTCTCCAACACTCCAACTATTTCTAGGATCATCTTCCCAGGCAGTCAGTCACTCTCCTTGCCATACTCTTACTGCTTTCCAAGATTCTCAGGACCCAGACAGTCCAGGTGTCCCTGAGCCACAGTGGAATGAAGATTTTCTGTGGAATTATGATTCTCCGACAAAGAAATCTGATGACTCAACCAGTCCTGAAGATATGAATCTGTCTCCTTCTCATGAGCCCATTTCAAAGCAATGGTTCTGAGTTCGCCACGTCAGCAACCTTATCATCACATGTCTGTTACTGTATTGTCGGCAGCATCTTTTATAATAATTGTGTGTTTTACTTTTGTAAAAGCATCAGCTTTATAAGATGCTTTCTGCTTTCGGTGTGTTTGTATTATTACTTTTCCCTGTTTGCTTTTATTTTGTCTGCCATGTGTGGCTCGTCTGTATGTTGGTTGTTAAAGCCTCTTCTCCTGTATAAAGAGGTCTGGTTGTTGTTGTAAGTTTAAGTTTTAAGCTTATCAAAAATAAATTTCTTCTGTTCTTCATAACTATGAGTTTCTAAATCTTTCTTTTCTTTTTGTATTATATTCTCTAAATTTATAACTCAAGATGAGACATTGGATTTCTATGAGATAGTTTGTGTTACCCATTTACAGTTAATGAACAACAGGTTCACCATCGCTGCATGTTTGATGCCTAGAGTTTGGCTGTGTTTATGCACACTCGGTGTGAGTTCTTATCTATCAATGGTTAATGCAGGCTCTCCTAGATACTTGATGCACACTTGATGTGTTGCAATTGAGTTAAAAAAAAAAAAGAGAGAAAGAAAAAGGGTAACAGAAGTCCGTACAGTCAAAGAGACATATTCTTGCAAATTATTCTTAGTAACATTTTTAAATACTCAATAACAATTACACAAAGTAAAAGCATCAATAAAGAAGGTAGAATTATACTGCTCTATTTGATTCATACTGCTATATTTCATTCATGGAATAAGGGGAAATATAATACGGAATAGCAATTCTAGATTTTGATTTAATATTTAGCAATGAAATAATTATTTCTTAAAATAAGAAATAACTACTTTCTGTGGCACGAAAGAATAGCTATTCCCTACTTCACTGCATATTATATTTATTTATATTATTTTTTGTCCTATTTATTTTCACCAATTTCTCAATTTTTCTCAATGTTTGTGTTTATTTGTTTTGTTCCGTGTTTTTTTTTTATCTGTTTGTCTATTTTTTCTTCGTTTTATTCAATTTTTTCTTCACTTTTTCTTTATTATCTCATTTTTGTTTGTTGTTTTCTTTGTTTGTGTTGTTTGATTCCTTTTTTTTTTCTTTATTTAACTCGATTTCACAAAAATTTTTTTATTTTTTTATTTTAATATGACATATTCCATATGTTATTCCAAAATTGAACAAAATATTGGAATAAAATGGGAAAAGGAATAGCTATCGCATTCATCCTATATTCCATTCCATGGAATAACTATTCTATTCTCACTCCTATTCCATTCTAACGAAACATTAACCATAAATTATGAAATGTAAGTTGCAACTAATTGTTTTTCATTGGAATTATACCAAAAAACTAAAGTGAAGCAATAGAAAAACCATTTGCATAAGAATAATTTGTTGAAAGAATAGGCAGTGGAAAAGCATTGAAATTGAGAGGAGGCCAATTAATGTCTGCCTCAGCTCAGCCCACTCCAACAACTTGGTAATCCTTGTCAGCCAAACCCAGTCATGGGTGTAATTGATGGCTGCAAACTCTGAACTTGATTTCTAAAATACTACGATCCCCACATTCTTAAAATACTATATTTTTTAAGAACATTATTAAAACAAAGACAAATTACTTTTTTTTTTTTTTTTTCTAGGCATATCATCGACACCCTTCTTTTATATTATGTGTTTTTAAACTTTGATTCTTAAAATATCAATTCCTTCGAAAAACAACTTTTTCTTCGTTTTACTATTTATGTCTCTTGTCTTCTTTCTTCACCATGGTTACATTCTTTTTAATTCTCATGCAATTCTTTGATTTCTTTTTTTCACTTTCTTGTATGTTCTCATTTTTTTTTTCCTTCTTTTTTTCTCGTTTATTTTTCTTCATTCTTCTTAATTTTCTTTGTTATTCTTTGTTTTCCATTTTCTATTCATTTTTCTTCGTATTTTTAGATATTATGTTTTTCACTAGTGATATCACCATTTTCATATTTTCATCAACATAATGAAACTTTTGGTATTTACGAGAGACGGAGAGAGAAAGAAAGGAGAAAGAAACATATGACTAGGGGTGAGCATCGGTCGGTTCGGTTACCGAACCGAACCGAATTTTCGGTTAACCGAACCGAATTTTCATTAATAATTAAAACCGAACCAAACCAAATTAGGATGAAAACCGAACCGAACCGAACCGAAATTTTTTGGTTCGGTTCGGTTCGGTTCGGTTATTACCGAAATTTGGTATTTTTACAAAAAAATAAATAAAAAAAATATTTGAAATGATTTTTAGGGCAATTAATTGAACCATTATATATTATTTTTGTAATTAATTGTTATTTAGTCATTTTATATTTTTTAATGAAATATAAAATTCAATTAAGTAAATTAGAATATTAAAAACCTAATATATATATATATATATAATAATTCGGTTCGGTTTCGGTTAAACCGAATTTTTTTACGGAAAAACCGAACCGAACCGAATAACCAAATATATATATAATTGTTACCAAACCAAACCAAAAAAAATTCGGTAACCGAACCGAATTTTTTTTTCGGTTTGGTTCGGTATTGGTATTCGGTTATTCCGGATAGTGCTCACCCCTACATATGACTATATAAGTAAGAGAGTGTGAGGAGCTAGAAGAAGGTGAGAGAGTGTAAGGAGAGAGAAGAAAAAGTAAGAGAGAAAAAAGATGAGAAAAATAAATAAAGGAGGTAAAAAAATGAAAAAAGGGATAAATGTGTCTTTTCGTGTCATGTGGACGTGCATTTATGTTTTAACCGGGTTAAAGCGCTAATGTGGCACGTTAACCAGTTACTAACTAATGTTTTATGCTACAGTTGTAGGTCAGATACAAATTAATATGTTTTGCCATGGCAAAATGAAATTTGTGTATCAAGCTGCGAAAAATATCAAAGTTCATATATTAAAGATGTAATTTAAAGAGATTTATTAAAAGTAGAAATGGAGGTTCTTAAAAGTAATATTTTTAAGTTTAAGATTATGAATTCTTAGATATGTTTTGCCTTTACATTTTTGCATCTTGGAGAATAGGAGATTTTGGGTTTGCTCCTTTAGGAAAGCAGTTAGTTCTTTCATCTAGAATCCCTTGCAGCAACTCAAGTTTTATAGTTGAATAATGTTATAAAGATAAAATCTTGGTGAAAAGAAATGTATCATGCAAACACCCCCTCCAAATAAAGAGTTTTATTTTATAAGTAATCATACAATAAGCTTTTTAAAAGTAATATTATTAATTTTAAGAGTACAAATTCTTGGAAGTGTTTTGTTTTGCTATTATAATTTAGAGAATCGAAATAGGAATGAGACAAAATCAGAATTATTACTACGGTGCATGACTTGGCCGCAGGGAAGGTGATTTGATGGCTTCACTACTGTTATTAGTATTAGCTTAGTGAGATCACCTTCACAAAAAATTATATTATAGATCTAGTCTATGTGGTCCTTTTTAATGAAAAATCAACACATATATTTTCTAAGTTTTCCACCATAGTTTTTCGTTACATTTGTGTTATCATTTCATTGGAATGTTTCGTGTTAACAGAATCATCAAAATTTCACTCCCCACCACCCTTCTCCACTAGTCTTTGTTTAATAAATGAATTCTGGATCGGTTCTTATTTGTGTTGATAAATTAATGAAACGAAAATGCGTCAACTGTCTTACAGATAAGGTGATTATCAACTTGGTTATTGACTTGCAGATTCTCTGGAGGTATGCAATGTAAGCAAACCAAGCAAGTTACGGCAGTACAAGATTTAAGATTCATGTAACCATAATTTTCAGATAAGATCATTTTTCAAGAAAAAGTCAACACATTCAAAGAGACATTCTTGCAAAGAGACAAATATCAATTGAAATGTTGATGATTGATTGTTACACCTACCCGATGATTACAACTGTGCAAATTTCACTAAAGTGGGCATCAAAAGCTGGCAAGAGATTAACTAAGAAAAAACATCAGCTAAGTTACTGATCAAGGGAAAATTCCTGGCCTACTCTTAATTCTGGAGAAAAAAAAAAAAAAAAAACTAATGCCAAATGCCTCCTCCTCTCAATCCAATTAACAACCCACAGTTCACTTCCCAGTTAAATTCCTAAAACAGGCCCTAAAACCTTAATCCTTCTGAACCCAAATCAAAACTATGCTGCCAAAAAATCAAGGTGTCATATTTTATGTAGAGTTAGTGTTATGCTTCACCCCGCTTGAACGCCCCCATCTCGCTCTACTTTGCTGGTAACCTTCACCTCTCCCAGAACTCCTGCTTTGACCACTGAATTCACCCCGATTTCCGAATTCATTCCTGCCAGAACCCCGGCCACCGCTATAGCTTCCACGACCCCTGAAATTCTCACTCTGAAATCCTGTCCTCCCAGAAGGAAACCTACCACTCCCACTACCAACTGCAAGAGGCGCCCACGATGCTATAAGGTAATGATTTTGATTATTCCCCCGTATCAACTTTAAATCAACATGACAAAACTTTTTTTTTTTGTTTAATTGATCATTCTATATTTTAAATCAATTCCACAAAGAACAGGGCACTAGATTACGGATGAAACTTCTCTCACTTACCTCGAGTTGAACTTCGCTTTATCTCAATAACTGCTTGACGCCCTCCAATGGACATGGGTGATGCCTGAAATAGAGAAAGCACAAGCTGTTTTAACTTCCATTTGCAACCATACAGAACCCACCATGCAGCGTTGGCCACTAATACGTAACATATGATTTTGGAAGTAAAGATATTTCTTCGTAAATCGTATCTGTTGTGCTCAAATGGTAAAATTTACATATCTCTATAACAGCAGAATCGAAAGTGCATTTCAAATATATTCCAGAATACAGGAGCCAAAGTAGTAAATACTCCAAAACCTGAACTAATAATAAGTGTCATCATAAGAATACTTTTTTCAAACTGAGACACCGCTTAATAGGGACCAGTGGGAGCACAACCTTGATAACTGTAAACCGGTACCGTGTAGCATCAGAAATTCAAATACGTACATATAATGTGACAAGTGCACAAAAAATAACTTTAAATTTCAGATGAATGGTTAATAATAAGATATTGACCGAGATAGCCGTCCTGAAAAAAAGAAAAGAAAAAAACACCCTAGTCCACCAAGATCTAACCAAAAACATGGTTAACCAAATGTATTGACTGGGTTATAGTTTCTAATTTCAAATCTGACAGTTATCCGAACTGAAGTGTGTGTGTGTACATATAATATTACTTAGTGTAAAATCTTTGTAGTTTAATGCACTAGACATTCCCATATCTGATTCCATTTTTCTATGCATTCATTATATATTTGCAATTAAGTCTTTAACACCATAAATAATTAACGTGAAGATAATAATACAATGAAAATGATAATAACAATAGTGTACTTAGTAAATACATGATAGGGTAATAAGTACTTAAAATTTTTTACTCAAAAGAGTTATATCTTTAAAAAGAAAAAGATAGTAGTGGAATGCAAGTTCAAATCAATTGTTTTGCGTTACAATTCATTTTTTAATTAAGTGAAGGTTCAAATTGATTGTTTTGCATTACAATTCATTATAAATAGAAACTGAATAACTAACTAAACTGGACCCAAAAAAAAAAAAAAAAAAAAAAAAAACTGTTCTAACAGTTGATTACCGAAATGGCTCATAGAATCCAGTCAATATTAAGCACCCACACAAGAAATTACCTAATGCCATTTATGTTCAAAAGAGGAGCAGCCCTAAACTTGACATGGAAAATAAAGGAACAAGTAAAGCAGGCGCCCAGTGTTCATCAACCTCAGAAACCAGATTCTAAGAATTCATACTTGGGATTAAGTTAAAATTCTCTTATATGATGTGAGGACCTTTTCAAATTGTCAGGAGAGAAAGTAGCTCAGGATCATGCATTATATCAGTGCCCTACTCCTTCCAAACCTAAACAAAATCTTCTGATTCTCCTCCTTTACGGAAGATTCTGTACAAAATTCAATTTGTGGTCACCCTCAAATCTATCTGAGTGGTCATTTCATACTTCAGTTTAAATAGACTGATAGGTGCAAACACTCATCCCTACTCTGATATTCTATACACTATTATTCAGACCAAGTAACATTGACAAACCTTTTAAGGTTTCTGCCTGTCCCATCTCATCACTCAATCTTTTGTCCAACTCTTCTGGATAACCCAAAATCTGACAGGGAAACAAATTCTCCATTGCCCTAGAACCAGTAGGATTACGAATAAATAGATTTCTTTACTCCAATTCCAAATTCCAGTTCTGACAACTGAAAGATAATTTTAAATGCAAAAGAGCATTTAATTTTGTACACTCCCATCTCTAGCCTAGGTGATAGTATGCCATCAGATAAAATAGATTTCTTCTGTATACCTTAGGCTTGACGTTTTCTGAACTATTCACAATACATCCATTGATTCGATAGACAATCTAGCACTCGATGCCATCTATAAGCTCAGGCTAAAGCAGCAACAAAATTTTTCTAAGTTTCAGGTCTAAGTACTATATTCAACAAAGACAACTGGATGCCAAGTGAATATAAAGATACCCACCAAAAGAGTTACTTTGGATTCAAAATACTGTACTGAATATTCGTAGACAATCACCATAAGTTGGTTGGCCAGCATCCATAATGCCATAGAAATAGATAAAAAGTAACCAAGATATTGATGAAAATTCCTCCCTAGTTGAGTTTTCATATTGACTCAAATGAAAAAAATAAAAATAACTAAAAACAGAAACAAAGCGAAACATTTCAGTGATTTATCTTTAAAATGCAAATGGAAGTTCCACTAGATTTCACCAGATGATCGAATAAAGTGAAGTTCTCAGAGTAGGAACCACCTAACTACCAGACATGAAATGGAAGTATGGAACACTAGTAAACGGACAAATCGCTAAAAAATGGACATTGATGTTTGCAATGGTAGAAACAGCAAATCAAACAATATCTGGCCTTCACATATAGCTGAAACAAGCCAACTTAATTGAGTAAAAAAAGAAAGAAAGGACCTGATCACTCTGCAGCACTGATGCTAATGTATCAAAACAAAATACAAGAGTTTCGTTTTATGAAGGACAAACCTGGATAGCACTGTTCATGGAGCTCAGAGAATCAAATTCAACAAAACCGAAACAGTATCCCTGTTGCTATAAATACAAAGGATATATGAAAAAGTAGCCAATAAATCATTACCAATTAAAATAAATAGCGTACAAATACATTATGATGTGTAATGCATTGGATATCAACCTTGTTACATCTGACTTGAATACCTCCTTGCTTAATTGGTCCATACTTCTTAAACTCTGCCTCAAGCTGAGTGGGAGTCATGTTATAGGGCAAATTACGAATATAAATGGAGTGGCCTTCAACTGTGCATGTAAAGTAATCACTATAAGTACATATTATGATTTGAGTCTAGATCCTTAAAATTGCAATACACGAGACATGCAAAACGACAATCATAAATCACATTCATGCGCATAAATTTGACTTGGACTTTGAGGCTAAAAAATTTGTACAGCTAAAAGAACATGATACAGAAAGAGCATTTTTAAATAAATGCCTAGAACAAATGCACGACAGTGAAAAAGGGTAACACACCTTCCTCTTGAGCACTGCTTCTTTCATTGGTACTTGGCGCTGATGTTTCATGTTCTGTGATAGGTGCTACAGGAACAGGTTGGTCCTGTGGTTTCTTAGGGGTCATTTTTGATGTATTAGTTGGTACATAAACTTTTGTTGGACTTAGACTCCTTTCCACCTTTACCTACAACGATTATTATACAGTAAGATGCTAATTATCAGAATGTTTGACAAGAAAATCATCAGCTTTAAACTCACAATTGATGCATAAGATTTCTTTGGAATGTCCTCTTGGGTGGCAGAAGAGCCTGATTCAATAACTATAGAAACGTCATTCCCATTGGAATGAGATTGGGATTCTAAAACCACCTCTTTTTCATAAATTAGCTGTTCTCCAGAGTCAACTGGCTCATTAGTTTTCTCAGCAACCTTATCCTGTTCCACAACTAAGATTGTTGGGTCTGGTGCAGAAGGATCAAGAACACGAGAAGGTTCTGGCGACAGATCAAAATGCTTTAGATATTTGTGAAAGAAATAGACAGACACACCAAAACAACAAAACTGAAAACATTCCAAATATTACCAGAATCTGGGATTAGGGGTACTGTGGGGGTGTTATCAATGTCATTAACAGTATGATTCTCCAATGGTTCATTGTCTTCCACAAATCTGAAAACATCATTGAGAACAAAATATCCATTGTCCTGTGGTGCGAGAAAGAATGACTGTGCAAATTTCCTTTTCACGTTGTCCTTGCCCATCAAGGATCCAGTTACTAACACAGTAACCCCATCCATGTAGGATTTTTGAGCATCTGCTGTTTTTATTTCCGCTGTATAGTCCTTGAAGTTCAATGAAAGTATCTTCTCATTGATACCCTGTTCAATGTAGAGAACAATACCAGCCTTTAAACAAATTTCACAACTAAGAGGAATTGATTAAAAGGAAAACCAAAAAAGTAAATACTCGATTCAATAACCAAGTGATTTTGGCCATCTTAACTTTGGCCAAAGGCCCAAATCTTAGAAAGCCAAAGAGGAGAAGACCATAAATTGAACAAACCAAATGATTTGACACCCTGAATGTTGATTCATCAAACGCAAAAGTTCTGTTTCTTTTTTCTGCTGGGGTTATTCATGTAATTCTTTAGTGGATTCAAACCAAAGTACACTGCCAGCAGCAGAAAACAAAGAATGGATTCTGTGAAGACACTTACTTCCATGGTTGCAACTGTTGTCATTATACCATTTGTATCTGGCCGGCTTAGCAGACTTGAGTCATGATAAAATCTATGAACCAACTCCGGAGAGGCATGAAGAATATGGTAATACTGCTCAACAAAAGCATTTCCAACCACTTGAGCACTAGGGGTAGCTGTATTGTTTGCAGTTTGCATTGCCATTCTGCTAAAAGAAACAGGGCGAAAAATCATATCAGCTCTATCCTTGCAATGAATAAAAATGTAAGAAACATACAGCTGAAATAACTTCATTTTATGCTATTTAGGTTAAGGAAATCCACATGAGTTTCAAACTCATGACTACAAAATAGTTATAGGGTAAATACAAACTTTATTCAGAATCACTAACTTCTACATCTAAACAAAGTGTCAACAAGATTCTAAACCTGAGCACAAAAGCACAACACATCTCGTTCAAGCACAGAGCACCAGCTCCAAATTAATCAAATTCCTTTGATAGCGTAAAAGATCATTTCTGCCAAAAGCTAAAATCTGCAACAGTCCCCTTTGCTATACCTTTGTGTAAAAAAGGTCTTTGCTCACAGAATACGTTGTTCATGCTCACATAACCATGAAGACCTTAAATAGCAGCATCAAAGCTTGCATACAAGGAAAAACAAAGCTACCCATATGTGTAAAAAAACCACTGAAAATTTGGGGGGGAACCATGCTCAGAGGCTCCAGCATCGAAGAAATGAAACCTTTTCCTAAAATAGAACATAAATACATACAAGTATATGTGGACCAATGAGATCAAAAAACGCTAGATAAGTAAAGTGACATCCTTATTAGAGAAACCCTTACATACAAGTAATTGAGAGACCTATTGAAACCCAGAGCGTGTAATTTTATAGTCTAACGAAGTCACAGATAATTCCAAACTTTCCAAACAAAATAAGACAAAAGAGATTACCCCAGCAACTTACTACATTCCTTGGATCCAAACATCACAAAAATAAAAAACTGAACCCTAATCTCGAAAAAACCTGAAGTTCCCAAAAGCGGAAGCAACAAAAATCAAGGAATCAATCAACATCATGACCACCATTGACACTAACAACAAAAACCGTTCAAAATTAAAAATAAAATAAATCAACTATAATCATTAACAACCAGCCACTACCTATGACAATGTCTGATCAACATCAAGAACAAAAACACAGCTATTCGGAAGGAGAAACGAAGAAAAAATAATCGATATAAGAAATATTAAAATAAAAGCAATGGGATGGTTCAATCAATGGAGTACGTAAAATAAAAAATAATGGGAATGATCTGGAATAAAGGAAGAGCTAAAAGTTACCTGATAATGGAAGTGTAAAAGCAAGCAAGAAGGAGATTAAAGAGGATGAGATAAATACAGTGGCTTCAAGAGTAGAGAGAAAGGAAGAAGAAGGGAAGAATAGTCAGCCAACGAAAATGAGGAAGAAACCGAGAGCTACAGTGAATTGTTGTCCAGTATCAAGGTATTTTTTTTTTTCACAGTGTAGGGGCACTATTTTTGGGTTCGGTTCCTGTGATCATACTTGTCTATTTCCAGGCTGTCTTTGTTCTTGTCTTGGATAATACTATCCTTATTCCTTCCTAGAGGCACTCAACCGCTACTCTGGGCTGGTCTGGGCATGGCCCTCCATTTCATTGCACAATGGGCTTAAGCCCAAGCCCAGAAAGGCAATGCGTAACTTTTTTTTTTTTTCCTGCATAAGCAGCGTTAATAATTTAGAAAAATAGAAAATTAATTAGCATAATAAAAATAGAATTAAAAACGAGTATCTTACAAAATTAAATTGCAAATATTCCATGTTCTAAAATAGGACAGAGCAACATGTTCTTCAAAATATGAAAGGTAATATCATGATAATATCATCTAGGAATTTTTTATGCAACATTTTGGTAGTTCTTGTATAATCGCGGTGTAAAATTGATATGCATAGTATTAAAAGCAGTATAAAATCTTTATGTGCTAAAAATAAAGAACAACGATATAAAATTAGTATAAAAGTGGTATATATGCAGTATTTGTGTAGTACCAGTGCCAAAAAGAAAGATGACAAGAAAAAGTAAAACAATTCTAGATTTGTATCTTATTTCCAAGATTAAAAAAAAAAAATCAAAGTCAAATGATGAAAATGGAGATAAATACAGAAATAATTTTCAATTATAGGAATAAGAAAGAGAAAAGTAGGGAATAGGGAAAGAAAAAAAAATAGTTACGGAGGAGAGCAATGTTGTTCGTTGGGTGCAGCCAACGGCTAGGTGGGTCAAATGCAATGTAGATGCTGCTCTGTGTCACGGGGCCAATCCTTGGACAACTCGGAGCGCTTATGTATACGTCTAGAAGTAAGCAAGCTAACCCACTTTAAGCACTAGTCCTACATTAGTAGCAAATACGAGGTTAGATCCAGTTACAACATTCGTTTAAAATAGGCTCGGTGGCCACTTCACACCCTTTAGGTTAAATATTGGAACATTAGATCGGGATAAATAATGATAAGCATCCATCCACACATACACAAGCATACACAGGACACATATGAAAAGTGATGCATAAGGCTTTCATTCATGTATTAACAGCAATTACATCAAGCAAGTTCCCACCCGTAGTAGTAGGGGGGTCTTACTACGGATGGGGCAAACACAAGCACCCACGTGCGGCCGACCTTGGTTGAGACTAGCCGCACCCCCTTTTACACTCTCCCCCACTCAGAGGGTTAACGTCCTCATCGGCTTTGTCTTCTTGAATTCTTCAATCTTCTGCTTGAAGGGTTGTAGATCGTCTTCTTTCCCCCAGCTGGTCTCTTCTTCTCCTTCTGCTTTCCATAGAACGAGATACTCCTTGTAAGTTTGCTTGGTGGTTGACGCTGTGCGATCTGCTAAAATCTCTTCTACTTTTCTGCTGGCTGGTGCTTTCTTCATGATTGCTGGTCTTGTGCTCTTGATCCGCTTGTCGTCGACCTGATCCGGGTGGTACTGCTTCACGTTGCTGATGTAGAAGACAGGATGGATTGACATCCATTCTGGCAAGTCCAGTTTATATGATACTGGTCCTATCTTCTTGATGACTGGGACGTGTCCTTCGTATTTCCTCACTAGTCTGCTGTCTCTGTTGAGAAAGAATCGTAGTTGTTCTGGCAGAAGTTTGACCAACACCAAGTGACCAGCTTTGAACTCCATTGGTCGATGATCTGTATCGGCCCATTTCTTCATCCGTTTAGATGCTTTCTCCAAGTGTGCTTTGGCTATCTCCTCGTTCTGCTTCCACTCCTTGGTGAAAAGATATGCTTTGGGATTCTTGCCTCTGTAAGGCATCTCAATGGAATGGGACACCAAAGGCTGTTAACCTGTCACAATTTCAAAAGGGGTTTTATTAGTAGCAGAGCATTTCTGGCTATTAAAGCAAAATTGGGCAACATCCAGGAGGGATGCCCAGTTCTGTTGCCTAGCACTGACAAAGTGCAGCAAGTACTCCTTAAGCACGCTGTTGAATCTCTCTGTTTGGCCATCTGTCTAAGGATGATAGCTGGTGGACATATTCAGGTTACTCCCTAACAGTTGAAAAAGTTCTATCCAAAAGCTCCCCAAAAATCGCCCGTCCCTATCACTGAAATGTTCTTCGAAATACCCTAGTATTTGACTCCATGTTTGAAGAAGGCCCTGGCCATTATCTCTGCTGAACTATACTTTGGCATTGGAATAAAGGTTCCATATTTGGAGAATCTGTCAACACCCACCAGAATGGACTCCAATTCTTCTACCCTGGGCAACCTTATGATGAAATCCATTGACACACTCTCCCAAGGGCGTTGAGGTATTGGAAGTGGTTGAAGTACTCTGACAGTTTTTCATCTCTCTACTTTGTCCTGTTGACATAGTAAGCACGTCTTGGTATATTCTCTCACTTCTTCCTCCATCTTGGGCCAGTAGTAATGCTGTTGAAGCAAAGCCAACATTCAATGCCATCTTGGATGTCTCGCCTAGTGTTGGATATGCCCTAGTCCCGATGCATTGGACCTTGTATTTGTATTGTATATTTATTGGATTTATGTATTATACATATTTTGTGTCATTAAATAAAGGCATTAATCTGTTTATTATATATATTGTGCTATATTTTAAATGGAGTATCCAATAGACATGTCCATATCTATGTTGACAAGTGTCATGCACTTGGCAGTAAGACCATGGATAGGGAAAACGTTATGACCATAAAGAGATCCGTAGTTTGTTCCAGTCATGAGAATGAATGGAACCAGAGACTATCATTAACCTGGTTGTATGGCGGTGTCTTACCGGCCATTGGACATGGGATGTCAACCAAGTTAATGGGTATATTCAAAAGGGGCATGGTATTGGATAGATCCACTAAACGAGAAATCCACATGGTAAAGCATCACTAGTGATTCTCGTGTAGTACTTGTATGGATCCTTTGACCTGATCATATGATGGTGCTGCATGTGGAGTCACATACTTTGGTGTATGCTTAAAGGGCTTGTAAAAGGGTGCCAAGTATAGGTATGTTCTTGTATGTCACTGAGCATGGCAGTGCTATGGATATGCAGAAGGGATATGTCACTCAGTAGTCTACTAAGAAGATATCACCGGCCTCTTGATGAATGTGACTGATAAGAGTGTGGCTACACCCAAACAAGTTGGAGCTTGTTTGTGAGCATCAGTACATTCGGGATCAAGTAAATGTCCCGACACAAAAGAGGGTGATCAATCCATGCCTCTGTGTTGGACACCGATATCAATGACATGGGATATACAAGTTTAAACTACAGGGTTATGATTTCAGTTAGACTGCCATTTCCATCTTAATTGGGGGCTGCAGTGGCTTGCTAGAGCTCGCCTGCAGTCTGTGGGCCATAGGCCCACTGCTAACATAAAGATGGGCCTACAGGATTATACACATTGAACGTCTGAATATGAACTTAAGGGATCACCTGTATACTTGGAGTATACACACAGGAGAGAGATGATTATATTAATTATATTATAAGGATCAATTGGATTGATCAAAACAATAAAATTAATATTTGCATTGGCCTTCTCATAATTAATTTAATGAATTAATTTATGAGATTATTTCCTAGGTGGAAATGTTTCACATGTATAGGTTTACATGTATCTTAATTTTATGTATATCAAAATTAATTCCATGGTGAAATTAATTGATCAAATTAATTTTAATTTAAGTGTATGAAACATATTATATGGTATAATGTGTTAGAATACATGTTGAATAAAATTAAGTTTGATAATTAATTGGACCAAGAGAATTAATATTGACCTGGGCTTGAAAAGGAGAAAAGCCCACATAAAATTAAGTAGGGATTAGGCCGAAATTTTTGTCAAAAATTTCAGCCCTCTAGGTTAAAAATAAACCTAGAAAATTCAGCCAAGGTGTAGAGGTAAGGGAGCCGAAAATTACAGCCACAAAACTCTCTCTCTCGTTCGATCTCATCGCTAGCACGGGTTGTGTTCGATAGCCGTTCGTGTACGAGCGGAAGGAATCAATTTTGGTTTATGCTGCCATCTCTAGAAGAAATATCTCTGATGAGAAATCTATTCTTTTCTGTTTGATTTTAAGTTTTATAATTTTCATATCAATTGTTCCTGGACATGGATTTGAGAAAATCACCGCATTCTTCCGCTTTTATCTGGTGATTTCTGGTGAAAAATCCCAACAGTGGTATCAGAGTGGGCTTTTGATCCGTGGAAATTATTAAAATTGGATTGAATACCTTGGTTTTAAAATTGGAGATTTTAATTTGAGATTCGTGGATTGGGGTTTGTGATTTTCCCCTTGGATTTTTCAATTGAAAATTAATTTGCATATTAGTTTATGTTTATTTAATTTTCTATTTATTGGATTATATTTCTTGGTGATTTATAATGTTTGGCTGCAATTTTTTTTTGACAAAAATCACGGGCTGTTTCTGTGCATACGGGACTGTCGGAGGCGAAATCGCCCCCGTCGGCAGCCGCAGCCGCTGCCTCAGCAGCGGGGACTGCTGCTAGGGCAACTTGGTTGCCCTAGCTATAGCGGGCTGGGTCCAGTTTTTTGGATTTGGCAGGTTTTGGGCCCGGGACCTAGTTTTGAAATTTTGTGTGTTTAAATTTTTGTAATTTAAATGCGCATGGTTTCTTGGATGAAATTTTTAATTTTATTCATGGGATATTAATTTTGAAAATTAATATGGTTAATTGAAATTGGTTCGGGTTATTTTGGCACAATTACCCGAACGGCTGATATGGACTCATGGTTTTCCAATTCCAGTGGGAGCAGTTATCTGCCTGGGATGGAGGCCCAAAGCCCGTTAAGGGCTAGAACCATGATGGGCCAAAATTGGTGATTTCAAAATAATGGCTTTGGACATAATTGAAATGGGTTTAATTTCATGCTTTATAACATGCTTATAAATTGATGTATTGGATGCATTTTATGTGATTAAATGTATGTATGGTTGGATGCTATTGGGCCTTATTCAAGTTGGGTTGTAATTTTTCTTTTTGGGTAAATATAGCCTGAGCGCTATTTTCTTTTTTAATATAATTTTATTTTATTTATTTATTATAAAATTTGTAAAGAAGAAGCCCAGTGGAGAGGCGAGCCCAGAAGGAAGGAGTAGGAGGCCCACCTAATGTATTTTCTGGTATAGGTTTACTAGAATTATATTAAGTTGTAATATAGGCCCATAGCAGTCCATTTTACTTATTTAATTATATTTTATATTTATTTGCATGTATGAATGTATGATCCAAACCCATTCTCACACGCCTATGCATGTAAGCCGTTATTAAATGAATCTAATAACCTAATGGAAATTACTAAGTCACTTAAAAGTACTTCCCTCATTCAAAACCGACTCGAAATGGGGATAGACCTGGTGTAGACCATGCCCTCGCTGGATGCACTGGAGTATCGTCATTTTGTATTGGGCTGGAGTATAGGTTACTCTAACACTTGGATGGAGGTTTTGACTTAGCATGGGTAGTAGGATTCTCCTAGCTCTAAGCACAGATGGGTAAGTGCCAACAAGCCCATCAAATTGAGAGTCCCTAGGTTGGGATTGAACGACGTTCCTACCTAAATAATTAGGGTATAGTTTTTTCCAGGCCCTCGTCTAGCTATATCTTAATGAAATATGGATCTCGGCCCATAAGCCCAACAACTCAGACTAATTAATAACTTGATTCACTATTAATTATATATAGGAAACAAGATAAAGTCCTTTATTAACACTCTTAAAATTTTTCTATGTAGAATTTTAAATGGCAAAGAACAATTCACCTTTCACTGTAATCAATCCTGGAAAGGGACAAGCTTTCCAGTCCTAACTTCTTAGACAGGTCTAGGAACCTAAGGATAGTTCTAAGATAAGAGTCCAAGGAGTATGTGCTGGAAAGGCCTGTGCCGGCTACGCCTCAAGGACGTAATCCACCAGCTTCCCAGTTGGAGGAATACGATGTGCATGTTAAGGACAATAGGGATGTAACATGCCTTATGTTGGCGTGCCCCCGAGCTGCAAAAGTAGTTTATGGACCATCAAGCCTATGCTATGATAACAACTCTAAATGAGATGTTTCAAGAGCAAGCTCGTCAGGAAAGGTACCTGACCAATAAGGCATTCCACTCCTATAATATAGGGGCTGGGACATCTGTGAGCGCACACGTGCTCAAGATGAAGGGCTATCTAGATACTTTATCCCGTCTCAGATCGCCTATCTCACAGGAGCTAGCGATGGACACAATCCTTGCCTCCTTACTGGATTCTTACGATCAGTTCATCCTGAACTATAATATGTAAGGGTTGAACCGTACTGTTAGTGAGCTGCATGGCATGCTCAAGCTTACTGTACAGTCGATCAAGAAGACTCCGCCGATGCTACTGGTAAACAAGGGGAACCCACCTATTGCAAAGGGTAAAGCTAAGGAAAAGGCTAAGGCAAAGGCTAAGAAAGCCAACGCCAAGAAACCTAAGGCCTAGCCCAAGGTCCAGCTGTTGGATATGCCCTAGTCCCGAGGCATTGGACCTTGTTTTTGTATTATACTTTTATTGGATTTATGTATTATACTCATTTTGTGTTATTAATAAAGGCATTAATTTATTTATTATATATATCTTGTGTAATATATTAAATGAAGTATCCAATAGACATATCCATATCCATGATGACAAGTGTCATGTACTTGGCAGTAGTGCCATGGATAGGGTAAACGATATGACCATAAAGAGATCCGTAGTCTGTTCCAGTCATGGGAATGAATAGAACTAGAGACTATCATTAACCTGGTTGTATGGCGGTGTCTTACCGGTCATTGGACATGGGATGTCAACCAAGTTAATGGGTACATGTAAAAAGGGCATGAAACTGGATAGATCCACTAAACGAGAAATCCACATGGTATAGTATCACAAGTGATTCTCGTGTAGTACTTGTATGGATCCTTTGACCTGACCATATGACAGTATTGCATGTGAGGCTGCATAGTTAGGGGTACGCCTAAAAGGCCTGTAATAGGGTGCCAAGTATGGGTGCTTTCGGGTATGTCACTTAGCTTAGCAATGCTATGGATATGCAGAAGGGATTTGTCACTCAATAATCCACTGAGAAGATATCACCGGCCTCTTGATGAATGTGACTGATAAGAGTGTGGCCACATCTAAACAAGTTAGAACTTGTTTGCGAGCTTCCGTACATTGGGGATCAAGTTAATGTCCGGACACAAAAGAGGGTGATTAATCTATGTCTCTGTGTTGGACACCGATATCGATGACATGGGATATACAAGTTCAAACTACAGGGTTATGATAACAGTTAGACTGCCATCTCCATCTTAATTAGGAGCTGCAGTGGCTTGCTAGAGCCCAACTGCAGTCTGTAGGCCACAGGCCCACTGCCAACATAAAGATAGGCCCACAGAATCGTACACATTGAGCGACTGAACACTGACTTAAGGAATCACATGTATACTTGGAGTAGACACTCTGGAGAGAGAGGAATATATTAATTATATTATAAAGATCAATTGGATTGATTATAATAATAAAATTAATTTTTGATTGGCTTTCTTATAATTAATTGGATTAATTATAAGATTATTTCCTGGGTGGAAATATTCATATGTATAGGTTTACATATGAATTTATTTTGTGAAGATCTAATTTTAATTTAATAGATTAAATTAATTAGTCAAACCAATTTTAATTTAAATGTAAATAATATGTTACTTGGTGTAATATATTAAATACATGGGTAAATTAAAGTTAAGCTTGAAATTAATTTAAACCAGATTAATTAAAATAGATTTGGGCATGAAATAAAAGATGGAAGCCCACACAAAGGAGGAGCCAATTGGGCCGAAATTCTCCTTGAGAATTTCGGCCACTTAGGGTTAGAATAACCCTAGGATTTTCGGCCAAGGGGGCAACTAACACACTAGCCGAAATTTTGCCTCCCCTCTCTTCTCCATTGTTCGTATTTTCCGACGCTAGCACGGGTGGTGTTCGTAAGGCGTTCGTGTACATGAACGAGCAGGGATTCTAGTTTGATTCCTGCAGTCTGCATCTATCTCTTGTAGAAATATTCTGGGTAAGAGATTTATCTCTTGTAATTAAATTTTTGTTTTTCCAATTTCCATCTCAATTGCTCCTGGGCACGGATTTGAGGAAATCATCACGTTCTTCCGCTTTAATCGGGTGATTTCCGGTGACAAAATCCCAACAGTGGTATCAGAGCGGGCTTTTGATTCGTGGAAATTGTTAAAGTTGGTTGAATCCCTTATTTTAAAATTGGAGATTTTTTATTGGGGTTCTTGGTTTGGGTTTAAGATTTTTCCCATTTGATTTTGTACAATTGAAATTGAATATGCATATGGGTTTATGTTTGTTTAATTTAATTGTATGTTTGAGTTTCTTGGTGAATTTCTTGATGTGGATGCCATGATTCTTTTTATTTATTTTCTGTTTTAAAAAAAAAAACGGGCTGTTCCCGGCGTGCAGGCTGCCAACGGCGGAATCACCGCCGGTGCAGCAGGCTACCGCTGCGGCAACTAAATTGCCCTAGCCGCAGCGGGCCGGGCCTAGTGTTTTTGGATTTGGCGGGTTTTTAGGCCCGGGGCCCAGTTTTGAAATTTTAATTGGTTTTAAAATTCGTGTGTTTAAATTTTTGTAATTTAAATGCGTATGGTTTCTTGAATGAAATTTAATTTTATTCATGTGATATTAGTTTTGGAAATTAATATGGTTAATTGAAATTGGTTCGGGTAATTTTGGCACAATTACTTGGATGGCTAAATTGGACCCATGGTTTCTCAATTCCAGTGGGAGCAGTTGGATTGCCTGGGCTGAAGCCCAAAGCCTGTTAAGGGTTAGAACCATGATGAGCCAAAAGTGACGGTTTCAAAATAATGGCTTGGACATAATTGAAATGGGCTTAAATCATGCATTGTACCATGCTTATGAATTATATGTATTGGATGCATATGGGTGATTAAATATTTTATATGATTGGATGCTATTGGGCCTTATTCAAGATGGGTTGTATTTTCTTTTTAGGTAAATACAGCCTGCGTGTCGTTTTCTCTTTTAATGTAATTTTATTTTATTTACTTATTATAAAATTTGTAAAAGAAGAAGCCCATGGAGTGGTGAGCCCAAGTGGAGGTGCAAGCCCAGAAGGAAGAAGATGGAGGCCCACCTGATATTGGATTCTAGTATAGGTTTACTAGAATAATATTAGGATGTAATATAGGCCCATAGCAGTCTATTTTACTTATTTATTTAATTATGCTTTATATTTATTTGCATGTATGAATGTATGATCCAACAGCAATTTCACCCGCCTTATGTATGTAAGCCGTTATTAAATGAATCTAATAACCAAATGGAAATTACTAAGTCGCTTAAAAGTGCTTCCCTCATTCAAAACCAGCTCAAAGTCGGGATAGGCCAATTGTAGACCGTGCCCTCGCAGGATACACTGGAGTATCGTCATTTTGTATTGGGTTAGGGTATGGGATACTCTAACACTTGAATAGAGGTTTTGACTTATCATGGGTAGTAAGATTCTCCTGGCCCTAAGCACAGATGGGTAAGTGCCAACAAGCCCATCAAACCGAGAGTCCCTAGGTTGGGATTGGACGGCGTTCCTACCTAAATAGTTAGGATATAGTTGTACCAGACCCTCGTCTGGCTATATCTTAATGAAATATGGATCTCGGCCCATGAGCCCAACAACTCGGTTTAATTAATAACTTGATTCATTATTAATTATATATGGGAATAACAAAGTAAAGTCCTTTATTAACACTCTAAAATGTTTTTCTGTGTAGAAACTCTTTAATGGCAAATAACAACTCATTATCACTGTGATCAATCCTAAAAAGGGACAAGCTTTCCGGTCCCAACTTTTTGGACTGGTCTAGGAACTTGAGAATAGTTCTAAGACAGGAATCTAAAGAGTACGTACTGGAAAGGCCTGTGCCGGCTGTGCCTCAGGGATGTAATCCACCAACTGCCCAGCTGGAGGAATACGAGGTGCATGTCAAGGATAATCGGGATGTGACATGCCTTATGTTGGCCTGCATGGTCCCCGAACTGCAAAAACAGTTTATGGACCATCAAGCCTATACTATGATAACAACTCTTAACGAGATGTTTCAGGAGCAAGCTCGTCAGGAAAGGTACTTGACCAATAAGGCATTCCACTCCTGTAAGATGGGGGCTGGGACATCTGTGAGCGCACATGTGCTCAAGATGAAGGGCTATTTAGACACTTTAGCCCGTCTCGGATCGCCCATCTCTCAGGAGTTGGCGGTGGACACCATCCTTGCATCCTTACTAGATTCTTATGATCAGTTCATCCTAAACTATAACATGCAAGGGATGAACCATACTATTACTGAGCTGCATGGGATGCTAAAGCTCACGGACCAGTCGATCAAGAAGAGTCCGCTGGTGCTGCTGGTCAACAAGGGGAACCCTTCTCTTGCCAAAGGCAAGGCCAAGGAAAAGGCCAAGGCCAAGGCCAAGAAGGCCAAGGTTAAAAAGGCCAAGGCCCAGCAGAAGGCAGGTCCTGAGGATGTCTGTTTCGGGTGTAGACAGGTAGGCCATTGGAAGAGATCGTGTCCCAAGATGATGGGAGAGCAGAGGAGGGCCCAGGGTGCATCCTCGTCAGGTATTTATGTTATAGACATTAACCTTACTGTTTCAACGTCCTGGGTATTGGATACTGGATGTGGTTCTCACATTTGTTGCAATGTGCAGGGACTTAAGAACAGAAGGTCACTGGGATCGTGGGAGGTGGACTTGCGGGTCAGAAATGGAGCAAGGGTTGCTGCCATATAGATCAGCGAATATTCACCTCATGATGCCTAGTGGATTGGTTTTAATTTTGGAACAATGTTATTTTGTACCTGCCATGTGCAGGAATATTATTTCAGTTTCCATGTTGAATATTTCTGGATTTTATTTTACTATTTCGAATGGAAGAATTTCTTTATCTAGAGAGGGATTATTTTATGGAGATGCTCTATTAAATAATGGCCTATATATCCTGGAATTAAATGAAACCAATCATGTCTATAACATAAACACTAAAAAGGTTAAGCCTAACAAACTTAATCTTGTCTACCTATGGCATTGTCGTTTAGGCCACATAAACGAGAAGCGCATAGCTAGGCTTCACAAAGCTGGAGTCTTAGGGTCATTTGACTTGGAGTCAATTGATATATGCGAGTCATGTTTACGAGGCAAAATGACTAAGGCACCTTTTAGCAAGAAGGCTGAAAGGGCCACTGGCTTATTGGACCTAATACATTCAAATGTATATGGGCCCATGAGCGCAGCGACTAGAGGTGGACATCTGTATTTCGTCACGTTCATGGATGATTTCAGCAGATATGGCTACATCTATATGATGAAACATAAATCTGAGACCCTTGATAGGTTCAAGGAATTTAGGAACGAAGTACAAAACCAGCTAGGCAGGAATATCGAAACCCTTCGGTTGGACCGAGGAGGTGAGTATATGAGCCTAGAGTTTGACTCATATTTGAGAGAGCATGGAATAGTTCCACAGCTCACTCCTCCAGGGACAACACAATGGAATGGGGTGTTTGAACGGAGGAATAGGACCCTGTTGGACATGGTCCGCTCAATGATGAGTCAAGCCTCTCTCCCAATTAGTTTCTGAGGACACGCTTTCAAGACAGCAGCTCTTATCTTAAACAATACTCCAACTAAGGCAGTGGAAAAGACCCCATATCAGATATGGATAGGCAGGGAGCCCAATGTGTCTTTCTTAAGGATTTGGGGATGCGAAACATATGTGAAGAGATTGACTAGTAGCAAGCTGGAGCCCAAAACCGATAAATGCCTGTTTGTGGGCTACCCTAGGGAAACCAAAAGGTATTACTTCTACAACCCCGCCAAGAACAAGGTGTTCGTGGCAAGGAAGGGGGTCTTTCTAGAAAAGGAGTTCCTTTCCAAGAAAGATAGTGGGAGCAACGTTGAACTCAGGGAATTTCAAGGTCCACAAGCTCCTGAAGAGGATAACTCGGAGGCCCAGGTGGAGCTTCCACAGGAGGAAGCACCGACCCAGGCCACACAAGGACCTAGAAGGTCTGGTAGGGATCGTCGGGAACCGGAGAGGTATGGTTTCCTCGTTACCGACGATCAAACTCTTCTCATCTGAGATGAGGAAGAACCCAAAACCTACCGGGAGGCTATGGCAAGCCCACAGTCTGTAAATTGGTGTAAAGCCATGGAGGCAAAGATGCAATTTATGTACGATAACCAGGTTTGGAACTTGGTTGATCCACCTCCGGGTGCTAAGGTAATAGGTTGCAAGTGGTGCTACAAGCTAAAAGCTAATAATACCTTCAAGGGGCATCTGGTTGTGAAAGGTTTCAGACAAGTCCATGGAATAGACTATGATGAGACTTTCTCACCAGTATCCATGCTCAAATCCATCAGGATCTTACTAGCCATAGCCGCATGGTACGACTATGAGGTCTGGCAAATGGATGTCAAAACTGCTTTCCATAATGGAAAGCTACTCGAGGATGTGCACATAACACAACCTGAGGGTTTTGTCGATCCAGAGTATCCGGGAAGGGTATGCAAGCTTCAAAGGTCCATTTATGGACTGAAGCAAGCATCCCAAAGTTGGAATCTTAGATTCAATGAAGCTATAAAGGAATATGGCTTCATATAGAATCAAGATGAGCCTTGTGTGTATAAGAGGACTGGTAGGAGCATTGTCACATTCTTGGTACTTTATGTAGACGACATCCTACTCATTGGAAGTGACATACCTACACTGCAAGGGTTTAAGCAATGGCTGAGTAAGTGCTTCGCAATGAAGGACTTAGGCGAAGCTGAGATGATCCTAGGGATCAGGATCTATAGGGATAGATCAAATCGGCTTCTGGGCCTAAGTCAGGCCTCATACATAGACAAAGTTCTGAAAAGGTTCAGCATGGACCAGGCTAAGAAAGGTTTCTTGCCAATGGGTCATGGGCTGAAACTTAGCAAGAAGAACTGTCTTAAGACAAGGGAGGACAGGGAGAACATGAAATTGGTTCCATATGCTTCGGCTATAGGATCAATTATGTACTCCATGCTATGTACGAGACCTGATGTCACCTTTGCACTAAGTATGACAAGCCGGTACCAGCAGGATCCCGGAGAGGATCACTGGAAGGCTGTCAAGGCAATCCTCAAGTACCTTAACTATACTAAGGATAGCTTCTTAGTGTATGGAGGTCAGGAAGTGCTATCAGTTACTGGGTACACTGATGCAAGCTTCTAGACCGGCCAGGATGAGTACCAATAGCAGTTTGGGTATGTATTTTTGCTAAATGGTGGTGCTGTAAGCTGGAGGAGCTCAAAGCAGCCAACCATCGCGGACTCTACAACAGAAGCTGAGTACATCACAGCTTGTGATGTAGCTAATGAAGATGTGTGGATGAAGAAGTTTATCACTGAGTTAGGAGTAGTAACAACTATCTAGGACCTAATTGATGTCTTCTATGACAACAATGGGGCCGTTGCACAAGCTAAAGATCCCCGGTCACACAAGAACACAAAGCACGTACTCAGAAAGTTTCACCTCATACGAGAGATCGTGGAGAGAGGTGACATTGCATTACATAGAGTGGACACCGAGAATGTGGCAGATCCTTTGACCAATGCACTGGCCCAGCCCAAACACGAGGGTCATACTAGATCTATAGGGATTAGGCCCATGCCTAGTTAGAACTAGTGCAAGTGGGAGATTATTGGATATGCCCCAGTCCCGAGGCATTGGACCTTGTTTTTGTATTATACATTTATTGGATTTATATATTATACTCATTTTGTGTTATTAATAAAGGTATTAATTCATTTATTATATATATCTTGTGAAATATATTAAATGAAGTATCCAATGGACATATCCATATCTACGATGACAAGTGTCATGCACTTGGCAGTAGGACCATGGATAGGGTAAACGATATGACCATAAAGAGATCCGTAGTCTATTCCAGTCATGGGAATGAATGGAACTAGAGACTTTCATTAACCTGGTTGTATGGCGGTGTCTTACCGGTCATTAGACATGGGATGTCAACCAAGTTAATGGGTACATGTAAAAAGGGCATGGTACTGGATAGATCCACTAAACGAGACATCCATATGGTATAGTATCACAAGTGATTCTCGTATAGTACTTATATGGATCCTTTGACCTGACCATATAATGGTATTGCATATGAGGTTGCATACTTAGGGGTACACCTAAAGGGCCTGTAATACGGTGCCAAGTATGGGTGCTTTCGGGTATGTCACTTAGCTTGGCAATGCTATGGATATGCAAAAGGGATTTGTCACTCAGTAATCCAATGAGAAGATATCACCGGCCTCTTGATGAATGTGACTAATAAGAGTGTGGCCACACCCAAACAAGTTGGAACTTGTTTGCGAGCTTCAGTACATTCGGGAGCAAGTTAATATCCGGACACAAAAGAGGGTGATCAATCCATGCCTCTGTGTTGGACACCGATATCGATGACATGGGATATACAAGTTCAAACTACAGGGTTATGATAACAGTTAGACTGCCATCTCCATCTTAATTGGGGGCTACAGTGGCTTGCTAGAGCCTAACTGCAGTCTCTGGGCCACAGACCCACTGCCAACATAAAGATGGGCCTACGAGATCGCACACATTGAGCGACTGAACACTAACTTAAGGAACCCCATGTATACTTGGAGTAGACACTCTGGAGAGAGAGAAATTTATTAATTATATTATAAAAATCAATTGGATTGATTATAATAATAAAATTAATTTTTGATTGGCTTTCTCATAATTAACTGTATTAATTATGAGATTATTTCCTGGGTGGAAATATTCATATGTATAGGTTTACATATGAATTTATTTTGTGAAGATCTAATTTTAATTTAATAGATTAAATTAATTAGTCAAATCAATTTTAATTTAAATATAAATAATATGTTACTTGGTGTAATATATTAAATACATGGGTAAATTAAAGTTGGGCTTGAAATTAATTTAAACCAGATTAATTAAAATAGATTTGGGCCTGAAATAAAAGATGGAAGCCCACACAAAGGAGGAGCCAATTGGGCCGAAATTCTCCTTGAGAATTTTGGCCACCTAGGGTTAGAATAACCCTAGGATTTTCGGCCAAGGGGGCAACTAACACACTAGCCGAAATTTTACCTCACCTCTCTTCTCCATTGTTCGTGTTTTCCGACGCTAGCACGGGTGGTGTTCGTAAGGCGTTCGTGTACGTGAATGAGGAGGGATTCTAGTTTGATTCCTACAGTCTGCATCCATCTCTTGTAGAGATATTCCGGGTAAGAGATTTATCTCTTGTAATTAAATTTTTGTTTTTCCAATTTCCATCTTAATTGCTTCTGGGCTCGGATTTGAGGAAATCATCGCGTTCTTCCACTTTAATCGGGTTATTTCTGGTGACAAAATCCCAACACTAGCTTAAGGCCAGTCCCGAGGGCGTCTACTTCGGGTGCAAGCAAGTGGGGCGTTGAAAGAGATCGTGTCCCAAAATGTTGAGAGAGCAGAGGAAGACCCAGGATGCGTCTTCATCAGGTATTTATGTCATAGACATTAACCTCACTGTTTCAACATCCTAGGTATTGGATACTGGATGTGGTTCTCACATTTGTTGCAATATGCAGGAACTTAAGAACAGGAGGTCACTGGGATCGGGGGAGGTGGACTTGCAGGTCGGTAATGGAGCAAGGGTTGCTGCCATAGAGATAAGCGAATATCACCTCATGATGCATAGTGGATTGGTTTTAATATTGTAACATTGTTATTTTGTACCTACCATATGCAAGAATATTATTTCTGTTTCAGTATTGGATATTTCTGGATTTAATTTTACTATTTTTAATGGTAGAATTGGTTTGTCTAGAGAGGGATTATTTTATGGAAAAGCTCTATTAAATAATGGCCTATATATCCTGGATTTAAGTTAAACTAATCATGTCTATAACATAAAAACTAAAAGGCTTAAGCCTAACGAACTTAATCCTGTCTACCTTTGGCATTGTCGTTTTGGCCACATAAACAAGAAGCGCATAGCTAGGCTCCACAAAGCTAGAATACTAGGGTCATTTGAGTTGGAGTCACCTGATGTATGCGAATCATGTTTACAAGGCAAAATGACTAAAGCGCCTTTTATCAAGAAAGCTAAAAGGGCTACTGGCTTATTGGACCTATTACATTCAGACATATGTAGGCCCATGAGCGTAGCTACTTAAGGTGGATATTTGTACTTTGTCACGTTCACGGATGATTTCAGCAGATATGGCTATGTCTATCTGATAAAACATAAGTCTGAAACCCTTGATAGGTTCAAGGAATTTAGGAACGAAGTACAGAACCAGCTAGGCAGAAATATCAAAGCCCTTCGGTCAGACCGAGGAGGCGAGTATATGAGCCTAGAGTTTGACTCATATTTGAGAGAGCATGGAATAGTTCCACATCTCACTCCTCCAGGAACACCATAATGGAATAGGGTGTCCAAACAGAGGAATAGGACCCTGTTGGACATGGTCCGCTCAATGATGAGTCATGCCTCTCTCCCAATAAGCTTCTGGGGATACGCCCTCGAGACAGCCGCTCTCATTTTAAATAATACTCCAACTAAGGCAGTGGAAAAGACCCCATATGAGATATGGATGGGTAGGGATGCATGCATATGTTAAGAGATTGACTGGGGGCAAGCTAGAACCCAAAACCTACAAGTGCCTGTTTGTGGGCTACCCTAGGGAAATCAAAGGGTATCACTTCTACAACCACGTCAAGAATAAGGTGTTCGTGGCAAGGAAGGGGGTCTTTCTAGAAAAGGATTTCATTTCCAAGAAAGACAGTGGGAGCAATGTTGAACTCAGGGAAGTTTAAAGCTCACAAGTGTAAGCGCCGGAATTTTTCTTCCTTAAAAAAAAAAAAGAGTATAGTCGTACGACTATCACTACAGTCGTACGACTGTAACCAAACTACAATCGTACGACTGTAGATCGCAGCAGGTAAGCCAACCCATACCTCAAAAGCTGAAAAAATAGAAGGAAAAAGGGGGACGAAAAAACGGAGGGGAAAAGGAAAAGAAAAGAAAGAAGAGAGAAAAAGAGAAAGAAGAGAAAATCAAAAAGAAAAGGAGGAACTCATCATTAGAATCCCTCAGCATTTGGAGTTTTTGGACCCAAAATCCCTAACCTTAACTCAAGGAGAAAAGTGCGGATTTTAGTGGATTGGAGCGACGCCAGGGGTCAATCCTACGGTGGATGCACGCCAAAGAGGTAAACACTCCTTTTCCCCTCTCTTTTACAAGCTTTCTGGGTGATTGGTGTGCTTTTTCTGCATTTCCATCCATTTTTCTGCGTTTCTGTTCTGGAAATCAAGAACAGTCGCACGACTGTTCTTGAGTTTAATGAATAGTCGTACGACTGTAGTTACAGTCGTACGAGTGTTCTTGATTTCCAGCGTTTTCTTCCCAGTTTTCTTCAAATAAAGTTTTGGCGAGATTCTGAGTTTGGACTCGTTACAGTCGCACGACTGTAATTTACATTCGTACAACTGTAATTTACAGTCGCACGACTGTAACGTGGTTTCCAGAACCAGAATTTCCGTTTTTATCTCCAAAAATTTCCAAAAATCCATAAAAATTCAGAAAACCCCAAAAATCATCAAAATGAATTTCGTTGTGTGCATCCACTACCATAGATTCAATTTTCAGTAAAATTGCATTTAGAATAATGCCACGACGGAGACCCAGTTCTCCCAAAAACCGACCCGCTTAATTTATAAAAATGCATATAAACTGGAAAAATTGTTTTCAAAATGATTTTCCCACAAAACCAAAAATACAGGGACGTTTCAAAACGTTTTCCAGGTCTAACCAGGCCGGTTAGCCGAGCTGACCCGGTTATCCCCTAAATGCATGCCCCCGATTGTAATTTCCCAATTCTGTCATGTTTGAGTCCAACGTGTAGCGTGCTATATATTACGCTAACCTTCTGTTTTGCAGGTTTTAATTTCTTTTATTTTTTTGAATGTAATTTAATAGATTAAATCATGTATATTAGGCGATTGTATCTTTTTTAGATTCTCGTGTATATTAGGCGCTTGTAATGTGAGGCGAGAGTTTTTATCTTTTATTTAATGGGGTTGTAATAATTTATTCTTTTACTATTTTACTTAACATGTATGCGCGCTGTATGTCTTTTTATTTCAATAAAATTGACTTTAGAATTTGAAATACCATCTTTGAACATTGACCAACATTTATTTTAATTAGACACGAAATAAGGGACTTGTCCGGACCCGAATCTATGGATAGTGTAGCGACCATTCGTCCGGTTCAGCTAATTTGAGAATTTCTCGGTTGAGCTGAGCCGGGTGGCGACTCTACAATATCCATCGAGACTTAGGTCTCGGTTCTTTTATTTATTAATTCCATTTATTTTCCGAATCGATTTTCCATTTATAAAACCCCCACGCGAGGAAGGGGCCCGCCCGAGATCGTGGCGCCCCTTCCGAAAGGGAGTCCCGCGTCCCGTCGAAAACGCATCGTCCACTCACAACAAGCTCCTAAAGAGGATAACTCAGAGACCAGGGTGGAGCTTCCATAAGAGGAAGCACCGACCCAGGTCATATAAGGACCTAGAAGGTTTGGTAGGGATCATCAGGAACCGGAGAGATGTGGTTTTCTCATCACTGATGATCACACTCTTCTCTTTTTTGATGAGGAAGAACCCAAAACCTACTAGGAGGCTATGGCTAGCCCACAGTCTGCAAATTGGCGTAAAGCCATGGAGGCAGAGATGCAATCTATGTGCGATAATCTGGTTTGGAACCTGGTTGATCCACCTCCAGGTCCTAAGGTAATAAATTGCAAGTGGTGCTACAAGCTCAAAGCCGAACAACACCTTCAAAGGGTGTTTGGTTGTAAAAGGTTTCAGACAAGTCCATGGAATAGATTATGATGAAACCTTCTCACTGGTCGCTATGCTCAAATCCATTAGGATCTTGCTGGCCATAACCGCATGGTACGACTATAAGGTCTGGCAGATGGATGTCAAAACCGCTTTCCTTAATGGAAAGCTACTCAAGGATGTGTACATGACACAACTTGAGGGTTTTGTCGATCTCGAGTATCCTGGGAGCCTATGCAAAATTTAAAGGTCCATTTATGGACTGAAGTAAGCATCCCGAAGTTGGAATCTTAGATTTAATAAAGCTATAAAGGAATATGGTTTCATACAGAATCAAGATTAGCCTTGTGTGTATAAAAGGATTAGTGGGAGCATTGTCACATTCCTGGTATTACATGTGGATGATATCCTTCTTATTGGAAGCGACATACCAACACTGCAAGGGGTAAAGCAGTGGTTGTGTAAGTGCTTCGTAATGAAGGACTTAGGCAAAGCCGAGATGATCCTAGGGATCAGGATCTACAGGGATAGATCCAATTGGCTTCTGGACCTAAGTCAGGCCACGTACATAGACAAGGTTCTGAAAAGATGCAGCATGGATCAGGCCAAGAAAGGTTTCTTGCCGATGAGCCATAGGCTGAAACTTAGTAAGAAGAACTGTCCTAAGACAAGGGAGGACAGGGAGAGCATGAAGTTGGTCCTATACGCCTCGGTTATAGGATCAATCATGTACTCCATGCTATGTACGAGACCTGATGTCACCTTTGCACTAAGTATGACGAGCCGGTACCAATAGGATCCCGGGGAGGATCACTGGAAGGCTGTCAAAGCAATCCTCAAGTACCTTAACCGGACTAAGAATAGCTTCTTAGTGTATGGAGGTTAAGAGGAGCTATCAGTTACTGGGTATACTGATGCAAGCTTCTAGATCGAGCAGGATGAGTACCAATCGCAGTCTGGGTTGTTTTTGCTAAATGGTGGTGCTATAAGCTAGAGGAGCTCAAAGCAACCGACCATCGTAGACTCTACAATAGAAGCTGAGTACATTGTAACGTGTGATGCAGCTAAGGAAGCTGTATGGATAAGGAAGTTTATCACTGAGTTGGGAGTAGTGCCTACTATCCAGGACCCAGTTGATATCTTCTGTGACAACAATGGTGCTGTTGCACAAGCTAAGGAGCCGCGGTCACACAAGAACACAAAGCACGTGCTTAGGAAGTTTCACCTCATACGAGAAATCACTGAGAGGGGTGACATTTCATTGCATTGTATTTGTATTATACATTTATTGGATTTATGTATTATACATATTTTGTGTCATTAAATAAAGGCATTAATCTATTTATTATATATATTGTGCTATATTTTAAATGGAGTATCCAATGAACATGTCCATATCTATATTGACAAGTGTCATGCACTTGGCAGTAAGACGATGGATAGGGAAAATGATATGACCATAAAAAGATCCATAGTCTGTTCCAGTCATGGGAATGAATAGAACCAGAGACTATTATTAACCTGGTTATATGACGGTGTCTTACCGGCCATTGGACATGGGATGTCAACCAAGTTAATGGGTACATGCAAAAGGGGCATGTACTGGATAGATCTACTAAACGAGAAATCCACATGGTAAAGCATCACTAGTGATTCTCGTGTAGTACTTGTATGGACCCTTTGACCTGATCATATGATGGTGCTGCATGCGAAGTCACATACTTTGGTGTATGCCTAAAGGGCCTATAAAAAGGTGCCAAGTATGGGTATGTTCGGATATGTCACTGAGCATGGCAGTGCTATGGATATGCAGAAGGGATATGTCACTCAGTAGTCCACTGAGAAGATATCACCGGCCTCTTGATGAATGTCACTGATAAGAGTGTGGCCACACCCAAACAAGTTGGAACTTGTTTGCGAGCTTCAGTACATTCGGGATCAAGTTAATGTCCGGACACAAAAGAGGGTGATCAATCCATGCCTCTGTGTTGGACACCGATATCGATGACATGGGATATACAAGTTCAAACTACAGGGTTATGATAACAGTTAGACTGCCATCTCCATCTTAATTGGGGGCTACAGTGGCTTGCTAGAGCCCAACTGCAGTCTGTGGGCCACAGGCCCACTGCCAATATAAAGATGGACCCACGGGATCGTACACATTGAGAGACTGAACACTGACTTAAGGGATCACATGTATACTTGGAGTAGACACTCTGGAGAGAGAGGAATATATTAATTATATTATAAAGATCAATTGGATTGATTATAATAATAAAATATAATATTTGCATTGGCCTTCTCATAATTAATTCAATGAATTAATTTATGAGATTATTTCCTAGGTGGAAATGTTTCACATGTATAGGTTTACATGTATCATAATTTTATGTATATCAAAATTAATTCTATGGTGAAATTAATTTATCAAATTAATTTTAATTTAAATATATGAAACATATTATATGGTATAATGTGTTAGAATACACGTTGAATAAAATTAAGTTTGATAATTAATTGGACCAAGAGAATTAATTTTGACCTGGGCTTAAAAAGGAGAAAAGCCCACATAAAATTAAGTAGGGATTGGGCCGAAATTTTTGTCAAAAATTTCAGCCCTCTAGGTTAAAAATAAACCTAGAAAATTTGGCTAAGGTGTAGAGGTAAGGGAGCCGAAAATTACAGCCACAAAACTCTCTCTCTCGTTCGATCTCATCGCTAACATGGGTCGTATTCGATAGCCGTTCGTGTACGTGAACGCGGAGGGAATCAATTTTAGTTTCTGTAGCCATCTCTAGAATAGATATCTCTGGTGAGAAATCTATTCTTTTTCCTGGCCACGGATTTGAGGAAATTACCATGTTCTTCCCCTTTTATCTGGTGATTTCCGGTGAAAAATCTCAACACCTAGATGTTATCATGACATTCCTGCATCAACATTTTCCTTAGATTGGCTGTCTTCAGCACGTATACTCTTTGATTGGTGGTCATTAATAACTCATCACTGATCCAAAACTGCCTAGTCTTCCCCTGCTTCACCAGGTTGATAATGGTCACTGCCTGCGGGTCTTTCGATAGCTTCTCCTGAATTAACTGTCGCATGGAGGTTGATAGTTGGCTGCTAGACAAATAGGCTATCTACTTCAAGATTGCCAGTTCGGCCTTTCGACTCAGCGCATCCTGATTCGACTTCCCTGTTTGATACTCCAGTACAAAATCGAACTCTGCCAAAAATTCTTGCCAATGAGCTTGTTTTCAGGACAATATCTGTTAGGTAAGGAAGTGGCTCACTGCTAAATTTTTTGTCTTCACCACAAATCTAGATCCCAGCAAATAATGTCTCCAAACTCGTAAGTAGTGAACGATGACTAGCAACTCTTTTTCATGCATCGAATACCGTCGTTCAATGTAGTTCAACTTCTGGCTCTCTGTTGCATTGAGATTATGCACTAGCAAGTGTACTAAGTCAATTATAGTATTGGGCAAGACCAGTGTCGTATCCACAGTGTCGGAACCGGACCGACGGGAGGAAAATCTTAGTTTTAATTTAATTTTATTTATTTCAATTTTTTTATTATTATTCGTGTAATAATTTATTATGATGTCTAGTTGATAATAAAATTTTAGAGAGTCGCCACCAATCGTGTTTCGGTCCGATTGGACACCTTAAGTAACCATAGATTCATATGGGTTCGTTTGCTTATTACGTGTAGGGAAGATAAAAAAAATCACCCTACCCCGCCCATAATTGGTACTAAAGTCGTAAATTATGCTATTGGGATATATTTCTTTCCTCCTATTATTAAATGTATGTTCATAAAGATATTTTATTCTAATAAATTGTATTTATTTAAACCCATAACATGGATTTAAATATTTATACACATGCTATATTTGTATTTAAATAAGTTTTATATTTTCTTTTTACCTCCATAACATGGACGTAAAATACGTATATATCGTAGATTCAATAAAAGTGTAAAATATTTCCATATAATCACGTAAAGCATATATCTATAATCAGTGCTTAAAATTAACCAGGATTTTATAATACCCATTATTAAATTAGCCCAAATTATTTTATATCATAAAATAAGGTTAACCTCATTAACTAAATCAACTTAAATTCTATTTTATAACTATAGCATAGTTATAAAATAAAAATTCCAAGATTATACATACACAAATTTATTTTATGTCATATATTTTTTATCTTAGGAATCTTTAAATTTTATTGCCCAAATTTTTAATTAACAAACCTATACATGTGTTAATATGAGAATTAGGAATAAAAAAAAACAAAAAAAAAAAAAGAACTAGTTGGGCTGACCTTAATACTTACAACAAATACCTTAAGCCCATAAACTAAGCCCTAAACCGAACCCAACCCGGACCCATTAACCATGGGTTATTACCCATGGTATAAAAACCAAATTCTTATCCTTCCAACCCTAAATTTCTTTTCATCATCTGCCTCCATTAGCTTCTTCTCTCTACCCCAAACCCTAGACTCAAAACTTCAGCCGCCTCATCCATCTTCTCCGGCCATCTCGCCGGCCGCTCTCTTCGCCCTCTCTCTCTCTTTCGTTCTTTCTGTTTCTCTCTCTTTCACCTTCGCCGGCCGATCTTTCGCCCTCTCTCTCTCTCTCGTTCTTTCTATTCCTCCCTCTCTCACCTTCGCCGGATCTCTTCGCCCTCTTTCTCTCTCTCGTTCTTTCTGTTCCTCCCTCTCTCACCTTCGCCGGATCTCTTCGCCCTCTTTCTCTCTCTCGTTCTTTCTGCCTTTCTTGTTCTTTCTCTCTTTCTCGCGTTCTCACTGCCTTTCTCGCTCTTTCTCTCCTTCGCCGGCCGATCTCTTCGCCCTCCGTCGATCTGGTAGTCAGATCTGAGGTGATTCATCCTTATGCTGGTTGTGTTTTATTTTATTTTTATTTTATTTTTGTTGTTTTTTTTTTTGTTTAATTTCTAACATTTATCTTGTGATTTACAGGTTTTAGAGATGGCAAAAACTAAGCCTGGTTTTGGTTTGCTTGTTTTGGCTAAGTCTCTAAACTCTCTTTTTGTGACAAGCATGAGCATATAATGAAAATATACTCTGTTTATTTGAGCTTACAATGGCCTCCTCACACATCTATGAATCTGATGTGTCTTTAAACTTGGGTTTTGATGTTGGTGAATGGCTTTTATGTGCTGTGTTTGGTGCTGGAATTTGATTAAAAGAAATGATTGCACGTTGGAATAGGACAGGAATTATGGCTTTGCTGTGTGGCTGATTTGGACTTTATTATTTTATATTGGTGAATGGCCTTAGTTGGGAGGGTAGAAATAAAATAAAAAATTACATGCAGATCTTGTTCACATGATGTGTTGCCTTGTTTGGTTGGGTTTTCTGTTTGTGAAAGATTATGCTTTAAAGGGGCAGTGATGAAGAGGCCTTAAAAAAAAGACATTCTTTAACCATATGATTTTCTGTTTCTCTTAGTTTCTGAACACAAAAAAATGAGTCTTGCATTCAGCCACCATCTTTATGTTAGGCTAATGTGGCTTTTTCTTGAAATTTATTTTTTTTTTTGAGTTGAAGCCTCTGGTTTTAAACTTGAGATTAGGAGGTAGAATGTGAGGCATTTTTTATAGTGTTTTTTTTTTTGAGACAGAGTACACCAAAAATCATATGAGTTCTTATGGTTTAGAAAGTAAACTTCTGAGCCCTCTTTACTAAAGTCATTTTACTTGAATTTACAATTTATGGGAATCATGACTCTCCTATTAGGGTTACTAATGTGAGCTGTGGTCATCACATGACCCTAGCTCCATTAGTGACCTTAGTAAGATAAATGCAGAGCAAAAATGCTACTTATTGAAATGATTATTCAGAAATGAAAAGAGAAGGTAATAAAATTTAATTGTTTGCTAGAAATAAACACTAAGTATGGATAGACTTACTTGATACTTGGGTATGCTGAAAACTGAATAGATGTTCTTTTGATTGCAGGTATCTTTTGGAGATTTTTGAAAGTGGAAACTTAGTGTAGCAGAGATGGAAAAATGAAAAGAAGCTCCCCTTTTTTCTTTATTGAGCTGCCTTTTATAGGCCTTAAAATTACTGTATAAACTGGACTGATTGTAATTTGGTTTTGTATTTTCTGCCCCATTTGGTTTGAAACCAAAGGAAAAAAAAACTAAATCTTTGAAAGTTGGCTGTATTCAGCCGTAAACTTTTTCCCCTGTAATTTTGCTTTTTCTGCTTTGGCCATACTTTTGGCCATGCTCTGAATTCTGCCCTCATTAGTTTGTATTTTCTATATTTTTTAATTTATTTATTTATTCTTATTTTTGTATTATAAAATGCCCATTTGATAAAAAGCCCATTTGAATAAAAGCCCATTTAATTTCTCTTGTGCTTTCTGTATAAAATATCAACAAAATAAAAATAGGCTTGTTAATTGGTAAATCACAATTATTGGAATGACAAAATTAATTCGGACAAAATCGGGTATCTACACACAGGGAGTAAGGGAAATTTCTAAAAATTTCTAGTAAATCACCAGATCTGAAGGTTTTCTAGTTAAATTAGAACTAAGAATTTATAAAAGCTAAAAATAGAAAACATGCAAAGTAGGAAATATAAGATTGCTTGAACAGAATAATATAAAACAATAATACTAAAAACACAGGCTTTCACCAGCTAATCATCCAAACCAGCATTACTTAAAGTTTTTTCCAATCAACAGGCAATCAAACTTTAAGTGTTTTATACAAACTTCTTGCATCCTTAGGATTAGAAAATCGCACTGGCTGCTGCAACACAATTAAACACAAAGAAATCAAAAAATTTTTGACAAATTTTTACAGAATGCTTAAAAAAAAACTAAACCAGCATAAGAGTTTATAAAATCACACAGAAAACTTTACAAATTCACAAATAAAACTTAAGATTACTCAAAACAACAAATATTCAAGCAGGGATTCTCAATCAGCTGTTCATCAATACCAAGCAATTCAGTCGATCAATCAAGCATTCTAAAAAATTGTCAGCATTTTCATTAATAATTCCACTATGTAATCTAACCTCTCCCCCACACTTCAATTATGCTTTGTCCTCAAAGCAACTAATTCATGCAATTGGTTGAGCAAAAGCGAGGTAAAGGGGAATTACCTATCTCATGGCAAAATTGAAGTGAAATGGTGAAAGCAGAAGGTGAAAGAGACATACCAGAAGTTTTGAGAGGAGGAGTAGGAAAACTTTCACTCATCTGGCTTAGAGGAGACTTGCTCCTCTTCTTCTTCTTCTGGTGGTGGAGGTGGTGGATTTTGTTCAGCCATTCTCTATCTTCTGTGAGCTCTTCTGGTAGCACCACTTCTTCTCCTACAAGTCCTCTCAATTTCTGGATCTATAAAAATTAAAGGAATACCTGCTCTTCGCATACACCAGGAGATTGCTTAAACAGAGAATTCCTGCATAAAACACAAAACACCAAATCAAACACATAAATTTACAAGAAATCTTTAAAAATTTTCAACCGTTACTCCCCGGCAACGGTGCCAAAAACTTGTTGCCTTGGGATTATGCACTAGCAAGTGTACTAGGTCAATTGTAGTATTGGGAAAGACAAGTGTCGTATCCACAGGGAGTAAGGGAAATTTCTAAAAATTTCTAGTAAATCACCAGATCTGAAGGTTTTCCAGTTAAATTAGAACTAAGAATTTATAAAAGCTAAAAACAGAAAACATGCAAAGTAGGAAATATAAGATTGCGTGAACAGAATAATATAAAACAATAATAATAAAAACACAGGCTTTCACCAGCTAAACAGGCAATTTCAGAATATCTTTCTCTAGAATTTACTATGAATATATTAGGGAACGTAGATCTAAGGTTTCTTGCTCCCTATTCACCAAGCTTATCTCTCGACCTCACTCGGATCTATGACCCGTAACTAAGCTTATCTTTCAACCTCACTTAGCATAGGAAATCATGCATTAAGTCAAGCAAGCATTCCACAATAAATGGAAACCCTTAGCACACTCCCAATCTCCTCTCGGTCTCATGGAAAGTGTGTGGTGTGTGATTTTCCATACTCCTAAATCTCCTCTCGGTCTCATCAGGAATACTAAGAAATATCAGAGGGTCCTTTCCCATATTAATTAAGCATTTCACTACACAATCATCTCAATATGATATTCATAATAAAAACAGAGAAAGACTTCCCAAGACCACCAGCCTAAGCTGGTTTCAGCCGGTTAGGAAACCTAATCGCGGCACGGATTTCCTAACCAGAAAACTTGTAAAAAGATAGTAATTCAAAACTACAATTAATGCAAATTAAGTAGTTGAGAGCAATCAATGCCTTCTAACCCCTAAAAATAGTAGAGTATTTATAGTCCTAAAAAGTAAGATCTAGAGGTCATTAGGTGCACAAATCCCTAAAGCAAGCACCAAATGAACTATTGCCAAAAATTTACAACCACAAGAGCAAGTGGCTTCCTTGAGAAGCCAAGGACAGCAGTGGAATTTCCACAAAAAAAATATCTCCTCCTCCTCTCTTTGGGCCATGCCCTTCTCTTTAAATTCGGTCCATCAATGCCGCAGCCCGCTACATTTCTCTCTTCTTCTGCTTCTTCACCCTGAGACTTCCCAGTTTAAGCAATCTCTCTGAAATGGGTAATCAAACCTGGAAAAGCTCAATATTAGCCATGATTTCTCTATTCTCAATAGAATTTAATCAATTAATTGCTGAATTCTTACTAAATTACTTGGTAATATTTTCACTCATCACTCTCGAAGGTGATAGGGTGTCTAGCTTGCATAATGAATCCCCCCAAAGCAAAATCAGAGGCATCCGTCTGAACTTCGAACGGTTTTGACATGTTTGGCAGGGCAAGTATTGGTTCCTCTAGAACTGCTTTCTTCAACTTCTCAAAAGCTTGTTTGCATTCTTCTGTCCAGAGCCATTTCTTCTCTTTCTTCAACAAGTCATTAAGTCGGACATCCTTCCACGAGTACCCTTCAACAAATCTCCGGTAGTAATTGTTAAGTCCCAAAAAGGATCTTAATTCTGGAACATTCACAGGTGTCTGCCATTCTGAAATAGCTTTCACCTTATTTTGATCCATGCGTATCCTGCCTTGTTCAATCACGTGGTCGAGAAACTTGATACTCATCTGGCCAAAAGCGTACTTCTCTCTCTTCAGGAAGAGCTGGTTCTCCCTCAACTTTATAAACACTAGCTTCAAGTATTACTTGTGTTCTTCCAGAGTGGCACTGTATGCCACAATATCGTCTAGATACACCACCACGAATTGATCTAGGTAGTCTCTGAATAGCTGGTTCATGAGAGTGTAAAAGGTTGCTGGAGCATTCGTTAGTCCAAAGGGTATAACCAAAAATTCAAAGGAACCATACCAGGTAACACAGGTGGTTTTGAATATATCTTCCTCCTTCACTCGCACTTGATAGTATCCCGAGTGCAAATCAAGCTTAGTGAAGTATTTTACCCCACTAAGCTGATAGAACAAGTCTGCTACCAGAGGGATAGGGTACTTATTACGTATCGTGATTTTGTTGAGGGCTCTGTAGTCTACACATAGTCTCAAACTCCTATTTGCCTTCTTCTAAAATAGTACATGAGCGTCAAAGGGGGAATTCGAAGGTTGGATAAACCCTGCTTCTAAGAGTTCTCCTAACTGCTTTCGTAGTTCTGCCAACTTTGAAGGAGCCATCCTATAGGGTGCCCTCGTCAGTAGCTTCATTCCCGGAAGTAACTCTATCTCATGAGTTACCCCTCTTTTTGGTGGTAGTGTCTTTGGCAAGGTTTCTGGCATGATGTCTTGAAACTCCTTCATCACTTCTTTGAGTACTTTGGGAATGCTAGCATCCTCATCTAATCAACTTGCTAGTGGAACCACCACATAAGAGTTTTCTCCCCTCTTCACCCCCTTCTTAAACTGGAGTGCCGAAATACCCTTCTTCTCACATATAGGACTCATCATCACTGGGACTACACAGGGATTTTGGTTCATGAAGAGAAGACAACTAGCTGAAGCCATCGGAATAGCGAAACTCTTTTTCAAGAAGTCCATACCTAGGGCCACATCAAAGTCATCCATGGGCACCACGGTGAAGCCTACCTTGCCCGTCCAGGGTCCCAACTTACAAGGTACCTTTTGTACTACTCCTAGTATCTCTTGAGCGGGTGAGTTAATAGCTTTGATTCTCCCCACTTCCTTTTTGATAGATAACCCTAGATGAGAGGACTTAATTCCTGACATGAAGTTATCTGTGGCTCCTGTGTGGATCATGGACCTGGTGGCTTTCCCATTGATAACCAATTCCACATACATCAGTCCCTCATCTTTGCTCTGACTAGTGGACTTCACCTGCTTCTCAAGAGCTAAAAGGAACTGCAAAGATCATATGGCCGAAGGCTCAGACTCTTCAAGCCCGGTGTCTGCTTTTTGTCCTTCCTCCATCAGTTCTGAAACTAAAGCATTGACAGCACTTCGGTGAGGGCACTCTGCCGTATGGTGTGGTCCCTTACATATAAAGCAAGAGATGTTTCAGACTTCGAAAGTAGCTGGCTTAGACATAAAGTTCTTAAGCAGGCCACCTGACTCATTATTAGACAGAGTGTTTCTCCTTTCACTCCATGTTCGTCAGTTACTTCCCTCTGAGAACGACGTCAGATGAACTCCTGAGTAGGAATTGCTTCGTTCACCTCCCCCACCCAACGGCTTCCTCCACTTGCTTGGTCTATTTTCTGATCCGGAGTTGAGAGGTTGCTTTCGCTCCCAAGATTATCTGAGAAGTCATCTAGGCTCTCCGCTACCATAATAGTAGTAGCATGATCTCAGATATTTCTTCTATTCACCTCATTCTTTGCCCACGGCTTCAGCCCTTCGTGAAGTGGTACAACTTGTCATACTCATGCATTTCGGGGCACTCCAAGATGAGCTTCTGATAAGCCCTGACATAATCTCGTATGGAGCCCATTTGTTGAAGTTCTACAAGTTGATGTCTAGCCACATGATGAACATTTTTGGGGTAAAAATGGGCTTTAAACTCTTTCTTAAACTCATCCCAGGTGGTGATTGTAGCCAGAGAAGCTTTATGGTGCCACCACAACTTGGCGTCGTCTTCCAAATACATCGAGATCAACTCAAGGTGATGGGCATCTGTTTTGGCCCTGGTTGCATTGAAGAAGGCTTTTACATCAAAGAGAAAATTCTCAACTTCACTCGTATCTCTCACTTCATCATAAGATTTTGGATCTTTGACCTTATATTTGGAGGAGTCTTGGGACCTCAACTCTCCTCTCTTGTAAAGGTCAGTTAGCATCTTGACCTTGAGCTTCACTTCGTTTACTTCTCCCTTTATGCTGCTATATTCTTCTATCGTCTCATCGTGGAACTGTTCAACCAGCTCGCATAACTCTTTATGCTCGGTTTGTAGTTTCTCCATTGCCTCTGCGATGTGTAGATTACTCAGTTTCTCATTCAAATTTACCATCTGCTCAACATTGTTAGTGCCACCACCTTGGGATGTCCTGTCTCAAAGGTCTGATCCCTTCAGCTGGCCTTCTTAGCCATTATCTATCAAATGGCAGCAGATTTGTCACCACAAATTCAAAAATATCAAGATTGGCCGTCACAGCTTGAAAGATATCTGCCTTATCTGTCAAGGCTTTGAACAACTCACTTTGCCCATTCGTGGCTTCTTCCACTTTGCTTCGGACGAATGTCCCTAAATTTTCTTGAAGTACTCTGACATCACTGCGAAGCGTTTTTACTGCCCCCAGTGATTCCTCAACTCTTTTGCCACATTCAAACACCATAGCCACAAGGCGTTCCGGAACTATCTCATCCCACTGCCTCTCCAAGGCCTCGATGCACTTTAAAGCATCATTGCTTGTCATCTTGCTTCTCTCTAGATTAAACCTGGCTTTGATACCAAATGTCACGGGGCCAATCCTTGGACATCGTGGGGCGCTTACGTCTACGTCTAGAAGTAAACCAGCCAACCCACTTTAAGCACTAGTCCTGCATTATTAGCAAATACGAGGTTAGATCCAGTTACAACATTCGTTTAAAATAGGCTCAGTGGCCACTCCACACCCTAGAGGTTAAATATTGGCACATTAGATCAGGATAAATAATGATAAGCATCCATCCACACATGCACATGCATACACAGGACACATATGAAAAGTGATACGTAAGGCTTTCATTCATGTATTAACAATAATTACATCAAGCAAGTTCCCACCCGTAGTAGTAGGGGGGTCCTACTACGGATGGGGCAAACACAAGCACCCACGTGCGGCCGACCTTGGTTGAGACCAGCCACACCCCCTTTTACACTCCGTTCGCAGATGGTATCAGGATTGGTCATGGCTGTGTTGTCCAAAATGTTTGGGGAGGTTTAGTGGTAGCCCGCAACATGTTTTTGTACGGTGACGGTAAGCATAGTTTAGCTAAAGCATTAAGTTGTCGTGAGGCTTTAAGTTGGCATAAAAATTTGCAGGTTTTATGGATCAAAATTGAGCTAGATGCACTTGATTTGGTAAATCAATTGAACTCTTCTTCTATTTGCTTATCTCTGATTTATTTAGTAGTAGAAGATTGTCATAGATTAGCTCGTGATTTTCATACGGTTCAGTTTATGTCTGTTCGTAGCTTTGTGAATCAAGCAGCTCGTATCTTAGCTAGAGTTGTGAATTCTTCAACACATTAGGGAATTTGGTGTAACTCTTGTCCTAGTGCCATTAGAGCTGTAATTTCTACTGATTTAAGTTGAATAACAAGAAATATAGACCCAAAAGATACGGTATAGTATTAATTTTAAGATTATTTTGTGTTGATTTCACAATTATTTTTTAACTTGATGACATATGTCGTAAATGTTTTTTTTTAGGGTACTTTTAACTATAATGTTGGCAAACATTTAAAAATTAGCTATAATGTCAAACATGGAATTAATTCCTCCAAATTAACTTAAAAAAATTATGTTTTTTTCAAATAATAAAAAAACTAAAGTTAACAAACAACCAGTTGCTATAGTCTGAATACATGAATATATCAATATATTTATAAAGAAAAAATCAATTATCTTGCGTATAAATTTGAGGATCTTAAAAAGATAAATGTTTAATCTTGAGATAAAAGTACTTTTTGCAGTGATGTAATGATGTTTTTCCGACAAATACTGCAATATTAAAGTTAAATAACATATTAATGGCTATGGAATCTCAAACAATCTAATTTCTGTAATTAGAGGTGGCCACGGTTCATAAACCGCCGGTTCATAAACCGCCGGTTCAGGTTCAAAAAATCCTTGAACCTGAATCTTAACTTTCAAAAGGGATGAACAGTCGGTTCGGTCTGGTTCGATCCGATCAGATCCGGTTCAGGTTCAGGGTTTGATAAGGATTTGACCAGGGTTTAATAAGGTTTAGGTTCGGTCTGGTTCAGGTTCAATCATTTTCAATAAACATTTAGAATTTAATTTGCGTGTGGTTTCGATGTAGATATTTCTCGATAAATTATTAATATACGTAACAAAATAATATAATTTTTCAAATATGAAAAACAACTTATATTTTTTATTTTACAATTAATAATTTACATAATACAAAAATATAACTTGTAGACATAAACCATTTATTTCTCTTACACATTTAATATGATTTGTAAAAAAATATAAATGAACAAATTAACTAGTAAATAATATAATGTAGAATATTAAAATAACTTGTAAAATGTAAATGAAAGTGTGAAAAAATTGGATATAATAGAAAGAGTGTAAAGAATTGTGTGAAAAAATTAAAAGGGGGATAATGTATTTATAGAGAGGAAAAGTTAAAAAAAAAAAAAAAGAAAAAGAAAAAAAAAAAGAAACAAATGAGTCAAACCACTGGTTAACCGGGGGTTCAAAGGTTCACAAAATGAATAATCCTGAACCTTAACCTTTTATTCTTATAAACCATCGGTCCGGTTTCGGTTTGGTCTGGTTCAGGATTTGATCGGTTTTGATTCGATCTGGTCTGATCGGATTCGATCGGTTTAGGTCCAATTTGGCCACCTCTACCTGTATTATTAAATGAAAAGTTACTTATTGATGTTGATCTAGAAAACTCGTGTCCATAATATAAAAAAGTTGCAAACGCTGTTAAACTCAATACTTTATTTTTAATATTTTGTCAAACTACATTAAAATCATAATTATCAGAATAAACATCCTTATTCATTGCAAACTTGAATTTAATTAAATGGAGCATGACCAAAAGAGAAAGGGGATGAGCTTAGATTAAAGTAATAGTCAAAATTTTCTTTTTCTTTTGGTGCATGACCAAGGGTATTCACTATCGATCACAGTGATCAATCTCCTTACTAGCTTGTAGGCACTTCAAAGGATGAGACAGCTGACCAAGGATTTAAGGCTGTTCCATACCCAAAGCGATGATCAAACTCTCGATATTTGATTAAAGGTGAATGAGCTTCTACCGCTCAACCATACCTTCTTGGACTAAAGTAATAGTCAAAATGATAAAATCAATAGAATGACATATTGAAAAAGAACAAGATGTACATTTTTAGTTTTATATATTAATCTCCACATAACATTATTAGTTTGTACTTGTTGTTTTACAAGGAAAAAAGAACAAAACAAAGTAACTTGATGTACAACAATTGTAGGTTGTTGCTCGCTTTATATTTAGCTTTTGATAATAATTTTAATAGTAATTTTAATAATAATTTCATTCAGAGATTAGTGCTAGCAAATATACGAATTGCAACGTAGTAATAAAAGATATCGATCCCATGAGGAATAAGTATGTACATTTTGGTTTGTTTTTCTTTGCATTTATAGAGTATCGAATTATAAAGTGATATGGAGAAATGGGTAAATAGCAAGTTAAGTCAATTAAAGCACTAGTATTGAGTTGAGTTGTTGTTTAATATCTTAGTTACATCAATATACAAGCATTTTATCTTTGATTTTCGTTGCACATGCGTTAATTATTTATTCAATCCTTATGCAAGAGTATGTCGGATTAGTTCTATTTCAACGGGCATGTCTAGAAATAGATTTTATTCAATAGCTCATAGACAAATTATCGAATACCTTTGCCAAAATAACTAAAGGTCTTAATACACAATGGCCAAGCTATATCAAGATGATCTCCAATTAATTTAACAAAGTGAAGTAAAACAATTATAAATCATAATTTATTCTATCTTATTAATTAAACAAGACAAAGTAAAATGCTAACTTCTCTATATCTTATTAAGAATCACAATACATACTTGGCGTTAGTCATGCAATGAAGAGTAAGATATAAGAAAACTTATTGATATTGATCTCGTAAGTATTTAATATAAATACAAGTGTGATGCTCTCATAAAGGAAAAGCATAAGAATAGACTTAAGAAAGCGATAGTGTTCCCGTCAGTCACACGGGAAACACTCCCTCACGCCTATAGGTATATTGCAACTTCAGGGGTATCTTTTCTCTATACAGTGACAATACTTAATTCAAGGACCTTGGCGCTAGGCTCCCCTTTACGTATACAAAATATTACAACAACACTCGAACTCTCTAGACACTCTATTTCTCTAACTTCTGCCGATTCTCTATCTCTCTTTGGCCTCCCATTGGGGGCACACCTTACAATCTGGAATTCCTCCTCTATTTATAAGCATTGAAGCATTGTCCCTTTATGAAAGGTTGTGTTGGTTTGTTGAATGGTTGTATCTCTTTGCAAAGTTATGTTGGTTCATTGAATAGTTATGTCTCTTGAATACTATTAGTTTTTCTTAGAAAGTTGTATCCTTTCATGAAGAGTTGTGTCTTTACATGAAGGGTTATGTCTTTTCATAAAGGGTTGTGTCTTTTCATGAAGGGTTATTTTTATCCATAGTGGCGGTTGAAGTTTCGAATGGATAAGATCGAATAACTGCTGCTGAGTGTATGTCACGATCGTGACAGAGTGTCGTAATCCTGATTCATATGGGTTTCTTTGCAAAATGCTGAAGTCAAAGTCTGCCCAAATGCTAGGTCGCGACCATGATATCCATCGTGCTCATGATCTGTCTCTTTTCTTTAATTTCTTTGTTTTTACTAAATTCCACATATTTGCATATTTAAACTTTAAAACTGTAACTCATAAAAAACAAGCAATACCAACGTGAAATCTAATATAAAATAAGTAAAAACATGGCAAATTCCTTATAGATTATATCATATATAAGTGCCTTTTTAGCACTTATCAAGCCCCTACACTTATCCTTTTGCTTGTCCTCAAGCAAAATATGAATCTCTTAATCTTCTTACTTGTGATGACAAATCATACTTTAGTCTTTGAAACACAATATAAAGAGTCTCAACCTTCAACTTCTAAGGCAACTTACGAGGTTTTTTTGAATTTTAACAAAACATATGTATATTCTTCTTTATACTTTTATTAAGTATGCGTATTGCCAAAAGATTATTTTACTAAGCTTAACTTAGAACTATCGACCATAAGTAGAGTTTGTATACACCTTTAACCATGTTCATGCCTTAATCAACACAATTTGCACTTACTTTCAACCAAAGCATATCGGTGAAAGCTTTTCGGGACAAATTTTAGCACATATTTAGCCATTGTTCTCAAAGCATTTTTAGGTAACCTAGATTTTTCTAAGCACTCATGTGTGGTTGCGTTTCGCTCCATACCATACCTGCTTTTTTATCTCGTTTGTTATCACCCATATTGCAATTTTTCTTTTCTTGTATTATATAAAAGTAGATATTTTTCTTTCATTCTTTATCTTGCTTATAGTGGTTGCATTTTATGCTCTATACCACTCTCCCCTTTTACATAACACTTTAGTTATTCACTCAACACTCAATTTGCAATACCCTTATCTTTTATTGAACAATGCTAATCTGTATTATGGCTTTAGTTTTCCTAGTTCAATCACTTCAAACTTAGTCTTATAAGGTAGAAAATCATGCATCTTATTGTTTTTAAACAAAATTGCCAATGGATACCCAAACACTTATAGGATTTATTCTTTCGTCTTGCTTTTCAAACTGCTTCAACAAAAAACATACTTCATTGTTTTCAACATTTTACCACTTGAATATACATACTTTTATAGAATCAAAGCCTCTTATTCCTTAACTTAAGGTGAGATTATCTTTATTTACATTATCTAAAGATTGTATTACCATAATCATGCACTTCAACTCAAGATAGAAAAAGATGTCATAAGCTTTTGACAATCACAAAATAAGATAAAAATGCAAGAACACTTGATATTATAATGATATAAAATTTAAAATTATCCTAATTTTAAATTTAAAATTATCCTAATTTTACCCCCCTACATCTGAATTGCACATTGTCCTCAATGTGTAGGAAAATAAACTAACTTCAATCACAAACTAAAAACTAGAAAGTGCTAAAAACAGAAAATAAAATAAAGTAAAGAAGAAAAGGATAGAAAAAACCAAATCAAGCCTTCGATGATCCTGGTGGACTTAGAGTAAACTCAATGTTTTGACATCGGAAGAACTTGAGAAGCTTTCTTTTTAATGACGCATTCTCCTTCCGCATCGCCTTTACTTCTTGCCGAACTTGGTGGACATTTTACTCCACCGTTTCAACCTTGGTTACCACTTGTTGCCAACCTTGATTTTCTGCTTCTTGCTCTTCATTAATATTCTCCTCCTCTCAATCATCTTCATCACCACTTTCTTCCTTTTGCACTTACTTCTCCTTATTCCTAGATCGTGCATGCGAAGGTCCGGCTCCTCCTTCCTCTTCCAAAGTAATGAGAATCTTCTTTGTTCTCTCTTCATACGAAGTGAATTTGAAAGCTCCATTGATCTCTTTTGCTAATCCAGCATTTTTCATTAATTACCCATCAAGGAATCGCAATTTTTCTCTATGCTGTAATTTGTAAGGCAATTCTCCTCTAGCGGCCAAAATTAAGGCTGTCATTACATGACCGCCTCCAACTTTCTTCTCGTTGGAATCTGCTGCTCGAGAGATTCCTTCCCAAATATGATCCGTGCAATCCACTTTTCTTCCTTTCATGGCTTGGTCTAAGACATATAAGTCTTTTATTTGCACCTGACTGCTTTCCACCCTGTAGAAAATGGAATGGCACAAATACTTGTGCAAATACTAAAGCGCATTATTCTTAATCAACCGGTTTGGCGAATTCTTTGCTGAGTATTTCTCTAACTCGGTTATACTCTTCCAAAAAGGATATGGGTTATATTCAGAAAATGAAAAACGCCACCCCTCACTTTCCGTAAGAAAATTAAACCAATTAGTCATCTCTTCGTAGCCAACCGTGTACTCATTACCTTCATTACGGAAGATAATAGCCATTCAGTTTTTATCCACATAGCGAAAAGTTGTTAACAACTCTATAATCTAATCATGGTTTAGTGGAAAAAACATTGAAGCAAATGTTGAAAGCCCAAGAACATTCAAAAACCTCTTTACCTCGTCATGAATTCCATTATTTATCATGAAAACATCATCAAGGAAAAACATACCGATGATTTCGATGTTTTTGAATCTTGTGAATTGCCTCCCTTCCTTTTCATTACGAATTGGGAAGTTTGCACCATAGGTCTCACGTAAATCCACCGGTTGAGGAGTTCGCGAAGAACTTTGGCCCTTCTTGGTAGCAATTCTCTTTTGTCTAGGCATTCTCAAATAATATGGCTAGGGTTTTGAAAAGATGGACTTGAAAGAGAAGAGATGGACAAGATTTTGATAGTTTGCTTTGCAAAGGAAATTTAATAGTAGAAGAATTTTATTTGTGAAGAATAACAAGGAAAGTGAGTCCTATTTATAGTGAATTTCACCCAAAAGACACATTCTTTCACTACTTAAATTCATTGAATATAATAAAAATATTCATAAATGATAGTTATTAACCAATAGAAGCATATTTTGACTGGTCCAACGGTCATCAAACAGTCAGATTTTAAAAATTACAGCCAATTTTATAGTTAAAAAGTAAAATAAGATCGTTTGATTTTGTTCAGGTTGCGATCGTGACACCCAGGTTGCGATTGTGATCTACACAACAAAAGCTTTCATATGAGAAAAACTGAGTCACGATTGTGACACGTGTGTCGCGATCGTGATTTGGAAACAGAATATTTTTACCTTTTTGTGTACTTGAGTCGCGATCGTGATGCTTGGTCACGATCGTGATTCGTGCGACTTCTTCATTTTTCTTCTCTTGTCTTGCTTAATCACGATCGCAATGGTTTGTTACGATCATGATTCACATGGTTCATGAAATTTTAACCTTCTAACTTTATTTTTTTTCAATGAAAACAACAAAAACTTACAAATTTAACACAAAAACTTATAAATCACATACCAAAATTAGATCTTTTTTATGTAACAATAAACATAACAACAACAAACATTATATTTATTTATGCATTCAACAAACAAAATCAACAACAAACATTATACTCATCTTCATATCCCTCCCCTACACTTGAAGAACATAAGATTCTTGCATAAAGAAAAGAAAAGAAAACCACACTGAGAAGAAGAGTTACATAAAGAATAGCACACCACATTTGATATATATATATATATATATAAACATATGTAGGGAAAAGTAGAATCACTATGATCGGCAACCAAATTTTTTGAACTTTTCTTAGTTCTTATTTCTAAATCTGTTGGGATTCGTCATTGGAAAATAATATGGCGCAGCGGAAAATACACCGTTTAAAATTTCCTAAAATTTACCTATCATGTCCAATTACCATTGATTAGAATAAAATCAATTTGAATAAAGAGATATTAACTCACCGGATTCGTCTCTTCTAGAGACTGCTGCAGAATCGTTTCTTGAAACTGCAATCTCCAAAGTCTGGTGCACGACCAACTATTGAGCGGGAACCGGTGCTAGCTAAAGACGCGAAGGAATAGAGGTTTAATGCTGAGATTTTCGGCTGTTTTGGGGCTGCTCTTGGTGGCTGAAATTTCCTGCAATTAATTAGGGTTGAATTGGGGTTTTATTGCTTAAGTGTGCCCTTATATAGACACCTTGTCTAATTGGATTTTAATTAGGTTAATTAAACCCAAGCCCACTAGGATTATAATTACATAAATAAACTTTAATTAAAAAGTATATACTATGTAATTTAATTCCATTTGGCTAAATTTAATTACCCCTAAATAAAATTAAATCACACTTAAGTAAATACAATACATGTATTTAATTTTGCTACTTAGAAAAATTATTTAATTAATTGTTTACTTTATGTAATTCAATTAATTGATAAATTAATTAATTACATTATGTAAACTTATTAATTAAATTAAATTCAACCCAATGTTAATTACTTACCTTGATACCGAATGTCAATTAATTAATGAACACATTCCTTCCAATGTACATTACATGTACAATTTCTATAAGTTTCGGCTCAGTTGATCTATGTGCACGATCCTATGGGTCTGTCTTTATGTTGGCAGTAGGCCCAAGGCCCACAGACTGTAAGTGGGTTCTAGCAAACTATTACAGCCCCTAATTAAGACAGAGATGCAGTAGTCTTTCAAAGACACTCACCTGGTAGGAATCTCATAGTGTCCTTTGCCTAACGATATCGATATGAATAAACAAGAGGCATGGTGTCCATCATCCTCTTCTGTTGTTTATTATATTTCTTGATCTTGAGTTGACTGATTAATCAAATAAGCACCGACTTACTTGGGTATGGCCATACACATATCAGTCCCACTCATCAAGTGGCCAATGATATCATCTTGGTGTTACCCGAGTGGCAATTCCATCACTTCATCATCAATATCAATATGTTCACCGGTCCACCCAATCATGCCGGTATTTATCTTCCGTTTACAGACCTGTTAGGCGTATGTCTAAGTGAACTGGATTCCATATTGATATTATAATGAAATCTGGTCTGAGGATAAAAGAGACCTAATCAAGAAAGACCTATGACGCGACAACCATGTGGCTTTCTTGTGCGGATCGATCCAGTCCCATGTCAATGACATGTACCTATATTCATGATTGACTATACAAGTACTATGGCTAGTTAAGAACTGCCATACAGTCATCGAATATACAAGTCTGTGGTTCTATTCGTTCCCACGATTAGAATAGACCTAGGATAGGTTTTATGATTATCAATCAATGGATACTCTACTCATATTATAGCACAAGATATAAATGAAATAGATTAATTGCCTTTATTAATGTGACACAAATGATATATTTATACAATAAGTCTTAATGTATAATACAAAATACAAGAATCCAATGCCCTAAGAACTAGGGCACACCAACAATCTCCCATTTGCACTAGTTCCAAATGGGCATTGCCCTAATTCCTATAGATCTGGTATGAGCGTTATGCTGTGTCTGTGGCAGCGCTTTGGTCAATGGATCAGCGACATTATTCTTGGTGTCAACCCTCTGCAATGATATGTCACCTCTATTCACGATCTCCCGAATGAGGTGAAACTTTCCAAGCACATGTTTGGATCTCTTGTGTGACCGGGGCTCCTTAGCTTGTGCGATGGCCCCGTTGTTGTCACAAAAAACATCAACTGGGTCTAGGATAGTGGGTACTACTCCTAACTCAGTTATGAATTTCTTGATCCAAACGGCTTCTTTTGCAGCTTCGCACGCAGCTATGTACTCAGCTTCAGTTGTAGATTCAGCAATGGTGGCCTTCTTTGAGGACCTCCAACTAATGGCACCGCCATTCAGGAGAAAAACATAACCAGACTGTGACTGGTTCTTATCCTCATCGGTCTCAAAGCTTGCATCAGTGTCACCTGACACTGCTAGCTCACTTTGACCTCCATACACTAAGAAAGTATCCTTAGTCCGATTAAGTACTTTAGGATTGCCTTGACAGCCTTCCAGTGTTCCTCCCCGAGGTCTGACTGGTACCGGCTGGTCATACTCAGTGCAAACGCGACATCAGGCCTCATACATAACATGGAGTACATGATAGATCCAATAGCAGATGCATAAGGGATCTTGTCCATGTTCTCCCGGTCCTTCTTTGTTTTAAGACCATCTTTCTTACTTAGCTTCAACCCATGGCGCATCGACAAGAATCCTTTCTTTGCCTTGTCCATGATGAATCTTTTCAGAACCTTGTCAATGTACGTGGCCTGACTTAGGCCTAGAAGCTGATTGGATCTATCTTTGTAGATCCTGAACCCTAAGATCATCTCAACTTCGCCTAAGTCCTTCATTGCGAAGCACCTACTCAACCACTGCTTAACCCCTTGCAGTGTTGGTATGTCACCTCCAATGATAAGGATGTCGTCAGCATACAGCACTAGGAAGGTGGAAACGCTCCCACTAACCATCTTATACACATGGGGCTCATCAGAATTCTGTGTGAAGCCATATTCCGTAATGGCCTCATTGAATCTCTAATTCCATGACCTCGATGCTTGCTTCAATCCATAAATGGATCTTTGAAGCTTGCATACTAGGTTTGGATACTTTGGATCGATAAAACCCTCAGGTTGTGCCATGTACACATCCTCGAGTAACTTTCCATTAAGGAAAGTGGTCTTAACATCCATATGCCATATCTCATAATCGTACCATGCAGTTATGGCTAGTAGTATCCTAATGGATTTGAGCATAGCAACTGGTGAAAAGGTTTCATCATAGTCAATTCCTTGAACTTGCCTGAATCCTTTTACCACCAATTGTCCCTTGAAGGTGTTGTCGGCTTTTAACTTGAAACACCACTTACAACCTATCACCTTAGCACCCGGAGGTGGATCCACCAAGTTCCATACTTGGTTATCGTGCATAGATTGCATCTCAGCCTCCATGGCTTTGCACCATTGATCTAAGTGTGGGCTTTCAACAGCCTCCTGATAGGTCTTGGGCTCCTCTTGGTCAACGACTATAAGGTCCCCATCATCAGTCACAAGAAAGCTGTACCTCTCTGGTTGATGACGTGTCCTACCAGACCTTTTAAGGTCCTGCGCAATCGGTTCTGGTTCCTCAATTTCTTGAGTAGTCAGATCGGTTCCCGAAGCATCCTTAGCAGTAGCTACAAGAGTTTGTGAGTCTTGAACTTTTGAAAGTTCAACATTACTCCCACTGTCTCTCTTGGAAAGGAATTCCTTCTTTAAGAAGACTGCATTTCTGGCTATGAAAACTTTGTTTTCCGCCGGATCGTAGAAGTAATAACCCTTAGTTTCCTCAGGGTAACCCACAAACTGGCACTTGATAGATTTGGACTCGAGTTTGCCACTTGTCAATTTCTTAACATGTGCATCATTGCCCCAAATCTTCAAGAAGGAAACATTGGGCTTTCAGCCCTTCCATAGTTCATATGGTGTTCCCTCAACTGCCTTGCTTGGTGTATTATTAAGAATGTAAGCAGCTGTCTCTAAAGTATATCCCCAAAAGGAGATTAGGAGTGTAGCATGACTCATCATCGAGCGGACCATGTCAAGCAAGGTCCTATTCCTCCTTTCCGACACTCCATTCCACTGAGGTGTACCAGGAGGAGTGAGTTGGGATACAATCCCACACCCTCTCAAAAACGAGTCAAACTCTTGGCTCAAATATTCACCCCCATGGTCAGACCGAAGTGCTTTTATTTTCTTACCAAGTTGGTTTTCTACTTCATTCTTAAAGTCCTTGAACCTTTGGAGAGTCTCAGACTTATGCTTCATCAGATACACGTAACCATATCTGCTAAAGTCATCCATGAAGGTGACGAAATACAGAAAACCAGATCTAGCACTATTGCTCATTGGGCCACATACATCGGAATGTATTAGCTCCAATAGCTCTGAGGCCCTTTCCACAGTCTTGCTAAAAGGCGCCTTTGTCATCTTGCCTCTCAAACAAGATTTGCATATGTCATAAGACTGGATGTCAAATGACCCTAGCACTCCACTAGAGTGAAGCCTAGCTATGCGCTTCTCATTTATATGGCCAAGTCGACAATGCCAGATGTAAGTAGGATTAATTTCATTTTGTTTAATCCTTTTAGTATTTATGTTATAGATTGAACTTTCACGTTTTAGATCAAGGATATATAAGCCATTTTCAAGAAATGCTGTTCCATAAATAATATTGCCACATTGCATAGAAATTCTACCATGTCCAATATTAAATACGAAACCAGAAATATCCAACAAAGAAACGGAAATAATATTCCTGCGCATCGCAGGTACAAAATAACATTTTCTTAGTTCCAAAACAAGTCCACTAGGCATCTCCAAGAAATAATCTCTGATCTCCATGGCCTGAACTCGAGCACCATTTTCGACTCGAAGATCTACTTCTCCAGATCCTAATAATCTCCTATTTCTTAGACCCTGCACATTTGAACAAATGTGAGATCCACATCCAGTGTCCAAGACCCAAGATGTAGAAATAGCCAGATTAATCTCAACAACATAATTACCTGAAGCAGCAGTTTTGCCCTTCAGTTGCTCCTTAGCTTTGGACATGAGCTCTTCCAGTGCTCCTGCTAGGATTCGTCACTGGAAACCGACCGACAAAAGTGTGGAAAAACACGTCGATTTCCTAGAATCCGGGTCCCGGGAGCTTCAGTAGTGAAAATAAAAAACAAAACACAAAGGAGGGGTATAAATGTCTTACCAAGATATCTCGTAAGAGATAGAAGAAGACTGTAGAAATCAAGTATAGATTTCCTCCACCGATGGGTACACGAACGGCTCTTGGACTGAAACCCGTGCTAGCGACTCGGAAAATTCAAGAAGAGAGGGAGAGAGCAATTTTGGGCAGCCAAGAGTACTTGTTAGAGTAAATTGGTAGAATCAAATTTTCCCTTATATATCTTACTAAAGAAGAAGGCAAAATATCCAAGTAAGCAAAGTCCCACTTTGCTTACCAAAAAGTCAACCATGACTCACCAATTCACTCATCACATTTTATCTCAAAATGAGTCATCTTCCTTGCCACATCACATGGAGAATTCGGCCAAGAGTTGATCAAAAGGATGGGATATTTTTCTCATTTGTCTTTAATCATAATGACCAAGAATATCCAAGTTAGTAAAGTCCAACTTTGCTAACCAAAAGTCCACCATGACTCACCCATTTGATCATTACCTTTTGTCCAACAATGACTCACTCTTCTCATCTTAAATACTCATCATTCTTGCCTTAAAATCCACCATGAATTTCGGCCAAGACATGATGAATAAGTTAGCTTACCATTTCAAGCCCTAGCCCACTTTAATTCTTTGGTTTTTATTTGATTTCAAATAACATTTTAATTCAACATGTATGTAAGTATATTATACCATATAATATGTTACATACATCTAAATTAAAATTAATTTGACACATCAAATTCATCAAGGAATTAAATTAGACACATATAAGTTGAGATACATGTAAACCTATACATGTATAAATATTTCCACCTAGGAAATAATCTCCTAAATTAATTCATTGAATTAATTACAAGAATGCCAAAATAAATATTAATGATATTCTTTTGATCAATCTAATTGATCTATAATATAACTAATAAATCTCTCTCTCTTCAAACGTGTATACTCTAAGTACACATTTAATCCGACTAATTAAAGTCCAGACGTTCAATGTGTATGATCCAATGGGCCCGTCTTTATGTTGGCAGTGGGCCAAGGCCCACAGACTATAGGCGGGCTCTAGCAAGCCACTGCAACCCCTAATTAAGATGGAGATAGCAGTCAAACTGTTACCGTAACCCTGTAGTTGAACTTGTATGTCCCATGTCACTGATATCGGTGTCCAACACAGAGGCATGGTTGATCACCCTCTATATGTGTCTGGACATTACTTGATCCCGAATGAACTGATTCTCACAAACAAGATCTAATCTTGTTTGGGTGTGGTCACACTCTTATCAGTAACATTCATCAAGAGGCCGGTGATATCGTCTCAGTAAAGTACTGAGTGACATTCCCTTCTGCATATCCATAGTACTGCCATGCTCACTGACACACCCGAACGTACCCATACTTGGCACCCTTTTACAGGCCCGTTAGGGGTACACTAAAGTGTGCCACTTCACATGTAGCACCATCATATGGTCCGGTCAAAGGACTTATGCAAGTACTACGCGAGAATCATTTGTGATGCTATACCATGTAGATTCCCGTTAAGTGGATCAATCCAGTACCATGCCCCTTTTTGCATGTACCCATTAACCTGGTTGACATTCCATGTTCTATAACCGGTAAGACACCACCATACAACCAGGCTAATGATAGTCTTTAGTTCCATTCATTCCCATGATTGGAACAGATTACGGATGACTTTATGGCCATATCGTTTTCCCTATCCAAAGTCTTACTGCCTAGTGCATGACACTTGACAACATGGATATGGATATGTCCATTGGATACTCTATTTAAAATATAGCACAAGACATATAGTAAATAGATTAATGCCTTTATTTCCTGACACAAATTGTATAATACATAAAGTTCACATTAATGTACAAATGTATGATACAAAGACAAGGAGTAATGCCTCGGGACTAGGGCATATCCAACAGCTCCTTCTCATGACACTCATGGCAGACATCGTCAGGAGAAGCAACCCTTGCTTTAGGTTGGGCCACCACCTTTTTGCCCTTAGCCTTGGCCTTTTGGGCCTTAGCCTTGGCCTTAGATTTGGCCTTTCCCTTAGCAATGGGTGTATTGCCCTTGTTCACCAGTAATACTTTAGGAGTCTTCTTAAGAGACTGCTCAGCAAGCTTGAGCATGCCATGCAGCTCAACAACTGATTTATCCAATCCTTGCATATGATAGTTCATGATAAACTGGTTGTAAGACTCAGGAAGTGACCCGAGAATAATGTCTGCTGCCAAGTCCTGTAGAACTGGCGAGCCGAGGCGGGCAAGTGTATCAATATACCCCTTCAACTTTAGCGCATGAGTGCTAACAGAAGTCCCAGTTGCCATCACAGTTGTGCAAAGTGCCTTACTTATCAGGTAATGTTCCTGACGAGCCTGATCTTGGAACATCTTTTTAAGCTGATCCATCATCTCATAAGCATGCTTATCCATAAACTACTTCTGAAGATCAGAAGTCATGGTACCCAGCATGAGGCACGAGACATCTCGGTCATCCCTCACATGCCGATCGTGCTGCTCCACCATCACCGTGGTGACGCCTCGACCTGCGGGAGGGCCAGTTGGTAAAGGAGCATTCAGTACATACTCCTTGGACTCTTGTCTAAGAACTATTTGTAAGTTCCTAGCCCAGTCCAGGAAGTTAGTCCCTGAAAGCTTCTCCTTCTCCAAGAGTGACCTAAGTGAGAGTGAGTTGTTATTGGTTGCAGCCATTTAAATTGCTTAAGAGAAATGGGATTATCTACACGGAAGAAATCATTACTTGAGTTAGAAATAAAGGACTTTTAAGCCAATTCAAATTAATAATCCAATTTTAATTTGTTCATTGGTGATGTTAATTGGCTGACTCGACCAAGATCCACAACTTATCAATGACTGGCCGAACTAAGGCTCGCTAACCAACCATTGATTCGTTTGGTAAGACAACCTATCCAATCCTTCCACGAAGGACTCTTGGTTTGATGGGCTTATTGACACTTTACCCATCTCTGCTTAGGGCCCGCTCTGAGCTAATGCTACCCATGTTGAGTCAAACCACCATTCACATGTTAACCATACCAAGTATCCTAACCCTCGACGGCCCACCGAATACTACAATGTACCCAGCTAGGGCATGGCGCACATTGCAGCATCAATGGGAGGAAGAGGTGTGAATGTGGGAAGCACTTTTAAACGACTCAATATTTTAATTTCAGATTATAATAAAGTGATACGGCTTAGCATAAATAAACGCGGGTAATAATTTGGTGATCCATACATCCATATTATATGACAAATGCAATAGCATACTTAATTTAAAATAAATGAGATCCTATAGGCCTTTAATTACAACCTAATGAAAAACTAGATATCCTATCTAATTCTTCATGGGCCGGACTGCAATCCTTGTTGGGCTCCCATCATGGGCTTGCTCCATCTGGGCCTTCCTCCATACTTGATGCAATTACAATAATTTTGTAAAATAAAATCTATTTTAAAATTACATCAAAATAAAAAATGGCATGCAGGTCATATTTCCCAAAATTAAATTACAACCGATAATAATTTAGGGCCCATAGAACTAAACATCAGATTTCAAACAAAGTACCTGTCGTGCACATACATACCAATATGATGCATGATCATGGCATTCCAAATTAAAATTAAATGTTAAGCAGAGTTACTTAGGGTGAAATCGCCAATTTTAACAAATGTGACTAAGGCCCATAAAGACTCAATGGATAACATCCATAAATTCAAAATTAACAATTTTGCTCCCACTTGAATTTGGGCCGCACAAATTTAAAATTTAGCTCTCCCAATTTTAACCGGTGTAACGGTTTATTGGGCCAATTTCACAAAGTCCATATTCAATTTAATATGCAAACAATTAAATTAAATATGTATGCCAACAAAATAAACAATTTAAATACAAATTAATTTAAAAAAATTTAATTTAATTTGCATTAGGGTCCGGGATAAAAAATAACCGCAAAATCCAAAAAACCGGACCCAAAACCCGCGCGCGACAGCCAGCTGCCAGCAGCTGCTGGTGTTGCCACGCAGCAGCCAAGCTGCTGTGTACCGCAACAGCTATGGCCAAGAATTGGAATCGCAAAAGCGATTCCAATTTTGGCCAACTTCATTTTTTTTTCTTTTTAAATCATAAAAAAATATATATCCAGCCAACAAATAAGAATAGGTAATCAATAAAAAAATGGATTGAAAACCAATTGGGGAAAAATAATCAAAAACCCCAATCCAATAGTTTTAGGGTTCATAAAAAACAAAACCAATTTAATAAGAACCCTAAAACCACATCCTTGAAACCCATTCTTTCTTCAAGAACGCTTTTAAGAACCAATTCTAATCAATCTAATAGACAAAACCTAGGCTCTGATACCACTGTTGGGATTCGTCATTGGAAAAATAACATGGCGCAGCGGAAAATACACCGTTTAAAATTTCCTAGAATCCACCTATCGTGTCCAATTACCATTGATTAGAATAAAATCAATTTGAATCAACAGAAATTAAGTCACCGGATTCGTCTCTTCTAGATACTGCTGCAGAATCGTTTCTTGAAACTGCGATCTCCAAAGTCCGGTGCACGACCAACTATTGAGCGGGAACTGGTGCTAGCCGAAGACGAGAAGGAATGGAGGTTTAATGCTTGGATTTTCGGCTGTTTTGGGGCTGCTCTTGGTGGCTGAAATTTTCGGCAATTAATTAAGGTTGAATTAGGGTTTTATTGCTTAAGTGTGCCCTTATATAGACACCTTGTCTAATTGGGTTTTAATTAGGTTAATTAAACCTAAGCCCACTAGGATTATAATTACATAAATAGACTTTAATTAAAAAGTATATACTATGTAATTTAATTCCATTTGGCTAAATTTAATTACCCCTAAATAAAATTAAATCACACTTAAGTAAATACAATACATATATTTAATTTTCCTACTTAAGAAAATTATTTAATTAATTGTTTACTTTATGTAATTCAATTAATTGATAAATTAATTAATTACATTATGTAAACTTATTAATTAAATTAAATTCAACCCAATGTTAATTAATTACCTTGACACCGAATGTCAATTAATTAATGAACACATTCCTTTCAATGTACATTACATGTACAATTTCTATAAGTTTCGGCTCAATTGATCTATGTACACGATCCTATGGGTCTATCTTTATGTTGGCAGTAGGTCCAAGGCCCACAGACTGTAAGTGGGTTCTAGCAAACCATTACAGCACCCAATTAAGACAGAGATGCAGCAGTCTTTCGAAGACACTCACCTGGTAGGAATCTCATAGTGTCCTTTGCCTAGTGATATCGATATGAATAAACAAGAGGCATGGTGTCCGTCATCCTCTTCTTTTGTTTATTATATTTTTTGATCTTGAGTTGACTGATTAATCAAATAAGCACCGACTTACTTGGATATGGCCATACACATATCAGTCCCACTCATTAAGTGGCCAATGATATCATCTCGGTGTTACCCGAGTGGCAATTCCATCACTTCATCATCAATATCAACATGTTCACCAGTCCACCCAATCATACCCTTATTTAGTATCCTTTTACAGACCTGTTAAGCGTATGTCAAAGTGAACTAGATTCCATATTGATATTATAATGAAATCTGGTCTGAGGACAAAAGAGACCAACTCAAGAAAGACCTATGACGCGACAACCATGTGGCTTTCTTATGCTGATCGATCCAGTCCCATGTCAACGACATGTACCTATATTCATGATTGACTATAAAAGTACTATGGCTAGTTAAGAACTGCCATACAGTCATCGAATATACAAGTCTGTGGTTCTATTCGTTCCCATGATTAGAACAGACTTGTGATAGGTTTTATGATTATCAATTAATGGATACTCTACTCATATTATAGCACAAGATATAAATGAAATAGATTAATTACCTTTATTAATGTGACACAAATAATGTATTTATACAATAAGTCTTAATATATAATACAAAATATAAGAATCCAATGCCCTAAGAACTAAAATCAAATTCTTTCAAAAGTAGCACCTAACGAATAAGGCGTGACTTAGCATCTTTCTTAAACAAGTATCGCAAAGCAGCATGATTTGTATAAATTATAACTTTAGAACCTAACAAGTAAGATCTAAACTTATCACATGCAAACATAACAGCCAACATTTCTTTTTCCGTAGTTGTATAATTATACTGTATAATTAAATTTTAAAAGAAAATTTAATAAAATAACAAAAATCAACAATGAAAATAAACACATAAAAATATAAAATAAAATTCTATAATCCACAAATACTTAACAAACACCAAATGAGATAACAATTATTCCCCGGCAACGGCGCCAAAAACTTGTTGCTCGCTTTATATTCAGTATAAATCTCTTACTTAACTTTTGATTATAATTTTAATAGTAATTTTAATAATAATTTCATTCAGAGATTAGTGCTCGCAAGTATACGAATCGCAATGTAGAAATAAAAGATATCGATCCCACGAGGACTAAGTATGTACACTTTGGTTTGTTTTTCTTCGCGTTTATAGAGTATCGAATTATAAAGTATGGAGAAATGGGTAAATGGCAAGTTAAGTCAATTAATGCACTAGTATTGAGTTGAGTTGTTGTTTAATATCTTAGTTACATAAATATACAAGCATTTTATCTTTGATTTTCGTTGCACATTCGTTAATTGTTTATTCAATCCTTATGATAAGAGTATGTCGTATTAGTTCTATTTCAACGGGCATGTCTAGAAATAGATTTTATTCAATAACTCATAGACAAATTATCGAATACCTTTGCCAAAATAACTAAAGGTCTTAATACACAATGGCCAAGCTATATCAAGATGATCTCCAATTAATTTAACAAAGTGAAGCAAAACAATCATACATTATAATTTATTCTATCTTATTAATTAAACAAGACAAAGTAAAATGCGAACTTCTTTATATCTTATTAAGAATCACAATACATACTTGGCGTTAGTCATGCAATGAAGAGTAGGATATAATAAAACTTATTGATATTGATATCGTATATATTCAATACAAATACAAGTGTGATGCTCTTATAAAGGAAAAGCATAAAAATAGACTTAAGAAAGCGATAGTATTCCCGTCTATCACACGGGAAACACTCCCTCAAGCCTATAGGTATATTGCAACCTCGGGGGTATCTTTTCTCTATATAGCGACAATACTTGATTCAAAGACCTTGGCGTTAGGCTCCCCTTTATGTATACTAAATATTACAACAACACTCGAACTCTCTAGACACTCTATTTCTCTAACTTCTGCCGATTCTCTCTCTCTCTCTCTCTTTGGCGTCCCATTGGGGGCACAACTTGCAATCTGGAATTCCGTCTCTATTTATAAGCATTGAAGCATTGTGTCCCTTTATGAAATGTTGTGTTGGTTTGTTGAATGGTTGTGTCTCTTTGCAAAGTTGTGTTGGTTCATTGAATAGTTATGTCTCTTGAATGCTATTGGTTCTTCTTGGAAAGTTGTGTCCTTTCATGAAGAATTGTGTCTTTATATGAAGGGTTATGTCTTTTCATGAAGAGTTGTGTCTTTTCATGAAGGATTGTCTTTATCCATAGTGGCGGTTGAAGTTCCGAACGGATAAGATCGAATACTTGCTACTAAGTGCATGTCACGATCGTGACAGAGTGTCGCAGTCGTGATTCATACGAGTTTTTGGCAAAACGCTAAAGTTAAAGTCTGCCCATATGCTAGGTCGCGACCGTGCTATCCATCACGCTCGTGATCTGTCTCTTTTCTTTAATTTCTTTGTTTTTGCTTCCTTTTATAGTTAAATTCCATATATCTGCATATTTAGACTTTAAAACTGTAAATCATAAAAAAAAGCAATACCAACGTGAAATCTAATATAAAATAAGTAAAAACATCGCAAATTCCTTATAGATTATATCATATATAAGTGTCTTTTTAGCAGTTATCATAGATAGAGTAATATAATCCAACAAGATGTCCCTGAGACCATGCGGGGTTAGGTGTACAACAATAGTTTTTCCAAGGGGAAAATTATGAACTTCACGAGCAAGGAACCAAGACACATGCATGGACTAATTATGAACCAAGCTCCAAATAGACAAATAAATGTTCTACTGGATGAAACTTGTTGCAGGAAATATGAACGATTCAAACCATTGTTCACAATATTTTTGTTGTAGCACTCCACCTTTAACCTTTCATTTGCTTTCACTTCAAACCAAGATACTCTGAAACCTTACATTCAAAGAGTTTCGACTCTTAGTATATGTAAAAAATTTTAATTAGGAGATAAGCTATCTAACGAGTGCCTAATCAATCTCGAATTAAGTATTCAAATATATTTTTGTTTAAAAAAAAAGAGTTGTTTGAAACTTTCTTTTTTAACATTACTGTTATTTTTAAGTTAAGAAACTAAGTGGAGAATGGAATTATTGAGTTTAGAGAGACATGAAATAAACAAATTTACAATTTTATTTATCTACATGTATAATTTAAAACATAAAAGGGTTTACTATTCTATTTATCATAGATTACTCAATCACATTGTTATCAAAGAAACTATCCTTAATTTAAAGAGTTAGGGTAAGTGCAATAACTATAGTTTCAATAGCTAGACATTGATTAAAATTGACATTGTGGCTCTATATACTAAGATATTGAGAAGTATGAGACTCCAGAAAAAGAGATTAAAATCCTTGGTTTACGTATAAGTAACAAGAAGCAAATATATATCATGAAAAGAGGATGATTTCGTGGCAAATTTTGGTTGCAATTAAGCTTAATCACAAAAATGTGTCTATTCCAATAAAAGCCTAAAGCAAAGACAATAATTATTGTGATGAGATTAATCTTTTTAATAACAAAGACAATACCATTATAAAAGATGGCGCATAATAACTTTTCAACTTTGCTAACAAAGTTGGTTGGGGTGGTAAGAGATTGATATCTCTGCTTAGCTTTTAACGTTAAACATCTCCATATTTATAAACCAACCTTAAACAAGAAAAAGTAGAACACTTGTACTTGATTAAAAATGTTTAAGGCTATTAACAAAAAGATAAGAAAAAATCTCCATCTCATTGAGAGTCAAAGCCAATCCAATCTCAACACCACCTTTCCCATCTCTACTTTCCGCCATAGAAAACGATCCTGTCCTATCTACAGAAGTCACTTCAACCAATTTCGGCTCTCCCCACCCAAAATCACTCTTATATACCTCAAATCGATGCGACCCCGCCACCCCAATGTTCACTGTCGAACCTGCCTCCGCCTTCATATACTCGGCCAGCACCTCTTTTGCCCCATCGATTACTCCTTTCTCAATTCCTTTCATCGTCTGTTTTAACTCTCCAACCAGAAACACAAACCCATTTTCTTCCATTACGGCTCCTGCTTCTAATCTCACACCATGTGGGAATACGCAATTCCCAAAATAATTCGCCGGAACAGGAGGATCTATTCTTGATCTGCAGTCCACCATAAACCCCAATGCTAATTTTATCTTCTTTCCCAGTCCTTTACATCTGATGATATTGAATGCTACATAAGCATATGTAAGCACAAAAGTTGAGAAATTTGAATTTCCTCCTCCAATCTCTGAAATTACCTTCTGCCTGAGTTTTTTAATGTCCTCGCTGGACAACCGGAATGTTCCCCTTACTAATTTGCTGTCGGATGGTGTAGAAATTGGGATTAGATTTAAGCTTCTACGGTTAGAATTGGTACCCATTTTTGAAGCTAGGGTTATCCAATTGTTCAAATAAACCATATCTATGCCTTCAGTGTCTCGAATGATTTTCCGATCGAGAAACGGAGTTAGCTCCGGTGGCAAAGTTGAGTTCTGTTTGGATATGTGAGCCCATGCTTTAAGGAACATGATTATGCTTTTCCCGTCGGAAATGGCGTGGTGAGAAGCAACTCCGATTGAAAATCCGTTTCTAGGAAAAAACGTTATTTGGAAGGAAACTATTGCGGCTTTTGTTTCGGATACGGATAATTTGGGGATGTAATGGTATGAATCGGTGGCTTCACGGATTGCATCGCCGGAGAGATGGTGAAAGTCGGCGGAAGATTCTGCGACGGTGACTGAAACAGCGTCGTTTAAGGTGCAATGAATGAAAGGTTTTGGAGAATGCGAGGGCCAAGTGAGGTTGCCGGCGAGAGGGGGGAAATGGAGGAGAGCCAGAGAGAGAGATTGTTTCAGTTTAGGTAGGACGGAGGAGTAGAAGAAAGAAGAATCGGCGCCGGCTATTTCATAGAAGAAGATGCGCTCAACTGGATGGAATTTGAACCACAAAGTGTCAAAAAAAGTAAGAGGTAGAGTTAACTCGGTCACTGACTCAGGCGAGTGTAACGGAGGAGTAATTTGACAGACCTCCATTACTTTTACAGGGCTGGGAGTTGACGCCATTAAACCTAACAAAGAAGGGATCTATTTTCGTATGAACTGGAGTCCTTATATAATGCAGTTTGTTGGGCACTGTCAGAAGTATAATTTTTCAACAAAAAGATTCGAATTAATATTAATTACAATGTTGGGATATTATAAATATTTAATATTAAATATTAAGATATGTGGTTTTCTTAAATAGTTCGTTTATGAAAATGGAAATCACAACTTTTAAAAATCAAACTCTTGACCCATGTCAGGAAAATTTTGTGAAATATAATGAAATTAGATGCCAAATATGCTAGCAATTGAAATAAATATCCATACATAAGCAAATAAATTTGGTAAATTATCTGGCGGGGATTCATGGATTGATGTACGTATCTATACATATTTTTATTATTATCCTTCTACTTATCGTTCAATTAAATATATAAATCAAAAGTTAAATTAATAATCCAGCAATCGTTATCAATATAATAATAATAAACTAACAGTGAAACAGTAGTACAGACGGTTCAAGAGCAATATATTATTTATTCATAATGAAAATTAACAATATTATTAATATATACAAATATATACTAATTAATACTATACTTTTCATTTTGAAAATAGTTATAACTGAGAGCGAAAGATTAATTCATACCTATTTTTGAACTTAATTCATATATATTAACGATAAAATGGGTTATTTTTTTACATTTAAGTTGAAGGATACAGCTTCTGTACAGTCGAATCGGCTCTCACATTTTGATCAAAGATGATTTATATTAATACAACAATTCTGAAAAACAAGTGTTGTTCATAATAATAATAATAATAATTAATGAAGGTTATTAATCCATTTTTGAAGAGACGTACATCCAGCCAGTGCACTACCAGAGCAAAAACCAAAAAAATGTGATTCCATCAGTGTGATATTGTGACCATACGTCTTAATTTGTTATTTAATTAATTCTTTCTGTTATGTTTAGTCTAATATATACAGTGTTTAATAAGGGTACTAATTTCATTCAGCTTTAACAGATTACTTTGTCTTCATACAAATTTAAGTTAATTAATTCATTTATAACAATTCCCCTAAAAAAAAATTATGACTGGTGAATAGATTTTCTGACATGTAAACAAAAAATAAAAGTATCGGAAATTAATTCAATTCAATAACAACATAATCAAATTAATCCAAACAACAACTTCAATATTTATACATGGGGCACGCTAACAATTAATCTTTTATAATTGGTGGAGACAAAGAATTACCCTTAACATCATAACTTTTTGATAGGTTTCAAATAGTTCTAGTTGAAGATTGATTATGAATTGAAGAATTACTCTCAATTCTAGTAACAAATTTCTCCATATTTCTTATTTCTAAAATAGTAACACAATCAAATTATTCAATATAAACTTAAAATCTGAAAACAATTTTAATCTAAATTTCCAATAATAATATTGAATGTATATATAAAACTAGTACTAATCCAGGGCAATGCTCCACATGAATTTAACATTATATAAATAGAAGTATAAAAATATATATTAAGGTTATTTAATTATTAAGAGTCCATTTTTTTAACGTATTTTTGTATTTCATAATTATTGCAATTCAAAATATTTAATATTTTAAAATCTCTTAAACATATCTAAGTATATACCAAAAAAATTACATATATTAATATACAATTTATAATTTATAATATAATTAATTTACGGAAATAAAGTTATTAATTTTTTTTTTTTGAATAATACATCTTGATTACTATATGATGTGAAAGTACATATTAATATATTGTTCATAAACTATAACAAAAATTTTAGTTACGTTTGTTGAATTGAATTAATTCATTATTCATAAGCATCAGCAAAAGGACCTTAAAAGTTTTTAATAATTTTTCTTTCTTCTTTTTTTTTTTTTTTTTTTTTTTTTTTTTACAATCCTACTTTTCAATGGTGTATAAAGAGGTTGAATATTATGTTATCTTTATCAAGTGCAAAAAAATCGAGGTATGTACATAAAGTCATAACCTATTACTAACAGAAAAAAATTAATTACTTTTGCTAGGTAGATGCTAATCTTGTTGCTTCATTTGATCCTGCTCATGTTAATTGTGTATCTGCTGTTTGTTTTTCTTTTGAGGAAGAATGTTGCCTTTATTATTATTATTATTATTATTATTATTATTATATAGTTTGGTTTCCCACAAAGTAATTTTGAATGAGTCTGCACTACCGTGACGGGTATTTTTAAGCCCAAGTCCACATCCAGACTAATCTCCAATTGAAGATCAGTAGAGGCCTATTTCTGGGAGTTGTCTCTCCAATTGGTGTTTTTTACATCCATAAGTTTCAAACTCGAGACCTTGTTTAAGTAAATCTAAGCCTCCAACCGCTTGGACCAACACTAATTGATACCTTTATTATTAAATTGAGGTTATCCTGCCATAGTTTCCATAATAGCGAACATTAAGAATAACAATAATACAGAATAATGCCCTTCCAAACATATTTATCAAAGTGGTAGCAGATATAGCAGTAATATGATCATGTCAATAATTAGAAATCTAATGATCAACCTAGAAGTGACTCTCCTTGTTATCAAAGATAACAGATTATCCATGAGTAGCAATTACTTTGGGAAAAACATCAAATTTGAAAGTCTAAAATAGTTAAATTTTCGCAAACAATTTCTATTCAAAATGGTATGAACAGATGCAAATACTAATCATTTTAGGAGCCTTCTCTGTCAACTTCTCTGTTTGTTTTGCCAAACGTAACTTCTTCAATAGAAACCTATAGGTTGATAGAGAAACTAATGCATTGTAGATGAATTCCACGCATGTTAGGCATCGGGGATCAAAATTACTCAGGTTGTGATAAATTTAAATCTTGCATACAGAAAAAAGAGTGTGTCAAGTTAACATCATCAAGCATGCAAGCATGTAACCATTGGTGAACAAATAAGGATATATGCATTCTTTAAGGGGAAAAAAAACCTATTCATCAAATTCTCTTTAAGGGCACATGCATTCTCAATAAAATGTCAGCAGAGTTACATGTCTTCATGTCGGTATATCAGCTTTAGAAACTCCAAGTCTCCAATATGCTCCTATTGCTGACTAATGACCAGCCACATTCCCGTTAGGTACTAAATATATGAAACTTGTTAAAGCATGTGTCTGAAAAAGGATCTTGGCGTGGGTAAAACGAAGCTAAGAAAACAGAGCAATTTTTAAATTAACTCTACAGTTAACTTTTCACATTAATTAGAAGCAATACATGTTATTTGATGGAAAATAGCTAGGAAATAAGTAAAAAAGTTGTTAACCAGATTAAGTTTAACAAATGTATGAAGATAATGAAACATAATCATACTATCTTGACTCTTTAGGTATAGTAAAACAAGGGCCAGTCCTTTCATCATCTGGGAAAAAAATTGCTTTAGCAAATGGAGAGAAAACTTCGCCTTTTCTCATTTTCTTTACATAAAGTTTAAAATAACTGCAAGATTTAAATAAGTGCCAACTTATTCTATGCGAAGCTTCTTAGTTGGTGAAGGATTCACCACTATTGTTATCATCAATTATAAAGTATTATCAATGCTGCCATGGTCTATCTCCTAAGATGGAAAAAATCAGTGCTACGCTCACTGTCAATCAGAGGATGTTCAGAATTGTCATGTTCAATTACTTCCCTGATTATAAGAGAAACCAAGAAAAAGCAAGGAAAAAAATCTTGAAAAGTAAAACCAAAGACAATAAATAATGGATGGACTCTCTCCAATTGTGAATCAAGTATTTTGGGTTCCCCAACATAAATGGTGGAAAGCAAATAATCATAAAATTTGAAAATAGAAGCATTTATGATTTAGCAATGGGGAACTTAACTCTTTGAATAGCTCAATTTGTGACTCATTCACTGGAAAACTGGCATCATCAGTGCTTCCTTGAAATTTTATGAAGAGAGAGTAAATGAGAGCAGAAAAAATGCACAAAGCAAAAGAGAAACGCAACATGTACTGACTCGACATGGGGTAAACTATGAGTAATTTTATCAAAAAGATGCTGGTTTCACATCATCCAACTTTGCCATTATAATTGAATCGATCTCGCAAATCTCCAGTCTAACAAAGAGATAGTAGGAAATCGCTTAAGACGGAATTGCTGCAGTTTAAAACCACGTGAAACCATAAGATGCAACGGAGATTGAACAGAGTAGAGGTCGTAAATGTGTAGGAGAAAGTGGAATCAATCACCTATTTACGCAGCAGATTTGAAGATCAGGAACTAATTGTAACCACCGGACCATGATGAAAGGTGATAAATCCGACCAAGACGGTAGGTACAACGTAACAATGTTATCGCCGTTGCCATTAGCAGTAGGATGAGAAGCAATATTTTCTCCGTAGATTCGAAAGAAAGACGAAAGAAAAGTACAAAGCAACTGCGATTTACAATTTCAGAGGAAGGAAGATGAAGTTTTAGAATTGAAGAAATCTACTTTGATACAGGGTAAGAGAGATAAAGTTGAGATGAAAAACTGTTTAACACGTTTTGTGCTAGCAGTTCTTAGAAGAGAAGCGGTTATCAGAAGAGAAACCGTTTTAGAGCAATTTTAGGGAGTGAACATGAGCCGAAGAGAAAGAAGCAAAGAAAAATATTGCAGAAAAAAAAAATATAATAATAATGACACGTCAGCATAAACAACTTCTAGCTCTGAATCCGCTTATTGCCCGGTTCAATAAACTATCATCTTCAACATACACGTATATCTAGTAAATTCTTCTCATATCACAAAAATTTCTAATTTTTTAAAACATTTTTTAAAACTGAATTAAAAATCAAACAATTACTCTTATAGGAAACAAAGAACTAGATATAAGATACAATGATTAAACAACAAACATACTTACACTATTAATTTTTTTTTTTTTCTCAATCTTATAATTTCTACACTACAATATATGATAATATTAGGGAAAGACTTAACCTATCCGATTTATTCATTTAGTATCCACGTGTTGATTTGGTCATAATTGCTCTTATTATAATAAATAGATCACTGTGAGTCTTCACTATTATTCTCTAAACTACCAATATTATCCATTTCATTAAATACCAACATTTTAATTACTCTAAACACTAAATGTTCTCAATTGATATAGGTTAGGTACTAAAAAAAATTAATAGAACATGTACTAAATGATAAGATTGTGGATATATCATCCCAAAAAAGATTTTTTTGTTGATAATGTTAACATAAAATAATTTGGTGTTTTTTACCATTCACTAAAATGTAAACGAAATTAATCAATGTCATTATACTTATTTTTTTTATAACAAAATTGTGTTCCTATAACCAAATCTTGATATAATATGATCTTAATAAAAATATTTACTTGTAATGAATTTTGTTTTAATTTTCAAATAATTATATATAAAATTATATTTAGTATAATGACTTAAAATTAAGAAATGTATTACTACTCTTAAGTTAAAAAATTATAAAATTTCAGTATTATTTTTGTAGAAAATGACTTATTTTTTTATATTGTTTTTACCTTATTCATTATATAATATAATACAAAATTTATAAATATATTAAATATTTAAAATATAAATAATAATGAAACACATAAATATTTCTTCATAATTATATTATAATTTTTTATATCCTTCTTATACATGGTATTTAATATTGCGGTATATATATAAATAATTGATCATTAACAATAACAATATATATACATATACATAAAATTCGAAAGTTAATTCAAATATATTATTAATTTAAATAACAGTAACAAAAACTAATGCATCGTAATGACTTTAAACAATAAACTAAAAAAGATTTAAAAATTGACAATAATTTTTCTTTTGATGTCATGAGGAGTTACAATTGATAAGAAAAAAAAATGAATTAAGTAGTCTAAACAACAATTGAAATATAAAACTACAATAATTATAATTTGCAATTATAACTATACAAAACAAATTATAATTTTCGTATATGAATGGTTAAAAAAAGAAAGGAGAAAAAGACCACATAAAGAGAGACCAAGAGAAAACAAATCATCTTTAACTACAGTTAAATCCTTTCAAATAATTTATATTTCTCTTTTTTTTTTTTCAAGTCTACTTGCTCATCGCTAGACTTGTTCATGGGCCCGGGAGCCCGTCCAAGCCCATGCTCAAAGGGCTGGGTTTGGGTAGCTAAAATATAATATAGGCCCGCCCAAGCCCGAGCCCATAAAAGCTCGTAAAAAATAGGGCTGGCTTTGGGTAGTTTATTTATATGGTGGCCGGCCCGAGCCCGGCCCGTGTAGTAATAAAAAAAAATAAAAAACATAATTATATGTATATAATTAATAAAATATATAATTAATTATATATAAACATTTATACAAATAACTCCGCTGCATTTATAGATGATGTATTATTAATTTGTAATTTATTTTCTTTAGTATTTAGTTAGTACATTGATGATCTCCAAAATTTCATTTAAATTATTATTTTTAACAAATTCAAAGGGAAAGATGTAAACGGTAAAAATATTCTAGATTAATAGTATTTAGATTAGGAATAATAGTTATTGAACTATCCTAGTTTTCATGTATTAATATGACAATTTGTATTGTGAAATTATTATCTTTGCACAGTTTTACATGAATTTTCTGATTCGAGAAATTTGGGTAATAGAGGTTTTTTTTTTTTAATTGAAACAAACATAAATTCTATGAATTGGGGAAAATTCTTATATTCTTCAAGTAAGGGAAATAGCATCTTGGTGATTATTGGAATGTGACAACTTCTTTACCACCCTTTTCAATTAGTAATATAAAATTAGTTAATTAATTAATTCCATTCGTAAGCACTTTACCTTATGGAGATTAATTATTCTCAGTTAGCAATTTATGTTTTTAATTTTATCATCCCTTTTACAGTTGAACTTTTTTTTTTGTGGTCTGGAATTATATTGTTTTTAAATGGTATGTTTTATTTTTATTATTGTATAAGCCCGAGTCCATCTCGAGCCCAGCCCAGCCCGATCCCGAAAAAATTTTATATGGGCTGGACTGGGCTTGGACCGAACATTTTTACATAAAAAGCCCGTAAGGCCCGACCCATGAACAGGTATACTCATCGCTGATATCTTCAATCCCCATTAGAAAAAAAAAACTATAAAATGACAAAAAAAAAAACAAAAGAAAAGTTATAGTTTGCAAATAAAACTGTACAAATAAAAATTTATTTAATATCCCTACATAATTGGTTAAAAGAAAAGAAAAATACCAAACAAAGAGAGATGAATAATGTTTTATATTTCTCTTTATTTTTTTTTTCTCATATCTCATTGCTCCTTGCGAAAATCTTCAATCTCCATAAAAAACACATATAAAATGACCAAAAAAAAGTGAAAGCCTTACAAATTATTTATATTTTTCTTTATTTTTTTCTCATATCTCGTTGCTCATTGTCAACATCTTCCCATAAAAAAACACCTATAAGATGACAACAAAAATATAAAAAAAATAAAACTCTTACAAATGATTTATATTTCTTTTTATTCCGTTGCTCATTACTAACTTTTTCAATCTCCATTAAATTCACCTATAAATGACAACAAAAGTATAAAAATGAAAAGTTATGATTTGCAACCATAACTATGTAACAAAAAAAGCAATGAAAATCTTAAAGAGAGACTCGTAAAGCGAGAGAGTAGTATGTTTAAAAAAGCATATCCATCTAATATGTTGTTGAAGGGGGAAATAATCATTGTGATGCAAGGATTATATTGTCACTTATTTAAATATATGAAATGTAATTAAATTAATATAAGTTTATGACTGTTATAATCCATTAAATTATTAGAATTATTACATATTTCCTTTATTCCATTAGTTTATTTTTCATGAATGTCAATTAATTTTGTAACAGCAACATATAAATTTTTCCATTAAATTTTAGTTTTTATTAATTTATGAATTATATGGTTTAATTATAATAAAAAATATGAAAAAAATCAAGAAAATCAAGAAAATAGATAAATAGAAATGGAGGGATATCAGATAGGAGCGAGAAACTACCTAAAACCTTATATATATATATATATATACTTGGACATTTTTCCAATATCTCACAAGAAAATATATTTAGAAAATTAAGATAATGCTAACATAAATAACAAAAATATTATATATATTTTAAAGGTCAATAATAACAATTTTTAGGTTTTCTTTTCTTTTTTTTAGTTAAATATGAAATTTTTTAAGAGGGCAGATATTGAACTCATAACATCCCACCTTGCAAATTAGAGGCGTACCAACTGAGGTACGTCTCCCTTGGTCATGTTTTTCTATTATTTATTGTAGTGAAAAATCAAAATTTTTCTATGTTTAAATATCAACAAATAACAACCCATGAAATTGAATATAAAGTGGAAAATATAAGAATACAAGAATTATATTATTTAACACGTATTTAAACAGATATATATGTACCTTAGATGGTGTTTCGTTGAAATTTGAAATAGAAATTTTGTAGTCAAAGAGCTTGATACCTAAAATTTAAAATTGTTGAACCATTCGTTTTGGAAAAAAAAAAATTCACAGAGGGTTGAAAGATATAAACAAAAGAGAAATAACATGTGCAAAGAAAAATTAATAAATGGAAAATAATATAGTAGAATTAGTTGTACACAATGAAGATGTGGACAAATAATACACAAGAATCCAAATTATAATTGATAAATTAATAAGACAAAAGATAAAAGTGTTGCCTTATGATAATGCACTAGCAAGTATACTAGGTCAATTGTAGTATTGGGCAAGACAAGTGTCGCATCAACAGGAAATAAGGGAAATTCTAAAAATTCCTAGTAATTCACCAAATCAGAAAGTTTTCCAATTAAATTAGAACTAAGAATTTATAAAAGTTGAAAACAAAAAACATGCAAGGCAAAGTAAGAAATATTGCTTAAAACAGAATGGATTAAAACAGTAGTAGTAAAAACGCAGACTTCCACCAGTTAAACAAGCAGTCTCAGAATATCTTTCTCTAGAATTTACTATGAATATATTAGGGAACGTAGTTATAAGGTTTCTTGCTCTCTATTCACCAAGCTTATCTCTCGACCTCACTTGGATCTATGACTCGCAACGAAGCTTATCTTTCGACCTCACTTAGCATAGAAAATCATGCATTAAGACAAGCAAGCATTCCACATCAAGTAGAAACCCTTAGCACACTCCCAATCTCCTCTCGGTCTCATGGCAAGTGCGTGTGTGTGTGATTTTCCATTCCTAAATCTCCTCTTGGTCTCATTAGGAATACTAGAAATATGAGAGGGCCATTTCCTATATTAATTAAGCATATCACCACACAATCATCTCAACATGATATTCATAGTAAAAACAAAAAAAGATTTCCCAAGACCACCAGCCTAAGCTGGTTTCAGCCTGCTAGGAAACCTACTCGCAACACATACTAATCTTAAAAACGAGATTTCCTAACCAGAAAACTTGAAAAAATAACAATAGTAATTCAAAACTACAATTAATGCAAATTAAATAGTTGAGAGCAATCAATGCCTCCCTCAACCCCCCAAATAGTAAAGTATTTATAGTCCCAAAAAGATAAGATCTAAAGGTCATTAGGTGCACAAGTCCCTAAGCAAGCACCAAATAAAGTAATGTTAAAAATTCTACAACCATATAATCTATTAGCTTCTTTGAAAACCTAAGGACAACAATGGAATTTCTAACAACAAAAATATCTCTTCCTCTCTTGGGCCGCGCCCTTCTCTTCCAATTCCAGCCATCCATGCCGCAGCCCGCTACACTTTCCTCTTCTTCTACTTCTCCACTCTGAGATTTCCCAAGCTAAGAAATCTCTCTGTAATATGCATCAGATATGGAAAAGCTCACTATTAGCCATGATTTCTCAATTTTCAATAGAATTTTAATCAATTAATTGCTGAATTCTTCCAAAATTACTTGGTAATATTTCCACTCATCAAAAAGCCATGAAAGCTTTAAGTCAAAACACTAACTTTAAGCACCTCTAGCCTTGCTGTTATTTTTCCTATGACATTTGTGGATTAAGATAATATTATATTAGTATATAATTTAAAATTTAAGCATTGTATAAATAAAGTTGAGATAATTTTGATTTCAAAAATTATTGAATTTACCTGACAACATCTTGTTGTCGCCACACCTTTGTTTAATCAATTGGTAGCCGGCAAAATCAAACTTCTCTTTCTTTATTTCAAGTTCTTTCGAATCTATTTTTGTGATGTTTGTTGTTATCGAGAGAGTTATCTTGAATTCATTTTTTATGCTTTTATAGGTAGCATATGAAGCACATACTTTGAAATTTTCAAATAAATAGGTATTCCCTTCTTCTACTTTTGCCTTTAATCTGTTGCTTTAATGTTTATTAACAGTTACTTGAATTGTGTCATTCTGCACAAATATTACACAAATATTATTTTAGAATTATAATATTTAGTAGAAATTGTGTAATCCATGCTTGTATAGAAATATATGTACTTTAAATACCTTATTATCAAGAAGGATCATTTCCAAGTTCATGACTTCATTTGTTTTTCTGTTGATTGCTTCCCACATTCGAATAGTTCTTGCTTTAATTTTCCATGCTTCAATACCAGATTTGAGCTTGGAAACGTTGTTAAGATAAATTGATGATTGAGCCACTTTTCCCGAGTTTGAAAAATAAAATTTTAGAGGTTCAAAGGTATTCCTGTCTTTGCAAAAAATATATCATATAATAATTTTATTTTCAGTTTATTATATTTATAGTATTAATAGTATTTATTGAAATTATATTTTGAATATTTTCATTTTTAATTTTTTATTTATAATAGTTTTAAATTTCATAATATAATGTTATTTATTGTTGTAGCGGTTTTGATTTACTAAATTCTACTTAATGAGGTGTAAATCCTATTTTCTTTGTTTTTTAAATTTATGGTGTAATTTTTTGAATTAAATATTTGTAACGTTTGTAAAATCAAGTTAATATGCTAAATGATAAAATCAAGGGTATTATATATAAGTTCATACATACATTAAAACACCTGTAAGAAATTAAGTAATGCGGTATATTACCCTTCTTTTTAGTTAAGTTTTTTTTTTTTAATAATATAATAAAGGAGTTACTAATTTGTGATGAACCCAAAATTGTGAAAAAAATAGAGAAAAAAAAAAATAGAAGAGATAAATAGGAATGGAAGAATAAGGAGATACCATGTAGGAATGAGGAAAAAACACCTAAAACCTTCTTTTACCTAATATATAGATATTAGAACACTTCCGGTGTATGTATGGTACTTCCATAAAATATATTAGTAAAAATGGTTACTGTTTTTCTTTTTATAACTATGAGAGTATATATTCTGAGAGTATTCTAAAATTTCTTATAGTATAGATAATACGAGTTTCAATAATTTGAATTGACACTCCATAATAATATGTATATTATTTTATTTTTTTGTTATCAACAATTTCATGTATTTATGAAAAATGAATTCATATGAACCGAATGTACAATTTCGTACCATAATAAAATATTAAAATTATTTATATTTTGAACGCATAAAATCCTCTTTATAAGAAATGTGATATATTATAACAAAATCATAATAAAGGGTTAAATGGCAAGTCATTGGTTGTAATTTTATGAATTAATTTGCTAAACTTTTCTTTTAATTAAGCACATGTAATTAAAAACCTAGGCAAAACAATTTCCTACGCTTTTAATTTTCTTTTTAAATATCCCAAGCAAACAATGTCGCTTTTCTTGGGATATTTAAAAAAAAAATTAAGAAGACAAAAACTTCAAGGGCTTTCGTTTTGTTCCTCTGGTTTGGGAGGCCAAATTAGTCCCCCCAAACCAAAGTTGATCGTCAGAAACACTCCTACTAGAAGTGTTTTCTAGTGGCTGAAAGGACAACGATTTACCCGTGTCCTCCTCCTCTGCCCCTGATAATATGTTTTTTAGGTTTCTATTTGGATAGTCTATCCAAATAGAATTATTGTCGGTATTCAAGATAAAAAAGACAAAATTAGGACGACAACTTAATTATGCAATTTGACGTTGTAAGAGCATCTCCAACCCCACGCCATTTGGGGTTGGAGATGCAAAATTTGGTGGTGGGTTGCTCCAACCCACCACCAAATTTAACACCAAAAAATAGGAGGGGAACAGTACCCCTCCAATGTTAGCGGGGACTGTTCCCCTCCATTCCCCCCCACCCCCCCCCCCCCCTTTTTTTTTTCTTACTTTTTTTTTTTTGTTTTGTGTTTTTTACTTTCTTTTTTTCTTTTTTTATTTGTTTCTACCATTCCTTTTTTTTTTCTTTTTTTATTTGTTCCTTACTTTTTTTTTTCTTTTTAATTTTTTCTTTGAATTTTTTATTTTTTTAGTTTTAAAAATATATATTTATTTTATACTATTTGGGTTATGTTTTTTTTATTAATTTGTGTGTTTAATTTAATTTATATGTGTATTTGTGGTCTTGAATTATTTCAATAATTTTACTTAAATTCTTAAAATTTGATTACTTGATGTATTTAAATGGATTTTTATAGTATGGTTGTATTCCAGTTTAATTAATATATATTATCTATTATGTATTAATGTGTTAATTTTTACTTCATCCGATACGATTTTATTTAATAAAATTATTTATTCATTAAAAAAATTTTATGTAATTAAATATATTTATTTATAAATTATTAATATTAATTTTTTTTATGATTTAATAAGAAGATATGAATAATATAAATATATGTAAAAAGGAATATAATAATAATAAAAATGTTAGGTGAAAAGGAATAAAGTAATAATATTTTAATTTGGAGTGGAAATTTGGAGTGGAGGATTGGAGAAAAAAGACTGTAACTCACTATAAATTATAAAGAAAATTGGATTTGGAGTGAAAATTTGGAGTTATTGTTGGACATGACCTGAGGATCAATAATAAGAAGATATGTTTAATGATGTTTTTAGCCTTTATTTTATCATTCAATTGTTGTGGTGTTAATTAAAATCAATTATTGAATTGGTATTAGGTGTAACTTTATAGAACATTTTACGACATTATTAATTAGGTGTAAAATAGTTGGAAAAGCAGGATTTTTTTTTTCTATAAACCACGTGTATCTCATAACCATGTATGGTTTACTAATGAACGATCAAATGGATACTTTGATTTTGATTTTCCTTTTGTTTTGTTGGAATATACAAACTATAATTTTGTTGTGTATTTTTTCATGTAGTTTGTCGTTTGATCATGTCCAAATTTGCCATTGCCCCTCTCCACCACCATCTGCCGGTCCGCCACCCTTGAGTTTCACTATAAAAAAAAAAAAACCCCTTTAGCACCGAAAAATTAGTCGCAAACCGGTTGCAAAACGTAGTTAGCGACCAACTTTTCCGCCTTTGCGACCGATTCACATTCAGTCGCGAAAGAGCTGGTCGCTAACATTTTGCCATCGGTTTGTGCAATCAGTCGCAATGTTTGAGACCAAAATTTTGGTGCAATATTAGATGCTAAAGTTAGCGCTGATTTTAGTGACCAAGTTTTAGTTGGAAAAGATTTTAACTATTTTTAGTTTTCCCATTGGCCTACAAATTCGTTACGAAATATTGGTGAGTAATTTAATCGAAAAAAAAAAAATTAGATTGGATAGAGCTCGTTGGAATGCCAATTGAGAACTCTGCATAATTATTAAAGGTCTAACAAAAAAAAAAAAAAAAAAAGATATTAATTAAAAGAAGTATCTAAGCCAATCGTACCAATAATCAAATATTTCAATTCTAGTTCCCAACTTGTTGGTCTCTAAGCCAATTAATCAAACCAAAAGTTCCAGGACATGCATGAACGACATACATGTCACATTGACTCACTTGCAAGCACATGTAGATAAGGCATATCTTGACATTAACAAATCTAATTCAAAGAGCAAAAGCAAAAAGAGCATAAGAAAAAAACAGATCTTTTCACAAATTAAAGTAAATGAAAGATTGAGTATCCTAGAACTCATAGAATTCAAGTTCAAAATAAAAACAACACTTTAACAACACTTACACTACATGTCCAGACCAAGATAGAATCAATAAAATGAGTTAAATTTACACTTATGTACACACATTATTGCTCTCAAGTGCACATCTAAGGATTAATATAGAATTAATTAAATGAGTTAAATTTACTTGTAAGTAACCTCACTATTTATTGTAAGTAGAATGGAGCTTTCTCCAATTCAGAATGCACAAAATGTGTACCAGGAATCGACCGAAGCTCAGTGATAGAACCAGGAAAAAAGAGAAGATCAATCACCAATAAAAAAAATGAGGATCTCAATCTAATATTTCATGTAAGTGAAAAACGATTTGTAATGGAAAGCAAACAATACTATCGAAGAGAACATGTAAGTGAATTGCTAAAATGCTTCACAGATAAGGATACTACATGAGCTTCTTTATTTGGATTAAATTATTATGAGTAAAAAATGATTTGTTATAATGTACTCCATAATATATTGTCAAGGAGATTATAGATCCAACTCATATTTCAATTATTCTGCATTTTCCTTATTCAAAGAACAAGAGAAGAATTAGTAAGCATTGTGGTAGAATAATTAAGGTCACCAGTTATTTGAGTTTCATGTTAATGATGGACTCTCTCAATTATGGCCTTTGGTTCAAGAATTACTACTATATAATTTTTTTTTTTCATTTAATATAGTGACGGTATAGAAAATAACAAGAGCTACCAACAACTAACACTATTATGCACTACTAATACACATTCAACTCTTAATTGCGCACTATAATATGTCATTCATCATGTTAGTATGATGTAAGAGCATATATTCATTCAATGCACACAAGCACTGTCAAGTTACTCTTAGAGATCACAACAAAAGTAAATTGTAGAATCAACAAAAACAAAATAAAAGAAAAACTTCATTATTCAATGTTATCTCTGAACTTTGTAATTAATCCATAAATGTAATTCACACTTCCACTAAGTGTCAGAACTTGGGATCATAGCTTGATAACACATCATAGTAGAATTTGCATTTGCATAAATTAAGCAGCAAGAAAAAATAATTTATTAGAAAAACCCATAAGTCTACAGAACAATGAGTAAAAAACTGCATAAATCAAAACAACTAACTTTCATAATTGCCTAATGTGAAATTTAGACAGTGAACCCAATAAACCAACACTATCAAGTTCTTTAACTGTAAGGTGACAACCTAAATCTAATTATCATCTGTTTTTAAAGAAAAGAAATGCAAAGTTAGGACCAAACCTAATTTAAAAACACTACTTACTTATGAGAATAGAGCAACAACATAATGGAACAAAGGTGAGCAACATTTTCAGCAGATCAAGTCAAATAAAATACATCTAATTAGTCACATTAAGTAGCACTTCGGATGAGGAACTTGGTTCCCAGACACAGAGTCGACCAACATCTGTGATTAGTTCAAAAAATTATAGCTAAAACCTAGAATTTAACTCAATAAATCCTAAACTTAAGAAATTCACACTAATAACACCTAAACAAATAAATATAGTTTTCCAAAAAGTAGTTTCAATAAAAATGAAACCTTAAATTTTAAAAAGAAAACTTACCTCTAGGGGATCAAGATCCTGCCGTGTGACTAGGCCACAATGTTATTGTTACTGTCTGCAACCCAGATCTAGCCACCATCGACAGGCACGAGATGTTGAGGCTTAAAGTCACCAATTCCAAAGCTAAAAAGAAAAAAAAAGGAAAAGGATTAAAATAATTCATCAACATAGAATGAAAAAATTATAGTTTGAAGTAGATCTCAGTTTCAAATTTAACAAAAAAATGATTTAGAAAATAAGCCTAACCTTGAAACTGGCTGAAATTACTGCCAGAAACAATGCCATCCAGAGGACCTCCCACTTGCTTCGTCAAAGTCAACTGCTGCCTTCGATGCCTTCAACACTGAAGATTCAGAGATTCGTGACTTCAGTTCATCGTACGACTAACAACCGTTGGGTTGAGGAAAAGAAAGAAAAAGAATGATTGAAGAAAAAGAGACCAACAATGGAGAAGGCAGAGGAGACGGGCCCAGAGATAGTAAAGGAAGGAGGTGGCAATGGGTTTCATTGAAATGGAAGAACTGAAAGAGGAAGGAAGACGGCAAGGAAAAGAAAAGGTTCGTGGAGGGATTAAAGGGGGATGTTACTGCGTCTTTTTACTTTTACTTTGATAATTCTTTTTGTTTTTAAATTTTCTTTTTTTTTTTTTTTTTTTTTTAACTTGGGGAGTAACATTTCAGTCACTCGGAACATCATTTGGACTTTTAACTTGGGCCCAGAACTTGGGCTTCGTATTTGCCCCCAACTTATGTATTAGCGACCATAGTTGGTGGCTAATCTGCAACTGATTTGAATTCAATCCCTAAATTCAGTCCCCATATGGCATTTCTCTTGTAGTGTTTGTGTCCTCCCAATACTCAGCTGCTAGCTCTGCTATTGAGTTTCATTTACAGTGGTAGAGTCTAATGCCGAGTTTGATATATTGATTAGCGATAGAATTCGTGAAGTTACTGAATTACACCCTTATATACCTCACTTATCATGTCTTATACAAATGTTTCAATAATTTCCCTACGGATAACATAATTTCCGATAGAAGGTTTTTCTGTCGGAATCACTACGCATCATGCAACTCTTGACGGTTTGAGCGCTTCCATGTTCTTGAAAGCATGGGCTTATACCTGTAAACAGAACCACAACAACGGCTTTCCTTTATTGTCGGAATTGATCCCGTGGTTTAACGGGAGAAGTATTGACCCTGACAGGCTCAATTGGTACTACTTGAACTACTAATTAAATTCCAAGTCCAAAACTTGCAGCCTGAAATTGTTACAAAATTTTGGGGGATCAATTTGAATTTCCACCCAATTTAGTTTGAGCCACGTCTCAATTAACCCTTGATTGCATATCCAGAATCATAGAAAGAGTATAGAATTATTATGATTGTCTTAATAATCAACCAGTAAAATTTCATCTGTCCACATTTGTAATCGTAGCTGCATAAGGATCAGGAGAAGGAGATAGACTGGTTTACTTTCTTGTTACAGTGGATTGTAGGAGCCGATTAGACCCTCTAGTGCCCGTTAGTTACTTGGGTAACTGTGTATGTACTGTTGATATGGTTACAGAAGCAGCAAATTTCATACAGGAAAATGGAGTTGTTATAGCAAAGAGAATTAGCGATGTAATAAAGGGCATAATGGAGAAAGGAGTATTTGAAGGAGTAAAAGGGAGGCCTGTGAGGTTAAGAAATGAAGGAGAAGAAGTTCAAAAAATTGCGGTTGTTGGATCAACAAGATTTTCATATTTCAAGGAGGATTTTGGATGGAGAAAACGTGAAAAGGTCGAGGTTACGTCCATAGATAAGATAAAATATGGTATTCAATTTAAGAGATTTAAATTATACATTTTATACACGTACGTCAATGTAAATCATAAATCTGATGTACTGTCACATGTCCGCAAAATTTTTGCAAAGAATCTAGATCTTATAAATGTTATAGACGGTCAAGGAACTTTTTTTTTTTTATCTAGTACTTTACATCTTAAAAAGGTAGTCTAATTTAACTATTCACGTGACTTAGAAAAATATAATTTAAGGATAAATTTTTACACATAATTAAGGTTTTTTTATATATACCTACTTAAACTTAATACAATTGGTTGATTTATAGTTCCAAGAAAAAATTAATATATCTTTTATATTATTTGAATGATAATGTATATTATATAGATGATGTATTGAGAAACTAAAAATTTAAGTATAATCGGAAAAAAAAAAAAATTGGATACTATAATTTGGAAGCACCAAAATAAAAGTATAAACTATCTTCTTTTTTTTTTTTTTTTCTTTTTGACTGAGAAAAGTATAAGCTATCTTTTTAGAAGGATAGGAGTATTATTTTCTATATAATAACATATATATTAATAGATTTTGTTTAGAAATCAATGACAAAATGTTATTATTACCATAAATTAATTAAAACAAGAAAGCCAAATAATTTTGAATAATAATATAATTAAATATTCATGAAATTAGCTGTAGAAGTACATGAATAAATAACTATTGTTACCTTACATATCTTTAAGTCCATTAACAAACATAGAATTAAACATTTCCATCTCATGTTTCATCAAAACAATTCCAATATCAACTCCTCCATTTTTAGTCTTACTCTCTGCCATAGAAATTGATCCATTCTTATCTATGGATACAACTTCTGTTTTCTTTGGCTTGCCCCATCCAAAATTTGTTCCATAAATCTCAAATTGAGGTGACCCAGCTACTCCAATCATCACGTCAGCAGTCTCCCTAATCTTTTTATGTTCTAAAATTTTTTCAATTTCTTGCTCAATGTTAGTATTCTTTACTCTAGTTTCTATCCCTTTTATCATCTCACTAAGCCTACTTGCTACAAAGGAAATTCCATTATTCCCTTCAAGAATAGCTTTTACATCCATCAATGTTGAGCATCCTATAACGCAATTACCAAAATAATTTGCTGGTATTGGCGGGTCTAAACGCGATCTACAGTTTGCTGCAAAAATAAAACCAACCTTATCAATCCCTTTGCTTTCCACCAATTTCGCTTTAATGATGCTAACTAAAGTATAAGCATATGAAAGAACAAATGTGGACAAATGCATTTGCTCTAAATCTTGTTTATGGACTTGTGACACCACTTTTTTTCTAATCTTGTTTATGTCTTGAGGAGAAAAATTAAAAGTTGCTCGTACTACGTTTTCAAAATCGCTTGTAGCTCTCGGTAGCTTTAAGCTTTTCGAGTTTGAATCCAACCAATTGTTCAAGTAAAGCATGTCAAATTCTTGAGGGTCATGAATGACTGATCGATCAAAAATGGGAGTCAACTCAAGTGGTAATAATATTGCTTGATCTTTAATCGTGTTCGAGTTCTCTTTACATATATAGGCCCAAGATTTCATAAACATGGCTACGCTTTTTCCATCGAACATTGCGTGGTGCATAGTGATTCCTATAGAAAAACCTTGATTAGGAAAAAACGTTATTTGAAAGGCTATAGTTGCAGCTTTCGAGTCGGAAATCGCTAACTCGGGAACATATGGGTGTAAATTAGCTTCTTCAAGCATTTCATTGCGACAAAGAAAGTTGAAATCCGAGTTAGACTCAGCAACTATGAATGAAATTCCATCATTTGGAGTGTAAATGATACAAGGTTTCTTAACATTGACGGACCATGTGATATTTCCAACTAGAGGAAGAAAATGGACAAGAGTAAGGGAGAGAGAATGCTTAAGTTTAGGAAGTATTACCGAGTTGAAGTGAGTCCGAGTTGACTCGTGTTGAGCGAGTTCATAGAAGAAAATTCGCTCAATAGGATAAAACTTAAGCCACATGATGTCAAAGTATGTAAGAGGGAGGGTGAACTCAGTAGCAGACAATGATGAGTTAGTGAGTGGGGTGACTCGGCAATCTTCAAGTATCTTAATAGACTGGGTTGTTGCCATGAGTTATAGCTTGGTGATTAATGATGGTGTTTAAGAAGAGGTTATATAGGACATGGGCTATTTCATTTCTTTATAATCAATGTATATCTTGAATTTTAAATCAAGAATCTCTAGATTTGTATTTCTTTGTTTAAGTATTTGTTGAAGTCAGAATTCCATAAACCTAAACAGAAGAAATAAACAGACTTACGGTTTATGTGCAGCGGAAACTCGTTTATGGAATGAATCTGATCTACGCGAGAAACCGGATCGTTCTGGTTGCCTTTCCTACGAGTGTATGAATACACTGAGTACGGGCTATATCCGTGAATTCTTCCGACGAACGAAGAAGTAATCCGTGTTTTGTCAGTAGGGACGTTTTCCCCGGGAATCGAATAGGAATCTCTACGATTCCATCATACCTCCGGAAATGAGAAACTTCTTCTCTATTTATAGTGGAAATCCCAACTTCCATCTATATATAGGGTCGGACCAAATTACACATTTGGTCCCTGTAATTTACACATAATTACAGTTTAGTCCCTGCCATTCCAAAATGTCATGGGCGGACCAAAAACCAACATCTCCCACTCGCACATGACAAGACACACTTTCATTGCGATTGAACACACACACTTCTTTCAGTTCTTATTCGGCGAATTCACGCGACCAGTCAACGTAACGGTTAAACCTTGAAGCTCTCCTTCATCGTTCCACCTTTAGCTTAACGTGACTTCCCCCTAGTCCATTTTCCATGATCACTAGTTTTCGACTCACTTTTGATCTCACGAAAACATTCATATACACTACATACCTTTTCCACGAAAAAGTATTGAGCTCGAGTGTTATATGTTTACTAAGTGACATGTTACTGAAAATGTACTTCCTCTCTATAAATAACCTTCCACCATATGTCTAATGCTTATCTGACTGGTCCTTATATGCCCGTTCATAGCTAACGAAGCCTAGTTTAGGGTTCCAATCAAGTTAATCATCAGACATACCCTTCTTGTTATTTACAAGAGTCCTTAAGGGTGAACTTGAAACTCATAGTTTCATTTGGGTCTCACATTAGGAAAGTTGAGATCAATTTTCTTCTTTCCATCCCTTGGTCGGCTTTTACACATATTACTAAAATATGCCATAGTGTTAATCCACTTAGGACGTATGTTTTATAAACACTATGCGAAAGCATTCAGTCTCTAAATGCAACTCTTGCATTAGTACCTCTAGTCCACTTTTAAGCCTTTCACAGGACAGCTTTCGGTATAAACGAAATAATGATATTTCACATATCATATATGGAGTAACTCACACTCCCACTTTTACCTATGAACGCACAATTCATAGTAAAAGATTCATCTATGTGAGTAGATGACATTTCGCCAACATACTGAACTATACTCAATAGCTCTATGTGTATCGCTTTAATGAGTGAATGAATTTGAACACAACAAATAACTCACATTCTATTCCAATAGAATTTACCAAAGTTATTATAACAGTTCAAAAACAACAACATGTTCCTATAACGTACAAAGACCAAATTCCAAAATCTGTTTACTAAAAACATTTGGAACTATTGGCATTGGTAACGAATCTGCAATCATATTACCAGTTGGAACATGCACTAAACTTATTTCTCTCTGTGCTATTTTGTCTTTAACAAAATGATATTTTATATCGATATGCTTGCTTTTTCCATGATAACAAATATTCTTGGAATAAGCTATCGATGCAGTGCTGTCGGAATAGATAGTCGTATATTTCCTTTTAGGCAATAGATCCAAAAGATCTATGAAGCGAACCAAAACGCTTCTAGTACTGCAGCTACTGCAGCTACATATACCGACTTCATAGTCGATAATGCCACACAAGTTTGTGTCTTGCTACACTAGGAAATTGCACAATTTCCTAGAATGAAAATATACCCAGACGTGGACTACCTCCCGTCTTTATCAGTTCCATGATCAGCATCTGTGTATCCCTTTAACTGCAGATCCTTTCCTTGGTAATAAAGGGAATAATTTGAAGTCCCCTTCAAATATTTCAATATCCTTTTCACTGCTGCCTAATGCTTCAAACCTAGATTAGCCTGATAACGGCTTGCGAGACCCACCGCAAAACCTATATCAGGTAGTGTACAAATCATAGCATACATCAAGCTACCAATTGCACACCTAAAAGGAATTCTCTCTATCCTTTTAGTCTCTTCTGGAGTCGTGGGACACATACTTGCATTCAGTTCCATACCTTATGCAATAGGGATTTGGATCGGGATCACTGTGAGCCATACGAAACCGTTCTAAGATCTTATTGATATACGTCTCTTGTGAAAGAGCCAATAATCTCTTAGATCGATCTCTTGAGATCTTAACCCCAAGAATGTAATTAGCTTCTCCTAGATCCTTCATCTCAAAGTTAGAAGACAACTAAGTCTTTACTTTCTTGAGTAAGGAAGTGTCATTTCCTGCTAACAGGATATCATCAACGTATAACGTTAGAATGACAAACTTCCCTCCATTTTCACGCTTAATGTAGACACACAAGTCTACATTAATCACCTTAAATTGCATTGATATAATCGCTTCATGGAAACGAAAATACCATTGTCTTGAAGACTGCTTAAGGCTATAAATTGATCTTTTCAACTTACAAACCTTATGTTCTGGTCTCTGGACAATGAAACCATATAGATTTCTTTGTTCATTTCGCCATTTAAGAACACAGTCTTTACATCCATTTGATGTAATTCAAGGTCCATACATGCTACAAAAGCAAGTACTTTTCTTATAGCCGTGAAACGGACAACGGGTGAAAAAGACTCCTGACAGTCAATTCCTTCCTGTTGTGTAAACCCCTTCGCAATCAGCCGACTCTTAGTCTGGATAGGCTTCCCATCCGCTGATCGCTTAATCGTATGTACCCATTTATTCCCAATGGCTCTACACCCTTTGGGCAGGTCAACTAGTTCCCAAACTTTGTTGATCCACATTGACTCCATTTCATTTTCCATTGCTTTAATCCATTCTTCTTTCGCTGGGATTCCAATAACTCTCTCATGTTATTTGGAATATCTTTAATTTGAGTTACGATCGAGAGAGCTTCGCTATCAACTAAATGACGGCGTCGCGAGATATTTCCCCTCTGTGATCGTCTTAGAGTTTCTGCTTCTTGATAAACAAATCTCATATATTCATTAAGGTGTTGGGCAGAACTCTCACTGGGACCACTCCCACTGGGATCTATATCCATATTCACACTTGAATTTGGGACAAGACTCCCACTCAAATCAAGACCACTCAAGTTAGAAATCTCAGGATTACTCAAATCCGCTTGTGAAGGTTGAAAAACATCATTCTCTTCCCTTTCCCTTACGTCTTCAACTTCATTCCTCCCACTCGGATTGAGTGATCCTGAAGTTTCAGACTCTTGAGTTACAAAGAAAGTGAATTCCTTATCCACTTCTCCCAACGTAGGAAATTCATTCTCTATGAATGTGACATCTCGTGACTCAAATTCTGTTATTTGACCATTCTCATTCTCTCCTACTAGAACATATCCTTTGGAGAGATCAAGATATCTGATAAAGATACCTTTCTTGCCTCTTGGGCCTAGCTTGCCATGCTTGCTAGATGTATCACGAACATAGGTAGCACATCCCCATGGTCGTAAATGGTTCAAATTTGGGCTTGCGGCTCGTCCACAATTCACAAGGCGTGGTTTCAACGGACTTAGAAGGTACTCTATTGAGTACATATATGGCAGTCAATAGTGCGTCTCCCCAAAAGGAGATAGGCAAATTGGCTTCAGCCATCATAGACCTTACCATCTCTAAGAGGGTTCGGTTTCTTCTTTCCGCTACTCCATTTTTGTTGTGGAGTCCTAGGTATTGTCAACTGATGTTCAATACCTGTTTCATCACATAAAACTTTAAATTCCTCGGAGAGGTACTCTCTTCCCCACATCGGTCCTTAAAGCTTTGATTCTCTACTCTAATTGATTTTCAACTAGAGCCATAAATCTTTTGAAACATGCTAATGCTTCAGATTTATGTTAAATCAAATAGACATGACCATACCTTGTATAGTCGTCTATGAATGTAATGAAATAGTACACACCATGCCTGGCCCGAACATTCATTTGTTACAGATGTCAGAATGGATTAGTTGCAATGGTTGGTCAGCTCGCATAGCTTTACCAAATGGTTTTCTTGTCATCTTTCCTTTTAAGCAGCTTTCACAAGTTGGGAGATCTACTTTTGATAAATCAACCAACAAACCTGCTTTAGCCAATCGTACTAAACGATGTTGACCAATGTGACTAAGTCTCGCATGTCACACTTTTGAAATGCTAACATTATCCACAGATGAGTTAACAGTAAAGGAAAAACTATTATGACACACATAATTTGGATCCAAATCCAAAACAATAAAACCATCCAACAAATGTCCACCACCAAAGCAGATATTGTTTATAAAGAGACTAAAATTGTTCAATTCAAAAGATAACATGAATCTTAAATTCATAAGGGTAGAAACAGATATCAAGTTCCTTTGAATTCCTAGGAGCATAGAGGACATCTTTAAGAATTAGTGGTCGACCACCATTCAAGACCAGCTGACAACAACCAATCCCTAAGACTTCCTCTTTAGAGTTATTCCCCACGTATATCCACTTAGTTCCCGGTGGAACACAGCGGAACTCAACAAAAGAATCTCTATCCTGTGTTACGTGGTCTGTTGCTCCTGAGTCTATGATCCACAAAGGATGAGATTCAGTTAGGAAAACAGAACTTGAAACAAATGTATAACACTTATACACTTCGGTAACATTTACCTCAGGAGCTGTGCAATCTTTTGCAAAATGCCCCTTCTATCTGCGATTATAACATTTCACCCTAGAAATGTTAAAATCTTTCTTGCCCTTCTTTTGAACTGGAACACTGCCCACCGTTCTCTTTGCCTTCTTCTTGAAGAACCTCTTGTTCCTCTCCTTGGACTTCAGACCAGGACTTGAACTAGCCATGTGAACCTCAGATTTCACACTAAGAGAGGCCAGACAGTCCTCTTCCAGTTCAAGATGATGAACGGTATCATCAAAGGCCTTAATGTCGTTGACGTGAGTTAGGTGCAACTTTATATGCTCCCACTCGACATGAGTTAGGTGCAACTTCATATGCTCCCACTCATTCGGCAAAGAACGTATCACAGCTTGAACTTTCTGCTCCTCGAGAGCATAAATCGCACTAAGCACGTGTTATATACGTGAAACTTTTTCACGATATCATCATTCATCGCACTAAGCATGGTGATGCGGGCAGATGAGTTCTTCCTTTTCCAGGCTTGATAAGCCTCAAGGTCCCTCCTTGCTTGAACGATGGTACCCTCTTCAGGAGGAACCATTATTCGCTCCAGATTGGCAAGAACCTCTTGTTCTTCAATTATGTATTGGACTTCCATAGCCCAAACTTTATAATTGTCACCGTCCAAACTAAGGTTCCTTATTTAGGTAAGCAACTATTGCTTTCGAAGCAGTTATTGAAAAACCGTTAAAGACAAAAATAGCACTGATAAGTAAGCGATACACCATATTTATTATAAGATCATTTAAAACTAAAAATAGTGTTTGGTTCACGTAAAATCGAACATCCATGCGCAATGCATCGAGTCACCATTTACATAGGCTAATACAAACACCATATTAGGTTTAAATTTCCAATAATAAATATATATTTAGTTTTGTTTTAGATTACATTTTAATTTATTTAAATTTATACTTCTCTTAAGTATAAAACTAATGAGTAATATAACACTGAGTTATAATCTCAAAATAAATAAATTAAAAATTACTAAAACAAATAACTAAAATAGCAATGTTTAACAAATAAACATTTTATAATACCATAAAAATATCCAACATTTAGTCAAAATTATCACCACAATAAAAACTTAAGCACAAAGCCTTTCAATACAAAATTGAAAAACGAAATCAGCAAGAGAAAGAGTGAAAAATGAAGAGCTCAATCTTCATTTTCATCGAGTGGAACTGTCTCAACTTATTTTGACGGGACTGGGATCATTTCTACGAACTTATAGTAGAGATCCAAAAGCATGTTCACAACACCCTTAATAACAGCATCCAGACATGGGTGACGAACCAACTTGTTACTTCTAAGTAACATGGTTCTAGGATTATAAGATAACTTAGCTCCCGTTTCAATTAAGTTCAACACAAATATTTTGCATTGGGATCCATAATCCTGTTCAGGAACTAATCCGTCACTGGACTCCACTAGTTCGTCAAAATCAAAATTTTCTCCAAAACAAAATATCTTAAAGTGTATTTCATGAAAAAAAGCCTGTTTCACAAATTTTAACATTTTTAATTGATCAGCTCCAAAGGAAAAACCTCATTTCCGGACAAGCTCTTGGATTTCCCGGTTTAACGCATTAAACCAATCCATAACTCTAACAATATCCCTTCCTCCAACAGAGAATATCGCTTAGAGAAGAGCTCACCTTCAAGTTTTTGTATAGTCCTCGCCCCCTCTTGAGACTGGATTATTTTCGGCGTTTTTACGAAAGTTATTATTTCTATAACATATATAGAAATAACAAAAACTTGTAAATGATCAACCAAAAATCAGTATATAAATACATAATAAATATACTGAATTTTCATGAATTTATTAAACATAAATTAAGCATTTATACACAATAAATACAAGTAAATTTAGTTTAAAAAATATCAAATGAATTCCAAAAATTCATCACAATATACCAAAAATTCAAGAAAAATGTAAAATTTAATTCTGGAAAAAATTGGACGAAATTTGGACGAAGGAAGCCATCGCACGCGCCCACACGCGCCGTTTGGACCTGCTCCACGCGCCGCTACGCGCAGGCACGCGCTCTCACGCGCCACAAAGGGTTTGCTGACTCACGTGACACGTGGCAACTTGTGATTCGCGCTGACGTGGCCACATGCCACGTGTCATCACCTGATTGGGTCAACTTATGACGTGGTTGATGACATGGCGAGCTGATGTGTCACCGACATGACACGTGTCATCATACTATTGGTTCACGGTGATGACGTGTCTCGATGACGTGGCAGAATCACAAATCGTTTTGCCACGTGGCAACATGCTATTGGCCCACGTTTCTTACACGTGGCGTTTGACCGTTCAGAGGCAGTTGACGTGGACACGTGTCGAGACTTTATTGGGTGGACTTTTCAACCGTCAGAAAATCGGCGAATCGCGTTGCGCCACGTGTCCTGCCGACCCAAACTTCCCCAACCGTCAAGCGGCCAATCCCAGCCGCAGTGGTGGCGCGTGAGGTACACGCGCCGCCTTCCGGGCCTCCGATGGCCTTGAAATTTGGCATTCTGACTCGATTTTTCGTGCTGATTTCAGTGGTGCGGTCAGATTTACGAAATTCCGACAAAAAATTTTGACACTTTTTACTGTTGGATCTATTGCGGTATCGTTTTGACGCGGATAACAACACAAATCCGTATCAAAACGAACAAAAATGAATTCAAAAATAAATAGAAACATATTCTTGTCATGGAATATCGGATTTCAATGTTTACGGAATCATTTTGACGCGGATTTCAATATGAATCCGTATCAAAAACGAATGAATATGTATTTAAACGAATCAATACATATTCGCACGAATGAAGAAACGTATTCTTATTCACGGATTTCCATAAACCAAGATATGAACACATCAATCATTCATGGAATACCAGAAAACTAGATTCGAACACATCAATCTATAAACCTTTCGGCTCTGATACCAATGAAGTCAGAATTCCATAAACCTAAACAGAAGAAATAAACAGACTTACGGTTTATGTGTAGCGGAAACTCGTTTATGGAATGAATCTGATCTACGCGAGAAACCGGATCGTTCTGGTTGCCTTTCCTACGAGTGTATGAATACACTGAGTACGGGCTATATCCGTGAATTCTTCCGACGAACGAAGAAGTAATCCGTGTTTTGTCAGTAGGGACGTTTTCCCCGGGAATCGAATAGGAATCTCTACGATTCCATCATACCTCCGGAAATGAGAAACTTCTTCTCTATTTATAGTGGAAATCCCAACTTCCATCTATATATAGGGTCGGACCAAATTACACATTTGGTCCCTGTAATTTACACATAATTACAGTTTAGTCCCTGCCATTCCAAAATGTCATGGGCGGACCAAAAACCAACATTTGTAAAAGGCTAAAAAATCACAATTGATTTTTTTAAGATCTTGCTTTTTTTTTTTTGGGTAGCATTCATCATTTAGGTATTAATTTACGTTATGGATTTACATTTAGTAAATCTAATTGATCCTCTAAGAATCTACAATAGATATCTCACAATGTTATTTCTCCATTTGTATGCCTATAGGTTTTGTCTATATTTTTCATAATTCTTTTTCTTAATTTAAATAATAATTTAGTATTTTTGTTTCAAATCTACGTATCATCACTTAATTTCAATATGTGATTTTTTTTTTATAATGATTATATATTTTTCATATTTTTACTTTGTTTTATTTGTTTTTGATGTTGTTGAGAAATTTATATGTTTGTCGAGTGAACTGTGTTTGAGAGTTGGATCTTCCTGTTTGAACACTAAAAAAAAAAAGAGAGACGCTAGTTCTTCTAGTTGGATCTAAATAAAAAAATTATTAAACTTGTAAAGAGAAAGAGTAAAGATTTGAGGTATGCACACGTGCATCAAACTGAAGAGGCTCACCTCCATTATATAGACACGAGTGACTCCCAGTTACCTAGAGTAATATCTTACCTATTTGGGAGTCAAACTCCCACCGTATAAAATACTTTTACAAACCATTTTTTTTTAAGATAAGATTTTCTAATTAGTTCGGCGATGTGACATCCTATGAGAAGAGCATCTCAAACCTATATAAGAATTAACGGCGTAGAGACAAACTTTTGTCTAATTTATCATTGAGATTACTCTGAGCGCTGAGTTGATAGCATACCAATATTAATATCCATGCTAATCAGTTGCTGTATTAGTTTTATATATCAATATCCTTTTTGTATGAATATTTTTAAGTGTCAATTAAAGTTTATGTTGCAAATAAAAAATTATTGTAACAAAAAATTTTAACTACATGTGACAATTAAATATAAAAATTAGGTGCTGGCTATAGTTACTTTCTTCTAAAAGGAAGTAACCACACGTTGTTCTCAATACCATTGATCTAAAATGAACCGGTAACCAATTCAATTGCCCTCATTCTCTATGCACAACTTCCTCAACTCTCTCTTCACACAATATTAGTTTTATTTGCTCTCTTCTCTCCATTCCTTGTCAGATCGAGTCCTTCTCTTCCTTCCGCTCTATCTCCCTTCGTCAAATTTTGCATTTTGCTGATGGGTATAGCTAGCTACCTCATTGTCAGAGTTATAAAAGGCTTTATCTTGGCTCGTTGAAGGTTAGGAGCATTATTATTTTCTTCTGATTAAGGGTATTATGTTGAGATTTCATCTGATGTAGGGTTTTGTAATTTTTTTTTTATTTGATTTCTTTTGCATTTTGTTGGCATTTTGAATTTTCGTTTGATGAGTTAGCTCAGGTTAGGGTTTAGCAGATATGGTTTTTTTATTTCCTCCGTTCAAGGTACAGAGTTTCCTATTATCTGCATTCACATAAAGCCACTTTTTTTGGTTAATACAAGTAACAAGAAATAGATGAATCTATTTTGGTTTCTATGCTGCTTAATTTGACACACATTTTTAATTTTCTAAGCTTAATGCTTTAATTAGTTTTGGCCATAAAAATTAGCTAGTCTTATAGGAATAAAGCCTATATATAGATCTTAGCATATATCTAATGAATGAGGAATTATCAATCAAACCAGTTAATCGAGGAGGAAATAATTATTTAGGGTCTGAAGATGCTGGTAATTAGTTCTAAAACTTTCCTTTTTGGAGAAAATAGAAAAAAAAAGCTATTGTTGGGCTGTGTTATTTTCTTGTTAAGTTTTTGTGCCAAATTGCCAATCAAAGCTTTGATAGAGAAGAAAAGCAACACCATTTTGACTAATGTTGTTCCAGATGCTAATTTTGAAAAAAGAGGTCATAGTGAACTAGTTATTTCCTTTCAGGCATAAGGAAGAATGTGACATAGGGTTGAACAAGAATTACTTGATGAATTTAAACTAAAATTTCTTGTTCTGTTCCTTACTGATCTAGATTGCTTATAATATGTTGACTGAACTCCCAATAACATGAGAAACTGAAGCAGAAAGGCATCTACTGCTTAAGCTTCTATGAAGATCTTAATTTAGCCTGATATTTGTATTATTTTTTTGATTTGATAATGCAAATTTTGTGATCAAATTATGGGTATGGAAGTTTGCTATGTATGTGAGTTTTTATGCGCCTTTGTTGGAACATTTGATAACCTGGTTTAAAGGTAATTATTCACTGATATGCTTATGAATGTGACTCATATTTCATTACGCATGAAAAATGGGATCGTTTCTAGCATTTAGAATTGACCTTAATTATTTGTTTTCACATTTTTCTTTGATAAGACAATCTGATATGCTTACAAAAGATTGTTCAGAACAACCCCGCTTTATTCTGCAGTTTGAGAGGAACAACATGAGCATGGTTCTGTTATTCAAAGTGTCTATCATAGGTTTTATTCGAAGCGTCGGTTGCTATTTTTATTCTAGGTCATTACCAATGGTAAAACTTCACCAATAAAAGAACTAATGTAATTATGGATTGGGAGGGGACTAATTTAATATATCTTTTTGTTGCTGATATTCTAACTTGCTCTTTTGTTTTGTTGTAGATGTTATAGGATGAAGATTTCTGTCTATGAACCCAAATAAATAAACACACTAGATTGATGCTAGTGTTTAACTCTACAACTTAAATGGTAATTTTCTTATGAATCCTATAACTGTTAATTGATCACAAGATTCCTTATGAATCCTAGAACTGTTAAATGATCATGAGATTGCTTGTGCCACTTCTCTAATTGGCAATATGTCAAAGTTATTATGTTTATTCTTTACTCAGATAAATGTTGAGCAGGAATCTCTATGTTGGGGTGAGTTGCCATAATATGAATCTCATTTTTTCACTCATCAAAGCTCTCTAATAGGACTACAGTCATATCATTGCCTGCAGCAAGCTATTGTTTGGCTGCATTTAATGATTTTCTCGTCTCTTTACAGGATAGTTTCTCGGCTAGCTTCTTGCTAGGATGGGGAATCACAATTGTTGGATTGGCCTCTTCAAGGGAAGTTATGAAGTACAACAACTAAGAGTGAAGGAACAAAATTCCATTTTAAGGGAGTTGGTGCAAACACTCTTCGTACTATGGCGATTGTTGGTGTGCTTGTCCGATGTGACAAACTTCAGCTCATTGTGTTTGGCAAGAAATATCGCTGTAATGGCGGCTAATTTAAATACAGTAGGGATAGAATGATGATGACGATGAAAGAGTGATGTTTGTCTAGAGTTGTAGTCCAAATTTGAGTAACTTTTGTAGAAACTTAAACAGTCCCATTATTTAGGGAATTAAAATATGAATCACAAAGTTGTATTGAAAACAATTCAATTTTGAGTGCTTTTTAGCAATGTTATCATAACCGTACCAGACATCAAACCGGTGAAGATACTAGTACGTGGTTCAATCGGATTTAACCGGTGGTTATACCGGATTATTATTTTTTTGGAAAAAATATTATTTAAATAATAAATAAGCTTATAAATTCAACAAACACAAGTTTCAAATGTTTAATGTTCAAAATAACTTCATAAAATATCCTAAAACTTAATCAAATACAAGCTATAATAATAAAAATAAACTAGGAATAGCAAAAAAAAAAAAAAACAAAAATTAGCAATAGCAAGGGCAATACTAAAGAAATCAAAAGTACTACTACTAGATGAAACAAGCAGTGCACTGGATTTGAAATTAGAAATTAACTTACAAAATGGTAGGATTCAATAAAACATAATGAACTAACGTAGAATCTTCAGTTTTATTGTACTATGCAAAATTCATAAATTCAAATTCAATTCATGTACGTTTTTCAAGATTAAGAACGGAAAGTGTCATTTTGACTTTATTATTTCTTGGATTATTAATTCCCTATCCCTGGGAATTGTGACTCAAATTGTTGGTGCTGAGACTGCGCTTGAAGCCTGGAATAGACTAACTGCAGCCTATGTTGCTGGATCGAAATCTCAAATTAGAGACTACCAATTGCAATTATGCAATCTGAAACAAGAGGAGGCTGAATCGATTACCTCTTATGTGACCTGTGCTAAGCAAATCTCTGACAATCTTGCTGCTCATAGTTCTGTAATTACAGAATCAGATCTTGTTGATGCTGTTGTGGATGGATTGTTACCTATATTTCGCCCATTTTGCCGCTCATTAGAAATCAAAGTCGACCCAACCGGCTTTGAGGATCTCCATGGCTTATTGCTCTCTGAGGAACGAAGTCTGAAACGGGAAATAAATGCAGAACGAGCAGCTCTTACTGCTCTCTACACCGCAAGCCACCTTGGTCAGTCCCGGCCAAACGGACCGAGACAGCAGCAGTTCGGCGGGTTCTCTGGGCAGCAGCGGCATTCTTACGGCAGAGGCCAGCAGTCCGGCAGGTACCAGCAGCCGTTCACCTCCCGTCCGGGTAATTTTCCAATGTTTCCTACTCAATTTTGTCCCAATAATAATTTACAAAATATCCCACCTGCTGCTGGAAATCATTTCACTATGCATACTACTGGAAATTCAATGCAACCCATGACATCTATGGCACCATTAGACACTTCCACTCCATTTTATTGTTAAAATTATAGAGGAATAAATCATCTAGCCTGAAATTGTCCATCCCCTAGACAACTAAGATCCAATCGAACCCGTCCAGCCTCATTTTACACAAATGCTCACATGAATTCCACATCATGTTCTTCTCGATGAACAGGTGTTTCCATGTCAGCTGATAAATGAGGGTCGTTCTATGTCTACAATCCAATCTGAACCAGAGATTCCGTTCTACATAACCTACCCGCTGACATGGAAAATGGCTACTCTTAAGCCGCGACGTCTGCTGAATTTAATTGCAACCAGCAATCTTCCTCCCGAACCAACCAGTCACACACAAGCGCTGAAAATTCCAGAATGGCGGCAATGGAGCATGAGTATCAGGCCCTCCTGAAAAATGATACATGGGTCCTTGTTCCAAGACAACAAGCACATAATCTTATTGGCTGCAAGTGGGTTTTTAAAACCAAACTCCATCCTGATGGGTCCATTGAACGGCACAAAGCACACCACGTAGCCAAGGGCTTTCACCAATGCCCCGGGCTAGATATGCTCAGACTTACAGTCGAGTTATAAAACCAACTACCATCCGGTTGATATTATCTTTGGCTGTCTCCTTTGACTGGTCTATTCACCATCTTGATGTATCAAATGCCTTTTTGCATGGCACTTTGGAGGAGAAGTATACATGGACCAACCCCCGGGGTTTGTTGATAAACAACGACCTGATTATGTCTGTCTTTTCCAGAAGTCTCTCTATGGTCTCAAGCAAGCTCCCCGGATGTGGCATAAATGCCTAATAGATGTGTTGATTCAGTTTGGTTTTGTATGCTCCAAAGCCGACATCTCCCTTTATTTCTACCAAGCGAATCATGTTCGGCTATACTGTCTGTTATATGTTGATGATATCTTGCTTACTGGTAATGATGCTACTATGCTGAAACAGGTTGTCACTTATTTACAAGCCAGATTTGCAATTCGAGACCTTGGTTCTTTGAAATATTTTTTGGGTATTGAGGCTTCAAGGCAACGAAATGGCCTCCTTCTTCACCAGCACAAATACATCTCTGATCTGTTATTGAGAGCCAAAATGTATGAAGCAAAAGCCATCTCTACTCCTTTCTGCACGAGTGCCAAATTAACTCTCCATACTGGTGATCTGTTTGATGATCCGTCTCTATACCGCAGTATTGTTGGGGGTCTCCAATATGTCACAATTTCCAGACCAGATGTGGCCTTTTCAGGAAATAAAGTCTCTCAATACATGCATTCCCCAACCACAGAACATTGGAAGGCAGTCAAACGCATTCTGCGTTATCTCAAAGATACAACTTCTCATGGTTTGCTGTTGCAAAAATCTTCATCTCTTGATATTCATGGTTTTTGTGATTCTGACTGGGGAGGATGCTTGGATGACAGAAAATCCACTACAGGTTTTGCCGTGTATGTTGGTAAGAATTTGGTATCATGGTGCTCTCGGAAACAACGGACAGTATCCAGGAATAGTACTGAGGCTGAATACCGTGCACTTGCTACCGTCAGTTCGGAAGTATTATGGCTTACAATGCTGCTTAAGGAGCTTGGTTTCCCTTCCTCTACGCCTCCCATAGTCTGGTCTGATAATCTTGGTGCCACATACTTGAGCGCTAACCCGGTCTTTCATAACAACACCAAGCACCTTGAACTGGATTTCCACTTTTTCCGCGACAAGGTTGCTCAACGACAACTCCGGGTTCAGCACATCTCCACTTTCCATCAGCCAGCCGACATCTTCACTAAGCGTCTCTCCAAAGACCGCTTTCTAACTCTTCGCACCAAGTTGACCGTGAAAAGCCCCGCTCAACTTCCGGGGGGGGGGGGGGGGGGGGGGGGGTGATAGAGTATTGTAATATGAATGTAATTGTAATGTAAATAGCTAGTCCATCAATATTCGGCCCATAAACTAATCGGCCCATCCCTTGTAAACCTATGTATATAATTCTCATTATCAATCAGAATAGGCTAAGGGAAAAACCCTAGCGTTACACATATTTTATGCGAAATGAAACCCAATTCTTGTAATATTACTATTTTACAAAAAAAAACTTTAATTTCGCCAAAAATGATCTGGAAACTACTGAGATATATTTGCAAGAAATATTTAATTTGTACAAGAATGTAATAATTGGGTAGTAGTTTTTCGTATAGAGATGAAAAATTTTGCATATTATAAAAAACAGTAGAAAAATTGGGTTTTAGTAAAATCTTTGAATTCTACGAAAAACTTGCAATGCTAGGCATATTTTATGTGAAATAAAACCAAATTCTCGTAATATTACTGCTTTAGAAAAAAAGCTTTAATTTCGCAAAAAATGATCTGGAAACTACTGAGATATATTCGCAAGAAATATTTAATGTGTACATGAATGTAATAATTGGGTAGTAGTTTTTCGTATAAAGATGAAAAATTCAGCATATTATAAAAACAGTATAAAAATTGGGTTTCATGTAAAACCTTTAAATTCTACGGAAACCTTGCAATGCTAGGCATGTTTTATGTGAAATAAAACCTAATTCTCTTAATATTACTACTTTACAAAAAAACTTTAATTTTGGGAAAAATTATCTGGAAACTACTGAGATATATTGCAAGAAATATTTAATTTGTACAAGAATGTAATAATTGGGTAGTAGTTTTTAGTATAAAGATGCAAAATTCCGCGTATTACAAAAAACAGTCGAAAAATTGGGTTTCACGTAAAACTTTTAAATTCTACGGAAACCTAGCAATGCTAGGTATATTTTATGTGAAATGAAACCCAATTATCGTAATATTACTACTTTACAAAAAAACTTTAATTTCGCGAAAAATGATCAAGAAACTACTGATATATTCGCAAGAAATGTTTAATTTGTACAAGAATGTAATATTTAGGTAGTAGTTTTCCATATAAAGATGAAAAAATTTTGTATATTACAAAACACAGTAGAAAAATTGGGTTTCACGTAAAAATTTTAAATTCTACGGAAACCTTGCAATGCTAGACATATTTTATGTGAAATGAAGCCCAATTCTTGTCATATAATTACATTACAAAAAAAAACCTTTACTTTCGCGAAAAATGATTTGGAAACTACTGAAATATATTCGCGAAAAATATTTAATCTGTACAAAAATATAATAATTGAGTAGTTGTTTTTCGTATAGAGATGAAAAATTCCGCATATTACAAAAAGAGTAGAAAAATTGGGTGTCACGTAAAACCTTTAAATTCTACGGAAACCATGCAATGCTAGGCATATTTTACGTGAAATGAAACCCGATTCTTATAATATAATTATTTTACAAAAAAAACTTTAATTTCGCGAAAAATAATATAGAAACAACTAAAATATATTCGAGAGAAATATTTAATTTTTACAAGAATATAATAATTGGGTAGTAGTTTTCCGTATAAAGATGAAAAAATTCCGCATATTACAAAAAAGAGTAGAAAAATTAGGTTTCACGTAAAACTTTTAAATTCTATGGAAACCTTGCAATGCTGGGCATATTTTATGTTAAAGGAAACCCAATTCTCGTAATATTACTACTTTACAAAAAAAAAACTTTAATTTCGTAAAAAATGATCTGGAATCTACTGAGATATATTCGCGATAAATATTTATATTGTACGAGAATATAATAATTGAGTAGTTGTTTGCCGTATAAAGATGAAAAAATTCCGCATATTACAAAAAACAGTAAAAAATTGGGTTTCACATAAAACCTTTAAATTCTACGGAAACTTTATAATGCTAGGCATATTTTATGTCAAATGAAACTCAATTCTCTTAATATTACTACTTTACAAAAAAAAAAAAAAACTTTAATTTCATGAAAAATGATCTGGAAACTACTAAGATATATTCGCGAGAAATATTTAATATGTACGAAAATATACTAATTGAATAGTTGTTTTTCGCATAGAAATGAAAAATTCAGCATATTATAAAAAACAGTAGAAAAATTGGTTTTCACATAAAATCTTTAAATTCTACGGAAACCTTGCAATGCTAGGCATATTTTATGTGAAATGAAACCCAATTCTCGTAATATTACTACTTCACAAAAAAAACTTTAATTTCGCAAAAAATGATCTAGAAACTAGTGAGATATATTCGCGAGAAATATTTATATTGTACGAGAATATAATAACTGAGTAGTTGTTTTCCGTATAAAGATAAAAAGAATTCCGCATATTACAAAAAACAGTAGAAAAGTTGGGTGTCACGTAAAACTTTTAAATTCTACGAAAACCTTGCAATGCTAGGTATATTTTATGTGAAATGAAACCCGATTCTCGTAACATTACTACTTTACAAAAAAAACTTTAATTTCACAAAAAATGATCTGGAAACTACTGAGATATATTTGCGAGAAATATTTAATTTGTACAAGAATGGAATAATTGGGTAGTAGTTTTTCGTATAGAGATGAAAAATTCCGCATATTGCAAAAAAGGTAGAAAAATTGGGTTTCACGTAAAACCTTTATATTCTACGGAAACCTTGCAATGCTAGGCATATTTTATGTGAAATAAAACCCAATTCTCGTAATATTGCTACTTAACAAAAAAAAAAAAAAACTTTATTTTCGCAAAAAATGATCTGGAAACTATTGAGATATATTCGCAAGAAATATTGAATTTGTACAAGAATGTAATAATTGGGTAGTAGTTTTTCGTATAGAGATGAAAAATTCCACATATTACAAAAAACAGTAGAAAAATTGGGTTTCACGTAAAACCTTTAAATTCTACGGAAACCTTGCAATGATAGGCATATTTTATGTGAAATAAAACCCAATTCTCGTAATATTACTACTTTACAAAAAAAAACTTTAATTTCACAAAAAATGATCTAGAAACTACTAAGATATATTCGCGAGAAATATTGAATTTGTATAAGAATATAATAATTGGGTAGTAGTTTTCCATATAAAGATGAAAAAATTCGGCATATTACAAAAAAAGTAGAAAAATTGGGTTTCACGTGAAACCTTTAAATTCTACGGAAACCTTGCAATGCTAGGCATATTTTATGTGAAATGAAACCCAATTCTCGTAATATTACTACTTAACAAAAAAAACTTTAATTTCGCGAAAAATGATCTGGAAACTATTGAGATATATTCGCAAGAAATATTTAATTTGTACAAGAATGTAATTAATGGGTAGTAGTTTTTCGTATAGATATGAAAAATTCCACATATTACAAAAAACAGTAGAAAAATTGTGTTTCACGTAAAACCTTTAAATTCTATGGAAACCTTGCAATACTAGGTATATTTTATGTGAAATGAAACTCAATTCTTGTAATATTACTATTTTACGAAAAAAAACTCTTTAATTTCGCGAAATATGTTATGAAAACTACACAAATATATTTACGGAAAATATTTAAATTGTACCAGAATATAATAATTTTGTAATAGTTTTCCGTATGAAGATGAAAAATTCTGCATATTACGAAAAACAGTAGAAAAATTGAGCTTCACGTAAAACATTTAAATTTTAAGGAAACCATGCAATGCTAAGGATATTTTACGTAAGTGACTCCCAATTCTCGTAATATTACTGTTTTACGAAAAAAAACTTTAATTTCGCAAAAAATGATATGGAAACTACTAAAATATATTCGCGAGAAATTTTTAATTTGTATAAGAATATAATAATTACGTACTTGTTTTCGGTATAAAGATGAAAATTCCGCATATTACAAAAAACAGTAGAAAATTGGTTTTCACATAAAACCTTTAAATTCAACGGAAACTTTTCAATGCTAGGCATATTTTACATGAAGTGATGTCCAATTCTCGTAATATTATTACTTTATAAAAAACTCTTTAATTTCGCGAAAAATGATATACAAACTACTGAAATATATTTATTTTCATTTTATTTACGTAAAATGATTATAATACATAGTTATAGTTCATATAAATGATAAAATTGAAGTCTACTAAATTTTCAATAAATACAACATATATTTTGAGTCGGATAAATTTCTTTTTGCTAATAATTAAATGAAAATTAATTAAGTTACGAAAAATTTAATAATATTACGAAAATTTGTAAAGGATTTGAAATTTTTACGTAGTTAAGAATGAATTTTTGTAAAATGGATGGATGCATAGAAACTATATACTACTTTGGGTAATTTTAACATTTTCTTTAACCTGTTGGTTACCTGTAATAGCAGGTCAACTTTTTATAATTTATTTATTTTTAATTTTAACCTATTGATGTGTCAAAATACTATTAGTTAACAAAAACAAAGTGTGGTTACTTTGTTGTAAAACAAAGTAACCATAGAATTTACCTAAAAATTATTGTTGCAAAATCAATTTTTGTGACAATTATAAAAATTATTGTAATGTATAACAAGTTTTTTGTTACATTTATTTTTGCGATAAATAAGTGCGACACTATAATTTCTTTTGGTGTGATCAACAACGATAATCTTAAAAATTAAATGAAAAATTTATGATCCCAAATATTTAAATCGGCTTAAATACATAATTTTTTTTTTCCTAACTAGCCCCATTAGTATTTAATATAAAAGACAAATGATTTAGTAAATCATTTAATTGGTTTACTTCTATATGATACTACTACAAGATCGCCAAAATTATTGCTATATAAGAGCATCTCCAACCCCACTCCATTTGGGGTTGGAAATGTAAATTTTGGTGGTGGGTTGCTCCAACCCACCACCAAATTTAACACTAAAATTTTGGAGGGGAACAGTACCCCTCCAATGTTGGCCGGGTACTGTTCCCCTCCATCCCTTTTTTTTTTTTTTTTCTTACTTTTTTCTTACTTTTTTTGGTTTTTGTTTTCTTTTTTTCTTTTTTTATTTGTTTCTACCATTCCTTTTTTTTATTTGTTTTTTATTTATTTGTTCCTTGCTTTCTTTTTTTTTTTTGAATTTTTTTTTTAGTTTTAAAAATAAAAAATTCAATTTATAGTATTTGGGTTATGTGTTATTATTAATTTGTGTGTTTGATTTAATTTATATGTGTTAATTTTTATTTCATCCGATACGATTTTATTTAATAAAATTATTTATTCATTAAAAAAATTTTATGTAATTAAATATATTTATTTATAAATTCTTAATATTAATTTTTTTTTATGATTTAATAAAAAGATATGAATAATATAAATATATGTAAAAAGGAATATAATAATAATAAAAAGTTAGGTGGAAAAGAATAAAGTAATAATATTTTAATTTGGAGTGGAAATTTAGAGTGGATGGTTGGAGAAAAAGAACTGTAGTTCACTCTAAATTATAGAGAAAATTGGATTTAGAGTGAAGAATTTGGAGTTATGGTTGGAGATGGCCTAAGTACTAATATTGTTTGTTAAGATCGCCAAGATGATAAAAAATATTGTTAATTATCTAATGTGAATTTCATAGGGGACTAACTAGGACATAATTGGTTGATGTGATTACTAAATTATAATTATTATAATTAACTGACCAAGGTTTCCAGAAAATTTTGGTTTTTACAAGCAAAAATTAACTTTTCAATTTTAACCAAACCGTCTTGAACTGATTATATCAATCGGTTTGGTTTGGGTTCGGTCACCGCCCTACTGCGAAGTGACGTCAGCAACCCTTGCAGAGATTACTGCCATGAACCAAAACGTCACCAGCAGGAAGCGCCCACCGCCGACGTCTCAACAGCCGTATCCTCCTCCAGGAGCGAAGCAGCAAGCTGCCATGCCAACCGTAGACGATGAGAACTTTGTTCTCCGTGATTTTGAGAGCCGGGAGACAGTCGCTTCTCGCTTCATCAAGCGGTCACGTCCGTCTCTCTCTTCCGCCTACATGTCCCAATCTCAGAGCATCAGTGAGGAACCTTGGCGTTTCACTATTGATTTTTCTTCTTGCTCTGCTTAATTTTGTTTTTATTATTTAATTTAGTGGTCCGTTTTTCTTTGTTCGGTATTTCAACAATGGGAGATTGCTTTCGTGATTGGAGAAAGTAACAGGGAACCGTTACCTGATAGGGCAGGAGCTTCTGCGATCATCAGATTATTTGGAGTGACGAGAGAAGGTTGGGTCAATTGATTTGTTTTTAGTGTGTCTGTGGCTACTTGTTTTCGTTACATTGCTTCCATCATCCAAGGGTAGGTATTGAGTATTGACAAAGTAAATGTTCACTTAGGCGAAAAACAAGCAGCTATTGAAAATGCTTCTAGTAATAATGAAAAATTACATGGAAAATATTGATTTACATATTGTCCGAGTCCTTCTTCTTGTTTTTTCTTTTTCTTTTGCTTTTGCTTTTTCTTTTTTTCTAGTTACAGGTAATCTCTTAATTAATGTCATTAAGTAATACTTGTGATATGTTTATTTTGTTCTGCTTCATGTCTCCCTTGTTTCTCCACTATCCTCCCTTGGTGTCCAAATCTGAGTACATTTACACAGGAAAGAATTTCCATCATTGATTACATCCTGAATACATCCCCCAAGTTTGGCTGATTTGCATAATTTAGGTTTACAGAATATGTAATAAAATTTTTAAAATTCAGTGAAAAAAGTTTCCCAAATTTTAGAAGTACTTCCTCTATTCGAAGATGACATTTTCATGCACTTTAGCTGAAGATGGTTAGATAGTTACGATATTGCTTACTCACAATAATGGTTCCTTCTGTAGTTCTGTTGAATATGAAGTGGCAATGGATACGTCTTCCGTGCATAGCTGCTTTCTGATTATTTCTCCGTAACTGGTTTTTACTTCCTAATAATTCATTTTTCAAAATCTTTGTTGCATGATTGAAATAATGGTTTCTCACTTGGTGCTTCAATGCTTTACTGGAAAACATCTTCGACTAAATTCCTATGTTGGGGAAGTTGCACTATGTTCTACATAATTTATTTTCATCAATAAATATATGCTAATTTTTGTTAGGGCATAGTGTTTGCTGCAATGTTCATGGATTTGAGCCTTTCTTTTACATCAGCTGTCCTCCTGGAATGGGTCCAGAAGACATATCCCAATTTTAACAAATTATTGAGGTAGCTGGCTTCTTCACTTGCTTAGCCTAAAAGTGTGAGAAGCATGTGCACTTGAACATCTACACGTGCACGCATACACACCGATTTTTTTCATTATCTTGATTTTCCTCTTTGTCGTGGTGCTTAAGGGGAGACTGAGGGAGGTGAATAGAAGCAGTGGAGTTCCCAGAAATGGTGCACAAAAGGAGCATTATGTGTTACCAGCAACATCCTTCATACCCTTTTCTTATGATTATAGTTGCATTGCCAAAAATGGTAACTGACTGCAGTGGTAAACATCTTGAATTTTCGGATACATCCATTTTTTTTTTACTTATTTGTTATTGTCAGCGAATACAAACAGGCTTTTTCTTATGGCATGGTTAATTATTGATGATCACTTCTAATCATTTGCAGGTATTCTTGACAAAGGCATGTATATTGATGGCCTAGGTACCAGGAGGTTCATGACATATGAAAGCAATATTCTCTTTGATCTCCGCTTCATGATTGACTGCAACATTGTTGGCAGAAATTGGATTGAAGTGCCAGTTGGAAAATATAAGAAGACATTAAAGAGCCTATCTTACTGTCAAATAGAGTTTGATTGCTTGTATCCTTGGCATGGGAGATCATTATGTGTCCTCTGGAGAATATTTGAACTCTTGTCCATAATGAGTGTCGTAAGATGTATTTCTTCCTTAACCTCTTTTGCCAGGTATTCAGAATTGATCAGCCGTGCCCCTGAAGGTGAGTTCTAAAAAATGGCTCCATTTCGCATATTGAGGTGAGCGGGCCGTAAAGGTCAATTTCCTAAGGCTGCCCATGATCCAGTTATTCAGGTGTACTCATAGTGTCATTTCTTTTGTCTTGTTCTAGCCTTGCAATCTGGTTAGTGAATTTTAATTGTTTTCATTTTAGGTGGCCAATCTAGTAACTTTGTAGGGAGAGGATAAACATTTTATCTGTAATGTCATGGCCCTAAATTCATGCTCTCCAATAATTGATGTAGACGTGCTGGCATTTGCTACAGAGAAGGAAGTCTTACTGGCTTGGAGGGTATGAAGTCTTCTTCTTCTTCTTCTTCTTTTTATCTATTTATTTATTTTTTCTTTAAATGTAATATCTGGTTCATTGTAGAGGTCTAGTCCCATGCTACTGAAGTGGTTTCTGTTCTGGTTAACTTATAAGTATTGCCAATTACATGTTATGTTTGGGTTTTCTTTTCTGATGTAATATTTTTATGCTTGTTAATTTAGAATGTTGGATTTGGAGGAAATTTGGGCAGACATGTAAGATAAGTAAACTGTCAGTCTTGTCAAACCGGACTCATCTTCCAGGAAAAAAAATCATGTGTTTGTCTATGTGAACATAAGTCAGTGATTATACTCCTATGTGTCCCCCTCTCGAGTGGTTCGATCTTCCGTCTCAAGTTAAATTGTTTATTTCCTTGGGGCCATAATCTCCAACTTATCTGTAAATTCTGAAGCTAAAGCGTTTGCACATTATGATTTATGCTAATGATAGTTGCTTGTTTCTGATACTAATGCTTCCAACTGTTATTTATTTATGGATCTTGGTACTGCCTGCAGTGTACAAATTGCTTGATAGGTGGTTTTTGGTTGGAATGTTAGCTATTAAAGTCAATAGATATTGTGATATTTATCCAAAAACAATTGAAATAAAATCCTAATTTCATTTTTAATAATCTATTATGTGGCTCTATTTTCATGATGAAACAGTTGTACCTAGTTAGCAATCTGGTTTGGCAGTTATGGAGGATGCAAGACTGAACAATAAATTAAAGTTGGTGAAAGTTTCGAAATAATTTGAGCCATTTACAACTATGCAATGGAACTAATCAAATTGGAAATTTACAGTTTGGTTTGCTATTTGTAGTAATTTGGCTGGAATCCTTGTCAAGCTATTAAAACATCATTGAACCGAAGGTCACTTTTCCAATTATATGATTTTAAGTAAATGTTTCACAAACATTTTTTTTTTTTTTTTTTTGCTTCTTCAGATAATTTCTCTGCATAGTGCTTAAATATTAAATTGTAGCATAATGGTACCTGAATGGTAATGTAAGGTGAAGATATTGTTGCTTGGGAAAAGGCATGCTACATAATATTTAGGGTAATTAACTTATACTTCCCTGATTCAGGTGTATTACACTAGTATCTCCCAGTGTTTCGCGACTTTAATTTGTACATCCCCACATTTTGATTCCTTCATTCTAAAACCCTTTCCACCTTTTTTAAGAGGATTTTCTGTTATGTTGGCACAATATCAGACAAAATTGACATTTTCACTTTAGGGTAAACAATTTGGTTCCTTTAATTAATTAATTTAATTATTTCTTCTTCCATTAAACCTCCCTGTGAATAAGCCATGTTACATTATTGGGGACAAATCAAAGTATAGGGTGTTGAATTAATCTTGAAAAGCAAGGAGATACTAGTGTATTTGATTGAACCTTGTTTAAATTGTTTATCCTAAATCCAAAAAGACAATTTCATGTTGAAGTTGTCTGATGTTGTGCCATGTCATCTACACAACAGAATTCCTCGTAGAAAAGACTGAAAGAGGTTTTAGTTTGATGGAATCAGAATATTGGGAGGTAAAATTTAGAGTAAAAAAACACTAGATACTAGTGTAATACGGTTAACCTCAGGGAGATATAAATTATTTACCCAAAAATTATGATTAGTTTCACGTAACAAAAAGCTGTTTAGAATGTTTAATCGTGCAAAGAGGTTTTTCGTGCAGGATTTTATGCGTGAAGTGGACCCAGATACAACATCTGCAATTTTGACTTGCCATATCTTGTTGAGGTAATTAGAAGTTTCTGCATTGGGCCGCTTCAGGAACAGCAGGGCCCAAGTGAAGGATACAACTTTTGCATCAAGGTAGCGCTCTATGCAGGCTGTAATAGTTGTCATGCCATTCGTGTGATTAGGGTATTTCCTCTCTGTTTTTCACTCTCTCGTACTAGTGCTATAAATATTTTTATCACGGTTGATGAGATACAGAGAATTGGGGAAAAGCTAGAAGATGTGTTTAGCACTTCTCTTCGGGCAAGTACTTGAGGTTTTCAGCCATCATTTTGTTTGGCACAAGTTTCACTGATATTATAAAATTGTGAACGTCCACTACACCTATTGCATAAAATAACCAATTGTGTTAATTTTCAGTGTGCATACAAAATTTCGGCAAGACTCCAATGTTCGAGAATCATTGAATTTAGGAGTCAGAAAAATTAATCTCAACTTACATATGGGAGTTTATCATTTTTTTTCCTGTACATAATATAAACAATCATTAACAGAGGCCAAAGTGCCAATTTTACCTTTCTACCTGGGAAATTTTTTTTTATTAAGCCCTTGTACTCTTGTTTGGTTAGATTAGTCGTGCTTTTATTTATATTAACAGTTCGTCCAATGGGACAGTCAAGCATGTTTGTCATGCTCCATTAGCACATTGTCACAATCGCAATATATAATATCTTTAACAGAGCATGTCAGAACAACTTCATGCTAACCCTTCTTCAAAAACCGGGGAACGTTTCCCTATTTAATGCCCACATGTAGGTCCCTATATTTTGTATTGCTGTTTGGGAATTTCCACGTCTTAATAGCTTTTGATCTCTGATGCAGCATGTTCTAAGAAAGACATGCCCAACGGCATACTTTCTCTTTTTTGGTTGCAAGTATGTCACAAATTCTGCTTATTGTAAATTTCAGCTTTTATCTGGGCTTAGTACATCCAATTAAAGAAAATATCTTGTAGGAGGATGGGAGAATCTCTTACATAGGTGAAACTAAAACTGTCGAATTAGAATTATCTTCATTATATATGCTTCAAATTACTGTCCTCCTTATAAATCCATTGAATTGAAGTGAAATTATGTGTTCGAAGTTTTTCCTGATTCCTTCTCTATGACATTTTGTCTCATGGAATTTTCGGAAATGTGCAATTTTTTTTAGCAGCTTGTTGCATGTTAAATGATAGTATCCATATCCAGTGATTTTTCTTTTTTGATGAGTTTTCCTTCAGATTTACTGTCTGTGCCACTATATATATTTTTCCTAACAGAACCATTGGTCCATTTTATTCTTTTTGGTATTTCAGACAGTATGGAACCAGGGAAAGTGAAGAAGTTACATTGGATGGAAGAGTGGAATTTGATTTGCTCCAGGTATTCTGCAAGTAGTTAATTGCTTTCCATGATTTAGTACTTGGCTTTATGAGAAAATATATATTTAACTTGTGCTGTTTTCCTTTTCAGGCCATCCAACGGGATTATAAATTAAGTTCTTACTTGTTAAACTGTCTCAGCACACTTTCTATCTGAGCAGGTAATTTTGGATTTTGTGATGAGATTTGAATGATTGGACCTTTTCTGAGAGATCAACACATAAAGTGGTTAAGCTTTGTTATTCTGTCTAAACTGTTGGCATTCATTATCCATACATAATTTCATTGGGTATATAATTGGTTGGTTTTCCTCTACAGTGCGAGTTAAATGCTTGTTTGTAAGGATGGCATGAAGGCAAACATGATAGGAAACATACTATTTTTTTCACCTCTCTATTGCACTATCTGACTAACCTTTTTCTTCTTGATTTCATCAATGATAATTAGTCTTTGGTATGATGTTGCTGACTGCCTGTTCTGCAGAAAGAGGATGTGCACCATTCAATAATATCTATCTTCAGAACGAGAATGCACGAACTAGGAAGCGGCTTGCTGCATATTGTTTGAAGGTGTATATTTAGTTTGACTACATCTTCTATTCCCTTTGTTCATAAACTTTCGTGAAGCAAACCCTTTTTTGAACTCTCTTCTATCCTGCTGATATCAGCTTCATGATCTGTGTTTTACATATCAACATTTCTAATGAAAGTGTTTGCTTCTGTCGAATTAACTGTATATATTTAACATTTCTAATGAAAATGTTTGCTTCTGTGGAATTCATTAACTGTATATATTTAACACATTTATCAGGGAATGTGCATCGACTTGTTCTATGTATATAAGGAATTTTAAACTTGATATAACGAAACTGAGAAAGCCTGCTACTTGTTAATGAATGTAGTCTTTATAAATATGGATCACAAACAAAATGTTGATCATATCCATTTCTTCTCTCTTTAAAGTGCAGGATGCATATCTCCCACAGCGGCTTTTGGACAAGCTGATGTACATTTACAATTATGTAGAAATGGCCTGTGTTACTGGTGTCCCTATATCATTCCTTCTTTCCAAGGGACAAAGTATCAAGGTTACAAAAAATGACATCGTACTTGTTAATTGATATCTCAGTTGATTGGCGTAATCTAATTTAGGGTGTCAACCTCTCATTTTCTAGGTCATTTCTAAACTTCTGAGGAAGGCTAAACAGAGAACCTTGTTATTCCCAATGTCAAACATGCAGCTGAACAAGGAACATATGAAGGTGCCATTGTGAGTTTGTATACCTATGCATACTTGTTCAACTATTCTTTCCCTTAAGCAGGTAAATATAATTGAATGCATGCAGAAGACAACTGTTGGATAGTGCGAAGGAGACTTCTGTTGAGTTGAGGAAATTATCCTGAAAAAACTATTTGACTAATACAAACAACACTAGAAAATAAGTATGAAATTAATTTCCCATGATTGTGTTTAATAATTCTGAAAGAAACCCTCTAATTATGCCCATCTAGAATAAAAAAAGGGCTTGTCGCCAAACAAATTGAAGGACAGACTTTGATTTTTGAAGATGCATGCATATACTTCCATTGGGAGATGCCCTAGAATGGATGGAAAAAAAAAGCACAAAGGTGGTCTCTTTCTTACTCCCTACGTCTTTCCATTTTGAATTCCAAATGCATGTAGAAGATTGTTATGGGCCCGCGAGTAGGATCTCAAGTCTATTCACAGGAAAACCCTCTTGATTTTCATTTTTCCTGTTCTTTGAGCGACCTACCTTTTAAGCTCAATGGTGGTTTTGTTTGACATCACTCCCTTAGTTCTCTTTTTGGCTGGGAAAATTCCTAAGAATGTTTATTGAGAAACGCAAATTATTCTTTCAATTTCTCGAAGGTTTGGAGTCTTGTTATACCCGCAAAATCCAATTGTTCCTATGGCAGGTAGGCACACACTCATTACCAACACTCCATAATCTTCAGGCTAAGACTATTGAAATTAATAATTCATGTCTGATTTGTCACTTGTCAGAAGAAACAACATAGCATGTTTTGTTGGACTGTGGTTTTGCTAAATCTTTCTGGTGTTACAGAGCACAACTATAACAGTGCAATTGAAATTCTTAGACTGTTTCCCTGTAAGAAGAGCTGGGCAAAGACTAGGGGATACGGCTGTGTTGGGGTTCTTGTGGAACTCTGCTGGTTCATTTGCCGATTGGTGGAATTCTCTAACTGCAAATTTTGATGCTGTAACGATGGAAAAAGTTGTTGTCCTTTGTGGTATTTGGTTGCATCAGAAGAAGTAACCGCGTCTCAAGTAGTGGACCAAGCTGTCGGTTTTCTTCAGGCGTGGCAGGCAGCTTGTTGGTCAGTTCGCCAAACTGGCTTCAGCAGTGGGTCTGATTAGGTAGGGGCATTGAGCTCCTTGGTAGAGAGATGGACTGCTCCTCCTCTAGGTGTGGTTAAGTGTAACATTAATGGAGCTTTTTTCTCAAACTTTAACCATGCTGGGTATGGTTCGTTGTGCAGAATTCCTTGGGTTAGTTTGAGGTGGCTGGCAGTGATATTATATCTTTGCTCCTAATAATCCTTCTTTGTTTGAAGCTCTCGTGCAAGGAAGTGCTATCTTGGTCACAAAATGTAATTATCGAAATTTCAGCTTGTCGTCCAAGGTATCCAGCGTAAAGGGTCCATTCCTGTTTCGCTCGGTCTTATTATTGAGGATTGTCTTTCGTTGATTTCCGGTTTCCAGTCATGTATTTTTTCTTGTGTTCGTCGATCAGCGAATAATGTTGCTCATACTTTAGCTTGGGCATCTTGTTATGAGTCTGATCGAGGCGTGTAGCGGTCTGTACCTCTGCCTTTTATCCAAGAGGCCTTAACCTTGGACGTTAACAAAGATTGTTTAATAAATTGACAACTACCAACTAGGAATTAGTAATAGATAGGATTGTCAAACTAAATAGTAAAGGTTTGTGTTGGTTGTATTATAGCATCTACAACAAAGATGCTAAAGACTGATTACAAATCGTTCATGCCACCTGGAGATATATAGAAACAAGTGAGAACTAGCTTCACCATCCTTATAACACAAAATACATGAATTAGTAGACCTTATTAGGCCATAGTTTTTTTGGTATGGGCCCACAAATAGGATCTCGTTACAAGCCATAAATAATGGCATAGGAAGCTAATCAACATACGCCTAGAAAAATGTAAATGAAGATGATTCTATATTCCTCCAATCATCTGAATTGCTTTTATTGCTTTTCTAAACTTAGCCATGTTCAAGCTTGAATTTAAGATGATTGAAGACGTTATTATACTTGATCTTCTTCTATTATTGATTTATTGTGTCCCTGTGTTCATATGCATATATCTTGTTCCATCTTCCTCACCTGCCCTCTTTTCTTGAAAGGAATTTAAGGCTTATTGAAAATGTTGTTTATGGATATGTATGCTGGCCAATGGCCCCTATGTGAAGGCGGAGGCAATGAGTCTTTCTCAAAGACTTTCCATTCAGAATGGACTTTGTTTATACATATTTCTGTGGTTCTGCACTTGAGAGGGTTTACTTGTATTTTCTTTCACTCATATTCTGAGTTTTTTGAATGTGGTGTTTGCATTTTGCTCACTTGTTTACCATAAACATTAATGTGCTGGAACCGACTACTTGTGTTTTAAATGCCAGTTTTTAAGAGTGGAAGAATCGTATTGAGAGTTCTAAGTTATCATGGTTGAGTACATTTACAAAGGCTATGTTTATTGCTTCGAAGATAGACATCCGCTTTAAACGATTTCATCAAGTTTGATAAAGTGATTTTTCTCGTTAATTATCTCTTGGTGATTGCATTGTATTTTTTTGCTTTAGAGTATAATCATATCTGCTTAGATTGTGGATATTTACTAATTTCAGGTCATGGAGGCGAAAGCAGGATTCTATGAAAAGCCAGTTGCAACATTGGACTTTGCATCTCTGTATCCTTCAATAATGATGGCATATAATCTATGTTATTGTACGCTGGTAATAAAATTGAACATTTTTTTACTTTTTAAATGGAAAGCTTTTCATGCCAAATATTTGTCTTTGTTGTTATATGTGGTGAAGTTGACTTCTGAAGATGTTCGTGAACTTCCACCTTAATGTATTAACAGAACTCCATCTGGTGTAACATTTGTCAAATCAGATTTGCAGAAGGTTAAAATGTATTCTCGTTGTGTGATTAATTGTCAGCATAAATTAAACATTTGATGTTGTTGACCATGAATTAAATTGAAATTCAGATTTTTAAGTTATTGTTATTATACTTTCAGGGAATTCTTCCTGAAATTCTGGAAGAACTATTAGCTGCTAGAAGAAGAGCTAAAGCAGATTTGAAAGTAACTACCTTTTCTTTTTAAACTTTGATTTTATGTTGTGTTTCCTATTGCTGTCTTCATCTTTATTACACCTTTGTGAATTTCTGATAGCGAACCCTGCTCTGTGTTCCACTTATTGAATTAATATGACTATATGATTTTTGGAAGCCAAGGATCCAATGGAGAAAGCTGTTCTAGATGGTCGACAACTAGCATTGAAGGTAAGCTCAGTATCTCATCCATCTAGAAACACTTATCTATTGTTTTCAAAGTTTAGTTAGTGATCCATGAGATTGACGTTTGTTTAGGATCCATGCAATAAATTATTGGTTTCAACTCATATTTTCTTGTTTCTGCAGATCAGTGCAAATTCTGTGTATGGGTTTACAGGGGCTACAGTTGGTCAATTACCATGTATATAGATATCTTCAAGTGGTACAAGCTATGGCATATGTAAAATGAAACACTTAATTAACTAAATGTAGACAAACAACATATTTCTGTTTCTATATGGATTAATAAGTTCTTTCCTTTTAAAGGTCGACAAATGATTGAAAACATGAAAAAACTTGTGGAAGAAAAGTTTACCATAATAGGGGGATATGGACATAATGCTGAGGTATGCCATCGAGAACTTAAATGAGCCTTTTCTGCTTGTTGGAAGCCTATGAGGTCCAGTTTACATTGAAAGGTCATAAGGTCTATTCTTTTGTTTCATGACTATCTATTTGAATTTCCTCTTCAGTGGTCATATGTTCAGTCTGTCTTTAATAGTCCAATTGCTATAGTGTTCGGCCAAATTAACAAATGTAAATTATGTTGTAATAGTATATGGCCTTGTTAGATGGAAAGTCTATTTGCCGTCCGTATTTTCAAAATTTCAAATCAAATGATTATCCTATTATATAATCAAGCAATCAACTAAGAGCAAATATAGTAGCTAATGTTGCTGATTTTATTGTCCTATTATAATGTGAATCTCTGTTGTAAATATGAATTTATTTGTATTTGTTTCAGATTACTGTCAACGAGAAAGATGTACCCTTATTCACTTTGGAGTGGATAATTTTTGGGTGTGCATAATAATAATTAAAGAAAATGACACAATCTTTTAGGAAGGAGAAGAGTGCTTGATTGCTGGTTGTGGAAAATGGAGACTATATGAGGTAGAGAGCTACTTGGGTGCCATTGTTTCGTTGAGTTTGCAGCTTATATGCTGAGATAATGATGCTTCAATAGGCATTATTTTGCATGGATGTTGAACCAACCTTACAGTAGATATGGTCTAAACAAATTCTAAACTGGACCTTTGTTTGGGTCAAATTTGATTGCATTATTTTACTGACACATTTTGAGATATTTAATGCTATCCTACTATTTCTTTTAATTGTGTTTTATCTGATTCTCTCTAGCATCTCCTATTCACTCCCTCCCTTATTTTGTTTCTTTGCTTGCCTCTGAATCTTTATATCATTTCTGTTACTTTAGTTCGTGTATACCGGCTTTTTTCAGCATATTATATATCTTTGATAATTTTGTTCGTGGAGGGGTTGTTATGACATTTTCTGGTATTTTTGTTCGAGTAAAAGATGATTAGAACATAATATTGCTCAGTAATGAGTTTCTTTTTTCTTTTTGGGTGCTAGATATGTGGGTTCAGCCTTCTCCATTTGACTTATTCGCCCATGTTTATTTCATTAAAGTTTTCGATGTTTCTGTAATCTGGTTATGTTTAGTTTGGGTCAAACACCTTAGTTCTTTTTTTTTTTTTTCCGGTGTGGGCATGTAAACCTGATCAAGGTAATGAATTAAGGTTACATATGGGGATACAGATTCTGTTATGGTACAATTTGGCGTTCCTACCATTGAAGGAGCGAAGAAATTGGGAAGAGAAGCTGCTGAATACATCAGTGGAACTTTCATAAAGGTAAGTTTTCTGGAAAAGACATTTTTGACCCCTTGTATACTTGGGAAAATTTGTTTTAGCTCCTGTAGTTCTTTTTTTCTTTTTCTTTCTTTTCTTTTTTTATTTTTTTTTATTACATTTGGCCTTGTACTTTTAATATCGGAAAGTTTGGCCATTAGTAGATGGATCCTTTATCTGTTGTCAGAAATAACAGCACCATGCCAAATTTGAAAATTATGCATAGATCAAGTTGATTTTAAATTTATGCGAAAATTAGTTGGGTTAGGGCCTTTATTAAAGTTGAGGGAATCCGGTCCAACAACATTGAGAAACTATGGAATCTGTTGACCATGGTTTCAATTGGATTTAGTTTTTAATTTTACATTTTACATCTTGCGAATTGTTTTTGATTGCTAATGTAGGTACTAAGTTTATGTTGCTTTGTAAACTTGCTGTTATTTTAAAAATGATTTTTGAACCATTCCCAATTATCGAGTGTTTTTTTTTTTTTTTAATGTTCTTTTTAATAAATATTTCTATGTGCAATATTGACATGTAAACCCATCAAGCTTGAGTTTGAGAAGGTTTATTGCCCATATCTGTTGACAAGCAAGAAAAGATATGCTGGTTTATTGTGGACAAATCCAGATAAATTTGACAAAATGGATACTAAAGGTGTACATTTAAGCCTTTGATCCATTTGAATTTCTGTGCATTACATGAGACGTTTCTAATGAGGTCTCAAAAAAATGGGCAGGCATTGAAACAGTTCGAAGAGACAATTGTTTATTGGTAAAGAATCTCGTAACTGAGTGCCTTCATGAAATTTTAATTGACAGAGATGTGCCTGGTGCTGTGCTATATGTGAAGAACACTATTACGGATCTTCTCATGAACTGGATGGATTTGTCACTTCCAGTGTTTACTAAGGTGTGATATTTTATTGATGAGGTGGTGCTACCAATAGGCTTTTGCTTATTGTCCTTGAATGGCTTCTTGAGGGCATCAAAAAGTTTTTTGCTCATCAACATGAATATCTTATGTACTGATTTCCTTGGTTGAGAAGGGTCTAACAAAGGCTGGAGAAAAGTATGAAGTAAAGAGAGCTCATGTAGAACTTGCTGAACGCATACATAAGGTACTTTGTTTTTGGTGTCTCCTCTATGTGTTTACGTAATTCTTAGATGCAGATGGTGCTTTTTCTTTTTGTTAAATGCTTGTTGTTTTGTTGTTTAGAGTACATCAAACTAACTCAAGACTCTTTATAGAAGATAAAACAAAATTCTGTTACTTTTTAGATAAATGAAAACTGAAAGCTATACATATTAAGAGATCAGGAGGACAGATGATTACTCTAAATTTGTATACAAAAGTTAGATATAAGGTTCAATGTGGTTAGAAAATTTTGGCAAGAAGGTTTCATTATATACAAGAAGCAAATCTTAATCCTAACTTGTTGGGATCTGCCAAAAAGAGTACCTCATTATACTGGTCAAAAATAAATTTAACAGTTTTTGTTAAGGTCTAATAGACTTGTTTAATGATTTGTTTCGCTTATTTCCTTCATGCTGCTGCCATTTGATCTATTTACTTTTGTCTCAAATCTTTTGTTGTATGTGATATATTTCTTTTGTTTCTAGTGATTTGTTCTCTTGTTTTGCCCCTCATAGTACTGCAATTTGATCTATTTTCTTTTGTCTCAAAACTTTTCATTTAACTTGTTACTCTCAATTTGTTGTACAACTATCACACAATGGAAATGAACAATAGAATTTAAGATCTAGGAAGTTAGCATTGGAGTTCTTGTTTTTTTTTTTTTTTCGTCAATGTTAGAGATAATAAAAACCTATTCTTGGAGCCTTACCTATTAGCTAAGCTTTTGGGTGAAATTTTCTTTGACATGGTACCAAAGCCAACGAGACCAAGAGGGCTAGAGATGGAGTCCTGGAAACCCCATACATTGATTAAATTTCAGTACAAGGTAGAGAGTTCATGTGCTTATATACACACTTTAAGCCCAAGGAGCATTCTCGTATACGATTGTGTTAGTGATAATAAAAACTATTCTTGGAGCCTTACCTATCAGCTTAAGTTTTTGGGTTGAATGGGGTTCTTTGACAGCCCAAAAAAGGGAAACTTGAAGTACTGTTTACTCCTTGTCGTCCGCTCTGTTAATTTTGTGATCATTTAAATTATAATAATTATTATTTCTAATTATACTTTATTCAGTAAGTTTTCTCTTCTGCAGTTGTGGGAAGTCCTGATTACGATTAGTGATCAGAGTTTTATCTTTTGACATCTTATGGTGAACCATGTATTATGTGGCCAATATCCTGCCAAGTTAAGCGAGTCATGTTTCCTACATACCTGGTTTGAGTTCCTTTTTGATGCTTAATTATTAATAAGGAGCTATGTCATTACCTTAGAGGCTTTTCTACCAAAAAGGGCTTGATTTTCTTTTTTTCTAATTTCTTCTGTTAATTGTACCAATAATAATTTGCCCCCTTTTTTTTATTAGTTATAAGCTTGACTTTTCAACAGAACTTGTGAAACCAGTCAATATCCTGAGGTGATATTCGTGTAGTTTTTAGTGTTTGGTTCATGTTTATGATAGAACACAAATATTTGATGAAGGAGAAAGCAGCTATGAACAACCATGAAAAGCAACTAATGCCATATAATCATGTTGAGTAAAGAGTTTAGCATGAAGAGAAAGAAGCATCCTCCTATTAACCACCAATCTAGGGGAAAATGGAAGAAATGATTTTGAGTCATGTTAACTAATATTCAACAGTACTGTAAATACTACTGGTAAATAACCTGAGAGAGAAGCCATAGTTTTCATTCTTTCTATCCAATTACTATGTTTCAGAAAGGCAGTATTTTAAACTACTTCGATTAGCCAACTGTTGATTTTTCAGAGTCTAAAAGACGCTTGTTATCTTTGTGATTTATAGAGAGATGCTGCCACAGCACCAATTGTTGGAGATCGAGTACCCAATGTCATTATAAAAGCAGCGAAGGGTGCCAAGGTAATTTTTTATGGATACTTCTATTTTTGTTCAACTTTTTTCATTACGGAAATTAGTTATCACTTGCTCATGTTTATTAAATTCGATATGCTACTGACAGGCCTATGAGAGATCAGAGGATCCTATTTATGCCTTAGAAAATAACATACCAATAGACCCACACTATTATCTTGAAAACCAAATTAGCAAGGTCAGTTTGTCGTATTATCTATGCTTTAAATAGGAACTCTCTTTTTTTAATTTTTATGACTCATGTTAAGTAAATTGTTTATGCTGCAGCTGCTTCTAAGAATTTTTGAACCCATTTTGAAGAATTCCAGTAATGAACTTCTCCATGGAAGTTATACAAGATCAATTTCCATCCCAACTCCTGCAGCTGGTGGCCTTATGAAATATGCTAAGAAACAACTCCCTTGCAGTGGTTGCAAAGCCGTAATTAGGTGTGTATGATTTGAACTCACTTCTTCCGCACATGCCTACCTGCATTCAATATCCCAGACCCCATGAAAAGGACCACTAAACCCAATAAATGAATTTCCTTCCAGAAAGGCTAGTACTGTTTTTCTTATTAACTCCCATTGATTCCTCATTCTGATGAAGATGTTTAAGATTTTTTTACCTGATTTGTTTGTATTGGACTATTGTTTACTATTAATTTAGTATTACAATCCCCCCTTTCTTTTCTCATTGCTTTCTAAGTGCCTGGCCATGATTGTGGTTGTTTTGATTTTCATCAAATTTAGTCCCTCGTTGATGGCTCCATCTGTCATATGATACTTGATCCGTTAAATGGATCCGTTCATGCAGCATGTGCCACATAGCTAACTGCGGTGGGCTAAATTTTGACCAAAATAAAAGCACATGAGCTAAATATTACCAAATTGAAGTCCAGGGGCTCTGTCAATATTTGGGCAAGTACGGGGATCAAAATGTCCTTTTGTTGGCCTCTCTCTCTCTCTCTCTCTCTCTCTCTCTCTCTATATATATATATATATATATATAATTCAAATACATTCTTTCTTGAACTTTTTATAGGATTTCATTTGTTTTTTTTAAAAAAAAATTTATTTTTAATTGGCTTTTGTGTTTGGATTTCTTAAAATGTACGGAGTTCGATTTCTTAGAAACATTAACAAAATGTTTGGGAAGTCTATCTTGGAAGGAATTCAGTTCAATTTTCTTTTCCTTAAATTTTGTGTTTCAACAAAGATTTGAAAGAAATTGACTATTTCACATTATAAATCAAACTATGAATTGGAAACCTGGTGAAAATTGGTCTGATTTTGTTGAAATTTAATTCAATTTGGCTTGCTTATTATGCAATTACTAAGAAAAAAACCAGCTTATTTCTTATATTTTCCTTTTTTTGTGCATAAAGGTACTAATGAAAATTTGTGAAATAAATTCATCAATTAATGATTTGAATTGTTTTCTATTAAAAATAAACAGAGGAAATAAATTATAAATTGAATTGAATTATAGTAAGAGAAATCAATTATTTTCTCGTATGAAATTTGTTCCAATTATTGGATAAATGATTGAGTTGCACTTTTTTAATTCTTTGCCTTATTGCCTTGTGCAGTCAATATCTTGTCCCCTTTCCTGCCTCATTTCAGTCATCCCAAAACTTAGTAGAGTACGGTTTTGCACTGCATGAATTCTTATAATTTTGGATTCAGTGGCCCATCAATGTCATACCCATTTCATATAGGTTGCACTTTCTGTGTGGATGTTGAGGGGCATGATATTCCCCAAAAAAACTTAGGTTGCTCTTAATGCTTATAAATTTTAGGAGCCAATTTGGCTGAAACTCGTGGGTCTTTTGTGTTCAATTACTCTGTGGATCTGTCATTATTTTATTTGGCTTGAGTGAATTTTTTCTTTTCTTATTTCACGGTAGGACAGCATATTTGGTGTCATTTTTGTTTTAATGCAAGTGAGTTTCTGTTTGTATATGCCTCCTGAGAATGAATATATATTAGCAACATTTTGTCTCTCTACATTGATCAATGAAGATGTTATTTGATCTTATCAAAGTATGGTCAGAACATGCCTTTTTCTGCCAAAGGAACCTTCAATTCCAGGATCTACGGGCCTTTTGTAATTCTAGTTTGGCTAAAATATATGATAGGAGAAAGCTTTTTGACCAATGGTTTAGTTTTTGTCTTTATGTAAAATGATCATCAGCACTTTCTCTAATTGGTAAAAGTTTTTTAATTGGATCTGGGACTCTTTTATTTTTATCTGCAGTACATGGATGGAATTTCCTCATTCCCTACAGCAGCACAGAACATTTCTACCTTTTTTTATAATTATTTTATCGACACAAAGATAATTTGTGTGCATATGTAAAATAAATGGTTTGAGTTTTTACTGCTGTTTGTAAGTAATGATAATTGTTCATGCATGCGGACCAGGATTGCTTGTCCTGAAAAAGTTCGTTATATTTGTGTGAAAGACTAATGTTAAGATTTGTGTTTTCAACTAGTGGTTCAGAGAAAACTGTCTGCTCTCACTGCAAAGGAAGAGAAGCAGAGCTGTATTGCAAAACAGTTTCACAAAGTAAGCATATGTTCTTCCCTAGTCTTGGTAATTTTTGTAAATGAAAACTGATGATTGTGTTTTACATGTAATTTGTGGGATCGAATGCAGTGTCTGAGCCAGAGTTGCTGTTTGGGGAGTTATGGACACAATGCCAGGAGAGCCAAGGCTCTCTTCATCAGGATGTTCTGTGCATGAGGTTTGTTTTCTTCATTCTTTTCAACCATTAGATAGCAGGAATTTCCTTTTTCACCAGTAACTGGGTCGCATTTCAAGATAAAGAATTAATGTAAGAAAAAAAAGGAAACACAAATCATGCATTGCATTGAGAAGCTGCCTTATTTCATTCCCTTGGCTGTCTTCATAGTATATTTTCATTTTTGTTTGTGTAGTTGTTGAGTTTCAAGTACTAATAGTTTGTGTGCAGTCGGGATTGCCCAATATTATTTCGTAGAAAGAAGGTACAGAAAGACGTGGCTGAAGCTAAGCGGCAGTTGGACAGATGGGATTGATGGGACTTCTGATTGAATAGGTGTTTAACTTTTTGGATGTTCGTCCGAAAACTATCAATGGCCCACTTGACCAGTGTTATGAAATGCCTTCGAGGTGCTTGCCTAGGCACTCAGGCGAGGTGAGACAGGATGTAAAAGATTATTTGAGGGGAGAGATGCTCGTCTCTTCAAAACTAAAGAGACTGCAACAACCAATCTTAGTAAGTAGAAAATACGAGAAATAAAGTGCCAAGTCTATTTATATTTATGGAACTTTGACGTTATTTTCTTGTATGTTTTTTACTTTCTTCAAGTAGCACTTATTTTCTCATATGTTCTTATCAAGCAGAGCCTCACTTCACTCGGGCAAGCACCCAGGGTAGAGCTTAGCACCTCATCAATGTGAGGTCTCGTTGCCTTGAGGACGTGTAGTGCTTTTAACTACACTGCATTTATAGCAGCTGCCTTCAATCCAAACATCACCAATTTTGTCCAACAAGGACGGCCGGTCAAGCTGGATTACCTGGCCCTTGGATTTATGGACATGGACGATTGTCCACAGCGTCCAGGACTCTGTTGTCCCTAGAAAATCTGATGAAACAGCAGATTTTGTCAGATGATTTGGAGCTTGATTTTTCTTAGCAAGGATGCCCTCATTCTTAATCTGACTAGAGTATTTGGCATTCACCAACATATTCTATGATGTAGCTACATGCAAGCAACAATTATATTCTTAAAACAAAAAAATATAACCACGAAACTCAGGTATTTGCTTTTTCGTACAGTTCCATTAATCGAGCATAGATTTTTCAGGTTTTTGGTTATTCTCAGTCCAGGCAAATTCATGCCGAAAAATTTTACTATTGCTTTGCCCTTTCTGTTTTAGGCTAATTTACGCCCCAAAATGAGTTATGAATGAGTTATGCCTTTAATTATATTCTAGAATTTCCATATATTTCAAAGGATCAGACATAACTTCTTGTTCATAAAGATAAAGTTATTTTCCTTTTATTTTTTGATTATTTTTTATTAATCAACTTTGTATTTTTGTAAAAAATAATTATTTTTTCGAAACAAATAGATCCTCAAATTAACACATTTTTTATGGTCATTTTAACTCAAAAATGGCTACACTTTTGTCTTGACTAATTGACTCACATAAAAAATCTATAGTATTCCCAGAGTAAGTGCCGCCTTGGTTATTAAAAATAATTTTATATTTTTACTATAGCCTAAAAGTTAAAGCCCTAGCATCAACTTTTTTACTATATTATTTTTGAAAGAGTATGTGTTCCCACTATTTTAAAATTTTATTTAATTGCCACAGTAAGCTATTCAAATTGATCAACAAATTTAACTTAGATCGAATAAGGGTTGATTATGCTAGGCAAAGTATACAGGTGAATTTAAAATATTAAAAATTAGGGTTTTAAAAAGGAAAAGTTTAGCAGGATACGTAACTACACATACATAGTACATATATGGATAAGGAATCATTTTCAATCATGCAAAGTAGCAAGTCAAAAATATTATAAACAACATGCTCAAAGACTTTAATGGCATATTTATTCTTTTTCGATGACTTTATACACATGAAGGCATGCGCATGCATTTAAATTTCATAACATAGCATATGATATATATATTTTTCCAAGTTTGTAAATTGGACACTCTTTGCAATATTTTTCATTATCAAACTGAAATGACTAAAGGGATGCAAATTAACTGTCGTTATTGGCATGCTTGTAGGAGTAACGTTATATACGCAACACATATAGATTGGCCTTCGAGTGATTAAATTCTTGCAAATCTATCTATGGTAGGGGAAAAAAAAAAGAGTTGGGGCCCAATTAAGAGTAGTCTGCAGCTCACGATCGCCATCAACCTTGCAACATCATCAAGTACTGTTCTACATTAGTGGTAGGTTTTGTGTACATGCTCAATGTTATATTAAGTGTTTTAATTACTCTTGAAAGATGAATTACCCCTTCAATTTTTTCCCACTTTTCATGTATGTCCTTAATTATTTTGTCATTAGCCGTTTTGGACATTTCACTACATAGGAGCTGTTGGTTTTCATTTTTTATAGCACAAAGTTCTATGGTTTCTACTGCTCCAAAGCTGTGGTCCCGCGTGCATGGTTCTAGAGCTTGTCTATTAGCCTCGAGGAGCCACCAAAATTATGATTCCAATTATGTTTTGCCGAAAATTCGTTACTCTTTCACGATGCAACATTTCTGTGATTAGTTTTCTTAGCATAGTTGATTTCCAACAATTTGTATTTGCCATATGCTAACTTTAAATGTTATGTGAGGCAATTATTTTCTTAGAATCGGAGTGAAGTTTACATCTAAGTCATCAAATATTAGGTTATCTCCATATAGGGCGGAGCCCGGGGGACATGGGTAGGCCGCTGCCCCTCCAGCCGCCGAGAATCACTCCTACTAAGGGTGTATCTCAGCAGCCGTGGTCCACCGGTCGGTGGTTTTGGGAGGGGGGCAGCCCCCCCAAAACCAAAGGGTCTTCTTCCCTTTTTTTTTTTTAAATCCTAGGCAAAACGAGGTCGTTTTGCCTAGGATTTTAAATTTTTAACAGCCTAGGCAAAATGACGTCGTTTTGTCTCGGTATAAAAAAAAAAATTCCCCATGCAAAACGACGTCGTTTTGACTGGGCTTAAAAAACCAACTCTAATTCTTTAATTAAAACCTGGGCCTCAAAAAAAATTCTCATATTAGGATTAAAAAAAATAAATAAATTCAATTGAAATTAGATTGATTGGAATTATAAATTTTATAATTTTAAGAATTTTTATTTAGGGATTTGAATTGGAAAAAATTAATTGTTACTATGTTATGTATATAAATAATGAAGGATTGTGTCGTTATTGAATTAAATTGAATTAATTATGGGTTTGTTGGCAGGTCGGAATTTTTTAAACGCTGGCCGGAATTTTTTGATCGCCGGCCAGAAAATTTTTAGGGAAATTTTTGTCCCCCCGAAGTTGATGTCCTAGATTCGCCACTATCTCCATATATCCAATTATAAATTTCAAATTACATATCTATTTTTGAGTTAAGTGGTAACCTTTCCCTTTTAAGACACCATGTAAGATGATATACTTTCTCATCCCTATAGCTATATATATATTGAAGAGAAATGTAGTAGTATCTTTCTCATTTCATTTTCAATTTTTGTTTCTTTCTTTTATATGCTAATTAATTAAGGCCAATATCCTTGAGAAAAGCCAAATAATAACAAGCAGATAAATAATAATGACAAAAAATTTTTCCATTTTTTATAATTGTATTATATATAAAATAAATCATATAATTTTCGGTTTAGACATTAGGTGTAAAAATGGTTTATTGAGATCAGAGGTGGATACAATATCATCAAAACCGGACCGGACCGGTCAATTCGACCGGTTTAACTGCGAACTGGCCATGGGTCTGGTCTATTTAATTAAAATTAGTGGTTCGATAAAAACCGATACTGACCAATTCGAACTGAAAAGAACTGGTGAACCGATGAATCGGTCAGAACCTGGTTTTTTTCTTCTTTTTTTTTTCCCCTAAATTACATCGTTTTGACGCTGGAGATGGGAAAAATAAGAATGAAAATCGCGATTCTTCTCCTACATCAATTTATCAATTATTCTAGATCCTTGATAAATCCTAAGTCGCCGATCAGATCAGAGTCTCACATTCGATTTCCGATCTCCTATTTTCGGTCAAGGTTTGTTCTCTGATTCCCTCTTCCATTGATTTAATTGACGAGTTGTTTGCTTCTTCTTTTTCAGCGGATTTGTTTATAATCTAATAAAACTGCTGTTGGTTTTTTTTTTTTTTTTGAAAAATGTTTGTTCTTTTCTTTTTGAGTTTTTGTGTCCATGATTTAAATTAACTTGCTCTATTCCAACTTATGTCATGCGTATTCTTAATTTCCATGTCGCTGACTTGATCTGCATCACTTAGTTAATATTTAAACATTAAACATCATTTGTATGAAATTTAGTATTAAACTATTAATTTGATTGGACAACAAATTCCACACCCATTGAGATTCCTTCTTAAGGTTGTTGTTTTGGTTAATTTCATGTTTAATAACATGATATATGAAGTCAATATTGGGTTTTTTTAAAAGTAAATTAAGTACTTTCCTAAATCTGTTCTCCATTTCAATCATGTGTTCATTGCTGATGAATATAATGATGTATGAATATAAAGTTTATTTGAACTCTATCTCACATATTTTAAAACTCAATTAACTTCTTAATTTTGTTTGCTAAAATTATTAAACTTTTAGCTTCAGTGTGCAAAGGCTCTATTTCTTTTATTTTGATTCTTTGAGTATATTATACATTTGTAGTATTAACTATTAATTTGGCATGTATATGAGTAATGAAGAGTATATTAGTTTAATTTCTTGGCTTGTTATGTTCTTATAGGAACAATGTCAGAACCAGTTGCATCATCTAAAGCTTCTACTGGATTACATGCAACTTCTACAACTCCTGAACCACAATCAGCTTCTACAGCTCCTACTGAATCACAAGCAGCATCTAAAGCTCCTTTAGAACTTTCAATTAGACAAAAAATGGATGCTGCATGGAAATATGTGACTGGGGTATCACATCCAAATGGTAAGAACATATATATATATATAATTTATGTCCAATTTTATAACTTTAGTACCTAGGTCCAATTTTATAATTTAGTGGCATTTTATGAACTTAGTGAGACTAATTTTATAAATTTAGTAGATGCAATAGTATGGACTTAGTGATCAATTTAGTGAATATAATTCTTTTTATATTGCATAACACATGTTGAGCCCTTTGAACTTTTATAAATTTTATAATTGCGCCTTGATCATTTTTTTTTAATATATTGGGTACCTGATCTTTTTGTTTTGACATTTCCAAGTTTAGGGTTAATAATATTAAAACAAAAAGATCAAGTACCTAATGTGTTGGAAAATATGTCCAAGAAGCCAATTGTAAAATTCATAAAAGTTCAGAGGGCTCGGAATGTGTTTTGCCTTTATAAATTGTATGTGGCAAGAACTTTAGAGCGGCTTACCATTAAAGTTGATCTACAGTAACTTCTAGCTTAATGATAATATTGGACCTCTTTCATACAATAAAGTAGTAAAATCAATTTTTTTTTTAGTGACATGAGGATGCAAAATTGGCTCTTATATATCTCTAAATTATAAGCAAATTTTATACATATTACCTAGCTTTAAACCTGCGTGTTACGCGGATTTATAAATTGATTTTTAAATGTATATCTATAAAAATTAAAATTTATTGAAATTATAAATGAATTATTAAAAACTTTTTCTTAAATTTTAATTGTTTTATTGCTAATGTTTTCAATGACATAAGTATAAAATGATAACGTTTAAAATAGATTCGAAATTGAACAATTAATATTTAAGAAACAAAGAATAATAGGATAGTTGGATATCAAATGTACTCGTATTACTTGGCTATGAGTATAAAAAAATTAGTAATACTACTAGGCTACTATGTTTTAAATTAGTAATGTTTTAAATACTGATTTATATTAAATTAAAACTGAAAGAGGTTTAAACTTGGAAAATGGTATTCAACAAATTAAAATATAGTGCATGTATAAATTATTATATAAATATAAATTGAAAATATTAAAACATGTTAAATTGATGAAAAGCTAAAAAATAAAACTGAGAAAAAAAATGGACATATAAAAAAATATCAATTATAATATTGTAAAAAAATATTAAAATTAATAAAAAAAAAGTGCAATGTATAAGAAATAAAAATCTTGTTAATTTATTTATACATATATAAATCTTTATTTCTAAAATTAAATATTTACTTATTTGTTGTTAAAAAAATAAATAAATAACAAAGTTAAAATGATTTGATTTGACCTATTGACATCATCTAAAAAATGCAACCATTTTGTTCATTTGATGGAATCTAAGAAATAATTTGTCTTATTTTGGCTTTGATTTTATATTAGTCTTCTATAACCATCAAACTAGATCCCAACAAATTCAAACAAATATATAATTTCAATAAAATATTAGTGAATGAAACAGATGAAGACTTATATAGAATCTTACCGTTTGATTAGAGTTTTTTTTTGCATGATATTAAAATATTAGAATTTGTGGTTTGAGGGAGTCAATCATCAACATAGTTCATGCATAACAATTTGAAAGCTTCAAAAATAGAAAAAACAAATATTGAAAGTCATTGAAATAAAATAAAACGACTATTAAAACTTTTAAGAAATTATATAAATGGAAAATAAACATCTAAAAATATATATTCTCTAGAATTACAACACAAAGTGAATCAAATTAATCATAATAAATCTCATATGAAATACTAGAATCACTAAATTCAAGGTATATATATACTTCCAATATGTAACTTATATTTTGAGTCATTTAAATTTTTTTTTTTGTAATAATCATTAATGCCTTAAATAGCAATTGTGGCCTTTAAATAAAATTTATAAATAATTTTTTAAAATTAAGAAAAATCTAGAAGAAAAAGAAAAATAGAAATGGAAGTTTTTGAGGAATGACAAGTAAGAGAGGAAAAAAAATCCCTAAAACCTATATATATATAAAGTTCAAGATATGCATTAAAAATATTATACCAAACTTGATTATTAGTGATATACTTTTATTAAATATTTGTTTAATTATAAGTAAAGATATTTATTTATAAGACAAATTATATATACAATTATATACTAATGAATAAATTTTGAAAAACTGTATTTTTCGAATAATAAATAGGAATTAGCTACTAGCTGATAATAAAAATTTTAACTTGAATTTTTTTTTTTAGAAGTGTTATGTGGTTTAGTGTACTGAAATTTAAGTCTGAAATGTTAAATAATAGAGGTTTTTTATGACAATTAAACGTAAATACTAAATTGAAGGAGATTGAATATAAAGATTAAAAATTTTGAAATTTTTTATATTAGATGGTTATATAATTATATATATTTGAATAGGATATAAATTACTTTCATATATGGTATTGTTGAAATTCAAATTTTAAGTTAAATATTTGACTCATAATAGGATTAAATTTTAAATAGTTTCATAAGAGAATTAATTTTTTTGTTATATGGGTCTAAGAGAATATATTTCGTTCTTTCATGCATTAAATTCAACATTTTCAAGGCCTATGAAGTCTTTTTCATGGTATTAAAGTAAAAAAAGTTATAACAATTGAAAGATCATGTGCCCGTATTTAAAGACTTTGTGGAGTTTGAGCTACTAAAAAAGATTAACTAAACCCGTTGATGACTTTAGTTTCAAAGGAAATAAGCCAAAAAAAAAAAAAAAATGTTTAACAAACGAAAATTGATCGACACCGAGTTGCACTTAAGGTGGTGTTGTCCACATTGAAACTAAATGAGACTGAATGATCACATATACATAGTCTAGATTGAACCTTAACACAGAACAATAAATTTTTTTATTACATGGGCTTAACTTCATATATGTGTCCACTCGTACATCAAACTAATCACTTTTAGGGTCTATGAAATCTCTTAAAGACACGCATAAAAAAATAAAAAAAAAAAAAGAGCTAAAGCAGTTTATCTTTGAACATTTCCTAAAAAACAAAAATGAGAAAGGAATAAATTAAAAAAAAAAAAACCCTTTAGGGGCTGCATATATACTGAGTTTGATATATTGATAGGCATCTGGAGGCTCTACTCTTTTGATTTGTATGAAAATATCTTCAAATTCGATTTCCTTTTTTAGAAGATATTTTTGAAACTTCATGTCATACCATACGTCTATTTTAATAATTGCGAATCTTTTTTTTTTTTTCTTATTCATTTTCTTAAAACCAAATATAATCCTCATGCCCAAAAGGTAGAATTAATCAATAAAATTTAACAATATTTTTTCAACTTGTATGGTTAATTAATAACGGCTTTTTAATTTGAAATTTGAAGTAAATATATTTATGAAACCTAAAAAGTGGATTAGATACTGGTTCGAGTAGGGCTAAGTATAGTAACCGGGTATATTGTACCAAACTGAGTATTCAAGAAAAAATATCTAAAATTGGATGGAGGTTGAAACTTTAAAAAAAAAAAAAAAAAGAATTGGACTGAATTGAACTATTGACTTTTGTTAGAGAACTGCACTCGAATTTATCCAAAACCGAACAAGGATGGGGCTCAATTGGACCGAAGAATGGACTGAAAAAATCGAGAAGCTTTTAGTCTTCAGTTCATATTTCATATACAGAGAAATTATTCAATTTCAGTAGCTCTATATGTATAAAAAAGCAATGACTACCATATTTTATTTATTATCAATTGTTTATTTTGATTAAGGAATTTTTTTTTTTTTATTGACTGGTAAGGATATTTATGTTGTGGAAGGTGGAAACTATTTTGGATTTATTATAATAGATGTTATTGTGGATGTTATAAAATTTTAATAGATGTTATTTAAATTTGTGTTTTTGTTAGTTATGATTCTACAAGAAAATATCTATGATTTTTTATTTTTACGATTTATTTTATGTATTAGAATTGGACTGGGCCAAATTTCTGAACCCCAAAAACAAATAGAATTGGAAACGAATATCCAAATTCCCAAATTGGACTTGGTCAAAAATTTTGGAGCAATTTAATTGTGGAGATTTATCCCTCCAATCAATTTCTAGTGATTTAAATTTACAGATTCCCAAAATCCAATCTATTTCTAAAGATTTCTAAGTCTCTGGATATAGACTGGATTATGACGTAGCAATGAGTTGAAGTTTTAATTAATTCATATTTAGATTTTAATATGCATTTTATCTCCACTAAACTTATTTAATTAATTTGAAGTTCTTCTAATAAAGAAAACAAAATAGGAAAATTAAACAAAAAATTTATATTTCTGAATTTAATGCAATATATCAAGCCTCTCAAATTTGAATTTATGTTATTTTACTTTTTAATTTTACGCATTTGTGGTATTAAATTCCTCAGCTTGAAATTTGTTTTAGCTTTTACAATTAAAATTTATGAAGCCTTCTCCATTTTTTAAAATTTTCAGCTCTAATGCGTATAAGGTGTAAAATTTTTATGCATGTTTGTCTGCGCTATAAATTGAGTTAATTAATATGTTTCAGTTCTTTTTTTTTTTTTTTCTGGGATTAATTAAACAAATTTAAATTAGTTGAAGGGCAAAAACATAAACACGTAAAGTTCAGTATTATATTTTGGATAAAATATCTATCGAACTATATGCATTATGGAATTAATAATTGTTAAACTGTTATTATAAAAAGTTTAAGAATATTATTGTCACCTATCATTGTCGATGATAAGTGAAATCCATCAGCGTCAGTTTCTTTTTTTTTGTTTTCAAATATATTAAATAAATGTATCTTAATACTAGTAGACCTGTGCAAACGATCCGCGATCCGTAAAACCCGCCCAAACCCGCCCTTTTTGAGTTGGGCTTGGACATATATATTTTACTTTAAGCCCGGCCCGGCCCGAACCCGTAGAAGCCCGAGTTAATGATGGGTTGGACTTGGGAATAACTATAAGACCCATGACTGGCCCGGCCCGGCCCGGATAATTTTATAATATATACTTTTATATTTTTATTTATATAATTATATACTAAATATTTAATCTGAACCATTGAAAAACTTATAAAAAGATCTTGATAATTATAATTTCTCTATGAATACTATATGTAAATTAAATTTGTCTATGAATACTATCTGTAAATTAAATTTGTTTAAAATAAGTTATATTAGAAAAATATAAACATTTATTTGATGGGCTGGTTGGGCTGGGCTTGGGAATGAGGTTCAATTGCCCGGTCCAGCCTGGCCCGAGCCGGATGTAAAATTAGTGCGGGCTGGGCTGGGTTTGGACAAGAGATTTTTATATCAAACCCGATGTAGCCCGGCCCATGAACAGGTCTAGACTTTAGTAAGTATTAGACTAAAGTGAGAAGACTGGAAACAGACAATTAACCATCCCGATTTTTGTGTAAATATTAGTCCACTAAAATGTATCTAACTGCGTCATAGAGCTAATTTTTAAATTTTCAGCTCGAATTTTATCAAAAATAATAATAAAAACTATAATTTGGCTTTATTTATTAGTTCAAGTTTCGAATTAAATGGCTCCATGACATGGTATCAGAGCCGCTTAGACCTAAAGGTGAGGGTTCGAATCCCGGCAGCTCCATTTGTTGATTAAAATTCAACACATAGCAGGGTGAGTATGTGTTGTACACGTTTCAAGCCTAAGAGGTATTCGCGTACGAGGAAGTGTCAGAGATAATAATAAAAACTATAATTGGGGCTTACCTATCAGCTTAAACTTTTGGGTTAAATGGTTCCATGATAAATTTTAGTGGACTAAAATGTGTCTTATTTTTTAGAAGAATTTGTGAGTGAAATTTTTGAAATTTTTGTTTCTTATGCACACTATTATATATCATTTCTTTAATCAATAGGCAAAACACATCCTAATCCCCCTGATCTTTTATTAAAACTGCAATTGGTCCTTTAATCAATTTTTTGAACACATTGAATACTTGATATTTTTATTTTAATATTATTAGCCTCAAACTCGATTGCATTTTATGTTTATGCAACACCCACTATTAAGTGACATGATCAATAATATTTTAGTACGTAACACAATTTCAGAAAATTGTCTGCATAAGAAAACAGATTTACTGAAAGTATCCGTTTTATAGTTTCAAGCGATAAAACCATATAATTTTTAAATTATTTGAAAATGTTTGTTTGACAGTTACGTCACTGAACGAAACGTATTACACATGTGCAAAAGATATATCGAGTTTGGGGCTAATAATATTAAAATGAAAAGATCAAATATTCAATGTGTTCAAAAAATTGATCAAAAGACCAATTGCAGTTTTAGTAAAAGATCAAAATGCTCATGATGTGTTTTACCCTACTAAAAATATATTGTTTATCAAAAGAGGAAAAAAAAAACCCTCAAATTAGCATTCGGTCTGCGCTGCACTTAAGTTGGAGAAAATATTACCATAAGCTTGTATTTGCTGAAAAATGGTCAGCTGCATGATGTTATTGATAGAGTATTGTACTCACTTATGTATATATGCTATAAATATAATGTAATTGGCCCATGAATATCCGGCCCATATCCATACATGTATCTGTATATATACTTCTATTTTCTCAATAACAATTAAGGGGAAAACCTAATTATTTCATGGTATAAGAGCTTAATTGGCTAACTGTAAGCGCCGGAATTTTACTCCTCCTAAAAAAAAAAAAAAAAAAAAAAGAATAGTTGTACGACTGTAATCAAACTACAGTCGTACAACTGTAGGATCGTGGTAGGTGAGCCAGCCCATGCCTTAAAAGTGGAAAAAGGGGGAAAGAAAAAGGGGGGAGGCACGAGCAGAGAGAAAAGGAGGGGATAGGAGCAAAAAAAAAAAGAAAAGAGAGAAATGGGAGAGAGGGAGATCTCAGAAAATCAAAGAGAGAAAGAAGAAAAGAAAGAAGAGAAAAGAAAGGGAAAAACTCATCATCAGAATCCCTAACATTTCGAGATCTTTGGACCCAAAGTTCCTAACCCTAACTCAAGGATAAAAGTGCAGGTTTTAGTGGATTGGAGCGGCGCCAGGGGTCAATCCTACGGTGGACGAGCGCCAAAAAGATTACCACTCTTTATCCTTTCTGTTTTTCCAGCTTTCTATGTGAGTGGTGTGGTTTTGCGACCTTTTTGTTCCTTTTTCCGTGTTTCTGCTTCTGGAAATCAAGAACAATCGTGCGACTGTTCTTGAGTCTGATGAACAGTCGTACGACTGTATTTACAGTCGTACGAGTGTTCTTGGTTTCCAGATAGTTTTCTCCCAGTTTACTTCAAATAAAATTTTGGCAAAATCCTGATCTTAGACTGCTTATAGTCGCACGACTGTAGTTACAGTTGCACGACTATAACATGTTTCCAGAATCAGAATTTCAGTTTTAATCCCCAAAAATTTCCAAAAATCCTTAAAAAATTCAGAGAATCCGAAAATCATCAAAATGAATTTTGTTGTGTGCATTCACGATCTTAGATTCAATTTTCAGTAAAATTACATTTAGAACAATGCCACGACGGAGACCCGATTCTCCAAAAACCGACCCACTTCACATACTAAAATTAAATTAAACCGGCAAAATTGTTTTCAAAATGATTTTCTCACAAAATAAAAAATACAGGGACGTTTCAAAATGTTTTCCAGGTCTAACCGGGTCGGCTAGCCGAGCCAACCCAGTTATCCCTTAAATGCATGCCCCCAATTCTTGATTTCCCATTCTGTCATGTTTGAGTCCAAATTATGGTGTGCCGTATTTTGTGCTAACCCTCTGTTTTGCAGCTTTTTATTTTTATTTTTATTTTTGATGTATTTAATAGATTAATTCGTGTATCCTAGGCGATTATATTTCTCTAGATAAATCGTGTATATTAGGCGCTTGTAAAGGTGAGGCTGAGAGTTTTTATCTTTTATTCGATCAGGTTGTAATAATTTACTCATTTATTATTTTACTTGACCTGTATGCGCGCATTGTATGTTTAATTTAATGCAATAAAATTGAGTTTTAGAATTATGAAATACCGTCTATAAACATTGGCCAGTATCTATTTTAATTAGACACGAAATAAGGGACTTGTCCTGACCCAAATCTCTGGATAGTGTAGCGGCTGTTCGTCCGGTTCAGTTGCATTATAAATTTCCCGGTTGAGCTGAGCCAGGTGGCGACTCTATAGTATTCATCGAGACTTAGGTCTCGGTTCTTTTAAGAATTAATTCCATTTATTTTTTCCAAAATGCAATTTTCCATTTATAAAAAACCCCACACGAGGGAGGGGCCTGCCCGAGATCATGGCGCTCCTTCCGAAAAGGAGTCTCCCGTTCCATCGAAAACGTCATCCGCTCACACTAACCCTACAAGAATCATGTCAAACCTTAATGTTGCCAGCAACACCACCTCTTCCGCCGCCACACAGCCCACGCCAGCCCTCATTATCCCCTCGGCCGCCACCTTCCCCATCAAACTTGATACCACCAATTACCTATTATGGAAGACACAGCTCATTCTGCTATTGAAAGGGTCATATTTAATTGGCCACACCGATGGAAGAATCGTTCCTCCTCCTAGGAACTTACCGGGATCGGTTGATATTAATCCTGATTTTTAACGTTAGGAAGAGAAAGATGCTCAGGTCATGAGCTGGATCATAAACTCTCTATTGCCCAAAATTATGACTCAAATTGTAGGCGCTGAGACTGCACGAGATGCTTGGATCGACTCACTGCAGCCTATGTTGCTGGTTCACGATCTCAAATCTAGGATTACCGATTGCAATTACGTAATCTGAAGCAAGAGGAAATAGAAACAATCTCCTCATATGTGAATTATGCGAAGCAAATTTTGGACCACCTTGCTGCCCTTCAATCCGTAATTTCGGAGACAGACCTTGCTGATGCTGTAGTTGATGGTCTCCTCCCTTCATACCGTCCTTTCTACTATTCATTGGAAATCAAGGTTGAACCCACCAGCTTTGAAGATCTCCATAGGATACTGCTGTCCGAGGAGAGAAATCTGAAGCGTGAAATTTCGGCGGACAGGGCTGCTCCAACAGCGCTATACGGCCCTCGTGCAAACGCTGGTCCGTCTCGTCATCATGGGCAGTGAAACAATTCTGTATAGCCCCAAGGGTAGCAGCGGCGCAACATGGGCAAGGGGCAAAATCCCAATTTTCAACTCAATTCCTGTAACTTTAATCAATTTAATTCATTTATTTGGCACAATAATTATCCACATTCATCTGCTGCTGTAAATTATTTGCAACCTCATAGAACCATGGCACCACTAGACACGAACACCACTTTCTATTGTCATAATTGTAGAGGCATCAACCACATAGCCCGAAATTTCCCATCCCCAAGACAACCCCGAACCAACCGAACACATGCTGTAACACGACCAGCCTCTTATTTCACCACAACCAACATGCACTTAACTCAAGATTGGATAGTAGATTCAGGCGCAACTCATCATCTTACTGCTGATTTGGGAAACCTTCATGTTCATGATGAGTATTCGGGTCCGGAAGAAGTAACCATAGGTAATGGATTGAAACTTCCTATTTCTCATGTTGTTACGTCTTCATACTCAATTAATGGTCATTCTATTTCTTTTGATAACATTTTACATGTTCCAACAGCTTCAAATAATCTCTTGTCAATATCTGATTTAACTAAATCTAATCCAATTTCGATTGAGTTTTTTGCTGACTCTTTTGTTCTCAAGGATTTGGTGACCAAACAGGTTCTTCATACCAGGCAGAATAAGAATGGCCTCTACTCTCTTAGTCTGCCCAAGAGTCCCCCGGATCGAATAAAGGCCAACCTAGGGTCGGTGTCTCAGTGGCATGCTCGCCTTGGCCATGCTACATACCCTGCAGTAAAGAAGATTTTAGTTTTAAATGATATTTCTGTGTCAAATAAGATTCATGAACATTTATGTCATGCTTGTTCCATTAGTAAGATGCATCATTTACCTTTCCCTGTTTCTACTTCAATTGTTTCAGAACCATTAGAACTTGTATGCTCTGACATTTGGGGTCCTGCACCTGTAAATTCTTTTGATAATTATAATTATTATGTTCTCTTTTTTTTATCACTATAGCAAATATTCATCGATATATCCTTTGCAATACAAGTCTGATGTTATGAATGCCTATATCCAATTTCGATTTGTTGTGGAAAAACACTTTGGGAAATCAATAAAAACTTTTCAATCGGACTGGGGGGGTGAATTTCAGGCTTTGGTTCCTTATTTATGCACATATGGGATCACTCATCGGGTTTCCTGTTCATACACACCTGAACAAAACGATTGTACGGAAAGGAAACACCGTCACATTGTTGAAACTGGATTGAAATTACTTCATCACTCTTCTGTGCCACTAAAGTTCTAGACCTTTGCTTTTGAAACCGTTGTATATTTAATTAATCGTATGCCCGTTTCCCATCTTACTAATATGACACCATTTGAGAGACTCTTTGGCATTCGACCTGATTATAATTTTTTGTGTTTCTTTGGTTGTTTGTGCTATCCTTAGCTTCGTTATTCTTCACCTCACAAACTTGCACCCCAGTCTCGTCGTTGTGTTTTCCTTGGCTACAGTAAAATTCATAAAGGCTATCGGTGCTTTGATTTGTCTCTTCAAAAACTTTATATCTCACGTCATGTTCTTTTCGATGAACAGGTTTTTCCTTATCAGTAATTCGGGAGTAGCATTGAATCTACTATCCGAGATGAATCACACATCCCACTTTATGTCACCTTTCCTCAATCCGAAAACACATATAATTCAGTACCAGCCCTATCAAACTTGCCACTAGCCCTCCTTGCCATGTCCAACCACCACAGAATCCCAGCCCTCTATGACTCACAACCCGACAATACCCGCCACACAGCCAGCGCTATCCGATCCAAACCCAACTTCTAGACAGCCATCCGAAACACTATACCACACACCTGAACTGACCCTAGTCGTTGATCTTGCTCAACACCACCGCCTGTGCCTCACAAAAATCATACCATGATCACTCGTTCTCAAACAGCCAAACAAACCTCGGGTGCCAATGAATTTACTAGCTGCAACATCTCTCCCATCTGAGCCGACATATTATACAAAAGCAATAAAAATGCCTGAATGGCGTGATGCTATGCTGAAAGAATACTCTGCATTGGTCCAAAATCACACCTGGGATTTAGTTCCCTCTTATCAAGCTCAAAATTTAGTGGGATGCAAATGGGTCTTCAAGACCAAACTTAATCCTGATGGCTCTGTTGAATGCCATAAGCTCATCTGGTGGCCAAGGGATTTCATCAAAGACCCGGCTTGGATTATGCACAGACATACAGCCCTGTTGTCAAGCCAACGACCATCCGATTGGTATTATCTCTTGATGTCTCTTTTGGTTGGTCTATAATTCACCTAGATGTACCGAATGCATTTCTACATGGCAATTTGGAGGAAAAAGTCTATATGCAATAGCCCCTGGCTTTGTTGACAAGCACAAACTGGACCATGTTTGTCTCTTGAGAAAGTCCCTTTATGGTCTGAAACAGGCACCCCGTATGTGGCACAAGTGCTTAACTGATGTCCTTCTTCAGCATGGATTTTTATGTTCCAAAGCAGACATCTCACTATACCATAGACCTGTGCAAACGACCCGCGGCCCGCAAAGCCCGCCCAAACCCGCCTGTTCTGGGTTGAGCTTGGACATATATATTTTACTTTAAGCCCGGCCCAGCCCGAACCCGTAGAAGCCCGAGTTAATGATGGATTGGGCTTGGGAATAACTATAAGACCCATAACTGGCCCGGCCCGGCCCGGATAATTTTATAATATATACTTTATATTTTTATTTATATAATTATATACTAATTATTTAATCTGAACCATTGAAAAACTTATAGAAGATCTTGACCATTATAATTTCTCTATGAATACTATCTGTAAATTAAATTTGTCTATGAATACTATCTGTAAATTAAATTTGTTTAAAATAAGTTACATTAGAAAAATATAAACATTTATTTGATGGGTTGGTTGGGCTGGGCTTAGGAATGAGGTTCAATTGCCCGGCCAAGCCCGGCCCGAGCCCTATGTAAAATTAGTACGGGCTGGGCTAGGTTTGGATAAGAGATTTTTATATCAAACCCGATGTAGCCCGGCCCGAACCCAGCCCAGCCCGACCCATGAACAAGTCTACTATACCACTATAAATCCGGTAGTACTCGGATTTTTTGTCTCCTATATGTTGATGATAACTTGGTAATAGGAAATGACTCGGCTGTGTTGTATAAAGTGATTAATTTTCTGTAGCAGAAATTTGCAATTCGGAATTTGGGGAAATTAAAATATTTTTTGGGTCTAGAGGCTTCTTAGCAATCCGATAGCTTACTACTCAATCAACATAAGTACATTAAAGACTTACTCTTGCGAGCCAAAATGCATGAATCCAAGCCCATCTCCACTCCCTTTTGCTCTAGTACACGCCTCACACTTCACTCCGGTGACCCATTTGAAAACCCTTCTTTAGATCCAAGCATTGTTGGGGGACTTCAGTATGTGACGATTACTCGACCTGATGTGGCATTCTCGGTGAATAAAGTATCTTAATATATGCATGCCCTAACAACTGAAGATACTTACGGAACACGCCATCCCATGGTCTACTGCTGCGGCCGTCCTCTTCTCTTTCTATACATGGTTATTGTGACTCAGATTGGGGTGGCAACTTAGATGATCGGAAGTCTGCAACTGGTTTTGCTGTGTTTGTTGGTAGCAACTTAGTTTCCTGGAGCTCTCGGAAACAACGTCTAGTTTCACGATCATCGACGGAGGCGGAATACCGAGCACTTGCTACTGTCAGCTCTGAAGTTCTTTGGCTCACTATGCTGCTTCGAGAACTCAGTTTTCCCATGCCCATGGTCCCCACAGTTTGGTCGGATAATCTCGGGGCTACATATTTGTTGGCCAATCCTGTCTTCCACAACAATACCAAGCACCTTGAACTGGATTTCCATTTTGTTTGTGATAAAGTGGCCCAACACCAGCGGCATGTGCGTCACATCTCTACCACTCAACAACCAGCTGATATCCTTACCAAAGGACTCTCAAAGGATCGGTTTCTTACACTTCGAGCCAAGTTGACCGTGTCTAGCCCCGCTCAACTTACGGGGGGGTGGGGGGGTGATAGAGTATTGTACTCACTTATGTATATATGCTGTAAATATATGTAATTGGCCCATGAATATCCGGCCCATATCCATACATGTATCTGTATATATACTTCTATTTTCTCAATAACAATTAAGGGGAAAACCTAATTATTTCAGTTATGGACAACTTAATTTGTAGAACTATGAACAAGTACCTTTAAAAAATTATTTTCAAGATTCATGTAGTAAGATATATTCATACAATATATAAAGTGATAATTAATAAGAAAAGATAATTTATTTGATATTTGAATAAATATTTGTCTTAATTATTTCAAATTGATAAATACTTTCAACTTTTTTGTGATTTTAAAAATATAATTAAGGTAATTCAAAAAATATTTGTGTATTAAATTTAAAAGTTTCAATAACATTTATACTAAATTTTATTGAATCTTGTTGAATGGAGTTTTGATGATAACAACTAATCGAAAAGCTGACATAAAAAAGAAAAGGAAAATCATATTTACTTGAATGTGATTACAATTATGTTGTAATTAATAAATGAGTAAAATATGTTTATTATGGAGGAGATGAAACTACATCATAAGAGGGACATCAACAAGTTGCACAAAGCATTAGGAGATTAAAGGTCTAATACATAACAAGTTAATCAATAGATGAATCTTGCTTATAAGCTGACAACCTTTTTGGCTTCATGAACTCAGAGTCTTCCAACGGCCACATTAGCTTCAAAGGATAGAAATGACATCTAGAGCTATAAGCCTCATTGATCAGAAGATATAAATTACTTCAAGAGCTGCATACCTCACTTAATGAGCTACAACCAATGGCCATATCTTCTTTAAGAGGTATATACAACAGCTATATTTTGTTATAAGCTAGAACCAACTGCCATATTATGTTTAAGAGCTCAAATGGCTAGTTCTCCTTATGACCTGCATGCAACGGCTACTTCACCTCCTAAAGAGTTTTTCATCACCTATAAAAGGAAGAAAGATTGAATTAATCAAGTGGGAGACTTAATGATAACTCATATTCACATAGGCATATTTAGGTGCATTTTAACTTATTTTCTTAGTTATTTTAGCATTTTAGTATTAGTTTTATTATTTTCTTAATTAGTTTGTTTGTTTTATTTTATATTTCCTTATTTAGTGTTATTTACCTCTTTTAGGTGCTTGGAAGTAGATTTTGGCTTTTTAGGAAGACTGCTAGAAGAGGATTTGTTGGAGCTTGAACTTCAACTGGATTTTCAAATGAGTTCGAGGCTGTTTTAGCTCAAGATTTGTTCTGCAAGATTGTGCGTCTGGCCGTTAGCTTTCCATAGCACCTTGAATCACACCAATCGGAGTTGTATCGAGGAAGTTAGCTGAGGTTTTCTGTAGCTTGTTCGAGCCCTGTGGGTCAACCTTTGTTGACTTTTTCTTCTTATTTGGGCCAGATTTCTCTTTAAGGAGCCCATTGCTTACACTTTAATTTCCAGCAGGCCTTTTAATTAAGGAGGTTAATCAGACTCCTAATTAGGTTAAGAGTAGGAGAGCCTATAAAAGAAAAAAAAGAGGAAAAGGCTGGGGGACTGTTTTTACCTCTTCTAAAACGTTTGGTGGAGGCTTTCAAAGGGGACAAGGCTGCACGTTTTTCCTTAAGAGTTTTGGTAGAATTTTTTTAGTTATGAGTAGCTAAACTCTCTTCTAGTTGAGGTACTTTGAAGTTTAATTCCATCAGATTCATGAGACTTGTGTTTTAACTGTGTTCTTTTATTCGAATATTTATTCAATTCCTGTGATTATAATTTGTTATATTGCTGTGGATTTAATCAAATTGATTTGGCCAGTTAATTGATTGATTGTACTACATATCGCCGAATAGAATAATATATCCGTGATTGTTGTTCTATCAAAGTGGCAAGTTAGTTTCGTGTAAAGTTAACGGAATTGAATAGTTTAGTTTTTATGATTTACGGCGTTTCCGATTTCATTAACTAAGATAGAGGTCTTTTTTGTGTTTAATGCTGCCATAGGTTAATTCTTATTAAGAGGTTTCTTGGAGATTATCTATTGGCTAGGGAAGTAGTTTATTCAGGCGTTTCCCGGAACTAGCGATAAATTAAGAAAAGATTGGTTATTGAGTGCGTTTCACCTTTAACTATAACTCTATCTATTTGGATGATTGAATTGGATCTTTGGTGTCTGTGATTGAATTACGGAATTGAACTGAAAAGTATCTCGGCTAGTTTTTCTTTCTATTGATTTGTTCTGTCTTAATTTACATTCTGCAAATTCACAAATCACATCATTTATTTTTATTTTAATCCAATCAATTTTCTTTCTTCTTGCAAATAAATATACCTGCATTAATCCCAGTGGTTCGACCCCGTTCTTGCTATACTACCCAGTATAAGGAACCGGAGATATTAAATTAAACTTTGACGGGTTGACAACCTATCAAATTTTGGCGTCGTTGCCGGGGATTTGTGTATAAGGTTTATTTATTTGCTGTTTCTAATTCTTTTCTGAGTGTGTATGCAGCATTCTTCTTCTGTAGGTGGACTTTTATTCGACCCAGAAATTGAAAAAACTGCAAAGTGACTCAGAAAAGAAGCAAAGTTACGCAGGAGACAAGTTCTTAAGGCTGCAGAAGACGACTCTGATAGTACCAAAACTCTCCCTACCATTGAAACGGATTCAGATTCTGAAACTGAAATGGCCAATCCACCTCTAGCAACTCTGCGAGAGATGCTCACCCCTCCTGTCAACCAACAGCCGCTGTGTATACAATATCAAAATGTGGAGGATGGATTTGAGCTGAAACTTGCATTGATTCAGCTTCTACCAAAATTCCATGGCTTACAAGCGGAAGACCCAAATCGGCACTTAAAGGAGTTTCATGTGGCTTGTTCTAGATTCAGACCACGTGGAGTTACTGAAGAGCAAATCAAGTTGCGTGCATTTCCATTCTCATTGGAAGCCACTGCAAAAGAATGGTTGTACTACCTTCCTTCCGGAACTGTTAACACTTAGACCGAAATGGCAAGGCTGTTTTTGGAGCGATTCTTAGAGCCGCAAACTTGAGAAGGGAAATTTGTAACATCAGACAAAAAGACTCCGAGTCCTTGTATGAATATTGGGAAAGATTCAACAGACTATGAGCTAGTTGCCCTCAACACGGTATAACGGATCAGCTGTTGATTCAATATTTTTATGAGGGGCTGCTACCACTTGAACGGAGAGTCATTGATGCTGCGAGTGGTGGTGCTTTGGTTAGCAAAACACATCAAGCTGCCCGAGACCTGATTTCTGCCATGGCTGCAAATTCACAGCAGTTCAACAGCTGTTCTGACACTCCTACACGAGGTGTTCATGAGGTAAGGTCTTCCGATCTTGAATCTAAATTGGATAGGCTTAATCAACTGCTGGAAAAGAGTATTATTGGAAGTGCAGGTGCTTCTAACTACGGGCCACAAGCCCAAGTTTGTGGTATTTGTTATTTTCAGGGACATTCCACTGATGCATGTCCAACACTGCAAGAGGAATCCAACATGGGAGACTTCAACACCCAACACCGAAGGAAATATGATCCTTTTTCCAATTCATACAACCCAGGGTAGAGGGATCATCCGAATTTCAGATATGGCAATAACCAACAACAGCAGCCACAGCCCCCACGGATGAATTATGGAGAAGAAATTAACTCTTTGAAAGGCATGATGGCGCAATTGGTGGAATCTCAGCAGAAGAGTGTTGACAAGATGAGTAAAATGGAAGACCAAATTAACTAATTAATCTCCTCTTTCAACAAATTTGAAAACAAAGGAAAGTTGCCCTCCCAACTAGATGTGAATCCGAGGCACAATGTCAGTGCAATTACCTTGAGAAGTGGCAAAGAACTCGAAGCACTAGGACCAAAAGCATCAGCTCCATGTGGCCGTGCAACACCAGCCGAGACAGAGAAAACAACTCCCATCGAAGAGCTGATTCAACCCAATCCTGAAAAACCACCATTTCCACATCGATTAGTGAGAAAGAAGAAAGCTATAGATGATACAGAGGTGTTTGAAACTTTAAAGAAGGTGGAAATCAACATTCCACTCCTAACAGCCATCAAACATGTACCCCAGTATTGCAAATTTTTAAAAGAACTCAGCACTGGGATGAACAGAGTTCGGGCCAATGAGAGGGTACCGTTGGGTGAGACCGTTTCAGCAGTCTTCAAGGTAAATTACCCATAAAAGAACAAGACCCAGGTATGTTCCAATTCCTTGCAAGATAGGCAATGTAGCCATAGAACAAGCTATGTGTGATTTAGGTGCTTCTATTAATTTGATGCCTTTGTCTATTTACTCCGCATTGAATTTGGGTCCTTTGAAACAAAATGGTGTAGTTTTGACGTTAGCTGATAGGTCTAGTGTTTTTCCTGAAGGAGTATTAGAAGATGTTCTTGTACAAGTAAATGACTTAGTATTCCCCGCGGATTTTTATGTATTGAATATGGAAGGGGGAACTTCTTCTAACCCGGGAATGATACTGTTAGGATGCCCATTCTTGAAAACAGCCCGTACAAAAATTGATGTGCATGAGGGGACATTGACTATGGAATTTGATGGTGCTATGATTAAATTTGACATAAATAGAGCAATTAAGCACCCTATTGATTATGCCTCTGTTTTTGCAATTAATTTCTCTGACACTTATACTAATAGATTTTTGGAGATGTGTAGTGGTGATCCCTTACAGGTTTCTTTAGCTGAAAACCTCACAAATCCGAAGTTGGCTAAATGGGAGGAAGAATGGGTAATGCCTAAAGTGCTGATATATGCCATCCAAGACCTCGAAGCTCTCAAACCTGTAAACCAGAGTCAAATGCGGTACAAAATAGCAGCTGAATCACGTCTTGGCCATGCTATAGTTGGAAGAAACAAAATTCTTCCCTCCATTGAAAAACCGCCAGACTAAACGTGGCCACCGTCGAGCCAACGACGTTAAACAAAAGCGCTTTTTGGGAGGCAACCCAAAAATTCACTCTATAAGTGTTTTATTTATGCTTGTAATATGTAGAGTTAAAAAAAAAGGGTGCAAAGTTAAATTTCAAAAAAAAAAAGAGAAAAAAAAAGAAAAAAAAAAAGAAAAGGAAAAAAAAAGAGAAGGAAAAAAAGAAAAAAAAAAGGAGAAGAAAAAAAAAAGGGTAGCAGAAGCAGCAGCGCGCGCCTGGCTGCCTCGCCAGCAGCACGTCGAGCTGCCCAGCACGCCGCAGCGGCAGCGCGCCACGCCCTCCAGCCTCGGTAGCGCCTCGTCGAGCAGCACTCACCGCAGCGCCCGCCCGCAGATCTGACCATGTTTCGTAATTGAGCCATAACTTTTGCGTCCGAGCTCCGATTGTGGTGATTCAAAATGCTTAGAAAGCTAAGAGAAAGATCTACAACATTGTAGTTTTGCATTTCTCCGAATTCAGAATTTATCCTTGTCAAAATTGGCTTTGAACTTGCTGCCTTTGCAAACATTGTTCTCCCGATTCTCCACCGTTATTTCCTAAAATCTAAGGGAGTACTTCTTTCCTTTTCTTTACACTTTGTGCTTAATTTTGATGCATTTTCAGGAGTAAATGCATGTTAAGTGTGGGGGAAGGGATTAGTTAGGAAAATTAGGAGATAATTTTCAATTTTTAGGATAGTTTAATGCGTTTTTTTGTTTTATTACTGTGCTATTTAGGATTACATGTAGTTTTTGCATAATTCCCTCTATAAATAGGATTCTCAGCTGTTTGTCCATGAGTAAATTAGGCTTAAATTTAAAAAATTTGAAATTGTCTTGGCTTAGCCCTTGGAAAATCCTAATTTTTGTCATCATTGAATATAATAAGCCAATTGGAAGTAGGAAGAATTAGAAACAAAAACATGTTAGTGGGTTTGTCGTAAGGATTGGGGATTGAGCTTGGTTTGCATATGACTCTACGTTTAATTTTGACAGAATGTGATGAAGTTTAATTGATTAATTGCTTTCAAAAAGTTTGTTGGTTAATGTGAAGCAAGTGAGTTATTACCAACTTATGGAGCATGAGATAACTAGAGTTTAGCTTATAATCGATAATGTTGGTTGAATTGTGCCGAGAATGTAAATTTTAGAATTTAATTGTCTCGATCACCTTTGAGTCTTGAATTGGGAGATGGGACCAATTCACCTTAAGCAAGGTATGACAAATATCATTCCTTGTGTATGGAGAGTGGCTTAAGAGGGAGAGCAAACTTCTCATAAGAGACCCTTTTCATTGCTCGAAAAAGCGAGACCTTTCGCATTCCAACACCCATGGGTTTTGAGTCGGGGGATAGGCCCACCTCACCTTAAGCAAAGTTAAAAACAATGACTTTGTGTATGGAGCATGACCTATGGGGAGAGTTACCCCTCATTAGAGGCCTTTTCAGTACTCGCAAAATTGGGATGTTGACCCTATGCTTAATTTGATAACTATCTTGGTTTGAAGTGCTTTAAATGTGAATAAAAGCTTAAAATCTCTAGATGTCTTTCTAGGTTGGACGATTCACTTGCCTAAAGTTAGTTAATTCAATGTTTGTGGTGGTTTTTCAATTGACTAAGTCTTGTGAAGTTGGGTTAAATTTTTTGTTTATGTCGACTTGTTTGATTTTCTAGTTCTTATGATTAAGCTTATTGGCTTGTGGAGTTTTGAAACTTCCTATGGAATCTTGGTGGTTTAACTTCCTTGAATGAATGGTTAAGGATTTACTAGGGTTCAACCATAGTCAATTTTGGGAGAAATTTTCCTTTAGTCCTAGTTTGCTTGAGGACAAGCAAAGATCCAAGTGTGGGGGAATTTGATAACTCATATTCACATAGGCATATTTAGGTGCATTTTAACTTATTTTCTTAGTTATTTTAGCATTTTAGTATTAGCTTTATTATTTTCTTAATTAGTTTGTTTGTTTTATTTTATATATCCTTATTTAGTATTATTTACCTCTTTTAGGTGCTTGGAAGTAGATTTTGGCTTTTTAGGAAGACAGCTAGAAGAGGATTTGTTGGAGCTTGAACTTCAACTGGATTTTCAACAGAGTTCGAGGCTGTTTTAGCTCAAGATTTGTTCTGCAAGATTGTGCGTCTGTCCGTTAGCTTTCCATAGCACCTTGAATCACACCAATCGGAGCTGTATCGAGGAAGTTAGCTGAGGTTTTCTGTAGCTTGTTTGGGCCCTGCGAGTCAACCCTTGTTGACCTTTTCTTCTTATTTGGGCCAGATTTCTCTTTAAGGAGCCCATTGCTTACACTTTAATTTCCAGCAGGCCTTTTAATTAAGGAGGTTAATCAGACTCCTAATTAGGTTAAGAGTAGGAGAGCCTATAAAAGAAAAAAAGAGGAGAAGGTTGGGGGACTGTTTTTACTTCTTCTAAAACGTTTGGTGGAGGCTTTCAAAGGGGACAAGGCTGCACGTTTTTCCTTAAGATTTTTGGTAGAATTTGTTTAGTTATGAGTAGCTAAACTCTCTTCTAGTTGAGGTACTTTGAAGTTTAATTCCATCAGATTCATGAGACTTGTGTTTTAACCGTGTTCTTTTATTCGAATATTTATTTAATTCCTGTGATTATAATTTGTTATATTGCTGTGGAATTAATCAAATTGATTTGGCTAAGTTATTTGATTGATTGTACTACATATCGCCAAATAGAATAATATATCCATGATTGTTGTTCTATCAAAGTGGCAAGTTAGCTTCGTGTAAAGTTAACGGAATTGAATAGTTTAGTTTTTATGATTTACAGCGTTTCCGATTTCATTAACTAAGATAGAGGTCTTTTTTGTGTTTAATGCTGCCATAGGTTAATTCTTATTAAGAGGTTTCTTGGAGATTATCTATTGGCTAGGGAAGTAGTTTATTCGGGCGTTTCCCGGAACTATCGATAAATTAAGAAAAGATTGGTTATTGAGTGCGTTTCACCTTTAACTATAACTCTATCTATTTGGATAATTGAATTGGATCTTTGGTGTCTGTGATTGAATTACGGAATTAAACTGAAAAGTATCTCGGCTAGTTTTTCTTTTTATTGATTTATTCTGTCTTAATTTACATTCTGCAAATTCACAAATCACATAATTTATTTTTATTTCAATCCAATCAATTTTCTTTCTTCTTGCAAATAAATATACCTGCATTAATCCCTGTGGTTCGGCCCCGTTCTTGCTATACTACCCAGTATAAGGAACCGAAGATATTAAATTAAACTTTGACGGGTTGACAACCTATCACTTAGCAATATTCACACATATAATTCGTTTTATTTAAGTCTTTCATAATTCCTTCAAAGAGCAAATTAAAAGAGAAAAACTTCATCTTTGATCATTTATTCAAATATTTATTCAAGGAAATTGTATTTTCACACAAGGCTGTGTGAAGGGGGTTTACTTTGTTAATAGTGTGATCAACAAAGTTTATAAAAGTTTGGTACTTAAACTTTGAAAAAGTATTGGGAAAAGTTTGGTATTTGAGCTTGTAAAAAATACCAGATAGGTTTGGTGCTTGAGCTTTGAAAAAGTATCGGAAGAGTTTGTTACTTAAACTTGAAAAAGTAACGGTAGAGATTTGATACTCAGTCTACAAAAGTATATAGTTAGTTACTTGAACTAGTAAAAGGTAACTCAAGCTTGTTTCTTACCCGTAAAAGAAACACTAATGGAAAATCTCAAGTGGTTGGCTTGGGGACTGGAGGTAGACCGGTTGGGTCGAATCAATATAAATCTCGGTGTCTTCAATTCTCTATCCCTATACTCTTTACATTTATTGCTATTCAATTTTCTGTAATTTAATTTAATAGCATTATTATTTGAAGATCTTTTTATTTTGTCACGTAAATTTATATTCACAAGTTCTACTATTTTATCATTTTCACATTTTTGTCAAACTTATGTTTATTGAAAAAAAAAATTGATTTTCATCAAAAAGAATTTTCTAAATTGTTTTGCGAAATTTTTCTTTTAGTATACAATACTATTCACCCCATAGCACTGTAGCTTTCCTATTTGAGACAGTCAAATTTGATAGAATATTTACAAATTTGTATATAATTCGTTGTAATTGGTTGTTCCATGCATAATAGATTAAATATGTTAGGAATATTTACTTTCATAAAAGGAAAATTGTCTATTTTAGAGGGATGAAAATGGTGAAATGTTCAATCAAAATGTTATAATTAAATATTATTTTTGACATCAACATGATTTAATTCAATTCAATTTCTTAGCATAATTTTTATTTAATTCAATTTAATAATATATTTTAAATTATCTTTATATGTTTGAGTAATTATTTAACATATAATCATGGTTTAAAAAAAAAGTTAAAAGTCCATTGAACTTTAAATTCTGTTTATTCCTAATAATCTCATAATTCTGTTTGTGTCCATTTTCTTATATTTTCTAGTAGAGAGTTATGAAAAGCCTTAAGATCGTAAAACGTGTCAGAGATAATAATAATAAAAGCTATTATTGGGCCTTACCTATCAGCTTAAACTTTTGGGTTCAATGGTTTCATGACATGGTATCAGAGCTGCTTAGACCTTAAGGTCGATAGTTCGAATCCTGGCAGCTCTATTTGTTGATTAAAATTCAACATAAGGCAAAGTGGTCATGTGTTGTACACGTTTTAAGCCGAATGGGTATTTGCGTGGGGGGGAGTATCAAAGATAATAATAAAAGCCATTATTGGGCCTTACCTATCAGCTTAAACTGTTGGGTTCATTGGTTCCATGACAAAAGGGATAATAAAAGAATCTACATATCTTGCTCCATTTGTAAGGACTCCAACAGTGATTATGGAACTCAAATTTAAGTGGGTATACTATAAAAATTCAGCATGTGTTGCCAATTGAACTACAAGCTGTAATTAGTAGTTTACTTAGTGCTCCACTTACCTCTTTTGGTGGATGGAAAGGAATTTTAGATTAATTTTGATCTTTTATCATTAGAAAATGTTTCTTCCATCATTCCTCCTTATATTGATCAAATCAAAACATAGCCTAAGTGAAATTTGATATGATTTCATGAAATGGCAGAGAATATCCATTAAATGTGAAAATTATGATAAAAACAACAAATTTGAAGGAAAAGGGAAAGGAAAATTGGAAAATTAAATGGAGAGATGAGAATGAAGATATGAATTAAATTAAAAAAAAAAAAAACTAAATACATTAATTTCCCTTGAACTTAGCTTTAAACACCAAATGACACGTTGAACTTTGAGAATATTCAGTTTACCCTGTAAAGTTGGTAAAATCGTCCCACTTTGTCCCTCGAATCTGAAATGCCAAAGAGAAAAAAAAATTGACTTTTTCAAATTCTCTCTATGCCATCTTAGATTTGGAGGATAAATTGGATCGGTTAAGTCAAGTTTATAGGACAAATTAGACGGTCTCAAAATTCAGAGTGTTATTTAACGTTTGGAGTCCAATTTAGAAGTATCGGATTTAAAAAAAAAAAAAAAAAAGTAGAATCTGGGTGGGACCATTAATTTAGGTTTAGCAATAATAGTGGCCTTCGGATGAGAACTGTATTAGAAACCTTTTTGATTAATTTTTTTACTGCTAGTTTCTTGAGATGCCCACCATTACTACTACTGCTTCTTCCTACTCCTTAAAAAGTTTTCTCATCTGTCTCTTTCTCCTTTATTTATTCAGTTTTAAACCAAAACTAACCCCTCTCTCTACTTGTCTCTTCCTTTTCTATTTTTGTCTCTTTTATTAATTATTTTGCCCCTCCATTTAGCTCCTAATCAATCATGTTAATTGTTCAATTATATGTGTTTTTCTGAGGAAAAAGTAAAAGCTGAAACTTTTATTTGATTAATTGCTACAGAAGTCAGAGAAGGAGAGAGTTTTCCCTCTCTTTTTTTCAATCAGCTTTACAGAAATCTTTATTCTTCTACTCACTTTTTTGATAATCGCTCTGCTAGCTGCAGTTTAATTGTATTTGCTCAAATTTTAATTCAATACTAATTATTAGGGTTCTGGGAAATCACAGAAAACCTTTTGTTTTTTCTGTTTCGACAAAAATGGAAATCTAAATACAGAAGAAAAGCTGAACTGTCATAACTGGATGTAATTACATCTTAATTAATCACTGCCTGCAGTATTTTCCATTAATTTCTCTTTCTTCTTACTGCCCTCACAAACGGATAAAGATGACATTTTAGGGTTTTACAGCATCCTTCATTTTTCCGTTCAATTAAAGAAGCTGCAGAAACCCAAATCCTTCACAGATTTACAATTTAAAGTTACTTTTTTTTTTTTTTTTTTAAAATGTCAAATTCTGCAAGGAAAATATCATGCTAATTAGCAGCAAAAATCTTGCCCTAATTAGATGAACCCACAATCAATTCTTGCAAATTAATTAATATCTGTGAGTTTTCTCGTTTAACAGAAAGCATGTATTATATATACATAATAATCAATGCGAAGAAGAAAAACAAGGCAGCACATAGATTGAGATGAAGTTTTTGTCTACTATATCACTGACCGCCGCAACTTGGCATTGAATATATATATAAAAATAATAATTATTTATAGTCAATTTATTCAACCAATTATATGTAGGGTTTTTGGAAAAAAAATGGGATCCACCGCCTAAATTCCTTATCATTGGAAAACAAAAGCTTTTGAAAGAAGAAGATAAAAATTTGCATACGTTTCTGCAATATTTGTTCCTCCTCTTATACCATATATATATGTATATGAATGATGAATCCCATTTAATTACAGTTATGTTTTTTGCTATAGCAGTGTCAGCTGTTAATTAGGTTGCCCCTCCATGCTTAATTATATATATATATATATATAACCTCTATGTACATAAAATTTTTGTGGTCCTCTTTTCATTTCTTAATTTGTGGATTTATATTTCGATATTTTTTTAGCTTAATTAGATTGCTGGTCCCTCACCTACTCTATTGCTACTGTCTCTGTAATTTTCATTCATACGTACATCAAAATCATGCCCTTACAGTATACGATCTGTGCTCTTAATTAATTTGTTCATAATCAACACTTGGCTTTTATAAGTGAATTAGAGATTGTTCAAACCGTTTCCTTTTTAATTATCTTTTAATATTGGTTTTGTATATAAGAGACTATAAATATTATTCCTACAACTTTATCTATTCATCCAAGGAAATACATGAAGTGAAAAAATAGAAACAGAAATTCCGTTGGTAATTATAAAAATTTCTTGTTAATTGACTTTAGAGACAAATTAGATTACCAAAAAAAGTTTTCTTATAGTGATGGTATCAAATATGGTTAAGGCTTCTCTGGTGCCGCTTTTTATTGATTAAGACAATGTAGAATGAGATTATGATGTGTAAGCATATCAAGTCCAAAGATGATTCATTAATGTAGTGTGCAACTTAAGCTTTAACCAAACTTTTTTGTTTATTGTTGATAGTGAAATTCTTTATCCACATCGAATCTCTTTTTTTTTTTCTAAATCATCCAATTCAATATGAATTTGAGCTAGAATGAACACATTAACGAAATAAAATTCTCCCAACAACTACTTTTTCCATTTACAAAATCTAAAATTTCAAAGGAAATGAGCTCCTTAAGACTCAAGCGAGACAAAGTGGAGGGTAATTTTTGTTGTGATTTATACCCTAGACTAAACATGCATTGTTCGACCATGTGACAAGGATTCTGCAGGGAAACCTTTTTCGTAGTTGTCGATAAAGCATGACTCTTGCAACTACTTTTCGAAATGTGCAGAATAATGGTCCCAATTTGATCGATTTAATCTACATGCTATGGTTTTTTTTAGCATTCGAATTAACTAAACGTTGTATTATCCACAATTATTGAAAATCCCAATCTTTTCAGTGAGATTACAACTAATTAGAAATTAAGATTGATTGAGAAAATGATTGCTGAACATGCGTGATAAAGGAAATGATAAGATATTGACTAGCACATTTATTTGACTCCCACGTGGCATAACAGTTGCCATTGCTTTTGATTTACGTCTTCCCTGTAGAGCATGGTCGGTTCAATTCCGGCATCTCCACCCTTTCTCTATATGCTTAATTCATTCCTTCATTTCACCAATATGTTCATTATTCTCTCCTACTGATTTAACCTACCTTGCTTATATATTTCTATCCACCTGCACCTGCTTCTTTCACTCTGGATCTTTACTATTTTTCCTATTCAATACTCCTTGTAAGTCCAATTCAATTTTATGCATTTAATTTATATATAGATGCATAATCAATTACTTATGTTTTTCTGTTTCATCAGCTTCGGTTATAACCCATATGCATAATGCTTATTGTTGTTTTCCCCTTCTAAAACTGCAATTTTATTTTTTATTTTTTACTTTCTTTAGATGATGATAATCAGAAGGGTTAATTGAATTTATTGCTAATCCAACTTCTATTCCCATAAAATACTAGAATTTAAGCATGCTTTTTAGTTGTATTAAGTTCTCCTTTTCTCCACTCAATTGGGTAGATCTAGTATTAATTAAAATTATATAAATTTACCTGAGTTTAATTTTTCTCTCATTTTTTTTTTTAATTTTAACATATGTATGAGCTTCAAATGACTTATATATATGATTGTTGTGGTTCAGTTTCATATGCCAAAAAATGATGAGAGGTATAAGATGAATATAAGTATTTCAAAGGAAGAGGATTCTCCAACAAAGCAGGAGGGCACTACAAGAGATGAGAAGATTAACAAGGCTTCATCATCAAGCTCATCACCATGGCTAAGATTGAAAGATCCACGAATTGTTCGGGTTTCTCGTGCTTTTGGAGGTAAAGACAGGCATAGCAAGGTTTGTACAATAAGAGGATTAAGAGACAGAAGAGTTAGGCTTTCAGTTCCTACAGCTATTCAATTGTATGACCTTCAAGACCGGCTTGGTCTTAATCAGCCTAGCAAGGTTGTTGATTGGTTACTTAATGCTGCTAAACGAGAAATTGATGAACTTCCTCCTCTTCCAATTGCACCTATGAATTTCACCCTAAATCATCATGAAATTGGTGCTAATTCCCAATCTAATAGACAAGGGTTCAAACTTAGCAACTGGGGAGAACTGGACGGATTGGGTAGACAAGATTTTTGGAGCAATGAGTCTGTTTTAAGGGCTAAAGAGAAAGAAGTTGCAAGAGATACCGCAAATGATGAGAAAGAAAATTGGATGAAAAGAACCGAAAATGATGATCAACACGAAAGCAATGAAGGGCAATTAGTTCAATATGATCACAGAAGTAGCCATAGCCATTGTTCATCATCAGGTTTGATGAAAAACACAATATTGCCACCATATGGTTCCTACTTTCAATTGGATCATCATTCAAATTTCCCAGCCTCTCATCATTTGGCCGGATTCGAGAGCCAAAGTAGTACAGATCATGATTTACACAACCTAAATGTTAATGCTGTGCCATTGCCTCCATCTGCTTTGTCTCTATCATCTGGCTCTCAAATTTTTGTACCACAGCCTTATTTCCCAGCTGTCCATAATCTTACAGCCTCAGCAGACACCGATCCGAGACAGATAAACCAGTTTCAGATGTTTAGTTCAAGCACTCAAAACTTGTTTCCAAATTCTCTTACTACTTCTTCAAATCCTTATTTGAATAATCAATCTTCAGCAAGTTCCAGAGGTTTCCATTTTAACATAGCCCCTAGGCTTTTCAATTCCAATAGTGAAGGAAGTCAGGCAGCTGATAAGGACCAGGATTTTCCTTGTAAATGAGATCATTTTGGAATAGAATTAATACAAGGATTAAACAACAAAAGGAAGCAAATTAATTAAAGCGCCCTATCTTGATCAATTTGTTGCTCCAGTCCAGGCTTAGAGGAAAATTAAGGTAACAAAAATATCAACTGTAGTAATTATTGATTTATGCTTTTACACTTGTATGCTGGATTAAAACAGGATTTTTGTGCAACAAATATTATCATATTATGTTTATCTTATTGTATCATTAATTCATAATGAGTTTTATTTATTATATATTTCCTTTGTTGATTCCTTGTTTTACTTTTTTTTTTTTTTTTTGATTCCTTGTTTTACTTTTTTTTTTCTTTTTGTTGTTGTCGTTGTTATGAACTAATATGTGGTTGAGAGGATAAGTAGCTATAATCCTTTTAACTGTGAAGTAGACTATAATACTGTTCTTGGAACTTTATTATGTATCAGCTTGAACTTTTTAAGGTAAATGGTCATCGATCGAATAGAAAGATTGGGCCTTTTACTATGTACACTCGTTATAATTCATATTTTCAATGAATGGCCACAGTTACTTATAATAAGGCACAACACATTCTAATCCTTTTGAATTTTAAGAATTCTGCAATTGGCTTCTTGATATAATTTTTTTAACACATTTTGTACATTATTTTTCTGTTTTGATAGTATTAGTTCCAAACTTGATACATTTGTCTCTCGTGGCCTGTAGAATCTGTTAACTGGCATGTGACACGATTTTTGCTAACATGTAAAGCAGATGTATTATTTACATATGTAGTCATGATATGTTTGCCTATCAGGTACAATTCAAACCCCTTCAATGAATTTCAGATTTTTGTATTTTTCACAACAATTGAGTTACGTACTAGTAAATATATATTATGCTCACGCGAGATAAATGTATCAAGTTTGGAGCTAATGCTATTGAAACAGAAAGATTGTGTACTCAATTTTTTGAAAAAATTGATCATAAACCTATAAGAGTTGAAGGAGCTCGGGATGCATTTTACCTTATAATAAATGCGTGCGTTATCAATAATTTCAATTATATGTTGCATTTGAAATAATGTCTTAAATAAAAACTTATACAAACCCTAGAGAAGGGGGAAATAAGCAATAGTGGAGAATGGACTTTAATTTTATCTCTCATAAAGTGTGCTGCAAAGAATAGAAAAAGTTCATTAGGATTAATGAGGTTAAAATGAAGGTTGGGAAAAGAAAAGAAACAGATGATGATGACGATGATACATAGATATATAGATATATAGAAACACAAAAATGTTGCAGCAGTGACAAGCAGTAGACACGAGATCCAACAAGATAATAAATGGAAGGAAATTAGAGCAGCTTTAGGTGGTCAAAAGTAGGACTCATGTCTGAAAGTTGAAACCAATTACAAAGATTTAAAACTCGTGGTCCTTCATTATTAGGGGGAAAAAAAAAAAAAACTCTAAATCGAAGGTTTAATGTAAAAGTGGTCTGCAAATATGTTCTTTTTATTCATGTGAGGAAAGTGAAGATCCCAAAGCTACTACACAAATGCTTTTGATACATCACCGTTATATATAGTACTTAACAAACTATTTCACAGCTATATATAGGTGAAATAATCACTATATATATATATATATATATATATATATATATATATATATATATATATATATATATATATATATATATATATATATATATATATATATCACAAGTTCACTGATACATGGGTTTTTGTCCTTCTGTGTAATACTACTTGTTCTCCTACATACAACTAGGGAAATTGATGCACACTGCAATTATACATATAATTCTTTCATTATAGAAATATCAAGAATTGATGTTGCGGATTTGAATTTTTAAGAAGCTGTAAGTGTACGTGTAGCTGAAGTAGATTTTTTGGTATATACCTTCCATTATTTATTTTTTATTAGAGATAATATAAATATTCCCGTCTAGAATTTGTTTGTCTTTAGGTTTAAGTACGTAGGTCAATTGATTTCCTTGATACTATGACAATGAGGCAACCTGAATGTTGTATTGACATAAGAGAATATATATACAGGAGAGGAGAACCCTAACCCTACAAGGATTCCTACTAGGATTAGACTTACAAATATACATAAATTGAAATTTACATTTATCACACATCTCTATCTCTATCACCCTCCCGCAATTTGAGCCGGGTGAGAACAAAAACTCAAATTGTTTCGAAGTAATAAAAATCGGTCCTTGAGCATGGGTTTGGTGAGAATGTCGGTCACTTGATCTGAAGTGGGAAGATACCGAACTGTCAGGAGCCCTTTGGAGACACGATCACGGACAAAGAAAAAATCTACCTCAATGTGCTTGCTTCGATTGTGAAAAATGGGATTTGCTGTGAGATATGTGGCAGAGATGTTGTCACACCAAAGTTGAGGAGAACGTGGTATAGAGAAACCAATTTCCTGTAATAAAATCTGTAACCAACCAATTTCAGAGGCTCCAATGGCTAATGCACGATATTCGGCTTCAGTGGAGGACCTTGCAACTGAATTTTGCTTCTTTGAGCTCCAGGAGATGGGATTGCGGCTAAGATAGATAACATATCCCGTCATAGACTTCCGGTCATCGAGACTTCCAGCCCAATCAGCATCAGTGAACCCATGTAAAATAGGGCTGGAGTTTCGGTGGAGGCGCAAACCATGGCTGCGGGTTTGATTTAAATACTGAAGAAGGCGTTTAACTGCTTGCCAGTGAGAGATCGTTGGTGCATGCATGAATTGGGACAGCTTGTTAACTGGGAATGCAATGTCTGGCCGAGTGAGACAAAGGTACTGTAGGCTCCCAAGTACACCCCTGTTTTCAGTAGGATCAGGATGAAGATCACCATCGCCTAATTTCAGCCGTTCCTTGGGACACATGGGAGTGGAAATGCCTTTACAACCAAGCATGTTGCACCTGGATAAAAGATCAGCAATATATTTTGACTGAGAGAGGAAGAGGCCAGAGGGCTGCCAGGAAGCTTCAATCCCCAGAAAATAAGATAACTGACCCAGATCTCGAATAGCAAACTGCCTTTGTAATTGCTTGATCAAGTTACCAATAAAGGAGGAATCGGACCCCATGAGAAGAATATCATCAACATAAATTAGACAAACCAGAAATAAAGCACCATCATGGATAAAATAGAGGCTTGTATCAGATTTGGAGCCCCAAAATCCAAGAGAACGAAGAGAGTCCGTCAACCGTTTGTGCCACATTCGAGGAGCCTGCTTGAGACTCTAGAGATTTTGAGTTTTGAGCCATTACCAATTGTAACTTCCTCAGGTCCTTCATATTCAGAGTGGAGATTCAGGTTTCCCAATTCGAAGGTCATATGATGAGAGGCACCCGAATCAACCACCCAAGATTATGGCGGAGCATGGCTGGTGGCAAGGTTGGATGATGGGCGAGGTTGGGTGTTGTCTCGGCTTAGATTTGGAGAGGAACAATCCCTGGCATAATGTCTAATTTCTTTGCAATGGTGGCATGTAATTATCTGTGGATCAAAGGACCTGAAATTAGACCGTGAGTCAGACCCAAAGGAGCTAAAATTCTGCTACTACTGTCCCCTATAGTCTGAAGAATAGCTGCTGACCCGTTCGGAGAATCTGGCGCTGCCCCATCCCCTGTATTGGCCACCCCTTCCTCGGCCTCGGTGACCACGTCCACGCTGATGGGGGGACTGGTGGCGGGCAGCGAGCATGGCTGTTGGCTGCAATTGGTCATCCACGGTTGTGTTCCTTGCAATATTTCTTTCTTCAGTTAAGAGGAGCCCAAGTAAATCTTCGAAATCAATGGGTTCCATTTTAGTTTCAAGGGTGAGGTTAAAGAGACGATAGTCTTCACCCAAACCAGCAAGTATAGAATCAATAAAATCATCATCTTAAACTCTATAACCCAAGGAAGCCAATTGATCTTTAATACTTTTTGCACGGAGCGTGTAAGCGGTGATGGATTCAGTTTTCTCACGACTAAGGGTCTGAAGTTGAGCTCGTAAATTACGGATTTGTGATCGGGATCCGAAAGAGTAGGCTCTATTGAGGCGGTTCCAAGCCTCAATGGCGGTGGGTGCATCAATGACTTGTGGCAACAAACTGGGGTCAATAGACGCAAATAACCAACTAAGCACCTGCTGATTTTGTTGTTCCCATATATCATATAATGGGTTGCGGGTTTGATCTTCAAGAAACTCGGACGGAATAGGATGATTCTCATCAATGTGGTGCCACATCGGCATCCTCTCAACATAGTTATGAACTGCGCTTTCCATAAGACGAAGTTGGATGAATTAAGTTTGCTTGTGATGAAGGTGGACGGATTGGAAAAGCTGATGGAGGAAGAGAGGGATGAGTTTGGACCGCCGGAAATCGTTGAGGTTGCAGTGGCGGAAGGGGAGCTGGAGTTGACGTCGGCCATGGTAGAGGAAGGTGGCGGTGGAGCTGTTAGAGGAGATGGGGCGGAAAAATTGTGTTAGTGTTAGGGTTTTTTTTTGTTTTCCTCTTCTGGCTCTGATGCCATATGACAATGAGGCAACCTGAATGTTGTATTGACATAAGAGAATATATATACAGGAGAGGAGAACCCTAACCCTACAAGGATTCCTACTAGGATTAGACTTACAAATATACATAAATTGAAATTTACGTTTATCACACATCTTTATCTCTATCAGATACTCCCTCCGATTTCAAATATTGGTCACTTTAGAATTTTTACTTTGGTTTTTTTTTATATGTCATCTTATATTATCAATGCATTTTTTGCAATATTTTCTCATATTTACCCTTATTAAAAGTACGAGAGAAGTTCAATATTTAATACAAATAAGTCTTAATAATTAAGAAGGAAGAGAATTTTAACATAGAAAGTAGAGCTTTAGTACAAAATTATTAAGGATAGATTAATCATTTTAATAACACAATTAATAATTTATTGGTTTTGATGAATAACCTTAAACGACATATATTCAAAACCGGCGGGAGTATGCTATTAGTGTCTTTTAGAATAAAAGGTAAGAGTTAAAATCTAAACAACTTTGTTTATGATTTTATTCCAATAATAGTGTGTTAGAAAATAAATAATAGTCTGGCACTTCAAAATAAATGAAATTAAAGAGTAGCATATAAGTTGTGCAAATCAGGTCTTTAATATAAGACAATTGATTTTGTATTGTATAGGTTCAATCCCAATATGTATTCATTTATGCATTTAAGTATTGCACTCTCAATGCACAAGAAGCCTTTTTATGGTATTAGAGCACCTGGTAGAGTTTTAGCATCTAGAGAGATTAGGCTCAATTCAACTTGAGCAAGCACATTGGAGACAAAGTAATAGTCATGTATTGGAAATAGATGAGATGGTTTTGTGTTATATAAGTTCAACCCTAAATATATGTTTGCTTATGCATTTTAGTGAAGCATTTTCATCGCGCAAGGAGCCTTTTCGAATCATGGTATCAGAGGAGTCTGGGTATGTAAAGAGACTAAGTTCAGTTGTACTTAATGGAGAGTGTAGGAAAATAAATATATAATAGTCGTATTGGAAATATAAGGGATGATGCTCTGTTACATGGGGTTCAAGCCCAAATATGTGTTAACTTATGGAGTCAAGCCCAATACTTTCAATGCGCAGGGAGCCTTTTCATGGCACCAGAGCACTTGAGTAGGAATGTTGAAAAATAAACAACATTCTCGTATTACAGATTACTGAGATGGTTTTTTGTTACATGGGTTCAATCTTACATATATTCCCACTTGTACCGTCAAACATAACACTCTTAATGCTCATAGAGTCTCTTCATGAGTATCAAAGCTGAAGAAGCTATGAAAAAATCATGGGCTTATATTTAAGACCTAACAGAGTATGGCCTCCTCCTGCCTATGACAAAAAGATTCGTTTTCTTACATTAAAAAGGTGTCATTACTCTCATCTTTTTGTGAATTAATCACTGAAGGTTTTTGTGACAGGGGATTTGCATGTGGCTTATGTGAAAGGTAATAAAGTTATCACTAGACATTATCTATAGGCTTAATTAAAGTTTTAGGTTTAATGGTATTGTAACTTGATGTTAGAACCTTTTAGACCAAAAATAATTTTATTTTCCAACTAGTCAAAAAAAAAAAAAAATCAATATTCATATATCTTTATTATTGAAATTTAAACACGTGATAAAGAGGATTTGTATTGTACGCACTTTAAGTCTATAAAAATCTACGATGGAATGTATTGAAGATAATATAAGTTCTATTTGCAAGCCTTACATATCAATTTAAACTTAATCAATTGGCTCCCTCACATTTTTCATTTACCTACAACTAATTTTGATATCCTAATATATTTATTGTAACTGACATCCATATATTTATCATACTTCAAGCAATAATTAAATCTTAATAAATACTTTGTTAACTTACACATTATTTATATAATTCAATAATTTTTTTAAAAGTGGGTAGAACTCAAACCGAATCAAACCAAATACAATTTGGTTAGACATTGGTTTTAAAAAATGACATATTTTAGTTTTTAGTTCGATTTTCAATTTTTATTAAAAAACCAAAAAACGGAGCTAAAGCAATAAAAATTATTCACATATATATAATTTTATTCATATTTTTATATTATTATATAATTTAAATTTATGAGACTATAGTAATACATGTGTTATAAACCATTTTTAGCGATATGTTACATATGATTAATAATAATAATAATAATAATAATAATAAATATTTTTAAATTTAAAAATTTTGATGATTTGGTTTTAAACTGAAAGTTTGGTTTCGGTTCAACCCGAACCAAATAGAATTTGGTTTGATTTTGGTTCTTTTATTTTTCCTAATTTACTTTTCAGTTCAGTTCGGTTCAATCTTTTACCCGAACTAAGTTATTCTCACTCCTTATTTTGTTTAATTTTGATACCTGAAAACAAAATATAGGACTTGAAGGACCTTTGTCTTTATACATCGTTTTCTTTAAACTAGATGTATAGAGATCAGTTCATATCCTTGTAATTTAATTTGATATATATAATGTACTTGTGTCAAACATTAAAAAATGCTAATATCTGTGTACCATAAATTAATATAATTTACTCAAAAAAATTTTTAATATATATATATATATATACACTCCAACTAGTTTGACTCACTACTTATAATACAAAGAATCTAATATATGAAGGTAATACATTGAAGCATGTGATGACTCAATGTGATCAAAAGATGAAATGTCATGTCTTTGAAAAGTAGCAATAACACCCGGTGCATGCTCCAAGCAATTGATAATTCTTTTCTTTGTTCACTTTCATTTGCAAGTGTTTTTTCCATTCATATTCTTCTTATCCTCATTTACACGCTATTATTGCTACTTTCAGTGGTGGAGCCAACACTCCAACCTTAGCTAGGCAAAAACCTCTACGAAAAGTTTTAATAACGGATATATGTCAGAACAAATTAACCGATAGAAAATCCAAATAATAATTTTATTAATGATTGTTAAATAAATATATTTAAATACATATCTATAGTCCGTATCTTGGTCACTCTCATTTTTTGGTTCGATATCACTCATGAACTCCTTATTTTCATTGTTTCATATTTGGAGATAAAAAATTTCTAGGCTACTCTGGTCATTGGAAGTTTAATAGAGTAGTCGGAAATGAACAATAGTAAAAGTTCCTAAAAGATGAAATTTTATTTAATTGATTGATTTATTAAATAATAAATGTTACTCAAAGTTAAATTTTGTAACTATTATATAGACATAAAATATGTTATAGAAAGATACGTGCAAATTAATTTTTTTAATTCACTTCATAATTAGTTATAATTATCTTAAACTATAAATTTTAAATTTTACATCAACAATAGAGATATAAATTTCTATAAAATATAAACATATTAATTTTTCAATTCATCTTTTTTTATGTAATTCACAATACAAAAGTTTAGCTATTTATAAAGAAATTTTGATTATATCATTATTAACTCATGAAATATATAATTATTGGTAAGTTTATACCCAAAATTATATTTTAGCATAAATACAAGGTTACAATCATTGCTAATACCTACGAGATCGACATATAGATTAATTATCTTAATTTACTACTATTTTCTTTTACGGACATATGCATCTATTTTATAAATAATAATTATCCATTAAATCAAGGCCCATTCTTGAAGCCCATGGATATAATATGATTATAACCCATTTTCTTTAGTTAACCTAGGTATAAAAACTAAGACAATAACCCTGGCTTCTCTTCAATTTCTTCCACCATCTCTCTAACCTCTTCTCCTCTCTCTCTCTCTCTCTCTCTCTCTTGTTCTTCTCATCTCTTCTCAAGCAGGGGCCGGCGGCTGGAGGTGCACCTGCCCCTCCTCCTGACTGTGATACATATTCTTTTAAATATCAAACTAATTTTATAGAGTAGCATCATTGAGAGCCGATTAAGACTGTGAATAAGTAGTATGACTACATCCTACAATCTCTAATGGTTCTTGTGAAGCTAAAGACTCAATTCCATACATTCTTTTCTACTTGTCATGTGCGTGAAATGCCTGGAAATTCAACTGATTTTCATCTACCTCTTCCAAAACAAACTTCTAATGATGAAGTACTAGTTGCTTCTAGAAAAAATAATTAAATTTTAGTTCCTTCACTATCAACAAAAGGCAAATATAGAAATACAGTACTTGGAGATATTAAGGGTAACTTAAATTAATCAATATTCCTTTGGTCTTGATGAAATACAATGAACAACCTTAAACAAGGAGTAATACATAATTTATTAAACTAAAACAATTACAAACTTCATTATTGTCCGATATGATAATAAAAGTTATGACTGGCTTTACCTATCAACTGAAGTTTTTGGGTTTAATTGGTCCCATAATATGGTATCACAGCTGCTTAGACCTAGAGGTTGGCAACTCTATTTGTTGATTAAAATTCAACACATGCTAAGATTGGCCTGTGTTGTACATGCTTCAAGTCTAAGGGGTATTCGCGTGCGAAGAAATGTCAGAGATAATAATAAAAGCTATGATTAAGTCTTACCTATCAGTTTAAATTTTTAGGTCAATTGGTTACATAACATAGCATCAAAACTGCTTAGACCTAGAGATCAAGGGTTCGAATCTTGCCTACTTTATTTGTTGATTAAAATTCAACACATAGTAAGACTAGAGCTACGATTCGACCTTACCTATCAGTTTAAACTTTTGGGCTAAATGGTTTCATGGCAATTATTATACTAATATTGTTTAAAGTAAGTAAATTTAAAGGTTAAAATAGCGTTAGATGGAACTCTGAAGAATATTGTTTATAGGGCATTGGAAAAAATATTAAGCACAAATGCAAACGATAAACGGAACGAATAAATAAATAAAGAAAGAAGAAACACGTGCACGCCCAACAGAGCTCCCGGCGAGGATCGAACTCGCGACCTTTCGCTTACGAAGCGAACGCACTACCACTATGCTACGGAAGCGATCCATATGCTTTTCACCTAAACATAATATATAAAAAATATTTTCCAACATATTTTATCCAGATTCCATCATCAACAGCTAGCAGGCAATGATTACTGGCTTCCGCAACTTAAAAACTTTTATTAATCAAAATATTAATGGTATATTTTTACAACTTAAATCTATTCATTTTTAATAATTTAAATTTTCTAAAGTTTTTAATTATAAGTTATCAATAACAGCTCAATAGAGGCAATAGATAAATTTCCATTTCTAACATAGTTAAAAAAAAATTATGGAATATCAAAATAAATAAATACTATTTTATGTATTAAAAATATAAGAGCTAACTTGATTACGAAAGGTTAATTAACGAGCTAGATTAATATTGGTTTAGGTCTTCAGAGTCTCAAAAAGTTACTTGGGTTCTAGTACATAACATAGTTTAGTTGAAGAGTAATCATCTAAAAGGTTGATGGACCTCAAATAAATTAATTAGTTTTACTTAAAAGATGAAAAGTAATAACTAATTATTTCCTCTATTTTTACATATTGCTATTATTTAACATTCTTAAATTTTGTTTTTTTCTAGTTTAATTTCCTCCATTTGTTTTTGTATTTGAAGTATGAAATAGCCTTTAGGTATAACTAAAAAACTTATCGTGTAATTTTCAAATTTAATCCAAATATATATATATATATATATATATATATATATATATTGGTTCCAATATATTTTTTTTTTTTCTTAGATTCTATTATCAGTTCTTTCTACTATAACAAGTTTTGATTTTTATGAAATTTTTTACATATTTTAATTACAATGTGGTTTTCTTGGCTCATATATTTATGAGGGAAAGGGGGATCAAACATGACTTGTTGAGGCGGATCAAATACGATTCTAAGATATGACAACAGTGAAACATGAAACCAATGTTTAAGATTTAGTATAATTTTTAGATAATCATTAAGCAAACGCCTTCTTCAACAAACGGTCCAGTGTGTAATTTCTATGAATCATTTGACATGATATTTACTATTTTATCATATTTAAAATTCTCTCAATTCCAAATTGAAATATCAGTTTTACATTTTGGTGTGTTTTAAATTATAGAATTTTCTTTCACAAAAATTAATTGTTTCTAATATTCCTTAGATTTAGCAACAACAGAATTTGTAGCAAAGCAAAAAACTCATTTAGTAGCAATATTCAAAAATTGTTGGTAAAAACACATTTAGCAATAAAATTATATAAGATTTTCATTATAAATATCTACGGTCGCAATTTTATAGCAACAACATGCATCAACTATTTTATTGTTGCTATAAAATAGTTGTTCCATGTTGTTGCTACAAAATTATGAGTAAGTATTTGCAACAAAATTTTTATATAATTTTTCTGTTAAATGTACTTTTTTGCAATAAATTTTGAATATTATTTTTTTTTTATGGTAGATATTGTTATTAAACAAACTTTTTATTAGCAAAATATTGTGTTAATATATCTAATATTTATTGTAGTTAGGGATGTAAACAGAGCGGGGAGGGACGGAGATTGGCAATTACATCCTCGTTATTCAGCTAGACGAGAATCCCTGACCCTATCCTAGTTTAGCAAACGGGGATAATCTTAATCCCCATCTCCAATGGTGTCGGAAAACGGATTCCCCGCGGGAATCTCCTTCCCTATTAAGTCAATTTTTTTTTTAAAAGAAAAAAATTTTCAATTTTAATTTTATTTTAGTATTACAAAATTCAATTCTTTATATAAAATAAATATATAATTATATGTATAATAATATAAACAATTAGAGTTGGAATTTTAACGGGGATATGTCATAGATCTCTGCGGGGATTAAATGGGGATGGAGATGGGGGCCAGCGGAACGGGGAGAAGTAATCTCATCCTTGTTCCCGTTTAGTCTTCGGGGATAAATTTATCCCCGTCCCAGTCCCGCAGGCATTCTAAACGGAAATTGATAAGTGTATTTTATATACTTATATTGTCTTAGTTTATGAGTTATAATTGAGTTGTTTTACTCTATTTAAAAGATATATTTTACTTCCTTTGTGCTATATGTTAAGAGGTTAAAGAGGAAAAATGAGTTAAAAGTCTATAAAAAAGGAGCAAAATTGGAGTCCAATAGAAGTCCTAAATGATCATATATTAGTCTTGGAGCTGAAATTGCTATTTGGATCAGCTGTATTGTTGGGTCCAATTGGAACTATGGGTTTGACTTAAAATAAAGGGGGTCAAAGTCTTTTTCTTGAGGGTTTTTCCTTGTTTTTGTAATTCTTCTATTCCTAATAGGATGGATTAACTTATTTTCCTTGGGAGAGTTGAATTTACATTTTTTTTATTCTCTCCTTTTTATTTTGGGGATTTAAGAGGGGAAAGTTAACAATTTTGGGGGTATTATTATTAGTTTTTATTTTTATTATTATTTTTTTCCTCCTCTTGGGCTTTAGTGAACGTTTTAGACGTGAACTGATGGAAGGGTGATTAAGGAGGCTAGGGTTTGGAGTAGGAATCCTCATACTCGTTCGGAAAGACCATCGTGCCCCTTTAACAACCCTAATTATAGTCTAATATATTCATTATTTAATGATTATACATGATTATCAACTTTGACTTTGAACTAAAACGAATAGCTTTTTAGGCCGCTAATCGAGGTGGTCTATTTTGCGTACGAATCAAATTACTTTGAAATTATAAATATGTTACCAAATCAAATGCAAATATAATTAAAAATTGTAACAATTAATACTCGGCAACTTATAATAACAAATTAAATGAGGACATATATTAAACTTATTTACAAAAATTATCATTAAGTCAATTTAATTTGTTTGACTACCGTCTATTTGAACCACGTCAAAAATTAAAGTAACTATAAAATTGAGACGGATGATGTATCCTCAACGATCATATGATTATCTTTTACTGTTTTCCCTAAATTAGAAATTACTTACACAGTTTAACATGGCAATGTGGAATGAATAGAGTGACTCAAAAATATTTTTTGGAAGTGACAAGCCTGAAGTATCCTGAACATCATCCTTATTCTTGCACTTTCAAAAATAAAACTGAAAATACCCACATTGAAGGGCAGATAAATACTTAAATATGCATTTAGGCTTGGCCATTAAAAATTAAAAAGGCTAGAAGTAGAAGATTATGGTTCTAAGGAAAAACAAAAGAAGAAGCGGAAATAACAGGAAAAGGGGACAGCTGTCAACAAATGGGGTGGCCAGTGCAGGGCATTATAATGCCACACGACCGTCAACCTATCATTGCTCTTTCCTTATAGAAATTTCCTTCTCCCTATAAGTCCAAGATATCCATCTTCTTCACTATTGACTACTTTCGAACTCCAAAAATCTCAAAAACCTCTCTTTCTTTCGATCTTACGGGGGTTTAAATTCAAATTAAACCCTGATTCTGATACTTTTTCCTACTTCCAACCCCTTATTGATCTGTCCCTCCTATTCAATCCTTATTTCCTTTCTGTCTAGGGTTCTTTTAATTGCTGATCCCTTGGTGCCAAGCTGTTGTTCCAGATTTATGTTTATTTGCTTTCTCCGCTTCTACTCTTTGTTTTATGGTTGTTCGATTCCTGGGTCGTTTTCCAAACCCTAGTCGGTTAACGGTAAGCATTATTCTATTGTGGATTGCTTTTGTCTAGGGTTTTCTCGAGTTTTCATTAGATTTGCAGATATGACAAGGAAAGTGATAGAATGCTTACATTTGTTGTGGATTTAGAAGGTTTTATATGTTTTGCAATTGATAATTGGCTGTGGTTTTAAGAATTGGAGGGCCTTGTTTATGTAAGGATTTACTATGTGGTTATGGGAATTTTGCTGGATAATGTTATCTGTATTCCTTATCTAGCACGTTCTGGTTTGAACAAATCAAGCAACAAATCTTGTTGATTAAGCTGGAGAATCAGTGAATTCTCCTTCATACAACTATATACTGTAAGTACAGAGAATGAGCTAGCTACAGCTCTTTATAACAGTAAACTGACTATATTAAGCTAACTATAGTTGTTCTTTTTTTTTGTAACATTCGATTGGTAACTATTAGTAAATTAACAATTAACTAGTCTTAACATGGTTATTCAAATAGAATATATCACAAAATTAATAGACTTAGCTTAGAGCTTGATGTGAAGAAGTTATGGCGTATTGTGTTGACTTTCTTCTTTTGCTACATTCTTTTCAGCCTGCCAGTATGGTCTAAGTAATGAATCAATGATTTATGGGTGAGAGACTTGGATATCCTATCGCAGGCAAAGTGATATGTGGTGTTGAATATGAGCCATGGAGGTGGGGAGAGTGGAAGAGGGCATGAAAAAGCACAGCATATAAAGAGAAAATCTGGTTCACGCAGTGATGATTTTTCTCGAGCAATTGCAAAGATTGCTGTAGCACAGATATGTGAAAGTGCTGGGTTTCAGGCCTTTCAACAGTCTGCCCTTGATTTACTTTCTGACATCTCTGTCCGGTACATACATAATCTAGGAAAGATTTCACAATCATATGCTAATTTAGCAGGCAGAACAGAAGGTAATGCTCTTGATATTATTCAAGGGTTGGAAGAGCTAGTTGCTTCACAGGGTTTTGGTGGTGCTTCAGATGTTGATCATTGTATTGCAAGTTCAGGTACAGTTAAGGAGCTAGCACAGTATGTTGCTGAAGCAGAGGACATACCATTTGCTTATTCAATACCTCCTTTCCCTGTTGTCAAAGAAGGAAAGCCCATTTCAAGTTTCCTTCAAATTGGAGAGGCCCCTCCTGGGGAGCACATTCCTGCTTGGTTACCTGCATTTCCTGAACCTCAGACATACCTTCAGTTGTCCACAATGAATGAAGGCTCTGCTGATTCTAACTTAGATAAGATTGAGCAGGCGATGCTGCACACAAAGACAGATAGGCCTCATTTGGAATTTCCACAGCAGTTCACTTGCAATGGGTCAGGGGGACCTTCGGCTGTTGCCCCTGTTGGTGGTTCTGAAGCGAATCTAGCAGTTCAAAGTAATCCATTTCTTGCTGCTCCTTTACAGTTTGGAGAAAAGGTAGTGTCCCACATTGTTCCTCCGGCTAAGCTGTCTTGTGAAGCTGCTTTGAGAAGTCCTGTTGAGCAAAATCGTCTTCCAGATACCCTTGTTTCTGTGGTTGATACATTTGCTCCAGCCATAGAAGCAATGAAGAGCAGGTTTTCTGATTCTGAGGAAGGCCAGGAAAAGGTTATTTTGGATCAAAGACCTACTGTGCGATTCAAGATTGGTTTTGGAAGGAAGTCCTTTGGTGCAGTATTAGAATCAAAATCACAGAATAAGGGTGTTGAGAATATTAGCCTAGCATCTGGAAAAGATAGTGAGAAGGACGAAAAGAAAAAGAGGGCAGAGAAAATTCTGAAACAGTCTATAGAAAACCCAGGAGAACTAGCTCAGATGTAAATTTAGGTTTGGTTAGAACCTGTATACTTGTTTAGGAAATTAGCAGCAGGAGCTGATTTCTGTTAGCCAAAGTAAGGCTTGTAGTTTCTAGCATATGGGCCTGAAATGGGATTACGAACTATGATGGGGGATTATTCCCACTTTAACAAGTTTTGGAGGTATGTATTTGTCATTTGTCACCTTGTTAGATGATGATTCTTTTCAGTGGAAAATTCTTGTTCTTTTTTGCTGCTTTAATACTAAATTGCCAATTGGTGCGTATATATTGTGTCATCTCCTTGGATGAACATCAATAAGGCTGAAAAGTGCGGCGTATTGTGTGTTTATTTTGATTTAGTATTTTGGGTGGGGAGGATCTGATTTGAAAATGAGCTTCTAGGGCCTTCTACATATGGTTTTGTTGATTAATTACTAAACTTATTTCTCGGGAAATCAAGGTTTCAAAATGATATGAATTTAGATCTTTATGTTTAACATTGTGTAAAACAGAATTCTTGGCTTCCATTTCTATTGCTTTTATATGGATAAATAGTGGAAGTTCAAAAATTTTGCAAGCCCTTTTCTGGTATCTGCGCTTATTGAGAGGTGCAGAGAATTTAAATGGTATCTACCGTTAGTTTTTCTTATTGCTATGAAGCTGACTAACTATAATGGGTTTTGCTACAACTGGGACAAGGCGTGTCTAATTTGTCAATAACCTATGGGGATGAGTTGTATTTTTATTTCCATCTCTAGTATTTGACACTATGAAGAAATGCATATTTGAAATTCACATTTGTTGAATATATACACCATATTGATTTCCTGGAATAACATTATTGTAAATGTTACTTATCTTCTCTTTCTCTTACTGTGGCTCAGGTCTGCCCTCATGTAGGGATAGTGATATCTACTTCACCCCAAAAGTCAAAAAAAAAAAAATAGTTACTGTAACTTCATGTGGCCATACCATTTTGAATTCCAAAAACTTAATGGTTTTAGAACATTTGGTGCTAAAATTGTTTATATATTTGTTTAACCATTCTTTTTAACCCATTGCTTGCATGTAAGAAACATGTACTTCATGCTTGTAAGTGAGGCCGTGATATTTCCTATCAATTTTTTGAGTTGATAATTACAAGAGATTTTTAAAGAATATTTTACAGTGTTTGAAGAGTTTTTGTTAGATTGCATTCAGAGGTTTTCTATACTTGGCTCCTTTGGCAAGGTATGCAGCTAAAGAAATGGCTTTTAACTGCCATAAAGTTTCCTCTTTGGATAGTCACTTCTGTCGTCTTTCTTTAGGTCATATAATGCATTAGTCTTTTGAACAACTAAATGGATGGGAGAGTGTTCTTTTTGTTCCCCTTCCTTTTCTTTCGTGGAGGATAATTCTATTTTCCTCCGTATCCTATCTTTATGTAGGGTCGTATTCAGATAGCAGAGCAGACAAGTATATCTATTGTATTATTAGGTTGAAGTTGTTATAGCATGTGGTATTACTTGGTTCAATATATCTGGTATTCATTATGGAAGTTATGAAAACTAGATTTTTCAAAATGTAGCAGCATCTTAGAACCATTGACTTGGTCAACAAATGGTTATGCGATTTCCCTAGTCCAATCCTTTTGGCGTAGGGTGATCAGACTGGATTGAATTTATAATTGCAAGCCTAGGAAATTTATCCGTTACTTTCTCCTAGACATTTGGCACTGGGCAAATTATGAGGCTAACATTTTGGCCTTGTATTCAGTTTTGTTAAGGCTTATGGATGGTTGATTTTCTCATTTCTGTTTTCACATCTGATTCTTTTCATGTACATAACAATTTATGTAGTCTTTTTTGTTGAAATTGTTTACGTTTGATATCATCTCAAAAATATTGGACTTGTGGAAATTTTTTTGGGTTTTAGTAAAGTTTTTTATTTTTTTGTGTTGGTGGCAGGTGAGTGCTTATTAATAATTATTATTGTGTTGTACGCTAGTCTCTTGAATATTGAGAATGTTATAGTTCAACTCTGACTTCTAGAATATATGGTTACCTGTGAATAGTGCTGCACGTCATATGAATTTTCATACCTGGTTTAATTCTATTGCTATTGTGGTTTATTATGGCTGGTGCCGAGGATTGACACACATACACACTGTATTCTCGTAATCAATTTTCAAATGATTTTAATGGATTCTTGCAGCTGTTTATCTTCTTTTTTAGCAATTGTACACACGCACACAGACGCACACACAATGTATTCTCCTAATCAATTCCCAGATGATTTTAATGGATTCTTGCAGCTGCTTGTCTTCTTTATATAGCGATCATATATAGTATTAAGGTTCTGTTCCTTGTACAAGGATGAATCCTTATTATATTTCAAGGTATGTGTCCAAGATTCCTGTTGGATAAAAATTTTGCAACTTCTTTAGATTATAGAACTGAAGCAGATAGAACAAGTTGTGCACTGAAATTGTGAGCTTGCCACCTATATGATCCTCAAATTTGCAGGTTTAAGGAGTGGAATAGTATTTCTATGTGAGTGGAATTGAAATTATTAGGAACTTTTTTTTTTTTTTTGAGTTACACAGAGTTATGAGTTTAGTTGTTTGTTTTCACTGAAAATATAGCCTGGTTTTTGATTACGTTATATGATCACCTTTGTATGAATGAAGAAGATGAAAATAGTTTATCATGTGCGAGTACTATAGCTAGCCCTGGGTGACACTGAGAAGGTGAGAATGCTAGGTATATATTCGCTATAGCTTGAACTTACGTTTAAAAATTTCTGTAAAAATATACAATCTAAAGCTAATCTTTACTTTATTTGATTTTTACCCATACAGTAAAAGTAATCTGAGGTGCTTTCCAAATTTGAACTCAGAAAGATGGGTAGAGGCGCAGTTATCGTATTGAAGCAGTTCTATCAGACTACTTGGAAAACAGTTGTCTGCAACGCCCATCAGATTGCACTCCTAAGCCCAGCGTCTCACAAGTCAAAACTTCAGTTATCAAGTCTTTAAAGATCAAGCGTTCAACATCAAGAACCAGCCCTGGAATTTCACTGCTACAAGCTGTCCAATGTGTTGATTGATGCCTCAAATCTTCCTGTAAGATGCCTGTCAAAGTGTCATCCTCATCATCTAAGCTGAAGCTCGAGGCATTACCTTGCAGCCTGTCTACTTCGGAGCACAATTCCCCCAAAAGCTTCTGCCCTCTCGGTCCTCTACTTGCCAGTGTATTTGGTGCGCGGCAATGCTGATAAGGACTTTCGAGAAGGAATTTATCTGTTAGAATTTCATTCACAACATCAAACACAAGTTTTCTTCTTTTGGATTGATGTTTTGACTGGGAAGCCTTTGTGCTGGTCTTTTTATCATTTGAAAGCGTCATGCTTGCTTTAACTTGTTCCAGGGCAAGGAATACATCAGGGCTGATCGGATAGCCTGTTTGACGGAGATGAATTGGTGTACATCCAGATTCAAAATCATTCAGGAAACCTGATGCTAATAGAATTTCTGAAATGTACTGGTGCTCTGGATTTATGGAACTGTATTTACCAATGAAAGATTCTTTTTCAGCAGATAGCATCTGTATAAAATTCTGAATTACAGGGCGGAATTTCTCTGTTTTTCTATGATTGATCACCGAGTTGAGACTGTAGTCTGCACCACTGTACAAGTGATTTGCATCTGCTGGATTCCACTCATTATCATCTGTACCAGAAAAGTAAATGTAAATATACATACTAATGCTTACTATTATAAAATTAACTTTAATATTCCGTGGGATTGTTCATTTAAATTTTCTGCTCGTCTATTGATATTTGGCATAATATATCCGCATTGTTCTCGCCATCTTATGTCTTTTGAATGAATTTCAAATTGTGTTTATCATAAATGTCTTATCTTATTTATCTCCCCTATTAAGTGTGGTTATACATGTAATCTGGAGAATGGAATGGTGAAAACTGGTCATAGGAAATTGGATTCTCAATTCCTCACCTTTGAAGGCAATTGATTTCTTCTTGATTGGAGATGGCAAATCATCAACATAGAATGTTGCATCAAGAACAGAAACTGGACTTGGTTGTTCTGAAGTCGGTATTGTAAGTTCTGCAATTGATCTGTCTTTCACCGATCTTGCCACTGGTTTCTGAACAAGAGAAAAATGAATCTTTCAAGGAAATGCGATAAATGATGCACAGATGACTAAAAGGTGAGAGGAAAAAGGAAAATAACATACTTGTCTCTGGTAAGATTGCTGGATAATGTTATTGATCTTATAAGATCTATCTGTGCTCGATACTTCTTCATCAACTTGTGAAGCCAAGCTGGTGCTTTCAGATTGCAGAGACATTGAATCTGCTTGGTGGCTCAATTCTCTTGCATCACTACCAATATCACTTAATTCATCATCACTTGGCTGCAAACTTAAAGGTCTAGGTCTGGGCTTCCTCCGAGGAGAACCTGATTCTATTGGCTGTCTACTGGACTGCCTTCTGCTTCTGATTGAATCTGATGTCAGATTTGCAGGACGGGTTTGCTTCTCCAATCCAAGCTTTTTCTGTGGTTGCCGTGTATTGAAGGTTGCCGAGCTCTTGTCTGAGTTGGTACTCTCTCTAGTAGTGGAATGAGGCCCCTTTGAATTTTGGGACATTCGAGTCAATCTGGTGGGTGTGTTCTTATCCATCAGGCGAGAGGACAGACTGGGTCGGTCCCTAAGATCATTGGTTCTTAGACTTGATTCTTTAGAAGTTTGTTTTCCAATTGACTCCTTCCTGGTATCTGCGGAGTCGGGATTCTGGAGCCCTTGCAGAAGTGCAGAACTCTCAGTTGCGTTTCCTGAAGGAACTCTATTGCTAGCTCTCTGTGCAAGTTTACCTGGTTTCATAATCACAATTGGAGATTTAAAACTCTTTGGCGAATCTGTGCTCTTGGTAAGGGCTGAAACAGGGTTCTGATGAGGACTACTGTTACTGTTTCTCTGAGTTCCTAAATTTTCAGCTTCATTTCTGGTCTCTAATATCTCTTTAGTCTTCTGCATTGCTTCAATTATTTGTTTAAGAGCTCGGAGATCCTTCCCGGACTTTTTGAACTCAAGCTGTGTCAACCTCTTCTCTATTTCACCATAGACAGATAGGGGAGTGTTTGGGGATTTTGTTTGAGCAACCCTGCCCTTTGAACCTCCGTCAGGCTGTCTCCATGGAGCTGGCTCTATTGGGAACTTTGAACTGGGGAGAGATTTCTTGACTGAATCATTTCTCAACTGAGGAGACAATGGTTCCTTGTGAAAGTTTCTCGGGGAACCAGGGATTCGAGTTTGCTTGTTCTCATCAGTTGTTCTCGATATTCCTAGGGAGAGACTGTTTTCTGCGTCTGGGTATCTGTTCATCTGTCTCATCTGATTTTCAACTGTTGACATGGCATCTGGAAAAGCTTCCAGTCCCATCAACTTCGCCACAACATTAGACAATCTTGTACGGCTTTCAGGTTCTTCTTGTTGGTCAACGAAACTGGTCGAGTTTCCATTACTCTTCCCCGAATTTCCTAACAGATTATCTGATTTCCTTTCATTGCTGGACCCCCTTATTGATCCTGCTCTGCTATCCAATGATAGCCTGGGAAGCTCCTTGAGCTTCATAGCAGACTTGGACGTGTCTCTAGATTCCTGTCCATCACACGAGTATCTTCGCGCATCCTTGAGTGGCGAAACATGGTTCCTTTCACTGGACTTGCGAGGTGACTGAAGAACCTGATATAATTCTTTCAGACCTGAGGCTTTGGGCTGCTGCATAGGTCTTGGAGAATCAAAATACTTCAAAGTTTGGCCCCCATTTTCGCCTTTGCTTACAGTTTTAACCAGCAAGCCCCGAGCTTCTCTGTATATAGAATCTTTGACAACATCTCTGAGATCAGGGGATGGATGGCTTGACCGAGAAGAAGCATTTGGTTGGTCAGTACGTGAGTCTCGAACTTGTATGTCAGGAACACTGGTTTGACTGATTGAACATGTTTCCAGCTGAGATGCTCTGTTGCATTCGATAGATGAAAGAGTAGATGAACAAGAGGAAGATGAAAACGAGGTTCTTGATGATTCTGTGGAGATTCTCTGCTTTTCTTTTACAGTCTTCTTCTGGTTTATTTCCTGCAAAATTGTAAGTAAATTTTCTTAGGTTACTTTTGCAGGGTTTAATTACTTTATGATTCGTTAAGATCAAAGGGCTTACTATAGCGTCCTTGGATGTATTCTTGGAGTCTTTGACACTGTTTCCGTTTTGACCTGTAGGAAATAATATGTTAACCACTGTCACAAATTTTAGAAATTAATCATTCACAATAAATCACATACAGGGCTGAGAATTCTGATAACTTTCTGTGGCACAGTATAATGCCATTAAGATGGTGAAAAAATCTATCAAGATGAATAAAAGGTACGGTCTTTAACAAAAAGTCTCAATCATTTGAATTTGTACATGAACAAAACTGAAAGACTGAATCATGATAAGAGAACTGATATGATTGATGACTCAATGGTTCTAATTGAAACTAAAATTACATAGAAATATTAACAAGCCAAAAATGTAGAAAATAATACACTTTTAAACGTTTCAGTTAGTAGTCACTAGTTAGAGAAGCATAACATAGAATTATGACAGAGCAGTGAATTAGAAAAAAAAAAAAAATACCAGTATGAACCCGTATGAAACATTAATGAAGTACCTGAAGGAAGTCTCTTGTGGCTTTGGCCGGTAATCTGACGGCGGCCACTAAGGAAACGATGGCGGTCAAATAGCTGAAAAATGCCATTCATACATCCAATTTGCTTATGCAGATCTGGATTTTCATCAGACAAAGAACGTACAATCTTTGAAGACATCTTGTTCCTCTCTTCTAATTCAAAGAAACCAAAAGCAGAACAAAACAAAGCTAGTGTTCAAATCAGGCTTGAGCATATCATTAACCTATGAAAATGTAGCTGAATTCTGCATATAAAAAATGCATAAAAAGGTCATACACCATTGGCTACAATTCGATTAAATGATTGTGTGTGAATTTAGGTGGTAGAGTGAGGTAATTGTTTAAGGTAGCAGACGCATAGAAGAAGAAGAGGATAATGGTATCTCGGGTTTCGCAGAACCAGGCAGAACAATATCTGTGGTATTCTGTCAAAACTTAAAAAGGAATTAAAAAAAAAAAAAGAAGGCAACAAAGCCAACAGTAATGTAAGGATTATGAAATGGAAAACGGTATAGCAGGTGAGGTGCAGAAGGAAGGAAGTTTTTGGTTCTGCAGACCCAAGAAGAGATGTTTTTTTGGGTTTGCTAAAGAATTAGTTTGTCTCTCTCTCTCTCTCTCTCTCTCTCTCTCTATACAGGGAATAAAAAGGCAGCTCATTGAGGGCAGAGGGTATATATCACAAATTCATATGGAGTGGAGATACAAATTAAAAAAAAAAAAAAAAGAATAATAATAATAATAATAATGGGTTTAGGCCATTTTGTTAAATGGTTTATTTAGGTGAGAGGGATGCGGGTGGGTCAAATTAAGAGGGAAATTAATAAGAGTAAAGAAAGAATTAAAATTATTAAGAAGTGGGTCAGATCTGAAATGTATATAATTCATGTGGACAATAATGAGGTGGTGGCCCTCCAAAGATGTGGAATACATGAGCATGTGGAGTGTGTCAGAGAGAGAGAGAGGAAGAAAGTGGATTTCTGTACTGGAAGGCCTCCATTCTAATTTTTACAATCCCCAATGTCTCTCTCTTTTTTTTTTTTTTTTTAATACCCTCTGCTTTTGACCCATTCATTCTTTGCCTTTGCCTTAATTTTTGTGGTGCAATTTGGGATTGGACTAATTTTATTTACACACTGGATTTAAGATCAATTTGTGTTAGACAACGCTTCATTTTTTCTATTTATATACTCCATTTTACGACTAGTAAGAGACCTATAAAAAAATATCACTATATTTGTTAATTTTGTTTTAAATTTGTCATTGTTCAATCTCTGAAAATTAATTTTGAATGTCGTTCGATTTGTAGATAAAATGATATTTTGAGTCTAGTTTTTCGGCCTAATGTATAGTTTGTGATTTTAACACTACTATACTGTCATATTATGAATTTTGTTAAAGCTTGTGATTTTGATGGCATTGTAATATAAGATTATCAATTATGTGATTATATTAAAATATATATTAAACTCATGCATATTTTTTTTCCTTGAATGAGAATAACTAAAAACTTAGAACTTGTAAAACTACACGGATATTGATACTCCAGAATGGTCATAAAATTTACATCTCCATCAACTATATAGAAGACTGTGTATACTCTGAGAGTATTGTAAAAATTTTAGAAAACACAATTTCAAAATCTTGAAAATCATAAAATATGATTTGTATTAGTTGACAAAACTATGGTTAGAGAGAATGTGTTATGGGGGTAAATGTGGATGAAATGAGTAGAGATTTGTAAAGTGAAAAAAGTGGTCCAGAAGATGAGATAGTAACTAAATGGCAATGTAAGACAGCAAATAGTACTAAAAAAAGGCTTCTTAAGACTTATGAACAAAATGTCATTAAAACTGTACAGAAAGAAACACATAGTTTGCAAAGGGCACAGACAAAACTTGTTTGTAAAAATATGTGATTTATTAATTAGTCTTATTTTTACATAAAGGGTAAGATGGGACTTTGTACTCTTCTTTTGATTCAACTCCTAAGACTTGTCATATGTTGTACTTTCCTTTTGTTATTTGAGGAGTAAATGAATGATTTTTTTTTTTTTTTCAATTCGAGAAAAAGTTAAAATTATTAATTGCCATGTACATATTACAGACATACACATGGTTTAATATTATTGGATATATATAAAACTGAAATATTGATTATATTTTCCTCAAATAAGTGAGTTATAATTTAAGATAAATGTGGACTATTTTCTGTTGATAGGCTGGAATTATTAATTGGGTGATGCTAAATAATTTTATTTTTTTATTTTTGCAAGAAAGTTCAAAAGAAAAAAATTATGTGATTTAACTTATTGGCATTGGTAAAAGATTGAGTGCATGGGACCATTAGATACATGCATTCTAAAGTGTTATTTATAGTGCATGCCATATTTTATATATAAAAATATTTTACAAAAGAAACTATATAATCTTTTGTGATTGGATTTTATTATTATTATTATTATCCTAGAAATGAAGAAGGTGGTTTAAAAATAGAAATATATATAGAAATATAAACTAGCTGTAGATCGAAGCATTATTGGAAAGGTTTGTAGAAATAAGAGATTAGACTATAAATTGAATGCCACTTGGCTTCTATTATTTAAATAATTATTATTATTTAAAAGTGGATTATTTATTTGATAACAAAGCCATAGGGGCATATCACGTGCTTTGCTCATCAATTGGTTGTCACTTGCATTTTGCTTTTCATTTTTCTATTTACTCTTACGATGTGACTATCAACTATTAAATATATTTCTCAATTTTCACACTTTAACCAATTAAAATTAAATAAAATATGAAACTAGAAAAAAAAAAAAATTCCATTCTTTTTTTCTTTGTCTAGATACTTTTCACTGATTTAATTGATATAGTCTAATAGTATATATGATTTTCTTTTTTTGTCATATATATTTCATTAATTAACCAGTATAACATATGATATTTTTCTTAATTTGTAAGAAAAAAAAGATACTAAACTTGACAGTGAGGCCAGGAAATACATGGATGATTTATTGAAAATTGCAATAATGAACATAAATTAAAATTAGAAAAGTTTCATGTTCAATTAGTTGGCTACGTGGAGATGCACATGCAAATTGATGAGTTTTTTTTTTAAGGAATAATAGGAATATTAATTCGATCAGTAGATATATATCCAAGACAAAAAGCATGAATATTGGAATATTAATTATTAATTATTTGTGTTTTATTTTAGCATTTCAGGGAATGTGAGTACAAGAAATAAATCTAGTTTAATTCTTTCTTTCATCCATGACACGATTGCTTTGAGCTATATGCTGTGAGGAATAAAATGCCTATAATAATAATAATAATAATAATAATAATAATAATAATAATAATAATAATAATAATAATAGAAATATTATAGGGGCGGCAAATTTTTCCCAATAATGCAACTGAGATCTTCCTAGAAATTAGTCTGCCAACAATGCAAAACCTAGGGTTTGCTATTGTGAGTTGTTTTAGTTGATCAATGGAATGTAATACCTAATATACACAAATTAATTAATTAGTCAGTCTTTAATTAGAAATTACAATCTGATCACATTTGGTAAGTTTTAAAAAATTATCAATTAAATTATGGGAAATTATTCAAGATTGCGTGTAATTGAAATTTTGTTGAATAATGAAAATGGAAGGAAGGAGCTTATTGAAATTCCCCATAAAAAAAAAGTGTCTGATCAAATGAGGAAAGGTGAAGCAATAATTAGAATAACTGCGCATGTTCCTTGTTTCCCCAACTCTAACTCTCACAACTATTCAATTTGCATACATTCTCACCACAGGCAACTCTTTCTCAGAATCATGTCTCCATCACATTTTTACAACATTATATATTATCCATAACAATTTATATAAATCTTAATAATCATACTTGGAAAAATAAATAAAAGTTACTTTCTTGCAACTTATATTTATATATTGGAGCATTTTTTTTTCATATTCAACTATCCACTAGAACTAATTTATATTCTATCAATTGTAACTTTGACCCCTGCATCTTATTTGGTAAGATCCAAAAATTTAAATTATTATTATTATTATTATTTTGTTAAAACATGAAATTAATTGTTGTGTTTGAACGCTATTACTATTAACTTGGCATTTCAAATGAAGAAAGTCAAAGTTTTCTCTGTACATATATTTTCGTGAAAAATCTCATCTAGAAAGAGTTTATTTAAAAAAAATATGGCTCATTTCTGAATTTAGGCTAAAAGTTGAAATTGTCAATTCATGTTAGAAGAAAGTACTATTTTGTGGGTAGGGAGACAAATCAGTCTTATTAATTTTACATTCTAGCATTGTTTTGATAATTTACTTTAAAATTAACACTTACATCTTGATGTTCATATAGTAACAAGAAATTACGTATTAGCACGTGTCTTTTTAAATTAATATACTTAAAATGATGAATTAAATCATCAAATTGTACAAGTTGAAATATTGTTTATGGAGAAATTGAGCGTAGCAGTAGCAAAGCGAGTGAAGGAATTAAATTAGTGTACGGTCCTCAATTTTAGAAATATAAATAATAGGAGAAAATGTGGTGATAGTGATAGTTAAAAGGAAAGAGAGGGGGGGTGCAAAGTCACATGCATAAAGTGAAGGCATCACATGAGAAGAGGGATATCATATGCCCAAAGTCACAACAAAGCCTTCTCAATCAATCTTTAAAACTAAAATTCCAACAAAGTATTACCCACCAAATCAACATTTTTTTTATTCATGCCTTTTCCAAGTCAACCACCATTTACACTCATTAATTAACCCTAATCTTTCTCTAATTAAACTTTGATTACTCTCTGAGTTTATTCTCAACCATTTTGTTGAATCTAAATTCAAGCAGGTTACTATATGAGTTTACTTTCCAAATACTTTTTGCTCCAATTAATTTAGGTTTAGTTAAATATGAAAAATGGCTATTAATACATATATCGAGAAAATTTATACTATATTTTTATTCTAGGGATTTCTCTAATTGGTTGCTAAGTGATTGATTTTTATTTTTTTATTTAAGTAGATCATACTAATCTCTTCATTATCCATAAATTGATACTTTTAATTTCAAAAAATAAATACAATGAAACAATATATATATTGTGAATATTACTACTACTAATTGTAAAAACCCAAAGTGTTGATTAGAGAAAAGTAGGCGAAGATTGTTTGAGCACTAAACAAGGTGTAGAAGGAGTTTTGATTGAAAGAAGGGTAAAGTCAAGATTCCATCTTATCCCTTTTGTTAATGTGTTTTGAGTTAGAGAGAGAGAAATTGGATCTCAATGAATCTTATGGAAATAGTTTTATCCAATCAAAACTCGATAAGTATCATTCTATGTACTCACAAAATAATAGGGGGTTTGGGGTTATTAATTTAGTAGATTAAGGAAGAACATGGTGATTAATTAATGAGGCAGCTGCCTTCATGCCCAAGTATATATAGCAATTGCCGCCAAACTATGATGATTTTGCATACCCAAATTATCACCAATTTTGCAAATTATGTTATAAATTAATTATTAGTTAGCGTTACGCGTCTTAAGAAGCACGTTCGTCGCTGAAAATTGATTTTGAAATGAAAAATCAACTGCGCATTAATTAATTGTTCATTGAAATTTTCCAAAATTTCAAAACAAACATGCATTGCCAGTACATTGGAATCATAATTTCTCTGCACATGACAACTTGATCCTATTTTTACCATATTTCAATTCTATTTGCAATTCCTGCCTCCTCCTAATTAAACTTTAAATCCTACATCTCATTATTTACTTATAATATATTCTATATTTGATTATGACTTTCCAATTATTCAAGGACCATTAATTTTCTTTGCAAATAAGTTTCAAGATAGAGAGATTTTTTTTCTTCTATAATTTGATTTAGTAGAGAAAAAAAAATAGTGTAATATTTTATTTCGGTGTGATTCGAGTTTTGGATATTCTATTTGGAAAGAAATGTCCATTATGTGAGAACGGAATCACTTAAGTAAAACTACTAAATATTCCATACAAGTTTTACACTACGAATCAACTAAGGGGGTGTTTTGTTAACTAAAAAAGTAGTAGGGAATGGGAATGAGAATCACCAATTCCTTTTGCTATTGTTTGGTTTAACAAAATCATTTAGGTAATAAGAATCTCATTCCCCCATTTGTAGGAATCACTCATTCCCCCCTCTTCCCCCATTAATCAATATTGATTCACATTCCTATATTAAATTTAATAAAAACAAAAAAAGAAAAAAAAAAATTTACCATTTCTTATCCTTATTTTGCCAAATAACTAACCATTATCTCAGTTTCTCAACTTCTCTAATATATTAATATTTTTATATACGGATATGATTATTATTAATATTATTTAGTTACTAACATAAATAAAATACTACAATAATAAAATAACGATAACAAATATAAAAGAAATAATTGTCAAACATTAATGATATTTTATATCTTATATATTTTTCTATCAAATTGTATTTTATAAAAACTATTATTAATTTTTAAAAAAAAATTAAATTCCGATTCCGGACTAAACCAAACAAAACTATTAATTCGTAATTCTGATTCCGATTTCCTATCATTCCGTTTCCATTTCTGATTCCGATTCCAAAACTTGAACCAAACGCACTCTAAAAGAGCACCACGTAATTATATAAATTGTACATTTATTTATCGACAAAATTTAAATAAAATAGTAAATTATAAATTGTAAAAATTCAAATTTTAAAAACTTTAACCTTAAATAATAAGGTATAATTTTATATTAGGTGCCGCTATATTAGTGGTTTGATCCGCAAGTATCCTGGTGTGATTGATTTGGTTAAGGTGTACAATTAAGGTTAAAATTGAATTCAATTTAGGCATTGGTATTTAGTGTTTATGACCACTAAATTAACTCCATATCGCTCATCCAACGATGATAAAACATGATACTCAATAGGATTGAAAACAAGATAAGCCAGGATTGAACCACGCATAACAACTTATTTAACTAATTAAGTACTAAAGAATAAAAAGAATCATCTCATACTTAATTTTTGAGTTCGTCTTTCATTTAAAATTCAAAATAAAATTCTAACCCTAAAATTATAAACTCGTAACCCGATTTTTGAATTCTAAACAAATTAAATATGTTTTTATATTGCATGAGTTTACTAGCACAGTGCATTGAAAATGTAATGTACCGAGCGTATTCTCTTATTAGGTTGTCTCTTCAATTTATGTGACATTAGATGAATCTAAATTAATGGTTCAAACTCATAAGACATAACGACGCTCTTTGCCCATTATAACTTATATCTATGTGTAATGTAATGGTGCAACGCTCTTCATTAAAACTTGAGTGGTATAACTTGTGGACTAACTAAATATGGGGTCCACACTTATACATACTATTGAAATAACAAAATATAGATATACATACATGGTTATTAAAAAAGTAAAGGTGGGGTGCAAACTGTTAAAAGTCTATAAAGTCATCATATGAATCTCCGAGGAGCCATACTAATATTAAGAAGAGAACAAGGCAACTTCCATACCTTGTGAAATTGGCAGCCATAGAAATTAATGTGACGATATAAATATATAATTTAATTAATTATTTATTGTCTCTTATTATTGTATCAAAGTAACGAACTGTACAGCCAATTTCTTGTAGAAGTGTATCAACGAGAATGGGCACTAAAAGGAAGAGTCAATACCAAATAATAATACATACCTATGAATATGATTTTATATATATACATATACACATATATAAAGAAGAAGAAGAAGAAGAAGACATAATTGCATACACAAAAGTCACAGAGTAACGCACAAAATGCAGTCAGCAAGTTTGTCAGGAATTTGGTTTGAAAATACATATATACCAAAGTGTCTCATTTATGAGTGTCATGTGGGCTTACCTGAAAGTGACTATGGATTTCTTTTTCAAATTGGAGCACTCCTTGTGATGTCCATTATTCCTCCCTTTCTCATTTTCACTTTTTTCAATTCTGTTACATTCCAACCCTCTTCCTTAATTTCTTTTCCATATTCATTTTTCTTCATTTTAACTTTAATTATCAATTTAATCCGTCTATTTATCACTTTCATCAAATATATCCAAAATAATACATGCCAGCATTAAATCATAAAATCACAAATTACATACTAACATCTGTTTTTTTTTTTTTTTTTTTATTAATTTAAACAAATTAAACTTTGGACGGTTTCCTTTGTATGAATGTTTGGTTCTGTAAGATCGTTGTCATGCCCCAACAGTAGTAGGCTAGCACCTTGTGGATTTATAATTTATATAATTGAGAAATTTTTGGGGCCTTGATGCATTTTCATAGAACCCAACCAACAATTTTTTTTTTTTTTTTGTCAAATCAATTTAATGTAGAATGTGAAATTGTCCCTGCTGTTGTAGGACTTATCCCCATATTCATTACCCTACGTGAAGCTTTTAATCCATACATGTTTTGCCCGCCTAACACAACAAACAAAAGTTGCTCACTTATATGCCCAGTATCCCCATTTTACTGCCTATTTGATTTTCTACAACAATTTTGTCCTTTTGAGGTTTATATCCGACTAAGCATTTTCCTTGTAATCATTTTGTGGGCAACTACTACTATATCCATGTGATTAATGGCTTTTTCTTTCCAGTAAAATAATTGTACTAAATCATTCAATCATCCATCTCATCTACTACTGGCCTAAGTTCACTGCATATTTACATCTATCTGAATTTACACCCAAACATTTAATGAAAAGTCCATTCAAATGTATTCTTAAGGGCATTTCTGCCTTTCTAAGAGATTAAAACTAGCTTTTAATACTCCTATTAATTAAGTTTGCCTCGAGAGAATTTAATCTTCATTCTCATAAGTCAGGCAATGAGTTTTGATACCCGACGACAACTTATTCAAGGGGATGAAAACTTTTTCCTTAAGTAAAGTTTCAAATTCGAAGTTTGTGTCTAGCTATAACAGTTGTAAGGAGAGTTTCTTTCCCTTTCAAAAATCCTTTCCTTATTCAGATCATAAAATTGCTACATATTTTAATTAAAAATGAATTATATCATTGATAATTTGAAACTGGTGAATGGAGTTTAAATACCCATGGATTTACTATTTGTTTATTGGCTTCGTATATTTAAAAAAACACTAATTTTTTTGAAACCTCTTATTCACATTTCTCATCAAAGGATCCTATTCGATAATGTCTATCCTTCCACTACTTTGGAGCTTATGGTTTCATGTTTTATTTCATTTGCCGATGGAATTCACCTTCACGGTAGTACTTTGCTATCTCAAACATCCAAAAGTATTTAGCCTTATAAGATAATCTTTGTTGATTCACGTGGAGCTCCACGTTGCCCATGTTACTGGGTTCACAGCGTAAGCTAGTAATATACTAACTGAATTCTTACAATAGTTATAACACAAACCTATGACAGCCATCATTTCAATTCCTTAACCTTCTCGCATATTCTAAGACAGCCTTATCTCTGAAATTTAGCATCGTTGAAAAATGTGCCTGCATTTCTATTCACAAATGGCTTACAACGTTGTTTCTAATATAGAAAACGCCAAATCATGATCAAAATCCCCACAGGCGACAACTTCCTAGAACCACGCACCATCCTGTAATCCTGGCTAGCTAATTCCCAATCAACATCATCACCACCCCAAAATAGCAATATCCCACAAAGTTAAAATCAGGATACTGACTCTTTTATGGGTTAATTGGTAAACTATTTTCATGTTTATGGTGTTATTGTAACAATTTTCATATTTAACAAGGCCTAACCATATTATCAATATTGAAATAGGCCAAAACATAACAATTCTACTTTTAATGTCATCAATCGCAAGTTTATTATGTTATAACATTAACTAATCTGCTCTATTCTTTACAATTATGCATCCAACAAGTGCCTGTGTATGCTAACTATTGCAATTTCAACACTTCCTGCAGTCCCGGGTCCGGAAAATAGTCCATCTTCAAGCTACCTGTAAGTTTAAGATGAGTGAAACTAATTATGTTAACGTTGGGGATGGATTCAATGTGCTAAAAACCTTGCTGTAGAACCCCCAGGTTTCGCTTCTTTCGGTTATAGGACTTTGGCCTAATGAATGCTGTTCTACGAAATTCTGTACATTGTCAGACTCCGCCAATTCTTCCAGGTATGCTGTAAGGATACCTCCGTGACCTGCCATTAGTAGGTTTCAGTTATTATTTACTTAGCTTAATATGTGAAGAAGATCGCAAAATTAGCATAAATGATGTTCTTTTGCATATTTAGTTCTGCTGTGATATTGATCTCCAATCTCAACACAGGTAAGGTAGGAGATTAGCTGAGGAGGTTGGTGCACTCAATCAGCACGGTAACATCACATGTTTACTTCTAAAAATTGTGCATCATATGTCAAAATAGAAGAGTGAATTTGAATGGCACTTGAAATCATAAACATAATAGAACAGGAAACAGTTCGCGTGTTTCTTACCTAAAGCATTATCCGTCTTATCATGATACTGGTACGGATAAGGGAATATTGCAGTGTTGGCCTATAAATGAAAGTTCAACAAGAATTATAAGACATTTTAAAATCATTAAAGACATAAAACTAGGAGTTGCCAATAGAATGAACAGTTACGCTAACACGAAAAGCTTACAGGATTAAGCAGAGCTTTGTAAGGCGAATCATCTAATAACAATGTATTTGATTCATTGTAATAATCCCTCTCCCAAGGAAGATCAGGGTCACATTTTTCCCAGATTCTTCTCAGGTCCTTAAAGACAAGGGGCTTATGCTTATTTTCAAGCGTCTTAAACTTCGTCGATGTACAATGGGATAGATCCTGAGAAAAATAGCATTCATCGAGAATTCACTTTAAAGAAAGTAATTATCTTCAATTAAAAACAAGTCAAAACACAAAAAACTTCTATCTATAAATAAGAAACTGATATATCTTTCGAATGCTTAAGTTTCCATTTCCATGGCCTAAGGTGTATACTTATGCTAAGAAACTTGCCAAGAAAAATGAAACAAGAATATTGGCAAACTAAGAAGCAAAAACAAGGGTGACACGAAAAAACTTATTATTATCAGCATTAGGCCAACAAAATGTCCAACATAGTCTAAATGCAAACTCGAAGCACATGCAACAATACTTACCCAACAAAATAGAAACTTATGCTTTATATCTCCCAGCAAATAATCAACTATACTATCAAAATTCCTCCTGGACGAAATTAAAAACTTTTTTCAGTTAGCATTCAGCAAGTATTTACTAAAACCAATTCCAATCATGTTTAAGGCTGAAAGAGGGTGTTTCTCTACTAGCCAGAATAAAGTGAGAATAATATTAACACGATAGAGAATACACAATAGAAAAATATATAGGTTGGAGATTACTTGGTTCTTGAAGACCATAGGCCCACTTCAAACCTCTCAAAGCAGAACTCCAGAAAGTCAAGATAGAAGGGTCTTTTAAAAACTGATACAAGGAACAAGCCGTTAGATTTAATCAATTGGAGCATAAGATCTTGTGATAAATTATATCAAGAAAAAGACGTCTCACTTGCTTGTCTTCTGATTTTTATGTCTCCTTGACAACCATTTGGAGGGTTAGACACAATATCTGCGAGCAACCCATTCAAATCAAGAACGAGAAGTTTCTTTTTCAAACGAATAGTTGGCGCTCTTATTGATGAATCTGCTGAACTTTCTGAGACGGTATTATTATCTCTGTAGCTAATATTAGAAACTGAAACATGTTTAGTTTCAAATGTATCTAACGAGGGAATGGTTGTACGGTTTCTTTTATCCAATAAACTCAGAGTTGACAAATTCTTCAAATCATCGTCACTCAACAGGCCACCTTCCTTATCCTGCTTGTGAGATGCATCTTTAATACCTTGCACTGTCTGATCGTGATGTTCCTCGCTAGTGAATCCTTTGTTCTTTTCATGCTTAAACTGTACTATAGTCGGATCCTCGATTTTGTCTATGTCAACGCCCATAGCTATAAGAAATGAATGCAGCAATTTGATAAAGTACAAAGAAATTCAGAATTCCACTCTTGACTGTATCAGCTTCTCATATGCTATAGCCCCATTTGACATTACATTCATCCAATTCCCTGTCCAGTTCGAAAAAAAGGGGGAAAATTGAATAAGAAAATTGCTATGCAACAAAGAAAATATCATATGCATGTAAAAAAAGCTCAAATACAAATAGCATGTCTATCAAATTAGGATGGCAATGTCAAACATAAAGCACCCTAAAGGTTATAAGCTTAATAATATGTCCTGTTTTAGACGCAAATATTACGTGAGGCTCAAGGTATCTTGAGTCTACACATAACATAATTTGGACATCATTGAAGACAACTCAAATCTCACTTGCAATCTCAGTTTCAAATGACATGCTCAAGGTGGTGCAGGAATTGGACAGTAGAAGTGATGCTGTTTAGCAACAGATTCGAAACAAAAAGATTCATGGAAATTCAGAAAAAGATGAAGTTTAACTTCTACAATACCAAAAATAGGTTTAGGATTCAGGTTTCCAAAAGTTTAGAAAAAAAAAACAATAACACACACACACACACAACTAAAGCAGACGGATTGCGAAAGGAAAAAAAACAAAAATAATTCCCATTTATCATTAAAACAGCTCTTTGTACAAACCAAATATGGCATACAAATCTTCATGCATAGTGTTTGAAGCCAATAATTTAAAGACGGATTTAACAAATGAAACAACGAAGGCAAAACTGGAAAGACTTGGTCTTCTCAGGGGAAAATGTGGTACAAAAACAATCCTAATAATATTTTGAGGAAATAAAAACCCCAAAAAAATAAATATACATACTCATTTAAAGACTTTCCTTGTTCCTCGACTGCTATTGCTAAATCTGGAAATCTTACTATGAACAAATACTCAAATCATCGATAAGTTCATAAACGGATGCTTTCATCATCCCTATAATAAGAAGGATATAGATGCAAACTTTAACCCTTCAAAGAGTTCAGAGGGGAAAACAAAAAAGGAGCCAAACATCAAGTGGTCTTTAGATAGCATTTCTGCTGCCAATGTATCTTCTTTAACTGCCAAAAAAGACATCTCCATTAAATGGTTTTTCACTGTTTCTTTCAATCATGGCGCATTTTACTCGAGTCCTTCCATTCATAATTGCTATTCTATTTAGGGCCAAAAATTTCAAGCAGAAAAGATACTACATTGTTTTTAACCATTGTCATTGTGTAACTTGCTCTCTAACTCTCCTCTTCTTTGCTCTTATCACTTTAAGCTAAGTGTGTTTCTATTAATACATCTATTTGGACATAGCCAACGTATCTCAAGTAGCCCTCATAGATTTATATGAAGCTACTTCATAGTCGTTTTTTTGGGTCCATCTCAACATTCAATACACCTATTTTATGAACATACGGTTTGTTCATTGCGCACCTCCTATAATCACACAGCATGCCCATTTAATCATCATCATACAGAACTTATAACCAGGCATAAACTTTTAAAGGACTTCTACATTCATGTATTGTGAACAAATGTGTTATTTAACCCGACGAAAAACCAGACATCAGAGAAAATCACATCAGATGATTTTCTAGGAGTCAAATGCTAACTTCTACCGTGTACATTGGAGAACAAAGAACAACTGAGAGAAACTAAACAAAACAAAAATCTATATATACATAAGCTAAATGTTCAAACACCAGATTCATAAGGATAAATCGAGTGAGATAATGAAAACTAAGAAAGCAAATATGCTAAAAGAACAACATGAATCGCAAGAATAAAACACCAATATATCAATCCAGTAAGTATTATTATTGAAAAAGATCTGCAAATCATCAAATAGGCACATTCATATTCACAGAGCTGAGTTAGCAAAATAAAGTTTGCTTGAACAATTGAACAAAATTAAAACATGTTTCGAACTAGCATTTAAAGCAAAACAATCGTTCATATTGAAAGTTCAGATTTTTTCGCAAAATTAGCAGAATGCGAACCATTAAGACTTGAAATCAGCGCAGCCCATTAAACAAAAGCTATGAAGTCAATGAATACACATAAGCAACAGCAAAATCACCCCAAAAAAAAAAAAGAAAGAAAGAAAAGGATAGCAACCCACAAACTTAGACATTAAAAAGATGAAGAATTTCCCACTCAATCGTATAGAACAGGATAAAAAAAATGTTGGGTATCTAGGTTGGAGATTAAAGAGAAAGAATTGGTACCGAAGATGTTATTTGATGCAAAGGCTGGAATGAGGAGAGGGAGAAGCATATGAGTTGATGAGAAGACAGGAAAGAATCTGAGGAAACCAACTGCAGATGTAATTTTCTGTTTGGTCTCTTTCTCTCTTACCTGAAGCAATGTCATGCAAGAAAGCGAAGACGGAAAATAAACCCATTTTATATGAGCAGGTGAAGTCGTCTTACAATGTTTTGCTTTTTGTAGAAATTAAGATCGGACGAATTCATTGCCTATGAATCTATCATATAAATATCACATTATTCAGATATATATGTTATGCTTCTCAAAACCAGCCACCCCGGTCAAACATTTTTTTAGAGGACCAATCGGTTCGGCCAGAACTAGAGATTGATTCAATCCAGTTTAATTCTGATAAAATCCGATTCGAGTGTAATTTTTCACATGTTGATTTCAGGTTCTATAAATTAATAGGTTCATCGTTTTAATGACCGGTCTGACTTTAAAACCATGACCAACTTATTTCCAATTGTGATATTATCAACATTATTCAAATGAAAATATCATTGCTTATTACACATGAATTAAAAAAATATATTTACTTCCATTTGAAAACGAAAAAATGTAAAAATATAGTCAATTAATCGATATTATAGTGCAAATATATTTACACGAACTGTTCCATACAAAAAAAAAAAAAAAAAAAAAAGAACAATTACGATTATGTAATATATAAAATTAATAAATTATACAATTATATTTGAATTTAAAAAAATAACTTACAATTATATTTGAATTTAAAAAAATAACTTAAGTAATATTAATAATATATTTTTTTATGAATTAAAATTTCATAATTTATATTATATCCAATTTATTTTTATTTTTATTTGTATTAAATATCTCACATTATTTAGTAAGGGAGCTACATAGCTCCTTATATATTTGAGGCGATCCTCCTTTTTTAAATATCTTTTAGAAATAAGTTAGGTCTTTATCTAATAATTATATATAAAATAAATAAAAACTATAAATTATTAAAAATGTAATATAAAAAAAAACGAGTGTTGTCGATTTTACTGGTCAAGTCACTTATTTAACCAGTTGAATCATTAAACTCATAGTAAATAGGTATAAAGATATTTTTAGTCCTTGTGCTATCATCAGTTTGCCTTCTTAGCCCCCCTGTGATATGTAAAAACGTTCCAAATTGACTCCTAAAAAGTAAATTCCGTCAGATTCCGTTAACAATTTTATCAATGGAATCTGATGAAATATGCTTTGTAATTGTTAATTTGGAACGTTTTTGCATACCACATGGGTTAAAAGAGGAATTTTAATAGGACATGGACCAAAAGAGTAAACCGATGATAATACAGAGATAAAAATATTTTTAATCCTTGTAAATAAATAGGAGAGGACGTTATAATGAACTAAAGTAGATCAAGTTAAGTTTTAATTTCTGTTAAGTTCTATTTCTGCTTCCACATTTGTTGGAGTCTTGACACCTTTTTATTCACAATTATGCTGCTCACTTTTTTTTTATAACAACTTCCCCCTACCAATCAGAATTTAACATCCGTACTTTTTTAAGTTTTAAATATTGCTTCTTTTGAATAAAAACTTTTAAAAACTACAACTTTATGCCCCTTTTATATTTGGTTAAAAATCACAATTTCTAGCTGAATCAGATGGACCCCCCATTTTGTTTCTTGCCTCTTTCTCGCTTTCCTTCGTGCCGGTCAACTCATTGCCCCCACCCATCACCGATGCCACCAGCTTATATCCTGTCTCTCTGTCTCCACTTCTCTTTCTAATCTCTTTTCTTTTCTCCATTTCTCTTCATCATCTCCAATCAGTCTCTCCAAAGTCCTGCTGAGTAATCTCACGATAAGGTTTAGCTCCGGCGACAATGAGGAGCTCATTTGGCAACGTAAACATGCAGTTGCGATGACTTTTAAGATTACTATTTGATGGATTGTTCTGAAATCCTTCAAGGGATCCAGGTTCGGGCTGTTCTTCGGGCCGGATCCGGGATCGTTCCTATAAAACAGAAATGCTAAGACACCAGTAACTTTTGGGAGAAGCTCCGATACCTAAGTCAGTCTAGATTATTTTAGCTGAGAATGTATTGAATTTCTTAGGAATGCTTGACCTTGTTTACCTCTAAATGCCTCCCTTTTATAGGATGAGTGACAGAATTGGACTGGGTTTAGAAAGGCTCCTAAACTCTACTTTGAATCCAAGTAGGAGACTTATTTCCAGGGTAGCTCTTGTGGAGATAGGAGTCCTTTTCCTAGTACAATTCATCAAATAGTTTTCTAGTGGGGTTCCACCACTATCTTTTTAGAATCTTTCCGCGAACAAGGAGGACCTGTACTGAATCCGTTACATAAGCATTCGTCTTTCCAGGGGAACCGGGTGATAGATCTGGTATATCAGACTCGGGTGACGGATCCGGTGTCCTGATGATGATTATCAAGTAGTTTCCTAGTGGGGTTCCACCACTGTCTTAGCATCTCTGTTTTACAGGAACGACTCCGGACCGGCCCGAAAAACAGCCCGAACCCAGATCCTTGAAGGATTTCAGAACAATTCACATTGGTGCGGTGAACGTGGACTCGTTGAATAGTAGCTTCATCGGATTCATCGGATACACAAAAGATCCGACATACACAATTGAAAAACAACCCAACGATAATACATCAGATAAGTAACATCGTATGATGAGCTTGTAATTACAGATAAGTAACATCTTATGATGAGCTTGTAATTACCGGATTAAAGTTCATATTCGAGATAAATCGGTCATTGATTTACCAAATTAATTATTTTTTTTTTTAGTGTCACATCTGGTCATATATCAAGCCAAATCGATGAAATTAGGATCATCATCTGCATCATATATATATTAAATGAGTGAAAATTCTCTCAATTCTATATTGCATATGATTCCCTGCCTTATAATCTGATGATTCGATTTTTGAAATTAATCAAAATTATTAGGGATCAATATTATGTTGAGCTTTCCATTTTATATTTATTACGCCATACCAGGTTGCATTAATGACTTGGATATATTGCTAATTGATGAGCTTATATACAAATTAATTTTTGATAATATCTCGAGCATATTATCTTAGCAATTAAGCTCGACAAACAGAGGAGAGTAACTTCTTGGATTCATGGCCTAACCATTCATCTTTCAAGTCCAACGAAGACAAGAAAAAGACTCCCAAATTAGGAGATTTCACGACTTAAGTGACGAAACTGAATTCCGAATTTTCATCGGTTTATATTTTTCCTGATTCGCAAGAGTTATACTAATAAAGAGTGTGGATTAAATTTGGTGTCAACACCAAAAATTTTGCCACAAAGAAAAGGGTCAGGCAGTGCCATAAGGAACCCATCACTTCACATCAAAAATGCTAAGGGATCACGCTACTAAGAAATTGCATCAAATGACAGATAAGTTATTCTTTAAACTCATAGTTCAGTTGAATTAATTGAATGACAAGGTTATTGGCTCGAACATGTTGTGATATCTTGTTGATAATATTCCTTATTCAGTCGAAACTAAATCATGTGATATTATGCTTAAGGCTATATATTATTTGATTAAAACTTTTGTCAAACCCAATTGCACCTCGTATGCCTCATATAAATTGATTACCAAAATTCCCATGATATGATAAGTGGTTGTTTTTATTTTTCTTTGCCAATTAATCAACTATAGTGTTGCTGATCATGCATCAGAGCAGAGAGTTTTATTGATTGAATTATCATCTTGTGGATTGGTTTTGATAATTAAGTATAAGAAGGATAGAAATTGCATGATCTGTATTGGTTGTGATCAAACTAGGAGTTTTATCTATGTTGGTTGAAATCAGATAACATGAGCTAATTAGATTCATTCTTATATGTACGATCTATTTAAGTATAAGTTATGTTGATTGCATATATATTTTATCTATGGATGAAATTCAAAATATTTTCCATGTTAATATTATATGCAAATATAATCATACTGACGGCTGTCTAGAAAGACTAAGCTTGTTATTTCTTGTAGAAGCATATTTACTTTGCAAAGGTAATAGAGAGGCAGTAGAATGCAAAAGTTACATCCTTTCAGCACTCTCACGTGAAAGAGTTGATAAAAAAAGTTCAAAAACTACTTATCGGCTAAATACTCCAAAAGGCATCAAAATGTCAAACATAGGCAGCGGAACAAAAATGGACATGCATACAACTCCTAGAGCGAACCGAGCCTTAAAAAAGTTTCAAATTATAAGCCACTCCCAGGGGAGTCCAGAATAGGAGATTGAAACATTCGGATTGAACAAAGACAATTCGTCGAACATGAAGTACCAAATAATTCATTTATGATTCGACAAGTAGCAGACATCTTCATGATTGATACACCCATGATCTTGAGCTTCACCATTAAAGAGAAAGCCATTTCCAGGAGTTGGAGTGCACAAAACCTTTGAATAAATCATACGCTCATAAGCAAAGATTGATTTGTTCGACTTTTCCATCACTATCCGGTTGTGCAGAAAATCTGAAAAAGAGTAGCTCCGACAGAAGACATAAAGTACTATTTGGATGAGAAGATCTCTAAAATGAGTAGCTCCGAAAGTATTATTAGTAATAGAAACGGATGCTAAGATCTCTAATGGAGTAGCACCGAAATCAAATAGCATAACCGGTACAGCCGGAAGAAAGACCTTGACAAAGAACAATATTACAAAAATCCTAAAAACTTGAAAGGAATACTGCAAGGGACGTGTTGACTGGGGCTAGTACCAGCAGTGCTACTGATTCCTCAAGTGATTCCGAGGAAGAACCGATGGCCAATTTAACACTCCGGGAACTCCATACTCCACCGGTGCATCAGCAGCCCCTGTGCATCACTTATCCTGCAACTACTGAGAATTTCGAATTAAAATCAGGATTGATTCACTTGCTGCCAAAATTCCATGGGATGGAAAGCGAAGATCCCTACATGCATCTGAAGGAATTTCATGTCGTGTGTTCCGGAATGAAACCACACGGCATTAGTGAAGAACATCTGAAATTAAAAGCTTTTCCTTTTTCTTTAGCTGACAAAGCAAAAATCTGGTTGTTTTATTTGCCTTCAAGTTCGGTTACCACATGGACAGATATGGCCAGATTATTTTTGGAAAGATTTTTCCCTGCATCCAAAGCTGCCTCACTCCGACGTGAAATTAGCGGAATCCGACAAAGAGATGCAGAATCACTTTATGATTATTGGGAGCGTTTTAAGCGTTTATGTGAGAGCTGCCCGCAACATGGTATGACGGAGCAATCACTTGTTCAATATTTCTATCAAGGAATGCTACCCATGGAGAGAAAAATGATTGATGCGTCTAGTGGTGGGTGTTTGATAAATAAAACGCCTGCTGAAGCGTGGGAATTAATCCGCAATGTGGCTGAAAATTCCAGGCAGTTTGAAGTTCCAACTGAACCCACCAAGCGTGTGCATGAGGTAAATTCTCACCTACTAGAAGATAAAATAAATTCTTTAACCACTTTGGTACGCAGTTTAGTTACAGGAGAAGGAACACCAGCTATGATTTGCGGAATCTGCGCGTTTACCGGACATACCACCGATGCTTGCCCTACGCTTGATGGAGAAACAGAGCGTGCCAATGCTGCTACTGGTTTCGGGCAGCAACATCAGAGACGATATGACCCATACTCTCAAACATATAACCCGGGATGGCGAGACCACCCGAATTTCAGTTATGGAAATCGATCTCAACAACAACAACAACCTCAATTCCAGCCAAGGATTCAACAAACTTCAGCTCAAAAATCAGGAATGTCTCTTGAGGAAATCGTCCATTCATTGGCCACTAATATGCAACAGCATCAGCAAGAAACGAGACAACATCAGCAAGAAACCAAAGCAAACTTCCTGAGCTTAGAGAAACAGATCAACCAACTTGCTAGCTCTATGAGTGCGCTAGAGTCTAAGGGTAAATTGCCTTCACAAACGATCGATAACCCAAGGCAAAATGCAAGTGCAGTTACCCTTAGAAGTGGACGAATACTTCCTGAAGCTGTTGATAGAAAAGAAAAAACTGCTGAAAAAGAATTAGAAATTCAAGAACAGAAAGGAGCTGCAATTAATCAAACTGCAGAATCGGCCATAGAAGAAAGCAAGCAAAAATCCCCACCTATCGTCATTCGGCCACCTTTCCCGGAAAGATTTTCAACATCTAAAAAAGCCCGAGAGGACAATGATATACTGGAGACTTTCCGAAAAGTAGAGGTAAATATTCCATTACTTGATGCAATTAAACAGATTCCTAGATATGCAAAATTTTTAAAAGAATTATGCATTAATAAATCTAAACTTAAGGGAGTCGAAAAAGTGATTGTAGGAGCTAATGTGTCAGCTGTCCTAGAAAGAAATTTACCTCATAAATGCAAGGATAAGGGGATGTTTGCAATTTCATGTCGCATCGGAAACACCAGCATCAATAGAGCTATGTGTGATTTAGGAGCCTCCATAAATGTTATGCCTAAGTCTATATATGATAAATTGTGTGCTGGTCCTTTGGAGAAAACAAATGTAGTGATTCAATTAGCTAATCGGACTCTAGTTTACCCGTTGGGAATATTAGAGGATGTATTAGTTCAAGTGAATGACTTAATCTTTCCTGCTGATTTCTATATTCTAGACATGGAAGATGATACATCTTCAGAATCCTCCGATATACTGTTAGGCAGACCATTTTTGACTACTGCAAGAACAAAGATAGATGTCCATAAGGGTATTTTATCAATGGAATTTGATGGGAAAACTGTGCAGTTTAATGTTTATGATGCCATGAAATATCCAACTGATTTATCAACTGTTTGTAGCATTGATCTAATTGACCCATTGGCTGATAATTTTTTTCAAGTTAATAGTGATGACAAGCTGCAGGTTCTATTAAGTGAGAGTATTGATGAAGACAATTGTGCAGAATTCCACCACTCAGAATTGACAGAAATAGCACGAGAATTGGCTAATTCACCAATACATGAAGGTAGGGTAGCCAGTATACAAATTCCTAAATCTGACAATCAGCAACTTCCTTCTGTATTGCAGGAACCAGAGCTGGAGTTGAAAGAACTTCCACCACACTTGAAGTATGCTTTTCTTGGTGCAAACAAAACTCTTCCGGTGATTATTTCTAGCAAGCTAGAAACTGAACAAGAAGAGCGGCTAGTGGAAGCTTTGAAAAGCTACAAATCTGCAATAGGATGGACTATAGCCGACATCAAAGGCTTAAGTCCCTCTACCTGCATGCACAAAATTCATTTAGACGATGATGCAGTACCTAAACGGCAACCTCAAAGACGTCTCAATCCAACCATTATGGAAGTGGTTAAAAAGGAAGTGCAGAAAATGCTGGACGCCGACATCATTTTCCCAATTTCAGACAGCAAGTGGGTAAGTCCAGTTCAAGTAGTTCCTAAACGGACGGGAGTCACTGTGATCCGGAACGACAAAGGAGAACTGATACCTACGCGTATACAGAATGGCTGGCGAGTTTGCATTGACTACCGTAAATTAAATGCCGCTACACGAAAAGATCACTTCCCATTACCATTCCTTGATCAAATGCTTAAGCGATTGGCTGGAAAAAGTTTTTACTGTTGCCTAGATGGTTATTCCGGATTTTATCAGATACCCATAGCTCCGGGAGATCAAGACAAGACCACATTCACGTGCCCATTCGGTACATTCGCATTTCGGAGAATGCCATTCGGCCTTTGCAATGCACCAGCTACTTTCCAACGATGCATGGTAAGCATTTTCTCTGATTATGTAGAAAAGATAATTGAGGTCTTTATGGATGATTTCACGGTCTATGGAGACTCTTTTTCTGAATGTTTGTCAAACTTAAAACTGGTTTTACAAAGATGTTTAGAAAGCAATCTGGTTCTAAATTACGAGAAGTGCCATTTTATGGTTGACAAGGGGTTGATTTTAGGACATATAGTGTCTTCTAGGGGTATAGAAGTAGACAAAGCAAAAATTGATGTTATTCAGTCTTTACCTTACCCCCGCAATGTCCGGGAAGTTCGTTCTTTTCTTGGCCATGCAGGTTTTTACAGAAGGTTCATACAAGGATTTTCGAAGATCACGCAACCACTGTGTAAACTGCTCCAGAAGGATGTTCCATTTGAATTCAACCAAGACTGCCAGGGTGCATTTGAAAAACTTAAAGAGAAACTGACAACAGCCCCTGTGCTCACATCTCCAGATTGGAATCATCCATTTGAGATAATGTGCGATGCAAGCAATTATGCTGTTGGAGCAGTTCTCGGACAAAGAATTGACAAACAGCCGCATGTCATTTACTATGCATCACGCACACTTGACAGCGCCCAAATTAATTACTCCACCACTGAAAAAGAATTATTAGCAGTAGTATTTGCACTGGAGAAATTCAGACCATACCTATTAGGAGCTAAAGTGATCGTCTACTCGGATCATGCAGCTCTAAGATATCTGCTAGCAAAGAAAGAAGCAAAGCCAAGATTAATCAGATGGATACTTCTGCTACAAGAATTTGATTTGGAGATTCGTGACAAAAAAGGTTCCGAAAATCTGGTAGCAGACCACCTGAGCCGTCTCATCCAAGAAGGAGATATTGAACCATTGAAAGATGAATTCCCAGATGAAAGGTTATTTCAAATTACAACTTTACTTCCATGGTATGCTGATTTGGTAAATTTCCTTGTGACAGGAACAGTTCCAGATGATTTATCACGTTCAGAAAGAGACAAACTTAAGAAGGATGCAAGGCATTATGTCTGGGATGAGCCTTACCTCTGGAAACATTGTGCAGATCAAATTATCCGGAGATGTATTCCTGATAATGAAGTACAGTCCGTCTTACAATTCTGTCATACAGAAGCATGCGAAGGTCACTTCGGCCCAAAACGTACTGCGAAGAAAGTTTTAGAGTGTGGACTATTCTGGCCAACACTTTTTCATGATGCTTATCTTTATTGTAAGTCCTGTTCAAACTGTCAACGGATGGGAAACTTGAGCAGCAAGGATCAGATGCCATTGACTTCAATCATATCCTGTGAAATTTTCGACATTTGGGGGATAGATTTCATGGGACCATTCCCTAATTCTGGTGGAAATCTGTATATCCTGCTTGCTGTTGATTACGTATCCAAATGGGTGGAAGCTAAAGCCACCAGAAAAGATGATTCTCATACTGTGGTCCAATTCGTCAAATCCAATATTTTTAGCCGTTACGGAACACCACGTATTCTTATCAGTGATAGGGGCACGCATTTCTGTAATCGGATATTGGGTGCATTACTACAAAGATATGGAGTCAGTCACCGCATGTCAACAGCCTACCATCCTCAAACGAATGGCCAAGCTGAGGTTTCCAACCGGGAAATCAAATCCATATTGAGCAAAACAGTAAATTTGACCCATAACGATTGGAGCATCAAGCTCGAAGATGCACTATGGGCCTACAGAACAGCTTATAAGACTCCCATTGGCATGTCTCCATATAGATTGGTTTATGGAAAAGCGTGTCATCTCCCGGTAGAACTGGAACATAAAGCGTTTTGGGCAATCAAGAAATGCAATACTTCCTATGATGCAGCTGGCGAAGAAAGGAAATTAGCATTGGTGGAACTAGAAGAGCTGAGGAATGAGGCGTATGAAAGTTCAAGTATTTACAGAGACCGCACCAAGAAATTCCATGATAAAACTTTAAGCCGTAAAAATTTCCAACTTGGACAGAAAGTCTTACTTTTTCAATCCCGACTAAGACTCTTTCCGGGAAAGTTAAGGTCTCGGTGGATTGGTCCGTTCTTAGTCACCCGGACTTATGATCATGGTGCAGTGGAAATTCAAAGTCTGGAGACCAATAAAATTTTTAAAGTCAACAGCCATCGACTCAAACTATTTTATGAAGGCTTTCAGGCTACAGAGGATCACAGTATTCCATTGGGAATGCCATCTGTGGAGTCTTAGAATCTCAGGATGCAAGTCTAGCCACAGACGATAAATAGAGGCGCTTCCGGGAGGCAACCCGAATTAGCCTTGCCCAGGGCTAATTTCTTTTATCTCTACAGTTTTTCTTTTCTTTTTAACTAAATTAACTGTCATCTTCTTCCTTAACTAAATCTGGATTTTTAATCTCTTTTACAGGTCTTCAAGGTCCAACAGGTTTAAGAATGGAGTGAAATTCTAATTTTAGAGTCAATGGGCCGCATTTCTGCATTTGGGTTAAAATGGGCCATTTATTTTAAAAGCTATGGCAGGTCTTATTTTTTTTTTTACTTTAAACCAAACACACAAACTCACCCACTTACCATTTACCTCACTTCTCTCTTTCTCCTTCATACTCTCTCTCTACCAACCCTAGCCGCCACTTTCCAACCACGCCCCAACCCTCTCCTCCTCACTCATGGCGAATCCTCCTAGATCGGCCGAACCACCGACTGACGCTCCACAAGCAGCACCGGCAAGACGGGGTCGCAGAAAGCAGGTAGCGATACGCCGGACCCATCGCCGAGCACAATCGCCTCCTGCTCCATCTCCGGCCGCACCCATCTCCGGCAACGACGACTCCATCACAAGCAGCACCGAGATAATCCTGACAGTCAGGAGACCAGCATCACAAGCACGTACGGTTCACTCCACTCCAGCATCCTCTTCACGGCAACCGACCCAAAACCCAACCGGTTCCCAAGAAAAGGAACCGATGCCTGCATCTCCATTTTCCTCAGACAAATCGAAGAAATCTTCTTCTTCAGACACCGAGTCTTTCGATACAAGCAGCCCGGTGCCTAAGCCGAAGCAAAAACGTCAGAAATTACGCTGTGGGCAAAGTACATATCCACCTCCACCTCAGCTGGAGTTTTTGGATGACTCGTTCACTCAAATGTATATCAAAATATGCTCTTTACCCTTTGTTTCTGCTCGACAATTTTCTCTTCCTGCGATGAATGCTTTGGGTATAACTGCTGACATTTTTGTATTGTTGCGAAATATTGGTTGGCACGAGTTTCTGATGAACTTCGATTTTCCCGTCTTTGGTTCACTCACTCTCGAATTTTACAGTTCCTATGTGTTTGACTATGATTCTTCTGCATTTAATTTGCCTAAATCTGTTTTGAGTTTCCAGTTGCTGGGTCAAATGCATAAATTGTCCATAGACACTTTGAATGTTGGTTTAGGATTCTTGGAAGAGTCTTTTATTTCTACTGCTGAGTATACAACCTATCTCTGTGATTACCCTGATGATTTTGATGCTGATAGTGTTTACAGCCAATTGTGTGAAAATGTTGCACTTAAATTTAAACCTGGGAAATCTAAAGCCAATTTGATCATTAATAAGCCATTACGTTACTTGCATCGCATTCTTGCATATCTCATTTCAGCTCGCAATGATGACACCACTGTCATTACCAAATCTGAACTTTTCTTTCTGTGGTGTATGGTTGAGCAAAAGAAAGTTAACCTAGGATATTGGCTGGCACAGAAATTCCGTACGCTGGTACAAAAACCTAGAAAGCTGTATTTAGGTTCCTGGGTCACATGTCTAGCAGTCCATATGCTCCAGTTTGATATCACTAAACCCAACTTGACTCTTGTTTGCCCTTTACCTGCGTTAGATCTTAAACTCCTATCGGACCTGCGGTTAGTTACCCGCACAGGTCACGACACTTGGTTATTTGTGGATGCAGGAAAGCTTGCGCCTGTTGGAGATGCTCGTCCTGCCACTAATCCAGTGATGCCCACTACACAGCAGACTGACTCAGCCGTGCTCCAGTCCATTCTTGGCCTTTTACACACATTCCAAGCGGATCTAACTGCCTACTTTCAACATGTTGGGTTCATACCTTCCTCACAGCGCCAGTAAACAACTTCCGCTCGTCACCTCTTCAGCCGGCAAGTTCCTTTCTTTATCTTTACCTTTTTCTTTCTGTTTCTGCTTCAGTCAGCTACGGGACTAGCTGTTTTACGGTGGGGGGATGACTTTAGGTACCGATCAGTTTCATGTGCTTGCCATCTGAATATTAATTGCATACATGATGCTCTAGAGAAAGGCCTGTTACTTAAAAGTAGTCTCCTAGCATAAAGTGAAAAAATTGGGGAGTTTGGTTTAAAAGATAGTTCTTAAGTCATGTGCTGACTATTAACTGAAGTTCATTAAATATCATGTATGATTCATGCTGTGACAAATTTTTGCAGACCTATTATCGAGCTTTAAATGCCTATCGAAACAATTCAATTTGCATGTGCTTAAACCTGCTGTCATCATGTATCTTGGGGTTATGTTTTTAGGCTTTTTAAGGTTTTCAAAATTCACAATTGTGTCATTATAAAAAAAAAAAAGGGGGTAATCAGTTTTTCAATTTCCAGTTTCATTCACTTTGCACTATTAAGGTTCCGCTGGCCAATGTGCCATGAACCGAGCTAGTAGCCGCCAAGGTTCGTGTAGCTTGAGTAACCGGGGTTATGCGGGTCAGAACCGGGTAACTTCGCGTCAAAAGAGCTTCTACAACCTGACGTAAGATTCCAATCATGTGTCTCACGTTTCTTTGTTGCTTATCAAAAAAAAAAAAAAAAAAAAAACAACAAAAAGAAACAAAAAGAGAGCATTGCATTTTGCATTCATCTTTGCATAACTGTTTATTCCTTACTTTAACATAATTATACAATTGTCAAAAAGAATCCTTAGAATTGTCCGGAGCATTACTTCCTAATTACATGATGATGTTTTTAATCAAGAGGAACTAATAAATGTTGTGTGCCTTAAAATTCTTGGCTTGATATTAGGGATCAGAATGATGGTAAAGGCAGTTTGTACTTGTATATGTTTATGAATGAAAGTTTAGTAAAGTATGGTGACTCAATGTTCTTCTTTTACATTCATAATTTCTCTGAAACTTAAGCTTTATTGTTGGGGGCTATTTTTCTGTGACTTTCGCTTTATAAAGAGTAGACTGTTGTTGTTTCTATTCATACTTGAGGGCAAGCATGGCTTAGGTGGGGGGATGTGATATGTCTCATATTTTGTGTCTTTTTGGCTATGTATGTAGTATGAAATGCATATGTTTTTAGCTTTTGTGTGGGCATTTTGCTGGGTTTTGCTGTTTTACATCTGCAGGTACAATAATTGGAGGATTGGAGTTTTTAAGAAAAGATTTGGAACTAAATTGCTGCTGGGATAAAGATGAAGAATTAACCTTGCCCAAGGCTAAAGCTCATACGTGATGGAGCTGGCAGGCGGTTTTGCTAACCGTGATCAAGCAGTTGACCAATTCCTAAATGGGATATTTTGAAGACTCTATTTTAGGAATTATGCTGATTTAGAAGATGACTATTTTTAATTCCTTTTCTTTATTTAGCTATGTAGGAAATACACTTATTTCTTTTCCTTTTTAATTTCTTCCTCTTCTCAATTTAGCTAATTTAGGAATTAGGAGGATTTTCTTCTTCCTCTATTTTTAAGTGCCTTGACAATTCAGTTGGAGGCAGGTTTTGGATTATTGAAAAAAAATAGTTATACAATTTTCTCCACTCTAGAGCATTCTTTAGAACATTATGTGTAACTAAACTTATATTTCATCTAAGGGGATTTCAAGGCTTGGCACCTATTGATTGTGAGATTGTTCTTGAACTTAACTTGTTAATTTAATTTTCCATATTCTTATTCTTGCTACAAGAGAGAATTTTTCTTTCTTTTATTATCTTGCGTTTTAAATTTCCTGATCAGTTATTTAAATTACAATTTAATAAATCGTTATCGGTGAGGAGAATCCGTGATTCAATCCATTGAATTGAACATTAAAAGAGTAAGAATTTAGTCTTAAATTAATCTCGCTAAGAAATTAATTGGATTAGATTAGGCCTTTCTGGTTCTTTAATGCTTTCGGTAGACTAAATCCCAGCCGCTAAGGAAGGATTGTTTATTGAATAGGAAATTATATTGAGCCATGCTAATATACTTCAATTTAGGAGAGGTTAGTCTTTATACGCTAAGTTATCGACTAAACTAATCTGGAATAAATTAAATTGATTATTTAACAATCAATGATCAATCATAACAATTGCCAAATTAAGAAATAACCTTAGATGAAGTTTCCTCATTATTGATTTATTTCTCATAATTACTTTGCCTTCTTATTTAGTAAACTCTTCCTTAATTAATTATTCTCTTTTATAATTCTTCTTTTATTTAAGAATATCAAATCACCACAAAATCCCCTTTTTAATTATTTACTGTTTTACAATTGTCATAAGCAAATTAGTTAATTAAGCATTAATTCCTTAGGGATCGACCTCGACTTACCCACTACGAATTTTATTTGTTCTAGGTTTAATCGAGCATTATAAATTTATTTTTGGCGGTTTCGACACCCGACCAGGTTTCTAAAAGTAATGGGTCTGTTCATGTGAATGACCTTAGCCTGGTTCAGACAGAGCAGCACATAAAAGGTTAAGGCACAGCAATGCTGGAAGCCAAATCTTACAAGATGCATCCAGATAATCCACATACCATATGTGGACCGAACCCCTTTCGGCTTAAAGTAACTTTCAACCTTGAAAGGCTTAAACCAGACTGGGGAGGGGGGGGAGAAGACTTCTGATGGCATAATGAGAAATTCCCAAGCAAGTGAAGAATCCAGTATTGAGCAGACTACAATCCTTCCATAACAATGGAACTATATCCTAATCAAGGCATAATTCTCCCTTACTTGCCTATCAAGGAGTCTATATCCTAATTAGGATAGAATTCTGCAAAGGTACTATTTTATCCCAATTAGGAATATTTCCTATTAGTTAAATAAGAATATCAATCCTAATCTAATGACGACAGTTTGGAGCCTATATAAAGGCTCTCTAACTCAAAAGGTACACACAGAAAACTCTCTTATTTCTACTCTACTGCTTCTTGATCTCTTACTGACTTGAGCGTCGGAGTATCTTTATTTTGTTTTGCAAGTCCTGACCTAGTTTTCCTCAAAACGAGAAGCCTCTTAGCGGATGAATTTTTCACATAATTCATCACTATTTCATTTTGTTTTCTTTTTTGAAATTTTTGTTGTTTCAGGTTGCTTGATTTTTGGTTCTCCGTTTTACGAGCTTCAACTCGGATGTTATAAGCTCATTTGGAAATGCTAAGCAAATCCCTTTGTTAATACAAAAAAAACATGGCAGTGATTAAACAAGAATTAGTGGAAGTGGTCCTATATAAGTAGATCAAAATTAGGATTTAGGACCACTCTTATTATTGCCCTTAATTTGCACTTAATTACAGAAGAATCACTTGCTGTTAGCTCGGATCATCTTTATTTATGTATTTAAATATATTTATGCGCATGATTTCTGCAATCTTGATCATGCTCCATGATCTCGATTCACAACAGAGAATCACATATACATGTATATATATAAAGATTAATGAGGCCAACCACATGATTCCTTATGATGAATATTATTGTTTCAAACTTCAAATACTTATCCAAATTGGTCTTTAATTCAATTTTCTCAGCAGACAAATTATATACTTTTTCCGTTTTTTATCATATGATGTTTTACGTTTTTCACTTTATTCCTTTTTATTTGATACTTTATATTACCAATGCATTTTTTATCATGTTTTTTTATATTTGCCATTATTTAATGTGCGAGAGATGTTCATTATTTAATGCAAAAAGTACTACATTAAATTTTGATAATTAATAAAAAAGAGAATTTTTGTACGGAAAATAGAGTTTTAAGAGATAAGTATTGAGAGTAAACTAATAATTTTAATAATCTAATTAATATTTCATTGGTATTAGTGAATAATTTTAAACATCATATAATAAAAAACGCAGAAAGTGTATATTAAAAGTTAATGGACATTGGATATTATTTTTGGTCACAGCATAAAAAGTTATATTTGCAATTGTAAATACCAAAAGGATGTATAACATATTGTTCTCTCACTTGATGAATATTGCACTAATCATCGTTTTTAAATTCAAAAATGCAAACGTCAACTCCCTACGTTTTGTTTTAAGTTTTCAACCTTTCAGTGACTTGTCATTTTTCAATTTCCTCTTAAATATATATTTCGCCTCTGTCCTTTTTTCTTCCACCTATTATAACTCATTACAAAAAATATTATATTTAATAGAATTTTCTTTTATATTTTTTAATAAATATCAAAAAAATTTCTTCATGTATAAAATTATATCAAATTTTATTACAAAAATATTCCACCACAATTTTATAGTAATAAAATGTAACAACTTTATTATTTTTACTATAAGTTATGACAACAATTTTTATATTTATAGCAATTTAGTGATTCATTGATTTGAATGTTAAAGTTGAAATATAGAGTATAAAAACTACCTACGAATCGAAATTCAATAGTATATCTATAATTTAATTACTTAGAAGTTATTCTATTTATCACTTTTCAAGAGTATTTTAAAATTTTAATATATATAAAATTTCAACCCAAACGGTATAAATGAGGAAAAAGCGAGAATATAATTAATTTTTGAGCCCTTTAAACGACAGCGTCTAGCTATTGGCTGAATTTCGGCATCGATTCATTATCTGAAATCAGCCTCTCATTTGATTGGTACCTGAGGAAAACGAAGCTCTTCTTCTTCTTCTTCTTCTTCTTCTTCTTCTCCATTCTTGTGGGCGAAATGAACTCACTGATCTCATCCTGTGTTTGCAATTATCAAATTTTAAGGCTAACAAACCCAAGCTATAGACACAGTTTCTGCAATTTCAAGTCGGCATTCAAAGTCTGTAACACCGCCCAGGAACAGGAGCAATCCCCCACAGAGCTAATACCACAAGAAGAACCAAATGAAACAACCAAGCCCTTCACTCCTACTTCCTCTGCACTTGACAAAAATCTCAAAAAGGTTCGCTTCAAATTACAATCTCCCCTTTCAGTTTGAAGTTTGTTTTATTTGGTTGGTTGTAATTTTATGTGGCATAAACAGGCTGTTCAAAAAACTGCAGCAACCTTCGCGCCTAGGGCTTCTACAGCAACGAAAAACCCAGCAGTACCTGGATCTACTTTATACACTGTTTTTGAGGTTCAAGGCTATATTTCGATGTTGTTAGGCGGGGCACTTTCTTTCAATCTTATATTTCCATCAAATGAACCTGATATTTGGAGATTGATGGGGATGTGGTCAATTTGGATGTTCAGTAAGTAAAAAAGAAAAAAAAAAGACTATTTCCTCTGTAATCATGATTATTGTGTTTGTTTGGATGAGATTCAGAAGACTGTAATGGTTAATTTTGAATTGCAGCAATTCCTTCATTAAGGGCTAGAGACTGCTCAAAGGAGGAGAAAGAGGCTCTTAACTATCTGTTTCTGCTAGTCCCTTTGATCAATGTCTTAATCCCCTTCTTTTATAAGTCCTTCGCTGCTGTATGGTCTGCAGATACCATTGCCTTTTTTGGAATGTATTCATGGAAGGTATTGATTTTTTCCTTTCCTTTACAATACAGTCTTCCATTTCACTTTGGGATTGAAGGCCTTTCACCCCTGGACTTCGGGCCTTTCACCCTCTTCTATAGAATTTCACGTGTCTTGTGAAAAAATCGCTATGTTTCAACTAAGTATTATACAATTTTTTTTTAAACATATGAAAATGCATTACATGATATAGTTTATTAAATTCTCTTAAAAAAGATAAACTAGTTTATAATAGGATCACGTTAACTCAGATTGTGATATTACCAGGATAAATGTTCCATCCCAATAGTCCAGGAGTGAAAAAACATTCTCTAGAAAATACTGTGCAAAAAGACCTTTGATCCTCCCGCTTTGATTTCACTTTGATTCTTTTATGCTTCAGATGGGATGGCTACAGAGAACAGAGTGATGACTCAAATCTCGAAACTTTGTGAATTTCTTAGGTTGGATCAAAGGAGCTATTAGCCATGCTGCTTTCAAATACAACATATATGGCAACTATACTTGCTAACAACATGTTTGCCTCCTCCATTTGATCAACATTTGGGATAAGAAAACATCTACATATTGCACTCGGAGAAAATGATTGATTTGCTATGGTCAGTGTTAGTGTTGGCTATGATAATATCACATAAAGTCATTAAAAATCAACACTTTCTCAGTGCTTCTGTGTCCTGTCGCTTCTTAATTGTGCATCTGGCTGCTCACTGTTCTACAACTTACTGATTATGTATTAGCTTAATTTCACTCATGGTATACCAACTATCTCCCTAATCATAGTTTGGTATACCAACTACCGTTTTGCACACTGTAGTACCCCAATTTCTAGGTGACCTCCCATTGTGGTACATGTGACCTGTTATTGCAGGTTAACTGTGCCATGTCAGCACTTTGTTGGGCTTAATTTCACTTATGATATACCAATTATCTCCCTAATCACAGTTTGGTATACTACTTAATACATATTGTTTCATTTTATTTTTATAAAAAAAAAATTACAAAAATATATAAATCAAAGAAAATAAAAGGAAAAAAATTGATTTATATATTTCTGTTATTTAAAAAAAAAAATGAAACAATACGTATAAAGTGGTATACCAAACTGTGATTAGGGAGATAGTTGGTATACCATAAGTGAAATTAAGCCCAACAAAGTGCTAACGTGGCACAGTTAACCTGCAATAACATGTCACATGTACCACAATGGGAGGTCACCTAGAAGTTGGGGTACTACAGTGTGCAAAATAGTAGTTGGTATACCAAACTGTGATTAGGGAGATAGTTGGTATACCATAAGTGAAATTAACCTATTATGTATTTATCAATAGCTGGTAGAAACAACTTCCATAGGCTATTGATAGGAATTTCCCATGTTAAATCGTTAACATTGGATGACCAATGTCGCAAAATATTTAATTATCCCACCAGTAAAAATGAAATGAATGAAGACCCTTGATGATCATTCATAATCAATGTTCCGATGGGTAAGAACTCAGGAACCAAAGCATAGTATGGTTGCTCAAGCTCATAAAATGAATTTGCAAGAACCCAATCTAAATATCTTCACAAATTCTACAGTTGTAAGAACAAAATGAAATTTTTTTTCCGGTTGAATTTGATTTGGCATGCCCCATCCGAGCTCTTTTGAATTCCAGGAAGAAGTGTCTTTGGACAGATGGATTAACTGCGCATTCTTCAATGGAATTCCTGAACCAAATTAAAGATATCAAATATACGTATCCACTTTTAAGTACGATACACATAATCAGGAGCATTTAATAAATTTCTTACCACCAACCCCACTGATTCCCGAGTCAATAAGCTTCGAAGCATGGAGATTTAAGGCCAAGTTCCAGCTGCAAAAGGTAAAACAGCAGCTCGCTTAATACCCAATTTCTCTGCCCACCAAGTTGTTATATCAGCAACCACGTAACGCTACTTGCTCATCATTGTTTTCTTGGCTAATATTTTCTATCAATTTCTACAAATTGCAAGGCATAATGGTTGATACACTCTTTATGGATTCTATCCTATCATTATAATTTGTTGCTGAATCAGTAAAAACTGAAACTAAGCTTGTTGGGAATTTATTCTGAAATTTGTGAGCCATAGCAGAAATGATTTTGTCGTGCATGAAGTCTGCATTAACAAATGTAACTTTGATTCCATATTCAGCTACTTTGTATGCAAACTTCATTAAAGGAGCAACATGACCTATAAAAAGAAAGTCATATTCATAGCAATATTCCTAAAACACTGAATGGAGTTGATATTTTGAAACATCATTAATAAAATGGTTCTTACTAATCCTATCGTAATTTTCAATACGGAATGCCATATCCAGAGACAAATTTTTATCCAAGCTTTCAACTTTCAAACTCTTGTTCATAAGCAATTGAATTTGAGACCAAAAATTCGGATGAAGCTGTATCCACCAAAATCTCATCTTCTTCTTCCATTGATTCACTACTAATCCATTCCACACCCGAATTCCAACTCTGCAAAAATCATAACTACACGAGGTTAAATATGCGAAGTTGGATTGAAATCTCTACAAAAATTTGGAAAAGAAAAACTCAAAAGGATGCACCTAAAGTCAAATCACATCATACATAGGCTTACATTTAGACAGGCTTATATACGTCTCTTTCATCATTTATGTACCATCATCATAATAAGACTTCACCCGAATTTGAGATAAACTTTCTTACACTTTCTCAGCAACCAAACAGAGGAAAAACAAGATCAATTAAGAACTTCAAATATTCACACAGACAGATGAATGAAATTATTAAAAGGAAAGCCAAAAGGGAATAAAGGGCAAATCAGTAAATAAATAAAAGCAAAATCCTTTCCTTTTACCCATCCTGTCAGCAATTCTTCAAACAATTGAAAAGAAAAATTTGATCCCAAAAAACCCAATATTAGAATATCCAATTCAGCTATAAACCCACCAAGCAAAACATAAAAACTTACCAAAAAAACCAAAAGAGCAGCAACCTTTACAGAAATGGCGAAGAATAAAATACAAAGAAGGGGAAGGAAAGCAACCTGGGACAATAACAAGAGTAGTGAAGTTTGAAATGTTGAAAGAGATACGACAGCAAATGGGAACAACAGAGACTTGAAATATATATAAAAGAATAATCAACAAGTGACAAAATCAGACATTTCGTTTACCTATCACATTCTTTTATATAGCACTGCAATTTTTAACAAGAACCCAAATTTGCTTTGATAAAATTTCTGTATACCCACAGCCACGGACTTTCCCTTTTTTATCCTCCTTCGTATGTTCATGGACAGTTCTCTAAAACATTTCTGATAATCAAATACATTGTAGAAGCCCTTACAAGCATTCATTTCCCATCAGTTCACATTTTTCTGAGGTAGATAAATAATCCCCTTTCATTTTAGACCAAATGTAATAGCCACGAAAGAAAGAAAATAAATAGAACCGAAGGTGTTTTTAAGCACCAGACTCAATTCATTCTACATAGATATGCTAAGGGATAAATAAGCAAATGTTGTAAAACACTTTCAACACGAAAAGAAGTTTACCTCTAAAATTATACCCACTCCACATGAAAACTCAATTTCACAAAGCCAAGATTTTTAGGGGCGATTGCTTCCAAGAGCTGACAATTGTTCTATCGAAGATCATCTTCACTGTCTTCCTCATAGTCGGATTCAGATTCATCACTCCTTGGTTGTATGAGGCTATTCATATCAAACGATGGCAATTCCATCTCTTCCATGTCAACGGTGTCATAGCCCATTCTATCCTCAAACTTCTGATCAGAACAATTGAGTAGCCAAGAAAGTGAACATTTCAACCCCTTCTTTGCCACCCTTCTATGTCTTGGTTTTACAGTAGATTCAAGGCCATATGTAAAGAACGCTGGGAAAGTAACCAAGTCATCTAAAGGTCTTTCCATCTCCATTTTGAAGTAGTCAAAGCTAAGTTTCATAATATCAATATTCAAAGCAAGTATCTGAGGACATCCCACAACCATCTCCCTCATTTGTTGCACAGAGAACCCACAATCCTTGAGGAAGTCTACATGTTTCACAATAGCCGTTCTACTAAGGCTGACAGCCTGTGGCATCTTCTCAACAACTCTGGCAAAATCCTCAGCACCCATCTCAATAATTGAATGGAGCAAACTTTGTTGACCATGAAGCTTTGCTTCTAAGTCGATTCCCATAATCTCAGGATACTGTGCTACCACAGAAGGAAGTGAGACTTTTCTTACATTGAACTTCAACAGGGTTTCAACATTTGGCTTAACCCTATCTGCTAATCCAAACCAAAGGATGTAAGGCTTCTTCTCAATTAGTCTTGCTACAGCTTGTCTTGGAATACCCAAACTTTCAAGATACTCGACAAATGGTTTGATCACTCGACCTACCCGCATCCCCAATATCTCTGGGTATCTGGTCAAAACACCTCCAATTTCTCTCCTAGCCACCCCAATTCCAACCAAGTAAGCCACTGATGTACTCATGGTCCCTTCAAGCTTGAATCCCAGAATTTCTGGATATTTTTCAAGTACTCGAGGAATATCATTTGGCTTGATATCCATCCCTTGAAGATACTTGACCACTGGAGCTAGGTCTACAACAACACTAGCATGGAGGACTTGTGGATATCTTCTCAGGAACCCTGTGAAAGAGGATTTTCTTACCCCCAATTTGCCAAGATAGTCAAGGACAGGAACCATATTCTTTTTCACACTGCAACCAAGAACAAGTGGATAGTTGTTGATATCTTCAATTGTGAGACCTAATTGGTGGAGGAAATCCACACGCTCCCTCATGACTTCAACTGTGACAGGAAGTTCCAACCCATCAAGTTCATCAGGGACAATACCAATACCCCGCAAGAATTCATAAACCTTGGCACGATTTGCAATCTTCTCATTCTTCATCTCTAGCAAACTAGGACTAGTATACAGTGATGAGGAACCTCCTTTCTTCCGACCCAAACCAACAGTTTTCGTATTGGACACAGACGAACCAGCAGAACTAGATGAGAATGTTCTTTGAGCAATTGAACAACGAAATTCTGTAGTCAAGCCAATCCTCTTAGCATGGTAACTAGGAGGACTAAGAGGTGTCAGTGTAACAGGCCTCATCCTTTGTTTAGGATACATGAGAATGGGTATATCTGTATGTACAAGCAAAAAACTGGGTCTAGTAATGGCAGCATGGTTTCCAATTTTCATCATATGTTTCTTGAGATATCTGCATAAAGATATGCAAGATAGAAGATTATTATACTGCAAACAGTTCTCTTTCCAGAGGCGGAGGGAGGGGGTGCACCGGCCTCCGGAATCCACCATTTGAGGGGTGGTTCCAGGTGGCCCTCGGCCTACAGATTACAAGCCGAGGGTGCTGCTTTGCACCCTATAATCAGTATGTTGTTATCGGAAGATTCATAATTGAATTGCTTAAAAATCCAAAAGATGAGCAGAATTTCAAAAGGAATTGTAAATTGTCGAGAAATCACTCAAAGAAGTAGGAAAATTTACCTGATTTGGCGATGGAAATGGAGAGGAGGAGAGATTAGAGAAGCCACAGTGGATGTTCCATGGGAGCGAAGAAAGAGGGGAAAGGGAGGAGTGTAAGAATCTTCTCTACAAAAATTCAATTATTTTGTTGAGATAAAATTCAGTTACTGATTTAGGAAAATTATATACCTCGAGTTTGAAAACTACGAAAATTTTAGGATACCATACTTCTTTAAAAAAATATAGGGATGAAAAAAAAAAAAAAAACACATCGTTATATTTATTTGTAAAAAAGTTTTAGAGATTTTTCTTTTTACAAAAAAATTTATATGGTTTCCAACCGTTAACAAAAACTAAATTTTGAACTAACACCATCAAAAATTAAATACGTGGTAACTTTTGTCTCTGCCAATCAATTGTTGATGTTGTTAAACCAAGATTCCTTAGGTAAAGGTTATTGTATATCCTTAATAATAAAAAAATATTAATCACCTTTTTTTTTTTAATAAAATAATTAGTCTAGAGGAGTGTTGTTTTTTTCATAGTTTTCATATTCGAAACGGTAATTAAACTAATAAAGGGATGAATTTATTGATTTTATAATCGGAATAAATTGGAATATGAGGATTTAAGAAAAATAGCAAAATAATAATATATTTATGTCCTTTGAATTTATAACGGGTAAAAATTTGAAGATTAAATTTTATATTTATAATTAAATGTCAATTTAAATTAAAATAATTAAAAAATTAAAATTATATTTTATTTTAGTAAAAAAATATAAAAAAATATTTTAAATTATTAATTAAAATAATCTAAAAAACAATTTGATCGAATCAAAAAATTGATTTGGTTTATGTTTTTGTAGTGTAATCGACCGATTCAGTTGATTGGTTTTTGATCAAATAAGAAATCAACTGAAGACTAATCGGATAACTTTTGGTTTCGATCGAACTAGATCCGACCAATCAATTCGATCCATTTTTTATAACTGTGGTTTTTTTATTCAAGTACTAGACCTCGCTTAAGGGAAATGAGTTTCTTACAACTCCAACCAATAACAATTGATTATGAACTTTTTTCAAATATATTTTATTTACTACAAATTACTGTAGAGTGAGACAATAGATATATAGAATACTTTCAAATTATTTAATCCATACACATATTTGTCTCGTTCCTTAAATTATATCGAAGTTAAACCAATTCATTAATTTATATGTCAAAATATATAAAGAAACTGTTAATATATATATATATATATATGGACCTATTCTTCTGAAAAGGGAAAAATGCAGTTAAAATAAATATAATTAATAAGAATAGTTATTTCAGATCTTTTATTTTATCTATATCACAATAAAATATTATATATAATAAAATAGAAAAATAAATTATATAACTTTTTGCTTTAAGTTTTGAATTACGAAAACTCCAATAAAAATACTACTCCATCCGTTTTTTATTATATGATGTTTTAGCAGTTTTACTCTCTCTTTTTTTTTTTTTTGACACTTTATATTACTAATGCATTTTTTACCATATTTTCTCATACTTACCCTTATTTAAAGTATGAGAGAGGCTCATTAGTTAATGCAAAAAATAGTACATTAAGTTTTAATAATTAAGAAGAAAGAAAATTTTTGTATGGAAAATAGGGTTTTAAGAGAGAAGTATTAAGGGTAACTTAGTCATTTTAGTAATCTAATTAATACTTTATTGGTCTTAGTGAACAACTTTAAACATCATATAATAAAAAACGGAATGAGTAAAATACTATAAAATGATTTAGAAAAGAAAAGAAGCAGTGTCTAATTTTTTATTTCTAAGATATATTTAACGTAAAAAATAAAAATAAAAAATCATATTTTCATAAATACATAGTAAAAATTATTTGAAAACTCGAGTTACTCTAAGAAAAAGTAGTTGAAAACCTCCTATGAATTAAATATGAAAAAAAAGTAATATAATTTTTGAAATTAAAAGAAATTTTTTAAAAATTTTATGAAATCAACTTTGAAAAGGAAGAATTTATTAATACCATGGTTTCAAAACTTGACTAGTCATTGAACCGGTGAAGATACCGATTCATAGAACCAAGGTACAACCGGACTTGAATTGGAATCGAACCAATTTTTAGGAATATCCTAAAAATAATAATTTATTTATATCATCTAAATTTATAATACGTGAAAATTAAACTTGATTTAAAAAAATTATAAATTTAATTTTTCTTATAATGATATATTAATAAAAAAATTTAAGGATTAATCTTATTAAACCATAATTTTTTGAATTAAAATAATTTTTTAAAAATAGTCAAGTTGGACCAAAAATCGGTTTGATTTATCGGTTCTGGGTGTGATTAATGAATTCGATCGGTCAGCAGTCGGCTCTGATCCTCCTATAGAATCAAACAAAAATCAACCAAACCAACTTTCAATTTTGATTGGACCAACCATCCAATTTTCACAACCATGGTCAATATTGATGGTAAAGTACATTTTAAAATAATTACTAGAAAAAAAGGGGTAAGTATAAAGATTACACAAGTTAAAAAGATCTTAATCTATATCTATATATAATATAAAGGATTAGACATTTAGTACACATATCATTTTTATTAAAAAAAGATTAGACATTTAGTACGCATATCATTTTTATTATTTTTTAGAATTCTCCTATTTTAGAATTTTTATTATCATTTTTATTTATTTATTTATTTTATTAAAGAAAGTTGACCGTGTATTTGGAATTTGAAATGTTAAGAGAAACCTCAGTGAGTTGAGCAATCCAATTGATTTAGCTAAAATGTTAATTACAAATTATTTTTACACGTCCACATTTTGTTTTATTAAACTAATACCTTTTGCTATACGATTTTACTTTTACACGTCGGCTACTAAAATATGTTGCAAAATTTAAAATATTAATTGATTAATAAAAATTTGCTGCCAATTAATTTAAGACATAATGATCTTTTTGGTCTCTATCGTATCACTTAATTATTTTTTTAACTTCTGTCATTTTAAAGTTATGCTTTTAGCCTCCGTGCTATTAAAATAATATCTATTTGAACTATAATTGGCTCTTTTACCTTCATAAAGAATTAAAAATAAAGGGTAAAATAGTCAATTGTGGTTTATTTAGATACGATTTTGAATAGAATAAAAACTAAAAGAGTAACTTTGAAATAACAGTGGTTTAAAAGATAATTAATTAATAACACAGAGACTAAAAATGTGTTTTTGCCATTAATTTAGTGTTTTGCCTTAAAATGATGGATCTCACCTTCATTGCCCGCATAAAATTATCTTTCCTAAAGACTCCCAATTAGTGCAAGATTTTTTTCCTCTTTAATTTTTTTTATTTTATCAAAATCAACACGGGTGAACGTAATTCGATTAAAACTGATAACCAAACTAAAAAGTAAATTTGGTTTGGTTTTTTATGTATTATGGTTGGATTTGGTCTGTGTTCGGTTTTTTATTTTTTTTTTTTGAAAAAATTTGGTATAACCGAAACCGAATCCAATATATATATTACAATATAAATATGGTATAATTTTGTTTTAAGAAATTAGAAGCCCATATTACTCAATATAAAGTCCAAATCCATTTCATTTAGGGTTTCCTAAAATATCTGCCTCCTTGACTAATTGGTTCCTTACGTTTTCACTTTCTGGCCGCCATACCCCTCCCTCTCATGTTCTCTGCACTTTCACCAATCGGGTAGAGATACTCAAATTTCATCTTCTAATCGTCTCTATTTCTCGTCACCGGCAGATATATCAGTTCATCATTTGATCTCATTTCAGATGTTATTTCTTTTTCTTTTGTGAACTGTGATTTTGTTGGGTCAGTTGACTTAATGTTCTTTATGGAAATATCAAGGCTAAATTATTGATAAGCTTTTAGCCGTCCATTCATTGCCACAGTTCATATGGCTTATTTCTTTTCTTTTTATTAATTATAAAAAGCCTCAAATTATTGTTAAGTGGTGTATGTAGTACATGGCTCGTAAATAGGGTTGATCTTGCAAATTATTGTATTTTTGCGTAATGATATATGCTTTAATGCCAATTAATAGGTGACATTTATTCCATTCTCTTTCAATTCACAGATTTTTTTTTTCTCTAATCATTGAAATTTCGGTTATTGGGTTGGTAACCGAACTGAATTCTTTTGGTTTGTTAACTTTTGTTTATATTATATATTCTATTCGGTTTCTATAATTATGATAAACTTAAGATCGGTTAGTAACCGAATCGAAATAATGTTTAATCAAGCAATTAAATGTCCACTACAAGAAATTAGGGTGTTTGTGACAACTATAGTTGTCACATAATCTTAAAAAGTTGTCACTTAAAATTTTTTGTGACAATAAAAAGTTGTCATGGGAGTTGTCGCGTAAAACTCCGTTGCTAAAAGTTTTTTTAATACGTGACAATAAAATATTGTCACATAAGCTGTTAATTTTTGTGACAATAAATTTATTGTCACACTAGTTCCTTTTGTTACAACTTTTATTGTAATGAAAAATAAAAAAATCATCACAAATACCTCATATTGTCACAAATTAGCTAGCAATCTAAACTAAAATCGCATGACAATTTAATTAATTGTCACGAACAAAACAAAATGTGACAATCTTTATTGTCACATAATATAAACTATTGACAGCTTTTCTTTTAATAGTTTTTAAAATAAAATTTCAAATTGATTTTTTTATTTGTAGACACACATTCTGTCAATTATTGTTAAGTATCGAAATATAATATATATGTTGATAAAAATAAGTAAATGGAACATTAATATACCGAAAGAAATTCATTTATTAACTTGTAATATAAATTAATTACAATAATCAAAATTGAAAAGCTATTAAAATTCAAATTATCCTACAAGCTACACAGATAGAGAGAAAAAATAAATAAATAAATAAAGAAGGTAAACTTGATCACATGATCCAGAGCCAACAATATGCAAAAGTTTCACACCATTCCTTCAAGTACCCGAAAAAAGACTTACCTTTAACAACAAGAGAGAAAAGAAAAGAACATACTATTAGACATTTCTTTCATAATCTGAATCAAAAAATTTAAATTATGTTTGTAACAGTGATACAAAAATAGAAATGAAATATAGATATGACCGAAGAAAGCAAGAGAAATTTTGTGAACTTACCATCACTCTGTCTTGACACCTGCAGCACATCAAACCATTTGCAAAAACTACACTAGAACTAAATTTCACAAATTCACATGATGATACAAAAATATTATGTTATTGCAGCAAAAGTTCTATAAATTAGTACCTAATTCAGAAGTTTCACCAAGATTGGCTCAAATTTGTATGAAACCAAGCAATACCTATCGCATTTACCTCATCAAAAAAGAATATTGAGTAGGGGCATCCTCTTTAGCTAGCAAAAAAACATAATGAACAACATAGGGACCCAATAAGAAAGAAAGGAGAAAAAAAAAACTAATAGAACCCAAATTTGGAATTGAACGAAATGAAAAGGCCATAGACAACAAAGAATTCACCAATAATGACGTTAGAGTGGCACCCATCAAACCCATAATCCCAATTCCATATGAATCTATTCAATTCTCATCAATTAAGTAAAAATAAAATTAATTTAGGGAATAGAACCCAACAAACCCGTAATCCCGCATGGATAGAAAATTCAATCAATTAAATTCTCATAAATTAAGTAAAGTAAATCAAAATAAGTTTAGGGAATGAGAAGACAAAGATTGGTAGCACCTCTGTTCTACCGCAGTTTTAAGAACTCATGAAAGAGAAGGAAGTCCGACAGCCACAACAATAAGAGCGATTCCAAGACGGGCTATAAGAGGAGGAACGGCTACTGGTGCATTTGAGTTGTGTTGTTGAGAACTGAGGGAGGAGTTGTTGCAGTGATGGCTGTGGCGGCCACACTGGTGCTAGGTTTTAGAGGAGTGCGGCAATTTTGTAGGGAGAGAAAAACCGAGTTTTTTGTTTTTTTTTAAAGGGAAAAACGTGGTTATCCCAAGTGGGAAGAGAAGGATAAAAGTAAACAATAAATTTAGATATAAGAATACAGATAAAATCAATATTGTAACAATCTATATTAAATTGTAACAAAATAAGTTTCTGTAACAACTACAAAAATATTGTCACATATTTAATAATTTTAGTTACAACTAATAATTGAAACAAAAAACTTCTAGTTTCAAACAAAAATTGTTGTCATACAATTAATAAATTACTTGTAACAATTTCTTTTTGATGTCACGTAATTAATTTTTGTATTAACCAAAAATATATTGTAACGTATTCTAAATTTTCAGTTACAACTGCAACTGTAACAAAAAAATATTAGTTGCAATTACAAAAACATTGTCGCGGAAAACTTTAATTATATGTGATGCTTTTAAAAAAATTGTCACGATATTAATTTTCGTGACATGTATAAAAACTATTGTAACACATAATAGACTTTTTGTTACAACTATTTTTGTGACAATTAAATTGTTGACACAAACACTAGGATTTCTTGTAGTGGTCGTTGAAATATACTAACCGGAAAATTAGCTGAATGAGAAATTAGCCAAAGCAATGGATAAAAATTTATTATTATTATTATCATCATAAAATACAGCTATTCTAGAAATCAGAAATTATAATATATGTTGTATTGTATTAAGTATGTCATTTGAAATATATGTCATAGCTTATAGAAATCCATATAAATCCCTTTTCGATCTTTAATTCCATTAGCCAACGTTAAAGAAATCAAACAAATTTATGAGAACTATTGATTGACACGGTTAGTTTCTCTTCCATTTGTTTATTGAGAAATTTTACAGTGGACCGGGTCCATATGGACCATTCCACTGAAAAACTGACACGTAAGCAATATAACCTTTTTAAAAATAAAAAACGCTTACGTGTCAAGTTTTTATTGGAAAGGTCCACATGGACCGGGTCCATTGTATAATTTCCCTTGTTTATTATTGTTAATATAATGGGTTTTTTTAGTTTATATTAAAATCCATGTTTGACACGAGAATATGTTGATGTTAATTAACACATTTAATTAGTTCATCAAGGATACTGAATTTATATCAGCTTGAAAAAATAATTTCTCAGGAAAATGAAGGAATGAAATTAAAGATATGGATGTTGTTAGAGTTTTTTCTTAGTGATTTCTTTCATTTCTTTCTTTCTTTTTTTTTTTTCAATGGGAATTTTCTTTGGTTGCTCCGATTTTTCTTCAACGTTTTGTCCTTTCACAATTCCATCCAATCTCTTTGTGAGATTAGTGAGTTGAGAAAGTGATGTTTATATTTTGTTTTTAAAATGGTGAGATATGTCGCAATTCTCTTAAGATTTTGGTCATATATATTATTGTTTCACACATTGTTTCTCTATTCTCTTGCGTGCTTAGCGGCCTATACACTTTGTAGCGTCTCATAAAAAGTATGGATTATTGATTTGTTTTAGGTTTTATGGCTTTTACTTTTGCTTTTAGTTGTGTGTTCATATTTTATTTGGGTTGTATAACCCGTTATAGCAAAATCTTAAGTTAAATGATTTACCTTCCAAACTAAATTATTAATGATGAATCAATTTCCACTGAGAATGATTGTTTATTATAAATAAAACTAGCACTGAATAATTCCGTAGTTTAAAGATTGATTACGCCAATGATTGCCCTAAAATTTAGTTGGGTTAATGCAGATGTGTTAAGAGAAATGGGTAACCAACAAGTGATGAACTTGGGGAATGATGGGAACCCAATTTGATAGAAACTAACAAATACGGAATTGGTATCGGCAGACATGATCAAATGAGGCATATGGTTAGGTTTGATCCACCTGAATGTTTATGTGATGATGTGTCGTTATCTCTTATAGCAATGAAGCAGTATGCATATTTTGTTAAATACTGATTTGACTTTTATGTTGCTAAGGGTAATGCCTTTTTCTTCCTTCATAATTATAATGTTATCAAATTGTTGATTTATGACAAAAAGTTGAGTTTTTAGTTGAAGACAACTGTCATAACTTTGTTTTTAAAATTTTTTATAATATTACGTATTTGAAGTAATTTATTGAGATATTAATTTCTATGAATTTGTTGATATGTCAATTTTTTTTTTTTTTTTTAAAATGAACACTTTTTTGTTAAGAAAATATATTCTGAAAGATTTTAATTAACATAAATAATTTCATAAAATCTTTATACTTTTTAATTAATATGCGAGTAATCTTAGATTAATATAAAATGTGATAAATTAAAACTCCCCTGAAATTAAATTTTGTAAATCTTAATATTGAAAGTAAAAATCAACTGATAACCTACGAATATATTTTAGAGGTTTTTTCCAAATTTGATTTATTGTATTGCTAAAGAAAATAATATTTATTAGATATTTTATCAAAATATTTGCCTCACTGTAATTTGCGGAACTATGATTTTGTTAATTTTATATAATCTATTAGTTAATTATATTTAAGTCCTTTGAAGTATCTCTCACATGTTATCAATTTATTGAACACTATATGAAATAATAATAAAAAAAAAATTATACAAAATGAGAAATTTAAAAAATTAAATGTCTTCTCTACTAATTAAGGTCATTCAAAAATACATTTAATTAATTTTCCAATTCATTTCATCATTTTTTATATAAACTGATGTAGATTTTCTAATTAAAATGATGAGAAGTTTAATTCTGTATTATATAACTTGAATTAAAACATTTTCTAAATTAACTTTGAAATTTTAGCAAGGGTAAATTAAGTAAATACCAAGATTGGGCAAATTATTAATTACAAGTCAATAGCTACAAAATTGATTAATAATCTATCAAATAATACCTAATAATTATTAAAATGTCAATGATACGTGTATACAAAAAAAAAAAAAAAAAAAAAAAAAAAAAAAAAAAAAAAAAAGCTAATATGTGGAAGGACAATTAACTCATTGTAAGTATAAGAACATCACATTTGTTTCTTTTAATAAAAATATAATCAATACGGCAACAGATTTTATAACATATTATAACACCTTAATTTTATTAATTACAATTTTACATTTCATTACAGAAATAAATTTTAGCACCGTAATTATATTTATTTTACCAATCAATTACATTAGTTCTAATTGTAAACTCCTAAACCATCAAAGTGGAGACGAGATGTATAATTATAAACCAAATCATTAAAGAACAATATCATGTGAGAAAAAAATTCAGCTCCTTAATTAATCTAACAATATACTACTGACAATAAAAAAAATATCCAACTATATAATGATCTAACAAAATTATGTGAGGCGGGTGTCCAGCTATGTGTTGATGGTAATTGAATCTCTCTCTAAATAGCTAGAGTTCGACCCCGATCAACAACTTAATAATTTAACGATATACTACTAATAATCGAATAATATATTATTAATAATGTAATAATATTCAAATCATATAGAAATTAAAATTAGAAAATTAAGTTTATAAGAAAATACAACAATGATCAATATGGAAAATGTAAAGTATGAGATATAAGTAACTAAGTCAAAATATAATATAAGGGTAAAATTTCTAATTAATTAAAGCTTAGTTAAAAAAAAAAAAGGTAATAATCCGTTATTATATTGCTCTAAAAATAACATCTATCAATATGCTAATAGATTTAAAAATAATATGCCATAATCCTTTATATTCACATACACATAATTAGCTTTTGAATTAATTAATAACCAAATAAATGTTTCATAGTATTGATGAATGATTATATTTGATTGATATATAATTAATATGAACCCAAATCTTGCCTAAATCCAAATTTTGACTAATTCAATAATCATTATTTTATCAATTCAAGAAATTCATTGTTTAATTTAAATGATAGAAAGAAATTCAAAATATGTAACCGTGCATTGCACTGACAGTGGACTAGTTAGATGCAAAATGGGAATCGAGATATGTCATATATCGCCCCTTCCCTCACTCTCTATGTGTTATTAATATAAAATAAATTAATATATGTATTTTGTGGATTAAATAAATAATAAAAATAGGCAGCCCAACCCACAAAACAATAGGCCTGAATAATTTAAGGAAATGAAAACGAGACTTTGTGATGGGTTGATTCTAGGGCTTTTTACATAAATACTTACCTTTTTACACCACCTAACTTTTTTACCTACAAGGGAAAACTTTACTTAAATACTTTAAAAACTTTCCAAAATTACAAAAATACATAAAACAGGAAATTCCTGTTTTACGTAAATCTGCAGAAAAAAACACAAAACAGAAAAACATAAATCTCCAAAATACGTGATTCCCTCCGGCTCAAAAACCTCCCAAACGCCAAGAAATCGCAGATCAATTTCGCCAAGAATCACAGATCAGTTTCTTCACCTGGAATCGCATACCTGGATCGATAATCACAGATCAGTTTCGCCATCTAGAAATCGCACATCTATATCGATCGATCTCTCTCCTACACATTCAATCGATCACTGCAATTCAATCGATCACTGCAAAACAGATATAGCAATTCAATCGATCACAGAGATATGCAAGAAATCACAATTCTGCTCCATGATAATGGAACTTGGACTGAAGATTACAGATTCATCAATTACAACTCAGTATAACTCAGTATAAAATAAGGTATAATTCAGGTATAACTAAGGTATAAACAGTGAAAAGAGTGTATCAGAATTTATAACAAAGGTATAATCACAATAACAGTGTAACTTAGGGTATAACTAAGTATAACTAAGGTATAATTCAGGTATAACTAAGGTATAATCAGTGAAAAGAGTGTATCTGAATGTATAACAAAGGTATAATCACAATAACAATGTGTCTTAGGTATAACTAAGGTATAACTCAGTATAACTAAGGTATAATTCATGTATAACTAAGGTATAAACAGTGAAAAAAGTATATCTGAATGTATAACAAAGGTATAATCACAATAACAATGTATCTTAGGGTATAACTAAGGTATAACTCAGTATAACTAAGGTATAATTCAGGTATAACTAAGGTATAAACAGTGAAAAAAGTGTATCAGAATGTATAACTAAGGTATAATCACAATAACAGTGTAACTTAGGGTATAACTAAGGTATAACTCAGAATAACTAAGGTATAAACAGTGAAAAAAGTGTATCAGAATGTATAACTAAAGTATAACTCAGTATAACTAAGGTATAGTCAGTGAAAATAGTGTATCTGAATGTATAACAAATGTATAATCACAAAGGTATAACTAAGGTATAATTATAACTAAGGTATAATTCAATATAACTTAGTATAACTAAGGTATAATTTAGGTATAACTAGGTATAATCAGTGAAAAAATTGTATAATCAATGTATAACTAAGGTATACTTCATGTATCAGAATGTATAACTAAGGTATAATCATAATAACAGTGTATCCTAACGTATAACAAAGGTATAAATCATGTATAACAGTGTATCTTAAGGTATAATTAATGTATAACTCAGTATAACTAAGGTATAATTGCGGTATAACTAAGGTATAATCAGTGAAAAAAGTGTATCTGAATGTATAACAAATGTATAATCAGTGAAAAAAGTGTATCTGAATGTATAACAAAGGTATAAATCAGGTATAACAATCTATCTTAGGGTATAACTAATGTATAACTCAGTATAACTAAGGTATAATTGCGGTATAACTAAGGTATAATCAGTTACTATAGTGTATCAGAATGTATAACAAAGGTATAAATCAGGTATAACAGTGTATCTTAGGGTATAACTAAGGTATAACTCAGTATAACTAAGGTATAATTTAGGTTTAAATAAGGTATAACCTTTCCCTGTCAAGAAAGCAACAAAACTTGAAAGTAAATTCTGTAATAGTGAAAGGAGTGAAATTACCTGAGTTGAGGGAGTAGTGACATTACTCTCCCACATTATATTCTCAGCAACAAACCACTCGATTTCAGATCCATTTGTGAAACCAAGGGTTTATACAATGTTGTTTCTTCCTGCAACATTGGTTCAGGGACTGTAGAACCAGCAACGTTATCGCCAATAACACCCTCATTTCCATTCCCAAAATCAGCAGCCTCCGTCGCATTCCCTTGCCAATCGCTCCGGCTATGCTTCTCCGGCAATAGATTATCACCGTCGCCACTATCTTCACCGCCGTCCATCAGATTCCTCTTAAACAACTTCAGCAGCTGTTTATATTGAGTGAATGTTTGAAGAAGAAAAAAAGTAGAGAACAGAGAAAGAAGAAAAAGAAAATCGTAAAGATGGGAGAAAGGAGAAGAAAGGGGTAAAGATGAGAGAAAAGAGAAGAAAAAGGTAAAGAGGAGAAAGAAAAAACAAAAACACGTAATTCAGTAAATAGGAAAAGGTAGGCCCAAAAACAAAAGCCCAAATCCAACGTAAAATTGATAATTTCCCTTGATTCTATTTGTATTCTAATGGATTGGGCTCTATCATCTTTTGTTTTAAAATCTAACTGATTAAGTAAAATAAAAAAAATTAACCGATTATTATGTTTTACATAAAAATAATATGTGAAACTATTAGTCATTTATGATAAACATAACATTTATATTTTTTTCTTAAACTAAAAAATATTTAAAAACTTTATGTAAGTATTTTTTTTAGCTGTATTTGAATTTTAAAATTCATAAATATAACTTAATTTATTTTTTTTCTATCAAAAGTTGTTAAATCATTTTTCTTTACACTAATGACAGCAAAAGAAATTGGCATTCAATCTACAATTTGAGGACCACAGCAAAAAATAGACAACTAGGCCAATGCTTTTTTACCTGCATTAAAACATTTATACACATACTATATTATCCAGAAAGATCAAAGTCATGAACATACATGTATGGATTTGATATCTCATCCCATCATATGACCAATACCATTCACAATTTTAACATCCAAAGTAGCTACAATTAACAGCGGTTTTGAGAATATAGTTTAAGACCATTTTCTCTTACATTATATTAGTGACTTCAACTAAGACAGTAATAGAGTATCCCCTTCTACTTTGATATCTCAGTACCAAGTTAGAGCTTCTCTACAACATATCACTTAAGCAACATTGCAATTGGGTAAAGGCCTATCAACACTAGCAAGGAAGTGGGGCCTAGATAATCTTTTAAAACACACCAAAAACTCCCTTTATGTCATCGAAAATTTCATTTGACTCTACTACTCGACGGAGGACATCAGCCCATATGTGACTCACCACGAGGAAGAGTGACAAGAAGAGACGGAGCAGTAATCCAAGACTACAGTAAACCAAAACCAGTAACCAAAAAAATGCATTAAGGAGATCTTCCATTTTGCTAAACCATTTGATTATGGGTAGTCCAGTCCACACTTTCTGATACATAATCAAAATCCTTCATAAACCATCATCAGTAAACACAATCGAGTTTAACTAGCAGCCAAAATAATGCAGTCAGGAGGTCTTCCATTATGACAACAAACAAGAAGACAATGACTCCAAATTCTACAATTGGCATCAAATCACCAATCAGCATCATAAGACACTAGAGATTACCAGAAAGTTTTTGAATCTGTAGGTAGACATGTAATAGATAGTTCTCTTCATTATATTGACAGTCAGTGCAACAAATTTGGAAAAGCTTAGCCCCTAACATCTTCTTGATAGCCAAAAACTCCCTTCATTGTCTTGCAGCAACCATAGTAGTGACTAAACAACTCAATAACCAGAATTGGCAATTACAAAGATGAGTTAATTCCATAAACATGAACCAAAAATCAGATGTTATGAATTAAACATGAAAGCCTCAAACTTGACCTTTGAATTTCATATATTTTACAAATGTAACAAAAGACAGCATCCAAGTGTGAGACTAATACTAAGAGACCATACTAATTTCTACTTAGGAAGAGACCGAGCAGCAATGCAGTAAACCAAAACCAGCATCCATCCCTTTTTCTCAAATTCTTAATACAAAAAATCAACCACGTTTTTCCGAGTGTAGGATCAAACTACCAATAAGATGAAACTAACAAAGTATTTGAGGAACTAGTCATACCTGAAATGAAGTGACAAGCCCAAAATCAAATCAGTGTTGAGGCTGTGAGATCCTCTCTCCTAGCAGAGTCGAATAAAGGAGTAAGACATTATCAATAAAATTAGATAAGTTATGATTAGAGCCTAACAAATTACCTACGGCTTAGGCTTAAAAACTTAAATATTACAAATGTGCAATTCCGGGGATCACGATGAACTAGGCAATGATAAGCAAGGAATTCTCCAGTAGTTTTATTTTTGACATCAATAGTGGCATAAAAGAAATAAGCCTATGTAAAATTAACCTATGTGATTTCCACAAATTCCAAGTTCATACCTTTAAACATGTGTTTTATCACACTTGCATTTTATCGACTATGTAAGCCTTTTAACCAAACTAAACTAACTTTATACATTATTTGATCAAATATGACCAATTGTGCCTAAAATTAAAAAAAAATCACTTACTATATGTAATACTTAAAGTTTGAAAAAGTTGAAGTATTGAAAATTTTCTAAATTTAATTATTAAAATAATTAAGAAACTAAAAATTAAGAAATATGAGGAAATAGAAAAATAGAGAACAAAAATGGAGTTCAAGATTAAAATTGAAATGGGGGAACAGGATGTTACAATGATTGATATGAATGAGAAGAAATCACAACGATTGGTTTAAAAACTTTAATTGAATAAGGAGAAAAATCTATAAATATTTGGGAAAATACTATAGAATGATAAAAAATTTTATGGAATATTAGAATTCTCATCATTTAAAATTTTTTGAATAAAAAATTTTTGGGACTTTGAAAATAGAAGGCCTAAAACTTTTGCTTTATTTGTTTTTTTTCATTAAGTCAACCCTGAGGTGAATTGGAGGAGGAGAAGAGTCGAACCACTTTATTTTTTTTTTTTTCTGTTAAAACTTTAAATGGTGACAAGTGATTGAAAATATTTTTTTAAGGGTACAATACACTTCCGACATGAGACACTTCATTTACAAGGTATAAAATTCATGTTATATTTGTATATTTTTATCTTTAAATGAAGTAGCTCATAACTTCTGTTTTAATTATTATTTTCATGTATAGCAAATTGAGTCCTTTGATGTTGGATCATATTGGTAAATTGAAGAGAAACTATATTTTTTAAATGACATATATTATAAGCAACATTTATTGGATGGATTAGATTTTTTGGGTGCACTAGAAAATCTTGAAAATAGACATGGGAAATCAAAGATTCAAGGAAATTCATTGATGTTATGCTGGCAACATTGACATGGGGGTGGCTATAATTTCCATAACGCATATTCTTCACATATGCAACTTATAAGATATCTACAGAATTTGGTGAATAATCTAAAAGACCATCAAAGGGGGTAAGTTTATATAATGAATATTTAACGTATGTTTGGCATAAATATTGTTTTCCTTTCATATTTTGCATCTATGTCCATGTCTTTGTGTTTTCCTTTTTCTACCTTTCGTATTGTTTCTCCTCATGAATTTCAACACGTCTATGATTATGTCATTTTAATTGATTTTTCCAATAGATGGGGGTAGTAGAAAATCACAAGATGATTGGCTTGATCATCACGCATATGTTTGATGGAGAAATAACCATCATTCAGTATGCAATGAACGAGGAGAAAGTCCTTTATAATCAAACACTTTTATCATTCTTTGAGTATGTTAGTGTATTTTTATTGGTTTACTAAAAATAATGGTATAACCATTTGCTATAGCAATACGAATATACCCAAACGATTAATACGATAAAGAGGGAAAATCCATTAGATGGCAAAATACTTAATTAATTAATAACTCATTCATTTTTCACATTCTCAATTTTCCTAAAATAGTGTAGGCTTCTTATTTCATATTGTTTCAAGTGTTTGAGATGAATAGGTTAAGCTCCACCAATGACTATATGTCAAGAGCAAGTAGATTGCGGTAGTCATAATCCTGACTCTGTTCTTGTAAATTCTTCTCTTACTAGATCGAACTATATCTCTTTGAGGCACTCCTTGCTTATTGCTTTATATGTGAAAAAATGAACGGATTTTGTGTTAAAAAATGATATAATACCTAATTAAGACTATTCTGAGCATGAAAATTGGCAATAAGCCGACAATATAATACTTTTAAAAAGTCATTCCTTACAATTAGGACAACTCATTACCTCAAAATTTTCTCTTTTAGTTACATTAATATCAAAGAGAAGCCTCCAACACTGTAATTAGAATTCAATTTAAAATAGCACATTTTTTTCTCTTTAGTCCAATATGGAGGGCACAAATGTCTTTTTTCGAGGTGAACTATATGTAAAATATTGGAGGATAAATAATTTGACAAAAAAAAATCTATATTGTATTAGTTTAGCTTAATTCATACACTCATAACAAACTATTTTATTTGGAGTTTTGGACACTATCTTGCAATTAATCACTCATATATTTACTCACTCCATATACTATACTTAATAATTCTTCACCCAGGGGAGAAGGAGGGGGGTACGGGTAGGCCGCTGTCCTCTAGCCGCTGGAAAACACCCCTAGTAGGGATGTTTCTAGCGGTCAACTCAAATTTTGGGGGTTGATTTGCGCCGCCCTCTCCCCCCCCAAATTTAAGAAAAAAAAAAAGACGAATAAATAGGCAGCAACAATTCATTCTTCTCCATTTCTCCTCTACAATAATTCCTTTGACAATTTTGCCCATGTCATCGTTTGTCCACTCCACCCTTTGCTCCATCTGTCGCTCTCCACCCGTCAAGTTGGTGTTGGGATTCCTCGGCAGTGAGCTAATGCCCACAGACTGCAGGCGGACTCTATCAAGCCACTGCAGCCCCCAATTAAGACGGAAATAGCAGTCAAACTGTCACCGTAGCCTTGTAGTTTGAACTTGTACATCCCATGACATTGATATCAGTGTCCAACACAGAGGCATGGAAGTATCACCCTCTATTATGTTTGGACATTTACTTGATCCTGAATGAACTGATGCTCACAAACAAGATCCAATCTTGTTTGGGTGCGGCCGCACACTTATCAGTAGCATTCTTCAAGAGGCCGGTGATATCATCTTAGTGAATCATTGAGTGACATTCCTTTCTGCATATCCATAGTACTGCCATGCTCACTGACACACCCGAACGTACCCGTACTTGGCACCCTTTTACAGGCTCATTGGGCGTACACCAAAGTGTGCCACTTCACATGCAACACCATCATATGGTCCGGTCGAAGGACTTATACAAGTACTACATGAGAATCATTTGTGATACTATACCATGTAGATTCCCGTTAAGTGGATCGATCCAGTACCATGCCCTTTTTGCATGTACCCATTAACCTGGTTGACATTCCATGTTCTATGACTGGTAAGACACCGCCATACAACCAGGCTAATGATAGTCTTTGGTTCCATTCATTCCCATGATTGGAACAGACTACGGATGACTTTATGGTCATATCGTTTTCCCTATCCACATCCTTACTGCCAAGTGCCTCACACTTGACAACATGGATATGGATATGCCCATTGGATACTCTATTTAAAATATAGCACAAGACATATAATAAATAGATTAATGCCTTTATTTCCTTGACACAAATTATATAATACATAAAGTTCACTTTAATGTACAAATATATTATACAAACACAAGGACCAATGCCTTGAGACTAGGGCATTTCCAACAATTGTTAACTCTTAAATATCAATTTTCTAAATTGATGAATTGGAAAATTGATAAATTGATGAATTATGGAAACATTATTTTGAATCAATTATTTTTCATGATAAATTGATAAATTAGGGATTTAGCCATTTACGGTTTCTAATTTAAGTTTAATAATTTGATTATTTGTTTGTTTAATACTATTTAGAATTGATAATTTATTAAAGTTGTATATATTGTCATTAAATTGAGTTAATTGTATTGTAATTTGATGATTGATATGTTGAGAATTTTGGATGTTTGTATAATTTGATTTGAAATTGATAGATTGTGCATTTGGGATTGTGACATTGTGTTCTAATTTAGATTAAAATTGTTTTTAGATTTTTAAGTTTAGATTTAATAATTTGATTGTGTTACTACTTTAGAAATAAGAAATAAGAAATATGGAAAAATTTGTTACTAGAATTAAGATGAATTCTTCAACTCTTGATCAATCTTCAACTAGAACTAGTCATGCAATACCTCTTGATAAAGGCAATGAAAAAAGAGCTTGTATTGAGGTAGAAGTTTTTGATGATGATATCATTGGTAATCCAGGATTAAAGAAGCCAATTGATAGCTATTCCTCTTAGATTATAGATTCAGTAAGGAGGAGATACATAGCTCTAGGTCCTTGCAGCCAGTTGGGCTTTTGTTTCCACAAACTAATCTTAAGGGAGGTAAAAGAAGGTTTCAAAGTTTATGGTTTAAGAAATTTGCCTGGCTAGAATATATTGTCTTGAAAGATAAAACATTTTGTTTATATTGTTATTTATTTAATAAAAGTACTAAAGTTTGAGGAAATGTTTTTATAGAAATTGGATATAATGATTGGGAAAATGTTTAACTAAATTCATTGCTCATGAAGAAAGTCTGGATAGCCCATACACTTATGCTAGAATTATTGGTCAATACCAATACCAAAGAGAGAATGTGGATTTTGTTTTATCATAAAAAATTATTGCTTTCGATTATAAGTATCATGCTCAGTTGACAACGGTTGTAAGAGTAGCTCGATATCTTATAGGGGAAGGTTTGGGTTTCCGAGGACACAATGAGTCCAAAGAATCAATGCACCGAGGCCATTTTCTTGAACTCGTTAGTTGGTTTTGTAATTATAATGATGAAGCAAACAAAGTAATATAATCAAATGCTCTTAAAAATAATCAAATGACTTCCTTTACCATTCAAAGACGAATAATTAAAGCTTGTGCAAAAGAAACGAGAAAATTCATTTTGAATGAGATTGGAGATAAGTTCTTTTCTCTTTTACTTAACGAGGCTCGGGATAGTTCTGTGAAAGAGCAAATGGTTGTATTTTCTAGATTTGTGAATGATAATGAAGTAGTTATTGAACGATTTATTGGAGTGGTTAACTGAGGCTTCTACACTGTGTTTAAAGAATATCATGGATTAATTCTTTGCGAAGAATGAATTATCACTATCAAGAGTTAGAGGTCAAGGTTATGACGGGGCTGGCCAAAGAGGGTAAAGTAGAGGTCAAGGTTATGATGGAGCTTTTAATATGCGCGACGAGCTTAATGGATAGAAATCACTCATTCTCAATGAAAACAAGCACGTGCATTCTATTTATTGTTTTGCTCACCAACTTTAGTGAGGACCTCACCTGCACACAAACTAAACCTAATAAGCCATACTTATACTTGGCCTTGTGATGGTAGAAAAAGATTCAAGAAACTCTTTAAATAAATACTGTTGAGTTCGGTTTTGATGATCACAATTGACATTTTAAAATAACGAGTTACATAAGGCAAAATGTTTTTATATTTAGCTTATAAGTTAAAAGAGTAACTCACATTCCATTTATCTATCTTGAAGAAGAAAAGAAAATATATATACATTCATATCAAAAGCATATGAGATAAAAAGCTTAATAATCAATACTTGGTCATCTCATAAATGCTTATGACTTGAAAGTTTCTTATACATATATATATACATACATATATATATATATATATATATATATATATATATATATATATATATATATATATATATATCCATACACACACACACACACACACACCCCTAAGGTTGGTTTATTAATTGAGAACATTAATGTTGACCTAAGGTTTGATTATGACTTGAGTTATTTGAGAACTTTTGGGAAAGTGGAATGTTGACCATACAATAGCATATCTTCGGCTACACAAAAATATTCTCTTTGATCTCTCTTTTGATTACGTGGAGATATCAACTTTGAGCTCATATTTGATCATGAGGTAAGTTATTTTTTAAGATCATACTTTAACCTTACCTTGACTTATAAGTGGTAATGCTTAAAGAATTATTTTGGCGACTTTATGTACTTGCATCATGTGATATCTTTTACCTTAGTTTGCAACCTTAGCTAAGGAATTCTTAAATTTATGATCTCATGAAATCTTAAGGTCAAACCTTACCTTAAGAATAAAGTCTCTCTTCACTCCATCTCTTATAGCTACAGCTTACACCTAAGGATGCACTTTTACCTCATTTTGTCACATGTCTTTATCAAGTAGAAATCCACCTATTCTTTGGATATGGCCTAAGGACAAACGGCTATGAAAACATGTGATGACAAACGGCTATATTCTTTACTTTGATTATCACTTGAAGACAATTCACAATTCATCTTCCAACGGCTACTTGACTTGAAGACAACGGCTATATTTTGTGTCAAACGGTCATATTCTCACATTACTATAAAAAGGAAGAGGAAGAAAGTATGAAGGTGTGGAAGACATTTCAAGATACTCTTATTCAAGCTTTCAAGTGATAAAAGTCTTCCATATTCCCAAAGAGCTCAAAGAGAAGAGAGAAAATATTATTCATTCTTATATTCACATATTTTGGGAAGTTGTATTTTCACACAAGGTTGTGTGAAAGGGGTATTACTTTGTTGGTGGTTGATCAACAAAAGTTGTAAAAGTTTGGTGTTTGAGTTTCAAAAAAGCACCGGTTGAGTTTGTTACTTAAGCTCCAAAAAGTAACGGGATATGTTTGATACTGAGCCTGTAAAAGTATTAAGTTTGTTACTTGAACTCGGAAAAAGTAACATAGGCTTGTTTCTTGCCCGTAAAGGAAACGTTAGTGGAAATCTCAAGCGGTTGGCTTGGGGACTAGACGTAGACCGGTTGGGTCGAACTAGGATAAAATTCTGTGTTTGCATTTTCTCTATCCCTACTCTCTTTATTTTATGCAATTTAATTTCCTGCACTTTATTTTAAATGCTTTAGTATCTAAAGTTATTTTTTTACAAAAGCATTTTATATTTACAAGTTTTATTATAGTGCATAATTCCGCAATTTTTAATAAAATTGTTTTTGAAAAAGAGGTCTGCGAAAATTTTTATTCGCCCTATAGTACTATTCACCCCCCTTCTAGTACTGTAACTAGCCATTGCGACAGTCAAATACTTTTTAGGCTTTTCCTATAATTTCTTAATTCTTATGGAGCATTCTTGAAATTGAGAGAGAGTTAGTGATTTTTCTACCCTTTCCTTCAACAACTACCAATTATTTGCGTTAACTTGCCAAGTTGTTTCCTAAAATCTTCAAATTGTATTCTTAGATGACAAATTCTTGCTCAACAAGCAGATCACTAAATAGTTTCACCACCTCTCTACATTCCTCCTCATCCATCTCAAGACGTGAAATTATTTTCACCTACTGAAAAGATTAAAAAAAATTAATGCCAGGTTAGGAAGCATAGCTTCTACTGATACATCCCTCTTAAAGCGGGTAAATTGATCATGTAATAGTTCATCCACCATTTTCCTCACATCATTAAAGTATCTATCAAAATCCTCCTCTCCTGCATCTGGTATTTTTTTTTTATATCTTTGTTATCAACATTGCCGGCATAGAGGTATGCATTCCCGATACTATTGGCGTCCAGATGTTGCTGATTTAGCTTCGAGATCCATTGGTGGGAACTTCACCTAGTAACATAAGGACCATCTAATACTTTTTCTTGATTTAGCGGCAGGAGTTCGATATAAGATTTTTTGGCGAGGTTACTATGAGTATAATTATATTAGAAAATAGGGTGGATCTCACAGTTGTTGTGACCGCACATATTTTTTTCAATGCTTTGAACATATCCAACTCAAAAGTTATAGCAAACAACAATGGAAGAGGACTAATTAAGTGAAAACCAACAATTAATATCTATATTTTATTAATTTAGCTTAATTCAAACACTCACAACACACTATTTTATTTAGATACTCATTCACAATTAATCACTCATATATTTGCTCACTCCACACACCAAACTTACTAATTCCTCACTTGCACACAAACTAAACCTAATAAACTATATTTATAGTTTGTCATTGATGGTGGTAGAAGATTCAAGAAACTCTTATTATAAATTCTTTATAGACTATCCCTATAATTTCTTAATTCTTACGGACCATACTAAAAATTGAGAGAGAATTGGTAATTTTTCTATTATGCACACCTTCCTCAGTTGAGTGACTTACATATCACAACCATTCAACCTCACCCATTCAATATTCTTCATTTCAGCCCGACTCGTTCTCTCTCTTGCTTCATTTCCCTTTTTGCAAAAGCAAAATCCCCTTTTGTCTCCTCTTTACTATCTGTCGAACACATGTACAAAATGTTTCTCTCCATTTCTTTTGATTTCTCATTTAGGATTTGAAAGCATCTCTTATGCGATCTTTTATTCGATTGGGGATTTTAGAGCTTTGATTTTATTCTTTCAATTATTTTACCTAACATTTACAAGTTTTAAAGCAACAGGGTACAATATTGTGATTCTTTAAAGAACCATTTTTTCTTTTGTTGGTGATAATGGAAAATATAGAAGTAATTTCAGACGAGGATCCTAAATCCTTTAGATGGAAATACAACTTCCTCCTCAAAAAACTTATAGGAAGTACATGCATAATGAAAATAAAATGCCTTTTCCAATGATAGAATGTGTAAAAGGCTAAAAACATATATATTCTAACCATAATCAAAAGAGCTCAAAATCTTCCAAGAGGCTGTCTTATACAACACACTAGAGGCTGGTAAATTATGATATTTTTTTTTCTCTTAAGAGTGTAAAGAAGTTGCATTTGGAGTTCCTATCTTTGATTTAAAATGTTTGTATATTGACATTCGTTCTCTTACATAAGACACCAACCTTTTTTTTTTTAAGATGTCAAGTAAGTCAATAAAATTTTTCCATGATTACGTGATGACATATTGGAAAATTCTTTAGCAAACGAGATTTTCGGGCAAATATATATGGTGAAGACCGAGTCCTGAACAGGTTGGATAGCCGGATCCTTATGGCCGAATCAATGACATTCGGATCTAATAAAACAGATAAATCTGGTACTAGGCGGACTAGAATCCTTCTAGAAAAAAGGGGCTATATCTTAATCAAGGTATGATGCTTCTTTACTTGCTTATCAAGGAGTTTAAATCCTGTTCAGGATAGAACTCTACAAAGATACTATTTTACCCTAATTGGAAATCTTTCCTATTAGCCAAACAAGAATATCAATCCTAATCTAATTAAGACAGTTTGGAGCCTATTTAAAGGTCTGTCTACCTCAAAAGGTACAGATAGATTCTCTTATTTTACTCTACTGCTTCTTGATCTCTTACTGACTTGAGCGTCAGAGTATCTTTGTTTTGTTTTGCAATTCTTGACCTAGTCTTTCTTAAAACGAGAAACCTCATAGCGGGTATGAACTTTTCACATAATTTATCATCACGTACGTCACATTTATGTACAAGTCCAACTATCTTCTATGTTTTCATTATTAGTTAGAAAACAATAGAATAATCACTAGCATTTCTATTTCATTCATCATATCATCTTTAGTGTTACTCCAATTTTAATCGAATAATATTTTCATTATTATTTGCAAGATTGCGGTTTGCTATCAATGCACATACAAAGTACTAATACAAACTATTAGTACTATATAAATGGATAAAAAAGGGGATTCAATATCTGCTCTTTAGTATAAGCAAACACTGTATAACCAATTATAAATTCTTGAGAGTTTTGAATGCTCTCGTTACAGATTTCAATAATATAATTGTGTAATAAATTCTTACATTGGCCATATCTAATTATCTGAATGAATGGAATCAATTTTGACATTCAAGCCGATTTCATACAATTGTTTATCCATTAATATCCCCCTAATGATATTCAGAAAATTATTTTGTTGATATGAAAGTATAAGAGAGATTGGTGGTATGCAATAAGGAAGGAGAAGAGAAATTGGGTCGTGAAGGACTGAGGTAAATGGAATACATGTATATATCCATAGCTGTCGTTCCCTCCATTTTCTTCCATCTTTCCCTTCTAATTCAAAGGTTGTCATTTTTAGTAATTTTCACTAACTCAAAACTCCATAAGACATGTTAGTCCATTCATGAGAAATTTTATATTACTTCACGAGTATATACTCCTTAGTTATAGAATGAGATTTATATATTTTTATTATACCTTAAAAAGACATGTATCAACTTTTTTCGCTATTGTATTTTAAAGGAGTACTAAACTTCGAGAGTATTCTCAAATTTTCACTAAAATTCATCCCTTTACAATTGTGATGAATATTTTTGTCACGGTCGTTTCATAAAGCATTTCCAAATTATTTATGTTTCCTGTGAATTACTAACTTAATAACCTTTTTTTATTTAATTATCTTTAAAAGTACGAATACGTACATTTCCATTTCAGTGAATTAATATACATAAACAAGTAATGTACAATATTTCATGGTTAGGACATCTCCAACCCAACGTCAAATTGGGTTGGAGATGCCAAATTTGGTGGTGGGTTTGCTCCAACCCACTGCCAAAAGTTTCCCCATTTATTTGGCGGGGAACAGTGCCCCGTCCAACTTGGTGGGGACTGTTCCCCTCCATTTTTTTTTAAATTTCTTTTTAATTTCTTTTCAATTTTTTATTTTTTTAGTTTTAAAAATATGTATTTATTTTGTGGTATTTGGGTTATGTATTTTTATTAATTTGTGTGTTTGATTTTATTTATATGTGTATTTGTGGTCTTAAATTTTTTTTATAATTTTGCTCAAATTCTTAAAATTTGATTAATTGATAATGATAAAATATCAAATATAAATTAAAATGGTGAAAATTAAAAAAAATATTAATATGTATACAACTTGGAAATATCATAAAATTAATACCAAACAAATATTAAACAAGCAAATAGAAATTGACATTGTATTATAAGTTTCTGCAGGCTACAGTGACAACACAATACCACAACTTTCAAGGTATGTAACAATTACCAACACAAGCTAAAATACATGTCTTTGCACGCTACAGTTGTTCCCACTACCACCACAATGTAATAATGTATCAGAGTTTGAAAAAGAAAAAGGCAACTCTTTGCACGTTACAGTGACAATACAATACCACAACTTTCAAGGTAACACAAGCTAAAACACATGTCTTTGCACGCTACAGTTGTTTCCACTACCACCACAATGCAACAATGTATCAGAATTTGAAAAAGAAAAAGACAAGTCTCTGCATGCTACAGTGATAATCACTAATGACATTCACTATACACCAGAGTTTAAATAAAAAAACTGCAACTCATAATGACATACACTATACGCCAGTGACAACCACTACAACAACAGTAACATACACTATTTCAAATAAAATATCTCTGCAAATGGCACAATAATTGAAAAGATTTCAAATGGTCCAATAATTCATACCACTTCTCTTTAAATATCAAGCATACATCTTTCTTTAATTCACACCATACATCTTTCTTTAATTCACACCATCTACTCTCTTCATTATCTAATACAATATTTCTCTTACTTCTTTCCTTTGAAAATGAATAACAATTTTTAGCTGGGTGATGAAGATCCTACTCAATACCTTTCATCAGATGAGGAAGCTTATATGCAAACTGAAATGTTATTTTTTGCTTTCCAAGAAAATCAAAAGTGTATCATGGAATGTGAAATGGGCAGTCAAAGCAATAATTCATCTCTTGTTGGCTCCGTGAAAGGTCATCAAGTCATCTATCGTAACAGAGAAGAAACAGACTTCATTATTATGAGCACAAGTTTTCCCGACCTCTGTGATGAGAATCCTACGTTACCTTTTTAAGTTGATGAAAGTGAATTGGACTCGAGAATGAGCGGGATGCCACCAAGAATGTCCCGAACGCTTCGAAAACCGAACCATCCTTTATTCGAAACCCCGAGAGAGGTCCTTCGAGTGGTTAGAAGGCTTAGAGGTAAGTGTAAGATTTTAGGGAATCTGCCCTGGCTCTGGTTAGAGCCGCACGGCTGTAGAGCCAGAGCCTCACGGCTGTAATACTATAGTCACATGGCTCTTACGGGCGGCCAACTTGCCTACAGAAAACAGAGCAAGTTGGCAGAGAAGGGCGTGGCTTAAGGGAAATCAGAGCCGAAAAAGTTTGGAGGTCTTATTAATGAGAATTGACAGGAAAAAAAAGGAGGTATAAAGAGAAGAAAAAAAATTGAATCAGAGGGAGGGGATTCTAGAAAAAAAAATCAGAATTGAAAAATTAGAAAGGGGGAAAGTTAGAGAGAGAAGAGAGAAATAGAGCAAGAAAGAAAGAAAAAACATAGAGTAAAAACTAGAAACAAAGACACCAAACACACACCAGAAACTGAGAGGCTAAGGTCTTGATCACTTCTCGTTCGTCTGGGCCTGCCTCGAGATTGTTTCAGATTGATTCGGGACTCAATTTCGGTGTTTCGGTTCGTTTTCAGAATTCTAAGTGCGTTTCGATTTCTCAATCCAATTCCAGGCATTCAATACACTGGAACAACAATAAGGTAAACTTTGAGAGGTCTTAAACTTGTGTTCATTGCTTTTTCGTGCATTTTCTTCTCTGTTTTATTAATTTCCGAAAAGTTGGCTGCCTAACTAGAGCCGCACGGCTGTGTTTGCTTTGAACACAGCCGCACGGCTATAATTCCTTAGACTAGAGCCGCACGGCTGTAATACTATAGTCGTACGGCTGTGTTCTTCCGAGCAAAAACCCAAAAAAGCCCTAAATGACCGAAAGCAGTCGGTTTTCCATTTCATTCATTCTATTATGATCTATTTCGGTCCAAACACATTTGTGCACTATAAAATTTTGGTTTTTGGGTTTCAAATTGCGCAGATATGAGATTTTTAGTTTCCTGGATTTTGATTTTCTGGAATTCGGGGTCGTTAGATCCAAATCGGATCCGTTGTCTAGCATTAGCGAACCCCTGGACCCTATAAAAATCCTAGGAAAGTATAAAAAACAAGTAAAATAGTGATTTTCAAAGCGAGAAAACTGATTTCCGGTTCTGGGTATTATAGCCGCACGACTGTAGTGGTTAGAGCCGCACGACTATAGTCCCCAAAACGAGATAGAATCACAGGATGACCCACACGGACATCTTCGCGCGATGCTTTCTTTAGAATCAAACTGTTTTTGGCATGTTTACCATCATTAGACCCTAGATGTATGTCGAAATTAGGAAACCCACACGAATGGAACCCCGGGTTCTGGGATAACCGACCCGCTAAAAGGAGAAATTTGCATAAAACTAAGCCAACTTGTTTTTCAAAACTGTTTTCCAGCACAAAACCCACAGGGCATTTCAAAACCGTTTTCCAGGTCTAGTCGGGCCAACTGGCCGAGTTGACCCAGCTATCCCCTAAATACATGCCCCCTACTCCTAAAATTCCAATTTTATCCTGTCGTGAGTCCTATTCGTGTTTGTGATATAATTGTGCTAACCATCTGTTTTAGAGCCTTTAGTTTTTCTTTTTATTATTTTAAGTGTATTTAATAAATTAACCTGTGTATTTTAGGCATTTGTAATTTTTAGATCCTTGTGTATCTAGGCGCTTGTAATGTGAGGACGATAGTTTTCCTTTTTATTCGATTTGGTTGTATAAGCTGGCCTCTATTTCTCTGGGTTGTTTTGAATGTACGTTTACTTTTTCACACTTTATTATTCTATAATTTATTTTTGTGATCTGTATGAGCATCGGCTGATAATTAAACATAAATGGGTAGAGAAAGATAATAAGCGAATAAAATATGGTAATATGAATCAGAAAATGAATGCAGGCTTGAGGTTGAATAGGTAAGTTATCCGAACCCTAAATCTCTGGATTAGGTACAGTAGTTAATGCTTGGTAGGGAGCTGTACCGGAATTTCTCGGAAGAGCTGATCCAGGTGGCGACTCTGTCACTGATCTCGAGACTTAGGTTTCGAGGTCTTTAAGTAATAAAATAGGACTTTCTAAAACGTTAAACCAGTTTTCCAAAACTCATATTTAAAAAAAAAGGTTTTCTACAAAAAGAAATTCCTAAATAAATCAATGGTTTTCCTAGAATAAGATAATTAAACCTCGTTTTCCAAAAACAAAAAATTCAAATCCCAGTCTTTTCTTCCTCGGTTCGCTTCGCTGTGTTCCTTCCTTTTTAGGTCATCCGCTCATAATTATGTATGAAGACTATTTCAGTGATAATCCATGATTCAAAGATGATAAGTTTCGAAAAAGGTACAGAATGCAACACGGCCTATTCCACAGAATTGTCAGTGCCGTTAGGCATTATGATCACTACTTTGTACAACGACGCGACACTGTTGGTAGACTTGGTCTATCGACTCATAAAAAAGTTACCCCTGCAATGCGAATATTATCTTATGGTGTTCCTGTAGATGCCCTTGATGAATACACCAAAGTTGCTGAATCAACTGCAATTGAATCCTTCAAGAGATTCTATCGATCTGTTATTGAAATTTTCTTAGAAGAATATCTGACATCACCAAATACTACTGATATCACTAGATTGCTTCATATTGGAAAGAGTCGAGGTTTTCTAGGAATGTTAGGAAGTTTGGATTGCATGCATTGGGAATGGAAGAATTGTCTGCCAGCTTGCCATGGATAATTCAGCGGTCATTCAGGAAAACCAAGTACTATTCTAGAAGCAGTTGCTAATTATGATCTATGGATATGGCATGCTTACTTTGGTATGCCGGGCACCAACAATGACATTAATTTGTTGGATTCATCTCCTCTATTCTCTGATCTTGCTAATGTCATTGCTCCTCCAATCCATTACGAAATTGGAAAGAAGGAATTCAATATGGGCTATTATTTAGCTGATGGAATATATCCAAAACGGTCAACTATTGTTTAAACAATAAAAGATCCTCAAAGGAGAAAGAAAAAACATTTACAATGATGCAAGAAGCATGTATGAAGGATGTTGAGCGTGCGTTTGGAGTTTTGAAATCTCGATTCTCAATTATTGCTAACCCAACATATTTTTGGAGAAAATGTCAGCTGTAAGCGCTGGAATTTTCCAGCCTCAAAAAAAAAAAAAAGAGACTTAAGCCACATGACTGTAACCACAGTCGTGTGACTATATTTACAGTCATACGACTGTAGGATAGCAGCAAGTGCAGCAGCCCATACCGCGAAGAAAAAAAAAGAAACGTGATTTAAGGGGCATTTAATGCCTCCTGCATCCAGAAAACGAGGGAGTGGGGTTAGAAAAGAAAAAGGGAAGCAAAAGGCAGAAGGAGGGGACAGAAAATTTGGGATTGAGGGGAGCTCTTGAGAATGAGAGAAAAGGGAGAAAAATAAACACAAAACACAACCTTCTTCTTCTTCTTTCTTCCTTTAATTCTCGGTCTTATAAAGTTAAAATTGTTAGAATAATAGGTTTAAATTGGATAAATACACACAAATCATTCAAGAGCTTAAATTCGTAACTTATTGGAATTTTTGGATAAAATTTAGGTATCTTGACATATAATGGAAGAGAAGCAATTTAGAGCAAATTCAAGTCGTTTCCCGGGCCAAATCGATGGCGGTTTTGCTTCATCCTCTGTGTGTTTTGGTTTGATTTCGTGCATAAAATCAATTTTTTCTACTTTGCTGTTTCTAGGTAGGATGAACACACGTACGTCTATAATTATAGTCGCACGACTATAATTACAGTCGTACTACTGTACTCAATTCCTACGACCATCCTTTTTCATTTAAAATAATTTTTGGCATTTTTCTGGGCATAGGCGATTTACAGCCGCACGACTGTAGTTACAGTTGCATGGCTATAATCACAGCCGGACGACTGTAATCTTCATTCAGAAACAGAAATTCCACAAAGATCCATAAAAAATCAGAAAAATTATAAAAACTCAAAAAAATCAGAAAATCATCAAAAATGAATTTGTTTTGTGCATGCCACGACCTTAGATTTAATTTTTGAAGTTGTTGGAATTAGAACAATGTAACGACCGAGATCCGAATCTCCTAAAAACCGACCCACTTTACCTGCTAAATGGAAGTAAACCGGAAAAAGAAAATATTTTCAAAAATGTATTTTCTCATGAAACAAAAATACCGGAACGTTTCAAAATAGTTTTCCAGGTCTAGTCGGGCAAACTAGCCCTGTTTACTCAACTACCCCCTAAATGCATGTCCCCAAATCTCTCATTTTCCCGTTCTGTCTATTTGAGTCAGACTTGCTGTATATATCTGTGCTAACCTTTGTTTTGCAGGATTTGATTTGATTTATTTTTATTTATTCATTTTAATTTCAATCCATTAGATACTCATGTAAAATAGGCGATTGTACCCCAATCCCTGAATTATACAAATGTATCCCCTAGGATAGTTTATTTGTGATTCGATTGGGTTGTATTAATTTATTTATTTACTGCTTTTTGTTTATGTGTACGCTGTATGATTAAATCAATAAAAATCAACTTTAGAAATATAAAATATCACCAATGAATATTGGCCAAATTTATTTTGATTAGACATGAAATAAGGGATTTATCCGAACCTAGATCTCTGGAAAGTGTAGCGGCCCTCGTCCGGTTCAGCTATGCTATAATTTCCCGGTTTAGCTGAGCCGGGTGGCGACTCTTCACTTTCCATTGAGACTTAGGTCTCGATTTTTTTACGAAATAATTTAATTTTCCAAAACCAAATTTTCGTTCCAAAAACCCCCGCAAGGGAGGGTTGCTGGATATAGAGGCTCCCTTCCGAGAGAGGAAAACATTGTCCACTCACAGTGGCGACTCCGCTGGGGATTTCTTACAAAAGTTTTCTTACAAAAGTTTTCTTAAAACCTAAAAGAATTTGACAAGCCCTGAAAAATGTCTAATCAAAATAAGGTGGATGATTCTTGCATGGTATTTTATCTTGCATTTTAGTTAGACATCCTCGCATTAGGTTAAGTATCCAATTTTCAACCCGGTGAATTGTTAAAGTGTCGCCTATGTTCCTTATGGTCTTAGGGGCACGGATACGAAACACCACCCATAGCCTCGTACGTACCCCTTCGTTCGGATCCTTGAGTGGGTAGAAGTGAGGAGTATATTTTGCTATAGGGACCTTGATTTTATCCCGACTTGGACCGAACTCATGTCGGCAACCTTAGTTAGATTCACTTAAGATACCAAAACAAATCGCATGAATGTTATAATTATGCCTTCATCATCCCCGGTTGATGATCGAAATGAACCCCTCCTAGGACTCGGTTAGAATTTTCTCAAAAATTGACCACGATTAGAGGAATAAGGTTGGAGGAATACGCATCGCATGCTATATGCTACGTGTTTCTTGTTCTTTTATAACATACCATCATCAACATTTTCCATAAACATGACATGCTTCACGCAAAGCATTTGTGTGATACTAACTCACATCTTTTGTGCAGTCACTTGCACTGTATTTTTTGTGTGTAAATACATTAATCACCCGTGTGACATTCATATTAACCATTCCTTCTACAACCATAATATTATATTTGTGTCCTAACATTTTCACGACATCATCATGTATGTCATGCATCCTAACCACATTTTTTTGCAACCATTTGCATTTTGTGTGACACAAGCATTCATGTCATCTCATCTTAGTTAAACTAAGGACATTCCAAGGATGCCCATCAGGGTCATTTCATTTCATAACATATAGGGAGTCCCAAAACTACCCGTGTTCTGCCCGTGCACTGGATTGCACTTGGCCATTTCACCAGACCATTTCATTTAATAGGAGACCACAATGGTCTTAAGTCTATTTTCGTGTGGCAGGTCACACGATATCATTACATGGCATCATGTCATTTATCATTGGTGTCATGGTGATGCCGAAGTTCTGTTGGGGTGTCGCTATCCACTCCGGATTGTTCCATGACATTATTATATCATTTGAGGTACTCCACGAGTACCGGATTACTACATATATAAGTGCATTATCAAATCATGAGAGGTGTTCCACGAACGCTAAACCTCTATCTGTGTCCCAAGTTACACACGACTCAATTGCAATATCACGTCATGTCAGATGCCCTAAAAGTGTCGAAACTCTGCCCGTGGGTTAACCCCCATGTGACCATCTCACTTCATCTCATAGACTTATAAAGCGTCGAAACTCTATCCGTGTGTCAGCACACACGCGACCATTTCACAAAATCCACTAGGTGCCTCAAAAGCGCCGAACCCCTATCTGTGTGGCGGTCCACACGGGATCTTTTTGCATTATTTCTTGCATGGCATTGGGTGTTCTTGGAATGTCCGAAAAAATAAATAAATAAAGATCATCCTCATCATCATTTCCCTCATGATATCATTTCCCTCATGATATGATTTCCCTCATGATATCATTTCATCCATTCATCATAAATCATTCTTGATGTCTCACTCTTTATGTCACCATTTCATTCACTTATTGTCCTTAACATTTCTCTTATGATGACAAGCAAAGTAAGCTGGAGTAGCCCCGAACAAGGTCACAGACTACAAGAGAGAATGAAAAGAAGAAGACAGTTGTGGCAAGTGAGGAATCAGAATCTGTTGAAGAATTTGAGATGGCCAACCAAACACCTAATGTCACCGATATCTTGAGGGATTTCTTGAAATCTCAGGACTTCCGTGATATTCTGAACGAGGAGATGTGGGCAGTCGCAAGGGAAACTGGTGAAAATGGCAATAGTGGGGTTGGAAAAGAAAAAAAGCGTGAATCATCTCAACATGGGACTGATGCCTCAGCTAGTGTAAAGAAGCTACAGGAAATTAAGGCTGCAATGGATAAGAAACTGAAGGCCAAATGTTTAGAACTGGACGAACTGGCTGTGGCATTAAAAAAGTGGGCCAGTATCAGTTTGGACTCCAAGAGGGGAGTGAATGTAGATGCTATGATCAGCAAGAGCATTGAAAATTTCCCTGTCGGGTTTCAAGTGCCAAAGATCCCTCCCTACAAGGGGATTGGATCGCCAGAAGCCCATGTGAATCTGTACAGCCGAATAATGTTGACAGCAGGAGCCACCAAGCAGCAGTTAATCAACTTCTTCCCAACCACACTTGACGGGGGAGCTTTGACCTGGTATAATTCTCTGTCTGAGGAGGAGCAGTCAGCCTGGGAAGTTTTGTCGGTGTCTTTCATCAAATACTATAGCTTCAATACTAAGATCCAGGTGAAGCTGTATGACTTGAAGAGGATTCAGCAGAAGCCAAACGAGTCCTTTGATGAATACTATCAGAGATGGATGAATAAGATGATTCTGCTGAAGAACCGCCCTGAGGAGGATGAGTTGATTCAAAAATTGATTGATGGTAGCAGGGACCTTTATAGAAACAACATGAAATTCCACTCTTTCAATGAACTCAGTAAGGTGTACAGTATGGCCATGAAAATCAAGAGAGACGAAAAAGAAAAGGCTGTAAGCCATAAGGGTAGTAGAAGCTCTGGGTACCGGTCGACTACTACAGCTGGGTCAAGCAGTGGGTCTGGTTCTGGTTCTGCAAGCAAAGGAGGGCAAGTTTTAGAGGTTAAGTAAGCTGGGGTTACTGCAGTGTCTCAGCAGCGAGGAAACCAAAGCAAAGGTCCGGAGGGTCACGGCATATCCCCTTGGGCCTTCTTCTTGGCCAAGATCTTTGTGAAGTGCAGGAATGGCGGTCTGTTAAGCTCTATCAGGCCATTCGAGAAATCAGCGGGCGAGGAGAAGGACAACTTCTGTACTTACCACGTCATGGTAGGACACAGAACCAACAACTGTTATAGGTTGAAGGATGCCATCCAGAAGCTGATTGACGAAGGGAAGTTACAAGAGCCTGCCAAACCCAGTACGAAGACTAATCCGCTGCCAACATTTGAAAGGCAGGTCGGTATGGTACAGTCGGGGCTACCGGTGTGAACACAGAATTTTTTGAAAAAAAAGGAAAAAAAAGTGAAATGGTCGTGTACTATGAATTACAATCATACGACTGTAATTACCAAGCATTACAGTCGTACGACTGTAGATCCCCTTTCTGACATTAAGGCAATACCCAATGGGGAGAGGCATGGGTGTATTTTAGAGGCATTAATGCCTCTGATTGCCCTTTTTTGGGCTATAAAGACCAGGAAAAAAGGGAGACATGGGGGTTGACGGGATTTGGATTGAAGAGAGCTCAAAGTGGGCATTGAGAGAAGAGAAAAGAAGAGAAGAAAAATAATATTTTCTCCTATTATTTTCTTTTTAATCTTTGTATTATGAGGTTGGTAGAAATCATAGGTTAATAATTTGTCACTCAAAAATAATAAATCCCAGAATTTGAATTTGATTAAATCCGCAACTTGTGGAGATTTTCGGACCATATTTTTATACCTTAGTATTCAAAGGAGAGGAGGCAATCCGGGGCTAATTCAAGGCGTTTTTCCGGATAAATTGACGGTGGATCTATGCTACAAGGGTAACGACACTTAAAATTAGTGTTTTGCTTCATTTTCTGGATGATTTAGCTCATTTTCGTGCATTAAAACCCCCATAAAATCAAAATAAAAGTCTGTTGTTTCTGGGTAGGATGAACACTCGTATTGCTGTTCTTGTAAGGATGACTAGTCGTATGACTATAATTACAGTCGTGGTACTGTAGCTACAGTCGTACGACTGTAGTTACTATTCATAGAAACGGGAAAATTCATAAAAAAATCCAGAAAAATTCATAAAAATCCAGAAAAATCCTAAAAGAAACCATAAAAATCATAAAAATCAGTAAATCATCAAAAACAAACCAAAATGAATTTATTTAATGTATCCGTGACCTTAGATTTAATTTTTGAAGTTATCACACTTAGAACAGAGCAACGACGGAGATCCAAGTCCCGAAAATCGACTCATATTTACATGCTAAATGGAAGTAAACTGGAAAAAGAAAATATTTTCAAAAATATATTTTCTCATGAAACAAAAACACAGGAAAGTTTCAAAACCGTTTTCCAGGTCTAGTTGGGCGAACTAGCCGAGTTTACCCGACTACCCCCTAAATACATGCCCCCAATCTCTAATTTCCCCGTTCTGTTTATTTGAGTCCAACTTGTTGCATGTATTTGTGCTAACCTTTGTTTTGCAGGGTTTAGTTTATTTATTTTCATTTATTTATTTTAATTTCAGTCATTAGATATTCGTGTAAAATAGGCGGTTGTACCCCGATCCCCGAATTAAACAAATGTATCCCCTAGGATAGTTCTTTGTGATTCGATTGGGTTGTAATAATTAATTTACTTACTGCCTTTTATCCGCATGTATGCTGCATGATTAAAATCAATAAAAATCAATCTTAGAAAAATAAAATGCTATCAACAAACATTGGCCAAATTTATTTTGATTAAACATGAAATAAGGGACTTGTACGGACCTAGATCTCTAAAAAGTGTAGCAGTCCTCGTCTGGTTCAACTACACTGTAATTTCCCGGTTGAGCTGAGCCGGGTGGTGACTCTTACACCTTCCATCGAGACTTAGGTCTCGATTCTTTTATGAAATAATTGAATTTTCTAAAACAAAGTTTTTAGCTATAAAAAAAACCTATGTGAAGAAGGGTTGCCCGACATTGAGGCTCCCTTCTGAGAGAGGAAAACGTCGTCCGCTCACAACCGGACAACTTCATTTTTTCCCAAATCCTGCAAGTGAACCCCACCATACAGTCTGTGATGGCCAATGATACTAAGGCAAAGTTAGAGTGTGGAGAGCTGATAGAGTAGAGGGAGGTGAAGCCTGTGTGCTTGGATGACTTGGATTCAGAAGATGAGTATGAAGAATATGGCTGTGGTGAGACAGTTAAGCTGCCAGTTGTCGAGAAGCCAAAAATTCCTAAAGTCTGGAATGTAACAAGGAGTGGTAGGGTCTACCAGCTAGTGGTTCAGCAGAATGAGAATACTCCAGTAACCGGACCAAGCAGCACGTCGGCACTGAAGGAAGTAGAAAAGGAAGATTTGGTCATCTCACAACTGAAAAAAGATTCCAGCTCAGGCCAATCTGTGGCACTTGTTGCTGACCTCCAAGAAGCATAGTGCTGCGTTGGTTAAAAAGTTGTTTGAAATTGAAGTGTCTCCAATTGCTTCTCCGGAGGCTATTTGCTGCTTACTGGACAAGATTCATGTAGGATCCCCTGACATTGTATTTTTTGAGAAAGATCTGCCACACCAGGGAAGGGCTCACAATAAAGCTCTTTATATTAAGGTCAACATCATGGACAGGGTTTTGCCATGTGTGATAGTAGATGACGGATTTTCCCTGAATATATGTCCTTCGAAGATGTTACAATTCCTGGGTCTAAGCGAAGATAGTTTGAAAAAGTCCTCCACAATGATCAGGGCTTATGATGATTCAAAAAGGACTGTGATTGGAACTTTTGAAGCTGAGGTGGAGGTAGGACCGGTTAAGTCGACGGTCACCTTTACTGTGATTGACATTCCAGTTAACTTCTCCTTGCTGTTAGGGAGGCCATGGTTTCACCTACTGGGGGGTGTCCCTTCAACTTTGCACTAGAAGATAAAATTCTCGATAAGTAATGAAGTCGTAATAGTTGAGGTAGACTCATAGTCTGTGATCGCTGTAGTTAATAAAGAGATCATACCATTCGGCGGATTCCAAGTCACCATGGTTAGTGAGGAGGAAACCACGGATGCTCTGATGGTCATCTACGAGAACTATATGCCAGAATGGTTATCTAAGTACTTCCACAAATAGAATTTTTTTTGGGGTGTGGGACTCGGAGCTAATTTACAAGGTGTGCCCGAAGTTAACATTGATTCTGGAAAGCCGAGGCAGTTCGGCTTAGGCTACACAGCAAGGGCATCTGAGGAGAAAAGCCTGAAGATGGGAAAGAATGGCAAGCCCATGATGAAGCCTTTCATTAAGGCTAAAGAAGAGCTGTATCATGGTCAAGCTAAGCCAATGAGAGTTGGGAGTATTGAATACCCGGGCTTTAAGATATTCTCTGATGTTGTGGACTTTAAGAAGAGCCGCAAGGAGCCAATAGCATCTGTGATAGTCAAAGAGGCAGTTGTTAAGCCTGTCTTCCTACAAAATGAGCCATCTGAAGTGATAGCAAAATCAGCGGAAATGTCCAAGCAGAAAGCTGAGGTGAAAATCTGTGATGAATCTGTAGAACCAATTTTGGAGGCGCTGGCTACCGCCTTAAGCAAGGCGTTTGGGAAATCTAAAGAAGGGTCTGAGAAGGAGTTGGTGACTGAGGCAAGTCTAAATTCTGTAGTTGACAAAGTAGCTAAGATCATGAAAAAGGCTAAGGTGCAGATGGCTGAGATCGGGGAGACTGCTATCTCTACTGAACAAGTGGCCAAAGTACTGTAGATCTGGACAATGTCCTGGAGCTGAACGAGAAAGATAAAGAAATGCAAGGTCCTCTACCTGTGGAGGATAAAAATGATTTTGTTGCTTTTATTTCTTCCATTTTCAATGTGAATGATGTACTCTATAACAAGTTTAATGCAATGAAATCCCAGTTTGCTTACTTGTGTATGTTTATCCTGATAATTCTGCATATGCATTTGAATCACCATCGAGAATATTTAGCATTCATGACACTGCATTGCATGAAATCAATATAAGTACAAAAGAAAATCCCAAAATGGTATTCATTTCACATGAACTAAAACCCAAGGAAGAGAGAGAATTGACAAAAATATTGGAAAAACATGTTAAAGCTTTCGCTTGGTTATAAGAGGACATGCAGGTGTAGACACAGAAATAGCAGTTCACAAGATCCCAACAGACCCTAAGTTCAAGCCAGTAAGGCAGAAACTGAGAAGATTGAGGCCAGAATGGGCTACATTGGTGAAAGAAGAAATGCTTAAGCAAATCAAAGCCAAGTTCCTCGAAGTGGTGGAATACACAGAATGGCTAGTGAACATCGTTTGAGTACTTAAAAAGGATGGAAGGGTCAGAGTGTGTGTCGACTACAGGCAGGGATCTGAATAAGGCATGCCCAAAAGATAACTTCCCACTGCCTCATATCGATGTCCTGGTTGATAGTGTAGCCAAGGCGGCTATGTATTCTTTCATGGATGGGTTTTCAGGATATAGTCAGATCCTGATGGATATAATTGACAAAGTGAAGACTGTAGGGATTTGTCACCGGAAATCAACCGATAAAAGCAGAAGAACGCGGTAATTTCCTCAAATCCGTGCCCAGGAGAAATTGAAATGGAAATTGTAAAACTTAAAATTAACCAACAAGAGATTGATCTCTTACCCGGATTATCTCTACAAGAGATGGATGTAGACTGCAGGAATCAAGGTAGAATCACTCCTCGTTCATGTACACGAACGCCTTACGAACACAACCCATGCTAGCATCGAAAAATCACGAACTTTGGAGAGGGAGAGGATGAGAATTTTTGGCTAGCCTTTCTTGTCACACCTTGGCCAAAATTACCTAGGGTTGTTTTAACCCTAGGTGGCTAAAATTCTCCTTGAGAATTTTGGCCCAATCGGCTCACCATGTCTGGGCTTTCCTTCTTTCATTTTTAAGCCCAAATCTATTTTAATTTGTTTGGTTTAAATTAATTTCAAGCCCAACTTTAATTTGCGCATGTATATAATACAAAATAAATTCATATGTAAACCTATACATATAAATATTTCCACCTAGGAAATAATCTCATAAATTAATCCAATTAATTATGAGAAAGCCAATCAAATATTAATCTTATTATTATGATCAATCCAATTGATCCTTATAATATAATTAATATAATCCTCTCTCTCCAGAGTTTATACTCCAAGTATATAGGTGATTCCTTAAGTCTGTGTTCAGTCGCTCAGTGTGTACGATCCCGTGGGCCCATCTTTATGTTGGCAGTGGGCCTGTGGCCCACAGACTGTAGTTGGGCTCTAGCAAGCCATTGTAGCCCCCAATTAAGATGGAGATGGCAGTCCAACTGTAATCATAACCCTGTAGTTTGAATTTGTATATCTCATATCATTGATATCGGCATCCAACACAGAGGTATGGATTGATCACCCTCTTTTGTGTCCGGACATTTACTTGATCCCGAATGTACTGATGCTCACAAACAAGTTCCAACTTGTTTGGGTGTGGCCACACTCTTATCAGTCACATTCATCAAGAGGCCGGTGATATCTTCTCAGTGGATTACTGAGTGACAAATTCTTTCTGCATATCCATAGCATTGTCATGCTAAGTGACATACTCGAAAGTACCCATACTTGGCACCCTATTACAGGCCCTTTAGGCATACCCCTAAGTATGCGACCTCGCATGCAACACCATCATATGGTCAGGTCAAAGGATCCATACAAGTACTACACGAGAATCGCTTGTGATACTATACCATATGGATTTCTCGTTTAGTGGATCTATCCAATACCATGCCCCTTTTGCATATACCCATTAACTTGGTTGACATCCCATGTCCAATGACCAGTAAGACACCGCCATACAACTAGGTTAATAATAGCCTTTAGTTCCATTCATTCCCATGACTGGAACAGATTACAGATCTCTTTATGGCCATATCGTTTACCCTATCCATAGTTTTACTGCCAAGTGCATGATACTTGTCATCATGGATATGGATATGTCCATTGGATACTTCATTTAAGATATTGCACAAGATATATATATAATAAATGAATTAATGCCTTTATTAATAACACCAAAATGAGTATAATACATAAATCCAATAAATGTATAATACAAATACAAGGTCCAATGCCTCGGGACTAGGGCATATCCAACAATCTCCCACTTGCACTAGTTCCAACTAGGCATGGGCCTAATCCCTACAGATCTAGTATAACCCTCGTGCTTGGGCTGAGCTAGTGCCTTGGTCAAAGGATCTGTGACATTATCCTTCTGCTGGCCTTTGGGTTGGGCCTTGGCCTTCTTGGCTTTGGCCTTTTTGGCCTTAGCCTTGGCCTTTTCCTTGGCCTTACCCTTAGCAAGAGGAGCGTTCCCCTTGTTAACCAGCAGCACCGGCGGAGTCTTCTTAATCGACTGCTCAGTAAGCTTCAGCATCCCATGCAGCTCACTGACAGTGCGGTTCATCCCTTGCATATTGTAGTTGAGGATGAACTGATCATAAGAATCCGGCAAGGACGCGAGGATTGTGTCCACCGCTAACTCTTGAGAGATAGGCGATCCGAGACGGGCCAAAGTATCCAAGTAGCCCTTCATCTTGAGCACGTGAGCACTCACAGATGTCCCGGCCCCCATCTTACAAGAGTGGAATGCCTTATTGGTCAGGTACCTTTCCTGACGAGCTTGCTCCTGAAACATCTCATTGAGAGTTGTTATCATAGCATAGGCTTGATGGTCCATAAACTGTTTTTGCAGTTCGGGGACCATGCACGCCAACATAAGGCACGTCACATCCCGGTTGTCCTTGACGTGCGCCTCGTATTCCGCTAGCTGTGCAGCCGTTGGATTACGTCCCTGAGGCGCAGCCGGCACAGGCCTTTCCAGCACATACTCTTTTGACTCTTGTCTTAGAACTATTCTCAAGTTCCTAGACCAGTCTAAAAAGTTAGGACCGGAAAGCTTGTCCTTCTCAAGAATCGATCGCAGTGATAAGGTATTAGTGTTTGCCATTTGGGTGTTTCTACACAGAAAAACATTTAGAGTGTTAATAAAGGGCTTTACTTTGTTGTTCCCATATAAAATTAATAATGAATCAAGTTATTAATTTAACCGAGTTGTTGGGCTCATGGGCCGAGATCCATATTTCATTAAGATATAGCCAAACGAGGGTTTGGTACAACTATACCTCAATTATTTAGGTAGGAACGCCGTCCAATCCCAACCTAGGGACTCTCTGTTTGATGGGCTTGTTGGCACTTACCCATCTGTGCTTAGGGCCAGGAGAATCCTACTACCCATGCTAAGTCAAAACCTCCATTCAAGTGTTAGAGTATCCCATACTCTAACCCAGTACAAAGTGACAATACTCCAGTGCATCCTGCGAGGGCATGGTCTACAACTGGCCTATTCCCACCTCGATTCGGTTTTGAACGAGGGAAGCACTTTTAAGCGACTTAGTAATTTCCGTTTGGTTATTAGATTCAATTATAACGGCTTACATACATAAGGCGGGTGAATGAGCTATATGTAACATACATTCATACATGCAAATGAATATAAAATGATTAAACAAAATTAAAATGGACTGCTATGGGCCTATATTACATCCTAATATTATTCTAGTAAACCTATACTAGAAACATATATTAGGCGGGCCTCCATCTTCTCCTTCTGGGCTTGCACCTCCAATTTGGGCTTGCACCTCCATTTGGGCTTGCACCTCCAATTGGACTCACCACTCCATGGGCTTCTTCTTTTACAAATTTTATAATACTTAACTTAAATAAAATAAAATTACATTAAAAGAAAACAACACGCAGGCCGTATTTACCCAAAAGAAAAATACAACCCAACTCGTAAAAGGCCCAATAGCATCCAATCATACATTCATTCAACTATACATATGCATCCAATACATACAATTCAAAAGCATGTCAAAATGCATGATTTAAGCCCATTTAAATTATGTCAAAGCCATTATTGGGAAATCGCCAATTTCGGCCCACCATGGTTCTAACCCTTAACGGGCTTTGGGCCTCCAGCCCAGGCAGTCCAACTGCTCCCACTGGAATTGGGAAACCATGGGTCCAATTTAGCCGTCCGAGTAATTGTGCCAAAATTACCCGAACCAATTTCCATTAACCATATTAATTTCCAAAACTAATATCACATGAACGAAATAAAATTCATCCAAGAAACCATGCGCATTTAAATTACATAAATTTAAACACACGAATTTTAAAACCAATTAAAATTTCAAAACTGGACCCCGAACCCAAAAGACCCGCAAAATCCAAAAAACTGGGCCCGGCCCGCTGCTACTGGAACCAGCGGCTGCTGCCCGCCTCCCGCCGCCGGCAGCCCCGCCCCCGGGAGGCCGATTTTTTTTTTTTTCTTTTTTTAAACAGAATTAAAAAAATAAAACAACCAATCACCATCCAAAGCAATTCACCAAGAATTACAAAATTACACAATAAAATTAAACTAACATAAACCTATATGCAAATTTAATTTTCATTGCATAAAACATATGGGAAAATCATAAAACCCATACCAAGAATCCCAATCAAAAACATCCAATTTCAAAACAGGGATTCAACCAAATTAATCAATTTCCACGGATCAAAAGCCCGCTCTGATACCACTGTTGGGATTTGTCACCGGAAATCACCCGATAAAAGCGGAAGAACACGGTGATTTCCTCAAATCCAGTCCCAGGAGCAATTGAAGTGGAAATTGAAAAACTTAAAATTGAACAGAAAGAGATTAAAATTTCATACCAGAAAAATCTCTTTCAGAGATGGATGATGACTGCAGAACTCAATTTAGAATTCCTCCACTCTCACGTACACGAACGCTTGGCGAATGCAACCCGTGCTAGCGTCGGAAAAACAAAACCAATGGAGAGGGGAGCTAGGAAATTTCGGCTAGTATTGTTTTTGCTAGGGTGGCCGAAATTTCTAACCCTAGGTATTTATACCTAGGGTTGGCCGAATTCCCTTAGGGGAATTCAGGCCCATCTTGACTCCCTTCTATTTTGTGCGGGCTTCCATGTTTTAATTTAGGCCCAGTCTAATTTTAATTATTCTGGTTTAAATTAATTTCAAGCCCAATTTTAATATACCCATGTATTTAATATATTACTTCAAGTAATATATTATTTACATCTAATTTAAAATTAGTTTGACATTTAATTTAATCCATCAAATTAAAATTAACTCAACACAAAATAAAATCATATGTAAACCCATACATATGAATATTTCCACCTAGGAAATAATTTCATAATTAATCCAATTAATTATGAAGAGCCAATTGAATATATTAATTTTATTATTATGACCAATCCAATTGATCTTTATAATATAATTAATATATACACACTTCTCTCTTCATTGTGTATACTCCAAGTATACATGTGATTCCTTAAGTCTGCATTCTATCGTTCTGTGTGTACGATCCTGTGGGCCCATCTTTATGTTGGCAGCGAGCCTTTGGCCCGCAGACTGTAGTTGGGCTCTAGCAAGCCACTGCAGCCCCCAATTAAGATGGAGATGACAGTCTAACTGATATCATAACCCCGTAGTTTAAACTTGTACATCCCATGTCATTGATATCGGTGTCCAACACAGAGGCATGGATTGATCACCCTCTTTTGTGTTCGGACATTAACTTGATCCCGAATGTACTGATGCTCACAAACAAGTTCCAACTTGTTTGGGTGTGGCCACACTCTTATCAGTCACATTCATCAAGTGGCCGGTGATATCTTCTCAGTTGGTTACTGAGTGACAAATCCCTTCTGCATATCCATAGCATTACCATGTTCAGTGACATACCCAAAAGCACCCATACTTGGCACCCTATTACAGGCCCTTTAGGCGTACCCCTAAGTATGTGACTTCACATGTAACACCATCATATGGTCAGGTCAAAGGATCCATACAAGTACTACATGAGAATCCATTGTGATACCATACCATGTGGATTACTCGTTTAGTGGATCTATCCAGTACCATGCTCCCAGGCATGTACCCATTAACTTGGTTGACATTCCATGTCCAATGACCGGTAAGACACCGCCATACAACCAGGTTAATGATAGTCTGTTGTTCCATTCATTCCCATGACTGGAACAGACTACGGATCTATTTATGGTCATATCGTTAACCCTATCCATGGTCTTACTGCTAAGTGCATGACACTAGTCGTCATGGATATAGATATGTCCATTGGATACTTCATTTACTATACTGCACAAGATAAATATAATAAATGAATTGATGCCTTTATTAATGACACAAATGAGTACAACACATAAACCCAATAAATGTATAGTACAAATACAAGGACCAATGCCTCGGGACTAGGGCATTTCCAACACTTATGTGATCGGGGGCTCATTAGCTTGTGCAACGGCCCCATCGTTGTCACAGAAGATATCAACTGGGTCCTGGATAGTTGGTACTACTCCCAACTCAGTGATAAACTTCCTTATCCACACAGCTTCCTTAGCTGCATAACACACCAAGATGTACTCAGCTTCTATTGTAGAGTCCGCGATGGTTGGCTGCTTTGAGCTCCTCCAGTTTATAGCACCACTATTTAGTCAAAACACATACCTAGACTGCGACTGGTACTCATCCTAGTCGGTCTGGAAGCTTGCATCAGTGTACCCAGTAACTGATAGTACTTCCTGATCTCTATACACTAAGAAGCTATCCTTAGTTTGGTTAAGGTACTTGAGGATTGCCTTAACAGCCTTCCAGTGATCCTCCCCAGGATCCTACTGGTACAGACTTGTCATACTTAGTGCAAAGGCAACATCAGGTCTCGTACATAGCATGGAGTACATAATCGATCCTATAGCCGAAGCATATGGAACCAATTTCATGTTCTCCCTGTCCTCCTTTGTCTTAGGATAGTTCTTCTCACTATGTTTCAGCCCATGACCCATTGGCAAGAAACCTTTCTTAGCCCGGTCCATGCTAAACCTTTTCAGAACTTTGTCCATGTATGAGGCCTCACTTAGGCCCAGAAGCCTATTTGATCTATCCCTATAGATCCTGATCCCTAGGATCATCTCAGCTTTGCCTAAGTCCTTCATTATGAAGCACTTACACAGCCACTGCTTTACCCTTTACAGTGTAGGTATATCGCTTCCAATTAGTAGGATGTCGTCTACGTAAAGTACCAGGAATATGACAATGCTCCCACTAGTCCTCTTATACACACAAGGCTCATCTTGATTCTGTATGAAGCCATAATCCTTTATAGCTTCATTGAATCTAAGATTCCAACTTCGGGATGCTTGCTTCAGTCTATGAATGGATCTTTGAAGTTTGCATACCCTTCCTGGATACTCTGGATCGAAAAAACCCTCAGGTTGTGTCATGTACACATCCTTGAGTAGCTTTCCATTAAGGAAAGCGGTTTTGACATCCATTTGCTAGAATTCATAGTCGTACCATGCGGCTATGACCAGCAAGATCCTGATGGATTTGAGCATGGTTACTGGTGAGAAAGTTTCATCATAGTCTATTCCATGGACTTGTCTGAAACCTTTCACAACCAGACGCCCCTTGAAGGTATTATCAGCTTTTAGCTTGTAGCACCACTTGTAACCAATTACCTTAGCACCCAGAGGTGGATCAACCAAGTTCCAAACCTGGTTATTGTACATAGATTGCATTTCTGCCTTTATGGCTTTACGTCAATTTGCAGACTGTGGGCTTGCCATAGCCTCCTGGTAGGTTTTGGGTTCTTCCTCATCCTAGATGAGAAGAGTTTGATCATCGGTAATGAGGAAACCATACCTCTCTGGTTCTCGACGATTCCTACTAGAACTTCTAGGCCCTTGTGTGGCCTGGGTCAGTGCTTCCTCCTGTGGAAGCTCCACCGGGGCCTCCGAGTTATCCTCTTCAGGAGCTTGTGGACTTTGAACTTCCCTGAGTTCAACATAGCTCCCACTATCTTTCTCAGAAAGGAACTCCTTTTCTAGAAAGACCCCCTTCCTTGCCACGAACACCTTGTTCTCAGTGGGGTTGTAGAAGTAATACCATTTGGTTTCCCTAGGGTAGCCCACAAACAAGCATTTATCGGTTTTGGGCCCCAGCTTGCCACTAGTCAATCTCTTGACATGTGCTTCGCATCCCCAAATCCTTAGGAAAGACATATTGGGCTCCCTACACATCCATATCTGATATGGGGTCTTTTCCACTACCTTAAGTATTATTTAAAATAAGAGCAGCTGTCTCGAGCGTGTGTCCCCAGAAACTAATTGGGAGAGAGGCTTGACTCATCATTGAGCGGGCCATGTCCAACAGGGTCCTATTCCTCCGTTCAGACACCCCATTCCATTGTGGTGTTCCTGGAGGAGTGAGCTGTGGAAATATTCCATGCTCTCTCAAATATGAGTCAAACTCTAGGCTTATATACTCACCTCCTCGGTCCGACCAAAGGGTTTTGATATTCTTTCCTAGCTGGTTCTGTACTTCGTTCCTAAATTCCTTGAACCTATCAAGGGTCTCAGATTTATGTTTCATCAGATAGATGTAGCCATATCTGCTGAAATCATCCGTGAACGTGATGAAATACAGATGTCCACCTCTGGTCGTTGTGCTCATGGGCCTACATACGCCTGAATGTATTAGGTCTAATAAGCCAGTGGCCCTTTCAGCCTTCTTACTAAAAGGCGCCTTGGTCACTTTTCCTTGTAAACATGACTCGCATATATTAATTGACTCCAAGTCAAATGACCCTAAGACTCCAGTTTTGTGAAGCCTAGCTATGTGCTTCTCGTTTATGTGGCTTAAATGACAATGCCATAGGTAGACAAGATTAAGTTCGTTGGGCTTAACCCTTTTAGTGTTTATGTTATAGACATGATTGGTTTCATTTAAGTCCAGGATATATGGCCATTATTCAATAGAGCATCTCCATAAAATAATCCCCCTCTAGATAAAGAAATTCTACCATTCAATATAGTAAAATAAAATCCAGAAATATCCAACATTGAAACTGAAATAATATTCATGCACATAGCACAAAATAACATTGTTCCAAAATCAAAACCAATCCACTAGGCATTATGAGGTGATATTCACCGATCTCTATGGCAGCAACCCTTGCTCCATTTCTGACCCGCAAGTCCACCTCCCTCGATCCTAGTGACCTTCTGTTCTTAAGTCCCTACACATTGCAACAAATGTGAGAACGAAATCCAGTATCCAATACCAAGGATGTTGAAACAATAAGGTTAATGTCTATGACATAAATACCTGACGAGGACGCACCCTGGGCCCTCCTCTGCTCTCCCATCAGCTTGGGACACCATCTCTTCCAATGGCCTGCCTGCTTGCACCCGAAACAGACATCCTCAGGACTTACCTTTTGCTGGGCCTTGGCCTTCTTAGCCTTGGCCTTCTTGGCCTTGCCCTTGGCAAGAGGAGGGTTCCCCTTGTTGACCAGCAGCACCAGCGAAATCTTCTTGATAGACTGTTCAGTAAGCTTGAGCATCCCATGCAGCTCACTAACAATGCGGTTCATCCCTTGCATATTATAGTTCAGGATGAACTGATCATAAGAATCCAGCAAGGATGCTAGGATTGTGTCCACCGCCAACTCCTGAAAGATGGGCGATCCGAGACGGGGCCAATGTGTCCAAATAGCCCTTCATCTTGAGCACGTGTGACCTCATAGATGTCCCAGCCCCCATTTTACAGGAATGGAATGCCTTATTGGTCAGGTACCTTTCCTGACGGGCTTGCTCCTGAAACATCTCGTTAAGAGTTGTTATCAAAGCATAGGCTTGATGGTCCATAAATTGTTTTTGCAGTTCGAGGACCATACAGGCCAACATAAGACATGTGACATCCCTATTATCCTTGACATGCACCTCGTATTCCTCCAGCTGGGCAGCCGGTGGATTACGTCCCTGAGGCACAGCCGGCATAGGCCTTTCCAATACGTACTCTTTGGACTCTTGTCTTAGAACTATCCTTAAGTTCCTAGACCAGTCCAAAAAGTTGGGATCGGAAAGCTTATCCCTTTCTAGGATTGATCGCAGTGATAATGAGTTGTTACTTGCCATTTTAGAGTTTCTACACAGAAAAACATTTGAGTATGTTAATAAAGGACTTTACTTTGTTATTCCTATATATAATTAATAATGAATCAAGTTATTAATTAAATCGAGTTGTTGGGCTCATGGGCCGAGATCCATATTTCATTAAGATATAGCCAGGCGAGGGCCTGGTACAACTATACCCTAATTAATTAGGTAAGAACGCCGTTCAATCCCAACCTAGGGACTCTCAGTTTGATGGGCTTGTTGGCACTTACCCATCTGTGCTTAGGCCAGGAGAATCCTACTACCCACACTAAGTCAAAACCTCCATCTAAGTGTTAGAGTATCTCGTACCCTAACCCAATACAAAATGACGATACTCTAGTGTATCCTGCAAGGGCAAGGTCTACAACTGGCCTATCCCCACTTCGAGCTGGTTTTAGATGAGGGAAGTAATTTTAAGCGACTTAGTAATTTCCATATGGTTATTAGATTCATTTAATAACGGCTTACATACATAAGGCGGGTGAAATATGCTGTTGGATCATACATTCACACGTGTAAATAAATATAAAGCATAATTAAATAAATATGTAAAATGGACTGCTATGGGCCTATATTATATCCTAATATTATTCTAGTAAACCTATACTAGAAACATATCAGGTGGGCTTCCATCTTCTTCCTTCTGGGCTTGCACCTCCACTTGGGCTCACCACTCCATGAGCTTCTTCTTTTACAAATTTTATAATAAGTAAATAAAATAAAATTACATTAAAAAAAGAAAAATAACACGCAGGCCGTATTTACCTAAAAAGAAAATACAACCCATCTTGAATAAAGGCCCAATAGCAGCCAATCATACAAATATTTAATCATCCATAGACATCCAATACATATAATTTATAAGCATGTTATAATGCATGAATTAAGCCCATTTCAATTATGTCCAACTGCTCCCACTGGAATTGGGAAACCATGGGTCCATATTAGCCGTCCAAGTAATTGTACCAAAATTACCTGAACCAATTTCAATTAACCATATTAATTTCCAAAATTAATATCACATGAATAAAATTAAATATCATTCAAGAAACCATGCGCATTTAAATTGTAAAAATTTAAACATACAAATTTTAAAACCAATTAAAATTTCAAAACTGGGCCTCTGGCCCAAACCCTCCAAATCCAAAAATACTGAGCCCAGCCCGCTGCTGCGGCAGCGGCGGCCGTCGGTAGCCCTACACGCCGGGAACAGCCTAATTTTTTTTTTTAAAAAAAAAAAAATCCACAACAAGAATCACCATGAATCTCATCCAAGAACAATAAAATTAAATAAACATAAACCTATATGCAAATTTAATTTCTATTGCAAAATCAAAAGGGAAAAATCATAAACCCCAATCCAAGAATCCCAATCAAAAATACCAATTTCAAAACCAAGGGATTCAAACCAATTTTAACAATTTCCACATATCAAAAGCCCGCTCTAATACCACTATAGGGATTTGTCACCGAAAATCACCCTATAAAAGCGGAAGAATGCGATGATTTCCTCAAATCCGCGCCCAGGAGCAATTGAAATGGAAATTGTAAAACTTAAAATTAACCAACAAGAGATTGATCTCTTACCCAGATTATCTCTACAAGAGATGGATGCAGACTGCAGGAATCAAGGTAGAATCCCTCCTCGTTCACGTACATGAACGCCTTTCGAACACAACCCATGCTAGTGTCGGAAAATCACGAACTTTAGAGAGGGAGAGGATGAGAATTTTCGGCTAGCCTTTCTTGTCACACCTTGGCCAAAATTACCTAGGGTTGTTTTAACCCTAGGTGGCCGAAATTCTCCTTGATAATTTCGGCCCAATTGGCTCACCATGTGTGGGCTTTCCTTCTTTCATTTTTAAGCCCAAATCTATTTTAATTTGTCTGGTTTAAATTAATTTCAAGCTCAACTTTAATTTGCACATGTATATAATATAATAAATCATGTAACATATTATTTACATTTAATTAAAATTGGTTTGACTAATTAATTTAATCCACGAAATTAAAATTAGATCTTCACAAAATAAATTCATATGTAAACCTATACATATAAATATTTCCACCTAGGAAATAATCTCATAAATTAATCCAATTAATTATGAGAAAGCCAAATATTAATCTTATTATTTTGATCAATCCAATTGATTCTTATAATATAATTAATATAATCCTCTTTCTCTAGAGTGTATACTCCAAGTATATAGGTGATTCCTTAAGTCTGTGTTCAGTTGCTTAGTGTGTACGATCCCATTGGCCCATCTTTGTGTTGGCAGTGGGCCTGTGGCCCACAGGCTGCAGTTGGGCTCTAGCAAGCCACTGCAGCCCCCAATTAAGATGGAGATGGCAGTCCAACTGTAATCATAACCCTGTAGTTTGAACTTGTATATCCCATATCATTGATATCGGCATCCAACACAGAGGCATGGATTGATCACCCTCTTTTGTGTCCGGACATTTACTTGATCCCGAATGTACTGATGCTCACAAACAAGTTCCAACTTGTTTGGGTGTGGCCACACTCTTACCAGTCACATTCATCAAGAGGCCGATGATATCTTCTCAGTGGACTACTGAGTGACAAATCCTTTCTGCATATCTATAGCATTGCCATGCTAAGTGACATACCCGAAAGTACCCATACTTGGCACCCTATTACAGGCCCTTTAGGCGTACCCATAAGTATACGATCTCGTATGCAACACCATCATATAGTCAGGTCAAAGGATCCATACAAGTACTACACGAGAATCACTTGTGATACTATACCATGTGGATTTCTCGTTTAGTAAATCTATCTAGTACCATGCCCCTTTTACATATACCCATTAACTTGGTTGACATCTATGTCCAATGACTAGTAAGACACTGCCATACAACCAGGTTAATGATAGTCTTTAGTTCCATTTATTCCCATGACTGGAACAGACTACGGATCTCTTTATGGCCATATGGTTTACCCTATCCATGGTCTTACTGCCAAGAGCATATGTCATCATGGATATGGATATATCCATTGGATACTTCATTTAAGATATTGCACAAGATATATATAATAAATGAATTAATGCCTTTATTAATAACACCAAAATAAGTATAATACATAAATCCAATAAATGTATAATACAAATACAAGGTCCAATGCCTCGGGACTAGGGCATATCCAATAAAGATGTCATTCATTACGGAGTGGTGCACTTTCTGCTACAGAGTAATGCCCTTCGGATTGAAGAATGCTTGAGCCACTTACCAGAGGGCCGTCACAACTTTGTTGTATGATATGATCCACAAAGAAGTCAAAGTATATGTCAATGATATGCTTGTTAAATCAATGACTTGGGTGGAGCATCCTGCCATCCTGGATAGATTTCTTACACGCATTAGAGAGTATAACTTGTGACTTAACCCTAAGAAGTGCATATTCGGAGTCACATCAGGGAAGCTGTTGGGTCATGTAGTCAGCCAGAGAGGAATAGAAATGGACCCAGATAAAACAAGGCTATTCGAGATATGCCAGCCCCAAAACCAGAAAAGAAACTTCGGTCATTCTTGGGTTCCTTGCAGTATGTCAATCGCTTCATAGCAAGGTTGACATCCACTTATGAGCCCATTTTCAAGCTGTGAAAGAAAGATCAGGCTATTGTATGGAATGACAGATGTCAATTGGTGTTTGAGAAGATTAAGGCTTATCTGGTAAATCCGTTTGTCCTAAGCCTACCAATTCCGGGGAAGCCTCTGATCTTGTATTTGGCGGTCGAAGATTCCTCTATAGGGGCACTACTAGCATAAGAGAAAGATGGGAAGAAGGAGTATCCTATCTACTACCTCAGCAAGAAGCTGCTGGAGTACGAAACCAAGTACACTCTGGTGGAGAAGACATGTGCAGTAATGATTTGGCTGACTAAGAAATTACGCCATTACTTCCAGTCATACAAAGTGTAGGCCGTGGCCAAAGTGGATTCGATGAAGTATCTTATGAAGCACCCATGCTAGTAGGGAAGTTGTCTAGATGGCTCTTACTCTTATCGAAATTCGACATTAAGTACGTCACCAAGAAAGCCATCAAAGGGCGAGCCGTAGCAGAATTTCTGGCAAATCAGCCACTAGAATCAGATTATACGGAGAATTTGGAGTTCCCGGATGAACAGATGGCTATAGTGGAAGTAAAGAGATGGGTCGTGTGCTTTGATGGTGCTGTGAATAGAAAGGGTGCTGGAATTGGGGTAATCATAACGACACCAGACGGTGAAAGCATTCCTTTGTCAAAGAGATTGGATTTTCCCATAACCAATAACGGAGCAGAGTATGAAGCATGCTTATTTGGGATGGAAGCTCTGCTGACGTTAGGGGCAAATGATGTCTTGATCATTGGAGATTCACTTTTAGTGATTAGGCAAGCTCAAGGTGAATGAGAGTTGAAAGAAGAAGCCTTACGGCCCTACTTGGAGCTGCTCCAATACAGGAGAGAGTTGTTTGGCCAGTGTGAATTCAGACATGTCCTTAGAGATGAGAATAAGATGGCCGACACACTTGCAACATTATCTTCTATGTGGGAGAATCCAGAAGGGACACAAATACAACCGCTGGTTATAGCAATTTCCAGACAACCCTGCTTTGATGTACACGAAGTGATAAAGTTGACAACTAAAGATAAGCCATAGTTCTTTGACATATACTAGTATGTGAAGGAAGGAAAGTGTCCAGAAGGAGCTAGTACTATTGACAATGTCTCGTTAAGAAGATTAGCCAGCTAGTTCAGAATCTTTGAGGATAAGCTATACAAGAGAACTGTAAATGGGTTCTTCTTATGTGTTTGATAGAACGAGAAGCAGAAGAAGTGATGCAGCAAGTACATACAGGTTCCTACGAACCACATATGAATGGACTCGCTATAGCTAGGAAGATAATGAGATAGGGGCACTTCTGGATGGCTATGCAGGCTGATTGTATGAGGAAAGTGAGGAGATGTCATGAGTGCCAGATCTATGCTGATATCAGTCATCTGCCATCACTTGAACTACAGAATCTGGCATCTCCTTAGCCATTTTCGGCATCGGGGATAGATATGATTGGGGAAATTTATCCCGCAGCGTCTAATGGACACAGATTCATAGTGGTTGCTGTCGACTATTTTTCGAAGTGGGTAGAAGTAGAATCCTTCAAGGGGCAACAACAGAGCTACTTACAGAACATGGCATCGAGCATCATAGATTTTCTCCGTATAGGCCCCAAGCTAACGGTGCAGTGGAAGCAGCTAATAAGTCGATAAAGAAGATCATATCAAAATGGTAACCACCTATAGAGATTAGGTTGACAAACTGTCGTATGCTCTTTGGGGTTATAGAACCAGTGTCAGAACACCAACAGGAGAAACTCCCTATGCCTTGGTGTATGGTATGGAAGTAGTGTCACCAGTAAAATTAGAGCTCAAGTCACTCAAAGTCTCCTTGGAAGCTCAGTTACCAGAACTCTCAAGCTAGATACGAGCAGTTGGCAACGCTAGATGAGAAATGATTGAAAGCACTGCATCATTTGCAGATGTACCAACGTAAAATGTTTAGGGCCTATAATCGGAATGTGAAGTACACTAGGCGGCAGTTGAAAGTAGGAGATTTGGTTCTGAAACAATTAAGGCCTTCAAATGTTGATGTTCGGGGGAAGTTCAGACCTAATTAGGAAGGGCCTGATGAAAGTGCTATCAAAAGGTGGTGTCAACATCATGGATATGGATGGAAATGAGTTCACAAATCCTGTCAACCAAGATCACTTAAAGATTTATCATGTTAAAAAAAAGTCTGCTAGGTTGAAAACTAAAAAAGAGCAGCCTAGGCAAAAATTAAGACACGAGAGAAAAAGATCAGTCGAAAAATCTGAAAGGGACGACTGGTGACGGGTTCTGGTTCTGTGTGGAGTGTACACCATTTTAGGAACCAATCTTTTCAAATGTAATCATTTTGATTTTATCAATAAAGTGAAGTGTTTGTTTAAATATATTTGCATGGTTATGTCAAATGCATAAACAAAGTTATCTTGCTTAAACATCCATTTAAGTAAAGCACTTTGCATTTAACCGGTTAAACATATCACGTCACATAACAATGAAAATGTACCAAATACATACAATCTGAAATCTTTTGTTGTCCTCTAAATCTAATTCATCTTTTCAAAGAGCAACAGTAGTTATCCAAGAACTTGAATATTGAAGAGATCAAGCCTAAAGTTAACTTTGGTGGGAAAACAAACCTGATGATTAGGAATATACCCAACCGATACATGGGAGAATTATTGATGGAATTCCTGGATGGAAAATCAGTGTCAACCTTTGATTTCTTACATCGTCCCATTGATTTCAAAGTGGAGAAAGGGTATGTATTTGTAAATTTCCCAGACTCGAAGATGTATGCAAGTTTCAGCGAGTAGTTCACAATAAGAGATGGTTAGTTTTCTAGCAAAGCCCGCACTATAGCTTATGCTAGGCTTCTAAGAAAAGAGGAGATGGCAAGACACTTTAGGAGGTCAATATTTGAGTGTAAAAGGGATGATCACTTACTAGCAACATTCAGCCCAGCAAAAGGTGGTACAAGAGTTTCAGTTGAGCAAAAGGTGATAGGGAGAAGGTGGAGATTGTCACTTATTCCTGTGAAAGATTTGAACTTTCCCATCTTCAAACTCAAAGCACTTTCCCTTTTCCTCTATACCTTCTCTCTTGCCTTCAACAACCTTTCTCTTCCGTTCATATGCAAGGCACAACACTTGTTTAATGAAATGCTCCTTTCATCTTTTCTCTTGAATTGATTCTGTGAAACCTTATTTTCTACCACCAATGGCTTTTAACAAGAAATTGAACCATAATGCTGCTCCGTATAGCATTTTTCCGCATCATTTCATCACTAGAAGGACGACGGGGCAAGTGGTCATGGCGTCATTTCAATCAGTATTTGTTTATCATCAACTTGTACCAAATTGGTGCTACCCTCTTAATCCCACGCCATTTCTCTTAAATCTAAACTCCCAATCTAATTATGTTATACTCTCAGATTATGGGAAGGGTTTTGATTTCATAATAGAGAGAGGATTTGAATGTAAGCCTGCTTCAAATGAGCTGAAGAACACTTTGTAAAAAAAAAAGAGGTCACTGAGGTGAAAACTGAAAAGGTTCCTTAGGTAAAAGTTAGAGCTCGCTGGGCTAAAAACCCATATTGGGCAGCTCAGGCAAAATTTAGAGCACTTGCGGATTCACAATTCCTAGGGGCAGAAAGGTAGAACCCTTCCACCATTCCCCAGCGTGAGTCCTTACAGTATTCTCCAGTAGGATCCTCTGCACTATTCCCCAGCAGAACCTTTATAAAGGACATTACGACCTTTTCCTCAATAGTCGTCACGCGTCCTTAGTGGTTATCTCATTTCTTCAGCAGTCATCATACATCTTCAACCAAAATACGAAAAAAAAGCTTTGTGCAAAGAATGTCTTCCACCGGCCAGAGTCAGCCAGGGGCATGACATATCCTCCCCAGCAGAAAAGGGAAACATCAATATTGAACAAACAATGAGAAATGCATCTTTTAGGATCCATATGCATATGCATCATTATGCATACATACATAACATACACGGAGCATTCATCCCCAGCTAGTCTTCATTCTTGATCGGAGGGGCAAAAATTTTTGTTCAAAATCTCTCGATCAAAGAATGAAGACTCACCATTTCAAATGTAGGAATTCATCATCACCGCCTCGGATACAGATAGATCTGGCATAAGCTCAGCTGCGGGTATATATAGACCCAATGTCAGGCTCAAATCAGCCGTGTCTCAGAAACTTAGCAGATCCGCCGCAGGTATTATAGACCCGGTATCAGGCCCAGATCAGCTCCACCTCAGAAATTTGGCAGATCCACCGCGGGTAATATAGACCCGGTGTCAGGCCTAAATCAGCTTCACCTCAGCAAATTCGATGCGGGTATATATTGACCCGATGTCAGGCCCAAATCAGCTGTGTCTCAGAAACTTGGCAGATCCACCGCGGGTAATATAGACCCGGTGTCAGTCCCAGATCAGTTTCACCTCAGAAATTCAGCAGATCCACCGTGGGTAATATAGACCCGGTGTCAAGCCCAGATCAGCTTCATCTCAGAAACAGATCTACCGCGGGTAATATAGACCCGGTGTCAGGCCTAGATCAGCTTCGTCTCAGGTAATATAGATCCGGTATCAGCTCAACTCATCCAATCAACTCAAATCATCATCACAATAGTGAGACTTCAACAAGTTAGTGTGCGTCTTTCTTTCTTTACGTTTACGGCGCTTCAATTCGCGTTCTCAAATTCATCATTGCAGGAATTTTTAAACCTGACGTTAGGTGTCGAATTCGGTCACGCGAGAGGCAGCTGTAAGCGCTAGAATTTTCCAGCCTAAAAAAAAAGAGAGATTTGAGCCACACGACTATAACTACAATCGTGCGTCTGTATTTACAGTTGTACGACTGTAGGATCGTAACAGGTGCAGTAGCCCATACAGCAAAGAAAAAAAAGAAACATGATTTGAGGGGTATTTGATGCCTCATGTAGCCAGAAAACGGGGGAGAGGGGTTAGAAAAGAAAAAAAAGAAGCAAAAGGCAGAAGGAGGGGACAAAAAATTTGGGATTGAGGGGAGCTCTTGAGATTGAGAGAAAAGGGAGAAAAAGAAACACAAAACACAACCTTCTTCTTCTTCTTTCTTCCTTTAATTCTCGGTCTTATGAAGTAAAAATTGTTAGAAATCATAGGTTTAAATTGGATAAATACACACAAATCATTTGAGAGCTTAAATCCGTAACTTGTTGGAATTTTTGGAGAAAATTTTGGTACCTTGACAAACAAAGAAAGAGAAGCAATTTGGAGCCAATTCAAGATGTTTCCCAGGTCAAATCGATGTTGGATCTGCACTACAAGGGTAAATACACCTAAAACTAGTATTTTGCTTCATCCTCTGTGTGTTTTGGTTTGATTTCATGCATAAAATCAATTTTTTCTCCTTTGCTGTTTCTGGGTAGGATGAACAGACGTATGTCTGTAATTATAGTCACACGACTATAACTACAGTCGTACGACTGTACTAAATTCCTAGGACCATCCTCTTTCATTTAAAATAATTTTTGGCGTTTTTCTGGGCATAGGCAATTTACAACCGCACGGCTGTAGTTACAGTCGCACGGCTATAATCATAGCCGGGCGACTGTAATCTTCGTCCAGAAACAGAAATTCCATAAAGATCCATAAAAAATCATAAAAATTATAAAAACTCAGAAAAATCAGAAAATTATCAAAAAATGAATTTGTTTTGTGCATTCCACGACCTTAGATTTAATTTTTGAAGTTGTTGGAATTAGAACAATGCAATGACAGAGATCCAAATCTTCCAAAAACCGACCCACTTTGCATGCTAAATGGAAGTAAATCGGAAAAAGAAAATATTTTCAAAAATGTATTTTCTCATGAAACAAAAACACAGGAACGTTTCAAAATCGTTTTCCAGGTCTAGTCGGACGAACTAGCCGAGTTTACTCGACTACCCCCTAAATGCATGTTCCCAAATCTCTCATTTTCCCGTTCCGTCTATTTGAGTCCGATTTATTTTTATTTATTCATTTTAATTTCAATCCATTAGATACTCGTGTAAAATAGGCGATTGTACCCCGATCCCCGAATTATACAAATGTATCCCTTAGGATAGTTTATTTGTTATTCGATTGGGTTGTAATAATTTATTTATTTACTATTTTTTATTTGTATGTACGTTGCATGATTAAATAAAAAAAAATCAACTTTAGAAATATAAAATATCATTAATGAACATTGGCCAAATTTATTTTGATTAGACATGAAATAAGGGACTTGTCGGGACCTAGATCTCTGGAAAGTGTAGCGGTCTTCATCCGGTTCAGTTACGCTGTAATTTCCCGGTTGAGTTGAGCCGGACGGCGACTCTTCACTCTCCATCGAGACTTAGGTCTCGATTTTTTTACGAAATAATTTAATTTTCCAAAACCAAATTTTCGTTCCAAAAACCCCCACAAGGGAGGGTTACCCGATATAGAGTAGAGTTGTCAACGGGGACACGGGGGCCCGTCCGAACCGGGACGGGGATTTCCCATTTAGAATCCCTGTGGGGCGGGGACGGGGACAATTTTGTCCCCGTTTACTAATCGGGGACGGGGATGGGATTTACCTCCCCCGTCCCGCGGACCCGTCCCCATCCCCGTTTAGTCCCCGGCGCGGATTTCTGTTAAATCCCCGTTTATTTATTTATTTTATTATTTATTTATATATATACGTAAATAATTAAATTTTATAATAATAAAACTAAAACTAGAGATTGCTTTATATCCCTCTTTCACTTTTAAACTTTTTAACAATCAATCATGTGTGCTTAATTGTTGCTGCTGATACTAAATATATGCAATTGTGTGCTTATTTGTAAAACTTCTGCCTAGGTGCAAAACTTAAAATTTAGCCTTTGCACTTGATAGAATTTATCAATTTAGAAACCTTTAATTTAATTTTTGTATATTAGACTCTTATACTCTATTTTGAAATAATATTATTAGTAGTTGTAATATTTTAATTAAATATCACTTTTTTATAAGAAAAATTAAGTAATTTATTTAATGGTGTCCAAACTGTAATATGTTTTTTAACTTATTTTTGTACCAAATTGAATTTTATTTCAAAAAAAAAAATCTTAACTGGGACGGGGATCCCTGCGGGGAACCCGTTTCCTGACTGGGCCGGAGATGGGGATGAAAATCGTCCCCGTTTAATAAACGGGGACAGGGATGGGGATCTCCGCCTAGCCGGGGAACGGGGATGGGATTGCCAATCCCCGCCCCACCCCGCCCTAGTTACATCCCTAATATAGAGGCTCCCTTCCGAGAGAGGAAAACGTCATCCGCTCACATCAGCTACATGATATAATGAAGACTTGCATTATTATCCACAATATGATAATTGAGGATGAACGTGAGCTGGATGCACCAATGCCTTGTCCGATCATAACTGAAGTAATAACTGCAAATCAGATCCAAAATCCTAATGATCATTTTGATGAATTCATCCATCGGCATCGTGAAATTAGAGATTGAACAACACATTTTGAACTCCAAAATGCATTAATTGAGCACATGTGGGAGGAATATTCTAATTAAAGCGTTTAGTAATTTGTTATCTAATATTTTTTAAGTGTTATTTTTGTATTTCAATTATGTGTGTTGTGTTATTTTAGTTGTATTGCTTATCATGCACTACTTTGTATTGTGCTTTTTTTTATTAACTTTTATCGTGTTTGTAGTGTAAACGTATTTGTGATTTGGAATAATGTCTCTGTAGTATTGTAATATTATCGTATTTATATTGTACTTTGGTTTAATTAAATTATTGTATTTAAATGAATTTTTATGGTGTGGTTGTATTATGGTTTAATTAATTTATATTATCTATTATGTATTAACACGTTAATTTTTACTTTTATCCAATACGATTTTATTTAATTAAATTATTTATTTATTAAAAAATTATTATATAATTAAATATATTTATTTATAAATTATTAAAATTAAATTTTTTTTGATGATTTGATAAAAAGATATAAATAATATAAATATATGTAAAAAGGAATATAACAATAATAAATATGTTAGGTAAAAAGGAATAAAGTAATAATATTTTAATTTGTAGTGGAAATTTGGAGTGGAGTGTTGGAGAAAAAAAACTGTAGCTCTTTTTAAATTATAGAGGAAATTGGATTTGGAGTTCAGGGTTGGAGATGGCCTTATACATTGAACTGAAGTACCAAAAAGTTGTTATAATTTACTAGTGTGAATAAATATGAATTTAAATTCAAATTCGAATATATGATTTGCATATATTCAAATTAGAGTTGATTGATTAGTTGGAATTCAACATTCAGTTGAGGTTTCCACCAAAATAAAAAAACATCCGTTTGAGGAGACTTTTTGGACACATCATTTAGCCAATTAATTTAGGTTGTTGACGCTGCATGTTTCGGAAAATACAAAAGCATTGTTATGATCAGAATTTAAAACTAAGTTGATAATAATCAAGAAAAAACCTTTTATTTTTTTCCATTTTTTTAATTTAAAACTATAAATAATTAATTTTATTTTGAATTAAGATAAAATTCACGTATACATGCATGTTATAAAGTCAAGTATTTTTTGAAAATCATGTATTATGTTAAAACAAATGGAGCTTAAATTAAGTTTTTTTTTTTTTCTAAAAGTAAAATATTTTCTTATCTAAATTAACACATCATTTTCTATTAGAAAACTAAAAAAATCTTCAAGTTTCAAACGAAAATAAAATATTTACAACAAAAAAAAGTCTATAATATAATTGAATTGAACGTATAAATTGCCAGAATTTTGGCTACTTTTTTCCGCCCGTAAGAGACACGTGGGAGAACCAGAGACGACTGTAGGTAGATTACTGATTGAAGATTTTGATATATGAATAATCATTACTTATCAAATATAAATTAGATAAACATATTGTTGATAGTATAACTACAGTTAATTAATAAAAAACTATTATATAAATAAATTTTCAGAAATAGTTTGATTTTGCTTCAACACATACGGTTAGGTCTAATTTAATAGAAGATTGAATTCTAAGTTTGAAAATTTACATGTGATCGAAATGGTACTTTAATATGAATAAGTAGTAAAATTCGATTGAGTTCTTAACAAAATGGTACATTACTCCTTTGGATATTTTTATTCCATTTAATGTAATTTTTAAAAAATAAAAATAAAATTGGTGAGTAGAGTAGTCTTTAATTACAAAACCGTAAACTCGGATAGAAGCAAAGAACTAGATCTACATTTAAAGAGATCATTAAAGAATGTAGAAATTTAACGTGAAATGCAAAAAATAAATAAATAAAATAAAAAAAAATGGATTAGAGAAATTAAAGGAGGAATTAAATTATTGGACTAGAGATGGAGAAGTCAACGAGCGAGAAGCAGTCATATGAAATGAGTACGGCTACATGGCTTTTTCATTTTTCAAGTATACTATAGTATAAACCACTATTTCCCCACCACCCTCCGTCCATTCATTAAATCAACCTACCCTTTTGCTCCTATTTACTTCCCATAATTTATTTTCCGGTTTTCTTTTTCAGCAAAATGCGTTTAGACCTCCTTGAGTTTTCATGAATTTACCTATTGAATTTGTGATTAATGTTTTCAACGTAATCTTTCCGTTTCGATAATATTCACCTTAGACTTAATTTTTTTGTCCCGTATAGACTACGGTTTTCATTGATTGACTTGTGACATTTGCAATTTCTGAGAAAAGTAAAAGGCCTTATCGTTCACTAGAGGAATATAAACTATATTTCATATACAAATGTATCATGGCTATACATCTAAACTATGCTTTAGATATGTTCTTAAAAATTATGTTATGCGTAAGTTAGGAGAGAATGCAGTCCATGTGATGTACAAGTGTTACAAATGAAGCGAAGACTACCAAAATACAAAAATTATATACTTAATGTTTAAAAAAAAAAAAATTGGTGTAAGGACTAATTATAAAATTCACGAAATTTCATAAGTTCACTACAACTTTTTTTCTTTTTTTTGTTGAAAGTCATACGAATTTAACTCATGGCCCATACCTTCCTTCCACTGGCTAAAGCGTAATAAAATTTTTCGGTTACAAACACCAATAATTTCTACAATCCATGCCTTATTCTATTAAAATTCAAGAATTTTAAGTTCGTGGGGCTTGAACTCGTTTTGTTATGAATGATAGATATTGTCGTAGAGATAATTTTGTTTGAGATTTAGTCGCAATTGAGACTTTTTACCCCTTTTTGTGAATATATAGTGGGATTAAAATTTTAGACTTAACCTTGTCCGTTATTTTGTTTATTAATCATTAAATTTGATATATAGAGTCACAAGATAAATTAAATAATTTTGAATATTAAATTTGATTAAAAATTTCTTATTCATTTTATTTTTATTTGAAATTGTAATTTGTACAATTTGAAATAAGGTTTTTACTGTTTTTCTATTTTTACATTAGGCATATAAAAGCTATTTTCAAACTGTTAAAAATGTAACTTTTTTTTATAATAAAAAATGCAACTTTAAATGCATATAAAATGAATAATGCACTTTTAACTAAGTTTAGCATATATATACTAATTTTAGTGTTAAATAAGGGTTTAATGCGTATAGTTTAAGTAATTAAAGGTTTAAGATGACAAAACTAAAAGATGAAGAAGTTAATAAATAACAAAAAAAAAAGGAACACCAAGATGATAAAAAATAATGATAATAAAAAAAAAGTTTCTTTTTTTCATTTTCGTTCAATTTGTTGGTCTTATTTCCTTCTATTGCACTCGAAAGGAAAATTAAAAAAAAAAAAAATTGTAGAGTATATAATTAGTAGTGTATGAATGGGTGTCATGAGGATGATTGGGTTAATCATGTCATGTGCAACATGGAACATGCAATTTGGGACTTCTGTCTTTTTCCCCCTTTTGCACTTCAAACATGTTAAAGCTATGATTTACATTAATGCCTTCTACTTTAAAACAGCTCAACTAGTTCTTATTCATCTTTTTTTTCTGAAAAGTTCTTATTCATCTTATTTAATACCCATATACATAATTTCAAGTACACAACAATTCAACTAACCCATAGAAGTTTTAACTTGTGTTAATAAAAATGACTAAAAATAAAGATAAGGTTAAAAACCTCTTCGGACTGTTAAATTTTTTGTTAAAATAAATTCCCAACAACTATAATTTGTAACGAGTTGTGAAAAAGTTTAAGGGCTACGACTAGTGGCTTTAAATTAAATTGTCAACATTATTTGTATGTAGATGATATAATTGGCTCTGATAAGTAGTATTGGATGCTCAATTGATCCATTTATATATTAGGAACAAAATTCAATTTTTTCTTTCAACTTTAGGGGTATTTTTGAATCTTATCTTAAAGGAACAAGAAATAAGATTGATTCCAACATATAATTACCATGCACTTTAGGAAAATAACACCTCTTTTGGTTAATTAATGTAAATAAATCCATTAGAGAAAAAAAACTTTTATAGTTTTACATATTTGCAAATTGCAAAAATATGATGGTTGTGGTTGTAGAAGAGATAATGTGTTGTAACCATATTAGTTTTTGCTAATGTGAAACAATGCAATGAAATGTTGACTTATTTGTAAATCTAGCAAATTAAGTTATTAATTTTGGCTGACATGGCATTTTTTTTTTTTTGTTTGCAAATAATATAAAGTATATGTTTCTTTTGCAAACTAAATGTACTTATGATCTTCATTTATGATGATGAGTTAGAGTTATGATTAAATGACAGTTGCAATAAATTGTTGAAAACAACATAATAGTAGTTCAACGCTGAGTTTCATTATGGAGTATAAAAGACTTAACACCGACCATTAAAACTAGCAGATTATCAATTTAAATGCCATGGCATTGTTAGTTGGTACACCATAATTACAGTAAATTAAAGTATTTTAAGTTACACGATAGAATGAAATAATTACTATATCCACATTCTTTTTCTTGTTCAAACTATAAATAAGTTCACATGTTACATGTATAAGATAACATACTCCCTCCGTTTTTTATTATATAATGTTTAAGGTTGTTTATTAAAACCAATGAAATATTAATTAGATTACTAAAATGTCTAGTTTATTCTCAACTATTCTCTTCTAAAATTCTATTTTCCATACAAATATTTTATTTCTTCTTCATTATCAAAACTTAATATAGTACTTTTTACATTAAATAATGAAACTCTTTCATATTTTAAATAAGGTTGAATATGAGAAAATATGATAAAAAATACATTGATAATGTAAAATATCAAATAAAAATAAAATAAAAAATCTAAAATATCATATAATAAAAAAAAAAACTCACTGATACCTTAATTATAAACAACTTTTTTATATATTAATTAGAAGACGACAACTCCTCGAAGTTCCGAAAAGAGAGCTAAGCAGACTCAAATGCGACTAAAAATTAACATATGATTCAAAAAGTCTGCTAGCTCAACGATAAGGTGCCCACTCATCCCTTTTTTTTTTTTTTTCCCATTTGTTAGTTTGGAATTAGTACTAAAGTATGGTCCGCTGACCCCAACAAGTTAATTATCATAATTAAGTGAAAAAAAAAAAAAAAATCAATGGAATCGATTTCTTTAGGTAAAAAGCAAATAGTTTTAAGATATCAAACCTTACTTTTATCTATTGAAATCTTTAATTATCCAAATTATTTTGTTAAATTATGCATTTTCACGGGTGTTTATTTCTGCTTTCCAGAACAGCTTTTAGTTTTTCACCACGAAAAATATAAAATCTAGTATTTGGTTATATTTATTAATCAACAACTTTTAACTTTTTTGTAGAGCAAACTATTTTTTACCTAAAATTTTTATAATTATTACTTTTACAAATTTAATATTTTCAAAATAATAAATTATACATATAAATACGTAGATCTTTTTTTATGAAATTTTTTTATATTTGTATAATTATTTTTTCAAATTAATTTATTTAGACTAGTTTCATATTTTTTTTAATTTATTTATATTAGTTTAGTCAAAAATTAAAAACATATTATTTTGATGCGTTTTTACATGAATGGAACTAGAATTTAAATTATTTTGTACACTTATGAAATCTCAATTTAATAAAAATAATAATTTTTGAAGTGTATAGCAAGTTAAAATTATTTTTAATTATCTAATTATGTTATTGTTTTTACTAATATTTATGTAATATTTTTTTATGTTTGTATAACTAATGTATACTGGTATAAAATATAGGGTAAATAATTATGACTTCTCTCAGGTTTCATCAAATACACTAATACTTCCCTAAGTTTTACATCTTTAATTTATATCTCCTTAAAGTTTGTCTTTATCACATTATTACCTCCCTTGATTCTTATTAAACATTTTTCTTTCAAAATTGTTGATGTTGTTAAGATTTGTGATTAAGATTAGTCTTATCTCTTATCTAATATTGATTTTGTGAGGTCCTTTGTTACAAAATTATTATTATTATTTTTACTTATTATAAGACTTTTTGTATACCATTTAAGTTGTGATTGCATTAGAAAAATACATTAAAGGGGTCTAATTAAGAAAAACTTGAATGTAGAACATTTTAAGAGATGATATTAGTTCAAAAATATTTATCACGTTAATAATTTTGATAGAAAATCAAATATTAATAAATAGAGGGAGGTTATAATGTGATGAATGCAAAATACATGGAGATACAAATTAGATATGTAAAACACAGAGAAGTACTAGTGTATTTGACCAAACCTTGGAGAGGTTATAATTATTTACCCTAAAATATATGACTTAATAACAATAATTGCTCATAAGTTTGTCCAACACTATCAATTAATTCGCTAACAACTTAATGCAATAGCAAACAACTAATATGAACTATAGACAGTTAACAACAACAACAATAGCTATTAGCTAACAGCTGAGCCAAAATAGGAATATGTTTGTGTTTTTGCTTATCTTAATTGGATATTTATTTTGGTGCATTAAAAAAAAAATAAAATAAATTAAAGGAAATAGTATTATTGTTATTTTCCATTTACATACCAACGAATCATAGGTGTTTGTATTGATTCTGAAAGAAAATATATGTAAATTCGTAATATTAAACAATTTTGAACGATTAAAAAAATAAAATGAAAATAACATGTTTGACTAAACAGAACCCAAATGTGGACAAAATAAAAGTATAATATGGTTCCACATTATACATAAAAATAAAATACTCCTCCAGATATATATATATATATATATATATATATATATATATATATATATATATATATAAACAATGTATATGAATATAAGATTAGTCCACCATTGAAAATTCCTTCCAATTATTTAGTTTTGACCTTTAATTCCACAAAAATATATTCCCATTTAATTTAAATCAACAAAAACAAAAACAAATATCAGTATAAATTAAAAAAGTAAATAAGAAAAAAAAAAAAAAGTAATAAAATTGAAAAAGCACGCAATGCCCAACAAGGCATCTTTGTCATCAATTTGTAAGCCTATAAGAACACCTTTCTGTAACGCCCTCACTAGACAGCCACCAGCCCAGCCGTCTTCTCCACCGCTACTCATTTCCACTCCGTCCACCGATTCCCGCTGTTCATTTCTCCCTCCGTTTCCTCTCCTTCCATTTATCTAATCAGTAACGTATTACACTGTTTGCATATAAATAAATACATATATTTATAATCAATATATATCAGCAGATACAGTTTCTATATACATGAACCAGAACAGAAATGGGCAATCTTTGCACTTGTTTTGCTCCTAAAACTGTGAAGAAGAAGAAACCTACAAAACGGTTACCCGGAAACCCGCAATCCTTGCCCAACTCCAGTAACCGTTGGGCTCGGATCCGATCAACCCGCAAAGACAGCGCTGACTCATTGATTCAGGAGCAGGCTTTGGCTGCTGCAATTCTTTTCAGGCAGCATCAGCAACAGAACGGCTCTGCTTCCTTGCCTTTTGATCGGTCGGCTTCTTTGCGGTACCCGAATAATTCCGGGTCTAAGAAAACCCCGTTGCCTCGGAGCTCCAGTTCGAGAGCTAGGTCGCTTACTGACCCTTTGCTGCAGCCTCACCAGCTTGTTAATCAGGTGTGCCTCTTTTTTTGCGCCTGCTTTTGTTTTTATATAGATATATGTATATGGTTTTGTAGATTTAGTAATCAATAGGATTCGTGTTTGTGGATTATGTGACTGGTAATTATAAGAAATTGAGGAATTTGTAATTGTGTGATATATTTGGTTGTATGTTGATTGGTTTCTTATTTTGGTTTATCAAAATGATATTCTTGTTGTTTATACATGTTGCATATTTCTTAGAAAAAATTAAATCATGTTTACTCAGATGGTCAATTATGGCGTTTAATGATCTGTTTTCTTTCCAATTAAGAAGTTATCTTATACTGATTGTTTGGATGTGTAAATTTGGTTGCTTTGCTTTTGGCTTTTACTGTAAATATTGTATTTTTTAATTTAATGGTGTCCTTTGTTATGTAAAGATCTGAAATGGCTTTCTCTCTATTATCCCTTTTCTCTTCCATTTTTATATCAAAAAATGGTTTCAGGATTGCTTTGCGAGGGTTAACTTTTATTCAGATACATAAAGCTTTCTGAGTATTAATTAGGCTAATTTTGGTAACGTTGTTTAATATGCCACTTTGTGATGCTGACCTATTACAGGAGCTTTCTAGTTTTAGTCCTTTTCTTTTCTCTTCTGTCATTAAATGCTGCATGCCTATAATATCCCTCATAAAATGTCACTTCAAACAGTACCAACTAATTCAATTGATTGATTTGTTGATTTATTGAGGAATAGTTTTAGAAATTCTTGTTTGCCTAGTTGTAGGCAACTTCAAAGTTCAAACTGTGTTAGCTCCTTTGATTAAACGTTTATGGGTCTATTTTAAATATTAGATGCAAACGTTGTTTGTTTCTTGTTCATGCATGTGTGTTTGTATATGCTATGATCTCATTTTCTGGTGCGTAAATGAAGGCAATGCAGAGTAAAATAATGGGGAAGAAATTGAAATAATGCTTAAGAAAAACCAAGAAGATCATTAGTTAAACTAAAAAGGATCTAAAGTCTTGTATTCAATTCAAAATTTGTGATGGACATATGCTGTAATCTGATAATTTCAGGTTGCTTTTGACCTTCTTGGATTATCATACAAACTATATTTTGTGGCTTGGGTCTGTTTCCATTATTCTGTCTTACTATATCATATGATTTGTGAAAACTTTCAATTAAATGCTCCTTTACTTTTAGTTTCTTTTGCTGTCAGTTTTAATGTGTTTTCCTGACTACGTTTCTTATCCCAGGATGTTAAGGTTGATGATCTAGAGACGAATCATTTTGTCCTTGTACATGGAGGAGGTTTTGGTGCCTGGTGTTGGTACAAAACCATAGCACTTCTAGAAGAGGGTGGTTTCAGAGTTACTGCCATAGACTTAACTGGCTCTGGGGTTCATTCGTTTGATACAAATGGCATTACCAGTCTTTCTCAATATGTTAAACCCCTTACTGATTTTCTGGAAAAGCTTCCTGATGGGGAGAAGGTTCCTTTCCATTTCTGTGTAGCTCACCTCTTTTTTATGTGCTATTTTTCTGCTTGCAGTCAATGTCAGATTATTTCATCAAATTTATTGTGTGGATCATCAATAGTATTTATAATAGCTGTTAGTTTTAGGTGTGTACATTTCCTTGCATGGTATGATCTTCGGTATTCTGCACTCGACTGTAATCTGATTCTTATTTTGTTACAAGATAGCTACTTGTTAACCTCTAAAAACCTAGTACATTTCTTGATTTAATATATAGTTTTCCTCCACCCAAAACCTTGAAGTGCTAATTTTCTAGTTACAGATAGAAGCTATACCTGGAACTCTGTTTACTGAAGATTGAGGACTCAGGGTTGAATTAATATACAATTCTCCTCCACTCAGAATCCTGAAGTTCCAGTTACATTATAGCATAGAAACTTTCATTGAAATTATGTTTATCCAAGAACTGTGATAAATCAATATGTTTAATGATTGCTTTACAAGAATCTAAGTAGATCACTTGCTTTTCATATTTGAAATAGGAGGTTTATGTCGGTTGAAATTTTCTTTTTCTCTCAGCATCAAATCAAGATTAATGTTGACTCTTCTTTCTTCAGCCTTGAAACTTATAATTCATTTTCCACATGAAACTTTCAGGGTTCAGTTTCAAGATGTGTAAAACTTGAAACTGAAAGCACATTACTAGCATTACAATTTTTATTTTTTTTATTATTTTGCTAAATGCTGCAGGTGATTTTGGTGGGGCACGATTTTGGTGGTGCTTGTATATCTTATGCTATGGAGTTGTTTCCTTCTAGAGTTTCAAAGGCTGTTTTCATTGCTGCAGCAATGCTGACTGCTGGACAGAGCACTCTTGATATGTTTTCACAACAGGTTTACCCTATTCTCCATCAAATCTTGATGCAATTGCCCTTTTTGAACTTTTTTTCTTTCTATATGAATTTCTAAAAAATTGTACTTAACCGTTTTCTTCTTTACTGGGTGGTAGAATGGCTGATTAGGAGCTTGGAACACATCTTTCTTCCAAACATATAACTAATGACTTTTACCAATTCGTTTTGCCAAACCATTTTTACCCCCATTTGGTTTGCATGCACGTGCAACACTGATTGCTTTTGCTTCATTGATCTTTTAAAGGATTATCTCTAGTCATTCCCAGGATTAATTAATATCAAATATCTCAGCACGTGAAGAAAGTTATATCAGTTTGTTGAACCAGTTAATAAGGCATATTTAGATTTCAAATTCATTATCTCAGCTTTCCGAAATGCATCTATATGTTATTGCTGAAGACTTCAACTGTACAAAGTTCCTCAATGCACTTCCGTTCTAACTAATTAAATTTGATTGCAGGCAGGTTCAAATGATTTGATGCAACAGGCACAGATATTTGTGTATGCAAATGGAAATGGGAATCCTCCAACTGCTATTGAGCTGGACAAGTCATTATTAAGGGACTTGCTTTTCAATCAGAGTCCTGCCAAGGTACATCCAAAACAGATGTGCAGTATCTCTTGAAAGTTTTTTACTTCATTCTTTGTTGTTATGCATGTTTGAAGGGATTTATTTTCTTAATAGGTTCGAGCTTTTGGCTTTTGTTTTCATCGTGTTTTGAGACAGATCAATGAAGATGCCAGTGATCTGGTGCTTCATGAAGTCCTGAGGTTAGTTCTCAGGCAAAAAAGATAAAAAAATAAAAAACCCCTTACTAATTGAGATTAGGATATGAATTTATGGTTCTGAGAAATTTCATTGAAAGGGACTGGGGGTTTACCTTATGTTTTCATGTTTTGAAGCTGAGAGTCAATAGGCCTCTAGATAAATGGAGCACAGACATGCTCACATGAAAGCACACATTAGGCTTCCCAGTCTTGGACTATCATGACATTAAACTATGTCCTTTCAGTCATTGCTGGGAGACTTGAACAATCCTCTTGTTGTTGCCTGAACTTGGCATTGCATCTCTGCGTGTGAAAGCTTAAATCTTTGACATGCTATGCTTGATTATCATGCGCAGCTGTGTCCTAAAATCTTCAGGTGTGTAACCATGTTCCAGTTTGATTCTAAAGACTGACTCAACTCTGTTCTACTTTTTAAAATGGCCTTGTGTATTTTTGACTATTCGGTTTGATGCTATTTGTTCCTTGGCAACATCAAGAAATGAAAAGCTGTTCACATTGTTTCGAACTGTGTCACATGGATCTTCATTTTTATTTTTAGGAAAAACATTAACACATGTTCAAACTAATATTTTATTTAACATTAAGTCTGTATCAAAATTAAGTTTGATGGTGTTGGAAATGGAGCTTGAGTCTCTTAGTTACAAAATGAAGATTTTCTGGATTCTGTTCCTTTAATTCAGACATCAGATTCTTAACAAATTACAATTTTTCTTCATAAATTGACTTGAGTGTCAATGTTTGTTCTTTGTCTTGCTCTTCATTCCTTTTTGCATCTTTTGTTTCAGGATGTTGCATTAGCCTCTGTTTCAATGAGGCCTATCCCATTTGCCCCAGTTTTAGAGAAGCTTTGTCTTTCGGATGTGAAATATGGAAGAGTTAGACGGTTTTATATAGAAACTCCAGAAGATAATGCAATACCTATTATGCTACAAGAAAGCATGATAAACTCGAGCCCTCCAGAAAAGGTTTTCCGTTTAAAAGGGGCTGACCACTCTCCTTTTTTCTCAAAGCCTCAAGCCCTTCACAAGATACTGGTTGAGATATCCAAGATCCCTTCAACTTCATAGTTTGATAATTAGGTGACTTCTTTGAGTCCCTTGAGAACCCCATTGGCCTGGTATCGTTGCTCCTTGGATTCAAGAAGATTCCGGGTTGTGTAAATGCATGAGCCTTTAAAAGAAGTTGTTATCAAGTGTTTTAACTCCCATAGAAGATCTCATTAGAGCATAAAAGATGTCCATATCCTTCCTCGATTCCTCAGTCTTTTTTCTTTGTTAGTAGTTTTGGTCTTCTTTCCATTTTTACTTGGTGAGAGAATGCTTATATTAATTTATGGTAGTGAAGTGAACCTTCACACTATGAGTAGTACTGTCAGAACAAGAAAAGAAAAGAAAGGAATTTAAATTATAACTTCGCCATTGAATTATGGTCTTGGTTCTCAACTTTTGATTGCTCCGTCATTTCCATTCGATCTGGAACTGCCTCGGAAGGTTGTTTCTGGTTCATGGAACCACATCAATGGTTCTAGCCATGTTGGTTCTCTATTTTTGATGTCTGAAGAAATGATTGTAGTTGAATATTTTGACTCTCAAGTTGCTGATTTGGAGTTGCATTGTTGCATATTATTGATATATGGTGACTAAGGAAATGCTTGTAGTTTAATATTTTTCTGAAATTTGTCTAACAAGCTGCCAAGTTTTGTGAAGTAAACAGAGCTCTCTTTGAGCTTCATTAAGACATAAATCTCAACACTGAAAAAGATAAAAGAGAAACCAATAAACTAAAGGTTTTTGTTGCTTGTATACTTTTTTCTCAATATCTAAAATTAAGCTTTTAATTTCTTATTTTGTTAGATGAAAGATTATTACTTTATTACATTATTCTTATATTTGAAGAAAATATAACTCCACACTTCCATTATCCAATTTCCATAGAAGGGATTTTCTTTAATAAGTTTATGGTTGGAAAGTCGTCATTTGGCATAAGAAATTCAAATCCAAATTTCACTTAGTTCTCAGAGGCATGAGGGGTCACAGCAAATAAAGTTGAATTATTTTATTAACAACATATTAAATAACTAGATAGTAGTAGTGCTATAATCTTCATCGTCAAGGAAATAAATATCCAAGATAATTGAATGTTTCAATCTAATAATTTCTTGCACCATAAAAATGATTAAAAAAAAAAGAAAAGAATTAAAAACACTGATTTGTATTTTTGTTTAAGAACTAACCAGAATTATTGACAAACATGTTTTGTTGTATTTAATTTGAAATGATTGGTTTATAACTATACGTGATTTAATTTTAATAATGTATTAACATGTAGCATTACCTACTAATAATAACAATACAAAGAAAAAAGATATTGTTGAGTTATTTGTTAGTAATTTGAAAATGGATATTGCTCCAACAGCTTTCAAATAACACCACCAATTATTATCTAATTAATAATCTGTTTGGTAATCGTTCATTTATTTATCAGGAATAAGAAAAAAAAAAAAAAAATCAAACAAGAGTCACTTTCCTGACAGCCATTGCCGACCGTTGGAAACGTTTGAACAACCAGCCAGCTCATACCTTATTTTCTGTTATCCAAACATGACATACAGATTCAAAGTACCATTCGTTTTTATTTTTCTATATATGTTCATATTGTTCTTCCCTCCTCTTTCATTTCTCTTCCATTTGCTTCATCAAATTTTCTTTCAACCAAAGAACCAAGGTATGTTTTCTTTATCGCACTTTTGTTCTCTGTTCCTCATGGTTACTTTTCTTAATTTCATTTTATTAATCTTCAGGATTATATAATTAGCCTCTTTGATCTTGTTGTAAGTGTTGCTTCTGCGCATAATCTGCATTAGCATTTAGCATAGTCTGTTTTGATTCTTGCTTTCTTAATATTGGCTTATAGCAATCAATAGGCATAAAGCTTTTTTATCATAAATTTGTAAAACTGTATATTATAGATATTTGTGGCCTTTTTTCCTAGCAACAAAAAATGGGTTGTTTTCATTATTCATTAACAAAACGTCAGAATGTATATTTCAATTTCTCAAGCATTTTCAGTAGTGTACATTTTACAGGTTGTGCATTGAAACAAGAAGCAAACAAAAGCAGAAATGGGACGCGGAGTTAGTGCTGGAGGTGGGCAGAGTTCTTTGGGTTACCTATTTGGTAGCAAAGAGACTGCCAACAGCCCTTCTGCTGCTAAAACTGTGGTACACCCCAATAGCCCTCATCCTGCTGCTGCTACATCACAGCCAATTGATAAACAAGTTCCAGCCGGTGTCCATGGCTATCTCACTAACAATTACCAGCGCGCCGAGGGCCAGAATTGTGGCAATTTCATTACGGTATGATTGAAATTTTAGTCATCACCCAAATATGGTGTTCACCAATTTAGTCGAGACTATTACTTTTTCGTTTGAATTGTTTAATGGTTGCTTCTACATATAACCGTCACTGTTGCTTATTTGCTTTCGACATATGGATGCAGGAACGGCCATCCACCAAAGTTCATGCTGCCCCCGGGGGTGGATCTTCTCTCGGCTACCTCTTCGGAGGGGGTGGAAAATAGTCTCTCACCTCCAGGAATGAAATTCGCTTCTCTAATACTATCATACTGTCTTAGAAATCTGTATACATATGTTTGGAATTTCTGGATTAATCTCCGAAGTATTAACATTGTTCTCGGAACATAACATTTCAATATTACTGCTAAAGCAACTGCACAATAAATACTAATTGTATAATTTGGTTTCGGCAATGTAACCCGTGATGTATATAATCCAATCCCTCAACAAGTCAGTCAATGAGACTGTAAATATCAGATTGCATTTGGTATTTTCAATACATGATTAAGATTAGCTGCTCAATTAGCTTAAAGCTCCATGTCTATAACACAAGTCGCACATAGTATAAATAGTCTAGAGCAGCCTGACTGGCAATCATGAAATCCCCCTACATTTTCCCAAACGCAATCACAATTTATTGTCTCTGTCCCGTCCAAAGTAAATTTCTGGCACGGTTACATCAGCTATCCGTATAACATAAATGAGGTAATTTTCAAACATAACAAATTAGCAAATAAGACTTTCCAATTAATTTAGTCACACAATACATACCTTCGATTTCAAGTAACTTACACCCTAGGGGTATGTATACCCATACTCATACTCTACCCGTGCCCATCACACCAAATGCCATATTATCTAGAGTCCAGGTAAGCCTAACAGGATTTGATACGATGATATCAATAATTATTTAAGAGACCTACAGTTTAGATGGGTACATAATTATAACCTCCCTGAGGTTTGGTCAAATACACTAGTACCTCCCTGTGTTTTACGTATCTGATTTGTATCTCCCTGTATTTTACATCCATCACACTATAATCTCCCTCTATTTATTAATGTTTGATTTTCTATCAAAAATATTAACGTGATATATGTTTACGGACTAATATCATCTCTTAAAATGTTCTGCATTCAAGTTTTCTTAATTAGACCCTTTTAATGTCTTTTTTTTAATGTAATCACAACTTAAAAGGTATGCAAAAAGTCTTATAATAAGTAAAAAAAATAATTTTGTAACAAAAAACCTCACAAAATCAATATTAGATAGGAGACAAAGCTAATATTAATCAGAAATCTTAACAACATCAACAATTTTAAAAGAAAAATGTTTAATAAGAATCAAAGGAAGTAATAATGTGATAAAGACAAACTTTAGGGAAGTATAAATTAAATATGTATAACACACACAGGAAGGTATTAGTGTATTTGATCAAACCTCAGGGAGGTCATAATTATTTACCCCAGTTTAGATACCAAACCATTTTCTTCCGCGACTGCCAGGCTAGGCTAAGCTAAGCAATCCTGTTCTACCGGTTCCACCATAATTGACAGTACGGCAGGAGGGCAACCTTCAGCTCCACCATAATTGACAATATGACAGGAGAGCATCCTCAGCTCATGACCATTCTAAAGGCATTCCAGAGAATAATAAGAGTGCGAAATGAACAATGCAAATGAGAGAATCGGTCCAGCAAAGAAGACAACAACCAACATAATCTCAGGCCTGCAACTGATTTCCCATCATACCATGCAAACTCCCAAAAGTTACAAGTCTTTTGAACCAGATAATAGGGGCTCAGATTCAGATTTATTCCCTCAATGTGGATAATATAAAAAGTAAATGAACTATTCCGTTGCCATGCAACTTAATAATGTTTCACTACTTAACCATCTCCACATTGATTGATTCTACTCCATAACATCACCCAAATGCTCAAATGATCATGCACAGAGAACTAATAGCAAAGCACACTTAATCAGAATGGAACAAAATCACAAATACAGAGTTAGAACAATTTGCCAAAACAATTACTTCATTTCGTTTCATACTCCAGTAAAAAGAGTAACTTGTCCAAAATATGAAATGCCCAAAAACTAAAAACTCCATAATCTCAAAACAAAACCTATTGAATCTTGAATAGGTAAAACAAAGCATCCTCAAAATCCAAGCTTGGTGCGGCGCCAGTGCCTGCGCTTAGCGTTATACCTACATATTCCAACATAACCAACACAAATGAGCAAAAAAAATTCCAATTCCTGGAATGATTTAAGCCAATTAAACAATAATAGAAGAGGGAAAGGAACCTGATAGTGTTGTCGGTTCGCATGCGAATCCAGTGAGGAATAGGCCTATTCTGCCTCATCTTCTTAGCCAGCTTCTTCTTAATCATGAAACTCTTGTGCGACGGCTACATTTACACGCATCCAGTTTCCAATATCAGATAACTATTATACATACAAATAACATCTCGACCAAATTCACAAGAAATATAAATGAAGCGAGATCGAGTCATGTTGGGTCGCATACCATTGTTGAGAGCTGGAGCTGAGAGCTTGACTGCAGCTATGGAGGAAGCGGCGTTCTCAGGAACCCTAATTGCGGAGGAAGAGGGTTCTTATAAATAACTACTGATAGAGTACGATTGGTCATCATCAATCGGTATCGTCCATTTTGGTTAGGTAGACGTAATTTTGTCCGTTGGATTATTTTAAGAGACTTGTTTATAATGTTGGACACCTATTGATGACAAGGCCGGATTCAATTGGGCCGAATTTGAATGGATCCACTTCCTAAAAACAGGGCTTCTTACAGCATTAGGCCCATAAAATTTTTTCAATTCCATCTTTACCCCCAACAAATGTGAGTTTATAACTTTTGAAAATTATAGACTTGTGCTGCCATACAAAACATACCTAAATCACGACTTGAACCAATAAAACAAGTATTTTACTGAATCATGTCGAAATATAAACATGTAAGGATTAAAAGGTTTTGGCAAATTTTGGCTACAATTTCAATTGAGGTTGAATGTGATAAAATATTCACATGTGTGTAGTTAAAAGGTGAAGAAATGGATTTTAGAAAATGTATTATACATTTTGATGCCTCTTGTTTTGAATATTAGTTGCAACTATAGCAATTTTGGATATAAAGATGTTCTTTGTTGTTGTTTACTATAATTTCTGTGAAAATTACACGTTACCTTGCTGGACAAAAAGAGTAAGACTAAATTAGATAAGTACTTTGAATCTATGTATTGCAATGAGATTATCAATTTAGAAAACATTTTATATTTAACATGTTATATAAATTATAAATAAACATAAAAAAAATTCAAGGAATAAGATGTATGATAATGATTGAGATTGAGATGAAAATCATTTTTACCACATTTTTATTCGGAAGTACGTGGATATCCTAAAAACTATTTGCTAACAATTAAAAATATACTAAATTTGATATATGTCATTGAAAAAAAAAGATAAACTTAAACTTAATTCACGCATTTAAATTTTTTTTTTTTTAGTTTGAATATATAATTTAGCAAATAGTTTTAATTTAAAAAATATAAATTATCTAGAAAATAATGCGATATTATGAATTTTATGTAGAATTTCTGTATATAAATATTTGATGAATAATGACTTAGAAAATCACTGTTAAATAGAAAGTTATCAATTTATTAAATTTTCATTTATAAAAATTTTATTGTAAATCGATGTGTTGTTGGCTTTGTTATTAAATTAAATGTATAAACAAATAAGATTTCGAAAATTAAAAAGCATACGTGACCAAATTATATATTTAATTTGTTAAAAATTGTTCTCCTAATGTGAAATAAAATTTTTTATAAATTAAACCACATAAACCTGGAAATACAAAGACGTCCAGCAGCCATCTAACTGAAGATCAGCTAGCTAGGGTTTTTGGCTCCCTCTCTCTTCTCTATCTGCAGCAGCACCTAATTTCAAATTACCCCACCGTTGCAGATAGTTCTTCCAATGACGACCGTCGTTCCTACCTCTGAAGAAGATCCAGCCCTCGCTGTCGTTCGCTTCACCTCTGAGCTTGCCTGGGCTGACGCCGGTCCCGAGGTATATGTCTTTAACTACTGTACGATTTGTTATCATATTGTCTTTGAATGTTTGTAGGAAAAAGTTTCGATTGATCGCCCTTTGGTTTTGTAATCTTCACAATTATTTGAGTTTGGCTGGAGTGGTTTATTGACGGATCGAGATTACTAGTTCACTATATCGTATTTATTTTTCTTTAGGAACTGATGTTCTATGGTTCTTAATTCATTAGTTTCTGACTCACCCAGAATGATGCATTTTTTTTTTTTTCAGTTGATTTGGATTTTGGATAAGTGTTTGCTCACTTGAATTCAGACAATAAAAAATAAAACATAATATTTGAGATAACACTTTCAGCGTTAGGAACCACTCTTTTTGGGCTAGCATGAAACAATTAATTTCACACTTGACGTGATAATTTTAAAGCATGGTAAAGTATTTTTGGAAACACAATTTATGCGTGCAGAATTAGACATGATTTGTACGATCTATTAAGGTTTGATTGTATGTTGATTTTCTGGTAGTTTGCGGAGCAACAAGTTTCTAAGCTTTGTGTGGAAGCTTCAGAATGTATAGTCCGGTGCAGATGGTTGGACTTAGCCTCTTTAATGCTCACTTCTGCCGACTTGGTGTTCTCCAACTCCAAGGTCTCAGAGAAAGGTAACTTTTCTCATTTTTGATAATAAAATTGGTATAATTGGAAGCATAATTATATAGCATTGTGAGCGAGAAAATGGTAATACACAATTTTTGCATGGTTGAAGAAAACGATATTGCAAACCTTGCTATGTTATGCATAACAGGTGTTTTTGGTTCTGTGATGTGATTAGACATTGAACCTTTATGTGTGCATGGATGTCTTTATTCAACTAGCTTCTCTTCAGCAGAATTTGTGAAATCTATTGCTGTTTCATTGCTTGTTATATGAATTTGATCAACTGTGATATTTGGTAATGTATTGATGCCATGATACGAGTCGAATTTTAGAAGCATTGTGAGAATTTGTTCTTGGGCTTACACATCATAGTTGATAAATTATGGGTTGTTTGCACTTTGCAGCTCGTTTTTTTTTATGTATATCTTTATGTTATGTGTTCAATTTTCACTGCAGCTCGTTTTTTTATGTATATCTTTATGTTATGTGTTCAATTTGCACTGCAGCTCCTTTTTTTATGTATATCTTTATGTTATGTGTTCAATTTGAATTGCAAACTAATATAATACTATGGAAAAAGTTATGGTAAATTCTGTTCAAGGAAACCATTATAATTTGTGTCATCAACATGGTATATTGAATGTGAAACGATCCAAAATAACAATCAAAATAATTAAATAGATAAAATGAACAAAGTACTGGTAGAATTCACCAAAAGGTATAAATATTAGTTTCTTTATTTTTTGCCCCATATCCAATGATGGCTGTTAATTTATACTCGTGTGTTTCTGAGTTAGAAACTCCTTGCCCTCTCAGCTTCCCTCTCCAGTAGTTGGGATTATATGTCATAATTGTAGTTAAAAACAATTATCAAAGTAGCCCATAGGCATGATGTATGGAACCTTTGCTCTGAATTATGCAAGGGCTGTTTCCTTGCAGATGGAGAGCTACAAAAGCAATAGAAGTATAGAACTGCTTTATACAAGCAGTATTTCCCATATATATGGATTATGCTCATTATAGATTTTGTATGAAGTTCTTCATATGCTGGCTAAAGTAAAGAATAAGATTTGTCTTGCTTCATTTCAAGGATTGGTTTTGTTGGTTTATTGTGAATTACAATGTTTTCTTGGTTTATTGTGAATTACAAAGCATCACATATTTATTGAGATTGGCTTCCTGGTCAATGCATATTGTATAACAGTGTTGAGGCATACTCTAAAGATGTTGCTTTTCTTCTTTTTCGTAGTTACTTGTCTTGGAAGTACTTTTGTGATTATGATTCGTTTCTATTTTCTAAGCCAGATCTTGAGTGTATCTTCACTGTTATCTGCAATCTTGTCACCATGGCTGAAAGTCCAGATGAAGCCCTTGATATGACAAAGCTAATTTGTGGCAAAATTGTTCAGCAGCCAACTGACAAGCCTGCACTGCGATTAAAGATGTAATATGAAAATGATGAATTCAATTTTTAGCTTATGTACTTTTGAAAGTCACTTTCTTATGCTTCTTCCTTTCACCAGCTTGTTCAATCTGTACAATTTACTGGAGAACACATTCAGCCGATTTTATGTTTATATGAAGGCCCTAAATTTGGCAGTGACCGGAAAAGTCACAGAACATGTCATACCTTCTTTCAAGAAGATTGATAGCTTCTTGAAAGAGTGGAATCTTGAGGTGAAGGAACAGAGGGAGCTTTTTCTCAGCATTTCAAACGTACTAAGAGAGAGTAAGAGGTAAACTAGGAATTAAACAGCCTGAAAGTTAAATTGATTTAAAGGAATTCAGGATTTAGAAAGAAATATCTATGAGGGCCATTTTCAATTTTCTTATTTTTTGACTATGGTCAATTGTTTATTCTTAATCCCTTTAGCTCACCGAGGGATTCTTTCAAATTCCTGACCAAGTACTTGGCAACCTTTTCTGGTGAGGAGGCATTTGCAATGGGTGAAGCCAAGGAGGAGGCTGTACGCACAATTGTTGAGTTTGTTAAGGCACCTGACATGTTTCAGGTATGCGTTGTTTAATTTCGAAGATTTTATAAGTTTCTATTTTCCCTCAAATCTTGTAACAGGTGTTTCTAGGCTACTCTAATCCTGTGATTCCCATATTTGAATGCATTAATGATACAAGCAAAATGCAAGAATTCTTAAAGTAGATTAGACCTGCCCACACCAAATCAAAGTTGACCTTAGCTCAATCTTTTGGTCACCATGGTAATTTTTCTGGTTTTCTGTATATGTTCAAGCACCTTTTGTCTGAAACAAAATGATTATGATAAATAGCCAACAATTTTTGGATGGTATTATGCTGTGGCTCTATCTCTTGACCTGCAATTAAACTGTTTCATGATATTGGGTATTGTTGTCATCTTGCTTATTGTCTTTCTTTATGTTCAATACTTCATTTTCTTGTATAAATATGAATCTTTGCTTTTACAGTTACCATCAACTTATGAATTCTTTTTCATTTTTATTGTGTTTGTTGGATATTAGCAAAATTTTTTTCAGAGATTGATTTGTGTATCTGTATTGCAGTGTGACCTGCTGGATATGCCTGCTGTGGGGCAATTGGAAAAGGACGGCAAATTTTCATTGGTATATCAGCTACTCAAGATCTTTCTTACTCAGAGATTAGATGCCTATTTGGAGTTTCAGGCTGCAAATTCTGCTTTACTGAAAAGCTATGGTAAATGTTATTTTCTAAAATATATAGGTTGCTGAAGGTTCTAATGTTTGTTCATTGAAATAATTACACTTCTTGCATGGTCTAGGTCTTGTTCATGAAGAGTGTATAGCAAAGATGAGATTAATGTCATTGGTTGATCTTGCCTCTCATGAATCTGGTCGAATTCCATATTCCCTTATCAAGGATTCTCTTCGAGTAAGCGCATAACCATTCTACTTCCACAAGATTTGCTTCATTCTCCCATGCTGTTTTGCTTTAATACGTAGTAATTAATGCAACTGGTGTTGTAGATTAATGATGACGAGGTGGAATTATGGGTTGTTAAGGCAATAACTGCTAAATTAATTAGCTGTAAAATGGACCAGATGAATCAAGTTGTGATTGTTAGGTAAATTCTTGCTCTTCGTTCAGTTTATACAATTATGCTCATGTGATCAAACAATTTACCTTTTGTCCCATCAATCTAATATTTTCAGTTTGTGATGTGTGCAGTAGCTGTACTGAGCGTGTATTTGGGCAAAATCAGTGGGCAGAACTTAGATCAAAGCTAGCTACTTGGCGGGTAAATTTTATGATCATTATTTCAAATCTTTATTGATGGATGATGGTCTTTCGGTTGTGTACTCCCATTATGTCCAACTCTAAACAGTTAGCGGAGAGGGTCATATTTGTTGATTAGGATGTTGGGGTTTCGTGATTGTTTTGCAGGGTAATATTACAAACGTGATAAACACAATCCAAGCTAACAAGATAACTGAAGATGGATCACAGGCAATGCAAGGATTGATGATTCGTTAAGAGTTGTTTTTCATTGTTAACCATTTCCAAGGAGCATAAAGAGTGAAGTTTATGCGGAAATAGTTGGAAATATGATCGGAGTCAATTGCTGTGCTAGAGACTAGAGAGTCAGAAGTGTATTGGAAAAGTTTTGACAGTCTTGTAGTTTAACATTCCTAAGCACTGAATGATTTTACAAAAGATTGTATTTATTTTTAATATTAAACATACTCTACCCTATGGATGTCTTCTTATTTATCTCAAGCTTCATCGCCAATATTTTTGGCCCACTTTTTATTTTTATTTTTATTTTATTTCAAAATCAACTAGCCTAGTCGTACGATTTATACGAAAGTTTCCAGTTGTAGGTTTCTTGATTCTCGTCTGAGACAAGGATATCTGAATCTTCTTATGCCTGTATCGATACGGACCATATGTAGTGATGGATTGCCTGAGATTATTGGGCTGGAAAATTTTATAACTAGGTGTTGAACATGAGTTCGTTATTATTATTATTATTATTTTTTTGGTACTTATTTTTTTCCTTAAAACTGATTCACTTGCTGTTTTGTAAGAGTTGGTTGACTTACAAATTAAGATTGAAATAGCAATATATATATAGAAGTAAAAGCAAAAAAATAAAATGGTAAATGGATCCCTTCACTGCAAGTATAGTTGTTTATTGCGCAGTGTCGATTTCTACGATTTCCAGAGATGACTCGTATTGATGGTTGATATGATTTTTATTTTTTTTGCATATATAATATTTAATCATATAAAATATATTACAAAACAGACATGATAATTTGAATTGATATCTCTAATTTCTTTTAGTTAGGTCCTAAGTTTATGCAAAAATTTTAGTTAGGGTGGAGGCGACTTGAAGGATGTGTGAGCAAACCTTAATCTGTTTATTTTGCTGGTAGCTGCTTAGTCCTTACATCTCAATTATTATTTTGTCTTAACAAGTAATCACCAACCACTAATCAGTGGTGATGATTTAGAGTATGAACCCAGTAATGGCTACTTAGCGCAAAATTCGATGGCAAGTTTTCCCTGCATTCCTTAAATCAATAGTTTTAAGACTTGGGATGAAACCCAACTGAACAACATATGCTAATAATGCATATTTTTAATTCTGCTAGCTCCATGGCGGAGACACTTGGGTTTCTTTGTAAATTGTTTTAAGAGTAAAGAGTTGGGTGCTTAGGCACAATTTTATTCTTTCAAAAGCCTACACAGATTAATTAGAGTTGGGGCTTGGCTTCCTGTAGTTGTCTCTTGACTAGGGAAGTGTAAATGCCATTCTTGCTAAGAAGTTCATCGTGAGTCCCACTTTCAGCAATCTGACCATCTGATATTACAGCTACTACATCTGCAGTTTTAACAGTTGAAAGCCTGTGTGCTATCACTAGAACAGTCCTACCCTTCATCAGAGAATCCATGGCGTCCTACATTCCCATTTTGCAAATTAATTGCTAACTGACAAGAATATTACGAAGACAATAATGAAAATTTTGGTAAAAACGAAGCAAACTCAAACTCACTTGGACAAGGTATTCACTTTCTGCATCCAAGGCACTTGTGGCTTCATCTAATAGCAGAATTCTTGGATTCATCAATAGTGCTCTGGCAATTGCCACTCTTTGTTTCTGGCCTCCAGACAGCCTCAGTCCACGTTCGCCTACTACTGTTTTATACTTCTCTGGAAACTTATCTATGAACTCATGGGCATTTGCCATTTTCTGCAGTGTAATGACGTAGTAAGAATATATGCATATTGTACTGGAAAACAAAAATTTAAAAAGATTGATTTCTTGTGTTCAGGAAATGGGTAAATACATACAGATACAGTTTCTATTTCAGAGAAACTTGCTTTTCCATTATATCCATAGGCAATGTTCTCTTCCACAGAGCAATTAAAGAGAACTGGCTCCTGGCTCACTATACTTACCTGCATCACAAAAGAACAGGAAAGGGTGTCTGAGAGAAAAAACACACATACACACCCAAAAAAACAAAGATAAGTTTACAAAAATTGATCCTTTTAAATAAATATTTACAATCTGCCGATACACCATACTAATGAAAGAAATACATAAAATGTTAATCAATACTAGATCATACCAATTTCGAATAAACTCTGAATCACCTTGGGTAGATTCAAGAGCTATTGACTCAGCTCAAGGCGCTCATAAAAATTAAGCTGTGATATGCCAAGGGATACTTATCTATACATGTAATGTGGATAAGGATACAAATCTTTCCAGCATGGAAATAAAAATTGAAAATTTCAGAATGAAATCAAAACGATAAGAGGGACTTATCATTCAGGATAAAAGCTGAATTATTTTGTATCATGTTTCCTGCACCTTATGAAAAGCTTCTGTAGGTTGAAGTTCATAAGCTCCATGAAAGCTATTAAGTTTATCTAGGATGGCTAACCATTATATCTGCCATAATACTTGAAAATGATTACAATAACGAATAACGTGCTTAAGCAAATATCAGAACATAATACCTTCTGGTGAAGATACACGTGTGATATTTCGACCAGTGGAACTCCATTAAGCAAGACCTTCCCTTTGAGAGGATCATAGAACCTTTCTATTAAGTTTGCTATAGTCGTCTGCAAGATATAAACAAACAAGAACAGTCTGTACAGATAAATAGACATGTCTATTATACTCTTAACGAGTTTCAGGGAAAATAGGAAAGGTAGACAAGATGGAAAATTAGCAATTAATGTTACCTTGCCACCTCCACTTGGGCCAACAAGAGCAACTTTTGATCCAGGGTTCAGTTTCAATGTTATACCCTGAATGATTAGAAACAACATTGTTGAGTTAATTAATATTGCCAATTTCCTGCATCAAGGAAATCCCATGCACTTTTACTGCATTGAATTTGTTTTTAAGGGCCCAGCATTTAGAATACTTCTACAACTCTTTGTCCAAGTGGCTGTTCAATTATAGGTGTCTTTTCTATTGCTCAGGACTTATTTGCCATAGCACAGGAATACCTGAATCCTACATCTTATGTTTTGTTGGCTATTGGTTTGGATTTACTTATAGGGAAGGGAATGGCATCCTGTTTACTGAAAGGATAGAACAAACATGCCAAAACAATATATACGTACTTGGAGATAAAGATAAAGAGAAACAAACGGTATATTAATCGACAATGGTATTCTTTTAGGGTGACAAGGAATTCTAAGTGCTATTAGAAAAATTAAATGCCCCTTTTTTGCAATTTTTTAAAAAAATTACCTTGAGCACCATGTGACTTGGGCGAGAAGGATAAGCAAACCAAACGTCATCCAGTTCCACTTCCCCATCTGGATCACTGCCAACAAAAGTGATGCAAATTGAAATAGACATAAAAGAAATAAGAATGCAGGTATTTCTCTGAACACTTCACTTTCATCTACTAAAATAACAGAGTTCTTCAACCTAAAAACAATTATCTGGGCAGTGGCCACTAATTCCTGCATAAAATTATCAATTGAAGCTAAATCTAGTAAGCCAGATTTTAAATGTGTGTGTGAGAAAGAGAGCATAACGAACCTCATGGGGGACTTATCTCCAGATTTTGGCATGCTTGAGACTCGATCCAGGAGCTGAAACACTCTCCTACTTGCCCCTGCAGCTTTCATTGCAGTTGTATACAGTCCTGACAAAGAGGATACTGAAGAACCAACTGCAGGCAGAAAATTAATTGGCCAGAATGAGTAATTATTAGAATATGAAGCTTCAAAAGCAGCAGTTGTTTCCTGTCTGCTTGAAAGTAGCATCCAGCACATGGGAGCTCAGATGGTGAACCGTTGGGTGAATCATCACAAGCAGAACATAATGAAGATCTTGTTAGAAGTGAAGAAAACAGTGCTAGTGCTTTACATATTGCAGGTAACCCAAGAATCAAAGACAGTACCAGTGAGACTATAAAGAATGAAGGATGTAAGAGATCCTGCAGTCATGGAGCCCATTATTGTTAAGTATGCACCATAGACTACCACTACGATGACAGATAAAGTGGATGCTGCATTTAGTCCTCCAAAGAATAAACCAACCACTCTCTGCAATATTAAACAGAGTAAATGGTGAGGAATCTTTTATCTTTGACCCCCCCCAGGCCATGAGAAAGAAACTCACTGCTTGTCTGAGCCCCAGCTCCAGTGTCTCATCAACTTTCTCCGAGTAAGTTGAAATTGCATGACTTTCTTGAGCAAAAGATCTAACTGTTCGAATGGCCCCAAAGGATTCCTAAACATCAATATAAGTGGAAAAATATCATCAACAAAACATAATTGGTCATATTTTCACAACCTCCCTGTTTTCCTTGAATGTGTGTTCCCAAAGTATACAGTTGTGAATTAAACCAGTTACGAAATTAGTAGCTTCAGAAATCTGCAAAAAGGGACTTCTGTAGAAGACAAAAACACACATATAACTCACAAACCTCAGCTATTGAAGCAGCCACTGCAGCTGCAGCTTGGGTTGCATGTGACAGTTCACGGAGATAGCGCCCAAATTTCTTTACAGCAATTGAAATGATTGGGACGACAACCAAAGCCAACACTAAACAGGCAAAAGGAAACATGAAAAAAATCTTACAGGAAAAAACACCCCTACTTGAGAAACTTCAGCTTAAAATTACCTACATGTTAATTTCCATGATGATGAAAACATGAAGACAACACCAATTAATGCTGTTGTTACATTACGGAGTGCCTCAGAAAGGTTGGTTGTTGCAGCATTTTTTATAACTTGTGTGTCTTCTGATAGCCTACTGAGAAGTTCCCCAGTTCGAGTAACATCAAAGAAGGCAATTTCCTGTTGAGCCATTAGTAACACCATGCTAAAAGATGTGCTAGATTCCAAATGATTACTTGAGGAAAATTAAAAACATGAACTTGATATTTGGTATCCTAAAAACACTTTCATATGTTGAATGTCGTTTGTGAAATCCTTGACTTTTTTGCAAAAGTCTAAAATAGCAATCATGGTGTTTTGCAATGAATATAGTTTTTCCAATAATATGAAAATTCACAAGACTAATAACAAACAGTGAATGAGGAGTAAAATAAATTGCATCACTCCAGGTTTATATGTTTGATAGCTAGGGAGTTCACCTGATTGATTAAGTGACCAAATAAGCTTTTCCTCAAACGAGCAACAACTCTTTCACTTGCAGAAGAAAATAGCCATGCTCGAAGCGCAGTGCACACAGAACTAGAACAAGTGAAGAGAAAGCTACAGTTAGGTTAAAGATTCGCTATAAATTAAGGAACACAGCAAAAAAAAAAAAAAAAAAAACATCATTGAAGTCAGCCAGAAAAGCAGCATGAGTCCAATTGATACATCATTCTGACTTAGCCTTGTGCTTGACCCAATTGCAAGTAGCACATAGCTTTAATGCGTTTCACCAAAGAAAAAAATTCTAGCTTTTAATGCAAATAAGACTGTTGCAAATATTTGAAGTATTTTAATTATAAGTTGATAACAGTAATTATAGAAATTACTGTCTCTGTAAGAGGGAAAAAGAAAAACATTTAAATGCTGAAAAGTTTGTCTGTGATGGTCACATGGAATTAAGTTTAAAAACATTGAGGATTTCATATAATCACGTTAGCAAAAACCTTACCCATTGAGAAAGAAACAACCCCACAGACACATGTGAAAAAAAAAAGTCCTGAGGGATAATAATGCATATCAGACAAGGTAAGATGATAGAAAAGGTTGGTCATACCCAATTACAACTATCAGCACAATATCAAGTATGGTGCTCTTGACTGCATCCCAAGCTTCTGATTGCTCTTCAGGAGTCTTTATATCTCTTGATACTATGTCAATTATCATTCCACCAAATTTAGGCTGCAAAAATAAAATATAAACAGGTTATATATAGAGATGCCTCAACAGGACGCTATCCTAGTTGCTATTCAAAATTCAGTTTTTGAACTTATGATGGTGTTGGATATAAATTCATAGCAATTATGTAGAACATCCAATAGGTAATACGCATAATTAGTCAAAGACAAAAGTAAGAACATGAAAAGAAATAACAGGGAATACTGTGCATGCTAAAATGCCAATGGGTAGCAAATAAAAGAATTAGGCAGGTTTCCAGACCACAGTCCACAAAATCAAGTGATCGAGTGCAAATCATCATAAATCCTCACAATCATTGCTGGATAAAACATTCACAATCACTCAAGTATTAGGTCCATTGAAGTGCAATTATTCCTGAAGCACTTAATTTTAGAAGCAGCAAAAGCACTTGAAATGATATAGTAGCCAAGGCGGAAGAGCAAAGAGTTGAAACCTTCAAGTTCTTGTAGGAGCAAGCTCATGTTTGGTGAATGTATTTTATAGAACTAACTCTGCAAACTAACTTGTACTTTGAAGTCTCAACATTGATCCCGGAAATGGTTGACCATTACACTTCATTTCGCATTCTGATGAATTTAGTTTTTGAAATTCTGATGATTCTGTTTTGAGGATTTCAATATAAAAAAAATCCAGATAACAAGCCCAAAAAGGTGGAAAAAACATATATAGAAAGTGATTAATGCTAATATTCATCATTAAGATTTCAACAAGAAGCTTCCCAGACGTGGAGTAATAAATCATATGCAGACAGATTGCAGTTTATGAGAACATAAAATGTAAAACCAGGGTTGATTAACTCTATTGCTGAAAGTGGTAGTTTAGTTTAACTCATGCAACTGTGAAACTAACAAAAACTTAAATGCGAGCAAGAGACTGTAACCTACAATCAAAATACTTGATGTAGATGCTATCAGCAGTGCAACAGTGCCAATTGCAAGCTTCCCAGCATCAGGTTTTGCCTAAAAACAAGAAATTTATAATGAGGAATATACCTCATAGTAATTCCATCCTCCAAATACAATAAAAGATAAGATTTTACCAGAGAGAAAATTCTGCCAAATCCAACGTTTGCAGCCTGATATTTCAAAAGCAATGTTAGGAATCATTAAAAAAGAGCTTAAAATGACAGGGATATATTGAGTTAGCTTCCAATGACATGTACGGCTATCACCTCAACTCCATCCCCTAGTTCAAGGTCATTTTGGGGATTCTCTGCTGATTGGTCATCATTTGCTTTCCTCCTTGCCTACACATTCATTGGATGAATCAAATGCTCCATGGGTTAAGAAAGAAACAGAAACAACTCCACTGCTCAAATAATCATGATCACCAATAGACTTTAAAACACCCATACTTTCTCTCATATGCTCAGCTTGAACAATCAACGAATTAAAACCACCAACAGCTAAATATTTATTTTCGTCGTATCCACATATCTTTTCTTGATTTTGCTCTAATCCCAAAATGAAGGATTGGAGAGAAATTTCTGCAACATTTTGAGATAACTCTAAAATCCAATAACACACCAACCAGAACCAGACCCCTTTCAATTTCCTAATCAAAAGAAAGGAACAGTTCAACAAACAGAAATTGAAAACAAAACTCAATCACATGATTCCGGGTAGAGCAATGTTTATGTCATTATTACCCAATTAATAAACCGAAGTACATAAGATTGAATCAGAAAAAAATATCTTTAGAAAAGTCAATGGATTTGATATGTACCCAGCAAAGGTAAACACCAATTAACGAATTATAAAGAAGAAAACAGTAGAAAAGGAAATGAAACCTCCTTAGTCAAGAGAGAAACTCGTTCACTTCCAGAAGAAGAAATGGACCTTGAAGTCCAATCCAAGTGCTGCTTCTTGCCCATCGATACAATTCAATTCGTAAAACTGTAATTCGCGGGAACCGTGACTTCTCTAAGCAGTTGTCATCGTAATGGACAGAAAAATAGAAAAGAATCAATCTTGTGTTATATGTACGGTTAAACTTAACGACAATCCAAGGAATGCCTTCGTCACCACATGCGTCGATAATTTTATTTAAATGACATATTATTATTATTATTATTATTTATATGATAATGAACTGCAAGACAAAATTTCCACTTCCAACCACTCGTCGTTGTACTTCGTTTCTCCAAAAGACGACATATATGGTTTCAAAACTTATAGATCTGTTTACCATTTTAATAATTTATCTAAATTTTCAATGAAAATTTATATTTAACGTTTGAACATTTTTTATAAATTTTTTATTTAGTTGTAATTTTTTTTTTTAAATTTATAATCATTATTTAATTAATAAAAATATTTACTATTTTCGAAAAAATTTAAATTTTTTTACTAAGTTCTATTGTATTTTTCTATTAACTTGAAAATTTTGAGCTTAAAATAGAAAAAATACCCTCTGTTATGTCATAATTTAATTTCAATTATATTTTTTTGCTAACTTTTGAACCACACGCCTTTTTTTTGTTTTTTTGTTTTTTTAAAATCTCAATTTGTTAGCAAGTGAAACCAATGGTTTTTTAAGTTTTCCCTTTTAATTTATTTAGGATCTCTTTGGTTCAGCTGTTAGCTAATAGCTATTACTGTTGTTGTTAACTGTCTACTGTTCACATTAGCAGTTTGTTGTAGTAAGCTGTTAGTTGTTAGTTAATTGATTGATAGTGTTTGGTAAATTTATAATCAAATGTTGCTTTTAAGATGTAAAAAGATTAATATAGATATATATTTTATATCATTATACAACAATTATACAAAAATAAAAATATTATATAAATATTAGTAAAAATAATTACATAATTAGATAGTTCAAAAATAATTTTAACTTATTATACACTTCAAAAATTATTATTTTCATTAAATAGAAACTTCATAAGTATAAAAAATAATTTAAATCGTAGTTTTATTTACGTAAAATGCATCAAAATAATATAATTTTAATCTTTGACTAACTTAATATATATAAATTAAAAAAAAAGTGAAACTAGCTTAAATAAATTAATTTCAAGAATTGATCTCGTTTAATTTTTCATTATTTACAGATATGAAAAAAATTTCATAAAAAAAATTACGTATTTATATAAAAGTATAATTTATTAGTTTGAAAAGATTAAATTTGTAAAAGCCAAATAATTATAAAAAGTTTTTCACGAAAAGCTACTATTCCCCACAAAAGAGCTGAAAACTGTTGTTTAATAAATCTATCCAAATACTAGATTTTCTAATAATTTGTTATCCAATCATTGTACCGTATCTATATGACTCATTTTAAAATGTTTCGTGATGGAAATAATTTGGAATTTTTCTTCTGTGATTTTAAGAATTGTCAAGTGATATTTTTGTATTGTCTTGTTATTAAATAATGATGGCTCTGAAAAGAGAGTGAACTCCACGCGGTCTTCTCGGGGCGTGAGGCCGCCTGGTGTGGTTGAAGACCGAGTGCCTGGAAAACGGAAAGAATGAGGACCGGGTGACCTCCGGGTCCACTCCGATGCCAAAGTCAGAAGATTTAGAGAATAAGAGGTAAAAGAATAAAGAAAGTATGTTGAGAGCTCAAAAGATACCTGGGGAGTCTCCTATCTTCCCTTTTTATAGTGGGTTCATCCGCGTGGCCTTGTCAGACCGTTTTGTACGGTTTATTCTCATTGGCTGGATGTGGTCCCCTTTTCTGGCACAGTTGTGCGGCGGACTCACCCTGCTCCTGTCTCCGTGGCACTCACACTGTATCTGACCTCTGTGGCCTTCACCCTGTTCTTGTCCCCGCGGCACCTATTTCAGGTACTACATCACGCCCTTACACGTGTACAGTGGGGATCCACTCACCTGTCCTTTGGGTTAGGAGACTTGACGAGGCACAAGTTGTTTCAGTCGGCGCTTCTCAGGATCCGATCTATTTAAGAGCCGGTCTTATCCTGGGCCACCGAATGCCACATAGACCATTGGGGAGTTGGCGTATGAGGTGACGCGGTGCCAAGCCGTGTGGTCCACGCGGTCAGTTTTATAGCTCCATGCTATCAAATAATAATAATAAAATTCTTATTTTCAGTAGAAAAAGGTAAAATTCTTAATATCTGTTTTTCATTTAAAAATTAGAAAAAAAATTGATAAGAATCTCTAGTCTATTTGAACATAGTGCAATTCGCAAAAATATTGTTTGTGATTAAAAAAAATTATTTTATTTTTTAAGTGAAAGTGAAGAACTATAGAAGTGTACTTTATATGTAAAAGTAACAAAAAAATATGAAATTGTTGTGAAAAGACTTATATAAACAGAGGTTATATGAAGATTATAACAACAAAGAAACTAACAGAGGGTGAATATGAGAATAGAAACTTTTTATTAATGAATCTCAGCTGTAATGAATAACAAAAACTAGCATATATTTATAGGAAAAGTTGAGGGGGCAAAACGGTAATATTATAATAAATAAATAATAAATAAATATAATAAATTAATGTCATGGGAATTGGAATCCAATTCCCATGTACATTAATTCCCAACACTCCCCCTTTGATGTACATCATTGCGAATGAGACACTGTCTCGTTAAAAACCTTACCAAGAAAAAATCCAGTGGGACAAAAACCTTTGGTCAAGGGAAAAAGAGTACAGTGTTTAGTCCCCATGTTCGCAATAATACTGAAGATCTTTAAGATGATGCATTCCAACATCGTAAACCAGTTTCTTGAAAGTTGTAGTTGGTAATGCTTTGGTAAACAAAACTGCTAGGTTGTCACAGGAACGGATTTGTTGAATAATGATTTCACCATTCTTTTGCAAATCTTGAGTAAAAAATTTTTTTGGTGAAATATGCTTTATTCTGTCTCCTTTAATGTAGCCTTCTTTCAATTGAGCAATACAAGCAGCATTGTCTTCATATATTGTTGTTGGAGTTTCTTTATTTGATGATCTTCCACAAGTCTTTCGTATATGCTTGGTTAGTGTTTTTAGCCAAACACATTCTCAACTAGCTTCATGAATAGCTATTAACTCTGCATGATTGGAAGAGGTAGCAGTAATGGTTTGCTTTGTTGAATGCCAAGATATAGCTGTGCCTCCTATGTGAATAAATAGCTTGTCTGAGATCGGGCTTTATGTGGATTAGAAAAGTAACCTGCATCCGCATATCCAACTAATTCAGGTTTGGATTCACATGAGTAAAACAAACCCAAATCAATAGTTCCTTGAAGATAGCGAAATATATGCTTAATTTCATTCCAATGTCTTCATGTAGGTACGAAACTATATCTAGATAATAAATTAATAGAAAAGCCAATGTCGGGCCTCGTATTATTAGCAAGATACATTAGTGCACCAATTGCACTTATGTATGGTACTTCAGGACCAAGTAGTTCTTCAAAATCATCTCGAGGAAGGAAAAGATCCTTATTTAAATCAAGAGATTGAATAACCATTGGATTACTCAATGGATGTACTTATTCATATTAAATCGTTTAAGGATCTTTTCTGTATAATTTGATTGATGAACCAAAATTCCGTTCTCTAGATGATCAATTTGTAAACCAATATAGAATTTTGTTTTCCCAAGATCCTTCATCTCAAATTCTTTTTTCATAGAATCTACTGCTTTTGTAATCCCTTTGGGAGTTCCAATGATATTCAAATCATCCACATAAATAGAGATAATAATAAATCTGGATTCTGATTTCTTTATAAAAACACATAGACAGATTTGATCATTTTTCTAACCCTCTCTTATAAAAAAGTCACTAAGGCGATTGTATCACATGCACCTAGACCGTTTTAGTCTATACAAAGACCTTTGTAACTTTACTGAATAAAGTTCACGATTGCCATGTTTTTCTAGCAGTTTAAATCCTTTTGAGATTTTCATATAAATATCATTATCAAGTAAAACATACAAATAAGCTGTCACTACATCCATTATATGCATATTCAAATTTTCTTATCCAACAAAACTAATGAGATATTGGAAAATTATTGCATCCACCACTGGAGAATATGTCTCTTCATAATTATTCCTTGGTCTTTGGAAAAAACCTTGTGCAACAAGTCTTGCTTTATATCTTACGACTTCATTTTTCTCATTTCTCTTTCTCACAAATACCTATTTATATCCAACATGTTTTACATCTTGTGGAGTTTGGATTACTGGTCCAAAAACTTCACGTTTTTTAAAAGAATTTAATTCAGCTTGAATTGCATCTTTCCATTTATGCCAATCATCTCTAGTTTGACATTCTTGAATACATTGTGGTTCATGATCCATATTTTCATCGACAATATTCATTGCCACATTATATGCAAATATATGGTCCACAACTATTTCATCTCGATTCCAAATTTTTCTGGTACTAACATAATTTATTTGAACTTCTTCATTTTTAGTAAGTTTAGGTACTTGTACTTCTTCAAGAAGTGTATTCATATTAGTACCTTCTTCCTCAACATGATCATCTTTATCATTGACCCCTTCATCCTCAATAGAATCATTTGTATTATTAATACTTTTTCTTTTTTGAGGATTTTTATCCTTAGAGCCAATAGGTCTCCCACACTTCAGGCATTCTTGAGAACTATTATTGGGTTGTTCTTCAGGAATTTCAATATGTATTGGTGCATTTACTGCTAGTATATGCGACTTTGTTACTTGTTTTGGATCAGCAAGTGCATCTGGCAACTGATTTGCTAAGCTTTGAATATGAATTATCTTTTGAACTTTTTGTTCACAAAGCTTTGACTTAGGATATATATGAGAAAGCGATGGAACTTTCCATGTGATTGTCTTTTCCACATTTACAACATTATTCATATTTTCTCCCCCTAATTTTGGAAATGTGGTTTCATCAAAATGACAATCTACAAATCTTGCAGCAAACATATCATCCGTTAATGGCTCAAGATATTTAATTATTGAAGGAGATTCATATCCAACATAAATTCCTAATCTCCTTTGAGGACCCATTTTCATATGTTGTGGTGGAGCAATATGAACATATACTGCACAACCAAAAACTCTTAGATGAGAAATATTTGGCTTATGACCAAAAGCTAGTTGTAATGGGGAATACTGATGATAGCTTGTTGGTCTAATACATATAAGTGATACTGCATGCAGAATTACATATCCCCATATAGAGGTTGGAAGATTAGTTCTCATAAGTAACGGTCTAGCAATTAATTGCAAACGCTTAATAAGTGATTCTGCTGGACCATTTTGTGTATGAACATATGCTATAGGATATTCAACTTTTATCCTAATTGACATATAATAATCATTAGAAGTTTGGGTTGTAAATTCAGTAGCATTATCAAGACGAATTGTCTTAATTGGATAATCAGGAAATTATTATCGTAACCGAATAGTTTGAGCAAGTAATCTCACAAAAGCCATATTGCGGGATGATAATAAACATACATGTGATCATCTAATAGAAGCATCTATCAAAACCATAAAATACTTGAATGGTCCACATGGTGGATGAATCGGTCCACATATATTGCCTTGAATGCGCTCTAAAAATACTGGTGATTCAATTCCAACCTTAGCCTTCGATGGCCTTATAATTAATTTTCCTTGCGAACAAACAACATAGAAAAATTCACTTCTGGTTCTTCAATGGATGCCCATTTTTATTTTCTATAATTTTCTCATCATTATTAATCTAGAATGACCTAAACGATCATGCCAAATTTTATAATTATTTGCATCTGTAAACTTCTTGTTTACAGTAAAATTTGCTTCTATCACATTTACAAATGTGTAATACAAGCCATATGGAAGAACATCAAAATTTTCAAGTGCACATTTCTTCCTTAAATTGATTCTTGTAATGTGAAGATATTCATGATTATCTTCACTTATAGTCTCAGTATGATATCCATTTTTGCGAATATCTTTAAAACATAATAACTTTCTATGAGACATTGGGGAAAATAATGCATTATCTATAATAAATTTCATTCCCCTTGGCAAAATTATACTAGCTCTTCTGGAGCCTTCATTTATTTTTGTATTACCAGATATTTTAGTAACAACTGCTTCACCCATTCTTAATGTGGAAAAATATTTTGCTTCTTTGAGAATGGTGTGTGTGGTGGCACTATCCATGATACATAAATTTGCTTCATATATCTTGAAGTCACTTGAAACTAGGGAAGAATTTATGTTCTTCATTTGAAGAAAAAAAAATCAAAATTTATTATTATTAATTTAAAATAGAACATTACATAATGTTTTGGAATAAAAGAAAGTAAAATTAGAAAATAACAAAATGACATTAATTGTCATGTACAATTTCCTTTCCACTGGTACTGGGTGCAAACAAATCAACCATATCCAAATGGGCAATATCAATGGGATCATCACTGTTAAAAACACAATTTGTTTCCTTACCAGTATCTTTATTTAATGATGCTTGATAAAGATCAACTAAATGTTTTGCCGTACGACATGTACGTGACCAGTGACCAGTCATATCACAACGGTAGCATATATCTTCATTATTGTTTGAATTTCGACTATTTTTCCTTTGGTCAATTCTTCCAATTGGATTTTTCCACTTATGGTGGAAATTATTATTATGATTCTGGCTACCACGACCATATCCATATCCATGACCACGACCACGGCCATGACCATGTGCACGTCCATGACCGCAACCACGTCCGCGGCTATATCCACGATTATTAAAAATTTCATCATTATTATACGACATTGCATTCACTTCAGGGAATGCAGTCGATCCAGTTGGCCGTGCTTCGTGGTTTTTTAATAAAAGCTCATTATTTTGCTTAGCAACAAGGAGACAAGAAATTAAATCAGAGTATTTTTCAAAACCGTTTTCCCTGTAGTTCTGCTGCAGGAGCACATTGGATGCATGAAAAGCAGAGAAAGTTTTTTCCATCATATCTTTATTAGTTACTTTCTCTCCATATAACTTTAATTTAGATGTAATTCTGAACATAGCAAAATTATATTTTCTTATAGATTTATAATCTTGCAACTCCAAGTGCATCCATTCATAACGAACTTTAGGTAAAATAACAGTTTTCTAGTGGTCATACCTTTCTTTCAAATTTTTCCATAAGATATGTTGATCTTTAATAGTTAGATACTCAGTTTTTAACCCCTTGTCAAGATGACGATGGAGCAGAATCATGGCTTTTGCTTTTAGCTGCAATGAAGCATCATTATTCTCGTGGATCGTTTTCCCAAGACCCATAGCATCTAAACGTAATTTCAGCATCCAGTACCCATGAAAGATAATTCTTCCCGGTCACATCAAGTGCCACAAATTCATGACATATCTAAAAATAGTTTTGTTGGATCAAAATTATATATATATATAAGAGATAAAAATTAGAATTCCAATTTATGTTGGACTAATTTGATGGATAACCGAGTTGGTCTTGATACTATGAGTAAACTCGTGTTGATAACGTGTTGTGAAAAGACATAAATAAATAGTGGTTATATAGAGATTATAACAATAATGAAACCAATAGAGAAAAAATTATGAGAATAGGAACTTTTTATTACTGAATTTCAGTTGTAATGAATAACAAAAACAAGCATCTATTTATAAGAAAAATTGAGGGGCAAAAAGGTAATATCATAATAAATAAATATTAAAGAAATATAATCAATTAATGTCATGGGAATTGGAACAGAAATGAAATTTTGTCGCTCATTATATATATAGCTGCTCCAATTGACGCTCTCCAATTGCAGCAACTTGTCATGGATGTTGCACCTCATTTCAGCGCCTCATTCGAGCTGAATTCAAACTTCATTTAAGCTACAGTTTTGCAGGAGACTTCTAGAATACTCAAGATTCATCAAACCGACACACAAGGCAGTCATTCATAACAATTCTTGGTGCCATTTCTTCTCGTATAAATAGCATTGTTTGTAAGCTTTCCACTATGTTTTTCAGTTCATTAATAAAGCTTTATAGCTCTTCTCTCTAAAGATGATAAATATAAAGATATGATTAGTTTTTTTTTTTTTTTTCCTTCTTTCTTTCAGAAAAAAAGAAACATTAATTAGTCACACACATCCTTCATAATAACTTGATCAAAATTAATAGTAGAAGCCAACCTTGGAAACCAAAAGATAATGGCATGGCATTACAAATCCTAACAGAGAAACAAAACAGAATTGATTTAAAAGAAAGAGTTTAAGAATATTGTATTAATTCTTGAAATATTTTGTGATATGCTTAGAATTAGATCATTTCTGAATCAGTCTGATAGCGAAAATCCAAACTCAAAGTCGAACAATAAATTGATAATTTCACCTTATTTTAACTTAATTAATTATACAGATGAAAATCTCTACAAATTTTGGGTTTCTATCCAAGCTTAATTGTCAAATATCTAAATTATCACCCTTTGAAAATAGTTTCTGGAATTGACAATGCAATTTTTCTGAAGTGATAAATGAATATCAATTATTAATTATATATATATATAAAAGGATATGATGAGGTGTTTTATTTCTATTTCTATTTAAATTTGTTTTGGTTCACTGTTCACTTTCAAGACATGAATATCTTGCTGGGTAATTTCTGGTAAGTGCTAATTGAAAAGATAGTCTTGACAGCAATTGAATTTTATTAATATTCTCAATTAAGACTTATATGATACAAGTATTTGAATTTTATTAATATTCTCAATTAAGACTTATATAATACAAGTGTTTGAGATAGACTCAACTATCTATATGCACGTGAATACAAATTATAAGATAAATAAACATTTGAAATTGAATTTAACAATTTCTATTTTGTATAACTAACACCTCCCGACAAGCCCTTGGCGAGGGCACATGTCCGCTACTTGGTCTTCAGTAGGAATAAACCGGACTTGTAAAAAACCATAGGCAACCTGTTCTTGCACAAAATGATAGTCAAGTTCGATGTGTTTTGTGCAAGCATGGAATAGTGGGTTGGCAGTAGGATAGATAGCACTGACATTGTCACACCATAGTTGAACTGGGTTGAGAATGGGATAGCCAAGTTCAGAGAATAGAGAACGAAGCCAAAGTAATTCAGCTGTAGCATTTGCAATAGCTTTGTATTCACTTTCAAATGTAGTTGTTACAATGTAGAGTTTTTACCAAAGTAATAGAGATTTTTTCCTTTTGATATTCCTAAAATTTTACATACCATATTTAAGCTTTTGAATTGAATTAATAACTTTTTTAACACATTTCTTATGATAGAGTACCATATATAAGGCACGGCTTGGGCCACTAACTAGGCGGGTTTTATTGTTGTAAATTCCTTCCCCATGTAATTAACCTCTGCTGTAGATACTCATTATATCTGTTGTAAATATTTAATATAAATACATACCTAATCCCTCCAATTACCTAAGGAGAGATTATTTTCAAACCCTAGACTCTTTATGGTTCAGAGCCACCAAGGGCTTAGAGTGCCGAAACCTAAAACACGAGATGACAACAAGAAGTGCAGTCGTTAATTCCAGCAGTCCGGCAAACTCTAGCAATCCGGCAACCACCATGATCTCCTTGACTCCAAACCTCACACATCAAGTGCCAGCCAAATTAAACTCTACAAACTGCGTCCTTTGGAAAAGGTTGATTTTGCCTATGTTGAAAGGGTGTGACCTAGCTCACCATGTCGATGGCAGTCAGGCTCCCTCAGCCCCTCGACTTCCTGATAACAGTCCTAATCTAGAGTTCAAGGCTCGAGAACGACAAGACCAGCAAGTGCTCAGCTGGGTTCTGTCTCAAGTTGAAACATCAATATTGCCCCAGGTAGTGGGCATGGAAACCACGAGAGAAGCATGGGTTAAGCTTCAAACCGCGTACGCTTCAGGATCAAGGGCGCAAGTGCGTGAACTGAAGCAACAGCTGCACAGGTTGAAGAAGGGTGATTCAAAATCAATCATTGACTACTTGCAGCATGTGAAATCAATTTTGGATAAATTGAGTGCTTTGCAACATAATGTGAATGAAGAAGACTTAATTGACTCGATTCTGGATGGCTTGAACCTGCCATATCGTGATTTTGTTCGAACATTAGAAACCATTATGACTCAGGAATCTTTTAATGATATCTATGGAATGCTTCTCACCGAAGAGCATAATTTGGAATGCTACACCGTCTTTGAAGCAGACTTAAACACCCCATCAGTACACTTTTCCACCTCTAGACATCCAACATTGATGATTGGAAGAGGGAGGGGCTGTGGTCGACATTCCAGCCAGTAGCAGCAATGCCATCCGTCTGCCACCAGCCCCTCCCATCTTTCACAATCAGCAGCAACAATAGTCCTAATTCACAACTTAATCGGCCTCTTTCGACATCTCCACTGTTGTTTGTCATAATTACCGTGGATTAGGCCATTATGCCCGTTAATGTCCTTCCCTAAAACTTGGAAACAATCACCCCAGCAGCCCGCTTCAAACCATACAGCCCTTTACCAAAACACTCAACCTTGGATCATGGACAGCGGCGTAACTCACCATCTCACTTTCGGACTTGGGAATCTCAATCTTCATTCAGAGTATACTGGACCCGAAGAGGTTCAATTAAGTAATGGTTCCAGCCTCCCTATTAAACATGTTGGTCAATCTCTTCTACCATGTGCTGATTCCTCCTTAAAATTGTCAAATATTTTACATGTGCCTAATTCTCGTTTAATCTTATCTCAATTAGTGCCTTAATTAATGCTAATGATGTTTCTATGGAATTTTTTGACAATTTCTTTGTTGTGAAGGACTTGAGTTCCAAGCAGGTGCTTTTTCGAGGCCTGAATAAAAATGGGTTATATACTATGCCGATCTCTCTTCCAGCGTCTGTCAAGCTTAATTTGGCCTCTCTGACCACCTGGCACGAGCAGCTTGGTCATCCAGCATTTCCTATTGTTTCTCGGGTTCTGAAGTCAAATAACATTGAGTACTCCAATAAAGCTAATTGCAATATTTGTTCTAGTTGTGCAGTTAGTAAAAGTCATAAGTTATCTTTTCCTGTTTCTGATGCCCATGTGTCAGGTGCTTTAGACTTAATTTGTTCAGACTTATGGGGTCCAGCCCCTTAAAATCTCGTGACAATTATTCTTATTATTTACTATTTTATGATCATTACAGTAAATATTGTTGGATTTATTTTTTGCAATATAAATCAGAAGCTCTGGATGTTTTTATTAAATTCCGAACTCTTGTTGAGAAATTTTTTGGCCGACCCATCAAAATCTTTCAATCTGATAGGGGCGGTGAGTATATTGGCATGCAATCTTATTTGTTTGCACATGGGATTCAACACAGGTTATCTTGTCCATACACTACCGAACAAAACGAGAATGCAGAGCAGAACACCGCTGTGTGGTTGAAACATGTTTATCTTTACTGCATTAGGCAAAATTACCATTATCTTTTCGGACAAATGCCTTTGAAACTGCTGTTTGCTTGATTAATCGAGTGCCTACCTCCACACTAAATAATGCAACTCTTTTTTTTTATTATTTAAGACTCAGCCTGATTATACTTTGCTTTGTACATTTGGTTGTTTATGCTACCCTTGGTTGCGTCCTTACTCTTCACATAAATTAAATTTTTGGTTCGGTTGTGTATTTTTATCGGGTATAGGCGTATTCATAAAGATTATCGCTGTCTTGATCTAGTGGCAAACAAGATTTTTATCTCACGCCATGTTGTGCTTGATGAACAGGTGTTCCCGTCTCTGGAGCTGAGTACACCGGCGGTCCATGATCCATCCTCTCCTCCTATGAAATCTCAGCCACCTTCATTATTGCCTTTGGTTCACCCTCCTCCTACCACACGTACCACACCAGAAATAGTGCTTCCACCAGCTACAGACCCTCATTCACCAGCCCCAGCCTTCTCGTCACCTCCAATAGCAGCTCCCACCTCACTGTTAGCCTCTATAATAGCCCCTCCTTTATCGTTACCCTCTACACCAGCCCCTCCTTCACCCTTATCCACTATAACAGACCCTATTCCACCTCCCTTAGTGTCCTCTCCTCCCTCCTCACCTCAGCCCCCACCTGACCCTACTACTACCACTCATCTAGTCTCCACCGAATCCTATAGCCCTGCACCAATACCCTCACCAGGTCTTCCCTTAGTGGTGGATTTATGGCAATATAATGACACATAACCTCATCAAATGGTCACTCGGTCACTCACTGGCAATAGCAGACCTCGGTTATTTCATACTATTAGTAGTGTCTCTGATCCCACATGTTACATGGAGGTAGCCAAGAGTGTACATTGGAGAAAGGCAATGGCGGATGAATTCCAAGCCCTCATCTCAAATGGAACGTACGAATTAGTTCCCAAGGCTGATGCGCCCACTGTAGTCAGGTGCAAATGGGTCTTCAAGACAAAATTAAAGGCGGATGGATTAATTGAGCGCTATAAGGCGATTCTAGTAGTAAAAGGCTTCCACCAACGGTTGGGCATGGATTTTAAAGATACTTTCAGCCTCGTGATCAAGCCAACTACTATTTGACTACTTCTGTGCTTAGCGGTTTCATATGGGTGGAATGTTCTCCGTCTTGATGTTTCAAATTCATTCCTGCATGGTGAGCTCAATGAGCCGGTGTTTATGACCCAACCACCGGGCTTCATTGATCCCTCCTATCCAACACATGTGTGCCGTCTTTGCAAGTTGTTGTATGGACTCAAACAATCACCAAGAATGTGGCATAAGAAACTTACTCAGTCCCTTGTTCAATATGGCTTTACAGGATCCAAAGCTGATGTTTCACTCTACATGTTTTGTGACTCTGATTCCTTGCTGTTTTGTCTTATTTATGTCGACGATATACTGATTTTGGGTAACAATGATGCACGGGCAGCCCATCTTGTTACCTATTTACAGTCCCACTTTGCTATCGAAAATCTTTGGCGTGAAAAATATTTTCTTGGCATTGAACTCTTATGGCATGGCGGCTCTCTATATTTATCTCACAAAATATATTTTGGACCTACTCAAATGATCCAAAATAGATGGATTTAAGGCTGTCCTAATGCCTGCTAGTACCATGGACCAGCTATCTCTTCGTGGGGGTCATGACTTTGACGACCCTACCTTGTATCAGAGTATCATCGGCAGTCTTCAATATTTGACAATCACCAGACCTGACATTGCTTATTCTATCCATAAAAGAGCTCAATTCATGCACGCCCCCTCTACTTCAGATTGGAAAGCTCTGAAGCGTATACTCCGGTATCTTCAAGCCATGAGCTCATTAGGTCTTCAATTTCAGCCACAACACACTATCTCGTTGAATGGTTTTTGTGATTCTGATTGGGGAGGGGATGTGGATGATAGGCGTTCCATTTCTGGTTTTGGCATCTTCATTGGGACTAATTTAGTATCTTGGATGTCTAAAAAGAAACGAACGGTGTCTCAGTCTTCCATTGAAGCGAGTATAAGGCTCTCGCTACTACAACATCTGAACTTCCTTGGATTGGTATGTTGCTTACTGAGATTGGTTTTCCATTGGCCAAAGCACCCACCCTATGGTGTGATAATGTGAGTGCAACCTACTTAATAGCCAATCCAATCTTCCACAGTCGCACTAAACACCTGGAGCTTGATTTTCATTTTGTCCGAAAATGTGTTGCTGCTAAGAACATTTTTGTCAAATACATTTCCACTTCTCATCAGGTAGCTGATATTCTGACCAAGCCGCTGGCCTGGAACCGGTTCTCGCAATTGCGTGGCAAGTTGGCTGTGGTCAATACCCCAACTCAACTTGCGGGGGAGTGATAGAGTACCATATATGAGGCACGGGTTGGGCCACTAATTAGGCAGGTTTTATTGTTGTAAATACCTTCCTTATGTAATTAACCTCTGCTGTAAATACTCATTATATCTGCTGTAATATTTAATATAAATACATACCTAATCTCCTCCAATTACCTAAGGAGAGATTATTTTCAAACCCTAGACTCTTTATTTTATTGGTGTGATGCACATGCACATGTAATTAACAAAATTTAATCGAAGGATCAAGTAACTTAGTGTGTGAATCTTGATTAAATTATATTCCATGATATACAGTGTTAATGCTTACGTGCTTGGGTTAAATTGGAAGTTAAAATTTCGAAAATATATAAACAAAAGTTTATTAATTTGTGTATATTTCTCCAAAATTTTAGCGGAAAATTTATATAGTGCCCTAACTGTAAAAAAGAAAAAAAAAAAGAAAAAAAAAAAAAAAAAGAAAAAGAAAAAGTAGTGGATAACAGTCTAGAATGCATTACAATGCATAAATTATATACTTTCTTGATACATTTTGAACCTCTTTAACTTGTGTAGAAAAAAAAAAAACCTAGCTGACACGATTTTAAGTTTGATCTTTCTATCCCTTTAAGTTGATTAAAATGTGTATTATGCACTTATTATATCATATGTGGCGTTGATGTGGCTGAAGACGTGTATTCATATATTACTCAACCACATCGACACCACGTAAGATATGATGGGTGCAAATACTCATGTTCATCAAGTTGGCAAAGTAGAAAGGTCAAACTCAAACTTGAATGGACTTGATGATTTTTTTATTATAAGTTAGAGGGTCTCAAAATTATGCCTATATTATATACTTTTGTAAGATAAAGCTAGGGAGCAAATTAATCCACCAATCAGCACGCAACAAATAATAAAGCACTAAGGTATAATAATAATAATAATAATAATAATAATAATAATAATAATAATAATAATACCCCTTGGTTTTTGTGGTAATTACAGAAAAGGCCTAGCTAATTAAGTGTAAATTGGTTTACCACCTACGACATTGCAAGAAAAATGTGAATTACCAACCAAGCTAATCCGCGCTTATGCTGTTAGCGACCGAAATTCCATAGTTAGCGACGGAAACGGTATAAGTCGCTGGTGGCTAAAAGTTTAAGATTGTTTTTGATTGAAAATAGTTGCTAAGTTTGAGACTAACGTTGTTTCCAAATGACGGCCAAATTTGCAACTAAATGTTGATAGCAAATGTGGTTTTAGGGGCTTAAGTGGGAATTCGATTATGGTTGTTTGGATATGAATTACCTAGGGAAGTTAATTTTTTCCTCTATAATTTTCTTTTTGTGTGCATGAATTATGTATATTAATATTATTAAATTATAAGATTATTAATTATTTTATGAAATCATAACAAATACCTAAGCAATGCAATAGAGTTAAATAAATTTGGGACGTATAATTATAAATGACAAGTTACTGATACCATAGAATTTTTTATACCATATACAAGTTACTAACAATACTGAGTTTTAGCTAATAATAATAAATTCTAAGATTCCAAAACAATAAGCTAAGCCATATATGTATACACCAATGGGACGTACATAGTCCAAAAGGTGGGTGGAGATTCAAACTCATCTTCTACTGATATGTAGCTTTAAAAATGTCATAATTAATTATAATCTTAGACTTTGATCAACTTGAGTGCGAGTTGATAAAAAATATATAGTTAGTGTGATTTTTTTTTAATCTTGAAACTTGTTTTTTTTTATTTTTTATTTTTTTTTTTGAATTCTCAATATTATTGCAAGGTCAATTATGATCACAGAAATGCCATAAAACCAATATGCACTGAAAGTAGAAAAATATTACAATAGAAAATTGTAAACTCTTAATAAAAATTATATCCAGAAGATCAAGTGTCACCTTCCCTAGTCAATTTCTAATTGGGTAAATATAATCCTACTTGGTTAAGGTAAATTAGAAATTTTTTATATAAAAAGAGTTGTTCTCACCCATTAAGCATAGTCTAATCCAGCACATAATAATTATGCCAACCTCTTGTCTTCTCTACATCTCAATTCTTTATTAACTTTTAACTTTACAAATCAAACACTCAAAGCAAAAATTGAGTTCTTACAATGTAGTTGTTCTGTCTGTTACGAATTACGACAAAGGTTTGATATTTATTTGATTCTTATTGTTCTAGTCCAAAATTAATAAATTAATTTCTTAGCTCTAGCTATTTTTATTTATTGCATTAGAACTAATATATGATACCAATTGGCTTTTCCCACATCGGAAATAAATGAGAATAAAGAGTGGTATATATGTGGAGTAGATTGGGCCTTAACACAAGCCAATTTGTTTTGTGTTACATGAGCTCAACTCCACTTATATGCTCACTCATCCAATCAAGCCCAGCATTCTTAAGGCCCACGGAGTCTCTTCATGGTATCAGAGCAAAAGAAGGCCTGACAGCCGAAAAGATCCTGGGCCCGTGTTTGAAGTCTTGGTAGAGTTTGGTCTAGTGGAGAAAACTAGACCCGTTGATGACCTTGGCCCTTAAAGGAGAGAGGCCAAGGAATGTTTGACAAGTGACAATTGATCCAGGCCCAGTTGCACTTGAGGGGGAGTGTTGGATATGTTGGGGAATCCCACATCAGAAATAAATGAGAATGAAGAGTGGTATATATGTAGAGTAGATTGGGCCTTAACACAAGCCAATTGATTTTGTGTTACATGGGCTCAACCCCACTTATATGCTCGCTCATCCAGTTAAAGCCAACATTCTTAAGGCCCACGGAGTCTCTTCAATTATGACAGTAATATTTACAAAATAATAATAAATTTTATATTTATTAAATTTATATTTATAAAAAGAGGAATATAAAAATTAGGGCCTCTAAAATGTTGGAGCCGCCACTGATTGCTCTACCCTCTCTAGATGCTCAATAAAACAAGCCCTCTGAGCATTGAAGCTGCTATGCCACTCTTGTATACTCTGGAGTGTGTTTCTGTTGGTTTTTGGTCCGCCCATGACATTTTGGAATGGCATGTTGGTGTGCCCTAGTTCTTAGGGCATTGGATTCTTGTATTTTGTATTATACATTAAGAGTCATGTATGAATACATTATTTGTGTCACATTAATAAAGGCAATTAATCTATTTCATTTATATCTTGTGCTATAATATGAGTAGAGTATCCATTGATTGATAATCATAAAACCTATCCCAGGTCTGTTCTAATCATGGGAACGAATAGAACCACAGACTTGTATATTCGATGACTGTATGGTAGTTCTTAACTAGCCATAGTACTTGTATAGTCAGTCATGAATATAGGTACATGTCGTTGACATGGGACTGGATCGATCCGCACAAGAAAGCCACATGGTTGTCATGTCATAGGTCTTTCTTGAGTAGGTCTCTTTTGTCCTCAGACCAGATTTCATTATAATATCAATATGGAATCCGGTTCACTTTGACATACGCCTAACAGGTCTGCAAAAGGATGCTAAATACGGGTATGATTGGGTGGACCGGTGAACATGTTGATATTGATGATGAAGTGATGGAATTGCCACTCGGGTGACACCGAGATGATATCATTGGCCACTTGATGAGTGGGACTGATAAGTGTATGGCCATACCCAAATAAGTTGGTTGCTTATTTGATTAATCAGTCAACTCAAGATCAAGAAATATAATAAACAACAGAAGAGGATGACAGACACCATGCCTCTTGTTTATTCATATCGATATCGTTAGGCAAAGGACACTATGAGATTACTACCGGGTGAGTGTCTTCTAAAGACTGCTGCATCTCTGTCTTAATTGGGGGCTGTAATGGTTTGCTAGAACCCACTTACAGTCTGTGGGCCTTGGGCCTACTGCCAACATAAAGACAGACCCATAGGATCGTGCACATAGATCAACTGAGCTGGAACTTATAGAAATTGTACATGTAATGTACATTGGAAGGAATGCGTTAATTAATTAGTTGACATTCGGTGTCAAGGTAATTAATTGACATTGGGTTGAATTTAATTTAATTAATAAGTTTACATAATGTAATTAATTAATTTATCAATTAATGGAATTACATATAGTAAACAATTAATTAAATAATTTTCCAAAGTAGGAAAATTAAATACATGTATTGTATTAACTTAAGTGTGATTTAATTTTATTTAGGGGTAATTAAATTTAGCCAAATGGAATTAAATTACATAGTATATACTTTTTAATTAAAGTTTATTTATGTAATTATAATCCTAGTGGGCTTGGGTTTAATTAACCTAATTAAAACCCAACTAGACAAGGTGTCTATATAAGGGCACACTTAAGGAAGAAAAACCTAATTCAACTCTAATTAGTTGCTGGAAATTTCAGCCACCAATAGCAGCCCCAAAACAGCCGAAAATCCCAGCATTAAACCTCCATTCCTTCGCGTCTTCGGCTAGCACCGGTTCCCGCTCAATAGTTGGTCGTGCACCGGACTTTGGAGATCGCAGTTTCAAGAAACGATTCTGCAGCAGTCTCTAGAAGAGACGAATCCGGTGAGTTAATCTCTCTTGATTCAAATTGTTTTATTCTAATCAATGGTAATTGGACACGATAGGTGGATTCTAGGAAATTTTAAACGGTGTATTTTCCGCTGCGCCACGTTATTTTTCCAATGACGAATCCCAACATGGCAGGGACTAAACTGTAATTATGTGTAAATTAGAGGGACCAAATATGTAATTTGGTCCAACCCTATATACAGATGGAAGTTGGGATTTCCACTATAAATAGAGAAGAAGTTTCTCTATTTCCTAATGATGATGTAATCGTAGAGATTCCCTTCTAAATCCAGGGAAAACGTCCTTACCGAGAAAACGCAATATACTTCTTCGTTCGTCGGAAGAATTAACGGATATATCCCGTACTCAGTGTATTCATACACTTGTAGGAAAGGCAACCAGAATGATCCGGTTTCTCATGTAGATCAGATCCATTTCATAAACGTGTTTCTGCTGCATATAAACTATAAGTCCGTTTATTTACTCTGTTTATGGTTATCTATGGAATTCTGACTTCATTGGTATCAGAGCCGAAAGGTTTATAGATGGATGTGTTCGAATCTAGTTATCTGGTATTCCATGAATGATTGATGTGTTCAAATCTTGATTTCAGGAATTCCGTGAATTAAAATAAGTTTTATCCGTTATGAATGCGTGTTTATTCGTTTAAATACATATTTGTTCGTTTTGATACGGATTTATATTGATATCCGCATCAAAATGATTCCGTAAATATTGAAATCTGATGTTCCATGAATGAGAATATGTTTTTATGTTCATTTGGATTCGTTTTTGTTCGTTTTGATACGGATTTGCATTGTTATCCGTGTCAAAATGATACCATATTTGATCCAACAGTACAAAGTGTCAAAATTTTTTCTCAGATTTCACAAATCTGACCACACCATTTAAAATCAGCACGAAAAATTGAGTCAGAATGTCAAATTTCACGACCAACGGAGGCCTGAAAGGCACGCGCCACCACTGCGGCTGGGATTGGCCGCGTGACGGTTGGGGAAGTCTAGGTCTGCTGGACACGTGGCATGATGGGATTGGGTGATTTTTCTGACGGTTGAAAAATGCAACCAATCAAGTGTCGACACGTGTACAAAGTCAACCGTTTTTTAAACGGTCAACTGCCACGTGTAAGATAAGTGGACTAATAGCATGTCGCCACGTGTCAAACAGTTGTGATTGTGCCACATCATCACTGTGGACCAATAGGGTGATGCCATGTGTCACAGCAGTGCCACATCAGCATGCCACGTCATTCGTTGTCCCAATCAGGTGACGACATGCAGCTTGTGTGCCACGTCAGCACGAATCACATGTTGCCACTTGTCATGTGAGTAAGCAAACCCTATGGAGCACGTGAAGGCGCATGTCCGCGTGTGGAGGCACGTGTAACAGATGCAGACGGTGCGTGTGGGCGAGTGCGGTGGCTTCCGGCGTCCAAATTTCGTCAAATTTTTTCCAGAATTAAAATTTACATTTTTCTTGAATTTTTGGTATATTTTGATGAACTTTTGGAATTCATTTGATATTTTTAAACTAAATTTACTAGTATTTATTATGTATAAATGCTTAATTTATGTTTAATAAATTCAAGAAAATTCAGTATATTTATTGTGTATTTATATACTGATTTTTGGTTGATCATTAACAAGTTTTTGTTATTTCTATATGTGTTATAGAAATGGCAACGTTCGTAAAAACGTCGAAAATAATCCAGTCTCAAGAGGAGGCGACGACTATACAAAAACTTGAAGATGAGCTTTTCTCTAAACGGTATTCCTCGTTGGAGGAAGGGGATATTGTTGGAGTTATGGAGCGGTTTAATGCGTTAAACCGAGAAATCCGAGAGCTTGTCTGGAAAGGAGGATTTTCCTCTGGAACCGATCAATTGAAAATGTTAAAATTTGCGAAAAGGGCTTTTCGTGAAAAGCACTTTAAGAAATTCTGGTTTGGAGAAAATTCTACATTTGACGAACTAGTGGACTCCATTGAAGGATTAGTTCCTGAACAGGATTATGGATCCCAATGCAAAGTATTTGTGTTGAACTTGGCTGAAATGGGAGCTAAGTTATCCCATAATCCTAGAACCATGTTACTTAGAAGTAACAAGTTGGTTCGTCGCCCATTTCTGGACGCTGTTATTGAGGGTGTTGAGAACATGTCCTTGGATCTCTACTATAAGTTCGTAGAGATAATCCCTGAAATTGAGATAGTTCGACTCGATGGAAATGAAGATTGAGCTCTTCATTTTTTCACTTTTTCTCTTGCTGATTTCGTTTTTCAATTTTGTATTGAAGGGCTTTGTGCTAAAGTTTTTATTGTGGTGGTAATTTTGACTAAATGTTGGATATTTTTATGGTATTATAAAATGTTTATTTGTTAAACATTGCTATTTCAGTTATTTGTTTTAGAAATTTTTAATTTATTTATTTTGAGATTATAACTAAGTGTTATATTACTCATTAGTTTTATACTTAAGAGAAGTATAAATGTTAAATAAATTAAAATATAATCTAAAAAAAAACTAAATATATATTTATTATTGGAAATTTAAACCTAATATGGTGTTTGTATTAGCCTATGTAAATGGTGACTCGATGCATTGCGCATGGATGTTCGATTTTACGTGAACCAAACACTATTTTTAGTTTTAAATTATCTTATAATAAATATGGTGTATCGCTTACTTATTAGTGCTATTCTGTCTTTAACGGTTTTTCAATTGCTGCTTCAAAAGCAATAGTTGCTTAACTAAATAAGGACCTTCGTTTGAACGATGATAATTATAAAGTTTGGGCTATGAAAGTCTAAGACATAATTGAAGAACAAGAGGTTCTTGACACTCTGGAGAGAATAATGGTTCCTCCTGAAGAGGGTATCACCGTTCAAGCAAGGAGGGACCTTGAGGTTTATCAAGCCTGAAAGAGGAAGAACTCATCTGCCCGCATCACCATGCTTAGTGCGATGAATGATGATATCGTGAAAAAGTTTCACGTATAAAACACATGCTTAGTACGATTTATGCTCTCGAGGAGCAGAAAGTTCAAGTGTGATACGTTCTCCGCCGAATGAGTGGGAGCATATGAAGTTGCACCTAACCCATACCAATGACATTCAGACCTTTGACGATGTAGTTCGTCATCTTGAACTGGAAGAGGACCATCTGGCCTCTCTTAGTGTGAAATCTGAGGTTCATATGGCTAGTTCAAGTCCTGGTCTGAAGTCCAAGGAGAGGAACACGAGGTTCTTCAAGAAGAAGGCAAAGAGAACTGTGGGCAGTGTTCTAGTTCAAAAGAAGGGCAAGAAAGATTTTAACATTTCTAGGGTGAAATGTTACAATCGCAGACAGAAGGGGTATTTTGCAAAAGATTGCACAGCTCCTAAGGTAAATGTTACCAAAGTGTATAAGTGTTATACATTTGTCTCAAGTTCTGTTTTCCAAACTAAATCTCCTCCTTTGTGGATCGTAGACTCAGGAGCAACAGACCACGTAACAAAGGATCGAGATTCTTTTGTTGAGTTCCGTAGTGTTCCACGGGGAACAAGGTGGATATACATGGGAAACAACTCTAAAGAGGAAGTCTTAGGGATTGGCTGTTGTCAGCCGGTCTTAAATAGTGGTCGACCACTGTTTCTTGAAGTTGTCCTCTATGCTCCTGGAATTCGAAGAAACTTGATATTTGTTTCTGCCCTCATGAATTTGGGATTCATGTTATCTTTTGAATTGAACAATTTTAGTCTCTTTATGAACAATATCTGCTTTGGTGGTGGACATTTGTTGGATGGTTTTATTGTTTTGGATTTGGATCCAAAATAATATGTGTCATAATAGTTTTTCCTTTACTGTTAACTTGTCTATGGATAATGTTAGCATTTCAAAAATGTGACATGCGAGACTTAGTCACATTGGTCAACATCATTTAGTATGATTGGCTAAAGCAGGTTTGTTGGATGATGTATCAAAAGTAGATCTCCCAACTTGTGAAAGCTGCTTAAAAGGAAAAATGACAAGAAAACCATTTGGTAAAGCTACGCGAGCTGACCAACCATTGCAACTAATCCATTCTGACATCTATGGCCCAATGAATGTTCGACCAAGGCATGGTGTGTACTATTTCATTACATTCATAGATGACTATACAAGGTATGGTCATGTCTATTTGATTGCACATAAATCTGAAGCATTAGCATGTTTCAAACGATTTATGGCTCTAGTTGAAAATCAATTAGAGAAGAGAATCAAAGCTTTAAAGAACCGATCGGGGAAGATAGTACCTCTCCGAGGAATTTAAAGTTTTATGTGATAAAACAGGTATTGAAAATCGGTTGACAATACCTAGGACTCCACAACAAAATGGGGTAGCGGAAAGAAGAAACCGAACCTTCTGATAGATGGTAAGGTCTATGATGACTGAAGCAATTTGCCTATCTCCTTTTGGGGAGATGCACTATTGACTGCCACATACGTACTCAATAGAGTACCTTCTAAGTCCGTTGAAACCACGCCTTGTGAATTGTGGACTAGCCGCAAGCCCAATTTGAACCATTTGCGACCATAGGGATGTGCTACCTATGTTTGTGATACATCTAGCAAGCATGGCAAGCTAGGCCCAAGAGGAAAGAAAGGTATCTTTTTAAGATATTTTGATCTCTCCAAAGGATATGTTCTAGTGGGAGAGAATGAGAATGGTCAAATAACAGAATTTGAGTCATGAGATGTCACATTCTTAGAGAATGAATTTCCTAAGCTGGGAGAAGTGGATAAGGAATTCACTTTCTTTGAAACTCAAGAGTCTGAAACTTTAGGATCACTTAATCCGAGTGGGAGGAATGAAGTTGAAGACGTAAGGGAAAGGGAAGAGAATGATGTTTTTCAACCTTCACAAGCGGATTTGAGTAATCCTAACCATGACTTGAGTGGTCTTGATTTGAGTGGGAGTCTTGTTCCAAATTCAAGTGTGCATATGGATATAGATCCCAGTGGGAGTGGTCCGAGTGGGAGTTCTGCCCAACACCTTGATGAATATATGAGATTTGTTTATTAAGAAGCAGAACCTCTAAGACGATCACAGAAGGGAAATATTCCGCGACGCCGTCATTTAATTGATAGCGAAGCACTCTCAGTCGTAGCTCAAATTGAAGATATTTGGACTAACATGACAGAGTTATTAGAATCCCCAGCGAAAGAAAAATGGATTAAAGCAATGGAAAGTGAAATGGAGTCAATAAGGGTCAACAAAGTTTGGGAACTATTGACCTGCCCAAAGGGCGTAAAGCCATTGGGAATAAATGGGTACATACTATTAAGTGATTAGCGGATGGGAAACCTATCCAGACTAAGAGTCGGCTGATTGCGAAGGGGTTTGCACAACAGGAAGGAATTAACTATCAGGAGACTTTTTTTACCTGTTGTCCGTTTCACGTCTATAATAATAGTACTTGCTTTTGTAGCATGTATGGACCTTGAATTACATCAAATGGATGTAAAGATTGCGTTCTTAAATGGCGAACTGAACGAAGAAATCTATATGGTTTAACCTGAAGGTTTCATCGTGCAGGGACAAGAACATAAGGTTTGTAAGTTGAAAAGATCAATTTATGGCCTTAAGCAGTCTTCAAGACAATGGTATTTTTGTTTCCATGAAGCGATTATATCAATGCAATTTAACGTGATTAATGCAGACTAGTGTGTCTACATTAAACGTGAAAACGGAGGAAAGTTTGTCATTCTAATGTTACTCAAGAAAGTAAAGACTTAGTTGTCTTCTAACTTTGAGATGAAGGATCTAGGAGAAACTAATTACATTCTTGAGGTTAAGATCTTAAGAGATCGATCTAAGAGATTATTGGCTCTTTCACAAGAGACGTATATCAATAAGATCTTAGAACGGTTTGGTATGGCTCACTGTGATCCCGATCCAACCCCTATTGCATAAGGTATGGAACTGAATGCAAGTATGTGTCCCACGACTCCAGAAGAGACTAAAAGGATGGAGAGAATTCTTTTTAGGTGTGCAATTGGTAGCTTGATGTATGCTATGATTTGTACACAACCTGATATAGGTTTTGCGGTGGGTCTCGCAAGCCGTTATCAGGCTAATCCAAGTTTGAAGCATTAGGCAGTAGTGAAAAGGATATTGAGATATTTAAAGGGGACTTCAAATTATTCCCTTTATTACCAAGGATAGGATCTGCAGTTAAAGGGATACACAGATGCTGATCACGGAACTGATAAAGACAGGAGGAAGTCCATGTTTGGGTATATTTTCACTCTAGGAAATGGTGCAATTTCCTGGTGCAACAAGAAACAAGCTTGCGTGGCATTATCGACTATGGAGTCGGTATATGTAGTTGCAGCAGTGGCAGTACAAGAAGCGGTTTGGTTAAAACGCTTCATAGATATTTTGGATCTATTGCCTAAAAGAAAATATACGACTATCTGTTCCGATAGCATTGCATCGATAGCTTATTCCAAGAATATTTGTTGTCATGGAAAAAGCAAGTATATCGATATAAAATATCATTTTGTTAAAGACAAAGTAGCACAAGGAGAAATAAGTTTAGTGCATGTTCCAATTGGTGATATGATTGCAGATTCGTTTACGAAGCCAATAGCTCCAACTGTTTTTAGTAAACACATTTTGGAATTTGGTCTTCGTAGGTTATAGGAACATGTTGTTGTTTTTGAACTGTTATAATAACTTTGGCAAATTCTATTGGAATAGAATGTGAGTTATTTGTTGTGTTCAAATTCATTCACTATTTAAAGTGATACACATAGAGCTATTGAGTATAGTTCAATATGTTGGCGAAATGTCATCTACTCACATGGATGAATCTTTTACTATGAATTGTGTGTTCATAGGTAAAAGTGGGAGTGTGAGTTACTCCATATGTGATATTTTGCGTAATATCATCATTTTGTTGATACTGAAAGCTGTCCTGTGAATGGCTTAAAAGTGGACTAGAAGTCTTGATACATGAGTTGTATTCGAAGATTGAATGCTTTCGCATAGTGTTCATGAAACATACGTCCTGCGTGGATCAACACTATGGCATATTTGTGTAATATGTGTAAAAGTTGACCAAGGGATGGAAAGAAGAAAATTGATCTCAACTTTCCTAATGTGAGACCCAAATAAAACTATGAGTTTCAAGCTCACCCTTTAAGACTCTTGTAAATAACAAGAAGGGTATGTCTGATGATTAACTTGATTGGAACCCTAAACCAGGCTTCGTTAGCTATGAACGGGCATATAAGGACCAGTCAGATAAGCATTAGACATATGGCGGAAGGTTATTTATAGAGAGGAAGTACATTTTCAGTAACATGTCACTTTGTAATCATATAACACTCGAGCTCAATACTTTTTCGTGGAAAATGTATGCAGTGTATATGAATGTTTTCGTGAGATCAAAAGTGAGTCGAAAACTAGTGATCATGGAAAATGGACTAGGGGGAAGTCGCGTTAAGCTAAAGGTGGAACGATGAAGGAGAGATTCAAAGGTTTAACCGTTACGTTGACTGGTCGCGTGAATTCGCTGAATAAGAATTGAAAGAAGTATGTGTGTTCAATTGCAATGAAAGTGTGTCTTGTCATGTGCGAGTGGGAGATGTTGGTTTTTGGTCCGCCCATGATATTTTGGAATGACAGGGACTAAACTGTAATTATATGTAAATTACAGGGACCAAATGTGTAATTTGGTCTGACCCTATATATATATATCTATGGAAGTTGGGATTTCCACTATAAATAGAGAAGAAGTTTCTCTATTTCCTAATGATGATGGAATCGTAGAGATTCCCTTCTAAATCCGGGGAAAACGTCCCTACCGAGAAAACGCAATATATTTCTTCGTTCGTCAGAAGAATTCACGGATATAGCCCGTACTCAGTGTATTCATACACTTGTAGGAAAGGCAACCAGAACGATCCGGTTTCTCGTGTAGATCAGATCCATTCCATAAATGTGTTTCCGCTGCATATAAACTGTAAGTCCGTTTATTTATTCTGTTTATGGTTATCTATGGAATTCTGACTTCAGTTTCTATGCCCATGATTTTCAACACCAGCCCCCGAGATAGATACATTGCTAGCACTTGAAGACGAGTCTAATCCTGCATTTCTAGGATACAAAAGGCGGTCACCATAAAACTGGGAAGCAGCTAAACCCAATCCACCTGCAGCTACCTCATAGAATTCCTGTAGTCCACCATTCGCTTCCACAACTAACCCAGTTGTCTCATCAACTGGAGTAAGGTTGTCGTACTGTGCCTACATTTATCATTGAAGAAATAGTCATGCTTCAATATTTTACTTTATTATCACATTAATTTGTATATGTTATAAAATGTTGAATGTAATTGATTATTACCTGATTTTCTCTAGAGCGATCATTAACAAATGTAATCTTGCCATGATCATAGGTGTGTGCGCAACAGTAAAGGCTTTGCCCATGCATCTTTTTTCCTGAAACAATAAAAATGTTTGTAACGTAAATAATGTTTTATAAACAATCTACTGAAATTTTAGTAGAGTTTCCCCTGTAAAACAAACATCATCTTATTTACCAAATGGGATAAATGGGGTAACTCTGCAAGAAAATAATCATTCTGATATATTGACATGAAAAAACCAACACAATAAATATTTTCAAGCCATTATCACAACCGACATGCACTTATATATGCTTACAAGTATTTTTGCAGTCTTTGCATGGGCACTTGAACCTCTTGTGTAAGTTCCTTTTGCTACCCCATCTTTATAGTTTTTCTCTCTAAAGATGATAAATATAAATTTGTAGCTTTTTTTTTTCTCCGCAAAAACGAATAGAGATATGATTAGGTTTTTTTTTTTTTAGAAAAAAAGAAACATTAATTATCACACATATCATAAAAACTTGCTCAAAATTAATAGTAGAAGCCAACCTTGGAAACCAAAAGATAATGGTATTACAAATCCCAACAGAAAAACAAAACAGAATTGATTTAAAAGAAAGAGTTTCAGAACATTGTATTAATTCTTGAAATATTTTAAGATATGCTTAGAATTAGATTCATTTCTGAATCAGTCTGATAGCGAAAATCAAAACTCAAAGTCCAACAATAAATTGATAATTTCACCTTATTTTGACTTAATTAATTATACAGAAGAAAATCTCTACAAATTTTTGGTTTCTATCCAAGCTTGATTGTTAAATATCTAAATTATCAACCTATGAAAATACTTTTTGGAATTGACAATGCAATTTTTCTGACGTGGTAAATGAATATCATTTATTATTATTATTATTATTATTATTTATATAAAAGGATATGATGTGGTGTTTTGTTTCTATTTCTATTTAAATTATTTTTGGTTTACTGTTCACTTTCAAGAGATTGATAACTTGCTGGGTAATTTCTACTTAATTAAGTAAATGGGTAATTTCTACTTAATTACAGTCAAGGAAGCAACACAAACTTAAATGGACTTGAACCCAATGGAGCAATTTTCAAAGGTCCATTCTCAAAGTTTGGACTTTGGACTTGGGTTTATATCTATGTGTTCATGTAATTAGATAATTTATGGGCCAGCCATTATTATTTTTTCCCTTTCTCATCAGCTTATTAACTACAATTTTCTTTTGGGGGATTATAAGAATACATTTCTCAAGGGTAAAAAAAACGCTTGAATTCGCTTTAAAACATGAAAATTAATAGAAAATATTAAAATACCATATTTCATTATTCATAAATATATACAAACTATAAAAAATAAAAAGCAAAACAAAATCTCGTAAATACCATATATTTTACAATTAGAGTTATAGGGTAATAATTGTGTCACGGATACCATATTGATATCTTAGTGTACCTTGACAATAATGTTGGCCTTAGAGGTTGAATGCCCAAGACGGGGGTAAATTGGGATTCTAAAAATTTGTTGATAAAAAGATGCTTTTCAAATTCAACAGATAGATCAAGACTAGCAATTATGATCAACGATCTTAAATTTCAACGGACCATATCAACACCTAATGATCAACATATTAAAATCTCAATACTAGGATCAGTACATACTGAAATGTGAATCTTTCATAAGATATTTAACAATTAAGTCTCAACAACAATAATTCAACAACAATGAATAGTGATAAGCGCATTTCATATATTTAATTTGTCTAATTTTATGAGCGTTAATTGGATTATTTTGCATCAATTTAGGTGGATTTCACTTCATTTGTTCTATTTCTCATTTTGGGGCCTTGAAGTTGGTATTTAATGGATTTGGAAGCTAAATTGCTTAATTCGAAAGCTAAATCGTGCAATCTAGAGGAGCAATGAAGTCTTAAGGCATGGACATGTCTTAGGAGGAGCAAAATTTGGAGGAATTGGAGTATAGAAGCAAACCAGTCCCATCCTGTGCCCATGGCTTAGGCCCAGTATGAATCCTACAAGATAGTTGGATTAGGAAGACTTAATTTTCAACACTATTTTGTCATTTGTCCTTTTCTATTCCACTTAGGAAAGTGGTTAAGCATTTATTATTTTGTATTAATTTATTTAAGGCATGTTTTAGGAAGTGTTTTATGGAATGTTTTAGGGCATGTTTTAGGGAGTGTTTTAGGGATCTTGTTTGTAGTTTCTCTCTCTTCCTTTTGTGGAGAAAACGTGTTATTAGGAGAAAGGAAGAAAAGGAGGACGTTATCATCCACAGAGAGGATTCAACAAGCAGATTTTACTTTGATAACTCATATTCACATAGGCATATTTAGGTGCATTTTAACTTATTTTCTTAGTTATTTTAGCATTTTAGTATTAGTTTTATTATTTCTTAATTAGTTTGTTTGTTTTATATTATATATCCTTATTTAGTTTTATTTACTTCTTTTAGGTGCTTGGAAATAGATTTTGGTTTTTTTTGGCGAAAACTGCTAGAAGAGGTTTTGTTGGAGCTTGAACTTCAACTGGATTTTCAGCAGAGTTTGAAGCTGTTTTAGCCCAAGATTTGTTCTGCAAGATTGTGCGTCTATCCGTTAGCTTTCCATAGCACCTTGAATCGCGCCAATCGGAGCTGTATCGAGGAAGTTAGCTGAGGTTTTATGTAGCCTGTTCGGGTCCTGCGGGTCAACCCTTGTTGACCTTCTCTTCTTAATTGGGCCAAATTTCTCTTTAAGGAGCCCATGGCTTGCACTTTAATTTTCAGCAGGCCTCTTTAATTAAGTAGGTTAATGAGACTTCTAATTTGGTTAGGAGTAGGAGAGCTATAAAAGAGAAAAAGAGGAGAAGGTTTAGACAGTTTTTTTACTTCTTCTAAAACGTTTGGTGGAGGCTTTCAAAGGAGACAAGGCTGCACGTTTTTTCCTTGAGATTTTCGGTAGAATTTGTTTAGTTATGAGTAGCTAAACCCTCTTCTAGTTGAGGTACTTTGAAGTTTAATTCCATCATATTCATGAGACTTATGTTTTAACCGTGTTCTTTTATTCTAATATTTATTCAATTCCTGTGATTATAATTTGTTATATGGCTGTGGATTTAATCAAATTGATTTGGCCAGTTAATTGATTGATTGTACTGCATATCGCCGAATAGAATAATATATCCGTGATTGTTGTTCTATCAAAGTGGCAAGTTAGCTTCGTGTAAAGTTAATGGAATTGAATAGTTTAGTTTTTATGATTTACGGCGTTTCCGATTTCATTAACTAAGATAGAGGTCTTTGTTGTGTTTAATGCTGCCATAGGTTAATTCTTATTAAGAGGTTTCTTGGAGATTATCTATTGGCTAGGGAAGTAGTTTATTCGGGCGTTTCCCGGAACTATCGATAAATTAAGAAAAGATTGGTTATTGAGTGCGTTTCACCTTTAACTATAACTCTATCTATTTGGATAATTGAATTGGATCTTTGGTGTCTGTGATTGAATTACGGAATTAAACTGAAAAGTATCTCGGCTAGTTGCTCATCCTATTGATTTATTCTGTCTTAATTTACATTCTGCAAATTCACAAATCACATCATTTATTTTTATTTCAATCCAATCAATTTTCTTTCTTTTTGCAAATAAATATACCTGCATTAATCCCTGTGGTTCGACCCCGTTCTTACTATACTACCTAGTATAAGGAACTGGAGATATTAAATTAAACTTTGACGGGTTGACAACCTATCAAATTTTGGCACCGTTGCTGGGGATTTGTGTATAAGGTTTATTTATTTGCTGTTTCTAATTCCTTTTTTGAGTGTGTATGCAGCGTTCTTCTTCTGTAGGTGGACTTCTGTTCGACCAAGAAATCGAAAAAACTGCAAAGCGGCTCAGAAAGGAAGCAAAGTTGGGCAGGAGACAAGTCCTTGAGGCTGCAGAAGAAGACTCTGATAGTACTGAAACTCTTCCTACCATTGAAACAGATTCAGACTCAGAAACTGAAATGGCCAATCCACCTCTAGCAACTCTGCGAGATATGCTCGCCCCTCCTGTCAACCAACAGCCGCTGTGTATACAATATCAAAATGTGGAGGATGGCTTTGAGCTGAAACCTGCATTGATTCAGCTTCTACCAAAATTCCATGGCTTACAAGCGGAAGACCCAAATCGGCACTTAAAAGAGTTTCATGTGGCTTGTTCTGGATTTAGACCACGTGGAGTTACTGAAGAGCAAATCAAGTTGCGTGCATTTCCATTCTCATTGGAAGCCATTGCAAAAGAATGGCTGTACTACCTTCCTTCCGGAACTGTTAACACTTGGACCGAAATGGCAAGGCTGTTTTTGGAGCGATTCTTTCCTGCATCTAGAGCTGCAAACTTGAGAAGGGAAATTTGTAGCATCAGACAAAAGGACTCTGAGTCCTTGTACGAATATTGGGAAAGATTCAAGAGACTATGCGCTAGTTGCCCTCAACACGGTATAACGGATCAGCTGTTGATACAATATTTTTATGAGGGGCTGCTACCACTTGAACGGAGAGTCATTGATGCTGCAAGTGGAGGTGCTTTGGTCAGTAAGACACCTCAAGCTGCCCGAGACCTGATTTCTGCCATGGCTGCAAATTCACAGCAGTTCAACAGTCGTTCTGACAATCCTACACGAGGTGTTCATGAGGTAAGGTCTTCTGATCTTGAATCTAAACTGGATAGGCTTAATCAACTGCTGGAAAAGAGTATTATTGGAAGTGCAGGCGCTTCTAACTACAGGCCACAAGCCCAAGTTTGTGGTATTTGTTGTTTTCAGGGACATCCCACTGATGCATGTCCAACACTTCAAGAGGAATCTAGCAGTGAGATGGTTAACACCATGGGAGACTTCAACACCCAATACCGAAGGAGATATGATCCGTTCTCCAATTCATACAACCCAGGGTCAAGGGATCATCCGAGTTTCAGATATGGCAATAACCAACAACAGCAGCCACAGCCCCCACGGATGAATTATGGAGAAGAAATTAACTCTTTGAAAGGAATGATGGCGCAATTGGTGGAATCTCAACAGAAGAGTGTTGACAAGATGAGTAAAATGGAAGACCAAATTAACCAATTAATCTCCTCTTTCAACAAACTTGAAAACAAAGGAAAGTTGCCCTCCCAACCTGATGTGAATCCAAGGCACAACGTCAGTGCAATTACCTTGAGAAGTGGTAAAGAACTCAAAGCACCAGCACCAAAAGCATCAGCCCCATGTAGCCGTGCAACACCAGCCGAGACAGAGAAAACAGCCCCCATCGAAGAGCTAATCCAATCCAATCCTGAAAAACCACCATTTCCACATCGATTGGCAAGAAAGAAGAAAGCTATAGATGATACAGAGGTGTTTGAAACTTTAAAGAAGGTGGAAATCAACATTCCACTCCTGACAGCCATCAAACATGTACCCCGGTATTGCAAATTTTTGAAAGAGCTCTGCACTGGGATGAACAGAGTTCGGACCAATGAGAGGGTGCCCATGGGTGAGACCGTTTCAGCAGTACTTCAAGGTAAATTACCCATAAAAGAACAAGACCCAGGTATGTTCACAATTCCTTGCAAGATAGGCAATGTAGGCATAGAACAAGCTATGTGTGATCTCGGCGCTTCTATTAATTTGATGCCTTTGTCTATTTACTCCGCATTGAATTTGAGTCCTTTGAAACAAAATGGGGTAGTTTGACATTAGCTGATAGGTCTAGTGTTTTTCCTGAAGGAGTATTAGAAGATGTTCTTGTACAAGTAAATGACTTAGTATTCCCCGCGGATTTTTATGTCTTGAATATGGAAGGGGGAACTTCTTTTAACCCAGGAATGATACTGTTAGGACGCCCATTCTTGAAAACAGCCCGCACAAAATTTGATGTGCATGAGGGGACATTTACTATGGAATTTGATGGTGCTATGATTAAATTTGACATAAATAGAGCAATTAAGCACCCGGTTGATTATGCCTCTATTTTTGCAATCAATTTCTCTCACATTTACACTAATAAATTTTTGGAGATGTGTAGTGGTGATCCTTTGCAGGTTTCTTTGGCTAACAACCTCACAAATCCGAAATTGGCTGAATGGGAGGAAGAATGGGTAATGCCTAAAGAGCTGATATATGCCGTCCAAGACCTCGAAGCGCTCAAACCTGTAAACCAGAGTCAAATGCAGTACAAAATAGCAGTTGAATCACGTCTTGGCCATGCTATAGTTGGAAGAAACAAAATTCTTCCCTCCATTGAAAAACCACCAGACTAAACGTGGCCATCGTCGAGCCAACGACGTTAAACAAAAGCGCTTTTTGGGAGGCGACCCAAAAATTCACTCTATAAGTGTTTTATTTATGCTTGTAATATGTAGAGTTAAAAAAAAAAAAGGGGTGCAAAGTTAAAGTTAAAAAAAAAAAAAAAAAAAAAAGAGGTGCAAAGTTAAATTTCAAAAAAAAAAAAAAAAAAAAAAGAAAAAGAAAAAGAAAAAGAAAAAAAAAAGAGAGAAGTTTAAACAAAAAAAAGAAAAGAAAAAAAAAAAAAAAGAGAGAAGTTCAAAAAAAAAAAAAAGGGCAGCAGAAGCAGCGGCGCGCGCCTGGCTGCCTCGCCAGCAGCACGTCGAGCTGCCCAGCACGCCGCAGCGGCAGCGCGCCACGCCCTCCTGCCTCGCCAGCGCCTCGTCGAGCCGCACGCACCGCAGCGCCCGCCCGCAGATCTGACCATGTTTCGTAATTGAGCCATAACTTTTGCGTCCGACCTCCGATTGTGGTGATTCAAAATGCGTTAGAAAGCTAAGAGAGAGATATACAACATTGTAGTTTTGCATTTCTCTGAATTCAGAATTTATCCTTGTCAAAATTGTCTTTGAACTTGCTGCCTCTGCAAACATTGTTCTTCCGATTCTCCACCGTTATTTCCTACAATCTAAGGGAGTACTTCTTTCCTTTTCTTTACACTTTGTGCTTAATTTTGATGCATTTTCAGGAGTAAATGCATGTTAAGTGTGGGGGAAGGGATTAGTTAGGAAAATTAGGAGATAATTTTCAATTTTTAGGATAGTTTAATGCGTTTTTTTTTTTGTTTTATTATTGTGCTATTTAGGATTGCATGTAGTTTTTGCATAATTCCCTCCATAAATCGGATTCTCAGTTGTTTGTCCATGAGTAAATTAGGCTTAAATTTAAAAAATTTGAAATTGTCTTGGTTTAGCCCTTGGAAAATCCTAATTTTTGTCATCATTGAATATAATAAACCAATTGGAAGTAGGAAGAATTAGAAACAAAAACATGTTAGTGGGTTTGTCATAAGGATTGGGGGTTGAGCTTGGTTTGCATATGACTCTACGTTTAATTTTGACAGAATGTGATGAAGTTTAATTGATCAATTGCTTTCAAAAAGTTTGTTGGTTAATGTGAAGCAAGTGAGTTATTACCAACTTATGGAGGATGAGATAACTAGAGTTTAGCTTATAATTGATGATGTTGGTTGAATTATATTAAGAATGTAAATTTTAGAATTTAATCGTCTCGATTACCCTTGAGCCTTGAATTGGGAGATGGGACCAATTTGCCTTAAGCAAGGTATGACAAAAATCATTCCTTGTGTATGGAGAGTGGCTTAAGAGGGAGAGCAAACTTCTCATAAGAGACCCTTTTCATTGCTCGAAAAAGCGAGACCTTTCGCATTCCAACACCCATGGGTTTTGAGTTGGGGGATAGGCCCACCTCACCTTAAGCAAAGTTAAAAACAATGACTTTGTGTATGGAGCATGACCTATGGGGAGAGTTACCCCTCATTAGAGGCCTTTTCAATACTCGCAAAATTGGGATGTTGACCCTATGCTTAATTTGGTAACTATCTTGGTTTGAAGTGCTTTAAATGTGAATAAAAGCTTAAAATCTCTAGATGTCCTTCTAGGTTGGACGATTCACTTGCTTAAAGTTAGTTAATTCAATAATTTGTGGTGGTTTTTCAATTGACTGAGTCTTGTGAAGTTGGGTTAAATGTTTTGTTTATGTCGACTTGTTTGATTTTCTAGTTCTTATGATTAAGCTTATTGGCTTGTAGAGTTTTGAAACTTCCTATGAAATCTTGGTGGTTTAACTTCCTTGAATGAACGGTTAAGGATTTACTAGGGTTCAACCATAGTCAATTTCGAGAGAAATTTTCCTTTAGTCCTAGTTTGCTTGAGGACAAGCAAAGATCCAAGTGTGGGGGAATTTGATAACTCATATTCACATAGGCATATTTAGGTGCATTTTAACTTATTTTCTTAGTTATTTTAGCATTTTAGTATTAGTTTTATTATTTCTTAATTAGTTTGTTTGTTTTATATTATATATCCTTATTTAGTGTTATTTACCTCTTTTAGGTGCTTGGAAATAGATTTTGGTTTTTTTTGGCGAAAACTGCTAGAAGAGGTTTTGTTGGAGCTTGAACTTCAACTGGATTTTCAACAGAGTTTGAAGCTGTTTTAGCTCAAGATTTGTTCTGTAAGATTGTGCGTCTATCCGTTAGCTTTCCATAGCACCTTGAATCGCGCCAATCGGAGCTGTATTGAGGAAGTTAGCTGAGGTTTTATGTACCCTGTTTGAGTCCTGCGGGTCAACCCTTGCTGACCTTCTCTTCTTAATTGGGCCAAATTTCTCTTTAAGGAGCCCATGGCTTGCACTTTAATTTCCAGCAGGCCTCTTTAATTAAGTAGGTTAATAAGACTCCTAATTAGGTTAGGAGTAGGAGAGCTATAAAAGAGAAAAAGAGGAGAAGGTTTAGACAGTTTTTTTACTTCTTCTAAAATGTTTGGTGGAGGCTTTCAAAGGAGACAAGGCTGTACGTTTTTTCCTTGAGATTTTCGGTAGAATTTGTTTAGTTATGAGTAGCTAAACCCTCTTCTAGTTGAGGTACTTTGAAGTTTAATTCCATCATATTCATGAGACTTGTGTTTTAACCTTGTTCTTTTATTCTAATATTTATTCAATTCCTGTGATTATAATTTGTTATATTGTTGTGGATTTAATCAAATTGATTTGGCCAGTTAATTGATTGATTGTACTGCATATCGCCGAATAGAATAATATATCCGTGATTGTTGTTCTATCAAAGTGGCAAGTTAGCTTCGTGTAAAGTTAATGGAATTGAATAGTTTAGTTTTTATGATTTACGGCGTTTCCGATTTCATTAACTAAGATAGAGGTCTTTTTTGTGTTTAATGCTGCCATAGGTTAATTCTTATTAAGAGGTTTCTTGGAGATTATCTATTGGCTAGGGAAGTAGTTTATTCGGGCGTTTCCCGGAACTATCGATAAATTAAGAAAAGATTGGTTATTGAGTGCGTTTCACCTTTAGCTATAACTCTATCTATTTGGATAATTGAATTGGATCTTTGGTGTCTGTGATTGAATTACGGAATTAAACTGAAAAGTATCTCGGCTAGTTGCTCATCCTATTGATTTATTCTGTCTTAATTTACATTCTGCAAATTCACAAATCACATCATTTTTTTTTTATTTCAATCCAATCAATTTTCTTTCTTTTTGCAAATAAATATACCTGCATTAATCCCTATGGTTCGACCCCGTTCTTACTATACTACCCAGTATAAGGAACCAGAGATATTAAATTAAACTTTGACGGGTTGACAACCTATCATACTTTCTTCTTTTTAGAGACCAAAAACATGATTCACCATTGAGCTTGGAGGCACGGCTAGGTTTTGAAGGCTCCATCATCCATTCTTTGCCAATCATTTTTCACAAGCCACCGACAGATTTGTCTTCTCTCTGGTTTTATTCTCTACTATCTTTTATCATGTTTCTTGCACTCTTTTCATTTGTTTATAATTTGATTATAAACTAATTCCAACATAGCTAAGGCTATGGTGGAACTTAGAAAAATTTGTATGTAATTTTGTTTATAATTTCATGGATCATGCTATGAGTGCTTAATGCTTTGAATGCATGACCATCAATTTCATTACTTTTAGTTAATTCGTAATTGACAAAAAGATTGAATAAACGGAATTTCATAACAAGACAAATGCATGACCATTGCTTTATGGCTCACTAGTTTGTGCTAGGTATTCGAATGCTTAATGCTTTCTAAACTAATCTCTTAAGATCGAACTACTTTAAGTATTTAAGTTGAGAATTAGAGTTAGCAGCCCTAACCGGTGTTAACTGCTTTTGGAATTTGCGATATTGAGAATTTAATAAGTTAATTGCATAAATTGAGGAAATTACTAGAATGATTGCTAAGTAAAGCCATATGCCTTAGCTAATGTCTCGATTGATTTTATCCATCTGAATCTCAATCTTAGTTTAAATTATTTTATTTAAATTGTTCTTAGTAGTAGATTTAATTTATAAACCAAAATCACATATATAATACTCTTCACCTAGATTTATAGAAAACCCGATTGCGTTTAGGATTTGTATAATTAGTCCTCGAGAGATCGATACTCTACTTACTATATAATACTTAAGCGACAGAGTGCACTTACTCTATAGTGTGTGTATTTTTATACGTACCAAGTTTTTGGCACTTTTGTCGGGGACTATTTTTATGCAATACTAAATTAAAAGGTTTTTGTTAATTTAGTTTTTTATTTTTTATTTTTTTGTATATATTTTTTTTCTCTTCATTTTTTTTCTTTTATTTAGCAAGGTGATGGCGATTAACCCTTTTGAGCCATCAATGGAGGAACTAATGATGGATTTTCTCTCTTCAAAAGATGTTCGACGAGATTGTTTGTACAGTTCAACATAAAATTTATGTACATGATTAGGTTTAGTAGTTGATATGGCTGCAGACACATCAATTATAAAACCAAATCAAATGAAAAAGTTGAAATCTCTATCTTAGTTGAGGTGCATCATGTAAAAATTATTAAGGAAAATTTAGAGTTCGTTCCAAGTCAAGACGAAGGTACTTTGGAGGTCGTTAGTGAACCTGCCAAGTGTGAAGTTTTTATGGGAATGATTAAAGATATACAATTCGAGGTGCTCCCTGTTCAATTATTTGTTGTTGTTTATGAGCTACCAAGAGAATAAAAAAGGCAGCAAGCAAGAATTCTCATAAAAGGAACATAAATTTTTGGCATGGAGATTTTTAGCTTGGGATCTATCAGAGCCTTCAAAGTGCATTCACCATATTTTTCTCAAGGAATTTGGATCCATCATATGACTCGAAGCTTTTACATAAGAGGGAAGTTTAAGTCGAGCTAAATGACTATAACCTTAGCACTTTTGGGAGGCAACCCAACCTAGTTTTTTTTGTTAGCTTTAATGTTTTTCTATTAGTTTCATGTTGCCCAAAAAAAAAAAAAAAAAAAAAAACAAAAACAAGAAAGAGAGAGAAAAAAGCTAGGCCTTTGGAGTTGAAATTTAGAGCTGAAATGTATCCTAAGTTGTGAGCACAGGTTAGTCAATATGGGGTTGTTTCTTTCTTGATAAATTTTTCCTAAGCTATAAGCATTGGTTAGTCAAAGAGGGCTGCTGTTTTGTCTTAATTGGGGGAGACTTTTCCTTATATTTTATTTCTTTTTAATTTTTTTCAAAAAATAAATAAGTAAATAAATAAATGTAACGTTTTTCCTTTTCTTTACATGATTAGGAAATTATTTCTTTTATTATTATTTTTTTCTAAAAAAAAAAACATAAAAACAAAAATGGTTTTTATCCTTCTCTTTCTTTTTATCTGCTAACCCTCCCCTTCTTTTTGCGGCCACTGACCCTCCTTGCCCACCTTCCAGCTTTGACCCCTGCCTGACCCCCAGCCACTGCCGCCGCCACCATCTTTGCTCGTTGTCGCTTCCATGGGCAGAAGAAACCTGCCACCCATCGAACACTAAAACATAACACGACCCAACCACCACCCAATCGTTCTTCATCGTCAACCACAACCCAGGGAGTTTCCTTCCTCCTTTCCTTATTATTGTGTTGGTTATTATTTACATTGAGGACAATGTTTGTCTTTGAGTGTGGGGAAGGAGATTATTTGGGTCAGTTATATGGTTTGGTTTATGTTGTTTGTCATGGCTTGTGTTGTTTTGCTAAATTGTTTGTTCTCCTGCGTACTTTTGATGTCCAGCTCAAAAATCAAAGGAAATATGAAAAAAAATAAGCCAAAAATTGTTTCTAATTGTGATTTTTAAATCCATTTTTTTTATGTCTAGTATTCTTGTTAAGGGAGTTTATCACACAATTTACAACATGCGACCCTAGTTGATTGAAAACGTTGTGATGACATAAACTCTTGGGTTGAGTTGTATCACTTGAGACCTAGATTTTCTAAGGAACGCTTTCTTGATTAATCATAACTAAGGAGATGAAATAGGCAATTTGTGTGTTTTATTGTGTTACATTCCTGGGGATATAGAAAAAAATGCAAAAAAAAAAAAAAAAAAAAAAAAAAGAAGAAGAAGAAGAGAGAAAAGAACACTTTTACATTCTGCTGGCTTTAGTTAAAGTTTTGAATAATGCTAGTAGCCGCTTAGTTGAGTGAGTCTAGAGCATTGTTGTTTGCTCCATCATTGTTGCTCGTTTGAAAAGGCTAAAATTTTTCTAAGGTTAAGCATTTAAGCTAAAACTTTGCAAGTTTCTTTCCCTTTGTTTTTAGAATTGGAGATATTTTGTTTGCTTGAGGACAAGCAAAGTGTAAGTGTGGGAAAATAGCATGGATAAGAAATGTTCAATAACTGAATAGATGTGTTGATTCAATACTTATGTTAGTCAACTGATCAAAACTAATATCATAAGCACAAACAACATCAGTTTCAATAGACAGAAGCAATTAGATATAACAGCAGTAATATAAAGAGTATAAGGTAGAGAAATTAAACATAGCAGATTTTATAGAGGTTTGACCTTCCTTGCCTACTCCTCTCCCCAAGGTACCTTCCCTTGAGAGTTGTCCAATCCACTATGAATTCTTTCACCAAGGTAGAATTCAAAACCTTCTTTACACCCTTAATGCTATCTCACTCTAGTAAGTTCTCTTTTATAAGATTTGATACATTAAGACACTACTTCTCATAAGTAGAAAAACTCACAACACTATAAGATTAGAAATGTTTTACAATAGTGAAGAAACATTGTACAGATTTAAGCTCTAAGATTTTCTTCTCAAGTGCTTCTTTCTTCTAAAATGCTTCACGTAATGTGCAATGGAGCTCCAAGATTTAAATTATAGGATTCTTGAAGATATTACTGTTGAAGAGCTGTTAGGTAGCCATTCCAGTCATTTAAAGAAAGGTTCTGATATTGCTAGAAGAAGAAATAGCCGTTTGAGCAAAAATGACAATATTTTGAGTAGTAAGGATAATCTCAACACTGAGTAGTTTTCCAAAGGCATAGATTGTGTTGACTGGTTCCATAAGTAGTGAGAGACAACCTTCCTTTTACTGAGATAGATTTCTGCTTTCACCAAAGAGGAAACTGATGCCATTTGCGTCAGGCGCGTGGTTAGCGCATATTAGGAGGTTGGTGAGAGACTTCTCTTAGGATTCACATGCCTTACCAACTTTCTGTCTTTCTAAAGCCTTACAACTTTTGTCTTAGAATTGACTTCTTTGTAATTAAGGAAAACTTCCTTTTGTTCTTCCTTTTAATTCAGAACCGTTTTGCAAAAAGACATTCTTATTTAATTCTTAATTAATTCAATTGAGGACCACTTCAAACATATTTTGTCAATTTCAAAACATAAAATCTTTTGTCAATCTCGTAAATACCATATATTAGGGGTGAGCATGGACCGGTTCAGTTCAAAAACCAAACCGAACCGAAAAAAACCGATCCAAAAGACATTGTATTTTATAAACTAATCCGATCCAAATTAAATTTTGGTTTGGTTCTGTCCAAACCGAACTAGTTCGGTTCGGACTAGGTCGAACCAAAAACATCAACTTCTTAAAAAAAATCAAAATAAAAATTTTATATAAGTAGTTTGTTTTTTAAAAAAAAAAGAAATACAAAAAAATTAACTTAAAAAATCAGTAATACTAAATAATACTATTACATCACAACAAAATACTAAAATTCTATATTTTTTTTTCAACTCTTAAGTTTTAACAACTATAAATTAGCATCCAAAAATCACAATATAAAACTATAAAAGAATATAATGTCTAAACTTCTCTACAATTAGTATATATTAATTTTATAATTAATTTTAATATTTTACCAATTATTCGGTTTTTCGGTTTTTTCGGTTTTAAACCGAACCGAACCGAACCGAAGTCCAAACTTCTTCATAACTTAAAACCAAACCAAACCAAACTATAAAATGGATCGGTTTGATTCAGTTTGGTTTGGTTTGGATTTTCGGTTTTTGGATATTGGTTTGGTTTTGCTCGCCCCTACCATATATTTTACAATCAGAGTTTTAGGATAAAAATTGTATCATGGATACCATATTGATATCTTAGTGTACCTTGATAATATAATGGTGATGTCTTCTTTATTATTGTGACATCACTATAAAATTGAAGTAAAACTCTTGTATATGAATTTTTTATACTTTTACCTAATTTATAAATATATTTTCTATTTTTTTACACCATCAACACAAATTAAGAACAAATAATTAATTACTATTCGTGAGAAGCCAAAACTAGGAAAAAAATTTTATTAAACAATAAATGCTTTTACAATTAATATTAAAGTAGAAAACATAATTATATATATTATAATTAGTATGGACTTTGGACTTGGTTTATATGTATGTGTTCTTGTAATTAGATAATTAATGGGCTAGCCATTATTATTATTATTATTATTATTATTATTATTATTTTGGATTTTACAAAAATAACTTTATTTTGACTCCCTCTTTCTTTTTTGCATGAACATGAAATTTTTTGCCAAATCTCCTTTAAATTTTTCAAAATTACTCAAATACGTGATTTTACTTTGTCCACATTTTTCTCCCATTTTTTCATAATTTTAATCTGATTTCGCATTTATCTCTTAATCCGTTTATATTTTTCTCATGCGACTTTAGAATTTTTTTTTTGTTCTTTTTCTCTTCGAAACAAGATGCATATGAATATATTTTTTCCAACATTTTTTTTCTCTAAGGTATAACTAATTATACCTTTGCATAGGTATAATTAAGATATAATCACTGTAAGAGTGTTATTATACCTTAATTATATCTTTGATATTCTTATTATACCTTAGCTATACTTTTGTACAACTATTATACCTTAGTAATACTTTTGATACTCTTATTATACCTTACTTATACCTTTGTTCAATTGTTATACCTTTGATATTCTTATTATACCTTTTTGATACACTGATTATACCTTAGTTATACCTTCTGATACACTAATTATACCTTAGTTATACTTACTGATACATTGATTATACCTTAGTTATATCTTCTGATACACTAATTATACGTTATTTATACATTATTTGTACCTTATTTATACATTTTTTTTAAGCATTGCAGTGTATAAACAGTGTACAATAGTGTATAAGTAGTGAATAACAATGTATGAGCGGTGTATAATAGTGTATTTATAACTTTTATAAATATTATAACTTAGTTATACCTTGTGATACGCTGACTATACTTTAGTTATACATTGATTATACAATCTGATACTTTGATAATACCTTTTGATACACTGATTTACCTTAATTATACCTTTTTATACACTGATTATACCTTAGTTATACTTACTAATACACTAATTATACTTATAAGCAATGTTTAACATTGTATAAGCAATCTATAATAATGTATAACAGTTGTACAAAGGTATAACTATGGTATAATAAGAGTATCAAAGGTTTAACTATGGTACAACAATGATTATACTTCAGTTATACTTTAAGATACAATATTACAGTGATTACATCTTAGTTATACCTTAATATAAACTTAAGATGCAGTCCCAATAATGCAGTCCCAAAGTGGAGTCCTAATATCAAAATGCAGTCCCAATAATATAAGCCCATTAATAAAAAGCAGTCCTAAAATATAGTCCTAAAGTGCAGCACAAAAAGATGTAGTTCCAATAATAAAATGCAGTTTCAAAAAACAGTCTAAAAAGATGCAGTCCCAATAATAAAATGCAATCCCAAAGTGCAGTTGATAAGGGGAAAATATCTTGATATTTTACCATGGAATTAGGGCTTAAAGGAATTAATTTTGTTAGTTTCATTATGAAAATATCTTGATAAAAGGATAATTTTGACTTATTACATGTTTACCCCTTTTTGTAGCCATTTGTGGTTTTCCAAGCTAAAAGCCATGCTTTGGAGCCGTCTGGATGTCAAATCAGTTAGCTTCAGCAGCAAAAAGGGCTGAAAAGGAGAAAAAGAATATGAAACAACATGCCTTTGAGAGGATTTTGTGCAAAAGTGTATAAAGCTTGACTTTAATTGGTTGGAGCAGGAGATATTTTGTAAAAGTAGCTATAGTTAGTGCTTTTTGAAGTCTTTAACTGTTGGGTATTGAAAGCACCCTTTGTGTAAGCCGTTTTGGGGTCTTTGCCGTGTTTTATTTTGAAATCCTTTAAATACTGCTCCTTATCAATATTGAGGACATTCCTAGAGTTCATCTTCTTTATTTCACCTTCACTATAGTTTCAGTAATTTTAGTATTTTTCTTGTAATGCCTTCCATGGCAAAAGTTGTTCTACCCTCCAGCAATGGCTAGTTTCAATCAGTTATTCTAACTATTTCAAGGTATTTTTAGTTAATGTAAATCCTTCATGTATATGTTATGATAAATGAGCCTAGTTAACTCATTATTAGTATGTTAAATACAATGAAAATTGGTTTAATGTATGGAAATGCATGAAATGGCACATATAATTGCTTAGCAATAGCTTTGAGTTGTATATTAGGGGTTCAATCTTGCATGCGTGCTTGATTTGATGCTTTCTTAAGTTTAATGGATGTTTTTAGTCTCTAATTAAGGAGAATGCTCCGGTTAGCTGTTCTAGAATGTAGGATCCATGGTATAAAGAATGTTGGCCATGGTGAAATTCGTGAAAGAAACTCTATTGCATGAAAAACTGAAAGATCTTTGTATTAGGAAGAATTACAAGCTGTTTCCATGTTGTTTGCTGTGCTTACTCCACTTTCACATATTGTTCACTAGATCCATTTCAAAATCTGGTCATCTACTTGTTTAAGCCTTAGATTTGTAATTCCAGTAGCTTTTACTCATAAAATAAACTCTTTATAAAATTGACATTTTCTATGCTACAAGCTGTTTTAGTTAAGCACTATTGCTGTTTTACATATACTAAGCCCAAATCTTTGTGGGAATGATATTTGTACTTAGATCCACTTTATTACTTGTTGACCCTAGTGCACTTGCTAGGATATTTGCATGTTAGCTTAACCATCAACCACGGTCCTAAAATGCAGTGCCAAAGTGTAGTACTAAAATGCAGTCCCAAACTGCAATCCAAAAAGATATAGTCCCAATATTAAAATGCAGTCTCGAAGTGCAATATCAAAATGCAATCTAAAAAGATGCAGTCCCAATAATGAAATCCCAATAATAAAATGCAATTCCAAAGTACAGTAAGGTTTATTGTAACGAAGGTATAATTAAGGTATAATAGTGTATAAGCAATGTATAACAATGTATTTATAATTCCTTAGTTATACCTTGTGATACTCTTATTATACCTTAGTTATATCTTTGTACAACTGTTATACCTTAGTTATACCTTGTGATACTTTATTATACCTTACTTATACTTTTGTACAACTGTTATACCTTAGTTATACCTTTGATACTCTTATTATATCTTAGTTTATACCTTTGTACAACTGTTATACCTTAGTTATACCTTTTGATACCATTAGATTGATACCTTTAAAAAATATGAAAAAAAATATACACATATAAATCTCATTTCGAATAAAAAAAATGCTTTTTAAAATCGCACGACAAAAAAATAAACAGATTCAGAGGTAAATGCAAAATTAAATTAAAATTATAAAAAGAGGAGAAAGAAACATGGACAAAGCAGCATAATGTATTTGAATAATTTTGAAAAGTTTGAAAGGGATTTTTGCAAGAGAAACATGTATAAAGATATGAATTAAGAAAAAAAAAAAACAATTCAATAATTGTGAAAGCAAAAAAAGTAGAAAAGTAATTTTGAAAAGGTAAAGTCCAAAATAAAACCTAAAACCGATGTATTTTTGATAATTTCCCCTTTTTTTCTCTTTCTTATCAGCTTATTGAATTTTGAACTATTAACTGCAATTTTCTTTTCGGCAGTTTGGCAAAAACACTAGGATTATAAGAATATATTTCTCAAAGGTAAAAAAAATGCTTGAACTCTCTTTAAAAGATGAAAATTAATAGAAAATATTTCTAAAATACAATATTTCGTTATTCATAAATATATACAAACTATAAAAAATAAAACGCAAAATAAAATCCTGTAAATATCAGATATTTTACAATCAGAGTTATAGGGTAATAATATCCCACATTGATATCTTAGTGTAACTTGACAATATCATGGTGATATCTTCTTTATTCTGGTGATAGCGCTATGAAATTCAAGTAAAACTCTTGTATATATAAGGAAAAAAGGAAAATATCCCCATCATAATCCAGACTAAAGCTAGATAACGAATTCCACAAACAGGAAAAGAAGACTACAAAAGGCAAAAATAAATCCACAAAAAGTAGGAACAAAAAATAAAAACTAATACCATAAAATGTAATTTAAAGAAAATCAAGCCATTGACAATCGATTCACTATTGCAGGATACAATTGTAATAGAATTTCCAACACTATAATCCTTCCGAGTAAATAGATATAAAAAGATCGTTTTAATAAAATGCACTAACCATGACCAAAGGTCTTTTGACAGGAAAAAAAGCTTCTGCTTGTTATGCTAGACTTGAAAGAATGCAAACCAAGTAGATAGTAGAACAAAGATGTTACGACCATAAGTAATCTTCCTCACATCATTTTGCTCATCTCACATTCTGCATGTCATACGTCATATTACGTATATAACAAGAATATTCAAAATAATTAGGCCATACAAATATAATTTAAAAAATAAATTTGTTAGGAATCATCTCATTCACATAATTGACAAATTTTAAATTTATTTAGTTACAAAATTCAAGATAATTTATATTTTACAAAATTAAAATATAAATGGATACTTTTTTTTTTGTCTCAAATGACTTAATTATGTTCCTTTTTTTCTTAATTTTATTTTCTAGTGTTTGTAACTTAAAAGAAAGTAAAGTCAATTTTCTAGGCAAATAAAAAAGTCAAGAGGGTGTTTAGTTCTAGTGGAGAGGAAAAAAATTAAACTTCTTTAGAAATAAAGCAAAATAATTTTCTATTTCACAAAAACGAAGTTATTTTTCAATAGAGAGAAAACATACATATTTATTCTCTTCCTAACCATTATTTTCTTTTGTAATTATTATTCTTTCCAAACATGAAAAAAATATTTTATTTTTTTAAAAAAATATCTTATTTTTTTAAAAAAATATCTTATTTGATAAATATTTGTGAAAGGAAAATTACTTTTCTTAAATTAAGAGGAGTATTAAAATTTTTTAAAAGCTGTTACTATTTGAAAAATTAATGTTTCTATATATTTATCTGTTGAAATCAAAATATAATACATGTATGTTAATAATAATTATGATAGTTATTATAGTAATTTCAAATAAAAGATGCATACAATTATATTCCATTTTTTTTTCAAGTTTATTTGATATAAAATTATACTTTGACTTTGTAAATTATTTAGTATATTTATGAAATAAAAAAATATTAAAATTTGTGCAAATCATGACTATGTATAAATAAGAGGAGGCAAAGAATAATAAGGCACACTTTTTGGTTTGATTGAATCAAAATATTAACCAAAATGAAGGCCTTTCTTATTATTTGCATTCTCTTATCCGCTTCTTTTCTTATCATTCCCTCCCCAACTATTGCTCGCCAATTGACTCACTCCGGTAAGAATTCATTTCCTTAATATAACAATTAACCACTAAACTTTCTCCTCAAAATAAATTTTATTGTTAAAGAGTTATTATAGCAGCGAAATTTTAAAAATTGTTATATATATTTATACAATGACAACAAAAGTATATGTATATTTACACACGATTTTAGGGTAATAACATGCAATGATTTTTTTTTCCAAACTTCTGTCGAAACCAATGGCAGCATTTTTTTTATACATTTGACAGCAAAAGGACTCGCCCTCAAATCTAATATATCTTCTATTGTGTTTTTATTTTTTATTTTATTTTTAATTTTGGTTTTGTTGTTCTCTCGAATCTCTTTATGTTATTTTCATTTTCTAAATTTATAGATCTTGAGTATCAAAAGTTGAGTTCCATAATTTCACATAAAATACATTAACTCTTGGGTTAAAAATTATATGCATTAGTTTTTATTTTATCATCTGAAAATATCAAGAAAATTAAATGATGCAGCAGAAGCTGTCAATGGTCAAAAGGGTGAAGTAATTTTGAAGGAAGATGGTGTGTTGGATGATAATGGAAATGCAAATAATGGAAATCGTGCAAATAATCGAGATAAACCAACATATCGTTGTAAGCCTGGTCAAAAAATTTCAAATTGCTGCCCTCCTTACAAGCCTAAATGTTAAGCCTGGGAAAATTATATAGAAGCTTGGGTTCAAATGTGATCAATTAGCAGAAATAATTGCCAAGCTTCGGACAAATATAAATGTGTGTGGTGAAAAATAAACTGGTAATGTGATGTGGGATATGCCTGATGTAAGATCAACATGTACGGTTTTTTCTATAATAATATAATCAATTTCACTGTGAAAAAGACTGGCTTGCATTGACGAGTTTGAATTAATAGTGAAATGTCGTTAATTATAATTTTTTTTATTTATTTATGAACTTTTAATTTATTCCTGAAGTGATGTTCTTGACCGAACAGAATAATTGACATTCAGCCCACAGCTCTTATTCGTGTTCATTCTCAGACCTTTTCTATGGGTCGTGGATGTGGTGGTGGAGGATGACAGTCTAGAAGAGGCGGTAGAGGTGCTGGCCGATCCTATTCCACCTCTTCACATCAAAATTATGCTTAATCGGGTTCAATTGTTGATATCAATCAAGTGGTTTGCTTCAAGGGTTGGGAAATTGGAAGTTATGCCAGCAAGTGCCCTTCTCCCAACCAAAACCTAAAGTTGAGATCCCTTTCCACAAATCTATCCACCACATCACACACATTGCAACCTTGGATTATGGACTCCAGCGGCTCTCATCACTTCACCTCAGACTTGGAAAACCTTCATCTTCATTTTGAGTATACCGGTCCTGAAGAGGTCTCCATCGGTAATTGTTCTACACTAAAAGTCTCTAGTGTCAGGTCTTATTCTTTTAACATTGGGTCTGATTCCTATTCGTTTCACAATATTTTACATGTTCTCATTCAACTCATGATTTATTATCTGTTTATGCCTCAACTAACTCTAATCTTAAATCTGTGGAATTTTTCTCTGATTGTTTTGTCATTAAGGATTTACAAATAGGGAGAGTTCAATATTGCAACCTAAGTAACATGTCCACATACGCCCAAACGAAATGGTATTGCTGAACGTAAGCATCGCCATGTTGTTGAAACAGGTATCACTTTACTTAATCAACCAAAATTACCTTAGTCTTTTTGGTCTTATGCCTTTGACACTGCAGTCTATCTTATTAACCGCACTCCTATGGCATAATTGCATTATACATCACCTTACGCTAAATTATTTGAAGAATCACCTTATTATAATTTTTTTACGAGTATTTGGTTGTTTATGCTTTCCATGGCTTCACCATTATTCTAAAAATAAATTAGAACCCCGCTTCACACCTTGCATTTTTATCTGTTATAGTAAACTCCATAAGGGATATCGTTGTTATGATCCTCAGTCTACCAAAATTTTTGTCTCACATCATGTTTTATTTAATGAACATGTTTTTCCTTTTTGAGATCAAAGTGATGCGTAGTTGCCATCTTCACTAAGTCCAGGTCCGATCCAGCCAGCTATACAAATACAATTTCCCACACCACAACTTACTCCACCTATACTAAACCCTATGGCCCCTACTAAAACGAACTCTCCTACTCACTTAATTACTCCAAAAGAACAACTCATCACATAAACCGAACCCATAAATCACCCAACCAACCTGATTTTTGAGCCACCTGTAGCTAAGCCCCTATTCCTGACACTACAGCGGCCACCGTTCCTTTTGCAGTTGATCTCATAACTTATGGTCCCTAGCAAAATATGGCTCGACCATAGCCCAAGATCGATTTGACCCACAACATGCTCACCTAGTCGAAAAACCAGTTCATTAAAACTACAAGCATCGTCTTCTACTCTTGAGCAGGTTTTTGAACCACATGTTATACATAGGCCATGAGGCACCCACACTGGGTTGATGCCATGCGGACCAAATATCAGGCACTTCTCTCGAACCTGGACCTTGCTTCCTCCTCATTCGTCACAGAATTTTGTTGGTAATAAATGGGTATTTCAGGTCAAGCAAAAACCCAACGATACAGTGGAGCATTACAAAGCCCGTTTAGTTACCAAGGGTTTTCATCAGTGACCTGGAGTGGATTTCTTTCAGATGTACAACCTAGTTGTTAAACCAACCGTTATTCATACTTTGTTATCTTTAGCTGTTTCTCTTAAGTGGCACACTCTTCAGCTTGATGTTTCTAATGCTTTTCTTCAGAGTGGTTTGGAGGAGGCCGTGTATATGTCTCAACCGATTATTTTTGTTGATGCTAAAAGGCCCAACTTTGTTTGCAAACTATAGAAGTCACTCTATGGTCTCAAATAGGCTCTGCGAATATGGCACAATAAATTGACTGATGCTTTACAACATTATGGTATTCCTGATTCTATATTTGATACATCATTCTACTTCTATCACTCCGGTGACATCTCTATTTTTTGTCTCATTTACTTTGCAATCTTTTGTCACTGCTCTTCAGTCTCAATTTGCTATTAAAAATCTTGGCTGGATGTCTTTATTTTTGGGGTATTGAAGCACATTGGCAATTGGATGGATTATTTTTGAATCAGTTGAAATATGTTCAATGTTTGCTCGCTAAAGCTAAGATAGATGATTGCAAAGGTATGTCTGCTCCCATGTGCCCAAAAACTCAACTTCGTCTAGGTGATAATTTTCCATATTCCGATCCTACAATATATCAATCATTATCGGCAGCGTTTAGTATCTCACATTAACTCGGCCTGATATTTCCTTTTCGGTGAATCGGTTGTCTTAGTTTATACATGCTCCTACAAAAAATCATTAGTCTACTATCAAATGGGTTCTCTGCTACTTGAATTTTTGGCTTTCATGGTCTCAAAGTTTGGCCTTCCTCTTTGGTTCAGTTACATGGTTATAGTGATGCAGGTTTGCCAATAATCTTGATGACCTTAAATCCACATCCAGGTTTGCCATCTATTTATGCATGAATCTTGTTTCATGGTGTAGTAAGAAGCAAAGCACAGTCTCTCGCTCTTCTATAGAAGCCAAATATCGGGCTTTAGCCTTTGACACTTATGAAATTAGTTGGTTACATAATTTGCTTTATGAGATTGGGATTTCTTTATCCTCTCCTTTGGTGTTATGGTGTGACAATTTATCTGTTGCTTATTTGATAGTCAATCCTGTCTTTCACTCTCGAAGCAAGCACTTGGAAGTTGAATTTTATTTTGTTCGTAATCGAGTTACACAAAAGTCTCTTGTTGTTCGTTACATCTTAACGGTTGACCAAAATGCTAACATTTTACCAAAGCTTTTCATAAAACTCGGTTTGCACTTTTAAAGTCCTAGTTGCACATGGTTTCCTCCCCCATACAACTTCTCAGGGGGGGGGGGGGGGGGGGGGGGGTTGATGAGGATATTTTCCTGTATTAGAATTATTCCTATTGTGTATTATGTAAATATAGCATGTATCCTAATTAGAATGCCATTACTTGTAAAGAAAGAATCCTTCTCTAATATAGATTCCTAAAACCTATTAGTGTTGTTAATATATGAAAAATTAATTAATGGAAAAGCTAAGGGCTGCAATTTGTTTCATGGTCATACCTTTTGATAGACTGATACACTGATTTACCTTAGTTGTACCTTCTGATACATTGATTATACCTTATTTCTACTTACTGATACACTGATTATACTTAATTATACCTTATGTATACATTGTTCGTACCTTATTTATACATTGTCTAACCTTTGTAATGTATAAGCAGTAGCAATCTATAACAGTGTATAACAATTGTACAAAGGTATAACTAATGTATGATGAGAGTATCAAAGGTATAACTAAGGTACAACAATGATTATACCTTAGTTGTACCTTAAGATACAATATTACAGTGCTTATACCTTAGTTATACCTTAAGATAGACTTAAGATGTAGTCCCAATAATGTAGTCCTAAAAATGCAGTTCCAAAGTGCAGTCCAAAAAGATGTAGTCCCAATAGTAAAATGCAGTCCTAAAATGCAGTTTAAAAAGATGTTCTCCTAATAATACGAGCCCAATAACAAAATGCAGTCCCAAAGTGCAATCCTAAAATACAGTCCTAAAGTACAGTCTTAAAATGCAGTCCCAAAGTACAGCACAAGATGTAGTCCCAATAATAAAATGCAATCCCAAAGTGCATTTTCAAAATGCAGTCCCAATAATAAAATGCATTCCCAAAGTGCAATCCCAAAGTGCAGTCCTAAAATGCATTCCCAAAGTACAGTCCAAGAAGATACAGTTCGAATAATTAAATGCGGTATCAAAATGAAATCTAAAAAGCTGCAGTCCCAATAATGCAATCCCAATAATAAAATGTAGTTTCAAAGTGTAGTAAAGTTTATTATAACAAAGGTATAACTAAGGTATAGTATAAGCAATCTATAACAATGTATGTAGGATTAAAAACCTTTTTAGCCCCTATGCTATCATTTGTTTGCTCTTTTGACCCCCTGTGCTATTGAGATTTCCCTTTGCTCCCTGTGGTATGCAAAAACGTTCGAAATTGACACCTAGAAAGCATATTTCGTTAGATTCCTTTAACAATTTTATCAACAGAATCTAACGGAATATGCTTTCTAGGTGTCAATTTGGAACGTTTTTGCATACCACAGGGGGCAAAAGGGAAAGTTCAATAGCGCAGGGGGTCAAAAGGGGAAAACTGATGATGGCACAGGGGCTAAAAAAGTCTTTATGCCCAATGTATGTATAATATTGTATAAGCAATGTATTTATAATACCTTAGTTGTACATTGTGATACTCTTGTTATACCTTAAAAATTTCTTTGTACAACTGTTATACCTTGTGATACTTTTATTTTACCTTACTTTCATCTTTGTATGACTGTTATACCTTAGTTCTACATTTGAAACTCTTATTATACCTTAATTATACCTTTTGATACCATTAGATGATGCATTTGAAAAAAAAAATGAAAAAAATATATACATATAAATCTCATTTTGAAGAAAAAAAAATACTTATTAAAATCGCATGACAAAAAATTAAACGAATTGAGAGATAAATATAAAATTAGATTAGAATTATAAAAAGAAGAGAAAGAAATGTGGACAAAGTAGAATCATGTATTTGAATAATTTTGAAAAATTTGAAAGTGATTTTTGCAAGAGAAACATGCATAAAGGATATAAATTAAGAAGAAAAGACAATTCAACAATTATGAAAGAAGTAGAAAAGTAATTTTGAAAATGTAGAATCCAAAACAAAATCTCAAACTACGGTACTTTTGACAATTTCCATTTTTTTTCTTTTTTACCAGCTTATTGAATTTTGAACTATTAACTAGAATTTTCTATTCGACGATTAGGTAAAAACACTAGGATTATAAGAATATATTTCTCAAACATGAAAAAATGCTTGAATTCTCTTTAAAAGATGAAAATTAGTAGTAAATATTTCTAAAATACCAAATTCCGTTATTCATAAATATATTCAAACTATAAAAAATAAACCACAAAATAAAATCCTGTAAATATTTTATATTTTACAATCAGAGTTATAGGGTAATAATTGTTTCACGGATGCCATATAGATATCTTCTTTATTCTGTTGGCGTCACTATAAAATTCCAATAAAGCTCTTATATATGTTTTTTTTTTTTTTTTTTTTTTTTTCACTTTTTCCTAATTTATAAATATATTTTCTATTTTTTTACACCATCAACACAAATTAAGAACAAATCATTTTTTTTATAATAAAATATATATTGTTTCAATAAGAGAAATAATACATCAAGGAAAAAAGGAAAATATCTCCATCATAATTCAAACTAAAGCTATATAACAAATTCCACAAACAGGAAAAAAAGATTACAAAAGGGCAAAAATAAATCCACAAATGGTAGAACAAAAAATAAAAACTAATACCATAAAACGTAATTTGAAGAAAATCTAACCATTGACAATCGATCCACCATGGTAGGAAAATAACTGTAACAGAATTTCCAACGTTACAATCCTTCCGAGTAAATAGATTTAAAAATATCATTTTAATAAAGATAAGGAAGAAGTGGAATATGAAACTGTAGAAAAAGCAGAAAATGCCTGGGGTTCTTTTCAAGTTTTATGAAAACATCGGTAATTAAAGTAGGAAAAAAGTTTATTAAACAATAAATGCTTTTACAATTAAAATTAAAGTAGAGGTATGTTGGAGAAACGTGAATCACGCTGGGGAATCTACTTTTTTCATATCTCTAATAAAGGTAAAAATAGAGACTCAATTATAGAGATAGAGATATGTTAGAAAACAAAATTAGCTTTAGAAAAAGAGATAGGGATAAGATATTACGACCATAAGTAATCTATTCAAAATAATTATAAAAACTTAATTACGCCATACAAATAGAATTTAAAAAATAAATTTGTTAGGAATCATCTCATTCACATAATTGACAAATGTTAAATTTATTTAGTTACAAAATTCAAGATAATTTATATTTTAGAAAATTAAAAATATATGGCTACTTTTTTTTTTTTAATCTCAAATGACTTAATTATGCTCTGTTTTTTCTTAATTTTATTTTCTAGTGTTTGTAACTTAAAAGAAAATAAAGTCAATTTTCTAGGCAAATAAAAAGTCAAGAGGGCCTTTAGTTTTAGTGGAGAGAAAAAAAATTAAACTTCTTTTAAAAATAAAGCAAAATGACTTTCTATTTCACAAAAAACGAAGTTATTTTTCAGAAAAAACATAAATATATATGAATTATTTGATAAATATTTTATTCTTTCTAACCATTATTTTCTTTTGTAATTATTATTCTTTCCAAACATGAAAAAATATTTTATTTGATAAATATTTATGTAAGGAAAATTATTTTTCTTAAATTAAGAGGAGTCTTAAAATATTTGAAAAATTAATGTTTCTATATATTTAACTGTTGAAATCAAAATATAATACATGTATATGAATATAATATTAGTAATAATTATGATAGTTATTATAGTAATTTCAAAAAAAAGATGCATACAATTATATTCCATTTTTTTTTTCAAGTTTATTTGATATAAAATTGGACTTTGACTTTGTAAATTATTTAGTATATTTATGAAATAAAAAAAATATGAAAATATGTGCAAATCATGACTATGTATAAATAAGAGGAAGGCAAAGAATAATAAGGCAGACTTTTGGTTTGATTGAATCAAAACATTAACCAAAATGAAGGCCTTTCTTATGATTTGCATTCTCTTATCGGCTTCTTTTCTTATCATTCCCTCCCCAACTATTGCTCGCCAATTGACTCACTCCGGTAAGAATTCATCTCCTTAATATAACAATTAACCATAAACTTTCTCCTTAAAATAAATTTTGTTGTTAAATATTATAGGGTAAAAATTGTTGTGCCTGTTATATATATTTATACTTATATTAGATTGTTTATTTGTATTTGAAATCTAATCTATCAAATCTAATATATCTTCTATTGTGTTTTTATTTTTTATTTTATTTTTAATTTTAGTTTTGTTATTCTCTCAAATCTATTTATGTTAATTTGATTTTCTAAATTTACAGATCTTAATCTCACATAAAATATATTAACCCTTGGGGTTAAATATTATATGCATTAGTTTTTATTTTATCATCTAAAAATATCAAGAAAATTACCAATTAGCTAATAAAATTTGCTCATTCAATGATGCAGCAGAAGCTGTCAATGGTCAAAAGAGTGAAGTAATTTTGAAGGAAGATGGTGTGTTGGATGAGGCAAATCCAGATCCTCCAAGTGGAAAAGCAAATAAACCAAATAAACCGACATATACTTGTAAGCCTGGTCAAAAATCAAAATGCTGCCCTCCTTACCAGCCTAAATGTTAAGCCTGGGAAAATTATATAGAAGCTTGGGTCAAATGTGATCAATTAGCAGAAATAAATGTGATCACTTTCTTGACAAACCTCTTCGAGCTATTTGGTTTTATAAAAGTCGGGGGAGTACTTAGTACAATACAAAATTAAAACACCATTTTTCTTGCATCAATACTTTATTTAAGCATTAGTTTGCTTTATACATGTTTGATTAAACAAATCCTGAATTATACCCTCCCAACCCAACATTGAACTTTTAATTTATTCCTGAAGCGATGTTCTTGACCGAACAGAATACAGAAAGAAAAATAAGAGTTGTGTAATTTATCCATTTTGCTCCCAAATCTGAATGCAAAAATCAAATGTAGCTAGTGAAATTTATTAGATATATTGAAGTCAATTTTTAGTATTTACCTACGGGAATTAATTGAGAATTTATTCTTGGAGTTTCTTTCTTTAGTGTCAGAGTATTGCCTTTTGGAAAAATCCTAGCCTTGAGCCTTCAAAGGCCCAATGCGCACCTACACGACGTGGGCGTCACGAATGCCGGACCGAATTGGGCCACTACGGGCCTGCCTAACTTTTGCTCTGGTCCGACTAATTTTCTCCAAATATTTTATTTTTTGAGCCTCTTCAATTTTTCTGTCAGTTTTATTTTTCAAAAAAAAAAAAAAAAAAAAAACTGCAGAATTAATTCTCTCTTAATAAGAGAATTAATCTAATTAATTGTCATTATTAATCCAATAAATCCTCTTAACCAGCCTATATTTTCTTGCTCTATCAGTTGCAGAATACGCTTGCAAGAATTTCGAATTTCCTTTCCTCCTTTTTTCTACAATCTGTTTCCTTCTACATAGGCTGTTGTTTTTCCTTTCTTCTTCGGTGATAGTCCGCTTCCCACAGTTGAGTTCGCCATCGAGAGTTGTTGTATCCTGGGAGACAAATCGCCAACTACGGGCAGATAATTGTCTTAAGGAAACTGTATTTTTTAGGCCTCAACTCTACTGTTCCTTTCTGTTAAGGTTGAAAAGTATCTTATTTTCTGTTCTTCAATTTATTTTGTTTCTGCAATTTAATTATATAAATTGTATTTGTTTACTGTTATCTAACAACATGTACTAGAACGATTTTAAAATTTGGAAAATTACCAAAAATTGTGAAATTGCTCACCAAAAATCTCAATAAGTCAGAGCATTTGCACAAGAATTCTCTTTAATTCTTTGTTTTCTTTTTTTCACCACTCTTCTCTAACTACAAGAGCTTTACATGGCAACCTCACGATTTATTCAGCAACTTGTGCCTCTCGCACCTCCATTAAATGCAAAATCAATACTAATCCTTGCTGTTCCAGCCACCTACTTTCATCTCCCCCGCCTATTGTTTTTCTCCGGACAGACCCAAAGTTTTGTTTTGTTAGCTTCTCTCTGTGGCTTGTTCTATTCATCCAATAGGCTTAGTATGAACTTGGGATTCAATAGCCAGCTTGATGGAAATTTGTTGATGATCTAGCCATTGTTTTTTTTTTTTTTTTTTTTTTTGTTTTTTTTTTTTTGTAAGAATGATCTAGCCATTGTTACCATTAAATGCAAAATCAATACTAATCCTTGCTGTTCCAGCCACCTACTTTCATCTCCCCCGCCTATTGTTTTTCTCCGGACAGACCCAAAGTTTTGTTTTGTTAGCTTCTCTCTGTGGCTTGTTCTATTCATCCAATAGGCTTAGTATGAACTTGGGATTCAATAGCCAGCTTGATGGAAATTTGTTGATGATCTAGCCATTGTTTTTTTTTTTTTTTTTTTTTTTTTTTTTTTTTTTTTTGTAAGAATGATCTAGCCATTGTTATTATATCATATTAGTGTTATTTTTGTTTCGCTAAACAATTTTTTAGTTCTTGTTTTTTTATATATTACGATAAATTATTCTTCTACACATGAATTTAGTAGAAATTAATTTCTAAATTTCATATATAATCAATTTATACATTAAATAATATAGTTTCATTTGTTTCAAATAATTTCCTATTTGAAACCAATTTTATTAATTTATGTTTGTAATAAATAAATAAGATATATATCACTTTTTAATTGTTCTATTGACAAGCTTTATCAAGCAAAATGGGCAAGTGAATGTTACAAATATAAAATAAAAATTAAATTTTGTAAGAAAATTATTATTAAATTTAGACAGCAACTATTATTTTTATATATTATATTATATGCACAATCCAGAAAGAAAACCTCATGACAAACTTCACAATAGTTGCACCGTTAAAAAACACTAATTTACATATATATATATATATATATATATATATATATATATATATATATATATATATATATATATATGAAAATTATAATAAAATAGAGTGCAATGAGAATAACGTTGGCTTACATTTTGTTTCTTTAAAGTGATTGGTGTGAAAAAATATCATTCATTGCAAAAAATTCATTCTCAATTAGTTCTTGTTTTTTTATATATTACCCTAGTTACCCTAATTAATTTTTTAGTTCATGTGTACTTTAAAGTTCTTAAATTTCATCGTAATAAAACTCTTTAGTCTTTCCTTTTATTTTCGCATATGAAAGTATAGAACCACACCTGTTTATAAGTAAAAAATATTTATTTTCGCATATGAAAGTATAGAACCACACCTGATTATAAGTAAAAAATATATATTCTAGTTTTCAACTATAATTAAAATATTTCTAATAAAGTATTTGTAGTATGTATATGTGCACTAATATTTTTATACTTGTAGTAATTATAATTATTTTGAAAAACACATGGAATAAATATTGTAATATGTAAAACAATAAGGACTAATAAATTATTAGTATTTACCTACGGAAATTAAATGAGAATTTATTCTTGGAGTTTCTTTCTTTAGTGTTAGAGTTTTAGGCATTGACTTTTGGAGAAATTTTACAATAAACCTGGTCCACAAGGACTCTTCCAATGAGAAATCAACACAAATGTATATTTTTTTTTGATGTACTTTTTAATTTTTCAATACTCATTTTACTTATGTGTTTAATTTTCATTGGACTGGTGCATATGGACCAGGACCATTTTAAAATTTCTATATCTTCTCTCTTCTTCAATTTCACACTCAACTTTAAAGCAGAACTTTTTTACATGTTAAAATAAGAGAAATTATTAAAAATACTCCTGTTTTAGGTTTTATTTTTGGACTCTACCCTTTCAAAATTACTTTTCTATCTTTTTGTGTTTTCATAATTGTTAAATTGCATTTTTTTCTCAATTCATATCTTTCGTACATTTTCTCTTGCAAAAATCATTTCCAAACTTTTCAAATTTACTCAAATACGTAATTATTCTTTGTCCACATTTCTCTCTTCTTTTTTTATAATTTTAATCTAATTTTGCATTTATCTCTCAATCCGTTTTTTATTTTGTCATGAGACTTTAAAAAGTTTTTTTAGTTTTTTTTTTCTCTTCGAAACAAGATGCATATGTATATATTTTTTTCCAACATTTTTTTTTTCACTGAGGTAACTCATTATACCTTTGCATCTTAAGGTATAATTACTGTAATAATTATAAATAATATAGTGATTATACCTTAGTTATACCTTAAGATACATATGTATAATGAGTTATACTTTAGTGAAAAAAAAAGTCAGAATATATATATATATATATATATATATATATATATATATATATATATATATATATATATATATATATATATGTTTCTTGTTTCGAAGAGAAAAAAAAAAACTTTCTAAAGTCGCATGACAAAAAAATAAACGGTTTAACAGATAAATGCGAAATTAGATTAAAATTATGAAAAGAGGATAGAAAAATGTGGGCAAAGTAGAATCGAGTATTTTAGTAATTTTGAAAAGTTTGAAAATGATTTTGACAAAAATTTAGTGTTCACGTAAAAAAAAGAGAGATGATGCCAAGTGCCAATATATAAATATTTTTTGTAGATTACCTTATAATAAAGGTTGTTACTCAATTATGTTTACTAAAAAGAATAATAATTATCAATACTATTTTTATTTTGTGACAACTTACTAAGTTGTCATACAATTTTGGTTCAAATTATGAGATAATGCACGTCAACATGCTATATTTGCGGCAATTTTTTTAAATTACACCGAAAGTTGTGACAAATGAAAATAGTGTGACAATTTTTTAAAATTATATTTGTAGAAAGCTTTTAGCATAGAATTTTAAGTGACAATTTGTGACAATTATTTATTATCATATAAAATTTTGTTTGTGTATTTATACTATTATGTGATAACCTTTGTTGTCGAAAGCGACATGATGATTTTTTTTTTCTTTTTTACTTTTCAATCTCTAATTTACTATTTTCTTCTGTAAAAATTTATAGTCATTTTTAACAATTTTCACCTTTCTCACTTTCTTGACAAACCTCTTCAGACTATTTGGTTTTATAAAATTTGGGGAGTCCTTATATAATACGAGAAGTTATACAGTACGCTTGGCACACCAAGTCATCCGTGTGTGATTAGTGGAAATTATACCTATTTATTTAGGTATTATTTAAATTAAAATGGAGCTTAAATGAAGAATATTTGACTAAGTAATTATGTTTTAGATTGCTAGAAAGTAGCAGTGGCAAAAGGACCAGCAATCTGTTCACTCAAGCTAGAGACTGCTGGAATTGAGGAGATAAAAAGATAAAGGCTCGCAACCTGATCACACAAGCTAAGAAGGCTGTTGAATTAGGCTTTATTACTACTGTTTCTAGAAGGAAGACAGTCCAGAAGGATGTGAGGACAATCACATGGAAATAAAGGAGACAACAACAAGTAGCAACACCCGCACCAACCACCCACTAGCACATGGTGATACGCCATCCACATGGAAAAGAGAGAAAGGAATGAGCAAAATGTTATGGAGTGACCTTTGTTTTATTCAATTATTTATTTGTTGTACACATGTGATGAATTAGCCATCAAAGACTTGTCGATTAGTGTTCATTATTGTTATTTTTATTTTTGTCATGTTATGAATTTTTGTCTTGTTATTTTTATTTTCTTTCTTGCAACTCTAAGGCTGCTTGGTGCATGAGCAGAAGCAACAAGTAAGTTCGTCCAGCAGGCATGAGTACGTGATCCCTTTTCTTGTTATTTATAAGTAATATTTATTGGCAATTGTTTTATTGTGTAATTATTTCATATTGAGAATGGCCCCCTCATACTAAGTAGATGTAATGAGACCGAGAGGAGATTTACACTACGGAAAATCCATAAAACACATGTAATCTATGAGATCGAGAGGAGATTAGTTGTATACCAGAGGTTTTATTTTTGATAAATGCTTGTAGAACTTAAAGCGTGAAAGATTAATCTATGATGAAGAGATTTAAGTAGGTTAACTTTTTTAGAATCTATATGAGGGAAAAATCTAACTATGGTGAATTAAGAACAAGAAATCTTAGATCCATGTGCTTCTCATTACTCATAACAAATAAGGAAGAGTTAACTGAAAGTGTTTGACGTTGCTTGCTCAAGTCTGTGTTCGTTATTATTGTTATTATCCCACAACCTCAGTTATATTTCAAGCCACCGAATGTGTTCGTTATTATTGTTATTATCCCACAACCTCAGTTATATTTCAAGCCACCGAAACTCTGCTGTTATTTAATTTTATTTATTGTTATAATTCGATTACTATTAATTAAATCCAAATACTTGAAAGAAAATCAGATTTATTAATCTACTTGAATAATTTAAAATTGGTTACTCTTAGTTCCTGTGTATTTGACATTTGGATTTGCTATTTTTATACTTCGACTGATCTAGTGCACTTGCTAGTGTCACTTTTGGAGATAACAGTGTGCCAAGTCAATAGCATTATGAAAAATTGTACTCTAACCAATAGAAAAATAACACGTTGTAATTAATTAATTATTTGTTTAATATGATTATTTAAATAAAAATTCTAGGAGCTAAAATATAAACCCGAAATGCTAATTTATCAACCCTAGATGTACAATATATGCTGTGACATGATTTTATGGGCTTAACACACAGATAATGTGGTGTTCCAGACGTATTTTATAATTTCTCATATAATACAAAATGAAAACACCAATTTTATTGCATCAATAATTTATTTATATCTTAATTTGCGTTATACATATTTAATTAAAAAAATCCTGAATTCTATCCTACCAACCCAACATTGACCCCACCACATTTGACAACTTTTTATGCTTTCTCATGTTTAGCAAACATGAAATTTTTGTCTCATGATTAATCGATTAATCTCAATTATTATCTCTGCAATCATGGTTTGCAACTTATTTTTTCCTGGATTTTCTTAATATTTTACTCAATTACCCTTTATTTTTTTTAAAGCCAAATGAATTTATCAAAAGAAATAAAAATATAAGATAAGAGAGAAATTTTGTTATGGAGATCAAATAATGGGGTGGCATTGGTTTTAGTGTTGATGATATTTAGTAAAATGAAGTATAACTGTAGAGCAGTGTTGCGTGTGTTTTAACGAGCAAGTGCACCCGATCACAACTAGTATAAAACAACTTTTTAAGTCAAAGTATCGATACCATGAGGGATGTGAATAAAGACTACTAGCTTCTTAAAATCTTTATGTTATCCAATGGAACAAGATGAAAGTGATAAACTAATCTACCTAATCTACCTACGTAAGGCGACCATAAGAGAGTAAGGGATAGAACAAGGATTAAAGTAAGTTAAGGTGTTGCGATCCTATTGAAGTCTAGCTAATCATGTATTTACTTGAGTTTTTGAGTTGGGAAGTTAGGTTCTTTCAACAAGAATTTAGGCTAAGGCAATGGTCATGCTACAAAGCCGACTATCTTATTCTCTTTAACCGTTTGGTCATTCACTTTAAAGGAAACTAAGATGCAATAGGTTCAATGAAAGTCCGGCTAAGTGTTAGTTAAGCATGAATCCCCACAATCTAACGTAAGGTTTGTTCATTCAATAGATTAGAAGGCTGAAAACTCTAGATCTAAGGTTCAAGAGCCAATAGCCAATGGTCAATCAAACCTTTAAGATCTAATTAAGGGTAGCTAAGCCATTTATAGATGCTGAAACAGGAAGCTACCAAAGGGCCATTTGCTGGATTGAAGACAAAGATAGCTTGAAGCAGATGGAAACCTATTAAATGATTCCTGCCATGAACGTGTTTAAATGTCAAAGATAATAATAAAAGCTATGATTGGGCCTTACCTATCAGCTTAAGCTTTTAGATCAATTGGTTCCATGACATGGTATCAGAGCCGCTTAGGCCTAAAGGTCAAGGGTTCGAATCCTGGCAGCTCCATTTGTTGATTAAAAATTCAACACATGGTAACGTGGGCATGTGTTATACACGCTTCAAGCCCAAAGGGTATTCACGTGCGGAGGAGTGTCAAAGATAATAATAAAAGCTATGATTGAGCTTACCTATCAGTTTGAACTTTTAGGTCAAATGGTTCCATGACATAAAGCTGGTGAATGAAAATGGGTTCTTCAATTATTTTGGGAAAGTAGTAGTTGCAGAAGAGAGAAGGATCGAAGATGGGTTTCATGAATGTGTTTGCTGGAAAAAGATTCAATTATTTGGAAGATGACATTTGCAGATGGCAGAAAGATAGGCTATTGCAAATGGACAATTTCTTATAGATGCGTGAACTTCAGCTGGAGAGGACTGGTGGTCTTTCAAGGGAGAGCTGATGGCCATTTACATATTACTCCTTTGAATTTCTCAAATTGCTACTCTAATCCCAAAAGATTCCATTGATTTGCAATTGAGCTCTTAAACTCCAATCGAAGAAGAATACTACAAGAAATTCCCAAAATCACTCCAATACACCAATAAAATCAAATGCATTTGGGAATTAAAAACATGTAATTTCTAAGACTAACTAGTAGCTATGCTAATGGATAAGAGAAACTCAATCTACAATGGAATTAATTGGAATTTGAATTTGTGATAGATTCTCCATTTTTTAGAATGCTTGATGCTAATACAGATTCCAACGGGAATACAGCCAACAACTGCGGTAAACAAATTTGTCGACAGTGTAAGCAGGTCAGAACAGTAATTGTAGCCCACCTTACAAACCAAAATGCTAGTTCTATTCTTATCTCATCAATTTCTCTCTATATATACATATTACAGTCCTTTTTCTTTTTCTCTAGTTTGAGTTGGTTTTTAATAATCAGTTGCGGAGCAACACACTACGTACATACGATTGTAAAATTTTTGTTTAATTGTTTCTTAATTCATTGACTGATTTTCATTAGTGTAACTTAAAATATAAATTAAAAATCATTGGTATTTTTTTTAAAGTTGTTTAATACATGAAAATATTTGCTATTGCTTGAACTTCACCTTTAAGTTCTAAATATTTTCATTTGAATACTTATTCTATGTTTTATATACGAACGCATTACAAGGTAAAAAAAAATTCCTCGTTTTGCTAATATGTGAAATTTTTTTCACTAAGGTATAAGTAATTGTACCTTTGTATCTTAAGATATAACCAAAGTATAATCATTGTAATAGTGTATCTTAAGGTATAACTAAGGTATAATAATTCTAATATTGTATCTTAAGATATGACTAAGGTATAACTAAGGTATAATCATTGTAATATTATATCTTAAGATATAACTAAGGTATAATCATTGTCAAAGTGTTATTATACCTTAGTTATATTTTTGATACTCTTATTATACCTTAGTTATACCAATATATAACTGTTATAACTTAGTTATACTTTAGTTATATCTTTGGTACTCTTATTATAACTTACTTATACCTTTGTGTAACTATTATACCTTTGATGCTCTTATAATACCTTTTGTTACATTGATTATACCTTAGTTATACCTTCTGATATACTGATTATACCTTAGTTATACTTAATGATACACTGATTATACTTTATTTATACCTTCTGATACACTGATTATACCTTATTTATATATTGTTTGTACCTCATTTATACATTGTTTTAGTATTATAGTGTATGAGTAGTGTATAACAGTGTAAAAGTAGTATGTAACAGTGTATAAGCAATGTATAACAATGTATAAGTAGTGTATAACAATGTATTTATAACTTGTATAAATATTATATCTTGTGATACACTGATTATACTATAGTTATACATTATTTATACCTTTGTAAAATAGTTAGCCCTTGTTTATACATTGATTATACCATCTGATACTTTGATCTGATCAGGATATTTTCCTAGATTAGAATTCTTCTTATTGTGAATTATGTAAATATAGCATGTATTCTAATTAGAGAGCCATTACATCTAAAGGAAGAATGCTTCTCTAAAACGGATTCCTAAAACCTATTAGTGTTGTATATGTATGTAACATTAATCAATGGAAAAGCTAAGGGTTGCAATTTGTTTCATGGTATCAGAGCTAGGGTTTCATTATGTCTAGCTCATCTTCTCTCTCTATAACTACCGATGGCACTAATGTGTCCGGCACAGCCATCGCTGCCCCTAGCAACACAACCACCACAACTCAATTTTTATTCCCACTGCCACTATCCTTTCCACCCTTTTCGATCACCACATCCCCTATTTCTTCTTCAATTTCCCATGGCAATCCCTCAATTGGTGCACTTTCCATCACCACCGCAACATACACCTCACTGGCCCATCCTTTTTTATTGACTTTTCCCTCACCGATGTTCATCAACACGTGGGCTATTACAGCTCCAACATCTATGTTCATCGAACAAACTTTTTCAATCCCTCCATCACTACACAACTCGTTAAATCCACCTATCTCCTTCCTTAATCTCATCGGTATTATTACATCAAAACTGAATACCGCCAACTTTATGGTATGGAAGGCGCAACTTATGCCTTTGTTGAAGGGATGGCAGCTTCTGCATCATATTGATGGAATTCAACCTGCACCAATTCAATTCTTACCTAATGGAAGCAAGAATCTAGAGTATATTACATGGGAGCAGCGTGACTAGAAAGTATTAAGTGTTGGGATTCGTCATTGGAAAAATAACGTGGCGCAGCGGAAAATACACCGTTTAAAATTTCCTAGAATCCACCTATCGTGTCCAATTACCATTGATTAGAATAAAACCAATTTGAATCAAGAGAGATTAACTCACAGGATTCGTCTCTTCTAGAGACTGCAGCAGAATCATTTCTTGAAACTGTGATCTCTGTTGGAAATGCCCTAGTCCCGAGGCATTGGTCTTTGTGTTTGTATGATACATTTGGTACATTAATGTAAACTTTATGTATTATACAATTTGTGTCAAGGAGAGAAAGGCATTAATCTATTTATTATATGTCTTGTGCTATATTTTAAATAGAGTATCCAATGGACATATCCATATCCATGTTGTCAAGTGTGAGGCACTTGGCAGTAAGACTGTGGATAGTGAAAACGATATGACCATAAAGTCATCCGTAGTCTGTTCCAATCATGGGAATGAATGGAAGCAAAGACTATCATTAGCCTGGTTGTATGGCGGTGTCTTACCGGTCATAGAACATGGAATGTCAACTAGGTTAATGGGTACATGCAAAAGGGCATGGTACTGGATTGATCCACTTAACGGGAATCTGCATGGTATAGTATCACAAATGATTCTCGTGTAGTACTTGTATAAGTCCTTCCACCGGACCATATGATGGTGCTGCATGCGAGGTGGCACACTTTGGTGTACGCCCAACGGGCCTGTAAAAGGGTGCCAAGTACGGGTACGTTCGGGTGTGTCAGTGATTCACTGAGACGATATCATCGGCCTCTTGAAGAATGTTACTGATAAGTGTGCGGCCGCACCCAAACAAGATTGGATCTTGTTTGTGAGCATCAGTTCATTCGGTATCAAGTCAAGGTCCAGACACAAGGAGGGTGATACTTCCATGCCTCTGTGTTGGACACCGATATCAGCGACATGGGATTTACAAGTTCAAACTACTGGGTTACGTTTTCAGTTGGACTGCTTACTCCGTCTTAATTGGGGGCTGCAGTGGCTTGCTAGAGCCCGCCTGCAGTCTGTGGGCCTTGGCCCACTGCCAACATAAAGACGGGCCCATTGGATCGTACACATTGAACGTCTGGACTTTAACTAGTCGGATTAAGTGTGTACTTGGAGTATACACGTTTGAAGAGAGAAAGATATATTAATTATATTATATGCATCAATTGGATTGATCAAAGTGATATAATTAATATTTATTTCGGCCTTCTCATCATTAATTCAATGAATTAATTTATGGGATTATTTCCTAGGTGGAAATATTATGACATGTATAGGTTTACATGTTTGTCATTTTATGTGTGTGTCTAATTTAATCCATTGATTAAATTAATAGGTCAAATGAATTTTAATTTAAATGTATGTAATATGTTACATGGTATCATATATAAACATACATGGTAAATTAAAGTTGCATTTGAATTTAAATAAATCAAAGGAATTAAATTGGGCTTAAACTTGAAATGAATATTCCCACTTGGCTTGGAATGGTTTGGCCGAAATTCATGGGTGGAATGGGCAAGAATGGTGAGTCATTTTGTTGGACAAAATGATGATGACACATTCCTTGGGGCCAATAGGAAAAGAGTGAGTCATTCTTTGATTTTGAGGTAGCAAAGTTGGACTTTGCTTCCTTAAATGAAATAGAATGATGACAAATTTTGTGTTGGCCGAAATTATGTCTTATATGGATGAGTATGGTGACTTATTCATGAGACAAAAGAGATGGTGAGTCATGGTTTTAAGGAAAAGATGATGAGTCATGTGTTTTCATTTAATGAAAAGATGAGTCATTCTTTTCATTTAATATGATGGTGAGTCATATGAGATGAGTCATTGCTTTTGACTTTGAAATTCAAGACTATCTCATAAGAGACTCACCATTTTTGGCCGTCCATCACTTGTGGTTTTTAAGAGAAATTGGTTTTCTTTTAAAGAAAGGAGATTGCCCACTTTTGATGAATTAATTCTTTTGGTAAGAATTAGGTGCACACTTAAGATTATTGGTGCTATCTTTTGGAAAGATAGATTTTTCTTTTGGAAAGAAAATAGGGACAGCCATAAATCTCAAAGTGAGCAGCCCTCTCTCCCTCTCTTCTTGTCATCCGAGTCGCTAGCACGGGTTTCGGTCCGAGAGCCGTTCGTGTACGCATCGGTGGAGGAAATCTGCACTTGATTTCTGCAGTCTGCATCCGTCTCTCAGAGAGACTTTGTGGTGAGTTTTTGAAACCCTCTTTTTATGCTTTAAGTTTTTGATTTCCATATCTTAAGCTCCTGGGCCGAATTTGAGGAAATCGACGCGTATTTCTGCTTTTATCGGTCGGTTTCCCGTGACGAATCCCAACAATCTCCAAAATCCGGTGCACGACCAACTATTGAGCGGGAACCGGTGCTAGCCGAAGACGTGAATGAATGGAGGATTAATGCTAGGATTTTCGGCTGATTTGGGGCTGCTCTTGGGGGCTGAAATTTCCAGCAATTAATTAGGGTTGAATTAGGGTTTTATTGATTAAGTGTGCCCTTATATAGATACCTTGTCTAATTGGGTTTTAATTAGGTTAATTAAACCCAAGCCCACTAGGATTATAATTACGTAAATAGACTTTAATTAAATAGTATATACTATGTAATTTAATTCCATTTGGTTAAATTTAATTACCCCTAAATAAAATTAAATCACACTTAAGTAAATACAATATATGCATTTAATTTTCCTACTTAGGAAAATTATTTAATTAATTGTTTACTTTATGTAATTCAATTAATTAATAAATTAATTAATTACATTATGTAAACTTATTAATTAAATTAAATTCAACCCAATGTTAATTAATTACCTTGACACCAAATGTCAATTAATTAATGAACACATTCCTTCCAATGTACATTACATGTACAATTTATATAAGTTTCGGCTCAGTTGATCTATGTGCACAATCCTATGGGTCTGTCTTTATGTTGGCAGTAGGCCCAAGGCCCACAGACTGTAAGTGGGTTGTAGCAAACCATTACAACCCCCAATTAAGACAAAGATGCAGTAGTCTTTCGAAGACACTCACCTGGTAGGAATCTCATAGTGTCTTTTGCTTAACGATATCGATATGAATAAACAAGAGGCATGGTGTCCGTCATCCTCTTCTGTTGTTTATTATATTTCTTGACCTTGAGTTGACTGATTAATCAAATAAGCACCGACTTACTTGGGTATGGCCATACACTTATCAGTCCCACTCATCAAGTGGCCAATGATATCATCTCGGTGTTACCCGAGTGGCAATTCCATCACTTCATCATCAATATCAACATGTTCACCGGTCCACCCAATCATGCACGTATTTAGCATCCTTTTACAGACCTGTTAGGCGTATGTCAAAGTGAACCGGATTCCATATTGATATTATAATGAAATCTGGTCTGAGGACAAAAGAGCCCTACTCAAGAAAGACCTATGACGTGACAACCATGTGGCTTTCTTGTGCAGATCGATCCAGTCCCATGTCAATGACATGTACCTATATTCATGACTGACTATACAAGTACTATGGCTAGTTAAAAACTGTCATATAATCATCGAATATAAAAGTCTGTGGTTCTATTCGTTCCCAGGATTAGAATAGACCTGGGATAGGTTTTATGATTATCAATCAATGGATACTCTACTCATATTATAGCATAAGATATAAATGAAATAGATTAATTGCCTTTATTAATGTGACACAAATAATGTATTTATACAATAAGTCTTAATGTATAATACAAAATACAAGAATCCAACGCCCAACGAACTAGGGCACACCAACAATCTCCCACTTGCACTAGTTCCAAGTGGGCATTGCCCTAATTCCTATAGATCTGGTATGACCGTCGTCCTATGTCTGCGGTAGCGCTTTGGTCAATGGATCAGTGACATTATTCTTGGTGTCAACCCTTTGCAATGATATGTCACCTCTGTTCACGATCTCCCGAATGAGGTGAAACTTTCTGAGCACTTGTTTAGATCTCTTGTGTGACCGGGGCTCCTTAGCTTATGTGATGGCCCCGTTGTTGTCACAAAAAATATCAACTGGGTCTAGGATAGTGGGTACTACTCCAAACTCAGTTATGAATTTCTTAATCCAAATGGCTTCCTTTGCGGCTTCGCACGCAGCTATGTACTCAGCTTCCGTTGTAGAGTCAGCAATGGTGGCCTGCTTTAAGGACCTCCAACTAATGGCACCGCCATTCATGAGAAAAACATAACCAGACTGTGACTGGTTCTCACCCTCATCAGTCTCAAAGCTTGCATCAGTGCAACCTGATACTACCAGCTCATCTTGACCTCCATACACTAAGGAAGCATCCTTAGTCCGATTAAGGTACTTTAGGATTTCCTTGACAGCCTTCTAGTGTTCCTCCCAGGGGTCCGACTAGTACTGGCTAGTCATACTTAGTGCAAACGCGACATCAGGCCTCGTACATAACATGGAGTACATGATAGATCCAATAGCAAGTGCAAACGCGACATCAGGCCTCGTACATAACATGGAGTGCATGATAGATCCAATAGCAAATGCATAAGGGATCTTTTCCATGTTCTCCCGGTCCTTCTTTGTTTTAGGACCATCTTTCTTACTCAGCTTCAACCCATGGTGCATAGGTAAAAATCCTTTCTTTGCCTTGTCCATGCTGAATCTTTTCAGAACCTTGTCAATGTTCGTGGCCTGACTTAGGCCTAGAAGCCGATTGGATCTATCTCTATAGATCCCGATCCCTAAGATCGTCTTAGCTTTGCCTAAGTCCTTCATTGTGAAGCACCTACTCAACCGCTGCTTAACCCCTTGCAGTGTTGGTATGTCACCTCCAATGATAAGAATGTCGTCAACATATAGCACTAGGAAGATGGAAATGCTCCCACTAACCATCTTATACACACAGGGCTCATCAGAATTCTGTGTGAAGCCATATTCCGTAATGGCCTCATTGAATCTCTGATTCCATGACCTCGATGCTTGCTTCAATCCATGAATGGATCTTTGAAGCTTGCATACTTGGTTGGATACTTTGGATCGATAAAACCCTCAGGTTGTGCTATGTACACATCCTCGAGTAGCTTTCCATTAAGGAAAGCGGTCTTAACATCCATATGCCATATCTCATAATCGTACCATGCAGCTATAGCTAGTAGTATCCTAATGGATTTAAGCATAGCAACTGGTGAAAAGGTTTCATCATAGTCAATTCCTTGAACTTGCCTGAATCTTTTTGCCACCAATAGCCCCTTGAAGGTGTTATCGGCTTTTAACTTGAAACACCACTTGTAACCTGTCACCTTAGCACCCGGAGGTGGATCCACCAAGTTCCATACTTGGTTATTGTGCATAGATTACATCTCAGCCTCTGTGGCTTTGCACCATTGATCTGAGTGTAGGCTTTCAACAGCCTCCTGATAGGTCTTGGGCTCCTCTTGGTCAACGACCATAAGGTCCCCATCATCAGTCATGAGAAAGCCGTACCTCTCTGGTTGATGATGTGTCCTACCAGACCTTCCAAGGTCCTGTGCAACTGGTTCTGGTTCCTCAATTTTTTAAGTAGTCAGATCGGTTCCCGAAGCATCCTTAGTAGTAGCTGTAGGAGTTTGTGAGTCTTGAACTTCTAAAAGTTCAACATTACTCCCACTGTCTCTCTTGGAAAGGAATTCCTTCTCCAAGAAGACTGTATTTCTGGTTATGAAAACTTTGTTTTCGGCCAGATCATAGAAGTAATAACCCTTAGTTTCCTTAGAGTAACCCACAAACTGGCACTTGACAGATTTGGACTCGAGTTTGCCACTTGTCAATTTCTTAACATGTGCATCACAACCCTAAATCTTTAAGAAGGAAACATTAGGCTTTCGGCCCTTCCATATTTCATATGGTGTTCCCTCAACTGCTTTGCTTGGTTTATTATTAAGAATGTAAGCAGCTGTCTCTAAAGCATATCGCTAAAAGGAGATAGGGAGTGTAGCATGACTCATCATCAAGCGGACCATGTCAAGCAAGGTCCTATTCCTCCTTTCTAACACTCCATTCCACTGGGGTGTACCAGGAGGAGTGAGTTGGGATATAATCCCACACTCTCTCAAAAACGAGTCAACTTTTGGCTCAAATATTCACCCCCTCGGTCAGACCGAAGTGCTTTTATTTTTCTTGCCAAGTTGGTTTTCTACTTCATTCTTAAAGCCTTTGAACCTTTGGAGAGTCTCAGACTTATGCTTCATCAGATACACGTAACCGTATCTACTGAAGTCATCCGTGAAGGTGACAAAGTATAGAAAACCAGATCTAGCACTAGTGCTCATTGGGCCATATACATCGGAATGTATTAGCTCCAATAGCTCTGAGGCCCTTTCAGCAGTTTTGCTAAAAGGCGCCTTTGTCATCTTGCCTCTCAAACAAGATTTGCATGTGTCATAAGACTGGATGTCAAATGACCCTAGCACTCCACTAGAGTGAAGCCTAGCTATGCACTTCTCATTTATATGGCCAAGTCAACAATGCCAGATGTAAGTAGGATTAATTTCATTTTGTTTAATCCTTTTAGTATTTATGTTATAGATTGAACTTTCACGTTTTAGATCAAGGATATATAAGCCATTTTCAAGAAATGCTGTTCCATAAATAATATTGCCACATTGCATAGAAATTCTACCATGTCCAATATTAAATACGAAACCAGAAATATCCAACAAAGAAATGGAAAATAATATTCCTACGCATCACAGGTACAAAATAAATGTTTCTTAGTTCAAAAACAAGTCCACTAGGCATCTCCAAGAGATAATCTTCGATCTCTATGGCCTAAAACCGAGCACCATTTCTGACTCAAAGATCTACTTCTCTAGATCCTAATAATCTCCTATTTCTTAGACCCTGCACATTTGAACAAATGTGAGATCCACATCCAGTGTCCAAGACCCAAGATGTAGAAATAGCCAGATTAATCTCAACAACATAAATACCTGAAGCAGTAGTTTTGCCCTTTAGTTGCTCCCTTAGCTTTCGACATGAGCTCTTCCAGTGCCCCTTCTCATGACACTCATGGCAGACATCGTCAGGAGAAGCAACCCTTGCTTTAGGTTGGGCCACCACCTTTTTGCCCTTAGCCTTGGCCTTAGATTTGGCCTTTCCCTTAGCAATGGGTGTATTGCCCTTGTTCAATAGCAATACTTCAGGCGTCTTCTTAAGAGACTGCTCAGCAAGCTTGAGCATGTCATGTAGCTCAATAACCGATTTATCCAACCCTTGCATATGATAGTTCATGATAAGCTGGTTGTAAGACTCAAGAAGTGACCCGAGAATAATGTCTGCTGCCAAGTCCTGTAGAACTGGTGAGCTGAGATGGGCAAGTGTATCGATATACCCCTTCAACTTTAGCACATGAGTGCTAACAGAAGTCCCAGTTGTGCAAGGTGCCTTAGTTGTCAGGTAACATTACTGACGAGCCTCATCTTGGAACATCTTTTTAAGCTGATCCATCATCTCATAAGCATGCTTGTCCATAAACTGCTTTTGAAGATCAGAAGCCATGGTACCCGGCATGAGGCACGAGACATCTAGGTCATCCCTCACATGCTGATCGTACTGCTCCACCATCACCGTGGTGACGCCTCGACCTGCGGGAGGGCCCGCTGGTAAAGAAGCATTTAGTTCATACTCCTTGGACTCTTGTCTAAGAACTATTTGTAAGTTCCTAGCCCAGTCAAGGAAGTTAGTCCCTAAAAGCTTCTCCTTCTCCAAGAGTGACCTAAGTGAGAGTGAGTTGTTATTGGTTGCAGCCATTTAAATTGCTTAAGTGAAATGAGATTATCTACATGGAAGAAATCGTTGCTTGAGTTAGAAATAAAGGACTTTTAAGCCAATTCAAATTAATAATCTGATTTTAATTTCTTCATTGGTGATGTTAATTGGCTGACTTGACCAATATCCACAACTTATCAATGACTGGCTGAACTAAGGCTCGCTAACCAACCATTGATTCGTTTGGTAGGACAACCTATCCAATCCTTCCACAAAGGACTCTTGGTTTGATGGGCATATTGACACATTACCCATCTGTGCTTAGGGCCCGCTTTGAGCTAATGCTACCCATGTTGAGTTAAACCACTATTCACATGTTAACCATACCAAGTATCCTAACCCTAGACGGCCCACCGAATACTACAATGTACCCAGCTAGGGCATGGCGCACATTGCAGCATCAATGGGAGGAAGAGGTGTGAATGTGGTAAGCACTTTTCAACGAATCAATATTTTAATTTCCGGATTATAATAAAGTGATACGGTTTAGCATGCATAAACGCGGGTAATAATTTGGTGATCCATACATCCATATTATACGACAAATACAATAGCATACTTAATTTAAAATAAATGAGATCCTATTGGCCTTTAATTACAACCTAATGAAAAACTAGATATCCTATCAAATTCTTCATGGGCCGGACTGCAATCCTTCTTGGGCTCCCACCATGGGCTTGCTCCATCTAGGCCTTCCTCCATACTTGATGCAATTACAATAATTTTGTAAAATAAAATCTATTCTAAAATTACATCAAAATAAAAAATGGCACGCAGGCCATATTTCCCAAAATTAAATTACAACCGATAATAATTTAGGGCCCATAGAATTCAACATCACATTTCAAACAAAGTGCCTGTCGTGCACATACATACCAATATGATGCATGATCATGGCATTCCAAATTAAAATTAAATGTTAAGCCGAGTTACTTAGGGTGAAATCGCCAATTTTAACAAATGTGACTAAGGCCCATAAAGGCCCAATGGATAACATCCATAAATGCAAAATTAACAATTTTGCTCCCACTTGAATTTGGGTTGTCACAAATTTAAAATTTAGCACTCCCAATTTTAACCGGTGTCACGGTTTATTGGGCCAATTTCACAAAGTCCATATTCAATTTAATATGAAAACAATTAAATTAAATATGCATGCCAACAAAATAAACAATTTAAATACAAATTAATTTTAAAAAAATTTTAATTTGCATTTGGATCCGGGATAAAAAAAAATACCCGCAAATTCCAAAGCTGGATCCAAACCCCGTGTGCGGCATTGCTGTCATAGCGGAGCAGCAGTGTCGCTGCGCGGCAGCCTGTTGCCAGCAGCCAAGCTACTGCAAGTGGCAGCAGCAGCGTTTGCCCACAATTGGAATCGCAAAATTGCGATTCCAATTGTGGCCAAACAATTATTATTATTATTATTATTATTATTATTATTATTATTATTATTATTATTTATAAATCATAAAATTAAAATTTCCAGCCAAAAAAAAAAAAAAATTAAACAAAACCCTAAACAATTTTAGATGGAAACCAATTGGGGAAAAATAATAAAAAACCCCAATCCAGAATTCTAGGGTTCAACAAAACCAATTGAATAAAAACCCTAAAAACACAAACTTGAAACCCATTCTTTCTTCAAGAACGCTTTGAAGAACCAATTCCAATCAATCTAATGGACAAAACCTAGGCTCTAATACCCTGTTGGGATTCGTCATTGGAAAAATAACGTGGCATAGCGGAAAATACACCGTTTAAAATTTGCTAGAATCCACCTATCGTGTCCAATTACCATTGATTAGAATAAAACCAATTTGAATCAAGAGAGATTAACTCACCGGATTTGTCTCTTCTAGAGACTGCTACAGAATCGTTTCTTGAAACTGCGATCTCCAAAGTCCGATGCACGACCAACTATTGAGCGGGAACCAGTGCTAGCCTTAGACGCGAAGGAATGGAGGATTAATGCTGGGATTTTCAGCTGATTTGGGGATGCTCTTGGTGGCTGAAATTTCCAGCAATTAATTAGGGTTGAATTAGGGTTTTGTTGCTTAAGTGTGCTCTTATATAGACACCTTATCTAATTGGGTTTTAATTAGGTTAATTAAACCCAAGCCCAGTAGGATTATAATTACATAAATGGACTTTATTTAAAAAGTATATACTATGTAATTTAATTCCATTTGGCTAAATTTAATTACCCCTAAGTAAAATTAAATCAGACTTAAGTAAATACAATACATTTGTTTAATTTTCCTACTTAGGAAAATTATTTAATTAATTGTTTACTTTATGTAATTCAATTAATTGATAAATTAATTAATTACATTATGTAAACTTATTAATTAAATTAAATTCAACCCAATGTAAATTAATTACCTTGACACTGAGTGTCAATTAATTAATGAACACATTCCTTCCAATGTACATGACGTGTACAATTTCTATAAGTTCCGGCTTAGTTAATCTATGTGCACGATCCTATGGGTCTATCTTTATGTTGACAGTAGGCCCAAGGCCCACAGACTGTAAGTGGGTTGTAGCAAACCATTACAGCCCCCAATTAAGACAAAGATGCAGCAGTCTTTCGAAGACACTCACCCGGTAGGAATCTCATAGTGTCCTTTACCTAACGATATCAATATGAATAAATAAGAGGCATGGTGTCCGTTATCCTCTTCTGTTGTTTATTATATTTCTTGATCTTGAGTTGACTGATTAATCAAATAAGCACCGACTTACTTGGGTATGGATCAGTCCCACTCATCAAGTGGCTAATGATATCATCTCGGTGTTACCCGAGTGGCAATTCCATCACTTCATCATCAATATCAACATGTTCATCGGTCCACCCAATCATACCCATATTTAGCATCCTTTTATAGACCTGTTAGGCGTATGTCAAAGTGAACCGGATTCCATATTGATATTATAACAAAATCTGGTCTGAGGACAAAAGAGACCTACTCAAGAAAGACCTATACGCGACAACCATGTGGCTTTCTTGTGCGGATCGATCCAGTCCCATGTCAACTACATGTACCTGTATTCATGACTGAATATACAAGTACTACGGCTAGTTAAGAACTGCCATACAGTCATCGAATATACAAGTCTGTGGTTCTATTCATTCCCACGATTAGAACAGACCTGGGATAGGTTTTATGATTATCAATCAATGGATACTCTACTTATATTATAGCACAAGATATAAATGAAATAGATTAATTGCCTTTATTAATGTGACACAAATAATGTATTTATACAATAAGTCTTAATGTATAATACAAAATACAAGAATCCAATGCCCTAAGAACTAGGGCACACCAACATTAAGTTAGATATTTGGTTCGATTGAGCTAAATTTGATGCCATATGTTAAGTGCTACCAGTGTGTTTGAAGCCTCTAGATTACGTGCACATATCTGACATTTGTAAACTCAACTACTCATAATGAAATAGGGAAGTGATTCTGTTGCTGCTTATATTCAAAAGTGTAAAACTATTTATGATCACTTGAGGAATTTGCAATGTAAAATGATTGATGATGAACTTTGTGATGTTATTTTGATAGGATTATATGATGATTACCATCAATTTACTTGTACTCTGGAAACTAAACTGGATATGTTTACTTTTAATGATCGTTATGCAATGCTTTTAACTGAAGCAATACATATTAATAGGGACCATGCAACTAATGTTGACATTTAGCCTACAGCTTTTATTGGTGCTCATTCTCAGACCTTTTCTATGGGTCGTGGATGTGGTGGTGGAGGACGGCATTCTAGATGAGGCGGTAGAGGTGCTGGCCGATCCTATTCAACTATTGATATCAATCAAGTGGTTTGCTTCAAGTGTTGGGGAACCGGACATTATGCCATCAAGTGCCCTTCTCCTAACCAAAACCTAAACTTGAGATTCCTTTCCACAAATCTAGCCACCACATCACACACATTGCAACCTTGGATTATAGACTCCGGTAGCTCTCATCACTTGACCTCAGACTTGGAAAACATTCATCTTCATTCTAAGTATACCGGTCCTGAAGAGGTCTCCATCGGTAATGGTTCTAAACTAAAAATCTCTAGTGTCAGGTCTTATTCTTTTAGCATTGGGTCTGATTCCTATTCGTTTCATAATATTTTACATGTCCTTATTCAACTCATATTTTATTACCTGTTTATGCCTCAACTAACTCTAATCCTAAATCTGTGGAATTTTTCTCTGATGGTTTTGTCATTAAGGATTTGCAAATAGGGAGAGTTCGATATTGCGGCCTAAGTAACATGTCCACATACGCTCGAACAAAATGGTATTGTTGAACATAAGCATCACCATGTTGTTGAAACAGGTATCACTTTACTTAATCAACCAAAATTACCTCAGTCTTTTTGGTCTTATGCCTTTGACACTGTAGTCTATCTTATTAACTGCACTCCTATGTCTCAATTGCAATATACATCACCTGACGCTAAATATTTAAAGAATCACATGATTACAATTTTTTACGAGTATTTGGTTGTTTATGCTTTCCATGGCTTCACCTTTATTCTAAAAATAAATTAGAACCTTGCTCCACACCTTGCATTTTTATCTATTATAGTAAACTCCATAAGGGATATCATTGTTGTGATCCTCAATCTGCCAAAATTTTTGTCTCACATCATGTTTTATTTAATGAACATGTTTTTCCTTTTCGAGATCAAAGTGATGCGGAGTTTCCATCTTCATTAAGTCCAGGTCCGATCCAGCCAGCTCTACAAATACAATTTCCCACACCACAACTTACTCCACCTACACTAAACCCTACGGCCCTTACTGAATCGAACCCTCCTACTCACTTAATTACTCCAAAAGAACAATCCATCACATAAACCGAACCCATAAATCAGCCAACCAACCCGGTTTTTAAGCCACCTATAGCTGATGCCCCTATTCCCGACACTACAGCAGCCACCGTTCCTTTTACAGTTGATCTCATAACTTATGGTCCCTAGCAAAATATGGCTCAAGCATAGCCCAGGACTAATTCGACCCATAACATGCTCACCCTGTCGAAAACCAGTTCATCAAAACCACAAGCATTTTCTTCTACTCTTGAGCAGGTTTTTGAACCCACATGTTATACACAGGCCATGAGGCACCCACACTGGGTTGATGCCATGTAGACTGAATATCAGGCACTCCTCTCGAATCAAACCCGAACCTTGGTTCCTCCTCATTTGTCACAGAATTTTATTGGTAATAAATGGGTATTTCAGGTCAAGCAAAAACCCAATGGTACAGTGGAGCATTACAAAGCCCGTTTAGTTACCAAGGGCTTTCATCAGCGACCTAGAGTGGATTTCTTTTAGACATACAACCCAGTTGTTAAACTAACCATTATTCGTACTTTGTTATCTTTGCCTGTTTCTCTTAAGTGGCACACTCTTCAGCTTGATGTTTTTAATGCTTTTCTACAGGATGATTTGGAGGAGGCCGTGTATATGTCTCAACCGATCAGTTTTGTTGATGCTAAAAGGCCCAACATTGTTTGCAAACTACAGAAGTCTCTCTATGGTCTCAAACATGCTCCACGAATGTGGCACAAAAAATTGACTAATGCTTTATGACATTATGGTTTTCCTGATTCTAAATCCGATACATAATTCTACTTCTATCACTACAGTGACATCTCTATTTTTTGTCTCACTTACTTTGCAATCACTTGTTACTACTCTTCAGCCTCAATTTGTTGTTAAAAATCTTGGCCGGATGTCTTATTTTAGGGTATTGAAGCACATTGGCAATTGGATGGATTATTTTTGAATCAGTTGAAATATGTTCAAGATTTGCTCGCTAAAGCTAAGATGGCCAAAAACTCAACTTCGTCTTAGTGATAGTTTTCCATATACCGATCCTACAATATATCAATGTATTATCGGCAGCCTTTAGTATCTCACATTAACCCGGCTTGATATTTCCTTTTCAGTGAATCGGTTGTCTCAGTTTATACATGCTCCTATAGAAAATCATTAGTCTGCTATCAAATGGGTTCTCTGCTACTTGAAATTTTCGGCTTCTCATGTTCTCAAAGTTTGGCCTTCCTCTTTGGTTTAGCTACATGGTTATAGCGATGCAGGTTGGGCCAATAATCTTGATGACTGTAAATCCACATCCAGGTTTGCCATCTATTTAGGCATGAATCTTGTTTCATGGTGTAGTAAGAAGCAAAGCACGGTCACTCGCTCTTCTATAAAAGCCAAATATCGGGCTTTAGCCTTTGTCACTTATGAAATTAGTTGGTTACATAATTTGCTTTCTGAGATTAGGATTTCTTTATCCTCTCCTCTGGTGTTATGGTGTGACAATTTATCTGTTGCTTATTTGATAGTCAATCCTGTCTTTCACTCTCGAAGTAAGCACTTGGAAGTTGACTTTTATTTTGTTCGTGACCGAGTTACACAAAAGTCTCTTGCTATTCGTTACATCTTAATGGTTGACCAAAATTCTAACATTTTACCAAAGCATTTCACAAAACCCATTTTGCACTTTTGAAGTCCTAGTTGCAGATGGTTTCCTCCCCCGTACAACTTTCGGGGTGTGATGAGGATATTTTCCTGTATTAGAATTCTTCCTATTGTGTATTATGTAAATATAACATGTATCCTAATTAGAACGCCATTACTTGTAAAGGAAGAATCCTTCTCTAATAGGGATTCCTAAACCCTGTTAGTGTTGTTAATATATCTAAAATTAATCAATGGAAAAGCTAAGGGCTGCAATTTGTTTCATGGTCATACCTTTAGTTGTACCTTCTGATACATTGATTATACCTTAGTTATACTTACTGATACACCGATTATACTTAGTTATACCTTGTTTATACCTTATTTATAGATTGTTTAAGCATTGTAATGTATAAGCAGTAGCAATCTATAACAGTGTATAACAATTGTACAAAGGTATAACTAATGTATGATAAAAGTATCAAAGGTATAACTAAGGTACAACAATGATTATACCTTAGTTGTACCTTAAGATACAATATTACAATGCTTATACCCTAGTTATACCTTAAGATAGACTTAAGATGCAGTCCCAATTATGCAGTCTAAAAAGATGCAGTCCCAATAATGTAGTCCTAAAATGAAGTTCAAAAGTGCAGTCCAAAAAGATGTAGTTCCAATAATAAAATGCAGTCCTAAAATGCAGCTTAAAAAGATGTTCTCCTAATAATACAAGCCCAATAACAAAATGCAGTTCCAAAGTGCAATCCTAAAATATAGTCCCAAAGTACAGTCCTAAAATGTAGTCCCAAAGTGCAGCACAAGATGTAGTCCCAATAATAAAATGCAATCCCAAAGAGCATTCTCAAAATGCAGTCCAAAAAGATGCAGTCCCAATAATAAAATGCATTCCCAAAGTGCAGTCCTAAAATGCATTCTCAAAGTACAGTCCAAAAAGATACAGTCAGAATATTTAAATGCAGTCTCGAAGTGCAGTATCAAAATGCAATCTAAAAAGATGCAATCCCAATAATGCAATCCCAACAAAAAAATGTAGTTCCAAAGTGTAGTAAGGTTTATTATAACGAAAGTATAACTAAGGTATAATTGTGTATAAGCAATGTATAATATTGTATAAGCAATGTATAAGCAATGTATTTATAATACCTTAGTTGTACCTTGTGATACTCTTATTATACCTTAAAAATACCTTTTTTACAACTGTTATACCTTGTGATACTTTTATTTTACCTTACTTTCACCTTTGTACAACTGTTATACCTTAGTTCTACATTTGAAAGTCTTACTATACCATAATTATACCTTTTGATACCATTAGATGATACATTTGAAAAAAAAATGAAAAAAAAATATACATATAAATCTCATTTTGAAGAAAAAAAAAATACTTTCTAAAATCACATGACAAAAAATTAAACGGATTGAGAGATAAATACAAAATTAGATTAAAATTATAAAAAGAAGAGAAATAAATGTGGACAAAGTAGAATCATGTATTTGAATAATTTTGAAAAGTTTGAAAGTGATTTTTGCAAGAGAAACATGTACAAAAGATATAAATTAAGAAGAAAAGACAATTCAATAATTATGAAAGAAGTAGAAAAGTAATTTTGAAAAGGTCTAAAACAAAACCTAAAACAGATGTATTTTTGACAATTTCCCCCCCTTTTTTTTTCTTTCTTATTAGCTTATTGAATTATGAACTATTAACTACAATTTCTTTTCGGCAAATTGGCAAAAACACTAGGATTATAAGAATATATTTCTTAAACATGAAAAAATGCTTGAATTCTCTTTAAAAGATGAAAATTAATAGTAAATATTTCTAAAATACCAAATTCCGTTATTCATAAATATATTCAAACTATAAAAAATAAAACACAAAATAAAATCCTGTAAATATTATATATTTTACAATCAGAGTTATAGGGTAATAATATACCATATTGATATCTTAGTGTAACTTGACAATATCATGGTGATATCTTCTTTATTCTGGTGACAGCGCTATGAAATTCATGTAAAACTCTTATATATATAAGGAAAAAAGGAAAATATCCCTATCATAATTTAGACTAAAGCTAGATAACAAATTCCACAAAAGGGAAAAGAAGACTACAAAAGGTAAAAATAAATCCACAAAAAGTAGGAACAAAAAATAAAAACTAATACTATAAAATATAATTTAAAGAAAATCAAGCTATTGACAATCGATTCACTATTGCAGGATAACAATTGTAATAGAATTTCCAACACTATAATCCTTCCGAGTAAATAGATCTAAAAAGATCATTTTAATAAAAACCAACCGTGACCAAAGGTCTTTTGACGGGAAAAAAAGTTTCTGCTCGTTGTGCTAAACTTGAAAGAATACAAACCAAGTAGATAGTAAAACAAAGATGTTGATCCAGCAGTAATAAAATAATATTTAATAGAGTATTTTCAATCAAATTACTCAAAATGAAACAAAAACACTAAAGGTTAAAGATGAGGAAGAAAAGGAATATGGAGGAGGAAGAAAGAAGACTGGCTTCTTTCTTTCTCATCAAAAATTGAAACTTTAGAGGTATTTTCGTTTGCGAGAGAAAGGAGAGGGTGACTAGGATTTTTTTTTTCAAGTTATAAGAACAAATCATTAATTACTATCCTAAACTTGGAAAAAAGTTTATTAAACAATAAATGCTTTTACAATAAAAATTAAAGTATAGGTACGTTGGAGAAACATGAATCACGCTAGGGAATCTACTTTTTCATATCTCTAATAAAGAGAAAAATAAAGACTCAATTATAGAGATATGTTAAAAAAATTTAAAAGGAAGATAAGTTTTATAATATTATCAACAAAATTTGGTTTACAAAAAGAGATAGGGATAAGATATTACGACACCATAATTACATAAGGCCCCAATAGTGTATGAATAATACATTAAGTAGTTCCTAGAGTATATACTTCTAACACTTTTGACAATTTTCCTTTTTTTTTTTTCTTTCTTATCAGCTTATTGAATTCTGAACTATTAATTAGAATTTTCTTTTGGGCGATTTGGCAAAAACACTAGGATTATAAGAATATATTTCTCAAAGGTAAACAAAATGCTTGAATTCTTTTTAAAAGATGAAAATTAATAGAAGGTATTTCCAAAATACTGATACGTAATAAATACACACACTAAAGAAGCAAGTGCACTTCGTCGCTCAAGTAATACAGAGTAAGAAAGATGTCGATTCCACGAGGACTAATTATGCTAATCCTCAATATAGTCAGATTTTTTTTTTATTAACGTAGGCAGACATAATAAAATTATTGATTTTGATTTGTGAATAAAAATTATCGCTGAAAACAATTAAATTAAAACTAAGAATGAAATAAAGTTATATAAGAGAAATTCAAGGAGAAAACTAACTAAGGCGTCTGGCTTCACTAAGCACTAATTCCAGCAACATTTTAAGCTATGCAACTAATCCGATTAAATTCCAAGATGACAATTTCCTTAAATAATTAAACCGGTTTGGGCTATCAATTCTAATTCTTAACCTAAATACTTAAACCTCTCAGTTCTAAATGATTAAGCCAGAAAGCATTAAGCCTAAGAAATCCTAGCACTAACTAGTGAGCCACTAAAGCAATGGTCATACAAAAGTCGTGTTGTATGATTCCGTTAATCTAGTCCTTTGGTCAATTATAGATCAACTATGAACATTGGAATTGATGGTCATGCATCCAAAGCATTAAACATACACAACACAATATTGGAAATTAATACGAATTAAATTGCATTGACTATAAAATAATTACGTGGAACAATTGCTAAGATCTACCATAGGCTTAGCTATGGTGGAATTAGTTCATAACTAAACTAATAACACACAAAAGAATTAAGGAAAAGATGGTAAAGAAAAGGTTTAGAGAAAACTAGAATCGAGATGGTTGATGGAAAGATGTACGGATCGTTGAGGCGGAAAGACGAATGCTCCTCCAAACCCTAGCCTTCAAGAACACGTTCTCCCCAAAAGAGAAAAGTAAAAAAAAAAAAAAAAAAAAAATCTAAAAAATTAACTCCTCAACAAAAGCTGAATCTCTTTCTTTTAATCCTTTCCCAAAACAAAAAGGGAAAAAAGAATCCCAATCAAAGTCTAATACCATTCCTTTAAAGAGGAAATAATAAAAGGGGATACTACTACTTGGGCAAAACCCGCAGCTCCTCCTTGGCCTATCATAAATGTAGGCCCGAAACATCAAACCAGCTTCAAAACTCCAAAATCGGCACCTCCTATGGCATGGTCATGCCTTAGGACTGTTTCTGGACTGCTTTAGGTTAATTCCGCTCCTTTTTCATGCACTTTTAGCTCCATTTTCTTCTTAGAGGTCCTAACAAGGAAAATAACATAAAGGAAATAAGATGTGCCTTAAACGGATAAAAACAACTCAATTAAAGCACAAAAACAAAGGCAAAATAAGTATATAGAATACACTTATCAAATACCATATTTCGTTATTCATAATTATATATAAGCTATAATAAAATAAAACGCAAAATAAAATCCCGTAAATATCATATATTTTACAATCAGAGTTATAGGGTAACAATATACCATATTGATATCTTAGTTTAACTTGACAATATCATGGTGATATCTTCTTTATTCTGGTGGCATCACTATAAAATTCCAATAAAACTCTTGTATATGTTTTTTTTTTTCACTTTTTCGTAATTTATAAATATAATTTCTATTTTTTTTTCACCATCAACACAAATTAAGAACAAATCATTTTTTTTATAATAAAATATATATTATTTCAATAAGAGAAATAATACATCAAGGAAAAAAAGAAAAATATCTCTATCATAATCCAGATTAAAGCTAGATAACAAATTCCACAAACAGGAAAAAAAGACCACAAAGGGAAAAAATAAATCCACAAAGGGTAGGAACAAAAAATAAAACCTAATACCATAAAATGTAATTTGAAGAAAATCTAACCATTGACAATTGATCCACCATTGTAGGATAATAATTGTAACATAATCTCCAATGCCATAATCTTTCCGAATAAATAGATCTAAAAAGATCATTTTAATAAAATGCACTTATTATGACCGAAGGTTTTTGACAGAAAGAAACACTTCCGCTCGTTGTGTTAGACTTAAAAGGATGTATACTAAGTAGATAGTGAAACAAAGATGTTGATCTAACAGTTATAAATTAATATTTAATGGAGTATTTTCAATCAAATCACTTAAAATGAAACAAAAACACTAAAGGATAAAGATGACAAATTACTTAAAATGAAACAAAAACACTAAAGGATAAAACGAGGAAGAAGTGGAATATGAAACTTTAAAGATATTTTCTTTTTAAAGAGAGAGGAGAGGATACCTAGGTTTTTTTTTTTTTTTAAAGTTTTAAGAAAACATCCTTAATTACTATTTCTGAGAAGGCTAAACTGGGGGAAAAAGTTTATTAAACAATAAACGCTTTTACAATTAAAATTAAAGTAGAGGCATGTTGGAGAAACGTGAATCACGCTGGGGAATCTACGTTTTTCATATCTCTAATGAAGGTAAAAATAGAGTCTCAATTATAGAGATATGTTAAAATACAAAATTAGCTTTAGAAAAAGAGAGGGATAAGATATTACGACCATAAGTAATCTTCCTCACATCATTATGCTCATCTCACATTCTGCGTATATGACAAGAATATTCAAAATAATTATCAAAACTTAATTAGGCCATGCAAATAGAATTTAAAAAATAAATTTGTTAGGAATCATCTCATTCACATAATTGAGAAATTTTAAATTTTTTTAGTTACAAAATATCAAATCAAAATTAATATTTTACAAAATTAAAAATAGATGGATACTTTTTTTTTTTTTTTTTGTCTCAAATGACTTAAAAAGAAGTAGGAATATATATATATATATATATATATATATATATATATATACATCTTGTTTCGAAGAGAAAAAAAACAAAACTTTCTAAAGTCGTATGACAAAAAAATAAATGGTTTAAAAGATAAATGCGAAATTAGATTAAAATTATGAAAAGAGGATAGAATAATGTGGGCAAAGTAGAATCAAGTATTTTAGTAATTTTGAAAAGTTTGAAAATGATTTTGACAAAAATTTAGTGTTCACGTAAAAAAAGGAAAGATGGTGCCAATATATAAAGATGGTGCCAATAAAGGTTGTTACTCAATTATGTTTAGTAAAAATAATAATAATTATCAATAATATTTTTATTTTGTGACAACTTACTAAGTTGTCATACAATTTTGGTTCAAATTATAGGATAATGCACGTCAACATGCTATATTTGCGGCAATTTTTTTAAATTACACCAAAAGTTGTAACAAATGAAAATAGTGTGACAATTTTTTAAAATTATATTTGTAGAAAGCTTTTAGCATAGAATTTTAAGTGACAATTTGTGACAATTATTTATTATCATATAAAATTTTGTTTGTGTATTTATACTATTATGTGATAACCTTTGTTGTCGAACGCGACATGATGATTATTTTTTCTTTTTTACTTTTCAATCTCTAATTTACTATTTTCTTCTGTAAAAATTTATAGCCATTTTTAACAATTTTCACCTTTCTCACTTTCTTGACAAACCTCTTCGAACTATTTGGTTTTATAAAATTTGGGGAGTCCTTATATGATACGAGAAGTTATACAGTATGATTGGTACACCAAGTCATCTGTGTGTGATCAGTGGAAATTATACCTATTTATTTAGGTATTAATTGAATTAAAATGGAGCTTAAATGGAGAATATTTGACTAGTTAATTATGTTTTAGGTTGCTAGAAAGTAGCAGTGGCAAAAGGACCAACAATCTGTTCACTCAAGCTAGAGACTGCTGGAACTGAGGAGATAAAAATATAAAGGCTCGCAACCTGATCACACAAGCTGAGAAGGCTTTGAATTAGGCTTTATTGTTGCTGTTTCTAGAAGGAAGATAGTCCAGAAGGCTATGAGGGCAATCACATGGAAATAAAGGAGATAACAAGTGGCAACACCTACAGCAACCACCCACTACCACATGGTGACACGCCATCCACATGGAAAAGAGAGAAAGGAACGAGCAGAATGTTGTGGAGTGTCCTTTGTCTTATTCAATTATTTGTTTGTAGTACACATGTGATGAATTAGCCAATCACGACTTGTCTATTAGTGCTCATTATTGTTATTTTTATTTTTGTCATGTTATGAATTTTTGTCTTGTTATTTTTATTTTCTTTCTTGCAACTCTAAGGCTGCTTGGTGCATGAGCAGATGCAGCAAGTAAGCTCGTCCAGGAGGCATGAGTAAGTGATCTCTTTTCTTGTTATTTATGAGTAATATTTATTGGCAATTGTTTTATTGTGTAATTATTTCATATCGAGAATGGCCGTCTCATACTAAGTAGATGTAATGAGACCGAGAGGAGATTTACACTATGGAAAATCCATAAAACACATGTAATCTATGAGATCGAGAGGAGATTAGTTGTATGCTAGAGGTTTTATCTTTGATAAATGCTTGTAGAACTTAAAGCATGAAAGATGAATAGACTCCATGGGCCTTGAGAGTACTGGGCTTGACTTAGGGGTGGCAACGGTGCGGGTGCGGGGGCGGGGGTGCATTCCCCACTCCGCCCCCAATGATTGCAGAGGCGGTTTCGGTGATTCCCCATTTAACATTTCGGGGATTTTTTCACCCCCATCCCTGCCCCGCGCGGGTGCCTATTGGTATTGGTGAATCCCCGCCCATATCTAATAAATAAAATAAATTAATATTTCGTTATTTTAATAACCATTTTAACATTTAATATCCAAAATACAAATTCTATCACATTACAAATGTGGTTTAACATTAAATATCCAAATTACAAAATATATCCAATATTACAAATATTTAAGTTCCAAGTGAACTTTCTTTGAACAACTTGAAATTGAAGTCCAATCATTTAAGAAAAACAGAGATGGGCTTGACACAAAATAGGAATTTATATATATATATATATATATATATATATATATATATATATATATATATACGGGGATTTATTTGGAAGCGGGACGGGGATCCCCACGGGGCAGGGATAGTACTCCCCGTCCCCACGCCCGTTTAAGTACTGGGGGTAAAATAATCCCCATCCCCATCCCCGTGGGGGATAATATCGGTTATTTCCCGCGCCCGCCGGTTCGGATCCCACGGTTTTCGGGTAATCCCCGTCCCATTGCCACCCTTAGCTTGACTGGATGAGTGAGCATATAAGTGGGGTTGAGCCCATGTAACACAAAACCAATTGGCTTGTGTTAAGGTCGAATCTACACCACTTATATACCACTCTTCATTCTCATTTATTTCTGATGTGGGATTCCCCAACATCTCCAACAAAAGATTAATCTATGATGAAGAGATTTAAGTAGGTTAACTTTTTTAGCATCTATATGAGAGAGAAATCTAACTATGGTGAATTAAGAACAAGAAACCTTAGATCCATGTGCTTATCAGTACTCATAACAAATAAGGAAGAGTTAACTGAAAGTGTTTGACGTTGCTTGCTCAAGTCTGTGTTCGTTATTATTGTTATTATCCCACCAGCTCAGCTATATTTCAAGCAACCTAAACTTTGTTGTTATTTAATTTTATTTATTGTTATAATTCGATTACTATTAATTAAATCCAAATACTTGAAAGGAAATCAGATTTATTAATCTACTTGAATAATTTAAAATTGGTTACTCTTAGTCCCTATGCATTTGACACTTGGTTTTGCCATTTTTATACTTCGACTGATCTAGTGCACTTGCTAGTGCCACTTTTGGAGATAACAGTGTGCCAAGTCAATAGCATTATGAAAAATTGCACTCTAACCCATATAAAAATAACACGTTGTAATTAATTAATTATTTGTTTAATATGATTATTTAAATAAAAATTCTAGGAGCTAAAATATAAACCCGAAATGCTAATTTATCAACCCTAGACGTACAATATATGACGTGACATGATTTTATGGGCTTAACACACAAATAACGTGGTGTTCCAGACGTATTTTATAATTTCTCATATAATACAAAATGAAAACACCAATTTTATTGCGTCAATAATTTATTTATATCTTAATTTGCTTTATACATATTTAATTAAAAAAATCCTGAATTCTATCCTACCAACCCAACATTGACCCCACCACATTTGACAACTTTTTATGCTTTCTCATGGTTAGCAAACATGAAATTTTTGGCTCATGATTAATCGATTAATCTCAATTATTATCTCTGCAATCATGGTTTGCAACTTATTTTTTCCTGGATTTCCTTAATATTTTACTCAATTACCCTTTACTTTTTTTAAAGCCAAATGAATTTATCAAAAGAAATAAAAATATAAGATAAGAGAGAAATTTTATTATGGAGATCATATTTAGTAAAATGAAGTATAACTATAGAGAAGTGTGGCATGTGTTTTAACGAGCAAGTGCACCCGATCACAACTAGTATAAAACCACTTTTTAAGTCTAAGTATTGATCCCATGAGGGATGCGAATAAAGACTACTAGATTCTTAAAATCTTTATGTTATCCAATGGAACAAGATGAAAGTGATAAACTAATCTACCTACGTAAGCCGACCATAAGAGAGTAAGGGATAGAACAAGGATTAAAAGTAAGTTAAGGTGTTGGGATCCTATTGAAGTCTAGCTAATCATGTATTTACTTGGGTTTTTGAGTTGGTAAGTTAGGTACTTTCAACAAGAATTTGGGCTAAGGCAATGGTCATGCTACAAAGCCGACTATCTTATTCTCTTTAACCGTTTGGTCATTCACTTTAAAGGAAACTAAGATGCAATAGGTTCAATGAAAGTCCGGCTAAGTGTTAGTTAAGCATGAATCCCCACAATCTAACCTAAGGTTTGGTCATTCAATAGATTAGAAGGCTGAAAACTCTAGATCTAAGGTTCAAGAGCCAATAGCCAATGGTCAATCAAACCATTAAGATCTAATTATGGGTAGCTAAGCCATTTATAGCTGTTGAAATAGGAAGCTACCAAAGGGCCATTTGATGGATTGAAGACAAAGACAGCTTGAAGGAGATGGAAACCCATTAAATGATTCCTGCCATGAACGTGTTTAAAGTGTCAGAGATAATAATAAAAGCTATGATTGGGCTTTACCTATTAGCCTAAGCTTTTAGGTCAATTGGTTCCATGACATGGTACCAGAGCCGCTTAGACCTAAAGGTCAAGGATTCGAATCCTGGCAGCTCTATTTGTTGGTTAAAAATTCAACACATGGTAAAGTGGGCCTGTGTTGTACACGCTTCAAGCCCAAGGGGCATTCACGTGCGGGGGAGTGTCAGAGATAATAATGAAAGCTATGATTGGGCCAAACCTATCAGTATAAGCTTTTATGTCAAGCGGTTTCATGACATAACGTTGGTGAAAGAAAATGGGTTCTTCAATTATTTTGGGAAAGTAGTTGCAGAAGAGAGAAGGATGGAAGATGGGTTTCATGAATGTGATTGCTGGAAAAAGATTCAATTATTTGGAAGATGACATTTGCAGATGGCAGAAAGATAGGCTGTTGCAAATGGACAATTTCTTACAGATGCGTGAACTTTAGCTGGAAAGGACTGGTGGTCTTTCAAGTGGCCAATAATAGGTGGACAGGTGGCCATTTATGATTGGACATGAGTAGTGGTCCATTCAGCAAGGGAGAGCTGATGGCCATTTACATATTACTCCTTTGAATTTCTCAAATTGCTACTCCAATCCCAAAAGATTCCCCTGATTTGCAATTGAGCTCTTAAACTCCAATCGAAGAAGAATACTACAAGAAATTCCCAAAATCACTCCCATACACCAATAAAATCAAATGCATTTGGGAATTACAAACATGTAATTTCTAAGACTAACTAGTAGCTATGCTAATGGATAAGAGAAACTCAACTACAATGGAATTAATTGGAATTTGAATTTGTGATGCTAATACAGATTCCAACGGGAATACAGCCAACAACTGCGGTAAACAAATTTGTCGATAGTGTAAGTAGGTCAGAACAGTAATTGTAGCCCACCTTACAAACCAAAATGCTAGTTCTATTCCTATCTCATCAATTTCTCTCTATATATACATATTACAGTCCTTTTTCTTTTTCTCTAGTTTGAGTTGGTTTTTAATAATCAGTTACAGAGCAACACACTACGTACATATGATTGTAAAATTTTTGTTTAATTGTTTCTTAATTGATTGACTGATTTTCATTAGTATAACTTAAAATATAAATGAAAAATCATTGGTATTTTTTTTAGAAGTTGTTTAATACATGAAAATATTTGCTATTGCTTGAACTACACCTTTAAGTTCTAAATATTTTCATTTGAATACTTATTCTATGTTTTATATACGAACGCATTACAAGGTAAAAAAAAAAATTCCTCGTTTTGCTAATGAGTGAAATTTTTTTCACTAAGGTATAAGTAATTGTACCTTTGTATCTTAAGGTATAACCAAGGTATTATCACTGTAATAGTGTATCTTAAGGTATTACTAAGGTATAATCATTGTAATATTGTATCTTAAGATATGACTAAGGTATAACTAAGGTGTAATCATTGTAATAGTATATCTTAAGATATAACTAAGGTATAATCACTGTAAAAGTGTTATTATACCTTAATTATATTTTTGATACTCTTATTATACCTTAGTCATACCATTGTATAACTGTTATAACTTAGTTATACTTTAGTTATACCTTTGATATTCTTATTATACCTTACTTATACCTTTGTACAACTATTATACCTTTGATGCTCTTATAATACCTTTTGTTACACTGATTATACCTTAGTTATACCTTCTGATACATTGATTGTATCTTAGTTATACTTAATGATACACTGATTTATTATGAGAATGAGGCAAACTGTGATTATCATTAATGAATAGGGGTATATATACACAAACCCTAGTTTGGGTAATTACAAGAGTAACCCAAGACTAAATATACAATTACAATTGAGTACAATAAGTATTATCTCTTACACCCCCCCCCCCCCCGGTAAGTTGAGCAGGGGAAGAACCAACGGTCAACTTGTCACGGAGCCATAAAAAACGGTACTTGGAAAGGCCTTTAGTGAGTGCATCAACAATTTGACCATTGGAGCAGAGATAAGCCACACACAGAGAGCCTTTTCAAACACGGTCACAGACAAAATGAAAATCCTCCTCCAAGTGTTTACTCCGATTGTGAAAAACTAGATTTAAAGTGAGATAGGTAGCCCCAAGATTATCACAAAACAAGGTAGGCGATGGGAGATTGTGAAAGCATATCTCCTAGAGAAAAACTTGCAACCGATGCAGTTCAGAAGTGGCGAAAGCCAATGCCCTGTATTCGGCCTCCGTGGAAGAACGAGAGACAGCTTTTTGTTTCCGAGACGACCAAGATATGGCATTTGCTCCCAAGTAAATAACAAATCCAGTAGTAGATTTTCAGTCATCAAGACAACTCGCCCAATCAGAATCAGTAAACCCGGTCAGAACAGTCTTAGAGGGCCGAAGAAGAATGCCAAAAGTGGAAGTCCCAGAAGGTAACGGAGAATCCCTTTGACTGCACCCCAATGTAAAGTAGTCGGAGCATGCATAAACTGGGAAATTCAATAGACAGCAAAGGCTATGTCTGGCGGTGTAAAGGTAAGATACTGAAGACCACCAACAACGGAACGGAACATCATCGGATCCGGAAAGGGATCCCCACCATCAAGAGTTAACTTTTCACTGCAGTTGATAGGAGATGCGATGGAGTTGCAATTATGCATCTTAGCACGAAGTAACATATCATTGACATATTTGGTTTGATGTGAGAGCAACCCGGAAGAGGTCCAATCAGCTTCAATACCCAAGAAGTAGTGTAACTGACCCAAGTTTTTGATAGCAAATTGGGTTTGAAGGAAAGCAGCAACTTTATCCAACAAGACTGGATTATCACCCATCAGCAAAATGTCATCAACATATATTAAGCAAAAGAGCTTTACAGAGGCAGTGTGTAAGAAATATAAGGAGCTGTCCGACTTCGAGCCCTGAAAACCGAATCTAAGTAAGGCGGCAGTAAGGCACCGATGCCATTGACGAGGTTCTTGCTTCAAACCATACAGAGACTTTCTGAGGCGACAGACATGATCAGGGAAGTGAGGGTCAACAAAGCCTTGGGGTTGTTGCATATACACAGCCTCATCCAAAGTTCCATGAAGGAATGCATTTGAGACATCAAGTTGGATAACAGTCCAATTGTATGAGACAGCCAGAGTAAGTAACATCCAAATAGTGGTGGGTTTAACCACCGAACTAAAAGTATCATGGAAATCAATACCCGGTCTCTGATGAAAACCTTTGGCCACAAGGCGAGCTTTATAACGATCAATGGAACCATCAGATTTCTATTTAATTCGAAAAACCCATTTGCAGCCAATTATATTCTGAGCCTGAGAGGAAGGAACTAGCTCCCATGTCCCATTATGAATAAGTGCATTAAACTTAGATGCCACGGCATCCCGCCAAGCGGGAATTTTTACAGCTTGATCATAAGTAGAGGGCTCAACCATCGGATCTCTAGTGGCAGTGGCAACCAAATCAAAAACTACCCTTTGTTTCAGTGAGCCGGTTTTGGCCCGAGTGACCATTGGATGAGACAATTGTGAACTTGCAGGAACTATAAGCCGTAAGGGTCCATGGCCTTGAAGGTCAACCACCAAGGGCACCTCGGGATCAGCAACTGTCACACTTAGGTTGGAAAAAGGTGGAGTCTCAGCCTGAGGTGACGGTGGTGGAACAGTGCTGGACACAGGGGGAACTGGCTGGGCATTGGGTGTAGCCGGTAAGGGGGCTGTATTGGAGGATAGGCTGGACGATGAGGAGGGAGGAGGGCCGTTTTGGGGAGGCATCTTAGGAGGGGCAGAATGTTGCAGCTCCGTAAATGTAGGGGATGGCAGATTTATGAGGAAGGGAGAAGCCAGGGTTTGTTCAGACTCCGGAGCCACAAAGTCACCATTAACAACAAACGGGAAAACCTGTTCATCAAAGAGTGCATGACATGAGACATAAATCTTTCCAGAATGATAATCAAGACATTTGTACCCTTTATGAACTTTACTGTAACCCAAGAAAACACATAGAAGAGAACGATGAGCAAGTTTATTTTTAGCATAGGGACGTAACCATGGATAATAATGGCAACCAAAAACACAAAGAAAATTATACTCAGGAAAATACCAAATAATTTGTGAAATGGATTGTCAAATGAAATTGTGCTAGTGGGCAAGTGATTTATATTGTACACCGCACATTCAAAAGCAGCAGTCCAATATTTGATGGGCATGTGACTATGATGCAACAAAGAAAGTCCAGTTTCAACAATGTATCTGTGTTTGCGTTCAGCTCTCCCATTTTGTTCAGGTGTATGAGGGAAAGAGACACGATGGGAGATACAATTCTATTTTAAATATTATGTAAGGGCCTAGAACTCTCCTCCCCAATCGGATTGGAAAATTTTAATGGGTGTTTGGAAATGTTTCTCAACAAGTGTACGAAATTGAATGAAAATATCCAACACTTCAGATTTTTTACGCATAAAATAGACCCATGTGTATTTGGAATAATGATAAAAAAAATAGCGCATAGTACGCATAGCCATCATATGATTTAACAGGAGCCGGTCCTCAAACATCAGCACAAATAAGTTCCAGAGTAACAGAATCAACAAATGGTAATTTATGGCTTTTACTAATGGCACAAGCATTGCATAAAGAAACAACAGAATTCCGAAACTCAATTTTATTAGAATGTAAAGTATGTTTAACAACAGGCAAGGCAAGATGCCCTAAACTAGCATGCTAAACATTCAATGAAGCAACATTTGCACTAATTAAGGAAGAAGTAGGATTTAAGAAGAGATTGTAGAGTCCATTATCACTCCGGCCTCGAAACAGGATCTCCTTCGACTCCAAATCCTTGATAAGAAAATAATCAAAGAAAAATTCAACAGAAACATGGTTAGAGTTCGTTAGTGCAAAAATAGATAACAGATTTCGGCTAGTAGTAGGAACATGTAAGATATTTCAAAATTTTAGAGACTTAGAACCAATACGAAAAGAGTTCTCACCAACGTGAATTATGGGAAGAAGCATACCATTGCCAATTTGGACTTCCTCCGGACCAGAGTATTCGGAGTGGAGAGCAAGATTTTCCAAGTTGGATGTTAAGTGGTGAGTTGTGCTGGAGTCTAAAGCCCAAGGTTGTTTGGTGTGTGTTTTGCGATAAGATTGGATTGAAGAGAGAGAGGCTGATTTCTGGGCATTCTTAGGGATGGGCTCCGATTCACCTTGTGTCTAAGACCATGAAAATTAAAGCAAGTAACAATAGGATCATCCGACTGACCCGGGACAACAGCTCTATAAGACTGATGGACACTAAGTTGTTGCTGTCCAGAATTATTTCAATGAGTTCCAGGGGTATGGGACGGCTGACTAGGAACATGAGAAGGGCCTTGAGAGTAACAACCACAACCATGACCACTGGAGCCACTACTGCCTCTGCCACACCCGTGGTAGGAGCTGGAATGGGCGGCAAGGTGTGCGGCGGGCTGGACAGCAGAGAGCACTTCTTTTTTGGATTGCTGGATTAATTTTTCTTCCATTAAAAGAGATCCCAACAAATAATCAAACATAGTTGGCTCAGTTTTGGAGTTTTGAATCTGATTAAAATCATTATACTCTTCACCCAAACCATGGCAAATATAATCAATTAAATCATCCTCAGGAACATGATATCCAAGGGCTGCCAATTTATCAGCAATAGACTTGGCATGCTGAACATAAGTCATAATAGGTAAATTACCTCTCTCAAGCGTCTGTAATTCTTGATAGAGATTGCGGATTTGAGGCCGAGACCCTATGGAATAAGTGGTGATTAATTTGTCCCAGACGCCTTTGGCCATAGTGGCCCCAATCACCTGCGGCATCAACGATTCCGTGATGGAATTTAATAGCCAGCAAAGAACTTGTTGATCTTTCTTCTCCCATGTTTGAAATTCAAGATTAACATTACCATCGGGTAAAACTGAGATGGAGGAACAATGGAGCCGTCCATATGGCTCATAAGTCCGTGACCCTCCAACATTGGCGTAACTTGCGCCTTCTAGATTAACAAATTAGATGGATTCAATTTGGGATGTGAGTGAGTGATGCTTGGAATGGAAGAGGAGAATAGCGGTGTAGGAGTGGTTGGTCGGTTGTCAATTCCGCCAAAGATAAATTTAGAAAACTCACTTAAACCTTAAACAAATGAATTTGTAGTAGGTAAGTCGAGATCAAACCCTAAGGAGTTAATACTTGATTAAAGATTGCTGAATACCAAATAAAATTAAAACAAACAAATAACAAAAAAGGGGGGTTTTGAGAGTTGATTTGGGTTAATACTAAACTACAATCTCAAGAAGTAACAATTTGTTAACACTGAATTAAAACTGAATTTAATATGAAAACAGAGAAAATCAATTAGTGTGAAACTTCATCTAAGGCAATTCTTCGACTTGGATTTAACGGAATTGATCATTGATTGAGAAAAGATAATTTAATTACTCCAGAATAGTTATAACCTTTAGCTTAGCGCATCCGGATCAACTTTTCCTAATGCGAAATTGTCTAGTACGACTCAAACAATTTCCTTTTCGACAAACAACCCTTCCTTAGCGGCTAGGATATAATTCCCCGAAAGCATTAAGATTTAGAAAAGCCTAATCTAAACCAACCAATTCTTAGCAATATTGATTTAAGTTTAAACTCTTATTCTTTTTATTGTTCTAGATACAATGAATCGAATGATTACGAATCCTATTCACTGATAACAATTTATTAAATTGCAATTCAAACAACTGGCTAGGAATTTTAAATCACAAAATAACGAAAGAGAGAATTTCCTCTTGAAGCAAGAATAAGAATATGGAGAATTTAATTGAAAACGAAGGTATAGAACAATCTCACAATCAAAGATATTCAAGCCTTGAATCTCTTAGATGAAAGAAGAAGATTAGCTACTCATTGACATTGATTGAACTCCTAAGAAAAAGAAATTGTTTTCTGCTATTGATCCCCTTGGAAAACAAACGTCTCTTCTTATTTATCTTACCCTATATACCATAAAAATTAAAGATGTTCCCAAAATAGCCTCCTCAATCCCACGTCAAAATTCTATAAATTAGGGCCTTAATTTGCTCCAATTTTTGCCAGCCCAAAATTAGAAAAGTTCCTGAACAGCCCCTGAAGGAATAAATTTAGCCTTGGGCAAGGCTAAAATCGGAAAAACGTACTTCAGCTCCAGTCTTGCAAAAACCTCGCCCAAATTAGCTTTTATAGCCCAAATCTCCAATTAAGCATCTGCAAATATAAAAACACACACAACAGCAGAAAGCCCATAGAATTTGCCAAAATATATCTATTTAAGCCCCTAAAACAAAGTCAAAACTTGTAAAATAGAGCATATAACAGTGGTGGTGCCGGTTGCCATGAGGGCTGAATTAACGCCGTCAACGATGGTGGAGGAGGTATTCATGGTGGCTAAACTTGTTCGGCTGTTTAGGAAGAAAGAGAAGAGAAAATTCGGAAGAAAATCAAACCCTAATTTTCGGCTCTGATACCATATGAGAATGAGGCAAACCGTGATTATCATTAATGAATAGGGGTATATATACACAAATCCTAGTGTGGGTAATTACAAGAGTAACCCAAGACTAAATATACAATTACAATTGAGTACAATAAGTATTATCTCTTACAATTATACCTTATTTATATCTTCTGATACACTGATTATACCTTATTTATACCTTAGTTCTACATTTGAAACTGTTATTATACCTTAATTATACCTTTTGATACGATTAGATGATACATTTGAAAAAAAAAAAAAGAAAAAAAAAACAAATAAATCTCATTTTGAAGAAAAAAAATATACTTTCTAAAATCGCATGACAAAAACTTAAATGGATTGAGAGATTAATACAAAATTACATTAAAATTATAAAAAGAAGAGAAAGAAATGTGGACAAAGTAGAATCATTTATTTGAATAATTTTGAAAAGTTTGAAAGTGATTTTTGAAAGAGAAACATGTACAAAAGATATGAATTAAGAAAAAAAGACAATTCAATAATTATGAAAGAAGTAGAAAAGTAATTTTGAAAATGTAGAATCCATTACAAAATCTCAAACTGCGGAACTTGATGCTGCTTTTTCCCTATTAACCAAATGACCCCAGCTCACCATAAAGCACCATTTAGCAAGGAATTGTTTTACATGCCTAGGCATAACTCTTTTAAATATATATCTATATATATGTAGAATCAAATTAATCAACTATGCATTTTACTAGAATATGTGGCTAGTCAAATAGAAATGCAATTCTGGGTCTAGTCGACCACTGATCTTTGAGCCAGAAGGTACCAAACTATCTAGATTGGAATAACCCAATCATTCACAATATAATGATCTTAGACTTCATATTCCTAACATAATATCTAATTTATCCTATCGTCTTCATCCACACTTTGTAGCTTAAGACACATAACATACCTTAATTATAAATTTCAAGATTTTAGGCAACAATACTCCAAGTGATAACAACACTAACAACTTTTAAAACCCCAAAGCAGTAATCAAAGAAACTTTAAAATATAACTGACTTGATTTATATGAGAAGCTTAAAAAATCTATAACTCTTCGATTTTCCCTTTTTGATCTAAAAAAACATTAACTCCAAATAAACTCCAACAATTACTACAATTCAGTCTCTGTATCCATAGACTTTCATCAAACAAACTTCAATGAATAACTTGATCCTTTAAAAAAAAAAATTAGAAAATCTAAATCTCTACCATTCTTCAGGAGTATGCACATGTTGAGCTCATTTGGTTGTTAGTAACCAATCCAAAACAACAGAATAATGCTACAGATAGAGAACGTTTCCACACTAAAATTGAGAAAGTGCAGCATAGACCAAAGGAAGTACTATACTACTATTCATGATGTGAATGTCACAAAATACCACTATTCATGATGTGAATGTCACAAAATACCAATAACTGCTATGCTTTTACTTCTTGTAGCAACATAGGCAATATACATCGAAAATGATATCCCCTAGATAACTACACTGCAAAATTCTACGACAATGAACAGTAATAAGCACCAAAACATATCATGGAAATATTTGATAAAACTGTTACATAATACGCTGAAAAGATAAGATTAGAACTTAGTTAGGACTAGACTGGAAGCGCTATATAGTATGAACACTAAGTTTTAAATGAAGTAGGACGTCTAAAAATTTAAATTCAGTAATACAGGTATGGACAAAAATTGCTACAGAAGAAAAAAAAGAAAAAACAATGAGAACTATCAAATTCTAAACTGACAATTTATACTTTGCTAATTATGCAAAAGGAAATTCTAAATTATTCAAAATTAACAGAAATAGGCTACATAAATTTAGGCTCTAGTTTTCAATGTTCTTCTAAATTCTAAATTATTCAAAAAATATTTTCGTACTTTCACTATTTAATTTGAATAAACCACTAAATTATATAATTACATGGTCATAATGGATATATTAAGCCATTAAGTTCGTCATAATAATATTAAAGCCAACTCAATAGGAAATGTTCGACTAAGCATATTAAGAGCCTATGTTAATTTAAAAAAAACTTTCACCAAACATTTTAAAGAGAACTTCAACTGAGTAAAACTTTTGAAATGATTGGGTAGCCTTACCAAAGAATCTTTAAAATTTGAGAAATGCTGATTTTTTTATCATTTTGCGTACCAAATCTCGTTATCAAATACTCCCTCCGTTTTTAAATATTAGTCACTTTATAAGTTGTACTTTGGTTTTTTTTATATGTCATCTTAGATTACCAATGCAATTTTTGCAATATTTTCTCATATTTACCCTTATTAAAAGTATGAGAGAAGTTCAATATTTAATACAAATAAATCTTAATAATTAAGAAGGAAGAGAATTTTAACATAAAAAGTAGAGCTTTGGTACATAACTATTAAGGGTAGATTAGTCATTTTAATAACATAATTAATAATTTATTGGTTTTGATGAATAACCTTAAACGACAAATATTCAAAACCGGAGGGAGTACTTCCAAATACAAGTGATGCAAACCCAATTTTATGCATGAAACCCTTCTAGATGGGAGTGAGCAAAAATTGGACACAACAGACAACTGAACCAAATAAACACTACAATTCAGTTATAACCATAAAAAAATGTTGTTATAACTAAACCAACCGACACGCACACATATGTTCTACATTTAATTTTTATCAGTATCTTCATTACATCCCTCATATTTAAATGAATTATTATATTGTTAATAACCATAAGTAGGCCACAAATAACTCACAAAAGTATCACTAAAAGGACTTCACTTCCTTTTTCCCTCTTTTCTTTAAATCCTCAAATTCGTTCAACTCGTTATACACACTAGGTCCAAAGGAATTATAACATAAGCTCTGATACCAACGTTGTCACGACCCATCCCTTGGACCGTGACCGGCGCTAGGAAACAGGTAAGCTTAATGCCACCGGCACCCATAGTAAGCCTTAAAATCATAACCAATATTAAATGCATAATCACACAACAATTAAATTCATCATGTTTGTTATATTTAAACCTCGTAACACACTCAACTTGAAACATAGTCCTTAATCTGGTACTGCAGTCTAGAATTTAATACATGAAATACGATTAATAAAAACCTACATAATAAAAATAACAGTGCTACCTGGAGAAAGGTCTTGGGCTACACCTCACTTCTAGTCTCATGAAAGGTTTAGAGAGTTAGTTCTCCCTCAGAGAATTAATTATATGAAGTACATGAGTAATTTAGCACTCATCCTTTCACAAAATACTATACATGTCTATATACACTATATATGTATTCACACACCTGAATTCTTAGAATAAATAATAAATCAATATATTAATATATCAATAAGTGGTTTCCATATGTTATGGACCCTAAACCTCAATACCCAACATGTCATAATCTATATAGCCATCAGGCTCTTTTAAATCCAATGACTGGGGGACCAAGAATTACTCAACCGAACCCATACCAGTCAGCTGGAGGACCGAGAATAACTCAACCGAACCCATACCCAGTCTCACTTAATTCCAATTCCATAATTAAATCCAATTACTGGGGGACCGAGAATAACTCAACCGAACCCACACCCAGTTGGCTGGAGGACCGAGAATAACTCAACCGAACACATACCCAGCCTTACTTAATTCCAATTCCATAATATCATATAGCCCGAGAATAACTCAAACCGAGCTTATCCATAATCCACATCATCAATCTCATACTTATATTCCATAAGCCCGATAGTACCTATGTGCACAAGGTCCTGATGCCGCTTACCAGGAAGCATGTCCATAACACATATTTAAACGACAATTGGAAATGTAAGTAAATATATTTATAAATATAGGCAACACTCTTCTTAAAATAATTATAATAATCACGTAGTAGAATCACACTTGAGAATATGTCGTGAATGCAAATGCTGGGTTAAAAATGCAATACGTATAGTTAACTTACTTGTTTCTATCTATTTTAATCTACTTACTTGGCTTGGACTTGATAATTATTTATTATCAAGCTTCCTACGTATCCCAAATTCCAATTTGGGAATTAAAGCCACGTAGTTTTTCTAATATTAAAATAACTTAATTATCGCTCTTATATAACTTATTCCGTATAATACATCACCCAAAACATCATATATTCCTCCAAATTCATTTCTTGTAATTTTCATATTTTCTTTATATTTATATATAAATCTCACTTCCTAAAGATTTGATCTACATGAACTCCTATTTATCATTAACAAAACTAAAAAAAAAATTAAAATGAAAGGAAACAAGTAAATCAATTGAAACTCTCATAATTTCCCAATAAAGTTCCTGCGCAAACCAAAATTCAGAAATCCTTTAGTCTAAAATTATCCAAATTTTGGTGAACACAGAAACAAAGCAGCAAACACTTGGGGTCTATATAGATTGGAGGCAGTAAGTATTGTATTGATTGTGAAGGTATATATACAGGGTGACTGACAAAACCCTAATTACAAGAGTTCTAGATATAATACACAACTACACTTTAATTACAAGTATAACTCTGTTACCCTCCCTCATGTTGAGCAAGGGCCGGACAGATGCTCAACTTGCGTCGAAAGGGAATGAAACAATCCTTTGGTAGAGCTTTGGTAAGAATGTCAGCCACCTGATCATGAGTAGGCATATAATGGACGCGTAAAATTCCCTTGGAAACCCTGTCATGGATAAAAAAGAATTCAACCTCCAAATGCTTGCTCCGTTGATGATAGACCGGGTTGAGAGTGAGGTAGGTAGCAGAGAGATTGTCACACCAAAGTCGAGGAACTTGAGGAAGCCGAAAACCTACCTCTTGTAACAAAATTTGCAGCCAACCAAGTTCAGATGCACTAGTGGTCAGGGCCTGTATTCAGCTTCAGTAGAGGAGCGAGCAACAGACTTCTGTTTCTTGGAACTCCAAGAGACCAGGTTACGGCCAAGATAGATGGCATAGCCCTAGGTGGACTTGCGGTCATCCAAGCACCGTACCCAATCAGCATCAGTGTACCCCTGAAGAGTGAGATCAGAATTGCTGTGAAGAAAGAGACCAAAATTATTGGTTTTCTATAGATAGCAAAGAAGGCGTTTGACACCCTGCTAGTGTAAATTGGTAGGAGCATGCATAAATTGAGACAGTTTATTCACAGTAAAAGAGATATCCAATCGAGTGAGAGAGAGGTACTGTAAGCAACCAAGAGCACCTCAATAAGCAGTAGGGTCCGAGTAAGGATCGCCCAATTCCAACATGAATTTATCTTTAGATCCCATAGGGGTTGCAACACTAGAACAGCCCTCCATTTGAGTTCGGCGGAGGAGATCCTGAATATATTTGGTCTGACACAAAGAAAGGCCATCCTTGCACCAAGTTGCTTCAACGCCCAAAAAATATGATAAAGCACCAAGATTGCGAATAGCAAATTGAGACTGGAGTCTGTGAATGAGCCGATCAACGATGGACTGATGACTACCCAGCACTAACAGATCATCAACATAGATAAGGCAAAAAACCCGAACAGATTCCTTATGATAAAAGTAAAGAGACATATCAGACTTGGAACCAACAAAGCCAAGTGAATCCAAAACATCTGTCAACTAACGATGCCACATCCGTGGCGCCTACTTCAAGCCATACAGAAACTTATGAAGTCTACACACATAAGAAGGAAAATCGGAATTCACAAAGCCAAGAGGTTGTTCCATAAACACAATTTCATCCAGATTGCCATGTAAAAAAGCATTACTCACATCAAGTTGGGTTACTGTCCAATTCAAGGAAACGGCAACAACAAGCAATAATCAAATAGTGGCAGGCTTGATGACAGGGCTGTAGGTTTCAAAATAATCTATATCTGGTCATTGATGAAACCCTTTTGCTACTAGGCGGGCTTTATACCGATCAATGCTACCATCAGCCTTCTGCTTCAATTTAAACACCCACCGACACCTAGACCTGTGCAAACGACCCACAGCCCGCAAAGCCCGCCCAAACCCGCCCGTTCTAGGTTGGGTTTGGACATACATATTTTACTTTAAGCCCGGCCCGGCCCGAACCCGTAGAAGCTCGAGTTAATGATGGGTTGGGCTTGGGAATAACTATAAAACCCATGACTGGCCCGGCCCGGCCCAGATAATTTTATAATATATACTTTGATATTTTTATTTATATAATTATAAACTAAATATTTAATTTGAACCATTGAGAAACTTATAGAAGATCTTGACCATTATAATTTCTCTATGAATGCTAGCTGTAAATTAAATTTATCTATGAATACTATTTATAAATTAAATTTTTTTAAAATAAGTTATATTAGAAAAATATAAACATTTATTTCATGGGCCGGTTGGGCTGGGCTTGGGAATGAGATTCAATTGCCCGGCCCAGCCCGGCCTGAGCCCGATGTAAAATTAGTGCGGGCTGGGCTGGGCTTGGACAAGAGATTTTTATATCAAACCTGATGTAGCCCGGCCCGAACCCGGCCCAGCCCGACCCATGAACAGGTCTACCGACACCCAACAATATTCTGATCAGAACTGGGAGGCACAAGAGACCATGTACCATTGGCACCTAGAGCATTATATTCAGAAGTCATAGCATCCCGCCACTCGGGAATTTGGAAGCCTGAAGAAAGGTAGACGGCTCCTTGATATGAAGCAGAGATCTCGGCTTCAGCTTGCCAGTCATCTGGCATATGACCATGCGCCGGGCAGCTGGCGGATCGGGGTCAGCAGGTGAGCTGGACGGTGGGGACGACATAGGAGATGATGAAGCAGGTGTGAGGCGGCCAAAGGTGGACAAATCAACACACAAATTAACGCCCTGATGGGACGTTGTACAGCTGCTGGACGGCAAAGTTGAGGGAGACGGCAACACAGGTGAAGGAGGAGGACCGGTTGGTGAGGGTGCCATAGGTTGTGTATGGGAGGAAGGTGCTACTGTGGATGGTTGAGGCATCTGTATAAAGGGTGTGGGTAGGAGCACAGGCATGGGAAAGGGAAGTTGCAGTGGAGGATTATCAACGGATTGTGGCTCCATGGGCAACACATCACTAGTCTTCGAAAAAGGGAACACCTGTTCATCAAACAAGACATGGCGTGAGATGAAAAATTTAGAAGACACAGGATCAAGACAAATATACCCTTTGTGGAGACGACTATATCCCATGAAAACACACGGATGAGACTTATAATCAAATTTGTTCTTTGCATATGGTTTGAGCCATGGATAGCAACAACACCCAAAAATCCGAAGTGCATGATAATTTGGTCGGTCATGGAAGAGAATTTGGTAGGGGTTTCGGTTGTGCAGCTGAGCCATAGGGGTACGATTGATAAGATAGACAGAGGTGTCAAAGGCATAGGTCCAATATTTATGAGGCATGTGGGATCGATGGAGGAGAGCAAGGCCATGTTCGACAATATGGCGATGTTTACGTTCATCAGTGCCATTTTGCTCCGGGGTGTGGAGACAAGACATGCGGTGGGAAATTCCATGGGTGCAAAGAAAGGGTTGTAAGGCTATAAATTCTCCCCCCCCCCCAATCGGTTTGAAAGGTCTTGATGGTTTTCTGAAAATAGTTTTCAACTATAGTGTGAAATTGAACAAATATATCATGCACGTCAGATTTTTTCTTCATGAAGTAAATCCAAGAATATTTGCTAAAATGGTCAACAAACACAACATAATACCGATAGCCATCAACAGAAACAACAGGAGCGGGACCCCAAACATCAGCACAAATTAATTCAAAGGGTTCCCGCGAAACAGTATTAGATAAAGGAAAAGGCAATTTATGACTTTTACTGACACTACAAGAAGAACACACGGATTTACTGGAATCAGAAACTGGAATTTTATTAGAATGAAGTAAATGTGTAACAGTAGATAAAGAGGCATGTCCCAAACGGTCATGCCAGGTACTTAAAGAAGCTACATTAGCACACTTTTTATTCATTGCATCTAAACAAAGCGAGTAAAGTCCGTTGTTACTCCGGCCTCGGTATCGGATCCTCCCTGTTGCCAAATCCTTGATAAGAAAAGAATTAGAGAAAAATTCAACAGAAACGGGGTTAGAGTTCGTTAGAGCATAAACAGATAATAAATTATTGGAAGAATTAGGAATAAAAAGCATGTTATCCAAATTTAGGGAGCAATTATTAACGGATACAATGGAATTACTGACACGAACAATGGGGAGTTTAGAACCATTACCAACAGTGACTGAATCAATCCCTTAAAATTCAGAGTGGATGTCCAGGTTCCCCATATCCGAAGTTAAGTGATGTGTGGCACCGGAGTCAACAACCCATTGATTTGGTGGAGGAGTGTGGCTGGTTGCAATGTGAGATGTGGGTCGAATGGGGTTTTCCAAGTGAAGCTTGGGCGAGAAGCAATCCCGGGCTATATGTCCAAGGCCATGACAATTGTGACATGTGACGTGTCGCTGTCCAGAAGTGGAGTTGCTGTAAGTGTGCCGTCCCTCATAATTATTCGAACCATAGCTGTTCTGTCCCCCATAGTTGTTCGGCCCACCATAACTGTTCTGTCCCCCATAATCATGTCGGCCACCACCACCACGCTGCTGCCTACCGCCAGATCTGCCGCCACCACCTCGCTGCTAAGAGGAACGGCCACCACGGCCACTGCTACAGCCGGAATTAGAAGAGTGGGCTGAGTACATAGCTGATGGCAGAACAGCAGAGGAAATCTTTGATTTTTCATGTGCCAAACAGCGTTCCTCAGTTAGAAGCATACCCAACAAATCATCAAAGGTAATGTCTTCCTGTTTAGTATACAAAGTTCTAGCAAACAAACTATATTCATCTCCAAGACCCATATTAATGGTATCTACCAAGTCTTCCTCATTCATATTATAACTCAAAGAAGCAAGCTGATCATAAATTGATTTGGCACAAAATAAATAGGTAGTAATATCAGAATTACCTCTCTCAATAGTCGTCAACTGTTGATGCAAATTTCTGATTTGCGCCCTAAACCCTGAGGAATAAGTACGAACCAACCGGTTCCAAGCATTTGCTGTAGTATCAGAATTAATAATTTACGGAAGGAGAGAGGTTGAAACCGAGCCCAATATCCAGCTCAATACTTGCTGGTTCTGTTGTTCCCAAACATCAAACAAGGGATTAGAAATTCCGTCTCTTAAAAATCTCGAGGGCACCGGATATTTATCATCAATGTGGTGTGCAAGGCAACATCCTCGCAATAGGGTCATCATCTGCCCTTTCCACAACACAAAATTTCCAGAGTCAAGTTTATTCGAAATCAAACCAGTGAGATTAGAAAAGGTCGTTGGTTGTAAAACCGGAACTTGTGTAGTAAGCGGCGGTCCTCCTCCACTATGAATGACCGGCTGCACTCCAGGAGCAAGAGATGGATTGGCAGTTGGCAAGGTGATTAGAGCATCGGTGTTGGGTGTAGAAAACGGATTGGAAAAGATCCAAGGGGTTGAGATGGCCGGCTGTGGAGCAGGAAGAGAGGAGATGGATGCGGCGGAGCTGACGGCCGGTGGAGGGTTCTGCTGTTGAGCTGGAACGCCGGCGATGGAGATAGGTTCGATCATGTTGGTATTTAGGGTTAGAGCTCTGATACCATATAGATTGGAGGCAGTAAGTATTGTATTGATTGTGAAGGTATGTATACAGGGTGACTGATAAAACCCTAATTACAAGAGTTCTAGATATAATACACAACTACACTTTAATTGCAAGTATAACTCTATTATAACTCTATTAGTCTACAACTCACATTTCTCGTGTTTGCTAAAGGCGACACAACATACATGGCAATCAAAGGGCAAAGCACAAATCAAAGCATCCATGTCATTTGCTTAATACATTACCATATAAAAGCACACAGGAAGAGTGGAAACAAGCGTGATCAAAGAAGCACAGGGAGGGAGAAGTAAAACAATATGATTAATTTAATTACGAAATACTTCAAAAATCCATATAAAATAATCTACTCAAAATCATCAAAAACTCCAAGAATTAATATTGCTCCCTTTAATTTATAGATCAATACAAAAATATTAAACCAACAGAACCTAACTAGAAAATATTTCGATCACCGGAATAGTACTAATAATTCGAACAGAAAATATCACTAAGTTCACAACACTGCTAGGAGTACATAAATACCGATTTTATTCTCATATCACTTCCTATTTAGAATTAATCTACAAAAATACTCTAAAATTTCATCTCTAAATACACCATCCTATACACCTCAAAATAAAATCTCAACCGTATAGACCAAAGAATACTTAATTATAAACTCATACCTGTAATTTCATCAAAATCTAATGGTCGGATGTTGAATTTTCCATTTTTTTCTTATTTTCCTCATATCAGACACGTCCTTCTTTTCTTTCTTTTTCTCCCTTCCTCTTGTAATCCAAATCCTTCTTTTATATTTTTTTATCAAAATTACAATTTTACCATCCATATTATTTGTAACCTCAAACTTTTAATTTTTTTCATAATCATCCTTACTATGCATATAATTTCCATCCCCAAAACTTTTTTTTTTAAATTATATTTCCTCAATACAACATCACTTATAAATATTAATACTTATTGAATTTTTGAGAATTACAATATTTCTCAAACATGAAAAAATGCTTGAATTCTCTTTAAAAGATGAAAATTAATAGTAAATATTTATAAAATACCAAATTCCATTATTCATAAATATATTTAAACTATAAAAAATAAAACACAAAATAAAATCCTGTAAATATTATATATTTTACAATCAGAGTTATAGGGTAATAATTGTGTCACGGATGCCATATTGATATCGTAGTGTACCTTGACAAAATGATGGTGATATCTTCTTTATTCTGTTGGCATCACTATAAAATTCCAATAAAGCTCTTGTATATGGTTTTTTTTTTTTTTTTTTTTTCACTTTTTCCTAATTTATAAATATATTTTCTATTATTTTACACCATCAACACAAATTAAGAACGAATCATTTTTTTTATAATAAAATATATATTGTTTCAATAAGAGAAATAATACATCAAGGAAAAAAGGAAAATATCTCCAAACTAAAGCTATATAACAAATTCCACAAACAGGAAAAAAAGATTACAAAGGCCAAAAATAAATCCACAAAGGGTAGAACAAAAAATAAAAACCAATACCATAAAACGTAATTTGAAGAAAATCTAACCATTGACAATCGATCCACCATTGTAGTTTAATAATTATAACAGAATCTCCAACGCTACAATCCTTCCAAGTAAATAGATCTAAAAAGATCGTTTTAATAAAGATGAGGAAGAAGTGGAATATGAAACTGTAGATGTATTTTCTTTTTAGAGAAAGAGCAGAAAATGCCAAGGGTTCTTTTCAAGTTTTAAGAAAACATCGATAATTACTATTTTGTGAGAAGCCTAAACTAGGAAAAAAGTTTATTAAACAATAAATGCTTTTACAATTAAAATTAAAGTACAGGTATGTTATATCTACTTTTTCATCTACTTTTTCAAATCTCTAATAAAGGTAAAAATAGAGACTCAATTATAGAGATATGTTAAAAAAAAACAAAATTAGCTTTAGAAAAAGAGATAGGGATAAGATATTCCTCACATCATTATGCTCATCTCACATTCTGCGTATATGGCAAGAATATTCAAAATAATTATAAAAACTTAATTAGGCCATACAAATATAATTTAAAAAATAAAATTGTTAGGAATCATCTCATTCACATAATTGATAAATTTTAAATTTATTTGGTTACAAAATTTAGGATAATCTATATTTTACAAAATTAAAAATAAATGGACACTTAATTTTTTTTTTTTTTTTTTTTTTTTTTGTCTCAAATGACTTAATTATGCCCTTTGTTTTTCTTAATTTTTTTTTCTAGTATTTGTAACTTAAAAGAAAATAAAGTCAATTTCTAGGCAAATAAAAAGTGAAGAGGGCATTTAGTTTTAGTGGAGAGAAAAAAAATCGAACTTCTTTTAGAAATAAAGTAAAATAATTTTCTATTTCACAAAAATAAAGTTATTTTTCAATAGAGAAAAAACATACATATTTATTCTCTTCCTAACCGTTATTTTTTTCTCTAATTATTATTCTTTCCAAACATGAAAAAATATTTTATTTTTTAAAAAAAATATCTTATTTGATAAATATTTGTGTAAGGAAAATTATTTTTCTTAAAGTAAGAGGAGTATTAAAATTTTTTAAAAGTTGTTACTATTTGAAAAATTAACGTTTCTATATATTTATCTGTTGAAATCAAAATATAATACATGTATATTAATATAATATTATTAATAATTATAATAGTTATTATAGTAAAAAAGGAGACCTCACTTAATATATTAAAATATGTGCAAAGCATGACTATGTATAAATAAGAGGAGGGCAAAGAATAATAAGGCAGAATTTTGGTTTGATTGAATCAAAATATTAACCAAAACAAAATGAAGGCCTTTCTTATTATTTGCATTCTCTTCTCGGCTTCTTTCCTTATCATTCCCTCCCCAACTATCGCTCGCCAATTGACTCACTCCGGTAACAATTCATCTCCTTAATATAACCATTAACCATAAAACTTTCTCCTCAAAATAAATTTTGTTGTTAAACAGTTATTATAGCAGCGATATTTTTTAAAAATTCTTGCGCCTATTATGTATATTTTTACAATGACAACAAAAGTATATGGTTTTTTTTTTTTTTTATTGTAAATAGATACGTATATTTACACACGATTTTAGGGTAATAACATGCAATGATTTTTTTTTTTTTTTTAAATTTCTGTCGAAACCAATGGCAGTATTTTTTTTTATACATTTGACAGCAAAAGGATTCGCTATCAAATCTAATATATCTTCTATTGTGTTTTTATTTTTTATTTTATTTTTAATTTTAGTTTTGTTGTTCTCTCGAATCTCTTTATGTTAATTTCATCTTCTAAATTTACAGATCTTAATCTCACATTAAATACATTAACCCTCGGGGTTAAATATTATATGCATCAGTTTTCATTTTGTCATCCAAAAATATCAAGAAAATTACCAAATAGCTAATATAATTTGCTCATTAAATGATGCAGCAGAAGCTGTCAATGGTCAAAAGGGTGAAGTAATTTTGAAGGAAGATGGTGTGTTGACTGATCCATCTCGAAATGCAAATAAACCAAATAAACCAACATATTCTAAATGTAAGCCTGGTCAAAAAAATTCAAATTGCTGCCCTCCTTACAAGCCTAAATGTTAAGCCTGGGAAAATTATATAGAAGCTTGGGGTCAAATGTGATAAATTAGCAGAAATAATAGCCAAGCTTCGGACAAATATATATGTGTGTGGTGAAAAATAAACTGGTAATGTGATGTGGGATATGCCTGATGTAAGATCAACATGTACGGTTTTTCCTATAATAATATAAGCAATTTCACTGTGAAAAAGACAGGCTTGTATTGACGAGTTTGAATTAATAGTGAAATATCGTTAATTATAATTTTTTTTATTTATTTATGAACTTTTAATATATTCCTGTAGTGATGTTCTTGACCGAAAGTAGAGGTATGTTGGAGAAATAAAAAATAACAACCAATACCATAAAACGTAATTTGAAGAAAATCTAACCATTGACAATCGATCCACCAGTGCAGGATAATAATTATAACAGAATCTCCAACGCTATAATCCTTCCGAGTAAATAGATCTAAAAAGATCGTTTTAATAAAGATGAGGAAGAAGTGGAATATGGAACCGTAGATGTATTTTCTTTTTAGAGAAAGAGCAGAAAATGCCTAGGGTTCTTTTTCAAGTTTTAAGAAAACATCGGTAATTACTATTCTGTGAGAAGCCTAAACTAGGAAAAAAAGTATAGAGATATGTTGGAGAAACGTGAATCACGCTGGGGAATCTACTTTTTCATATCTCTAATAAAGGTAAAAATAGAGACTCAATTATAGAGATATGTTAAAATACAAAATTAGCTTTAGCAAAAGAGATAGGGATAAGATATTACGACCATAATCTATAAATATATATTTTTCACTTTTTCCTATATGTTAAAAAACAAAATTTGGTTTACAAAAAGAGATATTACGACCATAAGTAATCTTCCTCACATCATTATGCTCATCTCACATTCTGCATGTCATACATCATATTACGTATATGACAAAGAATATTCAAATTAAAATATTCAAGATATTTTATATTTTATAAAATTAAAAAATAAATGGCTTATTATTATTATTATTATTATTATTATTATTATTATTTGTGTCTCAAATGACTTAATTATGCTCTGTTTTTTCTTAATTTGGTATTCTAGTTTTTATGACTTAAAAGAAAATAACGCCGATTTTTTAGACAAAATAAAAGTCAAGAGGGAGTTTAGTTCTAGTGGAGAGAAAAAAAATTGAACTTCTTTTAGAAATAAAGCAAAATAATTTTCTCTTTCACAAAAACGAAGTTATTTTTCAATAGAGAAAGAACATACATATTTTTTCTCTTCCTAACCATTATTTTCTTTTGTAGTTATTATTCTTTCCAAATATGAAAAACTATTTTATTTTTTAAAAAAAATATTTTATTTGATAAATATTTGAGTAAGGAAAATTATTTTTCTTAAATTAGGAGGAGTACTAAAATGTTTTAAAAGTTGTTGCTATTTGAAAAATTAATTTTTCTATATATTAATCTGTTGAAATCGAAATATAATACAGGTATATTAATATAGTAGTAATGATAATTATGATAGTTATTATAGTGATTTTAAATAAAAGATGCATTAAACTTTTTTTCAAGTTTATTTGATATAAAATTATATTTTAACAATGTAAATTATTTAGTATATTTGTGAAATAGAAAATATTTAAAAAAATACAATTAATAATTAACTTGTTCAAAATAAAAATTTTTATTTTTTATTTATATTGGTAATGTAAATAATTATTAAGTTTTACATATATATATAGCCGCTCCGCAGAAACAGTTATTTATTATTATATTGTAAAACATTATTAATTAGACAACGACTTTTCAATGATTTCAATTGGCTTGTGTTAAGGTCGAATCTACACCACTTATATACCACTCTTCATTCTCATTTATTTCCAATGTGGGATTCCCCAACATCTCCAACACTCCCCCTCAAGTGCAACTGGGCCTTGATCAGTTGTCACTTATCAAACATTCCTTGGCCTCTCTTCTTTAAGGCCCAAGGTTATCAACAGGTCTAGTTTTCTCCGCTAGCCTAAACTCCACCAGGACTTTAAACACGAGTCCAGGATCTTTTCGACTGTGAAGCCTTTTTTGCTCTGATACCATGAATAGACTCCGTAGGTCTTGAGAATGCTGGGCTTGACTTGATGAGTGAGCATATAAGTGGGGTTGAGCCCATGTGATACAAAACCAATTGGCTTGTGTTAAGGTCCAATCTACACCACTTATATACCACTCTTCATTCTCATTTATTTCCGATGTGGGATTCCCCAACATCTCCAACAAAAGATTAATCTATGATGAAGAGATTTAAGTAGGTTAACTTTTTTAGCATCTATATGAGAGAGAAATCTAACTATGGTGAATTAAGAACAAGAAACCTTAGATCCATGTGCTTATCAGTACTCATAACAAATAAGGAAGAGTTAACTGAAAGTGTTTGACGTTGCTTGCTCAAGTCTGTGTTCGTTATTATTGTTATTATCCCACCAGCTCAGCTATATTTCAAGCAACCTAAACTCTATTGTTATTTAATTTTATTTATTGTTATAATTCGATTACTATTAATTAAATCCAAATACTTGAAAGGAAATCAGATTTATTAATCTACTTGAATAATTTAAAATTGGTTATTCTTAGTCCCTGTGCATTTGACACTTGGTTTTGCCATTTTTATATTTCGACTGATCTAGTGCACTTGCTAGTGTCACTTTTGGAGATAACAGTGTGCCAAGTCAATAGCATTATGAAAAATTGCACTCTAACCAATATAAAAATAACACGTTGTAATTAATTAATTATTTGTTTAATATGATTATTTAAATAAAAATTCTAGGAGCTAAAATATAAACCCGAAATGCTAATTTATCAACCCTAGACGTACAATATATGACGTGACATGATTTTATGGGCTTAACACACAGATAACGTGGTGTTCCAGACACATTTTATAATTTCTCATATAATACAAAATGAAAACACCAATTTTATTGCATCAATAATTTATTTATATCTTAATTTGCTTTATACATATTTAATTAAAAAAATCCTGAATTCTATCCCACCAACCCAACATTGACCCCACCACATTTGACAACTTTTTATGCTTTCTCATGTTTAGCAAACATGAAATTTTTGTCTCATGATTAATCGATTAATCTCAAATATTATCTCTGCAATCATGGTTTGCAACTTATTTTTTCCTGGATTTTCTTAATATTATACTCAATTACCCTTTACTTTTTTTAAAGCCAAATGAATTTATCAAAAGAAATAAAAATATAAGATAAGAGAGAAATTTTATTATGGAGATCAAATAATGTGGTGGCGTTGGTTTTAGTGTTGATGATATTTAGTAAAATGAAGTATAACTGTAGAGCAGTGTTGCGTGTGTTTTAACGAGCAAGTGCACCCGATCACAACTAGTATAAAACAACTTTTTAAGTCTAAGTATTGATCCCGTGAGGGATTTGAATAAAGACTACTAGATTCTTAAAATCTTTATGTTATCCAATGGAACAAGATGAAAGTGATAAACTAATCTACCTAATCTACCTATGTAAGGCGACCATAAGAGAGTAAGGGATAGAACAAGGATTAAAAGTAAGTTAAGGTGTTGGGATCCTATTGAAGTCTAGCTAATCATGTATTACTTGGGTTTTTGAGTTGGTAAGTTAGGTACTTTCAGCAAGAATTTGGGCTAAGGCAATGGTCGTGCTACAAAGCCGACTATCTTATTCTCTTTAACTGTTTGGTCATTCACTTTAAAGGAAACTAAGATGCAATAGGTTCAATGAAAGTCCGGCTAAGTGTTAGTTAAGCATGAATCCCCACAATCTAACCTAAGGTTTGGTCATTCAATAGATTAGAAGGCTGCAAACTCTAGATCTAAGGTTCAACAGCCAATAGCCAATGGTCAATCAAACCATTAAGATCTAATTATGGGTAGCTAAGCCATTTATAGCTGTTGAAATAGGAAGCTACCAAAGGGCCATTTGATGGATTGAAGACAAAGACAGCTTGAAGGAGATGGAAACCCATTAAATGATTCCTGCCATGAACGTGTTTAAAGTGTCAGAGATAATAACAAAAGCTATGATTGGGCTTTACCTATCAGCTTAAACTTTTAGGTCAATTGGTTCCATGACATGGTATCAGAGCCGCTTAGACCTAAAGGTCAAGGATTCGAATCCTAGCAGCTCTATTTGTTGATTAAAAATTCAACACATGATAACGTGGACCTGTGTTGTAAACGCTTCAAGCCCAAGGGGCATTCACGTGCGGGGGAGTGTCAGAGATAATAATAAAAGTTATGATTGGGCCAAACCTATGAGTATAAGCTTTTATGTCAAATGGTTTCATGACATAAAGCTGGTGAAAGAAAATGGGTTCTTCAATTATTTTGGGAAAGTAGTAGTTGCAGAAGAGAGAAGGATGGAAGATGGGTTTCATGAATGTGATTGCTGGAAAAAGATTCAATTATTTGGAAGATGACATTTGCAGATGGCAGAAAGATAGGCTGTTGCAAATGGACAATTTCCTACAGATGCGTGAACTTTAGCTGGAAAGGACTGGTGGTCTTTCAAGTGGCCAATAATAGGTGGACAGGTGGCCATTTATGATTGGACATGAGTAGTGGTCCATTCAGCAAGGGAGAGCTAATGGCCATTTACATATTACTCCTTTGAATTTCTCAAATTGCTACTCCAATCCCAAAAGATTCCACTGATTTGCAATTGAGCTCTTAAACTCCGATCGAAGAAGAATACTACAAGAAATTCCCAAAATCACTCCAATACACCAATAAAATCAAATGCATTTGGGAATTACAAACATGTAATTTCTAAGACTAACTAGTAGCTATGCTAATGGATAAGAGAAACTCAACTACAATGGAATTAATTGGAATTTGAATTTGTGATAGATTCTCCATTTTTTAGATGCTTGATGCTAATACAGATTCCAACGGGGAATACAGCCAACAACTGCGGTAAACAAATTTATCGACAGTGTAAGCAGGCCAGAACAGTAATTGTAGCCCACCTTACAAACCAAAATGCTAGTTCTATTCTTATCTCATCAATTTCTCTCTATATATACATATTACAGTCCTTTTTCTTTGCTATTGCTTGAACTACACCTTTAAGTTCTAAATATTTTCATTTGAATACTTATTCTATGTTTTATATACGAACGCATTACAAGGTAAAAAAAAAAATTCCTCGTTTTGCTAATGAGTGAAATTTTTTTCACTAAGGTATAAGTAATTGTACCTTTGTATCTTAAGGTATAACCAAGGTATTATCACCGTAATAGTGTATCTTAAGGTATAACTAAGGTATAATCATTGTAATATTGTATCTTAAGATATTACTAAGGTATAACTAAGGTGTAATTATTGTAATAGTATATCTTAAGATATAACTAAGGTATAATCACTGTAAAAGTGTTATTATACCTTAATTATATTTTTGATACTCTTATTATACCTTAGTTATACCATTGTATAACTGTTATAACTTAGTTATACTTTAGTTATACCTTTGATACTCTTATTATACCTTACTTATACCTTTGTACAACTATTGACCTTTGATGCTCTTATAATACCTTTTGTTACACTGATTATACTTTAGTTATACCTTCTGATACACTGATTGTATCTTAGTTATACTTAATGATACACTGATTTATTATGAGAATGAAGCAAACCGTGATTATCATTAATGAATAGGGGTATATATACACAAACCCTAGTGTGGGTAATTACAAGAGTAACCCAAGACTAAAAAAGTTTATTAAATAATAAATGCTTTTACAATTAAAATTAAAGTAGAGGTATGTTGGATAAACGTGAATCACACTGGGGAATCTACTTTTTTCATATCTCTAATAAAGGTAAAAATAGAGACTCAATTATAGAGATATGTTAAAAAACAAAATTAGCTTTAGAAAAAGAGATAGGGATAAGATATTACGACCATAATCTGCCTCACTATCATTATGCTCATTTCACATTCTGCATGCCATACGTCATATTACGTATATGACAAGAATATTCAAAATAATTATAAAAACTTAACTAGGCCACACAAATACAATTTAAAAAATAAATTTGTTAGGAATCATCGCATTCACATAATCGACAAATTTGAAATTTATTTAGTTACAAAATTCAAGATAATTTATATTTTAGAAAATTAAAAATAAATGGCTACTTTTTTTTTTTTTTTTATCTCAAATGACTTAATTATGCTCTGTTTTTTCTTAATTTTATTTTCTAGTGTTTGTAACTTAAAAGAAAATAAAGTTAATTTTCTAGGCAAATAAAAAGTCAATAGGGCCTTTAGTTCTAGTGGCGAGAAAAAAAAATTGAACTTCTTTTAAAAATAAAGCAAAATGACTTTCTATTTCACAAAAAACGAAGTTATTTTTCAGAAAAAACATAAATATATATTCCCTTCCTAACCATTATTTTCTTTTGTAATTATTATTCTTTCCAAACATGAAAAAATATTTTATTTGATAAATATTTATGTAAGGAAAATTATTTTTCTTAAATTAAGAGGAGTCTTAAAATATTTGAAAAATTAATGTTTCTATATATTTAACTGTTGAAATCAAAATATAATACATGTATATGAATATAATATTAGTAATAATTATGATAGTTATTATAGTAATTTCAAATAAAAGATGCATACAATTATATTCCATTTTTTTTTTTCAAGTTTATTTGATATAAAATTGGACTTTGACTTTGTAAATTATTTAGTATATTTATGAAATAAAAAAAAAATTAAAATATGTGCAAATCATGACTATGTATAAATAAGAGGAGGGCAAAGAACAATAAGGCAGACTTTTGGTTTGATTGAATCAAAATATTAACCAAAACAAAATGAAGGCCTTTCTTATTATTTGCATTCTCTTATCCGCTTCTTTTCTTATCATTCCCTCCCCAACTATTGCTCGCCAATTGACTCACTCGGGTAACAATTCATCTCCTTAATATAACAATTAACCACTAAACTTTCTCCTCAAAATAAATTTTGTTGTTAAATATTATAGGGTAAAAATTGTTGTGCCTGTTATATATATTTATACTTATATTAGATTGTTTATTTGTATTTGAAATCTAATATATCAAATCTAATATATCTTCTATTGTGTTTTTATTTTTTATTTTATTTTTAATTTTGGTTTTGTTGTTCTCTCGAATCTCTTTATGTTAATTTCATTTTCTAAATTTATAGATCTTGAGTATCAAAAGTTGAATTTCATAATTTCACATAAAATACATTAACCCTTGGGTTAAATATTATACGCCTTAGTTTTTATTTTATCATCTAAAAATATCAAGAAAATTACCAAATAGCTAATATAATTTGCTCATTAAATGATGCAGCAGAAGCTGTCAATGGTCAAAAGGGTGAAGTAATTTTGAAGGAAGATGGTGTGTTGGATGATAATGGAAATGCAAATAATGGAAATCGTGCAAATAATCGAGATAAACCAACATATCGTTGTAAGCCTGGTCAAAAAATTTCAAATTGCTGCCCTCCTTACAAGCCTAAATGTTAAGCCTGGGAAAATTATATAGAAGCTTGGGTTCAAATGTGATCAATTAGCAGAAATAATTGCCAAGCTTCGGACAAATATAAATGTGTGTGGTGAAAAATAAACTGGTAATGTGATGTGGGATATGCCTGATGTAAGATCAACATGTACGTTTTTTTCTATAATAATATAAGCAATTTCACTGTGAAAAAGACTGGCTTGCATTGACGAGTTTGAATTAATAGTGAAATATCGTTAATTATAATTTTTTCTAAAAACATAAGGAATAAATATTGTAATATGTAAAACTATAAACACTACTAAATTATTAGTATTTATCTAAGGGAATTAATTGAGAAATTATTCTTCTGTAAAAATTCATAGTGATTTTTTTTTTTTTTTTTAACAATTTTCACGCTTCTCACTTTCTTGACAAACCTCTTCGAGCTATTTGGTTTTATAAAAGTCGGGGGAGTACTTAGTACAATACAAAATTAAAACACCATTTTTCTTGCATCAATACTTTTTTTTTTTTTTTTGGTTTCCCACCCGGTTCACCCACTGGCTAATCCGGATTCGGGGGTACAGTTTAGGGTTTATAGACTCAAGCCCCCTCCCAAATGCTGCTGCGGGGAATCGAACCTTTGGTTCCTCCTACCAAGCCCAGCCCCCATCGCCACTGGGCCACCAGCAATTGGTTCTTGCATCAATACTTTATTTAAGCATTAGTTTGCTTTATACATATTTGATTAAACAAATCCTGAATTATACCCTCCCAACCCAACATTGAACTTTTAATTTATTCCTGAAGCGATGTTCTTGACCGAACAGAATACAGAAAGAAAAATAAGAATTGTGTAATTTATCCATTTTGCTCCCAAATCTGAATGCAAAAATCAAATGTAGCTGGTGAAATTTATTAGATATATTGAAGTCAATTATTAGTATTTACCTACGGGAATTAATTGAGAATTTATTCTTGGAGTTTCTTTCTTTAGTGTCAGAGTATTGCCTTTTGGAAAAATCCTAGCCTTGAGCCTTCAAAGGCCCAATGCGCACCTACACGACGTGGGCGTCACCAATGCCGGACCGAATTGGGCCACTACGGGCCTGCCTAACTTTTGCTTTGGTCCGACTAATTTTCTCCAGATTTTTTGAGCCTCTTCAATTTTTCTGTCAGTTTTATTTTTCAAATAAAAAAAAAAAACTGCAGAATTAATTCTCTCTTAATAAGAGAATTAATCCAATTAATTGTCATTATTAATCCAATAAATCCTCTTAACCAGCCTATATTTTCTTGCTCTATCAGTTGCAGAATACGCTTGCAAGAATTTCGAATTTCCTTTCCTCCTTTTTTCTGCAATCTGTTTCCTTCTACATATGCTGTCGTTTTTCCTTTCTTATCCGGTGATAGTCCGCTTCACACAGTTGAGTTCGCCATCCAGAGTTGTTTTATCCTGGGAGACAAATCGCCAACTACGGGCAGATAATTGTCTTAAGGAAACTGTATTTTTCAGGCCTCAACTCTACTGTTCCTTTCTATTAAGGTTGAAAAGTATCTTATTTTCTGTTCTTCAATTTATTTTATTTCTGTAATTTAATTATATAAATTGTATTTGTTTATTGTTATCTAACAACATGTACTAGAACGATTTTAAAATTTGGAAAATTACCAAAAATTGTGAAATTGCTCACCAAAAATCTCAATAAGTCAGAGCATTTGCACAAGAATTCTCTTTAATTCTCTGTTTCTTTTTTTCATCACTCTTCTCTAACTACAAGAGCTTTACATGGCAACCTCACGATTTATTCAGCAGCTTGTGCCTCTCGCACCTCCATTAAATGCAAAATCAATACTAATCCTTGCTGTTCCAGCCACCTACTTTCATCTCCCCCGCCTATTGTTCTTCACCGGACAGACCCAAAGTTTTGTTTTGTTAGCTTCTCTCTGTGGCTTGTTCTATACATCCAATAGGCTTAGTATGAACTTGGGATTCAATAGCCAGCTTGATGGAAATTTGTTGATGATCTAGCCATTGTTTTTTTTTTTTTTTTTTGGTAAGAATGATCTTGCCATTGTTATTATATCATATTAGTGTTATTTTTGTTTCGCTAAACAATTTTTTAGTTGTTTTTTTTTTTTTTATATATTGCCCTAGTTAGTCCATATAGATGTACTTTAAAGTTCTTAAATTTCATCGTAATAAAACTCTTTAGTCTTTCCTTTTATTTTCGCATATGAAAGTATAGAACCACACCTGTTTATAAGTAAAAAGTATTTATTTTCACATATGAAAGTATAGAACCACACCTGATTATAAGTAAAAAATATATATTCTAGTTTTCAACTATAATTAAAATATTTCTAATAAAGTATTTGTAGTATGTATATGTGCACTAATATTTTTATACTTGTATGTAGTAATTATAATTATTTTGAAAAACACATGGAATAAATATTGTAATATGTAAAACAATAAGGACTAATAAATTATTAGTATTTACCTACGGAAATTAAATGAGAATTTATTCTTGGAGTTTCTTTCTTTAGTGTTAGAGTTTTAGGCATTGACTTTTGGAGAAATTTTACAATAAACCTTGTCCACAAGGACTCTTCCAATGAGAAATCAACACAAATGTATATATATATTTTTTGATGTACTTTTTAATTTTTCAATACTCATTTTACTTGTGTGTTTATTTTTCATTGGAATGGTGCATATGGACCAGGACCATTTTAAAATTTCTATACCTTCTCTCTTCTTCAATTTCACACTCAACTTTAAAGCAGAACTTTTTTACATGTTAAAATAAAAGAAACTATTAAAAATACCCCTGTTTTAGGTTTTGTTTTTGGACTCTACCCTTTCAAAATTACTTTTCTACCTTTTTGTGTTTTCATAATTGTTAAATTGCATTTTTTTCTCAATTCATATCTTTCATACATTTTCTTTTGCAAAAATTATTTCCAAACTTTTCAAATTTACTCAAATACGTAATTATTCTTTGTTCACATTTCTCTCTTCTGTTTTTATAATTTTAATCTAATTTTGTATTTATCTCTCAATCCGTTTTTTATTTTGTCATGAGACTTTAAAAAGTTTTTTTAGTTTTTTTTTTCTCTTCGAAACAAGATGCATATGTATATATTTTTTTCCAACATTTTTTTTTTCACTGAGATATAACTCATTATACCTTTGCATCTTAAGGTATAATTACTGCAATAATTATAAATAATATAGTGATTATACCTTAGTTATACCTTAAGATACACATGTATAATGAGTTATACTTTAGTAAAAAAAAGGTCAGAATATATATATATATATGCTTCTTGTTTCGAAAAGAAAAAAAAAATTTCTAAAGTCGCATGATAAAAAAATAAAAGGTTTAAGAGATAAATGCGAAATTAGATTAAAATTATGAAAAGAGGATAGAAAAATATGGGCAAAGTAGAATCAAGTATTTTAGTAATTTTGAAAAGTTTGAAAATGATTTTGACAAAAATTTAGTATTCACGTAAAAAAATAGAAAGATGGTGCCAATATATAAATATTTTTTGTAAATCACCTTATAATAGAGGTTGGTACTCAATTATCTTTAGTAAAAATAATAATTATCAATAATATTTTTATTTTGTGACAACTTACTAAGTTGTCATACAATTTTGGTTCAAATTATAAGATAACGCACGTCAACATGCTATATTTGCGTGACCTTTTGACTTCTCCAGCGGCACAAATCTGCAAGAAGAAAAAGAAAGAATGAACAGTACCAACCACCCTCCTCACCAGACCAGCCATCCCTCTCAATGCCGTGACCATCAACCTTTAGACACCAACCGGACATTTTACTTCGAAGGATTCCCTCAAGGATGGGAAGCGTTCGACCTCCGCAAAGTTTTCAAACGTTATGGGATTGAAGGACATGTTTCCATTGCCTCGAAGCGCAACGTCAAAAAACTATGTTTCGGTTTTCTCCGTTCAAATCAGGCCCCTAATCAGATTCTTCCACGCCTGAATTCCATCAACATTGGCTCATTCCATATGCGAGCATTTTTGGCAAAATATCCAAACCCTCCACCTCGCCGCTCTCAACCGATCAGAAGACCCCTTGTCCGTAACCAGCCTCGAAAAGACTTCAAACCCTCTAGCCGTGATCATCGCACTTATGCTGCAGTTGCATCAGGTAAAGTGGAAGAAACAAACAGATTTGAATATACCGAAATAGAAGTGCAGCCAACATGGTTCTCAACAGCATGTTCGGTACGGGTTCGATCACTATCAATGATTCCGTCATTGGAAACCATAATGATCAAGCGTGGTTTCTCGATTAAGTTCCTAGCTCCAATTGGTGGACCTCGAGTGATAATTGGATTCCATTCTGCCGATGCGCTCAAGGGATTCATGGAAGACGATTGGCTCTCCTTATTAGATATTTTGCTCACTGTTGATAACTTGGAAGAGGATTTCATTGCTGATGAATATCTATCTTGGGTGGATTTCTATGGAATTCCTCTATCCCTTATCACTGCTGATTTTCTGAATTTCTTATGTTCCAAAATTGGAAAACTGATTGCTTTTGACATGAATTTGGATTGTCCGACGCGGTTAGATGTGATTTCATGCTTGTTGTCGGTCCCGGTTACTGTTAACCACGGCAAATTGTCAATTATAATTGACAATGGCGAATTGAACATTGGATGGAAGCTGCGCCCTCTATACAACTCATGGCACGAAGATGCCTTTAGCACACCTATAAGGTCTGCTCAATCAATGAACTCAGAAACTCCGGGGAATATCGTTGCTAGTAAATGTGATAGTGTGCGGCCTCCTTCTCCAATTTCAGAGAGCAAATCGGTTATTCCAGAGTCAATTCCATCAGACCCATCAGTTGACTTAGAGCTGGAAGTTTTGGCTGCAGCTGAGCACAACGATGAGATTAGAATTGAAAATGCAGACCAGAAAAAGATTCAGTCAAGGCAGCGAAGGAGGAAAGGGAAATCTATACGGTTATATGGTGAACTTGGATCTTTGGTGAATCTAGGATCTTCGTATGGAGGAAGCTGCTCTATTGATAAAAGTAACAGAATTGGTGACCACCGAAAAGAAAATCTGCAGATTGTGTCAACAATTGATGAAGCCGAAGCAACATGGCTAGTGGGAAATCGGATTGGATTGTTTTCCGAGCAAAACTGGAAATCAGCAATTCCGAAAATCAGGGAGATTATGTCTGCTTAATCTCTATTCTGGTTCTCTCATCCAGGTTCTATCCTTCTTTTATTTATGGATTTTAGCTTTATTTGTTGGAATTGTCGAGGTGGGGTGCAAAGTCCGGCCAAACTTAATTTCTTGAGATCATTGATTGTGAAGTATGGTCTTTCCTTCATTGCATTATTTGAATCTAAATGCTCAGAGATCAGTTTGCTTAATCTAAGAACTTGTTGGGGTCATTACGATTTTGATTTTACGTGTATTAGTTCGAATGGCTTGTCTGGTGGTATTATTGTCTCATGGAATACAGGCTTAATCTCCTGTTCAGTGATCGATAGTTCCGAGAAATGGGTTCTTTGTAGTTGTTTGGTCTCAGATCTTATCATTCACATTCTTGCAATTCATGCTCCAAATGATTGGTCAGATCGGGTTCTATTTTGGGAAGAATTGAATCACGTGCTCCAAGGGCTTGATAACGTCATATTGTGTGGTGATTTTAATGAGGTCTTGCTTGAGTCTGAGAGATCAGGAATTACAAATCAAGAGGCTTTGGTTTCATTCCAGAATTTTGTTAATATGCAAGAATTTCATGATTTACCTTTGTCTGGGCGTAGTTATACTTGGCATAACTCAAGATCCTACTCCAGGATTGACAGGGTCTTGGTCTCATCATCTGTCATCTCCTCATGGCCTTTTCAATGTATCAAGACTATTGACTCATCGTTATCGGACCACTTCCCTATTCTATTTCAGTCCAAGCCTCAGTCAAATATGGGTGGTCGCCCTTTTAGGGCTCTCAACTGCTGGTGGAATGATTCTAAATTTTTCCCTCATCTTGAGGAGTGTTGGCGTAGGATCTGTAATGATCCCTCGGTGTTGAATCTTGGAGCAAGATTGAGATTACTCCGTGCAAGTATTAAATTATGGCATAGGGATATATTTAATTGCTCTTTGGCTGAGATTGATACTTTGCAAGAAGCTCTGCTTTCTTTAACCTCTGATGCAAACCAACGGCCATTGTCTGACTCTATGCTGGCCGAGATTGCGAGAATCAGAGAGGATCTTAAAATAAAAAGGAAACATTTTGAATCAATTCGGCATCAGCAATCAAGAGTGAGATGGACTTTATTAGGTGATAACAATACCGCTTTCTTCCACCGAACGGCTTCCACGCGATTTAGAACCAATAGAATTTTGTTGCTTGAAGATGGGGATTCTGTTCGTCAGGATTGCAATGAAATAAAGGACAGATTTGTTGCCTTTTATAAAAAGCTTTTTTCTGCAGTGAAAGCCCCTCTTTATGATTTGGAGTGTCTTGGCTTTTCTAAGATATCGATTGAAGAGTGTCAAAATCTAGTTGCTCCTTTTTTGGAAGAGGAAATTTGGAGAGCGATTTCTTCCTCGGGTGAGAACAAGGCTCCAGGCCCTGATGGTTTCAATATGTTGTTCTACAAACGTGCTTGGCCACTGATGAAGAATGAGATAATCAATCTCTTTCAGGGGTTCTTTTTGTCGGGTCAGCTGCCCCCTGAGTTCAAATCATCATTTACTGTTTTGGTCCCGAAGATAAAAGGTCGATGTGACATTGGAAATTATAGGCCCATTTCATTAATTCATGGTATCTACAAAATTCTTTCTAAAGTGTTGGCTAACCGGTTGAAAAGGACACTTCATTCTATTGTTTCCAATTGTCAATTTGGGTTTGTGCCGGACCGAAATATTCATGAATGTTCATTTATGGCTTCTGAAATTGTGAGTCATCTCCATCAAACCAAGCAAACCGGATTTCTATTAAAATTGGATTTTAGGAGAGCATTTGACTCGGTTTCATGGGATTATCTCCACAAGGTGTCAATGGCTATGGGCTTTCCTCGTATTTGGAATAAATGGATGAGTGGATGTAGGAATGACTCCTCTACTTCTATTCTTTTTAATGGAATCCCTACCAAACCGATCTACTTGCATCGCGGGGTGAAACAAGGGGACCCCCTTTCTCCGTTTATGTTTGCTTTAGCTGCGGAAGGCTTGAAAAAAATGGTGGACAGAGCTATTTCTTTGGGCATTCTTTCTGGTTTTTCACCATTTCAGGATGGGACTGATATCTCTTTACTTCAGTTTGCCGATGATACTCTTTGCTTCCTACCTGCGTTGGAATCAGAGGTAATTGCCTTTCGAAGAATCTTACGTTGCTTTGAAACCATCTCGGGTCTCAGGATAAATTTCTCAAAGTCTGCATTGATTGGACTAAATGTCTCCTCCTCGTTCACTTCCCAATGTGCCAAATTATTGAATTGCATGGTTTCTCAACTCCCTATCACATATTTGGGAATTCCATTATCATACAAGAAACTCACTCTTTCGGATTGGAACCCATTGGTCTCTAAAGTTGAGAAACGTCTAGCTATGTGGCAAGGATCCTGTCTCTCTTATAGTGGGCGTCTGGTTCTAATAAAGTCAGTCATTAGTAGCGTCCCAATTTTTCTGATGAGCTTGTTTGAGATGCCGAAAACTATTACTAACAAACTGGAGCGCTACATGCGGAATTTTCTGTGGAAAGGAAATGCGCTTGAAAGGGGTATTAGTAAGGTCTCCTGGCAAATTATTTGCAGCCCTTGGAAGCATGGTGGCCTGCATCTCCACTCCTTATCATTAGTAAATTCTTCATTGCTGCTGAAATGGATGTGGAGGCGTCGAAACAGAAGAGTTGAGTCTCTTTGGGATGTGATTTGTTCCAGGAATAATGAATTAAGCAACTGGAACTTTGAATCCACGAATAGACTTTCACCTATCTGGAAGGGCATCATTTCATGTTGCTATAGAAATACAAAGGTTTGGGACTGTTTTGTTTCAAAAATCTCAGCCAAAATCGGAAATGGAAGCCGTGTGCGTTTTTGGAAGGATGTTTGGCTGGGTAAGGAGCCGTTGCAGAATAAGTTTGCAGACCTGTATGAGCTTGTGGTTGACCAAGATATATCAGTTAGTGAAGCTCTTCTTGCTGTCCAGCAATGCCGTGGTAGACCGATCTGGTTTAGAAGACTTCGGCTATCTGAAATGCAGCAACAATCAGCCCTTTCAGCCTTACTCGTTACTGTCCAGCTCCATCAGCCCACCTCGGATCGATTTTTTTGGTCAGGGCAGTCTTATTCAGCTTTGCTCTTCAAGCAATCCTTCTATGGTTCTCTTCCTGTCATCTCCTCCTCTTTTTCGGATTTCCTCTTGTGCTGGAAAGTGATGGCTGCTCCAAAGGTTCGTTTCTTTTTTTGGCTCGCATGTCACAAAAGATTGCCAACAAAATCCTTTCTTCAGTTCCGCCATATTGATATTTCGTCTGGATATGATTGTTGTTTTTGTCCTTCGGAGGAAACACAAGAGCATGTTTTAATTCACTGTTCAGAGAGTAGGAAAATATGGAATCACATTTTTTCTTGGTTGGGAATTAATTTTGTTACTCCATTCCTAGTATCTGATTTCTTCCTTCAGTGGCGTGAACTTTTTGGAAACCGGAAGCAGCGGTCCTTCTTCTCTGCTCTATGGCTTTATGTGGCTTGGGAGATATGGAAAAGGCGGAATAAACATTCTTTTAACCAAGGCACTAAAACTGAAGACATTTTCCTTAAAGGCATTAATCAGGCTGTTTTCTATTGGAACTGTTTTAATCAGCGGATTCTTGTTTCAGATGTAATTTTGCAATCTTTTTCGTTTTTCTCTTAGCTGTTCGTTTGTATTTTGTTCTCTTCTTGAGATCTTCTTTATATTAATATATTTTTCTCTTGGGGTGGTCTGTCGGCTTGAGTCTGTGGGGGTGTCAACCTAGTTGAGATTCTCCTTTCTCTTGCCGCTCTCCTCCCCGTATTTCTTCAAAAAAAAACATGCTATATTTGCGGCAATTTTTTTAAATTACACCAAAAGTCGTGACAAATGAAAATAGTGTGACAATTTTTTAAAATTATATTTGTAGAAAGCTTTTAGCATAGAATTTTAAGTGACAATTTGTGACAATTATTTATTATCATATAAATTTTTTTTTGTGTATTTATACTATTATGTGATAACCTTTGTTGTCGAAAGCGACATGATGATTTTTTTTTTCTTTTTTACTTTTCAATCTCTAATTTACTATTTTCTTCTGTAAAAATTTATAGTCATTTTTAACAATTTTCATCTTTCTCACGTTCTTGACAAACCTCTTCAGACTATTTGGTTTTATAAAATTTGGGGAGTCCTTATATAATATGAGAAGTTATACAGTACGCTTGGTACACCAAGTCATCCATATGTGATTAGTGGAAATTATACCTCTTTATTTAGGTATTATTTAAATTAAAATGGAGCTTAAATGGAGAATATTTGACTAAGTAATTATGTTTTAGGTTGCTTGAAAGTAGCAGTGGCAAAAGGACCAGCAATCTGTTCACTCAAGCTAGAGACTGCTGGAATTGAGGAGATTAAAAGATAAAGGCTCGCAACCTGTTCACAGAAGCTGAGAAGGCAGTTGAGTTAGGCTTTATTACTGTTGTTTCTAGAAGGAAGACAGCCCAGGTGAGGAAAATCACATGGAAATAAAGGAGACAACAAGTAGCAACACCCGCACCAACCACCCACTAGCACATGGTGATACGCCATCCACATGGAAAAGAGAGAAAGGAATGAGCAGAGTGTCCTTTGTTTTATTCAATTATTTATTTGTAGTACACATGTGATGAATTAGCCATCAAAGACTTGTCTATTAGTGTTCATGTTATGAATTTTTGTCTTGTTATTTTTATTTTCTTTCTTGCAACTCTAAGGCTGCTTGGTGCATGAGCAGAAGCAACAAGTAAGCTCGTCCAGCAGGCATGAGTAAGTGATCTCTTTTCTTGTTATTTATAAGTAATATTTATTGGCAATTGTTTTACTGTGTAATTATTTCATATTGAGAATGGCCCCCTCATACTAAGTAGATGTAATGAGACCGAGAGGAGATTTACACTATGGAAAATCCATAAAACACATGTAATCTATGAGATCGAGAGGAGATTAGTTGTATGCTAGAGGTTTTATTTTTGATAAATGCTTGTAGAACTTAAAGCGTGAAAGATTAATCTATGATGAAGAGATTTAAGTAGTTTAACTTTTTTAGAATCTATATGAGGGAGAAATCTAACTATGGTGAATTAAGAACAAGAAATCTTAGATCCATGTGCTTCTCATTACTCATAACAAATAGGAAGAGTTAACTGAAAGTGTTTGACATTGCTTGCTCAAGTCTGTGTTCGTTATTATTGTTATCATCCCACAACCTCAGTTATATTTCAAGCAACCGAAACTCTGCTGTTATTTAATTTTATTTATTGTTATAATTCGATTACTATTAATTAAATCCAAGTACTTGAAAGGAAATCAGATTTATAATCTACTTGAATAATTTAAAATTGGTTACTCTTAGTCCCTGTGTATTTGACATTTGGATTTGCCACTTTTATACTTCGACTGATCTAGTGCACTTGCTAGTGTCACTTTTGGAGATAACAGTGTGCCAAGTCAATAGCATTATGAAAAATTGTACTCTAACCAATATAAAAATAACACGTTGTAATTAATTAATTATTTGTTTAATATGATTATTTAAATAAAAATTCTAGGAGCTAAAATATAAACCCGAAATGCTAATTTATCAACCATAGATGTACAATATATGCCGTGACATGATTTTATGGGCTTAACACACAGATAACGTGGTGTTCCAGACGTATATTATAATTTCTCATATAATACAAAATGAAAACACCAATTTTATTGCATCAATAATTTATTTATATCTTAATTTGCTTTATACATATTTAATTAAAAAAATCCTGAATTCTACCCTACCAACCCAACATTGACCCCACCACATTTGACGACTTTTTATGCTTTCTCATGTTTAGCAAACATGAAATTTTTGTCTCATGATTAATCGATTAATCTCAATTATTATCTCTGCAATCATGGTTCGCAACTTATTTTTTCCTGGATTTTCTTAATATTTTACTCAATTACCCTTTATTTTTTTTAAAGCCAAATGAATTTATCAAAAGAAATAAAAATATAAGATAAGAGAGAAATTTTATTATGGAGATCAAATAATGTGGTGGCATTGGTTTTAGTGTTGATGATATTTAGTAAAATGAAGTATAACTGTAGAGCAGTGTTGCGTGTGTTTTAACGAGCAAGTGCACCCGATCACAACTAGTATAAAACAACTTTTTAAGTCTAAGTATCGATCCCATGAGGGATGTGAATAAAGACTACTAGCTTCTTAAAATCTTTATGTTATCCAATGGAACAAGATGAAAGTGATAAACTAATCTACCTAATCTACCTACGTAAGGCGACCATAAGAGAGTAAGGGATAGAACAAGGATCAAAAGTAAGTTAAGGTGTTGGGATCCTATTGAAGTCTAGCTAATAATGTATTTACTTGAGTTTTTGAGTTGGGAAGTTAGGTACTTTCAACAAGAATTTAGGCTAAGGCAATGGTCATGCTACAAAGCCGACTATCTTATTCTCTTTAACCGTTTGGTCATTCACTTTAAAGGAAACTAAGATACAATAGGTTCAATGAAAGTCCGGCTAAGTGTTAGTTAAGCATGAATCCCCACAATCTAACCTAAGGTTTGGTCATTCAATAGATTAGAAGGCTGAAAACTCTAGATCTAAGGTTCAAGAGGCAATAGCCAATGGTCAATCAAACCTTTAAGATCTAATTATGGGTAGCTAAGCCATTTATAGATGCTGAAACAGGAAGCTACCAAAGGGCCATTTGCTGGATTGAAGACAAAGACAGCTTGAAGCAGATGGAAACCTATTAAATGATTTCTGCCATGAACGTGTTTAAAGTGTCAAAGATAATAATAAAAGCTATGATTGGGTCTTACCTATCAGCTTAAGCTTTTAGGTTAATTGGTTCCATGACATGGTATCAGAGCCGCTTAGATCTAGAGGTCAAGGGTTCGAATCCTGGCAGCTCCATTTGTTGATTAAAAATTCAACACATGGTAACGTGGGCATGTGTTATACACGCTTCAAGCCCAAAGGGCATTCATGTGCGGAGGAGTGTCAGAGATAATAATAAAAGCTATGATTGAGCCTTACCTATCAGTTTAACCTTTTAGGTCAAATGGTTCCATGACATAAAGCTGGTGAATGAAAATGGGTTCTTCAATTATTTTGGGAAAGTAGTAGTTGCAGAAGAGAGAAGGATGGAAGATGGGTTTCATGAATGTGTTTGCCGGAAAAAGATTCAATTATTTGGAAGATGACATTTGCAGATGGCAGAAAGATAGGCTATTGCAAATGGACAATTTCTTACAGATGCGTGAACTTCAGCTGGAGAGGACTGGTGGTCTTTCAAGGGAGAGCTGATGGCCATTTACATATTACTCCTTTGAATTTCTCAAATTGCTACTCTAATCCCAAAAGATTCCACTGATTTGCAATTGAGCTCTTAAACTCCAATCGAAGAAGAATACTACAAGAAATTCCCAAAATCACTCCAATACACCAATAAAATCAAATGCATTAGGGAATTAAAAACATGTAATTTCTAAGACTAACTAGTAGCCATTCTCCATTTTTTAGAATGCTTGATGCTAATACAGATTCCAATGGGAATACAGCCAACAACTACGGTAAACAAATTTGTCGACAGTGTAAGCAGGTCAGAACAGTAATTGTAGCCCACCTTACAAACCAAAATGCTAGTTCTATTCTTATCTCATCAATTTCTCTCTATATATACATATTACAATCCTTTTTCTTTTTCTCTAGTTTGAGTTGGTTTTTAATAATCAGTTGCGGAGCAACACACTACGTACATATGATTGTAAAATTTTTGTTTAATTGTTTCTTAATTCATTGACTGATTTTCATTAGTATAACTTAAAATATAAATTAAAAAGAGATAGGGATAAGATATTACGACCATAAGTAATCTTCCTCACATCATTATGCTCATCTCACATTCTGCATGTTACAAAGAATATTCAAAATAATTATAAAAACTTAATTAGGCCATACAAATATTTAAGATACTTATCTTTTTTCAGTATCAAATGACTTTATATTTTAAATTGTTAAATATTTTACAAAATTTTAAATTGTTTATATTTTACAAAATTAAAAGTAAATAGATACTTATCTTTTTTCAGTATCAAATGACTTTATTAAGCTCCGTATTAAAGTGAATAAAAAATATTCACTTAATTTTATTTTTTTTATTGTTTGTGACCTAAAGGAAAATTAAATTAATTTTTTAGTCAAATCAATATTCAAGATAATTTATATTTTATAAAATTAAAAAATAAATGGCTACTTTTTTTTTTTTTTTTTTTTGTCTCAAATGACTTAATTATGCTCTGTTTTTTCTTAATTTTATTTTCCAGTGTTTATAACTTAAAAGAAAATAAAGCCAATTTTTTAGACAAAATAAAAATCAAGAGGCAGTTTAGTTCTAGTGGAGAGAAAAAAAAATGAACTTCTTTTAGAAATAAAGCAAAATAATTTTTTATTTCACAAAAACAAAGTTATTTTTCAATAGAGAAAGAACATACATATTTATTCTCTTCCTAACCGTTATTTTCTTTTGTAGTTATTATTCTTTCCAAATATGAAAAACTATTTTATTTAAGAAAATATTTTATTTGATAAATATTTGAGTAAGGAAAATTATTTTTCTTAAATTAAGAGGAGTACTAAAATGTTTTAAAAGTTGTTATTTTTTGAAAATTAATTTTTCTATATATTAATCTGTTGAAATCGAAATATAATACAGGTATATTAATATAGTAGTAATAATAATTATGATAGTTATTATAGTGATTTTAAAAAAAAGATGCATCAAACTTTTTTAAAGTTTATTTGATATAAAATTATATTTTAACAATGTAAATTATTTAGTATATTTATGAAATAAAAAATATTAAAAAAAATACAATTAATACTTAACTTGCTAAAAATTATAATTTTATTTTTTATTTATATTGGTAATGTAAATTATTAAGTTTTACACATATATATAGCCGCTCCGCAGAAACAGTTATTTATTATTATATTGTAAAACATTATTAATTAGACAACGACTTTTCAATGATTTCAAATTGATTAATCGACTCTACTGATTAAGAAAAAGATTAAATGTAAAAATATCTTAAATATTAATTAAAAAGTTCAATTTTATCCTTAATATATTAAATAGTTTAACTGTGACCATAACATTGATATTTAAGGTTAAACCTCTCATCAACTTTTTTTGTCTATTTCATTAACACTTGAGCACATTAGCGCTTTGTGATCACTGGAAAAACTAAAAATTACCTATTTATTAATTAGACCTATCTATTTCTTTCTCATGTTCACTCTCATCATTTTTAACATGGCAGCTACTAATAAAGGGTCGACCATTTTGCTAGTCTACTTAACTAATTTTCCAAAATTTTGATTAGCAACAACACAGATTTACGAAATTTAGTTGGTTTACTAATAATAAGATGTTGATGTGGTTAAATGTCAATAGAACTAACAGAAAATTGAGAAATTATGTTATTCACGAGCTAAACTAGGTGGTAACGTTACGCTCAATTCTACCATTTAATATGTTAGGAGTAAAGTTGCAATATCAATTAACTCCTTTAAGTAGGCATTTGGAATCATATTAGCCTAGAATATATAACACGTGTGAGCATATGATTGGTTGTTTTTTGACATGTGTCACTTCTTTGATGATGACTTGTGTCAGTTTGTACTAATTTGAATTACTCCTTTATGTTGGTATTTGAAATCAAATCAGTTTAACATAACATGTGTTAATTTATTGTTTTTCAATATATAAGTATTAATTTTTCCATGCTAACATGTGTGGATTTGAACTAAATTGACAGGAAATTATACATTAAACCTGGTCCATATGGATCTTTCCAATGAAAAACTGACACATAAGTGTTTTTTATTTTTCTAATGCTCATATTGCTTACGTGTCAGTTTTTTATTAGATCAGTCCACATGGACCCGGTCTACTATAAAATTTCTCCTAAATTGACTCTAAATATTAATTTTACGAGCTAAATTAATATTTACAGTACACTTGTCCGGACTAAATCAAATTTTAAGTAAAGTTTAATTTGGTTTATTTTTCAAAGAAAAAAGGAGACCTCACTTAATATATTAAAATATGTGCAAATCATGACTATGTATAAATAAGAGGAAGGCAAAGAATAATAAGGCAGACTTTTGGTTTGATTGAATCAAAATATTAGCCAAAATGAAGGCCTTTCTTATGATTTGCATTCTCTTATCGGCTTCTTTTCTTATCATTCCCTCCCCAACTATTGCTCGCCAATTGACTCACTCCGGTAAGAATTCATCTCCTTAATATAACAATTAACCACTAAACTTTCTCCTCAAAATAAATTTTGTTGTTAAAGAGTTATTATAGCAGCGATATTTTTAAAATTGTTGTGCTCGTTATATATATTTATACAATGACAACAAAAATATATGGTTTTTTTTTTTTTTAATTGTAAATATATATGTGTATTAACACATGATTTTAGGGTAATAACATGCAACAATTTTTTTTTTTTTTTAATTTCTTTCGAAACCAATGGCATCATTCTTTATACATTTGACAGCAGAAGGATTCGCTGTCAAATCTAATACATCTTCTTTTGTGTTTTTATTTTTTATTTTATTTTTAATTTTAGTTTTATTGTTCTCTTGAATTTCTTTATGTTAATTTCATTTTCTAAATTTACAGATCTTGAGTATCAAAAATTGAACTTCATAATTTCACATAAAATACATTAACCCTTAGGTTAAAAATTGTATGCATTAGTTTTCATTTTGTAAAAATATTAAGAAAATTACCAATTATCTAATATAATTTGCTCTAAATGATGCAGCAGAAGCTGTCAATGGTGAAGTAATTTTGAAGGAAGATGGTGTGTTGGATGATAATGGAAATCGTGCAAATAAACCAAATGAACCGACATATCGTTGTAAGCGTGGTCAAAATTCAAATTGCTGCCCTCCTTCCAAGCCTAAATGTTAAGCCTGGGAAAATTATATAGAAGCTTGGGTCAAATGTGATCAATTAGCAGAAATAATTGCCAAGCTTCGGACAAATATATATGTGTGTGGTGAAAAATAAACTGGTAATGTAAGATCAACATGTACGCTTTTTTCTATAATAATATAAGCAATTTCATTGTCGTTATTTATTATTATTATTATTATTATTTATGAACTTTTAATTTATTCCTGAAGTGATGTTCTTGACCGAACACAGAAAGAAAAGTTAAGAGTTGTGTAATTTATCCATTTTGCTCCCAAATCTGAATGTGAAAAATCAAATGTAGCTAGTGAAATTTATTAGATATATTGAAGTCAATTTTTCCTAAATCTTGTTGGCAAACACGTGCTCCTCATGTACTTTCTCACTTTAGGTTGACCGATTATATAAAGCTTTCTTTGTACTCTGCATCTTAAATTCAATTAATGAGAATTCAATTACTTCTTTTCTTCTTTTGTAATAAAATTTGATTAATTAATAAACTGATGAGAAATCAATATTAATCCTTGCTACCAGCCACCTGCTTTCATCTCCCCCGCCTATTTGTCATCACCGGACAGACCCATAAGTTTGTTTTGTTAGCTTCTTCTTGTTCTATACATCCAACAGGCTTAGTATGAAGTGGGATTCACTAGTCAGCTTGATGGAAAATTTGTCGATGATCTAGCCATTGTTAATATATCATATTGTTTCCCTAAACAATTTATTAGTTCCTATATTGTTAATCCATATGTATGTAATTTAAAGTCTTTAAATTTTATCTTAATCAATTCTTTAGCCTTTCCATTTATTTTCGCATATGAAAATACAAAACCACACTTGATTATAAGTAAAAAATATATATTCTAGTTTTCAACTTTAATTAAAATATTTCCAATAAAATTTTTGTAGTATATATATGTGCATTACTATTTTTATACTTATATGTAGTAATTATAATTATTTCTAAAAACACATGGAATAAATATTGTAATATGTAAAACTATAAACACTACTAAATTATTAGTATTTACCTAAGGGAATTAATTGAGAATTTATTCTTCTGTAAAAATTTATAGTGATTTTTTTAAAAAAAATTTCACCCTTCTCACTTTCTTGACAAACCTCTTCGGCCTATTTGGTTTTATAAAATGCTTCTAAACTCCCTATTGTTCGCGTTGGTAATTCAATTGTTTCCGTTAATAATTGTTCGTTGAATTTGGATAATATGCTTTTTGTTCCTAATTCCTCGAATAATTTATTATCTGTTTATGCCCTAACAAACTCTAACCCCGTTTCTGTTGAATTTTTCCCTAATTCTTTTCTTATCAAGGATTTGGCAACGAGGAGGATCCGATATAGAGGCCGGAGTAACAACAGGCTGTGCTCGCTTTGTTTAGATGTAGTGAATAAAAAATGTGTTAATGTAGCTTCTTTGAGTACTTGGCATGACCGTTTAGGGCATGCCTCTATGTCTACTGTTGAACATTTGCTTCATTCTAATAAAATTCCTATTTCTAATTCTCATAAATCTGTGTGTACTTCATGTTGTGTCAGTAAAAGTCATAACGGTCATGCCTCTATGTCTACTGTTGAACATTTGCTTCATTCTAATAAAATTCCTATTTCTAATTCTCATAAATCTGTCTGTACTTCATGTTGTGTCAGTAAAAGTCATAAATGGCCTTTTTCTTTGTCTAATTTTGTTTCGCGGGAACCCCTTAAATTAATTTGTGCTGATGTTTGGGGTCCTACTCTTGTGGTTTCTGTTGATGGCTATCGGTATTATGTTGTGTTTGTGGATCACTTCAGTAAATATTCTTGGATCTATTTTATGCTCAAAAATCCAACATGCATGATATATTTGTTCAATTTCGGACCCTTGTTGAAAACTATTTTAAGAAGTCCATTAAGACTTTCGAATCCGATGGTGGGGGAGAATTTATAGCCCTCTAGCCCTTCTTCCACACCCATGGCATTTCCCATCACATGTCCTATCCCTACACCCCTGAACAGAATGGGACTGCAGAATGCAAACACTGTCATATTGTTGAACACGGCCTTGCTCTCCTCCATCGCTCCCACATTCCCCTTCAATACTGGACCTATGCCTTTGGCACCTCGGTTTATCTTATAAAATGCACACCTATGGCACAACTACATAATCGAAACCCCTACCAAATTCTCTTCAATGACCAACCAAATTATCATGCACTTTGGATTTCTGGATGTTGTTGCTATCCATGGCTCAAACCGTATGCCAAAAACAAGTTTGATTATAAGTCTTATCCGTGTGTCTTCATGGGTTATAGTCGTCTCCATAAAGGGTATATATGTTATGATCCAGTCTCATCCAAATTTTTTTGTCTCACACCATGTCTTGTTTGATGAACAGGTATTCCCCTTTTCGAAGATTAATGATGTGTTGCCCTTGGAGAGGAGATCCATTAAGAACTCCCCCTACAAGTCAACTTTCTGATACTTGTACCCCCAAATGCATCCCCTAGACAACCACCACAGTCTCCAAAAACTGCACCTCTTCCACCTGCTCAAACACCTGTACTCTCACCAACACCAGTCCGACCTCCTCCCTCCACTGAACTCCCCCCTTCCACACCTGAATCACTGTCAGTCTCCCCTCTACCGTCCAGCAGCCATGTATCGTCCCCTCAAGATGTCCATTTATGTGCTGACCTGTCCACTTTTGGACGCCTTGCATCCGCCTCCTCCTCTCTGCCACTTTCATCGCTGCCCAGCTCTGTCGCCATTCTGGCACCAGCTCCACGGCGAATGGTTACCCGTCAAATGACTGAAGCCGCGGTCTCTGCTACATATCAAAAAGCCCTTCACCTTTCTTCAAGCGTATAAAATCCCTGAGTGGCGGGATGCCATGACTTCAGAATATAATGCTTTGGTTGGCAATGGTACATGGTCTCTTGTGCCTCCCAGTGCTAGTCAAAATATTATTAGGTGTCGGTGGGTATTTAAATTGAAGCAAAAGGCAGATGGTAGTATTGATCGGTATAAAGCTCGACTTGTCGACAAGGGATTCATAAGAGGCCAGGAATTGATTATTTTGAGACATACAGCCCTGTCATTAAGCCTGCTACTATTCATCTTTTGTTGGCTGTTGTTGTTTCCTTGAATTGGACAATCACTCAACTTGATGTGAGCAATGCGTTCTTGCATGGGAATCTGGATGAGACTGTATTTATGGAAAACCTCCTGGCTTTGTGAATCTCGAATTTCCTACGCATATGTGTCGGCTTCATAAGTCTCTGTATGGATTGAAACAAGCACCGTGAATGTGGCACCATCGGTTGACAGATGTTTTATGTTCTATCACAAAGTTTTTATTCGGATTTTCTGTCTTATCTATGTTGATGATTTGCTAGTATTGGGTAGTCATCTGTCTTTTGTTGATGATCTCATTCGCAAGCTTTAGTCCCAATTTGCTATTCGCAATCTTGGTAATTTATCTTATTTTTTGGGAGTTGAGGCCACTTGGTGCAAGGATGGTCTTTTTCTGTGTCAAACCAAGTATATCCAGGACCTTCTTCGCCGGACCCAAATGGAGGGCTGTTATGGAGTTGCGACACCTATGGTTTCTAAAGATAAGTTCATGTTGGAATTGGGCTATCCTTTCTCGGACCCGACTGCACACCGTGGTGCTCTTGGGTGTTTACAGTACCTGTCTCTCACTAGACCGGATATCTCCTTTGCGGTGAATAAATTGTCTCATTTTATGCATGCTCCTACAAATTTACACTGGCAGGGTGTCAAACGCTTACTCCACTACTTGCAGAAAACTAGCAATTTTGGGCTGTTTCTTCACCGTGCTTCCGGCTTAACACTTCAAGGATATACTAATGCCGATTGGGCAGGGAGCTTAGATGATCGAAAATCTTCCTCTAGCTATGCCATTTACCTTGGTCGTAACTTAGTCTCATGGAGTTCTAAGAAATAGCAGTCCGTTGCCCGATCCTCCACTGAAGCCGAATACAAGGCATTGGCCACTGGTGCCTCTCAGATTGGTTGGCTACAAATCCTGCTACAGGAAGTGGGTTTTAAACTTCCTCTAGTCTCGTGGTTGTGGTGTGACAATCTCTCGGCCACCTATCTCACTCTCAATCCTGTCTATCATCAAAGGAGTAAACACTTGGAGGTTGAGTTCTTTTTTGTTCGCGATAGAGTCTCCAACGGCCTCTTGCGTGTTAATTATGTGCCCACTCGAGACCAAGTGGCATATATTCTTACAAAGGCCTTACCAAAGGATCGATTCGTTCCGTTTCGACGCAAGTTGAGCATCTACCCAACCCCTACTCAACTTGAGGGAGGGTAATAGTGTTATATGTTATATATGTAATTAATTGTCTATCTGTGATATATGTGGAATACCTGTAATTAGGGTAGGTCATCCCTATGTATAAATACTTACAATATCAATGAAATCCTCACTGCCTCCATTCTTTAAATATATCATACTAGTGTTATTTTTATTTCACTAAACAATCTATTGGTTCCTATATTTTTACATATTACCCTAGTTAGTCCATATATATGTACTTTAAATTCCTTAAATTTTGTCTTAATCAATTCTTTAGCCTTTCCATTTATTTTCGCATATGAAAGTACAAAACCACACTTGATTATAAGTAAAAAAAAATATATTCTAGTTTTCAACTTTAATTAAAATATTTCTAATAAAATTTTTGTAGTATATACACCACAAGAACTCCTAGTGTTTGTGTCAACAATTTAATTGTCACAAAAATAGTTGTAACAAAAAGTCTATTATGTGTTACAATAGTTTTTATACATGTCACGAAAATTAATATCGTCACATATAATTAAAGTTTTCCGTGACAATGTTTTTGTAATTGTAACTAATATTATTTTTGTTACGGTTGCAGTTGTAACTGAAAATTTAGAAAACTTTACAATACATTTTTGGTTAACACAAAAATTAATTACGTGACATAAAAAAGAAATTGTTACAAGTAATTTATTAATTGTATGACAACAATTTTTGTTTGAAACTAGAATATTTTTTTTTTCAATTATTAGTTGTAACTAAAATTATTAAATATGTGACAATATTTTTGTAGTTGTTACAGAAACTTATTTTGTTACAATTTAATATAGATTGTTACAATATTGATTTTATCTGTATTCTTATATCTAAATTTATTGTTTACTTTTATCCTTCTCTTCCCCCTTGGGATAAACCACGTTTTTCCCTTTAAAAAAAAAAAAAACTCTGTTTTTCTCTCCCTGCCAAATCGCCGCACTCCTCTAAAACCTAGCACCAGCGTGGCTGCCACAGCCATCACTGCAACAACTCCTCCCTCAGTTCTCAACAACACAACTCAAATGCACCAGTAGCCGTGCCTCCTCTTATAGCCCGTCTTGGAATCGCTCTTATTGTTGTGGCTGTCGGACTTCCTTCTCTTTCGCGAGTTCTGAAAATTGCGGAAGAACAGAGGCGCTACCAATCTTTGTCTTCTCATTCCCTAAACTTATTTTGATTTTCTTTACTTAATTTATGAGAATTTAATTGATTGAATTTTCTATCCATGCGGGATTACGGGTTTGTTGGGCTCTATTCCCTAAATTAATTTTATTTTTACTTAATTGATGAGAATTGAATAGATTCATATGGAATTGGGACTATGGGTTTGATGGGTGCCACTCTAACGCATTATTGGTGAATTCTTTGTTGTCTATGGCCTTTTCATTTCGTTCAATTCCAAATTTGGGTTCTATTAGTTTTTTTTTTTTTTCCTTTCTTTCTTATTAGGTCCTTGTGTTGTTCAGTATGTTTTTTTTGCTAGCTAAAGAGGATGCCCCTGCTAAATATTCTTTTTTGATGAGGTAAATGCGATAGGTACTGCTTGGTTTCATACAAATTTGAGCCAATCTTGGTGAAACTTCTGAATTAGGTACTAATTTATAGAACTTTTGCTGCAATAACATAATGTTTTTGTATCATCATGTGAATTTGTGAAATTTAGTTCTAATGTAGTTTTTGCAAATGGTTTGATGTGCTGCAGGTGTCAAGAAAGTGATGGTAAGTTCACAAAATTTCTCTTGCTTTCTTCGGTCATATCTATATTTCATTTCTATTTTTATATCAGTGTTACAAACATAATTTAAATTTTCTGATTCAGATTATGAAAGAAATGTCTAATACTAGTATGTTCTTTTCTTTTCTCACTTATTGTTACAGGTAAGTCTTGTTTTGGGTACTTGAAGGAATGGTGTGAATCTTTTGCATATTGTTGGCTTTGGATCATGTGATCAAGTTTACCTTCTTTTCTTTTTTTCTTTTTTTTTTTTTTATCTCTCTCTATCTGTGTAGCTTGTAGGATAAATTGAATTTTAATAGCTTTTCAATTTTGATTATTGTAATAAATTTATATTACAAGTTAATAAATGAATTTCGTTCTGTATATTAATGTTCCATTTACTTATTTTTATCAACATATATATTATATTTCGATACTTAACAATAATTGACAGAATGTGTGTCTAAAAATAAAAAAATCAATTTGAAATGTTATTTTAGAAACTATTAGAAGAAAAGTTGTCAATAGTTTATATTATGTGACAATAAAGATTGTCACATTTAGTTTTGTTCGTGACAATTAATTAAATTGTCATGCGATTTTAGTTTAGATTGCTAGCTAATTTGTGACAATATGAGGTATTTGTGATGATTTTTTTTTATTTTTCATTACAATAAAAGTTGTAACAAAAGGAACTAGTGTGACAATTGTCGGAACCGTACCGACGGGCGGAAAATCTTAGTTTTAATTTAATTTTTATTTAATTCAGTTTTTTATGATTATTCGCGTAATAATTTATTATGATATCTGTTTGATAACAAACTTTTATAGAGTCGCCACCAATCGATTTTTGGTCCGATTGGACACCTTAAATAACCAGAGATTTATATGGGTTCGTTTGCTAATTACGTATAGGGAAGATAAAAATCACCCTACCCCGCCCATAATTGGTACTAAAGTCGTAAATTATTCTTGTGGGATGTATTTCTTTCATGCTTTTATATCCATACGCGGATATAGAAAAATTACATATTAGCTAGGTATATATTCAAAATGATGCTTTACTTGAATTAATTTTATTTATTTATATCCATATCATGGACATAAAGATGATTACATGAATATTACATTTTTGCTTAATTAAACTATATATTTTACATCCATAACATGGATACAAAGTATATACATATCACATTTAACATAAATACGGTAAATATGCAAATATCCATTATATAGGTCATACATCCGTGCTCAAGACAAAAGCAATGAAGGATTTTATACTGCTTTTATTAAAACGAATATTTAAAGCTAATTTGTAATAAAGCTTATGACATTACTAGCTTGGTCATAATATAAAGTTAATTGCATTAATGTAAATTAAACTTTAATTCCACAACCATAGCATAGTCATGAAATTAAACCTCTAAAATCATACATATAAAAAAATTTATCCCGAGTCATTTATTAAATTTTGAAATTTTATTAATTATGTAAAATCTAAGTTTAAAGCTTCTTTTAGTTAATTCCTATCTTATTTATATCCATGACATGGACACAAAAAAAAATTCGTATTTTACTTCCATAACATGGATGTAAGATATACATATATCATAGATAAGAATTTTAATGAAAAAAGTGATAAGAATTTTATATTACTTGCTATTAAAATAAACAATGAAAATAAAAATTAGTGATTGTAATATAAAGTTAACCATATAAATTAACTTAATTTATATCCCCAACTATAATATAGCTATGAAATAAAACCCCTAAAATTACACGTGTACAAATTTATTTTATGTCATTTTAGTTTTCAATTTAGAAATCTTTAAATTTTATATACCCAAATTTTTTTAATTAATCCCTAACAAGTCTACATGTATATTAATGTGGAGATTAAAAGGAATATTAAGATAAAAGGGCTTAATGCTCGGCTGGGCCACCATCCATTCTTAAACTGATTTCTTCTTAGGCCCAAAATCCAGGCCTTGACCCGGATCTAACCGGACAATTCTACCCAGTGGTAAATACCCATCATATATAAACTCTCCTTCCTATTTTTAAACCCTAAGAACCATTCTTAAACCAGTAGCCTCCCCTTTTCTCTCTACAGACCTTAAAATCCAGTTGCCGCTCCCTTCTTTCCAGCTGTCGCCTCCTTTCCGGCCGCGTCTCTCTCTCTCTCTCGACTTCATCCTCGCCGGCGATCAGTTCTACTTTCCACCCATCTTATACCTGCCGCCGATTTTGCATCTCGCTCCGGCCGTCGGCTTTCTCTTCACCTCTCTCTCGGTCTCGATCTCGCCGCCGTCGACTGGTTTCATTTTTCCGGCCTGTGCTCGGTTTCTCTCTTCTGGGTTGAGTTTTTGTTTTTGTTTTTTTGTTTTATTTTTATTTTTATTTTGTGTTTTGTTCTTCTCTCAACAGATCTAGAGAGACTAGATCAAGTCCCTCCATCAGAGGTTCCCCGGGATCCGCCATGATTGAATGCCGTTACCGGCGGTATTGAAGGTATTCTCCGACCATTGCTTTTATTTTTGCCGTTGTAGTTTTTTTTTGGGCTGGTTGGTGCTCTTTTGATGTTTTCTGGAGTATAGTTCTGCTTCTTCTTTTTTTTACTTTTGGGTTAGATTTCTGTACTCGATTTTCTGGTTGAGGTACAGGTTTTTGCTTTATGCATTTTTGTTGTTCTGTGATCTGTATTTTTGGGTGATTAGGGATTGGTATTTTTTTACTTGATTTTTCTGGTTGAGATGCAAGCTTTGCCTTCTGGCTTTTTGTGATATTTGGTGTATGTTTTACAATAGGTGAAGTCTAGAAGAAATCCGGACAGTAAGAGGAAACGAAGAAATTGATATAATTTGTTGAGACTAGAAGAACCAGAGCCTGGCCCTTCTCAGAGAATAGGATTTTGTCTCTGGTTTTTTTTTTGTATCTGCTTTTCCGTGTGGTGTATGTTTTTTATATATATCTCTGCCTCTTCATGTGTGTTTTCTGTGCTTGTGGGACTGCCCTTTTATAGGCAAAGGAGGGGCAGTCCCCAAACTTGTAAAATTAGAGAGTTTTTAAGGCCAAAGCTGTAATTTTAGTGATTTTGGGTTTTGCCCCTTGTGTAATTTTAGGGACTGATTTTATTATTAGGTTGGCCATACTTTGTGCCATACCTTGTTTCTTTTGCTGCCTAAATTGGACTCTATTTAATATTATTATCATTTTTATTGCTAAATTCTGTTATTATTATTATTTTTTTTTCATTAATCTTGTAAAAAAAACTATAAAAAATCATTTAATTTTTTGTGTGCATTTTATTAGTAATTCAATTTTTAAAATTTCAAAAATTAAAATATATTGTTAATCCGTGAATTACGCGTAGAAAAATAAAATTAACCCGGACAAAATCGGGTATCTACAGTTGCCCCCCTTTGTATAGCTTTAAGAATTTAAAGTTATACAAAGTAATATTAGATACCGATTTTGTTAATTTTGTCACGACTATAGCATAGCCATTAAAACCTGTTTTTTACAAAACCAAGGATATGACTTTAAATCCCAAAACATGTATTATTATAATGATATCAGCTTATGCTCTAATAACAAACTAGGGAATTATATCCGAGGCTGTTAATCTAGTTAAGCCAGCGAAACGTTACTTTTTGTTGATCTTGTCGTGATCAGACCTTAAAGTGAAACATACATAACCAGATCCGTTCCAAATTTCATCGAAATTGATTGTTTCACAATCGAATTTTGAAAACATGATTGATTTTCACGTAATCAGATCCGTATCAATTTTTACCGAAATTTGACCACTTCGTGATCGATTTCTCAAGTAGAAAAATTGGGATCAGTAATTTGGGAATTGAAAACCAAATGAGATCAATCACATGATGATTAAATCTCACAAACAGAAAATTTGGAATCAATTTTCCAATAATTGAAATCCGAATGAGTTCGATCCTGTGACGATCAAATCTCACAAGCAGGAAATTTGGAATCAATTTTCTAATAATTGAAAAATGAGATCGATCATGTGACGATCGAAACTCACAAGCAGGAAATTTGGAATCAATTTTCTAATAATTGAAAAATGAGATCGATCATGTGACGATCGAAACTCACAAGCAGGAAATTTGGAATCAATTTTCTAATAATTGAAAAATGAGATCGATCATGTGACGATCGAAACTCACAAGCAGGAAATTTGGAATCAATTTTCTAATAATTGAAATCCGAATGAGATTGATCACGTGGCGATCAAATCTCACAAGCAGGAAATTTGGAATCAATTTTCTAATAATTGAAATCCGAATGAGATTGATTACGTGACGATCAAATCTCACAAGCAGGAAATTTGGAATCAATTTTCTAATAATTGAAATCCGAACAAGATCGATCACGTGATGATCAAATCTCACAAGCAGGAAATTTGGAATCAATTTTCTAATAATTGAAATCCGAACAAGATCGATCACACGACGATCAAATCTCACAAGAAGGAGATTTGGAATCAATTTTCTAATAATTGAAATCCGAATGAGATCGATCATGCGACGACCAAATCTCACAAGCAGGAAATTTGGAATCAATTTTCTAATAATTGAAATCCGAATGAGATTGATCACGCGACGATCAAATCTCACAAGCAGGAAATTTGGAATCAATTTTCTAATAATTGAAATCCGAATGAGATTGATCACGTGACGATCAAATCTCACAAGCAGGAAATTTGGAATCAATTTTCTAATAATTGAAATCCGAATGAGATCGATCACGTGACGATCAAATCTCACAAGCAGGAAATTTGGAATCAATTTTCTAATAATTGAAATCCGAATGAGATCGATCCCGTGACGATCAAAACTCACAAGTAGGAAATTTGGAATCAATTTTCTAATAATTGAAATCCGAATGAGATCGATCACGTGACGATCAAATCTCACAAGCAGGAAATTTGGAATCAATTTTCTAATAATTGATATCCGAATGAGATCGATCACGTAACGATCAAATCTCGCAAGAAAGAAATTTGGGATCAATTTTCCAATAATTGAAAAATGAGATCGATCACGTGACGATCGAAACTCACAAGCAGGAAATTTGGAATCAATTTTCTAATAATTGAAATCCGAATAAGGTCGATCGTTTCACGATCATATCCTGCCAGCAAGGAATTTAAATCGATTCTTGTCATGGGAATTAATTTATATTTTTCAAATCTTCATCTTGCGGTTATGACATAACCGTAAAATTATTAGAAGTTCTTTGTAAAATCGACTATGTAGTAATCGCTTGGAGGATCAAATTAAATTGATGGTTGAATTAAATATGAAAGAAAATTTTTACTAATTTTTGGTTGTTTAATGGTCATCGCATGATCATTAAATATTCCTATAAATCATTATCGAGTTAATTTTTAGAACTACAAAGCTACACCTATTAAAGGGAGCTAATCGTAGTAAAATAATCAAACTGCTACAGGGAGCCGCTCTCAAGAAGAAAAGAAATGCCCCTCATTTCAAATTATGAGAACTATAATCACAGGTGATTTGATTGTGAAAAAGATAGAGTTTGATTCCACAAACTCTGTTGCTAAGGGTTTGATTTCTTGTAAAAGATTGATTCTTACCTTGAGTAGGTTCAACCAGAAATGGTTCTGTTAAAAAAAGTTAAATTCTTTCTTGACTCAATGGACTGTGATCACAACGAGTTAGAAAAACTTGACCCTACGAACTCTATCGTTAAAGGTTCTACTCTTGACAAATCGCCTTGCTCATCGTTAAGGGTTCAACTTTGAAAGGTTCTTGCTTCAATCTCCTGGACTCGAATCACAAGAGGTTTAGTCTTCGAAAAATGAAAAGATTTGACCCCAAGGACTCCAATTGATAGGGTTTGCAAAGGGTAAAGCTGACTTGTATCAGTCGACTTTTGATGAAAGATTGAAATTGGCATGCCCTAGTCAAATTTCAAAAAGGTGGGAATTAACTTGAACTAGTCGAATTTTGAGAAGAGTTGAAATTGATCTTTATATTAATCAAATTTCACAAGACAGAGAATTAATTCTGACTGACATCCAAATTCAGTCAAAAGGAGAATCAACTTTTTATTGATCGAAACCCAAGAGACAAAAAGTGAACTTTGACTGATATCAGTTGAAAGATATGCTTGATGCTTAATCCCTGTGTTTCCATCAAGGGTTTGATTTTGACAAAATTAAACAAGGATATGCTTGTAAAAAAACTTTAAACATTTTGACACAATATTTACAGTGGGCATGCTTTTTGAACACAAAATGCTAAAAGTAATTGAATTGCCACACAGCTACCCTTTAAAATGACAAGCAAATATAATTTTTGTAAAAGATAACTAAATAAATTAATTTGTCTTTTTATGAAAATATTCTTAGAGGAATCTTCATGGAAATGTATGATATGATTTTTCTAAAATGTTTTATCAAATACTGAAAAATCAAAATTGGTTTAAGAAGTAAATGAATAATTTAATTCAGAACACTTCTTTGATTCATTCATATATATAACCGAGGAAAAATCAATGTTGCCTTTTTAAGAAGATACATTGATGGCATCAATTATCTTTCTTAGATTTTTGAATATGTATCGTCTTGTGTCTCCAACAAGTCTTTAGAGTACTTTTTCTACTTTGAATGCCCTGTTTTATAGTGATTATTTCTTCAAACGAATAATCTCGGTTTTTCTCATGAGATTTTTCCTTTCGAAGAGATTGGTGCAATCATTCAAAAGCTCTGCACATAGTCCATACCCCGAGAATTCTTTTTGCTAAATTGAACAGCTCTTGGAAGAATAAAAGTGATGGTTTAATCTTCGTTTTATGTTTTATTTTGAACAAATTACTTGCAGTAACCTATTCCACTTGCAGCTTGTTTGAGCGAGACATCGGCGTTCATCTATGAACTTTGCCCCCCCATTCTTATGAGTAAGTTGTTGATCCAAAAATTATGCATTTTGGTCAAAAGACCTAAATTGCTTGCTGTCCTTAGGGATCTCTTAGTGCAATACACATGGATTTCTAGAGAATTATCCATCTTGTGGTCCTTGAGTAACCATGACATGCGTCAATGTTGAACCACACATGTCAGGGCATAATTTGTCAACTCATTGTTTAAAGCAAAATAGGCACTGAAAATGTTCATTTCTCTTGTTCACAAGATCATAATTATTTAATGAATGCTTAAAATAATTTAAATGCATTTAATTTGTGTTAGATTATTAAAGGTTGGTAAATGGTGGGTTTGATAAGGGAAGGAAAATGCCTCGTGACTTGGGTATTTCGTAATGAGATATGTTCAAGAAGAAAATAAGAAGATTTTTAGGTAATAAAGTCATATGAAAAATCCAAATGATCACAAAACAAGATATATTTCATTGCTCAAAATGTTCTGTCATAGTTTTCTTGTCTATTGGAGTATGTTATTCTAATCCTTATTGGCAGTGACTTTAATTGCCCCCCAGTCTTCATTTGCTTTGTTGATGATACTATTCTTGCTAGCCTAAGTAATTTTTGACTTCGGGGAATGATATTTCACAGTGACTTTATCCTTTTATCAATGATGTCCTTGTTCTTGCACTATTTTATTGGTGGCATCCTTGCAGTTACCCCCAAATTGGTTTCCAATGAAATCCTTGCTCTGATCAGCTTGTACTGATTTTGACTTTTATCGGAGACATTTTCATGGTTGCCTCCCGAGTTTATTACATATGAAGCTCTTACTTTTATCGGCTTGTGATAATTTTGACTTTTATTAGAGGCCTTTTCCACGATTGCCCCTAGACTTGTTGTTGATGAAGTCTTTGATCCTATCCATCTGTGCTAATCTTGAGTTTCATCATGGGTATCTTCTTAGTTTCTTCATTATCAATTTTGTAATACCCCCCTCGAATTTCATTTTTGAGGCTTGAATCTACTATTGGCACATTCCTTGTAAAGGGTCCTGAAATGATTTCTTTTTTCTTTTCTTTTCTTTTTTTTTCTTTTTTTTTTTTCTTCTTTTCTTTTCTTTTTTTTTCTTTTTTTTTTCTTTTTCTTTTTTTTTTTGGATGGATGCAGTGCACCCACTTGAATTCGTCCGACTCAATGTGCTTATTTTGTTCCTTATGAATTAGGATATCTCACTTGATATATATCGTTGCATCGTTGAATGAAACATTTCTCCTTTCTATTGCCTTGAGGTATTGAGAAGAAATATATTGGTTATCTGGCGATACTACATTCACCCTTGTTTGCCTTCATCATAACTTGATTTTCTTAATTTTCATATCATGCACTTCTAAACGTTAACAAGATTAATGAATCGAGCTAATTTTTTAAACTACTATGTGCTCATTTTCATGTTCCTCTTCATTAATGAAGACTGACATCATAACCAGAGATCATAAAGACTTTTATTAGGTTTACAAATGAGACGGGTAAAAGGAGTAAGAGGGATGTTAAGTGATTCAAGAAAACCAGATGAAATAAAGGTCCCCTAATAGCTTTATTGCTTGATCTTATTAAGGTATCAGGGCTTGGATGTCCGATTTGAAGTTTTTTTTCTCTTTTTTTTTTCTCTTTTTTTTTTTTTTTTTTTTTTTTGAATTCCTCATTTGATAATTCACTTGGTTGCTTAGACAACATATTGACATAAGTAGTCGTCTAAAGTTCATTGAAAATAAAATATTCTGCCAACTTAGATTCCGAGACTCAAAGTCACCATTTTTCCTATGATTAAGGTCCCAAAAAATTTGATAATCTTGGCATTCTCCATGAAATTATCCAACTTCTTTGATTTGACCTTTTTGAAAAATGTACACCATCAAGAGATAAACCCTAGATCTCGGACAACAATTCTCATAAAAGATGTTTTTCCAATATATTTCAAACTTTTGGATCATTTATCATCTTTTGGTAAATTTTCACTCCTTCTGAGACTTTCTTCTTATTGTCTATCTATTTTGATGCAATCACATTCTGACTACGGAAGCCGTCATCCTAACCAAGGTTAATAGCTCACAACTATCATTTATCATTCTCATAAAGAACTCATTTAGATAGCTTTTTTTAAAAAAAAAAACACAATATTCCTTAAAAGACCATGTGTTCTTGCCAGGATGATTATCCTTATTGCTTCCACTATACTAGGCTCTGATGTGATCATTGATACCTAGGGGAACTTCTTTAAAAAATTCTCTTAGCGGTGCTATCACCATTAAAGGGTTTTGAATTTTATGAGAGGCATTCTTCTTATACTAATACTTTCCTTTGAGTATATGATTTTGAGACTCCAAACTTGAATGCTTCATAAGAACTTGATTCCCCCTATATATATTAGAAACTTCTTCTCATAACGTTGCCATATCATATTATATCCTGTCTCAATATCCACATCGACACCTTTTAGTCCAATAGACCTTGACAAAAATGAGAGAAAACATACCCGTGCACTTTAACAATCTGATAATGTATCTATCTACTGATAGTAATCATTTCCTCGCTGCTTGTTCTTGCCGTCAAGTTCCTATTCCTCACCCTCTCAATCAAATGGTTTTCTTGATTTTTAGTAGAATGGATAAGGTGAATACAAAGAAAGGGCTATATCTCAAAGGGGTATACAAAGGGATGTAATGAAAAGGTAGGTAAAGGGCTTAAATGTGTAATCCAAAGAATGCCTTAGTCCTTTCTTTAGCCACAAGTAGTCTAGCATTTCATCTCAAGGAATAATCAAATAAGTTCTAGAGTTTTGAAATTAACCTTATTCATTTATCGAGAAAAATTTAGAAATGCATGAATCGGTTATGAAGTAACTTCTCTGCAGATGAGTGAGATGGGCCATCCCACTAACTACTTTCACGAGCATTCACCTTGAACCAATAAGGTGTTTCTTCGTTCCTAACTCTTTGCTTTGCAGTCCATAATAAAATGATCAACAAATGAATAATCCACTTTGAGCAATAAAAAATTTACCTTGATTCATATATTCATTTCATTTTTTCAAATTATTTATTATCTAATAACAAAAATTAGGTATATAAACAAATGATGAAAAGAAAAAAAAAAACAAAAAAGAGAACCAAGAAACAAGAGCAGAAAGTTAAGTCAAGAGAATCGCACAAAACGATAAAATGCATTTCACTAAATCACTTTTATTATCCTGAGAACATTAGAAACAAAAGCTTTGAGTGAAAATTTGATTCCTTAAATCCTAGGTAGAATTTAAGAAGATCCTACTTTTACACAAGAGTTGACAAGATTACACATTTCACAATATCATTTTAAGATGTGGGATTATCAACTTTTCCAAAGCTGCCTTTTCCTCTTTAACCATTGACTCCTTCTCTGGGATTCCAAAGATTATGACCTTCTTGTCCATCAGCTCCTGAACCTTATTTCTGAAAGGCCAACACTCCATAATCGTATGATCCCCAGCTCCCTTATGGTACTCACATATAACTCTTTTGCTCACACCTGATGAAGATTTTTGTACTTGGACCAAATCAGCATTATAAAGTAGTTGAAAAAGCATATGCATAGGCATGCATATTTCTTCAACTTTTGTCTTAAACTGATATTCTTGACCTTCAAAGGTAATTGTATCATTTTCCTTGTCGAGTGGAGTATTCTTTTCAAATTTCAACCATCCTGACTTAATAAATAATTGGACCTTCTTCTTAAAACCAAGGCAATTTTCAATGGTATGCCCTCGAGCTCCAGCATGGTACATACAGTTAGCATCATGATCATACCAATTTGGATATGGAGGTATTAATGGTTCTAAAGGTGATGGACTGACTACATTCTTTTCGAGAAGGATTAAATACAGTTCTTCATATGACATGGGGATGGGGTCATATCGATCACTTGCCATTTTCCTTTTACGGAGTGATTGTTCTCCTTGGCAATTTCCAATGGATGGACTTGTGGAACCTAATTTGGAGGTTCCCTGGTCCTTTGACACACCTGATGAATCATTATAATTACATTCTTGTCATGTAATCAACGATGTCGATGATGATGAGCCCCTTGGTTCATTTTGTTCTTGCTCATAAGGAGTGTATATGCTTTTCTGTAGCTCCTCTCCCTTAATGAATTCTAAAAAATTAGCCATCCGACTCTTCAAGTCTGAGAAGCTAGCGATCTGCTCATTTATCTCTTCAATCTCTCTCTGTATTTCCTTTAGTTTCTGTGCATCCATCATCTTTGAGCTTGCTTGGGTTCTATATATGAATGAACAAATTAAAAAATAAATCAAGACTTTAAATTTTATTTTATCTTATTTTTTTTTAAAAATAAAAACATAAAAGTCAAACGTTGGAATAGAATGAATAAAAATATCATATTTTAAACATCGCAAAATTTGTACATAAATGTACCCTTATAGATGGGTATTCCTAATTTCAGGTATAAATAAAAAATGAATGCATCATGCCAAACATTTTCTTAAAGATTCCTCAAGAATTCACTCTTATTATGCAAACTTCAACTTTATGAAATACTACTTTATGTATAAAGAATTATTAGAATAAAATAAATAAATAAATAAATAAATAAAATCTAATTTTTCTTTTTTTAAAAAAAAAATGGGTGAAAGAGTAATATCACATATCGAGATCCTTTCAGGATCAATTTACATTGTACAGCCATACCTCAAGAGAAAAGAAATTATCTTTAAGCTTGTATATTTTTCCTTCTTTTATAAACATAATGCAATATTGTTTATAAAAATTTTTTTAAAAAAAAAATTTGAACATATATGATGGTAACAACATGTTTAATCACCTCAAAATAAAAAGGAAATGATTTTTAGGCGTAAATTAATTGAGGCGCCCCACAAAATGAGATATATACACGTGAAAATATATGGGAACTTTTAAAATTGATAAACAAAAGCTATTATTGATTGTCAAAATAACTCTTACTATTTCTAATAAATGACGATAAAATAAAAAAAATTGAAATATGACCAGGTCATTCTCTTATTCTAGCTCATTGGAACATTATGATTATCGCATATAGATATAAAACAAGAATTGCACATGTATTATATGCAGTAGTATACATATGCCTAGAGTTTTTAATTGCTGGTGTTAGGTGGTTACTAGTTCTATCAGGTGGATACGAGAATATACTTTAAGATCCTTAAGTCACCTTTTTACTGCCGCCATTGCATGGCTAGTAAAGCAGCAACCTAAGTTGAGGACGTTTCGGGAGCTTAACCAGAATTTCTCATGGCCGCATCCGTACTTTATTCTCTCCTACAATCCTAAAGCGGGGTAAGATCATAACATGATCTTTTAGTGTATGTGCGATGTGTTGAGTATATGCGTGATGAATGCATAACATAATAAACTTATCATTTAAATAAAAATAATACATCCACAAGGTAATTTGCAACATATAATTAGCCTAGCAAGTCCCCAGCAGAGTCGCCAACTGTCGGAACCGTACCGACGGGCGGAAAATCTTAGTTTTAATTTAATTTTTATTTAATTCAGTTTTTTATGATTATTCGCGTAATAATTTATTATGATATCTGTTTGATAACAAACTTTTATAGAGTCGCCACCAATCGATTTTTGGTCCGATTGGACACCTTAAATAACCAGAGATTTATATGGGTTCGTTTGCTAATTACGTATAGGGAAGATAAAAATCACCCTACCCCGCCCATAATTGGTACTAAAGTCGTAAATTATTCTTGTGGGATGTATTTCTTTCATGCTTTTATATCCATACGCGGATATAGAAAAATTACATATTAGCTAGGTATATATTCAAAATGATGCTTTACTTGAATTAATTTTATTTATTTATATCCATATCATGGACATAAAGATGATTACATGAATATTACATTTTTGCTTAATTAAACTATATATTTTACATCCATAACATGGATACAAAGTATATACATATCACATTTAACATAAATACGGTAAATATGCAAATATCCATTATATAGGTCATACATCCGTGCTCAAGACAAAAGCAATGAAGGATTTTATACTGCTTTTATTAAAACGAATATTTAAAGCTAATTTGTAATAAAGCTTATGACATTACTAGCTTGGTCATAATATAAAGTTAATTGCATTAATGTAAATTAAACTTTAATTCCACAACCATAGCATAGTCATGAAATTAAACCTCTAAAATCATACATATAAAAAAATTTATCCCGAGTCATTTATTAAATTTTGAAATTTTATTAATTATGTAAAATCTAAGTTTAAAGCTTCTTTTAGTTAATTCCTATCTTATTTATATCCATGACATGGACACAAAAAAAAAATTCGTATTTTACTTCCATAACATGGATGTAAGATATACATATATCATAGATAAGAATTTTAATGAAAAAAGTGATAAGAATTTTATATTACTTGCTATTAAAATAAACAATGAAAATAAAAATTAGTGATTGTAATATAAAGTTAACCATATAAATTAACTTAATTTATATCCCCAACTATAATATAGCTATGAAATAAAACCCCTAAAATTACACGTGTACAAATTTATTTTATGTCATTTTAGTTTTCAATTTAGAAATCTTTAAATTTTATATACCCAAATTTTTTTAATTAATCCCTAACAAGTCTACATGTATATTAATGTGGAGATTAAAAGGAATATTAAGATAAAAGGGCTTAATGCTCGGCTGGGCCACCATCCATTCTTAAACTGATTTCTTCTTAGGCCCAAAATCCAGGCCTTGACCCGGATCTAACCGGACAATTCTACCCAGTGGTAAATACCCATCATATATAAACTCTCCTTCCTATTTTTAAACCCTAAGAACCATTCTTAAACCAGTAGCCTCCCCTTTTCTCTCTACAGACCTTAAAATCCAGTTGCCGCTCCCTTCTTTCCAGCTGTCGCCTCCTTTCCGGCCGCGTCTCTCTCTCTCTCTCGACTTCATCCTCGCCGGCGATCAGTTCTACTTTCCACCCATCTCATACCTGCCGCCGATTTTGCATCTCGCTCCGGCCGTCGGCTTTCTCTTCACCTCTCTCTCGGTCTCGATCTCGCCGCCGTCGACTGGTTTCATTTTTCCGGCCTGTGCTCGGTTTCTCTCTTCTGGGTTGAGTTTTTGTTTTTTTTTTTGTTTTATTTTTATTTTTATTTTGTGTTTTGTTCTTCTCTCAACAGATCTAGAGAGACTAGATCAAGTCCCTCCATCAGAGGTTCCCCGGGATCCGCCATGATTGAATGCCGTTACCGGCGGTATTGAAGGTATTCTCCGACCATTGCTTTTATTTTTGCCGTTGTAGTTTTTTTCTGGGCTGGTTGGTGCTCTTTTGATGTTTTCTGGAGTATAGTTCTGCTTCTTCTTTTTTTTACTTTTGGGTTAGATTTCTGTACTCGGTTTTCTGGTTGAGGTACAGGTTTTTGCTTTATGCATTTTTGTTGTTCTGTGATCTGTATTTTTGGGTGATTAGGGATTGGTATTTTTTTACTTGATTTTTCTGGTTGAGATGCAAGCTTTGCCTTCTGGCTTTTTGTGATATTTGGTGTATGTTTTACAATAGGTGAAGTCTAGAAGAAATCCGGACAGTAAGAGGAAACGAAGAAATTGATATAATTTGTTGAGACTAGAAGAACCAGAGCCTGGCCCTTCTCAGAGAATAGGATTTTGTCTCTGGTTTTTTTTTGTATCTGCTTTTCCGTGTGGTGTATGTTTTTTATATATATCTCTGCCTCTTCATGTGTGTTTTCTGTGCTTGTGGGACTGCCCTTTTATAGGCAAAGGAGGGGCAGTCCCCAAACTTGTAAAATTAGAGAGTTTTTAAGGCCAAAGCTGTAATTTTAGTGATTTTGGGTTTTGCCCCTTGTGTAATTTTAGGGACTGATTTTATTATTAGGTTGGCCATACTTTGTGCCATACCTTGTTTCTTTTGCTGCCTAAATTGGACTCTATTTAATATTATTATCATTTTTATTGCTAAATTCTGTTATTATTATTTTTTTTTTTCATTAATCTTGTAAAAAAAACTATAAAAAATCATTTAATTTTTTGTGTGCATTTTATTAGTAATTCAATTTTTAAAATTTCAAAAATTAAAATATATTGTTAATCCGTGAATTACGCGTAGAAAAATAAAATTAACCCGGACAAAATCGGGTATCTACAACAATAAATTTATTGTCACAAAAATTAACAGCTTATGTGACAATATTTTATTGTCACGTTTTAAAAAAACTTTTAGCAACGGAGTTTTACGCGACAATCCCCATGACAACTTTTTGTTGTCACAAAAAATTTTAAGTGACAACTTTTTAAGATTATGTGACAACTATAGTTGTCACAAACACCCTAATTTCTTGTAGTGATATATGCGTAGTAATATTTTTATACTTATATGTAGTAATTACAATTATTTCTAAACACATGGAATAAATTTGTAATATGTAAAACGATAAGGACTAATAAATTATTAGTATTCACCTAAGGGATTTAATTGAGAATTTATTCTTCTCTAAAAGTTTATAGTCAATTTTTTTTAACAATTTTCACCCTTCTCACTTTCTTGACAAACCAATTCGGGCTATTTGGTTTTATAAAAGTCGGGGAGTCCTTATGCATTACAAAATGAAAATACCAATTTTCTTGCATCAATAATTTATTTAAGTCTTAATTTGCTTTATACATATTTGATTAAACAAATCCTGAATTATATCCTACCAACCCAACATTGACCCCACCACATTTGACAACTTTTTACTCTTTCATATTTCGCAAACATGATATTTTTGTCTCATGATTAATCGATTAATCTCAATTATTATCTCTGCAATCATGATTTGCAACTAATTTTTACCTGAATTATCTTAATATTTCACTCAATAAGTATATCATGGTTTGTCTCGTAATTAGATCAGTATATAATCAATTACCTTACTTTTTGAAGCCAAACGAATGTATCAAAAGAAATAAAAATATAAGATAACACTTGAGAAATTTTATTATCAACGTAGCTCACATAATTCCTCCCAATAAAAAGTAATATATAAATATTTTTTTATTTTTCTAACAGATTTTTTATTTTTATTTTTGAATATTTACATTACATATGTGTTAGTATTTCATTAATTAGAATGATTTATTTAAACAGGATAAATAACAAGATTGTTCCGATCAGAAAATGGCCCCACCTTGTTTAAATTTCTAGCTTTTTTTTTTTTTTTTTTTTTTTTTTAGAAAAAGAGAAACATTAATTAGTCACACATATCCTTCATAATAACTTGCTCAAAATATTATTTTGTATTAATGCTTGAAGTATTTTATGATATGCTTAGAATTGGATTCATGTCTGAATCAGTCTGATAGCGAAATTCAAAACTCAAAGTTCAACAATAAAGTGATAATATCACCTTATTTTGACTTAATTAATTATACAGAGGAAAATCTCTACAAATTTTAGGTTTTTATCCATGCTTAATTGTTGAACATCTAAATTATCACCATAAGAAAATACTTTTGGAATTGACAATGCAATTTTTCTGACGTGGTGAATGAATATCAATTATTAATTTTTTTTATATATAAAAGGATATGATGTGGTGTTTTATTTCTATTTCTATTTAAATTATTTCTGGTTCATTGTTCACTTTCAGGAGATTAATAACTTGCTGGGTAATTTCTACTTAATTAAGTAAATGGGAAATATGATTACAGTCAAGGAAGCAACACAAACTTAAATGGACTTTAACTCAATGGAGTAATTTTCAAGGGTCCATTCTCAAAGTGTGGACTTTGGACTTAATAAGATAATTAATGGGCCACCCATTAATTTTTTTTTTTTGGGAAATTGTCAAAATTACCCTCATTTTAGGGTTTATTTTGGTGGCTTACCTTTTATTATTTACTCTTTTACTTTTTTTTTTTTTTTTTTAGTTCTAATTTTTCTCTACGCTCTTGCTTGAGTTATTCCATTATTATGTTTTTTGATTTCTTTTCTGCCTTTTCATATTATCTTCTTCACGTTCTTTATCGTTGATCATCGTTTATCCACGGTTGTCGTCTCATCGTCGGTGCTCTTTTTCCTTTCGTCCACTACTAACTCCACCTATTTTTTCCATCGTTGCCGGCAGCTCCTTCATCCTTTCGTGTTGCTCTCTATTGTAGCTGGGTTGAAATCTTCATGCTAATGTCATTTCCACCTTTGATTGCTTCTCCTCTAGCCCTGATTGGCTTCCTCTCGGTAAGTTTTATGTTTGTTGAATTTGAATTTTGGATGAGTTATGAGTTTTTGAGTTTTTGAATTTTAAATTGTTAATATGATTTTTTTTTTTCTTTTTGCTAAGTTTGAGTTGTGAGTTTTTATTTTTGAAATTTAAATTGTTTTTGTAATCTGCACTTTAGGACTGCATTTCAATGTTGGGACTGCATCTGCACTCTAGGACTGTAATTTTGGGACGGCATTTGCACTTTCTGACTGCATTTTAGGACTGCAATTTTGGGACTGCATATGCACTTTAGGATTGCAAATTTGGGACTGTTACATTTTTGATACACTATTATTACATTGATTATACTTTAGTTATACCTACATACTTATACCTTAAGATACGCTATTACATTGATTATACCTTAGTTATACCTTAATTAAACCTTAAGATGTCACATCCGTGTCCTATATTTCTAGGATTATTACCCCAAGTTTAATTTTACTAATTAGTTATTTTATCATTAGAGTATTAAGTTTTTAGAGGGGTGTGTTTAGTGAGACAATTTGGTGTGCTTTGGAGAAATTAATTTTTGTAGGGTGGAAAGTTGAATAAGGAAAATATTAGGAGGACCAAAAGTGATATTATTACCCTATAAATATAAGGATTTCTGGTGGAAATTTCGTGGAAATCAATTTCACTTTCTTCTTCTTCTTTTCCTTCTTCATTTTTCTCTCCTTTGTTCTTCATTTCTATTCTGCCCAGTTTTACTAAAATCCGATTTGCCGGAGTTTGAACCGTCGGATTGCCACCAAATTTTAACTGCCGCTTCTAGACTCATAGTTCTTCATTCTGAACGGTGGAGATTGGATTTAGAGACCCAGAAATGCATTTCGTATCTGGGCAGATTTAGGGAGATTTCTTGATCCTTGGTTGTTCCTTTTCATTTTTCTTGTTCAAGTAAGTGATTATCAACTACCCTTATGATTTTAAGTATATTTATATAGTTATATCAAGGTATTCATACTTTTGATTTTTCCAGATTTTATGATTTGGGTTCTTGGGTGAAAAATTGTTAAATTTGGGGATTTCATGAATTGGTTTCTTAAATGATGAATTGACGTTATTTTTGAAGTGATTAAGTATATTTATGTGTTTTTCTCTATAATTGCAGAATTATTTCTTTGATATATATATATATATATATATATATATATATTTTGTAAGATATGGTTTTGCAAAGTGAAGAAATCAAAATGTGTTTGATTATGTTGAAAAGGTGTTGTTGAACCCGGGAATGTGATTTTGTAGGAAGGATGGTTTATATGAAGTGGTTTTCTATGAATTCTATTTTGATATTGGGATTGAAATGTCTTGATATCCATCTAGAGTGATTCGGATTGGTGGTTTTATTTGAAGACCATATCTAGTGAGAGATATGGCCTGTGTACACAGTTTAAAGACCTAATCGGGTATGGCAAAGAAGTGTTGGGTAAGACCATGCGGGATTAGGCAATGTAAGAGATATCTCGACTATATTGTGATTTTGATTTATGATACAAATGGGGATGAACTCTAGAATGGATATAACTGGATTTGGAATGAGTGAGGTTTGAAAATATGTACATGTATATATATTATGTTTTTGCTGGAAATTTTCAGATTGAACACCTTAGATTGTTTGTAACTTTTCTCTTGATTTATAGCTCGGTTTTGAGTGATTCTAGTTGCAATGGAATCTTAAGATATAGTCCTTATTATGATTTGAAGAAAGTTTTGTCAAATTCTTTCATTTGGTATTTCGAAATTGCAGTTGAAGTTGGTTTATGAAATCTGATTTCTGGAAAATTTCTGGTCAGAAAATCATCGATCATAGTGCGTTTAAGAGAGCATAACTTTGTATTTATATCTTGAAATTTCATGAATCAAAATTCCTAATAAACCTGAGATACAGGGGAATACGTTTGTTGAGTTTTTTTGAACTTTTGGGACTGGCTTCATATTTAAATTAGGCTTGTAAAATGGTTGATACAAAAGGTCTAGTTTTTGAGTTATAATTTTAACTCTATGTGTTTCTTTTATATATATTGTGTTGGAAGATGTTTTTGAAGGTTTTTCTTTTGTATTTTAATTTTTGTTGTGGGATAAAAATGTTTGTTTAAGATTTTATTTAAAAAGAGTTGATTTTGGTACGTACATACATATATATGTATATTTATAGCTACTTTGAGTATGATTAATTTATGTAGTTGATAATTGCTTATTGAGATTTTTGTCTTATTTTTTCTTTAAATGTTTTTAATGTTTTTAGCGAAGAGGAAGTAGGTACCGAGAAGGGTATACTATGCTAGGGGAGGTTCGGAAACGGCCACGGCTGACAAGCGTCACTAGGGTATATCATGGCATAATGAGCATGAATTTGTTATTTTTGTTTTGTATGAAAGTTATTTCCAAAAATGACATTTTTGTGGATTTGAAATGTGAAGCAAAGTATTTGTGTAGTTTTAATGTCCATATATCTTTGGTATAAATCTTGGACTAAAATATTTATTTCTTTTATTGTCTTTTTCATCATTATCATCTTCTTGTGAGACGCTACCTTGGTGTAGGCACCGCCAAAGTAGAGCCTCACCGTCACACCGCAGCCGGTTGGGGCTGGGTGTGACATAAGATATACTATTATAGTGATTATACCTTAGTTATACCTTAAGATACACTATTACATTGATTATACCTTAGTTATACCTTAATTATACCTTAGTTATACATTAAGATACACTATTACATTAATTATACCTTAGTTATACCTTAATTATACCTTAAGATACACAATTACAGTGATTATACCTTAGTTATACCTTAATTATACATTAGTTATACCTTAATTATATCTTAGTTATACCTTAAGACACACTATTACATTAATTATATCTTAGTTATATCTTAAGATACACTATTACAGTGATTATACCTTAGTTATACCTTAAGATATACTATTACATTGATTATACCTTAACTATACCTTAATTATACCTTAAGATATACTATTACAGTGATTATACCTTAGTTATACCTTAAGATATACTATTACATTGATTATACCTTTGTTATACCCATGGTTTTCAGACCCGGACCGGTCATCGAACCGATGAAGGGATGGATTCATGGATTTTGGATTAAACCGGAATAAACCGAAATCGAACCGGATTTAATAAATATATTAAAATATTAAAATATTTTTATTTTTATATTTACAATTTATGAAAATTTGAATATTTTTATTATAATTTTTTAAGTTTAAGCATTTCAAACACAATATACTAATTAAAAAAACTCAGTTTATGAAATATAGTTTTTATAGTTGCAATTAAATGTCAATTTATTTTAAAATAATTTAAAAATACAAACTATATTTTATTTTAATTAAAAACACCTCAAAATAATAACTTAAATTTTATATTTAAATAATTTTTTTTAAAAAAAAAAGTCTGGTCGAACCGGAAAACCGGTCCGGTTCACGGTTTTCCGGTTCGACCGGCCGGTCCGACCGGACGTTGACCGGTTGTTGACCAATGTGCAAACCGGATAGAAACCGACTGGTCTGACCTCCGGTTCCGGTCGAATCCGGTCCCACCGGCCGGTTCGGTCCGGTTTTCACAACTATGGTTATACCTTAATTATACCTTACTTATGCCTTAAGATATAGTATTACATTAAATATACCTTAGTTATACCTTAATTATACCTTAAGATACACTATTACATTGAATATACCTTAATTAGGACTGTATTTCAATTTTAGGACTGCATTTGCACTTTAGGACTACAATTTTGGGACTGCATTTGTACTTTATGACTGCATTTCAATTTTGGGAATGCATCTGCACTTTAAAACTGCATTTTAGGACTATAATTTTGGGACTGTATCTGCACTTTAGGACTGCATTTCAATTGTGTGACTGCATTTGCACTTTATGACTGCATTTCAATTTTGGGACTGTATCTGCACATTAAGACTGCATTTTAGGACTACAATTTTAGGACTACATCTAGACTTTAGGACTGCATTTCAATTTTGGGACTGCATCTGCACTTTAGGATTATATTTTAGGACTGTAATTTTGGGACTGCATTTGCACTTTACGACTGCATTTTAGGACTACAATGTTGGGACTGTATCTGCACTTTAGGACTACAAATTTGGGACTGTATTTGTACTTTAAGAGTGCATTTTATGACTACACTTTATTATTGGGACTGCATCTTTTTGAACTGCACCTTGGGACTGCATTTTGTTGAATTTGATCAGGAATTGGCACCTCTGAACCATAAACAGCTTATAGAGCCATTTTTTTTATTATTTTTTAAAATTTAATTATACATTGTTTATACACTTAAAAACATGAATAATGTTTATATAATTATTATACATTGTTTTACAGTTCTTATACATTGTTTTACAGTTCTTGTACACACTGTTTATTACACTATTTATACATTGTTTGTACACTTCTTATTCACTGCTTATACACTTGTTATACACTACTTATATATTGTTATACACTTTTTATACATCTTTATACATTTTTATACATTGTTGTACACTTCTTATACGTTGTTATATACTATTTATACACTGTTTTGATGTAGAAAAGGGTAGGTCCAAGAAAGGAAATAAGTAGTTTTATTGAAATCTGAACTGTGAATTTTTTTTCTTTCTTATCAGCTTATTGAAATCTGAACTATTAACTACAATTTTCTTTTGGGCAATTTGGCAAACTCACTAGTATTATAAGAATATATTTCTCAAAGGTGACAAAAAAAAAAAAAAAATGCTTGAATTCTCTTTAAAAGATGAAAATTAATAGTAAATATTTCTAAAATACCAAATTTCGTTATTCATACATATATACAAATTATAAAAAATAAAACAAAAAATAAAATCTCGTAAATATCATTTATTTTACAATCAAAATTATAGGATAATAATTGTGTCATGGATACCATATTGATATCTTAGTGTACCTTGACAATATTATGGTGATATCTTCTTTATTCGGGTGACATCACTATAAAATTAAAGTAAAACTCTCGTATATGTTTTTTTCTTTTTCACTTTTACTGAAATTTTAAATACATTTCTATTTTTTTTTAACATCATCAACTCTAAACTAGGAAGAAAGTTTATTAAACTATAAATGCTTTTTTTAATTAATAAAACTATAAATGCTTTTTTTTAATCAATAAAACTATTAAAGCTTTTACGATTAAAATTAAAGTAGAGGTATGTTGGAGAAACATGAATCACTCCAGGGAATCTTCTTTTTCATATCTCTAATAAAGATAAAAAAAATATAGACTCAATGATAGGAAGATAAGTTTTATAATATTATCAACAAAATTTGGTTTACAAAAAGAGATAGGTATAAGATATACTTGCTCACATCATTATGCTTATGTCACATTCTGCATGTCATACCTCATAGCATGTATAAGACAAGAATATTCAAAATAGTTAGTCAAAACCAATGTTATCATAACCGTACCGGACATCAAACCGGTGGAGCTACTGGTTCGTGGTACAACCGGTTCAACCGGGTTGAACCGGTGGTTATACCGGATTATTGATTTTTTTGGAAAAAATATTACAAAAATAATAAATAAGCTTATAAATTCATAAAACACAATTTTCAAATGTTTAATATTCAAAACAGCTTCATGAAATGTCCTAAAACTTCATCAAATACAAGTCTTAAATAATAAAAATAAACTAGTAACTTAAAATATTATTGAAAGTCTTAAACATTGATATTGTGCTTGTCAATCATCTCCGATTTCGCTGTAATCCTGCTCCTCATCATCTAAATAATAAAAATAAAATAAATTAAACTTCAGCCTTTAATTTAATACATAAGAAGAACTAAACTCATAAATCAAAATAAATTACTAAAAGAGAAAAAAGTTAAAGAAAAAAGTTAAAGTAAAGTTAAATAAATTACTAAAATTTCTCATTCAATGCACAATGAGAAACTAATTCTCTAAAGAAAAGCTTCCAACAGAGAGAATAAATAGAACCTAATACAACTAATAAAACTCATTAGTAACTGTTGAAGTAAAATCCATTACAAGGGTTAGTGGTGAAAAAGACATGTAAAATCTGGATCAGTTGATGGGTTCACAAAATAAGGTATGAATAAACTTACATGGGTTCACATAATAAGGTATGAATAAACTTACAGATCACTTTAGCCAAAAGGAATTCCAACAAAAAGTAATAATTAAAAGGGAAGCCATTTAGAAATGCAGTAAAAGTGAATTGGTTATTGCTAACCCAATTTTTATAAGGTAATTAGAGATATTAATGATTGGAATGAATAATTAAAACATAGAAATAGTGAAATGGGGTCCATAGAGTAGAGAAGAGGGTAGAAGTTGAAAAAGGACAGGTCATAAGGAAGACAGGATTGATACAATTATACAAGAACCCAACTAGAGCAGTCTAACTAAATGAAAACGACACACCACCTATCCTATGTATATCTATCTGCAGTCCCTACATCACACTATGCGTACTAATCTGGAACATGCTGCTGCAAGATATAAAAGGGCTGCGGATAAGAAGTGTCGTTTGGTGGAATTTGAAGTTGGTGATTTTGTTTGGGCCATTTTGACCAAGGATCGATTTTTTGTTGGGGATTATAACAAATTGTCGGCCAAAAAGATTGGTCTTGTTGAGATTGTGGAGAAAATTAATCCCAATGCTTATCGGTTAAAGTTGCCTAGCCACATTCGTACTGTTGATGTATTCAATGTCAAGCACCTGATTCCGTATGTGGGTGATTCCTCTGACGATGACAATTCGAGGGCGAATTCTTTTCTGCAAGGGGATAATGATGTAGAGGAGCAAGCTTTACCTTTTTTGGCTAAATTTTACAATGAATAGTAATTTTCAAAAAATGGTCCGATTTCAGTGATTCTTGAGCCTAACTTTATTGGAAACAGGCCAACGATTCAAACGCACTGCCTTTGGCTATGATGTCCATCGCTTTTCGGCCAAAAAACATCGTTTAGGGCCTCAAAATCTCAATTTACTATTTTTTAGGCTTTTTCAGTAAATTTTTTCGGTTTTTATTGTTTTTTCCCTTTTTGTTTGGGTTTCCTAGATTGGCTAGGATTCTGTTTAGGCAAGGGTTTTCTTGTTTTGGCTAGGTTTATTTGTAGCCTATAAATAGGCCTTTTCTTTTGGAGTTGTAAATAGTTTTGATTTTCAATAAAAATTCGAAATTAATTCCTTTACCCTACTTTTGTGAATTTTGCGAAATTCAATTAGTAGAAGGCTAATTTCCAGCATCGTGCACGATCAACGGAATTTAGTATCCTTGTTCGAGTTTCCGATGCATCACCGATCAACTTCCACATGTTTGGTTCTATCATGCTGAACAGGATTATTTGCAATTGCTATGGCTGCCTTATTATCACACAATAACATCATAGGTTTTGACAGACCTATACCAAGATCAATTAAAATGCATTTTATCCATAGCAACTCATAGATACCTTATGCCATTCCATGAAATTCTGCCTCTGCACTTGATGTAGACTTTTGATCAGTTTGACTTCCAGCCCAATCCGCATTTGTATAGCCCTTGATTTCTTGTTCTCCATTTCTAGCAAAAAATAATCCTTTTCTTGAAGAAGATTTTTCGGAATCACAAGATTCGATAAACATCCTCTATATAATCTTCACTTGGTGCATGCATGAATTGGCTTACAATACTTACCACATGTGCGATGTCAAGATGCGTATGGGATAAGTATATTAGTCACCCAACTAATCTCTGATACCTCTCCTTATTGGTTGGAGTTTGGTCTTGTTGAATGGCTAACTTGTGATTCACCTCAATGGGAGTTTCAGTAGGTTTACAGTTAAGCATGCCAGTTTCTACTAGTAAATCTAGTACATACTTTCATTGGCAAAGAGAGATTCCATTGTTCGATCTTGCAACTTCAATCCCTAAGAAATATTTCAAGTGTCCAAGATCTTTAAGTTCAAACTCAGTTGTAAGGCATTCTTGGAGGGTAGCTATCTCATTTGAGTCATTTCTTGTAACAACTACGTCGTCAACATACACAATAAGAGCAGTCACCTTTTTTTACTTTTGTTTCACAAAAAGAGTATGGTCAACATCACTTCGTTTATACCTTATCTTCTTCATGAAAGTGGAGAGCCTTCCGAACCATGCTCGAGGGGAATGCTTTAAGCCATATAAAGCTGCTTTAATCCATATAACGCTCTTTTTAGCTTGCATACTTTGCCATCACAGTTTATACCCGGAGGAGGATCCATGTATACTTCTTCTTCCGAGGTTCCATTAAGAAAGGCATTTTTAACATCAAACTATCGCAGTGGCCAATTTTGATTTTCTTCTATGGAAATCAAATTACATATGGTGTTTATTTTTGCTATAGGAGCAAATGTATCGCCATAATCAATTCCGTACTTCTGACTATACCCTTTAGCAACAAGTCTTGCCTTGTAGCGGTCTATGATGCCATTGGAATTGAAATTGACTGTAAAAATCCACCTGCACCCTACTATTCTCTTCCCAATGGGCAGCGATACCAGTTCCCTCGTACGATTTTTTTGTAAGGCTTCCATTTCATCATTCATAGCTTTCTTCCAATTTGAATCCATCAATGCTTCCTGCACATTACTAGGAATAGACACAGGAGATAATTGATTTACAACAAGTGCATGAGACTTTGACAAACGATGAGAAGAGGTATAATTGCTAATGGGGTATTTAGTTTTAGCTTTAAAATTAGGATCATATTGAGTTTTTGGAATTCCTCTATTTATCCTAATCGAATATCTTGGTTCGACTTCAAGAGGATTTGAATTTAATAATAATAAATTCTAAGATTCCAAAACAATAAGCTATATGTATACACCAATTGGACGTACATAGTCCAAAAGGTGGGTGGAGATTCAAAACCCATTTCCTTCTGATATGTAGCTTTAAAAATGTCACAATTAATTATAATGTAAGACTTTGATCAACTTGAGTGCGAGGCATGCTTCATCCTCTCTATATCTGCCTGAAGTTGACTAAAGGTAGTTTGGATATTCTCGAAGATGGATCCATTTGTGTCTCTAGATCAATCAATTGCTCTCGAAGTCTCTAACCTCATTGGCATCAGCTTACAAGTGTATTCCATTAGATTGGGATTGCTCCATTTGCTGTTGACATTGTTCTCAGGGCTAGCCCTACAGGGAGTTTCCCTAGGCACTAGCCTAGGGCCTCCAAGTCCAATAATAAAAAAAATATATAGTTCGAATGATTTTTTTTAATCTTGAAACTTGTTTTTTTATTTTTATTTTTATTTTTTGAATTCTCAATGTTATTACAAATTCTAACAGAAAAAAAGGAATTGATTTAAAAGAAAGAGTATAATAACATTGTATTAATTCTTGAAATATTTTATGATATGCTTAGAATTAGATTCATGTCTATATCAGTCTGATAGCGAAAATAAAAAATCAATGTCCAACAATGAATTGATAATTTCACCTTATTTTGACTTAATTAATTATACAGAAGAAAATCTCTACAAGTTTTAGGTTTCCATCCAAGCTTAATTGTTAAATATCTAAATTATCACCATATGAAAATACTTTATGGAATTGACAATGCAATTTTTCTGACGTGGTAAATGAATATCATTTATTACTTATATATATATATATATATATATATATATATATATATATATATATATATATATATATATATAAAAGGATATGATGTCGTGTTTAGTTACTATTCTATGTGTTGGTTTTTGGTCCGCCCATGACATTTTGGAATGGCAGGGACTAAACTGTAATTATGTGTAAATTACAGGGACCAAATGTGTAATTTGGTCCGACCCTATATATAGATGGAAGTTGGGATTTCCACTATAAATAGAGAAGAAGTTTCTCTATTTCTTAACAAGAGAGAATCGTAGAGATTCCCTTTCTATTCCCGGGGAAAACGTCCCTACCGACAAAACACGGATTACTTCTTCGTTCGTCGGAAGAATTCACGGAATTCACGGATATAGCCCGTACTCAGTGTATTCATACACTCGTAGGAAAGGCAACCAGAACGATCCGGTTTCTCACGTAGATCAGATCCATTCCATAAACGAGTTTCCGCTGCATATAAACTGTAAGTCCGTTTATTAATCATGTTTATGGTTATCTATGGAATTCTGACTTCATTGGTATCAGAGCCGAAAGGTTTATAGATTGATGTGTTCGAATCTAGTTTTCTGGTATTTCATGAATATTGATGTGTTCATATCTTGGTTTATGGAAATCCGTGAATAAGAATGCATTTCTTTATTCGTTTGAATGCGTATTTATTCGTTTAAATACATATTTGTTCGTTTTGATACGGATTTATATTGAAATCCGCGTCAAAATGATTCCGTAGACATTGAAATCTGATATTCCATGACAAGAATATGTTTCTGTTCATTTTGAATTCGTTTTTGTTCGTTTTGATACGGATTTGCATTGTTATCCGAGTCAAAACGATACCGTATTTGATCCAACAGTACAAAGTGTCAAAATTTTTTGTCGGAATTTTGAAAAATTGACCACACCACTGAAATCAGCACGAAAAATCGAGTCGGAATGTCAAATTTCACCGCCAACGGAGGCCCGAAAGGTGGCGCGTGGCTCCCACGCGCCACCACTGCGGCTGGGATTGGCCGCGTGACGATTGGGGAAGTTTGGGATGGTTGGCCACATGGCGCGACGCGATTCGCTGATTTTCTGACGGTTGAAAAGTCTAACCAATCACGGTAGAACGCCTGTCAAGTCAACTGCTCCTGAAACGGTCAACTGCCACGTTTTCGAAAACGTAAACCAATAGAATGTCGCCACGTGTCGAAACATTTATGATTCTGCCACGTCATCGTGCCACATCATCTGCCACGTCATCACTTCGGACCAATAGGATGATGACACGTGTCAAGACAGTGCCACAGCAGCGTGACACGTCATCACCCACGTCATTCGTCGACCCAATCAGGTGATGACACGTGGCGTGTGTGCCACGTCAGCGCCAATCACATGTTGCCACGTGGCACTTGAGTCATCATACCCTGTGGTGCGCGTGAGGGCGCGTGTCCGCGCGTGGTGGCGCGTGGAGCAGCTTCAGTCGACGCGTGGTAGCGCGTGCGGCGTTTTCCGGCGTCCAAATTTCGTCAAATTTTTTTTTTAGAATAAATTTTGAATTTTTCTTGAATTTTTGGTATATTTTGATGAATTTTTGGAATTCATTTGATATTTTTAAACTAAATTTACTAGTATTTATTGTGTATAAATGCTTAATTTATGTTTAATAAATTCAAGAAAATTCAGTATATTTATTGTGTATTTATATACTGAGTTTTGGTTGATCATTAACAAGTTTTGGTTATTTCTATATATGTTATAGAAATGAAAACGTTCGTAGAAACGGTGAAAATAATCCAGTCTCACGAGGAGACGAGGACTATCCAAAAACTTGAAGATGACCTTTTCTCTAAATGGTATTCCCCGTTGGAGGAAGGGAATATTGTTAGTGTTTTGGAGCGGTTTAATGCCTTAAAACCGGGAAATCCAAGAGCTTGTCTGGAAAGGAGGATTTTTCTCTGGAATTGATCAATTAAAAATGTTAAATTTGCGAAAAATGCTTTTCGTGAAAAACACTTTAAGAAATTCAATTTTGGAGAAAATTCTGATTTTGACGAAAGTGGACTCCATTGATGGATTCGTTCCTGAATAGGATTATGGATCCCAATGCAAAGTGTTTGTGTTAACCTTGGCTAAAAGGGGAGCTAAGTTATCCTATAATCCTAGAACCATGTTACTTAGAAGTAACAAGTTGGTTCATCACCCATGTCTGGATGCTGCTATTAAGGGTGTTGTGAACATGTTTTTGGATCTCTACTATAAGTTCGTAGAGATGATCCCAGTCGCCTTAAAAGAAATTGAGACAGTTCCACTCGATGTAAATGAAGATTGAGGTCTTCATTTTTCACTCTTTCTCTTGCTGATTTCGTTTTTCAATTTTGTATTGAAGGGCTTTGTGCTAAAGTTTTTATTGTGGTGGTAATTTTGACTCGATGTTGGATATTTTTATGATATTATAAAATGTTTATTTGTTAAACATTGCTATTTTAGTTATTTGTTTTAGTAATTTTTAATTTATTTTGAGATTATAACTAAGTGTTATATCACTCATTAGATTTATACTTAAGAGAAGTATAAATTTAAATAAATTAAAATATAATCTAAAACAAAACTAAATATATATTTATTATTGGAAATTTAAACCTAATATGGTGTTTGTATTAGCCTATGTAAATGGTGACTCGATGCATTGCGCATAGATGTTCGATTTTACGTGAACCAAACACTATTTTTAGTTTTAAATGATCTTATAATAAATATGGTATATCGCTCACTTATTAGTGCTATTTTGTCTTTAACGTTTTTTTTAATAACTGCTTCAAAAGCAACAGTTGCTTACCTAAATAAGGGACCTTCGTTTGAACGGTGACAATTATAAAGTTTGGGCTATAAAAGTCCAATACATAATTGAAGAACAAGAGGTTCTTGACACTCTGGAGAGAATAATGGTTCCTCCTGCAGAGGGTAACACCGCCCAAACAAAGAGGGACCTTGAGGCTTATCAAGCCTGGAAGAGGAAGAACTCATCTGCCTACATCATCATGCTTAGTGCGATGAATGATGATATCGTGAAGAAGTTTCATGAATAAAACACATGCTTAATACGATTTATGCTCTCGAGGAGCAGAAAGTTTAAGCTGTGATACGTTCTCTGCCGATTGGGTGGGAGCATATGAAGTTGCACCTAACCCATACCAACGACATTAAGACCTTTGATGATGCAGTTCGTCATCTTGAACTGGAAGAGGACCGTCTAGCCTCTCTTAGTGTGAAATCTGAGGTTCGCATGGCTAGTTAAAGTCCTAGTCTGAAGTCCAAGGAGAGGAACAAGAGGTTCTTCAAGAAGAAGGCAAAGAGAACGGTAGGCAGTGTTCCAGTTCAAAAGAAGGGCACGAAAGATTTTAACATTTCTAGGGTGAAATGTTACAATCGCAGATAGAAGGGGTATTTTGCAAAAGATTGCACAACTCCTAAGGTAAATGTTACCGAAGTGTATAAGTGTTATACATTTGTTTCAAGTTCTGTTTTCCAAACTGGATCTCGTCCTTTGTGGATCGTAGACTCAGGAGCAACAGACCACGTAACAAAGGATCGAAATTCTTTTGTTGAGTTCCGCAGTGTTCCACCGGGAACTAAGTGGATATACGTGGGAAACAACTCTAAAGAGGAAGTCTTAGAGATTGGCTGTTGTCAGCTGGTCTTGAATGGTGGTCGACCACTATTTCTTAAAGATGTCCTCTATGCTCCTGGAATTCAAAGGAACTTGATATCTGTTTCTACCCTTATGAATTTGGATTCATATTATCTTTTGAATTGAACAATTTTAGTCTCTTTATAAACAATATCTGCTTTGGTGGTGGATATTTGTTGGATGGTTTTATTGTTTTGTATTTGGATCCAAATTATGTGTGTCATAATTGTTTTTCCTTTATTGTTAACTCTTCTGTGGATAATGTTAGCATTTCAAAAATGTGGCATGCGAGACTTAGTCACATTGGTCAACATCGTTTGGCTAAAGCAGATTTGTTGGCTGATTTATCAACAATAGATCTCCCAACTTGTGATAGCTGCTTAAAAGGAAAAATGACAAGAAAACCATTTGGTAAAGCTACGCGAGCTAACCAACCATTGCAACTAATCCATTCTAACATCTGTGACCAAATAAATGTTCGGGCAAGGCATGGTGTGTACTATTTCATTACATTTATAGACGACTATACAAAGTATGGTCATGTCTATTTGATTGCACATAAATCTGAAGCATTAGCATGTTTCAAACGATTTATGACTCTAGTTGAAAATCAATTAGAGAAAAGAATCAAAGCTTTAAGGACCGATCGGGGAAGAGAGTACCTCTCTGAGGAATTTAAAGTTTTATGTGATGAAACAGGTATTGAACATCAGTTGACAATACCTCGGACTCCATAACAAAATGGAGTAACGGAAAGAAGAAACCGAACCCTCTTAGAGATGGTGAGGTCTATGATGGCTGAAGCCAATTTGCCTATCTCCTTTTGGGGAGATGCACTATTGGCTGCCACATATGTACTCAATAGACTACCTTCTAAATCCGTTGAAACCACGCCTTGTGAATTGTGGACGAGCCGCAAGCCCAATTTTGAACCATTTGCGACCATAGGGATGTGCTACCTATGTTCGTGATGCATCTAGCAAGCATGGCAAGCTAGGCCCAAGAGGCAAGAAAGGTATCTTTATAAGATATCCTGATCTCTCTAAAGGATATGTTCTAGTGGGAGAGAATGTCAATGGTCAAATAACAGAATTTGAGTCACGAGATGTCACATTCTTAGAGAATGATTTTCTTAAGCTAGGAGAGGTGGATAAGGAATTCACTTTCTTTAACACTCAAGAGTCTAAAACTTCAGGATCGCTCAATCCGAGTGGGAGGAATGAAGTTGAAGACGTAAGGGAAAGGAAGAGAATGATGTTTTTCAACCTTAAAGGAAGAGAATGATGTTTTTTAATGTTTTTCAACCTTAAAGGAAGAGAATGATGTTTTTCAACCTTCCCAAGCGGATTTGAGTAATCCTGACCCTAACTTGAGTGGTCTTGATTTGAGTGGGAGTCTTGTTCCAAATTCAAGTGTGAATATGGATACAGATCCCAGTGGGAGTGGTCCCAGTGGGAGTTCTGCCCAACACCTTGATGAATATATGAGATTTGTTTATCAAGAAGCAGAACCTCTAAGATGATCATAGAGGGGAAATATCCCGCGACGCCGTCATTTAGTTGATAGCAAAGCTCTCTTGATCGTAACTCAAATTAAAGATATTTCAAATAACATGAGAGAGTTATTGGAATCCCCAGCGAAAGAAGAATGGATTAAAGCAATGGAAAGTGAAATGGAGTCAATAAGGGTCAACAAAGTTTGGGAACTAATTGACCTGCCAAAGGGCGTAGAGCCATTGGGATTAAATGGGTACATACGATAAAGCAATCAGCGGATAGGAAACCTATCCAGACTAAGGGTTGGCTGGTTGCGAAGGGGTTTACACAACAGGAAGGAATTGACTATCAAGAGATTTTTCCACCTGCTGTCCGTTTCACGTCTATAAGAATTGTACTTGCTTTTGTAGCATGTATGGACCTTGAATTACATCAAATGGATGTAAAGACTGTGTTCTTAAATGGTGAACTGAACAAAGACATCTATATGGTTTCATTGTCCAGGGACCAGAACATAAGGTTTGTAAGTTGAAAAGATCAATTTATGGCCTTAAGTAGTCTTCAAGACAATGGTATTTTCGTTTCCATGAAGCGATTATATCAATACAATTTAAGGTGATTAATGCAGACTCGTGTGTCTACATTAAGCGTGAAAACAGAGGGAAGTTTGTCATTCTAACGTTATACGTTAACGATATTTTAATAGCAGGATATGACACTTCCTTACTCAAGAAAGTAAAGACTTAGTTGTCTTCTAACTTTGAGATGAAGGATCTAGGAGAAGCTAATTACATTCTTGAGGTTAAGATCTCAAGAGATCGATCTAAGAGATTATTGGCTCTTTCACAAGAGACGTATATCAATAAGATCTTAGAACGGTTTAATATGGCTCACTGTGATCCCGATCTAACCCCTATTGCATAAGGTACGGAACTGAATGCAAGTATGTGTTCCACGACTCCAGAAGAGACTAAAAGGATGAAGAGAATTCCTTAAAGGTGTGAAATTGGTAGCTTGATGTACGCTATGATTTGTACACTACCTGATATAGGTTTTGCGATGGGTCTCGCAAGCCGTTATCCGGCTAATCCAGGTTTGAAGCATTAGGAAGCAGTGAAAAGGATATTGAAATATTTGAAGGGGACTTCAAATTATTCCCTTTATTACCAAGGAAAGGATCAGTTAAAGGGATACACAGATGCTGATCACGGAACTGATAAAGATGGGAGGTAGTCTACGTCTGGGTATATTTTCATTCTAGGAAATGGTGCAATTTCCTAGTGTAGCAAGAAACAAACTTGCGTGGCATTATCGACTATGGAGTCGATATATGTAGCTGCAGTAGCTGCAGTACTAGAAGCGTTTTGGTTCACTTCATAGATCTTTTGGATCTATTGCCTGAAAGGAAATATACGACTATCTATTCCGACAGCACTGCATCGATAACTTATTCCAAGAATATTTGTTATCATGGAAGAAGCAAGCATATCGATATAAAATATGATTTTATTAAAGACAAAATAGCATAGGGAGAAATAAGTTTAGTGCATGTTCCAACTGGTGATATGATTACAGATTCGTTAACGAAGCCAATAGTTCCAAATGTTTTTAGTAAACACATTTTGGAATTTGGTCTTCGTAGGTTATAGGAACATGTTGTTGTTTTTGAACTATTGTAATAACTTTGGCAAATTCTATTGGAATAGAATGTGAGTTATTTGTTGTGTTCAAATTCATTCACTATTTAAAGCGATACACATAGAGCTATTGAGTATAGTTCAGTATGTTGGCGAAATGTCATCTACTCACATGGATGAATCTTTTACTATGAATTATGTGTTCATAGGTAAAAGTGGGAGTGCGAGTTACTCCATATGTGATATTTTACGTAATATCATCATTTCGTTGATACCGAAAGCTGTCCTGTGAAAGGCTTAAAAGTGGACTATAGGTACTGATGCATGAGTTGCATTTAGAGACTGAATGCTTTCGCATAGTGTTTATAAAACATACGTCCTAAGTGGATTAACACTATGGCATATTTTAGTAATATGTGTAACAGCCGACCAAGGGATGGAAGGAAGAAAATTGATCTCAACTTTCCTAATGTGAGACCCAAATGAAACTATGAGTTTCAAGTTCACCCTTAAAGACTCTTGAAAATAACAAGAAGGGTATGTCTGATGATTAACTTGATTGGAACCCTAAACTAGGCTTCGTTAGCTATGAACAGGCATATAAGGACCAGTCAGATAAGCATTAGACATATGGTGGAAGGTTATTTATAGAGAGGAAGTACATTTTCAGTAACATGTCACTTAGTAAACATATAACACTCGAGCTCAATACTTTTTCGTGGAAAAGGTATGTAGTGTATATGAATCTTTTCGTGAGATCAAAAGTGAGTCGAAAACTAGTGATCATGGAAAATGGACTAGGGGGAAGTCACGTTAAGCTAAAGGTGGAACGATGAAGGAGAGCTTCAAGGTTTAACCGTTACGTTGACTGGTCGCGTGAATTCGCCGAACAAGAACTGAAAGAAGTATGTGTGTTCAATCGCAATGAAAGTGTGTCTTGTCATGTGCGAGTGGGAGATGTTGGTTTTTGGTCCGCCCATGACATTTTGGAATGGCAGGGACTAAACTGTAATTATGTGTAAATTACAGGGACCAAATGTGTAATTTGGTCCGACCCTATATATAGATGGAAGTTGGGATTTCCACTATAAATAGAGAAGAAGTTTCTCTATTTCTTAACAAGAGAGAATCGTAGAGATTCCCTTTCTATTCCCGGGGAAAACGTCCCTACCGACAAAACACGGATTACTTCTTCGTTCGTCGGAAGAATTCACGGATATAGCCCGTACTCAGTGTATTCATACACTCGTAGGAAAGGCGTCCAGAATGATCCGGTTTCTCGCGTAGATCAGATCCATTCCATAAACGAGTTTCCGCTGCATATAAACTGTAAGTCCGTTTATTAATCATGTTTATGGTTATCTATGGAATTCTGACTTCACTATGCAAATTATTTTAGGTTTACTGTTCACTTTCAAGAGATTAATAACTTGCTGGGTAATTTCTATTTTTTTTTTTACTGGAAGTAATTTCTACTTAGACTGTATTTGGGATTGCGGAAAGCAGCTTTCAGCCAAAGCAAAGGGAACCTTACTTTGGCTGAAAACTACTTTTGGGGCTGCGGAAAGCAGCCTCAAATGCACAATTGGTAAAAGTCAGATTGTATTCAGGAAAGCACTGGAAAAATACTTAAAACTAGTTTTAAAGAAAGCAATAAAACCTAGCTTTCTCTGACAGCACTTTCACTAACAGCAATCCCAAACTGGTCCTTAATTAATTGAATTGGATAGATGATTACAGTCAAGGAAGCAACACAAACTTAAATGGACTTGAACCCAATGGAGCATTTTTCAAGGGTCCATTCTCAAAGTTTGGACTTTGGACTTGGGTTTATATATATGTGTTCTTGTAATTAGATAATTAATGGGCCAACCATTATTATTATTATTAATTTTTTTTTTTTGGATTTTACACAATTAACTTTATTTTGACCCTCTCTTTCTTTTTTACGGAAACAGGAAATTTTTGCCAAATCTCCTTTAAATTTTTCAAAATTATTCAAATACATGATTTTACTCTGTCTACATTTCTGTCTTATGTTTTCATAATTTTAAACTAATCGCATTTATCTCTCAATCCGTTTTTTTTTTCATGCGACTTTAGAATTTTTTTTGTTCTTTTTTCTCTTCGAAACAAGATGCATATGTATATTTTTTTCCGACATTTTTTTTTACTAAGGTATAACTAATTATACCTTTGTATCTTAAGGTATAACAAATGTCTAATCATCGTAATATTGTACCTTAAGATATGACTAAGGTATAACTAAGATATAATCACTATAATAGTGTATCTTAAGGTATAACTAAGATATAATCATTGCAAGAGTGTTATTATACCTTAATTATACCTTTGTACAACTGTTATTTCTTAGTTATACTTTACTTATACCTTTGATACTCTTATTATACCTTATACCTTTGTACAACTGTTATACTTTTCATACTCTTATTATACCTTTTTGATATACTTATTATACCTTAGTTATACTTTCTAATACACTAATTCTTCCTTAGTTATACTTACTAATACACTGATTATAACTTAGTTATAGCTTCTAAGACACTGATTATACGTTATTTATACATTGTTTGTACCTTATTCATATATTTTTTTAAGCATTGTAGTGTATAAGTGATGTACAACAGTGTATGAGTAGTGTATAACAGTGTATAAGCAGTGTATAATAGTGTATTAATAACTTTTATAAATAATATACCTTAGTTATACCTTGTGATACACTGATTATACTTTAGTTATACATTGATTATCATCTGATACTTTGATAATACCTTTTGATACACTGATTTACCTTAGTTATACCTTTTGATACACTAATTATACTTTAGTTATACTTACTGATACATTGATTATGCTTAGTTATACCTTCTGATACACTGATTATACCTTATTTATACATTATTTGTACCTTATTTATACATTGTTTAAGCATTATAATGCATAAGCAGTGTATAACAATGTATAAGTAGTTTATAACAATGTATAGCAGTTGTACAAAGGTATAACTAACGTATAATAAGAGTATATAAGGTATAACTAAGGTACAACAATAATTATGCCTTAGTTATATCTTAAGATATACTTAAGATGCAATCCCAATAATGCAGTCCAAAAAGATGCAATCCCAATAATGCAGTCCCAAAGGATTGTCTTAATAGTAAAATGCAGTCCCAAAATGTAGTATAAAAAGATACAGTCTAAATAATACAAGCCCAATAATAAAATGTAGTACCAAAGTGCAGCATAAAAATATGCAGTCCCAATAATAAAATGCAATCCCAAAGTGCAGTCTCAAAATGCATTCCAAAAAGATGCTGTCCCAATAATAAAATGCAATCCCAAAGTGCAGTTGATAAGGGGAAAACATCTTGATATTTTACCATGGAATTAGGGCTTAAAGGAATTAATTTTATTAATTTCATTATGAAAATAGCTTAAAAAAGGGATAATTTTGACTTATTATGTGTTTACCCCTTATTTGCAGCCATTTGTGGTTTTCCAAGCTAAAATCCATGCTTTGGAGCCGTCTAGATGTCAAATCAGTCAGCTTTAGCAGCAAAAAGGGCTGAAAATGAGAAACAACATGCCTTTGAGAGGATTTCATGAAAAAGAATATAAAGCTTGAATTTAATTGGTTGGAGTCCAAAAAGATGTAGTCCCAATAATAAAATACAATCCCAAAGTGTAGTCTGAAAATGTAGTCCAAAAAGATGCAGTCCCAAAGTGCAGTCCTAATAATAAAATGCAGTCCCAAAATACAGTCTAAAAAGATGTAGTCCCAATAATAAAATGCAATCCCAAAGTGCAGTCTCAAAATGCAGTCCAAAAAGATGCAGTCCCAATATTAAAATGTAATTCGAAAGTCCGGTTGATAAGGGGAAAATATCTTGATATTTTACTATGGAATTAGGCTTTAAAGGAATTAATTTTATTAATTTCATTATGAAAATAGCTTGATAAAGGGATAATTTTGTCTTATTACATGTTTACCCCTTAGTTGGAGCCATTTGTGGTTTTCTAAGCTAAAAGCTATGCTTTAGAGCCATCTAGATGTCAAATCAGTCAACTTCAGCAGTAAAAAGGGCTAAAAAGGAGAAAAAGTAGCTAAAATAGCATGCCTTTGAGAGGATTTCATGCAAAAGTGCATAAATCTTGACTTTAATTGGTTAGAGCAGGAGATATTTTGTAAAAGTAGCTATAGTTAGTACTTTTTGAAGTCTTTAATTGCTAGGTATTGAAAGGCATCCTTTGTGTAAGCCGTTTTGGGGGTTTTTGCCCATATTTTTTGTGAACTCCTTTAAATACTGCTCCTTATCAGTATTGAGGATGTTCTTGGATTTCATCTTCTTCATTTTACCTTTACTTAGTTCTTATTACTGTAGTTTGAATAGTTTTAGTCAGTTTTCTTATAATGCCTACCATGGCTTAAGTTGTTCTACCCATGGAGGAGTAGACATTCGGTGTAATCCAACAATGGCTGGTTTCAATAAGTTATTCTAACTATTTCAAGTTACTTTTCAGTTAAGCTATGACTTTCATGTATATGTATGATAAATGAGCCTAGCTAACTCATTATTAGCATGCTAAATACAATGAAAATTGGTTTAATATATGAAATGCATGAAATGACCCATATAATTACTTAGCAATGGCTTTGAGTTGTATGTTAGGGGTTCAATCTTGCATGCATGCTTGATTTGATGCTTTCTTGAGTTTAATGCATGTTTTCTAGTCCCTAACTTCGAAGAATGCTCCGATTAGTTGTTCTATGATGTAGTATCCATGGTACAACGAATGTTGGCAATGGTGAAAGAAACTCTATTGCATGAAAAACTGAAAGATCCTTGGATTAGAAAGAATTACAAACTATGACAGTCTCTAATAGGCTAGCTATAGTACTAGAGGGGGGTGAATAGTATTGTATACCAAAAGAAAGTTTCGTAAACGATTTAGAAAAATCCTTTTTTTTTTAAAACAAGTTTCTTTTGCTAAACACAAATTTTACAAAAATGCAAAATAAATAAAATAGTAAAACTTGCGAATATGAATTTGCTTGACTAAAAATAAAAATGTCTTCAAATAATAAAGTTATTAATTTAAATTACAAGAATTTAAATAGCAGTAAATGTAAAGAGAGTAGGGATAGAGAAATGAAGACACCAAAATTCATCTTGGTTCAACCCAACCGGTCTACGTCCAGTCCCCAAGCCAACAGCTTGAGATTTTCCACTAACATTTCCTTTACGGGCAGGAAATAAGCCTATGTTACTTTGTACGAGTTTTAGTAACAATCTCAATACTTTTACAGGCTCAGTATCAAACCTTTACTGTTACTTTTCTGAGCTCAAGTAACAAACTCTTCCAATGCTTTTTAAAGCTCAAGCACCAAACTTATCTCGGTATTTTTCAAAGCTTAAATACCAAACTTCTACCGATGCTTTTTCAAAGCTTAAGCACCAAACTTATCCGGTATTTTTTCAAGCTCAAATACCAAACTTTTACAAACTTTGTTGATCACACTACCAACAAAGTAAACCCCCTTCACACAAATCCCTTATGTGAAAATACAATTCTCTTAAAAGAATATTTGATTGCATGAAAAAGATGAAGCTCCTCTCTTTTTTTGCACTTGTAGGAATTATGGAAGACTTTAAGAATTAATAGCTTAGAATGTGTGAATGTTGGTAAGTCTCCAACTTGACAATTTCAATTCTTCCTCTTTATATAGGCTTTGAAGAAACTCATCGGGAGGTGAAGGTGGTCGTTGGACACAGCTCCTGAAGGCAATACAACCGTTACAATGTAGGTCATGAAGGGTATTAGCTGTTGCACCTCATAAAGGAATTATGACCATTGTATTACACCTCTTGAATGAGTACTAGCCATTATGTTGAGCTTCTGAAGAAAGATGTAGTCATTGCTTCTAGGTCTTGAGGACATTATAGCTGTTGGACATCCTGAAGAAGATTATGACCGTTGCCTTCAAACTCACAAATGAAATATGGTGGCAGTGTTTAGCTGTTGAAGAATTTCCTTCATCTTTTGTAGCCTTTGAAGAGATTTAGCTCCCGAAGTGCTATCTTTCTTTGGAAAGATAAAGTAGCCATTAGAAGATCTTGAGCTCACAAACTCAATCTAGCTTTTGAAGAGATTTATTATAGCTCTTGAAGTAATATCTCTCCACCTTCTAATGATCATTGTAACCGTTGATATCTTGAAGGTTATAACTCAAAGTTTTCTTTGGTAGTGATCATATTTTGATCAATAATAAGTTAAACCATGAATAAGCTTCCGTATTCTTGTTGCCTTTGGTTAAGCTTTGCAAGCCTAAGCTTCATCTTAATTAAAATCATAATTTACGTAATGATTAATTACAAACTAATTGTAATAATATTAAGATAAATATGATTTTACTTTTTATCTTATATGTCAACTTTTCACATTGTTTTTATCATCGAAACACGATCAACATTCTCCCCCTTTTTGATGATGACAACCATTTATATGTGACACTCCTTGAATGTATAAGTTGACAAAGTGAAGAATATTTTTAGGTATTTGAAAAGATGGATCGATATGGCTCCCCTTGAAAATATGATTCCTTTCAAATTCGCTACCCCTCAAAATGTGCTTGTTTATTCTTAAGGATTTTAAGAATCATGAAAATATTTTCTTGATTTCTAATTTCTCATAAAAATAAAATCTCTTGTTATCTGCACAAGAAAGTTCTTAAAAACCAAGTTAATTTTATAAAACTTTGGTACATAATGTAATATTTAGTTTCAATCAATGAACAGTATATTGGGCTTATCAAATATTCAGTATTTATGCAAAAGTTATTTGAGTCTAAAAGCTTAGGCTTTAAAAGCATTTTTTTTTACTTAAGTAATAGAAATCGAACTTAATATGAACCGGTTATATAAAACCATTGGTGTGGTTTTTTTGCAAAGGCTTATATAACATAATCTTTTCTACGGCCCGGTTACTTAGTCCGAGTCTAGATCAGTGGCCCAGAAATTGTACACATGATTTTCTTATTGAGAAACAGCTCATATATAAGCTCATAATGTAGGAACTTTGTGAGATTAATCATTGCATTCCCATACATTCATTTATCTATTGTACCTTCAAGGGTTCTTTTAGAGATAAGAATACACAAACATAACCATCCCATTGCAATTTCATTGCATACATCAAGATATCAAGAATATATGACAAGGTAGTTTTCATCACAAAGACATCTTTCATAAAACATGAAACTACTAATCATACAATAGCTGCATCAAGTTCACCTTATATACTGTGAAGCATAAATAAACTCATATAAGATCAATAAACTCATATAATGACATATAACCACATACATAATTTTTCTCCCCCCTTTGGAATCATAAAAAAGCATAGGAGAGTAGAGAACACAAATAATCGCATAATAGTGTATATAACCATGTGATTATAAGAAGATGTTGAGGCATACTTATAGAAATCACACATTGGGTCAATACCTCTTAGACAAGTCAGCAAAGATCACGTACCAGTCAGATTTCATATATGTCAGAAGGATCAAAATACATATCATTGCACATATGTAAACAAAGTTAAGGACCACCATGATGCAATGAAATCTTTATAGGCATACTGATGAACAGCTGATTACAAAGCATAAGGAACATGTAATATTCAGAAAATTCAGAGCATAATTATAGAATTAGGAAATTAAACCATACTATTGTAAAGCATATGTCAAGATTATAGGTAGAAGATTCCATCATGTGAGGGCACATAAGCTGACAGCGTTTTATTGATAAAATCCAAAAACATCAATTCAGACTAAAAATACTTGAAAATCAGATGTAGTGTACTAGATATAGAGTAGAAAAAGACTATAAATGATTGGTGTTCCAAAACTACAGAGAAGAGTGTGAGTAGAAAGGGACTTCGTGGAAATCATCTCTGCAAAAAGGAACAACAGTTATTATGCAAACCTGGTTCAATGCTGAGAAGAAGCAGAGGAAGCACAAGGTTTTAGGATGCCAGAGATTAAGGTCTTCATTTTCTCCATTGTTCAGCAAGATGGGTAAGATGCTCTATCATCTTAGCCAGCTCCATTTCCATGCTAGCAGAGAGACTATGCACCTTATCTTGGATGCTCAAGAGATGCAGCTAAAGATCTTGGAGTGCATTTGATACTTCTGTATAGGCTTTCGATCCCATAAGAGCTTTAGAGGTATTTACAACCTCTGTAATGACTTTGAAACAAGTTCCCATGGTGAAACTGGGGATATTCCGATAATCAAGTGGTGATGGTGAAGAAGAGGAAATGTACGGTAAGGGGGACTGAGATATTTCAAAAACAGACACAGGTAGGGTTGAGCAAAACACGGTTCAGTGCCAAAACCCAACTGAACCAAACCGAACCGAAAACCAATGTAGAAGAAAAATAGAAACCAAAGCTAAACCAAAGATCATATGGTTTGGGTTAAACCAAACCGAACCAGTTAGTTTCGGTTATGGTTTGGTTCGGTTAAAACCGAATTAACAAAAATTTCAATTTTTAATTTTTATTATCATTATTTTTTTATAAATTACACGTAAAGTATTGCTTAAAAAGGATTTATATTACATGTATATTACTAAAGTCTCATAAATACAAAATATATAATAATATAAATATATAATATGCCAAATAAAATTTATTTATGTATATATACATAATTTTAAAAAAATATTTTTTCCTATTACGATTCGGTTCGGTTTTGGTTTTTTCAACAAAAACCAAAACCCAAACCAAAAACCAAATTATTATATTTTATAAAACCAAAACCAAACCAAATAGATTTTGGTTTGGTTCGGTTCAATTTTTCAGTCTCGGTTCGGTTCGGTTTTTGGTTTGCCGTTTGGTTTTGCTCACCCTAGACACAGGGCTTATGAAGGGCATGGTAGATATTGGTGAAGGTGGACTTGTAGTGAGAGGCAATGGTGAGAGTTTCTCTGAATCAGTAAATGTATTGGTCATGGTGAATGAAGGGTGATATACAAGAGGGGTCTGAATCAGGGCTTTATACAATTCATGGAGGTGAAAAGTGTGAAGTAAGACATGGAGGGATTTACAGCCTCGGAAGGAAGATCATTGTAGGGTATACTTGGCTCTGAGGTTGAGACAGGAAAAAGAGTTGAAGATACACTCTCTTTATGACTTGAGCTTAGGTCCTCATCATTGTACAATGTAGTGAGAGAGTCATAAGGCCTATTTTCCTCTGGCGAAGTGGTTTTGTGAGATTGAACTCCAGCTATATCATATTCTTCTTTAATCTCAGCTGTTAGATCAACATTGGGTGCATCTTCTAAGCTTTCTTCAGAAACCATATTCTTTTCTCTTGCAACCTAAGACTTTGAAGTTAGGCTCCTTTTTCCTTTTCTTTTCAACTTAGAGGATTCTTTTTCTCTTTCTTCATTAGTTGTAGGGGCACATAGTGCTTTATTATCTTCTTCATTCGCTTGACTAGAGTGAATTTCCTGGTCACTTCCACATACTGATGCATTCTAAAATCCTGTAAGGAGGGGCTTGGTTGGTAGCTGGTTTTTGTGAGCACATGCCTTAGCATTCTGGTTACATTGGCTTTATTTATGATAGATCGATGGGTTACAACAGTGTGTTCAATTTTAGCTTCAGATACTTCAAAGAAGTCAAAGTATCTCGTTAAGATCTGCTGAAAGGAAGGGCAGAATTTGCTCTGACATGAGTCAAGTGGTTTATTAGGGCAAAAGGCAAGTTAATTCTTACATGGTTAATCAAATGCCAGATAAAACATAAATCAAAGCTATTCATAGTGGCCAAGCTTCCCTTCTATGGTTGAAAGTAAGCAAAATTCAATAATTGCAAGATCCTGAACTTATCATCTAGATAACCAAAGTCTAGCTCAGATCAAGGAATGATGTGATCATTGGGTATTTTAAACAACTGATGAACATAAGTAGTGGCATTATAATCTCCTAGGCAAGAAGGAGCAGGTGATTGCTCTATTCTCACTCCATTAGTGGGCAGATCAAAGACTTTGCTAAAAGCTTCCTCATTTACTGGAAATTTCTTCCCTATTAATGTAACCTTATAGTTCATATGTCCTATACAGGTTAAACTGCCATAAAACTCATCAACTCTGTTTCATGAATAGTTTGAGAAATGGTTTTTATTTATTACCCAAATAAACCCAGTCAATTTTCCTACATCTAAATTTCTCCCTTGTAAACCCATCAGAGTAGACAAGCTTACCTTCACTGGTTGTTGTGCTTTTTACCAGTGAGGAGACTGATGCAATTGGTGATGAGGATACAGTATGCACTGAATGTGAATCATTCGGGGTGATGATTCTTCTTCTTTTGGTGTGAGATTTGCTTTCACCAGTGGATGAGTCTTCTCTCATTCGTTTCATCTTTTCCTTAGCAGCTTTAGATCGATATACTCTCTACTTCTTTGTTGTATTAATAGAACTTTCCTTCATATTTATTTCTGCTTTGAGAGGTTAATATATTTTGGAGGGATTTGGCAGAGAGATGAAGAGAAGGAAGGAGCAAATTGTGAATAGCAGTGATGTAGGTGATGTTTTGTAAAATTGTCCTTTTAGTGCCTTATAGTTTCAGAGAGAGAATGAAAAAGAAGGAGATTGAAACTAGCACCTTCATTAGTTGTTTAGGCGACATCGTTTCCTCCTGATGCAGCACCGTTTGGATCATCACGTGTTTATACAGAGCATATGACTTTTGATATTCATATATATATATATAGATGTGCGCGCGTGCGTGTGTGTGTGTGCGCGCGCGCGCGTGCGTGCGTGTGTGTGCGCGCGCGCGCGTGCGTGTGTGTGTGGGGCTTGGGCTTGTTGCTGATTATTTGGCCCGTTTTAATATTCATTTTGATATACACATGGATTATAGGCTTGTGGGCTTATGAAAGCAATCTGGCCCAATAAAGTTTGAGCTTTATTACTTCTTTTAATTTATGCTTCATATTTAACTTTTTATTTTTAGGCATATTTGCATAAATTATAAGAAAGTATATGAGACACAAGCTTTCACATAGAATTATTTTTATAAATATATATGATTTAAATCTTGAATCATAATTTGATCCAATAGCGAAATCTTAATCGATTTTACGTAATCTAAACTTATGAAAAAGAATTTAAACATAATATTTAATCCAATAAAATCATTACTCAAAATATTGATGTAAGTGAATCAATACTTTAATTTTAATAAATTGAATTGGTCATTCCAATTTTCATTCTCAATTCACTGAATTTATTTTCACATAAGGGCTTTGTGAAAATATCTACTATTTGATATTCTATTGAGACAAATTCCAAATTGATGTCACCTTTTTGTGCATGATCTCTAATGAAATGAAGTTTGATGTCTATGTGCTTTGTCCTTGAATGCTGAATAGGATTCTTCGTTAAATTTATAGCACTAGTATTATCACACCTTATAGGTATATGATCATACTTTATGCCATAATCTTAGAGATGTTGCTTCATCCATAATATCTGTGCCACACAGCTGCTTGCAGATATATTCAGCTTCTGTTGTTGACATTGCTACATTTGATTGCTTTTTGCTTGACCATGAGACTAGAGCTTCTCCCAGAAATTGACAAGTACCTTACATACTTTTTCTATCCAATTTGCATCCAGCATGATTAGCATCATTGTAACCTATAAGATCAAAATTTTGACATTTTGGATACCAAATCGCAATTTCATGAGTACCATTTAAATACTTAAGAATTTTGTTAATAGCCTTTAAGTGAGACTCTTTGGGATTGGCCTGGAATCTTGCACATAGACATACACTGAATTGTATATCAGGTTTACTAGATGTTAAATAGAGTAGAGAACGAATCATACCTCTATATTTCTTGGTATCTATATTTATACCTTTCTTGTCTTTAACTAGAGAGACTGATGTTCTCATCAGTGTTTTTGCTGGTTTAGAATTCTCCATTCCGTACTTCTTGATGAGTTCCTTATTATACTTGGATTAGCATATGAATGTTCTTTTCTTTCCTTACTTGATTTGTAGTCCGAGAAAGAAATTCAATTCGCCCATCATAGACATGTCGAATTCTGTACTCATCTTTTTTGAGAATTCCTTGCACAACTCATTGTTAGTAGAACCAAATATAATATCATCAATATATATTTGAACAAGAAATATATGGTTCTTTTCATGCTTTATAAATAAAGTTGTGTTAACCTTTCCACGAGTAAAACCTTTAGCAAGTAAGAATATACTTAACCTTTTATACCCTGCTCTCAATGCTTGTTTTATTTCCATACAAAGCTTTAGTAAGCTTGTATATATAGTCAGGATGGTGACCATCTTCAAATCCTGGAGGTTGTTTCACATAGACTTCTTCATTAATATAGCCATTTAGAAATTCACTCTTCGCATCCATTTGATAGAGTTTGAAGGTTTTGTAGCAAGCAAATGCATATAGCATTCTGATTGCTTCCAACCTTGCCACCGCAACAAATGGTTCATCGTAGTCTATTTCTTTTTGCTGGTTATACCCTTGTGCAACTAATCTAGCTTTGTTTTTGACAACATTGCCAAATTCATCAAGTTTGTTCCTAAAAATCCATTTGGTTCCAATCAGTGAATGGTTGTTAGATTTTGGAACAAATTCCTAAACATTGTTTCTTTTAAATTGATCCAATTCTTCTTACATAGCCATCATCCTGCTCTCTTCTGTTTCAGCTTCTTTGAAGTTCTTCGGTTTAATTTCAAAAACAAATGCCACAATCACAAAGTATTCCTTTAGTTGACTCCTTGTCATAACCCTTTGTGAAAGATTGTCAATAATGTCATCTTTCGGATGATATATGTGATATTTGTACTCTTTTGGTAGATCATCATGTTGGTTTTCTTGCACTTACAATTCTTGCACATTGTTTTCATTTTGATCACTAGAGTTGTTTTCTTTTTGCAGGATATTATAATCATTTTTTGTGTTTTCAACCTGTGAATCAAGTATCTCAAGAGTATCCTCAGATTGTTTATCTGGGAGAGAGTTAGCTTCTTCAAATGCAACATGCATGGACCCATCAATGGCAAGAGTTTTTTTGTTAAAGACTATATATGTTTGCTATGCAATGAATGCCCCAAGAAAATACATTCATCTGACTTAGAGTCAAATTTATTAATATATTGCTTATTGTTGAAAATAAAACATTTACAACCAAATGGATGGAAATAACCAATATTAGGTTTTCTACCAATCCATAACTTATATGGTGTTTTCTTGAGAATGGGTCTTATCAAAGCTTGATTCAGTGTCTTGTAACACCCTTATTCTTTCGCTAAATACAAGTATTCAACTAATACTTTCCCATTAAAACTCTATAATTCTAACCCTTACTAGTTTATCTCAATTGTTTGAATAGCTACCATGAGCCTAAAGAGTTGGTACACAGAGAATACAACATCAACAATCACAAGCAGTCACATGTACTCACAAACTAACCTCTAATTCTTCTAATTGGCAACTTGTGCTATCTTCTAGAGCATCTATAAAAATCATCTTAACTAACATCTCAACTTCTATTTTATTATCATGTAAACTCATATTACTGATATAATCTATCTAATTTTATCTATCTATTTGGCTTGGACTTGATAATTATTATTATTAAGCTTCCTACGTATCCTAATAAATTCCAATTAAGGAATCAAAGCCACAAAGTTCTACTTAAATTTTCAAAAAATTCGACCGTTCTCAGCTGTACACAAAACATAATTTCTAATATTATTATATTCATGACTACAATCCTTTATTTTACTAAGATAATTAAGTAATATCTTGTTAGAAGAATTCTAATAAATCATGTTACACAACCCATCATCACGACCCTTGTAATTCCAGGAGCTCAAAAGTACTTTTGGATCGCATTAAAACAGGCAGGAAGTCAACGGATTGGAGAAAAATCGTATTTTCCCCAGCGAAGATCCTACCGCCGGCCAAGCTACCTTGCAAGCTTCGAATTCCACCTTACCCGAAGGTTTTCCAGTTTTTTGAGTCCATTTTTGGGGTTAATTTTGAGAAATAATGGCTGGAACACAGAGAAATGAAGAGGGCAGCCATAATTACGAAATATCACTCCCCTATGGCTTTCCAAAAACGTAATTTCTCCCTTTAAAAATCATATCATGTTGTAGTACAAGTTGAAAGCTTCATTTTGGTACTAAGAAATCGAAAAACGGAGGTCGGATGAGGGAGAAACAGTTGCTGGCGTTTTTTATTGTAAAAAAAAGGGCGGTGAAAAGAAGAAAAAAAAAACGAGGAAGAAGAGGAAGAAATCTCTGGATCCTTTTTTCATAAATATCAGATTGGATTTATATGTGGTGAAAAATAATTTTGGCCCTCCAACTTTAAACTTTCTTTTAATTCTTACCCATAAATTTTATTTTACATAAAATTATCAAATTATTCTCCATAATATAGTATAATTCTCTCAAATAATTAATGGGATAACTAATATATAAATTTTGAGGCTTTCTTCTTTATATATATATATATATATATTAAATTAATCATAGTAATCTTAAAAAAAATATTAGAAATCAAAATTAACATATAAAAATTTCGAGATGTTACATTTCTACTCCCCTAAAAAATATTTTGTCCTCGAAATTTCTAATTGCTGTTCTTTATCACAGATTAATACTTTGTATATACTCAAATATTACTACAACTCCTCTGATACTAATCTTATAAACTACCACAAATCACGATTATTTTATCTTTCGTAGTAAAATTTAAAACTAACTTGTAAGCATACATGTGTTATACAAATAGATATACTCAACTAGATATCACATCTCAAAATATTAGTCTTTTATGTCACAACATTGAGATTCCAAATAATGAAACTCAAATAAGAAAACTTAAGAACCTGTTGCTAGTCATTTCTTGTTATTAACCTCTCGAAGTAACTTAAATTAAAATTTGATTCTCCAAACCATATATCTAATACACATAATATACCTTAATTATAAAATTCAAGATTTTAGGCAGCAATACTCTAAGTAATAACAACACTAACAACTTTCAAAATTCATGTAGTACATATAATCGGTTGAACAACATTTCACTTTTGTACACTATGCAATTACCATATAGTCAACATATACTTATATACATATGGTTCCATCTCAATACATAAATCCACTCAAAATTCACTTCCAAGAAATCATAGCAATATAAACACAAACATATCAATATAACAGGTCACAATCATCATCAGCACATATCACATAAATCAAATCACAACTATCACTACAACACAAGCAAACTCAAATTAAGTTTACACTTACAAATTAGTTGTTAATTTCCTTATGGGCAGCTTGTACCCTCTTCCAGATTATCTCTAAGGTTTTGAGCTCCTATAAATATGAATTCATATCAAATACAAATACATCATATATGTTTTCGTCCCTTTCTATGGGAACACTCTCTTATGCATAACTATCCTCACTTATATATATAGGTTTTTATGACCTTACCACACTTAGAAATTCATAACTTTTGCTATATATACTCAAATGACTTGATTCTTGTTTTATTTTACTCCTAACACACAGATACATAATAATAAAATGACATAATCTTTAGACGATCATAAAATTTATTATCAAATTTAATTTCCAATCTTGTTTCTGCCCAATTTTACCTGAATATCTACTAGTAATTTCACTATAACTTTATTCGTACAACTTGGATCAAGATAATTTTTTTAAAACTAGACACATAAGGGAACAACATATCCAAAAATCAGCAATTTCTAGGCTCTAAAATAATTATGGCGTAACTTTGAATCTGACCATATCTCTTTGATCATCCAATTTTGAGCACATCCTCTTTCAAAAATTATTGCTTTCACTATACTTGCCTAAAATTTACGAAATTTTGCATAAATGTTCCTGAGACATAGATACACAATTTACTCTTTTATAAATTTTACTGATTCTACCTCTAATACCACAAAAATAATATCACAAAGTATAGATCTTACCTTTCTCTTCTTCTTCTCCACTTCTTTATTTCTCTTCTTCTTTTCCTCTTCTATGTTTCATTTCACAACTCTCTTCTGTAAATCCTCAAACTCATTCAACTCGATATACAACTCTTAGTTTCACATCCATTACTTGATCACTAATTTGAGAATGCATATGGTTTTCTATTTTACTTTTCATAATACTGTTATCATAAAAATGCTCTTTTGAATCATTATTCTGAATAGTGTATATATATATATGTACTTGGAAAAGAAAATTCTTTTTCTTTTTTCTAAACCATAAATTTTTTTTTCTATATCGGTATGTCAAGTTATCAAAATTATGAATCCATGTGGTACACCATAAAAAAACGATGATTACATAAAAAAAAAAAATCACGCCATCATCTTTTCCACATTCCCAAAAATCATTTTCCTTATTCCACTGGCTTTCACATATTTCCCATAAAACTTCACATGGTCCACATTTTTTGAAATTTTAAAACAATACATTGTAAATTCAAAATTATTCATGAACATTTGCATTATGGAAAATTTAAAACACTTCTAAAAAATCTCGTGAATAAAAACATTTTTCTAATGATATTCTTGTCATCTACATATATATATTTGGAACTTAGAACACTTGAGTTAGATGTAACAAACCAATGCATAATCGATGCAATGTATATTGTGACTCATAATATGTGATGTAATTTCATGATGCATGTGTGTATGCAATGACAACACCATCTGATCTCAAGGTTAAAGTTCCAAAATATTCAAGAAAAAATATTGTAAAACTCTTTTCAAAATCACCTATTATATATGTTATATCAATAATCATTATACACTCAACCACGAATCACATTGATCAACTTCATAAAGCGAGACTGTGAGCACGGGTTTTCCCGACCTCAGTGATGAGAAATCTTTATTACCTTCGGTCATAGAAAAGAGCAGAATATTACCCAAAACGTCTCGAATTCTCCGAAAACGAAGTTATCCGCAATCCGAAACTACCGTAAAGCGGGTTCTCCGAGTGATTTTCAGGCGCGTCAGTAAAAAAAAAAAAAAGAAGAAAGTGGGCTCCGGTTCAACCAGAACCGGCCGGCTCTAGATTGAGCCGGCCGGCTCTAGTGCAAACTATAGCCGGCCGACTCTAGTGGGCGGGCATGGGTGCCATACTTTGTCCCAATTCTGTGAAAATTGATGAAAAAACAACAAAAACAATTAATTGACGCATTTAATTGGGGAAATTATTTTGTCTGAGAGATAATTAAACAATAATAAGAAAGGAAGGAGAAGGAAAAGGAAAAAGGGGGAAGAAATTGAAAGAAAGAAGAAAGAAAAAAAAAACACAGAGAAGGAGAGATGGAGAGAAAACAGAAAACAAAAAAAAAAAAAAAGAAAATCCTTTTTAGTTTGTTTTGAAATCAAATTTCTAAGCACATAATCACTCACTCTAGTGTTTACTCATCGGTTCACAACGATTCTCGGTTCTAATTCGGATTCGTTCGGATAAATTTTCGGATTTTCGAGATATTCGAGGATTCGAGTTACGTTCTTGATTTTCAAACCGTTCTTGTGCATCTAATATACTGGAACAACACCAAGGTAAACTCTGAGAGGCCTTAAACTTGTGTTTATCGCATTTTTCGTGTGATTTTTCTCTGTTTCTGAAAATTCGGAAAGTTGGCTACCCGAATAGAGCCGTACGGCTCTGTTCTTCAAGAACAGAGCCGGCCGGCTCTGGTTCAATTAGAACAGAGCCGGCCGGCTCTAACCTAGAGCCGTACGGCTCTGTTTTTCAGGGACAGTTCCCTGATTTGTCCCGACATGCCGAAAATAGCCCGTTTTCCATTTATACGCGTTCTGATTTGACATATTTCAGCTCGTATATATTCGTACGTCATTTTAACACCGGTTTTCGAATTCTTGTACATAGGAATATTAATATTTTCAAGTTTCCCGGGATTTATTTTCCAAGTTTCGGGGTTGTTACATCCGAACCGGATCAATTGTCCAGCGTTAGCGGACCCCCGAACTCTATAAGTGCCTGGAAAATATTAAAAACAAATAAAATGACATTTTAATAAATGTTTTTGGTGTGTTTATTGCGTTTTGGACCCTAGATAGACGTTGAATTTAGGAACCCACACGAACGGATCCATGGATTCCGGGACAACAGACCCACGAAAATCAAAATTTGCATGTAACCAAGCCAATTGTTTTCCAAAAATTGATTTTCCAGCATAAAACCACAGGGCGTTTCAAAACCGTTTTCCAGGTCTAACCGGTCCGACCGGTCGGGTCGACCCGGTTATCCCCTAAATGCATGCCCCCATTTCCTAAAATTCCCAATTCTGTCCTGATTTGAGTCCTATTTGTGTGTGCAATATAAATTGTGCTAAACCTCTGTTTTGCAGCCTTTTATTTTTATTTTGGATGTATTTAATAGATTTATCCGTGTATTTTAGGCGGTTGTAAAGTGAATTTTTATTTTTATTCGATCGGGTTGTAATAATTTAATTATTTTATTCGATCGGGTTGTAATAATTTAATTATTTACTGCTTTATTTTGTTTTATTTGTGTGCGCGCTGTGTGTTTAACTTAATGCAATTAAAATCAACTCTAGAAACGTAAGATACCATCAAAGAATATCTGCCAAATTTATTTTGATTAGACATGAAATAAGGGACTTGTCCGAACCTTGAATCTCTGGATTAGGTACAGCAGTCTATACTCGGTAGGGAGCTGTACCGGAATTTCCAGGATGAGCTGATCCGGGTGGCGACTCTGTCACTGATCTCGGGATTTAAGTTTCGAGATCTTTCAAGTAATAAAATGGGAAAATGTTTTCTACAAAAGGAATTCCGAAACGAATGAATGGATTTTTCTAAGTAAGATAAACAAAATCTGATTTTCCCCAAATCTCACCATGAAAAAAAGAACATTTTAAAACTGAAAATTTCCTTGTCGGACCCCCGCGTCCGTCCGAGAAAGGTCGTCCGCTCACAGAGCACATGTAGGGATGACTCACCAGCTCTAGGAAGCAACTGAAGATACTAGCGTAAATTTTTGCAAATTCACGTGTTATCACATCTGGAATAAGCGCGCGAAAACTATGCATCCACGTCTTATCATATATAAAGTATGCGTGAAAACCTTGTGCATCCACGTCTTATCATACATAAAATATCTGTGTGGAAACCATGCATCCACATCTTAGCTTTATTAGCATCATCAGTAAAATATCCGTCATCATGGGCATGATCAAATAGTCTCATAATTGAGTGTATAATAACAATTGATCCAACGTATATTATATTTAAAAGATATACATACATACATATATATATATATACATATATGTATAAAATAAAATATATATATATATATAATAAAAGTTAATTTTTTTTCAATTAAAACCACATATGCATTCTCAAGTGTATATGCATCATTTTATCTTTTTATACTCGATTCCTAATCAACCACAATATATTCATCTTAATTTAACTTTATATTCTAAACATAATATTTAATTCATCATTATCATCTATCATACACTCTCTCTCGATTCGAGGAAATATAACCTAAGCTATGATACCATTAATGTAACACTCTTATTCTTTTGTTAAATACAAGTATTCAACTAATACTTTCCTGTTAAAACTCTATAATTCTAGCCCTTACCAGTTTATCTCATCTGTTTGAATAGCTACCACGAGCCTAAAGAGTTGGTACACAGAGAATACAAACATCAACAATTACAAGCAGTCATGTGTACCTACAAACTAACCTCTAATTCTTCTAATTGGCAACTTGTGCTATCTTCTAGAGCATCTATAAAAATCATCTTAACTAACATCTCAACTTCTATTTTATTATCATGTAAACTCATATTACTGATATAATCTATCTAATTTTATCTATCTATTTGGCTTGGACTTGATAATTATTATTATTAAGCTTCCTACGTATCCCAATAAATTCCAATTAGGGAATCAAAGCCACATAGTTCTACTTAAATTTTCAAAAAATTCGACCGTTCTCAGCTGTACACAAAACATAATTTCTAATATTATTATATTCATGACTACAATCCTTTATTTTACTAAGATAATTAAGTAATATCTTGTTAGAAGAATTCTAATAAATCATGTTACACAACCCATCATCACGACCCTTGTAATTCCAGGAGCTCAAAAGTACTTTTGGATCGCATTAAAACAGGCAGGAAGTCAACGGATTGGAGAAAAATCGTATTTTCCCCAGCGAAGATCCTACCACCGGCCAAGCTACCTTGCAAGCTTCGAATTCCACCATACCCGAAGGTTTTCCAGTCTTTTGAGTCCATTTTTGGGGTTAATTTTGAGAAATAATGGCTGGAACACAGAAAATGAAGAGGGCAGCCATAATTACGAAATATCACTCCCCCATGGCTTTCCAAAAACGTAATTTCTCCCTTTAAAAATCATATCATGTTGTAGTACAAGTTGAAAGCTTCATTTTGGTACTAAGAAATCGAAAAACGAAGGTCGGATGAGGGAGAAACAGTTGCCGGCGTTTTTTATTGTAAAAAAAAGGGCGGTGAAAAGAAGAAAAAAAAAACGAGGAAGAAGAGGAAGAAATCTCTGGATCCTTTTTTCATAAATATCAGATTGGATTTATAAGTGGTGAAAAATAATTTTGGTCCTCCAACTTTAAACTTTCTTTTAATTCTTACCCATAAATTTTATTTTACATAAAATTATCAAATTATTCTCCATAATATATTATAATTCTCTCAAATAATTAATGGGATAACTAATATATAAATTTTGAGGCTTTCTTCTTTATATATATATATATATATATATATATATATTAAATTAATCATAGTAATGTTAAAAAAAATATTAGAAATCAAAATTAACATATAAAAATTTCGAGATGTTACATTTCTACTCCCCTAAAAAATATTTTGTCCTCGAAATTTCTAATTGCTGTTCTTTATCACAGATTAATACTTTGTATATACTCAAATATTACTACAACTCCTCTGATACTAATCTTATAAACTACCACAAATCACGATTATTTTATCTTTCGTTGTAAAATTTAAAATTAACTTGTAAGCATACATGTGTTATACAAATAGATATACCCAACTAGATATCACATCTCAAAATATTAGTCTTTTATGTCACAACATTGAGATTCCAAATAATGAAACTCAAATAAGAAAGCTTAAGAACCTGTTGCTAGTCATTTCTTGTTATTAACCTCTTGAAGTAACTTAAATTAAAATTTGATTCTCCAAACCATATATCTAATACACATAATATACCTTAATTATAAAATTCAAGATTTTAGGCAACAATACTCTAAGTAATAACAACACTAACAACTTTCAAAATTCATGTAGTACATATAATCGGTTGAACAACATTTCACTTTTGTACACTATGCAATTACCATATAGTCAACATATACTTATATACATATGGTTCCATCTCAATACATAAATCCACTCAAAATTCACTTCCAAGAAATCATAGCAATATAAACACAAACATATCGATATAACAGGTCGCAATCATCATCAGCACATATCACATAAATCAAATCACAACTATCACTACAACACAAGCAAACTCAAATTAAGTTTATACTTACAAATTAGTTGTTAATTTCCTTATGGGCAGCTTGTACCCTCTTCCAGATTATCTCCAAGGTTTTGAGCTCCTATAAATATGAATTCATATAAAATACAAATACATCATATATGTTTTCGTCCCTTTCTATGGGAACACTCTCTTATGCATAACTATCCTCACTTATATATATAGGTTTTTATGACCTTACCACACTTAGAAATTCATAACTTTTGTTATATATACTCAAATGACCTGATTCTTGTTTTATTTTACTCCTAACACACAGATACATAATAATAAAATGACATAATCTTTAGACTATCATAAAATTTATTATCAAATTTAATTTCCAACCTTGTTTCTGCCCAATTTTACCTGAACATCTACTAGTAATTTCACTATAACTTTATCCGTACAACTTGGATGAAGATAATTTTTTTAAAACTAGACACATAAGGGAACAACATATCCAAAAATCAGCAATTTCTAGGCTCTAAAATAATTATGGCGTAACTTTGAATCTGACCATATCTCTTTGATCATCCAATTTTGAGCACATCCTCTTTCAAAAATTATTGCTTTCACTATACTTGCCTAAAATTTACGAAATTTTGCACAAATGTTCCTGAGACATAGATACACAATTTACTCTTTTATAAATTTTACTGATTCTACCTCTAATACCACAAAAATAATATCACAAAGTATAGATCTTACCTTTCTCTTCTTCTTCTCCACTTCTTTATTTCTCTTCTTCTTTTCCTCTTCTATGTTTCATTTCACAACTCTCTTCTTTAAATCCTCAAACTCATTCAACTCGATATACAACTCTTAGTTTCACATCTATTACTTGATCACTAATTTGAGAATGCATATGGTTTTCTATTTTACTTTTCATAATACTGTTATCATAAAAATACTCTTTTGAATCATTATTCTGAATAGTGTATATATATATATATGTACTTGGAAAAGAAAATTCTTTTTCTTTTTTCTAAACCATAAACTTTTTTTTCTATATCGGTATGTCAAGTTATCAAAATTATGAATCCATGTGGTACACCATAAAAAAACGATGCTTACACAAAAAAAAAAAAATCACGCCATCATCTTTTCCACATTCCCAAAAATCATTTTCCTTATTCCACTGGCTTTCACATATTTCCCATAAAACTTCACATGGTCCACATTTTTTGAAATTTTAAAACAATACATTGTAAATTCAAAATTATTCATGAACATTTGCATTATGGAAAATTTAAAACACTTCTAAAAAATCTCGTGAATAAAAACATTTTTCTAATGATATTCTTGTCATCTACATATATATATATTTGGAACTTAGAACACTTGAGTTAGATGTAACAAACCAATGCATAATCGATGCAATGTATATTGTGACTCATAATATGTGATGTAATTTCATGATGCATGTGTGTATGCAATGACAACACCATCTGATCTCAAGGTTAAAGTTCCAAAATATTCAAGAAAAAATATTATAAAACTCTTTTCAAAATCACCTATTATATATGTTATATCAATAATCATTATACACTCAACCACGAATCACATTGATCAACTTCATAAAGCGAGACCATGTAGGGATGACTCACCAGCTCTAGGAAGCAACTGAAGATACTAGCGTAAATTTTTGCAAATTCACGTGTTATCACATCTGGAATAAGCGCGCGAAAACTATGCATCCACGTCTTATCATATATAAAGTATGCGTGAAAACCTTGTGCATCCACGTCTTATCATACATAAAATATCTGTGTGGAAACCATGCATCCACATCTTAGCTTTATTAGCATCATCAGTAAAATATCCATCATCATGGGCATGATCAAATAGTCTCATAATTGAGTGTATAATAACAATTGATCCAACATATATTATATTTAAAAGATATACATACATACATATATATATATATATACATATATGTATAAAATAAAATATATATATATATATATATATATAAAATAAAAGTTAATTTTTTTTCAATTAAAACCACATATGCATTCTCAAGTGTATATGCATCATTTTATCTTTTTATACTCGATTCCTAATCAACCACAATATATTCATCTTAATTTAACTTTATATTCTAAACATAATATTTAATTCATCATTATCATCTATCATACACTCTCTCTCGGTCCGAGGAAATATAACCTAAGCTATGATACCATTAATGTAACACTCTTATTCTTTTGTTAAATACAAGTATTCAACTAATACTTTCCTGTTAAAACTCTATAATTCTAGCCCTTACCAGTTTATCTCATCTGTTTGAATAGCTACCACGAGCCTAAAGAGTTGGTACACAGAGAATACAAACATCAACAATTACAAGCAGTCATGTGTACTTACAAACTAACCTCTAATTCTTCTAATTGGCAACTTGTACTATCTTCTAGAGCATCTGTAAAAATCATCTTAACTAACATCTCAACTTCTATTCTATTATCATGTAAACTCATATTACTGATATAATCTACCTAATTTTACCTATCTATTTGGCTTGGACTTGATAATTATTTATTATCAAGCTTCCTACATATCCCAATAAATTCGAATTTGGGAATCAAAGCCAAGTAGTTCTACTTAAATTTTCATAAAATTCGACCGTTCTCAACTGTACACAAAACATAATTTCTAATATTATTATATTCATGACTACAATCCTCTATTTTACTAAGATAATTAATATCTTATTAGAAGAATTCTAATAAATCATGTTACACAACCCATATACTTGTCAAATACATTCATTATATTGGAGACAATATATATATATATACACACACTCACAACCAATTTAATCAATTATGAATCAAACTATATAGTTTATATTCACCGGGAACAACCTTGAAATTCTTGTACTAAATCTTACTTTATAAAATTAAATAACCTTCTAATACCTTAAAAGAAATATACTTCATGCATATAAAATTATTCATATAAAATCCAATCTACCAAACGAATCTCAAATTCAACCATATGCAGTTCCAGATTATTTCTCATATCTTTTTCCACATATAATTACCAATTAAACTAATTAACCAACAATATTTGGTAATTTAACAATATTCAATAATTAATAGGAAATAATATACTGGAAATCACCAAAAACTCCAAGAATTAAAGTTGCTCTAAATAATTATTTAAAAGTTTCTAAACTTAATTTTATAATTACTGTACCTCACCGGAAAACTCTGCCGTCGCCACCATGCGCGGTGATCGGAAATTTAAATTTTGACCCTTGAGCAAACCGAGTACATCGTCATGACCCTTGTAATTCCAGGAGCTCAAAAGTACTTCTGGATCACATTAAAATAGGTGGGAAGTCAACGGATTGGAGAAAATCGTATTTTCCCTGGTGAAGCTCCGACCGCCGGCCAAGCTACCTTGCAAGCTTCGAATTCCACCTTACCCAAAGGTTTTCCAGTCTTTTGAGTCCATTTTTGGGGTTAATTTTGAGAAATAATGGCTGGAACACAGAGAAATGAAGAGGGCAGCCATAATTACGAAATTTCACTCCCTCTTGACTTTCCTAAAACGTAATTTCTCCCTTTAAAAATCATATCATCTTGTAGTACAAGTTGAAAGCTTCGTTTTGGTACCAAAAAATTTAAAAACAGAGGTCGGATAAGGGAGAAATGGTTGATGGCGTTTTTGACCATAAAAAAAATGGGCGGTGAAAAGAAGAAAAAAAAAACGAGGAAGAAATCTCTGGATCCTCTTTTCATAAATATCAAATTGGATTTATAAGTGGTGAAAAATAATTTTGGTCCTCCAACTTTGCACTCTTTTAATTCTTACCATAAATTTTATTTTATATAAAATTATCAAATTATTCTCCATAATTTATTATAATTCCCTCAAATAATTAATGGGATAACTAATATATTTCTGCCCAAAAATATTTTGGTAAATTATTTTCGTTAAGCATAGTTCTAGTCATTTCATCAAGAGTCCTATTTTTCCTTTCAACAATACCATTTTGTTGAGGAGTTCTAGGAGCAGAGAAATTATGTGAGATGCCATGTTCATTTCAAAAATGTGATTTTCAAATTCTTTTCCATGATCACTTTTAATAGCAACAATAGAATTGTTTTTCAAATTCTGAAACTTTTTACACAAGGTAGAAAATTGTTCGAAAGCCTCATCTTTTTGACTCAAAAATAATGTCAATGTAAAACGTGAGTCTACAATGACAAATGCATATCTCATGCCTCCTAAACTTGTTGGTTAAATTGGACCAAGCAAGTCTAAATGCATCTAGGGGTAGAAACAACTCTTTTAAGATTAAAAGAGCTTCTAGTTTGCTTTCCTCTTTGACATGCATCACAAATATGTGTTTTATCGAAATTGATTTTTGGTAAACCTTTGACAAGATTTTTCTTTGAAAGCTTTGAAATCAAATGCATGCTTGCATGACCTAATCTACGAGGCCATAACCAACTCTCTTCTTTTTGTGAAATTAAGCATTGATCATTAGTAAGAGTACTTGAATTTAAAAGATAAATATTTCCAACTCTAGGAACTTCAAGTAAAGTCTTACCACTTTTAGCTTCCACAATTTCACATTTCTTTGAATCAAAGATTACCTTACGATCCTTGTCACAGAGTTGACTTCCACTAAGAAGATTGTACTTCAATCCTTCTACTAGAGACCCTTCATCAATGATTGGATTGTTTCCAATCTTTCCTTTTCCAATGATTTGTCCTGCTAGATTATCTCCAAATTTCACAGATTCTCCTTTTACTTGCTTTATGGAAGTGAAGTATCTTCCATCTCCAGTCATATGTCTAGAACATCCACTATCAATATACCACTTTGAATTTTCGAAGGTCTTCTATAGACATACCTGCAAAATAAATCAAGTAGTCTTAGGTACCCAAACAGTATTGGGTCCTTTAGGGATATAATCAATAGTTTTCTTTTTAGGAATCTAAAGAGCTTTTCCTTTGAAATACCCATTTCAAAACTTGCACTCATCAATTATATGTCCTGTATGGTTACAGTAATAACATGTAACATTCCTCCTTTTCTTGTATTGATGTGTTTGATATGGTTTTGAGGTGGGATGTTGGTGATAAGGGACATAGTTAATTTAATGTGAGTGTTTGGGCTTATAACTATGTCTTTCTTTTGACCTATAAAAGTAAGGCTTTTTAGAGTATAGGTCAAATATATTTTTGTGGACAATCTTCTATTGTGAGTAAGAATTTTGGTTTGGTTTAGAAGATTGTACACTTCTTGGTTTGGAGGGATATATTTTTATGGCTTTTTGGTGAGTAGACTGAACATGGATGGTTTTCTGCTTGGAATTTGGTTCAGTAAACAATTATGCTTTTGACATGTAGGTTCAGGAGATGTGGTTTGCATAATAGAAGTGGAAGTAGAATAGGATATAATTGGCTTTGGGGGAATTTGATAAGGTATTTCATCAATACAACTATAACCAATTCCTGTTCTATCATTTGGATTTCTTTGGGAGTCCAAAAGCATATTTAGCATAATCTCTCCATTAGTGAATTTGCTAATGGTAGAATCTAGCTTTTCACATTTCTTCTCAAGATGTGATACTTTGCTAATTAATTCTAGATTAGTGTTTTCTAGAAAAGTTACTTTGCTTTGTAGTTCAAGCTTTTCTAACTCTTTTTTCTGAAAGCTTGTTTTCATATTCTTTACACTTAGCAATCATATCTAGCTTAGTATCATGCATCTTAAAGAATTCTTATATAAGGTCATTATGAGATAAAGTTTGTTAGATTACCTCATCTTCCTCATTTTCATGTGTATGTGATGAAATTTCTGCATTATCATTCGCCATGAACCATATTTGAGTGTTCTCTCGCTCCTTATCATCGTCATCATCAAAACTGGATTCATTACTGTCACTCCAGGTGGCCACCATTGCTTTCTTGTCTTTCTGCTTGTATTTGTTGTTTAGCTTTGGACAATCAGCTCTAAAATAGCCTGGGTTATTGCATTCAAAACATGTAGTCTCTTGTTTTGAATCTTTCTTGGCTTTATCAATCTTGTTGAATTACCTTTTGTATGATGTTTTGCCTCTGTTTTTGCTTTTTAGGAATTTTCTGAATTTTTGAACCAACAGAGCTTCCTCATCATCTTCTTCATCATCACTACCTGAATCGGAAGTGGATTCTTCAGAGGTTGAACTAGCAGCTTTTAGTACGATGCATATCTTTTTGTCAGTTTGCTCACGGTCAGTGGTAGACTTCACTTTCATCTCATATGCAATTAATGAACCAATGAATTCATCATATAAATATGTGATTAAATCTTTCGATTCTTTTATTGTTGTGAGCTTTGCATCCCATGAAGTTGGCATTGTTCTGATTAATTTTCTAATCAGTTCTTCATCTGTGAAGCTCTTGCCAAGATTCTTCAATTTGTTCACAATGAGTGTGAACCTTGTATTGATGTCTGAAACTGAATCTTTTGCATCCACCTTGAACAACTCATACTCTGTGATGTAAAGATTAATCTTTTCATCTTTGACTTGTTTAGTTCCTTCATGAGTCGTTTCAAGTATGTCCTATATCTGCTTAGCTGTAGTGCAACCTGAAACACAATTAAACTCATTAATATCTATAGCACATTGTAATATATTAATAGCTTTAGAGTTTAAAGCTTCTTGATTCCAGTTAGCAATTTCATATTCATTTTCTTCTTTAAGGACTGATTTTCCATCAACAATTTTTATAGGAATGCTAGGTCCTTCCTTGACAATTCTCTAGACCTGTATATCCCTAGACTGTAAAAATATTATCATCCTATTTTTCCAAAAACTATAATTTTCTCCATTGAATAAAGGAGGCTTGTTGATGGAACATCCGTCGGACATAAAAACATTTTGCCTACTGGAAGTACTAGCCATTTTAGGATCACTCTAAGGATTTTACTCTTTCTATTTAGAGACTTGCTCTGATACCAATTGACGGTTCCAAATAGACTAGCTACAGTACTAGATGGCGGGTGAATAGTACTGTATACCCAAAAAAAATTCTAAACGATTTAGAAAAATCCTTTTTTTAATAAATAATTTTCTTTTCCTAAACACAAGTTTTACAAAAATGTGGAAGAAATAAAATAGTAAAACTTGCGAATATAAATTTGCTTAACCAAAAATAAAAATGTCTTCAAATAATAAAGCTATTAATTAAATTGCAAGAAATTAAATAGCAGTAAATATAAAAAGAGTAGGGATAAAGAAATGAAGACACCAAAATTTATCCTGGTTCGACCCAACCGGTCTACGTCCAGTCCCTAAGCCAACCGCTTGAGATTTTCCACTAACGTTTCCTTTACGGGCAGGAAACAAGCATATGTTACTTTTTACGAGTTCTAGTAACAATGTCAATACTTTTATAGGCTCAGTATCAAACCTCTACCATTACTTTTCCGATTACCTCTACCATTACAGGCTCAGGCTCAAGTAACAAACTCTTCCAATGCTTTTTAAAGATCAAGTACCAAACTTATCATGGTATTTTTCAAAGCTTAAATACCAAACTTCCACCGATGCTTTTTCAAAGCTTAAGCACCAAACTTATCTGGTATTTTTTCAAGCTCAAATACCAAACTTTTACAAACTTTGTTGATCACACTACCAACAAAGTAAACCCCCTTCACATAAATCCCTTGTGTGAAAATACAATTCCCTTAAAAGAATATTTGAATGTATGAAAAAGATGAAGCTCCTCTCTCTTTTTGCACTTGTAGGAATTATGGAAGACTTTAAGAATTAATAGCTTAGAATGTGTGAATGTTGGTAAGTCTCCCACTTGACAATTTCAATTCTTCCTCTTTATATAGGCTTTGAAGAAACTAATCAGGAGGTGAAGATGGTCGTTGGACACAGCTCTCGAAGGCAATATAACCGTTACATTGCAAGTCCTGAAGGGTATTAGCTGTTGCACCTCATAAAGGAATTATGACCGTTCTGTTACAGCTCTTGAAGGAGTACTAGCCGTTATGTTGAGCTCCTAAAGAAATGATGCAGCGGATAAGAACAGATTATCTTAATCCCATTGATCGCTCACGATACCGGAAGTAAGATCTTCTAAATACTAGAATTGGACAAATTCAAAGTATAAAGGGATAAGAGGAAATTTTCATTCAAATTAATTCTACCAATTCAATTACATCCAGGCCTTTATATAGGCGAAAAAATTAAAACAAAACAGTCCAAAGCGGACAAGGAAAGAAAAGCAACCAAAAAAAGAAACAACCAAAAAACTTTCCTGAAAAGTCCGAAAAACTGAAAAATGCTATTTGAAGGCCTAAACATCATTTTTTTGCTAAAAAGCAATGGACATCACAACCAAAGGTTGTGAGTTTTACTCGTTGGCCCATTTTTGATAACTTTAGGCTAAAAAATCCTAAATTGGCCCATTTTCACTTGTCACCATAGAATTTGCACAAAAAGGCCAAAGCCTTCTCTTTTACATCATTCTCCCCCCGCTGAAGATAATTCACCCTCGAATTGTCATCGTCCCAGGAATCGCCAAAATACTGGATCAGATGCTTGACATTGAAGACGTCTGCTGTACAGATATGGCTGGGCAGCTTGAGACGGTAAGCATTAGAATTAATCTTCTCAATGATCTCCATAGGACCAATCTTTTTGGTCGACAACTTGTTGTAATATCCCACCAAAAATCTATCCTTCGTAAGAACAGCCCAAACATAATCCACCAACTTCAAACTCCATAAAGAGATGCTTCTTATGGGCTACCATTTTATACTTGGCCACAGCTCGTTCCTGGTTATCATGGATAGTTTGGTGAATGGCTTGCAAATCAATCACAAAAGTCTCAGCCTTTCCATGTGCCCGAGTCTTATCTGGAATTGGTAACAGATCTAGGGGACCCCTCGGGACAACCGAATACACCACTGCAAAAGGACTGAATCCAGTGCTATGGTTGATAGCTCGATTATGTGCAAACTCGGCTTGACACAATTTCTAATCCCAGCTTTTCACATGCTCTCCTACTAGGCAACGCAACATGCCCATTAGACCGATTCCGTTTGGCCGTCAGTCTGAGGGTGGTAGGCGCTACTAAGTTCAACTGCGTGTTTACTATCTTCCATAAACTGTGCCTAAAATTACTAAGAAATCTAGTATCCCTATCAGAAACAATCGACTTAGGTAGCTCGTGAAGCTTGTACACCTCCCGAAAGAACAACTAAGCAACATTCACTGCATCTGTGGTCTTCTTGCAAGGAATAAAATGCACCATCTTTGAAAACCAATCAACCACCACAAATATGGAATCATTGCCCCACTGAGTACGTGGCAATCCTAATATAAAGTTCATACTGATTTCTTCCCATGGTTGAGATGGAATAGGCAAGGGCATGTATAATCCTGCATTAGTGGCTGCTCCCTTAGAAACCAGGCAAATCCGACAACGTTGCACAAACTTATCAACTTCCTTGCGCATAGACGGCCAAAAATAACTAGCCTGTATGAGCTGCAAAGTTTTGTCCCTTCCAACTTGTCCCTTTCCATGCAACTCCTGAATGATTTTCAAACGCAGGCTACTTTCGGGAATACAAAGCTACTTCCCTTTAAAAAGAAACTCATCAAGCAAGTGAAAATCTGATTGTTCTTCTGTCTGCACTTTCTAAATAATAGCAACAAAGTAAGGATCCATTTCATACAACTTAGCAAAAGTTGCAAAGCCAGGAACCTCATTGGAAAGACGACCAGTCAACCCTCTCTGCCTACTCAAGGCATCAGCCACCCTATTAGACACACCAGCCTTATGTTTAACCACAAAAGTGAATTGTTCGAGATAAGCCACCCATCGAGCATGTCTAGCAGAGATCTTGTCTTCAGTAAACAGAATAAACTCCCGCTGAAACAGATAATGCCTCTAATGCTTAACTGCTTGAACCACTGCATAAAACTCCACATTATAGGTACTTTATAATAGCTTAGCACCGGACAGCTTTTCACTGAAATATGCAATAGGTTTCTGATTCTAACTCAATACAGCCCTAATGCCTAACTTCGAAGCATCATAATGCAACTCAAAAGGTTGTTGAAAACCCGGTAAAACAAGAATGGGGGCTATAACTAATCATTCTTTTATTGATTGACTAGAATGCCTTTTCTGCTTGCTCAGTCCATTCAAACTTCCCCTTCTGTTTCATACATTCCGTGATTGGTGCCATAATGCTACTGAAATGTGCAATGAACCACTTATAGAATGAAGCCAGACCATGGAAACTTCTTACATTAGTAACTGAACTAGACCTAGGCCAGGTTTTAATCGCCTCCACTTTTGCATCATCCACCTTCAAACCTTCAGCAGAAACAACATAACCCGAAAACAAGACACTAGGTGACATAAAGACACACTTTTTTCATGGCAGCAAACATTCTCTCCTTTCTCAACATTAACAACACTTCTCTTAAATGATAAACATGCGCTTCTTCATTAGCACTATATATCAGTATATCATCAAAGTATACAACCAAAAATTTCCTATAAAAGGTCTCGATAACTGGTTCATAACATGCATAAAAATGCTAGGTGCATTAGATAGCCCAAAAGGTATGACCATCCACTCATATAGCCCTTCCCTAGTCTTAAATGCAATTTTCCACTCATCCCCAGGCCTTATACGAATATAATAGTACCCACTTTTCAATTCTAGCTTAGTAGAAATAGTTGCTCCACTAAGTTGATCTAACAAATCATCAAGTTGGGGAATAAGAAACAGGTACCTGATAGTTATTTTATTGATGGCTCTGTTGTCCACACACATCCACCAACTCCTATCTTTCTTTGGAATCAAGAGGGCCAGCACTGCACAAGGACTTAAACTCTCTCGGATATAGCCCTTCATCAGCAGTTCCTCTACTTGCTTCCGCAACTCCTCATGTTCAGCTAGAATCATTCTATAATGGGGAAGGTTTGGAAGGACAGCTCCATGCTCAAGGTCAATTATGTGATGAATGTCACGAAGGGGTGGCAATGCTGTAGGAAGTTCATCCAGAAACAGATCATCAAACTCTCTCAACATAGGCTTGATCTGTTCAGGAATCTCAACCTCCCTTTCAGCTACTTTTCCAACCAATGCATACACCACCTCATTCTCTTGCACTGCATCTTCAAACTGGGACAGAGTCGCAACACAACACTATCAGCCACATCACTACTCTAATCTTCTTCCTTCTTCGAGACAAGTGTAAAAGGTGTGAGTGTTCGATCTCCCCTAATGGGTCACATCTCGATCATACTACCACGGTCTCCCTGACAATAGGTGGCAGGCATCCATGTCTACAACGTCACACAACACCTCATCCTTGTATCAAGATCCCACTGAAAAGGAACTACTGCCCTCTTAGACACCAATACTTCTCCCCTTTGTTCAGCCATGCCAACTTGTAGGGTTTTGGATTTTTTCTGTTGCTAAGATTAATTTTTGAACTGCTTTAGTTGAAACTATATTCTCATAACATCCTCCATCAACCACAAATTTACACACTTTCCCCTTAATGGTGCAAGTGGACTGGAATATGTTGCTCCTCAGCTATTCATCGTCAACAATGGCTCGTGGTGTCAAACAAGATCGTCCCACCACTAAAGCAGTGCCCACATCTCCCACTACCATCTCCTCCTCAATCTCATTTTCATCATCATAGGCTAGATTATCACAAGCACCAGAATCTACCTCTACACATTCATCAACCTTTACAAACATGGCTTGCTTCCCAGCCTTCCTGCAATTAGCCTACCTATGTCCTACCTCACCATAGGTGCCGTTTCTGGGGTTTTATCGGGATTGCCTCTACTACCCTCCTGCCGCCTCTACCATCAGAAAACCCAAAATTATGGCGTTGTAATCATTTCTCAAGCCGTAAGGCCCGTTGGTGTGCATCAGAAATATTTAATGGATCAAAATCATTAACAGCTTCCCTAATCTGTTCCCTCAATCCTCCAATATACCTGGACACTAACTGCTCATCGGTCTCCATTATATCACTCCTAGCAATCAATTGATAAAATTCAGTTGTGTATTGATCAACCGGCCTACTACCTTGCCTTAAATTCTACAATTTTTGATACATTAATCTCTAAAAATTTACAGGCAAAAAGGTGGCTCGCATTTGTTTCTTGATCTTTTCCCAAGTTAAAATTTTAGGCTTACCCATCTAAAGTCGGGTATGTTTGGTTTGCATCCACCATGCCGTTGTCCTTTCTCAAAACCTAGTAGCAACCAATGAAACTCTTTTATCCTCTGAGACTCCTTTGAATTCCAATACCTCCTCTACCATTGCTAACCAGTCCAAGAACTCCTCGGGTTGGAGAGTACCACAAAACTCGGGAATCTCCATTCTCAATCCAGCCTCCCAATGTCTATCTTTCACCTCTGCAGGACGTCTACACTGGTGGTAATCTCCCTCATCCAAAACATCCTTGTCCTCCTCCAATCTAGCGAACGGATGCTGAAGATTATCGAAATTAGGGTTAGGATTCGCCTCTACCCATGATTCGCCCCAAGACGAGCCGTAAGCAGCCTATCCATTTGTTTTGCCAATAGATCCATAGTGACCTCCATTCTCTGGTCCATCATGGCATTGACACGTTGCTCGAATCTCTGCTCCAACCGCCTTTGCTCTCTTCTTAACAGCTTGATGACGGCTAGGGTTTTGGAATTTGGCTCTGATACCAACTAATGCAGCAGATAAGAACAGATTATCTTAATCTCGTTGATTGCTCACGTTATCGGAAGTAAGATCTTCTAAATACTAGAATTAGACAAATTCAAAGTATAAAGGGATAAGAGGAAATTTTCATTCAAACTAATTCTACCAATTCAATAATACCCAGGCCTTTATATAGGTGATAAAATTAAAACAAAACAGTCCAAAGTGGACAAGGAAAGAAAAGCAAACAAAAAAAGAAACAACCGAAAAACTTTCTCGAAAAGTCCGAAAAACAAAAAAATGATAATTTAAAGGCCTAAACATCGCTTTTTGGCCGAAAAGCGACGTACATCATAACCAAAGGCTGTGTATTTTGCTCGTTGGCCCATTTCCGATAACTTTTGGCTTAAAAATCACCAAAATCGGCCCATTTTCAATTGTCACCATAGAATTTGCACAAAAGGGCCAAAACCTTCTGCTCTACATCAAGAAAGACATAGCTGTTACTTCCAGGTCTTGAAGACATTATAGCTGTTGGACATCCTAAAGATCATGACTGTTGCCTTCAAACTCACAAATGAAATATGGCAGTTGTGTTTAGCTGTTGAAGAATTTCCTTCATCTTCTGTAGCCTTTGAAGAGATTTAGCTCTTGAAGTGCTATCTTTCTTTGGAAAGATAAAGTAGCCGTTAGAAGATCTTGAGCTCACAAACTCAATCTAGCTTTTGAAGAGATTATTGTAGCTCTTGAAGTAATATCTCTCCACCTTCTAATGATGATTGTAACCATTGATATCTTGAAGGTTATAACTCAAAGCTTTCTTTAGCAATGATCATATTTTGATCAATAATAAGTTAAACCATAAATAAACTTCCATATTCTTGTTGCCTTTGGTTAAGCTTTGTAAGCTTAAGCTTCACCTTAGTTAAAATCATAATTTATGTAATGATTAATTACAAACTAATTGTAATAATATTAAGATAAATATGATTTTACTTTTTATTTTATATGTTAACTTTTCACATTGTTGTTATCATCTAAACACGATTCAACAAACTATTTCCATGTTGTTTGCTTTGCTTACTCCACTTTCATATATTGTTCTCTAGATCCATTTCAAAATCTGTTGATTTACTTGTTTAAGCCTTAGATCTGTAATTCTAGTAGCTTTTAGTCATAAAAGTCAACTCCTTATAAAATTGGCCATTTCTCTGCCACAAGCTGTTTCAGTTAAGCACCATTGTTTTTTACATATACTAAGCCTATATCTTTGTGGGAATGATATCCTGACTTAGATCCACTTCATTACGTGTTGACCCTAGTGCACTTGCTAGGATGTTTGCATGTTAGCATAACCATCAACAACAGTTCTAAAATGCAGTCCCAAAGTGCAGTACTAAAATGTAGTCCCAAAGTGCAGTCCAAAAAGATACAATCCCAATAATAAAATGCATTCTCGAAATGCAGTATCAAAATCAAGAGTCACCGTGTAAAGTGAGCAAGCTTAAGGCTTCAATCCATTTCACACAAAATTCCCATGTAAAAAAAAGAGAAATAAATTCTGTTTCAATAATGCTTCTTGTAACAAAGAATGGTTCTTTCGTTTTTTTTTTTAATCCTTAACACAAGCATTACATACCGGCATAGGTTCATGAATCCAGCATGCATATAGACCAAATAAAACCCAGTAGTTCTTAGTTTAACATCACCATAATCATCAATTCACTGGAACTCATTCATTCAAAGATGCAATCAAGTTTTGGATCCATGAGCCATCACACATACACTCATCACTGTTGGCAAATTAACTTAGACATACTATATTGCAAATTTTAAGTTTATGTCTTGTGGGATTATACATGTGTCACTGCTGGAATTTTTACCCATAACAAGCAGCATAATGGCATTTCATTTTTCTCCAAAAAAATCTATTTCATGTCATATCACTAAACGAACATGCATACACAAAATCCAATTCACAAATTCACATGCATATAACAAAAATTTCAGAAAAAAGACTCCGGTTTCAGACAATAGGACCCATATAGACCATATTTCCAAAACCAATTCAAGTTCTTTTCATAAATTAAACAAAAAAAAAAAAGGCAAGCATCCTCTTCAATCATCAATAACAGGCAGCCACACGTGAGCATTTCACAACACAAATTCCATTTTCACACGCATACATTTACTTTGTTCACAATAAGTAGAAAGTTTAGAGACTTAGCTAGAATGGCGTGATGCATGGAGAAATCCACTTGGAATTGAATAGAACCATATATCTCTAAATTTGCAAAGAAGAAAAATCCCAAATCAGAATAGAGTCCAAAATAAAAGCACAATAAATTCTAAAGCCACCATTGTTGACGGACTCCGGTGAGTCTCTGAGGGACAGATTAGTAGATGTGCTTGAGAATAAAAAATAGAATCGATAAGAAGAAAAACAAAGAATAAAGAAACGGAAAAATGAAACTGAAATCTAACAAAAATAAGGAAAATAAAGAGCAATACCTTCAATCAGTGGGGATTTGTAGTGAACTCCTGCTACCAGTAACCAACGACGCTGTGAAAGGATGGGCGATGACAGCAAATCAGATTGCTAGTCGCGGATGGAGATATAGCGTTGATAACGTTGGATCAGCCAAAGCAACAATTACCTGAGCCAAATCGGACGATGAAAGTAGTGACAGAAAAGGTGAAGAAGCTAAGCCCCTGCCACCAACAACTAATGGCGACAAACCGAGAGGGAGAGGTGAGCTCAAGAGAGTGGTTTTCAGCATCGTATAAGGCACGATGATGTCGGTTGAAACAAAAAGCTACGCTGGTGAAGTTGATCGAGGACCGGATCACCAGCAAACCGAGAGGAAGAAGAGAGAAAGAGGAGAGGGGAGGCAGCAGATAGGAGAAAGAAATAGAATTAGGGTTTGAATTAGTGCTAGGGTCATTTTATTCTTAGGATTAGATTTAGGTGCGTTATGTTTAGTTTATAGTTTTGGGCTAGGGTTATGGGCTAATGAAGTGGGTAAAGCCTGATTTTGGATTAAAAAAAAAAAAAGCCCTTTTTCTTTCTTTTTCTTTTGTTTAACTTTAAACATAACAATTAAATAAGTCGTATAAATTAAGTTGCAAACATTAAATTTATATAAAATGTTTTAACAACTTAGAATAATTTAGAGCCTTATATTACTAACATAAGCCGAAATCTTGTTTTTTTGAGAAACCCTTTTCTTTTTTTATATACACTAACCCTCCTTTTTAGTTTAATCATACATTTACACTTACGTATATGGAATATGGATAATCATGTGCTTTTTTCAAATTTGGGGTTGTCATGGATGAAAAAGAAAATTACATCAAAATAAATAGTTTACAACTTTTAGTACCAAACATGGGCGCTGTAAAGTGACTTACGTCTTCCCTACATATAATCGGTAAATGGACTAAAATAGAATATTTGGTTATTGATGGGGTCCAATCGCACTAAAAATCGGTTGGTGGCGACTCAAATCAAAACATGATATAAAAATAATGATAAATAGTAAAAAGTCAAAAAGAGAGAAACCCGTATTTATTTCTTTCGTCACCCGTAGGGGCGGTTCCGATAATAATAATAATAATAATAATAATAATAATAATAATAATAAACCCCTCGGGTTTTTTGGTAATTACAAAAAGGCCTAGCTAATTAAGTGTAAATTGGTTTACCACCTACGACACTACAAGAAAAAACTGTGAATTACCGACCGAGCTAATCCGCGCTTATGATGCTAGAGACTGAAATTCCATAGTTAGCGACGGAAACGAAACGGTCTAAGTCACTGGTCGCTAAAAGTTTAAGATTGTTTTTTTATTGAAAACATTTGCTAAGTTTGAGACTAATGTTGTTTCCAAACGACGGCCAAATTTGCAACTAAATGCTGATAGCAAATGTGGTTTTAGGCGCTTAACTGGGAATTTGATTATGGTTGTTTGGTTTTGAATTACCTTGGGAAGTTAATTTTTTCCTCTATAATTTGCTTTTTGTGTGCATGAATTATGTATATTGATATTATTAAATTATAAGATTATTAATTATCTTATGAAATCATAACAAATACTTAAGCAATGCAATAGAGTTAATTAAATTTGGAACGTATAATTATAAATGACAAGTTACTGATACCATAGAATTTTTTATACCGTATACAAGTTACTAATAATACTGAATTTTAGCTAAGAATTAAATTCTAAGATTCCAAAACAATAAGCGAAGCCATATATGTATACACCAATTGGACGTACACAGTCCAAAAGGTGGGTGGAGATTCAAACCCATCTCCTACTGATATACAGCTTTAAAAATATCATAATTAATTATAATCTAAGACTTTGATCAACTTGTGCGCGAGGCATGCTTCATCCTCTCTATATCTGCCTGAAGTTGACTAAGAGTAGTTTGGGTATTCCTCAAAGATGGAGTGTCTCTAGATTAATCAATTGCTTTTGAAGGTCTCTAACCTAATTGGCATCACCTTACAAGTATATTCCATTAGATTGGGATTGCTCCATTTGCTGCTAATATTGCTTTCAGGGCTGGCCCTAGGGGGAGTTCCCCTAGGCACCAGCCTAGGGCCTCCCATCTAGGGCGGCCTCAAGTCCAATAAAAAAAGAATATAGTTAGTATGATTTTTTTTAATCTTCAAACTTGTTTTTATTTTTCTTTTTATTTTTTTTGAATTCTCGATGTTATTGCAAGGTTAATTATGATCACAGAAATGCCATAAAACCAATATGCACTTAAACTAGAAAAATATTACAATAGGAAATTGTAAACTCTTAATAAAAATTATATCCAGAAGATCAAGTGTCACCTTCCCTAGTCAATTTCTAAGTGGGTAAATATAATCCAATTTGGTTAAGGTAAATCAGAATTTTTTTTATATAAAAAGAGTTGTTCTCACCCATTAATCATAGTCTAATCCAGCACAGAATAATTATGCCAACCTCTTGTCTTCTCTACATCTCAATTCTTTATTAACTTTTAGCTTTACAAATCAAACAATCAAAGAAAAAATTGAGTTTTTACAATGTAGTTGTTCTGTCTGTTACGAATTCCACAAAGGTTTGATATTTATTTGATTCTTCTTGTTCTAGTCCAAAATTAATAAATTAATTTCTTAGCTCTAGCTATTTTTATTTATTGCATTAGAACTAATATATGATTATGACATTAATATTTACAAAATAATAATAAATTTTATATTTATAAAAAGACGAATATAAAAATTAGTGATAGAGGACCAATATGTATATTTTACATTTGTAATTATTATTATGTAATCCCTACAGGGTTAGGCTTGTAACCTGTATATATACCTCATTAATCAATACAATCACTTACGTTGCCTCAATTGGTTTCATGGTATCAGAGCCATCAAACCCTAACCCTAGTCACTAATCACTCAACATGTCTCTACCCCTAAACACAACCTCACCGGCTCAACTCTCCACCACCTCCACTCCGCCTGCTATGGCAACCGTCCACAGTAGCACCGCTGCAAATTAATCCATGGTCAGTGGCATCGACTCCACTGTGACCACCTCCATGCCCATCAGCGCCGTCGTCCACAGCCCTAACATCAATCTGCCGCCACCCACACTTCAATCATCTCCAATCTCCTATCCCAATCCCGCCACCTTCATCACCAACAAATTAACCTCCTCCAACTTCGTTCTTTGGCATGCTCAGTTTATCACCATGTTAAGGGGCTGCCGTGTGTGGCAGCATATTGATGCAAACCAAGTTATTCCTCCCGAAACCATTGATGGGTGTACTCTGAATCCATCCTATGATATCTGGGAGCAACAATATCAACAGGTTCTTTCTTGGCTATTCACCTCCATTGACTCCTCTATATTGCTGCAAATAATCGATGCTCACACTGCCATTGAAGCTTGGCAAAAACTCAATAGAACATGTCCCTCTGGATCCAGATCTCAAATCCGCAATCTGCGGTCTCAACTTCAGACCCTCACCAGGGAAAAGAAAGAAAGCATCACATCCTTCATGCTCTGGGCAAAAAGTATCAATGACCAATTGGCATCATTAGGTTATCGATTGCCAGAAGATGACTTAATTGATTTTATATTGGCTGGTCTAGGTGAGGATTATCGTCTCTTCAATCTCACCCTTGAAACTAAGCTGGAACCAATTAATTTTGATGACTTGATGGGACCCCTATTGTTCGAAGAAAGGAACATCGCCCGGAATCAGCAACACAAGGCTGCAGCAGCTGCCGTCTTAGATCAGCTGCCTCCAACCGCCCTTGTTGCTGGGCGAACTGGACCTCATCAGCAGCGAGGCCGTGGCTATCATCGGGGCCGTGGCTGTGGCAATTTCCAACAGCGGGGGCGTGGCAATTATTTCTCTGGTCAGCATCACCAGCATTACTCGTCCTTTGATTCACTCCAGCCCCGCTATGAATCAAGACACCAGCAATTTTCGGACTCCAGGCAGCCACCTTACTCACCGTTTAACAGCTCCTCCGTGGCATGTCACTGTTGCAGGTGTAATGGATTTGTTTCTCGGAATAACCCAACACCACCCGACACCTCCTTTTCTCGCCCATCATCCCATATCGCAGCCAGCAACGCACAACTACAGTCTTGGGTCGTCGATTCGGGTGCCTCTCATCATATGACCTCTGAGTTGGGAAACCTCAACCTCCACTCCGAATACTAGGGTCATGAAGAAGTTACTATTGGTAATGGTTCTAAACTTGAAATCTCTCGTATTGGTCAGTCTTCTTTTCAAATAGGTGCTGATGTTTTTCAGATTCGTGACATTTTACATGTTCCTAAATCATCTCATAACCTATTATCTGTTTATGCACTCACTAACTCTAATCTTGTGTTTGTGGAAATTTTTGCTGACCATTTTTTATCAAGGATTTGGCAATAGGGAGAGTTCGGTTCAAAGGCCGAAGTGACAACGGGCTTTATTCTCTATGTGCTTCGGTGCTGCATTCTAAAGCTACTTCGGGTTCCTTTTCTCCTTCTGCAAGTTTAGCTTCGTTGAATACATGGCAAGATCGTTTAGGACATGTCCATTTTCCTGCTGTTAAACAATTATTAAGATTGAATAAAATTTCAGTTTCTGATTCCAAACATAATATTTGTTCTTCTTGTGCTATCTATAAAAGTCACAAATTGCCTTTTGCTATGTCTAAGTCTGAGTCTAAAGCTCCCTTACATTTGATATGTGCTGATGTTTGGGGGCCAACACTGTCTCTTTCTTGTGATGGTTATGCTTATTATGTTCTCTTCTTGGACCATTACAGCAAATACACATGGATCTATTTCTTAAAGCAAAAGTCTGACGTTTATTCGGTTTGCGTACACTTTAAATTACTTGTGGAGAAGTACTTTACCAACAAAATTAAAGCCTTTCAATCTGACTGGGGGGACTGAATTTCTTGCATTACAACCATATTTTAGGGACCATGGCATAACTCACCGCATTTCATGTCCTTACACTCCAGAACAAAACGGGAGCGTTGAATGCAAACACAGACATATAGCTGAACATGGCTTGGCTCTCTTACATCGTGCTAAATTACCCCTTAAATTTTAGACCTATGCCTTTGATACTGCCACCTATTTAATTAATCGTCTTCCCCAAGTCTCCATTAATTTTTATACTCCTTACTTTTTGGTGATCCCCCTAACTACACACAACTTAAAGTCTTTGGGTGCCTATGTTTTCCGTGGTTGCGACCTTACACAGAAAATAAATTTGAACCACGTTCTAAGGAATGCATTTTGTTGGGATTTTTCACCAGAAATCACCCGATTAAATGCGGAAGAACGCGGTTATTTCCTCAAATCCCTGCCCAGGAGCAATTGATGTGGAAATTGTAAAACTTTCAAATTAAATAGAAGAGAATTAATTATCACCCGAAATATCTCTTTTAGAGATGGCTGCAGAAATCAAAGGAGATTCCCTCCACTCTCACGTACACGAACGCCTATGGAACATGACCCGTGCTAGCGTCGGAATCAAAATTTTCGAGAGAGGAGGGGCTGGTCAGTTCGGCTATGGTGTGTTATGCTTCCCTTGGCCGAATTCCCTAGGTCATAACTTGACCTAGTGGGTTGAAATTTTGTGTAAAAATTTCGGCCCATCCTTTCTCAATTCTACGCGGGCTTTTCCCTTTTTTCAAGCCCAGTTCAACTTTAATTCTTTTGGTCCAATTGATTATCAAACTTAATTTTATTTAACACGTATCCTAACATATTATACCATATAATATGTTCTATACATTTAAATCAAAATTAATTTGATCAATTAATTTTACCATGGAATTAAATTTGACAAACGTAAAATTAATATAAATGTAAACCTATACATGTGACATATTCCCACCTAGGAAATAGTCTCATAAATTAATTTAATTAATTATGAGAATGCCAATGCAAATATTAAATGCCAATGCAAATATTAATTTTATTATTATGATCAATCCAATTGATCTTTATAATATAATTAATATAATCCTCTCTCTCCAGTGCGTATTCTCCAAGTATACAGGTGATTCCGTAAGTCCATGTTCAGACGTTCAATGTGTACGATCCTGTGGGCCCATCTTTATGTTCGTAGTGGGCCTATGGCCCACAGACTACAGGTAGACTCTAGCAAGCCACTGCAGCCCCCAATTAAGATGGAGATGGTAGTCCAACTGAAATCATAACCCTATAGTTTGAACTTGTACATCCTATGTCATCGATATCGGTGTCCAACACCGAGGCATGGACTGATCACCCTCTTTTGTGTCTGGACATTTACTTGATCCCGAATGTACTGATGCTCACAAACAAGTTCCAACTTGTTTGGGTGTGACCACACTCTTATCAGTTGCATTCATCAAGAAGCCGGTGATATCTTCTCAGTGGACTACTGAGTGACAAATTCCTTATGCATATCCATAGCACTGCCATGCTGAGTGACATACCCGAAAGTACCCATACTTGGCACCCTATTATAGGCCCTTTAGGCGTACCCCTAAGTATGCGACCTCACATGCAGCACCATCATATGGTCAGGTCAAAGGATCCATACAAGCACTACACGAGAATCACTTGTGATACTTTACCATGTGGATTTCTCGTTAGTGGAGCTATCAAGTACGATGCCCTTTTTGCATGTACCCATTAACTTGGTTGACATCCCATGTCCAATGACCGGTAAGACACCGCCATACATCCAGGTTAATGATAGTCTCTTGTTCCATTCATTCCCATGACTGGAACAAACTATGGATCTCTTTAGGGTCATATCATTTTCCCTATCCGTGGTCATACTGCCAAGTGCATGACACTTGTCAACATGGATATGGATATGTCCATTGGATACTTCATTTAAAATACTACACAAGATATATATAATAAATGAATTAATGCCTTTATTAATGACACAAAATATGTATAATACATGAATCCAATAAATGTATAATACAAATACAAGGTCCAATGCCTCGGAACTAGGGCATATCCAACAATCTTCCACTTGCACTAGTTCGAACTAGGCATGGGCCTAATCCCTATAGATCTAGTATGACCCTTGTGCTTGGGCTGAGCCAGTGCCTTGGTCAAAGGATCTTTGACATTATCCTCGGTGTCCACTCTATGTAATGAAATGTCACCTCTCTCAGTGATTTCTCGTATGAGGTGAAAATTCCTGAGCATGTGCTTTGTGTTCTTATGTGACCGGGGCTCCTTAGGTTGTGCAACGGCTCCGTTGTTGTCACGGAAGATATTAACTGGGTCTTGGATAGTTGGCACTACTCCCAACTCAGTGATAAACTTCTTTATCCACACAGCTTCCTTAGCTGCATCACATGCTGCAATATACTCAGCTTCTGTTGTAGAGTCCGCGATGGTTGATTGCTTTGAGCTCCTCCAGCTTACAGCACCACCATTTAGCAAAAACACGTACCCAGACTGTGACTGGTACTCATCCTAGTCGATCTGGAAGCTCGCATTAGTGTACCCAGTAACTGATAGCTCTTCCTGACCTCCATACACCAAAAAGCTATCCTTAGTCCGGTTAAGGTACTTGAGGATTGCTTTGATGACCTTCCAGTGATCCTCCCTGGGATCCTGCTGGTACCGGCTCATCATACTTAGTGCAAAGGCAACATCAGGTCTCGTACATAGCATGGAGTACATAATTGATCCTATAGCCAAAGCATATGGAACCAATTTCATGTTCTCCCTGTCCTCCCTTGACTTAGGATAGTTCTTCTTACTAAGTTTCAGCCCATGACTCATTGGCAAGAAACCTTTCTTAGCCCAATCCATGCTGAAACTTTTCAGAACTTTGTCTATGTATGAGCTTGAATCAAGCCCAGAAGCCAATTGGATCTATCCCTGTAGATCCTGATCCCTAGGATCGTCTCATCTTCGCCTAAGTCCTTCATTGCGAAGCACTTACATAGCCACTACTTTACACCTTTCAGTGTAGGTATGTCGCTTCCAATGAGTAGGATGTCGTCTACATATAGTACCAGGAATGTGACAATGCTCCCACTAATCCTCTTATACACATAAGGCTCATCTTGATTCTGTATGAAGCTATATTCCTTTATAGCTTCATTGAATCTAAGATTCCAACTTCGGGATGCTTGCTTCACTCCATAAATGGACCTTTGAAGTTTGCATACCCTCCCAGGATACTCTGGATCGACAAAACCCTCAGGTTGTGTCATGTACACATCCTTAAGTAGCTTTCCGTTAAGGAAAGCGGTTTTGACATCCATTTGCCAGACCTCATAGTCGTACCAAGTGGCTATGGCCAGCAAGATCCTGATGGATTTAAGCATAGCGACTGGAGAGAAAGTTTCATCATAGTCTATTCCATGGACTTGTCTGAAACCTTTTGCAACCAAATGCCCCTTGAAGGTATTATTGGTCTTTAGCTTGTAGCACCACTTGCAACCTATTACCTTAGCACCCGGAGGTGGATCAACCAAGTTCCAAACCTGGTTATCGTACATAGATTGCATCTTTGCCTCCATGGCTTTACGCCAATTTGAAGACTGTGGGCTTGCCATAGCCTCCTGGTAGGTTTTGGGTTCTTCCTCATCCAAGACGAGAAGAGTTTGATCATCGGTGATGAGGAAACCATACCTCTCTGGTTCCCGACGATCCCTACCAGACCTTCTAGGTCCTTGTGTGGCCTAGGTCGGTACTTCCTCCTGTGGAAACTCCACTCGGTCCTCCGAGTTATCCTCTTCAGGAGCTTGTGGGCTTTGAACTTCCTTGAGTTCAACATTGCTCCTACTATCTTTCTTAGAAAGGAAATCCTTTTCTAGAAAGACCCCTTTCCTTGCCATGAACACCTTGTTCTCGGCGGGGTTGTAGAAGTAATACCCTTTGGTTTCCTTAGGGTAGCCCACAAATAGGCATTTATCGGTTTTGGGATTCTAGCTTGCCACAAGTCAATCTCTTGACATGTGCTTCACATCCCCAAATCTGTATGAAAGACACATTAGGCTCCCTGCCCGTCCATATCTGATATGGGGTCTTTTCCACTGCCTTAGTCGGAGTATTATTTAAAATAAGAGCAGCTATCTCGAGGGTATATCCCCAGAAGCTTATTGGGAGATACGCATGACTCATCATTGAGCGGACCATGTCCAATAGGGTCCTATTCCTACGTTCGGACACCCTATTCCACTGTGGTGTTCCTGGAAGAGTGAGCTGTGGAACTATTCCATGCTCTCTCAAATATGAGTCAAACTCTAGGCTCATATACTCACCTCCTCGATCTAATCGAAGGGTTTTGATATTTCTGCCTAGCTGGTTCTATACTTCGTTCCTAAATTCTTTGAACCTATAAGGGTCTCAGACTTATGTTTCATCAGATAGACATAGCCATATCTACTGAAATCGTCTGTGAATGTGACAAAGTACAGATGTCCACCTCTGGTTGTTGCACTCATGGGCCCACATATGTTTGAATGTATTAGGTCCAATAAGCCAGTAGCCCTTTCGGCTTTCTTGCTAAAAGGCGCTTTAGTCATTTTGCCTCGTAAACATGACTCGCATATATCAATTGACTCCAAGTCAAATGTCCCTAGGATTCCAACTTTGTGAAGCCTAGCTATGCACTTCTTGTTTATGTGGCCCAAACGACAATACCATTGGTAGACATGATTAAGTTCATTAGGCTTAACCCTTTTAGTGTTTATGTTATAGACATGATTGGTTTCTTTAAAATCCAGGATATATAGGCCATTATTTAATAGAGCTTCTCCATAAAATAATCCCTCTCTAGATAAACAAATTCTACCAGAAGAAATAGTAAAATTAAATCCAGAAATAACCAACATTGAAACAGAAATAATATTCCTGCACATAGCAGGTACAAAATAACATTGTTCCAAAATTAAAACCAATCCACTAGGCATCATGAGGTGATATTCACCGATCTCTATGGCAGTAACCCTTGCTCCATTTCCGACCCGCAAGTCCACCTCCCCCGATCCCAGTGTCCTTCTGTTCTTAAGTCCCTGCACATTGCAACAAATGTGAGAACCACATCCAGTATCCAATACCCAGGATGTTGAAACAGTAAGGTTAATGTCTATGACATAAATACCTGTCGAAGATGCACCCTGGGTCTTCCTCTGCTCTCCCATCAGCTTGGGACATGATCTCTTCCAATGCCCCGCCTGCTTGCACCCGAAGCAGACATCCTTAGGACTAGCCTTGGGCTAGACCTTGGGCTGGGCCTTAGGCTTCTTGGCCTTGGCTTTCTTAGCTTTGGCCTTAGCCTTTTTCTTGGCCTTGCCCTTTGCAAGAGGAGGGTTCCCTTTCTTGACCAGCAGCACCAGTGGAGTCTTTTTGATCAACTGTTTCGTGAGCTTCAGCATCCCATACAGCTCAGTAACAGTGCAGTTCATCCCTTGCATGTTATAGTTTAGGATGAACTGATCATAAGAATCCGGTAGGAATGCCTTATTGGTTAGGTACCTTTCCTGACGAGCTTGCTCCTGAAACATCTCATTTAGAGTTGTTATCATAGCATAGGCCTGATGGTCCATGAACTGCTTTTGCAGCTCAGGGACCATACATGCCAACATAAGGCATGTCACATCCCTATTTTCCCTCACATGCACCTCGTATTCCTCCAGCTGGGCAGCTGGTGGATTACATCCCTGAGGCGCAGCCGGTACAGGCCTCTCTAGTACATACTCCGTGAGCAATTATTCTCTAGTACTCTCTACTTTATTTTGTTTCCCATTTATAATTAATAATAAATCAAGTTATTAATTAATCCGAGTTGTTGGGCTCATAGGCCGAGATCCATATTTCATTAAGATATAGCCAGACAAGGGCCTAGAAAAACTATACCCTAATTATTTAGGTAGGAACGCCGTCCAATCCCAACCTAGGGACTCTTGGTTTGATGGGCTTGTTGGCACTTACCCATCTGTGTTTAGGGCCAGGAGAATCCTACTACTCACGCTAAGTCAAAACCTCCATCCAAGTGTTAGAGTGTCCCATACTCTAACCCAATACAAAATGATGATACTCCAGTGTATCCTGCGAGGGCAAGGTCTACAACTAGCCTATCCCCACTTCGAGCTGGTTTTGAATGAGGGAAGCACTTTTAAACACTTAGTAATTTCTATTAGGTTATTAGATTCATTCAATAACGGCTTACATGCATAAGGCGGGTAAGAATGGGTTTGGATCATACATACAGACATGTAAATAAATACAAAATATAATTAAATAAGTAAAATGGACTGCTATGGGCCTATATTACATCCTAATATTATTCTAGTAAACCTATACTAGATACAAATATTAGGTGGGCCTCCATTTCCTTCCTTCTGGGGTTGCACCTCCACGTGGGCTCACCACTCCATTGGGCTTCTTCTTCTTTTACAAATTTTATAATAAATGAATAAAATAAAATTACATTAAAAACGCAGGCCGTATTTACCCAAAAAGAAAATACAACCCATCTTGAAACAAGGTCCAATAGCATCCAATCATACATCCATCCAATCATATAAAATGCATCCAATACATCAATCTATAAGCATGTTATAATGCATGAAATTAAGCCCATTTCAATTATGTCCAAGCCATTATTTTGAAATCACCAATTTTGGTCCACCATGGTTCTAGCCCTTAACGGGCTTTGGGCCTCCAGCCCAGGCAGATTACTTCTCCCACTGGAATTGGGAAACATGGGTCCATATCAGCCACCCGGGTAATTGTGCCAAAATAACCTGAACCAATTTCAATTAACCATATTAATTTCCAAAATTAATATCCCATGAATAAAATTAAAATTTCATTCAAGAAACCATGCGCATTTAATTTGCAAAAATTTAAACACACGAAATTTTAAAACCAATTAAAATTTTAAAACTGGGCCCCGGGCCCGAAACCCGCCAAATCAAAAACACTGGGCCCGGCCCGCTGCAGCCAAGCGGCAGCCACTATCCAGCAGCCACTGCCGCCCAGCAGCGGCTGCGACCTATGGCGCTTAGGGCCGTAGGCTACTGCTGATGCTATTGTTTCCACCGCATGCGGCGGCTGCCAGTAGCGATTCTGCCACCGGTAGTCCCAAATGCGCAGAAACAGCCCGTGATTTTAATTCCAACAAAAAATATGCAGCCAAACAATATGAATTTCATCAAGAAAAACATCCATCCAACAAAAATCAAATAAACATAAACCAATATGTAAATTCAATTTCCAATTGCAAAAATCAAAGGGGAAAATCACAAACCCCAATCCAAGAATCCCAAATTGAAAAATCCAATTTCAAAACCAAGGGATTCAGTCCAACTAAACAATTTTCACGGATCAAAAGCCTGCTCTGATACCACTGTTGGGATTTTTCACCGGAAATCACCTGATTAAATGCGGAAGAACGCGGTGATTTCCTCAAATCCGTGCCCAAGAGCAATTGATGTGGAAATTGTAAAACTTTAAAATTAAATAGAAGAGAATTAATTCTCACCCGGAAGATCTCTTCTAGAGATGGCTGCAGAAATCAAAGGAGATTCCCTCCACTCTCATTTACACAAACGCCTATGGAACATGACCCGTGCTAGCGTCGGAATCAAAATTTTCGAGAGAGGAGGGGCTGCTCAATTCTGCTATGGTGTGTTATGCTTCCCTTGGCCGAATTCCTAGGTCATAACTTGACCTAGTGGGCTGAAATTTTGTGTAAAAATTGCAGCCCATCCTTTCTCAATTCTACGCGGGCTTTTCCCTTTTTTCAAGCCCAGTTCAACTTTAATTCTTTTGGTCCAATTGATTATCAAACTTAATTTTATTTAACATGTATCCTAACATATTATACCATATAATATGTTCTATACATTTAAGTCAATAATTTGATCAATTAATTTTACCATGGAATTAAATTTGACAAACGTAAAATTAAGATACATGTAAACCTATACATGTGACATATTCCCACCTAGGAAATAGTCTCATAAATTAATTTAATTAATTATGAGAAGGCCAATGCAAATATTAATTTTATTATTATGATCAATTCAATTGATCTTTATAATATAATTAATACAATCCTCTCTCTCCGGTGCGTATACTCCAAGTATACTGGTGATTCCTTAAGCCCGTGTTCAGACGTTCAATGTGTACGATCCCGTGGGCCCATCTTTATGTTGGCAGTGGGCCTATGGCCCACAGACTACAAGCGGGCTCTTGCAAGCCACTGTAGCCCCCAATTAAGATGAAGTTGGTAGTCCAACTAAAATCATAACCCTGTAGTTTGAACTTGTACATCCCATGTCATCGATATCGGTGTTCAACACAGAGGCATGGACTGATCACCCTCTTTTGTGTCTGGACATTTACTTGATCCCAAATGTTCTGATGCTCACAAACAAGTTCCAACTTGTTTGGGTGTGGCCACACTCTTATCAGTTGCATTCATCAAGGGGGCGGTGATATCTTCCAGTGGACTACTGAGTGACAAATCCCTTCTGCATATCCATAGCACTGCCATGCTTAGTGACGTATCCGAAAGTACCCATACTTAGCACCCTATTACAGGCCTTTAGGCGTACCCCTAAGTATGCGACCTCGCATGCAGCACCATCATATGATCAGGTCAAAGGATCCATACAAGTACTACACGAGAATCACTTGTGATACTTTACCATGTGGATTTCTCGTTTAGTGGATCTATCCAGTATCATGCCCTTTTTGCATGTACCCATTAACTTGGTTGACATCCCATGTCCAATGACCGGTAAGACACCGCCATACAACCAGGTTAATGATCGTCTCTAGTTCCATTCATTCCCATGACTGGAACCGACTACAGATCTCTTTATGGTCATATCATTTTCCATATCCGTGGTCTTACTGCCAAGTGCATGACACTTTTCAACATGGATATGGATATGTCCATTGGATACTTCATTTAAAATACTGCACAAGATATATATAATAAATGAATTAATGCCTTTATTAATGACACAAAATATGTATAATACATAAATCTAATAAATGTACAATACAAATACAAGGATGCCTCGGGACTAGGGCATATCCAACACATTTTTCTTGGGTGTAGTAAACTCCACAAGGGATTTAAGTGTTTTGATCCTTTCTCTTCTCGACTGTTTATCTCACACGATGTCCTTATTGATGAGCAGGTTTTTCCATACTCGGATTTGCATGATGAAGGGCACCTCACTCCCACTCCGTCCACAATAGACACCTTCACCTTAACGGTTCCTCTACTAGCTCCACAAGCCCCTACAACTGCCCCATCCCTCGAGCCACTCCATCCACAGCCCGCTGCCAACTCACTAGCCCCTGAATCGAGTCACCGAACCACCAGCCCTGCCCTCACCGTCGATCTCTCCTCCTTTGGCCCATTATAGCCCATACTGTCCAACTAGCCCCAGCCAAACCCGCCTCCTGACCCCACCCCTTCCCCTTCTGCACCAGCTGCACCCTTGACCCGTCCACCCTATCCCAACAAACCCTTGTCCCGACGCATGGTCACATGTTCATAGACGGGTGCCCTCAAATCACGGGCTCCACATGCCCTTATTTCTTCAGCTTTTGTGGTACCCAACACCTTTCATCAGGCCTACAAAGTTCCTGAATGGCGTCAAGCCATGACCACAGAGTACAATGCTTTTATTAACAATGGCACTTGGATTCTGGTTCCTCCGGATAAACGGCAAAATGTGGTTGGTTGCAAGTGGATTTTTCGGTTACAAACCAAGGTAGATGGCAGCATAGATCGTTATAAAGCCCGGCTGGTGGCAAAGGGGTTCGTTCAACGCCCTGGTGTTGATTATTTTGAAACTTACAGTCTAGTTATTAAGCCCGCTACCATTCAGCTTATGCTCTCCATTGCAGTCACTTTGAATTGGACTATCATATAGTTAGATGTCTCCAATTCCTTCCTCCATGGCAACTTGGATGAAGTGGTTTATATGGCTCAATTACCAGGCTATGTTGATCCCCACAAACCTGACTATGTCTGTCAACTGAAGAAGTCTCTATATGGGCTCAAACAGGCTCCCCGCATGTGGAACAAGCAGCTCACTAACACTCTCCGCCAGTTGGCTTCACTTGATCAAAATCCGACACCTCTCTATTCTTCATTCATTCAGGAAGCTTGTTTGTTGTTTGCCTAATCTATGTGGATGATATACTATTGATGGGATCAGATTCGAGGCTCATTCAGGATTTAGTTCTAAAATTGCAACAGCGTTTTGCTCTTCGCAACTTGGGCAAACTTTCTTATTTTTTGGGCATTGAGGCATATTGGCATCCCTTTGGTCTTCTTCTGTGTCAATCCAAATACATTCAGGAGTTGCTTCAACGCTGCAAAATGACCGATTGTAAGGGTATCTCTACACCGCTCTGCCCAAAAGAGAAATTAATGTTGGGTGATAGTGATCCGTTCCCTGATCCTACAGAGTACCGCTGCATTCTTTGTAGCCTCCAATACCTATGTCTCACTCGGCCTAATGTTGCATTTGCTGTCAACAAGTTATCTCAGTTTATGCATGCCCCTACTGTCTCCCACTGGAAAGCCATGAAAAGGCTCTTATGCTATCTCAATGGAACTCACAGCCATGGTATTTTCCTTCACAGCCGTTCCTCCTCTACCCTCCAAGGCTTTACCGACACCGACTGGGCAAGAGCCTCGACGACCGGAAATCCACCTCTGGCTATGTCATCTATCTCGGTCGGAATCCCATCTCTTGGAATTCCAAAAAGCAGCAATCTGTTGCCCGGTCGTCCACAGAAGCAGAATACTGCGCCTTGGCTATTGGTGCCTTTGAAATTGGTTGGTTGCAAATCTTACTTCAGGAACTCGGTTTTCGCCTACCCATGGCACCGACCATTTGGTGTGACAATGTCTCTGCCACTTATTTAACTACCAATCCTATTTTTCATTATCGGAGCAAACACATAGAGGTTGATTTTTTCTTCGTCAGAGACCATGTCACCAAACGATTACTCCGTGTTCGATACATATTCACCATTGATCAAGTTGCTGATATTCTTACAAAGCCTCTATTGAAGGACCGTTTCCTGCATCTTCGTGCCAACTTGGGCCTTTGTTCCACCCCGGCTCAAGTTGAGGGAGGGTGGTAGAGGACCAATATGTATATTTTACATTTGTAATTAGTATTATGTAATCCCTACAGGGTTAGGGTTGTAACCTGTATATATATCTCATTAATCAATACAATCACTTACATTGCCTCAATTGGTTTCAATTAGGGCCTCTAAAATGTTGGAACCGCCACTGATTTCTCTACCCTCTCTGGATGCTCAATAAAACAAGCCCTCTGAGCATTGAAGCTGCTAAGCCACTCTTGTATACTCTGGAGTGTGTTTCTCTGCCCATGATTTTCAACACCAGCCCCGGAGGTAGATACATTGCTAACACTTGAAGACGAGTCTAATCCTGCATTTCTAAGATGCAAAAGGCGGTCACCATAAAACTGGGAAGCAGCTAAACCCAATCCACCTGCAGCCACCTCATAGAATGCCTGTAGTCCACCAATGGCTTCCACAACTAACCCAGTTGTCTCATCAACTTGAGTAAGGTTGTCGTACTGTTAGTAAGGTTGTCGTACTGTGCCTACATTTATTATTGAAGAAATAGTCGGGCTTCAATATTTTACTTTATTATCACATTAATTTGTATATGTTATAAAATGTTGAATGTAATTGATTATTACCTGAATTTCTCTAGAGCGATCATCAACAAATGTAATCTCATCGTGATCATAGGTGTGTGCGCAACAGTAAAGGCTTTACCCATGCATCTTTTTTCCTGAAACAGCAAAAATGTTTGTAACGTAAATAACGTTTTATAAACAATCTACTAAAATTTCAGTAGAGTTTCCCCTGTAAAACAAACATCGTCTTATCTACCAAATGGGATAAAGAGGGTAACTCTGCAAGAAAATAATCATTCTGATATATTGACATGAAAAAAACACAGTAAACATTTTCAAGCCATTATCACAACCGGCATGCACTTATATATGCTTACAAGTATTTTTGCAGTCTTTGCATGGGCACTTGAACCTCTTGTGTAAGTTCCTTTCGCTACCCCATCTTTATAGGTTTTCTCTCTAAAGATGATAAATATAAATTTGTAGCTTTTTTTTTTTTTTCTCCGCAAAAACGAATAGAAATATGATTAGGTTTTTTTTTTTTTTTTTTTTTTTTTTCTTTTAGAAAAAAAGAAACATTAATTAGTTACACATACCCTTCATTATAACTTCTCAAAATTAATAGTAGAAGCCAACCTTGGAAACCAAAAGATAATGTTATTACAAATCCTCACAGAAAAACAAAACTCTTGAAATATTTTATGATATGCGTAGAATTAGATTCATTTCTGAATCAGTCTGATAGCGAAAATCAAAACTCAAAGTCCAACAATAAGTTGATAATTTCACCTTATTTTGACTTAATTAATTATACAGAAGAAAATCTCTACAAATTTTACGTTTCTATCCACGCGTAATTGTTAAATATTTAAATTATCAACCTATGAAAATACTTTTTGGAATTGACAATGCAATTTTTCTGACGTGGTGAATGAATATCAATTATTAATTTTTTATATATATAAAAGGATATGATGTGGTGTTTTATTTCTATTTCTATTTAAATTATTTTTGGTTCACTGTTCACTTTCAGGAGATTAATAACTTTCTGGGTAATTTCTACTTATTTAAGTAAATGGGAAAGATGATTACAGTCAAGGAAGCAACACAAACTTAAATGGACTTGAACCCAATGGAGCAATTTTCAAGGGTCCATTCTCAAAGTTTGGACTTTGGACTTGGGTTTATATCTATGTGTTCATGTAATTAGATAATTTATGGGCCAGCCATTATTATTTTTTCCCTTTCTTATCAGCTTATTAACTACAATTTTCTTTTGGGCGATTTGGCAAACACACTAGGATTATTCTCAAGGGTAAAAAAAAAGCTTGAATTCGCTTTAAAAGATGAAAATTAATAGAAAATATTAAAATACCATATTTCATTATTCATAAATATATACAAACTATAAAAAATAAAAAGCAAAATAAAATCTCGTAAATACCATATATTTTACAATTAGAGTTATAGGATAGTAATTGTGTCACGGATACCATATTGTTATCTTAGTGTACCTTGACAATAATGTTGGCCTCAGAGGCTGAATGCCCAAGATGGGGGTAAATTGGGCTTCTAAAAATTTGTTGATAAAAAGATGCTTTTCAAATTCAACAGATAGATCAAGACTAGCAATTATGATCAACAATCTTAAATTTCAACAGACCATATCAACACCTAATGATCAACTTATTAAAATCTCAATACTAGGATTAGTACATACCGAAATGTGAATCTTTCATAAGATATTTAACAATTAAGTCTCAACAACAGTGATTCAACAACAATGAATAGGGATAAGAGCGTTTCATATACTTAATTTGTCTAATTTTATGAGCGTTAATTGGATTATTTTGCCTCAATTTAGGTGGATTTCACTTCATTTGTTCTATTTCTCATTTTGGGGCCTTGAAGTTGGTATTTAAGGGATTTGGAAGCTAAATTGCTTAATTCAAAAGCTAAATCATGCAATCTAGAGGAGCAATGAAGTCTTAAGGCATAGACATGTCTTAGGAGGAGCAAAATTTGGAGGAATTGGAGTGTAGAAGCAAACCAGTCCCATCCTGTGCCCATGGCTTAGGCCCAGTACGAATCCTACAAGACTGTTGGATTTGGAAGACTTAATTTTCAACACTATTTTGTCATTTGTCCTTTTCTATTCCACTTAGGAAAGTGGTTAAGCATTTATTATTTTGTATTAATTTATTTTAAGGCATGTTTTAGGGAGTGTTTTAGGGGATCTTGTTGGTAGTTTCTCTCTCTTCCTTTTGTGGAGAAAACGTGTTATTAGGAGAAAGGAAGAAAAGGAGGACTTTATCATCCACGGATAGGATTCAACAAGCAGATTTTATTTTCTTCTTTTTAGAGACCAAAAACATGATTCACCATTGAGCTTGGAGGCACGGCTAGGTTCTGAAGGCTCCATCATCCATTCTTCGCCAATCATTTTTCACAAGCCACCAACAGATTTGTCTTCTCTCTAGTTTTATTCTCTACTCTCTTTTATCATGTTTCTTGCACTCTTTTCATTTGTTTATAATTTGATTATGAACTAATTCCACCACAGCTAAGGCTATGGCGGAGCTTAGAAAAATTTGTATGTAACTTTTTATGTTTTATGCAATTGATGATTATTTCCTTTTCATGGATCATGCTATGAGTGCTTAATGCTTTGAATGCATGACCATCAATTTCATTACTTTTAGTTAATTCGTAATTGACCAAAAGACTGAATAAACAGAATTTCATAACATGACAAATGCATGACCATTGCTTTGTGGCTCATTAGTCTATGCTAGGTATTCGAATGCTTAATGCTTTCTAAACTAATTGCTTAAGACCGAACCAGTTTAAATATTTAAGTTGAGAATTAGAGTTAGCAGCCCTAACCGGTGTTAACTGCTTTTGGAATTTGCCATCTTGAGAATCTAATAAGTTATTTGCATAACTTGAGGAAATTACTAGAATGAGTGCTAAGTAAAGCCATATGCCTTAGCTAATGTCTCAATTGATTTTATCCATCTGAATCTCAATCTTAGTTTAAATTATTTTATTTAAATTGTTCTAAGTAGTAGATTTAATTTATAAACCAAAATCACATATATAATACTCTTCACCTAGATTTATAAAAAACCTGATTGCGTTTAGGATTTGTATAATTAGTCCTCGAGAGATCGATACTCTACTTACTATATAATACTTGAGAGACAGAATGCACTTACTCTATAGTGTGTGTATTTTTAGAAGCACCAAGTTTTTGGCACTGTTGTTGGGGACTATTTTTATGCAATACTAAATTAAAAGGTTTTCGTTAATTTAGGTTTTTTTTGTATATATTTTTTTCTCTTCATTTTTTTTCTTTTATTTTGCAGGGTGATGGCGATTAACCATTTTAAGCCATCAATGGATGAATTAATGATGGATTTTTTCTCTTCAAAAGATGTTCGAAAAGATTGTTTTTACAGTTCAACACAAAATTTATACACATGATTAGGTTTAGTAGTTGATAAGGCTATACCAAGAGAATCAAAAAGGGAGCAAGCAAGAATTCTCATAAAAGGAACATAAATATTTGGCATGGAGATTTTTAGCTTGGGATCTATTAGAGCCTTCAAAGTACAATCACCATATTTTTCTCAAGGAATTTGGATCTGTCATATCACTCGAAGCTTTTACCTAAGAGGGAAGTTTAAGTCGAGCTAAATGACTATAACCTCAGCACTTTTGGGAGGCAACCCAACCTATTTTTATTTCTTAGCTTTAATGTTTTTCTATTAGTTTCATGTTGCCAAAAAAAAAAAAAGAGAGAAAAGCTAGGCCTTTAGAGTTGAAATGTTTCCTAAGCTGTGAGCATAGGTTAGTCAATATGGGGTGCTATTTCTTTCTTAATAAATTTTTCCTAAGCTATAGGCATTGGTTAGTCAAAGAGGGCTACTGTTTTGTTTTATTATGTTGGTTATTATTTACATTGAGGACAATGTTTGTCTTTGAGTGTGGGGAACGAGATTATTTGGCTTGGTTATATGGTTTGGTTTATGTTGTTTGACATGGCTTTTGTTTTTGCAGCCACTGACCCTCCTTGCCCACCTTCCAGCTTTCACCGCTGCCTGTCGCTCAGCCGCCGTCGCTGCCACCATCTTTGCTCGTTATCGCTTCCATGGGGCAGAAGAAACCCGCCACCCATCAAACACTGAAACATAACACGACCCAATCACCACCCAATCGTTCTTCATTGTCAACCATAACCTGGGGAGTTTCCTTCCTCCTTTCCTTATTATTGTGTTGGTTATTATTTACATTGAGGACAATGTTTGTCTTTGAGTGTGGGGAAGGAGATTATTTGGCTTGGTTATATGGTTTGGTTTATGTTGTTTGGCATGACTTGTGTTGTTTTGCTAAATTGTTTATTCTCTGGCGTACTTTTGATGTCCAACTCAAAAATCAAGGGAAATATGAAAAAAAATAAACCAAAAATTGTTTCTGATTGTGATTTTTAAATCCATTTTTTTCATGTCTAGTATTCTTGTTAAGGGAGTTGATCACACAATTTACAACATGCGACCCTAGTTGATTGAAAATGTTGTGATGACATAAACTCTTGGGTTGAGCTGTATCACTTGAGACCTAGATTTTCTAAGGAACTCTTTCTTGATTAACCATAACTAAGGAGATTAAATAGGCGATTTGTGTGATTTATTGTGTTGCATTCCTGGGGAATAGAGAAAAAAATGCAAAAAAGGAAAATGCAAAAAAAAAAAAAAAAGAGAAAAGAACACTTTTATATTCCGCTGGCTTTTGTTAAAATTTTGAATAGTGCTAGTAGCCACTTGAAGTATGTGCTTAGTTGAGTGAGTCTGGAGCATTGTTGTTTGCTCCATCATTGTTGCTCGTTCGAAAAGGCTAAAATTTTTCTAAGGTTAAGCATTTAAGCTAAAATTTTTCAAGTTTCTTTCCCTTTGTTTTTAGAATTGGAGATACTTTATTTGCTTGAGGACAAGCAAAGTGTAAGTGTGGAGAAATAGCATGGATAAGAAATGTTCAATAGCTGAATAGATGTATTGATTCAATACTTATGTTAGTCAACTGATCAACACTAATATCATAAGCACAAACAACATCAGTTTCAATAGACAGAAGCAATTAGATGTAATAGCTGTAATATAAAGAGTATAAGGTAGAGAAGTTAAACATAGTATCATGACATAACTATAAAATTGAAGTAAAACTCTTGTATATGAATTTTTTTAACTTTTACCTAATTTATAAATATATTTTCTATTTTTTTACACCACCAACACAAATTAAGAACAAATAATTAATTACTATTTGTGAGAAGCCAAAACTAGGAAAAAAGTTTATTAAACAATAAATGCTTTTACAATTAAAATTAAAGTAGAAAACATAATTATTAATATTATAATTAGTTTGGACTTTGGACTTGGGTTTATATATATGTGTTCTTGTAATTAGATAATTAATGGGCCAGCCATTATTATTATTTTATTATTTTGGATTTCACACAAATAACTTTATTTTCACTCCCTTTTTCTTTTTTGCGTGAACATGAAATTTTTGCCAAATCTCCTTTAAATTTTTCAAAATTACTCAAATACGTGATTTTATTTTGTCTACATTTTTCTCTCATTTTTTCATAATTTTAATCTGATTTCGCATTTATCTCTCAATCTGTTTATATTTTTGTCATGCGACTTTAGAATTTTTTTTTTTTTGTTCTTTTTCTCTTCGAAACAAGATGCATATGTATATATTTTTTCCAACATTTTTTTTTTCACTAAGATATATCTAATTATACCTTTGTATCTTAAGGTATAACTAAGGTATAATCACTATAATATTTTATCTTAATATATGACTAAGGGATAACTAAGGTATAATAACTGTAATAGTGTATCTTAAGGTATAACTAAGATATAATCACTGTAAGAGTGTTATTATACCTTAACTATATCTTTGATACTCTTATTATACCTTAGCTATACCTTTGTACAACTGTTATACCTTAGTTATACCTTTGATACTCTTATTATACCTTACTTATACCTTTGTTCAACTGTTATACCTTTGATATTCTTATTATACCTTTTTGATACACTGATTATACCTTAGTAATACCTTCTGATACACTAATTATACCTTAGTCATACTTACTGATACATTGATTATACCTTAGTTATACCTTCTGATACACTGATTATACATTATTTATACATTATTTGTACCTTATTTATACATTTTTTAAGCATTGTAGTGTATAAGAAGTGTACAACAGCGTATAAGTACTGTATAACAATGTATAAACGATGTATAACCGTGTATTTATAACTTTCATAAATATTATAACTTAGTTATACCTCGTGATACGCTGACTATACTTTAGTTATACATTGATTATACAATCTGATACTTTGATAATACCTTTTGATACACTGATTTACCTTAGTTATACCTTTTGATACACTAATTATACCTTAGTTATACTCATTGATACACTGATTATACTTATAAGCAAGGTATAAGCAATCTATAACAATGTATAACAGTTGTACAAAAGTATAACTAAGGTATAATAAGAGTATCAAAGGTATAACTATGGTACAACAATGCTTATACTTTAGTTATATCTTAAGATACAATATTACAGTGATCATTTGTTAGTTATACCTTAAGATATACTTAAGATGCAGACCCAATAATGCAGTCGAAAAAGATGCAGTCCTAATAATGCAGTCCCAAAGTGGAGTCCTAATATCAAAATGCAGTCCCAAAATGCAGTCTAAAAAGATGCAGTCCCAATAATATGAGCCCATTAATAAAAAGCAGTCCTAAAATACAGTCCTAAAGTGCAGTACAAAATGATGCAGTTCCAATTATAAAATGCAGTCCCAAAATACAGTCTCAAAAAGTAGTCTAAAAAGATGCAGTCCCAAGAATAAAATGCAATCCCAAAGTACAGTTGATAAGGGGAAAATGTCTTGATATTTTACCATGGATTAGGGCTTAAAGGAATTAATTTTATTAATTTCATTATGAAAATATCTTGATAAAGGGATAATTTTGACTTATAACGTGTTTACCCCTTGTTTGTAGCCATTTATGGTTTTCCAAGCTAAAAGCCATGCTTTGGAGCCGTCTCGATATCAAATCAGTCAGTTTCAGCAGCAAAAACGGGCTGAGAAAGGGAAAAAGCATATGAAACAGCATGCCTTTGAGAGGATTTTGTGCAAAAGTGTATAAACCTTGACTTTAATTGGTTGGAGCAGGAGATATTTTGTAAAAGTAGCTATAGTTAGTACTTTTTGAAGTCTTTAACTGCTGGGTATTGAAAGCACCCTTTGTGTAAGCCGTTTTGGGAATAATGCAGTCGAAAAAGATGCAGTCCCAAAGTGGAGTCCTAATATCAAAATGCAGTCCCAAAATGCAGTCTAAAAAGATGCAGTCCCAATAATATGAGCCCATTAATAAAAAGCAGTCCGAAAATAGAGTCCTAAAGTGCAGTACAAAATGATGCAGTTCCAATTATAAAATGCAGTCCCAAAATACAGTCTCAAAAAGTAGTCTAAAAAGATGCAGTCCCAAGAATAAAATGCAATCCCAAAGTGCAGTTGATAAGGGGAAAATATCTTGATATTTTACCATGGATTAGGGCTTAAAGGAATTAATTTTATTAATTTCATTATGAAAATATCTTGATAAAGGGATAATTTTGACTTATAACGTGTTTACCCCTTGTTTGTAGCCATTTATGGTTTTCCAAGCTAAAAGCCATGCTTTGGAGCCGTCTCGATATCAAATCAGTCAGTTTCAGCAGCAAAAACGGGCTGAGAAAGAGAAAAAGCATATGAAACAGCATGCCTTTGAGAGGATTTTGTGCAAAAGTGTATAAACCTTGACTTTAATTGGTTGGAGCAGGAGATATTTTGTAAAAGTAGCTATAGTTAGTACTTTTTGAAGTCTTTAACTGCTGGGTATTGAAAGCACCCTTTGTGTAAGCCGTTTTGGGGTCTTTGCCCATGTTTTGTTTTGAAATCCTTTAAATACTGCTCCTTATCAGTATTGCGGACATTCTTGGAGTTCATCTTCTTTATTTTACCTTCACTTAGTTATTATTACTATAGTTTCAGTAGTTTTAGTTATTTTTCTTGTAATGCCTTCCATGGCAGAAGTTGTTCTACCCATGGAGGAGTAGACATTCAGTGTAAGCCAGCAATGGCTAGTTTCAATAAGTTATTCTAACTTTCAAGGTATTTTTCAGTTAATGTATGTCCTTCATGTATATGTTATGATAAATGAGCCTAACTAACTCATTATTAGTATGTTAAATACCATGAAAATTGGTTTATGTATGGAAATGCATGAAATGACACATATAATTACTTAGCAATGGCTCTGAGTTGTATATTAGGGGTCCAATCTTGCATGCGTGCTTGATTTGATGCTTTCTTAAGTTTAATGGATGTTTTTAGTCTCTAATTAAGGAGAATGCTCTGGTTAGCTGTTCTAGAATGTAGGATCCATGGTACAAAGAATGTTGGCCATGGTGAAATTTGTGAAAGAAACCTTATTGCATGAAAAACTGAAAGATCTTTGGATTAGGAAGAATTACAAGCTGTTTCCATGTTGTTTGCTATGCTTACTCCACTTTCACATATTGTTCGCTAGATCCATTTCAAAATCTGTTCATTTACTTGTTTAAGCTTTAGATTTGTAATTCCAGTAGCTTTTACTCATAAAATCTACTCTTTATAAAATTGACATTTTCTATGCTACAAGTTGTTTCAGTTAAGTACCATTTCTGTTTTACATATACTAAGCCCAGATCTTTGTGGGAATGATATTTGGACTTAGATCCACTTTATTACTTGTTGACCCTAGTGCACGTGCTAGGATATTTGCATGTTAGCTTAACCATCAACCATATTCCTAAAATGCAGTGCCAAAGTTTAGTACTAAAATGCAGTCCCACAGTGCAATCCGAAAAGATATAGTCCCAATAATAAAATTCAGTCTCGAAGTGCAATATCAAAATGCAATCTAAAAAGATGCAGTCCCAATAATAAAATCCCAATAATAAGATGCAATTCAAAGTGCCGTAAGGTTTATTGTAACAAATGTATAACTAAGGTATAATAGTGTATAAGCAATGTATAACAATGTATGTATAATATTGTATAAGCAATGTATAAGCAATGTATTTATAATACCTTAGTAATACCTTGTGATACTCTTATTATACCTTAAAAATGCCTTTGTACAACTGTTACACCTTGTGATACTTTTATTTTACCTTACTTTCACCTTTGTACGACTGTTATACCTTAGTTCTACATTTGAAACTCTTATTATACCTTAGTTATACCTTTTGATACCATTAGATGATACATTTGAAAAAAAAATGAAAAAAAATATATACCTATAAATCTCATTTTGAAGAAAAAAAAATACTTTCTAAAATCGTATGACAAAAAATTAAACTAATTGAGAGATAAATACAAAATTAGATTAAAATTATAAAAAGAAGAAAAAGAAATGTCGACAAAGTAGAATCATGTATTTGAATAATTTTGAAAACTTTGAAAGTGATTTTTGCAAGAGAAACATGTACAAAAGATATGAATTAGGAAGAAAAGACAATTCAACAATTATGAAAGAAGTAGAAAAGTAATTTTGAAATGTAGAATCCAAAACAAATTCTCAAACTGCGGTACTTTTGACAATTTCCCATATCTTTTTCTTTTCTATCAGCTTATTGAATTTTGGACTATTAAGGGCCAGTTTGGTAGGGCTGTCAGTGAAAGGGCTGTTAGGGAAAGGGCTGTCAGGGAAAGAACTGTTAGGGAAAGTGCTGTTTGGGAAAGCTGATAAGTGTTTGGTAATATTTTTATAGAAATAGCTTTATTCTTAAAAGCAGTTTGTGTGGTGTTTGGTAAAACTGTTTATAAAAGTGCTGTTGATATATAAAATGATATAAAAGAACATAAATGATATAAATTAATTTTTACTTAATTTAATTAATTAAATAAAATTAGAAATTAATAATTTGTATCACACATATTTAATAAAAAAATTATTTTATTTATTTATTTGTATATTATTAGCTATTAATAATTTTTTTATTAATCTCCATATCACATACATATTACAAAAGAAGAAAAAAAATGACATATTTATTTTAATTGAAAGATACTAATATAAAATAATAATTTTTATACTAATCATCCATACATATATAATAAGTTAATCAAAATGAAAATATATTCTGCTTTATTTGTATCCTATCATCCTCGTAAAAACAAGAAAACCAAATTTGTATGATATACTTCTAAAAAGACCGATTGGCACCTTAAACTTGGTTAAATTGATATGATTCACAACCGCAGCATATGTGCATTGAAGAACATTTGAAACGCAAGAAAAGATTCTAAAGATAAATTTTTGTTTTTCACTGAAAAGTTGAAAAAAAACAAAAACAAAAACAAAATTACTTTCTCCCTCTCTTCCATAATACGATTCTAATCCGAAATTTCCCATCTTCACATACCACCCACAATAATAATGTAAACCATCAAATCAAAATTTCCATTGAAGCAAAAGCTTCGATCACTGATTTTCTTGCAGTCCGGTTCTCACCAAAACCATCAAATGGATAAAAATTACGGGGTCGGCAATCCAAAAAACAAAAAGGTTGAATAAATAAAGAAATAAATGACCGTAGATTATATAAAAGAAGCTGAAATGCGACGATGTTTCAGTGAAAATAAATAATACAGACAATATTTTGTTTTTCTAATTCACTCTCACTTTCAATTCTAATTGTTTCACTTATTTCAATCTCATTCATATAAGTTCTTTTATAATTTCAGTTTATATTAAGCCTAAGATATACGTAAATATCATGCAGCAAAGAATACATTAGAAATTTTGTAATATTGCCATCTCTGTCCACCAATAAAAGGTAAATTTGTTTATCACATAGACATTTCAGGTTACACGAATTAGAAGTACAACCATTACGAAAACACACATCATAAAAAAATCAAGAGCTATTGGAAGCATGTGGTCTTGGAAGTTTTTGAGTATACCTCCATGGCCCGTACATTGGCATGACCTGTGCTAGCCAAGCTCTGCTCAACAGCCTTCTCTGTAGAATCAAGTATCTGCAGTACAGCAAAATTATCAGGCTCAGATGACGAAACTACCATGCATACTAATAAAAATCTTCTCACTTTCAGGTTCACCCTTCCACTTTTATACTGCTACTTTATCCATTCTTCTTCCTTTCTAAACCAATTGCATATTGACTGAAAAAAGAATAAACTACTAGTGATGCCCTTGGCATGGTGCATGCATAGACCAGTATTCAAACCCCACCTAGAGCAATTTCTGTTAAGTAAGCCCATAGGGCATTAAAATCATCACCTTTTCAGTATTTTGTAGGGACTGGCTCATCAGGAGACTACTTTCTTTAAGTTGCTGGGCCAAACCAACCATTTCGTCAGTCAAATCATCTTGAAGCTTTCTGTTTCAGAAAAAATAAAAGATTATAATAGGTTCCAGCAATATGATAGGTTAAACAGGTTAGTTTTAAAATACATATGGTCACCAGTCACCACACAATAAAAGAAACCAGAGAAATTATTCATATATGTTAAGGCACGAGCTAAAACTAGCATCATCGATTATTTACCAACTGCAAAGATGGCAATGGATCCCACCCTACTTTTTGCACACATAATTGATTATTCACATTGAGGCTTCCCTTTCCAAGCATATGTTGTAGTTGAGTACATCGCTGTTAATCTGTCCATCTTCAGAAAAATACATCCAAACTGGTAATAAGAATATAACAAATGCATTAACATCAATAAAAAGAGAAATTTGACAATAAACCGAAAGGATAATGAGCCATACCTTTCTCAATCGTCCCAAAACACAAAGCAACTTTATCCGGTGCCTGAAACCCAACCCCATCACGGACTCTTCTTCAGCCCTTTCTTCATGACCGTTGATCTTGTACTGCCTGCATCTACCCACTTTCCAGAGTCGCATAGACATTTGATAAAGCCACATGATGAGTTGGATTTTTAGGGTCAAGTTGAATAAAATGATCTAGTGCAAATTCAGCAAACTGCACATTAGAATGCATCTCACATGCACCCAGTATGGCCCCCCACAAGTTAGCATCAGGTTGCTATGACATTGCCTTAATTAAATGCAAAATTTCACCAGAGTCCATCAAATCCCGAGCCCTTTTCACTATCTCCGCTGTGTCCGATGACATTGAAAGCTCCAACAAGTCCAGTAATTTTCCAAAATTACTTAAATTCAACAATTTCTCCGAGAAATCAATTGGGGTTAGAAATAGCAATGGGGTGAGGCGGGGATAGGGAAGCCCTCCACACTCCCTCCCCCACCTCTAGCAAGATTAATTGTGCCCTGCCCCGCCCACGTTGATGAAGATAAAATTGAAGAAGAGAATGAGAGAGGGCATGAGCAAAGAAATTTACGCCAATAACAACCTTAATAATCAAAATTGGGAGAAATTGAATAATTAATAAAAGAGATGGAGGAGGAGTAGACTAACCTATCGCCGGATTCTGAGCAGTGACATCGACAGAGCTTGATGATTTGGCTACAGGACCGTGAGCAGTGGCGACGTTGGAGCAGCAGCAGATCGCGTTGGAGAGAAGAAGGAGCAGCAGCAGAGATCGATGATTTGGAGAAGAGAAGCCGACCGCGCTTTCAAGCAAAGCCTCGATTTGGAGCTTCTGCGGAAAGGAAGAAAATCTCCTTTCCGTGTTTTTAACTTTCCGTTTTGTGTATTTTACCAAACATGTGTAATAAAGCTTTTTGGGCTTTCCCACAGGAAAAGCTCCTTTCCCCGTTTGGGAAAGCCCTCCCAAACGGGGCCTAACTAGAATTTTCTTTTCGTCGATTTGGCAAAAACACTAGGATTATAAGAATATATTTCTCAAGCATGAAAAAATGCTTGAATTCTCTTTAACAGATGAAAATAGTAGTAAATATTTCTAAAATACCAAATTCCGTTATTCATAAATATATTCAAACTATAAAAAATAAAACACAAAATAAAATCCTGTAAATAGTGTATAAGCAATGTATAACAATGTATTTATAATTCCTTAGTTATACCTTGTGATACTCTTATTATACCTTAGTTATATCTTTGTACAACTGTTATACCTTAGTTATATCTTGTGATACTCTTATTATACCTTACTTATGCCTTTGTATAACTGTTACACCTTAGTTATACATTTGATACTCTTATTATACCTTAGTTTATACCTTTGTACAACTGTTATACCTTAGTTATGCCTTTTGATACCATTAGATTGATACCTTTAAAAAAAATATGAAAAAAATGTATACATATAAATCTCATTTCGAACAAAAAAAATACTTTTTAAAGTCTCACGATAAAAAAATAAACCGATTCAGAGATAAATGCAAAATTAGATTAAAATTATAAAAAGAGGAGAAAGAAATATGGACAAAGCAGGATCATGTATTTGAATAATTTTGAAAAGTTTGAAAGGGATTTTTGCAAGAGAAACATGTATAAAAGATATGAATTAAGAAAAAAAAGACAATTCAACAATTATGACAGCAAAAAAAGTAGAAAAGTAATTTTAAAAAGGTAGAGTCAAAAAAAAAAAAATCCTAAAACAGTGTTATTTTTGACAATTTCCCATTTTTTTCCTTTCTTATCAGCTTATTGAATTCTTAACTATTAACTATAATTTTCTTTTGGGCAGTTTGGCAATAAAACTAGGATTATAAGAATATATTTCTCAAAGGTAAAAAAAATGCTTGAACTCTCTTTAAAAGATAAAAATGAATAGAAAATATTTCTAAAATACCATATTTCGTTATTCATAAATATATACAAACTATAAAAAATAAAACGCAAAATAAAATCCCGTAAATATCATATATTTTACAATCAGAGTTATAGGGTAATAATATATCATATTGATATCTTAGTGTAACTTGACAATATCATGGTGATATCTTCTTTATTCTGGCGATAGCGGTATGAAATTCATGTAAAACTCTTGTATATATAAGGAAAAAAAGGAAAATATCCCCATCATATCCAGACTAAAGCTAGATAACAAATTCCACAAACGGGAAAAGAAGACTACACAAGGCAAAAATAAATCCACAAAAAGTAGGAAAAAAAATAAAAACTAATACCATAAAATGTAATTTAAAGAAAATCAAGCCATTGACAATCAATTCACTATTGCAGGATAACAATTGTAATAGAATTTCCAACACTATAATCTTTCCGAGTAAATAGATCTAGAAGGATTATTTTAATAAAATGCACTAACCATGACCAAAGGTCTTTTAACAGGAAAAAAAGCTTCTGCCCGTTGTGCTAGACTTGAAAGAATGTAAAACAAGTAGATAGTAAAACAAAGATGTTGATCCAGCAGTAATAAAACAATATTTAATGGAGTATTTTTCAATCAAATTACTCAAAATGAAACAAAAACACCAAAGGATAAAGATGAGGAAGAACAGGAATATGGAGGAGGAAGAAAGAAGACTGGCTTCCTTCTTTCTCTTCAAAAATTGAAACTTTAGAGGTATTTTCGATTGAGAGAGAAAGGAGAGGGTGACAAGGGTTTTTTTTTTTTCAAGTTATAAGAACAGATCATTGATTGCTATCCTAAACATGGAAAAAAGTTTATTAAACAATAAATGCTTTTACAATAAAAATTAGAGGTTCGTTGGAGAAACATGAATCACGCCAGGGAATCTACTTTTTCGTATCTCTAATAAAGATAAAAATAAAGACTCAATTATAGAGATATGTTGAGGTTAAAAGGAAGATAAGTTTTATAATATTATCAGCAAAATTTGGTTTACAAAAAGAGATAGGGATAAGAATATTCTGCGTCATTTTGCTCACATCATTTTGCTCATCTCACATTCTGCATGTCATACGTCATATTGCATATATTGCAAAAATATTCAAAATAATTATAAAAACTTAATTAGGCCATACAAATATAATTTAAAAAATAAATTTGTTAGGAATCATCTCATTCACATAATTGAAAAATCTTAAAATTTCTTAGTTACAAAATTCAAGATAATTTATATTTTACAAAATTAAAAATAAATGGATACTTTTTTTTTTTTTTGTCTCAAATGACTTAATTATGCTCTGTTTTTTTTCTTAATGTTATTTTCTAGTATGTGTAACTTAAAAGAAAATAAAGTCAATTTTCTAGGCAAATAAAAAGTCAAGAGGGCATTTAGTTTTAGTGGAGAGAAAAAAAAAATTGAACTTCTTTTAGAAATAAAGTGAAATAATTTTCTATTTCACAAAAAACAAGTTATTTTTCAATAGAGAGAAAACATACATATTTATTCTCTTCCTAACCATAATTTTGTTTTGTAATTATTATTCTTTCCAAACATGAAAAAATATTTTATTTTTTTAAAAAAGTATCTTATATATTAATCTATGATGAAGAGATTTAAGTAGGTTGACTTTTTTAGAATCTATATGAAGGAAAAATCTAACTATGGTGAATTAAGAATAAGAAACCTTAGATCCATGTGCTTATCATTACTCATAACAAATAACGAAGAGTTAACTGAAAGTGTTTGACGTTGCTTGCTCAAGTCTGTGTTTGTTATTATTGTTATTATCCCACAACCCTAGTTATATTTCAAGCAACCTAAACTCTGCTGTTATTTAATTTTATTTATTGTTATAATTCGATTACTATTAATTAAATCCAAATACTTGAAAGGAAATCAGATTTATTAATCTACTTGAATAATTTAAAATTGGTTACTCTTAGTCCTTGTGTATTTGACACTTGAATTTGCCATTTTGATACTACGATTGATCTTGTGCGCTTGCTAGTGTCACTTTGAGATAACAGTGTGCCAAGTCAATAGCATTATGAAAAATTACACTCTAACCAATAGAAAAATAACACGTTGTGATTAATTAATTATTTGTTTAATATGATTATTTAAATAAAAATTCTAGGAGCTAAAATATAAACATGAAATGCTAATTTATCAACCCTAGACCTACAATATATGACGTGACATGATTTTATGGGCTTGATACACAGATAACATGGTCTTATGGGCTTGATACACAGATAACATGGTGTTCCAGACTTATTTTATAATTTCTCATATAATACAAAATGAAAACACCAATTTTATTGCATCAATAATTTATTTAAATCTTAATTTGCTTTATACATATTTAATTAAAAAAATCCTGAATTCTATCCTACCAACCCAACATTGACCCCACCACATTTGACAACTTTTTATGCTTTCTCATATTTAGCAACATAAAATTTTTGTCTCATGATTAATCGATTAATCTCAGTTATTATCTCTGCAATCATGGTTTGCAACTTATTTTTTCCTGAATTTTCTTAATATTTTAATCAATTACCTTTACTTTTTTGAAGCCAAATGAATTTATCAAAAGAAATAAAAATATAAGATAAGAGAGAAATTTTATTATGGAGATCAAATAATGTGGTGGCGTTGGTTTTAGTGTTGATGATATTTAGTAAAATGAAGTATAACTGTAGAGCAGTGTTGCGTGCATTTTAACGAGCAAGTGCACCCTATCACAACTAGTATAAAAACAACTTTTTAAGTTTGAGTATCGATCCCATGAGGGATGTGAATAAAGACTACTAGATTCTTAAAATCTTTATTTTAGCCAATGGAACAAGATGAAAGTCATAAACTAATCTACCTACGTAGGGCGACCATAAAAGAGTAAGGGATAGAACAAGGATTAAAAGTAAGTTAAGGTGTTGGGATCCTATTGAAGTCTAGCTAATAATGTATTTGCTTGGGTTTTTGAGTTAGGAAGTTAGGTACTTTCAACAAGAATTTAGGCTAAGGCAATGGTCATGCTACAAAGCCGACTATCATGTTCTCTTTAACCATTTGGTCATTCACTTTAAAGGAAACTAAGATGCAATAAGGTCAATGAAAGTCAGGCAAAGTGTTAGTTAAGCATGAATCCCCACAATCTAACCTAAGGTTTGGTCATTCAATAGATTAGAAGGCTGAAAACTCTAGATCTAAGGTTCAAGAGCCAATAGCCAATGGTCAATCAAACCTTTAAGATCTAATTATGGGTAGCTAAGCCATTTATAGATGCTGAAACAGGAAGCTACCAAAGGGCCATTTGCTGGATTGAAGACAAAGACAGCTTGAAGGAGATAGAAACCTATTAAATGATTCCTACCATGAATGTGTTTAAAGAGTCAAAGATAATAATAAAAGCTATGATTGGGCCTTACCTATCAGCTTAAGCTTTTAGGTCAATTGGTTCCATGATATGGTATTAGAGCCACTTAGACTTAGAGGTTAAGCCACTTAGACCTAGAGGTTAAGGGTTCGAATCCTGGCAGCTCAATTTGTTGATTAAAAATTCAACACATGGTAAGGTAGGCCAGTGTTGTACACGCTTCAAGCCCAAGAGGCATTCGCGTGCGGGGGAGTGTCAGAGATAATAATAAAAGCTATGATTAGGCCTTACTTATTAGCTTAAGCTTTTAGGTCAAATGGTTCCATGACATAAAGCTGGTGAAAGAAAATGGGTTCTTCAATTATTTTGGGAAAGTAGTAGTTGCAGAAGAGAGAAGGATGGAAGATGGGTTTCATGAATGTGATTGCTGGAAAAATATTCAATTATTTGGAAGATGACATTTGCAGATGGCAGAAAGATAGGCTGTTGCAAATGGACAATTTCTTATAGATGCGTGAACTTCAGCTGGAGAGGACTGGTGGTCTTTCAAGTGGCCAATAATAGGTGGACAGGTGGCCATTTATGATTGGACATGAGTAGTGGTCCATTCAGCAAGGGAGAGCTGATGGCTATTTACATATTACTCCTTTGAATTTCTCAAATTGTTACTCCAATCCCAATAGATTCCACTGATTTGCAATTGAGCTCTTAAACTCCAATCGAAGAAGAATACTACAAGAAATTCCCAAAATCACTCTAATACACCAATAAAATCAAATGCATTTGGGAATTAAAAACACATAATTTCTAAGACTAACTGATAGCTATGCTAATGGATAAGAGAAACTCAACTACAATGGAATTAATTGGAATTTGAATTTGGGATAGATTCTCCATTTTTTAGAATGCTTGATGCTAATACAGATTCCAACGGGAATAAAGCCAACAACTACAGTAAACAAATTTATTGACAGTGTAAGCAGGTCAGAACAGTAATTGTAGCCCACCTTATAAACCAAAATGCTAGTTCTATTCTTATCTCATCAATTTCTCTCTATATATAAATATTACTGATGTGTCTAAAACAAACACTATAGAGCAAGTGTACTTTGTCGCTCAAGTAATATAGAAATAAAAAAGATGTCGATCCCACGGAGACTATGTATGCTAATCCTAAATACAGTCGGGTTTCTATTAATTTAGGCAGAGGAAATTATATCTTTGATTGTAATGTGAAAAACAAAAACTACTAAGCAACAAATAAAATAAAATGATTAAAACTAAGATTAAAATGCAGTTGGATAAAACTCAAAGGAGAAATTAGCTAAGACATATGGTTTTACTTAGAATTCATTCTAGCAATTTCCTCAAGTTATGCAATTAAACTTATTAAATTCCCAAGATGGCGAATTCCTAAAGCAATTAACACCGGTTAGGGCTGCTAACTCTAATTCTCAACCAAACTACTTAAACTGGTTCGGTCTTAAGCATTTAGTTTGGAAAGCATTAAGCATACAAAAACCTAGCACAAACTAGTGAGCCACAAAGCAATGGTCATGCATTTGTCATGTTATGAAATTCCGTTAATTCAGTTCTTTGGTCAATTATGAATTAACTATGAACTTTGAAATAGAGGGTCATGCATTCAAAGCTTTAAGTAATCATAACACAATAATGGAAAAATAATATGAATTAATTGCATTAAAAGAAGAAATTACATAGAAGTCCTACTAAGCTCCACCATAGCCTTAGCTATGGAGGAATTAGTTCATGATTGAGTTATAAACAAATGAATAAAATGTAGAAAACATGGTAAAGGGAGTTAAGAAAAAAAAAATAGGAAGATGAAGATCCCAATGGTGGCTTGCGGAGAGAAATCGGAGAAGAATTATGGATTGAACCTTTGAAACCCTAGCTTCTTGACTTTCTTCCTAAAGAAAAATCACGTTCTCTTGTGTTCAGAGACCAAAAAAATATTCTGCCTTCCAATAATGAAAAATAATTGGTCCTTTTCCTCCCAAAAACACGTTCTAGCCAAGAGAGAGAAAAGACCTCTAGTTGGGAAATAACTCTCCCAAAATTAATGATCAATTAAATCCTAATTCAGAGTTATTCCTAAAATAAAAGTCTTAAATGGAAGTTATTTCTCCTTATCCTAATTACAAAGGAGAAGAAATAAAATAGCCCAAAAGTTGAAAAGTCAAACTCCTAACCCTAGTTGGAGTACAAAATTCGTAATTCTGTAGCCCGGGCGTGTCTTAAGACAGGTTAGCTTCTGTTTCTCAAAAATTCTTCAGTTTGGCTTTTCATAAGGTACGCCCATGCCTTAGGTCTTCCTTGCTCTTCCAAATAGCACGTTTGAGCTCCAAAAATAGGCGATTTAGCCTCCAAATGTTCAAATTCCAATTTTAATGACCTAACACACAAAAATAGAACAAATGAGATAAAATCCGCCTAAAGTAAAACCAAATAGCACAATTAAAGCCCACAGAATAGGACAAGAATATATAAACAAAACTCACTTATCAATTACAGTCATTTTTCTTTTTCTCTAGTTTGAGTTGGTTTTTAATAATCAGTTGTGGAGCAACAGACTATGTACATATGATTGTAAAATTTTTGTTTAATTGTTTCTTAATTGATTAACTGATTTTCATTAGTATAACATAATATATAAATTAAAAATAATTGGTATTTTTTTTAAAAATATACATGAAAATATTTGCTATTGCTTGAACTACACCTTTAAGTTCTAAATATTTTCATTTGAATACTTATTCTATGTTTTATATACGAACGCATTACAAGGTAAAAAAAATTCCTCGTTTTGCTAATGAGTGAATTTTTTTTCACTAAGGTATAAGTAATTGTACCTTTGTATCTTAAGGTATAACCAAGGTATAATCACTGTAATAGTGTATCTTAAGGTATAACTAACGTATAATCATTGTAATAGTATATCTTAAGATATGACTAAGGTAAAACTAAGGTATAATCATTGTAATCATATATCTTAAGTTATAACTAAGGTATAATCACTGTAAAAGTGTTATTATACCTTAGTTATATTTTTTATACTCTTATTATACCTTAGTTATACCATTGTATAATTGTTATAACTTAGTTATACTTTAGTTATACCTTTGATACTCTTATTATACCTTACTTATACCTTTGTACAAATATTATACCTTTGATGCTCTTATAGTACCTTTTGTTACACTGATTATACTTTAGTTGTACCTTTTGATACACTGATTATACCTTAGTTATACTTAATGATACACCGATTATACCTTATTTATACCTTCTGATACACTGAGCAGGTACAGCAGCCCATACCTATGGAGTAGAAAATGGATGGATATTCAGAGCAATTAATGCTTCGTTCTTGCGGCAAGAAAGCAAGGGAAATAAGAGAGGAAAGAAGAAAGAAAGGAGGGACTTTTGGTTCTAAAAAAAAAATCAGAGAGAGTTTAGGGAGAGAATTGAAGAAAAAGGGAAGAAAAAGGAAACCTCAAACTCAAGCATCTTTTTCTCTTCTTTTTCTTCTTAATTCTTAAGTGTTTAAGTTTAAAATCTATTAGAAATCCTAAGTTAATAATCTAACACTCTAAACTCAGTTGATTTTGGACTTAAAACTTTCAGAATCCTTGAAATTTTGGAGACTTTTGGGACTTGGTTTTTGGAACCCCAACACAAGGAAAAGAAGCAATTTGGAGTGGATTGAGGCGTTTCCAGCGGTCATTCCTACGGTGGATCATGGCTAAAGAGATAAACATACTTCAAACCTTCTTTTTCTCATGTTTTCTGGGTGATTTGATGTGTTTTGGTGCATATAAACTCTATTTTTGTGCATTCTGTTTCTGGAAATCAAGAACAGTCGTGCAACTGTTCTTGAGTTGATGAACAGTCGTACAACTATAATACAGTCGTACGATTGTTCTTGATTTCTCGCAACTTTTATTTCTTTTAAGTAAAATCTGGCAAAATCCTGTGATTGGAAGGATTACAGTCGCACGACTGTAATTATAGTCATACGACTGTAGTTACAGCCACACGACTGTAACCTCTGTCCAAGGGCAGAATTTCCATTTTAATCCAGAAAAATTCTTAAAAATCCATAAAAATTCAGAAAATCATCAAAATGAATTTCGTTGTGTGCATTCACGACCTTAGATTTAGTTTTCAGTATTATTGCATTTAGAACAATACCACGACAAAGATCCGATTCTCCCGAAAACCGACCCACCTCACATGTTAAATTAAATTAAACCAGAAAAATATTTTCAAAACGATTTTCTCACAAAACCAAAAATACAGGGACGTTTCAAAATTTTTTCCAGGTCTAATCGGGCCGGCTAGCCAAGCTGACCCGGTTATCCCCCTAAATGCATGCCCCCAATTTCTAACTTCCCAATTCTATCTTGTTTGAGTCCTATTTGTGGTGTGCTGTAAATTATGCTAACCGTCTGTTTTGTAGCTTTTAGTTTATTTTATTTTTCTATTTTGATGTATTTAATAGATTTATCCGTGTATTTTAGGCGATTGTAAATTTTTAGATTCTCATATATTTTAGGCGATTGTAAAGTGAGGTCGAGAGTTTTTATTTTTAATTCGATCAGGTTGTAATAATTTAATTAATTATTTACTGTTTTATTTTTTATCTGTGTGTACGCCGCATGTTTTTATTTAATAAAATTGACTTTAGAATTATGAAATACCATCTATGAACATTGGCCGTATTTATTTTAATTAGATACGAAATAAGGGACTTGTCCGGACCTAGATCTCTGGATAGTGTAGCGGCCGTTCATCCGGTTCAGCTACACTGAAATTTCCCAGTTGAGCTGAGCCGGATGGCGACTCCTACACTATTTATTCAGACTTAGGTCTCGGTTCTTTTATGAAATAATCTAATTTTCTAAAAATGAATTTTCATCATAAAAACCCCAAGCGAGAGAGGGTTGCCCGATCTCGAGGCTCCCTTCCGGAAGAGTCCGCGTTCCGTCAAAAACGTCGTCCGCTCACAGTGGCGACTCTGCTAGGGATTTCTTATAAAAGTTTTTCTAAAAAGTTAAAAGAATTTGACAAGCCCTGAAAAGTGTCTAATTGAAATAAGGTGGATGATTCTTGTATGGTCTTTTTTTTTTTGCATTCTTTAGTTAGACATTTTTGCATTAGGTTAAGTATCCCGTTTTTAGCCCGGTGAATTGTTGAAGTGTCGCCTATGTTCCTCTTGGTCTTAGGGGCACGGATATGAAACACCACCCATATCCTCGTACGAACCCCTTCGTTCGGACCCTTGAGTGGGGAGAAGTGAGGAGTATATTTTGCTATGGGAACCTTGATTTTAACCCGACTTGGACCGAACTCATATAGGAAACCTTAATTGGATTCCCTTAGGATACCCAAATAAATCGTGTGAATAATATAAATCACGCCTTCATCATCCCGGGTTGATGATCGAAGAGAACCCCACCTAGGACTCGGTTAGAATTTTTTAGACTGACCACGTTTGGAGGAATAAGGTTGAAGGAATACGCTTCGTGTGCTATGTGTTTCTCACCATCTCGTGACATACCATCATCGCCATTTACATGCACATGACATGCCATACACGCAAAGCATTTGTGTGATAATTAACCCACATTTTTGTGCAGCCACTTGCATTTTATTTTCGCGTGTGAAAACATTAAACCATCCGTGTGCCATACATACTAACCATCATTTCTGTAGCCATAGCATTATATTTGTGTGTTAGCATTTTCATAAAACATACATAGCATCATTACGCGTGTCATGCATTCTAACCACATTTTTGTGTAGCCATTTGCATTTTGCATGACATAAGCATCAATATGATTTCATCTCATTTAAATTATGGACATTCCAAGGGAGCCCATTATGATCATATCATCGCATATCGAGTATCCCAAAATTACCCGTGTTCTGCCAATGCACCGGATTGCATTCGGCTATGCCACCAAATTATCTCATTTAATAGAGACCACAATGGTCGTAGGTATATTTCCGTGTGACGATTTACACGAGGCATTTCATGACACCATGCTCACTTATCTTAAACATCATATAACACTGTAGTCCACATCGGATTACTTCAGGACATTATTAAATCATTCAAGGCGCTCCCCGAGTGCCGGATTAGTACGCATGTAGGGGCATTTCATAACATCCCAAATCATGAAAGGTGTTCCCCGAACACCGAACCTCTGTCCGTGTCCCTTGTTACACGTGATTTTCTTACAACATCATTTCATATCATATGCTCAAAAGCATTAGAACTCTGTCCATGGGGCAGCCTCATGCGACCATTTCATATCATCACATAGACCTATAAAGTGTCAAAACTCTGTCCTTGTGTCGGCACACACGCGACCATATCACAAAAATTGTTAGGTGTCCCAAAGGCGCTGAACCCTTGTCTGTGTGACGGTCCACACGTTATCTTTTTGCATAGCATTGGGTGTTCTTGGAATGTCCGAAAAAAATATAGAATAATAAGTGGAAATCGTTTTCATCATCATTTCAAGCACGACATCACTCCATTCATTCATCTTAAATGCTTTCAATGTCTCACTCGTCATGGCACCATTCCATTCACTCATGTCCCTAAACATTTCCTGTATAATGTCAAGCAGAATAAATTGGAGCGACCTTGGACAAGTTGATGCCTCAGCTAGTCTGGAAAAGTTGCAAGAAATCAAGGCAGCCATAGGGAGAAAGATGAAAGCAAAATGCTCGGAGTTGGATGAAGTTATGGCCTAGCTGAAGAAAAGGGCCAGTGTCGGTTCTGAGTCTAAGAAGGGAGTTAATGTTGATGCTATGATCAGCAAAGGCATTGAGACTTTTCCTATTGGCTTCCAAGTGCCAAAGGTTCCTTCTTATAAGGGAATGCGTTCACCAGAGGCCCATGTGAATCTCTACGCCCGGGTCATGCTGACGGCGGGCGCCACTAAAAAACAATTTATTAATCTTTTCCCAACTACCCTGGAGGGAGGAGCACTGGGCTAGTACAATTCCTTATCAGAGAAGAGCAGTCAGATTAGGAGGTGCTATCGACTGCCTTAATCAAATATTACAGCTTCAACACTAAGATTCAGGTGAAGCAATATGACCGTGAACTAATCAAGCAGAAGCCCAATGAGCCCTTTGATGAATATTATCAATGATGGATGAACAAGATAATCCTTCTGAAAAATTGCCCTGATGAAGATGAATTGATACAGAAACTGATTGACGGTAGTAGAGACATCTTTAAGAACAATATGAAGTTTCATCCATTCAGTGAGATTAGTAAAGTATGTAGCATGGCTATGAAAATTGAGCAAGATGAGGAAGAGAAAGCGAGAACCCATAAGGGTGGTAGAAGCTCAGGATACGGTTCTGGGTATAGATCAACAGCTACAGCCGGGTTTGGTGGCGGTTCTAGCTCAAGTTCTGGAGGAAAAAGGGGGTAGACCTTAGAAGTGAAGCAAGTAGAGGTTGCTACGGTGACCCAGCAACAAGGCAATCAGAACAGGAATCCAGGAGGATAGGGCATATCACCTTGGACACTTTCTTTGGTTAAAATATTTGCTAAGTGCAGAAACGGTGGGTTGCTACAGTCCTTATGGCCATTTGAAAAACCCACTGAGGTAGATAAAGATAACTTCTGCACGTACCATGTTGTAGCTGGCCATAGAACTAACAATTGCTACAAGTTGAGGGATGCAATTCAAAAGTTAATTTGATGAAGGGAAATTACAGGAGCTCTAAGCCCAGCAAGAAGACTAACCCATTACCGGTGTTTGAGAAGCGGGTTAATATGGTGCATTCGGGATTGCTGGCTAATTTTATCTTTGCTCAAGTCCTTCAAGCAAATCCTGCTATTCAGTCTGTAGCAGTAAGGGAAGCTGAGGCAGAGTCAGAATGTGAGAAGTAGATGGAGCAGAAAAAGATCAAGCCGATAAGCTTGAATGATCTTGACTCCAAGGATGAATATGAAGATTTTGGTGGGGAAGAAACAGTTAAGCCGCCGGCCATTGAAAAGCTGAAAATCCAAGAGGTCAAGAATGTGACCCGAAGTGGCGGGGTGTGTCAACCAGCAGACCAAGTGAAGGATAAGGCCCCAATGACTGGGTCAGGCAGTACATCAGTACAGGAGGGAGTTAAGAAAGAGGACCTAGTTATTTCTCAGTTGAAGAAAACCCTTGCACAAGCTAGCATGTGGCATTTGCTTTTGACTTCTAAAGAACATAAAGCAGCTTTAGTGAAGAAGTTGTCAGAGATCGACGTCCCCCCTATTGCATCTCCAGAGGCCATGTGTTGTCTATTAGATAAGATCCATTCTGGGTCTCTTGACATTATTTTTTCTGAGAAAGATCTACCAGGCGAAGGGAAGGCTCACAATAAGGCCCTCTACATCAGAGCCCATGTTATGGACATGATAATGCCATGTGTAATGGTGGATGATGGATTAGCTCTGAATATATGTCCACTGAAAATGCTGCCATGTTTGGGCCTGAATGAAGATGTTCTGAAAAAGTCCTCGACAGTGATCCGTACGATGACTCCAAGAGAACAGTAATAGGGACTTTTGAAACTGAAGTGGAGGTCGAGCCAGTCAAGTCAATGGTTTTGTTCACCGTGATCCACATCTCGGTCACTTTCTCCCTACTGTTGGGAAGACCATGGTTCCACCCTTTAGGAGGTGTCCCTTCTACCATGCATCAGAAGATAAAGTTCGCTATAAATGGCGAGATTGTGACTGTTGAAGCTGATGCCCAGTCTGTGATTGCTGCTGTGAATGAAGGGGTTATACCTTTTGGCAGATTCCAAATCGCCATAATGGGGGAAGAGGAAATCACGGATGCCCCAATGGTCATTAATTATATGCTGGAGTGGCTGTCCTGGTACTTGCACAAGCAGAATTTTATCCCAGGCATGGGACTTGGAATTAACCTGCAAGGGGTGCCTGAGTTTAACATTGACTCAAGAAAGCCATAGCAGTTCGGTCTTGGGTATACAGAGGAGACATCTAATCAGAAGAACCCGAGGAGGGGCAAGAACAGCAAGTTTATGATGAAACCATTCCTGAAAGCGGGTGAAGGGCTATACAATGGCCAGGCCAAACAAGTAAGGGTTGGAAACATTGAATACCCTAGTTTTGAAATATTTGTTGATGTTGTTGACTTTGAAAAAAGCTGGGAAGAGCCAGTAGCCCTCGTGGTGGTAGAAGAGGCAGATGCTAAGTCTAATGTTCTGCAAATTGAGCCGCCCAGAGTTATGGCAAAAGCAGTGGAGGTGGCCGACGAGGAAAATAAAGAGAAAGTTTGCAATGAGACTGTGGAAGTAATCTCAGGTGCACTAACTGCTTCCTTAAGCAAGGCATTTGGGAAGTCCAAAGAAGGGTTCGGTGAAGAGCTGATGGCCAAGATAAACCTGGATTCTGTGGTTGCTGAGATAGCCAAGATCATGCAAAAAGCTAAGACACAGATGGCTAAAAGTGAGGAGACCACTGTTAATGCTGAGAAAGAAGTCAAAGCCGCTGCAGATCTTGATGATGCTCTGAAGATGGAAGTGAAAGCTGAAGAAGTGCAAGGCCCTCTGCCTGTGGAGGATGAAAATGATTTTGTTGTATCTATTTCTTCCATTTTCAATGTGAATGATGTACTTTATGACAAGTTTAATGAAATCTCAGTTTGCTTACTTGTGTGATGTTTATCCTGATAATTCTATGCATGCATTTGAATCACCATTAAGCATATTTAGCATACATGACACTGCATTGCATGAAATCAACATAAGTATAGATGAAAATCCCAAAATGGTATTCATTTCACACGAGCTAAAACCTAAGGAAGAGAGAGAATTAACAAGAATATTACAAAAAAAATGTTAAAGCTTTCGATTGGTCATACAAAGACATGCCAGGTGTAGACACCGAGATAGCAGTGCACAAGATCCCAACAGACCCCAAGTTTAGGCCAGTAAAGCAGAAGCTGAGAAGGTTGAGGCCAGAGTGGGCTACATTGGTAAAAGAAGAAGTGGCTAATCAGATAGATGCCAAATTCCTTGAAGTGGTGGAGTATACATAATGGCTAGCCAATATTGTCCCAGTACCCACGAAAGACGGAAGGGTCAAAGTATGTGCCGACTACAGGGACCTGAATAAGGTATGTCCAAAGGATAACTTCCCACTGCCTCATATTGATGTCCTGGTTGATAGTGCAGCAAAAGCGGCAATGTATTCCTTCATGGATGGCTTTTCAGGATACAACCAGATCCTGATGGATGTGATTGATAAGGTAAAGACATCATTCATCACAGAGTGGGGTACTTTCTGCTACAGAGTAATGCCCTTCGGATTGAAAAATGCCGGAGCTACTTATCAGAGGGCTGTCACAACTTTGCTGCATGATATGATCCACAGGGAAGTCGAAGTGTATGTCGATGATATGCTTGCCAAATCGATGACCCGAGAGGAGCATCCTGCCATCCTGGATAGATTTCTTACACGCATCGGAGAGTATAACTTACGTCTTAACCCTAAAAAGTGCATATTCGGGGTCACATCAGCAAAGCTATTGGGCCATGTAGTCAGCCAGAAGGGAATAGAAATGGACCCAGATAAGATCAAGGCTATTCGGGATATGCCAGCTCTAATTCAAGGGAAGCATTTAATCTTACATTTGGCCGTTGAAGAGTCCTCCGTAGGGGCAATGTTGGCACAAGAACAAAATGACAAAAAGGAGTATCCCATTTACTACCTCAGTAAGAAGCTGCTGGAGTATGAAACCAAGTATACACTGGTGGAGAAGACGTGTGTGGCGATGATCTGGCTGACCAAGAAGTTGCGCCATTATTTCCAGTCATACAAAGTGCAAGCCGTGGCCAAGGTGGATCCGATGAAATATCTGTATGAAGCGCCAGTGTTGGTTGGAAAGTTGTCCAGGTGGCTTTTACTCTTATCGGAATTTGACATTGAGTACATCACCAAGAAGACCATTAAAGGGCGAGCCGTAGCAGAATTTCTAGCAAATCAGCCACTGGAATCAGATTACACAAAAAATCTGGACTTCCCGGATGAACAGTTGGCCATGGTGGAAATAAAGAGATGGTTTATGTGCTTCGATGGTGCCATGAATAGAAAAGGTGCTGGAATCGGGGTAATCATAGCAACGCCAGATGGTGAAGTCATTCCTCTGTTGAAGAGATTAGATTTTCCCATAACCAATAATGGGGCAGAGTATGAAGCATGCTTATTCGGGATGGAAGCTCTATTGACACTAGGGGCAAATGATGTCTTGATCCATGGGGATTCACTTCTAGTGATAAGGCAAGCTCATGGCGAATGGGCGCTGAAAGAAGAAGCCTTACGGCCCTACTTGGAGCTATTACAGTACAGAAAAGAATTATTTGGCCAATATGGATTCAGACATGTCCCCAGAGATAAGAACAAAATGGCTGATGCGCTAGCAACACTATCTTTTATGTGGGAAAATCCAGAAGAAACTCAAGTACAACCATCAGTCATAGCAACTTCCAGACAACCCTTCTTTGAAGTGCATGAAGTAATGGAGTTGACGGCTAAAGAGAAGCTATGGTTCTTTGACATGTACCAGTATGTGAAGGAAGGAAAATACCCAGGGGAAGCCAGTGCTGTTGATAAGGTGTCATTAAGAAGGCTAGCCAGTCAGTTTAGAATTTTTAAAGATAGACTGTACAAAAGAATAGCAAATGGAGTCCTCCTAAGATTCTGATAGACAAGAGGCAGAAATAGTGATGCACCAAGTGCATGCGGGGTCTGGCGGCCCGCATATGAATGGACTTTCTATGGCTAGGAAAATAACGAGACAAGGGTACTTCTAGATGACTATGCAGGCTGATTGCATAAGGAAAGTAAAAAGATGTCATGAGTGTCAGATTTACGCTGACATCAGTCATTTGCCACGACTTGAACTACAGAATCTGGCCTCTCCTTGGTCGTTTTCAGCATGAGGGATTGACATGATTGGAGAAATTCATCCTGCAGCTTCTAATGGGCACAGATTCATAGTGGTTGTGGTAAACTATTTCTCAAAGTGGGTAGACGCAGAATCCTTTACCAGTGTAACAACCAAGCAGATGGTCAAGTTCATCCAGAAGAACATCTTTGCTCGATACGGGACTCCCCATCATATAGTGTCTAACAACAAAGTGCAATTCCAAGGGGCAACAGCTGAATTGCTTACAGAACATGGCATTGAGCACCATAAGTTTTCTCCATACAGATCTCAAGCTAACAGTGCAGTAGAAGCAGCTAATAAGGCGATAAAGAAGATCTTGTCGAAAATGGTAACTACCTATAGAGATTGGGCTGACAAACTGCTGTATGCTCTTTGGGGTTACAGAACCAGTATCAGAACACCAACAGGGGAAACTCCTTATGCCTTGGTATATGGTATGGAAGCAGTACTGCTTGTAGAAATAGAGCTCAAGTCACTCAAAGTCACCTTGGAAGCTCAGTTACTAGAAACTGAATGGGTTCAAGCCAGATATAAGCAGTTAGCGGTGCTAGATGAAAGTGACTGAAAGCACTGGATCATCTACAGATGTACCAATGCAGAATGGCCAGAGCCTATAATCGGAATGTGAAGTATCCCAGGCGACAGTTGAAAGCAGGGGACTTGGTTCTGAAACAATTAAGGCCTTCAAATGTCGATGTTCGGGGGAAATTCAGACCCAACTGGGAAAGGCCCTATGTTGTGAAGAAAGTACTATCGAAAGGTGATGTTAGCATCATGGACATGGATGGAAATGAATTCACCACTCCTGTCAACCAAGACCGCTTAAAGCTTTATTATGTTTAAGAAAAAAAGGAAGTCTATTAGGCTGAAAACTCAAAAAGAGCGGCCTAGGAAAAACTTAAGACACGAGAGAAAATGATCAGCCGAAAAATCTGGAAAGGACGACTGATGACGGGTTCTTGCTCTGTGTGGAATGTAACCATCTGGGGAATTAATCTTTTCAAATGTACTCATTTTGATTTCATCAATAAAGTGAAATGTTTGTTTAAATATATTCGCATGGTTGTGTCGAATGCATAAACAAAGTTATCTTGTTTAAACATCCATTTAAGGAAAGCGCTTTGCATTTAACTGGTTAAATGTATCACGCTATTTAACAATGAAAATGTACTAAATACATACAATCTGAAATCCTTTGTCATCCTCTAAATCTAATTCAACTTTCTGAAGAGCGACAATGATTATCTAAGAACTTGCTGTTTAAAAAAAAAAAGCTCACTGGGATGAAAACCGAAAAGGCACCTCAGGCAAAAGTTAGAGCAGCTCGCTGAGGTGAAAATCAAAAAGGCACCTCAGGCAAAAGTCAGAGCAGCTCGCTGGGCTGAAAACCTACATTAGGCAACCCAGGCAAAATTTAGAGCACTTCTAGATTCATAAATCACAGGGGTAGAAGGATAGAGCCTCTCCACTGTTTCCCCACAGGAGTCTCTCCATCATCTCCCCAGCAGGATTCTCCACATCACTCCCCAGGGGAACATTTACAAAGGATACTAAGATCCTTTTCCCAAGCATTGTCATGCATTCCTAGCAATTACTCATTTCCCCAGTAGTCCTCACATATATCTTCAACAAGGGGAAGCTTTACGCAAAGAACGTCTTCCACTAGCCAGAGGCAAAGCATACCTTCCCTGGCTGAAAGGAGAAATATCCATACTAAACAAACAATGAGCAATGCATCATTTAGGATCCATGTGCATATGCATCATCGTGCATACATACACGACATACACAAAGCATTCATCCCCAGCTTGTCTTCATTCTTGATCGAAGGGGCAAAAATTTTTGTTCAAAATCTCTCGATCAAGGAATGAAGACTCGCAACTTCAAATGCAGGAATTCATCACCATTGTCTCAGAAACAGCCACTTCCCCAGCAGATCCACCTCGGGTAATGTAAATCCGGTATCGGCCCAGATCGGCTCCATTTCACATCTCCAGCATATCCGTCTCAGGTAACCCAGACTCGGCACCGACCCAGATCGGCTTCATTCCACTTCTCCAGCAGATCCGTCTCGGGTAATGTAAACCCGGTATCAGCCCAGATCGGCTCCATTCCACGTCCTCAGCAGATCTGCTTCATTCTAGATCCCCAGTGTAACTTTCCTTGCCTTGGGTAATATAGACCTGATATCGGCCCAGATCGGCTTCATTCCCCAGCAGAACCACCTTCCTTGCCTCGGGAACCTAAACCCAGTATCGGCTTATCCGCCTTCCACCTTCCTTGCCTCGGGTAACCTAAACCCGGTATCTGCTTATCCGCCTTCGATCTTCATCGCCTCGGGTAACCTAGACCCGGTATCGGCTAATTTCATCTTCAACACCACCTCGGGTAACATAGCCCTGTTTCGACTAATTTCATCATCAACATCGCCTCGGGTAACCTAGACCCAGTATCAACTAATTTCATCTTTAATACAGCCTCGGGTAACCTAGACCCGGTATCAGCCAATTTCATCATCAACCTCGCCTCGGGTAACATAAACCCGATATTGGCTTATTTCATCCAATCAACATCATCACGGCAGTGAGACTTCAGCAACTCAGTTGCACATTTTCTTTCGTGTGTTCATGGCGCTTTGATCCGCGCTCTCAAATTCATCACCTCAGGTATTGTAGACCTGGAGTCAGGTGTCGAATTTGATCTCGCGAGGGGCAGCTATAAGAGCCGGAATTTTCTGACTTAAAAAAAAATCCAACGTGTCACATGACTGTAATTACAGTCGTGCAACTGTAGTTATAGTCGTGAGACTGTAATTAAAAATTACAGTCGTACGATTGTAATTGCAGAGCAAGTACAGCAGCCCATACCTATGGAGCAGAAAATGGGATGGATTTTCAGAGCAATTAATGCTCCATTCTTGTGGCAAGAAAGCAAGGGAAATAAGAGAGGAAAGAAAGAAGAAAGGAGGGACTTTTGGTTCTAAAAAAAAATCAAAGAGAGTTTAGGGAGAGAATTGAAGAAAAAGGGAAGAAAAAGGAAACCTCAAACTCAAGCATCTTTTTCTCTTCTTTTTCTTCTTAATTCTTAAGTGTTTAAGTTTAAAATCTATTAGAAATCCTAAGTTAATGATCTGACACTCTAAACTCAGTTGATTTTGGACTTAAAACTTTCAGAATCCTTGACATTTTGGAGGCTTTTGAGACTTGGTTTTTAGAACCCCAACACAAGGAAAAGAAGCAATTTAGAGTGGATTGAGGCATTTCCAGTGGTCATTCCTACGGTGGATCAGCGCTAAAGAGGTAAACATACTTCAAACCTTCTTTTTCTCATGTTTTCTGGGTGATTTGATGTGTTTTGGTGCATATAAACTCTATTTTGGAGCATTTTGTTTCTGGAAATCAAGAACAGTCGTGCGACTGTTCTTGAGTTGATGAACAGTCGTACGACTATAAATACAGTCATACGAGTGTTCTTGATTTCCCGTAACTTTTATTTCTTTTGAATAAATTCTGGCGAAATCCTGCGATTGGAAGGATTACAGTTGCACGACTGTAATTACGGTAGTACGACAGCCGCACAATTGTAACCTCCGTCCAGGGGCAGAATTTCCATTTTAATCCAGAAAAATTCTTCAAAATCCATAAAAATTCAGAAAATCATCAAAATGAATTTTGTTGTGTGCATTCACGACCTTAGATTTAGTTTTCAGTATTATTGAATTTAGAACAATACCACGAAAAACACCCGATTCTTCCGAAAACCGACCCACCTCACATGTTAAATTAAAATAAACTGGAAAAATGTTTTCAAAACGATTTTCTCACAAAACCAAAAATACAGGGACGTTTCAAAATGTTTTCCAGGTCTAATCGGGCCGGCTAGCCGAGCTGACCCGGTTATCCCCCTAAATGCATGCCCCCAGTTTCTAACTTTCCAATTCTGTCTTGTTTGAGTCCTATTTGTGGTGTGCCGTAAATTATGCTAACCATCTGTTTTGCAGCTTCTAGTTTATTTTATTTTTCTATTTTGATGTATTTAATAGATTTATCTGTGTATTTTAGGCGATTGTAAATTTTTAGATTCTCGCGTATTTTAGGCGATTGTAAAGTGAGGTCAAGAGTTTTTATTTTTAATTCGATCGGGTTGTAATAATTTAATTAATTATTTACTGCTTTATTTTTTATCTGTGTGTACACCGCATGTTTTTATTTAATAAAATTGACTTTAAAATTAGGAAATACCATCTATGAACATTGGCCGTATTTTTTTTAATTAGACACAAAATAAGGAATTTGTCCGGACCTAGATCTCTAGATTGTGTAGCGGCCATTCGTCCGGTTCAGCTACACTGAAATTTCCTAGTTGAGCTGAGCCGGGTGGCGACTCCTACACTATTTATTGAGACTTAGGTCTCGATTCTTTTTTGAAATAATCTAATTTTCTAAAAATGAATTTTCATCATAAAAACCCCAAGCGAGAGAGGGTTGCCCGATCGCGAGGCTCCCTTCCAAGAGAGTCTGCGTTCCATCGAAAACGTCGTCCACTCACAACCACCACAACTCAATTTTCATTCCCACTGCCACTATCCTTTCCACCCTTTTTGACCACCACATCCCCTATTTCTTCTTCAATTTCCCGTGGTAATCCCTTAATCGGTGCACTCTCCATCACCACCGCAACATACACCTCATCAGACCATCCTTTTTCATCGACTTTTCCCTCACTGATGTTCATCAACATATGAGCTATTGCAGCTCCAACATCTATGTTCATCGAACAAACTTTTTCAATCCCTCCATCACTACACAACTCGTTAAATCCACCTATTTCCTTCCCTAATCTCACTGGCATTATTACATCAAAACTGAATACCACCAACTTTATAGTATGGAAGGCGCAACTTATGCCTTTGTTGAAGGGATAGCAGCTTGTGCATCATATTGATGGAATTCAACCTGCACCAATTCAATTCTTACCAAATGGAAGCGAGAATCTAGAGTATATTGCATGGGAGCAATGTGACTAGAAAGTATTAAGTTAGTTATTTGGTTCGATTGAGCCAAATTTGATGCCGTATTTTAAGTGCTACCAGTGTGTTTGAAGCCTCTGGATTACATGCACATATCTGACATTTGTGAACTCAATTACTCATAATCAAACAGGGAAGTGATTCTGTTGTTGCTTATATTCAAAAGTGTAAAACTATTTATGATCACTTGAGGAATTTGCAATGTAAATTGACTGATGATGAACTTTGTGATGTTATTTTGATAGGATTACATGATGATTACCATCAATTCACATGTACTTTGGAAACTAAACTGGATCTGTTTACTTTTGATGATCTTTATGCAATGCTTTTAACTGAAGCAATACATATTAATAGGGACTGTGCAACTAATGTTAACATTTAGCCCACAGCTCTTATTGGTGCTCATTCTTAGACCTTTTCTATGGGCCATGGATGTGGTGGTGGAGGACGGCAGTTTAGAAGAGGCGATAGAGGTGCTGGCCGATCCTATTCCACCTCTTCACATCAAAATTTTGCTCAATCGGGTTCAACTGTTGATATCAATCAAGTGGTTTGCTTCAAGCATTGGGGAACTAGACATTATGCTAACAAGTGCCCTTCTCCCAACCAAAACCTAAACTTGAGATCCCTTTCCACAAATCTGGCCACCACATCACACACATTGCAACCTTGGATTATGGACTCCAGCGGCTCTCATCACTTAACCTCAGACTTGGAAAACCTTTATCTTCATTCTGAGTATGCCGGTCCTGAAGAGGTCTCCATCGGTAATGGTTCTAAACTAAAAATCTCTAGTGTCAAGTCTTATTCTTTTAACATTGGGTCTGATTTCATAATATTTTACATGTCCTCATTCAACTTATAATTTATTATCTGTTTATGCCTCAACTAACTCTAATCCTAAATCTGTGGAATTTTTCTCTGATTGTTTTGTCATTAAAGATTTACAAATAGGGGGAGTTTGATATTGTTAACATGTCCACATACACCCAAACAAAATGGTATTGCTGAACGTAAGCATCGCCATGTTGTTCAAACAGGTATCACTTTACTTAATCAACCAAAATTACATCAGTCTTTTTGGTCTTATGCCTTTGACACTGCAGTCTATCTTATTAACCGCATTCCTATGGCTCAATTGCAGTATACATCACCTTACGCTAAATTATTTAAAGAATCACCTGATTACAATTTTTTATGAGTATTTGGTTGTTTATGCTTTCCATGGCTTCACCTTTATTCTAAAAATAAATTAGAACCCCGCTCCATGCCTTGCATTTTTATCTGTTATAGTAAACTCAATAAGGGATATCGTTGTTATGATCCTCAGTCTGCCAAAATTTATTTCTCACATCATGTTTTATTTAATGAACATGTTTTTCCTTTTTGAGATCAAAGTGATGCGGTGTTGCCATCTTCATAAAGTCCAGGTCCGATCTAGCCAGCTCTACAAATACAATTTCCCACAACACAACTTACTCCACCTACACTAAAGCCTATGACCCCTACTGAATCGAACCCTCCTACTCACTTAATTACTCCAAAAGAACAACCCATCACATAAACTGAACCTATAAATCACCCAACCAACCTAATTTTTGAGCCACCTGTAGCTAATGCCCCTATTCCTGACATTACAGCACCCATCGTTCCTTTTGCAGTTGATCTCATAACTTATGTTCCCTAGCAAAATATGGCTCGACCATATCCCAGGACTGATTTGACCCACAACATGCTCACCCGGTCGAAACTAGTTCATTAAAACCACAAGCATTGTCGTCTACTCTTGAGCAGGTTTTTGAACCAGTATATTATACACATGCCATGAGGCACCCACACTGGTTGATGCCATGCAGACCGAATGTCAGGCACTTCTCTTGAATCAAACCTGGACCTTGCTTCCTCCTCATTCGTCACAGAATTTTATTGGTAATAAATGGGTATTTCAGGTCAAGCAAAAACCTAATGGTACAGTGGAGCGTTACAAAGCCCGTTTAGTTACCAGGGTTTTCATCAGCGACCTAGAGTGGATTTCTTTTAGACATACAACCCATTTGTTAAACCAACCATTATTCATACTTTGTTATCATTAGTTGTTTCTCTTTAGTGGCACACTCTTCAGCTTGATGTTTCTAATGCTTTTCTACAGGGTGATTTGGAGGAGGTCGTGTATATGTCTCAACCAATCGGTTTTGTTGATGCTAAAAGGCCTAACTTTGTTTGCAAACTACAAAAGTCTCTCTATGGTCTCAAACTTCTCCACGAATATGGCACCAAAAATTGATTGATGCTTTACGACATTATGGTTTTCCTGATTCTAAATTCGATACATCATTCTACTTCTATCACTCCAGTGACATCTCTATTTTTTTTCTCATTTACTTTGCAATCTCTTGTCACTACTCTTCAATCTTAATTTGCTGTTAAAAATCTTGGCCGGATGTCTTATTTTTGGGGTATTGAAGCACATTGGCAATTGGATGGATTATTTTTGAATCAGTTGAAATATGTTCAAGGTTTGTTCGCTAAAGCTAAGATGGCTGATTGCAAAGGCATGTCTTCTCCCATGTGCCTAAAAGCTCAACTTCATCTTGGTGATAGTTTTCCATATGCCGATCCTACAATATATCAATGTATTATCGGCAGCCTTTAGTATCTCACATTAACTTAGCCCGATATTTCCTTTTCGGTGAATCGGTTGTCTCAGTTTATACATTCTCCTAAAGAAAATCATTAGTCTGCTATCAAATGGATTCTCTGTTACTTGAAAATTTTCGGCTTCTCATGGTCTGAAAGTTTGGCCTTCCTCTTTGGTTCATTTACATGGTTATAGCGATGCAGACTGGGCCAATAATCTTGATGACCGTAAATCCACATCCAGGTTTACCATCTATTTAGGCATGAATCTTGTTTCAAGGTGTATTAAGAAGCAAAGCACGGTCTCTCGCTCTTCTATAGAAGCCAAATATCGGGCTTTAGCCTTTGTCACTTATGAAATTAGTTGGTTACATAATTTGCTTTCTGAGATTGGGATTTCTTTATCCTCTCCTTTGGTGTTATGGTGTGACAATTTATCTGTTGCTTATTTGATAGTCAATCCTGTCTTTCACGTCGAAGTAAGCACTTGGAAGTTGAATTTTATTTTGTTCGTGACTGAGTTACACAAAAGTCTCTTGTTGTTCGTTACATCTTAACGGTTCACCAAAATGCTAACATTTTACCAAAGCCTTTCATAAAACTCGGTTTTCACTTTTAAAGTCCTAGTTGCACATGGTTTCCTTCCCCGTACAACTTCCCGGTGGGTGGGGGGGGGGCAGCGGTGATGAGGATATTTTCCTGTATTAGAATTCTTCCTATTGTGTATTGTGTAAATATAGCATGTATCCTAATTAGAATGCCATTACTTGTAAAGGAAGAATCCTTCTCTAATAGGGATTCCTAAACCCTATTAGTGTTGTTAATATATGTAAAATTAATCAATGGAAAAGCTGAGCGCTATAATTTGTTTCATGGTCATACCTTTTGATAGACTGATACACTGATTTACCTTAGTTGTACCTTCTGATACATTGATTATACCTTAGTTATACTTACTGATACACTGATTATACTTAATTATACCTTATTTATACATTGTTCGTACCTTGTTTATACATTGTTTAAGCATTGTAATGTATAAGCAGTAGCAATCTATAACAGTGTATAACAATTGTACAAAGGTATAACTAATGTATGATAAGAGTGTCAAAGGTATAACAAAGGTACAACAATGATTATACCTTAGTTGTACCTTAAGATACAATATTACAGTGCTTATACGCTAGTTATACCTTAAGATAGACTTAAGATGCAGTCCCAATAATGTAGTCTTAAAATGCAGTTCCAAAGTGCAGTCCAAAGAGATGTAGTCCCAATAATAAAATGCAGTCCTAAAATGCAGTTTAAAAATATGTTATCATAATAATACAAGCCCAATAACAAAATGCAGCTCAAAGTGCAATCCTAAAATACAGTCCCAGAGTAGAGTCTTAAAATGCAGTCCCAAAGTGCAGCACAAGATGTAGTCCCAATAATAAAATGCAATCCCAAAGTGCATTCTCAAAATGCAATCCAAAAAAATGCAATCCCAATAATAAAATGTATTCCCGAAGTGTAATCCCAAAATGCAATCCTAAAATGCATTCCCAAAGTACAGTCCACAAAGATACAGTCCAAATAATTAAATGCAGTCTCGAAGTACAGTATCAAAATGCAATCTAAAAAGATGCAGTCCCAATAATGCAATCCCAGTTAGAGGTGAGCAAAACCGAACCAATGTCCAAAAACCGAAAATCCAAACCAAACCGAACCGAACCAAACCGATCCATTTTATAGTTTGGTTCGGTTTAAGAAGTTTGGACTACGGTTCGGTTTGGTTTGGTTCGGTTCAAAACCGAAAAAACCAAAAAACCTAATAATTGGTAAAATATTAAAATTAATTATAAAATTAATATATACTAATTGTAGAGAATTTTAGACATTATATTCTTTTATAGTTTTATATTGTGATTTTTGGATGTTAATTTATAGTTGTTAAAACTTAAGAGTTGAAAAAAAAGTAGAGAATTTTAGTATTTTATTGTGATGTAATAGTATTATTTAGTATTACTGATTTTTTAAGTTTATTTTTTTATTTCTTTTTTTTTTTTTAAACAAACTACTTATATAAAATTTTTATTTTGATTTTTTTTAAGAAGTTGATGTTTTTGGTTCGACCTAATCCGAACCGAACCGAACCAAAATTTAGTTTGGATCGGATTGGTTTATAAAAAAATAGTGTTTTTTGGATGCTTTTTTTTGGTTCGGTTCGGTTTTTGAACCGAACCTGTCCATGCTCACCCCTAATCCCAATAATAAAATGTAGTTCCAAAGTGTAGTAAGGTTTATTATAACGAAGGTATAACTAAGGTATAATAGTGTATGAGCAATGTATAACAATGTATGCAGGGGCGGAGGCAGGGGGGGCATGGGTAGGCCGTTGCCCCCCCAAGCGCCGGAAAACACCCCTAAAACCAGAGATATAAAGGCATCGTCTTCCTCTGGTTTTGGGGGGGCTGTTTGCCCCTCCAAAACCAGAGGAAGACGAAAGCCTGGGTATTAAAAAAAAAAAAAAACCCCAGAAAAAACGACGTCGTTTTGCCTAGGGGTTTTTTTTAATATACTGGGAGGGTACCAAAAAAAAATAAAAAATAAAAGAAATATCCTTATGGTCCTCCCTTTTTACAATTTCTTTCTCTGTTCCCACTCATTCTCACAACCACCCAACACAAACTCCTCTCCACTGCCTCCCCCACCCAAGCCGCCGTCGCCCGGCCACTCTCCGCTCCGTTAGCTGCTCTCCGTCTGTCTGCCGGCTCTTCAATTAGGTAATTTTCATTTTTCAATTCCTAAATATTTTATATTTTACCCTAAATTGAATTTGAAATTTCTCAATTAAAATTAGATTGATTGAAATTGTTACGATGTTTAGGATTAGGAATTGCAAATAATATGTTAGCATTTTATTGTATTACTATTATTTGAATCAATTTTTTTTTATTAATATGATAAATAGATTAATTAGGGGTTTAGCCATTTAGGGATTCTAATTTAGTGATTGTAATAAATTGTCATTGAATATAATTAATTGTGTTATAATTTGAATTGTGATTGATATATTGAGAATTTGTGTTTTATAAAATTAATTGTGTTGTTATTGAATTAATTCCAGGTTTGTTGACCGGTAAGAAATTTTTGATCTGCTGGAAATTTTTGATCGCCGGCCGGAAAATTTTTACGAAAATTTTCGCCCCCCCGAAGCTGGCCTCCTGGATTCCCCACTGAATGTATGTATAATATTGTATAAGCAATGTATTTATAATACCTTAGTTATACCTTGTGATGCTCTTATTATACCTTAAAAATGCCTTTATACAACTGTTATACCTTACTTTCACCTTTGTACGGCGGTTATACTTTAGTTCTATATTTGAAACTCTTTTTATACCTTAATTATACCTTTTGATACCATTAGATGATACATTTGAAAAAAAAAAAAAGAAAAAAAAATATATATATATATATATATATTTATAAATCTCATTTTGAAGAAAAAAAAATACTTTCTAAAATCGCATGACAAAAAATTAAACGAATTGAGAGATAAATACAAAATTAGATTAAAATTATAAAAAGAAGAAAAAGAAATGTGAACAAAATAGAATCATGTGTTTGAATAATTTTGAAAAGTTTGAAAGTGATTTTTGCAAGAGAAACATGTACAAAAGATATGAATTAAGAAGAAAAGACAATTCAACAATTATGAAAGAAGTAGAAAAGTAATTTTAAGAATATAGAGTCCAAAACAAAATCTCAAAGTGCAGTACTTTTGACAATTTCCCTTTTTTTTTATCTTTTTTATCAGCTTATTGAATTTTGAACTATTAACTAGGATTATAAGAATATATTTCTCAAACATGAAAAAATGCTTGAATTCTCTTTAAAATATGAAAATTAGTGGTAAATATTTCTAAAATACCAAATTCCGTTATTCATAAATATATTCAAACTATAAAAAATAAAACACAAAATAAAATCCTGTAAATATTATAAATTTTACAATCAGAGCTATAGGGCAATAATTGTGTCACGGATGCCATATTGATATCTTAGTGTACCTTGACAAAATGATGGTGATATCTTCTTTATTATGTTGGCATCACTATAAAATTCCAGTAAAAGTCTTGTATATGTTTTTTTTTTTTTTCACTTTTTCCTAATTTATAAATATATTTTCTACTTTTTTTACACCATCAACACAAATTAAGAACAAATCATTTTTTTTATAATAAAATATATATTGTTTCAATAAGAGAAATAATACATCAAGGAAAAAAGGAAAATATCTCCATCATAATACAAACTAAAGCTATATAACAAATTCCACAAACAGGAAAAAAAGATTACAAAGGGTAAAAATAAATCCACAAACGGTAGAACAAAAAATAACAACCAATACCATAAAACGTAATTTGAAGAAAATCTAACCGTTGACAATCGATCCATCAGTGCAGGATAATAATTATAACAGAATCTCCAACGCTACAATCCTTCCGAGTAAATAGATCTAAAAAGATCGTTTTAATAAAGATGAGGAAGAAGTGGAATATGGAACTGTAGATATATTTTCTTTTTAGAGAAAGAGCAGAAAATGCCTAGGGTTCTTTTTCAAGTTTTAAGAAAACATCGGTAATTACTATTTTGTGAGAAGCCTAAACTAAGAAAAAAGTTTATTAAACAATAAACGCTTTTACAATTAAAATTAAAGTAGAGGCATGTTGGAGAAACGTGAATCACGCTGGGGAATCTACTTTTTCATATCTCTAATAAAGGTAAAAATAGAGACTCAATTATAGAGATATGTTAAAAAACAAAATTAGCTTTAGAAAAAGAGAGAGGGATAAGATATTACGACCATAATCTGCCTCACTATCATTATGCTCATTTCACATTCTGCATGCCATACGTCATATTACGTATATGACAAGAATATTCAAAATAATTATAAAAACTTAACTAGGCCACACAAATACAATTTAAAAAATAAATTTGACAAATTTGAAATTTATTTAGTTACAAAATTCAAGATAATTTATATTTTAGAAAATTAAAAATAAATGGCTACTTTTTTTTTTTTTATCTCAAATGACTTAATAATGCTCTGTTTTTTCTTATTTTTATTTTCTAGTCTTTGTAACCTAAAAGAAAATAAAGTCAATTTTCTAGGAAAATTAAAAGTCAAGAGGGCCTTTATTTCTAGTGGCGAGAAAAAAAAATTAAACTTATTTTAGAAATAAAGCAAAATAACTTTCTATTTCACAAAAACGAAGTAATTTTTCAATAGAGAAAAAACATAAATATTTATTCACTTCCTAACCATTATTTTCTTTTGTAATTATTATTCTTTCCAAACATGAAAAAATATTTTATTTTTTAAAAAAATATTTTATTTGATAAATATTTATGTAAGGAAAATTATTTTTCTTAAATTAAGAGGAGTATTAAAATATTTGAAAAATTAATGTTTCTATATATTTATCTGTTGAAATCAAAATATATACATGTATATTAATCTAATATTAATAATAATTATGATAGTTATTATAGTAATTTCAAATAAGAGATGCATACAATTATATTCCATTTTTTTTTTCAAGTTTATTTGATATTTATGAAATAAAAAAAAATATTAAAATATGTGCAAATCATGACTATGTATAAATAAGAGGAGGCAAAGAATAATAAGGCACACTTTTTGGTTTGATTGAATCAAAATATTAACCAAAATGAAGGCCTTTCTTATTATTTGCATTCTCTTCTCCGCTTCTTTTCTTATCATTCCCTCCCCAACTATTGCTCGCCAATTGACTCACTCCGGTAACAATTCATCTCCTTAATATAACAATTAACCACTAAACTTTCTCCTCAAAATCAATTTTGTTGTTAAAGAGTTATTATAGTAGCGATATTTTAAAAATTGTTATATATATTTATACAATGACAACAAAAGTATATGGTTTTTTTTTATTGTAAATATATATGTATATTCACACACGATTTTATTTTTTATTTTATTTTTAATTTTGGTTTTGTTGTTCTCTCGAATCTCTTTATGTTGTTTTCATTTTCTAAATTTACAGATCTTGAGTATCAAAAGTAGAACTTCATAATTTCACATAAACTACATTAACCCTTGGGTTGAAAATTATATGCATTAGTTTTTATTTTATCATCTAAAAATATCAAGAAAATTACCAAATAGCTAATATAATTTGCTCATTAAATGATGCAGCAGAAGCTGTCAATGGTCAAAAGGGTGAAGTAATTTTGAAGGAAGATGGTGCGTTGGATGATGCAAATAATCGAAATCAACCAACATATCCTTGTCGACATAAAAAAAATACAAATTGCGGCCCTCCTTACAAGCCTAAAAGTTAAGCCTGGGAAAATTATATAGAAGCTTGGGTCAAATGTGATCAATTAGCAGGAATAATTGCCAAGCTTCCGACAAATATATATGTGTGTGGTGAAAAATAAACTGGTAATGTGATGTGGGATATGCCTGATGTAAGATCAACATGTACGTTTTTTTCTATAATAATATAAGCAATTTCGCTGTGAAAAAGACTGGCTTGCATTGACGAGTTTGAATAAATAGTGAAATATCGTTAATTATAATTTTTTTTATTTATTTATGAACTTTTAATTTATTCCTGAAGTGATGTTCTTGACCGACAGAATACAGAAAGAAAAATAAGAGTTGTGTAATTTATCCATTTTGCTCCCAAATCTGAATGCAAAAATCAAATGTAGCTGGTGAAATTTATTAGATACATTGAAGTCAATTATTAGTATTTACCTACGGGAATTAATTGAGAATTTATTCTTCGAGTTTCTTTCTTTAGTGTCAGAGTATCGCCTATTGGAAAAATTTTACAATAAACCCTGGTTCACAAAGACCCTTCCAATGAAAATCAACACAATAATCATTTTATTTATGTATTTAAAGCATAGTTGTGAAAACCGGACCGGACCGGTCGGTCGGACCGGATTCGACCGGAACCGGAGGTCAGATCGGTCGGTTTCTGTCCTGTTTTCACTTTGGTCAACAACCGGTCAATGACCGGTCGGACCGGCCGGTCGAACCGGAAAACCGTGAACCGGACCGGTTTTCCGGTTCGACCAGATTTTTTTTTTAAAAAAAAATATTTAAATATAAAATTTAAGTTATTATTTTGAGGTGTTTTTAATTAAAATAAAATATAGTTTGTATTTTTAAATTATTTTAAAATAAATTGACATTTAATTGTAACTATAAAAACTATATTTCATAAATTGAGTTTTTTTAATTAGTATATTGTGTTTTAAATGCTTAAACTTAAAGAATTATAATAAAAATATTCAAATTTTCATAAATTATAAATATAAAAATAAAAATATTTTAATATTTTAATATATTTATTAAATCCGGTTCGATTCCGGTTTATTCCGGTTTAATCCAAAATCCATGAATCCATCCCTTCACCGGTTCGATGACCGGTCCGGTTCTGAAAACCATGATTTAAAGTTTAAACTGATAGGTAAGGCCCAATTATAGTTTTTATTATTATCTCTGACACTCTCTCGCACGCGAATGCCTCTTGGCCTTGAAGCGTGTACAACACAGGCCCACCCTGCCATATGTTGAATTTTAATCAACAAATTGAGCTGTCAGGATTCGAACCCTAAACCTCTAGGTCTAAGCGGCTCTGATACCGTGTCATGGAACCATTTAACCTAAAAGATTAAGCTGATAGGTAAGGCCCAATTATAGTTTTTATATTATCTCTGACATGGTTCACATGGACTAGAACGATTTTAAAATTTTGAAAATACCATAAATTGTGAAATTGCTCACCAAAAATCTCAATAAGTCAGAGCATTTGCACAACAATTCTCTTTAATTCTTTGTTTCTTATTTTCCCCACTCTTCTCTAACTAGAAGAGCTTTATATGGCAATCTCGCGATTTATTCAGCAGCTTGTGCCTCTCGCACCTCCATTAAATGCAAAATCAATCCTAATCGTTGCTGTTCCAGCCACCTGCTTCCCGCCTATTTGTCTTCACCGGACAGACCCATAGTTTTGTTTTGTGAGCTTCTCTCTATGGCTTGTTCTATACATCCAATAGGCTTAATATGAACTTGGGATTCAGAAGCCAGCTGGATGGAAAATTTGTTGATGATCTACCCATTGTTTTTTTTTTTTTTTTGTAAGAATAATATAGCCATTGTTAATATATCATATTAGTGTTATTTTTGTTTCGCTAAACAATTTATTAGTTCCCGTATTCTTATATATTACCCTAGTTAGTCCACATAGATGTATTTTAAAGTTCTTAAATTTTATTGTAATAAAACTCTTTAGTTGTTCCATTTATTTTCACATATGAAAGTATACAACCACACCTTATTAGAAGTAAAAAAATATATATTCTAGTTTTCAACTATAATTAAAATATTTCTAATAAAGTATTTGTAGTATATATATGCGCACTAATATTTTTATACTTATATGCAGTAATTGTAATTATTTTGAAAAACACAAGGAATAAATATTGTAATATGTAAAACTATAAGTACTAATAAATTATTAGTATTTACCTACGGAAATTAAATGAGAATTTAATCTTGGAGTTTCTTTCTTCAGTGTCGGAGTTTTATGTATTTCCTTTTGGAGAAATTTTACAATAGACTTGGTCTACAAGGACTCTTCCGATGAGAAATCAACACATATGTATTTTTTTTCGATATACTTTTTAATTTTCCAATACTCATTTTATTTGTGTGTTTAATTTTCATTGGATTGGTCCATATGGATCAGGACCTTTTAAAATTTCTATATCCTCTCTCTTCTTCAATTTCACACTCAACTTTAACGCTGAACTTTTTTACATGTTAAAATAAGAGAAATTGTTAAAAATACCCCTGTTTTAGGTTTTGTTTTTGGACTATACCTTTTCAAAATTACTTTTATACCTTTTTTTTGTTTTATAATTGTTGAATTGCATTTTTTTCTCAATTCATATCTTTTATATATTTTCTCTTCCAAAAATCCCTTTCAAACTTTTCAAATTTACTCAAATACGTAATTATACTTTGTCTACATTTTTCTCTTCTCTTTTTATAATTTTAATCTAATTTTGTATTTATCTCCCAGTCCGTTTATTTTTTTGTCATGCGACTTTAAAAAGCTTTTTTTATTTTTTTTTCTTTGAAACAAAATGCATATGTATATATTTTTTTCCGACATTTTTTTTTACTAAGATATAACTCGTTATACTTTTGCATCTTAAGGTATAACTAAGGTGTAATTACTATAATAATAATTATAAATAATATAGTGATTATACCTTAGTTATACCTTAAGATACACATGTATAATGAGTTTTACTTTAGTAAAAAAAGTCAGAATATATATATATATAGTTTCGAAAAGAAAAAAAAAATAAAACTTTCTAAAGTTGCATGATAAAAAAATAAACGGTTTAAGAGATAAATAGATTAAAATTATGAAAATAGAATAGAAAAATGTGGGCAAAGTAGAATCAAGTATTTTAGTAATTTTGAAAAGTCTGAAAATGATTTTGACAAAAATTTAGTGTTCAGGTAAAAAAAGAAAGATGGTGCCAATAGATAAATATTTTTTATAGATCACCTATAATAAAGGTTGTTACTCAATTATGTTTAGTAAAAATAATAATAATTATCAATAATATTTTTATTTTGTGACAACTTACTAAGTTGTCATATAATTTTGGTTCAAATTATAAGATAACGCACCACGTCAACATGCTATATTTGCGGCAATTTTTTTAAATTACACCAAAAGTTGTGACAAATGAAAATAGTGTGGCAATTTTTTAAAATTATATTTGTAGAAAGCTTTTAGCATAGAATTTTAAGTGACAATTATTTATTATCATATAAAATTTTTTTTGTGCATTTATACTATTATGTGATAACCTTTGTTGTCGAACGCGACATGATGATTTTTTTTTTCTTTTTTACTTTTCAATCTCTAATTTACTATTTTCTTCTGTAAAAATTTATAGCCATTTTTAACAATTTTCACCTTTCTCACTTTCTTGACAAACCTCTTCGAACTATTTGGTTTTATAAAATTTGGGGAGTCCTTATATAATACGAGAAGTTATACAGTACGATTGGCACACCAAGTCATCCGTGTGTGATCAGTGAAAATTATACCTATTTATTTAGGTATTAATTGAATTAAAATGGAGCTTAAATGGAGAATATTTAACTAATTAATTATGTTTTAGGTTGCTAGAAAGTAGCAGTGGCAAAAGGACCAGCAATCTGTTCACTCAAGCTAGAGATTGCTGGAATTGAGGAGATAAAAAGATAAAGGCTCGCAACCTGATCAAACAAGCTGAGAAGGCTATTGAATTAGGCTTTATTGCTGCTGTTTCTAGAAGGAAGACAGTCAAGAAGGCTGTGAGGACAATCACAAGGAAATAAAGGAGACAACAACAAGTGGCAACACCTGCAGTAACCACCCACTGGCACATGGTGACACGCCATCCACATGGAAAAGAGAGAAAGGAATGAGTAGAATATTATGGAGTGTCCTTTGTTTTATTCAATTATTTATTTGTAGTACACATGTGATGAATTAGCCATTAAAGATTGATAGGAGATAGATAGGAGTGTATTATAATTGTAATTATATTTGTATTTGTATTTGTATTTGAGTAGGAATCCATGTATAATTACAGCTGTGTATTGGGGTATAATTACCCACCCTTTAATTAATAAAATTAGGGTTTCCACAAACATTACATGGTATCAGAGCAGGCCGGTTTTCTTCCCTAACCCTAGCCGTCCTTCCTTTTCTTTTTCTTCTTTTTTTCCAGCGTCCTCACCTCTGCTCAGCCGCTGCTCATTATGTCCATCGTTCCAGCCCTTTCTTCCTGCGTCCTCACCATGGTCGACTCCTTGGCAAGCCCAGCCATGCCGCCGCTGCCTTCTCTTGCCACCCAAACGCCGGCCAAACTCAACAGCTCCAACTTCTTGTTGTGGAAAACGCAGATGCTACCAATGATTCGCGGCAGCGGCCTTGACGGACACTTGGATGGATCAGAGGTAGCCCCGGCAGAATTTCTTGATGATGGAACTCGAAACCAGCATTCTTGGTTTGGTTAAGGAGAGACCAGCAGGTGTTATCTTGGTTATTAAACTCAATTTCAGAATCTTTATTACCTCAGTTTGTGGGTGTTACGTCTGCTAAAGTTGCTTGGGATAAGCTGAATACTTCGTATGCTTCTGGGTCTAGATCACAGATTAGAGAATTACGTAGTAGGTTACATAATCTGAAACAAGGTAACGATGACATAGCTGTGTATTTAATTCGGGCAAAATCTATTTTTGATTCTTTATTGGCTTTGGGTTATTCGGTTAAAGAAGATGATTTAGTGGAAGCGGTTATTGATGGTTTGCATGAGAATTTTGAAGCTTTTGTTAGAACTTTTGAGGTACAAATGGATGATGTGACATTTGATGACTTATATGGCATGTTATTAACGGAGGAGAGGAAAATTAATCGACGTGTGAGTCGAGAACAATCAGTCCCGTCCACACATGTGACGGTGAGGTAGCATTCAAATGCGCCAGGGTATGGTTCCAGTGTGAATTCTGGTTCGTATAGCGCCAGTAGGGGGCGTGGTAATGGCCGTGGAGGCAGAGGCCGAGGAAGGCAGCAGTTTCATCAGACAGGATGAGGTAGTAATTCCTACCAAAATAATTCTTTCCAACAAGGTAACTCAACTATGGCAGCAGGTTTTGATGTAACTTCAGTAGTGTGTCACAACTGTCGAGGATCGGGTCACTATGCGCGTCAATACCCATCCCCGAAACTTAACCCTCAATACCAACGTAACCCTCAATCCAACCATACAACATTATCAACCCAACCTTCCCAACTATGGATCATCGACACCAGTGCAACCCACCATCTGACTTCTGATATAGGAAATCTTGCACTTCATTCAGACTATACTGGGCCGGAAGAAGTTGTTTTAGGTAACGGTTCCAAACTCTCTATCTCTCATACTGGTCATTCCTTATTTCCGGTTACTGGTGGGTCTCTAAATTTGTCAAATATTCTTCATGTTCCTGGATCTAATTCCAATTTAATTTCTGTTTCTGCACTCACTAACCATAATGATGTTTCTGTGGAATTTTTTTAATGATTGTTTTGTTGTGAAGGACCTGAAATCCAGGAAAGTTCTCTACCAAGGTCCGAATAGAGGGGGTCTTTATACAGTATCGAGCATCTCAGCCTCTCCAGTTCGGGTTCATGTTACGTCTCTTTCAAAGTGGCATGAATGTTTGGGTCATCCGTCGCTTCTAGTTGTTCGTAAGATCATTAGTCAGCATAATCTTTTAGTTTCCAATAAAATTGAGTCTGTTTGTTGTCTGAGTTGTGCTGTGAGCAAAAGCCACAAACTTCCATTTGTTATGTCCAATTTTAAGGCCTCTCGACCCTTGGAACTTGTTTGCGCAGCCTTATGGGGTCCTGCTCCAGTGCGATCTTATGACAATTTTTCATATTATGTGCTATTTTATGATCATTACAGCAAATTTTCTTGGATCTATTTTTTGAAATATAAATCTGATGCCTTACCTGCTTTCATTAAATTTCGAACCCTGGTGGAAAAACAATTTGACTGTTCTATTAAATTTTTCCAATCTGACTGGGGGGGGGGGGGAGAATACCAATCTATTTCCTCATATTTATCACAGCATGGCACCCAACACCGGGTTTCCTGTCTGTACACTCCTGAATAAAACTGGTGTGCAGAAAGGAAACACCGCCACATTGTAGAAACAGGTTTGGCATTACTGGCTCACTCTAAACTCAATAAATCTTTCTGGACTCATGCTTTTGACACTGCTGTATATTTAATCAATCGAATGCCTACCAAGTTACTTGATTATTCCTCTCCATATGAGACCTTGTTGCATTCTCCACCTGATTATAATTTTCTTCATGCATTTGGTTGCTTGTGTTATCCATGGCTTCACCCGTACTCTGAGTCGAAACTTGATTTTCGTTCCCGTCCTTGTATTTTTTTTTTGTTATAGTCACTTACACAAAGGTTATCGTTGCTTTGATATTTCTTCTGGCAAACTATTTGTCTCACGCCATGTTATTTTTGATGAGTAGGTTTTCCCATAACTGGAGTTGTCTCGATCCCGTGATCCACACGCACCTTCATCTACCACCAATCCCATCATCCATTTTCCCATCCCTCTACCACCGCCCACCAGGCCTGAACCACCCACAACCACCCTCCTCCCCTCATCACCTAACCGAATCGAAACAGCCAGAACTGACCCCATCAGCCCCACCCGCCATTCATGCCCGTCACCTACCCAAACTGAACCCGTCAGCCCCACCACCATCCAGCCCAGCCCTTCCACGTCCTCACCCGCACCAACTAGCCCCTCCATCAATCTGCCTCTATCACCGGTTCAACCCCAGCCCTCTCCAGGCCTTTCTCTTGTTGTGGATCTCTTCGAGTTTTCCCCTCCAAAGTCCGACACTCCCCACTCATCTACCCAAGCTCCATGCCGCATGGTGACCCATTCTCAAACAGGTTCTTTGCCTCCAAAAGCCTTTCATACATCAGTAATTGTGGCTGACCCAGTTACATATTCAGAAGCTGTCAAATAATCTCATTGGCGTCTGGCTATGGCAGAGGAATATAATGCGTTGTTTGTAAATGGCACTTGGGAATTGGTGCCTCCTCCACCAAATGCCAATATTATCGGGTGTAAGTGGGTTTTCAAAACTAAAAGAAAGGCCGATGGTTCAGTTGATAGATACAAAGCTAGGCTAGTGGCAAAGGGATATCACCAAAGGCCCGGGATGGAGTTCACAGAAACCTTTAGTCCGGTTGTTAAGCCTACCACCATTCGAGTTTTGCTTGCATTAGCTGTTTCATTGAAGTGGCAGGTTTTGCACTTGGATGTGTCTAATGCATTCCTTCATGGCGATCTTGAGGAGCGGGTGTACATGCAACAACCTACAGGTTTTGTTGATCCTATTCATTCCTCCTATGTATGTGCTCTTAAAAAGTCGTTATATGGTCTTAAACAATCAACTCGTATGTGGCATAAACGACTCACAACTGCTCTCATTGGGTTTGGTTTTTCTTGTTCAAAGGCGGATATTTCCTTGTATTAGTTTCGTTCTGGCTCTGTGATTATTTTCTATCTTATTTATGTTGATGACCTTCTGCTATTGGGCAATGATTCGGCTAAACTACAATCTTTGGTTCATTACTTACAACGGCAATTTGCTATTAAAAACTTGGGTCGTGCTGAGTATTTTTTGGGTTTAGAGCTGAAATGGGTGAACAACTCTTTGTATGTTAGTCAACACAAGTATATTCAGGATTTGCTTGATAAGTCAGACATGTCTGGATGTAAACCACTAAACACCCCAGCTTGTGTCTCCACCAAGTTATTGGCCTCAGGGGGTGAGTTGTTAACGGATGGGACAATGTATCGGAGTATAGTCGGGGGTCTTTAGTATTTGACTATTACTCGGCTGGACATTGCATTTGCTGTCCACAGGGTTGGTCAGTTTATGCATGCGTCCACTGATGCCCACTGGCTCGCTGTCAAATGCATTCCGTGTTACCTCCAGGCGTCTTCCTCTCATGGTTTGGTGTTTCGGCCTAGTTCCTGTTCTCACTTGCACAGGTATTCTGATTCTGATTGGGGTGGAGGTTCGGATGATCGTCAGTCCACCACGAGGTTTGCTATTTTTCTTAGATCCAATCTGATTTCTTAGGTGTCTAGGAAGCAGCGTATAGTTTCCTATTCATCTACGAAGGCCGAGTATTGTGCCTTGGCCACCACAACATCTGAGCTTTCTTGGATTACTATGCTTCTCTGTGACATTGGGTTTCCGTTGACTATGGCCCCTACTCTTTGGTGTGATAACTTAAGTGCAACATACCTGACTGTGAACCCTATTTTTCACACTCGTACGAAGCATCTGGGGATTGATTTTCACTTTGTTTGCTAAAAGGTAGCAGCCAAGTCCCTTTTTGTTTGTTATTTGCCCACCGATTGCCAGATTGCCGATTCTCTTACCAAGGCTCGATTCCTTCTTCTGCGAGACAAGTTGAGCGTTTGTTCCCCCCCCTCCCCCCCGCTGAACTTGAGGGGTTGGGATAGGAGATAGATAGGAGTGTATTATAATTGTAATTATATTTGTATTTGTATTTGTATTTGAGTAGGAGTCCATGTATAATGACAGTTGTGTATTGGGATATAAATACCCACCCTTTAATTAATAAAATTAGGGTTTCCACAAACATTACAAAGACTTGTCTATTAGTGCTCATTATTGTTATTTTTATTTTTGTAATGTTATGAATTTTTGTCTTGTTATTTTTAGTTTCTTTCTTGCAACTCTAAGGCTGCGTTGTGCATGAGCAGAAGCAGCAAGTAAGCTCGTCCAACAAGTTTGAGCCTGCTTGGCAGGCATGAGTAAGTGATCTCTTTTCTTGTTATTTTTTAGTAATATTTATTGGCGATTGTTTTATTGTGTAATTATTTCATATTAAGAATGGCCGCCTCATACTAAGTAGATGTAATGAGACCGAGAGGAGATTTAAACTATGGAAAATCCATAAAACACATGTAATCTATGAGATCGAGAGGAGATTAGTTTTATGCTAGAGGTTTTATCTTTGATAAATGCTTGTAGAACTCAAAGCGTGAAAGATTAATATATGATGAAGAGATTTAAGTAGGTTGACTTTTTTAGAATCTATATGAGGGAGAAATCTAACTATGGTGAATTAAGAACAAGAAACCTTAGATCCATGTGCTTATCATTACTCATAACAAATAAGGAAGAGTTAACTGAAAGTGTTCGACGTTGCTTGCTCAAGTCTGTGTTCGTTATTATTGTTATTATCCCACAACCTCAGTTATGTTTCAAGCAACCTAAACTCTGCTGTTATTTAATTTTATCTATTGTTATAATTCGATTAGTATTAATTAGATCCAAATACTTGAAAGGAAATCAGATTTATTAATCTACTTGAATAATTTAAAATTGGTTATTCTTAGTCCCTGTGTATTTGACAATTGGATTTACCATTTTTATACTACGACTGACCTAGTGCATTTGCTAGTGTCACTTTTGGAGATAACAGTGAGCCAAGTCAATAGCATTATGAAAAATTGCACTATAACCAATAGAAAAATAAGACATTGTAATTAATTAATTATTTGTTTAATATGATTATTTAAATAAAAATTCTAGGAGCTAAATATAAACCCGAAATGCTAATTTATCAACCCTAGACCTACAATATATGACGTGACATGATTTTATGGACTTAACACACAGATAACGTGGTATTCCAGACGTATTTACAAAATGATAACACCAATTTTATTGCATCAATAATTTATTTAAATCTTAATTTGCTTTATACATATTTAATTAAAAAAATCCTGAATTCTATCCTACCAACCCAACATTGACCCCACCACATTTGACAACTTTTTATGCTTTCTCATATTTAGCAAACATGAAATTTTTGTCTCATGATTAATCGATTAATCTCAATTATTATCTCTGCAATCATGGTTTACAACTTATTTTTTCCTGAATGTTCTTAATATTTTACTCAATTACCCTTTAACTTTTTTTTTTTAAGCCAAAATGAATTTATCAAAAGAAATAAAAATATAAGATAGGAGAGAAATTTTATTATGGAGATCAAATAATGTCGTGGCGTTGGTTTTAGTGTTGATGATATTTAGTAAAATGAAGTATAACTGTAGAGCAGTGTTGCATGCGTTTAACGAGCAAGTGCACCCGATCACAACTAGTATAAAACAACTTTTTAAGTCTGAGTATCGATCCCATGAGGGATATCAATAAAGACTGCTACATTCTTAAAATCTTTATGTTATCCAATGGAACAAGATGAAAGTGATAAACTAATCTACCTAATCTACCTACGTAGGGCGACCATAAGAGAGTAAGTAAGGGATAGAACAAGGATTAAAAGTAAGTTAAGGTGTTGGGATCCTATTGAAGTCTAATCATGTATTTACTTGGGTTTTTGAGTTAGGAAGTTAGGTACTTTCAACAAGAATTTAGGCTAAGGCAATGGTCATGCTACAAAGCCGACTATCTTATTCTCTTTAACCGTTTTGTCATTCACTTTAAAGGAAACTAAGATACAATAAGTTCAATGAAAGTTAGGCTAAGTGTTAGTTAAGCATGAATCCCCACAATCTAACCTAAGGTTTGGTCATTCAATAGATTAGAAGGCTGAAAACTCTAGATCTAAGGTTCAAAAGCCAATAGCCAATGGTCAATCAAACCTTTAAGATCTAATTATAGGTAGCTAAGCCATTTATAGATGCTGAAACAGGAAGCTACCAAAGGGCCATTTGCTGGATTGAAGACAAAGACAGCTTGAAGCAGATGGAAACCCATTAAATGATTCCTGCAATGAACGTGTTTAAAGCTGGTGAAAGAAAATGGGTTCTTCAATTATTTTGGGAAAGTCATAGTTGTAGAAGAGAGAAGGATGGAAGATGGGTTTCATGAATGTGATTGCTGAAAAAAGATTCAATTATTTGGAAGATGACATTTGCAGAAGGCAGAAAGATAGGCTGTTGCAAATGGACATATGATTGTAAATTTTTTGTTTAATTGTTTCTTAATTGATTGACTGATTTTCATTAGTATAACATAAAATATAAATTAAAAATCATTGATATTTTTTTTAAGTTGTTTAATACATAAAAATATTTGCTATTGCTTGAAATACACCTTTAAGTTCTAAATATTTTCATTTGTATGCTTATTCTATGTTTTATATATGAACGCATTACAAGGTAAAAAAAAATTCCTCGTTTTTCTAATGAGTGAAATTTTTTTCACTAAGGTATAAGTAATTGTACCTTTGTATCTTAAGGTATAACCAAGGTATAATCACTGTAATAGTGTATCTTAAGGTATAACTAAGGTATAATCATTATAATATTGTATCTTAAGATATGACTAAGGTATAACTAAGGTATAATCATTGTAATAGTATATCTTAAGATATAACTAAGGTTAATCACTGTAAAAGTGTTATTTTACCTTAGTTATATTTTTGATACTCTTATTATACACTTTAGTTATACCTTTGATGCTCTTATTATACCTTACTTATACCTTTGTACAACTATAATACCTTTTGTTACACTGATTATACCTTAGTTATACCTTTTGATACACTGATTATACCTTAGTTATACTTAATGATGCACTGATTATACCTTATTTATACCTTATGATACACTTATTATACCTGATTTATACATTGTTTGTACCTTATTTATACATTGTTTTAATATTATAATGTATGAGTAGTGTATAACAGTGTAAAAGTAGTATGTAGCAGTGTATAAGCAATGTATAACAATATATAAGCAGTGTATAACAATATATTTATAATTTGTATAAATATTATACCTTAGTTATACCTTATGATATACTGATTATACTATAGTTATACAATATTTATACCTTTGTAAAATAGTTAGCCCTTGTTTATACATTGATTATACCATCTGATACTTTGATTTGATGAGGATATTTTCCTAGATTAGAATTCTTCTGATTATGAATGATGTAAATATAGCATGTATCCTAATTAGAGTGCCATTACTTCTAAAGGAAGAATCATTCTCTAATATGGATTCCTAAAACCTATTAATGTTGTATAGGTACGTAACATTAATCAGTGGAAAAGCTAAGGGTTGCAATTTGTTTCATGGTATCAGAGCTAGGGTTTCATTATGTCTAGCTCATCTTCTCTCTCTATAATTACCGTCGGCACTGACGTGTCCGGCATAGCCACCGCTACCCCTAGCAACACAACCACCATAACTCAATTTTTATTCCCACTGCCACTGTCCTTTCCACCCTTTTTGACCACCACATCCCTTATTTCTTCTTCAATTTCCCATGGCAATCCCTCAATCGGTGCATGTTGCCTTAAGATTATGCACTAGCAAGTATACTAGACCAGTTGTAGTAATGGGCAAGACAAGTGTCGTATCCACAGGGAGTAAGGGATATTCTAAAAATTCCTAATAAATCACCAAATCTAAAGGTTTTTTCAGTTAAATCAGTACAAAGAATTTATAAAAGCTGAAAACAGAAAACATGCAAGGCAGTATAAGAAAGGTTGCTTGGAACATAATAGATAATGATAAAAACACGGGCTTTTACCAGCTAAACATGCAATCTCAGAATATCTTTCTCTAGGGTTTACTATGAATATATTATAGAACGTAGATCTAAGGTTTCTTGCTCTCTATTCACCAAGCTTATCTCTCGACCTCACTTGGATATATGATCCGCAACTAAGCTTATCTCTCGACCTCACTTAGCATAGGAAATCATGCATCAAGACAAGCAAGCATTCCACATCAAGTAGAAACCCTTAGCACACTCCTAATCTCCTCTCGGTCTCATGGCAAGTGCGTGTGTTTGTGATTTTCCATATTCCTAAATCTCCTCTCGGTCTCATCAGGAATACTAGAAATATGAGAGGGCCCTTTCCCATATTAATTAAGCATTTTACAACACAATCATCTCAACATAATATTCATAATAAAAACAGAGAAAGACTTCCTAAGACCATCAGCCTAAGCTGGTTTTAGCCTGTTAGGAAACCTAATCGCAGCACATACAATAAAAACGAGATTTCCCAGACAAAAAACTTGCAAAGAAAACAATACAATTGCAAACTAAAATTAATTCAAATTAACAAGTAGTTAAGAGCATTCAATGCCTCTCCCCAACTCCAAATAGTAAAGTATTTATAGTCCCCAAAAAGTAAGATCTAGATACAATACGGTGTCAATAATCCATGAAGCAAGTACCAAATAAACTATTGTTAAAAATTTACAACCACATAGTCTATTAGCTTCTTTGAGAAGCTAAGGACAGCAAGGGAATTTCCAAAAGCAAAATATCTACTCCTCCTCTTGGGCCACGCCTTTCTCTTTCAAATCCAGCCCATCCATGCCGCAGCCTACCTCATCTTTCTCTTCTTCTTCTACTGCACTCTGAGACTCCCCAATTTAATCGATGTTTCTAAAAGAGGCATCAGACCCGGAAAAGCTCACTATTAGCCATGATTTCTCATTTCTCAATAGAATTTTAATCAATTAACTGCTGAATTCTTGCTAAATTACTTGGTATTACTTGGTAATATTTTCACTCATCAAGAACCCCCACACTTGAAAATTGCTTGTCCTCAAGCAATCTTAGGATAAAACAGAAAAAGAAAAGCTTTAAATGAAGAAGAGAAAAGAAAAACTTAAATGGAAAACACACTTAAACCCTTTTAAAAACCTTTCTTAACTTAACTTGAGCAGCAACCAATGATCATCTCATCACCCTTAAACAGTAAGACTTCCATGCAAAACACGAAAATTGAGATTACCAAACTAATCAAAGCATTTTCAAGAAACCTGACTCAGCTTCAGAAACGACCTAAGGCAGTGAGACCAAACCTTGAATTTCAGTGAACTAGTAAGAAATTAGACCAAAATTGCCTCTCTAAAAGAGTTCACTCAACTCTCAGCAGCAATACATAGCAGTCTTGGACCATAGGCTTGATAATCGGCCTATCGCCACCACTCGAGCTAAACACACGCATAATCAAAAGGTCTTTCACTAAGGTTGTAACGTGAGGCTTAGGTTAGGGGTATGTCAAAAAGGCTTTTTAGGCTAAAGGAATGCCATCATAATTACAGCACAACAAAACAACAAGCAATCCATCTCAAAAGAACTCATGCAACCTTAAACAGATTAGGGACAGGAATACTCAAGAATTCAGATGCATTCTTATGAGCTAAAAGGTTAAGCATAGGAAGAAATATCAAGCAATCTAATAAAGAATTATAAGCTTCTTTTTTTTTTTTTTTTTTTTTTGCAAAGAAAACAATATAAAATTAAAGGCAAGCATTGATGATATGATATGAGATTGAGCTTGCTTAAAACTTTGATTTAAGCAGTCTTAAAGGAAAATGAGAATTCTGACTGCATTTTGGCAAATATTTGAAAAGTGATTGCAAGGCATAACTTCTTAAAAGGGGCTTTCATAAGAACACTTGTTTTGGCTAAGATGAAATTTTCCAGAAAAGTAGATTACACGATTTCAATCAATTTAAACTGCTTGCTATACATAAACAATTGAATTTATTACTATGGTATTCCTAGGGTGTTTTTGGACAACATATTGTGAAGTGGATAAGGTAAAACAAATTATGGGTTGAACAAAAATAACAGGCTTAAAGGCTCAAGGGGCTTAAAAAAATAGGAGAAAATTATTAGGGTAGCTTTTTGGGATGAAAAAAATAAAAAGGGGCAAAACAATTGCCTTTATCATCTTATGCATGCGAAAAACCATGCAGTCTTGACAGAGACAATCCACCAAGTTCTAGCTTAAAACTGAATATGCACGCCCACTCTTTAAGGAATTCAAGCAAGAATTTAGATTGATTATCAAGGAAAACAGGCTCAAAAACCTCACAGAGAAATATAGGGTTAATGCAATTGGCCTAATTCAAGCTATCACGGTGAAATACATTTTAAGGTCTCATAGCCCTAAGCTGCTTAATCATCCAAACCAGCATTACTTAAAGTCTTTTCCAATCAACAGGTAATCAACTTTAAGTGTTTTACACAGACTTCATGCATCCTTAGGTTCAGAAAATCTCAAAGGTTGCCACAAATCAATTAAACACAGAAAATTCGAAAAAAAATTGACAAATTTTTACAAAATGCTTACTAAATTAAACTAACACAAAATTCAGAAAATCAACACAGAAAACTTAAGTTTGCTGACAATAGCATATGCTCAAACAGGGATTCTCAATTTGCATTTCATCAATACCAAGCAATTCAGTCAATCAATCAATCATTCTAAAAAATTATCAGCATTTTCAACCATAATTCCACTAGGCAATCTATCCTCTCCCCCACACTTCAATTATGCTTTGTCCTCAAAGCAACTAATTCATACAATTTATGAAACAAAAGTGAGGTGAAAAGAAAACTACCTATCACACGGCAATAGAAAAATGTTGTGGGCAATCATTCGAAAGAGACATACCAGAGGCTTTTAGAGGAGGAGGAGGAAAATTTTTTCACTCATCTGGTTTGGAGGAGACTTGCTCCTCTTCTTCAGTAGGCGCTTCTTTCTCTTCTTCTCCAGCAAGATTTTCCTTTTCAGCTTCCTCAAATTCCTGTATAAAAAATGGGTTTAAATTCACATCAGTAGCATCAATGAAATAACAATAATCATCACAAGCAGGAGGATACTTCATAGCTTCATTCATCTTAAATACTACTTCCTCATCATGAATTTTCAAGATTAACTTACCATTATGAAAATCAATCAATGTACGCCCTGTTGCTAAGAAAGGTCTTCCTAAAATAAGAGGAACATGCAAATCTTCATCAATATCCATCACAATGAAATCAACAGGAAGTATAAATTTTCCTACCTTAACCAAAACATCTCAATTATTCCCCTAGGGTACCTTACAGTTCTGTCAACAAGTTGTATAGAAACCCTAGTAGGTTGGGGTTCTCCTAATCCTAATTGTTTGTAAATGAAGTATGGCATAAGATTGATACTCACTCTTAGATCACACATCGCATTCTTAATATTAAGATTGCCTATAGAGCAGGGTATAGAAAAACTCCTTGGGTCCTTGATCTTGGTTAGCAAAGGTTGCTTGCTCTAAAAGATCGAAGAGCAATCTTTATTGAGTTGAACCATTGCAACATTCTTCAATTTCTTCTTGTTGGCTAGAAGTTCTTTCAAGAATCTCACATACATAGGCATTTGTACAAGTTCTTCCGCAAAGTGTATGTTGATGTGAAACTTCTTGAAGACTTCTAAAAACTTGTCAAATTGCTTGGCCATCTCGTGTTGCTTGGCTCTTTATGGGTAAGGAATCCTTGGTTGATACATAGGTACATGTTGCCTATCCTGAAAAGAAGTGCTTTAAATAGGGTCTGATGTTGCTTGACTCTAATTTGGTTTGGCAATCTCTGGTTGAGTTCGAGGTTGCTCAACTGTGTCGGAAGGCTTCTTAGTGATCTGGGCAGTCTGAGGTTGTGTGACTTGCGCATTCTCAGGTTGCTTGTTCTTCTCAATAGTCTTCTCTCCTGAATCTTTCTTCTCATCAATAATACTCATCTTATGAGGTTGCTCAACATTCTTACCACTCCGAAGGGTGATAGCTTTGCATTCCTCCCTTGGATTGGGTTCAGTGGTTGCTCAGAATGACTCCCTTGTTCTTTGGAGTGACAATATTCATGAGTTGCTGAAGCTGAGTTTCCATGTTCTTCATGTAAGCTTGAGTCTGCTTCATGAATTGAGACATCATTTCTTTCATCTCCTCAACCTCGGACTTCTTAGAGGTGTAAGATGGTCCAACTTGTTGAACATTATGAGGTTGCTGATGTGCTTAGAAGTTGCTGTGAGTCTGCTTGAAAGGTGCTTGAGGTTGCTGATTCCAGGGAAAATTAGGGTGGTTATGCCAACCTAGATTATAAGTGTTGGAAAACGGATTGTTCTGCCTTTGATTATTTCCAATGTAATCGCATTGCTCTTGAGTAAGTGAAATGTCATAGTCAATATTTCTATGGTCACCACCACAGAATTCGCAAGAAAGCTTTGAACTCGAAATAGCTGAGATATTCTGTTTTGCCAACTGTCTAAGAATCAAGTCTTCTTTATCGGAAAGATTGGCAACAATATATGATTCTGCTGTCTTTTCTCGATCTTCATTTGCTGAGTGCCATTTATAACTGGTATTGACCAATCTTCCTATCAGCTCATGAAGCTCTTCAGGTGCAAGTTCTTCTTGGTCTCCATTGGCCACAGATTCAATTTGAATCTTATATGCATTTGTCAAACCATTGTAGAAATTCTGAATTTGCATCCACATGGGAAATCCATGGTTTGGAACTTTTCTCAAGAGTTCCTTGTATCTCTCCCATGCTTCTGACAAGGATTCATCATGTTGTTGACGAAAGTGAGTGACCTCATTCCTTAACTTGATTGCTTGCCTGGGTGGAAAGTACTTAGTCAGAAAGACTCGCGCCATCTCATCCCAGGTTGTAACTCAGCCTTGTTGAAAGTTTTTCAGCCAACTTTTAGCCTTATCCCTAAGTGAAAAAAGGAAAAGCTTCAATCTTATCACATCATCTGAGACTCCACGATTGGTACGAAAAGTATTACATATAGTGACAAAATCTTGGATGTGAGCATTTGGATCTTCTCCGGGCAATCCTCCAAACTGAATAGCAGCTTGAAGCATTTGAATCATATAAGCTTTAATCTCAAAAACATTGTCCCCTTCATTGGGTATCACAATATAGAAAGAGTGTCTCTCAGTGATAGGTCTCGAATATTCTTTGAGTCATTGCCTTGGAGGGGGAAGATGAACCTCTCCCTCTCCTTTTGGTGGTGGAGGTGGTGGATTTTGTTCAGCCATTCTCTGTCTTCTGTGAGCTCTTCTGGCAGCACCACTTCTTCTCCTACAAGTCCTCTCAATTTTGGGATCTATAGGAATTAAAGGAATACCTACTCTTCACATACACCAACAGATTGCTTAAACAGAGAATTTCTGCACAAAACACAAAACACCAAATCAAGCACACAACTTTACAGGAAATTTTAAAAATTTTCAACCGTTAATCCCCGGCAACGGTGCCAAAAACTTGTTGCCTTAAGATTTTGCACTAGTAAGTATACTAGGCCAGTTGTAGTAATGGGCAAGACAAGTGTCGTATCTACAGGGAGTAAGGGAAATTCTAAAAATTCCTAGTAAATCACCAGATCTAAAGGTTTTTTAGTTAAATCAGTACAAAGAATTTATAAAAGCTAAAAATAGAAAACATGCAAGGCAGTATAAGAAAGGTTGCTTGGAACATAAAAGATTAAAACAATAATGATAAAAACACAGGCTTTCACTAGTTAAACAGGCAATCTCAGAATATCTTTCTCTAGGGTTTACTATGAATATATTATAGAACATAGATCTAAGGTTTCTTGCTCTCTATTCACCAAGCTTATCCCTCGACCTCACTTGGATCTATGACCCGCAACTAAGCTTATCTGTCGACCTCACTTAGCATAGGAAATCATGCATCAAGAAAAGCAAGCATTCCACATCAAATAGAAACCCTTAGTACACTCCCAATCTCCTCTTGGTCTCATGGCAAGTGCATGTGTGTGTGATTTTCCATATTCCTAAATCTCCTCTCGGTCTCACCAGGAATACTAGAAATATGAGAGGGCCCTTTTCCATATTAATTAATCATTTCACCACACAATAATCTCAACATAATATTCATAATAAAAATAGAGAAAGACTTCCTAAGACCACCAGCCTAAGCTGGTTTTAGCCTGTTAGGAAACCTAATCGCAGCACATACGATAAAAACGAGATTTCCCAGACAGAAAACTTGCAAAGAAAACAATACAATTGCAAGCTAAAATTAATTCAAATTAACAAGTAGTAGAGAGCATTCAATGCCTCTCCCCAACCCCAAATAGTAAAGTATTTATACTCCCCAAAAAGTAAGATCTAGAGACAATGAGGTGTCAATAATCCATAGAGCAAGTACCAAATAAACTATTGTTAAAAATTTACAACCACATAATCTATTAGCTTCTTTGAGAAGCTAAGGACAGCAAGGGAATTTCCAAAAGCAAAATATCTCCTCCTCCTCTTGGGTCGCGCCTTTCTCTTTCAAATCCGGTCCATCCATGCCGCAGCCTGCTTCATCTTCCTCTTCTTCTTCTACTGTACTCTGAGACTCCCCAATTTAAGCGATTTTTCTGAAAGTGGCATTAGACCTATAAAAGCTCATGATTAGCCATGATTTCTCAATTCTTAATAGAATTTTAATCAATTAACTACTGAATTCTTGCTAAATTACTTGGTATTACTTGGTAATATTTTCACTCATCAGTGAACTCTCCATCACCACTGCAACATACACCTCATCGGCCCATCCCTTTTCATCGACTTTTCCCTCACTGATGTTCATCAAAATGTGGGCTATTACAGCTCTAACATCTATGTTCATCGAACAAACTTTTTCAATCCCTCCATCACTACACAACTCGTTAAATCCACCTATCTCCTTCCCTAATCTCACCAGTATTATTACATCAAAACTGAATACCACCAACTTTATGGTATGGAAGGTGCAACTTATGCCTTTGTTGAAGAGATGGCGGCTTATGCATCATATTGATGGAATTCAACCTGCACGAATTCAATTCTTAACGAATGGAAGTGAGAATCTAGAGTATATTGCATGGGACCAGCTTGACTAGAAAGTACTAAGTTAGATATTTGGTTTGATTGAGCCAAATTTGATGCCGTATGTTAAGTGCTACCAGTGTGTTGAAGCCTCCGGATTGCATGCACATATCTGACATTTATGAACTCAAACTCATAATCAAACAGGGAAGTGATTCTGTTGTTGCTTATATTCAAAAGTGTAAAACTATTTATGATCACTTGAGGAATTTACAATGTAAAATGACTGGTGATGAACTTTGTGATGTTATTTTGATAGGATTACATGATGATTACCATCAATCTACTTGTACTCTGGAAACTAAACTAGATCTGCTTACTTTTGATGACCTTTATGCAATGCTTTTAACTAAAGCAATACATATTAATAGGGACCGTGCAACTAATGTTGACATTTACCCCACAGCTCTTATTGGTGCTCATTTGCATACCTTTTCTATGGGTCATAGATGTGATGGTGGAGGACGGCTGTCTAGAAGAGGCGGTAGAGGTGTTGACCGATCCTATTCCACCTCTTCACATCAAAATTTTGCTCAATCGAGTTCAACTGTTGATATCAATCAAGTGGTTTTGCTTCAAGTGTTGGGAAACTAGACATTATGCCGACAAGTGCCCCTCTCCCCACCAAAACCTAAACTTGAGATCCCTTTCCACAAATGTGGCCACCACATCGCACACATTGCCACCTTGGATTATGGACTCTGGTGGCTCTCATCACTTGATGTCAGACTTGGAAAACCTTCATCTTCATTCTGAGTATACCGGTCATGAAGAGGTCTCCATCGGTAATGGTTCTAAACTAAAAATCTCTAGTGTCAGGTCTTTTTCTTTTAACATTGGGTCTGATTCCTATTCGTTTCATAATAATTTACATGTCCTCATTCAACTCATAATTTATTATCTGTTTATGCCTCAACTGACTCAAATCCTAAATCTGTGGAATTTTTCTCTGATTGTTTTATCATGAAGGATTTGCAAATAGGGAGAGTTTGATATTACAGCCTAAGCAACATGTCCACATACGCCCGAACAAAATGGTATTGCTGAACGTAAGCATCGTCATGTTTTTGAAACGGGTATCACTTTACTTAATCAACCAAAATCACCTCAGTCTTTTTGGTCTTATGCCTTTGACACTGCAGTCTATCTTATTAGCAACACTCCTATGGCTCAATTGCAGTATACATCACCTTACACTAAATTATTTAAAGAATCACCTGATTATAATTTTTTTACAAGTATTTGGTTGTTTACGCTTTCAATGGCTTCACCTTTATTCCAAAAATAAATTAGAACCCCACTCCACACCTTTCATTTTTATCTGTTATAGTAAACTCTATAATGGATATCATTGTTATGATCCTTAGTTTGCCAAAATTTTTGTCTCATGTCATATTTTATTTAATGAATATGTTTTTCCTCTTCGAGATCAAAGTGATGCGGAGTTGCCATCTTCACTAAGTCAAGGTCCGATCTAGCCAGCTCTACAAATACAATTTCCAACTTACTTCACCTACGCCAAACCCTATGGCCCCTACTAAATCAAACCCTCCTACTCACCTAATTACTCCAAAAGAACAACCCATCACATAAACCGAACCCATAAATCACCTAACCAACCCGGTTTTTGAGCCACCTGTAGCTAATGCCGCTATTCCCGACACTACAGCAGCCACCGTTCCTTTTGCAGTTATCTCATAATTTATGGTCCCTAGCAAAATATGGCTTGACCATATCCCAGGACTGATTCGACCCACAACATGCTCACCCGGTCGAAAACCAATTCATTAAAACCATAAGCATTTTCTTCTACTCTTGAGCAGGTTTTTGAACCCACATGTTATACACAGGCCATGAGGCACCCACACTAGGTTGATGCCATGTAGACTGAATATCAGGCACTTCTCTCGAATCAAACCTGGACCTTGCTTCCTCCTCATTCGTCACAGAATTTTGTTGCTAATAAATGGGCATTTCAGGTTGATAAATGCTAAAAAGGCACTTATATATGATATAATCTATAAGGAATTTGTGATGTTTTTATTTATTTTATATTAGATTTCACGTTGGTATTGCATGTTTTTGATGATTTACAGTTTTAAAGACTAAATATGCAAATATGTGGAATTTAGCTATAAAAGGGAGCAAAAACAAAGAAAGATTAAAGAAAAGAGACAGGTCACGAGTGCAACATGTATCACGAGCGTGACCCAGCCTGACTTAAGCAAATTATCTAAGAAATCCGTGTGAATCACGATCACGACTCTAGATCATGATCGTGACACGCCTCCAAAAGAAGTTACTTAATTTTATCCACTTGGAACTTCAACCGCCACTTTGGATAGACACAACCCTTTATGAAAAGACACAACTCTTCATGAAAGGACATAACTTTCCAAGAGAACCAATAGTATTCAAGAGACACAACTCTTCATAAAGAAACACAACTATTCAATGAACCAACATAACTTTACAAAGAGACACAACTCTTCATGAACCAACACAACCTTTCGCAAAGAGACACAATGCTTCAATGCTTATAAATAGAGAAAGAATTCCAGATTTCAGTGTGTGCCCCCAATAAGAAGCCAAAGAGAGGGTGTAACCCCAATGGGATGCCAAAGTGTGTGCCCCCAATGGGACGCCAAAGGGAGAGGAAGAATCAGCAAAAGTTAGAGAAATAAAGTGTCTAGAGAGTTCGAGTGTTGTTATAATATTTAGTATATGTAAAGGGAGCCTAACGCCAAGGTCCTTGAATCAAGTATTGTCGTTGTATAGAGAAAAGATACCCCCGAGGTTGCAATTTACCTATAGGAGTGAGGGAGTGTTTCCCATGTGACAGACGGGAATACTATCGCTTTCTTAAGTCTATTCTTATGCTTTTCCTTTATGAGAGCGTCATACTTGTATTTGTATTGAATATTTACGAGATCAATATCGATAAGTTTTCTTATATCTTACTCTTCATTGCATGACTAACACCAAGTATGTTTTGATTTCTTGTTTTACATTACATGACTAAAACAAAGAATGTATTGTGATTCATAATAAGATATAGAGAAGTTCACATTTTACTTTGTCTTGGTTAGTTACTAAGATAGAATAATTTATGATGTATGATTCTTTTGCTTCACTTTGTTAAATTAATTAGAGATCATCTTAATATAGCTTGACCATTGTGTATTAAGACCTTTAGTTATTTTGGCAAAGGTATTCGATAATTTGTCTATGAGTTATTGAATAAAATCTATTTCTAGACATGCCCGTTGAAATAGAACTAATCTGACATACGCTTATCATAGGGATTGAATAGATAATTAATGCATGTGCAACGAACATATAGGATAAAATGCTTGTATATTTATGTAACTAGATATTAAACAACAACTCAACTCATAACTAGTACTTTAATTGATTTAACTTGCCAATTACCCAATTCTCCATATCACTTTATAATTCGATACTCTATAAACGCAAAGAAAAGCAAACTAAAGTGCATATACTTATTCCTCATGGGATCGATATCTTTTATTACTATGTTACGATTCGTATGCTTGCAAGCACTAATCTTTGAAATCACCAATACCATTATTATTTTTATTATTATCATTATTATCAAAAACTAAGCAAGAAATTTGTACTGTTGAAAAACAAACGCAACACAGGTCAAACAAAAATCCAACGGTATAGTGGAGCGTTACAAAGCCCGTTTAGTTACCAAGGGTTTTCATCAACGACCTGGAGTGGATTTCTTTTAGACATACAACCCAGTTATTAAACCAACCGTTATTCATACTTTGTTATCTTTAGCTATTTCTCTTAAGTGGCACACTCTTCAGCTTGATGTTTCTAATGCTTTTCTACAAGGTGATTTGGAGGAGGTCGTATATATGTCTCAACCGATCGGTTTTGTTGATGCTAAAAGGCCCAACTTTGTTTGCAAACTATAGAAGTCTCTCTATGATCTCAAACAGGCTCTGCGAATGTGGCATAAAAAATTGCCTGATGCTTTACGACATTATGGTTTTCCTGATTCTAAATCCGATACATCTTTCTACTTTTATCACTCCGGTGGCATCTCTATTTTTTATCTCATTTACTTTGCAATCTCTTGTCACTACTCTCCAGTCTCAAATTTGCTGTTAAAAATCTTGGCCGGATGTCTTATTTTTGGGGTATTGAAGCACATTGGCAATTGGATGGATTATTTTTGAATCAATTGAAATATGTTCAAGGTTTGCTCGCTAAAGCTAATATGGCTGATTGCAAAGGCATGTCTGCTCCCATGTGCCCAAAAACTCAACTTCATCTTGGTGATAGTTTTCCATATGCTGATCCTACAATATATCAATGTATTATCGGTAGCCTTTAGTATCTCACATTAACTCGGCCTGATATTTCCTTTTCGGTGAATCGGTTGTCTCAGTTTATACATGCTCCTACAGAAAATCATTAGTCTGCTGTCAAATGGGTTCTCTGGTACTTGAAATTTTTGGCTTCTCATGGTCTCAAAGTTTGGCCTTCCTTTTTGGTTCAGTTACATGGTTATAGCGATGCAGACTGGGCCAATAATCTTGATGACCGTAAATCCACATCTAGGTTTGCCATCCATTTAGGCATGAATCTTGTTTCATGGTGTAGTAAGAAGCAAAGCACGGTCTCTCGCTCTTCTATAGAAGCCAAATATCAAGCTTTAGCCTTTGTCACTTATGAAATTAGTTGGTTACATAATTTGCTTTTTGGGATTGGGATTTCTTTATCCTCTCCTCTGGTATTATGGTGTGACAATTTATATATTGCTTATTTGATAGTCAATCCTGTCTTTCACTCTCGAAGTAAGCCCTTGGAAGTTGACTTTTATTTTATTTGTGACCGAGTTACACAAAAGTCTCTTGTTGTTCGTTACATCTTAACGGTTGACCAAAATGCTGACATTTTACCAAAGCCTTTCACAACACTCGGTTTGCACTTTTGAAGTCCTAGTTGCACATGGTTTCCTCCCCCGTACAACTTGTGTGTTGGGGGGGGGGGGGGGGGGGGGGGGGCTGATGAGGATATTTTCCTAGATTGGAATTCTTCCTATTGTGTATTATGTAAATATATCATGTATCCTAATTAGAATGCCATTACTTGTAAAGGAAGAATCCTTCTTTAATGGGGATTCCTAAACCCTATTAGTGTTGTTAATATATGTAAAATTAATCAATGGAAAAGCTAAGGGCTGCAATTTGTTTCATGGTCATACCTTTTGATAGACTGATACACTGATTTACCTTAGTTGTACCTTCTGATATATTGATTATACCTTAGTTATACTTATTGATACACTTATTACACTTAATTATACCTTATTTATACATTGTTTAAGCATTGTAATGTATAAGCAGTAGCAATCTATAACAGTGTATAACAATTGTACAAAGGTATAACTAATGTATGATAAAAGTATCAAAAGTATAACTAAAGTACAACAATGATTATGCCTTAGTTGTACCTTAAGATACATTATTACAGTGCTTATACCCTAGTTATACCTTAAGATAGACTTAAGATGTACTCCCAATTATGCAGTCCCAATAATGTAGTCCTAAAATGCAGTTCCAAAGTGCAGTCCAAAAAGATGTAGTCCCAATAATAAAATGCAGTCCAAAAAGATGTAGTCCCAATAGTGTATAAGCAATGTATGACAATGTATGTATAATATTATATAAGCAATGTATTTATAATACCTTAGTTATACCTTGTGATACTCTTATCATACCTTAAAAATACCTTTGTACAACTGTTATACCTTGTGATACTTTTATTTTACCTTACTTTTACCTTACTTTCACCTTTGTACGACTATTATACCTTAGTTCTACCTTTGAAACTCTTATTATACCTTAATTATACCTTTTGATACCATTAGATGATACATTTGAAAAAAAATGAAAAAAAAATATATACATATAAATCTCATTTTGAAGAAAAAAATAATTTCTAAAATCGCATGACAAAAAATTAAACGGATTGAGAGATAAATACAAAATTAGATTAAAATTATAAAAAGCAGAGAAAGAAATGTGGACAAAATAGAATCATGTATTTGAATAATTTTGAAAAGTTTGAAAGTGATTTTTGCAAGAGAAACATGTACAAAAGATATGAATTAAGAAGAAAAGACAATTCAACAATTATGAAAGAAGTAGAAAAGTAATTTTAAGAATATAGAGTCCAAAACAAAATCTCAAAGTGCAGTACTTTTGACAATTTCCCTTTTTTTTATCTTTTTTATCAGCTTATTGAATTTTGAACTATTAACTAGAATTTTCTTTTTGGCAATTTGGCAAAAACACTAGGATTATAGGAATATATTTCTCAAACATGAAAAAAAGGTTGAATTCTCTTTAAAAGACGAAAATTAATAGTAAATATTTCTAAAATACCAAATTTCGTTATTCATAAATATATTCAAACTATAAAAAATAAAACACAAAATAAAATCTTGTAAATATTATATTTTTTACAATCAGAGTTATGGGGTAATAATTGTGTCACGGATGCCATATTGATATCTTAGTGTACCTTGACAAAATGATGGTGATATCTTCTTTCTTCTGTTGGCATCACTATAAAATTCCAGTAAAACTCTTGTACATGTTTCTTTTTCACTTTTTCCTAATTTATAAATATATTTTCTATTTTTTTACACCATCAACACAAATTAAGAACAAATCATTTTTTTATAATAAAATATATATTGTTTCAATAAGAGAAATAATACATCATGGAAAAAAGGAAAATATCTCCATCATAATCCAAACTAAAGCTATATAGCAAATTCCACAAACAGGAAAAAAAGATTACAAAAGGCAAAAATGAATCCACAAAGGGTAGAACAAAAAATAAAAACTAATACCATAAAACGTAATTTGAAGAAAATCTAACCATTGACAATCGATCCACCACTGCAGGATAATAATTGTAACAGAATCTCCTGTTGGAAATTTGACAAATATTGGATTAGATACTAGTGACTGTTTGTTAACTTTGGGACAAATTATATTATGGAAATGGAGCGTAGTACATCAAATGATTAGTGTCATTGTATAGTACGTAACGTGAGCTTTCCAACGGTATATAATTTACCCAAAACGGACAAGTAGTGAATAAAAAATTGTTGGTCAAAGTTCGTCTCATGAAATGGAATATTTGGAGAAATTTTGGTCCAAGTTAACCTATCCCACATGGGAAAATAACAAAGGGGGAAAGGTGTTTATATTGAAACACACTTTTGTAAGGTGTTAACTTCTATAAGCCAAAAGGCTCTCTCTTGCGTGCACAGGGGGGAGGGGGTGCAAATCCTAGCCCCGAGCCTTCATAGACACAATGCGCACCCGCACGATGTGGGCGTCGCGAATGCTGGACCGGAATGAGCCACGACGGGCTTGTCTAATTTTTGCTCTGGTCTGACTAATTTCCTCAAGATATTTTTTGAGCCTCTTCATATTTTGTCAATTTTAATTTTTAATAAAAAATATAACTGCAAAATAAATTCTCTTAATGAGAGAATTAATTCAATTTAATATCATTTAATTCCATTCTATTAATCCTCTTTCTGCCTATTTCTTCTTGTTCCAGCAGTTGCAGAGACTTACAATAATCCGAAATTCCTTTTCCACCTCCTCTCTGCAATCTGATTCTTTCTAAATAGGCTGTTGTTTTCTTATTCCGGTGATAGTTCACTTCGCACAGTTGAGTTCGCCTTTGAGCGTTGTTGTATCCTGGGAGACAAATCGCCACTACGGGTAGATAATTGTTTTAAGAAGACTGTGATTTCAGGCCTCGACTCTACGTGATAATTGTCTGTTACGGTTGAAAAGTATCTTATTTTCTGTTCTTCAATTTATTTGGATTCTGTATTTCCTTTTTTGTAATTTGCAATTTACGTATATAAATTGTATTTGTGTTTACTGTTTCTAACATTCTTAAGACAATTATTCGTAGTACTTGGTTAAGTTTTTGCAGGATTACCTTGACATTTGGGATATTTAATACCTTGACATTTGGAGAATTTTTTCAGACCTTTTACTGGATTATTTTAGACTATTAAACATTTGTTGTTCCAAATTAACAGTTCTTATTTGTGATTCATTTTTTGTGTTTGATTTGTTGATTCTGGAATTTCACTAACTTTGTTTGTTTGAAATTTCAGATTGAAAAATGGCTGAGATTGTCCCGCCTATTGGAGGCAAGAAATCTAGCTTTTGATCCATGGGATGCAAGCTGAAAGGATGGAGACTAGTGAAACCTTCCAAGTGGATGCAATCATTGAGAAATTGCCACCTAGTTGGAGTGATTTCAAAAAATATCTCAAGCATAAATGGAAAGAGATGTCTGTTGTGGATTTGATTATTCGACTTCGTATTGAGGAAGACAATAGAAGATCAGAGAGGAAATCTTCTGTTGCTGCTAATCAAGCTGTGGCTAAAGCCAATGTTGTAGAGGTCAAGAAAGACCCCAAGAAGGGCAAACAGCCTGCTAGATCTAAGTCCAAATTGGGACCTGAAGGGGGCATTTCAAAGAAATCAAAGTTTAATAGGAAATGCTTCAATTGTAACAAAATGGGACACAAGTCCTCTGATTGTAGGCTGCCAAAAAGGAGGCAAATGTTGTGGAAGAAATTGCTAAAGATGTGTCTGACATCGATCTGTGTGCAGTGATTTCTGAAGTCAACCTGATTGACTCGAACCCACGAGAATGGTGGCTTGATACTGGTGCTACATGCCACATTTCCTGTGACAAAGGGTCTTTTGCTAGATTGACTCTTACAAAGAAAGGAGAGAATCTCTACATGGGCAATTCTGCTACTTCAAAGATCAAGGGACATGGAACTGTCATACCAAGAATGACTTCTGGGAAAGAAGTGAAGCTGCAAAATATTTTATATGTTCCTGAAATGAGGAAGAATCTGGTTTCCAGGAGCCTCTTGAGCTCACATGGCTTCAAGATGGTTTTTGAGTCTCAGAAATTTATTTTGTCTAAAGGGGGTATGTATGTGGGCTTGGGATATAAATGTAATGGGATGTTCAAATTTAATTGTATCTCTTGTGAATCAAATTCAATTGAAATGAATGAGAATAATGTTTCTTCTGCTTATATTATTTAGTCTTCTACTTTATGGCATAGTAGACTTGGACATGTTAATTTTGATATGTTGCAACGTTTAATTAACTTGAATCATATCCCCATGTTTCAAATTGATAAAAACCATAAATGTGAAATTTGTGTAGAGACAAAATTGACAAGATCTTCGTTTCATTCTGTTGAAAGAAATTCAGAACCACTTGATCTTATACACACAGATATTTGTGACTTGAAGTTTGTTCAATCAAGGGGAGGAAATAAATATTTTTTTACCTAGCACAAAATACTGTTATGTGTATTTGCTTAAAAGCAAAGATGAGGCTTTAGAGAATTTGTTCCCTATAAGCAAGAAGTAGAAAACCAACTTAAGAAAAAGATTAAGGTGGTAAGAAGTGATCGTGGTGGTGAATATGTTGCACCATTTGGCAAGTTTTGCTCCTAACATGGTATTATTCATAAAGGAACACCACTGTACTCTCCTCAATCTAACGGTGTAGCTGAACGCAAGAATGATACCTTAAAAGAAATGATGAATGCGATGCTAACCAGTTCTGGGTTACCACAGAACATGTGGGGGGATGCTGTGTTGTCAGCAAATTACCTTTTAAATAAGGTACCCCGTAAGAAACAAGACAAAACCCCTTATGAATTATGAAAAGGTGGAAAACCTTCTTATAATTACTTGAAAGTGTGGATGTGTCTTGCAAAGGTAATGGCCCCATTACCAAAGAGAATGAAAATAGGTCCAAAAACAGTGGATTGTATTTTCATTGGATATGCGAAACACAGTAACGCGTATCGGTTTCTTGTGCATGAATCTAAAAACCCGGAAATACACAAGAATACATTTATGGAGTCAGAGGACGCCTCGTTCTTTGAAAACATGTTTCCATGCAAGCAAAACGAGTGGGGTCGGGATCTAAACGGTCTCATGAGACTATTGAAGTCGACAGTCAAGATGGTCAACATGATGAAGTCAAGAATAATAAAGAACTTTAAAAATATTTTCTTTTGATAAAGAGAGGAGAGGGTGGGTATGGTTTTTTTCAAGTTCTAAGAAGAGATCATTAATTACTATCCTAAACTAGGAAAAAAGTTTATTAAACAATAAATGCTTTTACAATTAAAATTAAAGTAGAGGTATGTTGGAGAAACGTGAATCACGCTGGGGAATCTACTTTTTCATATCTCTAATAAAGGTAAAAATAGAGACTCAATTATAGAGATATGTTAAAAAAACAAAATTAGCTTTAGAAAAAGAGATAGGGATAAGATATTCCTCACATCATTATGCTCATCTCACATTCTGCGTATATGGCAAGAATATTCAAAATAATTATAAAAACTTAATTAGGCCATACCAATATAATTTAAAAAATAAAATTGTTAGGAATCATCTCATTCACATAATTGATAAATTTTAAATTTATTTGGTTACAAAATTTAGGATAATTTATATTTTACAAAATTAAAAATAAATGGACACTTAATTTTTTTTTTTTTTTTTTTTTGTCTCAAATGACTTAATTATGCCCTTTTTTTTTTCTTAATTTTTTTTCTAGTATTTGTAACTTAAAAGAAAATAAAGTCAATTTCTAGGCAAATAAAAAGTGAAGAGGGCATTTAGTTTTAGTGGAGAGAAAAAAAATCGAACTTCTTTTAGAAATAAAGTAAAATAATTTTCTATTTCACAAAAATAAAGTTATTTTTCAATAGAGAAAAAACATACATATTTATTCTCTTCCTAACCGTTATTTTTTTCTCTAATTATTATTCTTTCCAAACATGAAAAAATATTTTATTTTTAAAAAAAAATATCTTATTTGATAAATATTTGTGTAAGGAAAATTATTTTTCTTAAAGTAAGAGGAGTATTAAAATTTTTTAAAAGTTGTTACTATTTGAAAAATTAATGTTTCTATATATTTATCTGTTGAAATCAAAATATAATACATGTATATTAATATAATATTAATAATAATTATAATAGTTATTATAGTAAAAAAGGAGACCTCACTTAATATATTAAAATATGTGCAAAGCATGACTATGTATAAATAAGAGGAGGGCAAAGAATAATAAGGCAGAATTTTGGTTTGATTGAATCAAAATATTAACCAAAACAAAATGAAAGCCTTTCTTATTATTTGCATTCTCTTATCGGCTTCTTTCCTTATCATTCCCTCCCCAACTATTGCTCGCCAATTGACTCACTCCGGTAACAATTCATCTCTTTAATATAACAATTAACCATAAAACCTTCTCCTTAAAATAAATTTTGTTGTTAAAGAGTTATTATAGCAGCGATATTTTAGAAATTATGGCAGCCATATATATTTATACAATGACAACAAAAGTATATGGTTTTTTTTTTTATTTACACACGATTTTAGGGTAATAACATCCAACGTTTTTTTTTGTTTCAAATTTCTGTCCAAACTAATAGCAGCATTTTTTTTATATATTTGATAGCAAAAGGATTCGCTGTCAAATCTAATTTATCTTCTGTTGTGTTTTTATTTTTTATTTTATTTTTAATTTTAGTTTTATTGTTCTCTCGAATGTTAATTTCATTTTCTAAATTTACACATCTTGAGTATCAAAAGTTGAACTTCATAATTTCACATAAAATACATTAACCCTTGGGTTAAAAATTATATGCATTAGTTTTTATTTTATTATCTAAAAATATCAAGAAAATTACCAAATAGCTAATATAATTTGCTCATTTAATGATGCAGCAGAAGCTGTCAATGGTCAAAAGGGTGAAGTAATTTTGAAGGAAGATGGTGTGTTGGATGATGCGCCTCGTAAAAGTAATCCAAATAACCCAGCATATCATTGTAAGCCTGGTCAAAATTCAAAATGCTGCCCTCCTTACAAGCATAAATGTTGAGCCTGGGAAAATTATATAGAAGCTTGGGGTCAAATGTGATCAATAAGCAGAAATAATTGCCAAGCTTCGGACAAATATATATGTGTGTGGTGAAAAATAAACTGGTAATGTGATGTGGGATATACCTGATGTAAGGTCAACATGTACGCTTTTTTCTATAATAATATAAGCAATTTGCATTGACGAGTTTGAATTAATAGTGAAATATCGTTAATTATAATTTTTAAAATTTAAAATTTTGGAAAATTACTAAAAATTGTGAAATTGCTCACCAAAAATCTCAATAAGTCAGAGCATTTGCACAAGAATTCTCTTTAATTCTTTGTTTCTTATTTTCATCACTCTTCTCTAACTACAAGAGCTTTACATGGCAATCTCGCGATTTATGCAGTAGCTCGTGCCTCTCGCACCTCCATTAAATGCAAAATCAATACTAATCCTTTCATCTCCCTTGCCTATCTGTCTTCACCGGACAAACCCATAGTCTTGTTTTGTTAGCTTCTCTTTATGGCTTGTTCTATATATCCAACAGACTAGGTATGAACTTGGGATTCAATAGCCAGCTTGATGGAAAATTTGTTGATGATATAGCCATGGTTTTATTTATTTTATTTTTGGCAAGAATGATCTAGCCATTGTTAATATATCATATTAGTGTTATTTTTGTTTCACTAAATAATTTATTAGTTCTTATATTTTTATATATTACCCTAGTTAGTCCATGTAGATGCACTTTAAAGTTCTTAAATTTTATCGTAATAAAACTTTTTAGTCCTTCCTTTTATTTTCGCATATGAAAGTATAGAACCACACCTGATTATAAGTAAAAAATATATATTCTAGTTTTCAACTATAATTAAAATATTTCTAATAAAGTACTATATATATATGTGCACAAATATTTTATACTTGTATGTAGTAATTATAATTATTTTGAAAAACACATGGAATAAATATTGTAATATGTAAAACTATAAGGACTAATAAAATATTAGTATTTACCTACGGAAATTAAATGAGAATTTATTCTTGGAATTTCTTTCTTTATTGTGAGAGTTTTATGCATTGCCTTTTGGAGAAATTTTACAATAAATCTGGTCCACAAGGATTTTTCCAATGAGAAATCAAAACATATGTATTTTTTTTTTTTTTTGGATGTACTTTTTAATTTTTCAATACTCATTTTAATTGTGTGTTTAATTTTCATTGGACTGGTCCATATGGACCAGTACTGTAATACCCCGAATATTTTAATAATATTTTTCATCATTATTTTCATTAAATAAATTATTCTCATTATTTTAATTTAATGGCATTTAATATTTTTAGGCTTAATTAATTTAATTTAATACCTTAAGCTTATTATATTTAAATGCATCTTTAAACATGATTAAATTTTGTGAATATTTTGGGGTTAGGAAAATTATATATTTTAGGACTAATATATTTAGACATTTCGGCCAACTTGTATTTATCATAATCCCTCTCTATTTAATCCCTCCTTAACCTAATTCACACTCATTCTACAACATAAAGTCCTAACTACACTAAAGCTCATCTCCCCCTCTCCCTTGTGTGTGCAATTCGGCCAAGCATCCCACCTTCCCCTCTCTCAAATTTTCGACCTCCTACCTCTACCACACCCCTTCATTGATTGTTCTCATTGCATACTTGAGGTTTAGAAGCTCAATTCAAGGTATTCCCCTCCCTTTTCCTTGTTAAAAGTTTCGACCATGACAAAGAATTTAGGGTTTAAACTTTTTGTTCAACAATTGTTAGGAAGTTGGTTTTGGGTTTGATTTGCTCCTTGGATTTGGCCATCAACACCTTTAATTCTTCCCTTGGATCATCAATTTGAGCAATAGGACTTAGCAATCAAAGGTAACTACTCTATCCATACTCCTACACTTAGGGTTGAATGGTAGAAATTAGGGCTTTTATGTTTTTTTTATGTGTTGGAATTGATTAAATTAATTGTAATAACTTGATTGGTATTGCTAGAATTTGAATTGGCATGATTTGTTTACTGATTTTGGTCAATTGGGTTGATAGAATTCGAATTATAGGGCTGGTATGATGATTTAAAAACTTGCACATAAGGTGTTTGATAGAATACCCTTGCTGGACAGCCTGCACAAAATTTTTCTAAATTCGTTTTAAATAGGTTATGGTTCTCAGAAACTTCTGAAATTTTTATATGTTTTAGATAACATGTTAAACTGAAAATTCGTAGAAGAAACCATGTCAAAATTCATTGGTTTTCATGTCCTAAAAATTCACCCAAAACTGTTGCTTGAAACTGCCCCTGATTGTTTTCAGCACTGACCTATAATGTTGAAAATTCATATCTTTTTGTGTACTTCGAATTTTTACATGAAACCACTTGCAAAATTTTTCTAAGATTATGAACTACAAAAGTGCTTTATATTTTCTCTTCTAATTCTGATGGTAAACTGGGGTTATACTGATTTTAAGATAGTGTAAAATTTGGTGCTCTGTTTCCAGGAATCTGTGATCAGTAATCTTTGGACGCTTTTAACTTTTGCTCTGGTTAATGAATGCATGAAATTCCAGTTGGTATTTGAAGATTATAATGCTATGTTGCTCCCTGAATTATTTCATGATTTTTGGACAAGTGCAACTATTTTATTCTGAATTTTGTTTTCCTGACCTGCTGCCTGCCCTGTTTTCGGGACAGCCTCACTGTTTGGCCTATATTTTTTTTTGTACACTTATCCGAATGACACGAAACGAATTGCATTTTGTGTATATTAAATTGAACTTGGTTCCTTAAAATTTTGAGAATTTTTGGAAGAGTTTTCATATGGTTTATACTGTTTTGAAATTCAGGCAGTGGATCTGCCATATTTGGTGTTTTGGATTAAGGATGTTTTTATACCACACTTGGTGGATTTTTGATGAACTGAATTGGTTTATGTGGACACTTGGTCCTTTGGTTTTATATTGAGGAAGAATAGCCTATAATGGCATGTTTTGGACAATTGGTCCTTGGATTTGATGTTGATTTTGGGTTAAGCCTAAAGTGGCACCCTAATGTTGATTTGATGAGATTGGTTTGAAAATTGGTTTTTGATACACGATTGCATATGGGAGTTGCCGGACTGCGGTTTTTCTGGCATATGGACAGTGTTTCCCTTGTGATATTTTTGACCTCTTCATGGTGCACTTGGCCCATGATGGACTCACTTGACTGCGGTTTTTCTTGTGAGTGGTCCGACCTCTTCATTGGTATTTGTCCAATGATGGACTCTTTCGACTGCGGTTTTTCGATTGAGTGGTCATAGACCTCTTCATTGGTATTTGTCCAATGATGGACTTGCTTGACTGCGGTTTTTCGAGTAGGCGGTCTAGTCGTTCTCATTAGGCGAGTGGACTGCGGTTTTTCCCTCGTAAATGGGAGAGTTGGCCAGCTTAGACTTTTTGATTGATTGTGGGATTAGGGGACTGCGTTTTTTTTCCCGAGCGTCCGACCTATTTGCTATTCGTTGGCGATTTTGGATTGAGAAATTGACTGATGAGTTTTATATCCGAGACTGATTTTTTTTTATCATGAGATTTTTATACAAATGTTGGTTTGATTTCGTATCATGTTTCTTAATTTAATTAGTTTAAACTCTTTTTCTTCGCTTTACTTTATTCTTGTTTTATTAATTAAACTGTTTTACTCGCTCAGCTTTATTTCAATTTGTTTTTGCCTTATTTTCAAGCTATTCGGTTTTAAGTGTTCGAATATGGACACTGTAGTTACTCGTCACTAAGTGGCGACCATTTTTTTTCAGATTTTGTAGGTACCGATGCCGATGCTTGACGTGTGATTGTTGTGTCGTGATGGGACTTGGGCGAGTGGACGGATTCTTTTTAGGCATTAGCTACTATAGTTGGGCATATTACTAGACTTTATTTCATTTATTCATTTATTGCTTAACAATGGTTTGTAAGGATATTTATTTATTTATTTATTCATTACTTAGCATTTTTAAGGCTCAATTTATATAGTTAGATAGTTGGTTTGCTCGATGATTACCGATCTCGTGCATTGAATTCTGCCTTTGCACGCTTACCGAGGTCGGGGTTGTCACAGTTGGTATCAGAGCCGAATTTGGTTCCAAAGCTTACAAAGCGTAAGTCACTTGGAACTGAACTAGGAAAATAGGATAGAGACTTAAAACTTTAGCGAGAGTGCTGGGTAGGTAGAAACGGGACGTTACCTGCTTTGGGTACTAATTGCTTATCTGCTCTTACATGTGTGCTTATGTTTGTGCTTTACTTGAATCATTAATTTCAGTATGCCTCCGAGAAGAGCCCCGCGACAGAACCCTGACCGACTCCAGACTTTGGAGGAGGTTGTCATAGCTCTTGCGAATCGTCAGGAGAATCCCCTTCCTCCACCGCCGCCGCCTCCACCTGCGGTTCCGGCTAATAACCAAACTGTTTTCGATCGCTTCGATAGACACCGACCCCCGATTTATGATGGGAAGCCTGACCCCGTGGTCTTAGAGGAGTGGGTACGAGTGATGAAGAAGCTGTTCGCAGCGACGGGCTGCCCTGCTGAAGAGAAGGTAGCCATTGCCACTTACTATCTCCGAAAGGAAGCTGACAATTGGTGGGGATTGGTGCAAGATGAATGTTTGGCCGATGCTGCCTTCGGCTGGGATCAGTTTGTAGAGAAATTGAAGGATCGCTTCTATCCAAAGGAGCTGAGATGGCAGAAGAGGACTGAATTCCTCCGTTTGACTCAAGGTACTATGACGGTGCAGCAGTACACCGACAAATTTTCTGAATTGGCCCGTTTTGTTCCTACTTTGCTGCCCGATGAGATGGAGAAGGTACAGATGTATGTTAAGGGACTGGACCCCTGCATCAGTAATTTGGTCCTAGTCTCCGGAGCTTCTACCTTTCAAAGAGCGTATGAGGTTGCTCTTAGTGTATCTGCGAAAGTCCAAGAGGAAGACGCCGCTCGACGTGCTAATCTTGTGAAGAGGACTCAGCAGTCTGGTTTTGCTCTTCCGGCTGTCAAGAAGCCGAGGTTTGCGCCTGCAAAAAGAGTCGTTAATGCTTCGGGTACTGATTCTAGGAAGTGCTTTAAATGCCAGAAAGACTACCACCCTGGCAAGAATTGTGACGGATCGGTGGTGAAGTGCTTTTTCTGTAATGGTGAGGGACACCGCTCATTCGCTTGTCCCAAGAACCCTAATGCTACTCAAGTGAGACCCCCTGCTAGACAAGGAGCTCCTGTGCGGAACCGTGTTTACAACATGGAAGAGACTGAGTATGAGGCTGAGGATGATGTCGACGCTAACGTGGTGACAGGTACTATACTTGTGAATTCTTTACCTGCTTTTGTACTTTTCGATACTGGTGCTTCTCTATCTTGTGTCTCTACTGCCTTTGTTAAGAAGGCTAAACTGCAATCTTCTGTGCCTATTAAATCCTTGGTTACCCTCCCGAATGGAGAGAACCTTTCTTGTCGACGTGCCTTTCGAGATGTTCCGATTGTGATAGAGGGAATTGTTTTGACTGCAACTTTGAAGGAACTTCCCTTAGAAGAGTTTGATGTTATCTTGGGCATGGATTGGCTGAAAAAGCACCGTGCTATCTTTTACTGTAGAGATGAGAAGGTGGTATTGAGGGATTCCAAAGGGAAGAGAGTCTCTTACTTGAATGTAAAGTTGAAACCCTCTGTTAAGGTTGTTGCTGCTTTGAGAATGAAGAAGCTTTTTAAGAAGGGGAATGAAGTATTCTTGTGTAGTATCACGGACACCGCTGAAGGGAAAAAGCTTGAGGATATCCCTGTTGTTTGTGATTATCCTGATGTGTTCCCTGATGAGTTACCGGGTATTCCACCTGAAAGGGATGTGGAATTTTCTATTGACCTTGTTCCGGGCACTGCACCAATTTCTAAGGCCCCGTACCGCATGGCTCCGTCCGAAATGTTGGAGCTGAAATCTCAACTCCAAGAATTGATTGATAAGGGCTTTATAAGGCCTAGTGCTTCACCGTGGGGTGCTCCTGTGTTATTTGTGAAGAAGAAGGATGGTAGTATGAGACTGTGCATCGACTACCGAGAGTTGAATAAGGCTACGATCAAGAATAAATATCCTTTGCCTCGGATTGAAGATTTGTTTGATCAGCTGAAGGGTGCTGGAGTGTTCTCTAAGATCGACCTTCGATCCGGTTACCATCAAATACCGGTGAAAAAGGAAGATATTCCGAAGACTGCTTTCCGGACTCGATATGGGCACTATGAGTTCGAGGTCATGCCTTTTGGCTTGACTAATGCCCCCGCTGTGTTCATGGATCAGATGAACAGAACCTTTCATGAGTTGCTAGATGTCTGCGTGGTTGTCTTCATTGACGACATCCTAGTTTACTCGAGGGACGAAGAGGAGCATGTTGTGCGCCTTAAAAGGGTGTTGGATATTCTGAGGAAGCAAAAGTGGTACGCTAAGTTGTCAAAGTGTGATTTCTGGTTGAAAGAAGTCGTCTTTTTGGGGCATGTAATCAGTAAGGATGGTGTGAAGGTGGACCCCTCGAAGATTAAGGCAATTGTGGAATGGTCTAGCCCGACCAATGTGACGGAGGTTCGAAGTTTTCTGGGTTTGGCCGGCTACTACCGTCGATTTGTGCATAATTTCTCCCTTATTGCTCAGCCGTTGACTAAGCTATTAAAGAAGAATAGTAAGTTCCGTTGGACCGAGGAATGTGAGAAGGCGTTCCAGTTGTTGAAAGAGAAGTTGACTACTGCTCCGGTCCTTACCTTGCCGACAGAAGGGATTGGGTTCGAGGTGTATAGCGATGCATCTAAGAATGGTCTGGGTTGCGTGTTGATGCAAGATGGTAAGGTGATTGCTTATGCTTCTCGACAGTTGAGGGTACATGAGAAGAACTACCCGACACATGATCTTGAGCTAGCGGCTGTTGTTTTTGCATTGAAGATCTGGCGACATTATCTGTATGGGGTTCCATGTAAGATCTACACGGATCACAAGAGCCTCAAGTACATTTTCACTCAGAAAGAGCTTAATATGCGCCAGAGGAGATGGCTTGAGTTGATTAAAGACTATGACCTGACTTTGGAGTACAAGGAAGGAAAAGCGAATAAAGTTGCCGATGCCCTCAGTAGGAAGAGTGCTCACACATCGAACTACTTAAGGGTTTTGGCGGATGATTTGTGCAATGAGTTTCGATGATTGGAGATTGAATTTGTGCCCGAGGGTTGTGCTCAAGCTCAGTTGAGTGCCATGAGCATTGAGCCCACTTTGTTTACCGAGATACGAGAAAAGCAGAAAGCTGATCTAGTACTTCAGAAAATTCGAGCTGCGAAAGCTGCGGGCCGTGCCGAGGATTTTGAGATTTTGGGTGACGACAGTTTGAAGTTTAAAGGGAGATGGTGTGTGCCTAATGATTCAGCTTTGAAGGATCAAATTCTTAAGGAAGCTCATAACACACCGTATTCTGTTCATCCTGGTGGGTCTAAGTTGTACAAGGACCTTAAGACTCACTTTTGGTGGCCTAAGATGAAGAAGGAAGTTGCCGAGTTTGTTGCAAAGTGTTTGATATGTCAGAAGGTAAAGATAGAGCATCAGAGACCTGGTGGTTTGCTACAGCCATTGCCTATCCCTGCTTGGAAGTTCGACTCTATATCCATGGATTTCGTGATGGGACTTCCGAGGACTGTTGGAGGTTTAGATTCGGTTTGAGTGATTGTGGATCGGTTGACTAAGGTCGCTAGATTTGTTCCCATGAAGAAGACCTGGTCTATGGAACAGCTAGCCGAAGCCTACACTAACGAGATCATTCGACTTCATGGCATACCGAGGGAGATCATTTCTGACCGTGATCCACGTTTTCTATCGCAATTTTGGACTGCTCTTCAAGAAGCTTTTGGTACGAAGCTTAAGTTGAGCACTGCTTTTCATGCTGCTACCGATGGTCAGACTGAGAGGACCATTCAGACACTTGAGGACATGCTCCGCGCTTGTGCATTGGAGTTTCAGAAATCATGGGTTAAGTCATTGAGCTTAGTTGAGTTCTCCTACAACAATAGCTACCATGCGAGCATTCAGATGGCACCATACGAGGCACTTTATGGTCGGAAGTGTCGTAGCCCGATGTGTTGGAGCGACACCAGCGATACTTTGGTTTTGGGTCCTCAGTTGATTCATGATACAGTTGAGAAGGTCCGAGTGATTCAAGCTAAGATGAAGGCGGCCCAGGATCGTCAGAAATCTTATGCCGACTTGAAGAGGAGACCGATTGAGTTCGCTGTGGGCGACAAGGTTCTTTTGAAGGTCTCGCCTATGAAGGGAGTGTACCGGTTTGGGAAGAAGGGTAAGTTGACACCGAAGTATATTGGACCTTACGAGGTATTGGAGAGGATCGGCGAAGTGGCTTACCGTTTGGCCCTACTGCCCGGAATGGATAAAGTGCACGACGTGTTCCATGTTTCTCAGCTTCGACGATTCATCAGCGACCCGACTCAAGTTATACCCATCGATGCCGTAGAGGTTGAGCCCAATTTGACTTTCGAGGAGAAGCCCGTTCGCATTTTGGACCGTCAAGTTCGAGTTCTCCGAAGAAAGGAAGTGCCTTTAGTGAAAGTTCTGTGGCGCAGTCAGAAGTACGAAGAAGCGACTTGGGAGACGGAAGAAGCGATGCGCGCTAGATACCCCGAGTTATTTAGGGATTAGCTTCCGATGCTGTGATTGTGTTTTGTTTTGTTTGATTGTTCGCTGTGTGGCTGTGATGCTTTCTGGTTTTCTGTGGTCCTTGAAGTTTCGAGGACGAAACTTTTCTAAGGGGGAATGATTGTAATACCCCGAATATTTTAATAATATTTTTCATCATTATTTTCATTAAATAAATTATTCTCATTATTTTAATTTAATGGCATTTAATATTTTTAGGCTTAATTAATTTAATTTAATACCTTAAGCTTATTATATTTAAATGCATCTTTAAACATGATTAAATTTTGTGAATATTTTGGGGTTAGGAAAATTATATATTTTAGGACTAATATATTTAGACATTTCGGCCAACTTGTATTTATCATAATCCCTCTCTATTTAATCCCTCCTTAACCTAATTCACACTCATTCTACAACATAAAGTCCTAACTACACTAAAGCTCATCTCCCCCTCTCCCTTGTGTGTGCAATTCGGCCAAGCATCCCACCTTCCCCTCTCTCAAATTTTCGACCTCCTACCTCTACCACACCCCTTCATTGATTGTTCTCATTGCATACTTGAGGTTTAGAAGCTCAATTCAAGGTATTCCCCTCCCTTTTCCTTGTTAAAAGTTTCGACCATGACAAAGAATTTAGGGTTTAAACTTTTTGTTCAACAATTGTTAGGAAGTTGGTTTTGGGTTTGATTTGCTCCTTGGATTTGGCCATCAACACCTTTAATTCTTCCCTTGGATCATCAATTTGAGCAATAGGACTTAGCAATCAAAGGTAACTACTCTATCCATACTCCTACACTTAGGGTTGAATGGTAGAAATTAGGGCTTTTATGTTTTTTTTATGTGTTGGAATTGATTAAATTAATTGTAATAACTTGATTGGTATTGCTAGAATTTGAATTGGCATGATTTGTTTACTGATTTTGGTCAATTGGGTTGATAGAATTCGAATTATAGGGCTGGTATGATGATTTAAAAACTTGCACATAAGGTGTTTGATAGAATACCCTTGCTGGACAGCCTGCACAAAATTTTTCTAAATTCGTTTTAAATAGGTTATGGTTCTCAGAAACTTCTGAAATTTTTATATGTTTTAGATAACATGTTAAACTGAAAATTCGTAGAAGAAACCATGTCAAAATTCATTGGTTTTCATGTCCTAAAAATTCACCCAAAACTGTTGCTTGAAACTGCCCCTGATTGTTTTCAGCACTGACCTATAATGTTGAAAATTCATATCTTTTTGTGTACTTCGAATTTTTACATGAAACCACTTGCAAAATTTTTCTAAGATTATGAACTACAAAAGTGCTTTATATTTTCTCTTCTAATTCTGATGGTAAACTGGGGTTATACTGATTTTAAGATAGTGTAAAATTTGGTGCTCTGTTTCCAGGAATCTGTGATCAGTAATCTTTGGACGCTTTTAACTTTTGCTCTGGTTAATGAATGCATGAAATTCCAGTTGGTATTTGAAGATTATAATGCTATGTTGCTCCCTGAATTATTTCATGATTTTTGGACAAGTGCAACTATTTTATTCTGAATTTTGTTTTCCTGACCTGCTGCCTGCCCTGTTTTCGGGACAGCCTCACTGTTTGGCCTATATTTTTTTTTTGTACACTTATCCGAATGACACGAAACGAATTGCATTTTGTGTATATTAAATTGAACTTGGTTCCTTAAAATTTTGAGAATTTTTGGAAGAGTTTTCATATGGTTTATACTGTTTTGAAATTCAGGCAGTGGATCTGCCATATTTGGTGTTTTGGATTAAGGATGTTTTTATACCACACTTGGTGGATTTTTGATGAACTGAATTGGTTTATGTGGACACTTGGTCCTTTGGTTTTATATTGAGGAAGAATAGCCTATAATGGCATGTTTTGGACAATTGGTCCTTGGATTTGATGTTGATTTTGGGTTAAGCCTAAAGTGGCACCCTAATGTTGATTTGATGAGATTGGTTTGAAAATTGGTTTTTGATACACGATTGCATATGGGAGTTGCCGGACTGCGGTTTTTCTGGCATATGGACAGTGTTTCCCTTGTGATATTTTTGACCTCTTCATGGTGCACTTGGCCCATGATGGACTCACTTGACTGCGGTTTTTCTTGTGAGTGGTCCGACCTCTTCATTGGTATTTGTCCAATGATGGACTCTTTCGACTGCGGTTTTTCGATTGAGTGGTCATAGACCTCTTCATTGGTATTTGTCCAATGATGGACCTGCTTGACTGCGGTTTTTCGAGTAGGCGGTCTAGTCGTTCTCATTAGGCGAGTGGACTGCGGTTTTTCCCTCGTAAATGGGAGAGTTGGCCAGCTTAGACTTTTTGATTGATTGTGGGATTAGGGGACTGCGTTTTTTTTCCCGAGCGTCCGACCTATTTGCTATTCGTTGGCGATTTTGGATTGAGAAATTGACTGATGAGTTTTATATCCGAGACTGATTTTTTTTTATCATGAGATTTTTATACAAATGTTGGTTTGATTTCGTATCATGTTTCTTAATTTAATTAGTTTAAACTCTTTTTCTTCGCTTTACTTTATTCTTGTTTTATTAATTAAACTGTTTTACTCGCTCAGCTTTATTTCAATTTGTTTTTGCCTTATTTTCAAGCTATTCGGTTTTAAGTGTTCGAATATGGACACTGTAGTTACTCGTCACTAAGTGGCGACCATTTTTTTTCAGATTTTGTAGGTACCGATGCCGATGCTTGACGTGTGATTGTTGTGTCGTGATGGGACTTGGGCGAGTGGACGGATTCTTTTTAGGCATTAGCTACTATAGTTGGGCATATTACTAGACTTTATTTCATTTATTCATTTATTGCTTAACAATGGTTTGTAAGGATATTTATTTATTTATTTATTCATTACTTAGCATTTTTAAGGCTCAATTTATATAGTTAGATAGTTGGTTTGCTCGATGATTACCGATCTCGTGCATTGAATTCCGCCTTTGCACGCTTACCGAGGTCGGGGTTGTCACAAGTACCATTTTAAAATTTATATATATATATATATATATATATATATATATATATATATATATATATATATGCATCTTGTTTTAAAGAGGAAAAAAAATATTCTAAAGTCGCATGACAAAAAAATAAACGGTTTAAGAGATGAATACGAAATTAGATTAAAATTATGAAAAGATGATAGAAAAATGTGGGCAAAGTAAAATCAATTCTTTTAGTAATTTTGAAAAGTTTGAAAAAGATTTTAACAAAAATTTAGTGTTAACGTAAAAAAAGAAAGATGGTGCCAATATATAAATATTTTTTGTAAATCACCTTATAATAAAGTTTGTACTCAATTATGTTTAGTAAAAATAATAATAATTATCAATAATATTTTTATTTTGTGACAACTTACTAAGTTGTCATACAATTTTGTTTCAAATTATAAGATAATGCACGTCAACATGCTATATTTGCGGCAATTTTTTTAAATTACACCAAAAGTTGTGAAAAATGAAAATCGTGTGACAATTTTTTAAAATTATATTTGTAGAAAGCATTTAGCATAGAATTTTAAGTGACAATTTGTGACAATTATTTATTATCATATAAAATTTTGTTTGTGTGTTTATACTATTATGTGATAACCATTGTTGTCGAACGCGACATGATGATTTTTTTTTCTTTTTTACTTTTCAATCTCTAATTTACTATTTTCTTGTGTAAAAATTTATAGCCATTTTTAACAATTTTCACCTTTCTCACTTTCTTGACAAACCTCTTCAGACTATTTGGTTTTATAAAATTTGGGGAGTCCTTATACAATACGAGAAGTTATACAGTACGATTGGCACACCAAGTCATCCGTGTGTGATCAGTGGAAATTATACTTATTTATTTAGGTATTAATTGAATTAAAATGGAGCTTAAACGGAGAATATTTGACTAATTAATTATGTTTTAGGTTGCTAGAAAGTAGTAGTAGCAAAAGGACCAGCAATCTATTCACTCAAGCTAGAGACTGCTGGAATTGAGGAGATAAAAGATAAAGGCTCGCAACCTGATCACACAAGCTGAGAAGGCTGTTGAATTAGGCTTTATTGCTGCTGTTTCTAGAAGGAAGACAGTCCATAAGGCTGTGAGGACAATCACATGGAAATAAAGGAGACAACAACAAGTGGCAACACCTGCAGCAACCACCCACTAGCACATGGTGACACGCCATCCAAATGGAAAAGAGAGAAAGGAATGAGGAGAACGTAATGGAGTGTCCTTTGTTTTATTCAATTATTTATTTGTAGTACACATGTGATGAATTAGCCATTAAAGACTTGTCTATTAGTGCTCATTATTGTTATTTTTATTTTCTTTCTTGCAACTCTAAGGCTGCTTGGTGCATGAGCAGAAGCAGCAAGTAAGCTCCTCTAGTAGGCTTGAGCCTGCTTGACAGGCATGAGTAAGTGATATCTTTTCTTGTTATTTATGAGTAATATTTATTGGCGATTGTTTTATTGTGTAATTATTTCATATTGAGAATGGCCACCTCATACTAAGTAGATGTAATAAGACCGAGAGGATATTTACACTATGAAAAATCCATAAAACACATGTAATCTATGAGATCGAGAGGAGATTAGTTGTATGCTAGAGGTTTTATCTTTGATAAATGCTTGTAGAACTTAAAGCATGAAAGATTAATCTATGATGAAGAGATTTAAGTAGGTTAACTTTTTTAGAATCTATATGAGGGAGAAATCTAACTATGGTGAATTAAGAACAAAAAACCTTAGATCCATGTGTTTATCATTACTCTGAACAAATAAGGAAGAGTAAAACTGAAAGTGTTTGATGTTGCTTGCTCAAGTCTATGATCGTTATTATTGTTATTATCCCACAACCTCAGTTATATTTCAAGCAACTTAAAATCTACTATTATTTAATTTTATTTATTGTTATAATTCGATTACTATTAATTAAATCCAGATACTTGAAAGGAAATCAGATTTATTAATCTACTTGAATAATTTAAAATTGGTTACTCTTAGTCCCTGTGTATTTGACACTTGGATTTGCCATTTTTATACTACAACTGACCTAGTGCACTTGTTAGTGTACTTTTGGAGATAACAGTGTGCCAAGTCAATAGCATTATGAAAAATTGCACTCTAACCAATACAAAAATAACACGTAGTAATTAATTAATTATTTGTTTAATATGATTATTTAAATTAAAATTCTAGGAGCTAAAATATAAACCCGAAATGCTAATTTATCAACCCTAGACCTACAATATATGACGTGACATGATTTTATGTGCTTGACGCACAGATAACGTGGTGTTCCAGATGTATTTTATAATTTCTCATATAATACAAAATGAAAACACCAATTTTATTGCATCAATAATTTATTTAAACCTTAATTTGCTTTATACATATTTAATTAAAAAAAATCCTGAATTCTATCCTACCAACCCAACATTGACCCCGCCACATTTGACAACTTTTCATGCTTTCTTATATTTAGCAAACATGAAATTTTGGTCTCATGATTAATCGATTAATCTCAATTATTATCTCTGCAATCATGGTTTGCAACTTATTTTTTCCTGAATTTTCTTAATATTTTACTCAGTTACCCTTTACTTTTTTGAAGCCAAATGAATTTATCAAAAGAAATAAAAATATAAGATAAGAGTGAAATTTTATTATGGAGATCAAATAATGTGGTGGCGTTGGTTTTAGTGTTGATGATATTTAGTAGAATGAAGTATAACTGTAGAGCAGTGTAGCTTGCGTTTTAACGAGCAAGTGCACCCAATCACAACTAGTATAAAACAACTTTTTACGTCTGAGTATCGATCCCATGAGGGATGTGAATAAAGACTACTAGATTCTTAAAATCTTTATGTTATCCAATGGAACAAGATGAAAGTGATAAACTAATCTACCTAATCTACCTACGTAGGGCGACCATAAGAGAGTAAGTAAGGGATAAAACAAGGAATAAAAGTAAGTTAAGGTGTTGGGATCTTATTGAAGTCTAGCTAATCATGTATTTACTTGGGTTTTTGAGTTAGGAAGTTAGGTACTTTCAAGAAGAATTTAGGCTAAGGTAATGGTCATGCTACAAGGCCGACTATCTTATTCTCTTTAACCGTTTAGTCATTCACTTTAAAGGAAACTAAGATGCAATAAGTTCAATGAAAGTTAGGCTAAGTGTTAGTTAAGTATGAATCCCCACAATCTAACCTAAGGTTTGGTCATTCAATAGATTAAAAGGCTAAAAACTCTAGATCTAAGGTTCAAGAGCCAATAGCCAATGGTCAATCAAACATTTAAGATCTAATTATGGGTATCTAAGCCGTTTATAGATGCTGAAACAGGAAGCTACCAAAGGGCCATTTGCTGGATTGAAGACAAAGACAACTTGAAGGAGATGGAAACCCATTAAATGATTCCTGCCATGAATGTGTTTAAAGCCGGTGAAAGAAAATGGGTTCTTCAATTATTTTGGGAATGTAGTAGTTGTAGAAAAGAGAAGGATAGAAGATGGGTTTCATGAATGTGATTGCTGGAAAAAGATTCAATAATTTGGAAGATGACATTTGCAGATGGCAGAAAGATAGGCTATTGCAAATGGATAATTTCTTACAGATGCGTGAACTTCAGCTGGACAGGACTGGTGGTCTTTCAAGTGGCCAATAATAGGTGGACAGGTGGCCATTTATGATTGGACATGAGTGGCGGTCCATTCAGCAAGGGAGAGCTGATAGCCATTTACATATTACTCCTTTGAATTTCCCAAATTGCTACTCCAATCCTAATAGATTCCGCTGATTTGCAATTGAGCTCTTAAACTCCAATCGAAGAAGAAGGATATGACTATGTATATAATACAAATTCTTATTATAGAGGGACTACTGTATATATTTCACTCTTGTATTATTTGGGTATAAATACCCCTTGAAAATCAATACAATACACGGTTCACACTAGTTTTTCATGATATCAGAGCAATCAAGGGCCTAACATCCAACTAGCCCTTGGAACCCTAACCCTAGTCGTATTTTCTCTCCACCGATTTTCTTTTTCTACCGGCCACCATGTCTGACGTCGTTCCAGCCCTTGCAGCCGCTGCCCCTGGCAACACAGATGCCAATGAAACTGACCAGCTCTAACTTCCCCCTTTGGAAGACTCAGCTGCTCCCAATGATTAAGGGGAGTGGCCTTGACGAGCTCCTCGATGGCTCGGATCCAGCACCAGAGGAATTCCTTGATGACGGCGTGTGGAATCCAGCCTTCATTCTTTGGATGAGATGCGATCAACAGGTACTTTGCTGGATTTTAAATTCAATTTCAAAATCTTTATTGCCTCAATTGGTAGGCGTTACCACTGGTAGGGCCGCTTGGGATAAACTTAATGCTTCATATGTTTTAGGGTCTCTGTCCCAAATCGGTGAATTACGTAACCGTTTGCATACTTTGAAGCAAGGGAATAATGATGTTGCTAGTTATTTACAGCATGCTAAATCCATTTATGATTCATTGTTAGCTTTGGGATATCATGTTAGAAAAGATGATTTGATTGAGGCTGTTGTTGATGGGTTACATGAGAATTTTGATGCTTTTGTGAGAACTTTTGAGGTTCATATGGAGTCCGTTTTGTTTGATGGTTTATATGGGAGGTTGTTAACCGAAGAAAGAAAAATTAATCATCGTGTTAGTCACGAAAGTTCAGTCCCGTCTGCACATGTGACGGTGAGGCAGTAAGTAAAAGCACTAGGAATTTATACCGAACAGAATTCCGATCAGTATATCGCTGGTAGGGGCCGCGGTAGCTGTGGTGGCAGAGGCCATGGACGACAACAGTATTAGTAGTTTTAGCCGTATGGTTATGGTGGCAGCTGTGGCACAGGCTATCAGAATGGAAATCAGTTTTTTACTGGGAATGTCACCACTTCTACAGGGTATGATGTTGCCACCGTAGCAACTGTAAGGGGAATGACCATTATGCCAGACGATGTCCATCACCGAGACTTCATCCTCCCCAACGCCGAAACCCTCAAGCCAATCACACTACAGTTGCTCCTCATCCACCTCCTACTCAGCTGTGGACAGGTACAACCCATCATCTCACCTCGGATATGGGTAACCTGGTTCTTCACTCTGACTACACTGGACCGAAAGAAGTCATTTTGGGTCATGATTCTAAACTCCCTATCTCTCGTATTGGTCAGTCTTTATTTCATACGTCTGATAAATCTCTCAAATTATCTAATGTTCTTCATGTTCCATAGTCCAATTCTAATCTTATATATATTTCTGCTCTTACTAATCATAATGATGTTTCCGTGGAACTCTTTAATGATTGTTTTGTTGTGAAGGACCTGAAATCCAGGAAAGTCATTTATCAAGGGCAGAATAGAGGGGGCCTCTATACTGTGCTAAAAATTTCAGCCTCACCTGCTCGGATTCATCTCACTTCCCTCTCCACATGGCATGCAAGGCTTGGACATGCAGCATTACCTGTCATCAGAAAAGTCCTTAGTTAGAATAATTTATCAGTTTCCAATAAATTAGAGTCTTTTTGTTGCTCCAGTTGTGCTGTTAGCAAAAGTCACAAACTTCCTTTTGTTGAGTCATCTTTTCAGGCGAACCGGCCTTTAGAAATTATTTGTTCAGATCTTTGGGGTCCATGTGCAATCATATGATAATTTTTCTTATTACGTGCTTTTCTATGATCATTACAGTAAATTCAGTTGTATTTATTTCTTGAAATACAAATCTGATGCTCTTGCTGCTTTCATTAAATTTTGATCTTTAGTGGAAAAACAACTTGAATACATAATTAAGTCTTTTCAATCTGATTGGGGTGGGGAATTTCAGTCAATTTCATCCTACTTGTCACAACATGGTATACAACATCGGGTTTCCTATCCGTACACTCCAGAGCAGAATGGGTGTTTGAAGCGGATACACCGCCACATTGTTGAAACAGGTTTGTCTTTACTAGCACATGCAAATTTAGACAAATCATTCTGGACCCATGCCTTTGATACTGCTATCTACCTCATAAATCGTATACCCACTAAATTACTTGATTTTGTATCCCCTTTTGAGAAACTACTGCATTCCTCGCCTGATTATAATTTTCTTCGTGCTATCGGTTGTTTGTGTTACCATTGGCTTCGTCCATACTCTGCATCTAAACTTGATTATCATTCTCGTTCGTGTATTTTTGTCAGTTTTAGCCACTTACACAAAGGCTATCGCTGTTTGGATTTATCTACTGGCAAAATTTTTATCTCATGCCATGTCATTTTTTATGAACAGTTGTACCCATATCCAGGGATGACTTGAATTCATGATTCCACAACGTCGCCCTCTACTACCAACCCAATGCTGCAAATTCCTGCTCTCTCCAACCCGTCCACATCAACCCACCACTAAACATCCCTCCTATAGCCCTTACACCGCCCATTACCTACCACCGTCCCCAGCCCACCCCCGATGCACAGCTCACCCCCACACAACCCATCTTCGCCTCCGCCCTCTACTACAACCTCGCCCTTTGCTCCACAACTAAACCCGACCCCCAGCGCCCAACCCCCTGCCACCACCTCGCCTCTCCCAGCACCTGTCTAGCCTTCACCGAATCCTGTCCCCACCAGCAGTACCACTCCACCTAGTATTCCCCTTGTTGTGGATTTCACAGCCTTGTCTCAGGCCCCTGATGATAATATTCAACCCAATTCAACACTAGCCCCATGTCCTATGGTCACTGGTTCTCAAACCGGGTCCTCCCGACCCCGGGCTATAAATATGACAGTTGTAGAAGTAGATCCAGTAACTTATACAGAGGCTGCTAAGTCTCATCATTAGCGAGTAGCTATGGCAGATGAGTTTAATGCCTTGATTGTTAACGGCACTTGGGAGTTGGTGCCTCCTCTAGCAGATGCAAATATAATAGGTTTCAAATGGGTTTTTAAAACTAAACGCAAGGCTGATGGTTTGGTTGATCATTACAAAGCAAGATTAGTTGCCAAGGGGTATCACCAACGCCCGGGCATGGACTTTACAGACGCTTTCAGCCCTGTTGTGAAGCCTACTACAATTCGGCTTCTTTTAGCTTTGGCTGTCTCATTCTCCTGGCAGGTGTTACATTTAGATGTCTCTAATGCTTTTCTCCATGGTGATCTTTAGGAGAAAGTATTTATGCAGCAACCCATTGGTTTTGTTGATCCTACATGCCCCTCTCATGTCTGTGCTTTGCGGAAATCCCTTTACGGACTCGAGCAATCACCTCGTATGTGGCATAAGTGTCTTACTGCAGCTTTGCTTAGGTTTGGATTCTATGTTCAAAGGCGGATATCTCGTTGTACATGTTTCGGTCCGGTGAGGTTGTTATCTTTTGTCTCATATATGTTGATGATCTTCTATTACTTGGCAATGATACACGGCATCTCCAGTCTTTAGTTGATTATTTATAGAGTCAGTTTGCAATCAAGAATTTGGGACGTGTTCAGTACTTTCTTGGTCTTGAAATGCAGTGGGGGAATGATGGTTTGTATGTCAATCAACAGAAGTATATTCGAGATTTGTTGGAAAAGTCTGACATGTTTGGTTGTAAGTCGTTGAGCACTTCAGCCTGTGTCTCTGCAAAACTTTCAGGTTCCGGGGCTGAGTTGCTAGCCGATGGTTCTTTGTACCACAATATTGTTAGCGGCCTTCAGTATTTGACTGTCACTAGGCCTGACATTGCTTATGTCATCCATAAAGTTGCTCAATACATGGATGCCCCAACTGATCTGCATTGGCAGGTAGTCAAGCATATTCTGCGCTATCTCCAGGCATCCTCTTCTTATGGCTTAGTGTTTCAGCCTGGTCCTCTTACACATTTACAAGGTTTTTTAGATTCAGATTGGGGTGGTGACTGTGATGATCGGTGCTCTAACACTGGTTTTGCAATTGTCTTAGGTGCCAACTTGATTCCCTAGGCCTCTCGAAAACAGAGAACGATCTCCCGCTCCTCCACCGAGGGCGAGTACCATGCCTTGGCCACCACGACTTTGAAACTTTCCTTGCTCATTTTGCTGCTCATGGACATCGGGTTTCCCCTCTCTCAGCCCCCTGTGCTTTGGTGTGATAACTTAAGTGCTACCTATCTGACGACGAATCCTATTTTTCATTTCTGGAGAAAACATCTTGAGATCGATTTTCATTTTGTCCGGGAACGGATGGCAGCAAAGTCTCTTTCTATTCGTTACCTGCCCACGGAACATCAGCTTGCTGATTTGCTCACCAAGACACTTCCTAAGGCTCGTTTTTTGTTAATAAGGGATAAGTTGCGAGTTGTTCCCCCTGCTCAACTTGCGGGGGTGTGATAGGACTATGTATATAATACAAATTCTTATTGTATAGGGACTGCTATGCATATTTCACTCTTGTATTATTTAGGTATAAATACCCCTTGAAAATCAATACAATACACAATTCACACTAGTTTTTCAAACAATACTACAAGAAATTCCCAAAATCACTCCCATACACCAATAAAATCAAATGCATTTGAGAATTAAAAACACTTAATTTCTAAGACTAACTAATAGCTATGCTCAACTACAATGGAATTAATTGGAATTTGAATTTGTGATAGATTATCCATTTTTTAGAATGATTGATGCTAATACAGATTCCAACGGGAATAAAGCCAACGACTGTGGTAAACAAATTTATCGACAGTGTAAGCAGGTCAGAACAGTAATCGTAGCCCACCTTACAAAACAAAATGCTAGTTCTATTCTTATATCATCAATTTCTCTCTATATACATATTGCAGTCCTTTTTCTTTTTCTCTAGTTTGAGTTGGTTTTTAATAATCAGTTGCGGAGCAACAGACTACGTACATATGATTGTAAAAATTTTGTTGAATTGTTTCTTAATTGATAGACTAATTTTCATTAGTATAACATATAATATAAATTAAAAATCATTGGTTTTTTTTGTTGTTTAATACATGAAAATATTTGCTGTTGCTTGAACTACACCTTTAAGTTCTAAATATTTTCATTTGAATACTTATTCTATGTTTTATATATGAAAGCATTACAAGGTAAAAAAAAAATTCCTTGTTTTGCTAATGAGTGAAATTTTTTTTCACTAAGGTATAAGTAATTGTACCTTTGTATCTTAAGGCATAACCAAGGTATAATCACTGTAATAGTGTATCTTAAGGTATAACTAAGGTATAATCATTGTAATATTGTATCTTATGATATGACTAAGGTTTAATCATTGTAATAGTATATCTTAAGATATAACTAAGGTATAATCACTGTAAAAGTGTTATTATACCTTAGTTATATTTTTTATACTCTTATTATATCTTAGTTATACCATTGTATAACTGTTATAACTTAGTTATACTTTAGTTATACCTTTGATACTCTTATTATACCTTACTTATACTTTTGTACAACTATTATACCTTTGATGCTCTTATAATACCTTTTGTTACATTGATTATACCTTAGTTATACCTTCTGATACACTGATTATAACTTAGTTATACTTAATGATACACTGATTATACCTTATTTATACATTGTTTTAGTATTATAGTGTATGAGGAGTGTACGACAGTGTAAAAGTAGTATGTAACAGTGTATAAGCAGTGTATAACAATGTATTTACAAGTTGTATAAATATTATACCTTAGTTATACCTTGTGATACACTGATTATACTATAGTTATACATTATTTATACCTTTGTAAAATAGTTAGCCCTTGTTTATACATTCATTATACCATCTGATACTTTGATGTGATGAGGATATTTTCCTAGATTAGAATTCTTCCTATTATGAATTATGTAAATATAGCATGTATCCTAATTAGAGTGCCATTACTTCTAAAGGAAGAATCCTTCTCTAATACGGATTCCTAAAACCTATTAGTGTTGTATATGTATGTAACATTAATCAATGGAAAAGCTAAGGGTTGCAATTTGTTTTATGGTATCAGAGCTAGGGTTTCATTATGTCTAGCTCATCTTCTCTCTCTATAATTAGCGGCGGAACTGACGTGTTCGGCACAGCCACCGCTGCCCCTAGCAACACAACCACCACTACTCAATTTTCATTCCCACTGCTACTCTCCTTTACACCCTTTTTGACCACCACATCCCATATTTCTTCTTCAATTTCCCATGGCAATCCCTCAATCGGTGCACTCTCTATCACCACCACAACATACACCTCACCGGTCCATCCTTTTTCATCGACTTTTCCCTTACTGATGTTCATCAACACGTGGGCTATTGCAGCTCCAACATCTATGTTCATCGAACAAACTTTTTCAACCACCTATCTCCTTCCCTAATCTCACCGGTATTATTACATCAAAACTGAATACCACCAACTTTATGGTATGGAAGGCGCAACTTATGCCTTTGTTGAAGGGATGGCGGCTTGTGCATCATATTGATGGAATTTAACCTACACTAATTCAATTCTTACCAAATGGAAGCGACAATCTAGATTATATTGCATGGGAGCAGTGTGACTAGAAAGTATTAAGTTAGATATTTGGTTCGATTAAGCCACATTTGATGCCGTATGTTAAGTGCTAGCAGTGTGTTTGAAGCCTCCGGATTGCATGCACATAGCTGACATTTACGAACTCAACTACTCATAATCAAACAGAGAAGTGATTCTGTTGTTGCTTATATTCAAAAGTGAAAACTATTTATGATCACTTGAGGAATTTGCAATGTAAAATGACTGGTGATGAACTTTGTCATGTTATTTTGATAGGATTACATGATGATTACCATCAATCTACTTGTACTCTGGAAACTAAAATGGATCTGTTTACTTTTGATGATATTTATGCAATGCTTTTAACTAAAGCAATACATATTAATAGGGACCGTGTAACTAATGTTGACATTTAGCCCATAGCTCTTATTAGTGCTCATTCTCAGACCTTTTCTATGGGTCGTGGATGTGGTGGTGGAGGACGGTAGTCTAGAAGAGGTGGTAGAGGTGCTGGCCGATCCTATTCCACCTCTTCACATCAAAATTTTGCTCAATCGGGTTCAACTATTGATATCAATCAAGTGGTTTGCTTCAAGTGTTGGGGAACCAGACAATATGCCAACAAGTGCCCCTCTCCCAACCAAAACCTAAACTTGAGATCCCTTTCCACAAATCTGGCCACCACATCACACACATTGCAACCTTGGATTATGGACTCCGGAGGCTCTCATCACTTGACCTCGGACTTGGAAAACTTTCATCTTCATTCTGACTATATCGATCCTGAAAAGGTCTCCATCGATAATGGTTCTAAACTAAAAATCCCTAGTGTCAGGTCTTCTTCTTTTAACATTGGGTCTGATTCCTATTCGTTTCACAATAATTTACATGTCCTCATTCAACTCATAATTTATTATCTGTTTATGCCTCGACTAACTCTAATCCTAAATCTGTGGAATTTTTCTCCGATTGTTTTGTCATTAAGGATTTACAAATAGGGAGAGTTCGATATTGCGGCCTAAGTAACATGTCCACATATGCCCAAACAAAATGGTATTGCTAAACGTAAGCATCGTCATGTTGTTGAAACAGGTATCACTTTACTTAATCAACCAAAATTACCTCAATCTTTTTGGTCTTATGCCTTTGACACTGCAGTCTATCTTATTAACCGCACTCCTATGGCTCAATTGCAGTATACATCACCTTACGCTAAATTATTTAAAGAATCACCTGATTACAATTTTTTACGAGTATTTGGTTGTTTATGCTTTCCATGGCTTCACCTTTATTCTAAAAAAAAAAAATTAGAACCCCGCTCCACACCTTGCATTTTTATCTATTATAGTAAACTCCATAAGGGATATCATTGTTATGATCCTCAGTCTGCCAAAATTTTTGTCTCACATCATGTTTCATTTAATGAACATGTTTTTCCTTTTCGAGATCAAAGTGATGCGGAGTTGCCATCTTCACTAAGTCCAGGTCTGATCCGGCCAGCTCTACAAATACAATTTCCTACATCACAACTTACTCCACCTACACCAAACCCTACGGCCCCTACTGAATTGAACCCTCCTACTCACCTAATTACTCTAAAAGAACAACCCATCACATAAACTGAACCCATAAATCACCCAACCAACCCGGTTTTTGAGCCACCTGTAGCTAATCCCCCTATTCCCGACACTACAACAGCCATCGTTCCTTTTGCAGTTGATCTCATAACTTATGGTCCTTAGCAAAATATGGCTCGACCAAAGCCCAAGACTGATTTGACCCACAACATGCTCACCCGGTCGAAATCTAGTTCATTAAAACCATAAGCATTTTCTTCTACTTTTGAGTAGGTTTTTGAACCCACATGTTATACACAGGCCATGAGGCACCCACACTGGGTTGATGCCATGCAAACTGAATATCAGGCACTTCTCTCGAATCAAACCTGGACCTTGCTTCCTCCTCATTTGTCATAGAATTTTGTTGGTAATAAACAGGTATTTCAGTTCAAGCAAAAACCCAATGGTACAGTGGAGCGTTACAATGCCTGTTTAGTTACCAAGGGTTTTCATCAGCAACCTGGAGTGGATTTCTTTTAGACATACAACTTAGTTGCTAAACCAACCGTTATTCGTACTTTGTTATCTTTATTTGTTTCTCTTAAGTGGCACACTCTTTAGGTTGATGTTTCTAATGCTTTTCTACAGGGTGATTTGGAGGAGGCCGTGTATATGTCTCAATCAATCGGTTTTGTTGATACTAAAAGGCCCAATTTTGTTTGCAAACTACATAAGTCTCTCTATGGTCTCAAACAGGCTCCGCGAATGTGGCAAAAAAATTGACTGATGCTTTACGACATTATGGTGTTCTTGATTCTAAATCCGATACATCATTCTACTTCTATCACTCCAGTGACATCTCTATTTTTTGTCTCATTTACTTTGCAATCTCTTGTCACTACTCTTCAGTCTCCATTTGCCATTAAAAATCTTGGCCGGATGTCTTATTTTTGGGGTATTGAAGCACATTGGCAATTGGATGGATTATTTTTGAATCAGTTGAAATATGTTCAAGATTTGCTCGCTAAAGCTAAGATGATTGATTGCAAAGGCATGTCTGCTCACATGTGCCCAAAAACTCAACTTCGTCTTCGTGATAGTTTTCCATATGCCGATCCTACAATATATCAATGTATTATCGGTAGCCTTTAGTATCTCACATTAACTCGGTTCGATACTTCCTTTTCGATGAATCAGTTGTCTCAGTTTATACATGCTCCTATAGAAAATCATTAATCTGCTGTCAAATGGGTTCCTTGCTTCTTGAAATTTTCAGCTTCTCATGGTCTCAAAAGTTTGTCCTTCCTCTTTGGTTTAGTTACATGGTTATAGCGATGCATACTAGGCTAATAATCTTGATGATCGTAAATCCACATCCATGTTTGCCATCTATTTAGGCATGAATCTTATTTCATGGAGTAGTAAGAAGCAAAGCACAGTCTCTCGCTCTTCTATCGAAGCCAAATATCGGGCTTTAGCCTTTGTCACTTATGAAATTAGTTGGTTACATAATTTGCTTTCTGAGATCTGGATTTCTTTCTTTATCCTCTCCTCTGGTGTTATGGTGCGACAATTTATCTGTTGCTTATTTGATAGTCAATCCTATCTTTCACTCTCGAAGTAAGCACTTGGAAGTTGACTTCTATTTTGTTCGTGACCGAGTTACACAAAAGTCTTTTGTTGTTCGTTACATCTTAACGGTTGACCAAAATGTTGACATTTTACCAAAGCCTTTCACAAAACTCAGTTTGCACTTTTGAAGTCCTAGTTGCGCATGGTTTCCTCACCCGTACAACTTGCCCGGGGGTGGCGGGGTGATGAGGATATTTTCTTGGATTAGAATTCTTCCTATTGTGTATTATGTAAATATAGCATGTATCCTAATTAGAATGCCATTACTTGTAAAGGAAGAATCCTTCTCTAATAGGGATTCCTAAACCCTATTAGTGTTGTTAATATATGTAAAAGTAATCAATGGAAAAGCTAAGGGCTGCAATTTGTTTCATGGTCATACCTTTTGATAAACTGATACACTGATTTACCTTAGTTGTACTTTCTGATAAATTGATTATACCTTAGTTATACTTACTGATACACTGATTATACTTAATTATACCTTATTTATACATTGTTCGTACCTTACTTATATATTGTTTAAGCATTGTAATGTATAAGCAGTAGCAATCTATAACAGTGTATAACAATTTTACAAAGGTATAACTAATGTATGATAAAAGTATCAAAGGTATAACTAGGATACAACAATGATTATATCTTAGTTGTACCTTAAGATACAATATTACAGTGCTTATACCCTAGTTATACCTTAAGATAGACTTAAGATGCAGTCCCAATTATGAACTCGAAAAAGATGCAGTCCCAATAATGTAGTCCTAAAATACCGTTCTAAAGTGTAGTCGAAAAAGATGTAGTCCCAATAATAAAATGCAGTCCTAAAATACAGTTTAAAAAGATGATCTCCTAATAATACAAGGCCAATAACAAAATGCAGTCCCAAAGTGCAATCATAAAATACAGTCCCAAAGTATAGTCCTAAAATGTAGTCTCAAAGTGCAGCAAAAGATGTAGTCCCAATAATAAAATGTAATCCCAAAGTGCATTCTCAAAATGCAGTCTAAAAAAATGCAGTCCCAATAATAAAATGCATTCCCAAAGTGTAATCCCAAAGTGCAGTCCTAAAATGCATTCCCAAAGTACAATCCAAAAAGATACATTATGAATAATTATATGCAGTCTCGAAGTGCAGTATCAAAATGCAATCTAAAAAGATGCAGTCCCAATAATGCAATCCCAATAATAAAATGTAGTTCCAAAGTGTAGTAAGGTTTATTATAACGAAGGTTTAATAGTGTATAAGCAATGTATAACAATGTATGTATAATATTATATAAGCAATATATTTACAATACCTTAGTTATACCTTGTGATACTCTTATTATACCTCAAAAATGCCTTTGTACAACTGTTATACTTGTGATGCTTTTATTTTACCTTACTTTCACCTTTGTACTACTGTTATACCTTAGTTCTACCTTTGAAACTCTTATTATACCTTAATTATTCCTTTTGATACCATTAGATGATACATTTGAAAAAAAAGGAAAAAAATATGTATATATAAATCTCATTTTGAAGAAAAAAAAATACTTTCTAAAATCGCATGACAAAAGATTAAACAGATTGAGAGATAAATACAAAATTAAATTAAAATTATAAAAAGAAGAGAAAGAAATGTGGACAAAGTAGAATCATGTGTTTGAATAATTTTGAAAAGTTTGAAAGTGATTTTTGCAAGAGAAAAATATACAAAAGATATGAATTAAGAAGAAAAGACAATTTAACAATTATGAAAGAAGTAGAAAAGTAATTTTGAAAATGTAGAGAAAATCTCAAACTGTGGTACTTTTGACAATTTCTCATTTTTTTTTCTTTTTTACTAGCTTATTGAATTTTGAACTATTAACTAGAATTTTCTTTTCGGCGATTTGGCAAAAACACTAGGATTATAAGAATATATTTCTCAAACATGAAAAAAGGCTTGAATTCTTTTTAAAAGATGAAAATTAATAGTAAATATTTCTTAAATACCAAATTCCGTTATTCATAAATATATTCAAACTATAAAAAATAAAACACAAAATACAATCCTGTAAATATTATATATTTTACAATCAGAGTTATAGTGTAATAATTGTGTCACGGATGCCATATTGATATCTTAGTGTATCTTGACAAAATGATGGTGATATCTTCTTTATTCTGTTGACATCACTATAAAATTCCAGTAAAACTCTTGTATATGCCTTTTTGTTTTTTCAAGAGGGAGTTTAGTTCTAGTGGAGAGAAAAAAAAATTGAATTTTTTTTAGAAATAAAGCAAAATAATTTTGTATTTCACAAAAACGAAGTTATTTTTCAATAGAGAAAGAACATACATATTTATTCTCTTCCTAACCATTATTTTCTTTTGTAATTATTATTCTTTCCAGATATGAAAAACTATTTTATTTTTAAAAAAACTATTTTATTTGATAAATATTTGAGTAAAGAAAATTATTTTTCTTAAATTAAGAGGAGTACTAAAATGTTTTAAAAGTTGTTACTATTTGAAAAATTAATTTTTCTATATATTAATCTGTTGAAATCCAAATATAATACAGTTATATTAATATAGTAGTAATAATAATTATGATAGTTATTATAGTGATTTTAAATAAAAGATGCATTAAACTTTTTTTTAAGTTTATTTGATATAAAATTATATTTTGACAATGTAAATTATTGGCATATTTATGAAATAACAAATTTTAAAAAATACAATTAATACTTAACTTGCTCAAAATTATAATTTTATTTTTTTATTTATATTGGTAATGTAAATAATTATTAAGTTTTACACATATATATAGCCGCTCCACAGAAACAGTTATTTATTATTATATTGTAAAACATTATTAATTAGACAACGAGTTTTCAATGATTTCAAATTGATTAATCGACTCTACTTATTAAGAAAAAGATTAAATGTAAAAATATCTTAAATATTAATTAAAAAGTTCAATTTTATCCTTAATATATTAAATTGTTTAACTGTGACCATAACATTGTTATTTAAGGTTAAACCTCTCTTGAACTTCCCTTTTTTTTTTTTTTTTTTTTTTTTTTTTTTTTGTCTATTTCATTAACACGTGATCACATTAACGCTTTGTGATTACTGAAAAAAACTAAAAATAACCTATTTATTAATTAGACCTATCTATTTTTTTTTTCTCATGTTCACTCTCATCATTTTTAACATGGGAGCTACTAATAAAGGGTCGACCATTTTGCTAGTCTACTTAACTAATTATCCAAAATTTTGATTAGCTACAACACAGATTTACGAAATTTAGTTGCTTTACTAATAATAAGGTGTTGATGTGGTTAAATGTCAACAGAACTAACAGAAAATTGAGAAATTATGTTATTCACGAGCTAAATTAGGTGGTAACGTTACCCTCAATTCTACCATTTAATACGTTAGGGGTAAAGTTGCAGTATCAATTGACTCCTTTAAATAGGCATTTGGAATCAAATCAGCCTAGAATATATAACACGTGTGAGCATATGATTGGTGGTTTTTGGACATGTGTCACTTTTTTGATGATGACTCATGTCATTTTGTACTAATTTGAATTACTCGTTTATGTTGGTATTTGAAATCAAACCAGTCTAACATAACATGTGTTAATATATTGTTTTTCAATATATAAGTATCAATTTTTCAAATACCAATAAAATGTAAAATATCATTAAAGAATTTTATTTCGGAAAATAAATTTTTTTTTCTTTTCTTATATTAGATTTTGGTACATATATCTATATGCTGTCAGTTAGTTCAAGTCAGTTGTTAGAGGATTTTTAGTTTACGTGTTTTTTTTCTTTAAGTTCTCTTTAATTGGTTAAATTGTACCGTGGTGCATTAAAGTTTCGGGGTTTTTTTTTTCTGCTCACTAAAATTTAATTTGTATGAATAAAATCAATAATTATACATTTCTGAATTAATAAAGCCATTTTCACCTAATCTATGTATTAATATTTGGTACCACAATAACGACGTCTAAAGTCAATATCAAGTGTAATTTGTAAATCTGGGCCTATATCAACTCCAACCAAATTTAAATTTTAAATTTTTTTTTTCTATATAGGGCTATACACGTAAGTGCTATCTCGATGACATATATCAATTTTTTTATTAGCTATAGTTTACATGGCAGCATAGTGGTAGATTAAACGTAGTATTTTGTTCTTTTGTCATGATTTCAGTGCTAGATTTTGACATATTAGGGCTAGTGTAACTTTCATTACAAGAAGTGTTAAATTTAGCAACATATAAAAAGTTGCAGCAAATTGAATTTTACTATCAAAAAGCTTTTTTAGCAGCAATATTCAAAAGTTACAGCAAAAAAACACATTTTGCAGTAAAATTATATTAAATTTTTCCATACTAACATGTGTGGGTTTGAACTAAATTGACGGAAAATTATACATTGAACATGGTCCATGTGGCCCTTTCTAATGAAAAACTGACACATAAGTGTTTTTTATTTTCCCAATGCTCATATTGCTTACGTGTCAGTTTTTTATTGGATCGGTCCATATGGACCAGGTCCACTATAAAATTTCTCCTAAAGTGACTCTAAATATTAATTTTGGACAAGTATCACTTCTCTGATGATGACTTGTTTCATTTTGTACTAATTTGAATTACTCCTTTATGTTGGTATTTGAAATCAAACCAGTCTAACACAACATGTGTCAATATATGATTGGTTGTTTTTCAATGTATATGTATCAATTTTTCCATGCTAACATGTGTGGGTTTGAACTAAATTGACTCTAAATATTAATTTTAAGAGCTAAATTAATATTTGAAGTACACTTGTTCGGACTAAATCAAAATTTAAGTAAAGTTTAATTTGGTTTAATTTTTTAAAGAAAAAAGGAGACTTCACTTAATATATTAAAATATGTGCAAATCATGACTATGTATAAATAAGAGGAGGGCAAAGAATAATAAGGCAGACTTATTAGAACTAAATGTTAAGATATTAGAACTAAATGTTAAGAATAATAAGGCAGACTTCACTCAAAATAAATTTTGTTGTTAAAGAGTTATTATAGCAGCAATATTTTAAAAATTGTTATTTATATTTATAAAATGACAACAAAAGTATATGGTTTTTTTTTTATTGTAAATATATATGTATATTTACACACGATTTTAGGGTAATAACATGCAACGATTTTTATTTTATACCATAAAACTTTCTCGTTAAAATAAATTTTGTTGTTAAATATTATAGGGTAAAAATTGTTGTGCCTGTTATATATATTTATACTTATATTTGAACCAATGGCAGCATTTTTTATACATTTGACAGCAGAAGGATTCTCTATCAAATCTAATATATCTTCTATTGTGTTTTTATTTTTATTTTTTTTATTTTTAATTTTAGTTTTGTTGTTCTCTCGAATCTCTTTATGTTAATTTCATTTTCTAAATTTACAGATCATAATCTCACATAAAATACATTAACCCTTTGGGTTAAATATTATATGCATTAGTTTTTATTTTATCATCTAAAAATATCAAGAAAATTACCAAATAGCTAATATAATTTGCTCATTAAATGATGCAGCAGAAGTTGTCAATGGTCAAAAGGGTGAAGTAATTTTGAAGGAAGATGGTGTGTTGGATGATAATGGAAATGCAAATAATGGAAATCGTGCAAATAATCGAGATAAACCAACATATCGTTGTAAGCCTGGTCAATCAAATTGCTGCCCTGCTTACAAGCCTAAATGTTAAGCCTGGGAAAATTATATAGAAGCTTGGGGTCAAATGTGATCAATTAGCAGAAATAATTGCCAAGCTTCCGACAAATATATACTTGTAATGTGATGTAAGATCAACATGTACGTTTTTTTCTATAATAATATGAGCAATTTCATTGTTGTTAATTATAATTTTTTTATTATTATTATTTATTTATGAACTTTTAATTTATTCCTGAAGTGATGTTCTTGACCGTACACGGAAAGAAAAATTAAGAGTTGTGTAATTTATCCATTTTGCTCCCAAATCTGAATGTGAAAAATCAAATGTTGCTAAAGAAATTTATTAGATATATTGAAGTCAATTTTTCCTAAATCTTGTTAGCAAACACGTGCTCCTCATGTACTTTCTTTTCTCACTTTAGGTTGACCGATTATATAAAGCTTTCTTTGTACTCTGCATCTTAAATTCAATCACTTCTTTTCTTCTTTTGTAATAAAATTTGATTAATTAATAAACTAATGCGAAATCAATATTAATCCTTGCTGTTCCAGCCACCTGCTTTCATCACTCTCAATAAGTCAGAGCATTTGCACAAGAATTATCTTTAATTCTTTGTTTCTCATTTTCACCACTCTTCTCTAACTAGAAGAGCTTTATATGGCAATCTCGCGATTTATTCAGCAGCTTGTGCCTCTCGCACCTCCATTAAATGCAAAATCAATACTAATCGTTGCTGTTCCAGCCACCTGCTTTCATCTCCCCCGCCTATCTGTCATCACCGGACAGACCCATAATTTTGTTTTGTTAGCTTCTTTATATGGCTTGTTCTATACATCCAACAGGTTTAGTATTAACTGAGATTCACTAGTCAGCTTGATGGAAAATTTGTTGATGATCTAGCCACTTTAATATATCATATTAGTGTTATTTTTGTTTCGCTAAACAATTTATTGGTTCCTATATTTTTACATATTACTTGTATGTAGTAATTATAATTATTTTGAAAAACACTTGGAATATATATTGTAATATGTAAAACTATAAGGAGTAATAAATTATTAGTATTTACCTATGGAAATCAATTGAGAATTTATTCTTAGAGTTTCTTTCTTTAGTGTGAGAATTTTATGCAGTAAACCTGGTTCACAAGTACTCTTTCAATGAGAAATCAACACATATGTATTTTTTTTTATTTTTTCGATGTACTTTTAATTTTCCAATACTCATTTTACTTGTTTGTTTAATTTTCATTGGACTGGTCCATATGGATCAGGACCATTTTAAAATTTCTAGACCTTCTCTCTTCTTCAATTTCACACTCAACTTTAACGCTGAACACTTTTACATGTTAAAATAAGAGAAACAGTTAAAAATACCCATGTTTTAGGTTTTGTTTCTGGACTCTACTTTTTCAAAATTACTTTTCCACCTTTTTTAGTTTTCATAATTGTTGAATTTCATATTTTTCTCAATTCATATCTTTTATACATTTTCTCTTGCAAAAATCTCTTTCAAACTTTTCAAATTCACTCAAGTATGTACTTATACTTTGTCCACATTTCTCTGTTTTCTTTTTATAATTTGAATCTAATTTTGCATTTATTTCTCAGTCAGTTTGTTTTTTTTGTCGTGCAACTTTAAAAAGTTTTTTTTTTCCTCTTCGAAACAAGATACATATGCATATATTTTTTTTTCGACATTTTTTTTTGCTAAGGTATAATTCATTATACCTTTGCATCTTAAGGTATAATCACTGTAATAATTATTAATAATATAGTGATTATACATTAGTTATGTTGGAAATTTGACAAATATATTGGATTATATATTAGTGATTATTTGTCAACTTTGGGCCAAATTATATTATGGAAAGGAAGCGTATTTAATTAAATGATTAGTGTCATTGTATAGTACGTAACGTGAGCTTTCCAACGGTATATAATTTACCCAAAACGGACAAGTAGTGAATGAGAAATTGTTGCTCAAAGTTAGCCTAATGGAATGGAATATTTGGAGAAAAATTTGGCTTATGTTAACTTATCCCACATGCGAAAAATATGAAGTGGAAAAGGTGTTTATATTGAAACACACTTTTGTAAGGTGTTAACTTGTATAAGCCAAATGGCTCTCTCTTGCTTGCACATGGGGGGTGCAAATCCTAGCCCCGAGCCTTCAAAGGCCCAATGCGCACCAGCACGATGTGGGCGTCGCGAATGCCGGACTGAATTAATCCAATTCAATGTCATTTATTTCCATTCTTTTAAAATCCTCCTTCTGCCAATTTTTTCTTTGACTGGTATCTGCTGAAATTCGAAATCCTCTCCTACCCTCTCTATCTCTGCATTCTGCTTCCTGCAAGAAATCCTTCCTTTTTCCCGGTCATAGTACACTTCACACAGTTCGGTTCGCCTTCGAGAGTCGTATCCTGGGAGACAAATCGCCACTACGGGGCAGATAATTGTCTCAAGGAAACTATGTATACAGGCCTCGGCTCTACTGTTTCCTTCCTTCTGTTAAGCTTGAAAAGTATTTTAATCTTTCGTTTGTTCTTCCGTTTAATTCAATTGTGTTTTCTATAATCTGCAATTTAATCAATTGTATTTCAATTTCATGCAACTAACATTCTTAAGACAATTATATACGTAGTGCTTGATTAAGTTTTGCAGGATTACCTTGACATTTTGGATTTTTAATACCTTGACATTTTGGATATTAAAACCTTGACATTCTGGATATTTATACCTTGACATTTGGAGAATTTTTCGGACCTTTTACTAGATTATTGTGGACTGTTTGGACATTTGTTGTTCTAAATTAACAGTTCTTTTTGTGATTCATTTTCTGTGTTTAATTTGTTGATTTTGGAATTTCACTAACTTTGTTTTTTTAAAATTTCAGATTGAAAAATGGCTGATATTGTCCCACCTATTGGAGGCAATGGTTCTGAAACTGGCCAAGGCCAGAATAACCAAAATGGACAAAATGGTCCTAGTGGTTCTAGGCTTGTTATGCCTAACGGTCCTGTAGCTGGTTCGGGTTCATACCCAGTAACAGTGCCTGAAAGGCCGGAAAAATTTAACGGAATGAATTTTAAGATGTGGCAGCAGAAAATGCTTTTCTACTTGACTAGCATGCAATATCATAGGCTGCTGAAAGAAGATCCTCCTGTTGTTCCCGAGGGTGTGGTGGATCCTTCTATTCAATTAGCTGTTGATGCTTGGAATCACTTGGATTTCCTTTGTAGAAACCATATTCTGAATGGATTGGTTCCTGATTTGTATGAGGTTTACACTGTTAAATGAACTGCAAAGGAATTATGGGACTCCTTGGATAGGAAGTACAGAACTGAGGTTGCGGGTGCTAAGAAATACTTAGTAGGCCAATTCCTTAGTTACAAAATGGTTGATTCCAAATCTGTTGTGAGTCAAGTGCAAGAAATCCAGCTTTTGATCCATGGAATACAAGCTGAAAGGATGGAGACTAGTGAAACCTTCCAACTGGCTGCAATCATTGAGAAATTGCCACCTAGTTGGATTGATTTCAAAAACTATCTCAAGCATAAAAGGAAAGAGATGTCTGTTGAGGATCTAATTGTTCGACTTCGTATTGAAGAAGACAATAGAAGATCAGAGAGGAAATCTTCTGTTGCTGCTAATCAAGCCGTGGCTAGAGCGAATGTAGTGGAGGTCAAGAAAGACCCCAAGAAAGGCAAACAGCCTGCTGGATTTAAGTCCAAATTGGGACCTAAAGGGGGCATTTCCAAGAAACAAAAGTTTAATGGGAAATGCTTCAATTGCAACAAGATGGGACACAAGTCCTTTGACTGTAGGCTACCAAAAAGGGTCAACAAAATGGAGGCAAATGCTGTGGAAGAAATTGCTAGAGATGTGTCTGACATCGATCTGTGTGCAGTGATTTCTGAAGTCAACCTGGTTGACTCAAATCCACGAGAATGGTGGCTTGATACTGGTGCTACACACCACATTTGCTGTGACAAAGGGTTTTTTGCTGGATTGACTCTTACAAAGAAAGGAGAGAATCTCTACATGGGTAATTCTGCTACTTCAAAGATCAAGGTACATGGAACTGTCATTTTGAAAATGACTTCTGGGAAAGAAGTGAAGCTGCAAAATGTTTTGTATGTTCCTGAAATGAGGAAGAATCTGGTTTCTGGGAGCCTCTTGAGCTCACATGGCTTCAAGATGGTTTTTGAGTCTCAGAAATTTATTTTGTCTAAAGGAGGTATGTATGTGGGCAAGGGATATGAATGTAATGGGATGTTCAAATTTAATTGTATCTCTTGTAAATCAAATTCAATTGAAATGAATAAGAATAACGTTTCTTCTGTTTATATTATTGACTCTTCTAATTTATGGCATAGTAGACTTGGACATGTTAATTTTGATACGTTGCGACGTTTAATTAACTTAAATCATATCCCCATCTTTCAAATTGATAAAAACCATAAATGTGAAATTTGTGTAGAGACAAAATTGACAAGATCCTCATTTCATTCTGTTGAAAGAAATTCAGAACCACTTGATCTTATACACACAGATATTTATGACTTGAAGTTTGTTCAATCAAGGGGAGGAAATAAATATTTTATTACCTTCATAGATGATAGCACAAAATATTGTTATGTGTATTTGCTTAAAAGCAAAGATGAGGCTTTAGAGAAATTTGTTCTCTATAAGCAAGAAGTAGAAAACCAACTTAATAAAGAGATTAAGCTGGTAAGAAGTGATCGTGGTGGTGAATATGTTGCACCATTTGGCGAGTTTTGCTCCCAACATGGTATTATTCACGAGGTAACACCACCGTACTATCCTCAATCTAACGATGTAGCTGAACGAAAGAATCGTACCTTAAAAGAAATGATGAATGCGATGCTAACCAGTTCTGGGTTACCACAAAACATGTGGGGGCATGCTGTGTTGTCAGCAAATTACCTTTTAAACAAGGTACCCCATAAGAAACAAGACAAAACCCCTTATGAATTATGGAAAGGTAGAAAACCTTCTTATAATTACTTGAAAGTGTGGGGGTGTCTTGCAAAGGTAATGGCCCCATTACCTAAGAGAATGAAAATGGGCCCAAAGACAGTGGATTGTATTTTCATTGGATATGCGGAACACAGTAACGCGTATCGGTTTCTTGTGCATGAATCTAAAAACCTGGAAATACACAAGAATACATTAATGGAGTCAAAGGACGCCTCGTTCTTTGAAAATGTGTTTCCATGCAAACAAAATGATGTGGGGTCGGGATCTGAACGGTCTTGTGAGACTGTTGAAGTTGACAGTCAAGATGGTCAACATGACGAAGTTGAGAATAATGAAGAGCTTCAACAAGAGGTGGAAGAGGATGTTCAAGACCTTCAAGAAGAGGATGAGATGGACATAGAGGTTGAACCTCGAAGATGTAAAGGGCAAGGGTGGAAAAATCTTTTGGTCCAGATTTTCTAACTTACATGTTAGAGGCTGAACCACAAACTTACAAAGAAGCTGTAAGTTCAACTGAAAGTCCTTTATGGAAAGAAGCCATAAGGAGTGAGATTGATTCCATTCTGCAAAATCATACTTGGGAATTAGTGGATCTTCCTCCCGGAACTAAACCACTAAGCTCTAAATGGATTTTCAAACGGAAATTGAAAGCAGATGGAACAATTGATAAGTACAAGGCCCGTTTGGTTATAAAAGGTTATAGACAAAAGGAAGACCTTGACTACTTTGATACTTATTCTCCAGTGTCGAGAATAACATCCATTAGGATGGTACTTGCTATTGCCGCTCTACGGAATCTTGAGGTACATCAGATGGATGTGAAGACAGCTTTCCTGAATGGAGATCTGGAAGAAGAAATATACATGGAACAACCTGAAGGTTGTGTAGTTCCAGGTCAAGAAAAGAAAATCTGTAAATTGGTGAAGTCTTTATACGGTTTAAAGCAAGCACCAAAACAATGGAACAAAAAGTTTGATGATGCCATGATGGCTAGTGGCTATCGTATCAACGAGTGTGACAAATGTATTTATGTCAAAACTACAACTGAAGGATATGTTATCCTATGCTTGTATGTTGATGACATACTCATTGTGGGAAGCAATGAGAAGATGGTAAAGAGTACCAAGAACATGTTAAATTCCAGATTTGACATGAAAGATATGGGACTAGCGGATGTGATTTTAGGCATCCAAGTTAAACGTTCACCTAACGGTCTCATTTTAACTCAGTCACACTACATGGACAAGATACTTGATAAGTTTAACAAGGATGATTCTGGTATAGCCAAAACTCCGTTGGACATTAGTCAACATTTGTCCAAGAACAAAGGTGAAGGCATAGATCAAGTGGAGTATGCTAGGATTATAGGTAGTCTGATGTACCTTTCGAGTTGTACAAGACCAGATATTGCTTACACTATAAGTAGTTTAAGCAGATATACGAGTAATCCAGGAAAGATTCATTGGGTAGCTATCGTGAGAATACTAAGGTATTTGCGATATACTTGTAATTATGGTTTACAATATATGAGAGAACCTGCGGTACTAGAAGCGTATTCTGATGCCAGTTGGATAGCTGACATCAAGAATTCTAAAGGTACAAGTGGGTACATGTTCACTCTAGGAGGAGGAGCAGTGTCCTGGAAATCCTCAAGGCAAACGATTATAACTAGATCCACTATGGAAGCTGAGTTTGTAGCCTTGGATAAAAATGGAGAGGAAGATGAATGGTTACGGAATTTCTTAGAAGATATTCCAGAATGGCCAAAGCCTGTGCCAACAATTTGTATACATTGCGATAATCAAGCAGTGATTAAAAGAGCACAAAACATTATGTACAACGGTAAGTTGAGACACATGCGTCGTCATCATAATACCGTTAGACAACTGATCTCAACGGGAATTATCTCTATTGACTTTTTAGGGTCAAAGGATAAAACTGCGGATCCGCTAACCAAAGGTTTAAATCGAGATCAAGTTGAAAAGACATCAAGAGGAATGGGACTAAAGCCCATAAATATTTAAGGTGCTATGTGAAGGAAAACCCAACCTTGTTGACTAGAGATCCCAAGATCTAGGTTCAATGGGACAACCTAATTGCATAGACCTTGTGAGGTCACTGTGGAGGTCAACCCCTTGTCCATTCCTGCGATGTAAACAGTGATAAAATGTGGAAAGGTTAAGCTATGCTTTTAATGATTCTTTGTGCTTCAAAAGTTTGAGCAAAAGAGATCACCTATGTGAGAGTGAAGTGGGGTCGCTTCAAAAGAAACTAATGGGGCTTAGTTATCTGAAACTCTTGCAGAACCAGGAGATGTCCATGACCATAACAGACATAACCATGAGAACCAAAAACTGTGTCATGTTGGTATTTGTGTGAGGTATATCATCGTTTACACACATGGCAGAATAGTTCAAGGACATCATGTCTACTAGTCAGCTAGTAAAGTAAATATACTAGCACAAGGGAAGGTTAAAGGGTTGATGCCTACCTATCCTATGCAAATATCGACTGTAGTTTACTATCACCACTTCGATTTTGATCTTTCTTTTTGTCAATCAATTTCATTCATGTGCGGGATTGTTGGAAATTTGACAAATATATTGGATTATATATTAGTGATTATTTGTCAACTTTGGGCCAAATTATATTATGGAAAGGAAGCATATTTAATTAAATGATTAGTGTCATTGTATAGTACGTAACGTGAGCTTTCCAACAGTATATAATTTACCCAAAACGGACAAGTAGTGAATGAGAAATTGTTGCTCAAAGTTAGCCTAATGGAATGGAATATTTGGAGAAAAATTTGGCTTATGTTAACTTATCCCACATGGGAAAAATATGAAGTGGAAAAGGTGTTTATATTGAAACACACTTTTGTAAGGTGTTAACTTGTATAAGCCAAAAGGCTCTCTCTTGCACGCGCAAGGGGGGTTTAAATCCTAGCCCCGAGCCTTCAAAGGCCCAATGCGCACCCGCACGACGTGGGCGTCGCGAATGCCAGACCGAAATGGGCCACTACGGGCCTGCCTAGTTTTTGCTCTGGCCCAACAAAATTTTCTCCAGATATTTTTGAGCTTATTCGAATTCTGTGTCAGCTTTATTTTTTGAATAAATATATAACTGCAAAATTAATTCCCTTAATGAGAGAATTAATCCAATTCAATGTCATTTATTTCCATTCTTTTAAAATTCTCCTTCTGCCAATTTTTTCTTTGACTGGTATCTGCTGAAATTCGAAATCCTCTCCTACCCTCTCTATCTCTGCATTCTGCTTCCTGCAAGAAATCCTTCCTTTTTCCCGGTGATAGTACACTTCACACAGTTCGGTTTGCCTTCGAGAGTCGTTGTATCCTGGGAGACAAATCGCCACTACGGGGCCGATAATTGTCTTAAGGAAACTGTGTATACAGGCCTCGACTCTACTGTTTCCTTCCTTCTGTTAAGCTTGAAAAGTATTTTAATCTTTCGTTTGTTCTTCCGTTTAATTCAATTGTGTTTTCTATAATCTACAATTTAATCAATTGTATTTCAATTTCATGCAACTAACAAGTTATGCATGATAAGTGGAACTTATACCTAGTTTATTGGGTATAAATTGAATTGAAATTGAAGTAAAAGAGAAGAAATTTGGCTAAATTGAGTTACTTTCAAGCTGCTTGCTAAATAAAGAAGAAACGAAGCTGAAGGCATTTCAAGCAAGCTAGAGCCTGCTGATCTGGGCAGTATGAAGGTTGTTCTAGAAGGGACTGCTACACTACCGTCCATGGCATAGGGAGAAGGGAAGAGAAGAAGACAAGAAATGATGGACATATGATTATTTTGTGTTTTTATGGGTGTAATTTTGGATTGTTGCAGTGTTGAAACTGCCAACTCACTAGCCTTCCAAGTGGGCTATTTATTTAATATTTTCATTTTCCTATTTAAGCCCATGCATTGGGCATGGCTAATCATCCAATCTTTTGGGATCATTTTATCTTTCAATCCCTTTTTTTTTTGTTTCAAGACTTTGGAGGGTGTTCTATCTCTTTCTTTCATATTTATCTCAATAGAATTTCCTTTTATTATATTTGTTCATGAGAATTGTGAAGCAGCAAATTGCTATGCAATGTGAGTAGTCTTTTCCTGCAAGCTTGAGCCTGCTCAGTAGGCGTGAGTAAGTAATTCTTTTTTTCAATGTTTATGATTAATATGTATTGGAGATTGTTTGATGGTGTAATTAATTTATATTGAGAGTGATCACCTCATAATAAGTACATGTAATGAGACCGAGAGGAGATTTACATTGCGGAAAAGCCATTAAACACATGTAATATATGGAACCGAGAGGAGATTGGTTGCATGCTAAGGGTTTTTATTCATCAATGAAATGCTTGTTAAAACTTAAAGCGTGAAAGATTAATCTGCGAGGAAGAGATTTAATAAGTAGGTTGACTTTCATAGAATCCATATGAGATAGAAATCTAATTATAGTCAGTTGAGAACAAGAAACCTTAAATCCATGTGCATAACATTACTCATAACAATTAAGGAAGAGTTGACTGAAAATGTTTGACCTTGCTTGCCCAAGTCTGTATTCTTTTTTATTATTATTATTATTATTATTATTATTATTATTATTATTATTATTATTATTATCCCACAACCTCAGTTGTATCTCAAGCAACCTAAACTCTACTATTGTTTACATTTCTTTATTGTTATAATTTGGATATTATTAATTATTTCCAATTACTTGAACGAAAATCAGATCTATTAATTTACTTGAATAATTTAAAATTTTTAACTCTTAGTCCCTGTGGATACGATACTTGGATTCGTCATTTTTTACTACAACTGACCTAGACAACAATACCTTAATATACACATGTATAATGAGTTATACCTAAAAAAGTCAGAAAAAATATATACATATGCATCTTGTTTCAAAGAGAAAAAAAAAACTTTCTAAAGTCACATGACAAAAAAATAAACGGTTGAAGAGATAAATGTGAAATTAGATTAAAATTATGAAAAGAGGATAGACAAATTTAGGCAAAGTAGAATCAATTATTTTAGTAATTTTGAAAAGTTTGAAAAGGATTTTGACAAAAATTTACTGTTCATGTAAAAATTTGTAACTCTTAGTCCTTGTGGATACGATACTTCGATTTGCCATTTTTTACTACAACTGACCTAGTGCACTTGCTAGTGTCACTTTTGGTGACAACAATACCTTAAGATACACATATATGAAGGGACTCCGTGGGCCTTGAGAGTGCTGGGCTTGTCTAGATGAGTGAGTACATAAGTGGAGTTGAGCTCATGTAACACAAAACCAATTGGCTTGTGTTGAGGTGCAATCTACACTAATTATATATCACTGTTCATTTTTATTTATTTCCGATGTGGGATTCCCTAACATCTCCAACACTCCCCCTTAAGTGCAACTGGGCCTGGACCAGTTGTCACTTGTCAAACATTCCTTGGCCTATCTCCTTTGAGTCCTAAGGTCATCAACGGTTCCCAAACTCCACCAGGACTTTAAACACAGGCCTAGGATCTTTTCGGCTATTAAACCTTCTTCGGCTCTAATATGATTTGGCCTGACCTATCAGCTTAAGCTTTTAGGTTAATTGGTTACATGATATGGTATCAGAGCGGTTCAGACCTAGAGGTCGAGGGTTCGAATCCTGACAGCTCTATTTGTTGATTAAAAATTCAACACATGGCAAGGTGGGCCTGTGTTATACACGCTTCAAGCCCAAGGGGCATTCACATGCGGGGGAGTGTCAGAGATAATAATAAAAGATATGATTGGGCCTTACATATTAGCTTAAGCTTTTAGGTTAATTGGTTACATGACAATATATAATGAGTTATACCTTAGTGAAAAAAAAAAAGTCAGAAAAAATATATACATATGCATCTTGTTTCGAAGAGAAAAAAAAAACTTTCTAAAGCCGCATGAAAAAAAAATAAACGGTTTAAGAGATAAATGCGAAATTAGATTAAAATTATAAAAAGAGGATAGAAAAGTGTGGGCAAAGTAGAATCAAGTATTTTAGTAATTTTGAAAAGTTTGAAAAGGATATTGACAAAAATTTACTGTTCACATTAAAAAATGAGGGTGCCAAAATGTAAATATTTTTATAAAATCACCTTATAATAAAGGTTGTTACTCAGTTATGTTTAGTAAAAATAATAATAATTATCAATAATATTTTTATTTTGTGACAACTTACTAAGTTATCATACAATTTTGGCTCAAATTATAAGATAATGCACGTCAACATGCTATATTTGTGGCAATTTTTTTAAATTACACCAAAAGTTGTGACAAATGAAAATAGTGTGACAGTTTTTTAAAATTATATTTGGGGAAAGCTTTTAGCATAGAATTTTAAGTGACAATTTGTGACAATTATTTATTATCACATAAAATTTTGTTTGACTATTTATACTATTACGTGAAAACTTTTGTTGTCGAACACAAAATGATGATTTTTTTTCTTTTTTTTTTTTACTTTTCAATCTTTAATTTACTATTTTCTTTTGAAAAAATTTATAGCCATTTTTAACAATTTTCACCTCTCACTTTCTTGACAAACCTCTTCGGGCTATTTGGTTTTATAAAAGTCGAGGAGTCCATATATAATACGAGAAGTTATACATTACGTTTGGCACACCAAGTCATCTGTGTGTGATAAGTGGAAATTATACCTATTTATTGAGGTATTAATTGAATTAAAATGGAGCTTAAATGGGGAATATTTGACTAGTTAATTATGTTTTAGGTAGCAAGAAAGTAGCAGTGGCAAAAGGACCATCACTCAAGCTAGAGACTGCTGGATTTGAGGAGATAAAAAGATAAAGGCTTAAAACCTAGTCACACAAGGTGAGAAGGCTGTTGAATTAGGCTTTGTTGTTGTTGTTTCTAGAAGGAAGACAGTCCAACAGGCTGTAAGGACAATCACATGGAAATAAAGGAGACAACAAGAAATGGCAACACCTGCAGCAACCACCCACTCGCACATGGTGACACGCCACCCACATGGAAGAGAGAGAAAGGAAGGAGCAGAATGTTATGTAGTGTCCTTTGTTTTATTCAATTATTTATTTGTAGTACACATGTGATGAATTAGCCATTAAAGATTTATCTGTTGGTGCTCATTATTTTATTCTACAATTAGTTGGAAAGCGCACTATTTATTCTCTTCTTCTTTGTTGTAAAAGGAGCATTTGGCCATGGATGGTTTTTCATCCATAGGCTTTGTATCATTTACTTTATGATGTTAATTCTATTTTTGTCTTGTTATTTTTATTTTCTTTCTTGCAACTCTAAGGCTACTTGGTGCATGAGCAGAAGCAGCAAGTAAGCTCATCCAGTAGGCATGAGTAAGTGATCCCTTCTCTTGTTATTTATGAGTAATATTTATTCGCGATTGTTTTATTGTGTAATTATTTCATATTGAGAATGGCCGCCTCATACTAAGTAGATGTAATGAGACCGAGAGGAGATTTACACTATGGAAAATCCATAAAACACATGTAATCAATGAGATCAAGAGGAGATTAGTTGTATGATAGAGGTTTTATCTTTGATAAATGCTTGTAGAACCTAAAGCGTGAAAGATTAATCTATGATGAAGAGATTTAAGTAGGTTAACTTTTATAGAATCCATATGAGGGAGAAATCTAAGTGTGCTGAATTACGAACAAGAAACCTTGGATCCATGTGCTTATCATTACTTATGACAAATAAGGAAGAGTTAACTGAAAGTGTTTGACATTGCTTGCTCAAGTCTGTGTTTGTTATTATTGTTATAATCCGAAAACCTTATTTATATTTCAAGCAACCTAAAATCTCCTGTTATTTAAATTTATTTATTGTTACAATTCAATTACTATGGAAAATCCATAAAACACAAGTAATAAATGAGATCAAGAGGAGATTAGTTGTATGATAGAGGTTTTATCTTTGATAAATGCTTGTCGAACCTAAAGCGTGAAAGATTAATCTATGATGAAGAGATTTAAGTAGGTTAGCTTTTATAGAATCCATATGAGGGAGAAATCTAAGTATGGTGAATTAAGAACAAGAAACCTTAGATCCATGTGCTTATCATTACTCATAACAAATAAGGAAGAGTTAACTAAAAGTGTTTGACATTGCTTGCTCAAGTCTATGTTTGTTATTATTGTTATTATCCGAAAACCTTATTTATATTTCAAGCAACCTAAAATCCCCTATTATTTAAATTTATTTATTGTTACAATTCAATTACTATGAAAAATCCATAAAACACATGTAATCAATGAGATCAAGAGGAGATTAGTTGTATGATAGAGGTTTTATCTTTGATAAATGCTTGTAGAATCTAAAGCGTGAAAGATTAATCTATGATGAAGAGATTTAAGTAGGTTAACTTTTATAGAATCCATATGAGGGAGAAATCTAAGTATGGTGAATTAAGAACAAGAAACCTTAGATCCATGTGCTTATCATTACTCATAAAAAATAAGGAAGAGCTAACTGAAAGTGTTTGACATTGCTTGCTCAAGTCTGTTTGTTATTATTGTTATTATCCAACAACCTTATTTATATTTCAAGCAACCTAAAATCTCCTGTTAGTTAAATTTATTTATTGTTACAATTCAATTACTATTAATTAAATCCAAATACTTGAAAGAAAATCAGATCTATTAATCTACTTGAATAATTTAAAAATAGTTACTCTTAATCCCTATGTATTTGACACTTGGATTCGCCATTTTTATACTACCACCGACCTAGTGCACTTGCTAGTGTCACTTTTGGAGATAACAGTGTGCCAAGTCAATAGCATTATGAAAAATTTCACTCTAACCAATAGAAAAATAACACGTTGTAATTAATTAATTAATTAATTTTTTTTTATAAGTAACACGGGATGAAGGAAGGAAGAGGCTAAACATCCCAACTAGATTAGCACCTTTAGACACTCCACTTCACAACGACCCGAAATCCATAAAAAGACCTTGAGGAAAGGTCAAAAAATTACAAAAATAAGAGTTTAGTGTTTACAATAACATCCGAAGCTAAGAAATTAAAAGGTCGAGATCTAAGATGAAGAAGGGACCAAGAATGATGAATACATGAGAAAAGAATATCATTTAAATCGAGGCACTCTTGAAAAACCGCCCTATTTCATTTCTTCCATATTTCCCAACAAATGGACATCCAGAGAGACTGGTAGAATAACCTGTGACGAGCCGAATGAAAACATCCAGACCATTGGTTGAGGAAATCTGGAGCACTTCTAGGAATAGAAAAACTTAAACTGATCCATCTTAACAATTCCATCCAAATTTTATAATTGGAATCACAATGAATCAATGCATGATCTTGAGTCTCGATTTCAGAACAAAATGGACATCCTATACTTTCCAAAGGGATAATCTGAAAGTTATGAAGAGTTGCACGATAAGGAAGCCTATTATGAATCACAAGCCACGTAAAAAATTGAATCTTGGGAAGAGTTGGGGTGCGGCGAATAGTCAAAAAGGTGCTGCAATGAGGGGACAGAAGGTACTGAATAGCATATAGGTGTTAAAGAAAAGAGCTTAGCATGAATGGCTGCTGTCTATGGGCCGCTGACATCCAGAAAATCTGATCATTCTCAGAGGAGGCAAGCAGAAGAAGCTGAGACAAGAGGGACTGTAACTGCTGCTGACCCGAAATCCTCAATCTCCGTGACCAAAACGGTCTCCCCAAATGCGAAAAAAGAAACTCATAAGCCTGAGACACTAAGACATGCTTATCTGCAGCCAAATCAAACAATAACAGAAAAGCATCTTTCAAAGGGACTAAATCTAACCAAGCATCAAACCAGAAATTTATTCGGTCACCATTGAGAAGGTGAAACCGAACCCCCTTACAAAAAGAGGACCAAATTAAAATGTTCTTAACACAAGCAGTAGAAAATACCCTTCCATATTGGAGAAAGAGAGGCAGACATACTCAAATTATTCCAGTTGGCAATACCAGACCATTGGACACAAAACCTGTACCATAGTGAAGAAGGATCTGACAATCGAATCTTCCACACCCATTTTAGAAGAAGGCTGGAATTTTTCAAGTGTAAACGCCGTACCTTTAGACCACCAAGGCGGTAAGGTAGACAAATATTTTCCCAGCTAACCTTATTAAATCCTCTCATTAGCGCGTCACCTTTCCAAAGGAAATTCCTCATGTAGCGCTCTAATTTCTACGCAACAGTCCCAGGCATCTTGAAAAGAGACATGACATAAACTGGGATGCTATTTAAGACTGATTTAATAAGAATAATGCGTCCTACATAAGATAAACAAGAGCCTTTCCATAATGATAATTTAGATTCAAACCTGGAGACGAAGGGGTCCCAATCACGGCATTTCAAGGATTTATGGGTCAGAGGCACGCCCAAATACTGCAAGGGGAATGAAGACACTCCATAGCCAATTTTTTCTACATAGTAAGCCGTAAAATCAGCATTAACGCCCAAACCAACAAGAGAGCTTTTGGAAAAATTAATCCGAAGGCCTGAAATAGCTTCAAAACACCGGAGAATGCGGATTAAAGTGATGAGCTCCATCTCAATAGCAGGGAGAAAGCAGATGGTATCATTTACGAACTGGAGGATAGGCGGAGGTAGGTGAGCTGAATCAATAGAAAATCTAGAGAGAAGACCCAAAACTTTTGCCCTGTCTAGAAGATGTTTGAGACCCTCAACAGCAAGAATAAAAAGAAAGGGGGATAGAGGATTTCCCTGCTTGATTCCTTTCCTTAGGTAAATCGGTTTAATAGGAGAACCATTCACAAGAATACAGGTTGACAAATTCGTTCTACAACTGGCCATCCACTGATGCCATTTATCATTGAATCCCATTCTAACCGAAAACTCATGAAGATAATTCCAAGAAATACAATTGAAAGCCTTCCGGAAATCCAACTTAAAAATAAAGGTGGGTTGATGGCTATTTTTAAGATAATGAACAATCTCCGAAGCCAAGAAGGTACAGTCATGAATGTTCTGATCTTTCACAAAAGCAAATTGGCAATCTGAAATTAGTGAGGGTAAAACCTTTTGAAGTCTCTGGGATAGCAGCTTAGAAACAATCTTATATATGCCATTAATTAGGGAAATTGGACAGAAATTGCTCAACTAACAAGAGCCCACTACCTTCAGGATAAGCATAGTAAACCAAGTCTTTAAAGCGGGGGCTAGGAAACTCGATTCGTAAAAAGTAATGATTACCTGCAAAATGTCATTCTTTAAAAAACCCAATGATTTCTTGTAAAAGAAAAAATTAAACCCATCGGGTGCTGGGGCCTTATTTTGCCCATAAGAATTCATTGCCTCCCATACTTCACCCTCACTGAAAGGCACTGTTAGATCTCGATTTCCACTCTCCGAAACACACGTGAACTACAAAGCGTCCAGCTTAAAAGGAGCAGTAACCTCTTCTGGAAATAAGGTTTTGTAAAATTGGAAGATATGCTCTTTAATTAAATCCTGATCGGACACAATTTCCCGTACCACTTCAATGCCCAAAATTTTGTTAAATTTAAATCTTGCTGAAGCCGTGCGGTGAAAGAAAGATGTGTTATTGTCCCCAAGCAAAGACTATTTTGATGGCAGATAGACTCCCAATATTTTAGTTTTTCATACAGCTGAGAGCGAAGGTCAAATAATGCCAATCTCTGAGTGTCAGAAAGTGGCCGAGTAGCTATATCCGAAATAAAAGCAAGAAGACGCTGCTCAATGGAAGAGAGATCAACTTCCACATTACCAAAGATGGACTTATTCCATTCCGAAAGGTTGCCTCTCAAAAGCTTTAATTTTTGGTGAAGAGGAAAAGCCAATAAATCTTTACAAATTGATTCCCACTCTTTCTTGACAAAAGGAGAAAAATCAGACTTGTCCCACCAGCAATTAATAGAACGAAAAGGCTTTGGACCACTGGAAGGCTTTGAGACGGATTGGAAGACAATCGGGAGATGATCCGAAAGAGAGCAGTCCACCGAGCAAGAATAAAGAAAGGGCCAGGAACTCACTAACTCCGAGCTGACCAAAACACGATCAATACGGGAATAGGAAATGGCGTTATGCCAGGTATATTGTCTCCTATGCAGAGGAATGTCATGGAGCTCACTTTGATTCACAAAATCCTGAAAATCCCAAATAGACACTGAAAGTCAGCCATTGTATCTCTCAGATGGATGTAAGACCTCATTAAAGTCCCCACAAACCAAAACCTTAGGGTGAGGATTAATATATTGCTGAATTTCATTCCAAAAAAATCCTCTATCAGTGGGGTTATTAGGAGCATACAGAAATAAAATATGGAGGTCAATATCCCGATTGACACATCGAATCAAACCCCATCTACTAGACGAAGCACATAAGGAGCAAGTAAGAAAAGCTGAATTCTAGGAAATAATTAATCCACCCGATGAGTGTTCCAATGGAATAAGCTCAAAACCAAAATCATTATGACCCCAAAAATTCCGCATAGAAAGGGTGCTAACCACATCAACCTTGGACTCAATCAAACCAAATAATTACAGACTATAACAACTAATAAGTGTTCTCATAAACCGCTGTTTAGCGGGGTACACAAAAACCCCTTGGCAATTCCAAATTGAGAAGGACAAAGCCATAAAAAACTAACAAAGCCCAGAACTGAAAAAAACAAAAAAGCCTCTAATGAGCAATGAGGAGTTTACCTAACTTGTCTTTCATGGTAGAGCTGTTCCGTTCGTCAAAAATATCAAGACATTCCCCAATTTGCCAAGTCTCAACGATCTCCTTTTCTTTAATGTTACTGTCACTGGAGTCCAAACCCCCTGCTGTTTTCCAATTCCGTGAAATGGTATTGATGACATCAATGCTGCGATCATAGCTAGAAGGAATAGAAGTAGGAGATCCAATCGAAACGCCCACCTGAACCATCCTTCCCTTTTTTCTGGGGCCAACAATCAACGAAGGAACCTGAAGATTGTCTGGAGTTGCCTCCTTGGAGGGCGTAAATGATGGAGGAATCACTGTTCCTTCTGAACTTGAAACCACTGACTTGGGGCTGATGTCACCAGGTGGTGATTTGGGGCTGATGTCACCCTGCGGTGAGTCATAGTCCCCTTCCGAAAGACCCGACAATGAAGTGAAAAAATTATCAAACTCACAAAAAAATGCATGCTCATAGATGTCCACTGCAAAAGACTCTCTATTAAGATCAACCGTAATACAACTTGGAAAATGTTTACGTTCCGTTGAGATTAAACACTGCACCAAATCTAACCTTTTGTTCATAATAAAATCATTCCCCAATCCAACCAGCTGTCCAAACGTTGAAGAGAGAGTCTCAATGAAAGAAGCATGATAATGTTTCAAGGGAACTCCTCGGAAAGAAAGACTGACCAATCGATGAGTGTGAACTAAGTCCAGGTTAACAGTGGATACCTTGCTGATTATATCATTAAGAAATACCCAATCCGAAGACATGAAAGCCTCAAGAGCATCTGAAGAGAAGAAGGTAACAATAATCGATGAATCCCCCAATGTTGTCAGGGATTTAAAGCCAAAATTCCTCTCACGCAAAATCTTGTGGAGATCGATAAAAAATTTGAGATCTCTGAGGATAACCAAACACGAGCAAGAAATCCAGGAGGGTGGTGGGATGATTTTACTGAAGTAGATAATTGAGGAGGAATTAGTCGTGTCTTCGGCGACCGAAGCATAAGATCGCGTGTCTCGGAGGGCGGGTTTAAAAGGCAAAGGTTGGGATGAGGGGCGGTTGGGCAGAACACTCCTGGAATTAGATGTTTGGGGACGAGACACCGGATTGATGGGGAACTGAGCTTGGAAAGCCCTAAGACACCTAGAGCCAATAGTGATTGAATGAATTACCGAAATCACTGATGAGATGCTCAAATCTTGGTGGATCTGCAGAAAACCGAAGCATAAATTCCTGACATTCCTCTTCCGAGCAAGTGTAATAATGCCATGGATGTGATAAGATAGGAAGAGTTTGTGGAGGTGCTGAACAAACCAGCCTTCAGGGAAACCTTCAAAAGAGATTACATTGGGTTAAAGATTGTAGGAGAGAGCTGGTTTGGGGAGAGGCCTATGGACTGAGGGGATACGGGAGCTTGGTTTGGGAATGCTGGGTGGGTGAGAAGACTGACCGATACTGATCGGAGACCGACGGGAGTTGGCGTCCGAGGACGGAATGGGGGGCTAGGGTTTGAGGTGTGGGGTGGGGGCCATAGGGGGCTAGGGTTTCTTTCAATCAATATTAATAATTAATTGTTTAATATGATTATTTAAATAAAAATTCTAGAAGTTAAAATATAAACCCAAGATGCTAATTTATCAACCCTAGACCTACAACATATGACGTGACATGATTTTATGGGCTTGACACACCAATAATCTAGTGTTCTAGATGTATTTTATAATTTCTCATATAATACAAAATGAAAACACCAATTTTATTGCATCAATAATTTATTTAAATCTTAATTTGCTTTATACATATTTGATTAAACAAATCCTGAATTCTATCCTACCAACCCAACCATGACATGGTATAAGAGCTGCTTAGACCTAGAGGTCGAGGATTCAAAGCAGCTCCATTTGTTGATTAAAATTCAACACAAGGCAAGGTGGGCCTGTGTTGTACACGCTTCAAGCCTAAGGGGCATTCACATGCGAGGGAGTGTCAGAGATAATAATAAAAGCTATTATTGGGCCTTACCTATCAGCTTAAGCTTTTAGGTCATATGGTTCCATGACATGGTATCAGAGTCGCTTAAACCTAGAGATTGAGGGTTCGAATCCTGGCAGCTCCATTTCTTGATTAAAATTCAACACATGGCAGGGTGGGCCTCAGTTGTAGAGGCTTCCAGCCCAATGGGCATTCACGTGTGGGGGAGTGTCAGAGATAATAATAAAAACTATAATTGGGCCTTACCTATCAGCTTAAGCTTTTAGGTCAATTGGTTTCATGACATGCCTCAAGTTGAGCAGGGAGGAACAAATGCTCAACTTGTCTCGCAGAGAGAGAAACCGCGCCTTGGAAAGTGCCTTGGTGAGAATGTTTGCTAGTTGGTGTTCAGTAGGGAGGTATCGCATAAAAAGAGACTTCACCACTACCCGTTCTCGTACGAAGTGGAAATCAATTTCAAGATGCTTTGTGCAGGAATGAAAGATTGGATTTACCGTTAAATATGTTGCACTCAAATTATCACACCAAAGTGTTAGAGCCTGCAGTAAAGGAAAGCCAATATGACAAAGGAGCATAGTAATCCAGGACAACTCAAAAGTGGTTGTTGCTAAAGCTCGATATTCCGCTTCAGTAAAAGAGCGAGAAACAGTCTGTTGCTTCCGGGAGGCCCAAGAAATCAGATTTCCACCAAGAAAGATGGCAAAATCGGTGGTAGAGCGGCGGTCCGTGGAGTCTCCACCATAGTCAGAATCAGAGTAGCCACGGAGAGAGAGGATAGAATTGGGTCGAAACACTAAACCAGCGAAAGGGGACACCTGCGGGTAGCGAAGAATGCGTTTCATATCCTGCCAGTGCATATCAGTTGGTGCATGCATAAACTAAGCCACTCTATGCACAGCAAAAGCTATATCAGGGTGGGTGATCGTCAAATGCTGAAGGCCCCCAACAATGCTCCTATACTGAGACCCATCGGGTGGTAACTCAACCCCTAAAGCCGAGAGTTTGGTAGAGACACAGGCCGGGGTACTCAGCGGCTTGCAACCAGACATTTTGGACCTTGCCAGCAGATCTTTAATATACTTATGTTGATGGACATATAGGGCATTACCAGACCACTGCAATTCCAATCCCAAAAAATACTGAACCCGACCCAGATTCTTAATAGCAAACTAACTCTGAAGAAAAGCAATAAGAGACTGAATTTTGGATGGGTCATTACCAAGCAGCAGAAGATCATCCACATAAATCAAACAGAACATAATCATAGCCCTAGAGCGGAACATATAGAGAGAAATATCAGCCTTTGAACAACTAAAACCAAAACTCACCAAAGCGGACGTAAGGCGCTTATGCCACATATGGGGAGATTGTTTAAGGCCATACAAGGATTTCTACAGTGCACACACATGGGAAGGGCATGTAGGATTAACAAACCCAGATGGTTGCTGCATAAAAACCCTTTCCTCAAGATCACCATGGAGAAAAGCATTAGACACATCCAAATGAAGAATTTCCCAAGAAAAGGAGACAACAAGAGCAAGTAGAACCCAAATTATGGTGGGCTTAACCACTAGACTAAAGGTGTCAGTAAAGTCCCTAGACATTGATGATAGCCTTTAGCAATAAGGTGAGCTTTATATCTGTTAGCCGTTCCATCAGCCTTTCACTTCATTTTAAACACCCATTTGCATCCAATCACATTAGCATCCCATGGAGGAGGGACCAATTCCCATGTCCCATTCACAAGTAAGGCATTAAATTCTTCAGCCATAGCAGTCCTTCATTTTTCAGATTTGGCAGCCTCGGAGTAGGAGACAGGGTTAGCCTTTGCAAGTTGAGTAAGATAAGCCTTGGGTTGGGAGGAGCCCATTTGGGAACGAGCTACCATGCGGTGGGCAGGAGGGACCGGGGGTTGGGTTGTGTCGGTGTTTGGAGGTGGGGAAAATTTGGTGAGGTCAACAACAAGAGAAAGGCAAAGAGAGGACGGGTCTAGGGAGGGTTCGGCTGTTGGTTCGGGCAGGGTGGTGGGCAGCCAGGTCGGGCTAGGTGGTTCGGTGGATGAGAGGGCTAGATGGGTGTAAGCAGACGGAGGGCTGGGCGGATGTACTGGAGCGGCACTGGTGGAGAGAGCCTGAATGAGTGGGCTGCTGGGCGGAGGGTTGCGGGGCAGGTTGGTGGGCGGGCTGTTGGGCGAAGAGGGAGCTGGTGGGGTTGCCGGTGCTGGAGACACAGGAAAGAGAGATTAGTGGAGTTGAGATTGGGGCTAAAGCTGTTGGATCCTGGAGCTAGGACAATTCTTAGTATGGGAAAACCTATTCATCAAACAAAACACGGCATGAGACAAACACTTTACCAATAGAGGGATCAAAGCAACGGTAACCTTTATACAAATGACTATATCCAACAAAAATACACAGACGAGAATGAAAATCCAATTTAGAGGTAGAATAGGGGCGGAGCCATGGATAGTATAAACAACCAAAGGCACAAAGGGAATTATAATTGGGCAGTGCATGCGATAGTTTCTCATACGGAGAGAAGAAATTAAGTAATGGGGTAGGCATTCTGTTGATCAAATAAATAGCAGTATCAAAGGCATGGGTCCAAAAAGATTTATCAAGTTTCGTATGGGCGAGTAATGCCAATCTAGTTTCAACAATGTGATGGTGTTTCCTTTTTGCACACCCATTTTGTTCTGGGGTGTACGAGTAGGAAACCTGGTGTTGAATACCTTGCTGAGATAAGTATAAAGAAATGGATTGGTATTCCCCGCCCCATTTAGATTGGAAATATTTTATAGCACAATCAAATTATTTTTCAACCAAAGTATGAAACTTAATAAATGTAGAAAGAGCATCAGATTTGTATTCCAGAAAATAAACCCAAGAGAATTTACTATAGTGATCATAAAATAGCACATAATATGAAAAGTTGTCATATGATTTCACAGAAGCAGGACCGCAAAGGTCAGAACAAACAAGCTCTGAAGGCCGAGTGGCCAGAAAATTAGACTCAGGAAACAGGAGTTTGTGACTTTTGCTAATAGCACAACTCATACAACAAAATGTCTCTGACTTATTCGAAACAGATAAATTGTTCTGACTAAGAATCTTTCGGACAATAGGCAAGGCCGCATGACCCAACCGTTCATGCCAAATGGAAAGAGGAGCAACATGAATCCTGGCTAGAGGAGTGGGCAACTTCAGCGATGTATACAAACCCCCGCTGTTCGGACCTTGTTAGATGACCTTCCTGGATTTTAGGTCCTTCACAAGAAAGCAGTCATTAAAAAATTCAACAGAAACATCATTATGGTTAGTGAGAGCAGAAGTAGATATCAAATTTGAAGTAGCTTGTGGAACCAAAAGAACATTAGATAACTTCAGAGATTTACCAGACACAAAAAAATAGAATGACCCGTATGAGATATGGGGAGTTTAGAACCATTACCTAAAATCACCTCTTCAGGTCCAATGTAATCAGAGTGTAGAGCCAGATTCCCCATATCAAAGGTAAGATGGTGAGTTGCCCTCGTATCCATGATCCAAGGTTGAGGGGCGGTCGGATTAGAAGCTATTGTGGTGTGGTTGATTTGGGGTTGGCGGGTTTGGTAGGGGTTCAAGCGAGGTAAGGGACACTGCCTTGCATAGTGCCCGTTCCCTTTGCAATTGTGACAAACAACCAATGCTGTAAAATTCCCTTGCTAAAATTGATTTCCTCTTCCTCCATTAACAAAACCGAAAGGCTGCTACTACCTTCCTCTTCCATGACCTCCTCGGCCATTCCCACGGCCTCTACTAGCAACATAAAATCCAGAATTCTGATCAGAATAGCTTCTTGGCACATTAGAATGGTGCCTCACCGTCACATGAACAGACGGGACTGAACTTTCTCTACCTGCATGTCTATTAATCTTTCTCTCTTCCGTCAACAACAAGCCATACAAATCATCAAAGCCAATACTCTCCATTTGCACCTCAAATGTGCGAACAAAAGCATCAAAATTATCATGCAATCCCTCAATTACAGCCTCAATTAAATCATCTTCCTTAACATTATAACCCAACGCCAATAACGAATCAAAGATTGACTTAGCTCAATGTAAATATACAATAATGTCATCATTCCCTTGCTTTAAAATATGCAAACGACTACGTAATTCTCTTATTTGGGCTCTAAAACCTAAAGCATATGACACATTCAATTTGTTCCAAGCAGCCCTAGCGGATGTATCTCCCACTATTTGAGGTAAAATAGACTCCGAAATTGAATTCAAAATCCAACATAATACCTGCTGATCCCAACAATTCCAAATCGTAAAGGGTGGATTTCTGGTTCCATCTGCCAATAGCTCTGTTGGAGCTGGTTCTGAGTCATCGAGATGTCCATCAAGACCGCACCCCTTGATTATTAGTAAGATTTGTGTTTTCCAGAGAAGAAAATTGGAGCTTGTTAACTTGGTTGGCAGCTGCGTGGTAAGGGCTGGTAACACCGGTGTCAACAGCGTTGCAATGCCCAGGTCGACGGTGGCCAAGGCATCAGACACGGTGGCTGTGATATTCAATGCTATGGTCATGATGGAGTCGGCGGCTAGGGTTTTGTGCTTTCTTAGAATTTGTTGTTAAGCCTTTTTAGCTTTGATACCATGTAAGCTTTATGAAACCCTTGAATTTCATTAATGAGTAATGGGTATTTATACACAGTTATACACGTGTAGAATAGATACAAGACTCCCTATGTTATATGCATAAATACACTTTAGGCACATATAAATATATTCCTATCAACATTGACCCTACCACATTTGAAATTTTTGTCTCATGATTAATCGATTAATCTCAATTATTATCTCTGCAATCATGGTTTGCAACTTATTTTTTCCTAAATTTTCTTAATATTTTACTCAATAAGTGCATAATAGTTTGTCTAGTAACTAGATCAGTATATAATCAATTTACCTTTACTTTTTGAAGCCAAACAAATTTATCAAAAGAAACAAAAATATAAGATAAGAGAGAAATTATGGAGATCAAATAATGTGGTGGTGTTGCTTTTAGTGTTGATGATATTTAGTAAAATGAAGCATAACTGTAGAGTAGTGTTACGTGCATTTTAACGAGCAAGTGCACCCGATCACAACTAGTATAAAAACAGCTTTTTAAGTCTAAGTATCAATCCCTTGAGGGACGTAAATAAAGACTACTAGATTCTTAAAATCTTTATGTTATCCAATGGAACAAGATGAAAGTGATAAACTAATCCTAATACCTAATCTACCTACATAGGGCGACCATAAGAGAGTAATTAAGGGTGTACTTTCAACAAGAATTTAGGCTACGGCAATAGTCATGCTATAAAGCAAACTATCTTAGTCTCTTTAACCGTTTGGTCGTTCACTTTAAAGGAAAATGCAATAAGTTTAATGAAAGTTAGGCCAAGTGTTAGTTAAGCATGAATCCCTACAATCTAGCCTAAGGTTTGGTCATTCAATAAATAACAAGGTTGAAAACTCTAGATCTAAGGTTCAAGAGCCAATAGCCAATGGTCAATCAAACCTTTAAGATCTAATTATGGGTAGCTAAGCCATTGATAGATGCTGAAACAGGAAGCTACCAGAGGGCCATTTGCTGGATTGAAGACAAAGACAGCTTGAAGGAGATGGAAACCCATTAAATGATTCCTTCCATGAACGTGTTTAAAGCTGGTGAAGAAAATGGGTTCTTCAATTATTTTGGGAAACTAGTAGTTGCAGAAGAGAGAAGGATGGAAGATGGGTTTCATGAATGTGATTGCTAGAAAAAAATTCAATTATTTGGAAGATGACTTTTGCAATGGCAGAGAGATGGGCTGTTGCAAATGGACAATTTCATACAGATGCGTGATTTTCAGCTGGAGAGGACTGGTGATCTTTCAAGAGGCCAATAATAGGTGGACAGGTGGCCATTTATGATTAGACATGAGTGGTGGTCTATTTAGCAAGGGAGAGCTGATGGCCATTTACATATTACTCCTTTGAATTTCCCAAATTACTACTCCATTCCCAATAGATTTCACTAATTTGCAATTGAGCTCCTTAAACTCCAATCGATGAAGAATACTATAAGAAATTCCTAAAATCATCCCAATACACCAATAAAATCAAATGCATTTGGGAATTAAAAACACGTAATTTCTAAGACTAACAAGTCGCTATGATAATTGATAAGAGAAACTCAACTACAATGGAATTAATTGGTGATGAGTGAAGAGACTCCGTGGGCCTTGAGAGTGTTAGGCTTGACTTGATGAGTAAGCATATAAATGGGTTTGAGCCCATGTAACACAAAACCAATTGGCTTATGTTAAGGCCCTATCTACTCCACATATATACCACTCTTTATTCTCATTTGTTTTCGATTTGGGATTCCCCAATATCTCCAACACTCCCCCTCAAGTGCAACTGGACCTGGACCAGTTGTCACTTATCAAACATTCCTTGGCCTCTCTCATTTAGGGCCCAAGGTTATCAACGGGTCTAGTTTTCTCCACTAGCCCAAACTCCACTATGACTTCAAACACGAGCCCAGGATCTTTTCGGCTATCAAGCCTTCTTCGGCTCTAATACCATGAAGAGACTTCGTGGTCCTTGAGAGTGTTAGGCTTGACTTGATGAGTAAGCATATGAGTGGGGTTGAGCCTATGTAACACCAAACCAATTGGCTTGTGTTAAGGCCCAATCTACTCCATATATATACCACTCTTTATGCTCATTTGTTTTCGATGTGGGATTCCCCAATATCTCCAACAATGAGCTAGATTTTGAATTTGAATTTATGATAGATTCTCCATTTGTTAGAATGCTTGATGCTGATATAGATTCCAACCGGAATAAAGCCAATAACTACGGTAAACAAATTTATCGATAGTGTAAAGCAGGTCAGAACAGTAATTGTAGCCCACCTTACAAACCTAAATGCTAGTTCTATTCTTATCTCATCAAGTTCTCTCTATATATACATATTACGGTCCTTGTTCTTTTGCTCTAGTTTGAGTTGGTTTTTAATAATCAGTTGCAGAGCAACAGACTACGTACATATGATTGTAAAGTTTTTGTTTAATTGTTTCTTGATTGATTGACTGATTTTCATTAGTAGAACATAAAATATAAGCTAAAAATCATTGGTATTTTTTTAAGTTGATTAATAAATGAAAATATTTTCTATTGCTTGAACTACACATTTAAGTTCGAAATATTTTCATTTAAATACTTATTCTATGTTTTATATATGAACGCAATACAAGGTAAAAAAAAATTCCTCGTTTTGCTAATGAGTGAAATTATTTTCACTAAGGTATAAGTAATTGTACCTTTGTATCTTAAGGTATAACCAAGGTATAATTACTGTAATAGTGTATCTTAAGGTAAAAATAAGGTATAATCAATGTAATATTGTATCTTAAGATATGACTAAGGTATAACTAAAGCATAATCATTGTAATAGTATATCTTAGTTATACCTTGGTTATACTTAATGATACACTGATTATACCTTAGTTATACCTTCTGATACATTGAGTATACATTATTTATACTTTGTGTGTACCTTATTTATACATTGTTTTAGTATTATAGTGTATAACAGTGTAATATAACAGTGTAAAAGCAGTATATAACAGTGTATAAGCAGTGTATAACAATGTATAAGCAGTGTATAACAATGTATTTATAATTTGTATAAATATTATACCTTAGTTATACATTATTTATACCTTTGTAAAATGGTTAGCCCTTGTTTATACATTGATTATACCATTTGATACTTTGATCTGATGAGGATATTTTCCTAGATTAGAATTCTTCCTATTATGAATTATGTAAATATAGCATCTATCCTAATTACAGTGCCATTACTTCTAAAGGAAGAATCATTCTCTAATACGGATTCCTAAACCCTATTAGTGTTGTATATGTATGTAACATTAATCAATGGAAAAGCTAAGGGCTACAATTTGTTTCATGGTATCAGAGCTAGAGTTTCATTATCTCTAGCTCATCTTCTCTCTTTACAATTACTGCCGGCACTGACGTGTCCGGCACATCCATCACTGCCCCTAGCAATACAACCACCACAACTCAATTTTTATTCCCATCACCATTATCCTTTCCACCCCTTTCGACCACCACAACCCTTATTTATTCTTTAATTTCCCATGGCAATCCCTTAATCGGTGCACTCTCCATCACCACCATACCATACATCGGCCCATCCTTTTTCATCGACTTTTCCCTCACCGACGTTCATCAACACATGGGCTATTGCAGGTCCAACATCTATGTTTATCGAAAAAACTTTTTAAATCCCTCCATCACTACCCAACTCGTTAAATCCCCCTATCTCCTTCCCTAATCTTACTGGTATTATTACATCAAAACTGAATACCACCACTTTATGGTATGGAAGGTGCAACTTATGCCTTTGTTGAAGGGATGTCGGCTTGTGCATCATATTGATGGAAGTTGACCTCCACCAATTCAATTCTTACCGAACGGAAGCGAGAATCCAGAGTATATTGCATGGGAGCAGCGTGACCAGTGTGTATTAAGTTAGATACTTGGTTCGATTGAGCCAAATTTGATGCCGCATGTTAAGTGCTACCACTGTGTTTAAAGCCTCTGGATTTGCGTGCACATATCCAACATTTGCAAACTTAACTTCTCACAATCAAATAGGGAAGTGATTCTATTGCTGCTTATATTCAAAAGTGTAAAACTATTTATGATCACTTGAGGAATTTGCAATGTAGAATGTCTGATGATGAACTTTGTGATGCTATTATGATGGGATTACATGATGATTATCGTCAATTTACTTGACTCCGGAAACTAAACTAGATCTGTCTACTTTTGATGATCATTATACAATGCTTTTAACTAAAGCAAAAGATATTAATAGGGAGACTGCAACTAATGTTGACATTTAGCCCACAGCTCTTATTGGTGCTCATTCTTATACCTTTTCTAGAGGTTGTGGATATGGTGGTGGAGGACGGTAGTCTAGAGGAGGCAATAGAGGTTCTGGCCTATCCTATTCCACCTCTTCACATCAAAGTTTTACTCAATCAGGTTCAACTATTGACATCAATCAAGTGGTTTACTTCAAGTGTTGGGGAACCGAATATTATGCCAACAAGTGCCCCTCTCCCAACCAAAACCGAAACTCGAGATCCCCTTCCACAAATCTGGCCTCCACATCACACACATCGTAACCTTGGATTGTAGACTCCAGCGGCTCTCATCACTTGACCTCAGACTTAGAAAACCTTCATCTTCATTCTGAGTATACAGGTCCTGAAGAGGTCTCCATCGGTAATGGTTTTAAACTCAAAATCTCTAGTGTCGGGGTCTTCTTCTTTTAACGTTAGCTCTGATTCCTATTCGTTTCATAATATTTTACATGTCCCTCATTTAGCTCTTAATTTATTATCTGGTTATGCCTCAAATAACTCTAATCCTGTTTCTGTGGAATCTTTCTTTGATTGTTTTGTCATTAAGGATTTGCAAATAGGGAGTTTGATATTGTGGCCCAAGTAACAATGGCCTTTACTCCTTATATGTGGATTCTTCTAAGATAGCACAGGCTAACTTAGTTTCCTTTGATGTTTGACATGCTCGTTTTGGTCATGCTTCTTTTCCAATTGTTAAAAGATGTTTATCTTTGAATAATATTTTAGTTCCTAGCTCTAATAATAAATTATGCTCTGCTTGTGCTATTGGAAAAATTCATAAATTACCTTTTGTTCCTTCTGGTCATGTCTCGTTTGGTCCATTTGATCTTATTTGTTCTGATGTTTGGGGTCATGCATCCATTGTCTCACACCATGGTTTTTGTTTTTATAATCTTTTTGTTGATCACTTTAGCAAATATACTTGGCTTTATTGTATCAAACGAAAATCTGACGTTGTTAATGTGTTTATCCAGTTTCGTACTCTTGTGGAGAAATACTTTAACCGATCTATTAAAATTTTACAAACAGATTGGGGTGGGCAATTTCAAGCAGTAAACAACTATTTACGCGTGCATGTCATAACTTATAGGCTTTCATGTCCATATATGCCCGAACAAAATGGTATTGCTGAACATAAGCATCACCATGTTGTTGAAATGGGTATCACTTTACTTAATCAAGCAAAATTACCTTAGTCTTTTTGGTCTTATGCCTTTGACAGTGCAGTCTATCTTATTAACCACACTACTATGGCTCAATTGCAGTATACATCACCTTATGCTAAATTATTTAAAGAATCACCTGATTATAATTTTTTACGAGTATTTCGTATTTATGCTTTTTATGGCTTCACCCTTGTTCTAAAAATAAATTAGAACCCTGCTCCACACCTTGCATTTTTATCGGTTATAGTAAACTCCACAAGGAATATGGTTGTTATGATCCTTAGTCTATGAAAATTTTTGTCTCACGTCATGTTTTATTTAATGAACATGTTTTCCCTTTTCGAGATCAAACTGATGCTGAGTTGTGATCTTCACTAAGTTCAGGTCCGATCTAGCCAGCTCTACAAATATAATTTCCCACACCACAACTTACTCCACCTACACCAAACCCTACGGCCCCTACTGAATCGAACCCTCCTACTCACCTAATTACTCCAACAGAATAACCCATCACATAAATTGAACCCATAAATCACCCAACCAACCCAGTTTTTGAGCCAGCTGTAGCCAATGTCCCTATTCCCAACACTAAAGTAGCCACCGTTCCTTTTTCAGTTGATCTCACGACTTATGGTCCCTTGTAAAATATGGCTTAACCATATCCTAACACTTATCTGACCTACAGCATGCTCACCCGATTGAAAACCAGTTCATTAAAACCACATGCATTTTCTTCTACTCTTAAGCTGGTTTTTGAACCCACATGTTATACACAGGCCACGAGGCACCCACACTAGGTTGATGCCATGTAGCCCGAATATTAGGCACTTCTCTCGAAGTAAACCTGGACCTAGGTTCCCCCTCATTCATCATAGAATGTTATTGGTAATAAATGCATATTTTAGGTCAAGCAAAAACCCAACGGTACAGTGGAGCATTACAAAGCTCGTTTAGTTGCCAATGGTTTTCATCAGCAACCTGGAGTGGATTTCTTTTAGACATACAACCCAGTTGTTAAACCAAACATTATTCATACTTTGTTATCTTTAGCTATTTCTCTTAAGTGGCACACTCTTTAGCTTGATGTTTCTAATGCTTTTCTATAGGGTGATTTGGAGAAGGCCATGTATATGTCTCAGTCAATTGGTTTTGTTGATTCTAAAAGGCCAAACTATGTTTACAAACTACAAAAGTCTCTCTATGGTCTCAAAAAGGCTTCACGGATGTGGCACAAAAAATTGACTGATGCTTTACGAGGTTATGGTTTTCCTGATTCTAAACCCGATACATCATTCTACTTTTATCACTTCGGTGACATCTCTATTTTTTTGTCTCATTTATGTTGATGATCTTTTATTAATGAAACTGAATTCAATTGCTTTGCAATCTTTTGGCACTAGTCTTTAGTCTTAATTTGTTGTTAAAAATCTTGGTCGGATGTCTTATTTTTGGGGTATTGAAGTAAATTGGCAATTGGATGGATTATTTTTGGATCAGTTGAAATATGTTCAAGATTTGCTCACTAAAGCTAATATGGCTGATTGCAAAGGCATGTCTGCTCCCATGCGCCCAAAAACTCAACTTTGTCTTGGTGATAGTTTTCCATATGCTGATCCTATAATATATTAGTGTATTATCGGCAGCCTTTAGTATCTCACATTAACTCGGCCCGATATTTCCTTTACGGTGAATCGGTTGTCTCAGTTTATACGTGCTCCTATAGAAAATTCATTAGTCTGCTGTCAAATGGGTTCTCTACTACTTGAAATTTTCAGCTTCTCATGTTCTCAAAGTTTGGCCTTCCTCTTTGGTTTAGTTACATGGTTATAGCGATGCAGACTGGGCCAGTGATCTTGACGACCGTAAATCCACATCTAGGTTTGGCACCTATTTAGGCATGAATCTTGTTTCATGGTGTAGTAAGAAGCAAAGCATGGTCTCTCCCTCTTCCACAGAAGCCAAATATCGGGCTTTAGCCTTGCCACTTATGAAATTAGTTGGTTACATAATTTGCTTTTTGAGATTAGGATTTCTTTATCCTCTCCTCCAGTGTTATGGTGTGACAATTTATCTACTACTTATTTGACAATCAATCCTGTATTTCACTCTCGAAGTAAGCACTTGGAAGTTGACTTTTATTTTGTTCATAACAGGGTTACACAAAAGTCCCTTGTTGTTTGTTACATCTTAACGGTTGACCAAAATATTGACATTACCAATGTCCTTCACAAAACTCGGTTTACACTTTTGAAGTCGAAGTTGCATATGGTTTCCTCCCCCGTACAACTTCCCCTGGGGGGTGATGAGGATATTTTCCTATATTAGAATTCTACCTAATGTGAATTATGTAAATATAGCATGTATCCTAATTAGAATGCCATTACTTGTAAAGGAAGAATCCTTATATAATAGGGATTCCTAAACCCTATTGGTGTTGTTAATATATGTAAAATTAATCAATGGAAAAGCTAAGGGCTGAAATTTGTTTCATGATCATACCTTTTGATACACTGATTTACCTTAGTTATACCTTCTGATATACTGATTATATCTTAGTTACACTTACTGATACACTGATTATACTTAATCATATCTTATTTATACATTGTTTGTACCTTATTTATACATTGTTTAAGCATTGTAATTTATAAGGAGTAGCAAACTATAACAGTGTATAACAATTGTATAAAGGTATAACTAAGGTATGATAAGAGTATCAAAGGTATAACTAAGGTACAACAATGATTATACCTTAGTTATACGTTAAGATATAATATTACAGTGGTTATACCCTAGTTATACCTTAAGATACACTTAAGATGCAGTCCCAATAATGTAGTCCTAAAATATAGTTCCAATAATGCAGTCCAAAAAGATGTAGTTCCAAAGTGCAGTCCAAAGAGATGCAGTCCTAATAATAAAATGCAGTATAAAAAGATGCAGTCCTATTAAAACAAGCCTAATAACAAAATGCAGTCTCATAGTGCAATTCTAAAATACAGTCCCAAAGTGCAGTCCTAAAATGCAGTCCCAAAATACAACATAAAAAGATGCAGTTCCAATAATAAAATGCAATCCCAAAGTGTAGTATCAAAATGCAGTCCAAAAAGATGCAGTCCCAATAATAAAATGCAGTCCCAAAGTGCAGTCCTAAAATGCATTCCCAAAGTGCAGTCCAAAAGATACAGTCCGAATAACAAAATGCAGTCTCGAAGTGTAGATCAAAATGCAATCTAAAAAGATACAGTCCAATTCCAATAATAAAATGTAGTTCCAAAGTGTAGTAAGGTTTATTATAATGAAGGTATAACTAAGGTATAATAGTGTATAAGCAATGTATAATAATGTACTTATAACACTATAGTTATACCTAGTGATACTCTGATTATACCTTAAAAATACCTTTGTACAACTGTTATATCTTAGTTACACCTTGTGATACTCTTATTTTACCTTACTTTTACCTTTGTACGACTGTTATACCTTAGTTCTACTTTTGATACTCTTATTATACCTTAATTATACCTTTTGATACCATTAGATTGATGCATCTGAAAAGAAAAATGAAAAAAATATATACATTAAAATCTCATTTTGAAGGAAAAAACCAAAATACTTTCTAAAATCGCATAACAAAAAATACACGGATTGAGAGATAAATACAAAATTAGATTAAAATTATAAAAATAGGAGAAAGAGATATGGACAAAGTAGAATCATATATTTTAATAAATTTGAAAAGTTTGACAGAGATTTTTGCAAGAGAAACATGTACAAAAGATATGAATTAAGAAGAAAAGGTAATTCAACAATTATGAAAGAAGTAGAAAAGTAATTTTGAAAATGTAGAGTCCAAAACAAATTCTTAAACCCAGGTACTTTTGACAATTTCCCCTTTTTTTTCTTTTTTATCAGCTTATTGAATTTTGAACTATTAACTAGAATTTCTTTTGGGCGATTTGGCAAAAACTAGGGCTGTCAAAATGGACGGTGACACGATAACACGATTCGTTTAACACGGAATTTAACGAATTAGGGTTGGGTTTATGAGGTTTAGTATCGAAAAAGGGTCGATACTTTTATGACACGAGATAAACAGGTTGGGTCACGAGTCAACCCATGAACCCGTATAACCGGTTTAACAAAATAGTAATTTTGACTAATATGAAGGTTAAAACTATCATTTGCACTTGAGTGCTGATAGTATAAATTTATTATTTATTCAATACTTTCAAATCCTTTTTCATTGTGATTTAATGGATATTTTTTTGACTATACTAGGCTAGTAGCTATTATGGCTTTTACGTAGAAATTGCAGTTTCGGAGGGACTGCCTGCATGAGATGTAAAAGTTTCACCAGATATTATTTAATTATTAAAAATGCAGAAATTTAAACTACTTTTTACTTTCTATTGCCTATTTGCAAAGTTGCATGTTTAATTGAGTTGATGAATTTGTGTTGATTTATTTTTAGAAGTGTAATTATTATTTTTATAGATAATGTGGTTCAATATTGAATTGATATATAAATAATCTATTTTTTGTTAATATAAATAATCTATTTTTAAATAAATGGGTTGAATATGTTAATAGTGTCAACTCGTTATAATATAGTGTTATGTCCTGTCAACCCATTTAATATATGGGTAGTGTCAGTGTTGACCTTATAAGTGTCACCAAACTATGTCAATACGACACGAACACGACACGCAAACCCATTTTGACAGCCCTAGCAAAAACACTAGGACTATAAGAATATATTTTTCAAACGTAAAAAAATGCTTGAATTCTCTTTAAAAGATGAAAATTAATAGTAATTTCTAAAATACCAAATTCTGTTATTCATAAATATATACAAACTATAAAAATTAAAACACAAAATAAAATCTCGTAAATATATATTTTACAATCAAAGTTATAGGGTAATAATTGTGTCACGTATGCCATTTTGATATCTTAGTGTACCTTGACAAATGATGGTGATATCTTCTTTATTCCGGTGGCATCACTATAAAATTCCAGTAAAACTCTTATATATGTTGTTTTTTTCACTTTTTCCTAATTTATAAATATATTTTCTATTTTTTACACCATCAATACAAATTAAGAACAAATCATTTTTTTTAAAATAAAATATATATTATTTCAAAAAGAGAAATAATACATCAAGGAAAGAAGGAAAATATCTTTATCATAGTCTAAACTAAAGCTATATAACAAATTCCACAAAAAAAGGAAAAAAAAAAAGATTACAGAGGGCAAAAATAAATCCACAAAGGGTAGGAACAAAAAATAAAAACTAATACCATAAAATGTAATTTGAAAAAAATTTAACCATTGACAATCAATCCACCATTGCAGGATAATAATTGTAACAGAATCTTCAACGCTATAATTCTTTCTAGTAAATAGATCTAAAAAGATTGTTTTAATAAAATGCACTGATCATGACCGAAAGTCTTTGACAGAAAGAAATACTTCCGCTCGTTGTGCTAGACTTGAAACGATGTATAAAGTAGATAATAAAACAAATATATTGATCCAGCAGTTATAAATCAATATTTAATATAGTATTTTCAATCGAATCACTCAAAATGAAACAAAAACACTACAGGATAAAGACGAGGAAGAAGTGGAATATGAAATTTTAGAAGTGTTTTCTTTTTAAAGAGATGAGAGGACGTCTGGTTTTTTTTTTTTTTTTTCTTTTTTTAATTTAAGAAAACACTTAATTACGATTTGTGAGAAGGCTAAAGTAGGAAAAAAGTTTATTAAACAATAAATGCTTTTAGAATTAAAATTGAAGTAGGGGTATGTTGGAGAAACATGAATCACGCTATGGAATCTACTTTTTCATATCTCTAATAAAGACTCAATTATAGAGATATGTCAAATTAAAAGAGATAGGGATAAGATATTACGACCATAAGTAATATTATCAACAAAATTAGCTTTAGAAAAAGAGATAGGGATAAGATATCACGACCATAAGCAATCTTCCTCACATCATTATGCTCATCTCACGTCATACGTCATATTACGTATATTGCAAGAATATTCAAAATAATTATAAAAACTTAACTAGGCCATACAAATATAATTTAAAAAATAAATTTTTTAGGAATCATCTCATTCAACTAATTGACAAATTTTAAATTTATTTAGTTACAAAATTCAAGATAATTTATATTTTACAAAATTAAAAATAAATGGATACTTAATTTTTTTTTTTTTTGTCTCAAATGACTTAATTATGCTCTTTTTTTTTTTCTTAAATTTATTTTTTTCTAGTATTTGTAAATTAAAAGAAAGTAAAGTTAATTTCTAGGCAAATAAAAAGTCAAGAGGGTGTTTAGTTCTAGTGGAGAGAAAAAAAAAATTGAACTCGTTTTAGAAATAAAGCAACATAATTTTCTATTTCACAAAAAGAATTTTTTTTTTCAATAGAGAAAAAAATACATATTTATTCTCTTCCTAACCATTATTTTCTTTTGTAATTATTATTCTTTCCAAATATGAAAAAATATTTTATTTGATAAATATTTGAGTAAGGAAAGTTATTTTTCTTAAATAAAAAGGAGTATTAAAATGTTTTAAAAGTTGTTACTATTTGAAAAATTAATTTTTCTATATGTTAATCTTTTGAAATCGAAATATAATACAGGTATATTAATATAATAGTAATAATAATTATGGTAATTATTATAGTGATCTAAATAAAACATGCATACAACTATTTTCCTTTTTTCTAAAGTTTATTCCATATAAAATTATACTTTAACTATGTAAATTATTTAGTATATTTATGAAATAAAAAAATATTAAAAGATACAATTAATATTTAACATGCTCAAAATTATAATTTTATTTTTTTATTTATATTGGTAATGTAAATAATTATTAAGTCTTACACATATATATAGCCGCTCCACAGAAACAGTTTTTTATTATTATATTGTAAAACATTGTTAATTAGACAACGACTTTTCAATGATTTTGAAGTCACAATTCCATAGATAACCATAAACAGATAGATAAACAGACTTACGGTTTATATGCAGCGGAAACTCGTTTATGGAATGGATCTGATCTACGCGAGAAACCGGATCGTTCTGGTTGCCTTTCCTACGAGTGTATGGATACACTGAGTACGGGCTATATCCGTGAATTCTTCCGACGAACGAAGAAGTAATCGTGTTTTATCGGTAGAGACGTTTTCCCCGGGAGTAGAATGGGAATCTCTACGATTCCATCATCGTTGGGAAATAGAGAAACTTCTTCTCTATTTATAGTGGAAATCCCAACTTCCATCTATATATAAGGTCGGACCAAATTACACATTTGGTCTCTGTAATTTACACATAATTACAGTTTAGTCCCTGCCATTCCAAAATGTCATGGGCGGACCAAAAACCAACATCTCCCACTCGCACATGACAAGACACACTTTCATTGCGATTGAACACACATACTTCTTTCAGTTCTTATTCGGCGAATTCACGCGACCAGTCAACGTAACGGTTAAACCTTGAAGTCCTCCTTCATCGTTCTACCTTTAGCTTAACGTGACTTCCCCCTAGTCCATTTTCCATGATCACTAGTTTTCGACTCACTTTTGATCTCACGAAAACATTCATATACACTACATACCTTTTCCACGAAAAAGTATTGAGCTCGAGTGTTATATGTTTACTAAGTGACATGTTACTGAAAATGTACTTCCTCTCTATAAATAACCTTCCACCATATGTCTAATGCTTATCTGACTGGTCCTTATATGCCCGTTCATAGCTAACGAAGCCTAGTTTAGGGTTCCAATCAAGTTAATCATCAGACATACCCTTCTTGTTATTTACAAGAGTCTTTAAGGGTGAACTTGAAACTCATAGTTTCATTTGGGTCTAACATTAGGAAAGTTGAGATCAATTTTCTTCTTTACATCCCTTGGTCGGCTTTTACACATATTACTAAAATATGCCATAGTGTTAATCCACTTAGGACGTATGTTTTATAAACACTATGCGAAAGCATTCAGTCTCTAAATGCAACTAATGCATCAGCACCTCTAGTCCACTTTTAAGCCTTTCACAGGACAGCTTCCGGTATCAACGAAATAATGATATTACGCAAAATATCACATATGGAGTAACTCACACTCCCACTTTTACCTATGAACACACAATTCATAGTAAAAGATTCATCCATGTGAGTAGATGACATTTCGCCAACATACTGAACTATACTCAATAGCTCTATGTGTATCGCTTTAAATAGTGAATGAATTTGAACACCACAAATAACTCATATTCTATTCCAATAGAATTTACCAAAGTTATTACAATAGTTCAAAAACAACAACATGTTCCTATAACCTATGAAGACCAAATTTCAAAATGTGTTTACTAAAAACATTTGGAACTATTGGCTTTGGTAACGAATCTGCAATCATATTACCAGTTGGAACATGCACTAAACTTATTTCTCTCTGTGCTATTTTGTCTTTAACAAAATGATATTTTATATCGATATGCTTGTTTTTTCCATGATAACAAATATTCTTGGAATAAGCTATCGATGCAGTGCTGTCGGAATAGATAGTCGTATATTTCCTTTTAGGCAATAGATCCAAAAGATCTATGAAGCGAACCAAAACGCTTCTAGTACTGCAGCTACTGCAGCTACATATATCGACTCCATAGTCGATAATGCCACGCAAGTTTGTTTCTTGCTACACCAGGAAAATGCACCATTTCCTAGAATGAAAATATACCCAGACGTGGACTACCTCCCGTCTTTATCAGTTCCGTGATCAGCATCTGTGTATCCCTTTAACTGCAGATCCTTTCCTTGGTAATAAAGGGAATAATTTGAAGTCACCTTCAAATATCTCAATATCATTTTCACTACTGCCCAATGCTTCAAACCTGGATCAGTCTGATAACGGCTTGCGAGACCCACCGCAAAACCTATATCAGGTAGTGTACAAATCATAGCATACATCAAGCTACCAATTGCACACCTAAAAAGAATTCTCTCCATCCTTTTAGTCTCTTCTGGAGTCATGGGATACATACTTGCATTTAGTTCCGTACCTTATGCAATAGGGGTTGGATCGGGATCACAGTGAGCCATACCAAACCGTTCTAAGATCTTATTGATATACGTCTCTTGTGAAAGAGCCAATAATCTCTTAGATCGATCTCTTGAGATCTTAACCTCAAGAATGTAATTAGCTTCTCCTAGATCCTTCATCTCAAAGTTAGAAGACAACTAAGTCTTTACTTTCTTGAGTAAGGAAGTGTCATTTCCTGCTAACAAATATCGTTAACGTATAATGTTAGAATAACAAACTTCCTTCCGTTTTCACGCTTAATTTAGACACACGAGTCTGCATTAATCACCTTAAATTGCATTGATATAATCATTTCATAGAAACGAAAATACCATTGTCTTGAAGACTGCTTAAGGCCATAAATTGATCTTTTCAACTTACAAACCTCATGTTCTGGTCCCTGGACAATGAAACCTTCAGGTTGAACCATATAGATCTCTTCGTTCAGTTCACCATTTAAGAACACAGTCTTTACATCCATTTGATATAATTCAAGGTCCATATATGCTACAAAAGCAAATACTTTTCTTATAGCCGTGAAACGGACAACAGGTGAAAAAGTCTCCTTGCAGTCAATTCCTCCTGTTGTGCAAACCCCTTCGCAATCAGCCGATTCTTAGTCTGGATAGGTTTCCCATCCGCTGATCACTTAATAGTATGTACCCATTTATTCCCAATGGCTTTGCGCCCTTTGGGTAGATCAACTAGTTCCCAAACTTTGTTGATCCACATTGACTCCATTTCACTTTCCATTGCTTTAATCCATTCTTCTTTCGCTGGGGATTCCAATAACTCTCGTATGTTAGTTGGAATATCTTCAATTTGAGCTACGATCGAGAGAGCTTCGCTATCAACTAAATGACAGCGTCGTGGGATATTTCCCCTCTGTGATCGTCTTAGAGTTTCTACTTCTTGATAAACAAATCTCATATATTCATCAAGGTGTTGGACAGAACTCCCACTGGGACCACTCCCACTGGGATCTATATCCATATTCACACTTGAATTTGGAACAAGACTCTCACTCAAACCAAGACCACTCAAGTTAGAGTCAGGATTACTCAAATCCGCTTGTGAAGGTTGAAAAACATCATTCTCTTCCCTTTCCCTTATGTCTTCAACTTCATTCCTCCCACTCGGATTGAGCGATCCTGAAGTTTCAGACTCTTGAGTTTTAAAGAAGGTGAATTTCTTATCCACTTCTCCCAGCTAAGGAAATTCATTCTCTAAGAATGTGACATCTCGTGACTCAAATTCTGTTATTTGACCATTCTCATTCTCTCCCACTAGAACATATCCTTTGGAGAGATCAAGATATCTTATAAAGATACCTTTCTTGCCTCTTGGACCTAGCTTGCCATGCTTGTTAGATGTATCACGAACATAGGTAACACATCCCTATGGTCGTAAATGGTTCAAATTGGGCTTGCGGCTCGTCCACAATTTACAAGGCGTGGTTTCAACGGATTTAGAAGGTACTCTATTGAGTACATATATGGCAGTCAATAGTGCGTCTCCCCAAAAGGAGATAGGCAAATTGGCTTCAGCCATCATAGACCTTACCATCTCTAAGAAGGTTCGGTTTCTTCTTTCCGCTACTCCGTTTTGTTGTGGAGTCCTAGGTATTGTCAACTGATGTTCAATACCTCTTTCATCACATAAAACTTTAAATTCCTCGGAGAGGTACTCTCTTCCCCGTTCGGTCCTTAAAGCTTTGATTCTCTACTCTAATTGATTTGTAACTAGAGCCATAAATCTTTTGAAACATGCTAATGCTTTAGATTTATGTGTAATCAAATAGACATGACCATACCTTATATAGTCGTCTATGAATGTAATGAAATAGTAAGCACCATGCCTTGCCCTAACATTCATTGGGCCACAGATGTCAGAATGGATTAATTGCAATGGTTGGTCAGCTCGCGTAGCTTTACCAAATGGTTTTTCTTATCATCTTTCCTTTTAAGCAGCTTTCACAAGTTGGGAGATCTACCTTTGATAAATCAGCCAACAAAACTGCTTTAGCCAATCGTACTAAACGATGTTGACCAATGTGACTAAGTCTCGCATGTCACATTTTTGAAATGCTAACATTATCCACAGATGAGTTAACAGTAAAGGAAAAACTATTATGACACACATAATTTGGATCCAAATCCAAAACAATAAAACCATCCAACAAATGTCCACCACCAAAGCAGATATTATTTATAAAGAGACTAAAATTGTTCAATTCAAAAGATAACATGAATTCCAAATTCATGAGGGTAGAAACAGATATCAAGTTCCTTTGAATTCCTAGGAGCATAGAGGACATCTTTAAGAAATAGTGGTTGACCACCATTCAAGACTAGCTGTCAACAGCCAATCCCTAAGACTTCCTCTTAAGAATTGTTTCCCACGTATATCCACCTTGTTCCTCGTGGAACACTGCAGAACTCAACAAAAGAATCTCTATCCTTTGTTACGTGGTCTATTGCTCCTGAGTCTATGATCCACAAAGGACGAGATTCAGTTAGGAAAACAGAACTTGAAACAAATGTATAACACTTATACACTTCGGTAACATTTACCTCAGGAGCTTTGCAATCTTTTGCAAAATGCCCTTCTTTTTGCGATTGTAACATTTCACCCTAGAAATGTTAAAATCTTTCATGCCCTTCTTTTGAACCGGAATACTGCCTACCGATCTCTTTGCCTTCTTCTTGAAGAACCTCGTGTTCCTCTCCTTGGACTTCAGACCAGGACTTGAACTAGCCATGTGAACCTCAGATTTCACACTAAGAGAGGCCAGACGGTCCTCTTCCAGTTCAAGATGATGAACGATATCATCAAAGGCCTTAATGTCGTTGACATGAGTTAGGTGCAACTTCATATGCTCCCACTCGACATGAGTTAGGTGCAACTTCATATGCTCCCACTCATTCGGCAAAGAACGTATCACAGCTTGAACTTTCTGCTCTTCGAGAGCATAAATCGCACTAAGCATGTGTTATATACGTGAAACTTTTCACGATATCACCATTCATCGCACTAAGCATGGTGATGCGGGCAGATGAGTTCTTCCTTTTCCGGGCTTGATAAGCCTCAAGGTCCCTCCTTGCTTGAACGGTGGTACCCTCTTCAGGAGGAACCATTATTCGCTCCAGATTGGCAAGAACCTCTTGTTCTTCAATTATGTATTGGACTTTCATAGCCCAAACTTTATAATTGTCACCGTCCAAACGAAGGTTCCTTATTTAGGTAAGCAACTATTGCTTTCAAAGCAGTTATTGAAAAACCGTTAAAGACAAAAGTAGCACTGATAAGTAAGCGATACACCATATTTATTATAAGATCATTTAAAACTAAAAATAGTGTTTGGTTCACGTAAAATCGAACATCCATGCGCAATGCATCGAGTCACCATTTACATAGGCTAATACAAACACCATATTAGGTTTAAATTTCCAATAATAAATATATATTTAGTTTTGTTTTAGATTATGTTTTAATTTATTTAACATTTATACTTCTCTTAAGTATAAAACTAATGAGTAATATAACACTTAGTTATAATCTCAAACTAAATAAATTAAAAAATTACTAAAACAAATAACTAAAATAGCAATGTTTAACAAATAAACATTTTATAATACCATAAAAAAATATCCAACATTTAGTCAAAATTACCACCACAATAAAAACTTTTAGCACAAAGCCCTTCAATACAAAATTGAAAAACGAAATCAGCAAGAGAAAGAGTGAAAAATGAAGAGCGCAATCTTCATTTACATCGAGTGGAACTATCTCAATTTTTTTTCAATTTTTTTTTTTTAAGGCGACTGGGATCAACTCTACGAACTTAGAGTAGAGATCCAAAAGCATGTTCACAACAGTCTTAATAACAGCATCCAGACAGGGCGATAAACCAACTTGTTACTTCTAAGTAACATGGTTCTAGGATTATAGGATAACTTAGCTCCCGTTTTAGCCAAGGTCAACACAAACACTTTGCATTGGGATCCATAATCCTATTCAGGAACTAATCCATCAATGGAGTCCACTTTCGTCAAAATCAGAATTTTCTCCAAAATAGAATTTTTTAAAGTGTTTTTCACGAAAAGCATTTTTCGCAAATTTAACATTTTTAATTGATCAATTCCAGAGGAAAATCCTCCTTTCCAGACAAGCTCTTGGATTTCCCGGTTTTAACGCATTAAACCGCTCCAAAACTCTAACAATATTCCCTTCTTCCAACGGGGAATACCATTTAAAAAAAACTTATCTTCAAGTTTTTGGATAGTCCTCGTCTCCTCGTGAGACTGGATTATTTTCACCGTTTTTACGAACGTTTTCATTTCTATAACATATATAGAAATAACCAAAACTTGTTAATGATCAACCAAAAATCAGTATATAAATACACAATAGATATACTGAATTTTCTTCAATTTATTAAACATAAATTAAGCATTTATACACAATAAATACTAGTAAATTTAGTTTAAAATACCAAATGAATTCCAAAAATTCATCAAAATATACCAAAAATTCAAGAAAAATGTAAAAATTCATGCTGGAAAAAATCTGACGAAATTTGGACGCCGGAAACCGCTACATGCGCCAACACGCGCCGACTGAAGCTGCACTACGCGCCACCACGTGCGAACACGCGCCCCCACGCGCACCACAGGGTATGATGACTCACGTACACGTGGCAACATGTGATTGGCGGTGACGTGGCCACATGCCACGTGTCATCACCTGATTGGGTCAACGAATGACGTGGGTGATGATGTGGCACTGCCTTGACACGTGTCGTCATACTATTGGTCCAAAGTGATGACGTGGTAGATGATGTGGCACGCTCACGTGGCAGAATCACAAATGTTTTGACACGTGGCCATATGCTATTGGTCCACGTCATCGAAACGTGGCAGTTGACCGTTTCAGGAGCAGTTGACTTGGACACGTGTTCCAACGTGATTGGTTAGACTTTTCAACCATAAGAAAATCAACGAATCGCGTCGTGCCACGTGTCCGTGAACCTTAACTTCTCCCAATCGTCACGCGGCCAATCCCAGCCGCAGTGGTGGCGCGTGAGGTCCACGCGCCGCCTTCCGGGCCTCCGTTGGCAGTGAAATTTTACATTCCGACTCGATTTTTCGTGCTGATTTCAGTGGTGTGATCAGATTTATGAAATTCCGACAAAAAATTTTGACACTATGTACTGTTGGATCTAATACGGTATCGTTTTGACTCGGATAACAATGCAAATCCGTATCAAAACGAACAAAAACGAATTCAAAATTAACAGAAACATATTCTTGTCATGGAATATCAGATTTCAATGTCTACGGAATCATTTTGACGCGCATTTCAATATAAATCCGTATCAAAACGAATGAATATGTATTTAAACGAATCAATACATATTCAAACGAATAAAGAAACGCATTCTTATTCACGGATTTCCATAAACCAAGATATGAACACATCAATATTCATGGAATACCAGAAAAACTAGATTTGAACACATCAATCTATAAACCTTTCGGCTCTGATACCAATGAAGTCACAATTCCATAGATAACCATAAACAGATAGATAAACAGACTTACGGTTTATATGCAGCGGAAACTCGTTTATGGAATGGATCTGATCTACGCGAGAAACCGGATCGTTCTGGTTGCCTTTCCTATGAGTGTATGGATACACTGAGTACGGGCTATATCCGTGAATTCTTCCGACGAACGAAGAAGTAATCGTGTTTTATCGGTAGAGACGTTTTCCCCGGGAGTAGAATGGGAATCTCTACGATTCTGTCATTGTTGGGAAATAGAGAAACTTCTTCTCTATTTATAGTGGAAATCCCAACTTCCATCTATATATAAGGTCGGACCAAATTACACATTTGGTCCCTATAATTTACACATAATTACAGTTTAGTCCCTGCCATTCCAAAATGTCATGGGCGGACCAAAAACCAACAGATTTCAAATTGATTAATCGACTCTACTTATTAAGAAAAAGATTAAATGCAAAAATATCTTAAATATTAATTAAAAAGTTCAATTTTATCCTTAATATATTAAATTGTTTAACTGTGACTCTAACATTGTTATTTAAGGTTAAACCTCACTTCATTTTTTTTTTTGGTCTATTTCATTAACACTTGATCACATTAGTGCTTTGTGATCACTGAAAAAACTAAAAATAATCTATTTGTTATTTAGACCTATCTATTTCTTTCTAATGTTCACTTCTATTATTTTTAACATGGGAGCGACCGTTTCACTAGTCTTACTTAACTAATTTTCCAAAATTTTGATTAGCTACAACACAGATTTACGAAATTTAGGTGGTTTACTAATAATAAGATGTTGATGTGGTTAAATATCAACTGAAGTAACAGAAAATTGAGAAATTATGTTATTCACGAGCTAAATTAGGTGGTAACGTTACCCTCAATTCTACCATTTAATACGTTAGGGGTAAAGTTGCAGTATCAATTAACTCCTTTAAGTAGGCATTTGGAATCAAATCTGCCCAGAATATATAACACGTGTGAGTGTATGATTGGTTGTTTTTGGATATGTGTCACTTCTTTGATGATGACTTGTGTCATTTTGTACTAATTTGAATTACTCCTTTATGTTGGTATTTGAAATCAAACCAGTCTAACATAACATGTGTTAATATATGATTGGTTGTTTTTCAATATATATGTATCAATTTTTCCATGGTAACATGTGTGGGTTTGAACTAAATTGACTCTAAATATTAATTTTAAGAGCTAAATTAATATTTGAAGTACACTTGTTGGGACTAAATCAAATTTTAAGTAAAGTTTAATTTAGTTTACTTTTTTAAAGAAAAAAGAAGGTCTCACTTAATATATTAAAATATGCGCAAATCATGACTATGTTTGATTGAATCAAAATGTTAACCAAAATGAAGGCCTTTCTTATTATTTGCATTCTCTTATCGGCTTCTTTCCTTATCATTCCCTCCCCAACTATTGCTCACCAATTGACTCACTCCGGGAACAATTCATCTCCTTAATATAACAATTAACCACAAAACTTTCTCCTCAAAATAATTTTGTTGTTAAAGAGTTATTACAGCAGCGATATTTTAAAAATTGTTATATATATTTATACAATGACAACAAAAGTATATGTATATTTACACACGATTTTAGGGTAATAACATGCAACGATTGTTTTTTTTTTTTTTTTTTTTCAAATTTCTGTCCAAACCAATGGCAGCATTTTTTTTATACATTTGATAGCAAAAGGATTCACTGTCAAATCTAATATATCTTCTATTGTGTTTTTATTTTTTATTGTATTTTTAATTTTAGTTTTATTGTTCTCTCGAATCTCTTTATGTTAATTTCGTTTTCTAAATTTACACATCTTGAGTATCAAAAGTTGAACTTCATAATTTCACATAAAATACATTAACCCTTCGGTTAAAAATTATACGCCTTAGTTTTTATTTTATCATTTAAAAATATCAAGAAAATTACCAATTAGCTAATATAATTTGCTAATTAAATGATGCAGCAGAAGCTGTCAATGGTCAAAAGGGTGAAGTAATTTTGAAGGAAGATGGTGTGTTGGATGATCCGCCTCCTAAAAATAATCGAGATAAACCAAAATATTATTGTAAGCCTGGTCAAAATTCAAACTGCTGCCCTCCTTTCAAGCCTAAATGTTAAGCCTGGAAAAATCATACATAAGCTTGGGTCAAATGTGATCAATTAGCAGAAATAAACTGGTAATGTGATGTGGGATATGCCTAATGTGATGTGCATTAATGCCTCTCTTGACCATTAGCTTTTCGCAATTTTTCATTTTTATTTGGGAGCACTATCAATTTGTTTTTTCCATATTTAATTTATTCCAATCTTCTAACACTAATTGACGGATTCGATAGAAATCCCTTAAGAGATTCGGGCTTGAGTTGTGTCAGACCGGATCTAGTAATGTTCCTGTGAAACAGTAGAGTTGAGATACCAGTTATCTCTGGGGTATGCTCCGATACTTTAGAATATATTAGCTTAATTAAAATGAATTAATTTTACCTCTATGCTTTTTTCTTTTTTAAGGTCAATGGCAAAGTTTGCTTTGGATTGATTAGAAATACTCTATAGCCCTTGTTTTAGTCAAATTAGGAGACTTTCCCTCTAGACTCCATATGGGATATGGAATCCTCCTTTAATCGTAACACTGTAAGTAGACTCCTGCGAAAATTCCATCACTCACCTTCTAGAACCTTTCCATAGGAAAGACAATCTGGCCCGGATCAGATCCATAATCCACTGCATCCTTTCCATGAAACCGGATAAGAGACTCGGTACCGACAAACCGGATGACAGACCCGACATACTGGTATCCAGATGTCATCACTATTATATCAAGGAATATTGCATTTTTTAAATTGGGAAATTATTCTACTGATTATTTTTATATTTGGGTAATGTTATATTGAGCCATTATTAAAAATTATCATGATAATATAGAATAAATCAGAGAAAAATTAATAACCAGAGAAAACCAATATAATAATAATAATAATAATAATAATAATAATATATGTGTGCGGTGAAAAATAAACTGGTAATGTGATGTGGGATATGCCTGATGTAAGATCAACATGTACGGTTTTTTCTATAGTAATATAAGCAATTTCACTGTGAAAAAGACTGGCTTGCATTGACGAGTTTGAATTAATAATGAAATATCGTTAATTATAATTTTTTTTATTTATTTATTAACTTTTAATTTATTCCTGAAGTGATGTTCTTGACCGAACAGAACACAGAAAGAAAAATAAGAGTAGGGTAATTTATCCATTTTGCTCCCAAATCTGAATGCAAAAATCAAATGTAGCTAGTGAAATTTATTAGATATATTGAAGTCAATTATTAGTATTTACCTACGGGAATTAATTGAGAATTTATTCTTGGAGTTTCTTTCTTTAGTGTTAGAGTATTGCCTTTTTGAAAAGTTTTACAATAAACCCCGATCCACAAGGACCCTTCCAATGAAAAACAACACAATACTCATTTTACTTATGTATTTAATTTTCATTGGATTGGTCCACATGGAACGAACGATTTTAAAATTTGGAAAATTACCAAAAATTGTGAAATTGCTCACCAAAAATCTCAATAAGTCAGAGCATTTGCACAAGAATTCGCTTTAATTCTTTGTTTCTTATTTCTCACCACTCTTCTCTAACTACAAGAGCTTTACATGGCAATCTCGCGATTTATTCAGCAGCTCGTGCCTCTCGCACCTCCATTAAATGCAAAATCAATACTAATCCTTGTTGTTCCAGCCACCTGCTTTTATCTCCCCCACCTATTTGTCTTCACCGGACAGACCCATAGTTTTGTTTTGTTAGCTTCTCTCTATGGCTTGTTCTATACATCCAATAGGCTTATTCAGTAGCCAGCTTGATGGAAAATTTGTTGATGATCTAGCCATTGTGTTTTTTTTTTTTTTTTTTTTGGGTAAGAATGATATAGCCATTGTTAATATATCATATTAGTGTTATTTTTGTTTCGCTAAACAATTTATTAGATCTTATATTTTTATATATTATCCTAGTTAGTTCATATAGATGTACTTTAAAGTCCTTAAATTTTATCATAATAAAACTTTTTAGTCTTTCCATTTATTTTTGCACATGAAAGTATAGAAGCACACCTAATTATAAGTTGAAAATATATATTCTAGTTTTCAACTATAATTAAAATATTTCTAATAAAGTATTTGTAGTATATATATGTGCACTAATATTTTTATACTTGTATGTAGTAATTATAATTATTTTGAAAAACACATTGAATAAATATTGTAATATGTAAAACTATAAGGACTAATAAATTATTAGTATTTACTTACGGAAATTAAATGAGAATTTATTCTTGGAGTTTCTTTCTTTAGTGTTAGAGTTTTATGTCTTGCCTTTTGGAGAAATTTTACATTATACCTGGTCCACAAGGACTCTTCCAATGAGAAATTAACACATATGTATTTTTTTATTTTTTCTATGTACTTTTTAATTTTTCAATACTCATTTTACTTGTGTGTTTAATTTTCATTGGACTAGTGCATATGGACCAGGACTATTTTAAAATTTCTATACCTTTTCTCTTATTCAATTTCACACTCAACTTTAACGCTGAACTTTCTTAGATGTTAAAATAAGAGAAATTGTTAAAAATACCTCTGTTTCAGGTTTTGTTCTTGGACTCTACATTTTCAAAAGTACTTTTCTACATTTTTTTGTTTTCATAATTTGTTAAATTGCATTTTTTTCTCAATTCATATCTTTCATACATTTTCTTTTGCAAAAAATCCCTTTTAATCTTTTCAAATTTACTCAAATACGTAATTATTCTTTGTCTATATTTCTCTCTTCTCGTTTTATAATTTTAATGCAATTTTGCATTTATCTCTCAATCCGTTTATTTTTGTCATGCGACTATAGAAAGCTTTTTTAGTTTGTTTTTTCTCTTCGAAACAAGATGCATATGTATATATTTTTTTCCGATATGGTATAATTCATTGTACCTTTGCATCTTAAGGTATCACTAAAGTATAATCACTATAATAATTATCAATAATACAGTGATTATACCTTGGTTGTACCTTAAAATACATAGGTATAATGAGTTATAACTTAGTGAAAAAAAAAGTCGAAAAAAATATATACATATGCATCTTGTTTCGAAGAAAAAAAAAACCAAAAAAACTTTCTAAAGTCGCATGACAAAAAAATAAACTGTTTAAGAGATAAATGCGAAATTATATTAAAATTATAGAAAGACGAGAAAAAAATGTGGGCAAAGTGGAATCAAGTATTTTAGTAACTTTTAAAAGTTTGAAAAGGATTTCGACAAAAAATTACTGTTTACATATTAAAGAAAGAGGGTGCCAAAAAGTAAATATTTTTGTAAAATCACCTCATAATAAAGGTTATTACTCAATTATGTTTTGTAAAAATAATAATAATTATCAATAATATTTTTATTTTGTGACAAATTTCTAAGTTGTTATACAATTTTGATTCAAATTATAAGATAATGCACGTCAACAGGCTATATATGCCGTAATTTCCTTTAAATTATACCAAAAGTTGTGACAAATGAAAATAGTGTGACAATTTTTTAACATTACATTTGTAGAAAGCTTTTAGCATAGAATTTTAAGCGATAAGTTATGACAATTATTTATTATCACATAAAATATTGTTTGACTATTTATACTATTATGTGATAACCTTTGTTGTCGAACGTGACATGATGATTTTTTTTTTTTACTTTTCAATCTTTAATTTACTATTTTCTTCTGTAAAAATTTATAGTCATTTTTAACAATTTTCACCTTTCTCACTTTCTTGACAAACCTCTTTGGGCTTTTTGGTTTTATAAAAGTCGGGAAGTCCTTATATAATACAAGAAGTTATACAATACGTTTGGTACACCAAGTTATCCGTGTGTGATTAGTGGAAATTATACCTAATTGAATTAAAATGGAGCTTAAATGGAGAATTTTTGACTAATTAATTATATTCTAGGTTGCTAGAAAGTAGCAGTGGTAAAAGGACCAGCAATCTATTCACTCAAGCTAGAGACTGTTGGAATTGAGGAGATAAAAAGATAAAGGCTTGCAACCTAGCTGCACAAGCTGAGAAGGCTACTGAAGTAGGCTTTATTGCTGCTATTTCTAGAAGGAAGACAGTCCAGCAGGCTGTCAGGACCATCACATGGAAATAAAGGAGACAAGAACAAGTGGCAACACCTGCAGCAACCACCCATTAGCACATGGTGACACGCCACCCATATGGAAGAGAGAGAAAGGAAGGAGCAAAATATTATGGAGTGTCCTTTGTTTTATTCAATTATTTATTTGTAATGCACATGTGATGAATTAGCCATTAAAGACTTTTCTATTAGTGCTCATTATTTTATTCTTAGATGCATGAAAAGCAGAGAAAGTTTTTTCCATCATATCTTTATCAGTTACTTTCTCTCCACACAACTTTAATTTAGATGTAATTATGCACATAACTGAATTATATTTTCTTACAGATTTATAATCTTACAACCACAAGTACATCCATTCATAACGAGATTTAGGTAAAATAACAGTTTTCTAGTGGTCATACCTTTCTTTCAAATTTTTCCATAAGATATATGGATATTTAATAATCAAATACTCAGCTTTTAACCCCTTATTAAGATGACGATGGAGCAAAATCATGGCTTTTGCTTTCAGCTGCAATGAAGCATCATTATTCTCGTGGATCATTTTCCCAAGACCCATAGCATCTAAATGTATTTCGGCATCCAGTACCCATGAAAGATAATTCTTCCCGGTCACATCAGGTGCCACAAATTCAATATTTGCAAGATTTGACATATCTAAAAATAGTTTTGTTGGATCAAAATTATATATATATATATATATAAGAAATAAAAATTAGAAATCCAATTTTTTTTGGACTAATTTGATGGAAAACCGAGTTGGTCTTTGATATAGTACAAGTATATAATTGTAATTATGTAATTATGTAAGGTTCCTATGTAAAGCTTAACCCTAATGTACTTGTATATAAGTCTTCTATACTAATAATACAATCTCAGTTTCCACACTTTACATGGTATCAGAGCTCCTTTTCCTTTGACAAACCCTAGTAGCTATCATCTAACGTTTTTTAGCCGCCATGTCTTCAACCTCGTCGACAACTGCCTCCACCTCCGCCTCCGTGGCAATTCCTTCCTCCGCCTCCATGGCACTTACCAGTCCGATTCTAGGTATTCCTATCATGAATACCCCACTCAATCAAGCTCTCCTCACCCACACCGATTCTATTGTTACTGCTGCAAGTTCGCAGCTCATGACAATTGCTCCCTATATGCCCTATACGGGTGGCGGTTTTCCCCATCATCAGCAATCGATCACTCCGTTGATGTATAATCCGGCCCTAACAGTTCAAATAACTTACAAATTGAATCCCAATAATTATCTCTTATGGAAGTTATAGATACTTCCAATGCTTTGTGGTTGTGGGCTTTCTCAACATGTGCTTGGTACTTCTCCACCACCGACTAAATTTTTACCGAATAGGTCAGATAATCCGATTTATTTGGCTTGGGAATAGCACGATCAGCAGGTCCTTAGCTAGATCATATCATTAGTCTTGCCTTCGATTATGCCTTAAATTGTTGGCTCGAATACAGCTCATGACGCATGGAATAAATTAACCGCCGCATATGCTTCTGGTTCCAAGGCTTAGATTTGCAATCTCAAGGGTCAATTGCACTCCTTATCTTAAGGCAATGATGATATTGCTGCCAATGTTCAACGTGCGAAATTTGTTGCTGATCAATTAGCAACTTTAGGATATACTGTTCCAGAGGAAGATTTAATTGATTTTTTGCTTGCTGGTGTGAATAATGACTATCATTTATTTATTCGTACCCTTGAGACAAAATTGGAGCCTGTAGGATTTAATAATGTTTATGGCATGTTACTTTCTGAGGAATGCTACTTAAAACGAGCCAAACAAAAGACAAGTGGTGATGGAATTCTGCCTACGGTGCCCTTTTCCATCCGTGGACAACATCAGCAGCCCTTTACCACTCGTGGAAGGGGGCGTAGTGATGGCAGAACTGGAAGCCGAGGCCATGGTGGCTGTTTCCAGTAGCAATAATGTTACACAGGCTCATATGGGAGTTCTAACTCTCAATCTAGTTGTGATCAAACCCATTTTGATCGAATTTGTTATAATTGTTGTGGCAATGGACACTTGGCCAATGTTTGTCCCACTCCCAAACCAAAACGCAGCACTGACACACCTCCTCCTAGCTCCTACATGACCACTACCAAAATAGCCTCCGCATCCAACAAAGCATGGGTTGTTGATTCGGGGGCTACTCATCATCTCACTAATGACCTTGATAACCTTGCTATTTATTTTGAATATCAAGGACCTGAGGAAGTCTGACTTGGTAATGGGTCTAAATTTAATATCTCTCATGTTGGTAGTTCGAGTTTTTATTTTGATGACACGTTGCTTCGGTTTCATAATATTCTTTATGTTCCTCGTACTGATCAGAATTTGTTATCCGTTTATGCTTTAACTAATTCTAACCCTGTTTCTATTGAATTTTTTACAAATTATTTTGTCATCAAGGATTTGGCAATGAAGCGGGTTCTATATCAAGGCCAGAGTGAACAAGGATTATATTCGATGTGTCTTACACCTCCAGTGTCAATAGAAGCAAATTTTGTTCCATTATCTACTTGGAATGCTAGATTAGGTCACACTGCCAAGCCCATTATTTCAAAAGTTTTACAGTTTAATAAAATTTCAGCTCATTCTAGTTCCAATGTTTCTTTGTGTGATGCTTGTTGTTTGAGTAAGGCTCATAAGCAACCATTTATTTCATCTTCATTTGAAGCTAAAACTCCATTAGAACCTGTCTGTTCCAATGTTTGGGGACCTGTACCTATTCTCTCGTATGATGGCTATGCATATTATGTACTTTTTTATGACCACTACAGCAAATACACATGGTTTTATCCTATGAAACATAAATATGAAGTGTTGTCCATTTTTAAATCTTTTAAAACCCTTGTTGAGAAAAATTTTAGGATTAAATTAAAAATATTCCAATCTGATTAGGGAGGTGAGTTTCGAGCTTTAACTAATTTCTTGCGAGAGAATGGGATTGACAGCGGGTCTCTTGTCCATATACCTAGAACAAAATGGGTGTGCCGAAAGAAAGCATCGTCATATTGTTGAAACAGTTTTGGCACTTCTTACTCATGCCAAAGTACCTCTAAAATATTAGAGTAAAGCCTTTGAATGTGCTGTTTATATCACTAATCGCTTGCCAATGCAACAATTAAATTATCACAGTCCTTTTTATCGATTGTTTCGCACAGAGGTTGATTAATTTTCTCTTAAAATATTTGGTTACTTATCTTACCCATGGTTGCATCCGTACACAAAACACAAATTGGAACCTCGTTCTCTTCCTTGTGTCTTTTTTGGTTATACTAAGGTTCATAAAGGTTATCAATGCTTTCATATTCCTTTGGGTCATCTTTATATCTCACGTCATGATCTTTTTGACGAGCAGGTGTTTCCCTTTGCTTCTCCGTCCAATGAGGTGCTCCCGACATCAACTCCCCGGCTTATAGATCCTGGACCGACATTATATTATCCTCTTATTGTCAACCCGCACATACCTTCCCATCAAGAACCACCTTCATCCTTGCCTTCAAGTGCAACCTCATGCAGCCCTACGTCTATAGAGCCATTTAATTCACCTACCCGTGCCTTGTCCACTAACCCTGACTCCGATACACCACCCGCCCCTCCTTCTCTGATATTGACCAACCCTCCCACACCAATATTGACCAGCCCTCCCACCCAATCTGATTCCATGGCTAGTTTGGAAACATTGCCGAGTAAATCCATTGCTATTGGCCTCACTGCTTATGGTCGCCTACCAGCATTGTCACAAGCCGATTGTCCTCCAAAATCTCTACCACGACGAATAATGACACGACTGCTCACTGGTGCTCTACCTCCCAAGCCTAAGCAATTTTCTAGTGTCATTCATATTCCTGAAGTTAAACCTGCTAGTTTTACACAGGCCAATAAAATTGCCCATTGGCGTCAGGCTATGGAGGAGGAGTATAATGCACTCATTCGAAACGGCACATGGTAGGTTGTTCCGTCTAGCCTTGTGATCAGTGCATTTTATGCCCATAATCTATCTTTGTTTATAAGCCTTAATTGTTATATTTGTAGTTAACTTAGGCGGATTTACTTCATTTTGTGTAATTACTCGTGCTAGGAACTTTGAAATTGAAAGTGAGCGTAGAAAGCCAAATTTGGGAGCTTGGAGTGCATAAAGGGTAGAGCTTGAAGCCATAACCCATGAGCATGGCTTATGGAGTGCTGTTGATGCTGAAAATAAGCCTAGAAAGCCGTTTTGCATAAGCCAAGATCCTAACTTAAGGGGAGCTACGAATTTGTAGAATTTTTATGGGATTAGAAGACTTCCAAATTAGTTTTATTTTATTTGTATCGCTTTTAATTCTATTTGGGATATTCTCTAATTTTCCTAATTAGAGTTTTATTCTACTTAGGATTTTATTTCTTTCTCCTTTCCAACTTCTACAAGAGGAGTCTTCTTCTTCTTATGAGAGGGGAGTTTTTAGGTTTTAGTTTTAGTTTTATCTTTCTTTCTCTCATGGAGAGATAATTTTCTCTTCTAGCTAGGAGGAATTCGGTCTTATAGAATCAATTGTGAGATCAATTGTGTTGGAAATGCCCTAGCCCCGAGACATTGGTCCTTGTATTTGTACTATACATTTATTGGATTTATGTGTTGTACTCATTTGTATCCAATGGACATATCTATATCCATGACGACTAGTGTCATGCACTTAGCAGTAAGACCATGGATAGGGTTAACGATATGACCATAAATAGATCCGTAGTCTGTTCCAGTCATGGGAATGAATGGAACAACAGACTATCATTAACCTGGTTGTATGGCGGTGTCTTACCGGTCATTGGACATGGAATGTCAACCAAGTTAATGGGTACATGCCTGGGAGCATGGTACTGGATAGATCCACTAAACGAGTAATCCACATGGTATGGTATCACAATGGATTCTCGTGTAGTACTTGTATGGATCCTTTGACCTGACCATATGATGGTGTTACATGTGAAGTCGCATACTTAGGGGTATGCCTAAAGGGCCTGTAATAGGGTGCCAAGTATAGGTGCTTTCGGGTATGTCACTGAACATGGTAACACTATGGATATGCAGAAGGGATTTGTCACTCAGTAACCAACTGAGAAGATATCACCGGCCTCTTGATGAATGTGACTGATAAGAGTGTGGCCACACCCAAACAAGTTGGTACTTGTTTGTGAGCATCAGTACATTCGGGATCAAGTTAATGTCCGAACACAAAAGAGGGTGATCAATCCATGCCTCTGTGTTGGATACCGATATCAATGACATGGGATGTACAAGTTTAAACTACGGGGTTATGATATCAGTTAGACTGCCATCTCCATCTTAATTGGGGGCTGCAGTGGCTTGCTAGAGCCCAACTGCAGTCTGCGAGCCAAAGGCCCGCTGCCAACATAAAGATGGGCCCACGGGATCGTACACATTGAGCGACTGGACACCTATTTAAAGAATCACAAGTACACTTGGAGTGTACACTCTAGGGAGAGAGAACTATATATATTAATTATATTATGAGGATCAATTGGATTGATCATTATAATAAAATTAATATTTGGCTTCACATAATTAATTGGATTAATTATGAGATTATTTCCTGGGTGGAAATATTCATATGTATAGGTTTACATATGAATTTGTTTTGTGAAGACTTAATTTTAATTTGATGGATTAAATTAATTAGTCAAACCAATTTTAATTTATATGTAAATAATATATTACTTGGAGTAATATATTAAATACATGGGTTAATTAAAATTGGGCTTGATATTGATTTAGACCAGACTAATTAAAATAAGGTTGGGCCTGAATTAAAAGGAGGAAGCCCACACAGACAAAGAAGCCAGACTGGGCCCAAATTCCAGCAAGGGAATTTGGAAGCCCTAGGGTTAAAAAACCCTAAGGGGAATTCGGCCAAAGTACCATAGCTCCTAGCCCCCACTTGGCCGAATTCTCCTCCCCTCCCTCACTCTCTAATTTTGTGATTTTTGACGCTAGCTCGTGCGGTGTTCGTTAGGCGCTCGTGTACGGGAACGAGGAGGAATTCTATTTTGAATTCTGCAGTCATCATCCATCTCAGAAAGAGATTTTTCTGGTAAGAAATTTAATCCCTTTCTATTTGATTTTAAGTTTTTCAATTTCCACTTCAATTGCTCCTGGGACTGGATTTGAGGAAATCACCGCGTTATTCCGCTTTTATCGGGTGATTTCCGGTGACAAATCCCAACAAATTGTTCTCACTTTCTTCTTTAATTCAAGTGATTGATTTAATTCTGTTCTTATTACTTTTGCATGATTTAATTAAATCCTTGATTTAATTATTTACTTGTGATTGATTTGCTACTTAGGTGATTAAATACGTAATCGTTTAATTCACTTAACCTAGGTAGCGAATAACATGGTTAATTATGGACAAGTTTTTAATTCATGTTATGGATGAAATTGATATGCTTTAAATAATCCCGCTTGTCTGATTATTGAGTAGAATTAGTGTCTCTTTTGTGTGTTAATGCTTTTAATTGAATTAAATTCGGAAGCTTGTTTGGAACTGTTCGATTAAATAGAGATAATTAATGAGCTTCTATTGGTTATCCATTCCGTAAAAAGAGATTAGGTGATTCATGCTTTATGATAACTATAGCTAATTTATTTGAATGAATTGAAGTTATCCTTTGTGTTTGATCGATGATCGGTTGGTTTGACTCAAGACTTGAATCCGCCTTCTAGCTGGAATCTTTCTCATATAGATTTTTACCTCATTATTTTGTTTCTATTATTTTTAGATTTTAATTAAAATTGCTAAACACCCCCCTCTTTACTTTTTATTGTCTAAATTTTAAAAGAAATAACCAACCAATCTCTATGGGTTCGACCTTGCTCACTGCTATCTACAAATCAGTTGTAGTTTGAGTAGGAAAATTATTATTTTTAGTGTTCTCGACATGCATCAAAATTTTGGCGCCATTGCCGTGGATTGTTGTTCAATCGGTTTATTTCTTTTTATTTTTTTTTCCCTCTTTTGAGCAAGTTTGGGAATTGATGGATCATCCATTTCAACATGTTGATGAGCTCCAATGGAACTATGACCCTTACATTGATCCATTTAATCATTCTTATCCCAGTTCTTATTATGAGAATCAATCAAATCATGATTATTATCAATCTTCTTATGTTGATCAGTCTTCATCAAGTTTAGGTATGTCTCTGGATGATATTGCTTATGCTTTAGTTGACAACTTTCAAAGATTTCAATCAGAAATGCAAACTAGTCTTAAAAATTTGAATTCACAAATGCGCCACTTAACTACGATCATGGGTAAGTTAGAAACCAAATTTTGATTCAAGATTCTGAGTTAGTGCAGAGAAAAGAAGAGTTCATAGAGCTAGTACTAGAAGAAGAAGAAGAAGAAGAAGAAGAAGAAGAAGAAGAAGAAGAAGAAGAAGAAGAAGAAGAAGAAGAAGAAGAAAAAGATCGCATAGATGACACCATTAATGATGAATTAATCTATGAAGAAGATTTTACATCATGGATATAAATGATGGGGCCATAATAAAATAAATTTCAATTTCATCAAGTGATTTACTTAGAAAGACCAATAATATAAAAATCAATACGCATGAAGGTAATAGTGCTAATGAAATTGAATTTATTTTTATTATTGACATGATTGATTCTAGTGTGGAGAGAAAAGGCATGGAAGATTTATCTGAAATTCCATATGCTTAGGGATGATCAAAAGGATGAATGAGTGGGAGTTGGATAATGCAAAATTGCAATTGTCTAGCCAAAGACAATAAAGAAAGGCGCTCTTTTGGGAGGCAACCCAAATTCAATTTATTTTAGTTTATTTTCTTTACTTTTATGCTTAATTTAATTTTTTTAGTTTAGCTTTTTAGGGTTTTAAATAAAATTTGGGTGATTTTTATCACCTATGATCATGCTTTAAGTCGCTAATTAATTGTTTTTATTGTGCAGAAATTTTAAATTAAGCCGTGATCATGGCTTATGCAAATTTTCGGAATCCACAAAATTTTAACTAAGAAAGTGACTTAAGTCATGATCTAGGCTTGAGGAAGGAAGTCTTCTGTTTCTTTGTGAAGAAAGCCCAAAATTTTATGTCTTTTAACTTTTATTTAAAAAAAAAATTCAGAAAATATTTAAGAAAAAAAAAATTCCCAATGCTTCTACCCTAAAAAATTTTTTGGCAGTTGTTCTCCTCTCTTGAGAAATACAGCAACCAGCCACCACCCCTCCATCCTTGTCACCACCGTTCGCCACCATCACCAGTCATCGTCGCACCACCCTCCGCCACTAATGGCTCACACTTGGCAGCCGCCAGGCTGGAAATTGCATGCCAAGAAGCAGCTTACCGCCGCTGGAAAACAAATCGTCGAATCTATTGGGCGCAAATCGCGTTCAGTCTAGCGTCACTGCTCACTGCTGATCCACGCTCTTTAGATATCGATTTGGCCCTAACTGATGACAGAGACGTGAGCGGTGGTAATGCAGCGCTAGATCCAGTCGCCGCTATCACAGCTTTGCCCAGTTCTAACACCGAGTAGCAAGGCGATTTGTCCCTATTTTCAGCTGCTTCACCTTCTCAAACAGGAAACACTTCATACTCCTCCATCCCTAATGAACTATAGCCACCAGTAGCACCTGAAGTAGTTGATGTCTCTGCCAGAAATTGTTGCTGCTCTACGAGAAATCTTAGTCGGTGCCACCTTTGTTTCCAGCCACTATCTCCGACTTCGGGCCATCGCCTCGCCAATCGACCGTCAAATCCATTATTTTAGAGGCGATTTCCGGTGACTGAAACACCAATTTAGGTGACTGAGTTAACTCCAGCCAGCAACAAATCCATCGCCTATAGTTTGCGATTTCTTTCACTCGAAATTGCTTTTTCAAATCTCTGAAATTCTATATGTCTGGTGTACAAATTAATTTTGGAAATTGAGATGGAATTAGAGTCATCATTGTGCTTTAATTTCTTCATAAAATTTTGAGAACATGTTGAATTGAAATTGCTGAATTTGATTAGATAGGATTGGGTGCTTCATGTTGATTTTATGTCATATGGGATTTTGATCAAGAATATGCAATTATTTTATGGCTCATTGGTCTTTGTCTTGCTTATTGAGTTTAGACGAATTGGTTTATATTAATGTATGAATTGTTATTGAATTTCAATTGCTTATTCATCATAGCATAAACTTATATTGTTTTAAGTAAACTTGACGGTTTTTCTTGCATTGTTGTAGCAAGTTGTACTCCAAATTAGTTTGAGTAGAGACTAATGTGGCTGCGCTGTACCGGATTCAAGAGCACAATCCCCCGTACCTGCCTTCCCCTTAGGAGTATTTGGTCTTCAGCATTCATAAATCAGGGGAGTTCCGTTCTCGCTTTCTTGCTTTATTTTATTCTGGTTTGTGATTGCTATGCTTTCTTGCACATTGAGGGCTATGTGCAGATTTAAGTGGGGGGAGGGGTTTCACATTGTGAATATTGTGAATTTGTGCATAATATTTGAATTGTTTGAATCTCTTGTAAATGTAAACTAATTCCAACTCCTTTGAAAATTTTTCATTATTTTTCTTTTTGCAATTGTAGTTCCAAAAATTTTTTCTTCTATCTCTTGCGTACTTGTTAAGGGAGATGCTTGCATAAATTAAGCATGAGGCTCTAGTTATTTGAAATCATTGTGATCAATAGGCACTTGAATTAAGATGTATCGCTTAGAGACACAGGCTGTATAAGAAACTTCTTTTGATTGACCATAAATTAAGGGATGAAATAGGTATTATGCATATTTTTTATTTTGAATTTTGTGTTCTTAAAAAAAGGAAAATTTGAATGAATATTCTATTCTGCTGGCTTGATTTGCGAATCCAGATTATGAATAGTGCTAGTAGCAGCTTAATGAATATGCTTAGCCAAGTAAGTCGGGTGCATTGTGTTTGCTCCATTTTTGTTATCCATTCGGAAAACCTATAACATCTTAAGTAAGGTTAAATGTCGTGAAAAATAAATAAATAAATAAATAAATAAAATAAGATGACAAAATGATCCATTAGTTGTTTGTGCCTTAGGTGAATTGTGTGCTTAATCAAGTCCTATTGGCCTTTGTTTATGTGATTGATTGGGAAGCTATTTGAAGTCTATTATCCTAGTGATGCAAATCATATTCTAGTTGTAGTTGAGTAGGTTTAAATGTATTAGTTAGGGTTAAGTGCCAAGTTTATTGCATCTCTCCCTTGATAAGTGTGCTTGATTTATTAGTTGATTCTTGGAACTATGATTTTTGTGATATAATGTGCTTTTAATTGTTTTTGGAGTTGGACTTATTTCGTTTGCTTGAGTCAAAGCAAGGTTTAAGTGGAGGGAATTTTGATAAGTGCAATTTATGCGCATAATCTGTCTTTGTTTATAAGCCTTAATTGCTATATTTTTAGTTAACTTAGGCGGATTTACTTCATTTTGTGTAATTACTCGTGCTAGGAACTTTGAAATTGAAAGTGGGAGCTTGGAGTGCATAAAGGGTGGAAAGTGAAGCCATAACCCATGAGCATGGCTTATGGAGTACTGTTGATGCTGAAAATAAGCCTAGAAAGCCGTTTTGCATAAGCCAAGATCCTGGCTTAAGGGGAGCTACAAATTTGTAGAATTTTTGTGGGATTAGAAGACTTCAAAATTAGTTTTATTTTATTCGTATTGCTTTTAATTCTATTTGGGATATTCTCTAATTTTCCTAATTAGAGTTTTATTCTACTTAGGATTTTATTTCTTTCTCCTTTCCAACTTCTATAAGAGGAGTCTCTTCTTTTTACGGGAGGGGAGTTTTTAGGTTTTAGTTTTAGTTTCTTTTAGTTTTAGTTTTGTCTTTTTGTCTCTCATGGAGAGATAATTTTCTCTTCTAGCTAGGAGGAATTCGGTCTTATAGAATCAACTGTGAGATCAATTTGTCCTTACTTTCTTCTTTAATTCAAGTTATTGATTTCATTCTGTTCTTATTACTTTTGCATGATTTAATTGAATCCTTGATTTAATTATTTCCTTGTGATTGATTTGCTACTTAGGTGATTAAATACGTAATCGTTTAATTCACTTAACCTAGGTAGCGAATAACATGGTTAATTATGGATAAGTTTTTAATTCATGTTATTGATGTAATTGATATGCTTTAAATAATCCTGCTTGTGTGATTATTGAGTAGAATTAGTGTCTCTTTCGTGTGTTAATGCTTTTGATTAAATTAAGTTCTGAAGCTTGTATGGAACTGTTCGATTAAATAGAGATAATTAATGAGCTTCTCTTAGTTATCTATTCCATAAGAAGAGATTAGGTGATTCATGCTTTATGATAACTATAGCTAATTTGTTTGAATACATTGAAGTTATCCTTTGTGTTTGATCGATGATCGGTTGGTTTGACTCAAGACTTGAATCCGCCTTCTAACTGCAATCGTTCTTATGTAGATTTTTACCTCACTATTTTGTTTCTATTATTTTTAGATTTTAATTACAATTGCTAAACACCCCCCTTTTTAACTTTTTATTGTCTAAATTTTAAAAGAAATAACCAACCAATCACTGTTGGCTCGACCTGAATAAATTATGATACTATACCATGTAGATTCCCGTTAAGTGGATCAATCCAGTACCATGCCCTTTTTTGCATGTACCCATTGACCTGGTTGACATTCCATGTTCTATGATCGGTAAGACACTGCCATACAACCAGGCTAATGATAGTCTTTAGTTCCATTCATTCCCATGATTGGAGCAGACTACGGATAACTTTATGGCCATATCGTTTTCCCTATCCACGGTCTTACTGCCAAGTGCCTCACACTTGACAACATGGATATGGATATGTCCATTGGATACTCTATTTAAAATATAGCACATGACATATAATAAATAGATTAATGCCTTTATTTCCTTGACACAAATTGTATAATACATAAAGATTACATTAATGTACAAATGTATTATACAAACACAAGGACCAATGCCTCGGGACTAGGGCATTTCCAACATGACCCTGCTCACTGCTATCTATAAAATCAGTTGTAGTTTGAGTAGGAAAATTATTATTTTTGGTGTTCTCGACACGCATCATCCTGGAAAAAATTTGGTTGGTTATCGGTGGGTTTTTAAGATAAAGAGGCACCCGGATGGCTCGGTTGAAAGATGTAAAGCTCGCCTTGTGGCCAATGGCTATACTCAATGTCCTGGGTTGGACTATGTCGATACATATAGTCCTGTGGTAAAACCTACTACCATTCGAGTTATTCATTCCATTGCTGTGTCTCTTAAATGGCCTATTATTCATATGGATGTGTCCAATGCCTTTTTGAATGATAGTCTGGAGCAACGGGTTTTTAAGGCACAACCTCCTGGATTTGTGAATGCTTCTTTTCTAGATCATGATTGTTTGCTTAAGAAATCTCCGTATAGCTTGAAACAGGCTCCCCGAATGTGGCATAAGTGTTTGACTGATGTTTTGTGCCAGATTGGTTTTCAGGGATCCAAATCGGATACCTCCTTATATTTCTATACTAAAGAGAAGATCCATCTTTTTTGCTTGATATATGTTGATGACTTGGTGCTCACTAGAAATAATCAGAAGTTGTTGGACCCAATCATCTCTCTTTTGCAGTTCCGGTTTGCTATTTGCAACTTGGGGCCCTTGAAGTACTTTCTCGGCGTTGAAGCCCATTGGTTGCCATCTGGTTTGTTGTTAACTTAGACAAAATATATTGAGGATCTACTATGTTGGACATCTAGCCCTTTAAGTGCAACATATCTCACCGCCAATCCAATTTTTCACACTCGCAGTAAGCATCTAGAAGTTGATTTTTTCTTTGTCCGAGATCAAGTAACCCGCAAACAGTTTCAAGTTCACTATGTGACTTCTCAGGACCAGTTAGCTGATGGTCTCGCCAAGCCATTGAGCAAGCTTCGGTTCATTCATATGTGTAGCAAGTTGAACTTAGCTTCCTGCTCCGTTCAACTTGAGAGGAAGTGATAGAGTATAAGTATATAATTGTAATTATGTAATTATGTAAGGGGTCCTATGTAAAGTTTAACCCTAGTGTACTTGTATATAAGTCTTCTATACTAATAATACAATCACAGTTTCCACACTTTACAGTCTTGATTCTATGAGCAAACTCGTGCTGATAACGTGTTGTGAAAAGACTTAAATAAACAGAGGTTATATGGAGATTATAACAACAAGGAAACCAATAGAGAGGAAATATGAGAATATGAACTTTTTATTACTGAATCTCAGTTGTAATGAATAACAAAAACTAGCATTTATTTATAAGAAAAATTGAGGGACAAAAAGGTAATATCATAATAAATAAATATTAAAAAAATATAATCAATTGATGTCATGGGAATCGGAACAGAAATGAAATTTTGTCGCTCATTATATATATAGCTGCTCCAATTGACTTCTTGTGTAACCAAAAAAAAAAAAAAAAAAAAAGGAAATTGCTGCAATTTGTCATGGATGTTGCACCTCATTTCAGCGCCTCATTCGAGCTGAATTCAAACTTCATTTAAGCTACATATTTGCAGGAGACTTCTAGAATACTCAAGATTCATCTAACCGATGCACAAGGCAGTCATTCATAACAATTCTTGGTGCCATTTCTTCTCGTATAAATAGCATTGTTTGTAAGCTTTTCACTATGTTTTTCAGTTCATTAATAAAGCTTTATAGCTCTTCTCTCCAAAGATGATAAATATAAAGATATGATTAGGTTTTTTTTTTTTTTTTTTTTTTTTTTTTTTTTTTTCTTTTATAAAAAAAGAAACATTAATTAGTCACACATATCCTTCATAATAACTTGATCAAAATTAATAGTACAAGCCAACCTTGGAAACCAAAAGATAATGTTATTACAAATCCTAACAGAACAAAACAGAATTGATTTAAAAGAAAGAGTTTTAAGAATATTGTATTAATTCTTGAAATATTTTGTGATATGCTTAGAATTAGATTCATTTCTGAATCAGTCTGATAGCGAAAATCAAAACTCAAAGTCCAACAACAAATTGATAATTTCACCTTATTTTGACTTAATTAATTATACAGATGAAAATCTCTACAAATTTTAGGTTTCTATCCAAGCTTAATTGTCAAATATCTAAATTATCACTGTCAGAGATAATAATAAAAACTATAATTGGCCTTACCTATTAGCTTAAACTTTTGGGTCAAATGGTTCCATGACATAGTATCAAAACAGCTTAGACCTAGAGGTCGAGGGTTCGAATTCTGGCAGCTCCATTTGTTGATTAAAATTCAACACATGGTAGGGTGGGCCCGTGTTATATACGCTTCAAGCCCAAGGGGCATTCGCGTGCGGAGGAGTGTCAGAGATAATAATAAAAACTATAATTGGGCCTTACCTATTAGCTTAAGCTTTTGGGTCAAATGGTTCCATGACAATCACCCTATGAAAATACTTTCTGGAATTGACAATGCAATTTTTCCAAAGTGGTAACTGGCTGGGTAGTTTTTGTTAAGTGATAATTGAAAAGATAGTCTTGGCAGTAATTGAATTTTATTAATACTGTCAATTAAGATTTATATAATACAAGTATTTGAGATAGACTAAACTACTTATATGTACGTGAATACAAACTATAAGATAAATAAACATTTGAAATTGTATTTAACAATTTCTATCTTGTATAACTAACACCTCCCGACAAGCCCTTGGCGAGGGCACATGGACAAGCGATCTCGAAAAAGAGCAAATCGTGCACTTGAAAAAGGCTTGGTTAAGACATCCGCTACTTGGTCTTCAGTAGGAATAAACCGGACTTGTAAAAAACCATTGGCAACCTGTTCTCGCACAAAATGATGGTCAAGTTCTATGTGTTTTGTGCGAGCATGGAATAATGGGTTGGCAGTAAGATAGATAGTACTAACATTGTCACACCATAGTTGTGTGATGCTAGGGTTTTCCCTTAGCCAATTATGATTGATAATGAGAAATATATAAATAGGTTTACAAGGAATGGGCCGATGGTGTATGGGCCGAATACTAGTGGGCTAGCTATTTACATTTACAATTACATTTATATTACAATACTCTATCACCCCACCCCCCCCCCCCCCCCCCCCTTGCGCAAGTTGAGCGGGGCTTATCACGGTCAACTTGGCACGAAGAGTGAGAAAGCGATCTTTGGAGAGACCATTAGTGAAGATGTCGGCAGGTTGATGGAAAGTGGAGATGTGCTAAACCCGGAGTTGACGTTGAACAACCTTGTCGCGGACAAAGTGGAAATCCAGTTTAAGGTGCTTGGTGTTGTTATGAAAGATCGGATTAGCGCTCAGGTATGTGGCACCAAGATTATCAGACCAGACTGTGGGAGCCGTAGAGGAAGAGAAACCAAGCTCCTTAAGGAGCATCGTAAGCCATAATTCTTCCGAACTGACGGTAGCAAGTGCACATTATTCAGCCTCAGTACTACTCCTGGATACTGTCCGTTGTTTCCGAGAACACCAAGATACCAAATTCTTACCAACATACACGGCAAAACCTGTGGTGGATTTTCTGTCATCCAAACATCCTCCCCAGTCAGAGTCATAGAAACCATGAATATCAAGAGATGAAGATTTTTGCAACAGCAAACCATGAGTAGGTGTATCTCGGAGATAACGCAGAATGCGTTTGATAGCCTTCCAATGTTCTGTGGTGGGGGAATGCATGTATTGAGAGACTTTATTCACTGAAAAGGCCACATCCGGTCGGGTAATGGTAACATATTGAAGACCCCCAATAATACTGCGGTAGAGAGACGGATCATCAAACGGATGACTAGTATGGAGAGATAAGTGCGTACTCGTGCAGAAAGGAGTAGAGATTGCTTTTGCTTCATGCATTTTGGCCCTCAATAACATATCAGAGATGTACTTGTGCTGATGTAGAAGGAGACCATTCCGTTGTCTGGAAGCCTCAATACCCAAAAAATATTTCAAAGAACCAAGGTCGCGAATTGCAAACCTGGTTTGTAAATATGTGACAACCTGTTTTAGCATAGTAGCATCATTACCAGTAAGCAAGATATCATCAACATATAGCAGACAGTAGAGCCGAACATGCTTCGCTTGGTAGAAATAAAGGGAGATGTCGTCTTTGGAGCATACAAAACCAAACTGAATCAATACATCCGTCAGGCATTTATGCCACATCCGGGGAGCTTGCTTGAGGCCATAAAGAGACTTCTTGAGAACACAGACATAATCAGGCCGTTGTTTATCAACAAATCCCGGGGGTTGAGCCATGTATACTTTCTCCTCAAAGGTGCCATGCAAAAATGCATTTGAGACATCAAGGTGATGAATAGACCAGTCAAAAGAGACAGCCAAAGATAATATCAACCTGATTGTAGTGGGTTCGATTACTGGACTTTAAGTCTGAGCATAGTCTAGCCCGGGGCGTTGGTCAAAACCCTTGGCTACAAGTCTGGCTTTGTGCAGTTCAATGGATCCATCAGGGTGGAGTTTGGTTTTGAAAACCCACTTGCAGCCAATAAGATTATGTGCTTGTTGTGGAGGAACAAGAACCCAAGTATCATTTTTCAGCAAGGCTTGATACTCATGCTCCATGGCGGTGCGCCATTCCGAAATTTTCAGCGCTTGAGTGTGGCTGGTCGGTTTTGGAGGAAGAGTGCTGGTTGCAATTAAATTCAGCGGACATCGCGGCTTGAGTGTAGCCGTTTTGGACCAGGTGACCATGGGATGCATAGGACGAGAAGTTGCTGGAACATTTTCAGCTTGTCCACTAGTAGCTGTAATATTGTCAGCTTAGCCAAGATCAACAATTAAAGACACTTCCTGTTGGTCATGAGTGGGAGGAATAAATCAGGTGGGAGAAGGACGGAGTGAGGGTGGTAAGGCGTGAGACGGAAGCTGGCGGGTGTCAGTGGGAGGTGACGGGTGGGGCGGCTGGGTGGGTGGTGATAGGTGGAGGCAGGTCAGCTGGTCGTTTGGGGACAAGAGAGGTTGTGGATCGTTTTGTGTCGGGTTGGGTGAGGTAGAAGTGGGCGTGATGGGCGATGGAGGCAAGGGCGTGGCTGGCTGTAGGTCCGGTGTTTGATGTAGCCGATAGGATATATATAATGGAATTTTGGGTTCAGATTGAATTGTAGACATAGCACAACCCTCATTTATCAACTGATATGGAAACACCTGTTCATCGAAAATAACATGGCATGAGATATACAATTTTTGAAGAGAAAGATCAAAGCAACGATATCCTTTGTGAATTTTGCTATATCCAAGAAAGACACAATGAGTAGAACACGTGCTAGTTTGTGAGGTGACTTATAACGAAGCCATGGATAGCAAAGACAACCAAAAATACGCAAATGATGATAATCAGGCCATGAACCGAACAGTTTTTCAAAAGGAGTCAAGAAATTTAAAGTTGGAACAGGCATGCGATTAATCAAGTATACAGCCGTTTCAAATGCAAATGTCCAAAATTTCAGAGGAACAGAGGAATGATTAAGTAAGGAAAAGCCAGTTTCAATAATATGTCGATGTTTCCGTTCCGCACAACCATTTTGTTCTGGTGTATACGGACAGGAAACACGATAAGATATACCATATGCATGTAAGTAAGGGACTAGGCCCTGAAATTCTCCCCCCCCCCCCAGTCGGATTGAAAGGATTTAATTGGATGCCCAAAAAATTTCTCAACAACAGTTTTAAATTGAATAAAAGCATGCAGCACATCAGATTTGTATTTCAACGGATATACCCAAGAGTACTTGCTAAAGTGATAAAAAAAATAGCACATAATAATTAAAATTATCAAAAGATTGTACCGGGGCAGGACCCCACAAATCAGAACAAACAAGCTCCAAAGGAACCGAACAGTGCTAGTGGAAACAGAAAAAGGTAATCTATGAGCTTTGCTAACAGAGCAAGCATGACACAATTGTTCACAAGACTTATTGGAAACTGGAATGTTATTCAAAAATAAAATCCGCTTTACTGCAGGGATGGCAGCATGACTAAGACGTGCATGCCATTGAGTAACCGATGCCAAGTGAGCTTTTATTTTGTCTGGGGGACTCTTTGGAAGACACAAAGTGTAAAGACCATCTTTATTTGGGCCGGTATGAGGTACCTGCTTTGTCATCAAATCCTTAAGAACAAAATGGTCAGCAAAAAACTCAATAGAAATGGGGTTAGACTTTGTTAAAGCTGAAACTGAAACAAGATTGGTTGAAGCTGATCGTACATGCAAAATATCATCAAAACGAATAAAATTACCATTGACAGAATGGAAGGAAGTACCAACATGAGAAATAGCAAGTTTAGACCCATTACCTATGGTAACCTCTTCTGGCCCGGAATATTCAGAATGGAGATTCAGGTTGTCCAAATCAGCCATTAAATGGTGAGTCGCACCAGAGTCTACAACCCAATCTTGAGTGGAATTCATGTGAACATTTGTGTAAAATGAGGCTGGAAGAGTTCTATTGGATCTTGGTTGCCTAGGGGATGGACAATTGTGGGCTATATGATTTATTCCTCTACAATTATGATAATAAAATGTTGTGGAAGTGTCTAATGGTGCCATAGATGTCATTGGGCAATGAATTTCCAGCAGTGTGCATAGTGAAAGAATTTCCAGCATCAGGTGGGATATTTTGCAAATTATTATTGGGACGAAATTGAGTAGAAAACATGGGAAAATTACCCGGACGAGAGGGGAACGGCTGCTGAAACCCGCCAGACTGCTGGCCTCTGCCGTAAGGACGACGCTGCTGCCCAGAAAACCCGCCGGACTGCTGCTGTCTCGGTCTGTTTCTGCGGGGCTGACCAGGGTGGCGTGAGGTGTAAAGGGCAGTAGGGGCTGCTTGTTCTGCATTTATTTCCCGTTTCAGACTTCGTTCTTCAAACAGTAATAAAACATGGAGGTCCTCAAAGCCGGTGGGATCGACTTTAATTTCTAATGAGCGGCAAAACGGGCGGAATATTGGTAACAATCCATCCACAACAGCATCAACCAAATCTGATTCTATGATTACAGAACCAAGAGCAGCAAGATTATCAGAGATTTGCTTAGCACGAGTCACATAAGAGGTAATTGATTCAGCCTCCTCTTGTTTCAGATTGCGTAATTGCAATCGGTAGTCTCGAATTTGAGATTTCGATCCAGCAGCATAGGCTGCAGTCAGTCTATTCCAGGCTTCAAGCGCAGTCTCAACGCCAACAATTTGAGTCACAATTCCCGGGGATAGGGAATTAATAATCCAGCTCATAACCTGAGCATCTTTCTCCTCCCAACACTCAAAATCAGGATTAATCTCCGTTGATCCGGGTAAATGCTTCGGTGGAGGGACAATCCGGCCATCAACGTGTCCCATCAATCGGGATCCCTTTAACAGCGGTACAAGCTGTGTTTTCCATAGCAAGAAATTCGTTGTGTCAAGTTTAATTGGGAAGGTGGCGGTGGATGGAATGACAACATTGGTGGTGGTGCTACCGGCGGCGTGGTGAGTGTTCATCTTGGGGTTAGCCGAAATTGCTTTGATACCATGTGATGCTAGGGTTTTCCCTTAGCCAATTATGATTGATAAGGAGAAATATATACATAGGTTTACAAGGAATGGGCCGAATACTGGTGGGCTAGCTATTACATTTATAATTACATTTATATTACAATACTCTATCAAGTTGAACTAGACTTAGAATGGGATAGCCAAGTTTAGAGAATAGAGAACGAAGCCAAAGTAATTCAGCTGTAGCATTTGCAATAGCTTTGTATTCACTTTCAAATGTAGTTGTTACAATGTAGAGTTTTGCCAAAGTAATAGAGTTTTTTTTTTCCTTTTGATATTCCTGAAATTTTACATTCCATATTTAAGCTTTTGAATTAAATTAATAACTTTTTTAACACATTTCTTATGATAGAGTACCATATATGAGGCACGGGTTGGGTCACTAATTAGGCAGGTTTTATTGTTGTAAATAGCTTCCTTATGTAATTAACCTCTGCTGTAAATACTCATTATATCTGCTGTAAATATTTAATATAAATACATACATAATCCCTCCAATTACCTAAGGAGAGATTATTTTCAAACCGTGCTTCCACCAGCTACAGATCCTCATTCACCGTTAGCCTCTATAATAGCCCCTCCTTCATTGTTACCCTCTATACCAGCCCCTCCTTCACCCTTACCTGCTATAACAGACCCTATTCCACCTCCCTTAGCATCCTCTCCTCCCTTCTCACCTTAACCCCCACCTGACCATCCAGTCTCCACTGAATCCTGTAGCCCTACACCAATACCCCCACCAGGTCTTCCCTTGGTGGTGGATTTACGACAATATAATGACACATAACCTCGTCAAATGGTCACTCGATCACTCACCGGTAATAACAGACCTCCGTTATTTCATACTATTAGTACTGTCTCTGATCCCACCTGTTACACGGAGGTAGCCAAGAGTGTACACTGGAGAAAGGAAATGGCGGATGAATTCCAAGCCTTCATCTCAAATGGAACGTGGGAATTAGTTCCCAAGGCTGATGCGCCCAATGTAGTTGGGTGCAAATGGGTCTTCAAGACAAAATTAAAGGCGGATGGATTAATTGAACGCTATAAGGCGCATCTAGTAGCAAAAGGCTTCCACCAATGGTCGGGCATGGATTTTAAAGATGCTTTCGGCCCCGTGATCAAGCCAACTACTATTTGACTACTTCTGTGCTTGGCGGTTTCATATAGGTGGAATGTTCTCCATCTTGATGTTTCAAATGCATTCTTGCATGGTGAGCTTGATGAGCTGGTGTTTATAACCCAACCACCGGGCTTAATTGATCCCTCCTATCCAACACATGTGTGCCGTCTTTGCAAGTCGTTGTATGGACTCAAACAATCACTAAGAATGTGGCATAAGAAACTTACTCAGTCCCTTGTTCAATACGGCTTTACAGGTTCCAAAGCTGATGTTTCACTCTACATGTTTTGTGACTCTAATTCCCTGCTGTTTTGTCTTATTTATGTCAACGATCTACTAATTTTGGGTAACAATGATGCATGGGCAGCCTATCTAATTGCCTATTTACAGTCCCACTTTGCTATCAAAAATCTTGGGCGTGAAAAATATTTTCTTGGCATTGAACTCTTATGGCATGGCGGCTCTCTATATTTGTCTTAGTGAAAATATATTTTGGATCTGCTCAAACGATCGAAAATGGATGGATGTAAGGCTGTCCTAATGCCTGCTAGTACCACGGACCAGCTATCTCTTTGTGGGGGTCATGACTTTGACGACCCCACCTTGCATCAGAGCCTCGTCGGCAGTCTTCAATACTTGACAATCAACAGACCTGACGTTGCTTATTCTGTCCATAAACTAGCTTAATTCATGCACGCCCCCTCTACTTCAGATTGGTAAGCTCTAAAGTGTATACTCCGGTATCTTCAAGCCATGAGCTCATTAGGTCTTCGGTTTCAGCCACAACACACTATCTCGTTGAATGGTTTCTATGATTCTAATTGGGGAGGGGATGTGGATGATAGGCCTTCGACTTCTGGTTTTGGCATCTTCATTGGGACTAATTTAGTATCTTGGACGTCTAAAAAGCAACGAACGGTGTCTCGGTCTTCCACTGAAGCGGAGTATAAGGCTCTCGCTACTACAACATCTGAACTTGCTTGGATTAGTATGCTGCTTACCAAGATTGGTTTTCCATTTGCCAAAGCACCCACCCTATGGTGTGATAATCTGAGTGCAACCTACTTAACAGCCAATCCAATCTTCCACAGTCGCACTGAACACCTGGAACTTGATTTTCATTTTGTCCGAGAACGTGTTGCTGCTAAGAACATTTTTGTCAAATACATTTCCACTTCTGATCAGGTAGCTGATATTCTAACCAAGCCGCTGGCCCGGAACCGGTTCTCGCAATTACGTGGCAAGTTGGCTGTGGTCAATACCCCAACTCAACTTGCGGGGGAGTGATAAAGTACCATATATGAGGCATGGGTTGGGCCACTAATGAGGCAAGTTTTATTGTTGTAAATACCTTCCTTATGTAATTAACCTCTGCTGTAAATATTCATTATATCTGCTGTAATATTTAATATAAATACATACCTAATCTCCTCCAATTACCTAAGGAGAGATTAGTTTCAAACCCTAGACTCTTTATCTTATTGGTGTGATGCACATGCACATGTAATTAACAAAATTTAACCGAAGGATCAAGTAACTTAGTGTGTGAATATTGATTAAATTATATTCCATGATATACATTTTTAATGCTTACGTGTTTGGGTTAATTTGGAAGTTAAAATTTAGAAAATATATAAAAAAAAAGTTTATTAATTTGTGCATATTTCTCCAAATTTTTAGCGGAAAATTTATATGATGCTCTAACTGTACAAAAGAAAAAAAAAAAAAAAAAGAAAAAGAAAAAGTAGTGGATAACAGTCTAGAATGCATTACAATGCATAAATTATATACTTGATACATTTTGAACCTTTTTAACTTGTGTAGAAAAAAAAAAAAAGAAAAAAACTAGCCGACACGATTTTAAGTTTGATCTTTCTATCCCTTTAAGTTGATTAAAATGTGTATTATGCACATATTATATCCTATGTGACGTTGATGTGGCTGAAGGCGTGTATTCATATATTACTCAACCACATCGACACCACGTAAGATATGATGGGCAAAAATACTCATGTTCATCAAGTTGGCAAAGTAGAAAGGTCAAACTCAAACTTGAATGGACTTGATGATTTTTTTATTATAAGTTAGAGGGACTCAAAATTATGCCTATATTATATACTTTTGTAAGATAAAGCTAGGGAGCAAATTAATCCACCAATCATCAGGCAACAAATAATAAAGCACTAAGGTATAATAATAATAATAATAATAATAATAATAATAATAATACCCCTTGGTTTTTGTGGTAATTACAGAAAAGGCCTAGCTAATTAAGTGTAAATTGGTTTACCACCTACGACATTGCAAGAAAAATGTGAATTACCGACCGAGCTAATCTGCGCTTATTGTGTTAGAGACTGAAATTCCATAGTTAGCGACAGAAACGAAACAGTATAAGTCGCTGGTGGCTAAAAGTTTAAGATTGTTTTTTATTGAAAATAGTTGCTAAGTTTGAGACTAACGTTGTTTCCAAACGACGGCCAAATTTGCAACTAAATTTTGATAACAAATGTGGTTTTAGGGGCTTAACTGGGAATTCAATTATGGTTGTTTGGTATGAATTACCTAGGGAAGTTAATTTTTTCCTCGATAATTTTCTTTTTGTGTGTAGGAATTACGTATATTAATATTATTAAATTATAATATTATTAATTATTTTATGAAATCATAACAAATACCTAAGCAATGCATTAGAGTTAATTAAATTTGGAACGTATAATTATAAATGACAAGTTGCTGATATCATACAATTGTTTATACCATATACAAAATGAACAAAGTTTAAGACTAAGAATACTGAGTTTTAGCTAATAATAATAAATTCTAAGATTCCAAAGAAATAAGCTAAGCCATATATGTATACACCAATTGGCGGTACATAGTCCAAAAGCTGGGTGGAGATTCAAACTCATCTTCTACTGATATGTAGCTTTAAAAATGTCATAATTAATTATAATCAAGACTTTGATCAACTTGAGTGCGAGGCATGGTTCATCCTCTCTATCTCTGCTTGAAGTTGACTAAGAGTAGTTTGGATATTCCTCAAAGATGGACCATTTATGTCTCTAGATCAATCAACTGCTCTCGAAGGTCTCTAACCTTATTGGCATCATCTTACAAGTGTATTCCATTAGATTGAGATTGCTCCATTTGCTGCTGACATTGCTCTCAGGGCTGGCCCTAGGGGGAGTTCCCCTAGGCTGGTGCCTAAGGCCTCCCATCTAGGGGCGCCTCCAAGTCCAATAAAAAAAATATATAGTTAGTGTGATTTTTTTTTTTTTTTTTAATCTTGAATTAGTGTGATATTTTTTTTTTTTAATCTTGAAACTTGTTTTTTTAATTTTTTTTTTTAATTCTCAATATTATTGCAAGGTCAATTATGACCACAGAAATGCCATAAAGCCAATATGCACTGAAAGTAGAAAAATATTACAATAGAAAATTGTAAACTCTTAATAAAAATTATATCCAGAAGATCAAGTGTCACCTTCCCTAGTTAATTTCTAATTCGGTAAATATAATCCTATTTGGTTAAGGTAAATTAGAATTTTTTTTATATATAAAAAGAGTTGTTCTCACCCATTAAGCATAGTCTAATCCAGGACATAATAATTATGCCAACCTCTTGTCTTCTCTACATCTCAATTCTTTATTAACTTTTAGCTTTACAAATCAAACACTCAAAGAAAAAATTGAGTTTTTACAATGTAGTTGTTCTGTCTGTTACGAATTACAACAAAGGTTTGATATTTATTTGATTCTTCTTGTTCTAGTCCAAAATTAATAAATTAATTTCTTACCTCTAGCTATTTTTATTTATTGCATTAGAACTAATATATGATACCAATTGGCTTTTCCCACATCGGAAATGAATGAAAATGAAGAGTGGTATATACGTCGAGTAGATTGGGCCTTAACACAAGCCAATTGGTTTTGTGTTACATGAGCTCAACCCCACTTATATGCTCACTCATCCAGTCAAGTCCAGCATTCTTAAGGCCCACGGAGTCTCTTCATGGTATCAGAGCAAAAGAAGGCCTGACAGCCGAAAAGATCCTGGGCCTGTGTTTGAAGTCTTGGTAGAGTTTGGTCTAGTGGAGAAAATTAGACCTGTTGATGACCTTGGCCTTTAAAGAAGAGAGACCAAGGAATGTTTGACAAGTGACAACTGATCCAGACCCAGTTGCACTTGAGGGGGAGTGTTGGATATGTTGGGGAATCCCACATCGGAAATAAATGAGAATGAAGAGTGGTATATATGTGGAGTAGATTGGGCCTTAATACAAGCCAATTGGTTTTGTGTTACATAGGCTCAACCCCACTTATATGCTCACTCATCCAATTAAGCCCAGCATTCATAAGGCCTATGGAGTCTCTTCAATTATGACATTAATATTTACAAAATAATAATAAATTTTATATTTATTAAATTTATATTTATAAAAAGAGGAATATAAATATTAGGGCCTCTAAAATGTTGGAGCCGCCACTGATTGCTCCACCCTCTCTAGATGCTACATAAAACAAGCCCTCTGAGCATTGAAGCTGCTAAGCCACTCTGGAGTGTGTTTCTATGCCCATGATTTTCAACACCAGCCCCCAAGGTAGATACATTGCTAGCACTTGAAGACGAGTTTAATCCTACATTTCTAGGATACAAAAGGCGGTCACCATAAAACTGGGAAGCATCTAGACCCAATCCACCTGTAGCTACCTCATAGAATGCCTGTAGTCCACCAATGGCTTCCACAACTAACCCAGTTGTCTCATCAACTTGAGTAAGGTTGTCGTACTATGCCTACATTTATTATTGAAGAAATAGTCTATTGAGAAGTCACCGACTTATTCATCACCTAGCACATATTTCCCATAGGCCCATGCAGGTTTGGGCCAAGAAGAGCCCAAAAATGCCTAAAGAAGAGAGCTGAAATGGTAGAGACACTTAAAACTATCTCTAGAAGGATCTAGAAGTGTCCTATGGTTTGCCAACCGAATTTCCATCGTTGGAAGGATCTAGATCCGTTGTAGAAGCAGATTTGGACGCTGAAGCTTCTATCCGTTCTAGAATCCATAGGAAACCACTTGAATTGCCTTTAAAAGCTTGTAAACCGTCTCTAATAGATATTTTGGGCATTATTGACTAGAATATGCTAGGAATATTCCAAATTAATATGAACCACATGTTAAGGAGGTGGAATTCCTATAAATAGGCCTCACCCCCTCATTTGTAAAAAATCCAAGTAAAAAGGATCTAAAATATTCTAAAGTGTGTGTGTGGTGAGTAAGTTAGTACATAGTGTTTTGTAAAACTTTCAGTTTGCTATTAATAAATAATTGTTAAGTCCTCCATATTATCGAACATATTTTGGTATCAGAGCAAGAAGGTCCAAGACCGTGTCAAGGTTCGCGTAAAATATAGTTGTGGTGCTGTCGGAGTTTTCAAGTAAAAATAGTAGCCGATCTGGGATCGGTGAGAAGAGTCTAAAAGACTTTGTTCGTGTGCAGTCTGGGACTATGGAGCTTGTTGTCCAGGACCAAGCTTACTTGGTGAAAGTATACAAACTAAGTCACAATGTCAGATCACATAAGCACTCCGGGTAGTATTGAGAAGTTGAACAAGTATAACTATCGTGATTGGCGAACCTGTATTAAGTCTTACCTCAAAGAGCAAGACTTATGGGATATAGTGGAAGGAGAAGACACCTCACCACCAACATAAAATGCCCAAGCCATCAAGAAGTGGAACGTAAAAGAGGGTAAGGCTCTGTACGTGATTCAAACAATAATTGATAAAAAGTTACTTTCAAAAATTGAAGATGTGGAGACACCCAAGGAAGCATGGGATGCTTTAGCAGCTCTATTTTCAAAGAAGAATGATGCATCCTCCAGCTTCTTGAAGGAGAGTTAATGAATGCTATGCAAGGTACACTAACCATCAACGCCTACTTCCAGAAGATTAGAAATTTGTGCTGAGAAATAGAACAGTTAGATCCTGAATCTAAAATTGGTGAAGCTAGGATGAGAAGAATTATCTGCAATGGTATAAAACAAGAATATAAGAGTTTTATCATAGCAATACAAGGTTGGCCAGTTCAACCTTCATTAAATGAGTTAGAAAATATCGTAGCTAGCCAAGAAGCTCTTTTAAAACAAGTGGCACAAGTTTCTATTAAAGAAAACAATGAGGAGGCATTATTTAGTAACAAAGGAAAAGGAGGAGGAAAGAAGTTTTTCAAGAATAGAACAAACAATGATGAAAGGGAAAGGCCAAGAGGTCGACAAAGGAAATACCAAGCAGGGGGAGTACAGAGCAACCGCGAGAGCTATAATCATCAAACAAGGCAAAGCAATAAGTGTTTCATCTGCGGCAAGAAAGGACATTTTGCTCGGGATTGCTGGCATAAGAGAAAAGAAGGAAACGTAACCATCGAAAAGCAGATTTCAAATGAAAGTGAAGAAGAATGGGACTTCCAGGCGTCCTTTGAAATGGAGAAACCAAAGGAGGAGCTTGCAATTGCTACGGTAAGTGAGAAATCAATTAATTATAAAACAGATTGGATCGTGGATTCTGGATGTTCTAATCATATGACGGGAGACAAAGAAAAATTATCTAGCATATCGCAATACAAAGGTGGATGAGTAGTAATCACTGCTAATAATTCAGAAATGCCGATCACACATATCGGAAAAGCGGTGATAGTACCACGACATAATCCGCAGCAAGTGCAACTTCAAAATGTCTACCATGTACCAGGAATGAAGAAGAATTTACTATCAGTATCACAACTAATAGCCTTAGGAAATTATATGGTGTTTGGATCATAAGATGTGAAGGTCTATAAAAGTTTCAAACCTACCAGCATGCCGGTATTTTAAGGAAAGAAATTGGAGTCTATCTTCATCATATCTGTACAAGAGGCATACGTATATAAAACTCAAAGGAGTGAGACTGTTTATTTATGGCATGAACGCTTGGGGCACATCAGCTACCATAAATTGAAGATCATGATGAAGAAATCCATGTTGAAGGGACTTCCTCAACTAGAGATATGAGAAGATATAGTGTGCACCGGTTGCCAGTACCGGAAAGCACATCAACTACCATACGAGGAGTCCCAGTTCAAAGCAAGAGAGCCGCTACTACTAGTCCATTGAGATGTTTTTGGTCTAGTGAAGCAGTCGTCCTTCAGTGGTTTATGCTACATGATAACATTCATTGATGATTTTTCAAGGTACGTGTGGGTAGACTTTATGAAAGAAAAGTCAAAAGCCTTTATCAAATTCAAGAGCTACAAGGAAAAAGTTGAAAGTGAAGTTGGCCAAAGGATTCAGTGCCTTCGTACGGATAATGGGGGAGAATACACATCGCATGAATTCACAAGGTATTTGGAGAAGTGAAAGATAAAGTGACAACTGACATGCCCCAACACTCCACAACAAAATGGAGTAGCAGAAAGGAAGAATAGGCATCTTGCGGAGATATGCAGAAGCATGTTACATGCCAAGAATTTACCATCGCGTTTTTGGGCAGAATGCATGAAGACAACGGTACATGTTATCAATCGAATGCCACAGGCGAGGCTTGGATTTATTTCACCATACGAGAAGTTATGGAACATAAAACCCACGGTGAGTCATTTTAAAGTATTTGGGTGCGTATGCTATGTGTTTGTGCCTGATCACTTGCGTAACAAGTTCAATAAGAAGGCGATTAGATGTATATTCGTGGGTTATGATGACCAAAGGAAAGGATGGAAGTGTTGCAATCCTATGCGCAGAAAATGCTACACTTCTCGCAATGTGGTATTCGATGAAATGTCATCATGGTGGTCTCCCCAACCTGTAGCTTTGCCAAATTCCAAAGAAATCAAAGAAAAATTACAAGAAAGAAATAAGCAATGGTCAGAAGTAGAGAAAGATCATCTAGAAGTTCCTCTAAATGATGAAAGTGTTACGCGGAGGTCTCCGAATAAAACCAAATCACCTTGGCATAATGGAGTACACGAGAAGATTCATGAAGAAGACCGTCCAAGTCAAATTGAAGTAGATGATGACGAATCGTAAATCCAAGTATGAAGGTCATCAAGACAAACAAAGCCAAATCCTAAGTATGAAATGCTGCATTGGTGAAAGATAACAGTATAAAAGAGCCAAGCACCTATGAAGAAGCAGCAAGGTCCAAGGAGTGGAGAAACGCTATAGAGGAAGAGATCAAGGCACTAAAAGAAAATGAAACTTGGGAGTTAGTGCCACAAACTGCAAATACACAACCCATCTCCTGTAAATGGGTTTACAAAGTGAAAACTCATCCCGATGGATCGGTGGAGAGGTTCAAGGCTCGGTTAGTGGCTCGAGGTTTTTCAAAAACATATGGATTGGACTATGATGAGACATTTAGTCCAGTTGCCAAAATTACCACAGTACGTGTATTAATAGCTTTAGTAGCTAGCAAGTCTTGGAAGCTTTGGCAGATGGATGTCAAGAATGCATTTCTGCATGGTGAGATAAATCGAGAAATTTACATGGAGCAACCTAGAGGGTTCGAAAGCAAGATCCATCCAAGTTATGTGTGCAAACTGAAGAAGGCACTTTATGGTTTAAAGCAGGCACCGAGAGCTTGGTATGGAAAGATAGCAGAGTTCTTGTTGCAAAGTGGATATTCAATGTCATCGGTAGATTCAAGCTTATTTGTGAAGGTACGAGATCGTCAGGTCTCTATTGTGCTAGTATACATGGATGATTTGATCATAACAAGAGATGATAAAGAAGAGATTCATCAAACTAGAAGCAATCTATATGTTCACTTTCAAATGAAGGAGCTTAGAGAGCTTAAGCATTTCTTGGGACTTAAAGTCGAAAAGACCAAAGATGGTTTATTCCTTTGCCAACAAAAGTATGCTCAAGACTTACTTGAGAGGTATGGCATGATTGACTGCAAGCCCATTTCAACACCTATGGAAGTGAATGCGAGATTATGCTATGTGGAAGGAAAGGATTTGAAAGATGCCATGATGTATAGACAATTGGTGGGTAGTTTAATCTACCTGACATTGACTCGGCCTGACATCTCATACGCGGTCGGTGTTTTGAGTCGGTTCATGCAAAATCCAAAGAAGCCACACTTGGAAGTGGTACGTCGAATACTAAGGTATGTCAAGAATAGCATTGACTGTGGTATATTGTACAAGAAGGGTGCTACTCTTGAGATCGTGGGATATTGCGACGCAGACTATGCTGGTGATCGCGACACTCATCGGTTAACGACTAGATACATGTTATCACTGGGATTAGGAGTCGTGTCTTAGTGCAACAAAAGGCAACCTATGGTTTCTTTATCAAGTACAGAAGCAGAGTATAAAGCAGCAGCTATGACAGCTCAAGAATGCACGTGGTTCATGGAGTTATTGGAAAATTTGCATCAACCAATTGATCAAGTGGTGGAGCTATACTGCAATAACCAATCAGCTATTCGTTTGGCAGAAAATCCAGTGTTCCATGCGAGGACCAAGCATGTGGAGGTTCACTATCATTTTCTTCGAGAAAAGGTGTTGAGAGGAGATATCAAGATGAAGTATGTCAACACCGAAAACCAAGTTGCTGACATATTTACTAAAGGTCTAAGTGAAAAAAGGTTTGAAGGGTTTAGAAAGCAACTTGGTATGATGACTCGACAAGTTGTACGAAAGAGAGTAGTCGGTGAGGGGGAGTATTGAGAAGTCACCGACTTATTCATCACCTATCACACATTTCCCATAGGCCCATGGAGGTTTGGGCCAAGAAGAGCCCAAAAATGCCTAAAGAAGAGAGCTGAAATGGTAGAGACACTTAAAACTGTCTCTAGAAGGATGCGGAAGTGTCCTATGGTTTACCAACCGAATTTCCATCGCTAGAAGGATCCAGATCCATTGTAGAAGCAGATTTGGACGCTGAAGCTTATAGTCCGTTCCAGAATCCGTAGGAAACCACTAGAATTGCCTCTAGAAGCTTGTAAACCACCTCTAATAGATATTTTGGGCATTATTGACTAGAATATGCTAGTAAAGGCTTTACCCATGCATCTTTTTTCCTGAAACAGTAAAAATGTTTGTAACGTAAATAATGTTTTATAAACAATTCAGTAGAGTTTTCCTTATAAAACAAACATCATCTTATTTACCAAATGGGATAAAGAGGGTAACTCTGCAAGAAAATAATCATTCTGATATATTGACATGAAAAAACCAACACAATAAATATTTTCAAGCCATTATCACAACCTACATGCACTTATATATGCTTACAAGTATTTTTGCAGTCTTTGCATGGGCACTTGAACCTCTTGTGTAAGTGCCTTTTGCTACCCCATCTTTATAGGTTTTCTCTCTAAAGATGATAAATATAAATTTGTAGCTTTTTTTTTTCTCCGCAGAAACGAATACAGATATGATTAGTTTTTGTTTTGTTTTTATATATATATATATATATATATATATATATATATATATAAAGGATATGATGTGGTGTTTTGTTTCTATTTCTATTTAAATTAATTTTGGTTTAGTGTTCACTTTCAAGAGATTGATAACTTGCTGGGTAATTTCTACTTAATTAAGTAAATGGGAGAGATGATTACAGTCAAGGAAGCAACACAAACTTAAATGGACTTGAACCCGATGGAGCAATTTTCAAGGGTCCATTCTCAAAGTTTGGACTTTGGACTTGGGTTTATATCTATGTGTCCATGTAATTAGATAATTTATAGGTCAGCCATTATTATTTTTTCCCTTTCTTATCAGCTTATTAACTACAATTTTCTTTTGGGCGATTTGGCAAACACACTAGGATTATAAGAATACATTTCTCAAGGGTAAAAAAAAGCTTGAATTCGCTTTAAAAGATGAAAATTAATAGAAAATATTAAAATACCATATTTCATTATTCATAAATATATACAAACTATAAAAAATATAAAGCAAAATAAAATCTCGTAAATACCATATGTTTTACAATTAGAGTTATAGGGTAATAATTGTGTCACAGATACCTTATTGATATCTTAGTGTACCTTGACAGTAATGTTGGCCTCAGAGGTTGAATGCCCAAGATGGGGGTAAATTGGGCTTCCAAAAATTTGTTGATAAAAAGACGCTTTTCAAATTCAACAGATAGATCAAGACTAGCAATTATGATCAACAATCTTAAATTTCAACAGACCATATCAACACCTAATGATCAAATATTAAAATCTCTATACTAGGATCAGTACATACCGAAATGTGAATCTTTCATAAGATATTTAACAATAAGTCTCAACAACAATGATTCAACAACAATGAATAGTAATAAGCGCGTTTCATATAATTAATTTGTCTAATTTTATGAGCGTTAATTGAATTATTTTGCCTCAATTTAGGTTGATTTCACGTCATTTGTTCTATTTCTCATTTTGGGGCCTTGAAGTTGGTATTTAATGGATTTGGAAGCTAAATTGCTTAATTCGAAAGCTACATTGCGCAATCTAGATGAGCAATGAAGTCTTAAGGCATGGATAGGTCTTAGGAGGAGCAAAATTTGGAGGAATTGGAGTGTAGAAGCAAACCAGTCCCATCCTGTGCCCATGGCTTAGGCCCAGTACGAATCCTACAAGATTGTTGTATTTGGAAGACTTAATTTTCAACACTATTTTGTCATTTGTCCTTTTCTGTTCCACTTAGGAAAGTGGTTAAGCATTTATTATTTTGCATTAATTTATTTAATGCATGTTTTAGGGAATCTTGTTGGTAGTTTCTCTCGCTTCCTTTTGTGGAGAAAACGTGTTATTAGGAGAAAGGAAGAAAAAGAGGACATTATCATCCACAGATAGGATTCAACAAGTAGATTTTATTTTCTTCTTTTTAGAGACCAAAAACATGATTCACCATTGAGCTTGGAGGCACGCCTAAGTTTTGAAGGCTCCATCATCCATTTTTCGCCAATCATTTTTCACAAGCCACCGACAGATTTGTCTTCTCTCTAGTTTTATTCTCTACTCTCTTTTATCATGTTTCTTGCACTCTTTTCATTTGTTTATAATTTGATTATAAACTAATTCCACCATAGCTAAGGCTATGGTGGAGCTTAGAAAAATTTATATGTAATTTTTTTAAGTTTTATGCAATTGATGATTATTTCCTTTTCATGGATCATGCAATGAGTGCTTAATACTTTGAATGCGTGACCATTAATTTCATTACTTTTAGTTAATTCATAATTGACAGAAAGACTGAATAAACGGAATTTCATAACATGACAAATACATAACCATTGCTTTGTGGCTCACTAGTTTGTGCTAGGTATTTGAATGCTTAATGCTTTCTAAACTAATTGCTTAAGATCGAACCAGTTTAAGTATTTAAGTTGAGAATTAGAGTTAGCAGCCCTAACCGGTGTTAACTGCTTTTGCAATTTGCCGTCTTGAGATTTAATAAGTTAACTGCATAACTTAGGAAACTACTAGAATGAGTGCTAAGTAAAGCCGTATGCCTTAGATAATGTCTCGATTTATTTTATCCATCTGAATCTCAATCTTAGTTTAAAATATTTTATTTAAATTGTTCTTAGTAGTAGAATTAATTTATAAAACCAAAATCATATATATAATACTCTTCACCTAAATTTATAGAAAACTCGATTGCGTTTAGGATTTGCATAATTAGTCCTCGAGAGATTGATACTCTACTTACTATATAATACTTGAGCAATAGAGTGCGCTTACTCTATAGTGTGTGTATTTTTAGATGCACCAAGTTTTTGGCACTGTTGTCGGGGACTATTTTTATGCAATACTATATTAAAAGGTTTTTGTTAATTTAGGTTTTTTTATATATATATTTTTTCTTTTTTTCTTTTATTTTGCAAGGTGATGATGATTAACCCCTTTGAGCCATCAATGGAGGAACTAATGATGGATTTTCTCTCTTCAAAAGATGTTCGATGAGATTGTTTGTACAGTTCAACACAAAATTTATGCACATGATTAGGTTTAGTAGTTGATATGGCTGCAGACACAACAATTATAAAACCGAATCAAATGAAAAAGTTGAAATCTCTATCTCAGTTGAGGCGCATCATGTAAAAATTATTAGTTCCAAGTCAAGAAGAAGGTACTTTAGAGGTTGTTCAATTATTTGTTGTTGTTTATGAGCTACCAAGAGAATCAAAAAGGAAGCAAGCAAGAATTCTCATAAAAGGAACATAAATTTTTGGCATGGAGATTTTTAGCTTGGGATCTATTAGAGCCTTCAAAGTGCATTCACCATATTTTTCTCAAGGAATTTGGATCCGTCATATGACTCAAAGCTTTTACATAAGAGGGAAATTTAAGTTGAGCTAAATAACTATAGCCTTAGCACTTTTGGGAGGCAACCCAACCTAGTTTTATTTTTTAGCTTTAATGATGTTTTTCTATTAGTTTCATGTTGCTGAAAAAAAAAAAACAGAGAGAAAAGCTAGGACTTTAGAGTTGAAATTTAGAGCTAAAATGTTTCCTAAGCTGTGAGCACAGTTTAGTCAATATGGATTGTTGTTTCTTTCTTGATAAATTTTTCCTAAGCTACAGGCATTGGTTAGTCAAAGAGGGCTACTGTTTTGTTTTAATTAGGGGGAGACTTTTCCTTATATTTTATTTCTTTTTAATTTTTTCTTCCAAAAATTAAAATAAATAAATGAATAAATGTAACGTTTTTCCTTTTCTTTACATGATTAGGAAACTATTTCTTTTATTATTTTTTTTTCTAAAAAAAAGAACATAAAAACAAAAATTGTTTTTATCCTTCTCTTTCTTTTTATCTGCTAACCCTCCCCTTCTTTTTGCAGCCACTGACCCTCCTTGCCCACCTTCCAGCTTTGACCACTGTCTATCGCCCAGCCGCCGCTGCCATGGGGCAGAAGAAACCCGCCACCCATCGAACACTGAAACATAACACGACCCAACCACCACCCAATCGTTCTTCATCGTCAACCATAACTCGGGGAGTTTCCTTCCTTCTTTCCTGATTATTGTGTTGGTTATTATTTACATTGAGGACAAGGTTTGTCTTTGAGTGTTGGGAAGGAGATTATTTGGCCCGGTTATATGGTTTGGTTTATGTTGTTTGGCATGGCTTGTGTTGTTTTGCTAAATTGTTTGTTCTCCTACGTACTTTTGATGTCCAACTCAAAAATCAAAGGAAATATGAAAAAAAATAAACCAAAAATTGTTTCTGATTGTGATTTTTAAATCCATTTTTTTTATGTCTAGTATTCTTGTTAAGGGACAAAATTTACAACATGCGACCCTAGTTGATTGAAAACGTTGTGATGACATAAACTCTTGGATTGAGCTGTATCACTTGAGACCTAGATTTTATAAGGAACTCTTTCTTGATTAATCATAACTAGGGAGATGAAATAGGTAATTTGTGTGTTTTATTGTGTTGCATTCATGGGGATAGAAAAAAAAAGCAAAAAACAAAAAAAAAAAGAGAAAAGAGCACTTTTACATTCCTCTGGCTTTAGTTAAAGTTTTGAATAGTGCTAGTAGCCACTTGAAGTATGCACTTAGTTGAGTGAGTCTGGAGCATTGTTGTTTGCTCCATCATTGTTGTTCGTTCGAAAAGGCTAAAATTTTTCTAAGGTTAAGTGTTCAAGCTAAAATTTTTCTAGTTTCTTTCCCTTTGTTTTTAGAATTGGATATATTTTGTTTGCTTGGGGACAAGCAAAGTGTAAGTGTTGGGAAATAGCACAGATAAGAAATGTTCAACAACTGAATAGATATATTGATTCAATACTTATGTTAGTCAACTGATCAACACTAATATCATAAGCACAAACAACATCAGTTTCAATAGACAGAAGTGTTGGGATTTTTCATCGGAAATCACCCGATAAAAGCGGAAGAACACGATGATTTCCTCAAATCCGTGCCCAGGAGCAATTGAAGTGAAAATTATAAAACTTTAAAATTGAAATAGAAGAGAATCAATTCTCACCCGAAATATCTCTTCTAGAGATAGCTGCAGAAACCGAAACTGATTCCCTCTACTCTCACGCACGCGAACGCCTATTGAGTCCAACTCGTGCTAGCGGCGGATCAAAGAGAAGAGAGAAGAACCCATAGCCATGGCTGAAAATTTCAGCTCACAAAAACCATTATGGCCGAATTTCTCTATTAAGGAAAATCCCCATTTAGCTTTTTAATCATGGCCTATATTTATTGGGTGATTTAACTTTGTTTCTATAAATGGAATTAGTGCCACAATTCCATAAATCCTAATTAATTAATAAGGTTTAATTCCTAATCAATTCTAATTTAATTTCTATGCATGTATTTATGTAATACCATATTATATAAGATACATGTCATTTAAATTAAATAGATTTACCAATTGGAATTAACCCAATAAATTAATTTATGATTTGACTAGAAAAAAATACATATAAACATATATATGTATTAAATTTCCACCAGGAAATTTATTCACAAGTTAATTTATGCAAATCAACTTTGTCCAACCCAATAAATATAAATATATGTCAACTAAATTACATTGACCAATCCAATTGATCTTTAATTTAATTGATTAATATTTATCTCTTCAATTAGTATACTCCAAGTATATAGGTGATTCGACTAGTTCAAACTCAGACTAACTATGTGTACGATCTTGTGGGCCCGTCTTTATGTTGGCAGTGGGCCTATGGCCCACAGACTACAAGTGGGCTCTAGCAAGCCACTGCAGCCCCCAATTAAGATGGACATAGCAGTCCAACTGTAATCGTAATCCTATAGTTTAAACTTCTATATCCCATGTCATCGATATCGCTGTCTAGCACAGAGGCATGGATTGATCACCCTCTTTTGTGTCCGGACATTAACTTGATCCTGAATGTACTGATGCTCACAAACAAGTTCCAACTTGTTTGGGTGTGGCCACACTCTTATCAGTCACATTCATCAAGTGGCCGGTGATATCTTCTCAGTAGACTACTGAGTGACATATCCCTTCTGCATATCCATAGCATTGCCATGCTCAGTGACATACCCGAATGTACCCATACTTGGCACCCTTTTACAGGCCCTTTAGGTATACACCAAAGTATGCGACTTTGCATGCAGCACCATCATATGGTCAGGTCAAAGGATCCATACAAGTACTACACAAGAATCACTTGTGATGCTTTACCATGTGGATTTCTCGTTTAGTAGATCTATCTAGTACCATGCCCTTTTTACATGTACCCATTAACTTGGTTGACATCCCATGTCCAATGACCGGTAAGACACCGCCAAACAACTAGGTTAACGATAGTCTCTAGTTCCATTCATTCCCATGAATGGAACAGACTATAGATCTCTTTATGGTCATATTGTTTTCCCTATCCATGGTCTTACTGCCAAGTGCATGACACTTGTCAACATGGATATGGATATGTCCATTGGATACTCCATTTAAAATATAGCACAAGATATATAATAAACATATTAATGCCTTTATTTTATGACACAAAATATGTATAATACATAAATCCAATGAATGTACAATACATATACAAGGACCAATGCCTCGAGACTATGGCATATCCAATAGAAGCAATTAGATATAACAGCAGTAATATAAAGAGTATAGGGTAGATAAAGTAAACATAGTAGATTTTATAGAAGTTTGACCTTTCTTGCCTACTCCTCTTCCCAAGGTATCTTCCCTTGAGAGTTGTCCAATCCACTATGAATTCTTTCACCAGGGTAGAATTCAAAACCTTGTTTACACCCTTAATGCTATCTCATTCTAGTAAGTTCTCCCTTATAAGATTTGATACGTTAAGACACTACTTCTCATAAGTAGAAAAACTCATAACACTAAAAGATTAGAGATGTTTTAAAATAGTGAACAAAAATTATACAGATTGAAGCTCTAAGATTTTCTTCTCAAGTGCTTCTTTCTTCTAAAATGCTTCATGTAATGTGCAATGGAGCTCCAAGCATTAATTTATAGGATTCTTGAAGATATTACTGTTGAAGAGCTGTTAGATAGCCATTCCAGATGTTTAAAGAAAGGTTTTGATATTGCTAGAAGAAGAAATAGCTGTTTGAGCAAAAATGGCAATATTTTGAGTGGTAAGGATAATCTCAACACTGAGTAGTTATCCAAAGGCATAGATTGTGTTGACTGGTTCCATAAGTAGTGAGTGACAACCTTCCTTTTACTGAGATAGATTTCCACTTTCACCAAAGAGGAAACTGATGCCATTTGCATCAGGCGTGTGGTCAGCGCATGTTAGGAGGTTGGTGAGAGACTTCTCTTAGGATTCATATGCCTTACCGATTTTCTGTCATTCCAAAGGCTTAAAACTTTTGTCTTAGAATTGACTTCTTTGTAATTCAGGAAAACTTCCTTTTGTTCTTCCCTTTAATTCAGGTTTCAATAGGGCTTAAAGACTTTAATTACTTTTCTTCAAAAAGAACCGTTTTGCCAAAAGACATTCTTATTTAATTCTTAATTAATTCAATTGAGGACCACTTCAAACATATTTTGTCAATTTCAAAACATAAAATCTTTTGTGAATCTTGTAAATACCATATATTCTACAATCAGAGTTTTAGGTAATAATTGTATCATGGATACCATATTGATATCTTAGTGTACCTTGATAATATCATGGTGATATCTTCTTTATTACTGTGACATCACTATAAAATTGAAGTAAAACTCTTGTATATGAATTTTTTTAACTTTTACCTAATTTATAAGTGTATTTTCTATTTTTTTACACCATCAACACAAATTAAGAACAAATAATTAATTACTATTTGTGAGAAGCCAAAACTAGGAAAAAAGTTTATTGCACAATAAATGCTTTTACAATTAAAATTAAAGTAGAAAACAGAATTATATATATTATAATGGGAAATTATCAAAATTACCCTCATTTCAGGGTTTATTTTAATGACCCACCTTTCCTTATTTACAATATTACGTTTATTTTAAGATCTATTTTTTTTTACCCATTTTTATCACAAGAAGAAGAAGACACAACACGTAGTAAAAGAGAAAAAGCTGAGCGAATATCACAGAAACAACGCAGTAGAAGCTACGATTCCTATTCGAGCTCGGATAGTGAAGAATTGGATTATTTGGAGTCTGATTCAGGTTCGGAGGACAGTGGGAGTGAAAGCGATAGTGAAGAGGAGAGAAGGAGGAGGAGGAAGAAAGAGAAAGAGAAGAAGGAAAGAGAAAGAAGAGAGGAAGAAGAAAAGAAACAGAAGAAAAAGAAGGAGAAGTTGGAGAGAGGGAAAAAGGGAGCAGTCACTAAGTCATGGGGAAAATATGGGAAAATTAGAGAAACTGATATGTGGTAAGTTTGTCTCAGTGGGACTTAACTCTTCAGTTTTTGCATTTTTTTTTTCATATCATCTTTTATTGTTCAAATGTCAAATGCTTCTGAACCATGCTTCTTGTTTCTCTGCTAGAGAACTGCAGTAAAGAATGGGGTTTTCCTTCTTTTTTTTCCCCTTTTTTATAGGAATGATGCTCTATTTTGTTCTTAGATTATTTTAGCATCGGTACCAGTTAATTAAAATCTGATATATTACAACTGTATCATTAGGTTGTCTAGGCTTAAGGATTTGTGATTGTTAACATTTAACGTTAATGAAATTTTCTAAGAAGAGAAATTCAAGTTAACTCTGTATTAGGGATCTCATTTTGCAGACAAGAAGACAGAACAACCCCCTTTCTTGTTTGTTTGGATTTGAGATGAAAATTTGTGTATGATTTGGTTGTTGTCTTGCTCAAACATTTACGGCTATGAGATGAATAATAATTTTATGTTGCATATCCCAATTATTTGAAAATATTTTTTGTCCTTGGTGTGTTGATATTTCAGTTATTATAGATGCAACAAAGCTAATATTGAGGCTTACAGTGAGTTTCTGGTCCCAAGACTCAAGGTTTTTGCACGAACTTTGTTTTCTATAAACTCATAAAAAGCAAATGCATAAGCCATCCATTAGCGAATAACTAGTTTCTGTAATGGAATTTGTCTTTCTTTCTGATATTACGTTTTTGTTATGTTAGGAATTTATTGCATAAAGGTGCGAATTTTAGAGGATTGTGAAAGATAGTGTTTGTGATCCTGCATGTTTCTAAAAAAACATTTTCCTAAAAAAACATCTTTTTAGAAACAGATGGATTACCAGATACTTGTTAACCATGTCAAAGATGATATACCTCTAGTTATGTCAGCCAATAATTCTAGTTTTTGGTTGATTGCAAGGCTCAGCAGCACTTAACAACTAACTATTTTCTTTTGCTATGCACAAAGACTTTGTTTCATGTTTACACTAAGTGTTCATCTTTAATCTTGATTGTATATTCTGCTTTACTTGGTCTGCAATTTTGGGACTGTATTTTAGGACTGCAATTTTGGGACTGTATTTTAGGACTGTAATTTTGGGACTGCACTTATATTGTTATACACTATAAGTAAATTTTGACAGGAACACTTATCAGCCATTTATTAATAGTCTTATATCAATGGAAGGTGATCATGTTCTTCAAACTGCAAAGATGCAGGGGGAGCACGTGTTATTGAAGCATTTCTTGCTTCTAATGCTTATGTGAAACAGAAGTTCAGACTAATTGTGAAGTATGTCATGCTGCAGTTTTTTTAAGTTTTTCCTTCTCGATATCTTTGTTGTTGTTTAGAACAATAACCAAAGGGATTGTTTTTGAAGTTCTGATTTCTATGGTATGGCTTATTTACTTGGAATTTTGAAGGCTACGAGGACAGTTTGGAGATATTGCAATGAATTCATCTGCTTCATTTACCATTAAGAAGTGCTTCAGTGCCAGTAACTTGTCATGAAGGGATTCGATAGCATCCGGCTTTTTATATCTGTACCGAACACCTTTGCTGCAAGACATATTAGTAGTATCTTGTAATTTAGATTAGGTCCTTTTGTTCCTAATGTATTTATACACTTCTTATACATTGTTATACATTGTTATACACTTCTTGTATATTATTATACATTGTTTATACACTGTTTATACATTGTTTGTACACTTTTATACACTGTTTGTACATTGTTTATACACTTCTTATACACTGTTTATACACTTCTTATACATTGTTTATACACTTCTTATACATTGTTATACACTTCTTATATATTGTCATACACTGTTTATACATTGTTTATACACTGTTATACATCATTTATACATTGTTTATACATTATACACTGTTTATACATTATTTATACATTATTATACACTGTTTATACACTTCTTATACACTGTTATACATTGCTTATACATTGTTTATACACTACTTATACATTGTTATACATTACACATTTCTTATACAATTTATATGTTTATACACTTATTATATGTTTATACACTTATTATACATTGTTATACACTATTTATACACTGTTTATACACTGTTTAAACATTGTTTATACACTGTTTATACATTGTTTGTACACTGTTATACACTATTTATATATTGTTTATACATTATTTATACATTGTTTATACATTATTTATACATTGTTTATACATTATTTATACACTGTTTATACATTATTTATATATTGTTTATACATTATACACTGTTTATACATTGTTTATATATTATTTATACACTGTTATACATTTTTATACACTGTTTATACACTTCTTATACACTGTTATACATTGCTTATACATTATTTATACACTACTTATACATTGTTATACATTATACACTTTTTATACAATGTTATATGTTTATACATTTATTATACATTGTTATACACTCTTTTATACACTGTTTATACATTATTTATACATTGTTTATACACTGTTATACATTATTTATACATTGTTTATACATTATACACTATTTATACATTGTTTATACATTATTTATACACTGTTATACATTGTTATACACTGTTTATACACTTCTTATACATTGTTATACGTTACTTATACATTGTTTATACACTACTTATACATGTTATACATTATACACTTTTTATACAATGTTATATGTTTATACATTTATTATACATTGTTATACACTCTTTTATACACTGTTTATATATTATTTATACATTGTTTATACACTGCTATGCATTATTTATAAATTGTTTATACATTATACACTGTTTATACATTGTTTATAGATTATTTATACACTGTTATACATTGTTATACACTGTTTATACATTGTTATACATTGCTTATACATTGTTTATACACTACTTATACATTGTTATACATTATACACTTTTTATACAATGTTATATGTTTATACATTTATCATACATTGTTATACACTCTTTATACACTGTTTATACATTGTTTATACATTATTTATACACTGTTATACATTGTTTATGTAGTATTTATACATTGTTTATACATTATACACTGTTTATATATTGTTTATATATTATTTATACACTGTTATACATTGTTATACTGTTTATACACTTCTTATACATTGTTATACATTATTATACACTTCTTATATATTATTATACATTATTTATACATCGTTTATACACTTTATATGTTTATACACTGTTTATACACTCTTTATACCTTAGTTATACCTTAATTATACCTTAAGATACACTATTACAGTGATTATACCTTAGTTATACATTAATTATACCTTAAGATACACTATTACAGTGATTATACCTCAGTTATACCTTAGTTATACCTTGAAATACACTATTACATTGATTATACCTTAGTTATACCTTAGTTATACATGAAGATACAATATTACAGTGATTATACTTTAGTTATACCTTAATTATACCTTAGTTATATCTTAATATACAAAGGCATACTTTAGTGAAAAAAATATGTCGAAAAAAGTATATACACATGGACTTTGTTTCGAAGATAAAAAAAAAATAAAAAAAACTTTCTAAAGTCGTATGACAAAAAAATGAACGGATTGAGAGATAAATGCGAAATTAAATTAAAAATTATAAAAAGAGGAGAGAGAAACGTGGACAAAGTAGAGAAGATATTTTGGAGATTTTGATTTGTGTTTTGTTGTTTATTTTGTGAATGAATCACGTAAATATGATAATTTTTGTTTTAGGTATTTTTGAAATTTTGAAAAGTTTTTAAAGTATTTAAGCAAACTTTTCCTTTGTAGGTAAAAAAGTTAGGTGGTGCCAAAAGGTAAGTATTTATGTAAAAAGCCCTATTATAATTAGTTTGGAGTTTGGACTTGGTTTACATATATGTGTTCTTGTAATTAGATAATTAATGGGCCAGCCATTATTATTATTATTATTATTATTATTATTATTATTATTATTATTATTATTATTATTATTATTATTTTGGATTTTACACAAATAACTTTATTTTGAATCCCTCTTTCTTTTTTTGCGTGAACATAAAATTTTTGCCAATCTCCTTTAAATTTTTTAAAATTGCTCAAATATGTGATTTTACATTGTCCACATTTTTCTTCCATTTTTTCATAATTTTAATCTGATTTCGCATTTATCTCTCAATCCGTTTATATTTTTGTCATGCGACTTTAGAATTTTTTTTTTTTTTTTGTTCTTTTTCTCTTCGAAACAAGATGCATATGTATATATTTTTTCCAATATTTTTTTTCACTAAGGTATAACTAATTGTACATTTGTATCTTAAGATATAATTAAGGTATAATCATCGTAATATTGTATCTTAATATATGACTAAGGGATAACTAAGGTATAATAACTGTAATAGTGTATCTTAATGTATAACTAAGATATAATCATTGTAAGAGTATTATTATACCTTAATTATATCTTTGATACTCTTATTATACCTTAGCTATACTTTTGTACAACTGTTATACCTTAGTTATATCTTTGATACTCTTATTATACCTTACTTATACCTTTGTTCAATTGTTATACCTTTGATATTCTTATTGTACCTTTTTGATACACTGATTATACCTTAGTTATACCTTCTGATACACTAATTATACCTTAGTTATAATTATTGATACATTAATTATACCTTAGTTATACCTTCTAATACACTGATTATATGTTATTTATACATTATTTGTACCTCATTTATACATTTTTTAAGCATTGTAGTGTATCAGCAGTGTACAATAGTGTATAAGTAGTGTATAACAATGTATAAAAGGTGAATAACAATGTATTTATAACTTTTATAAATATTATAACTTAGTTATACCTCGTGGTACACTGACTATACTTTAGTTATGCATTGATTATACAATTCGATACTTTGATAATGCCTTTTGATACACTGATTTACCTTAGTTATACCTTTTGATACACTAATTATACCTTAGTTATACTTACTGAAACACTGATTATACTTATAAGCAACGTATAACAATGTATAACAATTGTACAAAGGTATAACTAAGGTATAATAAGAGTATCAAAGATATAATTATGGTACAACCATGATTATACTTCAGTTATACCTTAAGATACAATATTACAGTGATCATATCTTAGTTATACCTTAATATATACTTAAGATGCATTCACAATAATGCAGTCCAAAAAGATGCAGTCCCAAAGTGGAGTCCTAATATCAAAATTCAGTCCCAAAATGCAGTCTAAAAAGATGTAGTCCCAATAATATCAGCCCATTAATAAAAAGCAGTCCTAATATACAATCCTAAAGTGCAGCATAAAAAGATGCATTTCCAATAATAAAATGCAGTCCTAAAATGCAGTCTCAAAAAGCAGTATAAAAAGATGCAGTCCCAATAATGAAATGCAATCCCAAAGTGCAGTTGATAAAGGGAAAATATATTGATATTTTACCATGGAATTAGGGCTTAAAGGAATTAATTTTATTAATTTCATTATGAAAATATCTTGATAAAGGGATAATTTTGACTTATTACGTGTTTACCCCTTATTTATAGCCATTTGTGGTTTTCCAAGCTAAAAGCCATGCTTTGGAGCTGTCTGGATGTCAAATCAGTCAGCTTCAGTAGCAAAAAGAGCTGAAAAGGAGAAAAAGCAAATGAAACAACATGCCTTTGAGAGGATTTTGTGCAAAAGTGTATAAAGCTTGACGTTAATTGGTTGGAGCAAGAGATATTCTGTAAAAGTAGCTATAGTTAGTACTTTTTAAAGTCTTTAACTGCTGGGTATTGAAAGCACCCTTTGTGTAAGCTGTTTTGGGGTCTTTGCCCGTGTTTTGTTTTGAAATCCTTTAAATACTGCTCCTTTTCAGTATTGAGGACATTCCTGGAGTTCATCTTTTTTATTTTACCTTCACTTAGTTATTATTACTATAGTTCCAGTAATTTTAGTTACTTTTCTTATAATGCCTTCCATGGCAGAAGTTGTTCTACCCATGAAGCAGTAGACATTCAGTGGAATCCAGCAATGACTAGTTTTAATAAGTTATTCTAACTATTTCAAGGTATTTTTCAGTTAATGTATGTCCTTCATGTGTATGTTATGATAAATGAGCCTAGTTAACTCATTATTAGTATGTTAAATACAATGAAAATTGGTTTAAGGTATGGAAATGCATGAAATGACACATATAATTACTTAGCAATAGCTCTGAGTTGTATATTAGGGATTCAATCTTGCATGTGTGCTTGATTTGATGCTTTCTTGAGTTTAATGGATGTTTTTAGTCTCTAATTAAGGAGAATGCTCCGATTAGCTGTTCTAGAATGTAGGATCCATGGTACAAAGAATGTTGGCCGGGTGAAATTCGTGAAAGAAACTCTATTGCATGAAAAACTAAAAGATCTTTAGATTAGGAAGAATTACAAGCTGTTTCCATGTTTTTTGCTATGCTTACTCCCCTTTAACATATTGTTCACTAGATCCATTTCAAAATCTATTCATTTACTTGTTTAAGCCTTAGATTTGTAATTCCAGTAGCTTTTACTCATAAAATCAACTCTTTATAAAATTGACATTTTCTATGCTACAAGCTGTTTCAGTTAAGTACCATTTCTGTTTTACATATACTAAGCCCAGATCTTTGTGGGAATGATATTTGGACTTAGATCCACTTTATTACTTGTTGACCCTAATGCACTTGCTAGGATATTTGCATGTTAGCTTAACCATCAACCACAGTCCTAAATGCAGTGCCAAAGTGTAGTACTAAAATGCAGTCCCAAAGTGCAATCCAAAAAGACATAGTCCCAATAATAAAATGCAGTCTTGAAGTGCAATATCAAAATGCAATCTAAAAAGATGCAGTCCCAATAATGAAATCCTGATAATAAAATGCAATTCCAAAGTGCAGTAAGGTTTATTGTAACGAAGGTATAACTAAGGTATAATAGTGTATAAGCAATGTATAACATTGTATTTATACTTCCTTAGTTATACCTTGTGATACTCTTATTATACCTTAGTTATATCTTTGTACAACTATTATACCTTAGTTATACCTCGTGATACTCTTATTATACCCTAATTTTACCTTTGTATAACTGTTATACCTTAGTTATATCTTTGATAATCTTATTGTACCTTAGTTTATACCTTTGTACAACTGTTATACCTTAGTTATACCTTTTGATATCATTAGATTGATACCTTTAAAAAAAATGAAAAAAATGTATAGATATAAATCTCATTTCGAAGAAAAAAAATACTTTTAAAGTAGCACGACAAAAAAATAAACAGATTCAAAGGTGAATGGAAAATTAGATTGAAATTATAAAAAAAGGAGAAAGAAACATGGACAAAGCATAATCATGTATTTGAATAATTTTGAAAAGTTTGAAAGGGATTTTTGCAAGAGAAACACGTATAAAGATATGAATTAAGAAAAAAAAAAGCAATTCAATAATTGTAAAAGCAAAAAAAGTAGAAAAGTAATTTTGAAAAGGCAAAGTCCAAAATAAAACCTAAAACCGATGTATTTTGAAAATTTCCCCTTTTTTTTTCTCTTTCTTATTAGCTTATTGAATTTTGAACTATTAACTACAATTTTCTTTTGGGCAGTTTGGCAAAAACACTAGGATTATAAGAATATATTTCTCAAAGGTAAAAAAAATGCTTGAACTCTCTTTAAAAGATGAAAATTAATAGAAAATATATCTAAAATGCCATATTTCGTTATTCATAAATATATACGAACTATAAAAAATAAAACCCAAAATAAAATCCCGTAAATATCATATATTTTACAATCAGAGTTATAAGGTAATAATATACCATATTGATATCTTAGTGTAACTTGACAAATTCATGGTGATATCTTCTTTATTTTGGTGACAGCGCTATGAAATTCATGTAAAACTCTTTTATATATAAGGAAAAAAGGAAAATATCCCCATCATAATACAAACTAAAGCTAGATAACAAATTCCACAAACGGGAAAAGAACACTACAAAAGGCAAAAATAAATCCACAAAAAGTAGGAACAAAAAATAAAAACTAATACCATAAAATGTAATTTAAAGAAAATCAAGCCATTGACAATCGATTCACTATTGTAGGATAACGATTGTAATAGAATTTCCAACACTATAATCCTTCCGAGTAAATAGATCTAAAAAGATCATTTTAATAAAATGCACTAACCATGACCAAAGGTCTTTTGATAGGAAAAAAAAGCTTCTGCTCGTTATGCTATGCTTGAAAGATTGTAAACCAAGTAGATAGTAAAACAAAAATGTTGATCCAGCAGTAATAAAACAATATTTAATGTAGTATTTTCAATCAAATTACTCAAAATGAAACAAAAATACTAAAGGATAAATATGAGGAAGAAAAGGAATATGGAGGAGGAAGAAAGAAGACTGGCTTCCTTCTTTCTCTTCAAAAATTGAAACTTTAGAGGTATTTTCATTTGAGAGAGAAAGGAGAGGGTGATTAGGATTTTTTTTTTTTTTCAAGTTATAAGAATAGATCATTAATTACTATCCTAAACTAGGAAAAAAGTTTATTAAACAATAAATGCTTTTACAATAAAAATTAAAGTAGACGTATGTTGTGTTTCGCATATCCAATGGATTGTATTTTCATTGGATATGCGAAACACAGTAACGCGTATCTGTTTCTTGTGCATGAATCTAAAAACCCGAAAATACACAAGAATACATTCATGGAGTCAAAGGACACCTCGTTCTTTGAAAACATGTTCATGCAAGCAAAACGATGTGGGATCGGGATCTAAATGGTCTCATGAGACTGTTGAAGTCGACAGTCAAGATGGTCAACATGACGAAGTCGAGAATAGTGAAGAACTTTAGAAATATTTTCTTTTGATAAAGAGAGAAGAGGGTAGCTATGGTTTTTTTTTTTCCAAGTTCTAATAACAGAACGTTAATTACTATCCTAAACTAGGAACAAAGTTTATTAAACAATTAATGCTTTTACAATTAAAATTAAAGTAGAGGTATGTTGGAGAAACATGAATCACGCTAGGGAATCTACTTTTTCATATCTCTAATAAAGACTCAATTATAGAGATATACATAAAAAATTGGAGGGAAAAAACCAATAGTAGATGAAATATTTGGAGGGAAATAAAAGAAATTAGTTAAGTAATTATATAGATATACATAAGTCGTTTATCAAAAACAAAATAAAAAATAGATAAGTCTAAGTATTAAAATCTTAAAATTATTTTTCCTCTTTCATTTTCCTATCTAGTAGAAAAAAAAAGGAAAATAATAGAAGTACAATCAGACAAAACAAGAGGCTATGACAATATAAATAAAAGTACCTTTAAATTAGAAAATGTCAAGATATTTAAATAAGATAAATACTTAAAAGGTATGGTGAAATTTATAAATATGGACACATAAGTAAAAATATCTTCAAATCAAAAAAATATCATTTTATATCAATATAAGATCAAATCATTTTTAATTTCAAAAAGAAATATCAATGCATATTTAAAAGGGTTGTAAAATTTTTATAAAAATGCCAACAAAAAATTTAAAAGTATAATTAAGTGGTGATATAACTTGACATAAATAAAAAGGCTATGACTGAATATACAAATACAGAGACATAACAAAAAAGCTTCTTTGAATTAAGAAATATCAAAACACTTAATATCGAAGTAAAATCAAACTGTTTTTAACTTAAAATAAAGTGACGATATTTATTTAAAAGCGTAATTAAAATTTTAAAAATTACCAACAACAAAGTAGAAGTGTCATTAAGTATTGTTATAAGACGACACATTTCGAATTAAGAAATATCAAGGCACTTAATATCAACGCAAAATCAAACTGTCTTTGACTTAAAACAAAGTGAAGATATTTATTTATTTAAAAGCGTAGTTAAAATTTTAAAAATTGCAGACAAGAAATTAGAAGTGTCATTAAGTATTGTTATAGGTTGACACAAGTAAAAAGTGTCTTCAAATAAAATAGTATCGAGACACATTCTATTGACGCAAAATCAAACTGTCTTTGACTTAAAATGAAATAACGATGCTTATTTCAAAGCGTAGTTAAAATTTTAAAAATTGCCCAAAAAAAAAATTAAAGTGTCACTAAATATTGTTATAGGTTGACACAAGTAAAATGTGTTTTCAAATTAAATCGTATCGAGACACTTTCTATTGACACAAAATCAAACTGTCTTTAACTTAAAACAAAGTAACAATGCTTATTCAACAACGTAGTTAAAATTTTAAAAATTGCCAATAAAAAATTAGAAGTGTCATTAAGTATTGTTATATATCGACACAAGCAAAAAGTGTCTTTAAATTAAATAGTATCGAGACACTTTCTGTAGACATAAAATTTAAAATGTCGCTATATGTAAAAAATGCCAATGATTATATCAAAAGTGTTGCTAAATTTTTCAATAATTGTGACAAATATCTAACAATGTCGTTAAACGATTATAAAGTTGACATAACATAAAAAAGTGTGACTATATTCAAAAATAAAGACATTTTTTGTGTCGCTAAAAAAGTGTCGTTATAATCGCTTTTTTTGGTTGTGATAGTAAAAACAAAGATGTTGATCCAGCAGTAATAAAACAATATTTAATGTAGTATTTTCAATCAAAATATTTAAAATGAAACAAAAATACTAAAGGATAAAGATGAGGAAGAAAAGGAATATAGAGAAGGAAAGAAGACTGGCTTCCTTATTTCTCTTCAAAAACTGAAACTTTAAAGGTATTTTCAAGTTATAAGAACAGATCATTAGTTACTATCCTAAACTTGGAAAAAAGTTTATTAAACAATAAATGCTTTTACAATAAAAATTAAAGTAGAGGTATGTTGGAGAAACATGAATCACGCTGGGGAATCTACTTTTTCATATCTCTAATAAAGACTCAATTATAGAGATATGTTAAAAAGGTTAAAAGGAAGATAAATTTTATAATATTATCAACAAAATTTGGTTTAGAAAAAGAGATAGGGATAAGATATTACGACCATAAGTAATCTTTCTCACATCATTATGCCCATCTCACATTCTGCATGTCATACGTCATATTACGTATATTGCAAGAATATTCAAAATAATTATAAAAACTTAATTAGGCCATACAAATATAATTTAAAAAATAAAATTGTTAGGAATCATCTCATTCACATAATTGACAAATTTTAAATTTATTTAGTTACAAAATTCAAGATAATTTATATTTTACAAAATTAAAAATAAATGGATACTTAATTTTTTTTGGTCTCAAATGACTTAATTATGCTCTGTTTTTTTTCTTAATTTTATTTTCTAGTATTTGTAACTTAAAAGAAAATAAAGTCAATTTTCTAGGCAAATAAAAAGTCAAGAAGGCATTTAGTTTTAGTGGAGAGAAAAAAAATTAAACTTCTTTTGGAAATAAAGTAAAATAATTTTCTATTTCACAAAAACGAAGTTATTTTTCAATAGAGAAAAAACATACATATTTATTCTCTTCCTAACCATTATTTTTTTTTCTGTAATTATTATTCTTTCCAAAAATGAAAAAATGTTTTATTTTAAAAAAAAATATCTTATTTGATAAATATTTGTGTAAGGAAAATTATTTTTCTTAAATTAAGAGGAGTATTAAAATTTTTTAAAAATTGTTACTATTTGAAAAATTAATGTTTCTATATATTTATCTGTTGAAATCAAAATATAATACATTTATATTAATACAAAATTAATAATAATTATGATAGTTATTATAGTAATTTCAAATAAAAGATGCATACAATTATATTCCATTTTTTTTCAATTTTATTTGATATAAAACTATACTTTGACTTTGTAAATTATTTAGTATATTTATGAAATAAAAAAAAATTAAAATATGTGCAAATCATGACTATGTATAAATAAGAGGAGGGCAAAGAATAATAAGGCAGACTTTTGGTTTGATTGAATTAAAACATTAACCAAAATGAAGGCCTTTCTTATTATTTGCATTCTCTTATCCGCTTCGTTTCTTATCATTCCCTCCCCAACTATTGCTCGCCAATTGACTCACTCCGGTAAGAATTCATCTCCTTAATACAATAATTAACCATAAAACTTTCTCGTTAAAATAAATTTTGTTGTTAAAGAGTTATTACAGGGTAAAAATTGTTGTGCCTGTTATATATATTTATACGTTTATTTACACACGATATTAGGGTAATAACATGCAACGATTTTTTTTTTTTTTTCAAATTTCTGTCGAAACCAATGGCAGCATTTTTTTTTTTTATGCATTTAACAGTAAAAGGATTCGCTGTTAAATCTAATATATCTTCTATTGTGTTTTTCTTTTTTATTTTATTTTATTTTTAATTTTAGTTTTATTGTTCTCTCGAATCTCTTTATGTTAATTTCATTTTCTAAATTTATAGATCTCGAGTATCAAAAGTTGAATTTCATAATTTCACATAAAATACATTAACCCTTGGGTTAAAAATTATGCATTAGTTTTTATTTTATTATCTAAAAATATCAAGAAAATTACCAAATAGCTAATATAATTTGCTCATTAAATGATGCAGCAGAAGCTGTCAATGGTCAAAAGGGTGAAGTAATTTTGAAGGAAGATGATGCGCCTCCCAAATCAAATAAACCAAATTATTTTTCTTAAATTAAGAGGAGTATTAAAATATTTGAAAAATTAATGTTTCTATATATTTAACTGTTGAAATCAAAATATAATACATGTATATGAATATAATATTAGTAATAATTATGATAGTTATTATAGTAATTCAAATAAAAGATGCATACAATTATATTCCATTTTTTTTTTCAAGTTTATTTGATATAAAATTGGACTTTGACTTTGTAAATTATTTAGTATATTTATGAAATAAAAAAAATATGAAAATATGTGCAACTCATGACTATGTATAAATAAGAGGAAGGCAAAGAATAATAAGGCAGACTTTTGGTTTGATTGAATCAAAACATTAACCAAAATGAAGGCCTTTCTTATGATTTGCATTCTCTTATCGGCTTCTTTTCTTATCATTCCCTCCCCAACTATTGCTCGCCAATTGACTCACTCCGGTAAGAATTCATCTCCTTAATATAACAATTAACCATAAACTTTCTCCTTAAAATAAATTTTGTTGTTAAATATTATAGGGTAAAAATTGTTGTGCCTGTTATATATATTTATACTTATATTAGATTGTTTATTTGTATTTGAAATCTAATCTATCAAATCTAATATATCTTCTATTGTGTTTTTATTTTTTATTTTATTTTTAATTTTAGTTTTGTTATTCTCTCAAATCTATTTATGTTAATTTGATTTTCTAAATTTACAGATCTTAATCTCACATAAAATATATTAACCCTTGGGGTTAAATATTATATGCATTAGTTTTTATTTTATCATCTAAAAATATCAAGAAAATTACCAATTAGCTAATATAATTTGCTCATTAAATGATGCAGCAGAAGCTGTCAATGGTCAAAAGGGTGAAGTAATTTTGAAGGAAGATGGTGTGTTGGATGATAATGGAAATGCAAATAATGGAAATCGTGCAAATAATCGAGATAAACCAACATATCGTTGTAAGCCTGGTCAAAAAAATTCAAAATGCTGCCCTGCTTACAAGCCTAAATGTTAAGCCTGGGAAAATTATATAGAAGCTTGGGGTCAAATGTGATCAATTAGCAGAAATAATTGCCAAGCTTCCGACAAATATATATGTGTGTGGTGAAAAATAAACTGGTAATGTGATGTGGGATATGCAATTTCACATCAACATGTACGTTTTTTTCTATAATAATATAAGCAATTTCACTGTGAAAAAGACTGGCTTGCATTGACGAGTTTGAATTAATAATGAAATATCGTTAATTATAATTTTTTTTTATTTATTTATGAACTTTTAATTTATTCCTGAAGTGATAAAAATAAATTTATAGAAATATGAAAGAAATTAATGTGAGTAATGGAACTTAGGCCAAGTAAAATAAGAGTTGTGTAATTTATCCATTTTGCTCCCAAATCTGAATTCAAAAATCAAATGTAGCCAGTGAAATTTATTAGATATATTGAAGTCAATTATTAGTATTTACCTACGGGAATTAATTGAGAATTTATTTTTGGAGTTTCTTTCTTTAGTGTCGGAGTATTTCGTATTGCCTTTTGGAAAAATTTTACAATAAACCCCGGTCCACAAGGACCCTTCCAATGAAAATCAACACAATAATCATTTTACTTATGTATTCAATTTTCATTGGATTGGTCCACATGAACCAGAACGATTTTAAAATTTGGAAAATTACCAAAAATTGTGAAATTGCTCACCAAAAATCTCAATAAGTCAGAGCATTTGCACAAGAATTCTCTTTAATTCACCACTCTTATTTTCACCACTCTTCTCTAACTACAAGAGGTTTACATGCCAATCTCGTGATTTATTCAGCAGCTTGTGCCTCTCGCACCTCCATTGAATGCAAAATCAATACTAATCCTTGCTGTTCCAGCCACCCGCTCTCATCACCCCCGCCTATTTGTCTTCACCGGACAGACCCATAGTTTTGTTTTGTTAGCTTCTCTCCATGGCTTGTTCTATACATCCAATAGGCTTAGTATGAACTTGGGATTCAGTAGCCAGCTTGATGGAAAATTTGTTGATGATCTAGCCATTGTTAATATATCATATTAGTGTTATTTTTGTTTCGTTGAACAATTTATTAGTTCCTGTATTTTTATGTATTACCCTAGTTAGTCCACATAGATGTACTTTAAAGTCCTTAAATTTTATTATATGAAAGTATACAGCCACATCTGATTAGAAGTAAAAAATATATATTCTAGTTTTCAACTATAATTAAAATATTTCTAATAAAGTATATGCAGTATATATATGCGCACTATTATTTTTATACTTGTATGTAGTAATTATAATCATTTTCAAAAACATATGGAATAAATATTGTAATATGTAAAACTATAAAGACTGATATATTATTAGTATTTACCTACGGAAATTAAATGAGAATTTAATCATTTTTTTTTTTGATAAATGAGAATTTAATCTTGGAGTTTCTTTCTTTAGTGTTAGAGTTTTATGCATTGCCTTTTGGAGAAATTTCAAATAAACTTGGTCCACAAGGACTCTTCCAATGAGAAATCAACACATATGTATTTTTTTTTTAAATTTTTTCGATATACTTTTTAATTTTCCAATACTCATTTTACTTGTGTGTTTAATTTTCATTGGATTGGTCCATATGGATGAGGACCATTTTAAAATTTCTATATCTTCTCTCTTCTTCAATTTCACACTCAACTTTAACGCTGAACTTTTTTACATGTTAAAATAAGAGAAATTGTTAAAAATACCTCTGTTTTAAGTTTTGTTTTTCGACTATACCTTTTCAAAATTACTTTTCTACCTTTTTTTGTTTTTATAATTGTTGAATTGCATTTTTTCTTCAATTCATATCTTTTACACATTTTCTCTTGCAAAAATCTCTTTCAAACTTTTCAAATTTACTCAAATACGTAATTATACTTTGTCCACATTTTTCTCTTTTCCTTTTATAATTTTAAGCTAATTTTCTATTTATCTCTCAGTCCATTTATTTTTTTGTCATGCCACTTTAAAAAACTTTTTTTGTTTTTTTTTTCTCTTCGAAATAAGATGCATATGTATATATTTTTTTCCGGCATTTTTTTTTCACTGAGGAATAACTCATTATACTTTTACATCTTAAAATATAACTAAGATATAATTACTGTAATAATTATAAATAATATATTAATCATACCTTAGTTATACCTTAAGATACACATGTATAATGAGTTATACCTTAGTGAAAAAAAAGTAGGAATATATATATATATATATATATGCATCTTGTTTCAAAGAGAAAAAAAAAATAAAATTTTTAAAGTCGCATGACCAAAAAAGAAATGGTTTAAGAGATAAATGCGAAATTAGATTAAAATTATAAAAAGATGATAGAAAAATGTGGGCAAGTAGAATCAAGTATTTTAGTAATTTTGAAAAGTTTGAAAATGATTTTGACAAAAATTTAGTGTTCACATAAAAAAAAAAAGAAGAAAGATGGTGCCAATATATATATATTTTTTGTAAATCACCTTATAATAAAGGTTGTTACTCAATTATGTTTAGTAATGAAGTCAGAATTCCATAAACATTATACAACGAATGTATAGATTACCATAAACATGATAAATAAACAGACTTACAGTTTATATGCAGCAGAAACTCGTTTATGGAATGGATCTGATCTACATGAGAAACTAGATCATTCTGGTTGCCTTTCCTACGAGTATATGAATATACTCAGTACAGGCTATATCCGTGAATTTTTCCGACGAACGAAGAAGTATAACGTGTTCTCTCTCTAGGGACGTTTTCCCCGGAAACAGAAGGGAATCTCTACGATTCTCCATCGTTAGGGAATAGAGAAATCTTCTTCTCTATTTATAATGGAAATCCTAACTTCCATCTATATATAGGGTCGGATCAAATTACACATTTGGTCCCTATAATTTACACATAATTACAGTTTAGTCCCTGCCATTCCAAAATGTCATGGGCGGACCAAAAACCAACATCTCTCACTCGCATATGACAAGACACACTTTCATTGCGATTGAACACATATAGCTCTTTCAATTCTTATTCGGCGAATTCGCGCGACCAGTCAACGTAACGGTTAAACCTTGAAGCTCTCCTTCATCATTCCACCTTTAGCTTAACGTGACTTCCCCCTAGTTCATTTTCCATGATCACTAGTTTTTGACTCACTTTTGATCTCACGTAAACATTCATATACACTACATACCTCTTCCACGAAAAAGTATTGAGCTCGAGTGTTATATGATTACTAAGTGACATGTTACTAAAAATGTACTTCCTCTCTATAAATAACCTTCCACCATATGTCTAATGCTTATCTGACTGGTCCTTATATGCTCGTTCATAGCTAACGAAGCCTGGTTTAGGGTTCCAATCAAGTAAATCATCAGACATACCCTTCTTGTTATTTACAAGAGTCTTTAAGGGTGAACTTGAAACTCATAGTTTCATTTGGGTCTCACATTAGGAAAGTTGAGATCAATTTTCTTCTTTCCATCCCTTGGTCGGCTTTCACACATATTACTAAAATATACCATAGTGTTAATCCATGCAGGACGTATGTTTCATAAACACTATGCAAAAGCATTCAGTCTCCTGATACGACTCATGTATCAAGACCTCTAGTCCACTTTTAAGCCTTTCTCAGGATAGCTTTCGGTATCAATGAAATGATGATATTACATAAAATATCACATATGGAGTAACTCACACTCCCACTTTTACCTATGAACACACAATCATAGTAAAAAATTCATCTATGTGAGTAGATGACATTTCGCCAACATACTGAACTATACTTAATAGCTCTATGTGTATCGCTTTAATTAGTGAATGAATTTGAACGCAACAAATAACTCACATTCTATTCCAATAGAATTTGCCAAAGTTATTACAAAAGTTCAAAAACAACAACATGTTCCTATAACCTACGAAGACCAAATTCCAAAATATATTTACTAAAAATATTTGGAGCTATTGGTTTCGTTAACGAATCTGCAATCATATCACCGGTTGGAACATGCACTAAACTTATTTCTCCCTGTGCTATTTTGTCTTTAACAAAATGATATCTTATATCGATATGCTTGCTTTTTCCATGATAGCAAGTATTTTTGGAATAAGCTATCGATGCAGTGCTGTCGGAATAGATAGTCGTATATTTCCTTTTAGGCATAGATCCAAAAGATCTATGAAGCGTTTTAACTAAACCGCTTTTTGTACTGTAACTACTGTAGCTACATATACCGACTCCATAGTCGATAATGCCACGCAAGCTTGTTTCTAGCTACACTAGGACATTGTACCATTTCCTAGAGTGAAATATACCCAGACGTGGACTTCCTCTCGTCTTTATCAATTATGTGATCAGCATCTATGTATCCCTTTAACTGTAGATCCTTTCAATGGTAACAAAGGGAATAATTTGAAGTCCCCTTCAAATATCTCAATATCCTTTTCACTGCTGCCCAATGTATCAAACCTGGATTAGCCTGATAACGGCTTGCGAGACCCACTGCAAAACTTATATCAGGTCGTGTACAAATCATAGCGTACATCAAGCTACCAAATTGCACACCTATAATGAATTCTCTCCATCCTTTTAGTCTCTTCTGGAGTCATGGGACACATACTTGCATTTAGTTCCGTACCTTATGCAATATGGGTTGGATCGGGATCACAGTGAGCCATACTAAACCGTTCTAAGATCTTATTGATATAGGTCTCTTGTGAAAGAGCCAATAATCTCTTAGATTGATCTCTTGAGATCTTTGTTGGAGATTGTGCCCTAAGGCCAATATTGGATTATGTAATTTGACTTCTAAGATTAATCTAATGTAGATTAATATTGTCATTTATGTTTGTATGTTAGCATTTATGATAAGTATCCATGAATAAATCGTGTTATTCTAAATATCCCTAGTCGATTGTTATTATGGGAATAATAACAAACTAAGACTAGTGTGAGTGATAATGGATATTCATAAGATGAATATAGTGTATACAGATACAGATTATACTCACGGGTAATATGTTGGAGAACATGTTACTGGAGACCCACTATGAGATCAAGTTCATGGTCATGTGTCACAACTGATCTTGATTATAGTAGTGTCATTCGCTGATTCCTTTGACCTGAGGTCACCATGGATTCCGGGATGAATTCATGCTGTGCTTTGACGCAGTCAAACGCTGCTTGTAACAGAGTAGTTATAAAGGCTGTGGTTGGGTACAATATGACTCATGCTTAGGGATGTGAGTGACAGATATGGGATTTTGTCCCTCTCTAACAAGAGAGCGATATCACTGGGCCCCTCGATAAGTAAGACTGTTAAATGCATGGCCGTGCTCAAATAATTGATAAGAGTATCAATTGATTTGTCTGAACAGTTTACTTTGAGATCGAGAAAGCATATGATTAATTTATATAAGATTGACAAGTGTACCATGTCTTATAATTAGTCATGATATCAAGAGACAAAAGGGAATATGACACATTCTATAAGTAGGTTTATTGGATTATACCAATCATATGAATTGGGTAGTCATAATGGCTTGCTAGAGTCCGCTTATGACTTATGAGGGCATTATGGTAATTTCCTCATTGCCAATTTATATGATCCTACGGGGTCACACACAAAGAGCAAAATGAGATTCACTTAATTCGGGGATAAATCATTATGAGATAATGATTTATTATTGATGAGAAATTAAATATATATAAAGATATATATTTACATGTATATGTATATACACATGAACATATTAATAAGATTAATATATTTATGGCATAAAGTATGCTATATATATATATATGTATATTATAATTATATTATATGGTGATATAATTAATTATAATATACATTTACGTATATGTGTATATATATATATGTATGTATGTATGTAAATATTAATAAGATTAATATAGCATAAAGTATGCTAATTATATTATATGGAGATATAATTAATTTTACATACATATGTGTATATGATGGAGAATTGACTAAGTTTAATATTAATTGAGAATTAATAAAACTTATGGGGGCTAATTTATAATTATAATTAAATATAGTATTTAATTACAATTATAAGTTAATAATAAAAGGAAAAACCCTAGCCTACAAATTGAGAAGATTTTTCGGCAGCCAAACTAAGGGAATAGTAGCAGCCCCATTTTCTCCAAAAATGGCCGAAAATTGTTTTGGCCAAAAAGGTGAAAAAATATCAATTTTTCACCTTCTCATTCGAAGAACTGTTCTACGATCCCGGCGCTAGCACGCGGTGAGTCAATTGCTCGGTGTGGATCAACTGTAGAGGGAATCTGCTTTGGTTCCTTTGATTCAAAACCTACAAAGAATTAAGAGGTAATTCTTTAACCCTCCTTCCAATTCAATGCAATATACATGGATCCTTGTGGGGATTAATCCGTTTTCTTTCCGCTGCGTATTTTTTTTATGCGATTAATTCCCAACAGTGGTATCAGAGCCACTTGTATTTTGATTGAATTGGATTTATGTTTTGATTGGATCAAAATTGCATGTTAGGGTTTGTATGATTTTGATTGGATCAAAATTGTTGTTAGGAGTTTGTATGTTTTATTTAGGGTTCTATGTTATTGTGAATAACAAAATAAAATTTGATTTTATTGATTAATCATTGTGAATGATTTTATGTTAATGATTTGGAATGTTTAAGGGGTTTTTGGAATCATGAATTTGATTCATGGGTTTTTATTGAAATTGTTTCAATTCAATTTAATTAAAAAAAAAAAAAAAAAAAGAAATGCTACAGTTCGTATTCTGGGCATAATGCCCAGAATACTAATTGCAATTGCAAATTGCAATTGCAACTTGCAATTGCAATTTGCAATTGCCGTGCTGCGTAAGCAGCATGCTGCTTACGCAGCATGGGCTGCGCGCAGTATGCGCAGCCCGATGAGCCTGCTGTCCGACAGTTTTTACCCCCTTTTTCGTTTTAAGTGTGGAAAATTGTTTCTGCATATTTACGAATTTTTCCAAATTAATTAATTCTAAATACAATGTGATTGTATTTTACCACTTTGAACCCTAAATATTTTTAGATATAAAATTATTGTTGATAATTTTATGCATGGTGTTATGGTATGGTTTTGGACCCCGTGGATGCTTTATTTTATTTATTATGGTTTTATATAAATACGACCTGCGAGTCGTTTGTATTTATGTAAATTTTAATTTTAATTTTACTAGATAAATTGTATAGGATGCAATTTATGATATGTAAAATTTATTTTACTAGAAAAATTGTATAGGTTGCAATTTTTTGTAAAATATAAATCCATGAGATGGTGCTTAGAAGCAAGGACGTGGAGGCGGATCCAAGAGGCGGTGCAATGACCATGTGATGGATGCTGCCACCTAGGATATGACCTTGTTGATTTTCATATTGGCCTATGAAAATCAATGTAGATTTAAACCATACCATAACACGGTTCGAGTCATATGCATGCTTTATTTTATTTAGATGCCATGTGATGCCATGCTAGATATTCTATATGCATGCTAGACAATTGTATGCCATAAGATGCCATGCTAATTAATATTAACAAAAGTATGATTAATATTAATGCCATGAATTGTATATGATACAATTAAAATCACAGGATTTAACAAACCCTAAATAAACTTATGAAGTTTATATTTGCCACCCAATTACGTATAACACTAGTCAAGTACTATGTTCGCATCATGGTAGCCACGCCAAAGCGGGTACGCATGTTGTGACCTTAGCGAAGCGATAATATGAGAAATGGTGATTCTCATTGTGTTGTAATTGGTTTAACAAAGATGAGATGAGTAACATACAATTAAATATGATATATGATATCATACATCTCATAAATTATAAGAGTTGCATAATGATGCAATTGGCAAAGAAGTGCACATCCAAAATATGTTTAAATGGTTTAAAGCATGATTTTGAGTCTTTGCCTACCGAAATTATATTTAATCATAGGGACATGCCAAAGCAGTGCTATGGTTAAGTATGGATTTTGGATCTTCACCCACTTAAATATTTTAAAGGGTTTTATAATTTAAGTGGGAGCATTTAACTAAAATCTTTACACGCTTTATTGTAGTTATAATTACTATTACCTTGATCTCGATTGTTATTGAACATTGAGAATTGTTCTCAAATCAAAAGGAATCATATGTTCTCAATAATCCTTTTGCCCAATGAACCACTAGCAATTGTAACACGAGTATAAAAGATGCTTACTTGAAGCATCGAAGGGACTCTGTTAAATTTTGTTATCTTACACTTGCCACCAATTCTTCCGTACGTGGAAGTTTTACTTGAGATATATGATACATCACAAATGGAAATGTTCCATCAGTTAGTGAGCAAGAAAAGATAAGTGTTTGAGGCAACATTTTCTCATTGGCCTCCAAAAGGGCATTAAGATGTGATCTTGAATTCATTAATTGATAGTCATTGGTGATGAACTATCATTTGAATGACATGGGGAAAATTGTGAATTAGTTGCATAGGATGCAAAAGAATGTTAAGTTATCCATAAAGGATAAGCCCGCCTCGAATTGTGTGCTTATGGTTCAAAAGGAAAGGATAAAAGGAAGGTCGAAAAGCATAAAGACCGAAAGGTTCGGGTGAAACATGTTTTAAAGACCAAAGCTGTTGGCACAGAGAGATCTCCAAAAGAAGGATGTTGCCATTTCTAGAATGAATCGTTCATTAGAATGAAAATAGCAAACTTTGTTTGGAGAACTATGAAAAGATGAAAGGCAGTAAGACTGCTACCTTAAGTATTTATCAATTATTCTACTTTTGTTTCTATATCAAAGGTATTAGATACCGTGGTGGATTTCATATTAGTAGAATATGAAGAATCTCAACTTAAGTAGAAACCTTATGAAGGTGAAAGGTAGAATACGAATAGGCAAGAGTAGCAAAGGTTGTTACTTGGAAGTTATGAACTTCTGGTTAAAAGTTATGAACTTTTACATGTAAGTTATGAACTCTTGTTGCCTATTGGGCTCGTTGTTTTGAGTGAACAAATGTTGTTTATTTTATAATTGTGAATTATAAACTTAATAAAGACATGATTATGAAATACAGATTTACATAATTGTCTTTATATGTGGAGCCCATCCGTAACATAAATACTGTAAGGATCGAATCAAACGGTTTGATTCAACCTATTTTGGCAGTGTCGTCTTGGAGACATAAGCAAAGTCGCATTTTGAAACTCCATAAGAATGGACTTTTGGATTCATGAGATTATGAATCATCTTGAATCATGCGAATGTTGTTTATTATAAAAGATGACAAAAGTGGTTCTTTGCTAAAATTAGTTAAAGAATAATCGATTTATTAAGCATTATACATGTGGATGTATATGAATTATAAATCAACTACTAAAGAAGGTTTTAATACTTCATTACCTTTATGGAACTTTTCACTAGATAAGAGTATCAAATGAAACACGAGTTTGGAACTTTTGAAGTGTTCAAAAGCTTGTAAAAGGAGTATGAAGTATCTTGACATGATAGTAAAGTCACTTAGATATGATCCAAGTGGTGAACATTTGAGTCAAGATTTTGACAATCATCTTAGAGATTGTGGGACTGTCTCACAATTAACTCCTCCAATTACGCCACAAAGGAAGTTGTGTCGAAAAGGGAGTAGTCGAACTCTATACAGATATAGTTCAATCTATGATGAAGTCAAGTTGATCATCGTTTTCTCGAGAATATGCCATTAAAGCAGCTGTGTATATTGTTCCGTCTAAAACAATTCATGAATCAACATATGAGATATGGTTGGGTAAGAGACCCAAGTTGTTTCATTGAATAAGTTTAGGGCTGTAAAGCTTATTTCGAATAAGTTGGCACCTAAATTTAAATGTCGTATTGTGGATTACTCAAAAAGGAAAGTAGGAGTTGTTACTCCTGTGTTTCTTTGGGATACAAAGTAGTTGTAGCTAGAAATGGTTTCCCCTTGAAGAGGGAGTTAATTTCTAGAAGAGTTAGTGGGAGTAAAGTACACCTACAAAACTCGTAATTCACAAAGTGACATTAACGTTGAAGAGGAACATGGAAATGGTTTCATGATCATTGTTGAAATTACACAAGTCCAATGAAAGTCTAGTAGAATACGACATGAATAGGAGAGATATGGATTTCTCAAAATCATGATGTAGTTTTACTAGATTGGAATAAGTCTTCTTTTATGAAGAAGCAATGTTAGATTTTGAATCTAATAAGTGACTTGATGCTACAAAGGTTGAAGATAAGTCCATGTCTGACAATCAAAGTATAGACTTTGATAAATCTTTTAGAAGATGTATATGCAATGGTTGCAAATGAGTCTTCAAATTGAAAACCGACATGAATGGTGATCTTCAAACTTATAAAGCACGACTAGTGACAAAAGGGGTTATAAACAAATTCATAGTAGTGACTATGAGGATACGAACAAATTCATAGTAGGACTATGATGAAATCCTCCTTCATCATTAATCATGATCAAGTCATATTGAGTTCTTGTTGCCATATCCGCATAATATGATTATAAAATATGGCAAATGGATATCAAAATCTGTTTTCTACGTGAAAACATGATTGAGGATGTGTACGTGACACAACCCAAAGTTTTGAGCATCCAAAGAATTTAAGTAGCGTATGCAAGTTTCAAAGATTCTTATAAGAATCAAAACATGCATCAAATAGTTGGAGTCATAGTTTTGATAAAGAAATCAAATGGTTTGATTTTATCAAAAGGATGGTGAATCTTGTGTTTCAAAAGGATTAGTGGGAGCATATCGGCATCCTAATGCTATATGTGGATGACATATTGCTTGTTGGAAATAACATTCTTACCTTGCAAGAAGTAAAATCTTGGCTAAGAAAGTAATTTCAGTTAATGTTTTAAGCATGACTGCCTGTATTCTTGAAATTGGAATCTATACAGATAGATCTAAAAGAATGTTTTGGCTTAAGTCAAAGCATTGAAAGCGTTCAATATAAAAGACTTAATAGAAGCTTGCTTATGATAACTGTGTAAATAGTTGCACATATACAACTGATTGCAATTAGTTGCAATATATCAGTCGAGATCTAGTATTCTCTTAAAAAGAGATGTTATGATTTTGAAAGGTTCAAAATAAAACGATATAGCTAAATATCTATAATAGTCGTCAAAGTATATTGTTACATATGATGTAAAGGAAATTTTGGATGAAGAAGTTCATCACAAAATGTTGTGTTTTGTTCTAAGCATTGCTTATCCTGTGAGACTATTGTAGGGACAATAGTTCAATGCGTAAGAACCTTGTATGACACAAGCATATACTTAGGCGTTTTTTCACTAATTTAGAGAGGCTGTCTCTAAAGAGAGAGTGAAAATATGTAAAGTAACAACGGAAGCGAAAATTAATAATTCACTGACAAAGACTCCTGCACAAGTGAATACATGAAAGTCATGTAGGTCAATGGGTATAAGATACATGTATGATTGGCCATAGTGCAAGTGGGAGATTGTTGGAGATTGTGCCCTAAGGCCAATATTGGATTATGTAATTTGACTTCTAAGATTAATCTAATGTAGATTAATATTGTCATTTATGTTTGTATGTTAGCATTTATGATAAGTATCCATGAATAAATCGTGTTATTCTAAATATCCCTAGTCGATTGTTATTATGGGAATAATAACAAACTAAGACTAGTGTGAGTGATAATGGATATTCATAAGATGAATATAGTGTATACAGATACAGATTATACTCACGGGTAATATGTTGGAGAACATGTTACTGGAGACCCACTATGAGATCAAGTTCATGGTCATGTGTCACAACTGATCTTGATTATAGTAGTGTCATTCGCTGATTCCTTTGACCTGAGGTCACCATGGATTCCGGGATGAATTCATGTTGTGCTTTGACGCAGTCAAACGCTGCTTGTAACAGAGTAGTTATAAAGGCTGTGGTTGGGTACAATATGACTCATGCTTAGGGATGTGAGTGACAGATATGGGATTTTGTCCCTCTCTAACAAGAGAGCGATATCACTGGGCCCCTCGATAAGTAAGACTGTTAAATGCATGGCCGTGCTCAAATAATTGATAAGAGTATCAATTGATTTGTCTGAACAGTTTACTTTGAGATCGAGAAAGCATATGATTAATTTATATAAGATTGACAAGTGTACCATGTCTTATAATTAGTCATGATATCAAGAGACAAAAGGGAATATGACACATTCTATAAGTAGGTTTATTGGATTATACCAATCATATGAATTGGGTAGTCATAATGGCTTGCTAGAGTCCGCTTATGACTTATGAGGGCATTATGGTAATTTCCTCATTGCCAATTTATATGATCCTACGGGGTCACACACAAAGAGCAAAATGAGATTCACTTAATTCGGGGATAAATCATTATGAGATAATGATTTATTATTGATGAGAAATTAAATATATATAAAGATATATATTTACATGTATATGTATATACACATGAACATATTAATAAGATTAATATATTTATGGCATAAAGTATGCTATATATATATATATGTATATTATAATTATATTATATGGTGATATAATTAATTATAATATACATTTACGTATATGTGTATATATATATATGTATGTATGTATGTAAATATTAATAAGATTAATATAGCATAAAGTATGCTAATTATATTATATGGAGATATAATTAATTTTACATACATATGTGTATATGATGGAGAATTGACTAAGTTTAATATTAATTGAGAATTAATAAAACTTATGGGGGCTAATTTATAATTATAATTAAATATAGTATTTAATTACAATTATAAGTTAATAATAAAAGGAAAAACCCTAGCCTACAAATTGAGAAGATTTTTCGGCAGCCAAACTAAGGGAATAGTAGCAGCCCCATTTTCTCCAAAAATGGCCGAAAATTGTTTTGGCCAAAAAGGTGAAAAAATATCAATTTTTCACCTTCTCATTCGAAGAACTGTTCTACGATCCCGGCGCTAGCACGCGGTGAGTCAATTGCTCGGTGTGGATCAACTGTAGAGGGAATCTGCTTTGGTTCCTTTGATTCAAAACCTACAAAGAATTAAGAGGTAATTCTTTAACCCTCCTTCCAATTCAATGCAATATACATGGATCCTTGTGGGGATTAATCCGTTTTCTTTCCGCTGCGTATTTTTTTTATGCGATTAATTCCCAACAATCTTAACCCCAAGAATGTAATTAGCTTCTCCTAGATCCTTCATCTCAAAGTTAGAAGACAACTAAGTCTTTACTTTCTTGAGTAAGGAAGTGTCATTTACTGCTAACAAAATATCGTCAACGTATAACGTTATAATAACAAACTTCCCTCTGTTTTCACGCTTAATGTAGACACACGAGTCTGCATTAATCACCTTAAATTGCATTGATATAATCGCTTCATGGAAACGAAAATACCATTTTCTTAAAGACTGCTTAAGGCCATAAATTTATTTCTTCAACTTACAAACCTTATGTTCTTGACTCTGAACAACGAAACCTTCTGGTTGAACCATATAGATTTCTTCTTTCATTTTGCCATTTAAGAACGCAGTCTTTACATCCATTTGATGTAATTCAAGGTCCATACATGCTACAAAAGCAAGTACTAATTTATAGACGTAAAATGGACAACAGGTGAAAAAGTCTCCTGATAGTCAATTCCCTTCCTGTTGTGTAAACCCCTTCGCAACCAGCCGACTCTTAGTCTGGATAGGTTTCCCATCCGCTGATCGCTTTAAAGTATGTACCCACTTATTCCCAATGGCTTTACGCCCTTTGGTTAGATCAACTAGTTCCCAAACTATGTTCAATACCTGTTTCATCACATAAAAACTTTAAATTCCTCAGAGAGGTACTCTTTTCCCCGATCGGTCCTTAAAGCTTTGATTGTCTTCTCTAATTGATTTTCAACTAGAGCCATAAATCGTTTGAAACATGCTAATGCTTCAGATTTATATGAAATCAAATAGACATGACCACACTTTGTATAGTCGTCTATGATGTAATGAAATAGTACACACCATGCCTTGCCCGAACATTCATTTAGCCACAGATGTCAGAATGGATTAGTTGCAATTGGTCAGCTCGCGTAGCTTTACCAAATGGTTTTCTTGTCATCTTTCCTTTTAAGCAGCTTTCACAAGTTGGGAGATCTATTTTTGATAAATCAGCCAACAAACCTGCTTTAGCCAATCATACTAAACGATGTTGACCAATGTGACTAAGTCTCGCATGTCACATTTTTGAAATGCTAACATTATCCACAGACGAGTTAACAGTAAAGGAAAAACTATTATGACACACATAATTTGGATCCAAATCCAAAACAATAAAACCATCCAACAAATATCCACCACCAAAGTAGATATTGTTTATAAAGAGGATAAAATTATTCAATTCAAAAGATAACATGAATCCCAAATTCATAAGGGTAGAAACAGATATCAAGTTTCTTCGAATTCTAGGAGCATAAAGGACATCTTCATGAAATAGTGGCCGGCCACCATTTAAGACCAGCTCACAGCAGCCAATCCCTAAGACTTCCTCCTTAGAGTTGTTTTCCCACGTATATCCACCTTGTTCCCGTGGAACACTGTAGAACTCAACAAAAGAATCTTGATCCTTTGTTACTTGGTCTGTTGCTCCTGAGTCTACGATCCACAAAGGACGAGATTCAGTTAGGAAAACAAAACTTGAAACAAATGTATAACACTTATACACTTCGGTAACATTTACCTTAGGAGCTGTGCAATCTTTTGCAAAATGCCCCTTCTGTCTGCGATTGTAACATTTCACCCTAGAAATGTTAGAATCTTTCTTACCCTTCTTTTGAACTGGAATACTGCCCACCGTTCTCTTCGCCATCTTCTTGAAGAACCTCTTGTTCCTCTCCTTGGACTTTAGACCAGGACTTGAACTAGCCATCTGAACCTCAGATTTCACACTAAGAGAGGCCAAACGGTCCTCTTCCAATACAAGATGATGAATAACATCATCAAAGGCCTTAATGTCGTTGACATGAGTGAGTTGCAACTTCATATGCTCCCACCCATTCGGCAAAGAACGTATCACAGCTTGAACTTTATGCTACTCGAGAGCATAAATCGCACTAAGCATGTGTTTTATACGTGAAACTTTTTCACGATATCATTAGTCATCGCACTAAGCATGGTGATGCGGGCAGATGAGTTCTTCCTCTTCCAGGCTTGATAAGCCTCAAAGTCCCTCTTTGTTTGGGCGGTGTTACCCTTTGCAGGAGGAACCATTATTCTCTCCAAAGTGTCAAGAGCCTCTTGCTCTTCAATTATGTATTGGACTATCATAGCCCAAACTTTATAATTGTCACCATTCAAACGAAGGTCCTTATTTAGTTAAGCAACTATTGCTTTTGAAGCAGCAATTAAAAAAAAACGCTAAAGACAAAGTAGCACTGATAAGTAAGCGATACACCATATTTATTATAAGATAATTTAAAACTAAAAATAGTGTTTGGTTCACGTAAAATCAAACATCCATGCGCAATGCATCGAGTCACCATTTACATAGGCTAATACAAACACCATATTAGGTTTAAATTTCCAATAATAAATATATATTTAGTTTTGTTTTAGATTATATTTTAATTTATTTAACATTTATACTTTTCTTAAGTATAAAACTAATGAGTAATATTACACTTAGTTATAATCTCAAAATAAATAAATTAAAAATTACTAAAACAAATAACCAAAATAGCAATGTTTAACAAATAAACATTTTATTATACCATAAAGAATTATCCAACATTTAGTCAAAATTACCACCACAATAAAAACTTTAGCATAAAGCCCTTCAATACAAAATTGAAAAACGAAATCAGCAAGAGAAAAAGTGAAAAATGAAGAGCTCAATCTTCATTTTCGTCGAGTTGAACTATCTTAATTTCTTTTGAGGTGACTGGGATCATCTCCACAAACTTATAGTAGAGATCCAAAAGCATGTTCTCAACACCCTTAATATCAGTATCCAGACAGGGGTGACGAACCAACTCGTTACTTCTAAGTAACATGGTTCTAGGATTACAAGATATCTGAGCTCCCATTTTTAGCCAAGTTCAACACAAAAACTTTACATTGGGATCCATAATCCTGTTCAGGAACTAATCCTTCAATGGAGTCCACCAGTTCATTAAAAATAGAATTTTCTCCAAAACAAAATTTCTTAAAGTGCTTTTCACGAAAAGCCTTTTTCACAAATTTTAACATTTTTTAATTGATCAGCTCCAGAGGAAAAACCTCCTTTCCAGATAAGCTCTTGAATTTCCTAGTTTAACGCATTAAACCGATCCATAACTCTAACAATATTCCCTTCCTCCAACGGGGAATATCGTTTAGAGAAAAGCTCATCTTCAAGTTTTTTTATAGTCCTCGTCTCCTCTTAATACTGGATTGTTTTCGCCGTTTTTACGAACGTTGCCATTTCTATAACATATATGGAAATAACAAAAACTTGTTAATGATCAACCAAAAATCAGTATATAAATACATTGTAAATATACTGAATTTTCTTGAATTTATTAAACATAAATTAAGCATTTATGCACAATAAATTCTAGTAAATTTAGTTTAAAATATCAAATGAATTCCAAAAAATTCATCAAAATATACCAAAAATTCAAGAAAAATGTAAATTTTAATTCTGGAAAAAATTTGACGAAATTTGATGGCCGGAAACACCCGCACGCGCCGACACAAGCCGCCATGGGCCACCACGCGTGGACACGTGCCTCCACGCGCTCCCAAGGGTTCTGCTGACTTACGTGACATGTGGCAACATGTGATTCATACTGACGTGGCAAATATGCCACGTGTCATCACCTGACTGGATCAACGGATGACGTGGATGATGACGTGTCATGCTGATGTGGCACAACCTTGACACGTGTCATCATCCTATTGGTCCACAGTGATGATGTGTCACGCTAATGTGGCACAATCACAACTGTTTTGACACGTGTCGTCATGCTAGTGTGCCACGTGTCTGACACGTGGCAGTTGACCGTTTCGGAAGCAGTTGACTTGGACACGTGGCATCATGTGATTGGGTGGAAATTTCAAATGTCAGAAAAATAAACCAATCCCATCGTGCCATGTGTCCAGCAGACCTTAACTTCCCCAATTGTCATGCGGCCAATCCCAGCCGCAGTGGTGGCGCGTGAGGTCCATGTGTCGCCTTTCAGCCCTCTGTTGGCTGTGAAATTTGAGATTCCGACTCAATTTTTCGTGGTGATTTTAGTGGTGTTGTCAGATTTTTTAAATTCCGACAAAAATTTTTTGACACTTTATACTGTTGGATCTAATACGGTATAATTTTGACACGGATAACAATGCAAATCCATATCAAAACGAACAAAAACGAATCCAAATGAACAAAAAAACATATTCTCATTCATGGAACATCAAATTTCAATATTTATGGAATCATTTTGATGCGGATTTCAATATTAATCCATATCAAAATGAACAATTATGTATTTAAACGAATAAACACACATTCAAAACGGATAAAACTTCTTCTAATTCACAGAATTCTAGAAATCAAGATTTGAACACATCAATCATTCATGGAATACCAAAAAATTAGATTCGAACACATCAATCTATAAACCTTTCGGCTCTGATACCAATGAAGTCAGAATTCCATAAAGATTATACAACGAATGTATAGATTACCATAAACATGATAAATAAACAGACTTACAGTTGATATGCATCGGAAACTCGTTTATGGAATGAATCTAATGTATGCGAGAAACCGGATCATTCTGGTTGCCTTTCCTACGAGTGTATGAATACACTGAGTACGGGTTATATCCGTGAATTCTTCCGACGAACGAAGAAGTATAACATGTTCTCTCTCTAGGGACGTTTTCCCCGGAACCAGAAGGGAATCTCTATGATTCTCCATCGTTAGAAAATAGAGAAAACTTCTTCTCTATTTATAGTGGAAATCCCAACTTCCATCTATATATAGGGTCAGACCAAATTACACATTTGGTCCCTGTAATTTACACATAATTACAGTTTAGTCCCTGCCATTCCAAAATGTCATGGGCAGACCAAAAACCAACAAGTAATAATAATAATAATAATCATCAATAATATTTTTATTTTGTGACAACTTACTAAGTTATCATACAATTTTGGTTCAAATTATGAGATAATGCACTTCAACATGCTATATTTGCGGCAATTTTTTTAAATTACACCAAACGTTGTGACAAATGAAAATAGTGTGACAATTTTTTAAAATTATATTTGTAGAAAGATTTTAGCATAGAATTTTAAGTGACAATTTGTGGCAATTATTTATTATCATATAAAATTTTGTTTGTGTATTTATACTATTATGTGGTAACCTTTGTTGTCTCGAACGCGACATGATTTTTTTTTTCTTTTTTACTTTTCAATCTCTAATTAACTATTTTCTTCTGTAAAAATTTATAGCCATTTTTAACAATTTCACCTTTCTCATTTTCTTGACAAACCTCTTCGGACTATTTGGTTTTATAAAATTTGGGCAGTCCTTATATAATACGAGAAGTTATATAGTACGATTGGCACACCAAGTCATCCGTGTGTGATCAGTGGAAATTATTCCTATTTATTTAGGTATTAAATGGAGCTTAAATTGAGAATATTTTACTAATTAATTATGTTTTAGTTTGCTAGAAAGTAGCAGTGGCAAAAAGACCAGCAATCTGTTCACTCAAGCTAGAGACTGCTGGAATTGAGGAGATAAAAAGATAAAGTCTCACAACCTGATCATACAAGCTAAGAAGGCTGTTGAATTAGGCTTTATTGCTGCTGTTTCTAGAAGTAAGAAAGTCTAGAAGGCTGTGAGGACAATCACATGGAAATAAAGGAGACAACAACAAGTGGCAACACTTGCAAGAACCACCCACTAGCACATGGTGACAAGCCATCCACATGGAAAAGAGAGAAAGAAATGAGCAGAACATTATGGAGTGTCCTTTGTTTTATTCAATTATTTATTTGTAGTACACATGTGATGAATTAGCCATTAAAGACTTGTCTATTATTGCTCATTATTGTTATTTTTATTTTTTTCATGTTATGAATCTTTGTCTTGTTATTTTTATTTTCTTTCTTGCAACTCTAAGGCTGCTTGGTGCATGAGCAAAAGCAGCAATTAAGCTCGTCCAGCAGGCATGAGTAAGTGATCTCTTTTCTTGTTATTTATGAGTAATATTTATTTGCAATTATTTTATTGTGTAATTATTTCATATTGAGAATGGCCGCCTCATACTAATTAGATGTAATTAGACCAATAGGAGATTTACACTATGGAAAATCTATAAAACACATGTAATATAGAAGATCGAGAGGAAAACACATGTAATATAGAAGATCGAGAGGAGATTAGTTGTATGCTAGAGTTTTTATCGTTGATAAATGATTGTAGAACTTAAAGCATGAAAGTTTAATCTATGATGAAGAGATTTAATTAGGTTAACTTTTTTAGAATCTATATGAGGTAGAAATCTAACTATGGTGAATTAAGAATAAGAAACCTTAGATCCATGTGCTTATCATTACTCATGACAAATAAGGAAGAGTTTACTGAAAGTGTTTGACGTTGCTTGCTCAAGTATGTGTTCGTTATTATTGTTATTATCCCACAACCTCAGTTATATTTCAAGTAGCCTAAACTCTACTGTTATTTAATTTTATTTATTGTTACAATTCGATTACTATTAATTAAATCCGAATACTTGAAAGGAAATCAGATTTATTAATCTACTTGAATAATTTTTTTTTGAAAGGAAAACGAATTTGACCAAGGACGAGACTAATCATCCCAACTAGGTTGGCACAAATAGAACCCGACCCAATCAAATCCGAAGGAAAATATATTAATAGACCTTGAGGAAAGGTCAAAAGAATTACAAGAGAAGATCCATGACATCAGAAGGAGAAAAAGGAAAATTTCTAGTTCTAGATTTTACAAAATACCACGAAAGATAGATACAATTGAATAAAATATCTTCTGAAATCGAATCGTTTTGAAAAATGGCTCTGTTTCTTCTATTCCATAAGCTCCAACTAATTGTCATCCATAAAGCTGAACAAAAGTTCTTCTGAACGGGGCCTTTAAAGCAACCAATCCATTGCCAAAAAAAATCAGTAGTCGAATTAGGGATGACAAAAGGAAGATTTAACCAAGAGAACAACTCCATCCAAATATTTAAGCTATCAGCACAGTGGACGATGATATGGTCCAACGACTCAAAATCAGAACAAAAGCTACAAATAGCCTCTTCCAAAGGCAAGAAATGAAGATGGGCTAAGAAAAGATGAGTAGGCAATCGTCTATGCACTAAAACCCACATAAAGAACTTAATTTTTGGGAGCACCTTTGCACTTTGAATTGCCAAAAAAACTATAGATTCTAGGCAGCAGTTCTCAAGTTCAAACAAACTCTGAATGAAGGAGGCCGACGTGTACAAATAGCTTGGGCTGCAACCTTTCGACCAAGACATAATATCCGGCACACCATGATTCAGATTTCTCGGAAGAAGAGCTACTAAATCCTGCTGTTGAACACGATGGCAGCTGTGCAAAGATCTAACCCATAACGGATGCCCCTTAACAATTGCTAGCTGAGCAAAAACTTCAGCCACTGTAGCCATTTTATTCGAACCCAGTGAAAGGAGAGCAAGAAATCGCTGACGGAGAGGCGAAGTTTCCAACCAAATATCATTCCAAAAATTAGTCGAGGTGCCATCTCTCACCTGAAAACGGACAGCATGAGTGAACAGCCACCACATTCTATCATTCTTGAGACAAGTCAATAGAATCCCCTTCCAAATTGGAGAAACATTATGAAAGTTATAGTCTCTTAAAGTGTTCCAATTACCCATATCATTACGAAGCACACAAAAATTATACCAAAGAGAATTGTCTTCGTGAGATCTAGTTTTCCAAATCCATTTAAAAAGCAAACTAATGTTCTTGTCAGAAAGCTTATGAACATTCAATCCCTCGAGATGATAAGGTTTACAAATCAAATTCCGACTCACTTTATTCAGCCCCTTTTGGGAAGCATTTCCTTTCCAAAGGAAATTCCTCATGTAGCTCTTAATAATCCTTGATATTTCTTTTGGAATTCTGAAAATTGATAGCAGGTATACCAGAAGGCTACATAGCACCGACTTAATCAAGGTTAATCTCCCGGCATAAGAAAGATAAGAACCTTTCCATAAAGCCAAATTTGATTCAAATTTCTGAATGAGGGGATCCCAGTCTCGGTTTCTTAATTTTTTATAAGTTAAAGGCACACCTAAATAGTTAATTGGAAGATCTGAAATTTTGCAGCCCAGTTTGGAAGCACAAAGTTCTGTCAGAGACTCATTAACACCCAAACCAACAAGAGAGCTCTTTGAAAAATTAATGCGAAGACCATAAATGATTTCAAAAAAACGAAGAATCCGCACAAAGGAAGAAATCTCATCCTTAGCTGCTGGAAGGAAACAAATAGTGTCATCCACAAACTACAAAATAGGAGGAATTGGAAAATCCCCATTATAGTGGAAACCTGAAAGGATATTCAACTCCCTGGCTTTGTCAATCAACTTTTTCAGCCCCTCAACAGCAATTACAAACAAAATAGGAGACAAAGAGTCTCCTTGTTTCACGCCTCTTTAAAGATCAATAGGTTTAATTGGATTTCCATTAACAAGAACTGAAGTTGATGAATTTGACCTACAAGCTTTCATCTAATTGGTCCAAGTTTGCGAAAAACCAAGGCTCACTGAAACTGAATGTAAATAATCCCAAGAAATGCTATCAAAAGCCTTATTGAAATCGAATTTGAGAATAAAAGAAGGCCGATTTCTTTTCCTAAGGCTGTGAACAATTTCCGACGCCAAAAAGGAACAATCATGAATATTCCTTACCTTAACAAAAGTGAATTGACAACCCGATATAATATGAGGGAGGACATGCTGAAGTCTCCGAGATAACATCTTTGAAATAATTTTATAAACGCCATGGATTAAAGAAATTGGTTTAAAATTCTTGATAGAAGAACTTCCCACTGACTTAGGGATCAAAACTGTGAAGGAGGATTTAAGGGAAGCAGGAAGGGAGCTGTGATGATAGAAAGAATCAACGACCTTCAGAATTTCAGATTTCAAAATGCACCAAGCACGCCTATAGAAGAAGAAATTGAAACCCTCCAGCCCCGGGGCCTTATTTTCTCCATAAGCTTTGACAGCTTCCCAGGTCTCTTCTTCAGTGAAAGGAGCAACTAAACCTCTGTTCAGATCGTCAAGAACCTTTGAGAAGTTTAAACAATCCAGGTTAAAGGGAACAGAGGGCTTCTTCTTAAAGAGATTTTTATAAAATCTGAAAATGCACCCCTTGATTGCTTCCAGACTCGTGACCGATCCCATATCCATGGAAATTTTAGAAATTCTGTTATTTCTGAATCTAGCTGAAGTAGTTCTATGGAAGAAAGTTGTATTATTATCTCCTAGGAGGCTCCAAATCAATCTCGATTGTTGGTGCCTAATCGATTCGAAATGTCTTCTCTTCGCACTCAATTCTACTTTTAAAGAAGCCAATAATGCTTTTTGATTATCTGATAAAGGCCGAGGATATCGATCCGAGGAGAGATCAAGTATCTGCTGATCTAAAGAAGCAATGGAATTTTCGACAGCCCCAAAATTGTTCCTGTGCCAATCTGATAATTTGCTCCTCAGAAATTTCAGCTTTAAAGAGAGCGAGCAATCCTGATCACTAGAACAAATCTCCTCCCAAGAATCCTTAACAAAAGGGAAAAAATTTGAATCATCCCACCAGCAATTTAATGATCTGAAAGGTTTCGGGCCCCCCTACAAATCCACTGAGGATTTAAAAATAATCGGAAGATGATCCGAGAGAGTGGAATCAAAAGAAAAAGCTGAATGTAGAGGCCATAGGCTTGTAATTTCAAAAGAGACTAAGACCCTGTCGATCTTTGAAAAGGAGGAGATGTTATACCAAGTGAAGTTCCTGCCTTGAATGGGAACGTCATGAAGCTCCCCTTTGTTGACAAAATCTTGGAATTGACGAATAAAATTTGTTAAGGTACCATTTGACTTCTCATTTGGACTGAGAACTTCATTAAAATCCCCGCAAACAATCACTCGAGGCAAAGGAGAAATGATAGGAAGAATATTACTCCAAAGAATTACTTAATCAGCCCAATCGTTCGGAGCATAAACAAGAATAACAAAAATGTCAATATCCTGATTAACACACTGAATAAGCAGCCATCTGTCATTCAAATTCCTCAAAGTGCAATTGATCAATATGGAATTCCAGGATAAGATCAAACCCCCAGCTACCCCATTCGACGGTGAAAAAACATGACCGAAATCCGAGTGACCCAGATATTCCTCAAACAAAAATTATCAATCATATCAACTTTAGATTTTAACAAGCCAAAAAAATGCAAACCATTTCTATTGATCAAAGACCGGATAAGTTTTTGTTTAGCCGTATTCCTGAAACCCCCTCGACAATTCCAAAAAACAAAATTTAAAGGCATAGTGAAAAAATGAAAACATGGAAAAATTAGAAAGTTCAAGCGGCTTTGATTAGATCCCCTATACGTCCCTTGATAACGGCTTTGTCTTGGTCATTAAAAATCCCAATGGCACTACCTACCTGCCATGTTCCCTCAATTTCATCCTCTGATGATGAACAAGGATCTGCATTAAAGTTGTTCCAATTCCTATTATTTGTGTTTTCGATGTCGATACTGCGATCACCATTTGAAGATAGACTGACAATGGACCCAATATTTCCCTCAATTAATACCGCTCTACCTTTCTTTTTGAAAACAGATGCATCAGCTGCAGGCAACAACTCTGGAACATGCTGATTCTGAATAAAATCAGCTTGAACTGATTGAGGAACAAATAAATTTTCCAAAATTGGAGTTCTCTCTTCCACCGACTTTGAGGGAATTTCGTTTAAAAGAGAGACTGAGACAGCAGCAAAATCCGACTTTATACTATCCGAAGAATTGAAAGTTTCAAAAATCTCCAGCACCACCTCCAAGCCGTTAATATTGACAACAAACTGCTGGTTCAGAAATTTCCTTTTCGTCGAAACCAAACAAGAAATAACGTCTAATCGGTTTCCATCCACAAAATCTCTATGGATCCCGATGATGTCACCAAAATCTGATATAATGAACTCGATAAATGATGTATGGCAATAATTTAATGGAACCCCCATAATGTTGACACAAGTTAAATGATGAGAAGGAGTTGCATTTGGGTTAAACTGTTGAACTTGAAGAATAATGTAGTTCAAAGATAACCAATCGGATTGCATAAAAGCCTCCAAAGCCTCCTATGAAAAGAAGGAAATAAGCACAAATGAATCATCCAATAAAGTTATGTTCCGAAAACCATAGTTCCTCTCCCTAAGAGTCCACTTCAGAATAATCAAAAACTTGATATCCTTCATAATCACAATGCAGGAGCAATTATTCCAAGGGGTGGTGGACATATTCTCTGTGGGGAGAAAGGTTTTTGGTTTAACCACTTGAGAATGTTGAGTGACTGAAACATGAGAGCGTTCATCCCTGTGAGCAGAGTGTTGAGTGATTGAAACGTAGGATCGATCATCCCTGTGGGCAAGCTTGAAAACCGGTCTTGATATGGGAGCAGATGTTGGTTTTGGGAGATTGGAAAACTGCTGATTAGAAGGAGAGGAATTATGCTTCTTGGGATAACGTGGCTGGAATGCACGGAGTCTCCTAGCTCCAATGGAGATCTTATTAACAATAACATTCACCATGCTCAGGTCTTGGTGAATACGAATAAAGCCAAAATACAGATTCCTGACATTCTTCTTCCGTGCCAAAGAGATGAGACCGTGGATGTTGTACGAAATAAAAAGCTTGTTGAGATTTTGAATGGACCATTCTTCAGGAAAACCTTCAAAGTACACGACAAAGGGTTGAAGGGAAAAGTTTGGCTTTTGAGAGTGATGGATTGGTGGCCTGGTTCTTGGCTGTGGCTATATTGAAGACGAGGGTATGGGTTGGCGATTTAGTGGAGGTTGGGTAGAAGCCTGCCGAAAGGAGGCACCATCGGCGGAAAAGGGTTTTGGTAGGGGAGGCGGCTGGAAGGGAAGGGACGGTATAAAGTACCTTAGTTGTAAGTTTGCGTGCATCTACTTGAATAATTTAAAATTGGTTACTCTTAGTCCCTATGTATTTGACACTTGGATTTGCCATTTTTATACTACGACTGACCTAGTGCACTTGCTAGTGTCACTTTTGGAGATAACAGTGTGCCAAGTCAATAGCATTATGAAAAATTGCACTCTAACCAATAGAAAAATAACACGTTGTAATTAATTATTTATTTTTTTAATATGATTATTTAAATAAAAATTCTAGGAGCTAAAATATAAACCCGAAATGCTAATTTATCAATCCTAGACCTACAATATATGACGTGACATGATTTTATGAGCTTGACACACAGATAACGTGGTATTCCAGACGTATTTTATAATTTCTCATATAATACAAAATGAAAACCCCAATTTTATTGTATCAATAATTTATTTAACTCTTAATTTGCTTTATACATATTTAATTAAAAAAATCCTGAATTCTATCCTACCAACCCAACATTGACCCCTCCATATTTGACAACTTTTTATGCTTTCTCATATTTAGCAAACATGAAATTTTTGTCTCATGATTAATCGATTAATCTCAATTATTATCTCTGTAATCATGGTTTGTAACCTATTTTTTCCTCAATTTTCTTAATATTTTACTCAATTACCCTTTACTTTTTTGAACCCAAATGAATTTATCAAAAGAAATAAAAATATAAGATAAGAGAGAAATTTTATTATGGAGATCAAATAATGTGGTGGCATTAGTTTTAGTGTTGATGATATTTAGTAAAATGAAGCATAACTGTAGACTCATGATCCTATGATTCTTGTTCTTGTGGAAACTCGGATTTCGGGAGATCGGGCTGAAAATATTTGCAAAAAGTTAAAGTTTTCGGGAATTGAAAGAGTAGAAGCAGATGGATTTAGGGAGGTATCTGGATGTTATGGCACTCAGACCGTATTGAGGTTTCGATTCTTCAGAAAAATGAACAATTTATTCACTCCAGTATTAGGTGTGTTCAGGGGCGACAGCTGAATCAGTATTGGCTTTTTTCTGCTGTTTATGTGCATCCTCAGTCGTCATTTAAGCGAAGCTTCATGACGGACATGTTGTAAATTAATAGTGGTATCTCAGAGCCTTGGATTATTGTGGGAGATTTTAATTGTATCAAATCGGTAGAGGAAAAACAAGGGGGTGTGGCTTCAGTGATTAACCGATGTGCGTTCTTTTCTGATTGGATTGACAGTATGCAGTTGGTGGATATGGGTTTTATTGGACCTACCTTTACTTGGGTCAGTGGTCATACTCCCCGTACTCGGGCTGCCTGTCGTTTGGATAGGGTGCTTTGTAATCTGGATTGGAGACATCAGTTTTCGGAGGCTTTTGTAAGACATTTACCCCGCAATGGCTCGGACCACTGGCCAATTTTGATTGATCTTAACATAAATACAGCTGGTCCTCAATATAAACCTTTCCATTTTTAAGGGGCGTGGATGCAACATGCTGATTTTCTGGTTTTTATTCAACAGCAGTGGATGGTTAACGGTGAGATTTTAGGTAATTTGGAGGATTTTCGGAATGCAGTTCAAATCTAGAATGAAAACCAGTTTGGGAACATTTTCTTCTGGAAAAAACGTCTTTATGCTCGCTTGGATGGAGTTCAACGCCTTCTCTCTCAACGAGCCCATGGGGGCCTGATCCATCTTGAAAACTGTCTGGTACAAGAGCTGAATGCGGTGCTGCTGCAATAAGAAATTTTTTGGTTCCAAAAATCAAGAGTTAAATGGATTGGGTTAGGGGACCGTAATTCAAAATTTTTTCATGCTTCTACTAATATTAGAAGGAGACGCAATTGTATCGAAGGCTTGCGGAATGATATGGATCAGTGGATTTGGGAGAAGGATACTTTGAAGACCATGGCAACTAAGTTTTTTATAGACTTATTTTCAGAGGAGTCTACAGCTCGGCCCCATTTAGCTACTCGGTGTAACTTCCTGGTTTGCACAGATTTGGACAGGCAGATTGCTTTTGCTGATTTTTCTACAGATGACTTCAAGCGTGTAATTTTTGCCATGGCGCTTTTTAAAGCCCTGGGGCCGGATGGTTTTTAGGCTTTCTTCTACCAAAAATTATGGGGTGTGGTAGGCAACCAGACTTGTGACTTCGTTCTTAAGGCTCTTAATAATGGATCTCTTGACACACGAGTGAACCAAATTCTTATTGCTCTTATTCCCAAGGTTTTGAACCCGGAGCGTCTTACCCAATTCAGGCCTATTAGTTTGTGCAATGTGTTGTACAAGATTATCACAAAATGTTTAGTGAATCGTTTGAAGCCATTCTTGAAGGATCGAATATCTCCGACCTAGAGAAGCTTTATTCCGGGACGGCATATCTCAGATAATGTTGTCCTCATCCAGGAAGTGGTGCATTCGTTTAAGAAAAAGAGAGGGAGGAAAGGTCACATGCTTCTTAAACTGGACTTGGAAAAAGCCTATGATCGCATCAGTTCGTAATTCCTCAAGGATACTTTATACTGGTTTGGTTTACCTGTCAGGTGGGTGGAGATTATTTTACATTGCATCTCGTCAACCTCGATGCAAGTTCTTTGGAACGGTGAGCCTTTGTCGGCTTTTACTCCTACCAGGGGCCTGTGTTAGGGGGATCCGCTGTCCCCGTATTTATTTGTTATGTGCCTAGATCAACTTGTTCATTTAATTGAGGATGCCATCCATGACAAGAGGTGGAATCCTATTCGAGCTTCTCAAGGTGGCCCTAAGCTATCTCATGTCTTTTTTACCGATGATATTATTCTCATGGCGGAAGCTTCGGTTAGTCAAGCCCAAATGGTGAATGACATTTTGAATTCCTTCTGTGCAGCATCGGGACAGCAGGTGAGTAAGGATAAATCACGTATTTACTTTTCGAAAAATGTTTTCGTACAGGACCAAACTTTAATTGCCACGGCTCTTGGAATCAAGGTTACAGCTGATTTGGGGACTTATCTAGGCATGCCCATCATTCACAAAAGGGTAACTAAGGAGACTTATAAGAGGACCTTGGATAAGGTTCATTCTCAGTTATCGGGATGGAAGACCAAATACCTGTCCATGGCAGGGAGAATCAGCTTGATTAAATCTGTGATGGCGGCAATTCCGAGCTATACAATGCAGACCACGATATTACCAATGAGTATGTGTAACAAACTTGATAAATTAAATCGGAGGTTTCTATGGGGAGAGTCGGAGTCTCAAAGAAAGTTGCATTTACTTAGTTGTGACAAGGTTACGAGTTCCAAAAAAGAGGGTGGCTTGGGAATCAGATCTACTCGTGATTTCAATCTATGTATGCTTGCGAAGATTGGGTGGCGGATGGTTTCTGACCCAGAAGCTATTTGGGTTCGGGTTCTCAAGCACAAATATGGGTTCAATGTAGATGACTTACGATCCTTTAAACTTCGTATGAACCGGTCCTATACTTGGAAGAGTATTCTATGTGGTGTGATGTGCTGAAATTGGGCCTTAGAAGGATGGTGGGGAATGGTGAGCAGATGAAGTTTTGGAAGGATATTTGGATTGGTAATCGGTCACTTCTGTCCTATGCTAGCCACCCAGTTCCGCCCCATATGTTAGAAGCCACAGTAGCAAATTATTGGAATGAGAATGGATCGTGGAAATGGGAGAATTTTGCAACGTTTTTACCCACTTCAGCAGCTCTTCAAATTGCCATGCGAGTCATCTTTAGTGACAAGAAGAGCAAACATGGTTGGTTTTGGGGACTGACCCCAAGTGGTTGTTTCTCAGTGGCGTCGGCGTACAGACAACTGATTTGGTCAGTGCAGGTGCCGGAGAGATTACGGGTGTTTGGTTGGTTACCAATGGAGCTCAGAATGATTTTAATTGGAAGCTGATTTGGTCAGTGCAGGTGCCGAAGAGATTACGGGTGTTTGGTTGGTTAGTGGTTCATGATGCGGTGCTCTGTAATGCTAACCGTGTTAGGCACCGAATTGTGACCTCCTCGTTATGTCCATACTGCAATAATATTGAAACAACACTACATCTTGTAAGGGATTGTGTGCATATTAGAAAGCTATGGGCATCCTTAGTTCTTGCTAGTAGCCGCTCGCCTTTCTTTGGCAGCCCACTGCCGGAATGGTTTGCTAGAAATTTGAAGCAGAATATACTTGGGAGGGCATCAATTGGTCAATTTTGTTTATGACTGTGGTGTGGCAGGCTTGGAAATGGAGGAACATGAAGGTTTTTGAGAGTGGGCCGAGTTGCAACGATGGTGTGGCTTTTGTTAAATCACAAGCAGCAGAATTTATGAGAGCGATGCATCCATGCATAGGTACAACAGCTCGGCTTGGTACTGTTAATGTCTGCTGGACGAAACCGGAGATGGGATGGGTCAAATTGAATTGCGATGGAGCCTGTAAGGCCAACCCGGGCCTAGCTATGGTGGGTGGCTTATTGCGGGATGCTAATGGAAGTTGGTTGCATGGCTTTGTGGCAAATATTGGGGTTTGTAACTCTTTACTTGCTGAGTTATGGAGGCTCTTTTATGGGCTACATATGGCTTGGAATTGTGGTTATAGGAAGATTATTGTAGAGTTGGATTCTGTAATAACTATCGGGTTTATGAAACATGGTTTGACGAATCCTTATCCCCATCAATGGCTTATCCAACAATGTTTGGCTCTCCGTAACCGTAATTGGTGTGTTGTTTTTAATCCTGTGTATAGAGAAGGTAATCGAGCAGCAGATTGCTCGGCGAATTTCGCAGGATCTTATCCTACTGGGCTTCAGGAGTGTGTCGGCCTCCTGTAGGCCTCCAGAGTATTCTGACTGATGATATCCTTGGCATTGCTCGCCAAAGATTAGTTCGGGGTTAATTTTTTCCTCTTTTTCTTGCTTTTTGCTCTAGGGTTCTCCCGTCCTTTGTATAAAAAAAATGAAGCATAACTGTAAAGCAGTGTTGTGTGCTTTTTAACGAGCAAGTGTACCCGATCACAACTAGTATAAACAACTTTTTAAGTCTGAGTATTGATCCCATGAGGGATGTGAATAAAGACTAATAGATTCTTAAATCTTTATGTTATCCAATGGAACAAGATGAAAGTGATAAACTAATCTACCTAATCTACCTACGTAGGGCGATCATAAGAGAGTAAGGGACAGAACAAGGATTAAAAGCAAGGTAAGGTGTTAGGATCCTATTGAAGTCAACTGTTATAACTGTTATAACTTAGTTATACTTTAGTTATACCTTTGATACTCTTATTATACCTTACTTATACCTTTATACAACTATTATACCTTTGATGCTCTTATAATACCTTTTGTTACACTGATTATACCTTAGTTATACCTTCTGATACACTGATTATACCTTATTTATACTTAATGATACACTGATTATACCTTATTTATACCTTCTGATACACTGATTATACCTTATTTATACATTGTTTTTACCTTATTTATACATTTTTTTAGTATTATAGTCTATGAGTAGTGTATAACATAGTATGTAACAGTGTATAAGCAGTGTAGAACAATGTATAAACAGTGTATAACAATGTATTTATAGCTTGTATAAATATTATACCTTCGTTATACCTTGTGATGCATTGATTATACTATAGTTATACATTATTTATAACTTTGTAAAATAGTTAGCCCTTGTTTATACATTGATTATATCATCCGATACTTTGATCCGATGAGGATATTTTCCTAGATTAGAATTCTTCCTATTATGAATTATGTAAATATAACATGTATCCTAATTCGAGTGCCATTACTTCTAAAGGAAGAATCCTTCTCTAATACGGATTCCTAAAACCTATTAATGTTGTATATTTATGTAACATTAATCAATGGAAAAGCTAAGGGTTGCAATTTGTTTCATGGTATCAGAGCTAGGGTTTCATTATGTCTAGCTCATCTTTTCTCTCTATAATTACTGTTGCTACTTATGTGTCCGGCACAGCCACCGCTGCCCTTAGCAAAATAACCACCACAACTCAATTTTCATTCCCACTGCCACTATACTTTCCACCATTTTCAACCACCACATCCCCTATTTCTTCTTCAATTTCCCATGGCAATCCTTCAATCGGTGCACTCTCCATCACCACTGCAACATACACCTCACCGGCCTATCCTTTTTCATCGACTTTTCCCTCACCGATGTTCATCAACACGTGGGCTATTGAAGCTCCAAAATCTATGTTCATCGAACAAACTTTTTCAATCCCTCCATCACTACACAACTCATTAAATCCGCCTATCTCCTTCCCTAATCTCACCCGTATTATTACATCAAAACTGAATAACACCAACTTTTTAGTGTGGAAGGCACAACTTATGCCTTTGTTGAAGGGATGGCGGCATGTGCATCATATTGATGGAATTCAACATGCACCAATTCAATTCTTACCGAATGGAAGCGAGAATCTAGAGTATATTGCATGGGAGCTGCGTGAGTAGAAAGTATTAAGTTAGATATTTGGTTCGATTGAGCCAAATTTGATGCCTTCGGATGCATGCACATATCTGACATCTGCGAACTCAACTACTCATAATCAAATAAGGAAGTGATTCTATTGTTGCTTATATTCAAAAGTGTAAAACTATTTATGATCACTTGAGGAATTTGCAATGTAAAATGACTGACGATGAACTTTGTGATGTTATTTTGATAGGATTACATGATGATTACCATCAATTTACTTGTACTCTAGAAATAAACTGAATCTGTTTACTTTTGATGATGTTTATGTTGGGATTTTTCACCGGAAATCACCCGATAAAAGCGAAAGAACGCGATGATTTCCTCAAATCCGTGCCCAAGAGCAATTGAAATGGAAATTGTAAAACAAAAAAAATTTAATAGAAAGAGATAATTCTTATACTCGGAATATCTCTTTCAGAGATGGATGAAGACTGCAGGAATCAATGCAGAATCCCTCCTCGTTCACGTACACGAACGCCTAACAAACACGACCTGTGCTAGCGTCGGAAAAACACGAACTATGGAGAGGAGAGGCTAGAGAATTTCAGCTAGGTTGTGTTCTAACTACAATGGCCGAATTCACCTAGGGTTAAAACCTAGGTTGGCCGAATTCCCTTAGGGAATTAAGGCCCAGCTTGGCTCATTCATCTTGTGTGGGGTTCCTCCTTTTAATTTAGGCCCAATCTTATTTTAATTAATCTGGTTTAAATTAATTTCAAGCCCAACTTTAATATACCCATGGATTTAATATATTACACCAAGTAATATATTATTTACATTTAAATTAAAATTAGTTTGACTAATTAATTTAATCCATCAAATTAAAATTAGATCTTCACAAAATAAAATCATATGTAAACCTATACATATGAATATTTCCACCCAGGAAATAATCTCATAATTAATCCAATTAATTATGAAGAGCCAATTAAATATATTAATTTTATTATTAGGATCAATCCAATTGATCTTTATAATATAATTAATATATATATATATATATATATATATATATATATATATATATATATACCTCTCTCTCCAGAGTGTATACTCCAAGCATACATATGATTCCTTAAGTCGGTGTTCAGTCGCTCAATGTGTACGATCCCGTCGGCCCATCTTTATGTTGGCAGTGGGCCTTTGGCCCACAGACTGCAGTTGGGCTCTAGCAAGCCACTGCAGCCCCCAATTAAGATGGAGATGGCAGTCTAACTGTTATCATAACCCTGTAGTTTAAACTTGTACATCCCATGTCATTGATATCGGTGTCCAACACGGAGGCATGGATTGATCACCCTCTTTAGTGTCCCGACATTAACTTGATCCCGAATGCACTGAAGCTCACAAACAAGTTCCCACTTGTTTGGGTGTGGCCACACTCTTATCAGTCGCATTCATCAAGAGGCCGGTGATATCTTCCCAGTGGACTACTGAGTGACAAATCCCTTCTGCATATCCATAGTATTACCATGCTACGTGACCTACCCAAAAGTACCCATACTTAGCACCCTATTACAGGCCCTTTAGGCGTACCCCTAAGTATGTGACCTCATATGTAACACCATCATATGGTCAGGTCAAAGGATCCATACAAGTACTACACGAGAATCACTTGTGATACTATACCATGTGGATTTCTCGTTAGGTGGATCTATCTAGTACCATTCCCCTTATGCATGTACCCATTAACTTGGTTGACATTCCATGTCCAATGACCGGTAAGACACCGCCATACAACCAAGCTAATGATAGTCTCTTGTTCCATTCATTCCCATGACTGGAACAGACTACGAATCTATTTGTGGTCATATCGTTTACCCTATCTATGGACTTACTGCCAAGTGCATGACACTTGTCATCATGGATATGGATATGTCCATTGGATACTTCATTTAATATATTGCACAAGATAAATATAATAAATGAATTAATGCCTTTATTAATAACACAAATAAGTATAATACATGAATCCAATTAATGTATGATACAAATACAACGACCAATGCCTCGGGACTAGGGCATATCCAACAATATCCCACTTGCACTAGTTCCAACTAGGCATGGGCCTAATCCCTATAGATCTAGTATGACCCTCGTGCTTGGGCTAGGCCAGTGCCTTAGTCAAAGGATCTGTGACATTATCCTCGGTGTCCATTCTGTGCAATGCAATGTCACCTCTCTCCGTGATCTCTCGTATGAGGTGAATCTTTCTGAGCACGTGCTTTGTGTTCTTGTGTGATCGGGGCTCCTTAGCTTGTGCAACGGCCCATTGTTGTCACAGAAGATATCAACTGGGTCCTGGATAGTTGGCACTACTCCCAACTCAGTGATAAACTTCTTCATCCACACAGCTTCCTTAGCCGCATCACACGCAACAATGTACTCAGCTTCTGTTGTAGAGTCCGCGATGGTTGGCTGCTTTGAGCTGCTCCAGCTTACAGCACCACCATTTATCAAAAATACATACCCAGATTGTGATCAGTACTCATCCTGGTCAGTCTGGAAGCTTGCATTAGTGTACCCAGTAACTGACAGCACTTCCTGACCACCATAAACCAAGAAGGATTGCCTTGACAGCTTTCCAGTGATCCTCACCGGGATCCTGCTGGTACCGGCTCGTCATACTCAGTGCAAAGGCAACATCAGGTCTCATACATAACATGGAGTACATAATTGATCCTATAGCCAAAGCATATGGAACCAATTTCATGTTCTCCCTATCCTCCCTTGTCTTAGGATAGTGTTTCTTACTAAGTTTCAGCCCATGGCCCATTGGCAAGAAGCCTTTCTTGGCCCGGTCCATGTTGAACCTTTTCAGAACTTTGTCTATGTACGAGGCCTGACTTAGGCCCAGAAGTCGATTTGATCTATCCCTATAGATCCTGATCCCTAGGATCATCTTAGCTTCGCCTAAGTCCTTCATTGCGAAGCACTTACTCAGCCACTGCTTTACCCCTTGCAGTATAGGTATGTCGCTTCCAATGAGTAGGATGTCGTCCACATAAAGTACTAAGAATGTGACAATGCTCCCACTAGTCCTCTTATATATAAGGCTCATCTTGATTCTGTATGAAGCCACATTCCTTTATAGCCTCATTGAATTTGAGATTCCAACTTCGGGATGCTTGCTTCAGTCCATAAATGGACCTTTGAAGCTTGCATACCCTTCCCGGATACTTTAGATCGAAAAAACCCTCAGGTTGTGTCATGTACACATCCTTGAGTACCTTTCCATTAAGGAAAGCAGTTTTGACATCCATTTACCAGACTTCATAGTCGTACCATGCGGCGATGGCTAGCAAGATCCTGATAGATTTGAGCATGGCTACTGGTGAGAAAGTTTCATCATAGTCTATCCTATGGACTTGTCTGAAACCTTTTGCAACCAGACGCCCCTTGAAGGTATTGTCGGCCTTTAGCTTATAGCACCACTTACAACCTTTACCTTAGCACCCGGAGGTGGATCAACCAAGTTCCAAACTTGGTTATCGTACATAGATTGCATTTCTGCCTCCATGGATTTGTGCCAATTCACAGACTGTGGGCTTGCCATAGCCTCCTTATAGGTTTTGGGTTCTTCCTCATCCCAGATGAGAAGAGTCTGATCATCGATGATGAGGAAACCATACCTCTCCGGTTCCCGACGATCCCTACCAGACCTTCTAGGTCCTTGTATGGCCTGGGTCAGTGCTTCCCCTTGTGGAAGCTCCATCTGGGCCTCCGAGTTATCCTCTTTAGGAACTTGTGGACCTTGAACTTCCCTGAGTTCAACATTGCTCCCACTGTCTTTCTTGGAAAGGAACTCCTTTTCTAGAAAGACCCCCTTCCTTGCCACGAACACCTTGTTCTCGGCGGGGTTGTAGAAGTAATACCCTTTGGTTTCCCTAGGGTAGCCCACAAACAGTCATTTATCAGTTTTGGGTTCCAGCCTGCCACTAGTCAATCTCTTGACATGTGCTTCGCATCACCAAATCCTTAGAAAAGACACATTGGGCTCCCTTCCCGTCCATATCTGATATAGGGTCTTTTCCACTACCTTAGTCGGAGTATTGTTTAAGATGAGAGCTGCTGTCTCGAGAACGTGTCCCCAGAAACTAATTGGGAGAGAGGCTTGACTCATCATTGAGCGAACCATGTCCAACAAGGTCCTATTCCTCCGTTTGGACACCCCATTCCCTTGTGGCGTTCCGGGAGGAGTGAGCTGTGGAACTATTCCATGCTCTCTCAAATATGAGTCAAACTCTAGGCTCATGTACCCACTACCTCGGTCTGACCGAAGGGTTTTGATATTTCTGCCTAGCTGGTTCTGTACCTCATTCCTGAATTCCTTGAACCTATCAAGGGTCTCGGACTTGTGTTTCATTAGATAGACATAGCCATATCTGCTGAAATCGTTCGTGAACGTGACGAAGTACAGGTGTCCACCTCTGGTCGCTACGCTCATAGGTCCACATACATCTAAATGTATTAGGTCCAATAAGCCAGTGGCCCTTTCAGCCTTCTTGCTAAAAGGTGCCTTGGTCATCTTGCCTCGTAAACATGATTCGCATGTATGAATTGACTCCAAGTCAAATGACCCTAAGACTCCAGCTTTGTGAAGCTTAGCTATGCGCTTCTCGTTTATGTGGCCGAGACGACAATGCCATAGGTAGACAGGATTAAGTTCGTTTGGCTTAACCCTTTTTGTGTTTATGTTATAGACGTGATTGGTTTCATTTAAGTCCAGGATATACAGGCCATTATTTAATAGAGCATCTCCATAAAATAATCCCTCTCTAGATATTGAAATTCTGCCATTAGAAATGGTAAAATAAAATCCAGAAATATCCAACATAGAAACTGAAATAATATTCCTGCACATAGCAGGTATAAATAACATTGTTCCAAAATTAAAACCAATCCACTAGGCATCACAAGGTGATATTCGCCAATCTCTATGGCAGCAACCCTTGCTCCATTCTCGACCCACAAGCCCACCTCTCCCGACCCTAGTGACCTTCTGTTCTTAAGTCCCTGCACATTGCAACAAATGTGAGAACCACATCCAGTATCCAATACCCAGGATGTTGAAATAGTAAGGTTAATGTCTATAACATAAATACCTGAAGAGGATGCACCTTGGCCCCTTCTTTGCTCTCCCATCAGCTTGGGACACGATCTCTTCCAATGGCCCGCCTATCTACACCTGAAACAGACATTCTCAGGACTTGCCTTCTGCTGGGCCTTCGGTTGGGCTTTGGCCTTCTTAGCCTTTGCCTTCTTGGCCTTGGCTTTGGCCTTTTCCTTGGCCTTACCCTTGGCTTTAGGAGGGTTCCCCTTGTTGACCAGTAGCACTGGTGGAGTCTTTTTGATCGACTACACAGTAAGCTTAAGCATCCCATGCAGCTCACTGACAGTGCGGTTCATCCCTTGCATATTATAGTTCAGGATGAACTGATCATAAGAATCCGGCAAGGATGCTAGGATTGTGTCCACCACCAACTCCTGAAAGATAGGCGATCCGAGACGGGCTAAAGTGTCCAAATAGCCCTTCATCTTGAGCACGTGTGCGCTCACAGATGTCCCGGCCCCCATCTTACAGGAGGGGAATGCCTTGTTGGTTAGGTACCTTTCCTGACGAGCTTGCTCCTGAAACATCTTGTTTAGAGTTGTTATCATAGCAAAGGCTTGATGGTCCATAAACTGTTTTTGTAGTTCGGGGACCATACAGGCCAACCTAAGGCATGTCACATCCCTATTATCCTTGACATGCACCTCGTGTTCCTCCAGCTGGGCAGCCGGTGGATTACGTCCTTAAGGTGCAGCCAGTACAGGCCTCTCCAGCACATACTCTTTGGACTCCTGCCTTAGAACTATTCTTAAGTTCCTAGACCAGTCCAAAAAGTTAGGACCGGAAAGTTTGTCCCTTTCAAGAATTGATCACAGTGATAAAGTATTGTTGTTTGCCATTTAGAGTTTCTACACAGAAAAACATTTAGAGTGTTAATAAAGGACTTTACTTTGTTATTCCCATATAAAATTAATAATGAATCAAGTTATTAATTAAACCGAGTTGTTGGGCTCATAGGCCGAGATCCATATTTCATTAAGATATAGCCAGACGAGGGCCTGGTACAACTATACCCTAATTATTTAGGTAGGAACGCCGTCCAATCTCAACCTAAGGACTCTCGGTTTGATGGGCTTGTTGGCACTTACCCATCTGTGCTTAGGGCCAGGAAAATCCTACTACCCACGCTAAGTCAAAACCTCCATTCAAGTGTTAGAGTATCCCATACCCTGACCCAATACAAAGTGACAATACTCCAGTGTATCCTGCGAGGGCATGGTTTACAACTGGCCTATTCCCACTTCGAGTCGGTTTTGAATGAGGGAAGCACTTTTAAGCGATTTAGTAATTTCATTTGGTTTTAGATTTAATTAACAACAGCTTGCAAACATAAGGCGGGTGAAATGCGGTTGGATCATACATTCATACATGCATATAAATATAAAGCATAATTAAATAAATAAGTAAAATGGATTGCTATGGGCCTCTGTTACATCCTAATATTATTCTAGTAAACCTATACTAGAAAACAATATCAGGTGGGCCTCCATCTTCTTCCTTCTGGGCTTGCACCTTCACTTGGGCTCACCACTCCATGGGCTTCTTCTTTTACAAATTTTATAATAATTGAATAAAATAAAATTACATAAAAAAAGAAAACGACACGCAGGCCGTATTTACCTAAAAAAGAAAATACAACCCATCTTGAATAAGGCCCAATAGCATCTAATCATACAAAATATTTAATCACTCATATGCATCCAATACATATAATTCATAAGCATGTTATAATGCATGATTTAAGTCCATTTCAATTATGTCCAAGCCATTATATAGAAATCACCAATTTTGGCCCACCATGGTTCTAACCCTTAACGGGCTTTGGGCCTCCAGCCCAGGCAGTCCAACTGCTCCCACTGGAATTGGGAAACCATGGGTCCAATTCAGCCGTCCAAGTAATTGTGCCAAAATTACCCGAACCAATTTCAATTAACCATATTAATTTCCAAAATTAATATCACATGAATAAAATAAAATTTCTTTCAAGAAACCACACGTATTTAAATTTCATAAATTTAAACACACGAATTTTAAAACCAATCAAAATTTCAAAACAGGGCCCCGGGCCCAAAAACCCGCCAAATCCAAAAACACTGGGCCCGGCCCGCTACGGCTAGGGCAACCAAGTTGCCCTAGCAGCAGCAGCCGCTGCTAGGGGCAGCTGCCGCCGGCGGTGATTCCGCCGCCAGCAGCCCCGCACCCCGGGAACAGCCAGATTTTTTTTTTAAATAGAAAAATATATATATATAAAAATTATCAAGGCATCCAACAACAAGAAATTCACCATGAATTCTAAAAACATACAATTAAATTAAACAAACATAAACCAATACGCATGTTCAATTCCAATTGTATGAAAATCAAATGGAAAAAATCTTAAACCCAAACCAAGAACCCCAATAAAATCTCCAATTTTAAAACATGGGATTCAACCAATTTTAACAATTTCCACGGATCAAAAGCCCGCTCTGATACCACTGTTGGGATTTTTCACCGGAAATCACCTGATAAAAGCGGAAGAACGTGATGATTTCCTCAAATCCGTGCCCAGGAGCAATTGAAATGGAAATTGTAAAACAAAAAAAATTTAATAGAAAGAGATAATTCTCTTACCCAGAATATCTCTTTCAAAGATGGATGCAGACTGCAGGAATCAATGCGGAATCCCTCCTCGTTCACGTACACGAACGCCTAACAAACACGACCCGTGCTAGCATCGGAAAAACACGAACTATGGAGAGGACAGGCTAGAGAATTTCTGCTAGGCTGTGTTCTAACTACAATGGCCGAATTCACCTAGGGTTAAAACCTAGGTTGGCCGAATTCCCTCAGGGAATTAAGGCCTAGCTTGGCTCATTCATTTTGTGTGGGCTTCCTCCTTTTAATTTAGGCCCAATCTCATTTTTATTAATCTGGTTCAAATTAATTTCAAGCCCAACTTTAATATACCCATGTATTTAATATATTACACTAAGTAATATATTATTTACATTTAAATTAAAATTAGTTTGACCAATTAATTTAATCCATCAAATTAAAATTAGATCTTCACAAAATAAAATCATATGTAAACTATACATATGAATATTTCCACCCAGGAAATAATCTCATAATTAATCCAATTACTTATGAAGAGCTAATTAAATATATTAATTTTATTATTAGGATCAATCCAATTGATCTTTATAATATAATTAATATATATATATACCTCTCTCTCCATAGTGTATGCTCCAAGCATACTTGTGATTCCTTAAGTCGGTGTTTAGTCGCTCAATGTGTACGATCCCATGGGCCCATCTTTATGTTGGAAGTGGGCTTTTGGCCCACAGACTGCAGTTGGGCTCTAGCAAGCCACTGCAGCCCCCAATTAAGATGGAGATGGTAGTCTAACTATTATCATAACCCTGTAGTTTAAACTTGTACATCCCATGTCATTGATATCGGTGTCCAACACAGAGGCATGGATTGATCACCCTCTTTAGTGTTCCAACATTAACTTGATCCCGAATGCACTGAAGCTCACAAACAAGTTCCCACTTGTTTGGGTGTGGCCACACTCTTATCAGTCGCATTCATCAAGAGGCCGGTGATATCTTCCCAGTGGACTACTGAGTGACAAATCCCTTCTGCATATCCATAGTATTACCATGCTACGTGACATACCTGAAAGTACCCATGCTTGGTACCCTATTACAGGCCCTTTAGGCGTACCCCTAAGTATATGACCTCACATGTAACCATCATATGGTCAGGTCAAAGGATCCATACAAGTACTACACAAGAATCACTTGTGATACTATACCATGTGGATTTCTTGTTAGGTGGATCTATCCAGTACCATGCCCCTTATGCATGTACCCATTAACTTGGTTGACATTCCATGTCCAATGACCGATAAGACACCACCATACAACCAGGCTAATGATAGTCTCTTGTTCCATTCATTCCCATGACTGGAACAGACTACGGATCTATTTATGGTCATATCGTTCACCCTATCCATGGACTTACTGCCAAGTGCATGACACTTGTCATCATGGATATGGATATGTCCATTGGATACTTCATTTAATATATTACACAAGATAAATATAATAAATGAATTAATGCCTTTATTTATAACACAAATAAGTATAATACATGAATCCAATTAATGTATGATACAAATACAAGGACCAATGTCTCGGGACTAGGGCATATCCAACAGTTTATGCAATGCTTTTAACTGAAGCAACACATATTAATAGGGACCGTGCAACTGATGTTGACGTTTAGCCCACAGCTCTTATTGGTGCTCATTCTTAGACCTTTTCTATGGGTCATGGATGTGGTGGTGGAGGACGGCAGTTTAGAAGAGGCGATAGAGGTGCTGGCCTATCCTATTCCACCTCTTCACATCAAAATTTTTGCTCAATCGGGTTCAGCTGTTGATATCAATCAAGTGGTTTGCTTTAAGTGTTGGGGAACTAGACATTATGCCAACAAGTGCCCTTCTCCCAACCAAAATCTAAACTTGAGATCCCTTTCCACAAATCTGACCACCACATCATACACATTGCAACCTTGGATTATGGACTCCAGCAGCTCTCATCACTTGACCTCAGACTTGGAAAACCTTCATCTTCATTCTGAGTATACCGGTCCTGAAGAGGTCTCCATCGGTAATGGTTTTAAACTAAAAATCTCTAGTGCCAGGTCTTATTCTTTTAACATTGGGTCTGATTCCTATTCGTTTCACAATATTTTACATATCCTCATTCAACTCATAATTTATTATCTGTTTATGCCTAAAATAACTATAATCCTAAATCTGTGGAATTTTTCTCTGATTGTTTTGTCATTAAGGTTTTACAAATAGGGAGAGTTCGTTATTACGACGTAAGTAACATGTCCACATACGCTCGAACAAAATGGTATTGCTGAACGTAAGAATCACCATGTTGTTGAAATGGGTATCACTTTACTTAATCAACCAAAATTACCTTAGTCTTTTTGGTCTTATGCCTTTGACACTGTAGTCTATCTTATTAACCACACTCCTATGGCTCAATTGCAGTATACATCACCTTACGCTAAATTATTTAAAGAATCACCTGATTATAATTTTTTGCAAGTATTTGGTTGTTTATGCTTTCCATGGCTTCACCTTTATTCTAAAAATAAATTAGAACCCTTCTCCACACCTTGCATTTTTATCTGTTATAGTAAACTCCATAAGGGATGTAGTTGTTATGATCCTCAGTCTACCAAAATTTTTGTCTCACATCATGTTTTATTTAATGAACATGTTTTTCCTTTTCAAGATCAAAGTGATGCGGAGTTGCTATCTTCACTAAGTCCACATTCGATCCAGCCATCTCTACAAATACAATTTCCCACTCCAGAACTTACTCCTCCTACACTAAACCCTACGACCCCTACTGAATCGAACCCTCCTACTCACTTAACTAATCCAAAAGAACAACCCATCACATAAAACGAACCCATAAATTACCCAACCAACCCGATTTTTAAGCTACCTATAGCTAATGCCCCTATTCCCAACACTACAACAGCCACCGTTCCTTTTGCAATTGATCTCATAACTTATGGTCCCCAGTAAAATATGACTCGACCATAGCGTAGGACTGATTCGACCCACAACATGCTCACCCGATGGAAAACCAATTCATTAAAACCATAAGCATTTTCTTCTACTCTTGAGTAGGTTTTTGAACCCACATGTTATACACAGGCCATGAGGCACCCACACTGGGTTGATGCCATGCAGACCGAATATCAGGCACTTCTCTCGAATCAAACCTAGACCCTGCTTCCTCCTCATTCGTCACAGAATTTTGTTGGTAATAAATGGGTATTTCAAGTCAAGCAAAAATCCAATGGTACAGTGGGGCGTTACAAAGGCCGTTTAGTTACCAAGGGTTTCATCAACGACCTAAAGTGGATTTCTTTTAGACATACAACCTAATTGTTAAACCAATCGTGATTCATACATTTTTATCTTTAGCTATTTCTCTTAAGTGGCACACTCTTCAGCTTGATGTTTCTAATGCTTTTCTACATGGTGGTTTGGAGGAGGCTGTGTATATGTCTCAACCGATCAAATTTGTTGATTCAAAAAGGCCTAACTTTGTTTGAAAACTACAAAAGTCTCTCTATGGTCTCAAATAGGCTCCGTGCATGTGGAAAAAAAATTGACTGATGCTTTACAACATTATGGTTTTCCTGATTCTAAATCTGATACATCATTCTACTTCTATCACTCCGGTGACATCTCTATTTTTTGTCTCAGTTACTTTGCAATCTCTTGTCACTACTCTTCAGTCTCAATTTGATGTAAAAAATCTTGGTCGGATGTCTTATTTTTGGGTTATTGAAGCACATTGGCAATTGGATGGATTATTTTTGAATTAGTTGAAATATGTTCAAGATTTGCTTGCTAAAGCTAAGATGGCTGATTGTAAAGGCATGTCTACTCCCATGTGCCCAAATACTCAACTTTATCATGGTGATAGTTTTCCATATGCCGATCCTAGAATATATCAATGTATTATCAGCAGCCTTTAGTATCTCACATTAACTCGGCCCGATATCTCCTTTTCGGTGAATCGGTTGTCTCAGTTTATACATGCTCCTACAGAAAATCATTAGTCTGCTATCAAATGGGTTCTTTACTACTTGAAATTTTTTGCTTCTCATGGTCTCAAAGTTTGGCCTTCCTCTTTGGTTCAATTACATGGTTATAGCGATGTAGACTGGGCCAATAATCTTGATGACCATAAATCCACATCCAGGTTTGCCATCTATTTAGGTATGAATCTTGTTTCATGGTGTAATAAGAAGTAAAGCACGGTCTCTCGCTCTTCTATAAAAGCCAAATATCGGGCTTTAGCCTTTTTCACTTATGAAATTAGTTGGTTACATTATTTGCTTTCTGAGATTGGGATTTCTTTATCCTCTCCTCTAGTGTTATGGTGTGGAAATTTATATGTTGCTTATTTGATAGTCAATACTGTCTTTCACTCTCGAAGTAAGCACTTGGAAGTTGACTTTTATCTTGTTCGCGACCGAGTTACACAAAAGTCTCTTGTTGTTCGTTACATCTTAACGGTTGATCAAAATGCTAACATTTTACCAAAGCCTTTCATAAAAATCGGTTTGCACTTTTGAAGTCTAGTTGCACATGGTTTCCTCCCACGTACAACTTGCCAGGGGTGGAAGGGGCTGATGAGGATATTTTCCTAGATTAAAATTCTTCCTATTGTGTATTATGTAAATATAGCATTTATCCTAATTAGAATGCCATTACTTGTAAAGGAAGAATCCTTCTCTAACAGGGATTCCTACCCTATTAGTGTTGTTAATATATGTAAAATTAATCAATGGAAAAGCTAAGGGCTGCAATTTGTTTCATGGTCATACCTTTTGATAGACTGATACACTGATTTACCTTAGTTGTACCTTCTGATACATTGATTATACCTTAGTTATACTTACTGATGCACTGATTATACTTAATTATACCCTATTTATACATTGTTCGTACCTTATCTATACATTGTTTAAGCATTATAATGTATAAGCAGTAGCAATCTATTAAAGATTGTGTGAACCCTTGTGTAATTTCATTAACAATAGAGTATTTATACAAGTGAGGAGTGGGCCTAATATAGTTGAGCCCAAGGATACATAACCCAATAATACAATAATGCATAAATACATATGTACACATAATACACTCTAACACCCGCCCTCAAGTTGAGCATGGAGTTGAACAATTGCTCAACTTGCGACGGAATGGAAGGAAGTGATCTTTGGACAAGGGTTTGGTGAGAACATCTGCAACTTGATCTTGAGTGGGAACATACGACACTTGAAGAAGACCTTTGGAGACCCGAACACGAACAAAGAAAAAGTCAACTTCAAGATGTTTACTACATTGGTGGTAGATGGGATTCACGGTGAGATAAGTAGCCGAGATATTATCACACCAGAGGCGAGGCGGAGTGCGCAGCCAAATACCAAGTTCCTGTAATAAGATCTGTAACCAACTAATTTCAAAAGCAATAGTAGCCAAAGCTCTATATTCGGCCTCAGTGGAAGATCGAGACATAGACTTTTGCTTTTTAGAACTCCAGGAAATCAAGTTCCTCCCCAAATAAATGGAATACCCTGTGGTAGATTTTCGATCATCTAGGTTGCCTACCCAATCAGCATCTGTATAGCCCTGAAGTGTAAGTGGAGACTCAGTGTGGAAAAACAAACCGTGGTCAACAGTACCATGGAGATATCGCAAGAGCCGTTTTACTCCTTGCCAATGAATGGTGGTCGGCGCATGCATAAACTGGGAGAGTTTGTTCACTACAAAGGAGATATCTGGCCGTGTCAGAGATAAGTACTAAAGACTTCCCAAAACTGCTCGATAATTAGTGACGTTAGGGTAGGGATCACCAGAGTCAAGCATCAATTTTTCTTTGGAACACATCGGAGTAGAAATAGCTTTACAACCCATCATATTCTGCTGTGTGAGAAGATCTCAAATGTATTTAGACTGAGTGAGGAAGAGACCATTTTTATGCCAGGTAGCCTGAATACCAAGAAAATACTACAAGGATCCAAGGTCACGGATAGCAAACTGAGTCTGTAGTTTGGAAATTAAATTTGAGATGGCAGGAGGACTGTTACCAAGCATCGGGAGATCGTCAACATAAATAAGACAAAATATAATAACCGAGCCCTTACGCAGCCAATACAGAGATACATCCGATTTTGAACCGTGAAAACCGAAGGAGCAAAGTGCATCTGTGAGCCGTTTGTGCCACAAGCGGGGTGCTTGTTTCAACCCATACAAAGATTTCTACAACTTACACCCATGATTGGGATAGTTAGAATTGATATAGCCTGGAGGTTGCTCCATGTAAATAGTTTCTTCAAGATTGCCATGAAGAAATGCATTAGAAACATCAAGTTGAGTAATTTTCCATTTGAGTGAGACCGCCAGAGCTAACAATAATCTGATAGTTGCAGGTTTAACTCCAGGACTGTAGGTCTTAAAGTAATCAACCCCAGGTCACTGATGAAATCCTTTGGCCACCAACCGGGTCTTGTATCGATCAACTGTTCCATCTGGTTTCTGTTTGATTCTGTAAACCCATTTACAACCCACAACATTCTTCGAAGGATGAGGAGGAACCAAAATGCAAGTACCATTCTGAATCAATGCATTATACTCAGCAGTCATGGCCTGACGCCATGGTTCATGTTTAGATGCCTGCTTATAGGAAGAGGGTTCCGTCACAGCATGGAAAAGATTATAGGGCACTTTGGGTCGCAGAGACCCAGTTTAGGATCTTGTGGTCATCCGACGAAGAGGTAGGGATTCCGTAGGGGGTGAGGAGGTGGATGGGGGTGCTGTAGGCGGAGACGTTATAGGGTGAGGGCTAGGGACGGTGTGGGAAGAAGGTGAGGTAGGAGGGGAGGGGACCATTTATGGTGGTGCGGTTGACGGAAGTGGTTGTGTGGTGGAGGTGGCTGGTGAGGAGGCCGAGAGGAGTGGTGGTGTGTGGGGTGGGGAAGGCACGGTAATTGGGAAGGGAACGGTGAGAGGAATGTCAGACCCTTGAGTGGTAGACTTTAAGTGCATCTCAGCAGGTGACTTCGAAAAAGGGAATACCTGTTCATCAAACAAAACATGGCGTGAGATGAATACTTTAGACGAGACAGGATCAAGACATTTGTAACCCTTGTGGAGTTTGCTATATCCCATAAAAACACAGGGTCGGGACTTTGGCTCAAGTTTGTGCTGAGTGTAGGGGCATAGCCAAGGATAATAGAGGCACCCAAAAACCCAAAGAGAATGATAGTCAGGAGGTTCCCCAAAAAGGTGTTCATTTTGTGTAACAAAGTGTTGTAATTGAATAGGGGTACGGTTGATTAAGTAGGTGGCTGTATCAATAGCATAGGTCCAATAACGTTGTGGAACACTAGCATGATGCATGAGGGCAAGACCATGTTCCATAATGTTACGGTGTTTTCGTTCAGCAGAACCATTTGTTCAGGGGTGTGAGGGCATGAGATTCTATGTGAAATACCATGTTGTAAAAAGAAGGGTCTCAATGCAACAAATTCTCCCCCACCATCAGACTGAAAAGATTTAATGGGATAGGCAAAAAATTTCTCCACAAGGGTCTTAAATTGAACAAACACATCATATACATCAGATTTATTTTTCAAAAAATAGACCCAAGAATACTTACTGTCATGATCCAGAAAAAGAACATAATAACGAAAACCATCAACTGACACAATAGGAGCTGGCCCCCAAACATCAGCACAAATTAATTCAAGGGGGCCATGTGACATAGAATTAGATAAATTAAAAGGTAATTTATGACTCTTGGAAACTGAACAAGAAGAACACAAAGAATGAGAATCATCTGAAATTTTTATTTGATTTGAATGTAACAAATGTTTCACAATAGAAAAAGAAGCATGTCCTAATCGATCATGCCAAGTTGATAAACTAGCTAAATTGACAGAAAATAAGTCAGAAGCTAACAAACACTAAGAGTAGAGTCCATTATTACTCCGGCCTTTGAACTTGATCATCCCCGTTTCCAAATCCTTGATAACAAAATAATTAGAGAAAAATTCAACAGAAACAGGATTAGAGTTAGTGATAGCATAAACAGATAATAAATTATTGGAAGATTATGGAACATAAAGAATATCTCTAAAATTATATGAATGATTAACAAAGGACATTGTGGAATTACCAACATGGGAGATTTTAAGTTTAGAACCATTACCAATAGTCACTTCTTTAGGGCCGGAGTACTCGGAGTGGATGTTGAGGTTTCCCAGGTCCGAAGTTAGGTGATGAGATGCACCAGAGTCTACAATCCAAGGTTGAACATTGGTGGAAGTGGTGGCAACGTTGGAGGTAGGTCCTTTTGGTGAATTTTGGTGAGGGACAATTTCTAGCAAGATGACCCAAGCCCCTACAATTGTGACAAACAGCATGCTGAGAGTATTCGGAGTTGTTGATAGGTGGCGGAAAACTACCAGGAGGAGGCGGAATAAAATTGTGAGGCGGGGGCTGAAAATTTTGGAAGGTATGGGGCTACACTGAAAAATTGGATTGCTGCTGGAAATTCTGGCCCCTATACCCACGGCCCCCACCTCTGCCACTGCGTCCTCCACCACGGTAACCACGCCCGCCGCCTCCTCCAGTCCGTTGCTGCTGACCAGTAACCCAAGATGCCAGAAGGGCTATAGGTGGGACGGACTTGGCTGCAGAATGGCGCTTGAGCTGTTTCTCAGCACTCAACAATAATCCAAATACATCATCAAATTCAAGAGACTCTAATTTTGCTTCCATAACACATTTGAAAGTCTCATAAGCATCACCAAGACCAGCAAGAACACCATCAACAAGATCATCTTCACTCATGACATGACCCAAAGAACTCAATTTGTCATGAATACTCTTAGCTTTTAACATATATGTGGTTATATCATCATTACCCCTTTCAATACTCATCAATTCAGCCCGTAAATGTCTAATTTGTGAGCGAGAACCACAGGAATACACCTTAACTAATTTTTCCTAAGCACTTGCTGCTGTTTCAGCAAGAATAATTTGAGGTAACAAATTATCAGACACAGTAGTGAGGGTCAAACTTAATACTTGTTGATCCTTTTGTTCCCAAGACTCATTAACCGGATTTAAAGAACCATCACCCAAATATTTGACAGGAACAGGAGCCCTTAATACACTCATAAACTTCACTTTCCAAATCATAAAATTACTCGAATCAAGTTTGGTAGAAACCATACTGGAGAGATTGGGAGCGATAATTAGATTCGCCGGCAATTGGAGAGTGGACGGTGGACCAATGGGGGCTATTGCTGGAACGACTAAGGTGGAGGGCAGGGCTGGAATCATGTTATTTAATCCAAGGTTTTGCAACCCTAGTAATTCTTGCAGGTTGATTGCTTCACCGGTGCTAGTGAAGAGAGGTGTAGACAAAGGAAGAAAGGCAACCGAGATGGAGGAAGAGGGCGCCAGCCCTACCGTGGTCGGCGATGGAATGGAGGCTGCAGGGATGCTGGAGGTGGACATGTTCACCGTGAAGAAGAAGTTGGGGTTTGAAAAAAAAAATTTATTCTAGCTCTGATACCATAAAGATTGTGTGAACCCTTGTGTAATTTCATTAACAATAGAGTATTTATACAAGTGAGGAGTGGGCCTAATATAGTTGAGCCCAAGGATACATAACCCAATAATATAATAATGCATAAATACATATGTACACATAATACACTCTAACATCTATAACAGTATATAACAATTGTACAAAGGTATAACTAATGTATTATAAGAGTATCAAAGGTATAACTAAGGTACAATAATGATTATACCTTAGTTGTACCTTAAGATACAATATTACAATACTTATACCCTAGTTATATCTTAACATAGACTTAAGATGCAGTCCCAATTATGCAGTCCAAAAAGATGTAGTCCCAATAATGTAGTCCTAAAATGCAGTTCCAAAGTGCAGTCCAAAAAGATGTAGTCCTAATAATAAAATGCAGTCCTAAAATACAGTTTAAAAAGATCTTCTCCTAATAATACAAGCCCAATAACAAAATGCAGTCCCAAAGTGCAATCCTAAAATACAGTCCCAAAGTACTATCCTAAAATGCAGTCCTAAAGTGCAGCATAAGATGTAGTCCCAATAGTAAAATGCAATCCCAAAGTGCATTCTCAAAATTCAGTCCAAAAAGATGCAGTCCCAATAATAAAATGCATTCCCAAAGTGCAATCCAAAAGTAAAGTCCTAAAGTGCATTCCCAAAGTACAGTCCAAAAAGAAACAGTCCGAATAATTAAATGTAGTCTCGAAGTGCAATATCAAAATGCAATCTAAAAAGATGCAGTCCTAATAATGCAATCCCAATAATAAAATGTAGTTCCAAAGTGGAGTAAGGTTTATGATAACGAAGGTATAACTAAGGTATAATAGTGTATAAGCAATGTATAACAATGTATGTATAATATTGTATAAGCAATGTATATATAACACCTTAGTTATGCCTTATGATACTCTTATTATACCTTAAAAATGTCTTTGTACAACTGTTATACCTTGTGATACTTTTATTTTACCTTACTTTCACCTTTGTACGACTGTTATACCTTAGTTCTACACTTGAAACTCTTATTATACCTTAATTATACCTTTTGATACCAATAGATGATACATTTGAAAAAAAATGAAAAAAAATATATACATATAAATCTCATTTTGAAGAAAAAAAAAATACTTTCTAAAATCGCATGATAAAAAATTAAATGGATTGAGAGATAAATACAAATTCAGATTAAAATTATAAAAAGAAGAGAAAGAAATATGGACAAAGTAGAATCATGTATTTGAATAATTTTGAAAAGTTTGAAAGTAGTTTTTGCAAGAGAAACATGTACAAAAGATATGAATTAAGAAGAAAAGACAATTCAACAATTATGAAAGAAGTAGAAAAGTAATTTTGAAAATGTAGAATCCAAAACAAAATCTCAAACTGCATTGCTTTTGAGAATTTCCCCCTTTTTTTTTTTTCTTTTTTATCAGCTTGTTGAATTTTGAACTGTTAACTAGAATTTTCTTTTCGGCGATTTGGCAAAAACTCTAGGATTATAAGAATATATTTCTCAAACATGAAAAAAAGCTTGAATTCTCTTTAAAAGATGAAAATTAATAGTAAATATTTCTAAAATACCAAATTCCGTTATTCATAAATATATTCAAACTATAAAAAATAAAACACAAAATAAAATCCTGTAAATATTTTGTATTTTACAATAAGAGTTATAGGGTAATAATTGTGTCACGGATACCATATTGATATCTTGGTATACCTTGACAAAATGATGCTGATATCTTCTTTATTCTGTTGGCATCACTATAAAATTCCAGTAAAACTCTTGTATATGGTTTTTTTTTTCACTTTTTCCTAATTTTTAAATATATTTTCTATTTTTTTTACACCATCAACACAAACTAAAAACAAATCATGTTTTTTATAATATATATATATATATATATATATATATATATATATATTATTTCAATAAGAAAAATAATAAATCAAGAAAAAAAAGGAAAATATCCCCATCATAATCCAGACTAAAGCTAGATAACAAGTTCCACAAACGGTAAAAAAAGATCACAAAAGGCAAAACTAAATCCACAAAGGATAGGAACAAAAAATAAAAACTAATACCATAAAGTGTAATTTGAAGAAAATCCAACCATTGACAATCGATCCATCAGTACAGGATAATCAGTGTAACAGAATCTCCAACGCTATAATCCTTCTGAGTAAATAGATCTATAAATATCGTTTTAATAAAATGCACTAACCATAACCAAAGATCTTTAACAGAAAGAAATGTTTCTGCTCGTTGTACTAGACTTGAAAGGATGTAAACCAAGTAGATAGTGAAACAAAGATGTTGATCTAATAATTATCAATCAATATTTAATGGAGTATTTTCAATCAAATCACTCAAAATGAAACAAAAACACTAAATGATAAACATGAGGAAGAAGTGGAATATGAAACTGTAGATATGTTTTTTTTTTTTTTTTTTTTTTTTTTAGAGAAAGAGCAGAATATGCATAGGGTTCTTTTCAAGTTTTAAGAAAACATAGGTAATTACTATTTTGTGAGAAGCCGAAACTAGGAAAACAGTTTATTAAACAATAAATGCTTTTACAATTAAAATTAAAGTAGAGGTATGTTGGAGAAATAAAGACTCAATTATAGAGATATGTTAAAAAGGTTAAAAGGAAGATAAGTTTTATAATATTATCAACAAAATTTGGTTTACAAGAAGAGATAGGGATAAGATATTACGACCATAAGTAATCTTCCTCACGTCATTATGCTCATCTCACATTCTGCATGTCATACGTCATATGACGTATATGACAAGAATATTCAAAATAAGAAAGGAGAGGATGATTAGGGGTTTTTTTTCAAGTTATAAGAACAGATCATTAATTACTATCCTAAACTTGGAAAAAAGTTTATTAAACAATAAATGCTTTTACAATAAAAATTAAAGTAGAGGTACGTTGGGAATCTACTTTTTCATATCTCTAATAAAGATAAAAACAAAGACTCAATTATAGAGATATGAAAAGGTTAAAAGGAAGATAAGTTTTATATTTAATAATTATCTAATAAATATTTACTTATATCTAATATTAAACCTCTCTTTAACTTTTTTTTTTTCTATTTCATTAACACTCGATCACATTAGCGCTTTGTAATCACTGAAAAAAGTAAAAATAACCTATTTATTAATTAGACCTATCTATTTCTTTCTCATGTTCACTCTCATCATTGTTAACATGGGAGCTACTATTAAAGGGTCGACCATTTTACTAGTCTACTTAACTAATTTTCCAAAATTTTGATTAGCTACAACACAGATTTACAAAATTTAGTTGGTTTACTAATAATAAGGTGTTGATGTGGTTAAATGTCAACAGAACTAACAGAAAATTGAGAAATTATGTTATTCACGAGCTAAATTAGGTGGTAACGTTGTTAAACATAAATATTGAAGTGGAAAAATATATTTTCTCTATTGATCCAAGATTACAAAGAATACAAATATATAAAGGTAGAGGACTTGCCCAACAAGCAAGGAAAACAAGGAAAGAGAACTATACAGGAAAACAAATACAAGGAAAGATAAGTAGAGTAGGAAACAATTATATATACAAAATAGGAAGATAATAAATAGGAAAAACTATACTCTTATCAGCCCCCCGCAAGCCGATGGGTGTCACAAACATGCAGGCTATCGCGAAGGTGTAAAAACCGGGCTTGACCCAACGGCTTGGTAAACAAATCGGCCAACTGATCTGAGGATGACACAAAGCGAACATGTAGCGTACCATTTTCAACTAACTCCCGAACAAAATGGTAGTCTAAAGCAATGTGCTTAGTCCGAGCATGAAACACAGGATTTTTACTTAAATAAATGGCGCCAATATTATCACACCAAAGAGTGATTTTGCCCATCACAGGAAAACCAATTTCTGACAAGAGGGAGTGTAACCAAAGAGCTTCAGCAGTAGCATTGGCAAGGGCTTTGTACTCGCTTTCAGTACTCGATCTTGCAATAGTGGGTTGCTTTTTGGCAGCCCAAGAGACAAGACTGGAGCCAAGAAAAATGCAATATCCCCCGGTGGATCGACGATCATCAGGACAACCCCCCCAATCAGCATCAGAATAACTGTTAAGATGAATAGTGGAGGCGCGGGGCAGAAGCAGACCATGATGAACAGAACCTTTCAAATAGCGAAGAAGGCGTTAAACCGCCCCCCAATGAACCGTAGTGGGACAATGCATGAATTGGCATAACTTGTTGACAGAAAAAGCTATATCAGGCCGAGTGAGAGTGAGGTATTGAAGAGCACCAACAACACTGCGATATTCATTGCCGGAAACAAGAGGCTGCCCCATGTGTTTGGAAAGGTTGGGGGTCGTAGCCATGGGTGTGGCACAACAATTGGATTCGGCCAGCTGTGTCCTTTGAAGAAGATCAACAATATATTTGGATTGTCGCAAATGGATACCTCGCGAGCTATAATCAATTTCAATCCCCAAGAAGTATGTAGCACGGCCAAGATCACGAATAGGAAATTCGGACTCAAGGGAAGCAATAGTGGACTGAATTTGAGGAAGAGAAGAACCTGTAACAATTATATCATCAACATAGCACAAGATATAAGTATAATTAGTCCCACTGTGATGAATGAACAATGAGTTATCTGCCTTGGATTTATGAAAACCAATGGTGAGAAGAAATTGACAAAGGCGAGTGAACCATTCACGGGGAGCCTGCTTCAACCCGTAGAGAGATTTCTGCAATTTGCACACATAATCAGGATGAATAACATCAAGAAAGCCAGGTGGTTGTTGCATATAAACAGTTTCCGATAAATTCCCATGCAAGAAAGCATTAGACACATCCAATTGATGAACAGACCAATTATGCATGGATGCAAGAGCTAGTAATGTACGAATTGTAGTAGCTTTTACCACAGGACTGAAAGTGTCCTTATAATCAATCCCTTCTTGCTAGGAATAACCCTTGGCGACAAGCCGAGCTTTGTACCTGTCAACACTGCCATCGGTATTACGTTTGATTTTAAAAAGCCATTTGCAACCAACAATATTACCATTGGAAGGTTTTGGTACAAGAAGCCATGTGTAATTATCAAGTAATGCTTTATACTCACAAGCCATAGCATCTCTCCAAACTGAAAATTTTCGAGCAACAGAATAAGAGGGTGGTTCAGTTTGCAGGTAATTGGTTTGAGAAAGTGTATGTAAGAGGGCAAGGCGATCTGGAGCTCGACGGGTACGAGGGTCCCGAAGTGTCATAGAGTGAGTTTTGGGAGCAGGCGGATAGGGGCTGACGGGGGGAGGCTCAGGAGGACAGGTATTGGGGTGAGAAGTAAGATCAACCACCAAAGGAAGGCCATTGGTGGAAGAAGGAGGGAGTGGTGGAGGTGAGGCCGCACCTGCATGTATGAGGGAGCGGATGGGATGAGTGTTTGGTGGAGGAGAAGGAGGAATGGGAGCAGTAGCAGGTGAAGACTGAAGAGATGACGGGGAGGGCTGTATAGGGGGCTGATTAGAGGACAAGGAGGAGAAGTTACCTGGTGGATCCAAGACGTGCAGGGCTGGAATGGGCAAAGCAACCTGATCCGGAGAAGGCTGTGATTGAGAAGCAGCATCGGACACACTAGCAGCAAAAGGGAATAAAGTTTCATTGAATTTAACATGTTTGGCAATGAAAATGCGATCGTTTTCAGATGAGTAACATAAGAAACCTGAATGCTGTTTAGAATTACCAAGATAGACACAAAGTTTTGAGCGAAAATCAAATTTATGAGAGTTGTATGGACGAAGCAAAGGAAACACAGCACAACCAAAAATTTTGAAAGAGTCATAATTGGGATGGCGGTGAAATAATTTGTAAAACGGGCTTTCATTGTTCAAGGTTGGCGAAGGTAAGCTATTTATCAAAGTGACACTGTGATTAACAGCGTAGTTCCAAAACCGAAGAGGTAATTTAGCATATGCAAGGAGGGTTAAAGCAGTATCAACAATGTGTCTAATTTTTCTTTCGGAAATTCCATTTTGCTCATGAGTGTATGGACATGCAAGAAAGTGCTGGATGCCACAAGTTTTAAAGTGTGAGGAGAGTTTCTGAAATTCACCGCCAAAATCGGAATGAAAACACTTGATTGAAGCATTAAACTGAGTTTTGAGCATAGCTTGGAATTCAAGAAACGTTTTATAGACATCACTTTTATATTTCAAGCAATACACCCAAGTATATCGAGTAAACTCATCAATAAATAAGACAAAGTACTTTTGATTGGAAATAGAAAATAGGGGAGCAGGTCCCCAAACATCCGAGTGAATGGTTTGAAAAGGAGCTGTACTAGACCTAACAATTGGAGCTAAATCAGTTTTACATAATTTTCCCAATTGACAAGAAGTACAAACATTTTTATTGGACTTGGAAAACAAAAGATTATTTGAATGCAAAACTTGAGAAGTTATTTTATTATTGGAGTGACCCAACCGAGCATGCCAAGTGTCAAACGAGACGGTTTCTCCCACCAAAGCCTGCTTCAGTTCAGGAGGCAGCACATAAAGACCTTGCTCACTCGGGCCTTGCACCAGAATTTTCTTCGACACCTGGTCCTTAATAAGAAAATGGGAAGGCCAAAATTCAAAGAAACAATTATTATCTTTGGAAAATTGCTGAACAGATAAGAGAGATTTAGTAAGTTTGGGAACAAATAACACATTATTCAGTTTGAGAGAAAGGTATGAGGATGTACCCGTGTGAGTAATAGGCATACCTTGACCATTACCCACTCTTATTGTATCATAACCATTATAAGGTAGCATATTGTTGATTTGGCTGGGGTCAGCAGTCATATGGTGAGTAGCTCCAGTGTCCGGAAACCATGGACGAGGCTGCTGATGGATTTGTTGCAACGGAGCCCCGGCAAATGGAGAGAAACAAGAAGAAGTGTACTGGCCAAAGGTACCCCAAGAGGGCTGTTGTTGTCCAGGTTGAGTGCCCCAAGCTAAGTTGGCTTGAGGGTAGGGCATAGAGGGATTAGAACCAGCTGCCCGTGGTTGATAATTAGGCATAAAATTTCTGCTGTGTGGATTCCGTCTGCAGCGATCCACAGAGTGATTGGTCAGGCCACAAACCTGACATGGAGGCCACTTGCGACGAGCGGATGGGTTGCGGGTGCGACCAGAGGACTGAGCCGAAGAGGGAGCTGGGCGTTGGTGGGCGAGTAAGGCAACAGGGCTCGGCTGATTGCTGATATTTTTGACCAGCAGTTCATGAGCAGTAAGGGCACCATGCAGCTCATAGAAAGTGGGTGGTGGATCTTTCAAGGACAGATTTGAGATAATGGGATGATATTCCATACCAAGGTTTCTGAAAATTGTTGCATTGAACTGAGAAGAGGAGAGTGGAGCTCCGGCTGCTTCCAGTTCATCGGCAAAGGATTTGGCTTTCTCAAGGTAGTCCGCTATTCCAGTATCGGTAGGCCGAAGCTCTTGAAGTTGAACATTTAATTGAAGTTGATGATTGTTGGAGACAGTGCCATATGCTTGAGACAGAGCTTTCCAAGCAGAAAAGGTGTCAGTAATGCCAACAATGGGACGAAAAGCTTCAGGAGAGATAGAGGAAAATAACCAGAGGAGTAAGGTTTGGTCTTTCTTGAACCAAGCTGTGTACTCAGGATTCTCAACCTGAAAATCGGGGTTTTCGGGTGATGGGATATATTTTGGTGGGGCTGGGGTAGAGCCATCAACATGTCCCATTACTTGATTGGAATGTAAGACTGGAAGGAATTGCGTCTTCCATGCCAAGTAATTGCTTCGATTGAGCTTAACAGAAAAGATAGGCATAGTGGGTGGAGAAGCGGAAGTGGTCATGGTTACGTTTGGGGTAGAGTGTGGTGGTGATGGTGGTGTGTGATGTTGAGAGGTATGAGGAGGTGTTGAGGGTGGCGTTGGATGGGGGCTAGGGTTGATGTTTTCGGTTTCAGTAGGGCTAGAATTAGATGACATACAGAGATCTAGTTTGCTCTGATACCATGTTAAACATAAATATTGAAGTGGAAAAATATATTTTCTCTATTGATCCAAGATTACAAAGAATACAAATATATAAAGGTAGAGGACTTGCCCAACAAGCAAGGAAAACAAGGAAAGAGAACTATACAGGAAAACAAATACAAGGAAAGATAAGTAGAGTAGGAAACAATTATATATACAAAATAGGAAGATAATAAATAGGAAAAACTATACTCTTATCAAACGTTACCCCAATTCTACCATTTAACACGTTAGGGGTAAAGTTATAGTATCAATTAACTCCTTTAAGTATGCATTTGGAATCAAATCAGCCTAGAATATATAACACGTGTGAGCATATGATTGGTTGTTTTTGGACATGTGTCACTTCTTTGATGATGACTTGTGTCATTTTGTACTAATTTGAATTACTCCTTTATGTTGGTATTTGAAATCAAACCAGTCTAACATAGCATGTATTAATATATGATTGGTTGTTTTTCAATATATAAGTATCAATTTTTCCATGCTAACATGTGTGGGTGGTTTGAACTAAATTGACTCACTTAATATAAGTTTAATTTGGTTTATTTTCTTAAAGAAAAAAGGAGACCTCACTTAATATATTAAAATATGTGCAAATCATGACTTCGTATAAGTAAGAGGAGGGCAAAGAATAATAAGGTAGACTTTTGGTTTGATTGAATCAAAATATTAACCAAAACGAAGGCCTTTCTTATTATTTGCATTCTCTTATGGGCTTCTTTTCTTATCATTCCCTCCTCAACTATTGCTCGCCAATTGACTCCGGTAAGAATTCATCTCCTTAATATAACAATTAACCATAAATTTTCGCATATGAAAGTATACAACCACACCTGATTAGAAGTAAAAAATATATATTCTAGTTTTCAACTATAATTAAAATATTTCTAATAGATTATATGCAGTATATGTATGCGCACTATTATTTTTATACTTGTATGTAGTAATTATAATTATTTTGAAAAGCACATGGAATAAATATTGTAATATGTAAAACTATAAGGACTAATAAATTATTAGTATTTACCTACAGAAATTAAATGAGAATTTAATCTTGGAGTTTCTTTCTTTAGTGTTAGAGTTTAATGCATTGCCTTTTGGAGAAATTTTACAATAAACCTGGTCTACAAAGACTCTTCCAATGAGAAATCAACACATATGTATTTTTTTTTTTTTTTGGATGTACTTTTAATTTTCTAATACTTATTTTACTTGTGTGTTTAATTTTCATTGGATTGGTCCATATGGATCAGGACCATTTTAAAATTTCTATATCCTCCCTCTTCTTCAATTTCACACTCAACTTTAACGCTGAACTTTTTTACATGTTAAAAATACCCCTATTTTATGTTTTGTTTTTGGACTATACCTTTTAAAAATTACTTTTATACCTTTTTTGTTTTCATAATTGTTGAATTGCATTTTTTTCTCAATTCGTATCTTTTATACATTTTCTCTTGTAAAAATCCCTTTCAAACTTTTCAAATTTACTCAAATACGTTATTATACTTTGTACACATTTTTCTCTTCTCTTTTTATAATTTCAATCTAATTTTGCATTTATCTCTTAGTCCGTTTATTTTTTTGTCATGCGATTTTAAAAAGCTTTTTTTTTTGTTTTTTTTTTCTCTTCGAAATAAGATGCATATGTATATTTTTTTCCGACATTATTTTTTCACTAAGGTATAACTCATTATACCTTTGCATCTTAAGGTATAACTAAGGTATAATTACTGTAATAATTATAAATAATATAATGATTATACCTTAGGTATACCTTAAGATACACATGTATAATGAGTTATACCTTAGTAAAAAAAAAGTCAGAAAATATATATATATATATATATATATATATATATATATATATATATATATATATATACATTTTCTCATGTTTCGAAGAGAAAAAAAAAAATAAAACTTTCTAAGGTCGCATGACAAAAAAAAAACGGTTTAAGAGATAAATACGAAATTAGATTAAAATTATGAAAAGAGGATAGAAAAATATGGCCAAAGTAGAATCAAGTATTTCAGTAATTTTGAAAAGTTTGAAAATGATTTTGATAAAAATTTAGTGTTCACGTAAAAAAAAGAAAGATGCTGCCAATATATAAATATTTTTTCTAAATCACCTTATAATAAAGGTTGTTATCCAATTATGTTTAGTAAAAATAATAATAATTATCAATAATATTTTTATTTTGTGACAACTTACTAAGTTGTCATACAATTTTGGTTCAAATTATAAGATAATGCACGTCAACATGCTATATTTGCGGCAATTTTTTTAAATTACACCAAAAGTTGTGACAAATGAAAATAGTGTGACAATTTTTTAAAATTATATTTGTAGAAAGCTTTCAGCATAGAATTTTAAGTGACAATTGGTGACAATTATTTATTATCATATAAAATTTTGTTTGTGTATTTGTACTATTATGTGATAACCTTTGTTGTCGAACGCGACATGATGATTTTTTTTTTCTTTTTTACTTTTCAATCTCTAATTTACTATTTTCTTCTGTAAAAATTTATAGCCATTTTTAACAATTTTCACCTTTCTCACTTTTTTGACAAACCTCTTTGGACTATTTGGTTTTATAAAATTTGGGGAGTCCTTATATAATACGAGAAGTTATACAGTACGATTGGCACACCAAGTCATCCATGTGTGATCAGTGCAAATTATACCTATTTATTTAGGTATTTATTGAATTAAAATGGAGCTTAAATGGAGAATATTTGACCTATTTATTATGTTTTGGTTTCTAGAAAGTAGCAGTGGCAAAAGGACCAGCAATCTGTTCACTCAAGCTAGAGATTGCTGGAATTGAGGAGATAAAATGGTAAAGGCTCGCAACCTGATCACACAAGTTGAGAAGGTTGTTGAATTAGGCTTTATTGCTGCTGTTTCTAGAAGGAAGACAATCCAAAAGGCTATGAGGACAATCACATGGAAATAAAGGAGATAACAACAAGTGGCAACACCTGCAGCAACCACCCACTAGCACATCGTGACACACCATCCACATGGAAAAGAGAGAAAGGAATGAGCAGAATGTTATGGACTGTCCTTTGTTTTATTCAATTATTTATTTGTAGTACACATGTGATGAATTAGCCATTAAAAACTTGTCTATTAGTGCTCATTATTATTATTTTTATTTTTGTAATGTTATGAATTTTTGTCTTGTTATTTTTATTTTCTTTCTTGCAACTCTAAGGCTGCTTGGTGCATGAGCAGAAGCAGCAAGTAAGCTCGTCCAGCAGGCTTGAGCTTGATTGGCAAGCATGAGTAAGTGATCTCTTTTCTTGTTATTTATGAGTAATATTTATTGGCGATTGTTTTATTGTATAATTATTTCATATTGAGAATGCCCACCTCATACTAAGTACATATAATGAGACCGAGAGGAGATTTAGACTATGGAAAATCCATAAAACATATGTAATCTATGAGATCGAGAGGAGATTAGTTTTATGCTAGAGGTTTTATCTTTGATAAATGCTTGTAGAACTTAAAGCGTGAAAGATTAATCTATGATGAAGAGATTTAAGTAGGTTGACTTTTTTAGAATCTATATGAGGGAGAAATCTAACTATGGTGAATTAAGAACAAGAAATCTTAGATCCATGTGCTTATCATTACTCATAACAAATAAGGAAGAGTTATCTGAAAGTGTTTGGCGTTGCTTGCTCAAGTCTGTGTTCGTTATTATTTTTATTATCCCACAACCTCAGTTATATTTCAAGCAACCTAAACTCTGCTGTTATTTAATTTTATTTATTGTTATAATTAGATTACTATTAATTAAAACCAAATACTTGAAAGGAAATCAGATTTATTAATCTACTTGAATAATTTAAAATTGGTTACTCTTAGTCCTTGTGTATTTGACACTTGGATTTGTCGTTTTTATACTACGACTGATCTAGTGCACTTGCTAGTGTCACTTTTGGAGATAACAGTGAGCCAAGTCAATAGCATTATGAAAAATTGCATTCTAACCAATAGAAAAATAATATGTTGTAATTAATTAATTATTTTTTTAATATGATTATTTAAATAAAATTTCTAGGAGCTAAAATATAAACCCAAAATGCTAATTTATCAACCCTACACCTACAATATATGATGTGACATGATTTTATGGACTTGACACATAGATAACGTGGTGTTCCAGATGTATTTTATAATTTCTCATATAATCTATGGTGTTCCAGACGTATTTTATAATTTCTCATATAATACAAAATGAAAACACCAATTTTATTGCATCAATAATTTATTTAAATCTTAATTTGCTTTATACATATTTAATTAAAAAAATCCTGAATTCTATCCTACCAACCCAACGTTGACCCCACCACATTTGACAACTTTTTATGCTTTCTCATATTTAGCAAACATGAAATTTTTGTCTCATGATTAATCGATTAATCTCAATTATCATCTCTACAATCATGGTTTGCAACTTATTTTTTCCTGAATGTTCTTAATATTTAACTCAATTACCCTTTTACTTTTTTTTAAGCCAAATGAATTTATCAAAAGAAATAAAAATATAAGATAAGAGAGAAATTTTATTATGGAGATCAAATAATGTGGTGGCGTTGGTTTTAGTGTTGATGATATTTAGTAAAATGAAGTATAACTGTAGAGCAGTGTTGCGTGCGTTTTAACGAGCAAGTGCACCAGATCACAACTAGTATAAAACAACTTTTTAAGTCTGATTATTGATCCCATGAGGGATATGAATAACGACTACTAGATTCTTAAAATCTTTATGTTATCCAATGGAACAAGGTGAAAGTGATAAACTAATCTACCTAATCTACCTACATAGGGCAACCATAAGAGAGTAAGAAACGGATAGAACAAGGATTAAAAGTAAGTTAAGGTGTTGGGATCCTATTGAAGTCTAGCTAATCATGTATTTACTTGGGTTTTTGAGTTAGGAAGTTAGGTACTTTCGACGAGAATTTAGGCTTAGGCAATGGTCATGCTACAAAGACGACTATCTTATTCTCTTTAACTGTTTGGTCATTCACTTTAAAGGAAACTAAGATGCAATAAGTTCAATGAAAGTTATGTGTCAGTTAAGCATGAATCCCCACAATTTAACCTAAGGTTTGGTCATTCAATAGATTAGAAGGCTGAAAACTCTAGATCTAAGGTTCAAGAGCCAATAGCCAATGGTCAATCAAACCTTTAAGATCTAATTATGGGTAGCTAAGCCATTTATAGATGCTGAAACTGGTAGCTACCAAAGGGCCATTTGCTGGATTGAAGACAGCTTGAAGAAGATGGAAAACCCATTAAATGATTCCTGCCATGAACGTGTTTAAAGCTGATGAAAGAAAATGGGTTCTTCAATTATTTTGGGAAAGTAGTAGTTGTAGAAGAGAGAAGGATGAAAGATGGGTTTCATGAATGTGATTGCTGAAAAAAGATTCAGTTATTTAGAAGATGACATTTGCAGATGGCAGAAAGATAGGCTGTTACAAATGGACATATGATTGTAAATTTTTTGTTTAATTGTTTCTTAATTGATTGACTGATTTTCATTAGTATAACATAAAATATAAATTAAAAATCATTGGTATTTTTATTTAACGTTGTTTAATACAAGAAAATATTTGCTATTGCTTTAACTACACCTTTAAGTTCTAAATATTTTCATTTGAATACTTATTCTATGTTTTATATATGAACGCATTACAAGGTAAAGAAAAAAAAAAATTTCTTGTTTCTCTAATGAGTGAAATTGTTTTCACTAAGGTATAAGTATCATAAGGTATAACCAAGGTATAATCACTGTAATAGTGTATCTTAAGGTATAACTAAGGTATAATGATTGTAATATTGTATCTTAAGATATGGCTAAGGTATAACTAAGGTATAATCATTGTAATAATATATCTTAAAATATAAGTAAGGTATAATCACTGTAAAAGTGTCATTATACCTTAGTTATATTTTTGATACTGTTATTATACCTTAGTTATACCATTGTATAGCTGTTACACTTTAGTTATACATTTGATACTCTTATTATACCTTACTTATATCTTTGTACAACTATTATACCTTTGATGCTCTTATAATACCTTTTGTTACACTGATTATACCTTAGTTATACCTTCTGATACACTGATTATACCATAGTTATACTTAATGCTACATTGATTATACCTTATTCATACCTTTTGATACACTGATTATACCTTATTTATATATTGTTTGTACCTTATAGTGTTTTTACCTTAGTATTACAGTGTATGAGTAGTGTATAACAGTGTAAAAGTAGTATGTAACAGTATATAAGCAGTGTATAACAATGTATTTATAACTTGTATAAATATTATACCTTAGTTATACCTTGTGATACACTGATTATACTATAGTTATACAATATTTATACCTTTGTAAAATAGTTAGCCCTTGTTTATATATTGATTATACCATCTAATACTTTGATCTGATGAGGATCTTTTCCTAGATTAGAATTCTTCCGATTATGAATTATGTAAATATAGCATGTATCCTAATTGAGTGCCATTACTTCTAAAGGAAGAATCCTTCTCTAATACAAATTCCTAAAACCTATTAGTGTTGTATATGTATGTAACATTAATCAATGGAAAAGCTAAGGGTTGCAATTTGTTTCATGGTATCAGAGCTAGGGTTTATTTATGTCTAGCTCATCTTCTCTCTCTATAATTACTGCCGGCACTGACGTGTTCGGCACAGCCAACGCTGCCCTAGCAACACAACCACCACTACTCAATTTTTATTCCCACTGCCCCTATCCTTTCCACCCTTTTCGACCACCATATCCCTTATTTCTTCTTTAATTTCTCATGGCAATCCCTCAATCGGTGCACTCTCCATCACCACCGCAACATACACCTCACCGACCCATCCTTTTTCATAAACTTTTCCCTCATCGATGTTCATCAACACGTGGGCTATTGCAGCTCCAACATCTATGTTCATCGAACAAACTTTTTCAATCCCTCCATCACTACACAACTTGTTAAATCCACTTATCTCCTTCCTAATCTCACCAGTATTATTACATCAAAACTGAATACCACCAACTTTATGGTATGGAAGGTGTAACTTATGCCTTTGTTGAAGGGATGGCGGCTTGTGCATCATATTGATGGAATTCAACCTGCACCAATTCAATTCTTATCGAATGGGAATGAGAATCTAGAGTATATTGCATGGGACCAGCTTGACTAGAAAGTATTAAGTTAGATATTTGGTTCAATTGAGCCAAATTGAATGTTGTATGTTAAGTGCTACCAGTGTGTTTGAAGCCTCCAGATTGCGTGCACATATCTGACATTTGCGAACTCAACTACTCATAATCAAACAGGGAAGTGATTTTGTTGTTGCTTACATTCAAAAGTGTAAAACTATTTATGATCACTTGAGGAATTTGCAATGTAAAATGACTGATGATGAACTTTATGATGTTATTTTGATAGGATTACATGATGATTACCATCAATTTACTTGTACTCTTGAAACTAAACTATATCTGTTTACTTTTGATGATCTTTATGCAATGCCTTTAACTGAAGCAATACATATTAATAGGGACCATGCAACTAATGTTGACATTTAGCCCATAGCTCTTATTGGTGCTCATTTTCAGACCTTTTCTATGGGATGTGGTGGTGGAGGATGACAGCCTAGAAGAGGCGGTAGAGGTGGTGGCCGATCCTATTCCACCTCTTCATATCAAAATTTTGCTTAATGGGGTTCAACTGTTGATATCAATCAAGTGGTCTGCTTCAACTGTCGAGGAACCGGACATTATGCCAACAAATGCCCCTCTCCCATCCAAAACCTAAACTTGAGATCCCTTTCCACAGATTTGGACACCACATCACACATATTGCAACCTTGGATTATGGACTTCGGCGGCTCTCATCACTTGACCTCAGACTTGGAAAACCTTCATCTTCATTCTGAGTATACCGGTCGTGACGAGGTCTCCATCGGTAATGGTTATAAACTAAAAATCTCTAGTGTTAGGTCTTTTTCTTTTAACATTGGTTCTGATTCCTATTCGTTTCACAATAATTTACATGTCCTCATTCAACTCATAATTTATTATATGTTTATCCCTCAACTAACTCTAATCCTAAACCTGTGGAATTTTTCTCTGATTGTTTTTTCATTAAGGATTTGCAAATAGGGAGAGTTAGATATTGCGGCCTAAGTAACATGTCCACATATGCCCGAACAAAATGGTATTGCTGAACGTAAGCATCGCCATGTTGTTGAAACGGGTATCACTTTACTTAATCAGCCAAAATTACCTCAGTCTTTTTGCTCTTATGCCTTTGACATTATAGTTTATCTTATTAACCGCACTCCTATGGCTCAATTGCAGTATACATCACTTTACGCTAAATTATTTACAGAATCACCTGATTATAATTTTTTTACGAGTATTTGGTTGTTTATGCTTTCCATGGCTTCACCTTTATTCTAAAAATAAATTAGAACCCCGCTCCACACCTTGCATTTTTATCTGTTATAGTAAACTCCATAAGGGATATCATTGTTATGGTCCTCAGTTTGCCAAATTTTTGTCTCACGTCATGTTTTATTTAATGAACATGTTTTTCCTTTTCATAATCAAAGTGATGCGGAGTTACCATCTTCACTAAGTCCAGGTTCGATCCAGTCAGCTCTAAAAATACAATTTCCCACACCGAGACTTACTTCACCTACACTAAACCCTATGGCCCCTATGAATCAAACCCTCCTACTCACCTAATTACTCCAAAAGAACAAACCATCACATAAACCGAACCCATAAATCACCCAACCAACCCGATTTTTGAGCCACCTGTAGCTAATGCCCCTATTCCCGATACTGCAACAGCCACCGTTCCTTTTGCAGTTGATCTCATAAGTTATGGTCCCTAGCAAAATATGGCTTGACCTTATCCCAGGACTGATTCGACCCACAACATGCTCACCCAGTTAAAAACCAATTCATTAAAACCATAAGCATTTTCTCCTACTCTTGAGCAGGTTTTTGAACCCACATGTTATGCACAGGCCATGAGGCACCCACACTGGGTTGTTGCCATGCAGACTGAATATCAGGCACTTCTCTCAAATCAAACCTGGACCTTGCTTCCTTCTCATTCGTCATAGAATTTTGTTGGTAATAAATGGGCATTTCAAGTCAAGCAAAAACCCAACGGTACAATAGAGAGTTACAAAGCCCGTTTAGTTACTAAGGGTTTTCATTAGCGACCTGGAGTGGATTTTTTTTTAGAAATACAACCTAGTTGTTAAACCAACTGTTATTCGTACTTTGTTATCTTTAGTTGTTTCTCTTAAGTGGCACACTCTTCAGCTTGATGTTTCTAATGCTTTTCTTCAGGGTGATTTGGATGAGGCCGTGTATACGTCTCAACCGATCAGTTTTGTTGATGCTAAAAGGCCCAACTTTGTTTGCAAACTACAAAAGTCTCTCTATGGTCTCAAACAGGCTCCACGAATGTGGCACAAACTGGACTTGTAAAAAACCATTGGCAACCTGTTCTCGCACAAAATGATAGTCAAGTTCGATTTGTTTTGCGCGAGCATGGAATAGTGGGTTGGCAGTAAGATAGATAGCACTAACATTGTCACTCCATAGTTGAACTGGGCTGAGAATGGGTTAGCCAAGTTCATAAAATAAAGAATGAAGCCAAAGTAATTCAGCTGTAGCATTTGCAACAGCTTTGTATTCATTTTCAAATGTAGTTGTTACAATGTAGAGTTTTTGCCAAAGTAATAGAGTTTTTTTTCCTTTTGATATTCCTCAAATTTTAAGCTTTTGAATTGAATTAATAACTTTTTTAACACAATTCTTATTGGTGTGAGGCACATGCACATGTATTAACAAAATTTAACCTAAGGATCAAGTAACTTAGTGTGTGAATCTTGATTAAATTATATTCCATGATATACATTTTTAAAGCTTACGTGTTTGGGTTAAATTGGAAGTTAAAATTTCGAAAATACATAAACAAAAGTTTATTAATTTGTGTATATTTCTCCAAAATTTTAGCAGAAAATTTATATGATGCCCCAACTATAAAAAAGAAAAAAGAAAAAAAAGAAAAAAAAAAAGAAACAAAGAAAAAAAAGAAAAAAAAAAAAAAGAAAAAAAGAAAAAGTAGTGGATTACATTCTAGAATGCATTACAATGCATAAATTATATACTTTCTTGATACATTTTGAACCTCTTTAAGTTGTGTAGAAAAAAAAAACCTTGCCGACACGATTTTAAGTTTGATCTTTTTATCCCTTCAAGTTGATTAAAATGTGTATTGTGCACTTATTATATCCTATGTGGCGTTGATGTTGCTAAAAGCGTGAATTCATATATTACTTAACCACATCGACACCATGTAAGATATGATGGACACAAATACTCATGTTCATCAAGTTGGCAAAGTAGAAAGGTCAAACTCAAACTTGAATAGAACTGATGATTTTTTTATTATAAGTTAGAGGGTCTCAAAATTATGCCTATATTATATACTTTTGTAAGATACAGCTAGGGACCAAATGTTTAGACCTTAATAGTTTTCTTCTCAATTATATATATATATATATATATATATATAAACTCTGGTTTAAGATTAATTATATCTGTCCATAAAAAGATGAGCCAAACGGACCAGATGGAAAAAGATTTGTGAGATAGGGTCTTATCTATATGACATGTTTTATCTGCCTTGTCTATATTGACATGAAATTCTCTTTATAAAGCGAGTGTTTGTCTTTTTCATCCTATCTGAAAATTGCTCTTTAGAGGCATTATTCAATCCTAGTCATGAATAATGATATAGTTCAAAAATAGGCAAATCTATCGCTAGATGGGAAGGACTATATAGGCCTAGATTTTAGTGAAGAGACATGGGATATTAACTCCGATGAAGGTCCGACGTTTTGCATGGTTGGAAGATTTGCTGATGACCGTAATGTCAATTTAAATGACCTACAACATACTCTGGCGCCTATTTTGAGACCAGTAAAGCAAATGGTAGTATGCCAGGTATGCCCGGGCCATTTTATGTTTCAATTTTTTCATGAAAAAGATGTTCAGAGGGTTATGGAAGATTGACCATAGACATTCAAGGGTCAACTTTTACTTCTCAAACAATTGGAGATGGGGGATGATGCAGAATCTGTTCCTTTCAATGAATACTCTACTTGGGTTCAAATCCATGTGCTTCCCTTAGGTTTTTTGTCAGAAAAAGTTGGACAAGGAGTTGGTAATAGCTTGGCCAAATTCTTGTGCTCTAACCCAAAGAATTTTAATGGCGGATGGAGGTCTTACATGCGCATTCGAGTTGCTTTGGATGTTTATAAACCGTTCGAGAGCAAAATGCCAATTAAAAAACCAGGAAATAGTTGGATTTGGGTTCAATTGAAATACGAACGTATACCCACTTTCTGCTTCTATTGTGGTTCTTTAGGCCATAATGAAAAGTTTTGTGTAAAAATCTTCGATAACCCAGAAGCTGGTGAACAGCGTGAGTTTGGTGCTTGGATGAGGGTGGATTTCTGGCAGTCACAAGCGGTTGGCGGTGAGAAGTGGCTAAGATCCGGTATAGGCACAAGCATGGAAACTACCGTGTTTTCAGCAACTAATCAAGAGGGAGTTAATGCAGGAAATCAAGGGAAGTTATTGGCAACTAACATAGTGGTGTCTGGGCCGAAATCAAAGGGATTACAAATTGCTAAGGGGAAGGGTGTGATTGGTGAGCAGAGGGACAATAATGATGATTCAGATATGGAAAGCTCAAATGAAGTTATGGAGGTTGATGGTGACGTGGGAGGGGTGGTTATTACTGACCAAAAACGTAGGCGTATGGAAGTCAATGCTATGGGGCTTGAAAAAGAAAAAGCTGCTGAAATGGGCCTTAACAAAATACAAGAAGCTGAGTCCAAAAACCAACTAGAGGTGGGTCCTGGGATCCAAGCCCACCTAGACCAATGAGTGTCTTGAGCTGGAACTGCCAAGGATTGGGTGGGCCTTAGATAGTTCATGAATTAATGAACTTGGTCCATAAATGCAAGCCAAATTTTGTGTTTCTAGTAGAAACACATTGTAGTAAACAAAGGTTGGAAGGATTAAAGCCCAAGCTTGGCATGTGTGGGCTTATATCAGTTGATAGCATGGGTCGAAGTGGGGGCCTTGGTCTCTTTTGGAATTTATCTTTTGGGCATCACTGAAAAATTTGGCTGTCGTTTCAATGCTCCTTTGGGTCATTTGTTTTGACTTTAATGATCTCCATTCTCCAGTGGAGAAGTGGGGTGGATCTAGATACCCAAATCGGCTCATTGAGGGATTTAACGATGCAGTCAATTTTTATGGTCTAGAAGATTTTTGGGTTGAAGGAGGTGCTTTTACGTGGGAAAGGGGAAGAGGCTCGTCGCTATGGGTTAAAGAGAAACTCGATAGAGCTATGGCATCGGCTTCTTGGGTATCTCAATTTGGGGACTGTCAGGTAACAGCTCTTACTGTAGCCACTTCTGATCACTGTGCTATCCTCCTACTCCCTGTTAAGTTGAGGGTTAAAAATCATTTTTTTCGTTTTCGTTTTGAGAACTTATGGCTGGAAGAGGAGGACTGCTCTCGAATAGTGGAGGACGGTTGGAGGTCCGTAGGGAATGTTAGTATTCAGCAGAGGATGAAGCCTGTGGTAGACGTTTGAGCATTTGGGGGAGAAATAAATTACGTGATTTTGATAGGAAAATTGACAGGTTTAAGCATAATATCAAGTGTTATAAGGATGCTGTTGATGATTAGGGTGCTAGAAGGTACCGTGAAGCAGTGACTGGTTATGTGAGAAGTTTGAAGTAGAAGGATGAATATTGGAGACAGTGAGCTAAAATCCATTGGCTCAAGGATGGTGATCAGAATACGAAGTTTTTTCACTGTATGGCCTCCTTACGGAGGAAGAAAAATAAAATTGAAAGGCTGAAGGATGGAAATGGGAATTGGTGTCCTAAAGGAAGGGGTCTTTAAGAACTTATGGTTGATTATTATTCTAATCTATTTAGTAGCCAGGGTGTAGATGATGAGGAGGTTTGCAATCTATTTACTCAGAATATCTCGGCTGACCAAAATGAGAAGTTGGTTGCTCCTTTCTCTGAAGCAGAAATCAAAAGGGCTCTTGATTCTATGCACTCGAGGAAAGCTCCTGGGGTTGATGGAATGAATCCATCTTTTTTTTAGAAGTTTTAGGGTGTTGGCGGATCGGATGTCACTTCAACCTGCCTCCAAATCCTTCAGTTTGCATCTATGCCTACTAATCTGAATGTCACAAACCTTGTCCTCATTCCGAAGAAGGAGTTTCCCAAAATGATGCATGACCTAAGACCGATTGCTCTCTGTAATGTCCTGTACAAAATTGTTGTGAAGGTCTTAGCAAATGGATTAAAGCTGGTTTTGAACAGTGTTGTTTCTGAGGCTCAAAGTGCCTTTATCCCTGGTCGTCTCATAACTGATAATATCTTTATTGCTTCTGAGGTTCTTCATTTGCTGAAACGCAAGCGGTTAGGAAAGGTTAGGCTGGCAGCTCTTCAGGTTGATATGAGCAAAGCGTATGATCGGATTGAGTGGGATGTTTTGGAGCATATTCTCTATTGGATGGGATTTGATGATCGATGGATCAGGCTTGTAATGATGTGTGTAAGGACGGTTTGATATCATATTGTCCTTGATGATGAGCTCTTGGGTCCTATTATTCGTCAAAGGGGGCTTCGACAAGGAGATCCTCTCTCCCTTTATCTGTTCAATCTGTGTGCAGAAGGTCTCTCAGCTTTAATGCAGCACAAGGAAAGGTTGATTCAGATTCATGGTTGTAAGGTTGCTCGTACAGCCCCCACTCTCACTCTCTTATTTTTTACTGATGACTGTTTCTTGTTTTGGAGAGCGTCTATTGAGGAAGCTAGAACTTTGAAGACCATTCTAAAAGCCTATGAGAAAGCTTCGGGTCAGCTGGTCAACTTCCAAAAATCCTCCCTCTCTTTCAGTTGCAATACTCCTGAAGGAATTTGTGCTAACATTTGTCAAGAATTCGGCATTCCTGAGGCAAATGCCAATGAGAAGTACCTTGGGGTCCCTACTAATATCGATAGAAAGAAGAGAGCTTTATTAGGATTCATGGGGGATCGTTTAAAGCAGAGGATGAAAGGGTGGAGCAATCGAATTTCTCTCGAGCAGGAAAGGAGGTGCTTTTAAAGTCTGTTGCTCTTGCTCTTCCAAACTATCTCATGAGTGTGTACTTGCTTCCAAAGGATCTTTGTGCTGAGCTGGAGCGCATGATGAACTCCTTTTGGTGGGGTGGGAAAATTGATAATAGAGGTGGCATAAAGTGGCAGGCCTGGGATAGATTGAGTAAAAGTAAAATGAGGAGGTTCCGAAAACTTTATGAGTTTAATATTGCTCTCATAGTGAAACAAGGATGGAGGTTGCTAACTTCGCCTCAGTCACAAGTTGCGAGAATCTACCAGGCCAGGTACTATTCTGATTCTTCTTTTCTTGATGCTAATCTAAGACATAATCCTAGTTTCATCTGGCATGGCATTTTGAAAGCTTTCCCCTTGATCAGAATGAATAGTACTAAAATAATTGGTGATGGTAGTGATGTTATGGTGTTCCGTGATCCTTGGATTCCTGGTAGAGATGATCATTTTGTTTCCTCGATGCCTGATGAGGAAAATAGTAGAATGACTGTTGCAGAATTATTTATGGAGAATAGTCGTAGGTGGGATTCGAGTAAACTGGATGCCTTATTTAGTGAGGAGGAAGTTCGATGTATTCTTTCCATTCCGTTAAGTGGAAATCCCTCTCCTGATAAATGGTGTTGGCTTTTAGAGAAAAGAGGTCAGTTTACTGTTTAAAGTGCTTACAGAGGCTTAATGGCTTCTCAACCGGAGACATATGTTAGTCAGGATCGTCCACTATGGCGTCGGCTTTGGAAGATGAATATTCCCCTAAAGTAAAGAACTTAATCTGGCGTCCAGCTAACAAATGCCTGTCGACCAGGGAGGCGCTGATCAACAGACATATTGAGCAAGACCCAAGCTGCCCCCGTTGTGGATTCGGTGTAGAGACTTTGGACCATGTTTTCCGGGAATGCTATGATAGCCTTGAAGTTTGGAATCAGGTTGGGGTTGTTATTGAAGGTAATTGTTTTGTGGATTGGCTGGAAAAAATATTGGGTTCAGGACCTGAAGATCTGAAGGAGAGCATCCTGTGTGTTTGTTGGGGGTTGTGGAAAGCTCGGAATGAATGTGTGCGGAAATATAGAAAGATGAAGGCAAAGGAAACTTCTGACATGAGCTTTATGCTCCTTTCGCAGTGGAGATTTCCCCGCAGCTCCATGGGTTCCAATACCCAAAACTTTCCTTAGCAAGATCTCGTCCAATCTCGATGGAATCCACCGAATGTGGGAAATCTCAAAATTAATTGTGATGCAGCTATCTTTAGAGAGGACTGGTGCAGTGCATGGGCATGTGTTCTTCGGGATGAGCACGGGCATTTCCTAGGGGCTCGAAGTGGTAATATTCCAGTGTTGATGGAACCCCACTTAATTGAAGCTTTGGCAGTCAAGCAAGCACTCAATTGGTGTGAAGAGAAGCAACTCACTATGGTTCAAATTGAGACTGATGCTCAAAGTATAGTTCAGGATATTGTAGCTTCTCTTGTTGACAACTCTACTTATGGGAGTGTCTTAACTACTTGTAGAACTCTACTCAATTCTCTCCATGGATTAAGTATTAATCATGTTAGGCGATCAGTGAACCATGTTGCACATGCCCTTGCTCGTGCTTCAGGGTCATTCCCTGATTCCAATGTTTGGGATGATTGTCCCCCTGATTTTCTTGTTACTCTATTACTTGCAGACTCTTATGAATAAGATCTGTTTTGTTTTGGTTTTCAAAAAAAAAAAAAGCTAGGGACCAAATTAATCCACCAATCAGCACGCAAAAATAATAAAGCACTAAGGTATAATAATAATAATAATAATACCCCTCGGTTTTTGTGGCAATTATAGAAAAGGCGTGGCCAATTAAGTCTAAATTGGTTTACCACCTACGACACTACAAGAAAAATGTGAATTACCGACCGAGCTAATCTGCGCTTATGCTGTTATAGACTGAAATTCCATAGTTAGCGACAGAAACGAAACAGTATAAGTCGCTGGTCGCTAAAAGTTTAAGATTGTCTTTGATTGAAAACAGTTGCTAAGTTTGAGACTAACGTTGTTTCCAAACGATGGCCAAATTTGCAATTCAATGTTGATAGCAAATGTGGTTTTAGGGGCTTAACTGGGAATTCGATTATGGTTATTTGGTTATGAATTACCTAGGGAAGTTAATTTTTTCCTCGATAATTTTCTTTTTGTCTGCAGGAATTATGTATATTAATATTATTAAATTATAAGATTATTAATTATTTTATGAAATCATAACAAATACCTAAGCAATGCAATAGAGTTAATTAAATTTGGAACGTATAATTATAAATGACAAGTTGCTGATATCATAAATTTTTTTATACCATATACAAAATGAACAAAGTTTAAGACTAATAATACTGAGTTTTAGCTAATATTAATAAATTCTAAGATTCCAAAAAAATAAGCTAAGCCATATATGTATACACCAATTGGACGTACATAGTCCAAAAGCTGGGTGGAGATTCAAACTCATCTTCTACTGATATGTAGCTTTAAAAATGTCATAATTAATTATAATCTAAGACTTTGATCAACTTGAGTGCAAGGCATGCTTCATCCTCTCTATATCTGCCTGAAGTGGACTAAGAGTAGTTTGGATATTCCTCAAACATGGACCATTTGTGTCTCTAGATCAATCAATTGCTCTCGAAGGTCTCTAACCTTATTGGCATCAGCTTACAAGTGTATTCCATTAGATTGAGATTGCTCCATTTGCTGCTGACATTGCTCTCAGGGCTGGCCCTAGGGGGAGTTCCCCTAGGCTGGTGCCTAGGGCCTCCCATCTAGGGGGGCCTCCAAGTCCAATAAAAAAAAATATAGTTAGTGTGATTTTTTTCTTAAACTTGAAACTTATTTTTATAATTTTTTTTTTAATTCTCAATATTATTGCAAGGTCAATTATGATCACAGAAATGCCATAAAACCAATATGCAGCGAAAGTAGAAAAATATTACAATAGAAAATTGTAAACTCTTAATAAAAATTATATCCAGAAGATCAAGTGTCACCTTCCCTAGTCAATTTCTAATTCGGTAAATATAATCCTATTTGGTTAAGGTAAATTAGAATTTTTTTATATAAAAAGAGTTGTTCTCACCCATTAAGCATAGTCTAATCGAGCACATAATAATTATGCCAACCTCTTGTCTTCTCTACATCTCAATTCTTTATTAACTTTTAGCTTTACAAATCAAACACTCAAAGAAAAAATTGAGTTTTTACAATGTAGTTGTTCTGTCTGTTACGAATTATGACAAAGGTTTGATATTTATTTGATTCTTCTTGTTCTAGTGCAAAATTAATAAATTAATTTCTTAGCTCTGGCTATTTTTGTTTATTGCATTAGGACTAATATATGATACCAATTGGCTTTTCCCACATCGAAAATAAATGAGAATGAAAAGTGGTATATATGTGGAGTAGATTGGGCCTTCACACAAGTCAATTGGTTTTGTGTTACATGGGCTCAACCCCACTTATATGCTCACTCATCCAGTCAAGCCCAACATTCTTAAGGCCCACGGCGTCTCTTCATGGAATCAGAGCAAAACAAGGCCTGACAGTCGAAAAGATTCTGGGCCCGTGTTTGAAGTCTTGGTAGAGTTTGGTCTAGTGGAGAAAACTAGACCCGTTGATGACCTTGGCCCTTAAAGGAGAGAAGCCAAGGAATGTTTGACAATTGACAACTGATCTAGGCCCAGTTGCACTTGAGGGGGAGTATTGGATATGTTGGGGAATCCCACATCGGAAATAAATGAAAATGAAGAGTGATATATATGTGGAGTGATCCAGTCAAGCCCAGTATTCTTAAGGCCAACGGAGTCTCTTCAATCATAACATTAATATTTACAAAATAATAATAAATTTTATATTTATTAAATTTATATTTATAAAAAGAGGAATATAAAAATTAGATGCTCAATAAAACAAGCCCTCTGAGCATTGAAGCTGCTATGCCACTCTTGTATACTCTGGAGTGTGTTTCTATGCCCATGATTTTCAACACCAGCCCCCGAGGTAGATACATCGTCTTATTTACCAAATGGGATAAAGAGGGTAACTCTGCATGAAAATAATCATTCTATATATTGATATATATGCTTACAAGTATTTTTGCAGTCTTTGCATGGGCACTTGAACCTCTTATGTAAGTTCCTTTTGCTACCCCATCTTTATAGCTTTTCTCCTAAAGATGATGATTAAATCCTTATTTTGACTTAATTAATTATACAGAAGAAAATCTCTACAAATTTTAGGTTTCTATCGAAGCTTAATTGTTAAATATCTAAATTATCAACCTATGAAAATACTTTTTGGAATTGACAATGCAATTTTTCTGACGTGGTAAATGAATATCATTTATTATTATTATTATTATTATTATTATTATTATTATTATTATTATTATTATTATTATTATTATTTTATATAAAAGGATATGATGTGGTTTTTGGTTTCTATTTCTATTTAAATTATTTTTGGTTTACTGTTCAATTTCAAGAGATTGATAACTTGCTGGGTAATTTCTACTTAATTAAGTAAATGGCAAAGATGATTACAGTCAAGGAAGCAACACAAACTTAAATGGACTTGAACCCAATGGAGCAATTTTCAGGGGTCCATTTCAAAGTTTGGACTTTGGAATTGGGTTTATATCTATGTGTTCATGTAATTAGATAATTTATGGGCCAGCCATTATTATTTTTAACCTTTCTTATCAGCTTATTAACTACAATTTTCTTTTGGGCGATTTGGCAAACACACTAGGATTATAAGAATACATTTCTCAAGGATGTAAAAAAAAGCTTGAATTCGCTTTAAAAGATGAAAATTAATAGAAAATATTAAAATACAATATTTCATTATTCATAAATATATACAAACTATAAAAAATAAAAAGCAAAATAAAATCTCGTAAAAACCATATATTTTACAATTAGAGTTATAGGGTAATAATTGTGTCACTGATACCATATTGATATCTTAGTGTACCTTGACAATAATGTTGGCCTCAGAGGCTGAATGCCCAAGATGGGGGGTAAATTAGGCTTCTAAAAATATGTCGATAAAAAGACGCGTTTCAAATTCAACAGATAGATCAAGACTAGCAATTATGGTCAACAATCTTAAATTTCAACAGACCATATCAACACCTAATGATCAACATATTAAAATCTCAATACTAGGATCAGTACATACCGAAATGTGAATCTTTCATAAGATATTTAACAATTAAGTCTCAACAACAATGATTCAACAACAATGAACAGTGATAAGCGCATTTAATATACTTAATTTGTCTAATTTTATGAGTGTTAATTGGATTATTTTGCCTCAATTTAGGTGGATTTCACTTCATTTGTTCTATTATTTTGTATTAATTTATTTAAGGCATGTTTTAGGAAGTGTTTTATGGAATGTTTAAAGGCATGTTTTACGGAGTGTTTTAGGGAATCTTGTTGGTAGTTTCTCTCTCTTCCTTTTGTGGAGAAAACGTGTTATTAGGAGAAAGGAAGAAAAGGAGGACATTATCATCTACGGATAGGATTCAACAAGTAGATTTTATTTTCTTCTTTTTAGATACCAAGAACATGATTCATCATTGAGCTTGAAGGCACGGCTAGGTTTTGAAGGCTCCATCATCCATTCTTCGCCAATCATTTTTCACAAGCCACCGACAGATTTGTCTTCTCTCTAGTTTTATTCTCTACTCTCTTTTATCATGTTTCTTGCACTCTTTTCATTTGTTTATAATTTGATTATAAACTAATTCCACCATAGCTAAGGCTATGGTGGAGCTTAGAAAAATTTGTACGTAATTTTTTTAAGTTTTATGCAATTGATGATTATTTCCTTTTCATGGATCATGCTATCAGTGCTTAATGCTATGAATGCGTGACCATCAATTTCATTACTTTTAGTTAATTCGTAATTGACCAATAGACTGAATAAACGGAATTTCATGACATGACAAATGCATGATCATTACTTTGTGGCTTATTAGTTTGTGCTAAGTATTCGAATGCTTAATGCTTTCTAAACTAATTGCTTAAGACCAAACTAGTTTAAATATTTAAGTTGAGAATTAGAGTTAGCAGCTCTAACCGGTGTTAACTACTTTTGGAATTTGCCATCTTGAGAATTTAATGAGTTAATTGCATAACTTGAGAAAATTACTAGAATAAGTGCTAAGTAAAGCCATATGCCTTAGCTAATGTCTCGATTGATTTTATCCATCTGAATCTCAATCTTAGTTTAAATTATTTTATTTAAATTGTTCTTAGTAGTAGATTTACTTTATAAACCAAAATCACATATATAATACTCTTCACCTAGATTTATAGAAAACCCGATTGCGTTTAGGATTTGCATAATTAGTCCTCGAGAGATCGATACTCTACTTACTATATAATACTTGAGCGACAGAGTGCACTTACTCTATAGTGTGTGTGTATTTTTAGACGCACCAAGTTTTTTGCACTGTTGTCGGGGACTATTTTTATGCAATACTAAATTAAAAGGTTTTCGTTAATTTAGGTTTTTTTTTTTGTATATATTTTTTTCTCTTCATTTTTTTTTCTTTTATTTTGCAAGGTGATGGCGATTAACCCTTTTAAGCCATTAATGGATGAATTAATGATGGATTTTCTCTCTTCAAAAGATGTTTGACGAGATTGTTTTTACAGTTCAACATAAAATTTATGCACATGATTAGGTTTAGTAGTTAATAAGGCTGCAGACACATCACTTATAAAACCGAATCAAATGAAAAAGCTGAAATCTCTATCTCAGTTGAGGCTCATCATGTACAAATTAGAGTTAGTTCCAAGTCAAGAAGAAGGTACTTTGGAGGTCGTTAGTGAACCTGCCAAGTGTGAAGTTTTTGTGGGAGTGATTAAAGATATACAATTTGAGGTGCTCCCTGTTCAATTATTTGTTGTTGTTTATGAGCTACCAAGAGAATAAAAAAGGGAGCAAGCGAGAATTCTCATAAAAGGAACATAAATTTTTGGCACGGAGATTTTTAGCTTGGGATCTATTAGAGCCTTCAAAGTGCATTCACCATATTTTTCTCAAGGAATCTGGATCCGTCATACAACTCGAAGCTTTTACATAAGAGGAAAGTTTAAGTCGAGCTAAATGACTATAACCTTAGCACTTTTAGGAGGCAACCCAACCTTGTTTTATTTTTTAGCTTTATATTAGTTTCAAAAAAAAAAAAAAAGAGAGAGAGAGAAGCTAGGCCTTTAGAGTTGAAATGTTTCCTAAGCTGTGAGCACAGGTTAGTTAATATGGGGTGTTGTTTCTTTCTTGATAAATTTTCCCTAAGCTATAGGCATTGGTTAGTCAAAGAGGGCTAATGTTTTGTTTTAATTGGGGGAAGACTTTTCCTTATATTTTATTTCTTTTTAATTTTTTCTTCAAAAAATAAAAATAAATAAATCAATGTAATGTTTTTCCTTTTCTTTACGTGATTAGGAAATTATTTCTTTTATTATTTTTTTTTCTAAAAAAAAAAGAACATAAAAACAAAAATGGTTTTTATCCTTCTCTTTCTTTTTATATGCTAACCCTCCCCTTCTTTTTGCAGCCACTGACCCTCCTTGCCCACCTTCCAGCTTTGACTGATGCCTGTCGCCTAGCTGCTGTCGCTGCCACCATCTTTGCTCATTGTCGCTTCCATGGGCAGAAGAAACCTGCCACCCATCGAACACTGAAACATAACATGACCCAACCACCACCCAATCGTTCTTCATCGTCAACCATAACCCGGCGAGTTTCCTTCCTCCTGTCCTTATTATTGTGTGGGTTATTATTTACATTGAGGACAATGTTTGTCTTTGAGTGTGGGGAAGGAGATTATTTGGCTTGGTTATATGGTTTGGTTTATGTTGTTTGGCATGGCTTGTGTTGTTTTGCTAAATTGTTTGTTCTCCTGCGTACTTTTGATGTCCAACTCAAAAATCAAAGGAAATATGAAAAAAAATAAACCAAAAATTGTTTACGATTGTGATTTTTAAATCCATTTCTTATGTCTAGTATTCTTGTTAAGGGAGTTGATCACACAATTTACAACATGCGACCCTAATTGATTGAAAATGTTGTGATGACATAAACCCTTGGGTTGAGCTGTATCACTTGAGACCTAGATTTTCTAAGGAACTCTTTCTTGATTAATCATAACTAAGGAGATGAAATAGGTAATTTGTGTGTTTTATTGTGTTGCATTCCTGGGAAATAGAGAAAAAATGCCAAAAAAAAGAAAGAGAAAAGAACACTTTTATATTCCGTTGGCTTTAGTTAAAATTTTGAATAGTGCTAGTAGCCACTTGAAGTATGTGCTTAGTTGAGTGAGTCTGGAGCATTGTTGTTTGCTCCATCATTGTTGCTCGTTCGAAAAGGCTAAAATTTTTCTAAGGTTAAGCATTTAACCTAAAATTTTTCAAGTTTCTTTCCCTTTGTTTTTAGAATTGGAGATATTTTGTTTGCTTAAGGACAAACAAAGTGTAAGTGTGGGGAAATAGCATGGATAAGAAATGTTCAATAACTGAATAGATGTATTGATTCAATACTTATGTTAGTCAAATGATCAACACTAATGTCATAAGCACAAACAACATCAGTTTCAATAGACAGAAGCAATTAGATATAATAGCAGTAATATAAAGAGTATAAGGTAGAGAAATTAAACATAGTAGATTTTATAGAGGTTCGACCTTCCTTGCTTACTCCTGTCCCCAAGGTACCTTCCCTTGATAGTTGTCCAATCCACTATGAATTCTTTCACCAAGGTAGAATTCAAAACCTTCTTTACACCCTTAATGCTATCTCACTCTAGTAAGTTCTCCCTTATAAGATTTGATACATTAAGACACTACTTATCATAAGTAGAAAAACTCACAACACTATAAGATTAGAGATGTTTTATAATAGTGAAGAAAAATTGTACAGATTTAAGCTCTAAGATTTTCTTTTCAAGTGCTTCTTTCTTCTAAAATGCTTCATGTAATGTGCAATGGAGCTCCAAGCATTAATTTATAGGATTCTTGAAGATATTACCGTTGAAGCTGTTAGAGAGCCATTCCAGTTGTTTAAAGAAAGGTTCTAATATTGCTAGAAGAAGAAATAGCCGTTTGAGCAAAAATGGCCATATTTTGAGTAGTAAGGATAATCTCAACACTGAGTAGTTTTCCAAAGGCATGGATTGTGTTGACTAGTTTCATAAGTAGTCAGTGACAACCTTCCTTTTACTGAGATAGATTTCCGCTTTCACCAAAGAGGAAACCTATGCAATTTGCATCAAGCGCGTGGTCAGCGCATGTCAGAAGGTTGGTGAGAGACTTCTCTTAGGATTCGCATGCCTTACCAACTTTCTGTCTTTCCGAAGCCTTACAACTGTTGTCTAAGAATTGACTTCTTTGTAATTCAGGAAAACTTCCTTTTGTTCTTCCCTTTAATTCAGGTTTCAATAGGGCCTAAAGACTTTAATTACTTTTCTTCAAAAAGAACCGTTTTGCCAAAAAAAAAAAAAATTCTTATTTAATTCTTAATTAATTCAATTAAGGACCACTTCAAACATATTTTTTCAATTTCAAAACATAAAATCTTTTGTCAATCACGTAAATACCATATATTTTACAATCAGAGTTTTAGGGTAATGATTGTATCATGGATACCATATTGATATCTTAGTGTACCTTCATAATACCATGGTGATATCTTCTTTATTATCGTGAAATCACTATAAAATTGAAGTAAAACTCTTGTATATGAATTATTTTTAACTTTTACCTAATTTATAAATATATTTTCTATTTTTTACACCATCAACACAAATTAAAAACAAATAATTAATGACTATTTGTGAGAAGCCAAAACTAGGAAAAACGTTTATTAAACAATAAATGCTTTTACAATTAAAATTAAAGTAGAAAACATAATTATATATATTATAATTAGTTTGGACTTTAGACTTGGGTTTATATATATGTGTTCTTGTAATTAGATAATTAATGGGCCAGCCATTATTATTATTATTATTATTATTATTATTATTATTATTATTTTGGATTTTACACTAATAATTTTATTTTGATTCCCTCTTTCTTTTTTGCGTGAACATGAATTTTTTGCCAAATCTCCTTTAAATTTTTGAAAATTACTCAAATACGTGATTTTACTTTGTCCACATTTTTCTCCCATTTTTTCATAATTTTAATATGATTTTGCATTTATCTCTCAATCTGTTTATATTTTTGTCATGCGACTTTAGAATTTTTTTTTGTTCTTTTTCTCTTCGAAACAAGATGCATATGTATATATTTTTTCCAAGATTTTTTTTTTCACTAAGGTATAACTAATTATACCTTTGTATCTTAAGGTATAACTAAGGTATAATCATCTTAATATTGTATCTTAATATATGACTAAGTGGATAACTAAGGTATAATAACTGTAATAGTGTATCTTAAGGTATAACTAAGAAATAATCACTGTAAGAGTGTTATTATACCTTAATTATATCTTTGATACTCTTATTATACCTTAGCTATACCTTTGTACAACTGTTATACCTTAGTTATGCCTTTGATACTCTTATTATACCTTACTTATATCTTTGTTCAACTGTTGTACCTTTGATATTCTTATTTTACCTTTTTGATACACTGATTATACCTTAGTTATACCTTCTGATACACTAATTATACCTTAGTTATACTTACTTATACATTGATCATATATTAGTTATACCTTCTGATACACTGATTATACGTTATTTATACATTATTCGTACCTTATTTATACATTTTCCTTAAGCATTGTAGTGTATAAGCAGTGTACAACAGTGTATAAATATTATATAACAATGTATAAACGGTGTATAACTATGCATTTATAACTTTTATAAATATTATAACTTACTTATACCTCGTGATACGATGATTATACTTTAGTTATACATTGATTATACAATTTGATACTGTGATAATACCTTTTGATACACTGATTTACCTTAGTTATACCTTTTGATACACTGATTATACCTTAGTTATACTTACTGATACACTGATTATACTTATAAGCAATGTATAACAATGTATAGGCAATCTATAACAATATATAACAGTTGTACAAAGGTATAACTAAGGTATAATAAGAGTATCAAAGGTATAACTATGATACAACAATTATTATACTTCAGTTATATCTTAAGATACAATATTATAGTGATCATATCTTAGTTATATCTTAAGATATACTTAAGATGCAGTCCCAATAATGCAGTCCAAAAAGATGCAGTTCCAAAGTGGAGTCCTAATATCAAAATGCAGTCTAAAAAGATGCAGTCCTAATAATAGAAGCCCATTAATAAAAAGCAGTCCTAAAATACAGTCCTAAAGTGCAGCACAAAAAGATGCAGTTCCAATAATAAAATGTAGTCCCAAAAAGCAGTCTCAAAAAGCAGTCTAAAAAGATGCAGTCCCAATAATAAAATGCAATCCCAAAGTGCAGTTGATAAGGGGAAAATATCTTGATATTTTACCATGGAATTAGGGCTTACAGGAATTAATTTTATTAATTTTTTTTATAAGTAACGCAAATTGAAGGAAGGAGGAGGCTAAACATCCCAACTAGGTTGGCACATTTAGGACTGCTACTTCACAACAACCCGAAAAAATATCATTGATGGACCTTGAGGAAAGGTCAAAAAATTACAATAGCAAAAGTTCAGGTGAATAATTACATCCAAAGCGGTGAAATTTAGACACCTAGATTTGAAACGAACAAAACACCAACTGTGATAAATACAAGAATAAAGCAAGTCTCTGGATTCATGGCAATCCTTAAAGATGGCGTGGCTTCGCCGTTTCCAAATTTTCCAACAGTTGGACATCCATAGCAATTGACAGAATAACCTGTGGCGAGCATTCTTAAAACAACCTAACCATTGGAAGAAAAAATCCATAGCAGTCCGAGGGATAACAAAACTCGGCCCCATCCAATTTAATAAATCAGACCAAATTTTATAGTTGGATGGGCAATAAATCAATGCATGATCTTGTGTTTCAGTTTCTGAACAAAACGGACAAGTAGTCTCATGAATAATATGGAAGGATGCAATAGTAACCCGACAAGGTAGTCTACCATGAGCCAACAGCCACATAAAAAATTGGATTTTGGGAATAACCAGGGCACGTCAGAATGTCAAAAAAGGAGCAAAAACTTGCTTGAGAGCGAGGCGATGCTGAAGGAAGGTCCCAAGCGTGAAAGATTGTTGGCCGCTGGGTCCTGGAAACCATGTGAAAATGTCTGTGGCATTGGAAGTGAGTGGGGTAATTTCGAAATCAAGGATTGCAACTGCTGCTGACCTGTAAGACGAAGCCGACGCTTCCAAAAAGGCCGCCCCACACTTGTAAAAATATGAGAATAAGCCCAAGACACTGAAACGTGCTTAATTGGTTGTCAAGGCAAAAAGGGAAGGGAAAGAATCCTTCAAAGGGGTGGAATCCAGCCATGAATCATACCAAAAGTTTATACTCTCACCATTCTAAAGGTTAAACCGAACACCCGAAAGGAAAGAAGTGTATATCAAAGCCTTCTTTACACAAGCAGTGAAAACTCCTTTCCATAAAAGGGAAGAAGAAGCAACAATGCACAAGTTATTCCAATCAACCATACCTGTACGTTGGACACAAAATCTGAACCAAAGTGAGGAATGATCCGAGGTTCTAGCTTTCCATAACCACTTCAAAAAGAGGCTGGAGTTTTTGAGATGCAGACACTGAATATTTAGCCCACCAGCACGGTAAGGGAGGCAGATTGTTTCCCAACTAACCTTGTTAAAACCTCGAGTATTCGTGTCACCGTTCCAAAGGAAGTTCCGCATGTAACTCTCTAATTTGTTAGCGATACCCTCTGGCATTTTGAAAAGTGATAAGAGGTACATCGGGATGCTACTTAAAACTGACTTAATCAAGGTGAGACATCCTACATATGAAAGATAAGAGCCCTTCCACATAGCGAGCTTCGATTCAAACCGAGAGATAAGAGGATCGTAGTCACGGCTTCGTAATGTTTTGTAAGTCAAAGGCACACCTAAATACTGGAAAGGAAGAGAAGAAACCGAACACCCAAATTTGTTTGCATAATGAGCTATAAAATCAACATTAACACCTAATCCCACAAGAAAGCTTTTCTGAAAATTGATTCAGAGGCCTGAAATAGTCTCAAAGCACCAAAGAATGCGGATGAAGGTAGTGAGTTCTTCCTCAATAGCAGGAATAAAACAAATGGTGTCATCTGCAAATTGAAGAATCGACAGAGGCTGAAAGTTTAAAGACCCAAAACCCATGAGAATACCCAAGGCCATTGCTTTCTCCACAAGCTGCGTGAGTCCTTTTGCCGTAAGGACGAAGAGAAAAGGTGAAAGGGGATCACCTTGTTTGATGCCTTTACGAAGATAAATTGGCTTAATAGGGGATCCATTAATCAAGATGGACGTAGAAGAATCCGTACGGCAGCTAGACATCCAAGAATTCCATTTATCACAAAAACCCATTCTGACTTAAATCGCATGAAGGTAATCCCAAGACATACAATCAAAAGCCTTCCGAAAATCCAATTTTAAAATAAAGGTAGGACGCCTACTGGATTTTAAGAAACGAACAACCTCCGAAGCCAAAAAGGAGCAATCATGGATATTTCGGCCCTTAACAAAAGCAAACTGACATGTTGAAATTAAAGAAGGCAGAACTGCTTGAATTCTCCGAGATAACAATTTAGAGATGATCTTATAAATACCGTTGATGAGAGCAATTGGCCGAAAATCACATAAATTACAAGAACTAGCTAACTTCGGGATAAGAATGGTGAAAGAAGTCTTTAAAGCGGGAGGAAGAAAGCCCGTAGCATGGAAAGAATCAATCACCTTCAAAATCTCATCCTTCAAAAAAGGCCAAGCTCTTTTATAAAAATAGAAATTAAATCCATCAGGACCCGGAGTTTTATTTTCACCACAAGATTTAACTGCATCCCAAATTTCCTCAATGAGAAAAGGAGCCGTTAGAGTGTTATTATCCTTTACCGAAACACAATTGAAATAAAGAGCATCCAAACCAAAAGGAAAAGCCATATCTTCATGAAAGAGAGATTTATAATAAGAGTACGTTGTCCTTGACGAGATCCTGATCCGAAATAAATCATTGACCCATATTAATCCCCATGATTCTGTTGGATTTGAATAGAGCCGAAGCTGTACGGTGGAAGAAAGACTTGTTATTATCCCCCAATAAGGACCATTTAATTCTGGATTGCTGATACCTAATAAATTTCCAATGCTTCCGTTTATCAAAAAGTTGAGCTCTGAGATTGGCTAAAGAAAGCCGCTGATTATCAGACAAGGGGCGGACTGCTGAGTCTGAAGTCATAAGAAGGAGTTGTTGCTCCAACGAAGAGATTTCAGCCTCCACATTTCCAAAGACAGACCTGTTCCATTCAGATAATTTACCACAGAGCAGCTTTAACTTCTGATGAAGAGGGGTGTTGGGCGAAGTGAGGCAAATGGAGTCCCATTTATGTTGAACAAAGAGGGTGAAATCAGCATGCTCCCACCAGCAGTTCAGGGACGGAAGGGTTTTGGACCTCTTGAAGGCTTGGCAACAGAATGAAAGACAAGAGGAAGATGGTCCGACAAGGAGCAGTCCACCATTGAGTTAAAAAGAAAAGGCCAGTAGCTAACAAGATCCGAGCTAACCAATATGCGATCAATCCATGAATAAGTGAGGGCATTATGCCAAGTATATCTTCTGCCATTTAATGGAATATCATAAGTTCACAAGTTCACAAGTTCACAAAGTCTTGAAAATTTCTAACTGATGTAGTAAGCTGACCATTGAGGTGTTCGGAGGGGTGCAAGACCTCATTAAAGTCCCCACAAACCATGATCCTGGGAAAAGAGCGGATTATGTTATAGACCTTATCCCAAAAGTGCAATCTATCATTCGCCAAATTTGGGGCATATAGGAATAGCACAAAAAAATCCACACTTTGATGAACACATTGAAGCAAACCCCATCTATTAGAAGAAGCAATAAAAGAACAGGAGATGATAGCCGAATTCCAAGAGATCACAATACTACCCGACGAACTTTCAGCCGGAATAACCACAAAATCAAAATCATTATGACCCCAGTACTTACTTCATATCAATAACATTAACCACATCAGCTTTTGTTTCGATCGAACCAAAAAAGTGAAGATTATTACGACCTATAAGAGACCTCATAAAACGCTACTTAGCAGGGTTAAGCAAACCACCTCGACAATTCCAAACCGAGATATACAAATCCATAAAACACAAGAAAAAACCACGGAAGAAGAGAACAAAAATCTACTGAGCGGTAATAAATTTACCCAATTTATCTTTGACAACCATGCTATCAATATCGTTGAAAATACCAAGAGACTTACCCAATTTCCATGTTTCATCCACCTCTCTACTGGTGACGTCTTCAATCACCGGATCTGCTGCAGATTTCCAATTTCTTAGGTTTGTATTTGCAATATCGACACTATTATCACAGTTGTTAGGTAACAAAATGGGAGAACCAACAGCACCATCATGAAGTATTTTCCTCCCTGATTTCCGGTCGGGAGCAGGTATAAACTTTGCAACAGGTTGGTCCGACAAAAGAGTGGGGAAAACCACGTCCTTCGTAGGGATGGTTGACGGGACAAGAGTGTCAGTCAAGGGGGGCGGCAACACTAGTCTCTGAGTCAGAATCACAATCAGTGGTAGGAGGTGCTAAGCTGAATAACATCAATATCACTACTGATCGATTGTTCGAGAATGTCCACAATCAAAGATTTCCCATTAATGTCTACTTTAATGGAATCCGAGAAGTGTTTACGGTCCGTTGATATTAAACATTGCACAAGGTCAAGTCGTTTGTTTAGCACAAAGTCAATCCCAAATCCCACAAGCTGCCCAAATTTGGAAGATAAAGTTTCAAGAAATAAGGGATGACAATATTTCAGCGGGATACCTCTAAAGGAGAGACAAGTCAGGCGATGTGAAGGGATGAAGTCTGGGTCTGATGGAGTAACCTTGCTGATGATGTCGTTCAAATAAACCCAATCCGATATCATGAAGGCCTCAAGAGCATCAATGGAGAAAAAGGTCACAATGACAGATGAGTTGCCAAGAGCCGCCAGGGATTGAAACCCGAAATTTTGGTCCTTAAGAGTATTGCGAAATCCAAGAAGAGATTTAATGTCTCGTAAAGAAATCATACAAGAGCAAGATATCCAATGGGGGGGAGCGGTGACTTTTTGATAGCAAAGGGTTATCGGGGAGCTGGATAAATTCTGAGCAACGGAGACATATGAGCGGGAGTCCCTGATGGACGGTTTGAACACCAAAGGTGGGGCGTAGGAGTGACTGGGAATCTTCCGTGGAGGAGCAGATGGAGGTAGATGGGGTCTTTAAGTATAGGATAGCGAGCTTGGAAAGCACGCAATCGTTTTGAACCGATCTGAATCGAGTTGATTGCCATGATCATTGAGGAGATACTCAAATCTTGATGAATACGCAAGAAACCAAATCGTAGATTTCTAACATTTTGCTTCCGAGCAAGAGTAATGATACCATGGATATTGTAGGATAGGAAAAGCTTATTAAGGTGTTGAACATACCAACCATCTGGAAAACCTTCGAAGACGACAACATTAGGTTGGAGGTTGGGGGAGGAATTAGGGTTAGAGATGGGGCGGGTGATGGAAGGACAGGTGCGGCCAGGAAGGGAGTGGCTCATGTGACAGTGAGGCTGGGTAGAAGGATGGCCGGATTGACGGGAGGCAGTGGCAGATGGCCGGTGGAGGCTAAGGTTGGGGTTTGGGGGTGCGGCTATCTAGGGTTTAGGGTTAGAGACAACCAATATAATAGTTAATAATACATGCCTTAAGATCTAAATAAATTAGTTTATATTCATGCCTTACTATTAATTTTATTAATTTCATTATGAAAATATCTTGATAAAGGGATAATTTTGACTTATTACATGTTTACCCTTTTTCGCAGCCATTTGTGGTTTTCCAAGCTAAAAGCCATGCTTTGGAGCCGTTTGGATGTCAAATCAGTCAACTTCAGCAGCAAAAAGGGCTGAAAAGGAGAAAAAGCATATGAAACAGCATGCCTTTGAGAGGATTTTATGCAAAAGTGTATAAAGCTTGAATTTAACTGGTTGGAGCAGGAGATATTTTGTAAAAGTAGCTATAGTTAGTACTTTTTGAAGTCTTTAACTGCTGGGTATTGAAAACACCCTTTGTGTAAGCCGTTTTGGGGTCTTTACCCGTGTTTTGTTTTGAAATCCGTTAAATACTGCTCCTTATCAGTATTGAGGACATTCCTGGAGTTCATCTTCTTTATTTTCCCTTCACTTAGTTATTATTACTATAGTTTCAGTAGTTTTATTATTTTTCTTGTAATGCCTTCCATGGCAGAAGTTGTTCTACGCATGGAGGAGTAGACATTCAATGTAAGCCAGTAATGGCTAGTTTCAATAAGTTATTCTAACTATTTCAAGGTATTTTTCAGTTAATGTATGTCCTTCATGTATATGTTATAATAAATGAGCCTAGCTAACTCATCATTAGTATGTTAAATACAACGAAAATAGAGACTCAATAATAGAGATATGTTAAAAAACAAAATTAGCTTTAGAAAAAGAGATAGGGATAAGACATTACGGCCATAAGTAATCTTCCTCACATCATTTTGCTCATCGCACATTCTGCATGTCATACGTCATATTACGTATATTGCAAGAATATTCAAAATAATTATAAAAACTTAATTAGGCCATACAAATATAATTTAAAAAATAAAAGTGTTAGGAATCATCTCATTCACATAATTGACAAATTTTAAGTTTATTTAGTTACAAAATTCAAGATAATTTATATTTTACATAATTAAAAATAAATGGACACTTAATTTTTTTTTTTCTTTTTTTGTCTCAAATGACTTAATTATGCTCTTTTTTTTCTTAATTTTATCTTTTAGTATTTGGAACTTAAAATAAAGTCAATTTTCTAGGCAAATAAAAAGTCAAGAGGGCATTTAGTTTTAGTGGAGAGAAAAAAAATTGAACTTTTTTGTTGGTTTTTGGTCCGCCCATGACATTTTGGAATGGCATGGACTAAACTATAATTATGTGTAAATTACAGGGACCAAATGTGTAATTTGGTCCGACCCTATATATAGATGGAAATTGGGATTTCCACTATAAATAGAGAAGAAGTTTCTCTATTTCCTAACGGATGGAGAATCGTAGAGATTCCCTTCTATTCCGGGGGAAAACGTCCCTACCGGCAAAACACGGATTACTTCTTCGTTCGTCGGAAGAATTCACGGATATAGCCCGTACTCAGTGTATTCATACACTCGTAGGAAAGGCAACCAGAATGATTCGGTTTCTCGTGTAGATCAGATCCATTCCATAAACGTGTTTTCGCTGCATATAAACTGTAAGTCCGTTTATTTATTATGTTTATGGTAATCTATACATTCGTTGTATATTGATTATGGAATTATGACTTCATTGGTATCAGAGCCGAAAGGTTTATAGATTGATGTGTTCGAATCTAGTTTTCTGGTATTCCATGAATATTGATGTGTTCATATCTTGGTTTATGGAAATCCGTGAATAAGAATACGTTTCTTTATTCGTTTGAATGCGTATTTATTCGTTTAAATACATATTTGTTCGTTTTGATATGGATTTATATTGAAATCCACGTCAAAATATTTTCGTAGACATTGAAATATGATATTCCATGACAAGAATATGTTTCCGTTCATTTTGAATTCGTTTTTGTTCGTTTTGATACGGATTTACATTGTTATCCGAGTCAAAACGATACCGTATTTGATCCAACAGTACAAAGTGTCAAAATTTTTCATCAGAATTTTGAAAATCTGACCACACCACTGAAATCAGCACGAAAAATCGAGTCGGAGTGTCAAATTTCACGGCCAACAGAGGCCCAGAAGGCGACGTGTGGACCTCACACGCTACCACTGCGGCTGGGATTGGCCGTGTGACGCTTGGGGAAGTTTAAGTCTGCTGGACACATGGCGCGACGGGATTCGTTGATTTTCTGACACGTGTCCAAGTCCCACCAATCATGTTTTGACACGTTTCCAAGTCAACTGCCCTGAACGGTCAACGGCCACGTGTCAGACACGTGGCCCAATAGCATGACGACACGTGTCACAAAAAGTTGTGATTTTGCCACATCATCGTGATACGTCATCTACCATGTCATCAATGTAAACCAGTAGTATGATGACACGTGTCACGGCGTTGCCACATCAGCAAGCCACGTCATCCGTTAATCCAATCAGGTGATGACACGTGGCATGTGTGCCACGTCAGCCCCAATCACAAGTTGCCACGTGTCACGTGAGTCAGCAAACCCTATGGAGCGCGTGAGGGCATGTGCCTGCGCATGGAGCAGATCCAGACGGCGCGTGCGGTGGCTTCCGGCGTCCAAATTTCGTCAAATTTTTTCCAGAATTAAAATTTACATTTTTCTTGAATTTTTGGTATATTTTGATGAATTTTTGGAATTCATTTGATATTTTTAAACTAAATTTACTGGTATTTATTTTGTATAAATGCTTAATTTATGTTTAATAAATTCAAGAAAATTCAGTATATTTATTATATATTTATATACTGATTTTTGGTTGATCATTAACAAGTTTTTGTTATTTCTATATATGTTATAGAAATGGAAACGTTCGTAAAAACGGTGAAAATAATCCAGTCTCAAGAGGAGACGAGGACTATACAAAAACTTGAAGATGAGCTTTTTCTAAATGGTATTCCCCGTTAGAGGAAGGGAATATTTTTAGAGTTTTGGAGCGGTTTAATGCATTAAAACCGGGAAATCCAAGAGCTTGTCTGGAAAGGAGGATTTTCCTCTGGAATTGATCAATTAAAAAAATGTTAAAATTTGAGAAAAATGCTTTTTTGTGAAAAGCACTTTAAGAAATTCTGTTTTAGAAAGAAAATTATGTTTTTGATGAACTAGTGGACTCCATTAATGGATTAGTTCCTGAATAGGATTATGGATCCCAATGCAAAGTATTTGTGTTGAACTTGGCTGAAACGGGAGCTAAGTAACGGGAGCTAAGTTATCTTATAATCCTAGAACCATGTTATTTAGAAGTGACAAGTTAGTTCGTCACCCAGGTCTAGATGTTGTTATCGAGGGTGTTGTGAACATGCTTTTGGATCTCTACTATAAGTTCGTAGAGATGATCCCAGTCGCCTCAAAAGAAATTGAGACAGTTCCACTCGATGAAAATGAAGATTGAGCTTTTCATTTTTCACTTTTTCTCTTGCTGATTTCGTTTTTCAATTTTGTATTGAAGGGCTTTGTGCTTAAGTTTTTATTGTGGTGGTAATTTTGACTAAATGTTGGATAATTTTATGGAATTATAAAATGTTTATTTGTTAAACATTACCATTTTGATTATTTGTTTCAGTAATTTTTAATTTATTTATTTTGAGATTATAACTAAGTGTTATATTACTCATTAGTTTTTACTTAAGAAAAGTATAAATGTTAAATAAATTAAAATATAATCTAAAATAAAACTAAATATATATTTATTATTGGAAATTTAAAACCTAATATGGTGTTTGTATTAGCCTATGTAAATGGTGACTCGATGCATTGCGCATGGATGTTCGATTTTACGTGAACCAAACACTATTTTTAGTTTTGAATGATCTTATAATAAATATGGTGTATCGCTTACTTATTAGTGCTACTTTTGTCTTTAACGGTTTTTCAATGACTGCTTCAAAAGCAATAGTTGCTTAACTAAATAAGGACCTTCGTTTGAACGGTGACAATTATGAAGTTTGGGCTATGGAAGTCCAATACATACTTGAAGAACAAGAGGTTCTTGACACTCTGGGGAGAATAATGGTTCCTCCTGCAAAGGGTAACACCGCCCAAACAAAGAGGGACCTTGAGGCTTATCAAGCTTGGAAGAGGAAGAACTCATCTGCCTACATCACCATGCTTAGTGCGATGAATGATGATATTGTGAAAAAGTTTCACGTATACAACACATGCTTAGTGCAATTTATGCTCTCAAGGAGCAGAAAGTTCAAGCTGTGATACGTTCTCAGCCGAATGAGTGGGAGCATATGAAGTTGCACCTAACCCATACCAAACAACATTAAGACTTTTGACGATGCAGGTCATCATCTTAAACTGGAAGAGGACCGTCTGGCCTCTCGTATGTGAAATCTGAGGTTCACATGGCTAGTTCAAGTCATGGTCTGAAGTTCAAGGAGAGGAACAAGAGGTTCTTCAAGAAGAAGGCAAAGGGAACGATGGGCAGTGTTCAAGTTCAATCGAAGGGCAAGAAAGATTTTAACATTTCTAGGGTGAAATGTTATAATCGCAGATAAAAGGGGCATTTTGCAAAAGATTGCACAGCTCCTGAGGTAAATGTTACCCAAGTGTATAAGTGTTATACATTTGTTTCAAGTTCTGTTTTCCAAACTGAATCTCGTCCTTTGTGGATCGTAGACTCAGGAGCAACAGACCACGTAACAAAGGATCGAGATTCTTTTGTTGAGTTTCGCAGTGTTCCACCGGGAACTAAGTGGATATACGTGAGAAACAACTCTAAAGAGGAAGTCTTAGAGATTGGCTGTTGTCAGCTGGTCTTGAATGGTGGTCGACCACTATTTCTTAAAGATGTCCTCTATGCTCCTAGGAATTCAAAGGAACTTAATATCTGTTTCTACGCCCATGAATTTGGGATTCATGTTAACTTTTGAATTGAACAATTTTAGTCTCTTCATAAACAATATCTGCTTTGGTGGTGGATATTTGTTGGATGGTTTTATTGTTTTGGATTTGGATCCAAAATTATGTGTGGCATAATAGTTTTTCCTTTACTGTTAACTCGTTAGCATTTCAAAAATGTGACATATAAGACTTCATCACATTGGTCAACATCATTTAGTATGATTGGCTAAAGCAGGTTTGTTGGCTGATTTATCAGAAGTAGATCTCCCAACTTGTGAAAGCTGCTTAAAAGGAAAGATGACAAGCGAACCATTTGGTAAAGCTACGCGAGCTGACCAACGTTACAACTAATCCATTCTGACATCTGTGGCCCAATGACTGTTCGGGCAAGGCATGGTGCATTCTATTTCATTACATTCATGGATGACTATACAAGGTATGGTCATGTCTATTTGATTGCACATAAATCTGAAGCATTAGCATGTTTCTAACATTTATTGCTCTAGTTGAAAATCAATTAGAAAAGAGAATCAAAGCTTTAAAGAACCGATCGGGGAAGAGAGTACCTCTCCGAGGAATTTAAAGTTTTATGTGATGAAAAGGTATTGAACATCAGTTGACAATGCCTAGGACTCCACAACAAAATGGAGTAACGGAAAGCAGAAACCGAACCCTCCTAGAGATGGTAAGGTCTATGATGGCTGAAGCAATTTGCCTATTTCCTTTTGGGGAGACGCATTATTTACTGCCACATATGTACTCAATAGAGTACCTTCTAAGTCCGTTGAAATGACGCCTTATAAATTATGGATGAGCCGCAAGCCCAATTTGAACCATTTATGACCATGGGGATGTGCTACCTATGTTCATGATAAATCTAGCAAGCATGGCAAGCTAGGCCCAAGAGGCAAGAAAGGTATCTTTATAAGATATCCTGATCTCTCCAAAGGATATGTTCTAGTGGGAGAGAATGAGAATGGTCAAATAATAGAATTTGAGTCACGAGATGTCACATTCTTAGAGAATGAATTTCCTAAGCTGGGAGAAGTGGATAAGAAATTCACCTTCGTTGACACTCAAGAGTCTGAAACTTCAGGATCGCTCAATCCAAGTGGGAGGAATGAAGTTGAAGACGTAAGGGAAAGGGAAGAGAATGATGTTTTTCAACCTTCACAAGCAGATTTGAGTAATCCTGACCCTGACTTGAGTGGTCTTGGTTTGAGTGGGAGTCTTGTTCCAAATTCAAGTGTGAATATGGATATAGATCCCAGTGGGAGTGGTCCCAGTGGGAGTTCTGCCCAACACCTTGATGAATATATGAGTTTTGTTTATTAAGAAGCAGAACCTCTAAGATGATCACAGAGGGGAAATATTCCACAACGCCGTCATTTAGTTGATAGCGAAGCTCTCCCGATCGTAGCTCAAATTGAAAATATTCCAACTAACATGATAGAGTTATTGGAATCCCCAGCGAAAGAAAAATGAATTAAAGCAATGGAAAGTGAAATGGAGTCAATAAGGGTCAACAAAGTTTGGGAACTAGTTGACCTGCCCAAAGGGCGTAGAGCCATTGGGAATAAATGGGTACATACGATAAAGTGATCAGCGGATAGGAAACCTATCCAGACTAAGAGTCGGCTGGTTGCGAAGGGGTTTACACAACAGGAAGGAATTGACTATCAGGAGACTTTTTCACCTGTTGTCCGTTTTACGTCTATAAGAAAAGTACTTGCTTTTGTAGCATGTATGGACCTTGAATTACATCAAATGGATAAAGACTGCGTTCTTGAACGGTGAATTGAACGAAGAAATCTATATGGCTCAACCAGAAGGTTTCGTTGTTCAGGGTCAAGAACATAAGGTTTGTAAGTTGAAGAGATCAATTTATGGCCTTAAGCAGTCTTCAAGACAATGGTATTTTCGTTTCCATGAAGCGATTATATCAATGCAATTTAAGGTGATTAATGCAGACTCGTGTGTCTACATTAAGCGTGAAAACAGAGGGAAGTTTGTCATTCTAACGTTATACATTGGCGATATCTTATTAGCAGGAAATGACACTTCCTTACTCAAGAAAGTAAAGACTTAGTTGTCTTCTAACTTTGAGATGAAGGATCTAGGAGAAGCTAATTACATTCTTGAGGTTAAGATCTCAAGAGATCGATCTAAGAGATTATTGGCTCTTTCATAAGAGACGTATATCAATAAGATCTTAGAACGGTTCAGTATGGCTCACTGTGATCCCGATCCAACCCCTATTGCATAAGGTACGGAATTGAATGCAAGAATGTGTCCCACGACTCCAGAAGAGACTAAAAGGATGGAGAGAATTCCTTAAAGGTGTGCAATTGGTAGCTTGATGTACGCTATAATTTGTACACTACCTGATATAGGTTTTGCGGTGGGTCTCGCAAGCCGTTATTAGGCCAATCCAGGTTTGAAGCATTGGGCAGCAGTGAAAAGGACATTGAGATATTTGAAGGGGACTTCAAATTATTCCCTTTATTACCAAGGAACGGATCTGCAGTTAAAGGAATACACAGATGCTAATCACGGAACTGATAAAGACGGGAGGTAGTCCACGTCTGGGTATATTTTCATTCTAGGAAATGGTGCAGTTTCCTGGTGTAGCAAGAAACAAACTTGTGTGGCATTATCAACTATGGAGTAGATATATGTAGCTGCAGTAGCTGTAGTACAAGAAGCGGTTTGGTTCGCTTCATAGATCTTTTGGATCTATTGCCTAAAAGGAAATATATGACTATCTATTCCGACAGCACTACATCGATGGCTTATTCCAAGAATATTTGTTATCATGGAAAAAGCAAGCATATCGATATAAAATATCATTTTTGTTAAAGACAAAATAGCACAGGGAGAAATAAGTTTAATGCATGTTGCAGATTCGTTAACGAAGCAAATAGCTTCAAATGTTTTGAGTAAACACATTTTGAAATTTGGTCTTCGTAGGTTATAGGAACATGTTGTTGTTTTTGAACTGTTATAATAACTTTGGCAAATTCTATTGGAATAGAATGTGAGTTATTTGTTGTGTTCAAATTCATTCACTATTTAAAGCGATACACATAGAGCTATTGAGTATAGTTCAGTATGTTGGCGAAAGTCATCTACTCACATGGATGAATCTTTTACTATGAATTGTGTGTTCATAGGTAAAAGTGGGAGTGTGAGTTACTCCATATGTGATATGTGAAATATCATTATTTCGTTTATACCAAAAGCTGTCCTGTGAAAGGCTTAAATGTGGACTAGAGGTACTGATGCATGAGTTGCATTTAGAGACTGAATGCTTTCGCATAGTGTTTATAAAACATACGTCCTAAGTGGATTAACACTATGGCATAGTAATATGTGTAAAAGCCGACCAAGGGATGGAAAGAAGAAATTTGATCTCAACTTTCCTAATGTGAGACCCAAATGAAAATATGAGTTTCAAGTTCACCCTTAAGGACTCTTGTAAATAACAAGAAGGGTATGTCTGATGATTAACTTGATTGGAACCCTAAACCAGGCTTTGTCAGCTATAAACGGGCATACAAGGACCAGTCAGATAAGCATTAGACATATGGTGGAAGGTTATTTATAGAGAGGAAGTACATTTTCAGTAACATGTCACTTAGTAAGCATATAACACTCGAGCTCAATACTTTTTCGTGGAAAAGGTATGTAGTGTATATGAATGTTTTCGTGAGATCAAAAGTGAGCTGAAAACTAGTGATCATGGAAAATGGACTAGGGGGAAGTCATGTTATGCTAAAGGTGGAACGATGAATGAGAGCTTCAAGGTTTAACCGTTACGTTGAGTGGTCGCGTGAATTCGCCGAACAAGAATTGATACAAGTATGTGTGTTCAATCGCAATGAAAGTGTGTCTTGTCATGTGCGAGTGGGAGATGTTGGTTTTTGGTCCGTCCATGACATTTTGGAATGGCAGGGACTAAACTGTAATTATGTGTAAATTACAAGGACCAAATGTGTAATTTGGTCCGATCCTATATATAGATGGAAGTTGGGATTTCCATTATAAATAGAGAAGAAGTTTCTCTATTTCCTAATGGATAGAGAATCGTAGAGATTCCCTTCTATTCCGGGGGAAAACGTCCCTACCAGCAAAACATGGATTACTTCTTCGTTCGTCGGAAGAATTCACGGATATAGCCCTTACTCAGTGTATTCATACACTCGTAGGAAAGGCAACCAAAACGATCCGTTTTCTCGTGTAGATAAGATCCATTCCATAAACGTGTTTTCGCTGCATATAAACTGTAAGTCCGTTTATTGATTCTGTTTATGGTTATCTATACATTCGTTGTATATTGATTATGGAATCATGACTTCAAGAAATAAAGTGAAATAATTCTCTATTTCACAAAAAAGCAGTTATTTTTCAATAGAGAGAAAACATACATATTTATTCTCTTCCTAACCATAATTTTCTTTTGTAATTATTATTCCTTCCAAACATGAAAAAATATTTTATTTTTTTAAAAAAATATCTTATTTGATAAATATTTGTGTAAGGAAAATTATTTTTCTTAAATTAAGAGGATTAGTAAAATGTTTTAAAAGTTGTTACTATTTGAAAAATTAATTTTTCTATATGTTAATCTTTTGAAATCGAAATAGAATACAGGTATATTAATATAATAGTAATAATAATTATGGTAATTATTATAGTGATTTAAATAAATCATGCATACAAATTATATGCATTAGTTTTTATTTTATCATCTAAAAATATCAAGAAAATTACCAATTAGCTAATAAAATTTGCTCATTAAATGATGCAGCAGAAGCTGTCAATGGTCAAAAGGGTGAAGTAATTTTGAAGGAAGATGGTGTGTTGGATGATGCAAATAATCGAAATCAACATGGACGCCTGGTAAAAAAAATACAAAATGCTGCCCGGCTTACAAGCCTAAATGTTAAGCCTGGGAAAATTATATATTTGCGGCAATTTTTTTAAATTACGCCAAAAGTTGTGACAAATGAAAATAGTGTGACAATTTTTTTAAAATTATATTTGTAGAAAGCTTAAATGACAATTTGTGACAATTATTTATTATCATATAAAATTTTGTTTGTGTATTTATACTATTATGTGATAACATTTGTTGTCGAACGAGACATGATGATTTTTTTTTTTTTCTTTTTTACTTTTCAATCTCTAATTTACTATTTTCTTCTGTAAAAATTTATCGCCATTTTTAACAATTTTAGTGATGAAGAAGTCTCATTATGATTAGGATTTTGACGTATTATAATATCATATTTAATTTAATATATAACTCCATGGTGGGAAGTGGGTCCTCTTTAGGCCATTTTTCTTCTTGTCTTATGTTAAATATTGGTGTCCATTCAGCCCTCAAAATCCTTATGGATATCATGTATATATTGGCAGATGACTCACCTCGATAATTGCTAAAAAATTAGCAACATATTTATCAAGTGCCAATATTAGACACCTGGAGAACATAATTGGAATAATCCAGTCATTCTACTTTCTTTCATTTTCCCCTTTCACTTTACCCCCTTCTTTTGATTTAAATATTTTTAGATATATAATTTTTTTTTTCTCTTATTTTGGTACTTGGATACGAACATGTAAATTAAAAAAGCTGAAAATTATTTTAACATAACAAAACCAGTGAGCTCAACTTTTAAATTTTACTTTACATTTATATAATTTTATACTAGTTTTTAAAACAAAAAATTGTAGAATACAATTTATTCTGACACTAAAAAATAAATAAGAGGTTTGACAACAAAACAAATTTTACTGCTAAAAATATAAAAATTTATCTCAGTGTCTTGACAAACCTCTTCGGACTATTTGGTTTTATAAAATTTGGGGAGTCCTATATAATACAAGAAGTTATACAATACCATTGGCACACCAAGTCATCCGTGTGTGATCAGTATTATACATATTTATTTAGGTATTAATTAAATTAAAATGGAGCTTAAATGGAAAACATTTCACTAATTAATTATGTTTTAGGTTGGTAGAAAGTAGCACTGGCAAAAGGACCAGAACTTTGTTCACTCAAGCTAGAGATTGCTGGAATTGAGGAGATAAAAAGATAAAGGCTCGCAACCTGGTCACACAAGCTGAGAAGGCTGTTGAATTATGCTTTATTGCTGCTGTTTCTAGAAGGAAGACAGTCCAGAAGGCTGTGAGGACAATCACATGGAAATAAAGGAGACAACAACAAGTGGCAACACCTGCAGCAACCACCCACTAGCACATGGTGACACGCCATCCACATGGAAAAGAGAGAAAGGAATGAGCATAATGTTATGGAGTGTCCTTTGTTTTATTCAATTATTTATCTGTAGTACACATGTGATGTATTAGCCATTAAAGACTTGTCTATTAGTACTCATTATTGTTATTTTTATTTTTGTCATGTTATGAATTTTTGTGTCATTATTTGTGTTTCCTTTCTTGCAACTCTAAGGCTGCTTGGTGCATGAGCAGAAGCAGCAAGTAAGCTCGTCCAGCAGGCATGAGTAAGTGATCTCTTTTCTTGTTATTTATGACTAATATTTATTGGCAATTGTTTTATTGTGTAATTATTTCATATTGAGAATGGCTGCCTCAATGAGACCGAGAGGAGATTTACACTATGAGAAAATCCATAAAACACATGTAATCTATGAGATCGAGAGAAGATTAGTTGTATGCTAGAGGTTTTATCTTTGATAAATGCTTGTAGAACACAAAGCGTGAAAGATTAATCTATGATGAAGAGATTTAAGTAGGTTAACTTTTTTAGAATCTATATGAGGGAGAAATCTTTTTTTTGATACGACTGGACGGGAAGACCCCGAAAAACACAAAAAAGAGAACCTACAAACGAACAACTCTATGATGGCCTATGCCCATAGCGTCGTCCAACAAAATACTGCGGAGGCCTGCAGGAGGCGCAACACACTCGTGAAGCCCAAGATTAAGAGAACCTGCGAAATTCGCCAACCAATCAGCCGCTTTGTTACCTTCTCTATAGGTATGTTGAAAAACAACCGACCAACCACGATCCCTCAATGCTAAACATTGCTTGATCAGCCATTTATGAGGATGAGGATCAGATAAGCCACCCTTCATGAACTCGATTGCTAATATGGAATCAAGCTCCACTATGACCTGACGGTACCCCTTTTTCCAGGCCAAATCTAAGCCAAAATACAGACCCCAGAGTTCCGCTAAGAGGGAAGTGCACACGCCAATGTTCGCCAGGAAACCCACCAGCCAAACACCGTTAGTGTCCCTAATTAAGCCCCCCGCCGAAGCTAACCCCGGGTTGCCTTTGCAAGCATCTCCTTGATCTGCAACCACTTCCATGAGGGAAAAATCTAACTATGATGAATTAAGAACAAGAAACCTTAGATCCATGTGCTTATCATTACTCATAACAAACAAGGAAGAGTTAACGGAAAGTGTTTGACGTTGCTTGCTAAAGTCTGTGTTCGTTATTATTGTTATCATCCCACAACCTCAGTTATATTTTAAGCAACCTACACTGTGCTGTTATTTAATTTTATTTATTGTTATAATTTGATTACTATTAATTAAATCCAAATACTTGAAAGGAAATCAGATTTATTAATCTACTTGAATAATTTAAAATTGGTTACTCTTAGTCCTTCAGTATTTGACACTTGGATTTGCTATTTTTATACTACGACTGAACTAGTAAACTTGCTAGTGTCACTTTTGGAGATAACAGTGTGCCAAGTCAATAGCATAATGAAAAATTACACTCTAACCAATAGAAAAATAACACGTTGTAATTAATTAATTATTTGTTTAATATGATTATTTAAATAAAAATCTAGGAGCTAAAATATAAACCCGAAATGCTAATTTATCAACCCTAGACCTACAATATATAACATGACATGATTTTATGGGCTTGACACACAGATAACGTGGTGTTCTAGACGTATTTTATAATTTCTCATATAATACAAAATGAAAACACCAATTTTATTGCATCATTAATTTATTTAAATCTTAATTTGCTTTATACATATTTAATTAAAAAAATCCTGAATTCTATCCTACCAACCCAACATTGACCCCACCACATTTGACAACTTTTTATGCTTTCTTATATTTAGCAAACATGAAATTTTTGTCTCATGATTAATCGATTAATCTCAATTATTATCTCTGCAATCATGGTTTGTAACTTATTTTTTCCTGAATTATCTTAATATTTTAATCAATTACCCTTTACTTTTTTTGAAGCCAAATGAATTTATCAAAAGAAATAAAAATATAAGATAAGGGAGAAATTTTATTATGGAGATCAAATAATGTGGTGGCGTTGGTTTTTTTAGTGTTGATGATATTTAGTAAAATGAAGTATAACTATAGAGCAGTGTTACGTGCGTTTTAACGAGCAGGAGCACCCGATCACAACTAGTATAAAACAACTTTTTAAGTCCGAGTATCGATCCCATGAGGGATGTGAATAAAGACTACTAGATTCTTAAAATCTTTATGTTATCTAATGGAAAAAGATGAAAGTGATAAACTAATATACCTACGTAGGGCGACCATAAGAGAGTAAGGGATAGAACAAGGATTAAAAGTAAGTTATGGTGTTGGGATCCTATTGAATAATGTATTTACTTGGGTTTTTGAGTTAGGAAGTTAGGTACTTCCAGCAAGAATTTAGGCTGAGGCAATGATCATGCTACAAAGCCGACTACCTTGTTCTCTTTAACCATTTGGTCATTCACTTTAAAGGAAACTAAGATGCAATAAGTTCAATGAAAGTCAGGCTAAGTGTTAGTTAAGCATGAATCCCCACAAGGTTTGATCATTCAATAGATTAGAAGGCTGAAAACTCTAGATCTAAGGTTCAAGAGCCGATAGCCAATGGTCAATCAAACCTTTAAGATCTAATTATGGGTAACTAAGCCATTTAGAGATGCTGAAACACGAAGCTACCAAAGGGCCATTTGCTGGATTGAAGACAAAGACAGCTTTAAGGAGATGGAAACCCATTAAATGATTCCTGCCATGAACGTGTTTAAAGTGTCAGAGATAATAATAAAAGCTATGATTGGGCCTTACCTATCAGCTTAAACTTTTAGGTCGATTGGTTCCATTACATGGTATCAGAGCCACTTAGACCTAGAGGTCAAGAGTTCGAATCCTGACAACTCAATTTGTTGATTAACAATTCAACACATTGTAAGGTAGGCCTGTGTTGTACACGCTTCAAGCCCAATAGGCATTCACGTGCAGGAGAAGAATACTACAAGAAATTCCCAAAATCACTCCAATACACCAATAAAATCAAATGCATTTGGGAATTAAAAACATGTAATTTCTAAGACAAACTAGTAGCTATGCTAATGGATAAGAGAAACTCAATCTACAATGGAATTAATTGGAATTTGAATTTGTGATAGATTCTCCATTTTTTAGAATGCTTGATGCTAATACAGATTCCAACGGGAATACAGCCACAACTGCGGTAAACAAATTTGTCGACAGTGTAAGCAGGTCAGAACAGTAATTGTAGCCCACCTTACAAACCAAAATGCTAGTTCTATTCTTATCTCATCAATTTCTCTCTATATATACATATTACAGTCCTTTTTCTTTTTCTCTATTTTGAGTTGGTTTTTAATAATCAGTTGCGGAGCAACAGACTATGTACATATGATTGTAAAATTTTTGTTTAATTTTTCTTAATTGATAGACTGATTTTCATTAGTATAACATAAAATATAAATTAAAAATCATTGGTATATTTTTTTTAAAGTTGTTTAATACATGAAAATATTTGCTATTGCTTGAACTACACCTTTAAGTTCTAAATATTTTCATTTGAATACTTATTCTATGTTTTATATATGAACGCATTACAAGGTAAAAAAAAAAAAAAAAATTCCTCGTTTTGCTAACGAGTGAAATTTTTTTCACTAAGGTATAAGTAATTGTACCTTTTTGTCTTAAGGTATAACCAAGGTATAATCACTATAATAGTGTATCTTAAGGTATAACTAAGGTATGATCATTGTAATATTGTATCTTAAGATATGACTAAGGTATAACTAAGGTATAATCATCGTAATAGTATATTTTAAGATATAACTAAGGTATAATCACTTTAAAATGTTATTATACCTTAGTTATATTTTTCATACTCTTATTATACCTTAGTTATACCATTGTATAACTGTTATAACTTAGTTATACTTTAGTGATACCTTTAATACTCTTATACCTTACTTATACCTTTGTACAACTATTATACCTTTGATGCTCTTATAATACTTTTTGTTACACTGATTATACCTTAGTTATACCTTTTGATACACTGATTATACTTTAGTTATACTTAATGATATACTGATTATACCTTATTTATACCTTCTGATGCACTGATTATACCTTTTTTATACATTGTTTGTACCTTATTTATACATTGTTTTAGTATTATAGTGTATGAGTAGTGTATAACAGTGTAAAAGTAGTATGTAACAGTATATAAGTAGTGTATAACAATGTATTCATAGGTTGTATAAATATTATACCTTAGTTATACCTTGTGATACACTGATTATACTATAGTTATTCATTATTTATACCATTGTGAAATAGTTAGTCATTGTTTATGCATTGATTATACCATCTGATAGTTTGATCTGATAAGGATATTTTCCTAGATTATAATTCTTCCTATTATTAATTATGTAAATATAGCATGTATCCTAATTCGAGTGCCATTACTTCTAAAGGAAGAATCCTTCTCCAATACGGATTCCTAAAACCTATTGGTGTTGTATATGTATGTAACATTAATCATTGGAAAAGCTAAGGGTTGCAATTTGTTTCATGGTATCAAAGCTAGGGTTTCATTATGTCTAGCTCATCTTCTCTCTCTATAATTACTGCCGGCACCGACGTGTCCAGCACAACCACCGCTGCCCCTAGCAACACAACCACCACAACTTAATTTTCATTCACACTGCCACTATCTTTTCCACCCTTTTCGACCACCACATCCCCTATTTCTTCTTCAATTTCCCATGGCAATCCCTCAATCAGTGCACTCTCCATCATCACCGCAACATACACCTCATCGGCCCATCCTTTTTCATCAACTTTTCCCACACTGATGTTCATCGACACGTGGGCTATTGCAGCTCCAACATCTATGTTCATCGAACAAACTTTTTCAATCCCTCCATCACTACACAACTCGTTAAATCCACCTACCTCCTTCCCTAATCTCACTGGTATTATTACATCAAAACTGAATACCACTAAATTTATGGTATGGAAGGCGCAACTTATGCCTTTGTTGAAGGGATGGCGGCTTGTACATCATATTGATGGAATTCAACCTGCTCCAATTCAATTCTTACTGAATGGAAGCGAGAATCTAAAGTATATTGCATGGGAGCAGCGTGACTAAAAAGTATTAAGTTAGATATTTGGTTTGATTGAGCGATATTTGGTTCGATTGAGCCAATTTGATGCCGTATTTTAAGTGCTACCAGTGTGTTTGAAGCCTCCGGATTGTGTGCACATATTTGACACTTGCAAACTCAACTACTCATAATCAAACAGGGAAGTGATTTTGTTGTTGCTTATTTTCAGAAGTGTAAAACTATTTATGGTCACTTGAGGAATTTGCAATGTAAAATAACTGATGATGAACTTTGTGATGTTATTTTTATAAGATTACATGATGATTACCATCAATTTACTTGTACTCTGGAAACTAAACTGGATCTGTTTACTTTTGATGATCTTAATGTAGTGCTTTTAATTGAAGCAATACATATTAATAGGGACCGTGCAACTAATGTTGACATTTAGCCCACAGCTCTTATTGGTGTTCATTCTCAGACCTTTTCTATGGGTCGTGGATGTGGTGGTGGAGGATGACAGTCTAGAAGAGGTGGTAGAGGTGCTGGCCGATCCTATTCCACCTCTTCACATCAAAATTATGCTCAATCGGGTTCAATTGTTGATATGAATCAAGTGGTTTGCTTCAAGTGTCAGGAAACTGGAAATTATGCCAACAAGTGCCCTTTTCCCAACCAAAACCTAAACTTGAGATCCCTTTCCATAAATCTAGCCACCACATCACACACATTGCAACCTTGGATTATGGACTCCAGTGGCTCTCATCACTTCACCTCAGACTTGGAAAACCTTCATCTTCATTTTGAGTATACCGGTCCTGAAGAGGTCTCCATCGGTAATGGTTCTACACTAAAAATCTCTAGTGTCAGGTCTTATTCTTTTAACATTGGGTCTGATTCCTATTCGTTTCACAATATTTTACATGTTCTCATTCAACTCATGATTTATTATCTATTTATGCCTCAACTAACTCTAATCTTAAATCTATGGAATTTTTCTCTGATTGTTTTGTCATTAAGGATTTACAAATAGGGAGAGTTCAATATTGCAACCTAAGTAATATGTCCACATACGCCCAAACGAAATGGTATTGCTGAACGTAAGCATCGCCATGTTGTTGAAACAGGTATCACTTTACTTAATCAACCAAAATTACCTTAGTCTTTTTGGTCTTATGCCTTTGACACTGCAGTCTATCTTATTAACCGCACTCCTGTGGTATAATTGCATTATACATCACCTTACGCTAAATTATTTGAAGAATCACCTTATTATAATTTTTTTACGAGTATTTGGTTGTTTATGCTTTCCATGGCTTCACCATTATTCTAAAAATAAATTAGAACCCCGCTTCACACCTTGCATTTTTATCTGTTATAGTAAACTCCATAAGGGATATCGTTGTTATGATCCTCAGTCTGCCAAAATTTTTGTCTCACATCATGTTTTATTTAATGAACATGTTTTTCCTTTTTGAGATCAAAGTGATGTAGAGTTGCCATCTTCACTAAGTCCAGGTCCAATCCAGCCAGCTATACAAATACAATTTCCCACACCACAACTTACTCCACCTATACTAAACCCTATGGCCCCTACTAAAACGAACCCTCCTACTCACTTAATTACTCCAAAAGAACAACTCATCACATAAACTGAACCCATAAATCACCCAACCAACCTGATTTTTGAGCCACCTGTAGCTAATGCCCCTATTCTCGACACTACAGCGGCCACCGTTCCTTTTGCAGTTGATCTCATAACTTATGGTCCGTAGAAAAATATGGCTCGACCATAGCCCAAGACTAATTTGACCCACAACATGCTCACCTAGTCGAAAAACCAGTTCATTAAAACTACAAGCATTGTCTTCTACTCTTGAGCAGGTTTTTGAACCACATGTTATACATAGGCCATGAGGCACCCACACTGGGTTGATGCCATGCGGACCAAATATCAGGCACTTCTCTCGAACCTGGACCTTGCTTCCTCCTCATTCGTCACAGAATTTTGTTGGTAATAAATGGGTATTTCAGGTCAAGCAAAAACCCAACGATACAGTGGAGCATTACAAAGCCCGTTTAGTTACCAAGGGTTTTCATCAGTGACCTGGAGTGGATTTCATTCAGATGTACAACCTAGTTGTTAAACCAACCGTGATTCATACTTTGTTATCTTTAGCTGTTTCTCTTAAGTGGCACACTCTTCAGCTTGATGTTTCTAATGCTTTTCTTCAGAGTGGTTTGACGGAGGCCGTGTATATGTGTCGACCGATCATTTTTGTTGATGCTAAAAGGCCCAACTTTGTTTGCAAACTATAGAAGTCACTCTATGGTCTCAAATAGGCTCTGCGAATATGGCACAAAAAATTGACTGATGCTTTACAACATTATGGTATTCCTGATTCTATATTTGATACATCATTCTACTTCTATCACTCTGGTGACATCTCTATTTTTTGTCTCATTTACTTTGCAATCTCTTGTCACTGCTCTTCAGTCTCAATTTGCTATTAAAAATCTTGGCTGGATGTCTTTATTTTTGGGGTATTGAAGCACATTGGCAATTGGATGGATTATTTTTGAATCAGTTGAAATATGTTCAAGGTTTGCTCGCTAAAGCTAAGATAGATGATTGTGAAGGTATGTCTGCTCCCATGTGCCTAAAAACTCAACTTCGTCTAAGTGATAATTTTCCATATTCCGATCCTACAAAATATCAATCATTATCGGTAGCCTTTAGTATCTCACATTAACTCGGCCCGATATTTCCTTTTCGGTGAATCGGCTGTCTCAGTTTATACATGCTTGTACAAAAAATCATTAGTCTCTATAAAATGGGTTCTTTGCTACTTGAAATTTTTGGCTTCTCATGGTCTCAAAGTTTGGCCTTCCTCTTTGGTTCAGGTACATGGTTATAGCGATGTAGACTAGGCCAATAATCTTGATGACCTTAAATCCACATCTAGGTTTGCCATCTATTTAGGCATGAATCTTGTTTCATGGTGTAGTAAGAAGCAAAGCACGGTCTCTTGCTCTTCTATAGAAGCCAAATATCCGGCTTTAGCCTTTGACACTTATGAAATTAGTTGGTTACATATTTGCTTTATGAGATTGGGATTTCTTTATCCTCTCCTTTGGTGTTATGGTGTGACAATTTATCTGTTGCTTATTTGATAGTCAATCCTGTCTTTCACTCTCGAAGCAAGCACTTGGAAGTTGAATTTTATTTTGTTCGTGATCGAGTTACACAAAAGTCTCTTGTTGCTCGTTACATCTTAACGGTTGACCAAAATGCTAACATTTTACCAAAGCTTTTCATAAAACTCGGTTTGCACTTTTAAAGTCCTAGTTGCACATGGTTTCCTCCCCTGTACAACTTCCCGGGAGGGGGGGGGGGGGGAGGGTTTGATGAGGATATTTTCCTGTATTAGAATTCTTCCTATTGTGTATTATGTAAATATAGCATGTATCCTAATTAGAATGCCATTACTTGTAAAGGAAGAATCCTTCTCTAATAGAGATTCCTAAAGCCTATTAGTGTTGTTAATATATATAAAATTAATTAATGGAAAAGCTAAGGGCTGCAATTTGTTTAATGGTCATACCTTTTGATAGACTGATACACTGATTTACCTTAGTTGTACCTTCTGATACATTGATTATACCTTAGTTCTACTTACTGATACACTGATTATACTTAATTATACCTTATTTATACATTGTTTGTACCTTATTTATACATTGTCTAACCATTGTAATGTATAAACAGTAGCAATCTATTACAGTGCTTATACCTTAGTTATACCTTAAAATAGACTTAAGATGTAGTCCCAATAATGTAGTCCTAAAAATGCAGTTCCAAAGTGCAGTCCAAAAAGATGTAGTCCCAATAGTAAAATACAGTCCTAAAATGCAGTTTAAAAAGATGTTCTCCTAATAATACGAGCCCAATAACTAAATGTAGTCCCAAAGTGCAATCATAAAATACAGTCCCAAAGTACGGTCTCAAACTGCAGTCCCAAAGTGCAGCACAAGATGTAGTCCCAATAATAAAATACAATCCCAAAGTGCATTTTCAAAATGCAGTCCAAAAAAATGCAGTCCTAATAATAAAATCCATTCCCAAAATGCAATCCCAAAGTACAGTCCTAAAATGCATTCCCAAAGTACAGTCCAAGAAGATACAGTCCAAATAAGTAAATGCAGTATCAAAATGCAATCTAAAAAGCTGCAGTCCCAATAATGCAATCCCAATAATAAAATGTAGTTCCAAAGTGTAGTTTAGTTTATTATAACAAAGGTATAACTAAGGTATAATAGTGTATAAGCAATCTATAACAATGTATGTAGGATTAAAAACCTTTTTAGCCCCTATGCTATCATCAGTTTGCTCTTTTGACCCCTATGCTATTGAGATTTTCCTTTTGCTACCTGTGGTATGCAAAAAAGTTCGAAATTGACACCTAGAAAGCATATTCTGTTAGATTCCGTCAGATTCCGTTAACAATTTTATCAACGGAATCCAACGGAATATGCTTTCTAGGTGTCAATTTGGAACTTTTTGTATACCACAGGGGGCAAAAGGGAAAGTTCAATAGCGCAAGGGGTCAAAAGGGGAAAACTGATGATAGCACAGGGGCTAAAAAAGTCTTTATGCCCATTGTATGTATAATATTGTATAAGCAGTGTATTTATAATACCTTAATTATACCTTGTGATACTCTTGTTATACCTTAAAAATATCTTTGTACAACTGTTATACCTTGTGATACTTTTATTTTACCTTACTTTCACCTTTGTATGACTGTTATACCTTAGTTCTACATTTGAAACTCTTATTATACCTTAATTATACCTTTTGATACCATTAGATGATGCATTTGAAAAAAAAATGAAAAAAATATATTCATATAAATCTCATTTTGAAGAAAAAAAAATACTTTTCAAAATCGCATGACAAAAAATTAAACGAATTGAGAGATAAATACAAAATTAGATTAAAATTATAAAAAGAAGAGAAAGAAATGCGGACAAAGTAGAATCATATATTTGAATAATTTTGAAAGTGATTTTTGCAAGAGAAACATGCACAAAGGATATAAATTAAGAAGAAAAGACAATTCAACAATTATGAAAGAAGTAGAAAAGTAATTTTGAAAATGTAGAATCCAAAACAAAATCTCAAACTACGGTACTTTTGACAATTTCCATTTTTTTTCTTTTTTACCAGCTTATTGAATTTTGAACTATTAACTAGAATTTTCTTTTCGGCGATTTGGTAAAAACTCTAGGATTATAAGAATATATTTCTCAAACATGAAAAAATGCATGAATTCTCTTTAAAAGATGAAAATTAGTAGTAAATATTTCTAAAATACCAAATTCCGTTATTCATAAATATATTCAAACTATAAAAAATAAACCACAAAATAAAATCCTGTAAATATTTTATATTTTACAATCAGAGTTATAGGGTAATAATTGTTTCACGGATGCCATATAGATATCTTCTTTATTCTGTTGGCGTCACTATAAAATTCCAATAAAGCTCTTATATATGTTTTTTTTTTTTTTTTTCACTTTTTCCTAATTTATAAATATATTTTCTATTTTTTTACACCATCAACACAAATTAAGAACAAATCATTTTTTTTTATAATAAAATATATATATTTTTTTAATAAGAGAAATAATACATCAAGGAAAAAAGGAAAATATCTCCATCATAATCCAAACTAAAGCTATATAACAAATTCCACAAACAGGAAAAAAAGATTACAAAAGGGCAAAAATAAATCAACAAATGGTAGAACAAAAAATAAAAACTAATACCATAAAACGTAATTTGAAGAAAATCTAACCATTGACAATCGATTCACCATGACAGGATAATAACTGTAACAGAATTTCCAACGTTACAATCCTTCCAAGTAAATAGATTTAAAAATATCATTTTAATAAAGATAAGGAAGAAGTGCAATATGAAACTGTAGATGTGTTTTCTTTTTAGAGAAAAAGCAGAAAATGCCTAGGGTTGTTTTCAAGTTTTATGAAAACATCGGTAATTAGAGTAGGAAAAAAGTTTATTAAACAATAAATGCTTTTACAATTAAAATTAAAGTAGGGGTATGTTGGAGAAACATGAATCACGCTATGGAATCTACTTTTTCATATCTCTAATAAAGATAAAAACAAAGACTCAATTATAGAGATATGTAAAGGTTAAAAGGAAGATAAGTTTTATAATATTATCAGCAAAATTTGGTTTAGAAAAAGAGACAGGGATAAGATATTACGACCATAAGTAATCTTCCTCAAATCATTCTGCGTATTCAAAATAATTATAAAAACTTAATTACGCCATACAAATAGAATTTAAAAAATAAATTTGTTAGGAATCATCTCATTCACATAATTGACAAATGTTAAATTTATTTAGTTACAAAATTCAAGATAATTTATATTTTAGAAAATTAAAAACATATGGCTACTTTTTTTTTTTTTATCTCAAATGACTTAATTATGCTCTGTTTTTTCTTAATTTTATTTTCTAGTGTTTGTAACTTAAAAGAAAATAAAGTCAATTTTCTAGGCAAATAAAAAGTCAAGAGGGCCTTTAGTTCTAGTGGCGAGAAAAAAAAAATTAAACTTCTTTTAAAAATAAAGCAAAATGACTTTCTATTTCACAAAAAACGAAGTTATTTTTCAGAAAAAACATAAATATATATTCCCTTCCTAAACATTATTTTCTTTTGTAATTATTATTCTTTCCAAACATGAAAAAATATTTTATTTGATAAATATTTATGTAAGGAAAATTATTTTTCTTAAATTAAGAGGAGTCTTAAAATATTTGAAAAATTAATGTTTCTATATATTTAACTGTTGAAATCAAAATATAATACATGTATATGAATATAATATTAGTAATAATTATGATAGTTATTATAGTAATTTCAAATAAAAGATGCATACAATTATATTCCATTTTTTTTCAAGTTTATTTGAAATAAAATTGGACTTTGACTTTGTAAACTATTTAGTATATTTATGAAATAAAAAAAAAATTAAAATATGTGCAAATCATGACTATGTATAAATAAGAGGAGGGCAAAGAACAATAAGGCAGACTTTTGGTTTGATTGAATCAAAATATTAACCAAAATGAAGGCTTTTCTTATTATTTGCATTCTCCTATCCGCTTCTTTTCTTATCATTCCCTCCCCAACTATTGCTCGCCAATTGACTCACTCCGGTAACAATTCATCTCCTTAATATAACAATTAACCACTAAACTTTCTCCTCAAAATAAATTTTGTTGTTAAATATTATAGGGTAAAAATTGTTGTGCCTGTTATATATATTTATACTTATATTAGATTGTTTATTTGTATTTGAATCTAATCTATCAAATCTAATATATCTTCTATTGTGTTTTTATTTTTTATTTTATTTTTAATTTTAGTTTTGTTATTCTCTCAAATCTATTTATGTTAATTTCATTTTCTAAATTTACAGATCTTAATCTCACATAAAATACATTAACCCTTGGGGTCAAATATTATATGCATTAGTTTTTATTTTATCATCTAAAAATATCAAGAAAATTACCAATTAGCTCATTAAATATTATATGCATTAGTTTTTATTTTATAATTTGCTCATTAAATGATGCAGCAGAAGCTGTCAATGGTCAAAAGGGTGAAGTAATTTTGAAGGAAGATGGTGTGTTGGATGATAATGGAAATCATCCAAGTCGAAAAGCAAATAAACCAAATCAACCGACATATCGTTGTAAGCCTGGTCAAAAAAATTCAAATTGCTGCCCTGCTTACAAGCCTAAATGTTAAGCCTGGGAAAATTATATAGGAGCTTGGGTCAAATGTGATCAATTAGCAGAAATAATTGCCAAGCTTCGGACAAATATATATGTGTGTGGTGAAAAATAAACTGGTAATGTGATGTGGGATATGCCTGATGTAAGATCAACATGTACGTTTTTTCCTATAATAATATAAGCAATTTCACTGTGAAAAAGACTGGCTTCCATTGACGGGTTTGAATTAATAGTGAAATATCGTTAATTATAATTTTTTTTATTTATTATAATTTCACTGTTAATATCGTTAATTTCACTGGACCAGAACGATCTTAAACTTTGGAAAATTACCAAAAATTGTGAAATTGGTCACCAAAAATCTCAATAAGTCAGAGCATTTGCACAAGAATTCTCTTTAATTCTTTGTTTCTTATTTTCACCACTCTTCTCTAACTAGAAGAGCTTTATATGGCAATCTCGCCATTTATTCAGCAGCTTGTGCCAGCCACCCGCTTTCATCACCCTATTTGTCTTCACCTGACAGACCCATAGTTTTGTTTTGTTAGCTTCTCTCTATTGCTTGTCCTATACATCCAATAGGCTTAGTATGAACTTGGGATTCAGTAGCCAGCTTGATGGAAAATTTGTTGACGATCTAGCCATTGTTTTTTTTTTTTTTGGTAAGAATAATCTAGCCATTGTTAATATATCATATTAGTGTTATTTTTGTTTCGCTAAACAATTTATTAGTTCCTGTATTTTTATATATTACCATAGTTAGTCCACATATTTGTACTTTAAAGTCCTTAAATTTTATTGTAATAAAACTCTTTAGTTGTTCCGTTTATTTTCACATATGAAAGTATACAACCACACCTGATTAGAAGTAAAAAATATATATTCTAGTTCTCAACTATAATTAAAATATTTCTAATAAAGTATTTGTAGTATATATATGCGCACTAATATTTATATTTTTATACTTGTATGTGGTAATTATAATTATTTTGAAAAACACAAGGCATAAATACTATAATATGTAAAACTATAAGGACTAATTAAAGGATGGCTAGGGTTTTTGGAATTGATCTCACTCACTTTCTTTGAGGAGATTATGTTGTATTTATAGTAAATAATTACATCAGAAATATTTACACAAATATCACCCAAATACATATAATTATGGACGTAACATAAATACAATTTATATTTACTCTATTACTCCCCTGCAAGTTGAGCTGGGGTGCTAACCACAGCCAACTTGTCACGTAACTGAAGGAACCGGGTGCGGGGCAAGGGTTTCGTCAGGATATCGGTGACTTGATCCTTAGAAATGTACTTCACAAACACTTCTTTAGCAGCAACACATTCCTGAACAAAATGGAAATCAAGTTCTAGATGTTTGGTGCGACTGTGAAAAATCGAATTTGGCATCAAGTAAGTGGCACTCAAATTATCGCACCAAAGAGTGGGTGCCCGACACAAGGGTAAGCCAATTTCAGCAAGGAGCATAACAAGCCAAGTAATTTCTGACGTTATAGCTGCTAAGGCACGGTATTTCGCTTCCGTAGAAGACCGAGAAACCATGCGTTGCTTCTTAGATGTCCATGGTACCAAATTTGATCCAAGAAAAATCCCAAACCAGATGTGGATCACCTATCATCAACATCCCCGTCCCAATCCGAGTCACAAAAACCATTTAAGGTGAGTGATTTTTTAGGCTGAAAACGAAGACCCATGGAGCTTGTTGCCTGAAGGTACCGAAGTATATGCTTCAAGGCCTGCTAATGAAGTGTGTATGGGGCATGCATAAATTGGGCTACTTTGTGGACAGAATAAGTGATATCAGGTCTAGTGATTGTCAAATATTGGAGTCCACCTACAATGCTGCGGTACAGAGTAGGATCATCAAAACCGTGGCCCCCTCGAAGTGATAAGGAGTCGGCTGTACTGGCAGGTGTGGAAATGGCCTTGCAACCAGCCATGTGGGACCGTTTGAGCAGGTCCTGAATAAATTTCCGTTGAGACAAGAATAGATAGCCACCATGCCACAGAAGTTCGATCCCCAGAAAATATGTGGCACGCCCAAGATTTTTAATGGCAAAGTGGGACTGCAAGAATTGAACAAGATGAGCTATTCTTGCACCATTATCTCCCAAGATGAGGAGATCATCCACATAAATTAGACAAAACAAAATGGAACCCGAATCACGAAGCATGTAGAGAGAAACATTGGCCTTGGATCCCTGAAAACCATACTGTACAAGTGACTAAGTGAGCTTTTTATGCCACATCCGTGGAGATAGTTTTAATCATAGAGTGATTTGCGGAGGCGGCACACATGAGTTGGATAAGAGGGATCAATAAAACCCGGTGGTTGGGTCATAAATACTGGTTCATCCAAGTCACCATGTAGAAAAGCATTAGATACATCAAGATGCAGCACACTCCACCGAAACGAAACGACCAACGACAACAATAGGCGAATTATGGTTGGCTTGATCACAGGACTGAACGTGTCTTTAAAATCCATGCCCAGACGTTGGTGAAAACCTTTGGCAACCAGCCGGGCTTTATACCGATCAACAGACCCATCCACCTTCAATTTCATCTTGAAAAGCTATTTACATCCCACTACAATTAGTGCATCAGATTTAGGAACTAATTCCCACATCCCATTCCGGATAAGAGCTGTAAATTCCTCCTCCATTGCTTGTCTCCAGTGATTACTTTTAGCAGCCTCGGTGTAACAAGTAGGTTCAAGGGCAGTAGCTATGGTATGGAATAAATGAGGCTTGTTGTTCCCAGTAAGAGATCTGGTAATCATTCTACGAGGTTGATTGTCACAAAAATGCTATAAATCCACCACTAAAAGGAGTCTGAGTGAGGTAGAATCGGGTATATTGCTGGTTGGGTCAGAGGTAGGTTTGGTGTGTGGGACGAGGCTGATTGGTGGTGGTGATGGGCTGGGTAGATTGGTTTGTCTAGGTGACGGGCTTGGCAGGTTGATTTGCGTGGAAGGAGGGCTGGTTGGACCGATGTTAGATTCGGGTAGGGCGAGTGGGAGAGGTGTTGCGGTATCTCGGATAGGGGAGGCAGGAGGAGGTGGAGTAGGATCGGTTGGGACAGGTGCTAGTGGTCTAATAGGTAGCAAGAGAGGAGACTGAAGGAACGGTAGAGCAGGTGGTGGCGAAGTGTGGACCAACGGTGCACTCAACTCCAGAAAAAGGGAGCATCTGTTCATCAAATACAACGTGATGTGAGATAAAAATTTTATGAGCCACAGGATCAAGACAACGGTAACCTTTATGAATGTGACTATAACCAATAAAGACACACGGATGAGAACGAAAAGTTAATTTATGCAAAGAGTAAGAGTAATCAGGTGATGAACCAAACAAACGATAATAAGGAGTATCATAATGTAAGGTAGAAGTAGGCATACGATTGATTAAATAAAGTGCAGTCTCAAACGCATTAGTCTAGTAAGACAAAGGCATTTTACCCTAATGCAATAATGATAAACCTGTTTCAACTACGTGACAGTGTTTATGCTCAGCATTCCCATTTTGCTCAGGAGTATAAGGACAAGCAAACGATGTTGGATACCATGTGCATGTAAATAAGATTTCATAGCAATAAACTCACCATCCCTATCGGATTGGAAAATTTTAATAGGACGGCCAAAAAATTTTTCTACAAGAGAACGGAATTCGATGAAAACATCCAGTGCTTCAGATTTGTATTGCAAAAAATAAATCCAACAATATTTACTATAATTATCATAGAAAAGCAGATAATACGAAAAATTGTCATGAGATTTCAATGGGGCAGGACCCCATAAGTTCGAACAAATCAAATCTAAAGGACCCGACACACGGGATTTTGAAACAGGAAAATATAACTTATGACTTTTGCTAACTGCACAACTAGAACAAATGCTACAATTAGCTTATTTGAGTACTCAATATTGTTGGATTTCAGAACTAGAGAGATGACGAGAAACACTGGATGCCCAAGCCAATCATGCCAAGTGGAAAGGGCAGCCAAATTGACTTTGACAGGGTCTGATGGAGACGTCGACATGGTATACAGCCCATTCTTATTCAAGCCTCGAAGAAGTACCTGTTTGGAACTCAGGTCCTTCACAACAAAAAAATTATCAAAAAATTCCACAGAAACATCGTTAGTGTTAGTTAAAACACTGACAGAAATTAGATTAGAACGAGAATCTGGCACATGTAGAATTTTGGATAACTTTAATGATGTATTTGCACATGGTAAAGATGAATGACCAACATGTTAAATTGCAAGGCCAGAACCGTTACCTAATTGGACTTCTTCAGGTCCGCTGTATTCTGAATGGATGTTCAGGTTCCCGAGGTCTGAAGTCAGGTGATGAGTAGCACCGCTGTCCATAATCCAAGGCTGATTATTTTGGTAGAGGGCTGTGTGGTTCAAAACAGGTTGTTGGGAGCGGGTGTTTCTAATTTTTGGAGAAGGACACTGACGTACGAAGTGGCCCAGTCCATGGCAATTGTGACAAACAACCGTAGAAATATCAAAGGATGTAGATTGTGACTGATTTTGTTGCTGCCCGTTCCTAACCCGTGAACTGCTGATTCCGATGTGTGGGGAACCAGTAGAAAATTGACGGTGTTGGTGTTGCTGGAATGAGTTTCTGCTGTGTCCCCTTCCTCTGTCGGATTGCTTAGAGGCAGAATAATGCACTGACGGTGCATTCAGGTCAATCTCAAGAGTGTTTGAGCGTTCCAAATTGCGCTCTTCAGTGAGAAGCATCCCATAAATGTCATCAAAGGATGCCTGGACCATTGTGGTCTCAAGTGTACGAACAAAATCCCAGTATGGGTGACTTAATCCATCCAAAACCGCATCAATTAAATCATCTTCATTCACGGAGTACTACAACGCACCTAATTTATCTGAAACAGTCTTGGCTCACTGCAAGTAATCGGTGATTGATTCTGAATCACCCTTCTTCAATCGATGAAGCTGTTGATATGCAGTCTGAAGCTTCACCCACGCCTCCCTAGCGGTCTCAACGCCCACTACCTGGGGCAGAATCGAAGTCTCCAATGACGATAGGATCCAGCTAAGCACCTGCTGGTCCTGCCATTCCCAAACTTGAAACTCTGGATTGGGATTGTTATTTTCAAGTCGAGGGGCTGGAGGGGCCTTACTTCCATCGACATGGTGAGCCAAATCACATCCTTTCAACATTGGTAAAATCAATGTCTTCCATAACACATAATTGGTGGAATTGAGTTTGGTGGGAATTTGATGAGTGAGATTGGGGGTTTTGATGAGTGAGATTGGGGGTTAAGGAGATCACGCCCTGGCTAGAACTAACAATTGCTCCATTGGTTGTCATGGTGAACTCTGGTTGGCGGTGGCGGCAATCTGTTGGAATGTGCTGGTCGGCGGCAATTGAAACCCTTAGGGCTCTGATACCATAAAGGATGGCTAGGGTTTTTGGAATTGATCTCACTCACTTTCTTTGAGGAGATTATGTTGTATTTATAGTAAATAATTACATCAGAAATATTTACACAAATATCACCCAAATACATAACATAAATACAATTTATATTACTCTATTAATAATAAATTATTAGTATTTACCTACGGAAATTAAATGAGAATTTAATCTTGGAATTTCTTTCTTCAGTGTCGGAGTTTTATGCATTACCTTTTGGAGAAATTTTATAATAAACTTGGTCCATAAGGACTCTTCCAATAAGAAATCAACACATATGTATTTTTTTCGATATACTTTTTAATTTTCCAATATTTATTTTACTTGTGTGTTTAATTTTTATTGGATTAGTCCATATGGATCAGGACCGTTTTAAAATTTCTACATCCTCTCTCTTCTTCAATTTCACACTCAACTTTAACACTGAACTTTTTTACATGTTAAAATAAGAGAAATTGTGAAAAATACCCCTGTTTTAGGTTTTGTTTTTGGACTATACCTTTTCAAAATTACTTTTACACCTTTTTTTGTTTTTATAATTGTTGAATTATATTTTTTTCTCAATTCATATCTTTTATACATTTTCTCTAACAAAAATCCCTTTCAAACTTTTCAAATTTACTTAAATACGTAAATATACTTTGTCCACATTTTTCTCTTCTCTTTTTATAATTTTAATGTAATTTTGCATTTATCTCTCAGTCTGTTTATTTTTTTGTCATGCGGCTTTAAAAAGCTCTTCTTGTTTTTTTTTTCTCTTTGAAACAAAATGCATATGTATATATTTTTTTCCAACATTTTTTTTTGCTAAGGTATATCTCATTATACCTTTGAATCTTAAGGTATAACTAAGGTATAATTACTGTAATAATTATAAATAATATAGTGATTATACCTTAGTAAAAAAAAAAGTAGCAACACACACACACACACACACACACACACACACACATATATATATATACATCTTGTTTCGAAGAGAAAAAAAAAACAAAACTTTCTTAAGTCGCATGATAAAAAAATAAACGGTTTAAGAAATAAATCCGAAATTAGATTAAAATTAGGAAAAGACGATAGAAAAATATGGGCAAAGTAGAATCAAGTATTTTAGTAATTTTGAAAAGTTTGAAAATGATTTTGACAAAAATTTAGTATTCACGTAAAAAAAAGAAAGATGGTGCCAATATATAATTTTTTTTTTTGTAAATCACCTTATAATAAAGGTTGGTACTCAATTATGTTTAGTAAAAATAATAATTATCAATAATATTTTTATTTTGTGACAACTTACTAAGTTGTCATACAATTTTGGTTCAAATTATAAGATAACGCACATCAACATGCTATATTTGCGGCAATTTTTTTAAATTACACCAAAAGTTGTGACAAATGAAAATAGTGTGACAATTTTTTAAAATTATATTTGTAGAAAGCTTTTAGCATAGAATTTTAAGCGACAATTTGTGACAATTATTTATTTTCATATAAAATTTTGTTTGTGTATTTATACTATTATGTGATAACCTTTGTTGTCGAACGCGACATGATGAATTTTTTTTCTTTTTTACTTTTCAATCTCTAATTTACTATTTTCTTCTGTAAAAATTTATAGCCATTTTTAACAATTTTCACCTTTCTCACTTTCTTGACAAACCTCTTCGGACTATTTGGTTTTATAAAATTTGGGGAGTCCTTATATAATATTAGAAGTTATACAGTACGATTGGTACATCAAGTCATCCATGTGTGATCAGTGGAAATTATACATATTTATTTAGGTATTAATTGAATTAAAATAGAGCTTAAACGGAGAATATTTGACTAATTAATTATGTTTTAGGTTGCTATAAAGTAGCAGTGGCAAAAGGACCAGAAATCTGTTCACTCAAGCTAGAGATTGCTGGAATTGAGGAGATAAAAAGATAAAGGCTCGCAACCTGATCACATAAGCTGAGAAGGTTGTTGAATTAGGCTTTATTGTTGCTGTTTCTAGAAGGAAAACAGTCCAGAAGGCTCTGAGGACAATCACATGGAAATAAAGGAGACAAGAAGTGGCAACACCTGCAGCAACCACCCTCTAGCACATGGTGACACGCCATCCACATGGAAAAGAGAGAAAGGAATGAGCAGAATGTTATGGAGTGTCCTTTGTTTTATTCAATTATTTATTTGTAGTACGCATGTGATAAATTAGCCCTTAAAGACTTGTCTATTAGTGCTCATTATTGTTATTTTTATTTTTGTAATGTTATGAATTTTTGTCTAGTTATTTTTATTTTCTGTCTTGCAACTCTAAGGCTGCTTGGTGCATGAGCAGAAGCAGCAAGTAAGCTCGTCCAGCAGGCTTGAGCCTGCTTGGCAGGCATGAGTAAGTGATCTCTTTTATTATTATTTATGAGTAATATTTATTGGCAATTGTTTTATTGTGTAATTATTTCACATTAAGAATGGCCGCCTCATACTAAGTAGATGTAATGAGACCGAGAGGAGATTTAGACTATGGAAAATCCATAAAACACATGTAATCTATGAGATCGAGAGGAGATTAGTTTTATGCTAGAGGTTTTATCCTTGATAAATGCTTGTAGAACTTAAAGCGTGAAAGGTTAATCTATGATGAAGAGATTTAAGTAGGTTGACCTTTTTAGAATCTATATAAGGGAAAAATCTAAATATGGTGAATTAAGAACAAGAAACTTTAAATCCATGTGCTTAACAAATAAGGAAGAGTTAACTGAAAGTGTTTGACGTTGCTTGCTCAAGTCTGTGTTCGTTATTATTGTTATTATCCCACAAGTTATATTTCAAGCAACCTAAACTCTGCTGTTATTTAATTTTATTTATTGTTATAATTCGATTACTATTAATTAAATCCAAATACTTGAAAGGAAATCAGATTTATTAATCTACTTGAATAATTAAAAATTGGTTACTCTTAGTCCCTGTGTATTTGACACTTGGATTTGCAATTTTTATACTACGACTGACCTAGTGCACTTGCTAGTGTCACTTTTGGATATAATAGTGAGCCAAGTCAATAGCATTATGAAAAATTGCACTCTAACCAATAGAAAAATAACACGTTGTAATTAATTAATTATTTGTTTACTATGATTATTTAAATAAAAATTCTATGAGTTAAAATATAAATCCGAAATGCTAATTTATCAACCCTAGACCTACAATATATGACGTGACATGATTTTATGGACTTGACACACAGATAACGTAGTGTTCCAGATGTATTTTATAATTTCTCATAAAATACAAAATGAAAACACCAATTTTATTGCATCAATAATTTATTTAAATCTTAATTTACTTTATACATATTTAATTAAAAAAAAATCCTGAATTCTATCCCACCAACCCAACATTGACCCCACCACATTTGACAACTTTTTATGCTTTCTCATATTTAGCAAACATGAAATTTTTGTCTCATGATTAATCTATTAATCTCAATTATTATCTCTGCAATCATGGTTTGCAACTTATTTTTTCCTGAATGTTTTTAATATTTTACTCAATTACCCTTTTACTTTTTTTTAAGCCAAATGAATTTATCAAAAGAAATAAAAATATAAGATAAGAGAGAAATTTTATTATGGAGATCAAATAATGTGGTGGCGTTGGTTTTAGTGTTGATGATATTTAGTAAAATGAAGTATAACTGTAGAGCAGTGTTGTGTGCGTTTTAACGAGCAAGTGCACACGATCACAACAAGTATAAAACAACTTTATAAGTCTGAGTATCGATCCCATGAGGGATGTGAATGAAGACTACTAGATTCTTAAAATCTTTATGTTATCCAATGGAAAAAGATGAAAGTGATAAACTAATCTACCTACATAGGGCGACCATAAGAGAGTAAGGGAGGGATAGAACAAGGATAAAAAGTAAGTTAAGGTGTTGGGATCCTATTGAAGTCTAGCTAATCATGTATTTACTTGGGTTTTTGAGTTAGGAAGTTAGGTACTTTCAGCAAGAATTTAGGCTAAGGCAATGGTCAAGCTACAAAGCTGACTATCTTATTCTCTCTAACCGTTTGGTCATTCACTTTAAAGGAAACTAAGATACAATAAGTTCAATGAAAGTCAGGCTAAGTGTTAGTTAAACATGAATCATTCAATAATAGATTAGAAGGCTGAAAACTCTAGATCTAAGGTTCAAGAGCCAATAGCCAATGGTCAATCATACCTTTAAGATCGAATTATGGGTAGCTAAGCCATTTATAGATGCTGAAACAGGAAGCTACCAAAGGGCCATTTGCTGGATTGAAGACAAAGACAGCTTGAAGGAGATGGAAACCCATTAAATGATTCCTACCATGAACGTTTTTAAAGCTGGTGAAAGAAAATGGGTTCTTCAATTATTTTGGGAAAGTTGTAGTTGCAGAAGAGAGAAGGATGGAAGATGGGTTTCATGAATGTGATTGCTCAAAAAACGATTCAATTATTAGGAAGATGGCATTTGCAAAAGGAAGAAAGATAGCTGTTGCAAATGAACATATGATTGTAAATTTTTTGTTTAATTGTTTCTTAATTGATTGACTGATTTTCATTAGTATAACATAAAATATAAATTAAAAATCATTCGTATTTTTTTTTAAAGTTGTTTAATACATAAAAATATTTGCTATTGCTTGAAATACACCTTTAAGTTCTAATTATTTTCATTTGAATACTTATTCTACGTTTTATATATGAACACATTACAAGGTAAAAAAAAAAAATTCCTCGCTTTTCTAATGAGTGAAATTTTTTTCACTAAGGTATAAGTAATTATACCTTTGTATCTTAAGGTATAACCAATGTATAATCACTGTAATAGTGTATCTTAAGGTATAACTAAGGTATTGTAATATTGTATCTTAAGATATGACTAAGGTATAACTAAGGTATAATCATTGTAATAGTATATCTTAAGATATAACTAAGGTATAATCACTGTGAAAGTGTTATTATACCTTAGTTATATTTTTGATACTCTTATTATACCTTAGTTATACCATTGTATAACTGTTATAACCTAGTTATACCTTTGATACTCTTATTATACCTTACTTATACCTTTGTATAACTATTATACCTTTGATGCTCTTATAATACTTTTTGTTACACTGATTATACCTTAGTTATACCTTTAGATACACTGATTATACTTTAGTTATACTTAATGATACACTGATTATACCTTATTTATACCTTCTGATACACTGATTATACCTTTTTTATACATTGTTTGTATCTTATTTATACATTGTTTTAGTATTACAGTGTATGAGTAGTGTTTAACAGTGTAAAAGTAGTATGTAACAGTGTATAAGCAATGTATAACAATGTATTTGTAACTTGTATAAATATTATACCTTAGTTATACCTTGAGATACGCTGATTATACTACAGTTATACATTATTTATACCTTTGTAAAATAGTTAGCCCCTGTTTATACATTGATTATACCATCTGATACTTTGATCTGATGAGGATATTTTCCTAGATTAGAATTCTTCCGATTATGAATTATGTAAATATAGCATGTATCCTAATTACAGTGCCATTACTTCTAAAGGAAGAAACCTTCTCTAAGACGGATTCCTAAAACCTATTAGTGTTGTATAGGTATGTAACATTAATCAATGGAAAAGCCAGGGTTGTAATTTGTTTCATGGTATCAAAGCTAGGGTTTCATTATGTCTAGCACATCTTCTCTCTCTATAATTGTAGCCCACCTTACAAACCAAAATGCTAGTTCTATTCTTATCTCATCAATTTCTCTCTATATATACATATTACAGTCCTTTTTCTTTTTCTCTAGTTTGAGTTGGTTTTTAATAATCAGTTGCGGAGCAACAGACTACGTACATATGATTGTAAAATTTTTGTTTACTTTTTCTTAATTGATTGACTGATTTTCATTAGTATAACATAAAATATAAATTAAAAATCATTGGTATTTTTTTTTATTTGACTGATTTTCACTGGTATAACATAAAATATAAATTAAAAATCATTGGTATTTTTTTTTTAAAGTTGTTTAATACATGAAAATATTTGCTATTGCTTGAACTACACATTTAAGTTCTAAATATTTTCATTTGAATACTTATTCTATGTTTTATATATGAACGCATTATAAGGTAAAAAAAATTCCTCGTTTTGCTAACGAGTGAAATTTTTTTCACTAAGGCATAAGTAATTGTACCTTTGTATCTTAAGGTATAACCAAGGTATAATCACTGTAATAGTGTATCTTAAGGTATAACTAAGTTATAATCATTGTAATATTGTATCTTAAGATATGACTAAGGTACAACTAAGGTATAATCATTGTAATAGTATATTTTAATATATAACTAAGGTATAATCACTGTGAAAGTGTTATTATACCTTAGTTATATTTTTCATACTCTTATTATACCTTAGTTATACCATTGTATAACTGTTATAACTTAGTTATACTTTAGTGATACCTTTGATACTCTTATACCTTACTTATACCTTTGTACAACTATTATACCTTTGATGCTCTTATAATACCTTTTGTTATACTGATTATATCTTAGTTATACCTTTTGATACACTGATTATACCTTAGTTATACTTAATGATACATTGATTATACCTTATTTATACCTTTTGATATACTGATTATACCTTATTTATACATTGTTTGTACCTTATTTATACATTGTTTTAGTATTATAGTGTTGAGTAGTGTATAACAGTGTAAAAGTAGTATGTAATAGTGTATAAGTAGTGTATAACAATGTATAAGCAGTGTATAACAATGTATTTATAACTTGTATAAATATTATATCTTAGCTATACCTTATGATACACTGATTATACTATAGTTATACATTATTTATACCTTTGTAAAATAGTTAGCCCCTGTTTATACATTGATTATACCATCTGATACTTTGATCTGATGAGGATATTTTCCTAGATTAGAATTCTTCCGATTATGAATTATGTAAATATAGCATGTATCCTAGTTAGAGTTCCATTACTTCTAAAGGAAGAAACCTTCTCTAATACGGATTCCTAAAACCTATTAGTGTTGTATAGATATGTAACATTAATCAATGGAAAAGCCAGGGTTGCAATTTGTTTCATTGTATCAAAGCTAGGTTTTCATTATGTCTAGCTCATCTTCTCTCTTTATAATTACCACCGGCACTGATGTGTCCGGCACAGCCACCACTCCCCCTAGCAACACAACCCCCACAACTCAATTTTTATTCCCACTGCCGCTATCCTTTCCACCCTTTTCAACCACCACATCCCTTATTTTTCTTCAATTTCCCATGGCAATCCCTTAATCGGTGCACTCTCCATCACCACCCCAACATATACCTCATCGGCCCATCCTTTTTCATAGACTTTTCCCTCGCCGATGTTCATCAACACATGGGCTATTGCAGCTCCAACATCTATGTTCACCGAATAAACATTTTCAATCCCTCCATCACTACACAACTCGTTAAATCCACCTATCTCCTTCCCTAATCTCACCGGTATTATTACATCAAAACTAAATACCACCAACTTTATGCTATGGAAGGGTAACTTATGCCTTTGTTGAAGGGACGTCGGCTTGTGCATCATATTGATGGAGTTCAACTTGCATCAATTCAATTCTTACTGAATGGAAGGGAGAATTTAGATTATACTGCATGGGACCAGCATGACTAGAAAGTATTAAGTTAGATATTTGGTTTGATTGAGCCAAATTTGATGTCGTACGTTAAGTGCCACCAGTGTGTTTGAAGCCTCGGGATTGCGTGCACATATCTGACATTTGCGAACTCAACTACTCATAATCAAATAGGGAAGTGATTATGTTGTTGCTTATATTCAAACGTGTAAAACTATTTATGATCACTTGAGGAATTTGCAATGTAAAATGACTGATGATGAACTTTGTGATGTTATTTTGATAGGATTACATGATGATTACCATCAATTTACTTGTACTCTGGAAACTAAACTAGATCTGTTTACTTTTGATGATCTTTATACAGTGCTTTTAACTGAAGCAATACATATTAATAGGGACCGTGCAACTAATGTTGACATTTAGCCCACAGCTCTTATTGGTGCTCATTTTCAGACCTTTTCTATGGGTCGTGGATGTGGTGGTGGAGGACGGTAGTCTAGAAGAGGTGGTAAAGGTGCTGGCCGATCCTATTCCACCTCTTCACATCAAAATTTTGCTCAATCGGGTTGAACTGTTGATATCAATCAAGTGGTTTGCTTTAAGTGTTGGGAAACCGGACATTATGCCAACAAGTGCCCCACTTCGAACCAAAACCTAAACTTGAGATCCCTTTCCACAAATCTGGCCACCACATCGAACACATTGCAACCTTGGATTATGGACTCCAGCGGCTCTCATCACTTGACCTCAGACTTGGAAAACCTTCATCTTCATTCTAAGTATACCAGTCCTGAAGAGGTCTCCATCGGTAATGGTTCTAAACTAAAAATCTCTAGTGTTAGGTCTTTTTCTTTTAACATTGGGTCTGATTCCTATTCGTTTCATAACAATTTACATGTCGTCATTCAACTCAGAATTTATTATCTGTTTATGCCTTAACTAACTCTAATCCTAAATCTGTGGACTTTTCTCTGATTGTTTTGTCATTAAGGATTTGCAAATAGGGAGAGTTCGATGTTGCAGCCTAAGTAACATGTCCACATATGCCCAAAAAAATGGTATTGCTGAACGTAAGCATCACCATGTTGTTGAAACAGGTATCACTTTACTTAATCAACCAAAATTACCTCAGTCTTTTTGGTCTTATGCCTTTGACACTGCAGTCTATCTTATTAACCGCACTCCTATGGCTCAATTGCAGTATACATCACCTTATGCTAAATTATTTAAAGAATCACCTGATTATAATCTTTTTACAAGTATTTGGTTGTTTATGCTTTCCATGGCTTCACCTTTATTCTAAAAATAAATTAGAATCTAGCACCACACCTTGCATTTTTATTTGTTATAGTAAACTCCATAAGGGATATCGTTGTTATGATCCTCAGTCTGCCAAAATTTTTGTCTCACGTCATGTTTTATTTAATGAACATGTTTTTCCTTTTCGAGATCAAAGGGATGCAGAGCTGCCATCTTCACTAATTCCAGGTCCGATCCAGCCAGCTCTACAAATACAATTTCCCACACCACAACTTACTTCACCTACACCAAACCCTATGGACCCTATTGAATCGAACCCTCCTACTCACCTAATTACTCTAAAAGAACAACCCATCACATAAACCGAACCCATAAATCACCTAACCAACCCGGTTTTTGAGCCACCTGTAGCTAATGTCCATATTCCCGACAATACAGTAGCCACCGTTCCTTTTACAGTTTATCTCATAAGTTATGGTCCCTAGCAAAATATGGCTTGACCATATCCTAAGACTAATTTGACCCATAACATGCTCACCCGATCGAAAACCAGTTCATTAAAACCATAAGCATTTTCTTATACTCTTGAGCAGGTTTTTGAACCCATATGTTATACACATGCCATGAGGCACCCACAGTGGGTTGATGCCATGCATACTGAATATCAAGCATTTCTCTCGAATCAAACCTGGACCTTCTTTCTCCTCATTCATCACAGAATTTTGTTGATAATAAATAGGTATTTTAGGTCAAGCAAAAACATAATGGTACAGTGGAGCGTTACAAAGCCCGTTTAGTTACCAAGGGTTTTCATCAGCGACCTGGAGTGGGTTTCTTTTAGACATACAACCCAGTTGTTAAACCAACCATTATTCGTACTTTGTTATCTTTAGCTGTTTCTCTTAAGTGGCACACTCTTCAGCTTGATGTTTCTAACACTTTTCCACCGGGTGATTTGGAGGAGGCCGTGTATATTTCTCAACCGATTGGTTTTGTAGATGCTAAAAGGCCCAACTTTGTTTGCAAACTATAGAAGTCTCTCTATGGTCTCCAACAGGCTCTCCAAATGTGACATAAAAAATTGACTGATGCTTTACGCCATTATGGTTTTCCTGATTCTAAATCTGATACATCATTCTACTTTTATCACTCCGGTGACATCTCTATTTTTTGTCTCATTTACTTTGCAAGCTCTTATCACTACTCTTCACTCTCAAATTTGCTATTAAAAATCTTGGCCGGATGTCTTATTTTTGGGGTATTGAAGCACATTGGCAATTGGATGGATTATTTTTGAATCAGTTGAAATATGTTAAAGGTTTGCTTGCTAAAGCTAGGATGGCTGATTGCAAAGGCATGTCTGCTCCCATGTGCCTAAAAACTCAACTTCGTTTTGGTGATCGTTTTCCATATGCTGATCCTATAATATATCAATGTATTATCAGCAGCCTTTAGTATCTCACATTAACTCGGCCTGATATTTCCTTTTCGGTGAATCGGTTGTCTCAGTTTATACATGCTCCTATAGAAAATCATTAGTCTGCTATCAAATGGGTTCTCTGCTGCTTTCCTTCCTCTTTAGTTCAGTTACATGGTTATAGCGATGCAGACTGGGCCAATAATCTTAATGACTGTAAATCCACATCCAGGTTTGCCATCTGTTTAGGCATGAATCTTGTTTCATGGTGTAGTAAGAAGCAAAGCATGGTCTCTCGCTCTTCTATAGGAGCCAAATATCGGGCTTTAGCCTTTGTCACTTATGAAATTAGTTTGTTGCATAATTTGATTTCTGGGATTGGGATTTCTTTATCCTCTCCTCTGGTTTTATGGTGTGACAATTTATCTGTTGCTTATTTAATAGTCAATCCTATCTTTCACTCTCGAAGTAAGCACTTAGAAGTTGACTTTTATTTTGTTTGTGACCGAGTTACACAAAAGTCTCTTGCTGTTCGTTACATCTTAACGGTTGACCAAAAAGCTGACATTTTACCAAAGCCTTTCACAACACTCGATTTGCTCTTTTGAAGTCCTAGTTGCACATGGTTTCCTCCCCCGTACAACTTGCGGGGGGGGGGGGGGGGGGGGTGGTGATGAGGATATTTTCCTATATTAGAATTCTTCCTACTATGTATTATGTAAATATAGCATGTATCCTAATTTGAATGCCATTACTTGTAAAGGAAGAATCCTTCTCCAATAGGGATTCCTAAACCCTATTAGTGTTGTTAATATATGTAAAATTAATCAATGGAAAAGCTAAGAGCTGCAATTTGTTTCATGGTCATACCTTTTGATAGACTGATACACTGATTTACCTTAGTTGTACCTTCTGATACATTGATTATACCTTAGTTATACTTACTGATGCACTGATTATACTTAATTATACCTTATTTATACATTGTTCAAACCTTATTTATACATTGTTTAAGCATTGTAATGTATAAGCAGTAGCAATCTATAACAGTGTATAACAATTGTACAATGGTATAACTAATGTATGATAAGAGTATAAAAGGTATAACTAAGGTACAACAATGATTATACCTTAGTTGTACCTTAAGATACAATATTACAGTGCTTATGCCCTAGTTATACCTTAAGATAGACTTAAGATACAGTCCCAATTATGCAGTCCAAAAAGATGCAGTCCTAATAATGTAGTCCTAAAATGCAGTTCCAAAGTGTAGTCCAAAAAGATGTAGTCCTAATAACAAAATGAAGTCCTAAAATGAAGTTTAAAAAGATGTTCTCCTAATAATACAAGCCCAATAACAAAATGCAATCGTAACATATGGTCCCAAAGTACAGCCTTAAAATGCAGTCCCAAAGTGCAGCACAAGATGTAGTCCCAATAATAAAATGTAATCCCAAAGTGCATTCTCAAAATGCAGTCCAAAAATATGTGCAATCCCAATGTGCAGTCCTAAAATGCATTCCCAAAGTACAGTCCAAAAGTCTAAATAATTAAATGGAGTGTCGAAGTGTAGTATCAAAATGCAATATAAGAAGATGCAGTTCCAATAATGCAATCCTAATAATAAAATGTAGTTCCAAAGTGTAGTAAGGTTTATTATAACAAAGGTATAACTAAGGTATAATATATAAGCAATGTATAACAATGTATGTATAATATTGTATAAGCAATGTATTTATAATACCTTAGATATACCTTGTGATACTCTTATTATAGCTTAAAAATGCCTTTGTACAACTGTTATAGCTTGTGATACTCTTATTTTACCTTACTTTCACCTTTGTACTTCTGTTATACCTTAGTTCTACCTTTGAAACTCTTATTATACCTTAATTATACCTTTTGATACCATTAGATGATACATTTGAAAAAAAATGAAAAAAAAAATATATACATATAAATCTCATTTTGAAGAAAAAAAATACTTTCTAAAATCGCATGACAAAAAATTAACAGATTGAGAGATAAATACACAGTTAGATTAAAATTATAAAAAGAAGAGAAAGAAATGTGGACGAACTAGAATAATGTATTTGAATAATTTTAAAAAGTTTGAAAGTGATTTTTGCAAGAGAAACATATATAATAGATACGAATTAAGAAGAAAAGACAATTCAACAATTATGAAAGAAGTAGAAAAGTAATTTTGAGAATGTAGAGTCCAAAACATGATCTCACACTACGGTACTTTTGACAATTTTCCCTTTTTTTTAATTTTTTATCGGCTTATTGAATTTTGAACTATTAACTAGAATTTTCTTTTCGGCGATTTGGCAAAAACACTTGGATTATAAGAATTTATTTCTCAAACATGAAGAAATGCTTGAATTCTCTTCAAAAGATGAAAATTAATAGTAAATATTTCTAAAATACCAAATTCCGTTATTCATAAATATATTCAAACTATAAAAAATAAAACACAAAATAAAATCCTGTAAATATTATATGTTTTACAATCAGAATTATAGGATAATAATTGTGTCACGAATGCCATATTGATATCTTAGTGTACCTTGACAAAATGATGGTGATATCTTCTTTATTCTGTTGGCATCACTATAAAATTCCAGTAAAACTCTTGTATATGTTTTTTTTTCACTTTTTCCTAATTTATAAATATATTTTCTAGTTTTTTGCACCATTAACACAAATTAAGAACAAATCATTTTTTATAATAAAATATATATTGTTTCAATAAGAGAAATAATACATCAAGGAAAAAAGGAAAATATCTCTATCATAATCAAAACTAAAGCTATATAGCAAATTCCACAAACAGGAAAAAAAGATTACAAAGGGCAGAAATAAATCCACAAAGGGTAGAACAAAAAATAAAAACTAATACCATAAAAAGTAATTTGAAGAAAATCTAACCATTGACAATTGATCCACCATTGCATGATAATAATTGTAACAGAATCTCCTGTTGGAAATTTGACAAATATTGGATTATATATTAGTGACTATTTGTCAACTTTGGGCCAAATTATATTATGGAAATGGAGCGTATTACATCAAATGATTAGTGTCATTGTATAGTATGTAACATGAGCTTTCCAACGGTATATAATTTACCCAAAACGGACAAGTAGTGAATGAGAATCCTAGCCCCGAGCCTTCATAGACCCAATGCGCACCCGCACGACGTGTGCTTCACGAATGCCAGACAAGAATGAGCCACCATGGGCCTGCCTAATTTTTGCTTCGGTCCGACTAATTTCCTCCAGATATTTTTTGAGCCTCTTCATATTTTGTCAATTTTATTTTTTAATAAAAAATATAACTGCAAAATAAATTCTCTTAATGAGAGAATTAAGTCAATTTAATGTCATTTAATTCCATTTTATTAATCCTCTTTCTGCCTATTTCTTCTTGTTCCATTATTTGCAGAGGCTTACAATAATCCAAAATTCCTTTTCCACCTCTTCTTTGCAATATGATTCTTTCTAAACAGGTTGTTGTTTTCTTATTCTAGTGCTAGTTCACTTTGCACAGTTGAGTTCGCCTTTGAGAGTTGTTGTATCTTGGGAGACAAATCGCCACTACGGGCAGATAATTGTTTTAAGGAGACTGTGATTTCAAGTCTCGACTTCACGTGATAATTGCCTATTAAGGTTGAAAAGTATCTTATTTTCTGTTCTTCAATTTATTTGTATTATGTCTTTCCTTTTTTGTAATATGCAATTTACTTATATAAATTGTATTTGTGTCTACTGTTTCTAACATTCTTAAGATAATTATTCGTAGTACTTGGTTAAGTTTTTATAGGATTACCTTGACATTCTGGATATTTAATACCTTGACATTTGTAGAATCTTTTCAGACCTTTTACTAGATTATTTTGGACTGTTTAAACATTTGTTGTTTGTGAGCAGATGACCTTTTTACAAAACTCGCGGTGAAGCCGGAACCGGGGATTTTCTTTTTGAAGAGTGTGATGATGTGGTTTGAAAACGGGTCATTAATCTTTCTTAATAAAATCTTTCATTTTATTGGAAAAACCCTTTTGTAGAAACTTAATTGTAAGTGTGAATTTTGGAAAAAATAGGTTTTTAGAAAATCCCAATTTGAACTTAAAGATCTCGAAACCTAAATTTCGACATGAGATGCAAAGTTGCTACTCAGATCATCTCATCCGGAAAATTCCGGTACACCTCCCTACCATGTGTAGACGCGGTACTTAATTCAGAGATTCAGGGTTCGGGCAACAAATCTACTAATCCTCACTTATATTCAATTATTATTTCATAATGTAATGTTGCATTCACTTAATTCTACTAATTCTATCGTCTTTTTATTTTTAACCAATGCTCATGCAAATGACATAAATATGAAATCAAAATAAAGTGCAGAAAAGTAAAAGTACGGGAAAAGTAAATAGAGGCCAAATTATACAAACCATAAAATCCTCACAATTACAACCGCCTATAATACACGATGATCAAAAAAAGTTACAATCGCCTAGATACACAATTTAATCTATAAAATACATCCAAAAATAAAAATAAAGAAATATAAAAGCTGCATCCAAATACAGTTAGCACAAATAAATAACCAAAGACTCATATAGGACAGAATAGAGGTATTTTAGGAAGGGGGGTCATACATTTAGGGGGGTAACCGGGTCGACCCGATCGGTCGGCTCGATTAGACCTAGAACACGGTTTTTTGAAACGCCTTGTAGGTTTTTTGGATAAAAAAACAAATTTTGAAAACCATTTGGCTTATTTACATGCATTTTCCAACTTTAGTGGGCCGGATATCCCAGGACCCGGGGGTCCCGTTCGTGGGTGGGCCTAAATTAAATATCCATCTAGGGTCCAAAAAGAATGTAAACACACCAAAATTCAGTTTTGAATAGGAAAAGATGCAAAATTACAAGTTTGGGGCCTAAAAGGGCAAAACTGTAATTCTGCCTTGACTACAGTCGCGCCATTGTAGATTACAACTGCGCCACTGTAGCTTATAGCCGCGGGGCTGTAATGCTCCAGAATGTGTTCGGGCCTTCTTTTCTCGTTTTTAAAAATCGTTTTGCAAATTTAGCGATTTCCCCTCAACTACAGCCACGCCATTATAGGTTACAGCCGTGCCACTATAGCTTACAGCCGCACCACTGTAGGTTACAGCCGCGCGGCAGTAATCATCAAGTGGGGCAGCTGTAACTGGAATCGCTTCCAAAATTGCAAAAAAAAAAACTCAAAAACAAAAACAAAAACAAATAGCACCCAGAATGAATTTAAAAGGATTTTTAAGGCCTCTTAGAATATACCTTGTCTGTGTTCCAGTGTTTTGGACCACCAGGGATGGATTCGGATGCCGGGAAATGCCTTGCAATCACGAACAACCTAAAAATGTGTGCGATCTTTGAAGCCCAAGTGGAACCCCGAATGAGATTGAATGTGAGATTATGGTCTAAGAATGTCCCTAGAAAACTAATCCCTCTAAAGTTATGATGATTTAAACGGATTTTTTTTTAGGTTTCTTTGATTATTTAGGATTAAAACACTCTATTTTAATCTTTTCTCTTAAAAACCCTAAGTGTAGATGTGTTTTTCCTTAATTCTCTCTAGTCTCTCCACTCTGCAATTTTTTGTCTACTGTTCTTAACCCTAAAATTCGATCACAATCAATTTTTATCTCTTATTTTGGTTAGAAATCCGAATTAAATGCTGATTTGGACAAAAAAAAAGGAAATCTGATGATTACAGTCGCGCCGCTGTAGTACAGCCACGCCACTGTAGTACAACCGTGTGGCTATAGGCATTACAGGGGTGCGGCTGTAGTGACCAGATTAGCCTATTTTGCTTATTTTTCATTCTTTTCTTCGGTTTTCTTAAATACTCACTCGAATTCCTTCGGGATTCTGTGCCAAGATGTTGGGATTCGTCATTGGAAAAATAACGTGGCGCAGCGGAAAATACACCGTTTAAAATTTCCTAGAATCCACCTATCGTGTCCAATTACCATTAGAATAAAACAATTAAGAATCAAGAGAGATTAACTCACCGGATTCGTCTCCTCTAGAGACTGCTGCAGAATCGTTACTTGAAACTGCGATCTCCAAAGTCCGGTGCACGACCAACTATTGAGCGGGAACCGGTGCTAGCCGAAGACGCGAAGGAATGGAGGTTTAATGCTGGGATTTTTGGCTGTTTTGGGGCTGCTGTTGGTGGCTGAAATTTCCAGCAATTAATTAGAGTTGAATTAGGGTTTCATTGCTTAAGTGTGCCCTTATATAGACACCTTGTCTAATTGGGTTCTAATTAGGTTAATTAAACCCAAGCCCACTAGGATTATAATTACATAAATAAACTTTAATTAAAAAGTATATACTATGTAATTTAATTCCATTTGGCTAAATTTAATTACCCCTAAATAAAATTAAATCACACTTAAGTTAATACAATACATGTATTTAATTTTCCTACTTAGGAAAATTATTTAATTAATTATTTACTTTATGTAATTCAATTAATTGATAAATTAATTAATTACATTATGTAAACTTATTAATTAAATTAAATTCAACCCAATGTCAATTAATTACCTTGACACCAAATGTCTACTAATTAATTAACACATTCCTTCCAATGTACATTACATGTACAATTTCAATAAGTTCCAGCTCAGTTGATCTATGTGCACGATCCTATGGGTCTGTCTTTATGTTGGCAGTAGGCCCAAGGCCCACAGACTGTAAGTGGGTTCTAGCAAACCATTACAGCCCCCAATTAAGACAGAGATGCAGCAGTCTTTAGAAGACACTCACCCGGTAGTAATCTCATATTGTCCTTTACCTAACGATATCGATATGAATAAACAAGAGGCATGGTGTCCGTCATCCTCTTCTGTTGTTTATTATATTTCTTGATCTTGAGTTGACTGATTAATCAAATAAGCAACCAACTTATTTGGGTATGGCCATACACTTATCAGTCCCACTCATCAAGTGGCCAATGATATCATCTCGGTGTTACCCGAGTGGCAATTCCATCACTTCATCATCAATATCAACATGTTCACCGGTCCACCCAATCATACCCATATTTAGCATCCTTTTACAGACCTGTTAGGCGTATGTCAAAGTGAATCAGATTCCATATCGATATTATAATGAAATCTGGTCTGAGGACAAAAGAGACCTACTCAAGAAAGACCTATGACGTGACAACCATGTGGCTTTCTTGTGCGGATCAATCCAGTCCCATGTCAACGACATGTACCTATATTCATGACTGACTATACAAGTACTATGGCTAGTTAAGAACTACCATACAGTCATCGAATATACAAGTCTGTGGTTCTATTCGTTCACACGATTAGAACAAACCTGGGATATGTTTTATGATTATCAATCAATGGATACTCTACTCATATTATAGCACAAGATATAAATGAAATAGATTAATTGCCTTTATTAATGTGACACAAATAATGTATTTATACAATGAATCTTAATGTATAATACAAAATACAAGAATCCAATGCCCTAAGAACAAGGGCACACCAACACAAGACTTGTCACCCACATTCGGGTCACCTGAGATATTTTTGGCATCATACCGGTCATTCCAAATCCGCTTCACATTTATCCATGAAAAAGGTAATAATGGCTTTCATCACCGAGGTCGGGAAAAAACCCGTGCTCACAGGCTGCCCCTCGCGTAACCATAGTCGACTTGAACGGGTGCTTGTGCCCGGTTCGAGTTTGGTCCCATGATAGGGAGCACAGTGAGAAGGAGAAGAGGATGTACCTAGTGGCTCCTCCTACGTCGACTAGCTTGATGTCTGTAGGGACTTGTCTCGGTTATTTTGCGAAACAGCGGTCTTGCCCAGGTTAATTTGATTTTTTAGGGACTTACTTCGACTCTGTTGTGAAGCATAGGATTTCGCCAGAATTGGTTTGATGTTCTCCAAGGACGTGCTTCGACTCCATCGTGAAGCACAAAACTTTGCCCAGATTGTATTGGTTTTCTAGGGTCGTGCTTCGACTCCATTGCAAAGCAGAGGACTTTGCCCAAATTGTATTGGTTTTTCAGGGACGTGCTTCGACTCCATTGCGAAGCAGAGGACTTTGCCCGAATCAGATTCTCCTTGTGAATTGATGTTCATGAAGGTGAAAGGTATTTTGGTAATTTTGTAGCTTGGAAAGTTGGCGTCCTTTGGGGGAAGGTTATTTTGGTAATATCACCTCTAGTGGAGCCTATGTCACTAGGGGAAGACATATTTCGATGATTTGGTTTCCCGTGAAGCTTGCGTCACTCAAGGGAAGTTGTTTTAGACATTTGGTAGTTTCATTACTAATAAAAGGGCATTTTGGTCATTTCACTTATAGTGGGGCCTGTGTCACTGAAGGAAAGGATAATATTGTTTCCCGTGAAGCTTTTATGGCTGGGGAAAGATGCTTTGGTGATTTGAGAAGCTTGATGATCTCCTTTGATGTTTTGAAGTTGTTTCGGGTACGTATTCGTTCCTTGATCAATAATTTTGGAAACAAAAATTTTTGCCCCTTCGATCAAGAATGAATATGGACTGAATATCTTACCCCTTGATATCATTGAAATCAGCTCTCTGTGGCGGAGAAATATGGTTGAAATCAACTCTTTGTGGTAGAGCAAACCATTAAAGTTGGCTCTCTGTGGCAGAGCAATACCATTGAAGTCGGCTCTCTATGATGGAGCGATACCATTAAAATCGACCCTCTGTGGTGGAGCAATACCATTGAAATTGGATCGGGGTACATATTTATTCCTTGATCGATAATTTTGGAAACAAAAATTTTTGGCCCTTCGATCAAGAATAAATACGGCTTGATTGTTTTGCCCCTGGATACCTGTAAAAGACAAGGAATACCCTTCTCAGAATTTTATTATAAGGATGAATTCTGAAATTGAGAACAGTCTCTTACTTGCGATTTGAGGATGCCCTAGTGTCAGGTTATTTCCACTTTTGGAGTACTCATGGCTCGAGATAGCCTGATGATTACAGCATGTACCTGTACTTTAGTACACATTGTTGCGTGTATGCATGTGTGTGTGTGTATGTTTTAAGTGTATGTGTATGTGCATGTCCTGGATGCATATGCATATGATTATGGTGCTTTTTCATATTTTGTTTGTTGCAGATGACGATTGGGATCAAGCACCGTGTGTCTGCTCGTTTGAGAACAGAGGTTGACCAATTACGTTAGCGGGTCACCAAGCTGGAGGTCATGAATCAGATTTTCAGGGACTGGACGGATGATGAGGATACCCAGATGAGTCTGTCCTTGGTGGGATATCGCATTGAAGTTTGGTTGATTGACCTGGTTGCTTGCTCCACTAGGCATAAGCGTGAGGCACTAGCTTTGATGTACCCTAATTTTTACAGGATTAGAGTTGTCTGAGCTTGATACTACTATATAACTTTTGTTTTATTTTCATTGCTTGTCCTAATTTTTGCATAGGTCGCCCTTTTTGGGTTTTCAGCCTATCAGATTGTCTTTATTTTTGCCTGAACTGCCCTTTCGGGTTTTCAATTCAGCAGACTTTATTTTATGCCCTAGCTTTTGCATAGACCACCCTTTTTGGGTTTTCGATCTATCAGACTGTCCTAATTTTTGCATGGACCCCCTTTTCGGTTTTTGATCCATCGGACTTTTTTTTTTATTGAAGTGAGATGCATGTAAATAGAAAATGTGCACATCCATACGAATTCAATTTCAAACAGACTTGGGACATTTAACCTGAACAGAAAATGACATTCATTCATTCACTCATTTATAATGCTTTAGCACAATGCACATCAAAGATGAAATGAAGCTCAGGACTGAATCAGTAATGGTATCTGTCTCAACCGGACCCACACCTGCCACCAACTGGTCTTTGTAGATTTTCCCGCTGATGCTGCTTGCCTCTCTATCCTAACTTTTGCATGGACCGCCTTTTCAGTTTTCAATCCATCGGACTGTCTTGATTTTTGCATGGATCACCTTTTCGATTTGTGACCCATCAAACTTTTTTTTTACACGTAACAGTGCCTGGGCTTGCCTGGGTTGATGGGGCTAACGACTTGGTCTTTGTCTCCCCTGGTGGAACAGCTTCCATCCTATAAGCTAAGGAGTATGACGTTTCTTTAGTGTGTACCCTGATGCTAGTTTTGCGTCCTTGCAAAGCAAATGGTAATTTGTCGACCCATATTTTGTAGGTGCCACTACTTTTGACAGAATCCTTTTGAAGGATTTATTGGCCGCCACTGTAGCCCCGTTGGTTTGTGAGGGATACAGAGATCATCTATGATGTCTAACCCTTTATTTTGGAGCACTGCTTTATTGCCCCTAGGAATTGTACTCCATCATCAGTCATGACATAATAGCACTTTTTTTCTTTTTTTTTTTTAGAAGTGACATTCATATATAGTTCTGCTTCTACCCACTTTGAGAATTGGTCGACGATTGCGACCATGGTGTGATGTCCGTTCGACACCAGTGGTTTTATTTTGCTGACACTGTCAATATGTTGTGACAATTGTCCTTTTTCTGGTTCGAGTTTATGAAGCTCCTGTTTGGCTAGTTTCATCTTTAAACCCTTTGGAACTCGGTGTTCAGTGATTTTTCTGTCACCTCGGTACGACGTCGTTCAGTCAGGTAAAGATTTTCATGTTCTTTTGTGGTATGTTGCAATTTTCTTTACTCTCATCAGGCGTGAGGTCTTTCAAGACGGATATCATTTTTGGGTCATCATCTGTCCCTAGATTCATTTTATGCATTGATGTATCATGTGTGTTAAAGGCATTAAATGAATGTTTGGATGCATGCACAGTTCCATCCAAAAAATATCACACAAGTAATTGAAATCAAACTCTATTAAATTAAACACCTTAGAGGCCAAATTGTTCACATGATTGATAATAACGATAAAATAAATTAAATTAAAACATCAAAATGACTATCGCCTCCACATGCGGAGGGTCTTCCCTTTATTGCAGCGTCATGGTCCTTAATGTCTTGTGAACCCGAATCATCCGAGGTTAGGCAAGGGATTATTCTGAATGCTAGGTTTCAAAGGCGGGTCGATAATCTTTCCATCAGCGACCAACTACTTGATTGCCTTAATCAACTGGGTGCATTCGTTCGTGCGGTGACCCGTCATCACATGGTAAGAGCAGAAATTGTCTTTATTCGCCTCAGCCGAAGGTGAAAATGGCCTCAAACTCTACAACAGACCAGCTTTTCTACACTTAGCATAGATCAGGCTTACTGACTCAGCCTACGGACTAGTGACCCTTTGAGGAGTCTGCCTTCCTTGGATCATGGCGATCACCCCCGCCTCATGCACTTCGAACGGAGCAGCATCCAGAGTTGTCTTAGCACTGGACCCCATTGAAGTAGCCTTAGAGCTGCTGCCCTTGTACCCTTGAGAGTACCCTTGGTTATTTCTGTAGGAGCCCGAACCTTGTCTGCCTCTCTGTTCCTCTTCCCCGTATCGCTCAATACGCTTGGCAAATTCAACCACTTCATTGAAGGAGTGGAATCTCTTCAGTTTCATTTTATCCTTGTATTGGGGCAGACTACCATCCACCAGCTTCACAATGAGCGACTCCAACTTTGGTGCCCCATCCACCAAAACTTGCACATCCATCCACCATTTGTAGTAAGCCAGGAAGGACTCATTTGGCTTCTGGCGGATTCTCTCCAGGTCTTCAAAGGTAGTCTCTACTTGGGTATTGTAAGCGTACTACTTTACAAAATCTTCAGATAGGTCCTCCCAAGTAGAACGGGTGTATAGAGGTATTTTCATATACCACTTCGCCGCAGCACCCCTTAGAGTAGTCAGAAATAGCTTTAAGAGATGACCTTTCCTAATCCCTATGCTAGTCATCAACCTCACATAACTATCTACATGGGCTTCTAGCCGGCCTTCCCTGGTGTACGGAGGCAGGTAAGGCATCTGAAAACCAGCTGGGAGCAACTTTCCTCCATCAGCCATCAAAGTAGTCAGGTCAACATACTTAACAAGGTTATAATGGACCATCTCCTTCAGCTTAGGTAGCATGGCTTCAATATCAGAAAATTTCTGATTGAGGCATTTCTCTAGCATCCTCTCAATTGAGGCTTCCCTTGCCTTCTCAAAGGCCTCATCCTCCTCTGACTGACGGTTAGGTTCTTTGTGGTTAACCACTCCACCACTTCCCCCGGGAAGGCTTCCTACAACACCATTAGTAACTTGGACAAACTATTGTCCCTCACTTCCAATCGAAGTCTGAGCTGGTAGAATAGTTTGAACAGGGATGGTGCTTATCACTGCTTACACTTGTTCCCTAAGAGTAGCCTTGAACTCGGCCGAGGTTAGGAAGCTCCTCATAAAAGCAGCCATATCAAAAGGCAAGTTTCCATTGTTTCCGTCGGCCATCTCTGCTCTATCAGCTTCTTCTAACAAAATTTGACTGTCAACTAGTAGAGTCAGATTGAACTCGTCTGAGGTTAGGAAGCTCCTCATAAAAGTAGCCACATCAAAAGGCAAGTTTCCATTGTTTCCGTCGGCCATCTCCGCTCTGTCAGCTTCTATAACAAAATCTGACTGTCAACTGGTAGAGTAGGCAATTGAATTTTGATCTCTCGATCTGAGTCTGACCCTGAACTGATCCCTTCCATAGTGACCGGCTCTGATTGAACTGATTGAACTGATGGGTTTGGCACTGACTCGACAAGAACTAACAGCTTTGAGGTTCGTCTCCAAACTGCATATTCAACATAAAGTTAGAGTCGTGGATGGATGTCAAGGACCTAGACTCGACACCCTAAATGACGTGTATGGTGTGTTCATGTTCATGATCAGATGATGCTTTATGGACACAGATGATGAAAATGACTTTTGTATTTTCTTTCTTTTTGTTTTGGATGTTCCAAGCATTTCCCATGCCATGCAAAAGGAAATGTCACATGTGGGCCGGCACACGGACAAAAATTTGACGCCTTCGGGGCACCTAGCGAATGTTATGAAATGGTCACATGTGTACCAACACACGAACAGTGGTTCAATGCTTTGTAGGTCAATGAAGGGACATGTGATATGGGAGCCGTTCCATAGACAGAGGTTCGATGCTTTTATGGTATCTTAGATGAGGTGATGTCACAAACAAGTCACGTGTAACTCGAGACACGGACATCATTTCGGCATTCATGGAACACCTTGCATGATTTAGGCCTGTTATGAAATGTCCTATTACAAGTTCTAATTCGACACTCATGGAGTACCTTGAATGAATTTTCAATGTTATGAAACAATCCGATGTGGATCGTGACACATAAATAAGACTTTAGTGTTGCCATGACACCATGATGAATGGACATGATATCATGTAATGGTATTGTATGGTCTGCCTCACGAACATGAGCCTAAGGCCGTTGTTGTCCCCTAATGGTGCAATGATGTAATGAAATGGCCAAGTGCAATCCGGTGCAAAGGCAAACACAGGTAATCTTGGGGACTCCTGATATGTCATGAGATGAAATGTCGTGAGGGGCATACTTAGAACATCCTTCAATTTAGATGGGATGAGATAATATGAATGCCCATGTCATACAGAATGCAAATGGCTGCACAAAAACATGGTTAGGATGCTTGACACACGAGATGATGTCATGTATGCTTTATGAGATGCGAGCACACAAGATGTATATGACATACGAGTAAGATGTTATGGCTTCAAGAAAACGTGGTTAGTATAATACCACACGTATGATGATGCTTGTGAATGGCTGCATAAAGATGTGGTTAAGAAACGGCACACGGATGATGCATTTTTGATGTTGCATGTAAAAAATGAAACCACCATAGAACAAATGTTAGCACACGCAACAATATGCTCACCCTTCCAACCTTATTCCTCCATTCGATTGGTCTCACATTCTTCCTAGATGTTGGGTCTCTTTGGTATCAACCGGGGATACCAAAGGCGCACCCTCAATGTCCATTTTCAAATATGTGTTTTGGTAACCCTAAGGGGGAGTTGCTAGGCCATTACATGAAGGTATGAGTCAAGCCAAGGGTCATACAGGTTCCCATAGCGAAAATATACTCCTCACTTCTTCCCACTCAAGGGTCCAAACGAAGGGGTTCGTACGAGGCTATGAGTGGTTTACCCCCTCGGGTGCCTCCAATCCTAGCGGAAGAGGTAGGTTACATTTAAAGATAAACCGGGCTTAAACAAGTGTTGGAGGGATTCAAGAAGAGAAAATGTCATGCTTATACAAATGCGAATGAAACATCAAATTATGATTTAATAATTAACTACAAGTGAGAATGTACTTCGATTGTTGCCTAAGTTCCTTAAGTTTTCATGAAAAACTTTTAAAAGAAACCGTTAATCCCCAGCGGAGTCGCCACTGTGAGCGGACGAATTTTTTACAAAACACGCGGTGAAGCGGGAATAGAGGATTTTCTTTTTGAAGAGTGTGATGATGTGGTTTGAAAACGGGTCTTTAATCTTTATTAAGAAAATCTTTCGTTTTATTGGAAAAACCCTTTTGTAGAAAACTTAATTGTAAGTGTGAATTTTGGAAAAAATAGGTTTTTAGAAAATCCCAATTTGAACTTAAAGATCTCGAAACCTAAATTTTGAAATTAGATACAGAGTCGCCACCCAGATCAGCTCATCCGGGAAATTCCGGTACAGCTCCCTACCATGTGTAGACGCGGTACCTAATTCAGAGATTCAGGGTTCGGGCAACAAATCTACTAATCCTCACTTATTTTCAATTATTATTTCATAATGTAATGCTACATTCACTTAATTCTACTAATTTTATCTTTTTTTTATTTCTAACCAATGCTCATGCAAATGACATAAATATGAAATCAAAATAAAGTGCAGAAAAGTAAAAGTATGGGAAAAGTAAATAGAGGCCAAATTATACAACCCATAAAAAGAAAAAGCTCTCATCCTCACCATTACAACCGCCTATAATACACAATGATCTAAAAAAGTTACAATCGCCTAGATATACGATTTAATCTATAAAATACATCCAAAAATAAAAATAAAGAAAAATAAAAGCTGCATCCAAATACGGTTAGCACAAATAAATAAAACACACCAAAGACTCATATATGACAGAATAGGGGTATTTTAGGAAGCAGGGTCATGCATTTAGGAGGTAACCGGGTCGACCCGATCGGTCAGCCCGGTTAGACCTGGAAAACGGTTTTTTGAAACGCCCTGTAGGTTTTATGGATAAAAAAAAAAATCCAATTTTGAAAACCATTTGGCTCATTTACATTCATTTTCTAACTTTAGTGGACCGGATATCCTGGAACCCGGGGGTCCCGTTCGTGGGTGGGTCTAAATTAAACATCCATCTAGTGTCCAAAAAGAATGTAAACACACCAAAATTTAGTTTTGAATAGGAATAGATGCAAAATTACAAGTTTGGGACTCAAAAGGGCAAAACTATAATTCTGCCTCGACTACAGCCGTGCCACTGTAGATTACAGCCACTCCCCTGTAGGTTACAGCCGTGCGGCTGTAATGCTCTAGAATGTGTTGCAGCCTTCTTTTCTCGTTTTTGAAAATCGTTTTACAAATTTAGTGATTTTGCCTCAATTACAGCCGTGCCACTGTAGGTTATAGCCGCGCCACTGTAGGTTATAGCCGTGCGGCTGTAACCGGAATCGCTTCCAAAATCGCAAGAAATCTCAAAAACACAAACAAATAGCACCCAGAATGAATTAAAAAGGATTTTTAAGGTCTCTCAGAATATACCTTGTCTGTGTTCCAGTGTTTTGGACCACCAGGGATGGATTCGGATGCCGGGAAACGCCTTGCAGTCACGAACAATCCAAAAGTGTGTGCGATCTCCGAAGCCCGAGCGGAACCCCGAATAAGATTGAATGTGAGATTATGGTCAAAGAATGTCCCTAGAAAACTAATCCCTCTAAAGTTATGATGATTTAAATGGATTTTTGTTAAGGTTTCTTTGATTATGTAGGATTAAAACACTATATTTTAATCTTTTCTCTTAAAAACCCTAAGTGTAGATGTGTTTTTCCTCAATTCTCTCTATTCTCTCCACTCTGTAATTTTTTGTCTGATGTTCTTAAGCCTAAAATCCGGTCACAATCAATTTATATCTCCTATTTTGGTTAAAAATTCGAATTAAATGCTGATTTAGACAAAAAAAAGAAAATATGATAATTACAGCCGCGCGGCTAGTACAGCCATGCACTGTAGTGCAGCCGCGCAGCTGTAGTGACCAGATTAGCCTATTTTACTTATTTTTCATTCTTTGCTTCAGTTTTCTTAAATACTCACTCGAATTCCTTCGAGGTTCCATACCAAGACTTGTCACACACATTCAGGTCACTTGAGATATTTCTAAGGTCATCCCAGTCATTCCGAATCTGCTTCACGTTTATCAGTGAAAAAGGTAATAATGGCTTTCATCACCGAGGTCGGGAAAAAACCCATGCTCACATTGTTCCAAATTAACAGTTCTTATTTGTGATTCATTTTTTGTGTTTCATTTGTTGATTCTAAAATTTCACTAACTTTGTTTGTTTGAAATTTCATATTGAAAAATGGCTGAGATTGTCCCACCTATTGGAGGCAATGGTTCTAAAACTAGCTAAGGCCAAAATAACCAAAATGGATAAAATGGTCCTAATGGTTCTAGGCTTGTTATGCCTAACGGTCCTGTAGCTGGTTTGGGTTCATACCCAATAACAGTGCCTGAAAGACCAGAAAAATTTGACAAAATGAATTTTAAGATGTGGCAGCAGAAAATGCTTTTCTGCTTGACTAGCATGCAATATCATGGGTTGCTGAAAGAAGATACTCCTGTTGTACCCGAGGGTGTGATGGATGCTTCTATTTAATTAGCTGTTGATGGTTGGAATCATTTGGATTTCCTTTGTAGAAACCACATTCTGAATGGATTGGCTCCTGATTTGTATCAGGTTTACACTGTTAAACGAAATGCATAGGAATTGTGGGACTCCTTAGATAGGAAGTATAGAACTGAGGTTGCTGGTGCTAAGAAATACTTAGTAGGCCAATTCCTTAATTACAAAATGATTGATTCTAAATTTGTTCTAAGTCAAGCGCAAGAAATCCAACTTTTGATCCATGGGATGCAAGCTAAAAGGATGGAGAGTAGTGAAACCTTCCAAGTGGCTGCAATCATTGAGAAATTGCCACGTAGTTGGAGTGATTTCAAAAACTATCTCAAGCATAAATGGAAAGAGATGTCTGTTAAGGATCTGATTGTTCGACTTCGTCTTGAGGAAGACAATAGAAGATCAGAGAGGAAATCTTCTGTTACTGTTAATCAAGTTGTGGCTAGAGCCAATGTTGTGGAGGTCAATAGAGACCCCAAGAAGGGCAAACAACCTGCTGGATCTAAGTCCAAATTGGGACCTAAAGGGGGCATTTCCAAGAAATCAAAGTTTAATAGGAAATGCTTCAATTGTAACAAAATAGGATACAAGTCCTCTGATTGTAGGCTGCCAAAAGGGTCAACAAAAAGGAAGCAAATGTTGCGAAAGAAATTGCTAAAGATGTGTCTGACATCTATCTGTGTGCAGTGATTTTTGAAGTGAACCTGATTGACTCGAACCCACAAGAATGGTGGCTTGATACTGGTGCTACACGCCACATTGGCTGTGACAAAGGGTTTTTTGCTGGATTGACTCTTACAAAGAAATGAGAGAATCTCTACATGGGCAATTCTGCTACTTCAAAGATCAAGGGACATGGAACTGTCATACTAAAAATGACTTCTGGGAAAGAAGTGAAGCTGCAAAATGTTTTGTATGTTCCTGAAATGAGGAAGCATCTGGTTTCTAGGAGCCTCTTGAGCTCACATGGCTTTAAGATGGTTTTTGAGTCTCAGAAATTTATTTTGTCTAAAGGGGTATGTATGTGGGCTAGGGATATGAATGTAATGGGATGTTCAAATTTAATTGTATCTCTTGTAAATCAAATTCAATTGAAATGAATGAGAATAATGTTTCTTCTACTTATATTATTGAGTCTTCTAAGTTATGGTATAGTAGACTTGGACATGTTAATTTTGATACGTTGCGACGTTTAATTAACTTGAATCATAGCCCCATGTTTCAAATTGATAAAAACCATAAACGTGAAATTTGTGTAGAGACAAATTGACAAGATCTTTTTTTCATTCTGTTAAAAGAAATTCAGAACCACTTGATCTTATACACACAGATATCTGTGACTTGAAGTTTGTTCAGTCAAGGGGAGGAAATAAATATTTTATTACCTTCATAGATGATAGCACAAAATACTGTTATGCGTATTTGCTTAAAAGCAAAGATGAGGCTTTAGAGAATTTGTTCTCTATAAGCAAGAAGTAGAAAACCAACTTAATAAAAAGATTAAGGCGGTAAGAAGTGATCGTGGTGGTGAATATGTTGCACCATTTAGCGATTTTTGCTCCCAACATGGTATTATTCACGAAGTAACACCACTATAGTCTCCTCAATCTAACGGTGTAGCTGCACGCAAGAATCGTACCTTAAAAGAAATGATAAATGCGATGCTAACCAGTTCTGGGTTACCACAGAACATGTGGGGGGATGTTGTGTTGTTAGCAAATTACCTTTTAAACAAGGTACCCTGAAAGAAACAAGACAAAACCCCTTATGAATTATGAAAATGTAGAAAATCTTCTTATAATTATTTGAAAGTGTGGAGGTGTCTTGCAAAGGTAATGGCCCCATTACCTAAGAGAATGAAAATAGGTCCAAAAATAGTGGATTGTATTTTCATTGGATATGTGAAACACAGTGACGCGTATCGGTTTCTTGTGCATGAATCTAAAAACCCGGAAATACACAAGAATACATTCATGCAGTCAAAGGACGCCTCGTTCTTTGAAAACATGTTTCTATGCAAGCAAAACGATGTGGGATCGAGATCTAAATGGTCTCGTGAGACTGTTGAAGTCGACAGTCGAGATAGTCAACATGACAAAGGCGAGAATAGTGAAGAATTTTAGAAATATTTTCTTTTGACAAAGAGAGGAGAGGGTGGCTATGGTTTTTATTTATTTATTTATTTATTTTTCAAGTTCTAAGAATGGATCATTAATTACTATCCTAAACTAGGAAAAAAGTTTATTAAACAATTAATGCTTTTACAATTAAAATTAAAGTAGACGTACGTTGGAGAAACATGAATCACGCTAGGGAATCTACTTTTTCATACCTCTAATAAAGACTCAATTATAGAGATATGTTAAAAAGGTTAAAACGAAGATAAATTTTATAATATTATCAACAAAATTTGGTTTAGAAAAAGAGATAGGGATAAGATATCGCGACCATAAGTAATCTTCCTCGCACCATTATGTTTATGCTTATGTCACATTCTGCATATCATACCTCATATTACGTACATGACAAGAGTATTCAAAATAATTATAAAAACTTAATTAGGCCATACAAATATTTAAGATGATTGACAAATTTTAAATTTTTTTAGTTACAAAATATCATATCAAAATTCAAGATAATTTTTATTTTACAAAATTAAAAATAAGGGGATATTTTTCTTTTTTCTGTATCAAATGACTTTATAAGGCTCCGTATTTCCTTAATTTTATTTTTTATTGTTTGTGACTTAAAAGAAAATAAAATTAATTTTTTAGTCAAATCAATATTCAAGATAATTTATATTTTACAAAATTAAAAAAATAAATGGCTACCTTTTTTTTTTTTTTGTGTGTGTGTGTGTGTCTCAAATGACTTAATTATGCTCTGTTTTTTCTTAATTTTGTTTTCTAGTGTTTGTAATTTAAAAGAAAATAAACCCAACTTTTTAGACAAATAAAAGTCAAGTGGGAGTTTAGTTCTAGTAGAGAGAAAAAAATTAAACTTCTTTTAGAAATAAAGCAAAATAAAATTCGATATCACAAAAAAGAAGTTATTTTTCAAAAGAACATACATATTTATTCTCTTCCTAACCATTATTTTCTTTTGTAATTATTATTCTTTCCAAATATGAAAAACTATTTTATTTGATAAATATTTGAGTAAGGAAAATTATTTTTCTTAAATTAAGAGGAGTACTAAAATGTTTTAAAAGTTGTTACTATTTGAAAAATTTATTTATTTATTTATATTAATCTGTTGAAATCGGAATATAATACAGGTATATTAATATAGTAGAAATAATAATTATGATAGTTATTATAGTGATTTTAAATAAAAGATGCATTAAACTTTTTTTAAAGTTTATTTGATATAAAATTATATTTTAACAATTTAAATTATTTAGTATATTTAGGAAATAAAAAATATTAAAAAATACAATCAATACTTAACTTGCTCAAAATTATAATTTTATTTTTTATTTATATTGGTAATGTAAATAATTATTAAGTTTTACAAATATATATAGCCGCTCCACAGAAACAGTTATTTATTATTGTATTGTAAAACATTATTAATTAGACAACGACTTGTCAATGATTTCGAATTGATTAATCGGCTCTACTGATTAAGAAAAAGATTAAACTAAAAATAACCTATTTATTAATCGGCTCTATTTCTTTCTAATAAAAGGTCGACCATATTACTAGTCTACTTAAATAATTTTCCAAAATTTTGATTAGCTACAACACAGATTTACGAAATTTAGTTGGCTTAATAATAATAAGGTGATGATGTGGTTAAATGTCAATAGAACTTAAAAAATTAAGAAATTCCATTACTCGCGAGCTAAATTAGGTGTTAACGTTACCCCCTATTCTACCATTTAATACATTAGGGTTAAGTTGCAGTATCATTTAACTCCTTTAAGTAGGCATTTGGAATCAAATCAGGGTAGAATATGTGACACGTGTGAGCATATGATTGGTTATTTTTGAACAAATATCACTTCTCTGATGATGATTGTGTCATTTGTACTAATTTGAATTACTCCTATATGTTGGTATTTGAAATCAAACCAATCTAACACAACATGTATCAATTTTTCCATGCTAACATGTGTGGGTTTGAACTAAATTAATATTTGAAGAGCTAAATTAATATTTGAAGTACACTTATTCGGACTGAATCAGAATTTAAGTAAAGTTTACTTTGTTTTATTTTTCTAAATTAAAATATTAAAATTTGTGCAAATCATGACTATGTATAAATAAGAGGAGGGCAGACTTTTGGTTTGATTGAATCAAAATATTAACCAAAATGAAGGCCTTTCTTATTATTTGCATTCTCTTATCGGCTTCTTTTCTTATCATTCCCTCCCCAACTATTGCTTGCCAATTGACTCACTCCGGTAAGAATTCATCTCCTTAATATAACAATTAACCATAAAACTTTCTCCTCAAAATAAATTTTATTGTTAAAGAGTTATTATAGCAGCGATATTTTAAAAATTGTTATATATATTTATACAATGACAACAAAAGTATATGGTTTTTTTTATTGTAAATATATATGTATATTTAAACACGATTTTAGGGTAATAACATGCAACGATTTTTTTTTTTTTTTTCAAATTTCTGTCGAAACCAATGGCAGCATTTTTTTATACATTTGACAGCAAAAGGACTCGCCGTCAAATCTAATGTATCTTCTATTGTGTTTTTATTTTTTATTTTATTTTTAATTTTGGTTTTGTTGTTCTCTCGAATCTCTTTATGTTATTTTCATTTTCTAAATTTATAGATCTTGAGTATCAAAAGTTGAATTCCATAATTTCACATAAAATACATTAACTCTTGGGTTAAAAATTATATGCATTATTTTTTATTTTCTCATCTGAAAATATCTAGAAAATTAAATGATGCAGCAGAAGCTGTCAATGGTCAAAAGGGTGAAGTAAATTTGAAGGAAGATGGTGTGTTGGATGATGCGCCTCCTAAAAATAATCGAGATAAACCAATAAATCCTTGTAAGCCTGGTCAAAAATCAAAATGCTGCCCTCCTTACGAGCCTAAATGTTAAACGTGTTCAATTAGCAGGAATAATTGCCAAGCTTCGGACAAATATATAAGTGTGTGGTGAAAAATAAACTGGTAATGTGATTTGGGATATGCCTGATGTAAGATCAACATGTACGGTTTTTTCTATAATAATATAAGCAATTTCACTGTGAAAAAGACTGGATTGCATTGACGAGTTTGAATTAATAGTGAAATATCGTTAATTATAATTTTTTTTATTTATTTATGAACTTTTAATTTATTCCTGAAGTGATGTTCTTGACCGAACAGAATACAGAAAGAAAAATAAGTGTTGTGTAATTTATCTATTTTGCTCCCAAATGTGAATGCAAAAACCAAGTGTAGCTAGTGAAATTTATTAGATATATTGAAGTCAATTATTAGTATTTACCTACGGGAATTAATTGAGAATTTATATTAGTATTTACCTACGGGAATTAATTGAGAATTTATTCTTGGAGTTTTTTCTTTAGTGTTAGAGTATTGCCTTTTGGAAAAATTTTACAATAAATCCCGGTCCACAAGGACGTTCCAATGAAAATCAACAAAATAATCATTTTACTTATGTATTTAATTTTCATTGGATTGGTCCACACGGACTAGAACGATTTTAAAATTTGGAAAATTACCAAAAATTGTGAAATTGCTCACCAAAAATCTCAATAAGTCAGAGCATTTGCAAAAGAATTCCCTTTAATTCTTTGTTTCTTATTTTCACCACTCTTCTCTAACTACAAGAGCTTTACAGGGCAATCTCGCAATTTAATATTTATCTCCCCTGCCTAGGGATGTAAATGGGGCGGGACGGGCCGGGAATTGACAATCCTATCCCCGTTCCCCGGCTAGGCGGGGATCCCCGTCCCCGTCCCCGTTTAGTAAATGGGGGCGATCTTCATCCCCATCCCCGGTCCCGTCGGGGAACGGGTTCCCCGCGGGGATCCCCGTCCCCGTTAATATTTTTTTTTTTTTTGAAATTTTAAATAAAATTCAATTTGGTACAAAAATAAGTTAAAAAACATATTACAGTTTGTATACCATTAAATAATTCACTTAATATTTCTTATAAGGAAGTGATATTTAATTAAACTATTACAACTACTAATATTATTATTTCAAAATATAACACAGGAGTTCAATATACAAAAATTAAATTAGAGATTTCTAAATTGATAAGACATAATTGATTGTTAGAAACTTTAAAAGTAAAAGATAGATATATAGCAATCCCTAGTTTTAGTTTTATTATTATGAAATTTAATTATTTATGTATATATATAAATAAATAATAAAATAAATAAATAAATGGGGATTTAACGGAAATCCCCGTCAAGGACTAAATGGGGATGGGGACGGGTCCGCGGGGCGGGGGAGGTAAATCCCATCCCCATCCCTATTTAGTAAACGGGGACAAACTTGTCCCCGTCCCCGCCCCGCGGGGATTCTAAACGGGGAATCCCCGTCCCCGTTCGGGCGGGCCCCCAGCGGGGACGGATCCCCGTGTCCCCGTTGACAACTCTACCCCTGCCTATTTGTCTTCACCGGACAGACCCATAGTTTTGTTTTGTTAGCTTCTCTCTATGGCTCGTTCTATACATCCAATAGGCTTATTCAGTATCCAGCTTGATGGAAAATTTGTTGATGATCTGGCCTTTTTTTTTTTTTTTTGGTAAGAATGATCTAGCCATTGTTAATATATCATATTAGTGTTATTTTTGTTTCGCTAAACAATTTTTATATATTATCCTAGTCAGTCCATATAGATGTACTTTAAAGTCCTTAAATTTTATCGTAACAAAACTCTTTAGTCTTTTCATTTATTTTTGCATATGAAGGTACAGAAACACACCTAATTATAAGTTAAAAATATATATTCTAGTTTTCAACTATAATTAAAATATTTCTAATAAAGTATTTGTAGTATACATATGTGCACTAATATTTTTATACTTGTATGTAGTAATTATAATTATTTTGAAAAACACATGGAATAAATATTTTAATATGTAAAACTATAAGGACTAATAAATTATTAGTATTTACATACGGAAATTAAATGAGAATTTATTCTTGGAGTTTCTTTCTTTAGTGTTAGAGTTTTATGCCTTGCTTTCTGGAGAAATTTTACAATAAACCTGGTCAACAAGGACTCTTCCAATGAGAAATCAACACATATGTATTTTTTTTTTTTTTTTGATGTACTTTTTAATTTTTCAATACTCATTTTACTTGTGTGTTTAATTTTCATTGGACTAGTACATATGAACCAAGACCATTTTAAAATTTATATACCTTCTCTCTTCTTCAATTTCACACTCAACTTTAACGCTGAACTTTTTTACATGTTAAAATAAGAGAAATTATTAAAAATACCCCTGTTTTAGGTTTTGTTTTTAGACTCTACCATTTCAAAATTACTTTTCTACCTTTTTTTGTTTCATAATTGTTGAATTGCATTTTTTTCTCAATTCATATCTTTCATACATTTTCTCTTGCAAAAATCTATTTTAAACATTTCAAATTTACTCAAATACATAATTATTTCAAATACATAATTATTCTTTGTCCACATTTCTCTCTTCCTTTTTTTTTTATAATTTTAATCTAATTTTGCATTTATCTCTCAATCCGTTTATTATTTTATCATGCGACTTTAAAAAGCTTTTTTAGTTTTTTTTTTCTCTTCGAAACAAGATGAATATGTATATATTATTTTCCAACATTTTTTCTCACTGAGGTATAACTCATTATACCTTTGCATCTTAAGGTATAACTAAGATATAATTACTGTAATAATTATAAATAATATAATGATTATACATTAGTTATACCTCAAGATACACATGTATAATGAGTTATACCTTAGTGGAAAAAAAAAGTCAGAATATATATATATATATATTCATCTTGTTTCGAAGAGAAAAAAAACAAAATTTTCTAAAGTCGCATGACAAAAAAATAAATGGTTTAAGACATAAATGCAAAATTAAATTAAATTTATGAAAAGAGGATAGAAAAATGTGGGAAAAGTAGAATCAAGTATTTTAGTAATTTTGAAAAGTTTGAAAATGATTTTATCAAAAATTTAGTGTTGACGTAAAAAAAAGAAAGATGTTGCCAAGTGCCAATATATAAATATTTTTTGTAAATCACCTTATAATAAAGGTTGTTACTCAATTATGTTTAGTAAAAATAATATTAATTATCAATAATATTTTTATTTTGTGACAACTTACTAAGTTTTCATACAATTTTGGTTCAAGTTATGAGATAATGCACGTCAACTTGCTATATTTGCGGTAATTTTTTTAAATTACACCAAAAGTTGTTACAAATGAAAATAGTGTGACAATTTTTTAGAATTATATTTGTAGACAGCTTTTAGCATAGAATTTTAAGTGACAATTTGTGACAATTTTTTACTATCATATAAAATTTTGTTTATGTATTTATACTATTATGTGATAACCTTTGTTGTCGAACGTGACATGATGATTTTTTTTTTTCTTTTTTACTTTTCAATCTCTAATTTACTATTTTCTTCTGTAAAAATTTATAGCCATTTTTAACAATTTTTACCTTTCTCACTTTTTTGACAAACCTCTTCGGACTATTTGGTTTTATAAAATTTGGGGAGTCCTTATATGATACGAGAAGTTATACAGTACGATTGGCACACTAAGTCATCCATGTGTGATCACTGGAAATTATACCTATTTATTTAGGTATTAATTGAATTAAAATGGAGCTTAAATGGAGAATATTTGACTAACTAATTATGTTTTAGGTTGCTAGAAAGTAGCAGTGGCAAAAGGACTAGCAATCTGTTCACTCAAGCTAGAGACTGCTGGAATTGAGGAGATAAAAAGATAAAGGCTCGCAACTTGATCACACAAGCTGAAAAGGCTGTTGAATTAGGCTTTATTGCTACTGTTTCTAGAAGGAAGACAGTCCAAAAGGCTGTGAGGACAATCACATGGAAATAAAGGAGACAACAACAAGTGGCAACACCTGCAGCAACCACCCACTAGCACATGGTGACAGCCATCCACATGGAAAAGAGAGAAAGGAATGAGCAGAATGTTATGGAGTGTCCTTTGTTTTATTCAATTATTTATTTGTAGTACACATGTGATGAATTAGCCATTAAAGACTTGTCTATTAGTGCTTATTATTTTTATTTTTATTTTTATCATGTTATGAATTTTTGTCTTGTTATTTTTATTTTCTTTCTTGCAACGCTAAGGCTGCTTGGTGCATGAGCAGAAGCAGCAAGTAAGCTCGTCCAGCAGGCATGAGTAAGTGATCTCTTTTCTCATTTATGAGTAATATTTATTGGCAATTGTTTTATTGTGTAATTATTTCATATTGAGAATGGCCGCCTCATACTAAGTAGATGTAATGAACCGAGAGGAGATTTACGCTATGGAAAATCCATAAAACATATGTAATCTATAAGGTCGAGAGGAGATTAGTGGTATGCTAGAGGTTTTATCTTTGATAAATGCTTGTAGAACTTAAAGCGTGAAAGATTAATCTATGATGAAGAGATTTAAGTAGGTTAAGTTTTTTAGAATCTATATGAGGGAGAAATCTAACTATGGTGAATTAAGAACAAGAAACCTTAGATCCATGTGCTTATCATTACTCATAACAAATAAGGAAGAGTTAACTGAAAGCGTTTGACATTGCTTACTCAAGTCTTTGTTCGTTATTATTGTTATTAGCCCACAACCTCAGTTATATTTCAAGCAACCTAAACTCTGCTGTTATTTAATTTTATTTATTGTTATAATTTGATTACTATTAATTAAATCCAACTACTTGAAAGGAAATTAGATTTATTAATCTACTTGAATAATTTACAATTGGTTACTCTTAGTCCCTGTGTATTTGACACTTGGATTTGCCATTTTTATACTACGACTGATCTAGTGCACTTGCTAGTGTCACTTTTGGAGATAACAGTGTGCTAAGTCAATAGCATTATGAAAAATTGCACTATAACTAATAGAAAAATAACACGTTGTAATTAGTTAATTATTTGTTTAATATGATTATTTAAATAAAAATTCTAGGAGCTAAAATATAAACCCTAAATGCTAATTTATCAATCATAGACCCACAATTTATGACGTGACATGATTTTATGGGCTTGACACACAGATAACGTGGTGCTCCAGACGTATCTTATAATTTCTCATATAATACAAAATGAAAACACCAATTTTATTGCATCAATGATTTATTTAAATCTTAATTTGCTTTATACGTATTTAATTAAAAAAATCCTGAATTCTATCCTACCAACCCAACGTTGACCCCACCACATTTGACAACTTTTTATGCTTTCTCATATTTAGCAAACATGAAGTTTTTGTCGCATGAATAATGGATTAATCTCAATTATTATCTCTGCAATCATGGTTTGCAACTTATTTTTTCCTGGATTTTCTTAATATTTTACTCAATTACCCTTTACTTTTTGAAGCCAAATGAATTTATCAAAAGAAATAAAAATATAAGATAAGAGAGAAATTTTATTATGGAGATCAAATAATGCGGTGGCGTTGGTTTTATTGTTGATGATATTTAGTAAAATGAAGTATAACTATAGAGCAGTATTGTGCGCGTTTTAACGAGTAAGTGCACCCGATCACAACTAGTATAAAACAACTTTTTAAGTTTGAGTATCGATCCCATGAGGGATGTGAATAAAGACTACTAGATTCTTAAAATCTTTATGTTGTCCAATGGAACAAGATGAAAGTGATAAACTAATCTACCTACGTAGGGCGACCATAAGAGAGTAAGGGATAGAACAAGGATTAAAAGTAAGTTAAGGTGTTGGGATCCTATTGAAGTCTAGCTAATCATGTATTTACTTGGGTTTTTGAGTTAGGAAGTTAGGTACTTTCAAAAAGAATTTAGGCTAAGGCAATGGTCATGCTACAAAGCCGACTACCTTATTCTCTTTAACCGTTTGGTCATTCACTTTAAAGGAAACTAAGATGCAATAAGTTCAATGAAAGTCAGGCTAAGTGTTAGTTAAGCATGAATCCCCACAATCTAACCTAAGGTTTGGTCATTCAACAGATTAGAAGGCTGAAAACTCTAGATCTAAGGTTCAAGAGCCAATAGCCAATGGTCAATCAAACCTTTAAGATCTAATTATGGGTAGCTAAGCCATTTACAAATGTTAAAACCCATTAAATGATTCCTGCCTTGAACGTGTTTAAAGTGTCAGAGATAATAACAAGATTGGGCCTTACCTATCAGCTTAAACTTTTAGGTTAATTAGTTCCATGACATGGTATCAGAGCCGCTTAGACCTAGAGGTTAAGCTTTTGAATCCTGGCAGCTCCATTTATTGATTAAAAATTCAACACATGGTAAGGTGGACATGTGTTGTACAAGCTTTAAGCCCAAGGGGCATTCGTGTGCGGGGCAGTTTCAGAGATAATAGTAAAAGCTATGATTGGGCCTTACCTATCAGCTTAAGCTTTTAGGTCAAATGGTTCCATGACATAAAGCTGGTGAAAGAAAATGGGTTCTTTAATTATTTTGGGAAAGTAGTAGTTGCACAAGAGAGAAGGATGGAAGATGGGTGTGAGCGAATGACCTTAAAAGCGAAAAGAAATAACCGCGGCGAAGCGGGCCGGAGGTTTTTAGAAAACCTAAGAAAAAATTTGTTTGAATGTGAGGTTTTGGAAAGCGGGTTTTGTTTATCTTATTTTTAGGGAAAATCATTTGTTCGTTTGGAAATTTCATTTGTAGAAAAATATTTTCCTGTTTTATAACTTAAAGACCTCGCAACCTCAGTTTCGAGATCAGTGACAGAGTTCGCCACCCGGATCAGCTCATCCGGGAAATTCCGGTACGGCTCCCTACCGAGTGCAGACTACTGTACCTAATCTAGAGATTCAGGGTTCGGGCAACTTACCTACTTAACCTCAAGCTTATATTCGTTTATTATTTATAAAATCATATATATTCAATTTATTATCTTTCTCTAACCCGATTTGTTTATTTTATTAACCCGATGCTAAGGCAAAAATGCATAAAATAAATTGCAGGAAATTAAACCATTCACACAAATATACAAAAGAATAATAGAGGCCGATTATACAACCAAATTGAATAAAATATAAAAAAACTCTCGTCGTCACCTTTACAATCGCCTAAGTACACGAGTATCTAAAAATAATATAACCGCCTAATTACACGAATTAATCTATTAAATACAACAAAATAAAAATAAATGCTGCAAAACAGATTAATTAGCACAGTTTATATCATAAACACAAGTAGGACTCGAATCAGGATAGAATGGGGATTTCAGGATAAGGGAGCATGCATTTAGCGGGTAACAGGGTTGACCCGAAACACCCTGTGGATTTTCATGCTGAAAAATCAATTTTTAGAAAATATTTGGCTCGGTTTACATGCAAATTTCCATTTTTATGTGTCGGTTATCCTGGAACTCGAGGTTCCGTTCGTGTGGGGTTTTCCTAATTTTCATAAACATCTAAAGTCCAAAAAGCAATGAACACACCAAAAACAGTTTTGAATCCGAAAACAGCATTGTTCTACAACATTCATGCGGGGTGTTACGCGATTCTGTCTTTTCCGGGAATCAAAGTCACACAGAAGGAAATAGAGCCGGTCGGCTCTGATCCTTGTTGGGCGGTTGTAATGCCTGGACCCGAAACCGGTTTTCTGATTTTTCAAAAAATTCATAATTTTGCTCGTTTTCAATATTTTCCTTAGATTTTATGATGTTCGGGGGTCCACTAATGCTGAACTATGGATCTGTAACGGATCGAACAACCCCGAAATCGAAATATAAAACCCGAGAAAAACGAAAAACCAATGTCATACGTCCATAAATCCGAAAATCGGAGCTAAAACGACGTACAAACATTCTTGGGCCGAAAAATAACAAAACACAAAAGCATGAAATGGAAAACGGACCCCTTCCGGCAATTTGGGACAGATCGGTAATCTGTCCCTGAGGAACAGAGCCGGGCGGCTCTAGGGTTAGAGCCGGCCGGCTCTGTTCTTCACAATCACAGCCGTACGGCTATGACGGGTTAAGTCTGTTTTCCGGAAAAAATTTCAAAAGGGAAAAACATGTAGAAAACACAATATAAACAGGTTTAAGGCCTTTCAGAGTTTACCTTGGTGTCTTTCCAGTGTACTAGATGTGCAAGAATGGATTAAAAGCTTAAGATTGTTGTTGGAGTCTCAACTGGGCAAAACCACAACGATCCGCAACAAGCCAAAACGAACCCAGAATGATCTCCAACCAATAAGCAAAGGTTATGAAACTTAATTTTTAATATTCTAACATTGATTTAGGTTTTGAAATCAGTGTTTGGTTCAACTCTCCCTTACACTATCTCGGTCTCTCTTCCTTCTTTTTCTTCCTTTTTTTCTACCTCCCCTTTTCTTTTCTTTTCTTTGGTTTAAGATTGCCAAAATCCCCTCTAAGATTTCCTTTCTTCCTCTTTTTATACCTCTCTCTCTCATATCATACCTCGCATTAAATGGCCGCCTGAAATTCTGCCCATACCCCCCCCTTCTACGAGACAAGTTGCCTGGTTTTGCAAGGCAACTTGTCTTGCCCACTAGAGCCGGCAGGCTCTAGTGTGTACTAGAGCTGTACGGCTCTAGCGAAGGCCAGAGTAAAAGATGAAACATCAGGCACGCACCATAAACCCTAGAGACTACACGGGAGACCTTTTCGGGGGTTTCGGATCACGGATAGCTTGGTTTTTGGGACATTTGAGACACTCCGGGCAATAATCTGATCGCTTTCGAGCCTAATTCACGTCCGTCTGCTCCATAGGTAAGACATGAATTCTCATCATAGAGGTCGGGAAAATCCGTGCTCACAGGCCGCCCCTCGCGGGAAGTCGGCTCATGGTGGGCTATGAAGCCTAGAACGAGTTTGGTCTCGCAATTGAGAGTGCGGTGAGAAAGGATGAGAAAGTGTACCTGATGCTCCTCGTTAGGGTACCATGTCGTCGACTCGCTGTGGTGGAGTGTGCCCTTAGTATCGACTCGCTGTGGTGGAGTGTGCCCCTGGTATCGACTCGTTGTGGTGGGCACAGGCTATGAAGCCTAGAACGAGTTTGGTCTCGCGATTGAGAGTGCGATGAGAAAGGACGAGAAAGTGTACCTGATGCTCCTCGTTAGGGTACCATGTCGTCGACTCGCTGTGGTGGAGTGTGCCCTTAGTATCGACTCATTGTGGTGGAGTGTGCCCCTGGTATCGACTCGCTGTGGTGGAGTGTGCCCCTGGTATCGACTCACTGTGGTGGAGTGTGCCCTTGGTATGAACTCGCTGTAGTGGACGTGGCATCGACTTGTTGTGGTGGAGTTTGCCCGTGGTATGGACTCACTGTGGTAGAGTGTGCCCCTGGTATCGACTCGCTGTGGTGGAGTGTGCCCGTGGTATCGACTCGTTGTGGTGGAGTTTGCCCGTGGTATCGGCTCGCTGTGGTGGAGTGTGCCCATTGTATCGACTCGCTGTGGTGGAGTGTACCCCTGGTATCGACTCGCTGTGGTGGAGTTTGCCGTTGACTATTTTTCAGCTGTTCTCCGTGTGGTGGAGCGACCAGATAAGACCGTTTTCTCTGTGTGGTGGAGTAGACCATTAAAGTTGAGTAGAAAGTGCGTATTTATTCCTTGATCGATAATTTTGGAAATAAAAATTTCTACCCCTTCGATCAAGAATAAATACGGCTTGGGGCTTTTTGGCCCCCAAATACCTATAAAATCGAATAATACCCGCCCCAGGATTAAATTGGAATAAGTAGAAATCGAGAAAAATCGAAAAAAATATGATACCGGATGAACCAGAGCCGGGCGGTTCTGCCTTAATGGGGCAAAGCCGGTGGCTCACAAATAGAGCTGCCCGGCTCAAGACTACAGCCTGCTGGCTCTAGTTTGCCATACAAGCTAGAGCCGTACGACTCTAATGGGTTGGATTTGAGAAATAAAAAGCTTATCTGTGTTTCATTCTCTCATTCTTCTTCTTCTTCTTTGTTCCCTCTCCCTTTTGGAAAAGAACCCCTCCATTTGTTTTGGCACAAAATGAGGAAGATGCGAAGAGCTATTCTCCCAAATAATCCTACATAACCATGCCCTCATATGAGGTATTCTTTACCAGAGGGAGAATTTTTTTTGCCTACTGAATCTACAATGGACGTATACGGATTGCGAGAGTCGATTTCATATTGTGGAGTTAAAAGAAACGATCCAGTGCTTATGACTTTGAAGCCATCTACGCACATTATGCAAAATTTGGTTAGTTTTCTTTTCTTTTCTCTATTTTTGAATTCCTACAAAATTGATGAAATTAGTTGAAATTATATGAAATTGATGCATGTTTAGAGTAGATTTTGCCCCTAGGAAACTTAATTGATGATTAGAGTTGATTAAAATCGATTTTTGAGTGAAAAATCACAAAACCTAGATTTTAGAAACCAAACAGCCGATTTTCAGAACAGAGCTGGCCGACTCAAAGCTAGAGCCGGGCGGCTGTGTTCGACATCCAGCGGCTCTAGTCAAGAACAGAGCCGGCTGGCTCTGTTCTGGCTAGAGCACAGCCAGCCGGCTATGGTTAGGGTCGGGCGGCTCTGGTTCGATCAAAACCAGAATTCTAAGCCTCTAATTTTATTTTAAATGTTTTATTCATGCAAAAATAATGAATAAATAACTCATAAAACTCTTTGTTTATTATTTTGCAATCGAGGCTAAACAACCGAGGAGCTGGCTCTGTGACTGGCGCTTTGTCCTGGTATCGGTGGCTCCCTAATGTTGTGCAGGAGTTGCTTGATTCGACTGGTCTGGACCGGTTTGTTTGTTCAATGTGTGAGACTACGCCTCAGATGAGTAGGGGTTTGTTGATGGTGCTCCTGGAGCAATGGATGGACTCCACACATACTTTCCATTTTCCGATCGGGGAATTCACCGTTACACCCAAGGATTTCGTGGCTATTATCGGTCTATCTTTCGGTGGGCGCACTATAGATTTTAATTTGTCGTTGGAGCGAGGAGGCTTCAGGCCGGACGTGATTGCCATGCTGATTGGCTTGACTCTCGCGGGCAGGCGGGTCCAAGGGAGCACCCTGTGGGATTACTGGTTGAGTCATCAAGACAGTTTGCCTGAGGGTGCTTCATTCCCGCTTAAGGATGTGAGACGTTATGCACGGGCGTTCCTGTTATTCGCCTTAAGCACTCTACTATTCCCTACAGGTCAGAGCGACCTGAACTTTGCTATGCTCCCGTCTCTGATTCAGTCAGAGGATATTGGGAATCTGAGCTGGGGGCGAGCTGGGCTGGCTCAGTTATACTATGGCCTTGACGTCTGTGCCCGTGAGAGGCACAAAGAGCTGAAGGGTGCTTGGATAGTCCTTCATGTGAGTTACCTTCCTCTTCCTCTCTTCTTCTTTTTTTTTATTTTTCTTTTTTTTTATTTAACCATTTTAGTTATTGTACAGATTTGGGCATACGAGTAAGCCTTTGTTCCTCCACCTAAAGTAGCCATGCCGGCTAGTGCTGTGATTCCTTACTTTCCTCGACTACAGCGGTGGCTTGGTTTTGGCTGGAGCGAGGTAGACACCGACCTTTGGATTTGTCGCCAGCTTTTGGCGAACATGACCTTTGAGCAGGTATTATTTCAATTCAAACATTATCATTTATTTCATCATTTTTTTTTACGTATGTCTATTTTTCAGGTGATACAAGAGCCATAGGGAAATGCTATGTGGTCCATAAAGCTTATAGATGCTCGGAGGCTGGTCTCCCGATGATTCGTCATGGAGAGCCCTGTTAGTTTATAGTGGTACCTCGGGGAGAGGGTCACTAATTGGCGTGCTGGACCCTAGGAGCATAGGATCCTGCCTGCACCTCCAGTTGGACTATTCTGGCCACATCTATTATCGGACGAGGATCATCCGGATTTGTTTGGGTCCGGTTACATAGTTATGGGAGATGATGGCGACTACCCACAGTTCATCCGCACATAGATTCTTCCTCCTGTCGGGACTGCACCACCAGAGGATGCGCAAGCCAGGGTATTTCTATACCTTGCTCTATTTTCTGCTTATTTTGAAGCTGATCCGCCACTTACCATTTCTTTTTTTATTTTCTCTTTAGCCATCTGATAGGGGTAAGCGTCCACGTTCTTTATCCGGTAGGCGTTCCAGTGGACGTGGGTCTGGGACTACCGGCAGCCGAGGAGATGGCGGTTCTTCTGCCCATACTGGTGTGCCTACTTTTGACACTGAGGCGGGGCACACTGAGCCTATTCGCCCTATGGTCCCTCCGATGGTTCCTTCTGCTGGCTTCATCCTAGGACGTCTAGAGTACTTCGTGGAGCCCTGGGTGATGCTGCAAAATGAAGCCAAGGAGTACTATCGAGCAGATCTGCATATCGAGTAACACGCTTCTCCTGCAGCCGTTCCTCCTGACACGACGAATGTATGTATCTATGCCTTTGCCTCCTTTTTTATTACAGTCTTGGCAGCTGATCCAATCTTATATACCGTTCTTTGTACAGATTTCAATGACACAGGGGATGGCCCTGTACCAGGTGACTTCCGCTCTCAGGAATCTCTTTCTTCGAGATAATGGAGTGTTGACGGTAAGTACCTACAGTGATAAATGCATATGCATGTATGTATGCTTCAAAAGCATGGGTATGCATGACATGATGCTCTTATTGTTTATGATACAAGCTGCACTCGCTGCCCGTCGGCGTGATGATGCCCGTTCGAGAGGGGCGATGGAGGAGATGCAGAGGACCATCGCAGACCTCACGTTCATGAATGAGACTCGCCGCACTCAGTTGGATGACTGGGAGGCCGGTCGGCATATCTTTGGTGATGGCGTCAGGGCCGAGGGCTAGGAGGATGACGACTCGACTTATAGGAGTCAGTCGTAGACTTTGCTTTTTGTAGTTTTGTAGTTTCATGCTGATGTAGCCCGCCTGTGGGCTAGGATAGGACATCATTATGTACATATACATATTTTCATCGTGTGACCATTGACTGATATATCACTTTTATTGATATTCTATGGAAACTCCTCCCCCTTCTTGTTGATCTGTTATCTTCTCGTTACTGGGTCTCACCTTACTGATAGCATTTCATCTATTTTCTGTGCACAAAGGAGTAACAATTCAATTCCACTTTCCATGCCCCCTCTGATGGATCAATTTCGTAACCGCCTCAGGGTCTACTGGAGAACATGCCACACTTCCAATTAGGCCTTATTGGCACCATTTAGCCTACATTCCATGCGGTTTTACATAAATGTGCCCCTGAATCAGACCTTTCTGGCGACTGCAGCCCGGTTCTGGGATCCCATGGACCACGTTTTCTACTTCTCTGGGCAAGAGTTGTGCCCGATGGTAGAGGAATTCGGAGCCATCCTCTTGGTTCACTGCCCACGTGGAGTCAGGTTAGCTGTTCCTGACCCCGAATCAGACAACCTGCAAATGCTGTAAAGGTTACTGAATATAGCAAAGCTGGACCGGTTGCTCTCCGGTGAGACTGCCCCTAGGAGATTCAACATGTCCATCATTATGGATGTGTGTTTTGCCCTAGACCCCTCTGCCCCTGGTTGGGTCTTTCTGATGGGTCTGTTGTTGATGTCCCTCTATCTGTGTGAATTAAGAGATGGGACCTGTGATTTCCGGTTAATCCCGGTGGTGGCCCAGATGGCCGACGGTGCTTCACCTATGGGAATCATCCTAGCCGAGACCTTGATTTATCTAGATTCTATCCATTCTGGTCATCCAATGGAAACATATGGATGTCCTTTTCTGCTTCAGGTTAGCCCTCAACTTTGAGTCTAACATTCTGATTAAATATGAAATTCTACTGACTGACCATTTTTTCTGCAGAATTGGCTATTGGAGAAGTTGAACCTCCTGAGTGCTCCTCCCCCTCAGCTAAGATATGCTCCAAAATGTTTCTGGACTCATCATATAGAACGTGCGGACTTCGCCACAGAAACTGCAAAGGAGTGGTTCAATTGGTTGAGAGAAAGAACAAATGCATTTATCCGCTGGGTGAGTCCCTGGTGGGAAATCTCGCAGGTGACTACAGAGACTTGGGCAGGAGGCATATAGCTCCTCGGACTGTCCAGAGTGACATTTTACTATCCTACAGGATTATGTAGACAATATAGGTAGACACAGGGGGTGCCTCGTTCTTTATGTACGACAGAGTACGGTGAATTTACACAAAAGTGGCCCAGGCACTTGCAGCAGTAGTGGATGAATCCCACCCGCTTTGAGGTTTTGAGGTATGGTGAAATAGCCTCGATAGAGACAGATGGTCAGTACAGAGCCTGGTTAGCTGAGCTGGTGACCTGCCCTACAAGGCGCGAGTGTAGGATCCTAACCATGAGATATCTCAGCCTGTAGAGTTCCTTTATGCTGTATGGAGTTATCACTGGATAATATTTACTTTGATTTTTTATTTTTGTGTCCTTATTTTTGTATAGACTGCCCTTATGGGTTTTCAATCTATCTGATTGTCTTAACTTTTGCCTGGACTACCCTTTCGGGTTTCCAACCCAGCAGACTTTTATTTGTATCTTAAATTTTGCGTGGACCGCCTTTCGGTTTTCAATACACTAGATTTTTTTTTACGCATGATGCATGCAAAACATGGGAAGTGCACAATCACAAACATATAACAAAAATATGACTTCAGGAAAACTCAAGACATTTAATCGGACAGAAGAAACATTCATTCATTTATTCATTAATAACGTTTTAGTACAATATGTATCAAAAATGAAATAAAGCTAGGAACAAGATAAAAAAATGGTATCCATTCCAACTGAACTCAGGAATGTCGCTAACTGGTCGTTAAAGCCTCTTCCCACTGATGGTGCCTACCTCCTGCCCTGACTTTTACATGAATCGCATTTTCGATTTTCGATCCATGTGCTTCTTCTTTTTTTTTTATTTTTTTTTACACTTAGTAACGCCTGAGCTTGTCCTGGTTGATGGGGTTTACAAATTTGTTTCCATCCATATCCATGATCTTTACAGCTCCCTTGGATAGTACTTTCTTCACCAATTACGGACCTTCCCAGTTGGGCCTGAACTTCCCTCTCACATCCGTGTTAACCTGCTTCGTCTGTTTCAACACCAAGTCTCCAGCCTTAAGCGGGTGCTTCTGGTGACAGACTCTATTGTTGTAGGCCCTAGCCATCCTCTGTTGATACATCTATAAATGATCCAATGCTCGAAGACGTCTTTCATCGATCAGTGTCAGCTGTTCGTATCTTGATTGAATCCATTCTGATTCTGGCAACTGAACTTCCATAACCACCCTTAACGACTTAATCTCAGTTTCTACTGGCAGTACAGCCTCCATCCCATAGACTAGGGAGTATGGCATTTCTCCGGTGGGGGTTCTGATACTGGTTCTATAAGCCCACAAGGCAAATGGCAACATGTCAGCCCAATCCCTGTAGGTGACTACCATTTTTGAAAGAATCTTCTTGATGGATTTATTGGCAACTTCCACTGCTCCATTAGCTTGTGGGCGATACGGAGACGACTTGTGATGCTCAACTCCTTTATCCTGAAATAGCTACACGGTAGCCCCTTGGAACTGTACCCCATTGTCTGTAACGACATGGTGCGGAATTCCGTACCTGGTGAAGATACTTCTCTCGATGAATTTGGCCATTTTCTTGGCTATGACATGCGCAAATGACTCCACTTCTACCCACTTTGAGAAATAGTCGATGGCCACAATAATAAATCGGTGTCCGTTAGATGCAGGTGGTCTTATTTCCCTAATAAATCTATTCCCAAGTAGCAAATGGCCACGGAGTTGCTAACATTTGAAGTTCGAGTAGGGGGAGATGACTGAGGTCTCCATATATCTAACATTCGTGGCATCTTTTAACCTCTTCGACATAATCCACTTATAGCGTGAGCCAGAAATAGCCTTGCCGCAGTACTTTCTTAGCCAAAGCTAATCCATTCATGTGTGGCCCGCAAGTCCATGCATGGATTTGCCTCATGATTTCTTTAGCCTCTTTTCCTATCAAACACTTCAGTAACAAGCTGCCGGTAGTTCTTTTGAAGATCTGACCCTCAAATAATCTAAACTGTGCTCTAACCTCCTAAGGGAGATCCTATCTGATTCAATGGCATCATCAGGATACTCTCCGTTCTAAATGAACTGTAAAATATCATGATACCAGGGGCGCTCTTCGACCATCGCCATAACACTGACTGACAAGTGACATGAATTCTGTGCAACTTCCACCACTATTGGCTGCATGGGATGTTTCTGAAGTGCTTCCCACATTGACGAGTGTATGGCTAAAGAGTCCGCCATTTGATTATCTTCTCTCGGCACGTGTCTGAATTGGCAGAGCGTGAAAGCTTCTACCTTGTCCCAAACCATCTAGAGATATGGCAGCAGTGACTCTTCTTTTATTTCCCATTCACCTGCAATCTGGTGAATTACTAGTGCCGAATCTCCAATTATTAGTCTTTCGTTGCCCCTAATGCAATCAGAGAATCAATCCCAAATAGGCAAGCTTCGTACTTTGCCGCGTTGTTAGTCACTTGGAATTCTAGGCGTTTAGCTAGGGGAATGATTTCTCCGTCAGGCATGCCAATGATTACTCCTAATCCTGCCCCATGCTTGTTCACAGCTCCATCAAAGTACATTACCCATCTGCCCGGTTCTGCTTTTATTACAGCCAGCTGCTCATCAGGGAATTCCAGATTCCCAACATAATCCGACTCCAAAGGCTGGTTAGCCAGAAATTCTACCACTGCCCTTCCTTTAATTGTCTTTTTAGTCACATATTCAATGTCGAACTTAGACAATAAAAGAAGCCATCTTGATAACTTTCCAGTCAATGTAGGGGTTTGACATAAATATTTCATCGGGTTGACTTTCGCCACCGCCTGAGCCTTATACGATTAGAAATAATGTCTCAGGATCCTAGTTAGCCATACCATAGTGGTGCAGGTCTTTTCCACTATAGTATATTTGGCTTCATAGTCAAGTAACTTCTTGCTCAGGTAGTAGATCACATGCTTTCTTCCATCCTCTTGCTCTTGAACTAACATTGCTCCTACTGAAGTGTCTTCATTGGCCAAATATAGAACTAAAGGCTTGTTTGGCATTGGAGGCTTCAGAACCGGTGGATTTACCAAATAAGTCTTGATTTTGTCAAAGGCTAACTGGCATTGATCATTCCACTCCGTCGGCTGATTTTTCTTTAGGAGCTTGAAGATGGGCTCACAAATTGTAGTCAACCTCGCGATGAACCTGCTGACATATTGGAGCGACCCCAAAAACGATCTGACTTCTTTCTCTGTTCTCAGTGCAGGTATTTCACTAATCACCTTGATCTTATCGGGGTCCATCTCAATACCCCTCTGGCTTACCACATGACAAAGAAGCTTTCCTGAGGTGACCCCAAACACACGCTTCTTCGGATTGAGGTGGAGGTTGTACTTTTCAACCCTAGTCAAGAATCTATCCAAGACAACAGGGTACTCTTCTCGGGTCATAGATTTGACTAGCATGTCGTCACGTAAACCTTAACCTCTTTACGAATCATGTCGTACAACAATGTCATGACGGCTCTCTGATAGGTGGCTCCGGCATTCTTTAGTCCAAACGACATAACCCTATAGTAGTACACTCCCCACTCTGTGATGAAAGCTGTCTTCACCCTGTCAACTATGTCCATGAGGATCTGATTATACCCTGAAAAGCTGTCCATGAATGAGTACATCATGGCTCTAGCTGCACTGTCAATTACACATCAATATGTAGGAGTGGAAAGTCATCTTTGGGAGACGCTTTATTCAAATCTCTATAATCCACGCAGATCCTGACTCTGCCATCCTTTTTGGTGACCGGCACTATATTAGCCAACCATTCTGGGTACTCCACAACTTCCAGAAATTTCGCTCTTATTTGCTTGGCCACTTCTTCTTTAACCTTCTCTGCCCATTCCGGCCTGAGTCTTCTGAGCTTTTGCTTGACAGGCTTTATTTTCAGATCCGTTGGGATTCGGTGCTCTGCAATCTCCCTGTAGACTCCGGGCATATCATCGTAAGACCAGGCGAAGGCCTTTACATGTTTCAGAAGCACGTTCACCAATTCCCTTCTCTCTTGAGGTGTGAGGTCTTTTGAGACGAATACCATTTTTGGGTCATTATCTGTTCCTAAATTCATTTCATGTAATGATGCATCGTGTATGCAAAAAACATTAAATGAATGTTTATATGTATGCACTGTTCCATCTGGAAAAACATCACACAAGTAAGCAAAATCAGATTTCATTGCATTAAAGGCCTTATATGTAGAGTTATTTACATCAAACACAGAAAAAGAAGATACATCAAAGTGATTTTCTCCCTCCACATGCGGAGGTCTTCCCTTGCAGCAGCTTCTTCCACTTCCTCGAAAAAAGCTCCCAGGTCACCTTCTAGAGATTGTTCCTGGTCAACAATCGGGCTTCCCTAGATCATCTTTGCTTTCCCAGCAATCATCAACTTGGCCAATTCCTTTACAGCCTGACTCACTAACTCCTTATGAGTTTTCGGCGTAGCCGCCTGTTCTAGCTCAAACCCTGTAGTGGCTTTCATAAGAGTGACCAGAGCCTTGGTGACAGTCGCAATAGCCTCTTCGGCTTCCTCACCCTTAGGGCCCCTATTTCAGAGGATTCTCCCTCGTCCATGAATTCTGCTTCAGCTCGGTTGATCACTGCCTCCTCCACCTTCACAGCTTTTCCTTTTTCATTTTTGGCCTCAGTACGGAGCATAATAATAATCGGTTCCACTCCGTATTTTTTGAAATAAAAAATATCCGAAAAAATTTTAAATCCGGGGAACCATTCCCCTTCCATTTCCACTGACTCTGGGGTCCCGTCATAGGCCTTTTCAGATGGACGGACGAAAGTGTCCACCAAATTCACAGACTTCTTGCTCGGTTCACCTCCTTTCTCACAATAACGAAGCCCGAATTGACGATACTTTCCTGATGCTATGTCAAACTTGGGGACACCCTGTAGTCTCACCCCCAAGCCCTTGCCAGGTTGAAACTTTTGCTTGGCAAAATATTTATATATCCAATCTGGGAACTTTGGCCCATCACAACCTTTTTTCGACACAACAGCCACTTGAAATCCTGTCATCGGCTATTCCTCGGCTCTTAGGGTAGCTACCACTGACGGCTCATCCGCCTCTACTGTCACCACCTTCCCTCCTATCAAGAACTTAACTTTCTGGTATAAGGTGGAAGTCACACCTCCTAGGGCATGGAACCATGGCCTTCCTAGGAGAAGAGAAAATGTGACAGGGATGTCGATAACTGTGAATAGCACATTTGACTTGACCTCCCCCACGCTGACCTCGGCTTCAAAAATACCGATCACTGATCTTCTACTGTCATCGTATGCCCTGATCACTGTGCCAGAATTACCGAAGGCCTCCACTTCGATGCCCAGGTAAGGCAAAACTTTTAAAGGACAAATATTGAGAGTTAAGCCATCATCGACCATCACGCATGGCATGGTCTTGTCCATAATCTGCACTCTCAGATATAGAGCCCTATTGTGGTTCACACCCTCCGGTGGTAGATCAGATATTCCAAAGCTGATTTCTTGGGCCTTGTTGGCCTTCAGGTCAATTCCCCTTATTATTGCACAAACTTCATCTGGTGACATCATAGGAGTCGCTGCCATATCCATTAACTGCTTCACTACTGCCTCACGATGTCTCTTAGACTCTATGAGGAGGTGCCAAATGCTAGCCCTGGCAGGCGTCCTTTTTAGCTGTTCGACTACCAGGTCATCCTTCTTACTCTTCGACCCCTGGGCTTTTGCACTTGATTCTCTAGTAGAAAGATTTCTTCTTGGCAACATCGGGGGAGCTACATTGATGGGTTGATAAACCCTACCGCTTCTAGTGATATGCATGATAGGGCGGTCTTTCGTGACCACTGTCCCCAACTTCGTTTCTACTGGATACACAAGCTTGGGCTCTTCAAACCAAAAATCCTCATCCTCACCTTCCAAGTCAATATCATTCAGATCAATGGGAACTTGTTCCTTCAGCATTATTGAAGTTCCTAGTTCAGGCTCTTCCGGTTCTTCCTCTCCCAGTTTGGCTGCAACCACCAGAACACTCGGATTAGCTTCAATTATCTGTGCAAAGATGCTATTGGCCGGAATGCCAGACTGGACCATATTAACTTGGCCACCAAAATTGGGTAAGGGATTCCTTTACACGTTGGCTTCAGTGCAGGCTCCACAATCTTTCCTTCAGTGATCAACCTTTGGATGGCCCTTATCAAGCCTGTACAGTCATTCGTACGGTGACCTATCGTCACATGATAGGCATAGAAATTCTCCTTATCATCTTCTGCAGGGGGAACATAAGGCTTTAAACCCTGCAATAGGCCAGCCTTCCTACACTTGGCGAATATACGGCCCAAGGACTCAGCCCATAGATTAGTGAGTCTCTGAGGCGTTCTTGTTTGGCCACCTTGGGCCACCATTGCCATATTAACCTCTTTCACTCGGTCAACTGCTGCTGTAGTCAGGGCCGGCTTAGAGCTAGTCCTTGTCGAAGAAGACATAGAACCATTTGCCTTATATCCCTGAGTGTATCCCCGGCCTCCCCGGTAATTATTCACATTCTGCTTGCTTTGTTGTTCCTCTTCATCATACCTCTCCACCTGTTTTGTGAAATCCACCACCTCGTTGAAAGAATGAAATCCCTTCAACTTCATTTTCTCCTTATAAGTTGGCAAGCTACTATCCACAAGCTTCACAATGAGGGATTCCAATTTAGGGGCTCCATCCATCAACACCTGGACATCCATCCACCTTTTGTAATAGGCCAAAAAAGATTCATTGGGCCTTTGGCAGATTCTCTTTAAGTCTCCCAATGTGGTCTCGACCTGGGTATTGTAAGCATACTACTTTACAAATGCTTCCGACAGATCCTCCCAGGTAGAACGAGTGTGGATTAGTGTTTTCAAATACCACTTGGTAGCTGCACCCCGCAACGTAGTCGGGAACAGATTCAAGAGATGGACTTTCCCAATCCCTAGGCTGGACATAATCCTGATGTAACTGTCCAAATGAGCTTCTAGAGTCCTTCCCCAGTATATAGGGGCAAATAAGGCATCTGGAATCCAACCGGGAGTGGCTCTCCCCCTTCTGCAAATAAAGTGGATGGATCTACACATTTAACAGGCTGGTAGTGGACCATCTCTTTCAACTTCAGCAATAACGCTTCAAATCAGAAAATTTTTCCTTAATACGCTTCTCAGCGGGTCTCAATTGAGGCCTCCCTTGCCATTTCAAAAGCTTCATCTTCCTCAAAGTGATGGTCAACCTCCCTAGGTGGTATGACCACTCTACTACTTCCTGGCGCATTCCTTCCTGGATTCGGGAATCCTTGAATAGTGTTCCCTTCATTCTCAACAGGAACCTGGGCTCTCTGACTGGTTGTACCACCTGCAGCAGACATTGCGGTCTGTACCTACTCTCTAATGGTGGCTTTAAACTAATTGGAACTCAGAAAGGCTGTCATGAATGCATTCATATCAAAAGGAAGACTCCCTCTATTTCTGCCCTGGGCCATTTTAGTTCTGTTAACTTCTTCTAGAACGAACGGACTGTCAACAGGTAATGCTGGCAACTGCTCCATAAACTCTTGCTCCGAGTCTGAATCTGAACTGACTCTAACCCCCTCCACTGTAGCTGATTCGGTGTAAACTGAGTGAATTGATTGTCTAGTCCTTGAGCTAACACGTTCAAGCCGTTTCGAAGTTCGTCGCCAAACTGCATATTCAGCATAGGATTAGCATTACAGATGAATGTCGTGACCCTATATGTACAGTTCTATATGATATGGATGGTGTGATCGTTGAATGATTGAGATTGAATGATGATTCATAAATGAGAATGACAATGAATGTGATTTCCATTGTCTTTATTTTTGAACGTCCCGAGAATGCCCAAAAAAATTACACAGGAGACAATACAAGTAACTATCATGTGCAAACCATCACACAAACAAAAGATCGGTACCTTCGGGGCACCTAACAAATGTTATGAAATGGTCACGTGTGCACTAATGCATGGACAAAGGTTTGACACTTTGTAGGTCAAAATGAGATGGAGTGAAATGTGTTGGGATTTGTCACCGGAAATCACCCGATAAAAGCGGAAGAACGCGGTGATTTCCTCAAATCCAGTCCCAGGAGCAATTGAAGTGGAAATTGAAAAACTTAAAATTAAATAGAAAGGGATTAAATTTCTTACCAGAAAAATCTCTTTCTAGAGATGGATGATGACTGCAGAATTCAATAGAGAATTCCTCCACTCTCACGTACACGAACGCTTGGCGAATGCAACCCGTGCTAGCGTCGGAAATCACGAAACAATGGAGAGGGGGGGGGCTATGGAAATTTCGGCTAGGAGGCTCTAAACTTCACTTGGCCAAAATTTCTAACCCTAGGTATTTATACCTAGGGTTGGCCGAATTCCCTTAGGGGAATTCAGGCCCATCTTGGCTCCTCTCTATTCTGTGCGGGCTTCATCTTTTAATTTAGGCCCAGTCTAATTTTAATTATTCTGGTTTAAATTAATTTCAAGCCCAATTTTAATATACCCATGTATTTAATATATTACTTCAAGTAATACATTATCTACATCTAAATTAAAATTAGTTTGACATTTAATTTAATCCATCAAATTAAAATTAACTCTACACAAAACAAAATCATATGTAAACCCATACATATGAATATTTCCACCTAGGAAATAATTTCATAATTAATCCAATTAATTATGAAGAGCCAATAGAATATATTAATTTTATTATTATGACCAATCCAATTGATCCTTATAATATAATTAATATATACATGCTTCTCCCTCCACTGTGTATACTCCAAGTATACAAGTGATTCCTTAAGTCTGCATTCTATCGTTCTATGTGTACGATCCTGTGGGCCCATCTTTATGTTGGCAGCGGGCCTTTGGCCCGCAGACTGCAGTTGGGCTCTAGCAAGCCACTGCAGCCCCCAATTAAGATGGAGATGGCAGTCTAACTGATATCATAACCCTATAGTTTAAACTTGTACATCCCATGTCATTGATATCGGTGTCCAACACAGAGGCATGGATTGATCACCCTCTTTCGTGTCCGGACATTAACTTGATCCCGAATGTACTGATGCTCACAAATAAGTTCCGACTTGTTTGGGTGTGGCCACACTCTTATCAGTCACATTCATCAAGTGGCCGGTGATATCTTCTCAGTTGGTTACTGAGTGACAAATCCCTTCTGCATATCCATAGTATTACCATGTTCAGTGACATACCCGAAAGCACCCATACTTGGCACCCTATTACAGGCCCTTTAGGCGTACCCCTAAGTATGCGACTTCACATGTAACACCATCATATGGTCAGGTCAAAGGATCCATACAAGTACTACACGAGAATCCATTGTGATACCATACCATGTGGATTACTCGTTTAGTGGATCTATCCAGTACCATGCTCCCAGGCATGTACCCATTAACTTGGTTGACATTCCATGTCCAATGACCGGTAAGACACCGCCATACAACCAGGTTAATGATAGTCTGTTGTTCCATTCATTCCCATGACTGGAACAGACTACGGATCTATTTATGGTCATATCGTTTACCCTATCCATGGTCTTACTGCTAAGTGCATGACACTAGTCGTCATGGATATAGATATGTCCATTGGATACTTCATTTACTATACAGCACAAGATAAATATAATAAATGAATTGATGCCTTTATTAATGACACAAATGAGTACAACACATAAGTCCAATAAATGTATAGTACAAATACAAGGACCAATGCCTTGGGACTAGGGCATTTCCAACAATCTCCCACTTGCACTAGTTCCAACTAGGCATGGGCCTAATCCCTATAGATCTAGTATGACCCTCGTGCTTGGGCTGGGCCAGCGCCTTGGTCAATGGATCTGCGACATTATCCTCTGTGTCCACTCTATGCAATGCAATGTCACCTCTCTCCGCGATTTCTCGTATGAGGTGAAACTTTCTGAGCACGTGCTTTGTGTTCTTGTGTGACCGGGGCTCCTTAGCTTGTGCGACGGCCCCATTGTTGTCACAGAAGATATCGACTGGGTCTTGGATAGTTGGCACTACTCCCAACTCAGTGATAAACTTCTTCATCCACACAGCTTCCTTAGCTGCATCACACGCAGCGATGTACTCAGCTTCTGTTGTAGAGTCCGCTATGGTTGGTTGCTTTGAGCTCCTCCAGCTTACAGCACCACCATTCAGCAAGAATACATACCCTGACTGCGATTGGTACTCATCTTGGTCTGTCTGGAAGCTTGCATCAGTATACCCAGTAACTGATAGCACTTCCTGACCACCATACACCAAGAAGCTATCCTTAGTCCGGTTAAGGTACTTGAGGATTGCCTTGACAGCTTTCCAGTGATCCTCCCCGGGATCCTGCTGGTATCGGCTCGTCATACTCAGTGCAAAGGTGACATCAGGTCTCGTACATAACATAGAGTACATAATTGATCCAATAGCCGAGGCATATGGAACCAATTTCATGTTCTCCCTGTCCTCCCTTGTTTTAGGACAGTTCTTCTTACTAAGTTTCAGCCCATGACCCATTGGCAAGAAACCTTTCTTGGCCCGGTCCATGCTGAATCTTTTCAAAACTTTGTCAATGTACGAAGCCTGACTTAGGCCCAGAAGCCGATTTGATCTATCCCTATAGATCCTGATCCCTAGGATCATCTCAGCTTCGCCTAAGTCCTTCATTGCGAAGCACTTACTCAGCCACTGCTTTACCCCTTGCAGTGTAGGTATGTCGCTTCCAATGAGTAGGATGTCGTCTACATAAAGTACCAAAAATGTGAAATGCTCCCACTAGTCCTCTTGTACACACAAGGCTCATCCAGATTCTGTATGAAGCCATATTCCTTTATAGCCTCATTGAATCTTAGATTCCAACTACGGGATGCTTGCTTCAGTCCATAAATGGACCTTTGAAGTTTGCATACCCTTCCCGGATACTTGGGATCGACAAAACCCTTAGGTTGTGTCATGTACACATCCTCGAGTAGCTTCCCATTAAGGAAAGCGGTTTTGACATCCATCTGCCAAACCTCATAGTCATACCATGCGGCTATGGCCAGCAGTATCCTGATGGACTTGAGCATGGCTACTGGTGAGAAAGTTTCATCATAGTCTATCCCATGGACTTGTCTGAAACCTTTCGCAACCAGACGCCCTTGAAGGTATTATCAGCTTTTAGCTTATAGCACCACTTGCAACCTATTACCTTAGCACCCGGAGGTGGATCAACCAAGTTCCAAACTTGATTATCGTACATAGATTGCATTTCTGCCTCCATGGCTTTACGCCAATTCACAGACTGTGGGCTAGCCATAGCCTCCTGGTAGGTTTTAGGTTCTTCTTCATCCCAGATGAGAAGAGTTTGATCATCGGTGACGAGGAAACCATACCTCTCCAGTTCCCGATGATCCCTACCAGACCTTCTAGGTTCTTGTGTGGCCTTGGTCGGTGCTTCTACTTGTGGAAGCTCCACCTGGGCCTCCGAGTTATCCTTTTCAGGAGCTTGTGGACCTTGAACTTCCCTGAGTTCAATGTTGCTCCCACTATCTTTCTTGGAAAGGAACTCCTTTTCCAGAAAGACCCCCTTCCTTGCCACGAACACCTTGTTCTCGACGGGGTTGTAGAAGTAATACCCTTTGGTTTCCCTAGGGTAGCCCACAAACAGGCATTTATCGGTTTTGGGCTCCAGCTTGCCACTAGTCAATTTCTTGACATGTGCTTCGCATCCCCAAATCCTTAGGAAAGACACATTAGGCTCCTTGCCCGTCCATATCTGATATGGGGTCTTTTCCACAGCCTTAGTCAGAGTATTGTTTAATATGAGAGCTGCTGTCTCGAGGGCGTGTCCCCAGAAACTAATTGGGAGAGTTGCTTGACTCATCATTGAGCGGACCATGTCCAACAAGGTCCTATTCCTCCGTTCGGACACCCCATTCCATTGCGGTGTTCCAGGAGGAGTGAGCTGTGGAACTATTCCATGCTCTCTCAAGTATGAGTCAAACTCTAGGCTCATATACTCACCGCCTCGATTCGACCGAAGGGCTTTGATATTCCTGCCTAGCTGGTTTTGTACCTCGTTCCTAAATTCCTTGAACCTATCAAGGGTCTCGGACTTGTGTTTCATCAGATAGACATAACCATATCTGCTGAAATCATCCGTGAACGTGACGAAGTACAGGTGCTCGCCTCTGGTCGCTGCGCTCATAGGTCCACATACATCTGAATGTATTAGGTCCAACAAGCCAGTGGCCCTTTCAGCTCTTTTGCTAAAAGGCGCCTTTGTCATCTTGCCTCTTAAACATGATTCGCATGTATCAATTGACTCCAAGTTAAATGACCCTAGGACTCCAGCTTTGTGAAGCCTAGCTATGCGCTTCTCGTTTATATGGCCAAGACGACAATGCCATAGGTAGACTGGATTAAGTTCGTTAGGCTTAACCCTTTTCGTGTTTATGTTATAGATGTGATTGGTTTCATTTAAGTCCAGGACATACAGGCCATTATTTAATAGAGCATCTCCATAAAATAACCCCTCTCTGGATATAGAAATTCGACCATTTTTAATAGAAAATTCAAATCCAGAAATATCCAACATTGATACAGAGATAATATTCCTGCACATAGCAGGTACAAAGTAACAATGTTCTAAAATTAAAACCAATCTGCTGGGCATCATTAGGTGGTATTCGCCGATCTCTATGGCAATAACCCTTGCTCCATTCCCGACCCGCAAGTCCACCTCTCCCGACCCCAGCAACCTTCTGTTCTTAAGTCCCTGCACATTGCAACAAATGTGAGAACCACATCCAGTATCCAATACCCAGGATGTTGAAACAGTAAGGTTAATATCTATAACATAAATACCTGAAGAGGACGCACCTTGGCCCTTCTCTGCTCTCCCATCAGCTTGGGACATGATCTCTTCCAATGGCCCGCCTGTCTGCACCCGAAACAGACGTCCTCAGGACCTGCCTTCTGCTGGCCCTTGGGTTGGGCCTTGGCCTTCTTGGCTTTGGCCTTCTTGGCCTTAGCCTTGGCCTTTTCCTTGGCCTTACCCTTAGCAAGAGGAGCGTTCCCCTTGTTAACCAGCAGCACCGGCGGAGTCTTCTTGATCGACTGCTCAGTAAGCTTAAGCATCCCATGCAGCTCACTGACAGTGCGGTTCATCCCTTGCATATTGTAGTTAAGGATGAACTGATCATAAGAATCCAGCAAGGACGCGAGGACTGTGTCCACCGCCAACTCTTGAGAGATAGGCGATCCGAGACGGGCCAAAGTATCCAAATAGCCCTTCATCTTGAGCACGTGTGCACTCACAGATGTCCCGGCCCCCATCTTACAAGAGTGGAATGCCTTATTGGTCAGGTACCTTTCCTGACGAGCTTGCTCTTGAAACATCTCGTTAAAAGTTGTTATCATAGCATAGGCTTGATGGTCCATAAACTGCTTTTGCAATTCGGGGACCATGCAAGCCAACATAAGGCACGTCACATCCCGGTTGTCCTTGACGTGCGCCTCGTATTCCGCTAGCTGTGCAGCCGTCGGATTACGTCCCTGAGGCGCAGCCGGCACAGGCCTTTCCAGCACATACTCTTTCGACTCTTGTCTTAGAACTATCCTCAAGTTCCTAGACCAGTCTAAAAAGTTCGGACCGGAAAGCTTGTCCTTCTCAAGAATCGATCGCAGTGATAAGGTATTAGTGTTTGCCATTTGGGTGTTTCTACACAGAAAAACATTTAGAGTGTTAATAAAGGGCTTTACTTTGTTGTTCCATATAAAATTAATAATGAATCAAGTTATTAATTTAAACCGAGTTGTTGGGCTCATGGGCCGAGATCCATATTTCATTAAGATATAGCCAAACGAGGGTTTGGTACAACTATACCTTAATTATTTAGGTAGGAACGCCGTCCAATCCCAACCTAGGGACTCTCGGTTTGATGGGTTTGTTGGCACTTACCCATCTGTGCTTAGGGCCAGGAGAATCCTACTACCCACGCTAAGTCAAAACCTCCATCCAAGTGTTAGAGTATCCCATACTCTAACCCAATACAAAGTGACAATACTCCAGTGCATCCTGCGAGGGCATGGTCTACAACTGGCCTATTCCCACTTCGATTCGGTTTTGAATGAGGGAAGCACTTTTAAGCGACTTAGTAATTTCCATTTGGTTATTAGATTCAATTATAACGGCTTACATACATAAGGCGGGTGAATGAGCTATTTGTAACATACATTCATACATGCAAATGAATATAAAATGATTAAATAAAATTAAAATGGACTGCTATGGGCCTATATTACATCCTAATATTATTCTAGTAAACCTATACTAGAAACAAATATTAGGCGGGCCTCCATCTTCTCCTTCTGGGCTTGCACCTCCAATTTGGGCTTGCACCTCCACTTGGGCTCACCACTCCATGGGCTTCTTCTTTTACAAATTTTATAATATTTAACTTATATAAAATAAAATTACATTAAAAGAAAAACGACACGCAGGCCGTATTTACCCAAAAGAAAAATACAACCCATCTCGTAAAAGGCCCAATAGCATCCAATCATATATTCATTCAACCATTCATATGCATCCAATACATACAATTCAAGAGCATGTCATAATGCATGATTTAAGCCCATTTAAATTATGTCAAAGCCATTATTAGGAAATCGCCAATTTTGGCCCACCATGGTTCTAAACCTTAACGGGCTTTGGGCCTCCAGCCCAGGCAGTCCAACTGCTCCCACTGGAATTGGGAAACCATGGGTCCAATTTAGCCGTCCGAGTAATTGTGCCAAAATTACCCGAACCAACTTCCATTAACCATATTAATTTCCAAAACTAATATCGCATGAACGAAGTAAAATTCATCCAAGAAACCATGCGCATTTAAATTGCATAAATTTAAACACACGAATTTTAAAACCAATTAAAATTTCAAAAATGGGCCCCGGACCTAAAATACCCGTAAAATCCAAAAACTGGGCCCGGCCCGCTGTAGCTAGGGCAACAGAGTTGCCATAGCAGCAGCAGCGGTGCAGCCGCCTAGCGGCTGCCCGCTGATGCCGCGCGGCAGCCACTGCCCAGCAGTGGCTACCGCCTGCAGCGGCCACTGCCCAGCGGCAGCCCGCTACTGCGGCAGCTGCTGCTGGCGCAGCAGCAGGCAGCGGCTGCCGCCGCGCCTCCCGCCGCGTGCGGCGACCTCAGGCGGCGATCCCGCCGCCGGCAGCCCCGCCGCTGGGAGGCCGATTTTTTTTTTTTTAAACAGAATTAAAAAGAAAATAAAACAACCAATCACCATCCATAGCAATTCACCAAGAATTACAAAAATACACAATAAAATTAAACTAACATAAACCTATATGCAAATTTAATTTTCATTGCATAAAACATATGGGAAAAATCATAAAACCCATACCAAGAATCCCAATCAAAAACATCCAATTTCAAAACAGGGATTCAACCAAATTAATCAATTTCCACGGATCAAAAGCCCGCTCTGATACCACTGTTGGGATTTGTCACCGGAAATCACCCGATAAAAGCGGAAGAACGCGGTGATTTCCTCAAATCCAGTCCCAGGAGCAATTGAAGTGGAAATTGAAAAACTTAAAATTAAATAGAAAGGGATTAAATTTCTTACCAGAAAAATCTCTTTCTAGAGATGGATGATGACTGCAGAATTCAATAGAGAATTCCTCCACTCTCACGTACACGAACGCTTGGCGAATGCAACCCGTGCTAGCGTCGGAAATCACGAAACAATGGAGAGGGGGGGGCTATGGAAATTTCGGCTAGGAGGCTCTAAACTTCACTTGGCCGAAATTTCTAACCCTAGGTATTTATACCTAGGGTTGGCCGAATTCCCTTAGGGGAATTCAGGCCCATCTTGGCTCCTCTCTATTCTGTGCGGGCTTCATCTTTTAATTTAGGCCCAGTCTAATTTTAATTATTCTGGTTTAAATTAATTTCAAGCCCAATTTTAATATACCCATGTATTTAATATATTACTTCAAGTAATACATTATCTACATCTAAATTAAAATTAGTTTGACATTTAATTTAATCCATCAAATTAAAATTAACTCTACACAAAACAAAATCATATGTAAACCCATACATATGAATATTTCCACCTAGGAAATAATTTCATAATTAATCCAATTAATTATGAAGAGCCAATAGAATATATTAATTTTATTATTATGACCAATCCAATTGATCCTTATAATATAATTAATATATACATGCTTCTCCCTCCACTGTGTATACTCCAAGTATACAAGTGATTCCTTAAGTCTGCATTCTATCGTTCTATGTGTACGATCCTGTGGGCCCATCTTTATGTTGGCAGCGGGCCTTTGGCCCGCAGACTGCAGTTGGGCTCTAGCAAGCCACTGCAGCCCCCAATTAAGATGGAGATGGCAGTCTAACTGATATCATAACCTTGTAGTTTAAACTTGTACATCCATGTCATTGATATCGGTGTCCAACACAGAGGCATGGATTGATCACCCTCTTTCGTGTCCGGACATTAACTTGATCCCGAATGTACTGATGCTCACAAACAAGTTCCGACTTGTTTGGGTGTGGCCACACTCTTATCAGTCACATTCATCAAGTGGCCGGTGATATCTTCTCAGTTGGTTACTGAGTGACAAATCCCTTCTGCATATCCATAGTATTACCATGTTCAGTGACATACCCGAAAGCACCCATACTTGGCACCCTATTACAGGCCCTTTAGGCGTACCCCTAAGTATGCGACTTCACATGTAACACCATCATATGGTCAGGTCAAAGGATCCATACAAGTACTACACGAGAATCCATTGTGATACCATACCATGTGGATTACTCGTTTAGTGGATCTATCCAGTACCATGCTCCCAGGCATGTACCCATTAACTTGGTTGACATTCCATGTCCAATGACCGGTAAGACACCGCCATACAACCAGGTTAATGATAGTCTGTTGTTCCATTCATTCCCATGACTGGAACAGACTACGGATCTATTTATGGTCATATCGTTTACCCTATCCATGGTCTTACTGCTAAGTGCATGACACTAGTCGTCATGGATATAGATATGTCCATTGGATACTTCATTTACTATACAGCACAAGATAAATATAATAAATGAATTGATGCCTTTATTAATGACACAAATGAGTACAACACATAAGTCCAATAAATGTATAGTACAAATACAAGGACCAATGCCTTGGGACTAGGGCATTTCCAACAAAATGGTCACGTGGAAATCATTTCCCGGACAAAAATGTGACGCTTTTTGAGCATCAAGTATGCCATGACATCTTAACTAAATACCATGTGCGCAAGAACACGGACAGAGGTTCGGCATTCGTGGAACACCTTGCATGGTTTAAGAATGTCATGGAATATACCTATATGTGAAAGAGATCCGGTACTTGTGGAGTACCTTGAATGATTTGTCTATGTTATGAAGCGAACCAGATGTGGATTGTGACACATAAACAATGTTTTGGTGTTACCGTGACACCAACAACACTAAACATGGATGATAAAATGCCTATGTTGTCGTGAGGGTTGCCGTATAACCAGACCTAAAATCTTTGAGATTTTCTAGTGAATGATGCGATGTAGTGAATGACCGTGCGAACCAATGCACAGGTGGACTGCGGGTAGTTTTGGGTACCCGATATGGCATGAAATTGGATGATCATGACAGGCATTCTTAGAACGTCCTTTGATAGATGTAATGAAATGATATGGATGTGAGTGTCACACAAACTGCAAATGGCTGCACGAAAATGTGGTTAGGATGCATGACATACATGATGATGTCATGTTTATGTTATGGAAATGCAGACATACAAAATGTGTAAATGACACATGAATAAAATGCCATGGCTATAAGAAGATGTGGTTAGCTTGAATGCCATACATATGGATGATTAGAAATGGCATGCAAATGGTTATGCATATTGGATGCTTCGTGAGAAAATAAAAAGGAACTCATCACAAAACAAACGTTAGCACACAAAAATATGTGCTCCCTTCCAACCTTATTTCTCCTTTGGATTGGTCTGGCATTCTTCCTAGGTGTTGGGTCTCTTTGGTATCAACAGGGGATACCAAAGGTGCACGCTTAATGTTCAATTTAATTTTATGTTTTGGTAAACCTAGGGGAAATTACTAAGCCATTAATGTGGGCTGAAGTCAAACCAACGGTTGTACAGTCTCCCATAACAAATAAACACTTCTCCACCGTAGAACACGATGTAATGTCATGCAGGCTATGAGTGGTTTACCCCATCGGGTGTCTCCAATCCTGGCAGTAGAGGTAGGCCACCTTCTTGGGTAAACCGAGGTTAAATAGTGTATTCGAGGGGTTGAGATGAAGAAAATGTCATGATATGCAAAGGTATGAATAAATATGATGTTTATAAATTGATAAATGAATACAAGCGAGGTATATTTCAATAGTTGCCTAAGTTCCTTAAGTTTTTAAGAAAAAACATTATTAAGAAACATTTTAATCCCCAGCGGAGTCGCCACTGTGAGTGGACGACCTTAAAAGCGAAAAGAAATAAGTGCGGCGAAGCGGGCTAGAGGTTTTTAGAAAACCTAAGAAAAAATTTGTTTGAATGTGAGGTTTTGGAAAGCGGGTTTTGTTTATCTTGTTTGTAGGGAAAATCATTCGTTTTTTTTTTTTTGGAAATTTCGCTTGTAGAAAATTATTTTCCCGTTTTATAACTTAAAGTCCTCGAAACCTCAATTTCGAGATCAGTGACAGAGTCGCCACCCAGATCAGCTCATCCGGAAAATTTCAGTACAGCTCCCTACCGAGTGCAGACTACTGTACCTAATCCAAAGATTCAGGGTTCGGGCAACTTACCTACTACCTCAAGCTTGTATTCATTTATTATTTATAAAATCATATTTATTCAATTTATTATCTTTCTCTAACCTGATTTGTTTATTTTATTAACCCGATGCTAAGGCAAAAATGCATAAAATAAATTGCAGGAAATTAAACCATTCACACAAATATACAAAAGAATAATAGAGGCCGATTATACAACCAAATTGAATAAAATATAAAAAACTCTTGTCCTCACCTTTAGAATCGCCTAAGTACACGAGGATCTAAAAATAATATAACTGCCTAATTACGCGAATTAATCTATTAAATACAACAAAATAAAAATAAATGCTGCAAAACAGATTAATTAGCACAGTTTATATCATAAACACAAGTAGGACTTGAATCAGGACAGAATGGGGATTTCAGGATAAGGGAGCATGCATTTAGGGGGTAACCGGGTCGACCCGACCGATCAGACCGGTTAGACCTGGAAAACGGTTTTGAAACGCCCTGTGGATTTGCGTGCTGAAAAATCAATTTTTAGAAAATATTTGGCTCGGTTTACTTGCGAATTTCCACTTTTGTGGGTCGGTTATCCCGGAACTCGAGGTTCCGTTCGTGTGAGGTTTTCCTAATTTTCACAAGCATCTAAAGCCCAAAAAGCAATGAACGCACTAAAAACAGTTTTGAATCCGAAAACAGCATCACGCAACAACATTCGTGCGGGGCGTTACGCGATTTTGTCTTTTCTGGGAATCAAAGTCACACAGTAGGCAATAGAGCCGACTGGCTCTGATCCTTACTGGGCGGCCGTAATGCCCGGACCCGAAACCGGTTTTCTGATTTTCCGAAAAATTCATATTTTTGCTCGTTTTCAATGTTTTCCTAAGATTTTATGATGTTCAGGGGTCCGCTAATGCTAAACGACGAATCCGTAACAAATCGAACAACCCCAAAACCGAAATATAAAACTTAGAAAAAACGAAAAACTAATGTTCATACGTCCATAAATCTGAAAACTGGAGTTAAAACGATGTACAAACATTCTTGGGCCGAAAAATAACAAAACACAAAAGCATGAAATGGAAAACAGACCCCTTCTGGCCATTCGGGATAGATCGAGAATCTGTACCTGAGGAACAGAGCCGGGCGGCTCTAGGGTTAGAGCCGACCGGCTTTGTTCTTCACAATCACAGCCGTAAGGCTATGACGGGTTAAGTCTTTTTTCCGGAAAAAATTTCAAAAGAGAAAAACATGCAGAAAACACAATGTAAACAGGTTTAAGACCTCTTAGAGTTTTCCTTGGTGTCTTTCCAATGTACTGGATGTGCAAGAACGGATTAAAAGCTTGAGATTGTTGCTGGAGTCTCAACTCGGTAAAACCACAACGATCCACAACAAGCCGAAACGAACCCAGAATGATCTCCAACCAATAAGCAAAGGTTATGAAACTTAAGTTTTAATATTCTAACATTGATTTAGGTTTTGAAATTAGTGTTTGGTTCAACTCTCCCTTACACTATCTCGGTCTCTCTTCCTTCTTTTTCTTCCTTTTTCTCTGCCTCCCCATTTCTTTTCTTTTCTCTGGTTTAAGACTGCCAAAATCCCCTCTAAGATTTCCTTTCTTCCTCTTTTTATACCTCTCTTTCTCATATCATACCTCGTATTAAATGGCCGCTTGAAACTCTGATTCTGCCCATACCACCCCCTTCTGCGTGACAAGTTGCCTGGTTTTGCAAGGCAACATGTCTTGCCCATTAGAGCCGGTCGGCTCTAGTGTGTACTAGAGCTGTACAGCTTTGGTCTAGAGCCAGCCGGCTCTGGTCTAGAAACCAGAGCCGTCCGATTCTAACAAAGGCCGGAGTAAAAGACGAAACATCGGGCATGCACCCTAAACCCTAGAGACCACACGGGAGACCTTTCCAGGGGTTTCGGATGGTGGATAGCTTGGTTTTCGGGACATCTGAGACACTCCAGGCAATAATCTGGTCGCTTTCGAGCCTAATTCATGTCCGTCTGCTCCATAGGTAAGACATGAATTCTCATCATAGAGCTCGTGAAAACATATGCTCACAATGGGTTTCATGAATGTGATTGCTAGAAAAAGATTCAATTATTTGGAAGATGACATTTACAGATGGTAGAAAGATAGGCTGCTGCAAATGGACAATTTCTTACAGATGCGTGAACTTCAGCTGGAGAGGACTGGTGGTCTTTCAAGTGGCCAATAATAGGTGGACAGGTGGCCATTTATGATTGGACATGAGTAGTGGTCCATTCAGAAAGGGAGAGCTGATGGCCATTTACATATTACTCCTTTGAATTTCTCAAATTGCTACTCCAATCCCATTAGATTCCACTGATTTGCAATTGAGCTCTTAAACTCCAATCAAAGAAGAATACTACAAGAAATTCCCAAAATCACTCCAATACACCAATAAAATCAAATGCATTTTGGAATTAAAAACACGTAATTTCTAAGACTAACTAGTAGCTATGCTAATGGATAAGAGAAGCTCAACCACAATGGAATTAATTGGAATTTGAATTTGTGAGAGATTCTCCATTTTTTAGAGTGGAGAATCTATCACAAATTCAAGAGAAGCTCAACTATAATGGAATTAATTGGAATTTGAATTTGTGATAGATTCTCCATTTTTTAGAATACTTTATGCTTATACAGATTCCAACGGGAATAAAGCCAACAACTGGGGTAAACAAATTTATCGACAGTGTAAGCATGTCAAAACAGTAATTGTAGCCCGCCTTACAAATCAAAATGCTAGTTCTATTCTTATCTCATCAATTTCTCTCTATATATACATATTACAATCCTTTTTCTTTTTCTTTAGTTTGAGTTGGTTTTTAATAATCAGTTGCGGATCAACAGACTTCATATATATGATTGTAAAATTTTTGTTTAATTGTTTCTTAATTGATTGACTGATTTTCATTAGTATAACATAAAATATAAATTAAAAATCATTGGTATTTTTTTTAAAAGTTTTTTAATACATGAAAATATTTGCTATTGCTTGAACTACACCTTTAAAATTCTAAATATTTTCATTTGAATACTTATTCTATGTTTTATATATGAATGCATTACAAGGTAAAAAAAATTTCCTCGTTTTGCTAATGAGTGAAATTTTTTTCACTAAGGTATAAGTAATTGTACCTTTGTATCTTAAGGTACAACCAAGGTATAATCACTGTAATAGTGTATCTTAAGGTATAACTAAGGTATAATCATTGTAATATTGTATCTTAAGATATGACTAAGGTATAACTAAGGTATAATCATTGTAATAGTATATCTTAAGATATAATTAAGGTATAATCACTATAAAAGTGTTGTTATACCTTAGTTATATTTTTAATACTCTTGTTATACCTTAGTTATACCATTGTATAACTGTTATAACTTAGTTATACTTTAGTTATACCTTTGGTACTCTTATTATACCTTACTTATACCTTTGTGCAACTATTATACTTTTGATGCTCTTATAATACCTTTTGCTACACTGATTATAGCTTAGTTACACCTTTTGATACATTGATTATACCTTGGTTATACTTAATGATACACTGATTATACCTTGGTTATACTTAATGATACACTGATTATACCTTATTTATACCTTCTGATAAACTGATTATACCTTATCTATACATTGTTTGTACCTTATTTGAACATTGTTTTAGTATTATAGTGTATGAGTAGTGTATAACAGTGTAAAATTAGTATGTAACATTGTATAAGCAGTGTATAATAATGTATAAGCAGTGTATGACAATGTATTTATAACTTGTATAAATATTATACCATAGTTATACCTTGTGATACACTATTATACTATGGTTATACATTATTTATACCTTTGTAAAATAGTTAGCCCTTGTTCGTACATTGATTATACCATCTGATACTTTGATCTGATGAGGATATTTTCCTAGATTAGAATTCTTCCTATTATGAATTTTGTAAATATAGCATGTATCCTAATTAGAGTGCCATTACTTCTAAAAGAAGAATCCTTATCTAATACGGATTCATAAAACCTATTAGTGCTGTAAATGTATGTAACATTAATCAATGGAAAAGCTAAGAGTTGCAATTTGTTTCATGATATTTCTCTCTCTATAATTACCACCGACACTAATGTGTCGGGCACAGCCACCGCTGCCCCTAGCAACACAACCAACATAACTCAATTTTTATTCCCACTGCCACTATCCTTTCCACCCTTTTCGACTACCACATCCCGTATTTCTTCTTCAATTTCCCATGGCAATCCCTCAATCGATGCACTCTCTATCACCACTGCAACATACACCTCATCGATGTTCATCAACTTATGGACTACTACAGCTCCAACATCTATGTTCACCGAACAAACTTTTTCAATCCCTCCATCACTACACAACTCGTTAAATCCACCTATTTCCTTCCCTAATCTCACCGGTATTGTTACATCAAAACTGAATACCACCAACTTTATTGTATGGAAGGTGCAACTTATGCCTTTGTTGAAGGGATGGTGGCTTGTGCATCATGTTGATGGAATTCAACCTACATCAATTCAATTCTTACCTAATGGAAGAGAGAATCTAGAGTATATTGCATGGAAGCAGCGTGACTAGAAAGTATTAAGTTAGATATTTTGTTCGATTGAGCCAAATTTGATGCCGTATGTTAAGTGCTACCCGCGTGTTTGGAGCCTCCGGATTGCATGCACATATCTGACATTTGCGAACTCAATTACTCATAATCAAACAGGGAAGTGATTCTGTTGTTGCTTATATTCAAAAGTGTAAAATTATTTATGATCACTTGAGGAATTTGCAATGCAAAATGACTGATGATGAATTTGTGATGTTAGGATTACATGATGATTATCATCAACTTTCTTATACTCTAGAAACTAAACAGGATCTGTTTACTTTTGATGATCTCTATACAATGCTTTTAACTGAAGCAATATATATTAATAGGGATCGTGCAACTAATGTTGACATTTAGCCCACAGCTCTTATTGGTGCTCATTCTCAGACCTTTTCTATGGGTCATGGATGTGGTGGTGGAGGATGGCAGTCTAGAAGAGGCGGTACAGGTGCTGGCCGATCCTATTCCACTTCTTCACATCAAAATTTTGCTCAATCGGGTTCAACTGTTGATATCAATCAAGTGGTTTGCTTCAAGTGTTGGGGAATCGGACATTATGCCAACAAGTGCACCTCTTCCAACCAAAACCTAAACTTGAGATCCCTTTCCACAAATCTGGCCAACACATCACACACATTGCAACCTTGGATTATGGACTCCGGCAGCTCTCATCACTTGACCTCAAACTTGGAAAACCTTCATCTCCATTCTAAGTATACAGGTCCTGAAGAGGTCTCCATCGGTAATGGTTCTAAACTAAAAATCTCTAGTGTCAGGTCTTCTTCTTTTAACATTGGGTCTGACTCCTATTCGTTTCACATTATTTTACATGTCCTCACTCAACTCATAATTTATTATCTGTTTATGCCTCAACTAACTCTAATCCTAAATTGTGGCATGTTTCTCTAATGGTTTTGTCATTAAGGATTTGTAATTAGGAAGAATTCAATATTGCGGCCTAAGTAACATGTCCACATACACCCGAACAAAATGGTATTGTTGAACATAAGCATCACCATGTTATTCAAACGAGTATCACTTTACTTAATCAACCAAAATTACCTCAGTCTTTTTGGTCTTATGCCTTTGACACTGCAGTCTATCTCATTAGCCGCACTCCTATGGCTCAATTGCAGTATACATCACCTTACGCTAAACTATTTAAAGAATCACCTGATTACAATTTTTTATGAGTATTTGGTTGTTTATGCTTTCCATGGCTTCATATTTATTCTAAAATTAATTAGAACCCCACTCCACACCTTGCATTTTTATCTGTTATAGTAAACTCCATAAGGGATATCATTGTTATGATCCTCAGTCTGGGGAAATTTTTGTCTTATGTCATGTTTTATTTAATGAACATGTTTTTTCTTTTCGAGCTCAAAGTGATGCGGAGTTGCCATCTTCACTGTGTCTAGGTCCGATCCAGCCAGCTCTACAAATACAATTTCACACACCACAACTTACTCCACCTACACCAAACCTTATGGCCCCTGCTGAATCGAACCCTCCTACTCACTTAATTACTCCAAAAGAACAAACCAATCATATAAACGGAACCTATAAATCACCCAGCCAACCCGGTTTTTAAGCCACCTATAGCTAATGTCCCTATTCCCGACACTACAACAGCCGTTCCTTTTGCAGTTGAACCCATAACTTATGGTCCCTAGCAAAATATGGCTCGACCATAGGCCAGGACTAACTCGACCCACAACATGCTCACCCGGTCGAAAACTAGTTCATTAAAACCACAAGCATTTTCTTCTACTCTTGAGTAGGTTCTTGAACCCACATGTTATACACAGGTCATGAGGCACACACACTGGGTTGATGCCATGCAGACCAAATATCAGGCACTTCTCTCGAATCAAACCCGGACCTTGCTTCCTTCTTATTCGTCACAGAATTTTGTTGGTAATAAATGGGTATTTTAGGTCAAGAAAAAACCCAACAGTACAATGGAGCGTTACGAAGCCCGTTTAGTTACCAAGGGTTTTCATCAACGACCTGGAGTGGATTTCTTTTAGATATACAACCCAGTTGTTGAACCAACCGTTATTCGTACTTTGTTATCTTTAACTGTTTCTCTTAAGTGGCACACTCTTCAGCTTGATGTTTCTAATGCTTTTCTACAGGGTGATTTGGAGGAGGCCGTGTATATGTCTCAACTGATCGGTTTTGTTAATGCTAAAAGGCCCAACTATGTTTGCAAACTACAGAAGTCTCGCAATGGTCTCAAACAGGCTTCGCTAATGTGGCATAAAAAATTAACTGATGCTTAATGACATCATGGTTTTCCTGATTCTAAATCCGATACATCATTCTACTTCTATCACTCCGGTGACATCTCTATTTTTTGTCTCATTTACTTTGCAATCTCTTGTTACTACTCTTCAGTCTCAATTTGCTGTTAAAAATCTTGGCTGAATGTCTTATTTTTGGGGTATTAAAGCACATTGGCAATTGGATGGATGATTTTTGAATCAGTTGAAATATGTTCAAGATTTGCTCGCTAAAGCTAAGATGGCTGATTTTAAAGGCATGTCTGCTCCCATGTGCCCAAAAACTCAACTTCATCTTGGTGATAGTTTTCCATATGCTGATCCTACAATATATCAATGTATTATCGGCAGCCTTTAGTATCTCACATTAACTCGGCCTGATATTTCCTTTTCAGTGAATCGGTTGTCTTAGTTTATACATGCTCCTACAGAAAATCATTAGTCTACTGCCAAATGGGTTCTCTGCTACTTGAAATTTTTGGCTTCTCATGGTCTCAAAGTTTGGCCTTCCTCTTTGGTTCAGTTACATGGTTATAGCGATGCAGATTTGGCCACTAATCTTGATGACCATAAATCCACATTCAGGTTTGCCATCTATTTTGGCATGAATCTTGTTTCATGGTGTAGTAAGAAGCAAAGCATAGTCTCTCGCTCTTCTATAGAAGCCAAATATCGGGCTTTAGCCTTTGTCACTTGTGAAATTAGTTTGTTACATAATTTGCTTTCTGAGATTGGGATTTCTTTATCCTCTCCTCTGGTGTTATGGTGTGACAATTTATCTGTTGCTTATTTGATAGTTAATCATGTCTTTCACTCTCGAAGTAAGCACTTGGAAGTTGACTTTTATTTTGTTCGTGGCCGAGTTACACAAAAGTCTCTTGTTGTTCGTTACATCTTAACGGTTGACCAAAATGCTGACATTTTACCAAAGCCTTTCACAGAACTCGTTTTGCATTTTTGAAGTCCTAGTTGCACATGGTTTCCTCCCCCGTACAACTTGCGGGGGTGGGGGGGTGTGATGAGGATATTTTCCTAGATTAGAATTCTTCCTATTGTGTATTATGTAAATATAGCATGTATCCTAATTAGAATGCCATTACTTGTAAAGGAAGAATCCTTCTGTAATAGGGATTCCTAAACCCTATTAGTGTTGTTAATATATGTAAAATTAATCAATGGAAAAGCTAAGGGCTGCAATTTGTTTCATAGTCATACCTTTTGATAGACTGATACATTGATTTACCTTAGTTGTACCTTCTGATACATTGATTATACCTTAGTTATACTTACTGGTACACTGATTATACTTAATTATACCTTATTTATACATTGTTTAAGCATTGTAATGTATAAGCAGTAGCAATCTATAATAGTGTATAATAATTGTAGAAAGGTATAACTAATTTATGATAAGAGTATCAAAGGTATAACTAAGGTATAACAATGATTATACCTTAGTTGTACCTTAAGATATAATATTACAGTGCTTATACCCTAGTTATGCCTTAAAATAGACTTAAGAAGCAGTCCCAATTATGCAGTCCAAAAAGTTGCAGTCCTAATAATGTAGTCCCAAAATGCAGTTCCAAAGTGCAGTCTAAAAAGATGTAGTCCCAATGATAAAATGCAAGCCTAAAATGCAGTTTAAAAAGATGTTCTCCTAATAATACAAGCCCAATAACAAAATGCAGTCCCAAAGTGCAATCCTAAAATACAGTCCCGAAGTACAGTCCTAAAATGCAGTCCCAAAGTGCAACGCAAGATGTACTCCCAATAATAAAATGCAATCCCAAAGTGCATTCTCAAAATACAGTCCAAAAAGATACAGTCCCAATAATAAAATGCATTCCTAAAGTGCAATCCCAAAGTGCAGTCCTAAAATGCATTCCTAAAGTACAGTCCAAAAAAATATAGTCCGAATAATTAAATGCAGTCTCAAAGTGCAGTATCAAAATGCAATCTGAAAAGATGCAGTCCCAATAATGCAATCCCCATAATAAAATGTAGTTCCAAAATGTAGTAAGGTTTATTATAACGAAAGTATAACTAAAGTATAGTATAAGCAATGTATAACAATGTATGTATAATATTGTATAAGCAATGTATTTATAATACCTTAGTTATACCTTGTGATGCTCTTATTATACCTTAAAAATGCCTTTGTACAACTGTTACACCTTGTGATACTTTTATTTTACCTTACTTTCACATTTGTACGAGTGTTATATCTTAATTCTACCTTTGAAACTCTTATTATACCTTAATTATACCTTTGATACCATTAGATGATAAATTTGAAAAAAAAAATGAAAAAAATATATATACAAATAAATCTCATTTTGAAAAAAAAAAAATATACTTTCTAAAATCACATGACAAAAAAATTAAACGGATTGAGAGATAAATACAAAATTAGATTAAAATTATAAAAAGAAGAGAAAGAAATATAGACAAAGTAGAATCAAGTGTTTGAATAATTTTGAAAAATTTGAAAGTGATTTTTGCAAGAGAAACATGTACAAAAGATATGAATTAAGAAGAAAAGATAATTCAACAATTATGAAAGAAGTAAAAAAGTAATTTTGAAAATATAGAGTCCAAGACAAAATCTCAAACTGAGGTACTTTTGTCAATTTCCCATTTTTTTTTCTTTTTTATCAGCTTATTGAATTTTAAACTATTAACTAGAATTTTCTTTTTGGCCATTTGCAAAAAAACATGAAAAAATGGTTGAATTCTCTTTAAAAGATGAAAATTAATAGTAAATATTTCTAAAATACCAAATTCCGTTATTCATAAATATATTCAAACTATAGAAAATAAAACACAAAATAAATTATATATTTTACAATCAGAGTTATGGGGTAATAATTGCGTCACGGATGCCATATTGATATCTTAGTGTAGCTTGACAAAATGATGGTGATATCTTCTTTATTCTGCTGGCATCACTATAAAATTCCAGTAAAACTCTTGTATATGTTTTTTTTTTTTTTCCCTAAGTTATAAATATATTTTCTATTTTTTTGCACCATCAACACAAATTAAGAACAAATCATTTTTTTTTATAATAAAATATATATTGTTTCAATAAGAGAAATAATACATCAAGGAAAAAAAGAAAATATCTCCATCATAATCCAAACTAAAGCTAACAATAAATTCCACAAACAGGATAAAAAGATTACAAAGGGCAAAAATAAATCCACAAAAGGTAAAACAAAAAATAAAAACTAATACCATAAAGCGTAATTTGAAGAAAATCTACCCATTGACAATCGATCCACCATTGCAGGATAATAATTGTAACAGAATCTCTAACTACAATCTTTCCGAGTAGATAGATTTAAAAAGATCGTTTTAATGAAATGCACTGATCATGACTAAAGGTCTTTGATAGAAAGAATCGCTTCCGCTCATTGTGCTAGACTTGAAAGGATGTAAATCAAGTAGATAGTGAAACAAAGATGTTGATACAGCAGTAATAAATCAATATCTAATGGAGTATTTTCAATCAAATCACTCAAAATGAAACAAAAACACTAAAGGATAAAGATGAGGAAAAAGAAGAATATGGAGAAGGAAAACAGAAGACCAGCTTCATTTTTTCTCCTCAAAAATTGAAACTTTAGAAATATTTCCTTATGATAAAAAGACGATAGGGTGGCTATGGCTTTTTTCAAGTTCTAAGAACATATCATTAATTACTATCCTAAACTAGGAAAAAAGTTTATTAAACAATTAATGCTTTTACAATTAAAATTAAAGTAGAGGTACGTTGGAGAAACATGAATCACACTAGGGAATCTACTTTTTCATATCTCTAATAAAGGTGAAAATAGAGACTCAATTATAGAGATGTGTTAGAAAACAAAATTAGCTTTAGAAAAAGAGATAGGGATAAGATATTACGCACATCATTATGCTCATTTCACATTCTGCATGCCATACGTCATATTACGTATATGACAAGAATAATTATAAAAAGTTAACTAGGCCATACGAATATAATTTAAAAATTAAATTTGTCAGGAATCATCTCATTCGCATTATCGACAAATTTTAAATTTATTTAGTTACAAAATTAAAAGTAAATAGATACTTATCTTTTTTCTGTATCAAATGACTTTATTAGGCTCCATGCTTCCTTAATTTTATTTTTTATTGTTTGTGACTTAAAAGAAACTAAAATTAATTTTTTAGTCAAATCAATATTCAAGATAATTTGTATTTTACAAAATTAAAAAATAAATGGCTACTTTTTTTTTTTTTTTTTTTTTTTTGTGTGTGTCTCAAATGACTTAATTATGCTCGGTTTTTTCTTAATTTTGTTTTCTAGTGCTTGTAACTTAAAAGAAAATAAAACCAATTTTTTAGACAAATAAAAGTCAAGAGGGAGTTTAGTTCTAGTGGAGAGAAAAAAAATTGAACTTCTTTTAGAAATAAAGCAAAATAATTTTCTAATTCACGAGCTAAATTAGGTGGTAACGTTACCCTCAATTCTACATTTAATACGTTAGGGGTAAAGTTGCGGTATCAATTAACTCCTTTAAGTAGGCATTTGGAATCAAATTAGCCTAGAATATATAACACGTGTGAGCATATGATTGGTTGTTTTTGGACATGTGTCACTTCTTTGATGATGACTTGTGTCATTTTGTACTAATTTGAATTACTCCTCTATGTTGGTATTTGAAATCAAACCAGTCTAACATAACATGTGTCAATATATGATTGGTTGTTTTTCAATATTATAAGTATCAATTTTTCCATGCTAAGATGTGTGGGTTGAACTAAATTGATTCTAAATATTAATTTTAAGAGCTAAATTAATGTTTGTGTACACTTGTCCGTACTAAATCAAATCAGAATTTAAGTAAAGTTTACTTTGTTTTATTTTTCTAAATTAAAAAAGGAGACCTCACTTAATATATTAAAATATTTGCAAATCATGACTATGTATAAATAAGAGGAGGGCAAAGAATAATAAGGCAGACTTTTGGTTTGATTGAATTAAAACATTAACCAAAATGAAGGCCTTTCTTATGATTTGCATTCTCTTATCCGCTTCTTTTCTTATCATTCCCTCCCCAACTATTGCCCGCCAATTGACTCGCTCCGGTAAGAATTCATCTCCTTAATTTAACAATTAACCACTAAACTTTCTCCTCAAAATAAATTTTGTTGTTACAGCAGCGATATTTTAAAAATTATGGCAGCCATATATATATTTATAAAATGACAACAAAAGTATATGGTTTTTTTATTGTAAATATATATGTATATTTACACACGATTTTAGGGTAATAACATTCAATGATTTTTTTTTTTTCCAAATTTCTTGGCAGCATTTTTTTATACATTTGACAGCAAAAGGATTCGCTCTCAAATCTAATATATCTTCTATTGTGTTTTTATTTTTTATTTTATTTTTAATTTTGGTTTTGTTGTTCTCTCGAATCTCTTTATGTTATTTTCATTTTCTAAATTTATAGATCTTGAGTATCAAAAGTTGAATTTCATAATTTCACATAAAATACATTAGCCCTTGGGTTAAAAATTATATGCATTAGTTTTTATTTTATCATCTAAAAATATCAAGAAAATTACCAATTAGCTAATATAATTTGCTCATTAAATGATGCAGCAGAAGCTGTCAATGGTCAAAAGGTTGAAGTAATTTTGAAGGAAGATGGTGTATTGGATGATAATGGAAATGCAAATAATGGAAATCGTGCAAAAAATCCAAATCAACCAACATATCGTTGTAAGCCTGGTCACTCAAATTGCTGCCCTGCTTACAAGCCTAAATGTTAAGCCTGGGAAAATTATATAGAAGCTTGGGGTCAAATGTGATCAATTAGCAGAAATAATTGCCAAGCTTCCGACAAATATATACTTGTAATGTGATGTATGATCAACATATCCGTTTTTTTCTATAATAATATGAGCAATTCCATTGTTGTTAATTATAATTTTTATTATTATTATTATTATTTATGAACTTTTAATTTATTCCTGAAGTGATGTTCTTGAACTTTTAATTTTTTTATAATAAACTCCGATCCATAGGGACCCTTTCAATGAAAATCAACACAATACTGATTTTACTTATATATTTAATTTCCATATACTGAAGCGATGTTCTTGACCGAACACAGAAAGAAAAATTAAGAGTTGTGTAATTTATCCATTTTGCTCCCAAATCTGAATGTGAAAAATCAAATGTTGCTAAAGAAATTTATTAGATATATTGAAGTCAATTTTTCCTAAATCTTGTTAGCAAACACGTGCTCCTCATGTACTTTCTCATTTTAGGTTGACCGATTATATAAAGCTTTCTTTGTACTCTGCATCTTAAATTCAATTAATGAGAATTCAATTACTTCTTTTCTTCTTTTGTAATAAAATTTGATTAGTTAATAAAATAATGAGAAATCAATACTAATCCTTGCTGTTCCAGCCAACTGCTTTCATCTCCCCCGCCTATCTGTCATCACCGGACAGACCCATAATTTTGTTTTGGTAGCTTCTTTCTATGGCTTGTTCTATGCATCCAACAGGCTTAATATCTGGAATTCACTAGTGAGCTTGATGGAAAATCATCATCTAGCCATTGTTAATATATCATATTGTTTCGCTAAACAATTTATTAGTTCCTATATTTTTACATATTACCCTAGTTATTCCATATATAAGTAATTTAAAGTCTTTAAATTTTGTCTTAATCAATTCTTTAGCCTTTCCATTTATTTTCGCAGATGAAAGTACAAAACCACACTTGATTATAAGTAAAAAATATATATTCTAGTTTTCAACTTTAATTCTAATAAAATTTTTGTAGTATATATATGTGCATTAATATTTTTATACTTATATGCAGTAATTATAATTATTTCTAAAAACACATGGAATAAATATTGTAATATGTAAAACTATAAGCACTACTAAATTATTAGTATTTACCTAAGGGAATTAATTGAGAATTTATTCTCTTCTCACTTTCTTGACAAACCTTTTTGGGCTATTTGCTTTTATAAGGAGCCTAACCAAATCTCTTCAGCAATAGACTACTTAATCATACATTAAGATTTTGCAAGCAATTTATCAATGATAAAAACCCTTAGCATGCAGTCTACATGAATTTCTTCAGCAATAAACCTGCATGTGTTTTAAGGGATTTCCATGGTTAAGAATCTCCTCTTTGTCTCATTCTAACCACTAGCATGTGAGGTGATCAATCTCAAGAAAAGATAAAACACAGCAAGAAACAATCATCACACATAATACTCATAATAAAGAAGAAGAATGAGTACTTACTACTACCAGGCAAGCTGGCTTAAGCCTGCTTGAAACGGACTACTCACAATACATGAGCATCATCAACAGAAAAATATAAATGAGAAATTAAATGAAGAGATGTTAATTATATTAAACTAGAGAATTAGAGTATAAGGGAGAAAATGAGCTAAAAGTCAAAGGCTCCAAAAAACTCTCCACTATAAGAACTAAGGGAGTATATATAGCACTCTCCAAAATACTAAAATACCCTAAAGATGATTAAAATAATAATAATATACTTAGCATAGGCTTAAAATTAGCCACACAATGAAATAATAAAAAATACAATCACTCAAGTTTGGCTAGATCTTCAAGCAAAATCCTTCCAAAAAGTCAAATCTCTATTTTTTAAGACAAGTCACATTTTCTTTTCCTCTCCATCTTGAGCCCACAACATGGTCCAAATTCTGTTGGGTTTTTCTCTCTCTTCAACAGCTGTGTCCCAGTTCTTCCCAACCTGCTTACGAGCCTGCTTGCTTAGATTTTTCATAGCTTTGCTCTAATTTTCTTTATAACCTGAAATTAGCTCTAATTAGCTAAAATAAATTCAATAAAGCTCAATTTAATTTCAATTAATACCTGAAAAATTAGTATATTTATCACTTATCATGCCCCACCTTATTCAAATTTGTAGCTTTTTTTTATTTCTTCTCAAAGCGAATAGAAATACGTTTAAGTTTTTTTTTTTTTTCTTTTAGAAAAAAGAGAAACATTAATTAGTCACACATATCCTTCATAATAACTTGCTCAAAATTAATATTATATTGTATTAAAGCTTGAATTATTTTATGATATGGTTAGAATTAGATTCATGTCTGAATCAGTCTGATAGCGAAAATCAAAACTCAAAGTTCAACAATAAAGTGATAATATCACCTTATTTTGACTTAATTAATTATACAGAAGAAAATCTCAACAAATTTTATGTTTTTATTCAGCTTAATTGTTAAATATCTAAATTATCACCATATGAAAATACTTTCTGGAATTGACAATGCAATTATTCAGACGTGGTGAATGAATATCAATTATTAATTTTTTATATATATAAAAGGATATGATGTGGTGTTTTATTTCTATTTCTATTTAAATTATTTTTGGTTCACTGTTCACTTTCAGGAGATTAATAACTTGCTGGGTAATTTCTACTTAATTAAGTAAATGGGAAAGATGATTACAGTCAAGGAAGCAGCACAATGTTAATGGACTTTAACCCAATGGAGCAATTTTCTAGGGTCCATTCTCAAAGTTTGGACTTTGGACTTGGGTTTATATAGATATGTGTTCATGTGATTAGATAATTAATGGGCCACCCATTATTATTTTTTTCTTTCTTATCAGCTTATTGAATTCTGAACAATTAACTACAATTTTCTTTTGGGCGATTTGGCAAACACACTAGGATTATAAGAATATATTTCTCAAAAGGAAAAAAAAAAAAAAAAAAAAAAAAAAAAAAAAAAAAAAAAGAAGAAAAAAAGCTTGAATTCTCTTTAAAAGATGAAAATTAATAGTAAATATTTCTAAAATACCAAATTCCGTTATTCATAAATATATACAAACTATAAAAAATAAAACACAAAATAAAATCCGTCATTAAACAATAAACGCTTTTACAATTAAAATTAAAGTAGAGGCATGTCGGAGAAATAAGGACTCAATTATAGAGGCATGTTAAAAAGGTTAAAAGGAAGATAAGTTTTATAATATTATCAACAAAATTTGGTTTACAAAAAAGAGAGAGGGATAGTCCTCACATCATTACACTCATCTCACATTATGCATGTCATACGTCATATCACGTATACGATAAGAATATTCAAAACAGTTAGTCAAAACACGTCCTGAGTTTCTTGATCTTCTATTAAAACTGTAATTGACCTATTGTTCATTTTTTCGAAAGCATTAAATACTTGATCTTTTTATTTTAACATTATTTCACTCAAACTCGATTTTATTTTATTTCTTTATAACAAGCACTATTAAGTTACATGACCAATAATAGTTTAATAGATAAAATAATTTTAAAAAAATTACCTGAATGAGAAAACAGATTTATTGGAAGTGTCAATTTTTAAATTATTTGAAAATATTTGCTTCACAGCTCCTTCACTAAACGAAGCATATTTTACATATGAACAGATAATTCGAGTTTGGAACTTATACTATTGAAATAAAAATATCAGACACTCAATGTGTTTAAAAAGCTAATCAAGAGACTAATTGTAATTTTAGTAAAAGATCAAGAGACTGATGATGTGTCTTGCCAAATAGTTATAATACACCTTTCCATCGTAAACTGAAACGTTAGTTAGACCTTTATAAAAAAATTAATTAGGCCATATAAATATAGTTTACAAAATTAATTTTTGAGGAATCATCTCATTCAAATGATTGATAAATGTTAAATTTATTTAGTTACAAAATATCAAATCAAAATTCAAGATAATTTATATTTTACAAAATTAAAAATAAATGGCTACTTTTTCTTTGTCTCAAATGACTTGATAAGGCTATGTTTATCTTAAAAATAATTTTTGAGAAAATATTTTTTTTATTTTTTAGTGTTTCTGATTTAAAAGAAAGTAAAGTCAATTCCCTAGTGTTTGTCGCCTTTCGTGACACTAGAAAGCGCACTATGTCAATTGCAATATGAACAGCAAGTCTGAGTATCATTTCCTCAGGGATCAACACAAACAACCTTAAATTTCAAAGTAAATAGGCATATTTGATTCTTTCACAATAAAAATAACAATTTCAAAGTAAACCAACTAAAAAGCCGACTGAGTAAGCTAAAGCAGAACCAACATAAATAGAGTCAAGATTGCTGAATACAAAAATATAGATAACAACAATGATGAAAAGACAACAGACTGAAACTAAGCAGGGTTAAGCAGTTTCAACGACATTTCTCTTCTTAAACATTATGAGCAGGGTTATGACACATAGATCTAGGGTCGTTTACTCTCAAATCACCACACTAAGAATTTACGAACATGTAGATTTTATAACAAGCAGACTAATCGAATTTCTTCAGCAATGGACTACTTAATCATGCTTTAAGTTCTTATAAGGATTTTATGCAAAAATAAAACCCATAGCATGCAGTCCAATCGAATTTCTTCAACAATAAACATACATGTGTTTTTATGGTATTTTTCATAGTCATGAATCTCCTCTCTGTCTCATCATAACTATTTTAATATGAGGTGATCACTCTCATTTAAAGCGAAGCTCACCATAAAACAATCATCAATAAATATGCTCATAATAAAGAAGGAGAAAAAACACTTACTACTGTCAGCCAAGCTAACTCAAGCTGGCTTAACGAGACTTACTCGAAAACTAAAAAATGGGCCCTTATAAAGTGAAAATGTGTTCCATTACCTTGAACAACAAATTTAACATTTCATTTATAAACTATAGAAAACATTACTACACTTTCACAAATGTATATTTCATTAAATTTACTTCATTATCACTTGAAAATTCTCATCCTCCGAGCATTTTTTGAAGCAAATTCATCAATCAAATCCTTATAAGCAACTTTATCCAAAACCTCATTCTCGATTGCCACCAAAGCTAGTCCATGAAGCCTTTCCTATGACATAGAACTACACAAGTAAGACTTAAGAAATTTTAACTTTGAAAAACTTCTTTCGATGGTTGCAACTGTTACTGGAATAGTTAGCAATATCCTATACGCAATAATTGCATTGGGGAAACAATCCACACGTTTCAAAAATTTTAAAATATCAAGAGCCCCCAACTTTTTTTTAGGCAAAAATTCTTGGAGTGATTTCAACTCCACATACAAGTCATAACCATCAATATCACATTTATCACTATTCTTAAGTGCATCTTCCAAACGGTTACAACAAGACTTTAAATTTGAATCATCTAGTGAATGCAATTTTTCAGAAGCAAACAAAGACCCAAACACATTTTCATATTGTTCATATTGTTCAAACCTCCTATCAAGTGAGACAAATGCTTGATCAATGATGCAATTAAAATAACTAATTCTAAAAGACTCTTCTGCACATTGTAGACTTTCATCATCTAAAGTCTCATCAAATTGTATTTTTCTTTTAATTCTGCGCCTTTGAGGGAAAATTGGATCAATTTCCATATCAATTGCAAATTCCTTAGCAACTTCAACAGCATTAGAAAAACCATTTTCTCTATACTCCTTAAAAAATGAAATCAATTTTTTCACATTTTCAATAGCAACACAAACAAGCATATCTTTCGATTGTAATTTTTTGCTAACTAAATTACATCATACAACAAATCATACAAAATAACAATAACCACTATAAATTCACCATCACCAAGCTCATTATTGGCTAATGATTTAGCTTCGCTTCTTATTTTAGAATCATTATCACTTTCAGCAACTTGAAGCAAAGCTTCTCTTATATCTGAAATTTGAAATCTTATTGCTTTTACACTATCTACACAACTCTCCCAATGAGTAGAAGACAATGATTTAGGAGTTAAATCTTTCACATTATTTTTCAAAATCTGCCATCTTTTTGTGGAATTTGCAAATATAATGTAAATACGTTGGATTACACCAAAGAAGTTGCTATCTTTTCCAAATTTGTTGGCCATGTCACACAACATTAAATTAAGGCTATGGGCACCACAAGGAGTGTAAAAAGCTCTAGGATTCAAATCTAAAAGTTTTTTTTGCACTCCTTGGCTTTTTCCTTTCATATTTGACCCATTATCATAGCTTTGTCCACACACATCATCTATATCAAGTTCAAGAACATCTAATTAATGTAACAAAACATCAAAAAGTCCCTGTCCAGTTGTGTCATTCACATTCAAAAATCCTAAAAATGATTCCTCTATGCTAACACAATTTGAAGTAACATCCACATATCTTAAAATTAAAGACATTTGCTATTGGTGGCTAATATTAGGAGTACAATCAAGTATCACAGAAAAATATTTAGCCTCTTTTATTTTCTTAACAATTTCATATTTAATTACACATGCAAGCAAAAGAATCAACTCATTTTGGATGTTGTGACCAAGGTAGTGAACATGAATCTCATCACAAGTAATACAATGAATATGCTCCTGCATAATAGGATCAAACTCAGCTAACATTTCAATTAATCCCAAGAGATTTTCATTGCTATTTTGATGCAATTTCCCATTAGTACCACGAAATGCTAGATTGTGTTTTCCAAGAAACTTTACAATTGAAATAATTCTCAAAAAAACATTTTTCCACTGCTCTTTCTCTTTCTCAAGTTGCTTTTAAGCTACTTTGTCAATAGTTATATTCTTTTGAAGTCTTAGATGCAAATCATACCAAGTAGCCATATTTTGGACATGTTCCATAGTAGTTTCATGCTCTCTAGTTCTAACCCAAAAACCCTGGTTTGTTAATTGACCTTTACTCGACTCTTTCTTTTTCTTAAATAATTCACAACAAAAACAAAAAACTCGATGAAGTTCTTTTGAATACACAAGTAAATCTCTATCACATTTTTCCCCATTTGGTAGGACTCTAGTGTAGAATGAGGCAGAAAATTATCTTCCGATTTCAGCTTTCACACCTTTCGTTCGGATTTTTCACCGGAAATCACCCGATAAAAGCGGAAGAACGCGATGATTTCCTCAAATCCAGTCCCCAGGAGCAATTGAAATGGAAATTGTAAAACATAAAATTTGAATAGAAAGAGATCACATTCTTACCCGGAATATCTCTTTCAAGAGATGGATGAAGACTGTAGAAATCAAATTAGATTCCCTACTCGTTCTCGTACACGAACGCCTAACGAACACGACCCGTGCTAGTGTAGGAAAAACGAGCAATGGAGAGAGAGAGGGGCTAGAGAATTCGGCTATGGTGGCTTTTTCTTCTTTTGGCCGAAATTCCCTAGGTTAAAAACCTAGGTTGGCCGAATTCCCTTAGGGGAATTCAGGCCCAGCTTGGCTCCTTTATTTTGTGTGGGCTTCCTGCTTTTAATTCAAGCCCAATCCAATTTTAATCATTCTGGTTTAAATTAATTTCAAGCCCAATTTTAATATACCCATGTATTTAATATATAACACCAAGTAATATATTATTTACATTTAAATTAAAATAAGATTGACCAATTAATTTAATCCATCAAATTAAAATTAAATCTTCACAAAATAAAATCATATGGAAGCCTATACATATGAATATTTCCACCTAGGAAATAATCTCATAACTAATCCAATTAATTATGAAGAGCCAATTGAATATATATTAATTTTATTATTATGATCAATCTAATTGATCTTTATAATATGATTAATATATATACCTCTCTCTCCATAGTGTATACTCCAAGTATACATGTGATTCCTAAAGTCTGTGTTCAGTCGTTCTATGTGTACGATCCCGTGGGCCCATCTTTATGTTGGCAGCGGGCCTTTGGCCCGAAGACTGCAGTTGGGCTCTAGCAAGCCACTGCAGCCCCCAATTAAGATGGAGATGGCAGTCTAACTGCTATCATAACCCTGTAGTTTAAACTTGTACATCCCATGTCATTGATATCGGTGTCCAACACAGAGGCATGGATTGATCACCCTTTTTTGTGTCGGACATTAACTTGATCCCGAATGCACTGAAGCTCACAAACAAGTTCCCACTTGTTTGGGTGTGGCCACACTCTTATCAGTCACATTCATCAAGAGGCCGGTGATATCTTCCCAGTGGATTACTGAGTGACAAATCCCTTCTGCATATCCATAGCATTACCATGCTAAGTGACATACCCGAAAGTATCCATACTTGGCACCCTATTACAGGCCCTTTAGGCGTACCCCTAAGTATGCGACCTCACATGTAACAACAGCATATGGTCAGGTCAAAGGATCCATACAAGTACTACACGAGAATCACTTGTGATACTATACCATGTGGATTTCTCGTTTAGTGGATCTATCCAGTACCATGCCCCCTTATGCATGTACCCATTAACTTGGTTGACATTCTATATCCAATGATCGGTAAGACACTGTCATACAACCAGGTTAATGATAGTCTCTGGTTCCATTCATTCCCATGACTGGAACAGACTACGGATCTATTTATGGTCATATCGTTTACCCTATCCATGGTCTTACTGCCAAGTGCATGACACTGGTCATCTTGGATATGGATATGTCCATCGGATACTTCATTTAATATATTGCACAAGATAAATATAATAAATGAATTAATGCCTTTATTAATAACACAAATACGTATAATACATGAATCCAATTAATGTATGATACAAATGCAAGGACCAATGCCTCGGGACTGGGGCATATCCAACACCTTTCACAAAAGACAAGCCTCTTTTAAGACCCTTTACCGCTAAAATATCAATTATTTTAGAATCTAAAGCATCCCAATTTTTTGGATCAAATATGTCAACTTTATGATTGGCAATGTCATTAAAAACATCAGCATCATCAACATTAACATTAAAACCATGCACAACATTGTAAGGCACAATATCATCACTAGAGGCATTTTTCTCATTTGCATTCACATTATCATCCCCAAAACCATTGTTATCATTTAAATGGACATTATCATCAATATTAGCATCATTAGCATTGACATTATCAACACTAGAATCACCAACATTCTCATTTTCAGACAATACTTGCGGTTCTCTAACAAAAAATTTATCAAGTGTTCCTCTTTGGGATTGAGTTAACTCATCAATTTTTTTTTCTTTTTACGTTTTGCCATCCAGATTCATATTTTCTTTTAAACATAATTACAATATAAAAAATAATAACAAGAGTAAGAGCAATACAACCTGATTTTGGAGAGCGAAATTTTCCAATTTCGTTGTTATTCCCAAAATAAAATAATCAATTAAATAGGATGAAACTGAACAAATAAACATAAAAAAGATACATTAGAATAATAATTTAAACAATTTAATTTTATGTTTACATATGTCAAACTCAAACCCTAACTAAAAAAATAAAACAAATAACAATGAAATAAAAATAATATATACAAATTGCAAGGAAAAAATAAAAATTTAAATAAAACTAAAACATACATGTTCAAATGATAATGAAATATTGAAATTCAAAGATTTTGTGTAACTTTTTAAGAGTTAAAGATAATGGATGGGGGGACCAAATAAAGACAATTGGTAGAGATTAGAGAGAAGGAGTGGAGTGAAGAGTGAGTGAGAAAAAGAATAATGGTGGTGGGGACTAAAAAAAATTGTTGATTGTGTTAATGGATGGAGGCAGAGGCTGCAAAAACAATTTGGGGAATGGAGTCAAAGTTGGTAGTTGCAGGTTTTATTAATTTTTTTTTTTAACCTAGGCACCAAAACGACGTTGTTTTGGTGTCCAAGTTTTAAAAAAAATTATTAACGCAATGGGTGGGCTCGTGAGGCCCACTCACTGCGATGGAATGGCAACAATAGCAGCAAGGCTACTGTTGTTGCCAGAAAACTTAGGGGGCTCCCAAAATTTTGGGGCCCTGAGCTGAATTACTACTACTAATTAGGAAATTTAGAGTTAGAACAAGAGAGAGAAGTTGAGCATTAAAAGCTCTCAACTACAAAAGGAAATGGAGTATTTATAGCACTCTCAAAGACAGTTCTAGACCTATGATTAAAATAATACTCCTTCCGTTTCACGAATATAGACAAAAAATGCCTTTTTGACGTCCCATGAAATAAGCACATAACTAAATTTAGCCTACAAATTTATCGATGTACCCTTAATTATAAATACTTACATTCAATCATTAATTATTTAGATTAATTAAAAATTTATATTGAAGGTAGCTGATTTGTTAATCCCTATACATTGGCTCCAAGAAGCATTCAATTTCTCTATTTAGTTGCCGTAATTTTTCAAACACAAATTATAGTGTTTATTTCTTTTTTTACATTAATAAATTAAGCATATAAGTGATTTTAATCTTTCTTGTTGGAATTTGTATAATTAATAACTTCATTGTTTCAAAGTATTGATTTATTTGAGAATTTTTTTTTTTTAATTAAGTACACTATTTATAGCAAAAAGGTAAAAGTGGACAAATAAAACAAAATGTATAATTTGAATAAAATTAACTAAGTTTCCTTATGCGGTGTGCAAACACTATTTTGCCTATATTTTTATAGGACAGAGCGAGTATTAACTGTACTAGTAGCCTTGATGGCTCAAAATGAACCACATAATTAAAATATTAGATTAGTTCATTTAATATCTCATATTCATGCCCAGAGTAGGCTTTTTTTTAACGTGCTATTGTCGCAATTGAATCAAATGTTCTTTGTTGGAAATATCTTTTCATCTCATCCTTGTGGGCTGTGCTATGGCTCCAAATCTGGCCCATCCGATTCTTCTTCAGCCAAAGACTCTTTTAGTCAACTCTTCAGCCTGCTTTCTAGCCTGATTGCTAAGGTTTCTGAAGATTAAGCAACACTTTAGCTTTTAACCTAAAATTAACTTTAATTAGCTAATAATTATTCAATAAGCTCAATTTTATCTCAATTAATACCTGAAATAATTCTTATATTATTCACTTATCATCTAGTCAAAGAAAAGTCAAGGAGAAATTGAACTTCTTTTAGAAATAAAGCAAAATAACTTTTTATTTCACAAAAACAAAGTTATTTTCCAATAGAGAAAAAACATAAACACTTATTCTTTTTCCAACCATTATTTTCTTTTGTAACTATTATTCTTTCGAAACATTAAAATATATATTTTTTTAAAAATGTTTTTCTATATATATTTATTAAAGAAAAATTATTTTTCTTAAATTAAGAGGAGTATTAAAATGTTTCAAAAATTGTTACTATTTGAAAAATTAATTCTTTTTATATATTAATATGTTGAAATCAAAGTATATACAGGTATGTTAATATAATATTAATAATAATTATGATAGTTATTATAGTAATTTTAAATAAAAGATGCATACAACGATATTCCAAATCTTTTAAAAGTTTATTTGATATAAAATTATACTTTAACTTTTTAAATTATTTGGTATATTTTATGCAATAAAAATATATTAAAAATACAATTAATATTTAACTTGCTCGAAATTAAAATTTTTTTTTATTTATAATGCTAATGTAAATAATTATTAAGTCTTATATATATATATATATATATATTGTTGGTTTTTGGTCCGCCCATGACATTTTGGAATGGTAGGGACTAAACTGTAATTATGTGTAAATTACAGGGACCAAATGTGTAATTTGGTCCGATCCTATATATAGATGGAAGTTGGGATTTCCACTATAAATAGAGAAGAAGTTTCTCTATTTCCTAACGAGAGAGAATCGTAGAGATTCCCTTTCTATTCCCGGGGAAAACGTCCCTACCGACAAAACACGGTTTACTTCTTCGTTCGTCGGAAGAATTCACGGATATAGCCCGTACTCAGTGTATTCATACACTCGTAGGAAAGGCAACCAGAACGATCCGGTTTCTCACGTAGATCAGATCCATTCCATAAACGAGTTTCCGCTGCACATAAACCGTAAGTCTGTTTATTTATTCTGTTTATGGTTATCTATGGAATTCTGACTTCATTGGTATCAGAGCCGAAAGGTTTATAGATTGATGTGTTCGAATCTAGTTTTCTGGTATTCCATGAATATTGATGTGTTCATATCTTGGTTTATGGAAATCCGTGAATAAGAATGCGTTTCTTTATTCGTTTGAATACGTATTGATTCGTTTAAATACATATTCATTCGTTTTGATACGGATTTATATTGAAATCCGCGTCAAAATGATTCCATAGACATTGAAATCTGATATTCCATGACAAGAATATGTTTCTGTTAATTTTGAATTCATTTTTGTTCGTTTTGATACGGATTTGCATTGTTATCCGAGTCAAAACGATACCGTATTAGATCCAATAGTACATAGTGTCAAAATTTTTTGTCGGAATTTCGTAAATCTGACCACACCACTGAAATCAGCACGAAAAATTGAGTCGGAATGTCAAATTTCACGGCCAACGGAGGCCCGGAAGGCGGCGCGTGGACCTCACGCGCCACCACTGCGGCTGGGATTGGCCGCGTGACGATTGGGGAAGTTTGGGACGGTTGGCCACGTGGCGGGACGCGATTCGTTCTTTTTCCTGACGGTTGAAAAGTCCTGCCAATCACATACAGACACGTGTCAAAGTCAACCGCTTCTGAAACGGTCAATCAACACGTGTCCCAAACGTGGACCAATAGCATAACGCCACGTGTCACAACCGTTGTGATTCGGCCACGTCAGCGCGCCACGTCATCATTTCGGACCAATAGTATGACGACACGTGTCGAGGCTGTGCCACATCAGCAAGACACGTCATCATACACGTCATCAGTTGACCCAATCATTTGCGGACACGTGGCATATGTGCCACGTCTGCCCGAATCACAAGGTGACACGTGTCATGTGAGTCAGCAATACCCATGGAGCGCGTGAGGGCGCGTGCATGCGCGTGTCGGCGCGTGTAGCATGTCTAGTCGGCGCGTGTAGGCGCGTGCGGTGTCTTCCGGTGTCCAAATTTCGTCAAATTTTTTTCAGAATGAATTTTTCCATTTTTCTTGAATTTTTGGTATATTTTGATGAATTTTTGGAATTCATTTGATATTTTTAAACTAAATTTACTAGTATTTATTGTGTATAAATGCTTAATTTATGTTTAATAAATTCAAGAAAATTCAGTATATTTACTGTGTATTTATATACTGATTTTTGGTTGATCATTAACAAGTTTTGGTTATTTCTATATATGTTATAGAAATGAAAACGTTCGTAAAAACGGTGAAAAAAAAATCCAGTCTCACGAGGAGACGAGGACTATCCAAAATTTGAAGATGAGCTTTTCTTAAATAGTATTCCCCGTTGGAGGAAGGGAATATTGTTAGAGTTTTGGAGCGGTTTAATGCGTTAGAACCGGGAAATCCAAGAGCTTGTCTGGAAAGGAGGGTTTTCCTCTGGAACTGATCAATTAAAAATGTTAAAATTTGCGAAAAATGCTTTTCGTGAAAAACACTTTAAAAAATTCTATTTTGGAGAAAATTCTGATTTTGACAAACTAGTGGACTCCATTGATGGATTAGTTCCTGAATAGGATTATGGATCCCAATGCAAAGTGTTTGTGTTGACCTTGGCTAAAACGGGAGCTAAGTTATCCTATAATCCTAGAACCATGTTACTTAGAAGTAACAAGTTGGTTCGTCGCCCTGTCTGGATGCTGTTATTAAGACTGTTGTGAACATGCTTTTGGATCTCTACTATAAGTTCGTAGAGCTGATCCCAGTCGTCTTAAAAGAAATTGAGATAGTTCCACTCGATGTAAATGAAGATTGCGCTCTTCATTTTTTCACTCTTTCTCTTGCTGGTTTCGTTTTTTTCAATTTTGTATTGAAGGGCTTTGTGCTAAAAGTTTTTATTGTGGTGGTAATTTTGACTAAATGTTGGATATTTTTTATGGTATTATAAAATGTTTATTTGTTAAACATTGCTATTTTAGTTATTTGTTTTAGTAATTTTTTTTAATTTTGAGATTATAACTAAGTGTTATATTACTCATTAGTTTTATACTTAAGAGAAGTATAAATGTTAAATAAATTAAAACATAATCTAAAACAAAACTAAATATATATTTATTATTGGAAATTTAAACCTAATATGGTGTTTGTATTAGCCTATGTAAATGGTGACTCGATGCATTGCGCATGGATGTTCGATTTTACGTGAACCAAACACTATTTTTAGTTTTAAATGATCTTATAATAAATATGGTGTATCGCTTACTTATCAGTGCTACTTTTGTCTTTAACGGTTTTTCAATAACTGCTTCGAAAGCAATAGTTGCTTACCTAAATAAGGAACCTTCGTTTGAACGGTGACAATTATGAAGTTTGGGCTATGAAAGTCCAATACATAATTGAAGAACAAGAGGTTCTTGACACTCTGGAGAGAATAATGGTTCCTCCTGAGGGTAACACCGCCCAAACAAAGAGGGACCTTGAGGCTTATCAAGCCTGGAAGAGGAAGAACTCATCTACCTGCATCACCATGCTTAGTGCGATGAATGATGATATCGTGAAAAAGTTTCACGTATATAACACATGCTTAGTGCGATTTATGCTCTCGAGGAGCAGAAAGTTCAAGCTGTGATACGTTCTTTGCTGAATGAGTGGGAGCATATGAAGTTGCACCTAACTCATGTCGAGTGGGAGCATATGAAGTTGCACCTAACTCATGTCAACGACATTAAGGCCTTTGATGATACCGTTCATCATCTTGAACTGGAAGAGGACCGTCTGGCCTCTCTTAGTGTGAAATCTGAGGTTCACATGGCTAGTTCAAGTCCTGGTCTGAAGTCCAAGGAGAGGAACACGAGGTTCTTCAAGAAGAAGGCAAAGAGATCGGTGGGCAGTACTCCGGTTCAAAAGAAGGGCATGAAAGATTTTAACATTTCTAGGGTGAAATGTTACAATCGCAAACAGAAGGGCATTTTGCAAAAGATTGCAAAGCTCCTAAGGTAAATGTTACCGAAGTGTATAAGTGTTATACATTTGTTTCAAGTTCTATTTTTCTTTACTGAATCTCGTCCTTTGTGGATCGTAGACTCAGGAGCAACAGACCACGTACTCTAAAGAGGAAGTCTTAGAGATTGGCTGTTGTCAGCTGGTCTTGAAATGGTGGTCAACCACTATTTCTTGAAGATGTCCTCTATGCTCCTGGAATTCGAAGGAACTTGATATCTGTTTCTGCCCTCATGAATTTGGGATTCATGTTATCTTTTGAATTGAACAATTTTAGTCTCTTTATAAACAATATCTGCTTTGGTGGTGGACATTTGTTGGATGGTTTTATTGTTTTGGATTTGGATCCAAATTATGTGTGTCATAATAGTTTTTCCTTTACTGTTAACTCATCTGTGGATAATATTAACATTTCAAAAATGTGGCATGCGAGACTTAGTCACATTGGTCAACATCGTTTAGTACGATTGGCTAAAGCAGGTTTGCTGGCTGATTTATCAAATGTAGATCTCCCAACTTGTGAAAGCTGCTTAAAAGGAAAGATGACAAGAAAAACCATTTGGTAAAGCTACGCGAGCTGACCAACCATTGCAACTAATCCATTCTGACATCTGTGGCCCAAATGAATGTTCGGGCAAGGCATGGTGTGTACTATTTCATTACATTCATAGACGACTATACAAAGTATGGTCATGTCTATTTGATTGCACATAAATCTGAAGCATTAGCATGTTTCAAAAGATTTATGGCTCTAGTTGCAAATCAATTAGAGTAGAGAATCAAATCTTTAAGGACCGAACGGGGAAGAGAGTACCTCTCCGAGGAATTTAAAGTTTTATGTGATGAAATAGGTATTGAACATCAGTTGACAATACCTAGGACTCCGCAACAAAAATGGAGTAACGGAAAGAAGAAACCGAACCCTCTTAGAGATGGTAAGGTCTATGATGGCTGAAGCCAATTTGCCTATCTCCTTTTGGGGAGACGCACTATTGACTGCCACATATGTACTCAATAGAGTACTTTCTTAGTCCGTTGAAACCACGCCTTGTGAATTGTGGACGAGCCACAAGCCCAAATTTGAACCATTTGCAACCATAGGGATGTGCTACCTATGTTCGTGATTCATCTAGCAAGCATGGCCAGCTAGGCCCAAGAGGCAAGAAATTTATCTTTATAAGATATTTTGATCTCTCCAAAGGATATGTTCTAGTGGGAGAGAATGAGAATGGTTAAATAACAGAATTTGAGTCACGAGATGTCACATTCTTAGAGAATGAATTTCCTCAGCTGGGAGAAGTGGATAAGAAATTCACCTTCTTTAAAACTTAAGAGTCTAAAACTTCAGGATCGCTCAATCCGAGTGGGAGGAATGAAGTTGAAGACGTAAGGGCAAGGGAAGAGAATGATGTTTTTCAACCTTCACAAGCGGATTTGAGTAATCCTGACCCTAACTTGAGTGGTCTTGGTTTGAGTGGGAGTCTTGCTCCAAATTCAAGTGTGAATATGGATATAGATCCCAGTGGGAGTGGTCCCAGTGGGAGTTCTGCCCAACACCTTGATGAATAAATGTGATTTTTTTATCAAGAAGCAGAAACTCTAAGACGATCACAGAGGGGATTTATCAAGAAGCAGAAACTCTAAGACGATCACAGAGGGGAAATATCCCGCGACGCCGTCATTTAGTTGATAGCGAAGCTCTCTCGATCGTAACTCAAATTAAAGATATTCCAAATAACATGAGAGAGTTATTGGAATCCCCAGCGAAAGAAGAATGGATTAAAGCAATGGAAAGTGAAATGGAGTCAATAAGGGTCAACAAAGTTTACGAACTAGTTGATCTATCCAAAGGGCGTAGAGCCATTAGGAATAAATGGGTGCATACGATAAAGCGATCAGTGGATAGGAAACCTATCTAGACTAAGAGTCGGCTGGTTGCGAAGGGGTTTGCACAACAGGAAGGAATTGACTGTCAGGAGTCTTTTTCACCCGTTGTCCGTTTCGCGTCTATAAGAATTGTACTTGCTTTTGTAGCATGTATGGACCTTGAATTACATCAAATGGATGTAAAGACTGTGTTCTTAAATGGCGAACTGAACAAAGAAATCTATATGGTTTCATTGTCCAGGGACTAGAACATAAGGTTTGTAAGTTGAAAAGATCAATTTATGGCCTTAAGCAGTCTTCAAGACAATGGTATTTTCGTTTCCATGAAGCGATTATATCAATGCAATTTAAGGTGATTAATGCAGACTTGTGTGTCTACATTAAGCGTGAAAACGGAGGGAAGTATGTCATTCTAACGTTATACGTTAACGATATTTTAATAGTAGGAAATGACACTTCCTTACTCAAGAAAGTAAAGACTTAGTTGTCTTCTAACTTTGAGATGAAGGATCTAGGAGAAGCTAATTACATTCTTGAGGTTAAGATCTCAAGAGATCGATCTAAGAGATTATTGGCTCTTTCACAAGAGACGTATATCAATAAGATCTTAGAACGGTTTGGTATGGCTCACTGTGATCCCGATCCAACCCCTATTGCATAAGGTACGGAACTGAATGCAAGTATGTGTCCCACGACTCCAGAAGAGACTAAAAGGATGAAGAGAATTCCTTTTAGGTGTGCAATTGGTAGCTTGATGTATGCTATGATTTGTACACTACCTGATATAGGTTTTGCGGTGGGTCTCGCAAGCTGTTATCAGGCTAATCCAGTTTTGAAGCATTAGGCAGCAGTGAAAAGGATATTGAGATATTTGAAGGGGACTTCAAATTATTCCCTTTATTACCAAGGAAAGGATCTGCAGTTAAAGGGATACATATATGCTGATCACGGAACTGATAAAGACGGGAGGTAGTCCACGTCTGGGTATATTTTCATTATAGGAAATTGTGCATTTTCCTAGTGTAGCAAGAAACAAACTTGCGTGGCATTATCGACTATGGAGTCGGTATATGTAGCTGCAGTAGCTGCAGTACTAGAAGCGTTTTGGTTCGCTTCATAGATCTTTTGGATCTATTGCCTAAAAGGAAATATACGACTATCTATTCCGACAGCACTGCATCGATAGCTTATTCCAAGAATATTTGTTATCATGGAAAAACAAGCATATCGATATAAAATATCATTTTGTTAAAGACAAAATAGCACAGAGAGAAATAAGTTTAGTGCATGTTCCAACTGGTAATATGATTGCAGATTCGTTAACGAAGCCAATAGCTCCAAATGTTTTTAGTAAACACATTTTGGAATTTGGTCTTCGTAGGTTATAGGAACATGTTGTTGTTTTTGAACTGTTATAATAACTTTGGCAAATTCTATTGGAATAGAATGTGAGTTATTTGTTGTGTTCAAATTCATTCACTAATTAAAGCGATACACATAGAGCTATTGAGTATAGTTCAGTATGTTGGCGAAATGTCATCTACTCACATAGATGAATCTTTTACTATGATTGTGTATTCATAGGTAAAAGTGGGAGTGTGAGTTACTCCATATGTGATATTTTGCGTAATATCATCATTTCGTTTATACCGAAAGCTGTCCTGTGAAAGGCTTAAATGTGGACTAGAGGTACTGATGCATGAGTTGCATTTAGAGACTGAATGCTTTCGCATAGTGTTTATAAAACATACGTCCTAAGTGGATTAACACTATGGCATATTTTAGTAATATGTGTAAAAGCCGACCAAGGGATGGAAAGAAGAAAATTGATCTCAAATTTCCTAATGTGAGACCCAAATGAAACTATGAGTTTCAAGTTCACCCTTAAAAACTCTTGTAAATAACAAGAAGGGTATGTCTGATGATTAACTTGATTGGAACCCTAAACTAGGCTTCGTTAGCTATGAACGGGCATACAAGGACCAGTCAGTTAAGCATTAGACATATGGTGGAAGGTTATTTATAGAGAGGAAGTACATTTTCAGTAACATGTCACTTAGTAAACATATAACACTCGAGCTCAATACTTTTTCGTGGAAAAGGTATGTAGTGTATATGAATGTTTTCGTGAGATCAAAAGTGAGTCGAAAACTAGTGATCATGGAAAATGGACTAGGGGGAAGTCACGTTAAGCTAAAGGTGGAACGATGAAGGAGAGCTTCAAGGTTTAACCGTTACGTTGACTGGTCGCGTGAATTCGCCGAACAAGAACTGAAAGAAGTATGTGTGTTCAATCGCAATGAAAGTGTGTCTTGTCATGTGCGAGTGGGAGATGTTGGTTTTTGGTCCGCCCATGACATTTTGGAATGGTAGGGACTAAACTGTAATTATGTGTAAATTACAGGGACCAAATGTGTAATTTGGTCCGATCCTATATATAGATGGAAGTTGGGATTTCCACTATAAATAGAGAAGAAGTTTCTCTATTTCCTAACGAGAGAGAATCGTAGAGATTCCCTTTCTATTCCCGGGGAAAACGTCCCTACCGACAAAACACGGTTTACTTCTTCGTTCGTCGGAAGAATTCACGGATATAGCCCGTACTCAGTGTATTCATACACTCGTAGGAAAGGCAACCAGAACGATCCGGTTTCTCACGTAGATCAGATCCATTCCATAAACGAGTTTCCGCTGCACATAAACCGTAAGTCTGTTTATTTATTCTGTTTATGGTTATCTATGGAATTCTGACTTCATATATAATACATATACATATATATATATATATATACATAAACAGTTATTTATTATTATATTATAAAACATTAATAATTAGACAACGACTTTTCAATGGTGAAGTCAGAATTCCATAGATAACCATAAACAGAATAAATAAACAGACTTACGATTTATGTGCAGCGGAAACTCGTTTATGGAATGGATTTGATCTACGTGAGAAACCGGATCATTGTGGTTGCCTTTCCTACGAGTGTATGAATACACTGAGTACGGACTATATCCGTGAATTCTTCTGACAAACGAAGAAGTAATCCGTGTTTTATCGGTAGGGACGTTTTCCCCAGGAATAGAATGAGAATCTCTACGATTCCATCATCATTAGGAAATAGAGAAACTTCTTCTCTATTTATAGTAGAAATCCCAACTTCCATCTATATATAGGGTCGGACCAAATTACACATTTGGTCCCTGTAATTTACACATAATTACAGTTTAGTCCCTGCCATTCCAAAATGTCATGGGCGGACCAAAAACCAACATCTCCCACTCGCACATGACAAGACACACTTTCATTGCGATTGAAAACACATACTTCTTTCAATTCTTATTCGGCGAATTCACGTGACCAGTCAACGTAATGGTTAAACCTTGAAGCTTTCCTTCATCGTTCCACCTTTAGCTTAACGTGATTTCCCCCTAGTCCATTTTCCATGATCACTAGTTTTCGACTCACTTTTGATCTCACGAAAACATTCATATACACTACATACCTTTTCCACGAAAAAGTATTGAGCTCGAGTGTTATATGTTTACTAAGTGACATGTTACTGAAAATGTACTTCCTCTCTATAAATAACCTTCCACCATATGTCTAATGCTTATCTGACTGGTCTTTATATGCCCATTCATAGCTAACGAAGCCTAGTTTAGGGTTCCAATCAAGTTAATCATCAGACATACCCTTCTTGTTATTTACAAGAGTCCTTAAGGGTGAACTTGAAACTCATAGTTCCATTTGGGTCTCACATTAGGAAAGTTGAGATCAATTTTCTTCTTTCCATCCCTTGGTCGGCTTTTACACATATTACTAAAATATGTCATAGTGTTAATCCACTTAGGACGTATGTTTTATAAACACTATGCGAAAGCATTCAGTCTCTAAATGCAACTCATGCATCAGTATCTCTAGTCCACATTTAAGCCTTTCATAGGACAACTTTCGGTATAAACGAAATAATGATATTGCGCAAAATATCACATATGGAGTAACTCACACTCCCACTTTTACCTATGAACACACAATCATAGTAAAAGATTCATCTATGTGAGTAGATGGCATTTCGCCAATATACTGAACTATACTCAATAGCTCTATGTGTATCGCTTTAATTAGTGAATGAATTTGAACACAAAAAATAACTCACATTCTATTCCAATAGAATTTGCCAAAGTTATTATAACAGTTCAAAAACAACAACATGTTCCTATAACCTACGAAGACCAAATTCCAAAATGTGTTGATTAAAAACATTTGGAACTATTGGCTTCGTTAACGAATCTGCAATCATATCACCAGTTGGAACATGCACTAAACTTATTTCTCCCTGTGCTATTTTGTCTTTAACAAAATGATATTTTATATCGATATGCTTGCTTTTTCCATGATAACAAATATTCTTGGAATAAGCTATCGATGCAGTGCTGTCGGAATAGATAGTCGTATATTTCCTTTTAGGCAATAGATCCAAAAGATCTATGAAGCAAACCAAAACGCTTCTAGTACTGCAGCTACTGGAGCTACATATATCGACTCCATAGTCGATAATGCCCCGCAAGTTTGTTTCTTGCTACACCAGGAAAATGCACCATTTCCTAGAATGAAAATATATCCAGACGTGGACTACCTCCCGTCTTTATCAGTTTCGTGATCAGCATCTGTGTATCCCTTTAACTGTAGATCCTTTCCTTGGTAATAATGGGAATGATTTGAAGTCCCCTTCAAATATCTCAATATCCTTTTCACTGCTGCCTAATGCTTCAAACCTGTATTAGCCCGATAACGGCTTGCGAGACCCACCGCAAAACCTATATCAGGTAGTGTACAAATCATAGCGTACATCAAGCTACCAATTGCACACCTTTAAGGAATTCTCTCCATCCTTTTAGTCTCTTCTAGAGTCATGGGACACATACTTGCATTCAGTTCCGTACCTTATGCAATAGGGGTTGGATCGGGATCACAGTGAGCCATATTAAACCATTCTAAGATCTTATTGATATACATCTCTTGTGAAAGAGCCAATAATCTCTTAGATCGATCTCTTGAGATCTTAACCTCAAGAATGTAATTAGCTTCTCCTAGATCCTTCATCTTAAAGTTAGAAGGCAACTAAGTCTTTACTTTCTTGAGTAAGGAAGTGTCATTTCCTGCTAACAAAATATCATCAACGTATAACGTTAGAATGACAAACTTCCGTCCGTTTTCACACTTAATGTAGACACACAAGTCTGCATTAATCACCTTAAATTGCATTGATATAATCGCTTCATGGAAACGAAAATACCATTGTCTTGAAGACTGCTTAAGGCCATAAATTGATCTTTTCAACTTACAAACCTTATGTTCTGGTCCCTGGACAATGAAACCATATAGATTTCTTCGTTCAGTTCACCATTTAAGAACACAGTCTTTACATCCATTTGATGTAATTCAAAGTCCATACATGCTACAAAAGCAAGTACAATTCTTATAGACGTGAAACGGACAGCAGGTGGAAAAATCTCTTGATAGTCAATTCCTTCCTGTTGTGTAAACCCCTTCGCAACCAGCCGACTCTTAGTCTGGATAGGTTTCCTATCCGCTGATTGCTTTATCGTATGTACCCATTTAATCCCAATGGCTCTACGCCCTTTGGGTAGGTCAACTAGTTCCCAAACTTTGTTGACCCTTATTGACTCCATTTCACTTTCCATTGCTTTAATCCATTCTTCTTTCGCTAGGGATTCCAATAACTCTCTTATGTTAATTGGAATATCTTCAATTTGAGCTATGATCGAGAGAGCTTCGCTATCAACTAAATGATGACATCACGGGATATTTCCCCTCTGTGATCGTCTTAGATGTTCTGCTTCTTGATAAACAAATCGCATATATTCATCAAGGTGTTAGGCAGAACTCCCACTGGGACCACTCCCACTGGGATCTATATCCATATTCATACTTGAATTTAGGACAAGACTCCCACTCAAATCAAGACCACTCATGTCAGGGTCAGGATTACTCAAATCCGCTTGTGAAGGTTGAAAAACATCATTCTCTCCCCTTCCCTTATGTCTTCAACTTCATTCCTCCCACTCGGATTGAGTGATCCTGAAGTGTCAGACTGCTGAGTTTCAAAGAAAGTGAATTCCTTATCCACTTCTCCCAGCTTAGGAAATTCATTCTCTAAGAATGTGACATCTCGTGACTCAGATTCTGTTATTTGACCATTCTCATTCTCTCCCACTAGAATATATCCTTTAGAGAGATCAAGATATCTTATAAATATACCTTTCTTGCCTCTTAGACCTAGCTTGCTGCTTGCTAGATGTATCATGAACATAGGTAACACATCCCTATGGTCGCAAATGGTTCAATATTGGGCTTGTGGCTCATCCACAATTTACAAGGCGTGGTTTCAACGGATTTAGAAGGTACCCTATTGAGTACATATATGGCAGCCAATAGTGCGTCTCCCCAAAAGGAGATAGGCAAATGGGCTTCAGCCATCATAGACCTTACCATCTCTAAGAGGGTACGGTTTCTTCTTTCCGCTACTCCGTTTTGTTGTGGAGTCCTAGGTATTGTCAACTAATGTTCAATACCTGTTTCATCACATAAAACTTTAAATTCCTCGGAGAGGTACTTTCTTCCCCGTTTGGTCCTTTGATTTGCAACTAGAGCCATAAATCTTTTGAAACATGCTAATGCTTTAGATTTATGTGTAATCAAATAGACATGACCATAACTTGTATAGTCGTCTATAAATGTAATGAAATAGTACACACCATGCCTTGCCCGAACATTCATTTGGGCCACAGATGTTAGAATGGATCAGTTGCAATGGTTGGTCAGCTCGCGCAGCTTTACCAAATGGTTTTCTTGTCATTTTTCCTTTTAAGCAGCTATCACAAGTTGGGAGATCTATTGTTGATAAATCAGCCAACAAATCTGCTTTAGCCAACCGTTACTGAACGATGTTGACCAATGTGACTAAGTCTCGCATGTCACATTTTTGAAATGCTAACATTATCCACAGATGAGTTAACAGTAAAGGAAAAACTATTATGACACACATAATTTGGATCCAAATCCAAAACAATAAAACCATCCAACAAATGTCCACCACTAAAGTAGATATTGTTCATAAAGAGACTAAAATTGATCAATTCAAAAGATAACATGAATTCCAAATTCATGAGGGTAGAAACAGATACCAAGTTCCTTCGAATTCCATGAGCATAGAGGACATCTTTAAGAAATAGTGGTCGACCACCATTTAAGACCAGCTGACAACAGCCAATCCCTAAGACTTCCTCTTTAGAGTTGTTTCCCACGTATATCCACCTTGTTCCCCGTGGAACACTGCGGAACTCAACAAAAGAATCTTGATCCTTTGTTACGTGGTCTGTTGCTCCTGAGTCTACGATCCACAAAGGATGAGATCCAGTTTGGAAAAAAGAACTTGAAACAAATGCATAACACTTATACACTTCGGTAACATTTACCTTAGGAGCTGTGCAATCTTTTACAGAATACCCCTTCTATCTGCGATTATAACATTTCACCCTAGAAATGTTAAAATCTTTCTTGCCCTTCGATTGAACTTGAACACTGCCCACCGTTCACTTTGCCTTCTTCTTGAAGAACCTCTTGTTCCTCTCCTTGGACTTCAGACCAGGACTTGAACTAGCCATGCGAACCTCAGATTTCACACTAAGAGAGGCCAGACGGTCCTCTTCCAGTTCAAGATGATGAACAACATCATCAAAGGCCTTAATGTCGTTGGTATGGGTTAGGTGCAACTTCATATGCTCCCACCCAATCGGCAGAGAATGTATCACAGCTTGAACTTTCTGCTCCTCGAGAGCATAAATCATATTAAGCATGTGTTTTATACGTGAAATTTTTTCACGATATCATCATTCATCGCATTAAGCATGGTGATGTAGGCAGATGAGTTCTTCCTCTTCCAGGCTTGATAAGCCTCAAGGTCCCTCTTTATTTGGGCGGTGTTACCCTCTGCAGGAGGAACCATTATTCTCTCCAGAATGTCAAGAACCTCTTGTTCTTCAATTATGTATTGGCCTTTCATAGCCCAAACTTCATAATTGTCACCGTTCAAACGAAGGTCCTTATTTAGTTAAGCAACTTTTGCTTTTGAAGTAGTCATTGAAAAACCATTAAAGACAAAAGTAGCACTAATAAGTAAGTGATACACCATATTTATTATAAGATCATTTAAAACTAAAAATAGTGTTTGGTTCATGTAAAATCGAACATCCATGCGCAATGCATCGAGTCACCATTTACATAGGCTAATACAAACACCATATTAGGTTTAAATTTCCAATAATAAATATATATTTAGTTTTGTTTTAGATTATATTTTAATTTATTTAACATTTATACTTCTCTTAAGTATAAAACTAATGAGTAATATAATACTTAGTTATAATTTCAAAATAAATAATTTAAAAAAAAACTAAAACAAATAACTAAAATAGCAATGTTTAACAAAAAAACATTTTATTATACCACAAAAATATCCAACATTTAGTCAAAATTACCACCACAATAAAAACTTCAGCACAAAGCCCTTCACAAAATCAGTAAGAGAAAGAGTGAAAAATGAAGAGCTCAATCTTCATTTACATCAAATAGAACTGTCTCAATTTCTTTTAAGGCGACTGGGATCATCTCTACGAACTTATAGTAGGGATCCAAAAGCATGTTCACAACACCCTCGATAACAGCATCCAGACCTGGGTGACGAACCAACTTGTCACTTCTAAGTAACATGGTTCTAGGATTATAAGATAACTTAGCTCCCGTTTCAGCCAAGTTCAACACAAATACTTTGCATTGGGATCCATAATCCTATTCAGGAACTAATCCATCAATGGAGTCCACCAATTCGTCAAAAACATAATTTTCTCCAAAACAGAATTTCTTAAAGTGCTTTTCACGAAAAGCCTTTTTCACAAATTTTTAACATTTTTAACATTTTTAATTGATCAATTCCAGAGGAAAATCCTCCTTTCTAGACAAGCTCATGGATTTCACGGTTTAACGTATTAAACCGCTTTATAATTCCAACAATATCCTCATTTTCTAACGGAGGATACCGTTTAGAGAAAAGCTTATCTACAAGTCTTTGTAGAGTCCTTGCCTCGTCCTGAGACTAGATTTTTTTCCCCGTTTTTGCAAAAATTGCCATTTCTATAACACATATAGAAATAACAAAAACTAGTTATGATCAACCAAAATTCAGTATATAAATACACAATAAATATACTGAATTTTCTTGAATTTATAAACAAAAATTAAGCATTTATACACAATAAATACTAGTAAATTTAGTTTAAAATATCAAATGAATTCCAAAAATTCATCAAAATATACCAAAAATTCAAGAAAAATGTAAAATTTAATTCAAGAAAAATGTAAAATTTAATCCTAGAAAAAAATTGACGAAATTTGGACGCCGGAAGACACCGCACGTGCCTACACGCGCCGACTGAAGCTGCTCCACGCTCCGTCACGTTAGACACGTGTCTCCACGCGCTCCAAGGGTTTTGCTGACTCACTCACCACGTGGCAACTTGTGATTCGTGCTGACATGGCAAATTTGCCACGTGTCAGCACCTGATTGGGTCAACTAATGACGTGGTTGATGACGTGGCTCGCTGAAGTGGCACTGCCATAACATGTGTCATCATCCTATTGATCCACAATGATGACGTGGTCGCTGACGTGTCACGATGCTGTGGCAAAATCACATGCGTTTGACACGTGGCAACATTCTATTGGTCCACGTGTCTTTTGACCGTTGCAGAGGCAGTTGACTTTGACACGTGGCATAACGTGATTGGTTGGACCTTTCAACCGTTAGAAAAATAAATGAATCACATCGCGCCACGTGTCCCTGAACATAACTTCCCCCAACCGCTTGGAAACAAACCCCACTCGCGGCGGTGGCTCGTGAGATACAGGCGCCACCTTCTGGGTCTCCGTTAGCCGTGAAATTTGACATTCCGACTCGATTTTTTGTGCTGATTTCAGTGGTGTAGTCAGATTTATGAAATTCTGACAAAAAGTTTTTGACACTTTGTACTGTTGGATCTAATACGATATCGTTTTTACTCGGATAACAATGCAAATCCGTATCAAAACCAAGAAAAACGAATTCAAAATGAACATAAACATATTCTTTTCATGGAATATCAGATTTCAATGTTTATGGAATCATTTTGACACGGATTTCAATATAAATCCGTATCAAAATGAATGAATATGTATTTAAACGAATCAATACGTATTCGAACGAATAAAGAAACGTATTCTTGTTTACGGATTTCCATAAACCAAGATATGAACACATCAATTATTCATGGAATACCAGAAAACTAGATTTGAACACATCAATCTATAAACCTTTCGGCTTTGATACCAATGAAGTCAGAATTCCATAGATAACCATAAACAGAATAAATAAACAGACTTACGATTTATGTGCAGCGGAAACTCGTTTATGGAATGGAACTGATCTACGAGAGAAACCGGATCGTTCTGGTTGCCTTTCCTACGAGTGTATGAATACACTGAGTACGGGCTATATCCGTGAATTCTTCCGACGAACGAAGAAGTAATCCGTGTTTTATCGGTAGGGACGTTTTCCCCGGGAATAGAATGAGAATCTTCACGATTCCATCATCATTAGGAAATAGAGAAACTTCTTCTTTATTTATAGTGGAAATCCCAACTTCCATCTATATATAGGGTCGGACCAAATTACACATTTGGTCCTTGTAATTTACACATAATTACAGTTTAGTTCCTGCCATTCCAAAATGTCATGGGCGGACCAAAAACCAACAAATGGTTTCAAATTGATTAATCCACTCTACTTATTTAAAAAAAGAACTAAACGTAAAAATATCTTAAATATTAACTAAAAATGCAATTTTATCCTTAATTTATAAAATAGTTTAACTAAGAGCCTAACATTGTTATTTAAAGCTAAGCCTCTAACTAATGAAATTCTTCATTTTTCTGTCTATTTCGTTAACACTTAACCACATTAGCGTTTTATGACCACTAAAGTAACTAAAAATAACATGTGTGTTAATTAGACCTATTTATTACTTTCTAATGTTCACTCTCATTATCTTTGACATTGGAGCTACCAATGAAGGGTCGACCAATTCATTAGTCTACTTAACTAATTTCGAAAAATTTTGATTAGCTATAACACAAATTTAAGAAATTTAGTTGGTTTAATAATAATAAGGTGTTGATGCGGTTAAATGTCAAAAGAAGTAACAAAAAATTGAGAAATTCCATTAATCATGAGCTAAATTAGGTGGTAACATTATCTTCAATTCTGTCATTTAATACGTTAGGGGTAAAGTTGCAGTATCAATTAACTCCTTTAAATAGGCATTTGAAATCAAATTAGCCTGGACTATATAATAAGTGTGAGCATATGATCGGGTGTTTTTGAACATGTGTCACTTCTCTGATAATGGCTTGTGTCATTTTGTACTAATTTGAATTATTCCTTTATGTTGGTGTTTGAAATCAAATTAGTCTAAAATAACTTATCAACATATGATTGGTTATTTTTGTATACATATGTATCAATGTTTTCATATTAACATGTGTGGTTTTTTTATTTTTTTTAATATTTATATTTCATTAATTAGAAGGATTTATATAAACCGGATAAATAATAGAATCGTTCTAACAAAAAAATGGCCCCCACCTTATTTAAAATAAGGGCAAATTACAAAAAAAAAAAAAAAACCTGTGGTATCACTTTTTTGCAAATAAAGGACTGTGGTTTTTTTTTTTTTTAAAAAAAAAAAGAGGATTGTGTTTTAAAATGTTAACAAAAAAAGGATAACTAACATTTTTCCATTAAAAATGATGATATAGCGGATGATAAAACACAATCTTCTTTTCTTTAAAAAAAAACCACAGTCCTTTATTTGCAAAAAAATAAAACCACAGGGTTTTTTTTTGTAATTTGCCCTTAAAATAACCAATTCCTCTTTTCTTCCATCAATCTTTCATTTTACTTTACTTTTCTTATTTCTTTCCCTAGTATATCTCTTATATGACTGACCTATTTGCAGGGGTGAAAACTGAAGGGTGCAGCGGGGTCCGAAGCACATGTCGGTTGATGGCGCTGGAGAACTCCCTATTATGCTCAACCCTTCTGCGATGGAAGATAGCATTATAACAGAGCATATATAATGCTCTGTTCTGGTGGGTCAACCCCCACACAGCCCAATTTTTTTTTTTAAATTTTCTTGATAGCAAAACGATGTCGTTGCTATCAAGTGAACTAAACCCAAAAGATTGAGCAGCGAGCATGTTACTACAAATAGCTCTCCTCTTTTTTTTTTTTTTTTTTTTTTTTGGGGGGGGTGGGGGGGGGGGGGGGGGGGGGGGGGGGGGGGGGGGGGGGTTCTTTTAAAGATATTGATGCCTTATGAGTATGTACGAAATTAGTAAAAAGTATTAAAATTACAAATTTTTATATTATATTTATATGATTCCTAAATCCTAATGGAGTAATAATTAAATCTTACATAACACAGCCATCTCTTTCTTTATGGGCTTAAATTAATCCCAACTTCCAACAATTACAGCTTTTTATTTATCAATTTTTTAAAATTGAATCTATTCTTAAATTAAATTAGTTTATGTTTTTATTAAATTTAATTTAATCTTTAAATTGGGTTTAATCTAAATAGCAACTAGTAATATTATTTGACATCTAAAATATTCTCAAATCAAAAAATTTCTATTTGCTTATCAATTATCATCAATTTAATTAATTATTTCAATTGATTTCATACATCAACTCATTAAAAGTTTTTATTGTATATAAAAATTATCTTTTTTAGTCGCTGGACCAGTACCGCAGATTAAAGAATTTATAGTTGTATTAATTCTTTGCCAGCCGAATAACTAATAGGAGGGAAAAAAAACAAAAGAATAAAAGCTTAATAGTAAAGACAAAAAGAAAAAAAAAAAAAAAAAAGTCTCCTTAGACTGCGTTATTTGTATTAATTAATAATAAAGACAAAAGTCGATCCTTCAAATTAAATCAGAAAATTCACGGTGGAAGGACAATAATTATCGTGTAGGCTGGATTTCTGGTTCCATTAGCCAACAGCTCAGCCGGTGTTGGTTCTGAGCCGTCCAAGTTTCCATTCAGTCCGCTGCCCTTAATCATCGATAATAGCTGTGTCTTCCAGAGGAGAAAGTTAGAGCTTGTGAGTTTGGTTCGCATTTGAGCTGCCAACGTGGGGAGAGGCGGTGCTGTTAACACTGCTGCAGTATGATCGACGCCGGCAGCAGCCCCAGTCATGGTGACAACGACATCAGTTACGGCAGCAGTGGTTCTTGGGGTGGTGGACATGGTGGAGACCCGCGGCTAGGGTTTAACTTTTTTTTTTTTTTTTTTCAAGATTGGCTGTTTAGCCCTTAGGTTCTGATACCATGTACTGATTTGTGAAACCCTTGAATTGTATTGATTCAAAATGGGTATTTATACTCTAGAGATACACATGTAAAATATATACATAGCTCCCTGTGTACTATACATAAATACAATATATATACATATAATTATATTCCTATCAATTTGTATTAATTAATAATAAAGACAAAAGTCGATCCTTCAATAATTACTGGACAACGACAAAGCTATATATCACATGATACAATTCTAAATTGGAGAAATTTTACTATACAACTACTACTAGTGGCGAAATCACAATGTGATTTTTGAAGGGCTGCGTGGTAACTTTCAAGTGATCGAAGCTCAATGTCTCCAAAGACAAGTTCTAGGCGATCGTAAGTCAATGTTTTGGTACTATCTAAGATAAATTTATCTAGACGTAATAGTGGCAGAATCATCATCTAATTTTGGATGCTACATATTATTTAACATTACTTCAATTATTAATGGTTTAAAAAAAAATGAAACCTACAACATTCATTATACTATGAAATTTACGAAAAAAAATTAAGAAAATATGGATATATGATGTAATGCTAATATTATAGATAATTAGAATGTTGGTTTTTGGTCCGCCCATGACATTTTGGAATGGCAGGGACTAAACTGTAATTATGTGTAAATTACAGGGACCAAATATGTAATTTGGTCCGACCCTATATATAGATGGAAGTTGGGATTTCCACTATAAATAGAGAAGAAGTTTCTCTATTTCGGGACGATGATGGAATCGTAGAGATTCCCATTTTATTCCCGGGGAAAACGTCCCTACTGATAAAAACACGATTACTTCTTCGTTCGTCGGAAGAATTCACGGATATAGCCCGTACTCAGTGTATTCATACATTCGTAGGAAAGGCAACCAGAACGATCCGGTTTCTCGCGTAGATCAGATCCATTCCATAAACGAGTTTCCGCTGCATATAAACTGTAAGTCTGTTTATCTATCTGTTTATGGTTATCTATGGAATTCTGACTTCATTGGTATCAGAGCCGAAAGGTTTATAGATTGATGTGTTCGAATCTAGTTTTCTGGTATTCCATGAATATTGATGTGTTCATATCTTGGTTTATGGAAATCCGTGAATAAGAATGTGTTTCTTTATTCGTTTGAATGCGTATTTATTCGTTTAAATACATATTTGTTCGTTTTGATACGGATTTATAGTGAAATCCGCGTCAAAATGATTCCGTAGACATTGAAATCTGATATTCCACGACAAGAATATGTTTCTGTTCATTTTGAATTTGTTTTTGTTCGTTTTGATACGGATTTGCATTGTTATCCGAGTCAAAACGATACCGTATTTGATCCAACAGTACAAAGTGCCAAATTTTTTGTCGGAATTTCGAAAATCTGACCACACCACAGAAATCAGCATGAAAAATCGAGTCGGAATGTCAAATTTCACCGCCAACGGAGGCCAGGAAGGCGGCGCGTGGCGCCCACGCGCCACCACTGCGGCTGGGATTGGCCGCGTGACGATTGGGGAAGTTTGGGATGGTTGGCCACGTGGCGCGATGCGATTCGCTAATTTTCTGAAGGTTGAAAAGTCTAACCAATCACGATAGAACACGTGTTCAAGTCAACTGCTCCAGAAACGGTCAACTGCCACGTTTTCGCAAACGTGGACCAATAGCATGTCGCCACGTGTCAAAACATTTTGTGATTTTGCCACGTCATCGTGCCACATCATCTGCCACGTCATTACTTTGGACCAATAGGAAGATGACACGTGTCAAGGCATTGCCACATCAGCGTGACACGTCATCACCCACGTCATCCGTAGGCCCAATCATGTGATGACACGTGGCATGTGTGCCACGTCATCCGTCGGCCCAATCATGTGATGACACGTGGCATATGTGCCACGTCATCACCAATCACATGTTGCCACGTGGCACGTGAGTCATCATACCCTTGGTGCGCGTGAGGGCGCGTGTCCGCGCGTGGTGGCGCGTGGAGCAGCTTCAGTCGGCGCGTGGTGGGGCGTGCGGAGGTTTCCGGCGTTCAAATTTCGTCAAATTTTTTCTAGAATAAATTTTGAATTTTTCTTGAATTTTTGGTATATTTTGATGAATTTTTGGAATTCATTTGATATTTTTAAACTAAATTTACTAGTATTTATTGTGTATAAATGCTTAATTTATGTTTAATAAATTCAAGAAAATTCAGTATATTTATTGTGTATTTATATACTGATTTTTGGTTGATCATTAACTAGTTTTGGTTATTTCTATATTTGTCATAGAAATGAAAACGTTCGTAAAAACGGTTAAAATAATCCAGTCTCACGAGGAGACGAGGACTATCCAAAAACTTGAAGATGAGTTTTTCTCTAAATGGTATTCCCCGTTGGAGGAAGGGAATATTGTTAGAGTTTTGGAGCGGTTTAAATGCATTAAAACCGGGAAATCCAAGAGCTTGTCTGGAAAGGAGGATTTTCCTCTGGAACTGATCAATTAAAAAATGTTAAAATTTGTGGAAAATGACTTTTCGTGAAAAGCACTTTAAGAAATTTTATTTTGGAGAAAATTCTGTTGTTTGACGAATTAGTGGACTCCATTGAAGGATTAGTTCCTGAATAGGATTATGGATCCCAATGCAAAGTGTTTGTGTTGACCTTGGCTGAAACGGGAGCTAAGTTATCTTATAATCCTAGAACCATGTTACTTAGAAGTAACAAGTTGGTTTATCGCCCATGTCTGGATGCTGTTATTAAGGGTGTTGTGAACATGCTTTTGGATCTCTACTATAAGTTCGTAGAGATGATCCCAGTCACCTTAAAAGAAATTGAGACAGTTCCACTCGATGTAAATGAAGATTGAGCTCTTCATTTTTCACTCTTTCTCTTGCTGATTTCGTTTTTCAATTTTGTATTGAAGGGCTTTGTGCTAAAGTTTTTATAGTGGTGGTAATTTTGACTAAATGTTGGATATTTTTATGGTATTATAAAATGTTTATTTGTTAAACATTGCTATTTTAGTTATTTGTTTTAGTAATTTTTACTTTATTTAGTTTGAGATTATAACTAAGTGTTATATTACTCATTAGTTTTATACTTAAGAGAAGTATAAATGTTAAATAAATTAAAATATAATCTAAAACAAAACTAAATATATATTTATTATTGGAAATTTAAACCTAATATGGTGTTTGTATTAGCCTATGTAAATGGTGACTCGATGCATTGCGCATGGATGTTCGATTTTACGTGAACCAAACACTATTTTTAGTTTTAAATGATCTTATAATAAATATGGTGTATCCCTTACTTATTAGTGCTACTTTTGTCTTTAACGTTTTTTTTAATAACTGCTTCAAAAGCAATAGTTGCTTACCTAAATAAGGGATCTTCGTTTGAACGGTGACAATTATAAAGTTTGGGCTATGAAAGTCCAATACATAATTGAAGAACAAGAGGTTCTTGACACTCTAGAGAGAAAAATGGTTCCTCTTGCAGAGGGTAACACCGCCCAAACAAAGAGGGACCTTGAGGCTTATCAAGCCTGGAAAAGGAAGAACTCATCTGCCCGCATCACCATGCTTAGTGCTATGAATGAAGATATCGTGAAAAAGTTTCACGTATACAACACATGCTTCGTACGATTTATGCTCTCGAGGAGCAGAAAGTTCAAGCTGTGATACGTTCTCTGCCGAATGAGTGGGAGCATATGAAGTTGCACTTAACCCATACCAACGACATTAAGACCTTTGATAATGCAGTTCGTCATCTTGAACTGGAAAAGGACTGTATGGCCTCTCTTAGTGTGAAATCTGAGGTTCACATGGCTAGTTCAAGTCCTGGTCTGAAGTCCAAGGAGAGGAACACGAGGTTCTTCAAGAAAAAGGCAACGAGAATAGTGGGCAGTGTTCCAGTTCAAAAGAAGGGCAGATTTTAACATTTCGAGGGTGAAATGTTACAATCGCAGACAGAAGGGGTATTTTGCAAAAGATTGCATAGCTCCTAAGGTAAATGTTACCGAAGTGTATAAGTGTTATACATTTGTTTCAAGTTCTGTTTTTCCTTACTGAATCTCGTCCTTTGTGGATCGTAGACTCAGGAGCAACAGACCACGTAACAAAGGATCGAAATTCTTTTGTTGAGTTTCGCAGTGTTCCACCGAGAACTAAGTGGATATACGTGGGAAACAACTTTAAAAGAGTAGTCTTAGAGATTGGCTATTGTCAGCTGGTCTTGAATAGTGGTCGACCACTATTTCTTAAAGATGTCCTCTATGCTCCTAGGAATTCAAAGGAACTTGACATCTGTTTTTGCCCTCATGAATTTGGGATTCATGTTATCTTTTGAATTGAACAATTTTAGTCTCTTTATAAACAATATCTGCTTTAGTGGTGGACATTTGTTGGATGGTTTTATTGTTTTGGATTTGGATCCAAATTATGTGTGTCATAATAGTTTTTTCCTTTACTGTTAACTCGTCTGTGGATAATGTTAGCATTTCAAAAATGTGGCATGCAGACTTAGTCACATTGGTCAACATCGTTTAGTACGATTGGCTGAAGCAGGTTTGTTGGTTGATTTATCAAAAGTAGATCTCCCAACTTGTGAAAGCTGCTTAAAAGGAAAAATGACAAGAAAACCATTTGGTAAAGCTGCGCGAGCTGACCAACCATTGCAACTGATCCATTCTGACATCTGTGGCCCAATGACTGTTCGGGCAAGGCATGGTGCATACTATTTCATTACATTCATGGATGACTATACAAGGTATGGTCATGTCTATTTGATTGCACATAAATCCGAAGCATTAGCATGTTTCAAACGATCTATGGCTCTAGTTGAAAATCAATTAGAGTAGAGAATCAAAGCTTTAAGGACCGATCGGGGAAGAGAGTACCTCTCCGAGGAATTTAAAGTTTTATGTGATGAAATAGGTATTGAACATCAGTTGACAATACCTAGGACTCCACAACAAAACGGAGTAGCGGAAAGAAGAAACCGTACCCTCTTAGAGATGGTAAGGTCTATGATGGCTGAAGCCCATTTGGCTATCTCCTTTTGGGGAGACGCACTATTGGCTGCCATATATGTACTCAAAAGAGTACCTTCTAAATCCGTTGAAACCACGCCTTGTGAATTGTGGACGAGCCGCAAGCCCATTTGAACCATTTGCGACCATAGGGATGTGCTACCTATGTTCGTAATACATCTAGCAAGCATGGCAAGCTAGGCCCAAGAGGCAAGAAAGGTATCTTTATAAGATATCTTGATCTCTCCAAAGGATATGTTCTAGTGGGAGAGAATGAGAATGGTCAAATAACAGAATTTGAGTCACGAGATGTCACATTCTTAGAGAATGAATTTCCTTAGCTGGGAGAGGTGGATAATAAATTCACTTTCTTTGAAACTCAAGAGTCTGCAACTTCAAGGATCGCTCAATCCGAGTGGGAGAATGAAGTTGAAGACGTAAGGGAAAGGGAAGAGAATGATGTTTTTCAACCTTCACAAGCGGATTTGAGTAATCCTGACCCTGACTTGAGTGGTCTTGATTTGAGTGGGAGTCTTGTTCCAAATTCAAGTGTGAATATGGATATAGATCCCAGTGGGAGTGGTCCCAGTGGGAGTTCTGCCCAACACCTAATGAATATATGCGATTTGTTTATCAAGAAGTAGAACCTCTAAGACAATCACAGAGGGGAAATATCCCGCGACGCCGTCATTTAGTTGATAGCGAAGCTCTCTTGATCATAACTCAAATTAAAGATATCCCAAATAACATGAGAGAGTTATTGGAATCCCCAACGAAAGAAGAATGGATTAAAGCAATGGAAAGTGAAATGGAGTCAATAAGGGTCAACAAAGTTTGGGAACTAGTTGACCTGCCCAAAGGACGTAGAGCCATTGGGAATAAGTGGGTACATACGATAAAAGCGATCAGCGGATAGGAAACCTATCCAGACTAAGAGTCGGCTGGTTGCGAAGGGGTTTGCACAACAGGAAGGAATTGACTATCTGGAGAATTTTTCACCTGTTGTCCGTTTCGCGTCTATAAGAATTGTACTTGCTTTTGTAGCATGTATGGACCTTGAATTACATCAAATGGATGTAAAGACTGTGTTCTTAAATGGCAAACTGAACAAAGAAATCTATATGGTTTCATTGTTCAGGGACCAGAACATAAGGTTTGTAAGTTGAAAAGATCAATTTATGGCCTTAAGCAGTCTTCAAGACAATGGTATTTTCGTTTCCATGAAATGATTATATCAATGCAATTTAAGGTGATTAATGCAGACTTGTGTATCTACATTAAGCGTGAAAACGGAGGGAAGTTTGTCATTCTAATGTTATACGTTGACGATATTTTTAATAGCAGGAAATGACACTTCCTTACTCAAAAAAGTAAAGACTTAGTTGTCTTCTAACTTTGAGATGAAGGATCTCGGAAAAGCTAATTACATTCTTGAGTTTAAGATCTCAAGAGATCGATCTAAGAGATTATTAACTCTTTCACAAGAGACGTATATCAATAAGATCTTAGAACGGTTTGGTATGGCTCACTGTGATCCCGATCCAACCCCTATTGCATAAGGTACGGAACTAAATGCAAGTATGTGTCCCATGACTCCAGAAGAGACTAAAAGGATGGAGAGAATTCCTTAAAGGTGTGCAATTGGTAGCTTGATGTATGCTATAATTTGTACACTACCTGATATAGGTTTTGCGGTGTGTCTCGCAAGCCGTTATCAGGCTAATCTAGGTTTGAAGCATTAGGCAGCATTGAAAAGGATATTGAGATATTTGAAGGGGACTTCAAATTATTCCCTTTATTACCAAGGAAAGGATCTGCAGTTAAAGGGATACACAGATACTGATCACGGAACTGATAAAGACGGGAGGTAGTCCACGTCTGGGTATATTTTCATTATAGGAAATTGTGCATTTTCCTGGTGTAGCAAGAAACAAACTTGCGTGGCATTATCGACTATGGAGTCGATATATGTAGCTGCAGTAGCTGCAGTACTAGAAGCGTTTTAGTTTGCTTCATAGATCTTTTGGATCTATTACCTAAAAGGAAATATACGACTATCTATTCCGACAGCACTGCATCGATAGCTTATTCCAAGAATATTTGTTATCATGGAAAAAGCAAGCATATCGATATAAAATATCATTTTGTTAAAGACAAAGTAGCACAAGGAGAAATAAGTTTAGCGCATGTTCCAACTGGTAATATGATTGCAGATTCGTTACCAATGCCAATAGTTCCAAATGTTTTTAGTAAACAGATTTTGGAATTTGTTCTTCGTAGGTTATAGGAACATGTTGTTGTTTTTGAACTGTGATAATAACTTTGGCAAATTCTATTGGAATAGAATGTGAGTTATTTGTTGTGTTCAAATTCATTCACTAATTAAAGCGATACACATAGAGCTATTGAGTATAGTTTAGTATGTTAGCGAAATGTCATCTACTCACATAGATGAATCTTTTACTACGAATTATGTATTCATAGGTAAAAGTGGGAGTGTGAGTTACTCCATATGTGATATTTTGCGTAATATCATTATTTTGTTGATACCGGAAGCTGTCCTGTGAAAGGCTTAAAAGTGGACTAGAGGTGCTGATGCATTAGTTGCATTTAGAGACTGAATGCTTTCACATAGTGTTTATAAAACATACGTCCTAAGTGGATCAACACTATGGCATATTTGTGTAGTATGTGTAAGAGCTGACCAAGGGATGGAAAGAAGAAAATTGATCTCAACTTTCCTAATGTGAGACCCAAATGAAACTATGAGTTTCAAGTTCACCCTTAAGGACTCTTGTAAATAACAAGAAGGGTATGTCTGATGATTAACTTGATTGGAACCCTAAACTGGGCTTCGTTAGCTATGAACGGGCATATAAGGACCAGTCAGATAAGCATTAGACATATGTTGGAAGGTTATTTATAGAGAGGAAGTACATTTTCAGTAACATGTCACTTAGTAAACATATAACACTCGAGCTCAATACTTTTTCGTGGAAAAGGTATGTAGTGTATATGAATGTTTTCGTGAGATCAAAAGTGAGTCGAAAACTAGTGATCATGGAAAATGGACAAGAGGGAAGTCACGTTAAGCTAAAGGTGGAACGATGAAGGGGAGCTTCAAGGTTTAACCGTTACGTTGACTGGTCGCGTGAATTCGCCGAACAAGAACTGAAAGAAGTATGTGTGTTCAATCGCAATGAAAGTGTGTCTTGTCATGTGCGAGTGGGAGATGTTGGTTTTTGGTCCGCCCATGACATTTTGGAATGGCAGGGACTAAACTGTAACTATGTGTAAATTACAGGGACCAAATATGTAATTTGGTCCGACCCTATATATAGATGGAAGTTGGGATTTCCACTATAAATAGAGAAGAAGTTTCTCTATTTCGGGATGATGATGGAATTGTAGAGATTCCCATTTTATTCCCGGGGAAAACGTCCCTACTGATAAAAACACGATTACTTCTTCGTTCGTCGGAAGAATTCACGGATATAGCCCGTACTCAGTGTATTCATACACTCGTAGGAAAGGCAACCAGAACGATCCGGTTTCTCGCATAGATCAGATCCATTCCATAAACGAGTTTCCGTTGCATATAAACCGTAAGTCTGTTTATCTATCTGTTTATGGTTATCTATGGAATTCTGACTTCATAGAATGTTACTAAGAGATTTTATTTTTTGTAATAGTACTAATAATCTAATTTTCAATTACTACATTTGGAAAGAATTTCAGTAAAAAAATTCGAAAAGAATATATCACTTTCTATTTTATATGAAAATTAAAAATGAAACTAAAAAATAAAAATATTTATGGACAAAAATCAATTAACTAGTTAGTAGACTGATTTGTTTCAATTAAATCCGATTAATTAGTTTCAAATTGCTCACACAATTTTTGAGTGGCTCTGCTATTAATTAAAATTTTTTGCATGTAATATAAATTGAACGGAAAACCTAACTTAACTGATCGAAAAATTATACACACACTAGATAACTAGTATTCACTAGGGTTTCGCTACATTTTTTCATCTTTCGACGTTCGTGGATTGTTGATTGCATAGTTTGCTTCCTAGAATTTGCTAGGCGATTGGGGTGCTTTTTGCACTTTATCATGGCAGATCGTTCAATTTTGAATTTTTCTCGATTAACGTTGGAGGAGGAGGATGACACCGAGTATATTATACCATTACCGACTCAACAACCGGATGGAGTTGCAGCATGGTATTGCGTAGGAAGGGTGTTACTGGATAGAGAGATAAATTATAATGCGTTTGAACGCATGATTGCATCTGTCTGGCGTCGAAGCATCGTGTCAATTTCCAATGCTTAGGGTTTAATTTATTCATGTTCAAATTCTTCCACAGAGTTGATTTCGAACGTGTATCGGTGATTGGCCCTGGAGTTTTGATGATAAGTTGCTTGTGTTGGCTCGGTATGTAGAAGGAGGAAATCCCCTTGATGTTGAATTGAATTATGTAGACTTTTGGGTGTAAATTTATGAAGTGACTGAAGGATATTATTCTATTCCTGTTTATGAGCTTATTGGAAAGTATATTGGAGAATTCTTAGAGACTGATATGAATAATTTTAATCGTGACTATCTCTAGATTCAGGTTTGAGTAGACATACAGTAACCATTGAAGAAGAAGATGTGCTTGCGTGTGGAGTTGTCAGAGAGTTTTGAGATTTATTTTCGTTATGAACACCTCCCCTCTTTCTATCCTATTTGTGGGATGGTGGATCATACGGAACAATTTTGCTCCTTATATGATGCTGCTGGGAAGCCATTATAGTGCCGGTATTATGCTACTCTTAGGGCACTGTTACTGCGAATGGGAAGTTAGGCTTATCTTCAGTGGATAGGAGATGAAACTGGGAAACCGATTTGGAAAGGCAAAATTACACATAAGGTGTTAAAGCTTACTCCTGATCATCCTAGCATAGAAATTGATACGGTGGATAGTGAGGTTTATGTTGAGGTGGATCCTAAGAAGCGAAAGGCTGTGATGACTGGGGTGGAACTTTTATATGTTATTGCATATAATACTACTAAGAATATAGCGGCAGTTGCTCGCAAGAGCCAGACATGCTGAGAGCCATGATTGTTTTAAGCTGGAACTGTTATGGTTTGGGCCAACCATTAACAGTTCGACAATTGCAATACATGGTTTCTTTCTGCAGATAAGCTGGATGTAGAGTTTTTAATGGAGGTTAAGGTAGGACAGGAAGCAGTGATGGAGGTATGTAAGTGATGCGTAATAAATACACGCTATAAATCAAGTGTACTTTGTCGCTCAAGTAATATAGAATAAGAAGGATGTCGATCCTACGGAGACTATGTATGCTAATCCTAAATGTAGTCGGGGCTCTATTAATTTAGGTGGAGAAAATTATATTTTTGATTTCAAGTTGCAAAATAAAAATCTACTGCTAAGCAACAAATTAAATGAAACAATTTAAACTAAAATTGAAATGTAATTGGATAAAAATCAATGGAGAAGTCGGCTAAGGCATATGGTTTTATTTAGCATTCATTCTAGCAATTTGCTCGAATTTTTACAATTAAACTTATTGATTTCCCAAGATGGCGAATTTTTAAAGCAATTAACACCAGTTAAGGCTGCTAACTCTAATTTTTAACCTAACTACTTAAACTGGTTCGGTCTTAAGCAATTAGTTTGGAAAACATTAAGTATATGAAAACCTAGCACAAACTAGTGAGCCACAAAGAAATGGTCATGCATTTGTCATGTTATGAAATTCCGTTAATCCAGTCCTTGGACAATTGTGAATTAACTACGATCCTTGAAATAGATGGTCATGCATTCAAAGCTTTAAGCAATCATAACACAATAATGGAAAAATAATATGAATTAATTGCATTAAAAGAAGAAATTACATAGAAATCCTACTAGGCTCCACCATAGCCTTAGCTATGGAGGAATTAGTTCATGATTGAGTTATAAACGAACAAATAAAATATAGAAAACATGATAAAGAGAGTTAAAAATAAACTAGGAAGATGGAGATCCCAATGGTGGATTGCGGAGAGGAATGTGGATTGAACCTTCAAAACCCTAGTTTTTTGACTTTCTTCCCAAAAACACGTTCTCTTTAGTTGAGAGCCAAAAAATAATCTGCCTTCATAGAATGAAAAAGAATCCGTTCCCCCCCCCCCTCCAAAACACATTTCCAAGAGACAGAGAGAATAAGACCTCTAGTTAGGAAATAACTCTCCCAAAATTAATGATAAAATAAATCCTAATTGAGAGTTATTCCTAAAATAAAAGTCTTAAATAGAAGTTATTTCTCCTTATCCTAATTACAAAAGGAGAAGAAATAAAATTGCCCAAAGTTGAAAAGTCAAAACTCCTAACCCTAGTTGGAGTACAAAATTCATAATTCTACAGCCTAGGCGTGTCTTAAGACTAGTCAGCTTCTGCTTCTCAAGAATTCTTCAGTTTTGGCTCCTCATAAGGCACGCCCATGCCTTAGGACTTCCTTGCTTTTCCACATAGCACGTTTGAGCTCCAAAAATAGGCGATTTAGCCTCCAAATATTCAAATTCCAACTTTAATGCCCTAACACACAAAAATCGAACAAATAAATCAGTCCAAATTAAAGCAAAATAGCATAATTAAAGCCCACATAATAGGACAAAAATATATACACAAAACGCACTTATCAGTAAGCGTATTAATTACCGTTATTACTTTTATGTGCCTCATGTTCATTATGATGGAGGTTTAGCATTGATTTGGATAAAGTGGGGGCTGTTTTCTTTAATTAGTTATGGAACTAACTATATTGATGTCATGGGGCATGATGTAGAAGGGGAGTGGCATTTAACTGGCTATTATGGCTTTCCGGAACGAAATCGGAGGGATGAATCATGGAATCGTTTACGAACATTGGTGGATGCATCATCTTTACCATGGTGTATTTGTGGCGATTTCAATGATTTATTATATGATCGAGAGAAGCAAGTGGGTTAGCCTCATCCGAAGCGGTTAATGGAAGGTTTCAGGGATGCCTTATTATATTCTGGATTACTTGAATTGGATGATGTTGGGTCCTATTGTACATGGGAACGAAGGAGGGATTCTTGTGTAATATTACTGGAGTGGTTGGATCTGGTGTTGGCTGATGATTTATGGTTGTTAAAATTTCCGAATATGCAGTCACATACTCTTATTACTGCCAAGTCAGATCATGCAGCTCATTGGTAAAAAGTGTCGAGGAAGGAAGGGGACCGAAGCGAGCTATGTTTAAGTTTGAGCAAGCATGGAGTGGGGTGCTGGAGTGTCGCCGTATTGTTGAGGAAATTTGGGCTCAACAGCTGTCGGATCTTGATCCAATTGAGAGGTGTGTGAGGAAATAGCTTCAGTGTCGTGATGAATTGCAAAAGTGGGCAGCAGCTATAGAAATTATTTTAATCAAAGGTTCCGTCATTGTAGCTTAAAAATGCAACAGCTTGGTGTGTCTAATAATGAGGCTGATTTGGATCAATTAATTTAGATGAGAGTTGAATTTAATGAATTATTACAGCAAAAAAATAATAATTAGAAGCAAAGAGCAAAGCTTACATGGTTGGCGCAAGGTGATGTAAATACGAAATTCTTTCATCGAAGTGCCACTTTTCGAATGGTGGGTGGATATCTTGGGGGGCTGGATTGGAGGATCATGTACACGAGTATTTTTCTGAAATTTTTTCTACCAAAGGGGAAGACGCGCTATGATTTTAGAGCATATACCCATTCGGATGACTAGTGATGTAACGGCTGAGTTATGTTTGCTTTTTGTTGCGGAAGAAGTTTGACTGGCTTTCTTTGATATGCATCCTAATAAGTCCCCGGGCCCAGACGGTTTTAATCTTGGATTTTTCTAGACCTTTTGGGCTCAGATATCATAGCTTTATCTCTGCATTGTTTGAATTCGGGGTACGATTCCAGCCCATTTAAATTTGACGAACGTTGTTTTAATTCCAAAAATTTCATCTCCTACTTATGTAACAGACTTACGACCAATTTTGTTATGTAATGTCATAATGCGTGCAATTTCAAAGCGTGTGGCTAATCATCTTAAGGCTTACATGGATTTACTTATCTCGAAGAATCAAAGCACTTTTATTGCGGAACATTATATTACTGATAATATAATGATTGGCCTTGAGGTGAGTCATTTTTTGAAATGGAAAAGGTTGGGAAGGTAGGGTATTGCAGCAATAAAGCTTGATTTATCAAAGGCATATGACCTTGTGGAATGGGGTTTCATTGAAACTGTAATGCTTAGATTGGGCTTGCCGATATCTTTCATGCATTTAATTATGTAATGTGTTAAAACTGTAACTATTAACTTGTTTGTCAGGAGGCTCTGTTTAATCTAATTCGGCCAACTTGTGGTGTACAGCAAGGTGACCCTCTATCACTGTTTCTATTTTTATTTTGTACTAAGGGATTATCCATGTTGTTACTTAGTTTGAATAACCATGGATTATTACATGGTTGTGAAGTTATTACAGGTGCTTTATGTATCTTGCATCTGTTATTTACCGATGATAGTTACTTCTTTATTAAGGCCATAAAGGAGGGGGTGGAGAGATTAAAAAGGGTGTTTAGTATATATGCTTTGGCTTCTGGATAGCTCATTAGTTATTCTAAATCAAGTGTTTCTTGTAGTCGGAATGTGGCTGTGAATCTACACAGTAGTGTTTGTCATATCTTGGGTGTCACAGTACATTGGATGACTTGGAATCGCTTATGAATTGGAAGTCAAAATTTTCAGAAATATATAAACAAAAGCTTATTTTTAGTCTGAAAAGGCCAAGCTTGGTTTACCACCGACCAGTATTATTCCTAGTCTCTGATAGAAGATATCTATTTTGTATATAGCCCAGCCCGTGTCTATTTATATTGTACATATACCCAGCCCGTTATTTTATGTATTGGGCTTATGACTTTGTATAAATATGTTACAAACTATCAATGAAAGTAAAGGGAGAAACCCAAGACGTTACATGGTATCAGAGCTTGACGGCTAACACCACCGAAATTCATCTCAACTAGAAAATTTCCAGCACCGAATCATGACAACTCCGGCCACCACTCCTGCTACCGCTGGTTCCCTTCCAGCCGTAGTCATACCCTCTACCTCCACCTTTCCAATCAAGCTCGACACTACAAACTATCTCTTTTGGAAAGCACAGCTTGTACCGCTGTTGAAAGGATCGAGACTCATGGGACATGTTGATGGGAGAATAGTCCCACCTCCGAGATTTTTGCCAGGAATGACTGAAATCAACCCGGAATTTGAAAGATGGGAAGAAAAGGATGCTCAAGTGATGAGCTGGATAATCAATTCCCTCTCACCCGGAATTGTAACACAGATAGTTGGCGCTAAGACTGCACAAGAGGCATGGAATCGGTTGACTGCAGCCTATGCTACTGGTTCTAGATCTCAAATTCGATATTATAAATTGCAATTACACAATCTGAAGTAAGAGGAGACTGAGATGATTTCCTCCTATGTTAATTGGGCAAAGAAAATTTCTGATCATTTGGCTACCCTTCAATCGGTAATCTCTGAGACTGACCTTATCGATGCTGTGGTTGATGGTCTCCTACCGGCGTATCGCCTCTTCACTCGCTCCCTAGAGATTAAGGTGGAGTCGACTAGTTTTGAAGACCTTCACGGTCTGTTGCTGTCTGAAGAATGAAACCTCTGGCGTGAGGTAAATTCTAAACATGCGGTGCCAACCGCCCTTTATGGCGTCCGTGGTCCAGCAAACCAATTCCCTGGTGGTCCGAGACAGCCCTATGGCCAACAGCCCCACGCCTAGCTGCGTCATTCCATAGGGAGGGGTTTCAATTCTTAATTTTTAGCCCATTCCAGTAACCATTCTCAACCGAATAATGCTCCTAGACAAAATAATTTTTTTCCCCATGCTGGAAACAATATTGCTGGAAATTTTCTGCAACCTAATACAACCATGACACCATTAGATACCACCACTTTTTACTACCACAATTGTAGGGGAATTAATCATTTAGCATGAAATTGTCCATCACCATGACAACCTAGGGGAAAGCGCACTAACCAAACCCGAACAGCCCCTGCATCCTATTTTACAGCCACCAATACACACTCAACACAGGATGGGATCATTGATTCTGGTGCTACCCATCACTTAATGGCTGATTTGGAGAGCCTGAACATCCATAGTGAATATACCGGCCCAAAAGAAGTCACCATAGGTAACGGTTCTAAAATACCCATCTCTCATATTGGTTCTTCTTCATTTTCTCTTAATGGTAATTCGATCAAATTTGATAATGTTTTACATGTACCTGCTGCCTCTAATAATCTATTATCTGTTTTAGCTCTAACCAAATCTAATGCTGTGTCTATTGAGTTTTTCGTTGACTCTTTTATGCTTAAGGATTCAGTGACCAAGCACGTACTTCATACAAGGCCGAATAAGAATGGTCTCTACTCTCTCAGCCTCCCAATGAGTCCACCCGATCCTGTTTCCATAAACTTGGCATCTGTCTCTCAGTGGCATGCTCGTCTTGGCCATGCTGCATATCCCGCAGTGAAGAAAATTTTGGCTTTGAATGATATTTCTATTTCAAATAAAAATCATGAACTTTTATGTCATGATTGTTCAGTTAGTAAAATTCATTGTTTACCTTTTCCTGTTTCCACTTCTATTGTTTCTGAACTGTTGGAACTTGTTTGTTCGGATTTATGGGTCCTGCTTCAGTTAAATCCTTTGATAATTACAACTACTATGTTTTATTCTTTGATCATTATAGCAAGCATTCATGGATTTATGCACTGCAATACAAATCTGATGTGATGAATGTCTTTATGCAATTTCGTACTATGGTTGAAAATCACTTTGGGAAATCAATTAAGACTTTTTAGTCTGACTTGGGGGGGGGGGAGAATTTCAGGCGTTAGTCCCTTACTTGCACACCCATGGTATTACACATAGGGTTTCCTATCCGTACACACCACAACAAAATGGTTGTGTAGAACGGAAACACCATTATATCATTGAAACGGGACTCTCATTACTTACACATTCTTCAGTTTCTCTCAGATACTGGACCTTTGCCTTTGAAACAACAGTGTATTTGTTTAATCGCATTCCTATTCCACTTTGAATAATTTCACTCCCTTTGAACTTCTTTTTAAATCTCGACCTGATTATAATTATTTGTGTCTTTAGCTGTCTTTGTTATCCTTGCTTGCATTATTCGTCACCTCTCAAACTTGCACCAAGATCACATCGTTGTGTTTTCCTTGGATATAGCAAAATTCATAAGCGCTATTGCCGTCTTTATATTTCTCTTTAAAATATTTATATCTCACGTCATGTGCTTTTCGATGAATAGGTGTTTCCCTATCAGCAATTAAGTGATGGTACTCCGGTTTCACTTAGCCACAATGACCAAGAACTACCACTATACATCACATACTTGACGTCCTTCAGACCAGCCCACACCACCCCACCACCAGCGGCCGAAACACCAAACACACAGCTACCTTCCACTGCCATACCTCAACCCCTACCTAGCTCCCCTACCTCACCGCCACAGCCCTCTACATCCCACCTTCCTAATCCCAGCCCATCACCTCAAAATACCAATTCTAACTCCAGGCCCTCACCCTCAACAGAAATGCCTAGCACTTCTAGCTCGCCACCTAGCCCCCTTGGTCTCCCTTTTATCGTTGATCTTGGACTGCGTGCTCCTTCTCCCCCGCGACCCCAAAAGACACACACCATGGTCACCTGATCTCAGACCACAAGGCTCAAAGCCCGAGTTCCTATGAACTTAAATGTTACAAGTGCTGTTCCACCTGAACCCACCTCCTATACACAAGCCATGAAATTTTTAGAATGGCAGTAGGCCATGTTGATGGAATATGAGGCTCTCATGAATCAGACTTGGGAATTGTTTCCTTCTCATCATGCACAAAACTTGGTCGGGTGCAAATGGGTGTTCAAAATGAAACTTCATCTAGATGGCTCGGTTGAAAGATGTAAGCTCGACTAGTGGCAAAAGGCTTTCATCAATGTCCTGGCTCAGACTATGCTTAAACATACAGCCCCATCATCAAACCAACCACTATACATCTCGTCTTATCTCTGGCTATTTCCTTTGGTTGGGTGGTTAATCATCTTGATGTCTCTAATGCCTTTCTACATGGCACCTTGGAGGAACAAGTTCTTATGCAACAACCACCAGGATTTGTTGACAAGGACAAACCGGATCATGTTTGTCTCCTAAAGAAGTCCCTTTATGGTCTGAAACAAGCTCCCGTATGTGGCATAAATGCTTCACTGATGTATTAATCCAATTTGGCTTCTATTGCTCCAAGGTTGACACATCTCTGTACTGCTACAAGTCAGCCTTCGTTCAGATTTTTTGCTTACTCTATGTTAATGATATTTTGGTGACTGGTAATAACTTGGGTATGGTGGAACGAGTCATTGTCTTTCTGCAATAGAAATTCGCTATTCGAAATCTTGGAAGGCTGAAATAATTCCTCAGCCTTGAAGCCTCATGGCAATCCGACGGGTTACTTCTTCATCAGCAGAAATACATTTCAAATCTTCTTGTTCGAGCAAAAATGCATGAATCAAAAGCTATTTCTATGCCCTTCTGCAGTAGTACCCACCTCACTCTTGTGGGCGGTGACCCATTTGATGATCCTTAGTTATACTAGAGTATTATGGGTGGTTTACAATATGTCACAATCATAAGACCAGATGTTGCATTCTCAATGAATAAGGTAATGCAGTACATGCACTCCCCAACAACTGAACACTGGAAAGCCGTCAAATGAATTTTGAGGTACTTACGGAGCACAACGAATCATGGGCTCCTGTTGCGGAAATCATCATCTATGGCCATCAATGATTTCTGTGACTCTGATTGGGGGGGGGATGTTTGGATGACAGGAAGTCCACCACTGGTTTTGTTGTTTTTCTTGGTCCGAACTTAGTATCATGGAGTTCACAGAAACAAAGAACTATTTCCTGCTCATCCACAGAAGCTGAATACCGAGCACTTGCCACGGTTGCCTCGGAAGTGCTATGGCTTAAAATGTTACTCCATGAACTTGGCTATTCATCCATAGCACTGCCTACCATCTGGTCCGACAACTTGGGAGCTACCTACCTCACTGTTAACCCAATCTTCTACAACAACAGCAAACACCTTGAACTCGATTTTCATTTTGTCCAGGACAGCACATCCCCACTCTTCACCAACCAGCGCATATCCTCACTAAAGGTCTCTCCAAACAACAGTTTCTTATTCTCCGTAACAACTTGACCATCCTTAGCCCCGCTCAACTTGCGGGGGGGGGGGGGGATAGAGTATATATATTATGTATATAGCCCAGTCCATGTATATTTATATTGTGTATATACCCAGCCTGTTATTGTATGTATTAGGCTGATGACTTTGTATAAATATGTTACAAACTATCAATGAAAGTAAAAGGAGAAACCCCAATGAAAGTAAAAGGAGAAACCCTAGACATTACAGTGTTTCCGTATAAATGTATAATAAGTGAAGTGATGATGGAGTTGATTGAGGAATACTGTGAGAATTATGAAGAAAATTGAAAGGACAAAATGAGGAGATCAAACAATGTGGTGGCATTAGTTTTAGTGTTGATGATATTTTGTAAAATGAAGTATAGCTATAGAGCAGCTATGCTAATGGATCAGAGAAACTCAACTGCAATGGAATTAATTGGTGAAGAGCTGGTATTTAGAATTTGAATTTGAGAAACGACCCCAAGCAACAAGTTTAACCATATAAACGAGGTTAGAACCATAACTATTGCCCACCTTACAAAACTAAATGCTGGTTCATTCTATTTGATAGTAAAATGATTCTCCTTAATTCTATTGCAATAATAAGGATAGTATATATAGAATACATGTGGGCTAGATTATACATACATACAATATGGGCTTGGGCTACAATACAACATGTATTTATACATATAAGCTTATCAATCCCTCAGGTTAAGCTGGGGTGACTACAGTCAACTTGGCACGAAGAGGAAGGAATCGTCCCTTGGAGAGACCTTTAGTGAGAATGTCTACTGGTTGTTCCAAAGTAGATATGTACCGAACTTGCAAAGCTTTTTGTGCAACCTTGTCACGTACAAAGTGGAAGTCAAGCTCCATGTGTTTCGTGTGGGAGTGAAAAATGGGATTTGCTGTCAAATAAGTAGCACTGAAATTATCGGACCAAACCGTGGGTGATGTAGGTGGAGAAAAACCTAGTTCGTGCATTAACATAGATATCCAGAGTACTTCAGAGCTCATTATAGCAAGAGCACCGTATTCAGCCTCTGTAGATGACCTGGACACAGTTCATTGTTTGCGTGAAATCCAAGATACCAAATTATTACCAACAAAGACTGCAAAACCCGTCGTAGATTTTCGATCATCCAAGCAACCACCCCAATCAGCATCATAAAAACCATTAATATCTAAGGATGCAGATTGTCTGAATAGTAGAGCATGAGTAGCGGTAGCCTGCAAGTAACGAAGTATACGTTTGACTGCCTTCCAATGTTTAGTGGTTAGGCTGTGCATATACTGGGATACCTTATTGACAGAAAAGGGAACATCAGGCCTTGTTATAGTGACATATTGCATGCCTCCAATAATGCTTCAATGCAAGGAAGGTCCGAAAATGGATCACCATCATGCAATGACAACTTAGTACCGGAGCAAAATGGAGTGGATATACCTTCACTTGTACTAGTAAATCTTTAACATATTTATGTTGATGTAAGTGTAGCCCACGCTTTGTCCAAGATGCTTCTATCCCAAGGAAATAATTTAATTTTCCAAGATCACGAATAGCAAATTTCTGCTACAAAAGCTAAATAACATTGCGAAGCATGATAGAATTATTTCCTGTAACCAATATATCATCAACATAGATTAAACAATCCAGCTGAACATCACCAGATTGAAAATAGTAGAGGGACACATCGGCTTCGGAACAAAGAAATCCAAATTTTAATTAGACGTCAGTCAGACATTTGTGCCACATCCACGGTGCCTGTTCTAATCCGTATAGTGACTTCTTCAATAAGCATACATGATTTGGGAATTTTTTGTCAACAAAGCCAGGTGGTTGCTGCATGCATACTTGCTCTTCCAATTTCCCATGAAGGAAAGCATTAGAAACATTGAGATGATTCACCATCCATCCATGAGAAATAGCCGAAGATAAGGTCAACCGAATGGTTGTTGGTTTGATAACTGGACTATATGTTTGTGTAAAGTCTATACCAGGTCACTGATGAAACCTTTTTGCTACGAGTCGAGTCTTGTGGTGCTCAATACTACCATCTGGATTTAATTTGGTCTTGAATACCCATTTATAACTAATGATGTTCTAAGAAGCATGTGATAGAACTAGCTCCCACGTACCATTCTGGATAAGTGCATTGTATTCCTTAAGCATTGTATCTTTCCAGTGTGGTATCTTAATAGCCTTGGAGTAACAAGCTGGCTCAGGTGAAATGGAAAATGAAACTTGTAATGAACGTGGTTCAAGTGACCCACTTTGTTGTCTAGTAATCATGCGATGCGTCTTAAGTGGTTGGGGAGAAACATGAGGTAATGGTCCAAAAATATGAAGATCAATAATCAAGGATAGTCCAGGTGACTTTGGTGGAATAGGAGATGATGTTAGGGAGTTATTGGTGAGAAAGGGAGTGGACGGTGATGGGGGTATATGATTGCTTGTATTGGAGGTATGTGATGGTTGGAAAATGTGTGGGATAACTATATCTTGTGGTGGAATTATGTGAGTGTTAAATGATGAATCAGAAACATTATTATTTATGGCATTTATGGCATATGGGGCTTGGAGAACGGGGTTTGTTGTTGTATGGATTTTATCATTGTTTTTTATATGTTAATCATGTGAGGGTAGGACGTTGGATGTTGGGAAGTGGATAGGCATGGCATAAGTATGGGATGTGTAATTATTTAATGGATTTTGATTATAGGATTTGGCATTATTTGTTTTATTTTGATAATGTGAAGGCTGAGTGAGATATGGATGATGGGAAGCAGATGTTGGAAATGGTGAATGGGAGGATTCGTTGTCTATTGTATTTGTTGCATGTGAGGACTGTATGGTGGGTGAGGCAGCAACATTTGGTGATGCAAATGTAGTAAAGAGAGGTGATGCAAGCAAATTTTAAGTGGGAGAGGTGCCACGTTCATCATAGTTTTAAAATGGAAACACATGTTCATCAAAAAGTACATGGCGTGAGATATAATTTTTATGAAGAGTAAGGTCAAAACAACGATAGCCTTTGTAGATTTCACTATAACCGAAGAAAACACATTTAGTAAAACAAGGAGCCAATTTGTGTTTAGATGAGTAGCGAAGCCACGGATAACACAAGCAACCGAAAGTACATAATGAATTATGATCCGGACGAGACTGAAATAATTTTTCAAAAGGAGTAATATAATTGAGTTTAGGTATAGGAAGATGATTGATTAAATAAATTGCATTGTCAAAAGCACTCATCCAAAAAATTTAAGAGGCATATTTGCATGTTGCAAAATTGCTAAGCCTGTCTCAACAATATGACGATGTTTCCATTCCTCATATCTATTTTGTTCGGGTGTGTACGAACAAGAAACGATGAGCAATCCCATGGTTACTTAAGTAGGGGAAAAGAGCTTGAAATCCACCTCCCTAGTCCGAATGGAAGGTCTTAATGGGACAACTAAAATGCTTTTCCACAATATCACGAAAGTGAATAAAAGCTTGCATAACATCAGATTTATGATTCAAAAAATACACCCAAGCATATTTGCTATAATGATAAACAAAAACACGTAATATGAAAAATTTTCATACGATTGAACATATGCTGGGCCCCATAAATCTGAACAGATTAATTCCAACGGTTTATGAACAATAGAGTTTGAAATTGGAAATGGTATACGATGAATCTTGCTTAAAGAACAAGCATGACATAATTTTTCATGTCTTTTATTTGACACTGGCAAACAATTAAGATCCAAAATTTTTTGAATTGTAGGAAAGGCAGCATGTCCAAGATGTGCATGCCACTAGAACATAGACGAATGGTAAACTTGAATCGGTTGTTGAAGTGATTTGGGAAGATTGAGAGTGTGTAGACCATCCTTATTCTGCCCTCTGTGTAGCACCTAATGGGTCATCAAATCCTTAAGAACAAATGAGTCAGCAAAGAATGCAATTGAGATAGGATTTGATTTAGTAAGAGATTATACAGACAAAAGATTATTTGCAGAGTGAGGAACGTGTAAGATATCATTAAACAATAAAGACTTCCTATTGACAATATATTTTAAGGAACCAAGATGAGAAATAGGGATTGTAGTGCCATGACCAATTGTCACTTCCTCTAAACCAAAGTATTCATTATGAAAATTCAGGTTATCCAAGTTAGCTATGAGATGATGCGTGGTACCTAGCCTACGATTCTAAATTTGACATGTCTGCCTTTCCAAGTTTATTAAAATGTGTATTTACACCTATTATATCCTATGCGGTGTTGATCTGGCTGAGAGCGTGTATTCATGTATTACTCTACCGTGTCGACACCACATAGGATATAAGGGGTGCAAATACTTATTTTCATCAAGTTGGAAGAGCAGAAAGTTCAAACTCAAACTTGAGTGGACGAGGTGATATTTTTAGGGATAAGTATAAAAATAAACCCTGTGGTTTCGACCACTTGCAAAATGATAACTGTGATTTAAAATTTTACAAAATAAAACCTATGGTTTCACAATGCTAACAAAAGTAGTCTATCATCCAATACACCCCCTAAAAGCTCACTTATCCTTTGAATTTTCACCTGAAATTCCGCATGTTGGTTGATTAAAACATGATGAACTTTATTGGTAAAGTTCATAAATTTTTGGAATGTGCATATATTTTTTTAATTAATAATGAGAAAAAGAGAAAAAAATTACAAAAAATAGAAAAAAGCCCAAATTTTTTTAAAATTTGTAACAAATTTTTAAATAATATGTATAAAATATTGAGATAATGAACAGTAAAAAAAATTAAGTTTCACATAGAAATTAGGTTAATTGTGTAAACTTTAGGTTCTTAACCTAATCTCCGTGCAGAACTCAATATTTTCTAGTATTTAGCATCTCAATAATTTATACACATTATTAAATAAATTTCCATTAAGTTTTGAAGATTAGAAAATTTTCTAGCCATTTTTCAATTTTTTATGAATTTTTTTTTTTATTTTTTGCATTATTAATCAATAAAAATATAAACACTCCAAGTTTCAACACTATGCTCCAATGTATTTTAATTAACTAATATACAAAATTTCAGATAAAAATTCGAAGGATATGAGTTTTTAGGGAGCATATTTGATGATAGACTACTTTTGTTAACATCGTGAAACCATATATCCTATTTTGTGAAAATTTAAGCCCCATGTACCATTTTGCAAATAGCTAAAACCACATGATTTTTTTTGTACTTATCCCATATTTTTATAACAAGTTGGATGATCTCAAAGTTATGCCTATCATATATACTTTTGTAAGACAAAGCTAGGGAGCAAATTAATCGATCAATCACGACATAAAAAATAATAATGCACTAAGGTATAATAATAATAATAATAATAATAATAATAATAATAATAATAATAATAATAATAATACTCCGAAAATTCAAGAAGTATAAATATTCATAAGTGATGTAATATTGAGGAAATATAAAAATAGAAAGTTTTGGGGTGAAAATTATATGTACAGTAAGGGTATAATCGAAAGGAATTATAAGTCATGTGGAGGAATTTAGAAATTAAAAATATATTACTAGGGTAAAATGGTAATTTAAGAAGAAACATATTTTTATAAAAATATATAAAGAAAAGAATGAAAGGAGAGCAGGAGAAAAAAAAAAAGAAAAAGAAAAAGAAAGAAAGAAAGAAAAGGGGGGCGAAGACCAGGACATTTCGCCCAGAGCAAAAGAGTTATATCTACTTATATAGAAGAAACTTAATAATTCAATGTTCTATGGTCCAATCGTGATAAAATTTCAGGTACGTGTTCAGAACTAAGTGAATTCCATTATGGATGGTTAAGATTCTATTTTGAGATCTACATGATGGTGTATTTGAAAATGAAATTTTGTAGTATTTTTGTAAATTAATTCTAAATATGAAGTGATATAAGAATAAATTTGTATTTTTGGACTCCCAGCAGTGCTGTAAATCTAGTGGTGTCTTCCGTTCGAATTATAGGTACTATCTAGTGATCGGAATATTTTCTAGCGAGTTTTTGTTGGTTTAATATTTTTATATTGATCTATGAATTAAGGGGAGCAATATTAATTCTTGGAGTTTTTGATGATTCTGAGTATATTATTTTATATGAATTTTTTAAGTATTTTAAGTTGAATTAATTATATTATTTGCTGGAAAATTAGTTTAAGTGAGATTTATATGTAAAGAAAATATGAAAAAATTACTAGAAATGCATTTGGAGAAATATATGATGTTTTAGGTGGTTTTTGATAATTTGGTGAATAATGATATACCCTATTTGTGAATAGTAACTTGTATGAATAGTGACAGTACATGTGAATAGTAATAGGGTGATGTATTATACGGAATAAGTTATAGAAGAATGATAATTAAGTAATTTTAAGATTAGAAGAACTATGTGGCTTTGATTCCGAAATTAGAATTTCGGACATATAGGAAGCTTGATAATAAATAATTATCAAGTCCAAGCAAAGTAAGTAGATTAAATTAGATGGAAATATGTGAGTTAAGTATATGTATTGCATTTTTAATTTAGCATTTGCATTCATCAAAGTGTATTTCTACTACATGATTATTATAATTATTTTAAGAAGAGTATTGCCTATATTTATAATTATATTTATATATATTTCCAATTGTGATTTAAATACGTGTTATGGACATGCTTCCTGGTGAGCGGCATCAGGACCTTCTACGCACAGGTATTATCGGGTTTATGGAATATAAGAATGATAATGATGATGTGGATCATGGATAAGCTTGGTTGAGTTATTCTCGGGCTACATGATATTATGGAATTGAAATTAAATGAGGCTGGGTATGGGTTGGGTTGAAATATTCTCGGTCCTCCAGCCGACTGGGTGCGGGTTCGGTTGAGTTATTCTTGGTCCCCCAGTCATTAGATTTAAGAGAGCCTAATGGCTATATAGATTATGACATGTTAGGTATTGAGGTTTAGAGTCCATAACGTATGGAAACCACTTATTGATATATTGATATATTAATTTATTATTTGTTCTACAGAATTCAGGTGTGTGAATACATCTATAGTATATATAGATATGTATAGTATTTTGTGACCGGATGAGTGCTCAATTACTCATGTATTACATATAATTAATTTTCTGAGGGAGGACTAACTCCCTAAACCTTTCAGGAGACTAAAAGTGAGTTGAAGCCCAAGACCTTTCTCCAGGCAGCACATTATCTTTATTATGTAGGTTTATTATTAATCATATTTCATGTATTAAATTCTAGACTACATTACCGGATTAAAGACTATGTTTCAAATTGAGTATGTTAAGAGGTTTTAATATTACAAACATGATGATTTTAATTATTGTATGATTGTGCATTTAATATTGATTATGGTTTTAAGGCTTGCTACGGGTTCCTGTGGCATTAAGCTTACATGTTCCCTAGCGCCGGTCACGGTCTGAGGGATGGGTCGTGACATAATAATACTAATAATAATATTATTAATACACCTTAGTCTTTGTGGAAATTACAGAAAAGGCCAAGCTAATTAAGTTTAAATTGGTTTACCATCGACCACTATAAGAAACATGCAAATGAGCGACCGAATTTTCTGGGGAATCGGTCGTTAAATGCTATTTGACATTGAAATTCCATAGTAAGCGACGGAAATGAAACGGTCTAAGTCATTGTTAAGATTGTTTTTCATTGAAAACTGTTGCTAAGTTTGCCACCAAACGTTGGTTCCAAATGTTAGTTGCTAATTTAGCAATCAAATCGGCAGCTAAATGTTGATCGCATTTAGGCATCTACCTAGCAATTCGATTATGGTTGTTTGCTTATGGATCACCTTGGGAAGATAGTCTTGGTAATTACGACGGCTATTTTTTCCTCGATAATTTTTTTATATGTGTGATGTGTGGAGGCATGGTAGTTGGCATCTTTTGGACCCTTTGGATCATGTTACCCATGTTGGAATTCGTCATTGGAAAAATAACGTGGCACAGCGGAAAATGCACCGTTTAAAATTTCCTAGAATCCACCTATCGTGTCCAATTACCATTGATTAGAATAAAAACAATTTGAATCAAGAGGGATTAACTCACTGGATTCGTCTCCTCTAGAGACTGCTGTAGAATTGTTTCTTGAAACTGCAATATCCAAAGTCCGGTGCACGACCAACTATTGAGCGGGCACCTTTGCTAGCGGAAGACGAGAAGGAATGGAGGATTAATGCTGGGATTTTCGGCTGTTTTGGGGCTGCTATTGGTGGCTGAAATTTCCAGCAATTAATTAGGTTTGAATTAGGGTTTTGTTCCTTAAGTGTGCCCTCATATAGACACCTTGTCTAATTGGGTTTTAATTAGGTTAATTAAACCCAAGCCCACTAGGATTATAATTACATAAATAAACTTTAATTAAAAAGTATATACTATGTCATTTAGTTCCATTTGGCTAAATTTAATTACCCCTAAATAAAATTAAATCACAATTAAATAAATACAATACATGTATTTAATTTTCCTACTTAGGAAAATTATTTAATCAATTGTTTACTTTATGTAATTCAATTGATAAATTAATTAATTATATTATGTAAACTTATTAATTAAATTAAATTCAACCCAATGTTAATTAATTATCTTGACACCGAATGTCAACTAATTAATTAACGCATTCCGTCCAATGTACATTACATGTACAATTTCTATAAGTTCCGGCTCAGTTGATCTATGTGCACGATCCTATGGGTCTGTCTTTGTGTTGGTAGTAGGCCCAAGGCTCATAGACTGTAAGTGGGTTCTAGCAAACCATTACAGCCCCTAATTAAGACAGAGATGCAGTAGTCTTTAAAAGACACTCACCCGGTAGTAATCTCGTACTGTCCTTTGCCTAACGATATCGATATGAATAAACAAGAGGCATGGTGTCCGTCATCCTCTTCTGCTGTTTATTATATTTCTTGATCTTGAGTTAAATGATTAATCAAATAACCAATGACTTACTTTGGTATGGCCATACACTTATCAGTCCCACTTATCAAGTGGCCAATGATATCATCTCGGTGTTACCTGAGTGGCAATTCCATCATTTCATCATCAATATCAACATGTTCACCGATCCACCCAATCATACTCGTATTTAGCATCCTTTTATAGACCTGTTAGGTATATGTCAAAGTGAACCAGATTCCATATTGATATTGTAATGGATCTTTTAGGCATAAGGGATCTTTTCCATGCTCTCTCGGTCCTTCTTTGTTTTAGGACCATCTTTCTTACTCAGCTTCAACCTATGGTGCATAGGCAAGAATTCTTTCTTTGCCTTGTCCATGCTAAATCTTTTCAGAACCTTGTCAATGTACATGGCCTGACTTAGGCCTAGAAGCCGATTGGATCTATCTCTGTAGATCCTGATCCCTAAGATCGTCTCAGTTTCGCTTAAGTCCTTCATTGCAAAGCACCTACTCAACCACTACTTAACCCCTTGCAGTGTTGGTATGTCGCCTCCAATGATAAGGATGTCATCAACATATAGCACTAGGAAGGTGGAAACACTCCCACTAACCATCTTATATACACAGGACTCATTAGAATTCTGTGTGAAGCCATATTCCGTAATGGCCTAATTGAATCTCTGATTCCATGACCTCGATGCGTGCTTCAATCCATAAATGGATCTTTGAAGCTTGCACACCCGGTTTGGATACTTTGGATCGATAAAACCCTCAAGTTGTGCCATGTACACATCCTTGAATAGCTTTCCATTAAGGAAAGCGGTCTTAACATCCACCTGCCATATCTCATAATCGTACCATGCAGCTATGGATAGTAGTATCCTAATGGATTTGAGCATAGCAACTGGTGAAAAGGTTTCATCGTAGTCAATTCCTTGAACTTGCCTGAATCCTTTTGCCACCAAGCACCCATTGAAGGTGTTGTCGGCCTTTAACTTGAAACACCACTTGCAACCTATCACCTTAGCACCTGGAGGTGGATCCACCATTCCATACTTGGTTATCGTGCATAGATTGCATCTCAGCTTCTATGGCTTTGCTCTATTGATCTGAGTGTGGGGTTTCAATAGCCTCCTAATAGATCTTAGGCTCCTCTTAGTCAACGACCATAAGGTCCCCATCATCAATCATGAGAAAGCCGTACCTCTCTGGTTGATGACATTTCCTACCAGACCTACTAAGGTCTTGTGCAGCCGGTTCTGGTTCCTCAATTTCTTGAGTAGTCAGATCGGTTCCCGAAGCATCCTCAGCAGCAGTTGTAGGAGTTTGTAAGTCTTGAACTTCTAAAAGTTCAACATTACTCTTACTGTCTCTTTTGGAAAGGAATTCCTTCTCCAAGAAGACTGCATTTCTGGCTATGAAAACTTTGTTTTCTGCCGGATCATAGAAGTAATAACCCTTAGTTTCCTTAGGGTAACCCACAAATTGGCACTTGACAGATTTGGACTTGAGTTTGCCACTTGTCAATTTCTTAACATATGCATCACAGCCCCAAATCTTCAAGAAGGAAACATTGGGCTTTCGGCCCTTCCATAGTTCATATGGTGTTCCCTCAACTGCATTGCTTGGTGTATTATTAAGAATGTAAGCAGCTGTCTCTAAAGCATATCCCCAAAAGGAGACAGGGAGTGTAGCACGACTCATCATCGAGCGAACCATGTCTAGCAAGGTCCTATTCCTCCTCTCTGACACTCCATTCCACTGGGGTGTTCCAGGAGGAGTGAGTTGGGATACAATCCCACACTCTCTCAAAAACGAGTCAAACTCTTAGCTCAAATATTCACCCCCTCGGTCAGACTGAAGTGCTTTTATTTTCTTGCCAAGTTGGTTTTCTACTTCATTCTTAAAGTCCTTGAACCTTTGGAGAGTCTCAGACTTATGCTTCATCAGATACACGTAACCGTATCTGCTGAAGTCATCCATAAAGGTGTTGAAGTACAGAAAATCAGATCTAGCACTAGTGCTCATTGGGCTGCATACATCGAAATGTATCAGCTCAAATAGCTCTAAGGCCTTTTTAGCAGTCTTGCCAAGAGGTGCCTTGGTCATCTTGCCTCTCAAACAAGATTCGTATGTGTCATACGATATATCAATTGACCCTAGCACTCCACTAGAGTGAAGCCTAGCTATGCGCTTCTCATTTATATGGCCAAGTCGACAATGCCAGATGTAAGTATGATTAATTTCATTTTGTTTAATCCTTTTAGTATTTATGTTATAGATTGAACTTTCATGTTTTAGATCAAGGATATATAAGCCATTTTCAATAAATGTTGTTCCATAAATAATATTGCCACATTGCATAGAAATTCTACCATGTCCAATATTAAATACGAAACCAGAAATATCCAACAAAGAAACAGAAATAATATTCATGGGCATCACAGGTACAAAATAATAGTTTCTTAGTTCCAAAACAAGTCCATTAGGCATCTCTAAGAAATAATCTCCGATCTCCATGGCCTGAACTCGAGCACCATTTTCGACTCGAAGATCTACTTCTCCAGTCCTAGTAATCTCCTATTTCTTAGACCCTGCACATTTGAACAAATGTGAGATCTACATCCAGTTCTAAGACCCAAGATGTAGAAATAGCCAGGTTAATCTCAATAACATAAATACCTAAAGCAGTAGTTTTGCCCTTCAGTTGCTCCCTTCGCTTTGGACATGAGCTCTTCTAGTGCCCCTTCTCATGACACTCATGGCAGACATTGTCAAGAGAAGCAACCCTTGTTTTAGGTTGGGCCAGCACCTTTTTGCCCTTATCCTGGGCCTTTTGGGCCTTAGCCTCGGCTTAGATTTGGCCTTTCCTTTAGCAATGGGCGTATTGCCCTTGTTTACCAGCAATACTTCAAGAGTCTTCTTAAGAGATTGCTCAACAAGCTTGAGCATGCCATGCAGCTCAACAACCGATTTATCCAACCCTTGCATATGATAGTTCATGATAAACTGGTTGTAAGACTCAGGAAGTGACCCGAGAATAATGTCTACTGCCAAGTATTGTGGAACTGGTGAGCCGAGGCGGGCAAGTGTATCAATATATCCCTTCAACTTTAGCACATGAGTGCTAACAGAAGTTCCAGCTGCCATCACAGTAGTACAAAGTGCTTTAGTTGTCAGGTAACGTTCCTGACGAGCCTGATCTTGGAACATCTTTTTAAGTTGATCCATCATCTCCTAAACATGATCGTCCATAAACTGCTTCTAAAGATCAGAAGCCATGGTACCAAGCATGAGGCACGAGACATCTTGGTCATCCCTCACGTGCTGGTCATACTGCTCCACCATCGCCGTGGTGATGCCTCGACCTACGGGAGGGCCAGATGGTAAAGGAGCATTCAGTACATACTCCTTGGACTCTTGTTTAAGAACTATTTATAAGTTCCTAGCCCAGTCTAGGAAGTTAGTCCCCAAAAGCTTCTCCTTCTCCAAGAGTGACCTAAGTGAGAGTGAGTTGTTGTTTGTTGCAGCCATTTAAATTGCTTAAGTGAAATGGGATTATCTACATGGAAGAAATCATTGCTTGAGTTAGAAATAAAGGACTTTTAAGCCAATTCAAATTAATAATCCGATTTTAATTTGTTTGTTGGTGATGTTAATTGGCTGACTTGACCAAGATCCATATCTTATCAATGACTGGTCAAACTAGGGCTCGCTAACCAACCATTGATTCGTTTGGTAGGACAACCTATCCAATCCTTCCATAAAGAACTCTTGGTTTGATGGGCTTATTGACACTTTACCCATCTGTGCTTAGGGCCCGCTCTGAGCTAATGCTACCCATGTTGAGTCAAACCACCATTCACATGTTAACCATACCAAGTATCCTAACCCTCGATGGCCCACCGAATACTACAATGTACCCAGCTAGGGCATGGTGCACATTGCAACATCAATGGGAGGAAGAGGTGTGAATGTGGGAAGCACTTTTAAACGACTCAATATTTTAATTTCCGGATTATAATTAAGTGATACGGCTTAGCATGCATAAACGCGGATAATAATTTGGTGATCCATACATCCATATTATATGACAAATGCAATAGCATACTTAATTTAAAATAAATGAGATCCTATGGGCCTTTAATTAAAACCTAATGAAAAACTATATATCCTATCTAATTCTTTATGTGCAGGACTGCAATCCTTCTTGGGCTCCCACTCTGGGCTTGCTCCATCTGGGCCTTCCTCCATACTTGATGCAATTACAACAATTTTATTTTAAATAAAATCTATTCTAAAATTACATCAAAATAAAAGAAATGGCACGCATGCCATATTTCCCAAAAATCAAATTACAACCGATAATAATTTAGGGCCCATATCAAACAAAGTACCTGTCGTGCATATACATACCAATATAATGCATGATCATGGCATTCCAAACTATAAATATAAATGTTAAGCCGAGTTACTTAGGGTGAAATCACCAATTTTAACAAATGTGACTAAGGCCCATAAAGGCCCAATGGATAACATCCATAAATGCAAAATTAACAATTTTGCTCCCACTTGAATTTGGGTTGTCACAAATTTAAAATTAGCCCTCCTAATTTTAATCGGTGTCACGGTTTATTGGGCCAATTTCACAAAGTCCATATTCAATTTAATATGCAAACAATTAAATTAAATATGCATGCAAACAAAATAAACAATTTAAATACAAATTAATTTTAAAAAAATTAATTTAATTTGCATTAGGGTCCGGTGTGAGCACGGTTTTTCCCGACCTTTGTGATGAGAATTTATGTGTTACCTATGAAGCAGACGGACATGAATTAGACCCGAAAGTGACCAGATTGTTGCTTGGAGTGTCTCAAATGTCCCAAAAACCAAGCTATCCATGATCCAAAAGCCCCTGAAAGGTCTCCCGAGAGGTCTCTAGGGTTTAGGATGCATGCCTGATGTTTTGCATTTCGCTCCGGCCTTCACTAGAACCGGGCAGCTCTGGTTTCTTGCAAAATCAGGCAACTTGTCTCTCAGGGATGGAGGTATGGGCAGAAAGAGATTTTCAGACGGCCATTTAATGTGAAGAAAAGAAAGGAGAGAGAGGGATATAAAAAGAGAGAAGAAAGGAAATCTTGCCGGGGGGGATTTTTTGGGCAATTTGAAAACAAAAAGAAAAGAGAGAAAAGTGGAAGGCAGAGAAGAAAAGAGAGACTAGAAAAAACAAAAAAACAGAGAGAGCTGGAAGTTGAGTAAAGGATGGAGATTAAAACCGAAACCAATATTTGAACATTAAAACTAAAGTTCCATAACCATTGCTCATTGTTTGGAAATCATTCTGGGTTCATTTTGGTTGGTTGCGGATCGTTGGTTTTGTCAATTAAGACTCCGGCAACAATCTCAAGCTTTCAAATCCGTTTTTGCATATCCAGAACATTGGAAAGACACCAAGGTAAACTCTGAGAGGCCTTAAACCTGTTTACATTGTGTTTTCTGCATGTTTTTCTCTTTTGAAATTTTTTTCCGGAAAACGGACTTAACCCGTCATAGCCGTACGGCTGTGTTCTTTATGAACATAGCCGACTGGCTATGTCTTTGAAGAACAGAGCCGGCCGGCTCTGACCCAGAGCTGCCCAACTCTGTTCCTCACGGACAGATTCCCGATCTATCCCGAATGGCCGGAAGGGGTCCGTTTTCCATTTCATGCTTTTCTGTTTTGTTATTTTCCGGCCTAAAAATGTTTGTACGTCATTATAGCTCTGGTTTTCAGATTTATGGACGTATCAACATTGGTTTTTTGGTTTTTTCTGGGTTTTATATTCCGTTTTTGTGGTTTTTCGATTCCTTTTGGATCCATAGTTCAGCATTAGCGGACCCCCGAACATCATAAAATCTCAGGAAAACATTGAAAACAAACAAAAACAAATTATTTTTTGAAAAATCAGAAAACCGGTTTCAGGTCCGGGCATTATAGGTCCAGCAAGGATCAGAGCCGGCCGGCTCTGTTTCCTGCTGAGTGGCTGTAATTCCAGGGAAAAGACAGAATTGCAGAACGCCCCGCACGAGTGTTGTTGTACGATGCTATTTTTGGATTCAAATTGTTTTTGGCTTGTTTATTGCTTTTTGGACTTTAGATGTTTGTGAAAATTAGGAAAAGCCACACGAATGGAACCCCGAGTTCCGGGATGACCGACCCATAAAAATGGAAATATGCATGAAACCGAGCCAAATGGTTTACAAAATTGATTTTTTAGCATAAAAATTACAGGGCGCTTCAAAACCGTTTTCCAGGTCTAACCGGTCCAACCGGTCGAGTAAACCCGGTTACCCCCTAAATGCATGCTCCCAATCCTAAAATCCCCATTCTGTCCTGATTTGAGTACTACTTGTGTTTGTGACATAAACTGTGCTAACTAATCTATTTTGCAGCATTTATTTTTATTTTTACTGTATTTAATAGATTAATTTGTGTATTTAGGCGGTTGTATTATTTTTAGATCCTCGTGTACTTAGGCGTTTGTAAAGTTGAGGACGAGAGTTTTTTATATTTTCTTCAATTTGGTTGTATAATCGACCTCTATTATTCTTTTGTATATTCGTGTGGATGGTTTAATTTCTGCAATTTATTTTATGCATTTTTGCCTTAGCATCGATTTAATAAATTAATCAAATCGGGTTAGAGAAAGATAATAAATTGAATAAATATGGCTTTATAAATAATAAATCGAATTCAAGCTTGAGGTTAAGTAGGTAAGTTGCCCAAACCCTGAATCTCTAGATTAGGTACAGTAGTCTGCGCTCGGTAGGGTGCTGTACCGGAATTTCCCGGATGAGCTGATCCGGGTGGCGACTCTATCACTGATCTCGAAATTGAGGTTTCGAGGTCTTAAGTTATAAAACGTAAAAACATTTTCTACAAAAGCATTTCCGAATAAAGAAACAATTTTCTTTTAAAGCAAGATAAATAAAGCCCACCTTTCCCAAAACATCACATTCAAATCAACTTTCTTCGGTTTTCTAAAAACCCCGGCCTGCTTCGCCGCGCATTATTTTATTTCAAAAAGGTCGTCCGCTCACAGTGGCGACTCCGTTGGGGACCTAAAAGTTTCTTAAAAGTGTTGTCCTTAAAAACTTAAGAAACTTAGGCAACTATTGAAATATAACCTCGCTTGTATTCATTTATCGATTTATAATATTTATTCATACCTTTGCATATCATGACATTTTCTTCTTCTCCACCCCTCAAATACACTGATTTCACCCCGGTTTACCCAAGAAGGTGGCCTACCTCTACCGCCACGATTGGAGACACCCAAAGGGGTAAACCACTCGTAGCCCGCATAACCTTACATCGTGTTCTATGGTGGGGAAGTGTTTATTTGCTATGGGAAACTGTACGACCCTTGGTTTGACTTTGGCCCATATGTAATGGCTTAGTAATTTCCCCTGGGGTTAACTAAACATAAAATTAAAATTGAACATGAGCGTACACCTTTGGTATCCCCCGTTGATACCAAAGAGACCCAACACCTAGGAAGAATGCGTGATCAATCGAAAGGAGAAATAAGGTTGGAAGGGAGCACATATTTTTGTGTGCTAACGTTTGTTTTGTGATGAGTTCTTTTTATTTTCTCACGAAAATCCAATATACATAACCATTCACATGCCATTTCTAATCATCCATATGTATGGCATTCATGCTAACCACATCTTCTTACAGCCATGACATTTTATTCGTGTGTCATTTACACATTTTGTATGCCCGCATTTCCATGATATAAACATGACATCATCGTGTATGTCATGCATCCTAACCACGTTTTGGGGCAGCCATTTGCATTTTTATGTGACACTCACATTCATATGATTTCATTAAATCTAATAAAGGACGTCCTGAGAATGCCTATCATTTCATTTCATGCCATATCGGGTACCCGAAACTACCCGCAGTCTGCCTGTGCATTGGTTTGCACTCAGGCATTCGCTACATCATTCATTATAAAATCTCAAAGATTTTAGGTTTGGTTATACGGCAACCCTTATGACAACATAGGCATTTTATCATCCATGCTTAGTGTCTTTTGTTGTTGGTGTCGCGGTGACACCAACACATTGTTTGTGTGTCGCAACCCACATCGGGTTTGTTTCATAACATAGACAAATCATTCAAAGCGCTCCACAGTGCCAGTTCTTTTTCACATATAGGTATATTCCATGACATTCTTAAACCATGCAAGGTGTTCCATGAACGCCGAACCTCTGTCCGTGTTCTTACGCACATGGAATTTATTCACGACATCATAGCATATTTGATGCTCCAAAAGCGTCAGATTTTTGTCCGTGAAATGACTTTCACGTGACCATTTCACTCCATTTCATTTTGGCTTAAAAAATGTCGAACCTCGTCCATATGTTGGTGTGTACGTGACCATTTCACAACATCTATTAGGTGCCCCGAAGGTACCGATTTTCTGTCTGTGTGACGGCCTGCACACCATAGTTGTTTGCAATGTCTCCTGCATAATTTCGAGGCATTCTCGGGACGTTCAAAAATAAAGACAAAAGAAATCACATTCATTGTCATTCTCATTTATGAGTCATCATTCAGTCATAATCATTCAACGATCACACCATCCATATCATATAGAACTATACATCTAGGATCACGACATTCATCTGTAATGCTAACACTATGCTAAATGTGCAGTTTGGCGACAAACTGCGAAGTGGCTTGAATGTGTTAGCTCAAGGATGAGATTGTCAATTCAGTCAGTTTACACCGAATCGGCTACAATGGAGGGCATTAGAGTCAGTTCAGATTCAGACTCGGAGCAAGAGTTTATGGAGCAGTTGCCGGCATTACCTGGTGATAGTCCATTTGTCCTAGAAGAAGTTAACAGAGCTGAAATGGCCTAGGCTGGAAATGGAGGGAGTCCTCCTTTTGATATGAATGCATTCATGATAGCCTTTTTGAGTTTCGATCAGTTTAAAGCCACCATTAGAGAGCAGGTGCAGTCCACAATGACTGCTGCAGGGGGTGCAACCAGTCAGAGAGCCCAGGTTCCTGTTGAGAATGAAGGGAATGCTATTCAAGGAGTCTCAAATCCGGGAAGGAATGCGCCAGGAAGTAGTAGAGTGGTCACCGCACCTAGTGAGATTGACCATCACTCTGAGGAAGATGAAGCCTTCGAGAGGGCGAGGGAGGCCTCAATTGAGACAGCTGCTGAGAAGTGTCTTAAGGAAAAATTTTCTGATTTTGAAGCGCTATTGCCGAAGTTGAAAGAGATGTTGCACTACCAGCCTGTTAAATGTGCAAATCCATCCACTTTATTTGCTGAGGGAGGAGAGCCACTCCCGGTTGGATTCCAGATGCCTTATTTGCTCCCATATACTGGGGAAGGTCCTCCAGAAGCTCATTTGGACAGTTATATCAGGATTATGTCTAGCTTGGGGATTGGGAAGGTCCATCTCCTGAATTTGTTCCCAACTATGCTATGGGGTGTAGCTGCCAAGTGGTATTTGAAAATGCCACTCCACACTCGTTCTACTTGGGAGGATCTATCGGAAGCATTTATGAAGCAATACGCTTACAATACCCAGGTTAAGACCACATTGGAAGACTTAGAAAGAATTCGCCAAAGGTCCAATGAATCTTTTTTGGCCTATTACAAAAGGTGGATGGTTGTTCAGGTGTTGGTGGATGGAGCCCCTAAATTGGAATCCCTCATTGTGAAGCTTATGGTTAGCAGCTTGCCAACTTATAAGGAGAAAATGAAGTTGAAGAGGTTTCATTCCTTTAACGAGGTGGTGGATTTCGCAAAACGGGTCGAAAGGTATGATGAAGAGGAACAACAAAGCAAGCAGAATGTGATAGCTACCGGGGAAGCCAAGGATACACTCAGGGATACAAGGCCAGCGGTTCTACGTCTTCTTCGATAGGGACTAACTCTAAGCCGGCCCCGACTACAGCAATAGTTGACCAAGCAAAAGAGGCTGATGTGGCAATGGTGGCCCAAGGTGGCCAAACAAGAACACCTCAGAGACTCACTAATCCATGGGCTGAGTCCTTGGGCCTTATATTTGCCAAGTGTAGGAAGGCTGGCCTGTTGCAGGGTTTAAAGCCTTATGTTCCCTCGGCGGAAGCTGATAAGGAGAATTTTTGTGCCTATCATGTGACGGTAGGTCACCACATGAATGATTGTACAGGCTTGATAAAGGCCATCAAAAGTTTGATCACTGAAGGAAAGATTGTGGAGCCTGCACTAAAGCTGAACATGCAAAGGAATCCCTTACCCAATTTTAGTGGGCAAGTTAATATGGTTCAGTCTAGCATTCTGGCCAATAGCATCTTTGCATAGATAATTGAAGCTAATCCAAGTGTTCAAGTGGTTGCAGCCAAACTGGGAGAGGAAGAACCGGAAGAGCCTGAACTCCGAACTTCAGTATTGCTGAAAGAACAGGTTCCCGTTGGTCTGAATGATATTGATTTGGAAGGTGAAGATGAGGACTTTGGATTTAAAGAGTCTAAGCTTGTGTATCTAGTAGAAACGAAGCGAGGGACATTGGTCATGAAAGATGGCCTTGTCATGCATATCACTAGAAGCGGTCGGGTTTATCAACCCATCAATGTGTCTCCCCCGATGGTACCCAGAAGGAAATATTTCTACTAGAGAATCAAGTGTAGAAGCCTAGGGGTCGAAAAGTAAGGAGGATGACCTGGTAGTCTAACAGCTGAAAAGGACGCCCACTAGGGCTAGCATTTGGCACCTCCTTATGGAGTCTAAGAGACATCGCGAGGCAATAGTGAAGCAGTTAATGGAGATGGCAGCAACTTCCATGATGTCGCCGGATGAAGTTTGTGCAATGATAAGGGGAATTGACCTGAGGGCCAACAAAGCCCAAGAAATCAGCTTTGGAGTATCCGATCTGCCACCTGAGGGTGTGAACCACAATAGGGCTCTATATTTAAGAGTGCAAATTATGGATAAGACCATGCCATGCATGATGGTCGATGATGGCTCAGCTCTCAATATTTGTCCTTTAAAAGTTTTGCCTTACCTGGCCATTGAAGTCGAGGCCCTAGGTAGTTCTGGCACGGTGATCAGGGCATATGATGACAGTAGAAGCTCAGTGATCAGAACCTTTGAAGCCGAGGTCAGCGTGGGGGAGGTTAAGTCGAATGTACTATTCATAGTTATCGACATCCCTGTCACATTTTCTCTTCTCCTAGGAAGGCCATGGTTCCATGCCCTAGGAGGTGTGCCTTCCACCTTACACCAGAAAGTTATGTTCTTGATAGGTGGGAAGGTGGTGACAGTAGAGGCGGATGAGCCATCAATGGTAGCTGCCCTAAGAGCTGAGGAACAGCCAATGATAGGATTTCAAATGGCTATTGTGTCGAAAGAAGGTTGTGATGAGCCAAAGTTCCTAGATTGGATATATAAATATTTTGCCAAGCAAAACTTTCAACCTGGCAAGGGCTTGGGAGTGAGACTATAAGGTGTCCCCAAGTTTGACATAGCACTAGGAAAGTATCGTCAATTCGGGCTTGGTTATCATGAGAAAGGAGGAGAATCGAGCAAGAAGTCTATGAATTTGGTGGACACTTTCGTCCGTCCCTCTGAAAAGGTGTATGACGGGACCTCGGAGTCAGTGGAAATGGAAAGGGAACTGTTCCCCGGATTTGAAATTTTTTCGGATGTTGTTGATTTCGAAAAATATGGGGTGGAGCCAATTGTTAGTATGCTCCATACTGAGGCCAAAAATGACAAAGGAAAAGCTGTGAAAGTGGAGGAAGCAGTGATCTGCCGAGCTGAAACTAGATTCATGGTCGAGGGAGAGTCCTATAAGAAAGTAGGCCCCAAGAGTAAAGAAGCTAAAGAGGCTATTGTAGCCGTTACCAAGGCACTGGCTACTCTTATGAAAGCCACTGCAGGGTCTGAGTTAGAACAGGCGGCTGAGCCGAAAACTAAAGAGGAGTTAGTGAGTTAGGCTATAAAGGAATTGGCCAAGTTGATGATGGCTGGGAAAGCAAAGATGATCAAGGAAAGCCAGATTATTGACCAGGAACAGTCTCTGGAAGGTGACCTGGGAGCTCTATTCGAGGAAGTGGAAGAAGCTGTTGCAAGCGAAGACCCTCCTCATGTGGAGGGAGAAAATCACTTTGATGTATCTTCTTTTTCTATGTTTGATGTAAACAACTCTACCTATAAGGCCTTTAATGCAATGAAATCTAATTTCGCTTACTTGTGCGATGTTTTTCTGAATGGAACAGTGCATACATACAAACATTCATTTAATGTTTTTAGCATACACGATGCATAATTACATGAAATGAATTTAGGAACAGATAACGACCTAAAAATGGTATCCGTCTCAAAAGACCTCATACCTCAAGAGAGAAGGGAACTGGTGAATGTGCTCTTGAAACATGTAAAGGCCTTCGCCTGGTCTTACAATGATATGCCCGGAGTTGACAGGGAGATTACAGAGCACCAAATCCCAACGGATCCGAAAGTGAAGCCTGTCAAACAAAAGCTCAGAAGACTCAGGCCGGAATGGGCAGAGAAGGTTAAAGAAGAAGTGGCCAAGCAAATAAGAGCGAGATTTTTGGAAGTTGTGGAGTACCTAGAATGGCTGACTAACATAGTGCCAGTCGCCAAAAAGGATGGCTGAGTCAGGGTCTGCGTGGACTATAGAGATTTGAATAAAGCATCTCCCAAAGATGACTTTCCACTCCCACATATTGATTTGTTAATTGACAGTGCAGCTAGAGCCACAATGTACTCATTCATGGATGGCTTTTCAGGGTATAATCAGATCCTCATAGACATAGTTGGCAGGGTGAAAATAGCTTTCATCATAGAGTGGGGTGTGTACTGCTATAGGGTTATACCGTTTCGGCTAAAGAATGCCGGAGCCACCTATCAGAGAGCCGTCACAACATTATTGCATGACATGATTCATAAAGAGGTTGAGGTTTACGTGGACGACATGTTAGTCAAATCTATCACCCAAGAAGAGCACCTTGCTATCTTAGACAGATTCTTGACTAAGGTTGAAAAGTACAACCTCCGCCTCAAGCCGAAGAGGTGTGTGTTTGGGGTCACCTCAGGAAAGCTTCTTGGTCATGTGGTAAGCCAGAGGGTATTGAGATGGACCTCGATAAGATCAAGGTGATTAGTGAAATGCCTACACCGAGAATAGAGAAAGAAGTAAGATCATTTTTGGGGTCGCTCCAATATGTCAGCAGGTTCATTGCAAGGTCGACTACAATTTGCGAGCCTATCTTCAAGCTCCTAAAGAAAAATCAGCCGACAGAGTGGAATGATCAATGCCAGCTAGCCTTTGACAAGATCAAGACTTATTTGATAAATCCACCAATTCTGAAGCCTCCAATGCCAAACAAGCCTTTAATTCTGTATTTGTCCATTGAAGACACTTCAGTAGGAGCAATGTTAGTTCAAGAGCAGGAGGATGGAAGAGAGCATGCGATCTACTACCCGAGCAAGAAGTTGCTTGACTATGAAGCCAAATATACTATAGTGGAAAAGACCTGCACCACTATGGTATGGCTAACTAAGAAGCTGAGACATTATTTCCAATCGTACAAGGTTCGGGCAGTGGCGAAAGCCGACCCGATGAAATATTTATGTCAAACTCCTACATTGACTGGAAAGTTATCAAGATGGCTTCTTTTATTGTCTGGGTTCGATATTGAATACGTGACTAAAAAGACGATCAAAGGAAGGGCAGTGGTAAAATTTCTAGCTAACCAGCCTTTGGAGTCAGATTATGTCGAGAATCTAGATTTCCCTGATGAGCAACTGGCTATAATAAAAGCAGAACCGGGCAAATGGGTAATGTACTTTGATGGAGCTGTGAATAAACATGGGGCAGGATTGGGAGTAATCATTGCCACGCTTGACAGAGAAATCATTCCCTTAGCTAAACGCCTAGAATTCCAAGTGACTAACAACGCGACAAAGTATGAAGCTTGCCTGTTCGGGATTGATTCTCTGATTACATTAGGGGCAATGGAAGCACTGATAATTGGAGATTCGGCACTGGTAATTCATCAGATTTCAGGAGAATGGGAAATAAAAGAAGAGTCACTTCGGCCATATTTGCAGATAGTTTGGGACAAGGTAGAAGCTTTCAGGCTTTGTGAATTCAGACACATGCCGAGAGAAGATAATCAAATGGTAGACTCTCTAGCCACGCTCTCATCAATGTGGGAAGAACCTCAGAAACATCCCATGCAGCCAGTAGTGGTGGAAGTTGCACAGAATCCCTGTCACTTGCCAGTCAATGTTATGGTAACGGCCGAAGAACGCCCCTGGTATCATGATATTTTACAGTTCATTCAGAACGGACAGTATCCTGATGATGCCAGTGAATCAGATAGGATCTCCCTCAGGAGGTTAGCAGCACAGTTTAGATTATTCGAGGGAAAGATCTTCAAAAGAACTGCCGACGGCTTGCTACTGAAGTGCTTAACAGAAAAGGAGGCAAAAGAAGTCATGAGGCAATTCCATGCAGGGACTTGTGGACCACACATGAATGGATTAGCTTTGGCCAAGAAAGTGCTGCGGTAAGGCTATTTCTGGCTCACACTGCAAGCAGATTATGTCGAAGAGGTTAAAACTTGCCACGAATATCAGATATATAGAGACCTTAGTCATCTTCACCCGCTCGAACTTCAAATGTCAGCAACTCCGTGGCCATTTGCTACTTGGGGAATAGATCTTATTGGGGAAATAAGACCACCTGCATCTAACAAACATCGATTTATTGTTGTGGCCATGCACTATTTCTCAAAGTGGGTAGAAGCGTAGTCATTTGCGCATGTCACAGCCAAGAAAATGGCCAAATTCATTGAGAGAAGTATCTTCACCAGGTACAGAATTCTGCACCATGTTGTTACAGACAACGGGGGTACAGTTCCAAGGGGCTACCGCGCAGCTGTTTCAGGATAGAGGAGTTGAGCATCATAAGTCATCTCCGTATCCCTCGCAAGCTAACAGAGCAGTGGAAGCTGCCAACAAATCCATCAAGAAGATTCTTTCAAAAATGGTAGTCACCTATCGGGATTGGGCTGACATGTTGCCATTTGCTCTGTGGGGTCATAGAACCACCATCAGAACTCCCACCAGAGAAACGCCATACTCCTTAGTCTATGGGATGGAGGCTGTACTGCCAGTAGAAACTGAGATTAAGTCGTTAAGGATGGTTATGGAAGCTCAGTTGCTAGAATCAGAATGGGTTCGATCAAGATACGAACAGCTAGTGCTGATTGATGAAAGACGTCTTCGAGCATTACATCATTTATAGATGTATCAACAGAGGATGGCTAGGGCCTACAACAACATAGTCCACCACCAGAAGCATCCGCTTAAGGCTGGAGACTTGGTGATGAAACAGACGAAGCAGGTTAATAAGGATGTGAGAGGGAAGTTCAAGCCCAACTAGGAAGGTCCATGTTTGGTGAAGAAAGTACTCTCCAAGGGGGCTGTAAAGATCATGGATATGGATAGAAATGAATTTGTAAACCCCAAGCTCAGGCGTTACTATTTGTAAAAAAAAGGCACATGGATCGAAAACCGAAAAGGCGATTCGTGTAAAAGTTAAGGCAGGAGGTAGGCACCATCAGTGGGAAGAGGCTTCAAAGACCAGTTAGCAACATTCTTGAGTTCGTTGGAATGGATACCATTTTTGACCTTGTTCCTAGCTTTATTTCATTTTTGATACATGTTGTACTAAAACGTTTTTAATAAATAAATGAATGAATGTTTCTTCTGTCCGATTAAATGTCTTGAGTTCGCATGAAGTCAGATTTTTGTTACAATTTTGTGATTGTCCACATCCCTTGTTTTGCATGCATCATATGTCAAAAAAAATCTGGTGGATCGAAAACCAAAAGGCGGTCCACGCAAAATTTAAAATACAAATAAAAGTCTGCTGGGTTGAAAACCCGAAAGGGCAGTCTAGGCAAAATTTAAGACGGTCCAATAGATTGAAAACCCACAAGGGTAGTCTATGCAAAAATAAGGACAGAAAAATAAAACATCAAACTAAATATTATCCAGTGATAACTCCATATAGCATGAAGGAGATCTACAGGCTGAGAAATCTCATGGTCAGGATCCCGCGCTCGCGCCTTGAAGGGTAGGTCACCAGCTCAGCTAACCAGGCTATATACTGACCATCTGTCTCTGTCGAGGCTATTTCACCATACCTCAAAACCTCAAAGCGGGTTGGATTCATCCACTACTGCTGCACGTGCCTAGGCCACTGTGGTGTAAATTCACCGCATTCTGTCGTACATAAAGAACGAGGCACCCCCTGTGCCTGCCTGTATTATCTACATAATCGTGCAGGAGAGTAAAATGTCACTCTGGACAGTCCAAGGAGCTGTACGCCTCCTGCCCAAGTCTCCATGTTCACCTGTGAAATTTCCTACTAGGGACACACCCAGCGGATAGATGCGTCTATCCTTTCTCTCAACCAATTGAACCACTCCTCTGTAGTCAGTGTGGCGAAGTCTGTAAGTTCTATACGAAGAGTCCAAAAATGTTTTGGAACCTATCTCGGCTAAGGGGGAGGAACACTCAGGAGGTTCAACTTCTCCAATAGCTAGATCTGCAGGAAAAATGGTCAATCAGTAGAATTGCACGTTGAATCAGAATATCAGACTCAAAACTGAAGGCTAACCTGAAGCAGAAAAGGACATCCATATGTTTCCATTGGATGACCAGAGTGGATACAATCCAGATAAATCAGGGTCTCGGCTAGGATGATTCCCACGGGTGAAGCACCATCGGCCATCTGGACCACCACCGGGATTAACCGAAAATAACAGGTCCCATCTCTTGATTCACACAGATAAAGGGACATCAATAGCAGACCCATCAGGAACACCCGACCAAGGGCAGAGGGGTCTAGGGTGAAGCACGCATCCATAATGACAGACATGTTGAATCTCCTATGGGTAGTCTCACTAGAGAGCAGATGGTCCAGCTGTGCTGTATTCAGCAACCCTCGTAACATTTGCAGGTTGTCTGATTCAGGGTCAGGAACAGCTAACCTGACTCCATGTGGGTAGTGAACGAAGAGGATGGCTCCAAATTCCTCTACCATCGGGCACAACTCTTGCCCGGAGAAGCATAAAATATGGTCCATGGGATCCCAGAACCAGGCTGCAGCCGCCAGAAAGGTCCAACTCAAGGGCACATTCATGTAAAATCGCATGGAATGCAGGCTAAAGGGACCAATAAGGCCCAATTGGAAGTGCGACATGTTCTCCTGTAGTCCCTGAGGCGGTTACAAAACTGATCCATTAGAGAGGGCGCATGAAATGAAGTTAAGTCGTTACACCTTTCTGCACAGAAAATAGATGAAATTCTATCAGTAAGGTAGGACCTAACAACGAGAGAATGTCAAATCAACAAGAAGGGGGAGGAGTTTCCATAGAATGTTAATAAAAGTAGTACATCAGTCAATGGTCACACAGTGAAAATATGTATATGTACATAATGATGTTCTATCCTAGCCCACAGGTGGGCTACATCAGCACAAAACTACAAAACTACAAAAGGCAAAGTCTATGACTGTCCCCCATCAGTCGAGTCATCATCCTCCTCGCCCTCAGCGTCAACGCCATCCCCAAAGACATACCAACCAGCCTCCCAGTCATCAAGATGAGTGCGGAGGGTCTCGTTCATGAACGTGAGGTCCGCGATGGTCCTCTGTATCTCCTCCGTCGCCGCTCTAGAACGAGCATCATCACGCCGACGGGCAGCGAGTGTAGCCTGTATCATAAACAATAGGAGCATCATGTCATGCATACATGCGCATTTGAAGCATACATAGATGCCTATGCATTTGTCAATGCAGGTACTTACAATCAACACTCTATTATCTCGAAAAAAGAGATTCCTGAGAGCGGAAGTCGCCTGGCACAGGGCCATCCCCTGTGTCACAGAAATCTGTACAAAGAACAGCACATAAGATTTGATCAGCAGCCAAGACTATAATCAAAAGGAGGCAGAGGCCGAGATACATACATGTGTCGTGTCAGGAGGAACGGCTGCACGAGGAGCGTGTGACTCGATATGCAGATCTGCTTGGTAATACTCCCCGGCTTCATTTTGCAGCATCACCTAGGGCTCCACAAAGTACTCTAGATGTCCTGGGATGAAGCCAGTAGGAGGAACCATCGGAGGGACCGTAGCGGGAATAGGCTTAGTGTGCCCTGCCTCAGTGTCGACACTAGGCACACCAGTATGGGCAGAAGAACCGCCATCTCCTCGGCCGCTGGTGGTCCCAGACCCATGTCCGCTAGAACGTCTACCGGATGAAGAATGTGGGCGCTTACCTCTATCAGATGGCTAAAGAAAAATAAAGAAAGAAATGATAATGGTGGTTTAGCTTTAAAAAGCAGAAGATAGAGCAAGGTAGAGAAATACCTCGGCTGGTGCATCCTCAGGTGGTGCAGTCCTAACAGGAGGCAGAAGCTATGTGCGGATGAACTACTGGTAGTCACCATCATATCCCATAACTGTGTAACCAGACCCAAACAAATCCGGATGAGCCTGCTCCTGCAAGAGGTGTTGCCAGAACAGTCCAACTGGAGGGGCAGGTGGGATCCTATGCTCCTGGGGTCCAGCACGCCAATCAGTGACTCTCTCCCCAAGGTACCACTCCAAACTAACAGGACTCTCCATTACAAATTGTCGGGGGCCCAGCCTCCGAGCATCTATAAGCTCTATGGACCACCCAGCATTTCCTTAGGGCTCCAATATCACCTGAAAAATAGACATGTCAGTAAAAAAAAAAAAAAGAGATGATGAAATGAATGATAGTGTTCTAATTAAAGAGAATACCTGCTCAAAAGTCATATTCACCAAAAGCTGGCGACAAATCCAAGGGTCAGTGTCTACCTCGCTCCAGCCAAAGCCAAGCCACCGCTGCAGTCGAGGAAAGTCAGGAATCACAGCACCAGCCGGTATGGCTATGTTTGGTTGAGGAACAAATGTGTACTCATACACCTAAATCTGTACAATAACCAAAATGGTTAATTCAAAAAAAAAAAAAAAAAAAAAGAAGAAGAAGGTAGCTCCATGAAGGACCATCCAAGCACCCTTCAGCTCCTTATGCCTCCCGCGAGCACAGACGTCAAGGCTATAGTATAGCTGAGCCAGTCTAGCTCGCCCCCAGCTCAGACTCCCAACATCCTCTAGCTGAATCAGCGAAGGGAGCACAGCAAAGTTCAGGTTACTCTGACCTAAGGGGAATAGCAGGGTGCTTATGGCAAATAACAGGAATGCCCGTGTGTAACGCCTCACATCCCTGAGCGGGAATGAATCACCCTCAGGCAAACTATCTTGACGACCCTGGACCCGCCTGCCTGAGGAAGTCAAGCCAATCAATATGGCAATCACATCCAGTCTGAAGCCTCTCGCTCCAGTGACTGATTAAAGTCTATGATGCGCCCACCCAAACATAGACCGGTAATAGCCACGAAGTCCTTGGGTGTGACGGTGAATTCCTCGATTGAGAAATGGAAAGTATGTCTGGAGCCCATCCACCGCTCCAAGAGTGCCATCAACAAACCCCTACTCATCCAAGGCACAGTCTCACACACAGAACAAATGAACCGGTCCAAATTGGTCGAATCAACCAATCCCCGCACATCGTCGGGGAGTCGCCGATACCAGTATAATGCGTCAGTCATAGAACCAGCTCCCCGGTTGTTCAGCCTCGACTGCAAAATAATAAACAGGGAGTTTTATGAGTTATTTATTTGTCATTTTGCATGAATAAAGTATTTAAAATAAAATTAGAGGCTTAGAATTCCGGTTTTGGTCGAACCAGAGCCACCTGACCCTAACCATAGCCGATCGGCTCTATTCTTGAACCAGAGCTGTAGGATGATGAACGTATCCGGCCAGCTCTAGTGTTGAGCTGGCCGGCTCTGTTCGGAAAACCAGCGGTTTGGTTCCTAAAACCTAGGTTTTTTTATTTTTTCACCCAAAAATCGATTCTAATCAATTCTAAATCATCAATTAAGTTTTCTAGGGGCAAAATCTACTCTAAACATGCATCAATTTTACATAATTTCGACTAATTTCATCAATTTTGCAAGAATTCAAAAATAGAGAAAAGAAAAGAAAACTAACCAAGGAAGTGCGACATGTTCTCCAGTAGTCCCTGAGGCGGTTATGAAACTGATCCATCAGAGAGGGCGCAGGAAATGAAATTAAGTTGTTACTCCTTTCTACACAGAAAATAGATGAAATTCTATCAGTAACGTAGGACCTAATAATGAGAGAATGTCAAATCAATAAGAAGGGGGAGGAGTTTCCATAGAATGTTAATAAAAGTAGTACATCAGTCAATGGTCACACAGTGAAAATATATATATGTACATAATGATGTTCTATCCTAGCCCACAGGCGGGCTACATCAGCACGAAACTACAAAACTACAAAAGGAAAAGTCTATGATTGTCCCCCATCAGTCGAGTCATCATCCTCCTCACCCTCGGCCTCAACGCCATCACCAAAGACATGCCGACCAGCCTCCCAGTCATCAAGCTGAGTGCGGAGGGTCTCATTCATAAACCTGAGGTCAGCGATGGTCCTCTGTATCTCTTCCATCGCCGCTCTCGAACGAGCATCATCACGTCGACGTGCAGCAAGTGCAGCCTGTATCATAAACAATAGGAGCATCATGTCATGCATACATGTGCATTTGAAGCATACATACATGCCTATGCATTTGTCAATGCAGGTACTTACCGTCAACACTCCATTATCTCGAAGAAAGAGATTCCTGAGAGCGGAAGTCGCTTGGCACAGGGCCATCCCCTGTGTCATTGAAATCTGTACAAAGAACAGTACACAAGATTGGATCAGCAGCCAAGACTATAATCAAAAGGAGGCAGAGGCAGGGATACATACATGTGTCGTGTCAGGAGGAACGGCTGCAGGAGGAGCGTGTGACTCGATATGCAGATCTGCTCGGTAATACTCCCCGGCTTCATTTTGTACCACCACCCAGGGCTCCACAAAGTACTCTAGAAATCCTGGGATGAAGCCAGCAGGAGGAACCATCGGAGGGACCATAGGGGGAATAGGCTCAGTGTGCCCCGCCTCAGTGTCAACACTAAGCACACCAGTATGGGCAGAAGAACCGCCATCTCCTTGGCCGCCGGCGGTCCCAGACCCACGTCCTCTAGAACGTCTGCCGGATGAAGAACATGGGCGCTTACCTCTATCAGATGGCTAAAGAAAAATAAAGAAAGAAATGATAAGTGGTGGTTTACCATTAAAATAAGCAGAAGATAGAGCAAGGTAGAGAAAATACCCTGGTTGGTGCATCCTCGGGTGGTGCAGTCCCAACAGGAGGCAGAAGCTGTGTGCGGATGAACTGCTGGTAGTCACCATCATATCCCATAACTATGTAACCAGACCCAAACAAATTTGGATGAGCCTCCTCCGACAAGAGGTGTTGCCAAAACAGGCCAACTGGAGGTGCAGGCGGGATCCTATGCTCCTGGGGTCCAGCACGCCAATCAGTGACTCTCTCCCGAGGTACCACTCCAAACTAATAGGACTCTCCATTACAAATTGTCGGGGGCCCAGCCTTCGAGCATCTATAAGCTCTATGGACCACCCAGCATTTCCTCAGGGCTCCTGTATCACCTGAAAAATAGACATATGTCAGTAAAAAAAAAAGAGATGTTGAAATGAATGATAATGTTCTAATTAAAGAGAATACCTGCTCAAAAGTCATATTCGCCAAAAGTTGGCGACAAATCCAAGGGTCAGTGTCTACCTCGCTCCAGCCAAAGCCAAGCCACCGCTGTACTCGAGGAAAGTCAGGAATCACAGCACCAACCGGCATGGCTACCTTCGGTTGAGGAACAAATGCGTACTCATACACCGAAATCTGTATAATAACCAAAATGGTTAATTCAAAAAAAAAGAAGAAGAAGGTAGCTCCATGAAGGACCATCCAAGCACCTTTTAGCTCCTTATGCCTCTCGTGGGCACAGACATCAAGGCCATAATATAGTTGAGCCAGTCAAGCTCGTCCCCAGCTCAGACTCCCAACATCCTCTAGCTGAATCAGCGATGGGAGCACAGCAAAGTTCAGGTCACTCTGACCTATGGGGAATAGCAGGGTGCTCAAGGCAAATAACAAGAACGCCCGTGCGTAACGGCTCACATCCCTGAGCGGGAATGAATCACCCTTAGGCAAACTATCCTGACGACCCTAGACCCGCCTACCTGAGGGAGTCAAGCCAATCAACATGGCGATCACGTCCGATCTGAAGCCTCTCGCTCCAGCGACTGATTGAAGTCTATGATGCGCCCACCAAAAGACAGACCGGTAATAGCCACGAAGTCCTCGGGTGTGACGGTGAATTCCTTGATCGGGAAACGGAAAATATGTGTGGCATCCGTCCACTGCTCCAAGAGCGCCATCAACAAACCCCTACTCGTCCAAGGCACAGTCTCACACATAGAACAAATGAACCGGTCCAAATCGGTCGAATCAACCAATCCTTGCATATCGTCGGGGAGTCGCCTATACCAGGATAATACGTCAGTCACAGAACCAGCTCCCCGGTTGTTCAGCCTCGACTGCAAAATAATAAACAGGGAGTTTTATGAGTTATTTATTTGTCATTTTGCATGAATAGAGTATTTAAAATAAAATTAGAGGCTTAGAATTCTGGTTTTGGTCGAACCAGAGCCGGTCGACCCTAACCATAGCCGACCGGCTCTGTTCTTGAACCAGAGCCGCCGGATGATGAACACAGTTGGCCGGCTCTAGCATTGGGCCGGCCGGCTCTGTTCGAAAAACTAGCGGTTTGGTTCTAAAACCTAGGTTTTTTTATTTTTTCACCCAAAAATCGATTCTAATCAATTCTAAATCATCAATTAAGTTTCCTAGGGGCAAAATCTACTCTAAACATGCATCAATTTCACATAATTTTGACTAATTTTGTCAATTTTGCAAGAATTCAAAAATAGAGAAAAGAAAAGAAAACTAACCAAAATTTGCATAATGTGCGCAGATGGCTTCAAGGCTACAGGCACAGGATCGTTTCTGCTTACTCCACAATACGGAACTGACTCTCGCAATCCGTATACATCTACTGTAGATTCAGTGGGCAGAAAAAATTCTCCCTCGGGTAAAGAATACCTCATGTGAGGAGATGGTTGTGTAGGAGTATTCGGGAGAACGGCTCTTCGTATCTTCCTCATTTTGTGATAGATGAGGTCAATAAAGTTTTTTTCACAGAGAAAGAGGAAACGCAGAAGAAGAAGAAGAATGAAAAAATGAAAATGGGAGCCCTTTTTATCATTCAAACTTAACCCACTAGAGCCGTACGGCTCTAGCTTGCGTGACAAACTAGAGCCAGCCGGCTCTAGTCTTGAGCCGGGCGGCTCTAGTTGTGAGCCGCCAGCTCTGCCCCACTAAGGCAGAGCCGCCCGGCTCTGGTTCATCCGATATCATATTTTTCCCGATTTTTCCCGATTTTCACTTATTCCAATTTAATCCCAGGATGGGTATTATTCAATTTTGCAGGTACTTGGGGGTCAAAAAGCCCCAAGCCGTATTTATTCTTGATCGAAAGGGCAAAAATTTTTGTTTCCAAAATTATCAATCAAGGAATAAATACGCGCCTTCGACTCAACTTTAATGGTCTACTCCACCACACGGGGAAAACGGTTTTACTTGCTCTCTACACCACACGGAGAAGAGTTAAAAATCATCACAGGCACACTTCACCACAGCGAGTCAATACTAGAGGCACACTCTACCACAGCGAGTCGATATCATGGGCACACTCCACCACAACGAGTCGATATCATGGGCACACTCCACCACAGCAAGCCGATACCAGGGGCACACTCCACCACAGCGAGTCGATATCATGGGCACACTCCACCACAGCAAGCCAATACCAGGGGCACACTCCATCACAGCGAGTCAATATCACGGGCACACTCCACCACAGCGAGTCAGTACCAGGGGCACACTCCACCACAGCGAGTCAATACTAGGGGCACACTCCACCACAGCAAGTCAATATAAGGGGCACACTCCACCACAGCGAGTCGATATCACAAGAACACTCCACTACAGTGAGTCGATATCACGGGCATACCCACCACAGCAAGTCAATACCACGGGCACACTCCACCACAGCGAGTCGATATCACGAGCACACTCCACCACAGTGAGTCAATATTACGGGAACACTCCCCCACAGCAAGTTGACGACATGGCATCCCAACGAGGGGCATCAGGTATGCTTTCTTGTCCTTTCTCACTGCACTCTCAGTCGCGAGAACAAGCTCATTCTAGGCTTTATAGCCAACCACTATCCGACTTTGGCCCTGCGAAGGGCAGCCTGTGAGCACGGGTTTTCCCGACCTCTGTGATGAGAATTTATGTGTTACCTTTGAAGGAGACGGACATGAATTAGACTCGAAAGTGACCAGATTGTTGCCTGGAGTGTCTCAAATGTCCCGAAAACCAAGCTATCTGCGATCCGAAACCCCTGGCAAGGTCTCCCGAGAGGTCTCTAGGGTTTAGGATGCATGCCTGATGTTTCGCCTTTCGCTCCAGCCTTCACTAGAACCGGGCAGCTCTCGTTTCTTGAACCAGAGCTGGCCGGCTCTAGACTAGAGCCGGCCAGCTCTAGTGGGCAAGACAAGTTGCCTTTTAAAATCAGGCAATTTGTCTCACAGGGATGGAGGTATGGGCAGAAGGAGATTTTCAGACGGCCATTTAATGCAAAGAAAAGAAAAGAGAGAGAGGGATATAAAAAGAGAGAAGAAAGGAAATCTTGGGGGGGATTTTTTGGGCAATCTGAAAACAAAAAGAAAAGAGAGAAAAGTGGAAGGCAGAGAAGAAAAGAGAGACTAGAAAAAAAAAAACAGAGAGAGTTGGAAGTTGAGTAAAGGATGGAGATTAAAACCTAAACCAAGATTTGAACATTAAACTAAAGTTCCATAACCATTGCTCATTGTTTGGAAATCATTATGGGTTCATTTTGGTTGGTTGCGGATCATTGAGGTTTTGTCAGTTGAGACTCCAGCAACAATCTCAAGCTTTCAAATCCGTTTTTGCATATCCAGAACACTGGAAAGACACCAAGGTAAACTCTAAGAGGCCTTAAACCTCTTTACATTGTGTTTTCGGCATGTTTTTCTCTTTTGAAATTTTTTTTCCGAAAAACAGACTTAACCCGTCATAGCCGTACGGCTGTGTTCTTCATGAACACAATCGGCCGACTATGTCTTTGAAGAACAGAGTCGGCCGGCTCTGACCCAGAGCTGCCCGACTCTGTTCCTCAGGGACAAATTCCCAATCTGTCCTGAATGGCCGGAAGAGGTCCGTTTTCCATTTCATGCTTTTTTGTTTTGTTATTTTCCGGCCTAAAAATGTTTGTACGTCATTATAGCTCCGGTTTTCAGATTTATAGACGTATGAACATTGGTTTTTTGGTTTTTTCCGAGTTTTATATTACGGTTTCGGGGTTGTTTGATCTGTTTTGGACCCATAGTTCAGTATTAGCGGACCCCCGAACATCATAAAATCTCAGGAAAACATTGAAAACAAACAAAAACAAAATTGTTTTGAAAAATCAAAAAACCGGGTTCGGGTCCCGGCATTACAGCCGCCCAGCAAGGATCAGAGCCGACTGGCTCTAACCAGAGCCGACCGGCTCTATTTCCTGTTGAGTGGCTGTAATTCCCGGGAAAAGACAGAATCGCAGAATGCCCCGCACGAGTGTTGTTGTGCGATGCTGTTTTTGGATTCAAATTGTTTTTGGCGTGTTTATTGCTTTTTGGACTTTAGATGTTTGTGAAAATTAGGAAAACCCACATGAATAGAACACCGAGTTCCGGGATAACCGACCCATAAAAATGGAAATATGCATGTAACCGAGCCAAATGGTTTATAAAAATTGATTTTTCAGCATAAAAATTACAGGGCGTTTCAAAACCGTTTTCCAGGTCTAACCGATCTGACCAGTCGAGTCAACCCAGGTACCCCCTAAATGCATGCTCCCAATCCTAAAATCCCCATTCTGTCCTGATTTGAGTCGTACTTATGTTTGTGACATAAACTGTGCTAACTAATCTATTTTGCAGCATTTATTTTTTTTTACTATATTTAATAGATTAATTTGTGTATTTAGACGGTTGTATTATTTTTAGATCCTCGTGTACTTAGGCGTTTGTAAAGGTAAGGATGAGAGTTTTTTATATTTTCTTCAATTTGGTTGTATAATCGGCCTCTATTATTCTTTTGTATATTCGTGTGGATGGTTTAATTTTCTGCAGTTTATTTATGCATTTTTGCCTTAGCATCGGTTTAATAAATTAATCAAATCGGGTTAGAGAAAGATAATAAATTGAATAAATATGGCTTTATAAATAACAAATCGAATACAAGCTTGAGGTTAAGTAGGTGAGTTGCGCGAACCCTGAATCTCTGGATTAGGAACAGTAGTCTACGCTCGGTAGGGAGTTGTACCGGAATTTCCCGAATGAGCTAATCCGGGTGGCGACTCTGTCACTGATCTCGAAATTGAGGTTTCGAGGTCTTTAAGTTATAAAACGCAAAAATGTTTTCTACAAAAGCATTTTCGAATAAAGAAAAGATTTTCTTTTAAAGTAAGATAAATAAAGTCCACCTTCCCAAAACATCACATTCAAATCAACTTTCTTCGGTTTTCTAAAAACCCCCAGCCCGCTTCACCGCGTATTATGCTATTTCAAAAAGGTCGTCCGCTCACACCGGGATAAAAAAAATATACACAAAATCCAAAGCCGGATCCAAACCCCACGCGCAACGCTGCTGTCCCGGTGGGGCAACAGTACCGCTGTGCAGCAGCTTGGCAGCAGCTGCTGCGTGTCGCAACAGCATTTGGCCACAATTGGAATCGCAAATTTTGGTCAAAAAATTAATTTTTTTAAAACATAAAAAAAATAATCAAATAAAATCAATAATCAATAAAACAATAATTTTAGATGGAAACCAATCGGGGAAAATAATCAAAAACCCTAATCCAACAATTCTAGGGTTCATCAAAAAAAAAAAAAAAAAAAAACCAATTGAATAAAAAACCCTAAAATCACAAACTTGAAACCCATTCTTTCTTCAAGAACGCTTTCAAGAACCAATTCCAATTAATTTAATGGACAAAACCTAGGCTCTGATACCACTGTTGGGATTTGTCATTGGAAAAATAATGTGGCGCAGCAGAAAATACACCGTTTAAATTTTCTAGAATCCACCTATCGTGTCCAATTACTATTGATTAGAATAAAAATAATTTGACTCAAGAGAGATTAAGTCACCAGATTCGTCTGCTTTAGAGACTGCTGCAGAATTGTTTCTTAAAACTGCAATGTCCAAAGTCTAGTGCACGACCAACTATTGAGCAGGAACCGGTGCTAGCCGAAAACGTGAAGGAATGGAGGATTAATGCTGGGATTTTTGGATGTTTTGAGGCTGCTATTGGCGGTTGAAATTTTCAGCAATTAATTAGGTTTGAATTAGGGTTTTCTTCCTTAAGTGTGCCCTTATATAGACACCTTGTCTAATTGGGTTTTAATTAGGTTAATTAAACCCAAGCCCACTAGGATTATAATTACATAAATAAACTGTAGTTAAAAAGTATATACTATGTAATTTAATTTCATTTGGCTAAATTTAATTACCCCTAAATAAAATTAAATCACACTTAAGTAAATACAATACATGTATTTAATTTTCCTACTTAGGAAAATCATTTAATTAATTGTTTATTTTATGTAATTCAATTAATTGATAAATCAATTAATTACATTATGTAAACTTATTAATTAAATTAAATTCAACCCAATGTTAATTAATTACCTTGACACCGAATGTCAGCTAATTAATTAACATATTCCATCCAATGTACATTACATGTACAATTTCTGTAAGTTCCGGCTCAGTTGATCTATGTGCATGATTCTATGGGTCTGTCTTTATGTTGGCAGTAGGCCCAAGGCCCACAGATTTTAAGTGGGTTCTAGCAAACCATTACAGCCCCCAATTAAGACAGAGATGCAGTAGTCTTTAAAAGACACTCGCCCGGTAGTAATCTCATAGTGTCCTTTGCCTAACGATATCGATATGAATAAACAAGAGGCATGGTGTCCGTCATCATCTTCTGCTATTTATTATATTTCTTGATCTTGAGTTGAATGATTAATCAAATAAGCACCGACTTACTTGGGTATGGCCATACACTTATCAGTCCCACTCATTAAGTGGCCAATGATATCATCTCGGTGTTACCCGAGTGGCAATTCCATTACTTCATCATCAATATCAACATGTTCACCGGTCCACCCAATCATACCCGTATTTAGCATCTTTTTACAGACCTGTTAGGCGTATGTCAAAGTGAACCGGACTCCATATTGGTATTATAATAAAATCTGGTCTTAGGACAAAAGAGACCTACTTAAGAAAGACCTATGATGCGACAACCATGTGGCTTTCCTGTGCGGATCGATCCAGTCCCATGTTAGCGACATGTACCTATATTCATGACTGACTATACAAGTACTATGGCTAGTTAAGAACTGCCATACAGTCATCGAATATACAAGTTTGTGGTTCTATTCGTTCCCACGATTAGAACAGACCTAGGATACGTGTTATGATAGCACAAGATATAAATGACATAGATTAATTTCCTTTATTAATGTGACACAAATAATGTATTAATACAATGAGTCTTAATGTATAATACAAAATACAAGAATCCAATGCCCTAAGAACTAAGGCACACCAACAACCCAAGCTGCTTGAGCTTTAGTTCATCGTTTTATTGTGTCTGATGATATTTCGGATTCGATTGGTTGGAGATTTTCATGTCAGTTTTCCATCGAATCTTGCTATTTTATATTCGAACTCCTCCTTGTGTTACATGGTGTCGTTTAGTTTGGGATGCTGTCATTACCCGTCGGCATGGTTTTAATTTATGGTTATCTATTCATGATAGGCTTCGGGTTCGGGCCAAGTTGTGTAAGTGGGGTGTTTGTAGCTCAGGTTCGGGCCAAGTTGTGTAAGTGGGGTGTTTGTAGCTCACCTTTGTGTCCTTTTTGACAAATGGAGCTTGAAACAATTGAGCATTTATTTTTTTATTGCTCTTTTTCTGCTTCTATTTGGGTTTTGATTCTTCAGAAGTGTTTGATTTCTCGTTCGCTGCTTTCTTAGCATCGAGAAGTGAGTTGGATGGTTCGACATTCGGGTGGCAAGAGTATTTTGGCCTGCATTCATCGTGTGGCTTTTGTTTGCGGTTGTTTATTTGTTGTGGAGGGAAAGAATTGAGGTGGTTTTTCAGAATGGGGTCTTCTCAGGTGCTAGAGTTAACTTGTGCATTGGTTCTCCAGTTTTGACTAGTCCCTTTGGATGTAATTGTTTGTTGTTTTGAGCTCTTTTGGCAATAAAATTTTTCTGTTACCAAAAAAAAAAAATATTATTTACTGCTATTATAAGATTATTAATCATTTTATGAAATCATAACAAATAATAAAGCATTGCAATAGAGTTAATTTAATTTGGAACATAAAATTATAAATGACAAGTTACTGATAGCATATAATTTTCTAAAAATCACTCATGGTACAAGAATTTTGGGCCTACTAACATAATGAGATATGAACTTCAAAACTGAACATTAAAATACATAACCTTTAAACTCTATTACACAAAAGTTAAAATAACCATTAATCAACGAAAATCACCTTTGACTTCACTTGTAGTCTGTAAAAAATGCCACATCACCTCCCACTAACTTTTGATCTAATTGTCTTCCAATTTTATTTTTCTTCTTCAATCCCGCCTTCCTCTCCTATTTTCTTAGACGCTAACCTTAACAACTGGGCTTAATTTCACCCGTGGTATACCAACTATCACCTCAATCACATTTTGGTATACCATCTACCATTTTGCACATTGACATACCTCAACTTGTTGGTGACCTCCCATTGTGATATACATGACCTGTTATTACAGGTTACTAGTGCCATGTCAGTATGTTGACCAAAGTCAAACTGATATATAAGCTCCACCAACTTAAAATGACTCTTACTAATCCCTACATTTTTCAACTCACCCATCTTCTTCCCCTATCCTATCTAATTTTGTTGGGCACCAAAACAGTGGAAAAAAAAAATAAAAGATGGAAATGTAGATTTCAATTTTCAATTATTAATTATGAGAAAAGTAAAGTGGGGTGTTACTAGATGAATCAAAATGCTTTAATTTTCCCAAAAAAAAAAAAAAAAAAAAAAGGGAGAAAATAAAAAATCATAGACATTGATAATTTGCAAATCCCTCCTTTATTCAATATCTGTTTAGCCAAAGCGAATGGCATTAATCCTCGATCGTCTTCAACCTCTGGATCCGCGTCGAGATCTACTAGCAGCTTCACAACTCCCGGTTGAACATATCCGGCTGCCATGTGAAGCGCCGTCAATCCGACACTGTTTTCGCGGTGGTCCAGATTGGCTCCAGCTTTAGCTAAAAGCTTAACGCACTTCTCGGAGCTGAGACCAGAAACGAAAAGTAAAGCAGTTCGTCCGTAGCTATCGACGGCATTGACATCGCGTCCATCTTCGGCGAAGAGGATTTGGCTTAGCACGGATTTGTCGGCTTTTTTAGCTGCGTTCCACCATGGAGAGAGAGAAAGAGAGAGAGAGAGAGTGATGAGAGAGAGAGCTTGAAGGAAGAAGATGAGAGAGGGAGAGTGATGAGAGAGAGCTTGAAGGAAGAAGATGAGAGAGAGAGAGAGAGAGAGAGAGAGAGAGGAGGGTATAATTAGGAATTCATATATGGTGGGACCCACATTTCAGTTTTACATTGGTGAACTCGCTGACGTGGCATGCTCAACCGAGAGTCTTAGGTAAAAAAACCACAATGGGAGGTTACCAGGTAGTTGGGGTATTACAGTGTGTAAAATGGTAATTAGTATACCAAACTATGATCAGGGCGATAGTTGGTATACCATAGGTGAAATTAAGCCTAACAAATGTGTCTTTAGTGCTGTCGCCACCTCCGTCTCCTCCTCCGTCATCAAGGCAACAAGCGTTCCTATAGCTTCACCTCATCGTCGCCGTTCTCTTCCATCACTGACTCTGACACTTTCTTCATCTGCCATCACTGTCGCACATCTCTATTTTTATCTTCTCCCACCTTCACCACATCTTCTTTAGCCCTCTCCATAGCAGATCTCTCTCTCAAAAAATTGAAATATCGCATGTTGTCAGTAGTTCTAAATAATATTAGAGTGTTGTTGGTTTGATGAGTTTTGAGAGTGGTCCAAATCTATCTTTTTAGCCATTTCGCTGGAACCATTGCTTTGTTTAAGTTGCCTCTTAAAGCAATGACGTCTTTTGCAGAGTAGAGTATGGTCAATGGGTGATTTTGAGCCTCTTTGAATTCCACCATGCTTGCACCACTGTAACTTCGGTTTCGAATCTCCCTTTCTTCCATGATCTGACATATTAATTTGTTTACTACCTGTAACTTCTCTTCTAAATAATTAGCTTATGTTGTGTATATAAGAGATTGCAAACCATTAGATATATAGTTAAAAATTAATTTTTAAACTATATGATCAATAACTTGTTATACATATCCACTGTCATTTGCTCTAGTGTTACTGTTTGGCTCTAAATTTCATGGAACTTTGGATATAATTTAGTCTTTAACTCCACATATTCAGACAAAAAAATTTTTAGAAACATAAAAAACAAAATTGAATATGATAGGGGCAAAATTGGAAAAAAATTAGATGGAAATTTAGTGGAAGGTGATGTGGCACTTTGTACAGGCTATGAGCGAGTCAAAGGTGGTTTCCATTTGTCAACAATCATTTTAACTTTTATGTTAGTGGAGTTTAAAGTTTATATATTTTTATATCTAGTTTTGAAGTTTATGGACCATTTTGTTTGTAGTCACAAAGTTCATGTAACATGGGTGATTTTTACCCCATAATTTTTGATACCATATGCAAAATGAACAAAGTTTAAGGCTAATAATACTGAGTTTTAGCTAATAATAATAAGTTCTAAGATTCCAAAATAATAAGCTAGGCCATATATATATATATATATATATACACCAATTGGACGTACATGGTCCAAAAGGTCGATAGGGATTCAAAATCCATCTCTTACTTATATATAGCTTTGAAAAATGTCATAATTAATTATAATCTAAGACTGTAATCAACCTGAGTGAGAGGCATGGTTCATCCTCTCTACATCCACCTCTCTATATCAGTCAAATTTCTCCGAAGGTCTCTAACCTCATTAGCATCTACTTGCAAGTGTATTCCATTAGACTACGATATCTCCATTTGCTGTTGATGTTGCTCTAGTGTGCTTCGACGATCGTGATTTTCAACACTAGCCCCTGAGGTTGATGCATTGCTAGCACTGGAAGACGAGTCGAATACTGCATTTCGAGGATGTAAAAGGTGGTCACCCTAAAACTTGAAGGCAACCAAACCCAATCCAAAATTTTGATGATGATAACCAAAGATGGGCCCTTAAAATAAATTAAATATAGAATTAATTATGATCACAGTGAAAAATTCATGTGCTAAATTATGAATAGAGATTATAAATGATAAGTCTTAAAATAATATTAAATGTGAAATTATGAAAGCTTAAAACATTAGGGAGGCCTCTCAAAGGTTGTAAAGTAGATTTATGAAACTTCAATTTCCAAGTCTAAAAGCAAAAACAAATTTCCCATTTTTAGTTCTGTAATAAATATTTGAATTAAGGTCATCTGTTTTCATCCTCAATCTCCACAAATGAACAATCTTTCCGTCTTATTATTTCTTCTCCTTTTTCTCCATCAAATTTCATTTGTCTTCTCTTATTATTACAATGCCACTGATTCTGTCCTCTTCAACTGCGGCTCTACCGAAAGCGGTGTTGGCTGGGATGGCCGGGATTGGGTTGCCAAGAGTCACTCAAAATTTGGTCCTATTAATGAATCTGATCACAAATCAATAGCTGCTGAAGCCCTTTACCAGGCCTCCTCTACAGCCTCTGTCCCTTACATGTCTGCCCGCCTCTCTTGGTCCCAATTCACTTACAACTTCCCCGTCACTTCTGGCAAAAAATTTATCCGACTCCATTTTTATCATGCTAAATATCCTAGAGGTTTTGACAAGCTGAAAAACCAGTTTGATGCTTGAGCCGGGCCTTACACTTTCGTCCGTAACTTCAGTGCTTCACTTTTCACTGCTAACTGGGAAGAAGAAACTTTCTTCAGAGAATTATGTGTAAATGTTGTAGAGGAGCAGAGTTTGAACATAACTTTTGCTCCTTTTTTGAGTGATTCAAATGACTCGCATGTTTTTATCAATGGGATGGAGATTGTTTCAATGACATCCAATCTTTATTACATGCGGCCAGATGATGATCAAACCATCAAATTGGTGGGACAAAACAGGACTGTCAGGACCCAAAACCATATTGCACTTGGAACAGTTTTAAGATTGAACATCGGTGGCTGCTACATTCAACCCCGAAAATGACATTAGCATTTACAGATCATGGAGAGATGATAGTACCTCTCTAGTATATTCCTTAGGCATGCTTTCGAATATTCCAAGTGCTAATCTTAGTTATTCAAAGATTCCAGCATATGCAGCACTAAATGATGTCTACCTCTCAAGCCGGTTTATAGGATCGACAACTGTGGACAATTTGACATAGGGTGTAAATGTGTATCCTGGATATACGTATCTGCTTTGACTCCACTTCTGTGAGTATTTTGACCTGGTGGAAGTGAATGAGAGGCGATTCGATATATTCATTAACAATAAGACTGCTGAAATAGGCCTTGACATTGTTGAAGCTAAATGTGGTAGCTTTATTTCTATTTATAAGGATTAGTTAGTGATGGCTAGAAAGAAACGAGAGACTCAAGATTACATGATCAAAATTAATGTATGCCCAAATCAGGCAAGTTCACTACAAGATGCTTTCCTGAATGGGATGAAAGTTATCAGATTGAATGACTCCGATGGTAACGTTAGTGGACCAAATCCAAATGCAACTCTCTCTCTGGGTCCAACAGTAGCACCAATTCAACCATTGCCAACAACTAACAAATCCAATAGTAACAAAACTTCGGTAATTATTGCAAGGGGAGGGTCAGTAATCGGTTTCTTGATTATTCTCTCCATTTTTTTCTCTGTCTTTCTTTGGAAATTGAAGAAGGGGAAGAAGCGTGCTTCTTATTCATGTTTATTCTCCTGTTAGGGACAACTGAGTTCTCAAAATGGGCGGTCAACGAGATCAAAAACTTCTTCACTGCCACTAGAACTTTGCCACAACTTTCTCCTAGATGCAAAGCTGCAACAAACAACTTCGACAAGAGTCTGATCATTGGTGAAGGTGTGTTCGGGAATGTTTACAAAACTGAGATCGATGATGGAACAACAGTGGTTGCAATGACACACTTGAATCAAGATTCCAATCAAGGTGTTAACAAATTCAAGATAGAGATCGAGATGCTTTTCCAGCTTCGCCACGAACGTCTTGTATCTCTCATCGGTTACTACATAGACGAAGGGGAAATGATCCTCATAGACGAATAAATGATCAAAGGAACTCTTCGAGAGCATCTGTATGATACAAGTAATGATCCAGTCTTATGGAGGAAGAGGCTCTATATTTTCATTAGTGTGGCCCGCAGATTAGACTACCTTCATACAGGGGCCACGCACACTATAATCCATCAAGATATGAAGACAAGTTGTTGGATGAAAATATGATAGCAAAAGTCTCAAGCTTTGGATTGTCAGGAATATGTATAAATAGCATAGCAGTTAGTACATTGGTGAAGGGAACATAGGGATATTTGGAACTAGAATATGCTCGGCGGAATCAATTAACAGAAAAATCTAATGTTTACTCATTTAACCTAGTTCTGTTTGAAGTATTCTGTGCTTGAAAAGCACTAAACAATAAGTTGGAGGAGTCACAACAGAATCTAGCCATATGGGAAAGAAAATGAATAGAGAATGAGATCATTTATCAAATAATCAATCCATATCTGATGGGGAAAATATCTCCAGATTGTTTCAATAAATTTGTTGAGATAGCAGAAAGTTGCATCCATGATAACGTGACAGAAAGACCATCAATGCATGATGTGAAGGAAAACTGGAGTTTGCATTGGAGCTACAAGAAGCTACAGATGCTGAGACTGAAGAAAAGGGGACTTGATCTAGTGTATCTAGAGGTATCATTCTTTGCACCTCGATTACGAATTTTGTAGTTGGATCAATTGAAGAAAGTGATTTAAGTACCAGTGATACAAGTTATTCTGGCATTATTAGCACCCATTGTACTTTAACTGTTGGTGTGCCCTAGTTCTTAGGGCATTGGATTCTTGTATTTTGTATTATACATTGAGACTTATTATATGAATACATTATTTATGTCACATTAATAAAGGCAATTAATCTATTTCATTTATATCTTTTGCTATAGTGTGAGTAGAGTATCCATTGATTGATAGTCATAAAACCTATCCCAAGTCTATTCTAATCATGGGAACAAATAGAACCATAGACTTATATATTCAATGACTGTATGGCAGTTCTGAACTAGCTATAGTACTTGTATAATCAGTCATGAATATAGGTACATGTCGTTGACATGGGACTCGATCGATCCACACAAGAAAGCCACATGGTTGTCGCGTCATAGGTCTTTCTTGAGAGGTCTCTTTTGTCCTCAGACCAGATTTCATTATAGTATCAATATGGAATCCGGTTCATTTTGACATACGCCTAACAAGTCTATAAAAGAATGCTAAATACGAGCATGATTGGATGGACCGGTGAACATATTGATATTGATGATGAAGTGATGGTATTGCTACTCGGGTAACACTGAGATGATATCATTGGCCACTTGATGAGTGGGACTAATAAGTGTATGGACATACCCAAGTAAGTCAGTTGCTTATTTGATTAATCAGTCAACTCAAGAACAAGAAATATAATAAACAACAGAAAAGGATGACAGACACCATGCCTCTTGTTTATTCATATGGATATCGTTTGGCAAAGGACACTGAGAGATTACTACTGGGTTAGTGTCTTCAACAAACTGCTGCATCTCTGTCTTAATTAGGGGCTGTACTGGTTTGCTAGAACCCACTTACAGTCTGTGGGCCTTGGGCCTACTGCCAACATAAAGACAGACCCATAGGATCGTGCACATAGATCAGCTGAGCCGAAACTTATAGCATGTAATGTACATTGGAAGGAATTCGTTAATTAATTAGTTGACATTTGGTATCAAGGTAATTAATTAACATTGGGTTGATTTAATTTAATTAATAAGTTTACATAATGTAATTAATTAATTTATCAATTAATTGAATTACATAAAGTAAACAATTAATTAAATAATTTTCCTAAGTATGAAAATTAAATACATGTATTGTATTTACTTAAGTGTGATTTAAGTTTATTTGGGGGTAATTAAATTTAGCCAAATGGAATTAAATTACATAGTATATACTTTTTAATTGAAGTTTATTTATGTAATTATAAAATTAGTGGGCTTGGGTTTAATTAACCTATTAAAACCCAATTGGACAAGGTGTCTATATAACGGCACACTTAAGGAAGAAAACCTAACCCAAAACCTAAAATTAATTGCTGGAAATTTCAGCCCTAATGCAGCCCCAAAAATAGCCGAAAATTACAGCACCTTCTGCTTCTTCGGCTAGCACCGGTTCCCCTAGATAGTTGGTTGTGTACCGGACTTTGGAGATCGCAGTTTCAAGAAACGCTTCTGTAGCAATCTCTAGAAGAGATGAAACCGGTGAGTTAATCTCTCTTGATTCAAATTGGTTTTTATTCCAATCAATGGTAATTGGACACGATAGGTGGATTCTAGGAAAATTTTAATGGTGTAATTTGCGTTGCACCACGTTATTTTTCCGATGACGAATCCCAACAATAACATCAAGTCGTTCCACCTTCTCCAATGCCACCAAATCTGCAACAACATCGTAGCTCATAATGGGAAAAAAGAAACAAAGTTGATGTGTCCTATAACTCATGTGGTAGAATCTTATTTGTTGGGAACTTGCCTTAGTGCTTGAATTAGTCTTCATAAACATTGTAATTGCATGTTTTTAGGAGATAAGTTTTTTTACTGTTGCACATGTTTAGGAGTAGTGGATCATGATTAGAAGTTATATGAACGTTGTTGTTATATTTTGTTTATAAATATTCAGCAATAAAAAGAATTTGTGTGTGCTCCAATTACTGGTGTAAGCTGGTCTCTTTTGACAGCTATATTCCTTTTATATCCTTTTTTGCGATCTACTACATTATTTACTTACTTGTAAAATTGGATTGTTTGCTTTTGCTAATTAAGGTCAATATTCAATTATCGGATCGTGTCAACATTCAGTGTTCTTGTTTACTCTTTGAATGTGCAACATGTTGATTATTGATTACAAATAACTTATAATTCTTATTTTCTTTTCAATTCTACATTTTAAAAGAACTTCAGTAAAAAAAATTCAAAAGTGAGAATATACTATATTTCTAAGAAATCTCTCTATTTCTAAAAAAGAAGAGAGATTGATTTTTTTGCTATGTTTGTATTCGAGCAAAAGGCAAAAAGAAAAGGTTATTAACTATGTCAAGTCCTGAAGAAAAATTAGTATGGTTAAAGTTTCAATATGAAATTGTTAAAGGGAAGCCCATCTGATTGATTATTATTGGATTTCTTCTTTCCACTATTTATTTTATATTGGATAGCTGTAATTTGAATATTTGGACAACTGGATTTTTATCATTTCAGTATTTTATTTTATATTTCAATATTTATAGTTTATGGTGTTTAATTTTATTTTTTTAGGACAAATATAATAGAATGGATGATGATGACAATAATGATCCAGTAGAAAACTCATCAAGTAGTGATGAAGAAGAATTTAGGCAAATTTCAGCTTATGCAATTATTGCCATTGGATTATATTATGATTTATACATACATAAATATCCTTGTATGCTTTCACATCATATTGGGATGAAATGGTTAAGAGAACTCATGGAGGGTCATGAAACTTGGTGTTTAAATATGTACCGAATGAAGAAAGATGCTCCTCATTTTACGTTGTACGACTTTAGAAGTAAACCATGGTTTGAAGTCTTCAAGGAACATGTCAATTCTTGAGAAATTATGCACTTGCTTATACATATTAGCTCAAGGTGTGTTAAATAGAAACACTCAAGAACGATTTCATCATTCTGGAGAAACCGTTAGTCAAAATTTCAGGGAAGTGTTGCATGCATTATGTTCACTTGCAAAGGATTTGATAAAACCACTAGACCCTGAGTTTTCTAATATTCCAACAGAAATTCTCCATGATCAAAGATATATGTTGGGATTTTTCACCGGAAATCACCCGATTAAAACGGAAGAACGCGATGATTTCCTTAAATCCATGCCCAGGAGCAATTGATATGAAAATTGTAAAATCAAAAATTTAAACTATAAGAGAATCAATTCTTACCAATAATATCTCCTCTAGAGATGGCTGCAAAAATCAAACTAGATTCCTTCCGCGTTCATGTACACGAATGGCTAACGAACACGACCCGTTGTGAGCACGGGTTTTTTCCCGACCAGGGTGATGAAAGCTACTGTTACCTTTTTCATGGATAAGCTTGAAACGGATTCGGACCGACTGGGATAATGTCGGAAATGTCCCGGATAACCCGAAGGTGTGTGACAAGTCCTAATATGGAACCCCAAAGAATTCGAGTAAATATTCTAAGAGAACCGAGGAAAAGAACGAAAAATAAGTGAAAATGGCCTTATCTGGACATTACAGCCCCGCGGCTGTAGTCTACAGGGGTGCGGTTGTAACCTACAGCCGCGCGGCTGTAATCATCATATTTCCTTTTTTTGTCTAAGTCAGCATTTAATTCGGTTTTTAAGCAAAATAGGCATTTTTGTCACTACAGCCGCTCGGCTGTAGTCTACAGGGGCGCGACTGTAACCTACAGCTGCACGGCTGTAATCATCATATTTTCTTTTTTTTTTATCTAAGTCAGCATTTAATTCGGTTTTTAATCAAAATAGGCATTTTTGTCACTACAGCCGTGCGGCTGTAGTCTACAGGGGCGAGGCTGCAGGTGTCAGTCTTCCTTTTTTACCGAAATCAACAATTAATTCCGATTTAATACCAAAAAGGGAGGTTTTTAAACATTCTAATCCGGGATTAGGTTTAAGGAAGGCAGAAAACAAAATATACAAAAAGAAAAAGAGGGATTTTGAGAGAAAAATAGACCATCACTTAGATTTTCTCTAAGGTTCTTAAGACAATTGAAAAAAAAAAAAAGAGTTTGACCTAAAAAAAAAAAAGAAAACAAAAATAATCTTAATAGAACACATAATAATCAATCCTTCAATCTTCTTCGGGGTTCCGTTCGGGCTTCGGAAATCGTGCTTTGTTCTGGTTGGTCGTGACTGTAAGATGTTTCTGGCATCCGAATCCATTTTTCGTGGTCCAAGCACTGGAACACAGACAAGGTAATCTTTTGAGAGGCCTTAGAAATCCGTTTTGTTCATTCTGGTTGTGATTTGATTACATGTTTTGAGTTTTTTACGATTTTTGGGAGTTTTTCCGACTACAGCCGCCCCACTCATGATCACAGCTAGACATGGCCAAATAGGACCTGAACCGGTCGAACCGGACCGGACCAGACCGGGTCAAACTCGGTCAAACCCTAAACCGGATTGGACCGGACCGAAACCGGAGGTTCAATAGGAAATAAGGTTGAGGTTCAGGGTTATTGGTTTCACTAACCTTCAAATCGCCGGTTAACCGGCGGTTTGAAGAAATTTAAAAAGAAGAAGAGACGTTGGTGGCCTGGCTGGTAGTATTGTGTCCTCCTGTTTTCTTAAATTGGGAAAAAGAGACGTTCAATAACGTCTCTTTTTCCCAATTTCAATTCAATCCAACTGTTGTTGCCAACGGTTGGATTTGCTTTTTCTTTTTTTCTTAATTTTCTCCCTATAAATACCTTATCCTGCTTTTAATTTTTTCACACAATTCTTTACACTCTCTCTTTCTCTCTATTATATCCAATTTTTTCACACTTTCATTTACATTTTACAAGTTATTTTAATATTCTAAATTATATTATTTACTACTTAATATGTTCATTTACATTTTATTACAAATCATTTTATTATTCTACATAATATTATTTGAAAGTTTTTTTTTAATTTATTTTATAGGTTATATTATTACATTATTTTTACTAATATTTATTTTGAATTTTACTAACAATATGGCAAATTATGAAAATATTGATGTTGAAAATTTGGAAACGCAGCAGAGTGAAACTCAATCTATTCCTACCCAAGAGAGGGGAGCGAAAGGAAGAGTTCTTAGTTCCCAAATTTTTACAAAACATTTTAAGGGTCCTATAAAATCTAATAATAAATTAGATGCAATTTGTAATTATTGTGGTACTAAGTATGATTGGAAAGTGGGAGGAGGCTACGGGACTTTGACACGACATCTTCAAAATAAACACCCCGAAAAAATGGGAATGGTGTCGGGACAAACGCAATTATCCGGGTTTGCATCATCTTCTTCTCAACCTCCTAGTTTATTTCGTTATGATCATGCTACTAGTACTTATGGTTTAGCGGAAGCTATTTTGGTAGATTCATTATCTTTTAGTCTTGGTGAAAAAATTGGTATTAATGATTGGATTAGTCGAGATGTTCAACCCGCAGTTAAAAAAATACCTAGAACATCACTTAAGAGAAATTTGATTAAAGCTTATAAAAAAAGAAAACATGATTTAGTAAATTATTTTAGTAATAATGATTTACATGTTTCTATTTGTAGTGATATTTGGAGTGATCATAATTTAATTCATTCTTACATGGGTCTTACATGTCATTTCATTGATGAAAATTTTGAATTGAACAAAAGACTTTTAGCTTTTAGAGAAGTTGATGATTCGCATACCGCACATAATATATGTAAAATAATCCATACCATTTTAGAAGAATATAGATTAGTTTATAGAGTTTTTTCGATTTCTTTTTATAATGCATCCGCTAATAATGCTTCAATAAATGAATTGAAATCTATTTGTGAACCAAATTTTGGAGGAAAATTTTTTCATGTAAGATGTGTATGCCATGTTGTAAACTTATGTGTGCAAGATGGTTTACGTGTAATGGTTAATTTAATTAAACCAATAAGAGATGTTATTAAATATATTTGGATACATCCTAATGTAACAAGAAATTGGTTAAAATTTTGTGAACAAAATAACGTGCATCCAAAACGTTTTTCAAAAGATGTTGGTCATCGTTGGAACTCTACCTATGTTTTACTTTGTTAATCACTTCAATACAAAAATTTGTTGTGTTCTTTTGCTACTGAAAATATTCCAAACTCTAATTTTTTACCACAAAATTGGGATTTATGTGCTAAAGTTATGGAAATTTTTAGAGTTTTTAATGATGCAACTTTCACTTTTAGTCATGTGTATAAACCAAGTTCTCATTTATTTTGTGTTGAAGCATTGAATATTGCATGTGCATTAAATGAGCGTGAAAAAATTTTTGAAATTCATGAAGCCATTCAACAAATGAAATCGAAATGGTTAAATTATTACAAAATAATTCCCAATATTTATCTTGTTGCTTTTCTTTTTGATCCTAGATTTAAATATGATGGTTTACAAAAAATGTTAGAAAATTATTATGAATTGTTAGGATTAGAAGATATGGATGTAAGTGGCATGATATTGAGAGTTAAATGTTTTGTTAATGATTTATTTAGTCATTTTCATGTTATTGATAATGTTCATTCCCCTTCACTCCCTCCTATCCCATCAAACTCCAATGCATTAAGAATGGGAACAAAATTTATGATGGAAAGGTCTAAAAAACCGAGGCATTTGAGCTCACATTCGGAGCTTGAAATTTATCTAACAACTATTTTTGAGTATGGTGATGCCACAGATTTAGAATTCAACATCTTAGATTGGTGGAAGAGACATAAGAGGACATTTCCAACACTAGCGAAGATCGCGGCTCAAATTTTAGCCGTTCCCGCCTCAACAGTTTCGGTGGAGCAAACATTTAGTATAGGGGGAAATATTCTAGACCCAAGGAGATCGAAGATGGCACCTGAATCATTAGAAACACAAGTTTGTGTGAATGATTGGAAAAGGGCGGAATTAAGAACTCAATCCAACATCGCTCCATCATCATCATCCGACGAGTATGTTGGAGATACTACAACAATTCCTACCACTTCCGAATCGGATGACTCGAGTTAGGTAAGTGGGGTTTCCAGTTAATTTTGAAGGTAAGAGAACTACGTGGGCTTTGATTCCTCTAACCCCGAGGATACGTAGGCAACTTAATAAAATTAAGTTCAAGCCCTTTCTCTCTCTCTTTCTTTTTTCTTTTTTTTTTTTTAACTTCTTTCACTTGATTTTGTTTTTAAATGTATAAGAGAAATAAATAGTCCATTTGTACAAGTTATATTTTTGTAATACTTTTTATATTATGTAAATTATTAATTGTAAAATAAAAAATATAAGTTGTTTTTTTATATTTGAGAAATTATTTTTTTATATATATATTAATAATTTATCGAGAAATGTCTATATCGAAATCACACGGAAATTAAATTCTCAATGTTTATTGAAAAGGGTTGAACCTGAACCGGACCGGACTTGAACCTTGTCTGAATCTTGTCAAACCCTGGTCAAACCCTGAACCTAAACTGGACCGGACCGGACCGGCGGTTCATCCCTTTTGAAGGTTAAGGTTAAGGTTCAAGGATTTCTTGAACCTGAACCGGCGGTTCATGAACCTGAAACGGAGGTTCATGAACCGTGGCCATGTCTAATCACAGCCGCTCGGCTGTAACCTACAGCCGTGCAGCTGTGACCTACAGGGGCACGGCTGTAATGCTATGTTTTGAATTTTTTTCCGTTTTTTGGGAGTTTTTCTGGTTACAGCCGTCACTCATGATCATAGCCGCACGGCTGTAACCTACAGGGGCAGAAGCTCCAATCGCCCTAAATTGATCGATAACTCTCCCATGTTTCAATTAAATGTGTTTTTCATACTTGTTATTGGTCCAATTACATCCCTGCATGTTTAGATTCCATGTTCTTTGATTTTTAATGGATGTATGTGGTAAAATTTGGTGATTTTGGACGATTAGGGATTTTCGAATTCGATTCGATCCGTTTCGGGACTTTTTTGTTGATTTTGATGTTTTTCCAGAAATCCCAAATCGCCCAAAATCATCAAACTTTGCAAAACGATTTTTGAAAACGTAAAAAAGTACACTGGAATCGATTCTGGAGCATTACAGCTGCCCGACTGTAAGCTACAGGGGCGCGGCTGTAGCCTCTAGGGGCGCGGCTGTAGTGGAGGCAGAATTACATTTTTGCCCTTTTGGGCCCCAAACTTGTAATTTTGCATCCTTTTCTTATTCAAAAATGAATTTTGGCGTGTTTGCATATTTTTGGACCCTAGATGTATGTTTGATTTAGGCCCACACAAGAACGGGACCCCTGGGTCCCAAGATATCCGACCCGCTAAAGTTGGAAAAAATGCATGTAAATGAGCCAAACCGTTTTTAAAATTGGTTTTCTTATCCATAAATCCTACATGCGTTTAAAAAACCGTTTTCCAGGTCTAACTGGGCCGACCAATCGGGTCTACCCGGTTACCCCCAAATGCATGTCCCCCACTCCTAAAATCCCTATTCTGTCCTATGTGAGTCTTTGGTATGCTTTGATTATTTGTGCGAACCCTATTTGGATGCAGCTTTTATTTTTAGTTTTCTTTTTTACTTTTGATGTATTTAATAGATTATCCCGTGTATCTAGGCGATTGTAATTTTTAGATCATCGTGTATTATAGGCGGTTGTAATGGTGAGGTTGAGAGCTTTTTCCTTTTTATGGGTTGTATAATTTGGCCTCTATTTACTTTTCCTGCACTTTTACTTTTCCGCATTTTTATTTTGGTTTCATATTTATGTCATATGTATAGCGAATAATAAAAGAAGAGATAGAATGAGTAGAATTAAGTGAATGAAATATCATATTATGAAATAATAATTAAAATAAGTGAGGATTCGTAGATATGTTGCCCGAATCTCGAATCTCTGGATTAGGTACTGCGTCTACACTTGGTAGGGAGCTGTACCGGAATTTCCCGGATGAGCTGATCCGGGTGGCGACTTTGTATCTAATCTCGAAATTCATGTTCGAGATCTTTAAGTTAAAATGGGATTTTCTAAAAAGCTTGTTTTCTAAAATTCATGCTTGAAATTAAGTTTTCTACAAAAAAGACTTCTCCAATAAAATGAAAGGATTTTCTAAGAAAAATTAAAAACCCGCTTTCAAAACCAAAACATCCACACTTAAAAAAAGAAAATCCCCTGTTCCCGCTTCACCGCGCGTTCCGAAAAAGGTCGTCCGCTCACAGTGGCGACTTTGCTGGGGAATTAACGGTTTCTTCAAAAAAGTTTTCACAAAAACTTAAGGAACTTAGGCAACAATTGAAGTATATCCTCACTTATAGTTGATTCTTAAATCGTAACTCAATATTTCATTCACATTGCATAAAGCATGACATTTTCTCTTCTTAAATACCTCCAACACTCATTTAAGCCCGGTTTATTTCTAAAGGTGACCTACCTCTTCCGCTAGGATTGGAGGCACCCGAGGGGGTAAACCACTCATAGCCTTGTACGAACCCCTTCGTTTGAACCCTTGAGTGGGGAGATGTGAGGAGTATATTTTCACTATGGGAACCTGTACGACCCTTGGCTTGACTCATACCTTCATGTAATGGCCTAGCAACTTCCCCTTAGGATTACCAAAACTTATACTTGAAAATGGACATTGAGAGTACGCCTTTGGTATCCCCCGTTGATGCCAAAAAGACCCAATACCTAGGAAGAATGCGAGACCAAACGAATTGAGGAATAAGGTTGGAAGGGTGAGCATATTTTTGTGTGTGCGCTAACGTTTGCTCTATGGTTGTTTTATTTTTGACCTTTTCATACGATATAAACACGTATCATCCGTATGCCATATGCTAATCACTTTCCTTATGTAGCCATTTTAGAGCATCCTCATACGTGTGTGTTATACTAACCATATTTTTCATGCAGCCATAATCTTTTTCCGTATGTCATATTCATTTTGTGTGCTCATTGAGTCATAAAGCATACACGATATCATCTTATATTTCATGCATTCTAACTACATTTCCGTGCAGTCATTTGCATTTTTGAATGACATAGGCATCCACATCATTTCATTTCATTTAAAATGTAAGGATGCTCTAAGTATGCCCTTCACGACCATTTCATCTCATAACATATCGGGAGTCCCCAAGGCTACCCGTACTCCGCCTGTGCACTAGTTTGCATTTGGCCATCCCATTACATTATTAGAAGACCACAACGGGCTTAGGCTTGCATTTGTGTGACGGACCACACGACATCATCACATCTTGATCATTCACATTTGGTGTCATGAAGACGCCTTAGTTTTGCTTGCCTGTCCCAATCCATATCGGATTGTTACATAACATCGACAACCCATTTGAGGTACTCCACGAGTGCCGAGCTAGTTTTCATATTAAGACATTTCATAGCATTCCAAATCATGTAAGGTGTTCCACGAACACCGAAATGCTGTCCATGTTTTGACTCGCATGTGACTTGTATGTGACATCACTTCATGTTAGATTCCATAAAAGCATCGAACGTCTTTCTGTGGGACGGTTCCCTCAAGACCATTTCATGTCATCACATTGACCTACAAAGTGTCAAACCACTATCTGTTTGTCGATACACACGTGACCATTTCACGACATCCGCTAGGTGCCCCAAAGGCGCTGAATTTCTGTCTGTGTGTCGGCCCACACGTGACATTTTCTTTTGCATGGCATGGGGTATGCTTGGAACACCCAAAACAAAAAGAAAGAAAATACAAAAGTCATTTTCATCATCCATATCCATAAAGCATCATCTGATCATGAACATGAACACACCATACACGTCATTTAGGGTGTCAAGTCTAGGTCCATGACATCCATCCGCGACTCTAACCTTGTGTTGAATGTGCAGTTTGGAGATGAACCTCAAAACGGTTAGTTTGTGTCAACTCAGTGCCAAACTCATTAGTTCAATCAGAGCCGGTCACAGTGGAAGGGATCAGTTCAGGGTTGGACTCAAATCAAGAGGTCAAAACTCAATTGCCTACTCTACCAGTTGACAGTCAGATTTGTTAGAAGAAGCTGACAGAGCAGAGATGGCCGATGGAAATAGCAGAAACTTGCCTTTTGATATGGATGCTTTTATGAGGAGTTTTCTCACCTTAGATGAGTTTAAAAATACTCTTAGGGAACAAGTGCAGGCCGTGATAGGCACCCTCCCTATTCAATCTGTTCCACCAACTCAGACTTCGATGGGAAGTGAGGGACAATAGTTTGTCCAAGTTACTAATGGTGCTGCAGGAAGCCTTCCTGGAGGAAGTGGTGGAGTGGTTAACCACAAAGAACATGACCTTCAGTCCGAAGAGGATGAAGCCTTTAAGAAGGCAAGGGAAGCCTCAATTGAGACGATGCTAGAGAAGCATCTCAATCAGAAATTCTCTGATATTGAACTATCCTACCTAAGCTGAAGGAGATAGTCCACTATAACCCTGTTAAGTATGTTGACCCGACTACTTTGATGGCTGATAGAGGAGAGCCACTCCCAACTGGTTTTTAGATGCCTTACCTGCCTCCGTACACCAGAGAGGGCCCACCGAAAGACCATTTGGATAGTTATGCGAGGTTGATGACTAACATAGGGATTGGTAAAGGTCATCTTCTAAATCTGTTTCCGGCTACACTGAGGGGTGCTGCGGTGAAGTGGTATATAAAGATGCCTCTCTACACCCGTTCTACTTGGGAAGACCTATCTGAAGCTTTTGTAAAGCAGTACGCTTACAATACCCAAGTAGAGACTACCCTCGAAGACCTAGAGAGAATCCGCCAGAAACCAAATGAGTCCTTCCCGGCTTACTACAAGCGGTGGATGGATGTGCAAGTTTTGGTGGATGGAGCACCAAAGTTAGAGTCGCTCATTATGAAGCTGGTAGATGGTAGTCTCCCCCAATACAAGGACAAGATGAAGCTGAAGAGATTCCACTCCTTCAATGAGGTGGTGGAGTTTCCCAAACATATCGAGCGATACAAAGAAGAGGAACAGATCGGCAGATAGAGTTCGGGCTCTTATAGAAGCAATTAGGGGTACTCTCAAGGGTACAAAGGCAACAGCTCTAAGGCTACTCCAGTGGGGTCCAGTGCGAAGTCGACTCAGAATGTAGCCCCGATCGAAGTGCAATGGGAGGATGTAGCCGCTATGAACCTAGGAAGACAGACTCCTCAAAGGGTCACCAGTCCATGGGCTGAGTCAAGAAGCCGAATTTTTGCTAAGTGTAGAAAGGCTGGGTTATTGCATAGATTGAAGCCATTTTCGACTCTAGCTGAGGCAGATAAAGACAATTTCTACTCTTACCATGTGATAACGGGTCACCGAAACGAATGCACCCAGTTGATTAAGGGCATCAAGCAGTTAGTCACTGACTGAAAGATTGTCGAGCCATCTTTGAAACCTAGCATTCATAATAATCCCTTGCCCCACCTCGGATGATTTGGGTGCACAAGATATTGAGGGCCATAATGCGGCATCAAAGAGAAGACCCTACGCATGTGGAGGACGATATTGGTTTTGATGTTTTAGTTTATTTTTATTTTTATAATATGCCATGTGAACAATTCAAACCTTAAAGTGGGTAATTTAATAGAATTTGATTTTAATTACTTGTGTGATACTTTTTGAATGGAACTTTGCGTGCATACAGACATTCATTTAATGCCTTTAGCATACATGATACACCATTGCATGAAATAAATCTAGGGACAGATGATTGCACAAAAATGATATTCGTCTCGAAAGACCCCATGCGTGATAAGAGGAAAGAAAATTAAAAGTACCATAAAAGCACATGGAAATCTTTGCCTGACTGAACGATGTCGTGCCGAGGTGATAGAGAAATCACTGAACACCAAGTTCCAAAGGGTTCAAAGATGAAACCAGCCAAGCAGGAGCTCCACAAACTCAAGCTAGAAAAAGGAGAGTTGCACAACATGAGGAATCGATAGCGTCCGAAAAACAAAGCTGTCCACATCAAACAAACATTGATTCATGGTCATGCCCATCAAACTGCTTCTCAAAGTGAGTAGAAGCGGAGTTATATATGAGTATCATAAAAAAAAAGGTCTGATGGGTCATAAATTGAAAAGGCGAGCCATGCAAAAATCATGACAGTCCGATGAATCGAAAACCGAAGAGGCGATCCATGCAAAAGTTAGGACAGAGAGGCGAGCACCATCAACAGGAAAATCTACAAAGACAAGTTGGTGGCAGGTGTGGGTCCAATCGAGACGGATACCATTATTAATTCTGTCCTTAGCTTCATTTCATCTTTGATGTGCATTGTGCTAGAACAATATAAATGAGTGAATGAATGAATGTTGTTTTTTGTTCAAGTTAAATGTCCCAAGTCTGCTTGAAATTAAATTCGTACGAATGTGCACATTTTTTGTTCACATGCATCTCACTTCAAATAAAAAAAAAGTCCGATGGATCGAAAACCGAAGAGGCGGTCCATACAAAAATTAGGACAGCCCGATAGATCGAAAGCCCAAAAAGGGCTGTCTATGCAAAAGCTAGGGCGTAAAATAAAATCTGCTGAATCGAAAACCCGAAAAGGTGGTTCAGGCAAAAATAAAGACAGTCCGATAGGCCGAAAACCCAAAAAGGGTGACCTATGCAAAAATTAGGACAGGCAATAAAAAAAAAAAAGTCATACAGTTGTATCAAGCTCAGACAACTCAAATCCTGTAACAACCGAGGTACATCAAAGCCAGTGCCTCACGCCCACGCCTCATGGAGCAAGCAATCAGGTCAATCAACCAAACTTCACTGTGATATCCCACCAAGGACAGACCCATCTGGGCATCCCAATCGTCTATCTAGTCCTTGAAAGTCTGATTCATGACCTCCAGCTCGGTGAACCACCGACGCAACTGATCAACCTCTGTTCTCAAACGAGTGGACTCACGGCGCTCGATCCCAATCGTCGTTTGCAACAAACAAAACATGAAAAAGCACCATAATCATACGCATATGCATCCAGGACACGAATATACATATACACTCAAAACATACATACACACATATATTCACACATCAATGTGTACTCAAGTACAGGTACATGCTGTCATCATCAGGCTGTCTCGAGCCATGAGTACTCCGAAAGGGGAAATAACCTGACACGGGGGCATCCCCAAATCCCAAGTATCCAGGGGCAAAACAATCAAGCCGTATTTATTCTTGATCGAAGGGGCAAAAATTTTTGTTTCCAAAATTATCGATCAAGGAATAAATATGTACCCTCGATCCAATTTCAAAGGTATTGCTCCACCACAAAGAGCCGAATTCAACGGTATTACTCCACCACAGAGAGCCGGTTTCAACGGTATTACTCCACCATAGAGAGCTAGTTTCAATGGTATTACTCCGCCACAGAGAGCCGATTTCAATAGTATCAAGGGGCAAGATATTCAATCCATATTCATTCTTGATCGAAGGGGCAAAAATTTTTGTTTCCAAAATTATCGATCAAGGAACGAATACGTACCTGAAACAACTTCAAAACATCAAAGGAAATCATCAAGCTTCTCAAATCACCAAAGCATCTTTCCCCAGCCACAAAAGCTTTAGGGGAAACACTATTATCCTTTCCTTCAGTGACACAGGCCCCACTAGAAGCGAAATGACCAAAATGCCCTTCTGTTAGTAACCAAACTACCAAATGGCTAAAACAACTTCCCTTTAGTGACGCAAGCTTCACGGGAAACCAAATCATCAAAATATGTCTTCCCTTAGTGACATAGGCTCCACTAGAGGTGATATTACCAAAATAACCTTCCTCTAAAGGGTGCCAACTTCGCAAGTTGTAAAATTACCAAAATACCTTTTCCTTTCATAAGCATCAAATGACTAGGAGAATTCAATCCGGGCAAGTCCTCTGCTTCGTAATAGAGTCAAAGCATGTCCTTGGCAAATCAAACTGATCTGGGCAAAGTCCTCTGCTTCGCAATGGAGTCTAAGCACAACCCTGGAGAACATCAAATCAATTCGGGCAAAGTCCTATGCTTCATAACAGAGTCGAAGTAAGACCCTGAAGAATCAAACCAACCTAGGCAAGACCGCTGTCTCTCAAGAGCAACAAAGACAAGTCCCTACAAACATCAAAACAAGTCAATGTGAGGAGAACCCCTAAGTATGTTCTCTTTTCCTTCTCACCGTGCTCCCGATCGGGAGACCAAACTTGAATCAGGCACAAGCACCCGTTCAAGTCGACTTTGGTCACGCGAGGGGTAGCCTGTGAGCACGGGTTTTTTCCCAACCTCGGTGATGAAAGCTACTGTTACATTTTTCACGGATAAACATGAAACGGATTCGGACCGACCGGGATAATGTCGAAAATGTCTCGGATAACCCGAAGGTGTGTGACAAGTCCTAATACAGAACCCCGAAGAATTCGAGTAAGTATTCTAAGAGAACCAAGGAAATAAACTAAAAATAAGTGAAAATGGCCTTATCTGGACTTTACAGCCCCGTGGCTGTAGTCTATAGGGGCGCGGCTGTAACCTACAGCCACGCGGCTGTAATCATCATATTTCCTTTTTTTTGTCTAAGTCAGCATTTAATTCGGTTTTCAAGCAAAATAGGCATTTTTATCACTACAGCCGCTCGACTGTAACCTACAGCCATGCAGCTGCAGTCTACAGGGGCGCGGCTGTAACCTACAGCCACGCGGCTGTAATCATCATATTTCCTTTTTTGTCTAAGTCAGCATTTAATTCGGTTTTTAAGCAAAATAGGCATTTTTGTCACTACAGCCGCTCAGCTGTAACCTACAGCAGCGCGGCTGTAGCCTACACAGGCGTAGCTGTTGGTGTCAGTTTTCCTTTTTTGCCGAAATCAACAATTAATTCTGATTTAATATCGAAAAGGGAGGTATTTAAACATCCTAATCCGGGATTAGGGTTAGGGAAGGCAGAAAACAAAAGATACAAAAAGAAAAAGAGGGATTTTGAGAGAAAAATAGACCATCACTTAGATTTTCTCTAGGGTTCTTAAGACAATTAAAAAAAAAAATGTGTTTGACCTAAAAAAAAAAGAAAACAAAAATAATCTTAATAGAACACATAATAATGAATCCTTCAATCTTCTTAGGGGTTCCGTTTGGGCTTCGAAAATCGCGCTTGGTTTGGGTTGATCGTGACTGCAAGACGTTTCTGGCATCCGAATCCGTTTTTCATGGTCCAAGCAGTGGAACACAGACAAGGTAATCTTTTGAGAGGCCTTAGAAATCCATTTTGTTCATTCTGGTTGTGATTTGATTGCATGTTTTAAGTTTTTTTATGATTTTTAAGAGTTTTTCCGGATACAGCCGCCCCACTCATATTCACAGTCGCTCGGCTATAACCTACAGCCGCACGGCTGTGACCTATAGGGGTGCGGCTGTAACCTACAGGGGCAATGTTGGAGATTGTGCCCTAAGGCCAATATTGGATTATGTAATTTGACTTCTAAGATTAATCTAGTGTAGATTAATATTATCATTTATGTTTGTATGTTAGCATTTATGATAAGTATCCATGAATAAATCGTGTTATTCTAAATATCCCTAGTCGATTGTTATTATGGGAATAATAACAAACTAAGACTAGTGTGAGTGATAATGGATATTCATAAGATGAATATAGTGTATACAGATACAGATTATACTCACGGGTAATATGTTAGAGAACATGTTACTGGAGACCCACTATAAGATCAAGTTCATGGTCACGTGTCACAACTGATCTTGATTATAGTAGTGTCATCAGCTGATTCCTTTGACCTGAGGTCACCATGGATTCCGGGATGAATTCATGTTGTGCTTTGACGCAGTCAAACGCTGCTTGTAACAGAGTAGTTATAAAGGCTGTGGTTGGGTACAATATGACTCATGCTTAGGGATGTGAGTGACAGATATGGGATTTTGTCCCTCTCTAACAAGAGAGCGATATCACTGGGCCCCTCGATAAGTAAGACTGTTAAATGCATGGCCGTGCTCAAATAATTGATAAGAGTATCAATTGATTTGTCTGAACAGTTTACTTTGAGATCGAGAAAGCATATGATTAATTATGTAAGATTGACAAGTGTACCATGTCTTATAATTAATCTTGATATCAAAGAGACAAAAGGGAATATGACATTCTATAAATAGGTATTGGATCATTCCAATCATATTAATTGGGTAGTCGTAATGGCTTGCTAGAGTCCGCTTGTGACCTATAAGGACATTATGGTAATTTCCTTATTGCCAATTAATATGATCCTATGGGGTCACACACAAGAGCAAAATGAAGTTCATCTTATCGGGTATAAATTATTATTGGATAATAATTTATGAATGAGAAAGGGAATAAATATATATAGTGATATATATTTATGTATGTATATATAAATATTAATGTGATTAATATTGCATAAAGTATGCTACATATTATAATTTAAATTATATGGAGATGTAATTAATTATAATATTATATATACATATATGTATTATGGAGAATTGATTTGACTTAATATTAATTGAGAATTAATATTAAGTTGTGTGGGTTAATTTATAATTATAACTAATAAGTGTATTAGGGTATAATTATAATTAACTTATTAGGTTATATATATAAGGAAATAATATAACCTAATTGTGATATAACAAAACAAGGATTTCGGCAGCCACACCAAAAGGTGAATAGTGACAGCCGAAATTCTCAAAAACTCCAAAGAAAAATCTGATTTTTCGCTTTCTCTGTCTCGTTCGAAGAATCGTTCTTCAATCCCGGCGCTAGCACGCGGTGAATGAATTGCTCCGTGTGGATCAACCGTAGAGGGAAGCTATCTTGGTTCCTTTTGATTCAAAACTTTCAAAGAATTAAGGTAATTCTTTAACCCTCCTTCCGATTCAATGCAATGTACATGGGTCCCTGGTGGGGATTAATCTTTTATTTCCGCTGCGCATATTTTGTTTTGTGCGATTAATTCCCAACAGTGGTATCAGAGCCACTTGTATTTTGATTGAATTGGATTTATGTTTTGATTGGATCAAAATTGCATGTTAGGGTTTGTATAATTTTGATTGGATCAAAATTGTTGTTAGGAGTTTGTATGTTTTATTTAGGGTTCTATGTTATTGTGAATAACAAAATAAAATTTGATTTTATTGATTAATCATTGTGAATGATTTTATGTTAATGATTTGGAATGTTTAAGGGGTTTTTGGAATCATGAATTTGATTCATGGGTTTTTATTGAAATTGTTTCAATTCAATTTAATAAAAAAAAAAAAAAAAAAAAATTTGCTACTGTTCGTATTCTGGGCATAATGCCCAGAATACTAATTGCAATTGCAAATTGCAATTGCAATTTGCAATTGCAATTTGCAATTGCCGTGCTGCGTAAGCAGCATGCTGCTTACGCAGCATGGGCTGCGCGCAGTATGCGCAGCCCGATGAGCCTGCTGTCCGACAGTTTTTTTTTTAACCCTTTTTCGTTTTAAGTGTGGAAAATTGTTTTCTGCATATTTACGAATTTTTCCAAATTAATTAATTCTAAATACAATGTGATTGTATTTTACCACTTTGAACCCTAAATATTTTAGATATAAAATTATTGTTGATAATTTTATGCATGGTGTTATGGTATGGTTTTGGACCCCGTGGATGCTTTATTTTATTTATTATGGTTTTATATAAATACGACCTGCGAGTCGTTTGTATTTATGTAAATTTTAATTTTAATTTTACTAGATAAATTGTATAGGATGCAATTTATGATATGTAAAATTTATTTTACTAGAAAAATTGTATAGGTTACAATTTTTTTTGTAAAATATAAATCCATGAGATGGTGCTTAGAAGCAAAGACGTGGAGGCGGATCCAAGAGGCGGTGCAATGACCATGTGATGGATGCTACCACCTAGGATATGACCTTGTTGATTTTCATATTGGCCTATGAAAATCAATGTAGATTTAAACCATACCATAACACGGTCTTGAGTCTTATGCATGTTGTATTTATTTTATGCCATAAGATGCCATGTTAATAAATATTGATGCATGTTAGAAATAATTTTGCATGTGATGCAAAATGTTAATATATATATGTAAATGCATGCTTTGTCTCTTTTAGATGCCATGTGATGCCATGCTAGATTGCATGCTTAACATATGTATGACATAGGATGCCATGCTAATTAGTATTAACAAGAGTATGTTTAATATTAATGCCATGAAATTGTATATGATACAATTAACTCACAGGATTTAATAAACCCTAAATAAACTTATGAAGTTTATATTTGCCACCCAATTACGTATAACACTAGTCAAGTACTATGTTCGCATCATGGTAGCCACGCCAAAGCGGGTACGCATGTTGTGACCTTAGCGAAGCGATAATATGAGAAATGGTGATTCTCATTGTGTTGTAATTGGTTTAACAAAGGGTTAATCAAAACGGTGTTTGAGCCCGAGGCAAAGATGAGATGAGTAACATACAATTAAATATGATATATGATATCATGCATCTCATAAATTAGAAGAGTTGCATAATGATGCAATTGGCAAAGAAGTGCACATCCAAAATATGTTTAAATGGTTTAAAGCATGATTTTGAGTCTTTGCCTACCGAAATTATATTTAATCATAGGGACATGCCAAAGCAGTGCTATGGTTAAGTATGGATTTTGGATCTTCACCCACTTAAATATTTTAAAGGGTTTTATAATTTAAGTGGGAGCATTTAAATAAAAAATCTTTACACGCTTTATTATAGTTATGATTGCTATTACCATGATCTCGATTGTTATTGAACTTTGAGAATTGTTCTCAAATCAAAAGGAATCATATGTTCTCAATAATCCTTTTGCCCAATGAACCACTAGCAATTGTAACATGAGTATAAAAGATGCTTACTTGAAGCATCGAAGGGACTCTGTTTAAAATTTATTATCTTACACTTGCCACCAATTCTTCCGCACGTGGAAGTTTTACTTGAGGTATATGATACATCACAAATGGAAATGTTCCATCAGTTAGTGAGCAAGAAAAGATAAGTGTTTGAGGCAACAATTTCTCATTGGCATCCAAAAGGCATTAAGATGTGATCTTGAATTCATTATTTGATAGTCATTGGTGATGAACTATCATTTGAATGACATGGAGAAAATTGTGAATTAGTTGCATAAGATGCAAAAGAATGTTAAGTTATCCATAAAGGATAAGCCCGCCTCGAATTGTGTGCTTATGGTTCAAAAGGAAAAGGATAATAGTAGGGTCGAAAAGTATAAATACCGAAAGGGTTTCGGTGAAAGTATTTTAAAGGCCAAAGCTGTTGGCATAGAGAGATCTCCAAAAGAAGGATGTTGCCATTTCTAGATTGAATCGTTCATTAGAATGGAAATAGCAAACTTTGTTTGGAGAACTATGAGAAGATGAAAGGCAGTAAGAGTGCTACCTTAAGTATTTATTAACTATTCTACTTTTGTTTCTATATCAAAGGTATTAGATACCAGTTGTGGATCTCATATTAGTAGAATATGATGAATCGCAACTTGAATAGAAACCTTATGAAGGTGAAAGGTAGAATGCGAATAGACAAGAGAAGCAAAGGTTGCTACTCGAAGGTTCTGAACTTTTACATGAAAGTTGTGAACTTCAAGTTAAAAGTTACGAACCTCTTTTCATAAAAGTTATGAACTTTTATATGAAAGTTATGAACTTTGGTTAAAGGTTATGAACTTTTACATGTGAGTTACGAACTCTTGTTGTCTATTGAGCTTGTTGGCTTGAGTAAACAAATGTTGTTTATTTTATAATTGTGAATTATAAACTTTATAAAGACATGATTATGAAATATAGATTTACATAATTGTCTTTATATGTGGAGCCCATCTGTAACATAAATACTGTAAGGATCGAATCAAATAGTTTGATCCAACCCATTTTGGCAGTGTCGTCTTGGAGACATAAGCAAAGTTGCATTTCGAAACTCCATGAGAATGGACCTTTGGATTCATGAGATTATGAATCATCTTGAATCATGCGAATGTTGTTTATTGTAAAAGATGACAAAAGGTTTTCTTTGCTAAAAGTAGTCAAAGAACAATCGATTTATTAAGCATTATACATGTGGATGTATATGAATTATAAATCAACTGCTAAAGGAGGTTCTAATACTTCATTACTTTCATGGAACTTTTCACTAGATAAGAGTATCTAATGAAACACGAGTTTGGAACTTTTGAAATGTTCAAAAGCTTGTAAAATGAAGTATGAAGTATCTTGACAAGATAGTAAAGTCACTTAGATATGATTCAAGTGCTAAACATTTGAGTCAAGATTTTGACAATCATCTTAGGGGTTGTGGGACTGTCTCACAATTGACTCCTCCAAGTACGCCACAAAGTATGTTGTGTCGAAAAGGGAGTAGTCGAACTCTATACAGATATAGTTCAATCTATGATGAAGTCAAGTTGATCATCGTTTTCTCGAAAATATGCTATTAAAGCAGCTGTGTATGTTGTTCCGTCTAAAATAATTCATGAATCAACATATGAGATATGGTTGGGTAAGAGACCCAAGTTGTTTCATTGAATAAGTTTAGCGCTGTAAAGCTTATTTCGAATAAGTTGGCACCTAAATTTAAATGTCGTATTGTGGATTACTCAAAAGGAAAGTAGGAGTTGTTACTCCTGTGTTTCTTTGGGATACAAAGTAGTTGTAGCTAGAAATGGTTTCCCCTTGAAGAGGGAGTTAATTTCTAGAAGAGTTAGTGGGAGTAAAGTACACCTACAAAACTCGTAATTCACAAAGTGACATTAACGTTGAAGAGGAACATGGAAATGGTTTCATGATCATTGTTGAAATTACACAAGTCCAATGAAAGTCTAGTAGAATACGACATGAATAGGAGAGATATGGATTTCTCAAAATCATGATGTAGTTTTACTAGATTGGTATAAGTCTTCTTTATGAAGAAGCAATGTTAGATTTTGAATCTAATAAGTGACTTGATGCTACAAAGGTTGAAGATAAGTCCATGTCTGACAATCAAAGTATAGACTTTGATAAATCTTTTAGAAGATGTATATGCAATGGTTGCAAATGAGTTTTCAAATTGAAAACCGACATGGATGGTGATCTTCAAACTTATAAAGCACGACTAGTGACAAAAGGGGTTATAAACAAATTCATAGTAGTGACTATGAGGATACGAACAAATTCATAGTAGGACTATGATGAAATCCTCCTTCATCATTAATCATGATCAAGTCATATTGAGTTCTTGTTGCCATATCCGCATAATATGATTATAAAATATGGCAAATGGATATCAAAATCTGTTTTCTACGTGAAAACATGATTGAGGATGTGTACGTGACACAACCCAAAGTTTTGAGCATTCAAAGAATTCAAGTAGCGTATGCAAGTTTCAAAGATTCTTATAAGGATCGAAACATGCATCAAATAGTTGGAGTCATAGTTTTGATAAAGAAATCAAATGGTTTGATTTTATCAAAAGGATGATGAATCTTGTGTTTCAAAAGGATCAGTGGGAGCATATCGGCATCCTAATGCTATATGTGGATGACATATTGCTTGTTTGAAATAACATTCTTACCTTGCAAGAAGTAAAATCTTGGCTAAGAAAGTAATTTCAATTAATGTTTAAGCAAGGCTGCCTATATTCTTGAAATTAGAATCTATATAGATAGATCTAAAAGAATGTTTTGTTTTAAGTCAAAGCATTGAAAGCGTTCAATGAGAAAGACTTAAAAGAAGTTTGCTTATGTTAACTGTGTAAATAGTTGCACATATACAACTGATTGCAATTAGTTGCAATATATCAGTCGAGATCTAGTATTCTCTTAAAAAGAGATGTTATGATTTTGAAAGGTTCAAAATAAAACGATATAGCTAAATATCTATAATAGTAGTCAAAGTATATTGTTACATATGATGTAAAGGAAATTTTGGATGAAGAAGTTCATCACAAAATGTTGTGTTTTGTTCTAAGCATTGCTTATCCTGTGAGACTATTGTAGGGACAATAGTTCAATGCGTAAGAACCTTGTATGACACAAGCATATACTTAGGCGTTTTTCACTAACTTAGAGAGGCTGTCTCTAAAGAGAGAGTGAATACGTGTAAAGTAGCAACGGAAGCGAAAATTAATAATTCATTGACAAAGACTCCTGCACGAGTGAATACATGAAAGTCATGTAGGTCAATGGGTATAAGATACATGTATGATTGGCCATAGTGCAAGTGGGAGATTGTTGGAGATTGTGCCCTAAGGCCAATATTGGATTATGTAATTTGACTTCTAAGATTAATCTAGTGTAGATTAATATTATCATTTATGTTTGTATGTTAGCATTTATGATAAGTATCCATGAATAAATCGTGTTATTCTAAATATCCCTAGTCGATTGTTATTATGGGAATAATAACAAACTAAGACTAGTGTGAGTGATAATGGATATTCATAAGATGAATATAGTGTATACAGATACAGATTATACTCACGGGTAATATGTTAGAGAACATGTTACTGGAGACCCACTATAAGATCAAGTTCATGGTCACGTGTCACAACTGATCTTGATTATAGTAGTGTCATCAGCTGATTCCTTTGACCTGAGGTCACCATGGATTCCGGGATGAATTCATGTTGTGCTTTGACGCAGTCAAACGCTGCTTGTAACAGAGTAGTTATAAAGGCTGTGGTTGGGTACAATATGACTCATGCTTAGGGATGTGAGTGACAGATATGGGATTTTGTCCCTCTCTAACAAGAGAGCGATATCACTGGGCCCCTCGATAAGTAAGACTGTTAAATGCATGGCCGTGCTCAAATAATTGATAAGAGTATCAATTGATTTGTCTGAACAGTTTACTTTGAGATCGAGAAAGCATATGATTAATTATGTAAGATTGACAAGTGTACCATGTCTTATAATTAATCTTGATATCAAAGAGACAAAAGGGAATATGACATTCTATAAATAGGTATTGGATCATTCCAATCATATTAATTGGGTAGTCGTAATGGCTTGCTAGAGTCCGCTTGTGACCTATAAGGACATTATGGTAATTTCCTTATTGCCAATTAATATGATCCTATGGGGTCACACACAAGAGCAAAATGAAGTTCATCTTATCGGGTATAAATTATTATTGGATAATAATTTATGAATGAGAAAGGGAATAAATATATATAGTGATATATATTTATGTATGTATATATAAATATTAATGTGATTAATATTGCATAAAGTATGCTACATATTATAATTTAAATTATATGGAGATGTAATTAATTATAATATTATATATACATATATGTATTATGGAGAATTGATTTGACTTAATATTAATTGAGAATTAATATTAAGTTGTGTGGGTTAATTTATAATTATAACTAATAAGTGTATTAGGGTATAATTATAATTAACTTATTAGGTTATATATATAAGGAAATAATATAACCTAATTGTGATATAACAAAACAAGGATTTCGGCAGCCACACCAAAAGGTGAATAGTGGCAGCCGAAATTCTCAAAAACTCCAAAGAAAAATCTGATTTTTCGCTTTCTCTGTCTCGTTCGAAGAATCGTTCTTCAATCCCGGCGCTAGCACGCGGTGAATGAATTGCTCCGTGTGGATCAACCGTAGAGGGAAGCTATCTTGGTTCCTTTTGATTCAAAACTTTCAAAGAATTAAGGTAATTCTTTAACCCTCCTTCCGATTCAATGCAATGTACATGGGTCCCTGGTGGGGATTAATCTTTTATTTCCGCTGCGCATATTTTGTTTTGTGCGATTAATTCCCAACAGGCAAAAGCTCCAATCACCCCATATCGATCGATAACTCTCCCATGTTTTAATTGAATTTGTTTTCCATACTTGTTATCGGTCCAATTACATGCCTGCATGTTTAGATTCCATGTTCTTTGATTTTTAATGGATGTATGTGGTAAAATTTGGTATTTTGGATGATTAGGGATTTTTGGATTTGATTCGATCCGTTTAGGATCTTTTCTGTTGATTTTGATGTTTTTCCAGAAATCCCAGATCGCCCAAAATCATCAAACTTTGCAAAATGATTTTCGAAAACGCAAAAAAGTACACTGGAATCGATTCTGGAGCATTACAGCTGCCCGACTGTAAGCTACAGGGGCGCAGCTATAACCTATAGCCGCGCGGCTGTAGCCTACAGGGGCGCGGCTGTAGTGGAGGCAGAATTATAGTTTTGCCCTTTTGGGCCCCAAACTTGTAATTTTGCATCCTTTTCTTATTCAGAAATGAATTTTGGCATGTTTGCATATATTTGGACCCTAGATGGATGTTTGATTTAGGCCCACACACGAACGGGACCCCGGGTCCCTGGATATCCGACCCGCTAAAGTTGGGAAAATGCATGTAAATGAGCCAAACCGTTTTTAAAATTAATTTTCTTATCCATAAAACCTACAGGGCGTTTAAAAAACCGTTTTCCAGGTCTAACCGGGCTGACCAACCGGGTCAACCCGATTACCCCCAAATGCATGTTCCCCACTCCTAAAATCGCTATTCTGTCCTATGTGAGTCTTTGGTATGCTTTGATTATTTGTGCTAACCCTATTTGGATACAGCTTTTATGTTTAGTTTTCTTTTTAACTTTTGATGTATTGAATAGATTATCCCGTGTATCTAGGCGATTGTAATTTTTAGATCATCGTGTATTATAGGCGGTTGTAATGGTGAGGTTGAGAGCTTTTTCCTTTTTATGGGTTGTATAATTTGGCCTCTATTTACTTTTCCTGCACTTTTACTTTTCCGCATTTTTATTTTGGTTTTATATTTATGTCATATGTATGACCATTAGCTAATAATAAAAGAAGAGATAAAATGAGTAGAATTAAGTGAATGAAATATCATATTATGAAATAATAATTAAAATAAGTGAGGATTAGTAGATATGTTGCCCGAATCTCGAATCTCTGGATTATGTACTGCGTCTACACTTTGTAGGGAGTTGTACCGGAATTTCCCGGATGAGCTGATCCGGGTGGCGACTCTGTATCTCATCTAAAAATTCATGTTTCGAGATCTTTAAGTTAAAATGGGATTTTCTAAAATGCTTGTTTTCTAAAATTCATGCCTGAAATTAAGTTTTCTACAAAAAATACTTTTCTAATAAAATGAAAGGATTTTCTAAGAAAAATTAAAGACCTGCTTTCAAAACCAAAATATCCACACTTAAGAAAAAAAATCCCTGGTTCCCACTTCACCGCGCATTCCGAAAAAGGTCGTCCACTCACACCCGTACTAGCGATGGAATCAAAGGTTTGAGAGAGAAGATGGGGCTGCAATTTTTGGCTAGGTGTGCTCCACTACATTGACCGAATTACTTAGGGTTATTTTAACCCTAGATGGCCGAAATTTTCATTGAAAATTTCATCCCATTATGCTTTATTTTATGTGAGCTTTTCCTCTTATTTTCAAGCCGAAATCCATTCTCATTCACTTGGTCCAAATTAATTTCAAATGCAATTTTAATTTCAACATGTATATAATATATTACACCATGTAACATATTATTTACATTTAATCAAAGTTGATTTGACTAATTAATTTAACCTATGAATTAAAATTGGATCTTCACAAAATAAACTCATATGTAAACCTATACATATGAAATATTTCCACCTAGAAAATAATCTCATAAATTAATTCATTGAATTAATTATGAGAAGGCTTATACAAATATTAATTTTATTATTATGATCAATCCAATTGATATTTATAATAGAATTAATATAATCCTCTCTCTCCAGTGCGTATACTCCAAGTATACAGGTGATTTCTTAAGTCTGTGTTCAGACGTTCAATGTGTATGATCCCATGGGCCCATCTTTATGTTTGGCAGTGGGCCTATGGCCCACAGACTGCAGGCGGGCTCCAGCAAGCCACTGCAGCCCCCAATTAAGATGGAGATGGCAGTCCAACTAAAATCATAACCCTGTAGTTTAAACTTGTATATCCTATGTCATCGATATCGGTGTCCAACATAGAGGCATGGATTGATCACCCTCTTTTCTGTTCGAACATTTACTTGATCCCGAATGTACTGATGCTCATAAACAAGTTCCAACTTGTTTGGGTATGGCCACACTCTTGTCAGTCACATTCATCAAGAGGCCGGTGATATCTTCTCAGTGGGCTACTGAGTGACAAATCCCTTCTGCATATCCATAGCACTGCCATGCTTAGTGACATACCCGAAAGTACCCATACTTGGCAGCCTTTTATAGGCCCTTTAGGCGTACCCCTAAGTATGCGACCTCGCATGCAGCACCATTATATGGTCAGGTCAAAGGATCCATACAAGTACTACACGAGAATCACTTGTGATACTATACCATGTGGATTTCTCGTTTAGTGGATCTATCCAATACCATGCCCCTTTTGCATGTACCCATTAATTTTGTTGACACCCCATGTCCAATGGCTGGTAAGACACCGCCATACAACCAGATTAATGGTAGTCTATAGTTCCATTCGTTCCCATGATTGGAATAGACTATGGATCTATTTATGGTCATATCATTTTCCCTATCCATGGTCTTACTTCCAAGTGTATGACACTTGTTGACATGGATATGGATATATCCATTGGATACTTTATTTAAAATACATCACAAATATATGATAAATGAATTAATACCTTTATTTATGACACAAAATATGTGTAATACAAATATCTAATAAATGTACAATACAAATACGAGGTCCAATGCCTTGGGACTAAGGCATTTCCAACAATCTCCCACTTGCACTAGTTCCAACTAGGCATGGGCCTAATCCCTATAGATTTAGTGTGACCCTCATGCTTGGGCTGAGCCAACGCCTTGGTCAATGGATTTGTGACATTATCCTCGGTGTCCACTCTATGTAGTGAAATTCCACCTCTTTCTGCGATTTCTCATATGAGGTGAAACTTCATAAGCACGTGCTTTGTGTTCTTGTGTGACCGGCGCTCCTTGGCTTGTGCAACAGCCCCATTGTTGTCACAGAGGATATCAACTGGGCCCTAGATAGTGGGTACTACTCCTAACTCAGTGATAAACTTCCTTATCTATAGAGCTTCCTTAGCTGCGTTGCACGCTTCAATGTACTTAGTTTCTGTAGTAGAGACTGTGATGGTCGATTGCTTAGAGTTTTTCCAGCTTATTGGACCATCATTTGGCAAAAACATGTACCCAGACTGCGATTGGTGCTCATCCTGGTCAGTCTGGAAGCTCAGTGTACCCAGTAACTGACTGCTCTTCCTGACCTCCATACACTAAGAAGCTATCCTTAGTCCGGTTAGGTACTTTAGGATTTCTTTGAAAACCTTTCAGTGATCCTCCCCGTGATCCTACAAGTATCGACTCGTCATACTTAGTGCAAAGGCGACATCAAGTCTTATACACATCATGGAGTACATAATTGATCCTATAGCTAAGGCATATGGGACCAATTTCATGTTCTCCCAATCCTCCCTTGTCTTAGGACAGTTGTTCTTACTGAGTTTCAGCCCATGACCCATTGGCAAGAAACCTTTCTTGGCCCAGTCCATGTTAAATCTCTTTAGAACTTTGTCTATGTACGTGGCCTGACTTAGGCCCACAAGCCGATTGGATCTAACCCTGTAGATCCTGATCCCTAGGATCGTCTCAGCTTTGCCTAAGTCCTTCATTTCAAAGCACTTACATAGCCACTGCTTTACCCCTTGCAGTGTAGGTATGTCGCTTCCAATAAGTAGGATGTCGTCTACATATAGTACCAGGAATGTGACAATGCTCCCACTAATCCTCTTATACACACAAGGCTCATCTTGATTTGGTATGAAGCCATATTCCTTTATAGCTTCATTGAATCTAAGATTCCAACTTCGGGATGCTTGCTTTACTCCATAAATGGACCTTTGAAGTTTGCATACCCTCCCAGGATACTATGGATCGATAAAACCCTTAGGTTGTGTCATGTACACATCCTCGAGTAGCTTTCTGTTAAGGAAAGTAGTTTTGACATCCATTTGCCAGACCTCATAGTCATACCAAGCGGCTATGGCCAGCAAGATCCTGATGGATTTGAGCATAGTGACTGGAGAGAAAGTTTCATCATAGTCTATTCCATAGACTTATCTGAAACCTTTTGCAACTAGACACCCCTTAAAGGTATTATCGGCCTTTAGCTTGTAGCACCACTTGCAACCTATTACCTTAGCACCCGGAGGTGGATCAACCAAGTTCCAAACCTGTTATCGTGCATAGATTGCATCTCTACCTCTATGGCTTTACGCCAATTTATAGACTGCGGGCTTGCCATAGCCTCCTAGTAGGTTTTGGGTTCTTCCTCATCAAAGGCAAGCATCGGTGACGAGGAAACCATACCTCTCTGGTTCCTGACGATCCCTACCAGACCTTTTAGGTCCTTGTGTGGCCTGGTTCAGTGCTTCCTCTTGTGGAAGCTCCACCCGAGCCTCCGAGTTATCCTTTTCAAGAGCTTGTGGGCTTTGAATTTCCCTTAGTTTAACATTGCTCCCACTATCTTTCTTGGAAAAGGAAATCCTTTTCCAGAAAGACCCCTTTTCTTGCCACGAACACCTTGTTCTCGGCGGGGTTGTAGAAGTAATACCCTTTGGTTTCCCTAGGGTAGCCCACAAATAGGCATTTATCGATTTTGGGATCTAGCTTGCCCCTAGTCAATCTCTTGACATGTGCTTCGCATCCCCAAATCCGCAGGAAAGACACATTGGGCTCCTTGCCCGTCCATATACCATATGGGGTCTTTTCCACTGCCTTAGTCGGAGTATTATTTAAAATGAGAGCGCTGTCTTGAGATCATATCCCCAGAAACTTATTGGGAGAGAGGCATGACTCATCATTGAGTGGACCATGTCCAACATGGTCCTATTTCTCCATTCAGACACCCCATTCCATTGTGGTGTTCCCGGAGGAGCGAGATGCAGAACTATTCCATGCTCTCTCAAGTAGGAGTCAAACTCTAGGCTCATATACTTGCCTCCTCGGTCTGATCGAAGGGCTTTTATGGTTCTGCCTAGTTGGTTCTGTACTTCATCCCTAAATTCCTTGAGCCTATCAAGGGTTTCGGACTTATGGTTCATCAGATAAACGTAGCCATATCTGCTAAATTCGTCTGTGAATGTGACGAAGTATAGATGTCCACCTCTGGTAGCTACGCTCATGGGCCCACATGCGTCTGAATGTAATAGGTCCAATAAGCCAGTAGCCCTTTCAGCTTTCTTGCTAAAAGGTACTTTTGTCATTTTGCCTCGTAAATAGGACTCGCATACATCAAGTGACTCCAAGTCAAATGACCCTAAGATTCCAGCCTTATGGAGCCAACTATGCATTTCTCGTTTATGTGGCCTAAACGACAGTGCCAAAGGTAGACTAGATTAAGTTCGTTAGGCTTAACCCTTTTAGTGTTTATGTTATAGACATGATTGGATTCATTCAAATCCAAGATATATAGGCCATTATTTAATAGAGCTTCTCCATAAAATAATCCCTCTCTAGATATAACAATTCTACCATTAGAAATAGAAAAATTAAATCCAGAAATATCCAACATTGAAAATGATATAATATTCCTACACATGGCAGGTACAAAATAACATTGTTCCAAAATCAAAACCAATCCACTGGGCATCATATGGTGATACTCGCTAATCTTTATGGCAGCAACCCTTGCTCCATTACCGACCCGTAAGTCCACCTCCCCCGGTCCCAGTAACCTTCTATTCTTAAGTCCCTGCACATTGCAATAAATGTGAGAACCACATCCAGTATCCAATACCCAGGATGTTGAAACAGTAAGGTTAATGTCTATGACATAAATACCTGACGAAGACACGCCCTAGGTCTTCCTTTGCTCTTCCATCAGTTTGGGACACGATCTCTTCCAATGCCCCGCCTGCTTGCACCTGAAGCAGACATGCTCAATATTTGCCTTATGTTGGACCTTGGGCTGGGCCTTAGGCTTCTTGGCCTTGGCTTTCTTAGCCTTGGCCTTGGCCTTGCCCTTCGCAAGAGGAGGGTTCCCCTTGTTGACCAGTAGCATCGGCGGAGTCTTCTTGATCGACTGTTCAGTAAGCTTAAGCATCCCATGTAGCTCACTAACAGTATGGTTCATCCCTTGCATGTTGTAGTTCAGGATGAAATAATCATAAGAATCCGGTAAGGAAGCAAGGATTGTGTCCACCGCCAGCTCCTGTGAGATGGGCGATCCGAAACAGGCCAAAGTATCTAAATAGCCCTTGATCTTGAGCACGTGTGCACTCACAGATGTCCCAGTCCCCACCTTACAGGAGTGGAATGCCTTATTGGTTAGGTACCTTTCTTGATGAGCTTGCTCTTGAAACATCTCATTCAGAGTTATTATCATAGCATAGGCTTGATGATCCATGAACTGCTTTTGCAGCTCAAGGACCATGCATGCCAACATAAGGCACGTTACATCCCTATTATCCTTAACATGCTCCTCATATTCCTGCAGCTGGGTAACTGTCGGATTACATCCTTGAGGCGCAGCCGGTACAGGCCTTTCTAGTAGATACTCCTTTGACTCTTGTCTTGGAACTATTCTTAAGTTCCTAGACCAGTCTAAAAAGTTAGGACCAGAAAGCTTGTCCCTTTCAAGAATTGATCACAGTGAAAGTGAGTTGTTGTTTGCCATTTAGAAATTCTACACATAAAAAGTTTAAAAGTGTTAATAAAGGACTTTATCTTTATTAATATTTTCCCATATATAATTAATAATGAATCAAGTTATTAATTAATCTGAGTTGTTGGGCTCATGGGCCAAGATCCATATTTCATTAGGATAGAGACAGACGATGGCCTGGAAAAACTATACCTTAACTATTTAGGTAGGAATGCCATCTAATCCCAACCTAAGGACTCCCGGTTTGATGGGCTTGGTGGCACTTACCCATCTGTGCTTAGGGCCAGGAGAATCCTACTACCCACGCTAAGTCAAAACCTCCATCCAAGTGTCGGAGTAACCAATGCTTCAACCCGATACAGAATGACGATACTCCAGTGCATCCAGCGAGGGCATGGTCTACAACTAGCCTATCCCCACTTCGAGCTGGTTTTGAATGAGGGAAGCACTTTTAAACGACTTAGTAATTTCCATTAGGTTATTAGATTCATTTTAATAATGGCTTACATGCATAAGGCGGGTGAGAATGGGTTTGGATCATACATACATACATGCAAACAAACATGAAATATAATCAAATAAGTAAAATGGACTGCTATGGGACTATATTACAACCTAATATAATTCTCGTAAACCTATACTAGAAAATACATCAAGTGGGCCTCCATCTTCCTTCCTTCTGGGCTTGCCTCTCCACATGGGCTCACCATTCCATTGGGCTTCTTCTTCTTTTACAAATTTTATTACAAATAAATAAAATAAAATTACATTAAAAAAAAAAAGAAAAATGACACGCAGGTCGTATTTACCCAAAAAGAAAATACAACCCATCTTGAAATAAGGCCCAATAGCATCCAATCATACATCCATTCAATCATATAAAATGCATCCAATACATCAATTTATAAGCGTGTTATAATTTATAAAACTAAGCCCATTTCAATTATGTCCAAGCCATTATTTTGAAATCGCCAATTTTGGCCCATCATGGTTCTAGCCCTCAACAGGCTTTGAGCCTCCAGCCCAGGTAGATAACTGCTCCCACTGGAATTGGGAAACCATGAGTCCATATCAGCCGTCCGGGTAATCGTGCCAAAAAAACCGAACCAATTTCAATTAACCATATTAATTTCTAAAATTAATATCCCATGAATAAAATTAAAATTTCATTCAAGAAACCATACGCATTTAAATTGCAAAAATTTAAACACGCGAAATTTTAAAACCAATTAAAATTTTAAAACTGGGCCCCGGGCCCGAAACCTGCCAAATCCAAAATATTGGGCCCGGCTCGCTGCAGCTAGGGCAACCGCATTGCCTTAGCAGTGGCTACTGCCGATGTTTCCCCCGCGTACGGCAGCTGCAGGTGGTGATTCCACCACCGGCAGTCCCGTATGCTCGGAAACAGCTCGTGATTTTTTAAATTTCCCAAAAAAAAAATTGCAGCCAAACAACATGTAAGTCACTAAGAAATACAACCATCCAATAAAATTAGATAAACATAAACCTATATGCAAATTTAATTTCAATTGAAAAATTCCAAATGGGGAAAATCACAAACCCCAATCCAAGAAGCCCAAATTAAAATCTCCAATTTCAAAACCAAGGGATTCAATCCAATTAAAAAATTTTCACGGATCAAAAGTCCGCTCTGATACCATTGTTGGGAATTTTCACCGGAAATCACCCGATTAAAGTGGAAGACCGCGATGATTTCCTCAAATCTGTGCCCAGGAGCAATTGATATGAAAATTGTAAAATGAAAATTTAAACTAGAAGAGAATCAATTCTTACCAGGAATATCTCTTCTAATGATGGCTGCAGAAATCAAACTAGATTCCCTTCGTGTTCACGTACACGAATGGCTAACGAACACGACCCGTGCTAGCGATGGAATCAAAGGTTTAGAAAGAAAATGGGGCTGCAATTTTCGGCTAGGTGTGCTCCACTACATTGGCTGAATTACTTCGGCCCATTATGCTTTATTTTATATGAGCTTTTCCTCTTATTTTCAAGCCCAAATCCATTCTAATTCACTTGGTCCAAATTAATTGTTGGGATTTTCACCGAAAATCATCCGAATAAATGCGGAAGATCACGACAATTTCCTCAAATCCGTGCCCAGGAGCAATTGAGATGAAAATTGTAGAACTTTAAAATTAAATAGAAGAGAATTAATTCTCACCCGGAATATCTCTTCTAGAGATGGCTGCAAAAATCAAAGCAGATTCGCTCGGCATTCACGTACACGAACGGCTTTGGAACATGACCCGTGCTAGCGTTGGAATCGATCAACTTTGAGAGAGATGGAGGATGAAAATTTCGGCTAGCACAATTGCTTGCCATGGTCAAATTCAACCCTAGGTATTTTACCTAGGGTGGGCTGAAATTCTCCTTGCAATTTCGGCCCAATTCGCTTCCTTGTTTTATGTTGGCTTTTCTCCATTTAAAACCCAGTCCGATATTAATTCCTTAGGTCCAATTAATTATCAAACCCAATTTCATTTAACTTGTATCCTTAGTATATTATTCCAAATAATGTATTCGATACAATTAAATTAAAATTGACTTGATCAATTAATTATACCATGGAATTAATTTTGACATCCATAAAACAAAGACACATGTAAACCTATACATGTGAAATATTTCCACCTAGAAAATAATCTCATAAATTAATCTAATTAATTATGAGAAGGCAAATCAAATATTAATTTTATTATTATGATCAATCCAATTGATCTTTATAATACAATTAATATAATCCTCTCTCTCTGGTGTGTATACTCCAAGTATACAGGTGATTCCTTAAGTCCGTGTTCAGACGTTCAATGTGTACGATCCCGTGGGCCCATCTTTATGTTGGGAGTGGGCCTATGGGCCACAGACTGTAGGCGGGCTCTAGCAAGCCACTTCAGCCCCCAATTCAGATGGAGATGGCAGTCCAACTGTAATCATAACCCTGTGGTATGAACTTGTATATCCCATGTCATTGATATCGGTGTCCAACACAAAGGCATGGATTGATCACCCTCTTTTGTGTCCGGACATTTACATGATCCCAAATGTATTGATGCTCACAAACAAGTTCCAACTTGTTTGGGTGTGGCCACACTCTTATCAGTCACATTCATCAAGAGGCCGCTGATATCTTCTCAGTGGACTACTGAGTCACATATCCCTTCTGCATATCCATAGCATTGCCATACTTAGTGATATACCCGAAAGTACCCATACTTGGCACCCTATTACAGGCCCTTTAGGCGTACCCCTCAGTATGCGACCTCACATGCAACACCATCATATGGTCAGGTCAAAGGATCCATACAAGTACTACACGAGAATCACTTGTAATACTATACCATGTGGATTTCTCATTTAGTGGATCTATCCAGTACCATGCCCCTTTTACATGTACCCATTAACTTGGTTGACATCCCATGTCCAGTGACCGGTAAGACACCGCTATACAACCATGTTAATGATAGTCTCTAGTTCCATTCATTCCCATGACTGGAACAGACAACAGATCTCTTTATGGTCATATCGTTTTCCCTATACATGGTCTTACTGCCAAGGGCATGACACTTGTCAACATGGATATGGATATGTCTATTGGATACTTCATTTAAAATATTACGCAAGATATATATAATAAATGAATTAATGCCTTTATTAATGACACAAAATATATATAATACATGAATCCAATAAATGTACAATACAAATACAAGGTCCAATGCCTTAGGACTAGGGCATATCCAACATTAATTTCAAATGCAATTTTAATTTCAACATGTATATAATATATTACACCATGTAAAATATTATTTACATTCAATCAAAGTTGATTTGACCAATTAATTTAACCCATGAATTAAAATTGGATCTTCACCAAATAAACTCATATGTAAACCTATACATATGAAATATTTCCACCTATGAAATAATCTCATAAATTAATTCATTGAATTAATTATGAGAAGGCCAATACAAATATTAATTTTATTATTATGATCAATCCAATTGATCTTTATAATATGATTAATATAATCCTCTCTCTCCAGTGCGTATACTCTAAGTATACAGGTGATTCCTTAAGTCCGTATTTAGACGTTCAATGTGTATGATCCCGTGGGCCCATCTTTATGTTGGCAGTGGGCCTATGGCCCACAAACTGCAGGCGGGCTCTGGCAAGCCACTGCAGCCCCCAATTAAGATGGAGATGGCAGTCCAACTGAAATCATAACCCTGTAGTTTAAACTTGTATATCCCATGTCATCGATATTGGTGTCCAACACAGAGGCATGGATTGATCACCCTCTTTTGTGTTCGGACATTTACTTGATCCCGAATATATTGATGCTCACAGACAAGTTCCAACTTGTTTGGGTGTGGCCACACTCTTCTTAGTCACATTCATCAAGAGGCCGGTTATATCTTCTCAGTGGGCTACTGAGTGACAAACCCCTTCTGCATATCAATAGCACTGCCATGCTTAGTGACATACCCGAAAGTACCCATACTTGGCACTCTTTTACAGGCCCTTTAGGCATACCCCTAAGTACGTGACCTCGCATGCAGCACCATCATATGGTTAGGTCAAAGGATCCATACAAGTACTACATGAGAATCACTTGTGATACTATACCATGTGGATTTCTCGTTTAGTGGATCTATCCAGTACCATGCCCCTTTTGCATGTACCCATTAATTTGGTTGACATCCCATGTCCAATGGCCGGTAAGACACCGCCATACAACCAGATTATTGATAGTTTCTAGCTCCATTCATTCCCATGACTGGAACAGACTACGGATCTATTTATGGTCATATCGTTTTCCCTATCCATGGTCTTACTTACAAGTGCATGACACTTGTTGACATGGATATGGATATGTCCATTGGATACTTTATTTAAAATACAGCACAAGATATATGATAAATGAATTAATGCCTTTATTTATGACACAAAATATGTGTAATACAAATATCTAATAAATGTACAATACAAATACGAGGTCCAATGCCTTGGGATTAGGGCATGTCTAACAATATATGCCCTATTTCAAGTTAAAATACAATTACACATGTCTTTCTTTTTAGAATTATCTGTTATAAGTCACATTCTTTTGACTATTTTATTAGTAATATATTTATATTTATTTCAGAACTTTATTGGAGCAATTGATGATATTCACGTACATGCACATGTGAGTTTAGCTGAGCAAGTGCCTTTTTTTGGTAGAAAAGGAATACCAACACAAAATATTATGGTTGCATGTAGTTTCGATATGTAATTTACCTTTGTGTTAGTTGGTTGGTAGGGCACAGCACATGAATGGAGAGAGTATCAAGAAACTTTAAATATTACAGAGGGGTAAGATATCATCTTCTTGATTTCAGATGTGGTGAACCACCGAGAGAGTATCAAGAAACTTTCAATAAAGCACATTGATTATTTAGATGTTGTATGGAGAGGACTTTTGGGGTACGGAAGCTACGATGAAAGATATTAAGAGATATGCCCGCCTATCCATTTGTAATTCAAAGGGATATTGTTGTTGCATCAATGGCATTGCATAATTTCATTCAAAGACATTCGTTAAATGATCCGGTTTTTACAAGATTTGATGAGGCTCCTATTTTTGTGCCACAAGACATATTCGAAGATGTTAGCAGTGATTCTTTATCTTAGGAGAATTCTAGTAATAGTAATGTTATAGAAATGGATTTCATTCACGATGAGATTGCTTTTTCTTTTATGGCACAGAGAAATTAGCAACAATTATGTGTTGATTAATTTTTCGATTAACTTATTATCTATGTATGGATAATTATTGAAAAAAATTATTACTTTATACTAGTCACTGCTAATTAAAATAAATATGTCGTTTATTTATATAATATGTATGTGATGGAGAGATTAATACAAAAAATATTAATATCTAATAATATACAAACCAATAAATAAAATACAATTTTATTTTATATGATGTGTGTGAAAGAAATTACTAATTTCTAATATTATTTAGTTAAAATTAATTTATATCATATATGTCCTTTTATGTTCTTTTATACATTAACGACACTTTTGTAAACAGTTTTACTAAACACCTCACGAACTACTTATAAAAATAAAGTCACTTCAGCGAAAATTATCAAACACTTATCAGTTTTCCCAAACATCACTTTCTCTGACAGCACTTTCACAAATATCAATGCCAAACTGGCCCTTAGAAAATTGTAACCAATGGTTTAGTGACAAAACTTAATGAGTATGGAGTGGGGGCCGGGTGTTCGAATCCTACAACCTCTGGAAACCTAATTTAATAAAAAAAGAATTAAAAGATTGCGAAAGTGCTAACCAAAATCTCAATAAGTCAGAGCATTTACACAAGAATTCTCTTTAATTACAAGAGCTTTACATGCTGATCTCATTATCTCTCCAGTAGCTTGTGCCTCTCACACCTCCATCGAATGCGAAATCAATACTAATCGTAGTTGTTCCAACCACCTGCTTTCATCTCCTCTGCCTATCTATCTTCACCGCATAGAACCATAGTTTTGTTTTGATGGCTTCTCTCGATGGCTTTTTCTATACACCCAATAGGCTTAGTATGAACTCGGATCCACCAGCCAACTTGATGAAAAATTTGTTGATGATCACTAGCAATTGTTAATATATCATATTAGTGTAATTTCGTTTCGCTAAAAAATTTGTTAGTCCCTATGTTTTTCAATATTTACACTAGTTTGTCCACATATGTATTTTAAAGTCCTTATCTTAATCAATTCTGTAGTCAGTCCATTTATTTTCTCATATGAAAGTACAAAACTACCCTTAATTATAAGTAAAAAATATATCTTCTAGTTTTCAGTTTTAATTAAAACATTTCTAATAAAGTTTTTGTAGTACATATATCTACACTAATATTTTTATACTTGTATGTAATAATTATATTTATTTCTAAAACATGGAATAAATAAAATATTATAATATGTAAACTATAAGAACTAATAAATTATTAGTATTTACCTAAGGGGATAATTAAGAATTTATTCTTAGAGTTTCTTTTTTATGGAAAACCTAATTGGTCTGATTATGTTGTTTAGACTGTTTAGTGTTAAAGTTTTATGCATTGCCTATTGGAGAAATTTTACAAAAAAAACCTAGTTTACATGACAATTTTTTAACATTACATTTATAGAAAATTTTTAGCGTAGAATTTTAAATGACAATCCGTGACAACTATTTATTATCGCATAAATTTTTTGTCGGACAATTTATACTGTTATGCAATAACTTTTGTTATCAAACACGTTATAATGATTTTTTGACATTTCATTCTTTAATTTACTATTATCTTTTGTAAAATTTATAGTCATTTTTAACGATTTTCACCTCTTAACTTGAAATTTCTTGACCCTTCTCACTTTCTTGACAAACCTCTTTGGGCTCTTTGGTTTAGAAAGGGGAAAATTAGCTAATATGTGTATAATTTCGTAGTATTATTCTTTCTAGCATCCCCTCCTTATTTGTTTAAAACCTTGTAGTTATTTTATTTTTCTTTTTAACCATTTTACAATCTTTAATATATATTAATTAATAATGGTAGTTTTTATCAATCAATTAGGATAAATTATCCAACAGAATATCTAAACTCAATCATTTAGATATTATCTTCACCGATATTATGTATTATTAAATATTACCCAAAATTATTTTATATATCTTGTTTTCACCATATCTTTCTTTTACTTTAAACTTTCAAGTGAAAATAACCATTTCAAGAGAGGAAGAGAACACTTCTTGTTCTCATCATCATCAACATCACTACTAATTCACTGAGTCCATGGTTTCTCCCATTTCAAAATTTCTTAAAACCTTCATTAAGTCATGCTACTTTGCTCACCTCTTTTCTTCCCATTGAATCAAAACACATAATTCAGGAAGGCTTCATTATCAAAGCCAAATTTCTAGATTTGTTTTGGTTTTAAAATTTTTCTATGTTTTATCTTTTATTGAATGCAAAAATTAATTTTCTATTAATTTTTTTTTCAATTTTTTTTCTTTTGGTTTGGTTCCTCTGTATTTAGATGTAGGGCTTGATGGTTTTACGTAGTTAATGATTCAATGGTCCTAATTCTCTGTATTTAAATATATTTAAATATATGTTGATGGTTTTATGTTGAATATATATTTAAATGTAGTTTATTTTTATTTGTTATCATATTAGTGATAGGAATATATGTATATATGTGTTGTTGTATCATAATATAATTTGTATAGGGACATGTTTGTATATTCTTCACTTGTATTGTTGGGTATAAATTCCCAATCTCAATTCAATATCAGTATGGGGTTTTCCACATCTATCATGGTATCAGAGCACCAAAGGGGCGTAAGAACCGATCGATCCTTTGAAAACCTTAACCTGCTTTGTTCGCCCCTGTTTCGATCATCAACAGGTTTCCATTTGATCTGCAGAGTCCCCAACTGACTTCGTTTTGATCTGCAGAGACGGTATTGTTTGGATGTCGATTTTCTCTATTCGATTCCTTCCCCTGTTTTCCTTTGGCAGCCCCTGTTTTCTTTATCAATCAGCATCGATGTCGACCACAGCATCACTGGTTTCTGCTTCGACTGCAGCAACTCTGCCGGCCGCAATCCCGCCTCCGCTTCCCACCTTGTCCACTCGGATGCCGGCCAAATTGACAACTTCTAACTTTATCTAATGGAAAACGCAACTCCTGCCCATGATCAAAGGAAGCGGGCTTGATGGTCATCTTGACGGAACAGAGCCTATTCCAGCCCTATACTTAGAAAATGGCACAAAAAATTCAGAATATATAAATAAGTCCCTATACAAATTATGTTTATATTGTATTTATGAAATATTGATCGTGATTGTAAAAATTTTTATCTTAAACATAGTTATACATTTACATTATATTTATGTTATATATATGGTATATTTATTCTATATTTACTGTATATTTACATATATTTTCAGAATATTGAATTTTAGATATTTGTGGTATATAAATTTATTTTGACGACGGAATATGAATTGATATTGATTGCAGTTTTCTTTTTGCTCGAAGAGAAGGGATTTTTATATGTACAAATTCTTTTAATATCTTAATTTTCTATCTATATGTTAGTTACATAAGAAATCTATTTAATATATTTTTAATATATTTATTATAGTATCTTATCTATTTTTATATTATCAATTTATGATATTTTAGCTAAAAAAAATAGGGACTTTATTGATTCTTTTATTGTCCACATAATAATAAAAATATTGGTTCCATAGTTTGGTTATTAAAAACTTTATTATTAAACATGGGCCATTTTAAAGAATTTTTCAAATAAACATGCTAATTTTCCCTTTATAAAAGTCGGTGAGTCCTTATAAAATACAAAATGAAAACACTAATTTTCTTGCATAAATAATTTATTTAAATCTTAATTTGCTTTATAAAGGGAATGTATGTGTTTCTTTTTTAAACTTTAATCTAACTCAAAATTTAACTTAACTAATTAAAAACTCTTACGATTTGAGTCACCTTTGATTATTAGTGATTCAAATTAATTTTTTTTTATTTTTTGTTATACATTTTTATGCTATAATGTAGTTTATTATCTCAATTAGGATTACAATTTTAAGGGCTTAAATACATACATGAGTTGTAAAGGAATACAAATACTGGCGCTCTCTTTGATTCAATTGTTGCTCTTTGTTGTTTGCTATTGCGGTTAGCTGTTTGCTAATTAATAAGTTTTTGGTATAATTACAATAAATTGTTAACGCTAGAATGTAAAATGACTAATATAGACACGTAAATAAAATCAAATGAATATGTAATGCAATATTTTAGCAGATAGAATAATTACAAAGGGAATAAAACTTAGACCATAAATTACTACAAAAACTTATATTCGGCAATTCACACCTTTAATCCACGATGTATATATCACATAATATAAATTATTTGCTAAGAAAAGAACTTCTGCTATCATTATAAAGCTAATTACTTATCATATTCATAAGTTTTTTTTTTTTTTTCTTTGGTCGGCAAACTTTAATATAAATAACTCCAACATCTTCTATTTGCAGAAAAACAGAAAACAACAGTTGTCGGAAGGAGTAAGAAGGATAAAGATAATTAATAAATAACTAAATTACAAATTTGAATGAGGGATAAGATACCTGAATTATTTGTTAATCCAAAAGATGGATCAATCATCAATAACTGAGAATATAACTTTCTTCACCATTTAGAAATGTGGACTGAAGAAGAAAAAAATTGAAGACTCACTGCTTTATGAATGTCCAACGAAGAAGAAAGCTGAGCCTTTTAAAGTTAAACAACCGTACTACTATATTTTTTTTTAGTCCTACGAGGTGATCTAATTGGACCCGTACCACCGCAGCGGGTACCTTTATATCTAAATCCATAGCCAGACTAATTCCCGCTTAAGACGTGTCAGATCCATTTTTGGGTGTACCTCTCCCAAAGATGTTGGTACCAACGCAAAGGTCTGAAACTGAAATCTCTTTACTTTTTGGTGAAAAGATAAAATGAATATTTATTCTTTTAGCTTTTGATATTCCTGAAATTTTACATATACCATATTTAAGATTTTGAATTGAATTAATAATTTTTTTAACACATTTCTTCTTGGTGGGATGCACATGCACATGTAATTAACAAAATTTAACCGAAGGATCAAGTAATTTCGTGTGTGAAATTAAATTATAGGCCAAATACATAGATACTCCCTGAACTTGTCCAAAAACACCTACTGCCCTCCTGAACTTTTAAAATGTCGTAATACCCCCTTGAACTTTAAAAAAGTGACCCAGTTTATACCCCCTTGAACTTTAAAAAAGTGACCCAGTTTACCCCCTTGCTGCCACATGTCACTCAATTATTGATTGTCTCATGTTTGACTTTTCAAAGCAAACTCTGGTTTTTATAGGACTTAGGGGGGCAAACTAGGCCAATTTTAAGAAATTCAGAAGGGCCATTAGGAAATTTTCAAAGTTCAAGGGAGCAGTAGGCGTTTTTGGCCAAGTTCAAGGGTATCTATGTATTCGGCCTAAATTATATTCCACGACATACATTTTTTAAAGCTAACGTGTTTGGGTTTAATTGGCGGTTAAAATTTCGAAAATATATAAACAAAAGTTTATTAATTTGTGTAAATTTCTCAAAAATTTTAGCGGAAAATTTATATAATATCCTAACTGTAAAAAAAAAAAAAAAAAAAAAAAAAAGGAGTAGTGGATAATAGTCTAGAATGCATTACAACGCATAAATTATATACTTTCTTGATACATTTTGAACCTTTTTAACTTGAGTAGAAAAAAAAATCTAACCGACACAATTTTAAGTTTGATCCTTTTGCCCCTTCAAGTTGATTAAAATGTGTATTTTGCACTTATTATATCATATGTGGTGTTGATGTGACTAAAGGTGTGTATTCATATATTACTCAATCACATCGACACCACGTAAGATATGATGGATGCAAATACTCATGTTCATCAAGTTGGCAAAGCAGAAAGGTCAAATTGGTTTACCACCTACGACACTATAGGAAAAATGTGAATTACAGACCGAGCTAATCCATGCTTATGCTGTTAGACTGAAATTCCATAGTTAGCGACGGAAAAGAAACGGTCTAAGTCGCTGGCCACTAAAAGTTTAAGATTGTTTTTCATTGAAAACAGTTGCTAAGTTTGAGACTATCGTTGTTTCCAAACGACGGCCAAATTTGCAACTAAATGTTGATAGCAAAGTGGTTTTAGGCGCTTAGCTGGGAATTCGATTATGGTTGTTTGGTTATGAATTACCTTGGGAAGTTTATTTTTTCCTCGATAAATTCTTTTTGTGTGCATGAATTATGTATATTAATATTATTAAATTATAAGATTATTAATTATTTTATGAAATCATAACAAATACTTAAGCAATGCAATAGAGTTAATTAAATGAAGTCAGAATTTCATAATGATTATACAACAAATGTATAGATTAACATAAACAGAATAAATAAACAGACTTACAGTTTTTATGCATCGGAAACACGTTTATGGAATGGATCTGAACCACACGAGAAACCAGATCATTCTGGTTGCCTTTTCTATGAGTGTATGAATACACTGAGTACAGGCTATCTTCGTGAATTCTTCCGATGAACGAAGAAGTATATCGTGTTTTTTCTTTAGGGACGTTTTCCCCGGAACTATAAGGAATCTCTATGATTCTCTCATCCTATCGAAATAGAGAAACTTCTTCTCTATTTATAGTGGAAATCCCAACTTCCATCTATGTATAGGGTCGGACCAAATTACATATTTGGTCCCTGTAATTTACACATAATTACAGTTCAGTCCCTGCCATTCCAAATGTCATGGGCGGACCAAAAACCAACATCTCCCACTCGCACATGACAAGACACACTTTCATTGCGATTGAGCACATATACTTCTTTCAATTCTTGTTCGACGAATTCACACGACCAGTCAACGTAACAGTTAAACCTTTGAAGCTCTCCTTCATCGTTCCACCTTTAGCTTAACGTGACTTCCCCCTAGTCCATTTTCCATGACCACTATTTTCGACTCACTTTTGATCTCATGAAATCATTCATATACACTGCATACCTTTTCCATGAAAAAGTATTGAGCTCGAGTGTTATATGATTACTAAGTGACATGTTACTGAAAATGTACTTCCTTTCTACAAATAACCTTCCACCATATGTCCAATGCTTATCTGACTGGTCCTTATATGCCCGTTCATAGCTAACGAAGCCTGGTTTAGGGTTCCAATCAAGTTAATCATTAGACATATCCTTCTTGCTATTTACAAGAGTCCTTAAGGGTGAACTTGAAACTCATAGTTTCATTTGGGTCTCACAATAGGAAAGTTGAGATCAATTTTTCCATCCCTTGGTCGGCTCTTACACATATTAAACAAATATACCATAGTGTTGATCCATGCAGGATGTATGTTTCATGAACACTATGCGAAAGCATTCAGTCTCTGGATATGACTCATGTATCAAGACCTCTAGTCCACTTTTAAGCCTTTCACAGGACAGCTTTCGGTATCAACGAAATGATGATATTACACAAAATATCATATATGGAGTAACTCACACTCCCACTTTTACCTATGGACACACAATTCATAGTAAAAGATTCATCCATGTGAGTAGATGACATTTCGCCAACATACTGAACTATACTTAATAGCTCTTTGTGCATCGCTTTAAATAGTGAATGAATATGAACACAACAAATAACTCACATTCTATTCCAATAGAATTTACCAAAGTTATTACAATTGTTCAAAAACAACAACATGTTCCTATAACCTATGAAGACCAAATTCCAAAATGTGTTTACTAAAAACATTTGGAACTATTGGCTTCGTTAACGAATCTGTAATCATATCACCAGTTGGAACATGCACTAACTTATTTCTCTGTGCTACTTTGTCTTTAACAAAATGATAGTTTATATCGATATGCTTGCTTTTCCATGATAACAAGGATTCTTGGAATAAGTTATCAATGCAGTGCTGTCGGAATAGATAGTTGTATATTTCCCTTTAGGTAATAGATCCAAAAGATCTATGAAGCGTTTTAACCAAACCGCTTCTTGTATTGCAGCTGCTATAGTTACATATACCGACTCCATAGTCGATAATGCCACGCAAGCTTGTTTCTAGCTACACCAGGAAATTGCACCATTTCCTAGAGTGAAAATATACCCAGACATGGACTTCCTCTAGTCTTTATCAATTCCGTGACCAGCATCTGTGTATCCCTTTAACTGCAGATCCTTTCCTTGGTAATAAAGGGAATAATTTGAAGTCCCCTTCAAATATCTTAATATCCTTTTCACTGCTGCCCAATGCTTCAAACCTGGATTAGCTTGATAACGGCTTGCGAGACCCACCGCAAAACCTATATCAGGTCGTGTACAAATCATAGCATACATCAAGCTACCAATTGCACACCTATAAGGAATTCTCTCCATCCTTTTAGTCTCTTTTGGAGTCATGGGAGACATACTAGTGATCAATTCCATACCTTTTGCAATAGGGGTTTGGATCGGGATCACAATGAGCCATACCAAACCGTTCTAAGATATACGTCTCTTATGAAAGAGACAATAATCTCTTAGATCGATCTCTTGAGATCTTAACCCTAAGAATGTAATTAGCTTCTCCTAGATCCTTCATCTCAAATTTAGAAGACAACCAAGTCTTTACTTTCTTAAGTAAGGAAGTGTCATTTCCTGCTAACAAAATATCGTCAACGTATAACGTTAGAATGACAAACTTCCCTTTGTTTTCATGCTTGATGTAGACACACTAATCTACATTAATAATCGCTTCATGGAAATGAAAATACCATTGTCTTGAAGACTGCTTAAGGCCATAAATTGATCTTTTCAACTTACAAACCTTATGTTCTTGACCCTGGACAATCAAACCTTCAGGTTGAACCTGTAGGCATTCGTCACAGGAAACCGACCGATGAAAGCGGAAATACGCGTTGATTTCCTCGAATCCGGTCCCAGGAGCTTAAGATGTGGAAATAAAAAACATAAAGCACAAAGGAGAGAGTATAAAAAAACTTACCACAAAGTCTCTCAAAGAGACGGATGCGAACTGTAGGAATCAAAGCAGACTCCCTCCAACATCACATACATGAACGGCTCTCGGACCGAAACCCGTGCTAGCGACTCGGACAATTTCAAAGAGAGGGAGAGAAGGGTTGCACACTTAAGACTTATGGATGTCCTCTATTTCTTTCCAAAAGAAATAAGCCATCTCTCTCAAGTAAGCACCCAAGTTTCTTTCCAAAAGAAACAATCCATAAAAGGTGGGCAAATTATTTTCTTAAAACCCCAAGATATGGACAGCCAAAAGATGGAGAAAAAGTGGCTTCACATTTTTCCCAAAGAGATGGGATAATGTAAAAACAAAGAAAGCAAAGTGCAACTTTCTTTCTCTTAAGTCAAAACCATGACTCATCACTTTTCACTTCTTATCATCCACCAAATGTGGCGGCCAAGCATGGATAAAATGATGGCAAAAACTTTTCCATCCTTAGAAAATGAGATGGATGAGTATAAAGTAACAAATATCCATTTTGTCACTAAGCATGAGTCGCTGCTTTCCAATTGGTCCAAAAGAGGCAAAGTCTCACTTTGCTTCCTTTAGTCCAAATGGTGACTCACCCTACTCATCCTTCCACATTCGGCCAACATACAAAAATGGTGATCTCACATTCATCATTTCCTTACCATAAGGAAAAGAAAGATGCAAGGTAGCAAAGTCCAACTTTGCTACATCATATGTCATACCAATGACTCACCATTCTTTAATTGGTCCATAAGAATATGTCATCATCATTTTTGTCCATAAAATGACTCACCATTCTTACCAATTCCATGCAAGATTTCGGCCAACATATCCCACTCAATGTAGACTTTATTCCTTTAAAGTCCAAGCCTAATTTTAATCCCATTGATTTAATTAATTTCAAATGCAACTTTAATTTAACATGTATGCATATATATATTATACCATATAATATATTACATACAATGAAATTAAAATTCATTTGACCTATTAATTTAATCAATGGATTAAATTAGACACACATAAAATGAGATGCATGTAAACCTATACATGTAAAATATTTCCACCTAGGAAAAAATCTCATAAATTAATTCATTGAATTAATTAAGAGAAGGCCGAAATTAATATTAATTATATTATTTTGATCAATCCAATTGATCTATATAATATAATTAATAAACCTCTCTCTCTTCAAACGTGTATACTCCAAGTACACACTTAATCCGACTAGTTAAAGTCTAGACGTTCAATGTGTACGATCCGATGGGCCCGTCTTTATGTTGGCAGTAGGCCAAGGCCCACAGACAACAGGTGGGCTCTAGCAAGCTACTGTAACTCCTAAATAAGATGGAGATAGCAGTTAAACTATCACTGTAACCCTATAGTTTGAACTTGTATGTCCCATGTCACTGATATCGGTGTCCAACACAGAGGCATGGAAGTATCACCCTCTATATGTGTCCGGACATTTACTTGATCCCAAATGAACTGATGCTCACAAACAAGATCCAATCTTGTTTGGGTGTGGCCACACTCTTATCAGTAACATTCATCAAGAGGCCGGTGATATCATCTCAGTGAATTACTGAGTGACATTCCCTTCTGTATATCCATAGCACTGCCATGCTCACTGACACACCCGAACGTACCCATACTTGGTACCCTTTTACAGGCCCGTCAGGCATACACCAAAGTGTGCCACTTCACATGCAGCACCATCATATGGTCTGGTCAAAGGACTTATACAAGTACTACACGAGAATCATTTGTGATACTATACCATGTAGATTCCCGTTAAGTTGATCGATCCAGTACCATGCCTTTTTTGCATGTACCCATTAACCTTGTTGACATCCCATGTTCTATGACCAGTAAGATACCGCCATACAACTAGGCTAATGATAGTCTTTAGCTCCATTCATTCCCATGATTGGAACAGACTACGGATGACTTTATGGCCATATCGTTTTCCCTATCCATAGTCTTACTGCCAAGTGCATGACACTTGACAACATGGATATGGATATGTCCATTGGATACTCTATTTAAAATATAGCACAAGACATATAATAAATAGATTAATGCCTTTATCTCTTGACACAAATTGTATAATACATAAAGATCACATTAATGTACAAATGTATTATACAAACACAAGGACCAATGCCTCGGGACTAGGGCATTTCCAACAGAACCATATAGATTTCTTTGTTCAGTTTTCCATTTAAGAACGCAGTCTTTACATCCATTTGATGTAATACAAGGTCCATACATGCTACTGTAAGCGCCGAAATTTTCCATCCTCAAAAAAAAAAGTGCGTGTGTCACACGACTGTAACGTCGGAGCAGGTGCAGGAGCCCATACCTCTACAGCAGAAAAATGGAGGAGAGAGGGGAGCAATTAATGCTCCACCTCTTGCAGCAAGAAAGTAGGATAAGAGGAGAAAAGAAAGAGAAGATAGGGGACTTTTGGCTTTGGAATTGCTGATCTTAAAGAGAGAGATTTGGGAGAAAAAGGGAGGAAAAGGAAAATACACAACTTCAAGCATTCTTTTTCTACTTTTTTTCTTGTTAAATCTTAAGGTTTGGATTAAAAATCTATTAGAAATCAATAGGTTAATAATCTGACTCTCTAAACAAATTAAATTTCGGACTAAAAACTTTAAGAATCCTAAGCATTTTGGAGATTTTGGACCAAAACTTCTCAACTTCAATTCAAGAGGAAAAGAGCAAATTTAAGTGGATTGGTGCGACGCCAGGGGTCATTCCTACGGTGGATTAGCGCATAAGAGGTAAACACACTTCATTCTCTCTTTTGTTCATGCTTTCTGGGTGATTGGATGTGATTTGGTGCATTTTATTTCAATTTTTGCGTTTTCTATTTCTGGAAATCAAGAACAGTCGTGCGACTGTTCTTGAGTTGATGAACAGTCGTACGACTGTAATTACAGTCATACGACTTAGTTACAGTCGCATGACTACAATGCTCCTTCAGGAGCAGAATTTCCATTTTAATCCCTAAAAATTTCTAAAAATTCCTAAAATTCAGAAAAATCAAAAAATATCAAAAATGAATTTTGTTGTGTGCATTCACTAACTTATATTTAATTTCAAGTAAAATTGCATTTAGAACAGTACAACAACGGAGACCCGATTCTCTTGAAAACCGACCCACCTGACATGTTAAAATTAAATTAAACTAGAAAATGTTTTCAAAACGATTTTCTCACAAAACCAAAATACAGAGACGTTTCAAAATGTTTTCCAGGTCTAACCGAGCCGGCTAGCCGAGCCGACCCGGTTATCTCCCTAAATGCATGCCCCCGAATTCTAAGTTCCCAATTCTGTCATATTTGAGTCCTATTTGTGGCGTGCCGTAAACTGTGCTAACCCTCTGTTTTGCATTTTTTTATTTTATTTTTCATTTTTGATGTATTTAATAGAATTATTCGTGTATTTTAGGCGATTGTAATTTTTAGCTAAATCGTGTATTTTAGGCGGTTGTAAAAGTGAAGTTGAGAGTTTTCATTTTCTATTCGATTGGGTTCTAAGCCACTTAAATATTTATTGTTTTACTTTATTTTTATTATATCTGTATGCGCGCTGTATGCTTAAATTAATGCAATAAAATTGACTTTTAGAATTATGAAATACCATCCATGAACATTGGCCGTATTTATTTTAATTAGACACAAAACAAGGGACTTGTTCGGACCTAGATTTTTGGATAGCGTAGCGGCCGTTTGTCCGGTTCAGCTACGTTATAAATTTCCCGGTTGAGCTGAGCCGGGTGGCGACTCCTACAATATTCATCGAGACTTAGGTCTCGGTTCTTTTAAGAAATAATTCATTTTCCCAAAAACGGATTTCCATTTATAAAAACTCCACGCTAGGGAGGGTTGCCCGATCTCAAAGCTCCCTTCCAAATGAGTTTCGCGTTTCGTTGAAAACGTCGTCCGCTCACAGTAGCGACTCCGCTGGGGACTTTCTTACAAAAAGTTTTCTTAAAAACTTAAAAGAATTTGACAAGCCCTGAAAAGTGTCTAATTAAAATAAGGTGGATGATTCTTGATTGGTATTTTATTTTGCATTCTTTTAGTTAGACATGCTTGCATTAGGTTAAGTATCCATTTTTAGCCCGCTGGATTGTTGAAGTGTCGCCTAAGTTCCTCTTGGTCTTAGGGGCACAGATACAAAACACCACCCATAGCCTCGTACGAACCCCTTCGTTCGGACCCTTGAGTGGGGAGAAGTGAGGAGTATATCTTGCTATGGGAGCCTTGATTTTAACCCGACTTGGATCGAACTCAAATAGGCAACCTTAGTTGGATTCCCTTAGGATACCAAAATAAATCATGTGAATAATATAAATCGCGCCTTCATCATCCCCGGTTGATGATCGAAGAGAACCCCACCTAGGACTCGGTTAGAATTTTTTAGACTGACCACGTTTGGAGGAATAAGGTTGGAAGAATACGTTTTGTGTGCTATGTGTTTCTCGTCATCCCGTGACACATCACGCCTCTCGACATTTCATGACATACCATAATCAACATTTTCCATACACATGACATACCATACATTAAAAATTTGTGTGATAATTAACCCACATTTTTTATGCAACCACTTGCATTTTATTTTCGCGTGTGAAAACATCAAATCATCCATGTGCCATTCATACTAACCATTTCTTTTTCAGCCATGACATTATATTTGTGTGATTAGCATTTTTCCACATAAGCATACACGACATCATTATGTATGTCACGCATTCTAACCACGTTTTTGGGCAGCCATTTGCATTATTGTGTGTCATAAGCATTCATAACATATCACTTAAATTAAATTAAGGACATTCCAAGGATGCCTATCACGACTATTTCATTCCATAGCATATTGGGTATCCCAAAATTACCCATGTTTTGTCAATGCACTGGATTGCATTCGGCCATTTCACTAAATCATTTCATTCAATAGAGACCCCAAGGGTCTTAGGTCCATTTTCGTGTAACAAGCTACACAATGCACTTCACGACACCATCATAAACATCATATAACACCATGGTCCATATCGGACCATTGCATAACATTAATTTATCATTCAAGGTACTCCCCGAGTGCCTAATTAGTGTGCATATAGGTTCATAACATTACCAAATCATAAAAGGTGTTCCCCGAATGCCGAACCTCAGTCCGTGTCCCTGTCACACGTGACTTTCTTATAACATCATTTCATATCATACGCCACAAAAGCATCAGAACTCTATCCATGGGCCGGCCCCAGGTGACCATTTCATCTCATTTCATAGACCTACAAAGCGTCAAAACTTTATCCGTGTGTCGGCACGCACGTGACCATTTCACAAAATTCATTAGGTGCCCAAAGGCGCCAAACCCATGTCCGTGTGACGGCCCACACGTGATATTTTGTATAGCATTGGGTAACCTTGGAATGTCCCAAAAAGGAAAATAATAATAAAAAAAGAAAACCATTCATATCATCATTTCACCCATAACATCATTTTTCATCCATTCATCATAAAGCACTTTTAGTGTCTCATTGTTCATATCCCCATGCCATTCATTCATGTCCCTAACACTTCTCGTATGATGCCAAGCAGGATAAACTGGAGCGACCTTGGTCGAGATCCCAAGCTTTGAGGGCTGCTAGAGAAAGAGGAGCAGTAGAACCAGAAAGTGATTCCGATTCCAGGGAAAGTGTGGAGATGGCTAATCCGACACCAAGCCTTGCCGATGCCCTTTAAGATTTCCTGGGATCTCAAGATATCCGAGATATTCTTAAAGAAGAGATGCAGGCTATGGTAAGAGAGGTTGGAGAAACCGGTGGTAGTGGAGCCGAAAAGGAAAAGGAGGCCGAATCATCCCCGCACGGTGGTGATAATTCGGCTAGTTTCAAAAGGTTGCAAGAAATAGAGGCAGCCATGGAGCAAAAAATGAAAGAAAAATGCTCAGAGTTAGATGAGGTTGTGGCCCAGCTGAATAAGGGGGCCAGTGTCAGTGCAGAATCTAAGAAAGGGGTGAATGTTGATGCCATAATCAGCAAGGGCATTGAGACTTTTCCCATTGGTTTCCAAGTGCCAAAAGTGCCTTCTTATAAAGGAATGGGCACACCAGAGGCCCATGTGAACCTATACGCCCAGCTCATGCTGACAGCGGGCACCACAAAGCAGCAATTGATTAGTCTATTCCTGACCACATTGGAGGGAGGAGCACTAGGCTGGTATAACTCCTTATCAGAAGAAGAGCAGTCAGATTAGGAGGTTTTGTCAGCAGCCTTCATTAAATATTACAGCTTCAACACTAAAATTCAAGTGAAGCTGTATGACTTGGAGCGGATCAAGCAGAAACCCAATGAGCCTTTTGACGAGTATTACCAGCGATGGATGAATAAGATGATCCTTCTGAAAAACCACCCAGATGAAGATGAACTGATACAGAAGCTAATTGATGGCAGCAAGGACATCTTCAAAAACAATATGAAGTTTCATCCGTTCAACGAGCTTAGTGAAGTCTGCAGTATGGCAATGAAAATTGAGCGGGATGAAAAAGAGAAGGCAGCCAGTCATAAGGGTGGCAGAAGCTCAGGATATAATTCTGGATATAGATCAACTGTTGCAGCCAAGTCCGGTGGCGGTTCTAGTTCTGGTGGCAAAGGGGGGCAGACCTCAGAAGTGAAGCAAGTAGAAGTTGCTACAGTAACCCAGCAACAGAGCAATCAGAGCAGGAATCCGGGAGGACAGGGCATATCGCCTTGGACTCTTCCTTTGGTGAAGATATTTGCTAAGTGCATAAATGGTGGGTTGCTACAGTCCTTATGGCCATTCGAAAAACCTTCTGAGGCAAATAAGGACAATTTCTGCACATATCATGTCATTGCTGGCCACAGAACTAACAATTGCTACAAGCTGAGAGACACCATTCAAAAACTGATAAATGAAGGGAAACTGCAAGAGCCAGCCAAGCCCAGCACGAAGACCAACCCACTACCGGCATTTTAGAAGCTAGTCAACATGGAACATTTAGGGCTGCTAGCTAATTTTATCTTTGTCCAAGTCCTTCAAGCAAATCCCGCGATTCAGGCCATGGCAATTGGTGATGCTAAAGTCGAACCAAAACGTGAGGAGAAGGTGCAGCAGAAGGAAATCAAGCCGATAAGCTTGAATGACCTTGACTCTGAAGATGAATATGAATATTTTGGCGGAGAGGAAGCAGTGAAGCCACCGGCCATTGAGAAGCTGAAAATTCAGGAGGTCCAGAACGTGACCCTAAGTGGTAGGGTGTATCAACCGGCATACCAAGCAAGAGACAAGCCCTCGGTAACTGGATCGGGTAGTACATCTGCACTGGAGGGGGTTGAGAAAGAAGACCTAGTTATTTTCCAATTGAAAAAGACTCCTACACAAGCAAGTCTGTGGCACTTACTTATGACCTCTAAGGAGCATAGGGAGGCCTTAATCAAGAAGTTGTCGGAGATTGAGGTCTCCCTTATTTCATCTCCAGAGGCGATGTGCTTTCTACTGGATAAGGTCCATTCTGGGACTCCTGACATTATTTTTTCTGAGAAAGATCAGCACGGTGAAGGAAAGGCTCACAACAAGGCCCTTTACATTAGAGCTTATGTGATGGATAAGGTGATGCCATGCGTTATGGTGGATGATGGCTCAGCATTGAACATATGCCTACTAAAGATGCTACCATTTTTGGGCCTGAATAAAGATGTAATGAAAAAGTCCTCAACAGAATCCGGGCATACGATGACTCCAAGAGAACAATGATAGGGACCTTTGAAACGGAAGTAGAGGTTGGACCAATTAAGTCCATAGTCGTTTTCACAGTGATAGATATCCCGATCACTTTCTCCCTACTGCTAGGAAGACCATGGTTCCACCCTCTAGAAGGTTTCCCTTCTACCTTGCACTAGAAAATTAAGTTCTCAATAGATGGCAAAATTATGACTGTTGAGGCGGACGCCCAATCAATGATTGCTACCGTGAATGAAGGAGTTGTCCCTTTTGGCAGATTTCAAGTTGCAATGATCGGAGAAGAGGAAACTACAGATGCTCCCCTGGTCATCTATGAAAATTATATGCCGGAGTGGCTATCCCGATATTTGCACAAGCAGAATTTTGTCCCGGGCATGGGACTTGGAATCAACTTATAAGGAGTGCCTAAGTTTAACATCGACTCAGGAAAGCCAAAGCAGTTCGGCCTTAGGTATACAGAGGAGACATCTAATCAGAAGAACCCGAGAAAGGGCAAGAATGGCAAGGTTATGATGAAACCATTCCTAAAAGCAGGATAAGGGCTATATAATGGCCAAGCTGAACCAGTAAGAGTCGCAAACATTGAACACCCCGGCTTTGAAATATTTGCTGATGTTGTAGATTTTGGGAAAAGCCGAGAAGAACCAATAGCCCCTGTGATGGTAAAAGAAGCAGCTGCTGAGTCTGATGTTCTGCAATGTGAGCCGCCTGAAGTGATGGCAAAAATAGTGGAAATGGCCAAAGAGAAAAATGCAGAAGTCTGCAATGAAGCTGCAGAATTAATTTCAGGTGCATTGACTACTGCATTAAGCAAGGCATTTGGGAAGTCCAAAGAAGGGTTTGGCGAAGAGCTGATAGCCAAGGTGAACCTGGACTCTATGGTCGCCGAATTAGCCAAAATCATGGAACATGCCAAGGCACAGGTAGCTGGAAAAGAAGCTGAAGCAGCTGCAGACCTTGATGATGCGCTGAAGGTGAAAATGGAAGCTGAAGAAGCACAAGGCCGTCCGCCTGTAGAGGATGAAAATGATTTTGTTGTATTTGTTTCCTCCATATTCAATGTAAATGATGTACTTTATGATAAGTTCAATGCAATGAAATCTCAGTTTGCTTACTTATGTGATGTTTATCCTGATAATTCTGTGCATGCATTTAAATCACCATAAAGCATATTTAGCATACATGACACTGCATTGCATGAAATCAACATAAGTACAGATGGAAACCCCAAAATGGTATTCATTTCACATGAGCTAAAACCCCAAAGAAGAGAGAGAACTAATAAGAATATTACAGAAACATGTTAAAGCTTTCGCTTGGTTGTACGAAGACATGCCAGGTGTAGACACAGAGATAGCAGTGCACAAGATTCCAACAGACCCTAAGTTCAGGCCAGTAAAGCAGAAGCTAAGAAGATTGAGGCCAGAATGGGCTACACTGGGAAAAGAGGAAGTGGCTAAGCAGATAGACGCCAAATTCCTTAAAGTGGTAGAGTACACAGAATGGCTAGCCAATATCGTCCCAGTGCCTAAAAAGGATGGAAGGGTCAGAGTATGCGTCGACTACCGGGACCTGAATAAGGCGTGTCCAAAAGATAACTTTCCACTGCCTCATATTGATGTCCTGGTTGATGGTGCAGCAAAAGCGGCAATGTATTCCTTCATGGATGGATTTTTAGGGTACAATCAGATCCTGATGGATGCAATTGACAAAGTGAAGACATCATTCATTACAGAGTGGGGTACTTTCTGTAACAAAGTAATGCCCTTCGGGTTAAAGAATGATGGAGCTAAGGGTATGTCGATGATATGCTGGTTAAATCAGCAACTCGGGAGGAACATCCTGTTATCCTGGTTGATGGTGCCGCAAAAGCGGCAATGTATTCCTTCATGGATGGATTTTTAGGGTACAATCAGATCCTGATGGATGCAATTGACAAAGTGAAGACATCATTCATTACAGAGTGGGGTACTTTCTGTAACAAAGTAATGCCCTTCGGGTTAAAGAATGCTGGAGCTACTTATCAAAGGGCTGTCACGACTCTACTGCATGATATGATCCACAAAGAAGTCGAAGTGTATGTCGATGATATGCTGGTTAAATCAGCAACTCGGGAGGAACATCCTGTTATCCTGGATAGATTTCTTACACGCATTGGAGAATATAATTTACGACTTAACCCCAAGAAGTGCGTATTCGGAGTCACATCGGGGAAGTTATTGGGTCATGTAGTCAGCCAGAGGGGAATAGAAATAGACCCTGACAAAATCAAAGCCATTCAAGATATGCCAGCGCCAAAGACAGAAAAAGAAGTACGGTCATTTCTAGGCTCCTTACAGTACGTCAGTCGTTTCATAGCACGGTTGACTTCCACTTGTGAGCCAATTTTCAAGCTATTGAAGAAAGATCAGCCGATTGTGTGGGACAACAGATGTCAGTTAGAATTCGAGAAAATCAAGGCTTATTTGGTAAAGCCACGAGTTCTGAGCCCACCCATTCCAAGCAAGCCTTTGATTTTGTACTTAGCGGTTGAAGATTCCTCTATAGGGGCAATGCTGGCACAAGAGCAAGACGGGAAAAAGGAGTTGCCTATCTACTACCTCAGCAAGAAATTGCTGGAGTATGAAACCAAGTACACATTGGTGGAGAAGACATGTGTGGTGATGATCTGGCTAACTAAGAAGCTGCACCACTACTTCCAGTCATACAAAATACAAGCTGTGGCCAAAGTGGATCCAATGAAGTATCTTTATGAAGCACCGGTGCTGGTTGGGAAGTTATCTAGGTGGCTATTGTTCTTATCAGAGTTCAACATCTAATACATCACTAAGAAAACCATCAAGGGGCGAGCCGTGGCAGAGTTTCTGGCAAATCAGCCGCTGGAATCAGATTACATAGAAAATCTGGAGTTCTCGGATGAACAGTTGGCTATGGTGGAAGTAAAGAGATGGGTTATATGCTTCAATGGTGCCGTGAACAGAAAGGGTGCTGGAATAGAGGTAGTAATAGCAACGTCGGACAGTGAAATTATTCCTCTGTCGAAAAGATTGAATTTTTCCATAACCAATAACAGGGTAGAGTATGAAGCATGTCTATTCGGGATGGAAGCTCTGTTGACACTAGGGGCAAATGACGTCTTGATTATCAGAGATTCACTTTTGGTGATCAGGCAAGCTCAGGGCGAATGGGAATTGAAAGAAGAAGCCTTACGGCCTTACTTGGAGCTACTACAGTACAGAAAAGAATTATTTGGCCAGTGTGAATTCAGACACATCCCCAGGGATGAGAACAAGATGGTTGATGCACTAGCGATGTTATCTTCTATATGGGAAAATCCTGAAGAAACTCAAGTCCAGCCACTGGTCATAGCAACTTCCAGACTTCCTTGCTTCGAAGTGCACGAAGTAATGGAATTGATAGCTGAAGAAAAGCCATGGTTCTTTGACATCTACCAGTATGTTAAGGAAGGGAAGTATCTAGAGGAAGCCAGTGCTATTGATAAGCTATCATTAAGAAAACTGGCTAGTCAGTTCAGAATCTTCGAAGGCCAGCTATATGAAAGAATAGCATATGGGGTTCTTTTAAGATGCTTCATAGAGCAAGAAGCAGAAACAGTGATGCGGCAGGTACATGTAGGGTCTTATGGGCCACATATGAATGGACTTGCTATGGCCAGGAAGATAATGGGACAAGGTTATTTCTGGATGACTATACAGATAGATTGTATAAGAAAAGTAAAAAAAAAGCCATGAGTGTCAGATATATGCCGACATTAGTCATCTTCCACCACTTGAGCTACAGAATCTGGTGTCTCCTTGGCCGTTTTCAGCATGGGGGATAGATATGATTGGTGAAATTCATCCAGCTGCGTCTAATGGGCATAGATTCATAGTCATGGCAGTTGATTACTTTTCCAAATGGGTGGAAGCAGAATCGTTTGCCAGTGTAATAGCCAAGCAGATGGTTAAGTTTATCCAGAAGAACATCTTTGCTCAGTATGGGATTCCCCATCACATAGTGACTGATAACGGAGTGTAATTCCAAGGGGCAATAGCTGAGCTGCTTGCTGAACATGGCATTGAGCATCACAAGTCTTCACCATACAGATCCCAAGCTAACGGTGCAGTGGAAGCTGCTAATAAGGAGATAAAGAAGATCTTATCAAAGATGGTAACAACCTACAGAGATTGGGCTGACAAACTGCCGTATGCTCTTTGGGGTTACAGAACTAGTGTTAAGACGCCAACAGGGGAAACTCCTTACTCCTTGGTGTATGGTATGGAAGCAGTGTTGCCAGTAGAAATAGAGCTCAAGTCACTTAGAGTCACCTTGGAAGCTCAACTGCCCGAGACTGAATGGGTTCAAGCTAGATACGAGCAATTAGCGGCAGTAGATGAAAAGCGGTTGAAAGCACTGGATCACTTACAGATGTACCAGCGCCGAATGGCCAGAGCCTATAATAAGAATGTGAAGTACTCCAAGCGACGGTTGAAAGCAGGGGACTCGGTACTGAAGCAACTAAGGCCTTCAAATGTCGATGTCAAAGGGAAATTCAGACCCAACTGGGAAGGGCCTTTTGTTATGAAGAAGGTGCTATCAAAAGGTGGTGTCAGCATCATGGACATGGATGGACATGAGTTCACCAACCCTGTCAACCAAGATCGATTGAAGCTTTATTATGTCTAAAAAAAAAGTCTGCCAGGCTGAAAACTCGAAAAGAGCAGTCTAGGCAAAAGTTAAGACAAGAGAGAGAATGATCAGTTGGAAAATCTGAAAAGGACGACTAGTGACGGATTCTGGCTCTGTGTGGAATGTGTACTATTTGGGAAACAATTACTTCAAATGTACTCATTTTGATTTTATCAATAAGGTGAAGTGTTTGTTCAAATATATTTGCATTGTTATGATAAATGCATAAGCAAAGTTATCTTGCTTAAACATCCATTTAGAGAAAGCACTTTGCATTCAACTGGTTAAGCTCATCGCGTTATTTAAACAAAGGAAATGCACTAAATACATACAATTTGAAATCTTTTGTCGTCCTCCTAAATCCAATTCATCTTCTGAAAAGAGCAACAGGGGTTATCCGTGGACTTAACTGTTAAAGAGATCAATTTTGTGAGATCATGCTCTCCACCATCAATGGCTTCTAACGAGAAATTGAAACGTAATGCTGCTCCAAGTAGCACATCAACACCAGGAGTGGGGCAAGCAATCATGGAGCCATTCTTTAAAAAAAAAAAAAAGCTCGCTGAGGTGAAAACCGAAAAGGTGCCTCAGGCAAAAGTTAGAGCAGATCACTGGGCTGAAAACCCGCATTGGGCAACCCAGGCAAAATTTAGAGCACCTACAGATTCATAAACTCCCTAAGGGCAAGAGGTTAGAATTTCCCCAGCAGTTCCCTGCAGGGATCCTACAGCATTGTCCAGCGGAATCTCCATAAAGAATACTACAATCATTTCCCCAACAGTATAATTCATCCCCAGTAGTTATCTTGCTTCTCCAGTAGCCATCATACAATGCCTCACACTAACAAAATCAGCCGGGGACACAACACACCTTGCCCAACAGAGGGGAGACATATCAAATGGCGAGAAGTGCATCCATTTGCATATTCGTCATTACACATGCATACATAGCATACATGAACTATTCATCCCCAGCTAGTCTTCATTCTTGATCGAAGGGGCAAAAATTTTTGTTCAAAATCTCTCGATCAAGGAATGAAGACTTGCTATTTCAGATGCAGGAATTCATCATCCTTAGCCTCATATCTCTAGCAGATCTGCCTCGGGTAATGTAAACCCGGTATTGGCCCAGATCGGCTCCATCCCATATCTCCAGCAGATCCATCTCGGGTAATATAAACTCAGTATCAGCCTAGATCGGCTCCATCTTACTTCTCCAGCAGATCTGCCTTGGGTAATGTAAACTCGGTATCGACCCAGATCGGCTCCATCTCACATCTCTAGCAGATCCGTCTCGGGTAATATCAACTCTGTATCGGCCCAGATCGGCTCCATCTCACATCTCTAGCAAATCCGGCTCAGGTAATATCAACTCGGTATCGGCCCAGATCGGCTCCATCTCACATCTCCAGCAGATCTGCCTCGGGTAATATAAACTCAGTATCGGCCCAGATCGGCTCCATCTCACATCTCCAGCAAATCCGTCTCAGCTAATGTAAACCCGATATCGGCCCAGATCAGCTCCATCTCACATCTCCAGCATATCTGCCTCGGGTAATGTAAACCCGGTATCAGCCCAGATCAGCTCCATCTCACATCTCCAGCAGATCCGCCTAGGGTAATGTAAACCCAGTATCGACCCAGATCGACTCCATCATCAATTTCTCCAGCAGATCCGCCTCGGGTAATGTAAACCTGGTATCGGCCTAGATCGGCTTCATCTCTAAATCCCCAGCAAACTTTGCCTCGGGTAACCTAGACCCGGTATCAGCCTATCCGCATTTCACCTTCCTTTGCCTCGGGTAACCTAGACCCAGTATCGGCCAATCCATCTTTCACCTTCTTCGCCTTGGGTAACCTAAACCCGATATTGGCAAATCCGCCTTCCATTTCCTTCTTTGCCTCGGGTAACCTAAACCCGATATCGGCCAATCCGCCTTCCATTTCCTACCTTTGCCTCGGGTAACCTAAACCCAGTATCGGCCAATCCACTTTTCACCTTTCTTTCCTCGGCTAACCTGGACCCGGTATCAGCTTATTTCTTCCCCAGCATCGCCTCGAGTAACATAGACCCGATATCAGCTTATCTCAACGTGGGTTCTTTCCTGCGTTTGCGGCCCTTTGATTCGCGCTCTCAAATTCATCATCTCAGGTATTTTAAACCTGGATCTGGGTGTCGAATTTGATCACGCGAGGGGCAGCTGCAAGCACCGGAATTTTCCGTCCTAAAAAAAAAAGTGCATGTGTCACACAACAATTGTTACAGTCGTATGACTGTAACGTCAAAGCAGGTGCAGGAGCCCATACTTCTGTAGTAGAAAAATGGAAGAGAGAGGAGAGCAATTAATGCTCCGACCCTTGCAGCATGAAAGCAGGATAAGGGGAGAAAAGAAAGAGAAGATAGGGGACTTTTGGCTTTGGAATTCTGATCTTAGAGAGAGAGATTTAGGAGAAAAAGGGAGGAAAAGGAAAATACACAACTTCAAGCATTCTTTTTCTACTCTTTTTCTTGTTAAATCTTGAGGTTTGGATTAAAAATCTATTAGAAATCAATAGGTTAATAATTTGACACTCTAAACAAATTAAATTTCAGACTAGAAACTCTAAGAATCCTAAGCATTTTGGAGATTTTGGACCCAAACTTCTCAACTTCAATTCAAGAGAAAAAAAGCAAATTTAAGTGGATTGGTGCGACGCCAGGGGTCATTCTTACAGTGGATTAGCGCCTAAGAGGTAAACACACTTCATTCTCTCTTTTGTTCATACTTTCTGGGTGATTGGATGTGATTTGGTGCATTTTATTTCAATTTTTGTGTTTTCTGTTTCTGGAAATCAAGAACAGTCGTGCGACTGTTCTTGAGTTGATGAACAGTCGTACGACTGTTCTTGATTTCCATTATTTTCTCAGTTTTATTTTGAAAATTTTGGCGAAATCCTGAAATTGGAGGATTTACAGTAGCATGATTGTAGTTACAGTCGCGCGACTGTAGTGCTCCTCCAGGATCAGAATTTCCGTTTTAATCCCTAAAAATTTCTAAAAATCCCTAAAATTCAGAAAAATCAGAAAATCATCAAAAATGAATTTTGTTGTGTGCATTCACTACCTTAGATTTAATTTCCAGTAAAATTGCATTTGGAACAGTACAACGCTGGAGACCCGATTCTTCTGAAAACCAACCCACCTCACATGTTAAAATTAAATTAAACCGGAAAATGTTTTCAAAATGATTTTCTCACAAAACCAAAACACAGGGACGTTTCAAAATGTTTTCCAGGTCTAACCGAGCCGACCCGGTTATCCCCCAAAATGCATGCCCCCAAATTCTAATTTCCCAATTCTTTCATATTTGAGTCCTATTTGTGGCGTGCCGTAAACTGTGCTAACCCTCTGTTTTGCAGTTTTTTCTTATTTTATTTTTCATTTTTGATGTATTTAATAGAATTATTTGTGTATTTTAGGCGATTGTAATTTTTAGCTAATTCGTGTATTTTAGGCGGTTGTAAAAGTGAAGTTGAGAGTTTTCATTTTCTATTCAATTCGGTTGTAAGCCACTTAAATATTTATTTTTTTACTTTATTTTTATTATATCTGTATGCGCGCTATATGCTTAATTTAATGCTTTAAAATTGACTTTTAGAATTATGAAATACCATATGAACATTGGCCGTATTTATTTTAATTAGACACAAAATAATAGACTTGTTCGGACCTAGATCTCTGGATAGTGTAGCGGCTGTTTGTCCGGTTCAGCTACATTATAAATTTCCTGGTTGAGCTGAGCCGGGTAGCGACTCCTACAATATTCATCGAGACTTAGGTCTCGGTTCTTTTAAGAAATAATTCATTTTCCCAAAAACGGATTTCCATTTATAAAAACCCCACGCGAGGGAGGGTTGCCCAATCTCGATGCTCCCTTCCGAGAGAGTTTCATGTTCCGTCGAAAACGTCATCCGCTCACAGCTACAAAAGCAAGTACTTTTCTTATAAACATGAAACGAACAACAGGTGAAAAAGTCTCCTAATAGTCAATTCCTTCCTGTTGTGTAAAACCCTTCGCAACTAGCCGACTCTTAGTCTGGATAGGTTTCCCATCCGCTAATCGCTTAATAGTATGTACCCAATGATTCCCAATGGCTTTACACCCTTTGCGTAAATCAACTAGTTCCCAAACTTTGTTGATCCTTATTGACTCCATTTCACTTTCCATTGCTTTTATCCATTCTTCCTTTGCTGGAGATTCCAATATCTCTTTCATGTTAGTTGGAATGTCTTTAATTTGAGCTACGATCGAGTAAACTTCGTTATCAACTAAATGACGGCATCGTGAAATATTTTTCCTCTTTGATCACCTTAGAGGTTCTGCTTCTTGATAAAAAAATCTCATATATTCATCGAGCTTTTGGACAGAACTCCCACTGGGACCACTCCCACTGGGATCTATATCCATATTCACACTTGAATTTGGAACTAGACTCCCACTTAAACCAAGACCACTCAAGTCAGGGTCAGGATTACGCAAATCTGCTTGTGAAGGTTGAAAAACATCATTCTCTTCCCTTTCCCTCAGTCTTCAACTTCATTCCTCCCACTCGGATTGAGTGATCCTGAAGTTTTAGACTCTTGAGTTTCAAAGAAAGTGAATTCCTTATCCACCTCTCCTAGCTTAGGAAATTCATTCTCTAAGAATGTGACATCTTGTGACTCAAATTTTGTTATTTGACCATTCTTATTCTCTCCCACTAGAACATAGCCTTTGGAGAGATCAGGATATCTTATAAAGATACCTTTCTTGCCTCTTGGGCCTAGCTTGCCATGCTTGCTAGATGTATCATGAACATAGGTAGCATATCCCTATGGTCGCAAATGGTTCAAATTGGGCTTGCGGCTCATCCACAATTCATAAGGCATGTTTTCGACGGACTTAGAAGGTACTTTATTGAGTACATATGTGGCAGTCAATATTGCATCTCCCTAAAAGGAGATAGGCAAATTGGCTTCAGCCATCATAGACCTCACCATCTCTAAGAGGGTTCGGTTTCTTCTTTTCGTTACTCCATTTTGTTGTGGAGTCCTAGGTATAGTCAACTGATGTTCAATACCTTTTTCATCAAATAAAACTTTAAATTCCTCAGAGAGGTACTCTCTCTCCTGATCGGTTCTTAAAGCTTTGATTCTCTTCTCTAATTGATTTTCAACTAGAGCCATAAATTGTTTGAAACATGCTAATGCTTCAGATTTATGTGCAATCAAATAGACATGACCATACCTCGTATAGTCATCTATGAATGTAATGAAATAGTAGGCACCATGCCTTGCCTGAACATTCATTGGGCCACAGATGTCAGAATGGATTAGTTGCAATGGTTGGTCAGCTCGCGTAGCTTTACCAAATGGTTTTCTTCTCATTTTTCCTTTTAACCAGCTTCACAAGTTGGGAGATCTACTTTTGATAAATCATGCTTTAGCCAATCGTACTAAACGATGTTGACCAATGTGACTAAGTCTCGCATGCCACATTTTTTTGAAATGCTAACATTAACCACAGACAAGTTAACAGTAAAGGAAAAACTATTATGACATATAATTTGGACCCAAATCCAAAACAATAAAACCATCCAACAAATGTCCACCACCAAAGTAGATATTGTTCATAAAGAGACTAAAATTGTTCAATTCAAAAGATAACATGAATCCCAAATTTATAAGGGCAGAAACAGAAATCAAGTTCCTTCGAATTCCAGGAGCATAGAGGACATCTTTAAGAAATAGTGGTCAACCACCATTTAAGACTAGCTGACAATAGCCAATCCCTAAGACTTCCTCTTTAGAGTTGTTTCCCATGTACATCCACCTAGTTCCCTGTGGAACACTACGGAACGCAACAAAAAATCTTGATCCTTTGTTACCCGGTCTGTTGCTTCTAAGTCTACGATCCACAAACAACGAGATTCAGTTTGGAAAATAGAATTTGAGACAAATGCATAACACTTATACACTTCGGTAACATTTACCTTAGGTTATACACTTCGGTAACATTTACCTTAGGACCAATGCAATCTTTTGCAAAATGCCCCTTCTATCTGCAATTGTAACATTGCACCCTAGAAATGTTAAAATCTTTCTTGCCCTTCTTTTGAACTGGAACACTGCCCACTGTTCTCTTTGCCTTCTTCTTGAAGAACCTCTTGTTCCTCTCCTTGGACTTCAGACCAGGGCTTGAACTTGCCATGTGAATCTCAGATTTCACACTAAGAGAGGCCAGACGGTCCTCTTTCAGTTTAAGATGACGAACAGCATCATCAAAGGTCTTAATGTCGTTGACATGAGTTAGGTGCAACTTCATATGCTCCTACCCATTCGGCAGAAAACGTATCATAGCTTGAACCTTTTTTTTTCTTTGGTCAACTTATGACCAGCATCATGAAGCTCATAAATCATGTTAGGCATTTCCCTTAAATGCGTCTTCATTGTATGGTTAGCTCTTTTCTTGTAAGTATCAAACTTGATACTCAAAGAACGGAGTTTTGTTAAGGAGACACCTCCAAAATTCTCCTTGAGAGCATCCCACAGTTCTTTAGCTGTGGTGTAGACGCAAAAACCTTTTTGCGATGTTATCATCCATTGCACTAAGCATGATGATGCGGGCAGTAGAGTTTTTCCTTTTCCAGATCTGATAAGCCTCAAGGTCCCTTCTGGCTTGTGCGGTGGTACCCTCTTCAGGAGGAACCGTTATTATCTCCAGAGTGTCAAGAGCCTTTTGCTCTTCAATTACGTATTGGACTTTCATAGCCCAAACTTCATAATTGTCACCGTTCAAACAAAGGTCCTTATTTAAGTTAAGCAACTATTGCTTTTGAAGCAGCTATTAAAAAAATGTTAAAGACGAAGTAGCACTAATAAGTAAGTGATACACCATATTTATTATAAGATCATTTAAAACTAAAAATAGTGTTTAGTTCGCGTAAAATCGAACACTATGCGCAATGCATAGAGTCACCATTTACATATGCTAATACAAACACCATATTAGGTTTAAATTTCCAATAATAAATATATATTTAGTTTTGTTTTAGATTATATTTTAATTTATTTAACATTTATACTTCTCTTAAGTATAAAACTAATGAATAATATAACATTTAGTTATAATCTCAAAATAAATAAATTAAAAAATACTAAAACAAATAACCAAAATAGCAATGTTTAACAAATAAACATTTTATTATACCATAAAAAAATATCCAACATTTAGTCAAAATTAAAACCACAAAAAAAAAAACTTTAGCACGAAGCCATTCAATACAAAATTGAAAAACGAAATCAGTAAGAGAAAAAGTGAAAAAAAAAAATGAAGAGCTCAATCTTCATTTCCATCGAGTTGAATTATCTTAATTTCTTTTGAGGTGACTGGGATCATCTCTACGAACTTATAGTAGAGATCCAAAGGCATGTTCTCAACACCTTTAATAACAGCATCCAGACATGGGCGACGAACCAACTTGTTACTTCTAAGTAACATGGTTCTAGGATTATAAGATAACTTAGCTCCCGTTTCAGCCAAGTTCAACACAAATACTTTGCATTGGGATCCATAATCCTGTTCAGGAACTAATCCTTCAATGGAGTCCACTAGTTCATCAAAATCAGAATTTTCTCCAAACCATAATTTCTTAAAGTGCCTTTCACGAAAAGCCTTTTTCGTAAATTTTAACATTTTTAATTGATCAGCTCCAGAGGAAAATCCTCCTTTCCAGACAAGCTCTTAGATTTCCCGGTTTAATTTCCCGGTTTAACACATTAAACTGTTCCATAACTTCAACAATATCCTCCTTTTCCAACGGAGGATACCGTTTAGAGAAAAGCTCATCTTCAAGTCTTTGTATTGTCCTTGCCTCCTCCTGAGACTGGATTACTTTCGCCGTTTTTACGAAAGTTGCCATTTCTATAACACATATAGAAATAACAAAAACTTGTTAATGATCAACCAAAAATCAGTATATAAATACATAATAAATATACTGAATTTTCTTGAATTTATTAAACATAAATTAAGCATTTATACACAATAAATACTAGTAAATTTAGTTTAAAAATATCAAATGAATTCCAAAAATTCATCAAAATATACCAAAAATTAAGAAAAATGTAAATTTTAAATCTGGAAAAAAAATTGACAAAATTTGGACACCGAAAACTCCCGCACGCACCGACACACGCAGCCTGAAGCTCCACCACGTGCCTCTACGCGCATCCACACGCCTTCACGCACTCCAAAGGTTCTGTTGACTCACGCGACACGTGGCAAAATATGATTCGTGCTGACGTGGCACACCTGACACATGTCATCACCTGATTGGTTCATCTGATGATGTGGCATGATGATGTGTCATGGTGACGTGGCACATTCACATATGTCTTGACACGTGTCGTCATGCTATTGGTACACGTGTCTGACACATGGCATTTGACCATTGCAAAAACGGTTGATTTGTACATGTGTCAACACATGATTGGTTGGACTTTTCAACCGTCAGAAAAATATCCAATCCCGTTGTGCCATGTGTCTGAAGGGGATTAATCACACAAAACAAAATACGCAGCGGAAAGAAAACGGATTAATCCCCGCCAAGGATCCATGTATATTGCATTGAATTGGAAAGAGGGTTAAAGAATTACCTTAATTCTTTGAAGATTGAATCAATAGGAACCAAAATTGCTTCCCTCTACGGTTGATCCACACGGAGCAATACGTCCACCGCGTGCTAGCGCCGGGATACAAGAAACGGTTTCCTTGAATTGAGAGAGAGAGGCAGAAAATCAAATTTTCTATGTGTTGGAGAGCTTGGAATTTCGGCTGCCCCCTTTGGATTTTAGTGTTGTGGCCGAATTCCTTAGTCTATTAGGGTTGTAGAGTTGTGTTAGGTTTAGGTCAATTGTTTCCTTAAATAATTAACCTAAATAGTTAATTATAATTATAACCTAATACACCTATTAGTTATAATTATATATTAACCCACACAATTTAATATTAATTCTCAATTAACATTAAATCAAATCAATTCTCCATAATACATATATGTATATATAATATCATAATTAATTATATCTCCATATAATTTAATTATAATATGTAGCATACTTTATGCAATATTAATCACATTAATATTTATATATACATACATAAATATATATCACTATATATATTTATTCTCTTTCTCATTCATAAATTATTATCCAATAATAACTTATACCCGATAAGATGAACTTCATTTTGCTCTTGTGTGTGACCCCATAGGATCATATTAATTGGCAATAAGGAAATTACCATAATGTCCTTATAGGTCACAAGCGGACTCTAGCAAGCCATTACGACTACCCAATTAATATGATTGGAATGATCCAATACCTATTTATAGAATGTCATATTCCCTTTTGTCTCTTTGATATCAAGATTAATTATAAGACATGGTACACTTGTCAATCTTATATAATTAATCATATGCTTTCTCGATCTCAAAGTAAACTGTTCAGACAAATCAATTGATACTCTTATCAATTATTTGAGCACGGCCATGCATTTAACAGTCTTACTTATCGAGGGGCCCAGTGATATCGCTCTCTTGTTAGAGAGGGACAAAATCCCATATCTGTCACTCACATCCCTAAGCATGAGTCACATTGCACCCAACAACAGCCTTTATAACTACTCTGTTACAAGCAGCGTTTGACTGCGTCAAAGCACAACATGAGTTCATCCCGGAATCCATGGTGACCTCAGGTCAAAGGAATCAGCTGATGACACTACTATAATCAAGATCAGTTGTGACACGTGACCATGAACTTGATCTTATAGTGGGTCTCCAGCAACATGTTCTCTAACACATTGCCCGTGAGTATAATCTGTATCTGTATACACTATATTCATCTTATGAATATCCATTATCACTCACACTAGTCTTAGTTTGTTATTATTCCCATAATAACAATCGACTAGGGAAATTTAGAATTACACAATTAATTCATGGATACATTATCATAAATACTAACATACAAATATATATGATAAAATAAGTCTTTATTAATGACTTAAGAAGATTGTTTACATAATCCAACATTGGCTTAGGGCACAATCTCTAACAGTGTCCATCATACTTAACTTCCCCCAACCGTTACGCGGCTAATTCCAACCGCAGTGGTGGCACGTGAGGTCCACGCGCCGCCTTTCGGGCCTCCGTTGGCCGTGAAATTTGAGATTCTGACTTGATTTTTCATGCTGATTTCAGTGGTGTGATTAGATTTTCGAAATCCGACAAAAAATTTTGACACTTTGTACTGTTGGATCAAATACGGTATAATTTTGACACGGATAACAATGCAAATCAGTATCAAAACAAACAAAAATGAATCCAAATGAACAAAAAAACATATTCTTATTCATGGAACATCAGATATCAAGTTTTACGGAATCATTTTGACATGGATATTAATGTAGATCCGTGTCAAAACGAACAAATATGTATTTAAGCGAATAAACACGCATTCAAACGGATAAAACTTATTCTAATTCACGGAATTCCATAAATCAAGATTTGAACACATCAATCTATGAACCTTTCGGCTTTGATACCAATGAAGTCAGAATTCCATAATGATTATACAACAAATGTATAGATTACCATAAACAGAATAAATAAACAGACTTACAGTTTATATACAGCGGAAACACGTTTATGGAATAGATTTGATCTACAAGAGAAATCGGATCGTTCTGGTTGCCTTTTCTACGAGTGTATGCTATCTCCGTGAATTCTTCCGATGAACGAAGAAGTATATCGTATTTTCTCTCTAGGGACGTTTTCCCCAGAACTAGAAGGAATCTCTACGATTCTCTGATCCTATCGAAATAGAGGAACTTCTTCTCTATTTATAGTGGAAATCCCAACTTCCATCTATATATAGGGTCGAACCAAATTACATATTTGGTCCCTGTAATTTACACATAATTACAATTTAGTCTCTGCCATTCCAAATGTCATGGACGGACCAAAAACCAACATTAAATTTGGAACGTATAATTATAAATAACAAGTTACTGATTCCATAGAATTTTTTATACCATACACAAAATGAACAAAGTTTAAGGCTAACAATATTGAGTTTTAGATAATAATAATAAATTCTAAGATTCCAAACAATAAGCTAAGCCATAAATGCATACACCAGTTGGACGTGCAAAGTCCAAAAGGCGGGTGGAGATTCAAAACCCATCTCCTACTGATATATATAGCTTTAAAAATGTCATAATTAATTATAATCTAAGACTTTGATCAACTTGAGTGCGAGGCATGCTTCATCCTCTCTATATATGCCTGAAGTTGACTAAGATTAGTTTGGATATTCTCAAAGATGGACCCATTTGTGTCTCTAGATCAATCAATTGCTCTCGAAGTCTCTAATCTCATTGGCATTAGCTTACAAGTGTATTCCATTAGATTGGGATTGCTCCATTTGCTGTTGACATTGCTCTCAAGGCCGACTCTAGGGAGAGTTCCCCTAGGCACCAACCTAGGGCCTCCCATCCAGGGGGGCCTCCAAGTCCGATAAAAAAAAATATAGTTAGTATGATTTTTTTTAATCTTGAAACTTGTTTTTTTATTTTTTTATTTTTTATTTTTTTTATTTTTATTTTTTATTTTTTTTATTTTTTGATTCTCAATGTTATTACAAATCCTAGCAGGAAAAAAAAAAAAAAAAAAAAAAAAAAGAGAGAAATGATTTAAAAGAAAGAGTATAATAACATTGTATTAATTCTTGAAATATCTTATGATATGCTTAGAATTAGATTCATGTCTGTATCAGTCAGATTGCGGAAATCAAAACTCAAAGTCCAACAATAAATTGATAATTTCACCTTATTTTGACTTAATTAATTATAGAGATGAAACAAGTTTTAGGTTTCTGTCCAAGCTTAATTGTTAAATATCTAAATTATCACCATATGAAAATACTTTTTGGAATTGACAATGCAATTTTCCTGACGTGGTAAATGAATATCATTTATTAATTATATATATATATATATATATATATATATATATATATATATATATATATATAAAAGGATATGATGTGGTGTTTCGTTTCTATTTCTACTTAAATTATTTTGGTTTACAGTTCACTTTCGAGAGATTAATAACTTGCTGGGTAATTTCTAATTTTTTTTTTCTTGACTGGAAGTAAGTTCTACTTAATTAATTAAAGGGGAATTTACAAAAATACATACCTTTTGGCACTTTATAACATTTTTACATATAAAGAATAAGTTTGCATAAATACATTAAAAACTTTCTAAAATTTCAAAAATACTTAAAACAAAACAATTTTTTTTTTTTCGTGATTCTTCCCCAATAAATAACAGAGCAAAAAATCATAATCTCCAAAATAACTTCTCTAATTTGTCCACTTTTCTCTCTCTTCTTTTATAATTTTAATCTAATTTTGTATTTATCTTACAATCCGTTTATTTTTTTGTCATGTGACTTTAAAAAGTTTTTTTTGTTTTTTTTTTTTCTTCGAAACGAGATCCATATGTATATATTTTTTTCTGATATTTTTTTTTCACTTTCAGTTTTTGTATAAATATTATACAAACAATGTATAACCAGTGAATAAACAATATATGAAAATAGTATATAGCAAAAAAAAAAAAAAATTTATAAAAGACGTATGTGACAATGAAACATATATAACAACAATAAGAAACTGTTATAAGGTATAACTAAGGTATAATCACTGTAATAGTATATCTTAGGGTATAATTAAGGTATAACTAAGATATAATCACTTTAATAGTGTATCTTAAGATATAACTAAGGCATAATCAATGTAATAGTGTATCTTAAGGTATAATCACTATAATAGTATATCTCAGGTGATAGAGTATTAGTGTACATAGCCTATGTAAATGTAGACAGCCCATGTGCATATAGTCGGCCCATGATATACGGCCCACATACCTTGTATATATTCTCTAATTACTAATGAATAACCTAAGGGAAAACCCTATTCTCACATGGTATTAGAGCTTATTGGCTAACACTATCACCGTAAATCTACCATCACTGAGACAATTTCAGCTCCCGCCGCCACCAACGTTGCCGCTGGTCCAATCCCAGCCGTCGTTATCCTGTCCACCTCAACTTTTCCGATCAAGCTTGACACTACGAACTATCTCCTTTGGAAAACACAGCTGGTACCGTTGTTGAAAGGATCAAGACTCATGGGACATGTTGATCGAAGAATCATCCCTCCTCCGAAACACTTGCCAAGAACGGCTGAAATTAACCCGGAATATGAACGATGGGAAGAAAAGGATGCTCAGGTGATGAGCTGGATCATCAATTCCCTTTCACTCGAGATTGTAACCCAAATTGTTGGCACTGAGACTGCGCAAGAAGCATGGAATCGGTTGACTGCATCTTATGCTGCTGGTTCACGATCATAGATCAAAGATTATCGATTGCAATTATGCAATTTGAAGTAAGAGGAGACTGAGAGAATTTCATCCTATATTAATCGGGCAAAGCAGATTTCTGATCACCTGGCTGCTCTCCAATCGGTAATATCTGAGACTAATCTTGTCGATGCTATTGTTGATGGTCTCCTACCCGCTTATCGCCCCTTCACTCGATCCCTGGAGATTAAAGTGGAGCCAACAAGTTTTGAGGACCTCCACGGTTTGCTGCTCTCTAAAGAAAGAAACCTCAAGAGAGAGGTGAATACAGAATAGGCTGCGCCAACAGCCTTATATGGAGCTCGTGGTAACTCCAGCCAATTCCCAGGTGGCCCGAGACAGCCCTATGGGGGGCAGCAACACGCCCAGCAGTGGCGTTCAATGGGGAGGGGTCAAAATCCCCAATTTACACCATATTCCGGTAACATTCCTCACCTGAACCACGTTAATAGACAGAAGAATTTTTCGCCCGCTGCTGGAAATAATATTGCTGGAAATAACATGCAACCATACACCACAATGTTACCATTAGATACAACAACATTTTATTGTCACAATTGTCAGGGAATTAATCATATAGCACGAAATTGCCTATCACCAAGACAACCTAGGGGAAACGGAACCACCTCACACCATCCAGCTCCAGCTTCATATTTTACAGCCACAAACACCCATTCCACACAAGATTGGGTAGTCGATTCAGGAGCTACTCATCATTTAACAGCTGATCTGGAAAACTTGAACATTTATATCGAATATTCTGGCCCCGAAGAAGTCATAATAGGTAATGGCTCCGAACTACCAATCTCTCATGTTGGTTCATCTTTAAATTCTGTCAATGGTAATTCAATTCGGTTGGATCAAATTTTATATGTTCTGTCTGCTTCGAATAATTTACTGTTTATTTGAGCTCTGACAAATTCTAATCCTATATCTATTGAATTCTTTGCTGACTTCTTTATGCTTAAGGATTTGGTGACCAAGCAGGTACTTCATACGGGGCAAAATAAAAATGGTCTTCATTCTCTCAATCTTCCCAAGAGTCCTCCTGATCGGATCACAGCCAACTTGGCGTCGGTGTCTCATTGGCATGCTCATCTTGGACATGCCTCATTTCCTGCAGTGAAGAAGCTTTTAGTTCTCAATAATATTCTTGTTTCAAATAATGCTCATGAACACGTATGTCATGCTTGTTCTATTACCAAGATACATCGTTTACCACTTCCAATTTCAAATCATGTTGTTTCTGAACCTTTGAAACTTGTTTGTTATTATCTCTGGGGTCCTGCTCCAGTAACATTGTTTAATAATTTCAATTATTATGTGTTGTTCTTTGATCATTTTAGCAAATATTCTTAGGTGTATCCACTTCGCTATAAATCTGATGTGATGAATGCATTTATTCAATTTCATACTGTTGTGGAAAAACACTTTGGGAAACCAATCAAAAATTTCCAATTTGATTGGGGGGTGAATTTCAAGCACTTGTTCCCTATTTATGTAATCATGGCATAACTCATCATGTATCTTATCCGTACACACCACAACAAAATGGTTGTGTAGAACAAAAATACCGCCATATTGTTGAAACAGGGTTATCATTACTTAATCATGCTTCTGTTCCTCTGAAATTTTAGACATATGCTTTTGAAACTACAGTGTACTTAATAAATCGTCTTCTTGTACAACACTTGCAATATTCAACTCCGTTTGACCAACTTTTTCATTCTCGACCTGATTATCACTATTTGCATGTCTTTGGGTGTCTCTGCTATCAGTGGTTGCATCATTCTTCACCTCACAAACTTGCACCTTGATCACGTTGTTGTGCCTTTCTTGGTTACAACAAAATTCATAAAGGGTACTGTTGTTTTGATATTTCTCTTCAAAAAATCTATATCTCATGTCATGTGCTTTTCGATGAACAGGTGTTTCTATTTTAGCTGTTAAATATAGGTTGCTCCGTCTCTTCTACCCAAACTGATCACGACATTCCCCTATACATCACTTTTTCAAATACTTCCAGCCCTATCTTCCTCGTCTCTGAGCTGTCCCAACCATCTGTCACCCCTACTTTCCACAACCCACCAACCCACAAAACAGTATCCCATCACCACGTGACTCCTCACTAGCCCCTCCACACAACGACAACCAACCTGAACCCGCACATACAACCTTACCACAATTAGACTCTACCGACACCTCTTCTACAAATCAAAGCACTAACAATTCCCCTGGGGTGAATCTTGTTGATCTTGGCACTCATGCACCATCTCCTCCCTGACCTCAAATAAGTCACTCTAGGGTCACCAGATCCCAAACAGACTGTCTACAACCACGGGTTCTAATGAATCTCAATGTTACCAGCTCTGTCACAACTGAACCAACTTCTTACACACAAGCAATGAAGATCCCTGAATGGAGACATGCAATGTTGACTGAATATGATGCATTGGTGAAAAATGAGACTTGGGAACTTGTTCCCCCACATCAAGCACACAACCTAGTTGGGTGTAAATAGGTCTTCAAAACCAAGCTTAATCCGGATGGTTCTATTGAACAGCACAAAGCTAGACTTGTGGCCAAAGGCTTTCATCAATGTCCAAACTTGTACTATTCTCAAACCTACAGTCCTGTCATCAAACCCACTACAATTTGATTGGTATTGTCTTTGGCAGTTTCTTTTGGCTGGTCCGTTACCCATCTTGATGTGTCCTATGCATTTTTGCATGTTGCTCTGGAGGAAAAAGTCTACATGTAACAGCCGCCTGGGTTTGTTGACAAACTCAAACCTGATTATGTTTGTCTCTTGAAGAAGTCTCTCTATGGCCTGAAACAAGCACCTCGAATATGGCACAAGTGCCTGACCGCTATCTTGATGCAATTCGGCTTCACTTGCTCCAAGGTCGATGTCTCATTATATCACTACAGATCCAAAAATATTCAGCTTTTTTACTTGTTGTACATGAATGATATCCTAATTATTGGGACAGATTCAACATTAGTGGAACGGGTTATCCACTTTCTTCAACAAAAATTTGCTATTCGAAACCTTGGTCCCCTGAAGTAGTTTCTCCGTCTAGAAGCCCACTGGCAATCCGATGGATTATTACTTCATCAGCAGAAATATATTTTAGACTTGCTCGTGTGAGCACAGATGCATCAATCCAAAGGCATCTCCATGCCTTTCTGTAGCAGCACTCCCTTGACACTTCAAGCTGGTGATCCATTTGACAATCCGTCTCTCTACCACAGCATAGTTGGTGGTCTCCAGTATGTCACAATGATAAGACCGGATGTTGCATTCTCGGTTAGCAAAGTCTCCCAATATATGCACAATCCGACTACAGCCCATTGGAAAGCAGTCAAGTGGATCCTCTGTTATTTGTGGGATACAACATCCCATGGTCTAATGTTGCGGAAATCGTCCTCCTTGGCCATAAATGGTTTTTGTGACTATGATTAGGGGGGATGTTTAGACGATCAGAAATCAACAACTGGCTTCGCTATCTTTGTTGGGTAAAACTTAGTGTCTTGGAGTTCCAAGAAACAACGGACTGTCTCCCGCTCTTCTACCGAAGTTGAATACCGGGCTCTTGCCATGGTTGCCTCTGAAGTACTATGGTTACAAATGCTACTTCAGGAACTTGGATACCCCTCATCTATCACTCTAACAATCTGGTCCGACAACTTGGGAGCAACATACTTGAGTGCTAATCCAATCTTTCATAGCAACACAAAACATCTCGAGCTTGATTTTCACTTCGTCCGGAACAAAGTAAATCAATGCCTATTATGGGTTCAGCACATCTCAACTCTTCAACAGCCCACACATATACTCACGAAGGGTCTTTCCAAACAAAGATTCCTTGCTCTTCGTGCCAAGTTGATTGTGATAAACCCCGCTCGACTTGCAGGGGGGTGATAGAGTATTAGTGTACATAGCCCATGTAAATGTCAACAGTCCATATACATATAGTCAGCCCATGATATACGGCCCACATACCTTGTATATATACTTTAATTATCAATGAATAACCTAAGGGAAAACCGTATTCTCACATTAGGGTATAATTAAGGTATAACTAAGTTGTAATCAATGTAATAGTGTATCTTAAGGTAAAATTAAGGTATAACTAAGGTATAATCATTGTAACAGTGTGTCTTAAGGTATAACTAAGGTATAATTAAGGTGTAACTAAGGTATAATAATTGTAACAGTGTATCTTAAGGTATAACTAAAATATAATTAAGGTATAACTAAGGTATAATCATTGTAACAATATATCTTAAGGTATAATCATTGTTATACCTTAGTTATACCTTTGATACTCTTATTATACCTTTTGACACGTTGATTATACCATAGTTGTACCTTCTGATACATTGATTATACCTTAGTTATACCTTCTGATACATTAATTATACATTGTGATACAGTAATTATACCTTATTTATACATTGTTTAAGCATTATAGTGTATAAGTCATATATAACCGTGTATATGCGGTGTATAATAGTGTATAAGAAGTGTATTTACAACTTTTATAAATATTGTATGTTAGTTATACCTTGTGATTCAATAATCATACTTTAGTTATACATTGTTTATACCTTCGTGAAACTATTAGATCTTGTTTATACATTGTTTGTATCTTATTTTATACATTGTTTAAACATTATAGTGTATAACCAATGTATAAAATAGTGTATAACAATGTATAATAAGTGTATAAACAGTATACAAAAATGTATAACAGTGTATAAAAGTGTATGAACAGTGTATAACAATGTATAAGAACTGTATAACAGTGTATAACAATGTATAAAAAGTATATAAATGGTGTATAACAATGTATAAGCAGTGTATAAGAAGTGTATAAACATTGTATAAGAAGTGTATAAACAGTATATAACAATGTATAAGCAGTGTGTAAGAAGTATATAAATAGTATATAACAATGTATAAGCAGAATATAAAGAGTGTAAAATAGTGTATAATAAGTGCATAACAATATATAAGCAGTGTACAAAGAGTGTATAACAATGTATAATAAGTTTATAAACATATAACATTGTATAAGAAGTGTATAATAATGTATAACAGTGTATAAGTAGCTTATAAACAATGCATAACAGTGTATAAGAAATGTTTGAATAGTGTATAACAATGTATAATAAGTATATAAATAGTGTATAACAATGTATAAGCAATGTATAATAAGTGTATAACAATATATAAGAAGTGTATAATAAGTTTATAAACATATAACATTGTATAAGAAGTGTATGACAATGTATAACAGTGTATAAGTAGTGTATAAACAATGTATAACAGTGTATAAGAAATATATGAACAGTATATAACAATGTATAAGAGTATAACAATGTATAAGAAATGTATAAACAATGTATAAGAAGTGTATAACAATGTTTAATAAGTGTACAAACAGTGTTCATGTTTATAAGTGTATAAACAACGTATAATTAAATTTCAAAAAATAATAAAAAAATGGCTCTGCAAGCTGTTCATGTTTCAGAGGTGCCAATTCCTGATCAAATTCAACAAAATGCAATCCCAAAATGCAGTTCAAAAAGATGCAATCCCAACATGCAGTTCAAAAAGATGTAGTCCCAATAATAAAATGCAGTCCCAAAAGTAGAGTCCTAAATACAGTCCAAAAGTGCAGATGTAGTCCCAAAATTGCAATCCCAAAATGCAGTTCCAAAGTGCAGTCTCAAAAATAAAATGCAGTCCCAAAGTGCAGTCTCAAATAAAATGCCATCCCAAAAGTGCAATCCTAAAATGCAGTCCCAAAGTGCAGTCTTAAAAATAAAATGCAGTCCCAAAGGTGCAGTCCTAAAATACAGTCCTACAGTGCAGATGCAGTCCTAAAATGCAGTCTCAAAAATAAAATGCAGTCCCAAAGTGCAGTCTCAAATAAAATATAGTTCCAAAAGTGCAGTCCCAAAATGAAATCGCAAAGTGCAGACTTGAAATACAGTCTCAAAGTGCAATCTCAATAATAAAATACCGTCTCAAAAGATGCAGTTCAATAATAAACGTAGTCCCAAAATACAGTCTCAAAGTGCAATTTCAAAATACAGTCTAAAAAGATGCAATTCAAATAATGTAGTCCCAAAGTATAGTCTCAATAATAGAATACAGTCCCAAAGTGTAGTTTCAAAATACAGTCCCGTTAATAAAATAAAATGCAGTCCAAAAAGATGCAGTCCCATTAATAAAATAAAATGTAGTTCCAAAGTGCAGTCCTAAAATGTAATCCTAAAAGGTATAATTAGTGTATCAAAAGGTATAACTAAAATATAATCAGTGTATTGGTAAATTAAAAGGTATAATCAAAATATCATATGGTATAATCAATGTATAAACGAGGCTAACAGTTGTACAAAGATATAAACAATGTATAACTAAGGTATAATTAGTGTATCACAACGTATAATTAAGGTATAACATTTATAAATGGTATAAATACACTGTTGTACACTACTTATACACTACAATCCTTAAACAATTTATAAATAAGGTATAATCAATGTATCAGAAGGTATAACTAAGGTATAATTAGTGTATCAATGTATCAGTAAGTATAACTAAGGTATAATCAGTGTACCAGAAGGTATAACTATGGTATAAGTAATATATTCAAAGCTATAATATGTATATTTTAAAGTATAACTAAGGTATAACAATGGTATAATTAGTGTGTTAGTGCCTCAGATGGTACAACTGTTGGATATGCCCTAGTCCCGAGGCATTGGTCCTTGTGTTTGTATTATACATTGTACATTTTATGTAAGATATGTATGATACAATTTGTGTTAATAAATAAAGGCATCAAATCTATTTACTATATGTCTTGTGCAATATTTTAAATAGAGTATCCAATGGACATATCCATATCCATGTTGTCAAGTGTGAGGCACTTGGCAGTAAGACTATGGATAGGGAAAACGATATGGCCATAAAGTCATCCGTAGTCTGTTCCAATCATGGGAATGAATGGAACTAAAGACTATCATTAACCTTGGTTGTATGGCGGTGTCTTATCGGTCATAGAACATGGAATGTCAACCAGGTTAATGGGTACATGCAAAAAGGGCATGGTACTGGATCGATCCACTTTACGGGAATCCACATGGTATCACATCACATCGGATTCTCGTGTAGTACTTGTATGGATCCTTTGACCTGACCATATGATGGTACTCGATGTGAAGTGGCATACTTTGGTGTACGCCCAACGGGCTGTAAAAGGGTGCCAAGTACGGGTACGTTCGGGTATGTTAATGAACATTGCAGTGCTATGGATATGCAGATGAGGAATGTCACTCAGTGTTCCACTGAGAAGATATCACCGGCCTCTTGATGAATACAGCTGATGAGAGTGTGGCCACACCCAAACAAGTTGGAACTTGTTTGTGAATATCAGTGCATTCGGGATCAAGTTAATGTCCATACACAATAGAGGGTGATCACACCATGCCTCTGTGTTGGACTCCGATATCGATGACATGGGATGTACGAGTTTAAACTACTGGGTTAAAGTTTCAGTTTGACTGCTTACTCCATCTTAATTGGGGGCTTCAGTGGCTTGCTAGAGCCCAACTAGAGTCTGTGGGCCTTAGCTCATTGCCAACATAAAGACGGGCCCATCGGATCGTACACATTGAACGTTTGGACTTTAACTAGTCGGATTAAGTGTGTACTTGGTGTATACACATCAAAGCAAGAGAGGTGTATTAATTATATTATTTAGCTCAATTGTATTGGTCAAATATAATATGATTAATATTTCTTAGGCCATCACTTAATTAATTCAATGAATTAAGTTAAGTATTTATTTCCTAGGTGGAAATAGTTCTACATGTATAGGTTTACATGTTTATCATCTTATGGATGTCATATTTAATCTCTTGGTTTATTTGATATGTCAAATGAATTTTATTTTAGTGTAAGTAACATATTATATGGTATAAGATTGTTACATACATGTAGGAATAAAATTTAATGTGACATCACATAAAATCAAAGATGTAAATATGGTATTGGGCATGAAAAAGTGGTGCCCTTCTTTGGTGACATGTTGGCCGAATTTTAAGGAGATATTTTGCCAAGTTAAGATGAGTCATATGTGATAAGAAGGATGACTCATCTTAAGGACAAAAGGTGATGATCATTTATGATGAGTCATGGTTTGACTTAGGGTGGAAAAGTTGGACTTTTCTACTTGAGATATTTGTGTGATGAGTCATGGTTTATCTTTTGGTGATATAAAAGAAATATGGCAGCCATATTTCTTTACCTCTTGGCCGAAATATATCTCCCTCTCTCTCTCTCTCTTATTTGATTTTCCGAACCGCTAGCACGGGTTTCAGTCCGAGAGCCGTTCGTGTACGAGACGAAGGAGGAAATCTAATTTGGTTTCTGCAGTCATCATCTGTCTCTTGGAGAGACTTTAAGGTGAATTTTAAACCCTTCTTCCTTGTGCTTTGTGTTTTTAATTTCCACTACTTAAGCTCCTGGGACCGGATTCGAGGAAATCGACACGTATTTCCGCTTTTTCGGTCGATTTCTGGTGACGAATCCCAACAGTGGTATCAGAGCAGGCTTATGTTCCGTGGAAATCTCTAACTTGAAGTGAATCCCATGGTTTAAAATTTGGTGATTTTGTGGATGGGATTTGTTTTCGGTTTGGGGTTTGTGATTTTGCCCCTTTGAATTTTACAAATGGAAAATTATATGCATAGGGTTTATGCTAGATTTAATTTTCTATTTGTGTTGGTTATTCCTGATATTTGCATATGAAATTGTTTAGCATATGGAGCATGCTAGGGTTCAATTTCCTTTTGCAAATATTTATATCCATATATATATATATATATAGTTTATGGATGCTTGATTTTAATTCTTGGTGGATTTAATTTCTTGCATCTAGGTTGTATGCTAGATTTTATTTCTTGGTGATTTAATATCTTGCATATGTTGTTTTCTTGTTTTTTTTTTAAAAAAAAAAATCACGGATCGTTTCGGGCGGAAACGGGGGCTGCCTGCGGCGCTACGCGCCATAGGCAGCAGCCGCTGCCCGCTGCTGCTGGCCAGCACTTGCTGCACACCAGCAGCAGGGCTGCTGCGTGCCAGCAGCATGCCACTGCTGGGCAGCAGCGCCGCGGCTGCCCCCCGCAGCGGGCCGGGCCCGAATTTGGATTTGGCGGGATTTTTAGGCCGGGCTGGGTTTTAAAATTTGTAAAATGTTTTAAAATTTGCGTGTTTAAATTTTGGAAATTTAATGCTCGTGGTTTCTTGAATGGAATTTATTTTTCGTTCATGTGATATTTATTTTGGAAATAAATACAGTAAATTGAAATTGGTTCGGGTTTTCTTGGCACGATTACTCAGACGGCTAATTTTGGAATTCATGGTTTCCCAATCGGATTGGGAGCAATTTTGCCTGGGTTGGAGGCCCAAAGCCCGCACGGGTTTAGCACCATGATCGGCCGACATTTGGCGATTTCAAAATAATGGCTATGGACAAATGAAATCGGATTAAATCATGCATTTAACATGCTTATAAAATACATGATGTATTGGTTTACATGTATGATTGAATATGTGGATGGATGTAAATGGGCCTAATTTATGTTAGGTTGTAATATTCTTTTGGTTTTACGACCTGCGTGTCGTTTTCCTTTTATTTAATTTTACTATATATATGTATTCTGAAATTATGTAAACAAGGAGCCAATTGGATTGGCGAGCCCAGAAGGAATAGGAGGCGGCCCACCTGATGCTGTTCTAGTATAGGTTTACTAGAATGATATTAGGATGTAAATTTTGGCCCGTTGCATTCCATTCTTTAATTTAATTATGCGGTATTTATTTGCATGTGCGAATGTATGTACAAACCCTTTTTCACCCACTTTTGCATCTAAGCCGTTATTAATTGAATCTAAAAAAACAAAAGGTAATTACTAAGTCTCTTAAAAGTGCTTCCCTCATCCAAAACCTACTCGAAGTGGGGATGGGCCAGTTGTAGACCAGCCCTCGCTGGATGCGCTGGAGCATCGTCATTTTGTATGGGGTTGGAGTATTAGTTACTCTGACATTTGGATGGAGGTTTGGACTTAGCATGGGCAGTAGGATGTTCCTGGCCCTAAGAACAAATGGGTAAGTGCCAACAGACCCATCAAACCGAGAGTCCCTTGGTTGGGATTGGACGGCGTTCCTACCTAAAAATTAGGGTATAGTTGTTCTAGGCCCTCGTCTGGCTATATCTTGATATAATATGGATCTCGGCCCATGAGCCTAACAACTCGGATTAATTAATAACATGATTCATTATTAATTTTTTTATGGGAAAAATTTGTAAGTCCTTTATTAACACTCAATTATTTTTCTGTGTAGTAATCAATGGCATCGAATAACACTTTATCACTGCGCACTATCCTTGAGAAGGACAAGCTTTCTGGTCCTAATTTCCTGGACTGGTCTAGGAACTTACGAATAGTTCTAAGACAGGAGTCTAAGGAATATGTACTGGAAAGGCCTGTACCGACGGCACCTACTGGGCGTAATCCACCAGCTGCTCAGCTGGAGGAATACGGGGTGCATGTGAAGGATAACCGGGATGTTAATTGCCTTATGTTGGCGTGCATGGTCCCCGAACTGCAAAAACAGTTTATGGACCATGAGGCCTTTGCTATGATAACAACTCTAAATGAGATGTTTCAGGAGCAGGCTCGTCAGGAAAGGTACCTAACGAATAAGGCATTCCATTCCTGCAAAATGGGGACTGGGACATCTATGAGCGCTCACGTGCTCAAGATGAAGGGCTATTTGGATTCTTTAGCCCGTCTCGGGTCGCCCATTTCACAGGAATTAGCGATTGATACCATCCTGGCTTCCTTGCCGGAGTCTTATGATCAGTTCATCTTGAATTACAACATGCAAGGGATGAACAAAGCTGTTAGTGAGCTGCATGGGATGCTTAAGCTTACTGAACAGTCAGTCAAAAAGACTCCACCGGTACTTATGGTAAACAAGGGGAAGGCTCCTCTTGTAAAGGCCAAGGCTAAGACAAAGGCTAAAGCAAAGGCTAAGAAAGCCAAAGCTAAGAAGGCCAAGGTCCAGCCTAAGGTCTGTCCTGAGGATGTCTGTTTCGGGTGCAAGCAGACAGGACATTGGAAATGATCATGTCCAAAGCTTCTGGGAGAGCAAAAGAAGGCGCAGGGCGCATCTTCATCAGGTATATATGTCATAGACATTAACCTTACTGTTTCAACATCTTGGGTATTGGATACTGAATGTGGTTCTCACATTTGTTGTAATGTGCAGGGACTTAGGAACATCAGATCACTGGGATCAGGAGAAGTGGACTTGCGGGTCGGGAATGGAGCAAGGGTTGCAGCCATTGAGATCGGTGACCAGCTTAAGATGCCTAGTGGATTAGTTTTGTTACTGGGACAATGTTATTTTGCACTTGCAATGTGCAGGAATATTATTTCTGTTTCAGTTTTGGATACTTCTGGATATGTATTTACTATTAGTAATGGTAAAATGGTTATATCTAGAGAAGGCATATTTTATGGAAATGCTCTATTAAATAATGGCCTTTATATCCTGAATTTAAATGAAACTAATCAAGTCTATAACATAAATACTAAAAGGATTAAACCAAATGAACTTAATCCTGTGTACCTTTGGCATTGTCGTTTAGGCCACATAAACGAGAAACGCATAGCTAGACTCCACAAAGCTAGAATTCTAGGATCTTTTGACTTGGAGTCACTTGATATTTGTGAGTCTTGTTTACGGGGTAAAATGACTAAAGCACCTTTTAGCAAGAAAGCTGAAAGGGCTACTGGCTTATTAGACCTAATACATTCGGATGTATGTGGACCTATGAGCACTGTTGCCAGGGGTGGGTTTCTATACTTCGTCACCTTTACAGACGATTTCAGCAGATATGGCTATGTCTATCTGATGAAACACAAGTCTGAAACACTTGATCGGTTCAAGGACTTTAGGAACGAAGTACAGAACCAACTAGGCAGAAGTATTAAAGCCCTTCGGTCGGACCGAGGTGGCGAATATATGAGCCTTGAGTTTGACTCATTTTTGAGAGAGCATGGAATAGTTCCACAGCTCACTCCTCCAGGTACACCATAATGGAATGGGGTGTCCGAACGGAGGAACAGGACCCTGTTAGATATGGTCCGCTCAATGATGAGTCATGCCTCTCTCCCAACAAGTTTCTAAGGATATGCTATTGAGACAGCAGCTCTCATTTTGAATAGTACTCCGACTAAGGCAGTGGAAAAGACCCCATTTGAGATATGGACGGGCAGGGTGCCCAATGTGTCTTTCCTACGGATTTGGGGTTGTTATGCCCATGTCAAGAAATTGACTGGGGGCAAACTAGAACCCAAAACTGACAAATGCCTGTTTGTGGGCTACCCTAGGGAAACCAAAGGGTATTACTTCTACAACCCCGCCGAGAACAAGGTGTTCGTGGCACGGAAAGGGGTCTTTCTTGAAAATGAGTTCATTTCCAAGAAAGATAGTGGGAGTAATGTTGAACTCAGGGAAGTTCAAAGCTCAGAAACTCCTGAAAAGGATAACTCGGAGACCAGGGTGGAGCTTCCACAGGAGGAAGCACCAGCCTAGGTCACACAAGGACCTAGAAGGTCTGGCAGGGATCGTCGGGAACCTGAGAGATATGGGTTTCTTGTTACCGATGATAACACTCTTTTTGTCTTCGATGAAGAAGAGCCGAAAACCTACTAGGAGGCTATAGCTAGTCCACTGTCCGCAAATTGGCAAAAGGCCATGGAGGCGGAAATGCAATTTATGTACGATAATCAGGTTTGGAATCTGGTTGCTCCACCTCCGGGTGCTAAGGTAATAGGTTGCAAGTGGTGCTACAAGCTTAAGCCAGATAACACCTTCAAGGGGCGGCTAGTAGCGAAAGGTTTCAGGCAAGTCCATGGAATCGACTATGATGAAACTTTCTCACCAGTCGCTATGCTCAATTCCATAAGGATCCTGCTGGCCATAGCCGCATGGTACGACTATGAGGTCTGGCAGATGGATGTCAAAACCGCTTTTCTTAATGGAAAGCTACTCGAGGATGTGTATATGACACAGCCTGAGGGTTTTGTCGATCCACAGAATCCTGAAATGGTATGCAAGCTTCAAAGGTCCATTTATGGATTAAAGCAAGCATCCCGAAGTTGGAATCTTCGATTCAATGAGGCTATAAAGGAATATGGCTTCATACAGAATCAAGATGAGCCTTGTGTATATAAAAGGATTAGTGGGAGCATTGTCACATTCCTGGTATTATATGTGGATGACATCCTTCTTATTGGAAGTGACATACCAACACTGCAAGGGGTAAAGCAGTGGTTGTGTAAGTGCTTCGCAATGAAGGACTTAGGCGAAGCTGAGACGATCCTAGGGATCAAGATCTATAGGGATAGACCCAATCGGCTCCTGGGCCTAAGTCAGGACAAGTACATAGACAAAGTTCTGAAAAGATTCAGCATGGACCAGGCTAAGAAACGTTTCTTGCCAATGGGTCATGGGCTGAAACTTAGTAAGAAAAACTGTCCTAACACAAGGCAGGACAGGGAGAATATGAAATTAGTCCCATATGCTTTGGCTATAGGATCAATCATGTACACCATGCTATGTACAAGACCTGATGTCGCCTTTGCACTAAGTATGACTAGCAGGTACCAGCAAGATCCTGGGGAGGATCACTAGAAAGCTGTCAAAGCAATCCTAAAGTACCTTAACCGGACTAAGGATAGCTTCTTAGTGTATGGAGGTCAGGAAGAGTTATCAGTTACTGGGTACACTGATGCAAGCTTCCAGACCGACCAGGATGAATTTAAGTCGCAGTCAAGATATGTATTCATGCTTAATGGTGGTGCTATTAGCTGGAGAAGCTCCAAGCAACCGACCATAGCGGATTCTATCACAGAAGCTGAGTACATTGCAGCGTGTGATGCAGCTAAGGAAGCTGTATGGATAAAGAAGTTTATCATGGAACTGGGGGTAGTTTCAACTATCCAGGACCCAGTTGATATCTTTTGTGACAACAATGGGGCTGTTGCACAAGCTAAGGAGCCCCGGTCACACAGGAACTCGAAGCACGTACTCAGGAAGTTTCACCTCATCAGAGAAATCGTTGAGAGGGGTGATATTTCATTACGACAAGTGGACACCGAGGAGAATACCGCAGATCCTTTGACCAAGGCACTGGCTCAACCCAAGCACGAGGGTCATATTAGATCTATAGGGATTAGGCCCATGCCTAGTTGGTACTAGTGCAAGTGGGAGATTGTTGGATATGCCCTAGTCCCGAGGCATTGGTCCTTGTGTTTGTATTATACATTGTACATTTTATGTAAGATATGTATGATGCAATTTGTGTTAATAAATAAAGGCATCAATCTATTTACTATATGTCTTGTGCAATATTTTAAATAGAGTATCCAATGGACATATCAATATCCATGTTGTCAAGTGTGAGGCACTTGGCAGTAAGACTGTGGATAGGGAAAACGATATAGCCATAAAGTCATCCGTAGTCTGTTCCAATCATGGGAATGAATGGAACTAAAGACTATCATTAACCTTGGTTGTATGGCGGTGTCTTACCGGTCATAAAACATGGAATGTCAACCAGGTTAATGGGTACATGCAAAAAGGGCATGGTACTGGATCGATCCACTTTACGGGAATCCACATGGTATCACATCACATCGGATTCTCGTGTAGTACTTGTATGGATCCTTTGACCTGACCATATGATGGTACTGGATGTGAAGTGGCATACTTTGGTGTACGCCCAACGGGCCTGTAAAAGGGTGCCAAGTACGGGTACGTTCGGGTATGTTAATGAACATTGCAGTGCTATGGATATGCAGATAAGGAATGTCACTCAGTGTTCCACTGAGAAGATATCACCGGCCTCTTGATGAATACAGCTGATAAGAGTGTGGCTACACCCAAACAAGTTGGAACTTGTTTGTGAATATCAGTGCATTCGGGATCAAGTTAATGTCCATACACAATAGAGGGTGATCACACCATGCCTCTGTGTTGGACTCCGATATCGATGACATGGGATGTACGAGTTTAAACTACTGGGTTAAAGTTTCAGTTTGACTGCTTACTTCGTCTTAATTGGGGGCTTCAGTGGCTTGCTAGAGCCCAACTAGAGTCTGTGGGCCTTAGCTCATTGCCAACATAAAGACGGGCCCATCGGATCGTACACATTGAACGTTTGGACTTTAACTAGTCGGATTAAGTGTGTACTTGGTGTATACACATCAAAGCAAGAGAGGTGTATTAATTATATTATTTAGCTCAATTGTATTGGTCAAATATAATATGATTAATATTTCTTAGGCCATCACTTAATTAATTCAATGAATTAAGTTAAGTATTTATTTCCTAGGTGGAAATAGTTCTACATGTATAGGTTTACATGTTTATCATCTTATGGATGTCATATTTAATCTCTTGGTTTATTTGATATGTCAAATGAATTTTATTTTAGTGTAAGTAACATATTATATGGTATAAGATTGTTACATACATGTAGGAATAAAATTTAATGTGACATCACATAAAATCAAAGATGTAAATATGGTATTGGGCATGAAAAAGTGGTGCCCTTCTTTGGTGACATGTTGGCCGAATTTTAGGGAGATATTTTGCCAAGTTAAGATGAGTCATATGTGATAAGAAGGATGACTCATCTTAAGGACAAAAGGTGATGATCGTTTGTGATGAGTCATGGTTTGACTTAGGGTGGAAAAGTTGGACTTTTCTACTTGAGATATTTATGTGATGAGTCATGGTTTATCTTTTGGTGATATAAAAGAAATATGGCAGCCATATTTCTTTACCTCTTGGCCGAAATATATCTCCCTCTCTCTCTCTCTTATTTGATTTTCCAAACCGCTAGCACGGGTTTCAGTCCAAGAGCCGTTCGTGTACGGGACGAAGGAGGAAATCTAATTTGGTTTCTGCAGTCATCATCTATCTCTTGGAGAGACTTTAAGGTGAATTTTAAACCCTTCTTCCTTGTGCTTTGTGTTTTTGATTTCCACTACTTAAGCTCCTGGGACCGGATTCGAGGAAATCGACGCGTATTTCTGCTTTTTCGGTCGATTTCCGGTGACGAATCCCAACAACAAATAAGGTATAATTAAGGTATAGTCTATAAATTTAAGCTATAAACAAGGTCTAATATATACTTAACCTAAATAACTGTATCAAACTATAAAAACAAAAAGTATACAAAAAGTATATAAAAATATTATGCAAAATTCATACAAAATCACAATAGAAAACACACCAAATAGAATGCAATCAAAGTATCAGTAAGGTATAAACAAGGAATAATTAGTAAATTAGAATGTATAGTAAAAGAATTAGAATGCATAATCAGTGAAAAAGTGCATCAGTAAGTATAACTAAGGTATAAACATTGTATATGAAGCTGAAGATGAAGAAGAAAGTTTCATCAATAACACCAGTAAAACCACGATCAACAATGAAGAACGTGAAGAAGAGAATATGAAAAGGTAGAAAAGAAATAAAAAAACATAAAAAGGAAAGAACTCAAGCGGCAACGTAGAGAAGAATTAGGTTTAAAAAAAACATAAAAGAGTAAATAATAAGAGGTAAGCCACCAAAATAAACCCTAAAGCAAGGGTAGTTTTGACAATTTCCCTTAATTAAATGGGATAGATGATTACAGTCAAGGAAGCAACACAAACTTAAATGGACTTGAACCCAATGGAGCATTTTTCAAGGGTCCATTCTCAAAGTTTGGACTTTGGATTTGGGTTTATATATATGTGTTCTTGTGATTAGATAATTAATGGGCCAACCATTATTATTATTATTATTTGGATTTTACACAAATAACTTTTTGACCCTCTCTTTCTTTTTTACGTGAACAGGAAATTTTTACAAAATCTCCTTCAAATTTTTCAAAATTATTCAAATACGTGATTTTACTTTGTCCACATTTCTCTCTCATCTTTTCATAATTTTAATCTTATTTCGTATTTATCTCTCAATCTGTTTATTTTTTTTGTCATGCGACTTTAAAATTTTTTTTTATTGGTTTTCTCTTCGAAACAAAATACATATGTATATATTTTTTCTGATATTTTTTTCACTAAGGTATAACTAATTATACCTTTGTATCTTAAGGTATAACTAAGGTGTAATCATCATAATATTGTATCTTAAGATATGACTAAGGTATAACTAAGATATAATCAATGTAATAGTGTATCTTAAGGTATAACTAAGATATAATTACTGCAAGAGTGTTATTATACCTTAGTTACATCTTTGATACTCTTATTATAACTTAGTTATACCTTTGTACAACTTTTATATCTTAGTTATACTTTAGTTATACCTTTGTACCTTTTTGATACACTGATTATACCTTAGTTATACCTTCTGATACAATGATTATACCTTAGTTATACCTTCTGATACACTAATTATACTTTAGTTATAAAAGCTAGGGTTTGTAAAAAAAGATCTCACTCTATCAACGTGAGAGGAGATGTTGGGATTCTATTTATATGGTGGTTCTTTACAAAGAGAGTCCTTATACAATTACATAAGAAACCTAGTTACAAGTCATAAATACAATTAGATACAAATACAAAAATACAATTACATTACTCTAACACACCCCCTCAAGTTGGGGTAGGGGTGGGAACCATAGCCAACTTGTCACGTAGTACTTGAAAACGGGTCCTGGGCAATGGTTTGGTTAGAATATCAACAACCTGGTTATCGGTAGAGATGTAACAGACTAACATCTTCTTAGAGGCAACACGCTCACATATAAAATGAAAATCAAGTTCCAAGTGTTTGGTCCATGTATGAAAGATGGGATTGGCAGTTAAATAGGTGGCACTCAAGTTGCCACACCACAGAGTAGGCACACTTGGCAATGGAAAACCTATTTCTAGCAATAACATACCGAGCCAGGAAAGCTCCAAGGTGGTGGTAGCTAATGCACAATATTCTACCTCAGTAGAGCTACAGGATATAGTGCGTTATTTCTGAGAGGCCTAAGAAATGAGATTGGTACCATGACAAATACCATAGCCAGAAGTAAACTATCGATCATCAACATCACCAGCCCAATCAGAGTCAGAAAAGGCATAAAGTTGAATAGAAGATTGAGGCTAAAATGGAGACTAAACGACTGAGTAGCCTTAAGATAGTGTAAAATATGTTTCAAGGCTTACCAATGTAAAACTGTAGGAGCATTCATATACTAAGCAACTTTATGCACTGCATAAGTAACATCAGGTCTAATAATAGTTAAGTATTGTAGCCCGCCAACCAGACTCCTATAATGAGTTACATTTACAAACAAAGAACCACCAGAGACAGAGATCTTATAAGCTTAGAATCGCAGATCTATGACCTTTTTAACATGTCAGAATATATTACTTTTGAGACAAAAACAAAGAGCCCTTATGTCGATGAAATTCAATACCCAAAAAATAATGAACCAGACCCAAATCTTTTATAGTAAACTAAGATTGTAAGTATTGAATTAAGTGAGAAGACTGCTATCTGTCACTTCCTAAAATTCAACAGATCATCAACATATATCAAGCAGAACAAGACAAAGTACCCTTTCCTCAAAAAATTACAAGGAAAAATCATCCCAAGAACACTGAAAACCATAAGCAACTAAAGACTGAATGAGGCATTTATGCCACATAGGAGGTGACTGCTTCAATCCATACAATGACTTCCTCAATCGACACACATGATTAGGAAGGGATTTGTAAATGAACTAGGGGGTTGCAGCATATAAACAGGTTCATCATGGTCCCGATCTAAAAAAGCATTGGAAACATCCAAATGCGTAATAAACCATGAAAAACTAGTAGCTAAAGCTAGCAACAAATGGATTGTAGTAGGTTTAATCACAGGACTAAAGGTGTCATGAAAATCCATACCAGCCTGCTGGTGAAAACCTTTTGCAACGAGATGTGCTTTGTAGTTCTCAATCAACCTATCTGCATTCAACTTCATTTTGAACACCCACTTACATCCTATTAAATTTTAAGCACTGGAGACTGGTACTAACTCCCAAGCACCATTCTAGATTAAGGCCAAAAATTCTCAGTCATAGCCTTACGCCAATGAGAGCTCTTGGCTGCCTCGGTATAGGATGTGGGATCCTTGACGTCAACAATGCTGTTAAGCACCCTGGGCACCATTTTCCAAGCTCGAGCTCTAGTCAACATTCTATTCAGATCAAGTTCAGTACGAACAGCTCGTGCCTTTGGTAATTGGCCGAACTCCTATAGGTCAACAACCAGAGATAACCCAGGTGATGGTTAAGTGCTCCGTATGGGTATTATGGGTATGGGTGAGGCTAGTCGTGTGTGAGTTGGAGTTGTAGGAGGTGAGTTTAATGCTAAGGAAGTCACGAGCATAGGTGTTGCTGGATTTGGTGGGTTCGGTTCCACTGGGGAAGGAGGAACAGGTGAAAGTTTCGGCCTAGATAGAGAGGCTTTGGAGGGGATGGTTTGTAATGTGATGGATAGCATAGGGGATGGTGGAGAGCCTGGGCCATGGATGGAAGAACTCCGTAACTCTGGATAAGGAAACACATGCTCGTTAAACACTACATGACGTGAGACAAAAATTTTTCCAGAAACAGGATCCAAACAACGATATTCCTTATGAACCCAACTATATCCTATGAAAACACAATGACGAGAATGAAAATTTAACTTATAAGATGCATATGGATGCAACCAAGGATAGCACAAACACCCAAAGATGTGCAATGAGACATAATTAGGTGAAACTATGAATACACGAAAATAAGGAGTATCAAAATCAATAACAGGAGATGGCATTTTATTAATTAGATAGACAGCTATTTCAAAGGCGTTGGACCAATAAGATATCGATAATTTTGCTTGATTTAACAAAGACATACCGGTTTCAACTACACGATGATGTTCTCTTTCAACATTGTCATTTTGTTCAGGTGTATAGGGACACGACATTCTATGTTGAATCCCATTAGCAGAAAAATAAGACTGCATAGCTTGAATTCCCCACCCCCATCTGATTGAAATATTTTAATAGGGCGATCAAAGTATTTTTCAATAAGAGACTGAAATTTCACAAACACATTCAATGCATTAGAATTATATTCAAGAAAATAAATCCACAATACTGTTGAAATAATCATAAAACAATATATAATAAGAATAACCATCATGAGATTGGATCATGGCAGGACCCCACAAATCCGAACAAATCAAATCTAATGGCCCAGAAACAACAGACTCAGAAACAGAAAAGGCAAATGGTGACTCTTACTGACCACACAATTAGAACAAATAGTGGGATCAGAACTACTCCCTAAACATTTAATATTATTCTTCTGTAGGACACGATCAGCAATAGGTAGAGCGGGATGACCATGCCTCTCATGCTAAGTTGATAAGGAGGTAAGATGGGATTGAATTGGTGCTTTCGGCTGTGATGGAAAAGCGTATAAACTGTTCTTATTCAGGCCTCAGAGAATCACCTGTTTGGAAGTCAGGTCCTTCACAACAAAACATTTATCAAAAAACTCAATAGATACATCATTAGCTTTGGTTAGAGCACTAATAGAAATCAGATTAGAATTGGAATTAGGAACGTGCAAAACTTTAGCTAATTTAAGAAAAGTATCTGGAATAACAGTGGAACCAACATGTTTAATTGAGAGACGACAAACATCACCTAAATGAACTTCTCCTGGACCATTATACTCAGAGTGTAGGTTTAAATTTCCCAAGTCTGAAGAAAGGTGATGCGTTGCTCCACTATCCATAATCCAAGCTTGATCATTGGGATTGGTAGTGGTGTAATTTGAAACAGGTGGGTTTGGGTTTCTCTAATAATTGAATTTTGGGAAGGACATTGCCTTGCATAGTGTCCTAACCCCTTGCAATTATAGCAAACAACAGTAAAAAATCAAACGAGGCTGCTTATGTTACCTGTGGTTGCTGATTTTGGCAGAAAAAATGTCTACCATACTGACTTTATCCAGCAGCAGTGGCATAGGAATTCTGTCAGTGCTCGAACTACTGCTGAGTGGTACTGATAACGTCTACGGCCATGCCCCCTTCCTACTGGTGATGACTACTTCACCGTGATATGGGCAGCTGGCATATTTAGGTCCTCTACTGGACTCCTTTCCTTCTTTAGTTGACGTTCTTTTGTCAATAATAAACTGAAAAAATCATCGAATGAAACTACCATCATCCGAGATTATAGAGATCTACAGAAATCTTGGTATGGACAGTTTGGTCCATTCAGTGCATCCAGTATTGCATCTTCTAAGTCCTCTTCAAGGACCGGATACTATAAAGAAATCAATCTATCCAAAATTATCTTTGCCCGCTGCATATATTCCGTAATTGACTACGTACCCTTCTTTAACGAGTGTAATTACTGCTTTAGGTCACGTACCTGCACCCTGGACCCAGAAGCATTGGTATTCTTAAGCTTTACCCATGCCTCTCTAGTTGTCTTCACTCCTACTACCTGTAGCAAAATTGATGGGGATATTAAAGTCAATATCCAACTCAGCACTTGCTGATCTTGATGACTCCATACTTTATACGCTGGATTGATTGAATTATCGGCTAACCATTCGGCTGAAATTGCAGTTGTACCATCAACATGATTGAGGAGATCACACCCTGCTAACATAGGTATAATTAGGGTTTTCCAAAGAACATAGTTTGTAGAATCAAGTTTTAAGGGAAGATGATGAGTGAACGTAGGTGCGGCAGCCGTAGGTGCCATTTTCGACGAGTCTGCTGTTGATGACATCACATCAGAGATAGAAAGGATGGTGTTGTTTGTGGTGTTACCGGTGGTGGACATGGCTGCTCAATAAATTTCTTCTTTTTCAGCAGTTTTGCCCCAGAGCTCTGATACCATAAAAGCTAGGGTTTGTAAAGAAAGATCTCACTTTATCAACGTGAGAGGAGATGTTGGCATTCTATTTATATGGTGGTTCTTTACAAAGAGAGTCCTTGTACAATTACATAAGGAACCTAATTACAAGTCATAAATACAATTAGATTCAAATACACAAATACAATTACATTACTCTAACAAGTTATACTTACTGATACATTGATTATACCTTAGTTATACCTTCTGATACACTGATTATATGTTATTTATACATTTTTTGTATCTTATTTATACATTTTTTAAAGTATTGTAATGTATAAAAGGTGCACAATAGTCTATAAGCAGTGTATAATAATGTATTACTAGTAAATATTATACCTTTGTTATACCTTGTGATACACTGATTATATTTTAGTTATACATTGATTATATCATCTAATACTTTGATATTACCTTTTGATACACTGATACACTAATTTACCTTAGTTATACCTTTTGATACACTGATTATATCTTAGTTATACTTACTGATACATTGATTATACTTAGTTATACATTCTGATAAACTGATTATACCTTATTTATACATTGTTTGTATCTTATTTATTCATTGTTTAAGCATTATAATGTATAAGCAGTGTATAACAATGTACAAGTAGACTATAACATTATAACAGTTGTACAAAGGTATAACTAAGGTATAATAAGAGTATCAAATGTATAACTAAGTTACAACAATAGTTATACCTTAAGATATACTTAAGGTGCAGTCCTAATAATTCAGTCCCAAAGTGTAGTCCTAATAATAAAATACAGTCTCAAAATGTAGTCTAAAAAGATGCAGTCCCAATCATACAAGCCCAATAATAAAATGCAGTCCCAAAGTGCAGTCTTAAAATGCAATCTAAAAATATGCAGTCCCAAAAATAAAATGCATTCCCAAATTGCAGTTTGATAAGGGGAAAATATCTTGATATTTTACCATGGAATTAGGGCTTAAAGGAATTAATTTTATTAATTTCATTATGAAAACAACTTGATAAAAGGATAATTTTGACTTATTACGTATTTACCCCTTATTTGCGGCCATTTGTGGTTTTCCAAGCTAAAAGCCATGCTTTGAAGCCGTCTATATGTCAAATCAGTCAGCTTCAGCAGCAAAAAGGGCTGAAAAGGAGAAAAAGCAGCAAAAACAACATGCCTTTGAGAGGATTTCGTGCAAAAGTGTATAAAGCTTGACTTAAATTGGTTGGAGCGGGAGATATTTTGTAAAAGTAGCTATAGTTAGTACTTTTTGAAGTCTTTAACTACTGGGTATTGAAAAGCACCCTTTATGTAGGTCGTTTTGGGGTCTTTGCCCATGTTTTGTTTTGAACTTCTTTAAATACTACTCCTTATCAGTATTGAGGATGTTCCTGGAGTTCATCTTCTTCATTTTACCTTCACTTAGTTCTTATTATTGTAGTTTCTGTAGTTTTAGTTTTTTTTCTTGTAATGCCTTCCATGGCATAAGTTTTTGTGCCCATGAAAGAGTAGACATTCGATGTAAGCCAACAATTGCTGGTTTCAATAAGTTATTCTAACTATTTCAAGGTACTTTTCAGTTAATGTATGTCTTTTATGTGTATGTTATGATAAATGAGCCTAGCTAACTTATTATTAGTATGTTAAATACAATGAAAATTTGCTTAATGTATGGAAATGCATGAAATGACACATATAATTACTTAGCAATGGCTCTAAGTTGTATGTTAGGGGTTCAGTCTTTCATGCATGCTTGATTTGATGCTTTCTTGAGTTTAATGCATGTTTTTAGTCTCTAACTGTGGAGAATGCTCCGGTTAGTTGTTCTAGAATGTAGGATCCATGATACAACGAATGTTTCCATGGTGAAATTCGTGAAAGAAACTCTATTGCATAAAAAACTGAAAGATCCTTGGATTAGGAAGAATTACAAGCTGTTTCCATGTTGTTTTCTGTGATTACTCCACTTTCATATATTGTTCAGTAGATCCATTTCAAAATATGTTCATTTACTTGTTTAAGCCTTAGATCTGTAATTCTAGTAGCTTTTAGTCATAAAAATCAACTCCTTATAAAATTGACCTTTTCTCTGGCACAAGCTGTTTCAGTTAAGTACCATTTCTGTTTGCATATACTAAGCCCAGATCTCTATGGGAATGATATCTAGACTTAGATCCACTTTATTACTTGTTGACCCTAATGCACTTGCTACGATATTTGCATGTTAGCTTAACCATCAACAACAGTCCTAAAATGCAGTCCCAAAGTGTAGTACTAAAATGTAGTCCCAAAGTGCAGTCTAAAAAGATACAATCCCAATAATAAAATGTAGTCTTGAAGTGTACTATCAAAATGCAATCTAAGAAGATGCAGTTGCAATAATGAAATCCCAATAATAAAATGCAATTTCAAAGTGCAGTAAGTTTTATTGTAACGAAGGTAGAACTAAGGTATAATAGTGTATAAGCAGTGTATAACAATGCATTTATAATACCTTAGTTATACCTTGTGATACTCTCATTGTACCTTAGTTATACTTTCTGATGCTCTTATTATACCTTTGTTTAACTGTTACACCTTAGTCATACTTTTGATACTCTTATTATACCTTAGTTTATACCTTTGTATAACTGTTATACCTTAGTTATACCTTTTGATACCATAAATTGATACCTCTGAAAAAAATATATAAAAAAATTATACATATAAATCTCATTTCGAAGAAAAAAATATACTTTCTAAAGTCACATGACAAAAAAATAAACGGATTGAGAGATAAATGCAATATTAGATTATAATTATAAAAAGAGGAGAAAAAAAAGTGGATAAAGCAGAATCACGTATTTGAATAATTTTGAAGAGTTTGAAAGTGATTTTTTGCAAGAGAAACATGTATAAAAGAAATGAATTAAGAAAAAAAAAAAGGCAATTCAATAATTATGACAACCAAAAAAGTAGAAAAGTAATTTTGAAATGGTAGAGTCCAAAATAAAACCTAAATAAAAAGTAGAAAAGTAATTTTGAAAAGGTAAAGTCCAAAATAAAACCTAAAACCGAGGTATTTTTGACAATTTCTCATTTTTTTTTCTTTCTTATCAGCTTATTGAATTCTGAACTATTAACTACAATTTTCTTTTGGGTGATTTGGCAAAAACACTAGGATTATAAGAACATAATTCTCAGGTAAAATAAATGCTTAAAGTCTCTTTGAAAGATGAAAATTAATAGAAAATATTTCTAAAATACCATATTATACAAACTATAAAAAATAAAATGCAAAATAAAATCCTGTAAATATCATATATTTAACAATCAGAGTTATAGGGTAATAATATAGCATATTGATATCTTAGTGTACCTTGACAATATCATGGTGATATCTTCTTTGTTCTGGTGACATCGCTATGAAATTCAAGTAAAATTCTTGTATATATATATATATATATATATATATATATATATATATATATATATATATATATATATATATTTTTCACTTTTACCTAATTGTTAAATAATAAATTCTTGCATATATTCTTTATTCTGGTGCCGAGGATTTTTTTTTTTTTTTTTTTAAGTTTTAAGAAACGTTAATTACTATTTGTGAGCAAAAAAAAGTTTATTAAACAATAAATGCTTTTAGAATTAAAATTAAAGTAGATGTATGTTGGAGAAACATGAATCACTAATATAAAGACTCAATTATAGAGATAGGGATAAGATATTACGACCATAATATTATCAACAAAATTTGCTTCACAAAAAGAGATAGGGATAAGATATTCACATCATTTTGCTCATCTCACATTCTGCATGTCATACGTCATATTACGTATATGACAAGAATATTCAAAATAATTTAAAAAATAAATTTGTTAGGAATCATCTCTTCCACATAATTGACAAATTTTAAATTTGTTTAGTTACAAAATATCAAAGTATTTTTTTTTTTTTTTTTTTGAAGAAATATAGGGGAAAACGGCCTAGAAGAAGCTAGACATCCCAACTAGGTTGGCACCCCTAGCAAAACCTAAACCGCAAACCCCCAAAAGAAAAAATATCAAAGTATCTTTTTTCTGTATCAGATAACTTAATTAGGTACATGACAAATAGATAGGGATAAGATATTACAACCATAAGTAATCTTCCTCACATCATACGTTATATTAAGTACATGACAAAAAACGAAGTTATTTTTCAATAGAGAAGAAACATGTATACTTATTCTCTTCCAAACATGAAAAAATCTTATTTGATAAATATTTGTGTAAGGAAAATTAGTTTTCTTAAATTAAGAGGAGTATTAAAATGTTTTAAAAGTTGTTTCTATTTGAAAAATTAATTTTTCTATATATTTTTCTGTTGTAATCAAAATATAATACAAGTATATTAATATAATAGTAATAATAATTATGATAGTTATTATAGTGATTTTAAATAAAAGATGCATATAACTATATTCCAATTTTTTTAAAGTTTATTTGATAAAAAAAATTATACTTTAAAACCATGTAAATTATTTAGTATATTTATGAAATAAAAAATATTAAAAAATGCAATTAATACTTAACTTGCTCAAACTTATAATTTTATTTTTTTATTTATATTGGTAATGTAAATAATTATTAAGTCTTACACGTATATATAGTTATTTATTATTATATTGTAAAACATTATTAATTATACAACGACTTTTCAATGATTTCAAATTGATTAATCGACTCTACTTATTAAGAAAAAGATTAAATGTAAAAATATCTTAAATATTAATTAAAAGGTTCAATTTTATCCTTAATATATTAAATAGTTTAACTGTGACCATAACATTGTTATTTAAGGTTAAACCTCTCTTCAACTTTTTTTGTCTATTTCATTAACACTTGATCACATTAGCGCTTTGTAATCACTGGAAAAACTAAAAATAACCTATTTATTAATTAGACCTATCTATTTCTTTTTCATGTTCACTCGCATCATTTTTAAAATGGTAGCTACTAATAAAAGGTCGACCATTTTGCTAGTCTACTTAACTAATTTTCCAAAATTTTGATTAGCTACAACACAGATTTACGAAATTTAGTTGGTTTACTAATAATAAGGTGTTGATGTAGTTAAATGTCAACATAACTAATAGAAAATTGAGAAATTATATTATTCACGAGCTAAATTAGGTGGTAACGTTACCCTCAATTCTACCATTTAATACGTTAGGGGTAAAGTTGCGGTATCAATTAACTCCTTTAAGTAGGCATTTGGAATCAAATTAGCCTATATATAACACGTGTGAGCATATAATTGGTTGTTTTTGGACATGTGTCACTTCTTTGATGGTGACTTGTGTCATTTTGTACTAATTTGAATTACTCCTCTATGTTGGTATTTGAAATCAAACCAGTCTAACATAGCATGTGTCAATATATGATTGGTTGCTTTTCAATATTATAAGTATCAATTTTTCCATGCTAACATGTGTGGGTTGAACTAAATTGACTCTAAATATTAATTTTAAGAGCTAAATTAATGTTTGTGTACACTTGTCCGTACTAAATCAAATCAGAATTTAAGTAAAGTTTACTTTGTTTTATTTTTCTAAATTAAAAAAGGAGACCTCACTTAATATATTAAAATATGTGCAAATCATGACTATGTATAAATAAGAGGAGGGCAAAGAATAATAAGGCAGACTTTTGGTTTGATTGAATTAAAACATTAACCAAAATGAAGGCCTTTCTTATGATTTGCATTCTCTTATCCGCTTCTTTTCTTATCATTCCCTCCCCAACTATTGCTCGCCAATTGACTCACTCCGGTAAGAATTCATCTCCTTAATATAACAATTAACCATAAAACTTTCTCCTCAAAATAAATTTTGTTGTTAAAGAGTTGTTATAGGGTAAAAATTGTTGTGCCTGTTATATATATTTATACGTATATTTACACATGATTTTAGGGCAATAACATGTAATAATTATTATTTTTTTATATATATTTCTGTCGAAACCAATGGCAGCATTTTTTATACATTTGATAGTAGAAGGATTCGCTGTCAAATCTAATATATCTTTTATTGTGTTTTTATTTTTTTTTATTTTATTTTTAATTTTAGTTTTGTTGTTGTTTCGAATCTCTTTATGTTGATTTCATTTTCTATATTTACAAATGTTAATCTCACATAAAATACATTAACCCCTGGGGTTAAAAATTATATGCATTAGTTTTCATTTTATCATCTGAAAATATCAAGAAAATTACCAATTAGCTAATATAATTTGCTCATTAAATGATGCAGCAGAAGCTGTCAATGGTCAAAAGGTTGAAGTAATTTTGAAGGACGATGGTGTGTTGGATGATGCGCCTCCTAAACCATATCCTTGTAAAAAATATATAAGATGCCGCCGCCGCCCTCCTTCCAAGCCTAAAATTTAAGCCTGGGAAAATTATATAGAAGCTTGGGGTCAAATGTGATCAATAAGCAGAAATAATTGCAAAGCTTCGGACAAATATACATGTGTGTGGTGAAAAATAAACTGGTAATGTGATGTGGGATATGCCTGATGTAAGATCAACATGTACGGTTTTTTTGCTCTATAAATATTTGATTAAACAATCCGACATTGACCCCACCACATCTGACAACTTTTTATGCTTTCTCATATTTCGCAAACATGATATTTTGCCACATGATTAATCGATTAATCTCAATTATTATCTCTGCAATCGTTTTTGTAACTTACTTTTTTCTGAATTTTCTTAATATTTTACTCAACAAGTATATAATAGTTTGTCTCTTAATCAGATCAGTATAGATTATCCAAAGAAATAAAAATATAAGATAAGACTTTGAGAAATTCTATTATCAACCAAGTTAATATATAAGTATTTTTTTTTAACAGATTTTTTTATTTTTGAATGTTTCTATTACATATGTGTTAGTATTTCATTAATTAGAATGATTTATTTAAACGGCATAAATAAAAAAATTGTTCCAATCAAAAAATTGCCCCACCTTATTTAAATTTGTAGCTTTTTTTTTCTTCGCAAAACAAATAGAGATATGATTAAGTTTTTTTTTTTTTTTTTTTTTTAAGAAAAAAGAGAAACATTAATTAGTCACACATTTCCTTCATAATAACTTGCTCAAAATTAAATATTATATTGTATTAATGCTTGAAGTATTTTATATGATATGCTTAGAATTAGATTCATGTCTGAATCAGTCTGATAGTGCAAATCAAAACTCAAAGTTCAACAATAAAGTGATAATATCACCTTATTCTCTTCATTTCTGCAGCTCGATCCTTTAATCTTTTCTTTTGCAAGCTAGGCAAAAAAAAGTTTATTAAACAATAAATGCTTTTGGAATGAAAATTAGAGGTATGTTGGAGAAACATGAATCACTAATAAAGACAAAAATAAAGACTCAATTATAGAGATAGGGATAAGATATTACGACCATAATATTATCAACAAAAATTTGGTTCACAAAAAGAGATAGGGATAAGATATTCACATCATTTTGCTCATCTCACATTCTGCATGTCATACGTCATATTACGTATATGACAAGAATATTCAAAATAATTATAAAAACATAAGTAGGCCATAAAAATATAATTTAAAAAATAAATTTGTTAGGAATCATCTCTTCCACATAATTGACAAATTTTAAATTTTTTTAGTTACAAAATATCAAAGTATCTTAATAACGAAATATTGTAGCTAGGATGGTAAGTTAGATATATATCATATGGTCCAATGCGACAAGTGTTATTGGTTATCCATATACATATCCAGAGAATCGCACTCTTTCTATCCATTGGCTTGTTGTTGGTCTCCCTGCTCTTACAGGATTAAGTCTTCCTAGATTTAATTCTCCACTTACTATTTCTCCTTCTTGCCGCTCTTCAGTCACTTCGAAAATTGAAAACCTTGTAAAATTTTCTACTATCCCTGAAGATGCACAAATTTCTGCAACCTCTCTTCCTCTTCTTAACCCATATAGAGTTTATAGAAGAAATGGTTCTTTCACTTCTTCTATACGAAACCTTATTTCTACAAGACGCCCAGTTGCCAAAGAGTATGTCCAGACATCCAGAATGGATCAGTGTCATCTGAAAGCTACTTCTGCTGAACAGTATGTGACAATTCAACATATATGTTTTAATTTGGGTTAGATGTTTTTGAAACTTCTCAATTTTGTTTAAGAATGGTAATAATTTTCGCCATTTTTCTTCTTTTTAACTACAGGAATTACTCATTTACTCGACCAAAAATGAGAAAGAAGATATCTTGAAGCACTTAAAATTTTTTATCACTTAAGCTCTCAATTTAACACATTCAAAGATGTGAAGAAGATATTACGGCAAATGGGTTTTCTAGGAAAGGTTTAGAACCTTTTCATTGAAGAAAAGTTGGAAGTTGGACCGTTTGGACTTGGGCTTCATGCCTTAAAAGTCTTATTTCGGTACTTAATTAAATTGAACTTAAAAAAAAAAAAAAAAGAGTACAAATTGCCTCTGAACTATCACCCAGTTCAATCGACTGACTGAAGGATTAAAGCATTCATTCATTTCCCTCTAAACCTATGACCAATTGTGCAATTGGACATTCAGTGAACAGGACATGTGAGGAACTAAAAGGTAAATTTAGAAGAATATGAACCGAATGAGCATTTTTGCCCAAAAAATAGTCTTTATTCAATTTAGTGGATTTCTTTCATTTCTCATCTCGTTGGCTTATGCATTGGTAATCCGTAAGATTAAATAGCAATCAAGGAAATGAAAATGAAAATGCAGATAGCAGTAAGAAAAGAGGATATAATGATATGATACAAACAAATTAAGCCATCAGAAGTTATTATATATGTTATCATATGCATTACAATAGTTGAAGAGGAAGTAGGCTATTTTTTTTTCTTTTGACTGATTATATATCGCCTTATTGAATAAAATAAATAAAGTGATGATATTGCATTAAATGAGGTAATAAAATATGGTTAAAACGAACCTGGGTTAATTTAACATTACAAGTATCAATCCATAGGAGCCCTGCAACGATCATAGGGGGCACATGGCCTTCTAACATTCATCATAAGCTTATCCTTTAAGCAATTGCCGTATATAGTTTCGTTACAAAATGATTGTTTACCAAGTGCGCCGTAGCTAATAGAAGATTTGGATTCCACCATCAACACCTCTTCTTCTATGGAATATCCATTTGCGACTCTGCAACTGCAACTCCTTGGTTTGTTTGTGCAGCTCATTGATATCATCATCACCACAACAGCTATAGCAATTATTTTCTTCATTTCTGTAGCTCGATCCTTTAATCTTTTCTTTTGCAAGCTAGGCAAAAAAAGTTTATTAAACAATAGATGCTTTTGGAATTAAAATTAGAGGTATGTTGGAGGAACATGAATCACTAATAAAGACAAAAATAAAGACTCAATTATAGAGATAGGGATAAGATATTACGACCATAATATTATCAACAAAAATTTGGTTCACAAAAAGAGATAGGGATAAGATCTTACGACACCATAAGCAATCTTCCTCACATCATTATGCTCATGTCACATTCTGCATGTCATACGTCATATTAAGTGCATGACAAAAAACGAAGTTATTTTTCAATAGAGAAGTATATTTATTCTCTTCCGAACCATTATTTTCTTCTGCAATTATTATTCTTTCCAAACATGAAAAAATAGTTTTTTTTTTTAAAAAAAATATCTTATTTGATAAATATTTGTGTAAGGAAAATTATTTTTCTTAAATTAAGAGGAGTATTAAAATGTTTTAAAAGTTGTTACTATTTGAAAAATTAATTTTTCTATATATTTTTCTGTTGTAATCAAAATATAATACAAGAAAATTAATATAATAGTAATAATAATTATGATAGTTATTATAGTGATTTTAAATAAAAGATGCATATAACTATATTCCAATTTTTTAAAGTTTATTTGATAAAAAAAATTATACTTTAAAACCATGTAAATTATTTAGTATATTTATGAAATAAAAAATATTAAAAAATGCAATTAATACTTAACTTGCTCAAACTTATAATTTTATTTTTTATTTATATTGGTAATGTAAATAATTATTAAGTCTTACACGTATATATAGCCGCTCCACAGAAGCAGTTATTTATTATTATATTGTAAAACATTATTAATTATACAACGACTTTTCAATGATTTCAAATTGATTAATCGACTCTACTTATTAAGAACAAGATTAAATGTAAAAATATCTTAAATATTAATTAAAACGTTCAATTTTATCCTTAATATATTAAATAGTTTAACTTTGACCATAACATTGTTATTTAAGGTTAAATCTCTCTTCAACTTTTTTTGTCTATTTCATTAACACGTGAACACATTAGCGCTTTGTGATCACTGGAAGAACTAAAAATAACCTATTTATTAATTAGACCTATCTATTTCTTTCTCATGTTCACTCTCATCATTTTTAACATGGTAGCTACTAATAAAGGGTCGACCATTTTGCTAGTCTACTTAACTAATTTTCCAAAATTTTGATTAGCTACAACACAGATTTACGAAATTTAGTTGGTTTACTAATAATAAGGTGTTGATGTAGTTAAATGTCAACATAACTAATAGAAAATTGAGAAACTATATTATTCACGAGCTAAATTAGGTGGTAACGTTACCCTCAATTCTACCATTCAATACGTAGGGGTAAAGTTGCGGTATCAATTAACTCCTTTAAGTAGGCATTTGGAATCAAATTAGCCTAGAGAATATAACACGTGAGCATATGATTGGTTGTTTTTGGACATGTGTCACTTATTTGATGATGACTTGTGTCATTTTGTACTAATTTGAATTACTCCTATATGTTGGTATTTGAAATCAAACCAGTCTAACATAACATGTGTCAATATATGATTGGTTGTTTTTCAATATTATAAGTATCAATTTTTCCATGCTCACATGTGTGGGTTGAACTAAATTGACTCTAAATATTAATTTTAAGAGCTAAATTAATGTTTGTGTACACTAAATCAAATCAGAATTTAAGTAAAGTTTACTTTGTTTTATTTTTCTAAATTAAAAAAGGAGACCTCACTTAATATATTAAAATATTTGCAAATCATGACTATGTATAAATAAGAGGAGGGCAAAGAATATAATAAGGCAGACTTTTGGTTTGATTGAATCAAAATATTAACCAAAATGAAGGCCTTTCTTATTATTTGCATTCTCTTATCGGCTTCTTTTCTTATCATTCCCTCCCCAACTATTGCTCATCAATTGACTCACTCCGGTAAGAATTCATCTCCTTAATGTAACAATTAACCACTAAACTTTCTCCTCAAAATAAATTTTGTTGTTAAAGAGTTGTTATAGGGTAAAAATTGTTGTGCCTGTTATATATCTTTATACGTATATTTTCACATGATTTTAGGGCAATAACACGTAACAATTATTTTTTTTTTTATTTCTGTTGAAACCAATGGCAGCATTTTTTATACATTTGACAGTAGAAGGATTCGCTGTCAAATCTAATATATCTTCTATTGTGTTTTTATTTTTTTATTTTATTTTTAATTTTAGTTTTGTTGTTGTCTCGAATCTCTTTATGTTGATTTCATTTTCTAAATTTACAAATGTTAATCTCACATAAAGTACATTAACCCTTGGGGAAATAATTGCCAAGCTTCGGACAAATATATATGTGTGTGGTGAAAAATAAACTGGTAATGTGATGTGGTATATGCCTGATGTAAGCTTAGTTTTTTGCTTTATACATATTTGATTAAACAATCCGACATTGTAACTTATTTTTTTCTGAATTTTCTTAATCAGATCAGTATATAATCAATAACCTTTTACTTTTTGAAGCCAAACGAATTTATCCAAAGAAATAAAAGTGTTTTTTTAGAAATTCTATTATCAGCCAAGTTAATATATAAGTGTTTTTTTTTTAACAGATTTTTTATTTTTGAATGTTTGTATTACATATGTGTTTGTATTTCATTAATTAGAATGATTTATTTAAACGGGATAAATAAAAAAATTGTTCCAATCAAAAAATTGCCCCACCTTATTTAAATTTGTAGCTTTTTTTTTTTTTTTTTCTTCTCAAAACAAATAGAGATATGATTAAGTTTTTTTTTTTTTTTTTTAAGAAAAAAGAGAAACATAAGAACTTGAATTAGATTCATGTCTGAATCAGTCTGATGGCGAAAATCAAAACTCAAAGTTCAAGAATAAAGTGATAATATCACCTTATTTTGACTTAATTATACGGAAGAAAATCTCTACAAATTTAGGTTTTTATCCAAGCTGAATTGTTAAATATCAAAATTATCACCATATGAAAATACTTTTTGGAATTGACTATGCAATTTTTCTGACGTGGTAAATGAATATCAATTATTAATTTTTTTTTATATATAAAAGTATATGATGAGTTGTTTTCTTTCTATTTCTATTTAAATTATTTTTGGTTCACTGTTCACTTTCAAGAGATTAATAACTTCCTGGCTAATTTCTACCTAACTAAGTAAATGGGAAAGATGATTACAGTCAAGGAAGCAACAACAAAGTTAAATGGACTTTAACCCAATGGAGCAATTTTCAAGTGTCCATTCTTCAAAGTTTGGACTTTGGACTTGGGTTTATATATGTGTTCGTGTAATTAGATCATTAATGGGCCACCCATTATTTTTTTGGGAAATTGTCCCTCGTTTCAGGGTTTATTTTGGTGGCTTACCTTTTATTATTTACTCATTTACATTCTGTTTGTAAATCCAATTCTGCTCTACGTTTCCTTTTGAGTTCTTTCTTTTTTACATTTTTTAACTTTTTTTCTGCCGTTTCTCCTTCCTTGATTCATCACAAAGCTTTTCAGTCGGAGACGTGAAATCGATTCTCGATTGACCCTACAAAAACCTAGCGATGGAGGAAGAATTCCGGTGACGAGCAAAGAGGCGGGAGGAGAAGTGAAATCGAAGGTTGTAGTGATAATGGGTCGTACTAGCTCAGGCAAATCAAAACTCGCCATTGATTTAGCCTCCCACTTTCCAAATTGAAATCATCAACGCTGATTTGATGCGAGTCTACCATGGTCTTGATGTCCCTACCAACAAAGTTCCTCTACACGAGCAAAATGGTACTTTATCTCCTTAATCCCCTCTCTCTCTCTATCTGGAATTTGATTTGTTTGGCTACTGCTGATATCCTTTTTCTGGGTTATTGGTTGCAGGAGTTCCTCACTATTTGCTTGGGACCATTAGCCCAAATGTGGAATTCACATCCAAGGAGTTCAGGGATTCTGCTATTCCTGTGAGTTGTCTTTCACCTAATTTTATGCCTTTTTCATGGTGCTTCATAGCCCGTATTTGTAACTTTCCAGTTAATTGAATTGATAGTTTTTGGTATGCAATCATTAATCTGAATTCATATTTTTTGGTATGCCATGTGTTAATGTTGAATGCTTATTCATCTGTGAAAAGTAAACATTTTTTTTCCAACTTTGATTGTCATTAGCTTGTTCTGATTTGATTTAATTAATTAATCAATTTGCTTCATTCAAATGGAAAAAACATAGTTGTTTATACATACAAAGCATAACTATATTTATACACTTATGATACATTGGTTATACATTGTTATGTACTATCATACACTCCTTATACATTATTATACACTTCTTATTCACTGTTACACAATGTTATACACTATTTATTTGCTTATACATTGTTATATACTGTTTATACATTTCTTATACATTGTTATACATTGTTTATACACTTCTTATTCACTGCTTATACACTATTATGCACTTGTTATACACGGCTTATACATTATTATACACTGTTTATACACTATTATACAGTGTTTATAGACTTCTTATATACTGTTATACACTGTTTATTATTGGGACTACATTTTTTTGAACTGCACTTTGGGACTGCATTTTATGGTTGCAATTTCGGACTGCATTTTGAAACTGCACTTTGAGACTGTATTTTTTGGGACTGCATTTTACTATTGAGACTACATCTTTTGGGATTGTATTTTAATACTGCACTTTTGAGAATGCATTTTATCATTGAGATTGTATTTTATTATTGAGACTGCACTTTGGGAATGTATTTTAGGACTGCAATTTCGAGACTGTATTCGTACTTTATGACTGCATTTTCATTTTGGAACTGCATCTACACTTTAGGACTACAATTTTGGGACTGCATTTGCACTTTATGACTGCATTTTAAGACTGCAAATTTGGGACTGCATATGCACTTTAGGACTACAACTTTATAACTGCATTTCAATTTTGGGATTGCATCTGCACTTTAGGACTGAAATTTTGGGACTGCATTTGTACTTTGTGACTGCAATTTTAGGACTGCAATTTTGGGACTGCATATGCACTTTAGGACTGCAATTTTGGGAGTACTACATTAGTTGTACCTTAATTATACCTTAAGATATATTATTACATTGATTATACCTTAGTTTACCTTAATTATACCTCACTTATATCTTAAGATACACTATTACAGTGACTATACCTTAGTTATACCTTAATTATACCTTAAGATACACTATTACAGTGATTATACCTTAGTTATACCTTAAGATACACTATTATTTTGATTATACCTTAGTTATACCTTAAGATACACTATTACATTGATTATACCTTAGTTATACCTTAATTATACCTTAGTTATACCTTAAGATACATTATTACAGTGATTATACCTTAGTTATATCTTAAGATACACTATTACAGTGATTATACCTTAGTTATACCTTAACTATACCTTAGTTATACCTTAAGATACACTATTACATTGATTATACTTTAGTTATACCTTAAGATACACTATTACAGTGATTATACCTTAGTTATACCTTAGTTATAACTTAAGATACACTATTATATTGATTATACCTTAGTTAGCCCTTAATTATACCTTAAGATATACTATTACATTGATTATATCTTAGTTATGCCTTAATTATACCTCACTTATACCTTAAGATATACTATTATAGTGATTATACCTCAGTTATACCTTAATTATACATTAATTATACCTTAGTTATACCTTAAGATACACTATTACAGTGATTATACCTAAATTATACCTTAGTTATACCTTAATTATACCTTAGTTATATCTTAAGATACACTATTACATTGATTATACCTTAGTTATATCTTAATTATACCTTAAGATACATTATTACAGTGATTATACCTTAGTTATACCTTAATTATACCATAGTTATATCTTAAGATTATACCTTAAGATACACTATTACATTGATTATACCTTAGTTGTACCTCATATTACCTTAAGATACACTATTACATTGATTATACCTTAGCTATATCTTAATTATACCTTAGTTATACATTAATTATACCTTAGTTATACCTTAAGATACACAATTATAGTGATTATATCTTAGTTATACCTTAAGATACACTATTCCATTGATTATACCTTAGTTATACCTTGATTATACCTTAGTTATACCTTAAGATACACTATTACATTGATTATACATTAGTTATACCTTAATTATACCTTTCTTATACCTTAAGATGCAATATTACATTGATTATACCTTAGTTATTCCTTAATTATACCTTATTTATACCTTAAGATACATTATTACATTGAATATATACCTTAATTACGACTGCATTTCAATTTTCAAACTGCATCTGCACTTTAAGACCACAATTTTGGGACTGCATTTTCACTTTATGACTGCATTTTAATTTTGGACTGCATTTGTATTTTAGGACTGCATTTCAATTTTGGGACTGCATTTACACTTTATGACTGCATTTCAATTTTGAGACTACATCTGCACTTTAAGACTGCATTTTAGGACTGTAATTTTGGAACTGCATATGCACTTTAGCGCTGCATTTCAATTTTAGGACTGCATCTGTACTTTAAGACTATATTTTAGGACTGTAATTTTGGGACTACATCTACACTTTAGGAATGCATTTCAATTTTAGGACTGCATCTGCACTTTAGGATTACATTTTAGGACTGCATCTGCACTTTAGGACTGCAATTTTAGGAGTGCATTTACACTTTTTGACTTCATTTTAGGACTATAATTTTGGGACTGCATCTGCACTTTAGGACTGTAATTTTAGGACAGTATCTGCACTTTAGGAGTGCATTTTATGACTGCACTTTATTATTGGGACTGCATCTTTTTGAACTGCACTTTGGGACTGCATTTTGTTGAATTTGATCAGGAATTGGCACCTCTAAACCATGAATAGCTTACAGAGCCATTTTTTATTATTTTTTAAAATTTAATTATACATTGTTTATACACTTGTAAACATAAACACTGTTTATACAGTTCTTGTACATTGTTTTACAGTTCTTATACACACTGTTTATTAGATTGTTTATACATTATTTATACACTTCTTATTCACTGCTTCTACACTGTTATACACTGCTTATACATAGTTATACACTTTTTATACATTTTTATATGCTGTTATACATTTTTTATACATTGTTATATACTATTTATACACTTCTTATACACTGTTATACACTGTTTTGATGTAGAGATGGTAGCAGATGAGTTTCTGGACTGAGAGTCAAGGAAGAAAGGAAATAAATAGTTTTATTTTTCGATAGACCTTAAAACGGATGTAACTTTTGCTATAGGAGTCCAATTGACTATTATAATATGTTTTTGGAATGTTATTTTTAAGCTCTATAAGGGTTGTCACCAGGTTACTGTGACAAGTTACATTTGGGCCCAAAAAAACACTATTTAGGCCTTCATTCGTTAGTTTATACACTGTTTATATACTTTGTTTACACTGCTTATACATTATTATACATTGCTATACACTTCTTATACATTGTTTTACACTGTTATACACTTCTTATATATTGTTATACATTGTTTATACACTTCTTATACCTTCTTATACATTGTTATACACTATTTATACACTTCTTATACATTGTTATACACTGTCTATACACTTCTTATACATTGTTATACACTTCTTATATATTATTATACATTGTTTATACACTTCTTATACACTGTTATGCGTTATTATACACTGTTGATACACTTCTTATACATTGTTATACACTTCTTATATATGGTTATAAATTGTTTATACACTGTTTATACACTTCTTATACATTGTTATACACTATTTATACACTTCTTATACGTTGTTATACACTTCTTATACGTTGTTATACACTTCTTATATATTGTTATACACTGTTTATACACTTCTTATACACTGTTATACAATGTTTATACATTGTTTATACACTTCTTATATACTATTATATATTGTTATACACTGTTTATACACTTCTTATACATTGTGATACACTTCTTATATATTATTATATATTGTTTATACATTGTTTATACACTGTTTATACACTATTTATACATTTCTTATACATTGTTTATACATTGTTTATACACTTCTTATATATTTTTATACACTATTTATACACCTCTTATACATTGTTATACATTTGTTATGCACTTCTTATATATTATTATACATTGTTTATATATTGTTATACACTGTTTATACACTTCTTATACCTTAAGGTATACGATTACATTGATTATACCTTAATTATACCTTAAGATACTCTATTATAGTGATTATACCTTAGTTATACCTTAGTTATTCCTTATTTACACCTTAAGATACATTATTATATTGATTATACCTTACTTATACCTTAATTATACCTTAAAATACACTATTACAGTTATTATACCTTTGTTATACCTTGATTATACCTTAAGATACGTTAGTACATTAATTATCCATTAGTTATACCTTAAGATTGACTATTACAGTGTTTATACCTTAGTTATATTATACCTTAGTTATACTTTAGTTATACCTTAAGATACAAAGGTATAATTAGTTATACCTTAGTAAAAAAATATGTCGAGAAAAATATATGCATATGTATTTTATTTCGAAGATTAAAAAAAACAAAAAAAACTTTCTAAAGTCGCATGACAAAAAAAATGGAGAGATAAATGCAAAATTAGATTAAAAATTATAAAAAAAGGAGAGAGAAACGTGGACAAAGTAGAGAAGGTATTTTGGAGATTTTGATTTTTTTCTTTGTTATTTATTGTAAAAGAATCACGTATAACAGGAATAAGAATTTTAGGTATTTTTGAAATTTTGGAAAGTTTTTTATGTATTTATGCAAACTTTTGCTTTGTAAGTAAAAAAGTTATATGGTGCCAAAATGTAAGTATTTATGTAAAAAGGCCTAATTTTTTTCTTCCTTATCAGCTTATTGAATTCTGAACTATTAACTATTTAGACGATTTAGCAAACACACTAGGATTATAAGAATATATTTCTCAAAGGTTAAAAAAAAAAAAAAAAATCTTGATTTCTCTTTAAAAGATGAAAATTAATAGTAAATATTTCTAAAATACCAAATTCCGTTATTCATAAATACACAAAATAAAATCCCGTAAATAACATATATTTTACAATTAGAATTATAGGGTAATAATTGTGCCCCGGTTATTATATTGATATCTTAGTGTACATTGACAACAACACAGTGATATCTTCTGGTGACATCACTATAAAATTCAAGTAAAACTCTCGTGTCTATATATATATATAAATATATATTTTCACTTTTACCGAAATTTTAAATACATTTTCTTTTTCTTTTTCTTTTTTTTACATCATCAACACTAAATTGGGAAGAAAGTTTATTAAACTATAAATGTTTTGTTTTTTTTTTAATCAATAAAACTATAAATGCTTTTACAATTAAAATTAAAGTAGAGGTATGTTGGAGAAACATGAATCTTCTTTTTCATATCTCCAATAAAGATAAAAAATATAGGCTCAATTATAGAGATATGTTAAAAAGTTAACAGGAAGATAAGTTTTATAATATTATCCACAAAATTTGCTTTAGAAAAAGAGATAGGGATAAGATATTCTTGCTCACATCATTACGCTCATGTCACATTCTGCATGTCATAAGTCATATCACCTATAGGATACGAGTATTCAAAATAGTTAGTCAAAATATAGGACACGAGTCCATTATTGTAGAATAACAATTGTAATAGAATCTCCAACATTATAATCCTTTTAAGTAAATAGATCTAAAAAGATCGTTTTAATAAAATACACTGACTATGAACAAAGGTCTTTGATATAAAAAAAAAAAGGTTTTGTTCGTTGTATTAAACTTGAAAGAATGTAAACGAAGTAAATAGTGAAATAAAGATGTTGATCCAGCAGTAATAAAACAATATTTAATGGAGTGTTTTAAATCAAATCACTCAAAATGAAGCAAAAATACTAAAGGATAAAGATGAAGAAGAAGAGGAATTTGGAGAAGGAAGACAGAAGACCAGCTTCCTTCTTCCTCTTAAAAAATTGAAACTTTAGATTTTCTTTTGAGAAAGAGAGGAGAGAGTGGCTAGGATTTTTTTCAAGTTTCAAGATTAGACCATTAATTACTATCCTAAACTAGGAAAAAAGTTTATTAAACAATAAATGCTTTTACAATTAAAATCAAAGTAGAAACATGAATCACGCGAGGGAATCTACTTTTTCATATCTCTAATAAAGATAAAAATAAAGACTCAATTATAGAGATATGTTAAAAAAAATTTAAAAGGAAGATAAATTTTATAATATTTTCAACAAAATTTGGTTCACAAAAAGAGATAGGGATAAGATATTCTTGCTCACATCATTATGCTCATGTCACATTCTGCATGTCATAAGTCATATCACCTATAGGACAAGAATATTCAAAATAGTTAGTCAAAATATATCTTTTTTTTTTTTAACCAAAACTATAATTGGTTTATTATTTATTTTTTAAAAATATTAAGTACTTAAATTTTGTATTTTAATATTATTTCACCCAAATTCAATTTTATTTTATTTCTTTAAGCACTAATAAGTAACATGACCAATAATATTTTAATACATAAAACAGTTTTTAAAAAATTTTCTGGATAAGAAAACAGATTTATTGGAAGTATCAATTTTACAATTTCAAATAATAAAACTATGTAACTTTTAAATTATTTGAAAATATCTGTTTCACAGTTCCATCACTAAACGAAGCGTGTTTCACATATGCAATAGATAATTGGAGTTTGGAACTTATAATATTGAAATGAAAATATTAGACACTCAATGTGTTCAAAAAACTGATCAAGATGCTAATTGTTTTATTAAAAAAAATAATTAGGCCATATAAATATAGTTTACAAAATTAATTTTTTAGGAACCATCTCATTCACATGATTGAGAAATGTTAAATTTATTTAGTTACAAAATATCAAATCAAAATTTAAGATAATTTATATTTTACAAAATTAAAAATAAATGGCTACTTTTTCTTTGTCTCAAATGACTTAATAAGGCTATGTTTATCTTAAAAATAACTTTTCAGAAAATATTTTTTTTTTATTTTCTAGTGTTTGTGACTTAAAAGAAAGTAAAGTCAATTTTCTAATGTTTGTCGCCTTCCGTGACACTAGAGAATGCACTAGGTCGATTGCAATATGAACGGCGAGTCCAAGTATCATTTCCTCAGGGATCAATACAAACAATCTTAAATTTCAAGGTAAATAGGTAGATTTGATTCTTTCACAATAAAAATAACAATTTCAAAGTAAAACAACTAAAAATGCTACTGAGTAAACTAAAGTAGAACCAACATAAACAGAGTCAAGATTGCTGAATACAAAAATATAGATAACAACAATGATGAAAAGACAATAGACCCAAACTAAGCAGGGTGAAGCAATTTCAACGACATTTCTCTTTTTAAACATTATGAGCAGGATTACAGCACATAAATCTAGGGTCTTTTACTCTCAAATCACCACTCTTAGAACTTTCAGACATGTAGATTCTATAACAAACAGGCTAATCGAATTTCTTCAGCAATGGACTACTTAATCATGTATTAAGTCCTTATAAGGATTTTATCCAAAGATTAAACCCTTAGGATGTAGTCCACACGAATTTCTTCAGTAATAAACATACATGTGTTTTTATGGGATTTTTCATAGTCATGAATCTCCTCTCTGTCTAGCGGTGAGCAAAACCAAAACGCGAACCAAAAACCAAATCGAACTGAGACTGAAAAATTGAACCGAACCAAACTCTATTTGGTTTGGTTTTGGTTTTATAAAATATAATAATTTGGTTGTTGGTTCGGTTTTTGGTGAAAAAACTGAAATTGAGCCGAACCAAACCGTAATAGGAAAAAATATTTTTTTAAAATATGTATATGTATATAAATAAATTTTATTTGGCATATTATATATTCATATTATTATATAGTTTGTATTTATGAGACTTTAGTAATATATATGTAATATAAATCCTTTTTAAGCAATACTTTACATGTAATTATAAAAAAATAATGATAATAAAAATTAAAAAATTGAAAATTTTGTTAATTCGGTTTTAACCGAACCAAACTGTAACCGAACCGAATTGATTCGGTTCGGTTTGATCTGAACCATATCAACTTTGGTTTGGCTTTGGTATCTATTTTTCTTCTATTTTGGTTTTCAGTTCGGTTTGGTTTTTAAACCGAACCGTGTTTTGCTCACCCCTATCTTTGGCTCATCATAACTACTTTAATATGAGGTGATCAGTCTCATTTAAAGTGAAGCTCACCACAAAACAATCATCAACAAATATGCTCATAATAAAGAAAGAGAAAAAGCACTTACTACTGCCAGTCAAGCTGACTCAAGCCTGCTTAATAAGAGATACTCACTAGCCATAAGTAGCATCAATAATAAAGAAAAATAAAGATAATAAATTAAGAGAAATTACTACTATTAATTAGGAAATTTAGAGTTAGAACAAGAGAGAGAAGTTGAACATGAAAAGCTCTCAACTATCAAAGAAAATGGAGTATTTATAGCACTCTCAAAGACAATTCTAGATCTAAGATTAAAATAATACTCATTCCGTCCCACGAATATAGGCAAAAAATGCCTTTTTGGACGTCCCATGAAATAAGCACATAACTAAATTTAGCCTACAAATTTATTGATGTACCCCTAATTATAAATACTTACATTCAATCATTAATTATTTAGATTAATTAAAAGTTTATATGGAAAGTAACTGATTTGTTAATCCCTATACATTGGCTCCAAGAGGCATTAAATTTCTATATATAGTTGCCGTAATTTTTCAAACACAAATTATAGTGTTTATTTTAATCTTTTTTGTTGGAATTTGTATAATTAATAACTTTGTTGTTTCAAAGTATTGATTTATTTGAGAAATTTTTTTTTTTTTTTTAATGAAGTACACTATTTTTAGTAGAAGGGTAAAAGAGGAAAAATAAAACAAAATGTATAATTTCAATAAAATTAACTCACTTTCCTTTTACAGTATACAAACACTGTTTTACTTATATTGATGAGACAGAGGGAATATTAACTGTACTAGTAGCCTTATGGCTCAAAATTAACCATACAATTAAAATATTAGATTAGTTCATTTAATATCTCATATTCATGCCCAGAGTAGGCTGTTATTGAATGTGCTTTTGTCGCAATTGAATCAATTGTTCTTTCTTAGAATTATCTTCTCATCTCATCCTCGTGGGCCGTGTCATGGCTCCAAATCTACATCTGATTCCCCTTGAGCCCAAGACTCTTTCAACATGCTTTCTAGCCTGATTTCTTAAGTTTCTAGAGATTAAGCACCACTTTAACTTTTAACTTGAAATTGATTTTAATTAACTAATAATTATTCAATTAAGCTCAATTTTATTCCAATTAATATCTGAAATAATTTTTATATTATTCACTTACCATCTAGTCAAAGAAAAGTCAAGGGAGAAATTGAACATCTGTTAGAAATAAAGCAAAATAACTTTTTATTTCACAAAACAAAGTTATTTTCCAATAGAGAAAAAACATGAACACTTATTCTTTTTCCAACCATTAAACATGGACACTTATTCTTTTTCCAACCATTATTTTCTTTTGTAATTATTATTCTTTGGAAACATTAAAATATATTTTTTAAAAAATGTTTTTTATATATATTTATGAAAGAAAAATTATTTTTCTTAAATTAAGAGAAGTATTAAAATGTTTCAAAAAGTGTTACTATTTGAAAAATTATTATTTTTTATATATTAATATGTTGAAATCAAAGTATAATACATGTATATTAATATAATATTAATAACAATTATGATAGTTATTATAGCAATTTTAAATAAAAGATGCATACAACAATATTCAGTGGCGAATCTAGCATTAAAATTTAGAGGGGGCTAAATTTTATAAATAAATTTTTAATTATGCTAGAATTAAAAAAAACATAAAATTAAAATTCTACTGAAAATAGTTAGAAAATAGTTTTTACATAATGATTATGAGTTTTTGACTAGGTATTTGCAGTACCCGAACCTCTTGCGTGTAACAATTGTAACCTTCGAGATCCTGAATTCTGAAAATATTGCAAAATGACTTCATCATCAATACTTTTAAAATTTTTTTTCTCAATATGACACACCAAGCAATTTGTGAGATAATCATCTTCCATCCAGTTGCGCAAATCTATCTTGATAATATTCATCGCAGAGAAACATCTTTCAACAGTAGCTGTTGCAACAGGTAAGGTTAATGGCAATTCGATAAGCCGATATACTAAATGAAAAACAGTGTGATGTTTCATATCAACCATCTTCCTTGCAGGAGCTCCAATATCAGCAAGACTAAAAAATGCATCATTTGATCTTACATCAGAAACGTATTGATTAAGTTGAAATTCAAGCTCAAGCAGGTTACAGCCAGAAAATCATCTGAATATAGCTCGACCAGAAGGAGTAGTCATACATAATCAAAATTAGCAAATGAATTTGTAGGATCAAGGCATCCGATGCACGTCAATAATTCCAAATTTAACTCAGTAAAACGGTTGTCCATTTCCTCAACAACAACATCAATAACCTAACATTATATGAATATGAATCAATTCATAGAATAAATAAATTGTTCAATATTTTTTGACATGGAATTGAGGAAAATCAAGTAAGTATATACCTTCATGAAAGAATCTACACGAAAATGCTTGAGATAAGTCTTTGGTACGCCACCATCATGAATCCTTTGACCTCGGCCTGGAATTTCATCTTCCATATCAGGCATATAAATTTTATTAGTGAAACAAAATTTGGTAACTTGTTTTAGTAATTGCTCCCAACCATTATTTTTATATGTTTCCAAGTCTCTTCTTGTCACTTGAATCATCCGTACAACATTTTGTATGTTTTGATCCTTTGCTTGTAAGATTTTAGATAGTGCATTTGTCTTTCCCAATAAATTCAACATAAACTTTGCAACAAACACAAACTCAAAACTGAACATGTGATCTATCAAACCCCCAACATCATATCTAGCTTTTTGAGTATTTGCATCCTCATATACGGATAACAACACTTCTTTCACTGGATTTCACATATTAAAAACACTAAGTATTGTTTTAAAGTGAGAACCCCAATGTGTATCCCTTGGCAGAGTTAAACTTGTTTCTTGATTTTGTCCCTTTCCCATAGAAATTTCATAATTTTCTATTTTTTCTGCCACTTCTTCTTGAAAAAGTTTTCTAAGAGCATCCTTCCTTTTACATGAAGCTCCACAAAAAATCACAATCATAGGAAGTTTATCAAAAAAAGATCTCACATCTCTATGATCCGTTGCAGCAGTCACAATCACTAATTGAAGTTGATGAGCAAAACAATGAATGTAGTGTGCATGCTATTTTCATTTAAAATAAGCCTTTTTTAATCCATTAAGCTCACCTCGCATATTAGAAGCCCAGTCATAGCCTTGGCCGCTAGGCCTTGAAAGTGATAATCCAAGTACCCCAAAGAAATCATCAATAGAGCTTTTCAAACATTGTGCAAAAGTCTCACTTACATGCAGAAGTCCAAGAAACCATTCTGTCACTTCTCCACCATCTCTCACAAATGTCAATACCATTTTCTCTTTCACTGAAAAATCCCGAGCCTCATCAATCAAAATAGAAAACTTCTTCTTTCCGATTTCATTAAGAATAACTTTTATCGTCTCTTTTGCACAAGCATCAATAAGCTCCCTTTGAATTGAACCACAAGTCATTTGATTATTTTTTGGAGCGTTGGATTGCATGACCTTATTCATATCCTCATAACCATGCTACAAGTTCAAGAAAATTACCTCGATTCATTGAGGTTTGTGATTCAACATGTCCACGGAAAGCTAATCCTTGCCCTAGAAGATATCAAATCACTTTTAGAACTGCTATTAATCGAGTACGATACTGAACCTCCATTGTGGTAGTTGTTGATGACATCACATATCCACATTCTCCCTTTGATTTTGACACATTGTTACTTGCATTCTACAACCATTATGTGTGCTATTTACACCTCTAATATGCTCAACAAACTTTTGTAAAGTTTTTTTCCAATTTGTACACCTAATTACTGTAAATGTATCACACTTAGCCTTTTGATCTTTGAACAAATAGCAAAACAAGCAAAAAGCAGCATCTTTAGATATACTATACTTTAACCATTCTTTATATTTTGAAAACCATGCTTCTTGAAACTTCCTTTTATGTCCATACTTATCAATAGTAAAGGGAAATTTGTGCCCAAATGGTTGACAAGGGCCTTTCAATAGATAGTGTCTTCAATCGTGCTCTCATTTCAAAAGGATAACTATCAATAGGTTTACGCAATCCCGGGTCAGCAATAATAACATCATCTAATATTTCCACTTCTAGTCGGACTCTTTTATCACCATCTTCCTCGTTTGGTTTCTTTGAGGAGGATAAACCAACTAGTCGGTTGTCGATTCCGCCAAAAATAAATTTATAAAACTCGCTTAAACCTTAAACAAATGAGTTTGTAGTAGGTAAGTCGAGGTCGAACCCTAAGGAGTTAATACTTCATAAAGATTGCTAAATACCAAATAAAATTAAAACAAACAAATAATAAAAAGGGGGGGTTTGAGAATTGATTTGGATTAATACTAAACTAAAATATCGAGAAATAACAATTTTTGAACACTAAATTAACAACTGCATTTAATATGAGAATAGAGAAGATCAATAATGTGAAATTTCATCTAAGGCAATTCTTCGGCTTGGAATTAACGAGATTGATCATTGATTGAGAAAAGATAAATTAATTACTCCAGACTAGTTATAACCCTTAGCTTAGTGCATCCGGATCAATTTTTCCTAATGCGAAATTGTCTAGTACGACTCAAACAATTCCCTTTTCGACAAACAACCCTTCCTTAACGGCTAGGATTTAATTCCCCGAAAGCATTAAGATTTAGAAAAGCCTAATCTAAACCAACTAATTCTTAGCGATATTGATTTAAGTTTAAATTCTTATTCCTTTTATGATTCTAGATACAATGAATTGAATGATTACGAATCCTATTCACTGATAACAGTTTATTAAATCTAAACAACTAGCCAAGAATTTTAAATCACAAAATAACAAAAGAGAGAAATCTCTCTTGAAGAAAGAATAAGAATATGGAGAATTAAATTGAAAGATTAAAGTTTCGAACAATCTCACAATCCAATATATCCAAGCCTTGAATCCCCTAAATGAAAGAATAAAATTAGCTGCTCATTGATGTTGATAAAACTCTTAAGAAAAGAAATTGTATTCTGATCTTTTTTTTTCTATATCTCAAAACTAACATCTCTCCCCCATTTATTTAACCCTAAAGACCACAAAAATTAAAGATGTTCCTAAAATAGCCTCTTTAATCCATGTCTAAATTCTCTAAATTAGGGCCTCAATCTGCTCCAATTTTTGCCAGCCTGTAATTAGAAAAGTTCCTAAACAGTCCCTGATGGAAGAAATTTAGCCTTCGGCAAGGTTAAAATCGAAAAAATGCACTTCAGCTCCAGTCTTAATAAAACCTCACCCAAATCAGCTTTTATACCCCAAATCTCCAATTTAGCATCTGAAAATATAAAAACACACACAACAGTAGAAAAGCCCATAGAATATGCCAAAATATACCTATTTAAGCCCTTAAAACAAAGCCAAAATATGCAAAATATAACATTTAACCAATCCCCACACTTAGACCATGCTTGCCTTCAAGTATGGACCAAAAGGAATAAAATCAAAACCTGCTCAATTCACCTAAGAACAGTTCCCAATTTGCTTGAACAAGACAGAGAAGTATTGGAGCCAAAAAGGTTCAAATAAAGCCATCAAAATAACTAAACATCCCTTCAAAAATGCACACAAAGCACAAATCACCTTCAATAATTTTTAACTCCCATTACCAAGCCACAACAATTTAAGCACTCAATCAATTTAGGTTTCACTTTTCAAAATTCACACCTTGCAGATAGGAAGGTAAGCTAAGAACAATCCTAGGAATCTATCAAACAAATTATTTCAATGCTAAAAGAGAGGGAAAAACAGAAAATTAACAAAAAAAATTTTCTTCCTTTCTTTTACTTTATTATTATATATGTTTTCTTTATTTTTATTTTGCTTACTTCAGGTTGTAGGAGCCCTTTTTACGCCAAGATACCTGGTTCTGATCCGCATATACCCAGTTACTCAAGCAACACAAACCTTGGCGGCTACTAGTTTGGCTCATGGCGCATTGGCCAGCGGAACCTTTATTGACATTGCATAAAACGAAAAATTTTCTTTCTTTTCTCTTTTTTTTATCCCCTCCTTTTAACAAAGAAACAAATGCGATTTGATTTCCTAAGAAGCCCTAAACAACCCAAATTAAGGAAAATGGCAATTTTCAAGCTCATGCAAAGAATTTGATATTTCGATATTCAAATTAAGGCTTGACAACAGAAAATCAGAAAAAATTTCTAGCTATTATGCATGGCACACATTAAAGTTTAGATTTTGTTAGCTGATAACTTTTTTAAACAACTTTTAGATTAGTACTTTTCTAATTACCAAAATTATAGGGAACCATTCTCAGACAAAAGTAGTCCTCAAGGTAAAAAAAAAAAAGAAATCAAATTACAAAACTAAGCATTCACCAACAGATTTATATATTTTTATTTTTCAAAATAGCCCAAAAACAGCCCCTAAAAACATCCCCACACCTAAAGATAGCTTGTCCCTAAGCTAAACCGTGACAAATAAGCAAAAGGCAAGAAGAAGAGAAAAACTTGCCTGAGGGAAAGGGCTGCAAAGGGCTCAATGGCGACGGGAGGGTGGAATGAATCCAACATGCTCAAAGTAAGCAGCCATATCTGCCTGGAGGGACTGGAGCAGCTCTAATATAGCGCCTAATCTGTCATCGGCAGGTGGCTGAGATAGGTTTAGTGTGCGCGAAGCAGTGGCCTTGGTAAATCGAAGTGGTTTGGTGAGTGCCAAAGTTCCTACATCCACAAAAGACCAAAATATTGGTGTGCCCTAGTTCTTAGGGCATTGGATTCTTGTATTTTGTATTATACATTAAGAGTCATGTATGAATACATTATTTGTGCCACATTAATAAAGGCAATTAATCTATTTCATTTATATCTTGTGCTATAATATGAGTAGAGTATCCATTGATTGATAATCCTAAAACCCATCCCAGGTCTGTTCTAATCATGGGAACGAATAGAACCACAGACTTGTATATTCGATGACTGTATGGTAGTTCTTAACTAGCCATGGTACTTATATAATCAGTCATGAATATAGGTACATGTCGTTGACATAGGATTGGATCAATCTGCACAAGAAAGCCACATGATTGTCGCGTCATAGGTCTTTCTTGAGTAGGTCTCTTTTGTCCTCAGACCAGATTTCATTATAGTATCAATATAGAATCCAGTTCACTTTGACATATGCCTAACAGGTCTGTAAAAGGATGCTAAATATGGGTATGATTGGGTGGACAGGTGAACATATTGATATTGATGATGAAGTGATGGAATTGCCACTCGGGTAACACCGAGATGATATCACTGGCCACTTGATGAGTGGGACTGATAAGTGTATGGCCATACCCAAATAAGTTTGTTGCTTCTTTGACTAATCAGTCAACTCAAGATGAAGAAATATAATAAACAATAGAAGAGGATGACGGACACCAGGCCTCTTGTTTATTCATATCGATATCGTTAGGCAAAGGACACTATGAGATTACTATCGGGTCAGTATCTTCTAAAGATTACTGCATCTCTGTCTTAATTAGGGGCTATAATGGTTTGCTAGAACCCACTTACAGTCTATGGGCCTTGGGCCTACTGCCAACATAAAGACAGACCCATGGGATCGTGCACATAGATTAACTGAGCCGGAACGCGTAGATATTGTGCATGTGATGTACATTGGAAGGAATGAGTTAATTAATTAGTTGACATTCGGTGTCAAGGTAATTAATTAACATTGGGTTGGTTTATTTTAATTAATAAGTTTACATAATGTAATTAATTAATTTATCAATTAATTGAATTACACAAAGTAAACAATTAATTAAATTATTTTCTTAAGTGTGATTTTATTTTAATTAGGGGTAATTAAATCAAGCCATATGAAATTAAATTATATATTATAAATCTTATGGAATAAGGATTTAAATATGTAATTAAAATCCTAATGGGCTTGGGTTTACTTAACCTAATTGGAGTCCATATTGCATAAGGACTATAAAAGGCACATTTATGGGAAAAATCACTCTCTAAACCCTAGGCACAAAGGAAATTCGGCCAGCAACAATATCAGCCCCAATAGCCGAATTCTTTGGTGCAATTTCTTCCGTTCTTCGACTAGCATCAGTTCCCATTCGATAGTTAATCGTGCACCGGACTGTGGAGATCAATTTTAAGAAACGATTCTGCAGCAGTCTCTAGAAGAGACATAATCTTGTGATTTCAATCTTTTGATTCAAATTGTTTTTATTTCAATCAATGGTAATTGGACACGATATGTGGATTCTAGGAAATTTTAAACAGTGTATTTTCCGCTGCGCCACATTATTTTTCCGATGACGAATCCCAACACAAAAGCCACTAACCGTGCAGGCTACCAACCGCAGGTCTGCAAGTGATTTCATATCTAAAGCGGGTAATTGACAAACAGAGCATATAGTAGCAGATTAGGTGTCAAAACCAAGCATGCGAACAGCTAAACACGTAACCCAGGAACCTAAATATAGCTTCTTGGGGTTAGCAACTAAAGCACAGAACTTACTTGCAATCCAATAACCCAAATTGACTTTCCTATTTTCGATCATGCATCACAAGAAAAATATCTCAGACTTTGTAATCACAGTGGTGTCATCATTTCTGGCAGAAAACAGGTAGGCTAAAATCATATGAATGTAACGCAATGGTTTAGTGACAATTAAGTTAGCTTTTGATTTTCCAGGTTTAAACACCAGAGACTCATTTTCACATAAAGCACAATAAACGGCACCAGCATCAAAGTTAGCAGGATAATCACATAAATACTCCTTATACTCATCCAATTTGACAAAATCATCAGTGAGAAACCCCAAACCAACATTTAAAGAAGTAACAGACAGATTATGAATACTTCCAAGAAATTGAAAATGCAAAACGGGGGCAGCCAAATCAAAGTCATCATCAACCAAAAAATTAAAGGAATTGTAGAATTCCAAAGTCAATGAATCAAACACAGGAAATTAAAATTCAGCAAGAAATACTTCCACCCAACATTTGTAAGCAAACGAAAAACTTCAGTAGTCAAATGGAGCTCATTCATGGTAGGAATGGAAAATATTCTAGCTGAAATAAACGGATAGTTGTGAATGGTTTAATACCTCTGTGTGTGAGCAAAATTCAAGAATTCCAGAGGGGGAGGAGGATGGTATGAGCTCTGCCCCTTTCTCAACTTCTGCTGCTTTTATTTGGGTTTCGAGCTTGGGCTGCTGGATTCGGTGTGGCTCGCACTGTTCTCGCCATCAAGGGATATTTCTGCAGAAGTGTCAGCCTCCATCGAAGAAGAGGGAGCAGGAAGCATTGGTTTCTTCCGGCGAGAATACGACCAGGTTCTGAGCGATGGTGGGTCAGATGATGGTTGCAGCGGCAGCTCTGGCGCATCGAGATTCACGGATTTGCTGTCAGTTCGTTTTAGTCGTCCCATGGGTGTGAAATGGTGGTGAGATGAAATAGAAGGTGGGACCGGTGAATAAAAGGTGGGTACAGGTTGGACAAGCAGCGGATGTGAGCGGCGCAGGCATTGTAGATGGTGGTGGGACTAGCAGCGATGGTGATGTTAGGGTTTCAGAAGTGGGGTATTAGAGAAGATGGAAGTTAAAATGTGAGGTGGAATTAAGAAGTGGGGTAAATGTTTTTAACCTTAAGTATTTGGATATTAAAACTGAAACCCACTTATAAAAGCCCAAATAACCTGCTTCATTTGAAATATTCCAACCCAATAAAATAATTAAATGGGTCTTTGAATGAAATATCCATAGCCAAGCCCCGAAGTTCTCAAAATCTCTATTGCCAGACTTCTTGAAGCCTTTATCTAAAAACAAAATCTGTAGGAAAACCCAGAAAACATAGAGTTGAAGATGACAATTATGGCAGTTAACTGAAAGAAAAGAAAAGAAAACAAATAAATTAGCCCTGGTCAAGGCTAAATCGGGTTACCTCCCGGAAGCGCCTCTATTTCCTGTCTGTGGCTAGACCGCCATTCCTAAGGCTTAGGGCTCCTCAGGGGGCTCTTCCAACTGAACCTCTTGCTCATGTACTGATGCAAAGCCCTTGTAGAATGGTTTGAGCTTGTAGCCATTAACCTTAAAAATTTTCCCGGTAGCTAGGCTTTGAATTTCTACTGCACCGTGGTCATAAAATTGAACTACCAAGAATGGACCAATCCACTTAGAATGTAACTTGCCCGAAAATAGCCTTAATCAGGATTGGAAAAGTAAAACCTTCTATCCTACTGCAAATTGTTTCCAGCTTAGCATTTTATCATGGAATTTCTTGGTGCAATCCTCGTAGATCCTTAAACTTTCATAAGCTTCATTCCTTAGCTCCTCTAGCTCGAGTGATTCCAATTTTCTTTCTTCTCTAGCAGCATCATAAGATACATTGCACTTCTTGATGGCCCAAAATGCCTTGTGTTACAATTCCATCGGAAGATGGCATGCCTTTCCAAAAACCAGTCTGTAGGAGACATACCGATAGGTGTTTTGTAAGCTGTCCGATAAGCCCATAATGCATCTTCTAATTTAATGCTCCAATCCTTTCGAGTTAGGTTCACTGTTTTACTTAAGATAGATTTCAATTCCCGACTGGAAACCTCAGCCTGTCCATTAGTTTACGGGTGAAAGGCTGTTGAGACTCGGTGCCTCACTCCATATTTCTTAAGTAATTTTGCCAGAATTTTGTTGCAAAAATGCATTCCCCTATCACTGATCAGAACTCTTGGTGTCCCAAAGCAGCTACAGATATGTGATTTAATGAACTGAACCACTGTTGGAGAGTCATCCTTCCTTGTGGCCTTCACCTCTACCCACTTCGAAACATAATCCATTGCCAAGATAATGTATAAATTTCCATAGGAATTTGGGAAGGGTCCCATGAAGTATATCCCCTAAATTTCAAATATCTCACATGATTCAATGGATGTGAGAGGCATCTGATCCCCATGACTTAAATTCCCCATTCTCTGACAATTTGAACATGACTTACAGTAGAGGTAGGCATCTTGAAAAATTGTAGGCCAGAATAGCCCACTCTCCAATACCTTTGTTGAAGTACGTTTAGGACCAAAGTGACCCCCATAGGCTTCAGTATGGCAGAACTTCAACACTGACTGAACCTCATTATCTGGGATACATCATCTGATAATTTGATCTGAACAATATCTCCAGAGATACAGCTCATCCCAAGCATAATACCTTGCATCCTTTCTGAGCTTATCCTTTTCTGCATGTGATAGATCATCTGGAATAGTACCTGTGACAAGAAAATTGACCAAGTCAACATACCAAGGAATAAGTGTATTGACTTGAAACAACCTCTCATTCGGAAATTCTTCCTTCAATGGCTCCGTTTCTGTTTCTCGAACTAGACGACTGAGGTGATCAGCTACCAAATTATCAGAGCCCTTTTTGTCACGGATCTCAAGGTCAAACTCTTGGAGTAGAAGTATCCATCTTATCAAGCACGGTTTTGCTTCTTTCTTTGCTAACAGATACCTCAAGGCCGCGTGGTCCGAATATACTACTACCTTTGCTCCCAACAAATAAGACTAAAACTTCTCTAGTGCGAATACTATTGCTAACAGCTCTTTCTCTGTGGTGGAATAATTGACCTGAGCACTGTCAATTGTCCTTGATGCATAGTAAATGACATGAGGCTTCTTATCGATTCACTGTCCAAGCACAGCTCCAATAGCATAGTTGCTTGCATCACACATGATTTCAAAGGGATGGTTCCAATCAGGTGAAGTGAGTATGGGAGCTGATGTCAGTTTCTCTTTAAGCATATCAAAAGCATCCCAACATTCCTAGTTGAACTCGAAAGTTGCATCCTTCTGTAGCAATTTACATAGGGGCTGTGTAATCTTCGAAAATCCTTATATGAATCGCCTGTAAAAACCTGCATGGCCAAGAAAAGAATGAACTTCCCGAACATTGCGGGGGTAAGGTAAGGACTGAATAACATCAATTTTAGCCTTATCCACTTCGATACCACTAGATGACACAATATGTCCCAGAATTAATCCCTTATCAACTATAAAATGACACTTCTCATAATTGAAAACCAAGTTAGACTCTAGATATCTTTGCAAAATCAACTCAAGGTTGGCTAGGCATTCAGAAAAAGAATTCCCATAAACCGTGAAGGCGTCCATAAAAACCTCAGTTATACTTTCTATATAATCAGAAAAAATACTTACCATACATCACTGGAAAGTGGCTGGTGTGTTGCAAAGGCCAAATGGCATCCTTCTGAAAGTGAATGTGCCGAATGGACATGTGAAGGTTGTTTTGTCTTAATCTCTAGGAGCGATGGGAATTTGATAGAAGCCCGAATAACCGTCAAGGCAGCAGTAAAAACTTTTTCCAGCCAACTGTTCTAGCATCTAATCGAGAAAGGGTAGTGGAAAATGGTCCTTTTGGGTGGAAGAGTTTAGTTTTTGGTAATCAATACAAACCCTCCAGCCATTTTGGACTCGTGTGGGAACCATTTCACCTTTCTCATTCTGAACCACGGTTACTCCTGTCTTTTTTGGAACCACCTGAACAGGGCATACTCACTTGCTATCAGATATTGGGAAGATTACATCAGCATCCAACATTTTCTGAATTTCCTTCTTCACCACTTCCATCATTGTGGGGTTTAGACGTCTTTGAGCTTGTCTTTTTGGTACCGCATCATCTTCTAAATGGATTTTGTGCATACAAGTGGCTAGGCTCAGTCCCTTAATATCAGCAATAGTCCAACCAATTACTGACTTGTAGCCCTTCAAAGCTGTCACCAATCGCTCTTCCTCTTTAGGTGCCAACTTGTTCGAAATGATCACTGGAGGGGTTCCGTTGTCTCCTAAAAATGCATACTTCAAGTGCTGAGGAAGTTCCTTCAATTCCAATTTCGGGGCCTGCAAAATGGAAGGCAATCGCTGCACATCAGATTCTAAAATTTTTAAATTAGTAACAGTACCTTCTAGAATTGGCGAAACAGCCATGTCCTTTGCAATCTCGAACAGGTCCTCTTGCTGAATATCTTCGCCTCATTCCTCACAAAACTTTCGCTCAAAAAAACCTACAATCTGTCATCACCACTAGCTCGAAAAAAATTTTAGGTTAACAGGTCAATTACATCAATGCCACACACAGTAGATATATCATTGGTTATTTCATGGCATAATAAACATTAAATTGAACCATTTTCCCATCAAATTCCATGGACAAAATTCCTTTATACGCATCTATATTTGTCCTAGTTGTGGTAAGAAAAGGTCTCCCTAACAAAAGTTCAGATGATTCAGGAGAGCTGTCGTCCTCCATATCTAGGATATAGAAAGTAGCAGGACACACTAAGTCATTCACCTGAACCAACACATCCTTGAGGACTCCTTTAGTATAAACAAGCGTTCTATTAGCCAATTGTATTGCTACTCTCGTCTCTGCTAGGGGCCAGCACATAAGGAATCATAAATTGGCTTAAGCATGACATTTATTGAAGCTCCTAAGTCACACATAGCTCTGTTTATACTGGTGTTACCGATATGACACGAAATAGCAAACATTCCCTTATCCTAACACTTCTGAGGTAAATTTTTCTGTAGGACAGCCGACACATTGGCTCCTACCACAACTTTTTCGACTCCCTTTAGCTTATATTTATTAACACACAATTCCTTCAAGAATTTAGCATATCTAGGGATTTGTTTAATAGAATCAAGTAAAGCATATTTACCTCAACCTTTCAGAAAGTCTCAAGTATGTCTTTATCTTCTCTCATGTTCTTGGACTTTGAAAATCTTTCGGGAAAAGGTGGTGGAATAACGATAGGAGAGGCCTGTTTCACGTCCTTATCCTTGAGTGACCCCTCATCCTTGCTTTCCTCTAAATTTTTAGCTTCTTCTCTCACTCTAACCTCCAATTCCTTCTCTACTGTCCTTATCTTCTTCTCAAGAGCTCCTGGAAGCTCCTTTCCACTCCTAAGGGTTATTGCACTTACATTTTGGTGAGGATTATCAATCGTTTGTGAAGGCAATTTACCCTTAGACTCCAAAGCACTTACTGAAGTTGCTATCTAATTAATCTGCTTCTCTATGCTTTGAATACTCGCCATCATTTCTTGCTGATGTTGTTGCATATTAGTTGCTAATGAATGAATAATTTCATCAACAGACATTCCGAGCTTCTGAGTTGTGTTGGGATTCATCATTGGAAAAATAACATGGCGCAGTGGAAAATACACCTTTTAAAATTTCCTAGAATCCACCTATCATGTCCAATTACCATTGATTAGAATAAAAACAATTTGAATCAAGAGAGATTAACTCACTGGATTTGTCTCCTCTAGAGACTGCTGCAGAATTGTTTCTTGAAACTGCGATCTCCAAAGTCCGGTGCACGACCAACTATTGAGCGGGAACCGATGCTAGCCGAAGACGCGAAGGAATGGAGGATTAATGCTGGGATTTTCGGCTATTTGGGGCTACTCTTGGTGGCTGAAAATTTCTAGCAATAATTAGGGTTGAATTCTCTTTTTTTCTTCCTTAAGTGTGCCCTTATATAGACACCTTGTCTAATTGGGTTTTAATTAGGTTAATTCAACCCAAGCCCACTAGGATTATAATTACATAAATAAACTTTAATTAAAAAGTATATACTATGTAATTTAATTCTATTTGGCTAAATTTAATTACCCCTAAATAAAATTAAATCACACTTAAGTAAATACAATATATGTATTTAATTTTCCTACTTAGGAAAATTATTTAATTAATTGTTTACTTTATGTAATTCAATTAATTGATAAATTAATTAATAACATTATGTAAACTTATTAATTAAATTAAATTCAACCCGATGTTAATTAATTACCTTGACACCGAATGTCAATTAATTAATTAACACATTCCTTCCAATGTGCATTACATGTACAATTTCTATTAGTTCCGGCTCAGTTGATCTATGTGCACGATCCTATGGGTCTGTCTTTATGTTGGCAGTAGGCCTAAGGCTCACAGACTGTAAGTGGGTTCTAGCAAACCATTACAGCCCCTAATTAAGACAGAGATGCAGCAGTCTTTAGAAGACACTCACCCGATAGTAATCTCATAGTGTCCTTTGCCTAACGATATGATATGAATAAAAAAGAGGCATGGTGTCCATATTCCTCTTCTGTTGTTTATTATATTTATTATTCTTGAGTTGACTGATTAATCAAATAAGCACCGACTTACTTAGGTATGGCCATACACTTATTAGTCCCACTCATCAAGTGGCCAATGATATGATCTCGGTGTTACCCGAGTGGCAATTCCAACACTTCATCATCAATATCAACATGTTCGCCGGTCCACCCAATCATACCCGTATTTAGCATCCTTTTACAAACCTGATAGGCGCATGTCAAAGTGAACCGGATTCCATATTGATATTATAATGAAATCTGGGCTGAGGACAAAAGAGAACTACTTATGAAAGACCTATGACGCGACAACCATGTGGCTTTCTTGTGCGGATCGATCCAGTCCCATGTCAATGACATGTACCTATATTCATCACTGACTACACAAGTACTATGGCTAGTTAAGAACTGCCATACAATCATTGAATATACAAGTCTGGGATAGGTTTTATGATTATCAATCAATAAATACTCTACTCATATTATAGCACAAGATATAAATAAAATAGATTAATTGCCTTTATTAATGTGACACAAATAATGTATTCATACAATGAGTCCTAATGTATAATACAAAATACAAGAATCCAATGCCCTAAGAACTAGGGCACACCAACAAGTTAAAGTAGAAGGTTATTGGCTTCTTGGTTGAAATTGAGGTTGGGGTTGTTGTTGAGGACGATTCCCATAACTGAAGTTAGGATGGTCACACCATCTCGGGTTGTAGGTGTTAAAAAATGGGTCATATCGCCTCTGATTCTGATGTACAAAACCAGCAACAACATTTGCTTGTTCTGATCCTACCCCAAGAGTACGACATGAATCAGTTATGTGACCCGTGAATGCACAAATGCCACAAACTATAGCCTGGGTCCCTCCTTCAGTCACCAAACTTCACACAAGAGTAGTTAAGGAGTTGACTTTGTCTTCCAAAGAATGAGTGTTCACTTCATGCACCCTCCGAGTAGGTTCATGATAAGGTCGGTTTTTGACCTTATCTTTTAGGCAATTTCGTGGTTTGAACGGCAATTTTTAAAGTCTTTTGCGTGAATGTTTGTGTGGTTTTTGAGTATTTTGTGATTTTTATGTTTTGGATAGATTTTTTATAACTTTTAGTATTTTTCATGTTTTCTAGGGTTGTTTTTGTAATTTTTGTTAATTTGTTGTTTTTATGGTCCGTGGCGTTGGTGCCGTTATGTTCTTTGTGCTTGTTTTGGACAGGTATTATGACTCGGACCGGAAGTTGGTGCATCAGCGGCGAGGAAGAGTTCAAAGTGCTGAAAATCAGGGCGGCACGGCGTGCCACAATTAGGGCACGGCGTGCCAACCCGGCGTGCCTAGAGGAGTAGTCCAGTGGAGTGGCACGAAAACGTGCCACTCAGATCAACCCGGCGTGCCAACCCCAAAATTCGCACGGCATGGTGTGCCACCTCCAGCAGCACGGCGTGCCGCCTTCAGTTCTGCACAGCACGGTGTGCCAACTCCACCAGCACGGCGTGCCGAGCCCCGAAACCTACTGTTGCCCTACTTTCATCTCTTCTTTTTCCTGGTTTTTAACCTAGCCGTATAAATAGGTTATTTTCTATGTTTTAGAGGATCTTTTGGCAGTCTTTTTGAGTGAGAGCAGAAACTTGTAGTGAGGTTTTGAGCTTGAACTATTTGCTTTCTTTGAGTTTGAACCATCGATTGGTTGTAGTTTTACATAGAATCTTCCCCTTTTGCGACGTTCCTAGTTCCGGCTTGAGTTCGTCTATAGAGGTACACCCCAAGCATCTTCACACCGTCGGAATCCGGTTAATCGGACCAAAAGGGCATAAGTTTTTTCTTCTTCTCTTTTGTAATTTCATTAAGTTAGTTTTGATTCCGCAAATCGATTATGTTTGGTTGTAAACACTGAATTCATTCATCTTTCTTAATTAATACAATTGATTGCAAGTTAATTTCAATTTTTATTCCTTTTCTTTATGCAATTCCTTTAATGAATATCTAGTCTCATAAGATCTTAATTTATTAAGTTCATATCTGTGGCATTACCTAGATTGACGCCTAGGAAACCATTAGTATTGACGACACTGTGGAACTTACGTGCCCTTATTTTCTAAGCTTTAGAATTAGACTGCCTCTAAACAAGGAAAACCGGCTAAGGACCTAAAAGATCTAGATACGCTAGGTTGTATTATCGAAAGAGCATAATTAAGGATTAATTGTTGAGTTAAATTCATCTTTTGTAGTTAATTGATAAAGCCATCCCCATTAGCATTCATAGGTCGGTAAACTGCCAATTGATAACACAAAACTCAAGTGCAAAGTAAGCTAGAAGAGATCAACTAGGAGTAGGATAGTTTAGTTGTTAACATAATCAACCCAAACTACGTTCCGCCTAGGACACGCAAGGAACCCGAGTAGTTTAGTGTTTGCAGATTATTCTTTTCTCTGTGGGATCGATACCTGGACCAACCAGAATTATTACTTGTCAACGATAGGTACACTGCCTTAGTTGTGCGTTTCTAGGTTTAGTTTTACTACTACGCCTAGGACCCATCAGTTCAAAAGGACTTTCGAACTGTCTAGAATTCTCAACTACATTTCGAATTAATTCCCAAGCAGCAGTAGGCATCTTGTTTATCAAAAATCCTCCACTAGATGCATCAATCATCCTCCTCTCCTAGCCAACATTCCTTGATAAAAATATTGCACTAGGGATTGCTCAGTCATCCCGTGTTGTGGACAGCTCTCACATATGCGTTTGAAACACTCCTAATAGTCATAAAGTGACTCTCCATCCTTTTGTTTAATCCCACTGATTTCTCTACGGAGTGTGGCAGCCTTAGAGGCAGGAAAGAACCTCTCTAAAAATAATCTGGCCATATTTTTCCACGTAGTGACTAATCCTGAAGGCAAGTAAAACAACCAAGCCTTTGCTTTGTCAGCCAATGGAAAGGGAAAGGCCTTCAATTTGAGTAATTCTTTGTTGATCCCATTTGGCTTCATTCCCGAACACACTACGTGAAACTCCTTCAAATGCAGGTAAGGATCTTCACTCTCCATCCCATGGAACTTTGGCAACAATGAATCAGCCTCGATTTTAACTCAAAAACTGCATCTGTTTCAGGATAAGTGATGCAAAGGGGCTGCTGGTCTATAGGTGGAGCATGAAGTTCTCTAAGAGTCAAATTAGACATAGTCTCTTCCTCAGACTCACACGAAGAACTTGCTGAAGTTTCAGTTTCGGATTCACTCAATATGATTTCCAAACTTTCTCCTTTCTTTTTCAGCCTTGTTTCCTTCTGAAGTCTCCTTGCGGTTTTCTCAATTTCAGCATCGTATTGTAGTTCTTTATAGACTTCAGACCTGGTCATAAGCAAAAGAAAATCAAGTTAAATTAATTCCCCGGCAACGGCGCTAAAATTTGGTCGGTTGTCGATTCCGCCAAAAGTAAATTTAAAAAACTCGCTTAAACCTTAAACAAATGAGTTTGTAGTAGGTAAGTCAAGGTCGAACCCTAAGGAGTTAATACTTGACTAAAGATTGCTAAATACCAAATAAAATTAAAACAAACAAATAATAAAAAAGAGGGGTTTGAGAATTGATTTGATTTAATACCAAACTATAATCTCGAGAAATAACAATTTTTGAACACTAAATTAACAATTGAATTTAATATGAGAATAGAGAAGATCAATGACGTGAAATTTCATCTAAGGCAATTCTTCGGCTTGGAATTAACGAGATTGATCATTGATTGAGAAAAGATAAATTAATTACTCCAGACTAGTTATAACCCTTAGCTTAGTGTATCCGGATCAACTTTTCCTAATGCGAAATTGTCTAGTACGACTCAAACAATTCCTTTTTCAACAAACAACCCTTCCTTAGCGGCTAGGATTTAATTCCCCGAAAGCATTAAGATTTAGAAAAGCCTAATCTAAACCAACCAATTCTTAGAGATATTGATTTAAGTTTAAATTCTTATTCCTTTTATTATTCTAGATACAATGAATCGAATGATTACGAATCCTATTCACTTATAACAGTTTATTAAATTTGTAATCTAAACAACTGGCCAAGAATTTTAAATCACAAAATAACAAAGAGAGAAATCTCTCTTGAAGCAAGAATAAGATTATGGAGAATTAAATTGAAAGATTAAAGTTTAGAACAATCTCACAATCCAATATATCCAAGCCTTGAATCCCCTAGATGAAAGAAGAAAATTAACTGCTCATTGATATTGATAAAACTCTTAAGAAAAGAAATTGTATTCTGATCTTTTTTTTTTTTCTATATCTCAAGACTAACATCTCTCCCCTATTTATTTAACCCTAAAGACCACAAAAATTAAAGATGTTCCCAAAATAGCCTCTTTAATCCACGTCCAAATTCTCTAAATTAGGGCCTTAATCTGCTCCAATTTTTGCCAGCCCGTAATTAGAAAAGTTCCTGAACAGCCCCTGATGGAAGAAATTTAGCCTTGGGCAAGGTTAAAATTGGAAAAATGCACTTCAGCTCCAGTCTTGATAAAACCTCACCCAAATCTACTTTTATAGCCCAAATCTCCAATTTGGCATCTGCAAATATAAAAACACACACAATAGTATAAAACCCATAGAATATGCCAAAATATACCCATTTAAGCCCCTAAAGCAAAGCCAAAATATGCAAAATATAACATATAACACCAACATTTTGGTTTCTGTTAGTCTTAATAACAAATTTATCCATATTGACCTAGGATAAGTATACAAAAATAATAATAAGATTTTAATTCAGCTCAATCACTAAATCAAATTCATTATATAAGCATGCTTATTTCTAATACTAATGCAATTCAATCAACTAAAGTTACTAAATTACTAAAGTACAAACCCTAAATTGAGTTCCACAATCAACTAAATTAATCATATAAACCGTAATTAAGTGACGAAAACAACTAATAATTCATTTATCAATTTATAATTCCTTAACCCTAAAAGAAAATTTAACATAAAACTTTCAAGATAAAAATACTATTATTTGATAATAAGAGACTAACTAAGCTTGTTTTGCTTAAGCCACAAACATGGAGAACAAAGGATAAAAAATAATTGTAAAAGCAAAAAGTGCTAGGAATTTTAAAGAGAAAGAGAAAAAGAGAGAGGGAAGATATCTGCAAAAAAAAAAAAAAAAGGTAGAAATGTGGGGGAGAACGAGTGAGTGGCTGTGGATGTGGTCCAACTTATTGATGTTATATATATATATATATATATATATATATATATATATATATATATATATATATATATATATATTTTCACTAACCAAAACGACGTCGTTTTGGTTAGTGGACTTAAAAAAAAGAGGTCCAGCCCAGGCCTAAGCCTGGGCTGTTCCCTCTTCCTTCAAGCAGGCGATATAATTACCTACTCAAAGGAAAACAGGGGGTGCTTTTGCAGCACCCCCTTTTGTGATTTAATGGCTGTCCAAGGAGACCGCCGGCGGCAGGGGATACCAAAGATAGCATTATAACAGATCATATATAATGCTCTGTTAAGGTGGGTAGTGTGGGCGTTGAAGATAACCCCGACACTGCCCAATTTTTTTCAATTTTCTTGATAGCAAAACGATGTCGTTGCTATCAAGTGAACTAAAACCAAAAGATTGGGCAGCGGCCATGTTACTACAAGTAGCTCTCCTCTTTTTCCCTTTTTTTTTTTTTTTTTTTTTTTTTTTTTTTTTTGAAGATATTGATGCCTTATGACTATGTAAGAAATTAGTAAAAAGTATTAAAATTACAAATTTTTCCCTATATTATATTTATATGATTCCTAAATCCTAATGGAGTAATAATTAAATCTTACATAACACAGCCATCTCTTTCTTTATGGGGTTAAATTCATCCCAACCTCCAACAATTACAGCTTTTTATTTCTCAATGTTTTAAAATTGAATTTATATTCTTAAATTAAATTAGTTTATGTTTTCATTAAATTTAATTTAGTCTTTAAATTGGGTTTAATCTAAATAGCTACTAGTAGTATTATTTGACATCTAAAATATTCTCAAATCAAAAAATTTCTATTTGCTTATCAATTATCATCAATTTAATTAATTATTTCAATTGATTTCATACATCAACTCATTAGAAGTTTTTATTGTATATAAAAATTATCTTTTTTAGTCGCTGGACCAGTACCGCAGATTAAAGAATTTATAGTTGTATTAATTCTTTGCCAGCCGAATAACTTATAGGAGGGAAAACAGAAAAAAAATAAAAAATAAAAGCCTAATAGTAAAGAAAAAAAAAAAAGTCTCCTTAGACTGCGTTATTTGTATTAATTAATGATAAAGACAAAAGTCGATCCTTCAAATTAAATCAGAAAATTCACGGTGGAAGGACAACAATTATCGTGTAGGCTGGATTTCTGGTTCCATTAGCCAATAGCTCGGCCGGTGTTGGTTCTGAGCCGTCCAGGTGTTCATTCAGTCCGCTGCCCTTAATCATCGATAATAGCTATGTCTTCCAGAGGAGAAAGTTAGAGCTTGTGAGTTTGGTCGGCATTTGAGTTTCCAACGTGGGGGGAGGCGGTGCAGTTAACAATGCTGTAGTATGATCGACGCTGGCAGCAGCCCCAGTCATGGTGGCAACGACATCAGTTACGGCAGCAGTGCTTCTTGGGGTGGTGGACATGGTGGAGACCCGCGGCTAGGGTTTTAATTTTTTTTTTTTTTTAAAGATTGGCTGTTTAGCCCTTAGGCTCTGACACCATATAATGATTTGTGAAACCCTTGAATTGTATTGATTTAGAATGGGTATTTATACTCTAGAAATACACATGTAAAATATATATATAGCTCCCTGTGTACTATACATAAATACAATATATATACATATAATTATATTCCTATCAATTTGTATTAATTAATAATAAAGACAAAAGTCGATCCTTCAACAATTACTGGACAACGACAAAGCTATATATCACATGATGCAATTATAAATTGGAGAAATTTTACTATACAACTACTACACTAGTGGCGAAATCACAATGTGACTTTTGAAGGGCTGCGTGGTAACTTTCAAGTGATCGAAGCTCAATGTCTTCAAAGACAAGTTCTAGGCGATCGTACGTCAATGTTTTGGTAGTATCTAAGATAAATTTATCTAGACGTAATAGTGGCAGAATCATCATCTAATTTTTGGATGCTACATATTATTTAACATTACTTCAATTATTAATGGTTTAAAAAAAATGAAACCTACAACATTCATTATATTATGAAATTTACGAAAAAAAATTAAGAAAATATGGATATATGATGTAATGCTAATATTATAAATAATTAGAATGTCACTAAGAGATTTTATTTTTTTAATAGTAATAATAATCTAATTTTCAATTACTACATTTGGAAAGAATTTCAGTAAAAAAATTCGAAAAGAATATATCACTGTCTATTTTATATGAAAATTAAAAATGAAACTAAAAAATAAAAATATTTATAGACAGAAATCAATTAACTAGTTGGTAGACTGATTTGTTTCAATTAAATCCGATTAATTAGTTTCAAATTGCTCACACAATTTTTGAGTGGCTCTGCTATTGATTAAAATTTTTTGCATGTAATATAAATTGAACGGAAAACCTAACTTAACTGATCGAAAAATTATATACACACTAGATAGCTAGTATTCACTAGGGTTTCGCTAAATTTTTTCATCTTTCGACGTTCGTGGATTGTTGATTGCATAGTTCGCTTTCTAGAATTTGCTAGGCGATTGGGGTGCTTTTTGCTCTTTATCATGGCAGATCGTTCAATTTCGAATTTTTCTCGATTAACGTTGGAGGAGGAGGATGATACCTAGTATATTATACCATTACCGACTCAACAACGGGATGGAGTTGCAGCATGGTATTGCGTAGGAAGGGTGTTACTAGATAGAGAGATAAATTATAATGCGTTTGAACACACGATTACATCTGTCTGGCGTCAGAAGCATCGTGTCAATTTCCAACGCTTAGGGTTTAATTTATTCATGTTCAAATTCTTCCACAGAGTTGATTTCGAATGTGTATCGCTGATTGGCCCTTGGAGTTTTGACGATAAGTTGCTTGTGTTGGCTCGGTATGTAGAAGGAGGAAATCCCCTTGATGTTGAATTGAATTATGTAGACTTTTGGGTGCAAATTTATGAAGTGACTAGAGGATATTATTCTATTCCTGTTTATGAGCTTATTGGAAAGTATATTGGAGAATTCTTGGAGACTGATATGAATAATTTTAATGGTTTCCATCGTGATTATCTCTGGATTAAGGTTTGAGTAGACATACAGTAACCATTGAAGAAGAAGAAGCGCTTGCGTGTGGAGTTGTCGGAGAGTTTTGAGATTTATTTTCGTTATGAACACCTCCCCTCTTTCTGTCTTATTTATGGAATGGTGGATCATACGGAACAATTTTGCTCCTTATATGATGCTGGTGGGAAGCCATTATAGTTTCAGTATTATGCTACTCTTAGGGCACTGTTACGGCGAATGGGAAATCAGGCTTATCGTCAGTGGATAGGAGATGAAACTGGGAAATCGATTTGGAAAGGCAAAACTACACATAAGGTGTTAAAGCTTACTACTGATCATCCTAGCATAGAAATTGATACGGTGGATAGTGAGGTTTATGTTGAGGCGGATCCTAAGAAGCGAAAGGCGGTGATGACTGGGGTGGAACTTTTATATGTTATTGTAAATAATACTACTAAGAATATAGCGGCAGCTGCTAGCAAGAGCCATACATGCTGAGAGCCATGATTTTTTTAAGCTGGAACTGTTATGGTTTGGGCCAACCATTAATAGTTCAACAATTGCAATACATGGTTTCTTTCTGTAGATAAGCCGGATGTAGAGTTTTTAATGGAGGTTAAGGTAGGACAGGAAGTAGTGATGGAGGTATGTAAGTGATGCGTAATAAATACACACTATAAATCAAGTGTACTTTGTTGCTCAAGTAATATAGAATAAGAAGGATGTCGATCCCACGGAGACTATCTATGCTAATCCTAAATGTAGTCGGGGTTCTATTAATTTAGGTGGAGAAAATTATATCTTTGATTTCAAGTTGCAAAATAAAAATCTACTGCTAAGCAACAAATTAAATAAAACAATTTAAACTAAGATTGAAATGTAATTGGATAAAAATCAATGGAGAAGTCGGCTAAAGCCTATGGTTTTATTTATCATTCATTCTATCAATTTTCTCAAATTTTTGCAATTAAACTTATTAATTTCCCAAGATGGCGAATTTTTAAAGCAATTAACACCACTTAAGGCTGCTAACTCTAATTTTCAACCTAACTACTTAAACTGGTTCGGTCTTAAGCAATTAGTTTGGAAAGCATTAAGTATATGAAAACCTAGCACAAACTAGTGAGCCACAAAGCAATGGTCATGCATTTGTCATGTTATGAAATTCCGTTAATCCAGTCCTTGGACAATTATGAATTAACTACGATTCTTGAAATAGATGGTCATGCATTCAAAGCTTTAAGCAATCATAACACAATAATGGAAAAATAATATGAATTAATTGCATTAAAAGAAGAAATTACATAGAAATCCTACTAGGCTCCACCATAGCCTTAGCTATGGAGGAATTAGTTCATGATTGAGTTATAAACGAACAAATAAAATATAGAAAACATGATAAAGATAGTTAAGAATAAACTAGGAAGATGGAGATCCCAATGGTCGATTGCGGAGAGTAATGTGGATTGAACCTTCAAAACCCTAGTTTCTTGACTTTCTTCCCAAAAACACGTTCTCTTCAGTTAAGAGCCAAAAGATAATCTGCCTTCATAGAATGAAAAAGAATCCGTTCTTCCACCCCCCCCTCCAAAACACGTTTCCAAGAGAGAGAGAGAATAAGACCTCTAGTTAGGAAATAACTTTCCCAAAATTAATGATAAAATAAATCCTAATTGAGAGTTATTCCTAAAATAAAAGTCTTAAATAGAAATTATTTCTCCTTATCCTAATTACAAAAGGAGAAGAAATAAAATAGCCCAAAGTTGAAAAGTCAAAACTCCTAACCCTAGTTGGAGTACAAAATTCAAAATTCTGTAGCCTGGGCGTGTCTTAAGACTGGTCAGCTTCTGCTTCTCAAGAATTCTTCAGTTTTGGCTCCTCATAAGGCACGTCCATGCCTTAGGACTTCCTTGGTCTTCCAAATAGCACGTTTGAGCTCTAAAAATAGGCAATTTAGCCTCCAAATGTTCAAATTCCAACTTTAATACCCTAACACACAAAAATAGAACAAATGAGTTAAAATCGGCCTAAATTAAAGCAAAATAGCATAATTAAAGCCCACATAATAGGACAAAAATATATACACAAAACGCACTTATCAGTAAGGGTATTAATTATCGTTATTACTTTTATGTGCCTCATGTTTGTTATGATGGAGGTTTAGCATTGATTTGGATGAAGTGGGGGCTTTTTTCTTTAATCAGTTATGGAACTAACTATATTGATGTCATGGTGCACGATGTAGAAGGGGAGTGGCATTTAACTGGCTATTATGGCTTTCCAGAACGAAATCGGAGGGATGAATCATGGAATTGTTTACGAACATTGGTGGATGCATCATCTTTACCATGGTGTATTTGTGGCGATTTCAATGATTTATTATATGATCGAAAGAAGCAAGTGGGTTAGCCTCATCCGAAGCGGTTAATGGAAGGTTTCAGGGATGCCTTATTATATTCCAGATTACTTAAATTGGATGATGTTGGGTCCTATTGATAACTCGTTTTTATATTGGTATTTTGCTATGAAATATGTTTCACTTTGATTTTTAAATTCACAATTTTGGGCCCTTTTACTTGCTTTCAGTGAATTGTGTGTTTTCAGGAATGTTTTGAAGAAAAGGAGACAAAATCTGGAGAATTTGGGGTCTTTTGGAACTGAACTATAATTAGCCTTGCCCAAGAATAAGGGAGCTGCGGCAGGGGCTGTTTTGCAATAGAGGGAAGAGCTGAAATTAAGGAAAAAAGGCTTATCATGCAAGCTAATTTCCAGCAATTATTTAGGAAGTTTTGACAGCATTAATTTAGGATAATTAATTATTTTCTAAATTAGTTATATTTCTTATTTAGGAATATTGTTATTTCTCCTAATTAGAGTTGGATTCAAAGTAGGTTTTCAAGAGGTTAGTATTTAAGAGATTTTTAGGAGTCAATCTCTCACACTCTCCAACGTGCTTCTCTCCTTCTTTCTTCTAAGTTCTATTATACTTCAACATTATTTTTTTCTCTTCATGTATTATTTTCTTTTAGATATGTGTAGCTAAATCTTCTACTTTGCCTAAGGAATTCAAAGCTTGAATTAGTATTGTGAGATCGATTATTTTATTGTTCGTTTAATTCCCCTATGCTTTTAATCTTGCTTCAAGAGATTATTTTCTCTTTTATTATATTGTAATTTAGATTTCTTGGCTAGATTCTGAGATTGCAATTTAATAAATTGTTGTTAGTAATTAGATTCGTTTCCAATCTCAATTATTAACTTAAGAACGTTTTAAGGGATTAATTAAACTTGAATTTAAATTATTTTCTCTAAGAATTTAATTGGTTTAGGCTAGGCTTTCCTTGAACTTAAGGCTCCCATTAGACTAAACTCTAAGCCGCTAAGGAGGGGTTGTCTGTCGGGAAGAGGTTTATTTGAGTCGTGCTAGGTAAATCCGATTTAGGGAAAGTTGATCTCGACGCGCTAAGCTAGAGGTTTTAACTGGCCTAGGGGAAATTGAATGATTATCTTTAATATCAATGATTGATACTAACATTCAAGTTAACGAATGTCCTAGGGCAAAGTAAATTTTTATATCATTCTTTTCACTCCATTAAAATTTCAGCAATCTTTAATTCCTGTTTTATTTATTTAATCTTAATTTCTTTGTTTCAACAATCATCAACAAACCCCCCCCCCCTGTTTTTAATTTTCTATTTTAATTTACTTTTGGTTAAGAAGCAATTGTTAAATTGAGTATTAAATCCCTAGGGTTCGACCTCGACTTACCTGGCTACAATCATTTATTGTTAGGAATAGACGAGAAAATTCTTTAATTATTTTTGGCGGATTCGACACCCGACCAAATTTTGGCGCCGTTGCCGGGGATTTAATCTCACTTAATTTTCTTTTGCTTTATGACCAGGTCTGAAGTCTCCAAGGAATTAGAGTATTATGCTGAAATTGAAAAAACAGCAAAAAGATTAAGAAAGGAGACAAGGTTGAAAAGGGCCGAAGAAAGGCATTCAAGTGCTGAAATTAGTGATGCTGAGATTGAAACTTCAGCAGACCCTCCGAGTGAATCAGAGGAAGAGGCCGAGACAATGGCTGCTCGAACTCTCAGAGAACTACAGACCCCCAACATAGATCAGCAGCCCCTGTGCATTACGTATCTGGACATTGATGCAAACTTTGAACTCAAACCAGGGCTGATACATTTATTACCAAAGTTCCATGGGATGGAAAGTGAGAATCCTTATATGCATTTAAAGGAATTTCACGCAGCATGTTCAGGGATGAAACCCCAGGGGATTAGCAAGGAATTAATCAAATTGAAAGCTTTCCCGTTCTCATTAGCGGATAAAGCTAAGACTTGGTTATTTTACTTACCTCCAGGGTCGGTTACAACTTGGGTTGAAATGGCAAAATTATTCTTGGAAAGGTTCTTCCCGGCGTGCAAGGCATCCATGCTTCAGAGTCAACTCAGTAGCATTAAGCAGAAAGAAATTGAGTCACTCTATGACTATATGGAGCGATTTCAGCATCTGAGAGACAGCTGCCCCCTACATGGAATGACAGAGTCAGCTTTTGTGCAACACTTTTATAGGGGAATGTTACCGATTGAGAGAAGAATCATAGATGCATCAAGTGGTGGGTGTTTAATCAACAAAACGCCAACTGCTGCGTGGGAGCTGATTCGGAATGTGGCTGAAAATTCAAGACAATTTGAAAACCCAACCGAAACCACTAGAAGAGCACATGAAGTGAACACTCATAATTTGGAAGATAAAATCAACTCACTAACTACCTTGGTTCGGTCTTTAGTAACTGGAGGCGGAGCCCAAGGCATTGTTTGTGAAATTTGTGCAATATCAGGACACCCAACTGATTCTTGTCCAACACTTACCATGGATTCCGAGCACATAAATGCCGCCTCAGGCTTTCCGCAACAAAATCAGAGGAGATATGATCCTTATTCTCAGACTTATAATCCAGGATGGCGTGATCACCCGAATTTTAGCTATGGAAATCATCCTCAACAGCAACCTCACAATCTGTTTCCAGTAAGAAATCAACCATCTTCATCTACCCAAAGACCCGGAATGTCTCTTGAAGATATCGTGCACTCCTTGGCTACAAATATGCAACAACATCAGTAAGAAACAAAGGCTAGTATTCAGAATTTAGAAAAGCAAATGAGTCAACTAGCCACATCAATGAGTGCCCTGGAGTCTAAAGGGAAGTTACCTTCCCAAACAGTTGAAAATCCTAAGGAAAATGCAAGTGCAATTACCCTTAGAAATGGGAAAGAAATTCCAGGATCTGTTGAAAAAGAGAAGGAAAGGGTCGAGAAAGAGTTGAGGGTCGAGAAAGAGTAAAGAGGACGAGAATTTGGAAGAGAAGGAGCACAAACCGTCATCCCAGCACAAGGATGAAAGTCAGCCTCGTCCCATTGTGATCCCTCCACCTTTTCCCGAGAGATTTGCAACTTCAAGGAAGAAGAGGGAAGATAAAGACATGCTCGAGACTTTCTGAAAGGTTGAGGTAAACATTCCTTTACTTGATGTTATTAAACAAATTCCTAGGTATGCTAAATTCTTGAAGGAATTGTGTGTTAATAAATCTAAGTTAAAGGGTGATGAAAAAGTAGTTGTAGGAGCTAATGTATCTGCTGTCCTGCAAAGAAATCTGCCTCAAAAGTGTAATGATAGGGGAATGTTTGCTATTTCTTGTAAAATAGGGAATACTTGCATAAAAAGAGCCATGTGTGACTTTGGAGCCTCAATAAATGTCATGCCCAAGTCAATCTATGACACTTTAAATGCTGGTCCCCTAGGCGATACAAGAATAGTAATTCAATTGGCTAATCGAACACTAGTTTACCCTAAGGGAGTTTTGGAGGATGTTTTGGTGCAGGTGAATGATTTGATTTTCCCTGCCGATTTTTATATTCTTGACATGGAGGACGATAACTCACCGGAATCATCTGAAATATTATTAGGAAGACCTTTCCTCACCACTGCTAGAACAAAAATAGATGTCCATAGGGGTGTCTTGTCCATGGAATTTGATGGGAAAATGGTACACTTTAATGTTTATGATGCCATGAAGTATCCTAATGATATATCTACTGTTTGTGGTATTGATATTATTGACCCATTAACCCAACAATTTTTTCGAGTTAGCGGTGATGACAAGTTGCAGGTATTCTTGAGTGAAGACATCGATGAAGAAGCATTGGAAGAATTCCAGCAAGAGGACTTAATTGAAATCTCAAGGGAAATAGCCACTTCAATAACTCAGGTGAGTAATGATGCTCAAATAAAAATTTCGGGTTCTAATACGAAGCTGCTCCCGTCTATTTTGCAGGCGCCAAGATTGGAATTAAAGGAATTACCTCAACACCTAAAGTACGCCTTCCTTGGAGAATGGAACTCTTTCGGTGATAATTTCGAATAAATTAACGCAGGAAGAAGAGCAACAATTGGTAATGGTATTGAAGGAGTACAAATCATCAATCGGATGGACTATAGCTGATATCAAGGGACTGAGTCCAGCAACTTGCATGCACAAAATTCACTTAGAGGATGGAGTGGAACCAAAAAGGCAAGCCCAAAGACACTTAAACCCCACCATCATGGAAGTAGTGAAGAAAGAAATCCAGAAGATGTTGGATGCTGATGTCATCTTTCCAATATCGGATAGTAGATGGATGAGTCCGGTGCAAGTGGTTCCCAAGAAGACGGGAGTAACCGTGATCCAAAATGAGAGAGGCGAGCTGGTCCCTACAAGGGTTCAGAATGGCTGGAGGGTATGCATTGACTATCGAAAATTGAACTCAGCTACTCGGAAGGATCATTTTCCATTGCCCTTCCTCGATCAGATGCTAGAACGGTTGGCCGGAAAATGCTTTTATTGCTGCCTTAATGGGTATTCAGGCTTCTATCAGATTCCCATCGCTCCAAGAGATCAGGACAAAACGACCTTCACATGTCCATTTGGTACATTTGCTTTCAGAAGGATGCCGTTTGGACTGTGCAATGCTCCAGCCACCTTCCAGCGATGTATGGTAAGTATTTTCAGTGACTATATGGAGAAAATAATTGAGGTGTTCATGGATGACTTTACGGTGTATGGTAACTCTTTTTCTGAATGTTTATCTAACCTTAAGCTGATTTTGCAGAAATGTCTAGAGTCCAACTTAGTCTTAAATTATGAAAAGTGTCATTTCATGGTTGACAGAGGACTAATTTTGGGGCACATTGTGTCATCTAGGGGTATAGAGGTAGACAAGGCCAAGATAGATGTTATTCAATCTTTACCTCACCCCCGAAACATTCGGGAAGTCCGTTCTTTTCTTGGTCATGCAGGGTTTTACAGGCGGTTCATACAATATTTTTCCAAGATTACACAACCCCTGTGTAAGTTACTACAGAAAGATGCTACTTTTGAGTTTACCCAGGAGTGTCAAGAGGCTTTTGAGACACTCAAGGAAAAATTGACAACAGCCCCCGTAATCGCCCCTCCCAATTGGGATTACCCCTTCGAGATCATGTGTGACGCAAGCAACTACGCAATTGGGGCTGTTCTTGGACAAAGAATTGACAAGAAACCATATGTCATTTATTACGCCTCAAGAACCCTTGACAGTGCTCAAGTCAATTATTCCACCACAGAGAAGGAACTCTTGGCAGTAGTGTTTGCGTTGGAAAAATTCCGGTCTTATTTGTTGGGAGCTAAAGTAACGGTCTATTCAGACCATGCTGCCTTGAGATATTTGCTGGCAAAGAAGGAAGCAAAGTCCCGCTTGATCCGATGGATATTGCTCCTCCAGGAGTTCGACTTAGAGATTCATGATAAGAAAGGTTCTGAGAACCATGTAGCTGATCACCTCAGTCGGCTAGTCCGGGGGACGGAAGATGAGCCATTGAATGATGAATTTCCAGATGAAAGGTTATTTCCAGTCACGACTCTTATTCATTGGTATGCTGACTTGGTTAATTTTCTGGTTACAGGCGGTATTCTTGATGATTTATCACGATCAGAGAGGGACAAGCTCAAGAGGGATGCAAAATACTATGCTTGGGATGAACCATACTTATGGAGGTATTGCTCAGATCAAGTAATCAGAAGGTGTATTCCGGATGATGAAATACAATCAGTATTGAGATTTTGTCATACAGAAGCTTGTGGAGGCCACTTTGGGCCTAAACGAACAGCAAGGAAAGTACTCGAGTGTGGATTATTCTGGCCTACAATATTTCGCGATGCCTATCTCTTTTGTAAAGCATGTTCGAATTGTCAAAGAATGGGGAATCTAAGTCATAGAGACCAGATGCCGCTTACCTCCATTCTATCCTGTGAAATATTTGATATTTGGGGGATAGATTTCATGGGACCGTTCCCCAGTTCAAACGGCAATTTGTACATAATTTTGGCAGTGGATTACGTCTCAAAGTGGGTAGAAACGAAGGCCACCAGGAGAGACGACGCTCAAACAGTGGTCCAGTTCATCAAAGTTAATATTTTCAGCCGTTATGGGGTGCCTCAAATTCTGATCAGTGATAGAGGGACACATTTTTGCAACAAAGTCTTATCTTCATTACTCAAGAAATATGGGGTAGTACACCGAGTGTCAACTGCTTACCATCCGCAGACAAATGGGCAGGCCGAAGTATCCAATCGAGAGCTAAAATCAATTCTGAGCAAGACAGTAAATTTGACCCGAAAAGATTGGAGTATTAAGCTGGAGGATGCACTTTGGGCTTATAGGACGGCCTACAAAACGCCTATCGGTATGTCCCCTTACCGATTGGTTTTTGGAAAGTCATGTCACCTTCCAGTAGAGATAGAACACAAAGCATTTTGGGCAATTAAGAAATGCAACTCTTCTTATGATGAAGCTGGTGAGGAAAGAAAATTGGAACTGCTCGAGTTAGAAGAACTGAGGAACGAAGCTTATGAGAGTTCTATGGTCTACAAGGATCGAACAAAGAAATTTCATGACAAAATGTTAAACCGGAAGCACTTCAAGATAGGCTAGAAAGTTTTGCTCTTCCACTCTCGGTTGAAAATATTTCCGGGTAAATTACGTTCCAGATGGATTGGTCCGTTCTTGGTGGTGAAAATTTTTGATCATGGAGCAGTGGAGATTCAAAGTTTAGGGACTGGAATAATTTTTAAAGTTAATGGTCATAGACTCAAAACATTTTATGAGGGATTCGAGCCTAAAATTGAGCAAGAGGTGCAGCTAGAGGAACCACCCAAGGCACCATAACAACCTCAGAACTCATGTCTGGCCATAGACTCTAACTAGAGGCACTTCCGGGAGGCAACCCGAATTAGCCTTGCCCAGGGCTAAGTAGTTTTTCTTTGTCTTAGTTTTATTTTGGTTTTATTTCCCTAACTAACTTAACTGTGTCTTCTACCTTTGGATTCCGTTCTGAAATGTTTTGCAGATGAATGAAGCTTCAATTGAGCCCATCAATGGAGTTAATGAAAAAAAATACATAAAGATATTGAAGCATGGGCCACGTTTTTAATTTCTGGTGTGCATATGGAAAAGAATAACAAGGGCCCAGGGAGTTATATGATAATGGGCCTTCATGAGTCAACCCTTTTTTTTATTAATTTCATTTCCCTTTTCTTTAAACCTAATTCCCAATCACATCTCAATTCCATTCTACCACATCCCTCTCAAAACGCCGCCATCAGCCATCCCTTCGCCGTCGCCATCAGCCATCCCGTCGTCATCAGCCATCCCTTCGCCATCGCCATCACTTCCACCCTCCCTTCGCCGTCGCCATCAGCCATCCCATCGTCATCAATCCCTTCACCGTCGCCATCACTTCCACCCTCCCTTCGCCGTCGCCATCCCTCCGCCGCAGCCAACGACGCCCCGCCCCCCTGGAACTCACGACTACGCCACTGAACACGGTATGCCACAATGATCTACTGCTCCTCTCACGTCTGCCTCGATCTCATCACCTGCCGGAGTCTAAACGCGCAGCAGCAACCGATCTACCACGAGCAGCACGTCTTCCGGCCAACGCTAGAACCAGCAGTCACCACAGTATAATCATCCACTCCGGGTAATTTCTTTCCTTTTCTTGTCTTTTGTGTGTTAATTTTCTTCTATTTCAAACTTGTGGACAAGTTTTTTTTAGTGTGGGGGAGTGGTATATTTGCTGTGAATTGATGAAGTATATTTGCTGTGAATTGATGAAATAGTCTAAGAATTGATTTTTGATTTTTTTTGATGAGCTGCTAATTGATTGATATTTGCTGTGAATTGGTGAATTGGGTTTACACTTGATAAGTGAATTTTTTTTTATTTTAGAAGCTGCTGACTTTTTTTTTCTGATTAAATTTGGGCTGATTGCATTTGAAACTAATTCAAAAACTTGTCCTCTGAATCATTGCTGAATTTACAACCCTAGGAGATTGTATTTGTCCAAGAAGATTTCTAAATTTTTTTTAAGAATAAATTGATCAGCATAACATACAAGGGATACCCCATCTCTATCACTGAATTTAGTTTGAGTAAATGGGCTAAGCAAGAAGATAATTCAAATGATTGTGCGATTTGAGTTCAAATTTGGATAAAACTAAAAGTTATTGCATGCTCTTAATCTTTCTTGTATTATGAAAACTCTAATTGAGCTAGCTTACTGCTTTGTTAAATCCATGAATTGTTTGGTTAAAGAGATGGATAATTTTTTTTCTTTTGGTTATAATAAGTCTCATATTAATTGTCTCATAGGTCCCGCTGTCCACAAAAGTGGTTATGGGCCGTGCTAGTAGCCGCTATGGACTGCAATATTTACTATGATTAGGGGTACTCGGCTAGCAACTGGGAATGCTCTAATAGGAACGGATAATTGTGTCCCAAAGTAAGGTTAAGGACTGCAATATTTACTATGATTAGGGGTACTCGGCTAGCAACCGGGAATGCTCTAATAGGAACGAATATTCGCATCCCCAAAAGAAAAGAAAAAATGAGACAAAACGGTTTCAAAGATTAATTGTCCAAATTATTTTCTGTCCTCTTTAATCAAGTGGTTGTGTGATTTGATAAGGTATTTTGTTTAGTCTTGGTTGAGAATTCCATAAGTACAAGATTAAAATCTTGAAGTGGTAACTTAATTATATGTGCTATAAATAATTAATTGGACTCAATCGCTTTGGTTTGAATGAAAATATTGTGAAAGCCATTTTTGCTTGAATTTTACGAAAGTGACATGAGTGTGGAGGTTGCCTAAAGAAGTTATGTTTTTTTCAGTTTTCTCTAAATTAGTGAAGTTGAGAAGCTCGATCTTGGGTGAATGACATTAGAGAGGGTTGTGGTTTTGTTTTGATTCATACTTGAGGACAAGTATGGAGTTAGTGTGGGGGAATTTTGATAACTCGTTTTTATATTGGTATTTTGTTATGAAATATGTTTCACTTTGATTTTTAAATTCACAATTTTGGGCCCTTTTACTTGTTTTCAGTGAATTGTGTGTTTTCAGGAATGTTTTGAAGAAAAGGAGACAAAATATGGAGAATTTGTGGTCTTTTGGAACTGAACTATAATTAGCCTTGCCCAAGGCTAAGGGAGCTGCGGCAGGGGCTGTTTTGCAATAGAGGGAAGAGCTGAAATTAAGGAAAAAAGGCTTATCATGGAAGCTAATTTCCAGCAATTATTTAGGAAGTTTTGACAGCATTAATTTAGGATAATTGATTATTTTCTAAATTAGTTATATTTCTTATTTAGGAATATTGTTATTTCTCCTAATTAGAGTTGGATTCAAAGTAGGTTTTCAAGAGGTTAGTATTTAAGAGATTTTTAGGAGTCAATCTCTCACACTCTCCAACGTGCTTCTCTCCTTCTTTCTTCTAAGTTCTATTATACTTCAACATTATTTTTTTCTCTTCATGTATTATTTTCTTTTAGATATGTGTAGCTAAATCTTCTACTTTGCCTAAGGAATTCAAAGCTTGAATTAGTATTGTGAGATCGATTATTTTATTGTTCGTTTAATTCCCCTATGTTTTTAATTTTGCTTCAAGAGATTATTTTCTCTTTTATTATATTGTAATTTAGATTTCTTGGCCAGATTCTGAGATTGCAATTTAATAAATTGTTGTTAGTAATTAGATTCGTTTCCAATCTCAATTATTAACTTAAGAACGTTTTAAGGGATTAATTAAACTTGAATTTAAATTATTTTCTCTAAGAATTTAATTGGTTTAGGCTAGGCTTTCCTTGAACTTAAGGCTCCCATTAGACTAAACTCTAAGCCGCTAAGGAGGGGTTGTCTGTCGGGAAAAGGTTTATTTGAGTCGTGCTAGGTAAATCCGATTTAGGGAAAGTTGATCTCGACGCGCTAAGCTAGAGGTTTTAACTGGCTTATGGGAAATTGAATGATTATCTTTAATATCAATGATCGATACTAACATTCAAGTTAACGAATGTCCTAGGGCGAAGTAAATTTTTATATCATTCTTTTCACTCCATCAAAATTTCAGCAATCTTTAATTCATGTTTTAGTTATTTAATCTTAATTTCTTTGTTTCAACAATCATCAACAAACCCCCCCCCCCTGTTTTTAATTTTCTGTTTTAATTTACTTTTGGTTAAGAAGCAATTGTTAAATTGAGTATTAAATCCCTAGGGTTCGACCTCGACTTACCCGGCTACAATCATTTATTGTTAGGAATAGACGAGAAAATTCTTTAATTATTTTTGGCGGATTCGACACCCGACCACCTATTGTACATGGGAACGAAGGAGGGATTCTTGTGTAATATTACTGGAGTGGTTGGATCGGGTGTCGGCTGATGATTTATGGTTGTTAAAATTTCCAAATATGCAGTCACATACTCTTATTACTGCCAATTCGGATCATGCAGCTCATTGGTAAAAAGTGTCGAGGAAGGAAGGGGACCGAAGCGAGCTATGTTTAAGTTTGAGCAAGCATGGAGTGGGGTGCTGGAGTGTCGCCGTATTGTTGAGGAAATTTGGGCTCAACAGCTATCGGATCTTGATCCAATTGAGAGGTGTGTGAGGAAATTGCTTCAGTGTCGTGATGAATTGCAAAAGTGGGCAGCAGCTATAGAAATTATTTTAATCAAAGGTTGCGTCATTGTAGCTTAAAAATGAAATAGCTTGGTGTGTCTAATAATAAGGCTGATTTGGATCAATTAATTTAGATGAGAGTTGAATTTAATGAATTATTACAGCAAAAAAATAATAATTAGAAGCAAAGAGCAAAGCTTACATGGTTGGCGCAAGGTGATGTAAACACGAAATTCTTTCATCGAAGTGCCACTTTTCGAATGGTGTGTGGATATCTTGGGGGGCTGGATTGGAGGATCATGTACACGAGTATTTTTCTGAAATTTTTTCTACCAAAGGGGAAGACACGCCTATGATTTTAGAGCATATACCCATTCGGACGACTAGTGATGTAACGGCTGAGTTATGTTTGCCTTTTGTTGCAGAAGAAGTTTGACGGGCTTTCTTTGATATGCATCCTAATAAGTCCCCGGGCCCAGACGGTTTTAATCTGGGATTTTTCCAGACCTTTTGGGGTACGATATGCTCAGATATCATAGCTTTATCTCTGCATTGTTTGAATTCGGGTATGATTCCAGCCCATTTAAATTTGACGAATGTTGTTTTAATTCCAAAAATTTCATCTCCTACTTACGTAACAGACTTACGACCAATTTTGTTATGTAATGTCATAATGCGTGCAATTTCAAAGTGCGTGGCTAATCATCTTAAGGCTTACGTGGATTTACTTATCTCGAAGAATCAAAGCACTTTTATTGCGGAACATTTTATTACTGATAATATAATGATTGGCCTTGAGGTGAGTCATTTTTTGAAATGGAAAAGGTTGGGAAGGTAGGGTATTGCAGCAATAAAGCTTGATTTATCAAAGGCATATGACCGGGTGGAATGGGGTTTCATTGAAACTGTAATGCTTAGATTGGGCTTGCCGATATCTTTCATGCATTTAATTATGCAATGTGTTAAAACTGTAAGCTATTAACTTGTTTGTCAGGAGGCTCTGTTTAATCTAATTCGGCCGACTTGTGGTGTACGGCAAGGTGACCCTCTATCACTATTTCTATTTTTATTTTGTACTAAGGGATTATCCATGTTGTTACTTAGTTTGAATAACCGTGGATTATTACATGGTTGTGAAGTTATTACAGGTGCTTTATGTATCTTGCATCTGTTATTTACCGATGGTAGTTACTTCTTTATTAAGGCCATAAAGGAGGAGGTGGAGAGATTAAAAGGGGTGTTTAGTATATATGCTCTGGCTTCTGGACAGCTCATTAGTTATTCTAAATCAAGTGTTTCTTTTAGTCGGAATGTGGCTGTGAATCTACACAGTAGTGTTTGTCATATCTTGGGTGTCACAGTACATTGGATGACTTGGAATCGCTTATGAATTGGAAGTCAAAATTTTCAGAAATATATAAACAAAAGTTTATTTTTAGTCTAAAAAGGCCAAGCTTGGTTTACCACCGACAAGTATTATTCCTAGTCTCTGATAGAAGATATGTATTTTGTATGTAGCCCAGCCCGTGTATATTTATATTGTACATATACCCAGCCTGTTATTTTATGTATTGGGCTTATGACTTTGTATAAATATGTTACAAACTATCAATGAAAGTGAAGGGAGAAACCCTAGACGTTACATGGTATCAGAGCTTAACGGCTAACACCACCGAAATTCATCTCAACCAGAAAATTTCCAACACCGAATCATGACAACTCCGGCCACCACTCCTGCTACTGCTGGTTCCCTTCCAGCCATAGTCATACCCTCTACCTCCACCTTTCCGATCAAGCTCGACACTACAAACTATCTCCTTTGGAAAACACAGCTTGTACCGCTGTTGAAAGGATCGAGACTCATAGGACATGTTGATGGGAGAATAGTCCCACCTCCGAGATTTTTGCCAGGAACGATTGAAATCAACCCGGAATTTGAAAGATGGGAAGAAAAGGATGCTCAAGTGATGAGCTGGATAATCAATTCCCTCTCACTCGAAATTGTAACACAGATAGTTGGCGCTGAGACTGCACAAGAGGCATGGAATCGGTTGACTGCAGCCTATGCTACTGGTTCTAGATCGCAAATTCGAGATTATAGATTGCAATTATGCAATCTGAAGCAATAGGAGACTGAGATGATTTCTTCCTATGTTAATCGGGCAAAGAAATTTCTGATCATTTGGCTATCCTTCAATCGGTAATCTCTGAGAATGACCTTATCGATGCTTTCGTTGATGGTCTCCTACCGACGTATCACCCCTTCACTCACTCCCTAGAGATTAAGGTGGAGTCGACTAGTTTTGAAGACCTTCATGGTCTGTTGCTGTCTGAAGAATGAAACCTTAGGCATGAGGTAAATGCTAAACATGCTGCGCCAACAGCCCTTTATGGCGTCCATGGTCCAGCAAACCAATTCCCTGGTGGTCCGAGACAGCCCTATGGCCAACAGCGCCACGCCCAGCAGCGTCGTTCCATGGGGAGGGGTTTCAATCCCCAATTTTCAGCCCATTTCGGTAACCATTCTCAACCGAATAATGCTCCTAGACAAAATAATTTTTTTCCCCATGCTGGAAACAATATTGCCGGAAATTTTCTACAACCTAATACAACCATGGCACCATTAGATACCACCACTTTTTACTACCACAATTGTAGGGGAATTAATCATTTAGCACGAAATTGTCCATCACCATGACAACCTAGGGGAAATCGCACTAACCAAACCCGAACAGCCCCTGCATCCTATTTTACAGCCACCAATACACACTCAACATAGGATTGGATCATTGATTCTGGTGCTACCCATCACTTAATGGCTGATTTGTAGAACCTGAACATCCATAGTGAATATACCGGTCCAAAAGAAGTCACCATAGGTAACGGTTCTAAAGTACCCATCTCTCATGTTGGTTCTTCTTCATTTTCTCTTAATGGTAATTCGGTCAAATTTGATAATGTTTTACATGTACCTGCTGCCTCCAATAATCTATTATCTGCTTTAGCTCTAACCAAATCTAATCCTGTGTCTATTGAGTTTTTTGCTGACTCTTTTATGCTTAAGGATTCGGTGACCAAGCACGTACTTCATACAAGGCCAAATAAGAATGGTCTTTACTCTCTCAGCCTTCCAAAGAGTCCACCCGAACCCGTTTCCATAAACTTGGCATCTATCTCTCAGTGGCATGCTCATCTTGGCCATGCTGCATATCCCGCAGTGAAGAAAATTTTGGCTTTGAATGATATTTCTATTTCAAATAAAAATCATGAACTTTTATGTCATGATTGTTCAGTTAGTAAAATTCATTGTTTACCTTTTCCTGTTTCCACTTCTGTTGTTTTTGAACCGTTGGAACTTGTTTGTCCGGATTTATGGGGTCCTTCTTCAGTTAAATCCTTTGATAATTACAACTACTATGTTTTATTCTTTGATCATTATAGCAATTATTCATGGATTTATGCACTACAATACAAATCTGATGTGATGAATGTCTTTATGCAATTTCGTACTATGGTTGAAAATCACTTTGGGAAATCAATTAAGAGTTTTTAGTCTAACTTGGGGGGGGGGGGGGGGAGGGAGAATTTCAGGCGTTAGTCCCTTACTTGCGCACCCATGGTATTACACATAGGGTTTCCTGTCTGTACACACCACAACAAAATGGTTGTGCAGAATGGAAACACCATCATATCATTGAAACGGGACTCTCATTACTTACACATTCTTCAGTTTCTCTCAGATACTGGACCTTTGCCTTTGAAACAACAGTGTATTTGTTTAATCGCATGCCTATTCCCACTTTGAATAATTTTACTCCCTTTGAACTTCTTTTTAAATCTCGACCTGATTATAATTATTTGCGTGTCTTTAGCTGTCTTTGTTATCCTTGGTTGCATTATTCATCACCTCACAAACTTGCACCAAGATCACGTCGTTCTGTTTTCCTCGGATATAGCAAAATTCATAAGCACTATTGCCGTCTTTATATTTCTCTTTAAAAGATTTATATCTCACGTCCTGTGCTTTTTGATGAACAGGTGTTTCCCAATCAGCAATTAAGTGATGGTACTCCGGTTTCACTTAGCCACAATGACCAAGAACTACCACTATACATCACATTTGCGACATCCTTCAGACCAGCCCACACCGCCTCACCACCAGTGGCCGAAACACCAAACACACAGCTACCTTCCACTGCTATACCTCAGCCCCCACCTAGCTCGCCTACCTCATCACCACAGCCCTCTCCATCCCACCTTCCTAATCCCAACCCATCACCTTAAAATACCAGTTCAAACTCTAGGCCCTCACCCTCCATAGAAATGCCTAGCACTTCTAGCCCGCCACTTAGCCCCCCTGGTCTCCCTCTTATCGTTGATCTTGGGCAGCGTGCTCCTTCTCCCCCTTGACCCCAAAAGACACACAGTATGGTCACCTGATCTCAGACCACAAGACTCAAACCCTGAGTTCCTATGAACTTAAATGTTACAATTGCTGTTCCACCTGAACCCACCTCCTGTACACAAGCCATGAAATTTTTAGAATGGCAGTAGGCCATATTGATGGAATATGAGGCTCTCATGAAAAATCAGACTTGGGAATCTGTTCCTTCTTATCATGCATAGAACTTGGTTGGGTGCAAATGGGTGTTCAAAATGAAACTTCATCCAGATGGCTCGGTTGAAAGGCGTAAGGCTCGACTAGTGGCAAAAGGCTTTCATCAACATCCTGGCTTGGACTATGCTCAAACATACAGCCCCATCATCAAACCGACCACCATACGTCTCATCTTGTCTCTGGCTATTTCCTTTGGTTGGGTGGGTAATCATCTTGATGTCTCTAATGCCTTTCTACATGGCACCTTGGAGGAATAAGTTTTTATGCAACAACCACCAGGATTTGTTGACAAGGATAAACCAGATCATGTTTGTCTCCTAATGAAGTCCCTTTTTGGTCTGAAACAAGCTCCCCATATGTGGCACAAATGCTTCACTGATGTATTAATCCAATTTGGCTTCTATTGCTCCAAGGTTGACACATCTCTGTACTGCTACAAGTCAGCCTCCGTTTAGATTTTTTGCTTACTCTATGTTGATGATATTTTGGTGATTGGTAATGACTTGGGTATGGTGGAACGAGTCATTGTCTTTCTGCAATAGAAATTTGCTATTCGAAATCTTGGAAAGCTGAAATAATTCCTCAGCCTTGAAGCCTTATGGCAATCCGACGGGTTACTTCTTCATCAGCAAAAATACATTTCAAATCTTCTTTTTCGAGTAAAAATGCATGAATCAAAAGCTATTTCTATGCCCTTCTGCAGTAGTACCTGCCTCACTCTTATGGGTGGTGACCCATTTGATGATCCTCAGTTATACCAGCGTATTATGGGTGGTTTACAATATGTCACAATCACAAGACTAGATGTTGCATTCTCAATGAATAAGGTAATGCAGTACATGCATTCCCCTACAACTGAACACTGGAAAGCCGTCAAAAGAATTTTGAGGTACTTGCAGAACACAACGAATCATAGGCTCCTGTTGCGGAAATCATCATCTATGGCCATCAATGGTTTCTGTGACTTTGATTGGGGGGGGATGTTTGGATGACAGGAAGTCCACCACTGGTTTTGCTGTTTTTCTTGGTCCGAACTTAGTATCATGGAGTTCACGGAAACAAAGAACTATTTCCCGCTCATCCACAGAAGCTAAATACCAAGCACTTGCCACGGTTGCCTCAGAAGTGCTATGGCTTAAAATGTTACTCCATGAACTTGGCTATTCATCCACAGCATTGCCTACGATCTGGTCTGAAAACTTAAGAGCTACCTACCTCACTGTTAACCCGATCTTCCAGAACAATAGCAAACACCTTGAACTAGATTTTCATTTTGTCCAGGACAGCACATCCCCACTCTTCACCAACCAGCGGATATCCTCACTAAAGGTCTCTCCAAACGATAGTTTCTTATTCTCCATAACAAGTTGACCATCCTTAGCTCTGCTCAACTTGCTGGGGGGGGGGGGGGGAGGGGGTGATAGAGTATATATATTATGTATATAGCCCATTCTATGTATATTTATATTGTATATATACCTAGCCCGTTATTGTATGTATTAGGCTGATGACTTTGTATAAATATGTTACAAACTATCAATGAAAGTAAAAGGAGAAACCCTAGATGTTACCTTGTTTCCATATAAATGTACAATAAGTGAAGTGATGATGGAGTTGATTGAGGAATACTGTGAGAATTATGAAGAAAATTGAAAGGACAAAATGAGGAGATCAAAGAATGTGGTGGCATTGGTTTTAGTGTTGATGATATTTTGTAAAATGAAGTATAGCTGTAGAGCAGCTATGCTAATGGATCAGAGAAACTCAACTGCAATGGAATTAATTGGTGAAGAGCTGGTATTTGGAATTTGAATTTGAGAAGCAACCCTAAGCAACAAGTTTACCCATGTAAACCAGGTCAGAACCATAACTGTTGCCCACCTTACAAAACTAAATGCTAGTTCGTTCTATTTGATAGTAAAATGATTCTCCTTAATTCTATTGCAATAATAAGGATAGTATATATAGAATACATATGGGCTAGATTATACATACATACAACAGGGGCTTGGGCTACAATACAACATGTATCTATACATATAAGCTTATCAATCCCTCTCAAGTTGAGCAGGGGTGACTACGGTCAATTTGGCACGAAGAGGAAGGAATCATCCCTTGGAGAGACCTTTAGTGAGAATGTCTACTGGTTGTTCCAAAGTAGATATGTACCAAACCTGCACAGCTTTTTGTGCAACCTTGTCACGTACAAAGTGGAAGTCAAGCTCCATTTGTTTCGTGTGGGAGTGAAAAATGGGATTTGCTGTCAAATAAGGAGCACTGAAATTATTGGACCAAACCGTGGGTGATGTAGGTAGAGAAAAACCTAGTTCATGCATTGACATAGATATCCAGAGTACTTCAGAGCTCACTATAGCAAGAGCACCGTATTCAGCCTCTGTAGATGACCTGGACACAGTTCATTGTTTGCATGAAATCCAAGATACCAAATTATTACCAACAAAGACTGCAAAACCCGTTGTAGATTTCTGATCATCCAAGCAACCACCCCAATCAGCATCATAAAAACCATTAATATCTAAGGATGTAGATTGTCTGAATAGTAGACCGTGAGTAGCGGTAGCCTGTAAGTAATGAAGTATACGTTTGACTGCCTTCCAATGTTTAGTGGTTAGGCTGTGCATACACTGGGATACCTTGTTGACAGAAAAGGGAACATTAGGCCTTGTTATAGTGACATATTGCATGCCTCCAATGATGCTTCAATGCAAGAAAGGTTCGAAAATGGATCACCATCATTCAATGACAACTTAGTACCGGAGCAAAATGGAGTGGATATACCGTTAGACGCATGCATCTTCACTTGTACTAGTAAATCTTTAACATATTTATGTTGATGTAAGTGTAGCCCATGCTTTGTCTAAGATGCTTCTATCCCAAGGAAATAATTTAATTTTCCAAGATCATGAATAGCAAATTTCTACTGCAAAAGCTAAATAACATTACGAAGCATGATAGAATTATTTCCTGTAACCAATATATCATCAACATAGATTAAACAATCCAACCAAACATCACCAGATTGAAAATAATAGAGGGACACATCGGTTTCAGAACAAAGAAATCTAAATTTTAATAAGACGTTAGTCAGACATTTGTGCCACATCCGCGGTGCCTATTCTAATCCGTATAGTGACTTCTTCAATAAGCATACATGATTTGGGAATTTTTTGTCAACAAAGCCAGGCGGTTGCTACATGTATACTTGCTCTTCCAATTTCCCATGAAGGAAAGCATTAGAAACATCAAGATGATTGACCATCCATCCATGAGAAACAGCCAAAGATAAGATCAACCGAATGGTTATTGGTTTGATAACTGGACTATATGTTTGGGTAAAGTCTATACCAGGTCATTGATGAAACCCTATTGCTATGAGTCGAGTCTTGTGGTGCTTAATACTACTATCTGGATTTAATTTGGTCTTGAATACCCATTTGTAACCAATGATGTTTTGAGAAGCATGTGATAGAACTAGCTCCCACGTACCATTCTGGATAAGTGCATTGTATTCCTTAAGCATTGCATCTTTCCAGTGTGGTGTCTTAATAGCCTTGGAGTAACAAGCTGGCTTAGGTGAAATGGAACTTGAAACTTGTAATGAACATGGTTTAAGTGACCCACTTTGTTGTCTAGTAATCATGCGATGCGTCTTAAGTGGTTAGGGAGAAACATGAGGTAATGGTCCAAAAAATATGAAGATCAATAATCAAGGATAGTCAAGGTGAATTTGGTGGAATAGGAGATGACGTTAGGGAGTTATTGGTGAGAAAGGGAGTGGACGGTGATGGGGGTGTATGATTGATTGTATTGGATGATAGAGTATTGTAATATAAATGTAAATGTAAATGTAAATATTCAGCCTATTAGTATTCGGCCCATAACCATCGGCCCACCTTGTAACCCTATGTATATATTCCTCATTATCAATCATAATTGGCTAAGGGAAAACCCTAGCGTTTCATGGTATCAGAGCTTTTTCGGCTAACCCCAAGATGAACCCCCACCACGCCACCTCCAGCACCACCGTCGTTCCATCCACCGCCACCTTCCCCATAAAACTTGACACCATGAATTACTTGCTATGGAAAACACAGCTTGTACCGCTGTTGAAGGGATCCCGATTGATGGGACATGTTGATGGCCGGATTGTAGCACCACGGAAGTATTTACCCGACTCAACGGAGATTAATCCTGATTTTGAGCGTTGGGATGAGAAAGATGCTTAGGTTATGAGCTGGATTATTAATTCCCTATCCCCGGGAATTGTGACTCAAATTGTTGGCACTGAGACTGCGCTTGAAGCCTGGAATAAACTGACTGCAGCCTACGCTGCTGGATCAAAATCGTAAATTCGAGACTACCGATTGCAACTACGCAATCTGAAACAAGAGGAGGCGGAATCCATTACCTATTATGTAACTCGTGCTAAGCAAATCTTTGATAATCTTGCTGCTCTTGGTTCTGTAATTACAGAATCAGATTTGGTTGATGCTGTTGTAGATGGATTGTTACCAATCTTCCCCCCATTTTGCCGCTCATTAGAAATTAAAGTCGATCCCACCGGCTTTGAGGACCTCCATGGTTTGTTGCTATCTGAAGAGAGAAGTCTGAAATGGGAAATCAATGCGGAATGAGCAGCCCCTACTGCCCTTTACACCGCACGCCACCCTGGTCAGTCCCGCGGCAACGGACCGAGGCAGCAGCAGTCCGGCGGGTTCTCTGGGCAGCAGCGTCGCTCCTACGGCAGAGGGCAGCAGACCGGTGGGTTTCAGCAATAGTTCCCCACTCATCCGGGTAATTTTCCCATGTTTTCTAATCAATTTCGTCCCAATAATAATGTGCCCCATATTGCACCTGCTGCTAGAAATTCTTTCACTATGCACACTGCTGGAAATTCAATGCAACCAATGACATCCATGGCACCACTAGACACTTCCACAACATTTTATTGTCATAATTGTAGAGGAATAAATCATATAGCCCGCAATTGTCCATCCCCTAGACAACCACGATCAAATAGAACCCGTCCAGCCTCCTTTTACACAAATGCTCACATGAATTCCACTCAAGATTGGGTTGTAGACTCTGGTGCGACTTACCATTTAACGGCTAATTTGGATAACCTGAATCTCCATTCTGAATATTCCGGGCCGGAAGAGGTTACCGTAGGTAATGGGTCTAAACTTGCTATTTCTCATGTTGGTACTTCCGTCAATTCTGTCAATGGTAATTCTATTCGTTTTGATGATATTTTGCATGTACCATCAGCTTCAACCAATCTTGTTTCTGTTTCAGCTTTAACAAAGTCTAACCCCATTTCAATTGAGTTTTTTGCTGACTATTTTGTTCTTAAGGATTTGATGACAAAGTAGGTACTTCATATCGGCCCGAATAAAGACGGTCTATACACTTTGTGTCTTCCAAAGAGTCCTCCAGACAAAATAAAAGTTCACTTGGCATCGGTTAATCAATGGCATGCACGTCTTGGTCATGCGGCCATCCCTGCAGTAAAGAGGATTTTATCTTTGAATAACATTCCGGTTTCCACTAAGTCTTGTGATCAATTGTGTCATGCTTGCTTTGTTAGCAAAGCTCATAGATTACCTTTTTCTGTTTCAACTAGTACTGTTTCAGCTCCTTTGGAGCTTGTTTGTTCTGATTTGTGGGGTCCTGCCCCGGTACAATCATTTGATAAATTTAATTATTATGTGCTATTTTTTGATCACTTTAGCAAGTATTCTTGGGTATATCCGTTGCAATACAAGTCTGATGTGCTGAATGCCTTTATTCAATTTAAAACTGTTGTTGAGAAATTTTTTGGGCATCCAATAAAATCTTTTCAATCAGATTGGGGGGGGGGGGGAGAATTTCAGGGTCTAGTTCCTTACTTACGTGCCCATGGTATATCTCATCGTGTTTCTTGTCCGTATACACCAGAACAAAATGGTTGTGCGGAACAGAAACTTCGACATATTGTTGAAACTGGTTTATCCTTACTTAATCATGCCTCTGTTCCTTTAAAATTTTGGACCTTTGCATTTGAAACGGCTGTATACTTAATTAATCGTATGCCTGTTCCAACTTTAAATTTCTTGACTCCTTTTGAAAAATTGTTCGGTTCACGGCCTGATTATAATCATTTGCGAATTTTTGGTTGTCTTTGTTATCCATGGCTTCGTTATAAGTCACCTCACAAACTCGCACCTCGTTCTACTCATTGTGTTTTTCTTGGATATAGCAAAATTCACAAAGGCTATCGTTGCTTTGATCTTTCCTTGCAAAAATTGTATATCTCATGCCATGTTATTTTTGATGAATAGGTGTTTCCATGTCAGCTGATAAATGAGGGTTGTGCTATGTCTACAAGTCAATCTGAACCTGAAATTCCATTTTACATATCCTTCCCACTACATCAAGACCACTAGCCAGCCACGCCCTTACCTCCATCGCTTGACACGCCCACCCCCACATCATCTCATCCGACACAAAATGATCCTCACCTTCACCCGAACACAGACGACCAGCTGCCTCACCTCCGCCAGTCCCCACCCGCTCAGCTGCCCCACCCGTCACCTCCAGCAGCCACCCACCAGCTTCAGCCTCCCGTCTCCCCACCCTCCCCCAGTCCTTCTCCCACCCAATTTATTCCTCCTACACATGACCACCCGGAAGTGTCTTTAATTGTTGATCTGGGCCAAGCTGCTCATGCTACAGCTGCTAGTAGTCAAGCTGAAAATATTCCAGCAACTCGTCCTGTGCATCCCATGGTAACCAGGTCCAAAACGGCTACACTCAAGCCGCGCCGACCGCTGAATTTACTTGCCACCAGCACTCTTCCTCCTGAACCGACCAGTCACACTCAAGCGCTGAAAATTCCCGAATGGCGCACCCCCATGGAACATGAGTATCAAGCCTTGCTGAAAAATAATACTTGGGTTCTTGTTCCTCCACAACAAGCACATAACCTTATTGGCTGTAAGTGGGTTTTCAAAACCAAACTCCACCCTGATGGTTCCATTGAACGCCATAAAGCAAGACTTGTCGCCAAGTGTTCTCACCAACGCCCTGGGCTCGACTATGCTCAGACTTACAGTCCGGTAATCAAGCCCACTACAATCAGGTTGATCTTATCTTTGGCTGTCTCCTTTGACTGGTCTATTCATCACCTTGATGTCTCAAATGCCTTTTTGCATGGCACATTGGAAGAAAAAGTATACATGGCTCAACCGCCGGGTTTTGTTGATAAACACCGGCCTGATTATGTCTGTCTTCTAAAGAAATCTCTCTATGGCCTCAAGCAAGCTCCTCGGATGTGGCATAAATGTCTGACGGATGTATTGATTCGGTTTGGTTTTGTGTGCTCCGAAGCCGACATCGCTCTTTATTTCTACAAAGCGCAGCATGTTTAGCTCTACTGTCTGCTCTATGTTGATGATATTTTGCTCAGTGGTAATGATAGTACTATGCTACAACAGGTTGTCACATATTTACAAACCCGGTTTGCAATTCGTGACCTTGGTTCCTTGAAATATTTTTTGGGTATTGAGGCTTCCAGACAACCGAATGGTCTCCTTCTACATTAGCACAAGTATATCTCTGATCTTTTATTAAGGGCCAAAATGCATGAAGCCAAAGCAATCTCTACTCCATTCTGCACGAGTACGCACTTATCTCTCCATACTGGTGATCCGTTTGATGATCCGTCTCTCTACCGTAGTATTGTTGGGGGTCTTCAATATGTTACCATTACCAGACCGGATGTGGCCTTTTCCGTGAATAAAGTCTCTCAATACATGCATTCCCCCACCACAGAACATTGGAAGGCCGTCAAACGCATTTTGCGTTATCTCCGAGATACCACTACTCATGGTTTGCTGCTGCAAAAATCTCCATCTCTTGATATTAATGGTTTCTATGACTCTGACTGGGGAGGATGTTTGGATGACAGAAAATCCACCACAGGTTTTGCCGTGTATGTTGGTACGAATTTGGTATCTTGGTGCTCTCGCAAACAACGGACAGTCTCTAGGAGCAATACTGAGGCTGAATACCGTGCACTCGCTACAGTCAGTTCGGAGGTCTTATGGCTTACAATGCTCCTTAGAGAGCTTGGTTTCTCTTCTTCTACGGCACCCACAGTCTGGTCTGATAATCTTGGTGCCACATACCTGAGCGCTAATCTGGTTTTTCATAACAACACCAAGCACCTTGAACTGGATTTCTACTTTGTCCGTGACAAGGTTGCTCAACGTCAACTCCGGGTTCAGCACATCTCCACTCTCCATCAGCCCGCCGACATCTTCACCAAGGGTCTCTCCAAAGACCGCTTTCTCACTCTTCGTGCCAAGTTGACCGTGACAAGCCCCGCTCAACTTGCGGGGGGGTGATAGAGTTTTGTAATATAAATGTAAATGTAAATGTAAATATTCAGCCTATTAGTATTCGGCCCATAACCATCGGCCCACCTTGTAACCCTATGTATATATTCCTCATTATCAATCATAATTGGCTAAGGGAAAACCCTAGCGTTTCAGGTATGTGATGGTTGGAAAATGCGTGGGGTAACTATATCTTGTGGTGGAATTATGTGAGTGTTAAATGATGAATGGGAAACATTATTATTTATGGCATTTATGGCATGTGGGGCTTGGAGAACGGGGTTTGTTGTTGTATGGATTTTATCATTATTTTTTATATTTTGATCATGTGAGGGTGGGACATTGGATGTTGGGAAGTGGATAGGCATGGCATAAGTATGGGATGTGTAATTATTTAATGGATTTTGATTATGGGATTTGGCATTATTTGTTTTATTTTGATAATGTGAAGGCTGAGTGAGATATGGATGATGGGAAGCAGATGTTGGAAATGGTGAATGGGAGGATTCATTGTCTATTGTATTTGTTACATGTGAGGACTGTATGGCGGGTGAGGCAGCAACATTTGGTGATGGAAATGTAGTAAAGAGAGGTGATGCAAGCAAATTTTAAGTGGGAGAGGTGGTGCCACGTTCATCATAGTGCTAAAATGGAAACACATGTTCATCAAAAAGTACATGGTGTGAGATATAATTTTTATGAAGAGTAAGGTCAAAACAACGATAGCCTTTGTAGATTTCACTATCACCCAAGAAAAATATTTAGTGGAACGGGGAGCCAATTTGTGTTTAGATGAGTGGCGAAGCCACGGATAACACAAGCAACCGAAAGTACATAATGAATTATAATCCGGACGAGACTGAAATAATTTTTCAAAAGGTGTAATATAATTGAGTTTAGATATAGGAAGACGATTGATTAAATAAATTGCAGTGTCAAAAGCACTCATCTAAAAAATTTAGGAGGCATATTTGCATGTTGCAAAAGTGCTAAGCCTATCTCAACAATATGACGATGTTTCCATTCCTCACATCTATTTTGTTCGGGTGTGTACGAACAAGAAACGATGAGCAATCCCATGGGTACGTAAGTAGGGGAAAAGAGCTTGAAATCCACCTCCCCAGTCTGAATGGAAGGTCTTAATGGGATGACTAAAATACTTTTCCACAATAGTACGAAAGTGAATAGAAGCTTGCATAACATCAGATTTATGATTCAAAAAATACACCCAAGCATATTTGCTGTAATGATAAACAAAAACACATAATATGAAAAATTTTCATACGATTGAACATATGCTGGGCGCCATAAATCTGAACAGATTAATTCCAATGGTTTATGAACAATAGAGTTTGAAATTGGAAATGGTAAACGATGAATCTTGCTTAAAGAACAAGCATGACATAATTTTTCATGTCTTTTATTTGACAGTGGGAAACAATTAAGATCCAAAATTTTTTGAATTGTAGGAAAGGCAACATGTCCAAGATGTACATGCCACTAGGACATAGACGCATGGTAAACTTGAATCGGTTGTTGAAGTGATTTGGGAAGATTGAGAGTGTATAGACCATCCTTATTCTGCCCTCTGTGTAGCACCTGATGGGTCATCAAATCCTTAAGAACAAATGAGTCAGCAAAGAATGCAATTGAGATAGGATTTGATTTAGAAAGAGATAATACAGACAAAAGATTATTTGTAGGGTGAGGAACGTGTAAGATATCATTAAACAATAAAGACTTCCTATTGACAATATATTTTAAGGAACCAACATGAGAAATAGGGATTGTAGTGCCATTACCAATTGTCACTTCCTCTGGACCAAAGTATTCATTATGAAAATTCAGGTTATCCAAGTTTGCTATGAGATGATGCGTGGCACCTAGCCTACGATTCTAAATTTGACATGTTTGCCTCTCCAAGTTGATTAAAATGTGTATTTACACCTATTATATCCTACGTGGTGTTGATGTGGCTGAGAGCGTGTATTCATGTATTACTCTACCGTGTCGGCACCACGTAGGATATAATGGTGCCTTATTTTCATCAAGTTGGAAGAGCAGAAAGTTCAAACTCAAACTTGAGTGGATGAGGTGATATTTTTAGGGATAAGTACAAAAATAAACCCTATGGTTTGGACCACTTGCAAAATGATAACTGTGATTTAAAATTTTACAAAATAAAACCTGTGGTTTCACAATGCTAATAAAAGTAGTCTATCATCCAATACACCCCCTAAAAGCTCACTTATCCTTTGAATTTTCACCTGAAATTCCGCATGTTGGTTGATTAAAACATGATGAACCTTGTTGACAAAGTTCATAAATTTTTGGAATGTGCATATATTTTTTTTAATTAATAATGAGAAAAAGAGAAAAAAAAAGTACAAAAAATAGAAAAAAGCCCAAATTTTTTTAAAAATTTGTAACATATTTTTAAATAATATGTATAAAATATTGAGATAATGAACAGTAAAAAAATTAAGTTTCATATAGAAATCAGGTTAATTGTGTAAACTTTAGGTTCTTAACCTGATCTCTGTGCAGAACTCAATATTTTCTAGTATTTAGCATCTCAATAATTTATACACATTACTAAATAAATTTCCATTAAGTTTTGAAGATTTGAAAATTTTCTAGGCATTTTTCAATTTTTTGTGAATTTTTTTTTTTTTTTTTGCATTATTAATCATTAAAAATATAAACACTCCATGTAAAATTCCAAGTTTCAACACTATGGTCCAATGTATTTTAATTAACATACAAAATTTCAGATAAAAATTCAAAGGATATGAGTTTTTAGGGAGCATATTTGATGATAGACTACTTTTGTTAACATCGTGAAACCATATGTCCTATTTTGTGAAAATTTAAGCTCCATGTACCATTTTGCAAATAGCTAAAACCACAGGATTTTTTTTTTTTTTTTTTTGTACTTATCCCATATTTTTATAACGAGTTGGATGGTCTCAAAGTTATGCCTATCATATATACTTTTGTAAGACAAAGCCAGGGAGCAAATTAATCGATCAATCACGACACAACAAATAATAATGCACTAAGGTATAATAATAATAATAATAATAATATGTAATACTCCGAAAATTCAATAAGTATAGATATTTATAAGTGATGTAATATTGAGGAAATATAAAAATAGAAAGTTTTGGGTGAAAATTATATGTACAGTAAGGGTATAATCGAAAGGAATTAAAAGTCATGTGGAGGAATTTAGAAATTAAAAATATATTACTAGGGTAAAATGGTAATTTAAGAAGAAACATATTTTTATAAAAATATATAAAGAAAAGAATGAAAGGAGAGCAGGAGAAAAAAAAAAGAAAGAAAGAAAGAAAAGGGGGGCGAAGCCCTGAACATTTCGTCCAGAGCAAAAGAGTTATATATACTTATATAGAAAAAACTTAATAATTCAATGTTCTATGGTCCAATCGTGATAAAATTTCAAGTACGTGTTCAGAACTAAGTGAATTCCGTTATGAACGGTTAAGATTCTATTTTGAGATCTACATGATGGTGTATTTGGAAATGAAATTTTGTAGTATTTTTGTAAATTAATTCTAAATATGAAGTGATATTAGAATAAAATTTGTATTTTTGGACTCCTAGCAGTGCTGTGAATCTAGTGGTGTCTTCCGTTCGAATTATAGGTACTATTCCAGTGATAAGAATATTTTCTGCGAGTTTCTATTGGTTTAATATTTTTGTATTGATCTATGAATTAAGGGGAGCAATATTAATTCTTGGAGTTTTTGATGATTCTGAGTATATTATTTTATATGAATTTTTTTAAGTATTTTAAGTTGAATTAATTGTATTACTTGTTGGAAAATTAGTTTAAGTGAGATTTATATGTAAAGAAAATATGAAAAAATTACTATAAATGCATTTGGAGGAATATATGATGTTTTAGGTGATTTTTGATAATTTGGTGAATAATGACATACCCTATTTGTGAATAGTAACTTGTATGAATAGTGACAGTACATGTGAATAGTAACAGGGTGATGATGTGGCTTTGATTATACGGAATATGTTATAGAAGAATGATAATTAAGTAATTTTAAGATTAGAAGAACTATGTGGCTTTGATTCCCAAATTAGAATTTGGGATACATAGGAAGCTTGATAATAAATAATTATCAAGTCCAAGCAAAGTAAACAGATTAAATTAGATGGAAATATGTGTGTTAATCATATGTATTGCATTTTTAATTTAGCATTTGCATTCATCAAAGTGTATTTCTACTAAGTGATTATTATAATTATTTTAAGAAGAGTATTGCCTATATTTATAATTATATTTACATATATTTCCAATTGTGATTTAAATACGTGTTATGGACATGCTTCCTGGTGAGCGGCATCAGGACCTTGTGCGCACAGGTATTATCGGGTTCATGGAATATAAGAATGATAATGATGATGTGGATCATCGATAAGCTTGGTTGAGTTATTCTCGGGCTATATGATATTATGGAATTGAAATTAAGTGAGGCTGGATATGGGTGGGGTTGAAATATTCTTGGTTCTCCAGCCGACTGGGTGCGGGTTCGGTTGAGTTATTCTTGGTCCCCCAGTCATTAGATTTAAGAGAGCCTAATGGCTATATAGATTATGACATGTTAGGTATTGAGGTTTAGGGTCCATAATGTATGGAAACCACTTATTGATATATTGATATATTAATTTATTATTTGTTCTACAGAATATAGGTGTGTGAATACATATATAGTATATATAGATATGTATAGTATTTTGTGACCGGATGAGTGCTAAATTACTCATGTATTACATATAATAAATTTTTTGAGGGAGGACTAACTCCCTAAACCTTTCAGGAGACTAGAAGTGAGTTGAAGCCCAAGACCTTTCTCCGGGCAGCACATTATCTTTAGTATATAGGTTTATTATTAATCATATTTCATGTATTAAATTCTAGACTACATTACCGGATTAAGGACTATGTTTCAAGTTGAGTATGTTAAGAGGTTTTAATATTACAAACATGATGAGTTTAATTGTTGTATGATTGTGCATTTAATATTGATTATGGTTTTTAAGGCTTGCTACGGGTTCCCGCGGCATTAAGCTTACATGTTCCCTAGTGCTGGTCACGGTCTGAGGGATGGTTGTGACATAATAATACTAATATTAATAATATTAATACACCTCGGTCTTTGTGGAAATTATAGAAAAGGCCAAGCTAATTAAGTGTAAATTGGTTTACCATCGACCACTATAAGAAACATGCAAATTAGCGACCGAATTTTTGGGGGAATCGGTCTCTAAATGCTATTTGACATTGAAATTCCATAGTAAGCGATAGAAATGAAATGGTCTAAGTCGCTGTTAAGATTGTTTTTCATTGAAAACAGTTGCTAAGTTTGCCACCAAACGTTGGTTCCAAATGTTAGTTGCTAATTTAGCAATCAAATTGGCAGCTAAATGTTGATCGCATTTAGGCATCTACATGGCAATTCGATTATGGTTGTTTGCTTATAGATCACCTTGGGAAGATAGTCTCGGTAATTGTGACGGTTATTTTTTCCTCGATAATTTTTTTATGTGTGTGATGTGTGGAGGCGTGGTAGTTGGCATCTTCTGGACCCTTTGGATCATGTTACCCATGTTGGGAATCGTCATTGGAAAAATAATGTGGCGCAGTGGAAAATACACCGTTTAAAATTTCCTAGAATCCACCTATTGTGTCCAATTACCATTGATTAGAATAGAAACAATTTGAATCAAGAGAGATTAACTCACTGGATTCGTCTCCTCTAGCGACTGCTGCAGAATTGTTTCTTGAAACTACAATGTCCAAAGTCTAGTGCACGACCAACTATTAAGCGGGAACCGTTGCTAGCCGAAGACGAGAAGGAATGGAGGATTAACGCTGGGATTTTCGGCTGTTTTGGGGCTGCTATTGCTGGCTGAAATTTCCAGCAATTAATTAGGTTTGAATTAGAGTTTTCTTCCGTAAGTGTGCCCTTATATAGACACCTTGTCTAATTGGGTTTTAATTAGGTTAATTAAACCCAAGCCCACTAGGATTATAATTACATAAATAAACTTTAATTAAAAAGTATATGCTATGTAATTTAATTCCATTTGTCTAATTTTAATTACCCCTAAATAAAATTAAATCACACTTAAATAAATACAATACATGTATTTAATTTTCCTACTTAGGAAAATTATTTAATTAATTGTTTACTTTATGTAATTCAATTGATAAATTAATTAATTAGATTATGTAAACTTATTAATTAAATTAAATTCAACCCAATGTTAATTAATTACCTTGATATCGAATGTCAACTAATTAATTAACGCATTCCATCCAATGTACATTACATGTACAATTTCTATAAGTTCCGGCTCAGTTGATCTATGTGCACGATCCTATGGGTCTATCTTTATGTTGGCAGTAGGCCCAAGGGTCACAGACTATACGTGGGTTCTAGCAAACCATTACAGCCCCCAATTAAGACAGAGATGCAGTAGTCTTTGCCTAACAATATCGATATGAATAAACAAGAGGCATGGCGTCCGTCATCCTCTTCTGCTGTTTATTATATTTCTTGATCTTGAGTTGACTGATTAATCAAATAAGCACCGACTTACTTGGGTATGGCCATACACTTATCAGTCCCACTCATCAAGTGGCCAATGATATCATCTCGGTGTTACCCGAGTGGCAATTCCATCATTTCATCATCAATATCAACATGTTCACCGATCCACCAATCATACTCGTATTTAGCATCCTTTTACAGACCTGTTAGGTATATGTCAAAGTGAATCGGATTCCATATTGATATAATATAATCTGGTCTGAGGACAAAAGAGACCTACACAAGAAAGACCTATGACACGGCAACCATATGGCTTCCTTGTGCGGATCTATCCAATCCCATGTTAGCGACATGTACCTATATTCATGACTGACTATACAAGTACTATGGCTAGCTAAGAACTGCCATGCAGTCATCGAATATACAAGTCTGTGGTTTTATTCGTTCCCACGATTAGAACAGACCTGGGATAGGTTTTACGATTATCAATCAATGGATACTCTACTCATATTATAGCACAAGATATAAAAGAAATAGATTAATTACCTTTATTAATGTGACATAAATAATGTATTAATACAATGAGTCTTAATGTATAATACAAAATACAAGAGTCCAATGCCCTAAGAACTAGGGCACACCAATAATCTCCCACTTGCACTAGTTCCAAGTGGGCATTGCCCTAATTCCTATAGATCTGATATGACCATCATGCTGTGTCTGTAGTAGCACTTTGGTCAATGGATCAAACGACATTATTCTTGGTGTCAACCCTCTGCAATGTATGTCACCTCTGTTCATGATCTCCCAAGTGAGATGAAACTTCCCGAGCACATGTTTGGAGCTCTTGTGTGACCGACACTCCTTAGCTTGTGCGATGGCCCCATTGTTGTCATAAAAAACATCAACTGGGTCTAGGATAGTAGGTACTATGCCCAACTCGGTTATGAATTTCTTGATCCAAACAGCTTCCTTTCCAGCTTCGCATGCAGCTATGTACTCAGCTTCCGTTGTAGAGTCAGCAATGGTGGCCTGCTTTGAGGACCTCCAACTAATGGCACCGCCATTCAGGAGAAATACATAACTAGACTATGACTGGTTCTCATCCTCATCGGTCTCAAAGCTTGCATCAGTGTAACCTGACACTACCAGCTCATCTTGACCTCCATACACTAGGAAAGCATCCTTAGTCTGGTTAAGGTACTTTAAGATTGCCTTGACTGCCTTCCAGTGTTCCTCACCGGGGTCCGACTAGTACCGGCTAGTCATACTTAGTGCAAACGTGACATCAGGCCTTGTACATAACATGGAGTACATGATGGATCCTATAGCAGATGCATAAGGGATCTTTTCCATGCTCTCCCGGTCCTTCTTTGTTTTAGGACCATCTTTCTTACTTAGCTTCAACCTATGGTGCATAGGCAAGAATCCTTTCTTTGCCTTGTCCATGCTGAATCTTTTCAGAACCTTGTCAATGTACATGGCTTGACTTAGGCCTAGAAGTTGATTAGATCTATCTCTGTAGATCCTGATCCCAAAGATCGTCTCAGCTTCGCTTAAGTCCTTCATTGCAAAGCACCTACTCAACCACTACTCAACCCCTTGCAGTGTTGGTATGTCATCTCCAATGATAAGGATGTCATCAATATACAACACTAGGAAGGTGGAAACGCTCTCACTAACCATCTTATATACACAAGGCTCATTAGAATTCTGTGTGCAGCCATATTCCGTAATGGCCTAATTAAATCTCTGATTCCATGACCTCGATGCTTGCTTCAATCCATAAATGGATCTTTGAAGCTTGCATACCCGGTTTGGATACTTTGGATCGATAAATCCCTCAGGTTGTGCCATGTACACATCCTCGAATAGCTTTCCATTAAGGAAAGCGGTCTTAGCATCCATCTGCCATATCTCATAATCGTACCAAGCAGCTATGGCTAGTAGTATCCTAATGGATTTAAGCATAGCAACTGGTGAAAAGGTCTCATCATAGTCAATTCCTTGAACTTGCTTGAATCCTTTTTTCACCAATCACCCATTGAAGGTGTTGTCGGCCTTTAACTTGAAACACCACTTGCAACCTATCACCTTAGCACCTGGAGGTGGATCCACCAAGTTCCATACTTGGTTATCGCGCATAGATTGCATCTCTGCCTCTTTGCTCTATTGATCTGAGTGTGGGGTTTCAATAGCCTCCTGATAGGTCTTAGGCTCCTGTTGGTCAACGACCATAGTCCCCATCATCAGTCACGAGAAAGCCATACCTCTATGGCTGATGACGTGTCCTACCAGACCTACTAAGGTCCTGTGCAACCGGTTCTGGTTCCTCAATTTCTTGAGTAGTCTGATCGGTTCCTGAAGCATCCTCAGCAGCAGCTGCAGGAGTTTGTAAGTCTTGAACTTCTGAAAGTTCAACATTACTCCTACTGTCTCTTTTGGAAAGGAATTCCTTCTCCAAGAAGACTGTATTTCTGGCTATGAAAACTTTGTTTTTCGCCGGATCATAGAAGTAATAACCCTTAGTTTCCTTAGGGTAACCCACAAACTGGCACTTGACAGATTTGGACTTGAGTTTGCCACTTGTCAATTTCTTAACATATGCATCACAGCCCCAAATCTTCAAGAAGGAAACATTGGGCTTTCGGCCCTTCCATAGTTCATATGGTGTTCCCCCAACTGCCTTGCTTGGTGTATTATTAAGAATGTAAGCAGCTGTCTCTAAAGCATATCCCTAAAAGGAGACAGGGAGTGTAGCATGACTCATCATCGAGCGGACCATGTCTAGCAAGGTCCTGTTCCTCCTCTCTGACACTCCATTCCACTGGGGTGTTCCAGGAGGAGTGAGTTGGGATACAATCCCACACTCTCTCAAAAACAAGTCAAACTCTTGGCTCAAATATTCACCCCCTCGGTCAGACCGAAGTGCTTTTATTTTCTTGCCAAGTTGGTTTTCTACTTCATTCTTAAAGTCCTTGAACCTTTGGAGAGTCTCAGACTTATGATTCATCAGATACACGTAACCATATCTGCTAAAGTCATCCGTGAAGGTGACGAAGTACAGAAAATCAGATCTACCACTAGTGCTCATTGGGCCGCATACATCAAAATGTATCAGCTCAAATAGCTCTGAGGCCTTTCCAGCAGTCTTGCCAAGAGGTGCCTTTGTCATCTTGTCTCTCAAACAAGATTCGTATGTGTCATAAGACTTGATATCAAATGACCCTAGCACTCCACTAGAGTGAAGCCTAGCTATGTGCTTCTCATTTATATGGCCAAGTCGACAATGCCAGATGTAAGTATGATTACTTTCATTTTGTTTAATCCTTTTAGTATTTATGTTATAGATTGAACTTTCATTTTTTAGATCAAGGATATATAAGCCATTTTCAATAAATGCTGTTCCATAAAAAATATTGCCACATTGCATAGAAATTCTACCATGTCCAATATTAAATACGAAACCAGAAATATCCAACAAAGAAACAGAAATAATATTCCTGCGTATCGCAGGTACAAAATAATAGTTTCTTAGTTCCAAAACAAGTCCATTAGGCATCTCTAAGAAATAATCTCCGATCTCCATGGCCTGAACTCGAGCACCATTTCCGACTGGAAGATCTACTTCTCCAGATCCTAGTAATCTCCAATTTCTTAGACCCTGCACATTTGAACAAATGTGAGATCCACATCCAGTGTCCAAGACCCAAGATGTAGAAATAACCAAGATAATCTCAACAACATAAATACCTAAAGCAGCAGTTTTACCCTTCAGTTGCTCCCTTAGCTTTAGACATGAGCTCTTCTACTGCCCCTTCTCATGACACTCATGGTAGACATTGTCAGGAGAAGCAACCCTTGCTTTAGGTTGGGCCAGCACCTTTTTGCCCTTAGCCTTGGCCTTTTTAGCCTCGGCCTTAGATTTGGCCTTTCCTTTAGCAATGGCCGTATTTCCCTTGTTTACCAGTAATACTTTAAGAGTCTTCTTAAGAGACTGCTCAATAAACTTGAGCATGCCATGCAGCTCAACAACCGATTTATCCAACCCTTGCATATGATAGTTCATGATAAACTGGTTGTAAGACTGAGGAAGTGACCCGAGAATAATGTCTATTGCCAAGTCCTGTGAAACTGGCGAGCCAAGGCGGGCAAGTGTATCAATATATCCCTTTAACTTTAGCGCATGAGTGCTAATAGAAGTTCTAGTTGCCATCACAGTAGTACAAAGTGCCTTAGTTGTCAAGTAACGTTCCTGATGAGCCTGATCTTGGAACATCTTTTTAAGCTGATCCATCATCTCATAAACATGCTCGTCCATAAACTGCTTCTGAAGATCAGAAGCCATGGTACCAAGCATGAGGCATGAGACATCTCGGTCATCCCTCACGTGCTGGTTATACTGCTCCACCATCACCATGGTGACGCCTCGACCTACGGGAGGGCCAGATGGTAAAGGAGCATTCAGTACATACTCCTTGGACTCTTGTTTAAGAACTATTTGTAAGTTCCTAGCCCAGTAAAGGAAGTTAGTCCCCGAAAGCTTCTCCTTCTCTAAGAGTGACCTAAGTGAGAGTGAGTTGTTGTTTGTTGTAGCCATTTAAATTGCTTAAGTGAAATGGGATTATCTATATGGAAGAATCATTGCTTGAGTTAGAAATAAAGGACTTTTAAGCCAATTCAAATTAATAATCCAATTTTAATTTGTTTGTTGGTGATGTTAATTGGCTGACTTGACCAAGATCCATATCTTATCAATGACTGGTCGAAGTAGGGCTCGCTAACCAACCATTGATTCGTTTGGTAGGACAACCTATCCAATCCTTCCACAAAGAACTCTTGGTTTGATGGGCTTATTGACACTTTACCCATCTGTGCTTAGGGCCTGCTCTGAGCTAATGCTACCCATGTTGAGTCAAACCACCATTCACATGTTAACCATACCAAGTATCCTAACCCTTGACGGCCCACCGAATACTACAATGTACCCAGCTAGGGCATGGCGCACATTGCAACATCAATGGGAGGAAGAAGTGTGAATGTGGGAAGCACTTTTAAACGACTCAATATTTTAATTTCTGGATTATAATTAAGTGATACGGCTTAGCATGCATAAACGCGGATAATAATTTGGTGATCCATACATCCATATTATATGACAAATGCAATAGCATACTTAATTTAAAATAAATGAGATCCTATAGGCCTTTAATTACAACCTAATGAAAAACTATATTCCTATCTAATTCTTTATGGGCCGGACTGCAATCCTTCTTGGGCTCCCACCATGGGCTTGCTCCATCTGGGCCTTCCTCCATACTTGATGCAATTACAACAATTTTATTTTAAATAAAATCTATTCTAAAATTACATCAAAATAAAAGAAATGGCACGCATGCCATATTTCCCAAAAATCAAATTACAACCGACAATAATTTAGGGCCCATAGAACTCAACATCACATTTCAAACAAAGTACCTTTCGTGCACATACATACCAATATAATGCATGATCATGGCATTCCAAACTATAAATATAAATGTTAAGCCGAGTTACTTAGGGTGAAATCGCCAATTTTAACAAATGTGACTAAGGCCCATAAAGGCCCAATGGATAACATCCATAAATGCAAAATTAACAATTTTGCTACCACTTGAATTTAGGTTGTCACAAATTTAAAATTTAGCCCTCCCAAATTTAACCGGTGTCACGGTTTATTGGGCCAATTTCACAAAGTCCGTATTCAATTTAATATGCAAACAATTAAATTAAATATGCATGCCAACAAAATAAACAATTTAAATACAAATTAATTTTAAAAAAATTAATTTAATTTGCATTAGGGTCCGGGTGTGAGCACGGGTTTTCCCTACCTCTGTGATGAGAATTTTTATGTGTTACCTATGAAGCAGACGGACATGAATTAGACCCTAAAGTGACCAGATTGTTGCCTGGAGTGTCTCAAATGTCCCGAAAACTAATCTATCCGCGATCTGAAACCCCGGAAAGGTCTTTCGAGAGGTCTTTAGGGTTTAGGATGCATGCCTGATGTTTTGCCTTTCGCTCTGGCCTTCGCTAGAACCGGGCGGCTCTGGTTTCTTGAACCAAACTGGCACTAGTGGGCAAGACAAGTTGCCTTGCAAAATCAGGCAACTTGTCTCGCAGGGATGGAGGTATGGGCAGAAGGTGATTTCCAGACAGCCATTTAATGCGAAGAAAAGAAAGGAGAGAGAGGGATATAAAAAGAGAGAAGAAAGGAAATCTTGGGGGGGGGGGATTTTTTGGGCAATCTGAAAACAAAAAGAAAAGAGAGAAAAGTGGAAGGTAGAGAAGAAAAGAGAGACTAGAAAGAAAAAACAGAGAGAGCTGGAAGTTGAGTAAAGGCAGTGATTAAAACCTAAACCAAGATTTGAACATTAAAACTAAAGTTCCATAACCATTGCTCATTGTTTGGAAATCATTCTGGGTTCGTTTTGGTTGGTTACGGATCGTTACGGTTTTGTCAGTTGAGACTCCGGCAACAATCTCAAGCTTTCAAATCCCTTTTTGCATATCCAGAACACTGGAAAGACACCAAGGTAAACTCTGAGAGGCCTTAAACCTGTTTACATTGTGTTTTCTGCATGTTTTTCTCTTTCGAAATTTTTTTCCGGAAAACAGATTTAACCCGTCATAGCCGTACGGCTGTGTTCTTCATGAACACAGCCGGCCGGCTATATCTTTGAAGAACAGAGCCGGCCGGCTCTGACCTAGAGTGGCTCGACTCTGTTCCTCAGGGACAGATCCCCAATCTGTCCTGAATGGCGGGAAGGGGTCCGTTTTCCATTTCATGCTTTTCTGTTTGTTATTTTCCGGCCTAAAAATGTTTGTACGTCATTATAGCTCCGGTTTTCAGATTTATGGACGTATGAACATTGGTTTTTTGGTTTTTTCTGGTTTTATATTCCAGTTTTAGGGTTGTTTGATCCATTTTGGATCCGTAGTTCAGCATTAGTGGACCCTCGAACATCATAAAATCTCAGGAAAACATTGAAAACAAACAAAAACAAAATTTTTTTCGAAAAATCAGAAAACCGGTTTTGGGTCCGAGCATTACAGCCGCCCAGCAAGGATCAGAGCCGGCCGGCTCTAACCAGAGCCAGTCGGCTCTATTTCCTCCTGAGTGGCTATAATTCCCGGGAAAAGACAGAATCGCGGAACACCCCGCACGAGTGTTGTTGCGCGATGCTGTTTTTGGATTCAAATTGTTTTTGGCGTGTTTATTGCTTTTTGGACTTTAGATGTTTGTGAAAATTAGGAAAACCCACATGAATGGAACCCCGAGTTCCGGGATAACCGACCCATAAAAATGGAAATATTCATGTAACCGAGCAAAATGGTATATAAAAATTGATTTTTCGGCATAAAAATTGCAGGGTGTTTCAAAACTGTTTTCCAGGTCTAACCGGTCCGACCGGTCGAGTCAACCCGGTTACCCCCTAAATGCATGCTCCCAATCCTAAAATCCCCATTCTGTCCTGATTTGAGTCCTACTTGTGTTTGTGACATAAACTGTGCTAACTAATCTGTTTTGCAGCATTTATTTCTATTTTTACGATATTTAATAGATTAATTTGTGTATTTAGGCGGTTGTATTATTTTTAGATCCTCGGGTACTTAGGCGTTTGTAGAGGTGAGGACGAGAGTTTTTTATATTTTCTTCAATTTGGTTGTATAATCGGCCTCTATTATTCTTTTGTATATTCGTGTGGATGGTTTAATTTTCTGCAGTTTATTTTATGCATTTTTGCCTTAGCATCGGTTTAATAAATTAAACAAATCGGGTTAGAGAAAGATAATAAATTGAATAAATATGGCTTTATAAATAATAAATCGAATACAAGCTTGAGGTTAAGTAGGTAAGTTGCCCGAACCCTGAATCTATGGATTAGGTACAGTAGTCTGCGCTCGGTAGGGAGCTATACCGGAATTTCCCGGATGAGCTGATCCAGCGACTCTATCATTGATCTCGAAATTGAGGTTTCGAGGTATTTAAGTTATAAAACGTAAAAACGTTTTCTACAAAAGCATTTCCGAATAAAGAAACGATTTTCTTTAAAGCAAGATAAATAAATTCCACCTTTCCCAAAACATCACATTCAAATCAACTTTCTTCGGTTTTCTAAAAACCCCCGACCCACTTCGCCACGCATTATTCTGTTTCAAAAAGGTCGTCCACTCACAGTGGCGACTCCGCTAGGGATCTAAAAGTTTCTTAGAAGTGTTTTTCTTAAAAACTTAAGGAACTTAGGCAACTATTGAAATATAACCTCGCTTGTATTCATTTATCGATTTATAAACATCATATTTATTCATACCTTTGCATATCATGACATTTTCTTCTTCTCAACCCCTCAAATACACTGATTTCACCCTGGTTTACCCAAGAAGGTGGCCTACCTCTATCACCAGGATTGGAGACACCCGAAGGGGTAAACCACTCATAGCCCGCATGACCTTACAACGTGTTCTACGGTAGGGAAGTGTTTATTTGCTATGGGAAACTGTAAGACCCTTGGTTTGACTTTGGCCCACATGTAATGGCTTAGTAATTTCCCTTAGGGTTGCCAAAACATAAAATTAAAATTGAACATCAAGCGTACGCTTTTGGTATCCCCCGTTGATACTAAAGAGACCCAACACCTAGGAAGAATGCGAGACCAATCGAAAGGAGAAATAAGGTTGGAAGGGAGCGCATATTTTTGTGTGCTAACGTTTGTTTTGTGATGAGTTCTTTTTATTTTCTCATGAAACATCCAATATACATAACCATTCACATGCCATTTCTAATCATCCATCTGTATGGCATTCATGCTAACCACATCTTCTTATAGCCATGACATTTTATTCGTGTGTCATTTACACATTTTGTATGCCCACATTTCCATGACATAAACATGACATCATCGTGTATGTCATGCATCCTAACCACGTTTTGGTGCAGCCATTTGCATTTTTGTGTGACACTCACATTCATATCATTTCATTACATCTAATAAAGGATGTCCTGAGAATGCCTGTCATTTCTTTTCATGCCATATTAGGTACCTGAAACTACCCGCAATCCACCTGTGCATTGGTTTGCACTCGGGCATTCGCTACATCATTCATTGTAAAATCTCAAAGATTTTAGGTTTGGTTATACGGCAATCCTTACGACAACATAGGCATTTTATCATCCATGTTTAGTGTGTTTTGTTGTTGGTGTTGCGGTGACACCAACACATTGTTTGTGTGTCGTAACCCACATCGGGTTCGTTTCATAACATAGACAAATCATTCAGAGCGCTCCACGAGTGCCAGATCTTTTTCACATATGGGTATATTCCATGACATTCTTAAACTATGTAAGGTGTTCTACGAATGCGGAACCTCTGTTCGTGTTCTTACGCACATGAAATTTATTCACGACATTATAGCATATTCGATGCTCTAAAAGCGTCAGATTTTTATCCGTGAAATGACTTTCACGCGACCATTTCACTCCATTTAATTTTGACTTACAAAATGTCGAACCTCTGTCCATATGTTGGTGTGTACGTGACCATTTCACAACATCTATTAGGTGCCCCGAAGGTACCGATCTTCTGTCTGTGTGACGGCCTGCACAAGATAGTTGTTTGCAATGTCTCCTGCATAATTTCGGGGCATTCTCGGGACGTTAAAAAATAAAGACAAAAGAAATCACATTCATTGTCATTCTAATTCATGAGTCATCATTCAGTCACAATCATTCAACAATCACACCATCCATATCATATAGAACTATACATCTAGGATCACGACATTCATCTGTAATGCTAACACTATGCTGAATATGCAGTTTGGCGACGAACTGCGAAGTGGCTTGAACATGTTAGCTCAGGGACGAGATAGTCAATTCAGTCAGTTTACACTGAATCGGCTATAGTGGAGGGCGTTAGAGTCAGTTCAGATTCAGACTCGGAGCGAGAGTTTGTGGAGTAGTTGCAAGCCTTACCTGTTGACAATCCATTTATTCTAGAAGAAGTTGACAGAGCTAAAATGGCCTAGGGTGGAAATGGAGGGAGTCCTCCTTTTGATATGAATGCATTCATGATAGCCTTTTCCGATCAGTTTAAAGCCACCATTAGAGAGCAGGTGCAGTCTGCAATGTCTGCTGCAAGGGGTGCAACCAGTCAGAGAGCCGAGGTTCCTGTTGAGAATGAAGGGAACGCTATTCAAGGAGTCTAGAATCTAGGAAGGAATGCGCGAGGAAGTAGTAGAGTGGTCATCCCACCTAGGGAGATTGACCATCACTCTGAGGAAGATGAAGCCTTCGAGAGGGCGAGGGAGGCCTCAATTGAGATAGCAGCTGAGAAGCGTCTGAAGGAAAAATTTTCTGATTTTGAAGCGCTATTGCCGAAGTTGAAAGTGATGGTGCACTTCCAGCTTATTAAATGTGCAGATCCATCCACTTTAATTGCTGAGGGAGGAAAGCCACTCCCGGTTGGATTCCAGATGTCTTATTTGCCCCCATATACTAGGGAGGGTCCTCCAGAAGCTCATTTGGATAGTTATATCAGGATTATGTCTAGCCTGGGGATTGGGAAGGTCCATCTCCTGAATCTATTTTCGACTATGCTGTGGGGCGCAGCTGCCAAGTGGTATTTGAAAATGCCACTCCACACTCGTTCTACTTGGGAGGATCTGTCGGAAGCATTTGTGAAGCAGTACACTTACAATACTCAGGTTGAGACCACATTGGAAGACTTAGAAAGAATCTGCCAAAGGCCCAATGAATCTTTTTCGGCCTATTACAAAAGGTGGATGGATGTTCAGGTGTTGGTGGATGGAGCCCCTAAATTGGAATCCCTCATTGTGAAGCTTGTGAATAGTAGCTTGCCAACTTATAAGGAGAAAATGAAGTTGAAGAGTTTCATTCCTTTAACAAGGTGGTGGATTTCGCAAAGCTGGTCAAAAGGTATGAGGAAGAGGAACAACAAAGCAAGTAGAATGTGAGTACCTACCGGGGAAGCCGAGGATACACTCAGGGATACAAGGCCAGCGGTTCTATGTCTTCTTCGACAGGGACTAACTCTAAGCTGGCCCCGACTACAGCAGTAGTTGACCAAGCAAAAAAGGTTGATATGGTAACGGTGGCCCAAGGTGGCAAAACAAGAATGCCTCAGAGACTCACTAATCCATAGGCTGAGTCCTTAGGCCGTATATTCGCCAAGTGTAGGAAGGCTAGCCTATTGCAGGGTTTGAAGCCTTATGTTCCCCTAGTGGAAGTTGATAAGGAGAATTTTTGTGCCTATCATATGATGGTAGGTCACCGCACGAATGATTGTACAGGCTTGATATGGGACATCCAAATGTTGATCACTGAAGGAAAGATTGTGGAGCTTGCACTGAAGCCGAACATGCAAAGGAATCCCTTACCCAATTTTGGTGGGCAAGTTAATATGGTTCAGTCTGGCATTCTGGCCAATAGCATCTTTGCATAGATAATTGAAGCTAATCCAATTGTTCAAGTGGTTGCAGCCAAACTGGGAGAGGAAGAACCGGAAGAGCCCGAACTCCGAACTTCAGTATTACTGAAAGAACAGGTTACCATTGATCTGAATGATATTGATTTGGAAGGTGAGGATGAGGACTTTGGATTTGAAGAGCCTAAGCTTATGTATCCAGTAGAAACGAAGTGGGGGACAGTAGTCACAAAAGATGGCCCTATCATGCATATCACTAGAAGCGGTTGGGTTTATCAACCCATCAATGTGTCTCCCCTGATGGTACCCAGAAGGAATATTTCTACTGGAGAATCAAGTGCAGAAGCCCAGGGGTCGAAAAGTAAGGAGGATGACCTGGTAGTCGAACAGCTGAAAAGGACACTCGCTAGCTGTGAGCGGACGACGCGTTTTCGATGGGACGCGAGACTCCCTTTCGGAAGGGGCACCACAATCTCGTGAGGACCCCTCCCTCGCATGGGGTTTTTATAAATAGAAAACGGGTTTTGGAAAATGAATGAAATTAATACATAAAAGAACCGAGACCTAAGTCTTGATGGATATTGTAGAGTCGCCACCCGGCTCAGCTCAACCGGGAAATTCTTAAGGTAGCTGAACCGGACGAACGGTCGCTACACTATCCAAAGATTCGGGTCTGGACAAGTCCCTTATTTCGTGTCTAATTAAAATAAATATTGCCAATGTTCTTAAATGGTATTTCAAATTCTAAAAATCAATTTTATTGAAGTAAATAGACATGCAGCGCACATACAAATTAAGGTAAAATAGTAAATAATTAAATTATTACAACCCGATCGAATAAAAAATAAAAAGTCTCGCCTCACCTTCCAAGCGCCTAGGATACACGAGAATCCAAAAAGCATTTACAATCGCCTAGATACACGATTAATTCTATTAAAATACAAATAAAATCAAAAATAAATATAAATAAAAGCTGCAAAACAAAGGTTAGCACAATTTATACGGCACGCCACAACTAGGACTCAAATAGACAGAATTGGGAAATCAAGAATTGGGGGCATGCATTTAGGGGATAATCGGGTTGGCTCGGCTAGCCGGCCCGTTTAGACCTGGAAAACGTTTTGAAAAGTCCCTGTATTTTTGGTTTTTGTGGGAAAATCATTTTGAAAACAATTTTTGCGGTTTACATGCATTTTTATATATTAAGTGGGTCGGGTTTTCGGGAGAACTGGGTCTCCGTCGTTGAATTGTTCTAAATGCAATTTTACTGAAAATTGAATCTATGGTCGTGAATGCATGCAACAAAATTCATTTTTGGGATTTTCTAATTTTTTGGGATTTTTGGGAATTTTTGGGACTTAAAGGTGAAATTCTGGTTCTGGAAACGACAGTCGTACGACTGTAAATCACAGTCGTGCGAATACAACTACAGTCGTATGACTATAATTATAGTCGTGCGACTGTAACACTCCAGACTCAGGATTTCACCAAAATCTTATTTAAAACAAGCTGGAAAGAAAATCACCTAGAAATCAAGAACACTCATACGACTGTAACTACAGTCGTACGACTGTTCATCGAACTCAAGAATAGTCGCACGACTATTCTTGATTTCCAGAACAAAAACGCAGAAAAATGGATAGAAATGCAGAAAAAGCACACCAATAACCCAGAAAGCTTGTAAAAGAGAGGAGAAAAGGAGTGTTTACCTCTTTGGCGTGCATCCACCATAGGATTGACCCCTGGCGTCGCACCAATCCACTAAAATTCGGACTTTTCTCCTTGATTTAGGGTTTGAGAGTTTTGGGTCCAAAGATTTCAAATGCTGAGGGATTCTGATGAGGAGTTCCCCCTTTTCTTTTTGATTTTCTCCTCTCTTCTCTTCTCTTTTTCTCTCTTTTTCTTCTCCTTTTTGTCTGGTCTCTCCTCTCCCTCCTTTGTCTGTCCGTCTTTTTCTGCTTTTATGGGTAATGATCTACAGTCATACGACTATAGTTTGACATACAGTCGTACGACTGTAGCCAATGCCGTACGACTCTTTGTTTTTTTTCTTTTTGAAGTAAAATTCCGGCTCTTACACCAGGGCTAGCATTTGGCACCTCCTTATGTAGTCTAAGAGACATCGCAAGGTAGTAGTGAAGCAATTAGTGGAGATGGCGACAACTCCCATGATGTCACTGGATGAAGTTTGTGCAATAATAAGGGGAATTGACCTGAGGGTCAACAAAGCCCAAGAAATCAGCTTTGGATATCCAATCTGCCACCGGAAGGTGTGAATCATAATAAGGCTCTATATTTAAGAGTGCAAATTATGGATAAGACCATGCCATGCGTGATGGTCGATGATGGCTCAGCTCTTAATATTTTTCCTTTAAAAGTTTTGCCTTACTTGGCCATTAAAGTTGAGGCCCTCGGTAGTTCTGGCATGGTGATCAGGGCATACGATGATAGTAGAAGATCAGTGATTGGCACCTTTGAAGCCGAGGTCAGCGTGGGGGAGGTTAAGTCGAATGTGCTATTCATAGTTATCGACATCCCTGTCACATTTTCTCTTCTCCTAGGAAGACCATGGTTCCATGCCCTAGGAGGTGTGCCTTCCACCTTACACCAGAAAGTTCAGTTCTTGATAGGAGGGAAGGTGGTGACAGTAGAGGCGGATGAGCCATCAGTGGTCACTGCCCTAAGAGCTGAGGAACAGCCGATGACAGGATTTCAAATGGCTGTTGTGTCGAAAGAAGGTTGTGATGAGCCAAAGTTCCCAGATTGGATATATAAATATTTCGCCAAGCAAAAGTTTCAACCTGACAAGGGCTTAGGAGTAAGACTACAAAGTGTCCCCAAGTTTGACATAGCACCAGGAAAGTATCGTCAATTCGGGCTTGGTTATCATGAGAAAGGAGGAGAATCGAGCAAGAAGTCTGTGAATTTGGTGGACACTTTCGTCCATCCCTCTAAAAAGGCCTATGACGGGACCTCGTAGTCAGTGGAAATGGAAGGGGAACGGTTCCCCAGATTTGAAATTTTTTCGGATGTTGTTGATTTCGAAAAATATGGGGTGGAGCCGATCGTTAGTGTGCTCCGTACTGAGGCCAAAAATGACAAAGGAAAAGCTGTGAAAGTGGAGGAGGCAGTGATCTACCGAGCTGACACTAGATTCATGGTCGAGGGAGAGTCCTCTGAGAAAGTGGGCCCCAAGAGTAAAGAAGCTGAAGATGCTATTGCAGCCATTACCAAGGCACTAGCTGCTCTTCTGAAAGCCACTGCAGGGTTTGAGTTAGAACAGGCGGCTGAGCCAAAAACTCAAGAGGAGTTGGTGAGTCAGGCTTTAAAGGAATTGGCCAAGTTGATGATGGCCGGGAAAGCAAAGATGATCGAGGAAAGCCCGATTATTGACCAGGAACAGTCTCTGGAAGGTGACCTGGGAGCTTTGTTTGAGGAAGTGGAGGAAGCTGCTGCAAGCAGAGACCCTCCACATTTGGAGGGAGAAAATCACTTTGATGTATCTTCTTTTTCTATGTTTGATGTAAACAACTCTGCCTATAAGGCCTTTAATGCAATGAAATCTGATTTCGCTTACTTGTGTGATGTTTTTCCAAACAAAACAGTGCATACGTACAAACATTCATTTAATGTTTTTAGCATACACAATGCATCATTACATGAAATGAATTTAGGAACAAATAACGACCCAAAAATGGTATCTGTCTCAAAAGACCTCACACCTCAAGAGAGAAGGGAACTAGAGAATGTGCTCCTGAAACATGTAAAGGCCTTTGCCTGGTCTAACGATGATATGCCTGAGTCGACAGGGAGATTGCAGAGCATCGAATCCCAACAGATCCGAAAGTGAAGCTTGTCAAACAAAAACTCAGAAGACTCAGGCCGGAATGGGCAGAGAAGGTTAAAGAAGAAGTGGGCAAGCAAATAAGAGCGAGATTTCTGGAAGTTGTGGAGTACCCAGAATGGCTGGCTAACATAATGCCAGTTGCCAAAAAGGATGGCAGAGTCAGGGTCTGCGTGGACTATAGAGATTTGAATAAAGCGTCTCCCAAAGATGACTTTCCACTCCCACATATTGATGTGTTAATTAACAGTGCAGCTAGAGCCATGATGTACTCATTCATGGGCGGCTTTTCAGGGTATAATCAGATCCTTATGGACATAGATGACAGGGTGAAAATAGATTTCATCACAGAGTGGGGTGTGTACTGCTATAGGGTTATGCTGTTCGGGCTAAAGAATGCCGGAGCCACCTATCAGAGAGCCGTCATGACATTATTGTATGACATGATTCATAAAAAGGTTGAGGTTTACGTGGACGACATGTTAGTCAAATCTATGGCCCGAGAAGAGCACCCTACTATCTTGGATAGATTCTTGACTAGGGTTGAAAAGTACAACCTCCGCCTCAATCCGAAGAAGTGGTAAGCCAGAGGGGTATAGAGATGGACCCCGATAAGATCATGGTGATTAGTGAAATGCCTGCACCGAGAACAGAGAAAGAAGTCAAATCCTTTTTTTTGGTCACTCCAATATGTCAGTAGGTTCATCGCAAAGTTGACTACAATTTGCGAGCCTATCTTCAAGCTCCTAAAGAAAAATTAGCCGACAGAGTGGAATGATCAATGTCAGCTAGCCTTTGACAAGATCAAGACTTATTTGGTAAATCCGCCGGTTCTGAAGCCTCCAATGCCAATCAAGCCTTTAATTCTGTATTTGGCCATTGAAGACACTTCGGTAGGAGCAATGTTAGTTCAAGAGCAGGAGGATGGAAGAGAGCATGCGATCTACTACCTGAGCAAGAAGTTGCTTGACAACGAAGCCAAATATACTATAGTGGAAAAGACCTGCACCACTATTGTAACATCCCGAAATTTTATATGTAAATTTTGATTTCTAATATTGTCTTTAATATTACTATGATTAATTTATATATATATATAAAGAAGAAAGCCTCAAAATTATAAATTAGTTATCCCATTAATTATTTAAGGGAATTAAAATAAAAATGAAATAATAAATAAATAAATAAATAAAAATAGAAAATTTTAGGGGTGGAAATTATATACACAATAAGAATATAATGGAAACGAATTAAAAAAAAATTATGAGAAAGAATTTAGAAATTAAAAATATATATAAATATAAGGGTAAAATGGTAATTACGTGGGAAAGATATTTTTATAAAAGAAATATATATAAAGAAAAGAGGAAAAGGAAAAAAAAGAAGGGAGGGCGGTGAACGAAGCTTCTGGACGAAATTGACGGTAATTGAGAGAGATAGCATTACTATCAACAGCCATGTGGATTTGGTTGGGGGGAGCTGCTCTTTTAATTGCAGTTGAAGATGATTCCCTTGTTTCCGATTCTTCTGTTCCGTTTCCTGTGGATGCTTTTGTTGATAGATTGTATGACCTTTCTATGGGCTACGTTTTCTGATTTTAGCTCTTCCCTCATATCTTCCCCTGAGAATTTCTTGATAGTTTGGAAATGTACTTGTATCTCAAGAAGGGATTCAGACGAAGCAATTGAGCGAATTAATTAGACACACGAGCTTTATATCTTCACTCTGTTTTGACTCACGGATCAGGTTCTGCTGCTATGCTTTCACTTGTATACTCTGAAATCTTGAAATTGATTCACATATGGAGCCTTTTGGAATTTGAATGTGAAATATTCCTCCCTCATGATCGCCTTGGTCTTACCCAAAGGATACCATAAGCAGAAAAGTATGGATTCTGACCAACCACACATGATGGCAACACAAGCTCTATTGGATGAAGTAAGTCCACTTAATTTTTCTTAACAATGGGGTTCTTATTTTGTTTTACAGATAGCATATTACTGAACTTGTTATGGAATATATTCTTAATTTCATATGTTTTTCTTCCATCATGTCTTCACAATATTACTTATTCGTATGTCATGAGAAAGCTTAGAAATTGGAGATTAATTTGGTTACACTAGTTCCAAATGATGTTGCTGCAAACGACTTTGGACTATATATTTTTGCTCTTTACTTGTTATCACAATAGAGTTTATGGAAATGCAATTTATTTTAACTTAAGTTCATGTTATTTTGGAATATTTTCCGGCGAGTCCCTATTAGTTTAATATTTTTATATTTATCTATGAATTATTTGGAGCAATATTAATTCGTGGAGTTTTTTGATGATTTTGAGCATATTATTTTATATGAATTATTGAAGTATTTGAAGTTAACTTAATTCTATTATTTTTTAGCAAATTAGTTTAAATGATATTTATATTAGCAGAACTACGTGGCTTTGATTCCCAAATCGGAATTTGGGATACGTAGGAAGCTTGATATTAAGTTAATATCAAGTCCAAGCTAAATAGATAGATTTAATTAGATAGTTTTAGTAATAAGAGATTATTTGATAATAGAATTGGAGATAGGTTGTTAAAGATGAATTTATTTGAGGATAGTTTAGAGAATGGTATAGGGTATCGCCACAGAAACCAGAGGCTAATTGGTGAGTATAACTTGACTCAAATTTATATGTGCTACATGGTTTATACGATATTGCATGAATTATATATTATATTTGAAAGTTTGTCTACATGGTTATATAAAACATAAAAAAAAAAAGAAGAGTTTATATTAGAATTTGAAGATTGATAACAACAAGAAATTTATTTTAATATTATGGAAAATTATCGGATGGCTTGAGAGATGTTAGGAGGAGTATAAAGGTTAAATTATTTTGGAATCGGGTGCCACAACTATGGTATGGCTAACTAGGAAGCTGAGAGATTATTTCCAATCGTACAAGGTTCGGGGGGTGGCAAAAGTCGACCCGATGAAATATTTATGTCAAACTCCTACATTGACTGGAAAGTTATCAAGATAGCTTCTTTTATTGTCTGAGTTCGATATTGAATACGTGACTAAAAAGACGATCAAAGGAAGGGCAGTGGCAGAATTTCTAGCTAACCAGCCTTTGGAGTGAGATTATATCGAGAATCTAGAATTCCTTGATGAGCAACTGGCTGTAATAAAAGCAGAACTGGGCAAATGGGTAATGTACTTTGATGGAGCTGTGAACAAACATGGGGCAGGATTGGGAGTACTCATTGGCACGCCTGATGGAGAAATCATTCCCTTAGCTAAACGCCTAGAATTCCAAGTGACTAACAACACGGCAGAGCACGAAGCTTGCCTGTTTGGGATTGATTCTCTCATTACATTAGGGGCAATGGAAGCACTGATAATTAGAGATTCGGCACTGGTAATTCATCAGATTGCGGGAGAATGGGAAATAAAAGAAGAGTCACTTCGGCCATAGTTGCAGATGGTTTGGGACAAGGTAGAAGCTTTCAGGCTTTGTGAATTCAGACACGTGCCGAGAGAAGATAATCAAATGGCCGACTCTCTAGCCACGCTTTCGTCAATATGGGAAGAACCTCAGAAACATCCCATGCAGCCAGTAGTGGTGGAAGTTGCACAGAATCCCTGTCACTTGCCAGTCAGTGTTATGGTAACGGCCGAAGAACGCCCGTGGTATCATGATATTTTACAGTTCATTCAGAATGGACAGTATCCTGATGATGCCAGTGAATCAGATAGGATCTCCCTCAGGAGGTTAGCAGCACAGTTTAGATTATTCGAGGGACAGATCTTCAAAAGAACTGCTGGCGTCTTGCTATTGAAGTGCTTAACAGAAAAGGAGGCAAAACAAGTCATGAGGCAAATCCATGCAGGGACTTATGGACCACACATGAATGGATTAGCTTTGGCCAAGAAAGTGCTGCGTGGCGGGTCCTAGGTAAAGTAGTGAAACTAAACCTAGAGTCACACAACTAAGGCAGTGTACCTATCGTTGACAAGTAATAATTCTGGTTGGTCCAGGTATCGATCCCACAGAGAAAATATTCTGCAAACACTAAACTACTCGGGTTCCTTACGTGTCCTAGGCGGAACTTAATTTCGAGTTGTGATTATACTAATAACTAAATTATCCTACTCCTATGTGATCTATCCCAGCTTACTTCGCACTTGAATTCGGGTTATCAATTGGCGGTTTAACCGACCTATGAATGCTAATGGTGATGGCTTTATCAATTAATTAAAATAGATGAATTTAACTCAATAATTAAACCTTAATTATGTTCTTTCAATGATTCAACCTAGCGTGTCTAGATCTTTTAGGTCCTTAGCTGGTTTCCCTTGTTTAGAGGTGTCTAATTCTAAAGCTCAGAAAATAAGGGCACGTAAATTCCACAGTGTTGTCAATACTAATGGTTTCCTAGGCGTCAATCTAGGTAATGCCACAAATATGAACTTAATAAGTTAAGATCTTATGAGACTAGATTATCATTAAAGGAATTGCATAAGGAAAAGGTGTAAATATTGAAATTAAATTGCAGTCAATTGTATTAATCAAGAAAGATGATAAGAATTCAATGTTTACAACCAAACATAATCAATTGAGGAATAAAAAAAAACTAACTAATCGAATTACAAAAGAGAAGAAGAAGAACTTATGCCCTTTTGGTTCGATTAACCGGATTCCAGCGGTGTGAAGATGGTTGGGGTGTACCTCTATAAACGGACTCAACCCGGAACCAAGAACATCGCAAAAGGGGAAGATTCAATGCAAAACTTCTACCAATTGAGGGTTCAAACTCAAAGAAACAAAGAGTTCAAGCAATAAACCTAGCTACAAGTTTGTGCTTTCTACTTTAAAAGTCTGGAAAAAGATCCATACAACTTAGAAAATAACCTATTTATAGGGCTAGGCTAAAACCACTAAACAGGAAGGAGGAAAGTAGGGCAACAGCAGAATTCCAGAGCTCGGCACGTTGTGTTGGGTAGATTTGGGGGGTTGGCACGCCGTGCTGGTGGTGGCACGCATTCGTGCTGATCCACTGGACTCCATCTTTTGGCACGCTGGAATGGCATGCTGTGCCCTCATTGCGGCACGCCGTGCCACCTTTCTTTTTAGCACTTCAATCTCTTCTTCGCCGCCGCCGCTCCAACTTTCGGTCCGGGTCATAATGCCTGTCCAAAACAAACATAAAGAAACATAACCGCACCACAGCCACTGACCACAAAAATGACGCATTGTCCAAAATTTCAAAAACACCACTAAAAACACGAAAAAATACTAAAAGTTATGAAAATCTAACCAAAACATAAAAATCACAAAATACGCAAGACCAAACAAGCATTCACACAAAGGACTGTAAAAAAAAATTGCTGTTTAAACCATGAAATTGCCAAAAAGATAAGGTCAAAAACCGACCTTATCAACCACCCCACACTTAAAGTCTTGCTTGTCCTCAAGCAAATAAACTAAAGACAAAGAATTAAAATTGCTCGCTTTTACTTCAAATCCAACTAAGGGTTTAACCGTACGAAATTCATAAACTCAAGAAGGTAAAACATCGCTTTCGAAATGACACTAGGCGCGCTAGGTTCAAAACCACTCAATACCCGAACCCAACAAAATTTAGCTAGTCAAAGGGCGAGGAACAAGCGGAGTTTATATGACCACAAAGCACCTCACAAGATGTCACTCTAACGCTCAAGTTCATGGTGAGGCGGACGAGCACAAAAACAAACAATGGTACACATCACATAGCGAACTAATGGCAATCCCGGTGAAGTCATTGGTCAAGGAGCAAAATCAGAGAACCTGGGGCTTGTAATGTTACGGCTTAGGGTAGGTTTGATAAAAGGAAAGTTTTAAGGTGTACAACTCCTACAAATCAAGTGATATATGCAAATTGACTAAGTACTAAAGACGGGTCATGCAATTTCAACTCAAAACTAGTCCTAAGAGTGCTTACTTTGCTATATATATTTTGTTCCTTTTTTTTCTTTTTCTTTTTTTATAACATGAAATCTACTAACAATGAGAAGGCCTTATACACAACCAACGGCCAAAGCACAACCCAACGGGGAAAAAGATGACAAGACATGGGTCAAGGCAATTAGATGATCACCCTAATCCCTTATTCAAACAAATGAACTGAAAATGGAACACACACACCCGCTTAAAGACAAGAGCCGGACAAACAAGACATGCTTCTACAAACTCCGATTTTTAAGAAAAGAAGCCGGACACACACATTGACTCTATTTGGATTTTTTTTTTTTTTTGAAATTAAATTTATACAGCACAATTTTTCCATAGGACTAGATGTGAAAGAGTTAAAATGCAAATGGTGATTGACCCCAAAATGAATGAACAACTTAGCCAATTACTTGATTTAGGAGAAGAGGGTAAGAAAAGAAAATCAAAGTTAATGGTAAAAAGTTAGGATGGTAGATTTGGCTTGGTGAAGGTTTTTTTTTTAAGTCAAAAAGGTTAATTTAGTGGCTTTGGGTGATCTAAGGGATAAATTAGTAGTTAGGTTTAGGCTCATTTAAGTCAAGGGGTTAATCCTAAGGGTCTCCACATACTAAGCTCTCGATGCCAAGTGCAAAACAACGCCGGGTTCTACGATCTAGTGTGCCACGATTGTTTTTACCCTCACAAAGAAATAGAACTGATGTGAAATGGTTCCAAAGGCTCAAATTCTCACAAGTGTACTAGGGGTTGCATGCTAGGTCGTGTGACTTAACCAATGTTTCAAGGCGTAATCCTAGCTCGATCATGCAAGTAGAGGTAGAGGGTTAATTCCCTAACGCAACCTGAATGACAAATCTAACCAATGATTACCATCAAGAATCACAAATCATGCATAAACAAGCTAATGACTCGCAATCGACTCCCAATATCTCTAGCCAATTGCTACCAATCCAAGCACAGAGACTTAGTTTCGAGGGTAGATTAGGCAATGTCACTCAAATGGCAATTGAAACTTAAACAACCTAAAACACTACATACCAAAAATAAACCAAACCAACCATGCATGTGAACACTAAAACCATCACAAAACATCCAAACACGTAAAAAGACATAAACATACGAAAGAAAACAATCAAAATGTGCAATGTAGAAAGAAACAAAAGAAAGGGAGAGATCCCTTTACCCACCCCACACTTAGATTGCACCTACTTCCAAAAGTGCAATGGAAGAAGGAACAAAATAAAGTGGGAAAGGAAAAGGGTTACCTCACATGTCAGGGGCTGGTGGTGGCAGAGGCGGGTATGGCCACCCTTGGGCTGCAAAAAAACAAGAGGCGAACGCCTCGACATTGGCGAGCTGAGCCGCCTGCCGGTCAAGGCGTGCGTTCATCAGCTCCTCAAGCACAAACTGATGGACGGTCAAACCTTCCAGCTGCTCGATTATACCATCCAACCGCCCTTCAATCCGCTCCATAAAATCCAGGCCCACCGAAACATGCTCCTCATCCTCCTTATTATCCTCGGCTTCCTCACCCTCGTCCTTAGCATCCACGTCCATAGGGGCCTTACCCCTGCCCGAACCTCCCGCACTTGATGTACCTACAGCTGCCACAACATGGGAACAAGATAAAATTCCCCTCGAAAGCTTCTTGGGAAGGATGCTATCGAGGTTCTTATAACAAGTATTACCACGAAAGAAGCATACAATACAAGTTACAATATGCCCTAACCCTGTTCTGACTTAGATCGGTTATGGTGGGTGTATAGGGCTTCCATGACGAAGAAGCCCATGTGCACCTTAACATCATTATGCACATGCCACAATATTAAAAACTCAAATGCATTTACCCCGTTACTTTCAGTTTTGCCTGAGAAATTAAAACACAGAAATTTATGGATTAATTGCAGGATTGGGTCATGTAATTGGGAGGTTTTGGTGAACCTCGGTTGGTATACCCCTTGATCCACAATACGCCAAAATTTCTTGGCATCCATATCCTCCGGCCACTTGTAACTATCCCCCTCAATTCCTATGCAAGCTTTAAGGCCCTCAATGTCTAAAGATTGCTCATCACCAAATAGGCGGAAGGTCATGGTCCTAAGGCCGGTATCGGGGTTTGTTTTGAAGCTCAAAGTTGAGTAGAATTCTAAATTCAACTCTTTAAAGACAGGCGGAGCAGACCTCACAAAATCATACCACCCTAGACTGGTTAATTTAGCATGCACAGCTTCGGACCTATCTTGCACAAACAAAAATTCCCAATCAAAGGTTCGAAAAGGGGTACTCTCTAAAGGAAAAAGAGTTTTATAGCGTTTACCTTCATCATCAGAGAGAAGAGGGAAATGGCATTTATACTTCCTGGAGAGGCTAGTTAAAGGACCCATCTGCTGCTCAGGAGGCAATTCTTCGTTTGGCACCGGTTCCGTTGACGGGTCTATTGGCCGTCGCAAAGAACCGTGCTTCCGATCAGCTACCGTCTTCTTTTTCATCTTACTACTGCACAACCATCAAAACACAACCAAGACCAAAAACAAAAGAAGACAAATCCAATTAAACCCTACTCACATAAACACAAACCCACTAAATATGAACATATAAAGAAAAATACAGAAACACAATTACCCTAATAAGCAAGTAAATCAATCAAAATCAAAGTGAGAGAAGAAAGCAACAAAAAGAAGAAAGGAAAATCAAAGCATGAGTTCATACCTGGGTTCCAAGGAGAGTGATGCAAAACAAAATCCTAGAAACAAGTAACGGTTGAAGAGAAGTTGAAAGGAAGAAAGTGAGAGGGGAAGGAAGAATAAGGATAGAGAGTGAGAAGGTGAGAAAATGGTGAAGGAGGGGGTTGGTTATAGAGAGAGAAAGGGGAGAGAGTGAGAAGGTGAGAAAGGAGAAGAAGAAAAAAAAAAGAATAAGAAGAAGAGGGGGCGAATACAAAGAAAAAATAAGAGAAGGGTTTATATAGGGTGGCAATTTTGTCCTAAAAATTCGAATTTTGAATGCTCGGCACGCCGTGCCAAGCAATCCGCACGGCGTGTTGAGTAGAGCATAGAAACTTACCTGGAAACAGCACGACAGCACGATGGCGTGCTGGCTTGGCACTTCGTGCTCTCTTGAAAACCCTTTAATTGGCACGGCGTGCTAAATTACAGCACGGCGTGCGGCTTGCTCTTGCAACAATTCGCTTTCGAAACAGCACGGCGGCACGATGGGGTGCTGGCTTGGCACGTCGTGCTCTCTTGAAAATCCTTCCTTTGGCACGGCGTGCTAAATTACAGCACCGCGTGCCAAATTGCTCAACATGCACGCGTTTGGTTCCAGCGGGCTAGCACGATTTCGTGCCAGGCTAGCACGTCACGTGCTAACCCCATGCTCACCCTAGCACGACGCACCCATGATGGCACGGCGTGCCATCCTGGAATTTTGCCAACCTTTGTATTTTCACACTTTTGATCGAGGCTGTGATTGACTTGCTTAGTGACTTATTCCTACACACATAAACACACAAAAACATATTAACATAAAAATTAATGTACAAGGGAAGTACACGTACCTCATTGCTATGTTTATAGTCGGAATAACTCGACTTCCACGCCCACGAGTATGCATTACACATCACGAAGGAGTAAGACTTGCTTCTCCTCCTTCACCCCTCTGCTGACGTAGGGCTTCAACCGATGCCCGTTTACTTCTTGAATTCCCTCTGGGGTTTCAATTTCCACCATCCCGGAGGGATAGACCTTATGTACGGTAAACGGTCCCGTCCACCGACTTCTCAATTTGCCCGGAAATAGTTTCAACCGGGAGTTATACAAGAGCACCAACTCCCCTTGATTGAAACCTTTCTCTATCACATACCGGTCGTGCCACTTCTTGGTCCTCTCTTTGTAGATTTTGGCATTCTCATACAAACTCAACCGAAACTCATCTAACTCCATGAGTTGCCTTAATCGAAGCTTACCTGTAGCTTGCATATCAAAGTTAAGAAATTTTAAAGCCCAATATGCCTTATGCTCTAATTCCACAGGTAGATGGCAGGATTTACCGAAGACTAAGCGGTAGGGGACATTCCTATAGGCGTCTTAAAGGCAGTCCGATATGCCCATAGTGCATCGTCTAATCTTAGACTCCAATCTTTCCTAGATGCACCTACCGTCTTTTCTAAGATTCGTTTCAGTTCCCTATTCGATACCTCAACCTGCCCACTCGTCTGAGGATGGTAAGGAGTTGCTACCTTATACTTAACCCCATACTTGTGCAAAAGATTGTCAAATTGTCTATTACAAAAATGGGATCCCCCATCACTTATGATAGCCCTTGGGGTTCCAAACCTAGTAATAATGTTTTTCTTTAGAAACTTAACAACAACCCTTGCATCATTGGTTGGTAAGGCGACAGCTTCTACCCACTTAGACACATATTCAACTGCCACAAGAATGTATTGGTTGTTGTGGGATATTGGGAAGGGTCCCATGAAATCTATGCCCTAGACATCAAAAAGTTCACACACCAAGATACCTTGTTGAAGCATTTCATTCTTTTGGGAGATATTTCCTGTCCTTTGACACACATCACAAGCCCGAATATAGCTAATGACATCCTGTTTCATGGTCGGCAAATAAAACCCACTAGATAAAATCTTTCCTACGGTATTATCGGGTCCAAAATGGCCACCCGCTTCCCTATCATGACACATCCTAATAATGGAGGGAACCTCCTCAAAGCAACACACCACCTAATCACATTGTCTGCACACAATCTAAAAAGGTAAGGGTCATCCCAAAAATAATCCTTAGCATCATGAAAGAATTTACGTCTCTGTGCATGTGAGAGATTAGGTCGAAGGATGTTACCGACTTTGAAGTTTGCGATGTCCGCAAACCATGGCATAGAGGTTACCCCACACAACTGTTCATAGGGGAATGTGTCACGAATGTCCGCTTCTGGAGAGGATACGGATCCTTCACTTGGCAGTCTCGATAAATGGTCGGCCACTACATTCTCTATTCCCTTCTTGTCATTAATCTCCACGTCAAACTCCTGGAGGAGTAGAATCCATCGAATCAACCTGGGCTTTGCATCCTGTTTAGCCAACAAATACTTAAGAGCAGCATGGTCAATGTACACAATTACTTTTGATAAGACCAAGTAAGACCTGAACTTATCGAAAGCAAACACAACAGTTAGTAATTCTTTCTCAGTCACAGTGTAATTCATTTGAGCACCATTCAATGTCTTACTAGCATAGTAAATTGGGCTGAAAATTTTGTCCACCCTCTGACCTAAACATGCCCCAACAGCTATGTCACTCGCATCGCACATAAGCTCAAAGGGGATTTCCCAATTCGGGCTCACCATGACTGGTGCCTCAATCAATTTCCGCTTAAGCAAATTAAAAGCATGCATACACTCATCATTGAAATTAAATGGGGCATCCTTTAGGAGTAGCTCAGTCAATGACTTAGCAATCTTAGAAAAGTCTTTCACAAAACGCCTATAAAATCTTAGAAAAGTTCGCCGCCGCCGCTCCAACTTTCAGTCCGGGTCATAATGCCTATCCAAAACAAACATAAAGAAACATAATCGCACCACAGCCACGGACCACAAAAATGACGCATTGTCCAAAATTACAAAAACACCCCTAAAAACAAGAAAAAATACTAAAAGTTATGAAAATCTAACCAAAACATAAAAATCACAAAATACGCAAGACCAAACAAGCATTCACACAAAGGACTCTAAAAAAAAAAAATTGCCGTTTAAACCACAAAATTGCCTAAAAGATAAGGTCAAAAACCAACCTTATCACTGTGACAAGGCTATTTCTGGCACACATTGCAAGAGGATTGTGTCGAAGAGGTTAAAAGGTGCCACGAATGTCAGATATATGGAGACCTTAGTCATCTTCCCCCGCTCGAACTTCAAATGTCAGCAACTCCGTGGCCATTTGCTACTTGGGGAATAGATCTTATTGGGGAAATAAGACCACCTGCATCTAACAGACACCGATTTATTGTTGTGGCCATCGACTATTTCTCAAAGTGGGTAGAAGCGGAGTCATTTGCGCATGTCACAGCTAAGAAAATGGCCAAATTCATCGAGAGAAGTATCTTCACCAGGTACGAAATTCCACACCATGTTGTTAAGGACAACAGGGTACAATTCCAAGGGGCTACTGCACAGCTATTTCAGGATAGAGGAGTTGAGCATCACAAGTCATCTCTGTATCGCCCGCAAGCTAACGGAGCAGTGGAAGTTGGCAATAAATCCATCAAGAAGATTCTTTCAAAAATGGTAGTCACCTATCGAGATTGGGTTGACATGTTGCCATTTGCTTTGTGGGGTTATAGAACTAGCATCATAATTCCCACCGGAGAAACGCCATGCTCCTTAGTCTATGGGATGGAGGCTGCACTGCAAGTAGAAACTGAGATTAAGTCGTTAAGGGTGGTTATGGAAGCTCAATTGGCAGAATCAGAATGGGTTAGATCAAGATACGAACAGCTGGCGCTGATTGATGAAAGACGTCTTCGGGCATTAGATCATTTACAGATGTATCAACAGAGGATGGCTAGGGCCTATAACAACAAAGTCCGCCACCAGAAGCATCCGCTTAAGGCTGGAGACTTGGTGCTGAAATAGATGAAGCAGGTTAATACGGATGTGAGAGGGAAGTTCAAGCCCAACTAGGAAGGTCCATATTTGGTGAAGAAAGTACTCTCCAAGGGGGCCGTAAAGATCATGGATATGGATAGAAACGAATTTGTAAACCCTGTCAACCAGGACAAGCTTAGGCATTGCTAGTGTAAAAAAAAAGGGCACATGGATCAAAAACCGAAAAGGTGATTCGAGTAAAAGTCAGGGCAGGAGGTAGGCACCATCAGTGGGAAGAGGCTTCAACGACCAGTTAGCGACATTCTCGAGTTCTGTTGGAACGGATACCATTTTTGACCTTGTTCTTAGCTTTATTTCATTTTTGATACATGTTGTACTAAAACGTTATTAATGAATAAATGAATGAATGTTTCTTCTGTCTGATTAAATGTCTTGAGTTCGCATGAAGTCAGATTTTTGTTACAATTTTGTGATTGTGCACTTCCCTTGTTTTGCATGCATCATATGTCAAAAAAATAAATCTGGTGGATCGAAAACCGAAAGGCGATCCACGCAAAATTTAAGATACAAATAAAATTCTGCTGGGTTGAAAACCCGAAAGGGCAGTCTAGGCAAAAGTTAAGACGGTCCGATAGATTGAAAACCCACAAGGGCAGTCTATGCAAAAATAAGGACAGAAAAATAAAACATCAAAGTAAATATTATCCAGTAATAACTCCATACAGCATGAAGGAGATCTACAGGCCAAGATATCTCATGGTTAGGATCCCGCGCTCGCGCCTTGAAGGGCAGCTCACCAGCTCAGCTAACCAAGCTCTATACCGACCATCTGTCTCTGTCGAGGCTATTTCACCATACCTCAAATCCTCAAAGCGGGTTGGATTCATCCACTGCTGCTGCACGTGCCTGGGCCACTGTGGTGTAAATTCACCATCATGGTCACCTGCGAGATTTCCCACCAGGGACACACCCAGCGGATAGATGCGTCTGTCCTTTCTCTCAACCAATTGAACCACTCCTCTGTAGTCCGTGTGGCGAAGTCTGTAAGTTCTATACGATGAGTCCAAAAATGTTTTGGAACATATCTCGTCTGAGGGGGAGGAACACTCAGGAGGTTCAACTTCTCCAATAGCCAGATCTCCAGGAAAAATGGTCAGTCAGTAGAATTGCATGTTTAATCAGAATATCAGACTCAAAACTGAAGGCTAACCTGAAGCAGAAAGGGACATCCATATGTTTCCATTGGATGACCAGAGTGGATACAATCCAGATAAATCAGGGTCTCGGCTAGGATGATTCCCACGGGTGAAGCACCGTCGGCCATCTGGGCCAACACCGGGATTAACCTGAAATCACAGGTCCCATCTCTTGATTCACACAGATAAAGGGACATCAATAGCAGACCCATCAGGAAAACCCAACTAGGGGCACAGGGGTCTAAGGTGAAGCACACATCCATAATGATGGACATGTTGAATCTCCTCGGGGCAGTCTCACCAGAGAGCAGATTGTCCAGCTGTGCTGTATTCAGTAACCCTCGCAACATTTGCAGGTTGTCTGATTCAGGGTCAGGAATAGCTAACTTGACTCCATGTGGGCAGTGAAAGAAGAGGATGGCTCCAAATTCCTCTACCATCGGGCACAACTCTTGCCCAGAGAAGCAAAAAACGTTGTCTATGGGATCCCAGAACCGAGCTGCAGTCGCCAGAAAGGTCCGATTCAGGGGCACATTCATGTAAAACCACATGGAATACAGGCTAAAGGGCGCTAATAAGGCCCAATTGGAAGTGCGGCATGTTCTCCAATAGTCCCTGAGGCGGTTACGAAACTGATCCATCAGAGAGGGCGCGGGAAATGAAATTCAGTTGTTACTCCTTTCTGCACAGAAAATAGATGAAATTCTATCAGTAAGGTAGGACCTAATAACGAGAGAATGTCAGATCAACAAGAAGGGGGAGGAGTTTCCATAGAATGTCAATAGAAGTAGTACATCAGTCAATGGTCACACAGTGAAAATATGTATATGTACATAATGATGTTCTATCCTAGCCCATAGGCGGGCTACATCAGCACGAAACTACAAAACTACAAAAGGCAAAGTCTAAGACTATCCTCTATCAGTCGAGTCGTCATCCTCCTCACCCTCGGCCTCAACGCCATCACCAAAGACACACCGACCAGCCTCCCAGTCATCAAGCTGAGTGCGGAGGGTCTCATTCACGAATTTGAGGTCCGCGATGGTCCTCTATATCTCCTCCATTGCCACTCTCGAACGAGCATCATCATGCCGACGGGCAGCGAGTGCAGCCTGTATCATAAACAATAGGAGCATCATGTCATGCATACATGCGCATTTGAAGCATACATACATGCCTATGCATTTTTCAATGCAGGTACTTACCGTCAACACTCCATTATGTCAAAGAAAGAGATTCCTGAGAGCGGAAGTCGCCTGGCACAGGGCCATCCCCTGTGTCATTGAAATCTGTACAAAGAACAGCACACAAGATTGGATCAGCAGCTAAGACTATAATCAAAAGGAGGCAGAGGCAGAGATACATACATGTGTTGTGTCAGGAGGAACGTCTACAGGAGGAGCGTGTGACTCGATATGCAGATCTGCTCGGTAATACTCCCCGGCTTCATTTTGCAGCATCAACCAGGGCTCCGCGAAGTACTCTAGATGCCCTAGGATGAAGCCAACTGGAGGAACCATCGGAGGGACCATAGGGGGGATAGGCTCAATGTGCCCCACCTCAGTGTCAACACTAGGCACACGAGTATGGGAACCGCCATCTCCTCGGCCGCCGGTGGTCCCAAACCCCACATCCGTTAGAATGTCTGCTGGATGAAGAACGTGGGCGCTTACCTCTATCAGTGGCTAAAGAAAAATAAGCAGAAGATGGAGCAAGGCAGAGAAATACCCCCGATGGTGCATCCTCGGGTGGTGCAGTCCCAACAGGAGGCAGAAGCTATGTGCGGATGAACTGTTGGTAGTCACCATCATATCCCATAACTGTGTAACCGGACCCAAACAAATCTGGATGAGCCTCCTCTGACAAGAGGTGTGGTAGAATAGTCCAACTGGAGGTGCAGGCGGGATCCTATGCTCCTGGGGTCCAGCACGCCAATCAGTGACTCTCTCCCCGAGGTACCACTCCAAACTAACAGGACTCTCCATGACAAATCATCGGGGGCCCAGCCTCCGAGCATCTATAAGCTCTATGGACCACACAGCATTTCCCCAGGGCTCTTGTATCACCTGAAAAATAGACATATGTCAGTAAAAAAAAAAGAGATGATGAAATGAATGATAATGTTCGAATTAAAGAGAATACCTGCTCAAAAGCCATATTCGCCAAAAGCTGGCAACAAATCCAAGGGTCAGTGTCTACCTCACTCCAGCCAAAGCCAAGCCACCATTGTAGTCGAGCAAAGTCAGGAATCACAGCACCAGCCGACACGGCTAACTTCGGTTAAGGAACAAAGGCGTACTCATACACCCAAATCTGTACAATAACCAAAATGGTTAATTCAAAAAAAAAAAAGAAGAAGGTAACTCACATGAAGGAGCATCCAAGCACCCTTCAGCTCCTTATGCCTCTCGCGGGCACAGACGTCAAGGCCATAGTATAGCTGAGCCAGTCCAGCTCGCCCCCAGCTCAGACTCCTAACATCCTCTAGCTGAATCAGCAATGGGAGCACAGCAAAGTTCAGGTCACTCTGACCTGTGCAGAATAGCAGGGTGCTCAAGGCGAATAACAGGAACACCCATGCATAACGCTTCACATCCCTGACTGGGAATGAATCACCCTTAGGCAAACTGTCCTGATGACTCAACCAATAATCCCACAGGGTGCTCTCCTGGACCCGCCTGCCTGTGGGAGTCAAGCCAATCAACATGGCGATGACGTCTAGTCTAAAGCCTCCTCGCTCCAGTAAATGATTGAAGTCTATGATGCGCCCATCGAAAGATAGACCGGTAATAGCCACGAAGTCCTCGGGTGTGACGGTGAATTCCCCGATCGGGAAATGGAAAGTATGTGTGGAGTCCATCCACTGCTCCAAGAGCGCCATCAACAAACCCCTACTCGTCTGAGGCATAGCCTCACATATAGAACAAATGAACCAATCTAAATTGGTCGAATCAACCAATCCCCACACATCATCGGGGAGTCGCTGGTACCAGGATAATGTGTCAGTCACAGAACCAGCTCCCCGGTTGTTCAGCCTCGATTACAAAATAATAAACAGGGAGGTTTATAAGTTATTTATTTGTCATTTTGCATGAATAAAGTATTTAAAATAAAATTAGAGGCTTAGAATTCTGGTTTTGGTCGAACCAAAGCTGCCTGACTATGGTTAGTGCTGCCCGACCCTAACCATAGCTGGCCGGCTCTATTCTTGAACCATAGTCGTCGGATGATGAACACAGCTGGCTGGCTCTAGCGTTGAGCCGGCCGGCTCTGTTTGGAAAACCGGCGGTTTAGTTCCTAAAACATAGGTTTTATGATTTTTTCACCCAAAAATCGATTCTAATCAATTCTAAATCATCAATTAAGTTTCCTAGGGGCAAAATCTACTCTAAACATGCATCAATTTCACATAATTTCGACTAATTTTGTCAATTTTGCAAGAATTCAAAAATATAGAAAAGAAAAGAAAACTAACCATAATTTTGCATAATGTGCGCAGATGGCTTCAAGGCTATAGGCATAGGATCGTTTCTGCTTACTGAACAATATGGAACTGACTCTCGCAATCTGTATACATCCACTGTAGCTTCAGTGGGTAGAAAAAATTCTCCCTCCGGTAAAGAATACCTCGCATGAGGAGATGGTTGTGTAGTATTCAGGAGAACAGCTCTTCGCATCTTCCTCATTTTGTGATAGATGAGGTTAAGAAAGTTTTTTTCAGAGAGAAAGAGGAAACGTAGAAGAAGAAAAAGAATGAAAAAATGAAAATGGGAGCCCTTTTTATCTTTCAAACTTAACCCACTAGAGCCGTACGGCTCTAGTCTTGAGCCGCCAGCACTGCCCCACTAAGGCAGAGCCGCCCGGCTCTGGTTCATCCGATATCATATTTTTTTCTATTTTTCAAGATTTTCATTTATTCTAATTTAATTCCGGGATGGGTATTATTCAATTTTGTAGGTACTTGGGGGTCAAAAAGCCCCAAGCCATATTTATCCTTGATCGAAAGGGCAAAAATTTGTGTTTCCAAAATTATCGATCAAGGAATAAATACGCGCCTTCGACTCAACTTTAATGGTCTACTCCACCACACGGGGAAAACAGTTTTACTTGGTCGCTCCACCATACGGAGAAGAGTTAAAAATCATCACAGGTGCACTCCACCATAGCGAGTCAATACTAGGGGCACACTCCACCATAGCAAGTCGACATCACATGGCACACTCCACCACAGCCAATCGATATCACGGGCACACTCCACCACAGCGAGTCGATACCAGGGGCACACTCCACCACAGCGAGTCGATATCATGGGCACACTTCACCACAACGAGTCAATACCAGGGGCACACTCCACCACAATGAGTCAATACTAGGGGCACACTCCACCACAGCGAGTCAATACTAGGGGCACACTCCACCACAGCGAGTCGATATCACGAGAACACTCCATCACAGCGAGTGGAGATCACGGGCACCCTCCACCACAGTTAGTCAATGCCACGGGCACACTCCACCACAGCGAGTCGATATTACGGGAACACTCCCCCACAGCGAGTCGACGACATAGCATCCTAACGAGGGGCATCAGGTACGCTTTCTCGTCCTTTCTCACCGCGCTCTCAGTCGTGAGACCAAACTTGTTCTAGGCTTCATAGCCCACCATGAGCCGACTTTTATCCTGCGAGGGGTAGCCTATAAGCACGGGTTTTCCCGGCCTCTGTGATGAGAATTTATATGTTACCTATGAAACAGAAGGACATGAATTAGACCCAAAAGTGACTAGATTATTGCCTGGAGTGTCTCAAATGTCCGAAAACCAAGCTATCCACGATCCGAAACCCCCGGAAAGGTCTCTCGAGAGGTCTCTATGGTTTAGGATGCATGCCTGATGTTTCGCCTTTCGCTCCGGCCTTCACTAGAACCGGGCCGGCTCTAAACTAGAGCTGTACAGCTCTAGTTTGCACTAGAGCCGGCTAGCTCTAGTGGGCAAGACAAGTTACCTTGCAAAATCAGGCAACTTGTCTTGCAGGGATGGAGGGATGGGCAGAAGGAGATTTTCAGACGGCCATTTAATGCGAAGAAAAGAAAGGAGAGAGAGGGATATAAAAAGAGAGAAGAAAGGAAATCTTAGGGGGGGGGGGGGATTTTTTGGGCAATCTGAAAACAAAAAGAAAAGAGAGAAAAGTGGAAGGCAGATAAGAAAAGAGAGACTAGAAAAAAAAAATAGAAAGAGCTAGAAGTTGAGTAAAGGACGGAGATTAAAACCTAAACCAAGATTTGAACATTAAAACTAAAGTTCCATAACCATTGCTCATTGTTTGGAAATTATTATGGGTTCGTTTCGGTTGGTTGCGGATCGTTGCGGTTTTGTCAGTTGAGACTCCGGCAACAATCTCAAGCTTTCAAATCCGTTTTTGCATATCCAGAACACTGGAAAGACACCAAGGTAAACTCTGAGAGGCCTTAAACCTCTTTACATTGTGTTTTCGGCATGTTTTTCTCTTTTGGAATTTTTTTCCGGAAAATAGACTTAACCCGTCATAGCCGTATGGCTGTGTTCTTCATGAACACAGCCGGCCGACTATGTCTTTGAAGAACAGAGCCGCCCGACTCTGTTCCTCAGGGACAAATTCCCGATCTATCCTAAATGGCTGGGAGGGGTCCGTTTTCCATTTCATGCTTTTTGGTTTTGTTATTTTCCGGCCTAAAAATGTTTGTACGCCATTATAGCTCCGGTTTTCAAATTTATGGACGTATGAACATTGGTTTTTCGGTTTTTTTTGGGTTTCATATTTCGGTTTTGGGGTTGTTCGATCTGTTTTGGATCCATAGTTCAGCATTAGCAGACCCCCGAACATCATAAAATCTCAGGAAAGCATTGAAAACAAAGAAAAACAAAATTTTTTCGAACAATCAGAAAACGAGTTTCGGGTCCGGGCATTACAGCAGCCCAGCAAGGATCAGAGCCGGCCGGCTCTAACCAGAGCCGCCAGGCTCTACTTCCTGCTGAGTGGCTGTAATTCCCCGGAAGAGACAGAATCGCGGAACGCCCCGCACGATTGTTGTTGCGCAATGCTGTTCTTGGATTCAAATTGTTTTTGGCATGTTTATTGCTTTTTGGACTTTATATGTTTGTGAAAATTAGGAAAACCCACACGAATGGAACCCCGAGTTCCGGGATAACCGACCCATAAAAATGGAAATATGCATGTAACCGAGCCAAATGGTTAATAAAAATTGATTTTTCAGCATAAAAATTACAGGGCGTTTCAAAACCGTTTTCCATGTCTAACCCGTCCGACCGGTCGGGTCAACCCAGTTACCCCCTAAATGTATGCTCCCAATCCTAAAATCCCTATTCTATCCTGATTTGAGTCCTACTTGTGTTTGTGACATAAACTGTGCCAACTAATCTGTTTTGCAGCATTTATTTTTATTTTTACTGTATTTAATAGATTAATTTGTGTATTTAGGCGGTTGTATTATTTTTAGATCCTCGCGTACTTAGGCATTTGTAAAGGTGAGGACGAGAGTTTTTTATATTTTCTTCAATTTGGTTGTATAATCGGCCTCTATTATTCTTTTGTATATTCGTGTGGATGGTTTAATTTTCTGCAGTTTATTTTATGCATTTTTGCCTTAGCATCGGTTGAATAAATTAAAGAAATCGGGTTAGAGAAAGATAATAAATTGAATAAATATGGCTTTCTAAATAATAAATCGAATACAAGCTTGAGGTTAAGTAGGTAAGTTGCCCGAACCCTGAATATTTGGATTAGGTACAGTAGTCTGCGCTCGGTAGGGAGCTGTACCAGAATTTTCCAGATGAGCTGATCCAGGTGGCGACTCTGTCACTGATCTCGAAATTGAGGTTTCGAGGTCTTTAAGTTATAAAACGCAAAAACGTTTTCTACAAAAGCATTTCCGAATAAAGAAACGATTTTCTTTTAAAGCAAGATAAATAAAGTCCACGTTTCCCAAAAAATACATTCAAATCAACTTTCTTCGATTTTCTAAAAACCCTCGGCCCGCTTCGCCGCGCATTATTCTATTTCAAAAAGGTCATCCGCTCACACCAGGATAAAAAAAATACCCGCAAAATCCAAAGCCGGACCCAAACCCCACACGCGATGCTGCTGTCCCGGCTGCGGTACGCAACAGCTGCTGCCAAGCTGCTGTTGGCAGCAAGCTACCGCGCAGCGATACGGTGATTCCAATTATGGCCAAACAATTATTTTTTTTAACATAAAAAAAACAATCAAATAAAATCAATAATCAATAAAACAATAATTTTAGATGAAACCAATTGCGGAAAATAATCAAAAACCCCAATCCAACAATTCTAGGTTTCATCCAAAAACAAAACCAATTGAATAAGAAAAACCCTAAAATCACAAACTTCAAACCCATTCTTTCTTCAAGAATGCTTTCAAGAACCAATTCCAATCAATTTAATGGACAAAACCTAGGCTCTGATACCACTGTTGGGATTTGTCATTGGAAAAATAACGTGGCGCAGCGGAAAATACACCATTTAAAATTCCCTAGAATCCACCTATTGTGTCCAATTACCATTGATTAGAATAAAAACAATTTGAATCAAGAGAGATTAACTCACCGGATTCATCTGCTTTAGAGACTGCTGCAGAATTATTTCTTCAAACTACAATATCCAAAGTCCGGTGCACGACCAACTATTGAGCGGGAACCGGTGCTAGCCGAAGACGTGAAGGAATGGAGGATTAATGCTGGGATTTTAGGTTGTTTTGAGGCTGCTATTGGCGGTTGAAATTTTCAGCAATTAATTAGGTTTGAATTAGGGTTTTCATCCTTAAGTGTGCCCTTATATAGACACATTGTCTAATTGGGTTTTAATTAGGTTAATTAAACCCAAGCCCACTAGGATTATAATTACATAAATAAACTTTAATTAAAAAGTATATACTATGTAATTTAATTTCATTTGGCTAAATTTAATTACCCCTAAATAAAATTAAATCACACTTAAGTAAATACAATACATGTATTTAATTTTCCTACTTAGGAAAATTATTTAATTAATTGTGTACTTTATGTAATTCAATTAACTGATAAATTAATTAATTACATTATGTAAACTTATTAATTAAATTAAATTCAACCCAATGTTAATTAATTACCTTGACACCGAATGTCAACTAATTAATTAACGCATTCCATCCAATATACATTACATGTACAATTTCTATAAGTTCCGGCTCAGTTGATCTATGTGCACGATCCTATGGGTCTGTCTTTATATTGGCAGTAGGCCCGAGGCCCACAGACTGTAAGTGGGTTCTAGCAAACCATTACAGCCCCCAATTAAGACAGAGATGCAGTAGTCTTTAAAAGACACTCACCCGGTACTAATCTCATAGTGTCATTTGCCTAACGATATCGATATGAATAAACAAGAGGCATGGTGTCAGTCATCCTCTTCTGCTATTTATTATATTTCTTGATCTTGAGTTAACTGATTAATCAAATAAGCACCGACTTACTTGGGTATGGCCATACACTTATCAGTCCCACCCATCAAGTGGCCAATGATATCATCTCGGTGTTACCTGAGTGGCAATACCATCACTTCATCGTCAATATCAACATGTTCACCGATCCACCCAATCATACTCGTATTTAGCATCCTTTTACAGACCTGTTAGGTATATGTCAAAGTGAATCGGATTCCATATTGATATTATAATAAAATCTGGTCTGAGGACAAAAGACACCTACTCAATAAAGACCTATGACGCGACAACCATGTGGCTTTCTTGTGCGGATCGATCCAGTCCCATGTTAGCGACATGTACCTATATTCATGACTGACTATACAAGTACTATGGCTAGTTAAGAACTGCCATACAGTCATCGAATATACAAGTCTGTGGTTCTATTCGTTCCCACGATTAGAATAGACCTAGGATAGGTTTTATGATTATCAATCAATGGATACTCTAGTCATATTATAGCACAAGATATAAATGACATAGATTAATTACCTTTATTAATGTGACAAAAACAATGTATTAATACAATGAGTCTTAATGTATAATACAAGAATCCAATGCCCTAAGAACTAAGGCACACCAACAACCCAAGCTGCTTGACCTTTAGTTCATCATTTTATTGTGTCTGATGATATTTCGGATTAGATTGGTTGGAGATTTTCAGGTCAATTTTCCATCAAATCTTGCTGTTTTATATTTGAACTCCTTTTCCTTGTGTTACTTGGTGGCGTTTAGTTTGGGATGCTGTCGTTATCGGTCGGCATGGTTTTAATTTATGGTTAGCTATTCATGATAGGCTTCGAGTTCGGGCCAAGTTGTGTAATTGGGGTGTTTGTAGCTCACCTTTGTGTCCTTTTTGACAAATGGAGCTTGAAACAATTGAGCATTTATTGCTTTTTTCTGCTTCTATTTGGGTTTTGATTCTTTAGAAGTGTTTGATTTCTCATTCGCTGCTTTCTTAGCGTCGAGAAGTGAGTCGAATGGTTCGACATTCGGGTGGCAAGAGTATTTTGGCCCGTATTCGTCGTATGGTTTTTGTTTGCGGTTGTTTATTGGTTGTGGAGGGAAAGAATTGAGGTGGTTTTTCATAATGGGGTCTTCTCAGGTGCTAGAGTTAACTTGTGCACTGGTTCTCCAGTTTTGACTAGTCCCTTTGGATGTAATTGTTTGTTGTTTTGAGCTCTTTTGGTAATAAGATTTTTCTGTTACCAAAAAAAAAAAATATTATTTACTACTATTATAAGATTATTAATCATTTTATGAAATCATAACAAATAATAAAGCATTGCAATAGAGTTAATTTAATTTGGAACATATAATTATAAATGACAAGTTACTGATAGCATATAATTTTCTAAAAATCACTCATGGTACAAGAATTTTGGACCTACTAACATAATGAGATATGAACTTCAAAACTGAACATTAAAATACATAACCTTGAAACTCTATTACCACAAAAGTTAAAATAACCATTAATCAACGAAAATCACCTTTGACTTCACTTGTAGTCTGTAAAAAATGCCACATCACCTCCCACTAACTTTTGATCTAATTGTCTTCCAATTTTATTTTTTTTCTTCAATCCCACCTTCCTCTCCTATTTTCTTAAACGGTAACCTTAACAACTGGGCTTAATTTCATCCGTGGTATACCAACTATCACCTCAATCACATTTTGGTATACCATCTACCATTTTGCGCATTGACATACCTCAACTTGTTGGTGACCTCCCATTGTGATATACATGACCTGTTATTACAGGTTACTAGTGCCATGTCAGTATGTTGACCAAAGTCAAACTGATATATAAACTCCACCAACTTAAAATGACTCTTACTAATCCCTACATTTTTCAACTCACCCATCTTCTTCCCCTATCCTATCTAATTTTGCTGGGCACCAAAACAGTGGAAAAAAAATAAAAGATGGAAATGTAGATTTCAATTTCAATTATTAATTATGAGAAAAGTAAAGTGGGGTGTTACTAGATGAATCAAAATGCTTTAATTTTCCCAAAAAAAAAGAGAAAAGAAAAAATCATGGACATTGATAATTTGCAAATCCCTCTTTTATTCAATATCTGTTTAGCCAAAGCTAATGGCGTTAATCCTCGATCGTCTTCAACCTCTGGATCCGTGCCGAGATCTACTAGCAACTTCACAACTCCCGGTTGAACATATCCGGCTGCCATGTGAAGCGCCGTTAATCCGACACTGTTTTCGCTGTGGTCCAGATTGGCTCCAACTTCAGCTAAAAGCTTAATGCACTTCTCGGAGCTGAGACCAGAAACGAAAAGTAAAGCAGTTCGTCTGTAGCTATCAACGGCATTGACAGTGCGTCCATCTTTGGCTGAGAGGATTTGGCTTAGCACGGATTTGTCGGCTTTTTTAGCTGCGTTCCACCATGGAGAGAGAGAAACAGAGAGAGAGAGAGAGAGAGAGTGATGAGAGAGAGCTTGAAGGAAGGAGATGAGAGAGGGAGAGTGATGAGAGAGAGCTTGAAGGAAGAAGATGAGAGAGAGAGAGAGAGAAGGGTATAATTGGGAATTCATATATGGTGGGACCCACATTTCAGTTTTACGTTGGTCAACTCGCTGACGTGGCATGCTCAACCGAGAGTCTTAGGTAAAAAAACAACAATGGGAGGCTACCTGGCAGTTGGGGTATTAAAGTGTGCAAAATGGTAATTAGTATACCAAACTATGATCAGGGCGATAGTTGGTATACCATAGGTGAAATTAAGCCTAACAATTGTGTCTTTAGTGCTGTCGCCACCTCCGTCTCCTCCTCCGTCATCAAGGCAACAAGTTTTCCTATAGCTTCACCTCATCGTCTCCGTTCTCTTCCATCACTAACTCTGACACTTTCTTCATCTGCCATCACTGTCGCACATCTCTATTTTTATCTTCTCCCACCTTCTTCACCACATCTTCTTTAGCCCTCTCCATAGCAGATCTCTTTCTCAAAAAATTGAAATATCGCATGTTGTTAGCAGTTCTAAATAATATTAGAGTGTTGTTGGCTTGATGAGTTTTGAGAGTGGTCCAAATCTATCTTTTTAGCCATTTCGCTGGAACCATTGATTTGTTTAAGTTGCCTCTTAAAGCAATGACGTCTTTTGCAGAGTAGAGTATGGTCATTGGTGATTTTGAGCCTCGCTGAATTCCACCATGCTTGCACCACTGTAACTTTGGTTTCTAATATCCCTTTCTTCTGACATATTAATTCGTTTACTACCTGTAACTTCTCTTCTAAATAATTAGCTTATGTTGTGTATATAAGAGATTGCAAACCATTAGATATATAGTTAAAAATTAATTTTTAAACTATATGATCAATAACTTGTTTTACATATCCACTGTCATTTGCTCTAGTGTTACTGTTTGGCTCTAAATTTCATGGAACATTGGATATAATTTAGTCTTTAACTTCACATATTCAGACAAAAAATTTTTTTAAAAACATAAAAAACAAAATTGAATATGATAGGGGCAAAATTGGAAAAAAATTAGATGGAAATTTAGTGGAAGGTGACGTGGCACTTTGTACAGGCTAAGAGCGAAGTCAAAGGTGGTTTCCATTGGTCAACAATCATTTTAACTTTTATGTTAGTGGAGTTTAAAGTTTATATATTTTTATATCTAGTTTTGAAGTTTATGGACCATTTTGTTAGTAGTTACAAAGTTCATGTACCATGGGTGATTTTTACCCTATAATTTTTTATACCATATGCAAAATGAACAAAGTTTAAGGCTAATAATACTGAGTTTTAGCTAATAATAATAAGTTCTAAGATTCCAATATATATATATATATGTGTGTGTGTGTGTGTGTACATATATATATATATGTATATATGTATACATATATATATACACCAATTGGACGTACATGGTCCAAAAGGTCAATAGGGATTCAAAATCCATCTCTTACTTATATATAGCTTTAAAAAATATCATAATTAATTATAATCTAAGACTGTAATCAACCTGAGTGAGAGGCATGGTTCATCCTCTCTACATCCACCTCTCTATATCAGTCAAATTGCTCCGAAGGTCTCTAACCTCATTGGCATCTACTTGCAAGTGTATTCCATTAGACTACGATTTCTCCATTTGCTGTTGATGTTGCTCTAGTGTGTTTCGACGATCGTGATTTTCAACACTAGCCCCTGAGGTTGATGCATTGCTAGCACTGGAAGACGAGTCTAATTCTGCATTTCTAGGATGTAAAAGGTGGTCACCCTAAAACTTGAAGGCAACCAAACCCAATCCAAAATTTTGATGATGATAAGCACAGATGGCCCTTAAAATAAATTAAATATAGAATTAATTATGATCACAGTGAAAAATTCATGTGCTAAATTATGAATAGAGATTATAAATGATAAGTCTTAGAATAATATTAAATGTGAAATTATGAAAGCTTGAAACATTAGGGGGGCCTCTCAAAGGTTGTAAAGTAGATTTATGAAACTTCAATTTCCAAGTCTAAAAGCAAAAACCAAGTCTCCCACTCAAAAAAAATTTCATCGCTTTCCCATTTTTAGTTCTGTAATAAATATTTGAATTAAGGTCATCTGTTTTCATCCTTAATCTCCACAAATGAACAATCTTTCCATCTTATTATTTCTTCTCCTTTTTCTCCATCAAATTTCATTTGTCTTCTCTTATTATTACAATGCCACTGATTCTATCCTCTTCAACTGCGGCTCTACCAAAAGCGGTGTTGGCTGGGATGGCCGGGATTGGGTTGCCAAGAGTCACTCAAAATTTGGTCCTGTTAATGAATCTGATCACAAATCAATAGCTGCTGAAGCCCTTTACTTGGCCTCCTCCACAGCCTCTGTCCCTTACATGTCTGCCCGCCTCTCTTGGTCCCAATTCACTTACAACTTCCCCGTCACTTCTGGCAAAAAATTTACTCGACTCCATTTTTATCCTGCTAAATATCCTAGAGGTTTTGACAAGCTGAAAAACCAGCTCGATGTTCGAGCCGGGCCTTACACTTTTGTCCGTAACTTCAATGCTTCACTTTTCACTGCTAACTGGGAAGAAGAAACTTTCTTCAGAGAATTATGTGTAAATGTTGTAGAGGAGCAGAGTTTGAACATAACTTTTGCTCCTTTTTTGAGTGATTCAAATGACTCGCATGTTTTTATCAATGGGATAGAGATTGTTTCAATGCCATCCAATCTTTATTACATGCGGCTAGATGATGATCAAGTGATGCAGCGGATAACCAATCGAATTCCGTTGATCGCGCACGATACCGGAAACGATTCCTCTAACCCTAGAATTTACGAAAATTCAAAGAGATAGGAAAAATAGAACAAAATTCGAATTCAACAAAAACTGCATAATTCATGTCTTACATGCCTTTAAATAGTGAAAAGAAGCTAGGGTTAAAATTTCGACAATAACAGAATAAAGAAAAAACTTTTAAAAATTTGCAATTAGGTCCCTAAAAATATAAAAACGCAAAATTGAAGGACTAGATGGCATTTTTTCGCCAAATTGGGTGGGGCCCATGGCAAAGAAGTGGGTTCTGTTCATCAGGCCGATTCCCAAGAAAAACCACTATTTTCGGGACCAAATCAGACACTTTTCAAACTTGTCACTATTCACCGCTTCGCTGATTTTTTTCCGTCTTCGAATTTCTCCAAATAGGTCAGTGCTAATTCTTCTACTCCATCATCAAGCCATCAAATTGGTGGGACAAAACAGGACTGTCAGGACCCAAAACCATATTGCACTTGGGACAGTTTTAAGATTGAACATCGGTGGCTGCTGCATTCAACCCCGAAAATGACATTGGCATTTACAGATCATGGAGAGATGATAGTACCTCTCTAGTATATTCCTTAGGCATGCTTTCGAATATTCCAAGTGCTAATCTTTGTTATTCAAAGATTCCAGCATATGCAGTACTAAATGATGTCTACCTCTCAAGCCGGTTTATAGGATCGACAACTGTGGACAATTTGACATAGGGTGTAACTGTGTATCCCGGATATACGTATTTGCTTAGACTCCACTTCTGTGAGTATTTTGACCTGGTGGAAGTGAATGAGAGGCAATTCGATATATTCATTGACAATAAAACTGCTGAAATAGGCCTTGACATTGTTGAAGCTACAAGTGGTAGCTTTATTTCTAAGGATTACTTAGTGATGGCTGGAAAGAAAGGAGAGACTCAAGATTACATTATCAAAATTAATGTACGCCCAAATCAGGCAAGTTCACTACAAGATGCTTTCCTGAATGGGATGAAAGTTATCAGATTGAATGACTCCGATGGTAACCTTGGTGGACCAAATCCAAATGCAACTCTCTCTCTGGGTCCAACAGTAGCACCAATTCAACCATTGCTAACAACTAACAAATCCAATAGTAACAAAACTTCAGTAATTATTGCAACGGTAGGGTTAGTAATCGGTTTCTTGATTATTCTCTCCATTTTTTACTCTGTCTTTCTTTGGAAATTGAAGAAGGGGAAGAAGCATGCTTCTTATTCATGTTTATTCTCTTGTTGGGGACGACTAAGTTCTCAAAATGGGTGGTCAACGAGATCAAAAACTTCTTCACTGCCACTAGAACTTTGCCACAACTTTCTCCTAGATGAAATCAAAGCTGCAACAAACAACTTCGACAAGAGTCTGATCATTGGTGAAGGTGTGTTTGGGAATGTTTACAAAAGTGAGATCGATGATGGAACAATAGTGGTTGCAATGAAACACTTGAATCAAGATTCCAATCAAGGTGTTAACAAATTCAAGATAGAGATCGAGATGCTTTTCCAGCTCTGCCATGAACATCTTGTATCTCTCATCGGTTACTACATAGACGAAGGGGAAATGATCCTCATAGATGAATGAATGATCAAAGGAACTCTTCAAGAGCATCTGTATGATACAAGTAATGATCCAGTCTTACGGAGGCAGAGGCTCTATATTTTCATTGGTGCAGCCCGCGGATTAGACTACCTTCATACAGGGGCCACGCACATTATAATCCATCAAGATATCAAGACAACGAACATCTTGTTGGATGAAAATATGATAGCAAAAGTCTCAAGCTTTGGATTGTCAGGAATATGTATCAATAGCATAGTAGTTAGTACATTGGTGAAAGGAACATAGGGATATTTTGAACCAGAATATGCTCGGCGGAATCAATTAACAGAAAAATTTGATGTTTATTCATTTAGCGTGGTTCTGTTTGAAGTATTCTGTGCTAGAAAAGCACTAAACAATAAGTTGGAGGAGTCACAACAGAATCTAGCCATATGGGAAAGAAAATGAATAGAGAATGAGACCATTTATCAAATAATCGATCCATATCTGATGGGGAAAATATCTCCAGATTGTTTTAATAAATTTGTTGAGATAGCAGAAAGTTGCATCCATGATAACATGATAGAAAGACCATCAATGCATGATGTGAAGGAAAAACTGGAGTTTTCATTGGAGTTACAAGAAGCTACAGATGCTGAGACTAAAAAAAGGGAGTTGATCTAGTGTATCTAGAGGTATCATTCTTTGCACCTCGATATACAAATTTTGTAGTTGGATCAATTGAAGCAAGTGATTTAAGTACCAGTGATACAAGTTATTCTGCAATTACTAGCACCCATTGTACTTTAACTATTGGTGTGCCCTAGTTCTTAGGGCATTGGATTCTTGTATTTTGTATTATACATTAAGACTCATTGTATGAATACATTATTTGTGTCACATTAATAAAGGCAATTAATCTATTTCATTTATATCTTGTGCTATAATATGAGTAGAGTACCTAGTGATTGATAGTCATAAAACCTATCCCAGGTCTGCTCTAATCGTGGGAACAAATAGAACCATAGACTTATATATTCGATGACTATATGGCAGTTCTGAACTAGCCATAGTACTTGTATAGTCAGTCATGAATATAGGTACATGTCATTGACATGGGACTCGATCGATCCACGCAAGAAAGCCACATGGTTGTCGCATCATTGGTCTTTCTTAAGTAGGTCTCGTTTGTCCTCAGACCAGATTTCATTATAGTATCAATATGGAATCCGGTTCACTTTTACATACGCCTAACAAGTCTATGAAAGGATGCTAAATACGAGTATGATTGGGTGGACCGGTGAACATATTGATATTGATGATGAAGTGATGGTATTGCCACTCGGGTAACACCGAGATGATATCATTGCCCACTTGATGAGTGGGACTGATAAGTGTATAGCCATACCCAAGAAAGTCGGTTGCTTATTTGATTAATCAGTCAACTCAAGATCAAGAAATATAATAAACAGCAAAAGAGGATGACGGACACCATGCCTCTTGTTTATTCATATGGATATCGTTTGGCAAAGGACACTGTGAGATTACTACTGGGTCAGTGTTTTCAACAGACTACTGCATCTCTGTCTTAATTAGGGGCTGTACTGGTTTACTAGAACCCACTTATAGTCTGTGGGCCTTGGGCCTACTACCAACATAAAGACAGACCCATAGGATCGTGCACATAGATCAACTGAGCCGAAACTTATAGAAATTGTGCATGTAATGTACATTGGAAGGAATACGTTAATTAATTAGTTGACATTTGGTGTCAAGGTAATTAATTAACATTGGGTTGATTTAATTTAATTAATAAGTTTACATAATGTAATTAATTAATTTATCAATTAATTGAATTACATAAAGTAAACAATCAATTAAATAATTTTCCTAAGTAGGAAAATTAAATACATGTATTGTATTTACTTAAGTGTGATTTAAGTTTATTTGGGGGTAATTAAATTTAGCCAAATGGAATTAAATTACATAGTATATATTTTTTAATTGAAGTTTATTTATGTAATTATAAAATTAGTGGGCTTGGGTTTAATTAACATAATTAAAACCCAATTGGACCAGGTGTTTATATAAGGGCACACTTAAGGAAGAAAACCTAACCCAAAACCTAAAATTAATTGTTGGAATTTTCAGCCCTATTGCAGCCCCAAAAACAACCGAAAATTACAGCAATAATTCTCCATTCCTTCCGCTTCTTCGGCTAGCACTGGTTCCCGCTAGATAGTTGGTCGTGCACCGGACGTTAGAGATCGCAGTTTCAAGAAATGATTCCGCAGCAATCTCTAGAAGAGACGAAACCGGTGAGTTAATCTCTCTTGATTCAAATTGGTTTTTATTCCAATCAATGGTAATTGGACACGATAGGTGGATTCTAGGAAAATTTTAATGGTGTAATTTCCACTGCGCCACGTTATTTTTCCGATGATGAATCCCAACATTAACATCAAGTCCTTCCGCCTTCTCCAATGCCACCAAGTCTGCAACAACATCGTAGCTCATAATGGGAAAAAAGAAACAAAGTTGATGTGTCTTATAACTCATGTGGTAGAATCTTATTTGTTGGGAACTTGCCTTAGTGCTTGAATTAGTCTTCATAAACATTGTAATTGCATGTTTTTAGGAGATAAGTTTTTTACTGTTGCACATGTTTAGGAGTAGTGGATCATGATTAGAAGTTATATGAATGTTGTTGTTATATTTTGTTTATAAATATTCAGCAATAAAAAGAATTTGTGTGTGCTCCAATTACTGGTGTAAGCTGGTCTCTTTTGACAGCTATATTCCTTTTATATCCTTTTTTGCGATCTACTACATTATTTACTTACTTGTAAAATTGGATTGTTTGCTTTTGCTAATTAAGTTCAATATTCAATTGTTGGATCAAGTCAACATTCAGTGTTCTTGTTTACTGTTTGAATGTGCAACATGTTGATTATTGATTACAAATAACTTATAATTCTTATTTTCTTTTCAATTCTACATTTGAAAAGAACTTCAGTAAAAAAAATTCGAAAGTGAGAATATAATATATTTCTAAGAAATCTCTCTATTTCTAAAAAAGAAGAGAGATTGATTTTTTTGCTATGTTTGTATTTGAGCAAAAGGCAAGAAGAAAAGGTAATTTAACTATGCCAAGTCTTGAAGAAAAATTAGGATGGTTAAAGTTTCAATATGAAATGGTTAAAGGGAAGCCCATCTGATTGAATATTATTGGATTTTTTCTTTCCACTATTTATTTTATATTGGATAGCTGTAATTTGAATATTTGGACAACTGGATTTTTATAATTTCAGTATTTTATTTTATATTTCAATATTTATAGTTTATGATGTTTAATTTTATTTTTTTTAGGACAAATATAATAGAATGGATGATGATGACAATAATGATCTACTAGACAATTCATCAAGTAGTGATGAAGAAGAATTTAGGCAAATTTCAGCTTATGCAATTATTGCCATTGGATTATATTATGATTTATACATACATAAATATCCTTGTATGGTTTCATATCATACTAGGATGAAATGGTAGAGAGAACTCATGGAGGGTCATGAAACTTGGTGTTTAAATATGTACCGAATGAAGAAAGATGCTCCTTATTTTACGTTGTACGACTTTAGAAGTAAACCATGGTTTGAAGTCTTCAAGGAACATGTCAATTCTTGAGAAATTATGCACTTGCTTATACATATTAGCTCAAGGTGTGTCAAATAGAAACACTCAAGAACGATTTCATCATTCTGGAGAAACTGTTAGTTAAATTTTCAGGGAAGTGTTGCATGCATTATGTTCACTTGCAAAGGATTTGATAAAACCGGTAGACCCTGAGTTTTCTAATATTCCAACAGAAATTCTCCATGATCAAAGATATATGTTGGGATTTTTCACCAGAAATCACCCGATTAAAACGGAAGAACACGATGATTTCCTTAAATCCATACCTAGGAGCAATTGATATGAAAATTGTAAAATCAAAAATTTAAACTAGAAGAGAATCAATTCTTACCAGGAATATCTCCTCTAGAGATGGCTGCAAAAATCAAACTAGATTCCTTCTACCTTCACGTACACGAATGGCTAACGAACACAACCTGTGCTAGCGATGGAATCAAAGGTTTGAGAGAGAAAATGGGGCTGCAATTTTTGGCTAGGTGTGCTCCACTACATTGGCCGAATTACTTAGGGTTATTTTAACCCTAGATGGCCGAAATTTTCATTGAAAATTTCGTCCCATTATGCTTTATTTTATGTGAGCTTTTCCTCTTATTTTCAAGCCGAAATCCGTTCTCACTCACTTGGTCCAAATTAATTTCAAACGCAATTTTAATTTCAACATGTATATAATATATTAAACCATGTAACATATTATTTACATTTAATCAAAGTTGATTTGACCAATTAATTTAACCCATGAATTAAAATTGGATCTTCACAAAATAAACTCATACGTAAACCTATACATATGAAATATTTCCACCTATGAAATAATCTCATAAATTAGTTCATTGAATTAATTATGAGAAGGCCAATACAAATATTAATTTTATTATTATGATCAATCCAATTGATCTTTATAATATAATTAATATAATCCTCTCTCTCTCCAGTGCGTATACTCCAAGTATATAGGTGATTCCTTAAGTCCGTGTTTAGACATTCAATGTGTACGATCCCATGGCCCATCTTTATGTTTGGCAGTGGGCCTATGGCCCACAGACTGCAAGCGGGCTCTAGCAAGCCACTGCAGCCCCTAATTAAGATGGAGATGACAGTCCAACTGAAATCATAATCCTGCAGTTTAAACTTGTATATCCCATGTCATCGATATCGGTGTCCAACACAGAGGCATGGATTGATCACCCTCTTTTGTGTTCAAACATTTACTTGATCCCGAAATGTACTGATGCTCACAAACAAGTTCTAACTTGTTTAGGTGTGGCCACACTCTTATCAGTCACATTCATCAAGAGGCCAGTGATATCTTCTCAGTGGGCTACTGAGTGACAAATCCCTTTTACATATCTATAGCACTGCCATGCTTAGTGACATACCCGAAAGTACCCATACTTGGCACCCTTTTACAGGCCTTTTAGGCGTACCCTTAAGTATACGACCTCGCATGCAGCACCATCATATGGTCAAGTTAAAGGATCCATACAAGTACTACACGAGAATCACTTGTGATACTATACCATATGGATTTCTCGTTTAGTGGATCTATCCAGTACCATGCCCCTTTTGCATATACCCATTAATTTGGTTGACATCCCATGTCCAATGGCTGGTAAGACACCGCCATACAACCAGACTAATGGTAGTCTATAGTTCCATTCATTCCCATGACTGGAACAGACTATGGATCTATTTATGGTCATATCATTTTCCCTATCCATGGTCTTACTTCCAAGTGTATGACACTTGTTGACATGGATATGGATATGTCCATTGGATACTTCATTTAAAATACAACACAAGATATATGATAAATGAATTATTTGTTGGATATGCCCTAGTCTCGAGGCATTGGTCCTTGTATTTGTATCATACATTTATTGGATTTATGTATTATACTTATTTGTGTTATTAATAAAGGCATTAATTCATTTATTATATCTATCTTGTGCAATATATTAAATGAAGTATCCAATGGACATATCCATATCCATGATGAACAGTGTCATGCACTTGTCAGTAAAACCATGGATAGGGTAAACGATATGACCATAAATTGATCCGTAGTCTGTTCCAATCATGGGAATGAATGGAATGAGAGACTATCATTAACCTGGTTGTATGGCGGTGTCTTACTGGTCATTGGACATGGAATGTCAACCAAGTTAATGGGTACATGTAAAAAGGGCATGATACTGGATAGATCCACTAAACGAGAAATCCACATGGTATGGTATCACAAGTGATTCTCGTGTAGTACTTGTATGGATCCTTTGACCTGACCATATGATGGTGTTGCATGTGAGGTCACATACTTAGGGGTACACCTAAAGGGCCTGTAATAGGGTACCAAGTATAGGTACTTTTGGGTATGTCACTTAGCATGGTAATGCTATGGATATGTAGAAGGGATTTGTCACTCAGTAGTCCACTGGGAAGATATCACCGGCCTCTTGATGAATGTGACTGATAAGAGTGTGGCCACACCTAAACAAGTTGGAACTTGTTTGTGAACATCAGTACATTCGGGATCAAGTAAATGTCCAAACACAAAAGAGGGTGATAAATCCATGCCTCTGTGTTGGACACCGATATCAATGACATGGGATGTACAAGTTTAAACTATAGGGTTATGATAATAGTTAGACTGCCATCTCCATCTTAATTGGGGGCTGCAGTGGCTTGTTAGAGCCCAACTGCAATCTGTGGGCCACGAGCCCACTGCCAACATAAAGATGGGCCCACGGGATCATACACATTGAGCGACTGAACACTGACTTAAGGAATCACATGTATACTTGGAGTATACACTCTGGAGAGTGAGAGGCATGTATTAATTATATTACAAAGATCAATTGGATTGATCATGATAATAAAATTAATATTTGATTGGCTCTTCATAATTAATTGGATTAATTATGAGATTATTTCCTAGGTGGAAATATGAATTTATTTTGTGAAGATCTAATTTTAATTTGATGGATTAAATTAATTGGTCAAACTAATTTTAATTTAAATGTAAATAATATGTTACTTGGTGTAATATATTAAATACATGGGAAAATTAAAATTGGGTTTGAAATTAATTTAAACTAGACTGATTAAAATAGGTTTGGGCCTGAATTAAAAGATGGAAGCCCACACAGATGAAAGAGCCGACTTGGGCCAAAATTCCCTAGGGAATTTCGGCCACCTAGGGTTAACAAAACCATAGGAATTTCGGCCAACTGAGAGTGAACACTCTAGCCAAAATTTCAACCTCAGCCTCCCCTCGGATTTTTTGATTTTCCGACGCTAGCATGGGTGGTGTTCGTTAGTCGTTGGTGTACGTGAACGAGGAGGGATTCTACTTTGATTCCTGTAGTCTACATCCATCTCTTGTACAGATAATCTGGGTAAGAGATTTATCTCTTTTGATTAAAATTTTGTTTTTCCAATTTCCATCTCAATTTCTCCTGGGCACGGATTTGAGGAAATCACCGCGCTCTTCAGCTTTAATCGGGTGATTTCCGGTGACAAATCCCAATATTAATGCCTTTATTTATGACACAAAATATGTGTAATACAAATATCCAATAAATGTACAATGCAAATACGAGGTCCAATGCCTTGGGACTAGGGCATTTCCAACAATCTCTCACTTGCACTAGTTCCAACTAGGCATGGGCCTAATCCCTACAGATCTAGTGTGACCCTTATGCTTGGGCTAAGCCAGCGCCTTGGTCATTGGATCTGCGACATTATCCTCGGTGTCCACTCTATGTAGTGAAATGCCACCTCTTTCCGTGATTTCTCGTATGAGGTGAAACTTCCTGAGCACATGCTTTGTGTTCTTGTGTGACCAGGGCTCCTTGGCTTCTGCAACAGCTTCCTTAGCTGCATTGCACGCTTCGTTTCTATAGTAGAGACCGTGATGGTCGATTGCTTGGAGTTTTTCCAGCTTATAGCACCATCATTTGGCAAAAACATTTACCCAGACTGCGATTGGTGCTCATCCTGGTCAGTCTGGAAGCTTGCATCAGTGTACCCAGTAACTGACTACTCTTCCTGACCTCCATACACTAAGAAGCTATCCTTAGTCCGGTTAAGGTACTTTAGGATTGCTTTGACAGCCTTCTAGTGATCCTCCCCGTGATCCTGCCGGTACCGACTCATCATACTTAGTGTAAAGGCGACATCAAGTCTCGTACACATCATGGAGTACATAATTGATCCTATAACTGAGGCATATGGGACCAATTTCATGTTCTCCCTGTCCTCCCTTATCTTAGGACAGTTCTTCTTGCTAAGTTTTAGCCCATGACCCATTGGCAAGAAACCTTTCTTGGCCTGGTCCATGCTGAATCTCTTTAGAACTTTGTCTATGTACGTGGCCTGACTTAGGCCCAGAAGCCGATTGGATCTAACCCTGTAGATCCTGATCCCTAGGATTGTCTTAGCTTCGCCTAAGTCCTTCATTTTGAAGCACTTACATAGCCACTGCTTTACCCCTTGCAGTGTAGGTATATCGCTTCCAATGAGTAGGAAGTCGTCTACATATAGTACTAGGAATGTGACAATGCTCCCACTAATCCGCTTATACACACAAGGCTCATCTTGATTCTGTATGAAGCCATATTCCTTTATAGCTTCATTGAATCTAAGATTCCAACTTCGGGATGCTTGCTTCAGTCCATAAATGGACCTTTGAAGTTTGCATACCCTCCCAGGATACTATGGATCGATAAAACCCTCAGGTTGTGTCGTGTACACATCCTCGAGTAGCTTTCCGTGAAGGAAAGCGGTTTTGACATCCATTTGCTAGACCTCATAGTCGTACCAAGCGACTATGGCCAGCAAGATCCTGATGGATTTAAGCATAGCGACTAGAGAGAAAGTTTCATCATAGTCTATTCCATAGACGTTTCTAAAACCTTTTGCAACCAGACACCCCTTGAAGGTATTATTGGCCTTTAGCTTGTAGCACCACTTGCAAACTATTACCTTAGCACCCAGAGGTGGATCAACCAAGTTCCAAACCTGGTTATCATGTATAGATTGCATCTCTGCCTCCATGGCTTTATGCCAATTTCCAGACTGCGGGCTTGCCATAGCCTCCTGGTAGGTTTTGGGTTCTTCCTCATCAAAGACGAGAAGAGTTTGTTCATTGGTGATGAGGAAACCATACCTCTCTGGTTCCCAACGATCCCTACCAGACCTTTTAGGTTCTTATGTGGCCTGGGTCAGTGCTTCCTCCTGTGGAAGCTCAACCCGAGCCTCCGAGTTATCCTCTTCAAGAGCTTGTGGGCTTTGAACTTCCCTTAGTTCAACATTGCTCCCACTATCTTTCTTGGAAAGGAAATCCTTTTCCAGAAAGACCCCCTTTACCTTGTTCTCGGCGGGGTTGTAGAAGTAATACCCTTTGGTTTCCCTAGGGTAGCCCACAAACAGGCATTTATCGATTTTGGGTTCTAGCTTGCCCCCAGTCAATCTCAGGCATTTATCGATTTTGGGTTCTAGCTTGCCCCCAGTCAATCTCTTGACATGTCTTCGCATCCCCAAATCTGCAGGAAAGACACATTGGGCTCCTTGCCCATCCATATACCATATAGGGTCTTTTCCACTGCCTTAGTCAGAGTATTATTTAAAATGAGAGCGGCTGTCTCGAGAGCATGTTCCCAGAAAGTTATTGGGAGAGAGGCATGACTCATAATAGAGGGGACCATGTCCAACAGGGTCCTATTCCTCCATTCAGACACCCTATTCCATTGTGGTGTTCCCGCAGGAGTGAGATGCAGAACTATTCCATGCTCTCTCAAGTAGGAGTCAAACTCTAGGCTCATATACTCGCCTGCTCCGTCCGACCGAAGGGCTTTTATGATTCTGCCTAGCTGGTTCTGTACTTCGTTCCTAAATTCCTTGAACCTATCAAGGGTTTCGGACTTATGCTTCATCAGATAGACGTAGCCATATCTACTGAAATCGTCTATGAATGTGACGAAGTACAGATGTCCACCTCTGGTAGCTGCGCTCATGGGCCCACATACGTCTGAATGTAATAGGTCCAATAAGCCAGTAGCCCTTTCAGCTTTCATGCTAAAAGGCGCTTTCGTCATTTTGCCTCATAAACAGGACTCGCATACATCAAGTGACTCCAAGTCAAATGGCCCTAGGATTCCAGCCTTGTGGAGCCAGCTATGCATTTCTCGTTTATGTGGCCTAAATGACAGTGCCAAAGGTAGACTAGATTAAGTTCATCAGGCTTAACCCTTTTAGTGTTTATGTTATAGACATGATTGGATTCATTCAAATCCAGGATATATAGGCCATTATTTAATAGAGTTTCTCCATAAAATAATCCCTCTCTAGATATAACAATTCTACCATTAGAAATAGAAAAATTAAATCCAGAAATATCCAACATTGAAAATGATATAATATTACTGCACATGGCATGTACAAAATAACATTGTTCCAAAATCAAAACCAATCCACTGGGTATCATAAGGTGATATTCGCCTATCTTTATGGCAGCAACCCTTGCTCCATTACCGACCCGCAAGTCCACCTCCCCCAGTCCCAGTAACCTTATGTTCTTAAGTCCCTGCACATTGCAATAAATGTGAGAACCACATCCAGTATCCAATACCCAGGATGTTGAAACAATAAGGTTAATGTCTATGACATAAATACCTTACGAAGACGCGCCCTAGGTCTTCCTTTGCTCTCCCATCAGTTTGGGACATGATCTCTTCCAATGCCCCGCCTGGTTGCACCTGAAGTAGACATCCTCAGGATTTGCCTTATGCTGGACCTTGGGCTAGGCCTTAGGCTTCTTAGCCTTGGCTTTCTTGGCCTTGGCCTTGGCCTTTTCCTTAGCCTTACCCTTCGCAAGAGGAGGGTTCCCCTTGTTAACCAGCAGCACCGACGGAGTCTTCTTGATCGACTGTTCAGTACGCTTAAGCATCCCATGTAGCTCACTAACAGTACGGTTCATCCCTTGCATGTTGTAGTTCAGGATGAACTGATCATAAGAATCTGGTAAGGAAGCAAGGATTGTGTCCACCGCCAGCTCCTGTGAGATGGGTGATCCGAAACGGACCAAAGTATCCAAATAGCCCTTGTTCTTGAGCACGTGTGCGCTCACAGATGTCCCAGGCCCCATCTTACAGGAGTGGAATGCCTTATTGGTCAGGTACCTTTCCTAATGAGCTTGCTCTTGAAACATCTCATTCAGAGTTGTTATCATAGCATAGGCTTGATGATCCATGAACTGCTTTTGCAACTGAAAGACCATGCATGCCAACATAAGGCACGTCACATCCCTATTAACCTTAACATGCGCCTCGTATTCCTGCAGCTGGGCAGCTGTCGGATTATGTCCTTGAGGCGCAGCCGGTACAGGCATGTATTAATTATATTACAAAGATCAATTGGATTGATCATGATAGTAAAATTAATATTTGATTGGCTCTTCATAATTAATTGGCAGCTGTCGGATTATGTCCTTGAGGCGCAACCGGTACAGGCCTTTCTAGTACATACTCCTTTGACTCTGGTCTTAGAACTATTCTTAAGTTCCTAGACCAGTGTAAAAAGTTAGGACCAGAAAGCTTGTCCCTTTCAAGAATTGATCACAGTGAAAGTGAGTTGTTATTTGCCATTTAGAAATTCTACACATAAAAAGTTTAAGAGTGTTAATAAAGGACTTTATCTTTATTAATATTTTCCCATATATAATTAATAATGAATAAAGTTATTAATTAATCCGAGTTGTTGGGCTCATGGGCCAAGATCCATATTTCATTAGGGTAGAGCTAGACGAGGGCCTGGAAAAACTATACCCCAACTATTTAGGTAGGAACGCCGTCCAATCCCAACCTAAGGACTCTCGGTTTGATGGGCTTGGTGGCACTTACCCATCTGTGCTTAGGGCTAGGAGAATCCTACTACCCACGCTAAGTCAAAACCTCCATCCAAGTGTCGGAGTAACCAATGCTTCAACCCAATACAAAATGATGATACTCCAGTGCATCCAGCGATGGCATGGTCTACAACTGGCCTATCCCCACTTTGAGCTAGTTTTGAATGAGGGAAGCACTCTTAAATGACTTAGTAATTTCCATTAGGTTATTAGATTCATTTTAATAACGGCTTACATGCATAAGGCGGGTGAGAATGGGTGTGGATCATACATACATAAATGCAAATAAACATGAAATATATTCAAATGAGTAAAATGGACTGCTATGGGACTATATTACAACCTAATATAATTCTCGTAAACCTATACTAGAAAATACATCAGGTGGGCCTCCATCTTCCTTCCTTCTGGGCTTGCCTCTCCACATGGGCTCACCATTCCATTGGGCTTCTTCTTCTTTTACAAATTTTATTATAAATAAAATAAAATAAAATTACATAAAAAAAAAGAAAAAAGAAAAACGACACGCAGGCCGTATTTACCCAAAAAGAAAATACAACCCATCTTGAAATAAGGCCCAATAGCATCCAATCATACATCCATTCAATCATATAAAATGCATCCAATACATCAATTTATAAGCATGTTATAATTTATGAAATTAAGCCCATTTCAATTATGTCCAAGCCATTATTTTGAAATCGCCAATTTTGGCCCATCATGGTTCTAGCCCTTAACGGGCTTTGAGCCTCCAGCCCAGGCAGATAAATGCTCCCACTGGAATTGGGAAACCATGAGTCCATATCAACCGTCCGAGTAATCGTGCCAAAAAACCCGAACCAATTTCAATTAACCATATTAATTTCCAAAATTAATATCCCATGAATAAAATTAAAACTGCATTCAAGAAACCATGCGCATTTAAATTGCAAAAATTTAAACACACAAAATTTTAAAACCAATTAAAATTTTAAAACTGGGCCCGAAACCCGCCAAATCCAAAATATTGGGCTCGGCCCGTTGCGGCTAGGGCAACCACAATGCCCTAGCAGCAGCCGCCGCTGCTAGGGGCATCAACGGCTACTGCAGCTGTTTTGGCCGCAGGCAGTGATTCCACTGCTAGCAGCCCTGTATGCCCGGAAACAGCCCGTGATTTTTTAAATTTCCCAAAAAAAATTGCAGCCAAACAACATGTAATTCACCAAGAAATACAACCATCCAATAAAATTAAATAAACATAAACCTATATGCAAATTTAATTTCAATTGAAAAATTCCAAACGGGAAAATCACAAACCCCAATCCAAGAATCCCAAATTAAAATCTCCAATATCAAAACCAAGGGATTCAATCCAATTAAACAATTTTCACGGATCAAAAGCCCGCTTTGATACCATTGTTGGGATTTTTCACCGGAAATCACCCGATTAAAGTGGAAGAACGCGATGATTTCCTCAAATCTGTGCCCAGAAGCAATTGATATGAAAATTGTAAAATCAAAAATTTAAACTAGAAGAGAATCAATTCTTACCAGGAATATCTCTTCTAGAGATGGCTGCAGAAAACAAACTAGATTCCCTCCATGTTCACGTACACGAACGGCTGACGAACACGACCCGTGCTAGCGATGGAATCAAAGGTTAGAGAGAAAATGGGGCTGCAATTTTCAGCTAGGTGTGCTCCACTACATTGGCCGAATTACTTTGGCCCATTATGCTTTATTTTATGTGAGCTTTTCCTCTAATTTTCAAGCCCAAATCCATTTTAATTCACTTGGTCCAAATTAATTGTTGGGATTTTCACCGAAAATCATCCGAATAAATGCGGAAGATCACGACAATTTCCTCAAATCTGTATCTAGGAGCAATTGAGATGAAAATTGTAAAACTTTAAAATTAAATAGAAGAGAATTAATTCTCACCCGGAATATCTCTTCTAGAGATGGCTGCAGAAATCAAAGCAGATTCGCTCCGCGTTCACGTACACAAACGGCTCTAGAACACGACCCGTGCTAGCGTTGGAATCGATCAACTTTGAGAGAGATGGAGGCTGAAAATTTGGGCTAGCACAATTGCTTGCCAAGGCCGAATTCAACCCTAGGTATTTTACCTAGGGTGGGCTGAAATTCTCCTTGCATTTTCGGCCCAATTCGCTTCCTTGTTTTATGTGGGCTTTTCTCCATTTAAAACCCAGTCCGATATTAATTCCTTAGGTCCAATTAATTATCAAACTCAATTTCATTTAACTTCTATCCTTAGTATATTATTCCAAATAATATATTCGATACAATTAAATTAAAATTGACTTGATCAATTAATTATACAATGGAATTAATTTTGACATCCATAAAACAAAGACACATGTAAACCTATACATGTGAAATATTTCCACCTAGGAAATAATGTCATAAATTAATCTAATTAATTATGAGAAGGCCAATCAAATATTAATTTTATTATTATGATCAATCCAATTGATCTTTATAATACAATTAATATAATCCTCTCTCTCTGGTGTGTATACTCCAGGTATACAGGCGATTCCTTAAGTCCGTGTTCAGATGTTCAATGTGTACGATCTCGTGGGCCCATCTTTATGTTGGCAGTGGGCCTATGGCCCACAGACTGCAGGCGGGCTTTAGCAAGCCACTGCAGCCATCAATTAAGATAGAGATGGCAGTCCAACTGTAATCATAACCTTGTAGTTTGAACTTGTATATCCCACGTCATTGATATCGGTGTCCAACACAGAGGCATGAATTGATCACCCCCTTTTGTGTTTGTAGATACCCATTTTATCCGGGTACTTTTTATTTTTATTTGTTCTTGATTTAATTTATATATAATTTTGTTGTTATTATTATTATTACTACTTTTGTTTTTCTTTTTCTTTTTATTTTGTTATTATTGTTATTATTATTACTTTTGTTATGTTTTTGACTTTTTATATATGTACGAAAAAAAAAGAGCATAGAAAATATAAATAATAAAACAAATCATTTTTATTGTATTTTTTGATTATAATATAAATTCTAAAAAAAAAAAAGAGAAAAAAGGGGCCCAAACCCAAAAATTTACAAGCCCAACAAGAGCATAAAGAAAAAAAACGGGGAAAAACCTACAATGCAGGATCAGAATATGTGGGGAAATTTAATTTTTAGTTTCAACAGAACTAGAAAGAGACAAGCCAGAGGTAATTCAGTCAGAATCAGACAAGAAAGAGGACTATAAAAGGGTCCCAAAGCAGGCGTTAAAAGGCAGCAAATCAAGGAGCGTGAAATAAGAAAGGAAGGAGTAGGAACAACAGTCGAAGCCCATCCCTTGCCTTCTTTTATCCGAAAAATCCCAGGCCCTTTCCACCTTTTCTTCTTATTCAGTCATTTTTTTTTCTGTTGTGAATCCCCTTTTCATTATTCATCATTTCCTTGCACAAGCAGTTGGAGTTCAGAGTCCTAAAGCAACCAAAACCAAGCATCAAATACCAGCCAAATAACCAAACACAAAGCACTAAACACCAGCCAAACAACCAAACACAAAGAACTAAACACCAGCAAAGCATCCAAGCACAAAGCATCAGAGACAAGCACATTATTTCCCTTCATCTCTAAAACAATCACTCATTTAAGTAGGTCCTTCCCATGTAAAATATTTCTTTTAGCTTTTTATGGTTGATATATAAGTCCTTCATGACTCAAGGGGATATCCTTACTCCATGTTTATGGAGAAAGGATACTCCTTGAGTAGTGTCCAGGGTCATCAATGGGAAAAAGGACATGTAATGTACCCATTTCCCACTAATGATCAGAGGTCTAGGTCTTGTAGTTTTTTTAATGAACAGATGCTTTTAATTTTGGACATTTTATGTAAGAAAAATTGGTTCAGAAATTGGTGATGAATTATTAGGCCATGAGCGTAATTCTCCATTGGTAAAAATGCCTAAGAGTAGAAGTCCCCTGTAAACAATCCTAGTATCATTCCAAGAAGCTTTGTTTTCATCTTTCAAAAGGGGAATAGTACCCACAAAATTAGATTTTTTTTAGCCCTAAACCTCTTAAAAAGAGAAAACAGAAAAATGATAGCTGGTTGATTAAGAACCCAACTCAAAAGCATTTTCACACAATAGAAGAAAACCGTTGAAAAATCATGGATCATTGGCCTTGTTTTTGACCTCTTCCTCATTACCCACTCATTATATAATGATAATGCATCAAATAGCAAAAACAGTATTCATATGACAGGAATTCGCATATTTAAGACAAGGGTCAACCCACATTCATCCCTTTAGGCAGCAAAAATCGAAAACAGAAAATCTTAATCAGCCTCATCAGTAATAGTCAGGATATCATCATTCTCACTGGCTCCCAAGGTTTCATAATTTGCATAAACCAGCATATGCATTCTTCATCATCATCATGACATAATTATACATGTCAGCAGCATTTCATGCTTTCATCTGGTTAGATTAAAGTCCAACATATTAGAACACATGCCATAAAGATGTAATCATAAATCCATTTCATATTCATCCAGGGAGCAAAAATAGCCAAAAATAGTAACAACCTTCACATTTCTCATCAAACATTAGCCACAAATAGCTAGAATAGCATCATATATTTTGGTAGCCAGAAATAAAAATGCACATTTTTCATTGTCATAGTCACATGGACTCATATGGTAGTAGCATTGCACACACTAAGCAGTCCAAATCCAGGTCCAGTACACCAGCACACACACATCAATAAACCGAGAGCATTGGCAACATTTCATTTGTTTCATTTCTTACCCAAAAAAAAAAAAAGAAAAAAAAACTTATTCAGTTCAGCACACACAGAAGCACTCAGCATACACATCGACATGGGAAATTTTCAAACCCACGAACACTTAACAGGAATTCCCAAAAATTTGTTCCCAACATCCGGCACACGTAGAAGCCAATATACACGCAAGCATACATGCACATAAGTTCTCAAAAAGAATATGCTTAATCCACGCACTCAAGTCAGGCATCAGTTTTTTTTTTTTAATCACCAAGACACGATTATTGACAATCATATTGCATGCATAAGACATCAACATTTAGGAAAACATTGCAAGAGTTCAGAGACTTATCGTTAGAAACCATTTCAGAGCAGTAGATTTAGGGACTTATCATCGATCTGAAGAACCTGAGGAGAGAAATATTAGGATAAGAAAAATCTTCCTGAAACTTGAACTTGAAAAATGAAGTCAAAATAAGAAAGATCAGAAAAAAAAGGATTAACAAAAAAACAACAGCAACGTGAAAAGAGAAACACAAATCAGAGAAAAACAAAACTGAAACTGGGTTAGGGAGTGGAATACCCGAAATTGAAGGTGAGTGAGAGCTTCATCTTGGATCCGGCAACAGGATTGCGACACCGATGGTCGGACCTGTGAGGGTAGGGTAGGCTTATAAATAGACGAAGGTGTCACCAGAGAGTGAGGTCGAGAGAGAGAGAGAGAGAGAGAGAGAGAGGGTCGCCGCAGTAAGCATCAGGCATAAGGCAGGGGCGCCGGCGCCATGAAAGGCGGTGAGAGTTAGCGGCCGGCGGTGAAGTCTGGTTCACGGAAAATATGGAGAGGGGCGGCTGAAACCTAGGGTTGAGAGACAAAGAGAGAATTAGGTTAGGGATGAGTGAAATGAGATGGGGATTTTACACGGTGGGCATTAACCTAGGATGTGGAAATGTGCCAAGACCAGGTTGGGCAAGAAATCTGAGTAATAAACATTGAACCAGGCCCATTGGTGCTCTTATGGGATTTAGTTTATTTCTGATTATGGTTTTATTTTTTAGTATTAGCTAAATCTAGGTCTAATTTAAATGTTGGCCAAAAATAGAGCTTGTTTTTTTTTAGACTTCTTTTTTTTATAAATAACAAGATTTGTATATATAATTTGTTTAAAATCTTTTTAGGGTCTATAACACAAAAAAATTAGGTTTTTTTTATTCTTAGGATTTAACTTGATATGTTTTATATAAGAGCTTTATAATTTAAGTTTGGATAGCCATAAAAGTAAATAAATAAATAAATAAATAAATTACATCACCATAAAAAAATATACATATAATTTACAACAATTAGTACCCAATAGGGGCGGGGTAGGGCGACACGTCTTCCCTACACGTAATCGGTAAACGAACCAAAAAATAGAATCTCTGGTTAATAATAATGTCCAATCGCACTAAAAATCGGTTGCTGGCGACTCAAATAAAAACACAAAAAAAATGATAATGAAATTTGCACCCCCGTCGGGCTGGTTCCGACAGTGTCCGGACATTTACTTGATCCCGAATGTATTGATGCTCACAAAAAAGTTCCAACTTGTTTTGGTGTGGCCACACTCTTATCAGTCACATTCATCAAGAGGCCGGTGATATCTTCTTAGTGGACTACTGAGTGACATATCCCTTCTGCATATCCATAACATTGCCATACTTAGTGACATACCCGAAAGTACCCATACTTGGCACCCTATTACAGGCCCTTTAGGCGTACCCTAAGTATGCGACCTCATATGCAACACCATCATATGGTCAGGTCAAAGGATCCATACAAGTACTACACTAGAATCACTTGTGATACTATACCATGTGGATTTCTCATTTAGTGGATCTATCCAGTACCATGCCCCTTTTTCATGTACCCATTAACTTGGATGACATCCCATATCCAATGACCAGTAAGATACCGCCATACAACCATATTAATGATAGTCTCTAGTTCCATTCATTCCCATGACTGGAATAGACTATGGATCTCTTTATGGTCATATCGTTTTCCCTATCCATGGTCTTACTGCCAAGTGCATGACACTTGTCAACATGGATATGGATATGTCCATTGGATACTTCATTTAAAATATTGCACAAGATATATATAATAAATGAATTAATGGCTTTATTAATGACATAAAATATATATAATACATGAATCCAATAAATGTACAATACAAATACAAGGTCCAATGCCTCGGGACTAGGGCATATCCAACATTAATTTCAACATGCATATAATATATTACACCATGTAACATATTATTTACATTTAATCAAAGTTGATTTGACCAATTAATTTAACCCATGAATTAAAATTGGATCTTCACAAAATAAACTCATATGTAAACCTATACATATGAAATATTTCCACCTAGGAAATAATCTCATAAATTAATTCATTGAATTAATTATGAGAAGGCCAATACAAATATTAATTTTATTATTATGATCAATCCAATTGATCTTTATAATATAATTAATATAATCCTCTCTCTCCAGTGCGTATGCTCCACGTATACAGGTGATTCCTTAAGTCCGTGTTCAGACGTTCAATGTGTATGATCCCGTGGGCCCATCTTTATGTTGGCAGTGGGCCTATGGCCCACAGACTGCAGGCGGGATCTAACAAGCCATTGCAGCCCCCAATTAAGATGGAGATGGCAGTCCAATTGAAATCATAACCCTGTAGTTTAAACTTGTATATCCCATGTCATCGATATCGGTGTCCAACACAGAGGTATGGATTGATCACCCTCTTTTGTGTTCGGACATTTACTTGATCCCGAATGTATTAATGCTCACAAACAAGTTCCAACTTGTTTGAGTATAGCCACACTCTTATTAGTCACATTCATCAAAAGGCCGGTGATATCTTCTCAGTGGGCTACTGAGTGACAAATCCCTTCTGTATATCCATAGCACTGCCATGCTTAGTGACATACCCGAAAGTACCCATACTTGGCACCCTTTTACAGGCCCTTTAGGCGTACCCCTCAGTACGCGACCTCGCATGCAGCACCATCATATGGTCAGGTCAAAGGATCCATACAAGTACTACACGAGAATCACTTGTGATACTATACCATGTGGATTTCTCGTTTAGTGGATCTATCTAGTACCATGCCCCTTTTGCATGTACCAATTAATTTTGTTGACATCCCATGTCCAATGGCTGGTAAGAGACCGCTATACAACCAGATTAATAATAGTCTCTAGTTGCATTCATTCCCATGACTGGAAAAGACTACGGATCTATTTATGGTCATATCGTTTTCCCTATCCCTGGTCTTACTTCCAAGTGCATGACACTTGTTGACATGGATATGGAAATGTCCATTGGATAATTCATTTAAAATACTAAACAAGATATATGATAAATAAATTAATGCCTTTATTTATGACACAAAATATGTATAATACAAATATCCAATAAATGTACAGTACAAATACGAGGTCCAATGCCTTGGGATTAGGGCATGTCTAACAATATATGCCCTATTTCAAGGTAAAATACAATTGCACATGTCTTTCTTTTATAGAATTATATGTTATAAGTCACATTCTTTTGACTATTTTATTAGTAATATATTTATATTTATTTCAGAATTTTATTGGAGCAATTGATGATATTCACGTATATGCACATGTGAGTTTTGCTGAGCAAGTGCTTTTTTTTGGTAGAAAAGGAATACCAACACAAAATATTATGGTTGCATGTAGTTTCGATATGCAATTTACCTTTGTGTTAGTAGGTTGGTAGGGCACAACACATGAATGGATTTCTTAAACATTACAGAGGGGTAAGATATCATCTTCTTGATTTCAGATGTGGCGAACCACCGAGAGAGTATCAAGAAACTTTTAATAAAGCACATTGATTCTTAGATGTTGTATGGAGAGGACTTTTGGGGTATGGAAGCAACGATGGAAGATATTAAGAGATATGCCCGCCTATCCATTTGTAATTCAAAGGGATATTGTTGTTGCATCAATTGCATTGCATAATTTCATTCAAAGACATTCGTTAAATGATCCGGTTTTTACAAGATTTGATGAGGCGCCTATTTTTGTGCCACAAGACATATTTGAAGATGTTAACAATGATTCTTTATCTCAGGAGAATTCTAGTAATAGTAGGGTTATAGAAATGGATTCCATTCACAATGAGATTGCTTTTTCTTTTATGGCACAGAGAAATTAGCAACAATTATGTGTTGATTAATTTTTCGATTAACTTATTATATTTGTGTGGATAATTATTGAAAAAAATTATTACTTTATACTAGTCACTGCTAATTAAAATAAATATGTCGTTTATTTATATAATATGTATGTGATGGAGAGATTAATACAAAAAAATATTAATATTTAATAATATACAAACCAATAAATAAAATACAATTTTATTTTATATAATGTGTGTGAAAGAAATTACTAATTTCTAATATTATTTAGTTAATTAAATTAAGTTAAAATTAATTTATATCATATATGTCCTTTTATACATTAACGACACTTTTGTAAACAGTTTTACTAAACACCTCACGAACTGCTTATAAGAATAAAGTCACTTCAACAAAAATTATCAAACACTTATCAGTTTTCCCAAACATCACTTTTTCTGATAGCACTTTCACAAATAGCAATGCCAAACTGGCCCTTAGAAAATTGTAACCAATGGTTTAGTGACAACACCTAATGAGTATGGAGTGGGGGCTGGGTGTTCGAATCCTACTACCTCTGAAAACCTAATTCAATAAAAAAAGAATTAAAAGATTGTGAAAGTGCTAACCAAAATCTCAATAAGTCAGAGCATTTACACAAGAATTCTCTTTAATTACAAGAGCTTTACATGGTGATCTCATTATCTCTCCAGTAGCTTGTGCCTCTCACACCTCTATCGAATGCGAAATCAATACTAATCGTAGTTGTTCCAACCACCTGCTTTCATCTCCTCCGCCTATCTATCTTCACCGCATAGAACCATAGTTTTGTTTTGATGGCTTCTCTCGATGGCTTTTTCTATACATCCAATAGGCTTAGTATGAACTCGGATCCAACAGCCAACTTGATGAAAAATTTGTTGATGATCAGTAGCAATTGTTAATATATCATATTAGTGTAATTTTGTTCCGCTAAAAAATTTGTTACTCCCTATGTTTTTCAACATTTACACCAGTTTGTCCATATATGTATTTTAAAGTCCTTATCTTAATCAATTCTGTAGTCATTCCATTTATTTTCCCATATGAAAGTACAAAACTACCCTTAATTATAAGTAAAAAATATATCTTCTAGTTTTCAGTTTTAATTAAAACATTTCTAATAAAGTTTTTGTAGTACATATATGTACACTAATATTTTTATACTTGTATGTAATAATTATATTTATTTCTAAAACACATGGAATAAATAAAATATTGTAATATGTAAACTATAAGAACTAATAAATTATTAGTATTTACCTAAGGGGATAATTAAGAATTTATTCTTAGAGTTTCTTTTTTATGGAAAACCTAATTGGTCTCATTTTGTTGTTTAGACCGTTTAGTGTTAAAGTTTTATGCATTGCCTATTGGAGAAATTTTACAAAAAACCTAGTTTACATGACAATTTTTTAACATTACATTTATAGAAAATTTTTAGCGTAGAATTTTAAATGACAATCCATGACAACTATTTATTATCGCATAAATTTTTTGTCAGACAATTTATACTGTTATGCAATAACTTTTGTTATCAAACACGTTGTAATGATTTTTTGACGTTTCATTCTTTAATTTACTATTATCTTTTGTAAAATTTAGAGTCATTTTTAACGATTTTCACCTCTTAACTTGAAATTTCTTGACCCTTCTCACTTTCTTGACAAACCTCTTTGGGCTCTTCGGTTTATAAAAGGGAAAATTAGCTAATATGTGTATAATTTCGTAGTATTATTCTTTCTAGCACCCCCTCCTTATTTTTTTAAAACCTTGTAGTTATTTTATTTTTCTTTTTAACCATTTTACAATCTTTAATATATATTAATTAATAATGGTAGTTTTTATCAATCAATTAGGATAAATTATCCAACAGAATATCAAAACTCAATCATTTAGATATTATCTTCACCGATATTATGTATTATTAAATATTACCCAAAATTATTTTATATATCTTGTTTTCACCATATCTTTTTTCTACTTTAAACTTTCAAGTGAAAATAACCATTTCAAGAGAGGAAGAGAACACTTCTTGTTCTCATCATCATCAACATCACTACTAATTCACTGAGTCCATGGTTTCTCCCATTTCAAAATTTCTTAAAACCTTCATTAAGTCATGCTAGTTTGCTCCTCTCTTTTCTTCCTATTGAATCAAAACACATAATTCAGGAAGGCTTCATTATCAAAGCCAATGTATGTGTTTCTAGATTTGTTTTGATTTAAAATTTTTCTATGTTTTATCTTTTATTGAATGCAAAACTTAATTTTCTATTAATTTTGTTTTCAATTTTTTTTTTTGGTTTGGTTCCTCTGTATTTAGATTTAAGGCTTGATGGTTTTACGTAGTTAATGACTTAATGGTCCTAATTCTCTGTATTTAAATATGTTTAAATATATGTTGATGGTTTTATGTTGAATATATATTTAAATGTAGTTTATTTTTATTTGTTATCATATTAGTGATAGGAATATATGTATATATGTATTGTTGTATCGTAATATAATTTGTATAGGGACATATTTGTATGTTCTTCACTTGTATTGTTGGGTATAAATTCCCAATCTCAATTCAATATCAGTATGGGGTTTTCCACATCTATCATGGTATCAGAGCACCAAAGGGGCGTAAGAACCGATCGATCCTTCGCAAACCTTAACCTGCTTTGTTTGCCCCTGTTTCGATCATCAACAGGTTTCCATTTGATCTGCAGAGTCACCAACTGACTTCGTTTTGATCTGCAGAGACGATATTGTTTGGATGTCGATTTTCTCTATTCGATTCCTTCCCCTGTTTTCCTTTGGCAGCCCCTGTTTTCTTTATCAATCAACATCGATGTCGACCACAGCAGCACTGGTTTCTGCTTCGACTGTAGCAACTGTACCGGCCGCAATCCCGCCTCCGCTTCCCACCTTGTCCCCTCAGATGCTGGCCAAATTGACAACTTCTAACTTTATCTTATGGAAAGCGCAAATCCTGCCCATGATCAAAGGAAGCGGACTTGATGGTCATCTTGACGGAACAGAGCCTATGCCAGCCCAATACGTAGTAAACAGCACAAAAAATTCAGAATATACAAATAAGTCCCTATACAAATTATATTTATATTGTATTTATGAAATATTGATTGTGATTGTAAAAATTTTTATCTTAAACATTGTTATACATTTACATTATAATTATGTTATATATATGGTATATTTATTCTATATTTATACATTTACATTATATTTATGATATATATATGGTATATTTATTCTATATTTTTTTTTTGAATGAAACGATAATTCATTGAATTAAATCCGTGTGTAAGGCATCACGGATAAGTTGAGGAGGGTTGTGAAACCACACCCTAGTACATGTCGAAGAACCAGCTGCCTTTGCTAGACAATGGGCAACCTGATTCGCAGACCAATTAACATAAACAAAACAAACATCTCTTGTCTAATCCACAAACTCATAACAATCATCAAGTAGGAATCCCACCCCATTTTGATAACCAATACTATTATTCAAAGCATCAACTACCAATTTCGCATCTAATTCAATTATAACATTACGGAGTTGCAATTCCTTTATCCAAGATAGAGCTTCCCGGCAAGTCATGATCTCGGCTTCGAAAGCCGTGGATGCCCCTGTCAATAAAGTACATCGTGCTGCCAAAAAAGTTCCGTTTTCATTCCGTAGCACCCCACCAAAACCAACAAATCTGTTTTGCAAAAAACTTGCATCAACATTACATTTGATAAAGCCGTTCGGAGGGGGTCTCCATCGACCACCATCCACCGACGGGTGTGTGACTGGTGGCGCTGCAGATGGCGACATCTGGGCTAGCTGCCACTCCTGCACAGCACCAGCCGCTTGCTGACGAATGTTATTGCAAGAAATTGCCTCATCGCGCCATAATCTGCCGTTTCTAGCTAACCAACAACTCCAGGCCCCTGCAATGATTTTAATTTTCAGCAGCTCATCTAGATTATCAAACACTTGCAGCACCCAATCAATAAACTCTAGGTCCCCATGCATAGCGTCAATCTCAGCAATGCTGTTCCACACATCTGCAAGACAAGGACAGTAGAAAAGGCTATGAATTATTGTCTCATTACTAATCCCACACATCACACAGGTCGTATCGATCTCCATCCCCTTACGCTGGAGATTACACTTGATTGGTAAACAATTCCGCAGGCATCTCCACCAAAAAGCACGCATTCTTGGTGGAATTTTCAGAGACCACACCGCCTTCCAGTTCACTTTTGAAATCTGATTCGGAATTCTATACTTGTTCATTTGATCGTAAGAAGCACTCTTAACCGAATACTGACCCCTTGCTTCAAAAACCTAACTATATCGATCCGTAACATGACGAATAGGCAAAGGAATTTTTAGAATTAAATATTTATCCCTCTGCACGAAAATTGATCCAATCAACTGTAAATTCCAGGTCCTACTATTCGGCAGCAGTAAATCCTTAACTAATAGTGTTTCTCCTCCTGGAATGATCGATGTCTGAATACAAGGTTTATCAACATCCGGTAACCATGGATCACGCCACACTCGAGTATTAGCTCCATCTCCAATCACCACCCGTAAGCCATTTCTGATAACAGGGATCGCCGCCACCAAACTTTGCCAAACAAAACTATCATTCTGTTTATAAACTCCCTGCAGAACATCATAATTAGGGAAATATTTAGCCTTGAAAATCTGAGAAACCAAAGATTGAGGTTGAGTAATGAATCACCATAGGGTCTTCCCAAGGAGTGCTAAATTATATTCCCTAATTTTCCGAAAATTTAACCCCCCCATCCTCCTTTGATGCACACATGTTTACCCACGACATCCAATGTATAGCTCGCCGACCTATGACATTATTATCCCACCAAAACTCGTTAAGCATCCGCTCAATACTGTCACAGATCCCTCCTGGGAGTAGAAAAATGACCATAGCATATACAGGCAAAGCCTGTGCCACTGATTTCAATAACACTTCTTTTCCCGCTTGTGAAATACCCCTCCGTCGCCAACCTTGAATTCTGGCCGATAATTTATGGAGGACAAAGCCAAAAGAATCCATCCTTTTCCGTCCCACATTCAACGGTAAACCCAAATAGGTACCATGATCAAGAACCTTCTCAGTATTAAGCAAGCAACAAATACATTCCCGAATTCCCCTATCTGTGTTAGCACTGAACATCACATTTGATTTATGAAAATTTATAATCTGACCTGAAGCCTGAGCATATAAAGTAAATGCTCGCTTCAAATTACGGGCCTCTTCCTGCGAAGCTTTGAAATAGAAGATGCTATCATCTGCAAAAAATAGATGCGATACCATCGGGGCACCTGTGACCACCCTACATCCGTGTAACCATCCCCTGTCAACCCAACAATTCAGCATCGATGATAATCCTTCTGCACAAAATAAGAACAGAAAAGGTGACAATGGATCTCCTTGCCTTACTCCACAGGTTGGCCGAAAAGTCTCAAAATGTGCACTCCTATGGCTGATTTGATAAGACACTGTAGTAACAATTTGCATTGCTAATTTCACAAAATCCTCCGGCACACCTAATTTCCTCATTATTTTGTCAACGGAATATGAATTGATATTGATTGCAGTTTTCTTTTTGCTCGAAGAGAAGAGATTTTTATATGTACAAATTCTTTTAATATCTTAATTTTCTATCTATATGTTAGTTACATAAGAAATCTATTTAGTATATTTTTAATATATTTATTATAGTGTCTTATCTATTTTTATATTATCAATTTATGATATTTTAGCTAAAAAAATAGGGATTTTATTGATTCTTTTATTGTCCACATAATAATAAAAATATTGTTTCCATAGTTTGGTTATTAAAAACTTTATTATTAAACATGGGCCATTTTAAAGAATTTTTCAAATAAACTTGCTAATTTTCCCTCCATAAAAGTCGGTGAGTCCTTATAAAATACAAAATGAAAACACTAATTTTCTTGCATAAATAATTTATTTAAATCTTAATTTGCTTATAAAGGGAATGTATGTGTTTCTTTTTTAAATTTTAATCTAACTCAAAATTTAACTTAACTAATTAAAAACTCTTACGATTTGAGTCACCTTTGATTATTAGTGATTCAAATTAATTTTTTTTATTTTTTGTTATACATTTTTATGCTATAATGTAGTTTATTACCTCAAATAGGATTACAATTTTAAGGGCTTAAATACATACATGAGTTGTAAAGGAATACAAATACTAGCGCTCTCTTTGATTCAATTGTTGTTCTTTGTTGTTTGCTATTGCGGTTAGCTGTTTGCTAATTAATAAGTTTTTGGTATAATTACAATAAATTGTTAACGCTAGAATGCAAAATGACTAATATAGACATGTAAATAAAATCAAATGAATATGTAATGCAATATTTTAGAAGATAGAATAATTACAAAGGGAATAAAGCTTAGACCATAAATTACTACAAAAACTTATGTTCGGCAATTCACACCTTTAATCCACGATGTATATATCACATAATATAAATTATTTGCTAAGAAAAGAACTTCTGCTATCATTATAAAGCTAATTACTTATCATATTCATAAGTTTTTTTTTTTCTTTGGTCGGCAAACTTTAATATAAATAACTCCAACATCTTCTATTTGCAGAAAAACAGAAAACAACAGTTGTCGGAAGGAGTAAGAAGGATAAAGATAATTAATAAATAACTAAATTACAAATTTGAATGAGGGATAAGATACCTGAATTATTTGTTAATCCAAAAGATGGATCAATCATCAATAACTGAGAATATAACTTTCTTCACCATTTAGAAATGTGGACTGAAGAAGAAAAAAATTGAAGACTCACTGCTTTATGAATGTCCAACGAAGAAGAAAGCTGAGCCTTTTAAAGTTAAACAACCGTACTACTATAATTTTTTTTAGTCCTACGAGGTGATCTAATTGGACCCGTACCACCGCAGCGGGTACCTTTATATCTAAATCCATAGCCAGACTAGTTCCCGCTTAAGACGTGTCAGATCCATTTTTGGTGTACCTCTCCCAAAGATGTTGGTACCAACGCAAAGGTCTGAAACTGAAGTCTCTTTACTTTTTGGTGAAAAGATAAAATGAATATTTATTTTTTTAGCTTTTGATATTCCTGAAATTTTACATATACCATATTTAAGATTTTGAATTGAATTAATAATTTTTTTAACACATTTCTTCTTGGTGGGATGCACATGCACATGTAATTAACAAAATTTAACCGAAGGATCAAGTAACTTCGTCTGTGAAATTAAATTATAGGCCAAATACATAGATACTCCCTGAATTTGTCCAAAAACACCTACTACCCTCTTGAACTTTTAAAATGTCCTAATACCCCCTTGAACTTTAAAAAGTGACCCAGTTTACCCCCTTGCTGCCACATGTCACTCAATTATTGATTGTCTCATGTTTTCAAAGCAAACTCTGGTTTTTATAGGACTTAGAGGGACAAACTGGGACAATTTTAAGAAATTCACAAGGGGCATTAGGAAATTTTTAAAGTTCAAGGGAGCAGTAGGCGTTTTTGGCCAAGTTCAAGGGTATCTATGTATTCGGCCTAAATTATATTCCACGACATACATTTTTTAAAGCTAACGTGTTTGGGTTTAATTGGGGGTTAAAATTTCGAAAATATATAAACAAAAGTTTATTAATTTGTGTAAATTTCTCAAAAATTTTAGCGGAAAATTTATATAATATCCTAACTGTAAAAAAAAAAAAAAAAAAAGGAGTAGTGGATAATAGTCTAGAATGCATTACAACGCATAAATTATATACTTTCTTGATACATTTTGAACCTCTTTAACTTGAGTAGAAAAAAAAATCTAACCGACACGATTTTAAGTTTGATCCTTTTGCCCCTTCAAGTTGATTAAAATGTGTATTTTGCACTTATTATATCATATGTGGTGTTGATGTGACTAAAGGTGTGTATTCATATATTACTCAATCACATCGACACCACGTAAGATATGATGGGTGCAAATACTCATGTTCATCAAGTTGGCAAAGCAGAAAGGTCAAATTGGTTTACCACCTACGACACTGTAGGAAAAATGTGAATTACAGACCGAGCTAATCCATGCTTATGCTGTTAGACTGAAATTCCATAGTTAGCGACGGAAAAGAAACGGTCTAAGTCGCTGGCCACTAAAAGTTTAAGATTGTTTTTCATTGAAAACAGTTGCTAAGTTTGAGACTATCGTTGTTTCCAAACGACGGCCAAATTTGCAATTAAATGTTGATAGCAAAGTGGTTTTAGGCGCTTAGCTGGGAATTCGATTATGGTTGTTTGGTTATGAATTACCTTGGGAAGTTTATTTTTTCCTCGATAATTTCTTTTTGTGTGCATGAATTATGTATATTAATATTATTAAATTATAAGATTATTAATTATTTTATGAAATCATAACAAATACTTAAGCAATGCAATAGAGTTAATTAAATGAAGTCAGAATTCCATAATGATTATACAACAAATGTATAGATTAACATAAACAGAATAAATAAACAGACTTACAGTTTATATGCATCGGAAACACGTTTATGGAATGGATCTGAACTACACGAGAAACCAGATCATTCTGGTTGCATTTTCTACGAGTGTATGAATACACTGAGTACAGGCTATCTCCGTGAATTCTTCCGATGAACAAAGAAGTATATCGTGTTTTTTCTCTAGGGATGTTTTCCCCGGAACTAGAAGGAATCTCTACGATTCTCTCATCCTATCGAAATAGAGAAACTTCTTCTCTATTTATAGTGGAAATCCCAACTTCCATCTATGTATAGGGTCGGACCAAATTACATATTTGGTCCCTGTAATTTACACATAATTACAGTTCAGTCCCTGCCATTCCAAATGTCATGGGCGGACCACAAACCAACATCTCCCACTCGCACATGACAAGACACACTTTCATTGCGATTGAGCTCATATACTTCTTTCAATTCTTGTTCGATTCACACGACCAGTCAACGTAACAGTTAAACCTTTGAAGCTTTCCTTCATCGTTCCACCTTTAGCTTAACGTGACTTCCCCCTAGTCCATTTTCCATGACCACTATTTTCGACTCACTTTTGATCTCATGAAAACATTCATATACACTGCATACCTTTTCCATGAAAAAGTATTGAGCTCGAGTGTTATATGATTACTAAGTGACATGTTACTGAAAATATACTTCCTTTCTATAAATAACCTTCCGCCATATGTCCAATGCTTATCTGACTGGTCCTTATATGCCCGTTCATAGCTAACGAAGCCTGGTTTAGGGTTCCAATCAAGTTAATCATTAGACATATCCTTCTTGTTATTTACAAGAGTCCTTAAGGGTGAACTTGAAACTCATAGTTTCATTTGGGTCTCACAATAGGAAAGTTGAGATCAATTTTTCCATCCCTTGGTCGGCTCTTACACATATTAAACAAATATACCATAGTGTTGATCCATGCAGGATGTATGTTTCATGAACACTATGCGAAAGCATTCAGTCTCTGGATATGACTCATGTATCAAGACCTCTAGTCCACTTTTAAGCCTTTCACAGGATAGCTTTCGGTATCAACGAAATGATGATATTACACAAAATATCATATATGGAGTAACTCACACTCCCACTTTTACCTATGAACACACAATTCATAGTAAAAGATTCATCCATGTGAGTAGATGACATTTCGCCAACATACTGAACTATACTTAATAGCTCTATGTGCATCGCTTTAAATAGTGAATGAATATGAACACAACAAATAACTCACATTCTATTCCAATAGAATTTACCAAAGTTATTACAATTGTTCAAAAACAACAACATGTTCCTATAACCTACGAAGACCAAATTCCAAAATGTGTTTACTAAAAACATTTGGAACTATTGGCTTCGTTAACGAATCTGTAATCATATCACCAGTTGGAACATGCGCTAAACTTATTTCTCTGTGCTACTTTGTCTTTAACAAAATGATAGTTTATATCGATATGCTTGCTTTTCCATGATAACAAGGATTCTTGGAATAAGTTATCAATGCAGTGCTGTCGGAATAGATAGTTGTATATTTCCCTTTAGGTAATAGATCCAAAAGATCTATGAAGCGTTTTAACCAAACTGCTTCTTGTACTGCAGCTGCTATAGTTACATATACCGACTCCATAGTCGATAATGCCACGCAAGCTTGTTTCTAGCTACACCAGGAAATTGCACCATTTCCTAGAGTGAAAATATACCCAGACGTGGACTTCCTCCAGTCTTTATCAATTCCGTGACCAGCATCTGTGTATCCCTTTAGCTGCAGATCCTTTCCTTGGTAATAAAGGGAATAATTTGAAGTCCCCTTCAAATATCTCAATATCCTTTTCACTGCTGCCCAATGCTTCAAACCTGGATTAGCCTGATAACGGCTTGCGAGACCCACCGCAAAACCTATATCAGGTCGTGTACAAATCATAGCATACATCAAGCTACCAATTGCACACCTATAAGGAATTCTCTCCATCCTTTTAGTCTCTTTTGGAGTCGTGGGAAACATACTAGCGATCAGTTCCATACCTTTTTAATAGGGGTTTGGATCGAGATCACAATGAGCCATACCAAACCGTTCTAAGATATACGTCTCTTATGAAAGAGCCAATAATCTCTTAGATCGATCTCTTGAGATCTTAACCCCAAGAATGTAATTAGCTTCTCCTAGATACTTCATCTCAAATTTAGAAGACAACCAAGTCTTTACTTTCTTAAGTAAGGAAGTGTCATTTCCTGCTAACAAAATATCGTCAACGTATAACGTTAGAATGACAAACTTCCCTTTGTTTTCACGCTTGATGTAGACACACGAATCTACATTAATCACCTTAAATTGCATTGATATAATCACTTCATGGAAACAAAAATACCATTGTCTTGAAGACTGCTTATGGCCATAAATTGATCTTTTCAACTTACAAACATTATGTTCTTGACCCTGGACAATCAAACCTTCAGGTTGAACCTGTAGGCATTCGTCACAGGAAACCGATCGATGAAAGCGGAAATACACATTGATTTCCTCGAATCCGGTCCCAGGAGCTTAAGATGTAGAAATAAAAAACATAAAGCACAAAGGAGAGAGTATAAAGAACTTACCACAAAGTCTCTCAAAGAGACGGATGCGAACTGTAGGAATCAAAGCAGACTCCCTCCAACATCACGTACATGAACGGCTCTCGGACCGAAACCCGTGCTAACGACTCGGACAATTTCAAAGAGAGAGAGAGAAGGGCGGCACACTTAAGACTTATGGATGTCCTCTATTTCTTTCCAAAAGAAATAAGCCATCTCTCTCAAGTAAGCACCCAAGTTTCTTTCCAAAAGAAACAATCCATAAAAGGTGGGCAAATTATTTTCTTAAAACCCCAAGATATGGACAGCCAAAAGATGGAGAAAAAGTGGCTTCACATTTTTCCCAAAGAGATGGGATAATGTAAAAACAAAGAAAGCAAAGTCCAACTTTCTTTCTCTTAAGTCAAAACCATGACTCATCACTTTTCACTTCTTATCATCCACCAAATGTGGCGGCCAAGCATGGATAAAATGATGGCAAAAACTTTTCCATCCTTAGAAAATGAGATGGATGAGTATAAAGTAACAAATATCCATTTTGTCACTAAGCATGACTCACCACTTTCCAATTGGTCCAAAAGAGGCAAAGTCTCACTTTGCTTCCTTTAGTCCAAATGGTGACTCACCCTACTCATCCTTCCACATTCGGCCAACATACAAAAATGGTGATCTCACATTCATCATTTCCTTACCATAAGGAAAAGGAAGATGCAAGGTCGCAAAGTCCAACTTTGCTACATCATATGTCATACCAATGACTCACCATTCTTTAATTGGTCCATAAGAATATGTCATCATCATTTTTGTCCATAAAATGACTCACCATTCTTACCAATTCCATGCAAGATTTCGGCCAACATATCCCACTAAATGTAGACTTTATTCCTTTAAAGTCCAAGCCTAATTTTAATCCCATTGATTTAATTAATTTCAAATGCAACTTTAATTTAACATGTATGCATATATATATTATACCATATAATATATTACATACATTGAAATTAAAATTCATTTGACCTATTAATTTAATCAATGGATTAAATTAGACACACATAAAATGAGATGCATGTAAACCTATACATGTAAAAATATTTCCACCTAGGAAAAAATCTCATAAATTAATTCATTGAATTAATTAAGAGAAGGCCGAAATTAATACTAATTATATTATTTTGATCAATCCAATTGATCTATATAATATAATTAATAAACCTCTCTCTCTTCAAACGTGTATACTCCAAGTACACACTTAATCCGACTAGTTAAAGTCTAGACGTTCAATGTGTACGATCCGATGGGCCCGTCTTTATGTTGGCAGTAGGCCAAGGCCCACAGACTACAGGCGGGCTCTAGCAAGCCACTATAACTCCTAATTAAGATGGAGATAGCAGTCAAACTGTCACTGTAACCCTATAGTTTGAACTTGTATGTCCCATGTCACTGATATCGGTGTCCAACACAGAGGCATGGAAGTATCACCCTCTATATGTGTCCGGACATTTACTTGATCCCGAATGAACTGATGCTCACAAACAAGATCCAATCTTGTTTAGGTGTGGCCACACTCTTATCAGTAACATTCATCAAGAGGCCGGTGATATCGTCTCAGTAAATTACTGAGTGACATTCCCTTCTGCATATCCATAGCACTGCATGCTCACTGACACACCCGAACGTACCCATACTTGGCACCCTTTTACAGGCCCGTCAGGCATACACCAAAATGTGCCACTTCACATGCAGCACCATCATATGGTCTGGTCAAAGGACTTATACAAGTACTACACGAGAATCATTTATGATACTATACCATGTAGATTCCCGTTAAGTTGATCGATCCAGTACCATGCCTTTTTTGCATGTACCCATTAACCTTGTTGACATCCCATGTTCTATGACCAGTAAGACACTGCCATACAACTAGGCTAATGATAGTCTTTAGCTCCATTCATTCCCATGATTGGAACAGACTACGGATGACTTTATGGCCATATCGTTTTCCCTATCCATAGTCTTACTGCCAAGTGCATGACACTTGACAACATGGATATGGATATGTCCATTGGATACTCTATTTAAAATATAGCACAAGACATATAATAAATAGATTAATGCCTTTATCTCTTGACACAAATTGTATAATACATAAAGATCACATTAATGTACAAATGTATTATACAAACACAAGGACCAATGCCTCGGGACTAGGGCATTTCCAACAGAACCATATAGATTTCTTCATTCAGTTTGCCATTTAAGAACGCAGTCTTTACATCCATTTGATGTAATACAAGGTCCATACATGCTACTGTAAGCGCCGGAATTTTCCGTCCTCAAAAAAAAAAAAAAAGTGCGTGTGTCACACGACTGTAACGTCGGAGCAGGTGCAGGAGCCCATACCTCTACAGCAAAAAAATGGAGGAGAGAGGGGAGCAATTAATGCTCCGCCTCTTGCAGCAAGAAAGTAGGATAAGAGGAGAAAAGAAAGAGAAGATAGGGGACTTTTGGCTTTGGAATTGCTGATCTTAGAGAGAGAGATTTGGGAGAAAAAGGGAGGAAAAGGAAAATACACAACTTCAAGCATTCTTTTTCTACTCTTTTTCTTGTTAAATCTTAAGGTTTGGATTAAAAATCTATTAGAAATCAATAGGTTAATAATCTGACTCTCTAAACAAATTAAATTTCGGACTAAAAACTCTAAGAATCCTAAGCATTTTGGAGATTTTGGACCAAAACTTCTCAACTTCAATTCAAGAGGAAAAGAGAAAATTTAAGTGGATTGGTGCGACGCCAGGGGTCATTCCTACGGTGGATTAGTGCCTAAGAGGTAAACACACTTCATTCTCTCTTTTGTTCATGCTTTCTGGGTGATTGGATGTGATTTGGTGCATTTTATTTCAATTTTTACGTTTTCTATTTCTGGAAATCAAGAACAGTCGTGCGACTGTTCTTGAGTTGATGAACAGTCGTACGACTGTAATTATAGTCGTACGACTTAGTTACAGTTGCATGACTACAGTGCTCCTTCAGGAGCAGAATTTCCATTTTAATCCCTAAAAATTTATAAAAATTCCTAAAATTCAGAAAAATCAAAAAATATCAAAAATGAATTTTGTTGTGTGCATTCACTAACTTATATTTAATTTCCAGTAAAATTGCATTTAGAACAGTACAACAATGGAGACCCGATTCTCTTGAAAACCGACCCACCTCACATGTTAAAATTAAATTAAACTGGAAAATGTTTTCAAAACGATTTTCTCATAAAACCAAAATACAGAGACGTTTCAAAATGTTTTCCAGGTCTAACCGAGCCGGCTAGCCGAGCCGACCCGGTTATCTCCCTAAATGCATGCCCTCGAATTCTAATTTCCCAATTCTGTCATATTTGAGTCCTATTTGTGGCGTGCCGTAAACTGTGCTAACCCTCTGTTTTGCATTTTTTTTATTTTATTTTTCATTTTTGATGTATTTAATAGAATTATTTGTGTATTTTAGGCGATTGTAATTTTTAGCTAAATCGTGTATTTTAGGCGGTTGTAAAAGTGAAGTTGAGAGTTTTCATTTTCTATTCGATTGGGTTCTAAGCCACTTAAATATTTATTGTTTTACTTTATTTTTATTATAACTGTATGCGCGCTGTATGCTTAATTTAATGCAATAAAATTGACTTTTAGAATTATGAAATACCATCTATGAACATTGGCCGTATTTATTTTAATTAGACACGAAACAAGGGACTTGTTCGGACCTAGATTTTTGGATAGTGTAGCCGCCGTTTGTTCGGTTCAGCTACGTTATAAATTTCCCGGTTGAGCTAAGCCGGGTGGCGACTCCTACAATATTCATCGAGACTTAGGTCTCGGTTCTTTTAAGAAATAATTCATTTTCCCAAAATCGGATTTCCATTTATAAAAACTCCACGCGAGGGAGGGTTGCCCGATCTCGAAGCTCCCTTCCAAATGAGTTTCGCGTTCCGTTGAAAACGTCGTCCGCTCGCAGTAGCGACTCCGCTGGGGACTTTCTTACAAAAAGTTTTCTTAAAAACTTAAAAGAATTTGACAAGCCCTGAAAAGTGTCTAACTAAAATAAGGTGGATGATTCTTGATTGGTATTTTATTTTGCATTCTTTTAGTTAGAAATGCTTGCATTACGTTAAGTATCCATTTTTAGCCCGGTGGATTGTTGAAGTGTCGCCTAAGTTCCTCTTGGTCTTAGGGGCACATATACAAAACACCACCCATAGCCTCGTACAAGCCCCTTCGTTCGGACCCTTGAGTGGGGAGAAGTGAGGAGTATATCTTGCTATGGGAGCCTTGATTTTAACCAGACTTGGATCGAACTCAAATAGGCAACCTTAGTTGGATTCCCTTAGGATACCAAAATAAATCGTGTGAATAATATAAACCGCGCCTTCATCATCCCCGGTTGATGATCGAAGAGAACCCCACCTAGGACTCAGTTAGAATTTTTTAGACTGACCACGTTTGGAGGAATAAGGTTGGAAGAATACGTTTTGTGTGCTATGTGTTTCTCGTCATCCCGTGACACATCACGCCTCTCGACATTTCATGACATACCATAATCAACATTTTCCATACACATGACATACCATACATTAAACATTTGTGTGATAATTAACCCACATTTTTTATGCAACCACTTGCATTTTATTTTCGTGTGTGAAAACATCAAATCATCCATGTGCCATTCATACTAACCATTTCTTTTTCAGCCATGACATTATATTTGTGTGATTAGCATTTTTCCACATAAGCATACACGACATCATTGTGTATGTCACGCATTCTAACCATGTTTTTGGGCAGCCATTTGCATTATTGTGTGTCATAAGCATTCATAACATATCACTTAAATTAAATTAAGGACGTTCCAAGGATGCCTATCACGACCATTTCATTCCATAGCATATTGGGTATCCTGAAATTACCCATGTTTTGTCAATGCACTGGATTGCATTCGGCCATTTCACTAAATCATTTCATTCAATAGAGACCCCAAGGGTCTTAGGTCCATTTTCGTGTAACAAGCTACACAATGCACTTCACGACACCATCATAAACATCATATAACACCATGGTCCATATCGGACCATTGCATAACATTAATTTGTCATTCAAGGTACTCCCCGAGTTCTTAATTAGTGTGCATATAGGTTCATAACATTACCAAATCATAAAAGGTGTTCCCCGAATGCCGAACCTCTGTCCGTGTCCCTGTCACATGTGACTTTCTTATAACATCATTTCATATCATACGCCACAAAAGCATCAGAACTCTATCCATCGGACGGCCCCAGGTGACCATTTCATCTCATTTCATAGACCTACAAAGCGTCGAAACTTTATCCGTGTGTTGGCACGCACGTGACCATTTCACAAAATTCATTAAGTGCCCCAAAGGCGCCAAACCCATGTCCATGTGACGGCCCACACGTGATATTTTGTATAGCATTGGGTAACCTTGGAATGTCCCAAAAAGGAAAATAATAATAAAAAAAGAAAACCATTCATATCATCATTTCACCCATAACATCATTTTTCATCCATTCATCATAAAGCACTTTTAGTGTCTCATTGTTCATATCCCCATGCCATTCATTAATGACCCTAACACTTCTCGTATGATGCTGAGCAGGATAAACTGGAGCGACCTTGGTCGAGATCCCAAGCTTTGAGGGCTGCTAGAGAAAGAGGAGCAGTAGAACCAGAAAGTGATTCCGATTTAGGGGAAAGTGTGGAGATGGCTAATCCGACACCAAGCCTTACCGATGCCCTTTAAGATTTTCTGGGATCTCAAGATATCCGAGATATTCTTAAAGAAGAGATGCAGGCTGTGGTAAGAGAGGCTGGAGAAACCGGTGGTAGTGGAGCCGAAAAGGAAAAGGAGGCCGAATCATCCCCGCACAGTGGTGATACTTCAGCTAGTTTCAAAAGGTTGCAAGAAATAGAGGCAGCCATGGAGCAAAAAATGAAAGAAAAATGCTCAGAGTTAGATGAGGTTGTGGCCCAGCTGAAGAAGGGGGCCAGTGTCAGTGCAGAGTCTAAGAAAGGGGTGAATGTTGATGCCATGATCAGCAAGGGCATTGAGACTTTTCCCATTGGTTTCCAAGTGCCAAAAGTGCCTTCTTATAAAGGAATGGGCTCACCAGAGGCCCATGTGAACCTATACGCCCAGGTCATGCTGACAGCGGGCACCACAAAGCAGCAATTGATTAGTCTATTCCCGACCACATTGGAGGGAGGAGCACTAGGCTGGTATAACTCCTTATCAGAAGAAGAGCAGTCAGATTGGGAGGTTTTGTCAGCAGCCTTCATTAAATATTACAGCTTCAACACCAAAATTCAAGTGAAGCTGTATGACTTGGAGCGGATCAAGCAGAAACCCAATGAGCCTTTTGACGAGTATTACCAGCGATGGATGAATAAGATGATCCTTCTAAAAAACCACCCAGAAGAAGATGAACTAATACAGAAGCTAATTGATGGCAGCAAGGACATCTTCAAAAACAATATGAAGTTTCATCCGTTCAACGAGCTTAGTGAAGTCTGCAGTATGGCAATGAAAATCGAGCGGGATGAAAAAGAGAAGGCAGCCAGTCATAAGGGTGGCAGAAGCTCGGGGTACAATTCTGGATATAGATCAACTATTACAGGCAAGTCCGGTGGCGGTTCTAGCTCAAGTTCTGGTGGCAAAAGGGGGCAGACCTCAGAAGTGAAGCAAGTAGAAGTTACTAACAGAGCAATCAGAGCAGGAATCCGAGAGGACAGGGCATATCGCCTTGGGCTCTTCCTTTGGTGAAGATATTTGCTAAGTGCAGAAATGGTGGGTTGCTACAGTCCTTATGGCCATTCGAAAAACCTTCCCAGGCAGATAAGGACAATTTCTGCACATATCATGTCATTGCTGGCCACAGAACTAACAATTGCTACGAGCTGAGAGACGCCATTCAAAAACTGATAGATGAAGGGAAACTGCAAGAGCCAGCCAAGCCCAGCACGAAGACCAACCCGCTACCGGCATTTGAGAAGCTGGTCAACATGGTACATTTAGGGCTGCCAGCTAATTTTATCTTTGCCCAAGTCCTTCAAGCAAATCTCGCGATTCAGGCCATGGCAATTGGTGATGCTAAAGTCGAACCAAAACGTGAGGAGAAGGTGCAGCAGAAGGAGATCAAGCCGATAAGCTTGAATGACCTTGACTCTGAAGATGAATATGAATATTTTGGCGGAGAGGAAGCAGTTAAGCCACCGGCCATTGAGAAGCTGAAAATTCAGGAGGTCCAGTACCAAGCAAGAGACAAGTCCTCGGTAACTGGATTGGGTAGTACATCTGCACTGGAGGGGGTTAAGAAGGAAGACCTAGTTATTTTCCAATTGAAGAAGACTCCTACACAGGACAGTCTGTGGCACTTACTTATGACCTCTAAGTAGCATAGGGAGGCCTTAATCAAGAAGTTGTCGCAGATTGAGGTCTCCCCTATTGCATCTCCAGAGGCGATGTGCTTTCTACTGGATAAGGTCCATTCTGGGACTCCTGACATTATTTTTTCTGAGAAAGATCGGCACGGTGAAGGAAAGGCTCACAACAAGGCCCTTTACATTAGAGCTTATGTGGTGGATAAGGTGATGCCATGCGTTATGGTGGATGATGGCTCAGCATTGAACATATGCCTACTAAAGATGCTACCATTTTTGGGCCTGAATAAAGATGTACTGAAAAAGTCCTCAACAGAATCCGAGCATACGATGACTCCAGGAGAACAATGATAGGGACCTTTGAAACGGAAGTAGAGGTTGGACCAATTAAGTCCATGGTCGTTTTCACAGTGATAGATATCCCGATCACTTTCTCCCTACTGCTAGGAAGACCATGGTTCCACCCTCTAGGAGGTGTCCCGTCTACCTTGCACCAGAAAATTAAGTTCTCAATAGATGGCAAAATTGTGACTGTTGAGGCGGACGCCCAATCAATGATTGCTGCCGTGAATGAAGGAGTTGTCCCTTTTGGCGGATTTCAAGTTGCAATGATCGGAGAAGAGGAAACTACAGATGCTCCCCTGGTCATCTATGAAAATTATATGCCGGAGTGGCTATCCCGATATTTGCACAAGCAGAATTTTGTCCCGGGCATGGGACTTGGAATCAACTTACAAGGAGTGCCTAAGTTTAACATCGACTCGGGAAAGCCAAAGCAGTTCGGCCTTGGGTATACAGAGGAGACATCTGATCAGAAGAACCCGAGAAAGGGCAAGAATGGCAAGGTTATGATGAAACCATTCCTAAAAGCAGGATAAGGGCTATACAATGGCCAAGCTGAACCAGTAAGAGTTGGAAACATTGAATTCCCCGGCTTTGAAATATTTGCTGATGTTGTAGATTTTGGGAAAAGCCGAGAAGAACCAATAACCCCTGTGATGGTAAAAGAAGCAGCTGCTGAGTCTGATGTTCTGCAATGTGAGCCGCCTGAAGTGATGGCAAAAACAGTGGAAGTGGCCAAAGAGAAAAATGCAGAAGAAGTCTGCAATGAAGCTGCAGAATTAATTTCAGGTGCATTGACTACTGCATTAAGCAAGGCATTTGGGAAGTCCAAAGAAGGGTTTGGCGAAGAGCTAATAGCCAAGGTGAACCTGGACTCTGTGGTCGCCGAAATAGCCAAAATCATGGAACATGCCAAGGCACAGGTAGCTGGAAAAGAAGCTGAAGCAGCTGCAGACCTTGATGATGCGCTGAAGGTGAAAATGGAAGCTGAAGAAGCACAAGGCCGTCCGCCTGTAGAGGATGAAAATGATTTTGTTGTATTTGTTTCCTCCATATTCAATGTAAACGATGTACTTTATGATAAGTTCAATGCAATGAAATCTCAGTTTGCTTACTTATGTGATGTTTATCCTGATAATTCTGTGCATGCATTTAAATCACCATCAAGCATATTTAGCATACATGACACTGCATTGCATGAAATCAACATAAGTACAGATGGAAACCCCAAAATGGTATTCATTTCACATGAGCTAAAACCCCAAAGAAGAGAGAGAACTAATAAGAATATTACAGAAACATGTTAAAGCTTTCGCTTGGTCGTACGAAGACATGCCAGGTGTAGACACAGAGATAGCAGTGCACAAGATTCCAACAGACCCTAAGTTCAGGCCAGTAAAGCAGAAGCTGAGAAGATTGAGGCTAGAATGGGCTACACTGGTAAAAGAGGAAGTGGCTAAGCAGATAGTGTTGGGAATGAATCGCACAAACAAACATAAAACGCAGCGGATAAAGGATTAATCCCCACCAAGGACCCATGTACATTGCATTGAATCGGAAGGAGGGTTAAAGAATTACCTTAATTCTTTGAAGATTGAATCAAGTAGGAACCAAAATAGCTTCCCTCTACGGTTGATCCACACGGAGCAATACGTCCACCGCGTGCTAGCGCCGAGATTGAAGAACCGATTCTTCGAACGAGAGAAGAGAGAGCAGAAAATCAGATTTTCCCTTTGGCTTTTGGAGGAGAATTTCGGCTGGCTCTGTCAATGGTGGCTGGCCGAATTCTGCTATATTATTAGTGTGGAGAGTGATTAGGTTTAGGTTAATTGTTTCCTTAAATAATTAACCTAAATAGTTAATTATAATTATAACCTAATACACCTATTAGTTATAATTATATATTAACCCACACAATTTAATATTAATTCTCAATTAACATTAAATCAAATCAATTCTCCATAATACATATATGTATATATAATATTATAATTAATTATATCTCCATATAATTTAATTATAATATGTAGCATACTTTATGCAATATTAATCACATTAATATTTATATATACATACATAAATATATATCACTATATATATTTATTCTCTTTCTCATTCATAAATTATTATCCAATAATAATTTATACCCGATAAGATGAACTTCATTTTGCTCTTGTGTGTGACCCCATAGGATCATATTAATTGGCAATAAGGAAATTACCATAATGTCCTTATAGGTCACAAGCGGACTCTAGCAAGCCATTACGACTACCCAATTAATATGATTGGAATGATCCAATACCTATTTATAGAATGTCATATTCCCTTTTGTCTCATTGATATCAAGATTAATTATAAGACATGGTACACTTGTCAATCTTATATAATTAATCATATGCTTTCTCGATCTCAAAGTAAACTGTTCAGACAAATCAATTGATACTCTTATCAATTATTTGAGCACGGCCATGCATTTAACAGTCTTACTTATCGAGGGGCCCAGTGATATCGCTCTCTTGTTAGAGAGGGACAAAATCCCATATCTGTCACTCACATCCCAAAGCATGAGTCATATTGTACCCAACCACAGCCTTTATAACTACTCTGTTACAAGTAGCGTTTGACTGCGTCAAAGCACAACATGAATTCATCCCGGAATCCATGGTGACCTCAGGTCAAAGGAATCAGCTGATGACACTACTATAATCAAGATCAGTTGTGACACGTGACCATGAACTTGATCTTATAGTGGGTCTCCAGCAACATGTTCTCTAACACATTGCCCGTGAGTATAATCTGTATCTGTATACACTATATTCATCTTATGAATATCCATTATCACTCACACTAGTCTTGGTTTGTTATTATTCCCATAATAACAATCGACTAGGGAAATTTAGAATTACACAATTAATTCATGGATACATTATCATAAATACTAACATACAAATATATATGATAAAATAAGTCTTTATTAATGACTTAAGAAGATTGTTTATATAATCCAATATTGGCTTAGGGCACAATCTCTAACAATCTCCCACTTGCCCTAAGTCCAATCTCAAATGTATCTAATACCCATGGACCTAGCATGACCATCATGTACAGCTTGTGAAAGAGCTTTTGTTAGTGGATCAGCAACATTGTCTTCAGACGCAACTTTGCATATCTTCACATCTCCTCTTGAGATGACTTCTCTTATGTAGTGAAAACGCCGAAGTATATGTTTGGATTTCTGTGACACACTAGGTTCCTTAGCAAGTGATATTGCCCCATTGTTGTCACACAAGAGGCTCACAGGATTCACTATGCTAGGAACGACACCAAGTTCTTCGACGAACTTCTTGATCCAAACAGCCTCTTGGGCTGCATCTGATGCAGCAATATACTCAGCTTCTGTTGTAGATGCAGCTATCGTGCTTTGCTTAGAACTCTTCCAACTTATCGCACCTCCATTCAGAATGAACACATACCCAGACTGTGACTGCATCTGATCTTGATCAGTTTGGAAACTTGCATCCGTGTAACCATTTACACCAAGATCTTCGTCCGAGCCTCCATATATCAAGAATGTATCTTTAGTTCTTCTTAAGTACTTAAGAATATTCTTGACAGCAGTCCAGTGACTATCACCTGGATCAGACTGATATCTACTTGTCATGCTCAAAGCAAAAGAGACATCTGGCCGAGTACATACCATGGCATACATGATAGATCCTATAGCTGATGCATAAGGAATCTTATCCATGCGTTGACGTTCTTCAACTGTCATAGGACATTGCTTACGACTGAGCTTTATCCCTTGCCCAATAGGAACATTTCCTTTCTTGGATTGATCCATACTGAACCTTTTCAGTATCTTATCAATGTATGTACTCTGGCTCAGGCCTATCAATCTCTTGGATCTATCTCTATAGATCTTTATTCCAAGAATGTAGGCTGCCTCACCCAAGTCTTTCATAGAAAAACACTTTCCTAGCCAAGATTTTACTTCTTGCAAGGTAGGAATGTGATTTCCTATTAACAATATGTCATCGACATATAGAACTAGGAAAACTATATTACTCCCATTGAACTTCTTGTACACACAAGGCTCATCTTCGTTTTTGATGAAGCCAAACTTTTTGACTGATTCATCAAAACAATGATTCCAACTTCTTGATGCTTGCTTCAAACCATAAATGGCCTTTTGAAGCTTGCATACTTTATCAGGATTCTTTGGATCGACAAAACCTTCAGGCTGTGTCATGTACACATCCTCCACAAGGTTTCCATTTAGGAAGGCTGTTTTGACATCCATTTGCCATATTTCATAGTCATAATATGCTGCTATGGCAACAAGAATTCTAATGGACTTGATCATGGCTACTGGCGAGAAGGTTTCGTCATAGTCTATACCATGAACTTGTCGGTAACCTTTCGCCACTAACCTTGCTTTATAAGTCTGAATATTCCCATCCATGTCCGTTTTCAACTTGAAAACCCATTTGTGCCCTATTGCTTTAGCACCCTTTGGGAGATCAACCAAAGTCCATACTTTGTTGTCGTCCATGGATTGAATTTCTGACTTCATAGCATCAAGCCATTTTACAGATTCTGAACTAGAGACAGCTTCCACATACGTGGAAGGTTCATTCTCTTCTAACAGAATCAGATCATTTTCGTTCGTGACGAGAAATCCATATCTCTCGGGCTCATGACGAACTCTACTTGATCTACGTTGGACTTGTGTTACTGGTTCTGACTCAACAACTTCTTGTGAATCAGGTTGTTGTTCCATTTGAAACTCACTTTCAATTTGGTTATCCAGATTTTCTTGCAGGTGTACTTTACTCCCACTGATTCCTTTGGAAATAAACTCTTTTTCCAGGAATGTACCATTCCTAGCAACAAACACTTTGTTTTCACTAGGATTGTAAAAGAAATAACCTTTAGTTTCTTTTGGATAACCTACAAAGTTGCACTTCACAGATTTTGGTGCTAACTTATCTGAAATCAAGTATTTCACATAAGCTTCGCATCCCCAAATCTTGAGAAAAGACAAATTTGGTCTCTTGCCAACCCACATCTCATATGGTGTCTTTTCAACTGCCTTTGATGGAACTCGGTTCAGTGTGAATGCCGCTGTTTCAAGTGCATATCCCCAAAAGGATAGAGGAAGATTTGTTTGACTCATCATAGACCGAACCATATCCAATAAAGTTCGGTTCCTCCTCTCAGACACACCATTCCACTGTGGTGTACCAGGAGGAGTTAATTGTGAGACAATCCCACAATTTCTAAGATGATCGTCAAACTCTTGGCTCAAATATTCACCACCTCGATCAGATCTAAGTGCTTTAATTGTCTTGCCAAGTTGGTTTTGTACTTCATTTTGGAATGCTTTGAACATTTCAAAGGATTCCGACTTATGCTTCATTAGATATAGATAACCATATCTACTGAAATCATCAGTGAACGTAATGAAGTATTGAAAACCACCTCTAGCAATTGTGCTCATAGGCCCACATACATCTGTATGTATGAGCTCTAATAAGTCACTAGCCCTTTCACTGTGGCCAGTAAAAGGACTCTTGGTCATCTTACCCATTAAACAAGACTCACAAGTGTCATATGTTTCAAAAACATCTAGACCCAAAATTCCATCTTTATGGAGTTTTGAAATGCGTTTCTCATTAATGTGTCCTAGACGACAGTGCCAGAGATAAGTAGGATTCACAACGTTTGTTTTTATCCTTTTGGTATTTATGTTATATACATGCTCATCATAACCTTCACTAAGGTTCAATAAATAAAGACCATCATGTAAATCCGCATTTGCATAAAACAAGTCTTTATTAAAAAGCAATAAGTGATTATTCTCAATAACACATTTAAATCCTTCCTTGTCCAAACATGAAATAGAAATGATATTCCTAGACAAATTAGGAACAAAATAACAATTATTCAAATAAAGGACAAGTCCACTTGGCAACTTGAGCTCGTAGCGGCCGACTTCATAAGCAGCAACTCTAGCTCCATTCGCCACATGGAATTCTACCTCGCCCTTCTTGAGCTTTCTACTTCCTCTAAGCCCCTGCACATTCATACAAATGTGAGAACCACAACCGGTATCTAATACCCACGAAGTAGAAACAGAAGTAGAATGAAGTATTTCAATAACATGAATACCTTGATTAGCGGTCTCACCACCTCTCTTCTTCCTCAAGTCCTCCAAATAAAGCTTGCAATTTCTGCGCCAATGACCAGGCTGATTGCAGAAATGGCATGCGCCTTCCTTTGGAGGCTTTGCCTTGGTAACAGCTTTGGGCTTCTTTGCATCCTTCCCAAACTCTTTGGGTTTGTTTGCTTTACCCTTCTTCTTCTGGATCCTACCCTTCTGCACCATATGGATCCCCTTGGAGCTTGGTTTCTCCTTTATAGTCACTTCAGCGTTTTTAAGCATCCCATGCAATTCGCTTACCGTTTTGTCCATATCATTCATGTGATAATTCATGACAAAATGGGAGTAACTATCGGGAAGAGAGTTTAGGATCAAATCCGTTGCCAATTCAGGTCTGAGTGGCGAACCAAGTCTCTCCAACTGATCAATGTACCCTTTCATCTTCAGAACGTGTGCACTAACCGAACTACCTTCGGCCATTTTGCACGCAACCAAAGATCTCAAGGTCTCATACCTTTCCCTTCTTGCTTGCTTTTGGAACATTTCCTTAAGCTCTTGAGACATCTCATATGCCTCAAACATTTCCAGATCCTTCTGAAGTTCCGGAATCATAGAAGCAAGCATTAGGCATTGCACATCAATCTGATCATTTTGATGCTTGTGGAAAGCATCTCTTTCAGCTCTTGGAGCCGTGGTGGGTGGAGGGTTAGCGGGCAAAGGCCCATCCAGAACATATAGCTTCCGCTCTTGCTTGAGAACAATTCTCAAGTTGCGATACCAGTCAAGGTAATTCGTTCCATTTAGTTTATCCTTCTCAAGGATAGATCTAATAGAACCGGGATTACTTGTGTTTGCCATTTATCTACAACAGAAAATATATGCAAAGTTAAGTTACATAAGAGAATTAAGCTCCCACTAAAACATAAAACCCTTTAAAATACTTAAGTGGGTAAAAGACCCAAAATCCATACTTAACCATAGCACTGCTTTGGCATGTCCCTATGATTAAATATAATTTCGGTAGACATCACCATGTCAATTACATCATTATGTAACTCTTTTGATTTATGAGATGCATGATATCATATATCATATTTTATGTATGTTACTCATCTCATCTTTGCCTCGGGCTCAAACACCATTTTGATTAACCCTTTGTTAAACCAATTACAACACAATGAGAATCACCATTTCTCATATTATCGCTTCGCTAAGGTCACAACATGCGTACCCGCTTTGGCGTGGCTACCATGATGCGAACATAGTACTTGACTAGTGTTATACGTAATTGGGTGGCAAAAATATAAACTTCATAAGTTTATTTTAGGGTTTCTTAAATCCCGTGATTAAAATTGTATCATATACAATACATGGCATTAATCTTAATCTTCTTAGTTAACATTAATTCTAGCATGGCATCCAATGTCATACATTCATCAAGCATGCATATTTCATACTAAGCATGGCATCACATGGCATCAAAATATAAAACATGCATTAGACTCGAAAAACCGTGTTATGGTATGGTTTTATCTACATTGATTTTCATAGGCCAATATGAAAATCAACAGGTCATTTCCTAGGTGGTTGCAACCATCTTATGGTCACAGCACTCCCGCACCCCTTGGATTCCGTCTTCACGTCTTTGTTCCTTGGCACCATCTCATGGGTTTACACATTTTACAAAATTGCATCCTATACAATTTTCTAGTAAAATGAAATTTACAAACAATAAATTGCATCCTATACAATTTATCTAGAAAATAAGGTTACATAAAAACAAACGACTCGCAGGCCGTATTTATAAAACTTTACATCCACCAAAACAAAGGAAAACAAAAACATCCACAGGGTCCAAAACCATACCACAACACCATGCATAAAATTATCACAATAATTTTACATCTACAAGATTTAGGGTTCAAAAACTAAACACAATCTTATTGTATTTAAAAGAAATTGATTTGAGAAGAAAAGGTATAGAAGACAATTTCTACATTGCAGCACTAAGGAAACACGGCGTGCAAAACCGGTTTGCACAGCGTGCAACACTTGCACGACGCCGTGTTTCTCGCTGTTACTCAGCGCACATGTGAAATTTCCGGTTGCACGCCGTGCAAAACCAGTACACGGCGTGCAACACACATTTGCACGGCGTGCAACACTTGCACGCCGGCGAGTTATGCACTGATTCTCAGCTTACGGAAACGATTTCCGACTACACGCCGTGCATAACCAGTACACGGCGTGCAACACACGTTTGCACGGCGTGCAGAGCCTGCACGCCGGCGTGTTCTGCACTGAAAAACAATTCTGCGTCAATTTGTTCAAAACAACAATTCCCAAATCAATTCCAAAACGTTATTCACAATAACAAAGAACCCTAAATCAAAAAAAAAAAAAAAACATACAACCCTAACATGCAATTTTGATCTAATCAAAATAACAAATCCAATTCAACCAATGCACAAGTGGCTCTGATACCACTGTTGGGAATGAATCGCACAAACAAACATAAAACGCAGCGGATAAAGGATTAATCCCCACCAAGGACCCATGTACATTGCATTGAATCGGAAGGAGGGTTAAAGAATTACCTTAATTCTTTGAAGATTGAATCAAGTAGGAACCAAAATAGCTTCCCTCTACGGTTGATCCACACGGAGCAATACGTCCACCGCGTGCTAGCGCCGAGATTGAAGAACCGATTCTTCGAACGAGAGAAGAGAGAGCAGAAAATCAGATTTTCCCTTTGGCTTTTGGAGGAGAATTTCGGCTGGCTCTGTCAATGGTGGCTGGCCGAATTCTGCTATATTATTAGTGTGGAGAGTGATTAGGTTTAGGTTAATTGTTTCCTTAAATAATTAACCTAAATAGTTAATTATAATTATAACCTAATACACCTATTAGTTATAATTATATATTAACCCACACAATTTAATATTAATTCTCAATTAACATTAAATCAAATCAATTCTCCATAATACATATATGTATATATAATATTATAATTAATTATATCTCCATATAATTTAATTATAATATGTAGCATACTTTATGCAATATTAATCACATTAATATTTATATATACATACATAAATATATATCACTATATATATTTATTCTCTTTCTCATTCATAAATTATTATCCAATAATAATTTATACCCGATAAGATGAACTTCATTTTGCTCTTGTGTGTGACCCCATAGGATCATATTAATTGGCAATAAGGAAATTACCATAATGTCCTTATAGGTCACAAGCGGACTCTAGCAAGCCATTACGACTACCCAATTAATATGATTGGAATGATCCAATACCTATTTATAGAATGTCATATTCCCTTTTGTCTCATTGATATCAAGATTAATTATAAGACATGGTACACTTGTCAATCTTATATAATTAATCATATGCTTTCTCGATCTCAAAGTAAACTGTTCAGACAAATCAATTGATACTCTTATCAATTATTTGAGCACGGCCATGCATTTAACAGTCTTACTTATCGAGGGGCCCAGTGATATCGCTCTCTTGTTAGAGAGGGACAAAATCCCATATCTGTCACTCACATCCCAAAGCATGAGTCATATTGTACCCAACCACAGCCTTTATAACTACTCTGTTACAAGTAGCGTTTGACTGCGTCAAAGCACAACATGAATTCATCCCGGAATCCATGGTGACCTCAGGTCAAAGGAATCAGCTGATGACACTACTATAATCAAGATCAGTTGTGACACGTGACCATGAACTTGATCTTATAGTGGGTCTCCAGCAACATGTTCTCTAACACATTGTCCGTGAGTATAATCTGTATCTGTATACACTATATTCATCTTATGAATATCCATTATCACTCACACTAGTCTTGGTTTGTTATTATTCCCATAATAACAATCGACTAGGGAAATTTAGAATTACACAATTAATTCATGGATACATTATCATAAATACTAACATACAAATATATATGATAAAATAAGTCTTTATTAATGACTTAAGAAGATTGTTTATATAATCCAATATTGGCTTAGGGCACAATCTCTAACAGATAGACGCCAAATTCCTTGAAGTGGTAGAGTACACAGAATGGCTAGCCAATATCGTCCCAGTGCCTAAAAAGGATGGAAGGGTCAGAGTATGCATCGACTACCGGGACCTGAATAAGGCGTGTCCAAAAGATAACTTTCCACTGCCTCATATTGATGTCCTGGTTGATGGTGCAGCAAAAGCGGCAATGTATTCCTTCATGGATGGATTTTTAGGGTACAATCAAATCCTGATGGATGCAATTGACAAAGTTAAGACATCATTCATTACAGAGTGGGGTACTTTCTGTAACAAAGTAATGCCCTTCGGGTTAAAAAATGCTGGAGCTACTTATCAAAGGGCTGTCATGACTCTACTGCAAGATATGATCCACAAAGAAGTCAAAGTGTATGTCGATGATATGCTGGTTAAATCAGCAACTCGGGAGGAACATCCTGTTATCCTGGATAGATTTCTTACACGCATTGGAGAATATAACTTACGACTTAACCCCAAGAAGTGCGTATTCGGAGTCACATCGGGGAAGTTATTGGGTCATGTAGTAGCTAGAGGGGAATAGAAATAGACCCTGACAAAATCAAAGCCATTCAAGATATGCCAGCGCCAAAGACAGAAAAAGAAGTACGGTCATTTCTAGGCTCCTTACAGTACGTCAGTCGTTTCATAGGACGGTTGACTTCCACTTATGAGCCAATTTTCAAGCTATTGAAGAAAGATCAGCCGATTATGTGGGACGACAGATGTCAGTTAGCATTCGAGAAAATCAAGGCTTATTTGGTAAAGCCACCAGTTCTGAGCCCACCCATTCTAAGCAAGCCTTTGATTTTGTACTTAGCGGTTGAAGATTCCTCTATAGGGGCAATGCTGGCACAAGAGCAAGACGGGAAAAAGGAGTAGCCTATCTACTACCTCAGCAAGAAATTGTTGGAGTATGAAACCAAGTACACATTGGTGGAGAAGACATGTGTGGCGATGATCTGGCTGACTTAGAAGTTGCACCACTACTTCCAGTCATACAAAATACAAGCTGTGGCCAAAGTGGATCCAATGAAGTATCTTTATGAAGCACCGGTGCTGGTTGGGAAGTTATCTAGGTGGCTATTGTTCTTATCAGAGTTCGACATCTAATACATCACTAAGAAAACCACTTAGGGGCGAGCCGTGGCAGAGTTTCTGGCAAATCAGCCGCTGGAATCATATTACATAGAAAATCTGGATTTCCCGGATGAACAGTTGGCTATGGTGGAAGTAAAAAGATGGGTTATATGCTTCGATGGTGCCGTGAACAGAAAGGGTGCTGGAATAGAGGTAGTAATAGCAACGTCGGACAGTGAAATTATTCCTCTGTCGAAAAGATTGAATTTTTCCATAACCAATAACGGGGTAGAGTATGAAGCATGTCTATTCAGGATGGAAGCTCTGTTGACAGTAGGGGCAAATGACGTCTTGATTATCAGAGATTCACTTTTGGTGATCAGGCAAGCTCAGGGCGAATGGGAATTGAGAGAAGAAGCCTTACGGCCTTACTTGGAGCTGCTACAGTACAGAAAAGAATTATTTGGCCAGTGTGAATTCAGACACATCCCCAGGGATGAGAACAAGATGGTTGATGCACTAACGATGTTATCTTTTATATGGGAAAATCCTGAAGAAACTCAAGTCCAGCCACTAGTCATAGCAACTTCCAGACTTCCTTGCTTCGAAGTTCACGAAGTAATGGAATTGATAGCTGAAGAAAAGCTATGGTTCTTTGAGATCTACCAGTATGTTAAGGAAGGGAAGTATCTAGAGGAAGCCAGTGCTGTTGATATGCTGTCATTAAGAAAACTGGCTAGTCAGTTTAGAATCTTCGAAGGCCAGCTATATAAAAGAATAGCACATGGGGTTCTTTTGAGATGCTTGATAGAGCAAGAAGTAGAAACAGTGATGCGGCAGGTACATGCAGGGTCTTATGGGCCACATATGAATGGACTTGCTATGGCCAGGAAGATAATGGGACAAGGTTATTTCTGGATGACTATATAGACAGATTGTATAAGAAAAGTAAAAAAAAGCCATGAGTGTCAGATATATGCCGACATCAGTCATCTTCCACCACTTGAGCTGTAGAATCTGGTGTCTCCTTGGCCGTTTTCAGCATGGGGGATAGATATGATTGGTGAAATTCATCCAGCTGCGTCTAATAGGCATAGATTCATAGTCGTGGCAGTTGATTACTTTTCCAAATGGGTGGAAGCAGAATCATTTGCCAGTGTAATAGCCAAGCAGATGGTTAAGTTCTTCCAGAAGAACATCTTTGCTCGGTATGGGATTCCCCATCACATAGTGACTGATAACGGAGTGTAATTCCAAGGGACAATAGCTGAGCTGCTTGCTGAACATGGAATTGAGCATCACAAGTCTTCACCATACAGATCCCAAGTTAACGGTGCAGTGGAAGCTGCTAATAAGGCGATAAAGAAGATCTTGTCAAAGATGGTAACAACCTACAGAGATTGTGCTGACAAACTGCCGTATGCTCTTTGGGGTTACAGAACTAGTGTTAAGACGCCAACAAGGGAAACTCCTTACTCCTTGGTGTATGGTATGGAAGCAGTGTTGCCAGTAGAAATAGAGCTCAAGTCACTTAGAGTCGCCTTGGAAGCTCAACAGCCCGAGACTGAATGGGTTCAAGCTAGATACGAGCAATTAGTGGCGCTAGATGAAAAGCGGTTGAAAGCACTGGATCACTTACAGATGTACCAGCGCCGAATGGCCAGAGCCTATAATAAGAATGTGAAGTACTCCAAGCGACGGTTGAAAGCAGGGGACTTGGTGCTGAAGCAACTAAGGCCTTCAAATGTTGATGTCAAAGGGAAATTCAGACCCAACTGGGAAGGGCCTTTTGTTATGAAGAAGGTGCTATCAAAAGGTGGTGTCAGCATCATGGACATGGATGGACATGAGTTCACCAACCCTGTCAACCAAGATCGATTGAAGCTTTATTATGTCTAAAAAAAAAGTCTACTAGGCTGAAAACTAGAAAAGAGCAGTCTAGGCAAAAGTTAAGACAAGAGAGAGAATGATCAGTTGGAAAATCTGAAAAGGACGACTAGTGACGGATTCTGGCTCTGTGTGGAATATGTACTATTTGGGAAACAATTACTTCAAATGTACTCATTTTGATTTTATCAATAAGGTGAAGTGTTTGTTCAAATATATTTGCATGGTTATGCTAAATGCATAAGCAAAGTTATCTTGCATAAACATCCATTTAGAGAAAGCACTTTGCATTCAACTGGTAAGCTCATCGCGTTATTTAAACAAAGGAAATGCACTAAATACATACAATTTGAAATATTTTGTCGTCCTCCTAAATCCAATTCATCTTCTGAAAAGAGCAACAGGGGTTATCCGTGGACTTAACTGTTGAAGAGATTAATTTTGTGAGATCATGCTCTCCACCATCAATGGCTTCTAACGAGAAATTGAAACGTAATGCTGCTCCAAGTAGCACATCAACACCAGGAGTGGGGCAAGCGATCATGGAGCCATTCTTTAAAAAAAAAAAAAAAAGCTCGCTGAGGTGAAAACTGAAAAGGCGCCTCAGGCAAAAGTTAGAGCAGATCACTGGGCTGAAAACCCGTATTGGGCAACCCAGGCAAAATTTAGAGCACCTACAGATTCATAAACTCCCTAAGGGCAAGAGGTTAGAATTTCCCCAGCAGTTCCCTGCAGGGATCCTACAGCATTGTCCAGCAGAATCCTTAACACTATTCCCCAGCGGAATCTCCATAAAGAATACTACAATCATTTCCCCGGCAGTATAATTCATCCCCAGTAGTTATCTCGCTTCTCCAGTAGCCATCATACAATGCCTCACACCAACAAAATCAGCCGGGGACACAACACACCTTGCCCAACAGAGGGGAGAAATATCAAACGGCGAGAAGTACATCCATTTGCATATTCGTCATTACACGTGCATACGTAGCATACATGAACCATTCATCCCCAGCTAGTCTTCATTCTTGATCGAAGGGGCAAAAATTTTTGTTCAAAATCTCTCGATCAAGGAATGAAGACTTGCCATTTTAGATGCAGGAATTCATCATCCTTAGCCTCATATCTCTAGCAGATCTGCCTCGGGTAATGTAAACCCGGTATCGGCCTAGATCGGCTCCATCTTAGTTCTCCAGTAGGTCCACCTTGGGTAATGTAAACCCAGTATCAGCCCAGATCGGCTCCATCCCACATCTCCAGCAGATCCATCTCGGGTAATATAAACTCAGTATCGGCCTAGATCGGCTCCATCTTACTTCTCCAGTAGATCTGCCTTGGGTAATGTAAACTCGGTATCGACCCAGATCGGCTCCATCTCACATCTCTAGCAGATCCGTCTCGGGTAATATCAACTCGATATCGGCCCAGATCGGCTCCATCTCACATCTCTAGCAAATCCGCCTCAGGTAATATCAACTCGGTATCGGCCCAGATCAGCTCCATCTCACATCTCCAGCAGATCCGCCTCGGGTAATATAAACTCGGTATCGGCCCAGATCGGCTCCATCTCACATCTCCAGCAAATCCGTCTCGGCTAATGTAAACCCGATATCGGCCTAGATCAGCTCCATCTCACATCTCCAGCTTATCTGCCTCGGGTAATGTAAACCCGGTATCAGCCCAGATCAGCTCCATCTCACATCTCCAGCAGATCCGCCTAGGGTAATGTAAACCTAGTATCGACCCAGATCGACTCCATCATCAAGTTCTCCAGCAGATCCGCCTCGGGTAATGTAAACCTGGTATCGGCCTAGATCGTGTTGGAAATGCCCTAGTCCCGAGGCATTAGTCCTTGTCTTTGTATCATACTTTTGTACATTTATATGAACTCCATGTATTATACAAGTTGTGTTAAGAAATAAAGGCAACAATCTATTTACTATATGTCTTGTGCAATATTTTAAATAGAGTATCCATTGGACATATCCATATCCATGTTGTCAAGTGTGAGGCACTTGGCAGTAAGACTATGGATAGGGAAAACGATATGGCCATAAAGTCATCCGTAGTCTGTTCCAATCATGGGAATGAATGGAACTAAAGACTATCATTAGCCTGGTTGTATGGCGGTGTCTTACCGGTCATAGAACATGGAATGTCAACTAGGTTAATGGGTACATGTAAAAGGGTGCATGGTACTGGATTGATCCACTTAACGGGAATCTACATGGTATAGTATCACAACTGATTCTCGCGTAGTACTTGCATGAGTCCTTTGACCGGACCATATGATGGTGCTGCATGTGAAGTGGCACACTTCGGTGTACGCCTGACGGGCCTGTAAAAGGGTGCCAAGTATGGGTACGTTCGGGTGTGTCAGTGAGCATGGCAGTACTATGGATATGCAGAAGGGAATGTCACTCAGTATTTTACTGAGACGATATCACCGGCCTCTTGATGAATGTTACTGATTAGAGTGTGGCCACACCCAAACAAGATGAGATCTTGTTTGTGAGTATCAGTTCATTTGGGATCAAGTAATGTCCGGACACATATAGAGGGTGATCAACCATGCCTCTGTGTTGGACACCGATATCAGTGACATGGGACATACAAGTTCAACTACAGGGTTACGGTGACAGTTTGACTGCTATCTCCGTCTTAATTGGGGGCTACAGTGGCTTGCTAGAGCCCGCCTGTAGTCTGTGGGCCTTGGCCCACTGCCAACATAAAGACGGGCCCATTGGATCGTACACATTGAACGTCTGGACTTTAACTAGTCGGATTAAGTGTGTACTTGGTGTATACACGTCAAAAAGAGAGAGGTCTATTAATTATATTATATTGATCAATGGTATTGATCATAATATAATATGATTAATTTTATTTTGGCCATTACATAATTAATTCAATGAATTAATTGTGTGTATTTATTTCCTAGGTGGAAATATGTCTACATGTATAGGTTTACATGTATATCATCTTATGTATGTCTAATGCAATTCTTTGGTCCATTTGATATGTCAAATGTATTTTATTTTAAGTGTAGGTAACGTATTAGATGGTATAATATTGTTACATACATAATGGAAATAAAATTACATGTGAATTCAAATAAACCAAATTTTTACATATGGACTTGGGCATGGATATTTGGATGCCCACATTTGGATGGTTTGGCCGAAACATTTGGGAGATTTTTTTGCCAATTATGATGAGTCATATGGTGACTCATAAGGTGGACTAAATTAAGTCATTAATGGCTTTAATTAAGGTGGGTTTCTTCATTAATTATTTTTGTTTCTCCTTTGATTATTTTGGAAAAAGTAATCATTAAAAGAAAAATAAGGATAGGAGAAAGCCATCCATCTTTCGAGTAAGCAAAAATTTCTGGGGCGAAAATTGTATCTCCCTTAACTCTCTCTCATTGATTTTCCAAACCGCTAGCACGGGTTTCAGTCCGAGAGCCGTTCGTGTACGCATCGGTGGAGGAAATCTATCCTTGATTTCTGCAGTCTTCTTCTGTCTCTTAAAGAGATATCTTGGTAAGACTTTATTCTCCTCCTTTGTGTTTTGTTTTGATTTTCCCTACTTAAGCTCCCGGGACCCGGATTCGAGGAAATCGACGCGTGTTTCCGCACTTTGTCGGTCGGTTTCCCGTGACGAATCCCAGCAGTGGTATCAGAGCGGGCTTTTGTTTCGTGAAAATCTTTAACTTGGCGGATCCCGTGTTTTAAAATTGGTGTTTTATGGATCGGGATTCTTTTGGTTTTGGGGTTTTATATTTTTCCCCATTTGATTTTTCAAATTGAAATGGTTTTTGCATATTAGGTAATATGTATGTTTCAATTTGTTTATTTTTTTTATGCATGTTGATTTAATTTTATACATCTTGGATTTAATTTTATGTCTCTTGGACTTGTTGATTTTATTCTTGATGTATTTATTTGATTATGCATGAAAAAAAAAAAAAAAAAAAAAATAGTTGTGTGGGGGGCAGCAGCTTGCTGCCGGCCAGCTGCTGCTGGCCGCAGCAGCAGCTGCTGCTGGCGTGCTGCTGGGCAGCACACCAGGCAGCCGCTTGGTGCTGCTGGCGTGCTGCTGGGCAGCACACCAGGCAGCAGCAGCTGCTGCTGGCGTGCTGCTGGGCAGCACGCCAGGCAGCAGCCTGCTGCTGGCCGCAGGCGCTGCTGCTGGGCAGCAGCCTCCCCGCGTGGTGGGCCGGGCCCGTTTTTGGATTGGACGGCTAATTTTGGAATTCATGGTTACCCAATTAGATTGGGAGCAATTTTACCTGGGTTGGAGACCCAAAGCCCGCACGGGTTTAGAACCATGATCGGCCGAAATTTGGCGATTTCACAATAATGGCTATGGACAAATGAAATCGGATTAAATCATGCATTTAACATGCTTATAATATACATGATGTATTGGTTTACATGTATGATTGAATATGTGGATGGATGTATATGGGCCTAATTTATGTTGGGTTGTAATATTCTTTTGTGTTTACGACCTGCGTATCGTTTTCCTTTTATGTAATTTTATTATATATATGTATTCTAAAATTATGTAAGCAAGGAGCCGATTGGATTGGCGAGCCCAGAAGGAATAGGAGGCGGCCCACCTGATGCTGTTCTAGTATAGGTTTACTAGAATGATATTAGGATGTAAATTTTGGCCCGTTGCATTCCATTCTTTAATTTAATTATGCGGTATTTATTTGCATGTGTGAATGTATGTACAAACCCTTTTTCACCCGCTTTTGCATCTAAGCCGTTATTAATTGAATCGAATAACCAAATGGTAATTACTAAGTCGCTTAAAAGTGCTTCCCTCATTCATAACCTACTCGAAGTGGGGATAGGCCAGTCGTAGACCAACCCTCGTTGGATACACTGGAGTATCGTCATTTTGTATTGGGTTAGAGTATAGATTACTCTAACACTTGGATGGAGGTTTTGACTTAGCGTGGGTAGTAGGATGTTCCTGGCCCTAAGCACAGATGGGTAAGTGCCAACAGACCCATCAAACCGAGAGTCCCTAGGTTGGGATTGGACGGCGTTCCTACCTAAAAATTGGGTATAGTTGTTCCAGGCCCTCGTCTGGCTATATCTAAATATAATATGGATCTCGGCCCTTGAGCCCAACAACTCGGTTTTATTAATAACATGATTCATTATTAATTATGGGAAAATGTTTATAAGTCCTTTATGAACACTCATTTATTTTTCTGTGTAGTAATCAATGGCATCGAATAACACTTTATCACTGCGCACAATCCTTGAGAAGGACAAGCTTTCTGGTCCCAATTTCCTGGACTGGTCTAGGAACTTACGAATAGTTCTAAGACAGGAGTCTAAGGAATATGTACTAGAAAGGCCTGTACCGGCCGCACCTACTGGGCGTAATCCACCAGCTGCTCAGCTGGAGGAATACGGGGTGCATGTAAAGGATAACCGGGATGTTACTTGCCTTATGCTGGCGTGCATGGTCCCCGAACTGCAAAAACAGTTTATGGACCATGAGGCCTATGCTATGATAACAACTCTAAATGAGATGTTTCAGGAACAGGCACGTCAGGAAAGGTACCTGACGAATAAGGCATTCCATTCCTGCAAAATGGGGACTGGGACATCTGTGAGCGCTCATGTGCTCAAGATGAAGGGCTATTTAGATTCTTTAGCCCGTCTCAGGTCGCCCATTTCACAGGAATTGGCGATTGATACCATCCTGGCTTCCTTGCCGGAGTCTTATGATCAGTTCATCTTGAATTACAACATGCAAGGGATGAACAAAACTGTTAGTGAGCTGCATGGGATGCTTAAGCTTACGGAACAGTCGGTCAAAAAGACTCCACCGGTACTTATGGTAAACAAGGGGAAGGCTCCTCTTGTAAAGGCCAAGGCTAAGACAAAGGCTAAAGCTAAGGCCAAGAAAGCCAAAGCTAAGAAGGCCAAGGTCCAGCCCAAGGCCCGTCCTGAGGATGTCTGTTTCGGGTGCAAGCAGACGGGACATTGGAAACGATCATGTCCAAAGCTTCAGGGAGAGCTAAAGAAGGCGCAGGGCGCGTCTTCATCAGGTATATATGTCATAGACATTAACCTTACTGTTTCAACATCTTGGGTATTGGATACTGGATGTGGTTCTCACATTTGTTGTAATGTGCAGGGACTTAGGAACAGAAGATCACTGGGATCAGGAGAAGTGGACTTGCGGGTCGGGAATGGGGCAAGGGTTGCAGCCATTGAGATCGGCGAGTACCAGCTTAAGATGCCTAGTGGATTAGTTTTGTTACTGGAACAATGTTATTTTGTACCTGCAATGTGCAGGAATATTATTTCTGTTTCAGTTTTGGATACTTCTGGATATGTATTTACTATTGGTAATGGTAATATGGTTATATCTAGAGAAGGCATATTTTATGGAAATGCTCTATTAAATAATGGCCTTTATATCCTGAATTTAAATGAAACTAATCAAGTCTATAACATAAATACTAAAAGGATTAAACCAAATGAACTTAATCCTGTGTACCTTTGGCACTGTCGTTTAGGCCACATAAACGAGAAACGCATAGCTAGACTCCACAAAGCTGGAATTCTAGGATCTTTTGACTTGGAGTCACTTGATATTTGTGAATCTTGTTTACGGGGTAAAATGACTAAAGCGCCTTTTAGCAAGAAAGCTGAAAGGGCTACTGGCTTATTAGACCTAATACATTCGGATGTATGTGGACCTATGAGCACTGCTGCCAGGGGTGGGTTTCTATACTTCGTCACCTTTACAGACGATTTCAGCAGATATGGCTATGTCTATCTGATGAAACACAAGTCTGAAACACTTGATCGGTTCAAGGAATTTAGGAACGAAGTACAGAACCAATTAGGCCGAAATATTAAAGCCCTTCGGTCGGACCGAGGTGGCGAGTATATGTGCCTAGAATTTGATTCATACTTGAGAGAGCATGGAATAGTTCCACAGCTCACTCCTCCAGGAACACCACAATGGAATGGGGTGTCCGAACGGAGGAATAGGACCCTGTTAGACATGGTCCGCTCAATGATGAGTCATGCCTCTCTCCCAACAAGTTTTTGGGGATATGCTATTGAGACAGCAGCTCTCATTTTGAATAATACTCCGACTAAGGTAGTAGAAAAGACCCCATTTGAGATATGGACGGGCAGGGCGCCCAATGTGTCTTTCCTACGGATTTGGGGTTGTTATGCCCATGTCAAGAAACTGACTGGGGGCAAACTAGAACCCAAAACTGACAAATGCCTGTTTGTGGGCTACCCTAGGGAAACCAAAGGGTATTACTTCTACAACCCCGCCGAGAACAAGGTGTTCGTGGCACGGAAAGGGGTCTTTCTTGAAAATGAGTTCATTTCCAAGAAAGATAGTGGGAGTAATGTTGAACTCAGGGAAGTTCAAAGCTCAGAAACTCCTGAAAAGGATAACTCGGAGACCAGGGTGGAGCTTCCACGGGAGGAAGCACCGGCCCAGGTCACACAAGGACCTAGAAGGTCTGGTAGGGATCGTCGGGAACCTGAGAGATATGGGTTTCTTGTTACCGATGATAACACTCTTTTTGTCTTCGACGAGGAAGAACCAAAAACCTACCAGGAGGCTATAGCTAGCCCACTATCCGCAAATTGGCAAAAGGCCATGGAGGTGGAAATGCAATCTATGTACGATAATCAGGTTTGGAATCTGGTTGATCCACCTCCGGGTGCTAAGGTAATAGGTTGCAAGTGGTGCTACAAGCTGAAGCCAGATAATACCTTCAAAGGGCGGCTAGTAGCGAAAGGTTTCAGGCAAGTCCATGGAATCGACTATGATGAAACTTTCTCACCAGTCGCTATGCTCAAATCCATTAGGATCCTGCTGGCCATAGCCGTTTGGTACGACTATGAGGTCTGGCAGATGGATGTCAAAACTGCTTTCCTGAACGGAAAGTTACTCGAGGATGTGTATATGACACAACCTGAGGGTTTTGTCGATCCAAAGCATCCTGAAAGGGTATGCAAGCTTCAAAGATCCATTTATGGATTAAAGCAAGCATCCCGAAGTTGGAATCTTCGATTCAATGAGGCTATAAAGGAATATGGCTTTATACAGAATCAAGATGAGCCTTGTGTGTACAAAAGGATTAGTGGGAGTATCGTAACATTCTTGGTTCTATATGTGGATGACATCCTTCTGATTGGAAGCGACATACCAACACTGCTTGGGGTAAAGCAGTGGTTGTGTAAGTGCTTCGCAATGAAGGACTTAGGCGAAGCCGAAACGATCCTAGGGATCAGGATCTACAGGGATAGACCTAATCGGCTTCTAGGCCTGAGTCAGACTAAGTACATAGACAAGGTTCTGAAAAGATTCAGCATGGACCAGGCTAAGAAAGGATTCTTGCCAATGGGTCAAGGGCTGAAACTTAGTAAGAAGAACTGTCCTCAGACAAAACAGGACAGGGAGAAGATGAGTGAGATCCCATATGCTTCTGCTATTGGATCAATCATGTACTCTATGCTATGTACAAGACCTGATGTCGCCTTTGCACTAAGTATGACAAGCCGGTACCAGCAAGATCCTGGGGAGGATCACTGGAAAGCTGTCAAAGCAATCCTAAAGTACCTTAACCGGACAAAGGATAGCTTTTTAGTGTATGGTGGTCAGGAAGAGCTGTCAGTTACTGGGTACACTGATGCAAGCTTCCAGACCGACCAGGATGAATATAAGTCGCAGTCAGGGTACGTATTCATGCTTAATGGTGGTGCTATTAGTTGGAGAAGCTCCAAGCAACCGACCATTGCAGATTCTATCACGGAAGCTGAGTACATTGCAGCGTGTGATACAGCTAAGGAAGCTGTGTGGATAAAGAAGTTTATCATGGAACTGGGGATAGTATCATCTATCCAGGAACCGGTTGATATCTTCTGTGACAACAATGGGGCTGTTGCACAAGCTAAGGAGCCCCGGTCACACAGGAACTCAAAGCACGTACTCAGGAAGTTTCACCTCATCCGAGAAATTGTTGAGAGGGGTGACATTTCATTACGCAGAGTGGACACCGAGGAGAATGTCGCAGATCCTTTGACCAAGGTGCTGGCTCATTCCAAGCACGAGGGTCATATCAGATCTATAGGGATTAGGCCCATGCCTGGTTGGTACTAGTGCAAGTGGGAGATTGTTGGAAATGCCCTAGTCCCGAGGCATTAGTCCTTGTCTTTGTATCATACTTTTGTACATTTATATGAACTTCATGTATTATACAAGTTGTGTTAAGAAATAAAGGCAACAATCTATTTACTATATGTCTTGTGCAATATTTTAAATAGAGTATCCATTGGACATATCCATATCCATGTTGTCAAGTGTGAGGCACTTGGCAGTAAGACTATAGATAGGGAAAACGATATGGCCATAAAGTCATCCGTAGTCTGTTCCAATCATGGGAATGAATGGAACTAAAGACTATCATTAGCCTGGTTGTATGGCGGTGTCTTACCGGTCATAGAACATGGAATGTCAACTAGGTTAATGGGTACATGTAAAAGGGTGCATGGTACTGGATTGATCCACTTAACGGGAATCTACATGGTATAGTATCACAACTGATTCTCGCGTAGTACTTGCATGAGTCCTTTGACCGGACCATATGATGGTGCTGCATGTGAAGTGGCACACTTCGGTGTACGCCTGACGGGCCTGTAAAAGGGTGCCAAGTATGGGTACGTTCGGGTGTGTCAGTGAGCATGGCAGTACTATGGATATGCAGAAGGGAATGTCACTCAGTATTTTACTGAGACGATATCACCGGCCTCTTGATGAATGTTACTGATTAGAGTGTGGCCACACCCAAACAAGATGAGATCTTGTTTGTGAGTATCAGTTCATTTGGGATCAAGTAATGTCCGGACACATATAGAGGGTGATCAACCATGCCTCTGTGTTGGACACCGCTATCAGTGACATGGGACATACAAGTTCAACTACAGGGTTACGGTGACAGTTTGACTGCTATCTCCGTCTTAATTGGGGGCTACAGTGGCTTGCTAGAGCCCGCCTGTAGTCTGTGGGCCTTGGCCCACTGCCAACATAAAGACGGGCCCATTGGATCGTACACATTGAACGTCTGGACTTTAACTAGTCGGATTAAGTGTGTACTTGGTGTATACACGTCAAAAAGAGAGAGGTCTATTAATTATATTATATTGATCAATGGTATTGATCATAATATAATATGATTAATTTTATTTTGGCCATTACATAATTAATTCAATGAATTAATTGTGTGTATTTATTTCCTAGGTGGAAATATGTCTACATGTATAGGTTTACATGTATATCATCTTATGTATGTCTAATGCAATTCTTTGGTCCATTTGATATGTCAAATGTATTTTATTTTAAGTGTAGGTAACGTATTAGATGGTATAATATTGTTACATACATAATGGAAATAAAATTACATGTGAATTCAAATAAACCAAATTTTTACATATGGACTTGGGCATGGATATTTGGATGCCCACATTTGGATGGTTTGGCCGAAACATTTGGGAGATTTTTTTGCCAATTATGATGAGTCATATGGTGACTCATAAGGTGGACTAAATTAAGTCATTAATGGCTTTAATTAAGGTGGGTTTCTTCATTAATTATTTTTGTTTCTCCTTTGATTATTTTGGAAAAAGTAATCATTAAAAGAAAAATAAGGATAGGAGAAAGCCATCCATCTTTCGAGTAAGCAAAAATTTCTGGGGCGAAAATTGTATCTCCCTTAACTCTCTCTCATTGATTTTCCAAACCGCTAGCACGGGTTTCAGTCCGAGAGCCGTTCGTGTACGCATCGGTGGAGGAAATCTATCCTTGATTTCTGCAGTCTTCTTCTGTCTCTTAAAGAGATATCTTGGTAAGACTTTATTCTCCTCCTTTGTGTTTTGTTTTGATTTTCCCTACTTAAGCTCCCGGGACCCGGATTCGAGGAAATCGACGCGTGTTTCCGCACTTTGTCGGTCGGTTTCCCGTGACGAATCCCAGCAGATCGGCTTCATCTCTAAATCCCCAGCAAACTTTGCCTCGGGTAACCTAGACCCGGTATCAACCTATCCGCATTTCACCTTCCTTTGCCTCGGGTAACCTAGACCCAGTATCGGCCAATCCATCTTTCACCTTCTTCGCCTCGGGTAACCTAAACCCGGTATCGGCCAATCCACCTTCCATTTCCTTCTTTGCCTCGGGTAACCTAAACCCGATATCGGCCAATCCGCCTTCCATTTCCTACCTTTGCCTAGGGTAACCTAGACCCGATATCGGCTTATCTCAACATGGGTTCTTTCCTATGTTTGCGGTGCTTTGATTCGTGCTCTCAAATTCATCATCTCAGGTATTTTAAACCTGGATCTGGGTGTCGAATTTCATCACGTGAGGGGCAGCTGCAAGCACCGGAATTTTCCGTCCTAAAAAAAAAGTGCATGTGTCACACAACTATTGTTACAGTCGTACGACTGTAACGTCAAAGCAGGTGCAGGAGCCCATACTTCTGTAGCAGAAAAATGGAAGAGAGAGGAGAGCAATTAATGCTCCGACCCTTGCAGCAAGAAAGCAGGATAAGGGGAGAAAAGAAAGAGAAGATAGGGGACTTTTGGCTTTGGAATTCTGATCTTAGAGAGAGAGATTTAGGAGAAAAAGGGAGGAATAACAAAAACTTGTTAATGATCAACCAAAAATCAGTATATAAATACATAATAAATATACTGAATTTTCTTGAATTTATTAAACATAAATTAAGCATTTATACACAATAAATACTAGTAAATTTAGTTTAAAAATATCAAATGAATTCCAAAAATTCATCAAAATATACCAAAAATTCAAGAAAAATGAAATTTTAAATCTGGAAAAAAATTGACAAAATTTGGACACCGAAAACTCCCGCACGCACCGACACACGCAGCCTAAAGCTCCACCACGTGCCTCTACGTGCATCCACACGCCTTCACTCACTCCAAAGGTTCTGTTGACTCACGCGACACGTGGCAAAATATGATTCGTGCTGACGTGCCACACCTGACACATGTCATCACCTGATTGGTTCATATGATGATGTGGCATGATGATGTGTCATGGTGACGTGGCACATTCACATATGTCTTGACACGTGTCGTCATGCTATTGGTACACGTGTCTGACACGTGGCATTTGACCATTGCAAAAACGGTTGATTTGTACATGTGTCAACACATGATTGGTTGGACTTTTCAACCGTCAGAAAAATATCCAATCCCGTTGTGCCATGTGTCCATCATACTTAACTTCCCCCAACCGTTACGCGGCTAATTCCAGCTGCAGTGGTGGCACGTGAGGTCGACGCGCCGCCTTTCGGGCCTCCGTTGGCCGTGAAATTTGAGATTCTGACTCGATTTTTCATGCTGATTTCAGTGGTGTGATCAGATTTTCGAAATTCGACAAAAAATTTTGACACTTTGTACTGTTGGATCAAATACGGTATAATTTTGACACGGATAACAATGCAAATCCGTATCAAAAAAAACAAAAATGAATCCAAATGAACAAAAAAACATATTCTTATTCATGGAACATCAGATATCAAGTTTTACGGAATCATTTTGACATGGATATTAATGTAGATCCGTATCAAAACGAACAAATATGTATTTAAGCGAATAAACACGCATTCAAACGGATAAAACTTATTCTAATTCACGGAATTCCATAAATCAAGATTTGAACACATCAATCTATGAACCTTTCGGCTTTGATACCAATGAAGCCAGAATTCCATAATGATTATACAACAAATGTATAGATTACCATAAACAGAATAAATAAACAGACTTACAGTTTATATACAGCGGAAACACGTTTATGGAATGGATCTGATCTACAAGAGAAATCGGATCGTTCTGGTTGCCTTTCCTACGAGTGTATGCTATCTCCGTGAATTCTTCCGATGAACGAAGAAGTATATCGTGTTTTCTCTCTAAGGACGTTTTCCCCAGAACTAGAAGGAATCTCTACGATTCTCTGATCCTATCGAAATAGAGGAACTTCTTCTCTATTTATAGTAGAAATCCTAACTTCCATCTATATATAGGGTCGGACCAAATTACATATTTGGTCCCTGTAATTTACAAACAATTACAATTTTGTCCCTGCCATTCCAAATGTCATGGACGGACCAAAAACCAACATTAAATTTGGAACGTATAATTATAAATAACAAGTTACTGATTCCATAGAATTTTTTTATACCATACACAAAATGAACAAAGTTTAAGGCTAACAATATTGAGTTTTAGCTAATAATAATAAATTCTAAGATTCCAAACAATAAGCTAAGCCATAAATGCATACACCAGTTGGACGTACAAAGTCCAAAAGGCGGGTGGAGATTCAAAACCCATCTCCTACTGATATATATAGCTTTAAAAATGTCATAATTAATTATAATCTAAGACTTTGATCAACTTGAGTGCGAGGCATGCTTCATCCTCTCTATATATGCCTGAAGTTGACTAAGATTAGTTTGGATATTCTCAAAGATGGAGCCATTTGTGTCTCTAGATCAATCAATTGCTCTCGAAGTCTCTAATCTCATTGGCATTAGCTTACAAGTGTATTCCATTAGATTGGGATTGCTCCATTTGCTGTTGACATTGCTCTCAAGGCCGACTCTAGGGAGAGTTCCCCTAGGCACCAACCTAGGGCCTCCCATCCAGGGGGGCCTCCAAGTCCAATAAAAAAAAAATATAGTTAGTATGATTTTTTTTAATCTTGAAACTTGTTTTGTTATTTTTTTTTTTTTCTCAATGTTATTACAAATCCTAGCAGGAAAAAAAAAAAAAAGAGAGAAATGATTTAAAAGAAAGAGTATAATAACATTGTATTAATTCTTGAAATATCTTATGATATGCTTAGAATTAGATTCATGTCTGTATCAGTCAGATTGCGGAAATCAAAACTCAAAGTCCAACAATAAATTGATAATTTCACCTTATTTTGACTTAATTAATTATAGAGATGAAACAAGTTTTAGGTTTCTGTCCAAGCTTAATTGTTAAATATCTAAATTATCACCATATGAAAATACTTTTTGGAATTGACAATGCAATTTTTCTGACGTGGTAAATGAATATCATTTATTAATTATATATATATATATATATATATATATATATATATATATATATATATATATATATATATATATATATATATGATGTGGTGTTTCGTTTCTATTGCTATTTAAATTATTTTGGTTTACAGTTCACTTTCGAGAGATTAATAACTTGCTATGTAATTTCTAATTTCTTGACTGGAAGTAATTTCTACTTAATTAATTAAAGGGGACTTTACAAAAATACATACCTTTTGGCACTTTATAACATTTTTACATACGAAGAATAAGTTTGCATAAATACATTAAAAACTTTCTAAAATTTCAAAAATACTTAAAACAAAACAATTTTTTTTTTTTTACGTGATTCTTCCCCAATAAATAACAAAGCAAAAAATCATAATCTCCAAAATAACTTCTCTAATTTATCCACTTTTCTCTCTCATCTTTTATAATTTTAATCTAATTTTGTATTTATCTTACAATCCGTTTATTTTTTTATCATGTGACTTTAAAAAGTTTTTTTTTTTTTCTCTTCGAAACGAGATCCATATGTATATATTTTTTTCTGATATTTTTTTTTTCACTTTCAGTTTTTGTATAAATATTATACAAACAATGTATAACCAGTGAATAAACAATATATGAAAATAGTATATAGCAAAAAAAAAAAAAAATTTATAAAAGACGTATGTGACAATGAAACATATATAACAACAATAAGAAACTGTTATAAGGTATAACTAAGGTATAATCACTGTAATAGTATATCTTAGGGTATAATTAAGGTATAACTAAGGTATAATCACTTTAATAGTATATCTTAAGATATAACTAAGGCATAATCAATGTAATAGTGTATCTTAAGGTATAACTAAAGTATAATCACTGTAATAGTGTATCTCAGGTGATAGAGTATCAGTGTACATAGCCTATGTAAATGTAGACAGCCCATGTGCATATAGTCGGCCCATGATATACGGCCCATATACCTTGTCTATATTCTCTAATTATTAATGAATAACCGAAGGGAAAACCCTATTCTCACATGGTATTAGAGCTTATTGGCTAACACCATCACCGTAAATCTACCATCACTGAGAAAATTTCAGCTCCCGCCGCCACCAACGTTGCCGCTGGTCCAATCCCAGCCGTCGTTATCCCGTCCACCTCAACTTTTCCGATCAAGCTTGACACTACGAACTAACGCCTTTGGAAAACACAGCTGGTACCGTTGTTGAAAGGATCAAGACTCATGGGACATGTTGATCGAAGAATCATCCCTTCTCCGAAACACTTGCCAAGAACGGCTGAAATTAACCCGGAATATGAACGATGGGAAGAAAAGGATGCTCAGGTGATGAGCTGGATCATCAATTCCCTTTCACTCGAGATTGTAACCCAAATTGTTGGCGCTGAGACTACGCAAGAAGCATGGAATCGGTTGACTGCATCCTATGCTGCTGGTTCACGATCATAGATCAAAGATTATCGATTGCAATTATGCAATCTGAAGCAAAAGGAGACTGAGAGAATTTCGTCCTATATTAATCAGGCATAGAAGATTTCTGATCACCTGGCTGCTCTCCAATCGGTAATATCCGAGACTAATCTTGTCGATGCTATTGTTGATGGTCTCCTACCCGCTTATCGCCCCTTCACTCGATCCCTAGAGATTAAAGTGGAGCCAACAAGTTTTTAGGACCTCCACGATTTGCTGCTCTCTAAAGAAAGAAACCTCAAGAGATAGGTGAATACAGAACAGGCTGCGCCAACAGCCCTATATGGAGCTCGTGGTAACTCCAGCCAATTCCTAGGTGGCCCGAGACAGCCCTATGGGGAGCAGCAACACGCCCAGCAGTGGCGTTCAATGGGGAGGGGTCAAAATCCCCAATTTACACCATATTCCGGTAACATTCCTCACCTGAACCACGTTAATAGACAGAATAATTTTTTGCCCGCTGCTGGAAATAATATTGCTGGAAATAACATGCAACCATACACCACCATGTTACCATTAGATACAACAACATTTTATTGTCACAATTGTCAGGGAATTAATCATATAGCACGAAATTGCCTATCACCAAGACAACCTAGGGGAAACCAAACCACCTCACACCGTCCAGCTCCAGCTTCATATTTTACAGCCACAAACACCCATTCCACTCAAGATTGGGTAGTTGATTCAGGAGCTACTCATCATTTAACAGCTGATCTGGAAAACTTGAACATTTATACCGAATATTCTGGCCCCGAAGAAGTCACAATAGGTAATGGCTCCAAACTACCAATCTCTCATGTTGGTTCATCTTTAAATTCTGTCAATGGTAATTCAATTCGGTTGGATCAAATTTTATATGTTCTGTCTGCTTCGAATAATTTACTGTTTATTTCAGCTCTGACAAATTCTAATCCTATATCTATTGAATTCTTTGCTGACTTCTTTATGCTTAAGGATTTGGTGACCAAGCAGGTACTTCATACGGGGCAGAATAAAAATGGTCTTCATTCTCTCAATCTTCCCAAGAGTCCTCCTGATCGGATCACAGCCAACTTGGCGTCGGTGTCTCATTGGCATGCTCGTCTTGGACATGCCTCATTTCCTGCAGTGAAGAAGCTTTTAGTTCTCAATAATATTCTTGTTTCAAATAATGCTCATGAACACGTATTTCATGCTTGTTCTATTAGCAAGATACATCGTTTACCATTTCCAATTTCAAATCATGTTGTTTCTGAACCTTTGAAACTTGTTTGTTATTATCTCTGGGGTCCTGTGATGGAGCCCGAACGGACTCACAAACAAAGGCAGTGTACCTCGTCGTTCAAGTAATAAAATCTGGCCTAAAGTCCAGATATCGATCCCACAAGGAATTCTAACCCCGATAATCACTAAATTACTAAGAGTCTTTACGTGTCTAAGCGGAACTAAATTTAAGTTTGATTATATTAACAACTATATTAGTCTACTCCTAGTTGATCTATCCCAGCTTACTTTGCTCTTGAATTTGGAATATCAATTGGCGGTTTTACCGACCTATGAAGACTGATGGGGATGGCTTAATTAATCAACTACAAAAGACGAAATTAACTCAACAATTAACCCTCAATTATATTCCTCCAATTAAATCAACCTAGCGTATCTAGATCTTTTAGGTCCTTAGCCGGTTTTCCTTGTTTAGAGGCGGTCTAATTCTTAAAGCTCAGAAAATAGGGGCACGTATGTTCCACAGTGTCGTCAATACTAATGGTTGCCTAGGTGTCAATCTGGGTAGTGCCACAAATATGAACTTAATAGATTAAGATCTTATGAGACTAGATTATCACTAAAGGGATTGCATAAAGAAAAGGAATAAAGATTGAAATTAACTTGCATTCAACTGTATTAATCAAGAAAGATGTAACAGATTCAATGTTTTCAACCAAACAAAATCGATTGCGGAATCAAAAGCTAGCTAAATCGAATTACAAAAGACAAAAAGAAAAACTTATGCCCTTCTTGATCCAATTAACCGGATGCCGACGGTGTGAAGATGCTTGGAGGTGTACCTCTATTAACGAACCCAAGCCGAAACTAAGAACGTTGCAAAAGGGGAAGGTTCAATGCAAAGCAATCTACCAATCGATGGTTCCAAGATTCAAAGAAAACAAAAAGGTCAAGCTAAACCCTAGCTACAAGTTTTTGCTCTACCTCTACAAGTTGGAAAAAAGATGCTCTAAAACAAAGAAAATAACCTATTTATACGGCTAGGTTAAAACCACAGAAAAGAAAAGCTGAAATTGGGGCAACAGCAGATTTTCGGGCCTCGGCACGCCGTGCTGATTGAAATGGCACGCCGTGCTGTATAGTTTTGGGGGCGGCACGCCACGCTGATTGGAATGGCACGCCGTCGTGCTGCTTCTCTGGAACTCTTGGCACGCTGGTTGGCTTGGCACGCCGTGCTGCCATTGTGGCACGCCGTGCCATTCTGATTTTCAGCACTTCAAGCCCTTCCTTGCCGCCGTTGCTCCAACTTCCGATCCGGGTCCTAATGCCTGTCCAAAACAAACACAAAGGGACATAACCGCACCACAACCACGGACCATAAAACACGAAAAAAAACACGAGGAATACTAAAAATATAAGAAATCAAACCAAAACATAAAAATCACAAAATACGAAAAAAAACCAATCAAACATTCACATAAATGATTCTAAAAACTACCACTCAAACCACGAAATTGGCTAGAAGATAAGGTCGAAACCGACCTTATCAACCACCCCACACTTAAAGTCTTGCTTGTCCTCAAGCAAACAAAACATCTCCAACTCCTGAAAACAATGAAGCAAAATTAAAGATCAAATAATCGATTTTTTTAAAAAAAATCACAAACCACAACCTCAATTTTATCCACAAGTCAAGCATATTCAATCAATAAGGCTGTCACAAAGAATTTAACATTTAACCCCAATCTCATGCACACAAAGCAACTCAATTAACTATCAGAATATGATTTGCATCACTAAAATAGTACACTTCTAAGTCACTTCCCAATCAATCACATAGATAAAGATCAATAGGACTTTAGAATTCACACAATTTTCTTGGGGAGGAAAACAAAATTATCACGATGCATTGATCGATTCCATTTGATTGACTTTATAACTTTCGACCTTACTTGAGATGTCACTTAGCTTTTCCGAACAGATAACAAAGATGGAGCAAACACAATGCACCCGACTTACTCAACTAAGCACATTCAATCAAGCGGCTACTAGCACTATTCATAACTTCACCTTGTAAGTGAAGCCAGCGGAATAAATTTCCATTTTTCATTCTTGACTTTTTGTCAATGTTCATTAAGTACAGATAATTAGTTTCCCTTACCCCAAGGTTAATCAAAATAAAACACACAATTTGCCTATTTCAACTCTTTACTCATGCTCAATCAAAAAGAAGCTTCTTAGAGAGTATATGTCTAAAAGCGATGCATCTCAACCCCAAAGTCTATATTATTCCAAAGGTGACAATCAAATGGGGCCTCATGTTGCATTCAATGTAAACATCCCTATTAACAAGCATACTTAACCTAGAAAGATGCAAAATAAGAGGTTATGTGGTTACGGTTTTTTTTTTTTTTTTTTTTTTTTGAAAGTAAAACATTGCTTATGAGGAGTTGGATCATTAAGTTGCAAGCGACAAACAAAAAACAAATATTATCAAACCAAAAACAACCAGAAATAACTCCACACAAAACATGCAAAAACTAAGATAAGCATACAAAACAAACAACAAATAGTGCAATGTAAAAAGAAATAAAAGAGAGAGGGAAAATCCCTTGACCCACCCCACACTTAAATTGCACTTACTTCCAAAAGTGCAAAGGAAGAAAGAGCAAAATAAAGCGGGAAAGGAAAAGGGTTACCTCACATATCGGGGCCGGGAGGAGGCGGCGGCGGATACGGCCAACCTTGATCAGCACAAAAACGAGTGGCAAACGCCTCGATATTGGCCATCCGCTGCCCAAGCATAACCTGATGGACGGTTAAGTTTTCCAGTTGTTCAACGATGCCATCTAACCGTCCTTCAACCCGCGCCATAAAATCCACGCCGACCGAGACATTTTCCGCATCCTCCTCGGCGGCCTCTGCTTCCTCATAAGCTTCCTCCTCATCGACCTCCATGGGAGCCTTTCCTTTACGCGAACCTCCCGCGCTCGAGGTACCTGCAGCCGTCACATTCGGGGCACAAGACAAAATGCCCTTCGAAAGCTTCTTGGGAAGAATGCTATCGAGGTGCCTATAACAAGTATTAGAATGAAAGAAACAGGCAATACAAGTGACGATGTGCCCTAACCCTAGTTCAGACTTGGACCTATTGTGGTGAAGGTAAAGGGCCTCCATGACAAAAAAACCCAAGTGCACCTTAACATTATTGTGCACATGCCACAAGAGTAACAGCTCAAAGGCATTGACCCGATTACTTTCAGTTTTCCCAGAAAAATTAAAGCATACAAACTTATGCAGCAGTTGCAAAATGGGGTCCTGGATTTGGGAAGTCTTGGCAAACCGGGGTTTGTATACCCCAGTGCCTATCAAACGCCAAAATTGCTTGGCATCCATATCTTCGGGCCATGTATAACTAGTTCCTTCTATGCCTATGCAATCCCGAAGACCATCAATGTCTAGGGAGTGTGCAACCCCAAAGAGTCGGAAGGTGATGCTCCTAAGGCCTGTATTAGGGTCAGTCTTGAAACTCAATGTGGAGTAGAACTCGAGGTTCAACTCCCTAAAAACAGGTACGCTAGTTTTTACAAACGAATACCAACCTATACTATGCAATTTAGCACATAAAGCATCAGACCGATCTAGCACACTCAAAAATCCCCAATCGAAGATTCGGTAGGGGGTGCTTTCAAGAGGAAATAAAGTTTTATAACGCTTACCTTCCTCGTCCGAGAGCAGAGGAAAAGGACACTTATACTTAGTTGAAAGGCTCGTCAAAGGAGCCATTTGCGGCTCGGAAGGAAGGTTGGCGCGTGGCTCCGATTCCGGTGACGGATCCAAAGGCGGTCGGGAAGAACCATGTCTCTTAGCGGGAACAGACTTTCTCTTCATTCTACAATTGCACATTCATAAAAAAAAATAAAACAAAACAAAACTCAACAACAAAAGAAAGCAAACCCACAGACAACCTAAGTGCAGAAATTCAATTTACTAAAAGAAAACATAACAAAAGAAAGACCCTATTAAGCAAGTAACCAAGCAAAAATCAAAACTAGAAAAAGAAGAACAAAGTTTAGATTCATACCTTGGTGTAGGGAAAATGAAGCACAAGCAGAAATCTAGGTCAAAAGGGGAGTGGAGGAGAAGGGGAAAGGAGAGAAAAATTGAGAAGGGAAGAGGAATAAGAGGGAGAGAGAGAAAGTAAGGGGGAGGTTTAGAGAGAGAAGTGATGAGAGAGAGAGAGAGAGAGAGAGAGAAAAATCAGAGAGAGAGATCGATGAAGAAGAGAAAGAGAATGAATAGGGGCGTGAAGAAGAGAAGGGGGAAAAAGGGGGTTTAAATAGAGAGGCGCAGTTTTCGACCTAGAAATTCAAATTTAAACGCTCGGCACGCCGTGCTAAGAATTCAGCACGGCGTGCTGAGCAGAGCAACGAAAACATACCTGGAAACAGAACGCCCGCACGCCGGCGTGCCGATTTGGCACGACGTGCCGATGTGCTCTCCTTAATGCCTCTTTGAAACAGAATGACGGCACGCCGGCGTGCCGATTTGGCACGGCGTGCCACCTTGAAAAATCTTAATTGGCACGGAGGGCTCTGGGTCCGGCACGGCGTGCAGATTTCGCTTGCACGCGATTTTGAAACAGAAGCGCGGCACGATGGCGTGCCGCTTTAGCACGCCACGTGCTGATCAGATTGCACATTGGCACGGCGTGCTGAATTGCGGCACGGCGTGCTGCACTGAATTCTGCCAATCCTTGCCTTGTTCCACACTTTGATCATGACTCTTGGCTAACTTGCTTAATACCCTATTCCTACACACAAAAACACACAAAAACATAATAATACAAACACAATTAACGTACAAGTGAGGCACACGTACCTCATTGCTATGTTTATAGTCGGAATAGCTCGACTTTCTCGCTTCTCTTGTGTTCATGGGTCTCTCAAGAGCATCACTTGCCTTTGCTCTTGTGCCCCCGTGAAATATTTCTTGAGGCGATGACCATTTACCTTTTGGATGCCCTCCGGAGTAAGTATCTCAATCATGCCCGAAGGGTAGACTTTGTGAATGGTAAACGGTCCTGTCCAACGACTCTTCAATTTTCCGGGAAAAAACCTCAACCTTGAGTTGTACAAGAGTACCGCTTCTCCCTCCTCGAAGCTCTTTTCCTGGATCCTTTGATCGTGCCACCTCTTGGTCTTTTCTTTATAAATTTTGGCGTTCTCGTAGGCCGAGAGGCGTAATTCTTCAAGTTCGAAGAGTTGACGAAGCCGGAGCTCTCCCGCTGCTTTCATATCAAAGTTCAAGAATTTTAAGGCCCAAAACGCCTTGTGCTCTAGCTCAACGGGAAGATGGCATGCTTTTCCAAACACAAGACGGTATGGTGACATTCCTATTGGTGTTTTGAATGCCGTCCGGTAAGCCCAAAGTGCATCGTTAAGCTTTAAACTCCAATCTTTCCTCGACATGCTGACCGTCTTTTCAAGGATTCTTTTCAGTTCCCTATTCGACACTTCCACTTGTCCGCTCGTTTGAGGGTGGTAAGGTGTGGCTACTTTGTGGGTAACGCCATATTTCTGCAAAAGGGAATCAAACTGCTTGTTACAAAAATGGGAGCCCCCATCACTAATGATAGCTCTAGGGGTCCCGAAACGAGTCAATATATTGCTTTTTAAGAACTTGATTACCACTTTTGCATCGTTCGTAGGCAATGCTACTGCTTCTACCCATTTTGACACGTATTCGACCGCCACCAAAATGAACTGATTCCCATTAGAGTTTGGGAAGGGTCCCATGAAATCGATCCCCCATACGTCGAAGAGCTCACACACTAGAATTCCTTGTTGGAGCATCTCATTTTTTTGTGAAATATTTCCGGTCCTTTGGCACGCATCACAAGCTCGAACATAAGCCTCCACATCACTTCTCATTTTTGGCCAAAAGAATCCACAAGACAGAATTTTCCCCATGGTTCTATCCGGTCCAAAATGTCCTCCCGCCTCTCTATCATGGCACATTCGGATGATTGAGGTAACTTCCTCAAAAGGTACACATCTTCGAATAATACCATCTGCACACGACTTAAACAAGAAAGGATCATCCCAAAAGTAGTTTTTAGCATCATGAAAAAATTTTACCTTTTGGTTTCGTGTGAGATCAGGCGGAATGATGTTACCAACTTTATAGTTTGCAATATCGGCAAACCATGGTATGGAAGTAACCGCAAGGAGTTGTTCATCCGGGAATGCATCTTGGATCTCCGGTTCTTGCTTACTTTCACCTTCTTGCGGCAGCCTTGACAAGTGATCAGCTACCACATTTTCTACTCCCTTCTTATCTCGGATTTCGATATCGAACTCTTGCAGCAGTAAGATCCATCTTATAAGATGAGGTTTTGCATCCTGTTTAGACATCAAATACTTGAGTGCGGCATGGTCAGTAAACACGATTACTTTTGACAAAACCAAATAGGACCGGAATTTATCAAAGGCAAACACAATAGCTAGTAATTCCTTCTCCGTTACAGAATAGTTCATTTGAGCATCATTCAACGTTCTACTAGCATAATAAATTGGGCGGAGGATTTTATCCACCCGCTGACCTAAGCATGCACCTACTGCACCATCGGATGCATCACACATAAGTTCGAAGGGAAGAGTCCAATTAGGGCCGATCATTATAGGTGCTTCAATCAATTTCTGTTTTAACAATTCAAAAGCATGCAAACATTTATCAGAGAATTCAAAAGAAACATCTTTTTGGAGTAACTCGGTTAGTGGTTTGGAGATTTTAGAAAAATCTTTTATAAATCTCCTATAAAATCCGGCATGGCCGAGAAAACTCCTCACAAGCTTAATTGAACTAGGGGGAGGTAACTTTGCAATAACCTCAATTTTGGCCGGGTCGACCTTAATCCCTTCCCCCGAGATCTTGTGTCCAAGCACAATACATTCCCTTACCATAAATTGGCACTTTTCCCAACTAAGGGCCAAGTTCGTGTCCTCGCACCGCTGCAGTACCTTATCCAAATTTTCAAGACAAGTAGAGAAATTAGATCCATACACAGAGAAATCATCCATAAATACCTCCATGAAATCCTCAACCATGTCGGTAAATATGGCAAGCATACACCTTTGGAACGTGGCTGGTGCATTACATAAGCCAAATGGCATCCGTCTATATGCAAATGTCCCGAATGGGCATGTAAATGTGGTTTTCTCTTGGTCAAGAGGATCCACAGGGATTTGCATATACCCGGACAAGCCATCTGACGTACAAAAGAAATCGTGACCCGCCATACGTTCCAAAATTTGGTCCAAAAACGGTAAAGGAAAATGGTCTTTCCGGGTGGTGTTATTTAGTTTCCTATAATCAATGCACATACGCCAACCGGTGACCGTTCTAGATGGAATTAAATTACCTTTTTCATTCTCAATTACCGTCATACCGCCTTTCTTAGGCACACATTGGACTGGACTTACCCATTGACTGTCCAAGATTGGGAAAATTATGCCCGCATCGAGGAGTTTGATCACTTCTGCTTTAACAACCTCTTTCATGTTTGGGTTCAAGCGTCTTTGAGGTTGTACGTAGGGTTTTACCGCCTCTTCAAGGAATATCCGGTGGGTGCAAAAAGCTGGGTTAATTCCTTTAATGTCATGGATCGTCCATCCAAAAGCTCCCTTATGCTTCCGTAACACCTCGATAAGTTTTTCTTCTTGCTCAACTGACAATGAAGAAGAAATAACAACCGGTAAGTCATTGGGAGGATGTAAGAAAGCATATTTTAAATTCATGGGTAGAGTTTTGAGTTCCAAAGTAGGAGGCTTTTCTAGTGATGACTTTGGTGCTGGTTTGATCTCTCTTTCTAGCCTCTCAAACCTTTGTACCCACGCACAATGTTCTTCTTCTTCTGAGGCAGACGCCTCATCTTGTTCCGCCTCCAAGTTCAGACCTTCATCTAAAGGGTTCTCTAATTCACTGTAGAAAGTCTCACTCACACATTCATCAACCGGAGAGATAGAGGAAACAGCATAACAATTTTCATTATTCAGCGGATATTTCATTGAATTATAAACATTAAAGGTTACCTCCTCATCTTGCAACCGTAGAATAAGTTTACCTTCTTGCACATCGATCAAGGTCCTACCGGTTGCAAGGAATGGTCTCCCGAGCAAGATTGGGACTACTGGGTCCTCCTCCATGTCTAGTACCACAAAATCCGCTGGAAAAATGAACTTGTCTACCTTGATTAACACGTCCTCTATTACACCTTGTGGCCTTGCTATAGATCGATCCGCTAATTGGAGTGTCATGTTTGTAGGTTTTGGATCCCCCAAACCAAGCTTCCTAAACATTGAAAGTGGCATCAAGTTGATGCTTGCTCCCAGATCACATAAGGCATTTGCAATTTTAAGATTCCCAATTTGACATGGAATCGTGAAGCTGCCTCGATCCTTTAGTTTAGGTGGAAGTCTGTTGCTTACAATCGCGGAACACTCTTCTGTTAGGGCCACTACTTCGTCATTCCCTAATCTCCTTTTTCCTGCAATTAGCTCCTTGAAAAATTTAGCATAGGTGGGCATCTCTTGAAGAGCTTCCACCAAAGGGATATTAAGTTCAAGCTTTTTAAAGATGTCAAGGAACTTAGAGTATTTCTGGTCCAATTTGTCCTTTCTCTCCTTCCTTGGATAAGGAAGTTTAGGAATGTAAGGACTAATAGGAACAGAAATATCTTCCTTTTGAGCATTAGAAGAAGTAGAGATGTTTTCGGGTTTAGAATGACTTACTTCTTCCGATTGATTACTTACTCTCATGGGTTGATCAACCCTTGGTTCTTCCGTTTGCCTCCCACTCCTTAGAGTAATTGCTTGGGCTGTCTCCCTTGGGTTTTGTCTTGGGTTCGGTTCCGTTGTACTAGGAAGGCTTCCTTGAGGCCGTTCTTGCAAGCTTCTAGCTATTTGAGCCAACTGGTTGGTGAGGTCCCTGTTCAAAGCTTCACTATTGGCCAAACGAGCTTCGTTAGTAGCCAGACGAGTTGATATGTCCTTAAGAAGGCTTAATACCGACTCATCTTGTTTAACATTATGAGCATTACTATTTTGACCAAATTGAGATTGAGGAGCCCTACCAAGCTCTTGATTACAAAAGTCTTGCAAAAAATCATTAGAAGGTTTCAACACATTTTGATTGTTACCATAGGATAGATTCGGATGTTGAAATCTTCTTTGAAAGTTGTTATTATTTTGGAAAGCATTTTGAAGGGGTGGTTGATTATACCTTTGGTTACCTCCAACATAGCTTACCTCTTGGGCTGATGGATTGCCCATTCCACATTCTTGACCGGGATGGTCCCCTCCACAAGACACACACAGCACAGGTTGGTGTGTTGGGTTCAAACTCAGATGTGCCATCATAAGATCAACCTTCTTATTCAATTCTTCCACTGCTGTATCACGGCGTCCCATTTCTACAGCATGGACATCTCTTCGCGTTGGCACTTCTTGTTGCCACAAGGGGCTTTTCCTAGCTAGTTCCTCAATAAGTTCTTCCGCTTGCGTTGCGGTTTTATTGAAAATATCCCCACCTGCAGATGAGTCAATGATAGCACGGTGAGAAGGCGAAATCCCATGATAGAAAATACTTACTTGAGTGCACTTAGGAAGGTCATGGTGTGGGCAGTTTCTGAGTAGCCTTTGAAAGCGCCTCCATGCCTCCATCATGGATTCTGAACCAAATTGCCGGAAGGCTGTGATCTCATTCTTCAATTGGACTGTTTTAGACGAAGGAAAGTAATAAGCCAAAAATTCTTCCTCAAGCTGGTCCCATGACGTTACGGATCCCGCTCGAAGGGACTTGTACCATTCAACAGCTCCTCCGATTAAAGAAAATGGAAATAACTTCAATCGGATCACGTCTTGGGGAACTCCATTGAGTCTTACAGTATCAGCCACCATTAGGAATCGATCAAGATGATCGTTCGGGTTTTCATTGCTAGCTCCACTAAATTGGCCGTTACTTTGCACCATTTGGATCATGTTCGTCTTGAGCTCGAAGTTGTTAGCAGTGATTGGTGGTAGAATAACACCAGCCCGGTTTCTAGGACGATGGGGTGCCATCATATCCGCCATGATTCTATCATCTCCCGCACCTTCCAACTGACGTTCTTGGCGGAGACGTTCCTGCTCCCGAACTTCAGCCTCAATCCTCGCCCTCATCTCGGCTTCGATTTCATTCCTCATTTGTCTCCTTTGTTCCTCGTCCATGGCTGCGGTTACTACTCTTTGGGATCTTCGAATATTCCTACACGTACGGTCAATTTCAGTATCCAAAGGTGATAATTCAGAACTTTGAGAACGAGTTTGCATAAGCTAGGAAACACTCACTCAAAAAGAAAATAAATTTTATACACAAATAATAAAACCAAAAACAGAATATGAACAGTATTAACAATGCTTAGATCAGAAAATAATCCTTTTATCTAATGTTATCGAAACAAGTTAAAATTCCCCAGCAACGGCGCCAAAAACTTGATGGAGCCCGAACGGACTCACAAACAAAGGCAGTGTACCTCGTCGTTCAAGTAATAAAATCTGGCCTAAAGTCCAGATATCGATCCCACAAGGAATTCTAACCCCGATAATCACTAAATTACTAAGAGTCTTTACGTGTCTAAGCGGAACTAAATTTAAGTTTGATTATATTAACAACTATATTAGTCTACTCCTAGTTGATCTATCCCAGCTTACTTTGCTCTTGAATTTGGAATATCAATTGGCGGTTTTACCGACCTATGAAGACTGATGGGGATGGCTTAATTAATCAACTACAAAAGACGAAATTAACTCAACAATTAACCCTCAATTATATTCCTCCAATTAAATCAACCTAGCGTATCTAGATCTTTTAGGTCCTTAGCCGGTTTTCCTTGTTTAGAGGCGGTCTAATTCTTAAAGCTCAGAAAATAGGGGCACGTATGTTCCACAGTGTCGTCAATACTAATGGTTGCCTAGGTGTCAATCTGGGTAGTGCCACAAATATGAACTTAATAGATTAAGATCTTATGAGACTAGATTATCACTAAAGGGATTGCATAAAGAAAAGGAATAAAGATTGAAATTAACTTGCATTCAACTGTATTAATCAAGAAAGATGTAACAGATTCAATGTTTTCAACCAAACAAAATCGATTGCGGAATCAAAAGCTAGCTAAATCGAATTACAAAAGACAAAAAGAAAAACTTATGCCCTTCTTGATCCAATTAACCGGATGCCGACGGTGTGAAGATGCTTGGAGGTGTACCTCTATTAACGAACCCAAGCCGAAACTAAGAACGTTGCAAAAGGGGAAGGTTCAATGCAAAGCAATCTACCAATCGATGGTTCCAAGATTCAAAGAAAACAAAAAGGTCAAGCTAAACCCTAGCTACAAGTTTTTGCTCTACCTCTACAAGTTGGAAAAAAGATGCTCTAAAACAAAGAAAATAACCTATTTATACGGCTAGGTTAAAACCACAGAAAAGAAAAGCTGAAATTGGGGCAACAGCAGATTTTCGGGCCTCGGCACGCCGTGCTGATTGAAATGGCACGCCGTGCTGTATAGTTTTGGGGGCGGCACGCCACGCTGATTGGAATGGCACGCCGTCGTGCTGCTTCTCTGGAACTCTTGGCACGCTGGTTGGCTTGGCACGCCGTGCTGCCATTGTGGCACGCCGTGCCATTCTGATTTTCAGCACTTCAAGCCCTTCCTTGCCGCCGTTGCTCCAACTTCCGATCCGGGTCCTAATGCCTGTCCAAAACAAACACAAAGGGACATAACCGCACCACAACCACGGACCATAAAACACGAAAAAAAACACGAGGAATACTAAAAATATAAGAAATCAAACCAAAACATAAAAATCACAAAATACGAAAAAAAACCAATCAAACATTCACATAAATGATTCTAAAAACTACCACTCAAACCACGAAATTGGCTAGAAGATAAGGTCGAAACCGACCTTATCATCCTGCTCCAGTAACATTGTTTAATAATTTCAATTATTATGTGTTGTTCTTTGATCATTTTAGCAAATATTCTTAGGTGTATCCACTTCGCTATAAATCTGATGTGATGAATGCATTTATTCAATTTCATACTGTTGTGGAAAAACACTTTGGGAAACCAATAAAAAATTTCCAATCTGATTGGGGGGTGAATTTCAAGCACTTGTTCCCTATTTATGTACTCATGGCATAACTCATCGTGTATCTTATCCGTGCACACCACAACAAAATGGTTGTGTAGAACAAAAATACCACCATATTGTTGAAACAAGGTTATCATTACTTAATCATGCTTCTGTTCCTCTGAAATTTTGGACATATGCTTTTGAAACTACAGTGTACTTAATAAATCGTCTTCTTGTACAACACTTGCAATATTCAACTCCGTTTGAACAACTTTTTCATTCTCGACCTGGTTATCACTATTTGCATGTCTTTGGGTGTCTCTGCTATCAGTGGTTGCATCATTCTTCACCTCACAAACTTACACCTCGATCACGTTGTTGTGTCTTTCTTGGTTACAACAAAATTCATAAAGGGTACTATTGTTTTGATATTTATCTTCAAAAAATCTATATCTCATGTCATGTGCTTTTCGATGAACAGGTGTTTCTATTTCAGCTGTTAAATAAAGGTTTCTCCGTCTCTTCTACCCGAACTGATCACGACATTCCCCTATACATCACTTTTTCAGATACTTCCAGCCCTATCTTCCTCGTCTCTGAGCTGTCCCAACCACCTGTCATCCCTACTTTCCACAAACCACCAACCCACAAAATAGTATCCCATCACCATGTGACTCCTCACTAGCCCCTCCACACAACGACAACCAACCTGAACCCGCACATACAACCTTACCACAATCAGACTCTACCGACACCTCTTCTACAAATCAAAGCACTAACAATTCCCCTGGGGTGAATCTTGTTGATCTTGGCACTCATGCACCATCTCCTCCCTGACCTCAAAGAAGTCACTCCAGGGTCACCAGATCCCAAACAGACTGTCTACAACCACGGGTTCTAATGAACCTCAATGTTACCAGCTCTGTCACAACTGAACCAACTTCTTACACACAAGCAATGAAGATCCCTGAATGGAGACATGTAATGTTGACTGAATATGATGCATTGGTGAAAAATGAGACTTGGGAACTTGTTCCCCCACATCAAGCACACAACCTAGTTGGGTGTAAATAGGTCTTCAAAACCAAGCTTAATCCGGATGGTTCTATTGAACAGCACAAAGCTAGACTTGTGGTCAAAGGCTTTCATCAATGTCCCAGCTTGGACTATTCTCAAACCTACAGTCCTGTCATCAAACCCACTACAATTCGACTGGTATTGTCTTTGGTAGTTTCTTTTAGCTGGTCCGTTACCCATCTTGATGTGTCCTACGCATTTTTGCATGTTGCTCTAGAGGAAAAAGTCTACATGTAACAGCCGCCTGGGTTTGTTGACAAACTCAAACCTGATTATGTTTGTCTCTTCAAGAAGTCTCTCTATGGCCTGAAACAAGCACCTCGAATATGGCACAAGTGCCTGACCGCTATCTTGATGCAATTCGGCTTCACTTGCTCCAAGGTCGATGTCTCATTATATCACAACAGATCCAAAAATATTCAGCTTTTTTTGCTTATTGTACATGAATGATATCCTAATTATTGGGACAGATTCAACATTAGTGGAACGGGTTATCCACTTTCTTCAACAAAAATTCGCTATTCGAAACCTTGGTCCCCTGAAGTAGTTTCTTCGTCTAGAAGCCCACTGGCAATCTGATGGATTATTACTTCATCAGCAGAAATATATTTTAGACTTGCTCGTGTGAGCACAGATGCATCAATCCAAAGGCATCTCCATGCCTTTCTGTAGCAGCACTCCCTTGACACTTCAAGCTGGTGATCCATTTGACAATCCGTCTCTCTACCACAGCATAGTTGGTGGTCTCTAGTATGTCACAATCATAAGACCGGATGTTGCATTCTCGGTTAACAAAGTCTCCCAATATATGCACAATCCGACTACAGCCCATTGGAAAGCAGTCAAGTGGATCCTCTGTTATTTGCGGGATACAACACCCATGGTCTAATGTTGCGGAAATCATCCTCCTTGGCCATAAATGGTTTTTATGACTATGATTGGGGGGGGATGTTTAGACGATCAGAAATCAACAACTGGCTTCGCTATCTTTGTTGGGTAAAACTTGGTGTCTTGGAGTTCCAAGCAACAACGGACTGTCTCCCGCTCTTCTACCAAAGCTGAATACCGGGCTCTTGCCATGGTTGCCTCTGAAGTACTATGGTTACAAATGCTACTTCAGGAACTTGGATACCCCTCATCTATCACTCTAACAATCTGGTCCGATAACTTGGGAGCAACATACTTGAGTGCTAATCTAATCTTTCATAGCAACACAAAACATCTCGAGCTTGATTTTCACTTCGTCCGGAACAAAGTAAATCAATGCCTATTATGGGTTCAGCACATCTCAACTCTTCAACAGCCCACACATATACTCACGAAGGGTCTTTCCAAACAAAGATTCCTTGCTCTTCATGCCAAGTTGATTGTGATAAACCCCGCTCGACTTGCAGGAGGGTGATAGAGTATTAGTGTACATAGCCCATGTAAATGTCGACAGTCCATATACATATAGTCGGCCCATGCTATACGGCCCACATACCTTGTATATATACTTTAATTATCAATGAATAACCTAAGGGAAAACCGTATTCTCACATTAGGGTATAATTAAGGTATAACTAAGTTGTAATCAATGTAATAGTGTATCTTAAGGTAAAATTAAGGTATAACTAAGGTATAATCATTGTAACAGTGTGTCTTAAGGTATAACTAAGGTATAATTAAGGTGTAACTAAGGTATAATAATTGTAACAGTGTATCATAAGGTATAACTAAAATACAATTAAGGTATAACTAAGGTATAATCATTGTAACAATATATCTTAAGGTATAACTAGGGTATAATTAAGGTATAATCATTGTTATACCTTAGTTATACCTTTGATACTCTTATTATACCTTTTGATACGTTGATTATACCATAGTTGTACCTTCTGATACACTGATTATACCTTAGTTATACCTTCTGATACATTAATTATACATTGTGATACAGTAATTATACCGTATTTATACATTGTTTAAGCATTATAGTGTATAAGTCATATATAACAGTGTATATGCGGTGTATAATAGTGTATAAGAAGTGTATTTACAACTTTTATAAATATTGTATGTTAGTTATACCTTGTGATTCAATAATCATACTTTAGTTATACATTGTTTATACCTTTGTGAAACTATTAGATCTTGTTTATACATTGTTTGTATCTTATTTTATACATTGTTTAAACATTATAGTGTATAACCAATTTATAAAACAGTGTATAACAATGTATAATAAGTGTATAAACAGTATACAAAAATGTATAACAGTGTATAAAAGTGTATAAACAGTGTATAACAATGTATAAGAACTGTATAACAGTGTATAACAATGTATAAGAAGTATATAAATGGTGTATAACAATGTATAAGCAGTGTATAAGAAGTGTATAAACATTGTATAAGAAGTGTATAAACAGTATATATAACAATGTATAAGTAGTGTGTAAGAAGTATATAAATAGTATATAACAATGTATAAGCAGAATATAAAGAGTGTAAAACAGTGTATAATAAGTGCATAACAATATATAAGTAGTGTATAAAGAGTGTATAACAATGTATAATAAGTTTATAAACATATAACATTGTATAAGAAGTGTATAATAATGTATAACACTGTATAAGTAGCGTATAAACAATGCATAACAGTGTATAAGAAATGTTTGAACAGTGTATAACAATGTATAAGCCCTAGTTCTTAGGGCATTGGATTCTTGTATTTTGTATTATACATTAAGAGTCATGTATAAATACATTATTTGTGTCACATTAATAAAGGCAATTAATCTTTTCATTTATATCTTGTGCTATAATATGAGTAGAGTATCCATTGATTGATAATCATAAAACCTATCCCAAGTCTATTCTAATCGTGGGAACGAATAGAACCACAGACTTGTATATTCGATGACTGTATGGTAGTTCTTAACTAGCCATAGTACTTGTATAGTCAGTCATGAAGATAGGTACATGTCATTGACATGGGACTGGATCGATCCGCACAAGAAAGCCACATGGTTGTCATGTCATAGGTCTTTCTTGAGTAGGTCTCTTTTGTCCTCAGACCAGATTTCATTATAATATCAATGTGGAATCCGGTTCACTTTGACATATGCCTAACAGGTCTGTAAAAGGATGCTAAATACGGGTATGATTGGGTGGACCGGTGAACATGTTGATATTGATGATGAAGTGATGGAATTGCCACTCGGGTGACACCGAGATGATATCATTGGCCACTTGATGAGTGGGACTGATAAGTGTATGGCCATACCCAAATAAGTTGGTTGCTTATTTGATTAATCAGTCAACTCAAGATCAAGAAATATAATAAACAACAGAAGAGGATGACAGACACCATGCCTCTTGTTTATTCATATCGATATTGTTAGGCAAAGGACACTATGAGATTACTACCGGGTGAGTGTCTTCTAAAGACTGCTGCATCTCTGTCTTAATTAGGGGCTGTAATGGTTTGCTAGAACCCACTTACAGTCTGTGGGCCTTGGGCCTACTGCCAACATAAAGACAGACCCATAGGATCGTGCACATAGATCAACTGAGCTGGAACTTATAGAAATTGTACATGTAATGTACATTGGAAGGAATGCGTTAATTAATTAGTTGACATTCGGTGTCAAGGTAATTAATTAACATTGGGTTGAATTTAATTTAATTAATAAGTTTACATAATGTAATTAATTAATTTATCAATTAATTGAATTACATAAAGTAAACAATTAATTAAATAATTTTCCTGAGTAGGAAAATTAATTACATGTATTGTATTAACTTAAGTGTGATTTAATTTTATTTAGGGGTAATTAAATTTAGCCAAATGGAATTAAATTACATAGTATATACTTTTTAATTAAAGTTTATTTATGTAATTATAATCCTAGTGGGCTTGGGTTTAATTAACCTAATTAGAACCCAATTAGACAAGGTGTCTATAAAAGGGCACACTTAAGGAACAAAAACCTAATTCAACTCTAATTAATTGCTGGAAATTTCAGCCACCAATAGCAGCCCCAAAACAGCCGAAAATCCCAGCATTAAACCTCCATTCCTTCGCGTCTTCGGCTAGCACCGGTTCCCGCTCAATAGTTGGTCGTGCACCGGACTTTGGAGATCGCAGTTTCAAGAAACGATTCTGCAGCAGTCTCTAGAGGAGACGAATCCGGTGAGTTAATCTCTCTTGATTCTTATTTGATTTTATTCTAATCAATGGTAATTGGACACAATAGGTGGATTCTAGGAAATTTTAAACGTTGTATTTTCCACTGCGCCACGTTATTTTTCCAATGACGAATCCCAACAGTATATAAATAGTGTATAACAATGTATAGGCAATGTATAATAAGTGTATAACAATATATAAGAAGTGTATAATAAGTTTATAAACATATAACATTGTATAAGAAGTGTATGACAATGTATAACAGTGTATAAGTAGTGTATAAACAATGTATAACAGTGTATAAGAAATATATGAACAGTATATAACAATGTATAAGAGTATAACAATGTATAAGAAATGTATAAACAATGTATAAGAAGTGTATAACAATGTTTAATAAGTGTACAAACAGTGTTCATGTTTATAAGTGTATAAACAACGTATAATTAAATTTCAAAAAATAATAAAAAAAATGGCTCTGCAAGCTGTTCATGTTTCAGAGGTGCCAATTCCTGATCAAATTCAACAAAATGCAATCCCAAAATGCAGTTCAAAAAGATGCAATCCCAACGTGCAGTTCAAAAAGATGTAGTCCCAATAATAAAATGCAGTCCCAAAAGTAGAGTCCTAAATACAGTCCAAAAGTGCAGATGCAGTCCCAAAATTGCAATCCCAAAATGCAGTTCCAAAGTGCAGTCTCAAAAATAAAATGCAGTCCCAAAGTGCAGTCTCAAATAAAATGCCATCCCAAAAGTGCAATCCTAAAATGCAGTCCCAAAGTGCAGTCTTAAAAATAAAATGCAGTCCCAGAGGTGCAGTCCAAAAATACAGTCCTACAGTGCAGATGCAGTCCTAAAATGCAGTCTCAAAAATAAAATGTAGTCCCAAAGTGCAGTCTCAAATAAATATAGTTCCAAAAGTGCAGTCCCAAAATGAAATCGCAGAGTGCAGACTTGAAATACAGTCTCAAAGTGCAATCTCAATAATAAAATACCGTCTCAAAAGATGCAGTTCAATAATAAATGTAGTCCCAAAATACAGTCTCAAAGTGCAATTTCAAAATACAGTCTAAAAAGATGCAATTCTAATAATGTAGTCCCAAAGTATAATCTCAATAATAGAATACAGTCCCAAAGTGTAGTTTCAAAATGCAGTCCCGTTAATAAAATAAAATGCAGTCCAAAAAGATGCAGTCCCATTAATAAAATAAAATGTAGTCCCAAAGTGCAGTCCTAAAATGTAATCCTAAAAGGTATAATTAGTGTATCAAAAGGTATAACTAAAATATAATCAGTGTATCAGTAAATTAAAAGGTATAATCAAAATATCATATGGTATAATCAATGTATAAACAAGGCTAACAGTTGTACAAAGATATAAACAATGTATAACTAAGGTATAATTAGTGTATCACAACGTATAATTAAGGTATAACATTTATAAATGGTATAAATACACTATTGTACACTACTTATACACTACAATCCTTAAACAATTTATAAATAAGGTATAATCAATGTATCAGAAGGTATAACTAAGGTATAATTAGTGTATCAATGTATCAGTAAGAATAACTAAGGTATAATCAGTGTACCAGAAGGTATAACTATGGTATAAGTAATATATTCAAAGCTATAATATGTATATTTTAAAGTATAACTAAGGTATAACAATGGTATAATTAGTGTGTTAGTGCCTCAGATGGTACAACTAAGGTATAAATAAGGTATAATTAAGGTATAGTCTATGAATTTAAGCTATAAACAAGGTCTAATATATACTTAACCTAAATAACTGTATCAAACTATAAAAACAAAAAGTATACAAAAAGTATATAAAAATATTATGCAAAATTCATACAAAATCACAATAGAAAACACACCAAATAGAATGCAATCAGAGTATCAGTAAGGTATAAACAAGGAATAATTAGTAAATTAGAATGTATAGTAAAAGAATTAGAATGCATAATCAGTGAAAAAGTGCATCAGTAAGTATAACTAAGGTATAAACATTGTATATGAAGCTGAAGATGAAGAAGAAAGTTTCATCAATAACACCAGTAAAACCACGATCACCGATGAAGAACGTGAAGAAGAGAATATGAAAAGGTAGAAAAGAAATAAAAAAAACATAAAAAGGAAAGAACTCAAGCGGCAACGTAGAGAAGAATTGGGTTTAAAAAAACATAAAAGAGTAAATAATAAGAGGTAAGCCACCAAAATAAACCTGAAACAAGGGTAGTTTTGACAATTTCCCTTAATTAAATGGGATAGATGATTACAGTCAAGGAAGCAACACAAACTTAAATGGACTTGAACCCAATGGAGCATTTTTCAAGGGTCCATTCTCAAAGTTTGGACTTTGGATTTGGGTTTATATATATGTGTTCTTGTGATTAGATTATTAATGGGCCAACCATGATTATTATTATTATTTGGATTTTACACAAATAACTTTTTAACCCTCTCTTTCTTTTTTACGTGAACTGGAAATTTTTACAAAATCTCCTTCAAATTTTTCAAAATTATTCAAATACGTGATTTTACTTTGTCCACATTTCTCTCTCGTCTTTTCATAATTTTAATCTTATTTCGTATTTATCTCTCAATCTGTTTATTTTTTTGGTCATGCGACTTTAGAATTTTTTTTTTATTGGTTTTCTCTTCGAAAAAAAATACATATGTATATATTTTTTCTGATATTTTTTTCACTAAGGTATAACTAATTATACCTTTGTATCTTAAGGTATAACTAACGTGTAATCATCATAATATTGTATCTTAAGATATGACTAAGGTATAACTAAGATATAATCAATGTAATAGTGTATCTTAAGGTATAACTAAGATATAATTACTGCAAGAGTGTTATTATACCTTAGTTACATCTTTGATACTCTTATTATAACTTAGTTATACCTTTGTACAACTTTTATATCTTAGTTATACTTTAGTTATACCTTTGTACCTTTTATACCTTAGTTATACTTTAGTTATACCTTTGTACCTTTTATACCTTTGTACAACTTTTATACCTTAGTTATACCTTCTGATACAATGATTAAACCTTAGTTATAGCTTCCGATACACTGATTATACTTTAGTTATAAAAGCTAGGGTTTGTAAAAAAAGATCTCACTCTATCAACGTGAGAGGAGATGTTGGGATTCTATTTATATGGTGGTTCTTTACAAAGAGAGTCCTTATACAATTACATAAGAAACCTAGTTACAAGTCATAAATACAATTAGATACAAATACACAAATACAATTACATTACTCTAACACGCCCCCTCAAGTTGGGGTAGGGGTGGGAACCATAGCCAACTTGTCACGTAGTACTTGAAAACGGGTCCTGGGCAATGGTTTGGTTAGAATATCCACAACCTGGTTATCGGTAGAGATGTAACGGACTGACATCTTCTTAGAGGCAACACGCTCACATACAAAATGAAAATCAAGCTCCAAGTGTTTGGTCCATGTATGAAAGATGGGATTGGCAGTTAAATAGGTGGCACTCAAGTTGCCACACCACAGAGTAGGCACACTTGGCAATGGAAAACCTATTTCTAGCAACAACATACCGAGCCAGGAAAGCTCCAAGGTGGTGGTAGCTAATGCACAATATTCTACCTCAGTAGAGCTACAGGATATAGTGCGTTATTTCTGAGAGGCCTAAGAAATGAGATTGGTACCATGACAAATACCATAGCCAGAAGTAAACTATCGATCATCAACATCACCAGCCCAATCAGAGTCAGAAAAGGCATAAAGTTGAATAGAAGATTAAGGCTAAAATGGAGACTAAACGACTGAGTAGCCTTAAGATAGTGTAAAATATGTTTCAAGGCTTACCAATGTAAAACTGTAGGAGCATTCATATACTAAGCAACTTTATGCACTGCATAAGTAACATCAGGTCTAATAATAGTTAAGTATTGTAGCCCGCCAACCAGACTCCTATAATGAGTTACATTTACAAACAAAGAACCACCAGAGACAGAGATCTTATGAGCTTAGAATCGCAGATCTATGACCTTTTTAACATGTCAGAATATATTACTTTTGAGACAAAAACAAAGAGCCCTTATGTTGATGAAATTCAATACCCAAAAAATAATGAACCAAACCCAAATCTTTTATAGCAAACTAAGATTGTAAGTATTGAATTAAGTGAGAAGACTGCTATCTGTCACTTCCTAAAATTCAACAGATCATCAACATATATCAAGCAGAACAAGACAAAGTACCCTTTCCTCAAAAAATACAAGGAAACATCAGCCTAAGAACACTGAAAACCATAAGCAACTAAAGACTGAATGAGGCATTTATGCCACATAGGAGGTGACTGCTTCAATCCATACAATGACTTCCTCAATCGACACACATGATTAGGAAGGGATTTGTCAATGAACTAGGGGGTTGCAGCATATAAATAGGTTCATCATGGTCCCGATCTAAAAAAGCATTGGAAACATCCAAATGCGTAATAAACCATGAAATACTAGTAGCTAAAGATAGCAACAAATGGATTGTAGTAGGTTTAATCACAGGACTAAAGGTGTCATGAAAATCCATACCAGCCTGCTGGTGAAAACCTTTTGCAACGAGATGTGCTTTGTAGTTCTCAATCGACCTATCTGCATTCAACTTCATTTTGAACACCCACTTACATCCTATTAAATTTTAAGCACTAGAGACTGGTACTAACTCCCAAGCACCATTCTAGATTAAGGCCAAAAATTCTCAGTCATAGCCTTACGCCAATGAGAGCTCTTGGCTGCCTCGGTGTAGGATGTGGGATCCTTGACGTCAACAATGTTGTTAAGCACCCTGGGCACCATTTTCCAAGCTCGAGCTCTAGTCAACATTCTATTCAGATCAGGTTCAGTACGAACAGCTCGTGCCTTTGGTAATTGGCCGAACTCCTATAGGTCAACAACCAGAGATAACCCAGGTGATGCTTAAGTGCTCGGTGTGGGTATTATGGGTATGGGTGAGGCTAGTCGTGTGTGAGTTTGAGTTGTAGGAGGTGAGTTTAATGCTAAGGAAGTCACGAGCATAGGTGCTGGATTTGGTGGGATCGGTTCCACTGGGGAAGGAGGAACAGGTGAAAGTTTCGGCCTAGATAGAGAGGCTTTGGAGGGGATGGTTTGTAATGTGATGGACAACATAGGGGATGGTGGAGAGCCTAGGCCATGGATGGAAGAACTCCGTAACTCTGGATAAGGAAACACATGCTCGTTAAACACTACATGACGTGAGACAAAAAATTTTCTAGAAACAGGATCCAAACAACGATATTCCTTATGAACCCAACTATATCCCATGAAAACACAATGACGAGAATGAAAATTTAACTTATAAGATGCATATGGATGCAACCAAGGATAGCACAAACACCCAAAGATGCGCAATGAGACATAATTAGGTGAAACTATGAATACACGAAAATAAGGAGTATCAAAATCAATAACAGGAGATGGCATTTTATTAATTAGATAGACAGCTGTTTCAAAGGCGTTGGACCAATAAGATATCGGTAATTTTGCTTGATTTAACAAAGACATACCGGTTTCAACTACACGACGGTATTCTCTTTCAACATTGCCATTCTGTTCAGGTGTATAGGGACACGACATTCTATGTTGAATCCCATTAGCAGAAAAATAAGACTGCATAGCTTGAATTCCCCACCCCCATCTGATTGAAATATTTTAATAGGGCGATCAAAGTATTTTTCAATAAGAGACTGAAATTTCACAAACACATTCAATGCATTAGATTTATATTCAAGAAAATAAATCCACAATACTGTTGAAATAATCATAAAACAATATATAATAAGAATAACCATCATGAGATTGGATCATGGCAGGACCCCACAAATCCGAACAAATCAAATCTAATGGCCCAGAAACAACAGACTCAGAAACAAAAAAGGCAAATGGTGACTCTTACTGACCACACAATTAGAACAAATAGTGTGATCAGAACTACTCCCTAAACATTTAATATTATTCTTCTGTAGGAAACGATCAGCAATAGGTAGAGCGGGATGACCATGGCTCTCATGCTAAGTTGATAGGGAGGTAAGATGGGATTGAATTGGTGCTTTCGGCTGTGATGGAAAAGCGTATAAACTGTTCTTATTCAGGCCTCAGAGAATCACCTGTTTGGAAGTCAGGTCCTTCACAATAAAACATTTATCAAAAAAACTCAATAGATACATCATTAGCTTTGGTTAGACCACTAATAGTAATCAGATTAGAATTGGAATTAGGAACGTGCAAAACTTTAGCTAATTTAAGAAAAGTATCTGGAATAACAGTGGAACCAACATGTTTAATTGAGAGACGACAACCATCACCTAAATGAACTTCTCCTGGACCATTATACTCAGAGTGCAGGTTTAAATTTCCCAAGTCTGAAGAAAGGTGATGCGTTGCTCCACTATCCATAATCCAAGCTTGATCATTGGGATTGGTGGTGGTGTAATTTGAAACAGGTGGGTTTGGGTTTCTCTAATAATTGAATTTTGGGAAGGACATTGCCTTGCATAGTGTCCTAACCCCTTGCAATTATAGCAAACAACAGTAAAAAATCAAACGAGGCTGCTTGTGTTACCTGTGGTTGCTGATTTTGGCAGAAAAAATGTCTACCATACTGACTTTATCCAGCAGTAGTGGCATAGGAATTCTGTCAGTGCTGGAACTACTGCTGATCGTGGTACTGATAACGTCTACGGCCATGCCCCCTTCCTACTGGTGATGACTGCTTCACCGTGATATGGGCAGCTGGCGTATTTAGGTCCTCTACTGGACTCCTTTCCTTCTTTAGTTGACGTTCTTTTGTCAATAATAAACTGAAAAAATCATCGAATGAAACTGCCATCATCCGAGATTATAGAGATCTACAGAAATCTTGGTATGGACTGTTTGGGCCATTCAGTGCATCCAGTATTGCATCTGCTAAGTCCTCTTCAAGGACCGGATACTAGAAAGAAATCAATCTATCCAAAATTATCTTTGCCCGTTGCATATATTCCGTGATTGACTCCGTACCCTTCTTTAACGAGTGTAATTACTGCTTTAGGTCACGTACCTGCGCCCTGGACCCAGAAGCATTGGTATTCTTAAGCTTTACCCATGCCTCTCTAGTTGTCTTCACTCCTACTACCTGTAGCAAAATTGATGGGGATATTAAAGTCAATATCCAACTCAGCACTTGCTGATCTTGATGACTCCATACTTTATACGCCGGATTGATTGAATTATCGGCTAACCATTCGGCTGAAATTGCAGTTGTACCATCAACATGATTGAGGAGATCACACCCTGCTAACATAGGTATAATTAGGGTTTTCCAAAGAACATAGTTTGTAGAATCAAGTTTTAAGGGAAGATGATGAGTGAACGTAGGTGCGGCAGCCATAGGTGCCATTTTCGACGAGTCTGCTGTTGATGACATCACATCAGAGATAGCAAGGATGGTGTTGTTTGTGGTGTTACCGGTGGTGGACATGGCTGCTCAATAAATTTCTTCTTTTTCAGCAGTTTTGCCCCAGAGCTCTGATACCATAAAAGCTAGGGTTTGTAAAGAAAGATCTCACTCTATCAACGTGAGAGGAGATGTTGGCATTCTATTTATATGGTGGTTCTTTACAAAGAGAGTCCTTGTACAATTACATAAGGAACCTAATTACAAGTCATAAATACAATTGGATACAAATACACAAATATAATTACATTACTCTAACAAGTTATACTTACTGATGCATTGATTATACCTTAGTTATACCTTCTGATACACTGATTATACGTTATTTATACATTTTTTGTATCTTATTTATACATTTTTTTAAGTATTGTAATGTATAAAAGGTGCACAATAGTCTATAAGCAATGTATAATAATGTATTACTAGTAAATATTATACCTTTGTTATACCTTGTGATACACTGATTATATTTTAGTTATACATTGATTATACCATCTAATACTTTGATATTACCTTTTGATACACTGATACACTAATTTACCTTAGTTATACCTTTTGATACACTGATTATATCTTAGTTATACTTACTGATACATTGATTATACTTAGTTATACTTTCTGATACACTGATTATACCTTATTTATACATTGTTTGTACCTTATTTATTCATTGTTTAAGCATTATAATGTATAAGCAGTGTATAACAATGTACAAGTAGACTATAACATTATAACAGTTGTACAAAGGTATAATAAGAGTATCAAATGTATAACTAAGTTACAACAATAGTTATACCTTAAGATATACTTAAGGTGCAGTCCTAATAATTCAGTCCAAAAAGATGCAGTCCCAAAGTGTAGTCCTAATAATAAAATACAGTCTCAAAATGTAGTCTAAAAAGATGCAGTCCCAATCATACAAGCCCAATAATAAAATGCAGTCCCAAAGTGCAGTCTTAAAATGCAATCTAAAAATATGCAGTCCCAAAAATAAAACGCATTCCCAAATTGTAGTTTGATAAGGGGAAACTATCTTGATATTTTACCATGGAATTAGGGCTTAAAGGAATTAATTTTATTAATTTCATTATGAAAACAACTTGATAAAGGGATAATTTTGACTTATTACATGTTTACCCCTTATTTGCGGCCATTTGTGGTTTTCCAAGCTAAAAGCCATGCTTTGAAGTCGTCTATATGTCAAATCAGTCAGCTTCAGCAGCAAAAAGGGCTGAAAAGGAGAAAAAGCAGCAAAAACAACATGCCTTTGAGAGGATTTCGTGCAAAAGTGTATAAAGCTTGACTTAAATTGGTTGGAGCGGGGATATTTTGTAAAAGTAGCTATAGTTAGTACTTTTTGAAGTCTTTAACTACTGGGAATTGAAAAGCACCCTTTATGTAAGTCGTTTTGGGGTCTTTGCCCATGTTTTGTTTTGAACTCCTTTAAATACTACTCCTTATCAGTATTGAGGATGTTCCTGGAGTTCATCTTCTTCTATGGGAATGATATCTAGACTTAGATCCACTTTATTACTTGTTGACCCTAATGCACTTGCTACGATATTTGCATGTTAGCTTAACCATCAACAACAGTCCTAAAATGCAGTCCCAAAGTGTAGTACTAAAATGTAGTCCCAAAGTGCAGTCTAAAAAGATACAATCCCAATAATAAAATGTAGTCTTGAAGTGTACTATCAAAATGCAATCTAAAAAGATGCAGTTGCAATAATGAAATCCCAATAATAAAATGCAATTTCAAAGTGCAGTAAGTTTTATTGTAACGAAGGTAGAACTAAGGTATAATAGTGTATAAGCAGTGTATTACAATGCATTTATAATACCTTAGTTATACCTTGTGATACTCTTATTGTACCTTAGTTATACCTTCTGATACTCTTATTATACCTTTGTTTAACTGTTACACCTTAGTTATACTTTTGATACTCTTATTATACCTTGGTTTATACCTTTGTATAACTGTTATACCTTAGTTATACCTTTTGATACCATAAATTGATACCTCTGAAAAAAATATATAAAAAAATTATATACATATAAATCTCATTTCGAAGAAAAAAATATACTTTCTAAAGTCACATGACAAAAAAATAAACAGATTGAGAGATAAATGCAATATTAGATTAAAATTATAAAAAGAGGAGAAAAAAAAGTGGATAAAGCAGAATCACGTATTTGAATAATTTTGAAGAGTTTGAAAGTGATTTTTTACAAGAGATACATGTATAAAAGAAATGAATTAAGAAAAAAAAAAGGTAATTCAATAATTATGACAACCAAAAAAGTAGAAAAGTAATTTTGAAATGGTAGAGTCCAAAATAAAACCTAAATAAAAAGTAGAAAAGTAATTTTGAAAAGGTAAAGTCCAAAATAAAACCTAAAACCGAGGTATTTTTGACAATTTCTCTTTTTTTTTTTTTTTTCTTTCTTATCAGCTTATTGAATTCTGAACTATTAACTACAATTTTCTTTTGGGTGATTTGGCAAAAACACTAGGATTATAAGAACATATTTCTCAGGTAAAATAAATGCTTAAAGTCTCTTTGAAAGATGAAAATTAATAGAAAATATTTCTAAAATACCATATTATACAAACTATAAAAAATAAAATGCAAAATAAAATCCTGTAAATATCATATATTTACAATCAGAGTTATAGGGTAATAATATAGCATATTGATATCTTAGTGTACCTTGACAATATCATGGTGATATCTTCTTTGTTCTGGTGACATCGCTATGAAATTCAAGTAAAATTCTTGTATATATATATATATATATATATATATATATATATATATATATATATATATATATATATATATATATATATATATATATATATTTCACTTTTACCTAATTGTTAAATAATAAATTCTTGCATATATTCTTTATTCTGGTGCCGAGGATTTTTTTTTTTTTTTAAAGTTTTAAGAAACGTTAATTACTATTTGTGAGCAAAAAAAAGTTTATTAAACAATAAATGCTTTTAGAATTAAAATTAAAGTAGATGTATGTTGGAGAAACATGAATCACTAATATAAAGACTCAATTATAGAGATAGGGATAAGATATTACGACCATAATATTATCAACAAAATTTGCTTCACAAAAAGAGATAGGGATAAGATATTCACATCATTTTGCTCATCTCACATTCTGCATGTCATACGTCATATTACGTATATGACAAGAATATTCAAAATAATTTAAAAAATAAATTTGTTAGGAATCATCTCTTCCACATAATTGACAAATTTTAAATTTGTTTAGTTACAAAATATCAAAGTATCTTTTTTCTGTATCAGATAACTTAATTAGGTACATGACAAATAGATAGGGATAAGATATTACAACCATAAGTAATCTTCCTCACATCATTATTCTCATGTCACTTTCTGCATATCATACGTTATATTAAGTACATGACAAAAAACGAAGTTATTTTTCAATAGAGAAGAAACATGTATACTTATTCTCTTCCAAACATGAAAAAATCTTATTTGATAAATATTTGTGTAAGGAAAATTAGTTTTCTTAAATTAAGAGGAGTATTAAAATGTTTTAAAAGTTGTTACTATTTGAAAAATTAATTTTTCTATATATTTTTCTGTTGTAATCAAAATATAATACAAGTATATTAATATAATAGTAATAATAATTATGATAGTTATTATAGTGATTTTAAATAAAAGATGCATATAACTATATTCCAATTTTTTTAAAGTTTATTTGATAAAAAAAATTATACTTTAAAACCATGTAAATTATTTAGTATATTTATGAAATAAAAAATATTAAAAAATGCAATTAATACTTAACTTGCTCAAACTTATAATTTTATTTTTTTATTTATATTGGTAATGTAAATAATTATTAAGTCTTACAAATATATATAGCCGCTCCACGGAAACAGTTATTTATTATTATATTGTAAAACATTATTAATTATACAACGACTTTTCAATGATTTCAAATTGATTAATCGACTCTACTTATTAAGAAAAAGATTAAATGTAAAAATATCTTAAATATTAATTAAAAGGTTCAATTTTATCCTTAATATATTAAATAGTTTAACTGTGACCATAACATTGTTATTTAAGGTTAAACCTCTCTTCAACTTTTTTTGTCTATTTCATTAACACTTGATCACATTAGCGCTTTGTAATCACTGGAAAAACTAAAAATAACCTATTTATTAATTAGACCTATCTATTTCTTTTTCATGTTCACTCGCATCATTTTTAAAATGGTAGCTACTAATAAAAGGTCGACCATTTTGCTAGTCTACTTAACTAATTTTCCAAAATTTTGATTAGCTACAACACAGATTTACGAAATTTAGTTGGTTTACTAATAATAAGGTGTTGATGTAGTTAAATGTCAACATAACTAATAGAAAATTGAGAAATTATATTATTCACGAGCTAAATTAGGTGGTAACGTTACCCTCAATTCTACCATTTAATACGTTAGGGGTAAAGTTGCGGTATCAATTAACTCCTTTAAGTAGGCATTTGGAATCAAATTAGCCTAGAGAATATAACACGTGTGAGCATATGATTGGTTGTTTTTGGACATGTGTCACTTATTTGATGATGACTTGTGTCATTTTGTACTAATTTGAATTACTCCTATATGTTGGTATTTGAAATCAAACCAGTCTAACATAACATGTGTCAATATATGATTGGTTGTTTTTCAATATTATAAGTATCAATTTTTCCATGCTAACATGTGTGAGTTGAACTAAATTGACTCTAAATATTAATTTTAAGAGCTAAATTAATGTTTGTGTACACTTGTCTGGACTAAATCAAATCAGAATTTAAGTAAAGTTTACTTTGTTTTATTTTTCTAAATTAAAAAAGGAGACCTCACTTAATATATTAAAATATGTGCAAATCATGACTACGTATAAATAAGAGGAGGGCAAAGAATAATAAGGCAGACTTTTGGTTTGATTGAATCAAAATATTGACCAAAATGAAGGCCTTTCTTATTATTTGCCTTCTCTTATCCGCTTCTTTTCTTATCATTCCCTCCCCAACTATTGCTCGTCAATTGACTCACTCCGGTAAGAATTCATCTCCTTAATATAACAATTAACCACTAAACTTTCTCCTCAAAATAAATTTTGTTGTTAAAGAGTTGTTATAGGGTAAAAATTGTTGTGCCTGTTATATATATTTATACATATATTTACACATGATTTTAGGGCAATAACATGTAACAATTATTATTTTTTTTATATTTCTGCCGAAACCAATGGCAGCATTTTTTATACATTTGACAGTAGAAGGATTCGCTGTCAAATATAATATATCTTCTATTGTGTTTTTATTTTTTAATTTTAGTTTTGTTGTTGTCTTGAATCTCTTTATGTTGATTTCATTTTCTAAATTTACAAATGTTAATCTCACATAAAGTACATTAACCCTTGGGGTTAAAAATTATATGCATTAATTTTCATTTTATCATCTGAAAATATCAAGAAAATTACCAATTAGCTAATATAATTTGCTCATTAAATGATACAGCAGAAGCTGTCAATGGTCAAAAGGGTGAAGTAATTTTGAAGGAAGATGGTGTGTTGGATGATGCGAGTCAACCAAATCCTTGTGAAATATATGAAAGATGCCGCCGCCGTGCAAGTCGTTGTCAAGTATATAACAGATGCCGCCCTCCTTTCAAGCCTAAAACTTAAGCCTGGGAAAATTATATAGAAGCTTGGGTCAAATGTGATCAGTAAGCAGAAATAATTGCCAAGCTTCGGACAAATATATATGTGTGTGGTGAAAAATAAACTGGTAATGTGATGTAAGATCAGCATGTACGGTTTTTTGCTTTATACATATTTGATTAAACAATCCGACATTGTATCGTAATAATTTTTTCTGAATTTTCTTAATATTTGACTCAATAAGTATATAATAGTTTGTCTCGTAATCAGATCAGTATATAATCAATAACCTTTTACTTTTTGAAGCCAAACGAATTTATCCAAAGAAATAAAAATATAAGATAAGACTTGAGAAATTCTATTATCAACCAAGTTAATATATAAGTTTTTTTTTTTTAACAGATTTTTTATTTTTGAAATGTTGATTTTGTATTTTTTACATATGTTTTAGTATTTCATTAATTAGAATGATTTATTTAAACGGGATAAATAAAAAAAATTGTTCCAATCAAAAAATTGCCCCACCTTATTTAAATTTGTAGCTTTTTTTTTTCCTTCTCAAAACAAATAGAGAAACATTAATTACTTTTTTTTTTTTTAAAGAAAAAAGAGAAACATTAATTAGTCACACATATCCTTCATAATAACTTGCTCAAAATTAATATTATATTGTATTAATGCTTGAATTATTTTATATGATATGCTTAGAATTAGATTCATGTCTGAATCAGTCTGATGGCGAAAATCAAAACTCAAAGTTCAAGAATAAAGTGATAATATCACCATATTTTGACTTAATTATACGGAAGAAAATCTCTACAAATTTAGGTTTTTATCCAAGCTGAATTGTTAAATATCTAAATTATCACCATATGAAAATACTTTTTGGAATTGACAATGCAATTTTTCTGACGTGGTAAATGAATATCAATTATTAATTTTTTTTATATATAAAAGTATATGATGAGTTGTTTTATTTCTATTTCTATTTAAATTATTTTTGGTTCACTGTTCACTTTCAAGAGATTAATAACTTGCTGGGTAATTTCTACCTAATTAAGTAAATGGGAAAGATGATTACAGTCAAGGAAGCAACAACAAAGTTAAATGGACTTTAACCCAATGGAGCAATTTTCAAGTGTCCATTCTTCAAATTTTGGACTTTGGACTTGGGTTTATATATGTGTTCGTGTAATTAGATAATTAATGGGCCACCCATTAATTTTTTGGGAAATTGTCAAAAATACCCTCGTTTCAGGGTTTATTTTGGTGGCTTACCTTTTATTATTTACTCATTTACATTCTTTTTGTAAATCCAATTCTGCTCTATGTTTCCTTTTGAGTTCTTTCTTTTTTACATTTTTTAACTTTTTTTCTGCCGTTTCTCCTTCCTTGATTCATCACAAAGCTTTTCAGTCGGAGACGTGAAATCGATTCTCGATTGACTCTGCAAAAACCTAGCGATGGAGGAAGAATTCCGGCGACGAGCAAGGAGGCGGGAGGAGAAGTGAAATCGAAGGTTGTAGTGATAATGGGTCGTACTAGCTCAGGCAAATCAAAACTCGCCATTGATTTAGCCTCCCACTTTCCAATTGAAATCATCAACGCTGATTTGATGCGAGTCTACCATGGTCTTGATGTCCCTACCAACAAAGTTCCTCTACACGAGCAAAATGGTACTTTCTCTCCTTAATCCCCTCTCTCTCTGTCTGGAATTTGATTTTTTTGGCTACTGCTAATATCCTTTTTCTGGTTTATTGGTTGCAGGAGTTCCTCACTATTTGCTTGGGACCATTAGCCCAAATGTGGAATTCACATCCAAGGAGTTCAGGGATTCTGCTATTCCTATGAGTTGTCTTTCACCTAATTTTATGCCTTTTTCATGATGCTTCATATCCCATATTTGTAACTTTCCAGTTAATTGAATTGATAGTTTTTGGTATGCAATCATTAATCTGAATTCATATTTTTTGGTATGCCATGTGTTAATGTTGAATGCTTATTCATCTGTGAAAAGTAAACATTTTTTTTTCCAACTTTGATTGTCATTAGCTTGTTCTAATTTGATTTAATTAATTAATCAATTTGCTTCATTCAAATGGAAAAAATATAATTGTTTATATATACAAAGCATAACTATATTTATACACTTATGATACATTGGTTATACATTGTTATATACTATCATACACTGCTTATACATTGTTATACACTTCTTATTCACTGTTACACAATGTTATACACTATTTATATACTTCTTATACACTGCTTATACATCGTTATATACTGTTTATACATTTCTTATATATTGTTCTACATTGTTTATACACTTCTTGTTCACTGCTTATACACTATTATACACTTGTTATACACTGCTTATACATTATTATACACTGTTTATACACTTTTTATATACTATTATACAGTGTTTATACACTTCTTATATACTGTTATACACTGTTTATTATTGGGACTACCTCTTTTTGAACTGCACTTTGAGACTGTATTTTTTGGGACTGCATTTTGTTATTGAGATTGCATCTTTTGGGATTGTATTTTAATACTGCACTTTTGAGACTGCATTTTATTATTGAGATTGCATTTTATTATTGAGACTATACTTTGGGAATGTATTTAAGGACTGCAATTTCGAGACTGCATTCGCACTTTATGACTGCATCTTAATTTTGGAACTGCATCTACACTTTAGGACTGCAAATTTGGGACTGCATTTGCACTTTATGACTGCATTTTAAGACTGCAATTTTGGGACTGCATATGCACTTTAGGACTACAACTTTATAACTGCATTTCAATTTTGGGATTGCATCTATACTTTAGGACTGAAATTTTGGGACTGCCTTTGTACTTTGTGACTGCAATTTTAGGACTGCAATTTTGGGACTGCATATGCACTTTAGAACTGCAATTTTGGGAGCACTACATTAGTTATACCTTAATTATACCTTAAGATATATTATTACATTGATTATACCTTAGTTTACCTTAATTATACCTCACTTATATCTTAAGATACACTATTACAGTGATTATACCTTAGTTATACCTTAATTATACCTTAGTTATACCTTAAGATACACTATTATATTGATTATACCTTAGTTATACCTTAAGATACACTATTACATTGATTATACCTTAGTTATACCTTAATTATATCTTAGTTATACCTTAAGATACATTATTACAGTGATTATACCTTAGTTATATCTTAAGATACATTATTACAGTGATTATACATTAGTTATACCTTAACTATACCTTAGTTATACCTTAAGATACACTATTACATTGAGTATACTTTAGTTATACCTTAAGATACTGTGAGCGGACGACCTTTTTCGGAACGCGCGGTGAAGCGGGAACCGGGGATTTTCTTTTTGGGTCTTGGTGTTTTGGTTTTGAAAACGGGTTTTAATCTTTCTTAGGGAAACCTTTCATTTTATTGAAAAAAGCCTTTTTGTAGAAAACTTAATTTTAGGCATGAATTAAAAAAAAACAAGTTTTTTAGAAAATCCCATTTTAACTTAAAGGTCTCGAAATGCGAATTTCGAGATTAGATACAGAGTCGCCACCCGGATCAGCTCATCCGGAAAATTCCGGTACAGCTCCCTACCAAATGTAGACGCAGTACCTAATCCAGAGATTCGAGGTTCGGGCAACATATCTACTAATCCTCACTAATTTTTAATTATTATTTCAAAATATGACATTTCATTCACTTAATTCTACTCATTTTATCTCTTCTTTTATTATTAGCCAATGCTCATACATGTGACATAAATATATAAAAATAAAATAAAGTGCAGAAAAATAAAAGTGCGGAAAAGTAAATCAGAGGCCAAATTATACAACCCAAGAAAAAGAAAACTCTCATCCTCACCTTTTACAATCACCTATTATACACGATAATCTAAAAATTACAATCGCCTAGATACACGGGATAATCTATAAAATACATTCAAAAATAAAAATAAAGCAAAAATAAAAGCTGCATCCAAATATGGTTAGCACAAATAAATAAATTACACTAGGACTGATATAGGACAGAATAGGGGTATTTTAGGAAACGGGATCATGTAAAGGGGGTAACCAAGTCGACCCGATCGGTCGGCCCGGTTAGACCTGGAAAACGGTTTTTTAAACGCCCTGTAGGTTTTATGGATAAAAAATCAGTTTTAAAAACGGTTTGGCTCATTTACATGCACTTTTTCAACTTTAGCGGGCCGGATATCCCGGGACCCGGGGGTCCCGTTCGTGTGTGGGCCTAAAGCAAACATCCATCTAGGGTCCAAAAGTATGCAAACACGTCAAAATTCATTTTTCAATGTAGAAAGGATGCAAAATTGCAAGTTTGGGGCCCAAAAGGGCAAAACTGCAATTCTGCCCATATTACAGCCGCGCCCCTGTAGGCTACAGCCGCGCCCCTGTAGCTTACAGCCGGGCGGCTGTAATGCTCCAGAATCGATTCCAACTTATTTTTTGTGTTTTCGAAGATCATTTTGCAAAGTTTGATGATTTTAGGCAATCCGGGACTTCTGGAAAAATACTAAAGCTAACAGAAAAGATCCGAAATGGACCAAATCGAATCCGGAAGTCCCTAATCATCCAAAATCACCAAATCCATCACATCCGCTCATTAAAAAAAAAAAAAAAAGAACATGGAATCGAAGCGTGCACAGATGTGATTGGATCGATAACAAATGTGAAAAATACATTTAATTGAAGCGTGGGAGCGTTATCGATCGATTTGGGCCGGTGGAGCTTCGGCCCCTGTAGGTTACAGCCGTGCCCCTGTAGGTCACAGCCGCGCGGCTGTAGATTACAGCCGGGCGGCTGTGATCACATGGGGCGGCTGTAGTCACTGAAAACCCAAAAAAAAAAGATAAAAATCCACAAAAAAGTATTACAGCCGCCCCCCTATAGGTCACAGCCGGGCGGCTGTGATCTAGTGAGGCGGCTGTGATCACAAAACTCCCACAGAACAGAAGAAAAAAAAATGAAAAAGGACCACAGTCGCGCCCCTGTAGGTCACTGCCGCGCGGCTGTAGATTACAGCCGGGCGGCTGTGATCTTTGGTGGGGCGGCTGTAGTCCGAAAAAACCAATCAAACGCAAAAAAAAAAAAAAAAAAAAAAAAAACCCAAATCATGCAATAGAATCACAACCAGGATGAAAATAATGGATTTTTAGGCCTCTCAGAAAATTACCTTGTATGTGTTCCAGCGCTTGGACCACAAAAAAGATTTTTGGATGCCAGAAAATGTTCTGCAATCACGGACGACCCGAGCAAAGTGCGTTTCCCGAACCTCGAACGGAGCCCCCAGGAAAACTCAAGGATTGGTTTTTTAAGTGTTCTCTCTTCCTCTCGCCTTTCTTTTTTTTCTTTTATTTGTCTAATTCTCTTTTTTTGTGTTGTTAAAAAAAAAACCCTAAGAAAAAAGCTATGTGATTTCTCTCCTTTTTCTTTACTTTCCCTTTTTTTTTTCTTTTTGTTTCTGCCTCCTTCCTGCCCTAATTCCCGAATAGAAGGCTTAAATATCTCCTGTTTTGGAATAAAATCGGAATTAATTGCTGATTTTGTCAAAAAAAGAAAACTGAACATTACAGCCGCACGGCTGTAGGTCACAACCGCGCCCCTGTAATATACAGCCGCGCGGCTGTAGCATGAAAAATCCCTATTTTGCTCAGAAACCGAATTAAATGCTGATTTTGCCCAAAGAGGAAATAATAAGATTACAGCCGAGCGGCTTTAGACTACAGCCGAGCGGTTGTAGGTTACAGCCGGGCGGCTGTAGCTTACAGCCGAGCGGCTGTAATGCCCAAAAATTACATTCTCACTTATTTTCTTTGGTTTGCTCTTCGGTTCACTTAAATATACGCTCAAATTTTCCAGGGTTCCGTACTAGGACTTGTCACACACCTCCGGGCTATCCGGGACATTTCCGACGTCATTATGGTCGGTCCGGATCCGCTTCACGTTTATCCGTGAAAAAGGTAATAATGGCTTTCATCACCGAGGTCGGGAAAAACCCGTGCTCACAGGCTGCCCCTCGCGCGACCAAAGTTGACTTAAATGGGTGCTTATGTCCGATTCGAGTTTGGTCTCGCGATAGGGAGCACGGTGAGAAGGAAAAGGAAACGTACCTGAGGGGTTCTCCTCATGTTGACTTGTTTGGGTGTACATAGGGACTTGTCTCGGTTGCTTTTGAGACAGTGGTCTTGACTAAATTGATTTGATTTTCTCTTTTCTTTCAGGGTCTTGCTTCGGTTCTGATACGAAGTATAGGACTTTGCCCGAGTTGTTCCGACGTTATCCAGGGTCATACTTAGACTCCATTGTAAAGCAGAGGACTGTGCCCAGATGTCGTTTGATTCGCCAGGGATATGCTTCAACTCCATCGCGAAGCAGAGGACTTGCCCAGATCATGTTTGACTTGCCAGGGACATGCTTCGACTCTATTGTGAAGCAGAGGACTTGCCCAGATCGGATTCTCCTTCCCATTCGGCGCCTACGAAAGGGAAGGGTATTTTGGTAATTTTATAACTTGGGAAGTTGACGTTCCTTGAAATAAGGAGACTTTGGGCGTTTGGTCTTTTGCGGTGCTTATGTCACAAAAGAAATGGGTTTTTAGTGATCTGGTGTTCCCTTTTTGTGGGAAGGGGTATGTCGGTCATTTGACAGCTTGGTGGCCGGCAGAAGGAATCTCGGCCATTTCGCCCTTAATGGAGCTTGTGTCATTAAGGGGAGAAATATTTTGGGTGACTCGGTCCCTCATATAGCTCATATCACTAAAGAGAAATTGTTTTGGCCATCCGGTGGTGTGGTCATTACCCGAAGGGCATTTTGGACATTTCACTTCTTGTGAAGCATGTGTCACTTGAAGGAAAAGATGATTATGTCGTCACGGGGCTATTGTAGCTGGGAAGATGGTTCTTTGGTGGCTTGAGAATTTTGGTGGACACGTGTAGCTTTGAAGTCGTTTCGAGCGCATGTTCGTTCCTTGGTCGATAATTTTGGAAACAAAAATTTTTGCCCCTTCGATCAAGAATGAATTTGAGCCCAAAATCCTGTTCTTTGATGCCTGCAAAACAAGAAAATTACCTTTCTCCGGGTCAAATGGACATAAAATAAATTTCGGAAAAGAAAAACGAAACAAATTTTAAAGGAAAGGATGCTACAGCCGGGCGGCTATAGTAGCTACAGCCGCCCGGCTGTAGTTTTGAAAACTACAGCCGCTCGGCTATAGTGGTAGGTGGGGGTGAGTTTATAAGAACCACACAATGTGGCAGCCCCCATTTACCCATTTTGGCAGTAAATACTCTCCTTTCTGGCGATTTCTCTTGCTCCCAAGCCGAAACCATGAGGCGAAAGATGCGTAGAGTCCTTCGTCCCGTCCCGGCTGCTAAACCTGTGTTTCAAACTCGGTTTGCTACCCCGGAAGGAAACTTTACTCTACCCTTTGAACCCACCGAGTGTATTTATGGGTTAAAAGAGGAGGATGCATACTGTGGAGTGAAGATCGATGACCCGGTGCCCATTTTACTCCAAGTTTCGAACCATGCTTACACAAATCCGGTTAGTTTTCTCAAACTTTCCCACTTTTTCCAAGTTTCCAATTTCTACAAAATTGAGGAAAATATGTGAAATTGATGCATGATTTAAGTAGATTATGCCCCTAGGATGATTAATTGTTGGTTTGGCTCGAGTTAGGACGAGATTTAGCCGAAAAAAACGAAAAAAATTGAGTTGCGCCGAAAAAATGCAGCTATAGCCGCCCCACCTTTGATCACAGCCGCGCGGCTGTGATCATGTGGGTTACAGCCGCACGGCTGTAACCTTATAGCCGGGCGGTTGTAGTCCTACAGCCGGGCGGCTGTAGTCCTACATTTTTAAGGCAACCCCATTTTTTCGATTCAAATAATGTTTCTTCGATTTTTATGGTGTGTATGCATTCTAAAAAGCTCATAAACTCCCTGATTATTAATTTTGCAGTCAAGATCCGGCCACTGTGGCAGCGGATCCATCACGGAGACTTTAAAGTGGTATAGGCGTCTCCCTCAAGGGGTGAAGGATATTGTGAACTCCACCGGCCTGCACCGACTTGTTCGCAGCATGTAAATCACCACTCCTCGCACGAGTCGGGGGCTTTTGGCCGCACTATTGGAGAGGTGGATGGACTCTACCCACACATTTCATTTCCCTTCCGGGGAATACACTGTGACCCCGGAGGATATCATTGCTATTACGGGTCTTCCCTTCTCGGGCCAGACAATTCACTTCAATCAAGTCTTCGTGCGTGGCGAACATCGTCAGGAGTTGATATCCACGTTGATCGGGATTAGTTCTCCCCAGAGTCGGATCCAATGTAGTAGGATCCGCGAGTACTGGCTCGGGCGACAGCGTGAGCTTCCGGAGGGGACCACCTTTGATGCTGGTGATGAAAGAAAATACGCTAGAGCGTACCTGTTGCATGCTCTATCCACCACTCTTTTCCCCACAGGCCGGAGCAATATGAATCTGGCTCTATTGCCTTCATTGATCGACTTGGAGGCTGTGAGGACCCTTAATTGGGCCCGGGCTGGATTGGCCCAACTTTATTATGCACTAGATCTTTGTGCCCGGGGCTCTCATAAGGAGTTGAAGGCCTTTTGGATTCTGCTGCACTTGAGTGTCTTGAATCTCTCTTCCCCCTTTTTTTTTTATACTAACCTTCTTTAAATTTTCCCTCGTAGATCTGGGTCTATGAGTATCGCTTCGTCCCTCCCCCAATCGTGCAGATTCCTGAAGGGGTCACTTTGGTTGAATTCCCCCGTCTCCGGCGTTACATGGGATACGTCTGGAGTGAGGTGGATAAGAACCAGGAGGAGTGCCGGCAGGCTCTGAGGGATGTGACGTTCGAGGGGGTATGATAATTTTTTGTTTTTTTTTGTTTTTTTTTGCAACTGACGAGTTCCTCAATTTCAGATTGTCAAGGCCCCTTGGAGCCCGGAAGGGGAGAATTTGCCCCAGCAGCTTGCTGATGCGCAGGCGCTTTGTGATGGAGTGCCCCTTCGGCCAGGAGTGGTTCTTAGGGGAGAGAACTTGCGACTGGCGCTCTGGTCCCGGGGCACGTAGGATCCCGGCTGCCCTGCCAGTAGGGTTATTTTGGCCTCATCTGCTATCCCTTGAGTCGCACCCGGACCTCTATGGTGTCGGATATGAGGCCGGCAGTGTAGATGGTGATTATAGCCGCTTCATCACCGTCCACTTGCTCCCACCATCCGCTGATGCTAGTGCTGGCGCTGGGGTAATGGAATTTCCTCTTTTCTCTCTGTTTTTTTTTTTTTTTTTTTTTTTTTTTTTTTACGTTGTGGTACTTAATTGACCTCAGCCATCTTCCGGGGGTAGACGGGCACGCGCTTCTTCATCAGCTAAGGGAAGAGGAGGTAGGTCACGTCCCGCTGGTCCCAGGGCCACCGGTGTGGATTCTGCTGCCATTGCGGAGGATATTCCGATCCCTGATTTCTAGGCTCCACTGGCCCCCGATCTCGGATACGTGCATGGTCGGCTTGAATTCCCGATTGAAGACTCCATTCAGTTGTATGATGACTTCCAGCAATCTTATCGGGCTGATCTGCATCTGCAAGACCATAATTTTCCCCCGGCTATTCCTTCTGACACCACACATGTGAGTATCTCTTTGTTAATCTATTTTCCCCTTTTTCTGTCATTAGCTGATACTCTGAATCCCAACTTTTGTTTTTGCAGATTCCAGTGATGCAGGGTATGTACATGGGTCAGGCCATTAATGCGCTGAGGACGCTCTCTTTCCGAGACAATTCTGCTAGGACAGTAAGTACCTGCACAGAATGATATGCTTATGTCTGGATGTATGCATTGTATGCATGGATGCATATGCGATGTTTTTCATGTTTTGTTTTAATGCAGACGACGATCGGGATGGAACGTCGTGAGTCCGCCCGCTTGAGGGTCGAGAACGATCAATTGCGGCGTCGAGTCACCGAGTTGGAGATCATGAATCAGACCTTCCGAGACCAGGTAGGCGACTGGAACGTCGAGATGGGAGAAGCAGACGATGACGACGACGATGATGATGAGGCAGAAGATGATGAGGATGACGATGATTCTTCTTAGCACATATCGGGTCCTGGTGTGGATCTGATTTAGTTTTGTATTGGATATGTCTGATGTATATAACTTTTGTATGACACTTGTACTTCTTATCCATGTTTTTTCTCGCCTTCTCTTACATTTTATCGCTCTTCTGTTCAATTTAGTCCGGCCTGGGACGCATCTTGGCGCCTTTATACATCGTTTTCCCTGAAAGGCGATCTCCAGAAACCTTATTTTTGCAATCAAAAAACATAAAAGGCCACAGATAGGAGATTATCTGAACTACAGCCGTGCCCCTGTAGCTATTACAGCCGCCCCACATACTACAGCCGCGCCCCTGTAGCAGCTACAGCTGCCCCACATGCTACAGCCGCCCCATGCCAAAAGGTCCATCCCACATCGATTTTCAAGCTTTCTTCGGCACAGCCGAGCCCCTGTAGACATTACAGCCGCCCCACATACTACAGCCGCGCCCCTGTAGCAGCTACAGCCGCCCCACATGCTACAGCCGCCCCATGCCAAAAAAAATTATCCCACATCGGTTTTGCAATCTTTCTTCAGCACAGCCGAGCCCCTATAAATATTACAGCCGCCCCATGCATTAGAGCCGCGCCCCTGTACGCTACAGCCGTGCCCCTGTAGCAGCTACAGCCACCCCATGCCAAAAAAAAATTGTCCCACATCGGTTTTGCAAGCTTTCTTCAGCACAGCCGAGCCCCTATAAATATTACAGCCGCCCCATGTATTACAGCCGAGCCCCTGTAGTGCATTACAGCCGCCCCACATACTACAGCCGAGCCCCTGTAGTGCATTACAGCCGCCCCACATACTACAGCCGCCCCGCTCATTTTTCAGCCCTTCTTCTTCTTTCGCTTCTCTTTTAACATGGATCAGCTTAGAGGACGACTCCGGGGCTACTGGGGTTCGCTCCGCTCTTCTAATTGGGCCCTACTTGCACCCTTTAACTTGCAGTATCTCCGATATTACATCGCTTTGGCCCCGAATCGGGTCTTCTTGGACGCAGGTGTCAGCTTTTGGGATCCAATGGATCATGTGTTCCGTTTCTCAGGTCAAGAGTTATGCCCCTTGATAGAGGAGTTCAGTGCCATTCTCTGTGTTCCTTGCCCCCGGGGGGTCCGGTTAGCTGTTCCTGACCCTGGTTATGATGATGCCTGCACATTCTTAAGCCAGTTCGCTCCTTCTGTGAGCGGCATAAGTCGTGCACTTACCGGTAGGTCTACCTCATCCAGACTTAGTCTTTCTATCGTTGATGACTTGTGTTTTGCTTTATCTCCCACTGCCCCTGGGTGGGCTCCACTGATGAGTCTGTTACTGACGGCTTGCTATCTGTGCGAGTCCCAAGATGATACTTGTAGTCTTAGGCTGGCTTCAGTGGTGACTCAGGTGTCTTAGGGTGCATCTTTCATGGGGGTTGTTCTGGCTGAGACCTTGATATACTTAGACTCCATCCATTCTGATTCTCCTATCGAGAGCCGTGGATCTTCCTTCCTGCTTCAGGTATGTTTTAGTTCTCTTCTCTTTCTCTTTTTTTTTTTTTTTTTTTTTTTTTTTTTTTTTTTTGAACTCAAACATTCATTGCCCCTTCATCCTGACTAACCGTGTGCAGATTTGGCTGATGGAAAAGCTATGCCTCTTGAGTCCTCCCCCGCCTCATCCGAGATATGCTCCGAAGCGCTATTGGTCTTGGCACATCGAGCTACCAGATTTTGGTTTCATGTCCATGGAGCATTGGTTTGACTGGTTAAGAAGGCGATATGACGCCTTAATCCGATGGGTCTGCCCTTGGTAGGATATTATTGATGTGACTACTGAGACCTGGGTCGGAGGTGTTCAGCTGCTTGGGTTGACCCATGTGACTTTCTACTCTCCTGCTCGGCTGTGCAGGCAGTATGGGCAACTGCAAGGGGTTCCTCGATCTTTGTGCACTACTGAATGCGGGGTGTTTACATCACCGTGGCCTCGGCATGTGCAACACCAGTGGATGCATCCTACTCGTGCTGAGGTCCTGAAGTATGATAATCTTGCCTCTATAGAGACAGATGCTTGCTACAGAGCTTGGCTGGCAGATCTGGTCGGCTGTCCCACCCGGCGAGGACGTGAAGCGCTGACGCTGCGGTATCTTGGCCTCTAGATGATTAGGATTGATTACAGCTGTATGACTCCTTTTTTTTTGTCCTAATTTTTGCATAGGTCGCCCTTTTTTGGGTTTTCGGCCTATCGGACTGTCTTTATTTTTGCCTGAACTGCCCATTTTTGGGTTTTCAATTCAGCAGACCTTATTTTATGTCCTATCTTTTGCATAGACCGCCCATTTCGGGTTTTCAGCCTATCGGACTCCCTCTTTTTTTTTTTTTTTGAATGCATATGTTCAATCTATGGATGTGAGATATGTGGAAGATATATAAAGATAAATATGCACAGAGTAATCTGAATTGCAGATGAACTTGGGACATTTAAACGAACAAAACCGAACATTCATTCATTCATTCATAAATAATGTTTTAGCACAATGTACATCGAATGATGAAATGAAACTAAGGACATAATTATCGATGGTATAAATCTCGACTGAAGCCACGCTTGCCACCAACCAGTCTTTGCAGATTTTCCAGTTGATGATCCTCACCTCTCTGTCCTAATTTCTGCATGGATCGCCTTTTCGGTTTTCGACCCATCGGACTGTCCTAATTTTTGTGTGGACCGCCTTTTTGGTTTTCAATCCACCGGACTTTTTTTTTATTATTTTTTATTATTTTTTTTTATTACACGTAGTAGTGTTTCAGCTTGTCCTGATTGATGGGGTTGACAAATTCGTTCCCATCCATATCCATGATTTTTACAGCACCTTTCGAAAGCACCCTCTTAATTACATATGGACCTTCCCAGTTCGGCTTGAATTTCCCCCGCACATCTGTGTTAGTCTGTTTCATTTGCTTGAGTACCAGATCCCCTGCCTTAAATTGACGCTTCAGATGGCGAACCTTGTTGTTGTATACCCTAGCCATCCGCTGTTGGTACATTTGCAACCGATCTAAAGCCTGAAGACGCTTTTCGTCAATCAGTGCTAGCTGTTCATATCTTGATTGAAGCCAATTAGACTCCGGTAACTGTGCTTCCATGACCACTCTTAACGATCTGATTTCCATCTCCACCGGTAACACCGCTTCCATCCCGTAAACCAGTGAATACGGAGTTTCTCCAGTAGGGGTTCTGATGCTTGTCCGGTATCCCCACAAAGCCAATGGTAACATGTCGGCCCAATCTCTGTAGGTTACCACCATCTTTGACAGAATCTTTTTGATGGACTTATTGGCCGCCTCCACCGCCCCGTTGGCTTGTGGGCGATACGAGGATGACTTGTGGTGCTCGATCCCCTTCTCTTGGAATAACTGTGCTGTTACCCCTTGGAATTGTACCCCGTTGTCGGTCACGACATGATGAGGGATCCCATATCTTGCGAAGATGTTCCTTTCTATAAATTTGGCCATCTTCTTGGCAGTGATATTCGCGAATGATTCTGCTTCGACCCACTTGGAAAAATAATCTATAGCCACAACAATGAATCGGTGCCCATTTGAAGCAGGAGGCCTTATCTCTCCAATTATGTCTATACCCCAAGCTGCGAATGGCCATGGAGTCGAAGATACTTGAAGTTCAAGTGGGGGAAGATGATTGAGGTCTCCATACACTTGACATTCATGGCATTTCTTAACTTCCTCGATACAGTCGGCTTGTAGAGTGAGCCAAAAGTATCCTTGCCTCAGTATCTTCTTTGCTAGAGCCAACCCATTCATGTGCGGGCCACAAACACCGGAATGTATCTGTTTCATAACCACGACTGCCTCGTCCTCCGTGATACACTTCAGAAGAACTCCGTTAACCGTTCTCTTGAAAAGTTGATTCTCAAATATTCGGAACTGTGCCGCTAACTTCCTGAGGGAAACCTTATCAGATTCATTGGCGCCTTCAAGATATTGACCGTTCTGGATGAACAATAGGATGTCATGGTACCAAGGGTGTGCCTCAATAGTTGCAACCGTATTGACTAATAAATAGCATGGGTTTTGAGCAATTTCTAGGATGACCGGCTGTATTGGTTGTTTTCGGGGGCCTTCCCACATTGATGACAATGTAGCCAAAGAGTCTGCCATCTGATTCTCCTCCCTCGGTACATGTTGGAATTCACATTGACTGAATACCTTTGCCCTTTCCCAAACCAACTCGAGATAAGGTCGCAGCGATTCTTCCTTTATTTCCCAGTCTCCGGTTACTTGCCGAATCACCAAAGCCGAATCCCCGATAACTAGCACTTCGTTTGCCCCCAGTGTGATCAAGGCATCAATACCAAAAAGACATGCTTCGTATTCGGCCCCATTATTGGTCACTGGAAAGTCAAGTCGCCTTGCCAGAGGAATGATTTCTCCTTCGGGCGTGGTAATGATTACCCCCAAGCCTGAGCCGTGTTTATTCACCGCCCCGTCGAAGTACATCACCCACCTATTCAACTCTTCTTCCACTACCGCCAGCTGTTCGTCGAGAAATTCTAAATTCTCCACATAGTCTGAATTTATCGGCTGGTTAGCTAGGAATTCCGCTACGGCTCTTCCCTTGATTGTCTTCTTCGTCACATATTCTATGTCAAATTCTGACAACAAAAGCAACCACCTCGATAACTTTCCCGCTAATACCGGAGCTTGGCATAAGTACTTCATGGGGTCCACCTTGGCCACCGCCTGAACCTTGTATGACTGGAAGTAGTGTCTTAACTTCTTTGTCAACCATACCATAGCAGCACAAGTCTTCTCTACTATAGTATACCTACTCTCATACTCGAGTAGCTTTTTGCTCAGATAATAGATCGCATGCTCACGCCCATCCTCTTGCTCTTGCACTAGCATGGCTCCCACGGAAGTCTCTTCGATGGCCAAGTACAGAATCAAAGGTTTGTCTGGTATTGGAGGCTTTAGAACTAGGGGATTCATCAAATAAGACTTAATTCTATCAAAGGCTATCTGACACTACTCGTTCCATTTCACGGGCTGGTTCTTCTTCAGCAGTCTGAAAATTGGCTCGCAAACTGTCGTCAATCTTGCAATAAACCGACTGACATACTGTAGCGACCCGAGAAATGACCTTACCTCCTTCTCTGACTGTGGTGCCGGTATATCCCTGATGGCCTTAATCTTGTCCGGATCCATCTCAATCCCTTTCTGGCTGACTATATGACCAAGCAACTTCCCTGAAGTGACACCAAATACGCATTTCTTCGGGTTAAGGCGAAGATTGTACTTCTCGATCCTATTCAAGAATCTATCCAGGATGGCTGGGTGCTCCTCCCGGGTCATCGATTTTACCAACATATCGTCCACATAAACCTCAACCTCTTTGTGGATCATATCATGCAGAAGCGTCGTGACCGCCCGTTGATAAGTTGCCCCAGGATTCTTCAAACCAAAAGGCATAACTCTGTAGCAGTAAACTCCCCATTCTGTGATGAAGGCTGTCTTTACTTTGTCGACCACATTCATTAAAATCTGATTGTATCCCGAAAACCCATCCATGAAGGAATACATGGCAGCCCTAGCGGTGCTGTCAATAAGAACGTCGATATGCGGTAGTGGAAAGTCGTCTTTGGGAGACGCCTTATTCAGATCACGGTAATCCACACAAACCCTTACTTGACCGTCTTTCTTTGCAACTGGTATGACATTGGCCAACCATTCTGGATATTCTACCACTTCTAAGAACTTGGCTTTTATCTGTTTGGCTACTTCTTCCTTAACCTTTTCAGCCCATTCTGGTTGAAGTCGTCTAAGTTTCTGCTTAACCGGTTTCATCTTCGGATCTGTCGGGATTCTATGCTCTGCAATTTCTCTGTCAACCCCTGGCATGTCGTAGTAGGACCAAGCGAATGCTTTGACGTGTTTCTGCAGGATTTTTACAAGTTCTTTTCTCTCATCAGGCGTGAGGTCTTTCGAGACAGATACCATCTTTGGTTCATCATCTATCCCTAGGTTCATTTCATGCAATGATGCATCATGTATGCTAAAGACATTAAATGAATGTTTGTATGTATGCACAGTTCCATCCGGAAAAACATCACACAAGTAAGCAAAATCAGATTTTATTGCATTGTATGCCTTGTAGGCAGAATTGTTCACATCAAAAATAGAAAAAGCAGATACATTCAAAAAATTTCCATCCTCCACATGCGCAGGGTCTTCATCAACAGCAGCACAGTCGACCTCTTCGAACAAGTATCCTAGGTCTCCTTCCAGGTCTTCTTTTTGTCTGTCATTCAGCTCTTCCTCTGTCATTTGAGCCTTGCCTCTCATAACCAGCTTGGTGAGTTCCTTTACCGCTTCTTCCACCAGGTCTTCATGTGTTTTTCCCTTAGGCGATGTCTTCTCTTCAGCACCCTTGCTAGGTTTCATTAAGGTGGAGAGTGCTCTAGTGATGGCCTCCATAGCCACTTCCATCTCACTTCTCACCAAATCCGTCTTCTTGAAAGCTTCTCCCTTATTCCCAAATTCAACCCCGACTTGGTTAACAGCTTTTTGATTCTGAACCCCCTTGTTTCCAGCTCCAGCTTCGCCACGCAGCATGTTCACAACCGGTTCTACTCCATACTTGCTGAAATCCACCACATCAGCAAATATTTCAAACCCAGGGAGCTGACCTCCCTCTACAATTACCGGTTCAGGAGTCCTATCATATACTGATTCTGTGGCCCGGACAAAAGTATCCACTAGATTCACACTCTTCCTTTCTCGCTTGGTCCTTCCTTCTTGATACCCCAGCCCGAATTGTCAGTACTTCCCAGCCTCTATGTTGAATTCAGGGATTCCTTGTTGCTTAGCCCCTAATCCCTTTCCCGGCTCATAATTCTGTTTAGCAAAATACCTATGAATCCAGTTTGGAAACTCAAGCTTGTCAGCAATCACAGCAATTTGGAACCCAGTCATCGGCTGCTCGGCAGCACTCAATGCGGCCACCACAGAAGGTTCATCAGCTTCCACTGTTACTATTTTCCCTCCGATTAAGAACTTCACCTTCTGGTGCAAAGTCGATGGAACTCCTCCTAAAGCATGGAACCATGGTCTTCCCAAGAGTAAGGAGAAGGTGACAGGAATATCAATCACGGTAAACAACACCTTCGATTTAACCTCCCCTACTTTGACTTCTGCTTCGAAGGTCCCTAAGACAGCTCTTTTACTATCATCATAAGCTCTGATTACAGTGTTGGACCGGCAGAGAGCTTCAGGACTCACCCCCAGGAAAGGTAGGACCTGAGAAGGGCAAATGTTCAAGGCCGAGCCATCATCCACCATCACGCTTGGCATTATTTTATCCATGACTTCCACCCTTAAGTACAAGGCCCTATTGTGATTCACACCTTTGGGTGGGAGGTCTTCTACCCCAAAACTGATCTCCGGGGCCTTATTAACCTTCAACTCTGCTCCCCTTATCATTGCACACACCTCATCGGGGGACATGGTGGGGTTAGCATCCATCTCCATCAGTTGCTTCACCACCGCCTCTCGGTGTCTCTTAGATTCCATAAGCAAGTGCCACACACTGGCACGGGCCGGTGTCCTCTTCAGCTGGTCCACAACCATATCTTCTTCTTTAACCATTGGGCTATTGTTCTGCACTGGTGTTGTGTTCCTTCTTGGGGGTGCTGGAGGTGGTGCACTAATGGGTTGATAAACCCTGCCGCTCCTAGTGATGTGCATCACCGGCCCATCTTTCTCTATTACCGTCCCTCTTCTTGTCTCCACCAGGTAAACTGGCTTCGACTCTTGCACCTCAAACTCATCATACTCGTCTTCCGCCTCAAAGTCATCTAAGTCAATCGGACCCATCTTGTCCCCTACCACAGCAGTCTGTTCTTCAAACACCTCTGGCTTCCCTTCCTCTTCTACCAGTACAGCTCGCACACTTGGATTCGCCTTAATGATCTGGGCGAACACATAATTGGCCGGCAAGCCTGACTGCACCATGTTTACTTGACTACCAAAGGTGGGGAGTGGATTTTTCTGCACATTCGGCTTCAGAGCCGGCTCTACTATCTTGCCATCTATAACCAGCTGCTTGATGGCTTTGATCAATTAGGTACACTCGTTCGTACGGTGACCCGCCATTACATGGTAGGAACAGAAATTATCTTTATCTGCCTCTGCCGGAGGCGAGAATGGCCTCAAACTCTGCAGCACCCCTGCCTTCCTACACTTGGCAAAGATTCGGCTGACTGACTCAGCCATGGACTGGTGATTCTTGGAACATTTGCTCTCCCTTGATTCACAGCAGCTACTTCGGCTTCCTGAGTTTCAATGGAGGCTGCCTTCGGTGTCGTCCTTGAACTAGGTCCTGCCGCAGTGGTCTTAGAACCTCCACTCTTGTATCCTTGGGAGTACCCCTGGTTGTTTCTATAGGAGCCTGAACCCTGCTTGCCCCTCTGTTCCTCTTCTTCGTATCGCTCGATACGTTTGGCAAACTCCACCACCTCATTGAAGGAGTGGAATCTCTTCAGCTTCATCTTGTCTTTATACTGGGGCAAGCTGCCATCCACAAGCTTCACAATCAAAGATTCCAACTTCGGTGCCCCATCCACCAAAACCTGCACATCCATCCATCGTTGTAATATGCCGGAAAGGACTCATTCGGCTTTTGGCGGATCCTCTCCAAATCCTCAAGAGTTGTCTCGACTTGGGTGTTGTAAGCATATTGTTTCACAAAGGCATCAGCTAAGTCTTCCCAAGTGGATCGGGTGTACAACGGTGTCTTCATGTACCACTTTGCTGCAGCGCCTCTCAGAGTAGTAGGGAACAAATTCAGGAGATGACCCTTTCCAATCCCCATACTGGTCATCAATCTCACATAGCTATCCAAATGGGCCTCCGGTGGTCCTTCTCTGGTGTAAGGAGGGAGGTATGGCATATGAAAACCAGCCGGGAGCGGTCCTTCTGCATCAGCAACTAACGTCGCGGGATCGGCACACTTGATAGGATTGAAGTGGACCATTTCTTTCAGCTTGGGCATCATAGCATCTATGTCTGAAAATTTCTGATTGAGCCGTTTCTCCAGCATCGACTCAATCGAGGCTTCCCTCGCCTTCTCAAAAGCCCCATCCTCTTCGGACTGACGGTCCGGCTCTCTGTGATTAGCAACTCCGCCAATGCCGCTAGGTGTATTCCCCCCAGTTCCATTAGTGGCTTGAACAGGCGGTCGTCCTTCGTTCCCAACCGAGGTCTGGGCTGGTTGGACAACTGGAACAGGGAGGGTAGTCATCACCGCCTGCACCTGCTCCCTAAGAGTAGCCCTGAATTCATCTGAGCTTAAGAAGCTCCTCATAAAGGCAGCCATGTCGAAGGGCATGGTTCCACTGGTTCCACTGTTTCCACTGCTTCCACTGTTTCTGTCAGCCATGTCTGCTCTGTCAACCTCTTCTAACAACGCCTGACTGTTAACCGGTAGAGTAGGCAACTGAACTTTGACTTCCCTGTCTGAATCCGACCCTGAATTGATTCCCTCCACGGTGACCGGTTCCGACCGAATTAACTGAACTGGTGTGTTTGGTTCTGATTCAACTCGAATTAACCTTCCCGAGATGCGACTCCAAACTGCACAATCAGCATAAGGTTAGAGTTTCGGATGGATGTCGTGGTCCTAGACTCGACACTCTAAATGGCACTCTTATGCTCATGTTTGGATGATGTCTCATGGATGTGGATGATGCTATGGATAGTTTTAGTGCTTTACTTTCTTTTGCTTTGGATGTTCCAAGCATACCCTACGCTATACACAAGATAATGCAACAACGTCACGTGCGAGCCATCACACGGACAGAGGTTCGGTGCCTTTGGGGCACTTAGGGGATGTCGTGAAATGGTCGCATGTGTGCCAACACATGGACTAAAGTTTGGCACTTTGTAGGCCAATGTAATGACATGAAATGTTCTTGAGGGAACCATCCCGCAGGTAGACACTCGATGCTTTTATAGCATCTTACATGAAGTGATGTCGCATACAAGTCACGTGCGAATCAAAACACGGACAGCATTTCGGTGTTCGTGGAACACCTTACATGATTTAGGAATGCTATGAAATGCCTTAATATGAAAACTAGCTCGGCACTCGTGGAGTACCTTAAATGGGTTGTCGATGTTATGTAACAATCCGATATGGATTGGGACACGCAAGCAAAACAAAGGCGTCTCCATGACACCAAATGTGAATGATCAAGATGTGGTGATTTCATGTGATCCATCACACAAATGTGAGCCTAAACCATTGTGGTCTTCTAATAATGTAATGGGAAGGCCAAATGCAAGCTAATGCACAGGCGGGATACGGGTAGCCTTGGGGACTTCCGATATGTTATGCTATGAAATGGTCGTGAAGGGCATACTTAGAACATCCTTACATTTTTGATAAAATGAAATGATGTGGATGTCTATGTCATACAGAGATGCAAATGGCTGCACAAAAATGTGGTTAGAATGACACGCGAGATGATGTCGTGTATGCTTTATGAATTCGTGAACACACAAAATGAATGTGGCATATGGGAAATGATTATGGCTGCACGAAAATATGGTTAGTATAACACACACGTATGAGGATGCTCAAAAATGGCTGCATAAAGAAAGTGATTAGAATATGACATACGTATGATGCGTGTTTATGTCGTATGAAAAGGTCGAAAATAAAACAACCATAGAGCAAACGTTAGCACACACACAAAAATATGCTCACCCTTCCAACCTTATTTCTCCATTCGATTGGTCTCGCATTCTTCCTAGGTATTGGGTCTCTTTGGCATCAACGGGGGATACCAAAGGCGTACTCTCGATGTCCATTTTCAAGTACATGGTTTTGGTAATCCTAAAGGGAAGTTGCTAGGCCATTACATGAACGTATGAGTCAAGCCAAGGGTCGTACAGGTTCTCATAGCGAATATATACTCCTCACTTCTCCCCACTCAAGGGTCCAAACGAAGGGGTTCGTACAAGGCTATGAGTGGTTTACCTCCTCAGGTGCCTCCAATCCTAGCGGAAGAGGTAGGTCACCTTTAGAAATAAACCGGGTTTAAATGAGTGTTGGAGGGATTTAAGAAGAGAAAATGTCATGCTTTATGCAATGTGAATGAAATATTGAATTATGATTTAATAATCAACTATAAGTGAGGATGTACTTCAATTGTTGCCTAAGTTCCTTAAGTTTTTTGTGAAAACTCTTTTGAAGAAACCGTTAATCCCCAGCAGAGTCGCCACTGTGAGCGGACGACCTTTTTCGGAACGCGCGGTGAAGCGGGAACCGGGGATTTTCTTTTTGGGTCTTGGTGTTTTGGTTTTGAAAACGGGTTTTAATCTTTCTTAGGGAAACCTTTCATTTTATTGAAAAAAGCCTTTTTGTAGAAAACTTAATTTTAGGCATGAATTAAAAAAAAACAAGTTTTTTAGAAAATCCCATTTTAACTTAAAGGTCTCGAAATGCGAATTTCGAGATTAGATACAGAGTCGCCACCCGGATCAGCTCATCCGGGAAATTCCGGTACAGCTCCCTTCCAAATGTAGACGCAGTACCTAATCCAGAGATTCGAGGTTCGGGCAACATATCTACTAATCCTCACTAATTTTTAATTATTATTTCAAAATATGACATTTCATTCACTTAATTCTACTCATTTTATCTCTTCTTTTATTATTAGCCAATGCTCATACATGTGACATAAATATATAAAAATAAAATAAAGTGCAGAAAAATAAAAGTGCGGAAAAGAAAATCAGAGGCCAAATTATACAACCCAAGAAAAAGAAAACTCTCATCCTCACCTTTTACAATCGCCTATTATACACGATAATCTAAAAATTACAATCGCCTAGATACACGGGATAATCTATAAAATACATTCAAAAATAAAAATAAAGCAAAAATAAAAGCTGCATCCAAATATGGTTAGCACAAATAAATAAATCACACTAGGACTCATATAGGACAGAATAGGGGTATTTTAGGAAACGGGATCATGTAAAGGGGGTAACCAAGTCGACCCGATCGGTCGGCCCGGTTAGACTTGGAAAACGGTTTTTTAAACGCCCTGTAGGTTTTATGGATAAAAAAATCAGTTTTAAAAACGGTTTGGCTCATTTACATGCACTTTTCCAACTTTAGCGGGCCGGATATCCCGGGACCCGGGGGTCCTGTTCGTGTGTGGGCCTAAAGCAAACATCCATCTAGGGTCCAAAAGTATGCAAACACGCTAAAATTCATTTTTCAATGTAGAAAGGATGCAAAATTGCAAGTTTGGGGCCCAAAAGGGCAAAACTGCAATTCTGCCCATATTACAGCCGTGCCCCTGTAGGCTATAGCCGCGCGGCTGTAGATTACAGCCGCGCCCCTGTAGCTTACAACCGGGCGGCTGTAATGCTCCAGAATCGATTCCAACTTATTTTTCGTGTTTTCGAAGATCATTTTGCAAAGTTTGATGATTTTAGGCAATCCCGGACTTCTGGAAAAATACTAAAGCTAACAGAAAAGATCCGAAATGGACCAAATCGAATCCGGAAGTCCCTAATCATCCAAAATCACCAAATCCATCACATCCGCTCATTAAAAAAAAAAAGAACATGGAATCGAAGCGTGCACAGATGTGATTGGATCGATAACAAATGTGAAAAATACATTTAATTGAAGCGTGGGAGCGTTATCGATCGATTTGGGCCGGTGGAGCTTCGGCCCCTGTAGGTTACAGCCGTGCCCCTGTAGGTCACAGCCGCACGGCTGTGATCACATGGGGCGGCTGTAATCACAGAAAACCCAAAAAAAAATGATAAAAATCCACAAAAAAGTATTACAGCCGCCCCCCTATAGGTCACAGCCGGGCGGCTGTGATCTAGTGAGGCGGCTGTAATCACAAAACTCCCACAGAACAGAAGAAAAAAATGAAAAAGGACCACAGCCGCGCCCCTGTAGGTCACAGCCGTGCGGCTGTAGATTACAGCCGGGCGGCTGTGATCTTTGGTGGGGCGGCTGTAGTCCGAAAAAACCAATCAAACGCAAAAAAAAAAAAAAAAAAAAAAAACCCAAATCATGCAATAGAATCACAACCAGGATGAAAATAATGGATTTTTAGGCCTCTCAGAAAATTACCTTGTATGTGTTCCAGCGCTTGGACCACAAAAAAGATTTTTGGATGCCAGAAAACGTTCTGCAGTCACGGACGACCCGAGCAAAGTGCGTTTCCCGAACCTCGAACGGAGCCCCCAGGAAAACTCAAGGATTGGTTTTTTAAGTGTTCTCTCTTCCTCTCGCCTTTCTTTTTTTTCTTTTATTTGTCTAATTCTCTTTTTTTGTGTTGTTAAAAAAAAAAACCCTAAGAAAAAAGCTATGTGATTTCTCTCCTTTTTCTTTTCTTTCCCTTTTTTTTTTCTTTTTGTTTCTGCCTCCTTCCTGCCCTAATTCCCGAATAGAAGGCTTAAATATCTCCTGTTTTGGAATAAAATCGCAATTAATTGCTGATTTTGTCAAAAAAGGAAAACTGAACATTACAGCCGCGCGGCTGTAGCATGAAAAATCCCTATTTTGCTCAGAAACCGAATTAAATGCTGATTTTGCCCAAAGAGGAAATAATAAGATTACAGCCGAGCGGTTGTAGGTTATAGCCGGGCGGCTGTAGCTTACAGCGGGGCGGCTGTAATGCCCAAAAATTACATTCTCACTTATTTTCTTTGGTTTGCTCTTCGGTTCACTTAAATATACGCTCAAATTTTCCAGGGTTCCGTACTAGGACTTGTCATACACCTCCGGGCTATCCGGGACATTTCCGCCGTCATTCTGGTCGGTCCAAATCCGCTTCACGTTTATCCGTGAAAAAGGTAATAATGGCTTTCATCACCGAGGTCGGGAAAAACCCGTGCTCACAGATACACTATTACAGTGATTATACCTTAGTTATACCTTAGTTATACCTTAAGATACACTATTACATTGATTATACCTTAGTTATATCTTAATTATACCTTAGTTATACATTAATTATACCTTAGTTATACCTTAAGATACACAATTATAGTGATTATATCTTAGTTATACCTTAAGATACACTATTACATTGATTATACCTTAGTTGTACCTTAATTATATCTTAGTTATACCTTAAGATACACTATTACATTGATTATACATTAGTTATACCTTAATTATACCTTCCTTATACCTTAAGATACAATATTACATTGATTATACCTTAGTTATTCCTTAATTATACCTTATTTATACCTTAAAATACATTATTACATTAAATATACCTTAATTAGGACAGCATTTTCACTTTATGACTGCATTTTAATTTTGCGACTGCATCTGCATTTTAGGACTGCATTTCAATTTTGGTACTGCATCTACACTTTATGACTGCATTTCAATTTTGAGACTGCATCTGCACTTTAAGACTGCATTTTAGGATTGTAATTTTGGGACTGCATATGCACTTTAGGGCTGCATTTCAATTTTGGGACTGCATCTGCACTTTAAGACTATATTTTAGGACTGCAATTTTGGGACTACATCTACACTTTAGGAATGTATTTCAATTTTGGGACTACATCTGCACTTTAGGATTGCATTTTAGGACTGCATCTGCACTTTAGGACTGCAAATTTAGGAGTGCATTTACACTTTATGACTTCATTTTAGGACTATAATTTTGGGACTGCATCTGCACTTTAGGATTGTAATTTTAGGACTGTATCTGCACTTTAGGAGTGCATTTTATGACTGCACTTTATTATTGGGACTGCATCTTTTTGAACTGCACTTTGGGATTGCATTTTGTTGAATTTGATAAGGAATTGGCACCTCTAAACCATGAATAGCTTACAGAGCCATTTTTTATTATTTTTTAAAATTTAATTATACATTGTTTATACACTTATAAACATAAACACTGTTTATACAGTTCTTGTACATTGTTTTACAGTTCTTATACACATTGTTTATTAGATTGTTTATACATTATTTATACACTTCTTATTCATTGCTTCTACACTGTTATACACTGCTTATACATAGTTATACACTTTTTATACATTTTTATATGCTATTTTATATTTTTTATACATTGTTATACACTATTTATACACTTCTTATACACCGTTATACACTGTTTTGATGCAGAGATGGTAGCAGATGAGTTTCTGGACTGAGAGTCAAGGAAGAAAGGAAATAAATAGTTTTATTTTTCGATAGACCTTAAAACGGACGTAACTTTTGCTATAAGAGTCCAATTAACTATTATAATATGTTTTTGGAATGTGATTTTTAAGCTCTAGAAGGGTTGTCACCAGGTTATCATGACAGGTCACATTTGGGCCCAAAAAAACACTATTTCGGCCTTCATTCGTTAGTTTATACATTGTTTATATACTTTGTCTACACTGCTTATACATTGTTATACATTGTTATACACTTCTTATACATTGTTATATACTGTTATACACTTCTTATATATTGTTATACATTGTTTTTACACTTCTTATACACTGTTTATACCTTCTTATACATTGTTATACACTGTTTATACACTTCTTATACACTTCTTATACATTGTTATACACTGTCTATACACTTCTTATACATTGTTACACACTTCTTATATATTGTTATACATTGTTTATACACTTCTTATACACTGTTATGCGTTATTATACACTGTTGATACACTTCTTATACATTGTTATACACTTCTTATATATGGTTATAAATTGTTTATACACTTCTTATACATTGTTATATATTTGTTATGCACTTCTTATATATTATTATACATTGTTTTTATATTCTTATACACTGTTTATACACTTCTTATACCTTAAGATACACTATTACATTGATTATACCTTAATTATACCTTAAGATACTCTATTCTAGTGATTATACCTTAGTTATTCCTTAGTTATTCCTTATTTATACCTTAAGATACATTATTATTATGATTATACCTTACTTATACCTTAATTATACCTTCAGATACACTATTACAGTGATTATACCTTTGTTATACCTTGATTATACCTTAAGATACACTATTACATTGATTATACATTAGTTATACCTTAATTATACCTTAAGATACACTATTACAGTGTTTATACCTTAGTTATATTATACCTTAGTTATACTTTAGTTATACCTTAAAATACAAAGGTATAATTAGTTATACCTTAGTGCAAAAAAATATGTCGGGAAAAGTATATGCATAAGTATTTTATTTCGAAGATTAAAAAAAAAAAAAAACTTTCTAAAGTCGCTTGACAAAAAAAATTGAGAGATAAATACAAAATTAGATTAAAAATTATAAAAAGAGAAGAGAGAAACGTGGACAAAGTATAGAAGGTATTTTGGAGATTTTGATTTTTTGCTTTGTTATTTATTGTAAAAGAATCACGTATAACAGGAATAAGATTTTTAGGTATTTTTAAAATTTTGGAAAGTTTTCTATGTATAAATGCTTTTACAATTAAAATTAAAGTTGAGGTATGTCGGAGAAACATGAATCACGCTGGGGAATCTCCTTTTTCATATCTCTAATAAAGATAAAAAAAATATAGACTCAGTTATAGAGATATGTTAAAAAGTTAACGGGAAGATAAGTTTTGTAATATTATCCACAAAATTTGGTTTAGAAAAAGACATAGGGATAAGATATTCTTGCTCACATCATTATGCTCATGTCACATTCTGCATGTCATAAGTCATATCACCTATAGGACAAGAATATTCAAAATAGTTAGTCAAAATATATCTTAAACTATAATTGGTTTATTATTTATTTTTTAAAAATATTAAGTACTTAAATTTTGTATTTTAATATTATTTCACCCAAATTCAATTTTATTTTATTTCTTTAATCACTAATAAGTAACATAACTAATAATATTTTAATACATAAAACAGTTTTTAAAAAATTTTCTGGATAAGAAAACAGATTTATTGGAACTATCAATTTTACAGTTTTAAACGATAAAACTATGTAACTTTTAAATTATTTGAAAATATTTGTTTCACAGTTCCATCACTAAACGAAGCGTATTTCACATATGCAACAGATAATTGGAGTTTGGAACTTATAATATTGAAATGAAAATATCAGACACTCAATGTGTTCAAAAAACTGATCAAGATGCTAATTGTTTTATTAAAAAAAATAATTAGGCCATATAAATATAGTTTACAAAATTAATTTTTTAGGAACCATCTCATTCACATGATTGACAAATGTTAAATTTATTTAGTTACAAAATTTCAAATCAAAATTCAAGATAATTTATATTTTACAAAATTAAAAATAAATGGCTACTTTTTCTTTGTCTCAAATGACTTAATAAGGCTATGTTTATCTTAAAAATAATTTTTCAGAAAATATTTTTTTTTTATTTTCTAGTGTCTGTGACTTAAAAGAAAGTAAAGTCAATTTTCTAATGTTTGTCGCCTTCCGTGACACTAGAGAATGCACTAGGTCGATTGCAATATGAACGGCGAGTCCAAGTATCATTTCCTTAGGGATCAATACAAACAATCTTAAATTTCAAGGTAAATAGGTAGATTTGATTCTTTCACAATAAAAATAACAATTTCAAAGTAAAACAACTAAAAATGCGACTGAGTAAGCTAAAGTAGAACCAACATAAACAGAGTTAAGATTGCTGAATACAAAAATATAGATAACAACAATGATGAAAAGACAATAGACTCAAACTAAGCAGGGTGAAGCAGTTTCAACGACATTTCTCTTTTTAAACATTATGAGCAGGATTACAGCACATAGATCTAGGGTCCTTTACTCTCAAATCACCACTCATAGAACTTTCAGACATGTAGATTCTATAACAAACAGGCTAATCGAATTTCTTCAGCAATGGACTACTTAATCATGTATTAAGTCCTTATAAGGATTTTATCCAAAGATTAAACCCTTAGGATGTAGTCCACACGAATTTCTTCAGCAATAAACATACATGTGTTTTTATGGGATTTTTCATAGTCATGAATCTCCTCTCTGTCTAGCGGTGAGCGAAACCAAAACGCGAACCAAAAACCAAATCGAACTGAGACTGAAAAACTGAACCGAACCAAACTCTATTTGGTTTGGTTTTGGTTTTATAAAATATAATAATTTGGTTATTGGTTCGGTTTTTGGTGAAAAAACCGAAACTGAGCCAAACCAAACCGTAATAGGAAAAAATATTTTTTAAAAATATGTATATGTATATAAATAAATTTTATTTGGCATATTATATATTCATATTATTATATAGTTTGTATTTATGAGACTTTAGTAATATCTATGTAATATAAATCCTTTTTAAGCAATACTTTACATGTAATTATAACAAAATAATGATAATAAAAATTAAAAAATTGAAAATTTTGTTGATTCGGTTTTAACCGAACCAAACTGTAACCGAACCGAATTGATTCGGTTCGGTTTGATCCGAACCATATCAACTTTGGTTTGGCTTTGGTTTCTATTTTCCTTCTATTTTGGTTTTCAGCTCGGTTTGGTTTTTAAACCGAACCGTGTTTTGCTCACCCCTATCTTTGGCTCATCATAACTACTTTAATATGAGGTGATCAGTCTCATTTAAAGTGAAGCTTACCACAAAACAATCATCAACAAATATGCTCATAATAAAGAAAGAGAAAAAGCACTTACTACTGCCAGTCAAGCTGACTCAAGCCTGCTTAAGAAGAGATACTCACTAGCCATAAGTAGCATCAATAATAAAGAAAAATAAAGATAATAAATTAAGAGAAATTACTACTATTAATTAGGAAATTTAGAGTTAGAACAAGAGAGAGAAGTTGAACATGAAAAGCTCTCAACTATCAAAGAAAATGGAGTCTTTGTAGCACTCTCAAAGACAATTCTAGATCTAAGATTAAAATAATACTCATTCCGTCCCACGAATATAGGCAAAAAATGCCTTTTTGGACGTCCCATGAAATAAGCACATAGCCTACAAATTTATTGATGTACCCCTAATTATAAATACTTACATTCAATCATTAATTATTTAGATTAATTAAAAGTTTATATTGAAAGTAGCTGATTTGTTAATCCCTATACATTGGCTCCAAGAGGCATTGAATTTCTATATATAGTTGCCGTAATTTTTCAAACACAAATTATAATGTTTATTTTCTGTTTTTACATTAATAAATTAAGTATGTAAGTGAGTTTAATCTTTCTTATTGGAATTTGTATAATTAATAACTTTATTGTTTCAAAGTATTGATTTATTTGAGAAATTTTTTTTAATGAAGTACACAATTTATAGTAGAAGGGTAAAAGAGGAAAAATAAAACAAAATGTATAATTTCAATAAAATTAACTAACTTTCCTTTTACAATATACAAACACTGTTTTACTTATATTGATGGCTCAAAATTAACCATACAATTAAAATATTAGATTAATTCATTTAATATCTCATATTCATGCCCAGAGTAGGCTGTTATTGAATGTGCTCTTGTCGCAATTGAATCAATTGTTCTTTCTTAGAAATATCTTCTCATCTCATCCTCGTGGGCCATGTCATGGCTCCAAATTTGGCCCATCTGATTCCCCCTGAGCCCAAGAGTCTTCCAACATGCTTTCTAGCCTGATTACTTAAGTTTCTAGAGATTAAGCACCACTTTAACTTTTAACTTGAAATTAATTTTAATTAACTAATAATTTTAATTAACTTTTAACTTTTAAGCTCAATTTTATCCCAATTAATATCTGAAATAATTCTTGTATTATTCACTTACCATCTAGTCAAAGAAAAACTTCTTTCAGAAATAAAGCAAAATAACTTTTTATTTCACAAAACAAAGTTATTTTCCAATAGAGAAAAAACATGAACACTTATTCTTTTTCCAACCATTATTTTCTTTTGTAATTATTATTCTTTGGAAACATTAAAATATATTTTTTAAAAAATGTTTTTTATAGATATTTATGAAAGAAAAATTATTTTTCTTAAATTTAGAGAAGTATTAAAATGTTTCAAAAATTGTTACTATTTGAAAAATTATTATTATTTTATATATTAATATGTTGAAATCAAAGTATAATACATGTATGTTAATATAATATTAATAACAATTATGATAGTTATTATAGTAATTTTAAATAAAAGATGCATACAACGATATTCAGTGGCCAATCTAGCATTAAAATTTAGAGAGGCTAAATTTTATAAATAAATTTTTAATTATGCTAGAATTTAAAAAAAAAAACATAAAATTAAAATTCTACTGAAAATAGTTAGAAAATAGTTTTTACATAATGATTATGAGTTTTTAACTAGGTATTTGCAGTGCCCGAACCGCTTGCGTGTAACAATTGTAGCATTCGAGATCCTGAATTCTGAAAATGTTGCAAAATGACTTCATCATCAATACTTTTAAAAAATTTTTTTTCTCAATATAACACACCAAGCAATCTGTGAGATAATCATCTCCCATCCGGTTGCGCAAATCTATCTTGATAATAATCAGCGCAGAGAAACATCTTTCAACAATAACTCTTGCAACAGGTAAGATCAATGCCAATTCGATAAGCCGATATACTAAATGAAAAACAGTGTGATATTTCATATCAACCATCTTCCTTGCAGGAGCTCCAATATCAGCAAGACTAAAAAATGCGTCATTTGATCTTACATCAGAAATGTATTGATTAAGTTGAAATTCAAGCTCAAGCAGGTTACAACAAGAGAAATCATCTGAATATAGCTCGACAAGACGGAGTACTCGCACATAATCAAAATTAGCAAATGAATTTGTAGGATCAAGGCATGCGATGCACATCAATAATTCCGAATTTAACTCAGTAAAACGGTTGTCCATTTCCTCAACAACAACATCAATAACCTAACATTATATGAATATAAATCAATTCATAGAATAAATAAATTGTTCAATATTTTTTGACATGGAATTGAGGAAAATCAAGTAAGTATACACCTTCATGAAAGTATCTACACGAAAATGCTTGAGATAAGTCTTTGGTACGCCACCATCACGAATCCTTTGACCTCGGCCTAGAATTTCATCTTCCATATCAGGCACATAAATTTTATTGGTGAAACAAAATTTGGTAACTTGTTCTAGTAATTGCTACCAACCATTATTTTTATATGTTTCCAAGTCTCTTCTTGTCACTTGAATCATCCGTACAACATTTTGTATGTTTTGATCCTTTGCTTGTAAGATTTTAGATAGTGCATTTGTCTTTCCCAATAAATTCAACATAAACTTTGCAACAAACACAAACTCAAAACTGAACATGTGATCTATCAAACCCCTAGCATCAGATCTAGCTTTTTGAGTATTTCCATCCTCATATACGGATAACAACACTTCTTTCACTGGATTTCACATATGATTTCACATATTAAAAAAACTAAGTATTGTTTTAAAGTGAGAACCCCAACGTGTATCTCCTGGCAGAGTTAAACTTGTTTCTTGATTTTGTCCCTTTCCCATAGAAATTTCACCATTTTCTATTTTTTCTACCACTTCTTCTTGAAAAAGTTTTCTAAGAGCATCCTTCCTTTTACATGAAGCTCCACAAAAATTCACCATCATAGAAAGTTTATCAAAAAAGATCTCACATCTCTATGATCCGTTGTAGCAGTCACAATCACTAACTGAAGTTGATGAGCAAAACAATGAATATGGTGTGCATGCTTATTTTCATTTAAAATAAGCCTTTTTAATCCATTAACCTCACCTCGCATATTAGAAGCCCGGTCATGGCCTTGGCCTCTAAGCCTTGAAAGTGATAATCCAAGTGCCCCAAAGAAATCATCAATAGATCTTTTCAAACATTGTGCAGAAGTCTCACTTACATGCAGAAGTCCAAGAAACCATTCTGTCACTTCTCCACCATCTCTCACAAATCTCAAAACCATGGCCATTTCCTCTTTCACCGAACAATCTCGAGCCTCATCAATCAAAAGAGAAAACTTCTTCTTTCCGATTTCATTAACAATAACTTTTATCGTCTCTTTTGCACAAGCATCAATAAGCTCCCTTTGAATTGAACCACAAGTCATTTGATTATTTTTTGGAGCATTGGATTGCATGACCTTATTCATATCCTCATTACCATGCTACAAGTTCAAGAAAATTACCTCGATTCATTGAGGTTTCTGATTCATCATGTCCGTGGAAAGCTAATCCTAGCCCTAGAAGATATCAAATCACTTTTAGAACCACTGTTAATCGAGTACGATACTGAACCTCCATTGTGGTAGTTGTTGATGACATCACATAATCCACATTCTCCCTTTGATTTTGAAACATTCTTACTTGCATTCTACAACCATTATGTGTGCTATTTACACCTCCTATATGCTCAACAAACTTTTGCAAAGCTTTTTTCCAATTTGTGCACCAAATTACTGTAAATGTATCAGACTTAGCCTTTTGATCTTTGAACAAATAGCAAAACAAGCAAAAAGCAGCATCTTTAGATATACTATACTCTAACCAATCTTTATATTTTGAAAACCATGCTTCTTGAAACTTCTTCTTATGTCCATACTTATCAGTAGTAAATGGAAATTTATGCCCAAATGGTTGACAAAGGGCTTTCAATAGATATTGTCTTCAATTGTACTCTCATTTCAAAAGGATAACTATCAATAGGTTTACGCAATCCCGGGTCAGCAATAATAACATCATCTAATATTTTCACTTCTAGTCGAACTCTTTTATCACCATCTTCCTCGTTTGGTTTCTTTGAGGAGGATGAACCAACTGGTCGGTTGTCGATTCCTCCAAAAATAAATTTATAAAACTCGCTTAAACCTTAAACAAATGAGTTTGTAGTAGGTAAGTCGAGGTCAAACCCTAAGGAGTTAATACTTGACTAAAGATTGCTAAATACCAAATAAAATTAAAACAAACAAATAATAAAAAGGGGGGGGGGGGGGTTTGAGAATTGATTTGGATTAATACTAAACTATAATCTCGATAAATAACAATTTTTGAATACTAAATTAACAACTGAATTTAATATGAGAATAGAGAAGATCAATAACGTGAAATTTCATCTAAGGCAATTCTTTGGCTTGGAATTAACGAGATTGATCATTGATTGAGAAAAGATATATTAATTACTCCAGACTAGTTATAACCCTTAGCTTAGCGCATCCGGATCAACTTTTCCTAATGCAAAATTGTCTAGTACGACTCAAACAATTCCCTTTTCGACAAACAACCCTTCCTTAGTGGCTAGGATTTAATTCCCCGAAAGCATTAAGATTTAGAAAAGCCTAATCTAAACCAACCAATTCTTAGTGATATTGATTTAAGTTTAAATTCTTATTCCTTTTATTATTCTAATGATTACGAATCCTATTCACTGATAACAGTTTATTAAATTTGTAATCTAAACAACTGGCCAAGAATTTTAAATCACAAAATAACAAAAGAAATAAATCTCTCTTGAAGCAAGAATAAGAATATGGAGAATTAAATTGAAAGATTAAAGTTTAGAACAATCTCACAATCCAATATATCTAAGCCTTGAATCCCCTAGATGAAAGAAGAAAATTAGCTGCTCATGGATGTTGATAAAACTCTTAAGAAAAGAAATTGTATTCTAATCTTTTTTTTCTATATCTCAAAACTAACATCTCTCCCCCTATTTATTTAACCCTAAAGACCACAAAAATTAAAGATGTTCCCAAAATAGCCTCTTTAATCCATGTCCAAATTCTCTAAATTAGGGCCTTAATCTGCTCCAATTTTTGCCAGCACGTAATTAGAAAAGTTCCTGAACAGCCCCTGATGGAAAAAATTTAGCCTTGGGCAAGGTTAAAATCGGAAAAATGCACCTCAGCTCCAGTCTTAATAAAACCTAGTCCAAATCAGCTTTTATAGCCCAAGTCTCCATTTTAGTATCTGCAAATATAAAAACGTACACAACAGTGGAAAGCCCATAGAATATGCCAAAATATACCCATTTAAGCCCCTAAAACAAAGCCAAAATATACAAAATATAACATATAACACATGCCCACACCTAGACCATGCTTTTCCTCAAGTATGGACCAAAAGGAATAAAATCAAAACCTGCTCAATTCACCTAAGAACAGTTCCCAATTTGCTTGAACAAGATAGAGAAGTATTGGACCCAAAAAGGTTCAAATAAAGCCATCAAAATAACTAAACATCCCTTCAACAATGCACACAAAGCACAAATCACCTTCAATAATTTTTAACTCCCATTACCAAGCCACAACAATTTAAGCACTCAATCAATTTAGGTTTCACTTTTCAAAATTCAGACCTTGCACATAGGAAGCTAAGTTAAGAACAATCCTAGGAATCTATCAAACAAATTATTTCAATGCTAAAAGAGAGGGAAAAACAGAAAAATAACACAAAAATTTTTCTTCCTTTCTTTTACTTTACTATTATATGTGTTTTCTTTATTTTTATTTTGCTTACTTCAAGTTGTAGGAGCCCTTTTTACGTGAACATACCCGGTTCTGACCCGGATATACCCGGTTACTCAGCAACACAAACCTTGGCGGCTAATAGCTCGGCTCATGGCTCATTGGCCAGCAGAACCTTTATTGACAAAGCATAAAACGAAAAATTTTCTTTCTTTTCTCTTTTTTTTTTAATCCCCTCCTTTTAACAAAGAAACAAATGCGATTTGATTTCCTAAGAAGCCCTAAACAGCCCAAATTAAGCAAGATGGCAATTTTCAAGCTCATGCAAAGAATTTGATATTTCGATATTCAAATTAAGGCTTGACAACAGAAAATCAGAAAAAAATTCTAGCTATTATGCATGGCACACATTGAAGTTCAGATTTTGTTAGCTGATAACTTTTTTAAACAACTTTCAGATCAGTACTTCTCTAATTACCAAAATTATAGGGAACCATTCTCAGACAAAAGTAGTCCTCAAGGTAAAAAAAAAAATTCAAATTACAAAACTAAGCATTCACCAACATATTTATATATTTTTATTTTTCAAAATAGCCTAAAAACAGCCCCTAAAAACATCCCCACACCTAAAGATAGCTTGTCCCCAAGCTAAACCGAGACAAATAAGCAAAAGGCAAAAAGAAGAGAAAAACTTGCCTGAGGGAAGGGGCTGGAAAGGGCTTAATGGCGACAGAAGGGTGGAATGAATCCCACATGCTCAAAGTAAGCAGCCATATCTGCCTGGAGGGACTGCAGCAGCTCTAAGATAGTGCCTAATCTGTCATCGGTAGGTGGCTGAGATGGGTTCAGTGTGCGCAAAGCAGTGGCCTTGGTAAATCGAAGTGGTTTGATGGGTGCCAAAGATCCTGCATCAACAAAAGACTAAAAGCCACTAACCGTGCGAGCTACCAACCGTAGGTCTGCAAGTGATTTCATATCTAAAGCAGGTAATTGACAAACAGAGCACATAGCAGTAGATTGGGTGTCAAAACCAAGCATGCGAACAGCTAAACACGTAACCCAGGAACCTAAATATAGCTTCTTAGGGTAAGCAACTAAAGCATAGAACTTACTCACAATCCAATAACCCAAATTGACTTTCCTATTTTCTATCATGCACCACAAGAAAAATATCTCAGACTTTGTAATCACAGTGGTGTCATCATTTCTGGCAGAAAACAGGTAGGCTAAAATCCTATGAATGTAACGCAATGGTTTATTGACAATTAAGTTAGCCTTTGATTTTCTAGGCTTAAACACCAGAGACTCATTTTCACATAAAAGCACAATAAACGGCACCAGCATCAAAAGTCAGCAGGATAATCACACAAATACTCCTTATACTCATCTAATTTGACAAAATCATCAGTAAGAAACCCTAAACCAACATTTAAAGAAGTAATAGACAAATTATGCATACTTCCAAGCAATTGAAAATGCAAAACGGGGGCAGCCAAATCAAAGTCATCATCAACAGAAAAATTAAAGGAACTGTAGAATTCCAAAGTCAATGAATCAAAACAGGGAAATTAAAAGCAACAAATCCTTCCACCCAACATTTGTAAGCGAACGAAAAACTTCAGCAGTTAAATGGAGCTCATTTGTGGCAGGAATGGAAAATATTCTAGTTGAAATAAACGGATAGTTGAGAATGGTTTGATACCTCTATGCGTGAGCAGAATTCGAGAATTCCAGAGGGGAGGAGGATGGTATGAGCTCTGCCCCTTTCTCAACTTCTGCCGCTTTTGTTTGGGTTTTGGGCTTGGGCTGCTGGATTCGGTGTGGCTCGCACTGTTCTCACCATCAGGGGATATTTCTGCAGAAGTGTCAGCCTCCATCGAAGAAGAGGGAGCAGGAGGTGTTGGTTTCTTCCGGCGAGAAGACGACCAGGTTCTGACCGGTGGTGGGTCAGATGATGGTTGCGGCGGTAGCTCTGGCTCATCGGGATTCGTGGATCTACTGTTAGTTTGTTTTGGTCATCCCATGGGTGTGAAACAGTGGTGAGATGAAATGGAAGGTGGGGCCGGTGAATAAAAGGTGGGTATAGGTCGGACGAGCAGCGGATGTGAGCGGCAAGGCGTTGTAGACTGTGGTGGGACTGGCGGTGATGGTGATGTTAGGGTTTCGGTAGTGGGGTATTAGAGAAGATGGAAGTTAAAATGTGAGGTGGAATTATGAAGTGGGGTAAATGTTTTTAACCTTAAGTATTTGTATATTAAAACTGAAACCCACTTATAAAAGCCCAGATAACCCTTCTTCATTTGAAATATTCCAGCCCAATAAAATAATTAAATGGGTCTTTGAATGAAATATCCATAGCCAAGCCCTAAAGTTCTCAAAATCTCCATTACCAGACTTCTTAAAGCCTTTATCTAAAAAAAAAATCTGTAGGAAACCCAGAAAACATAGGGTTGAAGATGACAGTTATGGCAGTTAACTGAAAGAAAAGAAAAGAAAACAAATAAATTAGCCCTGGTCAAGGCTAAATCGGGTTACCTCCCGGAAGCGCCTCTATTTCCTATCTGTGGCTAGACCGCCATTCCTAAGGCTAAGGGCTCCTCAGGGGGCTCTTCCAACTGAACCTCTTGCTCATGTACCGATGCAAAGCACTCGTAGAATGGTTTGAGCCTGTGGTCATTAACCTTAAAAATTTTACTGGTAGCCAGGCTTTGAATTTCTACTGCACCATGGTCATATAGTTGAACTACCAAGAACGGACTAATCCACTTAGAACGTAACTTGCCCGAAAATAGCCTTAATCGGGATTGGGAAAGTAAAACCTTCTGTCCTGCTGCAAATTATTTCTGGCTTAGCATTTTATCATGGAATTTCTTGGTGCGATCCTTGTAGATCCTTCAACTTTCATAAGCTTCATTCCTTAGCTCCTCTAGCTCGAGTAATTCCAATTTTCTTTCTTCTCCAGCAGCATCATAAGATACATTGCACTTCTTGATGGCCCAAAATGCCTTGTGTTCCAATTCCATCGGAAGATGGCATGCCTTTCCAAAAACCAGTCTGTAGGAAGGCATACTGATAGGTGTTTTGTAAGCTGTCCGATAAGCCCATAATGCATCTTCTAATTTAATGCTCCAATCCTTTCGAGTCAGGTTCACTATTTTACTTAAGATAGATTTCAATTCCCGATTGGAAACCTCAGCATGTCCATTAGTTTGCGGGTGATAGGCTGTTAAGACTCGGTGGCTCACTCCATATTTCTTAAGTAATTTTGCCAGAATTCTATTGCAAAAATGTGTTCCCCTATCACTGATCAGAACTCTTGGTGTCCCAAAGCAGCTAAAGATATGTGATTTAATGAACTGAACCACTGTTGGAGAGTCATCCTTCCTTGTGGCCTTCACCTCTACCTACTTCAAAACATAATCACTGCCAAGATAATGTATAAATTTCCATAGGAATTTGGGAAGGGTCCCATGAAGTCTATCCCCCAAATGTCAAATATCTCACATGATACAATGGATGTGAGAGGCATCTGATCCCTGTGACTTAAATTCCCTATTCTCTGACAATTTGAACATAACTTACAGTAGAGGTAGGCATCCTGAAAAATTGTAGGCCTGAATAGCCCACTCTCCAATACCTTCCTTGAAGTACGTTTAGGACCAAAGCGACCCCCACAGGCTTCAGTATGGCAGAACTTCAACACTGACTGAACCTTATTATATTGGATACATCGTCTGATAATTTGATCCGAACAATATCTCTAGAGATACAGCTTATCCCAAGCATAATACCTTGCATTCTTTCTGAGCTTATCCTTTTCTACACGTGATAGATCATCTGGAATAGTACCTGTGACAAGAAAATTGACCAAGTCAGCAGACTAAGGAATAAGTGTATTGACTTGAAATAACCTATCATCCGGAAATTCTTCCATCAATGGCTCCATTTCTGTTTCTCGAACTAGACTACTGAGGTGATCAGCTACCAAATTATCAGAGCCCTTTTTGTCACGAATCTCAAGGTCAAACTCCTGGAGTAGAAGTATCCATATCATCAAGCATGGTTTTGCTTCTTTCTTTGCTAATAGATACCTCAAGGCCGCGTGGTTAGAATATACTACTACCTTTGCTCCCAACAAATAAGACCAAAACTTCTCTAACGTGAATACTACTGCCAAAAGCTCTTTCTCTGTGGTGGAATAATTGACCTGAGCACTATCAGGTGTCCTTGATGCATAGTAAATGAGATGAGGCTTCTTATCGATTTGCTGTCCAAGCACAGCTCCGATAGCATATTGCTTGCGTCACACATGATTTCAAAGGGATGGTTCCAATCAAGTGAAGTGAGTATGGAAGCTGATGTCAGTTTCTCTTTAAGTGTATCAAAAGCATCCTGGCATTCCTGGTTGAACTCGAAAGTTGCATCCTTCTGCAGTAATTTACACAGGGGCTGTGTAATCTTCGAAAATCCTTGTATGAATTGCCTGTAAAAACCTGCATGGCCAAGAAAAGAACAAACTTCCCAAACATTGTGGGGGTAAGGTAAGGACTGAATAACATCAATTTTAGCCTTATCCACTTTGATACCCCTAGATGACATAATATGTCCCAGAATTAATCCCTTATCAACCATAAAATGACACTTCTCATAATTCAAAACCAAATTAGACTCTGGACACCTTTGCAAAATCAACTCAAGGTTGTTTAGGCATTCAGAAAAAGAAATCCCATAAACCGTGAAGTCGTCCATAAAAACCTCAATTATACTTTCCACACAATTAGAGAAAATACTTACCATACATCGCTGGAAAGTGGCTGGTACGTTGCAAAGGCCGAATGGCATCCTTCTGAAAGCGAATGTGCCGAATGGAGATGTGAAGGTGGTTTTGTCTTAATCTCCAGGAGCAATGGGAATTTGATAGAAGCCCGAATAACCATCAAGGCAGCAGTAAAAACTTTTTTCCAGCCAACTGTTCTAGCATCTGATCGAGAAAGGGTAGTGGAAAATGGTCCTTTCAGGTGGAAGAGTTTAGTTTTTGGTAATCAATACAAACCCTCCAGCCATTTTGGACTCATGTGGAAACCATTTCACCTTTCTCATTCTGAACCACGGTTACTCCTGTCTTCTTTGGAAACACTTGAACTGGGCTTACCCACTTGCTATCAGATATTGGGAAGATTACATCAGCATCCAACATTTTCTGAATTTCCTTCTTCACCATTGCCATTGTTGTGGGGTTTAGACGTCTTTGAGCTTGTCTCTTTGGTACCGCATCATCTTCTAAATGGATTTTATGCATACAAGTAGCTGGGCTCAGTCCCTTAATATCAGTAATAGTCCAACCAATTGCTGACTTGTAGCCCTTCAAAGCTGTCACCAACTGCTCTTCCTCTTCAGGTGCCAACTTGTTCGAAATGATCACTGGAAGGGTTCCATTGTCTCCTAGAAATGCATACATCAAGTGCCGAGGAAGTTCCTTCAATTCCAGTTTCGGGGCCTACAAAATGGAAGGCAATCGCCGCACATCAGATTCTAAAATTTTTAAATTAGCAACGGTACCTCCTGGAATTTGGCGAAACAGCCATGTCCTTTGCAATCTCAAACAGGTCCTCTTGCTGAATATCTTCGCCTCCTTCCTCAGAAACACTTTTGCTCAAAAAAACCTGCAACCTGTCATCACCATTAGCTCGAAAAAAATTTTGGGTTAACGGGTCAATTACATCAATGCCACACACAGTAGATATATCAGTTGGGTGGTAAGAAATGGTCTCCCTAACAAAATTTCAGATGATTCAGGAGAGCTGTCATCCTCCATATCTAGGATATAGAAATTAGCAGGAAACACTAAGTCATTCACCTGAACCAACACATCCTCGAGGATTCCCTTAAGATAAACAAGCATTCTATTAGCCAATTGTATTACTACTCTGGTCTCTTCTAGGGGGCCAGCACATAAGGAATCATAAATTGACTTAGGCATGACATTTATTGAAGCTCCTAAGTCACACATAGCTCTGTTTATACTGGTGTTACCTATATGACATGAAATAGCAAACATTCCCTTATCCTTACACTTCTAAGGTTAAGGTAAATTTTTCTGTAAGACAGCCAACACATTGGCTCCTACCACCACTTTTTCGACTCCCTTTAGCTTAGATTTATTAACACACATTCCTTCAAGAATTTAGCATATCTAGGGATTTGTTAAATAGCATAAAGTAAAGGGATATTTACCTCAACCTTTTAAAAAGTCTCGAGTATGTCTTTATCTTCTTTTATGTTCTTGGACTTTGAAAATCTTTCGGGAAAAGGTGGTGGAATAACGATAGGAGAGGCTTGTTTCACGTCCTTATCCTTGAGTGACCCCTCTTCCTTGCTTTCCTCTAAATTTTCAACTTCTTCTCTGACTCTAACCTCCAATTCCTTCTCTGTTGTCCTCACCTTCTTTTCAATAGCTCCCAGAAGCTCCTTTCCACTCCTAAGGGTTATTGCACTTGCATTTTGGTGAGGATTATCAATCGTTTATGAAGGCAATTTACCCTTAGACTCCAAAGCACTTACTGAAGTTACTATCTGATTAATCTGCTTCTCTAAGCTTTGAATACTCGCCTTGGTTTCTTGCTGATGTTGTTGCATATTAGTTGCTAATGAATGAACAATTTCATCAAGAGACATTCCGGGCTTCTGAGTTGAAGTAAAAGGTTGTTGGCTTCTTGGATGAAATTGAGGTTGTGTTGTTGTTGAGGATGATTCCTATGACTGAAGTTAGGATGGTCACGCCATCCCAGGTTATAGGTGTTAGAAAATGGGTCATATCGCCTCTGATTCTGATGTACAAAAGCCGTAACAGCATTTGCTTGTTCTGATCCTACCCCAAGAGTAGGACATGAATCAGTTGTGTGACCCGTGAATGCACAAATGCCACAAACTATAGCCTGTGTCCCTCCTCTAGTCACCAAACTTCACACAAGAGTAGTTAAGGAGTTGATTTTGTCTTCCAAAGAATGAGTGTTCACTTCATGCACCCTCCGAGAAGGTTCAGAAGGACTTTCGAACTGTCTAGAATTCTCAGCTACTTTTCGAATTAATTCCCAATCAGCAGTAGGTGTCTTGTTTATCAAACATCCTCCACTAGATGCATCAATCATCCTCCTCATCCTTGATAAAAATATTGCACTAGGGACTGCTCAGTCATCCCATGTTGTGGACAGCTCTCACAAAAGCATTTGAAACGCTCCCAATAGTCATAAAGTGACTCTCCATCCTTTTGTTTAATCCCACTGATTTCTCTACGGAGTGTGGCAGCCTTAGAGGTGGGAAAGAACCTCTCTAAAAACAATCTAGCCATATCTGTCCATGTAGTGGCTGATCCTGAAGGTAAGTAAAACAACCAAGCCTTTGCTTTGTCAGCCAATGAAAAGGGAAAGGCCTTCAATTTGAGTAATTCTTTGCTGATCCCATTCGGCTTCATTCCTGAACACACTACGTGAAACTCCTTCAAATGCATGTAAGGATCTTCACTCTCCATCCCATGGAACTTTGGCAACAGATGAATCAACCCCGATTTTGACTAAAAAACTGCATCCGTTTCAGGATCAGTGATGCAAAGGGGCTGCTGGTCTACAGGTGGAGTACGAAGTTCTCTAAGAGTCAAATTAGCCATAGTCTCTTCCTCAGACTCACACGAAGAACTTGCTGATGTTTCAGTTTCGGATTCACTCAATATGATTTCTGAACTTTCTCCTTTCTTTTTCAGCCTTGTTTCCTTCCGAAGTCTCCTTACTGTTTTCTCAATTTCAGCGTCATATTACAGTTCTTTATAGACTTCAGACATGGTCATAAAGCAAAAGAAAATCAAGTTAAATTAATTCCCCGGCAACGGCGCTAAAATTTGGTCGGTTGTCGATTCCGTCAAAAATAAATTTATAAAACTCGCTTAAACCTTAAACAAATGAGTTTGTAGTAGGTAAGTCGTGGTCGAACCCTAAGGAGTTAATACTTGACTAAAGACTGCTAAATACCAAATAAAATTAAAACACACAAATAATAAAAAATGAGGGGTTTGAGAATTGATTTGGATTAATACTAAACTATAATCTCGAGAATAACAATTTCTTAACACTATATTAACAACTAAATTTAATATGAGAATAGAGAAGATCAATAACGTGAAATTTCATCTAAGGCAATTCTTCGGCTTGGAATTAACGAGATTGATAATTGATTGAGAAAAGATAAATTAATTACTCCAAACCAGTTATAACCCTTAGCGTAGCGCATCCGGATCAACTTTTCCTAATGCGAAATTGTCTAGTACGACTCACAAATTCCCTTTTCGACAAACAACCCTTCCCTAGTGGCTAGGATTTAATTCCTCGAAAGCATTAAGATTTAGAAAAGCCTAATCTAAACCAACCAATTCTTAGCGATATTGATTTAAGTTTAAATTCTTATTCCTTTTATTATTCTAGATACAATGAATTGAATGATTACGAATCCTATTCACTTATAACAGTTTATCAAATTTGTAATCTAAACAACTAGCCAAGAATTTTAAATCACAAAATAACAAAAGAGAGAAATCTCTCTTGAAGCAAGAATAAGAATATGGAAAATTAAATTGAAAGATTAAAGTTTAGAATAATCTCACAATCCAATATATCCAAGCCTTGAATCTCCTAGATGAAAGAAGAAAATTAGCTGCTCATTGATGTTGATAAAACTCTTAAGAAAAGAAATTGTATTCTGATCTTTTTTTTTATATCTCAAAACTAACATCTCTCCCCTATTTATTTAACCCTAAAGACCACAAAAATTAAATATGTTCCCAAAATAGCCTCTTTAATCCGCGTCCAAATTCTCTAATTTAGGGCCTTAATCTGCTCCAATTTTTGCCAGCCCGTAATTAGAAAAGTTCCTGAACAGCCCCTGATGGAAGAAATTTAACCTTGGGCAAGGTTAAAATTGGAAAAATGCACTTCAGCTCCAGTCTTGATAAAACCTCGCCCAAATCAGCTTTTATAGCCCAAATCTCCAATTTAGCATATGCAAATATAAAAACACACACAACAGTAGAAAGCCCATAGAATATGCCAAAATATACTGATTTAAGCCCCTAAAACAAAGCCAAAATATACAAAATATAACATATAACACCAACATTTTGGTTTCTATTAGTCTTAGTAACAAATTTATCCATATTGACCTAGGATAAGTATACAAAAATAATAATAAGATTTTAATTCAACTCAATCACAAAATCAAATTCACTATATAAGCATGCTTATCTCTAATACTAACTCAATTCAATCAACTAAAGTTACTAAATTATTAAAGTACAAACCCTAAATTGAGTTTCACAATCAACTAAATTAATCATATAAACCGTAATTAAGTGACCAAAACAACTAATAATTAATTTATCAATTTATAATTCCTAAACCCTAAAAGAAAATCTAACATAAAACTTTCAAGATAAAAATACTAATAAGAGACTAACTAACATTGTTTTGCTTAAGCCACAAACATGGAGAACAAAGGATAAAAAAAATAATTGTAAAAGCAAAAAGTGCTGGGAATTTTGAAGAGAAAGAGAAAAAGAGAGAGGGAAGATTTCTGGAAAAAAAAAAAGGGGTAGAAATGTGGGGGAGAACAAGTGAGTGGCTATGGATGTGGTCCAACCTAAGCCCAGGCTGTTCCTTCTTCCTTCAAGAAGGCGATATAATCCCCTACTTAAAGGAAAACAGAGGGTGCTTTTGCAGCACCCCTTTAAAGCACCCCCTTTTGTGGGTCCAAGGGGATCGCCAGCGGCAGGGGGACACCGCCACCGTCGGTCCCTCCTAAATCCGTCACTGACGATATTCCAAATCTTTTAAAAGATTATTTGATATAAAATTATACTTTAACTTTGTAAATTATTTGGCATGTTTTATGCAATAAAAATATATTAAAAATGCAATTAATATTTAACTTGCTCGAAATTATAATTATAATTTTTTATTTATAATGCTAATGTAAATAATTATTAAGTCGCTCACATAAACAGTTATTTATTATTATATTATAAAACATTAATAATTAGACAACGACTTTTCAATGATTTCAAATTGATTAATCCACTCTATTTATTACAAAAAGGACCAAATGTAAAAATATCTTAAATATTAACTAAAAATGCAATTTTATCCTTAATATATTAAATAGTTTAATTGAGAGCCTAACATTGTTATTTAATGCTAAACTTCTAACTAATGAAATTCTTCAATTTTCTATCCATTTTGTTAACACTTTACCACAGTAGTGCTTTGTGATCACTGAAGTAACTAAAAATAACCTATGTGTTAATTAGACCTATTTATTTCTTTCTAATGTTCACTCTCATTATCTTTGACATTGGAGCTGCCAATGAAGGGTCGACCAATTCATTAGTCTACTTAACTAATTTCGAAAATTTTTGATTAGCTACAGCACAAATTTAAGAAATTTAGTTGGTTTAATAATAATAAGGTGTTGATGTGGTTAAATGTCAAAAGAACTAACAAGAAATTGAGAAATTCATCTAGTCACGAGCTAAATTAGATGGTAACGTTATCTTCAATTCTGTCATTTAATACGTTAGTGGTAAAGTTGCAGTATCAATTAACTCCTTTAAATAGGCATTTGGAATCAATTTAGCCTGAACTATATAACAAGTGTGAACATATGATTGGTTGTTTTTGAACATGTGTCACTTCTCTGGTGATGGCTTGTGTCATTTTGTAATAATTTGAATTACTCTTTTCTGTTGGTATTTGAAATCAAATTAGTTTAAAATAACATATCAACATATAATTGGCTATTTTTCTAGATATGTACCAATTTTTTCATATTAACATGTGTGGTTTTTTATTTTTTTTTTAATATTTATATTTAATTAATTGGAAGGATTTATATAAACCGGATAAATAATAGAATCGTTCTAACAAAAAAAATGGCCCCACCTTATTTGAAATAACCAATTCCTCTTTTCTTGCATCAATCTTTCATTAACTTTACTGTTCTTATTTCTTTCCCTAGTGCATGATAGATAAGTAATATATCTCTTATATGATTGACCTATTTGCAGGGGTGAAAACTGAAGGGTGCAGCGGGGTCCGAAGCACATGTCGGTTAATGGCGCTGGAGAACCCCCTATTATGCTCAACCCTGCTGCGATCGAAGATAGCATTATAACAGAGCATATATAATGCTCTGTTTTGGTGGGTCAACCCCCACACAGCCCAATTTTTTTTAAAATTTTCTTGATAGCAAAACGATGTCGTTGCTATCAAGTGAACTAAACCCAAAAGATTGAGCAGCGAGCATGTTACTACAAATAGCTCTCTTTTTTTTTTTTTTTTTGGGGGGGGGGTTTTTCTTTTTAAGATATTGATGCCTTATGAATATGTACGAAATTAGTAAAAAGCGTTAAAATTACAAATTTTTATATTATATTTATATGATTCCTAAATCCTAATGGAGTAACAATTAAATCTTACATAACACAGCCATCTCTTTCTTTATGGGGTTAAATTAATCCCAACTTCCAGCTTTTTATTTCTCAATTTTTTAAAATTGAATCTATTCTTAAATTAAATTAGTTTATGTTTTTATTAAATTTAATTTAATCTTTAAATTGGGTTTAATCTAAATAGCAACTAGTAATATTATTTGACATCTAAAATATTCTCAAATCAAAAAATTTCTATTTGCTTATCAATTATCATCAATTTAATTAATTATTTTAATTGATTTCATACATCAACTCATTAAAAGTTTTTATTGTATATAAAAATTATCTTTTTTAGTCGCTGGACCAGTACTGCGGATTAAAGAATTGATAGTTGTATTAATTCTTTGCCAGCCGAATAACTAATAGGAGGGAAAAAAACACAAAAGAATAAAAGCCTAATAGTGAAGACAAAAAGAATTATATTTGTTTTGTATTACTTTTTAAAAATTTTTAAATTATTTTGAATTCACATATATATATTTTATTATATACAAATAATTTTTTTATTAATAAATTTTAATATAATATGGACCCTAAAAAATTGTTCCAGTTTCATTTCTGCACATTTGTATATAAATTTGACACGTTGAGTAAACGTAAAATAAAATTGAAATATCCGATTAAATCTGAATTGATTATGAATTTTTATTATTTTGGTTAGTCGTCCAAAATGATACAAAGGTGTTGGATGTCCTCAAAAACCAAAAACTTTTTATATCTGTATAATTGTTTCTTTGCCAGTCGAATAACTTATAGGAGGGAGTCATTTTTGGAGTGCTGCGTGATAACTTTCCAGTGATCGCAGTTCACTGTCTTCAAAGATAAGTTTTAGGCGATCGTAAGTCAATGTTTGAGAGTAGTATCTAAAATAAATTTATCTAGACGTAATAGTGGCAGAATCATCATCTAATTTTAGGGAGCTATATATTATTTAACATTTCTTCAATTATTAACGGTTAAAAAAAAAAAAAAAAGGAAACCTACAACATTCATTATATTATTAAATTTAGGAAAAAAATTTAAGAAAATAGGGATACATAGATTTTATTTTTTGTAATAGTAATTATAATCTAATTTTCAATTACTACATTAGGAAAGAATTTCAGTAAAAAAATTCGAAAAGAACTCTGGCTTAAATTACAAAATTGAAATTGGATCAGTATATATATATGTATATATCACCCTCTATTTTATATGAAAATTAAAAATGAAACTAAAAAATAAAAATATTTATAATCACAAATCAATTAATTAGTTAGCAGACTGATTTGTTTCAATTAAATCTGATTAATTAGTTTCAAATTGCTCACACAATTTTTGAGTGGCTCTACTATTAATTAAAATTTTTTGCATGTAATTAAAATTGAACGGAAAACCTAACTTAACTGATTGAAAAGTTATATATATATGTACACGATTACTAGTATTCACTAGGGTTTCGCTACATTTTTTCGTCTTTCAACGTTCGTGGATTGTTGATTGCACAGTTTGCTTCTTAGAATTTGCTAGGCAATTTGGGTGCAGTTTGCTCTTTATCATTGCAGATCTTTCAATTTCGAATTTTTCTCGGTTAACGTTGGAGGAGGAGGATGACACAGGGTATATTATACCATTACTGACTCAACAACGGGATGGAGTTGCAGCATGGGATTGTGTAGGAAGGGCGTTACTGGAGGGATATTGATTTTTTTATGGCACTATTTCGAATTATTTATGGATTTATGGTAGAAGGAGTAGATTTTACGAGTTTAGGGTGTTTTTTTGTCACGTCCGCTTGTTTGAATAGCGGAAAACCAGTTTTCAGTCTCCCATAGCCTGCCCGCTAGTCAAAATAGCATTCTGTGCTGTCACATCATCGTCCGCTTTTGTGAAGAGCAGACATGCAGTGGACTAGACAACTCCTCTGTCAGAAATTTGAATTTGCAGAGTGCATGCCCCAATCCGCTCTTCATAAGTGCGGACAACTGTACATCGTTGATCTTTCCATCAACGGCCAAAACATTTGTCTCCTGTCAGAAAAGCGTACAAATTCCTCGTTGTTATAATAGCGTACGCAATTTTTTAGTCAACCGTAGCCGTTGATCAAATGATCAACGGCTGTCTTCAAAACGTCCGCTTTTGTGAAAAGTGTCCCTCTTGTTCGCCTTTAATAAAAGCGGATGTGTTTGTCCACCACAGACGTTGATCAATGTTGATCATTGATCAATGGCTGTCGTTTTTTATTCTTGCCATTGCGTGTGAAAAAGCAATGGCAGGCATAAAAGTTATTCCTTCACAATTGAAGACCAGTTTTAATTTTTTCACTCAGCCATTTAAATTTTATCTCTTATTTAACACACTTCTTCCCTTCCCTTTTCATCATCTTCTTCATTTCTTTTCTTATGTTCCAGTCGGCCAAATTTTCTACATTATTTTAAGATGCAGTCCCAATAATAAAATGCAATCCCAAAGTTCAGTTGATAAGGGGAAAATATCTTGATATTTTACCATGGAATTAGGGCTTAAAGGAATTAATTTTATTAATTTCATTATGAAAACAGATTGATAAAGGAATAATTTTGACTTATTACATGTTTACCCCTTATTTGCAGCCATTTGTGGTTTTCCAAGCTAAAAGCCATGCTTTGGAGCCATCTAGATGTCATATCAATCAGCTTCAGCAGCAAAAAGGGCTGAAAATGAGAAAAAGCAGCTGAAACAACATGCCTTTGAGAGGATTTCATGCAAAAGTGCATAAAGCTTGACTTTAATTGGTTGGAGCAGGAGATATTTCATAAAAGTAGCTATAGTTAGTACTTTTTGAAGTCTTTAAGTGCTGGGTATTGAAAGTAGAAATGGCCAACCAGACTTGTGGTTCAGAAGAAAAGAAGGTTAAGGGTCATGGTCAATCAACCCTTGAACCTTTGAACCAGCGGTTCAACCTTTAGGTTCAACAAATGGTTGTATATTATGTAAATTATTAATTGTAAACTAAAAAATGTAAGTTGTTTTTCATATTTGAGAAATTATATTATTTCATTACATATATTAATAATTTATCAAAAAATGTCTACATTGAAACCACACACAAATTGAATTTTAAATGTTTATTCAAAAGGGTTGAACCTGAACCGGACCGAACCTGAACCTGGTCAACCCTTGGTCAAATCCTAGTCAAGCCCTGGTCAAACCCTGAACTTGAACCGGCCCAGCGGTTTACCCCTTTTGAAGGTTAAGGTTCAAGTTCAAGGATTTCTTGAACCTGAACAGGCGGCTCATAAACTTGAACCAGCGGTTCATGAACCGTGGCCACCTATAATTGAAAGGCACCCTTTGTGTAAGCCGTTTTGGGGTCTTTGCTCATGTTTTGTTTTGAACTTCTTTAAATACTGCTCCTTATCATTATTGAGGATGTTCCTGGAGTTCATCTTCTTCATTTTACCTTCACTTAGTACTTATTATTGTAGTTTCAATAGTTTTACTTATTTTTCTTGTAATGCCTACCATGACATAAGTTGTTCTACCCATGGAGAAGTAGACATTCGGTGTAAGCCAGCAATGGCTGGTTTCAATAAGTTATTCTAACTATTTCAAGGTACTTTTTCAGTTAATGTGTGTCTTTCATGTGTATGTTATGATAAATGAGCCTACCTAACTCATTATTAGTATGTTAAATACAATGAAAATTGGTTTAATGTATGGAAATGCAGGAAATCACACATATAATTACTTAGCAATGGCTTTGAGTTGTATGTTAGGGGTTCAATCTTGCATGCATGCTTGATTTGATGCTTTCTTGAGTTTAATGCATCTTTTTAGTCCCTAACTGTGGAGAATGCTCCGATTAGCTGTTCTAGAATGTAGGATCTATGGTACAACAAATGTTGGCCATGGTGAAATTCGTGAAAGAAACTCTATTGCATGAAAAACTGAAAGATCCTTGGATTATGAAGAATTACAAGCTGTTTTCATGTTGTTTGTTGTGCTTACTCCACTTTCATATATTGTTCTCTATATCCATTTCAAAATCTGTTCATTTACTTGTTTAAGCCTTAGATCTGTAATTCTAGTAGCTTTTAGTCATAAAAATCAACTCTTTATAAAATTGACCTTTTCTCTACCACAAGCTGTTTAAGTTAAGTACTAGTTCTCTTTTACATAAACTGAGCCCAGATCTATATGGGAATGATATCCGGACTTAGATCCATTTTATTACTTGTTGACCCTAGTGCACTTGTTAGGATATTTACATTTTAGCTTTACCATCAACAACAGTCCTAAAATGCAATCCCAAAGTGCAGTACTAAAATATAGTCCCAAAGTGCAGTCCAAAAATATACAATCCCAATAATAAAATGCAGTGTCGAAATGCAGTATCAAAATGCAATCTAAAAAGATGCAGTCTCAATAATGAAATCCCAATAATAAAATACAATTCCAAAGTGCAGTAAGTTTCATTGTAACGAAGGTATAACTAAGGTATAATGTATAAGCAGTGTATAACAATGTATTTATAATACCTTAGTTGTACCTTGTGATACTCTTATTATACCTTACTTATATATTTGTACAACTGTTATACCTTAGTTATATCTTTGCTACGTTTATTATACCTTAGTCTATACCTTTGTACAACTGTTATACCTTAGTTATACCTTTTGATACCATTAGATTGATAAATTTGAAAAAAAATATGAAAAAATATATACATATAAATCTCATTTCGAAGAAAAAAATACTTTCTAAAGTCGCACAACAAAAAAATAAACGAATTAAGAGGTAAATCCAAAATTAGATTAAAATTATAAAAAGAGGAGAAAGAAACATGGACAAAGTAGATTTATGTGTTTAAATAATTTTGAAAAGTTTGAAAGGGATTTTTGCAAGAGAAACATGTATAAAAGATATGAATTAAAAAAAAAAGGCAATTCAATAATTATAAAAGCAAAAAAAGTAGAAAAGTAATTTTGAAAATGTAAAGTCCAAAATAAAACCTAAAACCGAGGTATTTTTGACAATTTTCTTTTTTTTTTTTTTCTGTCTTATCAGCTTACTGAATTCTGAACTATTAACTACAATTTTCCTTTGGGCAATTTGGCAAAAACACTAGGATTATAAGAATATATTTCTCAGGTAAAATAAATGCTTAAAGTCTCTTTGAAAGATGAAAATTAATAGAAAATATTTCTAAAATATCATATTTCGTTATTCATAAATATATACAAACTATAAAAAATAAAATGCAAAATAAAATCCCATAAATATCATATATTTTACAATCAGGGTTAATGGGGTAATAATATAGCATAATGATATCTTCGTGTACCTTCACAATATCATGGTGATATTTTCTATATTCTGGTGATATCGCTATGAAATTCAAGTAAAACTCTTGTATAAGTATTGTTTTTTTTTTTTTTTTTTTTTTTTCACTTTTACCTAATTGTTAAATATAATTTCTATTTTTTTACACCATCAACACAAATTAAGGGGGTGGTATTCGATTAAGACTTTTATGGACTTTTTTTAAGTGAATGACTTTTATAGACTTTAATGACTTTCAGTGACTTTTAATATCTTGCAGAGAATTTTTAAAAGTATTGATGACTTTTTAAAAAGTTTATTTTATATACTTTTATAGACTTTTAAAGACTTTTATAGACTTTTAAAGATTTTTAAATACTTTTGTAGACTTATTAGAAAATACTAATAATCTCTATGTGTGCAATGATAATACACCACATAAATAACTACAACAATCGCCAAACATAAAATATGAAATAGTAACATAAAAATTGAGTAGTAATATTAATTAAAAAATTATAATTTGGCTATAAAATTTCTAATATTTATCATCATTTATATGTTCAACATTATTCCACATGTCAGTAACAATACTAGCTCTCTATTCATTAGCATAATTTATTTGTTGCTCTGGTGTTCCAACAAATTGTTCAAAATCTTCTTCTTCATTAATTGACATTGGTGTAGATGAATTAGTTTCACTATTTTGTTCAATAGGAAACTCATCTGATCGACTCTCCTTTCTAAGAAAATTATGCAATCCTGCACAAGCCAATACTAGCTCTATTTGTGTGTCAAACTGAAATAGTGGAGCTATCTTAAAGATGATAAATCTTGATTTGAAAATACCAAATAACCTCTCAACTGTGTTTCTCAGAGAAGCATGACGAATATTAAATAACTCATTTGCATGTTCAGGATGTCGATCTTTGCCATTAAAATCATGTAGATGATAGCGAACACCTCAAAATGGAGCTAAAAATTGTCTTTGTGCTTGTTGCAAAACGAAAAAGGGCAGGTGATTATTGAGGTCGGAGATAGGGGTGAGCAAAACCAAACCGTGAACCAAAAAAAGAATCGAACCGAGGTTGAATAACCGAACCGTACCGTACCGTACCAAATTCTATTTGGTTTGGTTTTGGTTTTATAAAATATAATAATTTGGTTTTGGCTTTTATTGAAAAAACCGAAACCGAACCGAACCAAACCATAGTATGAAAAAATATTTTTTTTAAAATATGTATATATATATATATATATTTTATTTGGCATATTATATATTTGTATTATTATGTAGTTTGTATTTATGAGACTTTAGTAATATACATGTAATATGAATCCTATTTAAGCAATACTTTACATGTAATTTATAAAAAATAATGGTAATAAAAATTAAAAAATTGAAATTTTTGTTGATTTGGTTTTAACCGAACCAAACCGTAACCGAACCGAAGTGGTTTGGTTCGGTTTGATCCGAACCATATGAACTTTGGTTTGGTTTTGATTTCTATTTTTCTTGTACTTTGGTTTTCGATTCGGTTCGGTTTTTGAACCAAACCATATTTTGCTCACCCCTAGTCGGAGAGGGTAATGAAAAATGACGGGTGATTATGGAGGTCAGAAAGAGTGCAGATCGATCGTTTCTAGATATAGAAAGGGCGGGTGATTATGGATTTCACGATAAATGATAAATAAAAAGTCTTGCGTATAGATACAAGACTTTTTTCTAAGGATTTTGTGTTATATTTTGTATAAAAAGTCTATAAAAGTCATTCTCATCAATTGTCAATGACTTTTTGAATACAAGATGACTTTTAAAGACTCTTAAAAAGTCATAATTGAACACCTGATGACTTTTAAAGACTCTTAAAAAGTCATAATTGAATGCCTGATGACTTTTAAAGACTCCTAAAAAGTCTTAATTGAATACCTCTGGATTTTAAAAGTATATAAAAGTCATTAAAAGTCTTAATCCAATACACCCCTGTAAGAACTCATCTTTTTTTTTTTTTATAATAAAATATATATTATTTCAATAAGAGAAATAATACATCAAGGAAAAAAGAAAAATATCCCATCATAATACTGACTAAAGCTAGATAACAAATTATACAAACGGGAAAAGAAGACTACAAAAGGCAAAAATAAATCAACAAAGCGTAGGAACAAAAAATAAAAATACCATAAAATGTAATCTGAAGAAAAATCAGCCATTGACAATCGATCCACTATTGCAGGATAACAATTGTAACAGAATCTCCAACGCCATAATCCTTCTGAGTAAATAGATCTAAAAAGATCGTTTTAATAAAATGTACTGACAATGACCAAAGGTCTTTAATAGAAAAAAAAGCTTCTGCTCGTTGTGCTAGATTTGAAAGAATGTAAACCAAGTAGATAGTGAAACAAGGATGTTGATCCAGCAGTAATAAATCAATATTTAATGGAGTATTTTCTTTTGAGAGAGAGAGGAAAGGGTGGCTATGGTTTTTTCCAAGTTTTAAGAAAAGATCATTAATTACTATCCTAAACTAAAGATCATTAATTACTATCCTAAACTAGGAAAAAGGTTTATTAAACAATAAATGCTTTTACAATTACAATTAAAGTAGAGGTATGTTGGAGAAGGGAAATTTTACAATGGACCTTGTCCATGTGGACATTTCCAATGAAAATTTGACACATAAGTGTTTTTTATTTTTCCAATGCTCATATTGCTTATGTGTCAATTTTTCAGTGGAACGGTCCACATAGACCCGGTCCAGTATAAAATTTCTCGTTGGAGAAACATGAATCACGCCCGGGAACATACTTTTTCATATCTCTAATAAAGACTCAATTATAGAGATATGTCAAATTAAAAGAGATAGGGATAAGATACTACGACCATAAGTAATATTATCAACAAAATTTGGTTTACAAAAAGAGATAGGGATAAGATATTACGACCATAAGTAATCTTCCTCGCATCATTATGCTCATTTCACATTCTGCATGTCATACGTCATATTACGTATATGACAAGAATATTCAAAATAATTATAAAAACTTAATTAGGCCGTACAAATATAATTTAAAAAATAAATTTGTTAGGAATCATCTGATTCACATAATTGACAAATTTTAAAATTTTTTAGTTACAAAATATCAAATCAAAATTCAAGATAATTTATATTTTACAAAATTAAAAATAAATGGATACTTATCTTTTTTCTGTATCAGATGACTTAATTAGGCTCTGTTTTTCTTTAATTTTATTTTCTAGTGTTTGTTACTTAAAAGAAAATAAAGTTAATTTTTTAGTCAAATAAAGAGTCAATGGGGCGTTTAGTTCTAGTGGAAAGAGAAAAAAAAAAAAAAAAAATTGAACTTCTTTTAGAAATGAAGCAAAATAACTTTCTATTTCACAAAGACGAAGTTAGTTTTCAATAGAGAAAAAAACATAAATACTTATTTTCTTCCTAACCATTATTTTCTTTTGTGATTATTATTCTTTCCAAACATGAAAAATTATTTTATTTTTTTAAAATATTTTATTTAATAAATATTTATGTAAGGAAAATTATTTTTCTTAAATTAAGAGGAGTATTAAAATGTTTTAAAAGTTGTTACTATTTGAAAAATTAATGTTTCTATATATTTATTTGTTGAAATCATAATATATACATGTATATTAATATAATATTAATAATAATTATGATAGTTATTATGGTAATTTTCAAATAAAAGATGCAAACAACTATATTCCATTTTTTTTCAAGTTTATTTGATATAAAATTTCAAGTTTATTTGATATAAAATTGTACTTTAACTTTGTAAATTATTTAGTGTATTTATGAAATAAAAAAATATTAAAAAAATAGAATTAATAGTTGACTCGCTCAAAATTAATAATTATTAAGTCTTACACATATATAGTCGCTTTACATAAACAGTTGGTTGTTTTTTTAATATATATGTATCAATTTTTCCATGCCAAGGGTTTGGACTAATTTGACTCTAAATATTAATTTGAAGAGCTAAATTAATATTTGAAGTACACTTGTCCGGACTAAATCAAATTTTAAGTAAAGTTTAGTTTACTCTTTTTTTTTTTTAAAGAAAAAAGCACACCTCACTCAATATATTAAAATTTGTGCAAATCATGACTATGTATGAATAAGAGGAGGGCAAAGAATAATAAAGGCACACTTTCTTTTTTTATTGAATCAAAATATTAATTTTTGGATATTGCTGGCAAAGATCGCATTTAGCAGCAAAAATCCAATAGTTGCTGTCCAAAAAACATTTAGCAGCAAAAAAATTAGTTACTACATATTGCTGCTACAAAATTGTGGCCGTAGATATTTGCAATAAAAAAATTGATATAATTTTGCTGCTAAATGTAGTTTTTGGTAGCAGTATTGGATTTTTGTTATTAAATGTGCTATTTGGCAGTAAAATTCATTTTGCTACTACATCTATCATTTGTTGTAGTGATTGTAATATGTATAAGGACTAATAAATTATTAGCATTTACCTAAGGGAATTAATTGAGAATTTATTTTTGGAGTATCTTTCTTTAGTGCTAGGGTTTTATGCATTGACTTTTGGAAAAATTTTACAATAAACCTGGTGCACGTGGACTCTTCTAATAAAAAATCAACACATATATTTTTTATTTTACTATAAGAAAACTCGTCACTAACGACAGGAAAAATCATCACTAAAAATGCAAATACTGTTGTTCAAGCGTTTTAATGATGGGAAATTTTCTGTCCTCGATCTTTAGTTAGAAAGAATAACGACGGGATTAACTCTAGTCATTATTAACTATAACTGACGGTAAATTTGCCTTGACTAGAAACAATTCTAATGACAAAACATCCCTTCATAAAAGGACCATATCTCCTCATTAAAAATTAATTTTAATGATAAAATACACCATTGTTAAATTAGTATACTCCGGTCATTAAAATCTGTTTTGATCCCTAGCTAAATTAAAAATATAAATAAATTATTTGGATCGAAGAGAGCTAGAATAACAAGCTTACTAATTAATATACTTCACATGTAGTACCAAACACACATCTATTAATAACATTAAATTAATTGATGCATAATATTGTCTGTGTAGAAAAGATTGGTAACAGAGCACAATGTTAAATAGTCTAGCTTAAGTAGTTCCATCTCTGTTTTTACAGAATTTTATGTTGTTCACAATTGGATCTACAAATGAAAAGATTTTGAACCTTTATCCTCAATATTACACAAGGGTTCACATAAGTTTTTCATGGTATCAGAGCCGATTTTTTTATTGGAACCCTAACCCTAGCCATCATTTCTCTCATCCAGCATGTCAACCACAACAACTATCACCAGCGTCGGCACCGATGTCGTCCCAGCCATCACCGCAACTGCCTCTCCTCCTTTGCCCACTCTCGCCATACAAATGTCGGCCAAACTGACCAGCACCAACTTTCTCTTGTGGAAGACACAACTGCTCCCTATGATTAAAGGCAGTGGCCTTGACGGGCATCTAGACAGCTCAGACCCGGCACCGGCAGAGTTTCTTGACAACGGCGTGAAAAATCCAACCTTTGTCCTCTGGAACAGACGCGATCAGCAGGTACTTTGCTGGATTCTAAACTCAATTTCGAAATCTATTTTGCCTCAGTTTGTAGGCATCACCTCTGCTAGGGCTACTTGGGATAAACTTAATTTTTCTTATGCGTCGGGGTCTCGATCCCAAATCCGTGAATTGCATAGTCGATTGCTTAATCTTAAACAAGGGAATGATGATATTGCTAATTATTTACAGCTTGCGAAGTCTATATATGATTCGTTGTTAGCTTTGGGTTACAATGTTAGAGAGGATGATTTAATAGAGGCTATTATTGAAGGGTTACATGAAAATTTTGACGCATTTGTGAGGACATTCGAAGTCCATATGGAGTCTGTTTTATTTGATGATTTATATGGAATGTTGTTAACCGAAGAAAGGAAGATAAATCGTCGTGTTAGTCATGAGAATTCAGTCCCGTCCACTCATGTGATGGTGAGGTAGCAAGTAAATGCACCAGGGAATTATTCTGGTTAGAATTCCCGATATTTCACCACCAGCAGAGGGCGCGGTAACAACAGTGGCAGCCGAGGCCGTGGACGGCAATAGCAGCAATTTCAGCCTCTTGGTTTTGGTGGCAGCCGCAGCAATAGCTATCACAATGGCAATCAATATTTGCATGGGAATGTCACTACTTCTACATGGTATGATGTTGCTACCGTAGTATGTCACAACTACAAGGGAAACGGTCACTATGCTCGATAATTTCAACCCTCCACAAAACCGAATCCCCCAAGCCAACCACACCACCATAGCCCCTCATCCATCCCCTACTAAACTGTGGATCATGGATACGGGTGCTACTCATCATCTCACATCTAATATAGGGAAGCTGGCTCTTCAGACGGATTATACAGGTTCGGAAGAAATAATTTTGGGCAATGGTTCTAAACTCCAAATTTCTCATACTGGTCATTCTTTATTTCATACATCTGATAGGTCTCTCAAATTATCCAATGTTCTTCATGTTCCACAATCTAACTCTAATCTTATATCTGTTTCTGCTCTTACTAATCATAATGATGTTTCTGTGGAATTCTTTAACGATTGTTTCATTGTGAAGGACCTGAAATCCAAGAAAGTCATTTACCATGGGCTGAATAGAGGGGGCCTCTATGCTGTGCCGACACTTTCAGCCCCACCTGCTGAGATCCACCTCACTTCACTCTCCACGTGGCATGCGAGACTGGGACATACAACATTACTTGTCATCAGAAAAGTCCTTAGTTAGAATAAACTTCCTGTTTCTAGTAAATTAGAGTCTTTTTGTTGTTCCAGTTGTGCTGTTAGCAAGATTCATAAACTTTCGTTTGTTGAGTCTACCTTTCAGGCCAAGCGGCCTTTGGAACTTATTTGTTCAGATCTTTGGGGTCCATCTCCAGTGCAATCTTATGATAATTTTTCGTATTATGCGCTGTTCTATGATCATTATCGTAAATTTTGTTGGATCTATTTCTTGAAGTATAAATCCGATGCTCTTTCTGCTTTTATTAAATTTTGTTCATTGGTGGAAAAAAAATTTGAATACACAATTCAATCCTTTCAATCTGATTAGGGTGGGGAATTTCAATCAATTTCATCCTACTTGTCACAGTATGGTATACAGCACCGGGTCTCCTGTCCGTACACTACTGAGCAGAATGGATGTGTGGAATGGAAACACCACCATATTGTTGAAACAGGGTTATCTTTATTGGCACATGCTAAACTAGACAAATCCTTCTGGACTCATGCCTTTGATACCGCTGTGTATTTAATTAACAGGATGCCCACTAAATTGCTTGATTTTCAATCCCCTTTTGAGAAATTGTTGAATTTCCCTCCTGATTATACTTTTATTTGTGCTTTTGGTTGTTTGTGTTATCCTTAGCTTCACCCATATTCTGCCTCTAAACTTGATTATAGTTCTCGTCCTTGCATTTTTGTTGGTTACAGCCAATTACATAAAGGTTATCACTGTTTGGATTTGTCTTTTGGTATTTGTCTCATGCCATGTTGTTTTTGATGAATAGTTTTCCCATATCCAGAGATGACTCGGATCCGTGATTCCATGACTTTGCCTTTTAATACCAATCCTGTGTTGCAAATTACTTTGATCTCCAGCCCACCTGCACCTTCACAAAGCCACATGCCCCTGTTATAGCCCTTACCTGCCTTCCTAACACATCCCCTACCCCACCTTCCAATCCTTGTGCGCATGGCCCACCAATTAGTGCCTCTGCACCCAACCTGCCTTCTAGCCCTTCTATATCCCACACGCCTTCCAACCCTCTTACACACAACACGCCCTAAACGCATGATCCAAACCACTCGCCCTCGCCCTCGCCCTCACCCATAAGCGCCCAGCCCCCTAACCCAAACCCCGCCCCCATAGCCCCACTCGCCTCTTCCACCAGCAGCGATACCTCCCCTGGCCTTCGTTGTGGACTTCACAGAATTTTCTAAGCCTACTGATGCTAGTACTCAGCAGCATCCTGCACCGGCCCCACGTCACATGGTGACCCGCTCTCAAATCGGGTCCTCCTGACCCCGGACATTGCACACAATAATTACAAAAATGGATCCAGTCACATATATCGAGGCAGCCAAGTTCCATCATTGGCGGGTTGCTATGGCTGATGAGTTTGACGCCTTAATTGTTAACGACACATGGGAATCGGTGCCTCCACCACCGAATGCCAACATCATTAGCTGTAAATGGGTTTTTAAGACCAAGCGCAAAGCTGATGTTGGTTCATTTGATTGCTACAAAGCTGGGCTAGTTGCCAAGGGATATCATCAATGACCTGGTGATAGGTACATTTTGTGCATATATTTTTGTCCTATTTTATAGCTTTTATTGCACCATCTTGGTTTAATTTAGGCGGATTTTATCTCATTTGTTCTATTTTTATGTTTTAGGGCATTAAAAGAGGAATTCGAACATTTGGAGACTAAATCGGCTATTTTTGGAGCTCAAACGTGTAATTTGGAAGAGCAAGGAAGTCCCAAGGCATGGGCGTGCCTCATGAAGAGCCAAAACTGAAGAATTTTTTAGAAATAGAAGCTGACCAGTCATAAGACACGCCCGGGCTGCAGAATTACGAATTTTGTACTCCAACTAGGGTTAGGAGTTTTCCTTTTCAGCTTTTGGGCTATTTTAATTCCTCTCCTTTTGTAATTAGGATAAGGAGAAATAACTTGCATTTAAGACTTCTATTTTAGGAATAACTCTCAATTAGGATTTAATTATTAATTTTGGGAGAGTTGTTTCCTAACTAGGTTTTTCTTCTCTTTCTCCCTCTTAAAAAGATGTTATGGTGGAGCTAGGGGGAACGTTTTTTATATAGTTTTTAGGCTGCAATTTTATTTTTCTTTGTTGGAGAAAACGTGATTTTTGGGAAGAAGGGAGGAAGCTAGGTTTTCAAAGGTTCAATCCGCAACTCATCTCCGATTTCTCTCCGCAAGCCTCCATCGGGACCTTCATCTTCCTAGTTTTTCTTCTTAACTCCCTTTATTATGTTTTCTTTGATTTATTCATTTGTTTATAACTCAATTATGAACTAATTCCTCCATAGCTAAGGCTATGGTGGAGCTTAGTAGGATTTCCATGTAATTTCCCTTGTTTAATGCAATTCATTCGTATTATTTTTCCATTATTGTGTTATGATTGCTTAAAGCTTTGAATGCGTGACCATCTATTTCAAAAGTTCATAGTTAATTCATAATTGACCAAAGGACTGAATTAACGGAATCTCATAACATGACAAATGCATGACCATTGCTTTGTGGCTCACTAGTTCGTGCTAGGTTTTTGTATGCTTAATGCTTCTCAAATTAATTGCTTAAGACCGAACAAGTTTAAGTAGTTAGGTTGAGGATTAGAGTTAGCAGCCCTAATCGGTGTTAATTGTTTGAGGAATTCGCCATCTTGGGAATTTAATAAGTTTGATTGCATAACCCGTGGAAATTGCTAGAATGAATCTAAGTAAAACCATTTGCCTTAGCCAATTTCTCTATTGAGTATTTATCCGCTTGTATCCTTATTTTAGTTTAAATTATATTATTTAATTTGTTGTTTTTCAGTAGATTTTATTTTATAAATCCAAAATCAAAGATACATTATTTTCTCTGTCTAAATTAATAGAAATCCGACTATTTTTAGGATTTGCATAAGTTAGTCCTCGTGGGATCGATACTCTACTTACTTTATATTACTTGAGCGACAGAGTACACTTGCTCTATAGTGTGCGTTTTACCCGCATCACCTGGCATGGATTTTACTAACAATTTTATCCCTGTTGTGAAGCCTACTACAATTCAGCTTCTTCTGGCCTTAGTAGTATCCCTGTCATGGCAAGTGCTCTGGATGTGTCTAATGCATTTCTCTATAGTGATCTTAAGGAGAAAGTGTTTATGCAGCAACCTATCGGATTTGTTGACTCCACTCATCCCTCCCATGTTTGTGCACTGCGGAAATCCCTATATGGCCTCAAGCAATCACCTTGGATGTGGCATAAACATCTGCACTACTTGGTTTTGGTTTTCGATGTTTTAAAGCTGATATCTCATTGTATATGTTTCGTACTGGTGCAGTAGTCATATTTTGTCTTATATATGTTGATGATCTTCTGTTACTTGGTAATGGTTCATGGCAACTACAATCACTGGTTGATTATCTATACAGTCAGTTTGTAATAAAAAATTTGGGTCGTGTTCAGTACTTTCTAGGCCTTGAAATGCAGTGGATTGATAATGTCTTGTATGTAAATCAACAGAAGTATATCAGGGATTTGTTAGCCAAATCCGACATGTCTAGCTGTAAACCGTTGAGCACTCCAGCCTATGTCTCCATCAAACTTTCAGCTTTCGGGGGTGAGTTGCTAACCGATGGATCCTTGTACTACAGTATTGCTGGAGGCCTTCAGTATTTAACTGTCACAAGACCGGACATTGCTTATGCAGTCTATAAGGTTGCTCAATATATGCATGCCCCAACCGATTTGCACTGGCAAGTAGGAAAGCGTATATTATGCTACCTTCAGGCTTCCTCTTCTCATGGTCTAGTGTTTCAGCCAAGTCCTATTACTCATATATAGGGATTTTTTGATTCGGATTGGGGTAGTGCCTCTAATGATCGACGTTCAACTACCGGATTTGCCATCTTTTTGGGTGACAATTTAATTTCTTGGGTCTCACGGAAGCAGCAAACCGTCTCCTGGTCATTCACTGAGGCCGAATACCATGCCTTGGCCACTACTATGTTTGAGTTATCTTGGCTCACTCAACTGCTCACAGATATTGAATTCCCTTTGTCTCAACCTCCTATTCTTTGGTGTGATAATCTAAGTGCCACCTATCTGACGTCGAATCCTATCTTTCATTCTCGGACAAAACATCTCGAGATTGATTTTCATTTTGTCCGGGAACAGGTGGCAGCCAAGTCTCTTTCTATTTGTTACCTGCCCAAGGAACGTCAACTTGCTGATTTGCTCACCAAGCACTCCCAAAGGCCCGTTTTCTGCTGTTATGGGACAAGTTGAGAGTTGTTCCCCCTGCTCAACTTGCGGGGGGTGTGATAAGACTATGTATATTGCACTAGTATATATATTGTACAGGGTGTATTGTAAATATTTTATAGTTGTACTATTTGTTGGGATTCGTCATTGGAAAAATGACGTGGCACAAAGGAAAATACATTGTTTAAAATTTCCTAGAATCCACCTATCGTGTCCAATTACCATTGATTAGAATAAAACCAATTTGAATCAAGAGAGATTAACTCACCAGATTCGTCTCCTCTAGAGACTGCTGTAGAATCATTTCTTGAAACTGCGATCTCCAAAGTCCGATGCACAACCAACTATTGAGCAGGAATCGGTGCTAGCTGAAGATGCGCAGGAATGGAGGATTAATGCTGGAATTTTCGGCTGTATTGGGGCTGTAATCGGTGGCTGAAATTTCCAGCAATTAATTAGGTTTTCAGCTGTATTGGGGCTGCAATCATACCCGTATCTATCATCCTTTTACAGACCTATTAGGTGTATGTCAAAGTGAATCGGATTCCATATTGATATTATAATGAAATCTGGTTTGAGAACAAAAGTGACCTACTCAAGAAAGACCTATGATGCGACAACCATGTGGCTTTCTTATGCGGATCGATCCAGTCCCATGTCAACGACATGTACCTATATTAATGACTGACTATACAAGTACTATGGCTAGTTAAGAACTGCCATACAGTCATCGAATATACAAGTCTGTGGTTCTATTCATTCCCACGATTAGAACAGACCTGGGATAGGTTTTATGATTATCAATCAATGGATACTCTACTAATATTATAGCACAAGATATAAATGAAATAAATTAATTGCCTTTATTAATGTGACATAAATAATGTATTCATACAATGAGTCTTAATGTATAATACAAAATACAAGAATCAAATGCCCTAAGAACTAGGGCACACCAACACTATTGGGTATAAATACCCATTGGAAATCAATATTACACAAGGGTTCACATAAGTCTTTCAATATCTAGGATAAAAAGAATGTCAAAGTTATAAAAAATAAAAATATGCAATTATCAATTCTTGATGTTCAATTATAATCCATGTGACTTAAATATCATATTGAAAGCGTAAGATATATTGGGTGAAACCACATCCTATGATAGATTTTTTTAAATAAACCAATAAACTTTATTAGCAGAAGAAGACAATGCAGATTAAAAGCCACACATGCAGATTAAAAGCCACACATGCAGATTAAAAGCCATATAAGATCAAATAGTAGTATATAAGGGTGTAAATTGGGCCTTAACATAAGCCATTCATTTTGTGTTACATGGGCTCAACCCCATTTATATACTCACTCATCCAGTCAAGCCCAACACTTTTAAGGCTCACGAAGTCTCTTCAAAACCTAGGGTTTTGAATAACTCTCATATGATTTGTGATGCGTCTAAAAACACACACATAAGCAAGTGTACTTCGATGACTAAGTAATATAGAATACGAAAGATGTCGATCCCACATAGACTATATATGTTAATCCTAAATGTAGTCGGGTTTCTATTAATTTAGGCAGAGAAAATTATATCTTTGATTGCAATTTGTAAAATAAAATCTAATGCTAAGCAACAAATTAAATAAAATAATTTAAACTAAGGTTGAAATACAATTGGATAAAAGCAATGGAGAAATTGGCTAAGGCAAATTGTTTTACTTAGCATTCGTTCTAACAATTTCCTCAAGTTATGCAATTAAACTTATTAAATTCCCAAGATGGCGAATTCCTCAAGCAATTAACACCGGTTAGGGCTGCTAACTCTAATTCTCACCCTAAATACTTAAACTGGTTTGGTCTTAAGCAATTAGTTTGGAAAGCATTAAGCATACAAAAACCTAGCACAAACTAGTGAGCCACAAACCAATAGTCATGCATTTGTCATGTTATGAAATTCCTTTAATTCAGTCCTTTGGTCAATTATGAATTAACTACGAGCTTTGAAACAGATGGTCACACATTCAAAGCTTTAAGCAATTATAATACAATAATGGAAAAATGACAAGAACTTAATTGCATTAAACTAAAGAAATTACATGGAAATCCTACTAAGCTCCACCATAGCCTTAGCTATGGAGGAATTAGTTCATGATTGAGTTATAAACAAACGAAGAAAATACAGAAAACATGATAAAAAGAGTTAAGAATAAACTAGGAAGGTAGAGATCCCAATGGTGGCTTACGAAGAGAAATCAGAGAAGAAGAATTTGAAATAATATTGTAATCCCTTGATTATTACTGCTTTACAATAGGTATTTATACCCTTGAGTACATGTGTGAAATATCCAAAATACCCCCTATACAATATATAAGATTACAATCTATACATAGTCCTATCACACCCCCGCAAGTTAAGCATAGTCCTATCACACCCCCGTAAGTTAAGCAGGGGGAGAAGCAATGCTCAACTTGTCCTGTAATGATGAGAAACATGCTTTGGAAAGAGCCTTGGTAAGGAGGTCGGCCAACTGAGCTTACATGGGCAAGTATCAAACAATAAGGGACTTGAAGGCCACCCGCTCATAAACAAAGTGAAAATCAATCTCAAGATGCTTCGTCCAGGAATGAAAAATGGGGTTTGCTGTGATAAGTGGCACTTAATTTGTCACACCAGAGAAGCGGAGAGCAATGCAAACGAAAGCCAATATCCGTGAGAAGCATGGTACCCAAGATAGCTCAGATATAATGGTAACTAGGGCACGGTATTCAGCCTCAGTCGAAGAGCAAGAAACAGTATGCTGCTTCCGAGAAACCCATAAGACTAAGTTGTCACCTAAAAAGATAGCAAAGCCACTAGTGGATTGACGGTCATAAGAGTCACCACCCCAATCTGAATAAGAAAACCCCTGTAGTTGAGAAATTGAACTTGGCCGGAGCACCAGACTATGGGAAGGAGTAGCCTGAAGATAGCACAAGATGCGTTTAACTGCTTGCTAGTGTAAGTTAGTGGGAGCATGTATGAACTGGGCTACCTTGTGAACAGCAAAAGCAATATCTGGTCGAGTGATAGTCAAATACTGAAGTCCTCCAACAACATTACGGTACAGAGATATATCCATCAATAATTCACCCCTGGTAGCCGAAAGTCTGGTGGACACACATGCTGGAGTACTGATTGGTTTGTAGCCAGACATCTCGGCTTTCACCAGTAAATCCTTTATGTACCTCTATAGATTAACATACAAGACTTTATCAAACCACTGCATTTCAAGACCTAGAAAAAACTGAACTAAGCCTAGATTTTTTATTGCAAAATGAATCTGTAGATGAGTAATCAAGGATTGAAGTAGACTCGGATCATTGCCAAGTAACAGCATATCATCAACATAAATGAGGCAAAATACAACTGTAGTACTAGATCGGAAGAAATATAAAGAGATATCAGCTTTAGAACACAGGAAACCAAACTTTACTAGAGCAGCTGTAAGCCGTTTATGCCACATGCGATGAGACTGCTTGAGAACATATAAAGATTTGTGAAGTGAACAAACATGTGTTGGGTGAGTAGGATCAACAAAACCCGTATGTTGTTGCATAAAAACTCCTCCTCAAGATCACCATGGAGAAAGGCATTAGAAACATCTAGATGCAGAACTTGCCATGAGAGAGAGACTGCTAAGGCAAGCAAAAGTCTAATGGTGGTAGGCTTCACAACTGGGCTGAAGGTTTCTGTAAAGTCCATCCCAGGACGTTGATGGTAGCCCTTTGCAATAAGACGTGCTTTATAGCGGTCAACTGTTCCATCTGCCTTGGGCTTGGTTTTAAAAACCCATTTACACCCAATGATGTTGGCATTAGGTGGTGCAGGTACCAATTCCCACATGCCATTGTTAATTAAGGCATTGAATTCATCATCCATGGCACCTCGCCAATGTTCAGACTTGGCCACTTTAGAGTATGTAACTGGATTCATCTCTATGACTTGGGTATGCAGAACTCATGGTCTAGAAGACCCAGTTTGGGAACGAGTTACTATGCATCTAGGAATAGGAGCAGGTGGTAGCTGTTCAATTGGTTCTGCCACTGAAGGGAAGTCCGTGAGGTCCACAACTAGGGAAAGGCTGGGTGATTTATTATTGGTAGTAGAAGGGGAGGACGGTACAACATGGGGGGCAGCTGGTGTTATAGGTGGGCTGGGCGGTGTAGGCGGGCTGGGTGTGGGAGTGCTATTGGAAAGGTCGGGTTGGTGACAGGCTGCAGTGTGGGGGCGGGCAGTGGGTGGTGGTGACGCTGGGCATGCAGGTTGGTGTATGGTGGTGTGTGGGAGAGTTGGCGGGCAGGAGGGATGTAGACGGGCTGGCTGGCGGGTTGTACGGGCTGGTGGGCTAAATGGAGGGCGTGTTGTGCAAGCTGGGTGGCAGTGATGAGGAGGGTAGCGGGTGCTGGTTGTGGACAGTAGGAAATCAGAGGACTGGGTTCGTATTAGAGATGTCAGTATATGAATCATGGAGCCGAGTCATCTCAGGATATGGGAAAAACTGTTCATAAAAAACAACATGGCGTGAGATAAAATTTTTTCCAGAAGATAGATCCAAACAACGATAACCTTTGTGCAAATGACTGTAGCAAAAAAAGATGCAAGGACGAGAACGATAATCAAGTTTTGAAACAAAATATGGATGAAGCCAAGGATAACACAAACAACCAAAAGCACGAAGAAAAGTATAATCAGGGGAGGAATTCAATAATTTTTGAAATGGGGATTGAAAATCAAGCAACTTAGTAGGCATCCTGTTAATTAAATACACAGCAGTATCAAAGGCGTGTGTCCAAAAGGATTTGTCAAGTTTAGCATGTGCCAATAAGGATAGCCCCATTTCCACAATATGACGGTGCTTCCTTTCCACACATTCATTTTGTTCAGGAGTGTACGGATAGGAAACTCGATACTGTATACCATGCTGTGACAAATAAAAGGAAATTGATTGAAATTCCCCACCCTAATCGGACTGAAAAGATTTAATTATACAATAAAATTGTTTTTCCACTAATGAGCGAAACTTGATAAATGTAGGAAGGGCATCAAATTTATATTTCAGAAAATAGATCCAACAAAATTTGCTATAATGATCATAAAATAACATATAGTACGAAAAATTATCATAAGATTTCACAGGGGAGGGACCCCAGAGGTCCGAACAAATAAGTTCCAAAGGCCTCTTAGCTTGAAAACTAGACTCAATAAATAGAAGTTTATGACTCTTACTAAGAGCACAACTTGAACAACAAAAAGACTCTAATTTACTAGATACTGGAAGTTTATCCTGACTGAGCACTTTTTGAACTACTGGTAAAGCTGCATGTCCTAGTCTTACATGCCAAGTGGAGAGGGAAGTGAGATGAATCCGAGGGGTAGAAGTTGAAATTTACTGAATAGTACAAAGGCCCCCTCTATTCGGCCCTTGGTAAATGACTTTCCTGGATTTCAGGTCCTTCACAGTAAAACAATTGTTAAAGAATTCCACAGAAACATCATTATGATTAGTAAGAGCAGAAACAGATATAAGATTAGAATTAGACTTAGGAACATGAAGAACATTGGACAATTGCAAAGCCCTATCAGATATATGAAAAAGAGAATGACTAGTATGAGAACTTTGAAGTTTAGAGCCATTACCCAAAAGTACTTCTTCCGGTCCCGTATAATATGAGTGAAGGGCTACGTTTCCCATATTGGATGTGAGATGCTGAGTGGCACCCATATCCATGATCCACGATTGATTGGAGGATGGGTGAGGGGCTATAGTTGTGTGGTTTGATTTAGGGTTCAGTTTTATGGTGGATTAAACCTGGGTGAGGGACACTGGCGGGCATAATGGCCATTCCCTTTGCAATTGTGACAAACCATGGTGCTAACATCAGAACCGGTAAAAGCACAAAAATTTCCAGCAAAATAAGAGTTCCCTTGGTGATAACCAGTGCTACGGTAACCATGAACAAAGCCTTGAGTTTGCTGCCGTCCAGGGCCTCGGCCTTCACGGTCACTTCCGTGCCTTCTACTGGAGCTAAACAGCCTAGAATTCTGTCCGGAATAGTTGCCTGGCGCATTTACTTGCTGCCTCACCATCATATGAGCGGCCGAGACTGAATTCTCATAACTGACATGATGATTTATCTTCCACTCCTCTGTTAACAGCATTCCATACAAATTATCAAATGTAACAGACTCCATATGAATCTCCATAGTTCTCACAAATGAATAGAAATTTTTATGTAAACCCTCAATTACAGCTTCTACCAAATCTTCTTCTTTAATATTACTACCCAAGGCGAACAACGAGTCAAAAATCGACTTAGCACGCTGTAAATAGACAACTATTTCATCATTCCCTTGTCTTAAACCATGCAAACGACTACGTGATTCTCGGATTTGAGACCTAGACCCAGATGCATAAGAGATATTTAATTTTTCCCAAGCCGACCTAGCTGTAGTCACACCCACCAATTGAGGTAAAAGACACTCTGAAATTGAGTTTAGAATCCAACATAATACCTGCTCATCCCTACGATTCCAGATTGTATAAGCCGGATTCTTTGCGCCATTTTCAAGAAACTCCACTGGAGCTGGGTTGCTTCCGTCTAGGTGTCCATTGAGTCCACTGCCTTTGATCATGGGAAGGAGCTGCGTTTTCCATAACATGAAATTGAAGCTTGTGAGTTTCGTTGGCATTTGAGTGGCTAGCGTTGGAAGGCGAGGAGACGCTGGGACTGGCAGAGACACGTCTCCAGCAGCGGTAAGTGCATCTGTTTGGGCATCGGTGGTTGCCATGACGGTGATAGATTTTTCGTTGGGGTTTAAGGATGGCTATAGATCGATTTTCGTTAGGGTTCAGGGAAGGGGATCGGCTGGGTTCAAGACCCTAGTTCCTTGACTTCCTTGAAAATCACGTTCTCTTGGTGTAGAGAGAAAAAAAAATTGTTGCGTAGATGAAAGAATAGAAAAAAAATGTCCAACCTCCTCTCAAATCCCTCAGCTAAAACGTTTACCAGATAGATAGATAGATAGAGAGAGAGAGAGAGAGAGAGAGAGAGAGAGAGAGAGAGAGAAGAAAAACCTAGTTAGGAAATAACTCTCCCAAAAGTAATAATAAAATAATCCTAATTGAGAGTTATTCCTTAAATAAAAGTATTAATTAGAAGTTATTTCTCCATATCCCAATTACAAAAGGAAATAAAATAGCCCAAAGTTGAAAAGTCAGAACTCCTAACCCCAATTGGAGTACAAAATTCGTAACTTTGTAGCTCGGGCCTATCTTAAGACTGGTCAGCTTCTGTTTCTCAAAAATTCTTCAGATTTGGCTCTCCATAAGGGATGCCTATGCCTTAGGATTTTCTTGATCTTCCAAATAGCACGTTTGAGCCCCAAAATAGGCTATTTAGCCTCCACATGTTCAAGTTCCAACTTTAATGCCCGAACACATAAAAACAGAACAAATGAGGTAGAATCCGCTTAAATTAAAGCAAAATAGGACAATTCAAGCTCACAGAATAGGACAAAAATATATATACAAAACACACTTATCAATTTGGATTCTGATTAACTAGAAAATTCTGGTATTACAGTTTGAAATTAGTTTTGAAAAGCCATGAGAGAAAAGAAAATCGAGGTAAGGCAAAAATGAGAGTTCAGAGAGTGAAGGAAAAGGTTCAAATATCTCAATCTATTAGCTGTAAATCATGGAGCCAACAAATTTGGCAGAGAAGAAACTAGAGAAAGGAAACGATGAGTGAAGGTTTACTGGGAGAAAGGAATAGGGATTCAAATCACTCAGAGTATTGGAGGGAAATCATGGAGCCAAAAAATTTCACTCAATAATGACGGGATTGTTTATCTATTTTTGTAGAATAGAAATTTTGGCAAGTAATGATAGGTCTTTAGTAAGGGTATTCGTCTGCCCTCACAATAGGTATTAAAGGCGCCCGTTTTATACCTCTTTAATGAGAGGTTTTTAATACCATCATTAATTTTTCGTAGTTAGAAGTCACTTTTCTTGTAGTGTTTTTCCGATGTATTTTTTAGTTTCTAATACTCATTTTACTTATGTATTCAATTTTCATTGGACTGGTCCATATGGACTAGGACCATTTTAAAATTTCTGTGCCTTCTCTTCTTCAATTTCACACTCAACTTTAATGCTGAACTTTTTTCGGAGGTTATAATAAAGGCTGATACTCAACTATGTTTAGTAAAAATACCAATAATTATCAATAATATTTTTATTAACTTGACATACAATTTTGGTTCAAATTATAAGATAATGCACGTCAACATTCTATATTTGCGGCAATTTTTTTTTTTTTTAATTAATCACAACAAAAGTTGTGACAAATGAAAATAGGGTAATAATTTTTTAATGTTACATTTGTGAGAAGCTTTTAGCGTAGAATTTTAAGTGATAATCCGTAACAATTATTTATTATCACATAAATTTTTGTTTGACTATTTATACAATTATGTGATAACCTTTGTTGTGGAACGTGACATGATGATTTTTTGTACCTTCAATCTTTAATTTACTATTTTCTATACAGTTATGAGAAATGACAGCCACCGGCACCTAGATTGTATAAATGTAATGTAGATGCGGCATTTATTGAAGGAGGTCTAGGTGTTAGGTTTGGTAGTATCATTCGTGACACAAAGGGGTTGTGGTAACTGCTAAGAGTTCTATTTTACAAAAGGTTTCAGATGCTACTTATATTAAAGCTATAACTTGTTGGGAGGCTTTGAGTTGGATTAAGGAGCTACGATTAGATGCTACTCATGTGGTGGTAGAGCTTGATGCTAAGCTAATTGTCGATGAATTAATCACTTCGAGCCCAAATCGGTCTTCTTTAGGATTTATTCTGGATCATTGTCGACGGTTAGCAATTGATATTGGTTTCACTTCTTTTCATTTTGTAAAATGGTCTGCGAATAATGTAGCATATTCCTTAGCACAAGTTGTTTATCCTTCGACATTCATGAAAGTTTGGTTATATGAATCATCTCCGCATGTACGGTCTGTACTGGATATAGATTTTTAATTAATTGATTACTTTGTTTCCTAAAGAAAAAAATTGATTGAAAAATTCTTACGTTGTATTGAAAATTACTATTTTTCGTTATACTTGTTGATTATATTGTATTCAGCATATTATCCCAATTAGTGATCCAATGTTAAGGGCTTAAATACATGTACAAGAGTTGTAAAGGAATACAAAGAGTAGGAAAGATAAAAGATGACTATAAATAACTAAAATACAAATTTGAATGGGGGATTAGATAATTGAATTATTTGTTTAATCCAAAAGATGGAGCAATCGTGAATAGTTGGGATAGGAGAATATAACTTTCTTCACCATTTAGAAATGAATGTGCAACCAACAAGAAAGCTGAGCCTTCAAAATCACTAAAGTTAAGCAACAGTACTACTTTTCTTGCTTTTCAGTGGAAAAATTAATTTAATATAATATTTTTTTTTTCCTTTTGATATTCCTGCAAATTTTACCTTCATATATAATAAGCTTTTCTCAATCGAATTAATAATTTTTTTTAACACATTTCTTATTGGTTGGATGCACATAAACATATATAGGGTTTACATATAATTAACAAAATCAAACTGAAGGATCAAGCAACTTAATTAGTGTATGAATCTTGATTAAATTATATTCCATGATTATACATTTCCAAAGCTTGAGTGTTGGAAATGCGACATAGAAGCATAGTAAGCTTGAATTGGTTGTTGAAGTGATTTGGGAAGATTGAGAGTGTAGAGACTGTTGGAGATGTTGGGGAATCCCACATCGGAAATAAATAAGAACGAAGAGTGGTATATAAGTGATGTAGATTGGGTCTTAACACAAGCCAATTGGTTTTGTGTTATATGAGCTCAACCCCACTTATGTTCTCACTCATCTAGCCAAGCCCAGCACTCTCAAGGTCCACGGAGTCTCTTCATGGTATCAGAGCAGAAAAGGCCTGACAGCCGAAAAGATCATGGGCCTGTGTCTAAAATCCTGGTAGAGTTTGGGCTAGTAGAGAAAACTAGACCCGTTGATAACCTTGGACCTTAAGAGAGAGAGGCCAATGAATGTTTGATAAGTGACAACTGGTCCAGGCTCAGTTACACTTGAGGGGAAGTGTTGGAGATGTTGGGGAATCCCACATCGGAAATAAATAAGAACAAAGAGTGGTATATAAGTGGTGTAAATTGGGTCTTAACACAAGCCAATTGATTTTGTGTTATATGGGCTCAACCCCACTTATGTTCTCACTCATCTAGCCAAGCCCAGCACTCTCAAGGTCCACGGAGTCTCTTCAGAGACCATCCTTATTCTGCCCTCTGTGTAGCACCTGCTGGGTCATCAAATCCTTAAGAACAAACAAGTTAGCAAAGAATTCAATTGAGATACGATTTGAATTAGTAAGAGATGATACAGACAAAGATCATTTGCAGAGTGAGGAACGTGTAAGATATCATTAAACAATAAAGACTTCCCATTGACAATATATTTTGAGAAACCAACATGAGAAATAGGGATTGTAGTGCCATTACCAATTGTCACTTCCTCTGGACCAAAGTATTCACTATGAAAATTTAGGTTATCCAATGCGTGGCACCAGAGTCAACCACCCAAGCTTGAGTCGAAGGTTAATTGGTAGTTGCCATATAAGAAGCTAGATGTTGCGGATGAATTGTGCGGGGCTGTTTTGGGGAAGGACATTCATGAGCTACATGACCATAGCCTTTACATTTGTGGCATGAAAAGGTTGACGAATATAAGGGCGCTCCCACAGTTTTTGAATGAGGATTTAGAGAACCCAGAAATCCAAGAGAGGGTTTGTGGCCTCGCCCCCTACCTTTACCACGATTAGAATTGGAGCCACCACGGGCTGAATGCGGGCTACTTCGAGCCGAAAAGTGTGCCATCGGTGCTGTAAAATAAAGAGAAGGCTTTCGTAACCTTTTTATTGGCATTTTTTGAACAATAACTGTCCATATAAATCATCAAAGTCAGTCGGTCCAGTTTTACTTCTAGTGTGTGACAAAACTGAGGATAATTTTCGTGCAAACCATCCACGACATAGTGAACCAAATCAATTTCAGCAACAGGCTGTTGGAGAGCAGTGAGTTGATCAGCAATTGATTTTGCACGGCTAATATACACAGCAATTGAATCATCTTCTTGCCAAAGATGGTGAAGTCGTTGTATAAACTCTCAAATTTGAGCTCTTAAACCTGAAGAGTAAGCAGTAACCAGCTTTTTCCAAGCTTCATGTGCAGTCTCAGCGCCTACAATCTGTTGAAGCACTCTCGGAGAGAGTGAATAAACGATCCAGCTAAGGACTTGCGTGTCCTATTGTTCCCAGATCTCATATTCCTGATTTACTGTTGAGGAATTGGGTAGAGTTTTCGGAGGTGGTGGTTTTGAACCATCTATGTGATGAATCAGTCTGCAACCTCTTAACATGGGCATGATTTGTGTTCTCCAAAGAATGAAATTGGTGCTATCCAATTTCAAGGATACAGTATGACATACGTTAGGCGTTGGTAGTGAGACAAGTGGAGGAGAGATGATTTGGCTAGTGGGTGGTGAAACAAGTGGAGCAGAGATGGTAGAGATGGTGTTAATGGAAGTGTGACTTGTGGCTACATTTTTCTTTTTCCATTGCTAGGATTAACGTTTCTTTCTCTGTCCTTTTTTTTTTAAATGGTTGTGGTACCTCTTTAGTGCTCTGATACCATGATAGTAAAATGGTTCTCCTTAGTTCTATTGCAATAACAAGGACAGTACATATAGAATACATGTGGGATAGATTATACATACATACAACATGGGCTTAGGCTACAATACATCATGTATCTATACATACATGCTTTCACTATTCTTATCTCATCAATTTCTGTCTATATATACAGATTACAATCCTTTTTCTTTTTCTCTAGTTTGAATTGGTTTTTAATAATCAATTGTGGAGCAACACAGTACGTACGTAACATTGTAAAATTTCTGTTTAATTGTTTCTTGATTGATTGATTGATTGTGTAACATTTGCAATTTCTGTTCAATTCAGAGTGAAATTTTCTATTTCTTCATAAATTCGATCTACTTCATCTTTTGTGGTAAAGAACCGGAAGTCAGGACCTTTTGCCACAGTGAGGTGGTCACTGTTGGTTTCCCGAAGGACCAGGGTGGCAATGTGCCGGAACATGACACCAGTCATCCGGATGCTGAGGTTGCGGCATAACCAGTATAGCATGCAGATTCTCCTCAAGAAATGAAGACCATGCCCCCCAAAACCACTACTTTGGCAACTGTAGGCCCAGATGAGGCAAATGTGCGTACGGCGGATGTGCCATATCCCGAGGAGTAGTTACGACTCTCTTTTTAATTTTTTTTAATAGATTATATAACTTATAATTTGCTACTGTTGCTTAAAGATTAACCAAAATGGTGAAGCATAATTTATGAATCCACATGTACAATGGCCGATCCAGACAAAACACTCAAGACTAGGTCAACGGCCGAAACTGTGTTAGCCGTTGCAAAGGTTTTTTACGACCAAGATAATTTCTGTCGTATTTTGTTACATAGTAGCACTAGCAACCAAGTTTGCATAATCTACAATTTAAAGCAATTTTTGTTAACTGTTGTGACTTTTTGAAGCTATTTAGGTTTTGTCTTTAGGAATCAATTCATGTTAGTCCTATTCTTAAGCAAATAAGTAGTCAAATATCAGTTTAGACTATTTTGTTATGTAGTAGATTTTTCTACATTTAAAATTCAAAATCCTGCTATATAAGCAGGTGCCTTTTCCAATTCAATAATATGATTTCAACAAGTTCCTAAATATAGTATCTGTTCTTATATCCTACAAATTGGTATCAGAGCTATATCTTAAAGGGACATGTGAAATCAAATAACCAAAAAAAAAAAAAAAAGAGAAAGAAAAACCATAACTGAAAAAATGGATACAGAAACTCCATTCACTGTGGCTGCTCCTCCGATATTTGATGGAACAAATTATCGAGGATGGGCTGTTAGAATGGAAGCCTACCTTGATGCCATTGATGTGTGGGAAGTTGTAAAAGAGGAATACGGAATTCCAGACTTACCAAACAACCCAACGGTGGCACAAATCAGAAATCAGAAGGAAAGGAAGCAGCGAAAATCTAAAGCCAGAGCTAGTTTGTTTGCAGTAACGACAATGAAAAGAGCCAAAGAGATATGAGATTTCTTGAAGCAATAGTATGAAGGAGACAAGAGGGTTAGAGGTATGAAGGCGTTGAATTAATGGATAGAATTTGAGTTGGAAAGGATGAAAGAATCAGAGACGATCAAGGAGTACTCTGATAGATTGATCAGCATTGTCAATAAAATAAGACTCCTTTGCATAGACTTCTCTGATTCTAGAATTGTGCATAAAATTCTTGTCATGCTTCTTGAAAATTTTGAGACTACTATCGCATCTTTGGAAAACATCAAGGACCCATCGAGCATCACGTTGGCAAAATTGTTGAATCCTGTACATGCTCAAGAACAAAGGAGACGTATGAGACAAGGAGGAACAACAGAGGGTGCTTTTCAAGCCAAAGTGCAGGGTTACAATGGTTTGCAAAACCAAAAAAAAGATGGAGTATAAGAACAAACAGCCTGGAGGTTTGACATATGAAATTGAAAAGGGTAACACTCAAATTTTTCCATCTTGTCCTTACTGTAAAAAAACCAATCACCCACAAAACAGGTGTTGGTGGAGGCCGGACGTAAAATGCAACAAGTGTGGAAAGTTAGGACATATGGAAAAAGTATTTAAGTCTCCACAGAAAAAAAGAGAAGATAATGCTGCTCAAAATCCACAAGATGGCGAGCAAATGTTTGTGGTATCATGCATCACCACTAGCAGCTCAACTAAAAGCTAGCTCATAGACACCGATTGCACAAACCACATAACCTATGATCATGAACTCTTCAAAGAGATTCACCAAACTGCTGTCTCTAGAGTCAGAATTGGAAATGGGGTATATATCACTGTGGAAGGCAAAGGAAAAATGGCAATTGAAGGTCACACAAGTTTGAAATTCATTTCTGATGTCTTATATATGCTAGAAATTGATCAAAACCTTTTAAGTGTTCCTCAGTTGTTGGAAAAAGGATATAAGGTGTTGTTTGACGATAAAAGTTACATAATCAAAGATGCATAAGGCCAAGACTTGTTCAAAGTTCAAATGAAAAACAAGTGCTTTGCCTTAGATTTAATGCAAGAAGAATAGGCTACTGTACACAAAGAAGATGGCAATGCGATGCTTTGGCATAAAAGGTTAAGGCATTTTCGCCATGCCGCTGTATTTTTTATGGAGAAAAACAACCTTGCAAAGGGACTGCCTCAACTGGAGAAGGAGCTACCTTTCTATAGAAGTTGTCAATACTATAAACAAACAAGACATCCTTTCCCAAAAAATAAGGCTGGGAGGGCTGTTCGAAAATTGCATCTAGTACACACTGACATTGGAGGGCCCATCAGAACACCATCATTGAATGACAGTAAGTACTATATTGCTTTCATTGATGATCACACAAGACTTTGCTGGGTTTATTTTATGAAGCTCAAATCTGAAGTTGCTGACATCTTTTGGAAGTTTAAAGCTTTTGTGGAAACTCAAAGTGGCTGCAAGATGTAGGTGATCAGATATGATAATGGAGCTGAATATACTTTTCAAAAATTTAACAAATTCTATCAAGATGCAGGCATTGAACCTCAGTTCACCGCACCTTACACTCCGCAACAAAACGGTGTGGTGGAGAGAAAAAATAGAACAATTATGGAAATGACAAGGTGCTTACTTCATGATAAAGGGCTACCAAAGAAATTTTGGGCTGAGGCTGTAAACACAGCGCTTTACCTATTGAACCGACTCCCAACAAAGGCTTTGCATAAAAGAACTCCATTTAAAGCTTGGTATGGCTACAAACTAGAATTTGTCAATCTGAAAATTTTTGGTTGTTTGTGTAGAGAGACAAATTGGGCAAGAAAGCAGAGCCTGGAATTTTTGTAGGATATAGCTCAGCCTAAAAGGCCTATAGAATCTATTTGCCAGAAAGCAACAAAGTCATAATCAACAGAGATGTCCAATTCCATGATTCAGATAGCTGGAACTGGGATGCTAACAAAAAGATTGAGTTTCATGAGGAAAATGATGACGTATATGATGAACCCATTAGAGGAACTCGATTGCTTTCTGACATCTATCAAATGTGTAATGTTGCTGTAATGGAGCCTGCGGATTATGAAGAAGCTCTTGCTGATAAAAACTGGATAGTTGCAATGAAGGAGGAGCTGAACATGACAAAAAAGAATCAAACATGGGAATTGGTGGGCAAACCAAATCACAAGAATATTATAGGAGTGAAATGGGTTTATGGAACCAAACTCAATCCTGATGGTTTTGTAAACAAGTATAAGGCGAGGTTGGTTGTCAAAGGTTATGCTAAAATGTTTGGGGTAGATTTTTCAGAAATTTTTGCTTCGATTGCTTGGATGGATACTGTGCGGATGCTGTTGGCTCTTGCTGCTCAAAATGGTTGGCTTGTACATCAAATGGATGTCAAGTCAGCATTTTTGAATTGATACTTAGAGGAAAAAATATTTGTAGAACAACCACAAGGTTTTGTTGTTCAAGGAGAAGAAGAGAAGGTGTATCACTTGAAGAAGGCCCTATATGGTTTAACATAGGCTCCAAGATCTTGGTACAGCTGAATTGATGAATACTTGCTGAACTTGGGTTTTGAAAAATGCCCAAGTGAATTTACTTTGTATATCAAGAAGAGTGGAGATGAAATAGTTGTGGTTTCTCTATATGTTGATGACTTGCTTGTAATGGGAAGCAGATTGGAGTTGATTAACAAGTTCAAAGAAGAGATGAAAGAGGCCTTTGAAATGATAGATCTTGGTGAGATGACATTTTTTCTTGGTATGCAGGTGCAACAAAAGCAATATGATATTTTTGTATGCCAACAAGAATATGAAAAAGAAGTCTTGAACAAGTTTCAAATGAATGCATGTAAGCCGACTTCAACTCCAATGAATCAAAAGGAGAAATTTTGCAAAGAAGATGGAGCTGAAAAGGTTGATGAAAAACTTTACAGAAGCTTAATTGGTTGTTTGATGTACTTGACTGCAACTAGGCCAGACATCATGTATGTGTAAGCTTGCTATCAAGGTACTTACATTGTGCTTGTAAAATTCACTTTCAAGCGGCAAAAAAGAATTCTCAGATATGTGAAAGGCACGATTGATTATGGGGTAAAGTTTTGTGGAGTGGAAAATTTCTATCTCCATGGTTATTCGGATATGATTGGGCAGGATGTGCTGATGATATGCGTAGCACCTCAGGTTACTGTTTTACTCTTGGTTTTGGAATCTTTTCTTGGGGTTCAAAGAAACATGAAATCGTTGCTCAATCTACAGCAGAAGCAGAATATGTAGCAGCTACTGCTGCTGCGAACCAAGCACTCTGGATCAGAAAACTTCTCACAGATTTGCATCTGAAGTAAGAAGAAAGTACACAGATATTTGCACACAACGTAGCTGCAATATCAATAGCCAACAACCCGGTATTCCATGGCAAAACGAAGCATTTCAAGATAAAGTTCTACTTTCTTCGAGATGTTCAAAAGGAAGGAGAAGTGCAGCTGGTCCATTGCAGAACAGAAATCCAATACGCTGATATTTAACAAAGGCTTTGTCAAAGCAAGATTTGAGTCCTTGAGACAAAAGCTTGGTGTGTGCAGCTCCAAAGTCAAGGAGTGTTAACTGTTGTGACTTTTTGAAGCTGTTTAGGTCCTAGTCTTTAGGAATCAGTTCATGTTAGTCCTATTCTTAAGCAAATAAGTAATCAAATATCAGTTTATATTATTTTGTTATGTAGCAGATTTTTCTGCATTTAAAATTCAAAATCTTGTTATATAAGCAGGTGCCTTTTCCGATTTCAACAAGTTCCTAAATATAGTATCTGTTCTTATATCCTACAATTTTCATTTTTCACAATTAATTAACGAAGAGTATTTCTCTCCAAAATCATTTTTTCTCGCAGCACCCGGCGGGCAATGGACGCCTGAATACGCGGCTTTCTAATTTTGAGATATGATATTTGATTGATTAATCTAATAAATAAAGGCTAAGTTTTTAATTAACTTGTACCTCTCACTCCTAATTTATTCAACCTACCAATCACATACAGTTAATTACTATAACTTAAAATATAAATAAAATCACTGTTTTTTTTATTTTTTATTTTTATTTTTAAGTTGTTTGATATATGAAAATAATTGCTATTTTTTTTTTCTTTAAAGTTGTTTGATACATGAAAATAATTGCTATTGCTTGAACTACGCCTTTAAGGTCTAAATATTTTCATTTAAATGCTTATTCTGTGCAATATACGAACGCATTACAGGTAAAAAAAAAAAAAAAAAATCCACATTTTGTTAATAAGTGAAATATATTTTTGAATTTTACCCTTTATTTATATGAAAATAAAATAAAAAAAATTACAGACAAATCAATTAGTTAGCACACTTTTTTTAAGTAAATCAGATTACTTTGTTTGAGATTGCTCACACATTGTCTAAGTGGCTCTATTATCCATTAAAATTTTCTGCTTACGCTATAGATCGAACTCAAAATCTAACTTACCTAGTTGAAAAACTCTTATATTCAAGTCAACCTTAATTGTTAGTGATTCAAATTAATGTTTTATTTTTTGTTATATTTTTTTACGATATTGTATATGGTTTTCAAAACCGGATCAGTCATCAAATCAGTAAATGGATGAATTCATGAATTTTAGTTTAAATCGGAATAAACTATAATCGAACCGGATTTAAGAAATATATGAAAATAATTATATCTTTATGCTATTTATGTTTATAACATATGAAAATTTGAACATTTTTATTATAATTCTTTAAACTTAAGGATTTTAAACACAATATAGTAATTAAAAAAAACTCAATGTATTTAATATAATTTTTATAATTACAATTAAATGTTAATTTAATTTAAAATCATTTAAAAATTAAAATTATATTTTATTTTAATAAAAAAAACCAAAATTATTAATTAAAATAATTTTCTTCAATAAAAAGCCTAGTCGAACTGGAAAACCGATCTGGTTTACAGTTTTCCGGTTCAATCGACCATTGACCAAGTTTTGACTAGTGTATAAATAGACTAAAAACTAACCAGACTGACTAGCCGATCCGATTTTCATAACTATAATATTGTATGTAGTTTATTACCCAACTAGGATTGCATTCTTAAGGGCTTAAATACATACATGAGCTGTAAAGGAATACAAATAATACAACTCTATTTGGTTTAATTGTTATTGTTTGTTGTTTTCTCTTGCAGTTAGATGTTTCTAATTAATAAGTGTATGACATAATTATAACAAACTAGTGCCGTTGGAATGTAAAACAAATAATGTAAACATGTTATAAATAAAATCAATATTCTTCAGGTCCAAATCCATAAACAGATTAATTCCCGTTCAAGGGGTGTCGGCCCCATTTTTGGTGGAAAGATAACAAGAATATACTATTTGTTTTCCTTTTGATATTCTTGAAATTTTACATACCATAGATAAGCTTTTGAATTGAATTAATAACTTTTTAACACAGTTCTTATTGGTTGGATGCATATACAGATACATGGTTTACATATAATTAACAAAAATTTGATAGAGGACTGTTATGTATATTTTACATCTTGTATTATTACCTTGTTGTCCCTCAAGGGTTAGGGTTGTAACATGTATATACTCTCATAATCTATTCAATACACACGTTGCCTCAATTGGTTTCATGGTATCAGAGCCATCAAACCTTAACCCTAATCGTTAAACATGTCTCTACCATCAAACACCACCACGCTGCCGCCTCCATCATCAGCTTCCTCTTTGCCGTTCATCGCCATGGCAACTGTCAACAATAGAAGCGTCACTACAAATCAATCAGTGATTAGTGAAATTGATTCCACTGTCGTAACCACCACCACCCTGCCCATCACCACCATGATTAATAGCTCTACAACTTCCTTGCCATCGGTGACCATTCCAACACCGATCTCGTACCCCAATCTCGGCACCTTTATAACAAACAAACTTAACTCCTCCAACTTTGTTCTCTGGTGTGCACAGTTCATCACTACGTTGCGGGGCTGCCGTATGTGGCATCACATCGATGACAATCAGATTATTCCTCCGGAAACTCTTGACGGGCGAATTCGAAATCCAGTACTTGGGAGCAGCAAGATCAACAGGTATTATCTTGGCTGTTTGCTTCAATTGAACCAACTTTGCTACCACAAATTATTGACGCCAAAACAGCCATTGAGGCTTGGCACAAGATCAATCGAGCATATTCATTTGGATCCCGATCCCAAATCAGGAACTTGTGATCTTAACTTCAGACCCTTACAAGGGAAAAGAAAGAGAGCATAACATCCTTTATGCTCCAGGTGAAAGGTAACAATGACCAATTGGCATCACTGGGTTATCGAGCATCAGAGGATGATTTAGTTGATTTTATTTTAGCTGGTTTGGGAGAAGATTATAGCTTATTCAACGTAACTCTTGAAATGAAGATGGAACCTATTAGTTTTGATGATTTGATGGGTTTGTTATTATCTAAAGAATGGAATATTGCTAGAGATCTGTAAAACAAAACTGCTGCCACTGCTGTTTCTGATCAGCTCCCTCCTACCGCCCTCGTCGCTGCTCGAAACGGCTCCCAACAATAGTGAGGTCGTGGCTACCATAGGGGTTGTGGTCGCGGTGGTTACCAGCAGCGGTGGAGAGGAAATAACCACTTCGGTCAGAGGCATAATCATTACTCCAATTTTGACTCCCGCCAGTAGCACTACTCAGATTCCAGGTAGCAGAATTTTAACTCTTTTGATCCTCCATCCGTCACCTATCACTGCTGTTGGGGCAGTGGATTTGTTCCTCGCAACCACTCCACACCAAAAGATAATAATTTCCACCATCCCTCTTCCTACATAGCTGTTAGCAATGCCTCTCCACAACCTTGGGTCGTCGATTCGGGTGCCTCTCATCATATGACTTTTGAATTGGGGAACCTCAACCTCCATTCTGAATACCAAGGTCCCGAAGAAGTTACTATTGGTAATGGTTCTAAACTTGAAATCTCTCACATTGTTCAATCATCCTTTCAAATTGGTGCTGATGTTTTTCAGATTCGTGATATTTTACATGTTCCACAATCATCCCATTATCTATTATCAGTTTATGCACTCACTAACTATAATCCTGTGTCTGTGGAATTTTTTGCTGACTATTTTTTGATCAAGGATTTGGCCACAGGGAGAGTTCGATTCAAAGGCCAGAGTGACAACGGACTTTATTCTTTGTGTGCCTCCGTGCTGTGTTCCAAAGCTTCCTCGGGTTGCATCTCTCTTTCTGCAAATTTAGCTTCTTTAAATACCTGGCATGATCATTTCGGACATGTCCATTTTCCTTGTGTCAAACAATCATTGAGATTGAATAAAATTTCTGTTTCTGATTCTAAATAATACTTGTAGCTCTTGTGCTATCTATAAAAGTCATAAATTACCTTTTGCCATGTCTAAATCAGAGTCCAAAACTACCTTGGATTTGATTTGTGCTGACTTTTGGGGGCTAGCACCGTTTATTTCTTATGATGGTTATGCTTATTATGTTATCTTTTTAGATCATTACAACAAGTACACTTGGATTTATTTCTTGAAGCATAAATCTAATGTTTATTCTGTTTTCGTGCACTTTAAAACTTCTTGTGGAGAAATACTTTAACAAACCAATTAAAGCCTTTCAATCTAATGGGGGGGCGAGTTTATTGCACTACAACCTTTTTTTTGGGAACATAGGATTACTCATAGAATCTCCTGTCCCTACACTCCCGAAAAGAATGGGAGTGCCGAACGGAAACATAGGCACATTATTGAACATGATTTGGCTTTATTACATCATGCAAATTTGCCTACTGAATTCTGGACCTATGCCTTTGATACAACCACTTATTTAATTAATCGCCTTCCTCAGGTATCAATCAACTTTTACACACCATATCAGAAATTATTTGGTGATCCTCCTGATTACTCACACTTTAAAGTTTTTGGGTGCCTTTGTTTTCCATGGTTGCGACCTCGCACCAAAAATAAGTTTGAGCCACGTTCCAAAGAATGTATTTTTCTTGGTTACAGTAAACTCCACAAGGGTTTTAAGTTCTTTGTTCCCATCTCTTCTCATTTGTTTATCTAATGCCATGTTCTTTTTGATGAGCAGGTATTCCTATATTCCAAGTTGCATGATGAGGGGCACCCCACTCCGGCTCCTACCACATCAGACACCTTCACATTAATGGTTCCACTTCTCCTCTCACCAAACCATACCTTGGATCCAAACACGGCCTCACCAAACACGACCTCATTACAGCTCACCACTACCTCTACACCATCTGAACCAAGACACACGCCAACTAGCCCTTCCCTCACTGTCGACCTCTCCTCCTTTGGACCCTTACCACCAATACAACCATCAACGACCAACCCGTCTACTGACCCAATTCCGACCTCCACTACACCTAACGAACCATTTTCGGTCACAAACGGGTTCCCTCAAATCTTGCTTTCCAAAAGCTCTTATCAGCTTGGCACCGCAAGTGCCTAATACTTTTCGGCAGGCTTACAAGGTTCCTGAATGGTGCAACGCTATGACAGAAGAATACAATGCACTGATCAACAATGGCACTTGGGTCCTCATTCCTTATGACAAACAGCAAAATGTGGTTGGATGCAAATGGGTGTTTGGTTAAAAACCAAAGTGGATGGCAGCATAGATCGCTACAAAGCACAGCTGGTGTTGCCAAGGGATTTCACCAACACCCCGGTGTTGATTATTTTGAGACTTACAGTCAAGTCATTAAGCCTGCTACAATTTGGTCAATGCTATCCATTGCTGTCACTTCAAATTAGACTGCTATACAATTGGATGTCTCTAATGCTTTCCTCCATGGCTCCTTAGATGAAGTGGTTTACATGTCATAGCCCCTAGGCTATGTTGATCCTCAGAAACCCGACCATGTCTGTCAACTCAAAAAATCTCTCTACGGGCTTAAACAAGCTCCCAAAATATGGCACAAACAACTCACCGACACCTTGCATCAACTTGGCTTCACTGGCTCCAAATCGGACACGTCATTATTCTTTATTCATTTGGGCAGCTTGTTTGTTGTGTGCCTTATATATGTGGATGATATCTTGTTGATGTGATCGGATTCCACCTTTATTAGTGACTTGGTTCGTAAATTACAGCAAAAGTTTGCCCTCCGCCACTTGGGAAGACTCTTTTATTTTTTGGGGTTGAGGCTTATTGGCATTCCATCGGATTATTTCTGTGCCAATCAAAGTATATTCTTCATCTGCTTAATAGGTGTATGATGACTGGTTACAAGGGGATTTCCACTTCTCTCTACTCCAAGGGAAAGTTGATGTTGGGAGATAGTGAAACATTCTCCGATCCTACTGAGTACTGTTGCATTCTTGGTAGTCTTCAATACTTGTGCCTGACACGGCCTGAAATTGCCTTTACTGTGAACAAGTTTTCTCAATTTATGGATGCCCCACCACCTCTCATTGGCAAGCCGTGAAAAGATTGCTACGGTATCTCAATGCAACACGAAGCCATGGCATCTTTCTTCACAATTAGTCCTCCTCCACCCTTCAAGGATTCACCGACGCTAACTGGGCTGGCAACCTAGATGAAAGAAAGTCGACGATATGTTATGTGATTTATCTCGGTCGGAATCCTGTTTCATGGAGCTCCAAGAAGTAGTACTCTGTAGCACGGTCGTCTACCGAAGCCGAATACCGTGCTTTAGCCACTGGTGCTTCTGAACTTAGTTGGTTACATATTTTACTTCGAGGAATTGGGTACCAAACACCGACGACACCAACCATTTGGTGTGACAATGTTTCCGCCACATACTTAACTGCCAACCCCATTTTTCACAATCAGAGCAAACACATTGAAGTTGATTTTTTCTTTGTCGGAGATCGTGTCACCAAACGATTACTCAATGTTCGGTACATCTCCACCACTGATGAAATCGCTAACATCCTTACCAAGCCTTTACTGAAGGAGCGCTTCTTACATTTTTGTGACAACTTGGGCCTTTGTTCCACCCCTGCTCAAGTTGAGGGAGGGTGATAGAGGACTGTTATATATATTTTACATCTTGTATTATTACCTTGTTGTCCCTCAAGGGTTAGGGTTGTAACATGTATATATACTCTCTTAATCTATTCAATACACACATTGCCTTAATTGGTTTCAAATTTAACTGCAGGATCAAATAACTTACAGTATGAATCTTGATTAAATTATATTCCATGATATACATTTTTTAAAGCTTAAAGTGTTAAATTGGAAGTTAAAATTTCGAAAATATATAAAAAAAATGTTTATTAATTTGTGTATATTTCTCCAAAATTTTAGCGGTCAATTTATACAGTGTCCTAACTGCAAAAAGAGGAAAAAAGAAAGAAAGTGGATAATAGTCTTGAATGCATTAGAGTGCATAAATTATATATCTGATTTGATACATTTTGGACTCCTTTTAACTTGTGCAGAAAAATTACCCAGCCAATAAAATTCTAAATTTGATATTTCTGCCTTTCCAAATTAATTAAAATGTGTATTTACACCTATTGTATCCTATATGGCATTGATGTAGCCAAAAGCATGTATTCATGTATTACTCAACCATGTCGGCACTATGTAGGATATAATGGGTGCAAATACTCATTTTCATCAAGTTGGAAGAGCGGAAAGTTCAAACTAAAACTTGTATGGACTAGGTGATATTTTTAGGGATAAATACAAAAATAAAAAAAAAAAACCCTGTGGTTTTGACCATTTGCAAAATGGTACCTGTGGTTTAAAATTTTACAAAATGAAACCTATGGTTTCACAATGCTAACAAAAGTATTCTATTGTTCAATACACTCCATAAAAACTCACTTATCCTTCGAATTTTCACTTGAAATTCAGCGCGTTGGTTGGTTAAAATATAATGAACCTTAATAACAAAGTTCATAAATTTTGGAAAGTGCATGTATTTTTTTTAATTAATAGTGAGAGAAAGAGAAAAAAATTACAAAAAATAGAAAAAAGCCCAAAAATTTTTAAAACTTTGTAACATATTTTTAAACAATATGTATAAAATATTGAGATAAGGAATAGTAAAAAAATTAAGTTTCATATAAAAATCATGTTAACGCTGTAAACTTTAAGTTCTTAACCTAATTTCCGTGCAAAACTCAATATTTTATACTATTTAGCACCCTAATAATTTATACAAATTATTAAATAAATTTCCATCAAGTTTTGAAGATTTAAAAATTTTCTAGCCATTTTTCAATTTTTTATGATTTTTTTTATATTTTTTACATTATTAATTATTAAAAATATAAGCACTATATGAAAAATTATAAGTTTCAACACTATCATCCAATTTATTTTAATTAACCAACATACAAAATTTCAGATAACAATTCCAAGGATAAGTGAGTTTTTAGGGAGTGTATTTAATGGTAGACTACTTTTGTTAACATCGTGAGACCACATATCCTATTTTATAAAAATTTAAACCACAGGTACCATTTTGTAAATAGCTAAAACAACATGATTTATTTTGTGCTTATCCCATATTTTTATAACAAGTTGGACGGTCTCAAAATTATGCTTGTCTTATATACTTTTGTAAGACAAAGAAAGGGAGCAAATTAATCGACCAATCACGACACAACAAATAATGATGCACTAAGGTATAATAACAATAATAATAATGATACCCCTCGGTCTTTGTGGTAATTACAGAAAAGGCATAGCTAATTAAGTGTAAATTGGTTTACCACCGACCACTACAAGAAACATGCGAATTAGCGACCGAATTTTCGGGGGAATCGGTCGCTGAATGCTGTTTGACGCTGAAATTCCATAGTAAGTAACAGAAATGAAACGGTCGCCAATTCGCTGGTCGCTAAAAGTTTAAGATTATTTTTCATTGAAAACAGTTGCTAAGTTTTGGTTCCAAATGTTAGTTGCTAGTTTAGCGACCAAATCGGCAACTAAATGTTGATCGCATTTAGGCATCTACCTAGCAATTCGATTATGGTTGTTTGCTTATGGATCACCTTGGGAAGATAGTCTCAGCAATTGTGACGGTCACTTTTTCCTCGATAATTTTTTTTATGTGTGTGATGTGTGGAGGCGTGGTAGTTGGCGTCTTCTGGACCCTTTGGATCATGTTACCCAAGCTGCTTGAGCTTTAGATCATCGTTTTACTGTGTCAAATGATATTCCAGATCAGATTGGTTGGAGATTTTCAGGTCAGTTTTCTATCAAATCTTGTTGGCTTAATATTCGAACTCCGCCTCGTGTTACTTGGTGGCGTTTAGTTTGGGATGCTGTCATTATCCGTCGGCATGGTTTTATTTTGTGGTTAGCTATTCATGATAGGCTTCGGGTTCGGGGCAAGTTGTGTAGTTTGGGGGTTTGTAGCTCACCTTTGTGTCCTTTTTGTCAAACGGAGCCTGAAACAATTGAGCATTTATTTTTTGATTGCACTTTTTCTGCTTCTGTTTGGGTTCTGATTCTTGGTGTCGAGAAGTGAGTTGCATGGTTCGACATTCGGGTGGCAAGAGTATTTTGGCCCGTATTCATCGTGTGGCTTTTGCTGCGGTTGTTTATTGGTTGTGGCGGTAAATAATTGAGGTGGTTTTTCAGAATGGGGTCTTCTCAGGTGCTAAAGTTGTTCACAGAATTGTTTCTAGTGTAAAGTTTAAACTTGTGCATAGATTCTCCAGTTTTGACTGGTCCCGTAGTTTTTGTGCGCTGACTCTGACGCTTTCTTCATCTGCCATCACCGTCGCACATCTCTATTTTTTTTCTTCTCCCACCGTCTTCACCATATCTTCTTTAGCCCTCTCCATAGCAGATCTCTCTCTCAAAAACTTGAAAGATCGCATGTTGTTAGCAGTTCTAAATAATATTAGAGTGTCATTGGTTTGATGAGTTTTGAGAGTGGTCCAAATCTAGCTTTTTAGCCATTTCGCTGGAACCATAGCTTTGTTTAAGTTGCCTCTTAAAGCAACAACATCTTTTGCAGAGTAGAGTATGGTCACTGGGTGATTTTGAACCTCTCTGAATTCCACCACGCTTGCACCTCTGCAACTTCGGTTTCGAATCCCCTTTCTTCCATGATCTGACATATTAATTCGTTTCATACTTGTGACTTCTCTTCCGTATATTTAGCTTATGTTGTGTATATAAGAGATTGCAAACCATTAGAATGCATGTAGTCCATCAATGGCTTCCACAACTAACCCAATTGTCTAATTAACCTGAGTAAGGTTGTCATAATGTGCTTACATTAATAATTGAAGAACCGTCGTGCTTCAATACACTACAAAAAAAAGAGATTATAACGACACTTTTTTACCGACACAAAAAATATGCGTCTCTATTTTTTTGAATATAGCCACACTTTTTTATGTTATGTCGTCTTTATAATCATTTAACGACATAGTTAAATATTTGTCACAATTATTGAAAAATAACGACACTTTTTTAGCGACACAAAAAATATGTGTCTCTATTTTTTTTAATATAGCCACACTTTTTTATGTTATGTCGGCTTTAAAATCATTTAACGACACAGTTAAATATTTGTCACAATTATTGAAAAATTTAGCAACGCTTTTGATAAAATCATTGGCATTTTTTATATATAGCGACGGTTGTAAATAGAAAGTGTCTCGATACTATTTAATTTGAATACACTTTTTAATTGTGTCAACATATAACAATACTCAATGACACTTCTAATTTTTTGTTGGTAATTTTTAAAATTTTAACTACACTTTTAAAAAAGCATCGTCACTTCGTTTTAAGTCAAAGACAGTTTGATTTTACGTCAATAGAAAGTGTCTCGATACCATTTAATTTGAGGACACTTTTTACTTGTATCAACCTATAACAATACTTAATGACACTTCTAATTTTTTGTTGGCAATTTTTAAAATCTTAACTACGTTTTGAAATAAGCATCGATATTTCGTTTTAAGTCAAAGACAGTTTGATTTTGCGTCAATAGAATGTGTCTCGACACTATTTCATTTGAAGACATTTTTTACTTGTGTCGATCTATAACAATATTTAATGACACTTCTGATTTCTTGTTGGCAAGAAAATGGGTCTATAACGACACATTTTTTGCGACTCAAATAAAATGTGTTGTTATATTTATAAATTTACCAACACATTTTTAATTGTGTTATGTTTCATTATCACTTAATGACATTTTTTTACTTTTGTTGATATTTTTAAAAATTTGATGACATTTTTGGAAAAAGCATCGGCAATTTACTAACACATTTTAGTTATGTCGCATTTTATTATCACTTAATGGCTTTTTTTATTTTTTGTTAGTAATTTTAATAATTCGACAACGCTTTTGGAAAGAGCATCACCAGTTTATTCTAAGTTAAAGACAATTCAGATTTTGCGTCAATAAAAAGTGTCTTGACATTTTTTCACTTTAAGACACTCTTTAATTTTATCTCTATAATTATAAATTCAATGACCCTTTTTTTGTCTGTGTCGACTCTCATTATCACTTAATGATGCTTTCACTTTTTTGTTGGCATTTGTAAAAAAAACTTAATTACACTTAAAAAAAAAAACGTCGGTATATATTTTTAGTTAAAGACAATTTAAATGTTATTTCGGCAAAAATTGTTTTTATATTTTTAATTAACTACACTTTATTCTTTATGTTGACATTTATTGTATTCGATTAAATTCTATTTTGGAAGTTATAGCACAACAATTACGCACTCCAATATTAATAGAGATATATATAATAATAATAATTGATTTGTATATGAGAATAAAGGCTAAAATTTAATTTCAGAAATCTATTAATTCAATATTTACAAGGGATGGATTTGTTTTTTTTTTTTTTTTTCTAACTCTGGAATTCTTTAAAACAAATATTTCAAGTTTCTAGAAAATGGAAAAAAAAACAAAAAGAAGAAGAAGGAGGAAAAACAAAACGCAGCTTATATATTGCGTTTCAATCGGTTGAAAAAGGGGTTCTTTCTCTGCCCTAATCTTACTTTCTCCTTAGAGCCGCCTCTGTCCCTCTCTTTGCTCTCTCTCTTTCAACCTATCTTTCCCTTTCACTGGTTTCAACGTCGATCTCCCTCTCTCTGTCTCGTTCTCGCCTGACGCTTCTTTTCTCGGAAATCTTCTCCTTGTTTGGCAGTGAACTCCAATTGCCTGAGCCCTCTCCCTTCACCTTTCCACCATCTCAAACTCAAGCGACTCCGTCTCCCATCGCTGCTGCCCTTTTAGCATCGCCTCTCGTCATTCACACTCGATTACTGCCGCCTCAATCCTGGCGTCTCTAACTCATGAGATTTCCTGAGATTTTTGGACATATTCGGCCTCCACAGATAAGTCCTAAGACTCCTTCCTTTGATCCCTTGAAAAGCAGTTTGTGTAATTTAGGTTGAAATCTCTATTTTTGAAATCTCTGTTTTGGTGGACGTGGTAATCGTGATGAGGGGCCTCCCTGCGAAGTCGCAGCTCATTCTTTTCATCAATTTTTGCTAATTTCCTTTAGGGTTTTTCAATTGGATGAAGATGGAGATGAAATTTGCTACTAAGATTGTGATTCTTTTAGTGACAGCTTAACTTGTGAATTGATTTACTTTATGATTCAAGAAAAACAAAGTTTTCGTCAATAGAAGATTGACATGTAATTGCTGATTGTGTCAATGTAGTTCACTTTTTTAGTCACAACAATTGCAATCTAACTGTAGTGCAAAATTATAATTTAAATTTAATTTCCTTACTTTTTTTTAGTATTTCCTGTGCGAGTTACATCTTGCTGCAATGCACTTGTAGAATCATTTCGTAAGTCCTTTAGTGGCATGCGTTTTGTTATTTGATTACCTTCACTATGTTGTGAGCATTTTTTCTTTTCTTTATTTTTATTCTTTGGGTTGAGTTATTTTCTTAATATATATGGAACTTTTGTCATAAATGCTTGTGCTATTTCCTGATGCTGTGCTTTAATTCCTTTCTCGAAGATAATGTAAGTAATTTGAGTTACCTATAAGATAGGTACAACTGTCTACTTCCCTCCTTAAGAGTGAATCAGTTATATGAGAAAGCTCAACACATATTTGCTAATATTCTTAGTTTATGCTCTTTTCTTTTGTAAAACAATGTCTAATTATTTGCTAATATTTGTTATCTACCCGTTCAGGCACACGAATTTTTGAAGCACAAGAGCATTGAGATGCAAGGAGGTTGGAAGCATTGAGATGAAGTTTAGACATGTTTTTGTAGTAAGAATTGTTAAAACATTAAGATTTTAAAAATTTAATGTCTTGAACTTTATGTACATATATTTTGTCACTGTGCTATTTTCAAATCATAATAGCTATCTTAAAATTCTATTGATACTATATTGGTTTTTTATGCTATAGATGGAAAGATGTAATGTTCATGCCAAATTAAGAATATGTTATGACTAATTTTTTGTGTTTGGTTGCAGGAACTCAAGAGGAAGAGAAATAATGAAGGTGGCTTACGATAGAAAGAAACAGTTGAGGAAATTAGGTTGTAAGGTTAGAGAGGCACACAAAGCTTAGAATATAGAAAGATTATCTAGTTATTGTTTTTCTTTGATTCGTCATAATGACACAAATTATAGCAAATGGGTTGTTGCAACCCAAAAGATTATAATTATAGGCTTCAAGGATTTCACATTTCTTGTTTTCAAGTGGTTTAAGATTCCATCATAGCAAGCTTAATATTTGGGTTTTTGTATTCATTTAATGTAGTTACTTTCATGTGGAAATTGACTGATTCATTGAATATGAGAAGTAATTTTTGAGTGAAAAATGTCATTTGCATTGTGACATGATGTGTCTTGATGTTGCTAAATATAGACATATATAATTATTTGTCGTAAATTTAAATGTCGCAATATTTATGATGTTTACGTGTAAAAATGTCGTTATATTAACGACGTAATAATATTTATGCGTCGTATTTTAAGGACACTTTTTAGTAAAAACTGTCGTCCTATTTAGAACAAAATGAATTCGTAATGTATTCAAATATAGATGTTTATATAATCAGGTGTCATGATTCTAGAGATGTTTCTTAATGAAAGTGTAGGAATTGACGACGCTATTAATATTTTCCGAAGGGAAATGCCGACATAAGAAAAGCATGCATTGACAATTTCGAGGACGTTTTAATAAAACATTGTGAAAATCTTTCAATTTATTATTAAATAATATGATAAAATTTAGGACACTAAAATTAAAGTGTCGCGGCATGACGACGCTTTTTATACGAAATGGCGTCGCAATTGAGTTTACCTACACAATGTTTTTGCGTTGTTAAAATTAACGACACGCGATTTAACGACACTTGTTACGACGCTTTGAAAAGCATTGGTAAAAGCCTAACGACACCGAAAAGCGTCGCCAAATGATAATTTTTTGTGTTGTTATAGACCTTTTTTTTTGTAGTGATATTTTACTTTATTATCCCATTGATTTGTATATGTTATAAAATGATGAACGTAATTGATTATTACTTGAATTCTCTAGAGCAATAATTACCATATGTAATCCCGTCATGATCATGGGTGCACTACACCCCATCTCTTTTTCCTGAAACAATAAAAGTGTTTGTAACATAAATAATGTTTCATAAACAATCTACTAAAATTTCAAAAGAGTTTCTCCTATAATACAAACATCATCCTATTTACAAAATGTGATAAATATGGTAACTCTACAAGAAAATAATCATTCTAATATATTGACATGAAAAAACCAACACAATAAACATCTTCAAGCCATTATCACAACCAACATGCACTTATATATCTTACAAGTCTTTGCATGGGCACTTGAACCTCATGTATGAGTTCCTTTTCCATCTTTTCCACCGCATGCTATCTTTGAAATCTCACTTTTTCTTTAAATTCAGAAGATCTACACATACGCCACACATGCCTCCCATACATCATTGGGGCACCAAAGAGGCTGATTTTCAGCTTTTGTCACCCTATTTAATGTGCCCTTATAGCATTCGAGTTTATCAGGAAATGCCTTATGCATTACGTAATCAGAGTAAACCCAAGGGTCTCATACACACCGTTTCTGCATAAATTTCAATTATGCATAAGTTTAATTATATATATTCAAACATAATTTAAAATCTACAAAAAATATATTTTTGAATATCAAAGTTAAATACTTAGAACAAGGTTAATTTATTTGTCATGTCATGTTATATTATTATTATTATTATTATTATTATTATTATTATTATTATTATTATTATTTTTATTTTTATTTTTATTTTTATTATTGTTATTAGTACTACTACCACTACCACTACCACTAAATCCAAGGGTCTCATACAAATCGTTTCTGCATATATTTCATTTATGCATAAGTTTAATTATATATATTCGAACATAATTTAAAATCGACAAAAAAAAAAAATATAATTTTGAATATCAAAGTTAATACTTGGAACGACGTTAATTTATTTTTCATAATTATTCTAAATTATAAAGAATATTGTCATGTTATATTATTATTATTATTATTATTATTATTATTATTATTATTATTATTATTATTTAAATTTAAATTTAAATTTAAATTTAAACTCTCTTTTTATTTGAGGAAAATAATTTTTCTTGCGTAAATTTTTTTCATAGGTCAGGGTAAGATATATTTTCTTATTTTGGTAAAAAATATAATCATTAAAAAAAATATTATGGCAAGCAAGGAGAAATTAACAAAAAATTTATTTTCTTCACGCTCTTGGAAATTCGTTACGTCCAAATTGTTAAAGTGGAAGTTACTTTTTCTTGTTTTTAAGAGATTTCTCATTAACTAATAATTTAATTTTGTTTGATTTAATTTCCATTCGAGTTAAAACACTAGTAATTAAAAAAATATTTTTGGAATAAAATTTTATGCTAAACAAACAGAGAAAACTTTAACCATAGAAGCATTTATTCTATTGGTAAATTTCTTAAACAGTATTAGCATTTTAACAAATTGTTGTTTTTTATTAAAAGAAAAAATGATGGAAGTTAAGTGGAAGGAGTAAAAAAAAATTAACAAGTTTACTGAAATAAAATTTAGAAATTTAATAATGTACTTTAAAAATATAATAACGGTCTAGTACAATACCTGAAAAATTCAAGACTTAAAATTATTTACTGATGACATAATGGAAAATTCTTTAGCAAGTGAATAATTCAATATTGGGAAGATTACAATCATTCTACAATAAGGGGACTATATCCTAATCAAGGTATAAATCTCCCTTACTTGCCTATGAAGGAGTCTATATCCTAATCAGGATAGAACTCTGCAAAGGTACTATTTTACCCAAATTAGGAATCTTTCCTATTGGTACAAGAATATAAATTCTGACAGTTTGGTGCCTATATAAAGATCTTTCTACCTCAAAAGGTACAGATAGAAAACTCTCTTATTTCTACTTTATTGCTTCTTGATCTCTTACTGACTTGAGCGTCAGAGTATCTTTATTTTGTTTTGCAGGTCCTGGCCTAGTCTTCCTCAAAACGAGAAGCCTCCTAACAAGTATGAATTTTTCACATAATTCATCATTGGTGCGGTGAGCGTGGACTCGTTGATTTGATAACTTCATCGGGTTCAGAACAAGCAAAAATAGACAATACAACGAATCACACAATTGAAAAATTGCATCGACAATAATACATCGGATAGTTAATTTAATTTGATGTCAACACCAAATATCCTATCATAGAGAGGAAGGACAAAATAGTGTGTTAAGAAACTCATCTGCTCCGCATTCAAAATCCTGCAGCGAGATAAGTCATCCCTCTTATTTGATTTTAATTAAAAAAGCACGATACGTTTGCAATTGAATGTTTCTGCTAATCAAAATAAAAGGGATATGGATTTAGTTTCAGCGGCTAATTTGACACATGATAGAACAAATTAATTAAGAGGTGGGTGTTATCAAAGGTTTCAATCCTGTTAATTTTAATTCTACTTATCTTCCAAACACAAGCTTCTTTTGATTTGAAAAAATCTTATACAGTTTACGTGGGTTCCCATGTGATAGGAATATGTATATACATAGGGCTTTATATTATACAGGGACTATTATGTAAATTACACACGTGCACTTTAGGGTATAAATACCCAATGTAAATGAATTCAATCTAAGGGTTTACACCAATCTTTCATGGTATCAGAGCATCAAGGCCTCACAGCCGAAAATTCCTAAACCTAGCCGCCCATCCCTTCTCGTTCAAACCCTACATCTGCTCGGAATCCACCATGACAGCCACCGGCGCCGGAACTGACTCCATCGTTGCTGCAGGAGATGCGTCACTATCCCTAGCCACTACTTCTCCTCTTCCATCATTGGCCACACAATTGCCCACAAAACTCACCATCTCTAATTTCCAATTGTGGAAAACACAAATTCTTCCAATGATTAAAGGGAGTGGCCTTGACGGACACCTTGAAGGCAGCGACCTGTCTCCAATCGAGTTTCTTGACAACGGCGCCAAGAATCCAGCCCATACATTATGGCATCACAGAGATCAATAGGTATTATGTTGGATTCTTAATTCTATTTCCGAGTCAATTTTACCTCAATTAGTTGGTGTAACAACAGCTAGGGCGGCGTGGGAAAAATTGAATATTTCTTATGCTTCCGGGTCTAGGTCTCAGATACAGGAATTACGTAGTCGTTTACATGGTTTGAGACAAGAGAATGATGAAATTGTTGTGTATTTACAGTGTACTAAGAGTATTTTTGATTCGTTATTGGCTTTGGGGTGTAATATTAGAGAAGAGGACTTGGTAGAATCTGTTATTGAAGGATTGAATGATAATTATGATGCATTTCTGAGGGCTGTTGAAATTAATATGGAGTCAGTATTGCTTGATGATTTGTATGGAATGTTGTTGACAGAAGAAAGAAAAATAAATCGTAGAATTAATAGGGAGAATTCAGTCTCGTCCGCACATGTGACGGTGAGGCAGCAAGGGAATATGCCAGGAAAATTTTCAGAAAAAATTCCAGGTTGTATAGCGCTGGTCGAGGGCACGGAAGTGGCCATGGTGGCTGTGGCCGTGGGAGACAGCAGCAGAATCACGGCTTTGTTCAGAGTAATTGCAGTAATGGTTATCAACATGGGAACTCTTTTTCACATGGGAATTTTTCAGCTTCAGTTGGTTATGATGTTACGACAGTGGTGTGCCATAATTGCAAAGGGAATGGCCATTATGCTCGCCAATGTCCCTCACCTAGGTTGAATGCTCCGCAACACCGAACTCCCTAAACCAACCATACCACCATGGCACCTTATTTATCTGCCTCTCAACCTTGGATCATGGATACGGGTGCCACTCATCATCTCATATCCGATATGGGAAACTTGGCACTTCACTAGGATTATACTGGACCGGAGGAAGTCCTTTTAGGTAATGGCTCTAAACTTCAAATTTCTTATACTGGTCAATCACTTTTTCATACGTCTGATAGGGCCTTGCATCTGTCTAATATTTTGCATGTTCCACAATCTAATTCTAATCTTATCTCTGTTTCTGCTCTTACTAATCATAATGATGTTTTGTGGAATTCTTTAACAATTTTTTTGTTGTGAAGGACCTAAAATCCAGGAAAATCATTTACCAAGGGCCGAATAAAGGTGGTCTTTACACTGTTCCACAAATTTCAGCTTCATCGCCTTGGATCCATCTCACCTCTCTCTCCACCTGGCATGCCAAACTTGGACATGTTGCGTTGCTTGTGGTCCGCCGTGCTCTTCATCAACATGCTCTTCCAGTATCGAGTAACTTAGAGTCATTTTGTTGTTCAAGTTGTGCTATTAGCAAGAGTCATAAACTCCTATTCTTTGAGTCTAGTATTCAGGCCCAACGGCCTTTGGAACTTATTTGTTCAGACCTCTGGGGTCCATCCCCTGTTAAGTCTTTTGATAATTTTTCGTACTATGTGTTATTCTATGATCATTATAGCAAATTTTGTTGGATTTATTTTCTGAAGTACAAGTCTGATGCTCTTTCTACGTTTATTAAATTTCGGTCGTTGGTTGAAAAGCAGTTTGATTGTTCCATTAAATCTTTTCAATCTGACTGGGTGGGGAATTTCAGTCCATTTCATCTTACTTGTCATAGCATGGCATACGGCATCGGGTTTCCTGTCCATACACTCCTGAACAAAACGGATGTGCGGAAAGAAAACACAGTCATATTGTGGAAACAGGCCTAGCCCTTTTGGCTCATGCCAAACTAGATAAATCATTATGGACATTTGCTTTTGACACTGCTGTATATTTAATCAATCGCATGCCAACTAAATTGCTTAATTTTCAATCTCCATTTGAGAAATTGTTGCTGTCACCGCCTGACTATATACTTTTCTTCGTGCTTTTGGTTATTTGTCTTATCCTTGGCTCCATCCTTATTCTGAATCTAAACTTGATTATCATTCTCGTCTTTGTATTTTTGTTAGTTATAGCCATTTACACAAAGCTTATTGCTATTTGTATGTTCTTTCCGGTAAAACCTTTAGCTCACATCATGTTATCTTTGATGAACAAGTTTTCCCATATCCCTAGATGACTCAGCTCTATTACCCCACAGCTCCTACCTCCACTACAAACCCAGTCTTCCACTCCCCCCCCCTCCGTTTCGGCCCAGCCCGTGTTGCCAAGTCCATACCACTCGCCCAACCCACCTTCACCAGCCACACCCATCCTACCTGCTGCCACCACCAACCAGTCGCCTTCCTCACCTACCACACCCAGCTTGCCCTCCGCTGCTCGGACCCGTCTCCCGCCTCAACTAGACTGAACCCACCCAATCCAGCCGTCTAACCCAACCCGCCCTCTTCTGCACCCACCCACGACCCGCACCTTCAATCTGCACCACCCGCACCCGCACCCTCTCCCGTACCTGCCCTTCCTCAGTCGTCTACCCCACCCTAACCCACTCCCCCCCATTCTCCCTCTAACCCCCCTTCCCCTGGCATTCCTCTTGTTGTGGACCTCACTGATTTTTTTATAGCGGTAGCAACCCCTGCTCTGCCACCGCCAGTGCCTGTTCCTCATCGCATGATCACACGTTCCCAAACTGGGAATTCAAGACCAAGAGCTTTGCACACCTAAACTACGGAGGCAAACCCTATTACTTATTCTGAGGCTGCTAAATCTAAACACTAGTAGGCAGCTATGGCAGAAGAATACAATGCCTTGATTGGCAATGGTACCTGGGAATTAGTGCTTGCACCACTAAGTGCTAATGTTACTGGCTGCAAATGGGTTTTCAAGACTAATCGGAAGGCAGATGGCTCAATTGACAGGTATAAAGCACGATTGGTTGCAAAGGGCTATCATCAGTGCCCTGGGATGGATTTCACTGACACATTCAGTCCAGTTGTGAAGCCCACTACTATTCGGCTTCTACTTTCCATAGCAGTTTCCCTCTCTTGGCAAGTCTTACACCTTGATGTCTCCAATGCGTTTCTCCATGGTGACCTTGAAGAGCAGGTGTTTATACAGCAACCCACGGGTTTTGTTGACCCCACTCGGCCAACTCATGTCTGTGCCCTTCGTATGTCTCTGTATGGACTCAAGCAATCTCCCCACATGTGGCATAAGCGGCTTGCTACGGCTCTGGTTCAGTTTGGTTTTTGGTGTTCTAAGGCTGATATCTCTCTGTATGTTTATCATTATGGCTCTGCAGTGGTCTTTTGCCTCATTTATGTTGATGATTTACTGTTGCTTGGTGGTGATTCTGGGTTGCTTCAGTCCTTGATTACTTTCCTTCAGAGTCAGTTTGCCATTAAAAACTTGGGTCGAGTTCAGTATTTTTTGGGCCTTGAGATGCAGTGGACTGATAAAGTGCTGTATGTGAATCAACATAAGACATTAAAGATTTACTACTGAAATCGGATATGTCTGGGTGCAAACCTATTAGTACTCCTACTTGTGTGTCTACTAAGCTTTCGGCTACTGGGGGTGATGCACTGGTGGATGGGTCGTTGTATCGTAGTGTTGTGGGAGGTCTCTAGTATTTGACAATCACGAGACCAGATATTGCCTTTGCTGTACATAAGGTTGCTCAATTTATGCATGCTCCCACTAAGGTTCACTAGCAGGCAGTTAAGCGTATCTTGCGCTATCTTCAGACTTCTTCCACACATGGTTTGGTGTTTCACCACAACACCATCTCTCGGTTTCAAGGGTTCTCCAATTCAGATTAGGGTGGTGACTCAGATGACCGTCGATCAACCACTGGTTTTTCTATTTTTCGGGTGATAACTCGGTTTCATGGGTATCTCGAAAACAGCACACAGTCTCTCGCTCTTCCATGAGGCAGAATATCGTACTTTAGCTACTACCACTTTTGAGCTCTCTTGGATCACCATGCTTCTTCTGATGTTGGTTTTTCATGGCATGGTCCTCCTACCCTTTGGTGTGACAACTTAAGTGCTACCTATCTCACGACTAATCCCATTTTTCGCTCCCGAACGAAGCATCTTGAGATCGATTTTCACTTTGTTCGTGAGCGGGTAGCCTCTAAGTCCCTCCATGTTTGGTACCTGCCTACGGAATCCCAACTTGTAGATCTCCTCACCAAGGCGCTTCCCAAGGCTCATTTTCTGTCTTTAAGAGACAAGTTGAGCATTGCTTCTACCCCTGCTCAACTTGCGGGGGTGTGATAGGAATATCTATATACATAGGGCTTTATATTATACAGGGAATATTTTGTAAATTACACACGTGTACTCTAGGGAATAAATACCCAATGTAAATCAATTCAATCTAAGGGTTTACACCAATCTTTCACCATGATCATGATGGTCCTCATGTTTCTAATGCTCATCACCATAGCATATAACATTAATTATGCATTTTGCTACTTAACCTTTATATGACATGTTATAATATGTGGAGAGGTAATTGGGCCCAATACCATGACCAAGCTGAACGATAATATAATTCTTTATTATAACATGTGCATGAATAACAATAGCTAATTAAATTTGTTTTTTGACGCGCATTTGCAACATATAATGATCTATTTTCTTATATGTTATACTAATTGCATATATATTTTACTCAAGGTGGTTTGGCTCGTACGAATCTTGGATAAATCAAAACTCTTATGTTTACCAGAGTATTCGTCTTACTTGTTGTTTATATATGGCAGAATATGTTATTGTTTGGAACAGCAGCATTGTTATCTTTTGAGTGGAGTCTACTTGAATAACGCTAATATTGGGAAAGATGCTCAATTCTTAATCAAGCTTGTTGATCCACATCCGGAAATCAATTTCCTGAATCGCATCAAATTTTAGCCAATTTGATTTGCAACTATGCTTATATAATAAGCATGCTTCCTTTGGAGAGCCAATAAAAAGCAAAAAATTTACATTTGTTCATCATACTCGCGTGCAGAAGCCAATACTAAAGTACGAAAACCATTTGTCAACCAAATAGTCCAAAGGGTACCAAAATGTCGAACAAAGGCAATTCATCCAAATTGGAGTGCGAGAAATCTTCACAGTTGTTGCAACTATGAGATCTTGGGCTCCACCATGGAATGGAAAGACATTTCCAAGAGATAGAGTGCACAAACCTTCGAATAAATCATACGCTTATAAACTAAGATTGATTTATTCACCTTTTTCCAATACTATCCGGATGCGAAGAAAATCTAAAAAATGAGTAGCTCTAGAAGTATAAGGAGTCGATCCGGTTGTGAAGAAAATTTGAAAAATGAGTAGCTTCGGCAAAAGACATTTGGATGCAAATATCTCTAAAAATGAGTAGCATCAAATCCAATAGCATAACTGGTACAGCTGTATGAAAGACCCTTGACAAAGAGCAATATTACAAAAACCCTACAAACTTGAAAGGAAAAACCTATAGCAGGTTCCTAAAAGTGGTGGGTCTGTTCATGTGAAGGACCTTGACCTGGTCCCAAACAGAGCAGTGCAGGAAAGGTTAAGGCACAACAATGTTGGAAACCGAATCAAAATCTTAACAAGGAAAATTGCTCTTCATCCAATCAAACACATACCACATGTGGACCGAACCCCTTTCGGCTTGGAGTAAAGAATAATTAACTTTCAACCTTAAAAGGCTTGAACCAGATTGAGGGGAGACTTCTGATGACATAATGGAAAATTCTCTAGCAAGTGAAGAATCTAATATTGGGAAGACTACAATCCTTCCATAACAAGGGGGCTATATCCTAATCAAGGCATAAATCTCCCTTACTTGCCTATCAAGGAGTTTATATCCTAATCAGGATAGAACTCTGCAAATGTACTATTTTACCCCAATTATGAATCTTTTCTATTGGTCAAACAAGAATATAAATTCTAATATAATTAGGACAGTTTGGAGCCTATATAAAGGTCTCTCTACCTCAAAAGGTACAGACAGAAAACTTCTTATTTCTGCTCTACTGCTTCTTGATTTCTTATTGACTTAAGCGTCAGAGTATCGTTATTTTGTTTTATAGGTCCTGACCTAGTCTTCTTCAAAACGAGAAGCCTCCTAACGGGTATGAATTTTTCACATAATTCATCATTTACTTTATGATTTTCATATATGGTAAGTAAACTCTTCACTAAGATCTAAATCTTGGGTAACACCCACATCAATCGAGTTTATAGCAAAATTTCTTGTGTTTACTGATCATCCATATTGACCACCATTGTCAATGTGGTCAATTTAATACATGCACTAGCTAGTCAATTAATTATTTACGGTAATGTTATAGTATTAATTATTTATTGATCCTATCCAAATATCTCATCACTGGATAGAGATTATAAGTGATAAGTCTTAAAATAATATTAAATGTTGGTTAAGTATAGCTTGAAACATTGGGGGGGCCTCTCAAAGGTTGTAAAGTAGATTTATGAAATTTCAATTTCCAAGTCTAAAAGCAGAAAGTAAGTCTCCCACTCAAAACAAATTTCATCGCTTTCCCATTTGTAGTTCTGCAATAAATATTTGAATTAAGGTCATCTGTTTTCATCCTTAATCTCCACAAATGAACAATCTTTCCATCTTATTATTTCTTCTCCTTTTTCTCCATCAAATTTCATTTGTCTTCTCTTATTATTACAATGCCACTGATTCTATCCTCTTCAACTGCGGCTCTACCGAGAGCGGTGTTGGCTGGGACGGCCGGAATTGGATTGCCGAGAGTCGCTCAAAATTTGGTCCTATAAATGAAACTGATCACAAATCAATAGCTGCTGAAGCCCTTTACCAGGGCTCCTCCACATTCGCTATCCCTTACATGTCCGCCCGCCTCTCCCGGTCCCAATTCACTTACAACATCCCTGTCACTTCCGGCCAAAAATTTATCCGACTCCATTTTTATCCTGCTGATTATCCTGGAGGTTTTGATAAGTTCAAAGACCGGTTCGATGTCCGAGTTGGGCCTTACACTTTCCTCCGTAACTTCAGTGCTTCAAGTTTCGCTTATGACTGGCAAGAAGACACTTTTGTCAGAGAATTATGTGTAAATGTTGCAGAGGAGCAGAGTTTGAACATAACTTTTGCTCCTTTTTTGAGTGATTCAAATGACTCGTATGTTTTTATCAATGGGATAGAGATTGTTTCAATGCCATCCAATCTTTATTACACGCGGCCAGATGATGATCAAGGCATCAAATTGGTGGGACAAAACAGGACTGTCAGGATCCAGAACCATACTGCACTTGGGACAGTTTGCAGATTGAACATCGGTGGCAGCTTCATTCAACCCGAAGATGACACTGGCATTTACAGATCATGGAAAGATGATGTTATCTATCTCGAAGATTCCAAAGGCGTAGTTTCGAGTAATCCACGTGCTAATCTCACTTATTCAAAGATTCAAGCATATGCAGCACCAAAGGATGTCTACATCTCGAGCCGGTTTATAGGACAAATAACTGAGGACAATTTGACATGGGGTGTACTTGTGTATCCCGGATATACGTATCTGCTTAGACTCCACTTCTGTGAGTACTTTTCCCCGGTGGAAGTGAATGATAGACGATTCGATATCGTCATTGACAACAAGACTGCTGAAATAGGCCTTGACATTGTTGAAGCTACAGGTGGTAGCTTTATCCCTATTTATAAGGATTACTTAGTGATGGCTGGAAAGAAAGGAGAGACTCAGGATTACAAGCTCAACATTACTGTACGCCCATATAGGGCAAGTTTATACCCAGATGCTTTCTTGAATGGGATGGAAGTTATCAGATTGAATGACTCCGATGGTAACCTTGGCGGACCAAATCCGAAGGTAAATCTCTCTCTGGGTCCAGCAATAGCACCAATTCAACCATTGCCAACACCCAACAAATCCAATAGTAACAAAACTCTGGTAATTATTGCAACTGGAGGGTCAGTAATCGGTTTCTTGATTATTCTCTCCATTTTTTGCTTCGTCTTTCTTTGGAGATTGAAGAAGGGGAAGAAGCATGCTTCTTATTCGCATTTATTCTCCTGTTGTGGACGACTGAGTTCTCAAAAGGGCCTGTCAACGAGATCAAAAACTTCTTCACCGCCACAGGAACTTTGCCGCAACTTTCTCCTAGATGAAATCAAAGCTGTAACAAAAAACTTCGACAAGAGTCTGATCATTGGTGAAGGTGGGTTCGGGAATGTTTACAAAGGTGAGATCGATGATGGAACAACAGTGGTTGCAATCAAACGCTTGAATCAAGATTCCAATCAAGGCTTTAACAAATTCAAGATAGAGATCGAGATGCTTTCCCAGCTTCGCCACATACATCTTGTATCTCTCATCGGTTACTGCATGGACGAAGGGGAAATGATCCTCATATATGAATACATGATCAAAGGAACTCTTCGAGAGCATCTGTATGGTACAAGCAATGATCCACTCTCATGGAAGCAGAGGCTCGAGATTTGCATTGGTGCTGCCCGCGGATTAGACTACCTTCATACAGGGGCCACGCACACTATAATCCATCAAGATGTCAAGACAACAAATATCTTGTTGGACGAAAATATGATAGCAAAAGTCCCAGACTTTGGATTGTCAAGAACATGCGTTAATAACACAGCAGTTAGTACATTGGTGAAGGGAACATGGGGATATTTGGACCCAGAATATGCTCGGCGGAATCAATTGACAGAAAAATCTGATGTTTACTCATTCGGCGTGGTTCTGTTTGAAGTATTGTGTGCTAGAAAAGCACTGAACAATAAGTTGGAGGAGTCGCAACGGAATCTAGCCATGTGGGCAAGAAAATGCATAGAGAATGAGACCATTTATCAAATAATCGATCCATATCTGATGGGGAAAATATCTCCAGATTGTTTCAATAAATTTGTAGCGATAGCAGAAAGATGTATCTGTGATAACGGGACAGAAAGACCATCAATGTATGATGTGAAGGAAAAGCTGGAGTTTGCATTGGAGCTACAAGAAGCTGCAGATGCTGAGACTGAAAAGAAGGGAGTTGATTCAGTGTATCCAGAGGTATCATTCTGTGCACCTCGATATATGAATTTCGTAGTTGGATCAATTGAAGAAAGTGATTTAAGTGACAGTGATACAAGTTATTCTGGAATTACTAGCAGCCATTGTACTTTAACATCAAGTCATTCGGCCTTCTCCAATGCCACCAAGTCTGCAACAACGTCGTAGCTCATAATGTTTAATGGGGGAAAAAAAAAACAAGTGGATGTTGTCTTGTGACTCCTGTGGTAGAATCTTATTTGTTGGGAACTTGCCTTAGTGTTTGAATTAGTCTTCATAAACATTGTAATTGCAAGTTTTTAGGAGATAAGTACTTTATTGTTGCACATATTTAGGAGTAGTGGATCATGATTAGAAGTTATATGAACGTGATTGTTATGTTTTGTTCATAAATATTTAGCAATAGAAAGAATTTGTGTGTGCTTTTGACAAATACTTGTGTAAGCTGGTATCTTTTGACAAATATTTTCCTTTCATATCCTTTTTTATGATATACTACATTATTTACTTAATTGTAAAATTGTACTGTTTGCTTTTGCTAATTAAGTTCAATATTCAATTGCCGGATCGTGTCAACATTCCTTGTTCTTGTTTACTGTTTGAGTGTGCAACATGCTGATTATTGATTACAAATAACTTATAATTCTTATTTCGTTTTCAATTCTACGTTTGAAAAGAACTTCAATAAAAAAATTCGAAAGTGAGAATATAATATATTTCTAAGAAATCTCTCTATTTCTAAGAACAAGAGAAATTGATTTTTTTTTTTTTTTTTTTTTTTTTGCTGCATTTGTATTCGAGCAAAAGGCAAAAAAAGAAGGTTTTTTAACTATGTCAAATCCTGAAGAAAAATTAGGATGGTTGAAGTTTCAATATGAAATGGTTAAAGGGAAGCCCATCTGATTGAATATTATTGGATTTTTTCTTTCTAGTATTTATTTTACATTGGATAGTTGTAATTAAGACAACTGGATTTTTATAATTTCAGTATTTTGTTTTATATTTCAATATTTATAGTTTATGATGTTTGATTTTAATTTTTTAGGACAAATATATTAGAATGGATGATGATGACAATAATGATCCAGTAAAAAATTTATCAAGTAGTGATGAAGAAGAATTTTGGCAAACTTCACCTTGTGCAATTACTGGCATTGGATTATTTTATGATTTATACATACATAAAAATCCTTGTATGGTTTCATATCATACTAGGATGAAATGGTTGAGAGAACTCTTGAAGTGTCATTAAACTTGGTGTTTAAATATGTTTCGAATGAAGAAAGATGCTCTTTTTTTAAATATGTTTCGAATGAAGTAAATCATGGTTTGAAGTCTTCAAGGAATATGTCAATTCTTAAGAAATTATGCATTTGTTTATACATATTAGCTCAAGGTGCGTTAAATAGAAATACTCAAGAACGATTTCATCATTCTGGAGAACCTGTTAGTCGAATTTTCAGAGAAGTGTTACATGCACCATGTTTACTTGCAAAGGATTTGATGAAACCAGCAGACCCTGAGTTTTCTGATATCCGAAATTCTCCATGATCAAATATGTATGCCCTATTTAAAGGTAAAATACAATTCCACACATACTTCTTTTATAGAATTGTCCGTTATAAGTCATATTCTTTTGACTATTTTATTAGTAATATATTTCAGAACTGTATTAGAGCAATTGATGATACTCACTTACATGCACATGTGAGTTTAGCTAAGCAAGTGCCTTTTATTGGTAGAAAAGGAATACCAACACAAAATATCATGGCTGCATGTAGTTTCGATATGCAGTTTACCGTTGTGTTAGCAGGTTGGGAGGTTACACCACATGATACACGTATTTTCTTTTGGGCTATTAACGATGCAAATCTAAATTTTCCAAAACCACCATCAAATGATTATTTAGTTAGAGTATATACCATTGTTTATTTTTATTTGTATTGTTATAAATATTGACATTAAATTTTTTATTTTTTTTTATTAAATATAGGAAAATATTACTTGGTTGATTCTGAACATCTGCAAATAAATGGATTTCTTAAACCTTACAAAGGGATAAGATATCATCTTTCGGATTTCAGAGGTGATGAACCACCGAGAGAGTATCAAGAGACTTTTAATAAAGCACATTCATCTCTTAAATATTGTATCGAGAGGACTTTTAGGGTATGGAAGCAAATATGGAAGATATTAAGAGATATGCCCGCCTATTTATTTATAATTCAAAGGGATATTGTTGTTGCATCAATGGCATTGCATAATTTAATTCAAAGACATTCGTTAAATGATCCGGTTTTTATAAGATTTGATGAGGCTTCTGATATTGTGCTACAAGACATATTCGAAGATGTTAGTAGTGATTCTTTATCTCAGGAGAATTTTAGTAATAGTAGGTTATAGAGATGGATTCCATTCGCCATGAGATAGTTTTTTCTTTGATGGCATAGAGAAATTAGTAACAATCGTGTGTTGATTAATTTTTTAATTAACTTATTATATATGTATGGATAATTACTGTCAATTAAAATAAATATGACGTTTATTTATATAATATGTATGTGATAGAGAGATTAGTGCAAAAATTATTAATATCTAATAATATAGAAACAAATAAACAAAATAAAATTTTATTTTATATAATGTGTGGGAAAGAAATTATTAATTTCTAATATTATTTAATTAATTAAATTAAGTTAAAATTAATTTATATAATATATTTCCTTTTATGTCATTTTATACATTAACAACACTTTTGTAAACAGTTTTACTAAATACCTTACAAACTGCTTATAAGAATAAAGTCACTTCTACAAAAATATTACCAAACACTTATCAGCTTTTCCAAACAACATTTTCCTTGACAGCACTTTCACTGACAACAATGCCAAACTGGCCCTTAGAAAATTGTAACCAATGGTTTAGTGCAACACCTAATGAGTATGGAGTGGGGCCCGGTTGTTCGAATCCTACAACCTGTGAAACCTAATTTAATAAAAAAGAATTAAAAGATTGTGAAAATGTTGACCAAAATCTCAATAAGTTAGAGCATTTGCACAAGAATTCTCTTCAATTCTTTGTTTCTTATTTTCACCACTCTTCTCTAATTACAAGAGCTTTATATGGTGATCTTGCGATTGCTCCAGTAGCTTGTGCCTCTCACACCTCCATCAAATGCGAAATCAATACTAATCCTTGTTGTTCCAACCACCTGCTTTCATCCCCTCCGCCTATCTATCTTCAACGGAAAGACCCATAGTTTTGTTTTGTTGGCTTCTCTCTATGGCTTTTTCTATACATCCAATAGGCTTAGTATGAACTGGGATCCAACAGCCAACTTGATGAAAAATTTGTTGATGATCACTAGCAATTGTTAATATATCATATTAGTGTTATTTTTGTTTTGCTAAACAATTTATCCCTATGTTTTTACATATTACACTAATTTGTCCATTTATGTATTTTAAAGTCCTTATCTTAATCAATTCTGTAGTCATTCCATTTATTTTCACCTGTGAAAGTACAAAACTATCCTTAATTATAAGTAAAAAATAAATCTTCTAGTTTTCAATTTTAATTAAAACATTTATAATAAAGTTTTTGCAGTACATATATGTGCACTAATATTTTTATACTTTATGTAATAATTATATATATGTCTAAAAACACATGGAATAAATAAAATATTGTAATATGTAAAACTATAAGAACTAATAAATTATTAGTATTTACCTAAGGGGATAATTAAGAATTTATTCTTGGAGTTTCTTTTTTATGGAAAGCCTAATTGGTCTAATTATGTTGTTTAGAATGTTTAGTGTTAGAGTTTTATGCATTGCCTTTACGAGAAATTTACAAAAAACCTAGTTTACATGGACCCTTCCAATAAAAAATCGATACATGTATTTTGTATTTTCTCGATGTACTTTTTAGTTTTCAAGGCTTATTTTACTTCTGTATTTAATTTTTCATCGAACTGGTCCAAATGTATTTTATTTCTCTCTTCTTCAATTTTACATTCAACTTTAATGCATTTATAGAAAATTTTCGGCTTAGAATTTTAAGTGACAATCCGTGACAACTATTTATTATCGCATAAATTTTTGTCGGACAATTTGTACTGTTATGCAAATAACTTTTGTCATCAAACGGGCCGTAATGATTTTTTGACATTTCATTCTTTAATTTACTATTATATTCTGTAAAATTTATAGTCATTTTTAACGATTTTCACCTCTTAACTTGAAATGTCTTGACCCTTCTCACTTTCTTGACAAACCTCTTTGGGCTCTTTGGTTTATTAAAGGGAAAATTACCTAATATGTGTATAATTTTGTAGTATTATTCTTTCTAGTATCCCTCCTTTTTTTTTAAACCTTGTAGTTATTTTATTTTTCTTTTCTTTTATTTTTCTTTTAACCATTTTACAATCTTTAATATATATTAATTAATAATGGTAGTTTTTATCAATCAATTAGGATAAATTATCCAACAAAATATCTTAACTCAGTCATTGGGATATTATCTTCACTGATATTATGTATTATTAAATATTATCCAACATTATTTTATATATATTATCTTCACCATATTCTTTTTTTACCTTAAACTTTCAAGTGAGAGTAACCATTTCAAGAGAGGAAGAGAATACTTGTTGTCCTCATCATCATCAACATCACCACTGATTCAGTGAGTCCATGGTTTTGTTAGAGATATATATGTAATTGTATTTAATTGTATTTTCAGCTTGTATTGTAGGCCCATCATGTAATTATACAAGGACTCTTATTGTAAATATTTTACTATGTATATGATACATCAGCTCCTCTCACAAGTTGATTGAGAGAGTTTTCCCAAATTGAAACCCTAGCTTTTATGGTATCAGAGCTTCAAGGCAACACTGGCGAAAAAGAGAGAAATCCCTAACCCTAGCCGCCACATCTGCCAAGAGAGAAATCCCTAGCCGCCACCATGTCAAGAACCAGAAACACCTCATCTTCGGCCATCTCCGACGCACTGCTGTCCGCGACAGAATCGAGGACCACGGCAGCCACACCGACGTTCACCTACCATCTTCCTCTAAAACTTGATTCGACAAATTACATCTTGTGGAAAACTCTGATTACTCCTATGTTAACAGGGTGCGACCTCGTTAGCCATGTAGATGGAACGGGGGCTATTCCGGCAGAGAGACTAGCCGACAACTCAATCAATCCAGCATACAAGGTCTGGAGTCGACAGGATCAACAAGTTTTGGGTTGGATATTGATGTCAATATCACCATCAATTCTGCCCCAAGTGGTAGGGGTTAAGATAGCAAGAGAAGCATGGGTTAAACTGGAAAACACCTATGCCTCTGGGTACAGGGCACAGGTACACTACCTGAAGCAACAATTGCATTCGTTAAAGAAGGGTACCGAGTCAATTTTGGAGTATTTGCAGCGAGCAAAAATTATTTCGGACAGGTTAATTTCCTTGCAGTATCCCGTCCTTGAAGAGGACTTAGTAGACGGAATCTTAGATGGATTGAATGGCCCAAATAGCCCATATCGAGGCTTTTGTAGGTCTCTTGAAGCTCGGATGATTGCAATCTCATTCGACGTTTTATTTGGCTTATTATTGATTGAAGAGAGACAGTTGAAGAAGGAAAACAGCCCTGCAGAAGACCTAAACGCACCAGCTGTTCACATCACAATGAAACAGCCATCATCAGGAGGATGGAGGCGTGGCCACGGACGCCACCAACCGTACGCCCAGTAGCAGTTCCAGCAGTCCCAGTGCCGGCAGCAATCGTATGGTACTGCCGCTGGACAGAATCAGTTCAGTGGGCAATATTTCCGCCCAAATCAGCAGACACAGGTAACTCATGCAGCCTCTTTTGGTGTTTCAACTGTTGTATGTCATAATTGCAAAAGATTGGGACACTATGCAAGGCAATGTCCCTCTCCAAGATTCAATAACCAGAGAAACCCGAACCCATCCGTCTCCAACTACACCACCACCACCAAGCCTGGATCATGAACAGTGGAGCAACGCACCATCTTGCTTCTGATTTGGGGAACTTACACCTGCACTCTGAGTATAGCAGTCCAGAAGAAGTACACCTAGGTAATGGCTCTCGTCTCCCAATTAAACATATTGGTTCCTCTGTTATTCCAGATACTTCATTGAAATTATCTACTGTTTTACATTTTCCTTATTCCAATTCTAATTTGATTTCCATTAGTGCTCTCACTCAAGCTAACGATGTATCTGTTGAATTTTTTGACAAATTTTTTGTTGTGAAGGACCTGACTTCCAAACAGGTGATACTTCAAGGCCCGAATAAGAACGGGCTCTACTCCCTTCCATCTCAGCTGCAAGCTTCCATTCAGTCCCATCTCACTTCACTTTCCACCAGGCATGAGAGACTCGGTCATCCAGCTCTACCTATCATTGGTCGTGTTCTCAAGAAGAATAATATAAAATGTTTAGAAAGTCATAATGATAGCACCAAATGTTCTAGTTGTGCAGTCAGTAAAAGTCATCATTTACCTTTCTCTGTTTCTGAGTCTATTGTTTCTGGACCTTTGGATTTGGTTTATTCAGATTTGCGGGGCCCTACCCCGGTTAAATCACATGATGGTTATTCATATTACATTATTTTTTATGATCATTTGAGCAAGTATTGTTGGATTTATTTTCTTGAATATAAGTCTGATGCGTTGAATGTGTTTATCAAGTTTCGTTCTCTTGTGGAAAAATATTTTGGGCGCCCTATTAAAATTTTTCAATCTGATGGGGGTGGGGAATTCAAAGCTATGCAATCTTATTTTTCTGCTAATGGAATTCAGCATCGCATGTCATGTCTTTATACACCTGAACAGAATGGCAATGCAGAATGTAAACATCGTCATGTTATTGAAACTGGCTTGGCTCTGTTAGACCAAGGCAATGTTCCATTATCTTACTAGTCCAATGCTTTTGAAACCGCTGTATATCTTACTAATTGCATGCCTTCATCTGTTATTGATTTTGATTCCCCTTATTTTCGTCTATTTAAAGTTTCCCTGAATTACCATGCTTTACGTGTGTTTGGATGTCTATGCTATCCTTGGTTACATCCTTATTCTTCTCACAAGTTAAATTTTCAGTCTTGTCCTTGTATTTATTTAGGTTATAGTAGAGTTCATAAGGGTTATCGGTGTCTAGACCTTGTCTATGGTAATTTCTTTATCTCACGTCATGTTGTTTTTTCTGAGCAGGTGTTCCTTTATTCAGAATTGCAGAAGTCTACTATCCATGATTCTGGCTTACCGTCACTAACTATGCCATACATGAGCATCCACCCCATTTCCAACTGTGCTCTAGTCCCCCAACTGAGCTGTCCGCCTGCCCGTTCCAACCCAACAGCACCGAATACAGCCTCCCTAGCCCCACTGACGTCCTCGTCACCCCTAGCCTCTAATTCCCCTCCGTCCACCCCAACCCTAACATGATCAGCCTCCCTACCACCTGAATTACCTTCACCAAACACACAGCCTTCTCTCGGGTTACCTCTGGTTGTTGATTTTCAGCAGTTTGGGAAATTACCACAAGTTGGAGCTGTCGGTGATGAGCCTGCTCCCAACCGCATGCTGACCCGTGCACAGGCACGTAAAATGGCCCCTAAGCGCTAAATGCGAAACTGGATGTGAAGGATCCCACGTGTTACACAGAGGCAGCCAAATTTCCTCACTGTCGTGCAGCTATGGCGTATGAATTTTCAGTTTTAATCAAGAATGGTACTTGGGAATTGGTTCCGGCAACCCAGGTTCAGAATGTTATTGGCTGCAAATGGGTTTCTAAGACGAAGTTACATGCGGATATGTCAATTGAGCGCTATAAAGCGCGTCTTGCTGCTAAAGGTTTTCACCAACGGTCGGGTATGGATTTTCATGATACCTTTAGTCCTGTAATTAAACCTACTACAATTCGTTTGCTATTGTCTTTGGCTGTAATTTTTTCTTGGTTTATCTCACATTTGGATGTCTCAAATGCCTTTTTACATGGGGACCTTGATGAACCTGTCTATAGGTTGCAACCTCCTGGTTTTGTTGACCGTTCCCTTCCACACCATATGTGTCGCTTGTGAAAATCTTTGTATGGTTTGAAGCAGTCACCCCGTATGTGGCATAGGCATCTCACCCAGTCTCTGCTTGCTTATGGTTTTCAGTGTTCTAGAGCTGATGTATCTTTTTATTTTTTGCGAAAGGGGTCGGTTGTGTTGTTCTACTTGATTTACGTTGATGACTTGTTGGTTTTGGGGAGTGACAGACAACAGGCCTCTAACTTAATTCGGTACCTACAATCTCAGTTTGCTATCAAGGATTTAGGTCATGTTCACTATTTCTTGGGTATTGAATTCCACAGTCGGCAAGGGTCCTTATTTTTGTCTCAAAGGAAGTATATTTCTGATATGTTGAAGTGGGCACAGATGAGTGACTCCAAGCCCGTCGCTACTCCTGTCAGTTCCTCTGAAAAACTGTCTGTCTCTAGTGGTTCCTTGTTTAATAATGTGACTCATTATAGGAGTCTAGTTGGCGGGCTACAGTACTTAACAATTACCAGACCTGACATTACCTTTATTGTTCATAAAGTGGCTCAGTACATGAATGCTCCTACGGTCCTCCGTTGGCAGGCTCTGAAGCGTATTTTACGCTACCTCAAGGCCACTCAGACTCTCAGCCTACGTCTCCAACCTCAGGCTTCTTTTCAACTGCATGCCTTTTCCGACTCTGACTGGGCTGGAGACATTGATGATCGCCGTTCCACCTCTGGTTATGCTATCTACCACGGCACCAATCTTATCTCATGGGCCTCCCGGAAACAGCGCATGGTATCCCGTAGTTCCACTGAGGTGAAATACCATGCCTTAGCTACAACCATCTTGGAACTTTCCTTGCTGAGTATGCTGCTCCTTGAAATTGGCTTTCCTCTGACAGTACGCCGACTTTGTGGTGTGACAACTTGAGTGCCACTTATTTAACAGCCAATCCCATCTTCCACACACGGACGAAACACTTAGAGCTTGATTTTCATTTTGTGCGTGAGCGGGTTGCATCTAAGAAGCTATCTGTCCAGTATATCTCCACTAATGATCAGGTTCAGGATGCTCTCACTAAACCTTTGCCCAGGACTCGGTTTCGGGTGCTTGGTGACAAGTTGGTTGTGGTTTCCACCCCTACCCAACTTGCGGGGGCGTGTTAGAGATATATATGTAATTGTATTTAATTGTATTTTCAGCTTGTATTGTAGGCCCATCATGTAATTATACAAGGACTCTTATTGTAAATATTTTACTATATATATATATATGATACATCAGCTCCTCTCACAAGTTGATTGAGAGAGTTTTCCCAAATTGAAACCCTAGCTTTTAGGTTTCTCCTATTTAAAAATTTCTTGAAACCTTCATTAAGTCATGCTGTTTTGCTCACCTCCTTTCTTCCCATTGAATCAAAATAGGCTTCATTATCAAAGCCAATGTATGTGTTTCTAGATTTGTTTTGGTTTTAAAATTTTTCTATGTTTTATCTTTTATTGAATGCAAACTTAATTTTCTATTAATTTTGTTTTCAATTATTTTATTTTTATTTTTATTTTATTTTTATTTTTTTTATTTTTTTGTTTGTTTGGTTCCTCTGTATTTAGATGTAGGGCTTGATGGTTTTAGGTAGTTAATGACTTAATGGTCCTAATTCTTCTTCCCTTATTTAATGTGTTTAAAACTTTAAATGCTACAATTCATATTTAGATATACCGAGAATATATGTTGAATATATATTAGCCAATTAGTTTTTATTTGTTATCATATTAGTGGTATATTTATAATGTATCTATGAAATATTGATCGTGATTATAAAAAAAAATTTATATCTTAAATATTGTTATATATTTACATTATATTTATGTTATATATATGGTATATTTGTTATATATTTATTGAATATTAACTTATATTTTTAGAATATTGAATTTTAGATATTTGTGGTATATAAATTTATTTTGAAGACCGAATATGAATTGATATTGTTTGGAGTTTTCTTTTGCTAGAAGAGAAGAGATTTTTATATGTACAAATTTTATTAATATCTTAATTTTTTATCTATGCGTTAGTTACATCAGAAATCTATTTAGTATATTTTAATATATTTATTATAGTTATCTTATCTATTTTTATATTATCAATTTATGATATTTTAGCTAAAAAAATAGGGATTTTTTTAATTCTTTTATTCTCCAAATACTAATAAAAATATTGTTTTCATATTTTGGACATTAAAAACTTTATTATTAAGCATGGGCCATTTTAAAGAATTTTTCAAAACAAACATGCCAATTTTCCGTCTATAAAATACGATACAAAATGAAAACACTAATTTTCTTGCATAAATAATTTATTTAAATCTTCATTTGCTTTGTAATATTTTATTAAACAAATCCTGAATTATAATCCTACCAACCCAACACTGACCCAACCACATTTGACAACTTTTTATGCTTTCTCATATTTCACAAACATGAATTTTTGTCTCAATTAATCTCAATTATTATCCTGAATTTTCTTAATAGATAGGAATAGCTCTCACTTGATAATGAAGATGATAGCTAGAAATGACAATTCAAGTTATAAATTCAATAATAGTATATTTTTAATTCTCAATTTACGATGAACCAACCTAATCTTAACCTAAATTAATAAAAAAAATTTGATTGCATGACTAATTGATTGCTACTATTATTTTTATAATTCCATTCAATACCTTGTTTTGTTGCTTTGTCGATGCGTTGTTAGCTTGCCGAGATCACAGGCCAGTCCCAAAATCATTTGCAATTGAGTAATCGATTATCTGATGCGGGCCACAAATAATAAAAATGATCAGGAATTAAATTTGAAAACAGCTATTTGTTGTGGAAAGAAATTAAAGATATATTTTGGATTGTATCTTTATTTTAATTGCAATTATTTTATAGTTTGGATTAGGAATAGATTTTATTCTAAGGATCCTAAATTGATAAGGATTTCTATTTTGTTTGTATTTTAATTTATTTAGTATTTTTTTCTTATTTAATCTAATTAGGAAGTTTAGATTATTTAGAAGTTTTGATTATTTATGAGTTTTATTATATTTACAATAGTTTGCCTATAAATAAACTACAATGTATTTGTAATAGTTAGTTTTTGTTGAAAGAAATTTCGAATTATTTTCCAATTCCTATTTCCTGTGAATTTTCTAAAATTCAGGCTATAAAAGGCTAATTTCCGGCATCGTACGCGATCAACGGACTTTAGTAGTTGTTAGGTTTTGGGTATTCTTAGAATCAACAACCAATTTCAATTTGTATCATCAATTTTGAATTCTTCCGCTGCATCAGTTGGTATCAAAGCTTGGTTTGCTCTTGGGTGGAGTCAAAGAAAGATTCATTTTAGTGATGAGGAGCTTGAAGAGTTCTATGAGGGAGAGAATGAAGTAATTTTCTCTCAAGTATCAAAGATTAGTGAAGGTAAATTATTTGATTTCTCATTAGCCCCAATATATGATGAAGATTATGCTTATGTTGAAGTAATAGATTATGAGTCTTGTGACAAGATTATTGGTGTTGAAGAAACTTTTTAACTAATTTATGATGTATATGAAGATGTATATGAGAATTTTTATTGGAAAGGTGATATCGATTTTATTGGGGTAAGCCATATTTTGAATATGGATTCATTTAATAAACTTAAAACTTGGTTTATTAATGAGAAAACTCGAGGACGAGTTTTTTTCTAAGAGGATGAGAATAATGCGGGCCAAAAATAATAAAATGGATCAACAATTTAATTTGAAAGAAGCTCTTTATTGTGGAAAGAAATTAAAGATATATTTTGAATTGTAGACTAAGTAGAAGGCTGCATAGACTACATTATTTGTACCAAAGTCTATCCTTCAAATTCAATCAAAAAATTTAAACGATACTGCTTTTCTTTTCTTTTCTTTTCTTTTCTTTTTACTTTTTTCTTTCTGAGAAAAAAAAAAAAGAAAATTCATGGTGGAAGGACTACAACTACTGGACAATGACAAAGCTATATATCAGATGATGCAATTACAAATTGGAGAAATTTTAGTATATTTCTAACTAGTTACATCATTCATTTGTTAAATCAATAAAATTATATTTGACCACACTAATATATTTTAAATAAATAAATAAATTTAATATTTTACCATCCCATCAATTTTAATAATTTTGTCAATAATTTTTTATAATAATAAAAATATTGTTGTTGTTAATCTGTTAATGGGTGAAACCATATAGTATATTTCTTTCAACTTCACCCTCTATTTTATATGAAAATTAAAAATGAAACTAAAAAATAAAATAAAAAATTTATAGAGACAAAACAATTGATTAATTAGCAGACGGATTTGTTTGAATCAAATCCAATTAATCGGCTTTAAAAGATGAAAATTAATAGAAAATTAATGAAACTATTTGAATTGTAAACTATTAACTACAATTTTCTTTTGGGCGATTTGGCAAAAACACTAGGATTATAATAATATATTTCTCCGGTAAAAAAAATGCTTGAACTATCTTTAAAAGATGAAAATTAATAAGGCGTTCTCTACCCAAAATTAGGGTTCTTGGCTCTACCCGATAATAGGGTTCTTTCCTTTTCTTCTTTACTTGTTCACTGTTGCCGTCTGTTTTTCTCCACCTGTAAGCTTCCTCCAAGACGCGGACTGATTGCAGTATGGCCGGACCCTTAGACGCAGACGATATTGCAAGGGAATATGAGAGACTGAGAGTGGCGGATGAAGAAGGGGAGCCGGTGGTGGTGGTTACCGATGAGGAGACACATGAGTTCAACCTAAGATTGAGTTTTGTAGGGTGTTTCCTTACAGACAAGGAACTGAACGTAGATGCAATGCGAATGACTTTGGCAAAGGTATGGAGGCCTATTGATGGAGTCTCGATTACCCCATTGCAACACTCCAAATTTCTATTTCAATTTAATCATGCCTTTGATTTAGACCCGGTGATAAGGAATAGTCCGTGGAGTTTTGAAAATAGACTGTTGGTTTTTAAGAAGGTTTCAACGATGCAAGAACTATATTCGGTGGAGCTATATTTTGCTGATTTTTGGGTACAATTGTATGGATTGCCAGTGGGCTTCCGGAACGAAAGGGTAGTCCAAACAGCGGCGAATTATATCGGAACATTTGTCATGGCCGATCCTCAGGACTTTTCTGGACTGAATAGAGAATACTTACGAGTAAGGGTTCGGTTGGATGTACGTCAACCATTGAAGCGAAGAATGAGAATTGGGAGAAACTCGTCGGAATGGTTTTGGATTTATTTTAAGTATGAGAAACTTCCATTGTTCTGCTTCTTTTGTGGTGTGCTAGGGCATAGTGAGAATTCTTGTGCTGCCTTTCGTACCCTAGCAAATCCAAATGTGGAAAAATTATATGGGGCCGATATGCGTGCGATTCCTAGGAGGCTTGAAGTCATGTCTGTCCCGTGGTTAAGGCAGGGACCGAATATGAGGGCTGCCCCAGTGAAAGAAGGGGCGCAGACAGGGGGATTTATTGATTTATTAACGGTCCAGGAGATGCAAGCCAGACAGGTGCATGCTGAAAACAATACAGTAATAGTGATCGACCCGAAACGGAAAAGACTGGAAAATGGAGAGCATGGTAGTGAGACTGCTATTGAAATAATGGAGACTGATAACGAACCACACACTAGTATATCGGCCGGTCCTACGGGGGCCCGCCGACAGCCATGAACTGCTTAAGCTGGAACTGTCGCGGATTGGGTCGATCAGCGACGGTTCATGAGTTGCAGAATATTATTTCTGCATATCGACCCAAAATAGTGTTTCTCATGGAGGTTAAGGTTGATCGGAATAAAGTTACTGCTGTGTGTCGTCGATTAGGTTTTCATGACTATTTGTATGTTACTCATGTGAACCATGGTGGTGGATTGGCACTTCTTTGGAAGGAGGAAGGTATGATTGAGCTTTTGTCAATGGCATCGAATTTCATTGATGTTGTTGTGCGGACTGAGTTGGGTGAATGGAGATTAACGGGTTTCTACGGTTTTCTGGAAAAGAGTCGTCGAAAGGAGTCTTGGGAATGATTAATTCGATTGGCAATGGTTTCACCACTACCCTGGTGTGTGGTTGGTGACTTTAATGATATGGTGGCTGTGGATGAAAAATGGGGAGGACAACCTCAACCTTTACCGTTACTACATGGTTTTCGGGATACAATTGAAAAATGTTGGCTGGTGGAGTTGGATTGGAGTGGACCTCGGTTCACGTGGCAGAGATGGCATAATGGAACTGTAGTTTTGAAGGAAAGGTTGGATAGGGTCCTGGTGAAGGTTGATTGGATTAATAAATTCCCGAACATGTGTGCGACAGTTGTTCCTGCTGTTAATTCGGATCACGCCTTCTTGGTTGTTCAGACGCGAAATCGGCCCGTAAACGGTAATCATACGTTTCGGTTTGAAAATTCCTGGCGTGGCAACCCGGAGTGTAGGGAGGTCATAATTAAGGCGTGGACTGGTTTGGTTGTGGGCGCTGATCCGGTTGGAAATACTCTTCAAAAATTGCAACGATGTAGAGAGGCACTAGCTGTATGGGGACAGAACTACAGGAATTTTTTTCGGAAAAAATTGCAGACATGTAGACAGCAGCTGAAAACGCTACATATGGCTCCTGATGGGGACGTATCGGAGCACCTTGTTAAAGTTCAAGAGGAGTATAATCAGCTATTGTTTCAACAAAACTCATATTGGAAACAAAAAGCAAAGGCATTGTGGCTTAGTAGTGGCGACGTAAATACAACTTTCTTCCATCGAAGTGCAATATTTCGACAAAAGAGGAATACTTTCACGTCGCTGGTGGATAATGATGGAATCACTCTGCAGTGGGGAGAGGGGCTGGAACGGCACATACAGGAGTATTATCAAGGTTTGTTTCGGTCCAAGGGTGGTCCTATGGAAGCAATTCTCCAATGTGTTGATCGACGAAGCACTGATGATATGTGCACTGAATTATTGCGCCCTTTTGAGGCGGAGGATGTAAAAAATGCTTTCTTCAGCATGCACCCGGATAAAGCCCCAGGTCCAGATGGATTTAATCCAGGTTTCTTCCAAACATATTGGGATATTATTGGATCGGAGGTAATAAACTTATGCTTGCACTGTCTGAATAATGCGTATATTCCTGAGGAATTGAATGCAACTACAATTATTTTGATTCCAAAAATAAAAAACCCAGCAAGAGTAACAGATTTACGCCCCATCTCTCTCTGTAATGTAATTATGAGGGCAATATCTAAGTGTATTACGGCTCGCTTACAGCCTTATATGCAACATTTAATTTCTGAAAATCAGCGCGCATTTATCCCCAATCGCTTGATATCTGATAACATTATGGTAGCTTTTGAATTAAGCCATTATCTAAGGCGGAAAGGAGGGGAAGAACCGGGTATGGGGCATTAAAAATTGACTTATCTAAGGCCTATGATCGGGTTGAGTGGGCATTCATCGAAGCTATGATGCTGAAGCTGGGGCTGCCGTTCTCATTTGTAACACTTATTATGAGATGTGTTTCTACGGTCTCATATACAATTGATTATAAAGGGGTTAACTTCCAAAGATTTCGGCCAAGCTGTGGGGTTCGACAAGGAGACCCAATCTCCCCCTACTTATTCTTATTTTGTGCTGAAGGTTTGTCATCCCTATTAAATTCATGGGTGGATAGAGGATTGCTTCATGGGTGCTCAATCGCTACTAATGCTCCTGCTATTTCTCACTTATTCTTTGCGGATGATAGTATCTTTTACTTCAAGGCAAATTTGGAGGAGGCTTCAAGACTAAAACATGGTTTTGATCTGTATACCCAGGCTTCGGGACAAATGATTAATTTTTCAAAGTCAAGTATTTTATTTAGCATGAACACCTTGGTGGAAGAAAGAAATAGGATTTGTGATCTGCTTCAGGTTCAATGTGTCCCGTCTCATGGCATGTATTTGGGGCTTCCGTCTACAATTGGTCGTTCCCCGGATGCCACATTTAATTATTTGATTGAAAAACTAGCCGCTCGTATTCAGGGATGGAGTAAAAGAGGGATTTCACAGGCCGGCAAGGAGGTGCTACTTAAATCAGTTGCCCAAGCCCTTCCGATGTATGCTCTAGGGACTTTCTTATTACCTGGTGGACTGTGTGATAGGATGGAAAAAATGATGAATGCTTTTTGGTGGGATAATAATGTATCTCGTCGAAAAGGGGTGCGATGGATGACTTGGGCTAAATTATGTCAACCGAAGGATAATGGGGGTCTTAATTTTCGCAAACTCAAGGAGCATAATCTGGCCTTGCTGGGTAGATCTGTATGGCGCTTGTTGGTTCAACCTGAAGCTTTAGTGAGTCGATTGATGAAAGCTAAATATTATCTGAACTATAGTGTTTTACAGGGTGTGTATCGTTCTAATGATAGCTATCTTTGGAAGAGCCTAGCAGCGGCGATCCCGCTGGTCCGTAATGGGATTAGATCAGTGATAGGAGATGGCAGAAGTACAAGGGTTTGGCATGTCCCATGGTTGCCTCATGATACATTGCCAATGTTGCAAACGCCTATTATACCGGGTGGAGAGACTATGCGTGTTTGTGATCTTTTGAGACCGAGACAGCAAATGTGGAATATGCCCTTGATTCACTCAATATTGGAGCCAAGAGATGTGGCCCTCATCCGCAAAATTTTCTTTACCGTATTGTCCGAAAGCTGATCGTATACGGTGGGTGCATGAAGAAAAAGGAATTTATTCGGTAAAGAGTGCATATTATGTACTTATGCAGCAATACAAAATCAGAAATGATATACTCTCAGCTCATTGGAAGATCTTGTGGAAACTACTGATGCCACCACGCATCAAAAATTTCTGGTGGAGGTGTATTATGCAGTGTCTACCGACGAAGAGTAATCTTCGAAGACGAGGGATCAGATTGGGTGGAGAATGTGTCTTCTGCAGTGGGGCGGATGAATCACTTGAACATGTTTTATTTTCATGCCCGATTATCGCAGATGTGTGGGCTGATATTCCGGGAATGCAGACGCTCTTGCAAGGACAGCTATTGCATCAATGGGTGAAGGACGTTAGGATGACAGAACCCGAGTGGATTCAGATAATTGCTAGAGCGTGGGGGGTTTGGTCCGCTAGAAACGACAAGCTTTGGAACCAAAAGGCAATAGATACCAGCCGAATAAAGTTTACAGCGGCCTTAAATGTGCAAGAGTGGCGGACGGCCAAGGCGTCGGCTCATGCTTCGTCGAAACCCGTGATGACTGCTGGTGTGGGACTGAATGAGGTGCAGCATCAATCGAGTGGTTGGCAACGTCCCCCGCCGGGGAAATTTAAATGTAATGTGGACGCAAGCTTTTCCGCTCACAGTGGTGATGTAAGGGGTGGCTTGGTGGTTCGTGACTCCATGGGACAAATGCTTGCAGCCCGTTGCTTCCTTCTTGATGGGGCATCTTCCGCTCTCGAAGCCGAGGCTATGACTTGCCGAGAAGCATTATCATGGTTGAAAAGGTTAGGTTACTCGAATATCATTATTGAGTTGGATGCGCAAACTATTGTCCAGCATATTATATCCAAGGATCGTTTATGTAATTCGCTGGGGTTTATTATTGAGGATTGTACTGCGTTATCTCGTGTAATGGGTGGGATTAGCTTTCAGTATGCTCGTCGGTCTGCGAATATGGTTGCCCATAGTTTAGCTCGGGCGGCTTATTCAGCGACAATAGGAGAATGGTTTGACGAACCTCCTCCCTTTCTTCTTTCTGTACTACAGAATGATTTAATTCAATGAATTTGCTTTATTTCAAAAAAAAAAAAAAAAGATGAAAATTAATAGAAAATATTTCTAAAATACCATATTTCGTTATTCATAAATATATACAAACTATAAAAAATAAAACGCAAAATAATATCATATATTTTACAATCAAAGTTATAGGGTAATAATATAGCATATTGATATCTTAGTGTACCTTGACTATATCATGGTGATAATTTCTTTATTCTGGTGAAATTCAAGTAATACTCTTGTATAAGTTTTTTTTTTTTTTTTCACTTTTACCTAATTGTTAAATATATTTTTCTATTTTTTTACACCATCAGCACAAATTAAGAACAAATCTTTTTTTATAGTAAAATATCTATTATTTCTATAAGAGAAATAATACATCAAGGAAAAAAGAAAAATATCCCCACCATAATCCAGACTAAAACTAGATAACAAATTCCACAAACGGGAAAAGAAGACCACAAAAGGCAAAAATAAATCCACAAAGGGTAAGAACGATAAATAAAAACTAATACCATAAAATGTAATTTGAAGAACATTCACCCATTGACAATCGATCCATTATTGCAGGATAACAATTCTAACAGAATCTCCAGCACTATAATCCTTCCAAGTAAATAGATATAACAAAATCGTTTTAATAAAATGCACTAACCATGACCAAAGGTCTTTGATAGAAAAAAAAAAAAAAGCTTCTGCTTGTTGTGTTAAACTTGAAAGAATGTAAACTAAGTAAATAGTGAAATAAAGATATTGATCCAGCAATAATAAATCAATATTAAATGGAGTATTTTAAATCAAATAACTCAAAATGAAACAAAAACATTAAAGGATAAAGATGAGGAAGAAGAAGAATATGGAGAAGCAACATAGAAGACAAGTTGCCTTCTTCCTCCTAAAAAATTAAAACTTTATAAGTATTTTCTTGAGAGAGAGAGAGAGAAGAGAGTGGTTAGAATTTTTTTTCAAGTTCTAAGAACATATCATTAATTACTATCCTAAACTAGGAAAAAAGTTTATTAAACAATTAATGCTTTTACAATAAAAATTAAAGTAGAGGTATGTTGGAGAAACATGAATCACGCTATGGAATCTACTTTTTCATATCTCTAATAAAGATAAAAAATAAAGGCTCAATTATAGAGATATGTTAAAAAAATTTAAAAGGAAGATAAGTTTTATAATATTATCAACAAAATTTGGTTTACATAATTACGATTAGCTTTAGAATAAGAGATAGGGATAAGATCTTCCGACCATAAGTGATCTTCCTCACATCATTATGCTCATGTCACATTCTGCATGTCATACGTCATATTACGTATATGACAAGAATATTCAAAATAATTATAAAAACTTAATGAGGATCTGTTTGGTTCAGCTGTTAGCTAATAGCTGTTGCTGTTGCTATTAGTTGTTTATAGTTGCAGTAAGTTATTAGCTGTTGGCTAATTAATTGATAGCGTTTGGTAAATTTAGTATCAGCTGTTGTTGTTGAAATGTAAAACAACTAATATAGATATATATTTTATTCCATTATACAATAATTATACAAAAATAATAATATTACATAAATATTAGTAAAAATAATTAGAAAATTAAAAATTTAAAAATAATTTTTATTATACTTCAAAAATTATAATTTTTATTAAATAGCAACTTCATAAGCATACGAATAATTTCATCTATGTAAAATGCATCAAAATAATATGTTTTTAATTTTTTACTAAATTAATATAAATAAATTTAAAAAAAAAGTGAAACTAGCCTAAATAAATTAATTTGAGGAATTGATCTCGCTTAATTTTTCAATATTTATAGACATAAAAAAATTCCATAAAAAAATCTACATATTTATATAAAAGTATAATTTATCATTTTGGAAAGGTTAAATTTGTAAAAGCCAAATAATTATAAAAAGCTTTTTTTGAAAAGCTCTAAAAATGAGTTTTTTTGTGAAAAGCTACTTTTTCCTGCAGAACAGTTAAAAGCTGCTATTTAAAAAATCTAACCAAATACTACGTATTCTGCTTTTCGGAGCGACAAGCTAAAAGATGCTCCGAAAGACAGAAACAAACACACCTTAGGCCATACAAATATAATTTGAAAAATAAATTTGTTAGGAATCATCTCAATATATATGTATCAATTTTTCCGTGCTACTATGTGTGGGTTTGATCTAATTTGACTCTAACTATTAACTTGAAGAGCTAAATTAATATTTGAAGTACACTTGTCAGACTAAATCAAATTTTAAGTAAAGTTTACATTACTTCAGTTTAGTTTAGTTTTTTTGTTTTTTTGTTTTTTTGTTTTTTTTAAGAAAAAAGGACACCTCACTCAATATATTAAAATTTGTGCAGATCATGAGTATGTATAAATAAGAGGAGGGCAAAGCATAATAAGGCATACTTTGTTTGATTGAATCAAAAGATTAATTTTTATATTTCAACCAAAGAATACATTTAACAGTAAAAATTCAATAGTTGTTGCCCAAAAATACAATTAGCAGCAAAAAAATTAGTTGTTACAAATTGCTGCTACAAAATTATGGCCGTAGATATTTGCAACAAAAAAATTGATATAATTTTGCTGCTAAATGCTTTTTTTTTTAGTAACTATTAGATTTTTGCTGCTAAATGTACTTTTTGGTAGCAAAATTCATTTTGTTGCTAAATCTATTATTTGTTATAGTGATTGTAATATGTATAAGGACTAATAAATTATTACCATTTACCTAAGGAATTAATTGAGAATTTATTCTTGGAGTATCTTTCTTTAATGTTAGAGTTTTATACATTGACTTTTGGATAAATTTTACAATAAACCTAGTACATTTGGACTCTTCCAATAAAAAATCAACACATATGTATTTTTTATTTCACTATAAAAAACCTCGTCAATAATGACAGGAAAAATTCTCACTAAAAATGCAAATACCGTCGTTAAAGCGTTTTAATGATGGGAAATTTCCTATCCTCGATCTCTAGTTAGAAAAAATAATGACGGGATTAACTCCACTCATTATTAACTATTACGACGGTAAATTTACCTTCACTAGAAACAATTCTAGTGACGAAACATCCTTTCATAAAAGCACCATATCTCCTCATTAAAAATTAATTTTAATGATAAAATACAGCCTTGTTAAATTAGTATGCTCCGGTCATTAAAATCTGTTTTAATCCGTAACTAAATTAAAAATATAAATAAATTATTTGGATTGAAGAGAGCTATAATAATATCGCAAGTCAACCAAAAAAAAAGAATGACAAGCTTACTAATTAATATACTTCACATGTAGTACCAAACACACATCTATTAATAACATTAAATTAATTGATGCATAATATTGTCTGTGTAGAAAAAATTATACAAGATCAGAACATATTATATATAGCTGTACTCACTATTCAAGACGATAAACATTCAAGAGTTCCTGCGAAGTTGCCCACTTAATGGCAACAAACATAATAAAAATATTTAAATGCAAAGTTAGATAGTTTAGCTTAAGTGGTTCCATCTCTGTTTTTACAGAACTTTATGTTGTTCACAATTGGATCCACATCTCATCTTGGATCATATAGATTGAGGATAAAGGTTCAAAATCTTTTCATTTGTATAATACAAATATTATAACTAGCAGAAAAAAAAATATTTACATAATTTTTCAATCTCTTAGAATATTCTCTCGGAAATTTATTGGCGTTGTAACATTCATAAGACAGTTAAGGAAATAAAAATCTGCAATTATCAATTCTTGATGTTCAATTATAATCCCTTAAACATCAATTTGCATTCATAAGAGAGTTAAGTGAATTAAACATCATATTGAGAGCGTGAGTTATATTGGGTGAACCAACAAAAAGGAGCAAATCAGTTGTTCCAAATGTCTAAACAATAAATGTAATTATCATTACAATCTGTTAACTGGATATAGTAGCTTTACCTCATCACATATGGATTTTGTGACATGCTGACTCTGGCATATATATTTGGACACACCCATATAGCCAGCCACTTGACCTTTAATTGACAACACTGAGCAAAGCCACTATCAATTTATGTTTAACTGTTTTCTGAGTGAGCTCTAGTAAGTATCTTTCTTTTCAAAATTGGTAATATCCAATAACAAGTAAATTTGAAAGCTAACATAAAATGTACAAGTTATAACATTGACAAGCTACAAGGAACATACGAATCATAAGAAGAAAAGCAAGCAGAGAGATAGAAAGGCAGAAGTAGAAATGGGGGTAATAATATTGGAGAAAAGTTGGTTAACAACATTGCTAGGATAAAAAACCACAGAAATTGAAATTCATTCAAGTTTATAAAACATCACCACTAAAGCATTCATGTAGTCAAAACAACTACTGAATACAGAAAGAAACATGATTGACCACCAACATTATATATATTTGATCCGAAACCATAGCCTGAACAGTTCCACTTGAATAACCATCTTTTAAAGAAAAAAACCGTATTGTCACCTTCAATACTGTTGGAGATGTTGAGGAATGAATCCCATATCGGAAATATATAAGATCAAAGAGTAGTATATAAGTGGTGTAAATTGGACCTCAACAAAGCCAATTGGTTTTGTGTTGTATGAGCGCAACCCCACTTATGTGCTCACTCATCCAGTCAAACCCAACACTCTCAAAGCCTACGGAGTCTTTTCAAGTACTTTATAATACCAATGCCTTCTCTGCCCACTTATGCTGCTACCAATGAAGTACATTTCTAAATTTAGTTTTATTTTTACTTGTCAAAATACCATGTACAAGCTAAACTAGTTTTCCGACTTGTTAAAATGCTATCAGCTCATTTAAAATAAGATTAATTAAGAAATAGTGAGGTTTTATTTTGTTCATGTCGCAAATAAGGTTCTCCATATTGGTCTAATTGTTTACACAAATAGTAATGCATATAATAAACAAATGAGAGTATAGATAGTCTAATTGTTCTCAACTAACTCATTTACTAGCACAAAAACAAAAGCAATTCGTTTCAGTTAAGATTTAAAAACGGAAGTAGCGACAACTTTACAACTTAGACCAAGCTAAAAGTAGATTTATTTACAAGCTAAAACAATTTATAGGCTTCTAATTACCACCATTGGTGGCAATACATACAGCTTCTCCAAATTTAAATGGTGCTCCACAAATCTTAACTCTACAGTTGAAGAAATCAATCTGCAGTACCATAATACAAGTCACAATTTAAATATCAAAAAAGTAAAAAATTTCCAAAGAATTTGTTAAATTATGGCATGCAGTTTGCAACCAACACCATCTAAAAGAAGATTTATATGGATACAGAGTATTGATGCATGACATGAGGAACAAAATAACGAGAATAGACCATTAATGGACAGACAATGATGAATATATGGCAACTAGGTGAAATTAATCAATCTATTTTTCATTTTCTTCTTTTGAGAAAAGGAAGCAACTAGCTAATTCGTAAAATCTTTTACCATATTGAACGTGTTACGTTCTCAGCAGAAGTAGCAAAAAAAAAAAAAAAAAAAAAAAAAAATCAGAAAAAAAAAAAACTAACGGTACCATGGTTGATGATGACCAAATTTGAGCGTCTTTGAGCGATAAGCTGCGAATGCGACCTTGGCATCCTCTTCTCGTTGCTTTAACAGAAGTCTAAAACTGTCAAGATAGGAGATCCTTCTAACAAAGCTACTCAAATGTCGAAGATATTGAGAAATTAATCTCACGTTGGAAAAATATAAGATCAAAGAGTAGTATATAAGTGGTGTAGATTGAACCTTAACATAAGCAAATTGGTTTTATGTTATATGGACTCAACCCCACTTATATGCTCACTCATCCAGTCAAGCCCAGCACTTTCAAGGCCCACTGAGTCTCTTCATGGTATCAGAGCAGAAGAAGGCCTGACACCAGAAAAGATCCTGAGCCCGTGTTTAAAGTCCTTGTGGAATTTGGGCTTCTAGTGAAAACTAGACCCATTGATGACCTTGGGCCTCAAAGGAGATAGGCTAAGGAATGTTTGACAAGTGATAACTGGTCCAAGCCATTTGCACTTGAAAGAGTGTGTCGGAGATGTTGAGAAATGAATCCTACGTCAGAAATACATAAGATCAAAGAGTAGTATATAAGTGGTGTAGATTAGGCCTTAACACAAGCCAATTGGTTTTGTGTTACATGGGCTCAACCCTATATATATGCTCACTCATCCAGTCAACCCCGGCACTCTCAAGGCCCATGGAGTCTCTTCAAAACCTAAGGTTTTGAATAACTCTTATATGATTTGGGTTCTGATTAACTAGAAAATTATGCTATCACAATTTGAAATTAGGATTTTGAAAAGCCATGAGAAAAAAAAGAAAATCGAGGTAAGGCAAAAAGGAGGAGAGGTTCATAGGGCGAAAGAAAAGTTTCAAATATCTCAATCTATTAGCTGTAATTCATAGAGTCAACAAATTTGGCAGAGAAGAAACTAGAGAAAGGAAAGGATGAGTGAAGGTTTACTGGTAGAAAGGAAAAAGGGTTCAAATCACTGAGAGTATTGGAGGGAAATCATGGAGCCAAAAATTTCACTCGAAAATGATGGGATTGTTTATCCGATTTTGTAGAATAGAAATTTTGGCAAGTAATGACAGGTCTTTCGTAAGGGTATTCGTCTACCCTCACAATAGGTATTAAATGTGAGTGAGGACAAAGCATGCTGAAATGACACGTGTTGGTTTGTGGGGATAGACGATTAGATCTCGGGTGTTATAAGTTGGTATCAGAGCTAGCCCTCTCTTCCAGTACGGTGTGGTTCAGGGATGAACTAGGCGGAAGCTGGTGGGCCTGTAATGACCCGATCCTAAGAGAGGTGGCGCCAGGGTGGATGGCCTGAGCAAAGAGCGGCCCAGTGACGGGTGGCACTAGGGTAGAGAAACCTGAGCAAGGAGCGACCCTGAAGGATGTCGATGGAGGCAGGAATGAACCGAATCTATATCGGAAAGAAAGGGTTTCGAGACTGTGCTGGTATGGGACGGTACAGTTAAGAAGGGCTAGATATCGAGACTGTATTGGTATAGGACAGTACAGTTGAGAAATGCATCTTCTTTTCGGTAGCTCATTCGGAAGTAACTTCAAAGTTAAGCGTGCTTGACTTGGGAAAATTTCAGGATGGGTGACCTCCTGGGAGATGATCAGATCCCGAGTGTTATAAGTTTAAAGGTGCACGTTTTATACCTTTTTAATGAGAGGTTCTTAATACCATCATTAATTTTTCATAGTTAGAAGTCACTTTTCTTGTAGTGTTTTTTCCGATGTATTTTTTAGTTTTCCAATACTGATTTTGCTTGTGTATTTAATTTTTATTGGACTGATCCATATAAACCATGACCATTTGAAAATTTCTATACCTTCTCTCTTCTTCAATTTCACACTCAACTTTCATGTTGAACTTCTTTTTGGAGGTTAAAATAAAGGCTGTTATTCAATTATGTTAAGTAAAGATACTAATATTATCGGATGTCCCCAAAGAATGCGGTAGCGTTTTGGGTGTAGTTGCATGACCTGCCATCAGGATTTTGTACTGAACGAGTGGCAAGATTGGGGGGCCAACATATCGGTACGGTATTACGTACGGATCCAAAAGATTCTACGGATTTCTACCCAGGTTATCTCAGGGTCCAGGTTTCTATAGATGTTCATAATCCGTTGAAGAGGTGTATGAAAATGGGTAAATCGAACTCTGATTGGTTTTGGGTTAGTTTCAAATATGAACAGCTTCCACATTTTTGCTTCTACTGCGGGGTAATAGGCCATAATGAGAGAGATTGTGTCGCATTTAGAGCTTTGAATGATCCTGATCTTCCCAAGAGTTATGGCCCCTTTTTAAGAACGGTTCTTAGGCGTTTACAAGCAAATCGTTCTCCTTGGCTTAATGATTCACCGAAGCTGTGTTCTAAGGATGGGAGCGGAACTAGTAATCCATCTAGTTTTGTTAATTTATTACAAGCTCAAGAGCATCGGGCCAGACAATTGTATTCTGAATAAGACATTAATGTGGTTATGGACCCAAAGAGAAAGAGAGTGGTTAGGTTGAGAAGGAAACCGAATTACAAGGGAACACGGGACATTCTCTAATGGAAGTTTCTGTTCAAGAAATCGAGATATCGGCGGGACCTGTTGAACAGGCCTACTGGAAGCCATGAATTGTTTAAGTTGGAACTTTCGAGGCCTGGGTAACCTCGAGACAGGTCGTGAGCTCAAGGAGCTTATATATACCCGAAAACCTTCCATTATCTTCTTAATGGAAACTATGATTTGTAGGAATGCTGTGGAGGTTGTTCATAATCAGATTGGTTTTTCTCACTGTTTTGTTATTGATAGTGTAAATGGAGGAGGGGGTCTTGTTTTCTTTTGGACAGCTAATGTGTTGGTGCATATTCATAAATATGGAATTAATTTCATTGATGCTACTGTTTCTTCTGATACTTCCAGCTCTTAGCGTTTCACGGGCTTCTACGGCTTTCCTCAACGTGCCCGTAGACAACAATCTTGGCAGTGTATGAAGGATTTGTATAGGATCTCTGATTTACCATGGTTTTTAATGGGTGACTTTAATGATTTATTATTCAACAATGAGAAGAAAGGTGGAGCTCGCCATCCTAGCCGATTGTTAAATGGCTTTCATGAAACATTGGAATATTGTGGATTAACAGAGGTCTTTATGGTTGGATATCCGTTCACTTGGGCTCGTCATCGCAATGGATAGGAATTGATTGAAGAGAAACTCGATCGAGTGTTAGCGTCGCAATCATGGTGTGATCAGTTTTCTCAGGTAGTGGTTCATAATATCTTTGCAACCCAATCAGACCATTCAGCATTATTGTTGGAGACGTCGCCATCTATTCTCGGGGTAGCTGATGTATTCAGATATGAGAATAGGTGGGGCAGTGAGCCTGAATGCAGGCGTATTATGTCCAATTTGTGGCAGCAAGGTGGGACGTCCAGCTATGTCGAAAGGTTACAGCAGAGCGCAACGGCTTTACAGGTGTGGGGGCAGAAATTCAAGCAGCAGTTCCGAGGCAGAACTAAGAAGTTAAGGGGTCAATTAGAGCGTTTCGTCGGCAAGGGAATACGGAGCATTTGTTGAAATTAAGTGAAGAGTTGGATTAAACTCGTTCAGCTTAGGAATCATATTGGAAACAGCGGGCCAAGCAACGTTGGCTGAAGAAGGGTAACAGTAATTCCCGCTTCTTCTATCTAACGGCATCTGATCGGAATAGGCGCAAAGATTTATCTAAATTGCGTAATGATCAAGGAGAATGGTGCCATTGGAATGACGGTCTTGCAAATGTTATCCAATTTCATTTTCAGCAGCTATTTACGTCCGAAGGTTGTGAGGGGTTGGATATGGTCCAGTGGATAGATTCTCGATTGACTAGGGAGTAAATAAATTCGCTAGAAGTAGAGTATACAGTGGAGGAAATAAAATCAGTCGTCTTTTCCATGCACCTGGATAAAGCTCCAGGTCCGGATGGTTTAAATCCGGGTTTTTATCAACAACATTGGTCTATCATTGGTAAGGATGTTGCAGATTTTTGTATACAATGCTTGAATAATGGTCAAATTCTGGGACACTTGAACAAAACTAATCTCATCCTCTTACCGAAAAAACTAGTTCCTGAGGAAGTCACAGATTTGCTACCCGTTGCCCTCTTTAATGTCATTTTTAAAATAATGACTAAAGTAATTGCAAATAGGCTGAAGTTAGTCCTGGATTCGGTTGTGTCTGAAATGCAAAGTGCTTTTATTCCGAAGCGTGCTATAACCGACAATATCATGATTGCCTATGAGTTGGGTCATGCTCTAAAAATAGGGAAAGGAGGTCAGATTGGGTATGCTGCTCTTAAAGTCGATATGGCTAAGGCGTATGACAGGATCGAGTGGTAGTTCCTTCAAGCGGTATTATTTCAGATGGGTTTTCCGAGCAGCTTTATTGATTTGGTTATGCATTGTGTCACTTCTGTGGTATATCAGATTCAGAATAAAAATGCAATTTTTGATCCTTTTACTCCATCTAGAGGATTAAGGCAAGGGGATCCATTATCGCCTTACTTATTTATTTTATGCGCTGAAGGTTTAACGGCATTATTTCGGAAAGCGGAAAGAGAAGGGTCCATCCATGGGTGTAAAGCGTGTAGGGGGGCACCAACTATCTCACATCTCCTATTTGCTTATGATAGTTTCTTTTTCTTCAAAGCTGAAATCCCGGAATGTGAAGAAGTGATGAGGATTTTTCGCACTTATGAAAAAGCTTCGGGGAAAAAAATAAATTATTCGAAGTCTAAGGTCACGTTTAGCAAATTTGTGCCTGCTACTCGGCGTGATGCAATTCAAAACCGCCTTGGGGTCGCTGTTGTTGATTACCATGATCGCTACCTCGGCTTGCCTTCAGCGGTGGGGCGGAATAGAGGGGTGGCTTTCCGATATGTGGTTGACCGTTTGAAACAGAAAATACGAGGGTGGAACGCTAAGAAGTTGTCTCAAAGTGGTAAAAAAGTAGTTATCAAAGCGGTTGCTTAATCTCTTCCATCCTATATAATGCAGGTATTTGCATTGCGAAGGCATATTTGTAAGGTGATGGAGACGCTTTTGAACAAGTATTGGTGGGGTAGAGGAATTAAATGGAAGGCTTGGGAAACTTTATGTGTTAGGCGTGCTTGGGGGGCCTTAATTTTAGGAGATTTCATGAGTTTAACATGGCCTTTCTTGGGAAGCAAGCTTGGAAATTCATCACCCAGCCGTTGTCATTGGTTTCACGCCTTTTCAAGGCAAAATATTTCCCCGCTATACATTTTTGTGATGCACCTAAGGGCTGTAACCCAAGCTTTATTTGGCCGAGCATCCGATCAACTCAATCTTTTATCAAGTCGGGATTGTTTCACCGTATAGGGAATGGGAGGCATACAAAAATTTGGGGTGACAGGTGGCTGAATTCGGTGACGGGTTTTCCAAATATCGACTCTTTGATTCCTGGCTTGGAGAATCGAACGGTTGACAGTCTTAGGTCTGAGTTGGGGGGGGGGGGGGGGGGGGGGGGTGGGATGCTGATATCTTGCATGACTTATTCTCACAAGAGGATTGCCGTAGTATCATGGCTATTCCGTTATCTTTTCTTGAGCTCGAAGATCGGGTTTATTGGCGGTGGGATAAAAGAGGTGTTTAAAGTGTCAAGTCGTCTTATTACAAACTGGGTGAGGAGTATCCTTCTCCAATGGAGGTAATTCGATTGGCACCTTGGGTTAAAATTTGGCAATTAAATTGTCTGCCGAAGATTAAAGTTTTCCTATGGCGAGCGGCTTGGAACATTTTACCAACAACTCAAAATCTTCAAATTCATCGTCTTCAAATACAGAATCGCTGCCCCATGTGTAATGAGTCAGCTGAGACGGAGCTCCATGTTCTAGTTACTTGTCGTGTAGCCCAGCAGGTATCGGAAGCATCTAATGTTGCTGCTACTGTCCGGTCTATGCACGGTTCAAATTTTTGGGATTGGTGGCAGCAATTGGTTACTTTATTTGACAGGGATTTGGTGGGTGTAGCTGCTGCAATTTTATGGTTTATTTGGTATTGGAGAAATGAACTGTTTTGGAATGGAAAATCTGCAGCTCCTCATCACATGGCCGGTCGTGCTCTTGCTATAATCCAGGACTGGCGTTCGGCTCAAGCTCGGCAAGCTGGTGTTCAGCCATCTCGTCCCTGCCTGCAGCGGTGGCAACCTCCCATCGTTGGCTTGAAGCTGAATTTTGACGCAGCCATCGATGAATTAGCGGGCAAGACAGGTTTGGGGTGTGTTGTTAGGGACTGCCATGGCCAATTTATTGCTTCCCGTGCCCAATCCTTGCCTTGTGTTTTCAATCCCGCGGTTGCGGAAGTGATGTCTTGCCGGGAGGCTCTTAGTTGGATTAAAGAGCGTGGTATTGAAGTTGTGACGGCGGAAGACGATGCTCAGATTGTTATTTTAGCTCTGAATAACAAGGACGATACGGATTGTTCGAGCTTCGGATTGATTGTTGATGATTGCAAGGTCATAGCTAGATCTCTATCTTTTTGTGATTTCAGTTATGTCAATCGGAATGCCAATAGTGTAGCTCATGCTTTAGCCCGTATGGGTTTGTCATTCACTTCTCCTGTTATTTCATATTCGGTTCCTTCCACTCTTATAAACCTTTTGGCAGCTGATTTTATACATTAATAAAGCATAGTCTTTCATTAAAAAAAAAAAGTAAAAATACTAATAATTATCAATAATATTTTTATTAACTTGTCATACAATTTTGGTTCAAATTATAAGATAATGCACGTCAACATGCTCTATTTGCGGCAATTTTTTTTTTTTTAAATTACAACAAAAGGTGTGACAAATGAAAACAGTGCAATAATTTTTTAATGTTACATTTGTGAAAAGCTTTTTGCGTAGAATTTTAAGTGAAAATCCGTAACAATTATTTATTATCACATAACTTTTTATGCTTTCTCATATTTCGCAAACATGATATTTTTGCCTCATGATTAATCGATTAATCTCAATTATTATCTCGGGAATCGTGTTTGCAACTTATTTTTCCTTGAATTTTCTTAATATTTTACTCAATAAGTATATAATACTTTGTCTCGTAATTAGATCAGTATATAATCAATTACCCTGACTTTTTGGAGCCAAACGAATTTATCAAAAGAACTAAAAATATAAGATAAAACTGAGATATTTTATTATGGAATTAGCTCATATAGTTTCTCCCAATATAACTAATATATAAGTTTTTTTTAAAAAAAAAATTTAGAAGGATTTATATAAACCAGATAAATAATAAAATTATTCCGATCAAAAAATAGCCCCACCGTATTTAAAATAACCAATTCCTCTTTTTTTCCATCATTCTTCCATTAACTTTACTTTTCTTATTTCTTTCCCTAGTGCATGATAGATAAGTAGTAGTATATCTCTTATGTGACTGACCCATTTGTATTTTGGTTAGTGGTCCAAAATGATACTCAAAAACCAAAAAAACTTTATAATTGTTTCTTTGCCAGCTGAATAACTTATTGGAGGGATACTCCAAAAACAAGAGGGAACTTTAATTGATTGTTTGGAAGCTGAGTCACTAAAGAAGTCTCCTTGGACTGCGTTATTTGTATTAATTAATTAATAAAGACAAAAGTCGATCCTTCAAATTAAAGCAGAAAGAAAAATTCACGGTGGACACTGCTTTTCTTTTCTTTTTGAAAAGAAAAAAAAATTCACGGTGGAAAGACAACAACTACAGGACAATGATAAAGCTATATATCAATGATGCAATTATAAATTGGAGAAACTTTAGTATATATCTAGCACACCAGTAGCGGAATCAGAATATAATTTTTAGAGGACTACATGGTAATTTTCCAATGATCGCAGCTTAGAGCCTTCAAAAACAAGTTCTAGGCTATCGTAGTTAAATACTTTAGTAGTATCTAAAATAAATTTATCTAGACGTAATAGTTGCGGAATCTCATCTAACTTGGGGGACTACATATTATTTAACATTTTTTCAATTGTTAATGGTTAACAAAAAAAAAAAAAATGGAACCTACAACATTCATTATATTATTAAATTTAGGAAAAATAATTAAGAAAATATGGAATATGATGTAATGCAAATATTATAGATAATTAAAATGGTACTAAGAGATTTTATTTGTTGTAATTGTAAAAATAGTCTAATTTTCAATTGCAGCATGTTTGTTTAAAGAGATAAGGAGGTGGAATAGGAATTTATTATCCCTATCTTTTTTATTCCAAGTTTGTTTAGGAGATAGGGACAAGGGATAAAAAAAATTCAAAAAAATTTGAAAAGTACTCTGAGCTTAAATTACAAAATTAAAATTACATCACCATATATTTTTTTTAACTTTACCCTCTATTTTATACGAAAATTAAAAATGAAACTAAAAAATAAAAAAATTTATAGAGACAAATCAATTAATTAGTTAGTAGATGGATTTGTTTCAATTAAATCCGATTAATCAGTTTCAAATTACACAATTTTTAAGTGGCTCCACTATTAATTAAAATTTTCTACATGCATTATAAATTGAACTGAAATCTAACTCACCTGATTGAAAAATTCTTACGTTGTATTGAAAATTTCTATTTTTCGTTACCCAATATAAATTATAAATTGAACTGAAATCTAAAAGGGAAAATTACCCAATATATGTATATTTCCTTAGGATTGTTCTTTCTAGTATCCCTTCCTTATTTTTTTTTAAACCTTGTAGTTATTTTATTTTTCTTTTAACCATTTTACAATCTTTAATAAATATTAATTAATAATGGTAGTTTTTATCAATCAATTAGGATAAATTATCCAACAGAATATCTAAACTCAATCATTTAGATATTATCTTCACCGATATTATGTATTATTAAATATTACCCAAAATTATTTTATATATATTGTCTTCACCATATCTTTTTCTATTTTAAACTTTCAAGTGAAAATAACCATTTCAAGAGAGGAAGAGAATACTTCTTGTTCTCATCATCACCAACATCACTAATAATTCAGTGAGTCTTTGGTTTCTCCTATTTCAAAATTTCTTGAAACCTTCATTAAGTCATGCTAGTTTGCTTATCTCTTTTCTTCTCATTGAATCAAAACACATAATTTAGGAAGGCTTCATTATCAAAGCCAATGTATGTGTTTGTAGATTTGTTTTGGTTTTAAAATTTTTCTATGTTTTATCTTTTATTTAATGCAAAACTTAATTTTCTATTAATTTTGTTTTCATTTTTTTTTTTTTTTTTGGGTTCCTCTGTATTTAGATGTAGGTATGATGGTTTTACGTAGTTAATGGCTTAATGGTCCGAATTCTTCTTCCCTTATTTAATGTGTTTAAAACTTTAAATGCTACAATTCATATTTAGATATACCGAGAATATATGTTGAATATGTATTAGCCAATTAGTTTTTATTTGTTATCATATTAGTGGTATATTTATATTGTATTTATGAAATATTAATTGTGATCATAAAAAATTTTATATCTTAAATATTGTTATACATTTACATTATATTTTTTGTTATATATATGGTATATTTATTCTATATTTACTGAATATTTACTTATAGTTTTAGAATATTGAATTTTAGATATTTGTGGTATATAAATTTAATTTGAAGACCGAATATGCATTGATATTGTTTGGAGTTTTCTTTAAGAGCTTTATATGTACAAATTCTTTTAATATCTTAATTTTCTATCTATATGTTAGTTACATAAGAAATCTATTTAGTATATTTTTAATATATTTATTATAGTTATCTTATCTATTTTTATATTATCAATTTATGATCTTTTAGCTAAAAAATAGGGATTTTATTGATTCTTTTATTGTCCACATACTAATAAAAATATTGTTTTCATATTTTGGTTATTAAAAACTTTATTATTAAACATGGGCCGTTTTAAAGAATTTTTCAAACAATACAAAATGAAAACACTAATTTTCTTGCATAAATAATTTATTTAAATCTTAATTTGCTTTATAATATTTGATAAACAAATCCTGAATTATATCCTACCAACCCAACACTGACCTTATCACATTTAACAACTTTTTATGCTTTCTCATATTTCGCAAACATGAAATTTTTGTCTCAATTAATCTCAATTATTATCTCTGCAATCATGTATTTTTTTCCAGAATTCTCTTAATCGTTTACCCAATAAGTGTATAATAGTCTGTCTCGTAAGTATATCAGTATATAATCAATTACTACCCATTACTTTCGAAGCGAAATGAATTTATCAAGAGAAATAAAAATATGAGATAAAGACTAAAAAATTTTATTATTAAGCTAGTTCATATAATGCATTCCAATAAAAATTAATATATAAATATTTTTTATTTTTCTAATATGCTTTTCATTTTTTCAATATTTATATTACGTATGTGTTAGTATTTTATTAATTAGAAGGATTTATATAAACCGGATGCATGATAAAATTGTTCCAATAAAAACCTTATTATTTTAATCTTTATGGTACGTTAGTCTTTTGGGAAGTGCTATAGATACTCACTCCCTTTATTAGTTTGAGAACCTTTTAGCTTTTAGCTTTTGGCTTAATTTTTCTTTATTCTCGTAAAACTCTCTTCTCCTAATATTTTCTACTCTAGTGTATTATCCCAATTAGTGATCCAATGTTAACGGCTTCAACAAGAAATGAATGTGCAACCAACAAGAAAGCTGAGCCTTCAAAATCACTAAAGTTAAACAATAGTACTACTTTTCTTGCTTTTCGGTGGAAAAATTAATTTAATATAATAATTTTTTTCCTTTTGATATTCCTACCATATATAATAAGCTTTTCAATTGAATTAATAATTTTTTTTAACACATTTCTCATTGGTTGGATGCGCATATACATTATATAGGGTTTACATATAGTTATCAAAATCAAACTGAAGGATCAAGCAACTGAATTAGTGTATGAATCTTGATTAAATTATATTCCATGATTATACATTTCCAAAGCTTGAGTGTTGGCATTACAATGAAGAAATACATAAAACAAAGTATATTAATTTTTGTATATTTCTCCAAAATTTCAGCAGACAATTTAATAGTGTGCTTACTGGAAAAAAAAAAAGATGAGTGGACAACAGTCTAGAAGGCATTACAATGCATAAATAACGAAATTATATACTTTTGCAAGATAAAGCTAGGGAGCAAATTAATCGACCAACCACGACACAACAAATAATAATGCACTAAGGCATAATAATAATAATAATAATAATAATAATAATAATAATAATAATAATAATAATAATAATAAAACCCCCTCGGTCTTTGTGGTAATTACAGAAAAGGCCTAGCTAATGAAGTGTAAATTGGTTTGCCACCGACAAGTATTATTCATATAAATGTACAAATAAGTGAAGTGATGATGGAGTTGACTGAGGAATACTGTGAGAATCGGGAAGAAAACTGAAAGGAGAAAATGAGGAGATCAAACAATGTGGTGGCTTTGGTTTTGGTGTTGATGATATTTAGTAAAATGAAGTATAACTGTAGAGCAGCTATGCTAATGGATCAGAGAAACTCAACTACAATGGAATTAATTGGTGAGGAGCTGGATTTGGAATTTGAATTTGTGATAGATTCTCCCTTTGTTAGAATGCTTGATCGTAATCCAGATTCCAAGGGGGAAAAAGCCAACAACCAGCACCAACCAATTTACCCTTGTAAACCAGGTCAGACCTCTAATTGTTGCCCACCTTACAAACCTAAATGCTAGTTCGTTCTGTTCTTATCACATCAATTTCTCTCTATATATACATATTACAGTCCTTTTTCTTTTTCTCTAGTTTGAGTTGGTTTTTAATAATCAGTTGCGGAGCAACACACTACGTACGTACCATTGTAAAATTTCTGTTTAATTGTTTCTTGATTCATGGACTGATTGTGTAACATTTGCAATTTCTGTTCAATTCAGAGTGAAATGTTCTATTTCTTCATAAAATCGATCTACTTCATCTTCTCTTTTCCTTTTTAATTTTTCATTGTTATTGCTTGAACTACACCTTTAAGGTCTAAATATTTTCATTTAAATACTTATTCTGTGCTATATATGAACGCATTATAGGTAAAAAAAAAAAAAAAAAAAAAAAACGACATTCTCATTTTGTTAATAAGTGAAATATATTTTTTTTAAGTAAATCCAATTAATCTGTTTGAAATTGCTCACACAATGTTTAAGTGGCTCTATTATCGATTAAAATTTTCTGCTAATGCTATAGATCGAACTCAAAATCTAACTTCACTGGTTGAAAAACTCTTACGTTCGAGTCAACCTTAATTGTTTCAAATTTAATTTTTTTGTTTTTCGTTATATTTTTTATGATATTGTACATGGTTTTTAAATCCGGATCAGTTATCGAACCGGTGAAAGGATGAATTCCTGGATTTTAGATTGAATTCAAATACATCGGAATCGAACCAGATTTAGGAAATATATAAAAATAATAATATCTTTATGCTGTTTATATTTATAACATATGAAAATTTGAACATTTTTATTATAATTTTTTATACTTAAGGATTTTAAACACAATGCATTAATTAAAAAACCTTAATATATTTAATATAATTTTTATAATTACAATTAAATGTCAATTTAATTTAAAATAATTTAAAAATTAAAATTTTATTTTATTTTAATTAAAAAAATCTAAAAATAATAACAACATTATTAATTAAAATAATTTTCTTCAAAAAAAAGTCTAGTCGAACCGAAAAAGCAATCCGGTTCACATTTTTCTGGTTCGACCGACCATTGATCAAGTTTTGACCAGTGTACAAAAAGACTAAAAACCGATCGGGCCTACCAACCGATACGATTTTCAAAACTATGATATTGTATGTAGTTTATTACCCAATTAGGATTGCAATCTTAAGGGCTTAAATACATACATGAGTTGTAAAGGAATACAAATACTACAACTCTATTTGGTTTAATTGTTGTTTTTTGTTGTTTTCTGTTGCAATTAGCTCTTTACCGATTAATAAGTGCTTGATATAATTATAATAACTGTTGCCGTTGGAATGTAAAAGAAATAATGTAAACATGTTATAAATAAAATCAAATGAATATGTAGTGCAATATTCTAGAAGATGAATGACTACAAAGGGAATAAAGCTTAGACCATAAATTACTACAAAAACTTATATTCGGCAATTCACACCTTTAATCCATGATGTATATATCACATAATATAAATTATTCCCTCTGTTTTTAATTATATGATGTTTTATGTTTTTCACTTTGTTCTTTTTTATTTGACACTTTACATTGCCAATGCATTTTTTACTATGTTTTTTCATATTTACCTTTATTTAAAGTATGAGAGAGATTCATTATCTAATGCAAAAAAATACTACATTAAGTTTTGATAATTAAGAAGAAAGAGAATTTTTGCATAAAAAATAGAGTTTTAGGAAAGAAGTATTAAGGGTAAACTAGTCATTTTTGTAACCTAATTAATGCTTCATTGGTCTTAGTGAATAACCTTGAACATCATATATTAAAAAATGGAGGGAGTATTTGCTATGAAAAGAACTTCAGCTATCATTATAAAGCTAATTACTTCGCACATTCGAAAGTTCTTTTTATATATATAAGTCAGCAAACTTTACTTTAAATGGTTATAAAAATGGTGTTGCTGCTATTTGAGGTTTTTTTCTTTCTACGGTACTTTGTTTGAGGTTAAAGAAGATGATGATTTAGTTAGTTTTGCTCCAATAAATTAAGCCGCAACAATTATTCTGCAAAAGTTTCAAAATATAAACAGTTCATGGAAGCAGTAGTTGTTTTATCCTAAAATTAGCAACAACAACTGTGTTTTAAGTCTAACCAAACACTCCAACATCTCCTATTTGTGAAAAAATAGAAAACAACAGTTGTTGGAGGAGTAAATAAACAAGCTCTAACAAGGATAAAGATAATTAATAAATAACCAAAATACAAACTTAAATGAGGTATAAGTTAGCTGAATTATTTGTTAATCCAAAAGATGGAACAATCGTCATTAATTGGGATATACATAGGGGAATATAACCTTCTTCACCGTTTAGAAATGAAGACCGACTCACCAAAAAAATAAAATAAAAAAATGAATATACTATTTTTTTTTTCTTTTGATATTCTTGAAATTTTACATGCCATATATAATCTTTTAAATTGAATTAATAACTTTTTAACACATTTTTTAATGGTTGGATGCACATACAAATACAGGGTTTACATATAATTAACAAAATGTAACAGAAGGATCAAGTAACTTAGAGTATGAATCTTGATTAAATAATATTCCATGATGTACATTTTTTAAAGGTTAAAGGGTTAAATTGGAAGTTAAAATTGCGAAAATATATAAACAAAAGTTTATTAATTTATTCAGTGTCGTAAAATATTGAGATAATGAACAATAAAAAAAAATTAAGTTTCACATAGAAATCATGTTAACAGGGTAAACTTTAAGTTATTAACCTAATCTCCATGCAAAACTCAATATTTTCTACTATTTGATATCCCAATAATTTATACACATTATTAAATAAATTTCCATCAAGTTTTGAAGATTTGAAAATTTTCTAGCCATTTTTCAAATTTTTATGAATTTCTTTTAATTTTTTGCATTATTAATTATTAAAAATATAAGCACTTTATGAAAAATTCCAAGTTTTAACACTATGGTATCAGAGATAATAATAAAAGCTATGATTGAGCCTTACCTATCAGCTTAAGCTTTTAGGTCAATTGGTTCCATGACATGGTATTAGAGCCACTTAGACCTAAAGGTCGAGGGTTCGAATCTTGGCAATTCCATTTGTTGATTAAAATTGAACACAAGACATGGTGGGCCTGTGTTATACATGCTTCAAGCCCAAGGGGCATTCGCGCGCGGGGGAGTGTCAGAGATAATAATAAAAGCTATTATTGGGCCTTGCCTATCAGCTTAAGCTCTAGGTCAATTGGTTTCATGACATGATATCAGAGCCACTTACACCTAAAGGTCGAGGGTTCGAATCCTGGCAATTCCATTTGTTGATTAAAATTCAACACGAGACATGGTGGGCCTGTATTATACATGCTTCAAGCCCAAGGGGCATTTGCGCGCGGGGGAGTGTCAGAGATAATAATAAAAGCTATTATTGGGCCTTGCCTATCAGCTTAAGCTCTAGGTCAATTGGTTTCATGACATGATATCAGAGCCACTTAGACCTAGAGGTCGAGGGTTCGAATCCTGGCAATTCCATTAGTTGATTAAAATTCAACACATGATAAGGTGGGCCTGTATTGTACACGCTTCAAGCCTAGGGGGCATTCATGTGCGGGGGAGTGTCAGAGATAATAATAAAAGATATGATTGAGCCTTACCTATCAACTTAAGCTTTTAGGTCAATTGGTTCCATGACATATGGTCCGATGTATTTTAATTAACCAACATACAAAATTTCAAATAAAAATTCGAAGGATAAATGAGTTTTTAAGAGTGCATTTGATGATAGACTAATTTTGTTAATATCGTGAAATCATATGTCTTATTTTGTAAGAATTCAAACTACAAGTATCATTTTGCCAATGGCTGAAATCACAGGATTTATTTTTGTACTTGTCCCATATTTTTATAACAAGTTGGACGGTTTCAAAATTATGCCTGTCTGATATACTTCTATAAGACAAAGCTAGGGAGCAAATTAATCGACCAATCACGACACAACAAATAATAATAATAATAATACCCCCTCAGTCTTTGTGGTAATTATAGAAAAGGCCTAGCCAATTAGGTGTAAATTCGTTTACCACCGACCACTACAAGAAACATGCGAATTAGCGACCGAATTTCCAGGGGAATCGATGGCTAAATGCTGTCTGACACTGAAATTCCATAAAAAGCGACGGAAATGAAAAGATCTCTAAGTTGCTGATCGCTGAAAGTTTAAGATTGTTTTTCATTGAAAACAGTTGCTAAGTTTGAGACCAAACGTTAATTCCAAATGTTAGTTGCTAATTTAGCGACCAAATCGGCAACTAAATATTGATCTCATATAGGCATCTACCTGGCAATTCGATTATGGTTGTTTGCTTATGGATCACCTTGGGAAGATAGTCTCGGTAATCGTGACATTTATTTTTTCCTCGATAATTTTTTTATGTGTGTGACGTATGGAAGCATGGCAGCTGGCATCTTCCGGACCCTTTGGATCATGTTACGGAAGCTATTTAGGCTTCAGTTCATCATTTTACTGGGTCTGATGATATTCTGGATCAGATCGGTTAGAGATTTTCAAGTCAGTTTTCTATCAAATATTGTTAGCTTAACATTCAAACTCCTTCTCCTCGTGTTACTTGGTGGCATTTTGTCCGGGATGCTATCATTTTCCCTCAGCATGGTTTTATTTGTGGTTAGCTATTCATGATAGGCTTCAGGTTCGGGCCAAGTTGTGTAGTTAGGATGTTTGTAGCTCACCTTTGTGTCTTTTTTGTCAAACGGAGCTTGAAACAACTGAGCATTTCTTTTTTGATTGCTCTTTTTCTGCTTCTATTTGGGTTTTGATTCTTTAGAAGTGTTTGATTTCTCATTCTCCGCTTTCTTGGTACCGAGAAGTGAGTTGGATGGTTCGACATTCGAGTGGCAAGAGTAGTTTGGGCCATATTCGTCATGTGGCTTTTGCTACGGCTGTTTATTGGTTGTGACGGATGTAATTGTTTATTGTTTTGAGCTCTTTTGGAAATAAAATTTTTTCAGTTACCAAAAAAAATATTATTATTGCTATTATAAGATTATTAATCATTTTATGGAATCATAACAAATACTGAAGCATTCCAATAGAGTTAATTTAATTTGGAACATATAATTATAAATGACAAGTTACTGATAGCATATAATTTTCTAAAAATCACTCATGGTACAAAAATTTTGCACCTACTAATATAATGAAACATGAACTTCAAAACTAGACATCAAAATACATAAACATTAAACTCTACTACCATAAAAGTTAAAATAACTGTTAATCAATGAAAATCACCTTTCACTTCACTTTTAGTCCGTAAAAAATGCCACATCACCTCCCGCTAACTTTTGATCAAATTATATCAAATTGTCTTCTAATTCTACCTTTCAACTGTGTCTTTAGTTCTGCTGCCACCTTTGCCTCCTCTTCCTTCATCAGGGCAACAATCGTTCCTATAACTTCACCTCATCATTGCCACTCTCTTCCATCGCCGACTCTGATGCTTTCTTCATCTAGCATCACGGTCACTCATCTTTGTTTTTATCTTCTCCCACCGTCTTCGCCACCTCTTCTTTATCCCTCTCCATAGCTGATCTCTCTCTCAAAAAAAATTGAAAGATCACATGTTGTTAGAAGTTCTAAATAATGTTAGAGTGTCTTTGGCTTGATGAGTTTTGAGAGTGGTCCAAATCTAGCTTTTTAGCCATTTCGTTGGAACCATAGCTTTGTTTAAGTTGCCTCTTAAAGCAACGTCTTTTGCAGAGTAGAGTATGGTCAGTGGGTGATTTTGAACCTCTCTGAATTCCACCATGCTTGCACCTCTACAACTTCGATTTCGAATCTCCCTTTCTTCCATTATCTGATCTATTAATTCGTTTACTACTAGTAACTTCTCTTCTGTATAATTAGCTTATGTTGCGTATATAAGAGATTGCAAAACAATAGATATATAGTTAAAAATTAATTTTTAAAGTATATAATCAATAACTTGTTTTACATATCCACTGTCATTTGCTCTAGTGTTGCTATTTGGTGATAGAGTTGGAAAAACCCTTGATGGTATTGAATTGAAGTTGGGTATTTATACCCAACAATACTAATGGAAAATACATAAATAAATCCCTATACAAATTCTATTATGATACAACAATACAATGAATGTATATTCATATCACACCCCCTCAAGTTGAGAAGGCGGTGAAACGATACTTAACTTGTCCCGTAATGATTGAAAGCGTGCCTTTGAGAGAGCTTTGGTAAGAAGATCTGCAAGTTGTACTTCTGTTGGCAAGTAGCGCACAAAGAGAGTCTTTGATACCACCCATTCCCGGACAAAATGGAAATCAATCTCAAGATGTTTTGTACGGGAATGGAAAATCGGATTCGCAGTTAGATAGGTGGCACTTAAGTTGTCACACCAAAGTGTCGGAGCTTGATGTAAGGGAAAACCAATATCAGATAGAAGCATAGAGATCCAGGATAATTCAGATGTGGTACTAGCCAACGCATGTATTTAGCTTTTTTCGACAATCTAGAAACTGTGTGTTGCTTTTAAGAAACCCAATAAACCAAATTGTCACCCAGAAAGATAGCAAAGCCTGTAGTGGAGCGACGATCATCGGGTTCACCCCCCTAATCGGAATCTGAATATCCCTGCAACAAAGATTGACCACTTGGTTTGAATATTAAACCATACGAAGGAGTGGCCTAAAGGTATCGAAGAATCCGCTTGACAGCCTGCCAATGTAGTTCAATAGGGGCATGCATGAATTGAGCTATTTTATGCATAGCAAATGCAATATTAGGTCATGTGATGGTTAGATACTGAAGACCGCCAACAACAATTCTATACAGAGACCCATCAGTCAACAAAGCACCCCTTAAAGCCGTAGGTTTGGACGAGTTACAAGCTGGTGTATTCAAAGGCTTACACCCAGACATCTCAGACCGCACAAGTAAATCCCTGCTGTATTTACGCTGATTCACATAGAGACATTTATTGACCCACTGCATCTCTAATCCTAGAAAATACTCCGCACATCCCAGATTCTTAATGGCAAATTGTTTCTGTAAGTAAGCAACCAAGGACTGTAGGTGGGATGTATTATTGCTAAGCAGTAACAAATTATCAACATAAATCAGGCAAAACAGCACAACATCACCAGAACGAAACATATACAGAGACATATCAGCTTTAGAGCAACGGTATTCAAAATCAAGTAAAGCAATGGTAAGCCTCTTATGCCACATACGGGGAGATTGTTTGAGGCCATACAAAGATTTTCGAAGTGCACACGCAAAGGAGGGTCAAGTTGGATCAACAAAACCTGTAGGTTGTTGCATAAAGACTTTCTCCTTAAGGTCACCGTGGAGAAAAGCATTAGAGATGTCAAGATGCAACATGTGCCATGATAAAGAAACAGCTAAAGACAACACTCAGATAGTGGACTGAAGGTATCCGTAAAATCCGTCCCGGGTCTCTGATGATAACCTTTTGCAACTAATCTTGCCTTATACCAGTCCACTGAACCATCGGCCTTCTTTTTGGTTTTGAAAACCCACTTGCAGCCAATCACATTCGCATTTGGGGGTGTAGGTACCAATTCCCAGGTGCCATTCATAATTGATGCATTAAACTCTTTTGCCATGGCAGTGAGCCAATAAGCAGTCTTAACAGCCTCTGAATAAGTTACTGGGTCAACCTCGTCGGCCTTGGTATGAAAAACACATGGGTGAGATGATCCTATAAGAGATCGAGTAATCCTTCTGCGGGCAGTAGGGGCTGGTTGGGTCGGAACAGCCTTTGGAGCTGGTGCAACTTCTGTTAAGTCAACTACAAGGGATAGGCCTAGAGATTTAATGGTGGTACTTGGGGATTTGAGGGGTTCGGTCGTGATATGTGGTTGTAGAGAAGGGATGACTGGTGGTGAGGTAAGGGGTTCATCGGCTATAGATGTGGCGGTGTGGACGGGTGAACCAGGGGAGAGCGACGGGTTGGGTGCTGTTTGGGTTGGCTCGGGTTGTGGAGGTTTAGACGGTGGGGACTGTGGAGAAGGGGTATGGTGAGGAGATGTGAGGGGGAGAGATTGCTGGTTTGGTAGGACAGTTGTAGGTAGGTGAAGGACAAGAGAAGTATTGGTGGCTGTGGTATGCGGATCACGGTGCCGAGTATGCTCCTGATACGGGAAGACCTGTTCATCAAAAAGCACATGGCATGAGACATAAATTTTGCCAGAAGAAAGATCTAAGCAACAATATCCTTTATGTAAATGACTATATCCAACAAAAATACATGGGCGAGAATGATAATCCAGTTTGTTTTCATTTTTTTTTTCCCTCTGTATTTAGATGTAGGGCTTGATGGTTTTACATAGTTAATGACTTAATGGTCCTAATTCTTCTTCCCTTATTTAATATGTTTAAAACTTTAAATGCTACAATTCATATTTAGATATACCGAGAATATATGTTGAATATGTATTAGCCAATTAGTTTTTATTTGTTATCATATTAGTGGTATATTCAAATTGTATTTATGAAATATTAATTGTGATTATAAAAAATTTTATATCTTAAATATTGTTATACATTTACATTATATTTATGTTATATATATGGTATATTTATTCTATATTTACTGAATATTTACTTATATTTTTAGAATATTGAATTTTAGATATTTGTGGTATATAAATTTATTTTGACGACCGAATGTGAATTGATATTGTTTGGAGTTTTCTTTTTGCTGGAAGAGAAGAGAGTTTTATATTTACAAATTCTTTTAATATCTTATTTTTCTATCTATATGTTAGTTACATAAGAAATCTATTTAGTATATTTTTAATATATTTATAATAGTTATCTTATCTATTTTTATATTATCAATTTATGATATTTTAGCTAAGAAATAGGGATTTTATTGATTCTTTTATTGTCCTCATACTAATAAAAATATTGTTTTCATATTTTGGTTATTAAAAACTTTATTATTAAACATGGGCCATTTTAAAGAATTTTTCAAACAAACATGCTAATTTTCCATTTATAAAAGTCGGAGAGTCCTTATATATTACAAAATGAAAACACTAATTTTCTTGCATAAATAATTTATTTAAATCTTAATTTGCTTTATAATATTTGATAAACAAATCCTGAATTATATCCTACCAACCCAACACTGACCTTATCACGTTTAACAACTTTTTATGCTTTCTCGTATTTCGCAAACATGAAATTTTTGTCCCAATTAATCTCAATTATTATCTCTGCAATCATGTATTTTTTCCTGAATTCTCTTAATAGTTTACCCAATAAGTGTATAATAGTTTGTCTCGTAATTAGATCAGTATATAATCAATTACTACCCATTACTTTTCGAAGCGAAATGAATTTATCAAGAGAAATAAAAATATGAGATAAGACTAAAAAATTTTATTATTAAGCTAGTTCATATAATGCATTCCAATAAAAATTAATAGATAAATATTTTTTATTTTTCTAATATGCTTTTTATTTTTTCAATATTTATATTACGCATGTGTTAGTATTTTATTAATTAGAAGGATTTATATAAACCGGATGCGTGATAAAATTGTTCCAATAAAAAAATGGTCCCACCTTATTATTTTAATCTTTATGGTATTTTAGTCTTTTAGGGAGTACTATAAATACTTCATCCATTTGTTAGTTTGAGAACCTTTTAGCTTTTAGTTTTTGGTTCAATTTTTCTCTACTCTCATAAAACTCTATTCTCCTAATATTTTTATATTTCATTAATTAGAAGGATTTATATAAATCAGATAAATAATAAAATTGTTCGGATAAAAAAATTGCCCCACCCTTTGAAAGTACCTTCTTGACCATATATGGACCTTCCTAGTTATGCTTGAATTTCCCCCGCACATCCGTATTGGTCTGTTTCATCTGTTTAAGTACCAAATCCCTAGCTTTGAGTGGGTGTTTCCGATGACGGACTTTACTGTTATAAGCCCTGGCTATTAGCTACTGATACATCTGCAAATGATCTAAAGCCTGAAGACGCTTCTCATCGATCAATGCCAACTGCTCATATATCGACTGAATCCATTCAGACTCTGGCAACTCCGCTTCCTTGACTATCTTTAATGATCTAATCTCGGTTTCCACTGGTAAGACAGCTTCCATCCGATAGACCAATGAGTACGGTGTCTCTCCGGTAGGAGTTCTGACACTTGTTCTATATCCCCATAAGGCAAATGGCAACATGTCAGCCTAATCTCTGTAGGTGACTACCATTTTCGACAAAATCCTCTTGATAGACTTATTGGCCGCTCGGTGATACGGAAATGATCTATGATGTTCAACCCCTTTTTCCTGGAACAATTATGCTGTTGCTCCCTGAACTAATATAAGTATTTTTTTTTTAAATTTTAACAAGTTTTTTTTATTTTTTTTAATGTTTATATTTCATTAAATTGAAGGATTTTTTTTTTTTTTTGAAATAATACCACTTCATTAATTCAAATCATTCTGTAATACAGAAAGAATAAAGAGAGGTGGTTCACCAAACCACTCCCCAACTGTCGCTGAATAAGCCGCCTGAGCCAATCTATGGGCGACTTGATTCGCAGACCTACGAACAAATTGAAAAGAAACCCCTCCTATTATTCTAGCCAACTCTAGACAATCATCAAGAATAAAACCCAAAGAAGTATTTATTTGGCCTCGAGATTGAAGGTAGTTAACAATGCCTTGAGCATCCATTTCAATTATAATAGGCAAGAACATCATCTCTTTTAGCCAGGAAAGCGCTTCCCGACATGTCATAGCCTCCGCCTCTGCAGCTGAAGATGCTCCATACAGACGAACACATTTGGCGGCAACCATTTGGCCCGATGAGTTCCTAATAATTAGACCTGCTCCGACATCTCCTTGCTGAGCAAAATAACTGGCATCAATGTTGCACTTGAATATCCCCGAAACCGGCCGCTGCCACTTCACCCTGGTTTCATGGACGTTGCCGGCAGCATTTGCAGCTGCTGCTGCAACAGGCTGAGCCAATCTCCATTCCTGAATTGTTGACGCAGCAGTCCACCTGATCCGGCTTACTTCCACGGGTTCCTGCTGCCAAATCAGCCCATTCCTTGCCGTCCAAACACCCCAAGCACTGGCTATCACTTGAGTCCACTCGGTTTCTGACAATGAGACTGCCGAGATCCATTGCGCCAATGACAGCCCCTGCTGCAACTGATTTACTGCTGGAAGATCCGCCCAGATAGCCGAAATCGTGGGACAACAGAACAAGACATGCTTAATCGTTTCTTCCGTAGTATTACAAAGGCCGCAACCATCATCTACTGGTACACCCCGCCGTTGGAGATTGCCCTTGGTCGGTAAACAACAAGTAACACATCTCCACCAAAAATTTTTAAAACGGGGGGGTATATGTAGTGTCCACAATAGTTTCCAGTGAGTCGACATGATATCATTACGAATACGATATCTTTGCATTAGAGCATAATAAGCACTTTTCACCGTGTACAGGCCCTTTTCCTCATACACCCATCTCACTCGATCTGGCTTTTTAGAATACGGTAGAGGGATTTTTCTTATTAGATCCACATCCCGTTGATGAAACAATGCTTGAATCAGTGGCATATTCCAAGTCTGTTGTTCTGGCATCATTAATTCACTAACATTCATATTCTCCATGCCCGCTATCAATGGCGTCTGTACCATAGGGGATTCGGCATCCGGGAGCCATGCCACATGCCAAACTCTCGTACTTGTCCCATCACCTATGACTGATCGGACCCCATGTCGAACTAGAGGGACAGCTACTACAAGACTTTTCCATAGGTAACTATCATTGTTCCTATACACACCATGAAGAACATTATAATTTGGATAATACTTTGCCTTCATTAACCGACTCACTAAGGCTTCCAGTTGCACCAGCAATCTCCAAACCGAGCGACCAAGTAAAGCTAAATTATACTCTTTTAGCTTGCGAAAATTTAATCCCCCATCATCCTTCGGTTGACATAATTTGTTCCAGGTCATCCATCGAACCCCTCTTCTGCAAGACACGTTATTGTCCCACCAAAAAGCATTGAGCATTTTCTCCAATCTATCACAAAGGCCACACGGTAAAAGGAATGTCCCCAACGCATAAACTGGTAAGGCTTGAGCCACTGATTTAAGAAGGACTTCTTTCCTTGCCTGTGAGATCCCTCTTTTACTCCACCCTTGAATGCGGTTAGCTAATTTATCCACCAAGTACTGAAATGTAGTTGTTGGGCTTGGACCAATCGTCGAAGGAAGGCCCAAATACATGCCATGGGAAGAGACACTTTGGACCTGGAAAATATCACATATACTGTTCCGTACCTCCATTGCTGAATTCATACTGAATAGGATACTCGATTTTTCAAAATTAATTACCTGTCCCGAAGCCTGCATGTACAACTCAAAGCCTTGCTTTAATCGGATGGCCTCTTCCAAGTTTGCGCGGAAGTAGAAAATGCTGTCATCTGCAAAAAATAGGTGAGAGATAGCTGGTGCATTTGTCCGTGCAATAAGCCTCTATCTACCCAACCATTCAGCAAAGATGACAACCCTTCTGCACAGAACAAAAATAAATATGGAGAGATGGGATCCCCTTGACGAACCCCACAACTAGGTGCAAAACTCCGAAAATCCGCTCCTCTATATGCTATATTGTATGTTACGGATGAAACACACTTCATAATCAGTCCAACGAAAGCAACCGATAAACCCAACCTCAGCATCATCGCTTCCACAAAATCCCATTCTACTAGATCATAAGCCTTTGAGAAGTCGATTTTCAAAGCCCCAAAACCAACACGGCCCTCCGCTTGCGATGCAAAAAATGGCTTAACTCAAATGTAATCATTACGTTATCGAAAATTAACCGATTTGGGATAAATGCACTCTGATTTTCCGATATTAGCAACTGCATATATGGCTGTAAACGAGTAGCAATGCATTTTGAAATAGCTCTCATAATAACATTACAAAGCGAAATTGGTCGTAAATCTGTCACTTTCCTCGGCTTACTTTTCGTCGGAATCAAAACTATCGTTGTGGCATTGAGTTCTTCGGGAATAAAAGAATTATTCAAGTAGTACAAACAAAGCTTAGTGATATCTCCCCCAACTATATCCCAATAATATTGGAAAAACCCCGGATTAAACCCATCTGGACCTGAAGCTTTATCTGGATGCATATTGAAGAATGCTCGTTTTACCTCATCCGCTTCAAAAGGCCTCATTAAATCCCAGCCCATGTCATCGGTAGTTTTATTTTGTACCCCTTGAAGGATCGGCTCCATATTCCCCCCTTTTGCTTGATAAATGCTTTGGAAATAGTCCTGCACATGTTGCTCCAGACCCTCTCCCCAAGTTAACGTTACCCCATGCTCATCCTCCAAAGATTTAATTTGGTTTTTCTGCTGCCTAAACGTCGCACTTCGGTGGAAAAAAGTTGTATTAACATCGCCGTTACTAAGCCACAATTTTTTTGCCCTCTGCTGCCAATATGCGTTCTGTTGTTGTAACAACTGATTATACTAGTGCTTAAGCTGTCCAATTTGGTCCACGCTGCTGTCATCTTCCCCCATGCTCAACGTTTGCAGCTGCTGTCTACATTGCTTCAGCTTGCGATGAAAAAAATTTCGGTAATCATGGCTCCAATCACACAGCGCTCTACTACAAGCTTTCAGTTTCAGCATCACGTCTCAAACCAAATCGCCTACTGCTGCAATTTCCGTCCAGGCTTTAAAAATCACATCACGGCATTCCGGGATGCCTCTCCATGCATTCTCAAACCGAAATGGAGGACAAAATGATTGAGCTCTTTCCGAGGACTGTAAAATCAGAATGGCGTGATCAGATTTTACTGCAGGAGCCACCACGACTTGCATCTGCGGAAATTGATCCATCCAATCGACCCGAGCCAACACTCGATCCAACCGTTCCTTTAACACCACCCTTCCATTATGCCATCTTTGCCATGTAAATCTAGGTCCACTGCTCCCCAAATCTATTAACTGACATTGACTAATTGTGTCCTGAAATCCATGTAATAAGTGTAACGGTTGAGGTTGACCACCCCACTTCTCCTCCGCTGAGACCATATCATTGAAATCACCGAAAATACACCACGGTAGCGTTGCAATGTTAGCCAACCGAAGTAAGCAATCCTAAGAGTCTCTTCGTCGATTCCGTTCAGGAAAACCATAAAAGCCCCTCAATCTCCAATTACCCATATTCTGCCGGACTACCACATCAATAAAATTAACATCCGATGAAAGTAATTCAATCATCCCTTCATCCTTCCATAGAAGAGACAACTCTCCCCCATGATTCACATGTGGAACATACAGAAAATCGCAGAATCCTAATTTGGTACACACAGCCTCGACTTTACTACGATCAACTTTAACTTCCATTAAAAACACCACCCTAGGTCTGTATGCAAAAATCACATCCTGCAGTTCGTGAACTGTCGCCGGACGACCCAATCCCCGACAGTTCCAACTTAGGCAATTCATGGCTGTCGGCGGGCCCCCATGGGACCGGCCGATATCTCAGGTTGTGGTACAAGATCCGTTTCCATTACCTCCGTATTCGAGTCATGGTTTTGCTCCCCCGTTTCCAACCTCTTCCGTTTAGGATCCAGTATTACTATTGTTCTTTGTTCATTAATCATCTGTTGTGCCTGGAGTTCCTGTACTGTCAAGAGGTCCACAAAACCACCTTGTTGGGTCCGCGCCTGAGAAGATATAACCTGCAGATTCGGTCCCAACCTCAACCATGGCACAGACATAATTTCCATCCTTTTTGGGACTGCCCTCATTTCCACACCGAATAATTTTTCAACATTCGGGTTGCCCAGTGCTCGATAAGCTGCACAAGTATGCTCACTATGGCCCAAGACTCCACAGAAGAAGCAAAATAAGGGGAGTTTCTCATACTTAAACTGAACCCAAAACCATTCCGTCGAGTTTCGACCAAGTCGCATTCTCTTTTTTAAAGGTTGACGTACATCTAAGCGAACCCTAACACGTAAATATCCTTTAAATGGTGCAACAAAATCTTGAGGGTCCCCGTTTACAAATTTGCCAATATATTCTGCCACAGTTCTCACTACCCTTTCCATGCGAAAACCCACCGGCAATCCATGCAATTGTACCTAAAATTCAGCAAAACATAGTTCCACAGAATACAGTTCTTGCATTGTAAAGATTCTTTCAAAAACTAACAAGCGATTTTCAAAACTCCACGGACTATTCCTTATAACCGGATTCAGATCAAAGGCATGATTAAATTGGAACAAATACCTAGACTGTTCCAATGGTGTTATCGATACTCCATCCACTGGTTTCCAAACTTTAGCCAATGTAACTCGCATTCCATCGGTGTTCAGTTCCTTATCTGTGAGGAATCGGCCTACAATACTTAGGCTAAGATCATATTGCTGTGTTTCCTCTTCCGCAAGAACAATTACAGGTTCGCCTTCTTCTTCTGCCAATCTCATCTGCTCGTATTCCTTAGCTATGGCGTCTGCATCCAGCGTACTGGCCATGCTTTTATATTGAACGCAATCCAGCCACAGGCAGGTATTACGTGCAGTGCTTATGTCTCCACAGGTGCGCTAATCACAAGAGGAGGGGTATGACAACAGGAGAGGGAAAGGTTACTGGTGATACTGATATGAAATCAGAGATTAATCAAAGGGAAAATCCAAAACCCTAATATGGGGTAGAACATAAAACCCTAGCTTAGGGTAGAGGGCAATTGAAGGATTTATATAAATTAGATAAATAATAAAATTGTTCGGATCAAAAAATAGCCCCACCTTATTTAAAATAACCAATTCCTTTTTTTCTTCCATCAATCTTTCATTAACTTTACTTTCCTTATTTCTTTCCCTAGCGCATAATAGATAAGTAGCATATCTCTTTAATTGTTTGTTTGGTAGCTGAGTCACTAAAGAAGTCGCCTTAGACTGCGTTCTTTGTATTAATTAATTAATAAAGACAAAAGTCGATCGTTCAAATTAAATCAGAAAAGTTAAAGATACTGCTTTTCTTTTCTTTTCTTTTTCTTTTTTCTTTTTTTTTTAAAAAAAAAAAAAAGAATTCACGGTGGAAGGACAACAATTAGTGGACAATGATAAAGCTATATATCACATGAAGCAATTATAAATTGGAGAAATTTTAGTATACATCCAGCACACTAGTGGCGAAATCGGAATGTGATATTTGGAGGGTTGCATGGTGACTTTCCGGTGATCGCAGGTCAATATCTTCAAAAACAAATTCTAAACGATTGTAGATCAATGGAAGAAATCAGATCTGTTAGTTTGCTTAAAAATTTAAGATTGTTCACATCAATCCCTGTGGAAAAACGACACTTGGACTCAGCACCATACTACAACCGATCTAATGCACTTATTAGTGTCGTATTTGGAGACAACAATTAATTCATAATTGTTTCTTTGCCAGATGAATAACTTATAGGAGGGATACCAAAAAAAAAAAAAAAAGCCTAATAAGAGGGAGCTTTAATTGTATCTAGACGTAATAGTGGCGGAGTCTCATCTAATTTTATGGGGCTACATATTATTTAACATTTTTTTCAATTGTTAATGGTTAAAAAAAAAAAAAAAAAAAAAAAGAACCTACAACATTCATTATATTATTAAATTTAGAAAAAAAAAATTAAGAAAATATGGAATATGATGTAATGCTAATATTATAGATAATTAAAATGTTACTAAGAGATTTTATTTTTTTGTAATAGTAATAATAATCTAATTTTCAAAGTTAAACAACAGTACTACTTTTGTTGCTTTTCCGTGGAAAAATTAATTTAATATAATAATTTTTTTCCTTTTGATATTCCTACCATATATAATAAGCTTTTCAATTGAATTAATAATTTTTTTTAAAACATTTCTCATTGGTTGGATGCGCATATACATTATATAGGGTTTACATATAGTTATCAAAATCAAACTGAAGGATCAAGCAACTGAATTAGTGTATGAATCTTGATTAAATTATATTCCATGATTATACATTTCCAAAGCTTGAGTGTTGGCACTACAATGAAGAAATACATAAAACAAAGTATATTAATTTTTGTATATTTCTCCAAAATTTCAGCAGACAATTTAATAGTGTGCTTACTGGAAAAAAAAAAAAGAAAAAAAAAAAAGATGAGTGGACAACAGTCTAGAAGGCATTACAATGCATAAATAACGAAATTATATACTTTTGCAAGATAAAGCTAGGGAGCAAATTAATCGACCAACCACGACACAACAAATAATAATGCACTAAGGCATAATAATAATAATAATAATAATAATAATAATAATAATAATAATAATAATAATAAAACCCCCTCGGTCTTTGTGGTAATTACAGAAAAGGCCAAGCTAATGAAGTGTAAATTGGTTTGCCACCGACAAGTATTATTCATATAAATGTACAAATAAGTGAAGTGATGATGGAGTTGACTGAGGAATACTGTGAGAATTGGGAAGAAAACTGAAAGGAGAAAATGAGGAGATCAAACAATGTGGTGGCTTTGGTTTTAGTGTTGATGATATTTAGTAAAATGAAGTATAACTGTAGAGCAGCTATGCTAATGGATCAGAGAAACTCAACTACAATGGAATTAATTGGTGAGGAGCTGGATTTGGAATTTGAATTTGTGATAGATTCTCCCTTTGTTAGAATGCTTGATGCTAATACAGATCCCAAGGGGGAAAAAGCCAACAACCAGAACCAACAAATTTACATATGTAAACCAGGTCAGAGCTCTAATTGTTGCCCACCTTACAAATATCCTAAATGCTAGTTCGTTATATTCTTATCTCATCAATTTCTCTCTCTCTCTCTCTCTATATATATATATGTTTGAGTTGGTTTTTAATAATCAGTTGCGGAGCAACACACTACGTACGTACCATTGTAAAATTTCTGTTTAATTGTTTCTTGATTCATGGACTGATTGTGTAACATTTGCAATTTCTGTTCAATTCAGAGTGAAATGTTCTATTTCTTCATAAAATCGATCTACTTCATCTTCTCTTTTCCTTTTTAATTTTTCATTGTTATTGCTTGAACTACACCTTTAAGGTCTAAATATTTTCATTTAAATACTTATTCTGTGCTATATATGAACGCATTATAGGTAAAAAAAAAAAAAAAAAACGACATTCTCATTTTGTTAATAAGTGAAATATATTTTTTTTAAGTAAATCCAATTAATCTGTTTGAAATTGCTCACACAATGTTTAAGTGGCTCTATTATCGATTAAAATTTTCTGCTTATGCTATAGATCGAACTCAAAATCTAATTTCACTGGTTGAAAAACTCTTACATTTGAGTCAACCTTAATTGTTGGTGATTCAAATTTAATTTTTTTATTTTTCGTTATATTTTTTATGATATTGTACATGGTTTTTAATTCCGGATCAGTTATCGAACCGGTGAAAGGATGAATTCCTAGATTTTAGATTGAAATCAAATACACCGGAATCGAACCAGATTTAAGAAATATATAAAAATAATAATATCTTTATGCTGTTTATATTTATAACATATGAAAATTTGAACATTTTTATTATAATTTTTTATACTTAAGGATTTTAAACACAATGCATTAATTAAAAAACCTTAATATATTTAATATAATTTTTATAATTACAATTAAATGTCAATTTAATTTAAAATAATTTAAAAATTAAAATTTTATTTTATTTTAATTAAAAAAATCTAAAAATAATAACAACATTATTAATTAAAATAATTTTCTTCAAAAAAAAGCCTAGTCGAACCGGAAAACCAATCCGGTTCACAGTTTTTTGGTTCGACCGACCATTGATCAAATTTTGACCAGTGTACAAAAAGACTAAAAACCGACCGGGCGGACCAGCCGATCCGATTTTCAAAACTATGATATTGTGTGTAGTTCCAATTAGGATTGCAATCTCAAGGGCTTAAATACATACATGAGTTGTAAAGGAATACAAATACTACAACTTTATTTGGTTTAATTGTTGTTGTTTGTTGTTTTCTGTTGCAATTAGCTCTTTACTGATTAATAAGTGTTTGATATAATTATAATAAACTGTTGCCGTTGGAATGTAAAATAAAAAATGTAAACATGTTGTAAATAAAATCAAATGAATATGTAATGCAATATTTTAGGAGATAGAATAATTACAAAGGGAATAAAGCTTAGACCATAAATTACTACAAAAACTTATATTCGGCAATTCACACCTTTAATCCACGATGTATATATCACATAATATAAATTATTCCCTCTGTTTTTAATTATATGATGTTTTATGTTTTTCACTTTGTTCTTTTTTATTTGACACTTTACATTGCCAATGCATTTTTTACTATGTTTTTTCATATTTACCTTTATTTAAAGTATGAGAGAGATTCATTATCTAATGCAAAAAAATACTACATTAAGTTTTGATAATTAAGAAGAAAGAGAATTTTTGTATAAAAAATAGAGTTTTAGGAAAGAAGTATTAAGGGTAAACTAGTCATTTTTGTAACCTAATTAATGCTTCATTGGTCTTAGTGAATAACCTTGAACATCATATATTAAAAAATGGAGGGAGTATTTGCTATGAAAAGAACTTCAGCTATCATTATAAAGCTAATTACTTCGCACATTCGAAAGTTCTTTTTATATATATAAGTCAGCAATCTTTACTTTAAATGGTTATAAAAATGGTGTTGCTGCTATTTGAGGTTTTTTTCTTTCTACGGTACTTTGTTTGAGGTTAAAGAGGATGATGATTTAGTTAGTTTTGCTCCAGGGCGCAACAATTATTCTGCAAAAGTTTCAAAATATAAACAGTTCATGGAAGCAGTAGTTGTTTTATCCTAAAATTAGCAACAACAACTATGTTTCAAGTCTAACCAAACACTCCAACACCTCCTATTTGTGAAAAAATAGAAAACAACAGTTGTTGGAGGAGTAAATAAACAATCTCTAACAAGGATAAAGATAATTAATAAATAACCAAAATACAAACTTAAATGAGGTATAAGTTAGCTGAATTATTTGTTAATTCAAAAGACGGAACAATCGTCATTAATTGGGATATACATAGGGGGATATAACTTTCTTCACCGTTTAGAAATGAAGACTGACTCACCAAAAAAATAAAATAAAAAAAAGAAGATTGACTGCTTTATGAATGTGCAACGAAGAAGAAAGCTGAGCCTTCAAAATCACTAGCGTTAAAGAACCGTACTATTTTAATTTCTTTCCTTTTTTAAAAAAGTTTCACGAGGTGAACCGGTTCGGCCGGCATCATCGTGGCGAGCACCTTCAAGTCCAAATCCATAAACAGACTAATTCCAGCTCAAGGTATGTCGGGCCTATTTTTGGGTGTATCTCTCCCAAAGGTATTACTATGTACGTAAGGATTTGAAACCAAGACCCCTTTACCTTTTGGTGGAAAGATAAAATGAATATACTTTTTTTTTTCTTTTGATATTCTTGAAATTTTACATACAAATTTTATATAAGCTTTTAAATTGAATTAATAACTTTTTAACGCATTTTTTATTGGTTGGATGCACATACAAATACAGGGTTTACATATAATTAACAAAATTAACAAATACAGGGTTTACATATAATTAAAAAAATTGAACCGAAGGATCAAGTAACTTAGAGTATGAAATCTTGATTAAATAATATTCCATGATATACATTTTTTAAAGCTTGAAGGGTTAAATTGGAAGTTAAAATTGCGAAAATATATAAACAAAAGTTTATTAATTTATTCAGTGTCCTAACTGCAGAAAGAGAAAAAAAGAAAGAAAGTGGATAATAGTCTAGAATGCATTACAGTGCCTAAATTATATATCTGACTTAATACATTTTTTACTCCTTTTAACTTGTGCAGAAAAATTACCTGCCCTATACGATTTTAAATTTGACAATTCTACCTTTCCAAGTTGATTAAAATGTGTATTTACAGCTATTATATCCTAGGTGCCATTGATGTGGCCGAGAGCGTATATTCATGTATTACTCAACCATGTTGGCACCACGTAGGATACAATGAGTGCAAATACTCATTTTCATCAAGTTGGAAGAGCAGAAAGTTCAAACTCAAACCTAAATGGACTATGAGATATTTTTAAGGATAAGTACAAAAAATAAACCCTTTTCGATCCTTTGCAAAATGGTACCTATGGTTTAAAATTTTACAAAATAAACCTGTGGTTTCACAGTGCTAACATGAATAATTTATCGTCCAATACACTCCCTAAAAACTCACTTATTCTTCGAATTTTCACCTGAAATTCCGCGTGCTGGTTGATTAAAGTATAATGAACCTTGATGACAAAGTTCATACATTTTTGGAAAGTTCATGTATTTTTTTTAATTAATAATAAGAGAAAAAGAAAAAAATTACAAAAAATAGAAAAAAGGCCAAAATTTTTTAAAACTTTGTAACATATTTTTAAATAATATGTATAAAATATTGAGATAATGAACAATTAAAAAAAGAATTAAGTTTCACATAGAAATCAGGTTAACAGTGTAAACTTTAAGTTCTTAACCTAATCTCCATACAAAACTCAATATTTTCTATTATTTAGAATCCCAATAATTTATACACATTATTAAATAAATTTCCATCAAGTTTTGAAGATTTGAAAATTTTCTAGCCATTTTTCAAATTTTTATGAATTTCTTTTAATTTTTTGTATTATTAATTATTAAAAATATAAGCACTTCATGAAAAATTCCAAGTTTTAACACTATGGTCCAATTTATTTTAATTAACCAACATACAAAATTTCAAATAAAAATTCAAAGGATAAATGAGCTTTTAAGAGTGTATTTGATGATAGACTACTTTTGTTAATATCGTGAAATTATATGTCTTATTTTGTAAGAATTTAAACTACAGGAATCATTTTGTCAATGGCTAAAACCACAAGATTTATTTTATACTTATCCCATATTTTTATAACAAGTTGGACGGTCTCAAAATTATGCCTGTCTTATATACTTCTATAAGACAAAGCTAGGGAGCAAATTAATCTACCAATCACGACACAACAAATAATAATAATAATAATAATAATAATAATAATAATAATAATAATAATAATGCCGCCTCAGTCTTTGTGGTAATTATAGAAAAGGCCTAGCTAATCAGGTGTAAATTGGTTTACCACCGACCACTACAAGAAACATGCGAATTAGCCACCGAATTTTTAGGGGAATCGGTGGCTAAATGCTGTCTGACACTGAAATTCCATAAAAAGCGATGGAAATGAAAAGATCTCTAAGTTCCTGGTCGCTGAAAGTTTAAGATTGTTTTTCATTGAAAACAGTTGCTAAGTTTAAGACCAAACGTTAGTTCCAAATGTTAGTTGCTAATTTAGGGACCAAATCGGCAACTAAATGTTGATCGCATATAGGCATCTACCTGGCAATTCGATTATGGTTGTTTGCTTATGGATCACCTTGGGAAGATAGTCTCAGTAATCGTGACGGTTATTTTTTCCTCGATAATTTTTTTTTATATGTGTGATGTGTGGAAGCGTGGCAGTTGGCATCATCCAGACCCTTTGGATCATGTTACCGAAGCTGCTTGGGCTTCATTTCATCATTTTACTAGGTCTGATGATATTCTGGATCAGATTGGTTAGAGATTTTCAAGTCAGTTTTCTATCAAATATTGTTGGCTTAATATTCAAACTCCTTTTCCTCATGTTACTTGGTGGCGTTTAGTCCGGGATGCTATCATTATCCCTCGGCATGGTTTTGTTTTGTGGTTAGCTATTCATGATAGGCTTCGGGTTCGCGCCAAGTTCTGTAGTTGGGGTGTTTGTAGCTCACCTTTGTGTCCTTTTTGTCAAACGGAGCTTGAAACAATTGAGCATTTGCTTTTGGATTGCTCTTTTTCTGCTTCTGTTTAGGTTTTGATTCTTTAGAAGTGTTTGATTTCTCGTTCTCCGCTTTCTTGGCACCGAGAAGTGAGTTGGATGGTTCGACATTAGGGTGGCAAGAGTATTTTGGGCCGTATTCATCATGTGGCTTTTGCTACGGCTGTTTATTGGTTGTGACGGATGTAATTGTTTATTGTTTTGAGCTCTTTTGGTAATAAAATTTTTCAATTACCAAAAAAAATATTATTATTGCTATTATAAGATTATTAATCATTTTATGGAATCATAACAAATACTGAAGCATAGAGTTAATTTAATTTGGAACATATAATTATAAATGACAAGTTACTGATAGCATATAATTTTCTAAAATCACTCATGGTTGCACCTACTAACATAATGAGACATGAACTTCAAAACTAGACATCAAAATACATAAACTTTAAACTCTACTACCATAAAAGTTAAAATAACTGTTAATCAATGAAAATCACCTTTCACTTCACTTTTAGTCCGTAAAAAATGCCACATCACCTCCCACTTTAGTGCTGCTGCCACGTTCGCCTCCTCCTCCTTCATCAAGGCAACAATCGTTCCTATAGCATCACCTCATCGTCGCCGCTCTCTTCCATCGCCAACTCTGATGCTTTCTTCATCTACCATCACAATCACTCATCTTTGTTTTTATCTTCTCCCACCATCTTCGCCGCCTCTTCTTTCTCCCTCTCCATAACAGATCTCTCTCTCAAAAAATTGAAAGATCGCATGTTGTTAGCAGTTCTAAATAATATTATAGTGTCATTGGCTTAATGAGTTTTGAGAGTAGTCCAAATCTAGTTTTTAGCCATTTCATTGGAACCATAGCTTTGTTTAAGTTGCCTCTTAAAGCAACGTCTTTTGCAAAGTAGAGTACGGTCACTGGTGTTGGTGTGCCCTAGTCTTAGGGCATTGGATTCTTGTATTTTGTATTACACAGTAAGACTTATTGTATGAATACATTATTTGTGTCACATTAATAAACACAATTAATCTATTTCATTTATATCTTGTGCTATAATATGAGTAGAGTATCCATTGATTGATAATCATAAAACCTATCCCAGGTCTGTTCTAATCGTGGGAACGAATAGAACCACAGACTTGTATATTCGATGACTGTATGGCAGTTCTTAACTAGCCATAGTACTTGTATAGTCAGTCATGAATATAGGTACATGTCGTTAACATGGGACTGGATCGATCCGCACAAGAAAGCCACATGGTTGTGGCGTCATAGGTCTTTCTTGAGTAGGTCTCTTTTGTCCTCAGACCAGATTTCATTATAATATCAATATGGAATCCGGTTCACTTTGACATATGCCTAACAAGACTACAAAAGGATGCTAAATATAGTATTATTGGGTGGACCGGTGAACATGTTGATATTGATGATGAAGTAATGGAATTGCCACTCGGGTAACACCGAGATGATATCATTGGCCACTTGATGAGTGGGACTGATAAGTGTATGGCCATACCCAAGTAAGTTGGTGCTCATTTGATTAATCAGTCAACTCAAGATCAAGAAATATAATAAACAACAGAAGAGGATGACGGACACCATGCCTCTTGTTTATTCATATCGATATTGTTAGGCAAAGGACACTATGAGATTCCTACCGGGTGAGTGTCTTCGAAAGACTACTGCATCTCTGTCTTAATTGGGGGTTGTAATAGTTTGCTACAACCCACTTACAGTTTGTGGGCCTTGGGCCTACTGCCAACATAAAGACAGACCCATAGGATCATGCACATAGATCAACTGAGCCGGAACTTAATGTACATTGGAAGGAATGTGTTCATTAATTAATTGACATTCGGTGTCAAGGTAATTAATTAACATTGGGTTGAATTTAATTTAATTAATAAGTTTACATATTGTAATTAATTAATTTATCAATTAATTGAATTACATAAAGTAAACAATTAACTAAATAATTTTCCTAAGTAGAAAAATTAAATACATGTATTGTATTTACTTAAGTGTGATTTAATTTTATTTAGGGGTAATTAAATTTAGCCAAATGGAATTAAGTTACATAGTATATACTTTTTAATTAAAGTTTATTTATGTAATTATAATCCTAGTGGGTTTGGGTTTAATTAACCTAATTAAAACCCAATTAGACAAGGTGTCTATATAAGGGCACACTTAAGCAATAAAACCCGAATTCAACCCTGGCTTCTTCGGCTAGCACCGGCTCCCGCTCAATAGTTGGTCATGCACCATACTTTGGAGATCGCAGTTTCAAGAAACGAGTCTGCAGCAGTCTCTAGAAGAGACGAATCCGGTGAGTTAATCTCTCTTGATTCAAATTGGTTTTATTCTAATCAATGGTAATTGGACACGATAGGTGGATTCTAGGAAATTTTAAACGGTGTATTTTCCACTGCGCCACATTATTTTTCCAATGACGAATTCCAACGGTGGTATCAGAGCCTAGGTTTTGTCCATTAGATTGATTGGAATTAGCTCTTGAAAGCGTTCTTGAAGAAAGACTGGGTTCCAAGTTTGTGATTTTAGGGTTTTACTCAATTGGTTTTGTTTTTGGATGAATCCTAGAATTGTTGTTTGGGGTTTTTGATTTTTTTTTTCCCCAATTGGTTTCAATCTAGAATTGTATTTTCTTTATTGATTATTTATTTTTCTATGGCTGGATTTTTTTTATGATTTAAGGAAAAAAAAAAAGGTTCGGGAAAGTGAATCGCAAATTGCGATTCCCTTCCTTGGCGCGGCAGCTGGTGCTGCTGCTGCAGCCCGCTACAGCGCAGCAGCACTGCTGCTCCGCAGGGACAGCAGCGCCGCGCGCGGGATTTGGGTCCGATTTTGGATTTTGTGGGTATTTTTTTTATCCCGGACCCTAATGCAAATTAAATTAATTTTTTTAAAATTAATTTGTATTTAAATTGTTTATTTTGTTGGCATGCATATTTAATTTAATTGTTTGCATATTAAATTGAATATAGACTTTGTGAAATTGGCCCAATAAACCATGACACCGGTTAAAATTGGGAGAGCTAAATTTTAAATTTGTGACAACCCAAATTCAAGTGAGAGCAAAATTGTTAATTTTGTATTTATGGATGTTATACATTGGGCCTTTTTGGGCCTTAGTCACATTTGTTAAAATTGGCGATTTCACCCTAAGTAACTCAGCTTAACATTTATATTTATAATTTGGAATGCCATGATCATGCATCATATTGGTATGTATGTGCACGACAGGTACTTTGTTTGAAATGTGATGTTGAGTTCTATGGGCCCTAAATTATTATCGGTTGCAATTTAATTTTGGGAAATATGACCTGCGTGCCATTTTTTTATTTTGATGTAATTTTAGAATAGATTTTATTTTACAAAATTGTTGTAATTGCATCAAGTATGGAGGAAGGCCCAGATGGAGCAAGCCCATGGTGGGAGTCCAAGAAGGATTGCAGTCTGGCCCATGAAGAATTAGATAGGATATCTAGTTTTTCATTAGGTTGTAATTAAAGGCCCATAGGATCTCAGTTATTTTAAATTAAGTATGCTATTGCATTTGTCATATAATATGGATGTATGGATCACCTAATTATTACCCGCGTTTATGCATGCTAAGCCGTATCACTTAATTTTAATCCGGTAATTAAAATATTGAGCCGTTTAAAAGTGCTTCCCACATTCACACCTCTTCCTCCCATTGATGTTGCAATGTGCGCCATGCCCTAGCTGGATACATTGTAGTATTCGGTGGGCCGTCGAGGGTTAGGATACTTGGTATGGTTAACATGTGAATGGTGGTTTGACTCAACATGGGTAGCATTAGCTCAGAGCGGGCCTTAAGCATAGATGGGTAAAGTGTCAATAAGCCCATCAAATCAAGAGTCCTTCGTGAAAGGATTGGATAGGTTGTCCTACCAAACGAATCAATGGTTGGTTAGAGAGCCCTAGTTCGGCCAGTCATTGATAAGTTGTGGATCTTGGTCAAGTCAGCCAATTAACATCACCAATAAACAAATTAAAATCGGATTATTAATTTGAATTAGCTTAAAAGTCCTTTATTTCTAACTCAAGCAATGATTTCTTCCATGTAGATAATCCCATTTCACTTACGCAATTTAAATGGCTGCAACAAACAACAACTCACTCTCACTTAGGTCACTCTTGGAGAAGGAGAAGCTTTCGGGGACTAACTTCCTGGACTAGGCTAGGAACTTACAAATAGTTCTTAGACAAGAGTCCAAGGAGTATGTACTGAATGCTCTTTTACTAGCTGGCCCTCCCGCAGGTCGAGGCATCACCACGGCAATGTTGGAGCAGTATGACCAGCATGTGAGGGATGACCGAGATGTCTCGTGCCTCATGCTGGGTACTATGTCTTCTGATCTTCAGAAGCAGTTCATGGACGAGCATGCTTATGAGATGATGGATCAACTTAAAAAGATGTTCCAAGATCAGGCTTGTTAGGAACGTTACCTGACAACTAAGGCACTTTGCACGATTGTGATGGTAGCTAGGACTTCTGTTAGCACTCATGTGTTAAAGTTGAAGGGGTATATTGATACACTTGCCCGCCTCGGCTAGCCAGTTTCGCAGGACTTGGCAGCAGATATTCTTCTCGGGTCACTTCCTGAGTCTTACAACCAGTTTATCATTAACTATCATATGCAAAGGTTGGATAAATCGGTTGTTGAGCTGCATGGCATGCTCAAGCTTGCTGAGCAGTCTCTTAAGAAGACTCCTGAAGTATTGCTGGTGAACAAGGGCAATACGCCCATTGCTAAGGGAAAGGCTAGATCTAAAGCCAAGGCTAAGGCCCAAAAGGCCAAGGCTAAGGGCAAAAAGGTGGTGGCCAAACCTAAAGCAAGGGTTGCTTCTCCTGACGATGTCTACCATGAGTGTCATGAGAAGGGGCATTAGAAGAGCTCATGTCCAAAGCTAAGGGAGCAACTGAAGGGCAAAACTGCTGCTTCAGGTATTTATGTTGTTGAGATTAATCTGGCTATTTCTACATCTTGGGTCTTGAACACTGGATGTGGATCTCACATTTGTTCAAATGTGCAGGGTCTAAGAAATAGGAGATTACTAGGATCTAGAGAAGTAGATCTTTAAGTCCGAAATGGTGCTCGAGTTCAAGCCATAGAGATCGGAGATTATTTCTTAGAGATGCCTAGTAGATTGTTTTGCAACTAAGAAACTGTTATTTTGTACCTGCGATGCGTAGGAATATTATTTCTGTTTCTTTGTTGGATATTTCTGGTTTCGTGTTTAATATTGGACATGGTAGAATTTCTATGCAATGTGGCAATATTATTTATGGAACAACATTTCTTGAAAATGGCTTATATATCCTTGATCTAAAACGTGAAAGTTCAATCTATAACATAAATACTAAAAGGATTAAACAGAATGAAATTAATCCTACATACATCTGGCACTATCGACTTGGCCACATAAACGAGAAGTGCATAGCTAGGCTTCACTCTAGTGGAGTGCTAGGGTCATTTGACATCCAGTCTTATGACACATGCGAATCTTGTTTGAGAGGCAAGATGACAAAGGCGCCTTTTAGCAAGACTGCTGAAAGGGCCTCAGAGCTATTGGAGCTAATATATTCCGATGTATGCGGCCCAATGAGCACTAGTGCTAGATCTGGTTTTCTGTACTTTGTCCCCTTCACGGATGAATTCAGCAAATACGGTTACGTGTATCTGATGAAGTACAAGTCTGAGACTCTCCAAAGGTTCAAGGACTTTAAGAATGAAGTAGAAAACCAACTTGGTAAGAAAATAAAAGCACTTCAGTCTGACCGAGGGGGTGAATATTTGAGCCAAGAGTTTGACTCCCTTTTTAGAGAATGTGGGATAGTATCCCAACTCACTCCTCCTGGTACAGCTCAGTGGAATGGAGTGTCAGAAAGGAGGAATAGGACCTTGCTAGACATGGTCTGCTCGATGATGAGTCATGCTACACTCCCTGTCTCCTTTTGGGGATATGCTTTAGAGACAGCTGCTTACATTCTCAATAATACACCAAACAAGGTAGTTGAGGGAACACCATATGAACTATGGAAGGGCCGAAAGCCTAATGTTTCCTTCTTGAAGATTTGGGGCTGTGATGCACATGTTAAGAAATTGACAAGTGGCAAACTCGAGTCCAAATCTGTCAATTGCCAGTCTATGGGTTACCCAAAGGAAACTAAGGGTTATTACTTCTACGATCCGGCGGAAAACAAAGTTTTCATAGCCAGAAATGCAGTCTTCTTGGAGAAGGAATTCCTTTCCAAGAGAGACAGTGGGAGTAATGTTAAACTTTCAGAAGTTCAAGACTAATAAACTCCTGCAGCTACTGCTGAGGATGCTCGGGAACTGATCTGACTACTCAAGAAATTGAGGAACCAGAACCGGTTGCACAGGACCTTAGAAGGTCTGGTAGGACACATCATCAGCCAGAGAGGTATGGCTTTCTTATGACTGATGATGGGGACCTTATGGTCGTTGACCAAGAGGAGCCCAAGACCTATCAGGAGGCTATTAAAGCCCACACGCAGATCAATGGTGCAAAGCGATAGAGGCTGAGATGCAATATATGCACGATAACCAAGTATGGAACTTGGTGGATCCACCTCCTGGTGCTAAGGTGATTGGTTGTTAGTGGTGTTTCAAGTTAAAGGCCGACAACACCTTCACAGGGCGATTGGTGGCAAAAGGATTTAGGCAAGTTCAAGGAATTGACTATGATGAAACATTTTCATCAGTTGCTATGCTCAAATCCATTAGGATACTACTAGCCATAGCTGCATGGTACGATTATGAGATATGGCAGATGGATGTTAAGACCACTTTCCTTAGTGGGAAGCTACTCGAGGATGTATACATGTCACAACCTGAGGGTTTTATCGATCCAAAGTATCCAAATCGGGTATGCAAGCTTCAAAGATCCATTTATGGATTGAAGCAAGCATCGAGGTTATGGAATCGAAGATTCAATGAGGCCATTACGGAATATGGCTTCATAAAGAATTCTGATGAGCCCTGTGTGTATAAGATGGTTAGTAGGAGTGTTTCCACCTTCCTAGTGCTGTATGTTGATGACATCCTTATCATTGGAGGTGACATACCAACACTGCAAAGGGTTAAGCAGTGGTTGAGTAGGTGCTTTGCAATGAAGGACTTAGGTGAAGCCGAGACGATCTTAGGGATCAAGATCTACAGGGATAGATCCAATCGGCTTCTAGGCCTAAGTCAGGCCACGTACATTGACAAGGATCTGAAAAGATTCAGCATGGAAAAGGCAAAGAAAGGATTCTTGCCTATGCACCATGGGTTGAAGCTGAGTAAGAAAGATGGTTGTAAACCAAAGAAGGACCGGGAGAACATAGAAAAGATCCCTTATGCATCTGCTATTGGATCTATCATGTACTCCATGTTATGTACGAGGCCTGATTTCGCGTTTGCACTAAGTATGACTAACCGGTACCAGTCGGACCCCGGGGAGGAACAATAGAAGGCTGTTAAGGTAATCCTGAAGTACCTTAATCTGACTAAGGATGCTTTCTTAGTGTATGGAGGTTAAGATGAGCTGGTAGTGTCAGGCTACACTGATGCAAGCTTTTAGACCGATGAGGATGAGAACATGTCATAGTCTGGTTATGTTTTTCTCCTGAATGGCAGTGCCATTAGTTGGATGTCCTCAAAGCAGGCCACCATTGCTGACTCTAAAATGGAAGCTGAGTACATAGCTGCGTGCAAAGCTGCAAAGGAAGCTGTTTAGATCAAGAAATTCATAACCGAGTTAGGAGTAGTAGCCACTATTCTAGACCCAGTTGATGTTTTTTATGACAACAACGGGGCCATCGCACAAGCTAAGGAGCCTTGGTCACACAAGAGATCCAAACATGTGCTCAGAAAGTTTCACCTCATTCGGGAGATCGTGAGCAGAGGTGACATATCATTGCAGAGGGTTGACACCAAGAATAATGTCGCTGACCCATTGACCAAAGCGCTGCCGCAGACATAGCACGACGGTCATACCAGATCTATAGGAATTAGGGTAATGCCCACTTGGAACTAATGCAAGTGGGAGATTGTTGGTGTGCCCTAGTTCTTAGGGCATTGGATTCTTGTATTTTGTATTATACATTAAGACTCATTGTATGAATAAATTATTTGTGTCACATTAATAAAGACAATTAATCTATTTCATTTATATCTTCTGCGATAATATGAGTAGAGTATCCATTGATTGATAATCATAAAACCTATCCCAGGTCTGTTCTAATCATGGGAACGAATAGAACCATAGACTTGTATATTCGATGACTGTATGGCAGTTCTTAACTAGCCATAGTACTTGTATAGTTAGTCATGAATATAGGTACATGTCGTTGACATGGGACTGGATTGATCAGCACAAGAAAGCCATATGGTTGTCACATCATAGGTCTTTCTTGAGTAGGTCTCTTTTGTCCTCAGACCAGATTTCATTATAATATCAATATGGAATCTGGTTTACTTTGACATACGCCTAACAGGTCTGTAAAAGGATGCTAAATACGGGTATGATTGGGTGGACCGGTGAACTTGTTGATATTGATGATGAAGTAATGGAATTGCCACTCGGATAACACCGAGATGATATCATTGGCCACTTGATGAGTGGGACTGATAAGTGTATGGCTATACCTAAGTAAGTCGGTGCTTATTTGATTAATTAATCAACTCAAGATCAAGAAATATAATAAACAACAGAAGAGGATGATGAACACCATGCCTCTTGTTTATTCATAATGATATCGTTAGGCAAGGGACACTATGAGATTCCTACCGGGTGAGTGTCTTCAAAAGACTGCTGCATCTCTGTCTTAATTGGGGGCTGCAATGGTTTGCTAGAACCCACTTACAGTCTGCGGGTCTTAGGCCTACTGGCAACATAAAGACAGACCCATGGGATCATGCACATAGATCAACTGAGCCGGAACTTATAGAAATTGTACATGTAATGTACATTAGAAGAAATATGTTAATTAATTAATTGACATTTGGTGTCAAGGTAATTAATTAACATTGGGTTGAATTTAATTTAATTAATAAGTTTACATAATGTAATTAATTAATTTATCAATTAATTGAATTACATAAAGTAAACAATTAATTAAATAATTTTCCTAATTTGGATTGTATTTACTTAAGTATGATTTAATTTTATTCAGGGGTAATTAAATTTAGTCAAATGGAATTAAATTACATAGTATATACTTTTTAATTAAAGTTTACTTATGTAATTATAATTCTAGTGGGCTTGGGTTTAATTAACTTAATTAAAACCCAATTAGACAAGGTGTCTATATAAGGGCACACTTAAGCAATAAAACCCGAATTCAACCCTAATTAATTGCTGAAAATTTCAGCCACCAAGAGCAGCCCCAAAACAGCCAAAAATCCTAGCATTAATCCTCCATTCCTTCGCGTCTTCGGCTAGCACCAGTTCCCGCTCAATAGTTGGTCGTGCACCAGACTTTGGAGATCGCAGTTTCAAGAAACGATTCTGCAGCAGTCTCTAGAAGAGACGAATCCAGTGAGTTAATCTCTCTTGATTCAAATTGGTTTTATTCTAATCAATGGTAATTGGACACGATAGGTGGATTCTAGGAAATTTTAAACGGTGTATTTTTCGCTGCGCCACGTTATTTTTCCAATGACGAATTCCAACAACTGGGTGATTTTGAACCTCTCTAAATTCCACCATGCTTGCACCTCTACAACTTCGGTTTCGAATCTCCCTTTCTTCCATGATCTGACATATTAATTCATTTACTACTTGTAACTTCTCTTTTGTATAATTAGCTTATGTTGTGTATATAAGAGATTGCAAAACAATAGATATATAGTTAAAAATTAATTTTTAAAGTATATAATCAATAACTTGTTTTACATATCCACTGTCATTTGCTCTAGTGTTACAATTTGGTGATAGAGGTGGAAAAACCCTTGATGATATTGAATTGAAGTTGGGTATTTATACCCAACAATACAAGTAGAAAATATGCAAATAAATCCATATACAAATTCTATTATGATACAACAATACAATGAATGTATATTCCTATCACAACCCCTCAAGTTGAGGAGGTGGTGAAACGATACTTAACTTGTCCCGTAATGATTGAAAGCGTGCCTTTGAGAGAGCTTTGGTAAGAAGATCTGCAAGTTGTACTTCCGTTGGCAAGTAGCACACAAAGAGAGTCTTTGATGCCACCCGTTCCCGGACAAAATGGAAATCAATCCCAAGATGTTTTGTAAGGGAATGGAAAATCAGATTGGCAGTTAGATAGGTGGCACTCAAGTTATCACACCAAAGTGTCAGAGCTTGATGTAAAGGAAAACAATATCAGATAAAAGCATAGAGATCCAGGATAATTCGGATGTCGTAGTAGCCAACGCACGGTATTTAGCTTTTTTCGACGATCTAGAAACTGTGTGTTGCTTTCAGGAAACCCAATAAACCAAATTGTCACCCAGAAAGATTGCAAAGCCTATAGTGGACCGACGATCGTCTGGATCACCCCCTAATCGGAATTTGAATATCCCTGCAACAAAGATTGACCACTCGGTTTGAATATTAAACCGTGTGAAGGAGTGGCCTGAAGGTATTGAAGAATCCGTTTGATAGCCTGCCAATGTAGTTCAAGCTACTTTATGCACAGCAAATGCAATATTAGGTCGTGTAATGGTTAGATACTGAAGACCGCCAACAACAATTCTATACAGAGACCCATCGGTCAACAAAGCACCCCCTAAAGTAGTAAGTTTGGACAAGGTACAAGCTGGTGTATTCAAAGGCTTACACCTAGACATCTCAGACCGCTCAAGTAAATCCCTTATTGTATTTATGCTGATTCTCATAGAGACATTTATTGACCCACTGCATCTCTAATCCCAGAAAATACTCCACACGTCCCAACTTCTTAATGGCAAATTGTTTCTGTAAGTAAGCAACCAAGGACTGTAGGTGGGAAGTATTATTGCTAAGCAGTAACAAGTCATCAACATAAATGAGGCAAGACAGCACAACATCACCAGAACGGAACTTATACAGAGAAATATCAGCTTTAGAACAACGGTATCCAAAATCAAGTAAAGCAGTGGTAAGCCTCTTATGCCACATACGGGGAGATTGTTTGAGGCCATACAAAGATTTTTGAAGTGTATACACAAAGGAGGGTCGAGTTGGATCAACAAAACCTGTAGGTTGTTGCATAAAGACTTTCTCCTCAAAGTCACCGTGGAGAAAAGCATTAGACACATCAAGATGCAACATGTGCCATGATGAAGAAACAGCTAAAGACAATAACACTCAATAGTGGACTGAAGGTATCTGTAAAATCCATCCCGAGTCTCTGATTATAAACTTTTGCAACTAATCTTGCCTTATACCAGTCCACTGAACCATCGACCTTATTTTTGGTTTTGAAAACCCACTTGCAACCAATCACATTCGCATTTGGGGTTGGAGGTACTAATTCCCAGGTAGCATTCATAATTAATGCATTAAACTCTTTTGCCATGGCAGTGAGCCAATGAGCGGTCTTAACAACCTCTGAATAAGTTACTGGGTCAACCTCATCGGCCTTGGTATGAAAAACACGTGGGTGAGATGATCTTGTAAGAGATCAAGTAATCATTATATGGGCAGTAGGGGCTGGTTGGGTCAGAACAGCCATTGGAGCTGGTGCAACTTCTGTTAAGTCAACTACAAGGGATAGGCCTAGAGATTTAACGGTGGTACTTGGGGATTTGGGGGGTTTGGTCATGATATGTGGCTATGGAGAAGGGCTGGTTGGTGGTTAGGTAAGGGGTACAATGGCTACAGATGTGGCGGTGTGGACGGGTGAACCAGGGGAGAGCGACGGGTTGGGTGCTATTTGGGTTGGCTCGGGTTGTGGAGGTTCAGACGATGGGGGCTATGGAGAGGGGGTATGGTGAGGAGATGTGAGGGGGAGAGATTGCTGGTTTGGTATGAGAGCTATAGGTAGGTGAAGGACAGGAGAAGTATTGGTGGCTGTGGTATGCGGATCACGATGCCGAGTAAGCTCCTGATACAGAAGACCTGTTCATAAAAAATCACATGGCGTGAAACATAAGAAGAAAGATCTAAGCAACAATATCCTTTATGTAAATGACTATATCCAACAAAAATACATGGGCGAGAATGATAATCCAGTTTGTTTTCAATTTTTTTTTTCTTTTTTTTGGTTCCTCTGTATTTAGATGTAGGGCTTGATGGTTTTACATAGTTAATGACTTAATGGTCCTAATTCTTCTTCCCTTATTTAATGTGTTTAAAACTTTAAATGCTACAATTCATATTTAGATGTACCGAGAATATATGTTGAATATATATTAGCCATTTAATTTTTATTTGTTATCATATTAGTGGTATATTTATATTGTATTTATGAAATATTAATTGTGATTATAAAAAATTTTATATCTTAAATATTGTTATACATTTACATTACATTTTTGTTATATATATGGTATATTTATTCTATATTTACTGAATATTTACTTATATTTTTAGAATATTGAATTTTAGATATTTGTGGTATATAAATTTAATTTGAAGACCGAATATGAATTGATATTGTTTGAAGTTTTCTTTTTGCAGGAAGAGAAGAGAGTTTTATATGTACTAATTCTTTTAATATCTTAATTTTCTATCTATATTTTAGTTACATAAGAAATCTATTTAGTATATTTTTAATATATTTATTATAGTTATCTTATCTATTTTTATATTATCAATTTATGATCTTTTAGCTAAAAAATAGGGATTTTATTGATTCTTTTATTGTCCACATACTAATAAAAATATTGTTTTCATATTTTGGTTATTAAAAACTTTATTATTAAACATGGGCCATTTTAAAGAATTTTTCAAACAATACAAAATGAAAACACTAATTTTCTTGCATAAATAATTTATTTAAATCTTAATTTGCTTTATAATATTTGATAAACAAATCCTGAATTATATCCTACCAACCCAACACTGACCTTATAATCAATTACTACCCATTACTTTCGAAGCGAAATGAATTTATCAAGAGAAATAAAAATATAAGACTAAAAAATTTTATTATTAAGCTAGTTCATATAATTCATTTCAATAAAAATTAATATATAAATATTTTTTATTTTTCTAATATGCTTTTCATTTTTTCAATATTTATATTACGTATGTGTTAGTATTTTATTAATTAGAAAGATTTATACAAACCGTTGCGTGATAAAACTGTTCCAATAAAAAAATGGCCCCATCTTATTATTTTAATCTTTATGGTATTTTAGTCTTTTGGGAAGTGCTATAAATACTCCCTCCCTTTATTAGTTTGAAAACCACTTAGCTTTTAGCTTTTGACTCAATTTTTCTCTACTCTTGGAAAACTCTCTTCTCCTAAAATTTTCTACTCTAGTATATTATCCCAATTAGTGATCCAATGTTAAGGGCTTCAACAAGAAATGAATGTGCAACCAACAAGAAAGCTGAGCCTTCAAAATCACTAAAGTTAAACAACAGTACTACTTTTCTTGCTTTTCGGTGGAAAAATTAATTTAATATAATAATTTTTTTCCTTTTGATATTCCTGAAAATTTTACCTACCATATATAATAAGCTTTTCAATCGAATTAATAATTTTTTTTAACACATTTCTCATTGGTTGGATTCACATATACATATATAGGGTTTGCATATAATTAACAAAATCAAACTGAAGGATCAAGCAACTTAATTAGTGTGAATCTTGATTAAATTATATTCCATAATTATACATTTCCAAAGCTAGGGAGCAAATTAATCGACCAACCACGACACAACAAACAACAATAATAATAATAATAATAATAATAATAATAATAATAATAATAATAATAACAATAATAAAACCCCCTCGGTCTTTGTGGTAATCACAGAAAAGGCCAAGCTTGGTTTACCACCGACAAGTATTATTCCTAGTCTCTCCATATAAATGCACAAATAAGTGAAGTGATGATGGAGTTGATTGAAGAATACTGTGAGAATTGGGAAGAAAACTGAAAGGAGAAAATGAGGAGATTATACAATGTGGTGGCGTTGGTTTTAGTACTGATGATATTTTGTAAAATGAAGTATAACTGTAGAGCAGCTATGCTAATGGATCAGAGAAACTCAACTACAATGGAATTAATTGGTGAGGAGCTGGATTTGGAATTTGAATTTGTGATAGATTCTCCCTTTGTTAGAATGCTTGATTCTAATACAGATCCCAAGGGGAAAAAAGCCAACAACCAGAACCAACCAGTTTACCATTGTCCACCAGGTACGAGCAGTAATTGTTGCCCACCTTTCAACCCTAATTGCTAGTTCGTTCTGTTCTTATCACATCAATTTCTCTCTATATATACATATTACAGTCCTTTTTCTTTTTCTCTAGTTTGAGTTGGTTTTTAATAATCAGTTGCGGAGCAACACACTACGTACGTACCATTGTAAAATTTCTGTTTAATTGTTTCTTGATTCATTGACTGATTGTGTAACATTTGCAATTTCTGTTCAATTCAGAGTGAAATTTTCTATTTCTTCATAAAGCCGATCTACTTCATCTCCTCTTTTCCTTTTTAATTTTTCAATTTTTTTTTAATAGATTATATAACTTATAACTCGCTGCTGCTGCTGCATAAAGAATCCACATGTATAATGGCCGATACCAGACAAAACACTCCAGACCAGGTCGACGGCCGAAACTGTGTTAGCCGTTGCCAATGTTTTTTTGCGACCAAGATCATTTCCGTCGTAATTTTGTAACATAGTAGCACCAGCGACTGAGTTTGCATAATCTACAATTTAAAGCAATTTTCATTTTTCGCAATTAATTAAAGAAGAAGATTTCTCTCCAAAATCATTTTTTGTTGCAGCACCCGGCGAGCAATGGACGCCTGAATACGCGGCTTTCTAATTTTGAGCTATGATATTTGATGGATTAATCCTCGGATAAGAGAAACAAGGCTAAGTTTTTAATTAACTTGTACCTCTCACTTCTAATTTATTCAACCTACCAATTGCATACAGTTAATTAGTATAACATAAAATAATACAGTTAATTCAGTTTTTAAGTTTTTTAATATATAATAATAATAATAATAATAATAATAATATCTTTATGTTATTTATATTTGTAACATATGGAAAGTTAAACATTTTTATTATAATTCTTTTTTAAACTTAAGTATTTTAAACATAATAAATTAATTAAAAAAACTCAATATATTTAATACAATTTTTATAATTATAATTAAATGTCAGTTTAATTTTAAATAATTTAAAAATTAAAATTATTTTTTATTTTAACTAAAAAAATCTAAAAATAATAACCGAAATTATTAATTAAAATAATTTTCTTAAAAAAAGAACCTCGTCGAACCAAAAAACCAGTTCGGTTCACAGTTAAACCTAGTACTTTCAAGATTTATGGAGACTCTTCGAAACCTCCTCAGGCTATTTGGTTTTGTAAAAGTCGGGGAGTACTTGTAAAATACAGAATGAAAACACCAATTTTATTGCGAGAAAAATTTATTTGAGTCTTAATTTGCTTTATACATATTTGATTAAACAAATCCTGAATTCTACCCTACCAACCCCACATTGACCCCACCACATCTGACAACTTTTTATGCTTTCTCATATTTCGCAAACATGATATTTTTGCCTCATGATTAATCGATTAATCTCAACTATTATCTCTGCAATCATGATATGCAACTTATTTTTTTCCTGAATTTTCTTAATATTTTACTCAATAAGTATATAATAGTTTTGTCTCGTAATTAGATCAGTATATAATCAATTACCCTTTTACTTTTTGAAGCCAAACGAATGTATCAAGAGAACTAGAAGTATAAGATAAGACCGAGAAATTTTATTATCAACCTAGCTCATATAATTTCTCCCAATAAAAATTAATATATAAATGTATTTTTTTAAAAAAAAATTTTTTATTTTTTTAATGTTTATGTTTCATTAATTAGAAGAATTTATATAAACCGGATAAATAATAAAATTGTTCCGATCAAAAAAAGTCCCGCCTTATTTAAAATAGCCAATTCCTCTTGTCAAGGAAACCTTCAAACTCACCGAAGAAAGATAACGTATGTACGCGATGGATGGCGTTGAAGTGAATGGATTGTGGTTGCTAAACGTGAAAAGGAAGTGATTTGACAATGTAAAAACTAGTTGTGGCAGTGAAATCTCAGCTCCTCTGAAACCCGGCTTTCTGTTGATCTCGACGACTTCTGCTATCTAACACTAACTGCTTAAAATGGCTTGGGCTGGACGCCTCATAAATAGACTCGCTCATGCGGTGGTTGGGCCGCTCCTAATCGCGCGGCTTTTCCATTAAGAATAGTTTTACCTTAATTATCAAGCCCAACTGAGGCCCACTCTTTATTATTTCAGTTTTTATCCTTGTATTCTTTTATTGAGCTCCTATAATTTTATTTTATTTTTCATTTGATTGAATTCTTTTAAACTAATATATTTTTCATTTGTTAAATTGGAGATTTTTGATTAAATGAGAATTCTGATTGAGGAAGGATTATTGGAATTAGAACTTCGGCTGGATTTACGAGATAGTTGGAGGCTGTTTTAGCTTCAGAGTTATTATGCAAAGTTGTGCGCCCGTTCGTTAGCTTTCCAATGCATCTTGAATCGCGCCAATCGGAGTTATATCGAAAAATTAGCTTGGGTTTTCTGTAGCTAGTCCTGGTCATGCGGGTCAAACCTATTATGTTGACTTTTTCTCCTACAATTTGTCTTCCTAATCCATTTAGGAGACTTGGGCTGGAGATATTTTGGGAAGTTCCTGTTTAATTGGGATTTGATAAATTAGAAGTTTTAATTGGGAATGGTTTGAGTTTCTTGGGAGTTTAGAGTTTCCAATTTAGTTGTTTTCTTTTTGGATTAGGAGAGTGTTTCTCCTATATAATGAGCTTTTGATATTCAGTTTGAGATATCCCATAACTTAGTTTTAATTCTGCATTTTTGGAGAGAAATTCCAACGGTGAAATGGAGGCGACAAGACAAAGGAATTCGATAAAGGCGTCTATACTAACCTTGGAGTTTTCTTCTCTTCTCCATATTCTTGTTTCTTGTTTATTATTTGTATGTTTTAAATACTATGAGTAGCTAAACTCTCTTTTATCTAGGATATTGATGATATTATTATAGGTTATTAGTTTAATGATATTATTTCAGTTTTCTTACTTTATTAATGCAAATCTTATTATCTTGCTTAATGCTTATTTTTGCTTGATCACCAACTGCATGTTTATATATTACAATAGTACAGAGTACCAAGAGAGAATGCTATTGAAATTGGACTTAAGATAATATAATCATAAGTTTAGATGTGAACGGGGGTAATATAATTTGAACTTGTCTGGAGCTTTTCGGATAATTCGTACTTAGTGAGTTAATTATAGATTATTGATTACTATTGAGAAATAGGGTTAGTGACATAACTTTTTAGCATTGATAATATATCTTAGGAGAGAGTATTATTGACATAAAATCATTCTCCATTGCATGTGTAATTGTTTGAATATATGATATATTGATTAGACTAAGAGTTGTATGAAATTAATATCCTGAATATTTTCTCTTATTAAATTTTCTCTACTTATTTTTATTGCTTTTATTGTCTTTAGATTTAACTTTTAGTTTAATATAAATTAAATCATTATTCGTTATTTGCTTAGTTAATAGTGTTTGTGAATTAGTTGATGATTAGTAAGCAATCCTCGTGGAAACGATATTTACTTACACTTTATTACTTGATACGATTTTGTGCACTTCCAAATTTCAAACATAAAAAATCTTTTCTTTTTTATAATACAATTATTTGTATCTAGCAGGAAAAAAATACTTACATAATTTTTCAAGCTCTTAGAATATTCTCTCGGAAATTTATTGACGTTGTGACATTCATAAGAGAGTTATGGAAATAATATCTAGTATAAAAAGAATGTCAAAGTTATAGAAAATAAAAATCTGCAATTATCAATTCTTGATGTTCGTTTATAATCCATGTGACTTAAACATCATATTGAAAGCGTAAGTTATATTGGGTACAAAACCACAAAAATTGAAATTCATTCAAGTTTATAAAACATCACCCCTAAAGCATTCATGTAGTCAAAACAACTACTGAATACAGAAAGAAACATGATTAGCCACCGACATTATATATATTTGATCCGAAATATCCACTTGAATAATCATATTTTAAGGAAAAAAACTTTATTATCACCTTCAATACTTTATAATACCAACATTATTTATAATATTATTAACATTTAATATTATCTATATTGTTGAAAAAAATGCACCTATCAAATTAAATTGACTGAACAAATTTTCCAACTTTAATTCGCATACATCTTCGAATCCCACAACTTCTTATTTCTAAGAAAAATCTAATTAAAGAATTGAACAATGTTACGTAGTTTCCCTTTATGCCTAATAATTCTAAATAATAATTTTTTTTTTTTTCAAAAAAAGGAAAAAAACGATTACGTAGTCCTTAAAATTGTTAACTATCATATGATCTCATCATTTTAATAAACATTTTTCGTTCGGCAATTGTTATGAGATTAACTTCACACGTATATTAGCGTGACTTAATAATATATATTTTTCTTTAAAATCTTAATAAAATTATCCATATTTTATTATGAGGATATAATTTATTAGTACCTAGAGGTGTACATATTATATTAATCGGTTTTTGTTTTAAAATATGTATTATTTAGTCTTTGAATTTTGCTAAAATGAACTATTTAGTCTCTTTATCTATAAATTATTTATTATCACATAAATTTTTGTTTGACTGTTTATAAAGTTATGTGATAACCATTGTTGTGGAACACGACATGATGATTTTTTGTACCTTTCAATCTTTAATTTACTATTTTCTTCTGTAAAAATTTAAAGTCATTTTCAACAATTTTCACCCTTTTCGCTTTCTTGACAAACTTCTTCGGGCTATTTGGTTTTTATAAAAGTCGGGGGAGTAGTTATATAATGCAAAACGAAAAGACCAATTTTCTTGCATCAATAATTTATTCGAGTCTTAATTTGTTTTTTACGTATTTGATTAAACAAATCCTGAATTCTATCCTACCAACCCGACATTGACCCCACCACATGTGACAACTTTTTATGCTTTATCATATTTCGCAAACATGATATTTTTGCCTCATGATTAATCGATTAATCTCAACTATTATCTCTGCAATCATGATATGCAACTTATTTTTTTCCTGAATTTTCTTAATATTTTACTCAATAAGTATATAATAGTTTTGTCTCGTAATTAGATCAGTATATAATCAATTACCCTTTTACTTTTTGAAGCCAAACGAATGTATCAAGAGAACTAGAAGTATAAGATAAGACCGAGAAATTTTATTATCAACCTAGCTCATATAATTTCTCCCAATAAAAATTAATATATAAATGTATTTTTTTAAAAAAAAATTTTTTAACAAGTTTTTTATTTTTTTAATGTTTATATTTCATTAATTAGAAGGATTTATATAAATTAGATAAATAATAAAATTGTTTGGATCAAAAAATTGCCCCACCTTATTTAAAATAACCAATTCCCTTTTTCTTCCATCAATCTTTCATTAACTTTACTTTTCTTATTTCTTTCCCTAGCGCATAATAGAGAAGTAATATATCCCTTATTTGACTGACCCATTTGTATTTTGGTTAGTGGTCTAAAATTATAGTAAGGTGTTAGATGTCCTTAAAAACCCAAAAAAACTTTACATCTTTATGAATCGCTAAGATTAAATCATAATTGTTTCTTTGATACTGAAAAATAAAATAAATAAAAAAATCCTAATAAGAGGGAACTTTAATTGTTTGTTTGGCAGCTGAGTCACTAAAGAAGTCTCCTTACACTGCGTTCTTTGTATTAATTAATTAATTAAGACAAAAGTCGATCCTTCAAATTACTGCTTTTCTTTTCTTTTCTTTTCTTTTCCTTTTCTTTTTTCTTTAAAAAAAAAAAAGATTTCAGGGTGGAAGGACAACAATTAGTGGACGATGATAAAGTTATTTATCACATTATGCAATTATAAATTGGATAAATTTTAGTATACATCCAGTGCACTACTAGCGAAATCAGAATGTGATATTTGGAGGGCTGCATGGTGACTATCCAGTGCTCGCAGCTCAATGTCTTCAAAAACAAATTCTAAGCGATTGTAGGTCAATGGAAGAAATCAGATCTGCTAGTTTCTTAATGGTTAACAAAAAAAAAAAAAAAAAAAAAAATGGAACCTACAACATTCATTATATTATTAAATTTAGAAAAAAAAATTAAGAAAATATGGAATATGATGTAATGCTAATATTATAGATAATTAAAATGTTACTAAGAGATTTTATTTTTTTGTAATAGTAATAATAATCTAATTTTCAATTATAACATGTTTGTTTAAAGGGATAAGGAGGTGGGATAGGGATTTGCTATCTCTATTTTTCTTATCCCAAGTTTGTTTAGGAGATAGGGACAAGGAATAAAAAAATTTGAAAAAATTCGAAAAGAACTCTGAGCTTAAATTGCAAAATTGAAATTACATTAGTGTATATTTTTTTTAACTCTACCCTCTATTTTATACGAAAATTAAAAATGAATCTAAAAAATAAAAAAATTTATAGAGACAAATCAATTAATTAGTTAGTAGACGGATTTGTTTCAATTAAATCCGATTAATCAGTTTCAAATTACACAATTTTTGAGTGGCTCCACTATTAATTGAAATTTTCTGCGCATTATAAATTGAACTGAAATCTAACTTACCTGATTGAAAAATTCTTAAGTTGTAATGAAAATTTCTATTTTTCGTTATACTTGTTGATTATATTGTATTCAGTATATTATCCCAATTAGTGATCCAATGTTAAGGGCTTAAATACATGTACAAGAGTTGTAAAGGAATACAAACATGATTCTAGGATTCATAAGAGTTTATGAGATGGATATAGGAAATATTCGCATGCATATAAATAAATAAATAATGGTTTCTCCAAAATTTTAAATTAATGTAAGATAAAGCTAGGGAGCAAATAAATGGACCAATCACGACACAACAAATAATAATAATAATAATAATAATAAAACCCCCTCGGTCTTTGTGGTAATTACAGAAAAGGCCAAGCTTGGTTTACCACCGACAAGTATTATTCCTAGTATTACAGAAAAGGCCAAGCTAATGAAGTGTAAATTGGTTTGCCACCGACAAGTATTATTCATATAAATGTACAAATAAGTGAAGTGATGATGGAGTTGACTGAGGAATACTGTGAGAATTGGGAAGAAAACTGAAAGGAGAAAATGAGGAGATCAAACAATGTGGTGGCTTTGGTTTTAGTGTTGATGATATTTAGTAAAATGAAGTATAACTGTAGAGCAGCTATGCTAATGGATCAGAGAAACTCAACTACAATGGAATTAATTGGTGAGGAGCTGGATTTGGAATTTGAATTTGTGATAGATTCTCCCTTTGTTAGAATGCTTGATGCTAATACAGATTCCAACGGGAATAAAGCCAACAACCAGAACCAACAAATTTACATATGTAAACCAGGTCAGAACTCTAATTGTTGCCCACCTTTCAAACCCAAATGCTAGTTCGTTCTGTTCTTATCTCATCAATTTCTCTCTCTCTCTCTCTCTCTATATATATATACATATTACAGTCCTTTTTCTTTTTCTCTAGTTCGAGTTGGTTTTTAATAATCAGTTGCGGAGCAACACAGTACGTACGTACCATTGTAAAATTTCTGTTTAATTGTTTCTTGATTGATTGACTGATTGTGTAACATTTGCAATTTCTGTTCAATTCAGAGTGAAATTTTCTATTTCTTCATAAAGTCGATCTATTTCATCTTCTCTTTTCCTTTTTAATTTTTCAATTTGTTTTTTTTTAATAGATTATATAACTTATAATTTGCTGCTGCATAAAGATTAACCAAAATGGTGAAGCATAATTTATAAATCCACATGTATAATGGCCGATCCCAGACAAAACACTCCAGACCAGGTCAACGGCCGAAACTGCGTTAGCCGTTGCAAATGTTTTTTGCGACCAAGATAATTTCTGTCGTAATTTTGTTACATAGCAGCGACTGATTTTGCATAATCTACAATTTAAAGCAATTTTCATTTTTCGCAATTAATTAACGAAGAAGATTTCTCTCCAAAATCATTTTTTCTTGCAGCACCCGGTGAGCAATGGACGCCTGAATACGCGGCTTTCTAATTTTGAGCTATGATATTTGATGGATTAATCCTCGGATAAGAGAAATAAGGCTAAGTTTTTAATTAACTTGTAGCTCTCACTTCTAATTTATTCAACCTACCAATTACATACAGTTAATTAGTATAACATAAAATAATATAGTTAATTCAGTTTTTAAGTTTTTTAATATATAATAATAATAATATCTTTATGTTATTTATATTTATAACATATGGAAAGTTAAACATTTTTATTATAATTCTTTAAACTTAAGGATTTTAAACATAATACATTAATTAAAAAAAACTCAATATATTTAATACAATTTTTATAATTATAATTAAATGTCAGTTTAATTTTAAATAATTTAAAAATTAAAATTATATTTTATTTTAACTAAAAAAATCTAAAAATAATAACCGAAATTATTAATTAAAATAATTTTCTTAAAAAAAGAACCTAGTCGAACCGAAAACCAGTTCGGTTCACAATTTTCAGATTCGACAGACGATTGACCTAGTTTTAACCAGTGTATAAACAGACTAAAAACCGACCGGACCAACCAGCCGATTTTCATAACTATAATACTGTATGTAGTTTATTAACCAATTAGGATTGCAATTTTAATGGCTTAAATACATACATGAGTTGTAAAGGAATACAAATATTACAACTCTATTTGATTTAATTGTTGTTGTTTATTGTTTTCTGTTGCAGTTAATTGTTTGCTGATTAATAAGTATTTGATATAATTATAATAAATTGTTGCTGATGGAATGTCAAATAAATAATATAAACATGTTATAAATAAAATCAAATGAATATGTAATGCAATATTTTAGAAGATGAATAACTACAAAGGGAATAAAGCTTAGACCATAAATAACTACAAAAACTTGTATTCGGCAATTCACACCTTTAATCACATAATATAAACTATTTGCTAAGAAAGAACTGCTATCATTATAAATCTAATTCCCACTCAAGGCGTGTCGGGTCCATTTCTAGGTATACCTCTCTCAAAAGTGTTGTTACGTACGCAAGGGTTTGAAACCAAGACTCCTTTACTTTTTGGTGGAAAGATAAAATGAATATACTATTTTTTTTCCTTTGGATAGTCTTGAATTTTACATACCATATATAAGCTTTCGAATTGAATTAATAACTTTTTAACACATTTCTTATTGGTTAGATGCACATAAAGATACAGGGTTTACATATAATTAACAAAATTTAACCGTAACTTAGAGTGTGAATCTTGATTAAATTATATTCCATGATATACATTTTTTTAAAGCTTAAAGGGTTAAATTGGAAGTTAAAATTTCGAAAATACATAAACAAAAGTTTATTAATTTGTGTATATTTCTCCAAAATTTTAGCGGTCAATTCATAGTGCACTAATAGCCTAGAATGCATTACAGTGCATAAATTATATATCTGACTTGACACATTTTGGACCCCTTTTAACTTGTGCAGAAAAATTACCTAGCCGATATGATTCTAAATTTGACGTTTCTATATTTCCAAGTTGATTAAAATGTGTATTTACACCTATTATATCCTACGTGGCGCTGATGTGGCTGAGAGCATGTATTCATGAATTACTCAACCATGTCGGCACCACCAAAGATATAATGGATGCAAATACTCATTTTCATCAAGTTGGAAGAGCGGAAAGGTCAAACTCATGTGATATTTTTATAACAAGTTGGACGGTCTCAAAATTATGCCTATCTTATATACTTTTGTAAGACAAAGGTAGGGACCAATCACGACACAATAAATAATAATAATGCACTAAGGTATACATATATAATAAGGAAATAATAATACTAATAATGATAATAATAAAACCCCCTCGGTCTTTGTGGTAATTACAGAAAAGGCCTAGCTAATTAAGTGTAAATTGGTTTACCACCGACCACTACAAGAAACACGCGAATTAGCAATCAAATTTTCAGGGGACTCGGTCGCTAAATGCTGTTAGACACTGAAATTCCATAGTAAGTGACAGAAACGAAACAGTCTCTAAGTCACTGGTCTGTAAAAGTTTAAGATTGTTTTTCACTGAAAACAGTTGCTAAGTTTGAGACCAAACGTTGGTTCCAATCTTCAGTTGCTATTTTAGAGACCAAATCGAAAACTAAATGTTGATTGCAAATGTGGTTTTAGGCATCTACCTAGCAATTTGATTATGGTTGTTTGCTTACGAATCACCTTGGGAAGATAGTGTCGGTAATTGCGATGGTTTTTTTTCCTCGATAATTTTCTTTTTATGTGGGTGAATAATGTATATTAACATTGTTACTGTTATTATAAGATTATTAATCATTTTATGAAATCATAAAAAATATTGAAGCATTGCAATAGAGTTAATTTAATTTGGAACGTATAATTATAAATGACAAGTTACTAATAGCATATAATTTTCTAAAAATCATTCATGATACAAGAATTTTGCACCTACTAACATAATGCGACATGAATTTCAAAACTGGACATTAAAATACATAAACTTTAAACTCGACTACCATAAAAGTTAAAATAACCGTTAATCAACAAAAATCAAATGCCACATCACCTCCCACTAATTTTGAGCTAATTGTCTTCCAATTTTAAATTTCAATTTTATTTTTCTTCTTCAATCCTATCTTCCTCTCCTATTTTCTTATACCTTAACCTTAACAACTGTGTCTTTAGTGCTGCCACCACCTCCGCCTCCTCCTCCTTCATCAAGGCAACAATGTTCCTACAGCTTCACCTCATCGTCGCCGCTCTCTTCCATCACCAACTCTGACGCTTTCTTCATCTACCATCACCGTCGCTCATCTCTATTTTTATCTTCTCCCACCGTCTTCACCATATCTTCTTTAGCCCTCTCCATAGCAGATCTCTCTCTCAAAAAATTGAAAGATCGCCTGTTGTTGGCAGTTCTAAATAATATTAGAGTGTCGTTGGCTTGATGAGTTTTGAGAGTGCTCCAAATCTAGCTTTTTAGCCATTTCACTGGAACCATAGCTTTGCTTAAGTTGCCTCTTAAAGCAACAACGTCTTTTGCAGAGTAGAGTATGGTCACCTGGTGATTTTGAACCTCTTTGAATTCCACCATGCTTGCACCTCTGCAACTTCGGTTTCGAATCTCCCGTTCTTACATGATCTCACATATTAATTCGTTTACTACCTGTAACTTCTCTTCTGTATAATTAGCTTATGTTGTGTATATAAGAGATTGCAAACCATTAGATATATAGTTAAAATTAATTTTTAAAGTATATAATCAATAACTAGTTTTACATATCCACTGTCATTTGCTCAAGTGTTACTGTTTGGCTCTAAATTTCACTGAAATTTGGATATAATTTAGTCTTTAACTTCGCATATTCAGACAAAATTTTGGGCAAAATTGGAAAAAAATTAGATGGAAAGTTAGTGGAAAGTGACGTGGCACTTTGTATCGGCTAAGAGCAAAATCAAAGATGATTTTCGTTGGTCAACAATCATTTTAATTTTTATGTTAATGAAGTTTAAAGTTTATTTGTCTATATATCTAGTTTTGAATTTGATGTACCATTTTGTTAGTAGTCACAAAGTTCATATACCATGAATGATTTTTACCCTATAATTTTTTTATAACATGCGCAAAATGAACAAATTTTAAGGCTAATAATACTGAGTTTTAGCTAGTAATAATAAGTGATAGGTTGTAAACCCGTCAAAGTTTTATTTAAAATCCCCAGTTCCTTATATTGGATAGTATAGCAAGAACGGGTCGAACCACAGGAATTAATGCAGGTGTATTTATTTGCAAAAAGGGAAAACAGATTAGAGTGATAATCTTTTATAATAAAAGTAAATAAAGTGATTTGTGAATTTGCAGATTGTAAATTAAAATAGAATAAATCAATAGAATGAAAAACTAGCCGAGATACTTTTCAGTTTAATTCTGTAATATAATCACAGACATCAAAGATCCAATTTAATCATCCAAATAGACAGAATTACAGTCAGAGGTGAAACACAATCAATAACCAATCTTTTCTTAATTTATCGATAGTTTCAGGAAACGCCCGAATAACTAATTCCCTAGCCAATAGATAATCTTCAAGAAACCTCTAACTAGAATTATCCTATGGCTGCATTAATCACAAAAAGACCCTTGTCTTAATCAATGAAATAGGAAACTCCGCAATTCATACAGACTAAATTATTCAATTCTGCTAACTTAACGTAATGCTAGCTTGCCACACGATAAAATAACAATCACGGATATATTATTCTATTCAGCAATATGCAGTACAATCAATCAATTAACTGGTCAAATTAATTTGATTAAATCAACAACAATAAAACAATCTACAATACAGGAATTGAATAAATATTTGGATAACAAAATACAAATTAGAACATAAGTCTCATGAATCAAATGGAATTAAACATCCAAGTACCTCAACTAGAAGAAAGTTTAGTTACTCATCACTAAGCATAAGCCAAAAAATATCATTAAGAAATCGTGCAGCCCTTGCTGTCGCGGTCCATGGAAAAACGAAGGAGAAGCTTTGTCTTGTGTAGCTCTTTTTCGTCCCCCTAGCAATCTCTACCCTAATTTTTAATAATGACCCCTAAATAATAGAAACTAAGTCTCCTAAATGAATTAGAACAGTTTGTTCCAAAACCCCCCAAATTCTCTTAAATTGAAATTCTTTCCCTAAAAGAGTCCTCCTAGAAAAAGACTTTCCCAAAGAAAATACATCATATTCCCATTCTCCTAAGGGAATCAGGAAACCCATATTAGAAGAAAAAGTCAATAGAAAAAGGTTGACCCGCAGGACCCGAGCATGTTGCAGGAAATCTCAGCTAACTTCTCTGATACAGCTCCGATTGGTGTGATTCAAGATGCTATGGAAACCTAATGGACAAGCGCACAACTTTGTAGAATAAAACTAAAGCTAAAACAGCCTCTAACTCTTCCGAAAATCCAGCTGAAGTTCAGCCTCCAACAACTCCTCTTCTAGCAACATTCCTAATTAGCCAAAATCTGTTACTAAACACCTAAAAGAGATGAAAAACACTAATAAGAATAAACAAAATAAAATAAACAAATTAGTCAAGTAAATAATAAAACTAACACCAAAAATGAAAAAATAACTAAGAATACAAGTTATAATGGACTTAAAAATGCCTATATGAATATGAGTTATCAATAAGTTCTAAGATTCCAAAATAATAAGCTAGGCCCCATATATATACACCAATTGGACGTACATGGTCCAAAAGGTCGATGGGGATTCAAAATCCATCGCTTACTGATATAGAGCTTCAAAAAAAATGTCATAATTAATTATAATCTAAGACTGTAATTAACCTAAGTGAGAGGCATGGTTCATCCTCTCTACATCCATCTGAAGTTGACTAAGAGTAGTTTGGATATTTCTCAAAGGTGAGCCCATTCGTATCTCTAGATTAGTCAATTGCTCCGAAGGTCTCTTACCTCATTGGCATCTGCTTGCAAGCGTATTCCATTAGACTATGATTGGTCCATTTGCTGTTGATGTTGCTCTACCCTCCATAGATGCTCAATAAAACAGGCCCTCTCAGCATTGAAGCCGCTAAGCCACTCTTGTATGCTCTAGAGTGTGTTTCTACGACCATGATTTTCAACACTAGCCCTTGAGGTAGATGCATTGCTAAAACTTGAAGACGAGTCTAATCCCGCATTTCTAGGATGCAAAAGGTTGTCACCCTAAAAGTGGAAAGCAACTAAACCCAGTCCGCAAATGCCCCTCCCCCTGGTAACACCCCAGCTGCCTCATAGCATGCCTGTAGTCCATCAATGGCTTCCACAACTAACCCAGTTGTCTAATCAACCTGAGTAAGGTTGTCATATTGTGCCTACATTTATAATTAAAGAAACCGTCATGCTTCAATATATATATATATATATTTTATTATCACATTGATTGATATATGTTATAAAATGTTGAATGTGATTGATTATTGCTTGAATTTCTATAGAGCAATCATTAACAAATGTAATCCCGTCATGATCATGGGGGTGTGTCTACAGTAAGGGCTTTACCCATCTCTTTTTCCTGAAACAATAAAAGTGTTTGTAACATAAATAATGTTTTATAAAGAATCTACTAAAATTTCTAGCTTTCCAAAGAGTCTGATTTCCAGCTTTTGTCACCCTATTTAATATGCCCTTATAGCATTCCTTGAGTTTATTAGGAAATGCCTTATGCATTACGTAATCAGAATAAACGCAAGGGATACACATCGTTTCTGCATAAAATTCCAATTATGCATAAGTTTAATTATATATATTCGAACATAATTTAAAATCGACAAAAAAAATATAATTTTGAATATCAAAGTTAAATACTTGGAACAAGGTTAATTTATTTTTCATAATTATTCTAAATTATAAAGAATATTGTCATGTTATATCATTATTATTATTATTATTGTTGTTGTTGTTGTTGTTATTATTACTACTACTATTATTTAGAAATTTAGAAAATTTAGAAATTTAACAATGTACTTTAAAAATATAAGGGGAAATTTTACAATGGACCCGGTCCATGTGGACCTTTCCAATAAAAAGTTGACACATAAGTATTTTTTATTTTTCTAATGCTCATATTGCTTACGTGTCAATTTTTCAGTGGAACGGTCCATATGGACCCGGTCCACTATAAAATTTCTCAAATATAAGACTTAAAATTATTTACGTTATGATTTTCATATATGGTAAGTAAACTCTTCACTAAAATAAATAAGGATTAGTTGAGTTTATAGTAAAAATAGTCCACCAAAATTTCTTGTGTTTACTGATCCATATTGACCACCATTGACAATGTGGTCAATTTAGTGTACACTAGCTATTCAATTATTGTCTGACATTGGGGGGGCCTCTCAAAGGTTGTAAAGTAGATTTATGAAATTTCAATTTCCAAGTCTAAAAGCAGAAAGTAAGTCTCCCACTCAAAACAAATTTCATCGCTTTCCCATTTGTAGTTCTGTAATAAATATTTGAATTAAGGTCATCTGTTTTCATCCTTAATCTCCACAAATGAACAATCTTTCCATCTTATTCTTTCTTCTCCTTTTTCTCCATCAAATTTCATTTGTCTTCTCTTATTCTTACAATGTCACTGAGTCTATCCTCTTCAACTGCGGCTCTACCGAGAGCAGTGTTGCCCCGGACGGCCGGAATTGGATTGCCGACAGTCGCTCAAAATTTGGTCCTGTTAATGAATCTGATCACAAATCAATAGCTGCTAGAGCCCTTTACCAGGCCCCCTCGACAGCCCCTGTCCCTTACATGTCCGCCCGCCTCTCCCGGTCTCAATTCACTTACAACTTCCCTGTCACTTCCGGCCAAAAATTTATCCGACTCCATTTTTATCCTGCTGATTATCCTGGAGGTTTTGATAGGGGCAAAGACCGGTTCGATGTTCGAGTCGGGCCTTACACTTTCCTCCGTAACTTCAGTGCTTCAAGTTTCGCTTATGACTGGCAAGAAGACACTTTTGTCAGAGAATTATGTGTAAATGTTGCAGAGGAGCAGAGTTTGAACATAACTTTTGCTCCTTTTTTGAGTGATTCGAATGACTCGTATGTTTTTATCAATGGGATAGAGATTGTTTCAATGCCATCCAATCTTTATTACACGCGGCCAGATGATGATCAAGGCATCAAATTGGTGGGACAAAACAGGACTGTCAGGATCCAGAACCATACTGCACTTGGGACAGTTTGCAGATTGAACATCGGTGGCAGTTTCATTCAACCCGAAGATGACACTGGCATTTACAGATCATGGAAAGATGATGTTACCTATCTCGAAGATTCCAAAGGCGTAGCTTCGAGTAATCCACATGCTAATCTCATTTATTCAAAGATTCAAGAATATGCAGCACCAGAGGATGTCTACATCTCGAGCCGGTTTATAGGAGAAACAACTGTGGACAATTTGACATGGGGAGTACTTGTGTATCCCGGATATACGTATCTGCTTAGACTCCACTTCTGTGAGTACTTTTCCCCGGTGGAAGTGAATGATAGGCGATTCGATATCTTCATTGACAACAAGACTGCTGAAATAGGCCTTGACATTGTTGAAGCTACAGGTGGTAGCTTTATCCCTATTTTTAAGGATTACTTAGTGATGGCTGGAAAGAGAGGAGAGACTCAGGACTACAAGCTCACCATTACTGTACGCCCAAATAAGGCAAGTTTATACCCAGATGCTTTCTTGAATGGGATGGAAGTTATCAGATTGAATGACTCCGATGGTAACCTTGGTGGACCAAATCCAAATGCAAATCTCTCTCTGGGTCCAGCAATAGCACCAATTCAACCATTGCCAACATCCAACACCAATAGTAACAAAACTTTGGTAATTATTGCAACTGGAGGGTCAGTAATCGGTTTCTTGATTATTCTCTCCATTCTTTGCTTCGTCTTTCTTTGGAGATTGAAGAAGGGGAAGAAGCATGCTTCTTATTCGCGTTTATTCTCCTGTTGTGGACGACTGAGTTCTCAAAAGGGGCGGTCAACGAGATCAAAAACTTCTTCACTGCCGCAAGAACTTTGCCGCAACTTTCTCCTAGATGAAATCAAAGATGCAACAAACAACTTCGACAAGAGTCTGATCATTGGTGAAGGTGGGTTTGGGAATGTTTACAAAGGTGAGATCGATGATGGAACAACAGTGGTTGCAATCAAACGCTTGAATCAAGATTCCAATCAAGGCGTTAACGAATTCAAGACAGAGATCGAGATGCTTTCCCAGCTCCGCCACGTACATCTTGTATCTCTCATCGGTTACTGCATGGACGAAGGGGAAATGATCCTCGTATACGAATACATGATCAAAGGAACTCTTCGAGAGCATCTGTATGATACAAGCAATGATCCACTCTCTTGGAAGCAGAGGCTCGAGATTTGCATTGGTGCTGCCCGCGGATTAGACTACCTTCATACAGGGGCCGCGCACACTATAATCCATCGAGATATCAAGACAACGAATATCTTGTTGGACGAAAATACGATAGCAAAAGTCTCAGACTTTGGATTGTCAAGAATATGCGTTAATAGCACAGCAGTTAGTACATTGGTGAAGGGAACATGGGGATATTTGGACCCAGAATATGCTCGGCGGAATCAATTGACAGAAAAATCTGATGTTTACTCATTCGGCGTGGTTCTGTTTGAAGTATTGTGTGCTAGAAAAGCACTGAACAATAAGTTAGAGGAGTCGCAACGGAATCTAGCCATGTGGGCAAGAAAATCCATAGAGAATGAGACCATTTATCAAATAATCGATCCATATCTGATGGGGAAAATATCTCCAGATTGTTTCAATAAATTTGTAGAGATAGCAGAAAGTTGCATCCGTGATAACGGGACAGAAAGACCATCAATGCATGATGTGAAGGAAAAGCTGGAGTTTGCATTGGAGCTACAAGAAGCTGCAGATGCTGAGACTGAAAAGAAGGGAGTTGATCCAGTGTATCCAGAGGTATCATTCTGTGCACCCCGATATACCAATTTTGTAGTTGGGTCAATTGAAGCAAGTGATTTAAGTAACAGTGATACAAGTTATTCTGGAATTACTAGCAGCCATTGTACTTTAACATCAAGTCATTCCGCCTTTTCCAATGCCAACAAGTCTGCAACAACGTCGTAGCTCATAATGTTTAATGAGAAAAAAAGAAACAAGGTTGATGTGTCTTGTGACTCCTGTGGTAGAATCTTATTTGTTGGGAACTTGCCTAGTGTTTGAATTAGTCTTCATAAACGTTGTAATAGCATGTTTTTAGGAGATAAGTTATTTACTGTTGCACATGTTTAAGAGTAATGAATCATGATTAGAAGTTTTATGAACATGGTTGTTTTGTTTTGTTTATTAATATTCAGCAATAAAAAGAATTTGTGTATGATCCAATTACTTATGTAAGCTGGTCTCTTTTGACACCTATATTCCTTTTATATCTTTTTTTACTATATGCTACCTTATTTACTTAATTGTAAAATTGTACTGTTTACTTAAGTTCAATATTCAATTGCCGGACTGTGTCAACATTCCTTGTTCTTGTTTACTGTTTGAGTGTGTAACATGCTGATTATTGATTACAAATAACTTATAATTCTTATTTCGTTTTATTAATTAAATTTTTGTGTGTATATTAGTTCCACAGTACCAATAAAGCATATAGTTGTTTTTCCTTCAACATCTCCATTAATTTTTAATGTTTGGCTCAGCCTCTATTTATATCGATGGCATGTGATCAGGCAATGCTTGCACTACTTTGGTACATTAATGTTTGGGGACCAATACTAGCACAGTTTTATGTCTTTCACATGGGGACAAAAATTAAGGAATTCATCACTACTAAGGAACTAATATATATCCCAGCTTCGAAATTTTTAAAGTTAGACTTCTAAGCCAACCATTTCATGTCAGCATTAAAAATTTCGAAGTTGAGACATTGATTTTGTTTTTTTTTTTTTTTTTTTTTTAATTTTTGCCCCACCCAGACAAAGTCCGTCTAGTCCCGATAATAAATGGATTAATAAGATTTGAAAGTATCGTAAAGACCTCGGTCAACCTATATATATATATAGGTTAAGTTGGTCGGGCTTGGAAATGATCATTATATGTTCGGCCTAGCCCAAACCGAGCCCAACATTTGTATTGGACGAACAAACTGGATTTGAACAACACCATTATATGCAAGCCAGTTAACATATCTACTTAAGTTGATCCATCTCATGTCCTCTCATCTTTCGTCTCCGGTTCGATGTTTATCTAGACATATAAATTGACATCCTGTCAAAACAACACTGACAAATAATTGAGATTCTCTTAAATGAATCATGAATAGTAATTTATTTAGCTTTTACATTTTTAAAGAAGTAATTTTCTTTTTTGTAAGAAGTACCAATAATTGCGTTTTTCTAAATTCCACTTGAATAAACTCCTTTTAATTTTTCCTGAAGAAAAGTTAATTGAACATCATAATCATTATTCATAGAGTGGATCCATCCCCTTAAAAAAGATGTTTCAAAGGGAGACACAAATTATAAATCAGATGTGGGCAATAAAGCATTCAGCTATCACTTCATTTTGGAAAAATGAGAATGATATCTCAGTACACGTCAAAATGTGAAAATTCCCTTTCTTATGAAATTGGGAAAAAAAAAAAAAAAATAGCTTTTCAGTAGCTATCTTACATTACCAAAAGTTCAGCTAAATTATTGAACTAAAGATTCAAAGCAATGCCATCATATACACATTAATATAGGAAATTAAGAAAATAAAGGATTAACAAAAGACTAAGAGATAATAACGTTAATTAGGAAAAAAAAAAAAAGGAATAATTATTAAATATAAGGAATTCAGAAAAGTAAATACCTAACACTACTGAACAGGATTAAAGAATTTTGAGACTATAAGTGTTCTTATTTGGGGACCTCAATTCCATGCTCATAGAATGCTTTAAGGGTTAAAGTATGACTTGACAATTTCTACAATCATGATCATTTTTATTTTTCTCAAGGTTTTTTTTTTTTAATTTTTTAATGCCATCTTATATTAGTCTTAACATAAACTAAGAAGTTCTATGTTTACCCATCTTGTTATCAATAAATATCATGAATTGATTTCCTTATCCCATTTCATAAATAACGGAGAAAAGGGTGTGCCTGTTGGCTTTGAAAATATTTACAAAATTACAGTTTAATCTTTCAAGTTTAGTATATGATATGACCCCCCTAAAAAAGAAATAGCATAATAGAATAGTTTTACTCCCAAATTAGGAAGTTCAATTTTAACGTTTTCGTAGAAAATGCTCTAATATCATCACTATAGTAGAAATATAGTTCAATTTTACCATTTTAAAAAAATTTTGTTCGTAATTTTAGTCAGTATTTTCTTAAAAAATATAAAAATTGAGCTAGAGTTTATATCATAAGAAAAAATTAAACGATAATTTCTATCATAGATATATTGATCCATTATATACAAGTGTAGAAGTACACAAAATTGATCATCTTCGATATTGATTGGATCAGATTAATAATTACATTTTGAATCTAATTTCCTCTTTTTGTCGTAATACTTTGTGATTTTGTATTAATTTTATTTCATACTTGGATTAGGAGTACATTTGTGGTAATTGGTGGCAAAGTTGGAATTTTGGAGCTTCTTTGAGTATTTTGGAAACAGAAAACTATTCTCTCTTAGACATGATCACGCTCTACTCAAACGCAAATTTCAAGATTTCTATTTAAAGGAAAATTTGTTTAGATATGAGCATGCCTAGCTGCACATTCAGAGTTTAATCATTTCTATTTTAATTGAAAGGAAGACTTTAAGAGAAGACTAGAGAGGAGATTTTGAATGAAGACTTAAGAGAGAAGACTTAATCTTGATTGGAGAAGACTTTGAGATACATGTTTAAACATGTTTAGCTTGATTGAAGGAGAGATTGAAAGACTTTGATTTTTCTCCATTGACTTGTTTCTATAAATAGTTGCTTCCTTTTCATTGTTAGACACTTTAGAACTTTCATTATTTTGAGAAATTGAGACGGAGAAACTATATCATGAGTGGCTAATTTTCTTTATCTGATTTAAGAAGGGAGGTAATTTGGTTAGAGCTGTGAGGTTTTTGTACTTCATCTTTTAATATATTAATTAAGTTTTGAATTTTCTTCTGTACTTCACTTAATGATTTTTTAATCGTATTCAACCTTCTACTGCTAAGTATTTTATTCTTGATCTGTAATTGTCTTGAATAAATTGCACCAAGTGCACAAATCAATTTTTGAGAAACTAAGTTTTGTTAAAAATTGGTTAGGATTTGGATTTAGTCATTTTTTATTTTTTGTCGACGTATTCCTTTCAATAAAAATTGGTTTGATAAACTTTCTTAAACTTAATGCGGTCAATTACGGAATTAGACATATTTCATTCCCTTTTCTCAATGACTAGTTTTGATTTTGATGCTTAATTAAAATTAATTAATTAAGGGAAAGTAAATGACTGGTATTGGCTTGTAAACCTTCTTTAGTCAAAGACTTGAATAAATAAATTAATTATTTTAAGTAAGCCAAGGATCAACAACCAAATGAACCAAACCTCTTGAATAAGATGTTTCAGGTATTCAATTCTTCTTCGATTTATTTTGCTATTGTTATTTTTTTTCATTGCTAGAATTAATTTTTTGTAATCAAAACCCCCTATTTTATTTTATTGTCAATTTAAATTAAGAAATTAGTTATTCTCTTGGAATTCGACCCAATCTCACTATTACTATAAAATAAGCTAATAGAGGAATTGGAATTATAAATATTTATTTTGGCAAGGCTCGACAACCCGGCCAAATATCTATAAAACTTTGGAGACTTTGGTAATTAAACCTAACGTAATGTGGGTATCAAAATAATATTACAAATATAGTACCTCAATAAAAAATTTCTATCTCCATCACTGATTTACATTTATCAGAAGATATAGCTCAAATGTCAGGCTCTGTGCATTTAACTGCAATCGATTTTTTTTAACAAAAATGTTATAATAGTCCGGATCATACATACCACACAAATGCTAACACCATAGGAGTATCTATAACCCGGAACGATTGAAAGTTTAAGGACACATGATGACTTAATAGCGAGACGAGTTACACATTGCTCAATAAATAAACAGCTCTAACGACGCTAGTGGGAATCGAACCTAGGTGCATGTGAGTACTACACGATTCATTTCTTTTCCAATTTAAATCCAAAATTAAACTAATACGTAACCAAATAATCACTTAAACTGAAATAAAGTAGGTAATAGACTTTTCTGATGTGTAAAATGGTTTTCCATTGTTGCTAAATACCCTATTGTTGTGATAAGTATGTGTATATTGAAAGCATCCCTACCCTGCGCCTGCGTATAGGGTTTTTTTCGAGCTTACCCAGTTTTAGGGTTTGTAATTAACTTTTTGTCTCTTCTCACACGGTGATGGACTCCTCTCCTGTCAACGACTTGGTTACTGATTGCCTAAACCTTTCTTTGGCTGAGGAGGATGAAACTCAGGTGGTGGTGCCAGAGGTGGAGGAATCACGAAATTACGATCTACTTTGGAGCTGTGTTGGCAGATTTATTACGGATAGGGAAATCAACATTGAAGGTATGAAAGTTACTCTATCCAAACTATGGAAACTAGGGAGTGGGATGTCAATTGTGGCGTTGGAGGAAGGGAGATTTTTATTCCAATTTAATCATGTTTTTGACGTCAATACTGTACTAAATGGCAGACCTTGGTCCTTTGACAATAAACTATTAGTGCTTAGGAGGGTATCATCTATGGAGGAGCTGATTACTATGGAATTGAATGAAGTTGCGTTCTGGGTACAATTGCATAACTTACCCGTAGGCTTTCGGACTGAACATGTGGCGTGTTTGGGAGGCCAACACATCGGTTCGGTTTTGCGTACGGATCCAAGGGATTATATGGATTGTTACCCAGGATATCTTTGGGTTCAGGTCTCCTTGGATGTTCAAGTTCCACTAAAGAGGCGTATGAAGATGGGTAATTCGAACTCTGATTGGTTTTGGGTTAACTTTAAATATGAATGGCTACCACACTTCTGTTTCTACTGTGGTATGATTGGCCATAATGAGAGAGATTGTGTTGCTTTTAGAGCTTTGAATGATCCAGACCTCCCCAAGAGTTATGGCCACTTCCTACGGGCTATTTCGCGATGACTACAAGTAAACAGGTCTCCGTGGCTTAATGATTCACCAAAATTATGCCCTAAGGATAGGAGTGAAGCTAATAATTCAGCTAGTTTTGTCAACTACTACAAGCTCAGGAACAGAGGGCTAGACAATTAAACATAGAACAGGATGTTTGTGTACTCACGGATCCTAAACGGAAGAGGGTGGCACTGGTGGAGCAAGAGAAGGAATTGGAAAGGGACACTGGACATTCTCCAATGGAAGTTTTATTACCAAAAATTGAGATATCGGCGGGACCTGTTGATCAGGCCTGCCGGAAGCCATGAATTGCTTAAGCTGGAACTGCCAAAGCCTGGGTAACCTCGCGATAGTTCATGAGCTCAAGGAGCTTATCTATACCTATAAACCTTCCATTATATTTTTAATGGAATCGATGATTTGTAAGAATACGGTGGCGGTTGTGCAAGGCTAGATTGGTTTTCCTAATTGTTTTGTTATTGATAGTATTAATAGGGGAGGGGGTTTTGTATTATTATGGACGGCTGATGTTCAAGTGGATATTCACAAGTTTGGACGTAATTTTATTGGTGCTGTAGTTTCTCCGGTTAATTCGGACCCTTGGCGTCTGACAGGTTTTTACAGTTTCCCCAAAGTGCCCGCAGACAACTATTGTGGTATTGTATGAAAGATCTCTATAGAATTTCTCAACTTCCTTGGTGCATATTGGGTGATTTTGATGATATGCTATAAAATAATGAGAAGGGAGGAGGGGTAAGGCACTCTAGTAGATTTCTAAATGGTTTCCATGCTACCTTGGAATACTGTGGTTTAACGGAAGTTTTCATGTCAAGGTACCCTTTCACATGGTTTAGAAGAAGGCAAGGATAGGATTTGATAGAGGAGAAGCTGGATAGGGTGTTAGCAACACAGGCTTGGCATGACCGATTCCCTCAAGCTCTTGTTCATAATATTATTACCACTCAATCCGATCACTCAGCTATATTTTTGGAATTGAAGCCGTATACAAGGGTGGGAGCATCAGTTTTCCGTTATGAAAATGGGTGGGGATCTGAACAAGATTGCCGTAATTTAGTTGCTAGCAGGTGGCATCAGTTGGGTCAAAGTTCTTGTACAGCCAAGCTATAGCAATGTGTTGCAGATTTATAGATTTGGGGATGGAAATTCAAGCTGCAATTTCGGGGTAAAACTCGCCAGCTAAAGAAACAAATTGAGTGTTACCATAGACAAGGGGATATGGACTGTGAGCGGACGACGTTTTCGACGCAACGCGAGACTCCCTTTCGGAAGGGGCACCACGATCTTGGGCGGGTCCCTCCCTCGCGTGGGGTTTTTATAAATGGAAAATCGGTTTTGAAAAATAAATGGAATTAATTCCTAAAAGAACCGAGACCTAAGTCTCGATGAATATTGTAGAGTCGCCACCCAGCTCAGCTCAACCGGGAAATTTATAATGCAGCTGAACCGAACGAACGGCAGCTACACTATCCAGAGATTCGGGTCTGGACAAGTCCCTTATTTCGTGTCTAATTAAAATAAATACTGGTATATGTTCTCAGATAGTATTTCAAATTCTAAAGTCAATTTTATTGAAATAAATATATATACAGCGCACATGCAGGTTAAATAAGATAGCAAATGATTAAATTATTACAACCCGATCGAATAAAAAATAAAAACTCTCGAACTCACTTTTACAAGTGCCTAGAATTCACGATTTATCTAGAAAAATACAACCACCTAGGATACATGATTTAATCTATTAAATTACATCCAAAATAAAAATAACAGAAATTAAAACCTGCAAAACAGAGGGTTAGCACAATATATAGCACGCCATAAATTGGACTCAAACATGACAGAATGGGAAATCAAGAATTGGGGACATGCATTTAGGGGATAACCGGGTTGGCTCGGCTAGCCGACTCGGTTAGACCTGGAAAACATTTTTGAAACGTCCCTGTATTTTTGTTTTTGTGGGAAAATCATTTTGAAAACAATTTTTCCGGTTTACATGCATTTTTTACATATGAGGTGGGTCGGTTTTCGGGAGAACTGGGTCTCCGTCGTGGCATTATTCTAAATGCAATTTTACTGAAAATTGAATATAGGGTCGTGGATGCACACAACAAAATTCATTTTGATGATTTTTGGGGTTTTATGAATTTTTATGGATTTTTGGAAATTTTTAGAAATAAAAACGGAAATTCTGATTCTGGAAAATAAGTTACAATCATGCGACTGTAACTACAGTCGTGCGACTGTAAACGTACCAAAGTCAGAATCTCGCCAAAACTTTATTTGAAGCAAACTGGAAAGAAAATGCTTGAAAATCAAGAACACTCGTATGACTGTATATACAGTCGTACGACTGTTCATCAAATCCAAGAACAGTTTGATTTCCAGAAGCAGAAACGCAGGAATAAGGTAAAAATGCACAAAAATCACATCCAGCACCCAGAAAGCAGGAAAAAGTGAAAGAAAAGAGAGTGCCTACCTTTTAGAAGCTTATCCAAGTCGTTTTGACCCCTGGCATCGCTCCAATCCACACGAATTTGCACTTTTCCTCTTGAATTAGGGTTGAAAGCTTTATGTCCAAAAATCCAAAATGCATGGGATTCTAATGATTTAAGTCCGAGATTTTGATTTGTTTGTGAAGTTAAGTGATTAACCTAAGGGTTTCTATCAAATTTTAACCCTAATTCTGAGAATTAAAGAAAATAGAAGAGGAAAAGAAGGATTGGTGAGTTTGGATTTTTCTTTCTTTTCCTTCTCTCTTTTCTCCTTTGTCTCTAAATCCCTTTTTTTACCAGCAATCAAAGACCCATTTTCCCTTCCTTTTCCTTCTTTTTATCCTCTGCTTTCTAAGGTTCCTTGTCTTCATATCGGGGCAATTAATGCTCCTCCCTTTCTCCTCCATTTTCTGTTGCAGAGGTATAGGCTCCAGCACCTGTTTTGACATTACAGTCTGTAAGGACAGTCGTACGACTCTTTTTTTCTTTTCTTTTTTTTTATGGAGGAGTAAAATTTCGATACTTACATGGACGCAACATGAGGCTGAGTGCAGAGCTGGACCAGGCTCAGTTAACTCAGGAAATGTACTGGAAACAACGGGCTAAACAGCGATGGCTATATGAGGGGGGCCAAAACTCTCGTTTTTTCCATTCCTCGGCTTCCGATCGTCATTGTCAAAATGATTTCTCTAGACTTCACAATGATCAGGGTGAGTGGTGTTATTGGAAAGAGGGTCTTGATCGAATTATTCAGACTCATTTTAGAATTTGTTCACCTCGGAGGGTTATGAAGGTTTGCATATGGTGAACTGGATAGAGTGCAGACTTTGCGACGAGCAATCCAGGCTGTTGGAAGTGCTGTTCACTAGGGAGAAAGTTAAATTGGCCGTGTTCTCTATGCATCCCGATAAGGCTCCGGGACCGGACGGTTTGACTTTGGGTTTTTATCAGCAACACTGGGCAATTATTGGCGATGATATTACTCAATATTGCTTACAATGCCTACAAAGTGGTCAGATTCCAGAACACTTAAACACGACACACATTATCCTCCTACCGAAGAAGAAAGTTCTTGAGATGGTTTCCGACCTTTGGCCTATAGCCCTCTGCAACGTAATATTTAAAGTGCTGGTAAAAGATGATTGCTAACAGGCTAAAATCAGTGTTGGACTAGGTTGTATCTGAGATGCAAAGCGCTTTTGTTCTGAAACGCTCGATTACGAACAATATTATGATTGCTTACGAACTGGGCCATGCACTGAAGCTAGGGAAAGGGGGTCGGGTTGGATATGTAGCCCTTAAAGTAGACATGTCAAAAGCTTACAACACAATTGAGTGGCCTTTTCTTCGGGAGGTGCTGTATCGGATGGGTTTCCCGGAACACTTTATCAACCTAATTATGCAGTGTGTGACGACAGTTGAATACCAGATACAGAATAGGAATGCGTCCTGTAGAGGTCTACGGCCAGGCGATCCATTATCGCCATATCTCTTTATTTTGTGTGCGAAAGGGTTAACAGCTCTGTTTCGGAAAAGCAGAAAGAAATGGCACCATACATGGCTGTGTAGCGTGTAGGGGAGCCCCAGCCATATCACACCTTTTATTTGCTGACGACAGCTTCTTCTTCTTTAAGGCGGAGTTACAGGAATGTGAGGACGTTAAGAGAATTTTTCTTTTGTATGAGAAAGCTTCAGGGCAAAAAATTAATTACCTGAAATCCAAGATCATGTTCAGTAAATTTATTCCCATTTGATAGGTATATTTTGTGCATATATTTTTGTCCTATTTTGTGGCTTTTATTGCACCATCTTGGTTTAATTTAGGCGGATTTTATCTCATTTGTTCTATTTTTATGTTTTAGGGCTTTAAAAGAGGAATTTGAACATTTGGAGACTAAATCGCCTATTTTTGGAGCTCAAATGTGTAATTTGGAAGAGCAAGGAAGTCCCAAGGCATGGGCGTGCCTCATGAAGAGCCAAAACTGAAGAATTTTTGAGAATCGGAAGCTGACCAGTCTTAAGACACGCCCGGGCTGCAGAATTACGAATTTTGTACTCCAACTAGGGTTAGGAGTTCTCCTTTTCAGCTTTTGGGCTATTTTAATTCCTCTCCTTTTGTAATTAGGATAAGGAGAAATAACTTCTATTTAGGACTTTTACTTTAGGAATAACTCTCAATTAGGATTTAATTATTAATTTTGGGAGAGTTATTTCCTAATTAGGTTTTTCTTCTCTTTCTCCCTCTTAAAAAGATGTTTTGGTGGAGCTAGGGGGGACGGTTTTTCTTTTCTAGTTTTTAGGCTGCAATTTTATTTTCCATTATTGTGTTATGATTGCTTAAAGCTTTGAATGCGTGACCATCTATTTCAAAAGTTCATAGTTAATTCATAATTGACCAAAGGACTGAATTAACGGAATCTCATAACATGACAAATGCATGACCATTGCTTTGTGGCTCACTAGTTTGTGCTAGGTTTTCGTATGCTTAATGCTTCTCAAATTAATTGCTTAAGACCGAACAAGTTTAGGTAGCTAAGTTGAGGATTAGAGTTAGCAGCCCTAACCGGTGTTAATTGTTTTAGGAATTCGCCATCTTGGGAATTTAGTAAGTTTGATTGCATAGCCCGAGGAAATTGTTGGAATGAATCTAAGTAAGACCATTTGCCTTAGCTAATTTCTCCATTGAGCTTTATCCAATTGCATTCCTATTTTAATTAAATTATTTTATTTAATTATTGTTTACAGTAGATTTTATTTTATAAACCATAATCAAAGATAAAATTCCTTCCGCCTAAATTAATAGAAACCGATTGTATTTAGGATTAGCATACATAGTCTCCGTGGGATCGACATCCTTCTTATTTCTATATTACTTGAGCGACAGAGTACACTTGCTCTATAGTGTGTGTTTTACACCCATCAAGTTTTTGGCGCCGTTGCCGGGGACTATTTTTATGCAATGCTAGATTAAAGGGTTTTTGTTGATTTAGTTTTTTTTTTTGTATATATTTTTATTTTCACTTGTTCTTTTTCTTTTAATTTGCGAGGTGATGGCGATTAATCCTTTCGAGCCGTCGATGGAGGAACTAATGATGAATTTTCTATCTTCAAAAGATGCTCAACGTGATAGTTTGTACAGTTCAACACAAAATTTATGCGCACGATTAGGTTTAGTAGTTGATATGGCTGCAGACACATCAATTGCAGAGGCCGATTCAAATGAAAATGTTGAAATCTCTATCTCAGTTGAAGCTCATCATGGAAAAATTATGGAGGAAAATTTAGAGTTAGTTCAAAGTCAAGAAGAAGGTACATTGGAGGTCGTTAGTGAACCGACCAAGTGTGAAGTTTCCATGGTGGGGATTAAAGATATACAATTTGAGGTACCTTTTGTTCAACTATTTTATGTTGTTTATGAGCTACCAAGAGAATCGCAGAGGGAGAAATCAAGAATTTTCATAAAAGAACTCAAATTTTTGGCATGGAACTTGTTAACTTGGCATCAATTAGAGCCTTCAATGTGCATCCACAGGATTTTTCTCAAGGAGTTTGGATTCCTCATACGACTCCAAACTTTTACATGAAAGGGAAGTTTAAGTCGAGCTAATCGACTATAATCTTAGCGCTTTTGGGAGGCAACCCAATTTAATTTATTTGCTTTATTTATTTTATTGCATAGTTAGTTGCATTTGCTTTCTTTTTGTAGTTTATAATCTTAATTTTCAGGTTCTGTTCATAAGGCACGCCCATGTCTTGTGTATCCCCTTTAAAAATGGCAGTGCTGAAATTTTCGCTTAAGGCCCGCCCGTGTCCTGTGCAGCGTAGTCTTCTGATTTTTTAGGCTCTTATTTGTGTAGTGACGCCGTGCACAAGGCACGCCCGTGCTTTATGAATAAATTTTATCAATTCAAACTCTTGGCACAAGGCATGCCATTGCTTTGTGCATAAGAGTCTTCTGTTTCTTATTAAAGGAATTGTGCCCTTTGCTTTCATTTTTTTTTTTTTTTTTTGAACTTTCTTATTTTATTTTATTTTATTACTTTTATTTATTTATTTATTTTTTTTTTTTTTCAAAAAAATTTTTTTTTTTTTTTTTTTTTGCCGTCTTTGTTTATCTTCTTCTTTTATTTTCTTTTATATATTTTTTTATTTTTTTTTTAATTTTTTTCAAAAAAAAAAAAAAAAAAGAAAACAAAAATCATTGGTCAAAGACATTAAAGCAGAACCTGTATCTGGACCATTTCTTTCCCTAAGTTTTTTTTCTTTTTCTCTTTCCTTGTTTCAGCAACCAACCCGCCGCCTTACCCTCTAATTTTTTTTACTTTCTTATTTTATATTTTATATTTTTTTATTTTTTTGCAAAAAAAAAAAAAATTTTCCACCTGCGCTTATCATCTTCCTTTTGTTTATTTTATACTATTATTATTATTTAAAAAAAAAAGTGGCCAAATACATAAAAGATAAACTTGCATCTATATTTTTTTTTTTTTTACTAACCTTTTTCTTCTTCTTTTTCTTTTTCAGGAGATCTCTCCGTCGATCTGCATCTTCCAACCTGCTGCCCCTCAAACGCCCTTCAGCAGCCGCCGTTCAACGTTCTCCCTCCGGTCAGTCCACCTAACATTCCGGCGCTGGAAAAATCTACCCGGAAGAATGCGAAACGGAAAGCCACCGCATTTGCTTCTCATTCAAAGGCGGCTTCAAAGAAAGGGAAACCCACTACTCCAAAGGTTGCTGCCAAATTTTCTTCCGGATCAGAGCAAGCCACCGGTCCAACGGATACGCCTTGTCCTCCCTCTCCTCAGTGATACTTCCTCGTTCGCCTTCACAACCCGGGGAGTCTCCTTTTTCCTTTCTTTTTCTTAGTTGTGTTTGGCTTCATTTTAATTGCTTCATTGAGGGCAATGATTCCTTTAAGTGTGGGGAAGGGGGTTATTATTTGGCTTATTTGGTTTGTGGTCTGCTTGGTGATTTCTTATGCTTTGTTTGTCCTCTCGTTAACTTTTACCATCCATCTCGAATCAAAGAAACAATTTGAATTTGTTTTTGTTTCCCTAAGAAAATTGAAAAGAAATTGATTGGATCATGGCTTTCATAATTTTTCTTTTATGTCTAGTGTTCTTGTTGAGGGAGTTGATCACACAATTTGCGATATGAAGCCCTAGTTGATTGCAATCTCTGTGATGTCATAAATTCTTGGGTTGAGATGTATCACTTCAAGACCTAGATTTTTCTAAGGAACTTTTCTTGATTGAGCATGACTAAGGAAATGAGATAGGCAATTTGTGTGTTTATTTTGTGCATTCTTGGGGTATTATTATTAAAAAAAAAAAACAAAATACAAAAAAAGAAAAAAAAAAAAAAGAATGAATCAATATTTAATATATAATTACATTTCTATTCCGCTAGCTTTACAAAGTAAAGTTATGAATAGTGCTAGTAGCCACTTGATTGAATGTGCTTAGTTGATTAAGTCGGGTGCATTGTTGTTTGCTCCATCATTGTTGCTCGTTCGGAAAAGCTAAGTGACATCTCAAGCACGGTTAAAGTGTTGTGAATACCAAAAAAAAAATTTAGCTTAATCGCTTGTTTGATACCCCAAGGAAACTTGTGTGTGAATAAAGCCCTATTTATCCTTTGTTTGTGTGATTGATAGAAGAGCAACTTAGAAGTATACTATTTTAGTGATGCAGCTCATATTCTTATAGTTAATTGAGTCACTTTGATTACTTGAAGTTCGGGTTAAGTGTCCAATTGTTGTGATCTCTCCCTTGGGAAGTGTGTTGGATTTACTAGATGAATTTGGAGCTTTGGTTTCTAAAGTCTTTTATTTAAGATTTATTTAAAGACAAAATTCTTCAAGTTTCTTTCTTTTGTTTTTGAGTTGGAAATTTGTTATTTGCTTGAGGACAAGCAAAGTGTAAGTGTGGGGAAGTTGATAGGTATATTTTGTGCATATATTTTTGTCCTATTTTGTGGCTTTTATTGCACCATCTTGGTTTAATTTAGGCGGATTTTATCTCATTTGTTCTATTTTTATGTTTTAGGGCTTTAAAAGAGGAATTTGAACATTTGGAGACTAAATCGCCTATTTTTGGAGCTCAAATGTGTAATTTGGAAGAGCAAGGAAGTCCCAAGGCATGGGCGTGCCTCATGAAGAGCCAAAACTGAAGAATTTTTGAGAATCGGAAGCTGACCAGTCTTAAGACACGCCCGGGCTGCAGAATTACGAATTTTGTACTCCAACTAGGGTTAGGAGTTCTCCTTTTCAGCTTTTGGGCTATTTTAATTCCTCTCCTTTTGTAATTAGGATAAGGAGAAATAACTTCTATTTAGGACTTTTACTTTAGGAATAACTCTCAATTAGGATTTAATTATTAATTTTGGGAGAGTTATTTCCTAATTAGGTTTTTCTTCTCTTTCTCCCTCTTAAAAAGATGTTTTGGTGGAGCTAGGGGGGACGGTTTTTCTTTTCTAGTTTTTAGGCTGCAATTTTATTTTCCTTTGTTGGAGAAAACGTGATTTTTGGGAAGAAGGGAGGAAGCTAGGTTTTCAAAGGTTCAATCCGCAACTCATCTCCGATTTCTCTCCGCAAGCCTCCATTGGGACCTTCATCTTCCTAGTTTTTCTTCTTAACTCCCATTATTATGTTTTCTTTAATTTATTCATTTGTTTATAACTCAATTATGAACTAATTCCTCCATAGCTAAGGCTATGGTGGAGCTTAGTAGGATTTCCATGTAATTTCCCTTGTTTAATGCAATTCATTCGTATTATTTTTCCATTATTGTGTTATGATTGCTTAAAGCTTTGAATGCGTGACCATCTATTTCAAAAGTTCATAGTTAATTCATAATTGACCAAAGGACTGAATTAACGGAATCTCATAACATGACAAATGCATGACCATTGCTTTGTGGCTCACTAGTTTGTGCTAGGTTTTCGTATGCTTAATGCTTCTCAAATTAATTGCTTAAGACCGAACAAGTTTAGGTAGCTAAGTTGAGGATTAGAGTTAGCAGCCCTAACCGGTGTTAATTGTTTTAGGAATTCGCCATCTTGGGAATTTAGTAAGTTTGATTGCATAGCCCGAGGAAATTATTGGAATGAATCTAAGTAAGACCATTTGCCTTAGCTAATTTCTCCATTGAGCTTTATCCAATTGCATTCCTATTTTAATTAAATTATTTTATTTAATTATTGTTTACAGTAGATTTTATTTTATAAACCATAATCAAAGATAAAATTCCTTCCGCCTAAATTAATAGAAACCGATTGTATTTAGGATTAGCATACATAGTCTCCGTGGGATCGACATCCTTCTTATTTCTATATTACTTGAGCGACAGAGTACACTTGCTCTATAGTGTGTGTTTTACACCCATCACCATTGAGCTCCAAGAAGCTATTCAGAGTAGCCTTGGGGTAATCGTAGTCGACCAGCATGAGAAGTATCTTGGATTGCCGTCGGTGGTGGGACGAAATAGGGGAGCTATCTTCAGATATGTGGTTGATCGGCTTAAACAAAAACTTAGAGGTTGGGGTGCAAAGAAGTTATCGCAAAGTGGGAAAGAAATTTTGATTAAAGCTGTAGCACAGTCGTTACCATCTTATATTATGCAAGTGTTTGCCTTGCCGAGACACATATGCAATGAAATGGAAAAGATGCTGAACAGATACTGGTGGGGAAGAAAAATCAAATGGAAAAATTAGGATGCCCTTTGTGTTAGGCGTGCTTGGGGAGGTCTAAACTTCAGGAGATTCCACAAGTTTAACATGGCGCTCCTCGGCAAGCAAGCCTGGAAATTTATCACCTAACCATCAGCACTGGTCTCTCGTCTTTATAAAGCTAAATACTTTCCAAATGTGCATTTTTCCGAGGCTGCCATGGGCTGCAATCCAAGTTTTATTTGGTCTAGTATTTGGTCCACCCAAGCTTTTATCAAAGTAGGTTTGTTTCACAGATTGGCAACGGATGTGGTACCAAAGTTTGGGGGGATAGATGGATTCATTCGGAAACGAGCTGTCAAAGTTCTATTTCGATGATTCCTGGGTTGGAGGACTGTACTCTGGACTGTCTCTGTTTAGCTTCGGGTAGCTAAGATGTTGATCTTTTGCATGATTTATTCACTCAGGAGGATTGCCGGCATATTATGGCTATCCCTCTTTCTTTACGTGAGCTTGAAGATCGGATTTGTTGGCAGTGGGACAAAAAAGGCATGTACAGTGTCAAATCGGCTTATTATAAGTTGGCTGAATCTGGTTCTATTCCAGATGAGGTAATTCGTTTGGCACCTTGGTCGAAATTATGGAAACTTAACTGTCCGCCAAAGGTCAAAGTATTCTTGTGGCGTGCCGCCTGGAATTGCTTACCAACAACTTAGAATCTCCATTTTCGTCATGTAGAAGTAACCAACTGATGCCCAGTCTGTAATGAATTGACGGAATCAAAGTTGCATGCTTTAGTTACCTGTCGTGTTACTCGGCAGGTGTGGGAAGAGTCCTCGATGGCAGCGGAGATTAGGCAAGTGCAGGTAGATGATTTTTGTCTATGGTGACCAGATACAACAGTGAAGTGGCGGGCATTGTTGCCTGTATCTTATGGTATGTGTGGTTTTGGCAAAATGAAGTTGTGTGGGCAGGGAAATCTTGGCATTCACAGCAGATGGCATGGCATGCCCAGTCCATAATTAGTGATTGGCGTACAACACAGGAGCGGATAGCACCAGTTCGGCCGCTGGCATCCTACGTGACCTGTTGGCAACTTCCGTCCTCGGCCTGAAACTCAATTTCGATGTGGCGATTGATGGTGACACAGAGAGAGTTGGTCTGGGTTGTATACTTCGGGACAGACATGGTAACTTTGTCGCTTCTCGGATTAACTCTCTACCATTTGTGCTAGATCCTACTCTTGCGGAGGCAATTTCCTATCGAGAGACACTCAGTTGGATAAAGGAAAGAGGCATAGAATGTGTAGAAGTGGAAGGGGATGCTCAAACTCTTATTCTAGCTCTGAATGCCAAAGGTGTGGATAATTACTCTAGTTTGGGGTTGATTATCGACGATTGCTTGGATATGGTTAGCTCTATTCCTCTTTGCTCTTTCCATTTTGTGAAGAGGGAAGCCAATAAAATAACTCATCACCTAGCTCGTCTTGGTTTATCATCTAATGCTTGTGTAATTTCAGACTCCATCCCTTCCTCTCTTGTATGCCTATTGGCTGATGACATCAATTATTAATGCAAAGTTCTTCATTCAAAAAATAATAATAATAATAATAATAATAATAATAATAATCACTTAAACTTTTTAACAAGTATGTTAAAACTTTGAGCCCAGAGATGCCTAAAAATGCGATTAACCAATTGGATTAATACCAAGTTGGATGAGTTGATTGATTGGAGTTTGTTGGTTCCTTTGAAAACTTAAGCAAAAGTTTGGTTTTCCATCTTTGGAAGCTTAATTCCAAGTTAGAGGCTATTCAAAAGTAAGCTCAAACTGTGATGAACGTTTTCAAGGTCAACATTTAGCCAGCTAGTTGTCCTTGCTAAATTTTGCTACAAGTGCAATTGTTTCATCACCTATGTATGATCTGTAAAAATATTACACCACCTTTTATTCTCTGTTTCTCAACACCACCACCAATACTTTACACTTCATCTCCATGCTGATTTCTTGCAAATTTTACAGTTTCTTCCTCTTCATGTTTATCAAATTCCTAATTCTCACATCTTATGGAGACATGTCCGAGATTTTCCGCTCCACTCATGACATCCTTGTTAATTGTGGTGCTTCCGGCAACTCAACCGGCCTAGATGGTCGTGAGTGGACCGGAGATATTCATTCTAATTTTGTGTCAAATACTTCTACACATCATCCTGTCCCGTATAATTCTGTTCGAATTTTTCGCTCTCAATTGACTTACACCTTTCATCTTACTTCAGGCCAGAAACTGGTACGCTTGTACTTCAGTCCGGCTTCAGCCAAGGATCAGCTCAACAGTTTTAAGGTCTTTTTTAGTGTTAAAATCAGTTCCTTTGTTCTACTTAGTAGCTTCACCCCTTCCTCTTCTGCTGATTTCTTTGCCAAAGAATTCTGCCTCAACGTACAACAGAATCAGAAATTGAACATAACCTTTAGTCCATCAGATGGTGCATACGGATTTATCAATGGAATAGAGATTGTTTCAGTGCCTGAGAATATTTATTATATTGCCTCAGGAGATACGGCTCTTGAGATGATTCACCGATTGAATATTGGAGGAAGATCCATTTTTCCAGTAAATGACTCTGGCTTGTTCCGTGGTTGGACTGAGGACAGCAGTTTTGTGGTAAATTTGGAATCCACAAAGACTACTACTGCTCGAATCAATTTCACTGCACTTCCTTCTTATGCTGCTCCAATACAAATCTATCAAACAACTCGGTTCCCACCTGGCAAGAGATTGAATCTCACATGGAAGCTACCTGTTGATGCGGGATCCATGTATCTGGTGAGATTCCATTTCTGTGAGCTGCAACAAGGCAAAAGAAGAGGAGACAGAATGTTTCGAATTTTCATTTCGAATCAGATGGCTGAAACTTCTGCTGATATAATTAGTTGGACTAATGGCATGAATATTCCAGTGTTCAGAGATTATGTTGTGAACGTGTCATTTCCAGATGGAGAATCAGCCAAGAGTAACTATCTCTTTGTTGTTCTGCAACCCAAGGGCGAATCAAATCTGATCCTGAATGGACTCGAGTTGTTCAAGATCAATAAGGACCGAGGCAGAGACAATTCTGAAGCCCCGAGTGGTGCAGCTAGGCGCAAATTAACTGTCAATCAAGCAACCAAATCCAAGCTGAAAATTATTGCCATAAGTGTAGCTATAATTCTTGGAGTCATGATACTAATTCTTGCAGGATTCCTAATTGTCCAGTTTTGCAAAAGATCAAGATTCACCGATGACAGTGCAAAACCCCTTGCAGAAGGAGTTTGCCGTCAGTTCACAGCTGAAGAAATCAGAAACGCAACAAACGACTTTGATAGAGATCTTGTAATAGGAAATGGTGGTTTTGGCAGAGTCTTCAAAGGTCACATTGATCCCGAAAACACACCAGTAGCCATCAAGGCACTGAAGCCAGGATCAACTCAAGGTTCTCAGGAATTCTGGGCTGAAATTGAAATGCTTTCCAAGCTTCGCCACCCGCATCTAGCATCTCTTATTGGATACTGCAACGACAAACATATGATGATTCTAGTCTACGACTACATGGCCAATGGAACCCTCCGCGATCATCTGTATCACACCCAGAATCCTCCATTATCATGGAAACAACGGCTCCAAATCTGCATCGGCGCAGCGCGTGGAGTAAAATGCCTTCATACAGGTGCAGAGCATTGTATCATCCATCGCGATATCAAGAGCTCCAACATTCTACTAGATGAAAAGTGGGTCCCTAAGGTTTCTGATTTCGGGCTCTCCAGACTCGGACCTACAAGCGTATCGCGTAGCCACATCACCACAGAAGTGAAGGGTACATTTGGGTATTTAGATCCCGAGTACTATTTTACTCACCATCTCACAGTGAAATCTGATGTGTACAGCTTTGGAGTACTGTTATTTGAAGTGTTATGTGCTAGACCAGCAGTTGATACGAAGGTAGAGGAAGAGGAACACAGCCTGGCTGTGTTGGCCAAGCGGCATTATCGAGATGGTACGCTTGATCAAATCATTGATCCTAATCTGACGGGTCAAATTGCACCAGAGAGTTTAAAGGTGTATTCGAGAATTGCAGTGCAATGCCTACGTAATCACAAGAATGATAGGCCTACAATGTCAAATGTGTTGAAGAAACTCGAGCTTGCAATGCAGCTGCAGGAAATAGCTGATGCTGCTGCGGAGGAGGGAATCATACTAGAATGTCGGTCAGAAAAAGAGGATATTTCACCTAATGGGGCTAGGAACAATAATAACAGTGGATGTTTTACACATTCTTGTCCCACATTTTGGCACAAAAATTCATCTCCAAGGGGAAAATGCCAGTTTTACAGCGAGGGTGGAAGAGCTATTAATAATATTAGTAATAAAATGTGTAAGAAAAGGCGGTCTTTACGCGGTCTCAAGGGTGTATTTTATGCGGTGTTTGCATATAAATCATTGACAGGTGAGAGAGGACAATGTTCGGATAATTCTTCAAATTCGTCTGAGCTAGATTTTGCATCAGATGAGATGTTGATGGAAATCATGGATCATCAAGATGAATTATAAAAATTTTGATTGTTAAATTTCGTTTGGTTAATTGAAATTTGATGTTTTAATCAAACAAGTGTTCATATTGAAATAGTTATTGTTCTTATTTTACTTGGAAAAAGCTAATGCAGTATGTAAAGGTTACAAGAAAATGCTATAAAAGTTCAAGTTTTGATCATGGCCTGTCTGGCTGCTTTACTTGCAACCAATGAATCATAGTTTAAGTGCAACTTTAAAGAGATGCCCTTTCTTTATGAGATATTGTGTTTGATATACAGATATGGCTGTTTTCTTAATAGAATTGGAATTTTCATCTTTTAATCAAACAACTGGTTACATTATACTATAGCCATTGTTTGGCCTTAATTTCAATTTTAAAAAGAAGTAAAGCAAAGGTGCAAAAGAGACTGAATGCTTTCACTTTTGAATTTGGTAGCTTTTTCATCAACCAATCAAGTGCAATTTTATTTAGTACCTGTCTTTTGAATTTTGATACGGGCATAAAATCTTTGTAGGCCCTTCATCAGTTGATCTATCCATTAAATATATTTTAACCTCATGATGTTTGTGATTCATACTTTTATCTCCTAACTTATCATCTCACCCAACTTAAAGAACATTAAATTTATTTTTGGTAATTTTAGAGCAAAAATAGTATCTTTTCAAAGACAAAAATATTTATTTTGTATTGATTGTCAAAATAAGTTTAACTTTCTTTAAATTATAGTGAACCATTAAATTTGAGTGAGAGATAGGTCCATTTTGTATAAGTCGTGCGATAAAAGGATCGATTTCAAATATCAGGCAAAAAAGCATTTGGTGGATAGGTTGGTAGCAAAAAGGTTGTACACCTTTTGATTAATTCATTTATTTTCTTATAATATATTTTTTTGTTAAAATTATCCTTATTTACTCAAATAGCCTAAGTAATTATATTTTCTGAAAAACCTAAAAGGTGTTATAAGAGAAAAAGGTCACTATTTATCCAAATGGAGAAAAGATAATGACACCAGCTGACTAGAAAAGCTATTTTTTGATCTGTTAATCATGTTATGACTGTTTTCCCATTGTCTAATTGACTCAAAAATCAGTTAGACCCCATGAACTACGAGCATTGAACAAACAGATAACAAAGTAAAGAAAAAGAAAACTCAGTCTATCACTTAACTATTCATTAATCATATATACACCAATTATACTGATAGTGGATCGGATTCACTTAAACTATTGATCTTCTTTATCATGTTATGCAGCCTACAAGCAATTTGTCAGTGGCTTTTCTTTTGTATAAGGCAATTTAAGGCCCTCTCTAGCTAGGGGTCCAATATAATCAATGGCATGTTATGGAAATACTCTTAGTTGGGTCAATATTCAAAAAATACATAAACCGGAAATTATAGCAGAAATTATGCTTAAAATTTTCCAAAATTCTGAAAATACGTTCATCCTTCTCTCATCAGTTTCCTTAGTTTCTCTTTTCTGTTTTATAGTTTTAACTTAATTTTATCATTTATCTCACAATCTTTTGATTCAAAAAAAAAAAAAAATTGTAAATCACATATGGCTAACAAATGAACGGATTGAGAGATAAATACAAACTTAGATTAAAATTATAAAACTAGGAGAAAGAAAAGTAAGTAATCAAAAACCAAAAAAAAAAGCGTGTATAAAAAATAGTATAAACGTATGAGTAAAAAAAAGTTAAAATAGAGTAAAAACGTTAATTTGCATATAATCAAACAAAAAAGAGCACTTCTAATCATAGTTGTGAAACCGGACCAGGTTAGACCGGAACCAGAGATCAGAGCGGTCGGTTTGTATCCGGTTTTCACTTTAGTCAATAACCGATCAATTTACGGTCGGACCGGTACGTTGAACCGGAAAACCGTGAATCGAACTGGTTTTTTGGTTCGACCAATTTTTTTATAAAAAAAATTATTTGAATATAAAATTTAAGTTATTATTTTGAGGTGTTTTTAATTAAAATAAAATATAATTTGTATTTTTAAATTATTTTAAATTAAATTGACATTTAATTGTAACTATAAAAACTATATTTCATAAATTGAACTTTTTTAATTACTATATTGTGTTTGAAATGCTTAAACTTAACGAATTATAATAAAAATATTTAAATTTTCATATGTTATAAATATAAAAATAAAAATATTTTAATATTTTAATATATTTATTAAACCCGGTTCGGTTCCGGTTTATTCCGGTTTAATCTACAATTCATGAATCTATCCCTTTACCAGTTAGATAACCAGTCCGAGTCTGAAAACCATGCTTCTAATACCGATATGGTACCTATTCGATTTGTAACAGCAAACTTTTTAAGACGTGTTTGGTTTGCGTAAAATGTACTAAAAAAATGACAATGGGAAACCATTGATTGGTTAAACAAAATTGGGTTTGAGAATCGGAATACCATTTCCTGTTATGTTGAAATCACTCATTTCCCCTTTACCCCCAAGGAATCAAATTCGATTTCACTCCCTCCCACCCTCTTTTCCTCTCCCACGTTTTACTTTCTTCTTTTTTAATCACTTTACTAAATTTAAACAACTAATACATGTATTTTTTTTTTTTTTTAAATTAAGCAAACAAACAATAGTTGGGTTATCGGATGATGAAAGAGTTGCAACTATGAATTATAATATTACCATAAAAATTAGTTTTGAGTGATAAATTTGACATTATTTTATATATAAATAATATTATGTGTTAATTGTTATATAGTTGTTATGTAGGTTATTTATAAAATACTAATTTTGAGAAAAAACATAACATTTTTTATTCGATTTTTATTTCCAACTAATCCAAACAAAAATGTTAAATGCTAATTCTAATTTAATAACATTGCGATTCTAATTCCAAAATTTAAACTAAATGCTCCCCAATAGAATAAGTTTAATATAATCAAAGGTTAAGCATAAGAAAGTACATAAGAATTCTAGGCTTTTTACTGAGGTTGGGATATGACAAACCTAACATATAAAATATATATTCAAGCCCGGCTTTAAGAAAGCATGCTAAACGGAAAAAAAAACAAAAGAAAAAAGGTAATAAAACAAAATAAAATATATACATTAGAAAAAAAAAACAAACAAACATCAAGATTTTTCAAACATGCACCCAAATATCAAGAGATACGCGAATCAAATGGTTCCACTTATTCTGTTGCAACTGTGTCTTTTCAGTCTTAATTTAATTTTGCAAAATTGTGTTTTATCTTCTACTTTTTCCACAGGATTTATATACATTTGGTAGTATTGTTTACTTCCAACTATGAAAAAGCACAAGACAATCAACAAATAGGTTACTGGAAAGGAGAGTTCGTAAAGTGTAAAAATGATCACTTGATTAACCATATTACACAATAATGGAACATTTCGATATTGTTGTATATCAGGATGATCTAGCCAAGAGCTAAACTTGAGGATGATGGGTTTATATATAGTCAAAAACGAATTAACAATTTAAATACAGAAGACTAATACTAGAACCATTTGGCCACAGTTCTATCTATTAAGCAACAGCCAAGAGCTAAACTTGAGAATGCTCATTGATTATTGTCTTATCTTTTGAATACTCATTTGGCCATGTCCTCACTTGCCCTTTTTCGTCTCTATCTAATTTACTAAATGTTCATTTGGCTGTCATTTCAAACTTACTCTTGTGGCCTTTGTATTATCCACTGTGTGATTATTTGTCCTTCTCTAAAATGATATTAGGTTAGGGGTTTCACTGATATCCTGTAAATATAAAAGGGCTAAAAACGTCTTTTGGCGTAGAGAAGACTTGCAAGTCTTGCTGCTGCCCCCACTGCGTAGTGTCAAGTTTGATATAAGATTCCACCTAAAGATAATGGTAGATTTTTCTTTTTCCATATTTTTTTTTATTTTTTAATAAAAAAAGGAAAAGCAAAAGATGCTCTATGGTCCTTTCAATGACTTATGCAAGTCTTCTTGCCCCACTTTGAGTGACTTGTTTACCTTACTTAATACGTTAATTAACTGATGGGTCATTTTCCTTTCAATGACTTATGCAAGTCTTCTATTTAAAATTTCTTTTAATTCTGTCCATATTATTAAGTTTAACGTAACATTTTCATAATTGATTTTGAGCCATTTAATTGGCTTTTTTGCAACATCAGCTTTCCTCAACTTCAGTCCACTCTTAATCTTTTATTGTGCGCAAACTTGAAAATTCAACGATGTTATTATAACCAGAACATGAACTAATATAAGATTTGATCAGCTCAACTGAATTATTATTTTTATAAAAAAATTATTTAATTAAGTTTATCAAAAATATTATTCAAATTGTTGCAATTCAATTAGTTTGGTTTGTTGGTTCAACTTCCAATCAAATCATTTACTGTCGGTTTTCTTTAAAGCCGGTATTTCATATCAAACCAATTAGATCAATGATCGGTTCGTAGTTGAACTGGTTGAATTAGTTAGTCCGGTCCAATTTTAATAATATTTATAATCAAATTAGAAATAAAAACTAGTACTATTTTTTTTTTCCCATAATGGAATGCTATCTTTAAAATTCTTTTCTAATCTGATTAAAAAGTTTCCACCAACCTCTAATAAAAATCCCCCCTCTCGCTGCCAAATAAAAAGGGCAGCGAGTAGTGTACTCCCAAGATTCAACCCAACAAAGAAATGTCTTAGAAAAAAGATTTTCGATGGCAATTAGCGAACGAGAGGTTCGGCTCTAGAGCTTCTTCATCAGCATGATACTTCTCTAGTAACAGGGTGAATTTGCTCAAATAGCCTAAGAGCATCTCCAACCCCACTCTATTTGGAGTTGGAGATGCAAAATTTGGTGGTGGGTTGCTCTAACCCACCACCAAATTTCACACCAAAATTTGGGAGGGGAACAGTACCCCTCCAATGTTGGCGGGGTACTGTTCCCCTCCATTCCTTTTTTTTTTTTGTTTTTTACTTTATTTTTTATTTTTTTATTTGTTTCTACCATTCTTTTTTTTATTTGTTTTTTTTTTCTTTTTTTATTTGTTCCTTACTTTCTTTCTTTTTTTTCGTTGAATTTTTTATTTTTTTAGTTTTAAAAATATATATTTATTTTATAGTATTTGGGTTATGTGTTTTTATTAATTTGTATGTTTGATTTAATTTATATGTGTATTTGTGGTCTTGAATTATTTTAATAATTTTGCTTAAATTATTAAAATTTGATTAATTGATAATGATAAAATATCAAAAATAAATTAAAATGGTGAAAATTAAAAAATTATTAATATACATACAACTTGGAAATATAAAATTAATACCAAATAATGACATTGCATTACAAAATATGACAATACGGTACAATACAACTTACTTGAACACATACACACACATAAATTTTATTTTAAATAAAACACACAGTTAGGCTAATAACATAACTTAATAAACTTAGATATTACGAATAATATATAAAACACTACATGTGTTAATTTTTAATTCATCCGATACGATTTTATTTAATAAAATTATTTATTCATTAAAAAAATTTTATGTAATTAAATATATTTATTCATAAATTATTAATATTAATTTTTTTTATGATTTAATAAAAAGATATGAATAATATAAATATATGTAAAAAGGAATATAATAATAATAAAAAGTTAGGTGGAAAGGAATAAAGTAATAATATTTTAATTTGGAGTGGAAATTTAGAGTGGATGGTTGGAGAAAAAAAACTGTAGCTCACTCTAAATTATAGAGGAAATTGGATTTGGAGTGGAAAATTTAGAGTTATGGTTGGAGATGGCCTAAGTAATTATATTTTCTGAAAAACCTAAAAGGTGTTATAAAAAAAAAAAAGGTCACTATTTACCCAAATGGAGAAAAGATAATGACACCAGTTGACTAGAAAAGCTATTCTTTGATCTGTTAATCAAGCTATGACTGTTTTCCCATTGTATAATTGACTCAAAAATCAGTTAGACCCCATGAACAACGAGCATTGAACAAACAGATAACAAAGTAAAGAAAAAGAAAACTCATTCTATTACTTTTTTTTTTTTTTTTTTTTTTTTGTTTTGAATGACTCATTCTATTACTTAACTATTCATTAATCATATATACACCAATTATACTGACAGTGGATCGGATTCACTCAACTATTGATAATCTTTATCATGTTATGCAGACTACAAGCAATTTGTCAGTGGCTTTTCTTTTGTATAAGGCCACAATACGTAAGCCCAAGAACTCAATTTAAGGCCCATTCTAGCTATTGGTCCAATATAATCAAGGGTATTTTATGGAAATACTCTTATTCAGGTCAATATTCAAAAAATACATAAACCGGAAATTATAGCAGAAATTACGCTTAAAATTTTCCAAAATTCTGAAAATACGTTCATCCTTGTCCCATCAGTTTCCTTAGTTTCTCTTTCCTATTTTATAGTTTTAACTTAATTTTGTTATCTATCTCACAGTCTGTTCATTTTTTTAATTTAAAAAAAATGTAAAGTCAAATATGACTAACAAATGAATAAATTGAGAGATAAATACAAATTTAGATTAAAATTATAAAAATAGGAGAAAGAAAAGTAAGTAATCAAAAACAAAAACAAAAAAAAAGCGTGTATAAAATAGTATAAACATATGAGTAAAGAAAAGCTAAAATAGAGTAAAAACGTTAATTTCCATATAATCAAACAAACAAGAGCACTTCTAATACCGATATGGTACCTATTCGATTTGTAACAGCAAACTTTTTAGGACTTGTTTGGTTTGCGTAAAATGTACTAAAAAAATGACAATGAGAAACCATTGATTGGTTAAACAAAATTGGGATTGAGAATCGGAATACCAAGGAATCAAATTTGATTTCACTCCCTCTCCCACCCTCTTTTCCTCTCCTACGTGTTATTTTCTTCTTTTTTAATCACTTTTCTACTTTTAAACAACTCATACATGTAATTATTTTATTTTTTTTTTTTAAATTAAGCAAACAAGTAATAGTTAGGTTATCGGATGATGAAAGACTTGCAACTATGAATTATAATATTACCCTAAAAATTAGTTTTGAATGATAGATTTGACATTATTTTGTATATAAACAATATTATGTGTTAATTGTTATATAGTTGTTATGTAGGTTTTTTATTTGATTTTGATTTCGAACTAATCCAAACAAAAATGATAAATGCTAATTCTGATTTAATAGCATTGCGATTCTAATTCCAAAATTTAAACCAAATGTCCCCTAATAGAATAAGCTTAATATAATCAAAGGTTGAGTATCAGGAAGTACATAACAATTCTAGGTTTTTTACTGAGCTTGGGATGTGACAAACCTAACACATAAAATACATGTTCAAGCTCGGCTTTAAGAGAGCATGCTAAATGGATATGCAGCTCAATCAACAACACTAAACACCATTGATATTTAAAAAACAATGTTAATAAAATAAAATAAAATATATACATTAGAAGAAAACAAACAAAATCAAGACTTTTGAAACACGCACCCAAATATCAAGAGATACGCGAATCAAATGGTTACACTTATTCTGATGCAACTGTATCTTTTCAGTCTTTATTTAATTTTGCAAAATTGTGTTTTATCTTCTTCTTTTTCCACAGGATTTATATACATTTGGTAGTATTATTTACTTCCAACTAAGAAAAAGCACAAGACAATCAACAAAGAGGTTACTGGAAAAGGAGAGTTCGTAAAGTGAAAAAATGATCACTTGATTAACCATATTACACAATAATGGAACATTTCGATATTGTTGTATATCAGGATGATCTAGCCAAGAGCTAAACTTGAGGAGGATGGGTTTATATATAGTCAAAAACCAATGATGTATCTCTTTATCACAGTCTTGTTGGGGGGGTACAGTACCTTACCTTTACTCGTCCGGACATTGCCTTTGTTGTTCACAAGGTTGCTCAATTCATGTAGAATCCTACTTCTCTCCACCGGCAGGCGCTTAAGCGCATTCTTAGGTATCTAAAGGCCACGGCCTCCTTTGGTCTGCGATTTCGGCCGCAGAAGTCTCTTACTCTTCATGCTTTCTCAGATTCGGATTGGGGGGGAGACATTGATGATAGGCGTTCTACATCTGGATTTGGTGTTTTTCGCGGTACTAATTTGATTTCTTGGGCTTCTCGCAAACAACGCACTGTGTCTCGCTCATCTACTGAGGCTGAGTATAGGGCCCTCGCCACCACTACTTCTGAGCTTTCCTGGCTTGAAATGCTTTTACTTGAGATTGGCTTTCCTTTGCGGGAGGCTCCCACTTTGTGGTGTGACAACCTTAGTGCCACTTATCTCACTGCCAATCCAATCTTTCACACTAGAACTAAGCACTTGGAGTTAGACTTTCATTTTGTTCGGGAACGCGTTGCTGCCAAGCACCTCACGGTTCGGTATATCTCTACGGATAATCAAGCTGCCGATATTCTCACCAAACCGTTACCTAGGACTCGGTTTCAGTTACTTCGGGACAAGTTGGCTGTGGTTTCTACCCCAGCTCAACTTGAGGGGGAGTGATAGAGTAGCCCACTTGTATTATGTCTTTAATTGTATATTTGTTAATTGTAAAGCCCATTATGTAACTACCCAATTGTATTTACATACCTATATATATGAAAATCTTAACTCTCAATACAATTGATTGAGAGCCCCAAACCCTAAGTCCTCTTGTGCATGACTTTTGGCATGCTAAAGTCAATTTATATTACGTCTGTCAATCTATGTTGTGACGATTATGACTTAATTTATTTTTTTAATAATGTCTAATAAAAAAATTAAAAACTTATTTTATGCTTATTGAATATAAAGGATAAATATATAAATAATTTTTTTAAAGTTGTATTCGTGGTTTAAAAATAATTACATAATAATTCTAGGCTTTTTACTGAGCTTGGGTCTGACAAACCTAACATATAAAATACATGTTCAAGCCCGGTTTTAAGAGAGCACGCTAAATGAATACGCAGCTCAATAAACAACACTAAACACCATTGTTATAAAAAAAAAGTTAATAAAATAAAATAAAATATATACATTAGAAGAAAACAAACAAACATCAAGACTTTTCAAACATGTACCCAAATATCAAGAGATACGCGTATCAAATGGTTCCACTTATTCTGATGCAACTGTGTCTTTTCAGTCTTTATTTAATTTTGCAAAATTGTGTTTTATCTTCTGCTTTTTTCACAGGATTTATATACATTTGGTAGTATTGTTTACTTCCAACTAAGAAAAGCAGAAGACAATCAACTGGAAAGGAGAGCTGGTAAAGTGTAAAAATGATCACTTGATTAACCATATTACACAATAATGGAACATTTCGATATTGTTGTATATCAGGATGATCTAGCCAAGAGCTAAACTTGAGGAGGATGGGTTTATATATAGTCAAAAACGAATTAACAATTTAAATACAGAAGACTAATACTAGAACCATTTGGCCACAGTTCTATCTATTAAGCAACAGCCTTATACACTGAATGCTCATTGATTATTGTCTTATCCATTGAGTACTCATTTTGGCCATGTTCTCACTTGCCCTTTTTCCTCTCTATCTTATTCACTAAATGTTCATTTGGCTGTCATTTCAAACCTACTCTCGTGGCCTTTGTATTATCCACTGTGTGCTTATTTGTCCTTTTCTAAAATGATATTAGGTTAGGGGTTACACTGATATCCTGTAAATATAAGAGGGCTAAAAACGTCTTTTGGTGTAAAGAAGACTTACAAGTCATGCTGCTGCCCCCACTGCTGAGTGCGAAGTTTGATATAAGATTCCACCTAAAGATAAGGGTAGATTTTTTTTTTTTTTTTTTAATAAAAAAAGGGAAAAGCAAAAGATGTTCTATAGTCCTTTCCATGACTTATGCAAGTCTTCTTCTTGCCCCACTTTGACAGACTTGTTTACCTTACTTAATACGTTAATTAACTGATGGGTCATTTTCCTTCTATTTAATTCTGTCCATATTATTAAGTTTAACGTAGCGTTTTCATAATTGAATTTTGAACCATTTAATTGGCTTTTTTGCAACATCAGCTTTCCTCAACTTCAGTGCACTCGATCTTTTATTGTGCCCAAACTTGAAAAATCAACGACGTTATTATAACCAGAACATGAACCAATATAAGACTATCAATTTACGATCTGATCAGTTCAACTGAATTTTTATTTTTATAAAAAAAATTATTTAATTAAGTTTATCAAAAATATTATTCAAATTACAGCAATTCAACTAGTTTGGTTTGTTGGTTCAACTTCCAATCAAATCGTTTACTGTCGGTTTTATTTAAAAATACTAAATCTATTGGATCAATGACCGGTTCGTAGTTGAACTGGTTGAATTAGTTAGTCCGGTCCAATTTTGATAACATTTATAATCAAATTAGAAATAAAAACTAGTACTAGTTAATTATCAAACCCAATACGATATACCTGTTTATATCGGATGGCAACTTTTAGAAATGTTAATAAAGTAATTTTCTAAATCTACATTTGTAAATATATAAAAAAAAATTTATATATTTCAAACTAAAGAATACATCAAGATTGATTTATCAATAACAAAATCATATAAATCAAACAATCTTCTATAATAATCAAAATAACATGAACTCACCAAAAAAAACTTACCACCATAATAAAAAGAAATATTAAAATAATAAAAAGAACAAAACCACATTACACCCTACTTTTTTCATGATATCAATAGAGTATAAATTAGTATACACATGTTACATTACAAATTGGTAATTTATCTATAGTGCTATCTTTAAAATTCTTTTCTAATCTGATTAAAAAAGTTTCCACCAACCTCTAATAAAAATCCCCCTCTCGCTACCAATAAAAATGGCAGCGAGTAGTTGTGTACTCCCAAGAATCAACCCAACAAAGAAATGTCTTAGGAAAAAGATGTTCGATGGCAATTAGCGAACGAGAGGTTCCGCTCTAGAGCTTATTCATCTGCATGATACTTCTTTAGTAAGCCAACAAGCACAACAGGGTGAATTTTCAGCGTGGAGTGCATGTGGAGTGTAATTGGGCGTAAAGTATCAGCACAATCCAGCAAGTGGAGCTGTTATTGTCAATTGTCGCATTCCTTGTTAGTATTTAATATTAATTAACTTATCCTGGGTAGAGTGGGCACCTACCTATTTGCATTATTTGCGCCATGATTAAAGGAATAAAGTTTCAATTGATGAGGACCTTTAAATAATTGAAAGCACAATTACTAAATATTTTTGTGAGATTAATTAATTAAGCGTGTCTTTGACAAAAGCAAGGACCAAGTCAACCGAAAAACCAGAGTCTTTCACGTATTATCCACTCCTCAGAATAAGATATTTCAGTATTTAGTCTCCTGGTAAATGAATTAGCAGAGAGGTCCAAAGGAAATTTACAAAAGATGAGATATTCAACATCTGATCGGTTGAAGGTTCAACAATTGTTGCTGGTATTATTACTGGTTTTGGTGGTTGCAGTTCAAAGTGTTGCAATAGTGAACAGAAACACAACCTATGAACGAAAATGGTGCGAGGAGTCAGATCCGTGTCCAATGCCACCCTATTCATTTGAGGGTGAAAAAGTCATTAGTTATGCTGCGCTGGGGAGGCAGTCATTTTGCAATCAAAATATTTATGGGAATTGTGTACTGATTATTCGTAAAAGAGATCGGAGGTGTAACTACTACACGCGATGCAGAGTATCATAATTCAGGTCAAGTACTTACACCACTATATATTTCAGGTTTATTTGAATTCCCGAATATGTATTAATTAATTAATCACAAGTTTGCACAAATTCTCATGTTTGTTGCTTGCACAAAATCAAATCCTCTCAACAGATTACAGTTCTATATTTTATCTTTCTAATTTTTTTTTTTTTAATATCTCCGAAGATCTAAAGAGCTATCTATTTGAGTATCATAAATGTAAAATTAACAATTCCTTTTAAATTTTTTTATCTGAACCGTCCAATTAAAAAAAAAAAAAAATTATGAAGATACCAATTAATTTAGGAAGTAGATATTTTGTATTAATGAATATTTTTACTGTAATTTGAGAAGGAAATTAATAAGAAATGACCTAATACATCATGTACTTGGTCCAGGGCTGTCAGTTGCTCTCAGGACTTTGATACTGTCTGGTTAGCTCTCTCAACCTGCATAAATTGAATAATTAACTTTTTTAACTTACTTAAAGTGATATAAATAACAACTTTTTACTTCATTTCCCAGGTACTTACTGGAAGGTGGAGTGCATTTGCCTCCACGTGGCATAAGTAGCTGTTAATGTTTTATTATCCTTTTCACAACAGTAGCTAATACGATCAAATGAGTATATTACACATGTCAAAATATTATCCACGTCATATTAAATCAAAATTAGAAATAATTATTCTTTTTTTTTTTTTCTATTTCTCCTGCAAATTAATCCGGTATTACCACTGCCATTTCCAATAGCCACAAACCCATCAACAAGAAAAATTATTCTCCATCAAACCCAAAAAGAAAATCAATCAAACAAAACTCAAGTCGACAAAAAAAAAAAAAAAAGACTTTCAACCCAACTTCACAAGATTTACTTAATTGAAGAATTACCACAATTTGTTTAATTAACTAACTTTGGACAAGTGAACAATCCAACTGAGAAGAACATCTAGATATTTTCAAGCTTTTATTCACATTTAACCATTGTAGAAAAAAATTGATATTAAAATTAAGCAAATAGATCAACATTCCAATTTTCGAGTATTGAAAACCCTTTCAATAAGGGATAACTCTCCCTATAAGCCAAGCTCCATGCACAATTTTTTTTTTTTTTTTACTTTGCATAAAATGAGGTAGGCCTATTCCCCAACTCAAAACTTATGGATATTGGAATGCGAGATCGAGCAATTAAAAAGGTATCTTACAAGAAGTTTGCTATTCTTCTTAACCAGCTCTCTATAAGCAATGAATGATTTTTTTTTTCATACCTTATTTAAGGGGAATTTGTCTAATTTCTCCATTCATGACTTAAGGGTAATCGAGACAATTGAATTCTATTAATTTACATTTTCCGCACAATTTAACCATAATCATCAACAATAAGTAAGCTCTAGACTCTAGTTATCTCATCCTCCATATGTTGACAATAAACTCAATTACTTCACATTAGCTAACAAATTTTTTGAAAGCAATAAATCAATAAAACTTCATCAAAATTTTGGCAAAATAAAATATAGAGACTATGCAAACGTGCTCAACCTCCGATCCTTATGAAAAACCCAAGCTTTGCTCTAACCCATTCCACTTCTAATTGATTCAATATTATTCAAGGTGAAAAACAAAAAAACTTTATGGTTTGACCGATTTTCAAATCGAGGGTTTTGTTTCAAAACATGACAAATTAGGACTTGTGTTTTGGCGGTTTTGTATATCAATGGTTTATCATCTAATACACTCCCCTAAACTCCCTTATCATTCAAAATTCACCTAAAATTTTGTAAGTTTGTTAATGAAATACAATGGACCTTGTTGTCCAAGCTAGAAAATTTTAAGGAAGTGATATTTTTATTAATTAATAATGCAAAAAATATAAAAAAAAAATAGAAAAGTTGCCAAAAAATATCCAAAATTTCAAATGTTATTGTAAAAGCTATTAAGTAATATGTATATATTTTTTAGAAATTTTTTGACAATGTTTCTATTTTTTTAATGATTTTTTTTTTTTACTTTTTTGCATTGTTAATTAATAAAATATACTCATTTTCAGAAAAATTCCAAGCTTCGACATGAAGTTCCTTTGTACTTTAATCAACAAACTTCTAAATTTGGCTTTTTTTTTTTAATTTCTATTTTTTATGATTTTTTTAATTATTAATTAGTAAAATTGTACTCACTTCCTAAAAAATTTCAAGCCTTAATACCAAGGTTTATTGTATTTTAATCAACAAACTTGCAAAATTTCAGGAGAAATTTTAAAGAATAAGAGAGTTTTAGAGAAAACGCATTGGATGATAAATCCTTGATCTGCAAAATCATCAAACCATAAGTCTCAGTTTGTAATGTTTTGAAACAAAACCATCAATTTGCAAATCGGCCAAACCACTGGGTTTTTATTGTATTTTTTCCTATATTCAATGATGACAAAAATTAGAATTTTTCAAAGGCTCAAATATACCAATTTCAAAATTAAATTAAGCCGAATTTACTCTTAGACAAGCAACCGAGAATCGGATTTGTGGTTTGGAATCATGCAAAAACTAAATGAAATTCCTAAGTTAAACTAGCACATGCATAGAAATAAAAAAATTAACCATATGGTTTTAGCTATTTGCAAAATAGTACCTATAGTTTAAAACCTTACAAAATGGGACCTGTGGTTTCGTAATTTTAACAAAAGTAGTCTATCATTTACCAAAAAGTAAAAAGTAGTCCATCGTCCAATAAACTCTCCTAAAAATTCACTTATTTTTTAAATTTTTATCTAAAATTTTGTACTTTTGTTAATTAAAACAGAATTGATCTTAGTGTCAAAACTTGAAATTTTTGGTGAAGCGCTTATACTTTTTTATCAATTAATAATGCAAAAAAGTGAAAAAACATAAAAAGAAAAAAGAAAAATGGCTAGAAAATTTTTAAATATTTAAAACTTGATGGCAAGTTTTTAAATAATGTGTATAAATTATTGGGATGCCAAACAGTAGAAAATGTCGAGTTTTACACGAAGAATATGTTAAGAACCCAAGATTCACACCGTTAACCTGATTTCTATGTGAAACTTATTTTTTTACTATCTATTATCTCAATAGTTTATATATTATTATTCTCTTTTTCCTTTTATTGATTAAAAAAATATATACACCTCCCAAAAATTTATGAACTTTATTACTAAGGTCTATTATGTTTTGATTAACCAAAATGCAAAATTTTAGATGAAAATTTGAAGGGTAAAAGAGTTTTTAAGAAGTGTATTGAACGATAAACTACTTTTGTTAACATTAAAAAAGCACAAGTCCCAATTTGTAAGCTTTCAAACTATAGGTACCAGTTTGCAAATAGTCGAAAGCAAAAAGTTTATTTTTGTACCTACCCCTAAAAATTATCTTAATTTTTCCTTTCCCCACACTTAGCATGCATTTACTCCTGAACATGCATATAAATCAGCACAAAGTGGAAATTTTGAAAAAAAATTTTAAGTATTTTGCAAAGGATTTCCTTTATAGAGTAAAAACAAAATGTATCGATAAAATTAGAGTATTTTGCTAAAAAAAAAAAAAAAAAAAACCTATTATTTGTGGCACTATTATTAAAGAAAAAAAAAAGAGTAATGGAGTGCGATTTAGTTGATGAGGAAAAATTGTACCCATAACTATTATCTAAAAGTTAATTTATTCGCTTATTTTTAGAAATTATAAATGTGCCTTCTCATCTTTAAGATTTTCAACATGTCTTTTTCTTTAATGGAATTCACTAAAAATTCAGAAACTTGAACTATTGTACATAACATAAATTTTCCTAGTAACATTATCAATATTTTCTTCAGTTTCTACTATTTGTCATTGTAATTTCTCAATATATCAAGAGTTGCAGCTGTATCATTTGCTTTAATGTTTAAAGTTGGCGGAAACATCAATTTTTAGTAGAAAGAGATGGCTAGAAAAAACATGCATTGAATTATTGTTTGAATCAAATTTAGACATATTATTAGTTATAAGTTTTAAACAAAAGTCATTGACAGCTATTGCAAGAGTGAACAAGTTGTTTGAATCAAAATTGAGGGACATTGATGATTTAGAAAGATTGTGGACTAAATTGATTTTTGAAGAATAGTTCAGGAGCAATTTGATCCCAAAGCCTTAATTGAAAGTATAATTTCTAAATATTTGGCTTAAATAACTTTTTGGGACTAGACCTATCCATAAAACGTTCTTTTACCCCTAACCTCTGAAATTGGTTGTTTTTAACCCCTCATATGTATTTTTTTGCACCATTATAATTTACTTGTTTGTGATAAAATAACTTTTTATTTGAAATAATTATATATATTAATATTTTCTTATACATAGTTTACTATTTCTAAATATATTTTCTAAAACTATTTATACACAACAAATACTCACAACAACTCACATAGAAATTAGTTTAACTTTTCACCAGTATACAAAAGAATTCACAACAAATTTGATATGATTCATGAATGCTTCCGTGTTATTAAAAATAAGAAATATGCGGATGACATTGATTTACTTGATAGGTATATAGTTGCTATCAACACTACAAGAAAATTTATCATTATCAACAAAATTTATTGACCCTTCAGGGATTACCGACAGTAATCCGTAACTACCGCCACATTATCGATGGATCTGACACTAAATTCGTAGGTAACGACGAATTTTGTTGTAGTGTAAATTACATGATATATCATCCAACATCGGTTTCTAAAATTTTAGCGCCCATCTTGATTCATTACTTCAGAGAATACGTTCTCTAGCCCCGCCATAATCATTGCTGCAAATGCTCTTCGCTCCCTCTCGTCATTGATATCATCAGTATCATCCACTTTTTTCTTTGTTGTTTCTTGAAGCTGCAAAGCAAATTCAAGGCCCCATAGGACATCCTCCATAGTTGGCCTTTCTACATCTTTCTCACGAATACAACTCTCAGCAATCTCCATGAACTTATTCAACGAAACCGTCGCTACACAGCCTTTCAACAGTGAGTCAATATTTTGATCAACGCTTCCTTCCTTATAGCATTTTCTTGCCCACTCAACTAAGTTCACTCGTTCTTTTGTCAATGTTGAGAATATAGGTGGCCGAGCATATACTACTTCTAGTAGTACCACCCCAAACGAGTACACATCTGATTTCTCAGTGAGTTGTTGTCTACGATAGTATTCGGGATCAAGATATCCAACAGTACCTCTAACAACGGTACTCACATGGGTTTGGGATTCACTAGTAGGACCTATTTTCGACAACCCAAAATCTGAAACCTTAGCTACCCAATTGCTATCCAAAAGTATATTAGACGACTTCACATCGCGATGGATGATGGTGTGCTTTATAGATATGATCCTGAAGGTTGCCTTGGTCCATGAACTCATATACAAGGATCATTCCATCTTCATCATCACAGTATCCAATCAAGGACACGAGATGAGTGTGTCGAAGCTTGGACAACATCTCAATCTCAGTATGGAACTCACGAACACCTTGTTTCGATGATGAAATAAGCCGTTTAATTGCAACGGGGACTGAACCATTCTCGATGAAGCCCTTGTACACCATACCAAAACCTCCAGACCCGACAACATTTTCATCATGAAAATTCATTGTAGCTGTTCTGATTTCAGGCATCGTAAATCGACGACAGAGATCTGTTGGTAGTAACAGGGCAGTTGCAGCGGTGGAGCTAGATTTGTAAGGACCAGAGACTTGTACTCTCTGTTTACACATAAAGAAAAAAGTAACAAGAGAGAGCGCTAATATACCAAAAAGCACAGGTCCAACAACGATTATCACTTTAGTAAGGCCTAATTTGCTTTTTGTCTTTTCTTTCAAACTTGGTGAAGGAACTCCAATTGGTGGAGGATTGGATCCTGCTAAACTGCCAGTTGAATTACTCAACTTCAAAATCTCTAAACCATTCAAAATTGCATCATTAGCTATAGTATCCGTTGTATTTTTTGGGTGGAGAGCAAGCCAGAGACTTCCATCTGGTACCCAAACAACATAATCTTTGTACACCGGAACACTGTTACCGCCGCTCAAGTAAATTATATCTGTTTCATCCTCTGCTGTTTGGTTGTTGATGAATATTGAAAATATCTCATCCCCAACATTTTGAATATCTAGTCGGGTCTCACAAAAGTGAAGACGAACAAGATAAGTGAACCCACCATCCACTGAGAATGTCCAAGTGAGATTGTAATTCAGGTTAACCATTGCATTACTACCCATTGAACGCATGGTTCTATATACCAATTCCGGAGCAACGAAAGCTGGTGTATTGCTTGTATACTTTATTGAAACATTATCAGGGCTTTTAGACGCCAATCCTGCTACTTTACCATAGATATAATCAGAATCTTGAAGCCAATTCCTGAACATTCCAGTATCAAGTATGCCATCAATAGATGCTCCACCAACATTTATGCGATAAACAGTTTCAAAAGCATAACTGTTATCCAAATGCACAAATTGATTGGTCCCAATTAATTTCACTGGGATTCCATCCCCGCCTGCATAAAGGCGGTCCGGCATAGAAACGATTTCTATACCATTAATGAAGGCAGTATATTTGGGGGATGGATTAATTGTGATGTTAAGCGTTTGGTTTTCTCCTACTGCAACTATAAACTCTTTGATAACATAGTCAACCCGAGGGTGAATTGTTGAGATTGCGAAAAATGCACTGAAATTGTTGAGGAGTGTGTAATGGTTGGCTTTAATGGAGAAGAAGGATTCGGATGGGGTAAAATTAGAGTAATTAGCAGCAGGATTGAAGTAGAGACGAACAAACTTTGGGCCTGGAGACACTGGGAAGATGTACGTAAATGTAGAATTGAAAATACGAGCTGTCGTATATGGAACCGGTGGGATGGATGGATTTTGTTGGGTGGCTGTAGAGGCAATTGAGAAGGTGTCGGAGTTGAAGGGAAGAAATTTGGAATGGGCATCGCCATCCCAATATCTTCCGTCTAGTGAAGTTGAGCTAGAAGATGCGCCACAGGTGAGGAGTATGATATCAGTGGGCTTGTACGGTGGCACGGTTTTGATGGCGGCGATAAATGAGAGGAAGTGAAGAACATGAACAAGAACAGAGCAGGTAAATAGATGATTGCTTGGAGACATCACCGTCGTGACTGGTAACCACCACTTCAAAATGTTGACTAGAATGAAAAGCTAAGTTGATGTTGCAAATTTCTCTATGCTTTTGTATTATAGATATTATATATAATTAATTTATAGAGGAATAAAGGATATGCAATTTGTTTTGTATGTACATTTTACGTTTCGATTGGATCATAAACTGCCAAACGGTCAAGGCTCCATTTCACTGTTCATTGTTCATCGAGTACTTAGAAAATACTAAACTTTGTTATATATAATTATCTCTACCTTTTTTTTTTACTAAATATTAATTTTTCTTAGGAGGTCTGTTAATTTTGTTGCTATGAGTGAACGATCCTTTATATGCATTTGGGCCTCGCGACCAGGCCAGGAAGATTTAATAAAAATAAAAATTGATTTTGAAAAATAGTGAGAAAATATTGGAAACTGAATAATTGCACAAAAAGTGACAGAAGTCACCACCTGGTTCAACTCAACAAGGAAATTACGGTATAGCCAAACCACACAGGATTCATTATACTTTTTTGTTAGAGATTCGGGGTCAAATAAACTACCTATTTTTGTCTTGTTTAAAATGGTTATTAACTATCCTGAATTGTGTCTTTTATAACTTAAATTGATTTTAACTTTATTTATAATAAAATGCTCACACAAGAATATAAACTTTGGAAAATAAATAAATTCAAGAAAGATTAAATATTACAACCCAATCAAATAAACTATTCAAGGAGATATATATTCGATAAAAAAAGATAGGAGATACAAAATACCTATATACAATAATCTAATTTTATGTAAACCTATTTTACACTTGAATCTAAAAAAGAATAAAAGCTAACATGCATCTGACCTAATTCTACCTACAAAACAAAGTTTAATACATAATAAATATGCACATAGGACTCAAATAGACAGAATGGAGGATTTTGATTGCTCAGGCATGAATGAGTTAACCAAATGAATCCGATAGATTCACCCGATTAGACCTGAAATTTTTTTTTTAAACTGCTAAATTTGGATAAAAACAATTTTGGAAAAATGTTTTAATCTGATTTTAATATATTACAAATGCAAAGGTCGGTCTGTGTTCAAGAAACCGGAGTTTCTATTGTTGCATTGGTCTATCATAAACAACGAAAATATGAAACTAGGTCAAAATGCATGGAAAACAATTTAAATTGCAAAAAGAAATTATGGATTTGGGACAACAGCCGTGCGGCTCTTTTTGAACATTTGTACGGCTCTTGTTGAATAGTCGTTTGGCTGTTACTATATTCGTACAATTGTTGTTCCAAATAGCTAAAATCCAAAAATCGCTGAATCACAACAAACACGATGAATTCCGTAACTATATCCGTACGGTGATAAACTATAGTCGTATGGCTATATGATACTCGTACGGATATGTGATGTAGCAGAAATTTCGAACGATAATACTAAGGTCCGTTGATCAAGTACGATACCAGAAATTAGCCTTCAATTCGCAAAAACTCGCAAAAGCAGGAAATTGGGAATTAATTCTGAAATTGTATTAAATCAAAACTGTTTACAATTAAGAAATAAAAGCCTATTTATAGGCTGCAACGAAAACATATTCCTAATAAAAAACTCAACCCTAAATAGAGTTCTAAACAAATAAAGAAAGCAAAAACCAAAACGGAAAAAACCGAAAAACTTCCCGAAAAGATCTTAAAAATAGTAAATCACATTTTTGAGGCCCTAAATGACTTTTTTTGCCAAAAAGCGATGGACATCATAGCATAAGCTGTGTGTTTTGATCGTTGGCCCGTTTCCAATAAAATTAGGATCCAAAAACGCGAAAAACCAACAACTACAACTTGAACTTATTTACGGTTCTGCCACTTTTCCAAAAACAACAAAACTTGTTCTTCAATTGCATCAATCTGGTTTCCAGAATTACAGAAATTTGGAAAAAATGATGTAAACAAATATAATCCAATCCAGAAAGCTGCAAACAGATTAAGACTTATAAGAAATTACCTTTAGAGCTTGTTTCCAATCTAAAGATCAAAGAAAACCAAGTCTTGAAGCTTGAAATCCAAAATTAACCAAACTTGAACTTTGTGAATTCAACAGAGAAATTCCCAAATTTAGCTCCAAAATTCATTATTCCAGCTGCAAATAGGTCTCTGCTAGTATAGGTAAGGATTCAAAAATGATTTTGGCGAGTGAATTACCGAGTTTAGATTAAGTTTTGGTGAATTGAGTTTGTGAAGTTTTTGAGTTGGTGTTCTTCCTCTTCTCTGTTTTCTCTCTGTTTTTCTGTTTTTTTTTTCCTTAATTGCCCGTAATACTCTGTAATTCTCAATTCTAGAGCTTCCTTCAATCAAAAGGAAACTAAAAAATGTCGGTACTCTGTAATTTTCAGTGTCAACCTCTCAAAGCTCCACCTGTCTCTGTTTCCAGACAAATTGGTGATTCAACAATACCCGGATATAACAACTACATCCATATGGCTGTTCCTATACCCGTACGGGTATAGTTCCTTTTTCAACCCTAAATTTAGCTTTTCCTTAAATTTGGTTCAAGTTCGATTAAATTGATATCATCGCTTCAAGACTTAGTTTTTTTAGAGATTCATACACTAAGATTAATTATCTTGGCTTTCATCACAGAGGTTGGAAAGATCCGGTGCTCACAGCTGCGCAGAAGTTTTTTTTTTTTTTTTTTTTTGTATAAACTACAGGTATTCTCATTGAGATAATCCTGTTCAGGACTTTATCACAATTAAGGCACATTATCCTCCCTGCGGATGTATTTAGTGAAATCCAAACCTGAGTCTCCTCCCACATACTTAGCTCATAGGGGTCTATTTCACCCAGTAGCTTGTGTTTTTCTGAATAATCCACCTCAAGATATATTGGTAAATTTACAATATGATTTAATGCAATGATCCCTCTTTATATTAAAAAAAAACTAAAATTTATAAATAAAATGAAATTAATTAATTAATCTTCCTCTATAATTAATTTTATTTAATATTAATTTTATTTTTCAATAGTTTAGAAGAAAATTTGACTTCATACAATGATATCTTTAATAAGGTCACTAAACGCTGTTGTTATCAAGGAAAAAAAAAAAAAGAAAAAAAAAGAAAAGAAATACATCAAACAAACAAACATTTAGACTTTTCAAACAAGCACCCATTTATCAAAGGACGGGATAGGAGAATCAAATTGTGCCACTTATTGTTTTTTTTTTTTTTTTTTTTTTGCCACTTTGTCTTTTACATTTTTAATTTGCAAAATTGTCATTTATCTTCTTTTTCCACAGGATTTATATATATTTGGTAGTAGGGTTTACTTCCAACTAAGAAAAGCATGAGACAATCAACAAATAAGTTACTCGAAAAAAGAGTTTATAAATTGTGTAGATGATCACTTGTTTAAACATATTAAACAATAATTGAACATTCCTGTATTGTTGTATATCTAGATGATCTAGCCTAGAGCTGAACCTAAGGAGGATGGATATGGTCAAAAAGCAATCAACAATTTAAATACGGAAGACTAATACAAGAACTATTTGACCACACTACTCTAATCCACTAAGGTGTTGTCTATTATGAGATAATATGGAATGTTCCAAGTATGTAACGGGATGAAAGTTGGACTTGAATGATTTTTCCCTTTAATTCTATTACAATCTTCACCACGGTATCTAATGTCCATTAACCGTTATTTTATCCGTTGAATGTTCGTTTGAATGTTGTCTTATCCACTGAATGCTCATCTGACTATGGTATTTTAAATTTACCCTTTGACATCTATTTTATCTACCGAATACTTATTTAGTCTATATTCTATGCATTGAGTAGACATTTGACCCTTTTTTTATCATTGTGAATCCATCTCAACCAACACGTGTCCAAAATTATGGATCCTTAACATTTATTACAAGTTCTTATAACAAAGAGGAAAGTGAATTCTTTTATTTCATCACAGAGGAAAAGAGGAAGTCTTACTGCTTTATATAGTAGCAGTGAGACAATACAATGTAAAAAAATGCTAAGTTGACTTAGTCAATTAAGGGTAATATAGTAATCTAACACTCCCTCCTCAAGTTGGATGTGGTGGAAACAACAATCCTAACTTGTGCAAGGCTGGTTGCATTTGAATAGCAGAAAGAGACTTGGTGAAAAGATCTGCCAATTGATAATGTGTAGGAAGGAAAGGAGTAGATAGAAAACCTGATGCCACATATTCTCGAACCACATGACAATCAATATCAATGTGTTTGGTTTGTTCATGGAAGACTGGGTTTGCTGCAATAGCAATTGCAGCTTGGTTATCACAACTCATTGGAATTGGAAGCTTAACTTCAATCCGAAATTCAGGCAACATGTAACTTAACCATTTCAACTCACAAGCTGTGGTAGCCATTGCTCTATATTCGGACTCGGCGGAAGACCTACTCACAGTAGGTTGCTTTTTAGATTTCCAGGAAATTAAACTGCTCCCTAGCAAAATACAGTAGCCAATAATAGATTTCCTGGTTAATTTGCAACTGCCCCAATCAGAATCACAAAAAAGCTTGTAGCCTGAAGTCACTATGATTTGCATAAAAAAGACCAAGATTAGAAGTCCCCTTCAAATATTTGAGAACATGCAGAGCTAAATCCATGTGAGTCTTTAAGGGTTGATTCATAAATTGACTTAGCTGTTGTGTAACAAAAGCTATGTCAGGCCGTGTAAAACCACGATAGAGTAGCCTACCTATGATTCTTCTATACTTCTCAGGTTCTGCATACTCTGTGGAATCAGAATATAACTGAACTCTGCTGGGGAAGGGGCTAGAAACTGCATTAGCCTGTGACAACCCTGCATCTTGTATCATATCTTGTATATACTTGTTCTGAGTCATTAGAATGCCTGTATTGGACCTGGCCAATTCTACTCCAAGGAAATACTCAGCATACCCCAAGTCTTTTATAGTGAAAACTGCATCCAACTGTTGCTTTCCTTCTATAATTTGATTTTCTGAATTTCCAGAAATCAAACATAGATGACTATAGCTAGAAAAGCATTGTTGCTGTTCCTTGTAAATAAACAATAGTCATGAATAGATTTCACAAACCCCAAGGCTTCCAACTTACTTGTGAACTCCTTATACCACTGCCGTCCGGCTTGTTTAAGCCTGTATAATGACTTCTGCAGTTTGCAAACTTGCCCCTTTCCAGCCTTTTTATAACCTGCAGGAGGTTCCATGTAAATTTCTTCATCTACAAAACCATGTAGATAAGCATTGTTGATATCTACTTGGTGTATAGGCCATTGTTTTGCAGCTGCAATAGCAAGAAAAGTCCTGACAGTAACAATTTTGGTTACAGGAGAAAAACTCTCAGTGTAATCAACTCCATATTTTTTATCATACCCTCTAGCCACAAGTCTGGCCTTGAATCTCTCCACACTGCATTAGATACGAAATACCCATTTAGAAGATATGGGTTTCTTTCCTGTAAGTAAGTTAGTAATCTGCCATGTGCCATTCGTTTCTAATGCTGCAATATCCTTCTCCATAGCTTCAACCCATCGTGGATCATGACAAGCTTCTGGATAAGTAGTTGGCTCTTTCTCTTTGGCTAAATTGGCTAAAAAACTGTGATAATCAACAGAAAAAACTACTGAATTGGCACTTAAAAGACCGCCATGAACTTGATTAGTGACAAAATCACTCATCCATGCTGGTTTCTTGATATTTCTGCTAGAATGCCTTGGTATAGGATTAGAAGGAAACATTGAAGTTATTGGAACAAGTACATCTGTAGGCAATGTTGTGGTTTCTTCAGCAATAGGATCAGGAACATCATTTACATTGGGGGATGGAGAAGCTGAAGTACAACTACTTGTCTGAGCAGTATTTACTTGTCTGTCATGTAGCGGAGCTTCATCACATGGAACCACAGGTAAAACAGCATCATAATTTGAAGACAAAACAGAACTAGTCCGCAGTGGAGTTGCATTCTTCCATGGAAAACTATCTTCATAAAAAACTACATCTCGAGAAACACACAATGTATGCGTATCAAGATTGTAGACCTTAAATCCCTTTTGCCCTGGTGAATAACCAAGAAACACACCAACTGATGCCTTAGAATCAAACTTGTCTCTGTGAGCTTTCGGAGTTGCTAAGTAACAATGACAACCAAAAACTCTTAAAGTTTGCAAATCTGGATGCTTCTGATAAAGTTTATAATAAGGACTAGACCACTTTAACACCTTGGTTGGTAACAAATTGACAGGGTGTGTGGCATGAAGCATGGCCTCCCCCCAAAACTTCTTTGGCAAACCGGATTGAATTAATAAAGCCCTGGCAATTTCTCCCAATACCCTGTGCTTTCGTTCTACCACACCATTCTGTTGTGGAGTGTAGATACAAGTTTTCTGGTGAAGAATCCCTAAAGACTGAAGCAAAGTTTGTGTTCTTCTGCCCACAAATTCTATGCCATTATTAGTTCGGATGCTTTTGACAGTTGCAGCAAACTGTGTTTTCACCATTTGTGAGAAAATAGTTAATAAATCAGGCACTTGATCTTTAGAAACAAACAAGTAAGTCCATGTTACCCTAGTATAATCATCTACTATGGTTAACATAAACCTGGAACCATCCAATGATACTTGATGATAAGGCCCCCAAACATCTATATGCAGCAATTCAAAAGGCATTGTAGTAGTAATACTGCTCATAGAAAAAGGTTTTCTATGTTGTTTAGCGCGATGACCTGTATCGCACAAATCAATTGTTTTATTACATGAAATGCCAGAAATATGAGCTAGTTTTACAGAGGAAATATGCCCAAGTCTTTGATGCCATAGTGTTGCTTCATCAATTGTGACACTATTACAGTGATCAGTGAAAAAAACATTACAAAAATGTTGATACTGCTGCAAAATATCTGCATGAACAGAATTACTCTTCAACTGGTAAAGACCATGCTGCATAAAACCCACTGCTAAGAGTTCCTTAGAGGCCTGGTCCTGCAATAAGCAATGCTTAGCAAAAAACTGAATGCTAACTTCATTATCTTTGAGCAATCGCCCTATGGACAGCAAATTAAACTGAAATTTAGGGACAAACAATACATTTGTTAATTTCAGTTTATCCGTGATATAGATGTACCAACATGAGTAACCGTTTGTGCAGAACCATTAGGTAAATAAACTTGTTTGATTGGTGTGATCTGTTTGAGATTTTCAAAAGAAGATCTATCTGTACACATGTGTGTTGTAGCCCCTGAGTCTATCATCCAATCTATTTTCGGGAATAAGAACTTAAACGATAAGAAGAATTAGAAACCTTACCACTTCCTGCAAAAGCTGATGCAGCAAAATCTACAGAACTGCCTCCTTTTGCCTTGAAGAACTTATGAAGTTCCTGTTGAATAAGGTGTTGTATAGTTTCCTTGTTCTTCTCAACTTTTTGTTTGTTCTTGTTCGTTGAGATCATAAAATCTTCCCTGTCTGAATCAGAATCACTATCACAAGGTGAATCCTTCTCCTGCATAGCACAAGCCTTGTCAGTACCACCAAGCGTAGAACGTTTTCCCTTCCACCAGTTTGGATAACCAATGACTTTGAAGCATTCACTCTTGTTATGGCCTCCGCGATCACATAATGGACAAAACTTTTCTTCCTTTCCTTTTTTCTCCTTTTTCGAATCTGATTTCCCTCCATTGCTTTTAGTATTAGCAGCAATATGCGAAAATTCTATAGTAGATACATCTATAGAAGCTTCCTTCTGTATCTCAACTCGCTGAAGCATTGAGTAAGCCTTGTTCAAAGAGGGATAAGAATCTGAGAGAAGAATCTGATTTCAAACATATTCATAGTCAATTCTTAAACCAGATAAAAACTGCATTAACTGATCTTCATTCTGCAAAGTTTGCACAACAAGTCTAGTACCTCCACAATCACAAGAAGGTAATGACCTAAGAGTTGCCATTTCATCCCACAGCTTCTTAAGTTTGGTGAAATACTCAGCAATTGTAAGATTGTTCTGTGTAACACTGCTAGCAGCTTGTTTTAGATGAAAAAACAAAATTCCATCACTATCACCAAATCGTTGTTTGATTTCAAGCCACAAAGTACGAGATGAAGTTGCATATTGAAATGCATCAACTAAATCTTTCGAAATTGAATTAATTATCCAGGAGAACACTAGACTATCCAATTCTGCCCATCGATCATAATCAGGTGAGGTCAGAGGAGGTCAAAATCATCTTTCAGAATGAAATCAAGTCTGCGTTTAGCTCGAAGCGCTCTAATCATGGAGTGACTCCATGAAATATAATTGTGATTAGTCAGAGGTGTGCTTACAAGCACAAGTCCTGGATTATCTGTACTTAAAGTAGATCCAAACAGATTAGAAGAAGTGTGAGAGCCATCACCTGAAAAAGCTCTCTGACGATCTTCAGTGTTATCTTCCGTTACGCGACTCATGTTGTTGCGAACAACAGTGCGATCTATCTCATGCTCCGGCAACGATTGATTATCACCGGAATCTTCACCATCGCGAGTCTGAAGTGCAGCTTGCAAATAACTATGACTACGGCAAGTCATTATGGATGAAATTGCAGAAATATTCCTCAAATGGAGCTGTTTGGCTAGAAATACCTATGCTCTGATACCATCTTAGAACAAAGAGGAAAGTGAATTCTTTTATTTCATCACAGAGGAAAAGAGGAAGTCTTACTGCTTTATATAGTAGCAGTGAGACAATACAATGTAAAAAATGCTAAGTTGACTTAGTCAATTAAGGGTAATATAGTAATCTAACACAAGTCTTAGTGTCGTAGTGAGAAGTTTGATATAAGAATATTCCACCTAAATATAAAAGGAATAAATATATTTGTCTCAATTTGAGACTTCTCGAAAAGGATAATATAGTAATTCTATTCATTTAATTTGAGGACAAAAACGTAATGTGCATTTTAAATTCTTTAATGTCCATAATGCCCTTCAAATTCATATTCGGATAATGCTTTCCAATTTAAAGTCTTGAATTTTGTGAACTTAAAACCCAAACTCCATTAATTACTATTGCATTACCAATGTAGAGCCTTGTGCACGACTTTTGGCATGCCAAACTCAATTTATATTACGTATGTCAATCTATATTGTGACGATTATGACTTAATTTGTTTTTATAATACTTTCTAATAAAAAAATTAAAAACTTATTTCATGCTTATTGAATATAAAGGATAAATATATAAATAATTTTTTTGGTGAAGCAAATTTTTAAAGTTGTATTCGTGGTTTAAAAATGTGCAATTGAACAAATTTCTTAAAAAAACCTTTAAATTTAATTAAATCAATTTTGCTAAGAATTGCCCACATATGTTCATTAATTCTTTTTATTAATTATCATGAAGAATATGAAACATGACTTCAATTTATATAATATATTCAAATATGAATTTGAATAACTATGGATGTTCATATTTTTATCCAAAAAAATAAAATTTATCTCTTATTTATAAGATTTTTTCAAACTAATTTATTAATTAGTATCATTTTATGTATTACAGTGGTCAATTCGTATTTATATTTTAAGATTATTAAGTTTCGTCTTAGTCAATTATTTAATATCTTACAATTTAAAAATATATAAAAATACAAATTATCCTTTTAAAACCGTTTGGTTAGAAAATATTTCACTCAGGAATCAGAATGGGATTCCCATTTTTAGTATTTCATTGAATCCAATAAGGTATGGAAAGGGAGTCTCATTCCCCCAAGGTATGGGAACCAAATTATTCTTTTGGAACCGTTTGGTTAGAAAATATTTCACTTAAGAATATGAATGAGAATGGTTATTTCATTTTGTTAGTATTTCATTGAATCAAATTAGGTATGGAAAGGGAATCTCATTTTCCAAGGTACAGGAGTCACGATTGGTTCCCACCTTTCCACCATTACTCGTGATTGATTCCCCCTTAATCCACTAATTTCCTATATATTTTTTTAATAATGTTTATTTTATTACTTGGCTAACAAGCACGCCCAAAAAAGGTTTACCCATTTTTTATTTTATACAATAATCTCAATGCAAAACAATAAATATCACATTATTACAATGCACCATAATATAAATCATGAAAAAATACTATAAGAATTATATTGTTATATTATTATATAAAATTTAATAATATTTTATGTTTTCAATATGCTTTTAATAAAACTAAATTAAAAAATTATTATGAGTTTCACTAGTAGAAAAAATAGAAAAATAATAAAAAAATGTTAGATTTCGGTTCCAGACTAAACTAAATAAATTGTTATATAGTGATTTTGATTATGATTATTTATTATTCCGATTTCAATTCCATATCACTTCGATTCCAATTCTAAAATTTAAATCAAACACCTTCTTAGTTGTTCCAAAAAAAAAAAAAAAAATTCATCTTTTAATTTTTAAATGGAAAAAAATTCAAAAACCACCCATGTGGTTCCACCCTCAGATAAATCAAAGATTTTTTTTTTAATCAAAAAGATGACTTGTGGTTTCAAAAGTTAGCAAAAAAAAAAAAAAAAAAGGATAACTAACATTTTTCATTCAAAAATGATGATATGGCATAAGTTTTTATCCATTAAGTGTTCCAATAGTTTACCTATATTATTTAAGAACTTTACATCAAGATTTAAATATCTTTCATAAATTTTCTTTATTTTTTAATCTTTTTTTAAATTTATAATCAATATTTAATTAAAAAATATTTGCACTTTTCAGAAATTTCTAAAATTTTTTGCAAGGGCCTATTGTTTTTTTTACTAACTAATTTGAAAATTTTCAATTCAAAATAGATAAAAATGTCCTCTTATATATCATGATTTAATATTAGTTATCCTTTTTTTTTTTTTTTTTGCAAATCTTTGAAACCACAAGTCATCTTTTTTATTAAAAAAAAATAATAAAAAATAATCCTTGATCTATTAGAGGGTGGAAGCACAATAATGGAACCACGAGAGTGGTTTTTGAAGTTTTCCTTTTTAAATTTAACGAAAAATACTCTAAATAAAATTTTTACACCATATATACACCAACAATTTCATGGTGGTGTGTATTCATTCTGAAAGTAGAAAAAAAATCTTTTATTATTATTATTATTATTTTTTTTTTTTTACATTTCTATTATATAGTATATCTTTGAATTACAACCCATCATATTTTATTATGAATCTTGATCACTTTAAGAATTTTATGTAAAGATTTGAATACTTTTTGACCCTTTTTGTGATTTTTTCCCCTTTTCTTCTTATTTTGTTAAAAAATTACCCGTGTTATCAAAAGTTTTCAAGCTTCAACTCTAAGGTCCATTGTATTTTTATTAACCAATGTACAAAATTTCAGGTCAAAAACTAAATGACATAATGGTTTTTGGTAAGAGTGCACATGGTCAATTAATAAGTCCATTAACAAAAAATTTTGCAGTCTATTATCCAGTCAATTAGAATCCATTAACCACAAATTTGTTAACCTATTTTTTTCGGTTGGTTAACATATATTTTGGTCGGTTAAATAATAAGTTATAAATTATCAATTTAATTTTAAAATTCAAATACCACTAAAAAATACTTAAATAAATAAATAAATTTTAAATATTTTTAGTTTAAAAAATTATTTATAAATATTTATATTTATATGTATAAATAAGTAAAATTTCTACATATGTTTATATTATTATATCAAAATATACGTATAATCGCTTAATTTTTCAGTTTCGATCAACCAACAGTTTTTAAAATAAAAAATCATAACATGGTCTATTTATTTCGATTAACTTATTTTTTAATTTGGTTTCAATTTTGAAAACCGAATTTTTAGTTTTTGGATAATTTGTGCAGCCATGGTTTTTAAAAGGGTGTATTGAATGAAAGACTATGTTTATCTAATGGTGCAAATCACAATTACTTATTTACAAAATTTTAAATCATATATACCAATTTGTGAATAGGGGAATCATAAATTTTTTCTTCCGTATTTTACCATTTTTATTTTCAAATAAAAAATTATCAAGTTTTAAGAAATTTTCAATTTATTATAAAAAGTTTTCATTCATACTGAAAATTTTAAGTTTTCATTTATCAACTAATTTTATCAATTAAAAATATTTTAATTATATAAATGTTAATTGTTATAAAACGAAAAATGCAATTACATGGATTGGGAGATAGTATGAAATAAAACATGGACTTAAATTGATTCATGAAATGTGTTTTTTTATTTTTATATCTATCTAGAATTTTTTTTGACTGATTTTATCCAACGAAACTATTACTAAGCGTTAATAGACAATTCAAATTGCTAACAATTCACAATAAATGCTTCTCAAAACAAGCAGTTGCCTCCATTTCTATTTTTGCCTCCTACAGCGCATTTAATGTGCGCCCCCCAAATAGAGGCGGCCAAATTGGACCTGAACCGGCTGAATCAAACCGGACCGGATTAAAACCGGTCAAATCTTGAACCGGATTTGATCGAAACCAGACAGGCAGTTTAGAAGAAAAAAAGGTTAAGGTTTAGGGTCGATCAACCCCTGAACCTTTGAATCGACGGTTAACCAGCGGTTCTGAACCGGTATGTGAACCGGTGGTTCAACCTTTAGGTTCAGTCAAGGGTTAGTTGTAATATAAATTAATATTATGTAAATTATTAATTGTAAAATAAAAAATGTAAGTTATTTTTCATATTTGAGAAATTATATTATTTTGTTACGTATAATAATAATTTATCAAGAAATGTCTGCATCGAAACCACACGCAAATTGAATTCTAAATGTTTATTCAAAAGGCTTGAACTTGAACCAGACCAAACCTAAACCTGGTTAAACCCTGAATCTGAACCGGACCGGACCGGCGATTCATCCCTTTTGAAGGTTAAGGTTCATGTTCAAGAATTTCTTGAACTTGAACCGGCGGTTCATGAACCGTGGCTACCTCTACCCCAAATAAATAAGGTTACAAAAGTAATTTTAATCGATCCTCAATTTTCATAATTTTGAGTACCCTTCTTGAGAAATCTCAATTTGAGACATTTAGCACTACTCATATGATAGTAGATGTTTTATAATTTAGAGTCATACTAAAGACTTTTGCAAGTCTCCTTGCCCTCCTTTGACTGACTTTGTTAACCGTGCTTAATGTTTTATAGTTTAGTTCAGAGTCATGCTAATGACTTGTGCAAGTCTCCTTGCCCTACTTTGACTGACTTTGTTAACCGTGTTTAATGTTTTATAGTTAATTGATGGGTCATTTTCCTTGTATTTCAGACTATATTTAAGTTTACTTTTCCCGTTAAAAAAAAAAAAAAAAGTTTACTTTGACATTTGACATTAGTTAATTGATGGTTCCAAGTCTTGATTTGATTTGTACTGATATTTGGGAACCGAAAGGATCAACTGGATTTTACCAAGTTTAAAATGAAAATTTTCAAGTTTGTTGATTAAAGTACTATAGATTCTGGTGTAGAATCTTGAAATCTTTTTGGTAGTGGTATATTTTTATTAATTAATAATGCCAAAAAAAAAATCATAGATGATATAAAAATTGTTGAAAAATATCCAAAATTTGCAAGTTTGTTAATTAAAATACGATGAATTTTGGTGTAGAAGCTTAGAATTTTTTTCGGATTGTGAATATATTTTTTTAATTAATAATGCAAAAAATAAAAAAATCATTAAAAAATAGAATAATTATTGATAAATATCTAAAAAATACATGCATATTATATAATAACTTTCAAGTTTTAAAAATTGGATATTGTTTAGCAATTTTTCTTGTTTTATGATTTTTTTTTTAAATTTTTTTGCATTATTAATTAATAAAAATATATCAACTTCCCAAAAAAATTCAAAACTTTCACACCAAAGTCTATTGTACTTAACGAACAAACTTGAAAAATTTCAGGTAAAATTTTGAAGGATGAGAGGGTTTTAGGAGAATGTATTGGATGATAGACCCTTGATCTATAAAATCGTTAAAACATGTGTTATGTTTTTGTACCTTTTGAAACATAGCCCTTAATCTGCAAATCGGTTAAACCACATGATTTTTTTTTTATATTTTTCCCTACAATTTAAGCACGACAAAGCACTTTACAATTTTGGACTTTACCAAACTCAGGTTCGAAGAGACCAAACATGCAAAATTTATATATCCAAGCGTAACATAAAGAGAGTGGACTTAATGGATACCCGGCTTAATAAATAGGTTTAGATAAAAACACTGAACACCATTGCTATAAAAAATAAAATATATGCTATCAAACAAACACCAAGACTTCTCAAACAAGCACCTAAATATCACGAAATACGTGAATCAAATGGTTCCGCTTATTTTGTTGCAATTGTGTCTTTTTAGTCTTTAATTTGCAAAATTGTCTTTTATCTTCTTCTTTTTGCACAGGATTTATATATATTTGCAAAAGCATATGACAATCAACAAATAGGTTACTGGAAAGAAGAGCTTGCAAATTGTGAAACGATTACTTGATTGAACATTCTGATAACAGTATATCCGGAAGATCTAGTGAAGAGTTGAACTTAAGGAGGATGGATACAGTCAAAACCAATCAAAAATTTAAATAAAGGATATAGTATAAGAATTATTTGGCAGCAACCCTATCTATTAGGCCGTGATCCTATCCACTGGATGCTCATTTGATTATATTATCCACTAAATTGCTTATTTGGTCATATCATTCTTTTTTAGCCTTTATCTTATCTACTAATGTTCATTTGGTTTTATTATTTCAGAGTTATCTTTTTTGTGGTTTCTGTCCACTGAATATCTATTTGATCACTGTTCTATTTACAAATGTCTATTTGACCGTTTTATATTATTTTAGATTCACATCAACTAAGATTTGCTCAAAATTATGATTAAACTGCTAATTTGTGTTGAAATATGTCATAAATGATACAGCTATAGGCGACAAGGATAAGGTTAAAGCATATAAACCAAATGAAAATTCTGTAAATATAACACGGCTAAAAAGGTGTTTTGCGTACAGAAGACTTACAAGTCTTGCTGCTGCCCCACTACCTAGTGTGAAGTTTGATGTAAGATTATTCCACCAAAACATAAAACTAGATGTTTTATAGTCCTGCCAATGACTTGTGCAAGTCTCCTTGCCCCACTTTCACTTTCACTTTCACTGTCTTGTTAACCGTGCTTAATGCGTTAATTAATTGATGGGTCATTTTCTTTGCAGTTGATTTAGACCATATTTTTAAGTTGGAAACGTTATTCAAACCAAACCAAATAGCTAATCGATGAGGTTTTTGGTTTGTGGTTCGAACGATCGAACCAATTTGAACCGTTAGTTTAAACTGTATATTTATTTTTATTTTAAAAAATATCATTTAATTATTAATACAACTAATTTGTGATCTAACCAGCGGTTGAACCATCCAGTTTGCTGATTTTACCACAGGTTGAAACATTTTAGATAGGGTTTTTACTAAAATCGTAATTTTTGATGTAACCGATTGGACCCATGACCGGTTTACAGTTTAATCGATCAAACCAATGATCCGGTTGGGTTCTGATAACATTGAGTTTAACGTTAACGTTTGAATAATAATTTTGATCCATCCAGTCCACTAGTTATATTATTATGCAAAACCTTTATTTTTAACAGTTCAAAAGAGGTGGCTGAGATTCAAATCCAGGTCACTTGAGAACACATAGTTCGCTCGCACTTAAACTTGCCAATTGGACCAAGACTAATTGGTTTGTGCCTGCCAGACTTGAAGAATCAAATTATCAAAATAGAAACTAGAATACGATATACCTATTTATACTTTATACTGGGTCGCAACTTTTAGAAATATTAATAAATTAATTTTCCAAATTTATAATTCATAGTAGTTTTCATCATATCAATAAACTATAAATTTGATGTGTGTCGAAAAAAATAAAAATTCCTAATCTTGAAAACCAAAATCCCTAGTTATTATGGGGTAAGGTCAAGTTCAAAAAATTGGTTGAAGAAGTTTTTCTAAAGTTTAACAAATAAAAGTAAAAAAACAAAAAAGTGTGTTTTGTAAAATAACAAAAGTTAATCAATGAAAAATATATATAAGAATAATTTTAGTTAGAAGGTAGATTCGAGTCTCGAATTGAACCACTTGATCATATAATAATAATAACTTTATACTATTTAAAAAAAAACTAGTTATCACTCAAAAAAACATGATATCAAATATCTAGATATGCGTTCAGAAACTTGTTTGAAATTGTTTAATTGAACAGGATTAGTAAGAACTTTTTTTAATTATTTATCTAATTTCAAGTAGGGGTGAGCAAAACGCGGTTCGGTTCAAAAACCGAACCAAAAACCAAAGTAGAAGAAAAATAAAAACCAAAGTCAAACCAAACTTCGTATGGTTCGGGTCAAACCGAACCGAACCAGTTCGGTTCGGTTACGGTTCGGTTTGGTTCAAACCGAATAAAAAAAAATTTTAATTTTTTAATTTTTATTATCATTATTTTTTATAAATTACATGTAAATTATTGCTTAAAAATTATTTATATTACATATATATTACTAAAATGTCATAAATACAAACTATATAATAATATAAATATATAATATGCCAAATAAAATTTATTTATATACACATATATTTTTTAAAAAAATATTTTTTCCTATTACGGTTTGGTTCGGTTCAGTTTCGGTTTTTTTAACAAAAACCAAAAACCGAACCAAAAACCAAACTATTATATTTTATAAAACCAAAACCAAACCAAATAGAGTTTGGTTCGGTTCGGTTCGGTTTTTCAATCTCGGTTCGGTTCGGTTTTTGGTACTTGGTTCGGTTTTTCTCACCCCTAATTTCAAGTAAGTTTCAGAATTTTATTCAATCAAAAACATTAACATATTAAAAATATACTAATTATACTCAATAATCACACAAACATGATTATTTAAAGCACAAAAATTTAGTTCGCAGCATAGATTAAAAATTTGTCCATAACTAATCATGTTATTTGTTACTTAGATCGAGAGAAATAAATAATTAAGTATTTAAACACCTAATTAGAAAATTAATGACAAGTAAATAATTAAATCAAGAATTCAATTAAATCATGCAATACGAATAAGAACAAAATAAAATTGATTACTTAAAATTGATGAAGAAAAGTAGACACAAATGACTTCACAATTAATTGATTATTCCTAGACCTGTGCAAACGACCCGCGGTCCGCAAAGCCTGTCCAAACCTGCCCGTTTTGGGTTGGCTTGGACATATATATTTTACTTTAAACCCGGTCTGGCCCGAACCCGTAGAAGCCCGAGTTAATGATGGGTTGGGCTTGAGAATAACTATAAGACCCATGATTGGCCCGGCCCGGCCCGGATAATTTTATAATATATACTTTTATATTTTTATTTATATAATTATATACTAAATATTTAATCTGAACCATTGAAAAACTTTTAGAAGATCTTGACCATTATAATTTCTCTATGAATATTATCTGTAAATTAAATTTGTCTATGAATACTATTTGTAAATTAAATTTGTTTAAAATAAGTTATATTAGAAAAATATAAACATTTATTTGATGGGCTGGTTAGGCTGGGCTTGGACAAGAGATTTTTATATCAAACCCGATGTAGCCCGACCCAAACCCAGCCCAGCCTGATCCATGAACAGGTCTAATTATTCCAAACCGAATTCCCCCAATCTAAAACTTAGAGTTTAGCTCTTTATGGCAAAAACAAAACATCAAAGAGAACATCTAGAAAGAACAACTAAAAATGGGTGAATTGAAAGATCATTAATGTTCTTGCTTTATTTTTCTAGAAAAGACAAAATTAAGGAAAGAGACATAAAAGAAAATAACCCTAATTAGAATTTATTATAGAAATCTTATTTAATCAAAAAATAAAGTAAAAAGTATATGTTCACAAGTCGGGCTTGGACAAGCTCAGGTCGGGCCTGGTGGGTCTAAGTAAAGAAACACTGAGCCTAAGCCCAGCCTGCCTTAAATTTAGGCGATCGGACAAAAAAAGCAGATCCCAAGTCCAGCATAGCCCGCCCAATAATAATATATATAACATTAAAATTATACAATAAATTTAGGCTCAGGCTCAGGCTCGAGCCAGACTTTTCAATTTTTATCTGGCCAAGCTAGACCCAAGGTTGGTGGGTTTGGGCGGGCCTATGCACCCATGGACAGGTATAATCGTAAACAAACTAAAAGTTGATACAAATATAATAAGTCTAATTAATAAGTTTTCTAATCCAATAAAAACACTCCACAGTTCGAATTTCCCTTAAGCCACGATCATGAATTAAGAACAGTTAGCTTTTTAGGCTTCTTTTCTATATCAATAATACACCATAAGTCATGTTCATGGGTTAGAATTCACAGTTCACCGTCTTTTGCACTTCAATCTTTAAAAATAATACTTTAAACTTCAAAATGAAATATGTTTCCAAAGCACCTACAAAACATAACAATGAATAAATATAGAACTAAATAACGAATAACACAAAATAAAAATAGATAAGTAAGATAAAAATATAAGAATAATTTGCAAACTTATCAAAATTAAATTAGTATACGCATGTCATATGCCAAATTGATAATTTATCTCTAATGCTATATTTTTTAACTATTTTTGTCTTTATTGCAATGATATCTTTAAACTCGATTCTAATTTGATTAAAAAGTATCAACTACTTTTAATAAAACTTCTTTAAAAAATGCAACATGCCTTGCCAACGTTTTTCCCACCCCAATTTTACTTGAGATAGCACTTTTTTTTTTTTGGTGTGATTATACCTTGTACACACATATGACAAATTAGATAAATAGTTTATGATAGGTGTCACGTGAAGGAGAAGGATCCCAAAGGGCATTTAAATCCTCTCAAATTGAGTTTCACTTGAACTCAACTTGAGAAGTTATCTTTAATACGTTTCAATCATAAATCACAAAATCAATAGTTAGGATTTAATTATTCACTAAAAATAACTAATTTATCAAATTTAACTTTTAAATTTCAATTAATAATTTTGTAATTAATAATAGAGATTACAGTATATACGATCTTTTGAGTTAAAGATCGAACTTGAAAGATTCCTAATCCGTTATTTGATTTTGCTCTCTTTGCACATATTTGTTAAATTTTAATCTATAATTTAATAAATAAATTGCAAATGATAAACATATCTGATATGAAAAATTGAATTGGTGATCAATGGGTTTTTACCAAGTTCAAACTAAATTGAAGAGATCTGATTCAATTTGGACTGAACTGAACTAAATTATATTTTATGTTTAGTTCGGTTGGTCTATGCTCATCCTATGGCCTCTACCAATTTTATATATTTCACACTATCTTATTTGTAACGAAATATATATATATATATATATATATAAAGATGAGATCGACATCTGATCAGTTGAAGGTTCAACAATGGCAACTGGTCTTACTTCTGGTTCCGGTGTTTGCAGTTGATGATATCATATTTAGTTATTAACATATTGTGGATACTGACTTTTGTAAATTGTAGATATTCTTTTCACCCTATGTAACTGTGACATTTTCACATCCAAATTAAACGCGACTGACTTGTCTGTGGCCCGAAGTTGTGGTTACCTACCAGTCACTGCAGTTATGTTTCCAAGCAATCATCCATTTACCTGCTCTGTTCTTGTTCATGTTCTTCACCTCCTCCTATTTATCGCCGCCATCAAAATCGTGCCGCTGTACAAGCCCACTGATATCATACTCCTCACCTGTGGCGCATCTTCTAGCTCAACTTCACTAGACGGAAGATATTGGGATGGCGATGCCCATTCCAAATTTCTTCCCTTCAACTCCGACACCTTCTCAATTGCCTCTACAGCCACCCAACGAAATCCATCCATCCCACAGGTTCCATATACGACAGCTCGTATTTTCAATTCTACATTTACGTACTTCTTCCCAGTATCGCCAGGCCCAAAGATTGTTCGTCTCTACTTCAATCCTGCTGCTAATTACTCTAATTTTACCCCATCCGAATCCTTCTTCTCCATTAAAGCCAACTGATGGCGTAGAGGAATTGGCACTGACATATTTAGAGAAAGTCGAAAACGGAAAAAAATCAACGAAGCGGTGAAATTTTGAAAGTGTTCGATTTGGCCTTAAAATCAGTGTATTTTCTTGGGAATCGAGCTGCTGATCATAACCCACGACCCTGTCCTGGGCCCCACCCTGTTTTGGGGAAAAAATACCGTTTAGTCCTCCAATTTTACGTTTTATTATTTTTAGGGACCTAATTGCAAAATTGTAAAAGTTTTTCCTTTATTCTGTTGTTTCTCATATTTTAACCCTAGCTGCTAGATACTATTTAAAGGCGTGTAAGACAAGAATTAGGCAGTTTTGATGAATACGAATTTTATTCCTTTTTTCCTATCTCTTTGAATTTTTCGGTAAATTCTAGGGTTAGAAGAATCGTTTCCGGCATCGTGCGCGATCAACGGAATTCGATTGTTTATCCGCTGCATCAGTTGATGGCGTAGAGGAATTGGCACTGACATATTTAGAGAAAGTCGAAAACGGAAAAAAATCAACGAAGCGGTGAAATTTTGAAAGTGTTCGATTTGGCCTTAAAATCAGTGTATTTTCTTGGGAATCGAGCTGCTGATCATAACCCACGACTTTGTCGTGGGCCCCATCCTGTTTTGGCAAAAAAATTCCGTTTAGTCCTTCAATTTTACGTTTTATTATTTTTAGGGACCTAATTGCAAAGTTGTAAAAGTTTTTCTTTTATTCTGTTGTTTCTCATATTTTAACCCTAGCTGCTAGATACTATTTAAAGGCGTGTAAGACAAGAATTAGGCAGTTTTGATGAATACGAATTTTATTCCTTTTTTTCCTATCTCTTTGAATTTTCGATAAATTCTAGGGTTAGAAGAATCGTTTCCGGCATCGTGCGCGATCAACGGAATTCGATTGTTTATCCGCTGCATCACCAACCATTACACACTCCTCAACAATTTCAGTGCATTTTTCACAATCTCAACAATTCACCCTCGGGTTGAGTATGTTATCAAAGAGTTTATAGTTGCAGTAAGAGAAAACCAAACGCTTAACATCACAATTAATCCATCCCCCAAATATACTGCCTTCATTAATGGTATAGAAATCGTTTCTATGCCGGACCGCCTTTATGCAGGCGGGGAATTGGGACCAATCAATTTGTGCATTTGGATAACAGTTATGCTTTTGAAACTGTTTATCGCATAAATGTTGGTGGAGCATCTATTGATGGCATACTTGATACTGGAATGTTCAGGAATTGGCTTCAAGATTTTGATTATATCTATGGTAAAGTAGCAGGATTTGTGTCTAAAAGCCCTGATAATGTTTCAATAAAGTATACAAGCAATACACCAGCTTTCGTTGCTCCGGAATTTGGTATATAGAACCATGCGTTCAATGGGTAGTAATCCAATGGTTAACCTGAATTACAATCTCACTTGGACATTCTCAGTGGATGGTGGGTTCACTTATCTTGTTCGTCTTCACTTTTGTGAGACCCGACTAGAGATTCAAAATATTGGGGATGAGATATTTTCAATATTCATCAACAACCAAACAGCAGAGGATAAAACAAATATAATTTACTTGAGCGGCGGTAACAGTGTTCCGGTGTACAAAGATTATGTTGTTTGGGTACCAGATGGAAGTCTCTGGCTTGCTCTCAACCCAAAATATACAACGGATACTATAACTAATGATGCAATTTTGAATGGTTTAGAGATTTTGAAGTTGAGTAATTCAACTGGCAGTTTAGCAGGATCCAATCCTCCACCAATTGGAGTTCCTTCACCAAGTTTGAAAGAAAAGACAAAAAGCGAATCAGGCCCTGCCAAAGTGATCATCATTGTTGGACCAGTGCTTTTTGGTATATTAGCAATCTCTCTTGTTACTTCTTTCTTTCTATGTAAACAGAGAGTGCAACAAGTCTCTGGTGAGAGCATTGTGGCAAAATCGTTTCAGCTGCCTTTCTAGGCTCAACACCACAAATGATTCACTAAGACCTCGTAACCATTTCCGGCAATTCTCCATATTTGAGATTGAAGTTGCTACTGCCAAATTTGATGATGAATTTGTGATTGGCACCGGCGGATTTGGAAATGTCTATAAAGGTCTCATCGACGATGGAGCCACTCCAGTAGCTATCAAGCGTTTACATTCGTCATCAAAACAAGGGGCTCGTGAGTTCAAAACTGAGATACAATTACTGCCAGAGCTTCGACACGAAAATTTGGTATCTCTTATCGGATTCTGCAATGATCCTGGTGAGATGATCCTTGTCTATGAATTTATGCAGCGCGGAACACTCCGCGACCATCTTTACAAAACCAAAAATCCTCCTTTTCAATGGAAACGGAGGCTGGAAATCTGCATAGGAGCTGCACGAGGGCTGCATTACCTCCATACAGGCACCAAACACCCAATCATTCACCGCGATGTCAAGTCAACAAACATATTAGTTGACCAGAACTGGGTGGCCAAGGTTTCAGACTTCGGTCTATCACGAACTGGACCCACGACTCAATCACAAACCCACGTTAGCACTGTAGTGAGGGGTAGTTTTGGATACGTAGATCTAGAATATTATCACAGGCAGCAACTCACTGAAAAATCTGATGTGTACTCGTTTGGTGTGGTTTTGTTTGAAGTATTATGTGCTAGACCAACAGTGATTCAAGGGCTGCCGAGAGAGCAAGTAATTTGTGTGATTGGGGTAGAATCTGCTACAAAAGAGGGGCACTTGGTGATGGAGTAGAAGAATTAGCACTGACCTATTTGGAGAAATTCGAAGACCGAAAAAAATCAGCGGAGCGGTGAATAGTAACAATTTTGAAAAGTGTCCGATTTGGTCCCGAAAATAGTGATTTTTCTTGGGAATCGGCCTGATGAACAGAACCCATTGCCGTGGGCCCCACCCCAATTTGGCCAAAAAATGCCATTTAGTCCTTCAATTTTGCGTTTTTATATTTTTAGGGACCTAATTGCAACTAAGGCAGTGTACCTATCGTTGACGAGTAATAATTCTGGTTGGTCCAGGTATCGATCCCACAGAGAAAAATATTCTGCAAACACTAAACTACTCGGGTTCCTTGCGTGCCCTAGGCGGAACGTAGTTTTGGGTTGATTATATTAATAACTAAATTATCCTACTCCTAGTTGATCTATTCCAGCTTACTTTGCACTTGAATTTTGTGTTATCAATTGGCGGTTTACCGACCTATGAATGCTAATGGAGATGGCTTTATTAATTAACTACAAAAGATGAATTTAACTCAACAATCAACCCTTAATTATGTTCTTCCGATAATTCAACCTAGCATAGCTAGATCTTTTAGGTCCTTAGCCGATTTCCCTTGTTTAGAGGCGGTCTAATTCTGAAGCTCAGAAAATAGGGGCACGTAAGTTCCACAGTGTCGTCAATACTAATGGTTTCCTAGGCGTTAATCTAGGTAATGCCACAAATATGAACTTAATAAATTAAGATCTTATGAGACTAGATATTCATTAAAGGAGTTGCATAAAGAAAAGGAATAAAAATTGAAATTAACTTGCAATCAATTGTATTAATTAAGAAAGATGAAACGAATTCAGTGTTTACAACCAAACACAATCAATTTGAGGAATCAAAACTAACTTAATCAAATTACAAAAGAGAAGAAGAAAAACTTATGCCCTTTTGGTCCGATTAACCGGATTCTGACGGTGTGAAGATGCTTGGGGTGTACCTCTATAGACGAACTCAAGCCGGAACTAAGAACATCACAAAAGAGGAAAGTTCTATGTAAAGCTACGACCAATCGAAGATTCAAAACTCAAAGAAATCAAATAGTTCAAGCTCAAAACCTCACTACAAGTTTCTGCTCTCACTCTAAAAGTCTGGAAAAGATCCTTTCAAACATAGAAAATAACCTATTTATACGGCTAGGTTAAAACCAGGAAAAAGAAGAGATGAAAGTAGGGCAACAGTAGGATTTCGGGGCTCGGCACGCCGTGCTGGTGGAAGTGGCACGCCGTGCTGTGCAGAATTGAAGGCGGCATTCCATGCTGCTGGAGGTGGCACGCCGTGTCGTGTGGTTTTGGGGCTGGCACGCCACGCTGGTCTGAGTGGCACGTTTTCGTGCCACTCCACTGGATTGCTTCTGCTGGCACACCGTGCCCTAATTGTGGCACGTCGTGCCACCCTGATTTTCAGCACTTCGAACTCTTCCTCGCCGCCGATGCTCTAACTTCCGGTCCGGGTCATAATACCTGTCCAAAACAAGCACAAAGAAACCTAACCGCACCAACGCCACGGACCATAAAAATGATAAATTAACAAAAATTACAAAAACAACCCTAGAAAACACGAAAAATAATAAAAGTTATTAAAAATCTATCCAAAACATAAAAATCACAAAATACTCAAAAACCACACAAACATTCACACAAAAGACTCTAAAAATTACCGTTCAAACCACAAAATTGCCTAAAACATAAGGTCAAAATCCGACCTTATCAGTTGGCCATCGTCAGTCTGAGTGTAAGAAAGCAGGAAAACATGCCATGTTTACTGATGTGGCTGACGAAGAGGGTCAGATTGATGAAGATGTAGGCGAACCAGTTTTTAAAGAAGAGGAGTTCGATGAAGAGATTGTGGGGGGAGATGTAGGCCCTGCACTGGTGGTGAGGAGGTCGTGTCTGACCCCTCGAGTAGTTGAGGAGAATTGGCTGAGGCGTAACATATTCCAGTCGACTTGTACCATCAAAGGTAAGATTTGTAAATTCATCATTGACTCTGGTTGCTGTGAAAATATAATGGCTGCTGAAGCTGTGAGGAAGTTAGAGCTTCCAACTGAAAAGCACCCTAAACCGTATAAACTGTCTTGGCTAAAACAAGGAGGTAAGTTGACAGTTTCACAAAGGGTGTTGGTTCCTTTCTCAATGGGCAGTAAGTATAAGGATGAGGTCTGGTGCGATGTTGTGGAGATGGACGCATGTCACTTGTTGTTGGGGCGTCCATAGCAGTTTGACAGAGATGTTCACCATGATGGGAAGAGGAACACTTATAGTTTCGTGTTTGAGGGTGTGAAGATCGTGCTGTCCTCGGAAAGAGACCAATAAGGAGGCTGGAAGTTTATTGTCATTGGCTCAGTTTGATGAAGAGTTGCAGGATTCGGATATTGTTTTTGCATTGGTGGGAAAAACAGTAGCAGAGGAACATCAAGTTCCTGAAGCAGTACAGCCCCTATTGCAGGAGTTTGAAGATCTGTTTCCTGAAGATTTACCGGATGGTTTGCCACCATTGCGAGATATACAACATCAGATTGATTTGGAGCCTGGAGCAGTTCTTCCAAATCGACCCCATTACCGAATGAGCCCGGTTGAACATGAGGAGTTGCGTAGGCAGGTTCAGGAGTTATTGGCCAAGGGATATATCCGGGAGAGCCTCAGTCCTTGTGCTGTTCCTGAATTATTGATCCCGAAAAAGGATGGAACGTGGCGGATGTGTGTCAACAGCCGTGCCATCAACAAAATCACAATCAGGTATCGATTTCCTATCCCTAGGCTGGATGATTTGCTTGATCAATTAAGTGGTGCCACTATGTTTAGTAAACTGGATTTGAAGAGTGGTTATTACCACATACGGATTCATCCCGGAGATGAATGGAAAAAAGCATTCAAGACGAGAGAAGGGATGTATGAGTGGTTAGTTATGCCCTTCGGGCTTTCGAATGCCCCTAGCACCTTTATGAGAGTAATGAACCAAGTGTTGAGGCCTTTTATTGGCAAGTTTGTAGTGGTTTATTTTGATAATATCTTGATATATAGTGCTAATGAGGCTGAACATTTGAGGCATTTGAGGGCTGTGCTTGAGGTGCTGCAGAAAGAGCGTTTATATGCTGCCTCGAAAAAGTGCATTTTCTTGTCTAGTAGTGTTCTGTTTCTGGGGTATGTGGTGTCGGACAAGGGGTTGTAGGTTGATGAGTCGAAAGTGCGGGCTGTTCAGCAGTGGCCTAGACCCGGTACAATCACTGAAGTCCGTAGCTTTCATAGGTTGGCATCTTTTTATAGGCGTTTCATTCCCCAATTTAGCACTATCATGGCACCTATCACAGATTGTATGAAGCAGCAAGGGAAGTTTGAGTGGACGGAGGAGGCTGAAGAAGCGTTTAAACCGATTAAACATTGACTGACTACAGCCCCCATATTGGTTTTGCCGGATTTCCAGCAGCCTTTTGAGCTACATTCTGATGCTTCGAAATTAGGGATTGGAGCAGTGCTAAGTCAGAGCGGAAAACCAATAGCTTATTTCAGTGAGAAGCTGTCCGGAGCAAAATTGAATTACAGCACTTATGATGTAGAATTTTATGCAGTTGTGTAGGCTGTTAAGCATTGGAGACATTATCTGTTCCAAAGGGAGTTCATCTTGTACACTGATCATGAAGTGCTCAAACATCTGCACAGCCAGGATAATGTTTCCGCAAGGCATGCAAGTTGGGTTGCTTATTTGCAGCAGTTCACATTTGTAGTCAAGCACAAGTCTGGGGTAGCAAATAAGGTGGCTGATGCGCTGAGTAGGAGAAAGACCTTGCTGACTTGCCTTACAGTCCAGGTACCGGGATTTGAAGTTTTTTCTGAGTTATTTGATTCTAACCCGTACTTTGCTGCTGTCTTGAAAAAAATTGAAGCAGGAGAACGGACGGATTTCCATTTACAGGATGGGTTTCTGTTTAAGGGCAATCGATTGTGTATTCCTGATTGTAGTTTAAGGCTACATATTATACAGGAGCTGCACAATGAAGGTCATGTTGGTCGGGACAGAACATTGCAGTTGGTGCAATCTAACTATTTTTGGCCTTCCATGCACAAAGAAGTGGAGAAGTTTGTGCAGCGTTCCCGGGTTTGTCAGATATCCAAGGGGACAGCCACAAAAGCCGGACTGTATATGCCATTGCCAGTGCCGTCACAGCCATGGGTGGACATCAGTATGGATTTTGTATTGGGCTTGCCACGTACTTAGCGTGGTAACGACTCAATTTTTGTGGTGGTGGACAGGTTCTCTAAGATGGTACATTTTATTCCGTGCAAAAAGACGACGGATGCAGTAAAAGTGGCTCAGTTGTTCTTTCGTGAGGTGTATAAGTTGCATGGGCTGCTTGGGTCCATTGTTTCTGATCGGGACACACGTTTTCTAAGTCACTTTTGGCGGAGTTTGTGGAAGATGGTGAACACGCAGCTGAACTTTAGCAGTGCCTATCATCCTCAAACGGATGGTCAAACCGAAGTGGTGAACCGTTCCTTGGGCAATCTGTTACGCAGTTTGGTAGGTGAACATGTGAAGAGTTGGGATTTAAAGTTGTGCCTAGCAGAGTTTGCACATAATCATGCAGTGAACCGGAGCACGGGGTTCAGTCCATTTGCAGTGGTATACTCTGTTATTCCCAAGGGGCCGCTGGACTTGTTGCCTTTGCCCTCTTAAACTAAGCTTCATGGCAAGGCGGAGGATTTTTTTGGTAGTTTGCAGGAGGTCCACGAAGCAGTGCGCAACAATTTGCAGGCCTCGGCTGCCAAGTATAAGAAGACTGCGGACAAGAAACGGCGACATGTGGAGTTTGAAGTGGGAGATTTTGTTTGGGCAGTGCTGACCAAGGATCACTTTTCTGTTGGCGACTACAACAAGCTTTCAGCTCGGAAGATTGGCCCTATAGAGATCATTGCGAAAATTAATCCTAATGCTTACCGTTTGAAGTTGCCGAGTTCGATTCGTACACATGACGTCTTCAATGTGAAGCACCTTCTGCCATATGTCAGTGATTCTTACGAGGATGAAAAGGGTGAATTCTTTCCAACCCAGGGAGAATGATGGAGTAGAAGAATTAGCACTGACCTATTTGGAGAAATTTGAAGACGGAAAAAAATCAGCGAAGCGGTGAATAGTAACAATTTTGAAAAGTGTCCGATTTGGTCCCAAAAATAGTGATTTTTCTTGGGAATCGGCATGATGAACAGACCCCTCGAATCATGGGCCCCACCCCAATTTGGCCAAAAAATGCCATTTAGTCCTTCAATTTTTCGTTTTTATATTTTTAGGGACCTAATTGCAAACTTTTAAAAGTTTTTCCTTTATTCTGTTATTTTCGAAATTTTAACCCTAGTTTCTAGTCACTATTTAAAGGCATGTAAGATAAGAATTATTTAGTTTTGTTGAATTCAAAATTTTTATGCTATTTTTCCTATCTCTTTGAATTTTCGTAAATTCTAGGGTTAGAAGAATCGTTTCCGGTATCGTGCGCGATCAACGGAATTCGATTGGTTATCCGCTGCATCACTTGGTCAAATAATGGACCCCAATTTGATTGGTGATATTGACCCTGTTTGTTTGGGGAAATTTGGTGAGATCGCTGAGAGTTGTTTGCGTGATCAAGGAGCGGAAAGGCCAACAATGAGTGATGTTGTAATGGAGCTTGAGTTGGCATTGCATTTGCAAGAGACTGCTGAGAAAAAAAGGATTCAAGTCGATGCAGGAAGTGAGGAGCAGGAAAGTCCATTGTTGATGCATAGAGAAGCTGCTCTAACTAGTACCACAATTACTACTGATGACGATGACGACAACGACAACTTGTTTACTGGTTCATATGGAGAACAGGAGGAATCTGGAAGCACAATCAGTAGTGGTGGGAGGAGCATTGCTCAATCTGATCCTGAGAGGTTGAGGTCTCACACTGTGTTTTCTGAACTTAGAAATGAGATAGGAAGATGATGAAATTGACAAGGTAGAGTCGATACATACCGTCTACCAAATTTTCTTACATTATAGCCATTTGTAATATGGCAATGTGGGAGTCTTGCTTGTCATTTGTGTACATACTGTCTTGCTCTTCCTCTTTGAAATGTATACAATTGTAATTTAAGATATCTTATCGAAACAATTATCCATGGATGCTTATACTAAATGATAAAAAGAGAAAAAAATGCTTCTTCTTCTTTTCTCTATACATATATATCCTAGCATTATGTTGTTTTCAAATTTATGGTTCTTGATTTTAGTTCTGCATTTGCTCTAGTTCTTGATTGATATTTGAGTGAAGATCAGTTCTGAAGATTTTATTTGCCACAGAAGGTTTAAGATACAATTTTTTGGTCGATGTGTGAGTAAGTTATGGTTGATTAATTAGGTTGTAATCAATATTGGAAAGTTTTAGTTTTCTGGTTATATTTCCCTCATCAGAAAGTTTTAGTTTGATTGAAAGAAAGGGTCAGTAGGAGGGGAATTTAAAACTCTTTAATAGCCTTTTGTGACTACTTTTCCATTTCTTTTTTATTGTTTTATCATTTGAGGCATATTTGGTTAGTATTGGAATCAGCATCTTTTTCGTCTAGCATAGTGCTGCAATTTTTGTTACTGACAAAGTGTTTGCATAGATATTTTGTTGTTAATTTTGATGTTGAAGTATATTGGATTTTATGTGGTGTTTGAAATTTAAAATGTGAGAGGTAACTTGTTTGAATTTTTTTTTTTTTTGGCATGTTAATTAGAAGCCACTTTGGATTTTGCCACAAAAATGCAGACGCTCTGCCCATATGTCCGCAGAAAAGGTTTGTGTATACACAGCATGTTGGATTGTTATGATGGGAAAAGTATACAGACCACAACGACAATAATAAATGCAGAATAACTCTTCGTTGTGAGCCTTTTCCCGACTCGTATGAATCTTTGAGGAAACTAACAATTAGAGCAACACCAACAACAAAATGAAGCAATGCACAACAACACAAATATGCAAACTTTTTACATGAAAAACCCTCTCAAACCGAGAAGTAAAAACCATAGGACTCTTAGGCCGCTTAATCTTCCACTATCAACCAATAATGGGCAATTACAACAAGTTTTCCCTAGATGAACTAGAGGCATACAACACCAATCTTCATATTCTAGGAATAAATAATCAAGAACTATGGAAACCAAACAAAAAGAGAGAAAAGACCAAGAACAAACCAAATTACATACAATCTGCCCCTTGGACGAAAATTCCCTCCAGATCTCCAATGACAATCTCCACTGTTCAGATTGAAGACACGGATGTCAGGACCACTCTGCTTCAATTTCACGACGATCCAACGGTCGAAACTCCAAAAAACATCAAAATAGTGCAACTGGTAAATGGTGGAGAAAATGGGTTTGAAAGCTTTTTTTCTCTTTTTCTTTTCTTGGTCTTTTTTTTTTTGGCCACTTTTTCTCTTATTCTCTACCTCTTAAAGATAACCTTTTTAACTCTTATATATATATATATATATATATATATATATATATATATATATATATATATATATATATATATATATATATATACTATAACCTTTAGCTCCTAAAGGCTTCCTTAAGGTAGAAAACCCAACAAATCTCCCCCTTTCTAACCATAAGGAAGAACTCGCCATCCCATCGATCGAGCAACACACCTTTAGCTTCTCCCTAGCTAAAGCCTTTCTCAACATATCCAAACCATTATCATCGGTATGAACTTTGTCAAGTTCAAACAACCCTTTTTCAAAAGCATCTTTAATCCAGTGATACCTCACATCGATGTGAGCACGGGTTTTCCCGACCTCTGTGATGAGAATTTATATGTTACCTATGAGGTAGACGGACATGAATTGGACCCGAAAGCGACCGGATTGTTGCTTGGAGTGTCTCAAATATCCTGAAAACCAAGCTATCCGCAATCCGTAACCCCCGGAAAGGTCTCCCGAGAGGTCTCTAGGGTTTAGGGTGCATGTCTGATGTTTCGCCTTTCGCTCTAGCCTTCGCTAGAACCGGGTGGCTCTGGTTTCTTGAACCAGAGCCGGCCGGCTCTAGTGTATAGTAGAGTCGGCCGGCTCTAGTGGGCAAGACAAGTTGCCTTGCAAAATCAGGCAACTTGTCTCGCAGGAATGGAGGTATGGGCTGAATCTGATTTTCAGGCAGCCATTTAATGCGAAGAAAAGAAAAGAGAGAGAGGGATATAAAAAGAGAGAAGAAAGGAAATCTTGGGGGATTTTTTTTGGCAATCTTAAAACCAAAAGCAAGGAGAGAAAAGAAAAGGCAGAGAGGAAAAGAGATACTGGGAAAAACAGAGAGAGCGGGGAGTGGAGAAAAAGGACTGAGATTAAAACCTAAACAAGGATTTGAACATTAAAACAAAAAGTTCCATAACCATTGCTCATTGTTTAGAAATCATTCTGGGTTCGTTTCGGCTTGTTGCGGATCGTTGCGGTTTTGTCAGTTGAGACTCCGGAAAAAATCTCAAGCTTTCAATCCGTTCTTGCATATCCAGAATACTGGAAAGACACCAAGGTAAACTCTGAGAGATCTTAAACTTGTTTACATTGTGTTTTTTGCATGTTTTTCTCTTTTGAAATTTTTTCAGAAAACAGACTTAACTTGTCATAGCCGTACGACTGTGTTCTTTATGAACACAGCCGGTCGGCTATGTCCTTGAAGAACAGAGCTGGCCGGCTCTGACCCAGAGCCGCCCGACTCTGTTCCTCTGGGATAGATTCCCGATCTACCCCGAATGGCCGGAAGGAGTCCGTTTTCCATTTTGTGTTTTTCTGTTTTGTTATTTTCAGGGCCAAAAATGTTTGTACGTTGTTTTAGCTCCGGTTTTCAGATTTATGGACGTATGAACATTGGTTTTTTCGGTTTTTTCCATGTTTTATATTTTGGTTTCGGGGTTGTTCAATCCATTACGGATCCGTGGTTCAGCATTAGCGGACCCCCGAACATCATAAAATCTCAGGAAAACATTGAAAACGAACAAAAACAAAATTTTTTCGAAAAATCAGAAAACCGGTTTCAGGTCCGGGCATTACAGCCACCCAGCGAGGACTAGAGCTGGCCTGCTCTAACCAGAGCCGCCCGGCTCTATTTCCTGCTGAGTGGCTGTAATTCCCGGGAAAAGACAGAATCGCGGAACGCCCTGCACAAGTGTTGTTGCGCGATGCTGTTTTCGGATTCAAACTGTTTTTGGTGTGTTTATTGCTTTTTGGACTTTAGATGGTTTGTGTAATTAGGAAAACCCACACGAACGGAACCCCGAGTTCCGAGATAACCGATCCATAAAAAGGGAAATATGCATGTAACTGAGCCAAATGGTTTCCAAAAATTATTTTTCAACATAAAAACTTACAGGGCATTTCAAAACCGTTTTCCAGGTCTAACTGGTCCGACCAGTCGGGTCGACCCGGTAACCCCATAAATGCATGCTCCCAATCCTAAAATCCTCATTTTGTCCTGATTTGAGTCCGATTTGTGTTTGTGATATAAACTATGCTAACTAATCTGTTTTGCAGCATTTATTTTTATTTTTGTTGTATTTAATAGATTAATTCGTGTAATTAGGTGATTATATTTTTAGATCCTCGTTTAGTTAGGCGATTGTAAAAGTGAGGGCGAGAGTTTTTATATTTTTATTCAATTTGGTTGTATAATCGGCCTCTATTATTCTTTTGTATATTTGTGTGGATGGTTTAATTTCCTGTAATTTATTTTATGCATTTTCGCCTTAGCATCGGTTTAATAAAATAAACGAATTGGGTTAGAGAAAGATAATAAATTGAATACATATGACTTTATAAATAATAAACGAATACAAGCTTGAGGTTAAGTAGGTAAGTTGCCTGAACCCTGAATCTCTGGATTAGGTACAGTAATCTGCGCTCGGTAAGGAGCTGTACCGGAATTTCCCGGATGAGCTGATCCGGGTGGCGACTTTGTCACTGATCTCGAGATTGAGGTTTCAAGATCTTTAAGTTATAAAACGGGAAAATATTTTCTACAAAACGAATTTCAAAATAAATAAATGAATGGTTTTCCCTAAAGCAAGATAAATAAAACCTGTTTTTCCACAAAACCTCACTAATTCAAAATATTTTCCCCCGGCCCACTTCGCCATGTACTAATTTCTTTACGAAAAAGGATGTCCGCTCACAGTGGCGACTATGTTAGGGAGACCAAAAGTTTCTTAAAAATGTTTTTCTTAAAAACTTAAGGAACTTAGGCAACTATTGAAATATAACCTCGCTTGTTTTCATTTATCAATTTATAAACATTATATTTATTCATACCTTTGCATATCATGACATTTTCTTCTTCTCAACCCCTCAAATACACTGATTTCACCCCGGTTTACCCAAGAAGGTGGCCTACCTCTACCGCCAGGATTGGAGACACCCGACGGGGTAAACCACTCATAGCCCCGCATGACCTTACATCGTGTTCTACAGTGGGGAAGTGTTTATTCGCTATGGGAGACTATACGACCCTTGGTTTTGACTTTGGCCCACATGTAATAGCTTAGTAATTTCCCCTAAGATTACCAAAACATAAAATTAAAATTTAACATTGAGTGTGCGCCTTTGGTATCCCCCGTTGGTACCATAGAGACCCAACACCTAGGAAGAATACGAGACCAATAGAAAGGAGAGATAAGGTTGGAAGGAAGCACATATTTTTTTGTGCTAACGTTTGTTTTGTGATGAGTTCTTTTTATCCAATATACATAATCATTCGCATGCCATTTCTAATCATCCATATGTATGGCTTTCATGCTAACCACATCTTCTTACATCCATGACATTTTATTCGTGTGTCATTTACACATTTTGTATGCCCGCATTTCCATAACATAAACATGACATCATCATGTATGTCATGCATCCTAATCACGTTTTTTGTGCAGCCACTTGCATTTTGTGTGACACTCACGTCCATATCATTTCATTACAATTGATAAAGGACGTTCTGAGAATGCCTGTCACGATCATCCCATCTCATGCCATAACGGGTACCCGAAACTACCCGCAGTCCGCCTGTGCATTGGTTTGCACACGGTCATTCACTACATCGCATCATTCACTAGAAAATCTCAAAGATTTTAGGTCTGGTTATACGGCAACCCTCACGACAACATAAGCATTTTATCATCCACGTTTAGTGTCTTTTGTTGTTAGTGTCGCGGTGACACCGAAACATTGTTTTTGTGTCATAATCCACATCGGGTTCGCTTCATAACATAGACAAATCATTCGAGGCGCTCTACGAGTGCCAGATATTTTTCACATATACGTATATTCCATGACATTCTTAAACCATGCAAGGTGTTCCACGAACTCCAAACCCCTGTCCGTGCACTTGCGCACATGAGATTTATTCACGACATCATAACATATTCGATGCCCCAAAAGCGTTAGATTTTTGTCTGGGAAACGACTTCCACACGACCATTTCACTCCATTTCATTTTGACTTACAAAATGTCGAACCTCTGTCCGTATGTTGGTGTGTACGTGACCATTTCACAACATCTATTAGGTGCCCCGAAGGTACCGATCTCCTATCTGTGTGACGGCCTACACACAATAGTTGTTTACACTGTCTCCTATATAATTTTGGGGCATTCTTGGGACGTTCAAAAATAAAGACAAAAGAAATCATATTCATTGTCATTCTCATTCATGAATCATCATTTAATCACAATCATTCAATGATCACACCATCCATATCATATAGAACTATACATCTAGGATCACGACATTCATCTGTAATGCTAACCCAATGTTGAATGTGTAGTTTGGCGACGAACTTTGAAACTTCTCGAACGTGTTAGCTCAGGGACCAGACAATCAATTCAGTCAGCCTTCACCAAATCAGCTATAGTGGAGGGGGTTAGAGTCAGTTCAGATTCAGACTCGGAGCAAGAGTTTGTGGAGCAGTTGCCAGCATTACCGGTTGACAGTCCCTTTATTCTAGAAGAAGTTAATAGAGCTGAAATGGCCCAGGGCGAAAATGGAGGGAGTCCTCCTTTTGATATGAATGCGTTCATGACAGCCTTTCTAAGTTCTTATCAGTTTAAAGCCACCATTAGAGAGCAGGTACAGACTGTAATGTCTGCTGCAAGGGGTGCAACCAGTCAGAGATCCCAGGTTCCTGTTGAGAATGTAGGGAACGCTATTCAAAGAGTCCCGAATCCAGGAAGGAATGCGCCAGCAAGTAGTAGAGTGGTCATTCCACCTAGGGAGATTGACCATCACTCTGAGGAAGATGAAGCCTTTGAGAGGGCGAGGGAGGCCTCAATTGAGACAGCTGCTGAGAAGCGTCTTAAGGAAAAATTTTCTGATTTTGAAGTGCTATTACCGAAGTTGAAAGAGATGGTGCGCTACCAGCCTATTAAATGTGCAAATCCATCCACTTTATTTGCTGAGGGAGGAGAGCTGCTCCCGGTTGGATTCCAGATGCCTTATTTGCCCCCATATACTGGGGAAGGTCCTCCAGAAGCTTATTTGGACAGTTACGTCAGGATTATGTCTAGCCTGGGGATTGGGAAGGTCTATCTCCTGAATCTGTTCCCGACCACGCTGCGGGGCGCAGCTGCCAAGTGGTATTTGAAAATGCCACTCCACTCTAGTTCTACTTGGGAGGATCTGTCGGAAGCATTTGTGAAGCAATACGCTTACAATACCCAGGTCGAGACCACATTGGAAGACTTAGAAAGAATCCGCCAAAGGCCCAATGAATCTTTTTCGGCTTATTATAAAAGGTGGATGGATGTTCAGGTGTTGGTGGATGGAGCCCCTAAATTGGAATCTCTCATTGTGAAGCTTGTGGATAGTAGCTTGCCAACCTATAAAGAGAAAATGAAGTTAAAAAGGTTTCATTCCTTCAACGAGGTGGTGGATTTCACAAAACGGGTCGAGAGGTATGATGAAGAGGAACAACAAAGCAAGCAGAATGTGAGTACTTACCGGGGAGGCCGGGGATACATTCAGGGATACAAGGCCAGTGGTTCTACGTCTTCTTCAACAGGGACTAGCTCTTGGCCGGCCCCGACCATAGCAGCAATTAATCGAGCGAAAGAGGTTGATGTGGCAACGGTGGTCCAAGGAGGCCAAACAAGAACGCCTCAGAGACTTACTAATCCATGGGCTGAGTCCTTGGGCCGTATATTCGCTAAGTGTAGGAAGGCTGGCCTGTTGCAGGGTTCGAAGCCTTATGTTCCCCCTGCGGAAGCTGATAAGGAGAATTTTTGTGCCTATCATGTGACGGGTAGGTCACTGCATGAATGATTGTACCGGCTTGATAAGGGCCATCCAAAGGCTGATCACTGAAGGAAAGATTGTGGAGCCCGCACTGAAGCCAAACGTGCAAAGGAATCCCTTGCCTAATTTTGGTGTCCAGGTTAATATGGTCCAGTCTGGCATTCCGGCCAATAGCATCTTTGCACATAAAATTGAAGCTAATCTGAGTGTTCAGGTGGTTGTAGCCTAACTGGAAGAGGAAGAACCAGAAAAGCCTGAAATCTAAACTTCTGTAGTGCTGAAGGAACAGGTTCCCATTTATCTAGATGATATTGACTTGGAAGGTGAGGATGAGGACTTTGGGTTTGAAGAGCCCAAGCTTGTGTATCCGATAGAAATGAAGCGGGGGACAATGGTCATGAAAGATAGCCCTGTCATGCATATCACTATAAGTGGTAGGGTTTACCAACCCATCAATGTATCTCCCTTGATGTTGCCAAGAAGGAATCTTTCTACTGGAGAATCAAGTGCAGAGGCCCAGGGGTCAAAGGGACCTGGTAGTCAAGAAGCTGAAAAGGACGCCCGCTAGGGCTAGCATCTGGCACCTCTTCAAGGAGTCTAAGAGACATCGTGAGGCAGTAGTGAAGCAGTTAATGGAGATGGCAGTGACTCCCATGATGTCGCCAGATGAAGTTTGTGCAATAATAAGGGGAATTGACCTGAGGGCCAACAAGGCCTAAGAAATCAGCTTTGGAATATCTGATCTGCCACCGGAGGGTGTGAACCACAACAGGTCAGATTATGGACAAGACCTTGCCATGCTTGATGGTCGATGATGGCTCAGCTCTCAATATTTGCCCTTTAAAAGTTTTGCCTTACCTGGGCATTGAAGTGGAGGGCCTCGATAATTCTGGCACGGTGATCAGAGCATACGATGACAGTAGAAGATCAGTGATCGGCATCTTTGAAGCCGAGGTCAGCGTGGGGGAGGTCAAGTCAAATGTGCTATTCATAGTTATCGACATTCCTGTCACATTTTCTCTTCTCCTAGGGAGGCCATGGTTCCATGCCCTAGGAGGTGTGCCTTCCACCTTATACCAGAAAGTTAAGTTCTTGATAGGAGGGAAGGTAGTGACAGTAGAGGCGGACAAGCCATCAGTGGTAGCTGCCCTAAGAGCCAAGGAGCAGCCGATGACAGTATTTCAAGTGGCTATTGTGTCGAAAGAGAGTTATGATGGGCCGAAGTTCCCAGATTGGATATATAAGTATTTTGCCAAGCAAAAGTTTCAGCTTGGCAAAGGTTTGGGTAGGGGTGCACAAAAAAAAGGAAAAACCGTGAAACCGAACCGAAACCGAGCTAAAAATATGGTTAACAAAAACCAATGGACTAGTGTACGGTTTTTATTTTTAGAAATTAATGGTTACGGTTTAGGTTTAGGTTTAGGTTTTTACACCAAAAGTCCATGTGGACTCGCGGTTAACCGAATTTTTACAAATATTTTTATTAAAAAATTATATAATTATATATACTGTGAGCGGACGACGCGTTTTCGACGGGAAGCGGGACTCCCTTTCGAAAGGGGCACCTCGATTTCGGGCGGGGCCCTCCCTCGCGTGGGGTTTTTGATTTGGAAATTCGTTTTTTGGAAAAGCGGATTGTTTCGAAGAAGAATCGAGACCCAAATCTAGATAAAAAGAATAGGAGTCACCACCCAACTCAGCTCAACCGGGAAATTACAGTGTAGCTGAACCAAAGCGGGAACTGCCACACTTTTCAGAGATCTAGGTTCGGACAAGTCCCTTATTTCGTGTCTAATTTAAATATTATTTGCCAATGTTCTAATTATGACACTTTAAATTGCTAAAAAATGATTTTTATTGAATAATACACGCAGCGCGCATACGGAATAATAATACAGCATAATAAAGAGTAAAAGGAATAAATATTTAGGAGCTTACAACCCAATTGAAAGAAAAATAAAACTCTCGCCTCACTGATACAATCGCCTAGAATACACGAGAATCTAAAAATATTTACAACCGTCTAAATACACGATTAATTCTATTAAATACAAATAAAATGAAAATCAAGATAAAATAAAAGCTGCAAAATAAAGGTTAGCACAATTTATACGGCACGCCACAAGTGGGACTCAAACAGACAGAATTGGCAAATTAAGTGTTTGGGGTCATGCAATTGGGGGTAACTGGGTTGGCACGGTCGGCTAGCCCGGTTAGACCTGGAAAACAGTTTTGAAACTTCCCTGTATTTTTGGTTTTGTGAGAATATCGTTTTTGAAAACATTTTTCCGGTTTATTTTAATTTATCACATGTGAGGTGGGTTGGTTTTCGGAAGAATCGGGTCTCCGTCGTGGTTTTGTTCTAAATGCAATTTCACCGAAAAATAAATCTAAGGTCGTGAATGCACACTCCAAAATTCATTTTTTGATGATTTTTTATTTTTCAAGATTTTTCTGATTTTCTGAAATTTTTTTATTTTTAAGAAATTTTTTTTGGGGTTTTATGAATTTTTTGGATTTTAGGGATTTTTTAGGGATTTCTGCTCCTGGCCGAGGACTACAGTCGTGCGACTGTAGTTACAGTCGTGCGACTGTAATCCTTACCAGAGGCAGAAATCGCTAAAAAACCCTAAAAAGAGAAACTTAAAACTGGGAAAATAAAAACAGTGGTACAACTGTATAAGGTTTGGCATGACTGTACTTATAATCGTGCCCCTGTTCTCGTGCAAAGAACAGTCGTACGACTGTTCTTATTTTTCCAGAAACAAAAGCTTAAAAACTTAAATAAAAATGCACCGAAAACAATCAAAACACCCAAAAAGCTGGAAAATGAGTTAAGTTGAAGATTGTTTACCTCCTTGGAGCCGATCCACAGCTGGAATAACCCCTGGCTACGCACCAATCCACGTGAATTCGCTCCTTTTCCTTGGAAAGTTAAGGTTGCAAGAGAGTCCAAAAAATCTCCAAAAAGTTACTGATTCGAGTTGGTTTTTGTACAAATATGATTTAGATTTCTTGTGTGAATGTTAACCTAGGATTTCTAATTCATTTTAATGATTAATGACAAGAAATCAAGAAGAAAATGTCAGAAGAGAGTAAGACTTTTCCTTTTCTCTCTTCTTTCTTTTTCTTCCTTTTTCTCCCTCTAAATCTCCTCTAAATTCCAGATTATGGCCAAAAGTCCTCTCACCTCTCTTTTCTGGTCTTTTATATCTCTCTTTATCCCGGAAATCTTAAGCATTAAATGCTCAAGATTTCTCCCAATTTTTTAAGTCAAGGGGTATGGGTTCTGTAACCTACCCCCGAAAGTATAGTCGTACGACTGTACTTACATTACAGTCGTACGACTGTGAGCAAAATCCCATGATTGTAAATACAGTCGTGGGTCAACGGTCAACTTTTTTTTTTAGATAAAAATTTCGTGTTCACAGGCTGCCCCTCGTGTAGTTGAAGTCTGATTCCCGAAACGGATTTAGGTACACGACAAAGAACACGAAATCCCAATGATATGCAAGCATGTGACTCGCGGGTGAACTTCAGGTGACTTTGTTAGTCAGGTGGTCTTATGCCTTTTGCATGAAGATGAGACCGAGAAAAAAGGAAGACTTTTGGAGTCTGGCGGTTCCTTACGATGATTTTTGCATAAGAATGGCGCTGAGATAAAATGACTTTTAGATCAAATGGTCGGGTATGATCTGCCATATAGAGCCAAAAAAGCGTGTAATGTGTGCTTGGTGAACGTATTTATTCATTGATCGATAATTTTGAAACAAAAATTTTTGCCCCTTCAATCAAGAATAAATACGGGAATACGTGTCCTGGTTGCCTTTTATAGTCGTGCGGGACTGAACTTGTAAATGTGAAGTGTGATAGTTGTGTGCGATTGGCGCACTCAACAGACCGACATGGGAATTCTGGTTCCGTTTTATAGTCACGGTGGACTAAGATTAGAAGTGTAATAGCCATGTGCAACTTAGTGCACAGGACTGGAATTTAAATTTGGGCTCCCTTTTAAAGTTATGGTGGACTGTGATTTTGTGAAAATGTGTGACAGTCACGTGCGACTGGGCGCACTTGACGGACTGAGGCTGGATTTGGGCTCCCTTTTAAAGTCGTGGTGGACTATGATTTTGTGAAAATGTGTGACAGTCGCGTGCGACTAGGTGCACTTGACGGACTGAGGCTGGATTTGGGCTCTCTTTTAAAGTCGTGGTGGACTGTGATTTTGTGAAAATGTGTGACAGTCGCGTGCGACTGGGCGCACTTGACGGACTGAGGCTAGATTTGGGTTCCCTTTTAAAGTCGTGATGGACTGTGATTTTGTGAGAATGTGATGATCAGGTGTGACTTGGCACACGGGATGTGTTGAAAATGCAATTTGGTGAGATTGTACTTACAGTGAATTTTTCACGGTTTTCTCAGGTTTCATGCCCCTTGGGTGAGGTGGACCATCGCTGGAAAAATTTAGTCGCTGCTGGGTTAACCCTGCAAAATTACTGAAATGCCTTCCCGTGGGGAATAATTAAGCATTGGGTAATGAAAATAGGGTTTAAAGAATAAATAAGAAAAATTAAATAAAATTCCCCCCCTTTTTCCACTATAGTCATGCGACTGTATTCAAATTTTGAATACAGTCCTACGACTGTAGACGAAGTACAGTCGTACGACTGTACTTCACGGGCAGAAAGAATTTAAGGGGTGATTTCCGCCCCTTTCCTTTCCCACTTTCATTTTTCCGAAAACTTCTTCTTTTCTTCGCTCTGAAAACCGGTTCCTATCCCCAAAACCCGTAAAAATGTTGAAGAAAATGGGAAAGAAACTGAAAAAACTCCAGAGCAACTTGATTCAGAGACCCAAAAATCCACATGACATCCCCTTCGTGAGCATTGCATAAGGATACGGCCACCTGCTATATATGGAACATCTCGGGATTAGGCTGGGGATGGAGATCCCAATTCTACTGGAGATGGACTCCCATTTGTCTGTTACTCAGGTTGGTACCCGATTTTTAACCCTTGATTTTGAGTTTTTTGGATATTTTTTCTTTGAATGCATGGATCTGATTTGGCATGATTTATCACTTTCAGGGTTGATTGGTTGAGTAGAATGCATGCTAGGGGTCCCCTATAGTTAATAGGAACAAGAAACTGAGGAAAACGAGTTAGAAATCATGAAAATTGCACAAAAATCAAATTCTGCCTGCAGGGATATGAACAATCATGCGACTGTTCTTGCCAATGAAGAACAGTCGTAGAACTGTGGGCACTACCATCGTGCGACTGTAGTTACGCTCGTGCAAAGCGTACTACAGTCGTACGACTGTAGCAAGAAAATCAGGCCTAAAATTTTTATTTTTTGATTGATTTTGATTATGTTACTGTTATGCAAAAATTGAATGTATGTGTGTTGTACTTCTTAATAATGCAGGCGAACAGGATTTCCGGCAGCTGGAATCTTTCTCTGCCGCGTGTTTAGTGGGACTGGCTGCCCGAGCCTGTAAAGGCCCGGGTTAGGATTCTGGGCTTAGAGTCCTTTATACTGTCACTGCCCACGAGCACTCCTCATACTACACACGCTGTGTTGACGGCCTTGTGCGAGAGATGGGTTTGTACTACCCATACATTCCACCTGCCCATCGGGGAGTTCACCGTCACTCCCTCAGATTTTGTCGCAATCACCGGGTTCGGGTTTGGCGGGACCCCTACCGTGTTCAACTGTTGCTTGCCCCGTCATCAGCTGATGGATGCTTACGTAGGCAGGTTGATCGGCTGCACCCCTGAAAAGGGGAAGATCCTGTGCTCACGGGTGGAGGCTTATTGGGCCACTCGCGCAGACTTATCCGAGGATGATGTGGAGCGGTATACCTGAGCTTACGTGCTCATTCTTCTGTCATGCACGCTGTTCCCCACCGGGCAGAGTACCTGTAATTTGACCCTGCTGATAAGGTCGGATTTTGACCTTATCTTTTAGGCAATTTCGTGGTTTGAACGGTAATTTTTAGAGTCTTTTGTGTGAATGTTTGTGTGGTTTTTGAGTATTTTATGATTTTTATGTTTTGGATAGATTTTTAATAACTTTTATTATTTTTCGTGTTTTCTAGGGTTGTTTTTGTAATTTTTGTTAATTTGTCGTTTTTATGGTCCATGGGGTTGGTGCGATTATGTTTCTTTGTGCTTGTTTTGGACAGGTATTATGACCCGGACCGGAAGTTAGAGCATCGGCGGCGAGGAAGAGTTCGAAGTGCTGAAAATCAGGGTGGCACGACGTGCCACAATTAGGGCACGGCGTGCCAGCAGAAGCAATCCAATGGAGTGGCACGAAAACATGCCACTCAGACCAGCGTGGCGTGCCAGCCCCAAAACCACACGGCACGGCGTGCCACCTCCAGCAGCATGGCGTGCCGCCTTCAATTCTGTACAGCACGGTGTGCCACTTCCACCAGCACGGCGTGCCGAGCCCCGAAATCCTACTGTTGCCCTACTTTCATCTCTTCTTTTTCCTGGTTTTAACCTAGCCGTATAAATAGGTTATTTTCTATGTTTGAAAGGATCTTTTCCAGACTTTTAGAGTGAGAGCAGAAACTTGTAGTGAGGTTTTGAGCTTGAACTATTTGATTTCTTTGAGTTTTGAATCTTCGATTGGTCGTAGCTTTACATAGAACTTTCCTCTTTTACGATGTTAGTTCCGGCTTGAGTTCGTCTATAGAGGTACACCCCAAGCATCTTCACACCGTCAGAATCCGGTTAATCGGACCAAAAGGGCATAAGTTTTTCTTCTTCTCTTTTGTAATTTGATTAAGTTAGTTTTGATTCCGCAAATTGATTGTGTTTGGTTGTAAACACTGAATTCGTTTCATCTTTCTTAATTAATACAATTGATTGCAAGTTAATTTCAATTTGTATTCCTTTTCTTTATGCAACTCCTTTAATGAATATCTAGTCTCATAAGATCTTAATTTATTAAGTTCATATTTGTGGCATTACCTAGATTGACGCCTAGGAAACCATTAGTATTGACGACACTGTGGAACTTACGTGCCCCTATTTTCTGAGCTTCAGAATTAGACCGCCTCTAAAGAAGGGAAACCGGCTAAGGACCTAAAAGATCTAGATACGCTAGGTTGAATTATCGGAAGAACATAATTAAGGGTTGATTGTTGAATTAAATTCATCTTTTGTAGTTAATTAATAAAGCCATCTCCATTAGCATTCATAGGTCGGTAAACCGCCAATTGATAACACAAAATTCAAGTGCAAAGTAAGCTGGAATAGATCAACTAGGAGTAGGATAATTTAGTTGTTAATTTAATCAAACCCAAATCTAGGTTCCGCCTAGGACACGTAAGGAACCCGAGTATTTCAGTGTCTGTAGAATATTCTTTTCTCTGTGGGATCAATACCTGGACCAACCAGAATTATTACTTGTCAACGATAGGTACGTTGCCTTAGTTGTGCGCTTCTAGGTTTAGTTTTACTACTACGCCTAGAACCCATCAAGTTTTTGGCGCCGTTTCCGGGGAAATTTATTTTTCTGCATCATTGAGCCAAAGGTCTATTTGCTGATCTAGGCATCATTTCTGTGGATATAGTTAAATAATTTTTCTTTTCTGTGAATATTTGTTGCAATTTAGTTTTCTTTAATTTCTGTGTGTGTGTGTTTTCTAGCTTATGCGAACTCGCTCTCAGCATCCTGAGCTTTTACCTTATAACCCTGAAATTGAACATTTGTGTAGCAGGAGCCGTAGAGTACGTCAAGAGCAGATTGTTCAAATGGAGCATCAGCAACAGGATAATGAGGAGAGACAACTCCGGGAAAGAGTTGAGCAAGAGCAACTCCGGCGAGAGCGGGAGGAGTTTGATAGAAGAAGGGGTGGTGATAGAGACAACATGGTCATGACTGACCTAATGGCTCCACATCGGCCCCGGAACAGATCCGGAGTCGTTATCCCAGCCATCATTGCCAATCAATTCGAGTTGAAGTCCAGTATGATCCATTTGATCCAAGGGAATGGACTATTCAGTGGCGGAATAAGTGACAACCCCAATGATCACTTAGACCGATTTCTCATGGTGGCCGATACAGTCCGAATCGGTGGGGTGCCCCAAGATGCTATGCGGTTGAAGTTGTTTCCCTTCTCATTAAACGGGGGAGCAGCGGAATGGTACAAATCCTTGAGGCCCGGATCAGTGACGTCATGGGACCAATTGGAAGAACAGTTCTTAGCATACTACTTCCCACCATCAAAGACGGTTCAGCTAAGGAACGAGATCATGGGATTCCGGCAATTTGGGATAGAGACTCTTAATGAAGCCTGGCAGAGATTTCAACGGTTATTGCGGAACTGCCCCCACCATGACATGCCGCTTTTCACTCAGGTAAGCACGTTTTATCATGGTTTGACACCAGCTAACCGTGCCATTATTGATTCTTCTGCAGGTGGGGACATTTTTAAGAAGACTGCTACACAAGCCAACGAGTTGATTGCGGAGCTGGCTAGAAAGAGTACCTTGTGGCAGTCAGACACGCCAACAAGGAATGAGGTTCGAGCTATAGATTTGGACGCCAAGATGCAGCCATGGACCATGTAAACAAGAAGCTGGACCTGGTGATGTCCCACCTGAATTTAAATGGGCCACAATACCAGCCGGTGTTGTGTGTATCATGTGGAGCAGAGCATCCCGGGCAAGATTGTGAATTGGGCGACCCATTCGCCCAATCGTCTGAAAACGTAAGTTTTGTGGGAGGAAACCAAAGGTACAATAATTCTAACTCTTACCCACAAAATTTCAATAATAATAATAATAATTACGGAAGAAGGTATCAACACCCGAACATGTCTTATGGTAATAACCAAAACATGTTGAGACCTCCTTCCGGATTTCATTATGAGCACCGTGAGCAGGGGTTAGGTAAGGCCCCATTATTCCTAATGATCAATCCTCGCAGCAACCTCAACAGTCTAAGCAAGATGAGATGGTTTTGTCTTTATTAAAAGACATCTCGTCTCGGCTTGCTGATAATGAAGCGTGCTGTAGGGATTTGGGTAAGCAGGTGGCTCAATTGAGTAGGGAGAGGCAGGAAAGACCTCAAGGAGCACTTCCGAGTAGAACTGAACAAAACCCTAAGGGTAATCAACGGGAGAAGCTCAAGTTATAACCCTACGAAGCGGTAGGCAAGTGGAGGACCGAGTGCAAAATGCTGATATTCCATCCCAACCTACCGAGGTAAGTGAAGAGTCGGGAGAGGTAAGCAACCCCGACTCGATTTCTGAACCCGAACCTAGCGTAAATGAAAAAGGGAAAATTCCTGACCCAGTGAGAGCCTATGTGCCTAAACTTCCTTATCCTCAAAGGGAGAAGAAAGATAAACTGGAGCAGAAATATTCCAAATTCCTAGAAATTTTCAAGAAGTTAGAATTTAATATGCCATTGATTGAGGCTCTCCAAGAGATGCCCTCTTATGCTAAATTTTTTAAAGAACTTCTTGCAGGGAAAAGAAAGCTAGGCGAGGACAAAGTGGTGGCTTTGACAGAGGAATGTTCAGCGATTATCACTAACAAACTCCCACCTAAGCTCAAAGATAGAGGCAGTTTTACTATTCCATGCCGGATAGGAAACTTGGAGATTGCCAATGCCCTATGTGACTTAGGTGCGAGTATAAATCTGATGCCTCTTTCGTTTTTCAGGAGACTCGGATTGGGAAACCCAAAGCCAACCAATATGACCCTCCAATTGGCGGATAGATCCCTCACGAGACCAAAGGGGGTGGTCGAGGATGTGTTAGTAAAGGTGGACAAGTTTATCTTCCCTGCGGACTTTGTGGTAATGGATATGGAGGAAGATAGCACGGTGCCCCTTCTACTTGGAAGACCTTTTCTCACAACCGGTAGGACTTTGATAGATGTCCAGGAAGGTAAGATTATTCTTAGGTTGCCCAACGAGGAGGTAAGCTTCAATGTCTATAATTCAATGAAATATCCATTAGATGTTGAAAATTGTAACTTTGTGGACTCCTTTTGTCCTATTGATGCTTGTGTGGTTGAGAATTTGTGCAGTGAACTAGAATGCATCATAGGAGAAGGTCTAAGTGAAAGTGAGGAAAATGAAGTGTTAAGTGAGGAATGCTCATGGGTGAAGGGACGGTTTGATAAGCTGGAGCGTGAATTAAAACCGGCACCTAAATCCTCATTGGAGGAACCTCCATTATTGGAGCTCAAAACCCTTCCCCCTAACCTTAAATATGTTTTCCTGCATCCTCCAAAGGACTTACCCGTTGTAATCTCTTCTTTGTTAACAGGAGAGGAGGAGGACAAGCTGTTAGAGGTGCTAAGGAAGCACAAAGGAGCATTCGGGTAGACAATCCACGACATCAAGGGAATAAGTCCGACGTTTTGCACGCATAGAATTTTCCTAGAAGATGAGGTAAAACCGTATGCACAGCCTCAGCGTCGGTTGAACCCAAACATGAAGGAAGTGGTAAGAACCGAGGTGATAAAACTCCTCGACGCAGGTATTATCTTTCCTATTTCTGATAGTCAGTGGGTGAGTCCGGTCCAATGTGTGCCTAAAAAGGGAGGCACGACGGTAGTGCAAAATGATAAAGGGGAACTAATCCCTACTAGAGCTATCACGGGTTGGCGTATGTGTATTGATTATAGGAAATTGAATGATGCCACCCGGAAAGATCATTTTCCATTACCGTTTATTGATCAAATGTTAGAAAGGATGGCCGGGCACGAATATTTTTGTACATTAGATGGGCTATCCGGGTATATGCAAATTCCAGTGGACTCTCTCGATCAAGAGAAAACCACATTTACGTGTCCATACGGGACATTTGCATATAGGCGGATGCCTTTTGGGTTGTGTAATGCCCCGGCCACCTTTCAAAGATGCATGCTAGCCATTTTTGCTGATATGATTGAGGATTTTATGGAAGTCTTTATGGATGATTTTTCTGTTGTTGGTCATACGTTTGAGTCATGCTTGGGGAACTTGGACCAGGTGCTTCAGAGATGTGAAGACACCAATTTGGCACTTAGTTGGGAGAAGTGTCAATTCATGGTCCGGGATTGCATTGTTTTAGGGCATAACGTGTCGGGAAAGGGGATCGAGGTCGACCCAGCCAAGATCGAGGTGATTGAGAAACTGCCTCCCCCAAGTTCGGTTAAGTTAGTTAGGAGTTTCTTGGGACATGCGGGCTTTTACAGGCGTTTTGTGAAAAATTTTTCTAAGATTGCTAGGCCGTTGACTGAGTTACTCTTAAAGGATGCCCCATTTAATTTCAATGATGAATGTATGTATGCTTTTAATTTGCTTAAGCAGAAATTGATTGAGGCACCAGTCATGGTGTGTCCGAATTGGGAAACCCCTTTTGAATTTATATGCGATGCAAGTGACATAGCTGTTGGGGCATGTTTAAGTCAGAGGGTGGACTTGAAAATGTGTGACAGTCGCGTGCGACTGGGTGCACTTGACGGACTGAGGCTGGATTTGGGCTCCCTTTTAAAGTCGTGGTGGACTGTGATTTTGTGAAAATGTGTGACAGTCGCGTGCGACTGGGCGCACTTGACGGATTGAGGCTGGATTTGGGTCCCTTTTAAAGTCATGATGGACTATGATTTTGTGAGAATGTGATGATCAGGTGTGACTTGGCACACGGGATGTGTTGAAAATGCAATTTGGTGAGATTGTACTTACAGTGAATTTTTCATGGTTTTCTCGGGTTTCATGCCCCTTGGGTGAGGTGGACCATCGCTGGAAAAATTTAGTCGCTGCTGGATTAACCCTGCAAAATTACTGAAATGCCTTCCCGTGGGGAATAATTAAGCATTGGGTAATGAAAATAGGGTTTAAAGAATAAATAAGAAAAATTAAATAAAATTCCCCCCCTTTTTCCACTACAGTCGTGCGACTGTATTCAAATTTTGAATACAGTCGTACGACTGTAGACGAAGTACAGTCGTACGACTGTACTTCACGGGCAGAAAGAATTTAAGGGGTGATTTCCGCCCCTTTCCTTTCCCACTTTCATTTTTCCGAAAACTTCTTCTTTTCTTCTCTTTGAAAACCGGTTCCTATCCCCAAAACCCGCAAAAATGTTGAAGAAAATGGGAAAGAAACTGAAAAAACTCCAGAGCAACTTGATTCAAAGACCCAAAAATGCACATGACATCCCCTTCGTGAGCATTGCACAAGGATACGGCCACCCGCTATATATGGAACATCTCGGGATTAGGCTGGGGATGGAGATCCCAATTCTGCAGGAGATGGACTCCCATTTGTCTGTTACTCAGGTTGGTACCCAATTTTTAACCCTTGATTTTGAGTTTTTTGGATATTTTTTCTTTGAATGCATGGATCTGATTTGGCATGATTTATCGCTTTCAGGGTTGATTGGTTTAGTAGAATGCATGCTAGGGGTCCCCTGTAGTTAATAGGAACAAGAAACTAAGGAAAACGAGTTAGAAATCATGAAAATTACACAAAAATCAAATTCTGCCTGCAGGGATATGAACAGTCATGCGACTGTTCTTGCCAATGAAGAACAGTCGTAGAACTGTGGGCACTACAGTCGTGCGACTGTAGTTACGCTCGTGCAAAGCGTACTACAGTCGTACAACTGTAGCAAGAAAATCAGGCCTAAAATTTTTATTTTTTGATTGATTTTGATTATGTTACTATTATGCAAAAATTGAATGTATGTGTGTTGTACTTCTCAATAATGCAGGCGAATAGGATTTCCGGCAGCGTGAATCTTTCTCTGCCACGTGTTTAGTGGGACCGGCTGCCCTAGCCTGTGAGGGCTCGGGTTAGGATTCTGGGCTTAGAGTCCTTTATACTATCACTGCCCATGAGCACTCCTCATACTACACACGCCGTGTTGACGGCCTTGTGTGAGAGATGGGTTTGTACTACCCATACATTCCACCTGCCCATCGGGGAGTTCACTGTCACTCCCTCAGATTTTGCCGCAATCACTGGGTTTGGGTTTGGCGGGACCCCTATCGTGTTCAACTGTTGCTTGACCCGTCATCAGCTGATGGATGCTTACGTAGGCAGGTTGATCGGCTGCACCCCTGAAAAGGGGAAGATCCTGTGCTCACGGGTGGAGGCTTATTGGGCCACTCGCGCAGACTTATCCGAGGATGATGTGGAGTGGTATACCTGAGCTTATGTGCTCATTCTTATGTCATGAACATTGTTCCCCACCGGGCAGAGTACCTGTAATTTGACCCTGCTGCCCACTTTGGCAGACTTGGCTGCCTTCCCTTCCTTGGATTGGGGGCGAGCTGCGTTAGGGCAGCTGTATTATGGGCTAGACTTATGCACTCGGGGAGAGCAGCATGAGATTCCGGGCTTCTGGTTTGGCCTTCTGCTATTATCTCTTCCTCTATTATTATTATTTTTTTTAATACCTTTTTGTTAACTACAGATCTGGGCCTTTGAGCACCGCATTCTGGAGCCGTCCGAGCTGAGGGATGTTCTGGGCGACGTTCAGCCGACTGTCCTGCGTTGCTGGACGCAGGGATGGCAGGGCATCGGTCGAGATTTGGAAGAGGTGAGGCAGAGTTTGCTCGACACCACCTGGCATAGGGTAAGTAAACAAAACTCATTAGTAGGAAAATTTAATCAACTTTTACTTACCTGTGCTGAATTTCCTTTGTTGTACTTCTACAGATCCGGCACCATCCTTTGCACAGTCTGGGTGCTACTGTCCTCCTTGTGCAGACATCCGCGCAGTTCGACTCTCGCCGGTTTGTCCTGGAGTGCCTTATGTCACAGGAGTGGTATTTGGGCCAGCGCCTCGCCCTTTCTGACCATGTGGACGGTCCAGCTGGTCAGCCCGTGCCTCCACCACTTCCACATACGCTGTTCTGGTCCCATTTAGCTGACCTCGCGGTCGACCCTGACATATTTGGAGAGGGTTACAGTGTTGACCCTGTTGACAGAGATTACCCGGTCTACATCCAGCAGTGCCTACTGTCGATTGCGGGTGGCACCCCAGCGGCTCCTCCTCCTCATCGGGTATTGACTCCTTTTTTTTTTACTTCATTCTGGTATTCTCTAGGTTCCACGGGCTGAGTTGGAGGACATAGCCTACCAGTATAAAGGCATGGGGGATTTTATGGTCTAGGAGAACGCCGCCTGGGCAGTAAGCATTCCGCGTTTCCTGCACCATCTCATAATTTATGTATTGCATGAGTGTGCATGTATGTATGTATGAATGTTAATTTATGTTATTGATTGCAGTCTCGAGTCCAGATACTTCAGGATCAGGTCAGGTAGGCTGCTTCCTCTGAGGCTCGGGTCTGGGCTACGAACCAAGAGACTGATCGGGCGAGGGCTGAGACTGCAGGGTACAGGCTGAGCTGGCCCGGGTGCGGGCGGACTTCGATTCCTATAGGGCCACGCATCAGAGTGAGTCTGAGGAGGAGTAGGAGGATGAGGGGCAGGATGAGAGCTAGATGGAGTGCTCTGATTTTTACATCCATTATCTTTGTTTTATTTCTTTTTTCTGTATTGGATTTTTATGCACATCATGAACTGCATTTTCACATTATGGGATTTTATTTTATTAATTTTTGAGAATTCATTCTTCTTCTTTTTCTTTTTCAATTTTGTTGCTTCCTTTCATCCAAGCTTTTACACTTTTCTAGAATCATTACAAGACTCTGATTGGCTTAAATTGAAGCCCTTCGGGTTGTGGAATATCAAGGCCTATTACAAACACCCTTGGAACATCGAACTGTTGAGTGCATGTCATCGTTTCTGGGATCTGGTGGATAACGTTTTCCGTTTCTCATGCCAAGAGCTCTGCCCCTTATATAAAGAATTCAGTGCCATTCTGAACATCCCGTGTCACAAAGGGGTGGACATTGCCGTCCTTGAGTTCACCTTTGGCAACATTTCTTCCCTCGTGAGTTTGTTCGGGCTTCCCAATCCCGAGGTGGAAGCTCTACTTCCCATTGGTTCCCCTTCTCTTGGGTTGAGCTTGGATTCTGTACTGAAGTGGTGCATCAATGCCCCTAGGGACCACATGAGCTGGGCTTGTATGGTTAGTCTGTTACTAGTGAGCCGGTATTTCTGTGGTCCTAGTGATGGGGTTGTCTCCTTCAGGGCTGTCTCCCTTATCCCTCAGATGGCTGCGGGGGCATCTCCAGCTCCTTTTGCACTTGCTGAGACACTGATTAGTTTGCATACATCCAAGACAAGCAGTGTTCTCCACATCGACCCTCATCTCACACTACTCCAGGTAAATCTCCTTATTGTCCGGTGTATTTTTAGACCAAATGAACTTCTAACCCTTGCTTCCTATCAACTGCAGATCTGATTGTTGGAGAAGCTATCGATTCTTAAGATCCTGAGAGGGAATTTTAAGAAATACCACCCGACCAATTTCAGGGAAAGAGGCTTCTCCATTGACTCCTACACTGATATGTCTGCCGATGAGTGGGGTGTTTGGTTATCTTGCCTAACTGATGATCGGATTAGGTGGGTGTGCCCCTGGTGGAAGATTACCCACATGATTGTGGATATGTGGGCGCATGGTGTGCAGTTGTTGGGATTGACCAGGGTGACATTCTATTCTCCGAGTCGCCTCTGCCGACAGTACGGCCATCCACAGGATATCCCCCATCGCTCTTGTGTCACCACTTGTGAGGAGTACACCGCTTCTTGGCTAGATCACATCAGACTTCACTGGGCTAGAGATACTAGTCGTGTGGCATTGAGCTATGCTTCTCCTACTCCCACAGAGACAGATGATCGTTACAAGCAGTGGCTGGCTAAGATCCAGGACCTACCGACCCGCAAGGCGCGTGAGTGAGTGACTTTCCACTGGCTGGCTCCTCCTGAGGCCGTGAGATCACTTCCTGTCAAGAAAAGGAGAACATGAAAGAAAAGTGATTTTGATTATTATGCATGTATTGACTATCATTATTATTTATATATATCTCCTTTATTACTGGCGCGATCCTTTTTTTTTTTGCCTTAATTTTTGCTTAAATCGCCCTTGCGGGTTTTCGACTTAACGGGCCCTTTTTTTTTGAATGAATGGATGATGTTTGCAATTGCACACTTAGGCGTCTAAATGTCTTTGTTTATCTAGATGTTTCGACAAATGAATCATGTAACATACTCCAAACATTCATGCAATATTTTGAGCAAGACGTACTTCATTAATGAAACTTAATTATTGTATCAATTGAAAATGCCAAAATTAGTACATATCTCGAACGAACTCATTCCTGTTATCAATCATCCTATACAGGTTTTATGATCGATAAGCTAACTCTCGTTGCCTTTATTTTTGCTTAAGCCTCCCTTGCGGGTTTTTGACTTAATAGTTTTTTTTTTTACACATGGTAGCGTTTGAGGTGATCTTGATTAATCGGATTGGTGAACTCGTTGCCGTCCATGTCCATAATCTTCACTACACCTTTGGAAAGTATTTTCTTAACCACATACGGCCCTTCCCAGTTGGGTTTGAATTTGCCCCTTGCATCCGTGTTAGTCGGCCTCATCTGTTTCAACACTAGATCCCCCGCCTTCAGAGGCTGTTTCTGATAATGAACCCGTCGATTATAGGCCCTTGCCATCCTTTGGTGGTACATCTGTAGATGATCTAGAGCCTTGAGACGTCTTTCGTCGACCATAGCCAGCTGTTCAAATCTCGCCTTTACCCATTCTGTTTCAGGCAATTGGGCTTCTAAGACCATCCTTAGTGACTTCAATTCCACTTCAATAGGAAGGACTGCTTCCATCCCATAAACCAGTGAATAAGGTGTCTCCCCAGTTGGCATTTTAACACTGGTTCTGTACCCCCATAGAGCATAAGGTAATCTATCTGCCCAATAGCTGTAGGTTGAAGAGGTCTTGGATAAGATCTTCTTAATAGACTTGTTTGCCACCTCCACTGCTCCATTGGCTTGCGGTCTATAAGGTGAAGACTTACGATGCTCTACATTGTACTCTTCAAATAATTCTGGTGTGGCCCCTTGAAATTGCACTCCGTTAACAGTCACCACGTGATGTGGTATACCATATCTCGCGAAGATATGCTTCTTTATAAACTTAGCCATGTTCTTAGCCGTGACCGTAACATAAGACTCGGCTTCAACCCACTTAGAGAAATAGTCCACTGCCACTACAATGAATTTGTGACCATTCGATGCTGGAGGCCGAATTTCACCAATTATGTCTATACCCCACACTGCAAACGGCCAAGGAGTCATGAGATTCTGTAACTCCATAGATGGAAGATGGCTGATATCCCCGTAAATCTGGCACTCCTGGCACTTTTTCACCTCTTCTGCACAAGTTGTTTGCATAGTAAGCCAGAAGTACCCTTGTCTCATTATCTTCTTTTCCAGAGCTAAACCGTTCATATGCGGGCCACAAATCCCTGAATGCATTTCTTGCATAACCTTCTTGGCTTCTGCTTCCGTTAGACATTTTAACAACAATCCATCAGCGATCCTTCTGAAAAGCTGTCCTTCGAGCCATCTGAACTGAGCTGCCAATCTTCTTAAAGTGGCCTTATCTGATGCATCAGCTTCTTCAGGATATCGGCCATTTTGTAGAAAATCAGCTATATCTTGGTACCAGGGCTTATCATCTACAACTAATGTCAGGACCTCACTAGAACGATGGAATGGTGTTCTAGCGGTCTCCAGGATCAAAGGCTGCATTGGTGCCTTCTAAGGTCCTTCCCACATGGATGACAAGGTAGCTAACGAATCTGCCATCTGATTATCATCTCTAGCCACGTGCCTGAATTCAATATGCCCGAATACTTTCACCATTTCCCACAAAGTCTCCAAGTATGGGCGAAGTGATTCTTCTTTAATTTCCCATTCCCCGGTAGCTTGGCGGATCACCAACAGTGAATCTCCAACAATGGTCACATCGTTTGCCCCTAGTGTGATAAGAGCATCGATGCCAAATAAACAAGCTTCATATTCTACACCGTTGTTAGTTACTGAGAACTCTAGCCGCTTTGACAAAGTAATTACCTCCCCCTCAGGAGTTACAATAATTACTTCGAGGCGTGCTCCTCTCTTGTTTACAGCTCCGTCAAAGTGCATAATCCATTTTCTAACCTCCACCTCCACTAAGGCCAACTGTTCATCCAGAAACTCCAGGTTTTCCACATAATCAGATTCAAGCGGCTGATTGGCTAGGAACTCAGCCACTGCTCTTCCTTTGATCACCTTCTTCGTCATATACTCAATTTCGAATTCTTATAGCAACAGTAACCACCGAGACAGTTTCCCTGTTAAAGATGGAGCAGAGCAGAGGTATTTCATCGGATCAACTTTCGCCATAGCTTGTATCTTATAGGATTGGACATAGTGTCTCAGTTTCTTCGTCAGCCAAACCATAGCAGTGCAAGTCTTTTCCACCACGGTGTACCGAGTTTCATAATCTAGCAGCTTCTTACTGAGGTAGTAAATAGCGTGCTCCCTTTTATCATCTTGTTCTTGAACCAACATCGCCCCTATGGAGGTCTCTTCAATGGCTAAGTACAGAGTCAAAGGCTTTCCCAGAGTTGGAGGCTTCAGCATTGGTGGATTGATAAAGTATTCTTTGATCCTATCGGATGCAACCTGACACTGGTCATTCCACACAACGGGTTGTTCTTTCCGAAGAAGCTTAAAAATAGGCTTACAGAAGGTGGTCAATCTGGCAATGAATCTGCTGACATATTGAAGCAACCCTAGAAAAGATCTGACTTCCTTCTCTGTTTTCGGCGCTGGCATATCTCGAATAGCTTTAATCTTATCTGGGTCCATCTCAATGCCTTTCTGACTGACAATGTGCCCCAATAGTTTGCCTGACGCAACCCCAAATACACATTTCTTCGGATTGAGCCGCAAGTTATACTTTTCAATCCTGGCCATAAATCTATCCAGGATGGCTGGATGCTCTTCTCGGGTCATAGACTTCACCAGCATATCATCGATGTACACCTTGACCTCTTTGTGGATCATGTCATGTAGCAACGTCGTAACCGCCATCTGATAGGTTGCCCCAGCATTCTTCAACCTGAAAGGCATTACTCTGTAGTAGTACACCCCCACTCAGTGATGAAGGCCATCTTGACTTTATCAATGACACTCATTAAGATCTGATTATACCTAGAGAAACCATCCATAAACGAGTACATGACTGCCCTTGCTGCACTGTCGATCAGGACGTCGATGTGAGGGAGTGGGAAGTCATCCTTTGGGGAGGCCTTATTCAAATCCCGATAATCCACACAAACTCTGACTCTTCCATCTTTCTTGGCAACTGGGACTATATTGGCTAACCATTCAGGGTAGTCCACCACCTCCAGGAAGTTGGCCTTAATCTGCTTTGCTACCTCTTCCTTGACTTTCTCAGCCCATTCTGGACGTAGACGCCTGAGTTTCTGCTTTACTGCACTGAACTTGGGATCAATCAAAATTCTGTGTTCTGCTATTTCTCTGTCAACCCCCGGCATATCGTCGTAAGACCAGGCAAACGCTCCTACATGTTTTTTAAGTATTTTTGTCAATTCTCTCTCTTCTTCAGGATTGAGTTCGTTAGAGATAGATACCATTTTAGGATTTTCAATTGTACCTAAATTAATTTCATGTAATGCAGTGTCATGAATGCTGAACACATTGAATGAATGATTGCATGTATGCACAGAGCCATTAGGAAAAACATCACACAAATAAGCAAAGTTAGACTTCATTTCATTCATCGCCTTAAAAGCGGAATTGTTCACATCAAATACATAGGATAAGTTTACAAAAAAATCATTTTCTTCCTCCACATGTGGAGGGTCTTCAGCAGCAGAATCTTCTGGATCAGCAAGTCCTTCCTCGAACAAGTCACTCAGGTCAGCTTCGAGGGTCTCTTTCTGTGCTTTTGACAGAACATCTTCTTCCTTCTTCGCTTTCCCTTTAGCCATCATCTTGGTGAGCTCAGCAACAGCCTTTTCTACCAACTCTGCCTGTCCCGAAACGGCTTCCTTTCTCATAGGACTCTCTTTTAACCCTTTCTTTAGCAAAGCAGAAAATGCCTTAGTAATGGCATCCACCAGGGGATCTGCATCTTTTTTTGGTTGCTCCTCCGGAATGATGGGAGCCACTACTTCAACTTGGGTTATTGGAAGAGTATTGATCTCTTTCACGGCTTCAAGCTTAAGCATTTCTTCCACCGAACCAACCCCATATTTTGAGAAGTCGATGACATCGGCAAAGATCTCAAACCCGGGGACTGTTTCCCCATCAATTACCATCGGCTCCGGCTTACCATCATATGACCCACCACTTGCTCGAACAAAAGTATACAAAAGATGGACTTTCTTTGTCTCAGGGATCTCCTTCTTTTCAGCACCTTTGTAACCAAGACCCCCTTGGTGTGATTGGTCCATAGTGATATCAAATTTTGCAACCCCTTATTGGTGGACTCCAAGCCCCTTTCCTGGGATAAAATTCTGCTTTTGAAAGTACTTATGGATCCACGGGGAAAACATCAGGTCATTCTCCTTATGTTCTGAGACAACTGCTACCTGAAAGCCAGTCAGGGGTTGTTCAAATGAATTCAATGCAGCCACCACAGAAGATTCATCCGCCTCAAGAGTCATGATTTTCCCTCCCATTGGAATCTTCACTTTCTGATGTAGAGTTGATGGCACGCCTCCTAATGCATGGAACCAGGGCCTCCCAAAAGTAAGGAAAATGTCACCGGAATATCGATGACAGTGAACAGCACAGTCGATCTAACTTCCCCAACTGACACCTCCTCCTTAAAAGTACCAATCATAGTACGCTTTGAATCGTCATAGGCCCGGATCACTGTGTTAGATCGTGATAATGCTTCTTCAGACAGGTGGAGGCTAGGTAATACTTTTAAAGGACAGATATTCAGTGCTGACCCATCATCAACCATTACACAAGGCAAAGTTCTGTCCATCATTTCAACTTTCAAGTACAAGGCACGGTTGTGATTAGTTCCTTTCGGTGGCAGGTCATCATCAGTGAAAGTGATCCCCTTGGGGCTATCAGGTTACAGACTTTTTGAACTCCCAATTACTATGCACACCTCCTCAGGAGACATCAACGGATTAGCATCCATTTCTATAAGCTTCTTCACCACCTCAGCCCGGTGTCTTTGGGACTCCATAAGTAGATGCCACACAGATGCACGTGCAGGCATCTTTTTGAGCTGTTCCACCACTAGATCTTCTTTTTCATCCACCTTAATAGGCAAATAATCCTAGACCGGGGCTTCTGCTCTTTTACTTAGTTCCCCTAATCACTGTGGCTCAGGTTGATACACCCTTCCACTCCTCATGACATTATTCACAGGGGCATCCTTCATTCTTATGTTCATCCCGTCCTTGGAGCAAACAGGATAAACAGGTGCTGTGCGGCCCATAAGCTTGGGTCTACTCATTAGTTCGAACTTATCAGCATCGTCATCCAATTCTACATCATCTAAATTCATGGGCTTATTCTCCTCCACAGGTGGTTCAGCATCCTCCCCCACTACTACTTGTATTGCAGGATTCGCCTTTACAATCTGAGCCAGGACAAAATTAGGAGACAACCCCGACTGTACCATATTCACCCTCCTTTCAAACTGAGGCAGTGGATTACTATGAACATTGGGCTTTGGGCGAGGCGCTTCTATCTTCTTTTCATCAATCAACTGCTAAATTGCCTTTTTCAATGCATGGCACTCATTAGTTCGATGCCCCTTGGTCACATGATAAGAGCAAAAATTGTTCTTGTTCACCTCGGCCGGAGGCATGTACGGCTTCAGGCTTTGAAGAAAACCCAAATTTCTGCATTTCAGAAAAATCCGCCCAAGAGAATCCTCCCAAGGAGAAATCCCTTTTCCAGCTGTTTGTTGATTTGCCCCTTGTGCTACTGCCGCTACTTCTACTTGCTTAACAGGGGCAGGTGGCTGACTCGGCTTGGCACTTGTCGACGAGGAAGCTGCAGGATTGCTATTACACTTATATCCTGAAGAATATGTCCGGCCTCGGTATCCTCCCCCAGAACTATTATGGGCTGGATCGATCTCGTACTTCTCCACTTTGCGGGCCAACTCGTGCACTTCCACCAAAGATTGAAACTTGTGATATTTTATCACGTTCCAATAGACCTCTAAGCTCCCATCAATCAACTTCATAATCAGCTCATCCTCCAACGGCTTCTGATGGAGGAGGATCATCTTGTCCATCCACCTTTGATAGTACTCCGAGAAGGTCTCATTCGGCTTCTGTCTCACTGCCTCTAGGTCTTGTAGCTTGACCTCTAGCTGTGTATTGAAACTAAAATACTTTATGAAAGCATCAGACAGCGCATCCCAATCACCTTGCATACTCTCGGGCTGCTTGTTGTACCAAGTGATGGCTCCTCCTTCCAGAGTAGTGGGGAACAGGCCCACTAATTGATTCATTGTAAGCCCCGCCATAGTCATGATCCGCACATATTGGTTCAAGTGAGCCGTAGGAGGGCTTTTCCCGACATAAGGTGCAATCCTAGGCATCTGAAAGCCTACAGGTAACATCTCAACTCCTCCGGCTATGAGTGTGGATGGGTCAATGCGCTTGGAGGATTGGATCTTAGAATTGGCACGCAGCTCTGCTATAGTTTCCTCCATTTCCTTCATCTTCCTTTCTAAAGCATACTCCACGGGTCGTTCAGTGTTATCCCTTCGGCCTTCTTCTGCATCTGATTGCCCTTCATTCAGTCTCCCCCCACTACTCTCCTCTCGGGTAGCCTTCTCTGGTCGCTGATTGGATGACTCAGTCAATGCACTCTGCACTTGGTTCTTGATGAGGTTCTTGAATTCATCAGAGTTCATGAATTCCCGGATGGCGATAGTGGCCATCATGGCTGCTGTAGCTTCAGGTGTGAGTGCCATGTCTTGAAATCTTTGCTGTAACTGTTCAAACTCCTGTGAAAACTCAGTACTCAACTCAGATGCCGTCTCAACCTCTCTGAACTGAACGGACTCCTCAGACTCACTGGACGACGAATCATTGTGCTCTAGTCTCACAAGTCTCCGTCCCGATCGGAGCCAAACTACGAAACATTTTGAACAAGAGTTAGTGAAAGATGATCACCCAAAGAGTTATGAACTCTAAGGGATATGCATGTATGCATGGCGTGTTAGATGAATGATATGTGGATGTTTGCATGAAATGGATTTGCAATGCGAACCTTGAACAACTAATCCTTCAGGTGGTGAAGTATGCATGAATTCCTATTTATGTATGTATGAATTGCAATTTAAGTATTTGATGCATGGATGAGACCTTTGGCGCTCAGGGAGTACCTCGGGTTTTGTGACATGAGATGAATGTTCTTAGAGAATGGACAGAGTTTCGGCACTCGGGGAGTGCCTCAGATTTTTGTGATGTGAGACCGACATGTGCATGGCACATGGTCGGGGTTTCGGTGTTCGGGGGACACCTTGGATTTTCGATGATATGAAGTGAAATCGTGGTTGGTGTACGAGCGGAATTTCAATACTCGGGGAGTATCCGTGCCGTGATGTGAAATGAATGCGTTCTTGGTGAACGGGCAGAGTTCCGGCGCTCGGGGAGCACCTAAACGATTTGATGTGTGAAATGAATTTTTTCGGCACTCATGGAGCACCTAAATGATTTGATGCGTGAAATGAAATTTTTTTTTTCGGCACTCATAGAGCGCCTAAAATGATTTAATGAAATGAGATGAATTTTGTCGGTACTCGTGGAGCACCTAAATGATTTGATGTGTGAAAAGAAATTTTCGACGCTCGTGGAGCACCTAAAATGATTTCCTACTTGATAGGCGGTGTAATGTATGTGACCCTTATGGGATTGTTCAAGGTCTGCATGAATGTTTTATGCATGACACGTGTTTCCCATGGCTACAAAATAAAATGGTTAATGCTTATGACATTCAAATAATTTATGTGAATTAATTAATTTTTTTTCACGTAATGGAAGGATGCATGGCTACAAAAAATGTGATTAGTGTAAATGTCACGCTGGTGATCAATGTATTTACACACAAAAATTAATGGACATGGCTGCATAAAAGATGTGGGCTAGAATCACACAAATGCCTTATATGCGGTATGTTATGCTCGTGAAAAATGCGGATGATGATGTGTCATGGGGGGATAAGAAGACATGTAGCAATTAGCACACGGATCGTAATCTTCCAACCTTATTCCTCCAAACGTGGTCAGGTCGATAAAATTCTAACCGAGTCCTAGGATGGGTTCTCTTCAATCATCAACCGGGGATGATGAAGGCGCATTTTATTTTATTCACACGATTTATTTTGGTATCCTATAGGAATCCAACTAGGGTTGCCTAAATGAGTTCGGTCCAAAGTCGAGATAACATCAAGCCACCCATAGCAAAATATACTCCTCACTTCTCCCCACTCAAGGGTCCGAACGAAGGGGTTCGTACGAGGCTATGGGTGGTGTTTCGTATTCGTGCCCCCAAGACCAAGGGGAACTTAGGCGACACTTCAACGATTCACCGGGCTAAATAATGGATACCTAACCTAATGCAACAAATGTCTAACTACGAAAATGCATAAAGTGCCATATAAGAATCATCCGCTTAATTTAAATTAGACACTTTTTAGGGCTTGTCAAATTCTTTTCAGTTTTTTGAAAAACTTTTGAGAAATCCCCAGCGGAGTCACCACTGTGAGCAGACGACGCGTTTTCGACGGGACGCGGGACTCCCTTTCGGAAGGGGCGCCATGATTTTGGGCAGGGCCCTCCTTCGCGTGGGGTTTTTATTTGGAAATTCGTTTTTTGGAAAAGTGGATTGTTTCGAAGAAGAATCGAGACCCAAATCTAGATAAAAAGTATAGAAGTCACCACCCAGCTCAGCTCAACCGGGAAATTACAGTGTAGCTGAACCAAAGCGGGAACTGCCACACTTTTCAGAGATCTAGGTTCGGACAAGTCCCTTATTTCGTGTCTAATTTAAATATTATTTGCCAATGTTCTAATTATGACACTTTAAATTGCTAAAAATTGATTTTTATTGAATAATACACGCAGCGCGCATACGGAATAATAATACAGCATAATAAAGAGTAAAAGGAATAAATATTTAGGAGCTTACAACCCAATTGAAAGAAAAATAAAACTCTCGCTTCACTGATACAATCGCCTAGAATACACGAGAATCTAAAAATATTTACAACCTCCTAAATACACTATTAATTCTATTAAATACAAATAAAATGAAAATCAAGATAAAATAAAAGCTGCAAAACAAAGGTTAGCACAATTTATACGGCACGCCACAAGTAGGACTCAAATAGACAGAATTGGGAAATTAAGTGTTTGGGGTCATGCAATTGGTAACCGGGTTGGCCCAGTCGGCCGGTCCGGTTAGACCTGGAAAACAGTTTTGAAACTTCCCTGTATTTTTGGTTTTGTGAGAAAATCGTTTTTGAAAACATTTTTTCGGTTTATTTTAATTTACCACATGTGAGGTGGGTCGGTTTTCGGGAGAATCGGGTCTCCGTCGTGGTTTTGTTATAAATACAATTTCACCGAAAAATAAATTTTAGGTCGTGAATGCACACTCCAAAATTCATTTTTTGATGATTTTTTATTTTTCAAGATTTTTCTGATTTTCTGAAATTTTCTGATTTTTATGAAATTTTTTTTTGGTTTTATGAATTTTTTGGATTTTAGGGATTTTTTAGGGATTTCTGCTCCTGGCTGAGGACTACAGTCATGCGACTGTAATCCTTACCAGAGGCAGAAATCGCTAAAAAACCCTAAAAAGAGAAACTTAAAACTGGAAAAATAAAAACAGTGGTACGACTGTACAAGGTTTGGCACGATTGTAATTACAGTCGTGACCCTGTTCTTGTGCAAAGAACAGTCGTACGACTGTTCTTATTTTTCCAGAAACAGAAGCTTAAAAACTAAAATAAAAATGCACCAAAAACAATCAAAACACCCAGAAAGCTGAAAAATGAGTTAAGTTGAAGATTGTTTACCTCCTTGGCGCCGATCCACAGCTGGAATGACCCCTGGCTACGCACCAATCCATGTGAATTCGCTCCTTTTCCTTGGAAAGTTAAGGTTGCAAGAGAGTCCAAAAAATCTCCAAAAAAGTTACTGATTCGAGTTGGTTTTTGTACAAATATGATTAGATTTCTTGTGTGAATGTTAACCTAGGATTTCTAATTCATTTTAATGATTAATGACAAGAAAATGTGAGAAGAGAGTAAGAATTTTCCTTTTCTCTCTTCTTTCTTTTTCTTCCTTTTTCTCCCTCTAAATCTCCTCTAAATTCCAGATTATGGCCAAAAGTCCTGTCACCTCTCTTTTCTGGTCTTTTATATCTCTCTTATCCCGGAAATCTTGAGCATTAAATGCTCAAGATTTCCCCCAATTTTTTAAGTCAAGGGGTATGGGTTCTGCAACCTGCCACCGAAAGTACAGTCATACAACTGTAAGCAAAATCCCACGACTGTAAATACAGTCGTGGGTCAACGGTCACCTTTTTTTTCGTGTTCACAATAGGTAATATGAATAATAAGTAAAATATTTGGGTCTTTGATGTTATTTTATTTCCTTACTATACAACACCAAGTAGTCTCTGTTACTCCCTTCCAATCCCATCTCCTCTCAATTCTTAATTTCACACTCACTGAAAAACGAACAGCGAAAAACAATTTCATTAATTAATGTTTGATATTGTACAAAAATTTCTATGTTTGGGAACTTTTTTTTATTAATATTTTAATTATCGGAGTTTATGGTTAAAATGTTATTTTAATTAATAATTAAGACTATGGTTTGTAATTTTATATTTCTATTTGACATTTGAGATTTATGGTCTATTTATTTGAGGTTTCAAATATGATAAATTTAGCAAAATCATAATATCTATGTTATAAATGGTTAACCGTAAAGAAATGGTTAACCGACCGAAACTAATGGTTAACCGACTAATGGTTAACCGAATTTAATGGATAGTGTATGGTTAGTAAATTAAAAAAACCGTTCAAACGGTTAACCGTTTGTAAAAGTCCATATTGATCGGTTAACTGACCGTATCCAACCCTAGGTTTGGGAGTGAGACTACAAGGTGTCCCCAAGTTTGACATAGCACTAGGAAAGTATCGTCAATTCGGGCTTGGTTATCGTGAGGAAGGAGGTGAACCGAGCAAGAAGTCTGTGAATTTGGTGGACACTTTCGTCCATCCATCTGAAAAGGCCTATGACGGGACCTCCGAGTCAGTGGAAATGGAAGGGAAACGGTTCCCCGGATTTGAAATTTTTTCGGATGTTGTTGATTTCGGAAAATACGGAGTGGAACAGATTATTAGTATGCTTTGTACTGAGACCAAAAATGACAAAGGAAAAGCTGTGAAAAGGAGGAGGCAATGATCAGCCGACCTGAAACTGAATTCATGGTCGAGGGAGAGTCCTCCGAAAAAGTGGGCCCTAAGAGTAAGGAAGCTGAAAAGGCTATTGCAGCCGTTACCAAGGCACTAGCTGCTCTTATGAAAGCCACGGCAGGGTCTGAGTTAGAACAGGCAGCTGTGTCGAAAACTCAAGAGGAGTTAGTGAGTCAGGCTGTAAAGGAATTGGCCAAGTTGATGATGGCTGGGAAAGCAAAGATGATCAAGGAAAGCCCGATTGATGACCAGGAACAGTCTCTGGAAGGTGACCTGGGAGCTTTGTTCGAGTAAATGGAAGAACCTGCTGCAAGGGAAGACCCTCTGCATGTGGAGGGAGAAAATCACTTTGATGTATCTTCTTTTTCTATGTTTGATGTAAACAACTCTGCCTATAAGGCCTTTAATGCAATAAAATCTGATTTCGCTTACTTGTGTGATTTTTTTCTGGACGGAACAGTGCATACATACAAACATTCATTTAATGTTTTTAGCACACACGATGCATCATTACATGAAATGAATTTAGGAACAGATAACGACCCAAAAATGGTATCCGTCTCAAAAGACCTCACGCCTCAAGAAAGAAAGGAATTAGTGAACGTGCTTCTGAAACATGTAAAGGCCTTCGCCTGGTCTTATGATGATATGCCCGTAGTCGACAAGGAGATTGCAGAGCACCGAATCCCATCGGATCCGAAAATGAAGCCTGTCAGGCAAAAGCTCAGAAGACTTAGGCCGGAATGGGCAGAGAAGGTTAAGGAAGAGGTGGCCAAGCAGATAAGGGTGAAATTTCTGGAAGTTGTGGAGTACCCAGAATGGTTGGCAAACATAGTTCCGGTTGCCAAAAAGGATGGCAGAGTCAGGGTCTGCGTGGATTATAGAGATTTGAATAAAGTGTCTCCCAAGGATGACTTTCCGCTCCCACATATTGACTTTTTAGTTGACAGTGCAGCTAGAGCCACGATGTATTCATTTATGGATGGCTTTTCAGGGTATAATCAGATCCTCATGGACATAGTTGACAGGGTGAAAACAGCTTTCATCACAGAGTGGGGAGTGTACTGCTATAGGGTTATACCGTTTGGACTAAAGAATGCCAGAGCCGCCTATCAGAGAGCCGTCATGACATTATTGCATGACATGATTCATAAAGAGGTTGAGGTTTACGTGGACGACATGTTATTTAAATCTATAACCCGAGAAAAGCATCCCACTATCTTGGATAGATTCTTGACTAGGGTTGAAAAGTACAATCTTCGCCTCAATCCGAAGAAGTGTGTGTTTGGGGTCACCTCAGGAAAGCTTCTTGGTCATGTGGTAAGCCAGAGGGGTATTGAGATGGACCCCAATAAGATCAAGGCGATTAGTGAAATGCCTGCACCGAGAACAGAGAAAGAAGTCAGATCATTTTTGGGGTCACTCCAATATGTCAGCAGGTTCATCGCAAGGTTGACTACAATTTGCGAGCCTATCTTCAAGCTCCTAAAGAAAAATCAGCTGACGGAGGGGAATGATCAATGCCGGTTAGCCTTTGACAAGATAAAAACTTATTTGGTAAATCCACCGGTTCTGAAGCCTCCAATGCCAAACAAGCCTTTAATTTTGTATTTGGCCATGAAGACACTTCGGTAGGAGCAATGTTAGTTCAAGAGCAGGAGGATGGAAGAGAGCATGCAATCTACTACCTGAGCAAGAAGTTGATTGACTATGAAGCTAAATATACTATAGTGGAAAAGACCTGCACCACTATGGTATGGCTAACTAGGAAGCTGAGTGTGAACACGAAATTTTACTTAAAAAAAAAAAAAAATTTGGGGCCGTTGACCGTTGACCCACGACTGTATAATACAGTCATCGGAATTCACTACAGTCGTATGACTGTAGTGTAAGTACAGTCGTACGACTGTACTTTCGGGGGGGCAGGTTCCAGCCCATACCTCTTTGACTTGAAAGAGAAGGGAAATCTTGAGCATTTAATGCTCAAGATTTCCGGGTTAGTGAGGTATAAAAGGGCAGAAAATCAGACTTTGCAGGACTTTTTTTGGCAAGAAACCAGAATTTTAGAGAGAGAAAGAGGGAGAAAAAGAAAGAAGAGAGAGAAGTGAAAAGGTCTTGCTTTCTTCTCACATTTTCTCCTTGATTTCTTGTTTTTAATTACTGAAACGAATTAGAAATCCTAGGTTAACAAGTACACTAACAAACTAAATCATTTCGGACCAAAAACAAACACAAATCCGTGACTTTTCTGGAGTTATTTGGACATTCTTGCAACCTTGACTTTTTGGAGAAAAAGTGCAAATTCACGTGGATTGGTGCGTAGCCAGGGGTCATTCCAGCTGTGGATCGTCACCAAGGAGGTAAACAACCTTTAACTCATCTCATTTTCCAGCTTTCTGGGTGATTTGATTGTGTTTGGTGCATTTTTCTTCAAGTTTTTGTATTTTTATTTCTGGAAAAGTAAGAACAGTCGTACGACTGTTCTTGAAACAAGAACAGGGGCACGACTGTAAATACAGTCGTGCCAAATTCCCTACAGTCGTACGACTGTCCTTACCTTTTCATTTTCAGGGTTTTGTTTTAGGGTTTTTTTAGCGATTTCTGCCCAAGCCAAGTCTACAGTCGCACGACTATAGTATACAGTCGTACGACTGTAACTACAGTCGCACGACTGTAGTTCTCAGCCAGGGACAAAATTCCCTAAAAAATCCCTAAAATCCAAAGAAAATCACAAAAATTTAAAAAATTTCATAAAAATCAGAAAATCCCAGAAAATCAGAAAAATTAGAAAACCCTCAAAAAATCATCAAAATGAATTTTGTGGTGTGCATCACGACCTTAGATTTATTTTTCAGTAATATTGCATTTAGAACAATTCCACGACGGAGACCCGATTCTCCCGAAAACCGACCCAATGCTTAATTGTAATAAACCAGAAAAATTGTTTTCAAAAATGATTTTTCTCACAAAACCAAAAATACAGGGACGTTTCAAAGTGGTTTTCCAGGTCTAACCGGGCCGGCCAACCGGGCTGACCGGGTTACCCCCAATTGCATGACCCCGAATTCTAATTTCCCATTTCTATCTACTTGAGTCCTATTCATGGCGTGCCGTATAAATTGTGCTAACCTTTGTTTTGCAGCTTTTATTTTATTTTAATTTTCTTTTTATTTGTATTTAATAGAATTAAATCGTGTATTTAGGCGGTTGTAAATTTTCTTTAGATTCTTGTGTATCCTAGGCGATTGTATCCGTGAGACGAGAGTTTTATTTTTCTTTCAATTTGGTTGTAAGCCCTTAAATATTTATTCTTTTTACTTTATATTTTGTATTATTATCCTGTATGCGCGCTGCGTGTATTCTTTTAATAAAAATAAATCTTTAGCTACTTGAAGTGTCGTAACTAGAACATTGACAATTATATTTAAATTAGACACGAAATAAAGGACTTGTCCGGACCCGAATCTCTGAAAAGTGTGGCGGTTCCCGCTTTGGTTCAGCTACACTGTAATTTCCCGGTTGAGCTGAGCCGGGTGGCGACTCTTATACTTTTTATCGAGATTTAGGTCTCGATTCTTTTTCGAAATGATCCGTTTTTCCAAAAACGAATTTCCAAATCAAAAACCCCACGCGAGGGAGGGTCCCGCCCGAAATCGAGGCGCCCCTTCCGAAACGGAGTCCCGCGTCCCGTCGAAAACGCGTCGTCCGCTCACAGTGGCGACTCTGCTGGGGATTTCTTAAATGTTTTTCAAAAACTTAAAAGAATTTGACAAGCCTTGAAAAGTGTCTAATTTAAATTAAGTGGATGATTCTTATATGGCACTTTATGCATTCTTGTAGTTAGGCATTTATTGCATTAAGTTAGGTATCCACTATTTAGCCTGGTGAATCGTTGAAGTGTCGCCTAAGTTCCTCTTGGTCTTAGGGGCACGAATACGAAACACCACCCATAGCCTCGTACGAACCCCTTCGTTCGAACCCTTGAGTGGGGAGAAGTGAGGAGTATATTTTTGCTATGGGAGCCTTGATGTTATCCCGACTTTGGACCGAACTCACTTAGGCAACCTTAGTTGGATTCCCTTAGGATACCAAAACAAATTGTGTGAATAAAATAAAATAAAATCCGCCTTCATCACCCCCGGTTGGTGATCGAAGAGAACCCCTCCTAGGACTCGGTTAGAATTTTATCGACCTGACCACGTTTGGAGGAATAAGGTTGGAAGAATACGATCCGTGTGCTAATTGCTACGTGTCTTTTTGTCCTTCCATAACATATCATCATTCACATTCTTCACAAACATAACATACCGCATATAGAACATTTGTGTGATTCTAACTCACATCTTTTGTACAGCCATTTCCATTCTTTCGATTGTAAATACATTAATCATTCGCGTGACATTTACACTAACCACATTTTTTGTAGCCATGCATTTTTTTTTCTTTGTGTGAAAAATTAATTAATTCACGTACATCATCCGAATGTCATGAGCATTAACCGTTTCATTTTGCAGCCATAGGAAACGCGTTTCATGCATAAAACATTATACGAATCTTGAATAATTCCACAAGGGTCACGCGCATCATATCACCCACCAAGTAGGAAATCATTTTAGGCACTCCACGAGTGCCGACAAAAATTCTTCGCATTTCATTAAATCATTTTAGGCGCTCCACGAGTGCCGACAAAAATTCTTCGCATTTCATTAAATCATTTTAGGCGCTCCACGAGTGCCGACAAAAATTCATCGCATTTCATTAAATCATTTTAGGCGCTCCACGAGTGCCGACAAAAATTCATCGCATTTCATTAAATCATTTTAGGCGCTCCACGAGTGCCGACAAAAATTAATCGCATTTCATTAAATCATTTTAGGCGCTCCACGAGTGCCGACAAAAATTCTTCGCATTTCATTAAATCATTTTAGGCGCTCCACGAGTGCCGACAAAAATTCTTCGCATTTCATTAAATCATTTTAGGCGCTCCACGATTGCCGACAAAAATTCTTCGCATTTCATTAAATCATTTTAGGCGCTCCACGAGTGCCGACAAAAATTCATCGCATTTCATTAAATCATTTTAGGCGCTCCACGAGTGCCGACAAAAATTCATCGCATTTCATTAAATCATTTTAGGCGCTCCACGAGTGCCGACAAAAATTCTTCACATTTCATTAAATCATTTTAGGCGCTCCACGAGTGCCGACAAAAATTCATCGCATTTCATTAAATCATTTTAGGCGCTCCACGAGTGCCGACAAAAATTCTTCGCATTTCATTAAATCATTTTAGGCGCTCCACGAGTGCCGACAAAAATTCTTCGCATTTCATTAAATCATTTTTAGGCGCTCCACGAGTGCCGGCAAAAATTCTTTGCATTTCATTGAATCATTTTCGGTACTCCACGAGTGCCGACAAAAATTCTTCGCATTTCATTAAATCATTTTAGGCGCTCCACGAGTGCCGACAAAAATTCATCGCATTTCATTAAATCATTTTAGGCGCTCCACGAGTACCGACAAAAATTCATCGCATTTCATTAAATCATTTTTAGGCGCTCCACGAGTGCCGGCAAAAATTCTTTGCATTTCATTGAATCATTTTCGGTACTCCACGAGGACCGGAAAATTTCATTTCACACATCAAAACATTTAGGCACTCCCCGAGCGCTGGAACTCTGCCCGTTCACCAAGAACGCATTCACTTCACATTGTGGCGCGGAAACCGAGATACTCCCTGAGTATTGAAATTCCACCCGCAAGCCAAGCACGAGTTCATTTCATATCATCAAAAGTCCAAGGTATCCCACGGACACCGAAACCTCGACTAAGTGCCATGCGCGTGTCGATATCACATCACAAAAATCCGAGGCACTCCACGAGTGCCGAAAACTCTGTCCGTCCACTAAGGACAATCATATCATTTCACAAAAACCCGAGGTACTCCCCGAGCACCAAAGGTCTCATCCATGCATCTAATGCTTGGATTGCAATATATGCATAAATAAATAGGAGTTCATGCATACTTAACCACCCGAAAGGTTAGTTATTCAAGGTTTGTATTACAAACTCATTCCATACAACATCCACACATCATGCATCCAACACGCCATGCATACATGCATATCCCCTAGAGTTCATAACTCTTTGGGTGATCATATTTCTCTAACTTTTGTTTGAAATATTTTGTAGTTTGGCTCCGATCGGGACGACGACTCGTGAGGATAGAGCACAGTGATTCATCATCTAGTGAGTCTGAGGAATCTGTTCAGTTTGGGGAGGCTGAAGTGTCGTCTAAATTGAGTGCCGGGTTTTCGTTGGAACTTGAGCAATTGCAACAAAGGTTTCAAGATATGGCAATCCCACCCGAAGCTGCTGCTGCCATGATGGCTACCTCTGCTCTTCGTGATTTCATGAGTTCTGATGAGTTCAAGAATCTTATCAAGAGCCAAGTGCAGAGTGCTTTGGCCGAATCGTCTAATCAGAGGCCGAAAAGGGGTGCTCGAGAAGAAAGTAGTGGAGGGAGACTAAATGATGGGCAGTCAGATGCTGAAGAGGGTCGAAGAGATAATTCTGAACGGCCTGTGGAGTCAGCCTTAGAAAGAAAGATGAAGGAAATGGAGGAAACCATAGCGGAGCTGCCTGCCAATTCTAAGGTTCAATCTGCTAAACGTATCGACCCATCCACACTGATAGCCGGAGGGGTTGAAATGCTGCCAGTAGGCTTCCAAATGCCTAGGATTGCACCATATGTGGGGAAAAGTCCTCCTACGGCCCATTTGAATCAGTATGTGCGGATTATGACCATGGCCGGGCTCACCATGAATCAATTGGTGGGACTGTTCCCCACTACTTTGGAAGGGGGTGCTATCACGTGGTACAATAAGCAGCCCAAGGGGGTACAAGGTGACTGGGATGCACTGTCTGATGCCTTCATTAAGTACTTCAGTTTCAACACGCAACTGGAGGTCAAGCTGCAAGACTTAGAGGCGGTAAGGCAGAAGCCGAATGAGACCTTTTCTGAATATTACCAAAGATGGATGGATAAGATGATTCTCCTCCATCAGAAGCCGTTGGAAGATGAACTGATCGTGAAGCTGATTGATGGGAGCTTGGAGGTTTATAGGAATGTGATGAAGTACCATAAGTTCCAGTCCTTGATAGAAGTATATGAGTTGGCTCGCAAGGTTGAGAAGTACGAGATTGACCCGGCTCAGAACAGTTCTGGAGGAGGGTATCGGAGCCGCACATATTCCTCGGGGTATAAAAGTAATAACAACCCTGCAGCTTCTTCATCAACGAGTGCTAAGCCAAGCCAGCCGCCTGCACCTGTTAAACAAATAGAGGTGGCAACAGTTGCACAAGGGTCCAGTCAACAGACAGCCGGGAAAGGGATCTCTCCTTGGGAGGATTCTTTGGGGCGGATCTTTTTGAAGTGTAGGAATCTGGGCTTCCTTCAAAGTCTGAAACCGTACACGCCTCCGGCTGAGGCGGATAAGAACAACTTTTGCTCCTATCATGTGACTAAGGGGCATCGAACCAACGAGTGTCATGCTTTGAAAAAGGCGATTCAACAGCTGATTGATGAAAAGAAGATAGAAGCGCCCCGTTCAAAGCACAATGTTCAGAGTAATCCGCTACCTCAGTTTGAAAAAAGAGTAAACATGGTGCAATCGGGGTTATCTCCTAACTTTGTCTTAGCCCAGATTGCAAGGGCGAATCCCGCCATTCAAGTGGTGGTAGGTGAAGATGTTGAGCCCTCAGTGGAGGAGAGCAAACCTGTGAATCTGGATGATATAGAATTGGATGATGATGCGGATGAATTTGAGTTGATGAGTAGGCCCGAACCTCTAAACCGGACAACACCTGTCTATCCTATCTGCACTAAGGATGGGATGTATATAAGGAAGGAAGACGCTCCAGTGAATAATGTCACGAGAAGTGGAAGGGTATATCAACCCGAGCCACAACGGTTGGGAGAGCCGAGTAAAAAGGCAGAAGCACCAGTTCAAGATTATTTGCCCATCAAGGTGAATGAAAAAGAAGATCTGGTAGTGGAGCAACTCAAAAAGATGCCCGCACGTGCATCTGTGTGGCATTTGCTTATGGAATCCCAAAGACATCGAGCTGCAGTGGTAAAAAAGCTTATGGAAATGGATGCAAACCCATTAATGTCTCCCGAGGAAGTCTGCATGGTGATTGGGAGTACAAAGAGTCAACAATCTGATAATCCCAGGGGGATCACTTTTACCGAGGATGACTTACCTCCGGAAGGCACTAACCACAATCGTGCCTTGTATCTGAAAGTGGAGATGATGGATCGAATTTTGCCGTGTGTGATGGTTGATGACGGCTCAGCATTGAACATCTGCCCTCTGAAAGTTTTACCTAGCCTTCATCTGTCCGAAGAAGCATTGTCAAGGTCTAACACGGTGATCCGGGCCTATGACGATTCCAAGCGTACTGTGATTGGAACCTTTGAAGCAGAAGTGTCGGTGGGGGAAGTTAAGTCAACCGTACTGTTCACTGTCATTGATATTCCTGTGACTTTCTCCTTGCTTTTGGGAAGACCTTGGTTTCATGCATTGGGAGGTGTGCCATCAACGTTGCACCAAAAGGTGAAGATTCCGGTGGGGGAGAAAATTGTAACTCTGGAGGCGGATGAATCTTCTATGGTGGCTGCTGAACTCATCTGAACAACTTTTGACTGGCTTTCAAGTGGCGGTTATCTCAGGGCATAAGGAGAAAGACTTGACATTTTCTCCATGGATCCATAAGTATTTTCAGAAGCAGAATTTCATTCCGGGAAGGGGGCTAGGAGTCCATCAATAAGGGGTCACAAAGTTTGATATCACTATGGGCCAGTCACACCGAGGGGGTCTTGGTTACAAAGATGCCGAAAAGAAGGGAATCCCGGAGAAAAAGAAAGTCCATCTCTTGGACACTTTTGTTCGAGCCAGTAGTGGACCATATGGTGCTAAACCGGAACCGATGGTTATTGATGGGGAAACAGTCCCCGGGTTTGAGATTTTTGCTGATGTTGTTAACTTTTCGAAATATGGGGTTGGCTCAGTAGAAGGAATGCTTAAGCCTGAAGGTGTGAAGGAGACCACTTCTCCTCCAATAAGCCAAGCTGAAGTGGTGGCTCCCATCACCCCAGAGGAGCAACCAAAAGAAGATACAGACCCCCTGGTGGACGCCATTACCAAAGCATTTGCTGAACTAATGAAGAAAGGGTTGAAAGAGAGCCCTGTGAAGAAGGAAGCTATTTCAGGACGGGCAGAGTTAGTAGAAAAAGCTGTCGCTGAACTCACCAAAATGATGGCTAAGGGAAAAGCGAAGGTGGAAGAAGATGCCTTATCTGAAGCACAGAAAGAGACTCTTGAAGCTGATTTGGGTGACTTGTTCGAAGAAGAGCCTGCTGACCCGGAAGACCTTGCTACAGAAGACCCTCCGCATGTGGAGGAAGAAAATGATTTCTTTGTAAACTTATCCTATGTACTTGATATGAACAATTCCGCTTTTAAGGCGATGAATGAAATGAAATCTGACTTTGCTTATTTGTGTGATGTTTTTCCTAATGGCTCTGTGCATACATGCAATCATTCATTCAATGTGTTCAGCATTCATGACACTGCATTACATGAAATTAATTTGGGCACAATTGAAAATCCTAAAATGGTATCTATCTCTAACGAACTCAATCCTGAAGAAGAGAGAGAATTGACAAAAATACTTAAAAAGCATGTGGGAGCGTTTGCCTGGTCTTATGACGACATGCCGGGGGTTGACAGAGAAATAGCAGAGTAAAGAATTCCGATTGACCCTAAGTTCAGCGCAGTAAAGCAGAAGCTCAGGCGTCTACGTCCAGAATGGGCTGAGAAAGTCAAAGAAGAAGTAGCAAAGCAGATAAAGGCCAATTTCCTGGAGGTGGTAGATTACCCTGAATGGTTAGCCAACATAGTCCCAGTTGCCAAGAAGGACGGAAGGGTCCGGGTTTGTGTGGATTACCGGGATTTGAATAAGGCCTCCCCAAAGGATGACTTCCCACTTCCTCACATTGATGTCCTGGTCGACAGTGCAGCAAGGGCAGTTATGTATTCATTCATGGATGGTTTCTCGGGGTATAACCAGATCTTAATGAATGTCATTGACAAGATCAAGACAGCCTTCATCACCGAGTGGGGGGTGTACTGCTACAGAGTGATGCCGTTTGGGTTGAAGAATGCTGGGGCAACATATCAACGGGCGGTTACGACATTACTGCACGACATGATCCACAAAGAGGTAGAGGTGTATGTTGATGATATGCTGGTAAAGTCAATGACCCGGGAGGAGCACCCTGCTATCCTGGATAGATTTATGACCAGGATTGAAAAGTACAACCTGCGACTTAATCCGAAGAAATGTGTTTTCGGAGTTGCATCGGGCAAACTGTTGGGGCACATTGTCAGTCAAAAGGGCATTGAGATGGACCCAGACAAGATCAAAGCAATTCGAGATATGCCAGCACCAAAAACAGAGAAAGAAGTCAGGTCTTTTCTGGGGTCTCTTCAGTACGTCAGCAGGTTCATTGCCAGATTGACTACAGTCTGTGAACCCATTTTCAAGCTTCTTTGGAAGGAACAACCCGTCGTGTGGAATGATCAGTGTCAGATTGCATTTGATAGGATCAAAGAGTACCTGATTAATCCTCCAGTGTTGAAACCCCCAACTCTGGGAAAACCTTTGACTCTGTACTTAGCCATTGAAGAAACCTCCATAGGGGCAATGTTGGTTCAAGAACAAGATGACAAAAGGGAGCATGCTATTTACTACCTCAGTAAGAAGCTGCTAGATTACGAAACCCGATACACTGTCGTGGAGAAGACTTGCACTGCTATGGTCTGGCTTACGAAGAAGTTGAGACACTATTTCCAATCCTACAAAATACAAGCCGTGGCAAAGGTTGATCCAATGAAATAACTCTGTTCTGCCCCATCCTTGACGGGGAAATTGTCCCGGTGGCTGCTTTTGTTATCGGAGTTCGACATCGAGTATGTGACGAAGAAGGTGATCAAAGGAAGAGCGGTGGCTGAGTTCCTGGCCAATCAGCCGCTTGAATCTGATTATGTGGAAAACCTGGAATTTCCTGATGAACAGTTGGCCTTCGTAGAAGTGGAGATCAGGAAATGGATCATGCATTTTGATGGAGCTGTAAATAAGAGAGGGGCGGGCCTCGGAGTAATCATTGTAACTCCTGAGGGAGAGATAATTCCTTTGTCAAAACGGCTGGAATTCCCGGTAACTAACAACGGCGCAGAATATGAAGCTTGTTTATTTGGCATTGATGCTCTCATCACACTAGGGGCAAATGATGTGACCATTGTGGGAGACTCACTGTTGGTAATCCGTCAGGCCACCGGAGAATGGGAAATCAAGGAAGAATCGCTTCGCCCATACTTGGAAACTTTGTGGGAAATGGTGAAAACATTCGGGCATATTGAATTCAAGCATGTAGCTAGAGATGATAATCAGATGGCGGATTCATTGGCTACCCTGTCATCCATGTGGGAAGGACCTCAGAAAGCGCCAATGCAGCCTTTGATCCTGGAGACTTCTAGGACACCGTTTCATCGTCCTAGTGCGGTCTTGGTTTTAGTTGCAGACGATAAGCCCTGGTACCAAGATATAGCTGTCTTTCTGCAGAATGGCCAATACCCTAAGGAAGCAGTTGCATCGGATAAGACAACTTTGAGAAAGTTGGCAGCTCAGTTCAGATGGTTTTATGGACAGCTTTTCAGAAGGACTGCGGATGGATTGTTGTTAAAGTGTCTGACAGAAGCAGAAGCCAAGAAGGTTATGCAAGAAATGCATTCAGGGATCTATGGCCCGCATATGAACGGATTAGCTCTAGCAAAGAAGATCATGAGACAAGGGTACTTCTGGCTCACTATGCAGACTGACTGTGCAGAAGAAGTGAAAAAGTGCCACGAATGCCAGATTTACGGGGACATCAGCCATCTTCCACCTATGGAGTTGCAAAACCTCATGACTCCTTGGCCGTTTGCAGTATGGGGCATAGACATAATTGGTGAAATTCGGCCTCCTGCATCGAACGGTCACAAATTCATTGTAGTGGCAGTCGATTATTTCTCCAAGTGGGTTGAGGCCGAGTCATGTGTCACGGTCACAGCTAAGAACATGGCTAAGTTTGTGAAGAAGCACATTTTTGCAAGATATGGGGCACCGCATCATGTGGTAACCGATAACGGAGTGCAATTTCAAGGAGCCACAGCTAAGTTATTCGAAGAGTACAATGTGGAACACCGCAAGTCTTCCCCTTATAGGCCATAAGCCAATGGAGCAGTGGAGGCAGCGACCAAGTCCATCAAAAAGATCTTGTCCAAGACCACTTCAACCTACCGAGATTGGGCAGATAGACTACCTTATGCTCTGTGGGGGTATAGAACCAGTGTTAGAACGCCGACTGGAGAAACACCTTATTCACTGGTTTATGGGATGGAAGCAGTCCTTCCTATTGAAGTGGAGTTAAAGTCGCTAAGGATGGTCTTAGAAGCCCAATTGCCTGAAACAGAATGGGTGAAGGCAAGATTTGAGCAGCTGGCTATGGTTGATGAAAGGCGTCTTAAGGCTCTGGATCATCTGCAGATGTATCACCAAAGGATGGCTAGGGCCTATAATCGGCGGGTTCGTCATCAGAAACAACCTCTAAAAGCAGGAGACCTAGTATTGACACAGATGAGACCGACCAATACGGATGCGAGAGGCAAATTTAAACCCACCTGAGAAGGGCCGTATGTGGTTAAGAAGGTATTCTCCAAAGGCGCAGTGAAGATCATGGACATGGATGGTAATGAGTTCACCAATCCGATTAACCAAGATCATCTCAAACGCTACCACGTGTAAAAAAAAAAAAAGAGCTTGTTAAGTCGAAAACTCGTAAGGGCGACTTAAGCAAAAATTAAGGCAACAAGGGTTAGCTTATCGGCCAGAAAACCTGTATGGGATGGTTGATAACAGGAATGAGTTCGTTCGAGATATGTACCAATTTTAAAATTTTCAATTGATGTGATGATTAAATTTCATTAACGAAGTGCGTTATGCTCAACATATTGCATGAATGTTTGGAGTATGTTACATGATACATTTGTCGAAACATCCAGATAAACAAAGACATTTAAACGCCTAAGTGTGCAATTGCAAATATCACCCAATCATAAAAAAAAAATAAAAAAAAAGCCTGTTAAGTCGAAAACCCCGCAAGGGCGGCTTAAGCAAAAATTAAGGTAGAGAAAAAAAGAAAGGGAAGTCTGTTAGGTCGAAAACCCGCAAGGGCGGCTTAAGCAAAAGTTAAGACAAAAAAAAAAAAAAAAAAAAAAAAAGAAAAAAAGGGGGGATTGCATTAATAATAACAATAAAAATGTATACATATAATAATAATGGTGGCCAATACATGCATGATAATGAAAATCACATTTTTTCCTTTTATGCTCTCCTTTTCTTGACAGGAAGTGGTCCCGCGGTCTCAGAAGGAGCCAGCCAGCGGAAAGTCGCACTCTCACGCGCCTCACGGGTCGGTAAATCCTGGATCTCAGCCAGCCACAGCTTGTAACGATCATCTGTCTCTGTAGGGGTAAGACTGGCATAATTCAGCGTCACACGATGGGTATCTCTAGCCCAGCGAAGTCTGATGTGATCTGGCCAAGCAGCAGTATACTCCTCACAATTGGTAACACAAGATCGCTGAGGGATATCCTGCAGATGACCGTACTGACGGCAAAGGCGACTCGGAGAGTAGAATGTCACCCTGGTCTGTCCTAATAACTGCACACCATGTGCCCACATCTCTACAATCACGTGGGTAATCTTCCACCAGGGGCACACCCACCTAATCTGGTCATCAGTCCGGTGAGATAGCCAAACGCCCCACTCATCAGCAGACATATCAGTATAGGAGTCGACGGAGAAGCCTCGCTCCCTGAGATTGGCCGGGTTGTATTTCTTGAAGTTCCCCCTCGGGATCTTAAGAATTGATAACTTCTCCAACAACCAGATCTGCAGTTGATGGTAAGCAAAGGTTAACAGTTCATTCGACACAGAAATACACCAGATAATAAAGAATTTCACCTGGAGCAGTGTGAGGTGAGGGCCAACGTGGAGAACGCCATTTGTCTTAGATGCATGCAAACTAATTAGTGTCTCAGCAAGTGCAAAAGGAGCTGGAGATGCTCCACAGCCATCTGAGAAATAAGGGAGACAGCCCTAAAGGAGATAACCCCATCACTAGGACCACAGAATTACCGGCTCACCAGTAACAGGCTGACCATGGAGGCCCAACTCATGTGGTCCCTAGGGGCATTGATACACCATCCTAATACGGAATCCGAGCTCAATCCAGGAAAAGGAGAATCAATAGCAAATAAAGCCTCCACATCGGGATTGGGAAGCCCGAACAAGCTCACCAAGGAGGAAATGCTACCAAAAGTGAACTCGGGGACGGCGATGCCCACTCCCTTATGGCAGGGGATATTCAAGATAGCACTGAACTCTTCATACAAGGGGCAGAGCTCTTGGCATGAGAAGCGAAAAACATTGTCCACTGGATCCCAGAAGCGATAACAGGCATTCAACAACTCGATGTTCCACGAGTGTTTGTAATAGGCCTTGAGATTCCATAACCCGAAAGGCTTCAATTTGAGCCAATCAGAGTCTTGTAATGATTCTAGAAAATTGTAAAAGCCTGGATAAAAAGAAGCAAAAATTGAAGAAGAAAAGGAAGAGAAGTGAATTCCCAAATATCGATGAAACAAAAGCAAATTCAATAATATGAAAAGTGCAATTCACAATGTATCTAAAAAATCCAATACAAAAGAGCAAAAAACTGTGAAAACAATAAATAAGACAAGCAGGACGCTCTAACTACCTCTCATCCTGCCCCTCATCCTCTTCCTCCTCCTCAGACTCACTCTGATGTGTAGCCCTGTAGGAGTCAAAGTCCGCCTACAGACGAGCCATCCCAGCCTGCAGCCTAGCTATCTCGGCTCTCCCTCTCTCCACCTCTTGGTTCGCAGTCCGGGCCTGAGCCACAGCAGAAGCAGCCTCCCTGGCCTGCTCTCGGAACATCTCAACTCGGGACTGCAGTTGACAACATAAAGTTAGCATCCATACATACATACATACACATTCATGCATTACATAAATTTTGATGCAGGAAACACGGGATACTTACCGCCCAAACGCCGTTCTCCCGGACTAAGAAGTCCCCTAGGCCCTTGTACCGGTAGGCTATCTCCTCCACATCAGCTCGCCGGACCTGAAAGAACATCAGAGATTAAAAAAAAAAAGAGAGAGACTTACGTGGGTAGTGTCCTCCGGAAGGAACATAGCAGGCTCCTCACGAGGAATGCTCCAGGTCGTGTAGGCTTGGGTGCCATCCAACCCTATCAAAGTGAAGCCGGGCCTAAGCTCAGATATCAAGCGGCCCTCCACAACCCCACTAGCACCGACGGCCTGCGAAGCCGAAGCTGCAGCGCTGCCTGCATGGACAGGGTGGGTCCTATCCTGAACAGGAGTATCCTCGCCTCCTGTACCTGCATCAGTGCTCCCACCGGCCGGCCCACTAGGCTGAGAGGACCCAGTTCCCGTGCGCCTCTTAACCTGCAAAGAGAATATAAAGTCAAAAAAAAAAACAAAGAAGAATGAAATATGAATGAATACCTGACGAGGACGAGGACGAGGAGCAGCTGGTGCGACACCCGCAGCGGGCAGTAAACACTGCTGGATATAAGCGGGGTAATCTCCATCCACGGGGTCCACACTATACCCCTCTCCAAATATCTCGGGGTCTGTCGCAGGATCCGCCAGATGTGGCCAGAAGAGTGCCTGCGGAAGCGGCGGGGGCACAAGCCGGCCAGTCGGACCGTCGACATGGTTAGAAAGGAAGAGACGATCGCCCAAGTACCACTCCTGGGACATGGGGCTCTCCATGACAAATAGGCGACGGTCGAAGCATGCCGAGGACTGAACGAGGAGGGTGATGGCACCCAGATTCTCCCAAGGGTGGTGCCGGATCTGTAGAAGTGCAATAAAAGAAATTCAGTACAGGTAAACAAAAATTATTCAAATTTTCTTACTAACGAATTTTGTTTACTTACCCTCCTCCAGGTCGGGTCGAGCAGACTCTGCCGTACCTCCTCGATGTCACGGGCGGTACCTTGCCACCCCTACGTCCAGCAGCGCAGGACAGTACTATGAACATCACCCTGGACGTCCCTCAAATCAGGCGGCTCCAGCACCCGATGCTGAAAAGCCCAGATCTGTAATTATAAAAAATAATTATAATGCAAAAAAAAAAAAGAGAGAGAGGCTATACCAGAAGGCCAAACCAGAATCCCAGAATCTCCTGCTGCTCTCCCCTGGCGCACAAGTCCAGCCCGTAATACAGCTACCCTGACGCAGCCCGCGCCCAGTCCAAAGACGGGAAGGCAGCCAGGTCCACCAATGTCGGGAGCAGAGTCAAATTGCAGGTACTCTGTCCGGTCGGAAACAATGTGCAGGACAGGAGGACGAGCACGTAGGCCCTGGTGTACTGCTCCACGTCCTCCTCGGCCAAGACTGCGCGGGTGGCCCAATAAGCCTCCACCCGGGAGCACAAGATCTTCCCCTTTTCAGGGGTGCAGCCAATCAACCTCCGAATGTAAGTGTCCACCTGCTGGTGTCGGGTCAAGCTGCAGTTAAATACAATAGGGGTCCCACCGAACCCAAAGCCTGTGATCGCCACGAAGTCCGAGGGAGTGACGGTGAACTCCCCGATGGGCAGATGGAATGTGTGAGTAGTGCAAACCCATCTCTCGCATAGGGCCGTCAGCACGGCATGTGTAGTGTGCGGTGTGCTCGTGGGCAAAGACAGGACGAAAGACTCTAGCCCTAGGAGCCTAACCCGAGCCCGCACGGACTCTGGAAGTCGGTCCCACCAGACCCGGGGAAGGGAAAGATTCCCACTACCAGCAATCCTGTGCGCCTGCATTACGGGGAAGTACAACACACATGCATTCAGATTTTGCAGAAAAAAAAGCCCTGTTTTCTTGCTACAGTCGTACGACTGTAGTACGCATTGCACGAGCGTAGCTACAGTCGCACGACTGTAGTGCCCACAGTCGTACGACTGTTCATCATTTGCATGAACAGTCGCACGACTGTTCATATGCCTGCAGAAAAAATTTCACAATTCGTTTAATTTTCGTGATTTCTAACCTGTTTTTCCTAGTTTCTTGTTTCTATTGACTACAGGGGACTCCTAGCATGCATTCTACTCAATCAATTCAACCCAGAAAGCAGTAAATCATGCAAATCAGTTCCAAAAGTTCAAAAGGAAAAATGTTGAAAAAACTCAAAATCAAGGCATAGGAATCGAGTACCAACCTGTGTAACGGACAAATGAGAGTCCATTGCCAGCAGAATAGGGATCTCCATCCCGAATCGGATCCCAAAGTGGTCCATATAAAGTGGGTGCCCGTATCCTTGGGCGATTCCCACAAAAGCGATCTCTTCCAGATTGTTGGGTTTCGGAACCGCGCTGTTCTGGATCTTCTTCAACTTTTTTCCCATTTTCTTCAACATTTTGACGGCTTTTCGAGGATTTGGGTCGGTTTTAGAGAGAAAGAGAGGAAAAGTTTTGGGGAAAATGAGAAAGTGGGAGAGAAAGGGGCGGAACCGCCCCTTTATTTTTGTCTGCCCGCGAAGTACAGTCGTACGACTGTACTTCGTCTACAGTCGTACGACTGTATTCAAAATTTGAATACAGTCGTGCGACTGTAGTGGAAAAAAGGGGGGAAATTTTTTATTTTATTTTCTTTTATTCCTATTTATTCCTTAAACCTATTTTCATTATCTAATGTGCAATAAATCCCTACAGGGGCATTTCAGTAATTTTGCAGGACTAATCCAGTGACAACTAATTTATTTCAATGACGGTCCGCCTCACCCAAGGGGCACGAAATCCAAGAAAAAGCATGAAAAATTCACTGTAAGTATAATTACACCAATCCCATTTTCAACACGCCCCACGTGCCAAGCCACTCCGGGCCGTTACATTCACAAAAAAATCATAGTCCCCCACGACTTTAAAAGGGAACCCGAATCCGATTTCAGTCTGTCGGGTGGGCCCAGCCGCACACGATCGTCATGCATTCACACAAAAATCATAGTCCCCCATGACTTTAAAAGGGAACCCGAATCCGATTTCAGTCTGTCGGGTGGGCCCAGCCGCACACGATCGTCATGCATTCATACAAAAATCATAGTCCCCCATGACTTTAAAAGGGAACCAAAAATCCTGTGTCAGTCCATTGAGTGCGCCAGTCACACACGACTATCACATCTTGTATTCACAAATCCGTTCCCGCACGACTATAAAAGGCAACCATGGCACGCATTCCCGTATTTATTCTTGATCGAAGGGGCAAAAATTTTTGTTTCAAAATTATTGATCAAGGAATAAATACGTTCATCAAACATGCATCACATGCATTTTTAGGCTCGGTGTGACAAACCGTACACAGCCTTTTGACTCCAAAAGTCATTTCATCTCGGCATCATCCTTGCGCGGAAGCCATCGTAGGGAACCGCCCGACTCCAAAAGTCATTCATACTCTCGGTGTCATCCTCATGCAAAAGGCATATGGACCACCTGGCTACCAAAGTCACCTGCGAAAACTACCATTGCATATTCGCGATTTCGTGTTCTTTGTCTTGTACCTAAATCCGTTTCGGAAATCGGATTTCAGCTACACGAGGGGCAGCCTGTGAACACGAAATTTTACTTAAAAAAAAAAAAATTGGGGCCGTTGACCGTTGACCCACGACTGTATAATACAGTCATGGGAATTCACTACAGTCGTACGACTGTAGTGTAAGTACAGTCGTACGACTGTACTTTCGGGGGGCAGGTTCCAGCCCATACCTCTTTGACTTGAAAGAGAAGGGAAATCTTGAGCATTTAATGCTCAAGATTTCCGGGTTAGTGAGGTATAAAAGGGCAGAAAATTAGACTTTGCAGGACTTTTTTTGGCAAGAAACCAGAATTTTAGAGAGAGAAAGAGGGAGAAAAAGAAAGAAGAGAGAGAAGTGAAAAGGTCTTGCTTTCTTCTCACATTTTCTCCTTGATTTCTTGTTTTTAATTACTGAAACGAATTAGAAATCCTAGGTTAACAAGTACACTAACAAACTAAATCATTTCGGACCAAAAACAAACACAAATCCGTGGCTTTTCTGGAGTTATTTGGACATTCTTGCAACCTTGACTTTTTGGAGAAAAAGTGCAAATTCACGTGGATTGGTGCGTAGCCAGGGGTCATTCCAGCTGTGGATCGTCACCAAGGAGGTAAACAACCTTTAACTCATCTCATTTTCCAGCTTTCTGGGTGATTTGATTGTGTTTGGTGCATTTTTCTTCAAGTTTTTGCATTTTTATTTCTGGAAAAGTAAGAACAGTCGTACGACTGTTCTTGAAACAAGAACAGGGGCACGACTGTAAATACAGTCGTGCCAAATTCCCTACAGTCGTACGACTGTCCTTACCTTTTCAGTTTTAGGGTTTTGTTTTAGGGTTTTTTTAGCGATTTCTGCCTAAGCCAAGTCTACAGTCGCACGACTGTAGTATACAGTCGTAAGACTGTAGTTCTCGGCCAGGGACAGAATTCCCTAAAAAATCCCTAAAATCCAAAGAAAATCACAAAAATTCAAAAAATTTCATAAAAATCAGAAAATCCCAGAAAATCAGAAAAATTAGAAAACCCTCAAAAAATCATCAAAATGAATTTTGTGGTGTGCATCACGACCTTAGATTTATTTTTCAGTAATATTGCATTTAGAACAATTCCACGACGGAGACCCGATTCTCCCGAAAACCGACCCACTTTACATGCTTAATTGTAATAAACCGGAAAAATTGTTTTCAAAAATGATTTTTCTCACAAAACCAAAAATACAGGGACGTTTCAAAGTGGTTTTCCAGGTCTAACCGGGCCGGCCGACCGGGCTGACCCGGTTACCCCCAATTGCATGACCCCGAATTCTAATTTCCCATTTCTGTCTACTTGAGTCCTATTCATGGCGTGCCGTATAAATTGTGCTAACCTTTGTTTTGCAGCTTTTATTTTATTTTAATTTTCTTTTTATTTATATTTAATAGAATTAAATCGTATATTTAGGCGGTTGTAAATTTTCTTTAGATTCTCGTGTATCCTAGGCGATTGTATCCGTGAGACGAGAGTTTTATTTTTCTTTCAATTTGGTTGTAAGCCCTTAAATATTTATTCTTTTTACTTTATATTTTGTATTATTATCCTATATGCGCGCTGCGTGTATTCTTTTAATAAAAATAAATCTTTAGCTACTTAAAGTGTCGTAACTAGAACATTGACAATTATATTTAAATTAGACACGAAATAAAGGACTTGTCCGGACCCGAATCTCTGAAAAGTGTGGCGGTTCCCGCTTTGGTTCAGCTACACTGTAATTTCCCGGTTGAGCTGAGCCGGGTGGCGACTCTTATACTTTTTATCGAGATTTAGGTCTCGATTCTTTTTCGAAATGATCCGTTTTTCCAAAAACGAATTTCCAAATCAAAAACCCCACGCGAGGGAGGGTCCCGCCCGAAATCGAGGCGCCCCTTCCGAAAGGGAGTCCCGCGTCCCGTCGAAAACGCGTCGTCCGCTCACACTGAGACATTATTTCCAATCGTACAAGGTTCAGGCGGTGGCGAAAGTCGAACCGATGAAATATTTATGTCAAACTCCTACATTGACTGGAACATTATCAAGATGGCTACTTTTGTTGTCTGAGTTCGACATTGAATACGTGACTAAAAAGACAATTAAAGGAAGGGCAGTGGCGGAATTTCTAGCTAACTAGCCTTTAGAGTTAGATTATGTTGAGAACCTGGAATTCCCTGATGAGCAGCTGGCTGTAATAAAAGCAGAACAGGACAGATGGGTAATGTACTTTGACGAAGCTGTGAACAAGCATGGGGCTGGATTGGGAGTAATCATCGGCACGCCTGACGGAGAAATCATTCCCCTAGCTAAATGCCTAGAATTCCAAGTGACTAACAATGCGGCCGAGTACGAAGCTTGCCTGTTCGGAATTGATTCTCTGATTGCATTAGGGGCAACAGAAGCATTAATAATTAGAGATTTGGCACTGGTAATTCATCGGATTACAGGAGAATGGGAAATGAAAGAAGAGTCACTTCGGCCATATCTACAGATGATTTAGGACAAGTTAGAAGCTTTCAGGCTTTGTGAATTCAGACATATGCCGAGAGGACATAATCAAATGGCAGACTCTCTAGCCACGCTCTTGTCAATGTGGGAAGAACCTCAGAAACATCTTATGCAGCCAGTAGTGGTGGAAGTTGCATAGAATCCCTGTCACTTGCCAGTCAGTGTTGTGGCAACGGTCGAAGAATGCCCCGGTATCATGATATCATACAGTTAATTCTTAACGGATAGTATCCTGATGATGCCAGTGAATCAGATAGGATCTCACTTAGGAGGTTAGCAGCACAGTTTAGATTATTCGAGGGTCAAATCTTCAAAAGAACTGTCGGCGGTTTGCTGCTGAAGTGCTTAACAGAAAAGGAGGCTAAAGAAGTCATGAGGTAAATCTATGCAGGGACTTAGGGCCACACATGAATGGATTAGCTTTGGCCAAGAAAGTACTGCGGTAAGGCTATTTCTGGCTCACACTGCAAGCGGACTGTGTTGAAGAGGTTAAAAGGTGCCATGAATGTCAGATATATGGAAACCTTAGTCATCTCCCCCCACTCGAACTACAAATGTCAACAACTCCGTGGCCATTTGCTACTTAGGGAATAGATCTTATTGGGGAAATAAGACCACCTGCATCTAACAGACATCAGTTTATTGTTGTGGCCGTCGACTATTTCTTAAAGTGGGTAGAAGCTGAGTCATTTGCGCATGTCACAGCCAAGAGAATGGCCAAATTCATCGAGAGAAGTATCTTCACCAGGTACGGGATTCCGCACCATGTCGTTACAGACAACGGCGTACAGTTCCAAGGGGCTACTGCGCAGCTATTTCAGGATAAAAGAGTTGAGCATCATAAGTCGTCTCCGTATCGCCTGTAAGCTAATGGAGTGGTAGAAGCTGCCAATAAATCCATCAAGAAAATTCTTTCAAAAATGGTGGTCACCTATCGGGATTAGGCTGACATGTTGCCATTGGCTTTGTGGGGTTATAGAACCAGCATCAGAACTCCCACTGGAGAAATGCCATACTCCCTAGTCTATGGGATAGAGGCTATACTGCCAGTAGAAACTGAGATTAAGTCGTTAAGGGTGGTTATGGAAGCTCAGTTGCCAGAATCAGAATGGGTTCAATCAAGATATGAACAGCTGGCGCTGATCGATGAAAAATGTCTTCGGGCATTGGATCATTTATAGATGTATCAACAGAGGATGGCTAGGGCTTACAACAACAGAGTCCGCCACCAGAAGCATCCGCTTAAGGCTGGAGACTTGGTGCTGAAACATACAAAGCAGGTTAACACGGATGTGGGAGGGAATTTCAGGCCCAACATGGAAGGTCCGTATTTGGTGAAGAAAGTACTCTCCAAGGGCGCTGTAAAGATCATGGATATGGATGGAAATGAATTTGTGAACCCTGTCAACCAGGACAAGCTCAGGCGTTACTATGTTTTTAAAAGAAAAAGCACATGGATCGAAAACCGAAAAGGCGATTCATGTAAAAGTCAGGGCGGGAGGTAGGCACCATCAGTGGGAAGAGGCTTCAGCAACCAGTTAGCGACGTCTTCGAGTTCAGTTGGAACGGATACCATTTTTAATCTTGTTCCTAGCTTTATTTCATTTTTTATACATATTGTACTAAAACGTTATTAATGAATAAATGAATGAATGTTTCTTCTGTCCGATTAAATGTCTTGAGTTCCCCTGAAGTCAGATTTTTGTTATATGTTTGTGATTATGCACTTCCCATGTTTTGCATGCATCATGTTAAAAAAAAATCTGGTGGATCGAAAACCGAAAGGCGGTCCACGCAAAAGTTAAGATACAAATAAAAGTCTACTGGATTGAAAACCTGAAAGGGCAGTCCAGGCAAAAGTTAAGATGGTCCGATAGATTGAAAACCCACAAGGGCAGTCTATGTAAAAATAAGGACACAAAAATAAAATATCAAAGTAAATATTATCCAGTGATAACTCCATACAATATGAAGGAGATCTACAGGCCGAGATATCTCATGGTCAGGATCCCATGCTCGTGCCTTGTAGGGCATGTGACCAGCTTAGCTAACCAGGCTCTGTTTCGACCATCTATCTCTGTCGAGGCTATTTCACCATACCTTAAAACCTCAAAGCGGGTGGGATTCATCCACTACTGCTACACGTGCCTGGGCCACTGTAGTGTAAATTCACCACATTCTGTCATACATAAAGAACGAAGCACCCCCTGTGCCTGCCCGTATTGTCTACATAATCGTGCAGGAGAGTAAAATGTCACTCTGGACAATCCGAGGAGCTGTAAGCCTCCTGCCCAAGTCTCCGTGGTCACCTGCGAGATTTCCCACCAGGGACACACCCAGCGGATAGATGCGTCTGTCCTTTCTCTCAACCAATTGAACCACTCCTCTGTAGTCCATGTGACAAAGTCTGCAAGTTCTATATGACGAGTCCAGAAACGTTTTGGAACATATCTCGGCTGAGGGGGAGGAACACTCAGGAGGTTTAACTTCTCCAATAGCCAAATCTGTAAAAAAAAAAAAAAAAAAAAAAAAAAAAAAAAAAAAGAAAAAAGTGGTCAGTCAGTAGAATTGCACATTTAATCAGAATATCAGACTTAAAATTGAGGGCTAACCTGAAGCAGAAAGGGAGATCCATATGTTTCCATTGGATGACCAGAGTGGATACAATCCAGATAAATCAGAGTCTCGGCTAGGATGATTCCCACAGGTGAAGCACCATCGGCCATCTGGGCCACCACCGGGATTAACCAGAAATCACAGGTCCCGTCTCTTGATTCACACAGATAAAGGGACATCAATAGCAGACCTATTAGAAAAACCCAACCAGGGGCAGAGGGGTCTAGGGTGAAGCACACATCCGTAATGATGGACATGTTGAATCTTCTAGGTGCAGTCTCACCAGAGAGCAGATGGTCCAGCTGTGCTGTATTCAGCAACCCTCGCAACATTTGTAAGTTGTCTGAATCAGGATCAAGAACAGCTAACCTGACCCCACGTGGACAGTGAACGAAGAGGATGGCTCTGAATTCCTTAACCATCGGGCACAACTCTTGCCCGAAAAAGCGGAAAACGTGGTCCATGGGATCCCAGAACTGGACTGCAGTCGCCAGAAAGGTCCGATTCAGGGGCACATTCCTGTAAAACCACATGGAATGCAGGCAAAAGGGTGCCAATAAGGCCCAATTGGAAGTGCGACATGTTCTCCATTAGTCTCTGAGGCGGTTATGAAACTGATCCATCAGAGGGGGCACGGGAAATGAAATTAAGTTGTTGCTCCTTTTTGCACAGAAAATAGGTGAAATGCTATCAGTAAGATAGAATCCAGTAATAAGACGATAACAGATCAATAAGAAGGGGGAGGAGTTTTCATAGAATATAGATAAAATTGATACATCAATCAATGGTCACACAATGAAATGTGTATATATACATAATGGTGTTCTATCCTAGCCCACAGGCGGGCTACATCATCATAAAACTATAAAAAGCAAAGTCTATAATTGTCCCCCATCAGTCGAGTCGTCATCCTCCTTGCCCTCTGCCCCGACGCCATCATCAAAGACACGCCGACCAGCCTCACAGTAATCTAGCTGAGTGCGGAGAGTCTCATTCATGAATGTGAGGTCTGCGATAGTCCTCTGCATCTCCTCCGTCACCACTCTCGAACGGGCATCATCCGCTGACGGGCAGCGAGTGTAGCCTGTATCATAAACAATAAAAGCATTATGTCATGCATACATGTGCATTTGAAACATACACACATGCATATGCATTTGTCAACGCAGGTACTTACCGTTAACACTCCATTATCTCGAAGAAAGAGATTCCTGAGAGCGGAAGTCGCCTGACACAAGGCCATCCCCTGTGTCACTAAAATCTGTACAGAGAACAGCGCACAAGATTGGATCAGCAGCCAAGATGGCAATCAAAAGAAGGCAGGGGCAGAGATACATACATGTGTTGTGTCAGGAGGAACAGTAGCAAGAGGAGGATGTGACTCGATATGCAAATTTGCTCGATAATACTCCCCGGCTTCATTTTGCAGCATCACCTAGGGCTCCACGAAGTACTCTAGACGTCCTAGGACGAAGCCAGTAGGAGGAACCATCGGAGGGACCATAGGGGGAATAGGCTCAGTGTACCCTGCCTCAGTGTCGACACTAGGCACACCAGTATGGGCAAAAGAACTGCCATCTCCTCGGCCGTCGACAGTCCTAGACCCACGTCCACTAGAACGCCTGCCGGATGAAGAACGTGGATGCTTACCTCTATCAGATGGATAAAAAGTAAAATAAAAAATGGTAAGTGGCGGATCAGCTTCAGAATAAACGAAAATAGAGCAAGGCTGAGAAATACCCTGGTTGGTGCATCCTCGGGTGGTGCAGTCCCTACAGGAGGAAGAAGCTGTGTGCAGATGAACTACTGGTAGTCGACATCATCTCTTATAACTGTGTAACCGGACCCGAACAAATCCGGATGTTCCTCTTTCGACAAGAGATGTGGCCAGAATAGTCCAACTAGAGGTGCCGGTGGAATCCTATGCTCCTGGTGTCCAGCACGCCAATCGGTGACCCTCTCCTCGAGGTACCACTCCAAACTAACGGGACTCTCAACAACAAATCATCGGGGGCCCAGCCTCCGAGCATTTATAAGCTCTATGGACCACACGGCATTTCCCCAGGGCTCTTGTATCACCTGAAAAACAGACATATGTCAGTTTAAAAAAAATGAAATGAAATGAATGATACTGTTCGAATTGAAGAGAATACCTGCTCAAAAGTCATATTGCCAAAAGCTGGCGACAAATCCAAGAGTTGGTGTCTACCTTGCTCCAGCCAAAACCAAGCCACCGCTGTAGTTGAGGAAAGTCAGGAATCACAGCACCAGCCGGCGTGGCTACCTTCGGTTGAGGAACAAAGGCATACTTTAACGCCCAAATCTGTACAATAACCAAATTGATTAAAAAAAAGAGAGGGGGAAAAGAGGAAGGTAACTCATATGAAGGACTATCCAAGTACCCTTCAACTCCTTGTGCCTCCCGTGGGCACAGACGTCAAGGCCATAGTATAGCTGAGCTAGTCCGGCTCGCCCCCAGCTCAGACTCCCAACATCCTCTAACTGAATCAGCGATGGGAGCATAGCGAAGTTCAGGTCACTCTGACCTATGGGGAATAGCAGGGTGCTCAAGGTGAATAACAGGAATGCCCGTGCATAACGGCTCACATCTCTAAGCAGGAATGAAGCACCCTCAGGCAAACTATCCTGATGTTTCAACCAATAATCCCGCAGGGTGCTCCCCTGGACCCGCCTACCTGCAGGAGTCAAACCAATCAACATGGCGATCATGTCTGGCCTGAAGCCTCCTTGCTCCAATGACTGGTTGAAGTCTATGATGCGTCCACCGAAAGATAGACCGGTAATAGCCATGAAATCCTCGGGTGTGATGGTGAATTCCCCGATCGGGAAGTGGACAGTATGTGTGAAGTCCATCCACCGCTCCAAGAGCGCCATTAACAAACCCCTACTCATCCGAGGCGTAGTCTCACACATAGAACAAACAAACCGGTCCAAACCAGTTGAATCAACCAACCCCTGCACATCGTCGGGGAGTCGTCGGTACCAGGATAATGCATTGGTCACAGAACCAGCTCCCCGATTGTTCAGCCTTGACTGGAAAATAATAAACAGGGAGTTTTATGAGTTATTTATTTGTCGTTTTGCATAAATAAAGCATTTAAAATGAAATTAGAGGCTTAGAATTCTGGTTTTGGTCGAACCAGAGCCGCCCGGCTATGGTTAGAGCCGTCCGACCCTAACCATAGCCAGCCGGCTCTATTCTTGAACCAGAGCCGCCGGATGATGAACACAGCACGCCGACTCTAGCATTGAGCCGGCCGGCTCTGTTCGGAAAACTGGCGGTTTGGTTCCTAAAACCTAGGTTTTGTGATTTTTTGCCCAAAAATCGATTTTAATCAATTCTAAATCATCAATTAAGTTTCTTAGGGGCAAAATCTACTCTAAACATGCATCAATTTCATATAATTGCAACTAATTTCGTCAATTTTGCAGGAATTCAAAAATAGAGAAAAGAAAAGAAAACTAACCAAATTTTGCATAATGTGCGTAGATGGCTTCAAAGTCATAGGCACAGGATCGTTTCTGCTAACTCCACAATACGAAACTGACTCTCACAATCTGTATACGTCCACTGTAGATTCAGCGGGCAGAAAAAAATTCTCCCTTAGGTAAAGAATACCTCACATGAGGAGATGGTTGTGTAGGAGTATTGGGGAGAACGGCTCTTCGCATTTTCCTCATTTTGTGGTAGAAAAAGGTCGAGAAAGTTTCTTTTCAGAGAAGGAAAGGAAACGCAGAAGAAGAAGAAGAATGAAAAAATAAAAGCACAGGAGCCCTTTTTATATTTCAAGATTAACCCACTAGAGCCGGGCGGCTCTGCACCACTAAGGCAAAGCCGGCCGGCTCTGGTTCATCCGATACTATATTTTTTTTTTATTTTTCACGATTTCCACTTATTCTAATTTAATCCCGGGACCGGTATTATTCAATTTTGCAGGTATTTGGGGGTCAAAAAAGCCCCGAGCCGTATTTATTCTTGATCGAAGGGGCAAAAATTTTTGTTTCCAAAATTATCGATCAAAGAATAAATACGCGCTTCCAACTCTATTTTAATGGTCTACTCCACCACACGGGGAAAACGGTTTTACTTGGTCGCACCACCACACGGAGAAGAGTTAAAAATCATCACGGGCACACTCCACCACAGCGAGTCAATGCTAAGGGCACACTCCACCACAGAGAGTCAATACTACGGGCACACTCCACCACAACGAGTCAATGCTAGGGGCACACTCCACCACAGCGAGTCAATACTACGGGCACACTCCACCACAGCGAGTCAATACTACGGGCACACTCCACCACAGAGAGTCAATACTAGGGGCACACTCCACCACAGCGAGTCAATATCACGGACACACTCCACCACAGCGAGTCAATACCAGGGGCACACCTTACCACATCGAGTCGACAACATAGTATTCCCATGAGGGGCATTAGGTACGCTTTCTCATCCTTTCTCACCGCGCTCTCAGTCGCAAGACCAAACTCGTTCTAGGCTTTATAGCCTACCATGAGCCAACTTTGGTCCCGCGAGGGGCAACCTGTGAGCACGGGTTTTTCCGACCTCTGTGATGAAAATTTATATGTTACCTATGAGGCAGATGGACGTGAATTGGATCCAAAAGCGATCGGATTGTTGCCTGGAGTGTCTCAAATGTCCCGAAAACCAAACTATCCGTGATCCATAACCCCTGAATGCTCATTGATTATTGTTTTATCTACATGAATTGGACCCAAGCAACAGCCTTATACACTGAATGCTCATTGATTACTGTCTTATCTATTGAATACTCATTTTGGCCATGTTCTCACTTGCCTTTTTTCGTCTCTATCTTATTTACTAAATGTTCATTTGGCTGTCATTTCAAACCAACTCCTTTGGCCTTTGGATTATCCACTGTGTGCTTATTTGTCCTTTTCTAAAATGATATTAGGTTAGGGGTTACACTGATATCCTGTAAATATAAAAGGGCTAAAAACGTCTTTTGGTGTAAAGAAGACTTACAAGTCATGCTGCTGCCCCCACTGCTGAGTGCGAAGTTTGATATAAGATTCCACCTAAATTAAGCAAACAAATAATAGTTAGGTTATCGGATGATGAAAGAGTTGCAACTATGAATTATAATGTTACCATAAAAATTAGTTTTTGAAGGATAGATTTGACATTATTTTATATATAAACAATATTATGTGTTAATTGTTATATAGTTGTTATGTAGGTTATTTATAAAATACTAATTTTGAGAAAAAAATTAACATTTTTTATTCGATTTTGATTTCGAACTAATCCAAACAAAAATGATAAATGCTAATTCTAATTTAATAGCATTGCGATTCTAATTCCAAAATTTAAACTAAATGCTCCCTAATAGAATAAGTTTAATATAATGAACGGTTAAGCATCAGAAAGTACATAACAATTCTAGCCTTTTTACTGAGCTTGGGATCTGACAAACATAACATGTAAAATATATATTCAAGTCCGGTTTTAAGAGAGCATGCTAAATGAATACGCAGCCCAATAAACAACACTAAACACCACTGTTATTAAAAAAAAAAAAAAGTTAATAAAATAAAATAAAATATATACATTAGAAGAACACAAGCAAACATCAAGACTTTTCAAACATGGACCCAAATATCAAGAGATACGCGAATCAAATGGTTCCACTTATCCTCTTGCAACTGTGTCTTTTCAGTCTTTATTTAATTTTGCAAAATTGTGTTTTATCCAATCTTATCATAACCGTACCAGACATCAAACCGGTGAAGCTACCGGTACGAGGTATAATCGGTTCAACCGGATTTTACCGGTGGTTATACCGGATTATTATTTTTTCGGAAAAAATATTATTTAAAAAATAAATAAGCTTATAAATTCATCAAAAACAAGTTTCAAATGTTTAATATTCAAAATAACTTCATGAAATATCCTAAAACTTCATTAATTTTAAATTTTAATAATAATTGATTTAAATTTTAAAATTTGGAAAATTTTGGTTTGAAACCAAACCGAACTAGAACCAAACCAAACTAGTTCAGTTTGGTTCAATTCAAACCAAATGTAAATTGGTTTGATTTTGGTTTTTATAATTTTCTATGTTTATTTTTTTATTTGGTTCGGTTCGATCCTAACCGAACCAAACCAAACCAAAAACCAAACATAGAAAATTATAAAACCGGTTTTTGACCGGTTCGTCGGTTCACTGGTTTTTGACCGGTCGAACCGGTCATCTCTGGTTTGTTATCAAACCGGTGATTTTAATCAAATCGACCGGACCCATGGCCGGTTCGCGGTAAAACAGGTCGAACCGGCAGGTCCGGTCCGGTTTTCACAACATTGGTTTTATCTTCTTCTTTTTCAACAGGATTTATATACATTTGGTAGTATTGTTTACTTCCAACTAAGAAAAGTATAAGACAATCAACAAATAGGTTACTGGAAAGGAGAGCTAGTTAAGTGTAAAAATGATCACTTGATTAACCATATTACACAATAATGGAACATTTCGATATTGTTGTATATCAGGATGATCTAGCCAAGAGCTAAACTTGAGGAGGATGGGTTTATATATAGTCAAAAACAATGAACCATTTGGCGACAGTTCTATCTATTAAGCAACAGCCTTATACACTGAATGCTCATTGATCATTGTCTTATCCATTGAATACTCATTTTGGCCATGTTCTCACTTGAACTTTTTCGCCTCTTATCTTATTTACTAAATGTTCATTTGGCTTTCATTTCAAACCTACTCTTGTGGCCTTTGTATTATCCACTGTCTGGTTATTTGTCCGTTTCTAAAATGATATTAGGTTAGGGGTTACACTGATATCCTGTAAATATAAAAGGGCTAAAAACGTCTTTTGGTGTAAAGAAGACTTACAAGTCTTGCTGCTGCCCCCACTGCTGAGTGCGAAGTTTGATATAAGATTCCACCTAAAATGATATTAGGTTAGGGGTTACACTGTAGATTTTTTTTTTTTTTTTTTTTTTTTAATAAAAAAAGGAAAAGCAAAAGATGTTCTATAGTCCTTTCCATGGCTTATGCAAGTCTTCTTCTTGCCCCACTTTGACAGACTTGTTTACCTTACTTAATACGTTAATTAACTGATGGGTCATTTTCCTTCTATTTAATTCTGTCCATATTATTAAGTTTAACGTAACGTTTTCATAATTGATTTTGAGCCATTTAATTGGCTTTTTTGCAACATCAGCTTTCCTCAACTTCAGTCCACTCTTAAAAATCAACGATGTTATTATAACCAGAACATGAACTAATATAAGATTTGATCAGCTCAACTGAATTATTATTTTTATAAAAAAATTATTTAATTAAGTTTATCAAAAATATTATTCAAATTGTTGCAATTCAATTAGTTTGGTTTGTTGGTTCAACTTCCAATCAAATCATTTACTATCGGTTTCTTTAAAACTGGTATTTCATATCAAACCGATTAGATCAATGATCGGTTCGTAGTTGAACTTGCTGAATTAGTTAGTCCGGTCCAATTTTAATAATATTTAGGGAAATTATCAAAATTACCCTTGTTTCAGGGTTTATTTTAATGTTTTACCTTTTCTTATTTACATTATTACGTTTTTTTTCAGATCTATTTCTTCTTTACTTCCTTTTCTACGTTTTTTTAAGATCAATTTCTTCTTCAAGTTTCAGTTTCGAAGAACATTCGCCTCGACAACAATCACTTCAACTCTCTTCTTTACCTCTGCTCCATCTCTCTTTCTAACCCTACAACTAAAGACCTCGCTCTTCAATATGGGTTCCGAATATTCGATCATATGATTGCCAACGGCATCAAACCCAATGAAGCATCGATCACTGCAATTGCAAGACTTGCTGCGGCGAAAGGGGATGGAGATTACGCTTTTGATTTGGTGAAAAACATGGGGGTTTACAACGAATTGCCTCGATTGAGGACTTATGATCCGGTGTTGTTTTGTTTCTCTGAGAAATTGGCGGCTGATATGGCGTATGAAGTGGAGGAGCATATGGGGAGAATGGGAGTAAGTTTGGAGGAGGCAAAAATTGCAGAGTTGCTGAGAGTAAGTGTGGAGACTGCAAAAGAGGAGAGGGTTTATGGGTATTTGCAGAAATTGAGGAAGACAGTGAGGTGTGTGAGAGAGGAAACTGCAAAGGTGATTGAAGATTGGTTTAAGGGATTTGAGGTTAAAGGGCCGCAATCGGAAATTGTTTTGGTGAAGGAGGTGGTTGTGACGATGCACACCATTTGTTTGTTGAAAATCCTCAACCGGATGTAATTTCATGGAAAACGAGCTAGAAGTTGGCAGTTCAAAGATTTTGCAGAGATCCAATGTGACCGAACCTCAGCTATGTCAACCATCATTTGTTAGTGTCCAAGTTTCCTCAGCTGTAAACAAAGGATCCGTTAATTCTTATCCTGCCAATGAGAAAAGGTGAGACATGCCAACTGTCAGTGAGCTTTTTGATTGTCTAGTCAACAGGGAAGGTATCTGTGTTAACGAGCCAGAAGTTTGCAGTTCAGATATTTTGCAGAGCTCTATTGAGACTAAACCTCAGCTATGTCAACCATCATCTGTTGGTGTCCAAGTTCCGTCATCTGTAAACAAAGGACCTGCTACGTCAAATCCTGCCAATGGGAAAAGGTGAGAAATGCCACCTGTGTTAAGTGCAATGCCTATCAGTGACAAACTTTTTCTTTTCTGGTCAAACAGGGAAGGTATCCATGTGAATAATGGAGAAATGTAAAGAAAATTGACTGGTGATTTAAAGTCACTGTCCATGGAATTGAAAAAAGGAGAACCTGCTTTCCTGATAAGCAAAAGGAAAGATCTGTGTAATATCAGGTAGGCATCTATAAGTGGAATTGCAATTAACACCTAATATGATTTCTTTAAACTGTAATGTACATTGATTGAGCTATGAAATTTCCTCCCCTCTTGTCCGGCTAAACAAGCAAGATCTATGGATTAATGTCAAAATAACTGATTGGAAATAACAAATATGTGTAATTTACCAAAGGAAAATTCCCTGGATGAATTGCATCAAATGATATTGTGTAATTGTGTTGTGCATAACGAGATAAATACTGTATATACACTGCATTTTGACATGTTTGGAATTTGCATGCCACCTTTGTTTTTCTAAATTTTGTAATTTGTAGAAAGTAAGTTATCTCATATTGTGAGTTACTCTGCTGGATTTTGTAGGTCATCAGATGATGGAACGTGTCGAATCTGGGATGCTATACATTCCCATTGCAGTCCACGAATTTATGTGCCAAGACCTTCAATTGATGTTGCTGGTTAGATGATTCCCATAAGCTTGTTATTTGAGGCTTGTGCTGGCCGATTATCTTAATTGACTAATCCTTTGCAGGCAAGGATAATGTTCCATCTAGAACTGGTCCCTCCTCTAGCAATGGTTTGCAGAGCAATCAGATCTTATGTTGTGCTTACAACGCTAATGGGACTGTCTTTGTCACTGGTAGCTCAGACACTTTTGCAAGGGTGTGTTGAACTCCTGAAAGCATATCTTTTTTGATTCATTTGTTAACATACTGTACAGAACTTCTATCTGTTGCTATTGCTGTAGTTGTGGTTTATAACTTTGCTAATATTCAAACATATTCAGGTTTGGAGTGCCTGCAAATCTAGCACAGATGAGTCAGAGCAATTAATTCATGAGATTGATGTATTGTCTGGTCATGAGAATGATGTCAATTATGTCCAATTCAGGTCAGTCAGTTTTTATTGTAAATGGTTATTCCGCTTGATTCTCACATTAACTGTACTATTGCAGTGGCTGTGCTGCGGCATCAAGATCTTCATTGGTTGACACCTTAAAGGAGGGGCATTTTCCTAAATTTAAAAATACATGGTTTGTTAATAGCTGCTTAGTTCCTTTGATTTCGATAGTTAATCTTTTTTTGGCTGTCCAGGCACAAGAACCATTGTTTTAATTTTTGACAAATCTACTTAAATTCCATTGCTTACAGGTTCTGTCATGACAACATTGCTTTAAGGTCTTTTATTCATCGAATTTGTTGGAAGTTCTGGTCCATGAGCAGGAATAAATCACTTCAATTCTTGCAAACAGTGAGTTGCTTGTGGAATTGTGAATGACAAGTGACTATCGCTTTCAATATTTAATAGGGAGGGCTTCAATGGTGATAGAGGTAAAAATTTCTCCAAGTTGGGTACTATTCCAAGGCGTCCTGATAAGGAAGAAACAACAAAAGGGGATTCCATTTTGCTAGGAGGTGGCATGATTAATAAAGATCATAACAATTTTGGGTGAGGGATATTTGTTTATGCCTGATAATTAGATAACTCTTTGATCTTGTGTGTAGTTGACTCTGGAAAAATTAGCATACAGATAAAGTTAGAACCAGTGAGATGGCAACATTTTCACGCAAGCTGTCATTATACCAGAAGTGCTTATTGTTTTTGGTTCTATTTGATCTGGGATCTTCTGAAGTATAGACACACTTATGATCATTTAGATAAGAAGATTGAAGATGCAACCAAATGCTGGATGGAGACACTTTTTTTTTTTTTTGACTGAAATACTGGATTGATAATGTAGCGTTGTTACTGGGAATTGCTTGATTGATATGTATGGGAAATGTGCTTCTGTTGAGGAGGCAATATGCGTTTTTGATGAAATTAACAATAAAGACATAATTTCTTGGAATTCAGTTATAGCAGCAAGTGCTAGAAGTGGAAGAATTGAATTGTCATTAGGCAAGGAGGGATTACCGTTGGTGCAATGGCTTACATTCCTCCACACAAGCGGCATTCACTTGACAAAGGGAAGCCATCACCACGTGGAATTGTGGAATTAATTAGTTGAGTTGCAGTAGATATTGTGTTTTTCTATGTACTTACAGATGCATGTCAATTGTTGTATGTTTGTTGTTCAAGTGGTATTAGTTTCATTTTCTTTTCTCTTGTAGTCATCAAAGTCTGATGATTTTGGCTTGAGCTGTAATTTTGCAACATTAGTATTATCTTGTAATTTAGATTAGGTCTTTTTGTTCCTAATGCATTTATACACTTCTTATATACTATTATACATTGTTATACACTTCTTATACAATGTTATATGTTTATACACTTATTATACATTGTTATATACTGCTTGTACATTATTATACACTGTTTATACACTTCTTATACACTATTTATACACTTCTTATACATTGTTATACACTGTTATACACTTCTTATACACTCCTTATACATTGTTATACACTGTATACACTTCTTATACACTGCTTATACACCATTTATACAGTTATTATACACTGCTTATACATTTTTTATACACTGCTTATACATTGTTTATACACTACTTTTACACTGTTATATGTTTATACACTTATTATACATTGCTATACATTACTTATACATTATTATACACTGTTTATACACTTCTTATACACTACTTATACACTTTTTATACATTGTTATACACTGTTTATACACTGCTTATACATTGTTTATACACTACTTATATATTGTTATACATTATACACTTCTTATACAATGTTATATGTTTATACACTTATTATACATTATTTATAAACCCTTTATACACTGTTTATACATTGTTTATATATTATTTATACACTGTTATACATTGTTTATACATTATTTATACACTACTTATACATTGTTAGACACTCTTTATACACTGTTTATACATTGTTTATACATTATTTATACATTGTTTATACACTGTTATAGATTTTTTATACATTATTTATACATTGTTTATACATTATACACTGTTTATACATTTATTATACATTATTTATACATTGTTTATACATTATTTATACACTACTTATACATTGTTATACACTCTTTATACACTATTTATACATTGTTTATACATTATTTATACATTGTTTATACACTGTTTATACACTGTTATAGATTTTTTATACAATATTTATACATTGTTTATACATTATACACTGTTTATACATTTATTATACATTATTTATACATTGTTTATACACTGTTTATACACTGTTATAGATTTTTTATACATTATTTATACATTGTTTATACATTATACACTGTTTATACATTGTTTATATATTATTTATAATCTGTTATACATTGTTATACACTGTTTATACACTTCTTATACATTGTTATACATTATTATACACTTCTTATTTATTATTATACATAATTTATACATTGTTTATACACTTTATACATTGTTTATACACTGTTTATAAACTCTTTATATATTGTTATACACTATTTATACACTTGTTATACATTGTTATACCTTCTTATATATTATTATACATTAGTTATACATTGTTATACAATGTTTATACACTTAGTATACATTGTTATACTTTCTTTATACACTGCTTATACATTATTATATACTATTTATATATTAAGATACACTATTACATTGATTATACCTTAATTATACCTTAAGATACACTATTCTAGTGATTATACCTTAGTTATTCCTTATTTATACCCTATTTATACCCTAAGATACATTATTATATTGATTATACATTACTTATACATTAATTATACCTTAAGATACGCTATTACAGTGATTATACCTTTTTTATACCTTAATTATACCTTAAGATACACTATTACAGTAATTATACCTTAGTTATACCGTAATTATACCTTAAGATATACTATTACAGTAATTATACATTAGTTATACCTTAATTATACCTTAGTTATACCTTAAGATACACTATTACATTGATTATACATTAGTTATACCTTAATTATACATTAAGATACACTATTACAATGTTTATACCTTAGTTATACTTTAATTATACCTTAGTTATAGATTAAGATACACAATTACAGTGATTATACTTTAATTATACCTTAGTTATACCTTAATATACAAAGGCATAATTAGTTATACTTTAGTGAAAAAAATATGTCGGAAAAAGTATATACATATGGACTTTGTTTCGAAGATAAAAAAAAAAAAAAAAAACTTTCTAAAGTCGGATGACAAAAAAATAAACGGATTGAGAGATAAATATAAAATTAGATTTAAAATTATAAAAAAGGAGAGAGAAACGTGGACAAATTAGAGGATGTATTTTAGAGATTATGATTTTTTACTTTTGTTGTTTTTTGGGCAAAATTCACGTAAAACAGGAATAAGTTTTTAAGGTATTTTTGAAATTTTGGAAAGTTTTTTATGTATTTATGTAAACTTTTGATTTGTATGTAAAAAAGTTATGTAGTGTCAAAAGGTAAGTATTTATGTAAAAACCCCTAATATTTATAATCAAATTAGAAATAAAAACTAGTACTATTTTTTTTTTCCATAATTGAATGCTATCTTTAAAATTCTTTTCTAATCTGATTAAAAAGTTTCCACCAACCTCTAATAAAAATCCCCCCTCTCGCTACCAAATAAAAAGGGCAGCGAGTAGTGTACTCCCAAGATTCAACCCAACAAAGAAATGTCTTAGGAAAAAGATGTTCGATGGCAATTAGCGAACGAGAGGTTCCGCTCTAGAGTTTCTTCATCAGCATGATACTTCTCTAGTAACAGGGTGAATTTGCTCAAATAGCCTAAGTAATTATATTTTCTGAAAAACCTAAAAGGTGTTATAAAAAAAAAAGGTCACTATTTACCCAAATGGAGAAAAGATAATGACTAGAAAAGCTATTCTTTGATCTGTTAATCAAGCTATGACTGTTTTCCCATTGTATAATTGACTCAAAAATCAGTTAGACCCCATGAACAACGAGCATTGAACAAACAGATAACAAAGTAAAGAAAAAGAAAACTCATTCTATTACTTAACTATTCATTAATCATATATACACCAATTATACAGACAGTGGATCGGATTCACTTAACTATTGATAATCTTTATCATGTTATGCAGACTACAAGCAATTTGTCAGTGGCTTTTCTTTTGTATAAGGCCACAATACGTAAGCCCAAGAAATCAATTTAAGGCCCATTCTAGCTATTGGTCCAATATAATCAAGGGTATTTTATGGAAATACTCTTATTCAGGTCAATATTCAAAAAATACATAAACCGGAAATTATAGCAGAAATTACGCTTAAAATTTTCCAAAATTCTGAAAATACGTTCATCCTTGTCCCATCAGTTTCCTTAGTTTCTCTTTCCTATTTTATAGTTTTAACTTAATTTTGTTATCTATCTCACAGTCTGTTCATTTTTTTAATTTAAAAAAAATGTAAAGTCAAATATGACTAACAAATGAATAAATTGAGAGATAAATACAAACTTAGATTAAAATTATAAAAATAGGAGAAAGAAAAGTAAGTAATCAAAAACAAAAACAAAAAAAAGCGTGTATAAAATAGTATAAACATATGAGTAAAGAAAAGCTAAAATAGAGTAAAAACGTTAATTTCCATATAATCAAACAAACAAGAGCACTTCTAATACCGATATGGTACCTATTCGATTTGTAACAGCAAACTTTTTAGGACTTGTTTGGTTTGCGTAAAATGTACTAAAAAAATGACAATGAGAAACCATTGATTGGTTAAACAAAATTGGGATTGAGAATCGGAATACCAAGGAATCAAATTTGATTTCACTCCCTCTCCCACCCTCTTTTCCTCTCCTACGTGTTATTTTCTTCTTTTTTAATCACTTTTCTACTTTTAAACAACTCATACATGTAATTTTTTTTTTAAATTAAGCAAATAAATAATAGTTAGTTAGGTTATCGGATGATGAAAGACTTGCAACTATGAATTATAATATTACCCTAAAAATTAGTTTTGAATGATAGATTTGACATTATTTTATATATAAACAATATTATGTGTCAATTGTTATATAGTTGTTATGTAGGTTATTTATAAAATACTAGTTTCGAGAAAAAAAAAATATTTTTTATTCGATTTTGATTTCGAACTAATCCAAACCAAAATGATAAATGCTAATTCTGATTTAATAGCATTGCGACTCTAATTCCAAAATTTAAACTAAATGCTCCCTAATAGAATAAGTTTAATAAAATCAAAGGTTAAGTATCAATTGGACTAATCTTCTTCGGAGTTTAGTCACAGTTAAAGTTTTTAATGTTCTATACGGATGTATTTTGTGATATTCGAACAAGAGATTAAAAGCAAAAATCAAATATTAAAGACCCCCACATTCATACGCCCTTCTCTGCGTGCTGCTAGGGTTTGTTAGAGAGTTAGAAGTTTTGGCTACTTTGTGTTAGGGTTTGTGGGTTTCGGCTTCTATGCGTTAGGGTTTTGAGGTGTGCCTTTTCTGTTGGAGTTCGGTAGTACAATGGCTAATCCAGTCGAGGACATGGCTGCTGTATATGACCAGTTGCGTGTGGCTGAGGAGGAGACAGCACTGGTGGTATTGGAGGAGGAGACGCAGGCACAACAGTATGATCTGAGATGGAGTTTGGTGGGTCGTTTCTTGACAACGAAGGAAATTAATATACAGGCAATGAAGGTAACACTCTCTAAAATATGGAAACCTATTGATAGTATGGCTATTATGGAATTAGAGAATGATTGTTTTTTGTTTCAATTTAATCATGGCCATGATTTGAATCCGGTTATTCGAGGAAGTCCATGGAGTTTCGATAATCGGTTGTTGGTTTTTAGTAGAGTATCGTCTATGCATGAGTTACAGTCAATTGAATTGAATGTGGCTGAGTTTTGGGTTCAACTTCATGATTTGCCTATTGGATTTCGATCGGAAAGGGTGGCTCGTGTAGCTGCAGAGTTTTTGGGACGGTTTGTTCAAATGGATCCCCAGGATTATACTATGCCCTATCGTGGTTATTTGCGTGTTAGGGTGTCCATTGATGTGAGGGTTCCCCTTAAAAGAAGAATGAAGTTAGGGAGATCAGCTTCAGATTATTTTTGGATGTCTTTTAAATATGAAAAGTTGCCTCTTTTTTGCTATTTTTGTGGTATATTGGGACATAACGAGTCTGAGTGTCAGCCTTTTCGAGCGCTGCAAAATCCAGACCTTGAAAAATTATTCGGACCTTTTATGAGGGTTGTCCCGCACCGTCTGGAAGTGATGACTTCCCCATGGCTTCAGTCGGCTCCAACCTTAGCTCCCAGGGTCTCTCAGGGGTCGACAGATGCAGGTGGTAGTTTTATGAGACTTTTACAGGCTCAGGAATCGGTGGCAAATCAAGTGGGGGCGGAAGATGTTGCAAATGTTGTTAATATTCCTAAACGAAAGAGACAGGTTGTGGGTGTCTCTCAGTCGTTGATTGAGATGGAGGAGATGGATACACAGGAAACTATTGTTAATAATGATTATTCAGCGGCCGGCCTTCTTGATGAGGCCCGCCGACAGCCATGATGTGCCTAAGCTGGAACTGTCGGGGAATAGGCAACCCCGACAGAATTAGGGAGCTCCAGGAATTGGAGTCTAGACATAAGCCGGATGTCATTTTTCTGACGGAAACTATGGTAGATTCTTCTAGAATTCAAGCAGTTCGTAGGGAATTGCGTTTTGCAGGTGCTTTTCGGATTGACAGTGTCAATGGGGGTGGTGGTATCGCCCTCTTATGGCGAAATAATGATATAATCTCGTTGAATAAATTTAGCAGGAATTTTATTGATGTTATCGTTCATGATTCAGTGGGTTCTTGGAGACTGACGGGTTTTTACGGTTTCCCGGAGCGGAGTAGGAGACGACTGTCGTGGCAGTGTATGAAAGATTTATATCGGATTTCGCAACAACCATGGTGTATCATAGGAGACTTTAATGATATGGTTTCTCATGTAGAAAAAAGAGGTGGCAACATGCATCCTAATTCTCTCTTACAGGGATTCTCTGAAACATTATCAGATTGTGGTTTATCGGAAATTCAAATGGAGGGGTACAATTTCACATGGACAAGACGCTCCTCTATGGGAATGATTGAGGAAAAATTGGACCGATGTTTTGGTAACATGGAGTGGCACAATTTATATCCTGAAGCATCAATTCTCAATATTCATAGTTCGGGGTCGGACCATAATGCTTTGTTGCTCAGACCGAAACAGATGTGTTTTTTGGGTAGGCGTCCTTTCCGATTCAAAAATGCTTGGTGTTGTGAGGAGGCGTGTAGTGCGGTTGTTCATCAGGTTTGGGCTGAGTCAAGTGGCGAAGAGTTCATGGATCGGCTTGGTCGTTGTACTCATCAATTGGACAGATGGGGACAGCAGTTTCGAAATAAATTCAGGAGGAAATTAAATTCGGTTAGACACCGTATCAGCTGGTTGAAGAATTCAGGGAGTATGCACGATGAAGAGCAGATTGTGGCAGCCAATGAGGAGCTTCATAAAATCAGGAAAGAACAAGAGGATTATTGGAAACAAAGGGCGAAACAAAATTGGTTAAAGGAGGGGGATTCCAATTCTCGTTTTTTCCATAAATCGGCTTCAGCGAGATTTAAAAAAAATAATTTTAACAGCTTAAAAGATGCAGCTAGAAATTGGTATACTTGGGAGACGAGGTTGGATGCTCATATTCAGCGATTCTATGAGGATTTATTTAAGTCCCAAGGTAGCGATTATGGTGACATGTTGGATTTTATTCGGCTGGGGCTGTCTGCGGAGCAAGCGGAATGGCTGTCACGTCCGTATGAGGAAGCAGAGGTAAGGGAATCGGTGTTTTCTATGCATCCGGATAAATCCCTGGGTCCGGATGGCTTAAACCCGGTATTTTATCAACATTTTTGGACTCTTCTTGGACCAGATATAACGGCTTTTTGTCTCAATTGCCTAAATTCGGGTAATTTTCCTTATGAGTTAAATGTAACTGATATTGTTTTAATCCCAAAAAAGAAAAAGCCAGATATGGTTACGGATTTAAGGCCTATTGCATTGTGTAATGTTATTTTCAAGATCCTCACGAAGACAATTGCTAATCGGCTAAAGAAAGTACTTCATGCGTGTGTTTCAGAGGTACAAAGCGCTTTTGTCCCTAATCGGTCGATAGTGGATAACGTGATGATTGCTTTTGAGATAGGACATTATATGAATCATGTTGTCACGGGGAAAAATGGGTGGGCTGCTCTCAAAGTGGATATGTCGAAGGCGTATGATCGGATTGAATGGGGTTACTTGGAGGCTATTCTAAAAAAAATGAGGTTTCCGGCTTCTTTCACTCAGCTGGTTATGAAATGTGTCTCAACGGTTCAATATAAAATTCGCCATGATAGGGGTCAGTTTAATTATTTTCGGCCAGCAAGGGGTCTAAGACAAGGCGATCCACTTTCTCCTTATTTGTTTATCCTATGTGCGGAGGGTCTCTCGAGTTTCTTTGTTATGGCTGAAAGTCGTGGATTAATTCATGGTTGCAAGGTGAACAGGAGAGCGCCTACAATATCTCATTTGCTTTTTACGGATGATAGTTATTTTTTCTTCAAAGCGGATGGTATTGAATGTCATTTGGTTCATTCACTTCTGCAGAAGTATGAGAAAGCTTCGGGCCAGTGTATCAATTTTGATAAATCATCGCTTTCTTTCAGCTCAAATGTGTCTTCGGATATTCGTGCACATGTTTGTTCGGTTCTTGGGGTATCAAGCGTTGAGGGACCTCGTATCTACTTGGGGTTACCTACTGAGGTTGGTAGAAATAGGACTGCAGTGTTTTCGTGCTTAATTGACAAGCTGAGAAGGAAAATTCAGTCATTGAGGGGTCGGTGTTTATCACAGGCGGGTAAAGAGGTTGTGATTAAATCGATTGGGCATGCCCTCCCTTCGTATGTAATGAAGGTGTTCTTGATTCCGAGAACTATTTGTTCTAAAATAGAGCGAATGCTTAATGCATATTGGTGGGGCAAAGGTGTGAAGTGGAAATCTTAGGAGTTTTTGTCGATGTCTAAGAAGCAAGGGGGTTTAAATTTTAGACGGTTTCATGAGTTTAATCTCGCTTTACTTGGAAAGCAAGCCTGGAATTTATTGACAAAACCTCATTCTCTAGTAGCTCGAATATATAAAGCTCGGTACTATCACGATGGTGATTTTTTATCAGCAAAAAAAAGGAGCAAGCCGAGTTATATTTGGTCGAGTTTACTTGCTTCTCAAGAGCTGCTAAAACAGGGGGTGAGATGGTAGATTGGAAATGGGCTGCACACTCGAATATGGCGTGACAGATGGCTTAGCTCGGATTCTGGTCTCCCTGACCGAACCGCGCCTTCACCGGAGCTGGATCAAGCAGTTGTGGCTGGGCTCTTTTGTAGTGGCGTCCACAGGCAATGGGATGCTGATATTTTATCTGATTTATTTTCAGCAGCTGATTGTCAAAGAATTCTTGCTATTCCGCTGTCGAATCAGGCTGTTGACGATCAGTTGTATTGGTCTAAGGAAAGGCGAGGTGTTTACTCTGTAAAATCGGCCCATTATATGCTAATGGAGCGTGTTCGAACCCCTGCTGTCCCGGATGTTCCATGGCCGTCTATTTGGAAGTTGTTTGTTCCTTTTAAGGTTCGAAATTTCATTTGGCGTGTGTTATTGGGTTGCATTCCAATGAATTTAATTTTAAGGAATCGGGGTATCGTGGCTTCCGCTCTTTGTCCAAGATGTAACGAGGATGTTGAAGATATATACCATTGTTTGGTCAGTTGCCCGTATGCAAAGGCCATCTAGGAAAACATTTTTGAATCGGAAATTGTTCATGAGGAGGGGAATTTTTTAAGTTGGTGGCTGGTCATTTTTAATCAATTTGGGAGTGATTTTGCTGGGAAAGTGGCCACTATACTATGGTACTTATGGTTTTCCCGAAACCAACTGGTATGGACTCTTAAACATCTATCGGTTCAGTCTGTGACCACCAATGGCATTCGTTTAGTTAATGAGTGGCGTCAGGTTCGTGCTGCCTCGGCTCAAGTGGTTCAGGGTGAGGGTTCAGGTTGGCGGCCTCCTGTGATTGGTTGGAAATGTAACTTTGATGCGGCCCTTGATGTGAACCGCGGTGTGCTTGGTGTGGGTTGTGTGATCCGTGACTCGTTGGGGCAATTTGTGGCCTGTCGGTATGCAGCTATTCCTGGTATTCTTGATTCGGCTGTGGGAGAAGCTTTATCATGCCGTGAAGCGTTGAGTTGGTTGAAGTCTTTGAATCCTCCTCAGTTATCCTTTGAAGGTGATGCGTCAGTGTGATCTCTGCGATTAGTCTTTTGGAGGAGTCAGTCGATTTATCAACTCTAGGTCTCATAATTGATGATTGTAGGCAATTAGCTAAGAGTTTTACTTTTGTTTCCTTTCAAGCTATTAGCCGTACGGATAATAGGGTTGCTCATTGTTTAGCTAAGCAAGGCCTAGTTTTATCGTCTCCGGTTATTTGCGTGGTTCATCCACCAACCTTTATTGTTAACGAGCTGTATTCGGATTTGAGTGGATAGCTAAGGGTGCCAACCTAGTTGGGATGTTTAGCTATTTTGCTCTTTTTTAATGAAATCATTTTTCAGTCAAAAAAAAAAAGGTTAAGCATCAAAAAGTACATAACAATTCTAATCTTTTTTTTTAGGCTGGGATTTGACAAACCTAACATATAAAATACATGTTTAAGCCCAGCTTTAAGAGAGAATGCTAAATGTATACGCAGCTCAATAAATAACACTAAACACCATTGTTATTAAAAAAAAAAAAAGTTAATAAAATAAAATAAAATATATACGTTAGAAGAAAACAAACAAACATCAAGACTTTTCAAACATGCACCCAAATATCAAGAGATACGCGAATCAAATGGTTCCACTTATTCTGTTGCAACTGTGTCTTTTCAGTCTTTATTTAATTTTGCAAAATTGTGTTTTATCTTCTTCTTTTTCCACAGGATTTATATACATTTGGTAGTATTGTTTACTTCCAACTAAGAAAAAGGATAAGACAATCAACAAAGAGGTTACTGGAAAGGAGAGTTCGTAAAGTGTAAAAATGATCACTTGATTAACCATATTACACAATAATGGAACATTTCGATATTGTTGTATATCAGGATGATCTAGCCAAGAGCTAAACTTGACGAGGATGGGTTTATATATAGTCAAAAACCAGTGAACAATTTAAATACAGAAGACTAATACTAGAACTATTTGGCCACAGTTCTATCTATTAAGCAACAGCCTTATACACCGAATGCTCATTGATTATTGTCTTATCCATTGAGTACTCATTTTGGCCATGTTCTCACTTGCCCTTTTTCGTCTCTATCTTATTTACTAAATGTTCATTTGGCTGTCATTTCAAACCTACTCTTGTGGCCTTTGTATTATCCACTGTGTGCTTATTTGTCCTTTTCTAAAATGATATTAGGTTAGGGGTTACACTGATATCCTGTAAATATAAGAGGGCTAAAAACGTCTTTTGGTGTAAAGAAGACTTACAAGTCATGCTGCTGCCCCCACTGCTGAGTGCGAAGTTTGATATAAGATTCCACCTAAAGATAAGGGTAGATTTTTTTTTTTTTTTTTTTAATAAAAAAAGGGAAAAGCAAAAGATGTTCTATAGTCCTTTCCATGACTTATGCAAGTCTTCTTCTTGCCCCACTTTGACAGACTTGTTTACCTTACTTAATACGTTAATTAACTGATGGGTCATTTTCCTTCTATTTAATTCTGTCCATATTATTAAGTTTAACGTAGCGTTTTCATAATTGAATTTTGAGCCATTTAATTGGCTTTTTTGCAACATCAGCTTTCCTCAACTTCAGTGCACTCGATCTTTTATTGTGCCCAAACTTGAAAAATCAACGACGTTATTATAACCAGAACATGAACTAATATATGACTATCAATTTACCATCTGATCAGTTCAACTGAATTTTTATTTTTATAAAAAAAAATTATTTAATTAAGTTTATCAAAAATATTATTCAAATTACAGCAATTCAACTAGTTTGGTTTGTTGGTTCAACTTCCAATCAAATCGTTTACTGTCGGTTTTATTTAAAAATACTAAATCGATTGGATCAATGACCGGTTCGTAGTTGAACTGGTTGAATTAGTTAGTCCGGTCTAATTTTGATAACATTTATAATCAAATTAGAAATAAAAACTAGTACTAGTTAATTATCAAACCCGATACGATATACCTGTTTATATCGGATGGCAACTTTTAGAAATGTTAATAAAGTAATTTTCTAAATCTACATTTGTAAATATATAAAATTTTTTATATATTTCAAACTAAAGAATACATCAAGATTGATTTATCAATAACAAAATCATATAAATCAAACAATCTTCTATAATAATCAAAATAACATGCACTCACCAAAAAAAACTTACCACCGTAATAAAAAAAAATATTAAAATAATAAAAACAACAAAACCACATTACAACCTCCTTTTTTTCATAAATTAGTATACATTACAAATTGGTAATTTATCTATAGTGCTATATTTTTGTGAACTATTTTTTTCCTTAATGGAATGCTATCTTTAAAATTCTTTTCTAATCTGATTAAAAAGTTTCCACCCACCTCTAATAAAAATCCCCCCTCAAATCCAACAAGCACAACAGGGTGAATTTTCAGCCAGGAATCAACCCAACAAAGAGACGTCTTAGGAAAAAGATGTTCGATGGCAATTAGCGAACGAGAGGTTCCGCTCTAGAGCTTCTTCATCAGCATGATACTTCTTTAGTAAGCCAACAAGCACAACAGGGTGAATTTTCAGCGTGGAGTGCATGTGGAGTGTAATTGGGCGTAAAGTATCAGCACAATCCAGCAAGTGGAGCTGTTATTGTCAATTGTCGCATTCCTTGTTAGTATTTAATATTAATTAACTTATCCTGGGTAGAGTGGGCACCTACCTATTTGCATTATTTGCGCCATGATTAAAGGAATAAAGTTTCAATTGATGAGGACCTTTAAATAATTGAAAGCACAATTACTAAATATTTTTGTGAGATTAATTAATTAAGCGTGTCTTTGACAAAAGCAAGGACCAAGTCAACCGAAAAACCAGAGTCTTTCACGTATTATCCACTCCTCAGAATAAGATATTTCAGTATTTAGTCTCCTGGTAAATGAATTAGCAGAGAGGTCCAAAGGAAATTTACAAAAGATGAGATATTCAACATCTGATCAGTTGAAGATTCAACAATTGTTGCTGGTCTTATTACTGGTTTTGGTGGTTGCAGTTCAAAGTGTTGCAATAGTGAACAGAAACACAACCTATGAACGAAAATGGTGCGAGGAGTCAGATCCGTGTCCAATGCCACCCTATTCATTTGAGGGTGAAAAAGTCATTAGTTATGCTGCGCTGGGGAGGCAGTCATTTTGCAATCAAAATATTTATGGGAATTGTGTACTGATTATTCGTAAAAGAGATCGGAGGTGTAACTACTACACGCGATGCAGAGTATCATAATTCAGGTCAAGTACTTACACCACTATATATTTCAGGTTTATTTGAATTCCCGAATATGTATTAATTAATTAATCACAAGTTTGCACAAATTCTCATGTTTGTTGCTTGCACAAAATCAAATCCTCTCAACAGATTACAGTTCTATATTTTATCTTTATAATTTTTTTTTTTTTAATATCTCCGAAGATCTAAAGAGCTATCTATTTGAGTATCATAAATGTAAAATTAATAATTTCTTTTAAATTTTTTTATCTGAACCGTCCAATTAAAAAAAAAAAAAATTATGAAGATACCAATTAATTTAGGAAGTAGATATTTTGTATTAATGAATATTTTTACTGTAATTTGAGAAGGAAATTAATAAGAAATGACCTAATACATCATGTACTTGGTCCAGGGCTGTCAGTTGCTCTCAGGACTTTGATACTGTCTGGTTAGCTCTCTCAACCTGCATAAATTGAATAATTAACTTTTTTAACTTACTTAAAGTGATATAAATAACAACTTTTTACTTCATTTCCCAGGTACTTACTGGAAGGTGGAGTGCATTTGCCTCCACGTGGCATAAGTAGCTGTTAATGTTTTATTATCCTTTTCACAACAGTAGCTAATACGATCAAATGAGTATATTACACATGTCAAAATATTATCTACGTCATATTAAATCAAAATTAGAAATAATTATTTTTTTTTTTTTTTCTATTTCTCCTGCAAATTAATCCGGTATTACCACTGCCATTTCCAATAGCCACAAACCCATCAACAAGAAAAATTATTCTCCATCAAACACAAAAAGAAAATCAATCAAACAAAACTCAAGTCGACAAAAAAAAAAAAAAAAAAAAAGACTTTCAACCCAACTTCACAAGATTTACTTAATTGAAGAATTACCACAATTTATTTAATTAACTAACTTTGGACAAGTGAACAATCCAACTGAGAAGAACATCTAGATATTTTCAAGCTTTTATTCACATTTAACCATTGTAGAAAAAAATTGATATTAAAATTAAGCAAATAGATCAACATTCCAATTTTCGAGTATTGAAAACCCTTTCAATAAGGGATAACTCTCCCTATAAGCCAAGCTCCATGCACAATTTTTTTTTTTTTTTTTTACTTCGCTTAAAATGAGGTAGGCCTATTCCCCAACTCAAAACTTATCGATGTTGGAATGCGAGATCGAACAATTAAAAAAGGTATCTTACAAGAAGTTTGCTATTCTTCTTAACCCACTCTCTATACGCAATGAATGATTTTTTTTTTCATACCTTATTTAAAGGGAATTTGTCTAATCTCTCCATTCATGACTTAAGAGTAATCGAGACAATTGAATTCTATCAATTTATATTTTCCGCACAATTTAACCATAATCATCAACAATAAGTAAGCTCTAGACTCTAGTTATCTCATCCTCCATATGTTGACAATAAACTCAATTACTTCACATTAGCTAACAATTTTTTTGAAAGCATTAAATCAATAAAACTTCATCAAAATTTCGGCAAAATAAATTGTAGAGAGTATGCAAACGTGCTCAACCTCCAATCCTTATGAAAAGCCCAAGCTTTGCTCTAAACCTGTCCACTTCTAATTGATTCAATATTATTCAAGGTGAAAAACAAAAAAACTTTATGATTTGACCGATTTTCAAATCGAGGGTTTTGTTTCAAAACATGACAAACTAGGACTTGTGGTTTGGCGGTTTTGTATATAAATGGTTTATCATCTAATACACTCCCCTAAACTCCCTTATCATTCAAAATTTTACCTAAAATTTTGTAAGTTTGTTAATGAAATACAATGGACCTTGTTGTCCAAGTTAGAAAATTTTAAGGAAGTGATATTTTTATTAATTAATAATACAAAAAATATAAAAAAAATAGAAAAATTGCCGAAAAATATCCAAAATTTCAAATGTTATTGTAAAAGCTATTAAGTAATATGTATATATTTTTTAGAAATTTTTCGATAATGTTTCTATTTTTTAATGATTTTTTTTTTTTTTTACTTTTTTGCATTGTTAATTAATAAAATATACTCATTTTCAGAAAAATTCCAAGCTTCGACACGAAGTTCCTTTGTACTTTAATCAACAAACTTCTAAATTTGGGTATTTTTTAAAAAAAAATTCTATTTTTTATGATTTTTTTAATTAATAATTAGTAAAAATGTATTCACTTCCTAAAAAATTTCAAGCCTTAATACTAAGGTTTATTGTATTTTAATCAACAAACTTGCAAAATTTCAGGAGAAATTTTAAAGAATAAGAGAGTTTTAGAGAAAACGTATTGGATGATAAATCCTTGATCTGCAAAATCATCAAACCATAAGTCTCAGTTTGTCATGTTTTGAAACACAACCATCAATTTGCAAATCGGCCAAACCACTGGGTTTTTATTGTATTTTTTCATAGATTCAATGATGACAAAAATTAGAATTTGTCAAAGGCTCAAATATACCAATTTCAAAATTAAATTAAGCCGAATTTACTCTTAGACAAGCAACCGAGAATCGGATTTGTGGTTTGGAATCATGCAAAAACAAAATGAAATTCCTAAGTTAAACTAGCACATGCATGGAAATAAAAAAAAAAATTAACCATATGGTTTTAGCTATTTGTAAAATAGTACCTACAGTTTAAAACCTTATAAAATGGGACCTGTGGTTTCGTAATTTTAACAAAAGTAGTCTATCATTTACCAAAAAGTAAAAAGTAGTCCATCGTCCAATAAACTCTCCTAAAAACTCACTTATTTTTTAAATTTTTATCTAAAATTTTATACTTTTGTTAATTAAAATACAATTAATCTTGGTGTCAAAACTTGAAATTTTTGGTGAAGCGCTTATACTTTTTTATTAATTAATAATGCAAAAAAGTGAAAAAACATAAAAAAAAAATAGAAAAATGGCTAGAAAATTTTTAAATATCTAAAACTTGATGGCAAGTTATTAAATAATGTGTATAAATTATTGGGATGCCAAACAGTAGAAAATGTCGAGTTTTGCACGAAGAATATGTTAAGAACCCAAGGTTCACACCGTTAACCTGATTTCTATGTAAAACTTATTTTTTTACTATCTGTTATCTCAATAGTTTATATATTATTATTCTCTTTTTCCTTTTATTGATTAAAACAATACATACACCTCCCAAAAATTTATGAACTTTGTTACTAAGGTCCATTATGTTTTGATTAACCAAAATGCAAAATTTTAGATGAAAATTCGAAGGGTAAAAGAGTTTTTAAGGAGTGTATTGAACGATAAACTACTTTTGTTAACATTATGAAAGCACAAGTCCCAATTTGTAAGCTTTCAAACTACAGGTACCAGTTTGCAAATGGTTGAAACCACAAAGTTTATTTTTATACCTACCCCTAAAAATTATCTTAATTTTCCCTTTTCCCACACTTAGCATGCATTTACTCCTAAACATGCATATAAATCAAGCACAAAGTGGAAATTTTGAAAAAAAAATTTTAATTATTTTGCAAAGGATTTCCTTTATAGAGTAAAAACAAAATGTATCGATAAAATTAGAGTATTTTGCTAAAAAAAAAAAAAAACCCTATTATTTGTGGCACTATTATTAAAGAAAAAAAAAAGAGTAATGGAGTGCGATTTAGTTGATGAGGACAAATTGTACCCAGAACTATTATCTAAAAGTTAATTTATTCTCTTATTTTTAGAAATTATAAATGTGCCTTCTCATCTTTAAGATTTTCAACATGTCTTTTTCTGCAATGGAATTGTGGAAATAAATATTTGGTTAGGGGCTTTATTGTAATTGTCATCTACTAATTAGTTACAATTGGTTATAACTAATTGAAACCAATTAATTGTAAAGCTGTATAAAAGCTACTTTACCATTCACTGTATTGACATCGTTTTTCTCAAGCTAATAAGCTTGTCAATGAAATTTCTCTAAGTTTCTCATGGTATCAGAGCTGGATTCCGCAAAATGGTGAGAAGTGGCCGCCGAGCAAGGGTGACAGAGATTCCAGCCGGTGGAAGATTTGATGATGAAGGAGATTTTCCGGAACCAGATGAAGAACGCATACCTGGAAATCATCGAGATCGAGTTTTGCCGGACTTCGATCGCCATATGTTCTCTGGTTTCACTCAATCACATGATAATCCAGGTATTTCGATTATCAATTTTCAATTAAACGGAAATAATTACATTCCCTGGCGAAGAGCTATGATTCGAGCCCTAAATGTTAAAGAAAAAACTGATTTAGTGCTGAAGGATGTTGAATCACCAAAGGAAACAGATCCTGGATATCAGTCATGGTTGAAGACTGATAGCTTGGTCACGGCTTGGCTGATTAATAGCCTTGAAAAGGACATTGCTGATGGTTTTCAATATGTCTCATCCGCTCGAGAATTATGGCTGGAACTGGAACTTTGATTTGGAATTAGCAATGGTCCTCTCCTTTACAAGATTCAAAGGGAAATTACACTGCTGACACAAGGTAACTTGTCAATTTTACAGTATTATAACAAGATTAAGCGCTTGTGGGATGAGTTGAGTTACCTTACCCCTGTGCCGAGTTGTCACTGTGGTGTCTCTCGAAATTGTGTCTGTAATGCTTTTCAGAGGATGGTAGATTCTATAGAGGAAAATAAATTGATTCAATTTTTGATGGGATTACATGAGGCTTATGATAATGTAAAGAATCAGATTCTGTTAATGGATCCTTTACCTGGTTTAAATAAGGCATATGCTATGTTGTTAAAAGTTGAAAAGCAGCAGGAGATTTCCTTGATGCATACAACAGAAATAGCTAGTTTTGTTAAGAATGATAACAAGAAACCTCCAGAGATTAACAAGGATGACTTGAAGTGTGATTATTGTGATGGGACACAGCATGTTAGGGCTACTTGTTTTAAGTTGATAGGGTATCCAGATTGGCATCCCAAGTCTAAGAAACAGAACTCCAAACCAAAGAAGAATATTCAGCCTCATCGGGCTAATGCAGTACAGGGAGGGATAAAGAAGATGACAGTGGGCAGTGATACTGAAGAAGATGATGAACAAAAGGAAGATTTTCAACAAATGGTGAGGGAAGTTTACAAGATGATGAAGGGGAAGATTTCCATGGCTGACTCACCTTTACAGAGTCCTGACTTCACTGCTTTTGCAGGATTCTCAGGTACTTCTTCTTCTTGTTCCTCATCTTGCTGGATTATTGATAGTGGTGCTACCTCCCACATGACTTATGTTTCAAGTCATTTTATCCCTACCTCTTCTGGTTTAGTTAGGCAAACAGTAGCTTTGCCTGATGGTACTTTAAAACAGATTAAGAATATTGGGAAGGTAGAATTGTCATCTACTCTCATTTTACATGGGGTTCTTTTTGTGCCAAGTTTTCGATACAACCTTTTATCTGTTGGACAGCTGTTGCAGGATAGCAATCTTGAGGTGGTTTTTCATTCTCACTATTGTTATCTGCAGGATAGGAAAACTCATGTGGTTAAGGCAGTGGGGTGGCATGTTGATGGTCTCTACCTGTTAGATGCATATTCTTTTTCTGCAGATGTTATCCATAAAGTACAGCAATTATGTTTGGCTGTGACTGATTCCAATAACACAGAATCTGATATATGGCATAAGAGACTTGGTCATGCCTCTTTTGATGTCCTTAGTCATATTGGTAATATTGATATTCAATGTAATTCACATTCTTGTACTATGTCCTCGTGCTAAACAGCACCGTTTTCCTTTTACTAGAAGTACAATAACTACTGAAAAGTGTTTTGATTTGTTACATATGGATTTATGGGGACCTTACAAATTGAATTCTCTTACTGGTGCTAGATACTTTCTGACTTTGGTTGATGATTACACTAGATACACTTGGGTTATTTTATTACACACTAAGGCACAAGTTGGGCATGCTATTGCAGTTTTTCTTAAAATGGTAACCTGTCAATTTAATACAACAGTGAAGGTGATCGGCAGTGATAATGGTACAGAATTTGTAAATAAGTTCTGTGCAGAGTTATTTCAAACTCAAGGTATTTTACATCAGACTACTTGTGTCTATACCCCTCAGCAAAATGGGGTTGTAGAGCGCAAACACAGACACTTGTTGGAAGTTGCCAGGGCCATTTTATTTCAGTCTCATTTACCACTGCAGTTTTGGGGGGAAGCCATTTTGATGGCTACTTCTATTATTAATGTTCTTCCTGTTAGAATGTTGAATTGGCAAACTCCTTTTCACAGATTGTTTCAGTGTAGGCCAGATTATACAAAGTTTCATGTTTTTGGGTGTAGTTGTTTTTATACTAATGTGTCTCCTGCACGTGATAAGTTCTCTTCTCGTGCCTTTCCAGGAGTTTTTGTCGGTTTTACACCAGGTAAGAAGGGTTATAAAGTTTTTGATTTAACAACTCAGAAACTTGTTGTTTCCAGGGATGTGCAATTTATGGAGAATGAATTTCCTTTTCACCTCCAAACTTCTTCACTGAATTTTCCTTCCTCTGATCCTGGTTCACATTTTACTGTTGCTCCTTCTCTTGATGCTGATGTTGCTCCATCTACTGATGCTGGATCTGTTTCTCTGCGGCGGTCAGTAAGAATTAAACAACCATCTTGTTGGTTACAAGATTATGTTACAGATAATACTCATGCTGTTTCCCAAATACCTTTTCAGCAAAGAGTTTTTCTTACCAAGATTTTGCAGATAAAGGAACCTACTCATTATCATGAAGCTAAGGCAGATGTTCATTGGATTCAAGCTATGAATACTGAATTACAGGCACTAGAAGCCAATCATACCTGGGAGATTGTGCCTCTTCCTTCTCACATCAAACCCCTTGATACCAAATGGGTATATAAGGTTAAGTATAAGAGTGATGGTGAGGTTGATCATTATAAGGCACGTTTAGTTGCCAAGGGTTACAACCAGATTTTTGGTGTCGATTACCATGATTGTTTTAGCCCTGTAGCTCGCACAGTTACAGTTAGACTGTTTTTGGCAATAGGTGCTGCTAAAGGTTGGAGTATACATCAGATTGATGTTAATAATGTCTACCTCCATGGCATTCTTGATGAAGACATTTATTTGAAACCGCCACTTGGTTATAAATCTGTTCCTGCAGGTCATTGTTGCAAGCTAGTAAAGTCCCTTTATGGTCTCAAGCAGGCTGGGCGTCAATGGCACAAAGAGTTATCCACCAAACTCTTGGCTTATGGTTTTCAAAGGTCCCTCAATGACCATTGTCTGTTTACTTTGGTTGATAGTCATGATGGCTCTTTCTCAGCAATATTAATCTATGTTGATGATATTTTGATTATGGGTTCTCATGCTTGCAAAATTCAGGCCATCAAAGATTATTTACATAATCTTTTTACCATCAAAGATATGGGGGATGCTCGTTATTTCTTGGGTATTGAGTTGACACGGACTGATGCAGGTATTTTCCTCACTCAAACCAAATATATCACTGATTTGTTGGATGATGTTGGTTTATTGCAAGCTTCCCCTGTTTCTAGTCCTTTGGCTGTTGGTTCTGATTTTACTAGCTCAGGAGAGTTGTTACAGGATCCTGCTATGTATCGACGCCTGGTTGGTCGATTACTGTATTTGGGTTTCTCTCGCCCTGATATAGCTCATGCCACCAATCAACTTAGTTAGTTTATGCAGCACCCTTGTAAGCATCATCTTTCCGCTGCTATTCATGTACTTAGATTCTTAAAAGGCACTCTGACTTGTGGATTATTCTATCCTGCTAAATCTGATTTATCATTGCTTACTGCTTTTTGTGATGCTGACTGGGCCCGTTGCAAAGATACCCGTCGTTCTTTAACAGGTTACTGTGTGCTATTGGGTGGTTCCCTCATCTCTTGGAAGACCAAGAAACAACCTACTGTCAGCCGCTCCTCTACTGAGTCAGAATATCGAAGCATGGCTACCACAAGTTGTGAACTTAAATGGCTTCATTCCCTCTTAGCAGATTTTCAGATACAACCAGCTCTTCCTATTCCACTTCATTGCGACAGTCAGTCTGCCATTGCCATTGCCAAGGATCCCGTTTCCCATGAAAAGGTTAAGCATGTTGATATTGACTGTCATTTGATTCGTGAGCATGTTGCAGCTGGTTTTCTTTCTCCCGTTTATGTTTCTACTACTTCGCAATTGGCTGACTTGTTTACCAAACCACTCAGTGCTGCACATATGTCTCCTGCTTTGGGCAAGATGAACTTTGTTTCACTGCCTTCATCTTGAGGGAGGGCTGTGGAAATAAATATTTGGTTAGGGGCTTTATTGTAATTGTCATCTACTAATTAGTTACAATTGGTTATAACTAATTGAAACCAATTAATTGTAAAGCTGTATAAAAGCTACTTTACCATTCACTGTATTGACATCGTTTTTCTCAAGCTAATAAGCTTGTCAATGAAATTTCTCTAAGTTTCTCAGGAATTCACTAAAAATTCAGAAACTTGAACTATTGTACATAACATAAATTTTCCTAGTAACATTATCAATATTTTCTTCAGTTTCTACTATTTGTTATTGTAATTTCTCAATATATCAAGAGTTGCAGCTGTATCGTTTGCTTTAATGTTTAAAGTTGGCGGAAACATCAATTTTTAGTAGAAAGAAATGGCTAGAAAAAACATACATTGAATTATTGTTTGAATCAAATTTAGACATATTATTAGTTATAAGTTTTAAACAAAAGTCATTGACAGCTATTGCAAGAGTGAACAAGTTGTTTGAATCAAAATTGAGGGACATTGATGATTTAGAAAGACTGTGGACTAAATTGATTTTTGAAGAATAGTTCAGGAGCAATTTGATCCCAAAGCCTTAATTGAAAGTATAATTACTAAATATTTGACTTAAATAACTTTTTGGGACTAGACCTATCTATAAAACGTTCTTTCACCCCTAACCTCTGAAATTGGTTGTTTTTAACCCCTCATATGTATTTTTTTGCACCATTATAATTTACTTGTTTGTGATAAAATAACTTTTTATTTGAAATAATTATATATATTAACATTTTCTTATACATAGTTTACTATTTCTAAATATATTTTTTAAAACTATTTATACACAACAAATACTCACAACAACTCACATAGAAATTAGTTTAACTGCATAACGTGGGGGCATTTCACCAGTATACAAAAGAATTCACAACAAATTTGATATGATTCATGAATGCTTCTGTTTTATTAAAAATAAGAAATATGCGGATGACATTGATTTACTTGCTATGTATATAGTTGCTATCAACACTACAAGAAAATTTATCATTATCAACAAAATTTATTGACCCTTCAGGGATTGCCGACAGTAATCCGTAACTACCGCCACATTATCGATGGATCTGACACTAAATTCGTAGGTAATGACGAATTTTGTTGTTGTCTACGATAGTATTCGGGATCAAGATATCCAACAGTACCTCTAACAACGGTACTCACATGGGTTTGGGATTCACTAGTAGGACCTATTTTCGACAACCCAAAATCTGAAACCTTAGCTACCCAATTGCTATCCAAAAGTATATTAGACGACTTCACATCGCGATGGATGATGGTGTGCTTCACTCCAGCATGTAGGTAATGCAGCCCTTTTGCGGCACCAATACATATTTGCAGCCTATGCTCCCACATGAGAGGGATTTTTCGTGCTTTATAGATATGATCCTGAAGGTTGCCTTGGTCCATGAACTCATATACAAGGATCATTTCATCTTCATCATCATAGTATCCAATCAAGGACACGAGATGAGTGTGTCGAAGCTTGGACAACATCTCAATCTCAGTATGGAATTCACGAACACCTTGTTTCGATGATGAAATAAGCCGTTTAATTGCAACGGGGACTGAACCATTCTCGATGAAGCCCTTGTACACCATACCAAAACCTCCAGACCCGACAACATTTTCATCATGAAAATTCATTGTAGCTGTTCTGATTTCAGGCATCGTAAATCGACGACAGAGATCTGTTGGTAGTAACAGGGCAGTTGCAGCGGTGGAGCTAGATTTGTAAGGACCAGAGACTTGTACTCTCTGTTTACACATAAAGAAAAAAGTAACAAGAGAGAGCGCTAATATACCAAAAAGCACAGGTCCAACAACGATTATCACTTTAGTAAGGCCAAATTTGCTTTTTGTCTTTTCTTTCAAACTTGGTGAAGGAACTCCAATTGGTGGAGGATTGGATCCTGCTAAACTGCCAGTTGAATTACTCAACTTCAAAATCTCTAAACCATTCAAATTTGCATCATTAGTTATAGTATCCATTGTATTTTTTGGGTGGAGAGCAAGCCAGAGACTTCCATCTGGTACCCAAACAACGTAATCTTTGTACACCGGAACACTGTTACCGCCGCTCAAGTAAATTATATCCGTTTCATCCTCTGCTGTTTGGTTGTTGATGAATATTGAATTTATCTCATCCCCAACATTTTGAATCTGTAGTCGGGTCTCACAAAAGTGAAAACGAACAAGATAAGTGAACCCACCATCCACTGAGAATGTCCAAGTGAGATTGTAATTCAGGTTAACCATTGCATTCCAACCCATTGAACGCATGGTTCTATATACCAATTCCGGAGCAACGAAAGCTGGTGTATTGCTTGTATACTTTATTGAAACATTATCAGGGCTTTTAGACACCAATCCTGCTACTTTACCATAGATATAATCAGAATCTTGAAGCCAATTCCTGAACATTCCAGTATCAATTCCTGAACATTCCATCAATAGATGCTCCGCCAACATTTATGCGATAAACAGTTTCAAAAGCATAACTGTTATCCAAATGCACAAATTGATTGGTCCCAATTAATTTCACTGGGATTCATCCCCGCCTGCATAAAGGCGGTCCGGCATAGGAACGATTTCTATACCATTAATGAAGGCAGTAGATTTGGGGGATGGATTAATTGTGATGTTAAGCGTTTGGTTTTCTCCTACTGCAACTATAAACTCTTTGATAACATAGTCAACCCGAGGGTGAATTGTTGAGATTGCGAAAAATGCACTGAAATTGTTGAGGAGTGTGTAATGGTTGGCTTTAATGGAGAAGAAGGATTCGGATGGGGTAAAATTAGAGTAATTAGCAGCAGGATTGAAGTAGAGACGAACAAACTTTGGGCCTGGAGGCACTGGGAAGATGTACGTAAATGTAGAATTGAAAATACGAGCTGTCGTATATGGAACCTGTGGGATGGATGGATTTTGTTGGGTGGCTGTAGAGGCAATTGAGAAGGTGTCGGAGTTGAAGGGAAGAAATTTGGAATGGGCATCGCCATCCCAATATCTTCCGTCTAGTGAAGTTGAGCTAGAAGATGCGCCACAGGTGAGGAGTATGATATCAGTGGGCTTGTACGGCGGCACGGTTTTGATGGCGGCGATAAATGAGAGGAGGTGAAGAACATGAACAAGAACAGAGCAGGTAAATAGATGATTGCTTGGAGACATCTCCGTCGTGACTGGTAACCACCACTTCAATTCAGCCGCGTTTAATATGGATGTCAAAATGTGAAGTAGAATGAAAAGCTAAGTTGATGTTGCAAATTTCTCTATGCTCTTGTATTATAGCTAGTATATATAATTAATTGATGTTGCAAATTTCTCTATGCTCTTGTATTTTACGTTTTGATTGGATCATAAACTGCCAAACGGTCAAGGCTCCATTTCACTGTTCATTGTTCATCGAGTACTTAGAAAATACTAAACTTTGTTATATATAATTATCAATACCTTTTTTTTTTACTAAATATTAATTTTTGTTAGGAGGTCTGTTAATTTTGTTGCTGTGAGTGGACGATCTTTTATATGCATTTGGGTCTCGCGACCAGGCCAGGAAGATTTAATAAAAATAAAAATTGATTTTGAAAAATAGTGAGAAAAGATTGGAAACTGAATAATTGCACCAAAAGTAACAGAAGTCACCACCTGGTTCAACTCAACAGGGAAATTACGGTATAGCCAAACCAAGCAGGATTCATTATACTTTTTTGTTAGAGATTCGGGGTCAGATAAACTACCTATTTCTGTCTTGTTTAAAATGGTTATTAACTATTCTGAATTGTGTCTTTTATAACCTAAATTGATTTTAACTTTATTTATAATAAAATGCTCACACGAGAATATAAACTTTGGAAAATAAATAAATTCAAGAAAGATTAAATATTACAACCCAATCAAATAAACTATTCAAGGAGATATATATTCGATAAAAGAAGATCGGAGATACAAAATACCTATATACAATAATCTAATTTTACGTAAACCTATTTTACACTTGAATCTAAAAAAGAATAAAAGCTAACGTGCATCTGACCTAATTCTATCTACAAAACAAAGTTTAATACATAATAAATATGCATATAGGACTCAAATAGACAGAATGGAGGATTTTGATTGCTCAGGCATGAATGAGTTAACCAAATGAATCCGATAGATTCACCCCGATTAGACCTGGAAATTTTTTTTTAAACTGCTAAATTTGGATAAAACCAATTTTGGAAAAATGTTTTAATCTGATTTTAATATATTACAAATGCAAAGGTCGGTCTTTGTTCAAGAAACTGGAGTTTCTATCGTTGCATTGTTCTATCATAAACAACGAAAATATGAAACTAGGTCAAAATGCATGGAAAACAATTTAAATTGCAAAAAGAAATTCTGGATTTGGGACAACAGCCGTGCGGCTCTTTTTGAACATTTGTGCAGCTCTTGTTGAATAGTCGTTTGGCTATTACTATATTCGTACAATTGTTGTTCCAAATAGCTAAAATCCAAAAATGCTAAATCACAACAAACACGATGAATTCCGTAACTATATCCGTACGGTGATAAACTATAGTCGTATGGCTATATGATACTCGTACAGATATGTGATGCAGCGGAAATTTCGAACGATAATACTAAGGTCCATTGATCGCGCACGATACCTAAAATTAGCCTTCTACTAATTGAATTTTCGCAAAAACTCGTAAAAGCAGGAAATTGGGAATTAATTCTGAAATTGTATTAAATCAAAACTGTTTACAATTAAGAAATAAAAGCCTATTTATAGACTGCAACGAAAACATATTCCTAATAAAAAACTCAACCCTAAATAAAGTTCTAAACAAATAAAGAAAGCAAAAACCAAAAGGGAAAAACCGAAAAACTTCCCGAAAAAGCCTTAAAAATAGTAAATCACATTTTTGAGGCCCTAAATGACGTTTTTTTGCCAAAAAGCGATGGACATCACAGCATAAGCTGTGTGTTTTGATCGTTGGCCCGTTTCCAATAAAATTACGATCCAAAAACCAACAACTGCAACTTGAACTTATTTACGGTTCTGCCACTTTCCCAAAAACAACAAAGCTTGTTCTTTAATTGCATCAATCTGGTTTCCAGAATTACAGAAAATTGGAAAAAATGATGTAAACACATATAATCCAATCCAAAAAGCTGCAAACAGATTAAGACTTATCAGAAATTACCTTGAGAGCTTGTTTCCAATCTAAAGATCAAAGAAAACCAAATCTTGAAGCTTGAAATCCAAAATTAACCAAACTTGAACTTTGTGAATTCAACAGAGAAATTCCCAAATTTAGCTCCGAAATTCATTATTCCAGCTGCAAATAGGTCTCTGCTAGTATAGGTAAGGATTCAAAAATGATTTTGGTGAGTGAATTACCGAGTTTAGATTAAGTTTTAGTGAATTGAGTTTGTGAAGTTTTTGAGTTGGTGTTCTTCCTCTTCTCTGTTTTCTCTTTGTTTTTCTGTTTTTTTTTTCTATTTCCTTGTTTTCCTTAATTGCCCGTAATACTCTGTAATTCTCAGTTCTAGAGCTTCCTTCAATCAAAAGGAAACTAAAAAATGTCGGCACTCTGTAATTTTCGGTGTCAACCTCTCAAAGCTCCACCTGTCTCTGTTTCCAGACAAATTGGTGATTCAACAACACCCGGATATAACAACTACATCCATATGGCTGTTCCTATACCCGTACAGGTATAGTTCCTTTTTCAACCCTAAATTCAGCTTTTCCTTAGATTTGGTTCAAGTTCGATTAAATTGATATCATCGCTTCAAGACTTAGTTTTTTTAGAGATTCATAAACTAAGATTAATTATCTCGGCTTTCATCACAGAGGTTGGAAAGATCCGGTGCTCACAGCTACATATAAGTTTTTTTTTTTTGTATAAACTACAAGTATTCTCATTGAGATAATCTTGTTCATGGTTTTATCACAATTAAAGCACATTACCCTCCCTGCGGATGTATTTAGTGAGATCCAAACCTGAGTCTCCTCCCACATACTTAGCTCATAGGGGTCTATTTCACCTAGTAGCTTGTGTTTTTCTGAATAATCCTCCTCAAGATATATTGGTAAATTTACAATATGATTTAATGCAATCATCCCTCTTTCTATTAAAAAAACTAAAATTTATAAATAAAATGAAATTAATTAATTAATCTTCCTCTATAATTAATTTTATTTAATATTAATTTTATTTTTCAATAGTTTAGAAGAAAATTTGACTTCATACAATAATATATTTAATAAGGTCACTAAACGCTATTGTTATCGAGGGGAAAAAAAAAACAGAAATACATCAAACAAACAAACATTTAGACTTTTCAAACTGTGCCACTTATTTTTTTTTTTTTATTTTTTTGCCACTTTGTCTTTTACATCTTTAATTTGCAAAATTGTCATTTATCTTCTTTTTCCACAGGATTTCTATATATTTGGTAGTAGGGTTTACTTCCAACTAAGAAAAGCATGAGACAATCAACAAATAAGTTACTCAAAAAAAGAGTTTATAAATTGTGTAGATGATCACTTGTTTAAGCTTAGTAAACAATAATTGAACATTCCTATATTGTTGTATATCTAGATGATCTAGCCTAGAGCTCAACCAAAAGAGGATGGATATGGTCAAAAATCAATCAACAATTTAAATACAGAAGACTAATACAAGAACTATTTGACCACATGTGAGCACGGGTTTTTTCCCGACCTCGGTGATGAAATCTACTGTTACCTTTTTCACGGATAAACGTGAAGCGGATTTGGACCGACCGGGATAACGTCGGAAATATCCCGGATAGCCTGAAGGTGTGTGACAAGTCCTAATACGGAACCCCGAAGAATTCGAGTGAGTATTTTAAGAGAACCGAGCAAAAGAACGAAAAATAAGTGAAAATGGCCTTTTCTGGACATTACAGCCGCTCGGCTATAAACTACAGCCGCTCGGCTGTAACCTATAGCCGCGCGGCTGTAGTCTACAGGGGCGCGGCTGTAACCTATAACCGCGCGGCTGTAATCTTCATATTTCCTTTTTTGGCCAAAATCAGCATTTAATTCGGTTTTTAAGCAAAATAGGCATTTTGGTCGCTACAGCCGCTCGGCTGTAACCTACAGCCGCGCGGCTGTAGTCTACAGGGGCGCGGCTGTAACCTATAGCCGCGCGGCTGTAATCTTCTTATTTCCTTTTTTGGTCAAAATCAGCATTTAATTCGGTTTTTAAGCAAAATAGGCATTTTGGTCGCTACAGCCGCTCGGCTGTAACCTATAGCCGCGCGGCTGTATATTACAGGGGCGCGGCTGTGACCTACAGCCGCGCGGCTGTAATCTTCAGTTTTCCTTTTTTGATGAAATCAGCAATTAATTCCTATTAAATACCAAAACAGGAGATATTTAAGGTTGCTATTCGGGAATTAGGGCAAGAAGGAGGCAGAAACAAAAGAAAAAAAGAGAGAAAACCTAGAGAAGGAGAAGAAAAAAAGAAATCACAGAGTTTTTATTAAGGTTTTTAATACAAAAAAAAAAGAATTAGGCTAAAAAGAAAGAAAAGAAAGGTTAGAAGAAGAGGGAACACTCAAAAATCGATCCTTGAATTTTCCTCGTGGTTCCGTTCGAGGTTCGGAAAACACACTTTGATCGGGTCGCCCGTGACTGTGGAACGTTTCCTGGCATCCAAAAATCTTTTTTGTGGTCCAAGCGCTGGAACACATACAAGGTAATTTTCTGAGAGGCCTTAAAAATCCGTTCTGTTCATCTTGGTTGTGATTCAATTGCATGTTTTGAGTTTTTTTTGCGATTTTTGGGAATTTTTCCGGCTACAGCCGCTCGGCTATAACCTACAGCCGCGCGGCTGTATATTACAGGGGCGCGGCTGTATATTACAGGGGCGCGGCTGTGACCTATAGGGGCGCGGCTGTAATGCCATGTTTTGAGTTTTTTACGATTTTTGGGAGTTTTTCGGCTACAGCCGCCCCACTCATGATCACAGCCGCTCGGCTGTAATCTACAGGGGCGCGGCTGTAACCTATAGCCGCGCGGCTGTAGTTAAGGCAAAATCACTAAATTTGCAAAACGATTTTCAAAAACGAGAAAACGCATTAGAATCGATTCTGGGGCATTACAGCCGCCCGGCTGTAAGCTACAGGGGCGCGGCTGTAACCTACAGGGGCGCGGCTGTAGCCTACAGGGGCGCGGCTGTAATGGAGGCAGGATTACAGTTTTGCCCTTTTGGGCCCCAAACTTGTAATTTTGCATTCTTTTCTCATTCAAAAATGAATTTTGGCGTGTTTGCATACTTTTGGACCCTAGATGGATGCATGTTTTAGGCCCACACGCGAACGGGACCCCCGGGTCCCGGGATACCCGGCCCGCTAAAGTTGGATAAATGCATGTAAATGAGCCAAACCGCTTTGAAAACCGATTTTTCATCCATAAAACCTACAGGGCGTTTAAAAAACCGTTTTCCAGGTCTAACCGGGTCGACCCGGTTACCCCCTTTGCATGACCCCGTTTCCTAAAATACCCCTGTTCTGTCTTATATGAGTCCTTAGTGTGATTTATTTGCTTGTGCTAACCGTATTTGGATGCAGCTTTTAGTTTTACTTTATTTTTATTTTTGAATGTATTTTATAGATTATCCCGTGTATCTAGGCGATTGTAATTTTTAGAATATCGTGTATAATAGGCGGTTGTAAAAAGGTGAGGATGAGAGTTTTCTTTTTTTCCGGGTTGTATAACTTGGCCTCTGATTTACTTTTCCGCACTTTTACTTTTCCGCACCTTTATTTTGATTTTATATTTATGTCATATGTATGAGCATTGGCTAATAATAAAAGAAGAGACGAAATAAGTAGAATTAAGTGAATGAAATGTCATATTTTGAAATAATAATTAAAAATTAGTGAGGATTAGTAGATATGTTGCCCGAACCTCGAATCTCTGGATTAGGTACTGCGTCTACACTTGGTAGGGAGCTGTACCGGAATTTCCCGGATGAGCTGATCCGGGTGGCGACTCTGTATCTAATCTCGAAATTCGCATTTCGAGACCTTTAAGTTGAAATGGAATTTTCTAAAAAAACTTGTTTTCTAAAATTCATGCCTAAAATTAAGTTTTCTACAAAAAGGTTTTTTTTCAATAAAATGAAAGGTTTCCCCAAGAAAGATTAAAACCCGTTTTCAAAACCAAAACACCAAGACCCAAAAAGAAAATCCCCGGTTCCCGCTTCACCGCGCATATCGAACATCTGTCAGCGGGATGGTTCCCTCAAGACCATTTCATGTCATCACATTGACCTACAAAGTGTCAAACTTTTGTCCATGTGTCGGTACACATGTGACCATTTCACGACATCCCCTAGGTGCCCTAAAAGCACCGAACCTCTGTCCGTGTGAAGGCTTGCACGTGACGTTATTGCATTGTCTTGTGTATAGCATAGGGTATGCTTGGAACATCCAAAGCAAGAGAAAGTAAAGCACTAAAACTATCCGTAGCATCATCCACATCCATGAGACATCATCCACACATGAGCATAAAAGTGCCATTTAGAGTGTCGAGTTTAGGACCACGACATCCATCCGAAACTCTAACCTTATACTGATTGTGCAGTTTGGAGTCGCGTCTCGGGAAGGCTAATTCGAGTTGAATTAGAACCAAACACACCAGCCCAGTTAATTCGATCAGAACCGGTCACCGTGGAGGGAATCAGTTCAGGGTCGGATTCAGACAGGGAAGTCGAAGCTCATTTGCCTACTCTACCGGTTGACAGTCAGGCGTTGTTAGAAGAGGTTGACAGAGCAGACATGGCTGACGGAAATAGTGGAAACAGTGGAACCAGTGGAACCATGCCCTTCGACATGGCTACCTTTATGAGGAGCTTCTTAAGCTCAGATGAGTTCAGGGCTACCCTTAGGGAGTAGGTGCAGGCGGTGATGACTACCCTTCCTGTTCCAGTTGTCCAACCAGCCCAGGCCTCGGTTGGAAACGAAGGACGACAACCTGTTCAAGCCACTAATGGAACCGGGGGGAATACTCCTAGCGGAATTGGCGGAGTTGCCAATCACAGAGAGCCGGACCACCAGTCGGAAGAGGATGAGGCCTTTGAGAAGGCAAGGGAAGCCTTGATTGGGACGATGCTAGAGAAGCGCCTCAATCAGAAATTTTCTGATATTGAAGCCATGCTACCTAAGCTAAAGGAGATGGTCCACTATACCCCTGTTAAGTATGTCGACCCGACTACTTTGATGGCCGATGGAGGTGAGCCGCTCCCAGCTGGTTTTCAAATGCCTTATCTGCCTCCGTACACCGGAGAAGGCCCACCGGAAGCCCACTTGGACAGTTATGTGAGGTTGATGACTAGTATGGGGATTGGAAAGGGTCATCTGTTGAACTTGTTTCCAACTACTCTGAGGGGTGCTACGGCAAAGTGGTACATGAAGGTGCCCATACACACTCGCTCCACCTGGGAGGATTTATCTGATGCTTTTGTGAAGCAGTATGCCTACAACACCCAGACTGAGACAACTCTTGAGGATCTAGAAAGGATCCGTCAGAAACCAAATGAGTCTTTCCCGGCTTACTACAAGCGGTGGATGGATGTGCAAGTTTTGGTGGATGGGGCTCCAAAGTTAGAGTCACTCATTGTGAAGCTGGTAGATGGTAGTCTGCCCCAATATAAGGACAAGATGAAGCTGAAGAGATTCCACTCCTTCAATGAGGTGGTGGAGTTTGCCAAACGTATCGAGCGATACGAAGAAGAGGAACAGAGGGGCAGACAGAGTTTGGGCTCTTACAGAAGCAATCAGGGGTACTCTCAAGGGTACAAAGGCAACAGCTCTAAGGTTACTCCAGTGGGGTCCAGTACTAACTCGAATCAGAATGTAGCCTCGATCGAAATGCAATGGGAGGATGTAGCCGCTGTGAACCTGGGAAGACAGACTCCTCAAAGGGTCACCAGTCCATGGGCCGAGTCAGTAAGCCGAATTTTTGCTAAGTGTAGAAAGGCTGGGTTATTGCAGAGCTTGAAGCCCTTTTCGCCTCCAGCTGAGATGGATAAAGACAATTTCTGCTCTTATCATGTGATGACGGGCCACCGCACAAATGAGTGCAGCCAGCTAATTAAGGCCATCAAACAGTTAGTCGCTGATGGAAAGATTATCGAGCCGGCTTTGAAGCCCAGTATTTAGAGTAATCCTTTGCCCAAGCTTGGGTGATTCGGGTGCACAAGCTATCGAGGATCATGTTGCAGCAATAAAGGAAGAGCCTCCGCATGTGGAGGATGATATTCTTTTTTATGTCTTTAGTTTTTATCTATAAAATTTATTCTGTGAACAATTCAACCTCTCGGTGTTTAATTCAATACAATTTGATTTCAATTACTTGTGCGATATTTTTCGGATGGAACTGTGCATGCATCCAAACATTCATTTAATGCCTTTAACACACATGGTGCATCAATGCATGAAATGAATCTAGGGACAGATGATGACCTAAAAATGATATCCGTCTCAAAAGACCTCACGCCTGATGAGAGGAAAGAAAAATTAAAAGTACCACAAAAGCGCATGGAAATCTTTGCTTGGCTGTACAGTGTCGTACGGGGGTTGACGGGGAAATTACTGAACACCAAGCTCCAAAGGATTCAAAGATGAAATTAATCAAGCAGGAGCTCTGTAGACTCGATTAGGCATGGCTCCATGGTCGCAACCGCCAACTACTTCTCAGAGTGGGTAGAAGCGGAGTCATATATGAATGTAAAAAAAAACAAAAAAAAAACAAAAAAAAAAAAAAAAAAAAAAATTATCATGTCGTGACCAATAATGGCCTACAATTACAAGGGGCAAAGATGGAGCATCATAGATTGTCTTAGCATATCCCACAAGCCAATGGGGTGGTAGAAGCAGCTCATAAGGTTCCGTCCAAAAGACAATCACCTACAAAGGATAGGCCGATATGCTATCATTTGTCTTGTAAGGGCACAAAACTAGCATCAGAGCAGGCACTGAAGAAACGTCATACTCCTTAGCCTATAGGATTGAAGCGATTCCACCAGGGGAGACAGAGACCAAGTCGTCAACCCCATCAACCTAGACAAGCCCAGGCACTATTACGTGTAAAAAAATAATAAAAAATAAAAAATAAAAAAAATATAAAAAAGAGGTCCGATGGGTCGTAAACCAAGAAGGCGATCCATGCAAAAATCAGGACAGTCCGATGGATCGAAAACCGAAAAGGCGGTCCATGCAAAAGTTAGGACAGAGAGGCGAGCACCATCAGCGGGAAAATCTGCAAAGACCAGTTGGTGGCAGGCATAGGTCCAGTCGAGACGGATACCATTACTGATTCTATCTTTAGCTTCATTTCATCTTTGATGTGCATTGTGTTAAAACATTATAAATGAGTGAATGAATGAATGCCGGTTTTATGTTCAGGTTAAATGTCCCAAGTCTAATTGAAATTGAATTCGTATGGATGTGCAGATTTTCTGTTTACATGCATCTCACTTCAAAAACAAAAAAAAAAAAAAAAAAAAAAAAAAAAAAAAGAGAAAAGAAAAAGAAAAAAAAAAAAAGAGCCCGATAGATCGAAAACCCGAAAAGGGCGGTCTATGCAAAAGCTAGGGCATAAAATAAAGTCTGCTGAATTGAAAACCCGAAAGGGCGGTTTAGGCAAAAATAAAGACAGTCCAATAGGCCGAAAACCCAAAAAGGGCGACCTATGCAAAAATTAGGACAAGCAATGAAGATAAAACAAAAGTCATACAGTAGTATCAAGCTCAAACAACTCTAATCCTGTAAAAACCGAGGTACATCAAAGCCAGTACCTCACGCCCACGCCTCGTGGCGCAAGCAGTCAGGTCAATTAACCAAACTTCAGTGCGATATCCCACTAAGGACAAACCCATCTGGGCATCCCAATCGTCTGTCCGGTCCCTGAAAGTCTGATTCATGACCTCCAGCTCGGTGACCCACCGAAGCAACTGATCAACCTTTGTTCTCAAGCGAGCGGACTCATGGCACTCGATCCCAATCGTCTTCTGCAACAAACAAAACATGAAAAAGCACCATAATCATATGCATATGCATCCAGGACACGCACATACACATACACTCAAAACATACACACACACATGCATACACGCATCAATGTGTACTCAAGTACAGGTACATGCTGTCATCATTAGGCTGTCTCGAGCCATGACTACTCCAAAAGTGGAAATAACCTGACACTGGGGCATCCCCAAATCCCAAGTATCCAGGGGCAAAACAATCAAGCCGTATTTATTCTTGATCGAAGGAGCAAAAATTTTTGTTTCCAAAATTATCGATCAAGGAATAAATACATACCCCCAATCCAGCTTCAAAGGTATTGCTCCACCACAGAGAGCCAGTTTCAATAATATTGCTCCACCATAGAGAGCCGATGTCAACGGTATTGCTCCACCATAGAGAGCCGGTTTCAATAGTATTGCTCCACCATAGAGAGCCGATGTCAACGGTATTGCTCCACCACAGAGAGCCGGTTTCAACGGTATTGCTCCACCACAGAGAGCCGATTTCTACAATATCAAGGGGCAAGATGTTCAGTCCATATTCATTCTTGATCGAAGGGGCAAAAATTTTTGTTTCCAAAATTATCGATCAAGGAACGAATACATACCCGAAACAACTTTAAAACATCAAAGGAGATCATCAAGCTTCGCAAATCACCAAAGCATCTTTCCCCAACCACAAAAGCTTCGCAGGAAACACAATCATCCTTTCCTTCAGTGACACAAGCTCCACTAGAAGTGAAATGACCAAAATGCCCTCCTATCAGTAACCTCATTATCGGATGGCCAAGACACCTTTCCTTTAGCGACACGAGCTACACGAAAGACCAAATGACCAAAGTACCCTTACTTCAAGGAATGCCAACTTCCCAAGTTGCAAAATTACCAAAATACCCTTCCCTTTCGTAAGCACCGAATGGCAAGGAGAATTTGATATGGGCAAGTCCTCTGCTTCACAATGGAGTCGAAGCATGTCCCCGGCAAATCAAACAAGATCTGGGCAAAGTCCTCTGCTTTGCAATGGAATTTAAGCATGACCCTAGATAACATCAGAACAATTCGGGCAAAGTCCTATGCTTCTTATCAGAATCGAAGTAAGACCCTGAAGATTCAAACCAATTTAGGCAAGACCACTGTCTCAAAAGCAACCGAGACAAGTCCCTATAGACATCAAAACGAGTCAACGCGAAGGAAACCCCCAGGTATGTTCTCTTTTCCTTCTCACCGTGCTCCCTATCGCGAGACCAAACTCGAATCGGGCACAAGCACCCGTCCAAGTCGACTTTGGTCACGCGAGGGGCAGCCTGTGAGCACGGGTTTTTTCCCGACCTCGGTGATGAAATCTACTGTTACCTTTTTCACGGATAAACGTAAAGCGGATTTGGACCGACCGGGATAACGTCGGAAATATCCCGGGTAGCCCGAAGGTGTGTGACAAGTCCTAATACGGAACCCCGAAGAATTCGAGTGAGTATTTTAAGAGAACCGAGCAAAAGAACGAAAAATAAGTGAAAATGGCCTTTTCTGGACATTACAGCCGCTCGGCTGTAACCTATAGCCGTGCGACTGTAGTCTACAGGGGCGCGGCTGTAACCTATAGCCGCGCGGCTGTAATCTTCATATTTCCTTTTTTGGCCAAAATCAGCATTTAATTCGGTTTTTAAGCAAAATAGGCATTTTGGTCGCTACAGCTGCTCGGCTGTAACCTACAGCCGCGCGGCTGTAGTCTACAGGGGCGTGGCTGTAACCTATAGCCGCGCGGCTGTAATCTTCATATTTCCTTTTTTAGTCAAAATCAGCATTTAAGTCGGTTTTTAAGCAAAATAGGCATTTTGGTCGCTACAGCCGCTCGGCTGTAACCTATAGCCGCGCGGCTGTATATTACAGGGGCGCGGCTGTGACCTACAGCCGCGCGGCTGTAATCTTCAGTTTTCCTTTTTTGACAAAATCAGCAATTAATTCCGATTAAATACCAAAACAGGAGATATTTAAGGTTGCTATTCGGGAATTAGGGCAAGAAGGAGGCAGAAACAAAAGAAAAAAAGAGAGAAAACCTAGAGAAGGAGAAGAAAAAAAGAAATCACAGAGTTTTTATTAAGGTTTTTAATACAAAAAAAAAAAAAGAATTAGGCTAAAAAGAAAGAAAAGAAAGGTTAGAAGAAGAGGGAACACTCAAAAATCGATCCTTGAATTTTCCTCGTGGTTCCGTTCGAGGTTCGGAAAACACACTTTGCTCGGGTCGCCCGTGACTGTGGAACGTTTCCTGGCATCCAAAAATCTTTTTTATGGTCCAAGCGCTGGAACACATACAAGGTAATTTTCTGAGAGGCCTTAAAAATCCGTTCTGTTCATCTTGGTTGTGATTCAATTGCATGTTTTGAGTTTTTTTTGCGATTTTTGGGAATTTTTCCGGCTACAGCCGCGCGGCTGTATATTACAGGGGCGCGGCTGTGACCTATAGGGGCGCGGCTGTAATGCCATGTTTTGAGTTTTTTACGATTTTTGGGAGTTTTTTGGCTACAGCCGCCCCACTCATGATCACAGCCGCTCGGCTGTAATCTACAGGGGCGCGGCTGTAATCTACAGGGGCGCGGCTGTAACCTATAGCCGCGCCGCTGTAGTTAAGGCAAAATCACTAAATTTGCAAAACGATTTTCAAAAACGAGAAAACGCATTAGAATCGATTCTGGGGCATTACAGCCGCCCGGCTGTAAGCTACAGGGGCGCGGCTGTAACCTACAGGGGCGCGGCTGTAGCCTACAGGGGCGCGGCTGTAATGGAGGCAGGATTACAGTTTTGCCCTTTTGGGCCCCAAACTTGTAATTTTGCATTCTTTTCTCATTCAAAAATGAATTTTGGCGTGTTTGCATACTTTTGGACCCTAGATGGATGTATGTTTTAGGCCCACACGCGAACGGGACCCCCGGGTCCCGGGATACCCGGCCCGCTAAAGTTGGATAAATGCATGTAAATGAGCCAAACCGCTTTGAAAACCGATTTTTCATCCATAAAACCTACAGGGCGTTTAAAAAACCGTTTTCCAGGTCTAACCGGGTCGACCCGGTTACCCCCTTTGCATGACCCCGTTTCCTAAAATACCCCTGTTCTGTCTTATATGAGTCCTTAGTGTGATTTATTTGCTTGTGCTAACCGTATTTGGATGCAGCTTTTAGTTTTACTTTATTTTTATTTTTGAATGTATTTTATAGATTATCCCGTGTATCTAGGCGATTGTAATTTTTAGAATATCGTGTATAATAGGCGGTTGTAAAAAGGTGAGGATGAGAGTTTTCTTTTTTCCGGGTTGTATAACTTGGCCTCTGATTTACTTTTCCGCACTTTTACTTTTCCGCACCTTTATTTTGATTTTATATTTATGTCATATGTATGAGCATTGGCTAATAATAAAAGAAGAGACGAAATAAGTAGAATTAAGTGAATGAAATGTCATATTTTGAAATAATAATTAAAAATTAGTGAGGATTAGTAGATATGTTGCCCGAACCTCGAATCTCTGGATTAGGTACTGCGTCTACACTTGGTAGGGAGCTGTACCGGAATTTCCCGGATGAGCTGATCCGGGTGGCGACTCTGTATCTAATCTCGAAATTCGCATTTCGAGACCTTTAAGTTGAAATGGAATTTTCTAAAAAAACTTGTTTTCTAAAATTCATGCCTAAAATTAAGTTTTCTACAAAAAGGTTTTTTTTCAATAAAATGAAAGGTTTCCCCAAGAAAGATTAAAACCCGTTTTCAAAACCAAAACACCAAGACCCAAAAAGAAAATCCCCGGTTCCCGCTTCACCGCGCATACCGAAAAAGGTCGTCCGCTCACACCACACTACTCTAATCCACTAAGGTGTTGTCTATTATGAGATAATATGGAATGTTCAAGTATGTAACGGGATGAAAGTTGGATTTGAATGATTCTTCCCTTTAATTCTATTACAATCTTCACTACAGTACTTAATGTCCATTAACTGTTGTTTTATCCGTTAAATGTTCATTTAAATATTGTCTTATCCACTGAATGCTCATCTGACTATAATATTTTAAACTTACCCTTTTAACCTCTACTTTATCTACCAAATACTTATTTGGTTTATATTCTATGCATTGAGTAGCCATTCGACCCTTTTTTTTATTATTTTGAATCCATCTCAACCAACACGTGTCCAAAATTATGGATCCTTAACATTTATTACAAGTCCTACCGTCCTAGTGAGAAGTTTGATATAAGAATATTCCACCTAAATATAAAAGGATTAAATATATATGTCTCCTAATTATGGATCCATATTCGTATTCGGATAACGCTTTCCAAATTCATATTCGGATAACGCTTTCCAATTTAAAATCTTGAATTTTGTGAAGTTAAAACCCAAACTCCATTAATTACTATTGCATTACCAATGTAGAGCCTTGTGCGCGACTTTTGGCATGCTAAACTCAATTTATATTACGTTTGTCAGTCTATATTGAGACGATTATGACTTGATAGCATGGGGCGATAAAACTGGCCGTGTGGACCACGCGGCTAGTTGCCGCGTCCTCTCATACACCAACCCCCTAATGGTCCGTATGGCGTTCAGCGACCCGGGATAAGACCGACTCCCTAATAGAGCGGGTCCTAAAAAGCACCGACTGAAATAACTTGTACCACTTCAAGTCTCCTAACCCAAGGGACAGGTGGGCAGATCCCCATTGAACACGTGTAAGGACATGATGTTGTACCTGTAAAGGTGCCGCGGGGACAAACGCAGAGTGGAGGCCACAGAGGTCAGGTACAAGAGAGGGCCGCGGAGACAAGAGCAGGGTGAGTCCGCCGCCCAGCTGTGCCAGGATGGGGGACCACTTCCAGCCAATGAGAGTGAACCGTACAAAACGGTTTCAACAATACATCTTCTTTGTGTTCTCTTATTCCTTTTTCTTCCAAACCCTCTAACTTTGGCATCGGAGTGGACCCGGAGGTCACCCGGTCCTCAACCCCTTTTATTTCAGGTACACGATCTTCCGGTGAGACCAGACAGCATTACCAGTCGTGAAGACCGCGTGAAGGTCACTTTCTTTTTAGGACTATCAAACTGGTGCGGTGAGCGTGGACCCGCTGGACGAAACAATGTCATCGGGACCAACAACTTCAGATACAATTTCCACTATCCTTCCTTCTCAGGGAGGCGCAATACCAGCACTCACCGGGGTTATGACGCCCTCATCTGCCGTGGTCGTGACTCCAAGCTCTTCCCACGCCCCTGCCGTCTTAGGCGATAACGGCAGCTCTGCCAGTGCAGTCTTAGATCGGATTGCCAAGAACTACGGGATGACGCCAGCTGACCAGAGCGATTTCCGACGAGCCATCCTCCAGATGCAGGAGCAAGGTATGGCAGGACCTTCATTAAGTGACAGCTCTCCCCCTCCCATAGTGCACACATTGCCAGAGTCAGCCTCGCATCCGCATGTTGTTCGAGCCCTTTTTCCAATCTCTGAGCAGGAGACCCCCAGTATGAGATTAGAGGGGTCAGGACAGGGCCCGGCTCGGCCCATTGGAGGAGGTAGCGGAGTGGCTGGAAGTAGCGGAATAGCTGGAGGACCCCATGTAGGAGGATATTTCCCAGCTTTTGGCTGGTTGCCACCACCCGTAGGAGACCAGCAGGTGGCTGTGCAGGCACATCCCAATATGGCTGCCTCAGGAAGCATAGGCTCCCAGGTTATACTTCCTAACCCATGGTACGGAGTACCACACCCATATTTGCCGAATACCCCACATTCATACCCAGCGCCGCCTCCGTTGCAAACACCAAATTCCCTCACCACATACGGCGTGGGAAACAGCTCCGCCATCCCATACAATACACCAGCAGCAAACATCCCCAGCAACACAAATACACCACCTCCCCCGACACCGTCCTCCTCGGGCACGGAACTCACGGATGACCCTAGATTCATGGCCATGTTTAAAAAGGCGTTGAGCACCTTTGCGATACCATACCAAGAGCCACTGATGGAAAGTGGGGAATCGCCCTTCTCAACAAGGATCCTCAACCGACCAATCGACCACCGGTTTAAGCAACCAACCTTTGACAGTTACAGGGGTGACACGGACCCCAGGGTCCACGCCAGAAATTTCAAAAACCGGATGGACATAGCAGGAGCAACAGAAGGCCTGGTGTGCCGCCTCTTCCCCACTACGCTAATTGGAGCGGCCGCCTATTGGTTCGAATCCTTGGAGCCGGGGACGATTGACAGCTGGGACCGATTGAGGCAGGAGTTCTGCAAAAACTTCATGGGATCAATACCGACTGGAGCGGCTAGTCGCACCCTCCACGAGGTAGTCCAAAAGCTGGGAGAATCCTTGAGATCATTTATAGACAGGTTCAATCTTGCCTGTTTGGAGGTCAGAAATCTAGACTTTAGTACAGCCAAAGAAGCAATGATCAAGAACACCACAAACGAGAGGCTTAGAGGGGAGATCATCACGAGAAAGCCTAGGGAGCTGACCCAGATGATAGCTCTCACCAAGAGTATGGTGGAAATTGACGAAATCGACATGCCTGCAAGGAATAAAAGACCCGGCTCCAGTAATGAAAGAGACAAAGGTTCCGGCTCGATGAGAGGACCCAGAGAAGGGATCACAGGGACCGCTCCCACCGGGATCGCCCCAACGACCGCCCACGGTTCGCACCGCTGAATGCCCCACTCAGCGAGGTGCTAGTCGCCATACAGAGAGGCCCAGACGCGAAGAGCATTCGGTATCCTCACACAAAGCCCGGCCAAACAATGGGCAGTGACAAAGAGGCCTATTGCAAATTTCATAGAGCAAAGGGTCACCACACGGACAATTGCCGAGTCCTGGCAGCCGAAGTAGACCTACTCATCAAAGCAGGAAAGCTCAGCAGGTTCGTAGAAGGCATCACTTGCAATACACATAAGGACAAAGAGCAGAGGGACGGGTGCGATGATGAACAAAGACCAACCAAAAAATTGAAGGGAGTGGTCATGGTAATAGCCGGAGGGCCGGAGTTTGGGTCGCCCAGTAAGAAGGTCAGATTATTGGGACGCCAGACGGCCGATTCAGGAAAGGTTTACAGTTTGAATCATTCCTTCTCCCTCCACAACGACGTACAGGCGCATCACGCCGACGCCTTGGTCATCGAAGCCCTAATGGAAGGGTACACGGTAAAAAGGATCCTGGTGGACACGGGCAGCTCGGTCAACATTATCACCAGGGAAGCGGCCCACCAACTGAACATCCATAAAAGCAGAATCCAGCCGGCACATTCCCCACTGGTCGGTCTGAGCGGCCATTCGGTCCCTCTAGTCGGGCAAGCAGCACTCGCCCTGGAAGTAGGAGATGCGACGCATTCCTGGAGATCTGAAGAGAACTTTGTGATTATCGACACCCCGCTGGCATATAACATAATCTTGGGAAGACCCTTCCTGGTGAAGTCAGAAGCTATTCTCTCCATTCGATACTTGGCCCTCCAAATACCGACTGCCAAAGGGGTAGCAGTGGCTAGGGGAAGCCAGCAGGCGGCCCAAAAAACCTACTTAGCTTCCTTGAGAGCAGAAGAAGCCGGAAGGGAGTCAGAGGAGCCCGAAAAGGAAGAGAGGGCCGAACCGATGGACGAACTAGAAACCCTGGTGGTGGGGCTAGAACGATCTATTCGGGTGGCCAAGGAGTTGAAACCTGAACTAAAGCGGGCAATCTCAGCAGTACTCCGGGAAGAACAGGAAACCTTCGCTTGGAGCACAAGCGATATTATTGGGGTCTCACCTGAAGTGGCCAAGCACAGCCTAAACATAGACCCTGCTACAAAACCAGTGGCACAGAAAAAGAGGAGGCATGCCCCAGAGCGACAAAAAGCGATTGAGGCGGAAATAAGCAAACTATTGGAAGCAAGGCACATCCGAAAAGTGCGGTACTCTGAATGGCTGGCCAATGTGGTACTAGTAAAGAAGCCGAATGGGACATGGCGTATGTGCGTGGACTTCACCGACTTAAACAAAGCCTGCCCGAAGGATAGCTACCCCCTGCCCAGCATTGACCAGCTAGTCGACTCCACAGCTGGGCACGCCGTGTATTCGTTTTTGGATGCCAAATCAGGGTACCACCAGATCCCAATGGACCCAAAAGACGAGGAAAAGACCACCTTCATCACACATGAAGGCACTTACTGCTACAAAGTAATGCCATTTGGCTTGAAAAATGCGGGAGCAACATACCAACGACTGGTCAACCACATGTTCAAAGGTCAGATCGGATGAACAGTTGAAGTATACGTTGACGATATGATCATCAAGAGTAAAGATGAGGAGAACCACGCCAAGGACGTTCAGGAGGCCTTCAAAATACTGCAGAAGTACCGTCTCAAGCTTAATCCGGAGAAGTGCGTATTCGGGGTGCGAGGAGGAAAATTCCTGGGTTTCATGATCTCGCAGAGAGGGGTAGAGGCGAATCCGGAGAAGGTCAAGGCAATTTTGGATATGGTACCACCAAAAACGGTGAATGAGGTCCAGCGCCTCAACGGCCGCCTCAATGCACTTGGGAGGTTCATCTCCTTCTCAGCCAAAAAATGTCTGCCTTTCTACAAAGCAATCAAGAAAGGTCAGAAGTTTGATTGGGACCACGAGTGCCAGGAAGCCTTCGACCGGATCAAAAACTTCTTGGGAGCCCCACCGCTGTTGAGTCGGCCAGTCCCGGGTGAAGCACTGTATTTGTATCTAGCGGCGACGGACGAAGCGGTGGGCTCAGTGATGATCAGAGAAGAAGAAGGCCAACAGCACCCTGTATACTACACTAGCAAGGTACTGAGAGGAGCCGAGCTCAGGTATCCAAAGATAGAAAAGCTGGCTTTGGCGGTAGTCGCAGCGTCCGTTAGGCTAAGGCCTTACTTCTAAGCCCACACAATGATCATAAGGACAAATTTCCCATTGAAGAAAGTGCTCCAAAGACCAGATACTTCAGGCCGTCTCACCGAGTGGGCCATCAGACTCAGTGAATTCGACATTCGGTTCGAGCCCCGACCGGCGTTGAAAGCACAAGTCCTGGTAGACTTCGTAGTGGAATCTGCAGGTTTGGAACCAAGTCCAATACTAAAGGCAGAGGAGTGGAAAGTATATGTGGATGGGGCCTCATCTCAGGAGGGAGCAGGTGTTGGGGTGCACATCGAGGGACCCTAAAAAATAAGGATATCTTACGCCACAAAGTTGGCCTTCCCAGCTACCAACAATGCTGCAGAATATGAAGCCATAATCAAAGGACTCGAGCTCATCCGGGAAATCGCCCCAGACCGAGTAAAGCTGTTAAGCGATTCAAGGTTAGTTTCGAACCAAATCAATAAAAACTTCGAAACTAAAGATCCTTGCATGTCCAGATACCTCCAAAAGGTACGACAATTGCTCGAAGCCATCGAAGAGAAAGGCACCACATGGAGAGTGGAAAACATATCCAGAAAAGAGAATGTTGAGGCAGACAGGCTCGCCAAAGCTGCAGCCAGCATCAGGGATTGGCAGCTCCTGAATTGCCCGTATGAAGTCCAGACCAAGCCTATCATCGAAGCGGAGGAAGTCCTGACGGTGGAAAAAAAGGAAGGAGGGTGGATGGAGCCCATACTAAAATACCTCGCGGAGGGAATCCTACCTGAAGATAAAGGGGAGGCTACAAAAATCTCCAGAAAATCCCAGCGATATGCCATAATTGACGGCGAACTCTACAAGAAATCCTTCACTGATGCATGGTTAAAATGCATCGCTACTGAAGAGGGGGATTATGTCCTCAGGGAACTTCATGAGGGAGTTTGCGGAGCACACCAAGCTGGACAAACGCTAGTAAGGAAAGCGAAATTGCAAGGTTACTTTTGGGAGACCATGGAGGCGGACGCCGCAGAATATGTCAAGAAGTGCCACCAATGCCAGATCCACTCAAAAAAATCCCACCTGCCCGCAGCCGAGCAAAAGTCAATATTAATCGGATGGCCCTTCTCTACATGGGGCATTGACATAGTGGGGCCCATGCCTGAAGCTAGCCGGTAGAGGAAATTCATTATAATTGCAGTAGACCATTTCAGCAAATGGGTTGAAGCAATCGCAGTCCAAGCAATCACGCCAGAGAGGGCCATCTCCTTCGTTTGGGATCAAATCATTACTCGATTCGGGATACCCCACAGGATCATATCTGACAACGGTACACAATTCACTTCTAGCAAATTTAGAGAGTTTTGCAAGGGGCTCAAGATCATACAAAGTTTCTCTTCGGTAGCACATCCTCAAAGCAACGGGCAGACGAAAGTCACCAATCGGACTATAGGTGACGCGTCAAAAAGAGGCTAGAAAGACATAAAGGTGACTGGGTCGATGAGCTAAACAACGTCTTATGGGCCTACAGAACTACCCCAAGACGACCGAATGGAGAAACACCGTTTGCCATGGTCTACGGTGTCGAGGCGGTAATACCGGTTGAAATCGGTGCCCCTAGCGACCGGGTGCTCTACTATACTGAGGCCCAAAATCACATCAACATGAAGCACCACTTGGACTCCCTGGATGAAAGAAGAGAAAGGGCCTACATGCTAATGGCAGCTTACAAAAACAAGGTGTCCCGTTACCATAACAGAAAGGTGAAAAAGATAACACTCAAAGAAGGAGACTTAGTCCTAAAGGACTCTATGGCATCACAAGCGGGGGAAGGAAAGGGAAAGCTTGGCGCAAAATGGGAAGGGCCATACAGGGTGACGGCAGCACTTGGACCAGCAACTTACAAACTCCAAAGGCTGGATGGGAAAGATGTCCCGCGAACATGGAACATAGCCAATTTAAGGCAATATTTCCCACCTAAAGGCAGCTAAAGAAAACGCTGGGCTGCACTCTTTTCCCGCTAATGGATTTTTCCCACTGGGTTTTTCCATAGCCGGGTTTTTAATGAGGCAGCACCGACATTTGTAAAATGCGCTAAAAAGATCAATGAAAGTGCCATTCAAATCACTCAGTCTTATGTAACTCCCATCAGAGGAGCCGGTCATAACCGGATGCACACTAATAACTCCCATCAGAGGAGCCGGTCATAACCGGATATGCATTAATAACTCCCATCAGAGGAACCGGTTATAACCGGGTACGTAATCATTACGAAAATCTCATAACAAAATGAGAGCAAGCAAAACAAGAGAAATTTCAACAGAAATATTATTTCAATAGAAATATTTCTAAGGAATTTCAACAGATACATTCGAAGGCAAAAAAAAAAAAAAAAAAAAAAACAAACACACTGGCCGAATGAGAAAAAAGAGGAATTCCATTTCTTTAATAAACAATTACAAAAGTTAAGGCCCGGCTACAAGGAAAAGAGCAACAAAAATTACAAAAGCTAAAGCCCGGCTACAGAGAAAATAGCAAAACTACAGAAACTACAAAAGCTAAGGATGCCCATCCGCCCCAGAAACGTTTTCCTCAGGCTGCACCTCGACGTTAGCCTGCGATCCGGTCTCGGCCTCCTCTCTTCCATGCTCCTCGGCAGGCAAATCTTCATAGCGTGGGAAGTCAATGGAGTCGAGATCTACAGCCAAGTCCGGATGGACAGCCTGACAAGCAGCCAGAACACGCTGGCCAAACAGCTGCCCGAGAAGCACCAACTGGTTGGTCGCGTCAAACAAAACAGCCTCACACTTATCTAAACCCTGTTTGCGCCCAGCTTTCTCCTTGTTAAGCTGTTCCTCCCGCATGTCCAGCTGCTGCTTCAGAGCGTCCTTGGCCGCCCGCTCTTCTTCTAGTTCTTTCTGCAGGCGGCTGAGTTCTTGCCCCTGCGACCAAGCCCTGCTCTTCTCAGTGTCCAGGGATGCTTGGACCTCCTGCAGCCTCTTCTCCAGCTGGCTGGTCTTGGAAAGGCGGGACGCCAAGTCCACCGCCCTAGAAATACCCTGCAGGATGGAAATTGATAAGTAAAAGAAGAAGGGAGAAGATGTTTGAAGAATTCACCAGAATACTCACGGAGGTCAGGTCCAGCAGGCACAAGGAAGCCGCCGTGTAGTCGCTTAGCTGAGCATACTCCTTCTTATCACCCGGTAATATGAACCCGGCCCTAAACTCATCCTGAGCCGAGTCATCTATTATCCGGGCAAGGTGGCTGCTGCTTTTCTGCATCCAAGGCACAGAGGGAGCAGACGGCTTGGAGGAGGCAGCTTCAGGATCCTAGCCAAGCAAACGCAACGATAAAAACGGCAATAGTAATAGTAAATAGTGAAATCATAAGAGAATTCGAGGTCAGGGACTTACAGGGCGAGAAGACGGTTCCGGAGCAGCCACAGTAACCTCTTCCTCTTTGGTGGCTTAGGGGGGCTGGGTCCCTTAGCCTTGCCTCCCACATCAGACAGAATCTCGGCAGGGACGGGACGCGGCTCCTTCTGAACCTTCTTCTTTTTAGCTGCTACAATGCGGTCAAGGATGTCAGCCTTATTCATGCCTGAAAACACAAGTAGAAAACAGCTAAGCAAGAATAAAAGAGGTACCTTTTCTCACAGTTATGGGACCCGGGTGATACGTAAAGCCGAATCCCTCCCGATCTACCAGCCTAATCCTCTCCAGATAAGCGTCCACAGCAACTTGCCAGGTCCACTTATTGGGAGCCAAGGTCCTGAACTCCTCTAGGAATGTTTTCTCACCCGGCGCTAAGCGTTGCTGGGCCCTCCCGGCTCCGTTGACTGACCACTGCACTGGGAACGCGTCATGGCCCTCTGTCACTTTAATGTAGAAGAAAAAATATTTGAAGCGCTTCAGGGAGGATATTCGCTTCTGAAAAATATAGAAGTCCGCCTTCTTGGACAGCTGGTAGTGGTCTTCACCGGAGTTCAACTTGGGGGTGGCCAACTTCCGGAAGAAGGCGGCAGTCAGCTCGAAACCCAAATTTTCGCACAGCCAGTAGGTGGCGCAAATATCCCCCCAAGCGTTTGGATGAATCTGAGCCGGACAGAAGCCCCAGACCCGCAGGATCTCGCTGATGCCAGGTGGGAGAGGGTATGAAAAGCCAGAACTAATCTGGTCCAGGTAGATGGAAAAATAGCCCGGTGGAGGCCTGTGAACCTGCTGGTTGGCAGATGGAAGCACCACCTCGCACCTACGCAGCCAAGGATGGAACTGTTTGTACAACCGGATGTGCTCCTCGTGGGTCTCGGTGACCATGTCCTCGATACGAGGAGTCATCCGCCTGGCTCCAGCCTTGCTGGGGCCGGGTGGAGGGACTTCATCTGAAGAAGAATCCACCGGGATGGGCTCTTCAGCAGGCAGGTTGGCTGGCACAGAAGGCTGAGCAGATGTGCCCGCCTCCTCGCCCAAGGTAGGGGGTGGTGAAGGAAGGTGAGAGCTAGATTCCGAGGAAGTAGTGAGACGGTATTCATTCCCTAAAGAAGAAGGCGGGCTGGGCAAATTTGGGGTGGTGAGTATCAAGTAATCATCTGGGTCAGTGGGATCAAGAAGGCGGCGAGCCGGCTTCGAACCGGATGTTTTGAAGCTAAAACCCCGTTTGCCCTTGTCTACCCTACTGGGGCGGTTTCTGGAATTCACCAGCTCCCCGGACCTACCGCTAGTGGATGACCCTAAGTCACTAAGGGTTGCAGAAGAGCTCATGGCGGATTAAGATGAACAGCAACAATGAATAAACAAAAACAAGCAACCCAGATGCAACCCAGAAAGTAAAAACACCCAGAAAAGCAAAACCCCTAACACCGAAATCAAGCAAAATCAACACGCACACCAGCAGGGGAAAGAAGACTTACTGGAGACTAGGAGTTGAAAAATCAAACGAAGGATGTGGTGGCAAGGAACAAATCTGAAATCGCGAGAATCCTAGAGAGTAGTTGCAGGAGAAATTTCGAAGTGGAAAATGCCACACCCAAACACCCTTTTAAAGGGAGAAGAAAGGGGGCAGGTGAACAGACGCCCACTGACGCCGTTTCAGTAAAAGGACACGTGTCCCCCTGGCATAGGGGATCCCAAGAGTCACCTCGAGCCACTCAAACCAACCGCCAGAAAACAATAATGGCAAAACCCTTAAAAGGATTTCTCTCACCAGGGGGGGGACTCCTGATAGCATGGGGCGATAAAACTGGCCGTGTGGACCACGCGGCTAGTTGCCGCGTCCTCTCATACACCAACCCCCTAATGGTCCGTATGGCGTTCAGCGACCCGGGATAAGACCGACTCCCTAATAGAGCGGGTCCTGAAAAGCACCGACTGAAATAACTTGTACCACTTCAAGTCTCCTAACCCAAGGGACAGGTGGGCAGATCCCCATTGAACACGTGTAAGGACATGATGTGGTACCTGTAAAGGTGCCGCCGGGACAAATGCAGAGTGGAGGCCACAGAGGTCAGGTACAAGAGAGGGCCGCGGAGACAAGAGCAGGGTGAGTCCGCCGCCCAGCTGTGCCAGGAAGGGGGACCACTTCCAGCCAATGAGAGTGAACCGTACAAAATGGTTTGACAGGTCACACGGATGAACCCCTTATAAAAAAGGAAGATAAGGGACTCCCCAGGTATCTTTTTCAACAATACATCTTCTTTGTGTTCTCTTATTCCTTTTTCTTCCAAACCCTCTCACTTTGGCATCGGAGTGGACCCGGAGGTCACCCGGTCCTCAACCCCTTTTATTTTAGGTACACGGTCTTCTGGTGAGACCAGACAGCATTACCAGTCGTGAAGACCGCGTGAAGGTCACTTTCTTTTTAGGACTATCATGACTTAATTTATTTTTTTAATACTTTCTAATAAAAAAATTAAATACTTATTTCATGCTTATTGAATATAAAGGATAAATATATAAATAATTTTTTTGGTGAAGCAAATTTTTAAAGTTTTATTCGTGGTTTAAAAATGTGTAATTGAACAAATTTCTTAAAGTATGTCATAATATGATTATTTAAACCTTTAAATTTAATTAAATCAATTTTGCTAAGAATTGCCCACATATGTTCATTAATTCTTTTTATTAATTATCATGAAGAATATGAAAAATGACTTCAATTTATATAATATATTCAAATATTTGAATTTGAATAACCATGGATGTTCATATTTTTATCCAAAAATAAAATTTATCTCTTACTTATAAGATTTTTCTAAATTAATTTATTAATTAGTATCTTCTTATGTATTACAGTGGTCAATTGGCACATATATTTTAAGATTATTAAGTTTTATTTTAGTCAACTATTTAATATCTTACAATTTATAAGTATATAAAAGTACAAATTATTCTTTTGGAACCATTTGATTAGAAAATATTTCACTCAGGAATATGAATGAGAGTGGTTATTTCATTTTCTTAGTATTTTATTTAATCAAATTAGGTATGGAAAGGGAATCTCATTTTTCAAGGTACAGGAGTCATGATTGGTTCCCACCTTTCCACCATTACTCGTGATTGATTCACTAATTACCTATATATTTTTTTAATAATGTTTATTTGATTAGTTGGCTAACAAGCACGCCCAAAAAAGGGTCACCCATTATCTACTAATATTTCATGAAACTTTTATTTTATTAGCTATTTATTCGTTAGAAAAAAAAAAAAGGGAAAAAAAGAAAAAAAAAAAAGAAAACTAATATTTTTCATTCAAAAATGATGATGTGGCATATGTTTTTATCCATTAAGTATTCCAATAGTTTACCCATATTATTTAATAATTTTACATCAAGATTTAGATATCTATCATAAATTTTCTTTATTTTGTAATCTTTTTTAAAATTTATAATCACTATTTAATTAAAAAATATTTGTACTTTTCGAAAATTTTCAAAATTTTTCGCAAGAGCCTATTGTTTTTTTACTAACTAATTCGAAAATTTTCAGTTCAAAATTGATAAAAATGCTCTCTTATATGTCATGATTTAGTGCTAGTTATCTTTTTTTTTTTTTGCAAATCTTTGAAATCACAAGTCCTTTTTTTGATAAAAAAAAAAAGCATAATCCTTGATCTATTAAAGAATGGAAGCACAAGAGTGGAAACGTAAGGGTGGTTTTTTAAGTTTCCCCTTTTTAAATTTAACAAAAATACTCTAAATAAAATTTTTGCACCATATACACACCAACATTTTCATGGTAGTGTGTATTCATTCTGAAAGTAGAAAAAAAATCTTTTATTATTTTTTTTTTTTTTACATTTCTATTACAATTTTTTATTATTTAATATATATAGTATATATTCGAACTAAAACCCATTATATTTTATTATGAATCTTGATCACTTTAAGAATTTTATGTAAAGATTTGAATACTTTTCGACTCTTTTTGTGATTTTTTCCTTGAATTTAATGTGTGCCTCCCAACCCAAATATATAAGGTTACAAAAGTAATTTTAATTGATCCTCAATTTTAATAATTTTGAGCACCCTTCTTTAGCACTACTCATATAAAAGTAGATGTTTTATAATTTAGAGTCATGCTAAAGACTTTTGCAAGTCTCCTTGCCATACTTTGACTTGACTTTGTTAACCGTGCTTAATGTTTTATAGTTTAGAGCAATGTTATCATAACCGTACCGGACATCAAACCGGTGAAGCTACTGGTACGTGGTATAACCGGTTCAACCGGGTAATACCGGTGGTTATACCGGATTATTATTTTTTTTAAATATTATTTAAAAAATAAATAAGCTTATAAATTCATCAAACACAAGTTTCAAATATTTAATACTCAAAATAATTTCATGAAATATCCTAAAACTTCATCAATTTTAAATTTTAATGATAATTGATTTAAATTTTAAAATTTGAAAAATTTTGGTTTGAAACCAAACCGAACCAGAACCAAACAAAACTAATTTAGTTTGGTTCAAGTCAAACCGAATGTATATTGGTTTAATTTTGGTTTTTATAATTTTATATGTTTATTTTTTGGTTCGTTTTAAAACTTCATCAATTTTAAATTTTAGAGTCATGCTAATGACTTGTGCAAGTCTCCTTGCCCTACTTTGACTGACTTTGTTAACCGTGTTTAATGTTTTACAGTTAATTGATGGGTCATTTTCCTTGTATTTCAGACTATATTTTTAAGTTTACTTTTCCCGTTAAAAAAAAAAAGTTTACTTATTTGGCTTTTTTTCTTTCACCCGTTCACATGAAGAATCAGATTATCATACAGTTTTTCAAGTACAATATGCCTATTTATATTTTACACAGGATGGCAACTTTTACAAATATTAATAAAGTAATTTTCCAAATTTATAATTAATAGCAGTTTTTTCATCATATCAATGGAGTATGTATATATATGTGTGTGTGTGAGATACCATATTGATAATTTATCTATAATTGTACCGGTTCCAAGTCTTGATTTGATTTGTGCTGATATTTGGGAACTGAAAGGATCAACCGGATAATTATTGATAAATATCTAAAAAATGCATGCATATTATATAATAACTTTACAACAAGTTTTAAAAATTGGATATTTTTTGGTAATTTTTCTTTTTTTATGATTTTTTTTTTATTTTTTTGCATTATTAATTAATAAAAATATATCCACTTCCCAAAAAAATTCAAAACTTTCACACCAAGGTCTATTATACTTAACGAACAAACTTGAAAAATTTCAGGTGAAATTTTGAAGGATGAGATGCTCATTTGATTATATTATCCACTAAATTGCTTATTTGGTCATGTCATTCTCTTTTAGCCTTTATCTTATCTATTAATGTTCATTTGGTTGTGGTCTCTATCCACTGAATACCTATTTAATCACTGTTCTATTTACAAATGCCTATTTGACCGTTTTATATTATTTTAGATTCACATCAACTAAGATTTGCTCAAAATTATGATTAAACTGCTAATTTGTGTTGAAATATGTCATAAATGATACAAAAAGCATGTAAACCAAATGAAAATTCTGTGAATATAACACGGCTAAAAAGGTGTTTTGCGTACAGAAGACTTACAAGTCTTGCTGCTGCCCCACTACCTAGTGTGAAGTTTGATGTAAGATTATTCCACCAAAACATAAAACTAGATGTTTTATAGTCCTACCAATGACTTGTGCAAATCTCCTTGCCCTACTTTCACTTTCACTTTCACTTTCACTGTCTTGTTAACCGTGCTTAATGCGTTAATTAATTGATGGGTCAATTTCGTTGCAGTTGATTTAGACCATATTTTTAAGTTGGAAACGTTATTCAAACCAAACCAGATAGCTAATCGATGAGGTTTTTGGTTTGTGGTTCGAACGATCGAACCAATTTGAACCGTTAGATTAAACTGTATATTTATTTTTATTTTAAAAAATATCATTTAATTATTAATACAACTAATTTGTGATCTAACCATCCGGTTTGCTGATTTTACCACAGGTTGAAACATTTTAGATAGGGTTTTTACTAAAATCGTAATTTTTGATGTAATCGATTGGACCCATGACCGGTTTACAGTTTAATCGATCAAACCAATGATCCGGTTGGGTTCTGATAACATTGAGTTTAACGTTAACGTTTGAATAATGATTTTAATCCATCCCGTCCACTATTATTATGCCAAACCTTTATTTTTAACAGTTCAAAAGAGCTGGCTGAGATTCAAATCCAGGTCACTCGAGAACACATAGTTCGCTCGTACTTAAAGTTGCCAATTGGACCAAGACTAATTGGTTTGTGCCTACCAGACTTGAAGAATCAAATTATCAAAATAGAAACTAGAATACGATATACCTATTTATACTTTACACTGGGTGGCAACTTTTAGAAATATTAATAAATTAATTTTCCAAATTTATAATTCATAGTAGTTTTCATCATATCAATAAACTATAAATTTGATGCTTGTCGAAAAAAATAAAAATTCCTACTCTTGAAAACCAAAATCCCTAGTTATTATGGGGTAAGGTAAAGTTCAAAAATTTGGTTGAAGAAGTTTTTCTAAAGTTTAACAAATAAAAGTAAAAAAAAAAAGGTGTGTTTTGTAAAATAACAAAAGTTAATCAATGAAAAATATATATAAGAATAATTTCAGTTAGAAGGTAGATTCGAGTCTTGAATTGAACCACTTGATCATATAATAATAATAACTTTATACTATTTAAAAAAACTAGTTATCACTCAAAAAAACATGATATCAGATAGCTAGATATGCGTTCAGAAACTTGTTTGAAATTGTTTAATTGAACAGGATTAGTAAGAACTTTTTTTAATTATTTACCTAATTTCAAGTAAGTTTCAGAATTTAATTCAATAAAAAACATTAACATATTAAAAATATGCTACTTCTACTCAATAATCACACAAACATGATTATTTAAAGCACAAAAATTTAGTTCGCAACATATATTAAAAATTTGTCCATAACTAATCATGTTATTTGTTACTTAGATCGAGAGAAATAAATAATTAAGTATTTAAACACCTAATTAGAAAATTAATGACAAGTAAATAATTAAATCAAGAATTCAATTAAATCATGCAATACGAATAAGAACAAAATAAAATTGATTACTTAAAATTGATGAAGAAAAGTAGACACAAATGACTTCACAATTAATTGATTATTCCAAACCGAATTCCCCCAATCTAAAACTTAGAGTTTAGCTCTTTATGGCAAAAACAAAACATCAAAGGAAACATCTAGAAAGAACAACTAAAAATGGGTGAATTGAAAGATCATTCATGTTCTTGCTTTATTTTTCTAGAAAAGATAAAATTAAGGAAAGAGACATAAAAGAAAATAACCCTACTTAGAATTTATTATAGAAATCTTATTTAATCGAGAAATAAAGTAAAAAGTATATGTTCACAAGTCGGGCTTGGACAAGCTCAGGTCGGGCATGGTGGGTCTAAGTAAAGAAACACTGAGCCTAAGCCCAGCCTGCCTTAAATTTAGGCGGTCGGACAAAAAAAGCAGATCCCAAGTCCGGCATAGCCCACCCAATAATAATATATATAACATTAAAATTATACAATAATATAATATAATTTATAGAATAGTAAAAGGTGGGCCTAGCCCGCCCTATATTTGTAATCCCTGGCTACCCCTAAAATAAGCAGGCTTTTATAGGTTTAGGCTCAGGCTCAGGCTCAGGCTCGAGCCAGACTTTTCAATTTTTATCTGGCCAAGCCAGACCCAAGGTTGGTTGGTTTTGGCGGGCCTATGTACCCATGGACAGGTATAATCATAAACAAACTAAAAGTTGATACAAATATAATAAGTCTAATTAATAAGTTTTCTAATCCAATAAAAACACTCCACAGTTCGAATTTCCCTTAAGCCAGATCATGAATCAAGAATAGTTAGCTTTTTAGGCTTCTTTTCTTATCAATAATACACCATAAGCCATGTTCATGGGTTAAAATTCACAGTTCACCGTCTTTTGCACTTCAATCTTTAAAATTAATACTTTAAACTTCAAAATGAAATATGTTTCCAAAGCACCTACAAAACATAAAAATGAATAAATATAGAACTAAATAACGAATAACACAAAATAAAAATAGATAAATAAGACAAAAATATAAGAATAATTTGCAAACTTATCAAAATTAAATTAGTATACGCATGTCATATGCCAAATTGATAATTTATCTCTAATGCTATATTTTTAACTATTTTTGTCGTTATTGGAATGATATCTTTAAACTCGATTCTAATTTGATTAAAAAGTATCAACTACTTTTAATAAAACTTCTTTAAAAAATGCAACATGCTTTGCCAAAGTTTTTCCCACCCCAATTTTACTTGAGATAGCACTTTTTTTTTTTTTGTGTGATTATACCTTGTACACACATATGACAAATTAGATAAATAGTTTATGATAGGTGTCACGTGAAGGAGAAGGATCCCAAAGGGCATCTAAATCCTCTCAAATTGAGTTTCACTTGAACTCAACTTGAGAAGTTATCTTTAATACATTTCAATCATAAATCACAAAATCAATAGTTAGGATTTAATTATTCACTAAAAATATAATTTATGAAATTTAACTTTTAAATTTCAATTAATAATTTTGTAACTAATAATAGAGATTACAGTATATCCGATCTTTTGAGTTAAAGATCGAACTTGAAAGATTCCTAATCCGTTTTTTGATTTTGCTCTCTTTGCACATATTTGTTAAATTTTAATCTATAATTTAATAAATAAATTACAAATGATAAACATATCTGATATGAAAAATTGAATTGGTGATCAATGAGTTTTTACCAAGTTCAAACTAAATTGAAGAGATCTGATTCAATTTGGACTGAACTGAACTAAATTATATTTTATGTTTAGTTCGGTTGGTCTATGCTCACCCTATGGCCTCTACCAATTTTATATATTTCACACTATCTTATTTGTAACGAATATATATATATATATATATATATATATATATATATATATATATATATATATAAAATCGTATTCGCGTTGGGCAGGCGCAAGGGAAGGGCAGAGTCATAGCAGCAATAGCACGTAAATGGAGTGTAATTGTGGGTAAAAAAGGGGCACAATCCGCAAGTGTCAGATGTCGCATCGCATGTTAGTATTTTATATTAATTAACTTATTCTGGGTGGAGTGTGGGGCCTAGCTATTTGTATTATTTGCCCCATGATTGAAGGAATAAAGTTTCAGCTGATGAGGACCTTTAATTGAACTTCGTTAAAATTAAAAAAAAAAAAAAAAAAAAAAGAAAAAGAAAAAAAAAGGACCTTTAATTGAAAGCAGAATTACTAAATGACATTTTTGTGAGATTGATTAAGCGAGTGTTTGACGAAGTTATTAAGGACCAAATCAACTGAAAAACTAGAGTTTAGTCTCCTTCTAAATGGAGGAAATTTACAAAAGATGAGATCGACATCTGATCGGTTGAAGGTTCAACAATGCCAACTGGTCTTACTTCTGGTTCCGGTGGTTGCAGTTGATGATATCATATTTAGTTATTAACATATTGTGGATACTGACTTTTGTAAATTGTAGATATTCTTTTCACCCTATGTAACTGTGCAGGGCCGTCTCAGAAATTTTCGAGACCCTGGACGAAAACTGAAAAATGGGCCCTTATAAAACAAAAATGTATTCGATTTCTTTGAACAACAAATTTAACGTTTCATTTATAAACTATAAAAAAACATTACCACACTTTGACAAATGTATATTTCATTAAACTTACTTCATTATCACGTGAAAATTCTCGTCCTCCGAGCATTTTTTGAAGCAAATTCATCAATCAAATCCTTATAAGCAACTTTATCCAAAACCTCATTCTCGATTGCCACCAAAGCTAGTCCATTAAGCCTTTCCTGTGACATAGAACTACGCAAGTAAGACTTAAGCAATTTTAACTTTGAAAAACTTCTTTCGGCAGTTGCAGCTGTTACTGGAATGGTTAGCAATATCCTATATGCAATAATTGCATTAGGAAAACAATCAACACGTTTCAAAAATTTTAAAATATCAAGAGCCCCCAATTTTTCTTTAGGCAAAAATTCTTGAAGTAATTTCAACTCCACATACAAGTTATAACCATGAATATCACATTCATCACCATTCTTAAGTGCATCTTCCAAACGGCTACAACAAGACTTTAAATTCGAATCATCTAGTGAATGCAATTTGTCAGAACCAAATAAAAAACCAAACACATTTTCATATTGTTCATATTGTTCAAACCTCCAATCAAGTGAGACAATTGCTTGATCAATGATGCAATTAAAATAATTAATTCTAAAAGATTCTTCTGCAGATTGTGGACTTTCATCATCTAAAGTCTCATCAAATTGCATTTTTCTTTTAACTCGGCGCCTTTGAGGAAAAATTGGATCAATTTCCATATCAATTGCAAATTCTTTAGCAACTTCAACAGCATTAGAAAAACCATTTTCTCTATACTCCTTAAAAAATGAAATCAATTTTTTCACATTTTCAATAGCAACACAAACAAGCATATCTTTCGATTATAATTTTTTGCTAACTAAATTAACAGCATACAATAAATCATACCAAATAACAATAGCCACTATAAACTCAAAATCACCAAGCTCATTATTGGCTAATGATTTAGCTCCGATTCTTATTTTAGAATCATTATCACTTTCAGCAACTTGAAGCGAAGCTTCTCTTATATCTGAAATTTGAAATCTTATTGCTTTTACACTATCTACACGACTCTCCCAACGAGTAGAAGACAATGATTTAGGAGTTAAATCTTTCACATTATTTTTCAAAATCTGCCATCTTTTTGTGGAATTTGCAAATATAGTGTAAATGCGTTGGATTATACCAAAGAAGTCCCTTGCTTTTCCAGATTTGTTAGCCATGTCACACAACATTAAATTAAGGCTATGGGCACCACAAGGAGTATAAAAAGCTCTACGATTCAAATCTAAAAGTTTTCTTTGCACTCCTTGGTTTTTTCCTTTCATATTTGACCCATTATCATAGCTTTGTCCACGCACATCATCTATATCAAGTTCAAGAACATCTAATTCATGTAACAAAGCATCAAAAAGTCCCTGCCCAGTTGTGTCATTCACATTCAAAAATCCTAAAAATGATTCCTCTATGCTAACACAATTTGAAGTAACATCCACATATCTTAAAATTAAAGACATTTGCTCTTGGTGGCTAATATCAGGAGTACAATCAAGTATCACAGAAAAATATGTAGCCTCTTTTATTTTTTTAACAATTTCAGATTTAATTGCACATGCAAGCAAAAGAATCAACTCATTTCGGATGTTGTGACCAAGGTAATGAATATGAATCTCATCACCAGTAATACGACGAACATGCTCCTGCATAATAGGATCAAACTCAGCTAACATTTCAATTAATCCCAAGAAATTTCCATTGCTATTTTGATGCAATTTCTCATTAGTACCACGAAATGCTAGATTATGTTTTCCAAGAAACTTTCCAATTGAAATAATTCTCAACAAAACATTTTTCCAATGCTCTTTCTCTTTCTCAAGTTGCTTTTGAGCTATTTTGTCAATAGTTGTATTCTTTTGAAGTCTTAGACGCAAATCATACCAAGTAGCCATATTTTGGACATGCTCCATACTAGTTTCATGCTCTCTAATTCTAACACAAAGATGTGCCCAATCACTAAAACCCTGGTTTGCTAATTGACCTTTACCCGACTCTTTATTTTTCTTAAATAGTTTACAACAAAAACAAAAAACTCGATCAAGTTCTTTTGAATATACAAGCCAATCTCTATCACATTTTTCTCCATTTGGTAGGACTCTAGTGTAGAATGAGGCAGAAAATTGTCTTCCGATTTTATCTTTTACCCCTTTCACAATAGACAAGTCTCTTTTAGGACCCTTTAACGCTAAAATATCAATCATTTCAGAATTTAAAGCATCCCAATTTTTTGGATCAAATATGTCAACTTCATGATTGGCAATGTTATTAAAAACATCAGCATCATCAAAATTAACATCAAAACTATGCATAACATTATCAGGCACAACTTCATCACTAGAGGCATTTTTCTCATTTGCATTCACATCATCATCCCCAAAACCATTGTTATCAATTAAAGGCACATTATCATCAATATTAACATCATTAACATTGGCATTATCAACACTAGAATCACCAACATTCTGATTTTTAGACAACACTTGCAGTTCTTTAACAAAAAATTTATCAAGTGCTCCTCTTTGGGATTGAGTTAACTCGTCAATTTTTTTTTTCTTTTTACGCTTTTCCCATCCAGATTCATATTTTCTTTTAAACATAATTTCAATATAAAAAATAATAACAAGAGTAAGAGCAATACAACCTGATTTTGGAGCGAAATTTCCAATTTCTTTGTTCTTCCCAAAATAAAATAATCAACTAAATAGATTGAAACTGAACAAATAAAACATAAAAAAGATAAATTAGAATAATAATTTAAGCAATTTAATTTTATATTTACATATGTCAAACTCAAACCCTAACTAAAAAAATAAAACAAATAACACGGAAACAAAAATAATATATACAAATTGAAAGGAAAAAAATAAAAATTTAAATAAAACTAAAACATACCTATTCAAATGATAATGAAATATTGAAATTCAAAGATTTTGGGTAGCTTTTTAAGAATCAAAGATAATGGATGGGGGGATCAAATAAAAACAATTGGTAGATATTAGAGAGAAGGAGTGGAGTGAAAAGTGAGAAAAAGAATAATGATGGTGGGTAATGGATGGAATGGAGAAGAGGCTGCAATTTGGGCAAAAAACAAATTGAAGGTTGCAATTTGGGCAAACAAATCGCATGGAGGGAGAGGCTACAAGTTAGGTTTTCTTTTATTTTTTTTTTCCAAACCTAGGCACCAAAACGACGTCGTTTTGGTGCCTAAGCTTTAAAAAAATTATTAGCAGTGGGTGGGCTTGACCCAGCCTGCCCACTGCTTGAATTACTTTTTTTTTAAACCAGGCACCAAAACGACGTCGTTTTGGTGCCTGGTTTAAAAAAAAAAAATAATTGAAGCAGTGGGCGGGCTAGGTCAAGCCCACCCACTGCATCTCCATCATCTTCTTCTTGAAAGAAGAAGAAGATGAACGGCAACAACAGCAGCTGCTGTTGTTGCCGGAAAACTTGGGGGGGCCCCTGAATTTTGGGGCCCTGAGCAACCGCTCAGGGAGCTCCCCCCAAGAGCCGGCACTGTAACTGTGACATTTTCACATCCAAATTAAACGCGACTAACTTGTTTGTGGCCCTAAGTTGTGGTTACCTACCAGTCACTACAGTTATGTTTCAAAGCAATCATCCATTTACCTGCTCTGTTCTTGTTCATGTTCTTCACCTCCTCCCATTTATCGCCGCCATCAAAATCGTGCCGCCGTACAAGCCCACTTATATCATACTCCTCACCTGTGGCGCATCTTCTAGCTCAACTTCACTAGACGGAAGATATTGGGATGGCGATGCCCATTCCAAATTTCTTCCCTTCAACTATGACACCTTCTCAATTGCCTCTACAGCCACCCAACAAAATCCATCCATCCCACAGGTTCCATATACGACAGCTCGTATTTTCAATTCTGCATTTACGTACTTCTTCCCAGTGTCTCCAGGCCCAAAGTTTGTTCGTCTCTACTTCAATCCTGCTGCTAATTACTCTAATTTTACCCCATCCGAATCCTTCTTCTCCATTAAAGCCAACCATTACACACTCCTCAACAATTTCAGTGCATTTTTCGCAATCTCAACAATTCACCCTCGGGTTGACTATGTTATCAAAGAGTTTATTGTTGCAGTAGGAGAAAACCAAACGCTTAACATCACAATTAATCCATCCCCCAAATATACTGCCTTTATTAATGGTATAGAAATCGTTTCTATGCCGGACCGCCTTTATGCAGGCGGGGATGGAATCCCAGTGAAATTAATTGGGACCAATCAATTTGTGCATTTGGATAACAGTTATGCTTTTGAAACTGTTTATCGCATAAATGTTGGTGGAGCATCTATTGATGGCATAATTGATACTGGAATGTTCAGGAATTGGCTTCAAGATTCTGATTATATCTATGGTAAAGCAGCAGGATTGGTGTCTAAAAGCCTTGATAATGTTTCAATAAAGTATACAAGCAATACACCAGCTTTCGTTGCTCTGGAATTGGTATATAGAACCATGCGTTCAATGGGTAGTGATGCAATGGTTAACCTGAATTACAATCTGATGCGGGCCACAAGTTGTATAAAGGATCAGCAATTCAACTTGAAAACAATTACTTGTCATGGAAATAAATTAAATATATATTTTAAATTGTATCTTTATTTTAATTGCAATTATTTTATAATTCGGATTAGGAATAGATTTTATTGTAAGGATCCTAAATTGATAAGGATTCCTATTTTGTTTGCATTTTAATTTATTTAGTATTTTTTTATTTAGGAAGTTTAGACTATTTAGAAATTTTTATTATTTAGGAGTTTTATTATATATAGGGTAGTTTGCCTATAAATAGGCTTTTATTTCCCAATTGTAATCAGTTTTCATTATTCAATAAAATTTCTGGTTTATTCCTTTACCCTGCTTTTGTGAATTTTGCGAAATTCAATTAGTAGAAGACTAAACTCCAGCAATGTGCGCGATCAACGAACTTTAGTAGTTGTTAGGGTTTGGGTATTCTTAGAATCAACAACCCCTTTCAATTTGTATCTTTTGTTCGAGTTTCCGCTGCATCACAATCTCACTTGGACATTCTCAGTGGATGGTGGGTTCACTTATCTTGTTCGTCTTCACTTTTGTGAGACCCGACTAGAGATTCAAAATGATGGGGAGGAGATATTTTCAATATTCATCAACAACCAAACAGCAGAGGATGAAACAGATATAATTTACTTGAGCGGCGGTAACAGTGTTTCGGTGTACAAAGATTATGTTGTTTGGGTACCAAATGGAAGTCTCTGGCTTGCTCTCCACCCAAAAAATACAACGGATGCTATAACTAATAATGCAATTTTGAATGGTTTAGAGATTTTGAAGTTGAGTAATTCAACTGGCAGTTTAGCAGGATCCAATCCTCCACCAATTGGAGTTCCTTCACCAAGTTTGAAAGAAAAGACAAAAAGCGAATCAGGCCCTGCCAAAGTGATCATCATTGTTGGACCAGTGCTTTTTGGTATATTAGCAATCTCTCTTGTTACTTCTTTCTTTCTATGTAAACAGAGAGTGCAACAAGTCTCAGGTCAGAGCATCGTGGCAAAATCGTTTCAGCTGCCTTCTAGGCTCAACACCACAAATGATTCACTGAGACCTCGTAACCATTTCCGGCAATTCTCCATATTTGAGATTGAAGTTGCTACTGCCAAATTTGATGATGAATTTGTGATTGGCTCCGGCGGATTTGGAAATGTCTATAAAGGTCTCATCGACGATGGAGCCACTCCAGTAGCTATCAAGCGTTTACATTGGTCATCAAAACAAGGGGCTCGCGAGTTCAAAACAGAGATACAATTACTGTCAGAGCTTCGACACAAAAATTTGGTATCTCTTATCGGATTCTGCAATGATCCTGGTGAGATGATCCTTGTCTATGAATTTATGCAGCGTGGAACACTTCGCGACCATCTTTACAAAACCAAAAATCATCCTCTTCAATGGAAACGGAGGCTGGAAATCTGCATAGGAGCTGCACGAGGGCTGTATTAGCTCCATATAGGTACGAAACACCCAATCATTCACCGCGATGTCAAGTCAACAAACATATTAGTTGACCAGAACTGGGTGGCCAAGGTTTCAGACTTCGGTCTATCACGAACTGGACCCACGACTCAATCACAAACCCGCGTTAGCACTGTAGTGAGGGGTAGTTTTGGATACGTAGATCCAGAATATTATCGCAGGCAGCAACTCACTGAAAAATCTGATGTGTACTCGTTTGGTGTGGTTTTGTTTGAAGTATTATGTGCTAGACCAGCAGTAATTCAAGGGCTGCCGAGAGAGCAAGTGAATTTGTGTGATTGGGGTAGAATCTGCTACAGAAGAGGAGCACTTGGTCAAATAATGGACCCCAATTTGATTGGTGATATTGACCCTGTTTGTTTGGGGAAATTTGGTGAGATCGCTGAGAGTTGTTTGCGTGATCAAGGAGCGGAAAGGCCAACAATGAGTGATGTTGTAATGGAACTTGAGTTGGCATTGCATTTGCAAGAGACTGCTGAGAAAAAAAGGATTCGAGTCGATGCAAGAAATAAGGAGCATGAAAGTCCATTGTTGATGCGTAGAGAAGCTGCTCTAACTAGTACTACAATTACTACTGATGACGATGACGACAGCGACAACTTGTTTACTGGTTCATATGGAGAAAAGGAGGAATCTGGGAGCACAATCAGTAGTGGTGGGAGGAGTGTTGCTCAATCTGATCCTGAGAGGTTGAGGCCTTACACTATGTTTTCTGAACTTAGAAATGAGATAGGAAGATGATGAAATTGACAAGGTAGAGTCGATACATACTGTCTACTAAATTTTCTTACATTATCGCCATTTGTAATATGGCAATGTGGGAGTCTTACATACTGTCTTGCTTTTCCTCTTTGAAACGTATACAATTGTAATTTAAGATATCTTATCGAAACAATTATCCATGGATGCTTGTACTAAATGATAAAAAGAGAAAAAATGCTTCTTCTTCTTTTCTCTATACATATATATCCTAGCATTATGTTGTTTTCAAATTTATGGTTCTTGATTTTAGTTCCGTATTTGCTCTAGTTCTTGATTGATATTTGAGTGAAGATCAGTTCTGAAGATTTTATTTGCTGCAGAAGGTTTAAGATACAATTTTTTGGTCGATGTGTGAGTAAGTTGTGGTTGATTAATTAGGTTGTAATCAATATTGGAAAGTTTTAGTTTTATGGTTATATTTCCCTCATCATATATATTTTTATTGTCTATGTTTGATTGGAAGAAAGGGTCAGTAGGAGGGGAATTTAAAACTCTTTAATAGCCTTTTGTGACTACCTTTCCATATCTTTTTTATTGTTTTATCATTTGAGGCATATTTGGTTAGTATTGGAATCAGCATCTTTTTCGTCTAGCATAGTGCTGCAATTTTTGTTACTGACAAAGTGTTTGCATAGATATTTTGTTCTTACTTCTGAAGCTTGAAGTATATTGGATTTTATGTGGTGTTTGAAATTTAAAATATGAGAGGTAACTTGTTTGAATTTTTTTTTTTTCGGGCATGTTAAGCATCCCAAATTTAGAAGCCATTTTGGATTTTGCCACAAAAATGCAGATGCTCCGCCCATATGTCCACAGAAAAGGTTTGTGTATACACAGCATGTTGGATTGTTATGATGGGAAAAATATACAGACCACGACAATAATAAATGCAGAATAACTCTTCGTTGTGAGTCTTTTCCCGACTCGTATGAATCTTTGAGGAAACTAACAATTAGAGCAACACCAACAACAAAATGAAGCAATGCACAACACAAAAATGCAAACTTTTTATGTGAAAAACCCTCTCAAACCGAGAAGTAAAAACCACAGGACCCTTAGGCCGCTTAATCTTCCACTATCAACCAATAACGGGCAATTACAACAAGTCTTCCCTAGATGAACTAGAGGCATACAACATCAATCTTCATATTCTAGGAATAAATGATCAAGAACTATGGAAACCAAACAAAAAGAGAGAAAAGACCAAGAACAAACCAAATTACACACAATCTGCCCCTTGGACGAAAATGACCTCCAGATTTCCAATGATGATCTCCACTGTTCAGATTGAAGACACGGATGTCAGGAACACTCTGCTTCAATTTCACGACAATCCAACAATCGAAATTCAAGAAACGCCAAAATAGTGCAACTGGTAAATGGTGGAGAAAATGGGTTTGAAAGCTTTTTTTCTCTCTTTCTTTTCTTTCTTTCTTTCTTTCTTTCTTTCTTTTGTTTTTTTTTTGGCCACTTTTTCTTTTATTCTCTACCTCTTAAAGATAACCTTTTTAACTCTTATATTTGTATCCTACTATAACCTTTAGATCCTAAAGGGTAGCTCCTAAAGGGTAGCTCCTAAAGGCTTCCTTAAGGTAGAAAACCTAACAAATCTCCCCCTTTCTAACTATAAGGAAGAACTCGCCATCCCATCGATCGAGCAACACACCTTTAGCTTCTCCTTAGCTAAAGCCTTTGTTAACATATCGGAACCATTATCATCGGTATGAACTTTGTCAAGTTCAAACAACCCTTTTTCAAAAGCATCTCTAATCCAGTGATACCTCACATCAATATGCTTTGTTTTTTAGTGGTAAGTAGAGTTCTCGGCGCTTTGGTTATTAAAAAGAACAACATAGCATTGTTGCTTGAAACGAAGCTCCTATAAAACATAACTTCTATTTGATTGCTTCCGTTGCTACTATATACTCGGCCTCTGTTGTAGAAGTGCAACACATTTCTGCAACCTTGATTGTCATGACGCAGCTCCCCCTACAAAAGACATCAAATAACTAGAAGTAGACTTCAAGTTATCCTTGTCTCTTGCTATATCAGAATCCTTGTACCCAACCAGCACTAGCTTTCCATTCCCAAATGTAAGACCCAATTTGGAAGTACCGTAAAGATATTTGAATATCGACTTAACTGCTTCCCAATACTTCCTAACTAGATTTGACAAAAAAACGGCTAACAACACCAACCGCATGAGCTATATAAGGCCGTGTACACACCATGGCATACATCAAACTTCCTACTATTGAGGCATATGGAGCTCTGTCCATCTCTTCCTTCTCTTTCTCAGTAGAAGGGCAATCTTTTACAGTTATCTTAAAGTTGGTAGTAAGAGGAGAACTGACCACTTTAGCTTTGTCCATGTTAAACATGCAAAGAACCTTTTCAATGTACTTTTCCTGTGACATATGCAACTTCTTGGCAACCCTATCTCTAGTGATTTTAATGCCAAGAATCTATTTTACTGGCCCTAAATCCTTCATAGCAAAAGGAGTTACTCAACTGTTGCTCCAACTGGGCTATTCTTCCAGCAGTTTTGCCAACAATTAATATGTCATCAACATAAAGCAATAAGATGATAAAATCATCATCAGCAAATTTTTGAAAAAAGACACAATGATCTGAAGTAGTTTTCTGGTAGCCTTGCTCCGCCATAACAGACTCAAACTTCCTGTACCACTGCCTTGGTGATTGCTTCAAACTATATAGATGCTTTTGAAGTTTACACATATAATCCTCTTTGCCTTTCATCTGAAAACCTTCAAGCTGCTGCATGTAAATCTCCTTGTCCAAATCACCGTGGAGAAATTCAGTCTTGACATCCATCTACTCAACCTCCAAAGCAAGGCTAGTAGCTAAAACCAAGAATAACACAAATAAATTCCATTTTCACAACTGAAGAGAAAATCTCATCAAAGTCAGAGCACCTCTCTTCTGACTGAATCCCTTAACCACCAATCTAGCTTTGTACTGTGCCTGTGAAGAGTTCTCTTCTTACTTCACTTTGTACACCCACTTGTTCTTCAAAGCTCTCTTGCTCTTAGGTAACTTCACCAACTCAAATGTATTATTCTCATACAAGGATTTTATTTCATCTTGCATGGCATCAATGCACTTCTTCTTGTGTTCATTTTCTATGGCTTCTGCATAACTTTTAGGTTCTCCCCCATCAGTCAACAACACATACTCATGAACAGAATACTGTGTGGAAGGATGATGGTCTCTAATTGACAGCCTAAGTGGAATAAATGGTGATGCATCTGGTCCTGGTAACTCATCATAGACAATCTCATCCATTTCAGCTTCCTGTGGAGCATTAACATCAGTACCTTGTCGATCAATAGTGTGATCATCATCTCTTATATGTGTGCCAACATGCCTAGGAGGAACTAGATCCAGATTAGTAAGGTCATCAGTAGGCTGAAGAACTGTCTCATGCTACAGTAGAGAATCATCAATTAGCTGAGAAACTGCTTCAGGTTGCTGTAGAAGATCATTAGTAGGCTAAGGAATTGCTTCAACCTTCTGAACATCTTTAAAAGTCTAATCTTCCATAAATATAACATCTCGGCTTCTCACAACTTTCTTTGTGAATGGATCATAAAGCCTATAACATCTTATCTATAGCCAAGGAACACACATTGCCTAGTCTTCACATCAAGCTTAGATCTCTCATCTTTAGGAATATCACAAAGGCTTTACATCCAAAGGCACACAAGTGATCATAAGAAACATCTTTGCCATGCCAAACCTTGTCAGGAACATCAAAATGCAAAATAACATAGGGTGTTAGGTTCAAAACATGTACAACAGTACTCAAAGCCTCACCCCAAAATGATCTAGGCAATCTTGCATGTGACAACACACATCTAACTCAATCAACCAATGCCCTGTTCGTCCGCTCTGCTAACCTGTGGGGTCTTAAGAGGAGTCCTTTGGTGCTGAATACCTTGCTGTCTGCAATAGGCATTAAAGGGACCTATGTATTCACCTCTATTATCTGTTCAAATACACTTAAGCTTCTTTCTATTCTGTCTCTCAACAAGAGCTTGAAACTGCTTAAATGCCAATAATACTTTATCCTTACTTTTCAAGGTGTAAACCCACATATTCCTTGAATAGTCATCAATGAATGTAACAAAGTAAAGAGAAGCACCAACTGTCCTTATGGACATTAAACCACAAATATCAGAATGCACCAAATCAAGTATGTTCTCCTTCATAGAAGGAGGATGGAAGTGACTGGAGACTCTCATCTATTTACCTACCAAGAAATCAGAACATCTCTTTAAGTGAATGTCATGCACACCAGATAGCAATTTCGTCATGGACAATATAGACACGCCTTTTCACTCATGTGAGTAAGTCTCCTATGCCACAAGTCAACTGCATCAATATTCTCCACTGTATTAACAATGCTTTTGGAGATCTTTGGTTGCACCCGGTACAACTTAGAATGTTTGCTACCTCTTACCATAATAAACAAAACCTAGAATGAGCTTTCATTGTTCATTACCAAAGCCATTATGGTAACCATCATCATCAAGCAAGCCTGTAGATATCAAATTCAATCTCATATCTGGAACATGTTTCACATTATGCAAAACCAACTCGATCCCAGTGTCAAACTTTAAACAGACTTCACCAACACCAGCAGTCTTTAATAGCATATTGTTATCGATTTATACATCACCAAAGTCACCTAGAGTGTAATATGAAAAATGGTCTCTTCATGATGTAACATGACATAAAGCACCACAATCAATCACCCAACTTGAATTATCATATGCAAGATTAACAACATCACAATCACATTAAATCAGGAGATTACCAGTAGTAGCAGTGATAACATCATTTTCTTTACCACTGTCATCTTTCTTCTGATTGTTCTATGTACCTTTCTTCTTCTCCTTCGCCTTTTCCTTTTTTAGCATTCTGCAATAACTTCCGGTATGCACTATTTTTCCACAATGGTAGCACTCAATATTGGCAAGCTTACCCTTAAAACTGCTCCATTGATTCCCTCTATTACCCAGACTTCTACTATGGCTTTTCCCCCTTCTTTCTGTAACCAAGACTTCTGACTGCAAAGAGGAACCCTATGACTTATCTTCCAATCTCTTTATTCAGAATACTACCCTTGGCTAACTCAAAGGAAACAATACCATTGAGAGCAGAGTTATACAAAGATGTTCTAAATGTCTCCCAAGAATCTAGTAATGTACTAAGAACCTACAAAGCCTGTATCTCATCCTCAGACTTGATTCCCATTCCCTCAAGCTGATTCATAGTTCCCTGGAAGGCATTCAAGTGATTTATCAATGGGCTTCCATCTTGATACTTCAAATTTGTCATTTGTTTGATCATAAACAACTTGTTATTCCATGTTTTTCTAGCATACAGCTCCTTAATCATGTTCCACAACTTTCATGCATCTCTCGCACCAATGATAAGGTTCAAAACATTATCGTCTACCCATTGTCTAATAATCCTGCAAGCTTGCCGATGCAAAATAGTCTCCATTCACACAAGTCCAATAATAATATATCAACAACCAACAACTCTGATACTAATCTGATGGGAAAAATATACGCACCACAACGGCAATAACAAATGTGAATAAATCTTCATTGTGAATCTTTCCCGACTTGAATGAATCTTTGAAGAAACTAAAAATTAGAGCAACACTAACAACAAAATGGAGTAATGCATAACAACACAAACATGCAAGCTTTTTATGTGGAAAACCCTTTCAAACCGGGAAGTAAAAATCACAGGACCCTTAGGTCGCTTAATCTTCCACTATCAACCAATAATGGACAATTACAACAAGTCTTCCCTAGATGAACTAAATGCATACAACATCAATCTTCATATTCTTGAAATAAATTATCAAGAAGTATGGAAACCAAACAAAATGGGAGAAAAGACTAAAAAAAAGAACCAAATTACACACAATCTGCCTATTGGATGAAAATACCCTCCAGACCTCCAACGATGGTCTCCACCATTCAAATTAAACACATGGATGTCAGGAACACTCTGCTTCAATTTCACGGCTATCCAATGGTTGAAACTCTAGCAAATGCAAAAATAGTGCAACTGTTAAATGGTAGAAAAAATGGGTTTCAAAGCTCTTTTTGTCTCTTTCTTTTCTTTTTTTTTTGTGCCACTTTTTCTCTTATTCTCTACCTCTTAAAGATAACCTTTTTAACTCTTATATATATATCCTACTATAAACCTTTAGCTCCTAAAGGCTTCCTTAAGGTAGAAAACCCAACATGTTATGTATCTTTTTAACCTTGAATTAGAAAAAACAAAACAACAATTTGAAGATAAGTAAATCAAGTCAAATTTCAAGATTCTATGTTGAAGCAGATCCAACAATTTGAAGAGAGGTATTTAAAGATGCTTAAGCAGAAATTGAGATCATCTTTTTTTACAAAGCTATTTTTTCATCATTCAATTGATGCACAACAAGCCATAATCCGTGATCATCACAGTGAGTCGATGAGCTACTTATCTCAGATCATGAGTTATACAATCTTTAGTGAAGGCAAGTACAATAAGAATTAAAAGTTTCTAATTTATTTATTCTGATCGATTGCTCTATAATTAGTTAGGCATGATATATTTCTATTTAAAATGCATGGTCTAGTCTATATATTTCTATTTAAAATGCATGGTCTAGTCTATGTTTGTTATGTCTTTTTTTTTGTGTATAAGTAAACAAAGGCCTAACCTTAAAAGGTACCTCTAAGGGTTAGGATTGCTTCATCACTATAAAGAGCAATATAGCTCCATAATCAAGCGATATGGGATTCCAATAATATATGTCCTTAAATGCTCTGCGTGTTGTGATTGAAATGTTGAATATATGTTGTTCACTAAATTCTTTAAGACATATTGATTATGGAATGTAACTGACTACGAATTTTATGAGTTGAGTGAAGTGAATTTGGATTAGATGGTTTTGTTTCCTTCTTAGTATGATTCCATGAAATATTTTTTAATATGAGCTAAGATCAAGTTTGTTAAAATTTTTTAGACCCCATATGACCCCAATATATTATACATAACTAAGCAGTGGAGTAGTAGAAGTAAATGTAGCTAGTGAGCTCCCACAAGCATAATAATCTGTATGCATGACAGATGTAATGGAAAATAAAGCATAATAATGAAAAGGCCTAATACATCCAATACCCCCTGAACTTGGCCTCAAATCCAAATGACACCCTGAACTTCGAGAACGTCCAATTTGTCCCCTAAACTTGGCTAAACCGAACCATTTTGTTCTCTGGATTTGACTAAACTAGACAACTGAGGGTGAGTGTGTTCTATGCACCACCATGTGTCAAATTCAAAAAGTCAACCCAATCAATACTGGATACGTGGCTCCTTGTTGCAAAAATTAAAAAAAAAAACCCTTACACAATTTCCTTAAACTCCCTCCTTACTTTTTCTTTTTTTCAAATACATCATCTTCCTTATCCTTCTTTATGTCTCTTTTTAATTCTCAAAATTTTTTTTTACTTTAAGAAACAGATCCAATTGACTACTTTTCTTCTACAAGTAACACACAAATAGACTAATTTTTTCATATCCAATTAAGCATTTGCAGAATTAATCAAATAGAGAAATTGAGATGGAAACTGAAACATTATTAGCTGATTTCTAGTTACTTTTGATCTTTCTTTTCTTTTATTCATATCAAATTGCATCGCCATTGACACCACCACCATCACATCTACAAAGACTACCTAAAAACAACTAGCAATTCGGCCACATATTCGAAACTCTATTACAATTTAAAGAACATGAATATAACCAAAATGGTAATTAAAGTAAGAACCCAACAAATACAAATCCAATTCGGATTCAAACCGAAAAAAAATTCAGAACACTTCAATCAAGTTGAAAATTGCCGAAAATCAATTTCATTTATGTAAACAGAGAATCAATTCCATTTATCCAACATCAAACAAATTCAACATTAAACCCTAACTTAATTTCAATTGAAATAAAATAAATACTGAAAATTGCTGAAAAATTGCCAAAAAATCATGCCTTCATTGTTCACTATTTGCTGGCCATATGTGTTTCCATTTGTGCTTGCTATCATTGTCGTCCTACATAGCCTTGCTTGAGCTTTCACTATGTTTTCAAATAAAAAAAAGGATGAACAGAGAGGGATGAATAAAGAGGCCAGTGCTAGCTCAGTTCGCCATCGTCGGTGTTGGGGAATTAATAGCACAAAAACAAAATAAACGCAGCGGATAAAAGATTAATCCCCACCAAGGACCCATGTACATTGCATTGAATCGGAAGGAGGGTTAAAGAATTACCTTAATTCTTTGTAGTTTGAATCACTTAGGAACCAAATTAGCTTCCCTCTACGGTTGATCCACACGGAGCAATTCGTTCACCGCGTGCTAGCGCCGGGATTGAAGAACGATTCTTCGAACGAGAGAAGACCAAAGTTTCAAAAACCTTGGGAGATGGAGAAGGAAGAGATTTCGGCTGGCACCATGGAGGCTGCAGAAAAACCGCATCATATGTGTAGGCTAGGGTTAGAGATTTTAGGTTATAAAACTTCCTTTTATATCCATTAAACTTAATTATAATTATAACTTAATACCCTTATTAGTTATAATTATAAATTAACCCACACAACTTAATATTAATTCTCAATTAATATTAAATCAATTCCATTCTCCATCATACACATATGTATATTGATATTATAATTAATTATATCTCTATATAATTAAATTATAATATGTAGCATACTTTATGCAATATTAATCATATTAATATTTATATATACATATAGATATATAAATATATATATCATTATATATATATTTATTCTCTTTCTCATTCATAAATTATTATCCAATAATAATTTATACCCGAAAAGATGAACTTCATTTTGCTCTTTGTGTGTGACCCCATAGGTTCATATTAATTGGCAATAAGGAAATTACCATAATGTCCTTATAGGTCACAAGCGGACTCTAGCAAGCCATTACGACTACCCAATTAACATGATTGGAATGATCCAATACCTATTTATAGAATGTCATATTCCCTTTTGTCTCTTTGATATCATGATTAATCATAAGACATGGTACACTTGTCAATCTTATATAATTAATCATATGCTTTCTCGATCTCAAAGTAAACTGTTTAGACAAATCAATTGATACTCTATCAATTATTTGAGCACGGCCATGCATTTAACAGTCTTACTTATCGAGGGGCCCAGTGATATCGCTCTCTTGATAGAGAGGGACAAAATCCCATATCTGTCACTCACATCCTAAAGCATGAGTCATATTGTACCCAATCACAGCCTTTATAACTACTCTGTTACAAGCAGCGTTTGACTGCGTCAAAGCACAACATGAGTTCATCTCGGAATCAATGGTGACCTCAGGTCAAAGGAATCAGCTAATGACACTACTATAATCAAGATCAGTTGTGACACATGACCATGAACTTGATCTCATAGTGGGTCTCCAGTAACATGTTCTCTAACATATTACCCGTGAGTATAATCTGTATCTGTATACACTATATTCATCTTATGAATATCCATTATCACTCACACTAGTCTTAGTTTGTTATTATTCCCATAATAACAATCGACTAGGGATATTTAGAATAACACGATTTATTCATGGATACTTATCATAAATGCTAACATACAAACATAAATGATAATATTAATCTACACTAGATTAATCTTAGAAGTCAAATTACATAATCCAATATTGGCCTTAGGGCACAATCTCCAACAATCTCCCACTTGCACTATGGCCAATCATACATGTATCTCATACCCATTGACCTACATGACTTTCATGTATTCACTCGTGCAGGAGTCTTTGTCAGTGAACTATTAATTTTACCTTCCGTTGTTACTTTACACATTTTCACTCTCTCTTTAGAGACAGCCTCTCTAAATTAGTGAAAAACGCCTAAGTATATGCTTGTGTCATACAAGGTTCTTACGCATTGAACTATTGTCCCTACAATAGTCTCACAGGATAAGCAATGCTTAGAACAAAACACAACATTTTGTGATGAACTTCTTCATCCAAAATTTCCTTTATATCATATGTAACAATATACTTTGACTACTATTATAGATATTTAGCTATATCATTTTATTTTGAACCTTTCAAAATCATAACATCTCCTTTTAAGAGAATACTAGATCTCGACTGATATATTGCAACTAATTGCAATCAGTTGTATATGTGCAACTATTTACACAGTTAACATAAGCAAGCTTCTATTAAGTCTTTTACATTGAACGCTTTCAATGCTTTGACTTAAGCCAAAACATTCTTTTAGATCTATCTCTATAGATTCCAATTTCAAGAACACAGGCAGTCATGCTTATAACATTAACCGAAATTACTTTCTTAGCCAAGATTTTACTTCTTGCAAGGTAAGAATGTTATTTCCAACAAGCCATATGTCATCCACATATAGCGTTAGGATGCCGATATGCTCCCACTGATCCTTTTGAAACACAAGATTCATCATCCTTTTGATAAAATCAAACCATTTGATTTCTTTATCAAAACTATGATTCCAACTATTTGATGCATGTTTCGATCCTTATAAGAATCTTTGAAACTTGCATACGCTATTTGAATTCTTTGGATGCTCAAAAACTTTGGGTTGTGTCACGTACACATCCTCAATCATGTTTTCACGTAGAAAACAGATTTTGATATCCATTTGCCATATTTTATAATCATATTATGCGGATGTGGCAACAAGAACTCAATTTGACTTGATCATGATTAATGACGAAAAAGGATTTTATCATAGTCCTACTATGAATTTGTTCGTATCCTCATAGTCACTACTATGAACTTGTTTATTACCCCTTTTTGTCACTAGTCGTGCTTTATAAGTTTGAAGATCACCATTCATGTCGGTTTTCAATTTGAAAACTCACTTGCAACCATTGCATATGCATCTTCTAAAAGATTTATCAAAGTCTATACTTTGATTGTCATACATGGACTTATCTTCAACCTTTGTAGCATCAAGCCACTTATTAGATTCAAAATCTAACATTGCTTCTTCATAAAAGAAGGCTTACTTCAATCTAGTAAAACTACATCATGATTTTGAGAAATCCATATCTCTCCTAATCATGTCGTATTCTACTAGACTTTCATTGGACTTGTGTAATTTCAACAATGATCATGAATCCATTTCCATGTTCCTCTTCAACGTTAATGTCACTTTGTGAATTACGAGTTTTGTAGGTGTACTTTACTCCCACTAACTCTTCTAGAAATTAACTCCCTCTTCAAGGGGAAACCATTTCTAGCTACAACTATTTTGTATCCCAAAGAAACACAGGAGTAACAACTCCTATTTTCTTTTGAGTAATCCAAAATACGACATTTAAATTTAGGTACCAACTTGTTCGAAATAAGCTTTACAGCCCTAAACTTATTCAATGAAACAATTTGGGTCTCTTACCCAACCATATCTCATATGTTGATTCATGAATTGTTTTAGACGGAACTTGGTTCACAATATACACAGCTGCTTTAATGGCATATTTTCGAGAAAACGATGATCAATCTTGACTTCATCATAGATTGAACTATATCTGTATAGAGTTCGACTACTCCCTTTTCGACACAACATACTTTGTGGCGTACTTGGAGGAGTCAATTGTGAGACAGTCCCACAATCTCTAAGATGATTGTCAAAATCTTGACTAAAATATTCACCACTCGGATCATATCTAAGTGACTTTACTATCTTGTCAATATACTTCATACTCCTTTTACAAGCTTTTGAACACTTTAAAAGTTCCAAACTCGTGTTTCATTAGATACACTTATCTAGTGAAAAGTTCCACAAAATAATGAAGTATTAAAACCTCCTTTAGCAGTTGATTTATAATTCATATACATCCACATGTATAATGCTTAATAAATCGATTATTCTTTAACTACTTTTAGCAAAGAACCACTTTTGTCATCTTTTACAATAAACAACATTTGCATGATTCAAGATGATTCATAATCTCATGAATCCAAAAGTCCATTCTCATGGAGTTTCGTAATGCGACTTTGCTTATGTTTCCAAGACAACATTGCCAAAATAGGTTTAATCAAACTATTTGATTCGATCCTTACAGTATTTATGTTACAGATGGGCTCCACATATAAAGACAATTATGTAAATCTACATTTCATAATCATGTCTTTATAAAGTTTATAATTCACAATTATAAAATAAACAACATTTGTTTACTTAAGCCAACAAGCTCAATAGGCAACAAGAGTTCGTAACTCACATGTAAAAGTTCATAACCTTTGAGTAACAACCTTTGCTTCTCTTGCCTATTCGCATTCTACCTTTCACCTTCATAAGGTTTCTATTCAAGTTGCGATTCATCATATTCTACTAATATGAGATCCACAACTGGTATCTAATACCTTTGATATAGAAACAAAAGTAGAATAGTTAATAAATACTTAAGGTAGCAGTCTTACTGCCTTTCATCTTCTTATAGTTCTCCAAACAAAGTTTGCTATTTCCATTCTAATGAACGATTCATTCTAGAAATGGCAACACCCTTCTTTTGGAGATCTCTCTATGCCAACAGCTTTGGCCTTTAAAGCACTTTCACCCGAAACTTTCGGTCTTTATGCTTTTCGACCTTTCTTTTATCCTTTTCCTTTTGAACCATAAGCACACAATTCGAGGCGGGCTTATCCTTTATGGATAACTTAACATTCTTTTGCATCCTATGCAACTGATTCACAATTTCCCCATGTCATTCAAATGATAGTTCATCACCAATGACTATCAAATAATGAATTCAAGATTACATCTTAATGCCTTTTGGAGGCCAATGAGAAAATGTTACCTCAGACACTTCTCTTTTCTTGCTTACTAACTGATGGAACATTTCCATTTGTGATGTATCATATACCTCAAGTAAAACTTCCACGTGCGGAAGAATTGGTGGCAAGTATAAGATAATAAATTTTAAACAGAGTCCCTTCGATGCTTCAAGTAAGCATCTTTTATACTCGTGTTACAATTGCTAGTGGTTCATTGGGCAAAAGGATTATTGAGAACATATGATTCCTTTTGATTTGAGAACAATTCTCAAAGTTCAATAACAATCGAGACCATGATAATAGCAATCATAACTATAATAAAGCGTGTAAAGATTTTTATTTAAATGCTCCCACTTAAATTATAAAACCCTTTAAAATATTCAAGTGGGTGAAGATCCAAAATCCATACTTAACCATAGCACTGCTTTGGCATGTCCCTATGATTAAATATAATTTCGGTAGGCAAAGACTCAAAATCATGCTTTAAACCATTTAAACATATTTTGGATGTGCACTTCTTTGCCAATTGCATCATTATGCAACTCTTCTAATTTATGAGATGCATGATATCATATATCATGTTTAATTGTATGTTACTCATCTCATCTTTGCCTCGGGCTCAAACACCTTTTTGATTAACCCTTTGTTAAACCAATTACAACACAATGAGAATCACCATTTCTCATATTATCGCTTCGCTAAGGTCACAACATGCGTACCCGCTTTGGCGTGGCTACCATGATGCGAACATAGTACTTGACTAGTGTTATACGTAATTGGGTGGCAAATATAAACTTCTTAAGTTTATTTAGGGTTTATAAAATCCTGTGATTTAATTGTATCTCATACAATTCATGGCATTAATATTAAACATACATTTGTTAATACTAATTAGCATGGCATCCTATGTCATACATATGTTAAGCATGCAATCTAGCATGGCATCACATGGCATCTAAAAGAAACAAGGCATGCATTTACACATATATATAAACATTTGCATCACATGCAAAATAATTTCTAACATGCATCAATATTTATTAACATGGCATCTTATGGCATAAAATAAATATAACATGCATAAGACTCAAAACCGTGTTATGGTATGGTTTTATCTACATTGATTTTCATAGGCCAATATGAAAATCAACAAGTCATATCCTAGGTGGTTGTAACCATCGTATGGTCACAGCACAGCCGCACCCCTTGGATCCGTCCTCACGTCTTTGTTCCTTGGCACCATCTCATGGATTTACATATTACACAAAATTGCATCCTATACAATTTTCTAGCAAAATAAAATTTACAAACAATAAATTGCATCCTATACAATTTATCTAGAAAAATAAGGTTACATAAATACAAACGACTCGCAGGCCGTATTTATAAAACCTTACATCCACCAAAACCAAAAGAAAACAAAAACAAAAAAAACATCCACGGGGTGCAAAACCATACCACAACACCATGCATAAAATTATCACAATAATTTTACATCTACAAGATTTAGGGTTCAAAGGCAAAATACAATCTTATTGCATTGAGGAATTGATTTGAAAAGGATAAATGTGTAGAAACAATTTCTACACGGCAGCACCAAGGGAACACGGCGTGCAAAACCGGTTTGCACGGCGTGCAGCACCTGCACGCCGCCGTGTTCCTCGCTGTGTCTCAGCACACACGGAAACAATTTCCGGTTGCACGCCGTGCCAAACCATCACACGGCGTGCACTTCATGTTTGCACGGCGTGCAGAGCCTGCACGCCGTCGTGTTCCGAACTGAAAGCCAATACTGGAAACAATTTCCAGTTGCACGCCGTGCAAAGACAGCACACGGCGTGCACAGCATGTTAACACGGCGTGCAGCACCTGCACGCCGACGAGTTCGGAACTGAACTCATATCTGGAAACGATTTCCAGTGCACGAATGAGCAAAACAATTGAAGAAACACATCATTCACAATGATCAATTCCAAATCAATTCAAAATAGTTATTCACAATAACAGAACAAATCATTCATAATTATCAACATTGAAATCAAATTTCAATTTGTTATTCACAATAACAAAAGAACCCTAAATCAAAACACACAAACCCTAACATGCATTTTGATCTAATCAAAATAACAAATCCAATTCAACCAATGCACAAGTGGCTCTGATACCACTGTTGGAGAATTAATCGCACAAAAACAAAATAAACGCAGCGGATAAAAGATTAATCCCCACCAAGGACCCATGTACATTGCATTGAATCGGAAGGAGGGTTAAAGAATTACCTTAATTCTTTGTAGTTTGAATCACTTAGGAACCAAATTAGCTTCCCTCTACGGTTGATCCACACGGAGCAATTCGTTCACCGCGTGCTAGCGCCGGGATTGAAGAACGATTCTTCGAACGAGAGAAGACCAAAGTTTCAAAAACCTTGGGAGATGGAGAAGGAAGAGATTTCGGCTGGCACCATGGAGGCTGCAGAAAAACTGCATCATATGTGTAGGCTAGGGTTAGAGATTTTAGGTTATAAAACTTCCTTTTATATCCATTAAACTTAATTATAATTATAACTTAATACCCTTATTAGTTATAATTATAAATTAACCCACAAAACTTAATATTAATTCTCAATTAATATTAAATCAATTCCATTCTCCATCATACACATATGTATATTGATATTATAATTAATTATATCTCTATATAATTAAATTATAATATGTAGCATACTTTATGCAATATTAATCATATTAATATTTATATATACATATAGATATATAAATATATATATCATTATATATATATTTATTCTCTTTCTCATTCATAAATTATTATCCAATAATAATTTATACCCGAAAAGATGAACTTCATTTTGCTCTTTGTGTGTGACCCCATAGGTTCATATTAATTGGCAATAAGGAAATTACCATAATGTCCTTATAGGTCACAAGCGGACTCTAGCAAGCCATTACGACTACCCAATTAACATGATTGGAATGATCCAATACCTATTTATAGAATGTCATATTCCCTTTTGTCTCTTTGATATCATGATTAATCATAAGACATGGTACACTTGTCAATCTTATATAATTAATCATATGCTTTCTCGATCTCAAAGTAAACTGTTTAGACAAATCAATTGATACTCTATCAATTATTTGAGCACGGCCATGCATTTAACAGTCTTACTTATCGAGGGGCCCAGTGATATCGCTCTCTTGATAGAGAGGGACAAAATCCCATATCTGTCACTCACATCCCAAAGCATGAGTCATATTGTACCCAATCACAGCCTTTATAACTACTCTGTTACAAGCAGCGTTTGACTGCGTCAAAGCACAACATGAGTTCATCTCGGAATCAATGGTGACCTCAGGTCAAAGGAATCAGCTAATGACACTACTATAATCAAGATCAGTTGTTATAACATATCTTCATAAGAAACAAGTTGATTTTGAGTTGGTCCCTGTTGATTAGTCACCTCTGATTTCTTGGCCAAGAATTTATGCTAATTTATATGTCATATCTACCATTTCATCTTAATTAATATACCCCACTCATCACTCTAATACTCTTGCTTATTTCAATCTTTTTCCTTTTCCATTTTCATTTTTCAACTATTGTTATTTTATATTAAGTAACTAGGTAGTGGAGTAGTAAAAGAAAATGTTTAGTAGCAGTTGACTGATTACTCTTAAATGCTTATTAATAACATTTTTTGACTTTATCATTAAAGTTTGATATCCGATTTCACTGTGTATCTAAAATAGTTATGAAATTATTATTTATTAACTGAATTTATATTGTGAGGTTACTCAACCAGAAGGCTCAATTGCAAAAGGATATGTAAATGCATTACCTTTTGTTCTAGGTATTTTGAATGTATAGAACCAATATTTAATCGTAAATGAAGGAATTGTGATGATGTTGATACATACTAGTTCCTTATTAAAAGATGATCCTTTTGTTTTTTCATCTCAAGCAAAGCAAATATTCTATCTGCAAGATCTAGAAAATGATGGGTGTAGTGATAGTTTTTCGGCAGAAAATAATTAGAATAAAAGATAGAATTTTGAACTCATAACTTTGATATTATTAAGTTAATGGTAAAAATAATGTGGCTGCTTATATATAGGCTTACAGCTAACAAAAAGAGCTACAAATCAACAACTACTTGATATCAAATTGACTAAGTAAACCCCTTAGCATTAGATAACTAAATAACAAAATAAAATAAAAAAATGCTAAATATCTAAGATTTTGAATTAAATCTGCAACATTCCCTCTTAATTAAAAATCTCTAAAATTTATTATTCTTGATGTTGTAATTTCCATCATCCTTCAATTACTTGATGTACTTCTTATCACCTTTAGTGCATATCCCACCAACTAAAACAATATTTCTTCCTCTTGAGCAACTTGTGTGAAATTGACACTTTCTTCAGTTTTCATTCTGTAATTTTTTTGTATTTGTCCAAACCTCTTGCACTTGAAACACTAAGGATTTCCCTTGTGCCAACAATCATCTTCATTATGACTAGGCTTATTGTAAATGCCACATTTGGATTGAATTTTTCTTTTTGAACATGAGGCCTTTGCTACATAAGCTCCCTCAACTAATTGTTGAGTTTCTTCTTTTCTCAGCATGCTTCTTTGCTCAAGATCATGTAATGCATTAATTAATTCTGAAAATAAAATTTGGCTCATATCTTTAGAATCTTTTAAAGATGAAATTTTTCCCTCAAATCTTTTGGGCAAATGCACAAGCACCTTCTCTAAGATCCTGCTATCTGGTAGCTCTTCTCCCATCAATCTAATTTTACTGATCACCATTATTATCTTATCAGACAACTCTTATAGAGTCTCTTTTTCTTCCATCCTCAACATCTCAAAATCCCTTTTGAAATTTAATATTTACATCCGTCTTGTTCTATAATTGCCATAATGGAATTGTTTCAGCATATCCCAAGCTTCCTTGGCAGTTTCACAATATTCTTGGGATGATTGAATCAGTGACACCAACATGGATTTGAGACAAAACTCTTAGAGCTTTGGCTTCTTCATCTTCATGAGCTCTAATTTGATTTAGCGTTGGATTGTTTCCTAAAGGTGGTAATTCCGTCTTAGTTTCAACCCATTCCCATAAACCAATCCCTCTTAAGCAGGCTTTCATTTTAATTGACCAAACATGATAATTATCTCCATTGAAGATTGGAGGTTAAAGAGATGATGAGTTATCTAATGCCATTTTTGGGTTCCTCTCAAAAACACTCACATGTCTCTCAAGAACAAATAAGCTCTGATACCAATTGATAGGTTTTAAACAACAAATAATTAGAATAGAAGAGAGAATTTTGAACTTATAACTTTGATATTATTGAATTAATGATAAAAACAATATGGTTGCCTATATATAGGCTTACAACCAATAAAAAGAGCTACAAATCGGCAAATACTTGATATCAAATTGATTGAGTAAACTCCTTAGTATTAGCTAACTAAATGACAAAATAAATTAGAAATGTTAAATATCTAAGCTTTTGAATTAAATCTCCAATAGTATCTGTAAGCGCCGGGTTTTCCCGACCTCTATGATAAGACCCCTGTGTTACCTAATAGGCGGACACAAATTGGACTTGAGAACGAGCGGGATGTTTCCTGAATATCTCGAATGCTCTAAAAACCAAGTAGTCCTCGATCCGAAACCCTGAGATAGGTCTTTCGAGCGATTAGAGGGCCTAAGGGTGAATGTAGGATTTGGAAAAATCTGTCACGGCTCTAGTTAGAGCTTCATGGCTGTAGTTTCACAACTACAGCCGCATGGCTATAATGTCAAAGCTACATGACTATAATACTACAGCCGCGTGGCTCTAGCTGGCGGTAGGATTTTCCACCAGAAATCTCAGAAAGTTGGTGGCAGGGTACGGTGGGCTGAGAATTAGGTGGATTTTGGGAGAAAGGAAGGAGAAACATTAAAGAGGTCTGAGAATGAGATAAAAAGGAAGAAACAAAGAGAGAGAGGGGGAGGGGATTAACAATCAGAAAAAAAAAGCAGAGAGGAGAGAAAAAGAAAAGCAGAGAGAAAGAAGAAAGAAGAGAACTAGAAATAAAACACCAAAAAAATACCCTAGAGGTTGAGAGTGTTAAGTTTCTGACCACTTCATATTTGTCCGAATTTGTCTCGGGATTAATTCGGATTGACTTAAGGATCGGTTCAGAAATTTTGGGACATCCGTGGAATTCAAGGCGCATTCCGACTCCTCAGTCCGCTTCCAGAAGCCAAACACATTGAACATCAACAAGATAAACTCTGAGAGGCCTTCAACTCGCTATGTTTGCTTTTGCTGTATTTTTTCTCATTTTTGTAAATTTCCAGAAACTGGCTGTTTGATTACAGCCACCCGGCTTTAACTAGAACCACGTGGCTCTAATCATTAAGAATAGAGCAGTGCGGCTATATTGTTCAAGAAAGAGCCGCACGGCTCTATTTTCCTGGACAGAAACCCGAATAGCCCCGAAATGGCCGAACACAGTCAGTTCCCCATTTTATTTATTCTATAATGATCCACCTTTGCCAAATCACATCTGCCATGCTTAAAGTTATGGTTTTCGGATTTCTAATTGTGCGGATGTGAGATTTTTGGTTTTTTGGATTTCGTTTTTCTGGGATTCGGGGTCGTTCAATCCAAATTGGATCCATTGTCCAGCGTTAGTAGACCCTCGAATTCCATGAAAGTCCTTAAGAAACATCGAACATGAGTAAAACGGTGATTTTCAAAAACGAGAAAACTGACTTCGGGTTCTGGGTATTACAGCCGTACGGCTGTAGTGGTTAGAGCCGTATGGCTCTAACTACAGTAGCACGGCTGTAGTCTCCAGAAGGAGACAGAATCACTGGATGACCTGGGCAGATGTCGTCACGTGATGCTATCTTCAGAATCAGAACCTTTTTTTTACGTGTTTATCGTTTTCAGACCATAGATGGATGCTGAAAATTAGGAACCCGTACGAATGGAACCCCAAGTTTCGGGATAACAGACCAGCTAAAAGGGAAAAATATATATGAAACAGAGCCAAATCATTTTTCAAAATTGTTTTCCAGTACAAAAGCTACAGGGCGTTTCAAAACTATTTTCCAGGTCTAGTCGGGCGAACTAGCTGAGTTCATTTGACTATCCCTTAAATACATGCCCTGGCTCCTAAAAATCCTAATTCTATCATGCCGTGAGTTTTCTGTGTGTTTGTGATATAAACTGTGCTAACCCGTCTTTTTTGCAGCTTTTATTTCCTTTTATTTCACTTTGGATGTAATTAATAGATTCTCATGTATGTTAGGCGTTTGTAATTTTTAATCCTTCGTGTATTTAGGCATTTGTAATGTGAGGATGAGAGTTTTCCTTTTTATTCGATCTGGTTGTATAAGTGGTCTTTACTTTTATTCTTATGATTTCCTAGATGTATGATTTACGTTTTCCACATTTTATTTACTTTAACATCTATATGATCATGGGTTAAATAATATAAGATGAAAATGGACAGGGAATAATAAGTGAATAAAATATGGTATTGAAACTTATAAATGAATGCAAGTTAGAGGTTGAGTAGGTAAGTTGCTCGAACCCCGAATCTCTAAACCAGGTATAGTTGTCTATTCTTGGTAGGGAGCAGGACTGGAATTTCCCAGATGAGCTGATCCGGGTGGTGACTCTGTCACTGATATTGAAATTTAGGTTTCGAGGTCTTTAAGTAAGAAAATGGGATCTTATAAAAATGCAAAATCGGTTTTCCAAAATTCACATTTGAAGTAAAAGGTTCTTTTACAAAAGAATTTCCAAACAAATCAAATGGTCTTCTTAAAGCAAGATAATCAAAACCCGTTTTCCAAAACAAAACTCCAATTCAAATATTCCCGGTTCGCTTTGCCGCGTTCTGTTTTTCTTTATCGAAAAGGTCGTCCGCTCACAGTATCATGTCATCAAGATAAAACCCCAAGAAATTCATGATATAGGAGTGCAATCACCCATGGAAGATGTTGAAAGTTACACGCAATGCATGGAAGATTGACATCATCCTTTTAATTATGTTTTCTTTTATGGGTACAAGATCTCTTCTTTATTTTGCTTCTATTGTATATAAGATCTTTTTGCTCTAGTTTTATATTGTTGGATTTTTTGGTTTATTGCAGTGAGCTAGCTAGAGTCCAAGAACTTAGTTTTAACTTTTTCTGGTTTTATGTTATTGTATTTTTTTGAGTTTCAATTTCTATCGCAGTCTAAGCTCTGTAGGTTATGTACAATTCATTGAACAATCCTTCGTAGGTTATGTTTGATTCTTTGGGCTCAGTTGTAATGAAATTTTACTTATTACTATGTCATTTCTTGACTCTAACAATCCTTTATTTTAAGAACGTGAGTCGTAATTCAATTTCCCAATCAATTTGACATGTTTTTGCCAATCTTGCTCATCTAGCGATCCTTTAAGATATCTAAATCCGAAACATCTGTAACTCTCATTGCAAAAAGACTATTTTGCTGTCAAAATTTGTTAAACTCTTGAACCCAATTTTCACGTCGTATATTATTTTTGTAAGCAAGGGTCATTATAGGCATCTTCAACTTGAATTAAATTTCATTTCTGATATTCTAGTAAAGAAATAAGGTTGCACGCACCAGCTAGGAGATGGAAGTATATCGCCTTGGGTCCTGCAAAGCATAATAAGACACCGGGTGGCCCAGTAACGGACACTCTGATGCCTAAGTCAGAGAAAGGGAGAAAAGAAAAATGGTAAAGGAGAAGAAGAGTGAAAGATTACCTTTTAAGGTTTTTGCATATTCTATTTATTCCTGTTTGGTGTACGTCTAATACCTTATTGGCTTGGTAGAATCTCTTTACCCAAAATACCTTTCTCGCGTGTCTTAATTTGGACGGCCATACCCCTTAGTAACTTCATGAACAAGGCTTGAAATCCCCTCTGCACACTTGGGCATAGGATCTCAGCCAAGGTTAAGCTATTGCCTTTTCATGGCACGTGTCCATCTTATTACTTTTGTTACCTACTCGATTGGTTTGACACCCTGAATTGATACCTTTTCTTGTTGTTTGTGCTTGGGTTGGTTGATCTGCTCCTACCCTGTCAGACCGTATGTACCTTAACCATTCGCGCTCTATAAGAATACTAAGCCTTCATGTCCTTCACTCGGCAACGCGTGATCCTTTGCCCTGTGAGAAATTCAGTTGCTAAAGTATTGTCAACCATAGGGCAGCATCGAAATTGTGTATTAAGTATACACAATAAAGCTTAAGGAGACAGCAGATAACAAAGATAACAAGCACATGGGTAATGTGAATAAATCATTTGGTCTTTGTATTATAATTTGACTATTGAGGTAGCTTAGGATCACACAAGGAAATTCTCTATCACGATTCTCAGTGGTATTTGAATAATGCATAATTTCAAATGCATCCACTTTTGTAATGAATAGATGATGCTCGGTAAAATTCCAGTAAACATGTAAATATCTTCCTACGTATCTTATTTGACCCCTTCTTAGGCTCCTTTTAAAATATTGAGTGGAGTTTCTGACGATTAGTGACATAGGTTATTATTCTATGTTATTATGTTTGTGGATGCAGGGATCTTTCTTTCAACAGCTTTACAGGAGATCTTTGCATTTCCTTTTGTCTTTGTCCAATCTTCCCAATTTCCCTTAGATTGTCTTTGTAACTAGGTCAGAATACTATGTTGTAATTCTATATTTGTTTTAAGTTCGAGCTTTTGTCTTTCATTTCTTACTACATTTTCTATCTTATTCGCTTTTTTTTATAAGATTTTTTTTTACATGGATTTGTTTTTTGTCAAATGTTGCAATCTTTTTACCTTTTTTAGATGTTCTTATTTCTTTTGAATCCGACTTTTTTGTGCCCTAAATTCAGGCTTCTTGTAAGCATTAAATCTTGTTTCCAGGCCTCAATTTTGTTCTAAAATGAAAATTCAACTTAGAATTAAAGCTATGGCCAATAGCAGAGCTAGGATTTTGGGTGAGTGGTGGTAAAAATTTTAAATTACATGTAAAATATACTACAACAGAAAAAAAAAAGTATAAATAAAATGTCATCTGTAGGACTTTTTTTATAAAAGAAATGAATAAATTAGTGAAGTGAATATCATAAATTTGTTAAAAAAAAAAAAACTTTTTTATATATATATTTTTTTAAAAAATTCAATTCTTCAACACACTTCAGCAGTAATTTGTAGATCATTTTTGAATAGCGACTTTGAAACTCACACGTTGGCTCTTCTACAAATTAAATTCTACTCCGTTTCTTTTTTATTTCTTCGACATACTTTCGCAGTAATTTCTTGTCCCCCTCCCTCTCAAGCAATTTCTCTATTCCGGTTTCAACATATCTTTTCACCAAACAACACAAAAAATCCCCATAGACCAAAGGAGAGAACGCATTGATGGAATCCATGATCTCTTGCAAGCAACCCACTTGGATTTGGATCTCTTGGATGAGAAATTGAAGAGGAAAAGAAATACTAAGTAGAAACTCAAGCTCCATAAGATCGATCCTTTGTATTGCTTATCTTGCGTTTGTTAGAGGTTCACTGAATTTCGTTCATTAATCAAAATTAAATAAGTGGTGGATTATATTGATGATTTTGTGAATTGAGAGAATAAATTGACTTTAATTTAGAGACAGATTGGGCTTATGGTCACTACTTTTATAGTACAACTGTAGAATGCATCTTTTTCTACCTTTTGATCATCGGACTCAACCCTGGTAAAAAAACATAACTTGCACCCATGGTGATAACAAAAGGTATAGATTTATAAACTGACAAGAGCAGATATTACGTACAATTTTTTTTATGGCCAAAATATATAAATTTCTTCGTAAATAGTCAGAAATACAAAATTCCATTTTCATGGTTAGTTTTTAATTCGACAAGGCCGAGATGAGATTCGTCTTATCTTTATAAAATATCTCTTTTGAGATGGTATTGATAGAATTATTTTATATAATAGACTAATATAGTACGTACGTGATACATTGTGAAACGACACAATGAATGCAAACTGTAGATTTCTCCATGAATTTAATTAGGGAAAATTACAAAAATAAAAAAAAAACAAAAAAAAAAACCTGTGGTTTTACTTTTTTACAAATAAATGATTATGGTTTTTTTTGTTCAAAAAAGAAGATTGTGTTTTAAAATGTTAACAAAAAAAGGATAACTAACATTTTTCCGTTAAAAATGATGATATAGCGGAGGGTATTCTTAGTTATTTAACATACTAATAATTTATGTATATTATTTAAGAATTTTACATCAAAATTTGAATATTTTTCAAACATTTTTCAATTTGTTATTATTTTTTTTAAATCTATTATTATTATTTAATTTATAAAAATATTTGCTCTTTTAAAAAATTTTTAAAATTTATCATTCATGTGTATTGTATTTTTATTAACCAATTTGAAAATTTTGAGTTTAAAATGAACAAGAATACCCTTTGTAATGTCATGATTTAATTTTAGTTATCCTTTTTTTATTAATATTTTAAAACACAATCCTCTTTTTTAAATAAAAAAAATCACAATCCTTTATTTATAAAAAAATAAAACCACATAATTTTTTTTTTTTTTTTTTTTTGTAATTTGTTCATTTAATTATATTGTAATATTGAGAAAATTAAGCACCATATTAATTTTTTTCTCCTCGGAAAGAAACAAATTTGGTTGCATTTTCAATTACCTGTCGACGAAAAGTCAAAAGTCGTCCATGAAAACGACCTTAACGTATACAGTACAAAAAAAAAAAGTCACGAGACGTAATGTGAGGGTTGTTGACTTATGGCACCGCATTACCCCCCAATTCACTGGTTGCACACAATACTATATTTCGTATCCTCAATTTGACGGGTTGGTGATTGAACCCACAGAACATTTATAAAAAATAATATATAAAATAAATAAATAAATAAATAAATAGTAATATTTGAATAATATAATCCTACTTTTTTGAATATAAATACTATATATTGAATATAAATACTATATATTGCTGAATCAATCAGAAAGAACGTTCGTCTGCACACAGCAGCTTCAATATTTACTTTTTAAATGTTTTTTTTCTTTTTTTTTTTTTTTCGGTATGTGTCTGTGTGTAAATCATCTAAGATCTCAATAAATCTCTTTTCATCCATTGGACCATTGCAAAACTGTTCTCTATATTCCTTACAGTGATTGTCAACTGGAATCTTGTCTCTCACCATATATATAATTACAATTTCACATACCTTTTCCTTCCAAGATTTATTGATAAGACAATTAATTATTATTCTTGTGTTCGCAAGCCAGCCATAAAAGAATACTCTGTGTTTATAGTGTGCCTTTAATGGAAGCTTAAACGGTTAATCAAGGAGTCATTGGGTTTTTTTATTTATTTATTTTGAGGTTACTTTGGTAGAAAATCTAACTTTATTTATCAATTTGATTGTTTAACTTGTGCAGGTTGGATAATAATCAAGCCAAAATGACATGCCTTAACAACAGAAATATTAATAGGTGGAAACAAACAATTAATTGTACAATGATGTGTCATTTTTTTTTTTTACTAATTTGACTTAAAATATATACTAAATAATACATTAAATTGATGAATAAAATTAATTTTATAATTTATATTTAACCGCAAAATTATACTGTTTATCCAGAAAATCATATTATATACTAGTAACAATATTGAAAATATTAGTAGAAAACAGAAGGTGTTGTACTGTTGATTAATAAATTATTCCATTAAAATATTGTAAAGTAATAGATAATGTAAAAGGAAGGAAAAAAACATATAGTACTCTCTCCATATCTCTAACCAAATTAAATCATTGGGTAATTCATGCTTTAATAGTTGATTGGAGAGGTAAGAAGTACTTCATCCGGTTTCAAAAATTAGTCACTTAAGGTTATTTATCAAAACCAATAAATTATTAACTGTGTTATTAAAATGACTAATCTTCCCCATCTCTCCTGGTCCCAAGTTCATCCGCCTCTATTTCTATCCTGCTACATTCAAATCCACATCCACATCCACTAATTTCAACACATCCAACTCCTTCTTCACTGTCACTGCCAACAATTTCACTCTTCTTAAAAACTTCAGCGCCTTTCTTCATTTACTCGATTCCATCCCTGAACAAGAAGTTGCTTTTTTAATCAAGGAATTCATTGTTACTGTGCAGGAAAATCAAACTCTCAACATAACCTTTACCCCATCTCCGAAATCTCTTGTTTTCATCTGTACATAAAAGATATGGATTACCCCTATAAACTCTTAAACTACAACAATCAATTAATCCATAACACTAAACCATTAAACTATCTTTGCACCATTAATCCATAACACCAAACCATTAACATTGATAACACATATTCACATAGGCATATTTAGGTGCATTTTGACTTAATTTCTTAGTTATTTTCGCATTTTAGTATTAGTTTTATTATTTTCTTAATTAGTTAGTTTGTTTTATTTTATATATTCTTATTTAGTGTTATTTACCTCTTTTAGGTGCTTGGAAGTAGATTTTGGCTTTTTAGGAAGGCTGCTAGAAGAGGATTTGTTGGAGCTAGAACTTCAATTGGATTTTCAACAGAGTTCGAAGCTGTTTTAGCTCAAGATTTGTTCTATAAGATTGTGTGTCTGTCCGTTAGCTTTCCATAGCACCTTGAATCACGCCAATCGGAGCTGTATCGAGGAAGTTAGCTGAGGTTTTCTGTAACTTATTCGGGTCCTGCGGGTCAACCCTTGTTGACTTTTTATTCTTATTTGGGCCAGATTTCTCTTTAAGGGGCCCATTGCTTACACTTTAATTTCCAGCAGGCCTTTTAATTAAGGAGGTTAATGAGAGACTCCTAATTAGGTTAAGAGAAGGAGAGCCTATAAAAGAAAGAGGAGGAGAAGATTTTGGGGACAGTTTTTACTCCTTCTAAAACGTTTGGTGGAGGCTTTCAAAGGGGACAAGGCTGCACGTTTTTCCTTAAGGTTTTTGGTAGAATTTGTTTAGTTATGAGTAGCTAAACTCTCTTCTAGTTGAGGTACTTTGAAGTTTAATTCCATCATATTCATGAGACTTGTGTTTCAACTCTGTTCTTTTATTCGAATATTTATTCAATTCCTGTGATTATAATTTGTTATATTGCTGTGGATTTAATCAAATTGATTTAGCCAGTTAATTGATTGATTGTACTGCATATCGCCGAATAGAATAATATATCCGTGATTGTTATTCTATCAAAGTGGCAAGTTAGCTTCGTGTAAAGTTAACGGAATTGAATAGTTTAGTTTTTATGATTTACGGCGTTTCCGATTTCATTAACTAAGATAGAGGTCTTTTTTGTGTTTAATGCTGCCATAGGTTAATTCTTATTAAGAGGTTTCTTGGAGATTATCTATTGGCTAGGGAAGTAGTTTATTCGGGCGTTTCCCGGAACTATCGATAAATTAAGAAAAGATTGGTTATTGAGTGCGTTTCACCTTTAACTATAACTCTATCTATTTGGATAATTGAATTGGATCTTTGGTGTTCGTGATTGAATTACGGAATTAAACTGAAAGGTATCTCGGCTAGTTTTTCTTTCTATTGATTTATTCTGTCTTAATTTACATTCTGCAATTTCACAAATCACATCATTTATTTTTATTTCAATCCAATCAATTTTCTTTCTTTTTGCAAATAAATATACCTGCATTAATCCCTGTGGTTCGACCCCGTTCTTGCTATACTACCCAGTATAAAGAACCGGAGATATTAAATTAAACTTTGACGGGTTGACAACCTATCAAACATAATCACCATAAAACACTTACAATGGTGTATTTGTCTCAATATGGCTATGGTCAATGGCAGTGGGATGGAAACAACATCCTAAAATAAGTTGAATGGTTAAATCTTCTGCAACTCAATATTATGATAAAAAGAAAAAATGGTTTGTGTGAGAGAATTCAATTTGGTTCTAATTTGGTTCTTTGGTTAGCATCTCCTTAATAGACAGGCTATGAATTGAAGCGAAAAATTCAATTGTGCTTCTAAGGGATCAAGTGAAAATTTTTCCAAATTGCTGCCAGTAATTTGCAAAATAAACCTGGCCTATGTCATGGAACCATTTGACCCAAAAGCTTAAGCTGATGGGTAAGGCCCAATTATAGTTTTTATTATTATCTCTGACACTCCCCCGTACGCGAATGCCCCTTGGACTTGAAGCGTGTACAACACAGGCCCACCCTGCCATGTGTTGAATTTTAATCAACAAATGGAGCTGCCAGGATTCGAACCCTCGACCTCTAGGTCTAAGCGGCTCTAATACCATGTCATGGAACCAATTGACCTAAAAGCTTAAGCTGATGGGTAAGGCCCAATTATAGTTTTTATTAGCCTAATCATTCAACATCCTAATTAGCGAAAATTAGTCAATTGAGCTAGTTTCTTTCCCTTTATAATATGAATTCTAACTATAACCAGCAGCTGGAATCAACACCCATCAGTTAATTGGAAGCCAATGGAATCGAAACCATCAGTAAAACTCAAAAGTCCTTCATTCAATTATGCTCAAAAACCAACCACAACAATCGACAATCATTAATTCCTGGTTCCCAGAGTTAAGGAAAATAAATTTTACCTCACTACTATTGAGAAGTTGTGATGGGATGGCTCAGAAGATGCACCGAGATAATTACTAAAACCTGTTGATTGTGCACGATGCTGGAAGTTAGCCTTCTACAGTTTGAATTTCACAAAATTCACAAGAGTAGGAATTGGAATAAATCCAAAAATATTATTAATTATCAAACTATTTCATTACAAACCACATTATAGCCTATTTATAGGCAAACTATTCTAAATATAATAAAACTTTTAAATAATCAAAACTTCTAAATAGTCTAAACTTTCTAATTAGATTAAATAAGAAAAATATTAAATAAATTAAAATACAAACAAAATAGGAATCCTTATTAATTTCGGATCCTTAAAGTAAAATCTGTTTCTAATCCAAATTTGAAAATAATTAAAATAAAGATACAAATCTAAAATATATCTTTAATTTCTTTGCATGACAAATAACAGTTTCCAAGTTGAATTGTTGATCCTTTATATTACTTGTAGCCTGCATCATTAGATCTCAAAGGTGACTACAGGTGAAGTCGCACCCTGAAATTTGATTGGCTATAGCTGCTTTATGATTAGTGCACAGTCCGATCCAATGTCAAATTTAGAAATCTCCAGAATTGGATTGGAATTCAGGGATTTGCATAACTAAATCTACGATTTGAGGAATAAATATAAAAAATTGGATTGTCCCAATAATTTTGTTATACTCCAATTCGGGTTAGTCAGATTTGGTTCCAATCATATCGGTGTTAGGATTTGGGGTTTATTCTAGTCCAATCCAAATACATAAAATAAATCAAAAATAAATATTTTTTATAGAATTTCAAATAAAACATACAAATTCAAATAACATCTACCAAAATATTATAAATTAAGTTGGCTTAGTGGTTAAATATATTGTAAAATTTCTAAAATTAAATTATCTCTTTATATACGAAATATGAATTTAATACTAATAAATTCTCCGTTTTTTAAGTCCGGTCCTTCATCTGGTTCTAGATAAATTTTTGTCCAATCCAGGGCAGTTTTTTGAAACAAAGTGAACAATGCAATCCAATTCTGGATCTTTGTTCTCAAATATTCGATCTGGTCCAATACATTCAGTTTTCATGTTGAGCCCTGTTTGTGAGGGTAAGAAAGCTGAGAAAGATTTTTCTTTGGCCGGAAAGAACAATTTTCAAACGAACAAAGAACATATATATCAAGGTATTATAGTAAAATTTACATTTAATGATCGAGTCTAGTTGAATTATCTCGTAATCAGTCCACTTTAGTCCTTATTTTTAATTCCTTTAAAAAAAATTTCAAACATGAAACTTGATTAAAAAAAAAATGAATTGAATTTTGTTAAAATATGTGATTCACTCTATAAACTTTATTATATATAATTTTTTACATATCTCAATTTAATTTCATCAAATTGTCAAATGATCTTTCCTGTTTAATTCTGTTACGATTTTACTTAACAACTTCATGATAGAGATAGGAGTAAAAGAGATTGTATTCTTTTCCACGTGTACATTCCTTATATGATTGGGTTTCTACTTTCCTTGTACGGTTAGGGTTCTACTTGTATATATATCTTCTATTCTCAATACAATCTTGGGTTGCCTCATTAAGATTTCATGGTATCAGAGCCGCTTAGACCTAAAGGTCGAGGGTTCGAATTATATATATATCTTCTATTATCAATACAATCTTGGGTTGCCTCATTAAGTTTTCATGGTATCAGAGCCGCTTAGACCTAGAGGTCGAGGGTTCGAATCCTAGCAGCTCCATTTGTTGATTAAAATTCAACACATGGCATGGTGGGCCTGTGTTGTACACGCTTCAAGCCCAAGGGGCATTCGCGTGTGAGAAAGTGTCAGAGATAATAATAAAAACTATAATTGGGCCTTACCTATCAGCTTAAGCTTTTGGGTCAATTGGTTTCATGACATGGTATCAGAGCCACAACCCTAACCCTAGAATGTCACTACCTGAAAACTCCACCTCCTCCTCCCTTCCACCGCCGCCGCCACCATTGTCCACCATGGCAACCGTGAATCTTAGCTCCGCCATCCAGCCCCCGCCTACAGCAGCCGATTCTCTTATTATTTCCACCGTCCCAAACACATCACCATCATCCCTTGTTGCTACGGCCTCTCTATCACCAATCACTTATCCCAATCCCGCCACCTTCATCACCAACAAACTCAATTCATCCAAATTTGTTCTATGGAAGGCCCAATTCATTACCATGCTGCGAGGCTGCCGGATGTGGCGCCATGTTGATGAAAATCAATCCATACCGCCATAATTCCTTGATGGAGAAATTCGGAATCCCGTGTTTGATATTTGGGAACAGCAAAATCAACAAGTATTAAGCTGGATTTTTTCCTCAGTTGATTCAAGTTTATTACCGCAGATTATTGATGCCGCTACAGCCATTGAGGCGTGGAATAAACTCAACCGTGCCTACTCATCAAGGTCGAGGTCACAGATTCGCAACCTTCGCACCCAACTTCAAACTCTTGTTCGCAAAAAGGCTGAAACTATTACAGCACACACTCTTCGAGCAAAGGGAATTAAAGATCAATTGGCATCCTTGGGATACAAGGTACAAGAAGATGATTTTATTGACTCAATTTTAGGGGCCTTGGGTGAAGATTATTGCCTCTTTAATTTAACGCTTGAGACAAAGATGGAACCTGATGCGTGTAAAACGCACACTATAGAGCAAGTGTACTCTGTCGCTCAAGTAATATAGAAATAAGAAGGATGTCGATCCCACGGAGACTATGTATGCTAATCCTAAATGTAGTCGGGTTTCTATTAATTTAGGCGGAGAAAATTATATCTTTGATTGTGGTTTGTAAAATAAAATCTACTGTAAAACGACGAATTAAATAAAATAATTTAACCTAAAATTGGAATCCAATTGGATAAAAACTCAATGGAGAAATGGGCTAAGGCAAATGGTCTTACTTAGATTCATTCCAGCAATTTCCTCGGGCTATGCAATCAAACTTATTAAATTCCCAAGATGGCGAATTCCTAAAACAATTAACACCGGTTAGGGCTGCTAACTCTAATCCTCAACTTAGCTACCTAAACTTGTTCGGTCTTAAGCAATTAATTTGAGAAGCATTAAGCATACGAAAACCTAGCACGAACTAGTGAGCCACAAAGTAATGGTCATGCATTTGTCATGTTATGAGATTCCGTTAATTCAGTCCTTTGGTCAATTATGAATTAACTATAAACTTTTGAAATAGATGGTCACGCATTCAAAGCTTTAAGCAATCATAACACAATAATGGAAAAATAATACGAATGAATTGCCTTAAACAAGTGAAATTACATGGAAATCCTACTAAGCTCCACCATAGCCTTAGCTATGGAGGAATTAGTTCATAATTGAGTTATTAAACAAATGAATAAATCAAAGAAAACATAATAAAGGGAGTTAAGAAGAAAAACTAGGAAGATGAAGGTCCCAATGGAGGCTTGCGGAGAGAAATCGGAGATGAGTTGCGGATTGAACCTTTGAAAACCTAGCTTCCTCCTTTCTTCCCCAAAAATCACGTTTTCTCCTCCACAAAAGAAAAAATAAAATTGCAGCCTAAAAACTAAAAAAGAAAAAACGTCCCCCCTAGCTCCACCAAAACATCTTTTTAAGAGGGAGCAAGAGAAGAAAAACCTAGTTAGGAAATAACTCTCCCAAAATTAATAATTAAATCCTAATTGAGAGTTATTCCTAAAATAGAAGTCTTAAATGCAAGTTATTTCTCCTTATCCTAATTACAAAAGGAGAGGAATTAAAATAGCCCAAAAGCTGAAAAGGAAAACTCCTAACCCTAGTTGGAGTACAAAATTCGTAATTCTGCAGCCCGGGGGTGTCTTAAGACTGGTCAGCTTCCGATTTTAAAAAATTCTTCAGTTTTGGCTCCTCATAAGGCACGCCCATGCCTTGGGACTTCCTTGCTCTTCCAAATTACACGTTTGAGCTCTAAAAATAGGCGATTTAGTCTCCAAATGTTCAAATTCCTATTTTAATGCCTTAAAACAAAAAAAATAGAACAAATGAGATAAAATCCGCCTAAATTAAACCAAGATGGTGCAATAAAAGCCACAAAATAGGACAAAAATATATGCATAAAATGTACCTATCAACTTCCCCACACTTACACTTTGCTTGTCCTCAAGCAAATAACAAATTTCCAACTCTAAAACAAAAGAAAGAAACTTGAAAAATTTTGTCTTTAAATAAATCTCAAATAATAGACTTTAGAAACCAAGGCTCCAAACTCATATAGTAAATCCAACACACTTCCCAAGGGAGAGATCACAACAATCGGACACTTAACCCGAACTTCAAGTAATCAAAGTGACTCAATTAACTACAAGAATATGAGCTGCATCACTAAAATAGTACACTTCTAAGTTGCTCTTCAATCAATCACACAAACAAAGGATAAATAGGGCTTTTATTCACAAACAAGTTTCCTTGGGGTACCAAACAAGCGATCAAGCAACAAATTTTTATTTTATTATTCACAACACTTAACTGTGCTTGAGATGTTACTTAGCTTTTCCGAACGAGCAACAATGATGGAGCAAACAACAATGCACCCGACTTAATCAACTAAGCACATTCAATCAAGTGGCTACTAGCACTATTCATAACTTTACTTTGTAAAGCCAGTGGAATAGAAATGTAATTATATATTAAATATTGATTCATTCTTTTTCTCTTTTTTTGTATTTTTTTTTATTTTGTATTTTTTTTTATAATAATACCCCAAGAATGCACAAAATAAACACACAAATTGCCTATCTCATTTCCTTAGTCATGCTCAATCAAGAAAAGTTCCTTAGAAAATCTAGGTCTTGAAGTGATACATCTCAACCCAAGAATTCATGACATCACAGAGATTTCAATCAACTAAGGCTTCATATCGCAAATTGTGTGATCAACTCCTTCAACAAGAACACTAGACATAAAAGAAAAATTATGAAAGCCATGATCCAATCAATTTCTTTTCAATTCTCTTAAAGAAACAAGAACAAATTCAAATTTTTTCTTTGATTCGAGTTGGATGGTAAAAGTTAACGAGAGGACAAACAAAGCATAAGAAATCACCAAGCATGCCACAAACCAAATAAGCCAAATAATAACCCCCTTCCCCACACTTAAAAGAATCATTGCCCTCAATGAAGCAATTAAAATGAAGCCAAACACAACTAAGAAAAAGAAAGGAAAAAGGAGACTCCCCGGGTTGTGAAGGCGAACGAGGAAGTATCACTGAGGACAAGGAGGACAAGGCGTATCCGTTGGACCGGTGGCTTGCTCTGATCCGGAAGAAAATTTGGCAGCAACCTTTAGAGTAGTGGGTTTCCCTTTCTTTGAAGCCGCCTTTGAATGAGAAGCAAATGCGGTGGCTTTCCATTTCGCATTTTTCCGGGTAGATTTTTCCGGCGCCAGAATGTTAGGTGGACTGACCGGAGGGAGAACGTTGAACGACGGCTGCTGAAGGGCGTTTGAGGGGTGGCGGGTTGGAAGATGCAGATCGGCGGAGAGATCTCCTGAAAAAGAAAAAGAAGAAGAAAGAGGTTAGTAAAAAAAAAAGTACAGATGCAAGTTTATCTTTTATGTATTTGTCCACTTTTTTTTTTTTTGAAATTTAAAAAAAAAATAATATAAAATAAACAAAAGGAAGATGATAAGCGCAGGGGGAAATTTTTTTTTTTTCTTGGAAAAAAATAAAAAAATAAAATAAAATATAAAATAAGAAAGTAAAAAAAAATAGAAGGTAAGGCGGTGGGTTCGTTGCTGAAACAAGGAAAGAGAAAAAGGAAAAAAAAATTAGGGAAAGAAATGGTCCAGACGCAGGTTCTGCTTTAATGTCTTTGACCAATGATCTTTGTTTTCTTTCTTTTTTTTTTGTTTTTTGAAAAAAATAAAAAAAATAAAAAAGAAAATAAAAAAAGAAGATAAACACAGGCGGCAAAAAAAAAAAATAAATTTTAAAAAAAAAATAATAATAATAAATAAATAAATAAAAGTAATTAAATAAAATAAAATAAGAAAGTTCAAAAAAAAAAAAATTGAAAGCAAAGGGCACAATTCCTTTAATGAGAAACAGAAGACTCTTGTGCACAAAGCAAGGGCATGCCTTGTGCCAAGAGTCAGAATTGATAAAAACCACTCATAAGGCACGGGCGTGCCTTGTGTACAGCATCACTACAATAACTGTTGGGATTCGTCACGGGAAACCGACCGATAAAAGCGGAAAGACGCGTCGATTTCCTCGAATCCGGCCCAGGAGCTTAAGATGTGGAAATCAAAAACATAAAGCCAGAAAAGAGGGTTTCAAAAACTAACCTCAAAGTCTCTCTAAGAGACGGATGCAGACTGCAGAAACCAAGTGCAGGTTTCCTCCACCGATGCGTACACGAACGGCTCTCGGACCGAAACCCGTGCTAGCGGCTCGGATGATTCAAAGAGAGGGAGAGAGAGGCTGCTCACAATAGGAATATATGGCTGTAATTTTCTTTCCGAAAGAAAAATACAATAACCCTAAGTTAGGGCTCTAGACTTCTTTCCAAAAGAAATCTATCCTTAACATAGGCACCACTTTCTTTACCTTAAGAAATCAATTCCTCAAGTGGGCAAAACTAATTCTCCCAAAGAATTATTCAAAAATGGGCAAAGCCTTTCTCTTAAAAGAAGAAGAAAACCTACGGCCAAAACATGGAGTGAAGGACAAAGAAGATGTGTGAAGGAGCAAAGTCCAACTTTGCTACTAAGGAGTCAAACCAATGACTCACCATGGTGACTCACCTAATGACTCACCATCACTTTGTCTTCTTCATCCTACAATTCGGCCAAGAGAGGAAAGAAATGATGGATATTTTTTTTCTCATTAATGATACCACAATAATGACCAAAAATATCTCATGATGCAAAGTCCAACTTTGTCACCTAAAGTCATCCATGACTCATCATGTCTCTTCATCCTCTTTTGTCCAACAATGAGTCACCATTCTCATCAACAATGACTCACCATTCTTGCCCAAAGATGCTATGAATTTCGGCCAACACATCCCACACAATGTGGGCAAAAATCATTTTATGTCTTAAGCCCAATATTAACTTCTTTGATTTAATTAATTTCAAATGCAACTTTACTTTAATATGTATGCTTATATATTATACCATATAATATATTACATACATTTAAATTAAAATTCATTTGACCTATTAATTTAATCAAGGGATTAAATTAGGCATACATAAAATGAGATACATGTAAACCTATACATGTATAATAATATTTCCACCTAGGAAATATTTCCATAAATTAATTCATTGAATTAATTATGGAGGCCAAAATACATATTAATTATATAACTATGATCAATCCAATTGATTCATATAATATAATTAATGAATCTCTCTCTCTTCAAATGTGTATACTCCAAGTACACACTTAATCCGACTAGTTAAAGTCCAGACGTTCAATGTGTACGATCCAATGGGCCCGTCTTTATGTTGGCAGTGGGCCAAGGCCCACAGACTGCAGGCGGGCTCTAGCAAGCCACTGCAGCCCCCAATTAAGACGGAGTAAGCAGTCAAACTGAAAACGTAACCCAGTAGTTTGAACTTGTAAATCCCATGTCGCTGATATCAGTGTCCAAAACAGAGGCATGGAAGTATCACCCTCCTTGTGTCTGGACATTTACTTGATACTGAATGAACTGATGCTCGAAAACAAGATCCAATCTTGTTTGGGTGCGGCCGCACACTTATCAGTAACATTCTTCAAGAGGCCATTGATATCGTCTCAGTGAATCACTGAGTGACATTCCCTTCTGCATATCCATAGTACTGCCATGCTCATTGACACACCCGAACGTACCCATACTTGGCACCCTTTTACAGGCCCGTTAGGCATACACCAAAGTATGCCGCTTCACATGCAGCACCATCATATGGTCCGGTCTAAGGACTTATACAAGTACTACACGAGAATCATTTGTGATACTATACCATGTAGATTCCCGTTAAGTGGATCAATCCAGTACCATGCCCTTTTTGCAGGTACCCATTAACCTGGTTGACATTCCATGTACTATGACCGGTAAGACACCGCCATACAACCAGACTAATGATAGTCTTTAGTTCCATTCATTCCCATGATTGGAACAGACTACGGAAAACTTCATGGCCATATCGTTCTCCCTATCCATAGTCTTACTGCCAAGTGCCTCACACTTGACAACATGGATATGGATATGTCCATAGGATACTCTATTTAAAATATAGCACAAGACATATAATAAATAGATTAATGCCTTTATTTCCTTAACACAAATTGTATAGTACATACAGTTCACGTTAATGTACAAATGTATTATACAAACACAAGGACCAATGCCTCGGGACTAGGGCATTTCCAACAATCTCCCACTTGCACTAGTACTTACTAGGCATGGGTCTAATCCCTATAGATCTAGTATAACCTTCGTGCATAGGCGTAGCCAAGCATGTTGGTCAAAAGATCTGCGACATTGTCTTTGGTGTCCACTCTTTGTAATGAGATATCACCCCCTCAGCGATTTCTCGCAATAGGTGAAACTCCCTGAGTTCATGCTTCGTGTATATGTGTGACCGGGGCACATAGCTTGTGCAACAGCCCCTCGATGTCACAGAAGATATCAACTGGTTACTGGATAGTAGATACTATCCCCAGTTCCGTGATAAACTTCTCAATCCATATAGCTTCCCTAGCTATGTCACACGTTGCAATGTACTCAGTTCCTGTGATAGAAACCGCGATGGTCAATTACTTGGAGCCTCTCCAACAACAGCACCACCATATGGCATGAACACTTGCCTATACTGCGACTTATATTCATCCTGGTCAGTCTGGAAGCTTGCATCAGTGTACCCAGTAACTGACTGCTCTTCCTAACTTTCATGGGCGACATTATGTCTTGTACATAGCATGGAGTACATGATTGATCCCATAGCCGAAGTGCATATAGGACCAAATCATGTTCTCCCTATCCTGCCTTGTCTTAGGACAGTACTTCTTGCTAAGTTTCAGCTCATGACCCATTGGCAAGAAACCTTTCTCAGCCTGGTCCATGCTGAATCTTTTCAGAACTATGTCTATGTACTTGGCCTGACTTAGGCCTAGCAGCCGATTGGATCTAACCCTGTAGATCCTGATCCCTAGGATCGTCTCAGCTTCGCCTAAGTCCTTCATTGCGAAGCACTTACACAACCATTACAATTCCCTTGTAGTGTTGGTATGTCGCTTCCAATCAGAAGGATGCCATCCATATATAATACCAGGAAAGTTACTATGCTCCCACTAAACCTCTTATACACACCCTTAAAGGTATTGTCGGCCTATAGCTTATAGCACCACTTGCAACCTATTACCTTAGCACCTGGAGGTGAATCAACCAGGTTCCAAACCTGATTATCGTACATAGATTGCAAATCCACCACCATGGCAGACAGTGGGCTAGCTATAGCCTACTAGTAGGTTTTGAGCTCCTCTTCGTCCAAGACAAAAGGAGCGTAATCATTAGAAACAAAACCCGATGTTTTCCATGTTCCTGATGATCCCTACCAGACCTTTTAGGTCCTTGTGTGACCTGGGCTGGTGCTTCCCCTTTTTGAAGCTTCACCCTGGTCTCCGAGTTATCCTTTTCAGGAGTTTCTGAGCTTTGAACTTCCCTGAGTTCAACATCGCTCCCACTGTCTTTCTTGGAAAGAAACCCCTTTTCAAGAAGGACCCCCTTTTTAGCTATGAACACCTTGTTCTCAGCGGGATCGTAGAAGTAATACCCTTTGGTTTCCCTAGGGTAGCTCACAAACAGGCATTAGTCGGTTTTGGGTTCTAGTTTTGCTCACAGTCAATTTCTTGACTTGTGCATAACAACCCCAAATCCGTAAGAAAGACACAATGGGCACCCTGCCCATCCATTTTCCAAATGGGGTCTTTGCCAAAGCCTTAGTCGGAGTATAATTGGAAATGAGAGCCATTGTCTCAAGAGTGTATCCTTTACAACTTATAGGGAGAGAGGCATGAGTCATCGTTTGAGCGGACCATGTCCAACAGGGTCCTATTCCTCTGTTCGGACACCCCATTCCATTGTGGTGTTCCTGGAGGAGTGAGCTATGGAACTATTCCATGCTCTCTCAAAATGAGTCAAACTATAGGCTTATATGCTCACCACCTCGGTCCAACCGAAAGGCTTGGATATTTCTGCCTAGTTCTGTACTTCGTTCCTTACTCCCTTGAACCTATCAAGGGTCTCAGACTTATAAGTCATTAAATAGGCATGGCCATTTCTGATGATCGTCTGTGAAGGATATGAAGTATAGATGTTCACCCTTAGTTGCTATGCTTGTCGGTCCATATACATCTCAATGCATTAGGTTCAATAAGCTAGCAACCCTTTTAGCCTCCTTGCTAAAAGGTTCTTTAGTCATTTTACCTTATAAACCAGACTCGCATATATCAAGTGACTCCATGTCAAATGATCCTAGGATTCAAGCGATGTGAAGCCTAGCTATGCGCTTCTTGTTTATGTGGCCTAAATGACAATGCCAAAGGTAAACCGGATTAAGTTCGTTAGGCTTAACCCTTTAAGTATGTATATTATAGACATGATTAGTTTCATTTAGATCCAGGATATAAAAGACATTATTTAATAGAGCTACTCCATAAAATAATTCTTTTCTAGATAAACCCTTTTTACTATTATCAATAGTAAATGTACATCCAGAAATATCCAAAACTGAAACAGAAATAATATTCCTGTACATAACAGGTACAAAATAACATTGTTTCAGCAGTAACAAAACTAATCTACTAGGCATCATAAGCTGGTCCCGCTGATCTTTATGGCAGCAACCCTTGCTCCATTTCTGACCTGCAAGTCCACTTGTCCCGATCCCAGTGATCTCCTGTTCTTAAGTCCCTGCACATTCAACAAATCTGAGAACCACATCTAGTATCCAATACATAAGATGTTGAAACAGAGGTTAATGTCTATGACATATATACCTGATGAAGACACGCCCTGCGTCTTCCTTTTCTCTCCCAAAAGCTTGGGACACGATCTTTTCCAATGTCCAGCCTGCTTGCAACCGAAGCAGACATCCTTGGAACGGGCCTTGGGCTGGGCTTTAGCCTTTTTAGCCTTGGCTTCCTTAGCCTTGGCCTTGCCTTTAGCGAAAAGAGGTTTCCCCTTGTTAACCTCAAGTACCGGCGGAGTCTTCTTGATCGACAGTTCAGCGAGCTCAAGCATCCAATGCAGCTCACTAACAGTACGGTCCATCCCTTGCTTGTAAAAGTTTAGGATGAATTGATCATAAGAATCCGGTAAAGAATCCAGGATCGTACTAACCGCCAGCCCCCGTGAGATAGGAGTTCCGAGACGGGCTAAATTATCCAGATAGCCCTTCATCTTGAGCACGTGTGCACTCACAGATGTCCCGGCTCCCATCTTACAGCTGCGGAATGCCTTGTGGATCAGGTACCTTTCCTGATAAGCTTGCTCATAAAACATCTCATTAAGAGTTGTCATTATAGCAAAAGCCTGATGATCCAAGAACTGCTTTTGCAATTCAGGAACCATACTAGCCAACATCAGGCATGTCACATCCCGGTTATCTTTTACATGTGCCAAGTATTCCTCCAGCTGGGCAGCCGGTGGATTACTTCTCGTTGGCACAACCGGTACAGGCTTTTCGAGCACATACTCTTTAGACTCTTGTCTTAGAACTTTCCTTAAGTTCATAGACCAGTCCCAAAAGTTAGGGCCAGAAAGCTTGTCCCATTCCAAGAAAGATCGCAGTGATAAAGTATCATTCGTAGCCATTGGTTTCTACACAGAAAAATTACGAGTGTAAATAAAGGACTTAACATGTTCTTCCCATATTATAATTAATAATGAATCGTGTTATTAATTAACTCGAGTTGTTGGGCTCATGGGCCGAGATCCATATTATATCAAGATATAGCCAGACGAGGGCCTGGAACAACTATACCCGAATTTTTAGGTAGGAACGCCGTCCAATCCCAACCTAGGGACTCTCGGTTTGATGGGTCTGTTGGCACTTACCCATCTGTGCTTAGGGCCAGGAACATCCTACTACCCACGCTAAGTCAAAACCTCCATCCAAGTGTTAGAGTAACCAATACTCCAACCCAATACAAAATGACGATACTCCAGTGCATCCAACGAGGGTTGGTCTACAGCTGGCCTATCCCCACTTCGAGTAGGTTATGAATGAGGGAAGCACTTTTAAGAGACTTAGTAATTACCTTTTGGTTATTAGATTCAATTAATAACGGCTTAGATGCATAGGCGGGTGAAATAGGGTTTGTACATACATTCTCACATGTAAATAAATAAAGCATAATTAAATAAAAATGAAATGCTATGGGCCAAAATTTACATCCTAATATAATTCTAGTAAACCTATACTAGAACGACATCAGGTGGGCTGCATCCTCATCCTTCTAGCACGCCAATCCAATCGGCTTCTTCTTTACATAATTTCATAATAAACAAATAAAATAAAATTACATAAAAAGAAAACGGCGCGTAGGCCGTATTTACCAAAAGAATATTACAACCCGAATAAATAAGGCCCAAAACATCCATTCATGCATTTAATCATACATACACGTATCCAATACATACAATTTATTAACATGTTAAATGCATGAATTAATCCCATTTCAAATATGTGCATAGCCATTATTTTGAAATCGCCAAATTTTGGCCGATCATGGTTCCAAACCCGTGCGGGCTTTGGGCCTCCAACCCAGGCAAAATTGCTCCCAATCCAATTGGGAAACCATGAATTCCAAAATTAGCCGTCCGGGTAATCGTGCCAAGAAAACCCGAACCAATTTCAATTAACCGTATTTATTTCCAAAATAAATATCGCATGAACGAAAAATAAATTCCATTCATAAAACACGCGCATAAAAATTACCAAAATTGAAACACGCAAAATTTTAAAACCAATTAAAATTTTAAAATCCCACGCGTATAAAAATTACCAAAATTTAAACACGCATATTTTTAAAATTTTAAATCCGGCCCGACCCAAAAATCCCGCCGAATCCAAATTCGGGCCCGGCCCGCCGCGCGGGGCAGCCGCGGCGCTGCTGCCCAGCAGCAGCCCCGCTGCTGCGCAGCGGCTGCTGCCCAGCAGCAGCCTGCTGCAGGCGTGCAGCAGCTGCTGCCGAGGCAGCAGCCAGCAGCAGCTGCTGCCTGTGGCGCCTAGCGCCGCAGGCAGCGGCTGCTGCCCCCGTTTCGGCCCGAAACGGTCCGTGATTTTTTTTTCGAAACAAAGACAACATGAAATTAAATCACCAAGAATTAAATTTCAACAATGGAAAATTAAATATGGCATAAAACAAATATGCAAAATAAAATTCCAAAACAATATTCACAAATAGAAAATGAAACCAAGCATAAACCAATATGCAACAAAATTTTCCATTTGCAAAAATCAACGGGCAAAATCACAAACCCGAAACCAAAAGAATCCCGTCCACAAAAATCTCCAATTTTAAAAACACGGGATCCGCCAAGTTTAAAGATTTCCACGGATCAAAAGCCCGCTCTGATACCACTGTTGGGATTCGTCACAGGAAACCGACCGATAAAAGCGGAAAGACGCGTCGATTTCCTCGAATCCGGCCCAGGAGCTTAAGATGTGGAAATCAAAAACATAAAGCCAGAAAAGAGGGTTTCAAAAACTAACCTCAAAGTCTCTCTAAGAGACGGATGCAGACTGCAGAAACCAAGTGCAGGTTTCCTCCACCGATGCGTACACGAACGGCTCTCGGACCGAAACCCGTGCTAGCGGCTCGGATGATTCAAAGAGAGGGAGAGAGAGGCTGCTCACAATAGGAATATATGGCTGTAATTTTCTTTCCGAAAGAAAAATACAATAACCCTAAGTTAGGGCTCTAGACTTCTTTCCAAAAGAAATCTATCCTTAACATAGGCACCACTTTCTTTACCTTAAGAAATCAATTCCTCAAGTGGGCAAAACTAATTCTCCCAAAGAATTATTCAAAAATGGGCAAAGCCTTTCTCTTAAAAGAAGAAGAAAACCTACGGCCAAAACATGGAGTGAAGGACAAAGAAGATGTGTGAAGGAGCAAAGTCCAACTTTGCTACTAAGGAGTCAAACCAATGACTCACCATGGTGACTCACCTAATGACTCACCATCACTTTGTCTTCTTCATCCTACAATTCGGCCAAGAGAGGAAAGAAATGATGGATATTTTTTTTCTCATTAATGATACCACAATAATGACCAAAAATATCTCATGATGCAAAGTCCAACTTTGTCACCTAAAGTCATCCATGACTCATCATGTCTCTTCATCCTCTTTTGTCCAACAATGAGTCACCATTCTCATCAACAATGACTCACCATTCTTGCCCAAAGATGCTATGAATTTCGGCCAACACATCCCACACAATGTGGGCAAAAATCATTTTATGTCTTAAGCCCAATATTAACTCCTTTGATTTAATTAATTTCAAATGCAACTTTACTTTAATATGTATGCTTATATATTATACCATATAATATATTACATACATTTAAATTAAAATTCATTTGACCTATTAATTTAATCAAGGGATTAAATTAGGCATACATAAAATGAGATACATGTAAACCTATACATGTATAATAATATTTCCACCTAGGAAATATTTCCATAAATTAATTCATTGAATTAATTATGGAGGCCAAAATACATATTAATTATATAACTATGATCAATCCAATTGATTCATATAATATAATTAATGAATCTCTCTCTCTTCAAATGTGTATACTCCAAGTACACACTTAATCCGACTAGTTAAAGTCCAGACGTTCAATGTGTACGATCCAATGGGCCCGTCTTTATGTTGGCAGTGGGCCAAGGCCCACAGACTGCAGGCGGGCTCTAGCAAGCCACTGCAGCCCCCAATTAAGACGGAGTAAGCAGTCAAACTGAAAACGTAACCCAGTAGTTTGAACTTGTAAATCCCATGTCGCTGATATCGGTGTCCAACACAGAGGCATGGAAGTATCACCCTCCTTGTGTCTGGACATTTACTTGATACTGAATGAACTGATGCTCACAAACAAGATCCAATCTTGTTTGGGTGCGGCCGCACACTTATCAGTAACATTCTTCAAGAGGCCATTGATATCGTCTCAGTGAATCACTGAGTGACATTCCCTTCTGCATATCCATAGTACTGCCATGCTCATTGACACACCCGAACGTACCCATACTTGGCACCCTTTTACAGGCCCGTTAGGCATACACCAAAGTATGCCGCTTCACATGCAGCACCATCATATGGTCCGGTCTAAGGACTTATACAAGTACTACACGAGAATCATTTGTGATACTATACCATGTAGATTCCCGTTAAGTGGATCAATCCAGTACCATGCCCTTTTTGCAGGTACCCATTAACCTGGTTGACATTCCATGTACTATGACCGGTAAGACACCGCCATACAACCAGACTAATGATAGTCTTTAGTTCCATTCATTCCCATGATTGGAACAGACTACGGAAAACTTCATGGCCATATCGTTCTTCCTATCCATAGTCTTACTGCCAAGTGCCTCACACTTGACAACATGGATATGGATATGTCCATAGGATACTCTATTTAAAATATAGCACAAGACATATAATAAATAGATTAATGCCTTTATTTCCTTAACACAAATTGTATAGTACATAAAGTTCACGTTAATGTACAAATGTATTATACAAACACAAGGACCAATGCCTCGGGACTAGGGCATTTCCAACAATAATAAGAGCCTAAAAAAATAGAAGACTACGCTGCACAGGACACGGGCGGGCCTTAATCGAAAATTTCAGCACTACCATTTTTAAAGGGGATACACAAGGCACGGGCGTGCCTTATGAACAGAACCTGAAAATTAAGATTATAAACTACAAAAAGAAAGCAAATGGAACTAACTAAGCAATAAAATAAATAAAGCAAATAAATTAAATTGGGTTGCCTCCCAAAAGCGCTAAGATTATAGTCGATTAGCTCGACTTATACTTCCCTTTCATGTAAAAGTTTGGAGTCGTATGAGGAATCCAAACTCCTTGAGAAAAATCCTGTGAATGCACATCGAAAGCTCTAGTTGATCCCAAGTTAACAAGTTCCATGCCAAAAATTTGAGTTCTTTTACGAAAATTCTTGATTTCTCCCTTTGCGATTCTCTTGGTAGCTCATATACAACATAAAATAATTGAACAAAGGGCACCTCAAATTTTATATCTTTAATCCCCATCATGAAAACATCACACTTGGTCGGTTCACTAACGACCTCTAACGTACCTTCTTCTTGACTTTGAACTAACTCTAAATTTTCCTCAATAATTTTTCCATGATGAGCTTCAACTGAGATAGAAATTTCAACATTTTCATTTGAATCGGTCTCTGTAATTGATGTGTCTGCAGCCATATCAACTACTAAACCTAATCGTGCACATAAATTTTGTGTTGAACTATACAAACTATCACGTTGAGCATCTTTTGAAGATAGAAAATTCATCATTAGTTCATCCATCGATGGCTCAAAAGGATTAATCGCCATCACCTTGCAAGATAAAAGAAAAAGAACAAGTGAAGATAAAAATATATACAAAAAAAAAACCTAAATCAATAAAAACCCTTTTAATCTAGCATTGCATAAAAATAATCCCCGGCAACAGCGCCAAAAACTTGATGTGTGTAAAACGCACACTATAGAGCAAGTGTACTCTGTCGCTCAAGTAATATAGAAATAAGAAGGATGTCGATCCCATGGAGACTATGTATGCTAATCCAAAATGTAGTCGGGTTTCTATTAATTTAGGCGGAGAAAATTATATCTTTGATTGTGGTTTGTAAAATAAAATCTACTGTAAAACGACGAATTAAATAAAATAATTTAACCTAAAATTGGAATGCAATTGGATAAAAACTCAATGGAGAAATTGGCTAAGGCAAATGGTCTTACTTAGATTCATTCCAGCAATTTCCTCGGGCTATGCAATCAAACTTATTAAATTCCCAAGATGGCGAACTCCTAAAACAATTAACACTGGTTAGGGCTGCTAACTCTAATCCTCAACTTAGCTACCTAAACTTGTTCGATCTTAAGCAATTAATTTGAGAAGCATTAAGCATACGAAAACCTAGCACGAACTAGTGAGCCACAAAGTAATGGTCATGCATTTGTCATGTTATGAGATTCCGTTAATTCAGTCCTTTGGTCAATTATGAATTAACTATAAACTTTTGAAATAGATGGTCATGCATGTTGGGGATTAATCACACAAAACAAAATACGCAGCGGAAATAAAACGGATTAATCCCCGCCACGGATCCATGTATATTGCATTGAATCGGAAAGAGGGTTAAAGAATTACCTTAATTCTTTGTAGGTTTTGAATCAAAGGAACCAAATTAGCTTCCCTCTACGGTTGATCCACACGGAGCAATTGATTCACCGCGTGCTAGCGCCGGGATTGAAGAACGATTCTTCGAACGAGAGAGAGAGAGACAAAAAAAAATCAGATTTTTCTTTGGGTGTCAATGGTGAAATTCGGCTGCCACACTACTTTTCTTTTTGTGTCTGCCGAAAACCAGTTTTTGCATATATGGAAAAATCTAGTCTCTTTTAGGTTTTTTTATATCCTCATATATAAAACCTAAAAGTTAATTATAATTATGACCTAATACACTTATTAGTCATAATTATAAATTAACCCACACAACTTAATATTAATTCTCAATTAATATTAAATCAAATCAATTCTCCATAATACACTTATGTATATACAATATTATTAATTATATTTCTATATAATTTAATTATAATATGTGGCATACTTTATGCAATATTAATCACATTAATATTCACATATACATATATATATAAATATATATCACTATATATATTTATTCTCTTTCTCATTCATAAATTATTATCCAATAATAATTTATACCCGATAAGATGAACTTCATTTTGCTCTTGTGTGTGACCCCATAGGTTCATATTAATTGGCAATAAGGAAATTACCATAATGTCCTTATAGGTCATAAGCGGACTCTAGCAAGCCATTACGACTACCCAATTAATATGATTGGAATGATCCAATACCTATTTATAGAATGTCATATTCCCTTTTGTCTCTTTGATATCATGATTAATCATAAGACATGGTACACTTGTCAATCTTATATAATTAATCATATGCTTTCTCGATCTCAAAGTAAACTGTTCAGACAAATCAATTGATACTCTTATCAATTATTTGAGCACGGCCATGCATTTAACAGTCTTACTTATCGAGGGGCCCAGTGATATCGCTCTCTTGTTAGAGAGGGACAAAATCCCATATCTGTCACTCATATCCCTAAGCATGAGTCATATTGTACCCAACCACAGCCTTTATAACTACTCTGTTACAAGCAGCGTTTGACTGCGTCAAAGCACAACATAAATTCATCCCGGAATCCATGGTGACCTCAGGTCAAAGGAATCAGCTGATGACACTACTATAATCAAGATCAGTTGTGACACGTGACCATGAACTTGATCTTATAGTGGGTCTCCAGCAACATGTTCTCTAACACATTGCCCATGAGTATAATCTGTATCTGTATACACTATATTCATCTTATGAATATCCATTATCACTCACACTAGTCTTAGTTTGTTATTATTCCCATAATAACAATCGACTAGGGATATTTAGAATAACGCGATTTATTCATGGATACTTATCATAAATGCTAACATACAAACATAAATGATAATATTAATCTACACTAGATTAATCTTAGAAGTCAAATTACATAATCCAATATTGGCCTTAGGGCACAATCTCCAACAATCTCCCACTTGCACTATGGCCAATCATACATGTATCTTATACCCATTGACCTACATGACTTTCATGTATTCACTTGTGCAGGAGTCTTTGTCAATGAATTATTAATTTTCGCTTCCGTTGCTACTTTACACATATTCACTCTCTCCTTAGAGACAGCCTCTCTAAATTAGTGAAAAACGCCTAAGTATATGCTTGTGTTATACAAGGTTCTTACGCATTGAACTATTGTCCCTACAATAGTCTCACAGGATAAGCAATGCTTAGAACAAAAACATAAAATCTTGATGAACTTCTTCATCCAGAATTTCTTTACATCACATGTAACTGTATACTTTGGCTGCTATTATAGATATTTAGCTATAACGTTTTATTTTGAACCTTTCAAAATCATAACTTCTCTTTTTAAGAGAATACTAGATCTCGACTGATCTATTGCAACTAATTGCAATCAGTTGTATATGTGCAACTATTTACACAGTTAACATAAGCAAGCTTCTATTAAGTCTTTTATATTGAACGCTTTCAATGCTTTGACTTAAGCCAAAACATTCTTTTAGATCTATCTGTATAGATTCCAATTTCAAGAATACAGGCAGTCATGCTTATAACATTAACTGAAATTACTTTCTTAGCCAAGATTTTACTTCTTGCAAGGTAAGAATGTTATTTCCAACAAGCCATATGTCATCCACATATAGCATTAGGAATACCGATATGCTCCCACTGATCCTTTTGAAACACAAGATTCATCATCCTTTTGATAAAATCAAACCATCTGATTTCTTTATCAAAACTATGATTCCAACTATTTGATGCATGTTTCGATCCTTATGAGAATCTTTGAAAACTTGCATACGCTATTTGAATTCTTTGGATGCTCAAAACTTTGGGTTGTGTCACGTACACATCCTCAATCATGTTTTCACGTAAAAAATAGATTTTGATATCCATTTGCCATATTTTATAATCATATTATGGGGATATGGCAACAAGAACTCAATATGACTTGATCATGAATAATGACTAAAGAGGATTTCATCATAGTCCTACTATGAATTTGTTCGTATCCTTATAGTCACTAGTCGTGCTTTATAAGTTTGAAGATCACCATCCATATCGGTTTTCAATTTGAAAACTCACTTGCAACCATTGCATATACATCTTCTCAAAGATTTATCAAAGTCTATACTTTGATTGTCAGACATGGACTTATCTTCAACCTTTGTAGCATCAAGTCACTTATTAGATTCAAAATCTAACATTGCTTCTTCATAAAAGAAGACTTATTCCAATCTAGTAAAACTACATCATGATTTTGAGAAATCCATATCTCTCCTATTCATGTCGTATTCTACTAGACTTTCATTGGACTTGTGTAATTTCAACAATGATCATGAAACCATTTCCATGTTCCTCTTCAACGTTAATGTCACTTTGTGAATTACGAGTTTTGTAGGTGTACTTTACTCCCACTAACTCTTCTAGAAATTAACTCCCTCTTCAAGGGGAAACCATTTCTAGCTACAACTACTTTGTATCCCAAAGAAACACAGGAGTAACAACTCCTACTTTCCTTTGAGTAATCCACAATACGACATTTAAATTTAGGTGCCAACTTATTCGAAATAAGCTTTACAGCGCTAAACTTATTCAATGAAACAACTTGGGTCTCTTACCCAACCATATCTCATATGTTGATTCATGAATTATTTTAGACGGAACAATATACACAGCTGCTTTAATGGCATATTTTCGAGAAGACGATGATCAACTTGACTTCATCATAGATTGAACTATATCTGTATAGAGTTCGACTACTCCCTTTTCGACACAACATACTTTGTGGCGTACTTGGAGGAGTCAATTGTGAGACAGTCCCACAACCCCTAAGATGATTGTCAAAATCTTGACTCAAATGTTCAGCACTTGGATCATATCTAAGTGACTTTACTATCTTGTCAAGATACTTCATACTTCATTTTACAAGCTTTTGAACATTTCAAAAGTTCCAAACTCGTGTTTCATTAGATACTCTTATCTAGTGAAAAGTTCCATGAAAGTAATGAAGTATTAGAACCTCCTTTAGCAGTTGATTTATAATTCATATACATCCACATGTATAATGCTTAATAAATCGATTGTTCTTTGACTACTTTTAGCAAAGAAAACCTTTTGTCATCTTTTACAATAAACAACATTCGCATGATTCAAGATGATTCATAATCTCATGAATCCAAAGGTCCATTCTCATGGAGTTTCGAAATGCAACTTTGCTTATGTCTCCAAGACGACACTGCCAAAATGGGTTGGATCAAACTATTTGATTCGATCCTTACAGTATTTATGTTACAGATGGGCTCCACATATAAAGACAATTATGTAAATCTATATTTCATAATCATGTCTTTATAAAGTTTATAATTCACAATTATAAAATAAACAACATTTGTTTACTCAAGCCAACAAGCTCAATAGACAACAAGAGTTCGTAACTCACATGTAAAAGTTCATAACCTTTAACCAAAGTTCATAACTTTCATATAAAAGTTCATAACTTTTATGAAAAGAGGTTCGTAACTTTTAACTTGAAGTTCACAACTTTCATGTAAAAGTTCAGAACCTTCGAGTAGCAACCTTTGCTTCTCTTGTCTATTCGCATTCTACCTTTCACCTTCATAAGGTTTCTATTCAAGTTGCGATTCATCATATTCTACTAATATGAGATCCACAACTGGTATCTAATACCTTTGATATAGAAACAAAAGTAGAATAGTTAATAAATACTTAAGGTAGCAGTCTTACTGCCTTTCATCTTCTCATAGATCTCCAAACAAAGTTTGCTATTTCCATTCTAATGAACGATTCAATCTAAAAATGGCAACATCCTTCTTTTGGAGATCTCTCTATGCCAACAGCTTTGGCCTTTAAAATACTTTCACCGAAACCCTTTCGGTATTTATACTTTTCGACCCTACTATTATCCTTTTCCTTTTGAACCATAAGCACACAATTCGAGGCGGGCTTATCCTTTATGGATAACTTAACATTCTTCTGCATCTTATGCAACTAATTCACAATTTTCTCCATGTCATTCAAATGATAGTTCATCACCAATGACTATCAAATAATGAATTCAAGATCACATCTTAATGCCTTTTGGATGCCAATGAGAAATTGTTGCCTCAAACACTTATCTTTTCTTGCTCACTAACTGATGGAACATTTCCATTTGTGATGTATCATATACCTCAAGTAAAACTTCCACGTGCGGAAGAATTGATGGCAAGTGTAAGATAATAAATTTTAAACAGAGTCCCTTCGATGCTTCAAGTAAGCATCTTTTATACTCATGTTACAATTGCTAGTGGTTCATTGGGCAAAAGGATTATTGAGAACATATGATTCCTTTTGATTTGAGAACAATTCTCAAAGTTCAATAACAATCGAGATCATGGTAATAGCAATCACAACTATAATAAAGCGTGTAAAGATTTTTATTTAAATGCTCCCACTTAAATTATAAAACCCTTTAAAATATTTAAGTGGGTGAAGATCCAAAATCCATACTTAACCATAGCACTGCTTTGGCATGTCCCTATGATTAAATATAATTTCGGTAGGCAAAGACTCAAAATCATGCTTTAAACCATTTAAACATATTTTGGATGTGCACTTCTTTGCCAATTGCATCATTATGCAACTCTTCTAATTTATGAGATGCATGATATCATATATCATATTTAATTGTATGTTACTCATCTCATCTTTGCCTCGGGCTCAAACACCGTTTTGATTAACCCTTTGTTAAACCAATTACAACACAATGAGAATCACCATTTCTCATATTATCGCTTCGCTAAGGTCACAACATGCGTACCCGCTTTGGCGTGGCTACCATGATGCGAACATAGTACTTGACTAGTGTTATACGTAATTGGGTGGCAAATATAAACTTCATAAGTTTATTTAGGGTTTGTTAAATCCTGTGATTTTAATTGTATCATATACAATTCATGGCATTAATATTAAACATACTCTTGTTAATACTAATTAGCATGGCATCCTATGTCATACATATGTTAAGCATGCAATCTAGCATGGCATCACATGGCATCTAAAAGAGACAAAGCATGCATTTACATATATATATTAACATTTTGCATCACATGCAAAATTATTTCTAACATGCGTCAATATTTATTAACATGGCATCTTATGGCATAAAATAAATACAACATGCATAAGACTCAAAACCGTGTTATGGTATGGTTTAAATCTACATTGATTTTCATAGGCCAATATGAAAATCAACAAGGTCATATCCTAGGTGGTAGCATCCATCACATGGTCATTGCACCGCCTCTTGGATCCGCCTCCACGTCTTTGCTTCTAAGCACCATCTCATGGATTTATATTTTACAAAAAAAAATTGCAACCTATACAATTTTTCTAGTAAAATAAATTTTACATATCATAAATTGCATCCTATACAATTTATCTAGTAAAATTAAAATTAAAATTTACATAAATACAAACGACTCGCAGGTCGTATTTATATAAAACCATAATAAATAAAATAAAGCATCCACGGGGTCCAAAACCATACCATAACACCATGCATAAAATTATCAACAATAATTTTATATCTAAAAATATTTAGGATTCAAAGTGGTAAAATACAATCACATTGTATTTAGAATTAATTAATTTGGAAAAATTCGTAAATATGCAGAAACAATTTTCCACACTTAAAACGAAAAAGGGCATTATGCCCAGAATACGAACAGTAGCATTTTTTTTTTTTTTATTAATTAAATTGAATTGAAACAATTTCAATAAAAACCCATGAATCAAATTCATGATTCCAAAAACCCCTTAAACATTCCAAATCATTAACATAAAATCATTCACAATGATTAATCAATAAAATCAAATTTTATTTTGTTATTCACAATAACATAGAACCCTAAATAAAACATACAAACTCCTAACAACAATTTTGATCCAATCAAAATCATACAAACCCTAACATGCAATTTTGATCCAATCAAAACATAAATCCAATTCAATCAAAATACAAGTGGCTCTGATACCACTGTTGGGGATTAATCACACAAAACAAAATACGCAGCGGAAATAAAACGGATTAATCCCCGCCACGGATCCATGTATATTGCATTGAATCGGAAAGAGGGTTAAAGAATTACCTTAATTCTTTGTAGGTTTTGAATCAAAGGAACCAAATTAGCTTCCCTCTACGGTTGATCCACACGGAGCAATTGATTCACCGCGTGCTAGCGCCGGGATTGAAGAACGATTCTTCGAACGAGAGAGAGAGAGACAAAAAAAAATCAGATTTTTCTTTGGGTGTCAATGGTGAAATTCGGCTGCCACACTACTTTTCTTTTTGTGTCTGCCGAAAACCAGTTTTTGCATATATGGAAAAATCTAGTCTCTTTTAGGTTTTTTTATATCCTTATATATAAAACCTAAAAGTTAATTATAATTATGACCTAATACACTTATTAGTCATAATTATAAATTAACCCACACAACTTAATATTAATTCTCAATTAATATTAAATCAAATCAATTCTCCATAATACACTTATGTATATACAATATTATTAATTATATTTCTATATAATTTAATTATAATATGTGGCATACTTTATGCAATATTAATCACATTAATATTCACATATACATATATATATAAATATATATCACTATATATATTTATTCTCTTTCTCATTCATAAATTATTATCCAATAATAATTTATACCCGATAAGATTCTTCATTTTGCTCTTGTGTGTGACCCCATAGGTTCATATTAATTGGCAATAAGGAAATTACCATAATGTCCTTATAGGTCATAAGCGGACTCTAGCAAGCCATTACGACTACCCAATTAATATGATTGGAATGATCCAATACCTATTTATAGAATGTCATATTCCCTTTTGTCTCTTTGATATCATGATTAATCATAAGACATGGTACACTTGTCAATCTTATATAATTAATCATATGCTTTCTCGATCTCAAAGTAAACTGTTCAGACAAATCAATTGATACTCTTATCAATTATTTGAGCACGGCCATGCATTTAACAGTCTTACTTATCGAGGGGCCCAGTGATATCGCTCTCTTGTTAGAGAGGGACAAAATCCCATATCTGTCACTCATATCCCTAAGCATGAGTCATATTGTACCCAACCACAGCCTTTATAACTACTCTGTTACAAGCAGCGTTTGACTGCGTCAAAGCACAACATAAATTCATCCCGGAATCCATGGTGACCTCAGGTCAAAGGAATCAGCTGATGACACTACTATAATCAAGATCAGTTGTGACACGTGACCATGAACTTGATCTTATAGTGGGTCTCCAGCAACATGTTCTCTAACACATTGCCCATGAGTATAATCTGTATCTGTATACACTATATTCATCTTATGAATATCCATTATCACTCACACTAGTCTTAGTTTGTTATTATTCCCATAATAACAATCGACTAGGGATATTTAGAATAACACGATTTATTCATGGATACTTATCATAAATGCTAACATACAAACATAAATGATAATATTAATCTACACTAGATTAATCTTAGAAGTCAAATTACATAATCCAATATTGGCCTTAGGGCACAATCTCCAACAATCTCCCACTTGCACTATGGCCAATCATACATGTATCTTATACCTATTGACCTACATGACTTTCATGTATTCACTCGTGCAGGAGTCTTTGTCAATGAATTATTAATTTTCGCTTCCGTTGCTACTTTACACATTGCAATTGCAATTTGCAATTGCCGTGCTGCGTAAAACCTAAAAGTTAATTTATAATTATGACTAATAAGTGTATTAGGTCATAATTATAATTAACTTTTAGGTTTTAATGCATTCAAAGTTTTAAGCAATCATAACACAATAATGGAAAAATAATACGAATGAATTGCATTAAACAAGGGAAATTACATGGAAATCCTACTAAGCTCCACCATAGCCTTAGCTATGGAGGAATTAGTTCATAATTGAGTTATTAAACAAATGAATAAATCAAAGAAAACATAATAAAGGGAGTTAAGAAGAAAAACTAGGAAGATGAAGGTCCCAATGGAGGCTTGCGGAGAGAAATCGGAGATGAGTTACGGATTGAACCTTTGAAAACCTAGCTTCCTCCTTTCTTCCCCAAAAATCACGTTTTCTCCTCCACAAAAGAAAAAATAAAATTGCAGCCTAAAAACTAGAAAAGAAAAAACGTCCCCCTAGCTCCACCAAAACATCTTTTTAAGAGGGAGCAAGAGAAGAAAAACCTAGTTAGGAAATAACTCTCCCAAAATTAATAATTAAATCCTAATTGAGAGTTATTCCTAAAATAGAAGTCTTAAATGCAAGTTATTTCTCCTTATCCTAATTACAAAAGGAGAGGAATTAAAATAGCCCAAAAGCTGAAAAGGAAAACTCCTAACCCTAGTTGGAGTACAAAATTCGTAATTCTGCAGCCCGGGCGTGTCTTAAGACTGGTCAGCTTCCGATTCTAAAAAATTCTTCAGTTTTGGCTCCTCATAAGGCACGCCCATGCCTTGGGACTTCCTTGCTCTTCCAAATTACATGTTTGAGCTCCAAAAATAGGCGATTTAGTCTCCAAATGTTCAAATTCCTCTTTTAATGCCTTAAAACAAAAAAAAAGAACAAATGAGATAAAATCCGCCTAAATTAAACCAAGATGGTGCAATAAAAGCCACAAAATAGGACAAAAATATATGCATAAAATGTACCTATCAGAACCTATTCAGTTTGAGGATCTTCTTGGACTCCTCTTGACAGAAGAAAGAAATATAGCCTGGCTTGCGCAACATAGGGCTGCTGCCGTTCCTGAGAATCTACCGCCTACAGCCATGGTGGCTACCCGAGGCTCGTCCCAACAACAGCGTGGATAAGGATAGCGTGGACGTGGAAGGGGTGGACAGCATGGACGTGGCAACAGCAGTGGATATTCTTCAGATTATCGAAATCAGCAACAAGATTACAGTAATAATAATTTTGACTCTCGACAACAATTCAGAAATTTTGATCCCCAAACCGTCACATGTCACAATTGCAGAGGTATTGGACACTACGCTAGAGATTGCTCCCCCCTGAAACTAACCCAATCCAACATCAACTGTCCACAATCCAACTATGCCGCTAGCACTACTCCCTCTCAACCATGGGTCGTTGACTCCAGTGCCTCCCATCATATGACTTCAAAGTTGGGAAACCTGAACCTTCACTCAGAGTATCACGGACCCGAAGAAGTCACTATTGGTAATGGTTCTAAACTCTCCATCTCTAAAATCGGTCATCCTTCTTTCTAAATTAGTACTGAAATTTTTCGGCTTATATCTTGTATGTTCCGCATGCGTCTCATAATTTATTGTTTGTTTATGCTTTAACTAACGTTAATCCTATCTCCGTGGAATTTTTTGCTGATTCTTTTGTTATTAAGGATTTGGAAATGGGGAAAATCCGATTCAAAGGCCAGAGTGTCAACGGTCTCTACTCACTATGTGCTGCTGCCGTGGGAGCCAATCCGTCTACGGGTTCTAAATTTCCTCCAGACAACTTAGCTTCTTTAAATACTTGGCATGATCCTTTAGGACATGCTAATTTTCCTTATTTCAAACAATTATTGCGTTGGAATAAAATTGCTATTTCTGATTCTAAACATTCTATTTGCAATTCTTGTGCTATTAATAAAAGCCATAAATTACCGTTTGCTTTATCTACATCTGAGTCCAAACTCCCTTAGATTTAATTTGTGCTGATGTTTGGGGACCAACACCCACTTTATTTGTAGATGGTTACTCTTATTATGTCTTATTCTTAGATCACTATAGTAAATACTCTTGGATATATTTCTTGAAACACAAATCTGATGTTTATTCTGTCTTCGTGCATTTTAAACTTCTTGTGGAGAAATACTTTAACACTCATATTAAGGCCTTTCAATCAGATGGGGGAGGGGAATATATTGCTTTACAACCTTTTTTTCATGAACATGGTATCACCCACAAAATCTCCTGCCCATATACCCCTGAGCAAAATTGTAGTGTTGAACAAAAACACAGACATATTGTTGAACATGGTCTAGCCTTACTACACCACGCCAAACTTCCCATCAAATTTTGGACCTACGCCTTTGAAACTGCCACATATTTAATCAATCGCATTCAAACAGCCTAGATTAATTTTTACACACCCTACCAAAAACTCTTTGGTGCACCACCTGATTACATGAAATTGAGAGTTTTTGGATGTCTCTGTTTTCCTCGGCTCTGCCCCTACACCAAAAATAAACTTGAGCCCAGGTCTAAAGAATGTATTTTTCTTGGTTATAGTAGACTCCACAAGGGTTTTAAATGCTTTGATCCCGTTACTTCTCGTCTGTTTATCTCACGCCATGTCTTGTTTGATGAACATGTTTTCCCCTACTCAAAGTTATATGATGTTGGGCACTCACCATCAACTTCTCAGTCGAATTCACCTGCCCTCACCATACCCGTTCCCACCGTTCCTCCCCTACCCACTAACGTCACCACCTCCTCTCCCAAAGAACCACCTCCACAAACCGAAAAACTACCACAACCCGAACCAATTCCCTAAACTAAATTAGCCCCACACATCGAACCAGCACCACAAACCGAACCCGCCACCACCAACGAACCAGCCCCACCTTTGCCAACCCTTACCCTTGACCTCTCATCCTATGGCCCCCTACCCTCTACTGTTGTGTCCACAACCTCTGCCTCTATGATACCTACCTCTAGTATTTCCTGTCCACTAAGACGCATGGTTATGCGGTCTCAAACTGGCTCTCTCAAAAATTGGGATCCCACAGCACTTGTCAGCTCTTTACCTCAGGAGCCTACCACCTTTCAACAAGCCTTGAAAGTTCCTGAATGGCATCAGGCCATGATTGAGGAATACAATGCTCTTATTAATAATGGCATATGGATTCTTGTCCCTCCTGACAAATGTCACAATGTAATTGGTTGTAAATGGGTCTACCGACTGAAAACCAAGGCTGATGGTAGTATTGATCGGTTCAAAGCAAGACTAGTGGCCAAGGGTTTCAACCAGCACCTAAGAGTTGATTATTCTGAAACATATAGTCTAGTGATTAAGCCTGCCACTATTCAGCTTCTCCTAGCTCTTGCTATCACCTCCAACTAGACTGTTATTCAACTCGATGTCTCCAATGCCTTCCTACATGGGACCCTAAATGAAGATGTCTACATGTCTCAACCACCTGGCTATGTTGATCCTCATAAGCCTGAATATGTATGCAAATTAAAGAAGTCTCTCTATGGCCTTAAGCAAGCCCCTCGGATGTGGCACAAGCGGCTCACTGACGCCCTACGTACCTTGGCTTCTCGGGTTCCAAGTCAGACACAAGCCTGTTCTGCATTAACACTGGTAAATTATTTGTGGCATGTCTTATTTATATGGATGATATTATACTAATGGGATCCGATCACTCCTTCATCACTAGTCTTATACGGCAACTACAGCAACAGTTTGCCATCAGAAATTTGGGTAAATTGTCGTATTTTTTAGGCGTTGAAGCATCATGGAACTCTAATGGGTTGTTTTTGTCACAATCCAAGTATGTAACTGATCTTCTTGGCAAATGTAAAATGTTGGACAGTAAGGGAATCTCAACACCGATGTGCCCCAAGACTCGTCTCATGTTGGGCGACGGTGATCCTCACCCGGATCCAACCGAGTATCGTTGTGTTCTTAGCAGTGTTCAGTATTTATGTCTTACTCGGCCTGATATTGCTTTCTTTGTCAACAAACTCTCCCAATTCATGCATGCTCCCACCACTATTCATTGGTAGGCCGTCAAATAGTTACTTCGGTATCTCAATCACACCCGCCAACACGGTATTTTTCCTCATAACTCTTCCAACATTGATTTGCACTGGTTCACTGATGCTAACTGGGTGGGCAGCTTGGATGATCGAAAGTCCACCTTGGGTTACATAAATTCCTTTGCCAAAACCCTGTCTCTTGGAGCTCCAAAAAGCAAAATTCCATTGCTCGTTCTTCTACTGAAGCTGAATATCGCGCCTTGGCTACCGGTGCTTCTAAACTTTGATGGTTGCAAATTCTCCTCCAGGAAATTGGGTTCCGTCTGCCACGCACTCCACAACTCTGGTGTGACAACCTCTCTGCCAATTACCTCATGGCAAACCCTATTTTCCACAACCACAGTAAACACATTGAGGTTGACTTCTTTTTTGTTCGTGATAGAGTCTCCAAGCGACTCCTTGTTGTTCGGTATGTCCCTACTTCATATCAGATTGCCGATGTGCTTACCAAGCCACTACTTAAGGATCAGTTTTTGCTTCTTTGAGACAATTTAGGCCTTTGCTCTTTACCGGCCCAAATTGAGGGAGGGTGATAGAGATAGGAGTAAAAGAGATTGTATTCTTTTCCACGTTTACATTCCTTGTATGATTGGGTTTCTACTTTCCTTGTAGGATTAGGGTTCTACTTGTATATATATCTTCTATTATTAATACAATCTTGGGTTGCCTCATTAAGTTTTCACTTCAATCATCTCTATTTCATATGTTGCACTTTTTTTTTCTCTGTTCTTTCCTTTTATTTTCTGTCCTCATTTTATTATTATTATTAATATATATATATATATATATATATAGACAACCATCATTCTTTCTAGGATCAAAGATCAGGGACGAAAGTCAGCCTTGGTGATCCGACGGTGCTGAGTGGAAGGACCGTCGCTCAACGGATAAAAGTTACTATAGGGATAATAGGCTGATCCTCCCTAAGAGCTCACATCGACGAAAAGGTTTGGCACCTCGATGTCGATATAATATTGGATATTAAAGAGACTTGATCTTTAAACTTTCGTCCAGAGAAAAATGCAACACCATAATGAATCTTAGTTCTCTCATTTTTTTTTCTGGTAGTTCGTTTTGGGAATTGTCACAGTTTTGTCTTTCTCGTCTCCTTAATAATTTATTTGAGATAATCTTGTACGGGTAAGCTACAATTAAGATCCCTCATCCCCTTTATGTAAAGATATTTAGTGGAAATTAAACTTGAGTCTCCTCACACAAACGTAGTTGGAGTTGTGAACCAAACTATAGCTCGTAGGTTTCTACTTCTCTTTTAGACTACCTAATAACACTTCTAGTTTCCTAAAAAAAACACTTAGCTTAATTTTATTCTTGTTCTTCTTTTCCATTTAATGCTTATAGTACAATTTTTATTTTTACTCCATAAATTTATTCACCACGAGCTAGACAACTTGAACATGATAATACTAAATATTCAAGTAAAATTGTCGTTTCTAAAGTCAAAAGCAAGCTCTTGATCACATTAATGATGATCATCATAATACTTGATGCAGAGCTGATAGCAGATCACTTTTTAGGCCAAATGGAGATGAAGAAACAGACTCACAGGTCTAAGAAAGCAAATAAGAAAGCTGAATAGGGTTTTCTATTTGCTTATTATGATTCATATCTAAACTACTAAAGAGGGATATTACATATACACAAGTTAGGAGATAATAACAATCTTCAAAATACAATATTTCTAAGTAGAATTATCTTTTCTTAACCTCATCATTGTCAATTTTGTTATTTCGGAATTTATTCTTTTACTTTTTTGCTTTGGATTAGTTTTCCTTTCTTATCTAGGGTTGCGTTTAACACCCTATATAATGTTTTTGTTTATTTTGTTAAAGGAATACTTCAATTTTGATAATAGATTACAGACTTTTGTTCTTCAATTACTTTTGGATTACCTAGGATAATTTATTCCTATTATTTCACGCGATTTTGCTACATTAATAATAAACTTTGAAAATTATAGATTGAAATATATAATATTTTAATGAATATCTATGGTATATAATTTCAATTCTCATGACTGATTATCTATCTAATTTATATTGTTCTATGTTTTGTTTCCGTTTATAACTTCACTTCATTAGTTTCTAGGCTAAACAATTATTAGTCCATATATTTTTACGTATTACACTAGTTAGTCCATATATAAATTTTAAGATCCTTAAGTTTTGTTTCAATGAATTTTTTAGTCTTCTCTTTTATTTTTGCTTATAAAATGACACAATTACCCTTGATTATAGGTAAAAATTTATCTTTTAATTTTTAAATTTAATTAAAATATTTCTAATAAATTATTTTATAATATGTAGACCAATATTTCTATTCTTTTATATATTAGTTATAAAAAAATTATTTCTATTATTTATTCCCTGTAATATATATTGCACTTTTTATTAGTTTAATATAAGATCTATAAACTAACAATAAATATTTTATGAATCTTGTTAATTATTTTAAAATGATATCTTTTTATTTATTAATGCCATCTATAAGGTATATTAGAAATGAAAGTTTGAATTTATAATTTTATATAGTTCTATTCCTAATTTTATAGTTTTTAAAATATTTTTTTATTTAGTTATTTCAATTAAACAAGCTCTATGCTTAGAGTTTACTTATAATTATATAAAATTTAATGAATTAATTAATCAATATTAATAATATTAATATATTGGAGTTGATGCATACCGTCTATCAAATTTTCTTACATTATATCCATCTGTAATATGGCAATGTGGGAGTCTTGCTTGTCATTCGTGTACATACTGTCTTGCTATTCTTCTTTGAAATGTATACAATTGTAATTCAGATACCTTACAGGAACAATTATATGTGAATGCTTATACTCGATGATAGAAAAAGAAAATGCTTTTGTGTGTGTGTGTGTGTGTTTTTTTTTTTTTTCCTTTTACATATATATCCTAGCATTATGTTGTTTTCAGTTTATGGTTCTTGATTTTGGTTCTGTATTAGCTCTAGTTCTTGATTGATATTTGACTAAAGATCAATTCTAGAGATTTTATTATTTGCTGCAGAAGGCTTAAGCTCGAATTGTTTGGTTGATATGTGAATAGTTAAGGTTGTAATTAGTTAATTGAGGTATGGTAGCTTTCAATATTGGAAAGTTTTGGTTTTGTGGTTATATTTCCCTCATCATATATATTGTTGTCCATGTTTGATTGAAAGAAAGGGTCAGAAGAAGCAGAAACCCTTTTACTAATGTATTTTTATGGAGTGTTAATTCTAAAATTTTTTGCATTGGAAGGGGAATTTTAATAGCCTTTTGTGACTACTTTCCCATATCTTTTTTATTGGTTTATCATATTTGGTTACTATTGGAATCCACATCTTGTTGGTCTGGTATATTACTTCAACTTTTGTTACTAACTAAGCGTGTGGGCACATATATTTTGTTGTTACCTTTGATGTTTGATGAATATTGGAATGTGGGGTTTGAAATTTAAAATATTAGAGGTGACTTGATTGGATAATTTCGGTCAGTAATTTATATTTCCATGAGCTTTAGCGTATTATACTACTACCAATATATTTAGGGTAAAAATCATCAATAATAGATGAACTTTCACCTTACTAATATAATCGTACATAAACTTTAAAACTAGACATAAAAGTATATAAACTTAGCAACCCGCTAACATGAAAATCAAAATTACCGTTGAATGTCGAAAATACCGTTGACCACTCCAGGAACCGGTAAAAAACGATGACGTGGTGGTTTTCAAAACGATGACATGACAGTTTTCACCGGTTTCTAGCGTGATCAACGGTATTTTTCATGGTCAACAGTAATTTTGACTTTTATGTTAACGGGTTGCTAAGTTGATGTACCTTTATATCTGGTTTTGAAGTTTATGTACCATTATGTTAGTAAAGTGAAAGGTTTGTGTATCATCGATGATTTTAAGCCAATATATTTACTATGAATTTAACCTTTATACCTCATTTTCATGCTTTTCTAATCTAGCTAAAATATATCATGTACAACACCAAACCTGGAAAAGAGGATAGTTTTTTTCTGAAATTTCAGATCGAAGGAAAAAGTTTTGCAAGCATATGCGTAATAATAAAATAATTAAAGCTGTGGCTTCCAATAATAAGCAAAATAGAGTATTTTGCGTCCCAAGTTCAAAAAAAGCCATGACTTCCTCAGTAAACAAAAGCATCATTTTTAAAAACAGAATCAAAAACAGAATTAAAAAAAAAAACTTAATTCGCATATCATTTTTTAGTTGCATCTCGTAGTCTTAGCTCTTCTATATGCATCCACTTTTTTCAATAAATCAAATTCTACTCCATTCTTTACCAGTAATTTCATATCCTCCTCCCTTTGAAGCAATTTCTCCATACGAGTTTCAACATCTCTTTTTATACCAAACGATCCAAAAACTCTCCAAAGAACAAAGGAGAGAACACATTGATGGAATCCATGATCTCTTGCAAGCGGGCCCACTTGAAATTGGATGAATTGAAGAGGAGAAATAATACTAACTAGACATGCTCTATACGATCTTTTTGTGTTGCTCATCGTGCATGTGTTAGAGGTTGTTTGGATGTCATCCATTACAGGAACATTTTGTTCAAAATTAAGTAGGTGATGAACTAAATTGATGATTTTGTGAGTTGGAGGATTAAATTGACTTCTAAGAAATATTGTAGGGGCAATTGCACATAAGGTTTGCTATTACATTATAACTGTAAAATGCATGTTTTTTTTTTCCCCTTTTCTTCATCAGACTCAACTGTGGTTCGAAACACAACGTATAGATTAGTAACTTCATGATAACAGATGTTATAGGTATACATTTTGTTCTTAGCCAAAATGTGTTGGAAAAAAGAAAACAAATCAACATAGATTGCAATTAATAAAACAAGATAAAGGCAAGTAATTTTACTATATGTTTGGTACACCACGTTATCCGTGTACCAAACCAATAAAATTAAGCCACCTCATTTGTCAACCAATAAAAAAAAATAACAAGGTATAAATTGATTTATTAATTTATTAACTCATGCTCTATAAGATCTTTCATGTTGCTTACCATTCATGTGTTAGAGTTTTCTAGATATTATCCTTTACGGAGAGTGTTTTACTCAAAATTAAGCAGTTGAGAGACTAAATTAACGATTCTGTGAATCGGGAGAATATATCAATTTTTAAGAAACAATTTAGGGCGAATTGTGCTTAAGGTATGCTTTTACATTGTAACCCTAGCTAGAATTTTCTTTTTCTACCTTTTCATCACCAGACTTAATTGTGTTGTTCACAACATTACTTCAACCATGTCGATAATAAATGTATAAATTAATAAATGATAATAAGAGAAATTGCTTATACTTTTTTTTTTTAATATTCTCGATCTTAATTAAGGGTATATTTTATGGTCTGAAGGAGACTTTTTGGTTCTATTGTTGATATTTGCTATTATTGGTAGTTTTTGTTGTTTGTTGTTAGTAAACAACTGTTTTTTGTCTTCGAAACCGCTAATAACAGTTGTTTGATGGTACTAACCAAACACTTAAATTTTCCTAGTAACATTATCAATCTTTTCTTCAGTTCTACTATTTGTCTATTGTAATTTCTTAATATATCAAGGGTTGCAGCTGTATCATTTGCTTTAATGTTTGAAGTTGGCGGAAACAACAATTTTTAGTAGAAAGAGATGGCTAGAAAAAACATGCATTGAATTATTGTTTGAATCAAATTAGACATATTATTAGTTATAATTTTTCAACAAAAGGCACTGACAGCTATTGCAAGAGTAAACAAGTTGTTTGAATCAAAATTGAGGGACATTGATGATTTAGAAAGATTGTGGACTAAATTGATTTTTGAAGAATAGTTCATGAGCAATTTGATCCCGAAGCCTTAATTGAAAATATAATTATTACTCCCTCCGGTTTCAAATATTAGTCACTTTAGGATTTTTATTTTGGTTTTTTTTATATGTCATCTTAGATTACCAATGTATTTTTTACAATATTTTCTCATATTTACCCTTATTAAAAGTATAAGAGAAGTTCAATATTTAATACAAATAAATCTTAATAATTAAGAAGGAAGAGAATTTTAACATAGAAAGTAGAGTTTTTGTACAAAATTATTAAGGGTAGATTAGTCATTTTAATAACACAATTAATAATTTATTTGTTTTGATGAATAACCTTAAACGACAAATATTCAAAACCGGAGGGAGTAAATATTTGGCTTAAATAACTTTTTGGGACTAGACCTATCCATAAAACGTTCTTTCACCCCTAACCTCTGAAATTGGTTGTTTTTAACCCCTCATATGTATTTTTTTGCACCATTATAATTTACTTGTTTGTGATAAAATAACTTTTTATTTGAAATAATTATATATATTAATATTTTCTTATGCATAGTTTACTATTTCTAAATATATTTTTTAAAACTATTTATACACAACAAATACTCACAACAACTCACATAAAATTTATTGACCCTCGTCGGTAATCCATCACTACCGCTGGCACTAAATCGTAGGTAATGACGAATTTTGTTGTAGTGTAAATTACATGATATATCATCCAACATTGGTTTCTAAAATATTAGCGTCCATCTTGATTCATCGCTTCAGAGAATACGTTCTCTGGCCCCGCCATAATCATCGCTGCAAATGCTCTTCGCTCCCTCTCATCATTGATATCATCAGTATCATCCACATTTTTCTTTGTTGTTTCTTGAAGCTGCAAAGCAAATTCAAGGCCGCATATGACATCCTCCATAGTTGGCCTTTCTACATCTTTCTCACGAATACAGCTCTCAGCAATCTCCATGAACTTATTCAACGAAACCGTCGCTACACAGCCTTTCAACAGTGAGTCAATATTTTGATCAACGCTTCCTTCCTTACAGCATTTTCTTGCACACTCAACTAAGTTCACTCGTTCTGTTGTCAATGTTGAGACTATAGGTGGCCGAGCGTATACTACTTCTAGTAGTACCACCCCAAACGAGTACACATCTGATTTCTTAGTGAGTTGTTGTCTACGATAGTATTCGGGATCAAGATATCCAACAGTACCTCTAACAACGATACTCACATGGGTTTGGGATTCACTAGTAGGACCTATTTTCGACAACCCAAAATCTGAAACCTTAGCTACCCAATTGCTATCCAAAAGTATATTAGACGACTTCACATCGCAATGGATGATGGTGTGCTTCACTCCAGTATGTAGGTAATGCAGCCCTTTTGTGGCTCCAATACATATTTGCAGCCTTTGCTCCCACATGAGAGGGATTTTTCGTCCTTTATAGATATGATCCTGAAGGTTGCCTTGGTCCATGAACTCATATATAAGGATCATTTCATCTTCATCATCAAGTATCCAATCAAGGACATGAGATGAGTGTGTCGAAGCTTGGACAACATCTCAATCTCAGTATGGAACTCACGAACACCTTGTTTCGATGATGAAATAAGCCGTTTAATTGCAACGGGGACTGAACCATTCTCAATGAAGCCCTTGTACACCATACCAAAACCTCCAGACCCGACAACATTTTCATCATGAAAATTCATTGTAGCTGTTCTGATTTCAGGCATCGTAAATTCACGACAGAGATCTGTTGGTAGTAACAGGGCAGTTGTAGCGGTGGAGCTAGATTTGTAAGGACCAGAGACTTGTACTCTTTGTTTACACATAAAGAAAAAAGTAACAAGAGAGAGCGCTAATATACCAAAAAGCACAGGTCCAACAACGATTATCACTTTAGTAAGGCCTAATTTGCGTTTTGTCTTTTCTTTCAAACTTGGTGAAGGAACTCCAATTGGTGGAGGATTGGATCCTGCTAAACTGCCAGTTGAATTACTCAACTTCAAAAACTCTAAACCATTCAAAATTGCATCATTAGTTATAGTATCCGTTGTATTTTTTGGGTCGAGAGCAAGCCAGAGACTTCCATCTGGTACCCAAACAGCATAATCTTTGTACACCGGAACACTGTTACCGCCGCTGAAGTAAATTATATTTGTTTCATCCTCTGCTGTTTGCTTGTTGATGAATATTGAAAATATCTCATTCCCAACATTTTGAATCTCTAGTCGGTTCTCACAAAAGTGAAGACGAACAAGATAAGTGAACCCAACATCCACTGAGAATGTCCAAATGAGATTGTAATTCGGGTTAACCATTGGATTACTACCCATCGAACGCATGGTTCTATATACCAATTCCGGAGCAACAAAAGCTGGTGTATTGCTTGTATACTTTATTGAAACATTATCAGGGCTTTTATACACCAATCCTGCTACTTTACCATAGATATAATCATAATCTTGAAGCCAATTCCTGAACATTCCAGTGTCAAGTATGCCATCAATAGATGCTCCACCAACATTTATGCGATAAACAGTTTCAAAAGCATAACTGTTATCCAAATTGATGCAGCGGAAACTCGAACAAAGGATACTAGAATCCGTTGATCGCGCACGATGCCGGATAATAGTCTTCTACTAATTGAATTTCGCAAAATTCACAGAAGCAGGGTAAAAAGGAATTTAATTCCGAAATTTTATTTCAATCAAAACTGCCATTACAAACTATATTGTAGCCTATTTATAGGCAAAGTATCCTAAATGTAATAAAACTCCTAAATAATTAAAACTCCTAAATAGTTTAAATTCCTAATTAGATTAAATAAGAAAAACTACTAAATAAATTAAAATACAAACAAAATAGGAATCCTTATCAATTTAGGATCCTTTGAATAAAATCTATTCCTAATCCTAATTATAAAATAATTACAATTAAAATAAAGATACAATTTAAAATATATCTTTAATTTATTTCTATGAGAGGTAATTGTTCCCAAGTTGAATTGTTGATCCCTTTTACTATTTGTGGCCCGCATCATACTCCTCCTCTTAGAAAAAACTCGACCTCGAGTTTTCCCGTTAAGAAACCAAGCTTTGAGTTTGTTAAATGGATCCATATTCAAAATATAGGTGACTCCAATACAATCAACATCACCCTTCCAATAAGAATTCTCATATTTGTCTTCATATACATCATAGATTGGCTGTAAATTTTCTTCAATACCAATAATCTTGTCACAAGAATCATAATCTACTACTTCAACACAAGCATAATATTCATCATATGTTGGAGGTAAAGTGAAATCAAAGAATTTACCTTCTTCAAGTTTTGATTTTTGAGAGAAAATTAGTTCATTCTTTCTGTCATAGAATTCTTCCAATCCAACAAAAGGGTCGTCTCTACAGAACGAGTTGACCAGATTCGCTTGTCTCCTATGGGGCTGATTAGCCCTAACTAGGGCAGCAATCATCTCTCCCATCCTCTCAGTCAATAGATCGACAGCCGCTTGGATTTGCTGTCCGATCGCTTGATTGAGGTGTTGCTCAATCCGTCGTTCCAGGTCCTCTTCCCCTGCGATGTCACCAACTCGTCTCTCTCTTCCTCGAGGCATGATGACGCAAGGTTAGGCTCTGATGCCAACTGATGCAGCGGGAAAATTCGAACGATAATACTAAGATCCGTTGATCGCGCACGATGCCGGAGTTTAGTCTTCTACTTGTTGAATTTCGCAAAATTCACAAAAGCAGGGTAAAGAGGAATTTAATTCCGAAATTTTATTGAAATCAAAAACTGCCATTACAAACTATATTATAGCCTATTTATAGGCAAAGTATCCTAAAAGTAATAAAACTCCTAAATAATTAAAACTCCTAAATAGTTTAAATTCCTAATTAGATTAAATAAGAAAAACTACTAAATAAATTAAAATACAAACAAAATAGGAATCCTTATCAATTTAGGATCTTTTGAATAAAATCTATTCCTAATCCTAATTATAAAATAATTACAATTAAAATAAAGATACAATTTAAAATATATCTTTAATTTATTTCTATGAGAGGTAATTGTTCCCAAGTTGAATTGTTGATCTCTTTTACTATTTGTGGCCCGCATCACAAAAGCACAAATTGATTGGTCCCAATTAATTTCACTGGGATTCCATCCCCGCCTGCATAAAGGCGGTCCGGCATAGAAACGATTTCTATACCATTAATGAAGGCAGTATATTTGGGGGATGGATTAATTGTGATGTTAAGCGTTTGGTTTTCTCCTACTGCAACTATAAACTCTTTGATAACATAGTCAACCCGAGGGTGAATTGTTGAGATTGCGAAAAATGCACTGAAATTGTTGAGGAGTGTGTAATGGTTGGCTTTAATGGAGAAGAAGGATTCGGATGGGGTAAAATTAGAGTAATTAGCGGCAGGATTGAAGTAGAGACAAACAAACTTTGGGCCTGGAGACACTGGGAAGATGTACGTAAATGTAGAATTGAAAATACGAGCTGTCGTATATGGAACCTGTGGGATGGATGGATTTTGTTGGGTGGCTGTAGAGGCAATTGAGAAGGTGTCGGAGTTGAAGGGAAGAAATTTGGAATGGGCATCGCTAGCCCAATATCTTCCGTCTAGTGAAGTTGAGCTAGAAGATGCGCCACAGGTGAGGAGTATGATATCAGTGGGCTTGTACGGCGGCAAGGTTTTGATGGCGGCGATAAATGAGAGGAGGTGAAGAACATGAACAAGAACAGAGCAGGTAAATAGATGATTGCTTGGAGACATCACGGTCGTGACTGGTAACCACCATTTCAATTCAGCCGCGTTTAATATGGACGTCAAAATGTTGAGTAGAATGAAAAGCTAAGTTGGTGTTGCAAATTTCTCTATGCTATTGTAGTATATATAATTAATTATAGAGGAATAAAGGATATGCAATTTGTTTTGTATATACATTTTACGTTTTGATTGGACCATTTCATCGAGTACTTTGAAAATACTAAACTTTATTATATATAATTATCTCTACCTTTTTATTTCCTAAATATTAATTTTTGTTAGGATGTCTGGTACTTTTGTTGCTGTGAGTGGACGATCCTTTAAATGCATTTAGGCCTTATGCCTGGCCAGGAAGATTTAATAAAAATAAAATTTGATTTTGAAAAATAGTGAGAAAATATTGGAAACTGAATAATTGCACTAAAAGTGATAGAAGTTACCACCTGGTTCAGCTAAACGGGGAAATTGCTGTATAGTCAAACCAAGCAGGATTCATTATACTTTTTGGTTAGAGATTCGGGGCTAGATAAACTACCTATTTCTGTCTTGTTTAAAATGGTTATTAACTATTCTAAATAGTGTCTTTTATAACCTAAATTGATTTTAACTTTATTTATACTAAAATGCTCACAGAGGAATATAAATTCTGAAAAATAAATAAATTCAAGAAAGATTAAATTTTACAACCCAATCAAATAAACTATCCTATGGGATATATATTCGATAAAAGAATCGGAGATACAAAATACCTATATACAATAATCTAATTTTACGTAAACCTATTTTACACTTGAATCTAAAAAAGAATAAAAGCTAACGTGAATCTGACCTAATTCTACCAGCAAAACAAAGTTTAATGCATAATAAATATGCACATAGGACTCAAATAGACAGAATGGAGGATTTTGATTGCTCAGGCATGAATGAGTTAACCAAATGAATCCGATAGATTCACCCGATTTGACCTGAAATTTTTTTTAAACTGCTAAATTTGGATAAAAACAATTTTGGAAAAATGTTTTAATCTGATTTTAATAGATTACAAATGCAAAGGTCGGTTTGTGTTCAAGAAACTGGAGTTTCTATCGTTGCATTGGTCTATCATAAACAACGAAAATATGAAACTAGGTCAAAATGCGTGGAAAACAATTTAAATTGCAAAAAGAAATTCTGGATTTGGGACAACAGCCGTGCGGCTCTTTTTGAACATTTGTGCGGCTCTTGTTGAATAGTCGTTTGGCTATTACTATATTCGTACAATCGTTGTTCCAAATAGCTAAAATCCAAAAATCGCTAAATCACAACAAACAAGATGAATTCCGTAACTATATCCGTACGGTGATAAACTATATTCGTATGGCTATATGATACTCGTACGGATATGTGTTGCAGCGGAAATTTCGAACGATAATACTAAGGTCCGTTGATCGCTCACGATACCAGAAATTAGTCTTCTACTAATTGAATTTTCGCAAAAACTCGCAAAAGCAGGAAATTGGGAATTAATTCTGAAATTGTATTAAATCAAAACTGTTTACAATTAAGAAATAAAAGCAAATTTATAGGCTGCAACGAAAACATATTCCTAATAAAAAAACTCAACCCTAAATAGAGTTCTAAACAAATAAAGAAAGCAAAAACCAAAAGGGAAAAAACCGAAAAACTTCCCGAAAAGGCCTTAAAAATAGTAAATCACATTTTTGAGGCCCTAAATGACTTTTTTTGCCAAAAAGAGATGGACATCATAGCATTAGCTGTGTGTTTTGATCGTTGGCCCGTTTCCAATAAAATTAGGATCCAAAAACGCGAAAAACCAACAACTGCAACTTGAACTTAGTTACGGTTCTGCCACTTTTCCAAAAACAACAAAGCTTGTTCTTTAATTGCATCATCTGGTTTCCAGAATTACAGAAATTTGGAAAAAATGATGTAAACACATATAATCCAATCTAGAAAGTTGCAAACAGATTAAGACTTATCAAAAATTACCTTTAGAGCTTGTTCCAATCTAAAGATCAAAGAAAACCAAGTCTTAAAGCTTGAAATCCAAAATTAACCAAACTTGAACTTTGTGAATTCAACAGAGAAATTCCCAAATTTAGCGCCAAAATTCATTATTCCAGCTGTAGATAGGTCTTTGCTAGTATAGGTAAGGATTCAAAAATGATTTTGGCGAGTGAATTACCGAGTTTAGATTAAGTTTTGGTGAATTGAGTTTGTGAAGTTTTTGAGTTGGTGTTCTTCCTCTTCTCTGTTTTCTCTCTGTTTTTCTTTTTTTTTTTTCTGTTTCTTTGTTTTTCTTAATTGCCCGTAATACTCAGTTCTAGAGCATCCTTCAATCAAAAGGAAACTAAAAAATGTCGGTACTCTGTAATTTTCGGTGTCAACCTCTCAAAGCTCCACCTGTCTCTGTTTCCAGACAAATTGGTGATTCAACAACACCCGGATATAACAACTACATCCATATGGCTGTTCCTATACCCGTACAGGTATAGTTCCTTTTTCAACCCTAAATTCAGCTTTTCCTTAGATTTGGTTCAAGTTCGATTAAATTGATATCATCGCTTCAAGACTTAGTTTTTTTAGAGATTCATACACTAAGATTAATTATCTCGGCTTTCATCATAGAGGTTGGAAAGATCCGGTGCTCACAGTTGCGCATAAGTTTTTTTTTTTTTTTGTATAAACTACAGGCATTCTCATTGAGATAATCCTGTTCAGGGCTTTATCACAATTAAAGCACATTACCCTCCCTGCGGATGTATTTAGTGAGATCCAAACCTAAGTCTCCTCCCACATACTTAGCTCATAGGGGTCTATTTCACCTAGTAGCTTGTGTTTTTCTGAATAATCCTCCTCAAGATATATTGGTAAATTTACAATATGATTTAATGCAATGATCCCTCTTTCTGTTAAAAAAACTACAATTTATAAATAAAATGAAATTAATTAATTAATCTTCCTCTAGAATTAATTTTATTTAATATTAATTTTATTTTTCAATAGTTTAGAAGAAAATTTGACTTCATACAATAATATCTTTAATAAGGTCACTAAACGCTATTGTTATCAAGGGAAAAAAAAACAAAAGAAATACATCAAACAAACAAACATTTAGACATTTCAAACTGTGCCACTTTTTTTTTTTTTTTTTTGCCACTTTGTCTTTTACATCTTTAATTTGCAAAATTGTCATTTATCTTCATTTTCCACAGGATTTCTATATATTTGGTAGTAGGGTTTACTTCCAACTAAGAAAAGCATGAGACAATTAACAAATAAGTTCCTCGAAAGAAGAGTTTGTAAATTGTGTAAATGATCACTTGTTTAACCATATTAAACAATAATTGAACATTCCTATATTGTTGTATATCTAGATGATCTAGCCTAGAGCTCAACCTAAGGAGGATGGATATGGTCAAAAAGCAATCAATAATTTAAATACAGAAGACTAATACAAGAACTATTTGACCACACTACTCTAATCCACTAAGGTGTTGTCTATTATGAGATAAATGGAATGTAATCAAGTATGTAACCGGATGAAAGTTGGACTTGAATGGTTCTTCTCTTTAATTCCATTACAATCTTCACTACGGTACCAAATGTCCATTAACCGTTGTTTTATCCGTTGAATGTTCATTTGAATGTACCTAATGTTCATTTGTCTCGATTTGAGACTTCTCGAAAAGGATAATATAGTAATTCTTTACATTTAATTTGAGGACAAAAACGTAATGTACGTTTTAAATTCTTTAATGTCCATAATGCCCTCCAAATTCATATTCGGATAATGCTTTCCAATTTAAAGTCTTGAATTTTGTGAACTTAAAACCCAAACTCCATTAATTACTATTGCATAACCAATGTAGAGCCTTGTGCATGACTTTTGGCATGCTAAAGTCAATTTATATTACGTCTGTCAATCTATGTTGTGACGATTATGACTTAATTTATTTTTTTAATATTGTCTAATAAAAAAATTAAAAACTTATTTTATGCTTATTGAATATTGATAGAGTAGCCCACTTGTATTATGTTTTTAATTGTATATTTGTTAATTGTAAAGCCCATTATGTAATAACCCAATTGTATTTACATACCTATATATATGAAAATCTTAACTCTCAATACAATTGATTGAGAGCCCCAAACCCTAAGTCCTCTCTAACCTAAACTCTCTCATGGTATCAGAGCCCTAAGGGTCTCACAGCCGACCAGCCGTCTCTGCCCCTTGCTCGCCGGAACTGTCACCGCTGTTTCTCCTCTTGCCGCTGCTGTTTCTCCTCTTGCCGCCGCCCACTTTCACGTCCTCTGCTGATTCTTCTCTCAGCCGTTTTGCCTTCTACTTTTCTGTAGATTTTCTCCTTTCTTTTGCCTCAATATGTCTACCGAATCAGCTCTCATAGATGCAGCCCACTCTTCGATTTCTTCCTCCTCTATGGCGGGTGTTACGCCATCCTTCTCTCACCAATTACCCCTGAAGTTGGACTCCGGTAATTATGTGTTATGGAAGACTCTTATTTTGCCAATGCTTGCCGGATGTGATCTTGTGACTCATGTTGATGGAACGGCTCCTATTCCAGCCGAACGCTTGGCCGATGGCAGCCCTAATCTCTCTTATCTCCTCTGGTATCGTCGGGATCAGCAGGTATTAAGCGGGTTACTCAATTCAATTTCTCCTTCTATTCTTCCTCAAGTCATTGGTGTGAAAATGGCTCGTGAAGTCTGGCTGAAACTTGAATGTGCTTATGCCTCCGGGTCTAGGGCCCAAATTAGAGAATTGAACCAACAATTGCATGCTTTAGTGAAGGAAAATACTGAGTCTATAACTGATTATATGCAGCGGGCTAAGTTAATTGCGGATAGACTAATTTCATTGCAATACTCGGTTTCGGATGAAGATTTAGTTGATGCTGTCTTGGATGGTCTTAGGGGCCCCTTCCGTGATTTTTGTAGAAGTTTGGGGTCTAAGTTAGTCACCTTTGATGATTTATATGGGCTGTTGTTGACGGAAAAATTTCATCTTAAACAGGACAAAGCTGTTTCTGATGATATTAATACTCCCACGGCTCACTTTACAGCAAAGCATTCCCCTTCAGGTTCTAGAGGGAGAGGTCGGGGTCGGTCTCAAGGGCAGCAGCCCGGTTTTGGCTATGGCCAACGTCAGCAGCCAAGTTTCAGCCCCTCTCAGACCGCCGGCCTCCTTGGTTCACGCCCACAGCAGGGCAATTTTTCTCAATCAGCCCCAGTTGATGTCAGCTCCGTTACATGTCATAATTGTCGAGGTTTGGGCCATTATGCTCTCCAATGTCCATCCCCAAAGTTAAACTCTCAAAGGAATCAGCAACCTACCTCCAACCACACCACCATTCAACCGTCGGCCTCCTCTTGGATCATGGATAGTGGTGCCACTCATCATCTTACTTCGGATTGGGACACTTGAACTTACATTCTGAATACTCTGGCCCTGAAGAAGTTCACCTTGGTAATGGTTCTTCCCTCTCTATTAAACATGTTGGTTCTTCCTTCCTTCCTGTTAATTCCTCTAATGCACTTAAATTGTCTAATGTTTTACATGTTCCTGCCTCTAATTCTAATTTAATTTCTCTAAGTGCACTAACTCGGGCTAACGATGTTTCTGTTGAGTTTTTTGACAAATTTTTTGTTGTGAAGGACCTGAATTCCAAACAGGTGATACTTCGAGGCCCGAATAGGAAGGGTTATATGCTATGCCCTTGGTGCCGCCTTCTTCCATCCAGTCTCATCTCACCTCTTTGTCCAGCTGGCATGAGAGGCTTGGTCATCCTTCTTCGCAAGTTGTCAGTCGCATTTTACGCAATAATGATATTTCTTTTTCTAATAAATCTGACCGTCACATTTGTACTAGTTGTGCGGTCAGTAAGAGTCATAAGTTACCTTTTGCACTTTCTGAGTCTGTTGTTGATGGACCCCTGGATTTAATTTGTTGTGATGTTTGGGGCCCTTCCCCTGTTAAATCACATGATGGATTTTCTTATTATTTGTTGTTTTATGATGCTTATAGCAAATATTGTTGGATTTATTTTCTGCAATACAAATCTGAAGTGCTGAATTCTTTTATTAAATTTTGTTCTGTTGTGGAGAAATATTTTGGGCGTCCCATTAAAATTTTTCAATCTGATGGAGGGGGAGAATTTATTGCTATGAACATTATTTGTCACAACATGGAATCCAACATCGGATGTCCTGCCCGTATACCCCAGAACAAAATGGGGCAGCGGAGCGGAAACATCGTCATGTCACTGCTTTGTTAAATCGTGCTAATTTACCTCTCTCTTTTTGGTCCAATGCCTTTGATACGGCTGTTTATCTCATTAATCGCATGCCTTCTCCTGCTCTTCATCATGATTCACCTTATTCTTGCTTGTTTGGAACACATCCTGATTATTTATCTCTACGTGTCTTTGGTTGTCTATGCTATCCGTGGTTGCGTCCTTATGCTTCTCACAAATTAAATTTCAGGTCTTGGAAATGTATTTTTTTGGGCTATAGTAAAATTCATAAGGGCTATCATTGTTTTGATCCTGTTTCTGGTAAATTCTTTGTCTCACGTCATGCTGTTTTTGATGAACAGGTGTTCCCTTATCCGGAGCTTTGCCACTCATCTATCTATGATCCAAGTGTGGTGCCCACATCCTCCTCATCTATTCAGATAACCCCAACCTCAGACCCACCAACCTTACCACAGCAACCCACCCGTCCCTCTGCTACCAGCCGCCCACCCGTCCACCTGCAATCCACACCAAACCCACCACCCTTACCACCCGCCACCTCACCAGACCCGATCACACCACCGTCCCCCACCAACCCGCCACCATCCACCACGTCCCCGCCACTAACCACCACCAGCCCACCGAACCAGCTGCCGAACCTTCCCACCCCTCCTCCGTCCTCTCTTGCTCCTACCTCCTCTGCTGGTATTCCTTTGGTTGTTGACCTACGGCATTATGACTCTGCTCATTCGTCTACTGCTGCTGTTCCCAACAGTAATCCTCCGGCTCCACATGCAACCCCTTCACGGCGTATGGTTACACGCCAAATGTCTAGCAAATTACCACCTCGATTGTTCTTATCCTCTGCTCTACCTCCGGATCCCACTTGTTACAGTGAAGCAGTCAAAAGTCTTCATTGGCGGCAGGCTATGGCTGATGAATTTTCTGCCCTTATTTCCAATGGAACATGGGAACTTGTCCCTCCTTCCAAGGCTCAGAATGTGATTGGTTGTAAATGGGTTTTTAAAACCAAATTACAGGCGGATGGTTCTGTTGAGCGCCACAAGGCACGCCTTGTTGCAAAGGGTTTTCACCAACGTCCGGGTATGGATTTTCAGGACACCTTCAGTCCGGTGGTTAAGCCTACCGCTATTCGGTTGCTCTTATCTCTTGTTGTTTCCCATGCTTGGTTTGTTACACATCTGGATGTCTCCAATGCATTCTTGCATGGTGAGTTGGATGAGCCGGTTTATATGACTCAACCTGTTGGTTTTATTGATCGGAGGTACCCCTCAAATGTTTGCCGTCTTCGGAAATCTTTATATGGCTTAAAGCAGGCGCCCCGTATGTGGCATAGGCGGCTTACCCAGGCTCTTCTTGCATTTGGTTTTCAGTGCTCTCGGGCTGATGTTTCTCTCTATTTCCTACAGCGAGGTTCTGTTTCTTTATTCTGTCTCATCTATGTGGATGATTTATTGATTTTGGGCAATGATTCCTCCCTTGCTGCCTCTCTCATTAGCAACCTGTAGTCTCACTTTGCTATTAAGGACTTGGGTCCTGCGAAATTTTTTCTTGGAATTGAGATTGTTCGTCAACAGGATTGTATGTATTTATTGCAGAAGAAATATATTCTTGATCTCCTTGCCCGGGCCAAGATGCTTGGCTTTAAACCTGTGGGTACTCCAGCGAGTTCAGTTGATAAATTATCTACTCAGGGTGGTTCTGCTGTGGATGATGTATTTCTTTATCACAGTCTTGTTGGGGGGTTACAGTACCTTACCTTTACTCGTCCGGACATTGCCTTTGCTGTTCACAAGGTTGCTCAATTCATGTAGAATCCTACTTCTCTTCACCGGCAGGCGCTTAAGCGCATTCTTAGGTATCTAAAGGCCACGGCCTCCTTTGGTCTGCGATTTCGGCCGCAGAAGTCTCTTACTCTTCATGCTTTCTCAGATTCGGATTGGGGGGGAGACATTGATGATAGGCGTTCTACATCTGGATTTGGTGTTTTTCGCGGTACTAATTTGATTTCTTGGGCTTCTCGCAAACAACGCACTGTGTCTCGCTCATCTACTGAGGCTGAGTATAGGGCCCTCGCCACCACTACTTCTGAGCTTTTCCTGGCTTGAAATGCTTTTACTTGAGATTGGCTTTCCTTTGCGGGAGGCTCCCACTTTGTGGTGTGACAACCTTAGTGCCACTTATCTCACTGCCAATCCAATCTTTCACACTAGAACTAAGCACTTGGAGTTAGACTTTCATTTTGTTCGGGAACGCGTTGCTGCCAAGCACCTCACGGTTCGGTATATCTCTACGGATAATCAAGCTGCCGATATTCTCACCAAACCGTTACCTAGGACTCGGTTTCAGTTACTTCGGGACAAGTTGGCTGTGGTTTCTACCCCAGCTCAACTTGAGGGGGAGTGATAGAGTAGCCCACTTGTATTATGTCTTTAATTGTATATTTGTTAATTGTAAAGCCCATTATGTAACTACCCAATTGTATTTACATACCTATATATATGAAAATCTTAACTCTCAATACAATTGATTGAGAGCCCCAAACCCTAAGTCCTCTTGTGCATGACTTTTGGCATGCTAAAGTCAATTTATATTACGTCTGTCAATCTATGTTGTGACGATTATGACTTAATTTATTTTTTTAATAATGTCTAATAAAAAAATTAAAAACTTATTTTATGCTTATTGAATATAAAGGATAAATATATAAATAATTTTTTTAAAGTTGTATTCGTGGTTTAAAAATAATTACATAATAATTCTAGGCTTTTTACTGAGCTTGGGTCTGACAAACCTAACATATAAAATACATGTTCAAGCCCGGTTTTAAGAGAGCACGCTAAATGAATACGCAGCTCAATAAACAACACTAAACACCATTGTTATAAAAAAAAAGTTAATAAAATAAAATAAAATATATACATTAGAAGAAAACAAACAAACATCAAGACTTTTCAAACATGTACCCAAATATCAAGAGATACGCGTATCAAATGGTTCCACTTATTCTGATGCAACTGTGTCTTTTCAGTCTTTATTTAATTTTGCAAAATTGTGTTTTATCTTCTGCTTTTTTCACAGGATTTATATACATTTGGTAGTATTGTTTACTTCCAACTAAGAAAAGCAGAAGACAATCAACTGGAAAGGAGAGCTGGTAAAGTGTAAAAATGATCACTTGATTAACCATATTACACAATAATGGAACATTTCGATATTGTTGTATATCAGGATGATCTAGCCAAGAGCTAAACTTGAGGAGGATGGGTTTATATATAGTCAAAAACGAATTAACAATTTAAATACAGAAGACTAATACTAGAACCATTTGGCCACAGTTCTATCTATTAAGCAACAGCCTTATACACTGAATGCTCATTGATTATTGTCTTATCCATTGAGTACTCATTTTGGCCATGTTCTCACTTGCCCTTTTTCCTCTCTATCTTATTCACTAAATGTTCATTTGGCTGTCATTTCAAACCTACTCTCGTGGCCTTTGTATTATCCACTGTGTGCTTATTTGTCCTTTTCTAAAATGATATTAGGTTAGGGGTTACACTGATATCCTGTAAATATAAGAGGGCTAAAAACGTCTTTTGGTGTAAAGAAGACTTACAAGTCATGCTGCTGCCCCCACTGCTGAGTGCGAAGTTTGATATAAGATTCCACCTAAAGATAAGGGTAGATTTTTTTTTTTTTTTTTTAATAAAAAAAGGGAAAAGCAAAAGATGTTCTATAGTCCTTTCCATGACTTATGCAAGTCTTCTTCTTGCCCCACTTTGACAGACTTGTTTACCTTACTTAATACGTTAATTAACTGATGGGTCATTTTCCTTCTATTTAATTCTGTCCATATTATTAAGTTTAACGTAGCGTTTTCATAATTGAATTTTGAACCATTTAATTGGCTTTTTTGCAACATCAGCTTTCCTCAACTTCAGTGCACTCGATCTTTTATTGTGCCCAAACTTGAAAAATCAACGACGTTATTATAACCAGAACATGAACCAATATAAGACTATCAATTTACGATCTGATCAGTTCAACTGAATTTTTATTTTTATAAAAAAAATTATTTAATTAAGTTTATCAAAAATATTATTCAAATTACAGCAATTCAACTAGTTTGGTTTGTTGGTTCAACTTCCAATCAAATCGTTTACTGTCGGTTTTATTTAAAAATACTAAATCTATTGGATCAATGACCGGTTCGTAGTTGAACTGGTTGAATTAGTTAGTCCGGTCCAATTTTGATAACATTTATAATCAAATTAGAAATAAAAACTAGTACTAGTTAATTATCAAACCCAATACGATATACCTGTTTATATCGGATGGCAACTTTTAGAAATGTTAATAAAGTAATTTTCTAAATCTACATTTGTAAATATATAAAAAAAAATTTATATATTTCAAACTAAAGAATACATCAAGATTGATTTATCAATAACAAAATCATATAAATCAAACAATCTTCTATAATAATCAAAATAACATGAACTCACCAAAAAAAACTTACCACCATAATAAAAAGAAATATTAAAATAATAAAAAGAACAAAACCACATTACACCCTACTTTTTTCATGATATCAATAGAGTATAAATTAGTATACACATGTTACATTACAAATTGGTAATTTATCTATAGTGCTATCTTTAAAATTCTTTTCTAATCTGATTAAAAAAGTTTCCACCAACCTCTAATAAAAATCCCCCTCTCGCTACCAATAAAAATGGCAGCGAGTAGTTGTGTACTCCCAAGAATCAACCCAACAAAGAAATGTCTTAGGAAAAAGATGTTCGATGGCAATTAGCGAACGAGAGGTTCCGCTCTAGAGCTTATTCATCTGCATGATACTTCTTTAGTAAGCCAACAAGCACAACAGGGTGAATTTTCAGCGTGGAGTGCATGTGGAGTGTAATTGGGCGTAAAGTATCAGCACAATCCAGCAAGTGGAGCTGTTATTGTCAATTGTCGCATTCCTTGTTAGTATTTAATATTAATTAACTTATCCTGGGTAGAGTGGGCACCTACCTATTTGCATTATTTGCGCCATGATTAAAGGAATAAAGTTTCAATTGATGAGGACCTTTAAATAATTGAAAGCACAATTACTAAATATTTTTGTGAGATTAATTAATTAAGCGTGTCTTTGACAAAAGCAAGGACCAAGTCAACCGAAAAACCAGAGTCTTTCACGTATTATCCACTCCTCAGAATAAGATATTTCAGTATTTAGTCTCCTGGTAAATGAATTAGCAGAGAGGTCCAAAGGAAATTTACAAAAGATGAGATATTCAACATCTGATCAGTTGAAGATTCAACAATTGTTGCTGGTCTTATTACTGGTTTTGGTGGTTGCAGTTCAAAGTGTTGCAATAGTGAACAGAAACACAACCTATGAACGAAAATGGTGCGAGGAGTCAGATCCGTGTCCAATGCCACCCTATTCATTTGAGGGTGAAAAAGTCATTAGTTATGCTGCGCTGGGGAGGCAGTCATTTTGCAATCAAAATATTTATGGGAATTGTGTACTGATTATTCGTAAAAGAGATCGGAGGTGTAACTACTACACGCGATGCAGAGTATCATAATTCAGGTCAAGTACTTACACCACTATATATTTCAGGTTTATTTGAATTCCCGAATATGTATTAATTAATTAATCACAAGTTTGCACAAATTCTCATGTTTGTTGCTTGCACAAAATCAAATCCTCTCAACAGATTACAGTTCTATATTTTATCTTTCTAATTTTTTTTTTTTTAATATCTCCGAAGATCTAAAGAGCTATCTATTTGAGTATCATAAATGTAAAATTAACAATTCCTTTTAAATTTTTTTATCTGAACCGTCCAATTAAAAAAAAAAAAAAATTATGAAGATACCAATTAATTTAGGAAGTAGATATTTTGTATTAATGAATATTTTTACTGTAATTTGAGAAGGAAATTAATAAGAAATGACCTAATACATCATGTACTTGGTCCAGGGCTGTCAGTTGCTCTCAGGACTTTGATACTGTCTGGTTAGCTCTCTCAACCTGCATAAATTGAATAATTAACTTTTTTAACTTACTTAAAGTGATATAAATAACAACTTTTTACTTCATTTCCCAGGTACTTACTGGAAGGTGGAGTGCATTTGCCTCCACGTGGCATAAGTAGCTGTTAATGTTTTATTATCCTTTTCACAACAGTAGCTAATACGATCAAATGAGTATATTACACATGTCAAAATATTATCCACGTCATATTAAATCAAAATTAGAAATAATTATTCTTTTTTTTTTTTTCTATTTCTCCTGCAAATTAATCCGGTATTACCACTGCCATTTCCAATAGCCACAAACCCATCAACAAGAAAAATTATTCTCCATCAAACCCAAAAAGAAAATCAATCAAACAAAACTCAAGTCGACAAAAAAAAAAAAAAAAGACTTTCAACCCAACTTCACAAGATTTACTTAATTGAAGAATTACCACAATTTGTTTAATTAACTAACTTTTGACAAGTACATTTAGATATTTTTAAGCTTTTATTCACATTTAACCATTGTAGAAAAAAATTGATATTAAAATTAAGCAAATAGATCAACATTCCAATTTTCGAGTATTGAAAACCCTTTCAATAAGGGATAACTCTCCCTATAAGCCAAGCTCCATGCACAATTTTTTTTTTTTTTTTTTTTTTTTTCGTTGCTTAAAATGAGGTAGGCCTATTCCCCAACTCAAAATTTATGGATGTCGGAATGCGAGATCGAGCAATTAAAAATGTATCTTACAAGAAGTTTGCTATTCTTCTTAACCCACTCTCTATAAGCAATGAATGATTTTTTCTTTTCATATCTTATTTAAGGGGAATTTGTCTAATCTCTCCATTCATGACTTAAGGGTAATCGAGACAATTGAATTCTATTAATTTACATTTTCCGCACAATTTAACCATAATCATCAACAATAAGTAAGCTCTAGACTCTAGTTATCTCATCCTCCATATGTTGACAATAAACTCAATTACTTCACATTAGCTAACAATTTTTTTGAAAGCAATAAATCAATAAAACTTCATCAAAATTTCAGCAAAATAAAAATGTAGAGAGTATGCAAACGTGCTCAACCTCCAATCCTTATGAAAAACCCAAGCTTTGCTCTAAACCTTTCCACTTCTAATTGATTCAATATTATTCAAGGTGAAAAACAAAAAAACTTTATGGTTTGACCGATTTTCAAATCGAGGGTTTTGTTTCAAAACATGACAAACTAGGACTTGGGGTTTGGTGATTTTGTATATCAATGGTTTATCATCTAATACACTCCCCTAAGCTCCCTTATCATTCAAAATTTCACCTAAAATTTTGTAAGTTTGTTAATGAAATACAATGGACCTTGTTGTCCAAGTTAGAAAATTTTAAGGAAGTGATAATTTTTATTAATTAATAATGCAAAAAAATATAAAAAAATAGAAAAGTTGCCCAAAAATATCCAAAATTTCAAATGTTATTGTAAAAGCTATTAAGTAATATGTATATATTTTTTAGAAATTTTTCAACAATGTTTCTATTTTTTAATGATTTTTTTTTTTTTTTACTTTTTTGCATTGTTAATTAATAAAATATACTCATTTTCAGAAAATTTCCAAGCTTCGACACGAAGTTCCTTTGTACTTTAATCAACAAACTTCTAAATTTGGGTATTTTTTTTAAATTCTATTTTTTATGATTTTTTTAATTTTTAATTAGTAAAAATGTACTCACTTCCTAAAAAATTTCAAGCCTCAATACCAAGGTTTATTGTATTTTAATCAACAAACTTGTAAAATTTCAGGAGAAATTTTAAAGAATAAGAGAGTTTTAGAGAAAACGTATTGGATGATAAATCCTTGATCTGCAAAATCATCAAACCATAAGTCTCAGTTTGTCATGTTTTGAAACACAACCATCAATTTGCAAATCGGCCAAACCACTGGGTTTTTATTGTATTTTCTCCTATATTCAATGATGACAAAAATTAGAATTTGTCAAATGCTCAAATATACCAATTTCAAAATTAAATTAAGCCGAATTTACTCTTAAACAAGCAACCGAGAATCGGATTTGTGGTTTGGAATCATGCAAAAACAAAATGAAATTCCTAAGTTATAGCACATGCATAGAAATAAAAAAAATTAACCATATGGTTTTAGCTATTTGTAAAATAGTACCTATAGTTTAAAACCTTACAAAATGGGACCTGTGGTTTCGTAATTTTAACAAAAGTAGTCTATCATTTATCAAAAAGTAAAAAATAGTCCATCGTCCAATAAACTCTCCTAAAAACTCACTTATTTTTTAAATTTTTATCTAAAATTTTGTACTTTTGTTAATTAAAATACAATTAATCTTGGTGTCAAAACTTGAAATTTTTGGTGAAGCGCTTATACTTTTTTATTAATTAATAATGCAAAAAAGTGAAAAAACATAAAAAAAAAAAAATAGAAAAATGGCTAGAAAATTTTTAAATATTTAAAACTTGATGGCAAGTTATTAAATAATGTGTATAAATTATTGGGATGCCAAACAGTAGAAAATGTCGAGTTTTGCACGAAGAATATGTTAAGAACCCAAGGTTAACCTGATTTCTATGTGAAACTTATTTTTTTACTATCTATTATCTCAATAGTTTATATATTATTATTCTCTTTTTCCTTTTATTGATTAAAAAAATACATACACCTCCCAAAAATTTATGAACTTTGTTACTAAGGTCCATTATGTTTTGATTAACCAAAATGCAAAATTTTAGATGAAAATTCGAAGGGTAAAAGAGTTTTTAAGGAGTGTATTGAACGATAAACTACTTTTGTTAACATTATGAAAGCACAAGTCCCAATTTGTAAACTTTCAAACTACAGGTACCAGTTTGCAAATGGTCGAAACCACAAAGTTTATTTTTGTACCTACCCCTAAAAATTATCTTAATTTTCCCTTTTCCCACACTTAGCATGCATTTACTCCTAAACATGCATATAAATCAAGCACAAAGTGGAAATTTTGAAAATTTTTTTTAAGTATTTTGCAAAGGATTTCCTTTATAGAGTAAAAACAAAATGTATCGATAAAATTAGAGTATTTTGCTATAAAAAAAAAAAAAAAAAAACCCTATTATTTGTGGCACTATTATTAAAGAAAAAAAAAAGTAATGGAGTGCGATTTAGTTGATGAGGACAAATTGTACCCAGAACTATTATCTAAAAGTTAATTTATTCTCTTATTTTTAGAAATTATAAATGTGCCCTCTCATCTTTAAGATTTTCAACATGTCTTTTTCTGCAATGGAATTCACTAAAAATTCAGAAACTTGAACTATTGTACATAACATAAATTTTCCTAGTAACATTATCAATCTTTTCTTCAGTTTCTACTATTTGTCTATTGTAATTTCTCAATATATCAAGGGTTGCAGCTGTATCGTTTGCTTTAATGTTTAAAGTTGGCGGAAATATCAATTTTTAGTAGAAAGAGATGGCTAGAAAAAACATGCATTGAATTATTGTTTGAATTAAATTTAGACATATTATTAGTTATAAGTTTTAAACAAAAGTCATTGACAACTATTGCAAGAGTGAACAAGTTGTTTGAATCAAAATTGAGGGACATTGATGATTTAGAAAGATTGTGGACTAAATTGATTTTTGAAGAATAGTTCAAGAGCAATTTGATCCCAAAGCCTTAATTAAAAGTATAATTACTAAATATTTGGCTTAAATAACTTTTTGGGACTAGACCTATCCATAAAACGTTTTTTCACCCCTAACCTCTGAAATTGGTTGTTTTTAACCCCCCATATGTATTTTTTTGCACCATTATAATTTACTTGTTTGTGATAAAATAACTTTTTATTTGAAATAATTATATATATTAATATTTTCTTATACATAGTTTACTATTTCTAAATATATTTTTTAAAACTATTTATACACAACAAATACTCACAACAACTCACATAGAAATTAGTTTAACTGCATAACGTGGGGGCATTTCACCAGTATACAAAAGAATTCACGACAAATTTGATATGATTCATGAATGCTTCTGTTTTATTAAAAATAAGAAATATGCGGATGACATTGATTTACTTGCTATGTATATAGTTGCTATCAACACTACAAGAAAATTTATCATTATCAACAAAATTTATTGACCCTTCAGGAATTACCGACAGTAATCCGTAACTACCGCCACATTATCGATGGATCTGACACTAAATTCGTAGGTAATGACGAATTTTATCCAACATCAGTTTCTAAAATTTTAGCGTCCATCTTGATTCATTACTTCAGAGAATACGTTCTCTGGCCCCGCCATAATCATTGCTGCAAATGCTCTTCGCTCCCTCTCATCATTGATGTCATCAGTATCATCCACTTTTTTCTTTGTTGTTTCTTGAAGCTGCAAAGCAAATTCAAGGCCCCATAGGACATCCTCCATAGTTGGCCTTTCTACATCTTTCTCACGAATACAGCTCTCGGCAATCTCCATGAACTTATTCAACGAAACCGTCGCTACACAGCCTTTCAACAGTGAGTCAATATTTTGATCAACGCTTCCTTCCTTATAGCATTTTCTTGCCCACTCAACTAAGTTCACCCGTTCTTTTGTCAATGTTGAGAATATAGGTGGCCGAGCGTATACTACTTCTAGTAGTACCACCCCAAACGAGTACACATCTGATTTCTCAGTGAGTTGTTGTCTACGATAGTATTCGGGATCAAGATATCCAACAGTACCTCTAACAACGGTACTCACATGGGTTTGGGATTCACTAGTAGGACCTATTTTCGACAACCCAAAATCTGAAACCTTAGCTACCCAATTGCTATCCAAAAGTATATTGGACGACTTCACATCGCGATGGATGATGGTGTGCTTCACTCCAGTATGTAGGTAATGCAGCCCTTTTGCGGCACCAATACATATTTGCAGCCTTTGCTCCCACATGAGAGGGATTTTTTGTGCTTTATAGATATGATCCTGAAGGTTGCCTTGGTCCATGAACTCATATACAAGGATCATTTCATCTTCATCATCACAGTATCCAATCAAGGACACGAGATGAGTGTGTCGAAGCTTGGACAACATCTCAATCTCAGTATGGAACTCACGAACACCTTGTTTCGATGATGAAATAAGCCGTTTAATTGCAACGGGGACTGAACCATTCTCGATGAAGCCCTTGTACACCATACCAAAACCTCCAGACCCGACAACATTTTCATCATGAAAATTCATTGTAGCTGTTCTGATTTCAGGCATCGTAAATCGACGACAGAGATCTGTTGGTAGTAACAGGGCAGTTGCAGCGGTGGAGCTAGATTTGTAAGGACCAGAGACTTGTACTCTCTGTTTACGCATAAAGAAAAAAGTAACAAGAGAGAGCGCTAATATACCAAAAAGCACAGGTCCAACAACGATTATCACTTTAGTAAGGCCTAATTTGCTTTTTGTCTTTTCTATCAAATTTGGTGAAGGAACTCCAATTGGTGGAGGATTGGATCCTGCTAAACTGCCAGTTGAATTACTCAACTTCAAAATCTCTAAACCATTCAAAATTGCATCATTAATTATAGTATACGTTGTATTTTTTGGGTGGAGAGCTAGCCAGAGACTTCCATCTGGTACCCAAACAACATAATCTTTGTACACCGGAACACTGTTGCCGCCGCTCAAGTAAATTATATCTGTTTTATCCTCTGCTGTTTGGTTGTTGATGAATATTGAAAATATCTCATCCCCAACATTTTGAATCTCTAGTCGGGTCTCACAAAAGTGAAGACGAACAAGATAAGTGAACCCACCATCCACTGAGAATGTCCAAGTGAGATTGTAATTCAGGTTAACCATTGCATTACTACTACCCATTGAACGCATGGTTCTATATACCAATTCCGGAGCAACGAAAGCTGGTGTATTGCTTGTATACTTTATTGAAACATTATCAGGGCTTTTAGACACCAATCCTGCTACTTTACCATAGATATAATCAGAATCTTGAAGCCAATTCCTGAACATTCCAGTATCAAGTATGCCATCAATAGATGCTCCGCCAACATTTATGCGATAAACAGTTTCGAAAGCATAACTGTTATCCAAATGCACAAATTGATTGGTCCCAATTAATTTCACTGGGATTCCATCCCCGCCTGCATAAAGGCGGTCCGGCATAGGAACGATTTCTATACCATTAATGAAGGCAGTAGATTTGGGGGATGGATTAATTGTGATGTTAAGCGTTTGGTTTTCTCCTACTGCAACTATAAACTCTTTGATAACATAGTCAACCCGAGGGTGAATTGTTGAGATTGCGAAAAATGCACTGAAATTGTTGAGGAGTGTGTAATGGTTGGCTTTAATGGAGAAGAAGGATTCGGATGGGGTAAAATTAGAGTAATTAGCAGCAGGATTGAAGTAGAGACGAACAAACTTTGGGCCTGGAGGCACTGGGAAGATGTACGTAAATGTAGAATTGAAAATACGAGCTGTCGTATATGGAACCTGTGGGATGGATGGATTTTGTTGGGTGGCTGTAGAGGCAATTGAGAAGGTGTCGGAGTTGAAGGGAAGAAATTTGGAATGGGCATCGCCATCCCAATATCTTCCGTCTAGTGAAGTTGAGCTAGAAGATGCGCCACAGGTGAGGAGTATGATATCAGTGGGCTTGTACGGCGGCACGGTTTTGATGGCGGCGATAAATGAGAGGAGGTGAAGAACAGAGCAGGTAAATAGATGATTGCTTGGAGACATCACCGTCGTGACTGGTAACCACCACTTCAATGCAGCCGCGTTTAATATGGATGTCAAAATGTGAAGTAGAATGAAAAGCTAAGTTGATGTTGCAAATTTCTCTATGCTCTTGTATTATAGCTAGTATATATAATTAATTTATAGAGGAATATATGCTCTTGTGTTTGGCTATTACTATATTCGTACAATTGTTGTTCCAAATAGCTAAAATCCAAAAATCGCTAAATCACAACAAACACGATGAATTCCGTAACTATATCCGTACGGTGATAAACTATATTCGTATGGCTATATGATACTCGTACGGATATGTGATGCAGCGGAAATTTCGAACGATAATACTAAGGTCCGTTGATCGCGTATGATACCAGAAATTAGCATTCTACTAATTGAATTTTCGCAAAAACTTGCAAAAGTAAGAAATTGGGAATTAATTCTGAAATTGTATTAAATCAAAACTGTTTACAATTAAGAAATAAAAACCTATTTATAGGCTGCAACGAAAACATATTCCTAATCAAAAACTCAACCCTAAATAGAGTTCTAAACAAATAAATAAAGCAAAAACCAAAAGGGAAAAAACCGAAAAACTTCCCGAAAAGGCCTTAAAAATAGTAAATCACATTTTTGAGGCCCTAAATGACGTTTTTTTGCCAAAAAGCGATGGACATCACAACATAAGCTGTGTGTTTTAATCGTTGACCCGTTTCCAATAAAATTAGGATCCAAAAACGCGAAAAACCAACAACTGTAACTTGAACTTATTTACGGTTCTGCCACTTTTCCAAAAACAACAAAGCTTGTTCTTCAATTGCATCAATCTGGTTTCCAGAATTACAGAAATTTGGAAAAAATGATGTAAACACATATAATCCAATCCAAAAAGCTGCAAACAGATTAAGACTTATCAGAAATTACCTTTAGAGCTTGTTTCCAATCTAAAGATCAAAGAAAACCAAGTCTTGAAGCTTGAAATCCAAAATTAACCAAACTTGAACTTTGTGAATTCAACAGAGAAATTCCCAAATTTAGCTCCAAAATTCATTATTCCAGCTGCAAATAGGTCTCTGCTAGTATAGGTAAGGATTCAAAAATGATTTTGGCGATTGAATTACCGAGTTTAGATTAAGTTTTGGTGAATTGAGTTTGTGAAGTTTTTGAGTTGGTGTTCTTCCTCTTCTCTGTTTTCTCTCTGTTTTTCTTTTTTTTTTCCTTAATTGCCCGTAATACTCCATAATTCTCAGTTCTAGAGCTTCCTTCAATCAAAAGGAAACTAAAAAATGTCGGTACTCTGTAATTTTCGGTGTCAACCTCTCAAAGCTCCACCTGTCTCTGTTTCCAGACAAATTGGTGATTCAACAACACCCGGATATAACAACTACATCCATATGGCTGTTCCTATTCCCGTACGGGTATAGTTCCTTTTTCAACCCTAAATTCAGCTTTTCCTTAGATTTGGTTCAAGTTCGATTAAATTGATATCATCGCTTCAAGACTTAGTTTTTTTAGAGATTCATACACTAAGATTAATTATCTCGGCTTTCATCACAGAGGTTGGAAAGATCCGGTGCTCACAGCTGTGCATAAGTTTTTTTTTTTTTTTTTTTTTTTTTTTTTTGTATAAACTACAAGTATTCTCATTGAGATAATCCTGTTCAGAGCTTTATCACAATTAAGGCACATTACCCTCCCTGCGGATGTATTTAGTGAGATCTAAACCTGAGTCTCCTCCCACATACTTAGCTCATAGGGGTCTATTTCACCCAGTAGCTTGTGTTTTTCTGAATAATCCTCCTCAAGATATATTGGTAAATTTACAATATGATTTAATGCAATGATCCCTCTTTCTATTAAAAAAACTAAAATTTATAAATAAAATGAAATTAATTAATTAATCTTCCTCTATAATTAATTTTATTTAATATTAATTTTATTTTTCAATAGTTTAGAAGAAAATTTGACTTCATACAATAATATCTTTGATAAGGTCACTAAACGCTATTGTTATCAAGGAAAAAAAAAAAAAAAAAAAAAAAAAAAGAAAGAAATACATCAAACAAACAAACATTTAGACTTTTCAAACATGCACCCATTTATCAAGGGACGGGATAAGAGAATCAAATTGTGCCACCTATTTTTTTTTTTTTTTTTCATTTTTTTGCCGCTTTGTCTTTTACATCTTTAATTTGCAAAATTGTTATTTATCTTCTTTTTCCACAGGATTTATATATATTTGGTAGTAGGGTTTACTTCCAACTAAGAAAAGCATGAGACAATCAACAAATAAGTTACTCAAAAAAAGAGTTTATAAATTGTGTAGATGATCACTTGTTTAAACATATTAAACAATAATTGAACATTCCTATATTGTTGTATATCTAGATGATCTAGCCTAGAGCTCAACCTAAGGAGGATGGATATGGTCAAAAAGCAATCAACAATTTAAATACAGAAGACTAATACAAGAACTATTTGACCACACTACTCTAATCCACTAAGGTGTTGTCTATTATGAGATAATATGGAATGTTCAAGTATGTTACGGGATGAAAGTTGGACTTGAATGATTCTTCCCTTTAATTCTATTACAATCTTCACTACGACACTTAATGTCCATTAACTGTTGTTTTATCCATTGAATGCTCGTTTGAATGTTGTCTTATCCTTTTAACCTCTATTTTATCTACCAAATACTTATTTGGTCTATATTCTATGCATTGAGTAGCCATTCGACCCTTTTTTTTATTATTTTGAATCCATCTCAACCAACACGTGTCCAAAATTATGGATCCTTAACATTTATTACAAGTCCTACCGTCCTAGTGAGAAGTTTGATATAAGAATATTCCACCTAATTATAAAAGGATTAAATATATTTGTCTCAATTTGAGACTTCTCGAAAAGGATAATATAGTAATTCTATACATTTAATTTGAGGACAAAAACGTAATGTATATTTTAAATTCTTCAAATTCATATTCGGATAATGCTTTCCAATTTAAAATCTTGAATTGTGTGAACTTAAAACCCAAACTCCATTAATTACTATTGCATTACCAATGTAGAGCCTTGTGCACGACTTTTGGCATGCTAAACTCAATTTATGTTACGTATGTCAATCTATATTGTGACGATTATGACTTAATTTATTTTCTTAATACTTTCTAATAAAAAAATTAAAAATTTATTTTATGCTTATTGAATATAAAGGATAAATATATAAATAATTTTTTTGGTGAAGCAAATTTTTAAAGTTGTATTCGTGGTTTAAAAATGTGTAATTGAACAAATTTCTTAAAGTATGTCATAATATGATTATTTAAACCTTTAAATTTAATTAAATCAATTTTGCTAAGAATTGCCCACATATGTTCATTAATTCTTTTTATTAATTATCATGAAGAATATGAAAAATGACTTCAATTTATATAATATATTCAAATATTTGAATTTGAATAACCATGGATGTTCATATTTTTATCCAAAAATAAAATTTATCTCTTACTTATAAGATTTTTCTAAATTAATTTATTAATTAGTATCTTCTTATGTATTACAGTGGTCAATTGGCACATATATTTTAAGATTATTAAGTTTTATTTCAGTCGACTATTTAATATCTTACAATTTATAAGTATATAAAAGTACAAATTATTCTTTTGAAACCGTTTGGTTAGAAAATATTTCACTTAGGAATATGAATGAGAGCGGTGTTATTTCATTTTCTTAGTATTTCATTGAATCAAATTAGGTATGGAAAGGGAATCTCATTTTCCAAGGTACAGGAGTCACGATTGGTTCCCACCTTTCCACCATTACTCGTGATTGATTCCCCCTTAATCCACTAATTACCTATATATTTTTTTAATAATGTTTATTTGATTAGTTGGCTAACAAGCACGCCCAAAAAAGGGTCACCCATTATCTACTAATATTTCATGAAACTTTTATTTTATTAGCTATTTATTCGTTAGCAAAAAAAAAAAAAAAAAAGAAAAGGAAAAAAAGAAAAAAAAAAAAAGAAAACTAATATTTTTCATTCAAAAATGATGATGTGGCATATGTTTTTATCCATTAAGTATTCCAATAGTTTACCCATATTATTTAAAAATTTTACATCAAGATTTAGATATCTATCATAAATTTTCTTTATTTTGTAATCTTTTTTAAAATTTATAATCACTATTTAATTAAAAAATATTTGTACTTTTCGAAAATTTTTAAAATTTTTCGCAAGAGCCTATTGTTTTTTTACTAACTAATTCAAAAATTTTCGGTTCAAAATTGATAAAAATGCTCTCTTATATGTCATGATTTAATGCTAGTTATCTTTTTTTTTTTTTTTTTTGCAAATCTTTGAAATCACAAGTCCTTTTTTTGATTAAAAAAAAACATAATCCTTGATCTATTAAAGAATGGAAGCACAAGAGTGGAACCGTAAGGGTGATTTTTTAAGTTTCCCTTTTTTAAATTTAACAAAAATACTCTAAATAAAATTTTTGCACCATATACACACCAACATTTTCATGGTAGTGTGTATTCATTCTGAAAGTAGAAAAAAAATCTTTTATTATTTTTTTTTTCATTTTTTATTATTTAATATATATAGTATATCTTCGAACTAAAACCCATTATATTTTATTATGAATCTTGATCACTTTAAGAATTTTATGTAAAGATTTGAATACTTTTCGACTCTTTTTGTGATTTTTTCCTTGAAAAATCTTGATCGCATTTAATGTGTGCCTCCCAACCCAAATATAAGGTTACAAAAGTAATTTTAATTGATCCTCAATTTCAATAATTTTGAGTACCCTTCTTTAGCACTACTCATATAAAAGTAGATGTTTTATAATTTAGAGTCATGCTAAAGACTTTTGCAAGTCTCCTTGCCAGACTTTGACTTGACTTTGTTAACCGTGCTCAATGGTTTTTGCTAAAGACTTGTGCTTGTGCAAGTCTCCTTGCCATACTTTGACTGACTTTGTTAACCGTGTTTAATGTTTTATAGTTTAGAGTCATGCTGATGACTTGTGTAAGTCTCCTCGCCCTACTTTGACTGACTTTGTTAACCGTGTTTAATTAATGTTTTATAGTTAATTGATGGGTCATTTTCCTTGTATTTCAGACTATATTTTTAAGTTTACTTTTCCCGTTAAAAAAAATAATAAAAAAAGTTTAAAATAGCGATTTTGACCCACTTATTTGGCTTTTTTTCTTTCACCTGTTCACATGAAGAATCAGATTATCATATAAAAACTGGTTCCAGTTTTTCAAGTACAACATGCCTATTTATATTTCATTGTATTTTAATGAACAAACTTTCAAAATTTCAGGTGAAATTTTTAAGGATGAGAGGGTTTCAGAAAAGTGTATTAGATGATAAACCATTGATCTGTAAAATCGTCAAAACACGTATTAAGTTTTTGTACCTTTTGAAACATAGCCCTTAATCTGCAAATCGATCAAACCACATGATTTTTTTTTCATATTTTTCCCTAAAATTTAAGCACCACAAAGCACTTTACAATTTTGGACATTACCAAACTCAGGTTCGAAGAGACCAAACATGCAAAATATATGTATCCAAGCCTAACATTAAGAGAGTGGATACCCGGCTTAATAAATACGTTTAGATAAAAACACTTCATAGATCTTTTGGATCTATTGCCTCAAAGGAAATATACAACTATCTATTCCGACAGTACTGCATCGATAGCTTATTCCAAGAATACCTGTTATCATGGAAAAAGCAAGCATATCGATATAAAATATCATTTTGTTAAAGACAAAGTAGCACAGGGAGAAATGAGTTTAGTGCATGTTCTAACTGGTGATATGATTACAGATTCGCAAACGAAGCCAATAGCTCCAAAAGTTTTAGTAAACACATTTTGGAATTTGTTCTTCATAGGTTATAGGAACATGTTGTTGTTTTTGAATTGTTGTAATAACTTTGGTAAATTCTATTGGAATAGATGTGAGTTATTTGTTGTGTTCAAATTCATTCACTATTTAAAGCGATACACATAGAGCTATTGAGTATAGTTCAGTATGTTGGCGAAATGTCATCTACTCACATGGATAAATCTTTCACCATGAATTGTGTGTTCATAGGTAAAAATGGGAGTGTGAGTTACTCCATATGTGATATTTTGTGTAATATCATCATTTCATTGATACTGAAAGCTGTCTTGTGAAAGGCTTAAAAGTGGACTAGAGGTCTTGATACATGAGTCGTATCCGGAGACTGAATGTTTTCGCATAGTGTTCATGAAACATACGTCCTGCGTGGATCAACTCTATGGCATATTTGTGTAATATGTGTAAAAGCCGACCAAGGGATGGAAAGAAGAAGAAAATTGATCTCAACTTTCCTAATGTGAGCCCAAACGAAACTATGAGTTTCAATTCACCCTTGTAGACTCTTGTAAATAACAAGAAGGGTATGTCTAATTGTTTATCTTGATTGGAACCCCAAACCAGGCTACGTCAGCAATGAACGGACATATAGGGACCTTTCAGACAAACAACAGATATATGGCCGAAGGTTATTTATAGAGAGGAAGTACATTTTCAGTAACATGCCACTTAGTAATCATAAAACACTCGAGCTCAATACTTTTTCATGGAAAAGGTATGTAGTGTATATGAATATTTTCGTGAGATCAAAAGTGAGTCGAAAACTAGTGATCATGGAAAATGGACTAGGGGGAAGTCACGTTAAGCTAAAGGTGGAACGATGAAGGAGAGCTTGAAAGGTTTAACCGTTACGTTGACTGGTCGCGTGAATTCGCCGAATAAGAATTGAAAGAGGTATGTGTGCTCAATTGCCATGAAAGTATCTCTTGTCATGTGCGAGTGGGAGATGTTGGCTTTTGGTCCTCCCATGAAATTTTGGAATGGCAGGGACTAAACTGTAATTATGTATAAATTACAGGGACCAAATATGTAATTTGATCCGATCCTATATACAGATGGAAGTAGGGATTTCCATTATAAATAGAGAAGAAGTTTCTCTATTTCCTAAGGATGAGAGAATCATAGAGATTCCCTTTTAGATCCGGGGAAAACGTCCCTAGCGATAAAACACGATATACTTCTTCGTTCGTCGGAAGAATTCACGGATATAGCCCGCACCCTATGTAATACTACATACGTGGGAAAGGCAACCAGAATGATCCAGTTTCTCGTGTAGATCATATCCATTCCATAAACGTGTTTCCGCTGCATACAAACTGTAAGTCTGTTTATTTATTCTGTTTATGATAATTTATACATTCGTTGTATGAGTTTTATGGAATTCTGATTTCAGGTGACTTGTGCTTTCAAAAGTTAGCAAAAAAAAAAAAAAAAAAAAGATAATTAACATTTTTCATTCAAAAATGATGATGTGGCATATGTTTTTGTCCATTAAGTATTCCAATAGTTTATCCATATTATTTAAGAACTTTACATCAAGATTTAGATATCTATCATAAATTTTCTTTATTTTGTGATCTTTTTTAAATTTATAATCACTATTTAATTAAAAAATATTTATACTTTTCGAAAATTTTCAAAATTTTTCGCAAGAGCCTATTGTTTTTTTACTAACTAATTCAAAAATTTTCAGTTCAAAATTGATAAAAATGTCCTCTTATATGTCATGATTTAATGCTAGTTATCATTTTTTTTTTTTTTTTTTTGCAAATCTTTGAAACCACAAGTCCTCTTTTTTGATAAAAAAAAATAATCCTTGATCTATTAGAGGATGGAAGCACAAGAGTGGAACCGTAAGGGTGGTTTTTTAAATTTCCCCTTTTTAAATTTAACAAAAATACTCTAAATAAAATTTTTACACCATATATACACCAACATTTTCATGGTGGTGTGTATTCATTCTGAAAGTAGGAAAAAAATCTTTTACTATTTTTTTTTTTACATTTATATTATAATTTTTTATTATTTAACATATATATATTATATCTTCGAAATACAACCCATTATATTTTATTATGAATCTTGATCACTTTAAGAATTTTATGTAAAGATTTGAATACTTTTCGACCCTTTTTGTAATTTTTTCCCTTTTTTTTCTTATTTTGTTAAAAAATTTCCCGTGTTATCAAAAGTTTTCAAGCTTCAACTCTAAGGTCTATTGTATTTTTATTAACTAATTTATAAAATTTCAGGTCAAAAACTAAATGAAATAATGGTTTTTAGTAAGAGTGCACATAGTCAATTAATAAGTCCATTAACAAAAAATTTTACAGTCTATTATCCAGCCAATTAGAATCCATCAACCAGAAATTTGTTAACCTATTTTTTTTGGTTGGTTAACATATATTTTGGTCGGTTAAATAATAAGTTATAAATTATCAATTTAATTTTAAAATTCAAATACTGCTAAAAAATACTTAAATAAATAAATAATTTTTAAATATTTTTAGCTTAAAAAATTATTTATAAATATGTATATTTATATGTGCAGATAAGTAAATATCTACATATATTTATATTATTATATCTAAATATACGTATAATGGCTTAATTTTTCAGTTTCGATCAACCAACAGTTTTTAAAATAAAAAATCATAACATGGTTAACTTATTTTTTAATTTGGTTTCAATTTTGAAAATCGAATTTTAAGTTTTTGGATAATTTGTGCAGCCATGGTTTTTAAAAAGGTGTATTGAATGAAAAACTATGTTTATCTAATGGTGCAAATCACAATGATTTGTTTACAAAATTTTAAACCATATGTACCAATTTGTAAATAGGGGAATCATAAATTTTTTCTTCTGTATTTTACCATTTTTATTTTCGAATAAAAAATTATCAAGTTTTAAGAAATTTTCAATTTATTATAAAAAGTTTTCATTCATACTGAAAATTTTAAGTTTTCATTTATCAACTAATTTTATCAATTAAAAATATTTTAATTATATAAATGTTGATTGTTATAAAACGAAAAATGCAATTACATGGATTGGGAGATAGTATGAAATAAAACATGGACTTAAATTGATTCATGAAATGTGTTTTTATATTTTTATATCCATCTAGAATTTTTTTTTGACTGATTTTATCGAACGAAACTATTACTAAACTATTGCTAAAGACTTGTGCAAGTCTCCTTGCCATACTTTGACTGACTTTGTTAACCGTGTTTAATTAATGTTTTATAGTTAATTGATGGGTCATTTTCCTTGTATTTCAGACTATATTTTTAAGTTTACTTTTCCCGTTAAAAAAATTAAAAAAAAAAAAAAAGTTTACTTTAACATTTGAATAGCGATTTTGACCCACTTATTTTGCTTTTTTTTCTTTCACCTGTTCACATTAGGAGTGAGCAAAACCGAACTAATGTCCAAAATATATTTGTGTGTGTGAGAGAGATACCATATTGATAATTTATCTATAATCCAACCGGTTCCAAGTCTTGATTTGATTTTTGCTGATATTTGGGAACTGAAAGGATCAACCGGATTTTACCAAGTTCAAAATGAAAATTTTCAAGTTTGTTAATTAAAGTACTATAGATTCTGGTGTAGAATCTTGAAATCTTTTTGGTAGTGGTACATTTTTATTAATTAATAATGCAAAAAAAGAAAAAAAAATCATAGATGATATAAAAATTGCTAAAAAAATCAAAAATTTGCAAGTTTGTTAATCAAAATACGATGAATTTTGGTGTAGAAGCTTAGAATTTTTTTCGGATTGTGAATATATCTTTTTAATTAATAATGCAAAAAAAAAAAAAATCATAAAAAATAGAATAATTATTGATAAATATCTGAAAAATACATGCATATTATATAATAACTTTACAATAAGTTTTAAAAATTTGGATATTATTTGGCAATTTTTCTTTTTTTATGATTTTTTTTATTTTTTTTTGCATTATTAATTAATAAAAATATATCTACTTCCCAAAAAATTCAAAACTTTCACACCAAGGTCTATTGTACTTAACAAACAAACTTGAAAAATTTCAGGTGAAATTTTGAAAGATGAGAGAGTTTCAGGGGAGTGTATTGGATGATAAACTCTTGACCAATAAAAGAAATTTTGAAAGATGAGAGGGTTTCAGGGGAGTGTATTGGATGATAAACTCTTGATCAATAAAATCGTCAAAACACGTGTTATGTTTTTATACCTTTTGAAACATAACTCTTAATCTCCAAATCGGTCAAACAACATATTTTTTTTATATTTTTCCATAAAATTTAAGCACCACAAAGCACTTTACAATTTTGGACATTACCAAACTCAGGTTCGAAGAGACCAAACATGCAAAATATATATATCCAAGCCTAACATTAAGAGAGTGGACTTAATGGATACCCGGCTTAATAAATAGGTTAAGATAAAAACACTGAACACCATTGCTATAAAAAATAAAATATATGCTATCAAACAAACATCAAGACTTCTCAAACAAGCACCTAAATATCACGAGATACGTGAATCAAATGGTTCCGCTTATTTTGTTGCAATTGTGTCTATTCAGTCTTTAATTTGCAAAATTGTCTTTTATCTTCTTCTTTTTCCACAGGATTTATATATATTTGCAAAAGCATAAGACAATCAACAAATAGGTTACTGTAAAGAAGAGCTTGCAAATTGTGAAACGATTACTTGATTGAACATTCTGATAACAGTATATCCGGAAGATCTAGTGAAGAGTTGAACTTAAGGAGGATGGATACAGTCAAAACCAATCAAAAATTTAAATAAAGGATATAGTATGAGAATTATTCGGCAGCAACCCTATCTATTAGGCCGTCATCCTATCCACTGGATGCTCATTTGATTATATTATCCACTAAATAGCTTATTTGGTCATGTCATTCTCTTTTAGCCTTTATCTTATCTACTAATGTTCATTTGGTCTTATTATTTCAAAGTTACCTTTTTTGTGGTCTCTGTATCCACTGAATACCCATTTGACCATTTTTCTATTTACCGAATGCCCATTTGACCGTTCTATATTATTTTGGATTCACATCAACTAAGATTTGCTCAAAATTATGATTAAACTGCTAATTTTTGTTGAAATATGTCAGAAATGATATAGCTATGGACGACAAGGATAAGGTTAAAGCGTATAAACCAAATGAAAATTCTGTAAATATAACACGGCTAAAAAGGTGTTTTGCGTACAGAAGACATACAAGTCTTGCTGCTGCCCCACTACCTAGTGTGAAGTTTGATATAAGATTATTCCTCCAAAACATAAAACTAGATGTTTTATAGTCCTGCCAATGACTTGTGCAAGTCTCCTTGCCCCCTTTCACTTTCACTTTCACTGTCTTGTTAACCGTCCTTAATGCGTTAATTAATTGATGGGTCGTTTTCATTGCAGTTGATTTAGACCATATTTTTAAGTTGGAAACGTTATTCAAACCGAACCGGAGAGATAATCAATGAGGTTTTTGGTTTGTGATTCGATCGAACCAATTTCAACTGTTAGTTTAAACTGCATATTTATTTTTATTTTAAAAAATATCATTTAATTATTAATACAACTAATTTGTGGTCTAACCGGCGGTTGAACCATCCAGTTTGCTGATTTTACCGTAGGTTGAACCATTTTAGATCGGGTTTTTACTAAAATCGTAATTTTTTTTCTAACCGATTGGACCTATAACCGGTTTACAGTTTAACCGATTAAACCAATGATCCGGTTCGGTTCTGATAACATTGAGTTTAACGTTAACGTTTGAATGATGATTTTGATCCATCCAGTCCACTGTTTACATTATTATGCCAAACCTTTAATTTTTAACAGTTTGAAAGAGGTGGCTGAGATTCAAATCCAGATTACTTAAGAACACATAGTTCACTTTCACTTACACTGACCAATTGGACCAAGACTAATTGGTTTGTGCCTGCCAGACTTGAAGAATCAAATTATCAAAATAGAAACTGGAATACGATATACCTATTTATACTTTATACTGGATGGCAACTTTTAGAAATATTAATAAAGTAATTTTCCAAATTTATAATTCATAGTAGTTTTCATCATATTAATAAACTATAAATTTGATGCGTGTCGAAAAAAATAAAAATTCCTACTCTTGAAAACCAAAATCCCTAGTTATTATGGGGTAAGATCAAGTTCAAAAAATTGGTTGAACTAAAATTTAACAAATAAAAGTATAAAAAAAAAAGTGTGTTTTGTAAAATAACAAAAGTTAATCAATGAAAAATATATATAAGAATAATTCCAGCTAGAAGGTAAGTTCGAGTCTTGAATTTAACCACTTGATCATATAATAATAATAACTTTATACTATTTAAAAAAACTAGTTATCACTCAAAAAAACATGATATCAGATATCTAGATATGTGTTCAGAAACTTGTTTGAAATTGTTTAATTGAATAGGATTAGTAAGAACTTTTTTTAATTATTTACCTAATTTCAAGTAAGTTTCAGAATTTAATTCAATAACAGAATTTAATTCAATAAAAAACATTAACATATTAAAAATATACTAATTCTACTCAATAATCACACAAACATGATTATTTAAAGCATAAAAATTTAGTTCACAGTATAGATTAAAAATTTATCCATAACTAATCATGTTATTTGCTACTTAGATCAAGAGAAATAAATAATTAAGTATTTAAACACCAAATTAGAAAATTAATGACAAGTAAATAATTAAATCAAGAATTCAGTTAAATCATGCAATACGAATAAGAACAAAATAAAGTTGATTACTTAAAATTGATGAAGAAAAGTAGACACAAATGATTTCACAATTAATTGATTATTCCAGACCAAATTCCCCCAATCTAAAGCTTAGGGTTTAGCTCTTTATGGCAAAAACAAAACACCAAAGAGAACATCTAGAAAGAACAACTAAAAATCGGTGAATTGAAAGATCATTCATGTTCTCGCTTTATTTTTCTAGAAAAGACAAAATTAAGGAAAGAGACATAAAAGAAAATAACCCTAATTAGAATTTATTATAAAAATCTTATTTAATCGAGAAATAAAGTAAAAAGTATATGTTCACGAGTCGGGCTTGGACGGGCCAGGTCGGGCCTGGTAGGTCTAAGTAAAGAAACATTGAGCCTAAGCCCAGCCCGGCTTAAATTTAAGCGGTCTGGCAAAAAAAGCAGATCCCGAGTCCAGCATAGCCTGCCCAATAATAATACATATAACATTAAAATTATACAATAATATAATATAATTTATAGAATAGTAAAAGGTGGGCCTAGCCAGCCCTACATTTGTGTTCCCTGGCCACCCCTAAAATAAGCAGGCTTTTGTAGGTTTAGGCTCAGGCTCAGGCTCGAGCCAGACTTTCCAATTTTTATCTGGCCAAGCCAGACCCAAGGCAGGTGGGTTTTGGCGGGCCTATGTACCCATGGACAGGTATAATCGTAAACAAACTAAAAGTTGATACAAATATAATAAATCGAATTAATAAACTTTCTAATCCAATAAAAACACTCCACAGTTTGAATTTCCCTTAAGCCACGATCATGAATTAAGAACCGTTAGCTTTTTAGGCTTCTTTTCTATATCAATAACACACCATAACCATGTTCATGTGTTAAAATTCACAGTTCACCATCTTTTGCACTTCAATCTTTAAAATTAAAACTTTAAACTTCAAAATGAAATATGTTTCCAAAACACCTACAAAGCATAAAAATGAATAAATATAGAAATAAATAAATAAGTAAGTATTTAAACATCTAATTAGAAAAATAATGACAAGTAAATAATTAAATCAAGAATTCAATTAAATCATGCAATACGAATAAGAACAAAATAAAATTGATTACTTAAAATTGATGAAGAAAAGTAGACACAAATGATTTCACAATTAATTGATTATTCCAAACCGAATTCCCCCAATCTAAAACTTATAGTTTAGCTCTTTATGGCAAAAACAAAACATCAAAGAGAACATCTAGAAAGAACAACTAAAAATGGGTGAATTGAAAGATCATTCGTGTTCTTGCTTTATTTTTCTAGGTTAGACAAAATTAAGGAAAGAGACATAAAAGAAGATAACCCTAATTAGAATTTATTATAGAAATCTTATTTAATCGAGAAATAAAGTAAAAAGTATATGTTTACAAGTCGGGCTTGGATAGGCTCAGGTTGTGCCTGGTGGGTCTAAGTAAAGAAACACTGAGCCTAAGCCCAGCCTGCCTTAAATTTAGGCGGTCGGACAAAAAAAGCAGATCCCAATAACATAAAAATTATACAATAATATAATATAATTTATAGAATAGTAAAAGGTGGGCCTAGCCCGCCCTATATTTGTGTTCCCTGGCCACCCCTAAAATAAGCAGGCTTTTGTAGGTTTAGGCTCAGGCTCAGGCTCGAGCCAGACTTTTCAATTTTTATCTGGCCAAGCCAGACCCAAGGCAGGTGGGTTTTGGCGGGCCTATGTACCCATGGATAGGTATAATCGTAAACAAACTAAAAGTTGATACAAATATAATAAGTCTAATTAATAAACCTTCTAATCCAATAAAAACACTCCACAGTTCGGATTTCCCTTAAGCCACGATCATGAATTAAGAACTGTTAGCTTTTTAGGCTTCTTTTCTATATCAATAACACACCATAACCATGTTCATGGGTTAAAATTCACAGTTCACCATCTTTTGCACTTCAATCTTTAAAATTAAAACTTTAAACTTCAAAATGAAATATGTTTCCAAAACACCTACAAAGCATAAAAATGAATAAATATAGAAATAAATAAATAATTAAGTATTTAAACATATAATTAGAAAATTAATGACAAGTAAATAATTAAATCAAGAATTCAATTAAATCATGCAATACGAATAAGAACAAAATAAAATTGATTACTTAAAATTGATGAAGAAAAGTAGACACAAATGATTTCACAATTAATTGATTATTCCATACCGAATTCCCCCAATCTAAAACTTAGAGTTTAGCTCTTTATGGCAAAAACAAAACATCAAAGAGAACATCTAGAAAGAACAACTAAAAATGGGTGAATTGAAAGATCATTCGTGTTCTTGCTTTATTTTTCTAGGTTAGACAAAATTAAGGAAAGAGACATGAAAGAAAATAACCTAATTAGAATTTTATTATAGAAATCTTATTTAATCGAGAAATAAAGTAAAAAGTATATGTTCACAAGTCGGGCTTGGACAGGCTCAGGTTGGGCCTGGTGGGTCTAAGTAAAGAAACAATGAGCCTAAGCCCAGCCTGCTTTAAATTTAGGCGGTCGGACAAAAAAAGTAGATTCCAATAACATTAAAATTATACAATAATATAATATAATTTATAGAATAGTAAAAGGTGGGCCTAGCCCGCCCTATATTTGTATTCCCCGGCCGCCCCTAAAATAAGCAGGCTTTTGTAGGTTTAGGCTCAGGCTCAGGCTCGAGCCAGACTTTTCAATTTTTATCTGGCCAAGCCAGACCCAAGGCAGGTGGGTTTTGGCGGGCCTATGTACCCATGGACAGGTATAATCGTAAACAAACTAAAAGTTGATATAAATATAATAAGTCTAATTAATAAGTTTTCTAATCCAATAAAAACAATCCACTGTTCGAATTTCCCTTAAACCACGATCATGAATTAAGAACTGATAGCTTTTTAGGCTTCTTTTTTATATCAATAACACACCATAAGCCATGTTCATGGGTTAAAATTCACTCTTCACCATCTTTTGCACTTCAATCTTTAAAATTAATACTTTAAACTTCAAAATGAAATATGTTTCCAAAGCACCTACAAAATATAAAAATGAATAAATATAGAACTAAATAACGAATAACACAAAATACAAATAGATAAGTAAGATAAAAATATAAGAATAATTTGCAAACTTATCAAAATTAAATTAGTATACGCATGTCATATGCCAAATTGATAATTTATCTCTAATGCTATATTTTTAACTATTTTTGTCTTTATTGGAATGATATCTTTAAACTCGATTCTAATTTGATTAAAAAGTATCAACTACTTTTAAAAAAACTTCTTTAAAAAATGCAACATGCTTTGCCAACGTTTTTCCCACCCCAATTTTACTTGAGATAGCACTTTTTTTTTTTTTTTTTTTTGTGTGATTATATCTTGCACAGGCATATGACAAATTAAATAAATAGTTTATGATAGGTGTCACGTGAAGGAGAAGCATCCCAAAGGGTATTTAAATCCTCTCAAATTGAGTTTCACTTGAACTCAACTTGAGAAGTTCTCTTTGTTAGTTGCAGATTATAGAATACAGAATTGAAAATAAACAGAAGAACAAACGAAAGATTTAAAATACTTTTCAACCTTAACAGAAGGAAGGAAGCAGTAGAGCCGATGCCTGTATAAACAGTTTCCTTAAGACAATTATCTGCCCCATAGTGGCGATTTGTCTCTTAGGATACAACGACTCTCGAAGACGAACCGAACTGTGTGAAGTGGACTATCACCGGAAAAAGGTAGGCTTTCTTGAAGGAAACAGAATGCAGAGAAGGAGGAGAAATTTCGAAATCAATGGATAGAACAAGAAGAAAAAATAGGCAGAAGGAGGACTTAAAAGAATTGAATTAAATGACATTAAATTGAATTATTTCTCTCATTAAGAGAATTAATTTTGCAGTTATACTTTTTATTCAAAAATAAAACTGACACTGAATTCGAGTAAGCTCAAAAATATCTGGAAAAAATTTAGTTGGACTGGAGCAAAAACTAGGCAGGTCCGTAGTGGCCCATTTCGGTCCGGCATTCGCAACGCCCACGTCGTGCGGGTGCGCATTGGGCCTTTGAAAGCTCGGGGCTAGGATTTGCACCCCCTTGTGCGCGCAAAAGAGAGCCTTTTGGCTTATACAAGTTAACACCTTACAAAAGTGTGTTTCAATATAAACACCTTTTCCCCTTTGTTATTTTCCCATGTGGGATAAGTTAACTTGGACCAAAATTTCTCCAAATATTCCATTTCATTAGGCTAACTCTGAGCAACAATTTCTCATTCACTATTTGTCCGTTTTGGGTAAATTATATACTATTGGAAAGCTCATGTTACGTACTATACAATGACACTAATCATTTGATGTAATACGCTTCCTTTCCATAATATAATTTGGCCCAAAGTTGACAAATAGTCACTAATATATAATCCAATATATTTGTCAAATTTCTAACAACCTTTAATACATTTCAATCATAAATCACCAAATCAATAGTTAGGATTTAATTATTCACTAAAAATAACTAATTTATAAAATTTAACTTTTAAATTTCAATTAATAATTTTGTAATTAATAACAGAGATTACAATATATATGATCTTTTGAGTTAAAAGATCGAACTCGAAAGATTCCTAATCCGTTATATGATTCTGCTCTCTTTCCACATATTTATATATATATACAATCGTATTCGCGTTGGGCAGGCGCATGGAAAGGGCAGAGTCATAGCAGCAATAGCGCGTAAATGGAGTGTAATTGTGGGTAAAATATCAGCACAATCCGCAAGTGGAGTTATCGTTGTCAAATGTCGCATCGCATGTTAGTATTTAATATTAATTAACTTTTTCTGGGTGGAGTGTGGGGCCTGGCTATTTGTATTATTTGCCCCATGATTGAAGGAATAAAGTTTCAGCTGATGAGGACCTTTAATTGAACTTCGTTAAAATTTAAAAAAAAAAAAAAGAAAAGAAAAAAGAAAAAGAAAAAAAAGGACCTTTAATTGAAAGCAGAATTACTAAATGACATTTTTGTGAGATTGAGGACCAAATCAACTGAAAAACTAGAGTTTAGTCTCCTTCTAAATGAAGGAAATTTACAAAAGATGAGATCCACATCTGATCAGTTGAAGGTTCAACAATGCCAACTGGTCTTACTTCTGGTTCCGGTGGTTGCAGTTGATGATATCATATTTAGTTATTAACATATTGTGGATACTGACTTTTGTAAATTGTAGATATTCTTTTCACCCTCTGTAACAGTGACATTTTCACATCCAAATTAAACGCGACTGACTTGTCTGTGGCCCGAAGTTGTGGTTACCTACCAGTCACTGCAGTTATGTTTCCAAGCAATCATCCATTTACCTGCTCTGTTCTTGTTCATGTTCTTCACCTCCTCTCATTTATCGCCGCCATCAAAACCGCGCCGCCGTACAAGCCCACTGATATCATACTCCTCACCTGCGGCGCATCTTCTAGCTCAACTTCACTAGACGGAAGATATTGGGATGGCGATGCCCATTCCAAATTTCTTCCCTTCAACTCCGACACCTTCTCAATTGCCTCTACAGCCACCCAACAAAATCCATCCATCCCACAGGTTCCGTATACGACAGCTCGTATTTTCAATTCTACATTTACGTACATCTTCCCAGTGCCTCCAGGCCCAAAGTTTGTTCGTCTCTACTTCAATCCTGCTGCTAATTACTCTAATTTTACCCCATCCGAATCCTTCTTCTCCATTAAAGCCAACCATTACACACTCCTCAACAATTTCAGTGCATTTTTCGCAATCTCAACAATTCACCCTCGGGTTGACTATGTTATCAAAGAGTTTATAGTTGCAGTAGGAGAAAACCAAACGCTTAACATCACAATTAATCCATCCCCCAAATCTACTGCCTTCATTAATGGTATAGAAATCGTTCCTATGCCGGACCGCCTTTATGCAGGCGGGGATGGAATCCCAGTGAAATTAATTGGGACCAATCAATTTGTGCATTTGGATAACAGTTATGCTTTTGAAACTGTTTATCGCATAAATGTTGGTGGAGCATCTATTGATGGCATACTTGATACTGGAATGTTCAGGAATTGGCTTCAAGATTCTGATTATATCTATGGTAAAGTAGCAGGATTGGTGTCTAAAAGCCCTGATAATGTTTCAATAAAGTATACAAGCAATACACCAGCTTTCGTTGCTCCGGAATTGGTATATAGAACCATGCGTTCAATGGGTTGGAATGCAATGGTTAACCTGAATTACAATCTCACTTGGACATTCTCAGTGGATGGTGGGTTCACTTATCTTGTTCGTCTTCACTTTTGTGAGACCCGACTAGAGATTCAAAATGTTGGGGATGAGATATTTTCAATATTCATCAACAACCAAACAGCAGAGGATGAAACAGATATAATTTACTTGAGCGGCGGTAACAGTGTTCCGGTGTACAAAGATTATGTTGTTTGGGTACCAGATGGAAGTCTCTGGCTTGCTCTCCACCCAAAAAATACAACGGATACTATAACTAATAATGCAATTTTGAATGGTTTAGAGATTTTGAAGTTGAGTAATTCAACTGGCAGTTTAGCAGGATCCAATCCTCCACCAATTGGAGTTCCTTCACCAAGTTTGAAAGAAAAGACAAAAAGCGAATCAGGCCCTGCCAAAGTGATCATCATTGTTGGACCAGTGCTTTTTGGTATATTAGCAATCTCTCTTGTTACTTCTTTCTTTCTATGTAAACAGAGAGTGCAACAAGTCTCTGGTGAGAGCATTGTGGCAAAATCGTTTCAGCTGCCTTCTACGCTCAACACCACAAATGATTCACTGAGACCTCGTAACCATTTCCGGCAATTCTCCATATTTGAGATTGAAGTTGCTACTGCCAAATTTGATGATGAATTTGTGATTGGCTCCGGTGGCTTTGGAAATGTCTATAAAGGTCTCATCGACGATGGAGCCACTCCAGTAGCTATCAAGCGTTTACATTCGTCATCAAAACAAGGAGCTCGCGAGTTCAAAACAGAGATACAATTACTGTCAGAGCTTCAACATGAAAATTTGGTATCTCTTATCGGATACTGCAATGATCCTGGTGAGATGATCCTTGTCTATGAATTTATGCAGCGCGGAACACTCCGCGACCATCTTTACAAAACCAAAAATCCTCCTCTTCAATGGAAACGGAGGCTGGAAATCTGCATCGGAGCTGCACGAGGGCTGCATTACCTCCATACAGGCGCGAAACACCCAATCATTCACCGTGATGTCAAGTCAACAAACATATTAGTTGACCAGAACTGGGTGGCCAAGGTTTCAGACTTCGGCCTATCACGAACTGGACCCACGACTCAATCACAAACCCACGTGAGCACTGTAGTGAGGGGTAGTTTTGGATACGTAGATCCAGAATATTATCGCAGGCAGCAACTCACTGAAAAATCTGATGTGTACTCGTTTGGTGTGGTTTTGTTTGAAGTATTATGTGCTAGACCAGCAGTGATTCAAGGGCTGCCGAGAGAGCAAGTGAATTTGTGTGATTGGGGTAGAATCTGCTACAGAAGAGGAGCACTTGGTCAAATAATGGACCCCAATTTGATTGGTGATATTGACCCTGTTTGTTTGGGGAAATTTGGTGAGATCGCTGAGAGTTGTTTGCGTGATCAAGGAGCGGAGAGGCCAACAATGAGTGCTGTTGTAATGGAGCTTGAGTTGGCATTGCATTTGCAAGAAACTGCTGAGAAAAAAAGGATTCGAGTCGATGCAGGAAGTGAGGAGCAGGAAAGTCCATTGTTGATGCGTAGAGAAGCTGCTCTAACTAGCACTACAATTACTACTGATGAGGATGACGACAACGACAACTTGTTTACTGGTTCATATGGAGAAAAGGAGGAATCTGGAAGCACAATCAGTAGTGGTGGGAGGAGCGTCGCTCAATCTGAACCTGAGAGGTTGAGGTCTCACACTGTGTTTTCTGAACTTAGAAATGAGATAGGAAGATGATGAAATTGACAAGGTAGAGTCGATACATACCGTCTACCAAATTTTCTTACATTATAGCCATTTGTAATATGGCAATGTGGGAGTCTTGCTTGTCATTTGTGTACATACTGTCTTGCTCTTCCTCTTTGAAATGTATACAATTGTAATTTAAGATATCTTATCGAAACAATTATCCATGGATGCTTATACTAAATGATAAAAAGAGAAAAAAATGCTTCTTCTTCTTTTCTCTATACATATATATCCTAGCATTATGCTGTTTTCAAATTTATGGTTCTTGATTTTAGTTCTGTATTTGCTCTAGTTCTTGATTGATATTTGAGTGAAGATCAGTTCTGAAGATTTTATTTGCTGCAGAAGGTTTAAGATACAATTTTTTGGTCGATGTGTGAGTAAGTTGTGGTTGATTAATTAGGTTGTAATCAATATTGGAAAGTTTTACTTTTGTGGTTATATTTCCCTCATCATATATATTTTTATTGTCTATGTTTGATTGAAAGAAAGGGTCAGTAGGAGGGGAATTTAAAACTCTTTAATAGCCTTTTGTGACTACTTTTCCGTTTCTTTTTTATTGTTTTATCATTTGAGGCATTTTTGGTTATTATTGGAATCAGCATCTTTTTCGTCTAGCATGGTGCTGCAATTTTGTTACTGACAAAGTGTCTGCATAGATATTTTGTTGTTACTTTTGACGCTTAAAGTATATTGGATTTTATGTGGTGTTTGAAATTTAAAATATGAGAGGTAACTTGTTTTAATTTTTTTTTTTGTTGGCATGTTAATTAGAAGCCATTTTGGATTTTGCCACAAAAATGCAGACGCTCTGCCCATATGTCCGCAGAAAAGGTTTGTGTATACTTAGCATGTTGGATTGTTATGATGGGAAAAGTATACAGACCACAACGACAATAATAAATGCAGAATAACTCTTCGTTGTGAGTCTTTTCCCGACTCGTATGAATTTTTGAGGAAACTAACAATTAGAGCAACACCAACAACAAAATGAAGCAACGCACAACAACATAAATATGAAAACTTTTTTATGTGAAAAACCCTCTCAAACCCAGAAGTAAAAACCACAGGACTCTTAGGCCACTTAATCTTCCACTATCAACCAATAATGGGCAATTACAACAAGTGTTCCCTAGATGAACTAGAGGCATACAACATCAATCTTCATATTCTAGGAATAAATAATCAAGAACTATGGAAACCAAACAAAAAGAGAGAAAAGACCAAGAACAAACCAAATTACACACAATCTGCCCCTTAGACGAAAATTCCCTTCAGATCTCCAATGATGATCTCCACTGTTCAGATTGAAGACACGGATGTCAGGAACACTCTGCTTCAATTTCACAACTAGCCAACGGTCGAAACTCCAGAAAACGCCAAAATAGTGCAACTGGTAAATGGTGGAGAAAATGGGTTTGAAAGCTTTTTTTCTCTCTTTCTTTTCTTGGTTTTTTTTTTTCTTTTTTTGGGCCACTTTTTCTCTTATTCTCTACCTCTTAAAGATAACCTTTTTAACTCTTTTATATATATATATATATATATATATATATATATATATATATATATATATCCCACTATAACCTTTAGCTCCTAAAGGGTAGCTCCTAAAGGCTTCCTTAAGGTAGAAAACCCAACAAATCTCCCCCTTTCTAATTATAAGGAAGAACTTGCCATCCCATCGATCGAGCAACTAACCTTTTGCTTCTCTTTAGCTAAAGCCTTTCTCAACTTATCGGAACCATTATCATCGGTATGAACTTTGTCAAGTTCAAATAACCCTTTTTCAAAAGCATCTTTGATCCAGTGATACCTCACATCGATATGCTTTATTTTCTAGTGGTAAGTAGAGTTCCTGGCAAGGTGAATTGCGCTTTGGTTATCACAAAGAACAATATAGCATTGTTACTTGAAACCAAGCTCCTGAAAAACATAACATCTCTTTGCTCGTTTCCGTTGCTGCTATATACTCGGCCTCTGTTGTAGAAGTGCAACACATTTCTACAATCTTGATTGTTATGACACAGCTCCCCCTACAAAAGACATCAAATAACTAGAAGTAGACTTCAAGTTATCCTTATCTCTTGCCATATCAGAATCCTTATACCCAACTAGCACTGGCTTTCCATTCCCAAATGTAAGACCCAATTTGGAAGTACCCTAAAGATATTTGAATAAAAAACTTAACTGCTTCCCAATGCTTCCTAACTGGATTTGACAAAAAAAAAAAAAGGCTAACAGCACCAACCGTATGAGCTAAGGCCATGTACACACCATGGCATACATCAAATGTCCTACTACTGAGGCTTATGGAGCTCTATCCATCTCTTTCTTCTCTTTCTCAGTAGAAGGGCAATCTTTTACAGTTAGCTTAAAGTTGGTAGTAAAAGGAGAACTGACCACTTTAGCTTTGTCCATGTTAAACCCACAAAGAACCTTTTCAATGTACTTTTCCTGTGACATATGCAACTTCTTGGCAACCCTATCTCTAGTGATTTTAATGCCAAGAATCTATTTTACTGGCCCCAAATCCTTCATAGCAAAAGGACTTACTCAAATGTTGCTTCAACTGGGCAATTCTTCCAGCATTTTTGCCAACAATTAATATGTCATCAACATAATGCAATAAGATGATAAAATCATCATCACCAAATTTTTGAAAAAAGACACAATGATCTGAAGTAGTCTTCTGGTAGCCTTGCTCCGCCATAACAAACTCAAACTTCCTATACCACTGCCATGGTGATTGCTTCAAACTATATAGACGCTTTCGAAGTCTACACATATAATCCTCTTTGCCTTTCATCTAAAAACCTTCAAGCTGCTGCATGTAAATCTCCTTGTCCAAATCACCATGGAGAAATTCAGTCTTGACATCTATCTACTCAACCTCCAAAGCAAGGCTAGCAGCTAAACCAAGAATAACACGAATAGATGCCATTTTCGCAACCGAAGAGAAAATCTCATCAAACTCATAGTACCTCTCTTCTGACTGAATCCCTTGTCCACCAATCTAGCTTTGTACTGTGCCTGTGAAGAGTTCACTTCTTACTTCACTTTGTACACCCACTTGTTCTTCAAATCTCTCTTGCCTTTAATCAACTTCACCAACTCAAATGTATTATTCTCATACAAGGATTTCATTTCATCTTGCATGGCATCAATCCACTTCTTCCTGTGTTCATTTTCTATGGCTTCTGCATAACTTTTAGGTTCTCCCCCGTCAGTCACACTCATCAACAGAATACTGTGTGGAAGGATGATGGTCTCTAATTGACAGCCTAAGTGGAATAAATGGTGATGCATCTGCTACCGGTAACTCATCATGGACAATATCATCCATTTCAGCTTCTTGTGGAGCATTAACATCAGTACCTTGTTGATCAACAGTGTGATCATCATCTCTTATATGTGTGCCAACATGCCTAGGAGGAACTAGATCCAGATTAGTAAGGTCATCAGTAGGCTGAAGAACTGTCTCAGGCTACAGTAGAGAATCATCAGTAAGCTGAGAAACTGCTTCAGGTTGCTGTAGAAGATCATCAGTAGGCTAAGGAACTACTTCAACCTTCTGAACATCTTTAAAAGTCTAATCTTCCATAAATATAACTTCTCGGCTTCTCACAACTTTCTTTGTGAATGGATCATAAAGCCTATAACCCATAACATCTTGATTATAGCCAAGGAACACACATTGCCTAGTCTTCACATCAAGCTTAGATCTCTCATCTTTAGGAATATGCACAAAGGCCTTACATCCAAAGACACGCAAGTGATCATAAGAAACATCTCTTCCATGCCAAACCTTGTCAGGACATCAAAATGCAACGGAACATAGGGTGTTAGGTTTAAAACATGTACAACAGTACTCAAAGCCTCACCCCAAAATGATCTAGGCAATCTTGCATGTGACAACACATATCTAACTCAATCAACCAGTGCCCTGTTCGTCTGCTCTGCTAACCTGCAAGGTCTTAAGAGGAGTCCTTTGGTTCCAAATACCCTGTTATCTGCAATAGGCATTAAAGGGACCTATGTATTCACCTCCATTATCTGTTCGAATACATTTAAGCTTCTTTCTAGTTTATCTCTCAATAAGAGCTTGAAACTTCTTGAATGCCAATAATACTTTATCCTTACTTTTCAAGGTGTAAACCCACATCTTCCTTGAATAGTCATAAATGAATGTAACACAATAAAGAGAAGCACCAACTGTCCTTATGGACATTAGACTACAAAGATCAGAATGCAACAAATCAAGTATGTTCTCTTTCATAGAAGGAGGATGGATGTGGCAGGAGACTCTCATCTATTTACCTGCCAAGAAATCAGAACATCTCTTCAAGTGAATGTCATGCACACCAGATAGCAATTTCTTCATGGACAATATAGACACACCTTTTTCACTCATGTGAGTAAGTCTCTTATGCCACAAGTCAACTGCATCAACATTCTCCACTGTATTAACAATGCTTTTGGAGATCTTTGGTTGCACCCAGTACAACTCAGAATGTTTGCTACCTCATGCCATAATAAAAAACCGCGAATTCATTACCAAAGCGGTTATGGTAACCATCATCATCAAACAAGCCTGTAGAAATCAAATTCAATCTCATATCTGGAACATGTTTCACAATATGCAAAACCAACTCGATCCCAGTGTCAAACTTTAAATAGACTTCACCAACACCTACAGTCTTTAATAGCATATTGTTACATATTTGTACATCACTAAAGTCACCTAGAGTGTAATATGAAAAATGGTCTCTTCGTGATGTAACATGACATAAAGCACCACTATCAATCACCTAACTTGAATCATCATGTGCAAGATTAACAGCATCACAATCACAATAATCAGGAGATCACCAGTAGTAGCATTGACAACATCATTTTTATTACCACTGTCATCTTTCTTCTGATTGTTCTATGCACCTTTATTTTTCTCCTTCACCTTTTCCTTTTTTAGCATTCTGCAATAACTTCCGGTATGCCTTATTTTTCCACAATGGTAGCACTCAACATTGGCAAACTTACCCTTAGCACTACTCCACTGATTCCCTCTGTTACCCAGACCTCTACTATGGCTTTTCCCCCTTCTTTCTGAAACCAAGACTTTTGACTGCAAAGAGGAACCCTGTGACTATCTTCTAATCTCTTTATTCATAATACTACCCTTGGCTAACTCAAAGGAAACAATACCATTTAGAGCAGAGTTACATAAAGACGTTCTAAATGTCTCCCAAGAATCTAGTAATGTACTAAGAGCCTACAAAGCATGTATCTCATCCTCAGACTTGATTCCCATTCCCTCATGCTAATTCATAGTTCCCTGGAAGGTATTCAAGTGATTTATCAATGGGCTTCTATCTTGATACTTCAAATTTGTCATTTGTTTGATCATAAACAACTTGTTATCCTATGTTTTTCAAGCATACAGCTCCTCAATCATGTTTCACAACTTTTATGCATCTCTCTCACCAATAATAAGGTTCAAAACATTATCCTCTACCCATTGTCTAATAAACCCGCAAGCTTACCGATACAAAATATTTTCCATTCACACAAGTCCAATAATAATATATCAACAACCAACAGCTTTGCTACTAATCTGATGCGAAAAATATATGCACCATAATGGCAATAACAAATGTGAATAAATCTTCATTGTGAATCTTTTCCTGACTTGAATGAATCTTTGAGGAAACTAAAAATTAGAGCAACACTAACAACAAAATGGATTAATGCACAACAACATAAACATGTAAGCTTTTTACATGGAAAACCCTCTCAAACCGAGAAGTAAAAATCACGGGACCCTTGGGTCGCTTAATCTTCCACTATCAACCAATAATGGACAATAACAACAAGTCTTCCCTAGATTAACTAAAGGCATACAACATCCATCTTCATATTCTTGAAATAAATCATCAAGAACTACAGACACTAAACAAAATGGGAGAAAAGACTAAAAAAAAAACCAAATTACACGCAATCTGCCCATTAGATGAAAATACCCTCTAGACCTCCAACGACGGTCTCCACCATTCAAATTGAAGACATGGATGTCAGGAACACTCTGCTTCAATTTCACGGCTATCCAACGGTTGAAACTCCAGCTAATGCCAAAATAGTGCAACTAGTAAATGGTAGAAAAAATGGGTTTCAAAGCTCTTTTTGTCTCTTTCTTTTCTTTTTCTTTTCTTTTTTTGTGTGCCACTTTTTCTCTTATTCTCTACCTCTTAAAGGTAACCTTTTTAACTCTTATATATATATATATATATATATATATATATATATATATATATATCCTACTATAAACCTTTATCTCCTAAAGGCTTCCTTAAGGTAGAAAACCCAACATGTTATGTATCTTTTTAACCTTGAATTAGAAAAAACAAAACAACAATTTGAAGATAAGTAAATCAAGTCAAATTTTAGGATTCTATGTTGAAGCAGATCCTACATTAAGAAGAGAGGTATTTGAAGATTCTTAAGCAAAAATTGAGATCATCTTTTTTTACAAAGCTATTTTTTCATCATTCAATTGACGCACAACAAGCCATAATCAGTGATCATCACAGTGAGTCGATGAGCTACTCATCTCAGATCATGAGTTATACAATCTTTAGTGAAGCAGGTACAATAAGAATTAAAAGTTTCTGATTTATTTATTCTGATCGATTGCTCTAAATTACTTAGGCATGATATATTTCTATTTAAAATGCATGGTCTAGTTTATGTTTATTATGTCTTTCTTGTGTGTGTATATATGTAAACAAAGGCCTAACTAACCTCAAAGGGTTAGGATTGCTTCATCAATATAAAGAGCAATATAGCACCATAATCAAGCGATGAGGGATTCCAACAATATATGTCCTTAAATGCTCTGTATGTTATGATTGAAATGTTGAATATATGTTGTTCACTAAATTCTTTAAGACATATTGATTATGGAATGTGTCTGACTACGAATTTTATGAGTTAAGTGAAGTGAATTTGGATTAGATGGTTTTGTTTCCTTCTTAGAATGATTCCATGAAATTTTTTTTAATATGAGCTAAGATCAAGATTGTTAAAATTTTTTAGACCCCATATGACCCCTATATATATAAATAACTAGGTAGTGGAGTAGTAGAAGTAAATGTAGCTAGTGAGCTCCCACAAGCATAATAGTGTGTATGTAAGACACATGTAATGGAAAATAAAGCATAATAATGAAAAAGCCTAATACATCCAATGCTCCCTGAACTTGGCCTCAAATGCCAAATGACACCTTGAGCTTCGAGAACGTCCAATTTGTCCCCTGAACTTGGCTAAACCGAACCATTTTGCCCTCTGGATTCGACTAAACTAGACAACTGAGGGTGAGCGTGTTCCATGGACCGCCACGTGTCAAATTTGAAAGTCAACCCAATCAAAACTGGATATGTGGCTCCTTGTTGCAAAAATTTAAAAAAAAACCCTTACACAATTTCCTTAAAATCCCTCCTTACTTTTTCTTTTTTTCAAATACATCATCTTCCTTATCCTTCTTTGTGTCTCTTTTTAATTCTCAAATTCTTTTACTTTAAGAAATGGATCCAGCTGACCACTTTTCTTCTACAAGTAACACACAAATAGAATAATTTTTTCATATCCAATTAAGCATTTGCAGAATTAATCAAATAGAGAAATTGAGATGGAAACTGAAATATTATTAGCCGATTTCTAGTTACTTTTGATCTTTCTTTTCTTTTATTCATATCAAATTCCATCACCATTGACACCACCACAATCACATCTACAAAGACTACCTAAATACAACTAGCAATTCAGCCACATATTCGAAACTCTATTAGAATTTAAAGAACATGAATATAACCAAAATGGTAATTAGAGTAACAACCCAACAAATACAAATCCAATTCGGATTCAAACCGAAAAAAATTTAGAACACTTCAATCAAGTTGAAAATTGCCAAAAATCAATTTCATTTATGTAAACAGAGAATCAATTCCATTTATCCAACATCAAACAAATTCAACATTAAACCCTAAATTCATTTCAATTGAAATAAAAAAATACTAAAATTTGCCGAAAAATCACCAAAAAATCATGCCTTTATTGTTCACTATTTGCTGGCCATTTTGTGTTTCCATCTGTGCTCGCTATCATTGTTGTCCCACATAGCCTTGCTTGAGCTTTCACTGTGTTTTCAAATAAAAAAAGGATGAACAGAGAGGGATGAATGAAGAGGCCAGTGCTAGCTCAGATCGCCATCGTCGGAAACAAAAGAGAGGGAGTGAGGTGAAAGAGAGAGAGAAAGAGAGAACTTGAAGACATAAAAGGAGGAGAAGGAGCTTAAAGACATGAGAGGAGGAGAGATTGATGAATAAGAAAAAGTGGCTATTAATCTCATCCGTTTGATATTAAGTTTGAAGAATTAATCTCAGCCATTTGATTTCTTTTTATGAAGTGTAAAACATCATCATGCACTCTGCTTTAAGCCATTTTTACTCTCTTGCCACGTCAGATATGAAAGGGCAAATTGGGTTGGTTTAGCCAAGTAGAGGGGGGCAAATTGGATGTTCTTGAAGTTAGGAGTGCCATTTGGCGTTTGAGGCCAAGTTCAGGGGGTAACAGATATATAGGCCTAATGAATATGAGTAATGAATGTGGATATGCAGAAATAAAATTAACAACTCGAGAATGGCCTTTGTCTAGGAAATTTATGTTTGGTTTGCTTATATGCTCTCTGCCAAGATTTACTTCTATTGCATTTTGAAGAAGTGTGTATAAGAGAGAGAAGATGAGAATAGGGATTAAGTTGCATGGAGCACTCATATCCATAAGCACCTCACTTGTTATAACATGTCTTCACAAGAAACAAGTTGATTTTGAGTTGGTCCCTATTGATCTTTTATCTAGCCACCTCAAGCATTCTAATTTCTTGGCCAAGAATTATATGTCATATATACCATTTCATCTTAATTAATATACCCCACTCATCACTCTAGTATTCTTGCTTATTTCAATCTTTTTCCTTTTCCATTTTCATTTTTCAACTATTGTTATTTTATATTAAGTAACTAGGTAGTGGAGTAGTAAAAGAAAATGTTTAGTAGTAGTTGGCTGATTACTCTTAAATGCTTATTAATAACATTTTTTTGACTTTATCACTAAAGTTTGATATCCAATTTCACTGTGTATCTAAAATAGTTATGAAATTATTAATTATTAACTGAATTTATATTGTGAGGTTACTCAACCAGAAGGCTCGATTGCAAAAGGATATGTAGCAGGATGAATGCATTACCTTTTGTTCTAGGTATTTTAAAGGTATAGAACCAGTATTTAATCATGAATGAAGGAATTGTGATGATGTTGATACATACTAGTTCCTTATTAAAAGATGATCCTTTATTTTTTTCATCTCAAGCAAAGCAAATATTCTATCTGCAAGATCGAGAAAATGATGGGTGTATTGATAGTTTTTAGGCAGAAAATAATTAGAATAACAGACAGAATTTTGAACTCATAACTTTGATATTATTGAGTTAATGGTAAAAACAATGTGGCTGCTTATATATAGGCTTACAGCCAATAAAAAGAGCTACAAATCAACAACTACTTGATATTGAATTGACTAAGTAAACTCCTTAGCATTAGCTAACTAAATAACAAAATAAAATAAAAAATGCTAAATATTTAAGATTTTGAATTAAATCTCCAACATTCCCTCTTAAGTAAAAATCTGTAAAATTTATTACTCTTGATGCTGTACTTTCCATCATCCTTCAATTACTTGATGTACTTCCTATCACCTTTGGTGCACATCCCACCAACTAAAACAATATTTGTTCCTCTTGAGCAACTTGCGTCAAATTGACACTTGTCGGACCCGGACTGACCGGCGGAAAATCTTAATTATGATTTAATTTTATTTAATTCAGTTTTTATCATTATTCGTGTAATAATTTACTGTGATATCTGATCGATAACAAAATTTTATAGAGTCGCCACCAATCGAGTTTTGGTCTGATTGGACACCTTAAATAACCAGAGATTTATATGGGTTCGTTTGCTAATTACGTGTAGGGAAGATAAAAATCACCCTACCCCGCCCATAATTGGTACTAAAGTCGTAAATTATTCTCGTGAGATGTATTTCTTTCATCCTTTTATTAATTAAATATATGTTCATAAAGGTACCTCACTCTAGTCAATTGTATTTATTTAAACCCATAACATGGATTTAAATACTTATACAAATATTATATTTGTATTTAAATAAATTTTGTATTTTCACCTCCATAACATGGACGTAAAATATACATATATATCGCAGATCCGATAAATGTGTGACTATCTTCATATGATCACGTAGGGCATATATCTATGGTTAATGCAAAAAGTAATAAGGATTTTATAATGCCCGCTGTTAAATTAGTTCAAATTATTTTTAATCATAAAATAAGGTTAACCTTATTAATTTAAATCAACTTAAATTATATTTCATAACCATAGCATAGTTATGAAATAAAAATTATAAAATTATACATACACAAATTTATTTTATGTTATTTATTTATTTTAGAAATTTTAAATTTCATTAACCCAAGGTTTTTTATTATTTCCTAACAAGTCTACAAATATATTAATGTGCAGATTAAAAGGAAAAAAAATTTTATTTTCGGTTGGGTCTTGAGTTGCTCCTAATCCCATTTTTTAGCCCAAACACAAGCATCAACCCATTTTACTCTTCATGACTTCTACTGAAACTCAAGGAAACCGGGCTATGGCCCATTTATTCTTTAATCCATCCAACTAAACCCAAGAAACCGGGCTTTCAATCCAGCCCAAACTGAGATATCTACCTGTGGGTTATTACCCATCGTATAAATATCACCTCTTTCATTTCAAACCCTAGCATTCATCCCTCACTACCAGCCATCTCTCCTCCTCTCTCTTTTTGCAGACCCTAAAACCTAGACCAGCCGCCTCTTCTCTCTTTCCCCGGCCGCTCTTTTTGTTCTCGTTGGCCGCCTCTTCTCTCTCTCGATTTCACTCTTCACCGGCCGCTCTCCTCTCTGTCTCGATTTCACTCTTCGCCGGCCGCTCTCCTCTCTGTCTCGATTTCACTCTTCGCCGGCCGCTCTCCTCTCTATCTCCCGGCCATTCCTTTTGTCTCGCCGGCCGCCTCTTCTCTCTCTCGTTTTGCTTCTTCCGGTTTCACTCTTTCTCTCTGTCGATCTGCTCTCGCCGTCAGTCACGTTCTCGCTTTCCCTCTCCGTCGATCTGCTCTTGCTTTTTTTTTCGGTTTCTGTTCTCTCCGATTCCTAACCAGATCCGAGGTAATCTCTTCCTCGTTTTTCTCTGTGTGCTATTTTTTTATTTTTTTGCTTTTATTGTTTACTTTCTAATATGAGTTTATTATTTACAGGGTTTGAGGATGTAAAAGCTAAATTTGGTTTTAGTGTGCTTGTGTTAGCTAAGTCTCTAAACCCTTTTTGTGAAATGCATGAGTATAAAATAAAGAAAGCATACTCTGTTTATATGTGCTTGATTGAGTTTATAGGGACTCTTATACTCTGTCTGTATGAGCTTAAAATGGCCTCTTTACACACCCATGACTCTGCTGTGTTGTTGATTTAAACTTGGGTTTTTGATGTGGGTGAATGGCTTTTATATGATCTGTTTGATGCTGGGATTTGATTAAAAGAAATGGTTGTATACTGGAACAGGATAGGAATTGTGGCTTTGCTGTGTTGCTGATTTGAACTTTGTCATTTAATATTGGTGAATGGCCTTTGTTAGGGATGGTGAAATGAAAAGAAAGAAAGATTATATGCATGTCTTGTTCATGTGATGTGTTGTTTTATTTGGTTGGGTTTTTTGTTTGTGAAAGGTTATGCTTGAAAAGGGGCAATGGTGACGAGGCCTAATGAAAGACATCCTTTAACCCTATGATTTTCTGTTTCTCTTAGTTTCTAAACATTTGAAAAAATTGATTCTTGCATTCAGCCACCATCTTTGTGTTAGTGTGAGACTACGTGGTTTCTTTCTTGAAATTATGTTTTTTTTTAGTTGAAGCTTATGGTTTTAACCTTAAATTTGGAGGTAGAATGTGAGGCATTTTTATAGTGTTTTTGAGACAAAACATAGAAAATCATATGAGTTCTTATGATTTAATAAGAAGAAAACTTCTGAGCCCTCTTTATTAGAGTCATTCTCCTTGAATCTATAACTTATAAGAACATGATTCTTTTATTATGGTCATTAATGTGAGCTGTGGCCATTACATGACCCCTAGCTCTATCAATGACCTTAATGTGGTCAACAGGAGTAAATAATAACTATGAACTGGACTAAAAAAAAGCTTTCTATAAATGCAGAGGAAAGAAACAAACTTTAACTATTTACTATAAACAAAAATCAAGTGAACATTAATGATCTTCCTTGGCACCTTTGTATGTATGGAATACTGAGTTGTGTTCCTCTGTTTGCATATCTAATTATTTGGAGGCTTATGGAGGGGAAAGGCTGAAGGATAAGTGGAGTAGAGATTAGGGTGGATGATGGTGTAGAGAAAAAGGAAGAGGCTGGAACTTCTTTTATCCTTTTGTGTGATCCTCTTCTTTTGAAAATCCTCTCTGAACTGCCATTTATAGGCAGAAAAAAATTACTGTACTAACTAGAATTTGATTTAGTTAAGTTTTATTTTTGTTCTATTTAGTTTGAAACCAAAGAAAGGAACTCTAGTTCCTTAAAATTGGCTGTCCCAGCCACGTTTCCTGTATTTTTTTTCCGCATTGTGCTTTTTCTGCATTTTGGCCATACTTTTGGCCATGCCTTGTACTATTGGATTCTGCCCCCATTATGCCCTTAATCTGTATTATTATTTTTTTTAATTTAGTTATTCATTCTTATTTTTGTATTATAAAAGGTCCATTTTAATAAAAGCCCATTTAATTTCTCTTGTGTGCCTTTTGTTAGTAATTTAAACTTTTAAAATTGGCAAAATCTCAATAAAAATAAAAATATACTTGTTAATTGATAAATTACGTGTATTAAAATGATAAAATTAATTCGGACAAAATCGGGTATCTACAGTTACCCCCCTTTGTATATCTTTAAGAATTTAAAGTTATACAAAGTAGTACCAGATAGCCGCTTTTGTCAATTTTGTCATCAAATGACTATAGCATAGCCATTAAAAACCTCTTTTTTTTTTACAAAACCAAGAATATGATTTTTAATTTCAAAACATGCTTTATTATAATAATCTTATCTTTAATAAGAAAAATTGGATTTATATTCCTCGCTGGTTGTCCAGGTAAGCTAGAGTGACATTATTCCTTGTGATCAAACTTCAAAGGAAAACGTACGCAATCGAGCCAATATCAAGCTACCGGAACCAATTGGTCCGCAACTGAACTTTGAGAACGAAATTGGTCTTTATGTGATCAAGGTGTATCAAATTTTATTGAAATTAATCATTTCATGAGCTAATTTCAAGAATAAAGTTGATTTTCAAGTAACCGCACATCATTAAAATTGCTCATTTTGCGATCTAATTTTTAAAATCAAGATCGATTTTCACGTAATCAGATCACAATAAAAAAAAACAGATTGATTTTCTCATAATCAAACCTATATCAAATTTCTCTCGAAATTGACCGCTTCACAGTCAAATTTCACGCACAAGATTAGTTTTTTCTAATAATCAAAACTATATAATTTTTTTAAATTGATTATTCTATGATTGAATCGAGTGATTAAAAACTGTAGAACATTGGATAGAAATCCTAGCAACGACTTCATTCCTTTGTTAAGCTATCCATCCCGAACTTCGTGCTAAATAAGAACCACCAATGCTGGGCGAGTACCCTGTCATTTTGGATATGGAAATCGTTTACATATTTTTATTTTTCTATTTCTCTTTGGGAAAGATCGTCTTTTGTCTCAAGTGGTTTGTAGATTTTATATAAAGTAGTCGACTTTGTTTGAAATTTTGCCTACTTCGCGAGTCGTTCCGACTACGTTTCCAATGTTATCTCTCTGGAATAGACATTTTCATGCTTCAAGAGCCTGGTCCTTATCCTCTTAACAAGGTGTGAGCAAGTGAGACACTATGAATTCCTTATAAAGGCTTCTTCTCTTGTTTCCCTTTTTTTTTTTTCCTTTGGTACCATCCACAATGGTCCGTCTCATGATTCCCTGTTCAGTAATAGCAAGAATATTCATGTCAATGGTTTATTAGTTTCCAATGCCGAATGTAATTACTCATTTAATATTATGCATGCGCGAAGATTTGAAAATAACATTGTTATTTAGTTGGGACAACAAAAACATTTTTTTATTGATAACCATGAGTACATTCATACATAGTATCTTTTAACAGAATCTGAGTTTACAGGGTTTGGTAAATCCTTCCCATCCATATCTGCTAATATTAATGCTCCCCTAAAAATGCGTTCTTAACAACATAAGGACCTTCATACTTAGGAGCCCATTTTCCTCACAGGTCTTGATGCCTCAATATGATCTTTCTGAGTACCAAATCTCCCTCGTTGAATTGCCTAAGTCTTACCTTCTTTCCGTATGATTTAATCATTCTTCTTTGGTATAGTTGACCATGACATAATGCTGTCAAACGTCTTTCTTCGATGAAGTTCAACTGGTCATATCTTTTTTGAACCCATTCAGTTTCCTCTAAGTTCGCATCCATGATAATCCTTAAGGAAGGAATTTCCACCTCTATAGGTATAACTGCCTCCATTCCATAGACCAGGGAAAAAGGGGTTGCTCCAGTTGAGGTTTGGATAGTGGTTCTGTACCCATGTAGAGCAAAAGGGAGTTTGTCATGCCAGTCTTTGTATGTCATTGCCATTTTCTGCACTATTTTCTTAATATTCTTGTTGGCGGCTTCAACGGCTCCATTCATTTTTGGTCTATAAGGTGTAGAATTGTGATGTTTAATCTTGAATTGCGCACACATCTCCTCCATGCTTTTACTGTTGAAGTTCTTGGTGTTATCCGTAATAATGCGCTCCAGTAGACCATATCTACAAATGATATTTTTTTTATGAATTTTATCACCACTGCAGAGGTCACATTAGCATACGAGACGGCTTCCACCCATTTGGTGAAATAATCTATTGCGACCAAAATAAAACGATGTCCATTTGAAGATTTTGGTTCAATCGGTCCAATGACATCTATTCCCCAAATCGAAAATGGCCATGGTGATGCCATCACGTGCAGTGGTTCAGGAGGAGCATTTATGTCATTTGCATAAACCTGACATTTGTGACATTTCTGGACATACCTAATGCAATCGGACTCCATTTTTAACCAATAATACCCCATCCTTAGTATCTTTCTGGCCAAGGCATATCCCCCGAGATGAGTACCACAAAATCCTTCATGTATTTCCTCCATTAACCTTTGATTTTGAGGATAATCAATACATCGGATTAGCGTAGTGTCATAATTCCTCTTGTACAAAGCTTCCCCACTTAAAAAGAAATTCATCGCCAATCTTCGCATGGTTCTTTTATCTGTACTTGATGCCCCCGGTGGGTAAATTCCCTCTTTAATGTATCTCTTGATATCATAGTACCATGGTTTTCCATCGGGCTCTTGTTCCACATTGCCGCAATAAGCCTGTGTCTTTTGCAATTCAATTTTGATAGGTGACATTTCTTGGCATCTTTCTATATCAAAAGCTGAAGCCAAAGTCGCCAATGCATCTGCTATTTGATTCTCACATCGGGACATGTGCTCAAATTCGACGGACTAGAAATTTTCAGCTATTGCAGAAATATATTCTTGATATGGAATGAGTTTGGCATCCCGAGTTTCCCATTCTCCTTTTAGCTGATTAATAACCAATGCTGAATCCATGTAGACTTTTAACTTTGTTATTTCCATTTCTAGGGCGGCTCGAAGACCAAGAGTGCATGCTTCATATTCAGCCATGTTATTAGTGCATTGAAAGCATAGCTTTGCGGTGATTGGGAAATGTTTCCCTTTAGGAGATATTAACACTACTCCAATCCCGTGTCCTAGAGCATTCGATGCTCCATCAAATTTCATGATCCATGTATCTATTAATTCTTCATCTACTTCAAGAGTGATAATATCTCCGTCCGGGAAAGCCATATCCATTACTTGATTATTTGTGCAGGGGCAATCGGCCAAAAATCCTGTAATCATAGATCCTTTTATTGCCTTTTGAGTGACATAGGTAATGTCATATTCAGATAGCATGACTTGCCATTTAGTCATTCTTCCAGTTAACGCTGGTTTTTCAAAGATAAATTTGATTGGCTCCATTTTAGAAATTAGATGAGTGGTGTTGTTTAACATGTAATGTCTCAGTTTATAGGCTGCCTAAGCCAACGCTGCACATGTCTTTTCCAGGGATGAATATTTTACTTCACAATCAGTAAACTTCTTACTGATGTAATAAATGGCGTGCTCTTTGTTGGAAATGCCCTAGTCTTGAGACATTGGTCCTTGTATTTGTATTATACATTTATTGGATTTATGTATTATACTCATTTGTGTCATTAATAAAGGCATCAATTCATTTATTATATTTATCTTATGCAATATATTAAATGAAGTATCCAATGGACATATCTATATCCATGATGACAAGTGTCATGCACTTGGCAGTAAGACCATGGATAGGGTAAACGATATGACCATAAATAGATCCGTAGTCTGTTCCACTCATGGGAATGAATGGAACCAGAGACTATCATTAACCTGGTTGTATGGCGGTGTCTTACCGGTCATTGGACATGGAGTGTCAACCAAGTTAATGGGTACATGCCTGGGAGCATGGTACTGGATAGATCCACTAAACGAGTAATCCACATGGTATAGTATCACAAGGGATTCTCATGTAGTACTTGTATGGATCCTATGACCTGACCATATGATGGTGTTATATGTGAAGTCACATGCTTAGGGGTATGCCTAAAGGGCCTGTAATAGGGTGCCAAGTATGGGTACTTTTGGGTATGTCACTGAACATGGTAATACTATGGATATGCAGAAGGGATTTGTCACTCAGTAGCCCACTGAGAAGATATCACCGGCCTCTTGATGAATGTGACTGATAAGAGTGTGGCCACACCCAAACAAGTTGGAACTTGTTTGTGAGCATCAGTACATTCGGGATCAAGTTAACGTCCGGACACAAAAGAGGGTGATCAATCCATGCCTCTGTGTTGGACACCGATATCAATGACATGGGATGTACAAGTTTAAACTACAGGGTTATGATAATAGTTTGACTGCCATCTCCATCTTAATTGGGGGCTGCAGTGGCTTGCTAGAGCCCAACTGCAGTCTGCGGGCCAAAGGTCCGCTGCCAACATAAAGATGGGCCCACGGGGTCGTACACATAGAATGACTGAATGCAGACTTAAGGAATCACATGTATACTTGGAGTATACGCTATGGAAAGAGAGGTGTATATATATTAATTACATTATAAAGATCAATTGAATTGATCCTAGTAATAAAATTAATATATGTACGTTCGATTGGCTCTTCATAATTAATTGGATTAATTATGAGATTATTTCCTAGGTGGAAATATTCATATGTATAGGTTTACATATGGTTTTATTTTGTGAAGATTTAATTTTAATTTGATGGATTAAATTAATTGGTCAAACTAATTTTAATTTAAACGTAAATAATATATTACTTGGTGTAATATATTAAATACATGGGTATATTAAAATTGGGCTTGAAATTAATTTAAACCAGAACAATTAAAATTAGACTGGGCCTAAATTAAAACATGGAAGCCCGCACAGAATAGACAGGAGCCAAGGTGGGCCTGAATTCCCTTAAGGGAATTCGGCCAACCCTAGGTATAAATACCTAGTGTTAGAAATTTCGGCCACCACTAGTCTAATTAGCTCCTAGCCGAAATTTTCCCTCTCCTCCTCTCTTCCATTGTTTTGTTTTTCTGACGCTAGCACGGGTTGCATTCGTTAGGCATTCGTGTATGAAAACGAGGAGGAAATCTGCTTTGGTTTCTGCTGTCTTCATCCATCTCTTGAAAGAGATTTTCTGGTAAGAAAATTAATCTCTTCCTATTTATTTTAAGTTTTTCAATTTCCATTTCAATTGCTCCTGGGACTGGATTTGAGGAAATCACCGCGTTCTTCCGTATTTATCGGGTGATTTCCGGTGAAAAATCCCTACAGTGGTATCAGAGTAGGCTTTAGATCCGTGGAAATTGATAAATTTGGGTTGAATCCCATTTTTGAAATTGGAGATTTTTTATTGGGATTCATGGTATGGGTTTTATGATTTTCCCATATGTTTTATATAATGAAAATTAAATTTACATATTGGTTTATGTTATTTTAATTTTGTTGTATGTTACTGGAATTCTTGGTGAATTGCTTTGTGTTGATGGATGATATATTTTTTTTATTTAATTCTGGTTATTTATAAATAAAAAAAAAATATGCCTCCTGGGGTGTAGGGCTGCCGCCGGCGAAATGGCCGCCGGCGGCCACCGCACGCAGCGGGAGGCATGGCGGCAGCCGCTGCCTGCTGCTGCTGGGCAGTGGCTGCCGCACGGCAGCAGCGGGCAGCCGCCTAGCGGGCCGGGCCCAGTATTTTGGATTTTGCGGGTCTTGGGCCCAGGGCCCAGTTTTGGAATTTTAATTGGTTTTAAAATTCGTGTGTTCAAATTTATGTAATTTAAATGCGTATGGTTTCTTGGATGAATTTTAATTTCGTTCATGTGATATTAATTCTGGAAATTAATATGGTTAATGGAAATTGGTCCGGGTAATTTTGGCACAATTACTTGGACAGCTAAATTGGACCCATGGTTTCCCAATTCCAGTGGGAGCAGTTGGACTGCCTGGGTTGGAGGCCCAAAGCCCGTTAAGGGTTAGAACCATGGTGGGCCAAAAATTGGCGATTTCCTAATAATGGCTTGGACATAATTTAATGGGCTTAAATCATGCATTGTGACATGCCTTTGAATTGTATGTATTGGATGCATATGAATGGTTGAATGAATGTATGATTGGATGCTATTGGGCCTTGAACAAGATGGGTTGTAATTTTTCTATTTTGGGTAAATACGGCCTGCGTGTCGTTTTTCTTTTTAAGGTAATTTTATTTTATTTAAGTTAAATATTATAAAATTTGTAAAAGAAGAAGCCCATAGAGTGGTTAGCCCAAATGGAGGTGCAAGCCCAGAAGGAGAAGATGGAAGCCCGCCTAATATTTATTTCTAGTATAGGTTTACTAGAATAATATTAGGATGTAATATAGGCCCATAGCAATCCATTTTACTTTTATTTAATTTTGTTTTATATTCATTTGCATGTTTTGAATGAATGTTCCTTTAGCCTATTCACCCGCTTTATGTATGTAAGCCGTTATAATTGAATCTAATAACCAAATGGAATTACTAAGTCGCTTAAAAGTGCTTCCCTCATTCAAAACCGAATCGAGGTGGGAATAGGCCAGTTGTAGACCATGCCCTCGCAGGATGCACTGGAGTATTGTCACTTTGTATTGGGTTAGAGTATGGGATACTCTAACACTTGGATGGAGGTTTTGACTTAGTGTGGGTAGTAGGATTCTCCTGGCCCTAAGTACAGATGGGTAAGTGCCAACAAGCCCATCAAACTGAGAGTCCCTAGGTTGGGATTGGACGACGTTCCTACCTAAATAATTAAGGTGTAGTTGTACCAAACCCTCGTTTGGCTATATCTTAATGAAATATGGATCTCGGCCCATGAGCCCAACAACTCGGTTTAAATTAATAACTTGATTCATTATTAATTTTATATGGGAACAACAAAGTAAAGACCTTTATTAACACTCTAAATGTTTTTCTGTGTAGAAACACCCAAATGGCAAACACAAATACCTTATCACTGCGATCCATTCTTGAAAAGGACAAGCTTTCCGGTCCTAACTTTTTAGACTGGTCTAGGAACTTAAGGATAGTTCTAAGACAAGAGTCAAAAGAGTATGTGCTGGAAAGGCCTGTGCCGGCTGTGCCTCAAGGATGTAATCCACCGGCTGCCCAGCTGGAGGAATACGAGGCGCACGTCAAGGACAACCGGGATGTGACATGCCTTATGTTGGCCTGTATGGTCCCTGAACTGCAAAAACAGTTTATGGATCACCAAGCCTATGCTATGATAACAACTCTTAACGAGATGTTTCAAGAGCATGCTCGTCAGGAAAGGTACCTGACCAATAAGGCATTCCACTCTTGTAAGATGGGGGTCGGGACATCTGTGAGTGCACACGTGCTCAAGATAAAGGGCTATTTGGATACTTTGGCCGGTCTCAGAATGCCTATCTCTCAAGAGTTGGCGGTGGACACTATCCTCGCGTCCTTGCCGGATTCTTATGATCAGTTCATCCTGAACTATAATATGTAAGGGATGAACCGCACTGTCAGTGAGCTGCATGGGATGCTTAAGCTTACTGAGCAGTCAATTAAGAAGACTCCGTTGGTGCTACTGGTTAAAAAGGGGAACCCACCTCTTGCCAAGGGTAAGGCCAAGGCCAAGGCTAAAAAGGCCAAAGCCAAGAAGGCCAAGGCCCAACCCAAGGCCCAGCAGAAGGCAGGTCATGATGATGTCTGTTTCGGGTGTAGACAGGCGGGTCATTGGAAGAGATCGTGTCCCAGGCTGATGGGAGAGCAAAGAAGGGGCCAAGGTGCATCCTCTTCAGGTATTTATGTTATAGATATTAACCTTATTGTTTCAACATCCTGGGTATTGGATACTGGATGTGGTTCTCACATTTGTTGCAATGTGCAGGGACTTAAGAACAGAAGGTTGCTGGGGTTGGGAGAGGTGGACTTGCAGGTCGGGAATGGAGCAAGGGTTGCTGCCATAGAGATCGGCGAATACCACCTGATGATGCCCAGTGGATTGGTTTTGATTTTAGAACATTGTTACTTTGTACCTGCTATGTGCAGGAATATTATTTCTGTATCAATGTTGGATATTTCTGGATTTGTTTTCACTATTTCAAATGGTCGAATTTCTATATCTAGAGAGGGATTATTTTATGGAGATGCTCTATTAAATAATGGCCTATATATCCTGGACTTAAATGAAACCAATCATATCTATAACATAAACACTAAAAGGGTTAAGCCTAACGAACTTAATCCTGTCTACCTATGGCATTGTCGTCTTGGCCATATAAACGAGAAGCGCATTGCTAGGCTTCACAAAGTTGGAGTCCTAGGGTCATTTGACTTGGAGTCAATTGATACATGCGAATCATGTTTACGAGGCAAGATGACAAAGGCGCCTTTTAGCAAGAAGGCTGAAAGGGCCCCTGGCTTATTGGACCTAATACATTCAGATGTATGTGGGCCTATGAGCGCCGCGACCAGAGGTGGGCATCTGTACTTTGTCACGTTCACGGATGATTTCAGCAGATATGGCTATGTCTATCTGATGAAACACAAGTCTGAGACCCTTGATAGGTTCAAGGAATTTAGGAATGAGGTACAGAACCAGCTAGGCAGGAATATCAAAACCCTTCGGTCGGACTGAGGTGGTGAATATATGAGCCTAGAATTTGACTCATACTTGAGAGAGCATGGAATAGTTCCACAGCTCATTCCTCTCGGAACACCACAATGGAATGGGGTGTCCAAACGGAGGAATAGGACCTTGTTGGACATGGTCCGCTCGATGATGAGTCAAGCATCTCTCCCAATTAGTTTCTGGGGACACGCCCTCGAGACAGCAGCTCTCATCTTAAACAATACTCTGACTAAGGCTGTGGAAAAGACCCCATATCAGATATGGATGGGCAAGGAGCCCAATGTGTCTTTCCTAAGGATTTGGGGATGCGAAGCACATGTCAAGAAATTGACTAGTGGAAAGCTGGAGCCCAAAACCGATAAACGCCTGTTTGTGGGCAACCTTAGGGAAACCAAAGGGTATTACTTCTACAACCCCGCCGAGAACAAGATTTTCGTGGCAAGGAAGGGGGTCTTTCTAGAAAAGGAGTTCCTTTCCAAGAAAGATAGTGGGAGCAATGTTGAACTCAGGGAAGTTCAAGGTCCACAAGCTCCTGAAGAGGATAACTCGTAGGCCCAGGTGGAGCTTCCATAAATGGAAGCACCGACTCAGGCCACACAAGAACCTAGAAGGTCTGGTAGGGATCGTCGAGAACCGGAGAGGTATGGTTTCCTCGTCACCGATGATCAAACTCTTCTCATCTGGGATGAGGAAGAACCCAAAACCTACCAGGAGGCTATGGCTAGCCCACAGTCTGCAAATTGGCGTAAAGCCATAGAGGCAGAAATGCAATCTATGTACGATAATCAAGTTTGGAACTTGGTTGATCCACCTCCGGGTGCTAAGGTAATAGGTTGCAAGTGGTGCTATAAGCTAAAAGCTGATAATACCTTCAAGGGGCATCTGGTTGCGAAAGGTTTCAGACAAGTCCATGGAATAGACTATGATGAAACCTTCTCACCAGTAGCCATGCTCAAATCAATCAGGATATTGCTGGCCATAGCCACATGGTATGACTATGAGGTATGGCAGATGGATGTCAAAACCGTTTTCCTTAATGGAAAGCTACTCGAGGATGTGTACATGACACAACCTGAGGGTTTTGTCGATCCTAAGTATCCGAGAAGGGTATGCAAACTTCAAAGGTCCATTTATGGACTGAAGCAAGCGTCCCGTAGTTGGAATCTAAGATTCAATGAGGCTATAAAGGAATATGGCTTCATACAGAATCTAGATGAGCCTTGTGTGTATAAGAGGACTGGTGGGAGCATTGTCACATTCTTGGTACTTTATGTAGACGACATCCTGCTCATTGGAAGCGACATACCTACACTGCAAGGGGTAAAGCAGTGGCTGAGTAAGTGCTTCGCAATGAAGGACTTAGGCGAGGCTGAGATGATCCTAGGGATCAGGATCTATAGGGATAGATCAAATCGGCTTCTGGGCCTAAGTCAGGCTTCGTACATTGACAAAGTTCTGAAAAGATTCAGCATGGACCGGGCCAAGAAAGGTTTCTTGCCAATGGGACATGGGCTGAAACTTAGTAAGAAGAACTGTCCTAAGATAAGGGAGGACAGGGAGAACATGAAATTGGTTCCATATGCTTCGGCTATTGGATCAATCATGTACTCCATGTTATGTACGAGACCTGATGTCGCCTTTGCACTGAGTATGATGAGTCGATACCAGCAGGATCCCGGGGAGGATCACTGGAAAGCTGTCAAGGCAATCCTCAAGTACCTTAACCGGACTAAGGATAGCTTCTTAGTGTATGGTGGTTAGGAAGTGCTATCAGTTACTGGGTACACTGATGCGAGCTTCCAGATAGACCAGGATGAGTACCAGTCGCAGTCTGGGTATGTATTTTTGCTAAATGGTGGTGCTGTAAGCTGGAGGAGCTTAAAGGAACCAACCATAGTGGACTCTACAACAGAAGCTACATCACTGCGTGTGATGCAGCTAAGGAAGCTGTGTGGATGAAGAAGTTCATCACTGAGTTGGGAGTAGTGCCAACTATCCAGGACCCAGTCGATATCTTCTGTGACAGCAATGGGGTCGTCGCACAAACTAAGGAGCCCCGATCACACAAGAACACAAAGCACGTGCTCAGAAAGTTTCACCTCATACGAGAGATCGTGGAGAGAGGTGACATTGCATTACACAGAGTGGACACCGAGGATAATGTCACAGATCCATTGACCAAGGCGCTGGCCCAGCCCAAGCACGAGGGTCATACTAGATCTATAGGGATTAGGCCCATGCCTAGTTGGAACTAGTGCAAGTGGGAGATTGTTGGAAATGCCTTAGTCCCGAGGCATTGGTCCTTGTATTTGTATTATACATTTATTGGATTTATGTATTATACTCATTTGTGTCATTAATAAAGGCATCAATTCATTTATTATAGTTATCTTGTGCAATATATTAAATGAAGTATCCAATGGACATATCTATATCCATGATGACAAGTGTCATGCACTGGGTAGTAAGACCATGGATAGGGTAAACGATATGACCATAAATAGATCCGTAGTCTGTTCCAGTCATGGGGATGAATGGAACCAGAGACTATCATTAACCTGGTTGTATGGCGGTGTCTTACCGATCATTGGACATGGAGTGTCAACCAAGTTAATGGGTACATGCCTGGGAGCATGGTACTGGATAGATCCATTAAACGAGTAATCCATATGGTATAGTATCACAAGGGATTCTCGTGTAGTACTTGTATGGATCCTATGACCTGACCATATGATGGTGTTACATGTGAAGTCACATGCTTAGGGGTACGCCTAAAGGGCCTGTAATAGGGTGCCAAGTATGGGTACTTTCGGGTATGTCACTGAGCATGGTAATACTATGGATATGCAGAAAGGATTTGTCACTCAGTAGCCCACTGAGAAGATATCACCGGCCTCTTGATGAATGTGACTGATAAGAGTGTGGCCACACCCAAACAAGTTGGAACTTGTTTGTGAGCATCAGTACATTCCGGATCAAGTTAACGTCCGGACACAAAAGAGGGTGATCAATCCATGCCTCTGTGTTGGACACCGATATCAATGACATGGGATGTACAAGTTTAAACTACAGGGTTATGATAACAGTTTGACTGCCATCTCCATCTTAATTGGGGGCTGCAGTGGCTTGCTAGAGCCCAACTGCAGTCTGCGGGCCAAAGGTCTACTGCCAACATAAAGATGGGCCCACGGGATCGTACACATAGAACGACTGAATGCAGACTTAAGGAATCACATGTATACTTGGAGTATACGCTATGGAAAGAGAGGTGTATATATATTAATTACATTATAAAGATCAATTGGATTGATCCTAGTAATAAAATTAATATATGTACGTTCGATTGGCTCTTCATAATTAATTGGATTAATTATGAGATTATTTCCTAGGTGGAAATATTCATATGTATAGGTTTACATATGGTTTTATTTTGTGAAGATTTAATTTTAATTTGATGGATTAAATTAATTGGTCAAACTAATTTTAATTTAAATGTAAATAATATATTACTTGGTGTAATATATTAAATACATGGGTATATTAAAATTGGGCTTGAAATTAATTTAAACCAGAACAATTAAAATTAGACTGGGCCTAAATTAAAACATGGAAGCCCGCACAGAATAGACAGGAGCCAAGATGGGCCTGAATTCCCCTAAGGGAATTCGGCCAACCCTAGGTATAAATACCTAGGGTTAGAAATTTCGGCCACCACTAGTCTAATTAGCTCCTAGCCGAAATTTTCCCTCTCCTCCTCTCTTCCATTGTTTTGTTTTTCCAACGCTAGCACGGGTTGCATTCGTTAGGCGTTCGTGTACGAAAACGAGGAGGAAATCTGCTTTGGTTTCTGCAGTCTTCATCCATCTCTTGAAAGAGATTTTCTGGTAAGAAAATTAATGTCTTCCTATTTATTTTAAGTTTTTCAATTTCCATTTCAATTGCTCCTGGGACTGGATTTGAGGAAATCACCGCGTTCTTCCGCATTTATCGGGTGATTTCCAGTGAAAAATCCCTACAGTGGTGTCAGAGTAGGCTTTTGATCCGTGGAAATGGATAAATTTGGGTTGAATCCCATTTTTGAAATTTGAGATTTTTTATTGGGATTCATGGTATGGGTTTTATGATTTTTCCCATATGTTTTATACAATGAAAATTAAATTTACATATTGGTTTATGTTATTTTAATTTTGTTGTATGTTATTGGAATTCTTGGTGAATTGCTTTGTGTTGATGGATGATATTTTTTTTTATTTAATTCTGGTTATTTATAAAAAAAAAAAAAATCTGCCTCCCGGGGTGCGGGGCTGCCGCTGGCGGAATCGCCGCACGCGGCGGGAGGCGTGGCGGTAGCCGCTGCCTGCTGCTACAGGCGGTAGCCACTGCTGGGCAGGCTGCCGCACGGCAGCAGCGGGCCGGGCCCAGTATTTTGGATTTTGAGTGTCTTGGGCCCAGGGCCCAGTTTTGAAATTTTAATTGGTTTTAAAATTCGTGTGTTTAAATTTATGTAATTTAAATGCGTATGGTTTCTTGGATGAATTTTAATTTCGTTCATGTGATATTAATTCTGGAAATTGATATGGTTAATGGAAATTGGTCCGGGTAATTTTGGCACAATTACTTGGACAGCTAAATTGGACCCATGGTTTTCCAATTCCAGTGGGAGCAGTTGGACTGCCTGGGCTGGAGGCCCAAAGCCCGTTAAGGGTTAGAATATTTCTTAGGTACCGGAACTATATTAGCCACCCATTCTGGATAGTTTGAGACTTCTAAAAACCCAGCATCGAATTGCTTTTTCACCTCATCTTTTATTTTCAAGAGCATTTCCGGTTTCATTTTTCTGAGTTTCTGTTTGACTGGCTTAGCATCGGGCTTTAAAGGCAGTTTATGTACCACGATATCTATATTCAATCCTAGCATATCTTGATATGACCATGCAAACACATCTTTGTATTCCCTTAATAGGTCAATGAGCCTCTTTTTTAGGTCGTAATTCAAAGCTCCATTTATCCTAACCTCGTTGGGTTTTTCCTCAGTCCCTACATTGATAGTTTCAACCACCTTATCCTGGGGTTCTAAGGTATTTTTTTTTTCTTCTACCATTTTTTCAAATTCAGGAGGAAATTCTTCTTCTGACTCTTCATCAGAATCGACGTCGTACACTGGATGGTCAAAATTGCATATGGATTCATGATTATCAATATTGTCAAGTTTTTCATCATCCTTCCTGAATATATAATGTGAAGAAAAGTAAAAAGGAAGAAGAAAGAAGGAAATAAAAATTATAACATGAAAGAATAATTAAGAAGATTGTTTTTTTTTTTTTAAAAAAGTTGCATTTTATTAAACATAATCATTCATTTAACATTGGAAATGAAATGTCCATTTAGCAAAAACTAGTAGTTACTATTACATTTCTATGGGAAGATCATAGACTTTCCAATTGCCCAATTCCCTATTACAGATGTGAATCCAATTTATTGATTCCGGTCCTTCTTCCTCTTCATTTGTTACTGCAACCGTATCTTCAACGTCTGCTGTCAAGTTCTGATTTAATATGAACTTTCCTTTGCTCCAAAAGACATCCTTTATGGGAGGAAATAGCATGCCCTCTTCATTGATCTCCCTACCTTCTAACCTAGCATGTCGCTTTTCCTTTCTTTGCTGCCGAATTCTCCATTTGTCCCCTTTGGTTGGCTTGTATCCTAGACCCACCCGAAAATGGTTAGGTTGTGGATCCAAAAACTTAATCATTCCTTGTCCCTCCTTTCCTAAGCCCTTAGTTATTTGATAGCAACCTGCTATCATTTCTTTGGCCATCATTAGAGATGCCTGTGAAGGTCTAGGAGTGAAGAAACATGGCCCCTCAGTAGTATATGTTGCATTTGCAATTTCAAAGGTTTGGAATGAACTTTCAACTACTTCCTCTGCGACTTCAATGTAGGGAATGGATGGGCATTTACTAATCAACAAGTCCTCTTCTCCTGACACCTATATTAATTTCCCTTCTATGATGAACTTAACTTTCTGATGTAAAGAAGAAGGGACTGCACCCGAAGTATGGATCCAAGGTCTTCCAAGCAACATGCTATAGGCTAGGTATATATCCATGACTTGGAAAGGAATATTAAAAGTTATCGGCCCTATTTGGATTGGCAACTCTACATCGCCTATAACTTCCCTTCTCGTCCCATCGAAGGTTCGAACAATAACATTGCTCGGCTTAATATATGGACTATCAATTGGCAACTTGGCCAAGGTGGATCTTGGCATGATGTTAAGTGATGAGCCATTATCGATTAAAACCTTTGCTATCGAGTAATCTTTACACTTGACTGAAATATGTAAGGCCTTGGTGTGACCTGTTCCTTCATGAGGTATCTCATCACCGTTGAATGTGAGATAGTTGGAAGAGACCACATTTCCCACAATATTATTCAAGTTTTCCCATATATGTCATGAAAAACGTAAGCCTGATTCAAGATTTTCAATAATGCCTCGTGATGGGATTCTGAGGATAGGATTAATGATAATAATGATATGCGGGCAGGAGTCCGATTTAATTGCTCAATTATCTTGTATTCACTTTGTTTTACCAATTTTAGGAACTCACAAGCTTCTTGGTTAGGTATTGGATTCTTCTTTACTGGAATTTCTTCTAGCACGTCAGGTCCTTCTCCTAAGAAGTCGTTGATCCTTTCTCCTTCTTTTAGTTTACCCTTCCTTCGCCTTTCCATTGCTTCTCGACATCTTTCTTCAACTTCATTCGAGCCAAAACATCTACCACTTCTTGTCATTCCCAGTAGTCCAGAAATATCCTCATGATGTTCTGCTTGATTTATATTGCTGTTTCCAAGTGGCAAAGTGCTTTCATATTTCCATGGAACATCTTTAGTATCTTTGAAAGGAAAAGGCTTTGGAGCTTGAATGATCAATTTCGTCTTAAAAGATGATTCAAGAGCCTCAGCTGTATTATCCTTCTTCAACACATAGTCGATTACCAATGGTTTAGGTGGCCCATTTCCTTGCATCATATTGACTTCTTCTGCTTCTTCATTTGAATTTCCAAAAAGTAGAAACTTAGCATCCACGTATTCCTGAACTTTTTGCTTAAATTGTTCACATTCCCCAATCATGTGATCAACCCTTTCTTGATGATATTGACAAGACATACCCCTAGAATCATAAGACCTTTTTTGAATTAATCCAACTTTGCACATAATACCATATAATTGCTCCATAGGCATGATTATTTCATCAACCTTGGTTTTTATTAAACAGAAATCTTCCTCTATTACTGCATTTACTCCTTTATTTTCATGATTTGGTAATGGGTTGGTTTTCACATCTGGTTTTTGGTTAAAATCAATCCAACCAGCTTTTATCAATTCCTGTACTTTCTTTTTGAAGCCCGTGCAATTGTCTATGGAATGCCCAGAAATCCCAGCATGATATTCACACTTTGCGTTAGGATCATACCATTTTGGATAAGGTGGTGTCAATGGTTCCAAAGGACAAGGGCATACTCGGCCTGCTTGCAATAACAGAGGGTATAATTCTGAATACGGGATCGGAATGGGATCAAATGATTCTTTCTTTGGACGAGTACTCTGGTTGGCCCTATCAGTTATGGCTCCTTGCGTTGGTTGAGTACTTCCCGTTGCATGAGTAACAAATCCATTTTGAGGATAAGAGAAGCTAAGCGTATAAGCTTGGACAACGTTTGTTTCCTCCTCCTTTTTCTTTCCTGCTCCATTTTTCCGGAAGGCGAATTTATCTTGTTGAGGACTTTCAAGCCTTCCTTTCTTAATTCCCTGCTCAATTCTTTCTCCAGCCATGACAAAATCGGAAAAACTTGTTGTAGTATTGGCGAGCATCATACTATAAAATGGAGGCCTTAATGTGTCCAAAAAAGTAGATATCATCTCCTTTTCGGTTAATGGCGGATTGACTTGGGCCACCTTATCTCTCCATTTTTTAGCATACTCTTTAAATGTCTCTGTATCTTTCTTTTCCATAGACCTCAAGTCTTCCCTATTTGGAGCCATATCCATGTTATGTTTGTATTGTTTCAAGAATGCATCTGCCAAATCTTTCCATCTTCGGATATGGGCGCGGTCCAACTACATGTACCATCTTAAAGCAGGTCCCTTAAGACTTTCTTGGAAGACGTGCATTAAAAGTTTATCATTGTCAGCATGCGCAGCCATTCTACTACAGTACATAATCAGATGACTCTGAGGACAAGCTGTACCATTATATTTCTCAAATTCGGGCGACTTGAATTTATATGGGATCGTGACTCCAGGGACTAAACACAACTGAGTAGCATCAGTTGTTCCATTAAAACCTTCGATCGCCTTTAACCTTTCTTCTAGTAGACCAACCTTTTTGTTTACTAATTCAGCCGATGCCTTTCTTAATTCTGCCATTACTTTTGGATTGTCCAAATCCGGGGTCACATGCTCTTCTTGCTCTTTTTCTTCAGAATCAATAAGAATAAATCTCTTGTCTGTTTTCCCTTCATTCTTCTAGTGTTGAGAATGAGACCCAGAAGGGGTATATTGACTTGTTTCTTGGTAAGACGGCATTTCTGGGCTTTCGAGCGTGTGTTTACTTTTTATAGATGCCATGAGCTGAGCCAACTGATCCTTCATACTTAGCATTTCGGTCATCTGCTTCTTCAGCAATTCCATATCCCTTCGCATTTCTTCTTGACTATGCTCATTTATGATTCTTGTTTTTGACCTAGTTCCGTATGGATGAGCCAGTAGGAAATGATCTTGTTGCTAGGCGTTGTATCCAAATGCTATAATTTTAAAGAAAAAGGTATATTTTAGTTTTTTACCACTTTTATATTTTTAAAGGAGATAATTAAAGAAAAGAAGAAAGAGAAAAAAAAGAGTTTTTCTTTTTTTTAAAAAAAAAAACAGGAAAAAAAAACATAATTCAAACGCACATGCTAATATCATTAAAACACATCATTCAAACAAATACATTAGCAACTATTTCCTAAGAGCAAGTAGAACTTTCGATAAATGCTACCGACCTAATGATTACAAAGTATGAAATGCAACAACTAATACTACTACTGTCTACATGGCACAGGTCTTTTAATAAAATCTCAATCTTCATCCGAGTTTTCCATAAAGCTCCATCTCCCTAATGAGCTTTCCCAGATATCCTGTTATGTGTTCACTAACAAAGGGAGACACCTCAAGCTTATCATTCAATGGCTGCAATTCGATTGCAATTGAGCGTGCTCTTCCTGCTGCTGCTTGAAAATTTCCCCAGGCGTTTCTTATATTTTGCTCCTTAGCGGCTATTTGTTCTTGGTAAAATACCTCCTTTTGCTGAAATTCATGCCACAACTAGTTTGCATGCTCTTGACTTTGCTGATATGCGCTCCTCCATTGATGAATTTCGTCGTTGTATGCTTGAAATTTTGCTTTTTCCTCATTTGCCTGAACTTGAAGTCTTTGCATTAAATCATACTTCTCTGCTTCCATTATTAGCTTCTCTCTTTCCAGAGCAGCATTCCTCATCTTCAATTCTTTTAATTCTATTTTCATCACTTGGTTCTGAAAGTCGACATTTTCTTCCTCCATCATAACCGTACCCTCTGCATGTATCGGTGCTTCTTGTTTGGCATCATCACTTTTTCTTTCAAGCACGACACCATTGACTCTTTGCTCATGCCAGATGAGATACCCCTCACTAACTCCTCCATTTGAATCTTTGTTGTTCACGACTCTTACTTCTCCCCAAGCTTCAATTATAGCTTTAACTCGCTCTTTAACTCCTGGTTCTCCATAAGTGAAATTCACTTGATCCAGACCAGCTGTGGCAGGTATAAACTGTTGTGCTCCGTATTGTCTCCTAACAAGATATGGGGCGTATCCTGTTCCTCCCCATGGGCCAAGCAATGGTACCCAAATGAATATGCCACATTTATAAACTGCTATACTTCCATCAAACCAGTCTGCTACCCATTTAATGCTCTACTCATCTAGATTTTGGAGAAATCTAATCCATTTTCTTTTTGAAGGGTACTTCTTTGGCCAGCTAGCGCTCCCGAAGTCAACAATATAATTTTTTCCAGCATTGTATCTTTTTCCATAAGTGACCCTTGGGAAAGAGAAATTTTCTGGGAGTTGGAAATGACTTAATGCCCATATGCACAAGAGTGGTGCACATCCTTCAAATTGCCCACTTCCTTGCCTTCTGCAATTATCCAGAGACCAGAAAGTTTCTGCCAAGATCCCTATAACTGGATTAACTCCCTTTTTTTCGTTCTGCACAACCTTGGCAAAGTAAATAATGACTTTAGGGTCAATTTTCCCAATCTGCCTCGGGAATAGCACTATGCCATATATCATCATTGCTAGCATCTTCATACCCTTATCGTTGTCAATATTACTGACGGCAAAGTTTATCATTGGGACTAAGCTGAAGTACTGGTTCTCTTCCCATTCTGCGACATCTTTAGCTTGCAACCCACAGACATAAGCTAGCTGCTTCTTAGCTTTTTCTTGCTTATCATAACTGAAAAGTCTATTCTTTTTGCTAAACGGGATATCCAATAGCTGGTGATACTCCTCCAAGGTAGGAGTCATGTCAATTCTTCCAAAATTGAAACATTTATAACTTGGATCCCAGAAGTGGATCAACGCCTTTAATAATGTATGATGTGTTGGCAAATACATTAGATATGCAATCTTCCCATATTCCCTGGAGAAGGCTACCCTTCTATTATTTGGCAACATTTCAAAGGCCTTCTTTATTTCTTCCAAATTATTTTGTGTGATTTCTACCCCTGACAAAATGGGTATTGCAGTAGCAGGTCCGGTTATGACGCTGTCTCCATACTTGATTTGGCTTTCCCAAGACCACTCCCGGGTCTGAGCTTCGTCATGGATTTCATACTCCGGGGAAGCCATTGAGATTTTATTAAATTCTCTGTTTTATGCATTCACAACAAAAAGGCAAGCACGTAAGTATCATTTTCAGGGAAATAAACATGTTCCATAACAAACATATATTTAGGGTATATATCCTATTAATGCATGATTTGAGTCCCCTCTATATAAAATTATAGATACAATAATTAAATTCTCAAAACAAATTTGTCCATTAACCTTCCAAAATATTACATTGTCCAAGGGATTACAAAATAGGGGTCGATGCCTTTACAAAGTCCTATATTGATAAAATAGTTAAGGGATTATCTTCAGAATATTTAGACAACAATCCCTTACATATTTTATCTTACAAAAAGAGACTATCATATGCTATTTCATACAGATCTACCATGAAACATTGAAAAGATCACACTTCCAATGGTACAATAGCATATCATAACAAAAGATTATCTTTACAAACAATCATTTCCTACTTTACTCTAAAAAAAAGAAAGAAAATCCTAAAACCTACATCCCTTGGTAGATAAATTTTCACTTGAAGGACTTTCATGGAGATTTTTGATCAGATTCTTTGTCGCTCTGATCATTTCTTGAAGACCCCACTCCTTTATTTACCCACTCTTCCATATCCACCAATGGATTGTCTAGGCTTTCTTTGATTTGCAGAACTTGGCATTGTTTGGCTTCGTCGACGGACTCCCTTATCTCTACATTTTGTCCTTCTTGTGACATTTCACCGTTGTCTTCTTCAGCAGCTTCTATCAGTCCTTCAGAGTCAGCTTCCCCATTTTCAACTATTACCTGTCCCCAATGCAAACACCTATCCAATTCCTCCTCTACGTCATTATCTTCTTCTTCGACTTCCATTGGTTCCCAGTTCAAATATTCATCCCATTCATTATCTAAGTCATCATTCTCTCCCTCAACGTCCATCATTCTCCAATCAAATTCAACCTTAGAGTCTTCACTCTCATCATCGATTTCCCATTCTTCAATCATCCTTACTCCTTCATCTTCAGGGTTAACCGGATTTAAAATAGGAAAAATCTCTCTCTGATCTTCTATTTCCATAGCAGCTTGAAATTCTTGTATTTCAACTTCCATGAACTCAGGAAGACGATAAAAATTCGCCTCCACTTTGGCATACATGAGAACGGTTGATCGTGGGAGTATTCCAAGGCTAATCTTGATCCTTCCATCAGGGTGATAATTTGCGGGGTCTAAAAGTCCTGGAGGGATGTTAGCTCTATCCATATTATTTGCTCTGATCAGATCATCTTTGACAGCTAACCATTCGGTGTTATTCTTGATTGGGTCAATCATGGGGTTTTCCTTGAAACTGTTTTCTAACGTGAAAAAGTATTGATACGTGTTATTTACCCCGTCCTCTTCCATGATCAAAGTTTCCATGATTGTAAAGATGTAAAACCCATATGGTAGATCAGGCGACTCCTGAAAAATTTAAAGCCATTCGTCTAAGTCTGCGAAGTGGATCAACCATATAGTGAAATAACTATCTGTTTCAAGATTTTCCATCCATTGGTGGATGCATTGAGTCAACCATGCTTTGTCAAGAATGAGTCCTACTCTTCCGGTATGGGCAAGATACAACAGCATTGTGAGTGCTTCTTTCATAAATTTAGTCACATGATCTGTGCCAAGATAAAGGCAGTTGAGGTGCGGGTAGGCGGGGTGCCAATCCAAGAATCTCAGTGGGGTCTCTTGCATCTCGTGTTGGCGAAGGAGAATAGTTTGTAGACTAACTACCATTTTTATAGCTCGCAGGTCCAAAGTCCTCTTTAAAATGTCACGAATAATATCATGAGGAAGTTGGACATTCCTGGGAAGGTTTTCAAGTTGATTTTCCATTCCTGAAAATTTAATTATTATACCTTATAATTTTAATGAGGGGATAATGATGATGTTTACAAACAACATAAAATATTTCACCCATTCTTACTTTAAATTAAACTTTTATCAACATATGCAAATTATGAACCCTAGGGTTTGCTCCTTTTGCTTTTGAAGGTGGTAACTATTGGAGGGTTTTAGCCTAATTCTACTGGGTGGATACGAGAATATGTTTTAAGGTCATTAAGTTGCCATTTTACTGAGGCCATAGCATGGCTAATAAGACACCAACCTAAGTTGAGAACGTTTCGGGAGCTTAACCAGATTTCTCATGGCGGAATCCGTACTTTGTTCTCTCTTACGATCCTAAAATAGGGTAAGATCATAACATGACCTTTTAGTCTGCGTGTGATAGTGTTGGGTGTATGCATGATAAATATATATAATATCAAAATAATAATATTCACCATTTGAATTAATACATCCACAAGACAATTTACAACATAAAATTCGCCTAGTAGGTGTCCCCAGCAGAGTCGCCAACTGTCGGACCCGGACCGACCCGTGGAAAATCTTAATTATGATTTAATTTTATTTAATTCAGTTTTTATCATTATTCGTGTAATAATTTACTGTGATATCTGATCGATAACAAAATTTTATAGAATCGCCACCAATCGAGTTTTGGTCCGATTGGACACCTTAAATAACCAGAGATTTATATGGGTTCATTTGCTAATTACGTGTAGGGAAGATAAAAATCACCCTACCTCGCCCATAATTGGTACTAAAGTCGTAAATTATTCTCGTGGGATGTATTTCTTTCATCCTTTTATTAATTAAATATATGTTCATAAAGGTACCTCACTCTAGTCAATTGTATTTATTTAAACCCATAACATGGATTTAAATACTTATACAAATATTATATTTGTATTTAAATAAATTTTGTATTTTCACCTCCATAACATGGACGTAAAATATACATATATATCCGATAAATGTGTGAATATCTTCATATGATCACGTTGGGCATATATCTATGGTTAATGCAAAAAGTAATAAGGATTTTATAATGCCCGCTGTTAAATTAGTTCAAATTATTTTTAATCATAAAATAAGGTTAACCTTATTAATTTAAATCAACTTAAATTATATTTCATAACCATAGCATAGTTATGAAATAAAAATTCTAAAATTATACATACACAAATTTATTTTATGTTATTTATTTATTTTAGAAATTTTAAATTTCATTAACCCAAGTTTTTTATTAATTCCTAACAAGTCTACAAATAAATTAATGTGGAGATTAAAAGGAAAAAAAATTTTATTTTCGGTTGGGTCTTGAGTTGCTCCTAATCCCATTTTTTAGCCCAAAAACAAGCATCAACCCATTTTACTCTTCATGACTTCTACTGAAACTCAAGGAAACCGGGCTATGGCCAATTTATTCTTTAATCCATCCAACTAAACCCAAGAAACCGGGCTTTCAATCCAGCCCAAATCGAGATATCTACCCATGGGTTATTACCCATCATATAAATATCACCTCTTTCATTTCAAACCCTAGCATTCATCCCTCACTACCAGCCATCTCTCCTCCTCTCTCTTTTTGCAGACCCTAAAACCTAGACCAGACGCCTCTTCTCTCTTTCCCAGCCGCTCTTTTTGTTCTCGCCGGCCGCCTCTTCTCTCTCTCGATTTCACTCTTCGCCGGCCGCTCTCCTCTCTGTCTTGATTTCACTCTTCGCCGGCCGCTCTCCTCTCTGTCTTGATTTCACTCTTCGCCGGCCGCTCTCCTCTCTGTCTCCCGGCCATTCCTTTTGTTCTCGTCGGCCGCCTTTTCTCTCTCTCATTTTGCTTCTTCTGGTTTCACTCTTTCTCTCCGTCGATCTGCTCTCGTCGTCAGTCACGTTCTCGCTTTCCCTCTCCGTTGATCTGCTCTTGCTTTTTTTTCGGTTTCTGTTCTCTCCGATTCCTAACCAGATCCGAGGTAATCTCTTCCTCGTTTTTCTCTGTTTGCTGTTTTTTATTTTTTATTTTTTATTTTGCTTTTATTGTTTACTTTCTAATATGAGTTTATTATTTATAGGGTTTGAGGATGTCAAAGCTAAATTTGGTTTTAGTGTGCTTGTGTTAGCTAAGTCTCTAAACCCTTTCTGTGAAATGCATGAGTATAAAATAAAGAAAGCATACTCTGTTTATATGTGCTTGATTGAGTTTATAGGGACTCTTATACTCTGTCTGTATGAGCTTAAAATGGCCTCTTTACACACCCATGACTCTGCTGTGTTGTTGATTTAAACTTGGGTTTTTGATGTGGGTAAATGGCTTTTATATGATCTGTTTGGTGCTGGGATTTGATTAAAAGAAATGGTTGTATGCTGGAACAGGATAGGAATTGTGGCTTTGCTGTGTTGCTGATTTGAACTTTGTCATTTAATATTGGTGAATGGCCTCTGTTAGGGATGGTGAAATGAAAAGAAAGAAAGATTATATACATGTCTTGTTCATGTGATGTGTTGTTTTATTTGGTTGGGTTTTTTGTTTGTGAAAGGTTATGCTTGAAAAGGGGCAATGATGAAGAGGCCTTAAGAAAGACATCCTTTAACCCTATGATTTTCTGTTTCTCTTAGTTTCTGAACATTGGAAAAAATTGATTCTTGCATTCAGCCACCATCTTTGTGTTAGACTATGTGGTTTCTTTCTTGAAATTATGTTTTTTTTTAGTTGAAGCTTATGGTTTTAACCTTAAGATTTGGAGGTAGAATGTGAGGCATTTTTATAGTGTTTTTGAGACAGAACATAGAAAATCATATGAGTTCTTATGATTTAATAAGAAGAAAACTTCTGAGCCCTCTTTATTAGAGTCATTCTCCTTGAATCTACAACTTATAAGAACATGATTCTTTTATTATGGTCATTAATGTGAGCTGTGGCCATTACATGACCCCTAGCTCTATTAATGACCTTAATGTGGTCAACAGGAGTAAATAATAACTATGAAATGGACTAAAAAAAAGCTTTCTGTAAATGCAGAGGAAAGAAACAAACTTTAACTATTTACTATAAACAAAAATCAAGTGAACATTAATGATCTTACTTGGCACCTTTGTATGTATGGAATACTGAGTTGTGTTCCTCTGTTTGCAGATCTAATTATTTGGAGGCTTATGAAGGACAAAGGCTGAAGGATAAGTGGAGTAGAGATTAGGGTGGATGATGGTGTAGAGAAAAAGGAAGAGGCTGGAACTTCTTTTATCCTTTTGTGTGATCCTCTTCTTTTGAAAATCCTCTCTGAACTGCCATTTATAGGCAGAAAAAAATTACTGTACTAACTAGAATTTGATTTAGTTAAGTTTTATTTTTGTTCTATTTAGTTTGAAACCAAAGAAAGGAACTCTAGTTCCTTAAAATTGGCTATCCCAGCCACGTTTCCTGTATTTTTTTTCTGCATTGTGCTTTTTCTGCATTTTGGCCATACTTTTGGCCATGCCTTGTACTATTGGATTCTGCCCCCATTGTGCCCTTAATCTGTATTATTATTTTTTTTAATTTAGTTATTCATTCTTATTTTTGTATTATAAAAGGTCCATTTTAATAAAAGCCCATTTAATTTCTCTTGTGTGCCTTTTGTTAGTAATTTAAATTTTTAAAATTGGCAAAATCTCAATAAAAATAAAAATATACTTGTTAATTGATAAATTACACGTATTAAAATGATAAAATTAATTCGGACAAAATCGGGTATCTACAACACTTTCTTCAGTTTTCATTCTGTAATTTCTTTGTATGTGTCCAAACCTCTTGCACTTGAAACACTGAGGCTTTCCCTTGTGCCAACAATCATCTTCATTGTGACTAGGCATATTGTAAATGCCACATTTGGATTGAATTTTTCCTTTTGAAGATGAGGCCTTTGTTATATAAGCTCCCTCAACTAATTGTTGAGTTTCTTCTTTTCTCAACATTCTTCTTTGCTCAAGATCATGCAATGCGTTAATTAATTTTGAAAATAAAATTTGGCTCATATCTCTAGAATCTTTTAAAGATGAAATTTTTGCCTCAAATCTTTTGGGCAAATGCACAAGCACCTTCTCTAAGATCCTGCTATTTGGTAGCTCTTTTCCCATCAATCTTATTTACTGATCATCATTATTATCTTATCAGACAACTCTTGTAGAGTCTCTTTTTCTTCCATCCTCAAAATCTCAAAATCCCTTTTGAAATTTAATATTTGCATCCGTCTTGTTCTATAATTGCCATAATGGAACTGTTTTAGCATATCCCAAGCTTCCTTGGCAATTTCACAACATTCTTGGGAAGATTGAATCAGTGACACCAACATGGAGCTCTAATTTGATTTAGTGTTGGATTGTTTCCTAAAGGTGGTAATTCTGTCTCAGTTTCAACCCATTCCCATAAACCAATCCCTCTCAAGCAGGCTTTCATTTTAATGCCCAAACATGATAATTATCTCCATTGAAGATTGGAGGTTAAAGGGATGATGAGTTATCTAATGCCATTTTGGGTGCCTCTCAAAAACACTCACGGGTCCCTTAATAACAAATAAGCTCTGATACCAATTAATAGGTTTTAATCAGCAAATAATTAGAATAGAAGAGAGAATTTTGAACTTATAACTTTGATATTATTGAATTAATGATAAAAACAATATGGTTGCCTATATATAGGCTTACAACCACTAAAAAGAGCTACAAATTAGCAAATACTTGATATCAAATTGATTGAGTAAACTCCTTAGTATTAGCTAACTAAATGACAAAATAAATTAGAAATGCTAAATATCTAAGCTTTTGAATTAAATCTCCAACAGTATCTGTAAGCGCCGGGTTTTCCCGACCTCTATGATGAGACCGCTGTGTAACCTGACAGACGGATGTGAATTGGACTTGAGAACGAGCAAGATGTCGCCTGAATATCTCAAACGCTCTGAAACCCGAGTAGTCCTTGATTCGAAACCCCGAGATAGGTCTTTTGAGAGATTAGAGGGCCTAAGGGTGAGTGTAGGATTTGAAAAAATCTATCACGGCTCTGGTTAGAGCCGCACGGCTGTAGTTTCACAACTACAGCCACATGGCTATAATGCCAAAGCTGCACGGCTGTAATACTACAACCGTACGGCTCTAGCGGGCGGTAGGATTTTCCGCCAGAAATCTCAGAAAGTTGGTGGTAGGGTATGGTGGGCTGAGAATTCGGTGGATTTTGGGAGAAAGGAAGGAGAAATATTAATGAGGTCTGAGAATGAGATAAAAAGGAAGAAAGAAAGAGAGAGAAGGGGAGGGGATTAACGATCAGAAAAAAAAGCAGAGAGGGGAGAAAAAGAAAAGCAGAGAGAAAGAAGAAAGAAAAGAACCAGAAATAAAACACCAAAAAAATAGGTTGAGAGTGTTAAGTTTCTGACCACTTCATATTTGTCCGGATTTGTCTCGGGATTAATTCGGATTGACTCAAGGATCGGTTCGGAAATTTTGGGACATCCGTGGAATTCAAGGTGCATTCCGACTCCTCAGTCCACTTTCAGACGCCAAACACATTGAACATCAACAAGGTAAACTCTAAGAGGCCATCAACTTGCTTTATTTGCTTTTGCTGTGATTTTTTCTCATTTCTGCAAATTTCCAGAAACTGGCTGTTTGATTTTAGCCACGCGGCTCTAACTAGAGCCATATGGCTCTAATCCTTAAGAACAGAGCTGCGCGGCTCTATTGTTCAAGAACAGAGCCGCACGGCTTTATTTTCCTGGGCAGAAACCCGAATAGCCCCTAAATGGCCAAACACAGTCGGTTTCCCATTTTGTTTATTCTATAATGATCCATCTCGGCCAAATCACAACCACCATGCTTAAAGTTATGGTTTTCGGATTTCTGATTACTCGGATGTGAGATTTTCGGTTTCTTGGATTTCATTTTTCTAGGATTTGGGATCGTTCAATCCAAATTGGATCTATTGCCAGCGTTAATGGACCCTCGAATTCCATGAAAGTCCTTAGGAAACATCGAAAATGAGCAAAATGGTGATTTTCAAAAACGAGAAAATCGACTTCGGGTTCTAGGTATTACAGCCGTACGGCTGTAGTGGTTAGAACCGCACGACTGTAGTCTCTAGAAGGAGAAAGAATCACTGGATGACCTGCGCAGACGTCGTCGCGTGATGCTATCTTCAGAATCAGATCTTTTTTTTACGTATTTATCCTTTTCAGACTATAGATTGATGTTGAAAATTAGGAACCCGCACGAACAGAACCCCGAGTTCCTGAACAACAGACTCGCTAAAAGGGAAAAATTTGCATGAATCCGAGCCAAATCATTTTTCAAAACTGTTTTCCAGCACGAAACCTACAGGGCGTTTCAAAACTCTTTTCTAGGTCTAGGCAGGCGAACTAGCCGAGTTCATCTGACTATCCCTTAAATACATGTCCTTGCTCCTAAAAATCCCAATTCTATCATGCCATGAGTTTTCTGTGTGTTTGTGATATAAACTGTGCTAACCCGTCTATTTTGCAGCTTTTATTTACTTTTATTTCACTTTGGATGTAATTAATAGATTCTCGTGTATGTTAGGAGTTTGCAATTTTTAGTCCTTCGTGTATTTAGGCATTTGTAATGTGAAGACGCGAGTTTTCCTTTTTATTCGATCTGGTTGTATAAGTGGTCTTTACTTTTATTCTTATGATTGCCTGGATGTATGATTTACTTTTTCCACATTTTATTTACTTCTAACATCTGTATGAGCATGGGTAAAACAATATAAGATGAAAATGGACAGGGAATAATAAGTGAATAAAATATGGTATTGAAAACTTATAAATGAATGCAACTTAGAGGTTGAATAGGTAAGTTGCCCGAACCCTGAATCTCTAGACCAGGTATGGTTGTCTACGCTTGGTAGGGAGCTATATTGGAATTTCCCATATGAGCTGATCCGGGTGGTGACTCTGTCACTGATCTTGAAATTTAGGTTTCGAGGTCTTTAAGTAAGAAAACGCGATCTTCTAAAAATGCAAAACCGGTTTTCCAAAATTCACATTTGAAGTAAAAGGTTCTTCTACAAAAGAATTTCCAAACAAATCAAATGGTCTTCTTAAAGCAAGATAATCAAAACCCGTTTTCCAAAACAAAACTCCAATTCAAATATTCCTTGTTCGCTTCGCCGCGTTCCGCTTTTCTTTATCGAAAAGGTCGTCCGCTCACAGTATCATGTCATCAAGATAAAACCTCGAGAAATTCATGATATAGGAGTGCAATCACCCATGGAAGATGTTGAAAGGTACACGCAATGCATGGAAGATTGACATCATCCTTTTAATTATGTTTTCTTCTATAGGTACAAGATCTCTTCTTTATTTTACTTCTATTGTATATAAGATCTTTTTGCTCTAGTTTTATATTGTTGGCTTTTTCGGTTTATTGCAGTGAGCTAGCTAGAGTCCAAGCACTTAGTTTTAACTTTTTCTAGTTTTATGTTATTGTATTTTTTTGAGTTTTAATTTCTGTCACTGTCTAAGCTCTGTAGGTTATGTACAATTCATTGAACAATCTTTTGCAGGTTATGTTTGATTCTTTGGGCTCAGTTGTTATGAAAATTTGCTTATTACTATGTCATTTCTTGACTCTAACAATCCTTTATTTTAAGAATGTGAGCCATAATTCAATTTCCCAATCAATTTGAGATGTTTTGGCCAATCTTGCTCATCCAGCGATTCTTTAAGATGTCTAAATCCGAAACATCTGTCATTATTTTGGTAGTAACTCTCATTATAAAAAGACTATTTTGCTGTCAAAATTTGTTAAACTCTTGAACCCAATTTTCACGTCGTATGTTATTTTTGTAAACAAGGGTGATTATAGGCATCTTCAACTTGAATTAAATTTTATTTCTGATATTCTCGTAAAGAAATAAGGTTGCATGTACTAGCTAGGAGATGGAAGTATATCGCCTTGGGTCCTGCAAAGCAGAATAAGACACCGGGTGGCCCAGTAACGGACACTTCGATGCCTAAGTCAAAGAAAGGGAGAAAAGGAAAATGGTGAAGGAGAAGAAGAGTAAAAGATTACCTTTCAAGGTTTTTGCATATTATATTTATTCCTGCTAGTGTACGTCTAATCCCTGATTGGCTTGGTGGAATCTCTTTACCCAAAATACCCTTCTTGCATGTCTTAATTTGGATGGCCATACCCCTTAGTAACTTCCTAAACAGGGCTTGAAAGCCCCTCTGTACACGTGGGCGTAGGATCTCAGCCAAGGTTAAGCTATTGCCTTTTCATGGCATGTGTCCATCTTATTACTTTTGTTACCTACTCGATTGGTTTGACACCCTGAATCGATACCTTTTCTTGTTGTTTGTACTCGGGGTGGTTGATCTGCTCCTACCCTGTCAGACCGAGTGTACCTTAACCATTAGCGCTCTATGAGCATACTAAGCCTTCATGTCCTTCACTCGGCAATGTGTGATCCTTTGCCCTGTGAGAAATTCAGTTGCTAAAGTATTGTCAACCATAGGGAAGCATAGAAATTGTGTAATAGATATACATAATAAAGCTTAAGGAGACAGCAGATCACAAAGATAACAAGCACATGGGTAATGTGAATAAATCATTTGGTCTTTGTTTTACAATTTGATTGTTGAGGTAGCTTAGGATCACACGTGGAAATTCTTTATCACTCTGCTCAGTGGTATTTGAATAATGCATAATTTCAAATGCATCCACTTTTGCAATGGATAGATGATGCTTAGTAAAAATTCCAGTAAACATGTAAATATCTTCCTACGTATCTTATTTGACGCTTTCTTAGGCTTCTTTTAAAATATTGAGTGGAGTTTCTAATGATTAGTGACACGGGGTTATTATTCTATGTTACCATGTTTGTGGATGCAGGGATCTTTCTTTCAACACCTTCGCAGGAGATCTTTGCATTTCCTTTAGTCTTTGTCCAATCTTCCCAATTTCCCTTAGATTGTCTTTGTAACTAGGTCAGAATACTATGTTGTAATTCTATATTTGTTTAAGTTTGAGCTTTTGTCTTTCATTTCTTACTACATTTTCTATCTTATTTTCTTGTTTTTATAAGATTTTGTTGACATGGATTTGTTTTTTTTATCAAATGTTGCAATCTTTTTACCTTTTTTAGATGTTCTTATTTCTTTTGAATCCGACTTTTTTGTGCCCTAAATTGAGGCTACTTGTAAGCATTAAATATGAGATTGTTTCCAGACCTCAATTTTGTTCTAAAATGAAAATTCAACTTAGAATTAAAGCTATGGCCAATAGCAAAGCTAGGATTTTGGGTGAGTGGTGGTAAAAATTTTAAATTACATGTAAAATATACAACAGAGAAAAAAAAGTATAAATAAAATGTCATTTGTAGGACTTTTTTTAATAAAAGAAATGGATAAATTAGTGGAGTCGATATCATAAATTTGTTTAAAAAAAAAATTTTTTTATATAAGTTTTTTTTAAAAAAATTCAATTCTTCAACACACTTTAGCAGTAATTTGTAGATCATTTTCGAATAGCAACTTTGAAACCCACACGTTGGCTCTTCTACAAATTAAATTCTACTCCGTTTCTTTTTCATTTCTTCGACATACTTTCACAGTAATTTCTTATCCTCCTCCCTCTCAAGCAATTTCTCTATTCGGGGTTTCAACATATCTTTCCACCAAACAACACAAAAAAATCCCCATAGACCAAAGGAGAGAATACATTGATGAAATCCATGATCTCTTGCAAGCAACCCACTTGGATTTGGATCCCTGGATGAGAAATTGAAGAGGAAAAAAAAAATACTGAGTAGACACTCAAACTCCATAAGATCGATCCTTTTGTTGTTGCTTATCTTGCGTTTGTTAGAGGTTCTCTGAATTTCATTCATTAATCAAAATTAAATAAGTGGTGGACTATATTGATGATTTTGTGAATTAAGAGAATAAATTGACTTCAATTTAGAGACAGATTGGGCTTATGGTCACTACTTTTATAGTACAACTGTAGAATGCATCTTTTTCTACCTTTTGATCATCGGACTCAGCTGTGGTAAAAAAACATAGCTGCACCCATGGTGATAACAAAAGGTATAGATTAATAAACTGACAAGAACAGATATTACGTACCCTTTCTTTTTTTTTATGGCCAAAATGTATAAATTTCTTCGTAAATAACCAGAAATACAAAATTTCATTTTCATGGTTAGTTTTTAATTCGACAAGGCCAAGATGAGATTCGTCTTATCTTTATAAAATATCTCTTTTGAGATGGTATTGGTAGAATTATTTTATATAATAGACAATGAATTCAAACAGTAGATTTCTCCATGAATTTAATTTTGTTGTAATATTGGGAAAATTAAGCACCATATAAATTTTTTTCTCCTAAGAAAGAAATAAATTTGGTTGCCTTTTCAATTAGCTGTCGACGAATAGTCAAAAGTCGTCCATGAAAGCGACCTTAACATATACAGTCACGAGACGTGATGTGAGGGTTGTTGATTTATGGCACTGCATGTGCATTATTAATATTGCCTTACCCCCCAATTCAATGATAAACAATACTATATTTCATATCCTTATCTTGATTTAACTTGTCTGTCACTGCGCGCCATTGATGTATGTTACCCTTGAAATTTCTCCCTTCAGTAACTTATTGATCAATAAAAAGAAATGTTACCAAAATCAAATTGGTCTGTCCGGTTTAACCATCAATTCAGCTTGATATCAAAATTAGCAATGATCATTTAGACTTAGAAAAGAGAAATATTAGTCGAACTGATGAGTTGGATTGCCTATTAAAAAGTATTTTCAATAAAAATCTGATTCAACCGATAGAACATTTTTAAAAAGTAATATAATAAATAAATAAATAAATAGTAATATGTGAATAATTTTTTTTTTTTTGACTGAAAAAAGGATTCATTAAAAAAGAGCAAAGAAGCTAAACATTCCAACTAGGTTGGCACCTTTAGCTACCTACTCAAATCAGAATACAGCACATTTAGAATAGAAGAAGGAGGATGAACTACAAAAATAACTGGAGACGATGAGTCTAGACCTAGCTTAGCTAAACAATGTGCAACCAAATTATTCTTACGCCTAATAGCGTGGGAGGAAACATGATGAAAACACTTAGCTAATTGTCTACAATCGTCTATTATGAGGCCAAAAGTGGAAAAATCATCCGATTCCGTCGAACCATTGATAGCGGAAATCACTACCGAAGCATCGCCTTCCATAGAAAAGGGAGGAGGGTTCAAAGACTTCATCCAACTCAAAGCTTCTCGGCAAGATAAAGCTTCCCCTAGAGCCGGATCAAGTGGATCAGGATAAGCTGCATAGCGGCAAGCAACAAATTGTCCGACAGAGTCATGGACCACACAACCCAAACCAGTAATGCCCCGATGCACGTCAATAGCAGCATCAAAGTTACATTTCCACCCACTTAGGGGCGGCTGCCACCTCGAGATGCTCACCTCCTGAACCAATCTAGAAGAACCAGCCCGAGCCTGTCGCCATTTAGAAACCAACCGAATATCGTTATGTGCCACAATCTGAACCGGCAAATGCTTGTGATGCCAAACCAATTGGTTACGAGAGTACCACAAATACCAAAGAATTGTTGCTACTTTTCCTGCAAAATCTTGACCAAATTGATTAAAAATAAACACCCACCAGTCCAGAAAATTATCGGTCCCATGAGAGTCAGCCGAATCAAGAACAATCTCCCAAATTGCCTTCGCATACGGGCAGCTAACAAAGCAATGAAAAATGCCTTCGACGTCCTCACTGCATCGAGGACAGAGGTCTTGAACCGGGACACCTCGAAAGCGCAAAATAGAATTTGTTGGAACACAACCCATAAGAACACGCCATAAGAAGTTACGCACCTTGAAGGGGATGGCCAGCTCCCAAATCGAAGACCACTGGAAAACGGGTGTAGCTGATGGAAGGGGCTGAACTTGAGTTATCAAAGCATAATATGCCGATTTAACCGAATACAAACCTCTCCTCTCTTTACACCAAAATAAACGGTCTTCTACTACACGATTTGATAGAGGAATAGCCCAAATTCGTTGGCAATCTTCGGTTTGAAAAAGACCAGCTACAACAGCAGATTCCATCTCAGGTGCAGGGGCGGTACAATTAGGAAGCCCGGTTTCTGAGTTAAGCCATCTATCCCTCCAAATTCTTGTGTGTAAGCCATTCCCAATACGCCATCTCACCCCATGTTTCAGGAACTCCTGGGCAGCAAGAATACTTGACCAAATAAAGCTTGGTTTGCTCCCTTTTTTTGCTGTTAACAAGTCACAATCATGATAATATCTTGCCTTATAAAGTCTAGACACCAGAGATTGTGGCTTGGTCATTAAATTCCAGGCTTGTTTACCAAGTAATGCAATATTAAATTCATGGAAGCGACGAAAGTTTAAACCACCCCGCTTCTTAGCTAGCGTCAAGAAATCCCAAGACTTCCATTTGACCCCTCTGCCCCACCAAAAAGCATTAAGCATACACTCCATTTTTTTACAAATGCTTTTAGGAATCAAGAAAACATTCATAATATATGAAGGAAGAGCATGCCCAATAGATTTAATGAAAGTCTCCTTACCCGCTTGAGATAAATTCCGACATCTCCAGGACTGGATTTTCCGCCTCAGCTTGTCAATTAAAAACTGAAAGATTGTAGTCCGGTTTCTCCCAACGGCCGACGGTAACCCCAAGTAAAGACCCGGACCATCCACACATGAGACACCAAGAACCGAACAGACATGCTTCCGAGTATCAGAAGCCACATTTGAACTGAAAGTTAAAGATGATTTTGTAAAATTAATACATTGTCCCGAAGCCTTCTCATACTTCTTGAGTAGCGAATGAACCAATTGACACTCAATACTATCCGCTTTAAAGAAGAAATAGCTGTCATCGGCAAAGAGAAGATGAGAAATTGGAGGCGCTCTTCTGTGTATCTTGCAACCATGAATCAAATCTCGACTTTCAGCCATAGCGAATAAACTTGAGAGGCCCTCCGCACAAAGAATAAATAAATAAGGCGATAACGGATCGCCTTGACGAAGACCCCGCTGAGGCTGAAAATAATCAAACTGGCCATGAGAATGTCATATTTTATACTGAACTGAAGACACGAACCTCATAATCATCTGGATAAAAGGATCCGAGAGCCTCATTTTCTGTAAAATAGCTTCCAAGTAGCCCCATTCAATCTGGTCATAAGCTTTAGACATATCCACTTTAAGAGCAGCCCACCCATTTTTTCCCGACACAATATGACTCATGTAGTGGCCTATCTCAAACGCTATCATCACATTATCCAGTTGTTGGGATTTTTCACCGGAAATCACCCGATAAAAGCGGAAGAACGCGGTGATTTCCTCAAATCCAGTCCCAGGAGCAATTGAAGTGGAAATTGAAAAACTTAAAATTAAATAGGAAGAGATTAAAATTTCATACCAGAAAAAATCTCTTTCAGAGATGGATGATGACTGCAGAACTCAATTTAGAATTCCTCCACTCTCACGTACACGAACGCTTGGCGAATGCAACCCGTGCTAGCGTCGGAAAAACAAAACAAAAGAGAGGAGAGGCTTAGAAATTTCGGCTAGGAGCTAATGGCATAAAGGTGGCCGAATTTTTCTAACCCTCGGTATTGGCCGAATTCCTTAGGGAATTCAGGCCCATCTTGGCTCCTCTCTATTCTGTGTGGGCTTTCTTGTTTTAATTTAGGCCCAGTCTAATTTTAATTATTCTGGTTTAAATTAATTTCAAGCCCAATTTTAATATACCCATGTATTTAATACATTACTCCAAGTAATATATTATTTACATCTAAATTAAAATTAGTTTGACATTTAATTTAATCCATCAAATTAAAATTAGCTCAACACAAAATAAAATCATATGTAAACCTATACATATGAATATTTCCACCTAGGAAATAATTTCATAATTAATCCAATTAATTATGAAGAGCCAATAGAATATATTAATTTTATTATTATGACCAATCCAATTGATCTTTATAATATAATTAATATATACACACTTCTCCCTCCAAGGTGTATACTCCAAGTATACATGTTATTCCCTAAGTCTGCATTCTATCGTTCTATGTGTACGATCCTGTGGGCCCATCTATATGTTGGCAGCGGGCCTTTGGCCCGCAGACTGCAGTTGGGCTCTAGCAAGCCACTGCAGCCCCCAATTAAGATGGAGATGGCAGTCTAACTGATATCATTACCCTGTAGTTTAAACTTGTACATCCCATGTCATTGATATCGGTGTCCAACACAGAGGCATGGATTGATCACCCTCTTTTGTGTCCGGACATTAACTTGATCCCGAATGTACTGATGCTCACAAACAAGTTCCAACTTGTTTGGGTGTGGCCACACTCTTATCAGTCACATTCATCAAGTGGCCGGTGATATCTTCTCAGTTGGTTACTGAGTGACAAATCCCTTCTGCATATCCATAGCATTACCATGTTCAGTGACATACCCGAAAGTACCCATACTTGGCACCCTATTACAGGCCCTTTAGGCGTACCCCTAAGTATGTGACTTCACATGTAACACCATCATATGGTCAGGTCAAAGGATCCATATAAGTACTACACGAGAATCCATTGTGATACCATACCATGTGTATTACTCGTTTAGTGGATCTATCCAGTACCATGCTCCCAGGCATGTACCCATTAACTTGGTTGACATTCCATGTCCAATGACCGGTAAGACACCGCCATACAACCAGGTTAATGATAGTCTGTTGTTCCATTCATTCCCATGACTGGAACAGACTACGGATCTACTTATGGTCATATCGTTAACCCTATCCATGGTCTTACTGCTAAGTGCATGACACTAGTCGTCATGGATATAGATATGTCCATTGGATACTTCATTTACTATACTACACAAGATAAATATAATAAATGAATTGATGCCTTTATTAATGACACAAATAAGTACAACACATAAATCCAATAAATGTATAGTACAAATACAAGGACCAATGCCTCGGGACTAGGGCATTTCCAACACCAGTATTGACCTCTGAGGGATAAAAGCACTTTGCATCTCCGAAACACACGAATGAAGCACCTTCTTAAGCCTATTAGCAATTGTTTTCGTAAGAATCTTGAAAATAACGTTACACAATGCAATAGGTCTTAAATCGGCTACCGTATCCGGCTTCTTCTTTTTCGGAATCAAAACGATGTCAGTGATATTCAACTCCATAGGGAATTCTCCTGAATTCAAACAATGAAGACAGAAAGCTATGACATCTGTTCCAATCAGAGGCCAAAAATGCTGATAAAATCCCGGATTCAACCCATCAGGCCCCGGAGATTTATCCGGGTGCATTGAGAAAACCGAAGACCGAACCTCTGCTGCCTCATATGGACGAACCAGCCATTCCCTTTGCTCTTCCGATAATCCCCGCCGTATATAGTCTAAAATATCACCACATTCACTACCTTGAGACGTGAACAACTCCTTGTAGAAATCCTGAATAATTGCAGACAAACCCGTATCCCAAGAGTAACAATTTCCAGCTGTATCCTTCAGACTACTGAAATTATTTTTTTTGAAACGCAAGGAAGCCGATTTATGGAAAAAACATGAGTTGGAATCACCTTCCTTCAGCCAATTTTGTTTTGCACGTTGTCTCCAATAATCCTCTTGTTCCTTACGGATTTTGCTAAGCTCTACATTGGCTGATTCAATCTCCTTTTCAGCTTCAATGTTAGTCGACTTCTTCAAACAATAAATACGGCTTCTAACTGAATTTAATCTGCTTCGAAACTGATTACGATACTGCTGCCCCCATCTGTCCAGCCTTTGTGTACAAAGTCCAAGCCGGTTAATAAAGTTATGCCCCGCCGATTCGGTCCAAAGCTGCTGAACAACAGCATTACAATCCTCGTCATATTTCCAAGCATTTTCAAAGCGAAAAGGACGTCTACCAAAGTGGACAGCATGTTTTGGTTGAAGAAGAAGGGCGCTATGATCTGAACCAGAACTATGGATATTGAGGATAGATGCATCGGGAAAAAGATTGTGCCACTCCAAGTTACCAAAGCCTCGATCTAGCTTCTCCTCAATAACCCCCATAGCATTGCATCTTATCCACATAAACCTATGTCCTTCCATTTGAATTTCCGATAAACCACACTCCGATATTGTTTCAGAGAACCCTTGTAAAAGAGAATTAGGATGCAAGTTGCCCCCTTTTTTTTGCATTAGATAGCATATCATTGAAATCCCCTATCATGCACCACGGAAGCTGCGAAATGCGATACAGATCTTTCATACATTGCCACGACAACCTTCTTCTACTTCGCTCCGGATTTCTACTTCGCTCCGGAAAGCCATAGAACCCAGTCAACCTCCAAGAGCCTACTGAATCATGCACAGTAACGTCAATAAAATTACGTCCAAACTTATTTAAAGAAACCATATCATTGTTCCTCCAAAAAAGAGCTACACCACCGCCCCCATTAACACAATCAATTCCAAAAGCACCCGCAAAATGCAACTTCCTCCGAACAGCTTGAATTTTTGTATTATCCACCATAGTCTCTATAAGAAAAATAACATCAGGCCTATACCTAACCTCCAGCTCCTGGAGTTCTCGAACCCTGTCGAGGTTGCCTATGCCTCGACAGTTCCAACTTAGACACATCATGGCTGTCGGCGGGCCTCATCAAGACGGCCGGCCACTGAAAAATCATTGTTGGCAAAAGTTTCATTGATATCCATCTCCTCCGTTTCCATCGATGACTGAGCCACTCCCACTACCTGTCTTTTGCGTTTTGGCAAGTCTACAATAGTAGCAACATCTTCTGTTGCCACTGATTCCTGAGTCTGCAGAAGCCGCATAAAACTACCACCTGCTTCCGATGATCCATGGGGTGCCGTAGCAGCTAAGGTTGGTTCCGCTTGAAGCCATGGGGAGGACATGACATCTAGACGTCTTGGAGCAGCCCTCATAAAGGGACCGAACATCTTTTCCAGGTCCGGGTTTTGCAGAGCTCGAAAAGGTGGGCACTCAGCTTCATTATGTCCCAATACTCCACAGAAATAGCAAAAAAGAGGCAATTTTTCATATTTAAATGAGAGCCAAAAGTAATCAGAAACTGAGCGGCCGAGTTTCATCCTTCTTTTTAGAGGAACCCTCACATCAATCGAAACCCTAACCCGCAGATAACCACGATAAGGCATTGTATAATCCTGAGGATCCACTTGGACGAAATTCCCTAAAAATGCAGCAGCTGCATGAGCCACCCTTTCAGACAGAAAGCCAATAGGTAAATCATGAAGTTGGACCCAAAATTCAGCCACATTCAATTCAGCAGAGTGCAGTTCAGGCATAGAATACACACGGCTAAAAACCAACAATCTATTATCAAAACTCCAAGGGCTTCCACGAATAACCGGGTTCAAATCATGTCCGTGATTAAATTGGAATAAGAAACGATCCTTACTCAGTTCCATGATAGCCATGCTATCAATAGGTTTCCAGAGTTTAGACAACGTTACCTTCATTGCTTGTACATTTATTTCCTTCGTTGTCCAAAACCGACCCACCAAGCTCCACCTTAGTCCAACGATTGTGCTTGTGTCTCGTCCTGCAAAACCACCGGTTCCGTCTCCTCTTCCGCTAACCGTAGTCGACCATACGCAGCTGCCATATCCTCTATTGGTTGAGCCATGATGTTTACGTAGCCGATCACAATGAAATTGCAAAACCCTAACCCAAAAGCAAGAAAAGACTAACCCTCAAACAAACCCTAGCGGCGCACGCAGGGAAGGACATTTTTTTCCTCATATTCCTTCTTAATTTGCTACCAGATGATTCATTTGACTAATATGTGAATAAAATAATCCTACTTTTTAAACTAATAAAAGCCATTCATTTGGAGAACCGAAATCATTGCGGTAGATATATAATTATTGATAACGGTCAGTGTCCATTTTATATGAACCCCTCCCTCCCTTGCTCCTTCAATACCTTCACCCAACCCAATACAATTAATATCATCTGAAAGTATGAGAGGATTCATTACAGTTTCTCTAGTAGTTTTACTGATTTTAATCAGTAGCAGAAATATATCGACAAGCAAAGCTTCCGTTCTGGACAAGGTCATGGAAGCGGCAAGTTATGAAAGGATTGCAGAATCCATTGGAGAAGAAGAGTTCTTGATGGAATCCTACCCCACCGCCAGAAGCCTTGTTGATATGCTCAATATAGGAAAAGCTCTTGTGCCAAATCAACGATTCTGTGACCAGTTAAAATTCCCCGATTGCGCTAGACCCCTTCGTACAAAGGCTAATAGATGTCAGATCTACGATAGATGTAGACAGGATTAGAAACAAAGGCTTATATGTATGGTTTCTTATAAACCGTCTAAATCAGACTGCATGATTGTCTATTATATATTGCTGAATCAATCAGAAAGAACGTTCGTCTGCACACAGCAGCTTCAATATTTACTTTTTAATTTTTTTTTTCCCTTGGTATGTGTCTGTGTGTAAATCATCTAAAGATCTCAATAAATCTCTTTTCATCCATTGGACCATTGCAAAACTGTTCTCGATATTCCTTACAGTGATTGTCGACTGGAATCTTGTCTCTCACCATATATATAATTACAATTTCACATACGTTCCTCTTTCGCCGTTCTTCTTCGTTCCTTCCAAGATTTATTGATAAGACAATTAATTATTATTCGTGTGTTCGCAAGCCCGCCATAGAAGAAGACTCTGTGTTTATAGTGTGCCTTTAATGGAAGCTTAAAGGGTTAATCAAGGAGTCATTGGTTTTTTTTTTTTTTAAAAGGTTCCTTTGGTAGAAAATCTAACTTTATTTACCAATTTGATTGTTTAACTTATGCATGTTGGATAATAATCAAGCCAAAATGACATGCCTTAACAACAGAAATATTAATAGGTGGAAACAAACAATTAATTGTACAATGATGGGTCTTTTTTTTTTTACTAACTTGACTTAAATTGATGAATAAAATTAATTTTATAATTTATATTTAACCGCAAAATTATACTGTTTATCCAGAAAATCATATTATATTATATGCTAGTATAGTAACAATATTGAAAATATTAGCAGAAAACGGAAGGTATTGTACTGTAGATTAATAAATTATTCCATTACAATGTACAAAAAAAAAAAAAAAAAAAATTAAAGTAATAGATAATGTAAAAGGAAGGAAAAAAACATATAGTAAACGAAATTAAATCATCGGGTAATTCATGCTTTAATAGTTGATTGGAGAGGTAAGAAGCTACTTCATAAACCAGGTTTTGGATTTCATACTACATTAAAAGAAAAAAAAAAATTCTACATTGAAAAAAAGAAAATTTGTTCGAAGAGCTTCAACTCCTATCATAGATTTATTTCAACCCGAATTGTCTAGATAAAAATAAAGAAGTATTATATCTTTGTTTGATGATCTTCTCCCAATCCCATCTCTTAAATTTGTGTGCTTTTTGTTTAATATTTCTTATTGTATGAAGTTTGATAGAAAAATCCAATTTAAGAATCTATTCGCTTAGATTTATTTTATCTATTATTTGTCATTTGACTCTAAAAGAACATAGATAAAGAAGTGATTGGTTAGGATTAGAAAATAGCCAATGATTATTATTTTACAAGGAAACGATTGTTATTTCTTATAAGTAGTAAAATACTATCTTTCATAAAAAGAAGTATTTAGTTACCCTTTCTACCTAAAACAAAAATCACCAAGGTAACTAAAGTCCGGAAAAAATGCACTTGCATAACATTTTCTTCTTATGTGATAGGCGTTTGTTTTTTGCCCTCTTAATACAATCTAATTAACTAAGCAATTCATTGACAGGGTTAAAAAAAGGTCTAAAATCACAATAGAATTAACTAAAATACGAGAGAACTTTTAACATTGATGATAATGATAGTAGATATTTATCATCTCTATTTTTTGGTCTAGGCTGATTTTAACCGTAATTTCTGGACATACAGTTAGAAGGTGAATTATAGGATCCAATTGAATATCCGGATCAAATTTGTGTGGTTGAGTTATAAAATGTTTAAAAATGTTGACCAAGTCTCCTAGTAAACTCATATTGACTTGGTCAACTCTTGCCTTCAACTTGTGTCATACGCCGGTGGCTATTTGTTAATGGCAGAGTGAAGACTTGGACCTTTCAATTGAAGTTTTGCAGCACAAAAAAGCATCACAAAGTGATACCATAATCATCATGCTCCCCTCCGCCTTGTTCCTTTTCAGTCTCCTCCTTTGCACCTCCGCCGTCAACAGCCAGTCTTCTCCTCCTTCTTCTGAACCAATACTTCTCGATTGCGGCAGTACTTCTTCTTCCGAATCAGAAGATAACCGCACCTGGCATGCCGATTCCAATTCCACATTCCGCTCTTCCAACTCTGAAAATTCATTAGAAACTTCAGCGACCGAAGAAGGCCCACCTATTCCTTCCCCTATACCTTGCAGGACAGCAAGAATTTCACTCTACAAATTAACTTATGCCTTCCCCATCTCTCCTGGTCCCAAGTTCATCCGCCTCTATTTCTATCCTGCTACATACAAATCCACATCCACGTCCACATCCACTACTTTCAACACATCCAACTCCTTCTTCACTGTCACTGCCAACAATTTCACTCTTCTTAAAAACTTCAGCGCCTCTCTTCATTTACTCGATTCCAGGCCTGAACAACGAGTTGCTTTTTTAATCAAGGAATTCATTGTTACTGTGCAGGAAAATCAAACTCTCAACATAACCTTTGCCCCATCTCCGAAATCTCTTGTTTTCATTAACGGCATAGAAATAGTTCCTATCCCTGATAATCTGTACATAAAAGATATGGATTGCCCTTATAAACTTTTAAACTACAACAGTCAATTTCATTTCGATAAGACTACTGCTCTTGAAACTATTTACAGGCTGAATGTTGGTGGTCGGTATGCAATTGATAAAGAATTGTTTCGGACATGGAGCGATGACACGTATTATATCGCTGGTGTACCTGGATATGTGCATAACTCCTTGGGCACTCAAATCAAATACACACTGACAACGCCATCTTATACAGCACCTGACGTTGTTTACACAACTCTACGAACAATGGGTCCGGATCCTAAGGTTAATCTGGGATACAACCTCACGTGGAAATTCCCAGTTGATTCTGGGTTTTATTATCTTGTGAGGCTACATTTTTGTGAGACTGAAAAATACGTTAATAATACACACCAACGAGTATTTTTCATATTCATCAATAACATGACAGCGGACGAAGCTTTCGATCCCTTTGACCACACTAAAGGGAATGATATTCCGGTGTACCAAGATTACATTGTTAATGTGCCAAAAGGAAGCCAAAGAAAGCCGAATTTGTCGCTGGCGCTTCACCCCAGATCAGATGTCATTTTTGCTGATGCACTCTTGAACGGCCTTGAGATTTTCAAGTTGAACAAATCAAACGGTGATCTCTCTGGACTCAATCCCGTACTACCTACGCCACTTGAACAACCCTCACCCTCAAGGGATAAAACCCGGAGTCAAAGCAGAATTTTACCAATAATTGGTGCTGTGTTAGGGGGTGTATTCATTTTATCTCTTGTTATATTTTTCTTTGTCTATCGGCTGAAGGCAAAAGGGAAGGACACCCGGACTGCCCACCACAAGTCTATATGGTACCCATTCTCCTACACATCAACCTCCACTGCTACATCTGCCCTGTTACTACCAACAGATCTTTGTCGTCAATTTACAGTGCCTGAAATCAGAACAGCGACAAGAAATTTTCATGATGAAAATGTTGTTGGGTCTGGAGGTTTTGGTACGGTGTACAAAGGCTTCATCGAGAATGGTTCAATCCCGGTTGCCATCAAACGGCTTGATTCATCATCGAAACAAGGTATCCGTGAGTTCCATACTGAGATTGAGATGTTGTCCAAGCTTCGCCATGCTCATCTCGTATCCTTGATTGGATACTGTGACGATGAAGATGAAATGATCCTTGTATATGAGTTCATGGACCAAGGCAACCTTCAGGATCATATGTATAAAGCAAAGAAAATCCCTCTCCCATGGAAGCTAAGGCTGCAAATCTGTATTGGTGCGGCAAAAGGGTTGCATTACCTACATACTGGAGCAAAGCACACCATCATCCACCGAGATGTGAAGTCATCTAACATTCTTTTGAATAGCAATTGGGTGGCTAAGGTTTCAGATTTTGGGTTGTCGAAAACAGGTCCTACTAGTGAATCCCAAACCCATGTGAGTACTTTTGTTAGAGGTAGTTTTGGGTATCTTGATCCTGAATATTACCGCAGACAACAACTCACTGAGAAATCAGATGTGTACTCATTTGGGGTGGTACTACTAGAAGTAGTACATGCTCGGCCACCTATAGTCTCAACAGAAACAAAAGAACAAGTGAACTTAGTTGAGTGGGCAAGAAAATGCTATAAGAAAGGAACCATCAATCAAAATATTGACCCGCAGTTGAAAGGCGACATAGCAACAGTTTCATTGAACAAGTTCATGGAGATTGCTGAGAGTTGTGTTCGTGAGAAATCTACAGAAAGGCCAACAATGGGTGATGTTGTATGGGGCCTTGAATTTGCTTTGCAGCTTCAGGAAACAACCGAGAAAAATGTGGATGATGGTGATGGTGTCAATGATGACACGCAGAAAAGCTCATTTCCAGCTTACGGAAGAGTGATTAACACGGACGATGAAAACCTGTTCACATCTTCTAGCGCACCAACACTAGGTTCAAGGGCTACCTTGAGTATTAGTGAGAGTAGTATTAGCAACAATGATTATGACGAGGCAAGACCAGAGAATGTGTTCTCTGAAATAATGAATCAAGATGGACGTTGATATATCATGTAATTTAATAGCAGCTATAGATTAAGTCGAGTGAATCAGTGTCATCCACATATTCCTTATTTTTAATAAAGAGAAAGAATTCATGAATCAAATTAATTTTGTTGTGATTTCTATTGTATATTAGCAGTGAAGAAGACAAATTTATAAAGGAATAAAACCTTCATAATTGGACTGTAGATGCCGAAATAGTTCTTCCTTAAGTGAACCCGGGAGTAGACGGGCCCCATTGTAATTGAATTACTAGAAACTTTAGGAAGTTGGTGGTGTATTTGTCTCAATATGGCTATGGTCAATGGCAGTGGGACGTAAACAAGAAAAAATAAGTTGAATGGTTAAATCTTCTGCAACTCAATATTATGATAAAAAGAAAAAATGGTTTGTGACGGTAAGAAAATTCAATTTGGTCCTAATTTGGTTCTTTGGTTAGCATCTCCTTAATAGACAGGCTATGAATTGAAGCAAAAAATTCAATTGGGCTCCTTAGGGATCAAGTGAAAATTTTTCCAAATCGCTGACAGTAATTTGCAAAATAAACCTGGCCTAATCATTCAACATCCTAATTAGCCAAAAGTAGTCAATTGAGCTAGTTTCTTTCCCTCTATAATATGAATTTTAACTATAACAAGCAGCTGGAATCAACACCCATCAGTTAATTGGAAGCCAAAGGCGTCGAAACCATCAGTAAAACTCAATAGTTCATCATTCAATTATGATCAAAAACCAACCACAACAATCGACAATCATTAATTCCTGGTTCCCAGCGTTAAGGAAAATAAATCTTACCTCACTGCTGCTGAGAAGTTGTAATGGGATGGCTTGGATGATGCACCGAGATAATTACTAAAACACGTTGGTTGCGCACGATGCAAGTTAGCCTTTTACAGTTTGAATTTCACAAAATTCATAAGAGTCGGAATTGGAATCAAAACTATTCTATTACAAACTACATTATAACTTATTTATAGGCAAACTATTATAAATATGATAAAACTCCTGAATAATCAAAACTTCTAAATAGACTAAACTTCCTAATTAGATTAAATAAAAAAAATACTAAATAAATTAAAATACAAACAAAATAGGAATTATTAGAATAAAATCTATTCCTAATCCAAATTAGAAAATAATTAAAATAAAGATACAATCTAAAATATATCTTTAATTTCTTTCTATTATAAGTAACCGATTCCAAGTTAAATTACTGATCATTTATATTACTTATAGCCTGCATCATTAGACCTCGAAGGTGACTACAGGTGAAGTTGTACCCTGAAATTTGATTGGCTATAGCTGCTTTGTGAGTAGTGCACAGTCCGATCCAATGTCAAATTTAAAAATCTCTAGAATTGGATTGGAATTCAGAGATTTGCATAACTAAATCTACGATTTGATGAATAAATATCCAAAATTGGATTGTCCCAATAATTTCTTTCTACTCCAATTACGGTTAGTCAAATTTGGTTTCAATCCTATTGGTGTTAGGATTTGGAGTTCACTCCAGTCCAATCCAAATACATAAAATAAATAAAAAATTGATATTTTTTTTTGTACAATTTCAAATAAAAACTACAAATTCAAATAACATCTACCAAAATATTATACATTAAGTTGGCTTAGAGGTTAAATATATTGTGAAATTTTTAAAATTAAATAATATCTTTATATATAAAATATGAATTTAATACTAATAAATTCTCCATTTTTTTAGTCTGGTTCTACATAAATTTTGTCCAATCTCGTGCAGTTTTTTGAAAAAAAGTGAACAATGCAATCCAATTATGGATCTTTTTTCTCAAATATTCGATCTGGTCTAATACATTCGGTTCTCATGTTGAACCCTATTTATGAGACTGAGAAAGCCGAGAAAGATCGTTTTCTTTGGCCAGAGAGAACAATTTTCAAACGAACAAAGAACATATATATCAAGGTATTATAATAAAATTTACATTTAATGATCGAGTCTAATTGAATTATGTCATAATGAGTCCCTTTAGTCCTGATTTTTAATTCCTTTATGAAAAAAAAAACATAAAAATAAAAAAATATTCAAACATGAAACTTGATAAAAAAAAAAAATTGAATTGAATTTTGTTAAAATTTGTAATTCACTGTGTAAACTTTATTATATATAATTTTTTACATATGTCAATTTAATTTCATCAAATTGTCAAATTATCTTTCCGGTTTAATTCTGTTACTATTTTACTTAAACAACCTCAATCATCTCTATTTCATATGTTGCACTTTTTTTTTTCTCTCTTCTTTCCTTTTATTTTCTGTCCTTATTTTATTATTATTATTATTATTATTATTATTATTATTATTATATATATATATATATATATATATATATATCATTCTTTCTAGGATCAAAGATTAGGGACGAAAGTCAGCCTTAGTGATCCGACGGTTCTGAGTTGAACGACCGTCGCTCAACGGATAAAAGTTACTATAGGGATAACAGGTTGATCTTCCCCAAGAGCTCACATCGACGGGAAGGTTTGGCACCTCGATGTCGATATAATATTGGATATTAAAAAGACTTGATCTTTAAACTTTCGTCTAGAGAAAAATGCAACACCAGAATGAATCTTAGTTCTCTCGTTTTATTAGTTAGTTATTATTTCTCTCTCTCTCTGTCTTTTTTTTTCTTGTAGTTCGTTTTGGGAATTGTCACAGTTTTGTCTTTCTCATTTCCTTAATAATTTATTTGAGATAATCTTGTACGGGTAAGCTACAATTAAGATCCCTCATCCCCTTTATGTAAAGATATTTAGTGAAAATCAAACTTGAGTCTACTCACACAAACGTAGTTGGAGTTGTGAACCAAACTATAGCTCGTAGGTTTCTACTTCTCTTTCAGACTACCTAATGACACTTCTAGTTTCCTAAAAAAAAAAAACACTTATCTTAATTTTATTCTTGTTCTTCTTTTCCATTTAATGCTTATAGTACAATTTTATTTTTACTCCATAAATTTATTCACCACGAGCTAGACAACTTGAATATGATAATACTAAATATTCAAGTAAAATTGTCGTTTCTAAAGTCAAAAGCAAGCTCTTGATCATAGTAATGATGATCACCATAATACTTGATGCAGAGCTGATAGCATATCACTTTTTGAGCCAAATGGAGAAGAAGAAACAGGCTCACAGGTCCAAGAAAGCAAATAAGAAAGCTGAATAGGGTTTTTTGTTTGCTTATTATGATTCCTATCTAAACTACTAAAGAGGGATATTATGTATACCCAAATTAGGAGATAATAACAATATTCAAAATACAATATTTCTAAGTAGAATTATCTTTTCTTAACCTCATCATTGTCAATTTTGTTATTTCGGAATTTATTCTTTTACTTGTTTGTTTTGGATTAGTTTTCCTTTCTTATCAAGGGTTGCGTTTAACACCCTATATAAGTGTTTTTATTTATTTTGTTAAAGGAATACTTCAATTTTGATAATAGATTACAGACTTTTGTTCTTCAATTGCTTCTGGATTACCTAGGAATTAATCGTTAATTTATTTCTATTATTTCACGCGATTTTGCTGCATTAATAATAAACTTTGAAAATTATAGATTGAAATATATAATATTTTAATTAATATCTATGGTATATAATTTCAATTTTCATGACTGATTGTCTATCTAATTTATATTGTTCTATGTTTTGTTTCCGTTTATAACTTCACTTCATTAGTTTCTAGGCTAAACAATTATTAGTCCATATATTTTTACGCATTACACTAGTTAGTCCATATATAAATTTTAAAATCCTTAAGTTTTATTTCAATGAATTTTTTAGTCTTCTCTTTTATTTTTGCTTATAAAAGGGCAAAATTACCCTTGGTTATAGGTAACAATTTATCTTTTAGTTTTTAAATTTAATTAAAATATTTCTAATAAATTTTTTTATAATATATACACAATATTTCTATTCTTTTATATATTAGTTATAAAAAATTTATTTCTATTATTTATTCTTTGTTATATATATTATACTTTTTATTCGTTTAATATAAGATCTATAAATTAACAATAAATGTTTTATGAATCTTGTTAATTATTTTAAAATGATATCTTTTTGTTTATTAATGTCATCTATAAGATATATTAGAAATGAAAGTTTGAATTTATAATTTTATATAGTTCTATTCCTAATTTTATAGTTTTTAAAATATTTTTTTATTTTGTTATTTCAAGTAAACAAGCTCTATGCTTAGAGTTTAGTTATAATTATATAAAATTTAATAAATTAATTAATCAATGTTAATAATATTAATATATTGGAGTTGATGCATATCGTCTATCAAATTTTCTTACGTCATATCCATCTGTAATATGGCAATGTGGGAGTCTTGCTTGTCATTTGTCTACATACTGTCTTGCTATTCTTCTTTGAAATGTATACAATTGTGATTCAGATATCTTATAGGAACAATTATATGTGAATGCTTACACTCGATGATAGAAAAAGAAAATGCTTGTGTGTGTGTGTGTGTGTGTTTTTTTTTTTTTTCCCTTTTACATATATATCCTAGCATTATGTTGTTTTCAGTTTATGGTTCTTGATTTTGGTTCTGTATTTGCTCTAGTTCTTGATTGATATTTGACTAAAGTTCGATTCTGGAGATTTTATTATTTGCTGCAGAAGGTTTAAGTTCGAATTGTTTGGTTGAACTTTGAGTAGTTAAGGTTGTAATTAATTAATTGAGGTATGCTACCTTTCAACATTGGAAAGTTTTGGTTTTGTAGTTATTTCCCTCATCATATATACTTTTGTCCATGTTTGATTGAAAGAAAGGGTCAGAAGAAGCAGAAACCCTTTTACTAATGTATTTTTATGGGGAATTTGAAACCGTTTAATAGCCTTTTGTGACTACTTTCCCATATCTTTTTTATTGGTTTACCATATTTGGTTACCATTGGAATCCACATCTTGTTGGTCTGGTATATTACTTTTGTTACTAACTAAGCGTGTGCGCACATATATTTTGTTGTTACCTTTGATGTTTGATGAATATTGGAATGTGGGGTTTGAAATTTAAAATATTAGAGGTGACTTGATTGGATAATCTCGGTCAGTAATTTATATTTCCATGAGCTTTAGCGTATTATACTACTACCAATATATTTAGGGTAAAAATCATCAATAATAGATGAACTTTCACCTTGCTAACATAATCGTACATAAACTTCAAAACTAGATATAAAAGTATATCAACTTAGCAACCCGCTAACATGAAAGTCAAAATTACCGTTGAATGTCGAAAATACCGTTGACTACTCCAGGAACCGGTAAAAAACGATGACGTGGTGGTTTTCAAAATGATGACATGGCAGTTTTCACCGGGTTCTAGTGTGGTCAACGGTATTTTTCATGATCAACAGTAATTTTGACTTTTATGTTAGCGGGTTGCTAAGTTGATGTACTTTTATGTCTGGTTTTGAAGTTTATGTACCATTATGTTAGTATAGTGAAAGGTTTATGTACCATCGATGATTTTAAGCCAATATATTTAGTATGAATTTAACCTTTATATCTCATTTTCACGCTTTTCTAATCTAGCCAAAATGTATCATGTACAACACCAAACCTGGAAAAGAGGATAGTTTTTTGCTGAAATTTCAGATCTAAGGAAAAAGTTTTGCAAGCATATGCGTAATAATAAAATAATTAAAGCTGTGGCTTCCAATAACAAGCAAAATAGAGTATTTTGTGTCTCAAGTTCAAAAAAATGGCAGCCAAACTAGGAGTTTTATATGAAATTCCAAATCAAAGAAAAGATATAAAGCCATGAAAAGATATAAAGCCATGAATTCCGCAGTACACAAAAGCATCATTTTTAAAAACAGAATCAAAAACAGAATTAAAAAAAAAAAACTTAATTCGCATATCATTTTTTAGTTGCATCTCGTAGTCTTAGCTCTTCTATATGCATCCACTTTTTTCAATAAATCAAATTCTACTCCATTCTTTACCAGTAATTTCATATCCTCCTCCCTTTGAAGCAATTTCTCCATACGAGTTTCAACATCTCTTTTTATACCAAACGACCCAAAAACTCTCCAAAGAACAAAGGAGAGAACACATTGATGGAATCCATGATCTCTTGCAAGCGGGCCCACTTGAAATTGGATGAATTAAAGAGGAGAAATAATACTAACTAGACATGCTCTATACGATCTTTTTGTATTGCTCATCGTGCATGTGTTAGAGGTTGTTTGGATGTCATCCATTACAGGAACGTTTTGTTCAAAATTAAGTAAGTGATGAACTAAATTGATGATTTTGTGAGTTGGAGGATTAAATTGACTTCTAAGAAATATTGTAGGGGTAATTGCAGATAAGGTTTGCTGTTACATTATAACTGTAAAATGCATGTTTTTTTTTTACCTTTTCTTCATCAGACTCAACTGTGGTTCGAAACACAACGTATAGATTAATAACTTCATGATAACAGATGTTATAGGTATACATTTTGTTCTTAGCCAAAATGTGTAGGAAAAAAAGAAAACAAATCAACATAGATTGCAATTAATAAAACAAGATAAAGACAAGAAATTTTACTGTATGTTTGGTACACCACGTCATCCGTGTACCAAACCAGTAAAATTAAGCCACATTGATAGGAATATGTATATATTAGGGTTTTTATATTATTGTACAAAGGACTCTTTTGTAAATTACTCACATGTACTAGGGTATAAATACCCAATGTAAATCAATCTGATGTAAGGGTTTACACCAATCATTCATGGTATCAGAGCATCAAGGCCTTACAGCCGAAAATTTCTAGACCTAGCCGCCTCTCCTCTCTTGTTCCAGCCGTCTTTCTTCTTCTCTTGCTTTTCAAACCCTAATCGGAAATCATGGCAACCATTGGCGCCGGAATTGATTCAATTGTTGCTGTTGTACACGCGTCGCTCTCCCTTGCCGCCACTCCTCCTCTTCCGTCGTTAGCCACACGGCTGCCCACAAAACTAACCAGCTCTAATTTCTTGTTATGGAAGACACAAATCCTTCCCATGATTAAAGGGAGCGGCCTTGACGGACATCTTGATGGGAGCGATCCTTCTCCAATCGAATTTCTTGACAATGGCGCCAAGAATCCAGCCCATACGTTATGGCATCGCAAAGATCAACAGGAACATTGTTGGATTCTTAATTCTATTTCTGAATCAATTTTGCCTTAATTGGTTGGTGTAACTACGGCTAGGGTGGCTTGGGAAAAACTGAATGTTTCTTATGCTTCCGGGTCTAGGTCTCAAATACGTGAATTGCGTAGTCGTTTACATAGTTTAAGACAAGGGAATGATGAAATTGTTGTGTATTTACAGCGTGCTAAGAGTATTTTTGATTCGTTGTTGGATTTGGGTAGTAATATTCGTGAAGAAGATTTAGTTGAATCTATTATTGAGGGATTAAATGACAATTATGATGCATTTGTGAGAGCTGTTGAAATTAATATGGAGTCGGTTTTATTCGATGATTTGTATGGAATGCTGTTGACAGAAGAAAGAAAATTAAATCGTAGAGTTAATAGGGAGAATTCAATCCCGTCAGCACACGTGACGGTAAGGCAGCAAGGTAACGCTGCAGGTAACTTTTCCGGACAGAATTCCGGGTTTTACATCACCGGTAGGGGGCGCAGAATGGGCCGTGGAGGCCGTGGTCGTGGGAGACAACAGCAACAACATGGTTTCAGTCAGAATAATCGCAGCAGTGGTTATCAAAATGGGAACTCTTTTTCACATGGAAATTTTTCAGCCTCAGTTGGCTATGATGTTACAACAGTGGTGTGCCATAATTTCAAGGGGAATGGCCATTATGCACGTCAATGTCCTTCACCCAGATTAAATACTCCACAAACCTGAAATCCCCAAACCAACCATACCACCCTAGCACCTCAATCTTCCGCCTCTCAACCTTGGATCATAGATACGGGTGCCACTCATCATCTCACATCCGATATGGGAAACCTGGCACTTCACTCAGATTATACCAGACCAGAGGAAGTTCTTTTGGGTAATGGCTCTAAACTTCAAATTTCTCATACTGGTCAATCTCTTTTTCATACTTCTGATAGGCCTTTGCAACTATCTAATACTTTGCTTGTTCCACAATCTAATTCTAATCTTATATCTGTTTCGGCTCTTACTAATCATAATGATGTTTCTGTGGAATTCTTTAACAATTGTTTTGTTGTGAAGGACCTGAAATCCAAGAAAATAATTTATTAAGGACCGAATAGAGGTGGCCTGTACATTGTTCCAGAAATTTTAGCCTCGTCGCCTCGGATTCATCTCACATCTCTCTCCACCTGGCATGCCCGCCTTGGACATGCTGCGTTGCCCATTGTCCACTGTGTTCTTCATCAACATGCTCTTCCAGTATCGAGTAACTTAGAGTCATTTTGTTGTTCTAGCTGTTCTGTTAGCAAGAGTCATAAACTTCCTTTTGTTGAGTCTAGTTTTTAGGCCAAGCGGCCTTTGGAACTTATTTGTTCGGATCTTTGGGGTCCTTCTCTTGTTAAATCTTTTGATAATTTTTCATACTATGTGTTATTCTATGATCACTATAGTAAGTTTTGTTGGATTTATTTTCTGAAATACAAGTCGGATGCTCTTTCTGTGTTTATTAAATTTCGGTCTTTGGTTGAAAAACAATTTGAGTGTTTTATTAAATCTTTTCAATCAGATTAGGGTGGGGAATTTCAGTCCATCTCTTCATATTTGTCTCAGCATGGTATACAACATCGTGTTTCTTGTCCGTACACCCCTGAACAAAATGGATGTGTGGAGAGAAAACATCGCCACATTGTGGAAATGGGTCTTGCCCTCTTAGCTCATGCCAAATTGGATAAAACTCTCTGGACCTTTGCTTTTGACACTACTATATATTTAATTAATCGCATGCCCACTAAATTGCTCAATTTTCAGTCCCCATTTAAGAAATTATTGTTTTGCCCACCTGATTAATCCTTTCTTCGTGCATTTGGTTGTCTGTGTTATCCATGGCTTCGTCTGTATTCTACTTCTAAACTTGATTATTGCTCTCGTCATTGTGTCTTTGTTGGTTATAGCCATTTACACAAAGGTTATCGCTGTTTGGATATTTCTTCTGGTAAAATCTTTATCTCACGCCATGTTATTTTTGATGAACAGGTTTTCCCATATTCAGAGATGACTCGGCACCATGATTCCTCGGCTCCCACCACTACCACCAATCCAATCTCCTCCTAGCTCCTGTGTTAGATGTCCTAGAGCTGTCCCATACAAATCAATTTCCCAACCAGCCCATCACCACTCACAGCCAGCGCCCACGCCCGCAACCCACTACCCAACCAAACCGCAACTCCCAAACCGTTCCGCCCATCAATGCTCCACCGTCCACCAACCCGCACCCAACCGACCCAGCACCCACTGACCCAACCAACCCGCACCCATCCACTGCTGCACCCACGCCTCCACCTACCTCACCCAACCTGTCCTCCATCGAACTGAACCGCCACCCGCACCTAGCCCTTCAAACGCATCCCTCCTTTCTTCCCCCAATGGCATTCCCCTTATTGTGGACCTCACTGATTTTTCTACAGCAGTAGCACCCCCTGCTCCGCCACCACATGTGCCTCCTTCTACTCGCATGGTCACACGTTCCCAAACCGGGAACTCAAGACCAAGAGCTTTGCACACCCAAACTACGGAGGTGGATCCTAACACTTATTCTGAAGCTGCTAAATATGAACACTGGAGGACAGTTATGGCGGAAGAATATAATGCATTAATTAGGAATGGTACATGGGAATTAGTGGTTGCACCTCCAAAAGCTAATGTGATCGGGTGCAAATGGGTTTTCAGAACTAAGCGGAAAGCTGATGGCTTAGTTGACAGATATAAGGTGAGGTTGGTTGCTAAGGGCTATCATCAACACCCTGGTATGGATTTCACCGACACATTTAGTCCTGTTGTCAAGCCTACCATAATTCGACTTCTCCTTGCCATTGCTGTGTCTCTCTCTTGGCAAGTCTTACATCTTGATGTCTCCAATGCATTTCTTCATGGTGATCTAGAGGAATAGGTTTTTATGCAGCAACCCACAGGTTTTGTTGACCCAACCCGACCATCTCATGTATGTGCTCTTCGAAAATCTCTATATGGCCTCAAGCAATCTCCCCGAATGTGGCATAAGCGGCTCACTTTGGCCCTTGTTCAGTTTGGTTTTCGTTGCTCCAAGGCTGATATATCTCTATATGTTTATCATTCTGGTTCTGCAGTGGTCTTTTGTCTTATCTATGTTGATGACTTATTGTTGCTTGGTGATGATACTGGCTTACTTCAGTCATTGATTACTTTTCTGCAAAGTCAGTTTGCTATTAAGAACTTGGGACGGGCTCAGTATTTTTTGGGTCTTGAGTTGCAGTGGGAGAATAAGATGTTGTATGTGAATCAACAGAAGTATATCAAAGACTTGCTGCTAAAATTGGATATGGCTGGTTGCAAACCGATTAACACTCCTGCGTGTGTTTCTACTAAGCTCTCGGGCACTGGGGGTGATGCACTGGTAAATGGATCGTTGTATCGCAGTATTGTGGGAGGACTTCAGTACTTGACCATCACGAGACCCGACATTGCTTTTGCGGTTCATAAGGTTGCTCAGTATATGCATGCTCCCACTGAAGTCCACTGGCAAGCTGTCAAGCGCATCTTGCGCTATCTTCAGGCTACGGCTACGCATGGTTTGATATTCTGTCCAAGTTCGATATCTCGCCTTCATGGGTTCTCCGATTCTGATTGGGGTGGTGACTCGGATGATCATCGATCTACCACCGGTTTTGCTATTTTTCTTGGTGCAAACTTGGTTTCATGAGAATCTCGAAAACAGCGCACAGTTTCTCGCTCTTCCACGGAAGCCGAATATCGTGCCTTGGCTACTACTACTTTTGAGCACACTTGGATCACCATGCTTCTATCTGATATTGGTTTTTCGTTAGCCAGTTCCCCCACGCTTGGCATGACAATTTAAGTGCTACCTACCTCACTGCTAATCCTATTTTTCACTCTCGGACAAAGCACCTGGAGATTGATTTTCACTTTGTACGTGAGCTGGCAGCCTCCAAGTCTCTCTATGTTCAATACCTACCTACGGAGTCCCAGCTTGCTGATCTTCTCACTAAGGCATTGCCCAAGACACGTTTTCTTTGCTTAAGAGACAAGTTGAGCATTGGTTCTCCCCCTGCTCAACTTGCAGGGGTGTGATAAGAATATGTATATATTAGGGTTTTTATATTACTGTACAAAGGACTCTTTTGTAAATTACTCACATGTACTAGGGTATAAATACCCAATGTAAATCAATCTAATGCAAGGGTTTACACCAATCATTCACACCTCACTTGTCAACCAATAAAAAAAAATAACAAGGCATAAATTCATTTATTAATTTATTAACTCATGCTCTATAAGATCTTCCATGTTGCTTACCATTCATGTGTTAGAGTTTTCTAGATATTATCCTTTACGGAGAGTGTTTTACTCAAAATTAAGCAGTTGAGAGACTAAATTAACGATTCTGTGAATCAGGAGAATATATTAATTTTTAAGAAACAATTTAGGGTGAATTGTGCTTAAGGTATGCTTTTACATTGTAACCCTAGCTAGAATTTTCTTTTTCTACCTTTTCATCACCAGATTTAGTTGTGTTGTTCACAGCATTACTTCAACCATGTTGATAATAAATGTATAAATTAATAAATGATAATAAGAGAAATTGCTTATACTTTTTGTTTTTATATTCTCGATCTTAATTAAGGCTATATTATATGGTCTGAAGGAGACTTTTTGGTTCTATTGTTGATATTTGCTATTATTGGTAGTTTTTGTTGTTTGTTGTTGGTAAACAACTGTTTTTTGTCTTCAAAACCGCTAATAACAGTTGTTTGATGGTACTAACCAAACACTTAAAATCTACTGTTTGAAGTAGAAAAAGCAAACAACAGCTGTACGGAAGAAATTAAACACTTACTTATATTTTGGACCTCTTAATTGGGGAGGATGACTTTACAACCATGCTAAAGTTGGAAAGGTGATATTATATACACTTTTTTTTTTGCCAAAATGTATAATTTTTATTTTTATTTTTATTTTTGTAAAATGGCAGGAAAAAAAGAAAAAAAATGTAGGTATACATTCCAATGAAAGCAGATAAAGACAAAGAAAAATGTAGCAAACGATCGAAATTCATTTTCATGGTTAGTTTTTAATTCTACAAGGGCTTGAAAAGATTAGTCTTACCGCTAAATAAAATAGCTATTTTGATTTGTGAGATGGTACTCATATTATATAGAATTATATCATATAATATAATAATAGTACGTGATACATGTACTTAGCAGTGAGAAGTTTATTTAAAAAAAAAAAGTGTACTCCCAAGAAAAACACTTGGTTCATCGTGTTTGAGAGAAAATTTTTTTCCTCCTTACACCCAGCATCTTCTCTGCTTTCATTGCTGTTTATTTGTGTGTTTTTATCTGTTTTTAGCTCCAAATAATCTATATCCAACGTTCTATTTAGTTTCAATATTATATTCGGCAATCTCAGCAATATATCTAGTTCTGCATAACACGGTTCTGAAAGTTTCTATTTTATGGGCTGAACTTCATTTACTCTTCACTACAAGAAAACGCGTAACACCTATCAAACATCACTACCGAAGCCATTCAGTAGGTGATCACCTACTGGTTCACCAACCGTGGTAGGTGATTGTGATAAACCTACCGGATAGGTGAACCGAAGGTGATCACCTGCGAGTAGTAACACCAACAAAATGTTGGTAGGTGATTAAATAACATTAAAAATAAATAAAATTTTGATATATTATTTTCACATTAAATATATCCATTCTCACAATACCATTTAGTTTATTATTATTAATTTTTTCTATACATCTTACTAAAAAAAATATATTTTTCTATACAAAACTCATACGATTTTCAAAATAAGTATAAAACATAATATATTTACATTAATTAATGAAGTTGTAATAATATGAGAAATTATATCCGATGTAAAAATACATGGTAACATTAAAATATAATTAATTTTCATAATTTATCTTTACTAATAAACAAATTCAATAAATTTAATTGTTAAAATTAACTAAAGTGCAAGTTCATGACCCAATTTTTCTATATTAAGCCCAAATTCCTTCCAACCCTAGGTATAAAAGCATATTAACCCTACAGAGCCTTTTGTCACGGAGTCGTCCTCTTGACCTGCGCGGCGCTCAGGCACTTGTGACGTTTGTTATACTAAGCAAGCCTTTTAATGTGTGAACAAAGGAATAAAGTAGGCACTTGAATGTTTTAGAGGACTTGGAAATGTATTTGAGAGGATACAGTGGTTTTTGGAATGTGAGAGTAATTTTATTACTCAATCTAACACTCAACCAATACACCAAAGTATCTTACAGCTCTTCCTTAGATTGATGAGATTCCTAAGATTTCCGAGATTGATTTACAAACGAGGGGGTAAGGCCTATTTATAGGCTTTTCACCTCCTTAACATATGGTTGATATTCATTTGGAATATTCAAGGCATATTCCATGTTTTTCATACTTAAAATATGTTAAAATTGCCTAAAAATATCCTAGAGGCGATGGAGAGGCTTCTAGAGGCACTTCCAGCAGCTTAACAACGGATCTAGGATGGAATGGTCGTTTCTAGGAGCTTCTGGCCGCTTCTGGAACCGAAACAGCTATGGAATTTCTGTCTCTAAGGCGCTGCACGCTAGGCTGGGCTGGGCCTGTTTTGCGGCAGCTCCGATTCTTCTCGCCAAACCACCATTTTTCTTCAACATTTCCCTCACATCCACCCCTTCTTTGGCCCAATATTTATTTATTTGGCCTATGGGCTTTGTGTTTGGAGTGTTTTGACCCTTGTGGCCATTTTTACCCCACTTTGGCCACATAAATCCCATGTGTACGAGTGCCATTACATATATGCAATAATGACTCGCGTAGCAACATTGGCCGGGCATGACATCCTCCCCCACTCGATTTCGCGACGTCCTCGGCACGCATCAAACTTTGTTGTGAGCACCCTTCGAACTTTCATTCGCCATAACCTCTTGGCAAGTCACGCCAACAAGGTCAGTTCGCTCGACAACTCCTTTTCCTTGGCCATTTCATCTCCTTGCGTGAGGTTTTGAGTTGATCTGCTCGCCCTCTTCCTTCGTTGTCGCTTAGCCTTCTTCGCTTGGCACAAACTAGCATCATTGGAAATTGATGTTCCTTTGCCTTGCTTCGGAAGCGCCTCTATAGACTTCCCAACAAGGACTTGATCGATAGATTCATGAGAAGGTTGGGACTCACCTTGCGTGGGCATCGCCTTCGTAGACTTCCTTGCAAGACCTCCTTGCTAAGGCAACTCCTTCTTAGGCTCCCTCACAAGATCCTTGAGTTCCTTTGTAGATATTTCAATCTCCTCCTCGCTTGGAGGTATTTGAGTGTTTAGCGGAAGCGTCTTGTTAAGACAGTCAAAGACTTCCTCACTACCTTCCTTGGTTGAGGCAGTGCCTTCATTCAAACCATTGAAGACTTCCCCACTACCATCCTCGGTTGGGGCAGCGCCTTTGTTTGGACATTGGAAGACTTCCTCATAACCATCCTCAGTTGAGGCAGCGCCTTCGTCATAGTCCATCAATTGCATTGCTCCAAGGTATTGGATCGCTCCCATTTGTCGTTCCTCCACTTGAGACTTCCTCTCCTTGAGGTCGGCCACCATGGCACTTTTTCCCCCTCATTGGGCAATCACGTGTCCAATGCAATCCATTACATATGAAACACGGTTTGGGGGCTTTCGTCTAGTTACTCTTCACGAATGAAGTCTTACCCTTATTGTGTGGCTTCTTCTTACCATGATCTTGGGAGTTCTCGGCATCTTTAGCATCTTCGACCTCATCTTCATCTCCCCCACTCTTACCCAAGCTGGTTTCCTTTTCGTGGGAGGTAGAGTTTGTCAATTCCTCGACAAGCCGGATGGCATCATCGACGTTCGTCACATGCGCTTGGATATACACGTACACTACACATTTATTTTTTTCATAGGTAGCGATAAAAAAATTTTTTATGAAGATACCAATTAATTTAGGAAGTAGATATTTTGTATTAATGAACATTTTTACTGTAATTTTAGAAGGAAATTAATAAGAAACGGCCTAATACATCATGTACTTAGTCCAGGGCTGTCAATTGCTTCCTGGACTTTAATACATTCTGCTTAGCTCTCTCAACTTGCATAAATTAACTAATTAACTATTTAAACTTACTTAAGGTGATATAAATAACAACTTTGTACTTCATTTCCCAGATACATATTGGAAGGTGGAGTGCATTTGCCTCCACGTGGCATAAGTAGATGTTAATGTTTTATTGTCCATTTCACAAGAGTAGCTAATATGATCAAATGAGTATATTACACATGTCAAAATATTATCCACGTCATATTAAATCAAAATTAGAAATAATTATTCTCTTTTTTTTTTCTATTTCTCCTGCAAATTAATCCCTTTTTACCACTGCTATTATCAACAAGAAAAATTATTCTCCATCAAACACACAAATAGAAAATGAATCAAACAAAACTCTAGTTGACAAAATAATGGCTTTTAACCCAACTTCGCAAGACTTACTTAATTGAAGAATTACCACAACTTATTTAATTAACTAACTTTAGGCAAGTGAACCACCCAATTGAGAAGAACATCTAGATATTTTCAAGCTTTTATTCACATTTAAACCATTGTAGAAAAAAAATTGATATTAAAATTAAGCAAATAAGTCAATATTCCAATTTTCGAGTATTGAAAACCCTTTCAATAAGGGGTAACTCTTCCCATAAGCCAAGCTCCATACACACATTTTTTTTTACTTTGCTTAAAGTGAGGTAGGCTTATCCCCCAACTCAAAACTTATGGATGTTGGAATGCGAGATCGAGCAATTAAAAAGGTATCTTACAAGAAGTTAGCTATTCTTCTTAACCCACTCTCTATACGCAATGAATGATTTTTTTTTCCATACCTTATTTAAGGGGAATTTGTCTAATCTCCCCATTCATGACTTAAGGGTAATCGAGAAAATTGAATTCTATTAATTTACATTTTTCGCACAATTTAACCATAATCATCAACAATAAGTAAGCTCTAGACTCTAGTTATCTCATCCTCCATAGGTTGACAATAAACTCGATTACTTCACATTAGCTAACAAATTTTTTGAAAGCAATAAATCAATAAAACTTCATCAAAATTTCGGCAAAATACAATGTAGAGAGTATGTAAACGTGCTCAACCTCCAATCCTTACGAAAAACCCATTAACAAGCTTTGCTCTAACCCTTTCCACTTCTAATTGATTCAATATTATTCAAGGTGAAAAACAAAAAAAACTTTATGGTTTGACCAATTTGCAAATCGAGGGTTCTGTTTCAAAATATGACAAATTAGGACTTGTAGTTTGGCGATTTAGTTTGTCATGTTTTGTATATCAATGGTTTATCACCTAATACACTCCCCTAAACTCCCTTATCATTCAAAATTTCACCTGAAATTTTGTAAGTTTGTTAATTGAAATATAATGGACCTTGTTGTCTAAGCTAGAAAATTTTAAGGAAGTGATATTTTTATTAATTAATAATGCAAAAAATATATAAAAAAATAGAAAAGTTGCAGAAAAATATCCAAAATTTCAAATGTTATTGTAAAAGCTATTAAGTAATATGTATATATTTTTTAGAAATTTTTCGACAATGTTTCTATTTTTTTAATGATTTTTTTTATATTTTTTCGCATTGTTAATAAATAAAATATACTTATTTTCAGAAAAATTTCAAGCTTCGACACGAAGTTCCTTTGTACTTAATCAACAAACTTCTAAATTTGGGTATTTTTAAAAAAAAAATTCTATTTTTTTATGATTTTTTCATTATTAATTAGTAAAAATGTACTCACTTCCTAAAAAATTTCAAGCCTCAATATCAAGGTTTATTGTACTTTAATCAACAAACTTGCAAAATTTCAGGAGAAATTTTGAAGAATAAGAGAGTTTTAGAGAGAACGTATTGGATGATAAATCCTTGATCTGCAAAATCATCAAACCATAAGTCTCATTTTGTTATGTTTTGAAACACAACCATCAATTTGCAAATCGGCCAAACCACTAGTTTTTTATTGTATTTTTTCCTATTTTCAATGAAGACAAAAATTAGAATTTTTCAAAGGCTCAAATATACCAATTTCAAAATTAAATTAAGCCGAATTTACTCTTAGACAAGCAACCGAGAATCATTTATCAAAAACTAAATGAAATTCCTAAGTTAAACTAGCACATGCATAAAATAAAAAAATTAATCTTGTGGTTTTAGCTATTTGCAAAATAGTACCTATGGTTTAAAACCTTACAAAATGGGACCTGTGGTTTCGTAATTTTAACAAAAGTAGTCTATCGTTTTTCAAAAAGTAAAAAGTAGTCCATCGTCCGATAAACTCTCCTAAAAACTCACTTATCTTTTAAATTTTTATCTAAAATTTTGTACTTTTGTTAATTAAAATACAATTGATCTTAGTGTCGAAACTTGAAAAATTTGGTGAAGTGCTTATACTTTTTTGTTAATTAATAATGCAAAAAAGTGAAAAAACATAAAAAAAAAAATAGAAAAATGGCTAGAAAATTTTTAAATATTTAAAACTTGATGGCAAGTTATTAAATAATGTGTATAAATTATTGGGATGCCAAACAGTAGAAAATGTCGAGTTTTGCACGAAGAATATGTTAAGAACCCAAGGTTCATACCGTTAACCTGATTTCTATGTGAAAATTATTTTTTTACTATCTATTATCTTAATAGTTTATATATTATTATTTTCTTTTTCCTTTTATTGATTAAAAAAATACATACACCTCCCAAAAATTTATGAACTTTGTCACTAAGGTCTATTATGCTTTGATTAACCAAAATCCAAAATTTTAGATGAAAATTCGAAGGGTAAAAGAGTTTTTAAGGAGTGTATTGAACGATAGGCTACTTTTGTTAATATTATGAAAGCACAAGTCCAAATTTGTAAGCCTTCAAACTACAGGTACCAGTTTTTAAATGGTCAAAACCACAAAGTTTATTTTTGTGCCTACCCCTAAAAATTATCTTAATTTTCCCTTTCCCCACACTTAGCTTGCATTTACTCCTAAACATGCATATAAATCAAGCGCAAGGTGGAAATTTTGAAAATTTTTTTAAGTATTATGATGCCTTGAAAATTATGCACTAGCAAGTATACTAGGTCAATTGTAGTATTGGGCAAGACAAGTGTCGTATCCATAAGGAATAAGGGAAAACTCTAAAAATTCCTAATAAATCACCAGATGTAAAGGTTTTCCAATAAAATTAGAACTAAGAATTTATAAAAGCTGAGAACAGAAAACATGCAAGGGAAGGTAAGAAAAATTTCTTAAAACAGAATAGATTAAGACAATAATGATAAGAACACGGACTTCCACCAGCTAAACAGGCGATCTCAGAATATCTTTCTCTTGAATTTACTATGAATATATTAGGAAACGTAGATCTAAGGTTTCTTGCTCTCTACTCACCAAGCTTATCTCTCTACCTCACTTGGATCTATGACCCGCAACTAAGCTTATCTCTCGACCTCACTCAGCATAAGAAATCATGCATTAAGTCAAGCAAGCATTCCACATCAAATAGAAACCCTTAGCACACTCCCAATCTCCTCTCGGTCTCATGGCAAGTGCTTGTGTGTGTGATTTTTCCATATTCCTAAGTCTCCTCTCGGTCTCATCAGGAATACTAGACATACGAAAAGGCCTCTTCGCATTTTAATTAAGCATATCACCACACAATCATCTCAACATGATATTCATAATAAAAACAAAGAAAGACTTCCCAACACCACCAGCCTAAGCTGGTTTCAGCCTGGAAACCTACTCGCAACACATGATAACCTTAAAAATGAGATTTCCTAACCAGAACAATAATATTTCAAAACTAAAATTAACGCAAAATAAGTAGTTGAGAGCATTCAATGCCTCCCTTAACCCCAAAATAGTAAAGTATTTATAGTCCCAAAAAGGTAAGATCTAAAGGTCATTAGGTGCACAAATCCCTAAAGCAATTACCAATTAAAGTAATGTTAAAATTCTACAACCACATATTCTATTAGCTTCTTTGAGAAGCTAAGGATAGTAATGGGATTTCCAACAGCAAAAAATCTCCTCCTCTCTTGGGCCGCGCCCTTCTCTTCCAACTCTGGCCCATCCATGTCGTAGCCCGCTTCATTGTCCTCTTCTTCTGCTTCTTCACTCTGAGACTTCCCAAACTAAGAAATCTCTCTGCAATATGCATCAGACCTGGAAAAGCTCACTATTAGCCATGATTTCTCAATTCTCCATAGAATTGTAATCAATTAACTGCTAAATTCTTACAAAATTACTTGGTAATATTTTCACTCATCAAGAACCCCCACACTTGAACATTGCTTTTCTCAAGCAATCTTAGAAGAAAATTGAAGAAGAAAGGCTTTTAATGAAGAAAAACTTAAATGAAAAACACACTTAAACACTTTCAAAAACTTTTCTTAACGAGAGCAGCAACCATTGATCAATTCATCACCTTTAAACAGCAAGACTTCCATGCAAAACACTAAAATTGAGACTACTAAATTAACCAGAGCATTCTCAAGAAACCTGGCTCAACTTCAAAAACATCCTAAAGCTGTGAGACCAAACCTTAAATTTCAGCGAGCTAGCAAGAAATTAGACCTAGATTGCCTCTCTAAAAGAGTTCACTCATTCTCAAATGCTTTTAAGCGATTTTAAAAGAGCTCTCAACAGCAGTACAAATCAGTCTTAGACCAAAAGCTTGATAATCAGCCTATCGCCACCACTCAACTTAACACATGCATAATCAAAAGGTCTTTCACTAAGGTTGTAACGTGAGGCTTAAGTTAAGGGTCTGACAAAAAGGCTTTTTAGGTTAAAGGAATACCATCACACTTATAGCACAACAAATCAACAAGCAATCAATCTCAAAAGAACTCATACAACCTAAAATAGATTAGGAACAGGAATACTTCAAGAATTCAGGTGCATTCTCATGAGCTAAAAAAAATTAAGCACAGAAAAAAATATCAAGCAATCTGGCAAAGAATTATAAGCTTTTGCAGATTTCTTGAAAGGGACTTTGATTTTGATTTTTTTTTTTTTAAGTACAATAATAAAATTGTCAAGCATTGACGGAATGATACGATATGATATTGAGCTTGCTCAAAAATTTGATTTTAAGCAGTCTTAGAGGAAGATGAAAATTCTGACTGCATTGTGGCAAAAATTTGGAAAGTAATTGCAAGGCATAACTTCTTAAAAAGGGCTTTCATAAGAACACTTATTTTGCTAAGATGAAATTTTCCATAAAAGTAGGTTGCACGATTTCAATCGATTTAAACTGCTTGCTATTCATAAACAATTGAATTTATTGCTATGGTATTCCTAGGGTGTTTTTGGACAACTTATTGCGAATTGGTTAAGGAAAAACACATTATGGGTTGAACAAAAATAACAAGTCTAAAGGCTCAAAGGGCTTAAAAAAAGGAAGAAAATTGTTAGGGTGGCTTTTTTGGGATTAAAAACAAAAAGGGGTAAAAACAATTGCCTTAATCATTTTATGCATGCGAAAAACCATGTGATCTTGATAGAAAGAATCCACCAGGTTCTAGCTTAAAACTGAATACGCATGCCCACTCCGCAAGGAATTCAAGCAAGAATTCATATTGATTAACAAGGAAAACAAGCTCAAAAACCTCATAGAGAAATATAGGGTTAATGCAATTGGCCTAATTCAAGCTATCATGGTGAAATAAACTTTAAGGTGTCACAGCCCTAGGCTGCTTAATCATCCAAACCAGCATTACTTAAAGTCTTTTCTAATCAATAGGCGATCAATTTTTTAAGTGTTTTACACAGATTTCATGCATCCTCAGGATTAGAAAATCTCATTGGCTGCCACTATTCAATAAAACATAGAAAATTCAAAAAATTTTGACAAATATTTACAAAGTGCTTACTAACTAACTAATACAAAATTCACAAAATCAACATAGAAAACTTAAGATTACTCAAAACAGCAAATATTCAAGCAGGGATTCTCAATCAGCAGTTCACCAATACCAAGCAATTCAATCCATCAATCAGGCATTCTAAAAAAAATTATCAGCATTTTCAGCATTTTCAATAATAATTCCACTAGGTAGTCTATCTTCTCCCCCACACTTTAATCATGCTTTGTCCTCAAAGCATCTAATTCATGCAATTTAAGAAATAAAAGCAGGGCTAAAAGACAACCACCTATCTCATGGCAATAGAAAAATAGTGAGGGCAATCATTTGAAAGAGACATACCAGAGGTTGGAGAGGAGGAGAGGGAGAACTATCACTTATCAGGTTTAAAGGAGACTTGCTCCTCTTCTTCTTCTTCAGGCGCATCTTTGAGTTCCTCCTTTGTAGAATCTTCTTCCTCTTCTCCCTCTGGAATTTCCAGCAGAATCTTTTCATCCCCTTTGGGCTGGCCAACTTCCACTTGGTCATTTTGCACCTCCTCAATGGTGTCAGAACTGTCATCTTATTTTTCCAGTTTAGCTTCCAAACAAGCAAGCTTATTCCCCAGAATAGCTATCTTGGCCTTATCTTCAATTTGTCTTGCCCAAAGACGGTCGATAAGATTCACTATCTCTGCCATTATCATCTTTGAAACCCTCTCATAGTTCTTTAACTTTTCCTGCTCACTTAAAGTGAGGTCTTCAACAATCTTTTTGGAAATGCCCTAGTCCCGAGGCATTGGCCCTTGTGTTTGCATAATACATTTGTACATTAATGTGAACTTTATGTATTATACAATTTGTGTCAAGAGATAAAGGCATCAATCTATTTATTATATGTCTTGTGCTATATTTTAAATAGTGTATCCAATGGACATATCCATATCCACGTTGTCAAGTGTGAGGCACTTGGCAGTAAGACTGTGGATAGGGAAAACGATATGGCCATAAAGTCATCCGTAGTCTGTTCCAATCATGGGAATGAATGGAACTAAAACAATCATTAGCCTTGTTATATGGCAGTGTCTTACCGGTCATAGAACATGGGATGTCAACCAGGTTAATGGGTACCTGCAAAAAGGGCATGGTACTGGATTGATCCACTAAACGGGAATCTACATGGTATAGTGTCACAAATGATTCTCATGTAGTACTTGTATAAGTCCTTCACTGGACCATATGATGGTGCTGTATACGAAGTGGCACACTTTGGTGTATGCCTAAAGGGCCTGTAAAAGGGTGCCAAGTATGGGTACGTTCGGGTGTGTTAGTGAGTATGGCAGTGCTATGGATATGCAGAAGGGAATGTCACTCAGTAATTTACTGAGACGATATCACCAGCCTCTTGAAGAATGTTACTGATAAGAGTGTGGCCACACCCAAACAAGATTGGATCTTGTTTGTGAGCATCAGTTCATTCGCGATCAAGTAAATTTCTGGACACATATAGAGGGTGATCAACACTATAGGGTTTCGGTGATAGTTTGACTGCTATCTCCGTCTTAATTAGGGGCTGCAGTGGCTTACTAGAGCCCGCCTCCAGTCTGTGGGCATTGGCCCACTGCCAACATAAAGACGGGCCCATCGGATCGTACACATTGAACGTCTGGACTTTAACTAGTCGGATTTAGTGTATACTTGGAGTATACACGTGGAAGAGAGAGAGATCCATTAATTATATTATATAGGTCAATTGGATTGATCAATATTTTATAATTAATATTAATTTTGGCCTTCTCATAATTAATTCAATGAATTAATTTATGGAATTATTTCCTAGGTGGAAATATTATTACATGTATAGGTTTACATGTATTTCATTTTATGTATGTTTAATTTAATCCATTGATTAAATGAATAGGTCAAATGAATGTTAATTTAAATGTATGTAATATATTATGGTATAATATATAAGCATACATGGTATATTAAAGTTGCATTTGAAATTAATTAAATCAAAGGATGTAAAATTGGGCTTAGTCTTAAAATGAAATTACATGAAGTGGGATTTAATGGCCGAAATTAGGGGCTGATTTTGGGCTTAATGGTGAGTCATTGTTGATGAGAATGGTGACTCATTGTTGGATAAAAGAGGATGATGAGAAGTGATGAGTCATACGTGGCTTTTGACTTTTGACTTAAGGATGGCAAAGTTGGACTTTGCTTTCTCCATTTACTCATCCTTTTGGCCGAAAATATGGTGGTATATTGGGACAAAAATGATGGTGAATCATGCCATTAAAAGGTGGTAATGTGGTGGGTCACGTGGTTGATTTTGGCAAGCAAAGTTGGACTTTGTTTTTCTTTTCCAGTTATCCATCTTTTGGCTGCCCATATTTATGTATTGGGATTAAATGTTTTGCCCACTTTTTGGAATTATTCTTTTGGTAAGAATTGGGTGCCATACTTGGAGAATATTGGTCCTATCTTTTGGAAAGATAGACATTTCTTTTGGAAAGAAATATGGACAACCATAATTCTCAAAGTGAGCAGCCCTCTCTCCCTCTCTTCTTGTAAATCCGAGTCGCTAGCACGGGTTGGGTCCGAGAGCCGTTCGTGTACGTGATGTTGGAGGGAGTCTACTTCGGTTCCTGCAGTCCACATCCGTCTCTTTAAGTGATTTGCCGGGTAAGTTTCCGAATTCTTTTTATGGTTTTATGTTTTTTATTTCCACATCTTAAGCTCTTGGGACCGGATTCGAGGAAATCGACGCGTATTTCCGCTTTTATCGGTCGGTTTCCCATGACGAATCCCAACAGTGGTATCAGAGCAGGCTTTTGATCTGTGGAAATCTTTAACTCGGCGGATCCCGTGATTTAAAATTGGAGATTTTTGTGGATGGGATTTATTTTTGGTTTGGGGTTTGGTGATTTTGCCCCTTGGATTTTACTTATGGAAAATTATTTGCATATGGTTTATGCTTTATTTAATTTTCTATTTGTGAATTGCTTATGGAAATTTATTTTGCATATTGGTTTTATGCTATATTTAATTTTCCATTGTTGAAATTTTATCTTGGTGATTTTAATTTCTTGATGTATTCATTTATTTTTGCATATTGAAAAATTATTTTGCATACGGTGTATGCTTGGTTTAATTTTCGGAAAAATCACGGACCGTTTCGGGTTGAAACGGGGCCAGTAGCCGCTGCCTGCGGCGCTGGGAGCCCCAGGCACCAGCTGCTGCCGCGGGCCTGCAGCGTGCTGCTGCTGGGTAGCAGCCGTTGCACAGCAGGCCGGGCCCAAATTTGGATTCGACGGGATTTTTGGACCGGGCCGGGTTTTAAAATTTTAATTAATTTAAAAATTATGCGTGCTTAAATTTTAGTAATTTTTATGCGCGTGGGGTTTTAAAATTTTAATTGGTTTTAAAATTGTGCGTGTTTAAATTTGGAAATTTTATGCGCATGTTTTATGAATGAAATTTATTTTTCGTTCATGCGATATTAATTTTGGAAAAATTAATACGGTTAATTGAAATTGGTCCGGGTTTTCTTGGCATGATTACCTGGATGGCTAATTTGGAATTCATGGTTTCCCAATTGGATTGGGAGCAGTGTTCTGCCTGGGTTAGAGGCCCAAGGCCCATACGGGCTAAGGACCATGAATGGCCAAAATTTGGCGATTTCAAAATAATGGCTATGGACATAATTGAAATGGGATTAATTCATGCATTTAACATGTTTATAAATTGTATGTATTGGTTTACATGTGTGTATGATTAAATGCATGAATGGATGTTATAGGGCGTTATTTATTTGGGTTGTAATATTCTTTTGGTAAATACGGCCTGCACGCCATTTTCCTTTTATGTAATTTTATTTTATTTGTTTATTATGAAATTATGTAAAGAAGAAGCCGATTGGATTGGCGTGCTAGAAGGATGAGGATGCGGCTCACCTAATGTCGTTCTACTATAGGTTTACTAGAATTATATTAGGATGTAAATTTTGGCCCATAAAATTTCATTTTTATTTAATTATGCTTTATTTATTTACATACATGTAAGAATGTATGATCCAACTCAATTTCACCCGCCTATGCATCTAAAGCCGTTATTAATTGAATCTAATAACCAAATGATAATTACTAAGTCTTTTAAAAGTGCTTCCCTTATTCAAAACCTACTCGAAGTGGGGATAAGCCAGTTGTAGACCAGCCCTCGTTGGATGCGCTAGAGTATCATCATTTTGTATTGGGTGGGAGTATTGGTTACTCTGACATTTGGATGGAGGTTTAGACTTAGCGTGGGTAGTACAATGTTCCTGGCCCTAAGCACAGATGGGTAAGTACCAACAGACCCATCAAACCGAGAGTCCCTAGGTTGGGATTGGACGGCGTTCCTTCCTAAAAATTGGTGTATAGTTGTTCCAGGCCCTCGTCTGGCTATGTCTTGATATAATATGGATCTCGGCCCATGAGCCCGACAACTCGAGTTAATTAATAACATGATTCATTATTAATTATAATACAAACAAGTTCACGTCCTTTATTAACACTCGTAAATTTTTCTGTGTAGAAACCAATGGCAATAAATAATACTTTATCACTGTGATCTATCCTGGAATGGGACAAGCTTTCTAGCCCTAACTTTTGGGACTGGTCTTGGAACTTGAGGATAGTTCTAAGACAAGAGTCTAAAGAGTATGTTCTAGAAAGGCATGTACCAACTGCACCAACGGAACGTAATCCACCGGCTACCTAGCTGGAGGAATACATGGCGCATGTAAAGGATAACCGGGACGTGACATGCCTGATTTTGGCGTGTACGGTTCCTGAATTGCAAAAGCAATTCATGGATTATCAAGCCTTTTGTCACACCCAGCCCCGACCGGCCGGAGCGTGACGGTGAGGCACTACTTTGGCTGGCGCCTAAGCCAAGGTAGTGTCTCACAAAAAAAAAATAATGACAATGAATAAAGAGTCAAAAGAGAAGTACATAATTTAAGTTCTAGATTTCATACTAAAAATGTTGACATTTAAAATATACAAATACATTGCTTCATAATTCAATCCAGAATAACTTTTTTGGAAATAACGTTCATACAAAACAAAAGTAATAGATTCATGCTCATCATGCAATGCAATACCCTAGTGACGACTGACAATCCGTGGCCACTTCCGAACCTCCCCTAGCGAATAGTACCCTCCTCGGTACCTACTTCCTCTTCGCCTAAAAAACAATAAAAACATTTAAAGAAAAATGAGACAAAAATCTCAATAAGCAATTGTCAACTACATAAAATAATTCTACTCAAAATAGCTATATATGTATATATTTGCTTTAACAAATGTTTTTATCCAACAACGATGTATAAAATACCAAAATCCAACAAATGTTTTTATCCAACAATGATGTGTTGCAAAAACATCTTACCACATAAATAGAAATAAAATTATATCGTTTCATAAAATTCCCAAATCATAAGAAACACATAGTTAATTCCAAATCATCCATTCCAAAACAAATTGTATCCAATCTAGAGTTCATCCCCATCAAATCATAATCATTAATCACAATAGAGTCGAGATATCTCTTACATTGCCTAATCCCGCATGGTCTGACCCAACACTTCTTTGCCATACCCGATTAGGTCTTTAAACTGTGTACATAGGCCATATCTCTCACTAGATATGGTCTTCAAATAAAACCACCAAACCGAATCACTCTAGATGGATACCAAAACATTTCAATTCCAACATCAAACTAGAATTCATACAAAACCACTTCATATAAACCAAACTTCTCAAAATCACATTTCCGGGTTCAACAACACCTTTTCAACATAATCAAACACATTTTGATTTCTTCACTTTGCAAAACCATATCTTACAAATATATATATATATATATATATATATATATATATATATATATATATATATGTATATGTATATCAAAGAAATAATTCTGCAATTATAGGGAGAAAAACACATAAATATACTTAATCACTTCAAAAATAACTTCAATTCATCATTTAAGAAACCAATTCATGAAATCCCCAAATTTAACAATTTTTCACCCAAGAACCCAAATCATAAAATCTGGAAAATCAAAGTATGAATACCTGGATATAACTATATAAATATACTTGAAATCATAAGGGTAGTTGATAATCACTTACTTGAACAAGAAAAATGAAAAGGAACAACTAAGGATCAAGAAATCTCCCTAAATCTGCCCAGATACGAAATGCATTTCTGGGTCTCTAAATCCAATCTCCACCGTTCAGAATGAAGAACTATGAGTCTAGAAGCTGCAGTTAAAATTTGGTGGCAATCCGACGGTTCAAACTCCGGCAAATCGGATGTTAGTAAAACTGGGCAGAATAGAAATGAAGAACAAAGGAGAGAAAAATGAAGAAGGAAAAGAAGAAGAAGAAAGTGAAATTGATTTCCACGAAATTTCCACCAGAAATCCTTATATTTATAGGGTAAAAATATCACTTTTGGTCCTCCTAATATTTTCCTCATTCAACTTTCCACCCTACAAAAATTAATTTCTCCAAAGCACACCAAATTGTCTCACTAAACACACCCCTCTAAAAACTTAATACTCTAATGATAAAATAACTAATTAGTAAAATTAAACTTGGGGTAATAATCCTAGAAATATAGGACACGGATGTGACAATTCTCCCCACCTTAAAGAATTTCGTCCTCGAAATTGTACTTACCGGATGAAGTAAACAAGTGTGGATATTGTTGTCTCATATCTTCTTCTCTTTCCCAAGTTGCCTCCTCTCGTGAGTGTCGATGCCACAACACCTTCACCAACGGTACTCTCTTATTCCTTAGAACTTTTTCCTCTCTCGCCAATATCGCTATTGGTTCTTCCTTATACGTCATGTCTTGTGAAAGTTCAATTGGTTGCTCTTGGATGACATGCTTTGGATCACTTCTATATCTCCGCAACATTGACACATGGAACACATTATGGATATTAGCAAGATTATCAGGTAAATCCAAACGATATGCAACTGGTCCAATTCTCTCCACGATCTCATATGGCCCGATAAATCTTGGACTCAACTTCCCCTTTTTGCCAAAACGAAGTAAACCTTTCCACGGTGATACCTTCAGAAAAACTTTATCCCCGATATCATATTCAATCGGTCTACGCTTCAAGTCTGCATAACTCTTTTGTCTATCTTGGGCTGCCTTCAATTTCTGGTGTATGATCTGAACTTTTTCCACCGTTAATTGGACTATCTCGGGTCCTAGCAACTGTCTCTCCCCAACTTCAGTCCAACATAAAGGAGTTCGACACCTTCTTCCATACAAAGCCTCATATGGTGCCATATCAATACTTGAATGATAACTATTATTATAAGCAAACTCCATTAAGGGTAAATGCTCATCCCAACTACCTTGAAAGTTCAAAATACAAGCTCTTAGCATATCTTCCAAAGTTTGGATGGTACGTTCACTCTGCCCATCTGTTTGCGGATGGAAAGCAGTGCTAAACTTCAATCTGGTTCCCAATGCATGTTGGAAACTAGGCCAAAATCTTGATGTAAACCTGGGATCTCTATCAGAAACGATGGTAACTGGAACGCCATGAATCCTCACAATCTCCTTAATGTACAACTGTGCCAATTTTTCGAGGGAATAAGTCACTTTCACTGGAAGAAAATGTGCTGATTTTGTTAATCTATCCACAATTATCCATATAGCGTCATAACCTTGCCGTGTGCGAGGTAACCCACTGACAAAATCCATGGTAATATGTTCCCATTTCCATTCAGGAATAGCAAGCGGTTGTAGGGTACCTGCTGGTCTTTGATGTTCTGCCTTGACTTGTTGACAACTTAAACACTTAGTCACATATTTAGCTATCTCTCTTTTCATCCCATTCCACCAAAAATGCTCACGAAGATCTCTATACATCTTAGTACTTCCAGGGTGCATTGCATAAGAAGAATCATGAGCCTCCTCTAAAAGTTCTTCCTTAATGTCATTGTTGTTGGGAATACACATTCTATTTCTGAACATGATCATATCATCATCCGCTAATCTGAACTCTGTCTTCTTCCCATCTATAATCTCCTTTCTAACTTGCTCTAAAAATTCATCTCGACTTTGAGCTTCTCGGATTCTATCTCTAAAAATTGGTCTCACTTTTAGCATTGCATTCAACACCCCTTCTTTTCCACATGTCAATTCTACATTCAAAGCTCTTAATTGAAGCAACAAAGGCATTCTTACTGCTCGAATAAAGCTAATGTTCCCAACATTTTTGCGACTTAAAGCATCAGCTACAACATTAGCTTTACCAGGATGGTATTCAATCGTCAAATCATAGTCTTTCAACAACTCTATCCATCTTCTCTGCCGCAAATTCAACTCCTTCTGTGTCATTATGTACTTCAAACTCTTATGATCAGTGAATATACGACACTTTTCACCATACAAATAATGTCTCCATATTTTCAAGGCAAATATCACAGCAGCCAATTCAAGATCATGCGTTGGGTAATTCCGTTCATGTGGTCTCAATTGTCGAGAGGCATAAGCGATTACTTTGTCATTTTGCATCAACACCATTCCAAAACCTTGACCCGATGCATCACTATATATTGTATATCCTTCACCTACCACCGGCAGTGTCAACACTGGAGCACTAACAAGTCTTGACTTCAGAATATCAAAACTTTCTTGACAATCAGATGTCCATTCGAACTTAATACCCTTCCTTAATAATCGTGTCAATGGTGAAGCTATGAGTGAGAATCCTTCTACAAATTTCCGATAATATCCAACTAATCCAAGAAAGCTACGTATTTCACGTACAGTTGTTGGTGATTGCCAGTTGGTTATTGCTTCCACCTTCTTAGGATCGACCATAATTCCCTTAGCTGATACGACATGTCCTAAGAACTTAATTTCATGAAGCCAGAACTCACACTTGCTGAATTTAGCATATAGTTGATTCTCCCTCAGAGTTTGCAAAACTATCCTTAAGTGTTCTTGATGCTCCTCCTTACTCTTGGAATACACAAGTATATCATCGATAAACACAATCACAAATGAATCCAAGTAAGGTTTAAAGACTCGATTCATAAGGTCCATAAATGCTGCAGGTGCATTAGTTAACCCAAATGGCATAACTAAAAATTCATAGTGCCCGTTCCGAGTTCTAAAAGCTGTTTTCGGTGTATCTTCTTCTCTGACTCCCAATTGGTAATATCCTGTTCTTAAATCAATCTTTGAAAATGTAGTCGCCCCTTGCAATTGATCAAACAAATCATCAATTCTAGGCAACGGGTACTTGTTCCGGATAGTAACCCTATTCAATTGACGGTAGTCAATACACAACCTCAATGATCCGTCCTTCTTCTTTACAAACAAGATTGGAGCTCCCCAAGGAGATACACTTGGTCGTATGTACCCCTTGTCTAACAAGTCTTGCAACTGCAGTTTCAATTCTCTCATTTCCGCTGGTGCCATTCTGTAAGGTGCTAGTGATATAGGAGCGATTCCAGGCTGTAAGTCAATCGTAAACTCTACCTCCCTCACTGGTGGTAACCCCGGTAATTCCTCAGGAAATACATCTGGATATTCATTCACAATCGGCATATCTTCTATGTTGGCAGGTTCTTTCTCCCTATCTACCACATATGCTAAGAAAGCCTCACTCCCTTTCCTTAACATTTTTGTGGCTGCTATAGCGGAGATTAAATTCCTATGCACTTCTCTTTCACCATAGAAAATATATTCCTCCCCACTAGCTAATACAAACCTAACTTCCTTCCTACAACAATCCACCATTGCTTGGTACTTGGACAGCGAATCCATGCCTAATATCACATCGAATGTTTGAATCTCCAATGGTACTAAATCAACATGAATAGTAGACCCTCCAAACTCCAACTCACAACTAGGATATACATGAGTGCAAACTAAAGACTCTCCCATAGGCATGCTAACGGTTAAACATTCAGGCATTAACTTCGACTCCCAAGTTGTTCCAGACATAAACAAAGGCGACACAAAAGAATGCGTAGCACCAGGATCAATAAGCACATAAGAATCTTTTCCAAATATAGAAATCATACCAGTAATTACTTCATTAGACGTAACAGCCTCTTGTTGAGTCATAGCATAAACACGTGGTTGAGCTGAAACTCTATTGTTTTGAGTGCCCTGATTCCCAGTCCTTCGTGAAGCATTGCTTGTTCCTCGTCCATTTCCTCTTCCATAACCACTATCTCGACCTCCTCTAGTGACTTGTGATCCTCGGCTTCCCCCAGATTTGTTCAAGTTAGGACAGTTAAGGCGTACATGTCCTTCTTCACCACATTCAAAACAAGTGACCCTTCTTTTAGATTCAGCTACCCTACCCGAAGGGCAATCTCTCTTCATATGTCCGCTACCTCCACATTTAAAGCATTCAAAAGATCGCTTCCTACATTGTCCTGAATGAAACTTCCCACACTGATTGCATTTTGGTACACTACCACTGCTAGCCATGGAAGAATGAGGTGCAGCCTGACTAGTAGTATTAGATGCTCGAGGAGTAGTATGACTCATCGAACCTCCTCTCGTATACTGAGATGATCCCCCTTTCACAGACTTGCCTTTACCCACATCCACTGACTGCTTTTGACTACTCTCGAATTCTAACTTACTTTTCAATCTTTCTTTCTGCAATGCCTTCTCTACCCAACCTCGATAACGTGTGCCTTCATACAAGCTCAGCTCATTTTGGTAAAACGCATTCAAACCATCTTTAAACCTTTCACATTTAACTTCTTCAGTAGGAAACCACTGATTGGCATAACGGTACAAATCGTCAAATTTATCCACATACTCCCTCACAGACATAGTTTCTTGTTTCAAATTAAAGAACTCATTCCTTTTGGCTTTCTGAAATGATTCAGTAAGATATTCTGTGTTGAACTCACGTTTGAACTCTTCCCAGCTCATACCCTGAGGATACAATCCCCTAATTCTAGTCAACCATGAATCTGCTGCCCCATGTAATAAACCGCTAACCGTCTTGACCTTATCCTCCTCCCCAATTTGCATAGTACTAAACGCCTTTTCAGTAGCCTTTAACCAATTATCGGCTTCTTCCGACTCAATTGTTCTGTTAAAGTCAAATGCCCCACAACTCTTGGCATCTTCTATCAATTCGCTAGGTCTTCGACGTGTCCTTTGCGCTTCCATCATAGCTACAAAAGCTTCAACCAAGGTTTGGGTTTGAAGTTGCAAGATTGGTGCGACAGGTGGTCTTTCGGCTTGTGGAGCCAAAGGTGGTACATGATGTGCGGGTGGCGGTTGTCCTTGAGGATGGACAACAGGTGGAACTCTAGCATCAGAGGCTTCACTATCCTCCGTGCTTTCAGGACCCCAACCTAACTCTCTAAATTCTTCTCCTCTACCTCTACCCCTATTTAGAGGTGGTCGGCCACGTGGTCGTCTTGGATGCATCTATATGATAACACACTATTAAAATAATATCTTAATACTTGCTATGCATGAATGTCATGTATGCAACACTTTTCACTTCATTATTAATTCATATTTTAATAAATTCATTTATTCCATAAATATACCACACAATGTCATACTTAAATCTTATACCATATATGTATATCCCTATGGATCAACTTATGCTCTGATACCAATCTGTCACACCCAGCCCCGACCGGCCGGAGCGTGACGGTGAGGCACTACTTTGGCTGGCGCCTAAGCCAAGGTAGTGTCTCATAAAAAAAAAAATAATGATAATGAATAAAGAGTCAAAAGAGAAGTACATAATTTAAGTTCTAGATTTCATACTAAAAATGTTGACATTTAAAATATACAAATACATTGCTTCATAATTCAATCCAGAATAACTTTTTTGGAAATAACGTTCATACAAAACAAAAGTAATAGATTCATGCTCATCATGCAATGCAATACCCTAGTGACGACTGACAATCCGTGGCCACTTCCGAACCTCCCCTAGCGAATAGTACCCTCCTCGGTACCTACTTCCTCTTCGCCTAAAAAACAATAAAAACATTTAAAGAAAAATGAGACAAAAATCTCAATAAGCAATTGTCAACTACATAAAATAATCCTACTCAAAATAGCTATATATGTATATATTTGCTTTAACAAATGTTTTTATCCAACAACGATGTATAAAATACCAAAATCCAACAAATGTTTTTATCCAACAATGATGTGTTGCAAAAACATCTTACCACATAAATAGAAATAAAATTATATCGTTTCATAAAATTCCCAAATCATAAGAAACACATAGTTAATTCCAAATCATCCATTCCAAAACAAATTGTATCCAATCTAGAGTTCATCCCCATCAAATCATAATCATTAATCACAATAGAGTCGAGATATCTCTTACATTGCCTAATCCCGCATGGTCTTACCCAACACTTCTTTGCCATACCCGATTAGGTCTTTAAACTGTATACACAGGCCATATCTCTCACTAGATATGGTCTTCAAATAAAACCACCAAACCGAATCACTCTAGATGGATACCAAAACATTTCAATTCCAACATCAAACTAGAATTCATACAAAACCACTTCATATAAACCAAACTTCTCAAAATCACATTTCCGGGTTCAACAACACCTTTTCAACATAATCAAACACATTTTGATTTCTTCACTTTGCAAAACCATATCTTACAAAATATATATATATATATATATATATATATATATATATATATATATATGTATGTATGTATATCAAAGAAATAATTCTGCAATTATAGGGAGAAAAACACATAAATATACTTAATCACTTCAAAAATAACTTCAATTCATCATTTAAGAAACCAATTCATGAAATCCCCAAATTTAACAATTTTTCACCCAAGAACCCAAATCATAAAATCTGGAAAATCAAAGTATGAATACCTGGATATAACTATATAAATATACTTGAAATCATAAGGGTAGTTGATAATCACTTACTTGAACAAGAAAAATGAAAAGGAACAACTAAGGATCAAGAAATCTCCCTAAATCTGCCCAGATACGAAATGCATTTCTGGGTCTCTAAATCCAATCTCCACCATTCAGAAGGAAGAAATATGAGTCTAGAAGCTGCAGTTAAAATTTGGTGGCAATCCGACGGTTCAAACTCCGGCAAATCGGATTTTAGTAAAACTGGGCAGAATAGAAATGAAGAACAAAGGAGAGAAAAATGAAGAAGGAAAAGAAGAAGAAGAAAGTGAAATTGATTTCCACGAAATTTCCACCAGAAATCCTTATATTTATAGGGTAAAAATATCACTTTTGGTCCTCCTAATATTTTCCTCATTCAACTGTCCACCCTACAAAAATTAATTTCTCCAAAGCACACCAAATTGTCTCACTAAACACACCCCTCTAAAAACTTAATACTCTAATGATAAAATAACTAATTAGTAAAATTAAACTTGGGGTAATAATCCTAGAAATATAGGACACGGATGTGACAGCTTTGCTATGATAACAACTCTTAACGAGATGTTTCAGGAGCAAGTTTATCAGGAAAGGTACCTGATCAACAAGGCATTCCGCAGCTGTAAGATGGGGTTGGGATCTCTGTGAGTGCTCACGTGCTCAAGATGAAGGGCTATCTAGATAATTTAGCCCATCTCGGATTGCCTATCTCACGGGGGTTGGCAGTTAACACGATCCTAGCTTCCTTACCGGATTTTTATGATCAGTTCATCCTAAACTTTAACAAGCAAGGGATGGACCGTACTGTTAGTGAGCTGCATTGGATGCTCCAGCTCGCTAAACTGTCGATCAAGAAGACTCCGTCGGTACTTATGGTCAATAAGGGGGAACCTCCTCTTACTATGGGCAAGGCAAAGGCCAAGGCCAAGGCTGAGGAAGCCAAGGCTAAAAAGGCTAAAGCCCAGCCCAAGACACATTCCAAGGATGTCTGTTTCGGGTGCAAGCAGACTGGACATTGGAAAAGATTGTCTCCCAAGCTTTTGGGAGAGAAAAGGAAGACACATGGCATGTCTTCATCAGGTATATATGTCATAGACATTAACCTCTGTTTCAACATCTTATGTATAGGATACTAGATGTGGTTCTCACATTTGTTGTAATGTGCAGGAACTTAAGAACAGGATGTCACTGGGATTGGGACAAGTGGACTTGCATATCAGAAATGGAGCAATGGTTGCTGCCATAGAGATCAGCGGGACTAGCTTATGATGCCTAGTAGATTAGTTTTGTTACTGAAACTATGTTATTTTGTACCTGTTAAGTTTCAGTTTTGGATATTTCTGGATGTACATTTACTATTGGTAATAGTAAAATGGGTTTATCTAGAAAGGAATTATTTGATGGAGTAGCTCTGTTAAATAAGGTCTTTTATATCTTAGATTTAGATGAAACTAATCATGTTTATAATATACATATGTAAAGGGTTTAGCCTAACAAAGTTAATCCGATTTACCTTTGGCATTATCATTTAGGCCATATAAACAAGAAGCGCATAGCTAGGCTTCACAAAGTTTGAATCCTAGAATCATTTGACATGGAATCACTTTATATATACGAGTCTCATTTACGACGTAAAATGACTAAAGCTCGTTTTAGCAAAGAGGCTGAAAAGGCTGCTTGCTTACTGAACTTAATGCATTCAGATGTATGTGGACCTACGAGCAAAGCAACCAAGGGTGAACATTTATACTTCATCTCCTTCACAGACAATTTCATCAAATATGGCTATGCCTATTTGATGAAAAATAAGTCTGAGACCCTTGATAGGTTCGAGGGATTTAGGAACGAAGTACAGAAGGCAGAAATATCAAAGCCCTTCGTTCGGATCGAGGTGGTGAGCATATAAGCCTAAAGTTTGACTTATTTTGAGAGAGCATGAAATAGTTCCACTGCTCACTCCTCTAGGTACACCACAATGGAATGGGGTGTCCGAACGGAGGAATAGGACCCTGTTGGACATGGGCCACTCAATAATGAGTCATACCTCTCTCCTAATAAGTTTCAATGGATACACTCTTGAGATAATGGCTCTCATTTTGGATTATACTCTGACTAAGGCTATGGAAAAAACCCCATTTGGAATATGGATGGGCAGGGTGCCCAATGTGTCTTTCCTATGGATTTGGGGTTGTTATGCACAAGTCAAGCAATTGACTGTGAGCAAAACTAGAACCCAAAACCAACTAATGCCTGTTTGTGAGCTACCCTAGGGAAACCAAAGGGTATTACTTCTACAACCCCGCTAAGAACAAGGTGTTCATGGCACGAAAAGGGGGTCCTTCTTGAAAAGGGGTTTCTTTCCAAGAAAGACAGTGGGAGCGATGTTGAACTTAGGGAAGTTCAAAGCTCACAAACTCCTGAAAAGGATAACCACAAGAACCTAGAAGGTATGGTAGGGATCGTCGGGAACATGAGAAATGTGGGTTTCTCGTTTCCAATGATTACACTTACTTTGCCATAGATATAATTAGAATCTTGAAGCCAATTCCTTAACATTCCAATATCAAGTATGCCATCAATAGATGCACCACCAACATTTATGCGATAAACAGTTTCAAAAGCATAACTGTTATCCAAATGCAAAATTGATTGGTCCCAATTAATTTCACTAGGATTCCATCCCCGCCTGAATAAAGGTGATCCGGCATAGAAATGATTTCTATACCATTAATGAAGGCAGTAGATTTAGGGGATGGATTAATTGTGATGTTAAGCATTTGGTTTTCTCCTACTGCAACGATAAACTCTTTGATAACATAGTGAACCCGAGGGTGAATTGTTGAGATTGTGAAAAATGCACTAAAATTATTGAGTGTGTAATGGTTGGCTTTAATGGAGAAGAAGGATTCGGATGGGGTAAAATTAGAGTAATTAGCAGCAAGATTGAAGTAGAGATGAACAAACTTTGGGCCTGGAGACCCTGGGAAGATGTACGTAAATGTAGAATTGAAAATACGAGCTGTCGTATATGGAACCTGTAGGATGGATGGATTTTGTTGAGTGGCTGTAGAGGCAATTGAGAAGGTGTCGGAGTTGAAGGGAAGAAATTGGGAATGGGCGTCGCCATCCCAATATCTTCAGTCTAGTGAAGTTGATCTAGAAGATGTGCCACAGGCAAGGAGTATGATATAAGTGGGCTTGTAAGGCGGCACGATTTTGATGGCGGCAATAAATGGGAGGAGATGAAGAACATGAACAAGAACAGAGCAGGTAAATGGACAATTGCTTGGAGACATCACCGTCGTGACTGGTAACCACCACTTCAATTCAGCCGCGCTTAATATGGATGTCAAAATGTTAAGTAGAATGAAAAGCTAAGTTGATGTTGCAAATTTCTCTATGCTCTTGTATTATAAATAGTATATATAATTAATTTATAGAGGAATAAAGGATATGCAATTTGTTTTGTATGTACATTTTACGTTTTGATTGGATCATAAATTGCAAACGCTTAAGGCTCCATTTCATTGTTCATTGTTCATCGCGTACCTTGAAAATACTAACTTTATTATATATAATTATCTCTACCTTTTTATTTACTAAATATTAATTTTTGTTAGGAGGTCTGGTAATTTTGTTGCTGTGAGTGGACGATCCTTTAGATGCATTTGGGCCTTGCGCCCGGGCTAGGAAGATTTAATAAAAATAAAATTTGATTTTAAAAAATAATGAGAAAATATTGGAAACTGAATAATTACACCAAAAGTTATAGAAGTCACCACCTGGTTCAGCTCAATGGGGAAATTGCGGTACAGCCAAACCAAGCAGGATTCATTATACTTTTTGGTTAGTGATTCGGGGCCAGATAAACTACCTATTTCTGTCTTGTTTAAAATGGTTATTAACTATTCTGAATTGTGTCTTTTAAAACCTAAATTGATTTTAACTTTATTTATACTAAAATGCTCACATAGGAATATAAATTCTAGAAATTAAATAAATTCAAGAAAGATTAAATATTACAACCCAATCAAATAAACTATCCTATGGGATATATATTCAATAAAAGAAGATCATACATACAAAATGCCTATATACAATAATCTAATTTTACATACACCTATTTTACACAAGAATCTAAAAAAGAATAAAAGCTAGCATGCATCTGACCTAATTCTACCTACAAAACAAAGTTTAGTACATAATAAATATGCACATAGGACTCAAATAGATAGAATGGAGGATTTTGATTGCTCGGGCGTGAATGACTTAACCAAATGAATCTGGCAGATTCACCGAATTAGACTTGGAAATTTTTTTTTAAATGCTAAATTTGGATAAAAAGAATTTTGGAAAAATGTTTTAATCTAATTTTAATATATTACAAATGCAAAGGTCGGTCTATGTTCAAGAAACTGGAGTTTCTATCATTGCATTGGTCTATCATAAACAACGAAAATATGAAACTAGGTCAAAATGCATGGAAAACAATTTAAATTGCGAAAAGAAATTCTGGATTGGGAACAACAGCCATGCGGCTCTTGTTGAACATTTGTGCGGCTCTTGTTGAATAGTCATTTGGCTATTACTATATCCGTACAATTGTTGTTACAACAAACACGATGAATTCCGTAACTATATCCATACGGTGATAAACTATAGTCGTATGGCTATATGATACTCGTACGGATCTGTGATGTAGCGAAAATTTCGAACGATAATACTAAGGTCCATTGATTGCGCACGATACCGGAAATTAGCCTTTTACTAATTGAATTTTCGCAAAAACTCGCAAAAGCAGGAAAATAGGAATTAATTCTGAAATTGTATGAAATCAAAACTGCTTATAATTATGAAATAAAAGCCTATTTATTGGCTGCAACGAAAACATATTCCTAATCGAAAACTCAACCCTAAATAGAGTTCTAAACAAATAAAGAAAGAAAAAACCAAAAAGGAAAAAACCGAAAAACTTCCCGGAAAGGCCTTAAAAACCATGGTTTTCAGACCCGGACCGGTCATCAAACCGGTGAAGGGATGGATTCATGGATTTTGGATTAAACCGGAATCGAACCGGATTTAATAAATATATTAAAATATTAAAATATTTTTATTTTTATTTTTATAATATATGAAAATTTGAACATTTTTATTATAATTCTTTAAATTTAAGCATTTCAAACTCAATATAGTAATTAAAAAAGCTCAATTTATGAAATATAGTTTTTGTAGTTACAATTAAATGTCAATTTAGTTTAAAATAATTTAAAAATACAAAATATATTTTATTTTAATTAAAACACCTTAAAATAATAACTTAGATTTTATATTTAAATAATTTTTTTAAAAAAAAAGTCTGGCCGAACCGGAAAACCGGTCCGGTTTTCGGTTTCAGTTTGTCCGTCTGGTCCGACCGGAAGTTGACCGGTTGTTGACCAGAGTGAAAACCGGATACAAACCGATCGGCCGATCTGGTCCGGTTTCACAACTATGTTAAAAACATAAATCACATTTTTGAGGCCCTAAACGACCTTTTTGGCCAAAAAGCAATGGACATCACAGTTTATGCTATGAGTTTTGATCGTTGGCCCGTTTCCAATAAAATTAGGGTCCAAAAACGTGAAAAACTGATTGCTGCAACTTTAACTTATTTACGGTTCTGTTACTTTTCCAAAAACAACAAAACTTGTTCTTCAATTGCATCAATCTGGTTTCCAGAATTATAGAAATTTGGAAAAAATGATGTAAACACATAAAATCCAATCCAGAAAGCTGCAAACAGATTAAGACCTATTAGAAATTACCTTTGGAGCTTGTTTCCAGTCTAAAGATCAAAGAAAACCAAGTCTTTAAACTTGAAATCCAAAATTAACCAAACTTGAACTTTGTGAATTCAATAGAGAAATTCCCAAATTCAGCTCCAAAATCCATGATTCCAACTGCAAATAGGTCTCTGCTAGTAAAGGTAAGGATTGGAAAATGATTTTGGCGAGTGAATTACCGAGTTTAGATTAAGTTTTGGTGAATTGAGTTTGTGAAGTTTTGAGTTGGTGTTCTTCCTCTTCTCTGTTTTCTCTCTGTTTTTCTATGTTTTTCTTTCTGTTTCTTTGTTTTCCCTAATTCCCCGTAATACTCCGTAATTCTCAGTTTTAGAGCTTCCTTCAATCAAAAGGAAACTAAAAAATGTCGGTACTCTGTAATTTTCATTGTCAACCTCGCAAAGCACCACCTGTCTCTGTTTCTAGACAAATTGGTGACTCAACAACACTCTTACGGATATAGCAACTACATCCATATGGCTGTTCCTATACCCGTACGGGTATAGTTCCTTTTTCAACCCTATATTCAGATTTTCCTTAGATTTGGTTCAAGTTCGGTTAAATTGATATCATCGCTTCAAGACTTAGTTTTCTTAGAGATTCATACACTAAGGTTAATTATCTCGGCTTTCATCAAAGAAGTCGGAAAAATCCGGTGCTCACAGCTGTGCACAAGTTTTTTTTTTTGTATAAACTACAGGTTGAGATAATCATGTTCAGGACTTTGTCACAATTAAGGCACATTACCCTCCCAGCGGATGTAATTAGTGAGATCCAAACCTGAGTTTCCTCCCACATACTTAGCTCATAGGGGTCTATTTCACCCAGTAGCTTGTGTTTTTCTGAATAATCCTCCTCAAGATATATTGGTAAATTTTGCAATATGATTTAATGCAATGATCCCTCTTGCTATTAAAAAAACTAAAATTTATAAATAAAATAAAATTAATTAATTAATTAATCTTCCTCTATAATTAATTTTATTTAATATTAATTTTATTTTTCAATAGTTTAGAAGAAAATTTGACTTCACACAATAATATCTTTAATAAGGTCATCAAACGCTATTGTTATCAGAAAAAAAAAAAAAAAAAAAAATTTATACATCAAACAAACAAACATTTAGACTTTTCAAACATGCACCCATTTATCAAAGGACGGGATAAGAGAATCACATTGTGCCACTTTTTTTTTTTTTTGGCCACTTTGTCTTTTACATCTTTAATTTGCAAAATTGTCATTTATCTTCTTTTTCCACAGGATTTATATATATTTGGTAGTAGGGTTTACTTCCAACTAAGAAAAGCATGAGACAATCAACAAATAAGTTACTCCAAAGAAGAGTTTGTAAATTGTGTAGATGATCACTTGTTTAAGCTTAGTAAACAATAATTGAACATTCCTATATTGTTGTATATCTAGATGATCTAGCCTAGAGCTCAACCTAAGGAGGATGGATATAGTCAAAAAGCAATCAACAATTTAAATACAGAAGACTAATACAAGAACTATTTGACCACACTACTCTAATCCACTAAGGTGTTGTCTATTATGAGATAATATGGAATGTAATCAAGTATGTAACTGGATGAAAGTTGGACTTGAATGGTTCTTCCCTTCAATTCTATTACAATCTTCACTACGGCACCTAATGTCCATTAACCGTTGTTTTATCAGTTGAATGTTCATTTGAATGTTGTCTTGTCCACTGAATGCTGATCTGACTATAACATTTTAAATTTACCCTTTGACCTCTATTTTATCTACTGAATACTTATTTAGTCCATGTTCTATGCATTGAGTAGCCATTTGATCCTTTTTATATCATTTTGAATCTATCTCAACTAACATGTGTCCAAAATTATGGATCCTTAACATTTATTACCAGTCTTACTGTCCTAATGAGACGTTTGATATAAGAATATTCCACCTAAATATAAAAGGAATATTGTCTCAATTTGAGACTTCTCGAAAAGGATAATATAGTAATTCTATGCATTTAATTTGAGGACAAAAACGCAATGTACATTTTAAATTCTTTAATGTCCATGATGCCCTTCAAATTCATACTCGGATAATGCTTTCCAATTTAAAATCTTGAATTTTGTGAAGTTAAAACCCAAACTCCATTAATTACTATTGCATTACCAATGTAGAGCCTTGTGCACGACTTTTGGCATGCTAAACTCAATTTATATTACGTATGTCAATCTATATTGTGACGATTATGACTTAATTTATTTTTATAATACTTTCTAATAAAAAAATTAAAAACTTATTTCATGCTTATTGAATATAAAGGATAAATATATAAATAATTTTTTTGGTGAAGCAAATTTGTAAAGTTGTATTCAAAAAATAAAATCTGAATAACCATGGATGTTCTTATTTTTATCCAAAAAATAAAATTTATCTCTTATAAGATTTTTTCAAATTAATTTATTAATTAGTATCTTTTTATGTATTACAGTGGTCAATTCGCACATATATTTTAAGATTATTAAGTTTTGTGTCAGTCAACTATTTAATATCTTACAATTTAAAAGTATATAAAAATACAAATTACCCTTTTGGGACTGTTTGGTTAGAAAATATTTCAATCAGGAATTGGAATGGGAATGGTTATTTCCCATTCTTAGTATTTCATTGAATCAAATTAGGTATGGAAAGGGAATCTCATTTTCCAAGGTACAGGAGTCACGATTGGTTCCCACCTTTCCACCATTACTCGTGATTGATTCCCCCTTAATCCACTAATTTCCTATATATTTTTTTAATAATGTTTATTTTATTAGTTGGCTAACAAGCACGCCCAAAAAAGGGTCACCCACTGTCTACTAATATTTTATGTTTTCAATATGCTTTTAATAAAATTAAATTAAAAAAATTATTATGAGTTTCAATAGAAGAAAAAATAATAAAAAATAAAAAATGTTAGATTCTGGTTCCAGACTAAACCAAATAAATTGTTATATTGTGATTCTGATTATGATTCTGTATCATTCCGATTTCAATTCCATATTATTTCGATTCCGATTCTAAAGTTTAAACCAAACACCTTCTTAGTTGTACAAAAAAAAAAAAAAAAAAAAAAAAATCTTTTAATTTTTAAATGGAAAAAATTTCAAAAACCACTTATATGGTTCCACCCTCAGACAAATCAAGAATTGTGTTTTTTTTTTTTATCAAAAAGATGACTTGTGGTTTCAAAAGTTAACAAAAAAAAAAAGGGAAAACTAGTATTTTTTCATTCAAAAATGATGATGTGACATATTTTCAAAATTTTTCGCAAGAGCCTATTGTTTTTTTACTAACTAATTCAAAAATTTTCGGTTCAAAATTGATAAAAATGCTCTCTTATATGTCATGATTTAATGCTAGTTATCTTTTTTTTTTTTTTTTTTGCAAATCTTTGAAATCACAAGTCCTTTTTTTGATTAAAAAAAAACATAATCCTTGATCTATTAAAGAATGGAAGCACAAGAGTGGAACCGTAAGGGTGATTTTTTAAGTTTCCCTTTTTTAAATTTAACAAAAATACTCTAAATAAAATTTTTGCACCATATACACACCAACATTTTCATGGTAGTGTGTATTCATTCTGAAAGTAGAAAAAAAATCTTTTATTATTATTTTTTTTCATTTTTTATTATTTAATATATATAGTATATCTTCGAACTAAAACCCATTATATTTTATTATGAATCTTGATCACTTTAAGAATTTTATGTAAAGATTTGAATACTTTTCGACTCTTTTTGTGATTTTTTCCTTGAAAAATCTTGATCGCATTTAATGTGTGCCTCCCAACCCAAATATAAGGTTACAAAAGTAATTTTAATTGATCCTCAATTTTAATAATTTTGAGCACCCTTCTTTAGCACTACTCATATAAAAGTAGATGTTTTATAATTTAGAGTCATGCTAAAGACTTTTGCAAGTCTCCTTGCCAGACTTTGACTTGACTTTGTTAACCGTGCTCAATAGTTTTTGCTAAAGACTTGTGCTTGTGCAAGTCTCCTTGCCATACTTTGACTGACTTTGTTAACCGTGTTTAATGTTTTATAGTTTAGAGTCATGCTGATGACTTGTGTAAGTCTCCTCGCCCTACTTTGACTGACTTTGTTAACCGTGTATAATTAATGTTTTATAGTTAATTGATGGGTCATTTTCCTTGTATTTCAGACTATATTTTTAAGTTTACTTTTCCCGTTAAAATAAAAAATAAAAAAAAAAAGTTTACTTTAACATTTGAATAGATTTTGACCCACTTATTTGGCTTTTTTTCTTTCACCTGTTGACTTTAGGGGTGAGCAAAACCGAACTAATGTCCAAAATATATGTGTGTGTGTGTGAGAGATACCATATTGATAATTTATCTATAATCCAACCGGTTCCAAGTCTTGATTTGATTTTTGCTGATATTTGGGAACTGAAAGGATCAACCGGATTTTACCAAGTTCAAAATGAAAATTTTCAAGTTTGTTGATTAAAGTACTATAGATTCTGGTGTAGAATCTTGAAATCTTTTTGGTAGTGGTATATTTTTATTAATTAATAATGCAAAAAAAGAAAAAAAAATCATAGATGATATAAAATTGCTGAAAAAATAAAAAATTTGCAAGTTTGTTAATTAAAATACGATGAATTTTGGTGTAGAAGCTTAGAATTTTTTTCGGATTGTGAATATATCTTTTTAATTAATAATGCAAAAAATAAAAAAAAATCATAAAAAATAGAATAATTATTGATAAATATCTGAAAAATACATGCATATTATATAATAACTTTACAACAAGTTTTAAAAATTTGGATATTTTTTGGCAATTTTTCTTTTTTTTATGATTTTTTTTATTTTTTTTGCATTATTAATTAATAAAAATATACCTACTTCCCAAAAAATTCAAAACTTTCACACCAAGGTCTATTGTACTTAACAAACAAACTTGAAAAATTTCAGGTGAAATTTTGAAAGATGAGAGGGTTTCAGGGGAGTGTATTGGATGATAAACTCTTGATAAATAAAATCGTCAAAACACGTGTTATGTTTTTATACCTTTTGAAACATAACTCTTAATCTCCAAATCGGTCAAACCACATATTTTTTTTTTATATTTTTCCCTAAAATTTAAGCACCACAAAGCACTTTACAATTTTGGACATTACCAAACTCAGGTTCGAAGAGACCAAACATGCAAAATATATATATCCAAGCCTAACATTAAGAGAGTGGACTTAATGGATACCCGGCTTAATAAATAGGTTTAGATTAAAACACTGAACACCATTGCTATAAAAAATAAAATATATGCTATCAAACAAACATCAAGACTTCTCAAACAAGCACCTAAATATCACGAGATACGTGAATCAAATGGTTCCGCTTATTTTGTTGCAATTGTGTCTATTCAGTCTTTAATTTGCAAAATTGTCTTTTATCTTCTTCTTTTTCCACAGGATTTATATATATTTGCAAAAGCATAAGACAATCAACAAATAGGTTACTGGAAAGAAGAGCTTGCAAATTGTGAAACGATTACTTGATTGAACATTCTGATAACAGTATATCCAGAAGATCTAGTGAAGAGTTGAACTTAAGGAGGATGGATACAATCAAAACCAATCAAAAATTTAAATAAAGGATATAGTATGAGAATTATTCAGCAGCAACCCTATCTATTAGGCCGTCATCCTATCCACTGGATGCTCATTTGATTATATTATCCACTAAATTGCTTATTTGGTCATGTCATTCTCTTTTAGCCTTTATCTTATCTACTAATGTTCATTTGGTCTTATTATTTCAAAGTTACCTTTTTTGTGGTCTCTGTATCCACTGAATACCCATTTGACCATTTTTCTATTTACCGAATGCCCATTTGACCGTTCTATATTATTTTGGATTCACATCAACTAAGATTTGCTCAAAATTATGATTAAAATGCTAATTTTTGTTGAAATATGTCAGAAATGATACAGCTATGGGCGACAAGGATAAGGTTAAAGCATATTATCCAAATGAAAATTCTGTAAATATAACACGGCTAAAAAGGTGTTTTGCGTACAGAAGACTTACAAGTCTTACTGCTGCCCCACTACCTAGTGTGAAGTTTGATATAAGATTATTCCTCCAAAACATAAAACTAGATGTTTTATAGTCCTGCCAATGACTTGTGCAAGTCTCCTTGCCCCACTTTCACTTTCACTTTTTCTTTCACTTTCACTGTCTTGTTAACCGTGCTTAATGCGTTAATTAATTGATGGGTCGTTTTCATTGCAGTTGATTTAGACCATATTTTTAAGTTGGAAACGTTATTCAAACCCAACCAGAGAGATAATCGATGAGGTTTTTGGTTTGTGATTCGATCGAACCAATTTCAACTGTTAGTTTAAACTGCATATTTATTTTTATTTTAAAAAATATCATTTAATTATTAATACAACTAATTTGTGGTCTAACCGGCTGTTGAACCATCCAGTTTGCTGATTTTACCATAGGTTGAACCATTTTAGATCGGGTTTTTACTAAAATCGTAATTTTTTTCTAACCGATTGGACCTATAACCGGTTTACAGTTTAACCAATTAAACCAATGATCCGGTTCGGTTCTGATAACATTGAGTTTAACGTTAGCGTTTGAATGATGATTTTGATCCATCCTGTCCACTGTTTACATTATTATGCCAAACCTTTAATTTTTAACAGTTTGAAAGAGGTGGCTGAGATTCAAATCCAGATTACTTAAGAACACATAGTTCACTTTCACTTACACTGACCAATTGGACAAAGACTAATTGGTTTGTGCCTGCCAGACTTGAAGAATCAAATTATCAAAATAGAAACTGGAATACGATATACATATTTATACTTTATACTGGATGGCAGCTTTTAGAAATATTAATAAAGTAATTTTCCAAATTTATAATTCATAGTAGTTTTCATCATATTAATAAACTATAAATTTGATGCGTGTCGAAAAAAATAAAAATTCCTACTCTTGAAAACCAAAATCCCTAGTTATTATGGGGTAAGATCAGGTTCAAAAAATTGGTTGAACTAAAATTTAACAAATAAAAGTAAAAAAAAAAAAAAAAAAAGTGTGTTTTGTAAAATAACAAAAGTTAATCAATGAAAAATATATATAAGAATAATTCCAGCTAGAAGGTAAGTTCGAGTCTTGAATTTAACCACTTGATCATATAATAATAATAACTTTATACTATTTAAAAAAACTAGTTATCACTCAAAAAAACATGATATCAGATATCTAGATATGTGTTCAGAAACTTGTTTGAAATTGTTTAATTGAATAGGATTAGTAAGAACTTTTTTTAATTATTTACCTAATTTCAAGTAAGTTTCAGAATTTAATTCAATAACAGAATTTAATTCAATAAAAAACATTAACATATAAAAAATATACTAATTCTACTCAACAATCACACAAACATGATTATTTAAAGCACAAAAATTTAGTTCACAGTATAGATTAAAAATTTATCCATAACTAATTATGTTATTTGCTACTTAGATCAAGTGAAATAAATAATTAAGCATTTAAACACCAAATTAGAAAATTAATGACAAGTAAATAATTAAATCAAGAATTCAGTTAAATCATGCAATACGAATAAGAACAAAATAAAATTGATTACTTAAAATTGATGAAGAAAAGTAGACGCAAATGATTTCACAATTAATTGATTATTCCAGACCGAATTCCCCCAATCTAAAGCTTAGGGTTTAGCTCTTTATGGCAAAAACAAAACACTAAAGAGAACATCTAGAAAGAACAACTAAAAATAGGTGAATTGAAAGATCATTCATGTTCTCGCTTTATTTTTCTAGAAAAGACAAAATTAAGGAAAGAGACATAAAAGAAAATAACCCTAATTAGAATTTATTATAAAAATCTTATTTAATCGAGAAATAAAGTAAAAAGTATATGTTCACGAGTCGGGCTTGGACGGGCCAGGTTGGGCCTGGTAGGTCTAAGTAGAGAAACATTAAGCCTAAGCCCAGCCAGGCTTAAATTTAAGCGATCTGGCAAAAAAAGCAGATTCCGAGTCCAGCATAGCCTACCCAATAATAATACATATAACATTAAAATTATACAATAATATAATATAATTTATAGAACAGTAAAAGGTGGGCCTAGCCCGCCCGATATTTGTGTTCCCTGGCCACCCCTAAAATAAGCAGGCTTTTGTAGGTTTAGGCTCAGGCTCAGGCTCGAGCCAGACTTTTCAATTTTTATCTGGCCAAGCCAGACCCAAGGCAGGTGGGTTTTAGCGGGCCTATGTACCCATGGACAGGTATAATCGTAAACAAACTAAAAGTTGATACAAATATAATAAATCGAATTAATAAACTTTCTAATCCAATAAAAACACTCCACAGTTCGAATTTCCCTTAAGCCACGATCATGAATTAAGAACCGTTAGCTTTTTAGGCTTCTTTTCCATATCAATAACACACCATAACCATGTTCATGGGTTAAAATTCACAGTTCACCATCTTTTGCACTTCAATCTTTAAAAGTAAAACTTTAAACTTCAAAATGAAATATGTTTCCAAAACACCTACAAAGCATAAAAATGAATAAATATAGAAATAAATAAATAAGTAAGTATTTAAACATCTAATTAGAAAAATAATGACAAGTAAATAATTAAATCAAGAATTCAATTAAATCATGCAATACGAATAAGAACAAAATAAAATTGATTACTTAAAATTGATGGAGAAAAGTAGACACAAATGATTTCACAATTAATTGATTATTCCATACCGAATTCCCCCAATCTAAAACTTAGAGTTTAGCTCTTTATGGCAAAAACAAAACATCAAAGAGAACATCTAGAAAGAACAACTAAAAATGGGTGAATTGAAAGATCATTCGTGTTCTTGCTTTATTTTTCTAGGTTAGACAAAATTAAGGAAAGAGACATAAAAGAAAATAACCCTAATTAGAATTTATTATAGAAATCTTATTTAATCGAGAAATAAAGTAAAAAGTATATGTTCACAAGTCGGGCTTGGACAGGCTCAGGTTGGGCCTGGTGGGTCTAAGTAAAGAAACACTGAGCCTAAGCCCAGCCTGCTTTAAATTTAGGCGGTCGGACAAAAAAAGCAGATCCCAATAACATTAAAATTATACAATAATATAATATAATTTATAGAATAGTAAAAGGTGGGCCTAGCCCGCCCGATATTTGTGTTCCCTGGCCACCCCTAAAATAAGCAGGCTTTTGTAGGTTTAGGCTCAGGCTCAGGCTCGAGCCAGACTTTTCAATTTTTATCTGGCCAAGCCAGACCCAAGGCAGGTGGGTTTTAGCGGGCCTATGTACCCATGGACTGGTATAATCGTAAACAAACTAAAAGTTGATACAAATATAATAAATCTAATTAATAAACCTTCTAATCCAATAAAAACACTCCACAGTTCGAATTTCCCTTAAGCCACAATCTTGAATTAAGAACCGTTAGCTTTTTAGGCTTCTTTTCTATATCAATAACACACCATAACCATGTTCATGGGTGAAAATTCACAGTTCACCATCTTTTGCACTTCAATCTGTAAAAGTAAAACTTTAAACTTCAAAATGAAATATGTTTCCAAAACACCTACAAAGCATAAAAATGAATAAATATAGAAATAAATAAATAATTAAGTATTTAAACATCTGATTAGAAAATTAATGACAAGTAAATAATTAAATCAAGAATTCAATTAAATCATGCAATACGAATAAGAACAAAATAAAATTGATTACTTAAAATTGATGAAGAAAAGTAGACAAAAATGATTTCACAATTAATTGATTATTCCATACCGAATTCCCCCAATCTAAAACTTAGAGTTTAGCTCTTTATGGCAAAAACAAAACATCAAAGAGAACATCTAGAAAGAACAACTAAAAATGGGTGAATTGAAAGATCATTCGTGTTCTTGCTTTATTTTTCTAGGTTAGACAAAATTGAGGAAAGAGACATAAAAGAAAATAACCCTAATTAGAATTTATTATAGAAATCTTATTTAATCGAGAAATAAAGTAAAAAGTATATGTTTACAAGTTGGGCTTGGACAGGCTCAGGTTGTGCCTGGTGGGTCTAAGTAAAGAAACACTGAGCCTAAGCCCAGCCTGCCTTAAATTTAGGCGGTCGGACAAAAAAAGCAGATCCCAATAACATTAAAATTATACAATAATATAATATAATTTATAGAATAGTAAAAGGTGGGCCTAGCCCGCCCTATATTTGTGTTCCCTGGCCACCCCTAAAATAAGCAGGCTTTTGTAGGTTTAGGCTCTGGCTCAGGCTCGAGCCAGACTTTTCAATTTTTATCTGGCCAAGCCAGTCCCAAGGAAGGTGGGTTTTGGCAGGCCTATGTACCCATGGACAGGTATAATCATAAACAAACTAAGAGTTGATACAAATATAATAAATCTAATTAATAAACCTTCTAATCCAATAAAAACACTCCACAGTTCAAATTTCCCTTAAGCCACGATCATGAATTAAGAACCGTTAGCTTTTTAGGCTTCTTTTCTATATCAATAACACACCATAACCATGTTCATGGGTTAAAATTCACAGTTCACCATCTTTTGCACTTCAATCTTTAAAAGTAAAACTTTAAACTTCAAAATGAAATATGTTTCCAAAACACCTACAAAGCATAAAAATGAATGAATATAGAAATAAATAAATAATTAAGTATTTAAACATCTAATTAGAAAATTAATGACAAGTAAATAATTAAATCAAGAATTCAATTAAATCATGCAATACGAATAAGAACAAAATAAAATTGATTACTTAAAATTGATGAAGAAAAGTAGACACAAATGATTTCACAATTAATTGATTATTCCATACCGAATTCCCCCAATCTAAAACTTAGAGTTTAGCTCTTTATGGCAAAAACAAAACATCAAAGAGAACATCTAGAAAGAACAACTAAAAATGGGTGAATGGAAAGATCATTCGTGTTCTTGCTTTATTTTTCTAGGTTAGACAAAATTAAGGAAAGAGACATAAAAGAAAGTAACCCTAATTAGAATTTATTATAGAAATCTTATTTAATCGAGAAATAAAGTAAAAAGTATATGTTCACAAGTCGGGCTTGGACAGGCTCAGGTTGGGCCTGGTGGGTCTAAGTAAAGAAACACTGAGCCTAAGCCCAGCCTGCTTTAAATTTAGGCGGTCGGACAAAAAAAGCAAATCCCAATAACATTAAAATTATACAATAATATAATATAATTTATAGAATAGTAAAAGGTGGGCCTAGCCCGCCCGATATTTGTGTTCCCTGGCCACCCCTAAAATAAGCAGGCTTTTGTAGGTTTAGGCTCAGGCTCAGGCTCGAGCCAGACTTTTCAATTTTTATCTGGCCAAGCCAGACCCAAGGCAGGTGGGTTTTAGCGGGCCTATGTACCCATGGACAGGTATAATCGTAAACAAACTAAAAGTTGATACAAATATAATAAATCTAATTAATAAACCTTCTAATCCAACAAAAACACTCCATAGTTCGAATTTCCCTTAAGCCACGATCATGAATTAAGAACCGTTAGCTTTTTAGGCTTCTTTTCTATATCAATAACACACCATAACCATGTTCATGGGTTAAAATTCACAGTTCACCATCTTTTGCACTTCAATCTTTAAAAGTAAAACTTTAAACTTCAAAATGAAATATGTTTCCAAAACACGTACAAAGCACAAAAATGAATAAATATAGAAATAAATAAATAATTAAGTATTTAAACATCTAATTAGAAAATTAATGACAAGTAAATAATTAAATTAAGAATTCAATTAAATCATGCAATACGAATAAGAACAAAATAAAATTGATTACTTAAAATTGATGAAGAAAAGTAAACACAAATGATTTCACAATTAATTGATTATTCCATACCGAATTCCCCCAATCTAAAACTTAGAGTTTAGCTCTTTATGGCAAAAACAAAACATCAAAGAGAACATCTAGAAAGAACAACTAAAAATGGGTGAATTGAAAGATCATTCGTGTTCTTGCTTTATTTTTCTAGGTTAGACAAAATTAAGGAAAGAGACATAAAAGAAAATAACCCTAATTAGAATTTATTATAGAAATCTTATTTAATCGAGAAATAAAGTAAAAAGTATATGTTTACAAGTTGGGCTTGGACAGGCTCAGGTTGTGCCTGGTGGGTCTAAGGAAAGAAACACTGAGCCTAAGCCCAGCCTGCCTTAAATTTAGGCGGTCGGACAAAAAAAGCAGATCCCAATAACATTAAAATTATACAATAATATAATATAATTTATAGAATAGTAAAAGGTGGGCCTAGCCCGCCCTATATTTGTGTTCCCTGGCCACCCCTAAAATAAGCAGGCTTTTGTAGGTTTAGGCTTAGGCTCAGGCTCGAGCCAGACTTTTCAATTTTTATCTGGTCAAGCCAGTCCCAAGGCGGGTGGGTTTTGGTGGGCCTATGTACCCATGGACAGGTATAATCGTAAACAAACTAAAAGTTGATACAAATATAATAAATCTAATTAATAAACCTTCTAATCCAATAAAAACACTCCACAGTTCGAATTTCCCTTAAGCCACGATCATGAATTAAGAACCGTTAGCTTTTTAGGCTTCTTTTCTATATCAATAACACACCATAACCATGTTCATGGGTTAAAATTCACAGTTCACCATCTTTTGCACTTCAATCTTTAAAAGTAAAACTTTAAACTTCAAAATGAAATATGTTTCCAAAACACCTAAAAAGCATAAAAATGAATAAATATAGAAATAAATAAATAATTAAGTATTTAAACATCTAATTAGAAAATTAATGACAAGTAAATAATTAAATCAAGAATTCAATTAAATCATGCAATACGAATAAGAACAAAATAAAATTGATTACTTAAAATTGATGAAGAAAAGTAGACACAAATGATTTCACAATTAATTGATTATTCGATACCGAATTCCCCCAATCTAAAACTTAGAGTTTAGCTCTTTATGGCAAAAACAAAACATCAAAGAGAACATCTGGAAAGAACAACTAAAAATGGGTGAATTGAAAGATCATTCGTGTTCTTGCTTTATTTTTCTAGGTTAGACAAAATTAAGGAAAGAGACATAAAAGAAAATAACCCTAATTAGAATTTGTTATAGAAATCTTATTTAATCGAGAAATAAAGTAAAAAGTATATGTTCACAAGTCGGGCTTGGACAGGCTCAGGTTGGGCCTGGTGGGTCTAAGTAAAGAAACACTGAGCCTAAGCCCAGCCTGCTTTAAATTTAGGCGGTCGGACAAAAAAAGCAGATCCCAATAACATTAAAATTATACAATAATATAATATAATTTATAGAATAGTAAAAGGTGGGCCTAGCCCGCCCGATATTTGTGTTCCCTGGCCACCCCTAAAATAAGCAGGCTTTTGTAGGTTTAGGCTCAGGCTCAGGCTCGAGCCAGACTTTTCAATTTTTATCTGGCCAAGCCAGACCCAAGGCAGGTGGGTTTTAGCGGGCCTATGTACCCATGGACAGGTATAATCGTAAACAAACTAAAAGTTGATACAAATATAATAAATCTAATTAATAAACCTTCTAATCCAATAAAAACACTCCACAGTTCGAATTTCCCTTAAGCCACGATCTTGAATTAAGAACCGTTAGCTTTTTAGGCTTCTTTTCTATATCAATAACACACCATAACCATGTTCATGGGTTCAAATTCACAGTTCACCATCTTTTGCACTTCAATCTGTAAAAGTAAAACTTTAAACTTCAAAATGAAATATGTTTCCAAAACACCTACAAAGCATAAAAATGAATAAATATAGAAATAAATAAATAATTAAGTATTTAAACATCTGATTAGAAAATTAATGACAAGTAAATAATTAAATCAAGAATTCAATTAAATCATGCAATACGAATAAGAACAAAATAAAATTGATTACTTAAAATTGATGAAGAAAAGTAGACAAAAATGATTTCACAATTAATTGATTATTCCATACCGAATTCCCCCAATCTAAAACTTAGAGTTTAGCTCTTTATGGCAAAAACAAAACATCAAAGTGAACATCTAGAAAGAACAACTAAAAATGGGTGAATTGAAAGATCATTCGTGTTCTTGCTTTATTTTTCTAGGTTAGACAAAATTGAGGAAAGAGACATAAAAGAAAATAACCCTAATTAGAATTTATTATAGAAATCTTATTTAATCGAGAAATAAAGTAAAAAGTATATGTTTACAAGTCAGGCTTGGACAGGCTCAGGTTGTGCCTGGTGGGTCTAAGTAAAGAAACACTGAGCCTAAGCCCAACCTGCCTTAAATTTAGGCGGTCGGACAAAAAAAGCAGATCCCAATAGTATTAAAATTATACAATAATATAATATAATTTATAGAATAGTAAAAGGTGGGCCTATCCCGCCCTATATTTGTGTTCCCTGGCCACCCCTAAAATGAGCAGGCTTTTGTAGGTTTAGGCTTAGGCTCAGGCTCGAGCCAGACTTTTCAATTTTTATCTGGCCAAGCCAGTCCCAAGGCAGGTGGGTTTTGGCGGGCCTATGTACCCATGGACAGGTATAATCGTAAACAAACTAAAAGTTGATAAAAATATAATAAATCTAATTAATAAACCTTCTAATCCAATAAAAACACTCCACAGTTCGAATTTCCCTTAAGTCACGATCATGAATTAAGAACCGTTAGCTTTTTAGGCTTCTTTTCTATATCAATAACACACCATAACCATGTTCATGGGTTAAAATTCACAGTTCACCATCTTTTGCACTTCAATCTTGAAAAGTAAAACTTTAAACTTCAAAATGAAATATGTTTCCAAAACAACTACAAAGCATAAAAATGAATAAATATAGAAATAAATAAATAATTATGTATTTAAACATCTAATTAGAAAATTAATGACAAGTAAATAATTAAATCAAGAATTCAATTAAATCATGCAATACGAATAAGAACAAAATAAAATTGATTACTTAAAATTGATGAAGAAAAGTAGACACAAATGATTTCACAATTAATTGATTATTCAATAACGAATTCCCCCAATCTAAAACTTAGAGTTTAGCTCTTTATGGCAAAAACAAAACATCAAAGAGAACATCTAGAAAGAACAACTAAAAATGGGTGAATGGAAAGATCATTCGTGTTCTTGCTTTATTTTTCTAGGTTAGACAAAATTAAGGAAAGAGACATAAAAGAAAGTAACCCTAATTAGAATTTATTATAGAAATCTTATTTAATCGAGAAATAAAGTAAAAAGTATAAGTTCACAAGTCGGGCTTGGACAGGCTCAGGTTGGGCCTGGTGGGTCTAAGTAAAGAAACACTGAGCCTAAGCCCAGCCTGCTTTAAATTTAGGCGGTCGGACAAAAAAAGCAAATCCCAATAACATTAAAATTATACAATAATATAATATAATTTATAGAATAGTAAAAGGTGGGCCTAGCCCGCCCGATATTTGTGTTCCCTGGCCACCACTAAAATAAGCAGGCTTTTGTAGGTTTAGGCTCAGGCTCAGGCTAGAGCCAGACTTTTCAATTTTTATCTGGCCAAGCCAGACCCAAGGCAGGTGGGTTTTAGCGGGCCTATGTACCCATGGACAGGTATAATCGTAAACAAACTAAAAGTTGGTACAAATATAATAAATCTAATTAATAAACCTTCTAATCCATCAAAAACACTCCATAGTTCGAATTTCCCTTAAGCCACGATCATGAATTAAGAACCGTTAGCTTTTTAGGCTTCTTTTCTATATCAATAACACACCATAACCATGTTCATGGGTTAAAATTCACAGTTCACCATCTTTTGCACTTCAATCTTTAAAAGTAAAACTTTAAACTTCAAAATGAAATATGTTTCCAAAACACCTACAAAGCACAAAAATGAATAAATATAGAAATAAATAAATAATTAAGTATTTAAACATCTAATTAGAAAATTAATGACAAGTAAATAATTAAATCAAGAATTCAATTAAATCATGCAATACGAATAAGAACAAAATAAAATTGATTACTTAAAATTGAAGAAGAAAAGTAGACACAAATGATTTCACAATTAATTGATAATTCCATACCGAATTCCCCCAATCTAAAACTTAGAGTTTAGCTCTTTATGGCAAAAACAAAACATCAAAGAGAACATCCAGAAAGAACAACTAAAAATGGGTGAATTGAAAGATCATTCGTGTTCTTGCTTTATTTTTCTAGGTTAGACAAAATTAAGGAAAGAGACATAAAAGAAAATAACCCTAATTAGAATTTATTATAGAAATCTTATTTAATCAAGAAATAAAGTAAAAAGTATATGTTTACAAGTTGGGCTTGGACAGGCTCAGGTTGTGCCTGGTGGGTCTAAGTAAAGAAACACTGAGCCTAAGCCCAGCCTGCCTTAAATTTAGGCGGTCGGACAAAAAAAGCAGATCCCAATAACATTAAAATTATACAATAATATAATATAATTTATAGAATAGTTAAAGGTGGGCCTATCCCGCCCTATATTTGTGTTCCCTGGCCACCCCTAAAATAAGCAGGCTTTTGTAGGTTTAGGCTTAGGCTCAGGCTCGAGCCAGACTTTTCAATTTTTATCTGGCCAAGCCAGTCCCAAGGCAGGTGGGTTTTGGCGGGCCTATGTACCCATGGACAGGTATAATCGTAAACAAACTAAAAGTTGATACAAATATAATAAATCTAATTAATAAACCTTCCAATCCAATAAAAACACTCCACAGTTCGAATTTCCCTTAAGCCATTATCATGAATTAAGAACCGTTAGCTTTTTAGGCTTCTTTTCTATATCAATAACACACCATAACCATGTTCATGGGTTAAAATTCACAGTTCACCATCTTTTGCACTTCAATCTTTAAAAGTAAAACTTTAAACTTCAAAATGAAATATGTTTCCAAAACACCTAAAAAGCATAAAAATGAATAAATATAGAAATAAATAAATAATTAAGTATTTAAACATCTAATTAGAAAATTAATGACAAGTAAATAATTAAATCAAGAATTCAATTAAATCATGCAATACGAATAAGAACAAAATAAAATTGATTACTTAAAATTGATGAAGAAAAGTAGACACAAATGATTTCACAATTAATTGATTATTCGATACCGAATTCCCCCAATCTAAAACTTAGAGTTTAGCTCTTTATGGCAAAAACAAAACATCAAAGAGAACATCTGGAAAGAACAACTAAAAATGGGTGAATTGAAAGATCATTCGTGTTCTTGCTTTATTTTTCTAGGTTAGACAAAATTAAGGAAAGAGACATAAAAGAAAATAACCCTAATTAGAATTTATTATAGAAATCTTATTTAATCGAGAAATAAAGTAAAAAGTATATGTTCACAAGTCGGGCTTGGACAGGCTCAGGTTGGGCCTGGTGGGTCCAAGTAAAGAAACACTGAGCCTAAGCCCAGCCTGCTTTAAATTTAGGCGGTCGGACAAAAAAAGCAGATCCCAATAACATTAAAATTATACAATAATATAATATAATTTATAGAATAGTAAAACGTGGGCCTAGCCCGCCCGATATTTGTGTTCCCTGGCCACCACTAAAATAAGCAGGCTTTTGTAGGTTTAGGCTCAGGCTCAGGCTAGAGCCAGACTTTTCAATTTTTATCTGGCCAAGCCAGACCCAAGGCAGGTGGGTTTTAGCGGGCCTATGTACCCATGGACAGGTATAATCGTAAACAAACTAAAAGTTGGTACAAATATAATAAATCTAATTAATAAACCTTCTAATCCAACAAAAACACTCCATAGTTCGAATTTCCCTTAAGCCACGATCATGAATTAAGAACCGTTAGCTTTTTAGGCTTCTTTTCTATATCAATAACACACCATAACCATGTTCATGGGTTAAAATTCACAGTTCACCATCTTTTGCACTTCAATCTTTAAAAGTAAAACTTTAAACTTCAAAATGAAATATGTTTCCAAAACACCTACAAAGCACAAAAATGAATAAATATAGAAATAAATAAATAATTAAGTATTTAAACATCTAATTAGAAAATTAATGACAAGTAAATAATTAAATCAAGAATTCAATTAAATCATGCAATACGAATAAGAACAAAATAAAATTGATTACTTAAAATTGAAGAAGAAAAGTAGACACAAATGATTTCACAATTAATTGATAATTCCATACCGAATTCCCCCAATCTAAAACTTAGAGTTTAGCTCTTTATGGCAAAAACAAAACATCAAAGAGAACATCTAGAAAGAACAACTAAAAATGGGTGAATTGAAAGATCATTCGTGTTCTTGCTTTATTTTTCTAGGTTAGACAAAATTAAGGAAAGAGACATAAAAGAAAATAACCCTAATTAGAATTTATTATAGAAATCTTATTTAATCAAGAAATAAAGTAAAAAGTATATGTTTACAAGTTGGGCTTGGACAGGCTCAGGTTGTGCCTGGTGGGTCTAAGTAAAGAAACACTGAGCCTAAGCCCAGCCTGCCTTAAATTTAGGCGATCGGACAAAAAAAGCAGATCCCAATAACATTAAAATTATACAATAATATAATATAATTTATAGAATAGTAAAAGGTGGGCCTATCCCGCCCTATATTTGTGTTCCCTGGCCACCCCTAAAATAAGCAGGCTTTTGTAGGTTTAGGCTTAGGCTCAGGCTCGAGCCAGACTTTTCAATTTTTATCTGGCCAAGCCAGTCCCAAGGCAGGTGGGTTTTGGCGGGCCTATGTACCCATGGACAGGTATAATCGTAAACAAACTAAAAGTTGATACAAATATAATAAATCTAATTAATAAACCTTCCAATCCAATAAAAACACTCCACAGTTCGAATTTCCCTTAAGCCACGATCATGAATTAAGAACCGTTAGCTTTTTAGGCTTCTTTTCTATATCAATAACACACCATAACCATGTTCATGGGTTAAAATTCACAGTTCACCATCTTTTGCACTTCAATCTGTAAAAGTAAAACTTTAAACTTCAAAATGAAATATGTTTCCAAAACACCTACAAAGCATAAAAATGAATAAATATAGAAATAAATAAATAATTAAGTATTTAAACATCTGATTAGAAAATTAATGACAAGTAAATAATTAAATCAAGAATTCAATTAAATCATGCAATACGAATAAGAACAAAATAAAATTGATTACTTAAAATTGATGAAGAAAAGTAGACAAAAATGATTTCACAATTAATTGATTATTCCATACCGAATTCCCCCAATCTAAAACTTAGAGTTTAGCTCTTTATGGCAAAAACAAAACATCAAAGAGAACATCTAGAAAGAACAACTAAAAATGGGTGAATTGAAAGATCAGTCGTGTTCTTGCTTTATTTTTCTAGGTTAGACAAAATTGAGGAAAGAGACATAAAAGAAAATAACCCTAATTTGAATTTATTATAGAAATCTTATTTAATCGAGAAATAAAGTAAAAAGTATATGTTTACAAGTCAGGCTTGGACAGGCTCAGGTTGTGCCTGGTGGGTCTAAGTAAAGAAACACTGAGTCTAAGCCCAGCCTGCCTTAAATTTAGGCGGTCGGACAAAAAAAGCAGATCCCAATAACATTAAAATTATACAATAATATAATATAATTTATAGAATAGTAAAAGGTGGGCCTAGCCCGCCCTACATTTGTGTTCCCTGGCCACCCCTAAAATAAGCAGGCTTTTGTAGGTTTAGGCTCTGGCTCAGGCTCGAGCCAGACTTTTCAATTTTTATCTGGCCAAGCCAGTCCCAAGGAAGGTGGGTTTTGGCGGGCCTATGTACCCATGGACAGGTATAATCATAAACAAACTAAGAGTTGATACAAATATAATAAATCTAATTAATAAACCTTCTAATCCAATAAAAACACTCCACAGTTCGAATTTCCCTTAAGCCACGATCATGAATTAAGAACCGTTAGCTTTTTAGGCTTCTTTTCTATATCAATAACACACCATAACCATGTTCATGGGTTAAAATTCACAGTTCACCATCTTTTGCACTTCAATCTTTAAAAGTAAAACTTTAAACTTCAAAATGAAATATGTTTCCAAAACACCTACAAAGCATAAAAATGAATGAATATAGAAATAAATAAATAATTAAGTATTTAAACATCTAATTAGAAAATTAATGACAAGTAAATAATTAAATCAAGAATTCAATTAAATCATGCAATACGAATAAGAACAAAATAAAATTGATTACTTAAAATTGATGAAGAAAAGTAGACACAAATGATTTCACAATTAATTGATTATTCCATACCGAATTCCCCCAATCTAAAACTTAGAGTTTAGCTCTTTATGGCAAAAACAAAACATCAAAGAGAACATCTAGAAAGAACAACTAAAAATGGGTGAATGGAAAGATCATTCGTGTTCTTGCTTTATTTTTCTAGGTTAGACAAAATTAAGGAAAGAGACATAAAAGAAAGTAACCCTAATTAGAATTTATTATAGAAATCTTATTTAATCGAGAAATAAAGTAAAAAGTATATGTTTACAAGTCAGGCTTGGACAGGCTCAGGTTGTGCCTGGTGGGTCTAAGTAAAGAAACACTGAGCCTAAGCCCAGCCTGCCTTAAATTTAGGCGGTCGGACAAAAAAAGCAGATCCCAATAATATTAAAATTATACAATAATATAATATAATTTATAGAATAGTAAAAGGTGGGCCTAGCCCGCCCGATATTTGTGTTCCCTGGCCACCCCTAAAATAAGCAGGCTTTTGTAGGTTTAGGCTCAGGCTCAGGCTCGAGCCAGACTTTTCAATTTTTATCTGGCCAAGCCAGACCCAAGGCAGGTGGGTTTTAGCGGGCCTATGTACCCATGGACAGGTATAATCGTAAACAAACTAAAAGTTGATACAAATATAATAAATCTAATTAATAAACCTTCTAATCCAATAAAAACACTCCACAGTTCGAATTTCCCTTAAGCCACGATCTTGAATTAAGAATCGTTAGCTTTTTAGGCTTCTTTTCTATATCAATAACACACCATAACCATGTTCATGGGTTAAAATTCACAGTTCACCATCTTTTGCACTTCAATCTGTAAAAGTAAAACTTTAAACTTCAAAATGAAATATGTTTCCAAAACACCTACAAAGCATAAAAATGAATAAATATAGAAATAAATAAATAATTAAGTATTTAAACATCTGATTAGAAAATTAATGACAAGTAAATAATTAAATCAAGAATTCAATTAAATCATGCAATACGAATAAGAACAAAATAAAATTGATTACTTAAAATTGATGAAGAAAAGTAGACAAAAATGATTTCACAATTAATTGATTATTCCATACCGAATTCCCCCAATCTAAAACTTAGAGTTTAGCTCTTTATGGCAAAAACAAAACATCAAAGAGAACATCTAGAAAGAACAACTAAAAATGGGTGAATTGAAAGATCATTCGTGTTCTTGCTTTATTTTTCTAGGTTAGACAAAATTGAGGAAAGAGACATAAAAGAAAATAACCCTAATTAGAATTTATTATAGAAATCTTATTTAATCGAGAAATAAAGTAAAAAGTATATGTTTACAAGTCAGGCTTGGACAGGCTCAGGTTGTGCCTGGTGGGTCTAAGTAAAGAAACACTGAGCCTAAGCCCAGCCTGCCTTAAATTTAGGCGGTCGGGCAAAAAAAGCAGATCCCAATAACATTAAAATTATACAATAATATAATATAATTTATAGAATAGTAAAAGGTGGGCCTAGCCCGCCCTATATTTGTGTTCCCTGGCCACCCCTAAAATAAGCAGGCTTTTGTAGGTTTAGGCTCTGGCTCAGGCTCGAGCCAGACTTTTCAATTTTTATCTGGCCAAGCCAGTCCCAAGGAAGGTGGGTTTTGGCGGGCCTATGTACCCATGGACAGGTATAATCATAAACAAACTAAGAGTTGATACAAATATAATAAATCTAATTAATAAACCTTCTAATCCAATAAAAACACTCCACAGTTCGAATTTCCCTTAAGCCACGATCATGAATTAAGAACCGTTAGCTTTTTAGGGTTCTTTTCTATATCAATAACACACCATAACCATGTTCATGGGTTAAAATTCACAGTTCACCATCTTTTGCACTTCAATCTTTAAAAGTAAAACTTTAAACTTCAAAATGAAATATGTTTCCAAAACACCTACAAAGCATAAAAATGAATAAATATAGAAATAAATAAATAATTAAGTATTTAAACATCTAATTAGAAAATTAATGACAAGTAAATAATTAAATCAAGAATTCAATTAAATCATGCAATACGAATAAGAACAAAATAAAATTGATTACTTAAAATTGATGAAGAAAAGTAGACACAAATGATTTCAGAATTAATTGATTATTCCATACCGAATTCCCCCAATCTAAAACTTAGAGTTTAGCTCTTTATGGCAAAAACAAAACATCAAAGAGAACATCTAGAAAGAACAACTAAAAATGGGTGAATGGAAAGATCATTCGTGTTCTTGCTTTATTTTTCTAGGTTAGACAAAATTAAGGAAAGAGACATAAAAGAAAGTAACCCTAATTAGAATTTATTATAGAAATCTTATTTAATCGAGAAATAAAGTAAAAAGTATATGTTCACAAGTCGGGCTTGGACAGGCTCAGGTTGGGCCTGGTGGGTCTAAGTAAAGAAACACTGAGCCTAAGCCCAGCCTGCTTTAAATTTAGGCGGTCGGACAAAAAAAGCAGATCCCAATAACATTAAAATTATACAATAATATAATATAATTTATAGAATAGTAAAAGGTGGGCCTAGCCCGCCCGATATTTGTGTTCCCTGGCCACCCCTAAAATAAGCAGGCTTTTATAGGTTTAGGCTCAGGCTCAGGCTCAGGCTCGAGCCAGACTTTTCAATTTTTATCTGGCCAAGCCAGACCCAAGGCAGGTGGGTTTTAGCGGGCCTATGTTCCCATGGACAGGTATAATCGTAAACAAACTAAAAGTTGATACAAATATAATAAATCTAATTAATAAACCTTCTAATCCAATAAAAACACTCCACAGTTCGAATTTCCCTTAAGCCACGATCATGAATTAAGAACCGTTAGCTTTTTAGGCTTCTTTTCTATATCAATAACACACCATAACCATGTTCATGGGTTAAAATTCACAGTTCACCATCTTTTGCACTTCAATCTTTAAAAGTAAAACTTTAAACTTCAAAATGAAATATGTTTCCAAAACACCTACAAAGCATAAAAATGAATAAATATAGAAATAAATAAATAATTAAGTATTTAAACATCTAATTAGAAAATTAATGACAAGTAAATAATTAAATCAAGAATTAAATTAAATCATGCAATACGAATAAGAACAAAATAAAATTGATTGCTTAAAATTGATGAAGAAAAGTAGACACAAATGATTTCACAATTAATTGATTATTCCATACCGAATTCCCCCAATCTAAAACTTAGAGTTTAGCTCTTTATGGCAAAAACAAAACATCAATGAGAACATCTAGAAAGAACAACTAAAAATGGGTGAATTGAAAGATCATTCGTGTTCTTGCTTTATTTTTCTAGGTTAGACAAAATTAAGGGAGGAGACATAAAAGAAAATAACCCTAATTAGAATTTATTATAGAAATCTTATTTAATCGAGAAATAAAGTAAAAAGTATATGTTTACAAGTCAGGCTTGGACAGGCTCAGGTTGTGCCTGGTGGGTCTAAGTAAAGAAACACTGAGCCTAAGCCCAGCCTGCCTTAAATTTAGGCGGTCGGACAAAAAAAGCAGATCCCAATAACATTAAAATTATACAATAATATAATATAATTTATAGAATAGTAAAAGGTGGGCCTAGCCCGCCCTATATTTGTGTTCCCTGGCCACCCCTAAAATAAGCAGGCTTTTGTAGGTTTAGGCTCAGGCTCAGGCTCGAGCTAGACTTTTCAATTTTTATCTGGCCAAGCCAGTCCCAAGGCAGGTGGGTTTTGGTGGGCCTATGTACCCATGGACAGGTATAATCGTAAACAAACTAAAAGTTGATACAAATATAATAAATCTAATTAATAAACCTTCTAATCCAATAAAAACACTCCACAGTTCGAATTTCCCTTAAGCCACGATCATGAATTATGAACCGTTAGCTTTTTAGGCTTCTTTTCTATATCAATAACACACCATAACCATGTTCATGGGTTAAAATTCACAGTTCACCATCTTTTGCACTTCAATCTTTAAAAGTAAAACTTTAAACTTCAAAATGAAATATGTTTCCAAAACACCTACAAAGCATAAAAATGAATAAATATAGAAATAAATAAATAATTAAGTATTTAAACATCTAATTAGAAAATTAATGACAAGTAAATAATTAAATCAAGAATTCAATTAAATCATGCAATACGAATAAGAACAAAATAAAATTGATTACTTAAAATTAATGAATAAAAGTAGACACAAATGATTTCACAATTAATTGATTATTCCATACCGAATTCCCCCAATCTAAAACTTAGAGTTTAGCTCTTTATGGAAAAAACAAAACATCAAAGAGAACATCTAGAAAGAACAACTAAAAATGGGTGAATTGAAAGATCATTCGTGTTCTTGCTTTATTTTTCTAGGTTAGACAAAATTAAGGAAAGAGACATAAAAGAAAATAACCCTAATTAGAATTTATTATAGAAATCTTATTTAATCGAGAAATAAAGTAAAAAGTATATGTTCACAAGTCGGGCTTGGACAGGCTCAGGTTGGGCCTGGTGGGTCTAAGTAAAGAAACACTGAGCCTAAGCCCAGCCTGCTTTAAATTTAGGCGGTCGGACAAAAAAAGTAGATCCCAATAACATTAAAATTATACAATAATATAATATAATTTATAGAATAGTAAAAGGTGGGCCTAGCCCGCCCTATATTTGTATTCCCCGGTCGCCCCTAAAATAAGCAGGCTTTTGTAGGTTTAGGCTTAGGCTCAGGCTCGAGCCAGACTCCTGAAAAGGAAAACCACAAGAACCTAGAAGGTATGGTAGGGATCGTCGGGAACATGAGAAATGTGGGTTTCTCGTTTCCAATGATTACACTTACTTTGCCATAGATATAATTAGAATCTTGAAGCCAATTGCTTAACATTCCAGTATCAAGTATGCCATCAATAGATGCACCACCATCATTTATGCGATAAACAGTTTCAAAAGCATAACTGTTATCCAAATGCAAAAATTGATTGGTCCTAATTAATTTCACTAGGATTCCATCCCCGCCTGAATAAAGGCGATCCGCCATAGAAATGATTTCTATACCATTAATGAAGGCAGTAGATTTAGGGGATGGATTAATTGTGATGTTAAGCGTTTGGTTTTCTCCTACTGTAACTATAAACTCTTTGATAACATAGTGAACCCGAGGGTGAATTGTTGAGATTGTGAAAAATGCACTAAAATTATTGAGTGTGTAATGGTTGGCTTTAATGGAGAAGAAGGATTCGGATGGGGTAAAATTAGAGTAATTAGCAGCAAGATTGAAGTAGAGATGAACAAACTTTGGGCCTGGAGACCCTGGGAAGATGTACGTAAATGTAGAATTGATAACTCATATTCACATAGGCATATTTAGGTGCATTTTAACTCATTTTCTTAGTTATTTTAGCATTTTAGTATTAGTTTTATTATCTTCTTAATTAGTTATTCTTTTTGTTTTATATATCCTTATTTAGTGTTATTTACCTCTTTTAGGTGCTTGGAAGTGGATTTTGGCTTTTTAGGAAGACTGCTAGAAGAGGTTTTGTTGGAGCTTGAACTTCAACTGGATTTTCAACAGTGTTCGAGGCTGTCTTAGCTCAAGGTTTGTTCTGTAAGATTGTGCGTCTATCCGTTAGCTTTCCATAGCACCTTGAATCGTGCCAATCGGAGCTGCATCGAGGAAGTTAGCTGAGGTTTTATGCAGCCTGTTCGGGTCCTGCGGGTCAACCCTTGTTGACCTTCTCTTCTTGATTGGGCCAAAATTCTCTTTAAGGAGCCCATGGTTTGCACTTTAATTCCCAGCAGGCCTCTTTAATTAAGTAGGTTAATGAGGCTCCTAATTAGGTTAGGAGTAGGAGAGCTATAAAAGAGAAAAAGAGGAGAAGGTTTAGGGTGGAGTTTTTACTTCTTCTAAAACGTTTTGGGAGGCTCTCAAGAGGAGACAAGGCTGCAAGTTTTTCTTAAGGTTTTCGGTAGAATTTGTTTAGTTATGAGTAGCTAAACTCTCTTCTAGTTGAGGTACTTTGAAGTTTAATTCCATCATATTCATGAGACTTATGTTTTAATTGTATTCTTTTATCCGAATATTTATTCAATTCTAGCGATTATAATTTGTTATATTGCTATTGATTTAATCAAATTGATTTGGCCAGTTAATTGATTGATTGTACTGCATATTGCCGAATAGAATAATATATCCGTGATTGTTGTTCTATCAAAGTGGCAAGTTAGCTTCGTGTAAAGTTAACGGAATTGAATAGTTTAGTTTTTATGATTTACGGCGTTTCCGATTTCATTAACTAAGATAGAGGTCTTTTTTTGTGTTTAATGCTGCCATAGGTTAATTCTTATTAAGAGGTTTCTTGGAGATTATCTATTGGCTAGGGAAGTAGTTTATTCGGGCGTTTCCCGGAACTATCGATAAATTAAGAAAATATTGGTTATTGAGTGCGTTTCACCTTTAACTATAACTCTATCTATTTGGATAATTGAATTGGATCTTTGGTGTCTGTGATTGAATTACAGAATTAAACTGAAAAGTATCTCGGCTAGTTTTCCTTTCTATTGATTTATTCTGTCTTAATTTACATTCTGCAAATACACAAATCACATCATGTATTTTTATTTCAATCCAATCAATTTTCTTTCTTTTTGCAAATAAATATACCTGCATTAAGCCCTGTGATTCGACCCCGTTCTTGCTATACTACCCAGTATAAGGAACCGGAGATATTAAATTTAACTTTGACGGGTTGACAACCTATCAAGAATTGAAAATACGAGCTGTCGTATATGGAACCTGTAGGATGGATGGATTTTGTTGAGTGGCTGTAGAGGCAATTGAGAAGGTGTCGGAGTTGAAGGGAAGAAATTAGGAATGGGCGTCGCCATCCCAATATCTTCCGTCTAGTGAAGTTGATCTAGAAGATGCTCCACAGGCAAGGAGAATGATATAAGTGGGCTTGTAAGGCGGCACGATTTTGATGGCGGCAATAAATGGGAGGAGATGAAGAACATGAACAAGAACAGAGCAGGTAAATGGATAATTGCTTGGAGACATCACCGTCGTGACTGGTAACCACCACTTCAATTCAGCCGCGCTTAATATGGACGTCAAAATGTTAAGTAGAATGAAAGTTGATGTTGCAAATTTCTCTATGCTCTTGTATTATAGATAGTATATATAATTAATTTATAGAGGAATAAAGGATATGCAATTTGTTTTGTATGTACATTTTACGTTTTGATTCCTGCCAAACGCTTAAGGCTCCATTTCATTGTTCATTGTTCATCGAGTACTTTGAAAATACTAACTTTATTATATATAATTATCTCTACCTTTTTATTTACTAAATATTAATTTTTGTTAGGAGGTCTGGTAATTTTGTTGCTGTGAGTGGACGATCCTTTAGATGCATTTGGGCCTTGCGCCCGGGCCAGGAAGATTTAATAAAAATAAAATTTGAATTTTAAAAATAGTGAGAAAATATTGGAAACTGAATAATTACACAAAAAGTGATAGAAGTCACCACCTGGTTCACCTCAATGGGAAAATTGCGGTATAGCCAAACCAAGCAGGATTCATTATACTTTTTGGTTAGAGATTCGGGGCCAGATAAACTACCTATTTCTGTCTTGTTTAAAATGGTTATTAACTATTCTGAATTGTGTCTTTTAAAACCTAAATTGATTTTAACTTTATTTATACTAAAATGCTCACATAGGAATATAAATTCTGGAAATTAAATAAATTCAAGAAAGATTAAATATTACAATCCAATCAAATAAACTATCCTATGGGATATATATTCAATAAAAGAAGATCAGACATACAAAATGCCTATATACAATAATCTAATTTTACATACACCTATTTTACACAAGAATCTAAAAAAGAATAAAAGCTAGCATGCATCTGACCTAATTCTACCTACAAAACAAAGTTTAGTACATAATAAATATGCACATAGGACTCAAATAGATAGAATGGAGGATTTTGATTGCTCGGGCGTGAATGACTTAACCAAATGAATCTGGCAGATTCACCAAATTAGACTAGGAAATTTTTTTTTTAAATGCTAAATTTGGATAAAAATAATTTTGGAAAAATGTTTTAATCTAATTTTAATATATTACAAATGCAAAGGTCGGTCTATGTTCAAGAAACTGGAGTTTCTATCATTGCATTGGTCTATCATAAACAACGAAAATATGAAACTAGGTCAAAATGCATGGAAAACAATTTAAATTGCAAAAAGAAATTCTGGATTGGGAACAACAGCCATGCGGCTCTTGTTGAACATTTGTGCGGCTCTTGTTGAATAGTCGTTTGGCTATTACTATATCCGTACAATTGTTGTTACAACAAACACGATGAATTCCGTAACTATATCCATACGGTGATAAACTATAGTCGTATGGCTATATGATACTCGTACGGATCTGTGATGTAGCGGAAATTTCGAACGATAATACTAAGGTCCATTGATCGCGCACGATACCGGAAATTAGCCTTTTACTAATTGAATTTTTGCAAAAACTCGCAAAATCAAGAAATTAGGAATTAATTATGAAATTGTATGAAATCAAAACTGCTTATAATTATGAAATAAAAGCCTATTTATTGGCTGCAACGAAAACATATTCCTAATCGAAAACTCAACCCTAAGTAGAGTTCTAAACAAATAAAGAAAGCAAAAACCAAAAAGGAAAAAACCGAAAAACTTCCCGCAAAGGCCTTAAAAACCATGGTTTTCAGACCCGGACCGGTCATCAAACAGGTGAAGGGATGGATTCATGGATTTTGGATTAAACCGAAATCGAACCGGATTTAATAAATATATTAAAATATTAAAATATTTTTATTTTTATTTTTATAATATATGAAAATTTGAACATTTTTATTATAATTCTTTAAATTTAAGCATTTCAAACACAATATAGTAATTAAAAAAGCTCAATTTATGAAATATAGTTTTTGTAGTTACAATTAAATGTCAGTTTAGTTTAAAATAATTTAAAAATACAAAATATATTTTATTTTAATTAAAAACACCTTAAAATAATAACTTAGATTTTATATTTAAATAATTTTTTTAAAAAAAAGTCTGGCCAAACTGGAAAACCGATCTGGTTTTCGGTTTTCGGTTTGTCCGACCGGAAGTTGACCGGTTGTTGACCAGAGTGAAAACCGGATACAAACCGACCGGCCGATCTGGTCCGATTTCACAACTATGTTAAAAACATAAATCACATTTTTGAGGCCCTAAACGACCTTTTTGGCCAAAAAGCAATGGACATCACAGTTGATGCTATGAGTTTTGATCGTTGGCCCGTTTCCAATAAAATTAGGGTCCAAAAACGTGAAAAACTGATTACTGCAACTTTAACTTATTTACGGTTCTGTTACTTTTCCAAAAACAACAAAACTTGTTCTTCAATTGCATCAATCTGGTTTCCAGAATTATAGAAATTTGGAGAAAATGATGTAAACACATAAAATCCAATCCAGAAAGCTGCAAACAGATTAAGACCTATCAGAAATTACCTTTGGAGCTTGTTTCCAGTCTAAAGATCAAAGAAAACCAAGTCTTTAAACTTGAAATCCAAAATTAACCAAACTTGAACCTTGTGAATTCAATAGAGAAATTCCCAAATTCAGCTCCAAAATCCATGATTCCAACTGCAAATAGGTCTCTGCTAGTATAGGTGAGGATTGGAAAATGATTTTGGCGAGTGAATTACCGAGTTTAGATTAAGTTTTGGTGAATTGAGTTTGTGAAGTTTTGAGTTGGTGTTCTTCCTCTTCGCTGTTTTCTCTCTGTTTTTCTATGTTTTTCTTTCTGTTTCTTTGTTTTCCCTAATTCCCCGTAATACTCCGTAATTCTCAGTTTTAGAGCTTCCTTCAATCAAAAGGAAACTAAAAAATGTCGGTACTCTGTAATTTTCATTGTCAACCTCGCAAAGCTCCACCTGTCTCTGTTTCTAGACAAATTGGTGACTCAACAACACTCTTACGGATATAACAACTACATCCATATGGCTGTTCCTATACCCGTACGGGTATAGTTCCTTTTTCAACCCTGTATTCAGATTTTCCTTAGATTTGGTTCAAGTTCTGTTAAATTGATATCATCGCTTCAAGACTTAGTTTTCTTAGAGATTCATACACTAAGGTTAATTATCTCGGCTTTCATCACAGAGGTCGGAAAAGTCCGGTGCTCACAGCTGTGCACAAGTTTTTTTTTGTATAAATTACAGGTTGAGATAATCATGTTCAGAACTTTGTCACAATTAAGGCACATTACCCTCCCAGCGGATGTAATTAGTGAGATCCAAACCTGAGTTTCCTCCCACATACTTAGCTCATAGGGGTCTATTTCACCCAGTAGCTTGTGTTTTTCTGAATAATCCTCCTCAAGATATATTGGTAAATTTTGCAATATGATTTAATGCAATGATCCCTCTTGCTATTAAAAAAACTAAAATTTATAAATAAAATAAAATTAATTAATTAATTAATCTTCCTCTATAATTAATTTTATTTAATATTAATTTTATTTTTCAATAGTTTAGAAGAAAATTTGACTTCATACAATAATATCTTTAATAAGGTCATCAAACGCTATTGTTATCAGAAAAAAAAAAAAGAAAAAAAAAAAAAAAGGAATGTAAAATTTATACATCAAACAAACAAACATTTAGACTTTTCAAATATGCACCCATTTATCAAAGGACGGGATAAGAGAATCACATTGTGCCACTTTTTTTTTTTTTTTTTTTTTTTTTTTTCTTGGCCACTTTGTCTTTTACATCTTTAATTTGCAAAATTGTCATTTATCTTCTTTTTCCACAGGATTTATATATATTTGGTAGTAGGGTTTACTTCCAACTAAGAAAAGCATGAGACAATCAACAAGTTACTCCAAAGAAGAGTTTGTAAATTGTGTAGATGATCACTTGTTTAAGCATAGTAAACAATAATTGAACATTCCTATATTGTTGTATATCTAGATGATCTAGCCTAGAGCTCAACCGAAGGAGGATGGATATAGTCAAAAAGCAATCAACAATTTAAACACAGAAGACTAATACAAGAACTATTTGACCACACTACTCTAATCCACTAAGGCGTTGTCTATTATGAGATAATATGGAATGTAATCAAGTATGTAACCGGATGAAAGTTGGACTTGAATGGTTCTTCCCTTCAATTCTATTACAATCTTCACTACGGCACCTAATGTCCATTAACCGTTGTTTTATCCGTTAAATGTTCATTTGAATGTTGTCTTGTCCACTGAATGCTGATCTGACTATGACATTTTAAATTTACCCTTTGACCTCTATTTTATATACTGAATACTTATTTAGTCCATGTTCTATGCATTGAGTAGCCATTTGATCCTTTTTATAGCATTTTGAATCTATCTCAACTAACATGTGTCCAAAATTATGGATCTTTAACATTTATTACCAGTCTTACTGTCCTAATGAGACGTTTGATATAAGAATATTCCACCTAAATATAAAAGGAATATTGTCTCAATTTGAGACTTCTCGAAAAGGATAATATAGTAATTCTATACATTTAATTTGAGGACAAAAACGCAATGTACATTTTAAATTCTTTAATGTCCAAGATGCCCTTCAAATTCATATTCGGATAATGCTTTCCAATTTAAAATCTTGAATTTTGTGAACTTAAAACCCAAACTCCATTAATTACTATTGCATTACCAATGTAGACTCTTGTGCACGACTTTTGGCATGCTAAACTCAATTTATATTACGTCTGTCAATCTATATTGTGACGATTATGACTTAATTTATTTTTATAATACTTTCTATTAAAAAAATTAAATACTTATTTCATGCTTATTGAATATAAAGGATAAATATATAAATAATTTTTTTGGTGAAGCAAATTTGTAAAGTTGTATTCAAAAAATAAAATTTGAATAACCATGGATGTTCATATTTTTATCCAAAAAATAAAATTTATCTCTTACTTATAAGATTTTTTCAAATTAGTTTATTAATTAGTATCTTTTTATGTATTACAGTGGTCAATTCGTACATATATTTTAAGATTATTAAGTTTCGTGTCAGTCAACTATTTAATATCTTACAATTTAAAAGTATATAAAAATACAAATTACCCTTTTGGGACTGTTTGGTTAGAAAATATTTCAATCAGGAATTGGAATGGGAATGGTTATTTCCCATTCTTAGTATTTCATTGAATCAAATTAGGTATGGAAAGGGAATCTCATTTTCCAAGGTACAGGAGTCACGATTGGTTCCCACCTTTCCACCATTACTCGTGATTGATTCCCCCTTAATCCACTAATTTCCTATATATTTTTTTAATAATGTTTATTTTATTAGTTGGCTAACAAGCACGCCCAAAAAAGGGTCACCCACTGTCTACTAATATTTCATGAAACTTTTATTTTATTAGCTATCTATTCGTTATTGGTTACTCTTTAAAAAAAATTATGAGTTACGTTTTTTTTTTTTTTCTGATAAACTATCCAACCTACGAACTATTTTTGATTTTATACAATAATCTCAATTCAAAACAATAAATATCACATTATTATAATACACCATAATATAAATCATGAAAAAATACTATAAGAATTATATTGTTATATTATTATATAAAATTTAATAATATGTGAATGTGCCACGTCACCATACAAGAACTATTTGACCACACTACTCTAATCCACTAAGGTGTTATCTATTATGAGATAATATGGAATGTTCAAGTATGTAACGGGATGAAAGTTGGATTTGAATGATTCTTCCCTTTAATTCTATTACAATCTTCACTACGGTACTTATTGTCCATTAACTGTTGTTTTATCCGTTAAATATTCATTTAAATATTGTCTTATCCACTGAATGCTCATCTGATTATGATATTTTAAACTTACCCTTTTAACCTCTATTTTATCTACCAAATACTTATTTGGTCTATATTCTAGAGGTGGCAATTATGTACACGACCTGCTGACACGACACGAATCCGACACGAATTTAGTGGGTTTGAGTTTGATTAAACAGGTAATGAGTCATTTTTGGGTTGACACGAAAGTGACACGATAATTTTTGTATCGAGTTAGGGTTGACCTGCTAACCCGAAAATGACATGAATATTTAAAATTTATTATTATATTTTCCTATATTTTTATATGTCACCATTAAAAAATGTAATATAATATATATAATTAATAAATACAAAACAACTTTTCAATAATTTTACACATCATTTTTAATAGATGTAGTAAAATGGCACATAAATACGAACAAGATATAAACCAAAACAAAAAATAGAGCGTTGAGATTTGTAAAATAGGTTTTTGATCAATATTTTAGATCGACAAGGGTTAAATTATTAATTTAGATACGGCATAAATATTTAAAATTTTTAATATTTCCGTTATAATATTTTTGCATGTAACCCGAAAACACGACACGAAACCGACACGAACATGATTGGGTTAACTCGATTATGACACGAAAATTTTTTGGTCAGATTTGGGTTTTGCTCGCTGAAACACGAATCCGAATTTGACACGACACGAACACGACCCACCTACACGAATTGCCGCCCCTACTATATTCTATGCATTGAGTAGCCATTTGACTCTTTTTTTTATTATTTTGAATCCATCTCAACCAACACGTGTCCAAAATTATGGATCCTTAACATTTATTACAAGTCCTACCGTCCTAGTGAGAAGTTTGATATAAGAATATTCCACCTAAATATAAAAGGATTAAATATATTTGTCTCAATTTGAGACTCCTCGAAAAGGATAATATAGTAATTCTATACATTTAATTTGAGGACAAAAACGTAATGTACGTTTTAAATTCTTTAATGTCCATAATGCCCTTCAAATTCATATTCGGATAACGCTTTCCAATTTAAAATCTTGAATTTTGTGAAGTTAAAACCCAAACTCCATTAATTACTATTGCATAACCAATGTAGAGCCTTGTGCAGACTTTTGGCATGCTAAACTCAATTTATATTACGTTTGTCAATCTATATTGAGACGATTATGACTTAATTTATTTTTTTAATACTTTCTAATAAAAAAATTAAAAATTTATTTTATGCTTATTGAATATAAAGGATAAATATATAAATAATTTTTTTGGTGAAGCAAATTTTTAAAGTTGTATTCGTGGTTTAAAAATGTGTAATTGAACAAATTTCTTAAAGTATGTCATAATATGATTATTTAAACCTTTAAATTTAATTAAATCAATTTTGCTAAGAATTGCCCACATATGTTCATTAATTCTTTTTATTAATTATCATGAAGAATATGAAAAATGACTTCAATTTATATAATATATTCAAATATTTGAATTTGAATAACCATGGATGTTCATATTTTTATCCAAAAATAAAATTTATCTCTTACTTATAAGATTTTTCTAAATTAATTTATTAATTAGTATCTTCTTATGTATTACAGTGGTCAATTGGCACATATATTTTAAGATTATTAAGTTTTATTTCAGTCAACTATTTAATATCTTACAATTTATAAGTATATAAAAGTACAAATTATTTTTTTGAACCGTTTGGTTAGAAAATATTTCACTTGGGAATATGAATGAGAGTGGTTATTTCATTTTCTTAGTATTTCATTGAATCAAATTAAGTATGGAAAGGGAATCTCATTTTCCAAGGTACAGGAGTCATGATTGGTTCCCACCTTTCCACCATTACTCGTGATTGATTCCCCCTTAATCCACTAATTACCTATATATTTTTTTAATAATGTTTTATTTTATTAGTTGGCTAACAAGCACGCCCAAAAAAGGGTCACCCATTATCTACTAATATTTCATGAAACTTTTATTTTATTAGCAAAAAGAAAAAAAAAAAAGGAAAAAAAGAAAAGGAAAAAAAAAGGAAAACTAATATTTTTTATTCAAAAATGATGTTGTGGCATATGTTTTTATCCATTAAGTATTCCAATAGTTTACCCATATTATTTAAGAATTTTACATCAAGATTTAGATATATATCATAAATTTTCTTTATTTTGTAATCTTTTTTAAAATTTATAATCACTATTTAATTAAAAAATATTTGTACTTTTCGAAAATTTTCAAAATCTTTCGCAGGAGCCTATTTTTACTAACTAATTCGAAAATTTTCAATTCAAAATTGATAAAAATGCTCTCTTATATGTCATGATTTTATGCTAGTTATCTTTTTTTTTTTTTTTTTTTTTTTTTTTTGCAAATCTTTGAAATCACAAGTCCTTTTTTTGATTAAAAAAAACATAATCCTTGATCTATTAAAGAATGGAAGCACAAGAGTGGAACCGTAAGGGTGATTTTTTAAGTTTCCCCTTTTTAAATTTAACAAAAAGAGAGCCTTTTGGCTTATACAAGTTAACACCTTACAAAAGTGTGTTTCAATATAAACACCTTTTCCCCTTTGTTATTTTTCCATGTGGGATAAGTTAACTTGGACCAAGATCTCTCCAAATATTCCATTTCATTAGGCTAACTTTGAGCAACAATTTCTCATTCACTATTTGTCCGTTTTGGGTAAATTATATACTATTGGAAAGCTCATGTTACGTACTATACAATGACACTAATCATTTGATGTAATACGCTTACTTTCCATAATATAATTTGGCCCAAAGTTGACAAATAGTCACTAATATATAATCCAATATATTTGTCAAATTTCCAGCAATCTTTAATACATTTCAATCATAAATCACCAAATCAATAGTTAGAATTTAATTATTCACTAAAAATAACTAATTTATAAAATTTAACTTTTAAATTTCAATTAATAATTTTGTAATTAATAACAGAGATTACAATATATATGATCTTTTGAGTTAAAAATCGAACTTGAAAGATTCCTAATCCGTTATATGATTCTGCTCTTTTTCCACATATTTGTTAAATTTTAATCTATAATTTAATAAATAAATTACAAATGATAAACATATCTTATATGAAAAATTGAATTGGTGGTCAATGAGTTTTTACCAAGTTCAAACTAAATTGAAGCGATCTAATTCAATTTGGACTAAACTGAACTAAATCATATTTTTTTAGTTCGGTTGGTATATGCTCACCCTATGGCCTCTACCAATTTTATATATTTCACACTATCCTATTTGTAACCGAAAAAAAAATTTATATATATATACAATCGTATTCGCGTTGGGCAGGCGCATGGAAAGGGCAGAGTCATAGCAGCAATAGCGCGTAAATGGAGTGTAATTGGGGGTAAAATCTGAGCACAATCCGCAAGTGGAGTTATCGTTGTCAAATGTCGCATCGCATGTTAGTATTTAATATTAATTAACTTTTTCTGGGCGGAGTGTGGGGCCTGGCTATTTGTATTATTTTGCCCCATGATTGAAGGAATAAAGTTTCAGCTGATGAGGACCTTTAATTGAACTTCGTTAAAATTTAAAAAAAAAAAAAAGAAAAGAAAAAAGAAAAAGAAAAAAAAGGACCTTTAATTGAAAGCAGAATTACTAAATGACATTTTTGTGAGATTGATTAAGCGAGTGTTTGACGAAATTATTAAGGACCAAATCAACTGAAAAACTAGAGTTTAGTCTCCTTCTAAATGAAGGAAATTTACAAAAGATGAGATCCACATCTGATCAGTTGAAGGTTCAACAATGGCAACTGGTCTTACTTCTGGTTCCGGTGGCTGCAGTTGATGATATCATATTTAGTTATTAACATATTGTGGATACTGACTTTTGTAAATTGTAGATATTCTTTGCACCCTATGTAACTGTGACATTTTCACATCCAAATTAAACGCGACTGACTTGTCTGTGGCCCGAAGTTGTGGTTACCTACCAGTCACTGCAGTTATGTTTCCAAGCAATCATCCATTTACATGCTCTGTTCTTGTTCATGTTCTTCACCTCCTCTCATTTATCGCCGCCATCAAAACCGTGCCGCCGTACAAGCCCACTGATATCATACGCCTCACCTGTGGCGCATCTTCTAGCTCAACTTCACTAGACGGAAGATATTGGGATGGCGATGCCCATTCCAAATTTCTTCCCTTCAACTCCGACACCTTCTCAATTGCCTCTACAGCCACCCAACAAAATCCATCCATCCCACAGGTTCCATATACGACAGCTCGTATTTTCAATTCTACATTTACGTACATCTTCCCAGTGCCTCCAGGCCCAAAGTTTGTTCGTCTCTACTTCAATCCTGCTGCTAATTACTCTAATTTTACCCCATCCGTATTGATGCAGCGGAACAAATCAAACCAACTGAATCCGTTGATCTCACAAGATGCCGGAAACAATTCTACCAAACTCCGTTGATCGCGCACGATACCGGAATTTAGGCTTCTAAAACCTAATTTTTCACAAAACTAGGAATAGGAAAAAAAAACAAATTAACTCAAAAAGAATTCGGCTTCAAAACTGATTTCCTTCTACATAACAGCCCTATTTATAGGTTTGTAGAGCTAGGGTAAAAATTTCGGAACAAACCGAATAATACAGAAACTTTTCAAAATTTGCAATTAAGTCCCTAAAAATATAAAAACGTAAAATTAAATGACTAAACAGCATTTTTTCGCAAAAATCCGGTGGTGCCCACCACATGAGTGGTGGGTCCTGTTCACCGGCCCAATTCCCTTGAAAATCCACTAATTTTGGGCCCAAATCAGACACTTACAAAATTTCACCGCTTCGTTGATTTTTTTCCGTTTTCGACTTTCTCCAAATAAGTCAGCGCCACCTCTTCCACTCCATCACGTATCCTTCTTCTCCATTAAAGCCAACCATTACACACTCCTCAACAATTTCAGTGCATTTTTCGCAATCTCAACAATTCACCCTCAGGTTGACTATGTTATCAAAGAGTTTATAGTTGCAGTAGGAGAAAACCAAACGCTTAACATCACAATTAATCCATCCCCCAAATCTACTGCCTTCATTAATGGTATAGAAATCGTTTCTATGCCGGACCGCCTTTATGCAGGCGGGGATGGAATCCCAGTGAAATTAATTGGGACCAATCAATTTGTGCATTTGGATAACAGTTGTGCTTTTGAAACTGTTTATCGCATAAATGTTGGTGGAGCATCTATTGATGGCATACTTGATACTGGAATGTTCAGGAATTGGCTTCAAGATTCTGATTATATCTATGGTAAAGTAGCAGGATTGGTGTCTTAAAGCCCTGATAATGTTTAAATAAAGTATACAAGCAATACACCAGCTTTCGTTGCTCCGGAATTGGTATACAGAACCATGCGTTCAATGGGTAATAATGCAATGGTTAACCTGAATTACAATCTCACTTGGACATTCTCAGTGGATGGTGGGTTCACTTATCTTGTTCGTCTTCACTTTTGTGAGACCCGACTAGAGATTCAAAATGTTGGGGATGAGATATTTTCAATATTCATCAACAACCAAACAGCAGAGGATGAAACAGATATAATTTACTTGAGCGGCGGTAACAGTGTTCCGGTGTACAAAGATTATGTTGTTTGGGTACCAGATGGAAGTCTCTGGCTTGCTCTCCACCCAAAAAATACAACGGAAACTATAACTTATGATGCAATTTTGAATGGTTTAGAGATTTTGAAGTTGAGTAATTCAACTGGCAATTTAGCAGGATCCAATCCTCCACCAATTGGAGTTCCTTCACCAAGTTTGAAAGAAAAGACAAAAAGCGAATCAGGCCCTGCCAAAGTGATCATCATTGTTGGACCAGTGCTTTTTGGTATATTAGCAATCTCTCTTGTTACTTCTTTCTTTCTATGTAAACAGAGAGTGCAACAAGTCTCTGGTGAGAGCATTGTGGCAAAATCGTTTCAGCTGCCTTCTAGGCTCAACACCACAAATGATTCACTGAGACCTCGTAACCATTTCCGGCAATTCTCCATATTTGAGATTGAAGTTGCTACTGCCAAATTTGATGATGAATTTGTGATTGGCTCCGGTGGCTTTGGAAATGTCTATAAAGGTCTCATCGACGATGGAGCGACTCCAATAGCTATCAAGCGTTTACATTCGTCATCAAAACAAGGAGCTCGCGAGTTCAAAACAGAGATACAATTACTGTCAGAGCTTCAACATGAAAATTTGGTATCTCTTATCGGATACTGCAATGATCCTGGTGAGATGATCCTTGTCTATGAATTTATGCAGCGCGGAACACTCCGCGACCATCTTTACAAAACCAAAAATCCTCCTCTTCAATGGAAACGGAGGCTGGAAATCTGCATCGGAGCTGCACGAGGGCTGCATTACCTCCATACAGGGGCGAAACACCCAATCATTCACCGTGATGTCAAGTCAACAAACATATTAGTTGACCAGAACTGGGTGGCCAAGGTTTCAGACTTCGGCCTATCACGAACTGGACCCACGACTCAATCACAAACCCACGTTAGCACTGTAGTGAGGGGTAGTTTTGGATACGTAGATCCAGAATATTATCGCAGGCAGCAACTCACTGAAAAATCTGATGTGTACTCGTTTGGTGTGGTTTTGTTTGAAGTATTATGTGCTAGACCGGCAGTGATTCAAGGGCTGCCGAGAGAGCAAGTGAATTTGTGTGATTGGGGTAGAATCTGCTACAGAAGAGGAGCACTTGGTCAAATAATGGACCCCAATTTGATTGGTGATATTGACCCTGTTTGTTTGGGGAAATTTGGTGAGATCGCTGAGAGTTGTTTGCGTGATCAAGGAGCGGAAGGCCAACAATGAGTGATGTTGTAATGGAGCTTGAGTTGGCATTGCATTTGCAAGAGACTGCTGAGAAAAAAAGGATTCGAGTCGATGCAAGAAGTGAGGAGCAGGAAAGTCCATTGTTGATGCGTAGAGAAGCTGCTCTAACTAGTACTACTATTACTACTGATGACGATGAGGACAGCGACAACTTGTTTACTGGTTCATATGGAGAAAAGGAGGAATCTGGAAGCACAATCAGTAGTGGTGGGAGGAGTGTTGTTCAATCTGATCCTGAGAGGTTGAGGTCTCACACTGTGTTTTCTTAACTTAGAAATGAGATAGGAAGATGATGAAATTGGCAAGGTAGAGTCGATACATACCGTCTACCAAATTTTCTTGCATTATAGCCATTTGTAATATGGCAATATGGGAGTCTTGCTTGTCATTTGTGTACATAATGTCTTGCTTTTCCTCTTTGAAATGTATACAATCGTAATTTAAGATATCTTATCGAAACAATTACCCATGGATGCTTATACTAAATGATAAAAAGAGAAAAAAATGCTTCTTCTTCTTTTCTCTCTACATATATATCCTAGCATTATGTTGTTTTCAAATTTATGGTTCTTGATTTTAGTTCTGTATTTGCTCCAGTTCTTGATTGATATTTGAGTGAAGATCAGTTCTGAAGATTTTACTTGCTGCAGAAGGTTTAAGATACAATTTTTTGGTCGATGTGTGAGTAAGTTGTAGTTGATTAATTAGGTTGTAATCAATATTGGAAAGTTTTAGTTTTGTGGTTATATTTCCCTCATCAGAAAGTTTTAGTTTGATTGAAAGAAAGGGTCAGTAGGAGGGGAATTTAAAACTCTTTAATAGCCTTTTTTGACTACTTTTCCATATCTTTTTTATTGTTTTATCGTTTGAGGCATATTTGGTTAGTATTCGAATCAGCGTCCTTTTCGTCTAGCATAGTGCTGCAATTTTTGTTACTGACAAAGTGTTTAGATAGATATTTTGTTGTTACTTTTGATGCTTGAAGTATATTGGATTTCATGTGGCGTTTGAAATTTAAAATATGAGAGGTAACTCATTTGAAATATTTTTTTTTTTTTTTTTTTGGCATGTTACGCATCCCAAAATTAGAAGCCATTTCGGATTTTGCCACAAAAATGCAGACGCTCTGCCCATATGTCCGCAGAAAAGGTTTGTGTATACACAGCATGTTGGATTGTTATGGTGGGAAAAATACACAGACCACAACGATAATAATAAATGCAGAATAACTCTTCGTTGTGAGTCTTTTTCCGACTAGCATGAATCTTTGAGGAAACTAACAATTAGAGCAACACCAACAACAAAATAAAGCAATGCGCAACAACACAAGTATGCAAACTTTTTATGTGAAAAACCCTCTTAAACTGAGAAGTAAAAACCACAGGACTCTTAGGCCGCTTAATCTTCCACTATCAACCAATAATGGGCAATTACAACAAGTCTTCCCTAGATGAACTAGAGGCATACAACATCAATCTTCATATTCTAGGAATAAATAATCAAGAACTATGGAAACCAAACAGAAAGAGAGAAAAGACCAAGACAAAACCAAATTACACACAATCTGCCCCTTAGACGAAAATGCCCTCCAGATCTCCAATGATGATCTTCATTGTTCAGATTAAAGACACGGATGTCAGGAACACTCTGCTTCAATTTCACAACTAGCCAACGGTCGAAACTCCAGAAAACGCCAAAATAGTGCAACTGGTAAATGGTGGAGAAAATGGGTTTGAAAGCTTTTTTTCTCTCTTTCTTTTCTTGGTTTTTTTTATTGGGCCACTTTTTCTCTTATTCTCTACCTCTTAAAGATAACCTTTTTAACTCTTATATATATATATATATATATATATATATATATATATATATATATATCCCACTATAACCTTTAGCTCCTAAAGGCTTCCTTAAGGTAGAAAACCCAACAAATCTCCCCCTTTCTAACTATAAGGAAGAACTCGCCATTCCATCGATCGAGCAACAAACCTTTTGCTTCTCCTTAGCTAAAGCCTTTCTCAACATATCGGAACCATTATCATCGGTATGAACTTTGTCAAGTTCAAACAACCCTTTTTCAAAAGGATCTTTGATTCAGTGATGCCTCACATCGATATGCTTTATTTTCTAGTGGTAAGTAGAGTTCCTGGCAAGGTGAATTGCACTTTGGTTATCACAAAGAACAATATAGCATTGTTGCTTGAAACCAAGCTCCTGTAAAACATAACATCTCTTTGCTCGTTTCCGTTGCTGCTATATACTCGGCCTCTGTTGTAGAAGTGCAACACATTTCTGCAATCTTGATTGTTATGACGCAACTCCCCCTACAAAAGACATCAAATAACTAGAAGTAGACTTCAAGTTATCCTTGTCTCTTGCCATATCAGAATCCTTATACCCAACTAGCACCGGCTTTCCATCCCCAAATGTAAGACCCAATTTGGAAGTACCCTGAAGATATTTGAATAAAAAACTTAACTGCTTCCCATTGCTTCCTAACTGGATTTAACAAAAAAAAAAAAAAAAAAACGGCTAACAGTACCAACCGTATGAGCTAAGGCCATGTACACAACATGGCATACATCAAACTTCCTACTACTGAGGCATATGGAGCTCTATCCATCTCTTCCTTCTCTTTCTCAGTAGAAGGGCAATCTTTTACAATTAGCTGAAAGTTGGTAGTAAGAGGAGAACTGACCACTTTAGCTTTGTCCATGTTAAACCCGTAAAGAACCTTTTCAATGTACTTTTCCTGTGACATATGGAACTTCTTGGCAACTCTATCTCTAGTGATTTTAATGCCAAGAATCTATTTTACCGGCCCTAAATCCTTCATAGCAAAAGGACTTACTCAAATGTTGCTTCAACTGCAATTGTTCCAGCATTTTTTCCAACAATTAATATGTCATCAACATAAAGCAATAAGATGATAAAATCATCATCACCAAATTTTTGAAAAAAAGACACAATGATATGAAGTAGTCTTCTGGTAGCCTTGCTCCGCCATAACAAACTCAAACTTCCTATACCACTGCCATGATGATTGCTTCAAACTATATAGACGCTTCTGAAGTCTTCACATATAATCCTCTTTGCCTTTCATTTGAAAACCTTCAAGCTGCTGCATGTAATCTCCTTGTCCAAATCACCATGGAGAAATTCAGTCTTGACATCTATCTACTCAACCTCCAAAGCAAGGCTAGCAGCTAAACCAAGAATAACACGAATAGATTGCCATTTTCACAACCGAAGAGAAAATCTCATCAAACTCATAGTACCTCTCTTTTGACTGAATCCCTTGTCCACCAATCTAGCTTTGTACTGTGCCTGTGAAGAGTTCAATTCTTACTTCACTTTGTACACCCACTTGTTCTTCAAAGCTCTCTTGCCCTTAGGCAACTTCACCAACTCAAATGTATTATTCTCATACAAGGATTTCATTTCATCTTGCATGGCATCAATCCACTTCTTCTTGTGTTCATTTTCTATGGCTTCTGCATAACTTTTAGGTTCTCCCCCGTTAGTCACACTCATCAATAGAATACTGTGTAGAAGGATGATGGTCTCCAATTGATAGCCTAAGTGGAATAAATGATGATGCATCTGCTACCGGTAACTCATCATGGACAATCTCATCCATTTCAGCTTCCTGTGGAGCATTAACATCAGTACCTTATCGATCAACAGCGTGATCATCATCTCTTATATGTGTGCCAACATGCCTAGGAGGAACTAGATCCAGATTAGTAAGGTCATCAGTAGGCTGAAGAACTATCTCAGGCTACAGTAGAGAATCATCAGTAAGCTGAGAAACTGCTTCAGGTTGCTGTAGAAGATCATCAGTAGGCTAAGGAACTGCTTCAACCTTCTGAACATATTTAAAAGCCTAATCTTCCATAAATATAACTTCTCGGCTTCTCACAACTTTCTTTGTGAATGGATCATAAAGCCTATAACCCATAACATCTTGTCTATAGCCAAGGAACACACATTGCCTAGTCTTCACATCAAGCTTAGATCTCTCGTCTTTAGGAATATGCACAAAGGCCTTACATCCAAAGACACGCAAGTGATCATAAGAAACATCTCTTCCATGCCAAACCTTGTCAGGAACATCAAAATGCAACGAAACATAGGGTGTTAGGTTCAAAACATGTACAACAGTACTTAAAGCCTCACCCCAAAATGATTTAGGCAATCTTGCATGTGACAACACATATCTAACTCAATCAACCAGTGCCTTGTTCGTCTGCTCTGCTAACCTGCAAGGTCTTAAGAGGAGTCCTTTGGTTCCAAATACCCTGTTATCTGCAATAGGCAGTAAAGGGACCTATGTATTCACCTCCATTATCTGTTCGAATACACTTAAGCTTCTTTCTAGTCTATCTCTCAACAAGAGCTTGAAACTGCTTGAATGCCAATAATACTTTATCCTTACTTTCAAGGTGCAAACCCGCATCTTCCTTGAATAGTCATCAATGAATGTAACACAATAAAGAGAAGCACCAACTATCCTTATGGACATTAGACCACAAAGATCAGAATGCACCAAATCAAGTATGTTCTCTTTCATAGAAGGAGGATGGATGTGACAGGAGACTCTCATCTATTTACCTACCAAGAAATCAGAACATCTCTTCAAGTGAATGTCATGCACACCAGATCGCAATTTCTTCATGGACAATATAGACACGCCTTTTTCACTCATGTGAGTAGGTCTCTTATGCCGCAAGTCAACTGCATCAACATTCTCCACTGTATTAACAATGCTTTTGGAGATCTTTGGTTGCACCCAGTGCAACTTAGAATGTTTGCTACCTCATGCCATAATAAGAAAACCGCAAATTCATTACCAAAGCTGTTATGGTAACCATCATGATCAAACAAGCCTGTAGAAATCAAATTCAATCTCATATCTAGAACATGTTTCACAATATGCAAAACCAACTCGATCCCAGTGTCAAACTTTAAATAGACTTCACCAAGACGTACAGTCTTTAATAGTATATAGTTACCCATTTGTACATCACCAAAGTCACCTAGAGTGTAATATGAAAAATGGTCTCTTCGTGATGTAACATGACATAAAGCACCACTATCAATCACCTAACTTGAATCATCATATGCAAGATTAACAGCATCACAATCACAACAAATCAGGAGATCACCAGTAGTAGCATTGACAACATCATTTTTATTACCACTGTCATCTTTCTTCTGATTGTTTTATGTACCTTTATTCTTCTCCTTCGCCTTTTCCTTTTTTAGCATTCTGCAATAACTTCCGGTATGCCTTATTTTCCCACAATGGTAGCACTCAACATTGGCAAACTTACCCTTAGCACTACTCCACTGATTCCCTCTGTTATCCAGACCTCTACTATGGCTTTTCCCCCTTCTTTCTATAACCAAGACTTCTGACTGCAAAGAGGAACCCTGTGACTGTCTTCTAATCTCTTTATTCATAATACTACCCTTGGCTAACTCAAAGGAAACAATACCATTTAGAGTAGAGTTACATAAAGACGTTTTAAATGTCTCCCAAGAATCTAGTAATGTACTAAGAACCTACAAAGCCTGTATCTCATCCTCAGACTTGATTCCCATTCCCTCAAGCTGATTCATAGTTGCCTGGAAGGTATTCAAGTGATTTATCAATGGGCTTCTATCTTGATACTTCAAATTTGTCATTTGTTTGATCATAAACAACTTGTTATCCTATGTTTTTCGAGCATACAGCTCCTCAAATAGAGAAATTGAGATGGAAACTGAAACATTATTAGCCGATTTCTAGTTACTTTTGATCTTTCTTTTCTTTTATTCATATCAAATTCCATCACCATTGACACCACCACCATCACATCTACAAAGACTACCTAAATACAACTAGCAATTCAGCCACCTATTCGAAACTCTATTAGAATTTAAAGAACATGAATATAACCAAAATGGTAATTAGAGTAAGAACCCAACAAATACAAATCCAATTCGGATTCAAACCGAAAAAAATTCAGAACACTTCAATCAAGTTGAAAATTACCGAAAATCAATTTCATTTATGTAAATAGAGAATCAATTCCATTTATCCAACATCAAACAAATTCAACATTAAACCCTAAATTCATTTCAATTGAAATAAAAAAATACTGAAAATTGCCGAAAAATAACCAAAAAATCATGCCTTTATTGTTCACTATTTGCTGGACATTTTGTGTTTCCATCTGTGCTCGCTATCATTGTTGTCCCACATAGCCTTGCTTGAGCTTTCACTGTGTTTTCAAATAAAAACAGGATGAATAGAGAGGGATGAATGAAGAGGCCAGTGCTAGCTCAGATCGCCATCGTCGAAAACAAAAGAGAGGGAGTGAGGTGAAAGAGAGAGAGAAAGAGAGAACTTGAAGACATAAAAGGAGGAGAAGGAGCTTAAAGAAATGAGAGGAGGAGAGATTGATGAATAAGAAAAAGTGGCTATTAATCTCAACCGTTTGATATTAAGTTTAAAGAATTAATCTCAGCCATTTGATTTCTTTTTAGGAAGTGTAAAACATCATCATGCACTCTGCTTTGAGCCATTTTTACTCTCTTGCCACCTCAGATATGAAAGGGCAAATTGGGTTGGTTTAGCCAAGTATAGGGGGGCAAATTGGATGTTCTTAAAGTTAGGAGTGCCATTTGGCGTTTGAGGCCAAGTTCAGGGGGTAACAGATATATAGGCCTAATGAATATGAGTAATGATTGTGGATATGCAGAAATAAAATTAACAACTCGAGAATGGCCATTGTCTAGGAAATTTATGTTTGGTTTGCTCATATGCTCTCTGCCAAGATTTACTTCTATTGCATTTTGAAAAAGTGTGTATGAGAGAGAGAAGATGAGAATAGGGATTAAGTTGCATGGAGCACTCATATCCATAAGCACCTCACTTGTTATAACATGTCTTCATAAGAAACAAGTTGATTTTGAGTTGGTCCCTATTGATCTTTTATCTAGCCACCTCAAGCATTCTAATTTCTTGGCCAAGAATTTATGCTAATTTATATGTCATATCTACCATTTCATCTTAATTAATATACCCCACTCATCAATCTAATATTCTTGCTTATTTCAATCTTTTTCCTTTTCCATTTTCATTTTTCAACTTGTTATTTTATATTAAGTAACTAGGTAGTGGAGTAGTAAAAGAAAATGTTTAGTAGTAGTTGGCTGATTACTCTTAAATGCTTATTAATAACATTTTTTTGACTTTATCACTAAAGTTTGATATCCGATTTCACTGTGTATCTAAAACAGTTATGAAATTATTAATTATTAACTGAATTTATATTGTGAGTTAGTCAACCAGAAGGGTCAATTGCAAAAGGATATGTAGTAGGATGAATGCATTACCTTTTGTTCTAGGTATTTTGAAGGTATAGAACCAGTATTTAATCATGAATGAAGGAATTGTGATGATGTTGATACATACTAGTTCCTTATTAGAAGATGATCCTTTTATTTTTTCATCTCAAGCAAAGCAAATATTCTATATGTAAGATCCAGAAAATGATGGGTGTATTAATAGTTTTTAGGCAGAAAATAATTAGAATAAAAGACAGAATTTTGAACTCATAACTTTGATATTATTTAGTTAATGGTAAAAACAATGTGGTTGCTTATATATAGGCTTACAGCCAACAAAAAGAGCTACAAATCAACAACTACTTGATATGAAATTGACTAAGTAAACTCGTTAGCATTAGCTAACTAAATAAGAAAATAAAATAAAAAATGCTAAATATTTAAGATTTTGAATTAAATCTCCAACATTCCATCTTAAGTAAAAATCTGTAAAATTTATTATTCTTGATGCTGTACTTTCCATCATCCTTCAATTATTTGATGTACTTCCTATCACCTTTGGTGCACATCCCACCAACTAAAACAATATTTGTTCCTCTTGAGCAACTTGTGTCAAATTGACACTTTCTTCAGTTTTCATTCTGTAATTTTTTTGTATGTGTCTAAACCTCTTACACTTGAAACACTGAGGCTTTCCCTTGTGCCAACAATCATCTTCATTGTGACTAGGCACATTGTAAATGCCACATTTGGATTGAATTTTTCCTTTTGAAGATGAGGCCTTTGTTATATAAGCTCCCTCAACTAATTGTTGAGTTTCTTCTTCTCTCAACATTCTTCTTTGCTCAAGATCATGCAATGTATAAATTAATTCTGAAAATAAAATTTGGCTCATATCTCTAGAATCTTTTAAAGATGAAATTTTTGCCTCCAATCTTTTGGGCAAATGCACAAGCACCTTCTCTAAGATCCTGCTATTTGGTACCTCTTTTCCCATCAATCTGATTTACTGATCACCATTATTATCTTATCAGACAACTCTTGTAGAGTCTCTTTTTCTTCCATCCTCAACATCTCAAAATCCCTTTTGAAATTTAATATTTGCATCCGTCTTGTTCTATAATTGCCATAATGGAACTGTTTCAGCATATCCCAAGCTTCCTTGGCAATTTCACAACATTCTTGGGAAGATTGAATCAGTACACCAACATGGAGCTCTAATTTGATTTAGTGTTGGATTGTTTCCTAAAGGTGGTAATTCCGTCTCAGTTCCAACCCATTCCCATAAACCAATCCCTCTCAAGCAGGCTTTCATTTTAATGCCCAAACATGATAATTATCTCTATTGAAGATTGGAGTTAAAGGGATGATGAATTATCTAATGCCATTTTTAGGTGCCTCTCAAAAACACTCACAGGTCCCTTAATAACAAATAAGCTCTGATACCAATTAATAGGTTTTAAGCAGTAAATAATTAGAATAGAAGAGAGAATTTTGAACTTATAACTTTGATATTATTGAATTAATGATAAAAACAATATGGTTGCCTATATATAGGCTTACAACCAATAAAAAGAGCTACAAATCAACAAATACTTGATATCAAATTGATTGAGTAAACTCCTTAGTATTAGCTAACTAAATGACAAAATAAATTAGAAATGCTAAATATCTAAGCTTTTGAATTAAATCTCCAACAGTATCTGTAAACGACGGGTTTTCCTGACCTCTATGATGAAACCCCTGTGTAACCTGACAGGCGGATGCGAATTGGACTTGAGAACGAGCAAGATGTCGCCTGAATATCTCGAACGCTCCGAAACTCGAGTAGTCCTTGATACGAAACCTCGAGATAGGTCTTTCAAGCGATTAGAGGGCCTAAGGTGTTGGGATTTTTCACCGGAAATCACCTGATAGAAGCAGAAGAACGCGATGATTTCCTCAAATCCGTGCCCAGGAGCAATTGAAATGGAAATTGTAAAACAAAAAAAATTTAATAGAAAGAGATAATTCTCTTACCCGGAATATATCTTTCAGAGATGGATGAAGACTACAGGAATCAATGCAGAATCCCTCCTCGTTCACGTACACGAACGCCTAACAAACACAACCCGTGATAGCGTCGGAAAAACATGAACTATGGAGAGGAGAGGCTAGTCAAATTTTGGCTAGGATGTGTTGTTCTTCATTTGGCCGAATTCACCTAGGTTAAAAACCTAGGTTGGCCGAATTCCCTCAGGGAATTAAGTCCCAGCTTGGCTCATTCATTTTGTGTGGGCTTCCTCCTTTTAATTTAGGCCCAATCTTATTTTAATTAATCTGGTTTAAATTAATTTCAAGCCCAACTTTAATATACCCATGTATTTAATATATTACACCAAGTAATATATTATTTACATTTAAATTAAAATTAGTTTGACCAATTAATTTAATCCATCAAATTAAAATTAGATCTTCACAAAATAAAATCATATGTAAACCTATACATATGAATATTTCCATCCAGGAAATAATTTCATAATTAATCCAATTAATTATGAAGAGCCAATTAAATATATTAATTTTATTATTAGGATCAATCCAATTGATCTTCATAATATAATTAATATATATATACCTCTCTCTCCAGAGTGTATACTCCAAGCATACATGTGATTCCTTAAGTCGATGTTCAGTCGCTCAATGTGTACGATCCCGTGGGTCCATCTTTATGTTGGCAGTGGGCCTTTGGCCCACAGACTGCAGTTGGGCTCTAGCAAGCCACTGCAGCCCCCAATTAAGATGGAGATGGCAGTCTAACTGTTATCATAACCCTGTAGTTTAAACTTGTACATCCCATGTCATTGATATCGGTGTCCAACACGAAGGCATGGATTGATCACCCTCTTTTGTGTCCGGACATTAACTTGATCCCGAATGCATTGAAGCTCACAAACAAGTTCCCACTTGTTTGGGTGTGGCCACACTCTTATCAGTCACATTCATCAAGAGGTCGGTGATATCTTCCTAGTGGACTACTGAGTGACAAATTCCTTCTGCACATCCATAGCATTACCATGCTAAGTGACATACCCGAAAGTACACATACTTGGCACCCTATTACAGGCCCTTTAGGTTTACCCCTAAGTATATCACCTCGCATGTAACATCATCATATGGTCAGGTCAAAGGATCCATACAAGTACTACACGAGAATCACTTGTGATACTATACCATGTGGATTTCTCGTTGAATGGATCTATCCAGTACCATGCCCCTTCTGCATGTACCCATTAACTTGGTTGACATTCCATGTCCAATGACCGGTAAGACACCGCCATACAACCAGGCTAATGATAGTCTCTTGTTCTATTCATTCCCATGACTGGAACAGACTACGGATTTATTTATGGTCATATCGTTTACCCTATCCATGGTCTTACTGCCAAGTGTATGACACTGGTCATCATGGATATGGATATGTCCATCAGATAATTCATTTAATATATTGCACAAGATAAATATAATAAATGAATTAATACCTTTATTAATAACACAAATGAGTATAATACATAAATCCAATTAATGTATGATACAAATACAAGGACCAATGCCTCGGGACTAGGGCATATCCAACATAAGGGTGAGTGTAGGATTTGAAAAAATCTATCACGGCTTTGGTTAGAGCCGCACGGCTGTGTTTCACAACTACAGCCACATGCCTATAACGCCAAAGCTGCACTGCTGTAATACTACAACCGCACGGCTCTAGCTGGCGGTAGGATTTTCCACCAGAAATCTCAGAAAGTTGGTGGTAGGGTATGGTGAGCTGAGAATTCGGTGGATTTTGGGAGAAAGGAAGGAGAAATATTAATGAGGTTTGAGAATGAGATAGAAAGGAAGAAAGAAAGAGAGAGAGGGGGAGGGGATTAACAATCAGAAAAAAAAAAGCAGAGAGGAGAGAAAAAGAAAAGCAGAGAGAAAGAAGAATGAAAAGAACCAGAAATAAAACACCAAAAAAATACCCTAGAGGTTGAGAATGTTAAGTTTCTGACCAATTCATATTTGTCCGGATTTGTCTCAGGATTAATTCGGGTTGACTCAAGGATCGGTTCGGAAATTTTGGGACATCTGTAGAATTCAAGGTGCATTCCGACTCGTCAGTCCACTTTCGGATGCCAAACATGTTGAACATCAACAAGGTAAACTCTGAGAGGCCTTCAACTTGCTTTATTTGCTTTTGCTGTGATTTTTTTCTCATTTCCACAAATTTCCAGAAACTGGCTGTTTCATTACAGCCATGCGGCTCTAACTAGATCCATGTGGCTCTAATCCTTAAGAACAGAGCCGCACAGCTCTATTTTCCTGGGCAGAAACCCGAATAACCCCTAAATGGCTGAACACAGTCGGTTTCCCATTTTGTTTATTCTATAATGATCCATCTAGACCAAATCACAGCCACCATGCTTAAAGTAATGGTGCGGATGTGAGATTTTTGGTTTCTTGTATTTCGTTTTTTTGGGATTCGGGATCGTTCAATCCAAATTGGATCCATTGCCAGCGTTAGTGGACCCTCGAATTCTATGAAAGTCCTTAGGAAACATCGAAAATGAGCAAAATGGTGATTTTCAAAAACCAGAAAACCGACTTCAGGTTCTGGGTATTACAGCCGTACGGCTGTAATACCCAGAACCCGAGGCTGTAGTGGTTAGAGCCACACGATTGTAGTCTCTAGAAGGAGAAAGAATCACTGGACGACCTGTATGGACGTCCACGGACGTCGTCGCGTGATGCTATCTTCAGAATCAGATCGTTTTTTTATTGCGTATTTATCTTTTTCAGACTATAGATGGATGCTGAAAATTAAGAACCCGCACGAACAGAACCCTGAGTTCCGGAATAACAGACCCGCTAAAAGGGAAAAATTTGCATGAATCCTAGCAAAATCATTTTTCAAAACTGTTTTCCAGCATGAAAAACCTACAGGGCTTTTCAAAACTCTTTTCCAGGTCTAGTCAGGCGAACTAGCTGAGTTCATCTGACTATCCCTTAAATACATGTCCTCGCTCCTAAAAATCCCAATTCTGTCATGCCATGAGTTTTTTGTGTGTTTGTGATATAAACTGTGCTAACCCGTCTGTTTTGCAGCTTTTATTTCCTTTTATTTCACTTTGGATGTAATTAATAGATTCTTGTGTATGTTAGGAGTTTGTAATTTTTAGTCCTTTGTGTATTTAGGCATTTGTAATGTGAGGACGAGAGTTTTCCTTTTTATTTGATGTGGTTGTATAAGCGGTCTTTACTTTTATTCTTATGATTGCCTGGATGTATGATTTACTTTTTCCATATTTTATTTACTTCTAACATCTGTATGAGCATGGGTAAAATAATATAAGATGAAAATGGACAGGGAATAATAAGTGAATAAAATATGGTATTGAAAACTTATAAATGAATGAAAGTTAGAGGTTGAATAGGTAAGTTGCCCGAACCCTGAATCTCTCGACCAGGTATGGTTGTCTACGCTTGGTAGGGAGCTATATTGGAATTTCCCATATGAGCTGATCCGGGTGGCGACTCTGTCACTGATCTTGAAATTTAGGTTTCGAGGTCTTTAAGTAAGAAAACGGGATCTTCTAAAAATGCAAAACCGGTTTTCCAAAATTCACATTTGAAGTAAAAGGTTCTTCTACAAAAGAATTTCCAAACAAATCAAATGGTCTTCTTAAAGCAAGATAATCAAAACCGTTTTCCAAAACAAAACTCCAATTCAAATATTCCTTGTTCGCTTCGCCGCGTTCCGCTTTTCTTTATCGAAAAGGTTGTCCGCTCACAGTATCATGTCATCAAGATAAAACCTCCAGAAATTCATGATATAGGAGTGCAATCACCCATGGAAGATGTTGAAAGTTACACGCAATGCATGGAAGATTGACATCATCCTTTTAATTATGTTTTCTTCTATAGGTACAAGATCTCTTCTTTATTTTTCTTCTATTGTATATAAGATCTTTTTGCTCTAGTTTTATATTGTTGGCTTTTTCGGTTTATTGCAGTGAGCTAGCTAGAGTCCAAGAACTTAGTTTTAACTTTTTCTGGTTTTATGTTATTGTATTTTTTTGACTTTCAATTTCTGTCACAGTCTAAGCTCTGTAGTTTATGTACAATTCATTGAACAATCCTTTGCAGGTTATGTTTGATTCTTTGGGCTCAGTTGTTATGAAAATTTGCTTATTACTATGCCATTTCTTGACTCTAACAATCCTTTATTTTAAGAATGTGAGCCATAATTCAGTTTCCCAATCAATTTGATATGTTTTGGCCAATCTTGCTCATCCAGCGATTCTTTAAGATATCTAAATCCGAAACATCTGTCATTATTTTGGTGGTAACTCTCATTATAAAAAGACTATTTTGCTGTCAAAATTTGTTAAACTCTTAAACCCAATTTTCACGTCGTATGTCATTTTTGTAAACAAAGGTCATTATAGGCATCTTCAACTTGAATTAAATTTCATTTCTGATATTCTCGTAAAGAAATAAGGTTACATGTACCAGCTAGGAGATGGAAGTATATTGCCTTGGGTCCTGCAAAGCAGAATAAGACACCGGGTGGCCCAGTAACGGACACTTCGATGCCTAATTTAAAGAAAGGGAGAAAAGGAAAATGGTGAAGGAGAAGAAAAGTAAAAGATTACCTTTCAAGGTTTTTGCATATTCTATTTATTCCTGCTAGTGTACGTCTAATACCTGATTGGCTTGGTGGAATCTCTTTCCCTAAAATACCCTCCTCGTATGTCTTAATTTGGACAGCCATACCCCTTAGTAACTTCCTAAACAAGGCTTGAAAGCCCCTCTGTACACGTGGGCGTAGGATCTCAGCCAAGGTTAAGCTATTGCCTTTTCATGGCACGTGTCCATCTTATTACTTTTGTTACCTACTCGATTGGTTTGACACCCTGAATCGATACCTTTTCTTGTTGTTTGTACTCGGGGTGGTTGATCTGCTCCTACCCTGTCAGACCGAGTGTACCTTAACCATTCGCACTCTATAAGCATACTAAGCCTTCATGTCCTTCACTCAGTAATGTGTGATCCTTTGCCCTGTGAGAAATTCAGTTGCTAAAGTATTGTCAACCATAGGGAAGCATAGAAATTGTGTATTACATATACATAATAAAGCTTAAGGAGAGCACATCACAAAGATAACAAGCACATGGGTAACGTGAATAAATCATTTGGTATTTGTTTTACAATTTGATTGTTGAGGTAACTTAGGATCACATGTGGAAATTCTTTATCACTCTGCTCAGTGGTATTTGAATAATGCATAATTTCAAATGCATCCACTTTTGCAATGGATAGATGATGCTCGGTAAAAATTCCAGTAAACATGTAAATATCTTCCTACGTATCTTATTTGACCCCTTCTTCGGCTCCTTTTAAAATATTGAGTGGATTTTCTAATGATTAGTGACACGGGTTATTATTCTATGTTACCATGTTTGTGGATGTAGGGATCTTTCTTTCAACACCTTTACAGGAGATCTTTGCATTTCCTTTAGTCTTTGTCCAATCTTCCCAATTTCCCTTAGATTGTCTTTGTAACTATGTTAGAATACTATGTTGTAATTCTATATTTGTTTAAGTTTGAGCTTTTGTCTTTCATTTCTTATTACATTTTCTATCTTATTTTCTTGTTTTTATAAGATTTTGTTGACATGGATTTGTTTTTTTTATCAAATGTTGCAATCTTTTTACCTTTTTTAGATGTTCTTATTTCTTTTGAATCCGACTTTTTTGTGCCCTAAATTCAGGCTACTTGTAAGCATTAAATATGAGATTGTTTCCATGCCTCAATTTTGTTCTAAAATGAAAATTCAACTTAGAATTAAAGCTATGGCCAATAGCAGAGCTAGGATTTGGGGTGAGTGGTGGTAAAAATTTTAAATTACATGTAAAATATACAACAAAAAAAAGTATAAATAAAATGTCATTTGTACGACTTTTTTTTTTATAAAAGAAATGGATAAATTAGTGGAGTCAATATCATAAATTTGTTTTAAAAAAAAAAACTTTTTTATATAAGTTTTTTTGAAAAAAATTCAATTCTTCAACACACTTTAGCAGTAATTTATAGATCATTTTCGAATAGCAACTTTGAAACCCACACGTTGGCTCTTTTACAAATTAAATTTTGCTCCGTTTCTTTTTCATTTCTTCGACATACTTTCACAGTAATTTCTTATCCTCCTCCCTCTCAAGCAATTTCTCTATTCGGGTTTCAACATATCTTTCCACCAAACAACACAAAAAAATCCCCATAGACCAAAGGAGAGAACACATGGATGAAATCCGTGATCTCTTGCAAGCAACCCACTTGGATTTGGATCTCTGGATGAGAAATTGAAGAAGAAAAAAAATACTGAGTAGACACTCAAACTCTATAAGATCGATCCTTTTGTGTTGCTTATCTTGCGTTTGTTAAAGGTTCTCTGAATTTCGTTCATTAATCAAAATTATATAAGTGGTGGACTATATTGATGATTTTGTGAATTAAGAGAATAAATTAACTTTAATTTAGAGACAGAATGGGCTTATGGTCACTACTTTTGTAGTACAACTGTAGAATGCATCTTTTTCTATCTTTTGATCATCGGACTCAACTGTGGTAAAAAAAACATAGCTGCACCCATGGTGATAACAAAAGGTATAAATTAATAAACTAACAAGAACAGATATTACGTACACTTTCTGATGCGGGCCACAAATAACAAAAAGGATCTCCAATTCAATTTGGAAACAACTAATTGTTGTGGAAAGAAATTAAAGATATATTTTAGATTATATCTTTATTTTAATTGTAATTATTTTATAATTTGGATTAGGAATAGATTTTATTGTAAGGATCCTAAATTGATAAGGATTCCTATTTTGTTTGTATTTTAATTTATTTAGTATTTTTTTTTAATTTGGAAGTTTAGACTATTTAGAAGTTTTTATTGTTTAGGCGTTTTATTACATTAGGATAGTTTGCCTATAAATAGGCTTTTATTTCTCAATTGTAAGCAGTTTTCATTGAATTCGAATTTTATGCTATTTTTTCCTATCTCTTCGAATTTTCGTAAATTCTAGGGTTAGAGGAACCGTTTCCGGTATCGTGCGTGATCAACGGAATTTAGTATCTGTCGTTTGAAGTTTCCGCTGCATCAGTTGGTATCAGAGCTTGGTTTGCTCTTGGGTAGAGAAAAATGCAAAGAAAGATTCATTCTAGTGATGAGGAGCTTGATGAGTTCTATGAGAGAGAGAATGAAGTAATTTTCTCTCAAGAATCAAAACTTTGTGAAGGTAAACTCTTTGATTTCTCATTACCCCTAATATATGATGAAGATTATACTTATGTTGAAGTAGTAGATTATGTATCTTGTGACAAGATTGTTGGTGTTGAAGAAATTTTACAACCAATTTATGATTTATTTGAAGATGAATATGAGAGTTTTTATTGGAATGGTGATATCAATTTTATTGGGGTCAACCATATTTTGAATGTGGATTCATTTAATAAAATTAAAGCTTGGTTATTAACGGGAAAACTCGAGGACGAGTTTTTTCTAAGAGGAGGAGAATGATGCGGGCCACAAATAATAAAAAGGATCTCCAATTCAATTTGGAAACAACTACTTGTTGTGGAAAGAAATTAAAGATATATTTTAGATTATATCTTTATTTTAATTGTAATTATTTTATTATTTGGATTAGGAATAGATTTTATTGTAAGGATCCTAAATTGATAAAGATTCCTATTTTGTTTGTATTTTAATTTATTTAGTATTTTTTTTTAATTAGGAAGTTTAGACTATTTAGAAGTTTTTATTGTTTAGGCGTTTTATTACATTAGGATAGTTTGCCTATAAATGGGCTTTTATTTCTCAATTGTAAGCAGTTTTGGTTGAATTCGAATTTTATGTTATTTTTTCCTATCTCTTCGAATTTTCGTAAATTCTAGGGTTAGAGGAACCGTTTGCGGTATCGTGCGCGATCAATGGAATTTAGTATCTATCGTTTGAAGTTTCCGCTGCATCACTTTCTTTTTTTTTTTTTTTATGGCCAAAATGTATAAATTTCTTCGTAAATAGCCGGAAATACAAAATTTCATTTTCATGGTTAGTTTTTAATTCGACAAGGCCAAAATGAGATTCTTATCTTTATAAAATATCTCTTTTGAGATGGTATTGATAGAATTATTTTATATAATAGACAATGAATTCAAACTTCTCCATAAATTTAATTATGTTGTAATATTGAGAAAATTAGGCACCATATTAATTTTTTTCTCCTAAGAAAGAAACAAATTTGGTTGCCTTTTCAATTAGCTGTCCACGAATAGTCAAAAGTCGTCCATGAAAGCGACCTTAACATATACAGTCACGAGCCGTGATGTGAAGGTTGTTGATTTATGGCTCTGCATGTGCATTATTAATATTGCTTTACCCCCCAATTCAATGATAAACAATACTATATTTCATATCCTTACCTTGATTTAACTTGTCTGTCACTGCGCGCCATTGATGTATGTTACCCTTGAAATTTCTCCCTTCAGTAATTTATTGATCAATAAAAAGAAATGTTATCAAAATCAAATTGGTCTGTCCGGTTCAACCATCAATTCAGCTTGATATCAAAATTAGCAATGATCATTTAGCCTTAGAAAAGAGAAATATTAGTCGAACTGATGAGTCGGATTGCGTATTAAAAAGTATTTTCAATAAAAATCTGATTCAACCGATAGAACATTTTTAAAAAGTAATATAATAAATAAATAAATAAATAGTAATATGTGAATAAAATAATCCTACTTTTTTGAAACTAATAAAGGCCATTCATCTGGAGAACCGCAATTATTGCGGTAGATATATAATTGTTGATAATGGTTAGTGTCCATTTTATATGAACCCCTCCCTCCCTTCCTCCTTCAATACATTCACCCAACCCAATACAATTAATATTATCTGAAACTATGAGAGGATTCATTACAGTTTCTTTAGTATTTTTACTGATTTTAATCAGTAGCAGCAATATATCAACAAGCAAAGCTTCCGTTCTGGACAAGATCATGGAAGCGGCAAGTTATGGAAGGATTGCAGAATCCATTGGAGACGAAGAGTTCTTGATGGAATCCTACCCCACCACCAGAAGCCTTGTTGATAATTCAGAGATCCATGCACCAAATTCTCTCTACCGAAATCAACCAGTCTGTCCCAACGGAAAATACGCCAACTGCGCTACCGTCTATAATAAAATTGCTAATAACTGTCAGTACTACGAAAGATGTAGACAGAGAGACATTTAGAAACAAAGGCTTATATGTATGGTTGCTTATAAACCGTCTAAATCAGACTACATGATTGTCTACTATATATTGCTGAATCAATCAGAAAGAACGTTCGTCTGCTTCAATATTTACTTTTTATTTTTTTCTTGGTATGTGTCTGTGTGTAAATCATCTAAGATCTCAATAAATCTCTTTTCATCCATTGGACAATTGCAAAACTGTTCTCGATATTCCTTATATTATAGTGATTGTCAACTGGAATCTTGTCTCTCACCATATATATAATTACAATTTCTCATACGTTCCTTTTTCGCCGTTCTTCTTCGTTCCTTCCAAGATTTATTGATAAGACGATTAATTATTATTCTTGTGTTCGCAAGCCAGCCATAGAAGAAGACTCTGTGTTTATAGTGTGCCTTTAATGGAAGCTTAAAGGGTTAATCAAGGAGTCATTGGTTTTTTTTTTTTTTTTTTTAAAGGTTCCTTTGGTAGAAAATCTAACTTTATTTACCAATTTGATTGTTTAACTTATGCATGTTGGATAATAATCAAGCCAAAATGACATGCCTTAACAACAGAAATATTAATAGGTGGAAACAAACAATTAATTGTACAATGATGTGTCATTTTTTTTTTACTAACTTGACTTAAATTGATGAATAAAATTAATTTTATAATTTATATTTAACCACAAAATTATACTGTTTATCCAGAAAATCATATTATACCTAGTATAGTAACAATATTGAAAATATTAGCAGAAAACGGAAGGTATTGTACTGTAGATTAATAAATTATTCTGTTGGAGATTTAATTACAAAATCTGTAATTATATTTTGAGATTTAGTTAATTTGTTAGAAATAGATAAAGATTAGATTTTGAATTTAAATTATTATCTAGTGGTTACTGATTTTATGTGATAGTTATCTTATAAGCCTATAAATAGGCATTAACAGTTCTCTAATAAAGTGTGCCTAAACATACTGCATTTGCAGTATTCAGTTTTTAATTTCTCAGTTTATGTTTCTCTCTAAAAAAACCTACATATTCCATTACAATATTGGTTATTTATTAATAGAAATATCAATCTACAAGGAAAAAAAAAAATTAAAGTAATAGATAATGTAAAAGGAAGGAAAAAAACATATAGTAAACGAAATTAAATCATCGGGTAATTCATGCCTTAATAGTTGATTGGAGAGGTAAGAAGCTACTTCATAAACCAGGTTTTGGATTTCATACTACATTAAAAGAAAAAAAAAAAAAAAAATTCTACATTGAAAAAAAGAAAATTTGTTCGAAGAGCTTCAACTCCTATCATAGATTTATTTCAACCCGAATTGTCTAGACAAAAATAAAGAAGTATTATATCTTTGTTCGATGATCTTCTCCCAATCCCATCTCTTAAATTTGTGTGCTTTTTGTTTAATATTTCTTATTGTATGAAGTTTGATAGAAAAATCCTATTTAAGAATCTATTCGCTTAGATTTATTTTATCTATTATTTGTCATTTGACTCTAAAAGAAAATAGATAGAGAAGTGATTGGTTAGGATTAGAAAATAGCCAATGATTATTATTTTACAAGGAATCGATTGTTATTTCTTATAAGTAGTAAAATACTATCTTTCATAAAAAGAAGTATTTAGTTACCCTTTCTACCTAAAACAAAAATCACCAAGGTAACTAAAGTTCGGAAAAAATGCAGAAACCGAAAAACTTCAATTGCACAACGTTTTCTTCTTATGTGATAGGCGTTTATTTTTTGCCCTCTTAATACAATCTAATTAACTAAGCAATTCAATGACAGGGTTAAAAAATGGTCTAAAATCACAATAGAATTAACTAAAATACGAGAGAACTTTTAACATTGATGATAATGGTATTTATCATCTCTATTTTTTGGTCTAGGCTGATTTTAACCGTAATTTCTGGACATACAGTTAGAAGGTGAATTATAGGATCCAATTGAATATCTGGCAAGGGACAAAATTTGTGTGGTTGAGTTATAAAATGTTTAAAAATGTTGACCAAGTCTCCTAGTAAACTCATATTGACTTGGTCAACTCTTGTCTTCAACTTGTGTCATACGCCGGCGGTGGCTATTTGTTAATGGCAGAGTGAAGACTTGGACCTGTTAATTGAAGTTTTGAAGCACAAAAAAGCATCACAAAGTAATACCATAATCATCATGCTCCCCTCCGCCTTGTTCCTTTTCAGTCTCCTCCTTTGCACCTCCGCCGTCAACAGCCAGTCTTCTCCTCCTCCTTCTGAACCAATAATACTTCTCGATTGCGGCAGTACTTCATCTTCTTCCGAATCAGAAGATGGCCGCACCTGGCATGCCGATTCCAATTCCAGATTCCGCTCTTCCGACTCTGAAAATTCATCAGAAACTTCAGCCACCGATATACCTTACAGGACCAAGAATTTCACACTCCAAATTAACTTATGCCTTCCCCATCTCTCCTGGTCCCAAGTTTATCCGCCTCTATTTCCATCCTGCTACATACAAATCCACATCCACATCCACTAATTTCAACACATCCAACTCCTTCTTCACTGTCACTGCCAACAATTTCACTCTTCTTAAAAACCTCAGCGCCTCTCTTAATTTACTTGATTCCATCCCTCAAGAAGGAGTTGCTTATTTAATCAAGGAATTCATTATTACTGTGCAACAAAATCAAGCTCTCAACATAACTTTTACCCCATCTCCGGGCTCTTTTGTTTTCATTAACTGCATAGAAATAGTTCCTGTCCCCGATAATCTGTATATAAAAGATATGGATTACCCTTATAAACTTTTAAACTACAACAGTCAATTTTATTTCGATAACCCTACTGCTCTTGAAACTATTTACAGGTTGAATGTTGGTGGTGGTAGGGCAAACGATAAAGAATTGTTCCGGACATGGAGCGATGACACGGATTATATCGCTGGTGTACATGGATATGTGCATAACTCCTTGGGCACTCAAATCAAATACACACTGACAACGCCATCTTATACAGCACCTGACGTTGTTTACACAACTCTACGTACAATGGGTCCGGATCCTAAGGTTAATCTGGGATACAACCTCACTTGGAAATTCCCAGTTGATTCTGGGTTTTATTATCTTGTGAGGCTACATTTTTGTGAGACTGAAAAATACGTTAATAATGCACTCCAACGAGTATTTTTCATATTCATCAATAGCATGACAGCCGACGAAGCTTTCGATCCTTTTGACCATACTAAAGGGAATGATATTCCGGTGTACCAAGATTACATTGTTAATGTGCCAGAAGGAAGCCAAAGAAAGCAGGAGTTGTCGCTGGCGCTTCACCCCAGATCAGATGTCATTTTTGCTGATGCACTCTTGAATGGCCTTGAGATTTTCAAGTTGAGCAAATCAAACTGATGCGGGCCACAAATAGTAAAAGGGATCAACAATTCAACTTGGGAACAATTACCTATCATAGAAATAAATTAAAGATATATTTTAAATTGTATCTTTATTTTAATTGTAATTATTTTATAATTAGGATTAGGAATAGATTTTATTCAAAGGATCCTAAATTGATAAGGATTCCTATTTTGTTTGTATTTTAAGATATTTAGTAGTTTTTCTTATTTAGTCTAATTAGGAATTTAAACTATTTAGGAGTTTTAATTATTTAGGAGTTTTATTATATTTAGGGTAGTTTGCCTATAATAGACTTTTATTTCTCAATTGTAATCAGTTTTCAATTGAATAAAATTTTCGGAATTAATTCCTTTTTACCCTGCTTTTGTGAATTTTGCGAAATTCAATTAGTAGAAGACTATTATCCGGCATCGTGCGCGATCAACGGATTTTAGTATCTTTTGTTCGAGTTTCCGCTGCATCAGTTGGTATCAGAGCCTAACCTTACGTCATCATGCCTCGAGGAAGAGAGAGACGAGTTGGTGACATCGCAAGGGAAGAGGACCTGGAACGACGGATTGAGCAACGCCTCAATCAAGCGATCGGACAGCAAACAAGAAATTTTCATGATGAAAATGTTGTTGGGTCTGGAGGTTTTGGTACGGTGTACAAAGGCTTCATCGAGAATGGTTCAATCCCGGTTGCTATCAAACGGCTTGATTCATCATCGAAACAAGGTACCCGTGAGTTCCATACTGAGATTGCGATGTTGTCCAAGCTTCGCCATGCTCATCTCGTATCCTTGATTGGATACTGTGACGATGAAGATGAAATGATCCTTGTATATGAGTTCATGGACCAAGGCAACCTTCAGGATCATATGTATAGGGCAAAGAAAATCCCTCTTCCATGGAAGCTAAGGCTGCAAATCTGTATTGGTGCGGCAAAAGGGTTGCATTACCTACATACTGGAGCAAAGCACACCATCATCCACCGAGATGTGAAGTCATCTAACATTCTTTTGAATAGCAATTGGGTGGCTAAGGTTTCAGATTTTGGGTTGTCGAAAACAGGTCCTACTAGTGAATCCCAAACCCATGTGAGTACTTTTGTTAGAGGTAGTTTTGGGTATCTTGATCCTGAATATTACCGCAGACAACAACTCACTGAGAGATCAGATGTGTACTCATTTGGGGTGGTACTACTATAAGTAGTACATGCTCGGCCACCTATAGTCTCAACAGAAACAAAAGAACAAGTGAACTTAGTTGAGTGGGCAAGAAAATGCTATAAGAAAGGAACCATCAATCAAAATATTGACCCACAGTTGAAAGGCGACATAGCAACAGTTTCAATGAACAAGTTCATGGAGATTGCTGAGAGTTGTGTTCGTGAGAAATCTACAGAAAGGCCAACAATGGGTGATGTTGTATGGGGCCTTGAATTTGCTTTGCAGCTTCAGGAAACAACCAAGAAAAATGTGGATGATGGTGATGATGTCAATGATGACACGCAGAAAAGCTCATTTCCAGCTTACGGAAGAGTGATTAACACGGACGATGAAAACCTATTCACATCTTCTAGCGCACCAACACTAGGTTCAAGGGCTACCGTAAGTATTAGTGAGAGTAGTATTAGCAACAATGATTATGACGGGGCAAGACCAGAGAATGTGTTCTCTGAAATAATGAATCAAGATGGACGTTGATATATTAGAAACCATTCTTAGATTATATATCATGTAATTTAATAGCAGCTATAGATGAAGTCAAGTGAATCAAATTAATTTTGTTGTGAATTCTATTGTATATTAGCTGTGAAGAAGACAAATTTATAAGGAATAAAACCTTCATAATTGAACTGTAGATGCCGAAATAGTTCTTCCTTAAGTGAACCCGGGAGTAGACGGGCCCCATTGTAATTTAATTACTAGAAACTTCATGAAGTTGGTGGTGTATTTGTCTCAATATGGCTATGGTCAATGGCAGTGGGATGGAAACAACATCCTAAAATAAGTTGAATGGTTAAATCTTCTGCAACTCAATATTATGATAAAAAGAAAAAATGGTTTGTGAGGGTGAGAAAATTCAATTTGGTCCTAATTTGGTTAAATTCAATTTGGTCCTAATTTGGTTCTTTGGTTAGCTTCTCCTTAATAGACAGGCTATGAATTGAAGCGAAAAATTCAATTGTGCTTCTAAGGGATCAAGTGAAAATTTTTCCAAATTGCTGACAGTAATTTGCAAAATAAACTTGGCCTAATCATTCAACATCCTAATTAGCCAAAAGCAGTCAATTGAGCTACTTTCTTTCCCTCTATAATATGAATTTTAATTATAACCGGCAGCTGGAATCAACACCCATCAGTTAATTGGAAGCCAAAGGAATCGAAACCATCTGTAAAACTCAATAGTCCTTCATTCAATTATGCTCAAAAACCAACCACAACAATCGACAATCATTAATTCCTGGTTCCCAGAGTTAAGGAAAATAAATCTTACCTCACTACTATTGAGAAGTTGTGATGGGATGGCTTAGACGATCCACCGAGATAATTACTAAAGCCTATTGACGGCTGGAAGTTAGCTTTCTACAGTTTGAATTTCACAAAATTTACAAGAGTAGGAATTTGAATAAATCCGAAGATAATATTAATTATCAAAACTATTACATTACAAATTACATTATAGCCTATTTATAGGCAAATTATTCTAAATATAATAAAACTTTTAAATAATCAAAACTTTTAAATAGTTTAAACTTCCTAATTAGATTAAATTAAAGATTGGAGGCAGTGAATGTATTATTGATAATTAGGAAGTATATATACATAGGGTTTCCATAGGGTATCCTATTACAATTACAATTGTATCACATAAATACACTTAATTACAATTATACACTATTACCCTCCCTCAAGTTGAGCAGGGGGACGAACAAATGCTCAACTTGCAGCGAAAAGGAATAAAGCGGTCCTTGGGAAGAGCTTTGGTGAGAACATCGGAGATTTGATCACGGGTAGGCACATAGTGAACTTGTAATAAACCTTTAGAAACTCTATCTTGAACAAAAAAGAATTCAACCTCCAAATGCTTACTGCGTTGGTGATAAATAGGATTAAGAGTAAGATAGGTAGCGGAAAGGTTGTCACACCACAACCTTGGAACCTGTGGAATCGGAACACCAACCTCATGCAATAAAATCTGTAGCCAACCAATTTCAGAAGCACCGGTAGCTAATGCTCTATACTCAGCTTCAGTGGAGGACCTGGCAACAGAATGTTGTTTCTTGGAGCTCCACGAAATCAAGTTGCGCCCTAGGTAAATGGCATAGCCAGTGGTGGACTTGCGATCATCCAGGCTACCTGCCCAGTCAGCATCAGTGTAACCTTGAAGTATAAAATTAGGATCACGGTGAATAAATAAACCAAAGTGACAAGCTTTCTGGAGGTACCGAAGGAGCCGTTTGACTCCTTGCCAGTGGAGAGTCGTTCGGGCATGCATAAACTGAGATAACCTATTCACTGCAAAGGAGATGTCAGGCCGAGTTAATGATAAATACTGCAAGCAACCAAGAGCACCTCTATAAGCGGTCGGATCCGAGAAAGGGTCACCCAATCCCAACATGAACTTATCCTTAGAACCCATTGGGGTCGCAACCCCTGAACATCCCTCCATCTGAGTCCGGCGGAGTAAATCCTGAATATATTTAGACTGAGATAAGAAGAGACCATTCTTGCACCAAGTAGCTTCAACACCCAAAAAATAGCCCAATTTACCAAGATTGCGAATGGCAAACTGGGACTGAAGGTTGCAAACAAGATCATTCACAGCAGACATATCAGAACCCAACACTAGCAAATCATCCACATAAATGAGACAGAAAATGTGTACCGAACCACGGTGAAGAAAATAAAGAGAAGTGTTAGATTTAGAGCCAACAAAACCCAGTGAGCATAGGACATCAGTCAACCGACGGTGCCACATCCGTGGTGCTTGTTTCAAGCCATACAAAGATTTATGCAAACGACACACATGTGTGGGAAAATCAGGATTCACAAAGCCCGGAGGTTGCTCCATAAAAACAGTTTCATCCAAGTGACCATGTAAAAATGCATTGCTGACATCCAACTGAATAATCACCCAATTCAAAGAAACAGCAAAAGCCAATAAAGCATGGATAATAGCAGGCTTGATAACAGGACTATAAGTCTCAAAAAAATCCACACCTGGTCGCTGATGAAATCCCTTGGCGACTAGGCGTGCTTTGTAGCGATCAATACTGCCATTAGCCTTTTGTTTCAACTTAAAAACCCAACGACATCCAACTACATTTTGAGCAGCACTCGGAGGAATAAGAGACCACATACCATTAGCCACTAAAGCATTATACTCAGCTGACATTGCATCCCGCCATTCCTGAATTTTAGAAGCTTGCAAAAAGGTGGAAGGCTCCCGAACGTGGATAAGAGAGCGTGGCTTCAGCTTACCCGTCATTTGACGTGTAACCATCCGTCGAGGAGGAGAAGGAGCTGCTGTAGTGGCTGCAGCAGAGGGGGACAGCAGCGTTGGCGGAGAGGAGGTGGTGGATGGCGGTAAGTGACCAAAACCAGAGAGATCAACACAGAGGTTGAGCTCGGTAGGGGGCTAAGTGGGACTGCTGGACGGTGAAGAGGGAGCTGTCGGTGTGGGGGTGGGAGGCGGGCTGGACATGATGGGCAGCGGGCTGATGGGCGTGGTGGCTGATGGGTGGAGAGGGGGCAGTGGCGAGTGGTCAGATGTAGGAGGTGGCGGGTGGTCAGATGTAGGAGGTGGAGCAGTGGGTGCCGGGAAAGTAATTTGTAGGGGTGGATTATCAGTGAGCCGGGACTCCAGAGGTAACACATCATCATGCTTCAGAAAAGGGAACACCTGTTCATCAAACAAGACATGACGTGAGACAAAAAATTTCGATGAGATGGGATCAAAGCAAACATACCCTTTGTGAAGACGGCTGTACCCCATAAAGACACAAGGACGAGACTTAGAATCAAATTTATTTCGGGCATATGGTCAAAGCCAAGGATAACAACGGTACCCAAAAATCCGAAATGCATGATAGTCCGGGGAAGCATTGAATAAAATGTGGTAGGGTCTGCGGTTCTTTAATTGGGCCATTGGGGTGCGATTGATGAGGTAAACGGCGGTATCAAAGGCAAAGGTCCAGTGTTGGTGGGGCATGTGGGCACGATGAAGGAGAGCAAGGCCATGTTCCACAATGTTGCGGTGTTTACGTTCAGCGGTTCCATTTTGTTCTGGGGTGTGAGGGCATGACATTCGATGTGAAATGCCATGGGTACGGAAAAATTTTGTAAGGCAATGAACTCTCCTCCACCATCAGATTGAAAGGATTTAATGGATGTTTGAAAATAATTTTCCACAAGGGCCCGAAATTGGACAAAAATATCATGCACGTCGGATTTTTTGCGCATAAAATAAATCCAAGAATACTTACTAAAGTGATCAACAAAAACAACATAATAACGTTACCCATCACAAGAAACAACTGGGGCAGGTCCCCAAACATCAGCACAAATAAGTTCAAGGGGTTCCCGAGAGACAGACTGAGATAAAGAAAATGATAATTTATGACTCTTACTAATGGAACACGAAGCACACACAGATTTATCAGAAGCAGAAACAGGAATTTTATTAGATTTGATTAAATGTTCAACAGCAGACATAGAGGCATGTCCCAAACGATCATGCCAAGTACTTAAAGAAGCTAGATTGATACATTTTTTATTCAAAGCATCTAAACACAATGAGTACAGCCCGTTGTTACTCTGGCCTCGGTATCGGATTGGAGGCAGTGAATGTATTATTGATAATTTTTAAAGTATATATACATAGGGTTTTCATAGGGTATCCTATTACAATTACAATTGTATCACATAAATACACTTAATTACAATTATACACAATTATAAATAAGAAAAATATTAAATAAATTAAAATACAAACAAAATAGAATCCTTATCAATTTCAGATCCTTAGTGTAAAATCTATTTCTAATCCAAATTTGAAAATAATTAAAATAAAGATACAATCTAAAATATATCTTTAATTTCTTTGTATGACAAATAACCGTTTCCAAGTTGAATTGTTGATCCTTTATATTACTCGTAGCCTGCATCATTAGATCTCAAAGGTGACTACAAGTGAAGTCGCACCCTAAAATTTGATTGGCTATAGCTGCTTTATGATTAGTGCACAGTCTGATCCAATGCCAAATTTAGAAATCTCCAGAATTGGATAGGAATTCAGGGGTTTGCATAACTAAATCTACGATTTGAGGAATAAATATCAAAAATTGGATTGTCCCAATAATTTTGTTATACTCCAATTCGGGTTAGTCAGATTTGGTTCCAATCCTATCGGTGTTAGGATTTGGGGTTTACTCCAGTCCAATCCAAATACGTAAAATAAATCAAAAATAAATATTTTTATACAATTTCAAATAAAACATACAAATTCAAATAACATCTACCAAAATATTATAAATTAAGTTGGCTTAGTGGTTAAATATATTGTAAAATTTCTAAAATTAAATAATCTCTTTATATACGAAATATGAATTTAATACTAATAAATTCTCCGTTTTTTAAGTCCGGTCCTTGATCTGGTTCTAGATAAATTTTTGTCCAATCCAGGGCAGTTTTTTGAAAAAAAGTGAACAATGCAATCCAATTCTGGATCTTTTTTCTCAAATATTCGATCCGGTCCAATACATTCAGTTCTCATGTTGAACCCTATTTATAAGGGTGAGAAAGCCGAGAAAGATCGTTTTCTTTGGCCGGAGAGAACAATTTTCAAACGAACAAAGATAGATATATCAAGGTATTATAGTAAAATTTACATTTAATGATCGAGTCTAGTTGAATTATCTCATAATGAGTCCACTTTAGTCCTTATTTTTAATTCCTTTAAAAAAAAAATTTCAAACATGAAACTTGATTAAAAAAAAAAAAAATTGAATCGAATTTTGTTAAAATTTGTGATTCACTCTGTAAACTTTATTATGTATAATTTTTTACATATCTCAATTTAATTTCATCAAATTGTCAAATGATCTTTCCTGTTTAATTCTGTTACTATTTTACTTAAACAACCTCAATCATCTCTATTTCATATGTTGCACTTTTTTTTTCTCTGTTCTTTCCTTTTATTTTCTGTCCTCATTTTATTTTATATATATATATATATATATATATATACAACCATCAATCTTTCTAGGATCAAAGATTAGGGACGAAAGTCAGCCTTAGTGATCCGACAGTGCTGAGTGGAAGGACCATCGCTCAACGGATAAAAGTTACTATAGGGATAACAGGCTGATCTTCCCCAAGTGCTCACATCGACGGGAAGGTTTGGCACCTCGATGTCGATATAATAATGGATATTAAAGAGACTTGATCTTTAAACTTTCGTCCAGAGAAAAATGCAACACCAGAATGAATCTTAGTTCTCTCGTTTTATTAGTTAGTAATGGATTCAGGTAAATCCTTCGGATGATCTGGGTCCGGGTTACTACTCTGACCGGATCTGATATTGCTCCTACAAGATAGAAGAGATGAGACACCGGTAACCTCTGGGGTAGACTCCGATGCCTAAGTTAGTATGCTTATTGTAGATTGTGAGTTTTAGGGAAATAGAATAGAGTTGAATAGAATGGAATGCCCCTACCTCAAAAGTACACCCTCCTTTTATACGAGGGGAGGTAGAGTTGGATTGGTATTGGAAGAGCTTACCAATCCAACTTCCAGCCAATCTGAAAGATTAATCTTAGAGGGTCCACGTGGGTGGAGCTCTTGCCCTAGTAAAACACGGGGAGTAGACTCCTAATTGGACACCACCTCTTCTCCTAGGATTTCTCCGCGGATCAAGGAAGCTTAATCCGGATCTGTTCAGGGGAGGTTAGGATCCGGATGTGGTAACCGGCTTCTTTAACCGAGTGAGGAAATTTGAGTCCGGACTACTGGATGGTACCGGACCGGATGTCATCAGAAGTCCCCCCCCCCCCAAAGTCAGAAAAAACCCTTTAGGGTTTAACGTCTAAAACCCTGCCTAGGAACGCGTGCTCGCCCACTGTCTGCCACGTACTATGTAGCTGCAGAGACGCGACCTTTGATTTGACTCCTAATTTTCAAATGTTGCGACCGTTCGATTTCCTACCAGAAGGATATTTAATTCGCTGATTTTGGCTCTGAGCGTCATTCTGTGTTTCTTTGCATTTTCAGTACCCAAAATCAGTAAGTTCTCTCTTCCTTCCTCTACTGCTTCTTGCTGCTTTTGTCTATTTTTCTTCTGTTCCCTGTTCTTAGTTCTAGGGTGAAAACTTCTTGTTTGTCAGTTGGGATTATGGGTTCTTCAAGTTATTCGTGGACTTCTAGCACTGCTCCTCGCCCTGTATCCCCTTCTGTGGAGGTGGATTCCGACACCGCCAGGCTTTCTACGTCGGAGTCTTCTGAGAGAGCTCGTTCTTCCGGAGAGACCAATGCACCGATATACCTCCCTGAGTCCTCTCAGGCAGCTGAGAATGCCATAGGGAGAACCCTTACCCCTAGGATATCAGAAATGACCTCTTCCATTACCTTCCGTGAGATACACCAATTGGCTTCCGACTACCCCTGGTTGGAAGCCTGTGAGTGCCTTATCCCTGCTTCTAGCCAGAGGGTTCACCTCCCTCCACCTAGTTATTTCTCCATCTATCTCCAACATGTAGTGGGCGGTTTCACCTACCCGCTCCCGGAGGGGATCTGTGCTGTATTGAACCGGTACGGGTGTGTCCAGCCCAGCTTCACCCGAATGTCATGGAAGACGTATGCGCCACGTATTGGTTATGCTATAACCTAAGCATCCGACTGACCAGTGCCCTCTTCTGGCATATCGCCACTCCTGTTCTTCTGAACACAAACAGTGACCACCTTACCATGGCTAAAGGGCCCCTCTTTCAGTTTTTTTCTGGCCGCACTTCATCTGTGAAGGGGTTCAAGAACCTGTTTTTCTTCATAAAGTTGAACGAAAATGTTCCTTTCTTTCCCACCGCCTGGTCTTTCTAGTCGGCAAGTGAGATATGGGGGGAGAAAGATAAGCTCTCGCCCCAGGAGCAGGCTCACCTGGATCTGCTGACGGCTGTCCCGACTCAATATTGGAAGCTTTAGTATGCCACCAGTGCTTACCGCCAAGGGTTACCATTGGCAGTGCTTGATGACCGGACCGGTCTTCCTGTGTTCTTTAATGATCCCTTAGAGGGCCGAGGTATACTCTGGTAGTGGGAAAAGGTTTCTAGCCACTCCCATTCCCAAGCTGTCAACTCCTGTGATCAGAGGAGGCATGCTGCTACTGATGGTTGGTCTAACCATGCCATAATTTTGAATTTGAAGAATCGCCTGCCTCAGGTCTCTGGCATCAGCGGGGCTCAGGTTACTGGCTATGCGGATATGGATGAGTTCAACGTCACCGGTGGAGTTGTTGTGGTTGCAAGAGAATCATCTCCCAAAGTGTCTGAAGTCATGTTAGGGGAACTTGAATTCATGATTAGTCGTCCACGCTCACCGCACCAAATGATGGATTTAGGTAAATCCTTCGGATGATCCGGGTCCGGGTTACTACTCTGACCGGATCTGATATTGCTCCTGCAAGATAGAAGAGATGAGACACCGATAGCCTCTGCGGTAGACTCCGATGCCTAAGTCAGTATGCTTATTGTAGATTGTGAGTTTGAGGGAAATAGAATAGAGTTGAATAGAATGGAATGCCCCTACCTCAAAAGAACACCCTCCTTTTATATGAGGGATGGTAGAGTTGGATTGGTATTGGAAGAGCTTACCAATCCAACTTCCAGCCAATCTAAAAGGTTAATCTTAGAGGGTCCACGTGGGTGGCGCTCTTGCCCTAGTAAAACACGGGGAGTGGACTCCTAATTGGACACCAGCTCTTCTCCTAGGATTTCTCCGCGGATCAAGGAAGCTTAATCTGGATCTGTTCAGGGGAGGTTAGGATTCGGATGTGGTAACCAGCTTCTTTAACCGGGTGAGGGAATCTGAGTCCGGACTACCAGATGGTACCGGACCGGATGTCATCAGTTAGTTTTTATTTCTCTCTCTCTCTCTCTCTCTCTTCTTATAGTTCGTTTTGGGAATTGTCACAGTTTTGTCTTTCTCATTTCCTTAATAATTTATTTGAGATAATCTTGTACAGGTAAGCTACAATTAAGATCCCTCATCCTTTTTATGTAAAGATATTTAGTGGAAATCAAACTTGAGTCTCCAAACACAAACGTAGTTGGAGTTGTGAACCAAACTATAGCTCGTAGGTTTCTACTTCTCTTTTAGACTACCTAATAACACTTATAGTTTCCTAAAAAAAAAAAAACCTTAGCTTAATTTTATTCTTGTTCTTCTTTTCCATTTAATGCTTATAGTACAATTTTTATTTTTTACTCCATAAATTTATTCACCACGAGCTAGATAACTTGAATATGATAATACTAAATATTCAAGTAAAATTGTCATTTCTAAAGTCAAAAGCAAGCTCTTGATCAAAGTAATGATGATCATCATAATACTTGATGCAGAGCTGATAGCAGATCACTTTTTGAGCCAAATGGAGAAGAAGAAACAAGCTCACAGGTCTAAGAAAGCAAATAAGAAAGCTGAATAGGGTTTTTTGTTTGCTTATTATGATTCATATCTAAACTACTAAAGAGGGATATTACGTATACACAAGTTAGGAGATAATAACAATCTTCAAAATACAATATTTCTAAGTAGAATTATCTTTTCTTAACCTCATCATTGTCAATTTTGTTATTTCGGAATTTATTTTTTTACTTGTTTGTTTTGGATTAATTTTCCTTTCTTATCTAGGGTTGCATTGATGGGTAATAAATACACACACTAATAGAAGCAAGTGCACTTCGTCGCTCAAGTAATACAGAGTAAGAAGGATGTCGATCCCACGAGAACTAAATTAGGCAAATCCTAAACGCCGTCGGATTTCTATTAATCTAGGCGGAGAGAATAATATATCTTTGATTTTAGGTTATGAATTAAAATTACTGCTAAAAACAAATAAATTAAAATTAAGAATGTAACGAAATTGTAAGTAAGCAATTCAATGAGAAAGCTAACTAAGGCGTCCGATTTCACTTAGCACTAATTCTAGTAATATTTTAAGTTATGCAACTAATCCGATTAAATTCCAAAATGGCGATTTCCATAAATAATCAATACCAGTTAGGGCTATCAATTCTAATTCTTAACCTAAACTCTTAAACCTCTCAGTTCTAAGCCATCAAGCCAGAAAGCATTAAGTTTAAGAAATCCTAGCACTAACTAGTGAGCCATTAGAGCAATGATCATGCAAAAGTTGTGTTGTATGATTCCGTTAATCTAGTCCTTTGGTCAATTATAGATTAACTATGAACATTGGAATTGATGGTCACGCATCCAAAGCATTAAACATACGCAACGCAATATTGGAAAATAATACGAATTAAATTGCATTAACCATAAAATAATTACATGGAACAATTGCTAAGATCCACCATAGCCTTAGCTTAGGTGGAATTAGTTCATCGCTAAACTAATAACACACAAACGAATTAAGGAAAACAAGGTAAAGAGAAGGTTTAGAGAAAACAAGAATCGAGGTGCTTGATGGAAGGATGTACGGATCGTTGAGGAGGAAAGATGAATGCTCCTCCAAACCTAGCTCCCAAGAACATGTTCTCCCAATATGTTCTTCCAAGAGAGAAAAATAAAAATAAAATAAAAACTAAAAACTAAACTCCTCCCCTAAAGCTGAAATTCCCCCTTTTAAATCCTCAAAACTAAAAAGGAAAAAGAATTGCAATAAAAGTCTAATACAACTCTTTAAAGAGGAAATAACTAAAAGAGACTCGTACTAGAATAGGAGTCAACAACCAAGGAAAATATCCCAGCAAAAGACTTTTACTTCTCTTCCATTTAGATAAACCCGCAGCTCCTCTTTGGCCCATCACAAATACAGGCCCAAAACACCAAACCAGCTTTAAAACTCCAAAATCAACACCTCCTGAGGCATGGTCATGCCTTAGGACTGCTCCTGGGCTGTTTCAAGTCAATTCCGCTCCCTTTTCATGCACTTTTAGCCCCATTTTCTTCTTAGAGGTCCTAGCAAGGAAATTAACACAAAAGGGAAGTAAAATATGCCTTAAATGAATAAAAACAACTCAATTAAAGAACAAAAACAAAGGCGAAATAAAGTATATAAAATACACTTAGCAACTTCCCCATACTTAAACTTTGCTTGTCCTCAAGCAAACAGAATATCTCCAACTACAGAAAACAAATAAAGAACACTCAAGATCAAACAAACAATTCCAATTTTAAAGATTTAAAACTCACAAACCATAACCTCACTTTCATTCACAAATCAAGCATACTCCATCAATAAGGATGTCACAAAAGAATTTGGCATTTAACCCCAATCTGATGCACACAAAGCAACTCAATTAACCACTAGAATATGATTTGCATCACTAAAATAGTAAACTTCTAAGTCACTTCCCAATCAATCACATAAATAAAGATCAATAGGACTTTAGAATTCGCACAATTTTCTTGGGGCGGTATACCGTGATACATTGATCGATTCTATTTAATTGACTTTATAACTTTCGACCTTACTTGAGATGTTACTTATCATTTCTGAACAGATAACAAAGATGGAGCAAACACAATGCACCCGACTTACTCAACTAAGCACATTCAATCAAGCGGCTACTAGCACTATTCATAACTTCACCTTGCAGCGAAGCCAGCGGCATAAATTTCAATTTTCCATTCTTGACTTTTTTTGTCAATTTTCATTAAGCACAAACAATTAATTTCTATTACCCCAAGATTAACTCAAAACAAAGCACACAATTTGCCTATTTCATCTCTTTACTTATGCTCAATCAAAAAGAAGCTTCATAGAAAGTCTATGTTTGAAAGTGATACATCTCAACCCTAGAGTCTATATTATTACAAAGGTGCCAATCAAATGGGGCCTCATGTTGCATTTAATGTAAACATCCCTATTAACAAGCATACTTAACCTAGAAAGATGTAAAATGAGAGTTTGTGTTTGTTTGTTTTTTTTTTTTTTTTTTTTTTTGAAAACAAATTTGAAACAAAAACATTGCTTTGAGAAGTTGGATATTATTAAGTTGCAAGAGACAAACATAGGACCACAGAAAATGAACTCAAGCAGCTCAAGAGGAATAAAATAAAAAAATCAATTTACAATTCCCCTTCCCCACACTTAAAACATACATTGTCCCCAATGTATATTAACCAACAATAACCAAAAACTAAAAAGAATAGAATGAGAGAACTCCCCTGGTTATCGAAGGCCGAAGTCCGAGCACTATTAGGGAGAATGTGGTGACTCGTCAGACAAAGGAGAAGCAAGGGCGGATGAAGGATGCTATTAAAAAAGAAAGAAAAGAAAAGAGTTAAGGCTGATGATTTTATTATCCTAAGTTGAAAATTTTATTTTATTTTATTTTTATTTTTATTTGTATTTTATTTTATTTTATTTTATTTTTTGAGTTGATGTGAAAGAGGGAAAAGAAAAGAAGTTGGATTAGCAATTAGATATCATGCCTTTTGTTTTGTTCAATTGCTTTTTATTTTTATTTTTATTTTTATAGAAATAAAGGTTGGGAAACAGAGGAGGTAATGCCTTAGGCCGATGTTCTCTCGCCAAAAAATATTTTTTTTTTTTGAAAATAAAAACAGAAGAAAACAAGTTTAAGGCGTGGTCATGCTTAAAGAGAAAATTTCAATTTTAGCTGAAAATTTTCCAAAGGCACGGTCATGCCTTAGTCATTTTTCTAGAATTCCTTTTAAAAACAGCAAAGAGCTGTCCCTGAGGCACGGTCAAGCCTTGGTCAAAAACCTGGAACAAAAAACCAAAAATTAACACAGTTAAATCCTACAAATTAAAACAAAAAACAACTAATTAACCAAAAAATGAACAAAAATTAAAAACAAAAATTGGGTTGCCTCCCAAAAGCACTAATTTTATAATCGTTTAGCTGGACTTAAACTTCTCTTTCATGTAAAAGTTTGGAGTCGTATGAGAAATTCGAACTCTTTGAGAAAAATCTTGTGAATGCACATCGAAGGCACTAGTTGATCCCAAGTTAAAGATTTCCATGACAAAAATTTGAGTTCTTTAACTAAAATTCTCGCTTGCTCCCTTTGCGATTCTCTTGGTAGCTCATAAACATTATAAAATAATTGAACAGGGGGCATATCGAATTGTGTTTCTTTAATCCCCATCATGGTAACTTCACACTTGGTCGGTCCACTAATGACCTCCAATGTACCTTCTTCTTGACTTAGAACTAACTTTAAATTTTCCTAAATAATTTTTCCATGATGAGCTTTAACTGAGATAAATATTTCAACATTTTCATTTGAATCGGCCTCTGTAATTGATGTGTCTGCAGCCATATCACTACTAAACCTAATCGCATGCATAAATTTTGTGTTGAACTGTACAAACTATCGCATTGAGCATCTTTTGAAGATAGAAAATTCATCATTAGTTCCTCCATCGATGGCTCAAAAGCGTTAATCGCCATCACCTCGCAAAATAAAAGAAAAAGAACAAGTGAAGATAAAAATATATACAAAAAAAAACCTAAATCAACAAAAACCCTTTAATCTAGCATTGCATAAAAATAGTCCCCGGCAACGGTGCCAAAAACTTGATGCGTAATAAATACACACACTAATAGAAACAAGTGCACTTCGTCGCTCAAGTAATACAGAGTAAGAAGGATGTCGATCCCACGAGGACTAACTTATGCAAATCCTAAACGCAGTCGGATTTCTATTAATCTAGGTGGAGAGAATAATATATCTTTGATTTTAGGTTATGAATTAAAATTACTGCTAAAAAAAAATAAATTAAAATTAAGAATGTGACAAAATTGTAAGTAAGCAATTCAATGAGAAAGCTAACTAAGGTGTCCGGTTTCACTTAGCACTAATTCCAGTAATATTTTAGGTTATGCAACTAATCCGATTAAATTCCAAAATGGCGATTTCCATAAATAATCAATGCCGGTTAAGGCTATCAATTCTAATTCTTAACCTAAACACTTAAACCTCTCAGTTCTAAGCCATCAAGCCAGAAAGCATTAAGTTTAAGAAATCCTAGCACTAACTAGTGAGCCACTAGAGCAACGGTCATGCAAAAGTCGTGTTGTATGATTCCGTTAATCTAGTCCTTTGGTCAATTATAGATTAACTATGAACATTGGAATTGATGGTCACGCATCCAAAGCATTAAACATGCACAACACAATATTGGAAAATAATACGAATTCAATTGCATTAACCATAAAATAATTACATGGAACAATTGCTAAGATCCATCATAGCCTTAGCTATGGTGGAATTAGTTCATTGCTAAACTAATAACACACAAATGAATTAAGGAAAACAAGGTAAAGAGAAGGTTTAGAGAAAACTAGAATCGAGGTGGTTGATGGAAGGATGTACGGATCGTTGAGGAGGAAAGATGAATGCTCCTCCAAACCTAGCTCCCAAGAGCACGTTCTCCCAATACGTTCTTCCAAGAGAGAAAAATAAAAATAAAATAAAAACTAAAAACTAAACTCCTCCCCTGAAGCTGAAATTCCCCCTTTTAAATCCTCAAAACTAAAAAGGAAAAAGAATTGCAATAAAAGTCTAATACAACTCTTTAAAGAGGAAATAACTAAAAGAGACTCGTACTAGAATAGGAGTCAACAACCAAGGAAAATATCCCAGCAAAAGACTTTTACTTCTCTTCCATTTAGATAAACCCGCAGCTCCTCTTTGGCTCATCACAAATACAGGCCCAAAACACCAAACTAGCTTTAAAACTCCAAAATCAGCACCTCCTGAGGCATGGTCACGCCTTAGGACTGCTCCTGGGCTGTTCCAAGTCAATTCCGCTCCCTTTTCATGTACTTTTAGCCCCATTTTCTTCTTAGAAGTCCTAGCAAGGAAACTAACACAAAAGAGAAGTAAAATATGCCTTAAATGAATAAAAATAACTTAATTAAAGTACAAAAACGAATGCGAAATAAGTATATAAAATACACTTATTAACACCCTATATAATGTTTTTGTTTATTTTGTTAAAGGAATAGTTCAATTTTGATAATAGATTACAGATTTTTGTTCTTCAATTGCTTCTGGATTACCTAGGAATTAATTGTTAATTTATTCCTATTATTTCACGCGATTTTGCTGCATTAATAATAAACTTTGAAAATTATAGATTGAAATATATAATATTTTAATTAATATCTATGGTATATAATTTTAATTTTCATGACTGATTATCTATCTAATTTATATTGTTCTTTGTTTTGTTTCCGTTTATAACTTCACTTCATAGGCTAAACAATTATTAGTCCATATATTTTTACGTATTACACTATTTAGTCAATATATAAATTTTAAGACTCTTAAGTTTTGTTTCAATGAATTTTTTTAGTCTTTTCTTTTATTTTTGCTTATAAAATGACAAAATTACCCTTGATTATAGGTAAAAATTTATCTTTTAATTTTTAAATTTAATTAAAATATTTCTAATAAAATTTTTTATAATATATACACCAATATTTCTATTCTTTTATATATTAGTTATAAAAACAATTATTTCTATTATTTATTCTCTGTAATATATATTATACTTTTTATTAGTTTAATATAAGATCTATAAACTAACAATAAATATTTTATGAATCTTGTTAATTATTTTAAAATGATATCTTTTTATTTATTTATTAATATCATCTATAAGGTATATTAGAAATGAAAGTTTGAATTTATAATTTTATATACTTCTATTCCTAATTTTATAGTTTTTAAAATATTTTTTTATTTAATTTTTTCAATTAAACAAGCTCTATACTTAGACTTTAGTTATAATTATATAAAATTTAATAAATTAATTAATCAATATTAATAATATTAATATATCGGAGTTGATGCATACCGTCTATCAAATTTTCTTACATTATATCCATCTGTAATATGGCAGTGTGGGAGTCTTGCTTGTAATTTGTGTACATACTGTCTTGCTATTCTTCTTTGAAATGTATACAATTGTGATTCAGATACCTTATAGGAACAATTATATGTGAATGCTTATACTCGATGATAGAAAAAGAAAATGCTTGTGTGTGTGTGTGTGTGTTTTTTTTTTCCCCCTTTTACATATATATCCTAGCATTATGTTGTTTTCAGTTTGTGGTTCTTGATTTTGGTTCTGTATTTGCTCTAGTTCTTGATTGATATTTGACTAAAGTTCGATTCTGGAGATTTTATTATTTGCTGCAGAAGGTTTAAGTTCGAATTGTTTGGTTGAACTTTGAGTAGTTAAGGTTGTAATTAATTAATTGAGGTATGCTAGCTTTCAATATTGGAAAGTTTTGGTTTTGTGGTTATTTCCCTCATCATATATACTTTTGTCCATGTTTGATTGAAAGAAAGGGTCAGAAGAAGCAGAAACCCTTTTACTAATATATTTTTATGGAGTACTAATTCTAAAATTTTTTGCATTGGAAGGGGAATTTGAAACCGTTTAATAGCCTTTTGTGACTACTTTCCCATATCTTTTTTATTGGTTTATCATATTTGGTTACCATTGGAATCCACATCTTGTTGGTCTGGTATATTACTTCAACTTTTGTTACTAACTAAGCGTGTGCGCACATATATTTTGTTGTTACCTTTGATGTTTGATGAATATTGGAATGTGGGGTTTGAAATTTAAAATATTAGAGGTGACTTGATTGGATAATCTCGGTCAGTAATTTATATTTCCATGAGCTTTAGCGTATTATACTACTACCAATATATTTAGGGTAAAAATCATCAATAATAGATGAACTTTCACCTTACTAACATAATCGTACATAAACTTCAAAACTAGATATAAAAGTATATCAACTTAGCAACCCGCTAACATGAAAGTCAAAATTACCGTTGAATGTCGAAAATACCGTTGACTACTCCAGGAACCGGTAAAACACGATGACGTGGTGGTTTTCAAAATGATGACATGACAGTTTTCACCGGGTTCTAGTGTGGTCAACGGTATTTTTCATGGTCAACAGTAATTTTGACTTTTATGTTAGCGGGTTGCTAAGTTGATGTACTTTTATGTCTGGTTTTGAAGTTTATGTACCATTATGTTAGTAAAGTGAAAGGTTTATGTACCATCGATGATTTTAAGCCAATATATTTAGTATGAATTTAACCTTTATATCTCATTTTCACGCTTTTCTAATCTAGCCAAAATGTATCATGTACAACACCAAACGTGGAAAAGAGGATAGTTTTTTGCTGAAATTTCAGATCTAAGGAAAAAGTTTTGCAAGCATATGCGTAATAATAAAATAATTAAAGCTGTGGCTTCCAATAACAAGCAAAATAGAGTATTTTGCGTCTCAAGTTCAAAAAAATGGCAGCCAAACTAGGAGTTTTATATGAAATTCCAAATCTAAGAAAAGATATAAAGCCATGAATTCCGCAGTACACAAAAGCATCATTTTTAAAAACAGAATCAAAAACAGAATTAAAAAAAAACTTAATTCGCATATCATTTTTTAGTTGCATCTCGTAGTCTTAGCTCTTCTATATGCATCCACTTTTTTCAATAAATCAAATTCTACTCCATTCTTTACCAGTAATTTCATATCCTCCTCCCTTTGAAGCAATTTCTCCATACGAGTTTCAACGTCTCTTTTTATACCAAACGACCCAAAAACTCTCCAAAGAACAAAGGAGAGAACACATTGATGGAATCCATGATCTCTTGCAAGCGGGCCCACTTGAAATTGGATGAATTGAAGAGGAGAAATAATACTAACTAGACATGCTCTATACGATCTTTTTGTGTTGCTCATCGTGCATGTGTTCGAGGTTGTTTGGATGTAATCCATTACAGGAACATTTTGTTCAAAATTAAGTAGGTGATGAACTAAATTGATGATTTTGTGAGTTGGAGGATTAAATTGACTTCTAAGAAATATTGTAGGGGCAATTGCACATAAGGTTTGCTGTTACATTATAACTGTAAAATGCATGTTTTTTTTTTTTACCTTTGCTTCATCAGACTCAACTGTGGTTCGAAACACAACGTATAGATTAATAACTTCATGATAACAGATGTTATAGGTATACATTTTGTTCTTAGCTAAAATGTGTAGGAAAAAAGAAAACAAATCAACATAGATTGTAATAAATAAAACAAGATAAAGACAAGAAATTTTACTGTATGTTTGGTACACCACGTCATCCGTGTACCAAAACCAGTAAAATTAAGCCACATTGATAGGAATATGTATATATTAGGGTTTTTATATTATTGTACAAAGGACTCTTTTGTAAATTACTCACATGTACTAGGGTATAAATACCCAATGTAAATCAATCAAATGCAAGGGTTTACACCAATCATTCATGGTATCAGAGCATCAAGGCCTTACAGCCGAAAATTTCTAGACCTAGCCGCCTCTCCTCTCTTGTTCCATCCGTCTTTCTTCTTCTCTTTCTTTTCAAACCCTAATCGGAAATCATGGCAACCATCGGCGCCGGAATTGATTCAATTGTTGTTGTTGGACACGCGTCGCTCTCCCTTGCCGCCGCTCCTCCTCTTCCGTCGTTAGCCACACGGCTGCCCACAAAACTAACCAGCTCCAGTTTCTTGTTATGGAAGACACAAATCCTTCCAATGATTAAAGGTAGCCGCCTTGACGGACATCTTAATGGGAGCGATCCTTCTCCAATCGAATTTCTTGACAATGGCGCCAAGAATCCAGCCCATACGTTATGGCATCGCAAAGATCAACAGGAACTTTGTTGGATTCTTAATTCTATTTCTAAATTAATTTTGCCTTAATTGGTTGGTGTAACTACGGCTAGGGCGGCTTGGGAAAAACTGAATGTTTCTTATGCTTCCGGGTCTAGGTCTCAAATACATGAATTGCGTAGTCGTTTACATAGTTTAAGACAAGGGAATAATGAAATTGTTGTGTATTTACAGCGTGCTAAGAGTATTTTTGATTCGTTGTTGGCTTTGGGTAGTAATATTAGCGAAGAAGATTTAGTTGAATCTATTATTGAGCGATTAAATGACAATTATGATGCATTTGTGAGAGCTGTTGAAATTAATATGGAGTCGGTTTTATTCGATGATTTGTATGGAATGCTGTTGACAGAAGAAAGAAAATTAAATCGTAGAGTTAATAGGGAGAATTCAATCCCGTCAGCACACGTGACGGTAAGGCAGCAAGATAACGCTGCAGGTAACTTTCCCGGACAGAATTCCAGGTTTTACATCACCGGTAGGGGGCGCGGAATGGGCCGTGGAGGCCGTGGTCGTGGGAGACAACAGCAACAACATGGTTTCAGTCAGAATAATCGCAGCAGTGGTTATCAAAATGGGAACTCTTTTTCACATGGAAATTTTTCAGCCTCAGTTGGCTATGATGTTACAACAGTGGTGTGCCATAATTTCAAGGGGAATGGCCATTATGCACGTCAATGTCCTTCACCCAGATTAAATACTCCACAAACCCGAAATCCCCAAACCAACCATACCACCCTAGCACCTCAATCTTCCGCCTCTCAACCTTGGATCATAGATACGGGTGCCACTCATCATCTCACATCCGATATGGGAAACCTGGCACTTCACTCAGATTATACCAGACCAGAGGAAGTTCTTTTGGGTAATGGCTCTAAACTTCAAATTTCTCATACTGGTCAATCTCTTTTTCATACTTCTGATAGGCCTTTGCAACTATCTAATATTTTACTTGTTCCACAATCTAATTCTAATCTTATATCTGTTTCGGCTCTTACTAATCATAATGATGTTTCTGTGGAATTCTTTAACAATTGTTTTGTTGTGAAGGACCTGAAATCCAAGAAAATAATTTATTAAGGGCCTAATAGAGGTGGCCTGTACACTGTTCCAGAAATTTTAGCCTCGTCGCCTCAGATTCATCTCACATCTCTCTCCACCTGGCATGCCCGCCTTGGACATGTTGTGTTGCCCATTGTCCGCTGTGTTCTTCATCAACATGCTCTTCCAGTATCGAGTAACTTAGAGTCATTTTGTTGTTCTAGCTGTTCTGTTAGCAAGAGTCATAAACTTCCTTTTGTTGAGTCTAGTTTTTAGGCCAAGCGGCCTTTGGAACTTATTTGTTCGGATCTTTGGGGTCCTTCTCCTGTTAAATCTTTTGATAATTTTTCATACTATGTGTTATTCTATGATCACTACAGTAAGTTTTGTTGGATTTATTTTCTGAAATACAAGTCGGATGCTCTTTCTGTGTTTATTAAATTTCGGTCTTTGGTTGAAAAACAATTTGAGTGTTCTATTAAATCTTTTCAATCAGATTGGGGTGGGGGATTTTAGTCCATCTCTTCATATTTGTCTCAGCATGGTATACAACATCGTGTTTCCTGTCTGCACACCCCTGAACAGAATGGATGTGTGGAGAGAAAACATCGCCACATTGTGGAAATGGGTCTTGCCCTCTTAGCTCATGCCAAATTGGATAAAACTCTCTAGACCTTTGCTTTTGACACTACTGTATATTTAATTAATCGCATGCCCACTAAATTGCTCAATTTTCAGTCCCCATTTAAGAAATTATTATTGTGTCCACCTGATTATTCCTTTCTTCGTGCATTTGGTTGTCTGTGTTATCCATGGCTTCGTCCGTATTCTGCTTCTAAACTTGATTATTGCTCTCGTCCTTGTGTCTTTGTTGGTTATAGCCATTTACACAAAGGTTATCACTGTTTGGATATTTCTTCCGGTAAAATCTTTATCTCACGCCATGTTATTTTTGATGAACAGGTTTTCCCATATTCAGAGATGACTCGGCACCATGATTCCTCGGCTCCCACCACTACCACCAATCCAATCCTCCTCCTAGCTCCTGTGTTAGACGTCCTAGAGCTGTCCGGTACAAATCAATTTCCCAACCAGCCCATCACCACTCACAGCCAGCCCCACGCCCGCAACCCACTACCCAACCGAACCGCAACTCCCAAACCGTTCCGCCCATCAATGCCCCACCCTCCACCAACCCGCACCCAACCGACCCAGCACCCACTGACCCAACCAACCCGCACCCATCCACTGCTGCACCCACGCCTGCACCTACCTCATCCAACCTGTCCTCCATCGAACTGAACCTCCACCCAACACCCGCACCTAGCCCTTCAAACGCATCCCTACTTTCTTCCCCTAATGGCATTCCCCTTGTTGTGGACCTCACTGATTTTTCTACAGCAGTAGCACCCCCTGCTCCGCCACCATATGTGCCTCCTTCTACTCGCATGGTCACACGTTCCCAAACCGGGAACTCAAGACCAAGAGCTTTGCACACCCAAACTACGGAGGCGGATCCTAACACTTATTTTGAAGCTGTTAAATATGAACACTGGAGGATAGTTATGGCGGAAGAATATAATGCATTAATTAGGAATGGTACATGGGAATTAGTGGTTGCACCTCCAAAAGCTAATGTGATCGGGTGCAAATGGGTTTTCAGAACTAAGCGGAAAGCTGATGGCTTAGTTGACAGATATAAGGTGAGGTTGGTTGCTAAGGGCTATCATCAACGCCCTGGTATGGATTTCACCGACACATTTAGTCCTGTTGTCAAGCCTACCACAATTCGGCTTCTCCTTGCCATTGCTGTGTCTCTCTCTTGGCAAGTCTTACATCTTGATGTCTCCAATGCATTTCTTCATGGTGATCTAGAGGAATAGGTTTTTATGCAGCAACCCACCGATTTTGTTGACCCAACCCGACCATCTCATGTATGTGCTCTTCGAAAATCTCTATATGGCCTCAAGCAATCTCCCCGAATGTGGCATAAGCGGCTCACTTTGGCCCCTGTTCAGTTTGGTTTTCGTTGCTCCAAGGCTGATATATCTCTATATGTTTATCGTTCTGGTTCTGCAGTGGTCTTTTGTCTTATCTATGTTGATGACTTATTGTTGCTTGGTGATGATACTAGCTTACTTCAGTCATTGATTACTTTTCTGCAAAGTTAGTTTGCTATTAAGAACTTGGGACGGGCTCAGTATTTTTTGGGTCTTGAGTTGCAGTGGGAGAATAAGATGTTGTATGTGAATCAACAGAAGTATATCAAAGACTTGCTGCTAAAATCAGATATGGCTGGTTGTAAACTGAATAACACTCTTGCGTGTGTTTCTACTAAGCTCTCGGCCACTGGGGGTGATGCACCGGTAGATGGATCGTTGTATCGCAGTATTGTGGGAGGACTTCAGTACTTGACCATCACGAGACCAGACATTGCTTTTGCGGTTCATAAGGTTGCTCAGTATATGCATGCTCCCACTGAAGTCCACTGGCAAGCTGTCAAGCGCATCTTGCGCTATCTTCAGGCTATGGCTGCGCATGGTTTGATATTCCGTCCAAGTTCTATATCTCACCTTCATGGGTTCTCCGATTCTGATTGGGGTGGTGACTCGGATGATCGTCGATCTACCACCGGTTATGCTATTTTTCTCGGTGCAAACTTGGTTTCATGAGAATCTCGAAAACAACGCACAGTTTCTCTCTCTTCCACGAAAGCCGAATATCGTGCCTTGGATACTACTACTTTTGAGCACACTTGGATCACCATGCTTCTATCTGATATTGGTTTTTCGTTAGCTAGTTCCCCCACGCTTGGTATGACAATTTAAGTGCTACCTACCTCACTGCTAATCCTATTTTTCACTCTTGGACAAAGCACTTGGAGATTGATTTTCACTTTGTACGTGAGCGGGTAGCCTCCAAGTCTCTCTATGTTCAATACCTACCTACGGAGTCCCAGCTTGCTGATCTTCTCACTAAGGCATTGCCCAAGACACGTTTTCTTTCCTTAAGAGACAAGTTGAGCATTGGTTCTCCCCCTGCTCAACTTGCAGGGGTGTGATAAGAATATGTATATATTAGGGTTTTTATATTATTGTACAAAGGACTCTTTTGTAAATTACTCACATGTACTAGGGTATAAATACCCAATGTAAATCAATCTAATGCAAGGGTTTACACCAATCATTCACACCTCACTTGTCAACCAATAAAAAAAAATAACAAGGCATAAATTCATTTATTAATTTATTAACTCATGCTCTATAAGATCTTTCATGTTGCTTACCATTCATGTGTTAGAGTTTTCTAGATATTATCCTTTACGGAGAGTGTTTTACTCAAAATTAAGCAGTTGAGAGACTAAATTAACGATTCTGTGAATCAGGAGAATATATTAATTTTTAAGAAACAATTTAGGGCGAATTGTGCTTAAGGTATGCTTTTACATTGTAACCCTAGCTAGAATTTTCTTTTTCTACCTTTTCATCACCAGACTTAGTTGTGTTGTTCACAACATTACTTCAACCATGTTGATAATAAATGTATAAATTAATAAATGATAATAAGAGAAATTGCTTATACTTTTTGTTTTTATATTCTCGATCTTAATTAAGGGTATATTATATGGTCTGAAGGAGACTTTTTGGTTCTATTGTTGATATTTGCTATTATTGGTAGTTTTTGTTGTTTGTTGTTGGTAAACAACTGTTTTTTGTCTTCGAAACCGCTAATAACAGTTGTTTGATGGTACTAACCAAACACTTAAAATCTACTGTTTGAAGTAGGAAAAGCAAACAACAACTGTACGGAAGAAATTAAACACTTACTTATATTTTGGACCTCTTAATTGGGGAGGATGACTTTACAACCATGCTAAAGTTGGAAAGGTGATATTATATACACTTTTTTTTTTTGCCAAAATGTATAATTTTTATTTTTTATTTTTATTTTTATTTTTGTAAAATAGCAGGAAAAAAAGAAAAAAAATGTAGGTATACATTCCAATGAAAGAAGATAAAGACAAAGAAAAATGTAGCAAACGATCGAAATTCATTTTCATGGTTAGTTTTTAATTCTACTACAAGGGCTCGATAAGATTAGTCTTATCGCTAAATAAAATAGCTATTTTGATTTGTGAGATGGTACTCATATTATATAGAATTATATCATATAATATAATAATAGTACGTGATACATGTACTTAGCAGTGAGAAGTTAATTTTAAAAAAAAAAGTGTACTCCCAAGAAAAACACTTGGTTCATCGTGTTTGAGAGAAAATTTTTTTCCTCCTTACACCCAGCATCTTCTCTGCTTTTATTGCTCTTTATTTGTGTGTTTTTATCTGTTTTTAGCTCCAAATAATCTATATCCAACGTTTTATTTAGTTTCAATTTTATATTCGGCAATCTCAGCAATATATCTAGTTCTGCATAACACGGTTCTGAAAGTTTCTATTTTATGGGCTGAACTTCATTTACTCTTCACTACAAGAAAAACGCGTAACACCTATCAAACATCACTACCGAAGCCATTCAGTAGGTGATCACCTACTGGTTCACCAACCGGTGGTAGGTGATTGTGATAAACCTACCGGATAGGTTAACCGAAGGTGATCACCTGCGAGTAGTAACACCAACAAAATGTTGGTAGGTGATTAAATAACATTAAAAAAAAATAAAATTTTGATTTATTATTTTCACATTAAATATATCCATTCTCACAATACCATTTAGTTTATTATTATTAATTTTTTCTATACATCTTACTAAAAAAATATATTTTTCTATACAAAACTCATACGATTTTCAAAATAAGTATAAAACATAATATATTTACATTAATTAATGAAGTTGTAATAATATGAGAAATTATATCCGATGTAAAAATACATGGTAACATTAAAATATAATTAATTTTCATAATTTATCTTTACTAATAAACAAATTCAATAAATTTAATTGTTAAAATGAACTAAAGCGCAAGTTCATGACCCAATTTTTCTATATTAAGCCCAAATTCCTTCCAACCCTAGGTATAAAAGCATATTAACCCTACAGAGCCTTTTGTCACGGAGTCGTCCTCTTGACCCGCGCGGCGCTCAGGCACTTGTGACGTTTGTTATGCTAAGTAAGCCTTTTAATGTGTGAACAAAGGAATAAGGTAGGCACTTAAATGTTTTAGAGGGCTTGGAAATGTATTTGAGAGGATACAGTGGTTTTTGGAATGTGAGAGTAATTTTATTACTCAATCTAACACTCAACCAATACACCAAAGTATCTTACAGCTCTTCCTTAGATTGATGAGATTCCTAAGATTTCCGAGATTGATTTACAAATAAGGGGGTGAGGCCTATTTATAGGCTTTTCACCTCCTTAACATATGGTTGATATTCATTTGGAATATTCAAGGCATATTCCATGTTTTTCATACTTAAAATATGTTAAAATTGCCTAAAAATATCCTAGAGGCGATGGAGAGGCTTCTAGAGGCACTTCCAGCAGCTTAACAACGGATCTAGGATGGACTGGTCATTTCTGGAAGCTTCTGGCCGCTTCTGGAACCGAAACAGCTACGGAATTTCTGTCGCTAAGGCGCTGCACGCTAGGCTGGGCTGGGCCTGTTTTGCCGCAGCTCCGATTCTTCTCGCCAAACCACCATTTTCCTTCAACATTTCCCTCACAACCACCCCTTCTTTGGCCCAATATTTATTTATTTGGCCTATGGGCTTTGTGTTTGGAGTGTTTTGACCCTTGTGGCCATTTTTACCCCACTTTGGCCACATAAATCCCACGTGTACGAGTGCCATTGCATATATGCAATAATGACTCGCGTAGCAACATTGGCCGGGCGTGACATCCTCCCCCACTCGATTTCGCGACGTCCTCGGCACGCATCGAACTTTGTTGTGAGCACCCTTCGAACTTTCATTCGCCATAACCTCTTGGCAAGTCACGCCAACAAGGTCAGTTCGCTCGACAACTCCTTTTCCTTGGCCATTTCATCTCCTTGCGTGAGGTTTTGAGTTGATCTGCTCGCCCTCTTCCTTCATCGTCGCTTAGCCTTCTTCGCTTGGCACAAACTAGCATCATTGGAACTTGATGTTCCTTTGCCTTGCTTCAGAAGCGCCTCTAAAGACTTCCCAACAAGGACTTGATCGATAGATTCATGAGAAGGTTGGGACTCACCTTGCGTGGGCATCGCCTTCGTAGACTTCCTTGCAAGACCTCCTTGCCTAGGCAACGCCTTCTTAGGCTCCCTCACAAGATCCTTGAGTTCCTTTGTAGATATTTCAATCTCCTCCTCGCTTGGAGGTATTTGAGTGTTTAGCGGAAGCGTCTTGTTAAGACAGTCGAAGACTTCCTCACTACCTTCCTTGGTTGAGGCAGTGCCTTCATTCAAAACATTGAAGACTTCCTCACTACCATCCTCGGTTGGGGCAGCGCCTTTGTTTGGACATTGGAAGACTTCCTCATAACCATCCTCAGTTGAGGCAGCGCCTTCGTCATAGTCCATCAATTGCATTGCTCCAAGGTATTGGATCGCTCCCATTTGTCGTTCCTCCTCTTGAGACTTCCTCTCCTTGAGGTCGGCCACCATGGCACTTTTTCCCCCTCATTGGGCAATCACGTGTCCAATGCGATCCATTACATATGAAACATGGTTTGGGGGCTTTCGTCTAGTTACTCTTCACGAATGAAGTCTTACCCTTATTGTGTGGCTTCTTCTTACCACGATCTTGGGAGTTCTCGGCATCTTTAGCATCTTCGACCTCATCTTCAACTCCCCCACTCTTACCCAAGCTGGTTTCCTTTTCGTGGGAGGTAGAGTCGGTCAATTCCTCGACAAGCCGGATGGCATCATCGACGTTCGTCACATGCGCTTGGATATACACGTACACTACACATTTATTTTTTTCATAGGGAGCGATAAAAAAATTTTTTTATGAAGATACCAATTAATTTAGGAAGTAGATATTTTGTATTAATGAACATTTTTACTGTAATTTGAGAAGGAAATTAATAAGAAACGGCCTAATACATCATGTACTTGGTCCAGGGCTGTCAATTGCTTCCTGGACTTTAATACATTCTGCTTAGCTCTCTCAACTTGCATAAATTAACTAATTAACTATTTAAACTTACTTAAGGTGATATAAATAACAACTTTGTACTTCATTTCCCAGATACGTATTGGAAGGTGGAGTGCTTAACTATTTAAACTTACTTAAAGTGATATAAATAACAACTTTGTACTTCATTTCCCAGATACATATTGGAAGGTGGAGTGCATTTGCCTCCACGTGGCATAAGTAGCTGTTAATGTTTTATTGTCCATTTCACAAGAGTAGCTAATATGATCAAATGAGTATATTACACATGTCAAAATATTATCCACGTCATATTAAATCAAAATTACAAATAATTATTCTCTTTTTTTTTTCTATTTCTCCTGCAAATTAATCCCTTTTTACCACTGCCATTTCCAATAGCCACAAACACATCAACAAGAAAAATTATTCTCCATCAAACACATAAATAGAAAATGAATCAAACAAAACTCTAGTCGACAAAATAATGGCTTTCAACCCAACTTCGCAAGACTTACTTAATTGAAGAATTACCACAACTTGTTTAATTAACTAACTTTAGGCAAGTGAACCACCCAATTGAGAAGAACATCTAGATATTTTCAAGCTTTTATTCACATTTAAACCATTGTAGAAAAAAAATTGATATTAAAATTAAGCAAATAGGTCAATATTCCAATTTTCGAGTATTGAAAACCCTTTCAATAAGGGGTAACTCTTCCCATAAGCCAAGCTCCATACACACATTTTTTTTTACTTTGCTTAAAGTGAGGTAGGCTTATCCCCCAACTCAAAACTTATGGATGTTGGAATGCGAGATCGAGCAATTAAAAAGGTATCTTACAAGAAGTTAGCTATTCTTCTTAACCCACTCTCTATACGCAATGAATGATTTTTTTTTTCCATACCTTATTTAAGGGGAATTTGTCTAATCTCCCCATTCATGACTTAAGGGTAATCGAGACAATTGAATTCTATTAATTTACATTTTTCGCACAATTTAACCATAATCATCAACAATAAGTAAGCTCTAGACTCTAGTTATCTCATCCTCCATAGGTTGACAATAAACTCGATTACTTCACATTAGCTAACAAATTTTTTGAAAGCAATAAATCAATAAAACTTCATCAAAATTTTGGCAAAATAAAATGTAGAGAGTATGTAAACGTGCTCAACCTCCAATCCTTACGGAAAAACCCATTAACAAGCTTTGCTCTAACCCTTTCCACTTCTAATTGATTCAATATTATTCAAGGTGAAAAACAAAAAAACTTTATGGTTTGACCAATTTGCAAATCGAGGGTTCTGTTTCAAAATATGACAAATTAGGACTTGTAGTTTGGCGGTTTAGTTTGTCATGTTTTGTATATCAATGGTTTATCACCTAATACACTCCCCTAAACTCCCTTATCATTCAAAATTTCACCTGAAATTTTGTAAGTTTGTTAATTGAAATATAATGGACCTTGTTGTCCAAGCTAGAAAATTTTAAGGAAGTGATATTTTTATTAATTAATAATGCAAAAAATATAAAAAAAATAGAAAAGTTGCAGAAAAATATCCAAAATTTCAAATGTTATTGTAAAAGCTATTAAGTAATATGTATATATTTTTTAGAAATTTTTCGACAATGTTTCTATTTTTTTAATGATTTTTTTTATATTTTTTCGCATTGTTAATAAATAAAATATACTTATTTTCAGAAAAATTTCAAGCTTCGACACGAAGTTCCTTTGTACTTAATCAACAAACTTCTAAATTTGGGTATTTTTTAAAAAAAAATTCTATTTTTTTATGATTTTTTCATTATTAATTAGTAAAAATGTACTCACTTCCTAAAAAATTTCAAGCCTCAATATCAAGGTTTATTGTACTTTAATCAACAAACTTGCAAAATTTCAGGAGAAATTTTGAAGAATAAGAGAGTTTTAGAGAGAACGTATTGGATGATAAATCCTTAATCTGTAAAATCATCAAACCATAAGTCTCATTTTGTTATGTTTTGAAACACAACCATCAATTTGCAAATCGGCCAAACCACTAGTTTTTTATTGTATTTTTTCCTATATTCAATGATGACAAAAATTAGAATTTTTCAAAGGCTCAAATATACCAATTTCAAAATTAAATTAAGCCGAATTTACTCTTAGACAAGCAACCGAGAATCGTTTATCAAAAACTAAATGAAATTCCTAAGTTAAACTAGCACATGCATAAAATAAAAAAATTAATCTTGTGGTTTTAGCTATTTGCAAAATAGTACCTATGGTTTAAAACCTTACAAAATGAGACCTGTGGTTTCGTAATTTTAACAAAAGTAGTCTATCGTTTATCAAAAAGTAAAAAGTAGTCCATCGTCCAATAAACTCTCCTAAAAACTCACTTAGGAATTACGTGATATGCTTAATTAAAATGCGAAGAGGCCTTTTCGTATGTCTAGTATTCCTGATGAGACCGAGAGGAGACTTAGGAATATGGAAAAATCACACACACACGCACTTGCCATGAGACCGAGAGGAGATTGGGAGTGTGCTAAGGGTTTCTATTTGATGTGGAATGCTTGCTTGACTTAATGCATGATTTCTTATGCTGAGTGAGGTCGAGAGAAAAGCTTAGTTGCGGGTCATAGATCCAAGTGAGGTCGAGAGAAAAATTTTGTACTTTTGTTAATTAAAATACAATTGATCTTAGTGTCGAAACTTGAAAATTTTGGTGAAGTGCTTATACTTTTTTGTTAATTAATAAAGCAAAAAAGTGAAAAAACATAAAAAAAAAAAAAAAAAGAAAAATGGCTAGAAAATTTTTAAATATTTAAAACTTGATGGCAAGTTATTAAATAATGTGTATAAATTATTGGGATGCCAAACAGTAGAAAATGTCGAGTTTTGTACGAAGAATATGTTAAGAACCCAAGATTCATACCGTTAACCTGATTTCTATGTGAAAATTATTTTTTTACTATCTATTATCTTAATTGTTTATATATTATTATTGTCTTTTTCCTTTTATTGATTAAAAAAATACATACACCTCCCAAAAATTTATGAACTTTGTCACTAAGGTCTATTATGTTTTGATTAACCAAAATCCAAAATTTTAGATGAAAATTCGAAGGGTAAAAGAGTTTTTAAGGAGTGTATCGAACGATAGGCTACTTTTGTTAATATTATGAAAGCACAAGTCCAAATTTGTAAGCCTTCAAACTACAGGTACCAGTTTGCAAATGGTCAAAACCACAAAGTTTATTTTTGTGCCTACCCCTAAAAATTATCTTAATTTTCCCTTTCCCCACACTTAGCTTGCATTTACTCCTAAACATGCATATAAATCAAGCACAAGGTGGAAATTTTGAACAATTTTTAAGTATTATGATGCCTTGAAAATTATGCACTAGCAAGTATACTAGGTCAATTGTAGTATTGGGCAAGACAAGTGTCGTATCCATAGGGAATAAGGGAAAACTCTAAAAATTCCTAATAAATCACCAGATGTAAAGGTTTTCCAATAAAATTAGAACTAAGAATTTATAAAAGCTGAGAACAGAAAACATGCAAGCAAAGGTAAGAAAAATTTCTTAAAACAGAATAGATTAAGACAATAATGATAAGAACACAGACTTCCACTAGCTAAACAGGCGATCTCAGAATATCTTTCTCTTGAATTTACTATGAATATATTAGGAAACGTAGATCTAAGGTTTCTTGCTCTCTACTCACCAAGCTTATCTCTCGACCTCACTTGGATCTATGACCCGCAACTAAGCTTTTCTCTCGACCTCACTCAGCATAAGAAATCATGCATTAAGTCAAGCAAGCATTCCACATCAAATAGAAACCCTTAGCACACTCCCAATCTCCTCTCGGTCTCATGGCAAGTGCGTGTGTGTGTGATTTTTCCATATTCCTAAGTCTCCTCTCGATCTCATCAGGAATACTAGACATACGAAAAGGCCTCTTCGCATTTTAATTAAGCATATCACCACACAATTATCTCAACATGATATTCATAATAAAAACAAAGAAAGACTTCCCAACACCACCAGCCTAAGCTGGTTTCAGCCTGGAAACCTACTCGCAACACATGATAATCTTCAAAACGAGATTTCCTAACCAGAACAATAATATTTCAAAACTAAAATTAATGCAAAATAAGTAGTTGAGAGCATTCAATGCCTCCCTCAACCCCAAAATAGTAAAGTATTTATAGTCCCAAAAAGGTAAGATCTAAAGGTCATTAGGTGCACAAATCCCTAAAGCAATTACCAATTAAAGTAATGTTAAAATTCGACAACCACATATTCTATTAGCTTCTTTGAGAAGCTAAGGACACTAATGGGATTTCCAACAGCAAAAATATCTCCTCCTCTCTTGGGCAACGCCCTTCTCTTCCAACTCTGGCCCATCCATGCCGTAGCCCGCTTCATTGTCCACTTCTTCTGCTTCTTCACTCTGAGACTTGCCAAACTAAGAAATCTCTCTGCAATATGCATCAGACCTGGAAAAGCTCACTATTAGCCATGATTTCTCAATTCTCCATTGAATTGTAATCAATTAACTGCTAAATTCTTACAAAATTACTTGGTAATATTTTCACTCATCAAGAACCCCCACACTTGAACATTGCTTTTCTCAAGCAATCTTAGAAGAAAATTGAAGAAGAAAGGCTTTTAATGAAGAAAAACTTAAATGAAAAACACACTTAAACACTTTCAAAAACTTTTCTTAACGAGAGCAGCAACCATTGATCAATTCATCACCTTTAAACAGTAAGACTTCCATGCAAAACACTAAAATTGAGACTACTAAATTAACCAGAGCATTCTCAAGAAACCTGGCTCAGCTTCAAAAACATCCTAAAGCTGTGAGACCAAACATTAAATTTCAGCGAGCTAGCAAGAAATTAGACCTAGATTACCTCTCTAAAAGAGTTCACTCACTCTCAAATGCTTTTAAGCGATTTTAAAAGAGCTCTCAACAGCAATACAAATCAGTCTTAGACCAAAAGCTTGATAATCAGCCTATCGCCACCACTCAACTTAACACATGCATAATCAAAAGGTCTTTCACTAAGGTTGTAACGTGAGGCTTAAGTTAAGGGTGTGACAAAAAGGCTTTTTAGGTTAAAGGAATACCATCACACTTATAGCACAACAAATCAACAAGCAATCAATCTCAAAAGAACTCATACAACCTAAAATAGATTAGGAACAGGAATACTTCAAGAATTCAGGTGCATTCTCATGAGCTAAAAAAAAGTAAGCACAGAAAAAAATATCAAGCAATCTGGCAAAGAATTATAAGCTTTTGCAGATTTCTTGAAAGGGACTTTGATTTTGATTGATTTTTTTTTTTAAGTACAATAATAAAATTATCAAGCATTGACAGAATGATACGATATGATATTGAGCTTGCTCAAAATTTTGATTTTAAGCAGTCTTAGAGGAAGATGAAAATTCTGACTGCATTGTGGCAAAAATTTGGAAAGTAATTGCAAGGCATAACTTCTTAAAAAGGGCTTTCATAAGAACACTTATTTGGCTAAGATGAAATTTTCCATAAAAGTAGGTTGCACGATTTCAATCGATTTAGACTGCTTGCTATTCATAAACAATTGAATTTATTGCTATGGTATTCCTAGGGTGTTTTTGGACAACTTATTGCGAATTGGTTAAGGAAAAACACATTATGGGTTGAACAAAAATAACAAGTCTAAAGGCTCAAAGGGCTTAAAAAAAAAAAGGAAGAAAATTGTTAGGGTGGCTTTTTTGGGATTAAAAACAAAAAGGGGGTAAAAGCAATTGCCTTAATCATTTTATGCATGTGAAAAACCATGTGATCTTGATAGAAACAATCCAACAAGTTCTAACTTAAAACTGAATACGCATGCCCACTCCGCAAGGAATTCAAGCAAGAATTCATATTGATTAACAAGGAAAACAGGCTCAAAAACCTCATAGAGAAATATAGGGTTAATGCAATTGGCCTAATTCAAGCTATCACGGTGAAATAAACTTTAAGGTCTCACAGCCGTAGGCTGCTTAATCATCCAAACCAGCATTACTTAAAGTCTTTTCTAATCAATAGGCGATTAATTTTTTAAGTGTTTTACACAGATTTCATGCATCCTCAGGATCAGAAAATCTCATTGGCTGCCACTATTCAATTAAACATAGAAAATTCAAAAAATTTTGACAAATATTTACAAAGTGCTTACTAACTAACTAATACAAAATTCACAAAATCAACATAGAAAACTTAAGATTACTCAAAACAGCAAATATTCAAGCAGGGATTCTCAATCAGCAGTTCACCAATACCAAGCAATTCAATCCATCAATCAGGCATTCTAAAAAAAATTATCAGCATTTTCAATAATAATTCCACTAGGTAGTCTATCTTCTCCCCCACACTTTAATCATGCTTTGTCCTCAAAGCATCTAATTCATGCAATTTAAGAAATAAAAGCAGGGCTAAAAGACAACCACCTATCTCATGGCAATAGAAAAATAGTGAGGGCAATCATTTGAAAGAGACATACCAGAGGTTGGAGAGGAGGAGAGGGAGAACTATCACTCATCAGGTTTAAAGGAGACTTGCTCCTCTTCTTCTTCCTCAGGCGCATCTTTGAGTTCCTCCTCTGTAGAATCTTCTTCCTCTTCTCCCTCTGGAATTTCCAGCAGAATCTTTTCATCCCCTTTGGGCTGGCGAACTTCCACTTGCTCATTCTGCACCTCCTTAATGGTGTCAGAACTGTCGTCTTATTTTTCCAGTTTAGCTTCCAAACGAGCAAGCTTATTCCCCAGAATAGCTATCTTGGCCCTATCTTCAATTTGTCTTGCCCAAAGACGGTCGATAAGATTCACCATCTCTGCCATTATCATCTTTGAAACCCTCTCAAAGAGCTTTAAGTGATTTGCCGTCTCTTTAAGTGATTTGCCGGGTAAGTTTCTGAATTCTCTTTATGGTTTTATGTTTTTTATTTCCACATCTTAAGCTCTTGGGACCGGATTCGAGGAAATCGATGTGTATTTCCGCTTTTATCGGTCAGTTTCCCATGACGAATCCCAACAGTGGTATCAGAGCAGGCTTTTGATCTGTGGAAATCTTTCACTCGGCGGATCCCGTGATTTAAAATTGGAGATTTTTGTGGATGGGATTTATTTTTGGTTTGGGGTTTGGTGATTTTGCCCCTTGGATTTTACTTATGGAAAATTATTTGCATATGGTTTATGCTTTATTTAATTTTCTATTTGTGAATTGCTTATGGAAATTTATTTTGCATATTGGTTTTATGCTATATTTAATTTTCCATTGTTGAAATTTTATCTTGGTGATTTTAATTTCTTGATGTATTCATTTATTTTTGCATATTGAAAAATTATTTTGCATACGGTGTATGCTTGGTTTAATTTTCGGAAAAATCACGGACCATTTCAGGTTGAAACGGGGCCTGTAGCCGCTGCCTGCGGCGCTGGGAGCCCCAGGCACCAGCTGCTGCCGCGGGCCTACAGCGTGCTGCTGCTGGGTAGCAGCCGTTGCATAGCGGGCTGGGCCCGAATTTGGATTCAGCGGGATTTTTGGACCGGGCCGGGTTTAAAATTTTAATTAATTTTAAAATTATGCGTGCTTAAATTTTAGTAATTTTTATGCGCGTGGGGTTTTAAAATTTTAATTGGTTTTAAAATTGTGCGTGTTTAAATTTGGAAATTTGATGCGCATGTTTTATGAATGAAATTTATTTTTCGTTCATGCGATATTAATTTTGGAAAAATTAATACGGTTAATTGAAATTGGTCCGGGTTTTCTTGGCATGATTACCTGGATGGCTAATTTGGAATTCATGGTTTCCCAATTGGATTGGGAGCAGTGTTCTGCCTGGGTTAGAGGCCCAAGGCCCATACGGGCTAAGGACCATAAATGGCCAAAATTTGGCGATTTCAAAATAATGGCTATGGACATAATTGAAATGGGATTAATTCATTCATTTAACATGTTTATAAATTGTGTGTATTGGTTTACATGTGTGTATGATTAAATACATGAATGGATGTTATAGGGCCTTATTTATTTGGGTTGTAATATTCTTTTGGTAAATACGGCCTGCACGCCATTTTCCTTTTATGTAATTTTATTTTATTTGTTTATTATGAAATTATGTAAAGAAGAAGCCGATTGGATTGGCGTGCTAGAAGGATGAGGATGCGGCCCACCTAATGTCGTTCTACTATAGGTTTACTAGAATTATATTAGGATGTAAATTTTGGCCCATAAAATTTCATTTTTATTTAATTATGCTTTATTTATTTACATACATGTAAGAATGTATGATCCAACCCAATTTCACCCGCCTACGCATCTAAAGCCGTTATTAATTGAATCTAATAACCAAATGATAATTACTAAGTCTTTTAAAAGTGCTTCCCTTATTCAAAACCTACTCGAAGTGGGGATAAGCCAGTTGTAGACCAGCCCTCGTTGGATGCGCTGGAGTATCATCATTTTGTATTGGGTGGGAGTATTGGTTACTCTGACATTTGGATGGAGGTTTAGACTTAGCGTGGGTAGTACGATGTTCCTGGCCCTAAGCACAGATGGGTAAGTACCAACAGACCCATCAAACCGAGAGTCCCTAGGTTGGGATTGGACGGCGTTCCTACCTAAAAATTGGGGTATAGTTATTCCAGGCCCTCGTCTGGCTATGTCTTGATATAAGATGGATCTCGGCCCATGAGCCTGACAACTCGAGTTAATTAATAACATGATTCATTAATAATTATAATAAAAACAAGTTCACATCCTTTATTAACACTCGTAAATTTTTCTGTGTAGAAACCAATGGCAATAAATAATACTTTATCACTGTGATCTATCCTGGAATGGGACAAGCTTTCTGGCCCTAACTTTTGGGACTGGTCTTGGAACTTGAGGATAGCTCTAAGACAAGAGTCCAAAGAGTATGTTCTAGAAAGGCATGTGCCAACTGCACTAACGGAACGTAATCCACCGGCTACCTAGCTGGAGGAATACATGGCGCATGTAAAGGATAACCGGGACGTGACATGCCTGATTTTGGCGTGTATGGTTCCTGGATTGCAAAAGCAATTCATGGATTATCAGGCCTTTGCTATGATAACAACTCTTAACGAGATTTTTTAGGAGCAAGTTTATCAGGAAAGGTACCTGATCAACAAGGCATTCCGCAGCTGTAAGATGGGGCTGGGACATCTGTGAGTGCTCACGTGCTCAAGATTAAGGGCTATCTAGATAATTTAGCCCATCGCCTATCTCACGGGGGTTGGCGGTTAACACGATCCTAGCTTCCTTACCGGATTTTTATGATCAGTTCATCCTAAACTTTAACAAGCAAGGGATGGACCGTACTGTTAGTGAGCTGCATTGGATGCTCTAGCTTGCTGAACTGTCGATCAAGAAGACTCCGTCGGTACTTATGGTCAATAAGGGGAAACTTCCTCTTACTATGGGCAAGGCAAAGGCCAAGGCCAAGGCTGAGGAAGCCAAGGCTAAAGCCCAGCCCAAGGCACATTCCAAGGATGTCTGTTTCGGGTGCAAGCAGACTGGACATTGGAAAAGATTGTGTCCCAAGCTTTTGGGAGAGAAAAGGAAGACACATGGCATGTCTTCATCAGGTATATATGTCATAGACATTAACCTCTGTTTCAACATCTTATGTATAGGATACCGGATGTGGTTCTCACATTTGTTGTAATGTGCAGGAACTTAAGAACAGGAGGTCACTGGGATTGGGACAAGTGGACTTGCAGATCAGAAATGGAGCAATGGTTGCTGCCATAGAGATCAGCGGGACTAGCTTATGATGCCTAGTAGATTAGTTTTGTTACTGAAACTATGTTATTTTGTACCTGTTAAGTTTCAGTTTTGGATATTTCTGGATGTACATTTACTATTGGTAATAGTAAAATGGGTTTATCTAGAAAGGTATTATTTGATGGAGTAGCTCTGTTAAATAAGGTCTTTAATGTCTTAGATTTAAATGAAACTAATCATGTTTATAATATACATATGTAAAGGGTTAAGTCTAACAAACTTAATCCGATTTACCTTTGGCATTATCATTTAGGCCACATAAACAAGAAGCGCATAGCTAGGCTTCACAAAGTTTGAATCCTAGGATCATTTGACATGGAATCACTTTATATATACGAGTCTCATTTACGACGTAAAATGACTAAAGCTCGTTTTAGCAAAGAGGCTGAAAAGGCTGCTTGCTTACTGGACTTAATGCATTCAGATGTATATGGACCTACGAGCAAAGCAACCAAGGGTGAACATTTATAATTCATCTCCTTCACAGACAATTTCATCAGATATGGCTATGCCTATTTGATGAAATATAAGTCTGAGACCCTTGATAGGTTCGAGGGATTTAGGAACGAAGTACAGAAGGCAGAAATATCAAAGCCCTTCGGTCGAATCGAGGTGGTGAGCATATAAGCCTAGAGTTTGACTTATTTTGAGAGAGCATGAAATAGTTCCACTGCTCACTCCTCCAAGTACACCACAATGGAATGGGGTGTCCGAACGGAGGAATAGGACCCTGTTGGACATGGGCCACTCAATAATGAGTCATACCTCTCTCCTAATAAGTTTCAATGGATACACTCTTGAGACAATGGCTCTCATTTTGGATTATACTCCGACTAAGGCTGTGGAAAAAACCCCATTTGGAATATGGATGGGCAGGGTGCCCAATGTGTCTTTCCTATGGATTTGGGGTTGTTATGCACAAGTCAAGCAATTGACTGTGAGCAAAACTAGAACCCAAAACCAACTAATGCCTGTTTGTGAGCTACCCTAGGGAAACCAAAGGGTATTACTTCTACAACCCCGCTAAGAACAAGGTGTTCATGGCACGAAAAGGGGGTCCTTCTTGAAAAGGGGTTTCTTTCCAAGAAAGACAGTGGGAGCGATGTTGAACTTAGGGAAGTTCAAAGCTCACAAACTCCTGAAAAGGATAACCACAAGAACCTAGAAGGTATGGTAGGGATCGTCGGGAACATGAGAAATGTGGGTTTCTCGTTTCCAATGATTACACTTACTTTGCCATAGATATAATTAGAATCTTGAAGCCAATTCCTTAACATTCCAGTATCAAGTATGCCATCAATAGATGCACCACCATCATTTATGCGATAAACAGTTTCAAAAGCATAACTGTTATCCAAATGCAAAAATTGATTGGTCCCAATTAATTTCACTAGGATTCCATCCCCGCCTGAATAAAGGCGATTCGGCATAGAAATGATTTCTATACCATTAATGAAGGCAGTAGATTTAGGGGATGGATTAATTGTGATGTTAAGCGTTTGGTTTTCTCCTACTGCAACTATAAACTCTTTGATAAAATAGTGAACCCGAGGGTGAATTGTTGAGATTGTGAAAAATGCACTAAAATTATTGAGTGTGTAATGGTTGGCTTTAATGGAGAAGAAGGATTCGGATGGGGTAAAATTAGAGTAATTAGCAGCAAGATTGAAGTAGAGATGAACAAACTTTGGGCCTGGAGACCCTGGGAAGATGTACGTAAATGTAGAATTGAAAATACGAGCTGTCGTATATGGAACCTGTAGGATGGATGGATTTTGTTGAGTGGCTATAGAGGCAATTAAGAAGGTGTCGGAGTTGAAGGGAAGAAATTGGGAATGGGCGTCGCCATCCCAATATCTTCCGTCTAGTGAAGTTGATCTAGAAGATGCGCCACAGGCAAGGAGTATGATATAAGTGGGCTTGTAAGGCGGCACGATTTTGATGGCGGCAATAAATGGGAGGAGATGAAGAACATGAACAAGATCAGAGCAGGTAAATGGATAATTGCTTGGAGACATCACCGTCGTGACTGGTAACCACCACTTCAATTCAGCCGCGCTTAATATGGACGTCAAAATGTTAAGTAGAATGAAAGCTAAGTTGATGTTGCAAATTTCTCTATGCTCTTGTATTCTAGATAGTATATATAATTAATTTATAGAGGAATAAGGGATATGCAATTTGTTTTGTATGTACATTTTATGTTTTGATTGGATCATAAACTGCCAAACGCAATCGAGTACCTTGAAAATACTAACTTTATTATATATAATTATCTCTACCTTTTTATTTACTAAATATTAATTTTTGTTAGGAGGTCTGGTAATTTTGTTGCTGTGAGTAGACGATCCTTTAGATGCATTTGGGCCTTGGGCCCGGGCCAGGAAGATTTAATAAAAATAAAATTTGAATTTTAAAAATAGTGAGAAAATATTGGAAACTGAATAATTACACCAAAAGTGATAGAAGTCACCATCTGGTTCAGCTCAATGGGGAAATTGCGGTATAGCCAAACCAAGCAGGATTCATTATACTTTTTGGTTAGAGATTCGAGGCCAGATAAACTACCTATTTCTGTCTTGTTTAAAATGGTTATTAACTATTCTGAATTGTGTCTTTTAAAACCTAAATTGATTTTAACTTTATTTATACTAAAATGCTCACATAGGAATATAAATTCTGGAAATTAAATAAATTCAAGAAAGATTAAATATTACAACCCAATCAAATAAACTATCCTATGGGATATATATTCAATAAAAGAAGATCAGACATACAAAATGCCTATATACAATAATCCAATTTTACATACACCTATTTTACACAAGAATCTAAAAAAGAATAAAAGCTAGCATGCATCTGACCTAATTCTACCTACAAAACAAAGTTTAGTACATAATAAATATGCACATAGGACTCAAATAGATAGAATGGAGGATTTTGATTGCTCGGGCGTGAATGACTTAACCAAATGAATCTAGCAGATTCACCGAATTAGACTTGGAATTTTTTTTTTTAAATGCTAAATTTGGATAAAAATAATTTTGGAAAAATGTTTTAATCTAATTTTAATATATTACAAATGCAAAGGTCGGTCTATGTTCAAGAAACTGGAGTTTCTATCATTGCATTGGTCTATCATAAACAACGAAAATATGAAACTAGGTCAAAATGCATGGAAAACAATTTAAATTGCAAAAAGAAATTCTGGATTGGGAACAACAGCCATGCGGCTCTTGTTGAACATTTGTGTGGCTCTTGTTGAATAGTCGTTTGGCTATTACTATATCCGTACAATTGTTGTTGCAACAAACATGATGAATTCCGTAACTATATCCATACGGTGATAAACTATAGTCGTATGGCTATATGATACTCGTACGGATCTGTGATGTAGCGGAAATTTCGAACGATAATACTAAGGTCCATTGATCGCGCACGATACCGGAAATTAGCCTTTTACTAATTGAATTTTCGCAAAAACTCGCAAAAGCAGGAAATTAGGAATTAATTATGAAATTGTATGAAATCAAAACTGCTTATAATTATGAAATAAAAGCCTATTTATTGGCTGCAACGAAAACATATTCCTAATCGAAAACTCAACCCTAAGTAGAGTTCTAAACAAATAAAGAAAGCAAAAACCAAAAAGGAAAAAACCGAAAAACTTCCCGGAAAGGCCTTAAAAACCATGGTTTTCAGACCCGGACCGGTCATCAAACCGGTGAAGGGATGGATTCATGGATTTTGGATTAAACCGGAATCAAACCGGATTTAATAAATATATTAAAATATTAAAATATTTTTATTTTTATTTTTATAATATATGAAAATTTGAACATTTTTATTATAATTCTTTAAATTTAAGCATTTCAAACACAATATAGTAATTAAAAAAGCTCAATTTATGAAATATAGTTTTCGTAGTTACAATTAAATGTCAATTTAGTTTAAAATAATTTAAAAATACAAAATATATTTTATTTTAATTAAAAACACCTTAAAATAATAACTTAGATTTTATATTTAAATAATTTTTTAAAAAAAAAAGTCTGGCCGAACCGGAAAACCGATCCGGTTTTCGGTTTTCGGTTTGTCCGACCGGAAGTTGACCGGTTGTTGACCAGAGTGAAACCCGGATACAAATCGACCGACCGATCTGGTCCGGTTTCACAACTATGTTAAAAACATAAATCACATTTTTGAGGCCCTAAACGACCTTTTTGGCCAAAAAGCAATGGACATCACAGTTTATGCTATGAGTTTTGATCGTTGGCCCGTTTCCAATAAAATTAGGGTCCAAAAACGTGAAAAACTGATTACTGCAACTTTAACTTATTTACGGTTCTGTTACTTTTCCAAAAACAACAAAACTTGTTCTTCAATTGCATCAATCTGGTTTCCAGAATTATAGAAATTTGGAAAAAATGATGTAAACACATAAAATCCAATCCAGAAAGCAGCAAACAGATTAAGACCTCTCAGAAATTACCTTTGGAGCTTGTTTCCAGTCTAAAGATCAAAGAAAACCAAGTCTTTAAACTTGAAATCCAAAATTAACCAAACTTGAACTTTGTGAATTCAATAGAGAAATTCCCAAATTCAGCTCCAAAATCCATGATTCCAACTGCAAATAGGTCTCTGCTAGTATAGGTAAGGATTGGAAAATGATTTTGGCGAGTGAATTACCGAGTTTAGATTAAGTTTTGGTGAATTGAGTTTGTGAAGTTTTGAGTTGGTGTTCTTCCTCTTCTCTGTTTTCTCTTTGTTTTTCTATGTTTTTCTTTCTGTTTCTTTGTTTTCCCTAATTCCCCGTAATACTCCGTAATTCTCAGTTTTAGAGCTTCCTTCAATCAAAAGGAAACTAAAAAATGTCGGTACTCTGTAATTTTCATTGTCAACCTCGCAAAGCTCCACCTATCTCTGTTTCTAGACAAATTGGTGACTCAACAACACTCTTACGGATATAACAACTACATCCATATGGCTATTCCTATACCCGTACGGGTATAGTTCCTTTTTCAACCCTATATTCAGATTTTCCTTAGATTTGGTTCAAGTTCGGTTAAATTGATATCATCGCTTCAAGACTTAGTTTTCTTAGAGATTCATACACTAAGGTTAATTATCTCGGCTTTCATCACAGAGGTCGGAAAAATCCGGTGCTCACAGCTGTGCACAAGTTTTTTTTTTGTATAAACTACAGGTTGAGATAATCATGTTCAGGACTTTGTCACAATTAAGGCACATTACCCTCCCAGCGGATGTAATTAGTGAGATCCAAACCTGAGTTTCCTCCCACATACTTAGCTCATAGGGGTCTATTTCACCCAGTAGCTTGTGTTTTTCTGAATAATCCTCCTCAAGATATATTGGTAAATTTTGCAATATGATTTAATGCAATGATCCCTCTTGCTATTAAAAAAACTAAAATTTATAAATAAAATAAAATTAATTAATTAATTAATCTTCCTCTATAATTAATTTTATTTAATATTAATTTTATTTTTCAATAGTTTAGAAGAAAATTTGACTTCATACAATAATATCTTTAATAAGGTCATCAAACGCTATTGTTATCAGAAAAAAAAAAAAGAAAAAAAAAAAAAAAAAAAGGAAAGTGAAATTTATACATCAAACAAACAAACATTTAGACTTTTCAAACATGCACCCATTTATCAAAGGACGGGATAAGAGAATCACATTGTGCCACTTTTTTTTTTTTTTTTTTTTGGCCACTGTGTCTTTTACATCTTTAATTTGCAAAATTGTCATTTATCTTTTTTTTCCACAGGATTTATATATATTTGGTAGTAGGGTTTACTTCCAACTAAGAAAAGCATGAGACAATCAACAAATAAGTTACTCCAAAGAAGAGTTTGTAAATTGTGTAGATGATCGCTTGTTTAAGCTTAGTAAACAATAATTGAACATTCCTATATTGTTGTATATCTAGATGATCTAGCCTAGAGCTCAACCTAAGGAGGATGGATATAGTCAAAAAGCAATCAACAATTTAAATACAGAAGACTAATACAAGAACTATTTGACCACACTACTCTAATCCACTAAGGTGTTGTCTATTATGAGATAATATGGAATGTAATCAAGTATGTAACCGGATGAAAGTTGGACTTGAATGGTTCTTCCCTTCAATTCTATTACAATCTTCACTACGGCACCTAATGTCCATTAACCGTTGTTTTATCCGTTGAATATTCATTTGAATGTTGTCTTGTCCACTGAATGCTGATCTGACTATGACATTTTAAATTTACCCTTTGACCTCTATTTTATCTACTGAATACTTATTTAGTCCATGTTCTATGCATTGAGTAGCCATTTGATCCTTTTTATATCATTTTGAATCTATCTCAACTAACATGTGTCCAAAATTATGGATCCTTAACATTTATTACCAGTCTTATTGTCCTAATGAGACGTTTGATATAAGAATATTCCACCTAAATATAAAAGGAATATTGTCTCAATTTGAGACTTCTCGAAAAGGATAATATAGTAATTCTATACATTTAATTTGAGGACAAAAACGCAATGTACATTTTAAATTCTTTAGTGTCCATGATGCCCTTCAAATTCATATTCGGATAATGCTTTCCAATTTAAAATCTTGAATTTTGTGAACTTAAAACCCAAACTCCATTAATTACTATTGCATTACCAATGTAGAGCCTTGTGCACGACTTTTGGCATGCTAAACTCAATTTATATTACGTATGTCAATCTATATTGTGACGATTATGACTTAATTTATTTTTATAATACTTTCTAATAAAAAAATTAAAAACTTATTTCATGCTTATTGAATATAAAGGATAAATATATAAATAATTTTTTTGGTCAAGCAAATTTGTAAAGTTGTATTCAAAAAATAAAATTTGAATAACCATGGATGTTCATATTTTTATCCAAAAAATAAAATTTATCTCTTACTTATAAGATTTTTTCAAATTAATTTATTAATTAGTATCTTTTTATGTATTACAGTGGTCAATTCGTACATATATTTTAAGATTATTAAGTTTCGTGTCAGTCAACTATTTAATATCTTACAATTTAAAAGTATATAAAAATACAAATTACCCTTTTGGGACTGTTTGGTTAGAAAATATTTCAATCAGGAATTGGAATGGGAATGGTTGTTTCCCATTCTTAGTATTTCATTGAATCAAATTAGGTATGGAAGGGGAATCTCATTCCCCAAGGATGTGAGTCACAATTGGTTCCCACCTTTCCACCATTACTCGTGATTGATTCCCTTTCCATATCTAATTTGATTCAATGAAATACCAAGTACAAATTATCCTTTTGAGACCATTTGGTTAGAAAATATTTCACTCAGGAATCAGAATGGGATTCCTATTTTTAGTATTTCATTGAATCCAATAAGGTATGGAAAGGGAGTCTCATTCCCCCAAGGTATGGGAACCATTACTCATGATTGATTCCCCCGTAATCCACTAATTACCTATATATTTTTTTAATAATGTTTATTTTATTAGTTGGCTAACAAGCACGCCCAAAAAAGGGTTACCCATTTTCTATAATATTTCATGAAACTTTTATTTTATTAGCTATCTATTCGTTATTGGTTACTCTTTTAAAAAAAATTATGAGTTACGGTTTTTTTTTTTTTTTTTTCTGATAAACTATCGAACCTACGAACTATTTTTGATTTTATACAATAATCTCAATGCAAAACAATAAATATCACATTATTATAATACACCATAATATAAATCATGAAAAAATACTATAAGAATTATATTGTTATATTATTATATAAAATTTAATAATATTTTATGTTTTCAATATGCTTTAAATAAAATTAAATTAAAAAAATTATTATGAGTTTCAATAGAAGAAAAAATAATAAAAAATAAAAAATGTTAGATTCTGGTTCCAGACTAAACCAAATAAATTGTTATATTGTGATTCTGATTATGATTCTGTATCATTCCGATTTCAATTCCATATCATTTCGATTCCGATTCTAAAGTTTAAATCAAACACCTTCTTAGTTGTAAAAAAAATAATAATCTTTTAATTTTTAAATGGAAAAAATTTCAAAAACCACTTATATGGTTCCACCCTCAGACAAATCAAGAATTGTGTTTTTTTTTTTTTATCAAAAAGATGACTTGTAGTTTCAAAAGTTAGCAAAAAAAAAAAAAAAAAGGAAAACTAGTATTTTTCATTCAAAAATGATGATGTGACATATGTTTTTTACCATTAAGTATTCCAATAGTTTACCCATATTATTTAAGAATTTTACATCAAGATTTAGATATCTATCATAAAATTTCTTTATTTTGTAATCTTTTTTAAAATTTATGATCACTATTTAATTAAAAAATATTTGTACTTTTCGAAAATTTTCAAAATTTTTTTGCAAGAGCCTATTGTTTTTTTACTAACTAATTCGAAATTATTACTAAGCGTTAATTAGACAATGCAAATTGCTAACAATTCACAAAAAATGCTTCTCAAAACTTTGTTAACCGTGTTTAATGTTTTTTGCTAATGACTTGTGCAAGTCTCCTTGCCATACTTTGACTGACTTTGTTAACCGTGTTTAATTTTTTATAGTTTAGAGTCATGCTGATGACTTGTGTAAGTCTCCTCGCCCTACTTTGACTGACTTTGTTAACCGTGTTTAATGTTTTATAGTTAATTGATGGGTCATTTTCCTTGTATTTCAGACTATATTTAAGTTTACTTTTCCCGTTAAAAAAAAAAAAAAAAAGTTTACTTTGACATTTGACATTAGTTAATTGATGGTTCCAAGTCTTGATTTGATTTGTACTGATATTTGGGAACCGAAAGGATCAACTGGATTTTACCAAGTTTAAAATGAAAATTTTCAAGTTTGTTGATTAAAGTACTATAGATTCTGGTGTAGAATCTTGAAATCTTTTTGGTAGTGGTATATTTTTATTAATTAATAATGCAAAAAAAGAAAAAAAAATCATAGATGATATAAAAATTGCTGAAAAAATCAAAAATTTACAAGTTTGTTAATTAAAATACGATGAATTTTGGTGTAGAAGCTTAGAATTTTTTTCGGATTGTGAATATATCTTTTTAATTAATAATGCAAAAAATTAAAAAAAAAATCATAAAAAATAGAATAATTATTGATAAATATCTGAAAAATACATGCATATTATATAATAACTTTACAACAAGTTTTAAAAATTTGGATATTGTTTGGCAATTTTTCTTTTTTTTATGATTTTTTTTATTTTTTTTTTTTTGCATTATTAATTAATAAAAATATACCTACTTCCCAAAAAATTCAAAACTTTCACACCAAGGTCTATTGTACTTAACAAACAAACTTGAAAAATTTCAGGTGAAATTTTGAAAGATGAGAGGGTTTCAGGGGAGTGTATTGGATGATAAACTCTTAATCAATAAAATCGTCAAAACATGTGTTATGTTTTTATACCTTTTGAAACATAACTCTTAATCTCCAAATCGGTCAAACCACATAGTTTTTTTTATATTTTTACCTAAAATTTAAGCACCACAAAGCACCTTACAATTTTGAACATTACCAAACTCAGGTTCGAAGAGACCAAACATGCAAAATATATATATCCAAGCCTAACATTAAGAGAGTGGACTTAATGGATACCCGGCTTAATAAATAGGTTTAGATAAAAACACTTAACACCATTGCTATAAAAAATAAAATATATGCTATCAAACAAACATCAGGACTTCTCAAACAAGCACCTAAATATCACGAGATACGTGAATCAAATGGTTCCGCTTATTTTGTTGCAATTGTGTCTATTCAGTCTTTAATTTGCAAAATTGTCTTTTATCTTCTTCTTTTTCCACAGGATTTATATATATTTGCAAAAGCATAAGACAATCAACAAATAGGTCACTGGAAAGAAGAGCTTGCAAATTGTGAAACGATTACTTGATTGAACATTCTGATAACAGTATATCCGGAAGATCTAGTGAAGAGTTGAACTTAAGGAGGATGGATACAGTCAAAACCAATCAAAAATTTAAATAAAGGATATAGTATGAGAATTATTCGGCAGCAACCCTATCTATTAGGCCGTCATCCTATCCACTGGATGCTCATTTGATTATATTATCCACTAAATTGCTTATTTGGTCATGTCATTCTCTTTTAGCCTTTATCTTATCTACTAATGTTCATTTGGTCTTATTATTTCAAAGTTACCTTTTTTGTGGTCTCTGTATCCACTGAATACCCATTTGACCATTTTTCTATTTACCGAATGCCCATTTGACCGTTCTATATTATTTTGGATTCACATCAACTAAGATGTGCTCAAAATTATGATTAAAATGCTAATTTTTGTTGAAATATGTCAGAAATGATACAGCTATGGGCGACAAGGATAAGGTTAAAGCATATAAACCAAATGAAAATTCTGTAAATATAACACGGCTAAAAAGGTGTTTTGCGTACAGAAGACTTACAAGTCTTGCTGCTGCCCCACTACCTAGTGTGAAGTTTGATATAAGATTATTCCTCCAAAACATAAAACTAGATGTTTTATAGTCCTGCCAATGACTTGTGCAAGTCTCCTTGCCCCACTTTCACTTTCACTTTCACTGTCTTGTTAACCGTGCTTAATGCGTTAATTAATTGATGGGTCATTTTCGTTGCAGTTGATTTAGACCATATTTTTAAGTTGGAAACGTTATTCAAATCGAACCAGAGAGATAATCGATGAGGTTTTTGGTTTGTGATTCGATCGAACCAATTTCAACTGTTAGTTTAAACTGCATATTTATTTTTATTTTAAAAAATATCATTTAATTATTAATACAACAAATTTGTGGTCTAACCGGCGGTTGAACCATCCAGTTTGCTGTTTGAACCATTTTAGATAGGGTTTTTACTAAAATCGTAATTTTTTATCTAACCGATTGGACCTATAATCGGTTTACAGTTTAACCGATTAAACCAATGATCCGGTTCGGTTCTGATAACATTGAGTTTAACGTTAACGTTTGAATGATGATTTTGATCCATCCAGTCCACTGTTTACATTATTATGCCAAACCTTTAATTTTTAACAGTTTGAAAGAGGTGGCTGAGATTCAAATCCAGATTACTTAAGAACACATAGTTCACTTTCACTTACACTGACCAATTGGACCAAGACTAATTGGTTTGTGCCTGCCAGACTTGAAGAATCAAATTATCAAAATAGAAACTGGAATACGATATACCTATTTATACTTTATACTGGATGGCAACTTTTAGAAATATTAATAAAGTAATTTTCCAAATTTATAATTCATAGTAGTTTTCATCATATTAATAAACTATAAATTTGATGCGTGTCGAAAAAAAATAAAAATTCCTACTCTTGAAAACCAAAATCCCTAGTTATTATGGGGTAAGATCAAGTTCAAAAAATTGGTTGAACTAAAATTTGACAAATAAAAGTGAAAAAAAAAAAAAGAAAAGAAGTGTGTTTTGTAAAATAACAAAAGTTAATCAATGAAAAATATATATAAGAATAATTCCAGCTAGAAGGTAAGTTCGAGTCTTGAATTTAACCACTTGATCATATAATAATAATAACTTTATACTATTTAAAAAAACTAGTTACCACTCAAAAAAACATGATATCAGATATCTAGATATGTGTTCAGAAACTTGTTTGAAATTGTTTAATTGAATAGGATTAGTAAGAACTTTTTTTAATTATTTACCTAATTTCAAATAAGTTTCAGAATTTAATTCAATAACAGAATTCAATTCAATAAAAAACATTAACAGATTAAAAATATACTAATTCTACTCAATAATCACACAAACATGATTATTTAAAGCACAAAAATTTAGTTCACAGTATAGATTAAAAATTTATCCATAACTAATCATGTTATTTGCTACTTCGAATAAGAGAAATAAATAATTAAGTATTTAAACACCAAATTAGAAAATTAATGACAAGTAAATAATTAAATCAAGAATTCAGTTAAATCATGCAATACGAATAAGAACAAAATAAAATTGATTACTTAAAATTGATGAAGAAAAGTAGACACAAATGATTTCACAATTAATTGATTATTCCAGACCGAATTCCCCCAATCTAAAGCTTAGGGTTTAGCTCTTTATGGCAAAAACAAAACATCAAAGAGAACATCTAGAAAGAACAACTAAAAATCGGTGAATTGAAAGATCATTCATGTTCTCGCTTTAGTTTTCTAGAAAAGACAAAATTAAGGAAAGAGACATAAAAGAAAATAACCCTAATTAGAATTTATTATAAAAATCTTATTTAATCGAGAAATAAAGTAAAAAGTATATGTTCACGAGTCGGGCTTGGACGGGCCAGGTCGGGCCTGGTAGGTCTAAGTAAAGAAACATTGAGCCTAAGCCCAGCCCGACTTAAATTTAAGCGGTCTGGCAAAAAAAGCAGATCCTGAGTCCAGCAGATCCCGAGTCCAATAATACATATAACATTAAAATTATACAATAATATAATATAATTTATAGAATAGTAAAAGGTGGGCCTAGCTTGCCCTATATTTTTATTCCCTAGCCGCCCCTAAAATAAGCAGGCTTTTGTAGGCTTAAGCTTAGGCTCAGGTTCGGGCCACACTTTTCAATTTTTACTTGGCCAAGCCATATCCAAGGTAGGTGGGTTTTGGCGGACCTATGTACCCATGGACAGGTATAAATCGTAAACAAACTAAAAGTTGATACAAATATAATAAGTCTAATAAATAAACCTTCTAATCCAATAAAAACACTCCACAGTTCGAATTTCCCTTAAGCCACGATCATGAATTAAGAACCGTTAGCTTTTTAGGCTTCTTTTCTATATCAATAACACACCATAACCATGTTCATGGGTTAAAATTCACAGTTCACCATCTTTTGCACTTCAATCTTTAAAATTAAAACTTTAAACTTCAAAATGAAATATGTTTCCAAAACACCTACAAAGCATAAAAATGAATAAATATAGAAATAAATAAATAAGTAAGTATTTAAACATCTAATTAGAAAAATAATGACAACTAAATAATTAAATCAAGAATTAAATTAAATCATGCAATACGAATAAGAACAAAATAAAATTGATTACTTAAAATTGATGAAGAAAAGTAGACACAAATGATTTCACAATTAATTGATTATTCCAAACCGAATTCCCCCAATCTAAAACTTATAGTTTAGCTCTTTATGGCAAAAACAAAACATCAAAGAGAACATCTAGAAAGAACAACTAAAAATGGGTGAATTGAAAGATCATTCATGTTCTTGCTTTATTTTTCTAGGTTAGACAAAATTAAGGAAAGAGACATAAAAGAAAATAACCCTAATTAGAATTTATTATAGAAATCTTATTTAATCGAGAAATAAAGTAAAAAGTATATGTTTACAAGTCGGGCTTGGACAGGCTCAGGTTGTGCCTGGTGGGTCTAAGTAAAGAAACACTGAGCCTAAGCCCAGCCTGCCTTAAATTTAGGCGGTCGGACAAAAAAAGCAGATCCCAATAACATTAAAATTATACAATAATATAATATAATTTATAGAATAGTAAAAGGTGGGCCTAGCCCGCCCTATATTTGTGTTCCCTGGCCACCCCTAAAATAAGCAGGCTTTTGTAGGTTTAGGCTCAGGCTCAGGCTCGAGCCAGACTTTTCAATTTTTATCTGGCCAAGCCAGACCCAAGGCAGGTGGGTTTTGGCGGGCCTATGTACCCATGGACAGGTATAATCGTAAACAAACTAAAAGTTGATACAAATATAATAAGTCTAATTAATAAACCTTCTAATCCAATAAAAACACTCCACAGTTCGAATTTCCCTTAAGCCACGATCATGAATTAAGAACCGTTAGCTTTTTAGGCTTCTTTTCTATATCAATAACACACCATAACCATGTTCATGGGTTAAAATTCACAGCTCACCATCTTTTGCACTTCAATCTTTAAAATTAAAACTTTAAACTTCAAAATGAAATATGTTTCCAAAACACCTACAAAGCATAAAAATTAATAAATATAGAAATAAATAAATAATTAAGTATTTAAACATCTAATTAGAAAATTAATGACAAGTAAATAATTAAATCAAGAATTCAATTAAATCATGCAATACGAATAAGAACAAAATAAAATTGATTACTTAAAATTGATGAAGAAAAGTAGACACAAATGATTTCACAATTAATTGATTATTCCATACCGAATTCCCCCAATCTAAAACTTAGAGTTTAGCTCTTTATGGCAAAAACAAAACATCAAAGAGAACATCTAGAAAGAACAACTAAAAATGGGTGAATTGAAAGATCATTCGTGTTCTTGCTTTATTTTTCTAGGTTAGACAAAATTAAGGAAAGAGACATAAAAGAAAATAACCCTAATTAGAATTTATTATAGAAATCTTATTTAATCGAGAAATAAAGTAAAAAGTATATGTTCACAAGTCGGGCTTGGACAGGCTCAAGTTGGGCCTGGTGGGTCTAAGTAAAGAAACACTGAGCCTAAGCCCATCCTGCCTTAAATTTAGGCGGTCGGACAAAAAAAGTAGATCCCAATAACATTAAAATTATACAATAATATAATATAATTTATAGAATAGTAAAAGGTGGGCCTAGCCCGCCCTATATTTGTATTCTCCGACCGCCCCTAAAATAAGCAGGCTTTTGTAGGTTTAGGCTCAGGCTCAGGCTCGAGCCAGACTTTTCAATTTTTATCTGGCCAAGCCAGACCCAAGGCAGGTGGGTTTTGGCGGGCTATGTACCCATCGACAGGTATAATCATAAACAAACTAAAAGTTGATATAAATATAATAAGTCTAATTAATAAGTTTTCTAATCCAATAAAAACAATCCACTGTTCGAATTTCCCTTAAACCACGATCATGAATTAAGAACTGTTAGCTTTTTAGGCTTCTTTTTTATATCAATAACACACCATAAGCCATGTTCATGGGTTAAAATTCACTGTTCACCATCTTTTGCACTTCAATCTTTAAAATTAATACTTTAAATTCAAAATGAAATATGTTTCCAAAGCACCTACAAAATATAAAAATGAATAAATATAGAACTAAATAACGAATAACACAAAATAAAAATAGATAAGTAAGATAAAAATATAAGAATAATTTGCAAACTTATCAAAATTAAAATAGTATACGCATGTCATATGCCAAATTGATAATTTATCTCTAATGCTATATTTTTAACTATTTTTGTCTTTATTGGAATGATATCTTTAAACTCGATTCTAATTTGATTAAAAAGTATCAACTACTTTTAAAAAAACTTCTTTAAAAAATGCAACATGCTTTGCCAACGTTTTTCCCACCCCAATTTTACTTGAGATAGCACTTTTTTTTTTTTTTTTTTTTGTGATTATACCTTGTACAGGTATATGACAAATTAAATAAATAGTTTATGATAGGTGTCACGTGAAGGAGAAGCATCCCAAAGGGTATTTAAATCCTCTCAAATTGAGTTTCACTTGAACTCAACTTGAGAAGTTCTCTTTGTTAGTTGCAGATTATAGAATACACAATTGAAAATAAATAGAAGAACAAACGAAAGATTTAAAATACTTTTCAACCTTAACAGAAGGAAGGAAGCAGTAGAGCCGAGGCCTGTATAAACAGTTTCCTTAAGACAATTATCTGTCCCATAGTGGCGATTTGTCTCTTAGGATACAACGACTCTCGAAGACGAACCGAACTGTGTGAAGTGGACTATCACTGGAAAAAGGTAGGCTTTCTTGAAGGAAACAGAATGCAGAGAAGGAGGAGGAATTTCAAAATCAATAGATAGAACAAGAAGAAAAAATAGGCAGAAGGAGGACTTAAAAGAATTGAATTAAATGACATTAAACTGAATTATTTCTCTCATTAAGAGAATTAATTTTGCAGTTATATTTTTTATTCAAAAATAAAACTGACACAGAATTCGAGTAAGCTCAAAAATATCTGGAGAAAATTTAGTTGGACCGGAGCAAAAACTAGGCAGGTCCGTAGTGGCCCATTTCGGTTCGGCATTCGCAACGCCCACGTCGTGTGGGTGCGCATTGGGCCTTTGAAGGCTCGGGGCTAGGATTTGCACACCCTTGTGCGCGCAAAAGAGAGCCTTTTGGCTTATACAAGTTAACACCTTACAAAAGTGTGTTTCAATATAAACACCTTTTCCCCTTTGTTATTTTCCCATGTGGGATAAGTTAACTTGGACCAAGATTTCTCCAAATATTCCATTTCATTAGGCTAACTTTGAGCAACAATTTCTCATTCACTATTTGTCCGTTTTGGGTAAATTATATACTATTGGAAAGCTCATGTTACGTACTATACAATGATACTAATCATTTGATGTAATACGCTTCATTTCCATAATATAATTTGGCCCAAAGTTGACAAATAGTCACTAATATATAATCCAATATATTTGTCAAATTTCCAACAATCTTTAATACATTTCAATCAAAAATCACCAAATCAATAGTTAGGATTTAATTATTCACTAAAAATAACTAATTTATAAAATTTAACTTTTAAATTTCAATTAATAATTTTGTAATTAATAACAGAGATTACAATATATATGATCTTTTGAGTTAAAGATCGAACTTGAAGATTCCTAATCCGTTATATGATTCTGCTCTCTTTCCACATATTTGTTAAATTTTAATCTATAATTTAATAAATAAATTACAAATGATAAACATATCTTATATGAAAAATTGAATTGGTGGTCAATGAGTTTTTACCAAGTTCAAACTAAATTGAAGCGATCTAGTTCAATTTGGACTAAACTGAACTAAATTATATTTTTTTAGTTCGGTTGGTATATGCTCACCCTATGGCCTCTACCAATTTTATATATTTCACACTATCCTATTTGTAACCGAAAAAAAAATTTATATATATATACAATCGTATTCGCGTTGGGCAGGCGCATGGAAAGGGCAGAGTCATAGCAGCAATAGCGCGTAAATGGAGTGTAATTGGGGGTAAAATCTGAGCACAATCCGCAAGTGGAGTTATCGTTGTCAAATGTCGCATCGCATGTTAGTATTTAATATTAATTAACTTTTTCTGGGCGGAGTGTGGGGCCTGGCTATTTGTATTATTTTGCCCCATGATTGAAGGAATAAAGTTTCAGCTGATGAGGACCTTTAATTGAACTTCGTTAAAATTAAAAAAAAAAAAAAAAAAAAAAAAAAAAAAAAAAAAAAAAAGAAAAAGAAAAAAAAGGACCTTTAATTGAAAGCAGAATTACTAAATGACATTTTTGTGAGATTGATTAAGCGAGTGTTTGACGAAATTATTAAGGACCAAATCAACTGAAAAACTAGAGTTTAGTCTCCTTCTAAATGAAGGAAATTTACAAAAGATGAGATCCACATCTGATCAGTTGAAGGTTCAACAATGGCAACTGGTCTTACTTCTGGTTCCGGTGGTTGCAGTTGATGATATCATATTTAGTTATTAACATATTGTGGATACTGACTTTTGTAAATTGTAGATATTCTTTTCACCCTATGTAACTGTGACATTTTCACATCCAAATTAAACGCGACTGACTTGTCTGTGGCCCGAAGTTATGGTTACCTACCAGTCACTGCAGTTATGTTTCCAAGCAATCATTGATGGCGTAGAGGAATTGGCGCTAACCTATTTGGAGAAAGTCGAAAACGGGAAAAAATCAACGAAGCGGTGAAATTTTTCAAGTGTCTGATTTGGGCCCAAAATTAGTGGATTTTCAAGGGAATCGGGCTGGTGAACAGGACCCACAACTTGTGTGGTGGGCACCACCAGATTTTGGCAAAAAATGCTGTTTAGTCCTTCAATTTTGCGTTTTATTATTTTAGGGACCTAATTGCAAATTTGTAAAAGTTTTTCCTTTGCTCTGTTATTTTTGAGATTTTAACCCTAGCTTGTAGTCACTATTTAAAGGCTTGTAAGACAGGAATTTGGTAGTTTTTGATGAATACGAAATTTATTCCTTTTTTTCCTATCTCTTTGAATTTTCGGTAAATTCTAGGGCTAGAAGGATCGTTGCCGGCATCGTGCGCGATCAACGGAATTCGATTGTTTATCCGCTGCATCAGTTGGTATCAGAGCCTAACCTTGCGTCATCATGCCTCGCGGAAGAGAGAGACGAGTCGGTGACATCGCAGGGGAGGAGGACCTGGAACGACGGATTGAGCAACGCCTCACTCAAACGATCGAACAGCAAATCCAAGCAGCTGTCGATCTTTTGACTGAGAGAATGGGAGAGCTGGTTGCGGCCCAAGTTAGGGTTAATCGGCCCCATAGAAGACGAGCAAATCTGGAAAACCCGTTCGGGAGGGATGAAGAGGACGAGGAAGAGGATTCAGATAGCGAAGAGGCCCCTATCAGGCGTCGTGTGGCAGGCGAAGATCGACGCTGGGAGAGTGGGTTGCGGACTGAAATCCCTGAATTCCAAGGTACCCTTCAACCGGAGGAATTCCTAGATTGGCTTGCGACTGTTGAGGAAGTTTTAGAGTTTAAGGGCGTACCTGAGAACAGAAGAGTCCCGCTGGTTGCGACCAGGTTACGGGGGAGAGCGATGGCTTGGTGGCAACAGTTAAAGCTAACCAGGCAACGGATGGGAAAATCTAAGGTTACAACGTGGGAGAAGTTGAAGAAACATATGAGAGCGAATTTCTTACCCTATAATTACCAGCGATTGATGTATCAACGGTTACAAAACCTGAGATAAGGGAGTCGAACAGTCGAGGAGTATACCACCGATTTTTACCAGTTAATAGCCAGGAATGATATTCAAGAAACGGAGGAGCAGTTGGTGTCGCGATATATTGGAGGCCTAAGGGAGCAGCTCCGGGAATCAGTCAACGATTTTGATCCCCTGACTGTTTCAGAGGCGCATCAAAGGGCAGTGCGGATGGAGAGGAGAACGCGCCCTACGGGTTTCAGCAGTAGCGGGTTGCCCCGTACCTCAGTGGCATTACCCCGACCTTCAGGGTCAACGACAGCAATTACACCAAAACCTACACCTGTAACGGCCAACAATAACAACAGAAGGGTAGGACAGAGTAGTGGTATGAAGTGTTTTGCATGTGGCGAGGTTGGACATCGTCAGTCTGAATGTAAGAAGGCCGGAAAGCGAGCCATGTTTGCTGATGTGGCCGAAGAAGAGGATCAGGATGATGAAGATGAAGGCGAGCCAATTTTTGAAGAAGAGGAATTTAAAGAAGAGATTGTGGGAGGAGATATAGGCCCTGCACTGGTGGTGAGGAGATCGTGTTTGGCCCCTCGCGTCGTCGAGGAAAACTGGCTGAGGCAAAACATTTTCCAGTCTACTTGCACCATCAAAGGTAAAGTGTGTAAGTTTATCATTGATTCTGGTTGTTGTGAGAATATCATGGCTGCTGAAGCTGTGAAAAAGTTAGGGCTTCCGACTGAAAAACACCCTAAACCTTATAAACTGTCTTGGCTGAAACAAGGAGGTGAATTGACAGTTTCGCAGAGGGTGCTGGTTCCTTTTTCAATGGGTAGTAAGTATAAGGATGAAGTCTGGTGTGATGTGGTGGAGATGGACGCGTGTCACTTGTTGTTGGGACGTCCATGGCAGTATGATAGAGAAGTTCACCATGATGGGAAAAAGAACACCTACAGTTTCGTGTTTGAGGGGGTGAAGATCGTGCTGGTTCCTCGAAAAGAGACCAGTAAGGAGGCTGGAAGTTTATTGACATTGGCACAGTTTGATGAAGAGTTGCAGAAGTCGGATGTAGTTTTTGCCTTGGTGGGAAAAACAGTGGCGGAGGAAGAGCAGGTTCCTGAGGCAGTACAACCCCTGTTGCAGGAGTTTGCAGATCTGTTTCCTGAAGATTTACCTGATGGTTTGCCACCTTTGCGAGATATTCAACATCAGATTGACTTGGAGCCTGGAGCAGTTCTTCCAAATCGACCCCATTACCGAATGAGCCCGGTTGAACATGAAGAGTTGAGGAGGCAGGTTGAGGAGTTAGTGGCCAAGGGTTATATTCGGGAGAGTCTCAGTCCCTGTGCTGTACCTGCATTACTGATTCCAAAAAAAGATGGAACGTGGCGAATGTGTGTTGACAGCCGTGCCATCAACAAAATTACAGTCAGGTATCGATTTCCTATCCCTAGGCTGGATGATTTACTTGACCAATTAAGTGGTGCCACTGTGTTTAGCAAGCTGGATTTGAAGAGTGGTTACTACCACATACGGATCCGTCCGGGGGATGAGTGGAAAACTGCATTCAAGACGAGAGAAGGGCTTTATGAATGGCTAGTTATGCCCTTTGGGCTTTCAAATGCTCCTAGCACGTTTATGCGAGTCATGAACCAAGTGTTGAGGCCTTTCATTGGTAAGTTCGTTGTGGTTTATTTTGATGATATATTAATTTATAGTGCTAATGAGGCTGAGCATTTGGGCCATTTGAGAGCCGTGCTTGAGGTGTTGAGAAAAGAGCGTTTGTTTGCTGCTTCAAAGAAATGTATTTTCTTGTCTAGTAGAGTTCTGTTTCTGGGATATGTGGTATCGGACAAGGGATTGCAGGTTGATGAGGCGAAAGTGCGGGCTGTTCAGCAATGGCCTAGACCCAGCACAATCACTGAAGTTCGCAGCTTTCATGGGTTGGCTTCCTTTTATAGGCGTTTCATTCCCCATTTTAGCACAGTCATGGCACCTATCACAGACTGTATGAAGCAGGCAGGGAAGTTCGAATGGACGGAGGCAGCTGAGGAAGCATTTGAACTGATTAAGCATCGACTGACTACCGCCCCTATACTGGTTTTGCCGGATTTCCAACAACCATTTGAGCTACATTCTGATGCTTCGAAATTAGGGATTGGAGCAGTGCTAAGTCAAGGCGGAAAACCAATAGCATATTTCAGTGAGAAGCTGTCCGGAGCTAAACTGAATTACAGCACTTATGATGTAGAGTTCTATGCAGTCGTGCAGGCTGTAAAACATTAGAGGCATTATCTGTTTCAGAGGGAATTCGTCTTGTACACTGATCATGAAGCGCTCAAACATCTGCACAGTCAGGATAAAGTCTCCGCAAGACATGCTAGTTGGGTTGCCTATTTGCAGCAGTTCACATTTGTAGTCAAGCACAAGTCGGGGGTAGCAAATAAGGTGGCTGATGCGTTGAGCAGGAGGAAGACTTTGCTGGCTCGCATGACAGTCCAGGTACCGGGGTTTGAAAATTTTTCTGAATTGTTTGAGTCTGACCCGTACTTTGCTGCTGTCTTAAACAAAGTTGAAGCAGGAGAACGGACAGATTTCCATCTGCAGAATGGGTTTCTGTTCAAAAGCAACAGGTTGTGTATTCCTGATTGTAGTTTGAGGCTCCAGATTATCCAGGAGATGCATAATGAAGGTCATGTTGGTCGGGACAGAACATTGCAGTTGGTGCAGTCTAACTATTTTTGGCCTTCCATGCGCAAAGAAGTGGAGAAATTTGTGCAGCGTTGCCGGGTTTGTCAGATTTCGAAGGGCACAGCCACAAATGCCGGGTTATATATGCCATTACCAGTACCGTCCCAGCCATGGGTGGATATCAGCATGGATTTTGTATTGGGCTTGCCGCGTACTCAGCGTGGTAACGACTCCATTTTTGTGGTGGTGGACAGGTTCTCAAAAATGGTGCATTTTATTCCGTGTAAAAAGACGACGGATGCAGTTAAAGTGGCGCAGTTGTTCTTTCGAGAGGTGTATAAGTTGCATGGGCTGCCCAAGTCCATTGTTTCGGATCGGGATACACGGTTTCTGAGTCACTTTTGGCGGAGTTTGTGGAAGATGGTGAACACGCAGCTGAACTTTAGCAGTGCATATCATCCTCAAACGGATGGGCAAACGGAAGTGGTGAACCGTTCCCTCGGCAATCTGTTACGCTGTTTGGTTGGTGAACATGTGAAGAGTTGGGATTTGAAGCTGTGTTTAGCGGAGTTTGCCCACAATCATGCAGTGAACCGGAGCACGGGGTTCAGCCCCTTCGCAATAGTCTACTCGGTTATTCCTAAAGGGCCACTGGACTTGTTGCCTTTGCCTTCTCAGAATAAGCTCCATGGCAAGGCGGAGGATTTTGTTGGTAGTTTGCAGGAAGTCCATGAAGCAGTGCGCAACAATTTGCGGGCCTCGGCTGCCCAGTATAAGAAGGCTGCAGATAAAAAAAGGCGACACGTGGAGTTTGAAGTAGGCGACTTTGTTTGGGCTGTGCTGACCAAGGATCGTTTTTCTGTTGGCGACTACAACAAGCTGTCCGCTCGGAAGATTGGGCCTGTTGAGATCATTGCAAAAATTAATTCCAATGCCTACCGCTTGAAGTTGCTGAGTTCGATTCGTACACATGATGTTTTCAATGTGAAGCACCTTCTGCCGTATGTCAGTGATTCTTCTGAGGATGAAAATTCGAGGGCGAATTCTGTCCAACCCGGGGAGAATGATGGCGTAGAGGAATTGGCGCTAACCTATTTGGAGAAAGTCGAAAACGGGAAAAAATCAACGAAGCGGTGAAATTTTTCAAGTGTCTGATTTGGACCCAAAATTAGTGGATTTTCAAGGGAATCGGGCTGGTGAACAGGACCCACAACTTACGTGGTGGGCACCACCGGATTTTAAAAAAATGCTGTTTAGTCCTTCAATTTTACGTTTTATTATTTTAGGGACCTAATTGCAAATTTGTAAAAGTTTTTCCTTTGCTCTGTTATTTTCGAGATTTTAACCCTAGCTTGTAGTCACTATTTAAAGGCTTGTAAGACAGGAATTTGGCAGTTTTTGATGAATACGAAATTTATTCCTTTTTTTCCTATCTCTTTGAATTTTCGGTAAATTCTAGGGCTAGAAGGATCGTTTCCGGCATCGTGCGCGATCAACGGAATTCGATTGTTTATCCGCTGCATCAATCATCCATTTACATGCTCTGTTCTTGTTCATGTTCTTCACCTCCTCTCATTTATCGCCGCCATCAAAACCGTGCCGCCGTACAAGCCCACTGATATCATACGCCTCACCTGTGGCGCATCTTCTAGCTCAACTTCACTAGACAGAAGATATTGGGATGGCGATGCCCATTCCAAATTTCTTCCCTTCAACTCCGACACCTTCTCAATTGCCTCTACAGCCACCCAACAAAATCCATCCATCCCACAGGTTCCATATACGACAGCTCGTATTTTCAATTCTACATTTACGTACATCTTCCCAGTGCCTCCAGGCCCAAAGTTTGTTCGTCTCTACTTCAATCCTGCTGCTAATTACTCTAATTTTACCCCATCCGAATCCTTCTTCTCCATTAAAGCCAACCATTACACACTCCTCAACAATTTCAGTGCATTTTTCGCAATCTCAACAATTCACCCTGGGGTTGACTATGTTATCAAAGAGTTTATAGTTGCAGTAGGAGAAAACCAAACGCTTAACATCACAATTAATCCATCCCCCAAATCTACTGCCTTCATTAATGGTATAGAAATCGTTCCTATGCCGGACCGCCTTTATGCAGGGGGGGATGGAATCCCAGTGAAATTAATTGGGACCAATCAATTTGTGCATTTGGATAACAGTTATGCTTTTGAAACTGTTTATCGCATAAATGTTGGTGGAGCATCTATTGATGGCATACTTGATACTGGAATGTTCAGGAATTGGCTTCAAGATTCTGATTATATCTACGGTAAAGTATCAGGATTGGTGTCTAAAAGCCCTGATAATGTTTCAACAAAGTATACAAGCAATACACCAGCTTTCGGTGCTCCGGAATTGGTATATAGAACTATGCGTTCAATGGGTTGGAATGCAATGGTTAACCTGAATTACAATCTCACTTGGACATTCTCAGTGGATGGTGGGTTCACTTATCTTGTTCGTCTTCACTTTTGTGAGACCCGACTAGAGATTCAAAATGTTGGGGATGAGATATTTTCAATATTCATCAACAACCAAACAGCAGAGGATGAAACAGATATAATTTACTTGAGCGGCGGTAACAGTGTTCCGGTGTACAAAGATTATGTTGTTTGGGTACCAGATGGAAGTCTCTGGCTTGCTCTCCACCCAAAAAATACAACGGAAACTATAACTTATGATGCAATTTTGAATGGTTTAGAGATTTTGAAGTTGAGTAATTCAACTGGCAGTTTAGCAGGATCCAATCCTCCACCAATTGGATTTCCTTCACCAAGTTTGAAAGAAAAGGCAAAAAGCGAATCAGGCCCTGCCAAAGTGATCATCATTGTTGGACCAGTGCTTTTTGGTATATTAGCAATCTCTCTTGTTACTTCTTTCTTTCTATGTAAACAGAGAGTGCAACAAGTCTCTGGTGAGAGCATTGTGGCAAAATCGTTTCAGCTGCCTTCTAGGCTCAACACCACAAATGATTCACTGAGACCTCGTAACCATTTCCGGCAATTCTCCATATTTGAGATTGAAGTTGCTACTGCCAAATTTGATGATGAATTTGTGATTGGCTCCGGTGGCTTTGGAAATGTCTATAAAGGTCTCATCGACGATGGAGCCACTCCAGTAGCTATCAAGCGTTTACATTCGTCGTCAAAACAAGGAGCTCGCGAGTTCAAAACAGAGATACAATTACTGTCAGAGCTTCAACATGAAAATTTGGTATCTCTTATCGGATACTGCAATGATCCTGGTGAGATGATCCTTGTCTATGAATTTATGCAGCGCGGAACACTCCGTGACCATCTTACAAAACCAAAAATCCTCCTCTTCAATGGAAACGGAGGCTGGAAATCTGCATCGGAGCTGCACGAGGGCTGCATTACCTCCATACAGGCGCGAAACACCCAATCATTCACCGTGATGTCAAGTCAACAAACATATTAGTTGACCAGAACTGGGTGGCCAAGGTTTCAGACTTCGGCCTATCACGAACTGGACCCACGACTCAATCACAAACCCACGTTAGCACTGTAGTGAGGGGTAGTTTTGGATACGTAGATCCAGAATATTATCGCAGGCAGCAACTCACTAAAAAATCTGATGTGTACTCGTTTGGTGTGGTTTTGTTTGAAGTATTATGTGCTAGACCAGCAGTGATTCAAGGGCTGCCGAGAGAGCAACTGAATTTGTGTGATTGGGGTAGAATCTACTACAGAAGAGGAGCACTTGGTCAAATAATGGACCCCAATTTGGTTGGTGATATTGACCCTGTTTGTTTGGGGAAATTTGGTGAGATCGCTGAGAGTTGTTTGCGTGATCAAGGAGCGGAAAGGCCGACAATGAGTGATGTTGTAATGGAGCTTGAATTGGCATTGCATTTGCAAGAGACTGCTGAGAAAAAAAGGATTCGAGTCGATGCAGGAAATGAGGAGCAGGAAAGTCCATTGTTGATGCGTAGAGAAGCTGCTCTAACTAGTACTACAATTACTACTGATGACGATGACGACAGCGACAACTTGTTTACTGGTTCATACGGAGAAAAGGAGGAATCTGGGAGCACAATCAGTAGTGGTGGGAGGAGTGTTGCTCAATCTGATCCTGAGAGGTTGAGGTCTCACACTGTGTTTTCTGAACTTAGAAAAGAGATAGGAAGATGATGAAATTGACGAGGTAGAGTCGATACGTACCGTCTACCAAATTTTCTTACATTATAGCCATTTTTCATATGGCAATGTGCGAGTCTTGCTTGTCATTTGTGTACATACTGTCTTGCTTTTCCTCTTTGAAATGTATACAATTGTAATTTAAGATATATTATCGAAACAATTATCCATGGATGCTTATACTAAATGATAAAAAGAGAAAAAATGCTTCTTCTTCTTTTCTCTATACATATATCCTAGCATTATGTTTTCAAATTTATGGTTCTTGATTTTAGTTCTGTATTTGCTCTAGTTCTTGATTGATATTTGAGTGAAGATCAGTTCTGCAGATTTTATTTGCTGCAGAAGGTTTAAGATACAATTTTTTGGTCGATGTGTGAGTAAGTTGTGGTTGATTAATTAGGTTTTAATCAATATTGGAAAGTTTTAGTTTTGCGGTTATATTTCCCTCATCATATATATTTTTATTGTCTATGTTTGATTGAAAGAAAGGGTCAGTAGGAGGGGAATTTAAAACTCTTTCATAGCCTTTTGTGACTACTTTTCCATTTCTTTTTTATTGTTTTATCATTTGAGGCATATTTGGTTAGTATTGGAATCAGCATCTTTTTCGTCTAGCATAGTGCTGCAATTTTTGTTACCGACAAAGTGTCTGCATAGATATTTTGTTGTTACTTTTGATGCTTGAAGTATATTGGATTTTATGTGGTGTTTGAAATTTAAAATATGAGAGGTAACTTGTTTAAATATATATATATATATATTTTTTTTGCATGTTAATTAGAAGCCATTTTGGATTTTGCCACAAGAATGCAGACGCTCTGCCCATATGTCCGCAGAAAGGGTTTGTGTATACTCAGCATGTTGGATTGTTACGATGGGAAAAGTATACAGACCACAACGACAATAATAAATGCAGAATAACTCTTCGTTGTGAGTCTTTTCCCGACTCGTATGAATTTTTGAGGAAACTAACAATTAGAGCAATACCGTCAACAAAATGAAGCAATGCACAACAACATAAATATGAAAACTTTTTTATGTGAAAAACCCTCTCAAACCGAGAAGTAAAAACCACAGGACTCTTAGGCCACTTAATCTTCCACTATCAACCAATAATGGGCAATTACAACAAGTCTTCCCTAGATGAACTAGAGGCATACAACATCAATCTTCATATTCTAGGAATAAATAATCAAGAACTATGGAAACCAAACAAAAAGAGAGAAAAGACCAAGAACAAACCAAATTACACACAATCTGCCCCTTAGACGAAAATGCCCTCCAGATCTCCAATGATGATCTCCACTGTTCAGATTGAAGACACGGATGTCAGGAACACTCTGCTTCAATTTCACAACTAGCCAAGGGTCGAAACTCCAGAAGTGCAACTGGTAAATGGTGGAGAAAATGGGTTTGAAAGCTTTTTTTCTCTCTTTCTTTTCTTGGTTTTTTTTTTTGGGCCACTTTTTCTCTTATTCTCTACCTCTTAAAGATAACATTTTTAACTCTTATATATATATATATATATATCTGTTGATCCTTATATTCTCTAATGATGTAGATGCAGAAGATGCAGAGTATGTTCTAGGTAGAAGTGTGTGATCCATCATTAAAAATGCAAATCAGAACAAACACATACTAATATTGACTACGGAACCCAGTCACTGCCTCTCTTTCCATATATATATATATATATATCCCACTATAACCTTTGGCTCCTAAAGGCTTCCTTAAGGTAGAAAACCCAACAAATCTCCCCCCTTCTAACTATAAGGAAGAACTCGCCATCCCATCGATCGAGCAACAAACCTTTTGCTTCTCCTTAGCTAAAGCCTTTCTCAACATATCGGAACCATTATCATCGGTATGAACTTTGTCAAGTTCAAACAACCCTTTTTCAAAAGCATCTTTGATCCAGTGATACCTCACATCGATATGCTTTATTTTCTAGTGGTAAGTAGAGTTCCTGGCAAGGTGAATTGCGCTTTGGTTATCACAAAGAACAATATAGCATTGTTGCTTGAAACCAAGCTCCTGTAAAACATAACATCTCTTTGCTCGTTTCCGTTGCTGCTATATACTCGGCCTCTGTTGTAGAAGTGCAACACATTTCTGCAATCTTGATTGTTATGATGCAACTCCCCCTACAAAAGACATCAAATAACTAGAAGTAGACTTCAAGTTATCCTTGTCTCTTGCCATATCAGAATCCTTATACCCAACTAGCACTGGCTTTCCATTCCCAAATGTAAGACCCAATTTGGAAGTACCCTAAAGATATTTGAATAAAAAACTTAACTGCTTCCCAATGCTTCCTAACTGGATTTGACAAAAAAAAAAAAAAAAAACGGCTAACAGCACCAACCGTATGAGCTAAGGCCATGTACACACCATGGCATACATCAAACTTCCTACTACTGAGGCATATGGAGCTCTATCCATCTCTTCCTTCTCTTTCTCAGTAGAAGGGCAATCTTTTACAGTTAGCTTAAAGTTGGTAGTAAGAGGAGAACTGACCACTTTAGCTTTGTCCATGTTAAACCCGCAAAGAACCTTTTCAATGTACTTTTCCTGTGACATATGCAACTTCTTGGCAACCCTATCTCTAGTGATTTTAATGCCAAGAATCTATTTTACTGGCCCCAAATCCTTCATAGCAAAAGGACTTACTCAAATGTTGCTTCAACTGGGCAATTCTTCCAGCATTTTTGCCAACAATTAATATGTCATCAACATAAAGCAATAAGATGATAAAATCATCATCACCAAATTTTTGAAAAAAGACACAATGATCTGAAGTAGTCTTCTGGTAGCCTTGCTCCGCCATAACAAACTCAAACTTCCTATACCACTGCCACGGTGATTGCTTCAAACTATATAGACGCTTCTGAAGTCTACACATATAATCCTTTTTGCCTTTCATCTGAAAACCTTCAAGCTGCTGCATGTAAATCTCCTTGTCCAAATCACCATGGAGAAATTCAGTCTTGACATCTATCTACTCAACCTCCAAAGCAAGGCTAGCAGCTAAACCAAGAATAACACGAATAGATGCCATTTTCACAATCGAAGAGAAAATCTCATCAAACTCATAGTACCTCTCTTCTGACTGAATCCCTTGTCCACTAATCTAGCTTTGTACTGTGCCTGTGAAGAGTTCAATTCTTACTTCATTTGTACACCCACTTGTTCTTCAAAGCTCTCTTGCCCTTAAGCAACTTCACAAACTCAAATGTATTATTCTCATACAAGGATTTCATTTCATCTTGCATGGCATCAATCCACTTCTTCTTGTGTTCATTTTCTATGGCTTCTGCATAAATTTTAGGTTCTCCCCCGTCAGTCACACTCATCAACAGAATACTGTGTGGAAGGATGATGGTCTCTAATTAACAGCCTAAGTGGAATAAATGGTGATGCATCTGCTACCGGTAACTCATCATGGACAATCTCATCCATTTCAGCTTCCTGTGGAGCATTAACATCATTACCTTGTCGATCAACAGTGTGATCATCATCTCTTATATGTGTGCCAACATGCCTAGGAGGAACTAGATCTAGATTAGTAAGGTCATTAGCAGGCTGAAGAACTGTCTCAAGCTACAGTAGAGAATCATTAGTAAGCTGAGAAACTGCTTTAGGTTGCTGTAGAAGATCATCAGTAGGCTAAGGAACTGCTTCAACCTTCTGAACATCTTTAAAAGTCTAATCTTCCATAAATATAAATTTTCAGCTTCTCACGACTTTCTTTGTGAATGGATCATAGAGCCTATAACCCATAACATCTTGTCTATAGCCAAGGAACACACATTGCCTAGTCTTCACATCAAGCTTAGATCTCTCGTCTTTAGGAATATGCACAAAGGCCTTACATCCAAAGACACGCAAGTGATCATAAGAAACATCTCTTCCATGCCAAACCTTGTCAGGAACATCATAATGCAACGAAACATAGGGTGTTAGGTTCAAAACATGTACAACAGTACTCAAAGCCTCACCCCAAAATGATTTAGGCAATCTTGCATGTGACAACACATATCTAACTCAATCAACCAGTGCCCTGTTCGTCTGCTCTGCTAACCTGCAAGGTCTTAAGAGGAGTCCTTTGGTTCCAAATACCTTATTATCTGCAATAGGCATTAAAGGACCTATGTATTCACCTCCATTATCTGTTCGAATACACTTAAGCTTCTTTCTAGTCTATCTCTCAATTAGAGCTTGAAACTGCTTGAATGCCAATAATACTATATCCTTACTTTTCAAGGTGTAAACCCGCATCTTCCTTGAATAGTCATCAATGAATGTAAAACAATAAAGAGAAGCACCAACTGTCCTTGTAGACATTAGACCACAAAGATCAGAATGCACCAAATCAAGTTTGTTCTCTTTCGTAGAAGGAGGATGGATGTGACAGGAGACTCTCATCTATTTACCTGCCAAGAAATCAAAACATCTCTTCAAGTGAATGGCATGCACACCAGATAGCGATTTCTTCATGGACAATATAGACACGCCTTTTTCACTCATGTGAGTAAGTCTTTTATGCCACAAGTCAACTGCATCAACATTCTCTACTGTATTAATAATGCTTTTGGAGATCTTTGGTTGCACCCAGTACAACTTAGAATGTTTGCTACCTCATGCCATTAAAAAACCGTGAATTCATTACCAAAGCTGCTATGGTAACCATCATCATCAAACAAGCCTGTAGAAATCAAATTCAATCTCATATCTGGAACATGTTTCACAATATGCAAAACCAACTCGATCCTAGTGTTAAACTTTAAATAGACTCCACCAACACCTACAGTCTTTAATAGCATATTGTTACCCATTTGTACATCACCAAAGTCACCTAGAGTGTAATATGAAAAATGGTCTCTTCGTGATGTAACATGACATAAAGCACCACTATCAATCACCCAACTTGAATCATCATATGCAAGATTAACAGCATCACAATCACAACAAATCAGGAGATCACCAGTAGTAGCATTGACAACATCATTTTTATTACCACTGTCATCTTTCTTCTGATTGTTCTATGTCCCTTTATTCTTCTCCTTCGCCTTTTCCTTTTTTAGCATTCTGCAATAACTTCCGGTATGCCTTATTTTTCCACAATGGTAGCACTCAACATTGTTAAACTTACCCTTAGCACTACTCCACCGATTCCCTCTGTTACCCAAACCTCTACTATGGCTTTTCCCCCTTCTTTCTGTAACCAAGACTTCTGACTGCAAAGAGGAACCTTGTGACTATCTTCTAATCTCTTTATTCATAATACTACCCTTGGCTAACTCAAAGGAAATAATACCATTTAGAGTAGAGTTACATAAAGACGTTCTAAATGTCTCCCAAGAATCTAGTAATGTACTAAGAACCTACAAAGCCTGTATCTCATCCTCAGACTTGATTCCCATTCCCTCAAGCTGATTCATAGTTCCCTGGAAGGTATTCAAGTGATTTATCAATGGGCTTCTATCTTGATACTTCAAATTTGTCATTTGTTTGATCATAAACAACTTGTTATCCTATGTTTTTCGAGCATACAGCTCCTCAATCATGTTTCACAACTTTTGTGCATCTCTATCACCAATAATAAGGTTCAAAACATTATCCTCTACCCATTGTCTAATAAACCTGCAAGCTTGCCGATACAAAATATTTTCCATTCACACAAGTCCAATAATAATATATCAACAATCAACAGCTCTGCTACTAATCTGATGAGAAAAATATATGCACCACAACAGCAATAACAAATGTGAATAAATCTTTATTGTGAATCTTTTCCTGACTTGAATGAATATTTGAGGAAACTAAAAATTAGAGCAACACTAACAACAAAATGGATTAATGCACAACAACACAAACATGTAAGCTTTTTACATGGAAAACCCTCTCAAACCGAGAAGTAAAAATCACGGGACCCTTAGGTCGCTTAATCTTCCACTATCAACCAATAATGGACAATTACAACAAGTCTTCCCTAGATGAACTAAAGGCATACAACATCCATCTTCATATTCTTGAAATAAATCATCAAGAACTACGGAAACTAAACAAAATGGGAGAAAAGACTAAAAAAAACCAAATTACATGCAATCTGCCCATTGGACGAAAATACCCTCTAGACCTCCAACGACGGTCTCCACCATTCAAATTGAAGACATGGATGTCAGGAACACTCTGCTTCAATTTCACGGCTATCCAACGGTTGAAACTCCAGCTAATGCCAAAATAGTGCAACTAGTAAATGGTAGAAAAAATGGGTTTCAAAGCTCTTTTTGTCTCTTTCTTTTCTTTTTCTTTTCTTTTTTTTTTTGTGCCACTTTTTCTCTTATTCTCTACCTCTTAAAGGTAACCTTTTTAACTCTTATATATATATATATATATAAACCTTTATCTCTTAAAGGCTTCCTTAAGGTAGAAAACACAACATGTTATGTATCTTTTTAACCTTGAATTAGAAAAAAAAAAAAACAACAATTTGAAGATAAGTAAATCAAGTCAAATTTCAAGATTCTATGTTGAAGCAGATCCTACAATAGGAAGAGAGGTATTTGAAGATGCTTAAGCAAAAATTGATATTATCTTTTTTTACAAAGCTATTTTTTCATCATTCAATTGACGCACAACAAGCCATAATCAGTGATCATCACAGTGAGTCGATGAGCTACTCATCTCAGATCATAAGTTATACAATCTTTAGTGAAGCAGGTACAATAAGAATTAAAAGTTTCTGATTTATTTATTCTGATCGATTGCTCTACAATTACTTAGGCATGATATATTTTTATTTAAAAAGCATGGTCTAGTCTATGTTTATTATGTCTTTCTTGTGTGTGTATATATGTAAACAAAGGCCTAACTAACCTCAAAGGGTTAGGATTGCTTCATCAATATAAAGAGCAATATAGCACCATAGTCAAGCGATGTGGGATTCCAATAATATATGTCCTTAAATGCCTGCATGTTATGATTGAAATGTTGAATATATGTTGTTCACTAAATTCTTTAAGACATATTGATTATGGAATGTGACTGACTACGAATTTTATGAGTTGAGTGAAGTGAATTTGGATTAGATGGTTTTGTTTCCTTCTTAGTATGATTCCATGAAATATTTTTTAATATGAGCTAAGATCAATATTGTTAAAATTTTTTAGACCTCATATGACCCCTATATATATACATAACTAGGTAGTGGAGTAATAGAAGTAAATGTAGCTAGTGAGCTTCCACAAGCATAATAGTGTGTATGTATGACAGATGTAATGGAAAATAAAGCATAATAATGAAAAGGCCTAATACATCCAATACTCCCTGAACTTGGCCTCAAGTGCCAAATGACACCTTGAACTTTGAGAATGTCTAATTTGTCCCCTGAACTTGGCTAAACCGAGCCATTTTGCCCCCTGGATTCGACTAAACTAGACAACTGAGGGTGAGCGTGTTCCACGCACTGCCACGTGTCAAATTTGAAAGTCAACCCAATCAAAACTGGATATGTGGCTCATTGTTGCAAAAATTTCAAAAAAAACCTTACATAATTTCCTTAAACTCCCTCCTTACTTTTTCTTTTTTTCAAATACATCATCTTCCTTATCCTTCTTTGTGTCTCTTTTTAATTCTCAAATTCTTTTACTTTAAGAAACGGATCTAGCTGACCACTTTTCTTCTACAAGTAACACACAAATAGAATAATTTTTTCATATCCAATTAAGCATTTGCAGAATTAATCAAATAGAGAAATTGAGATCGAAACTGAAACATTATTAGCCGATTTCTAGTTACTTTTGATCTTTCTTTTCTTTTATTCATATCAAATTCCATCACCATTGACACCACCACCATCACATCTACAAAGACTACCTAAATACAACTAGCAATTCAGCCACATATTCGAAACTCTATTAGAATTTAAAGAACATGAATATAACCAAAATGGTAATTAGAGTAAGAACCCAACAAATACAAATCCAATTCGGATTCAAACCGAAAAATATTCAGAACACTTCAATCAAGTTGAAAATGGCCGAAAATCAATTTCATTTATGTAAACAGAGAATCAATTCCATTTATCCAACATCAAACAAATTCAACATTAAACCCTAAATTCATTTCAATTGAAATAAAAAAATACTAAAAATTACCGAAAAATCACCAAAAAATCATGCCTTTATTGTTCACTATTTGCTGGCCATTTTGTGTTTCCATCTGTGCTCACTATCATTGTTGTCCCACATAGCCTTGCTTGAGCTTTCACTGTGTTTTCAAATAAAAAAGGATGAACAAAGAGGGATGAATGAAGAGGCCAGTGCTAGCTCAGATCACCATCATCGGAAACAAAAGAGAGGGAGCGAGGTGAAAGAGAGAGAAAAAGAGAGAACTTGAAGACATAAAAGGAGGAGAAGGAGCTTAAAGACATGAGAGGAGGAGAGATTGATGAATAAGAAAAAGTGGCTATTAATATCAATCGTTTGATATTAAGTTTGAAGAATTAATCTCAGCCATTTGATTTCTTTTTATGAAGTGTAAAACATCATCATGCACTCTGCTTTGAGCCATTTTTACTCTCTTGCCACGTCAGATATGAAAGGGCAAATTAGGTTGGTTTAGCCAAGTATAGGGGGGCAAATTGGATGTTCTTGAAGTTAGGAGTGCCATTTGGCGTTTAAGACCAAGTTCAGGCGGTAACAGATATATAGGCCTAATGAATATGAGTAATGAATGTGGATATGCAGAAATAAAATTAACAACTCGAGAATGGCCTTTGTCTAGGAAATTTATGTTTGGTTTGCTCATATGCTCTCTGCCAAGATTTACTTCTATTGCATCTTGAAGAAGTGTGTATGAGAGAGAGAAGATGAGAATAGGGATTAAGTTGCATGAAGCACTCATATCCATAACCACCTCACTTGTTATAACATGTCTTCACAAGAAACAAGTTGATTTTGAGTTGGTCCCTATTAATCTTTTATCTAGCCACCTCAAGCATTCTAATTTCTTGGTCAAGAATTTATGCTAATTTATATGTCATATCTACCATTTCATCTTAATTAATATACCCCACTCATCACTCTAATATTCTTGCTTATTTCAATCTTTTTCCTTTTCCATTTTCATTTTTCAACTATTGTTATTTTATATTAAGTAACTAGGTAGTGGAGTAGTAAAAGAAAATGTTCAGTAGTAGTTGGCTGATTACTCTTAAATGCTTATTAATAACATTTTTTTGACTTTATCACTAAAGTTTGATATCCGATTTCACTGTGTATATAAAACAGTTATGAAATTATTAATTATTAACTGAATTTATATTATGAGGTTACTCAACCAGAAGGCTCAATTGCAAAAGGATATGTAGCAGGATGAATGCATTACCTTTTGTTCTAGGTATTTTGAAGGTATAGAACCAGTATTTAATCATGAATGAAGGAATTGTGATGATGTTGATACATACTAGTTCCTTATTAAAAGATGATCCTTTTGTTTTTTCATCTCAAGCAAAGCAAATATTCTATCTGCGAGATCCAGAAAATGATGGGTGTATTGATAGTTTTTAGGCAGAAAATAATTAGAATAAAAGACAGAATTTTGAACTCATAACTTTGATATTATTGAGTTAATGGTAAAAACAATGTGGCTGCTTATATATAGGCTTACAGCCAACAAAAAGAGCTACAAATCAACAACTACTTGATATTAAATTGACTAAGTAAACTCCTTAGCATTAGCTAACTACATAAGAAAATAAAATAAAAAATGCTAAATATTTAAGATTTTGAATTAAATCTCCAACATCCCCTCTTAAGTAAAAATCTGTAAAATTTATTATTCTTGATGCTGTACTTTCCATCATCCTTCAATTACTTGATGTACTTCCTATCACCTTTGGTGCACATCCCACCAACTAAAACAATATTTGTTCCTCTTAAGCAACTTGTGTCAAATTGACACTTTCTTCAGTTTTCATTCTGTAATTTTTTTGTATGTGTCCAAACCTCTTGCACTTAAAACACTGAGGCTTTCCCTTGTGCCAACAATCATCTTCATTGTGACTAGGCATATTGTAAATGCCACATTTGGATTGAATTTTTCCTTTTGAAGATGAGGCCTTTGTTATATAAGCTCCCTCAACTAATTGTTGAGTTTCTTCTTTTCTCAACATTCTTCTTTGCTCAAGATCATGCAATGCATTAATTAATTCTGAAAATAAAATTTGGCTCATATCTCTAGAATCTTTTAAAGATGAAATTTTTGCCTTAAATCTTTTGGGCAAATGCACAAGCACCTTCTCTAAGATCCTGCTATTTGGTAGCTCTTTTCCCATCAATCTGATTTACTGATCACCATTATTATCTTGTCAGACAACTCTTGTAGAGTCTCTTTTTCTTCCATCCTCAACATCTCAAAATCCCTTTTGAAATTTAATATTTGCATCCGTCTTGTTCTATAATTGCCATAATGGAACTGTTTCAGCATATCCCAAGCTTCCTTGGCAATTTCACAGCATTCTTAGGAAGATTGAATCAGTGACACCAACATGGAGCTCTAATCTGATTTAGTGTTGGATTGTTTCCTAAAGGTGGTAATTCCGTCTCAGTTTCAACCCATTCCCATAAACCAATCCCTCTCAAGCAGGCTTTCATTTTAATGCCCAAACATGATAATTATCTCCATTGAAGATTAGAGGTTAAAGGGATGATGAGTTATCTAATGCCATTTTTTGGTGCCTCTCAAAAACACTCACAGGTCCCTTAATAACAAATAAGCTCTGATACCAATTAATAGGTTTTAAGCAGCAAATAATTAGAATAGAAGAGAGAATTTTAAACTTATAACTTTGATATTATTGAATTAATGATAAAAACAATATGGTTGCCTATATATAGGCTTACAACCAATAAAAAGAGCTACAAATCAGCAAATACTTGATATCAAATTGATTGAGTAAGCTCCTTAGTATTAGCTAACTAAATGACAAAATAAATAAGAAATGCTAAATATCTAAGCTTTTGAATTAAATCTCCAACAGTATCTGTAAGCGCGGGTTTTCCTAACCTCTATGATGAGACCCCATGTGTAACCTGACAGGCGGATGCGAATTGGACTTGAGAACGAGCAAGATGTTGCCTGAATATCTCGAATGCTCCGAAACCCGAGTAGTCCTTAATACGAAACCCCGAGATAGGTCTTTCGAGCGATTAAAGGGCCTAAGGGTGAGTGTAGGATTTGAAAAAATCTATCACGGCTCTGGTTAGAGGCACACGGCTATAGTTTCACAACTACAGCCACATGGCTATAATGCCAAAGCTACACGGCTGTAATACTACAGCCGCACGGCTCTAGCGGGCGGTAGGATTTTCTGCCAGAAATATCAAAAAGTTGGTGGTAGGGTATGGGGGGCTGAGAATTCGGTGGATTTTAGGAGAAAGGAAGGAGAAATATTAATGAGGTCTGAGAATGAGATAAAAAGGAAGAAAGAAAGAGAGAGAGGAGGAGGGGATTAACGATCAGAAAAAAAAAGCAGAGAGGAGAGAAAAAGAAAAGCAGAGAGAAAAAAGAAAGAAAAGAACCATAAATAAAACACCAAAAAAATACCCTAGAGGTTGAGAGTGTTAAGTTTCTAACAACTTCATATTTGTCTGGATTTGTCTCGGGATTAATTCGGATTGACTCAAGGATCGGTTCGGAAATTTTGGGACATCCGTGGAATTTAAGGTGCATTTCGACTCCTCAGTCCATTTTTGGACGCCAAACACATTGAACATCAACAAGGTAAACTCTGAGAGGCCTTCAACTTGCTTTATTTGCTTTTGCTGTGATTTTTTCTCATTTTTGCAAATTTCTAGAAACTGGCTGTTTGATTACAGCCACGCAGCTCTAACTAGAGCCATGTGGCTCTAATCCTTAAGAACAGAGCCGCGTGGCTCTATTGTTCAAGAACAGAGCCGCACGGCTTTATTTTCCTAGGCAGAAACCCGAATAGCCCCTAAATGGCCGATGACAGTCGGTTTCCCATTTTGTTTATTCTATAATGATCCATCTCGACCAAATCACAGCCACCATGCTTAAAGTTATGGTTTTCGGATTTCTGATTACGCGGATGTGAGATTTTCGGTTTCTTAGATTTCGTTTTTCTGGGATTCGAGATTGTTCAATCCAAATTGGATCCATTGCCAGCATTAGTGGACCCTCGAATTCCACGAAAGTCCTTAGGAAACATCGAAAATGAGCAAAATGGTGATTTTCAAAAACGAGAAAACCGACTTCGAGTTCTGGGTATTACAGCCGTACGGCTGTAGTGGTTAGAGCCGCATGACTGTAGGCTCTAGAAGGAGAAAGAATCACTGGACGACCCGGGCGGACGTCGTCGCGTGATGCTATCTTTAGAATCAGATCGTTCTTTTTTACGTATTTATCTTTTTCAAACTATAGATGGATGCTGAAAATTAGGAACCCGCACGAACAGAACCCCGAGTTCCTGAATAATAGACCCGCGAAAAGGGAAAAATTTGCATGAATCCAAGCCAAATCATTTTTCAAAACTGTTTTCCAGCACGAAACCTACTGTGCGTTTCAAAAATCTTTTCTAGGTCTAGTCAGGCGAACTAGCCGAGTTCATCTGACTATCCCTTAAATACATGTCCTCGCTCCTAAAAATCCCAATTCTGTCATGCCATAAGTTTTCTGTGTGTTTGTGATATAAACTGTGCTAACCCTTCTGTTTTGCAGCTTTTATTTCCTTTTATTTCACTTTGGATGTAATTAATAGATTCTCGTGTATGTTAGGAGTTTGTAATTTTTAGTCCTTTGTGTATTTAGGCATTTGTAATGTGAGGACGAGAGTTTTCCTTTTTATTCGATCTGGTTGTATAAGCGGTCTTTACTTTTATTCTTATGATTGCCTGGATGTATGATTTACTTTTTCCACATTTTATTTACTTCTAACATTTGTATGAGCATGGGGAAAATAATATAAGATGAAAATGGAAAAGGAATAGTAAGTGAATAAAATATGGTATTGAAAACTTATAAATGAATACAAGTTAGAGGTTGAATAGGTACGTTGCCCGAACCCTGAATCTCTAGACCAGGTATGGTTGTCTACACTTGGTAGGGAGCTATATTGGAATTTCCCATATGAGCTGATCCGGGTGGCGACTCTGTCACTGATCTTGAAATTTAAGTTTTGAGGTCTTTAAGTAAGAAAACGGGATCTTCTAAAAATGTAAAACCGGTTTTCCAAAATTCACATTTGAAGTAAAAGGTTCTTCTACAAAAGAATTTCCAAACAAATCAAATGGTCTTCTCAAAGCAAGATAATCAAAACCCGTTTCCCAAAACAAAAATCCAATTCAAATATTCCTTGTTCGCTTTGCCGCGTTCCGCTTTTCTTTATCGAAAAGGTTCTCCGCTCACAATATCATGTCATCAAGATAAAACCTCGAGAAATTCATGATATAGGAGTGCAATCACCTATGGAAGATGTTGAAAGTTACACGCAATACATGGAAGATTGACATCATCCTTTTAATTATGTTTTCTTCTATAGGTACAAGATCTCTTCTTTATTTTGCTTCTATTGTATATAAGATCTTTTTGCTCTAGTTTTATATTATTGGCTTTTTCGGTTTATTGCAGTGAGCTAGCTAGAGTCCAAGAACTTAGTTTTAACTTTTTCTGGTTTTATGTTATTGTATTTTTTTGAGTTTCAATTTCTGTCACAGTCTAAGCTCTATAGGTTATGTACAATTCATTGAACAATCCTTTGCAGGTTATGTTTGATTCTTTGGGCTCAATTGTTATGAAAATTTGCTTATTACTATGTCATTTCTTGACTCTGACAATCCTTTATTTTAAGAATGTGAGCCATAATTCAATTTCCCAATCAATTTGAGATGTTTTGGCCAATCTTGCTCATCCAGCGATTCTTTAAGATATCTAAATCCGAAACATCTGTCATTATTTTGGTAGTAACTCTCATTATAAAAAGACTATTTTGCTGTCAAAATTTGTTAAACTCTTGAACCCAATTTTCACATCGTATGTTATTTTTGTAAACAAAGGTCATTATAGGCATCTTCAACTTGAATTAAATTTCATTTCTGATATTCTCGTAAAGAAATAAGGTTGCATGTACCAGCTAGGAGATGGAAGTATATCGCCTTGGGTCCTGCAAAGCAGAATAAGACACCGAGTGGCCCAGAAACGGACACTTCGATGCCTAAGTTAAAGAAACGGAGAAAAGGAAAATGGTGAAGGAGAAGAAGAGTAAAAGATTACCTTTCAAGGTTTTTCCATATTCTATTTATTCTTGCTAGTGTACGTCTAATACCTGATTGGCTTGGTGGAATCTCTTTACCCAAAATACCCTTCTCGCATGTCTTAATTTGGACGGCCATACCCCTTAGTAACTTTGTAAACAAGGCTTGAAAGCCCCTCTGTACACGTGGGCGTAGGATCTCAGCCAAGGTTAAGCTATTGCCTTTTCATGGCACGTGTCCATCTTATTACTTTTGTTACCTACTCGATTGGTTTAACACCCTGAATCGATACCTTTTCTTGTTGTTTGTACTCGGGGTGGTTGATCTGCTCCTTCCTTGTCAGACCGAGTGTACCTTAACCATTCACGCTCTATGAGCATACTAAGCCTTCAGGTCCTTCACTCGGCAATGTGTGATCCTTTGCCCTATGAGAAATTCAGTTGCTAAAGTATTGTCAACCATAGGGAAGCATAGAAATTGTGTATTAGATATACATAATAAAGCTTAAGGAGACAGCAGATCACAAAGATAACAAGCACATGGGTAACGTGAATAAATCATTTGGTATTTGTTTTACAATTTGATTGTTGAGGTAGCTTAGGATCACACGTGGAAATTCTTTATCACTCTGCTCAGTGGTATTTGAATAATGCATAATTTCAAATGCATCCACTTTTGCAATGGATAGATGATGCTCGGTAAAAATTCCAGTAAACATGTAAATATCTTCCTACATATCTTATTTGACCCCTTCTTAGGCTCCTTTTAAAATATTGAGTGGAGTTTCTAATGATTAGTGTCACGGGTTATTATTCCATGTTACCATGTTTGTGGATGCAGGGATCTTTCTTTCAACACCTTTACAGGAGATCTTTGCATTTCCTTTAGTCTTTGTCCAATCTTCCCAATTTCCCTTAGATTGTCTTTGTAACTAGGTCAGAATACTATGTTGTAATTCTATATTTGTTTAAGTTTGAGCTTTTGTCTTTCATTTCTTACTACATTTTCTATCTTATTTTCTTGTTTTTATAAGATTTTTTTGACATGGATTTGTTTTTTTTTATCAAATGTTGCAATATTTTTACCTTTTTTAGATGTTCTTATTTCTTTTGAATCCGACTTTTTTGTGGCCTAAATTCAGGCTACTTGTAAGCATTAAATATGAGATTGTTTCCAGGCCTCAATTTTGTTCTAAAATGAAAATTCAACTTAGAATTAAAGCTATGGCCAATAGCAGAGCTAGGATTTTGGGTGAGTGGTGGTAAAAATTTTAAATTACATGTAAAATATACAACATAAAAAAAAAGTATAAATAAAATGTCATTTGTAGGACTTTTTTTTTTATAAAAGAAATGGATAAATTAGTGGAGTCAATATCATAAATTTGTTTAAAAAAAAAACTTTTTTATATAAGTTTTTTTGAAAAAAATTCAATTCTTCAACACAGTTTAGCAGTAATTTGTAGATCATTTTCGAATAACAACTTTGAAACCCACACGTTGGCTCTTCTACAAATTAAATTCTACTCCGTTTCTTTTTCATTTCTTCGACATACTTTCACAGTAATTTCTTATCCTCCTCCCTCTCAAGCAATTTCTCTATTCGGGTTTCAACATATCTTTCCACCAAACAACACAAAAAAGTCCTCATAGACCAAAGGAGAGAATACATTGATGAAATCCATGATCTCTTGCAAGCAACCCACTTGGATTTGGATCTCTGGATGAGAAATTGAAGAGGAAAAAAAATACTGAATAGACACTCAAACTCCATAAGATCGATCCTTGTGTTGCTTATCTTGCGTTTGTTAGAGGTTCTCTGAATTTCGTTCATTAATCAAAATTAAATAAGTGGTGGACTATATTGATGATTTTGTGAATTAAGAGAATAAATTGACTTTAATTTAGAGACAGATTGGGCTTATAGTCACTACTTTTATAGTACGACTGTAGAATGCATCTTTTTCTACCTTTTGATCATCGGACTCAACTGTGGTAAAAAAAACATAGCTGCACCCATGGTGATAACAAAAGGTATAAATTAATAAACTAACAAGAACAGATATTACGTACACTTTCTTTTTTTTTTTTTTTTTTATGGGCAAAATGTATAAATTTCTTCGTAAATAACCAGAAATACAAAATTTCATTTTCATGGTTAGTTTTTAATTCGACAAGGCCAAGATGAGATTCGTCTTATCTTTATAAAATATCTCTTTTGAGATGGTATTGGTAGAATTATTTTATATAATAGACAATGAATTCAAACTGTAGATTTCTCCATGAATTTAATTATGTTGTAATATAGAGAAAATTAAGCACCATATAAATTTTTTTTTCCTAAGAAAGAAACAAATTTGGTTGCCTTTCCAATTAGCTGTCGACGAATAGTCAAAAGTCGTCCATGAAAGCGACCTTAACATATACAGTCACGAGACGTGATGTGAGGGTTGTTGATTTATGGCACTGCATGTGCATTATTAATATTGCTTTACCCCCCAATTCAATGATAAACAATACTATATTTCATATCCTTACCTTGATTTAACTTGTATGTTACCCTTGAAATTTCTCCCTTCAGTAATTTATTGATCAATAAAAAGAAATGTTATCAAAATCAAATTGGTCTGTCCGGTTCAACCATCAATTCAGCTTGATATCAAAATTAGCAATGATCATTTAGACTTAGAAAAGAGAAATATTAGTCGAACTGATGAGTCGGATTGCGTATTAAAAAGTATTTTCAATAAAAATCTGATTCAACCGATAGGACATTTTTAAAAAGTAATACAATAAATAAATAAATAGTAATATGTGAATAAAATAATCCTACTTTTTTGAAACTAATAAAGGCCATTCATCTGGAGAACCGCAATTATTGCGGTAGATATATAATTGTTGATATAATTTTTTTAATTTTTTTTTCCCTTGGTATGTGTCTCTGTGTAAATCATCTAAAGATCTCAATAAATCTCTTTTCATCCATTGGACCATTGCAAAACTGTTCTCGATATTCCTTACAGTGATTGTCGACTGGAATCTTGTCTCTCACCATATATATAATTACAATTTCACATACGTTCCTTTTTCGCCGTTCTTCTTCGTTCCTTCCAAGATTTATTGATAAGACAATTAATTATTATTCGTGTGTTCGCAAGCCCGCCATAGAAGAAGACTCTGTGTTTATAGTGTGCCTTTAATGGAAGCTTAAAGGGTTAATCAAGGAGTCATTGGTTTTTTTTTTTTTTTTTAAAGGTTCCTTTGGTAGAAAATCTAACTTTATTTACCAATTTGATTGTTTAACTTATGCATGTTGGATAATAATCAAGCCAAAATGACATGCCTTAACAACAGAAATATTAATAGGTGGAAACAAACAATTAATTGTACAATGATGTGTCATTTTTTTTACTAACTTGACTTAAATTGATGAATAAAATTAATTTTATAATTTATATTTAACCGCAAAATTATACTGTTTATCCAGAAAATCATATTATATTATATCCTAGTATAGTAACAATATTGAAAATATTAGCAGAAAACGGAAGGTATTGTACTGTAGATTAATAAATTATGCCATTACAATGTACAAAAAAAAAATAAAAAAAAAAAAAAATTAAAGTAATAGATAATGTAAAAGGAAGGAAAAAAACATATAGTAAAGGAAATTAAATCATCGGGTAATTCATGCTTTAATAGTTGATTGGAGAGGTAAGAAGCTACTTCATGAACCAGGTTTTGGATTTCATACTACATTAAAAGAAAAAAAAAAATTCTGCATTGAAAAAAAAGAAAATTTGTTCGAAGAGCTTCAACTCCTATCATAGATTTATTTCAACCCGAATTGTCTAGATAAAAATAAAGAAGTATTATATCTTTGTTTGATGATCTTCTCCCAATCCCATCTCTTAAATTTGTGTGCTTTTTGTTTAATATTTCTTATTGTATGAAGTTTGATAGAAAAATCCTATTTAAGAATCTATTCGCTTAGATTTATTTTATCTATTATTTGTCATTTGATTCTAAAAGAAAATAGATAGAGAAGTGATTGGTTAGGATTAGAAAATAGCCAATGATTATTATTTTACAAGGAAACGATTGTTATTTCTTATAAGTAGTAAAATACTATCTTCCATAAAAAGAAGTATTTAGTTACCCTTTCTACCTAAAACAAAAATCACCAAGGTAACTAAAGTCCGGAAAAAAATGCAGAAACCGAAAAACTTCAATTGCACTTGCATAACGTTTTCTTCTTATGTGATAGGCGTTTATTTTTTTTGCCCTCTTAATACAATCTAATTAACTAAGCAATTCATTGACAGGGTTAAAAAATGGTCTAAAATCACAATAGAATTAACTAAAATACGAGAGAACTTTTAACATTGATGATAATGATAGTAGGTAGGTATTTATCATCTCTATTTTTTGTAAAAAAAACATATAGTACTCTCTCGGTATCTCTAGCGAAATTAAATCATTGGGTAATTCATGTTTTAATAGTTGATTGGAGAGGTAAGAAGCTACTTCGTAAACATATAGTAGGTATTTATCATCTCTATTTTTTGTTAATTTGTTTTATATAGGCATAATTATAAAACTTGTTCTAGGCTGATTTTAACCGTAATTTCTGGACATACAGTTAGAAGGTGAATTATAGGATCCAATTGAATATCTGGCAAGGGACCAAATTTGTGTGGTTGAGTTATAAAATGTTTAAAAATGTTGACCAAGTCTCCTAGTAAACTCATATTGACTTGGTCAACTCTTGTCTTCGACTTGTGTCATACGCCGGTGGCTATTTGTTAATGGCAGAGTGAAGACTTGGACCTTATAATTGAAGTTTTGCAGCACAAAAAAGCATCACAAAGTAATACCATAATCATCATGCTCCCCTCCGCCTTGTTCCTTTTCAGTCTCCTCCTTTGCACCTCCGCCGTCAACAGCCAGTCTTCTCCTCCTCCTTCTGAACCAATACTTCTCGATTGCGGCAGTACTTCATCTTCTTCCGAATCAGAAGATGCCTGGCATGCCGATTCCAATTCCAGATTCCGATATTCTACCTCTGCAAATTCATCAGAAACTTCAGCCACCGAACAAGACCCAACTATTCCTTCCCATATACCTTACATGACAGCAAGAATTTCACTGTACAAATTAACTTATGCCTTCCCCATCTCTCCTGGTCCCAAGTTCATCCGCCTCTATTTCTATCCTGCTACATACAAATCCACATCCACATCCACTACTTTCAACACATCCAACTCCTTCTTCACTGTCAATGCCAACAATTTCACTCTTCTTAAAAACTTCAGCGCCTCTCTTCATTTACTCGATTCTATCCCTGAACTACGAGTTGCTTTTTTAATCAAGGAATTCATTGTTACTGTGCAGGAAAATCAAACTCTCAACATAACCTTTACCTCATCTACAAAATCTCTGGTTTTCATTAACGGCATAGAAATAGTTCCTATCCCTGATAATCTGTACATAAAAGATATGGATTACCCCTATAAACTTTTAAACTACAACAATCTATTCTATTTCGATAAGCCGACTGCTCTTGAAACTATTTACAGGCTGAATGTTGGTGGTGGTAGGGCAAACGATACAGAATTGTTTCGGACATGGAGCGATGACACGGATTATATCGATGGTGTACCTGGTTTTGTGCATAAATCCTTGGACACTCCAATCAAATACACAGACATAACGCCTAATTATACAGCACCAGAAGTTGTTTACAGAACTAAACGTACAATGGGTCCGGATCCTAAGGTTAATCTGGGATACAACCTCACGTGGAAATTCCCAGTTGATTCTGGGTTTTATTATCTTGTGAGGCTACATTTTTGTGAGACTGAAAAATACGTTAATAATACACACCAACGAGTATTTTTCATATTCATCAATAACATGACAGCGGAAGAAGCTTTCGATCCCTTTGACCACACTAAAGGGAATGATATTCCGGTGTACCAAGATTACATTGTTAATGTGCCAGAAGGAAGCCAAAGAAAGCCGAAGTTGTCGCTGGCGCTTCACCCCACATCAGATGTCATTTTTGCTGATGCACTCTTGAACGGCCTTGAGATTTTCAAGTTGAACAAATCAAACGGTGATCTCTCTGGACTCAATCCCGTACTACCTACGCCACTTGAACAACCCTCACCCTCAAGGGATAAAACACGGAGTCAAAGCAGAATTTTACCAATAATTGGTGCTGTGTTAGGGGGTGTATTCATTTTATCTCTTGTTATATTTTTCTTTGTCTATCGGCCGAAGGCAAAAGGGAAGGACACCAGGACTGCCCACCACAAGTCTATATGGTACCCATTCTCCTACACATCCACCTCCACTGCTACATCAGCCCTGTTACTACCAACAGATCTTTGTCGTCAATTTACAGTGCTTGAAATCAGAACAGCGACAAGAAATTTTCATGATGAAAATGTTGTTGGGTCTGGAGGTTTTGGTACGGTGTACAAAGGCTTCATCGAGAATGGTTCAATCCCGGTTGCCATCAAACGGCTTGATTCATCATCGAAACAAGGTATCCGTGAGTTCCATACTGAGATTGAGATGTTGTCCAAGCTTCGCCATGCTCATCTCGTATCCTTGATTGGATACTGTGACGATGAAGATGAAATGATCCTTGTATATGAGTTCATGGACCAAGGCAACCTTCAGGATCATATGTATAAAGCAAAGAAAATCTCCCTCCCATGGAAGCTAAGGCTGCAAATCTGTATTGGTGCGGCAAAAGGGTTGCATTACCTACATACTGGAGCAAAGCACACCATCATCCACCGAGATGTGAAGTCATCTAACATTCTTTTGAATAGCAATTGGGTGGCTAAGGTTTCAGATTTTGGGTTGTCGAAAACAGGTCCTACTAGTGAATCCCAAACCCATGTGAGTACTTTTGTTAGAGGTAGTTTTGGGTATCTTGATCCTGAATATTACCGCAGACAACAACTCACTGAGAAATCAGATGTGTACTCATTTGGGGTGGTACTACTAGAAGTAGTACATGCTCGGCCACCTATAGTCTCAACAGAAACAAAAGAACAAGTGAACTTAGTTGAGTGGGCAAGAAAATGCTATAAGAAAGGAACCATCAATCAAAATATTGACCCGCAGTTGAAAGGCGACATAGCAACAGTTTCATTGAACAAGTTCATGGAGATTGCTGAGAGTTGTGTTCGTGAGAAATCTACAGAAAGGCCAACAATGGGTGATGTTGTATGGGGCCTTGAATTTGCTTTGCAGCTTCAGGAAACAACCGAGAAAAATGTGGATGATGGTGATGGTGTCAATGATGACACGCAGAAAAGCTCATTTCCAGCTTACGGAAGAGTGATTAACACGGACGATGAAAACCTGTTCACATCTTCTAGCGCACCAACACTAGGTTCAAGGGCTACCTTGAGTACTAGTGAGAGTAGTATTAGCAACAATGATTATGACGAGGCAAGACCAGAGAATGTGTTCTCTGAAATAATGAATCAAGATGGACGTTGATATATCATGTAATTTAATAGCAGCTATAGATTAAGTCGAGTGAATCAGTGTCATCCACATATTCCTTATTTTTAATAAAGAGAAAGAATTCATGAATCAAATTAATTTTGTTGTGAATTCTATTGTATATTAGCAGTGAAGAAGACAAATTTATAAAGGAATAAAACCTTCATAATTGGACTGTAGATGCCGAAATAGTTCTTCCTTAAGTGAACCCGGGAGTAGATGGGCCCCATTGTAATTGAATTACTAGAAACTTTAGGAAGTTGGTGGTGTATTTGTCTCAATATGGCTATGGTCAATGGCAGTGGGACGTAAACAAGAAAAAATAAGTTGAATGGTTAAATCTTCTGCAACTCAATATTATGATAAAAAAAAAAAATGGTTTGTGAGGGTGAGAAAATTCAATTTGGTCCTAATTTGGTTCTTTGGTTAGCATCTCCTTAATAGACAGGCTATGAATTGAAGCAAAAATTTCAATTGGGCTAAGGGATCAAGTGAAAATTTTTCCAAATCGCTGACAGTAATTTGCAAAATAAACCTGGCCTAATCATTCAACATCCTAATTAGCCAAAAGTAGTCAATTGAGCTAGTTTCTTTCCCTCTATAATATGAATTTTAACTATAACCAGCAGCTGGAATCAACACCCATCAGTTAATTGGAAGCCAAAGGCGTCGAAACCATCAGTAAAACTCAATAGTTCATCATTCAATTATGATCAAAAACCAACCACAACAATCGACAATCATTAATTCCTGGTTCCCAGCGTTACGGAAAATAAATCTTACCTCACTGCTGCTGAGAAGTTGTGATGGGATGGCTTAGATGATGCACCGAGATAATTACTAAAACACGTTGGTTGCGCACGATGTTGGAAGTTAGCCTTTTACAGTTTGAATTTCACAAAATTCATAAGAGTCGGAATTGGAATCAAAACTATTCCATTACAAACTACATTATAACCTATTTATAGGCAAACTATTATAAATATGATAAAACACCTGAATAATCAAAACTTCTAAATAGACTAAACTTCCTAATTAGATTAAATAAAAAAAATACTAAATAAATTAAAATACAAACAAAATAGGAATTATTAGAATAAAATCTATTCCTAATCCAAATTAGAAAATAATTAAAATAAAGATACAATCTAAAATATATCTTTAATTTCTTTCTATTATAAGTAACCGATTCCAAGTTAAATTACTGATCATTTATATTACTTATAGCCTGCATCATTAGACCTCGAAGGTGACTACAGGTGAAGTTGTACCCTGAAATTTGATTGGCTATAGCTGCTTTGTGAGTAGTGCACAGTCCGATCCAATGTCAAATTTAAAAATCTCTAGAATTGGATTGGAATTCAGAGATTTGCATAACTAAATCTACGATTTGATGAATAAATATCCAAAATTGGATTGTCCCAATAATTTCGTTCTACTCCAATTCAGGTTAGTCAAATTTGGTTTCAATCCTATTGGTGTTAGGATTTGGAGTTCACTCCAGTCCAATGCAAATACATAAAATAAATAAAAAATTGATATTTTTTTTTTGTACAATTTCAAATAAGAACTACAAATTCAAATAACATCTACCAAAATATTATACATTAAGTTGGCTTAGAGGTTAAATATATTGTGAAATTTTTAAAATTAAATAATATCTTTATATATAAAATATGAATTTAATACTAATAAATTCTCCATTTTTTTAGTCTGGTTCTACATAAATTTTGTCCAATCTCGTGCAATTTTTTGAAAAAAAGTGAACAATGCAATCCAATTATGGATCTTTTTTCTCAAATATTCGATCTGGTCTAATACATTCGGTTCTCATGTTGAACCCTATTTATGAGACTGAGAAAGCCGAGAAAGATCGTTTTCTTTGGCCAGAGAGAACAATTTTCAAACAAACAAAGAACATATATATCAAGGTATTATAGTAAAATTTACATTTAATGATCGAGTCTAATTGAATTATGTCATAATGAGTCCCTTTAGTCCTGATTATTCCTTTATGAAAAAAAAAAACATAAAAATAAAAAAATATTCAAACATGAAACTTGATAAAAAAAAAAAAAAATTGAATTGAATTTTGTTAAAATTTGTGATTCACTGTGTAAACTTTATTATATATAATTTTTTACATATGTCAATTTAATTTCATCAAATTTTCAAATTATCTTTCCTGTTTAATTCTGTTACTATTTTACTTAAACAACCTCAATCATCTCTATTTCATATGTTGCACTTTTTTTTTTCTCTCTTCTTTCCTTTTATTTTCTGTCCTCATTTTATTATTATTATTATTATTATTATTATTATTATTATTATTTTATATATATATATATATATATATATATATATATATATATATATCATTCTTTCTAGGATCAAAGATTAGGGACGAAAGTCAGCCTTAGTGATCCGACGGTTCTGAGTTGAACGACCGTCGCTCAACGGATAAAAGTTACTATAGGGATAACAGGTTGATCTTCCCCAAGAGCTCACATCGACGGGAAGGTTTGGCACCTCGATGTCGATATAATATTGGATATTAAAGAGACTTGATCTTTAAACTTTCGTCCAGAGAAAAATGCAACACCTGAATGAACCTTAGTTCTCTCGTTTTATTAGTTAGTTATTATTTCTCTCTCTTTTTTTCTTTTTTCTTGTAGTTCGTTTCGGGAATTGTCACAGTTTTGTCTTTCTCATTTCCTTAATAATTTATTTGAGATAATCTTGTACGGGTAAGCTACAATTAAGATCCCTCATCCCCTTTATGTAAAGATATTTAGTGAAAATCAAACTTGAGTCTCCTCACACAAACGTAGTTGGAGTTGTGAACCAAACTATAGCTCGTAGGTTTCTACTTCTCTTTCAGACTACCTAATGACACTTCTAGTTTCCTAAAAAAAAACACTTATCTTAATTTTATTCTTGTTCTTCTTTTCCATTTAATGCTTATAGTACAATTTTATTTTTACTCCATAAATTTATTCACCACGAGCTAGACAACTTGAATATGATAATACTAAATATTCAAGTAAAATTGTCGTTTCTAAAGTCAAAAGCAAGCTCTTGATCATAGTAATGATGATCACCATAATACTTGATGCAGAGCTGATAGCATATCACTTTTTGAGCCAAATGGAGATGAAGAAACAGGCTCATAGGTCCAAGAAAGCAAATAAGAAAGCTGAATAGGGTTTTTTGTTTGCTTATTATGATTCCTATCTAAACTACTAAAGAGGGATATTATGTATACACAAATTAGGAGATAATAACAATATTCAAAATACAATATTTCTAAGTAGAATTATCTTTTCTTAACCTCATCATTGTCAATTTTGCTATTTCGGAATTTATTCTTTTACTTGTTTTTTTTTGATTAGTTTTCCTTTCTTATCAAGGGTTGCGTTTAACACCCTATATAAGTGTTTTTATTTATTTTGTTAAAGGAATACTTCAATTTTGATAATAGATTACAGACTTTTGTTCTTCAATTGCTTCTGGATTACCTAGGAATTAATCGTTAATTTATTTCTATTATTTCATGCGATTTTGCTGCATTAATAATAAACTTTGAAAATTATAGATTGAAATATATAATATTTTAATTAATATCTATGGTATATAATTTCAATTTTCATGACTGATTGTCTATCTAATTTATATTGTTCTATGTTTTGTTTCCGTTTATAACTTCACTTCATTAGTTTCTAGGCTAAACAATTATTAGTCCATATATTTTTACGCATTACACTAGTTAGTCCATATATAAATTTTAAGATCCTTAAGTTTTATTTCAATGAATTTTTTAGTATTCTCTTTTATTTTTGCTTATAAAAGGATAAAATTACCCTTGGTTATAGGTAACAATTTATCTTTTAGTTTTTAAATTTAATTAAAATATTTCTAATAAATTTTTTTATAATATATACACCAATATTTCTATTCTTTTATATATTAGTTATAAAAAAATTATTTCTATTATTTATTCTTTGTTATATATATTATACTTTTTATTCATTTAATATAAGATCTGTAAACTAACAATAAATGTTTTATGAATCTTGTTAATTATTTTAAAATGATATCTTTTTTTTATTAATGTCATCTATAAGATATATTAGAAATGAAAGTTTGAATTTATAATTTTATATAGTTCTATTCCTAATTTTATAGTTTTTAAAATATTTTTTTATTTAGTTATTTCAAGTAAACAAGCTCTATGCTTAGAGTTTAGTTATAATTATATAAAATTTAATAAATTAATTAATCAATATTAATAATATTAATATATTGGAGTTGATGCATATCGTCTATCAAATTTTCTTACATCATATCCATCTGTAATATGGCAATGTGGGAGTCTTGCTTGTCATTTGTCTACATACTGTCTTGCTATTCTTCTTTGAAATGTATACAATTGTGATTCAGATATCTTATAGGAACAACTATATGTGAATGCTTATCCTCGATGATAGAAAAAGAAAATGCTTGTGTGTGTGTGTGTGTGTGTGTTTTTTTTTTTTTTTTCCTTTTACATATATATCCTAGCATTATGTTGTTTTCAGTTTATGGTTCTTGATTTTGGTTCTGTATTTGCTCTAGTTCTTGATTGATATTTGACTAAAGATCGATTCTGGAGATATTATTAATTGCTGCAAAAGGTTTAAGTTCGAATTGTTTGGTTGAACTGTGAGTAGTTATGGTTGTAATTAATTAATTGACGTATGGTAGCTTTCAATATTGGAAAGTTTTGGTTTTGTGGTTATATTTCCCTCATCATATATAGTTTTGTCCATGTTTGATTGAAAGAAAGGGTCAGAAGAAGCAGAAACCCTTTTACTAATGTATTTTTACGGAGTGCTAATTCTAAAATTTTTTGCATTGGAAGGGGAATTTGAAACCCTTTAATAGCCTTTTGTGACTACTTTCCCATATCTTTTTTATTGGTTTATCATATTTGGTTACCACTGGAATCCACATCTTGTTGGTCTGGTATATTACTACAACTTTTGTTACTAACTAAGCATGTGCGCACATATATTTTGTTGTTACCTTTGATGTTTGATGAATATTAGAATGTGGGGTTTGAAATTTAAAATATCAGAGGTGACTTGATTGGATAATCTCGGTCAGTAATTTATATTTCCATGAGCTTTAGCGTATTATATTACTACCAATATATTTAGGGTAAAAATCATCAATAATAGATGAACTTTCACCTTACTAACATAATCGTACATAAACTTCAAAACCTGGATATAAAAGTATATCAATTTAGTAACCCGCTAACATGAAAGTCAAAATTACCGTTGAATGTCGAAAATACTGTTGACTACTTTAGGAACCGGTAAAAAACGATGACGTGGTGGTTTTCAAAATGATGACATGACAGTTTTCACCGGGTTCTAGTGTGGTCAACGGTATTTTTCATGGTCAACAGTAATTTTGACTTTTATGTTAGCGGGTTGCTAAGTTGATGTACTTTTATGTCTGGTTTTGAAGTTTATGTACTATTATGTTAGTAAAGTGAAAGGTTTATGTACCATCGATGATTTTAAACCAATATATTTAGTATGAATTTAACCTTTATATCTCATTTTCACGCTTTTCTAATCTAGCCAAAATGTATCATGTACAACACCAAACGTGGAAAAGAGGATAGTTTTTTGCTGAAATTTCAGATCTAAGGAAAAAGTTTTGCAAGCATATGCGTAATAATAAAATAATTAAAGCTGTGGCTTCCAATAACAAGCAAAATAGAGTATTTTGCGTCTCAAGTTCAAAAAAATGGCAGCCAAACTAGGAGTTTTATATGAAATTCCAAATCTAAGAAAAGATATAAAGCCATAAATTCCGCAGTACACAAAAGCATCATTTTTAAAAACAGAATCAAAAACAGAATTAAAAAAAACTTTCGCATATTATTTTTTAGTTGCATCTCGTAGTCTTAGCTCTTCTATATGCATCCACTTTTTTCAATAAATCAAATTCTACTCCATTCTTTACCAGTAATTCCATATCCTCCTCCCTTTGAAGCAATTTCTCCATACGAGTTTCAACATCTCTTTTTATACCAAACGACCCAAAAACTCTCCAAAGAACAAAGGAGAGAACACATTGATGGAATCCATGATCTCTTGCAAGCGGGCCCACTTGAAATTGGATGAATTGAAGAGGAGAAATAATACTAACTAGACATGCTCTATACGATCTTTTTGTATTGCTCATCGTGCATGTGTTAGAGGTTGTTTGGATGTAATCCATTACAGGAACATTTTGTTCAAAATTAAGTAGGTGATGAACTAAATTGATGATTTTGTGAGTTGGAGGATTAAATTGACTTCTAAGAAATATTGTAGGGGCAATTGCACATAAGGTTTGCTGTTACATTATAACTGTAAAATGCATGTTTTTTTTACCTTTTCTTCATCAGACTCAACTGTGGTTTGAAACACAACGTATAGATTAATAACTTCATGATAACAGATGTTATAGGTATACATTTTGTTCTTAGCCAAAATGTGTAGGAAAAAAAGAAAACAAATCAACATAGATTGCAATTAATAAAACAAGATAAAGACAAGAAATTTTACTGTATGCTTGGTACACCACGTCATCCGTGTACCAAACCAGTACAATTAAGCCACATTGATAGGAATATGTATATATTAGGGTTTTTATATTATTGTACAAAGGACTCTTTTGTAAATTACTCACATGTACTAGGGTATAAATACCCAATGTAAATCAATCTAATGCAAGGGTTTACACCAATCATTCATGGTATCGGAGCATCAAGGCCTTACAGCCGAAAATTTCTAGACCTAGCAGCCTCTCCTCTCTTGTTCCAGCCGTCTTTCTTCTTCTCTTTCTTTTCAAACCCTAATCGGAAATCATGGCAACCATCGGCGCCGGAATTGATTCAATTGTTGTTGTTGGACACGCGTTGCTCTCCCTTGCCGCCGCTCCTCCTCTTCCGTCGTTAGCCACACGGCTGCCCACAAAACTAACCAGCTCCAATTTCTTGTTATGGAAGACACAAATCCTTCCCATGATTAAAGGGAGCGGCCTTGACGGACATCTTGATGGGAGCGATCCTTCTCCAATCGAATTTCTTAACAATGGCGCCAAGAATCCAGCCCATACGTTATGGCATCGCAAAGATCAACAGGAACTTTGTTGGATTCTTAATTCTATTTCTGAATCAATTTTGCCTTAATTGGTTGGTGTAACTATGGCAAGGGCGGCTTGGGAAAAACTGAATGTTTCTTATGCTTCCGGGTCTAGGTCTCAAATACGTGAATTGCGTAGTCGTTTACATAGTTTAAGACAAGGGTATGATGAAATTGTTGTGTATTTACAGCGTGCTAAGAGTATTTTTGATTCGTTGTTGGCTTTGGGTAGTAATATTCGCAAAGAAGATTTAGTTGACTCTATTATTGAGGGATTAAATGACAATTATGATGCATTTGTGAGAGCTGTTGAAATTAATATGGAGTCGGTTTTATTTGATGATTTGTATGGAATGCTGTTGACAGAAGAAAGAAAATTAAATCATAGAGTTAATAGGGAGAATTCAATCCCGTCAGCACACTTGACGGTAAGGCAGCAAGGTAACGCTGCAGGTAACTTTTCCGGACAGAATTCCGGGTTTTACAGCACCGGTAGGGGGCGCGGAATGGGCCGTGGAGGCCGTGGTTGTGGGAGACAACAGCAACAACATGGTTTCAATCAGAATAACCGCAGCAGTGGTTATCAAAATGGGAACTCTTTTTCACATGGAAATTTTTCAGCCTCAGTTGGTTATGATGTTACAACAGTGGTGTGCCATAATTTCAAGGGGAATGGCCATTATGCACGTCAATGTCCTTCACCCAGATTAAATACTCCACAAACCCAAAATCCCCAAACCAACCATACCACCCTAGCACCTCAATCTTCCGTTTCTCAACCTTGGATCATAGATAGGGGTGCCACTCATCATCTCACATCCGATATGGGAAACCTGGCACTTCACTCAGATTATACCAGACCAGAGGAAGTTCTTTTGGGTAATGGCTCTAAACTTCAAATTTCTCATACTGGTCAATCTCTTTTTCATACTTCTGATAGGCCTTTGCAACTATCTAATATTTTGCTTGTTCCACAATCTAATTCTAATCTTATATCTGTTTCGGCTCTTACTCATTATAATGATGTTTCTGTGGAATTCTTTAACAATTGTTTTATTGTGAAGGACCTGAAATCCAAGAAAATAATTTATTAAGGGCCGAATAGAGGTGGCCTGTACACTGTTCCAGAAATTTTAGCCTCGTCGCCTCGGATTCATCTCACATCTCTCTCCACTTGGCATGCCCGCCTTGGACATGCTGCGTTGCCCATTGTTCGCTGTGTTCTTCATCAAGATGCTCTTCTAGTATCGAGTAACTTAGAGTCATTTTGTTGTTCTAGCTGTTCTGTTAGCAAGAGTCATAAACTTCCTTTTGTTGAGTCTAGTTTTTAGGCCAAGCGGCCTTTGGAACTTATTTGTTCGGATCTTTGGGGTCCTTCTCCTGTTAAATCTTTTGATAATTTTTCATACTATGTGTTATTCTATGATGACTACAGTAAGTTTTTTTGGATTTATTTTCTGAAATACAAGTCGGATGCTTTTTCTGTGTTTATTAAATTTCGATCTTTGGTTGAAAAACAATTTGAGTGTTCTATTAAATCTTTTCAATCAGATTGGGGTGGGGAATTTCAGTCCATCTCTTCATATTTGTCTCAGCATGGTATACAACATCGTGTTTCCTGTCCGCACACCCCTGAACAAAATGGATGCGTGGAGAGAAAACATCGCCACATTGTGGAAATGGGTCTTGCCCTCTTAGCTCATGCCAAATTGGATAAAACTCTCTGGACCTTTGCTTTTGACACTACTGTATATTTAATTAATCGCATGCCCACTAAATTGCTCAATTTTCAGTCCCCATTTAAGAAATTATTGTTGTGTCCACCTGATTATTCCTTTCTTCGTGCATTTGGTTGTCTGTGTTATCCATGGCTTCGTCCGTATTCTGCTTCTAAACTTGACTATTGCTCTCGTCCTTGTGTCTTTGTTGGTTATAGCCATTTGCACAAAGATTATCGCTGTTTGGATATTTCTTCCGGTAAAATCTTTATCTCACGCCATGTTATTTTTGATGAACAGTTTTTCCCATATTCAGAGATGACTCGGCACCATGATTCCTCGGCTCCCACCACTACCACCAATCCAATCCTCCTCCTAGCTCCTGTGTTAGACGTCCTAGAGCTGTCCCGTACAAATCAATTTCCCAACCAGCCCATCACCACTCACAGCCAGCCCCCACGCCCGCAACCCACTACCCAACCGAACCGCAACTCCCAAACCGTTCCGCCCATCAATGCTCCACCCTCCACCAACCCGCACCCAACCAACCCGGCACCTACTGACCCAACCAACCCGCACCCATCCACTGTTGCACCCACTCCTGCACCTACCTCACCCAACCTTTCCTCCACCGAACTGAACGGCCACCCAACACCCGCACCTAGCCCTTCAAACGCATCCCTCCTTTCTTCCCCCAATGGCATTCCCCTTGTTGTGGACCTCACTGATTTTTCTACAGCAGTAGCACCCCCTGCTCCGCCACCACATGTGCCTCCTTCTACTCGCATGGTCACACGTTCCCAAACTAGGAACTCAAGACCAAGAGCTTTGCACACCCAAACTACGGAGGCGGATCCTAACACTTATTCTGAAGCTGCTAAATATGAACACTGGAGGACAGTTATGGCGGAAGAATATAATGCATTAATTAGGAATGGTACATGGGAATTAGTGGTTGCACCTCCAAAAGCTAATGTGATCGGGTGCAAAGGGGTTTTCAGAACTAAGCGGAAAGCTGATGGCTTAGTTGACAGATATAAGGTGAGGTTGGTTGCTAAGGGCTATCATCAACGCCCTGGTATGGATTTCACCGACACATTTAGTCCTGTTGTCAAGCCTACCACAATTCGGCTTCTCCTTGCCATTGTTGTGTCTCTCTCTTGGCAAGTCTTACATCTTGATGTCTCCAATGCATTTCTTCATGGTGATCTAGAGGAATAGGTTTTTATGCAGCAACCCACGGGTTTTGTTGACCCAACCCAACCATCTCATGTATGTGCTCTTTGAAAATCTCTATATGGCCTCAAGCAATCTCCCCGAATGTGGCATAAGCGGCTCACTTTGGCCCCTGTTTAGTTTGGTTTTCGTTGCTCCAAGGCTGATATATCTCTATATGTTTATCGTTCTGGTTCTGCAGTGGTCTTTTGTCTTATCTATGTTGATGACTTATTATTGCTTGGTGATGATACTGGCTTACTTCAGTCATTGATTACTTTTCTGCAAAGTCAGTTTGCTATTAAGAACTTGGGATGGGCTCAGTATTTTTTGGGTCTTGAGTTGCAGTGGGAGAATAAGATGTTGTATGTGAATCAACAGAAGTATATCAAAGACTTGCTGCTAAAATCGGATATGGCTGGTTGCAAACCGATTAACACTCCTGCGTGTGTTTCTGCTAAGCTCTCGGCCACTGGGGGTGATGCACTGGTAGATGGATCGTTGTATCATAGTATTGTGGGAGGACTTCAGTACTTGAGCATCACGAGACCAGACATTGCTTTTGCGGTTCATAAGGTTGCTCAGTATATGCATGCTCCCACTGAAGTCCACTGGCAAGCTGTCAAGCGCATCTTGCGCTATCTTCAGGCTACGACTGCGCATGGTTTGATATTCCGTCCAAGTTCTATATCTCACCTTCATGGGTTCTCCAATTCTGATTGGGGTGGTGACTCGGATGATCGTCGATCTACCAACGGTTTTGCTATTTTTCTTGGTGCAAACTTGGTTTCATGAGAATCTCAAAAACAACGCACAGTTTCTCACTCTTCCACGGAAGCCGAATATCGTGCCTTAGCTACTACTACTTTTGAGCACACTTGGATCACCATGCTTCTATCTGATATTGGTTTTTCGTTAGCCAGTTCCCCCACGCTTGGTATGACAATTTAAGTGCTACCTATCTCACTGCTAATCCTATTTTTCACTCTCGGACAAAGCACCTGGAGATTGATTTTCACTTTGTACGTGAGCGGGTAGCCTCCAAGTCTCTCTATGTTCAATACCTACCTACGGAGTCCCAGCTTGCTGATCTTCTCACTAAGGCATTGCCCAAGACACGTTTTCTTTCCTTAAGAGACAAGTTAAGCATTGGTTCTCCCCCTGCTCAACTTGCGGGGGTGTGATAAGAATATGTATATATTAGGGTTTTTATATTATTGTACAAAGGACTCTTTTGTAAATTACTCACATGTACTAGGGTATAAATACCCAATGTAAATCAATCTAATGCAAGGGTTTACACCAATCATTCACACCTTACTTGTCAACCAATAAAAAAAAATAACAAGGCATAAATTCATTTGTTAATTTATTAACTCATGCTCTATAAGATCTTTCATGTTGCTTACCATTCATGTGTTAGAGTTTTCTAGATATTATCCTTTACGGAGAGTGTTTTACTCAAAATTAAGCAGTTGAGAGACTAAATTAATGATTCTGTGAATTAGGAGAATATATTAATTTTTAAGAAACAATTTAGGGCGAATTGTGCTTAAGGTATGCTTTTACATTGTAACCCTAGCTAGAATTTTCTTTTTCTACCTTTTCATCACCAGAGTTAGTTGTGTTGTTCACAACATTACTTCAACCATGTTGATAATAAATGTATAAATTAATAAATGATAATAAGAGAAATTGCTTATACTTTTTTTTTATATTCTCGATCTTAATTATGGGTATAATATATGGTCTGAAGGAGACTTTTTGGTTCTATTGTTGATATTTGCTATTATTGGTAGTTTTTGTTGTTTGTTGTTGGTAAACAACTGTTTTTTGTCTTCAAAACCGCTAATAACAGTTGTTTGATGGTACTAACCAAACACTTAAAATCTACTGTTTGAAGTAGAAAAAGCAAACAACAGCTGTACGGAAGAAACTAAACACTTACTTATATTTTGGACCTCTTAATTGGGGAGGATGACTTTACAACCATGCTAAAGTTGGAAAGGTGATATTATATACACTTTTTTTTTTTTTTGCCAAAATGTATAATTTTTATTTTTTATTTTTATTTTTATTTTTGTAAAATAGTAGGAAAAAAAGAAAAAAAAATGTAGGTATACATTCCAATGAAAGAAGATAAAGACAAAGAAAAATGTAGCAAACGATCGAAATTCATTTTCATGGTTAGTTTTTAATTCTACAAGGGCTCGATAAGATTAGTCTTATCGCTAAATAAAATAGCTAATTTGATTTGTGAGATGGTACTCATATTATATAGAATTATATCATATAATATAATAATAGTACGTGATACATGTACTTAGCAGTGAGAAGTTTATTTTAAAAAAAAAAGTGTACTCCCAAGAAAAACACTTGGTTCATCGTGTTTGAGAGAAAATTTTTTTCCTCCTTACACCCAGCATCTTCTCTGCTTTTATTGCTCTTTATTTGTGTGTTTTTATCTGTTTTGAGCTCCAAATAATCTATATCCAACGTTTTATTTAGTTTCAATTTTATATTCGGCAATCTCAGCAATATATCTAGTTCTGCATAACACGGTTCTGAAAGTTTCTATTTTATGGGCTGAACTTCATTTACTCTTCACTACAAGAAAAACGCGTAACACCTATCAAACATCACTACCGAAGCCATTCAGTAGGTGATCACCTACTGGTTCACCAACCGGTGGTAGGTGATTGTGATAAACCTACCGGATAGGTGAACCGAAGGTGATCACCTGCGAGTAGTAACACCAACAAAATGTTGGTAGGTGATTAAATAACATTAAAAATAAATAAAATTTTGATTTATTATTTTCACATTAAATATATCCATTCTCACAATACCATTTAGTTTATTATTATTAATTTTTTCTATACATCTTACTAAAAAAAATATATTTTTCTATACAAAACTCATACGATTTTCAAAATAAGTGTAAAACATAATATATTTACATTAATTAATGAAGTTGTAATAATATGAGAAATTATATCCGATGTAAAAATACATGGTAACATTAAAATATAATTAATTTTCATAATTTATCTTTACTAATAAACAAATTCAATAAATTTAATTGTTAAAATTAACTAAAGCGCAAGTTCATGACCCAATTTTTCTATATTAAGCCCAAATTCCTTCCAACGCTAGGTATAAAAGCATATTAACCCTACAGAGGCTTTTGTCACACAGTCGTCCTCTTGACCCCCGCGACGCTCAGGCACTTGCGACGTTTGTTATGCTAAGCAAGCCTTTTAATGTGTGAACAAAGGAATAAGGTAGGCACTTGAATGTTTTAGAGGACTTGGAAATGTATTTGAGAGGATACAGTGGTTTTTGGAATGTGAGAGTAATTTTATTACTCAATCTAACACTCAACCAATACACCAAAGTATCTTACAGCCCTTCCTTAGATTGATGAGAGTCCTAAGATTTCCGAGATTGATTTACAAATGAGGGGGTGAGGCCTATTTATAGGCTTTTCACCTCCTTAACATATGGTTAATATTCATTTGGAATATTCAAGGCATATTCCATGTTTTTCATACTTAAAATATGTTAAAATTGCCTAAAAATATCCTAGAGGCGATGGAGAGGCTTCTAGAGGCACTTCCAGCAGCTTAATAAAGGATCTAGGATGGACTGGTCGTTTCTGGTAGCTTCTGGCCGCTTCTGGAACCGAAACAGCTACAAAATTTCTGTCGCTAAGGCGCTGCACGCTAGGCTAGGCTGGGCCTGTATTGCGGCAGCTCCGATTCTTCTCGCCAAACCACTATTTTTCTTCAACATTTCCCGCACAACCACCCCTTCTTTGGCCCAATATTTATTTATTTGGCCTATGGGCTTTGTGTTTGGTGTGTTTTGACCCTTGTGGCAATTTTTACCCCACTTTGGCCACATAAATCCCATGTGTACGAGTGCCATTGCATATATGCAATAATGACTCGTGTAGCAACATTGGCCGGGCGTGACATCCTCCCCCACTCGATTTCGCGACGTCCTCGGCACGCATCGAACTTTGTTGTGAGCACCCTTCGAACTTTCATTCGCCATAACCTCTTGGCAAGTCAAGCCAACAAGGTCAGTTCGCTCGACAACTCCTTTTCCTTGGTCGTTTCATCTCCTTGCGTGAGGTTTTGAGTTGATTTGCTCGCCCTCTTCCTTCATCGTCGCTTAGCCTTCTTCGCTTGGCACAAACTAGCATAATTGGAACTTGATGTTCCTTTGCCTTGCTTCGGAAGCGCCTCTATAGACTTCCCAACAAGGACTTGATCGATAGATTCATGAGAAGGTTGGGACTCACCTTGCGTGGGCATCGCCTTCGTAGACTTCCTTGCAAGACCTCCTTGCCTAGGCAACGCCTTCTTAGCCTCCCTCACAAGATCCTTGAGTTCCTTTGTAGATATTTCAATCTCCTCCTCGCTTGGAGGTATTTGAGTGTTTAGTGGAAGCGTCTTGTTAAGACAGTCGAAGACTTCCTCACTACCTTCCTTGGTTGAGGCAGTGCCTTCATTCAAACCATTGAAGACTTCCCCACTACCATCCTCGGTTGGGGCAGCGCCTTTGTTTGGACATTGGAAGACTTCCTCATAACCATCCTCAGTTGAGGCAGCGCCTTCGTCATAGTCCATCAATCGCATTGCTCCAAGGTATTGGATCGCTCCCATTTGTCGTTCCTCCTCAAGGAGACTTCCTCTCCTTGAGGTCGGACACCATGGCACTTTTTCCCCCTCATTGGCCAATCACGTGTCCAATGCGATCCATTACATATGAAACACGGTTTGGGGGCTTTCGTCTAGTTACTCTTCACGAATGAAGTCTTACGCTTATTGTGTGGCTTCTTCTTACCACGATCTTGGGAGTTCTTGGCATCTTTAGCATCTTCGACCTCATCTTCATCTCCCCCACTCTTACCCAAGCTGGTTTCCTTTTCGTGGGAGGTAGAGTCGGTCAATTCCTCGACAAGCCGGATGGCATCATCGACGTTTGTCACATGCGCTTGGATATACACGTACACTACACATTTATTTTTTTCATAGGTAGCGATAAAAATTTTTTTTATGAAGATACCAATTAATTTAGGAAGTAGATATTTTGTATTAATGAACATTTTTACTGTAATTTGAGAAGGAAATTAATAAGAAACGGCCTAATACATCATGTACTTGGTCCAGGGCTGTCAATTGCTTCCTGGACTTTAATACATTCTGCTTAGCTCTCTCAACTTGCATAAATTAACTAATTAACTACTTAAACTTACTTAAGGTGATATAAATAACAACTTTGTACTTCATTTCCCAGATACGTATTGGAAGGTGGAGTGCTTAACTATTTAAACTTACTTATAGTGATATAAATAACAACTTTGTACTTCATTTCCCAGATACATATTGGAAGGTGGAGTGCATTTGCCTCCACGTGGCATAAGTAGCTGTTAATGTTTTATTGTCCATTTCACAAGAGTAGCTAATATGATCAAATGAGTATATTACACATGTCAAAATATTATCCACGTCATATTAAATCAAAATTATAAATAATTATTCTCTTTTTTTTCCTTATTTCTCCTGCAAATTAATCCCTTTTTACCACTGCCATTTCCAATAGCCACAAACACATCAACAAGAAAAATTATTCTCCATCAAACACACAAATAGAAAATCAATCAAACAAAACTCCAGTCGACAAAATAATGGCTTTCAACCCAACTTCGCAAGACTTACTTAATTGAAGAATTACCACAGCTTATTTAATTAACTAACTTTAGGCAAGTGAACCACCCAATTGAGAAGAACATCTAGATATTTTCAAGCTTTTATTCACATTTAAACCATTGTAGAAAAAAAATTGATATTAAAATTAAGCAAATAGGTCAATATTCCAATTTTCGAGTATTGAAAACCCTTTCAATAAGGGGTAACTCTTCCCATAAGCTAAGCTGCATACACAAATTTTTTTTACTTTGCTTAAAGTGAGGTAGGCTTATCTCCCAACTCAAAACTTATGGATGTTGGAATGCGAGATCGAGCAATTGAAAAGGTATCTTACAAGAAGTTAGCTATTCTTCTTAACCCACTCTCTATACGCAATGAATGATTTTTTTTTCCATACCTTATTTAAGGGGAATTTGTCTAATCTCCCTTCATGACTTAAGGGTAATCGAGACAATTGAATTATATTAATTTACATTTTTCACACAATTTAACCATAATCATCAACAATAAGTAAGCTCTAGACTCTAGTTATCTCATCCTCCATAGGTTGACAATAAACTCGATTACTTCACATTAGCTAACAAATTTTTTGAAAGCAATAAATCAATAAAACTTCATCAAAATTTCGGCAAAATAAAATGTAGAGAGTATGTAAACGTGCTCAACCTCCAATCCTTACGAAAAACCCATTAACAAGCTTTGCTCTAACCCTTTCCACTTCTAATTGATTCAATATTATTCAAGGTGAAAAACAAAAAAACTTTATGGTTTGACCAATTTGCAAATCGAGGGTTCTGTTTCAAAATATGACAAATTAGGACTTGTAGTTTGGCGGTTTAGTTTGTCATGTTTTGTATATCAATGGTTTATCACCTAATACACTCCCCTAAACTCCCTTATCATTCAAAATTTCACCTGAAATTTTGTAAGTTTGTTAATTGAAAAATAATGGACCTTGTTGTCTAAGCTAGAAAATTTTAAGGAAGTGATATTTTTATTAATTAATAATGCAAAAAATATAAAAAAAATAGAAAAGTTGCAGAAAAATATTCAAAATTTCAAATGTTATTGTAAAAGCTATTAAGTAATATGTATATATTTTTTAGAAATTTTTCGACAATGTTTCTATTTTTTTAATGATTTTTTTTATATTTTTTCGCATTGTTAATTAATAAAATATACTTATTTTCAGACAAATTTCAAGCTTCGACACGAAGTTCCTTTGTACTTAATCAACAAACTTCTAAATTTGGGTATTTTTTTTTTTTAATTTCTATTTTTTTTATGATTTTTTCATTATTAATTAGTAAAAATGTACTCACTTCCTAAAAAAATTTCAAGCCTCAATATCAAGGTTTATTGTACTTTAATCAACAAACTTGCAAAATTTCAGGAGAAATTTTGAAGAATAAGAGAGTTTTAGAGAGAACGTATTGGATGATAAATCCTTGATCTGCAAAATCATCAAACCATAAGTCTCATTTTGTTATGTTTTGAAACACAACCATCAATTTGCAAATCGGCCAAACCACTAGTTTTTTATTGTATTTTTTCCTATATTCAATGATGACAAAAATTAGAATTTTTCAAAGGCTCAAATATACCAATTTCAAAATTAAATTAAGCCGAATTTACTCTTAGACAAGCAACCGAGAATCGTTTATCAAAAACTAAATGAAATTCCTAAGTTAAACTAGCACATGCATAAAATAAAAAAATTAATCTTGTGGTTTTAGCTATTTGCAAAATAGTATCTATGGTTTAAAACCTTACAAAATGGGACCTGTGGTTTCGTAATTTTAACAAAAGTAGTCTATCGTTTATCAAAAAGTAAAAAGTAGTCCATCATCCAATAAACTCTCCTAAAAACTCACTTATCTTTTAAATTTTTATCTAAAATTTTGTACTTTTGTTAATTAAAATACAATTGATCTTAGTGTCGAAACTTGAAAATTTTGGTGAAGTGCTTATACTTTTTTGTTAATTAATAATGCAAAAAAGTGAAAAAACATAAAAAAATAGAAAAATGGCTAGAAAATTTTTAAATATTTAAAACTTGATGGCAAGTTATTAAATAATGTGTATAAATTATTGGGATGCCAAACAGTAGAAAATGTCGAGTTTTGCACGAAGAATATGTTAAGAACCCAAGGTTCATACCGTTAACCTGATTTCTATGTGAAAATTATTTTTTTACTATCTATTATCTTAATAGTTTATATATTATTATTGTCTTTTTCCTTTTATTGATTAAAAAAATACATACACCTCCCAAAAATTTATGAACTTTGTCAGTAAGGTCTATTATGTTTTGATTAACCAAAATCCAAAATTTTAGATGAAAATTCGAAGGGTAAAAGAGTTTTTAAGGAGTGTATTGAACGATAGGCTACTTTTGTTAATATTATAAAAGCACAAGTCCAAATTTGTAAGCCTTCAAACTACAGGTACCAGTTTGCAAATGGTCAAAACCACAAAGTTTATTTTTGTGCCTACCCCTAAAAATTATCTTAATTTTCCCTTTCCCCACACTTAGCTTGCATTTACTCCTAAACATGCATATAAATCAAGCATAAGGTGGAAATTTTGAAAATTTTTTTAAGTATTATGATGCCTTGAAAATTATGCACTAGCAAGTATACTAGGTCAATTGTAGTATTGGGCAAGACAAGTGTCGTATCCATAGGGAATAAGGGAAAACTCTAAAAATTCCTAATAAATCACCAGATGTAAAGGTTTTCCAATAAAATTAGAACTAAGAATTTATAAAAGCTGAGAACAGAAAACATGCAAGGCAAAGTAAGAAAAATTTCTTAAAACAGAATAGATTAAGACAATAATGATAAGAACACAGACTTCCACCAGCTAAACAGGCGATCTCAGAATATCTTTCTCTTGAATTTACTATGAATATATTAGGAAACGTAGATCTAAGGTTTCTTGCTCTCTACTCACCAAGCTTATCTCTCGACCTCACTTGGATCTATGACCCGCAACTAAGCTTATCTCTCGACCTCACTCAGCATAAGAAATCATGCATTAAGTCAAGCAAGCATTCCACATCAAATAGAAACCCTTAGCACACTCCCAATCTCCTCTCGGTCTCATGGCAAGTGTGTGTGTGTGTGATTTTTCCATATTCCTAAGTCTCCTCTCGGTCTCATCAGGAATACTAGACATACGAAAAGGCCTCTTCGCATTTTAATTAAGCATATCACCACACAATCATCTCAACATGATATTCATAATAAAAACAAAGAAAGACTTCCCAACACCACCAGCCTAAGCTGGTTTCAGCCTGGAAACCTACTCACAACACATGATAATCTTAAAAACGAGATTTCCTAACCAGAAAACTTGCAAAAAGAACAATAACATTTCAAAACTAAAATTAATGCAAAATAAGTAGTTGAGAGCATTCAATGCCTCCCTCAACCCCAAAATAGTAAAGTATTTATAGTCCCAAAAAGGTAAGATCTAAAGGTCATTAGGTGCACAAATCCCTAAAGCAATTACCAATTAAAGTAATGTTAAAATTCTACAACCACATATTCTATTAGCTTCTTTGAGAAGCTAAGGACAGTAATGGGATTTCCAACAGCAAAAATATCTCCTCCTCTCTTGGGCTGCACCCTTCTCTTCCAACTCTAGCCCATCCATGCAGTAGCCCGCTTCATTGTCCTCTTCTTCTGCTTCTTCACTCTGAGACTTCCCAAACTAAGAAATCTCTCTGCAATATGTATCAGACCTAGAAAAGCTCACTATTAGCCATGATTTCTCAATTCTCAATAGAATTGTAATCAATTAACTGCTAAATTCTTACAAAATTACTTGGTAATATTTTCACTCATCAAGAACCCCCACACTTGAACATTGCTTTTCTCAAGCAATCCTAGAAGAAAATTGAAGAAGAAAGGCTTTTAATGAAGAAAAACTTAAATGAAAAACACACTTAAACACTTTCAAAAACTTTTCTTAATGAGAGCAGCAACCATTGATCAATTCATCACCTTTAAACAGCAAGACTTCCATGCAAAACACTAAAATTGAGACTACTAAATTAACCAGAGCATTCTCAAGAAACCTGGCTCAGCTTCAAAAACATCCTAAAGCTGTGAGACCAAACCTTAAATTTCAGCGAGCTAGCAAGAAATTAGACCTAGATTGCCTCTCTAAAAGAGTTCACTCACTCTCAAATGCTTTTAAGTGATTTTAAAAGAGCTCTCAACAGCAATACAAATCAGTCTTAGACCAAAAGCTTGATAATCAGCCTATCGCCACCACTCAACTTAACACATGCATAATCAAAAGGTCTTTCACTAAGGTTGTAATGTGAGGCTTAAGTTAAGGGTGTGACAAAAAGGCTTTTTAGGTTAAAGGAATACCATCACACTTATAGCACAACAAATCAACAAGCAATCAATCTCAAAAGAACTCATACAACCTAAAATAGATTAGGAACAGGAATACTTCAAGAATTCAGGTGCATTCTCATGAGCTAAAAAAAAGTAAGCACAGAAAAAAATATCAAGCAATCTGGCAAAGAATTATAAGCTTTTGCAGATTTCTTAAAAGGGACTTTGATTTTGATTGGTTTTTTTTAAGTACAATAATAAAATTGTCAAGCATTGACGGAATGATACGATATGATATTGAACTTGCTCAAAATTTTGATTTTAAGCAGTCTTAGAGGAAGATGAAAATTCTGACTGCATTGTGGCAAAAATTTGGAAAGTGATTGCAAGGCATAACTTATTAAAAAGGGCTTTCATAAGAACACTTATTTGGCTAAGATGAAATATTCCATAAAAGTAGGTTGCACGATTTCAATCGATTTAGACTGCTTGCTATTCATAAACAATTGAATTTATTGCTATGGTATTCCTAGGGTGTTTTTGGACAACTTATTATGAATTGGTTAAGGAAAAACACATTATGGGTTGAACAAAAATAACAAGTCTAAAGGCTCAAAGGGCTTAAAAAAAAGGAAGAAAATTGTTAGGGTGGCTTTTTTGGGATTAAAAACAAAAAGGGGTAAAAACAATTGCCTTAATCATTTTATGCATGCGAAAAACCATGTCATCTTGACAGAAACAATCCACCAAGTTCTAGCTTAAAACTGAATACGCATGCCCACTCCGCAAGGAATTCAAGCAAGAATTCATATTGATTAACAAGGAAAACAGGCTCAAAAACCTCATAGAGAAATATAGGGTTGATGCAATTGGCCTAATTCAAGCTATCACGGTGAAATAAACTTTAAGGTCTCATAGCCCTAGGTTGCTTAATCATCCAAACCAGCATTACTTAAAGTCTTTTCTAATCAATAGGCGATCAATTTTTTAAGTGTTTTACATAGATTTCATGCATCCTTAGGATCAGAAAATCTCATTGGCTGCCACTATTCAATTAAACAAAGAAAATTCAAAAAATTTTGACAAATATTTACAAAGTGCTTACTAACTAACTAATACAAAATTCACAAAATCAACATAGAAAACTTAAGATTACTCAAAACAGCAAATATTCAAGCAGGGATTCTCAATCAGCAGTTCACCAATACCAAGCAATTCAATCCATCAATCGGGCATTCTAAAAAAAATTATCAGCATTTTCAATAATAATTCCACTAGGTACTCTATCTTCTCCCCCACACTTTAATCATGCTTTATCCTCAAAGCATCTAATTCATGCAATTTAAGAAATAAAAGCAGGGCTAAAAGACAACCACCTATCTCATGGCAATAGAAAAATAGTGAGGGCAATCATTTGAAAGAGACATACCAGAGGTTGGAGAGGAGGAGAGGGAGAACTATCACTCATCAGGTTTAAAGGAGACTGCTCCTCTTCTTCTTATTCAGGCGCATCTTTGAGTTCCTCCTCTGTAGAATCTTCTTCCTCTTCTCCCTCTGGAATTTCCAGCAAAATCTTTTCATCCCCTTTGGGCCGGCCAACTTCCACTTGCTCATTCTGCACCTCCTCAATGGTGTCAGAACTGTCGTCTTATTTTTCCAGTTTAGCTTCCAAACGAGCAAGCTTATTCCCCAGAATAGCTATCTTGGCCTTATCTTCAATTTGTCTTGCCCAAAGATGGTCGATAAGATTCACTATCTCTGCCATTATCATCTTTGAAACCCTCTCAAAGTGCTTTAACTTTTCCTGCTCACTTAAAGTGAGGTCTTCAACAATCTTTTTGGAAATGCCCTAGTCCCGAGGCATTGGCCCTTGTGTTTGCATAATACATTTGTACATTAATGTGAACTTTATGTATTATACAATTTGTGTCAAGAGATAAAGGCATCAATCTATTTATTATATGTCTTGTGCTATATTTTAAATAGTGTATCCAATGGACATATCCATATCCACGTTGTCAAGTGTGAGGCACTTGGCAGTAAGACTGTGGATAGGGAAAACGATATGGCCATAAAGTCATCCGTAGTCTGTTCCAATCATGGGAATGAATGGAACTAAAGACTATCATTAGCCTTGTTATATGGCGGTGTCTTACCGGTCATAGAACATGGGATGTCAACCAGGTTAATGGGTACATGCAAAAAGGGCATGGTACTGGATTGATCCATTAAACGGGAATCTACATGGTATAGTATCACAAATGATTCTCATGTAGTACTTGTATAAGTCCTTCGACTGGACCATATGATGGTGCTGCATGCGAAGTGGCACACTTTGGTGTATGCCTAAAGGGCCTGTAAAAGGGTGCCAAGTATGGGTACGTTCGAGTGTGTTAGTGAGCACGGCAGTGCTATAGATATGCAAAAGGGAATGTCACTCAGTAATTTACTGAGACGATATCACCGGCCTCTTGAACAATGTTACTGATAAGAGTGTGGCCACACCCAAATAAGATTGGATCTTATTTGTGAGCATCAGTTCATTCGAGATCAAGTAAATTTCTAGACACATGTAGAGGGTGATCAACCATGCCTCTGTGTTGGACACAGATATCAGTGACATGGGACATACGAGTTCAAACTATAGGGTTACGGTGACAGTTTGACTGCTATCTCCGTCTTAATTAGGGGCTGCAGTGGCTTACTAGAGCCCGCCTCCAGTCTGTGGGCATTGGCCCACTGCCAACATAAAGACGGGCCCATCGGATCGTACACATTGAACATCTGGACTTTAACTAGTCGGATTTAGTGTATACTTGGAGTATACCATGGAAGACAGAGAGAGATCCATTAATTATATTATATAGGTCAATTGGATTGATCAATATATTATAATTTATATTAATTTTGGCCTTCTCATAATTAATTCAATGAATTAATTTATGAAATTATTTCCTAGGTGGAAATATTATTACATGTATAGGTTTACATGTATTTCATTTTATGTATGTTTAATTTAATCCATTGATTAAATGAATAGGTCAAATGAATGTTAATTTAAATGTATGTAATATATCATGGTATAATATATAAGCATACATGGTATATTAAAGTTTCATTTGAAATTAATTAAATCAAAGGATGTAAAATTGGGCTTAGCCTTAAAATGAAATTGCCCACATGAAGTGGGATTTAATGGCTGAAATTAGGGGCTGATTTTTGGCTTAATGGTGAGTCATTGTTGATGAGAATGGTGACTCATTGTTGGATAAAAGAGGATGATGAGAAGTGATGAGTCATACATGGCTTTTGACTTTTGACTTAAGGATGGCAAAGTTGGACTTTGCTTTCTCCATTTACTCATCCTTTTGGCCGAAAATATGGTGGTATATTGGGACAAAAGTGATGGTGAATCATGCCATTAAAAGGTTGTAATGTGGTGGGTCACGTGGTTGATTTTGGCAAGCAAAGTTGGACTTTGTTTTTCTTTTCCAGTTATCCATCTTTTGGCTGCCCATATTTATGTATTGGGATTAAATGTTTTGCCCACTTTTTGGAATTATTCTTTTGGTAAGAATTGGGTGCCATACTTGGAGAATATTGGTCCTATCTTTTGGAAAGATAGACATTTCTTTTGGAAAGAAATATGGACAACCATAATTCTCAAAGTGAGCAACCCTCTCTCCCTCTCTTCTTGTAAATCGGAGTCGCTAGCACGGGTTGGGTCCGAGAGCCGTTCGTGTACGTGATGTTGGAGGGAGTCTACTTTGGTTCCTGCAGTCTGCATCCGTCTCTTTAAGTGATTTGCTAGGCAAGTTTCCGAATTCTCTTTATGGTTTTATGTTTTTTATTTCCACATCTTAAGCTCCTGGGACCGGATTCGAGGAAATCGACACGTATTTCCGCTTTTATCGGTCGGTTTCCGTGACGAATCCCAACAGTGGTATCAGAGCAGGCTTTTGATCCGTGGAAATCTTTAACTCGGCGGATCCCGTGATTTAAAATTGGAGATTTTTGTGGATGGGATTTATTTTTGGTTTGGGGTTTGGTGATTTTTCCCCTTGGATTTTACTTATGGAAAATTATTTGCATATGGCTTATGCTTTATTTAATTTTCTATTTGTGAATTGCTTATGGAAATTTATTTTGCATATTGGTTTTATGCTATATTTAATTTTCCATTGTTGAAATTTTATCTTAGTGATTTTAATTTCTTGATGTATTCATATATTTTTGCATATTGAAAAATTATTTTTCATACGGTGTATGCTTGGTTTAATTTTCGAAAAAATCACGGACCGTTTCGGGTTGAAACGGGGCCAGTAGCCGCTGCCTGCGGCGCTGGGAGCCCCAGGCACCAGTTGCTGCCGCGGGCCTGCAGCGTGCTGCTGCTGGGTAGCAGCCGTTGCACAGCGGGCCGGGCCTGAATTTGGATTCTGCGGGATTTTTGGACCGGGCCGGGTTTTAAAATTTTAATTAATTTTAAAATTATGCGTGCTTAAATTTTAGTAATTTTTATGCGCGTGGGGTTTTAAAATTTTAATTGGTTTTAAAATTGTGCGTGTTTAAATTTGGAAATTTTATACGCATGTTTTATGAATGAAATTTATTTTTCGTTCATGCGATATTAATTTTGGAAAAATTAATACGGTTAATTGAAATTGGTCCGGGTTTTCTTGGCATGATTACCTGGATGGCTAATTTGGAATTCATGGTTTCCCAATTGGATTGGGAGCAGTGTTCTGCCTGGGTTAGAGGCCCAAGGCCCATACGGGCTAAGGACCATGAATGGCCAAAATTTGGCGATTTCAAAATAATGGCTATGGACATAATTGAAATGGGATTAATTCATGCATTTAACATGTTTATAAATTGTATGTATTGGTTTACATGTGTGTATGATTAAATGCATGAATGGATGTTATAGGGCCTTATTTATTTGGGTTGTAATATTCTTTTGGTAAATACGGCCTGCACGCCATTGTCCTTTTATGTAATTTTATTTTATTTGTTTATTATGAAATTATGTAAAGAAGAAGCTGATTGGATTGGCGTGCTAGAAGGATGGGGATGCGGCCCACCTAATGTCGTTCTACTATAGGTTTACTAGAATTATATTAGGATGTAAATTTTGGCCCATAAAATTTCATTTTTATTTAATTATGCTTTATTTATTTACATACATGTAAGAATGTATGATCCAACCCAATTTCACCCGCCTATGCATCTAAAGCCGTTATTAATTGAATCTAATAACCAAATGATAATTACTAAGTCTTTTAAAAGTTCTTCCCTTATTCAAAACCTACTCGAAGTGGGGATAAGCCAGTTGTAGACCAGCCCTCGCTGGATGCGCTGGAGTATCATCATTTTGTATTGGGTGGGAGTATTGGTTACTCTGACATTTGGATGGAGGTTTAGACTTAGCGTGGACAGTACGATGTTCCTGGCCCTAAGCACAGATGGGTAAGTACCAACAGACCCATCAAACCAAGAGTCCCTATGTTGGGATTGGACGGCGTTCCTACCTAAAAATTGGGGTATAGTTGTTCCAGGCCCTCGTCTGGCTATGTCTTGATATAATATGGATCTCGGCCCATGAGCCCAACAACTCGAGTTAATTAATAACATGATTCATTATTAATTATAATAAAAACAAGTTCACGTCCTTTATTAACACTCGTAAATTTTTCTGTGTAGAAACCAATGGCAATAAATAATACTTTATCACTGCGATCTATCCTGGAATGGGACAAGCTTTCTGGCCCTAACTTTTGGGACTGGTCTTGGAACTTGAGGATAGTTCTAAGACATGAGTCTGAAGAGTATGTTCTAGAAAGGCATGTACCAACTGCACCAACGGAACGTAATCCACCGGGTACCTAGCTGGAGGAATACATGGCGCATGTAAAGGATAACCGGGACGTGACATGCCTGATTTTGGCGTGTATGGTTCCTGAATTACAAAAGCAATTCATGGATTATCAGGCCTTTGCTGTGATAACAACTCTTAATGGGATGTTTCAGGAGCAAGTTTATCAGGAAAGGTACCTGATCAACAAGGCTTTCCGCAGCTATAAGATGGGGCTGGGACATCTGTGAGTGCTCACGTGCTCAAGATGAAGGGCTATCTAGATAATGTAGCCCATCTCGGATCGCCTATCTCACGGGGGTTAGCGGTTAACATGATCCTAGCTTCCTTACCGGATTTTTATGATCAGTTCATCCTAAACTTTAACAAGCAAGGGATGGACCGTACTGTTAGTGAGCTGCATTGGATGCTCCAGCTCGCTGAACTGTCGATCAAGAAGACTCCGTCGGTACTTATGGTCAATAAGGGGAAACCTCCTCTTACTATGGGCAAGGCAAAGGCCAAGGCCAAGGCTGAGGAAGCCAAGGCTAAAAAGGCTAAAGCCCAGCCCAAGGCACATTCCAAGGATGTCTGTTTCGGGTGCAAGCAGATTGGACATTGGAAAAGATTGTGTCCCAAGCTTTTGGGAGAGAAAAGGAAGACACATGGCATGTCTTCATTAGGTATATATGTCATAGACATTAACCTCTATTTCAACATCTTATGTATAGGATACTGGATGTGGTTCTCACATTTGTTATAATGTGCAGGAACTTAAGAACAGGAGGTCACTGGGATTGGGACAAGTGGACTTGCAGATCAGAAATGGAGCAATGGTTGATGCCATAGAGATCAGCGGGACTAGCTTATGATGCCTAGTAGATTAGTTTTGTTACTGAAACTATGTTATTTTGTACCTGTTAAGTTTCAGTTTTGGATATTTCTGGATGTACATTTACTATTGGTAATAGTAAAATGGGTTTATCTAGAAAGGAATTATTTGATGGAGTAGCCCTGTTAAACAAGGTCTTTTATATCTTAGATTTAAATGAAACTAATCATGTTTATAATATACATATGTAAAGGGTTAAGCCTAACAAACTTAATCCCATTTACCTTTGGCATTATCATTTAGGCCACATAAACAAGAAGCGCATAGCTAGGCTTCACAAAGTTTGAATCCTAGGATCATTTGACATGGAATCACTTGATATATACGAGTCTCATTTACGACATAAAATGACTAAAGCCCCTTTTAGCAAAGAGGCTGAAAGGGTTGCTTGCTTACTGGACTTAATGCATTCAGATGTATGTGGACCTACGAGCAAAGCAACCAAGGGTGAACATGTATACTTCATCTCCTTCACAGACAATTTCATCAGATATGGCTATGCCTATTTGATGAAATATAAGTCTAAGACCCTTGATAGGTTCGAGGGATTTAGGAACGAAGTACAGAAGGCAGAAATATCAAAGCCCTTCGGTCGGATCGAGGTGGTGAGCATATAAGCCTAGAGTTTGACTTATATTGAGAGAGCATGAAATAGTTCCACTGCTCACTCCTCCAGGTACACCACAATGGAATGGGGTGTCCGAACGGAGGAATAGGACCCTGTTGGACATGGGCCACTCAATAATGAGTCATACCTCTCTCCTAATAAGTTTCAATGGATACACTCTTGAGACAATGGCTCTCATTTTGGATTATACTCCGACTAAGGCTGTGGAAAAAACCCCATTTTGAATACGGATGGGCAGGCTGCCCAATGTGTCTTTCCTATGGATTTGAGGTTGTTATGCACAAGTCAAGCAATTGACTGTGAGCAAAACTAGAACCCAAAACCAACTAATGCATGTTTGTGAGCTACCCTAGGGAAACCAAAGGGTATTAATTTTACAACCCCGCTAAGAACAAGGTGTTCATGGCACAAAAAGGGGGTCCTTCTTGAAAAGGGGTTTCTTTCCAAGAAAGACAGTGGGAGCGATGTTGAACTTAGGGAAGTTCAAAGCTCACAAACTCCTGAAAAGGATAACCACAAGAACCTAGAAGGTATGGTAGGGATCCTCGGGAACATGAGAAATGTGGATTTCTCGTTTCCAATGATTACACTTACTTTGCCATAGATATAATTAGAATCTTGAAGCCAATTCCTTAACATTCTAGTATTGTGAGCACGGGTTTTTTCCCGACCTCGGTGATGAAAGCTACTGTTACCTTTTTCACGGATAAACGTGAAGCGGATTTGGACCGACCGGGATAACGTCGGAAATATCCTGGATAGCCCGAAGGTGTGTGACAAGTCCTAGTACGGAACCCCGAAGAATTCGAGTGAGTATTTTAAGAGAACCGAGCAAAAGAACGAAAAATAAGTGAAAATGGCCTTTTCTGGACATTACAGCCACTAGGCTGTAACCTACAGCCGTGCGGCTGTAGTCTACAGGCGCACGGCTGTAACCTATAGCCGTGCGGCTGTAATCTTCATATTTCCTTTTTTGGTCAAAATCAGCATTTAATTCGGTTTTTAAGCAAAATAGGCATTTTGGTCGCTACAGCCGCTCGGCTGTAACCTATAGCCGCGCGGCTGTATATTATAGGGGCGCGGCTGTGACCTACAGCCGCGTGGCTGTAATCTTCAGTTTTCCTTTTTTTACGAAATCAGCAATTAATTCCGATTTAATACCAAAACAGGAGATATTTAAGGTTGCTATTCGGGAATTAGGGTTAGAGGAGGCAGAAACAAAAGAAAAAAAGAGAGAAAACCTAGAGCCGCGCAGCTGTGACCTACAGCCGCGCGGCTGTATATTACAGGGGCGCGGCTGTGACCTATAGGGGCGCGGCTGTAATGCCATGTTTTGAGTTTTTTACGATTTTTGGGAATTTTTCCGGCTACAGCTGCTCAGCTATAACCTACAGCCGCGCGGCTGTGACCTACAGCCGCGCGGCTGTATATTACAGGGGTGCGGCTGTAACCTATAGCCGCGCGGCTGTAGTTAAGGCAAAATCACTAAATTTGCAAAACGATTTTCAAAAACGAGAAAACACATTAGAATCGATTCTGGGGCATTACAGCCGCCCGGCTGTAAGCTACAGGGGCGCGGCTGTAACCTACAGCCGCGCGGCTGTATCCTACAGGGGCGCGGCTGTAATGGAGGCAGAATTACAATTTTGCCCTTTTGGGCCCCAAACTTGTAATTTTGCATTCTTTTCTCATTCAAAAATGAATTTTGGCGTGTTTGCATACTTTTGGACCCTAGATGGATGTTTGATTTAGGCCCACACACGAACGGGACCCCCGGGTCCTGGGATATCCGGCCCGCTAAAGTTGGAAAAGTGCATGTAAATGAGCCAAACCGCTTTTAAAACTGATTTTTAATCCATAAAAGCTACAGGGCGTTTAAAAAACTGGGCCGACCGATCGGGTCGACTTGGTTACCCCCTTTACATGATCCCGTTTCCTAAAATACCCCTATTCTGTCCTATATGAGTCCTTGGTGTGATTTATTTATTTGTGCTAACGATATTTGGATGCAGCTTTTATTTTTGCTTTATTTTTATTTTTGAATATATTTTATAGATTATCCCGTGTATCTATACGATTGTAATTTTTAGATTATCGTGTATAATAGGCGATTGTAAAAGGTGAGGATGAGAGTTTTCTTTTTCTTGGGTTGTATAATTTGGCCTCTGATTTACTTTTCCGCACTTTTATTTTTCTGCACTTTATTTTATTTTTATATATTTATGTCACATGTATGAGCATTGGCTAATAATAAAAGAAGAGATAAAATGAGTAGAATTAAGTGAATGAAATGTCATATTTTGAAATAATAATTAAAAATTAGTGAGGATTAGTAGATATGTTGCCCGAACCTTGAATCTCTGGATTAGGTACTGCGTCTACATTTGGTAGGGAGCTGTACCGGAATTTCCTGGATGAGCTGATCCGGGTGGCGACTTTGTATCTAATCTCGAAATTCGCATTTCGAGACCTTTAAGTTAAAATGGGATTTTCTAAAAAGCTTGTTTTCTAAAATTCATGCCTAAAATTAAGTTTTCTACAAAAAGGCTTTTTCAAAAAAAAATGAAAGGTTTCCCTAAGAAAGATTAAAACCCGTTTTCAAAACCAAAACACCAAGACCCAAAAAGAAAATCCCCGGTTCCCGCTTCACCGCGCGTACCGAAAAGGTCGTCCGCTCACAAGTATCAAGTATACCATCAATAGATGCACCACCAACATTTATGCGATAAACAGTTTCAAAAGCATAACTGTTATCCAAATGCAAAAATTGATTGGTCCCAATTAATTTCACTAGGATTCCATCCCCGCCTGAATAAAGGCGATCCGGCATAGAAATGATTTCTATACCATTAATGAAGGCAGTAGATTTGGGGGATGGATTAATTGTGATGTTAAGCGTTTGGTTTTCTCCTACTGCGACTATAAACTCTTTGATAACATAGTGAACCCGAGGGTGAATTGTTGAGATTGTGAAAAATGCACTAAAATTATTGAGTGTGTAATGGTTGGCTTTAATGGAGAAGAAGGATTCGGATGGGGTAAAATTAGAGTAATTAGCAGCAAGATTGAAGTAGAGATGAACAAACTTTGGGCCTGGAGACCCTGGGAAGATGTACGTAAATGTAGAATTGAAAATACGAGCTGTCGTATATGGAACCTGTAGGATGGATGGATTTTGTTGAGTGGCTGTAGAGGCAATTGAGAAGGTGTCGGAGTTGAAGGGAAGAAATTGGGAATGGGCGTCGCCATCCCAATATCTTCCGTCTAGTGAAGTTGATCAAGAAGATGCACCACAGGCAAGGAGTATGATATCAGTGGGCTTGTACAACGGCACAATTTTGATGGCGGCAATAAATGGGAGGAGATGAAGAACATGAACAAGAATAGAGCAGGTAAATTGATGCAGGCCACAAATAATAAAAAGGATCTCCAATTCAATTTGAAAACAACTACTTGTTGTGGAAAGAAATTAAAGATATATTTTGGATTATATCTTTATTTTAATTGTAATTATTTTATAATTTGGATTAGGAATAGATTTTATTCTAAGGATCCTAAATTGATAAGGATTCCTATTTTGTTTGTATTTTAATTTATTTAGTATTTTTTTCTTATTTAATCTAATTAGGAAGTTTAGACTATTTAGAAGTTTTGATTATTTAGGAGTTTTATTACATTTAGGGTAGTTTGCCTATAAATAGGCTTTTATTTCTCAATTGTAAGGAAGTTTTGATTAATCAATAAAATTTCGGATTTTATTCCTTTACCCTGCTTTTGTGAATTTTGTGAAATTCAACTAGTAGAAGACTAAATTCCGGCATCGTGCGCGATCAACGGACTTTAGTAGTTGTTAGGGTTTGGGTATTCTTAGAATCAACAACCCCTTTCAATTTGTATCATCAATATTGAATTCTTCCGCTGCATCATAAATGGATAATTGCTTGGAGACATCACCGTCGTGACTGGTAACCACCACTTCAATTCAGCCGCGCTTAATATGGACGTCAAAATGTTAAGTAGAATGAAAAGCTAAGTTGATGTTGCAAATTTCTCTATGCTCTTGTATTATATATAGTATATATAATTAATTTATAGAGGAATAAAGGATATGCAATTTGTTTTGTATGTACATTTTACGTTTTGATTGGATCATAAACTGCCAAACGCTTAAGGCTCCATTTCATTGTTCATTGTTCATCGAGTACTTTGAAAATACTAAACTTTATTATATATAATTATCTCTACCTTTTTATTTACTAAATATTAATTTTTGTTAGGAGGTCTGGTAATTTTGTTGGTGTGAGTGGACGATCCTTTAGATGCATTTGGGCCTTGCACCCGGGCCAGGAAGATTTAATAAAAATAAAATTTGATTTTTAAAAATAGTGAGAAAATATTGGAAACTGAATAATTACACCAAAAGTGATAAAAGTCACCACCTAGTTCAGCTCAATGGAGAAATTGCGGTATAGCCAAACCAAGCAGGATTCATTACACTTTTTGGTTAGAGATTCAGGGCCAGATAAACTACCTATTTCTGTCTTGTTTAAAATGGTTATTAACTATTCTGAATTGTGTCTTTTAAAACCTAAATTGATTTTAACTTTATTTATACTAAAATGCTCACATAGGAATATAAATTCTGGAAATTAAATAAATTCAAGAAAGATTAAATATTACAACCCAATCAAATAAACTATCCTATGGGATATATGTTCAATAAAAGAATATCAGAGATACAAAATGCCTATATACAATAATCTAATTTTACATACACCTATTTTACACAAGAATCTAAAAAAGAATAAAAGCTAGCATGCATCTGACCTAATTCTACCTACAAAACAAAGTTTAGTACATAATAAATATGCACATAGGACTCAAATAGATAGAATGGAGGATTTTGATTGCTCGGGCGTGAATGACTTAACCAAATGAATCTGGCAGATTCACCGAATTAGACTTGGAATTTTTTTTTAAATGCTAAATTTGGATAAAAATAATTTTGGAAAAATGTTTTAATCTAATTTTAATATATTACAAATGCAAAGGTCGGTCTATGTTCAAGAAATTGGAGTTTCTATCATTGCATTGGTCTATCATAAACAACGAAAATATGAAACTAGGTCAAAATGCATGGAAAACAATTTAAATTGCAAAAAGAAATTCTGGATTGGGAAAAACAGCCATGCGGCTCTTGTTGAACATTTGTGTGGCTCTTGTTGAATAGTCGTTTGGCTATTACTATATCCGTACAATTGTTGTTACAACAAACACGATGAATTCCGTAACTATATCCATACGGTGATAAACTATAGTCGTATCGCTATATGATACTCGTACGGATCTGTGATGTAGCGGAAATTTCGAACGATAATACTAAGGTCCATTGATCGCGCACGATTGATAAGGTTGGTTTTTGACCTTATCTCTTAGGCAATTTCGTGGTTTGAACGGCAATTTTGAGCGTCTTTTGCGTGAATGTTTGTGTGGTTTTTGAATATTTTGTGCTTTTTATGTTTTGGATAGTTTTTATAACTTTTAGTATTTTTCATGTTTTCTAGGGTTGTTTTTGTAATTTTTGTTTATTTGTTGTTTTGGTCCGTGGCGTTGGTGCCGTTATGTTCTTTGTGCCTGTTTTGGACAGGTATTATGACCCGGACCGGAAGTTAGTGCATCAGTGGCGAAGAAGAGTTCAAAATGCTGAAAATCAAGGTGGCACGGCGTGCCACAATTAGGGCACGGCGTGCCAATCCGGCGTGCCATTCAGGAGCAGTCCAGTGGAGTGGCACGAAAACGTGCCACTCAGATCAGCGTGGCGTGCCAACCCTAAAGTCACACGGCACGGCGTGCCAACTCCAGCAGCACGGCGTGCCGCCTTCAGTTCTGTACGGCACGGCGTGCCAACTCCATCAGCACGGCGTGCCGAGCCCCGAAACCTGCTGTTGCCCTACTTTCATCTCTTCTTTTTGCTGGTTTTAACCTAGCCGTATAAATAGGTTATTTTCTGCGTTTCAAAGGATCTTTTTTTCCAGTCTTTTTGAGTGATAGCAAAAACTTATAGTGAGGTTTTGAGCTTGAACTATTTGTTTGCTTCGAGTTTTGCACTATTGATTGGTTGTAGCTTTACTTAGAATTTTCCCCTTTTGCGACGTTCCTAGTTCCGACTCGAGTTCGTCTATAGAGGTACACCCCAAGCATCTTCACACCGTCGGAATCCGGTTAATCGGACCAGAAGGGCATAAGTTTTTCTTCTTCTCTTTTGTAATTTGATTAAGCTAGTTTTGATTCCATAATTTGATTGTGCTTGGTTGTAAACATTGAACTCAGTTCATCTTTCTCGATTAATACAATTGTTTGCAAGTTAATTTCAATTTTTATTCCTTTTCTTTATGCAATTCCTTTAATGAATGTCTAGTCTCATAAGATCTTAATTTAGTAAAGTTCACATTTGTGGCATTACCTAGATTGACACCTAGGAAACCATTAGTATTGACGACACTGTGGAACTTACATGCCCCTATTTTCTGAGCTTTAGAATTAGACCGCCTCTAAACAAGGAAAACCGGCTAAGGACTTAAAAGATCTAGATACGCTAGGTTGTATTATCGAAAGAGCATAATCAAGGATTAATTGTTGAGTTAAATTCGTCTTTTGTAATTAATTGATAAAACCATCCCCATTAGTATTCATAGGTCGGTAAACCGCCAATTGATAACACAAAACTCAAGTGCAAAGTAAGCTGGGATAGATCAATTAGGAGTAGGATAGTTTAGCCGTTAATATAATCAACCCAAACTACATTCCGCCTAGGACACGCAAGGAACCCGAGTAGTTTAGTGTTTGCAGATTATTCTTTTCTCTGTGGGATCGATACCTGGACCAACCAGAATTATTACTTGTCAACGATAGGTACACTGCCTTAGTTGTGCGTTTCTAGGTTTAGTTTTACTACTACGCCTAGGACCCATCAAGTTTTTGGCGCCGTTGCCGGGGAATTTTATATTTCTGCACATTTAGCAAAAGGGTCTATTTGCTGATCTAGGCAACATTTCTGTGCATATAGTTAAATAATTTTTCTTTTCTGTGAATAGTTATTACAATTTAGTTTCTTTAATTTCTGTGTGTGTTTTCTAGCTTATGCGAACTCGCTCTCAGCATCATGAGCTTTTACCTTATAACCCTGAAATTGAACGTTTGTGTAGCAGGAACCGTAGAGTACGCCAAGAGCAGATTGTTCAAATGGAGCAGCAGCAGCGTGATGACGAGGAGAGACAACTCCGGGAAAGAGTTGAATAAGAGCAACTCCGGTGAGAGCGGGAGGAGTTTGACAGAAGAAGGGGTGGTGACAGAGATAACATGGTCATGACAGACCTAATGGCTCCACATCGGCCCCGGAACAGATCCGGAGTGGTTATCCCAGCCATCACTGCCAATCAATTCGAGCTGAAATCCAGTATGATCCATTTGATTCAAGGACTATTCAGTGGCGGACTAAGTGACAACCCCAATGATCACTTAGACCGGTTCCTCATGGTGGCCGATACAGTCCGAATCGGTGGGGTGCCCCAAGATGCTGTGCGGTTGAAGCTGTTTCCCTTTTCACTATGCGGGGGAGCAATGGAATGGTACAAATCCTTGAGGCCCGGATCAGTGACATCATGGGACCAATTGGAGGAGCAATTCTTGGCATACTACTTCCCACCATCAAAGACGGTTCAGCTAAGGAACGAGATCATGGGATTCCGGTAATTTGGGACGGAGACTCTTAATGAAGCATGGCAGAGATTCCAACGGTTATTGCGGAACTGCCCCCACCATGACATGCCACGTTTCACTCAGGTAAGCACGTTTTATCATGGTTTAACACCAGCTAACCGTGCCATTATTGATTCTTCTACAGGTGGGGACATTTTTAAGAAGACTGCTACACAAGCCGAGGAGTTGATTGCGGAGCTGGCTAGAAAGAGTACCTTGTGGCAGACGGACGCGCCAACAAGGAATGAGGTTCGAGCTGTAGATTTGGGACGCCAAGATGCAGCTATGGACCATGTAAACAAGAAGTTGGACCTGTTGATGTCCCGCCTGAACTTAAATGGACCACAATACCAACCGGTGTTGTGTGTATCATGCGGAGCGGAGCATCCCGGGCAAGATTATGAACTGGGCGACCCATTCGCCCAATCGTCCGAAAACGTAAGTTTTGTGGGAGGAAACCAAAGGTATAATAACTCTAACTCTTATTCACAAAACTTCAATAATAATAACAATTACGGAAGAAGGTATCAACACCCGAATATGTCCTATAGTAACAACCAAAATGTGTTGAGACCTCCTTCCGGATTCCATTATGAGCACCGTGAGCAGGGGTTAGGTAAGGCCCCATTTATTCCTAATGATCAATCTCCACAGCAGCATCAACAGTCTAAGCAAGACGAGACGGTTTTGTCGTTACTAAAAGACATCTCGTCTCGGCTTGCTGATAATGAAGCGTACTGTAGGGATCTTGGTAAGCAGGTGGCTCAATTGAGTAGGGAGAGGCAGGAAAGACCTCAAGGAGCACTCCCGAGTAGAACTGAACAAAACCCTAAGGGTAATCAAAGGGAGACAGCTCAGGTTATAACCCTACGAAGTGGTAGGCAAGTGGAGGACCGGGTGCACAACGCTGATATCCCATCTCAACCTACCGAGGTAAGTGAAGAGTCGGGAGAGGTAAGCAACCCCGATTCGATTTCTGAACCCGAACCTAGCATAAACGAAAAAGGGAAAATTCCTGAACCAGCGAGAGCCTACGTGCCTAAACTCCCTTATCCTCAAAGGGAGAAGAAAGATAAACTGGAGCAGAAATATTCCAAATTCCTTGAGATTTTTAAGAAGTTAGAATTTAACATGCCGTTAATTGAGGCTCTCCAAGAGATGCCCTCTTATGCTAAATTTTTTAAAGAACTTCTTGCAGGGAAAAGAAAGCTAGGCGAGGATGAAGTGGTGGCTTTGACAGAGGAATGTTCAGCGATTATAACTAACAAACTCCCACCTAAGCTCAAAGATAGGGGCAGTTTCACTATTCCATGTCGGATAGGAAACTTGGAGATTGCCAATGCCCTGTGTGACTTAGGTGCGAGTATAAATTTGATGCCTTTGTCCTTTTTCAGGAGACTCGGATTGGGGAACCCAAAGCCAACCAATATGACCCTCCAATTGGCGGATAGATCCCTCACGAGACCAAAGGGGGTGGTCGAAGATGTGTTAGTAAAGGTGGACAAGTTTATCTTCCCTGCGGATTTTGTGGTAATGGATATGGAGGAAGATAGCTCAGTGCCCCTTCTACTTGGGAGACCTTTTCTCGCGACCGGTAGGACTTTGATAGATGTCCAGGAAGGTAAGATCATTCTTAGGTTGCATAACGAGGAGGTAAGTTTCAATGTCTATAATTCAATGAAATATCCGTTAGACGTTGAAAATTGTAACTTTGTAGACTCCTTTTGTCCTATTGATGCTTGTGTGGTTGAGAGTTTATGCAGTGAACTAGATTGCATCATAGGAGAAGGTCTAGGTGAAAGTGAGGCAAATGCAGTGATTAGTGAGGAATGCTCATGGGTGAAGGGACGGTTTGATAAGCTGGAGCATGAAGTCAAACCAGCACCTAAATCCTCATTGGAGGAACCTCCATCATTGGAGCTCAAAACCCTTCCCCCTAACCTTAAATATGTTTTTCTGCAACCTCCAAAGGACTTACCCGTAGTAATCTCTTCTTTGTTAACAGGAGAGGAGGAAGACAAGCTGCTAGAGGTGCTAAGGAAGCACAAAGGAGCATTCGGGTGGACAATCCACGACATCAAGGGAATAAGTCCGACGTTTTGCACACATAGAATTTTTCTGGAAGATGAGGTAAAGCCGTGTGCACAGCCTCAGCGTCGGTTGAACCCCAACATGAAGGAAGTGGTAAGAACCGAGGTGATAAAACTCCTCGATGCAGGTATCATCTTCCCTATTTCTGATAGTCAATGGGTGAGTCCGGTCCAATGTGTGCCTAAGAAAGGAGGCACGACGGTAGTGAAAAATGATAAAGGGGAACTAATCCCTACTAGAGCTGTCACGGGTTGGCGTATGTGTATTGATTATAAGAAGTTGAATGACGCCACCCGGAAAGATCATTTTCCATTACCGTTCATTGATCAAATGTTAGAAAGGATGGCCGGGCACGAATATTTTTGTACTTTAGATGGGCTATCCGGTTATATGCAAATTCCAGTGGACCCTCTCGATCAAGAGAAAACCACGTTTACGTGTCCATACGGGACGTTTGCATATAGGCGGATGCCTTTTGGATTATGTAATGCCCTGGCTACTTTTCAAAGATGCATGCTAGCCATTTTTGCTGATATGATTGAGGATTTTATGGAAGTCTTTATGGATGATTTTTCTGTTGTTGGTCATACGTTTGAGTCATGTTTGGGGAATTTGGACCGGGTGCTTCAGAGATGTGAAGACACCAATTTGGCACTTAGTTGGGAGAAGTGTCAATTTATGGTCCGGGATTGTATTGTCTTAGGGCATAAAGTGTCGGGAAAGGGAATCGAGGTCGACCCGGCCAAGATTGAGGTGATTGAGAAACTGCCTCCCCTAAATTCGGTTAAGTTAGTTAGGAGTTTCTTGGGACATGCGTGCTTTTATAGGCGCTTTGTGAAAAATTTTTCTAAAATTGCTAAGCCGTTGACTGAGTTACTCTTAAAGGATGCCCCATTTAATTCCAATGATGAATGTATGTATGCTTTTAATTTGCTTAAACGGAAATTGATTGAGGCACCGGTTATGGTGAGTCCGAATTGGGAAATTCCTTTTGAACTTATGTGCGATGCTAGTGATAATGCTGTTGGGGCATGTTTAGGTCAGAGGGTGAACAAAATTTTTCACCCAATTTATTATGCTAGTAAAACATTAAATGGTGCTCAAATGAATTATACTGTGACTGAGAAAGAATTACTGGCTGTTGTGTTTGCTTTTGATAAGTTCAGGTCTTACTTGGTCTTATCAAAAGTTATTGTGTATACTGACCATGCTGCTCTTAAGTATTTGTTGGCTAAACAGGATGCAAAGCCCAGATTGATTCAATGGATTCTACTCCTCCAGGAGTTTGATGTGGAGATTAAGGATAAAAAAGGAGTAGAAAACGTAGTGGCCGACCATCTGTCAAGACTACCAAGTGAAGGATCCGTATCCTCTCCGGAAGTGAACATTCGTGACACATTCCCCGATGAACAGTTGTGTGGGGTAACTTCTATACCATGGTTTGCGGACATCGCAAACTTCAAAGTCGGTAACATTCTTCCACCTAACCTTTCATATGCACAGAGGCGTAAATTCTTTCATGACGCTAAGGATTATTTTTGGGATGACCCTTATCTTTTTAAATTATGTGCTGATAGTGTGATTAGGCAGTGTGTTGCGTATGAGGAGGTTCCCTCCATTATTGAAATCTGTCATGATAGAGAAGCGGGTGGCCATTTTGGACCCGATCGAACTGTAGGAAAGATCTTATCTAGTGGGTTCTATTGGCCAACCATGAAACAGGATGTCATTAGTTATATTCGAGCCTGTGATGCGTGTCAAAGGATGGGAAATATTTCCCAAAAGAATGAAATGCTCCAACAGGGTATTTTGGTGTGTGAACTTTTTGATGTTTGGGGCATAGATTTCATGGGACCCTTCCCAATATCTCACAACAACCAATACATTCTTGTGGCGGTTGAGTATGTGTCTAAATGGGTAGAAGCTGTCGCTTTACCAACCAACGATGCGAGGGTAGTTGTCAGGTTTCTAAAGAAAAACATTCTTACTAGGTTCGGAACCCCAAGAGCTATCATCAGTGACGGGGGTTCCCATTTTTGTAGTAGGCAATTTGACAATCTTTTGCACAAATATGGGGTTAAGCATAAGGTAGCGACTCCTTACCATCCTCAGACGAGTGGGCAAGTTGAGGTTTCGAATAGGGAACTAAAGCGCATCTTAGAAAAAACGGTAAGTGCATCTAGGAAAGACTGGAGTTTAAGGTTAGACGATGCACTATGGGCATATAGAACAGCTTTTAAGACACCTATAAGGATGTCCCTCTACCGTTTGGTCTTCGGTAAATCTTGTCATCTACCTGTCGAATTAGAGCATAAGGCATATTGGGCTTTAAAATTTCTTAACTTTAATATGCAAGCTGCAGGTGAGCTTCGATTACGGCAACTCATGGAGCTGGATGAACTTCGGTTGAGCTCGTATGAGAATGCCAAGATTTACAAGGAGAGGACCAAGAGATGGCATGACCAGCATGTAATAAAGAAAGGCTTCAACCAAGGAGAGTTGGTGCTCTTGTATAACTCCCGGTTGAAACTCTTTCCGGGCAAACAGCGGAGTCGATGGACGGGACCATTTACCGTGCATAAGGTTTACCCCTCCGGGATGGTGGAAATTGAAACCCCAGAGGGAATTCAACAAGTGAATGGGCACCGGTTGAAGTCCTATGTCAGCGGAGGAATAAAGGAGGAGAAGCAAGTCTTGCTCCTTCGTGATGTGTAATGCTAAACCGCGGGCGTAGAAGTCGAGCTATTCCAACTATAAACATAGCACTGAGGTACGTATACCTCCCGTGTACATTAGTTTTTACGTTAATATGTTTTTATGTGTTTTTGTGTGTAGGATTAGGTACTTAAACAAGTTAATCGGAAATCGTGTTCAAAATATGAAGAAAAGTAATAGTTGGCAGAATTCAGGGTAGCACGCCGTGCCACTACTCAGCACGCCGTGCCAAGGTGCAGTTGGGTGTGGCACGTGGCGTGCCAAGGTGGCACGAATTCGCGCCAGGCTGCTGTTCCGGAAGAAAAGTGTGCACAAGCCTTCAGCACGTCGTACCACATTCAGCATGCCGTGCCAAAGTGATTTTATGCAGGGTGGCACGGCGTGTCACATCAGCACGCCCGCGTGCCGCTGTTCTGTCCCGCGCGAGATTTGTGAGAAAAAAGCCAGCACGCCGTGTCAAAACGCTGCACGCCGTGCCTATCAATGTTCTGAAGAACAGCACGCCGTGCCAAGTTGGCACGCCCACGTGCCGGCTTTCTGTTCCAAAAAGGGAGTTGCGAGAAAAAGGATTAGCACGCCGTGTCAAGACCTCAGCATGCCGTGCCATATGTTTAAATTCCAAGGCAGCACGCCGTGCCAAGGTAGCACGCCGACGTGCCTCCTATCTATTTCCAGGTACGTACATTTAACCTGCTCAGCACGCCGTGCCAAACATTTGGCACGGCGTGCCGAGCGTTCAAATTTTGAATCCCAAGGGAATTCCACCGCCTATTTAATGTTTTTCCCCCTTTCAACTTCTCATAACCGGCCACTCTCCTTCTTCTCCTTCCTCTCTCTCACTTTCTCTCACCTTTTCACTTTCTCTCTCCCCTTTTCACTCTCTCTCTCTAAAAACCCATTCTCTCCTTCTCCATTCTTCATCTTCTTCCTCCCTTTCTCCCCTTCTCCTTATCTTTTCTTACTTTCTTCTTCTTCTTCATCTTCTTTTTCTTTTTCTTCTTCTTCTCCATCTCATCCTTTTTCCCCCATTCTTTTGCCCTAGGTTTTTATTTTTGTTTCAATTTCCTTGAATCAGGTATGAATTCTTGCTTTATTCTCTCTTTTATTCATTATTCTTATTATTGTTGTTCTTTTTCTCATTTTGGCTTGATGGATTGACTGCTTAATAGGATTTTATTTTTGCTTTTTCTTCTGCTTTGGGGTTTTGTATCTCTGACAGCAGTTGTTCTTTGGTTTTGTGTTCTTGTGTTTTTGATTCTTGTTTTATTTTTATGTTTGTGCAATTGTAGGATGAAGAGAAAAACCGTCGCCGATCGGAGACACGGTTCGTCTCGCCAACCCCTGGAACCGTCACCGGAGCCGGTGCCACGTGACGCGCCACCCACTGACCCATTGATGGCCCCACTGACAAATCTCTCCCGGAAATACAAATGTCACTTTCCCTTACTTTCGGACGGTGAAGGTAAGAGGTACAAAACTCTATTTCCTTTAGAAAGCACTCCGTTTCGTACTTTCGATTGGCAATTTCTTTTTGTTCAAGATAGGTCGGAGGGCGTGAAAGCTAAGTTAACTAGTCTAGGGTGGTACGAATTTATGAAATCTAACCCCCCGGTCTTTAGGGAACTAAACCTAGAATTTTACTCTACTTTGAATTTTAAAACCAACCCGGACACGGGCCTTAGAAGCATGACCTTCCGCCTCTTTGGCGTCGAGCGCACTTTGGATATTGATGGCCTTAGGACTTGTATAGGAATTGACGGGAATGGTTACAAGTGGCCCGAAAATCTGGATGCCAAGAAATTTTGGCGATTGATAGGGCAAGGGGTTTACCAACCCCGGTTTGCCAAGACCTCCCAAATCCAAGACCCTGTGTTGCAATTAGTTCATAAATTTGTATGCTTTAATTTTTCGGGAAAGACTGAGAGCAACCGGGTTAATGCATTTGAATTGTTGATTTTGTGGCATGTGCATAGTGAAATAAAGGTGCATTTGGGCTTCTTTGTCATGGAAGCCTTATACAATCATCACAACAGAGCCAAGTCCGAACTAGGACTAGGGCATATTGTGACTTGCATTGCATGTTTTTTTCACAGTAATACTTGTTATAGGAACCTCGAAAGCATTCTTCCCAAGAAGCTTTCGAAGGGAATCTTGTCTTGTTCCTATGTTGGTGCAGCTGCAGGTCCTTCAAGTGCAGGAGGTTCAAGTCGGGGAAAGGCCCCCATGGAAGTAGATGAGGAGGAGGAGAGTGAAGCAGGAGAAGACGGCGAAGAGGACGCGGAGAACGTGTCGGTGGGGGTCGATTTTATGGGGAGGATTGAAGGACGGTTGGATGGCATTATTGAGCAATTGGAAGGCTTAACCGTCCATCAGGTTCTGCTGGAGCAGCGGCTGACCGCGCGCCTTAATCGGCAAGCGGCTCAGCTCGCCAACGTCGAGGCGTTCGCCTCCCGCTACTGTGCCGCCCAAGGGTGGCCGTACCCGCTGCCCCCACTGCCAGCTCCCGATATGTGAGGTAACCCTTCTCCTTCCCCATTTAGTTTGTTTCTTCTTCCATTGCACTTTTGGAAGTAAGTGTTGGAAATGCCCTAGTCCCGAGGCATTGGTCCTTGTGTTTGTATAATACATTTGTGCATTAATGTAAACTTTATGTATTATACAATTTGTGTCAAGGAAATAAAGGCATTAATCTATTTATTATATGTCTTGTGCTATATGTTAAATAGAGTATCCAATGGACATATCCATATCCATGTTGTCAAGTGTGAGGCACTTGGCAGTAAGACTGTGGATAGTGATAACGATATGACCATAAAGTCATCCGTAGTCTGTTCCAATCATGGGAATGAATGGAACCAAAGACTATCGTTAGCCTGGTTGTATGGCGGTGTCTTACCGGTCATAGAACATGCAATGTCAACTAGGTTAATGGGTACATGCAAAAAGGGCATGGTACTGGATTGATCCACTTAACGGGAATCTGCATGGTATAGTATCACAAATGATTCTCGTGTAGTACTTGTATAAGTCCTTCGACCGGACCATATGATGGTGCTGCATGTGAGGTGGCACACTTTGGTGTACGCCCAACGGGCCTGTAAAAGGGTGCCAAGTACGGGTACGTTCGGGTGTGTCAGTAAGCATGGCAGCACTATGGATATGCAGAAGGGAATGTCACTCAGTGATTCACTGAGACGATATCATCGGCCTCTTGAAGAATGTTACTGATCAGTGTGCGGCCGCACCCAAACAAGATTGGATCTTGTTTGTGAGCATCAGTTCATTCGGTATCAAGTCAAGGTCCAGACACAAGGAGGGTGATACTTCCATGCCTCTGTGTTGGACACCGATATCAGCGACATGGGATTTACAAGTTCAAACTACTGGGTTACGTTTTCAGTTGGACTGCTTACTCCGTCTTAATTGGGGGCTGCAGTGGCTTGCTAGAGCCCGCCTGCAGTCTGTAGGCCTTGGCCCACTGCCAACATAAAGACCGGCCCATTGGATCGTACACATTGAACGTCTGGACTTTAACTAGTCGGATTAAGTGTGTACTTGGAGTATACACGTTTGAAGAGAGAGAGATATATTAATTATATTATATGCATCAATTGGATTGATCAAAGTTATATAATTAATATTTATTTTGGCCTTCTCATAATTAATTCAATGAATTAATTTATGGGATTATTTCCTAGGTGGAAATATTATTATACATGTATAGGTTTACATGTATCTCATTTTATGTATGTCTAATTTAATCCCTTGATTAAATTACTAGGGCAAATGAATTTTAATTTAAATGTATGTAATATATTATCTTGTATAATATATAAGCATACATGTTAAAGTAAAGTTGCATTTGAAATTAATTAAATCAAAGGAATTTAATTTGGGCTTAAGACTTAAAATGACAATGCCCACACGGAGTGGGATTTTATTTGGCCGAAAATTTGCATGGAAAGGGATGATAAGAATGAGTCATTTTGTTGGACAAAAAGTAATGATGAAGATGGTGAGTCATGCATGACTTTTTGGTAAACAAATATGACATTTTCATTCTCTTCTTCTTTTTGGCCGAATGTTTTCTTTTGGCAAGAGAGGATGAGTCATTCTTTTCATCATTAGCATGGTGAGTCATATGGATGAGTCATAGGTTTGACTTTGATAAAGCAAAGTTGGACTTTGCTTTCCTTGTGTTGATCTTCTTTTCTTTAAGTGTAAAGAGAATAAAAATCAGCCATAACTAACCTTGCTTGGCCGTGGGATACATATCTATTCTTGAAAAGAAATTTGGCCAACTTTGATGCATTATTTCTTTTGGAAAGAAATTGGGAGCACACTTGAGAAAATTGGTTCTATCTTTGATAGATAGATATTTCTTTTGGAAAGAAATAGGGACAGCCATATTTCTTCTTGTGGGCAGCCCTCTCTCCTTCTCTTCTTGACATCCGAGTCGCTAGCACGGGTTTCGGTCCGAGAGCCGTTCGTGTACGCATCGGTGGAGGAAATCTACACTTGATTTCTGCAGTCTGCATCCGTCTCTTAGAGAGACTTTGTGGTGAGTTTTTGAAACCCTCCTTTTATGCTTTAAGTTTTTGATTTCCACATCTTAAGCTCCTGGGCCGGATTCGAGGAAATCGACGCGTATTTCCGCTTTTATCGGTCGGTTTCCCATGACGAATCCCAACAGTGGTATCAGAGCGGGCTTTTGATCCGTGGAAATCTTTAGCTTGGCGGATCCCGTGTTTTAAAATTGGCGATTTTGTGGACGGGATTTATTTTTGGTTTGGGGTTTGGTGATTTTGCCCCTTGAATTTTACTTATGGAAAATTATTTGCATATGGTTTATGCTTTATTTAATTTTCTATTTGTGAATTGTTTATGGGAAAATTATTTTTTGCATATAGGTTTATGCTAGATTTATTTTTTCCGTTGCATGATTTTATGTCTTGGTGATTTAATTTCATGTTGCTATATTTGTTTCGGAAAAATCACGGACCGTTTCGGGTCGAAACGGGGGCAGCAGCCGCTGCCTGCGGCGCTAGGCGCCACAGGCAGCAGCTGCTGCTGGCTGCTGCCACGGCAGCAGCTGGGCTGCTGCTGGCCAGCAGCTGCTGCACGCCAGCAGCAGGGCAGCTGCGCGCCAGCAGCTGCTGCTGGGCAGCAGCTGCTGCACGCCAGCAGCAGGCTGCTGCTGGGCAGCAGCCGCTGCGCGGCAGCGGGGCTGCTGCTGGGCAGCAGCGCCGTGGCTGCCCCGCGCGGCGGGCCGGGCCCGTTTTTGGATTTGGCGGGATTTTTAGGGCCGGGCCGGATTTAAAATTTTAAAAATATGCGTGTTTAAATTTTGGTAATTTTTATGCGCGTGGGGTTTTAAAATTTTAATTGTTTTTAAACTTGTGCGTGTTTAATTTTGGAAATTTTATGCGCATGTTTTATGAATGAATTTATTTTTCGTTCATGCGATATTTATTTTGGAAATAAATACGGTTAATTGAAATTGGTTCGGGTTTTCTTGGCACGATTACCCGGACGGCTAATTTTGGAATTCATAGTTTCCCAATTGGATTGGGAGCAATTTTGCCTGGGTTGGAGGCCTAAAGCCCGCACGGGTTTAGAACCATGATCGGCCAAAATTTGGCGATTTCAAAATAATGGCTATGGACATATATGAAATGGGATTAATTCATGCATTTAACATGTTTATAAATTGTATGTATTGGATACGTGTATGTATGATTAAATGCATGAATGGATGTTTTGGGCCTTATTTATTCGGGTCGTAATATTCTTTTGGTAAATACGGCCTACGCGCCGTTTTCTTTTTATGTAATTTTATTTTATGTGTTTATTATGGAATTATGTAAAGAAGAAGAAGCCGATTGGATTGGCATGCTAGAAGGATGAGGATGCAGCCCACCTGATGTCGTTCTAGTATAGGTTTACTAGAATTATATTAGGATGTAAATTTTGGCCCATAGCATTTCATTTTATTTAATTATGCTTTATTTATTTACATGTGAGAATGTATGTACAAACCCATTTTCACCCGCCTATGCATCTAAGCCGTTATTAATTGAATCTAATAACCAAAAGGTAATTACTAAGTCTCTTAAAAGTGCTTCCCTCATTCATAACCTACTCGAAGTGGGGATAGGCCAGCTGTAGACCAACCCTCGTTGGATGCACTGGAGTATCGTCATTTTGTATTGGGTTGGAGTATTGGTTACTCTAACACTTGGATGGAGGTTTTGACTTAGTGTGGGTAGTAGGATGTTCCTGGCCCTAAGCACAGATGGGTAAGTGCCAACAGACTCATCAAACCGAGAGTCCCTAGGTTGGGATTGGACGGCGTTCCTACCTAAAAAAATTGGGATATAGTTGTTCCAGGCCCTCGTCTGGCTATATCTTGATATAATATGGATCTCGTCCCATGAGCCCAACAACTCGAGTTAATTAATAACACGATTCATTATTAATTATAATATGGGAAGAACATGTTAAGTCCTTTATTAACACTCGTAATTTTTCTGTGTAGAAACCAATGGCTACGAATGATACTTTATCACTGCGATCTTTCTTGGAATGGGACAAGCTTTCTGGCCCTAACTTTTGGGACTGGTCTATGAACTTAAGGAAAGTTCTAAGACAAGAGTCTAAAGAGTATGTGCTCGAAAAGCCTGTACCGGCTGTGCCAACGGGAAGTAATCCACCGGCTGCCCAGCTGGAGGAATACTTGGCACATGTAAAAGATAACCGGGATGTAACATACCTGATGTTGGCTAGTATGGTTCCTGAATTGCAAAAGCAGTTCATGGATCATTAGGCCTTTGCTATGATGACAACTCTGAAAGAGATGTTTTATGAGCAAGCTTATCAGGAAAGGTACCTGATCCACAAGGCATTCCGCAGCTGTAAGATGGGAGCCGGGACATCTGTGAGTGCACACGTGCTTAAGATGAAGGGCTATCTGGATAATTTAGCCCGTCTCGGAACGCCTATCTCACGGGGGCTGGCGGTTAGCACGATCCTGGCTTCTTTACCGGATTCTTATGATCAATTCATCCTAAAATTTTACAAGCAAGGGATGGACCGGACCGTTAGTGAGCTGCATTGGATGCTTGAGCTCGCTGAACTGTCGATCAAGAAGACTCCACCGGTACTTGAGGTTAACAAGGGGAAACCTCTTTTTGCTAAAGGCAAGGCTAAGGCCAAGGCCAAGGCTAAGGAAGCCAAGGCTAAAAAGGCTAAAGCCCAGCCCAAGGCCCGTTCCAAGGATGTCTGCTTCGGTTGCAGGCAGGCTGGACATTGGAAAAGATCGTGTCCCAAGCTTTTGGGAGAGAAAAGGAAGACGCAGGGCGTGTCTTCATCAGGTATATATGTCATAGACATTAACCTCTGTTTCAACATCTTATGTATTGGATACTAGATGTGGTTCTCACATTTGTTGTAATGTGCAGGGACTTAAGAACAGGAGATCACTGGGATCGGGACAAGTGGACTTGCGGGTCACAAATGGAGCAAGGGTTGCTGCCATAGAGATCAGTAGGACCAGCTTATGATGCCTAGTAGATTAGTTTTGTTACTGAAACAATGTTATTTTGTACCTGTTATGTACAGGAATATTATTTCTGTTTCAGTTTTGGATATTTCTGGATGTACATTTACTATCTAGAAAAGAATTATTTTATGGAGTAGCTCTATTAAATAATGTCTTTTATATCCTGGATCTAATGAAACTAATCATGTCTATAATATACATACGGAAATGGTTAAGCCTAACGAACTTAATCCTGTTTACCTTTGGCATTGTCATTTAGGCCACATAAACAAGAAGCGCATAGCTAGGCTTCACATAGCTTGAATCCTAGGATCATTTGACATGGAGTCACTTGATATATGCGAGTCTTGCTTATAAGGTAAAATGACTATAGAACCTTTTAGCAAGGAGGCTAAAAGGGTTGCTAGCTTATTGGACCTAATGCATTAAGATGTATATGGACCGACAAGCATAGCAACCAAGGGTGAACAGCTATACTTCGTATCTTTCACAGACAATTTCATCAGAAATGGCCATGCCTATTTAATGAAATATAAGTCTGAGACCCTTGATAGGTTCAAGGGAGTAAGGAACGAAGTACAGAACTAGGCAGAAATATCCAAGCCTTTCGGTTAGACCGAGGTGGTGAGCATATAAGCCTATAGTTTGACTCATTTTGAGAGAGCATGGAATAGTTCCACAGCTCACTCCTCCAGGAACACCACAATGGAATGGGGTGTCCAAACAGAGGAATAAGATCCTGTTGGACATGGTCCGCTCAAACGATGAGTCATGCCTCTCTCCCTATAAGTTGTAAAGGATACGCTCTTGAGACAATGGCTCTCATTTTCAATTATACTCCGACTAAGGCTTTGGAAAAGACCCCATTTGGAATATGGACGGGCAGGGTGCCTAATGTGTCTTTCTTACGGATTTGGGGTTGTTATGCACAAGTCAAGAAATTGACTGTGAGCAAAACTAGAACCCAAAACCGACTAATGCCTGTTTGTGAGCTACCCTAGGGAAACCAAAGGGTATTACTTCTACGACCCCGCTGAGAACAAGGTGTTCATGGCGCAAAAGGGGGTCCTTCTTGAAAAGGGGTTTCTTTCCAAGAAAGACAGTGGGAGCGATATTGAACTCAGGGAAGTTCAAAGCTCAGAAACTCCTACAAAGGATAACTCGGAGACCAGGGTGAAGCTTCCAAAAGGGGAAGCACCAGCCCAGGTCACACAAGGACCTAAAAGGTCTGGTAGGGATCATCAGGAACATGGAAAACATCGGTTTTTGTTTCTAATGATTACGCTCCTTTTGTCTTGGACGAAGAGGAGCTCAAAACCTACTAGTAGGCTATCGCTAGCCCACTGTCTGCCATGGTGGTGGATTTGCAATCTATGTACGATAATCAGGTTTGGAACCTGGTTGATTCACCTCCAGGTGCTAAGGTAATAGGTTGCAAGTGGTGCTATAAGCTATAGGCCGACAATACCTTTAAGGGTGTGTACAAGAGGTTTAGTGGGAGCATAGTAACTTTCCTGGTATTATATTTGGGTGGCATCCTTCTGATGGGAAGCGACATACCAACACTACAAGGGAATTGTAATAGTTGTGTAAGTGCTTCGCAATGAAGGACTTAGGCGAAGCTGAGACGATCCTAGGGATCAGTATCTACAGGGTTAGATCCAATCGGCTTCTGGGCCTAAGTCAGGTCAAGTACATAGACATCGTTCTGAAAAGATTCAGCATGGACCAGGCTAAGAAAGGTTTCTTGCCAATGGGTTATGAGCTGAAACTTAGCAAGAAGTATTGTCCTAAGACAAGGCAGGATAGGGAGAACATGAATTGGTCCTATATACGCTTCAGCTATAGGATCAATCATGTACTCCATGCTATGTACAGGACCTAATGTCACCCATGTAGGTCAGGAAGAGCAGTCAGGTACTAGGTACACTGATGCAAGCTTCCAGACTGACCAGGATGAATATAAGTCGCAGTATAGGTATGTGTTCATTCTTAATGGTGGTGCTATTGTTGGAGAGGCTCCAAGTAATAGACCATCGCGGTTTCTATCATAGGAACTGAGTACATTGCAACGTGTGAAGCAGCTAGGGAAGCTGTGTGGAATATGAAGTTTATCATGCAACTGGGGGTAGTGTCAACTATCCAGTAACCAGTTGATATCTTCTGTGACAACGCGGGGCTGTTGCACAAGCTATGTGCCCCGGTCACACATATACACGAAGCACGAACTCAGGGAGGTTCACCTATTGCGAGAAATTGCTGAGGGGGTGACATCTCAGTACAAAGAGTGGACACCAAAGACAATGTCGCAGATCTTTTGACCAACATGCTTGGCTATGCCTATGCACGAAGGTTGTACTAGATCTATAGGGATTAGACCCATGCCTAGTAGGTACTAGTGCAAGTGGGAGATTGTTGGAAATGCCCTAGTCCCGAGGCATTGGTCCTTGTGTTTGTATAATACATTTGTGCATTAATGTAAACTTTATGTATTATACAATTTATGTCAAGGAAATAAAGGCATTAATCTATTTATTATATGTCTTGTGCTATATGTTAAATAGAGTATCCAATGGACATATCCATATCCATGTTGTCAAGTGTGAGGCACTTGGCAGTAAGACTGTGGATAGTGATAACGATATGACCATAAAGTCATCCGTAGTCTGTTCCAATCATGGGAATGAATGGAACCAAAGACTATCGTTAGCCTGGTTGTATGGCGGTGTCTTACCGGTCATAGAACATGCAATGTCAACTAGGTTAATGGGTACATGCAAAAAGGGCATGGTACTGGATTGATCCACTTAACGGGAATCTGCATGGTATAGTATCACAAATGATTCTCGTGTAGTACTTGTATAAGTCCTTCGACCGGACCATATGATGGTGCTGCATGTGAGGTGGCACACTTTGGTGTACGCCCAACGGGCCTGTAAAAGGGTGCCAAGTACGGGTACGATCGGGTGTGTCAGTAAGCATGGCAGCACTATGGATATGCAGAAGGGAATGTCACTCAGTGATTCACTGAGACGATATCATCGGCCTCTTGAAGAATGTTACTGATAAGTGTGCGCCCGCACCCAAACAAGATTGGATCTTGTTTGTGAGCATCAGTTCATTCGGTATCAAGTCAAGGTCCAGACACAAGGAGGGTGATACTTCCATGCCTCTGTGTTGGACACCGATATCAGCGACATGGAATTTACAAGTTCAAACTACTGGGTTACGTTTTCAGTTGGATTGCTTACTCCATCTTAATTGGGGGCTGCAGTGGCTTTCTAGAGCCCGCCTGCAGTCTGTAGGCCTTGGCCCACTGCCAACATAAAGACCGGCCCATTGGATCGTACACATTGAACGTCTGGACTTTAACTAGTCGGATTAAGTGTGTACTTGGAGTATACACGTTTGAAGAGAGAGAGATATATTAATTATATTATATGCATCAATTGGATTGATCAAAGTTATATAATTAATATTTATTTTGGCCTTCTCATAATTAATTCAATGAATTAATTTATGGGATTATTTCCTAGGTGGAAATATTATTATACATGTATAGGTTTACATGTATCTCATTTTATGTATGTCTAATTTAATCCCTTGATTAAATTACTAGGGCAAATGAATTTTAATTTAAATGTATGTAATATATTATCTTGTATAATATATAAGCGTACATGTTAAAGTAAAGTTGCATTTGAAATTAATTAAATCAAAGGAATTTAATTTGGGCTTAAGACTTAAAATGACAATGCCCACATGGAGTGGTATTTTATTTGGCCGAAAATTTGCATGGAAAGGGATGATAAGAATGAGTCATTTTGTTGGACAAAAAGTAATGATGAAGATGGTGAGTCATGCATGACTTTTTGGTAAACAAATATGACATTTTCATTCTCTTCTTCTTTTTGGCCGAATGTTTTCTTTTGGCAAGAGAGGATGAGTCATTCTTTTCATCATTAGCATGGTGAGTCATATGGATGAGTCATAGGTTTGACTTTGATAAAGCAAAGTTGGACTTTGCTTTCCTTGTGTTGATCTTCTTTTCTTTAAGTGTAAAGAGAATAAAAATCAGCCATAACTAACCTTGCTTGGCCGTGGGATACATATCTATTCTTGAAAAGAAATTTGGCCAACTTTGATGCATTATTTCTTTTGGAAAGAAATTGGGAGCACACTTGAGAAAATTGGTTCTATCTTTGATAGATAGATATTTCTTTTGGAAAGAAATAGGGACAGCCATATTTCTTCTTGTGGGCAGCCCTCTCTCCTTCTCTTCTTGACATCCGAGTCGCTAGCACGGGTTTCGGTCCGAGAGCCGTTCGTGTACGCATCGGTGGAGGAAATCTACACTTGATTTCTGCAGTCTGCATCCGTCTCTTAGAGAGACTTTGTGGTGAGTTTTTGAAACCCTCCTTTTATGCTTTAAGTTTTTGATTTCCACATCTTAAGCTCCTGGGCCGGATTCGAGGAAATCGACGCGTATTTCCGCTTTTATCGGTTGGTTTCCCATGACGAATCCCAACAGTAAGTGCAATCTAAGTGTGGGGTGGGTAAAGGGACTTCTCCTTTTTCTTTTTCTTTCTTATATTGCACTTTTTGATTGTTGTTTGGCATGTTTGTTGGTGTTTTTGCATGATTGAATGTTTTATGTTGGTTTTTGGTTAGATTTAGGATTTACTTTTCAATGCATGTGAAGTTGGTTTTGGTTGTTTTGGTTTGTTAGTATTTTTAGGTTGCTTTTGTTTCAATTGCCGTTTGAATAGCATTGCTTAATCCGCCCTCGAACCTAAGTCTCTGTGCTTGGATTGATAGCGATTGGCTAGGGATATTAGGAGTTGTTTGCAAGTCATTAACTTGTTTGTGCGTGGTTTGTGATTCTTGATGGTAACCATTGGTTAGATTTGTCATTTAGGTTGCATTAGGGAATTAGTCCTCTACCCCGACTTGCATGATTGAGCTAGGATTACGCCTTGGAACATTGGTTGAGTCACACGACCTAGCATACAAACCCTAATACACTTGTGCGAATTTGAGCCTTTAGAACCATTTCACATCGGTTCTATTTCTTTGTGAGGGTAAAAACAATCGTGGCACACTAGATCGTAGAACCCCGGTGTTGTTTTGCACTTGGCATCGAGAGCTTAATATGTGGAGACCCTTAGGATTAACCCATTGACTTAAATAACCCTAACCCTAACTACTGATTCATCCCTTAGATCACCCATAGCCACTAAATTAACCTTTTTGACTTAAAAAACCGTCACCAAGCTAACTCTGTAATCCTAACCTTTCCCCATTTCACTTTGATTTTCCTTTCTCACCCTCCTCTCCTAAATCAAGTAATTGGCTAAGTTGTTCATTCATTTTGGGGTCAATCACCATTTGCATTTCAACTCTTTCACATCTAGTCCTATGGAAAAATTGTGTTAAAAAAAAATAATAATAATAATAAAAAAAAGAATATATATATATATATATCTAAATAGAGTCAATGTGTTTGTTCGGTTTCTTTTTGTAAAACTCGGAGTCTGTAAACGCCTGTCTTGGTTATCCGGTTTGCATCTTTCAGCCGGTATTTGTATTCCATGTTCTGTAATTTTTTTTTTATTATTATTGGTTGAATAAAGGATTAGGGCGATCATTTAATTGCCTTGATCCATGCCTTGTAATTTTTGTTTTCGTTTTCTCATTAAGTTGTGTTTCGGCCTTTGGGTGTGGATAAGGCCTTCTTTTTGTCAAGTTAATTTAAAAAAAAAAAAAAAAGCAAACACTCTTAGGACTAGTTCTGAGTTGAAAATTGCATGACCCGTCTTTAGTGCTTAGTCAATTTGTATGTTTTACTTGATTCGTAGGAGTTGTACACCTAAAATCTCCCTTATCAAACCTACCCTAAGCCGTAACATTACAAGCCCCAGGTTCTCTGATTTTGCTCCTTGACCAATGACTTCACCGGGATTGCCATTAGTTCGCTATGTGATGTGTGCCATCGTTTGTTTTTGTGTGCTCATCCGCCTTGCCTTGAACTTGAGTGTTGGAGTGACATCTTGTGAGGTGCTTTGTGGTCGTATAAACTCTGTTTGTTCCTCGCCCTTTGACTAGCTGAACTGTGTTGGGTTTGGGTATTGAGTGGTTTTGAACCTTTTGCACCTAATGTCATTTCAAAGCTGATGCTTTACTTTCTTGAGATTATGAATCTCGTACGGTTAAACCCTTAGTTGGATTTGCAAGTGAAAGCGAGCAAGTTTACTCCTTTATCTTTAGTTGATTCGCTTGAGGACAAGCAAGACTTTAAGTGTGGGGTGGTTGATAAGGTCGGTTTTTGACCTTATCTCTTAGGCAATTTCGTGGTTTGAACGGCAATTTTGAGCGTCTTTTGCGTGAATGTTTGTGTGGTTTTTGAATATTTTGTGCTTTTTATGTTTTGGATAGTTTTTATAACTTTTAGTATTTTTCGTGTTTTCTAGGGTTGTTTTTGTAATTTTTGTTTATTTGTTGTTTTGGTCCGTGGCGTTGGTGCCGTTATGTTCTTTGTGCCTGTTTTGGACAGGTATTATGACCCGGACCGGAAGTTAGTGCATCAGTGGCGAAGAAGAGTTCAAAATGCTGAAAATCAAGGTGGCACGGCGTGCCACAATTAGGGCACGGCGTGCCAATCCGGCATGCCATTCAGGAGCAGTCCAGTGGAGTGGCACGAAAACGTGCCACTCAGATCAGCGTGGCGTGCCAACCCTAAAGTCACACGGCACGGCGTGCCAACTCCAGCAGCACGGCGTGCCGCCTTCAGTTCTGTACGGCACGGTGTGCCAACTCCATCAGCACGGTGTGCCGAGCCCCGAAACCTGCTGTTGCCCTACTTTCATCTCTTCTTTTTGCTGGTTTTAACCTAGCCGTATAAATAGGTTATTTTCTGCGTTTCAAAGGATCTTTTTTTCCAGTCTTTTTGAGTGATAGCAAAAACTTGTAGTGAGGTTTTGAGCTTGAACTATTTGTTTGCTTCGAGTTTTGCACTATTGATTGGTTGTAGCTTTACTTAGAATTTTCCCCTTTTGCGACGTTCCTAGTTCCGACTCGAGTTCGTCTATAGAGGTACACCCCAAGCATCTTCACACCGTCGGAATCCGGTTAATCGGACCAGAAGGGCATAAGTTTTTCTTCTTCTCTTTTGTAATTTGATTAAGCTAGTTTTGATTCCACAATTTGATTGTGCTTGGTTGTAAACATTGAACTCAGTTCATCTTTCTCGATTAATACAATTGTTTGCAAGTTAATTTCAATTTTTATTCCTTTTCTTTATGCAATTCCTTTAATGAATGTCTAGTCTCATAAGATCTTAATTTAGTAAAGTTCACATTTGTGGCATTACCTAGATTGACACCTAGGAAACCATTAGTATTGACGACACTGTGGAACTTACATGCCCCTATTTTCTGAGCTTTAGAATTAGACCGCCTCTAAACAAGGAAAACCGGCTAAGGACTTAAAAGATCTAGATACGCTAGGTTGTATTATCGAAAGAGCATAATCAAGGATTAATTGTTGAGTTAAATTCATCTTTTGTAATTAATTGATAAAACCATCCCCATTAGTATTCATAGGTCGGTAAACCGCCAATTGATAACACAAAACTCAAGTGCAAAGTAAGCTGGGATAGATCAATTAGGAGTAGGATAGTTTAGCCGTTAATATAATCAACCCAAACTACATTCCGCCTAGGACACGCAAGGAACCCGAGTAGTTTAGTGTTTGCAGATTATTCTTTTCTCTGTGGGATCGATACCTGGACCAACCAGAATTATTACTTGTCAACGATAGGTACACTGCCTTAGTTGTGCGTTTCTAGGTTTAGTTTTACTACTACGCCTAGGACCCATCAACGATACCGGAAATTAGCCTTTCACTAATTGAATTTTCGCAAAAACTTGCAAAAGCAGGAAATTAGGAATTAATTCTGAAATTGTATGAAATCAAAACTGCTTATAATTATGAAATAAAAGCCTATTTATAGGCTGCAACGAAAACATATTCCTAATCGAAAACTCAACCCTAAATAGAGTTCTAAACAAATAAAGAAAGTAAAAACCAAAAAGGAAAAAACCGAAAAACTTCTCGGAAAGGCCTTAAAAACCATGATTTTCAGACCCGGACCGGTCATCGAACCGGTGAAGGGATGGATTCATGGATTTTGGATTAAACCGGAATCGAACCGGATTTAATAAATATATTAAAATATTAAAATATTTTTATTTTTATTTTTATAATATATGAAAATTTGAACATTTTTATTATAATTCTTTAAATTTAAGCATTTCAAACACAATATAGTAATTAAAAAAGCTCAATTTATGAAATATAGTTTTTGTAGTTACAATTAAATGTCAATTTAGTTTAAAATAATTTAAAAATACAAAATATATTTTATTGTAATTAAAAACACCTTAAAATAATAACTTAGATTTTATATTTAAATAATTTTTTAAAAAAAAAAGTCTGGTCGAACCGAAAAACCGGTCCGGTTTTCGGTTTTCGGTTTGTCTGTCCGGTCCGACCGGAAGTTGACCGGTTGTTGACCAGAGTGAAAACCGGATACAAACCGACCGGTCGATTTGGTCCGGTTTCACAACTATGTTAAAAACATAAATCGCATTTTTGAGACCCTAAACGACCTTTTTGGCCAAAAAGCAATGGACATCACAGTTTATGCTATGAGTTTTGATCGTTGGCCCATTTCTAATAAAATTAGGGTCCAAAAACGTGAAAAACTGATTACTGCAACTTTAACTTATTTACGGTTCTGTTACTTTTCCAAAAACAACAAAACTTGTTCTTCAATTGCATCAATCTGGTTTCCAGAATTATAGAAATTTGGAAAAAATGATGTAAACACATAAAATCCAATCCAGAAAGCTGCAAATAGATTAAGATCTATCAGAAATTACCTTTGGAGCTTGTTTCCAGTCTAAAGATCAAAGAAAACCAAGTCTTTAAACTTGAAATCCAAAATTAACCAAACTTGAACTTTGTGAATTCAATAGAGAAATTCCCAAATTCAGCTCCAAAATCCATGATTCCAACTACAAATAGGTCTCTGCTAGTATAGGTAAGGATTGGAAAATGATTTTGGCGGTGAATTACCGAGTTTAGATTAAGTTTTGGTAAATTGAGTTTGTGAAGTTTTGAGTTGGTGTTCTTCCTCTTCTCTGTTTTCTCTCTGTTTTTCTATGTTTTTCTTTCTGTTTCTTTGTTTTCCCTAATTCCCCGTAATACTCCGTAATTCTCAGTTTTAGAGCTTCCTTCAATCAAAAGGAAACTAAAAAATGTCGGTACTCTGTAATTTTCATTGTCAACCTCGCAAAGCTCCACCTGTCTCTGTTTCTAGACAAATTGGTGACTCAACAACACTCTTATGGATATAACAACTACATCCATATGGCTGTTCCTATACCCGTACGGGTATAGTTCCTTTTTCAACCCTATATTCAGATTTTCCTTAGATTTGGTTCAAGTTCGGTTAAATTGATATCATCGCTTCAAGACTTAGTTTTCTTAGAGATTCATACACTAAGGTTAATTATCTCGGCTTTCATCACAGAGGTCGGAAAAATCCGGTGCTCACAGCTGTCACAATTAAGGCACATTACCGTCCCAGCGGATGCAATTAGTGAGATCCAAACCTGAGTTTCCTCCCACACACTTAGCTCATAGGGGTCTATTTCACCCAGTAGCTTGTGTTTTTCTGAGTAATCCTCCTCAAGATATATTGGTAAATTTTGCAATATGATTTAATGCAATGATCCCTCTTGCTATTAAAAAAACTAAAATTTATAAATAAAATAAAATTAATTAATTAATTAATCTTCCTCTATAATTAATTTTATTTAATATTAATTTTATTTTTCAATAGTTTAGAAGAAATTTGACTTCATACAATAATATCTTTAATAAGGTCATCAAACGCTATTGTTATCAGAAAAAAAAAAAAAAAAAAAAAAAGGAATGTAAAATTTATACATCAAACAAACAAACATTATTTAGACTTTTCAAACATGCACCCATTTATCAAAGGACGGGATAAGAGAATCACATTGTGCCACTTTTTTTTTTTATTTTTTTGGCCACTTTGTCTTTTACAATTTGCAAAATTGTCATTTATCTTCTTTTTCCACAGGATTTATATATATTTGGTAGTAGGGTTTACTTCCAACTAAGTGTTGGGAATTAATCGCACAAAAAAAAAATATAATATAAAATAAACGCAGCGGAAAAACAGATTAATCCCCACCAAGGACCCATGTACATTGGATTGAATCGGAAGGAGGGTTAAAGAATTACCTTAATTCTTTGAAGATTGAATCAAGCAGGAACCAAAATAGCTTCCCTCTACGGTTGATCCACACGGAGCAATACGTCCACCACGTGCTAGCGCCGGATTTGAAGAACAATTCTTCGAACGAGAGAGAGAGAGATAGAAAATCAAATTTTCTTTTTGGGGTTTTGGATGAATTTCGGCTGGCTCTTCTTCCACCACTTTTTTTGGTCTGCCGAAAACTCCACTTTTGTTATATAAGAATTACATTAGGTTTAGGTTTTTTCTTATTTCCTTAAATAAAAAACACCTAATTAGTTAATTATAATTATAATCTAATACACCTATTAATTATAATTATAAATTAACCCACATAATTTAATATTAATTCTCACTTAATATTAAATCAAATCAATTCTCCATAATACACATATGTATATATATAATATTATAATTAATTATATCTCTATATAATTTAATTATAATATGTAGCATACTTTATGCAATATTAATCACATTAATATTTATATACACATACATAAATATATATCACTATATATATATTTATTCTCTTTCTCATTCATAAATTATTATCCAATAATAATTTATACCCGATAAGATGAACTTCATTTTGCTCTTGTGTGTGACCCCATAGGATCATATTAATTGGCAATAAGGAAATTACCATAATGTCCTTATAGGTCACAAGCGGACTCTAGCAAGCCATTACGACTACCCAATTAATATGATTGGAATGATCCAATACCTATTTATAGAATGTCATATTCCCTTTTGTCTCTTTGATATCATGATTAATCATAAGACATGGTACACTTGTCAATCTTATATAATTAATCATATGCTTTCTCGATCTCAAAGTAAACTGTTTAGACAAATTAATTGATACTCTTATCAATTATTTGAGCATGGCCATGCATTTAACAGTCTTACTTATCGAGGGGCCCAGTGATATCGCTCTCTTGTTAGAGAGGGACAAAATCCCATATCTGTCGCTCACATCCCAAAGCATGAGTCATATTGTACCCAACCACAGCCTTTATAACTACTCTGTTACAAGCAGCGTTTGACTGCGTCAAAGCACAACATGAATTCATCCCGGAATCCATGGTGACCTCAGGTCAAAGGAATCAGCTGATGACACTACTATAATCAAGATCAGTTGTGACACGTGACCATGAACTTGATCTCATAGTGGGTCTCCAGCAACATGTTCTCTAACATATTGCCCGTGAGTATAATCTGTATCTGTATACACTATATTCATCTTATGAATATCCATTATCACTCACACTAGTCTTAGTTTGTTATTATTCCCATAATAACAATCGACTAGGGAAATTTAGAATTACACAATTAATTCATGGATACATTATCATAAATACTAACATACAAATATATATGATAAAATAAGTCTTTATTAATGACTTAAGAAGATTGTTTACATAATCCAACATTGGCTTAGGGCACAATCTCTAACAATCTCCCACTTGCCCTAAGTCCAATCTCAAATGTATCTAATACCCATGGACCTAGCATGACCATCATGTACAGCTTGTGAAAGAGCTTTTGTTAGTGGATCAGCAACATTGTCTTCAGACGCAACTTTGCATATCTTCACATCTCCTCTTGAGATGATTTCTCTTATGTAGTGAAAACGCCGAAGTATATGTTTGGATTTCTGTGACACACTAGGTTCCTTAGCAAGTGATATTGCCCCATTATTGTCACACAAGAGGCTCACAGGATTCACTATGCTAGGAACGACACCAAGTTCTTCGATGAACTTCTTGATCCAAACAGCCTCTTGGGCTGCATCTGATGCAGCAATATACTCAGCTTCTGTTGTAGATGCAGCTATCGTGCTTTGCTTAGAACTCTTCCAACTTATCGCACCTCCATTCAGAATGAACACATACCCAGACTGTGACTGCATCTGATCTTGATCAGTTTGGAAACTTGCATCCGTGTAACCATTTACAACAAGATCTTCGTCCGAGCCTCCATATATCAAGAATGTATCTTTAGTTCTTCTCAAGTACTTAAGAATACTCTTGACAGCAGTCCAGTGACTATCACCTGGATCAGACTGATATCTACTTGTCATGCTCAAAGCAAAAGAGACATCTGGCCGAGTACATACCATGGCATACATGATAGATCCTATAGCTGATGCATAAGGAATCTTATCCATGCGTTGACGTTCTTCAACTGTCATAGGACATTGCTTACGACTAAGCTTTATCCCTTGCCCAATAGGAACATTTCCTTTCTTAGATTGATCCATACTGAACCTTTTCAGTATCTTATCAATGTATGTACTCTGGCTCAGGCCTATCAATCTCTTAGATCTATCTCTATAGATCTTTATTCCAAGAATATAGGCTGCCTCACCCAAGTCTTTCATAGAAAAACACTTTCCTAGCCAAGATTTTATTTCTTGCAAGGTAGGAATGTGATTTCCTATTAACAATATGTCATCGACATATAGAACTAGGAAAATTATATTGCTCCCACTGAACTTCTTGTACACACAAGGCTCATCTTCATTTTTGATGAAGCCAAACTTTTTGACCGATTCATCAAAACAATGATTCCAACTTCTTGATGCTTGCTTCAAACCATAAATGGCCTTTTGAAGCTTGCATACTTTATCAGGATTCTTTGGATCGACAAAACCTTCAGGCTGTGTCATGTACACATCCTCAACAAGGTTTCCATTTAGGAAAGTTGTTTTGACATCCATTTGCCATATCTCATAGTCATAATATGCTGCTATGGCAACAAGAATTCTGATGGACTTGATCATAGCTACTGGAGAAAAGGTTTCGTCATAGTCTATACCATGAATTTGTCGGTAACCTTTTGCCACTAACCTTGCTTTATAAGTCTGAATATTCCCATCCATGTCCGTTTTCAACTTGAAAACCCATTTGTGCCCTATTGCTTTAGCACCCTTTGGGAGATCAACCAAAGTCCATACTTTGTTGTCGTCCATGGATTGAATTTCTGACTTCATAGCATCAAGCCATTTTTCAGATTCTGAATTAGAGACAGCTTCCATGTACGTGGAAGGTTCATTCTCTTCTAACAGAATCAGATCATTTTCATTCGTGACGAGAAATCCATATCTCTCGGGCTCATGACGAACTCTACTTGATCTACGTTGGACTTGTGTTACTGGTTCTGACTCAACAACTTCTTGTGAATCAGGTTGTTCCATTTGAAACTCACTTTCAACTTGGTTATCCATATTTTCTTGTAGGTGTACTTTACTCCCACTGATTCCTTTGGAAATAAACTCTTTTTCCAGGAATGTACCACCCTTAGCAACAAACACTTTGTTTTCACTAGGATTGTAAAAGAAATAACCTTTAGTTTCTTTTGGATAACCAACAAAATTGCATTTCACAGATTTTGGTGATAACTTATCTGAAATCAAATATTTCACATAGGCTTCGCATCCCCAAATCTTGAGAAAAGACAAATTTGGTTTCTTACCAATCCATATCTCATATGGTGTCTTTTCAACTGCTTTTGATGGAACTCGGTTCAGTGTGAATGCCGCTGTTTCAAGTGCATATCCCCCAAAGGATAGAGGAAGATTTGTTTGACTCATCATAGACCGAACCATATCCAATAAAGTTCGGTTCCTCCTCTCAGACACACCATTCCACTGTGGTGTACCAGGAGGAGTTAATTGTGAGACAATCCCACAATTTCTAAGATGATCGTCGAACTCTTGGCTCAAATATTCACCACCTCGATCAGATCTAAGTGCTTTAATTGTCTTGCCAAGTTGGTTTTGTACTTCATTTTGGAAGGCTTTGAACATTTCAAAGGATTCCGACTTATGCTTCATTAGATATAGATAACCATATCTACTGAAGTCATCAGTGAACGTAATGAAGTATTGAAAACCACCTCTAGCAGTTGTGCTCATAGGCCCACATACATCTGTATGTATGAGTTCTAATAAGTCACTAGCCCTTTCACTGTGACCAGTAAAAGGACTCTTGGTCATCTTACCCATTAAACAAGACTCGCAAGTGTCATATGTTTCAAAAACATCTAGACCCAAAATTCCATCTTTATGGAGTTTTGAAATGCGTTTCTCATTAATGTGTCCTAGACGACAGTGCCAGAGATAAGTAGGATTCACAATATTTGTTCTTATCCTTTTGGTATTTATGTTATATACATGCTCATCATAACCTTCACTAAGGTTCAACAAATAAAGACCATCATGTAAATCCGCATTTGCATAAAACAAGTCTTTATTGAAAAGCAATAAGTGATTATTCTCAATAACACATTTAAATCCTTCCTTGTCCAAACATGAAATAGAAATGATGTTCCTAGACAAATTAGGAACAAAATAACAATTATTCAAAAGGAGAACAAGTCCACTTGGCAACTTGAGCTCGTAGCGACCGACTTCATAAGCAGCAACTCTAGCTCCATTCGCCACATGGAATTCTACCTCGCCCTTCTTGAGCTTTCTACTTCCTCTAAGCCCCTGCACATTCATACAAATGTGAGAACCACAACCGGTATCTAATACCCACGAAGTAGAAACAGAAGTAGAATGAAGTATTTCAATAACATGAATACCTTGATTAGCGGTCTCACCGCCTCTCTTCTTCCTCAAGTCCTCCAAATAAAGCTTGCAATTTCTGCGCCAATGACCAGGCTGATTGCAGAAATGGCATACGCCTTCCTTTGGAGGCTTTGCCTTGGTAACAGCTTTGGGCTTCTTTGCATCCTTCCCAAACTCTTTGGGTTTGTTTGCTTTACCCCTCTTCTTCTGGATCCTACCCTTTTGCACCATATGGATCCCTTTGGAGCTTGGCTTCTCTTTTATAGTTACTTCAGCGTTTTTCAGCATCCCATGCAGTTCGCTGACCGTTTTGTCCATATCATTCATGTGATAATTCATGACAAAATGGGAGTAACTCTCGGGAAGAGAATTAAGGATCAAATCCGTTGCCAACTCAGGTCTGAGTGGCGAACCAAGCCTCTCCAACTGATCAATGTACCCTTTCATCTTCAGAACATGGGCACTAACCGAACTCCCTTCGGTCATCTTGCACCCAACCAAAGATCTCAAGGTCTCATACCTTTCCCTTCTCGCTTGCTTTTGAAACATTTCCTTAAGCTCTTGAGACATCTCATATGCCTCAAATGTTTCCAGATCCTTCTGAAGTTTCGGAATCATTGATGCGAGCATCAGGCACTGTACATCAATCTGATCATTTTGATGCTTGTGGAAAGCATCCCTTTCAGCTCTTGAAGCTGTGGTGGGTGGAGGGTTAGCGGGCAAAGGCCCATCCAGAACATATAGCTTTCGCTCTTGCTTGAGAACAATTCTCAAGTTGCGATACCAGTCTAGGTAATTTGTTCCATTCAGTTTATCCTTCTCAAGGATAGATCGAATAGAACCGGGATTGCTTGTGTTGGCCATTTATCTACAACAGAAAATATATGCAAAGTTAATTACATAAGAGAATATAGCTCCCACTAAAATTATAAAACCCTTTAAAATATTTAAGTGGGTAAAAGACCCAAAATCCATACTTAACCATAGCACTGCTTTGGCATGTCCCTATGATTAAATATAATTTCGGTAGACATCACCATGTCAATTACATCATTATGTAACTCTTTTAATTTATGAGATGCATGATATCATATATCATATTTAATTTGTATGTTACTCATCTCATCCTTGCCTCGGGCTCAAACACCTTTTTGATTAACCCTTTAGTTAAACCAATTACAACACAATGAGAATCACCTTTTCTCATATTATTGCTTCGCTAAGGTCACAACATGCGTACCCGCCCTGGCGGTATACCATGATGCGAACATAGTACTTGACAAGTGTTATACGTAATTGGGTGGCAAAAATATAAACTTCATAAGTTTATTTAGGGTTTATAAATCCCGTGATTAAAATTTTATCATATACAAAACATGGCATTAATATTAAACTTTCCAAGTTAACATTAATCCTAGCATGGCATCCAATGTCATACATTCATCTAGCATGCATATTTCATACTAGGCAATGCATCACATGGCATCAAAATATAAAACATGCAATAGACTCGAAAAACCGTGTTATGGTATGGTTTTATCTACATTGATTTTCATAGGCCAATATGAAAATCAACAGGTCATTTCCTAGGTGGTTGCAACCATCGCATGGTCACAGCACAGCCGCACCCCTTGGATCCGTCTTCACGTCTTTGTTCCTTGGCATCATCTCATGGATTTACATATTTAACAAAATTGTATCCTATACAATTTTCTAGTAAAATAAGATTTACAAACAATAAATTGCATCCTATACAATTTATCTAGAAAATAAGATTACATAAATACAAACGACTCGCAGGCCGTATTTATAAAACTTTACATCCACCAAAACAAAAGGAAAACAAAAACATCCACAGGGTCCAAAACCATACCACAACACCATGCATAAAATTATCAACAATAATTTTACATCTACAAGATTTAGGGTTCAAAAAACTAAACACAATCTTATTGTATTTAAAAGAAATTGATTTGAGAAGAAAAGGTATAGAAGACAATTTCTACATGGCAGCACTAAGGGAACACGGCGTGCAAAACCAGTTTGCACGGCGTGCAACACTTGCACGCGGCCGTGTTCCTCGCTGTTACTCAGCGCATATGAGAAATTTCCGGTTGCACGCCGTGCAAAACCAGTACACGGCGTGCAACACACATTTGCACGGCGTGCAACACTTGCATGCCGGCGAGTTATGCACTGATTCTCAGCTTACGAAAACGATTTCCGACTACACGCCGTGCAAAACCAGTACACGGCGTGCAACACACGTTTGCACGGCGTGCAGTGCCTGCACGCCGGCGTGTTCTGCACTGAAAAACAATTCTGCGTCAATTTGTTCAAAACAACAATTCCCAAATCAATTCCAAACGTTATTCACAATAACAAAGAACCCTAAATCAAAAACATATAACCCTAACATGCAATTTTGATCTAATCAAAATAACAAATCCAATTCAATCAATGCACAAGTGGCTCTGATACCACTGTTGGGAATTAATCGCACAAAAAAAAAAAATAATATAAAATAAACGCAGCGGAAAAACAGATTAATCCCCACCAAGGACCCATGTACATTGGATTGAATCGGAAGGAGGGTTAAAGAATTACCTTAATTCTTTGAAGATTGAATCAAGCAGGAACCAAAATAGCTTCCCTCTACGGTTGATCCACACGGAGCAATACGTCCACCGCGTGCTAGCGCCGGATTTGAAGAACAATTCTTCGAACGAGAGAGAGAGAGATAGAAAATCAAATTTTCTTTTTGGGGTTTTGGATGAATTTCGGCTGGCTCTTCTTCCACCACTTTTTTTGGTCTGCCGAAAACTCCACTTTTGTTATATAAGAATTACATTAGGTTTAGGTTTTTTCTTATTTCCTTAAATAAAAAACACCTAATTAGTTAATTATAATTATAATCTAATACACCTATTAATTATAATTATAAATTAACCCACATAATTTAATATTAATTCTCACTTAATATTAAATCAAATCAATTCTCCATAATACACATATGTATATATATAATATTATAATTAATTATATCTCTATATAATTTAATTATAATATGTAGCATACTTTATGCAATATTAATCACATTAATATTTATATACACATACATAAATATATATCACTATATATATATTTATTCTCTTTCTCATTCATAAATTATTATCCAATAATAATTTATACCCGATAAGATGAACTTCATTTTGCTCTTGTGTGTGACCCCATAGGATCATATTAATTGGCAATAAGGAAATTACCATAATGTCCTTATAGGTCACAAGCGGACTCTAGCAAGCCATTACGACTACCCAATTAATATGATTGGAATGATCCAATACCTATTTATAGAATGTCATATTCCCTTTTGTCTCTTTGATATCATGATTAATCATAAGACATGGTACACTTGTCAATCTTATATAATTAATCATATGCTTTCTCGATCTCAAAGTAAACTGTTTAGACAAATTAATTGATACTCTTATCAATTATTTGAGCATGGCCATGCATTTAACAGTCTTACTTATCGAGGGGCCCAGTGATATCGCTCTCTTGTTAGAGAGGGACAAAATCCCATATCTGTCACTCACATCCCAAAGCATGAGTCATATTGTACCCAACCACAGCCTTTATAACTACTCTGTTACAAGCAGCGTTTGACTGCGTCAAAGCACAACATGAATTCATCCCGGAATCCATGGTGACCTCAGGTCAAAGGAATCAGCTGATGACACTACTATAATCAAGATCAGTTGTGACACGTGACCATGAACTTGATCTCATAGTGGGTCTCCAGCAACATGTTCTCTAACATATTGCCCGTGAGTATAATCTGTATCTGTATACACTATATTCATCTTATGAATATCCATTATCACTCACACTAGTCTTAGTTTGTTATTATTCCCATAATAACAATCGACTAGGGAAATTTAGAATTACACAATTAATTCATGGATACATTATCATAAATACTAACATACAAATATATATGATAAAATAAGTCTTTATTAATGACTTAAGAAGATTGTTTACATAATCCAACATTGGCTTAGGGCACAATCTCTAACACTAAGAAAAGCATGAGACAATCAATAAGTTACTCCAAAGAAGAGTTTGTAAATTGTGTAGATGATCACTTGTTTAAGCATAGTAAACAATAATTGAACATTCCTATATTGTTGTATATCTAGATGATCTAGCCTAGAGCTCAACCTAAGGAGGATGGATATAGTCAAAAAGCAATCAACAATTTAAATACAGAAGACTAATACAAGAACTATTTGACCACACTACTCTAATCCACCAAGGTGTTGTCTATTATGAGATAATATGGAATGTAATCAAGTATGTAACGGGATGAAAGTTGGACTTGAATAGTTCTTCCCTTCAATTCTATTACAATCTTCTGTCCATTAACCGTTGTTTTATCCGTTGAATGTTCATTTGAATGTTGTCTTGTCCACTGACTATGACATTTTAAATTTACCCTTTGACCTCTATTTTATCTACTGAATACTTATTTAGTCTATGTTCTATGCATTGAGTAGCCATTTGATCCTTTTTATATCATTTTGAACCTATCTCAACTAACATGTGTCCAAAATTATGGATCCTTAACATTTATTACCAGTCTTACTGTCCTAAAGAGACGTTTGATATAAGAATATTCCACCTAAATATAAAAGGAACATTGTCTCAATTTGAGACTTCTCGAAAAGGATAATATAGTAATTCTATACATTTAATTTGAGGACAAAAACGTAATGTATATTTTAAATTCTTTAATGTCCATAATGCCCTTCAAATTCATATTCCGATAATGCTTTCCAATTTAAAATCTTGAATTTTGTGAACTTAAAACCCAAACTCCATTAATTACTATTGCATTACCAATGTAGAGCCATGTGCACGACTTTTGGCATGCTAAACTCAATTTATGTTACGTTTGTCAATCTATATTGTGACGATTATGACTTAATTTATTTTCTTAATACTTTCTAATAGACCTGTTAATTGGGCGGGCTAGGCCGGGCTAGGGCCGGGCTTAACGGGCTTTTCATTAAAATTATATTGTCCAAGCCTTGCCCAGCCCTTTCTGTGGAAATGACGGGCTCGGGCCGGGCCGGGCCGGACTTGAAACCTCTCTTCCCATGCCCGCCCAATTGAACCCGCAAAATTTATTTTTTTATTTATCTAAAAAAATTTAATAGTTTTAAAATAAAATGTAAGTTAAACCAATGCCATAAAAAAGTTAAATCCAAAATAATCTAAATTTCAAACACAACAATATCCTTGAAAAAAAATAGCACAAACTTGTTCTAATATTCTCAAATACTAAATAAAGTCTGTATAAATGAGTGTTATAATTAGAGTTAATTACTTAAAAAGTAAAATATAAAGACGATAGGATTTAAATTTGTGGAATATGAAAAGCCTGGTGAGAGGCGGCAGTAGAGTTAATTACTTAATCAATAGTATTAAGATTTATATTTGATTAATAAATTATAATTTGTATTTAATATTTTAATAACCAATACATATATATAACGGGCGGGCCGGGCTACCAGGGCTTTATATTGTTTAATCAAGCCCAACCCTTTAGAATCCGGGCTTTTACGGGCTTGGGCCGGGCCGGGCCAAACATGATAAATGTATGTCCAAGCCCTCTAAAATTAGTGCGGGCTTGGGCGGGCTGAGCGGGCCTCCCGTCCAATTAACAGGTCTACTTTCTAATAAAAAAATTAAAAATTTATTTTATGCTTATTGAATATAAAGGATAAATATATAAATAATTTTTTTGGTGAAGCAAATTTTTAAAGTTGTATTCGTGGTTTAAAAATGTGTAATTGAACAAATTTCTTAAAGTATGTCATAATATGATTATTTAAACCTTTAAATTTAATTAAATCAATTTTGCTAAGAATTGCCCACATATGTTCATTAATTCTTTTTATTAATTATCATGAAGAATATGAAAAATGACTTCAATTTATATAATATATTCAAATATTTGAATTTGAATAACCATGGATGTTCATATTTTTATCCAAAAATAAAATTTATCTCTTACTTATAAGATTTTTCTAAATTAATTTATTAATTAGTATCTTCTTATGTATTACAGTGGTCAATTGGCACATATATTTTAAGATTATTAAGTTTTATTTCAGTCGACTATTTAATATCTTACAATTTATAAGTATATAAAAGTACAAATTATTCTGTTGGAACCGTTTGGTTAGAAAATATTTCACTTAGGAATATGAATGAGAATGGTTATTTCATTTTCTTAGTGTTTCATTTAATCAAATTAGGTATGGAAAGGGAATCTCATTTTTCAAGGTGCAGGAGTCATGATTGGTTCCCACCTTTCCACCATTACTCGTGATTGATTCCCCCTTAATCCACTAATTACCTATATATTTTTTTAATAATGTTTATTTTATTAGTTGGCTAACAAGCACACCCAAAAAAGGGTCACCCATTATCTACTAATATTTCATGAAACTTTTATTTTATTAGCTATTTATTCGTTAGCAAAAAAAAAAAAAAAAGGAAAAAAAGAAAAAAAAAAAAAGAAAACTAATATTTTTCATTCAAAAATGATGATGTGGCATATGTTTTTATCCATTAAGTATTTCAATAGTTTACCCATATTATTTAAGAATTTTACATCAAGATTTAGATATCTATCATAAATTTTCTTTATTTTGTAATCTTTTTTAAAATTTATAATCACTATTTAATTAAAAAATATTTGTACTTTTCGAAAATTTTCAAAATTTTTCGCAAGAGCCTATTGTTTTTTTACTAACTAATTCGAAAATTTTCAGTTCAAAATTGATAAAAATGCTCTCTTATATGTCATGATTTAATGCTAGTTATCTTTTTTTTTTTTTTTTTTTTTTTTTTGCAAATCTTTGAAATCACAAGTTCTCTTTTTGATAAAAAAAAAACATAATCCTTGATCTATTAAAGAATGGAAGCACAAGAGTGGAACCGCAAGGGTGGTTTTTTAAGTTTCCCCTTTTTAAATTTAACAAAAATACTCTAAATAAAATTTTTACACCATATACACACCAACATTTTCATGGTGGTGTGTATTCATTCTGAAAGTAGAAAAAAAATCTTTTATTATTATTTTTTTTTTACATTTCTATTACAATTTTTTATTATTTAATATGTATAGTATATCTTCGAACTAAAACCCATTATATTTTATTATGAATCTTGATCACTTTAAGAATTTTATGTAAAGATTTGAATACATTTCGACTCTTTTTGTGATTTTTTCCTTTTTTTTCTTATTTTGTTAAAAAATTACCCGTGTTATCAAAAGTTTTCAAGCTTCAACTCTAAGGTTTATTGTATTTTTATTAAACAATATACAAAATTTCAGGTCAAAAACTAAATGAAATAATGGTTTTTAGTAAGGGTGCACATAGTCAATAATAAGTCCATTAACAAAAAATTGTACAGTCTATTATCCAGCCAATTAGAATCCATCAACCACAAATTTGTTAACCTATTTTTTTTTTTTTTTTTTGGGTTGGTTAACATATATTTTGGTCGGTTAAATAATAAGTTATAAATTATCAATTTAATTTTAAAATTCAAATACTGCTAAAAAATACTTAAATAAATAAATAATTTTTAAATATTTTTAGCTTAAAAAATTATTTATAAATATGTATATTTATATGTGTAGATAAGTAAATATCTACATATATTGATATTATTATATCTAAATATACGTATAATGGCTTCATTTTTCAGTTTCGATCAACCAACAGTTTTTAAAATAAAAAATCATCACATGGGTTAACTTATTTTTTAATTTGGTTCCAATTTTGAAACTCGAATTCATTCACTATTTACTAAGCGTTAATTAGACAATTCAAATTGCTAACAATTCACAATAAATGCTTCTCAAAACAATTCACCCTCCGTTTCTATTTTTGCTCTCCTTGCCAGACTTTGACTTGACTTTGTTAACCGTGCTTAATGTTTTATAGTTTAGAGTCATGCTAATGACTTGTGCAAGTCTCCTTGCCATACTTTGACTGACTTTGTTAACCGAGTTTAATGTTTTATAGTTTAGAGCATAGTTGTGAAAATCGGACCGGACCAGCCGGTCGGATCCGATTCGACCAGAACCAGAGATCAGACCGGTCGGTTTCTATCTGGTTTTCACTTTGTTCAACAACGTGTCAACTGTCGGTCGGACTGGCCGGTCGAACTAAAAACCGTGAATCGGACCGGTTTTTCGGTTCGAGCATACTTTTTTTTTAAAAAAAATTTATTTATTATTTTGAGGTGTTTTTAATTAAAATAAAATATAGTTTGTATTTTTAAATTATTTTAAATTAAATTGGCATTTAATTGCAACTATAAAAACTATATTTCATAAATTGAGTTTTTTTAATTATTATATTGTGATTGAAATGCTTAAACTTAAAGAATTATAATAAAAATATTCAAATTTTCATAAATTATAAATATAAATATAAAAATATATTAATATTTTAATATATTTATTAAATCTGGTTCGTTTCCGATTTATTTCAAAATCCATAAATCCATCTTTTCACCGGTTCGATGACCGATCCAGATCTGAAAACCATGGTTTAAAGTCATGCTAATGACTTGTGCAAGTCTCCCCTACTTTGACCGACTTTGTTAACCGTGTTTAATGTTTTATAGTTTAAAGTCATGTTAATGACTTGTGCAAGTCTCCCCTACTTTGACTGACTTTGTTAACCGTGTTTAATGTTTTACAGTTAATTGATGGGTCATTTTCCTCTATTTCAGACTATTTTTTTAAGTTTACTTTTCCCGTTAAAAAAAAAAAAGTTTACTTTGACATTTGAATAGCGATTTTGACCCACTAATTTGGCTTTTTTTCTTTCACCCGTTCACATGAAGAATCAGATTCTCATACAGTTTTTCAAGTACAATATGCCTATTTATATTTTACACAGGATGGCAACTTTTACAAATATTAATAAAGTAATTTTCCAAATTTATAATTAATAGCAGTTTTTTCATCATATCAATATATATATATATATATATATATATATATATATATATATATGTGTGTGTTTGTGTGAGATACCATATTGATAATTTATCTATAATTGTACCGGTTCCAAGTCTTGATTTGATTTGTGCTGATATTTGGGAACTGAAACGATCAACCGGATAATTATTGATAAATATCTAAAAAATGCATGCATATTATATAATAACTTTACAACAAGTTTTAAAAATTGGATATTTTTTGGTAATTTTTCTTTTTTTATGATTTTTTTTTTGCATTATTAATTAATAAAAATATATCCACTTCCCAAAAAAATTCAAAACTTTCACACCAAGGTCTATTGTACTTAACGAACAAACTTGAAAAATTTCAGGTGAAATTTTGAAGGATGAGAGGGTTTTAGGGGAATGTATTGGATGATAGACCCTTGATCTATAAAATCGTCAAAACACGTGTTATGTTTTTGTACCTTTTGAAACATAGCCCTTAATCTGCAAATCGGTTAAACCACATGATTTTTTTTATATTTTTCCCTAAAATTTAAGCACGACAAAGCACTTTACAATTTTGGACTTTACCAAACTCAGGTTCGAAGAGACCAAACATGCAAAATATATATATCCAAGCGTAACTAAAGAGAGTGGACTTAATGGATACCCGGCTTAATAAATAGGTTTAGATAAAAACACTGAACACCATTGTTATACAAAATAAAATATATGCTATCAAACAAACACCAAGACTTCTCAAACAAGCACCTAAATATCACGAGATACGTGAATCAAATGGTTCCGCTTATTTTGTTGCAATTGTGTCTTTTCAGTCTTCAATTTGCAAAATTGTCTTTTATCTTCTTCTTTTTGCACAGGATTTATATATATTTGCAAAAGCATATGACAATCAACAAATAGGTTACTGGAAGGAAGAGCTTGCAAATTGTGAAACGATTAATTGATTGAACATTCTGATAACAGTATATCAGGAAGATCTAGTGAAGAGTTGAAGTTAAGGAGGATGGACACAGTCAAAACCAATCAAAAATTTAAATAAAGGATATAGTATAAGAATTATTTGGCAGCAACCCTATCTATTAGGCCGTGATCCTATCCACTGGATGCTCATTTAATTATATTATCCACTAAATTGCTTATTTGGTCATGTCATTCTCTTTTAGCCTTTATCTTATCTATTAATGTTCATTTGGTTGTGGTCTCTGTCCACTGAATACCTATTTAATCACTGTTCTATTTACAAATGCCTATTTGACCGTTTTATATTATTTTAGATTCACATCAACTAAGATTTGCTCAAAATTATGATTAAACTGCTAATTTGTGTTGAAATATGTCATAAATGATACAGCTATAGGCGACAAGGATAAGGTTAAAGCATATAAACCAAATGAAAATTCTGTAAATATAACACGGCTAAAAAGGTGTTTTGCGTACAGAAGACTTACAAGTCTTGCTGCTGCCCCACTACCTAGTGTGAAGTTTGATGTAAGATTATTCCACCAAAACATAAAACTAGATGTTTTATAGTCTTGCCAATGACTTGTGCAAGTCTCCTTGCCCCACTTTCACTTTCACTTTCACTGTCTTGTTAACCGTGCTTAATGCGTTAATTAATTGATGGGTCATTTTCGTTGCAGTTGATTTAGACCATATTTTTAAGTTGGAAACGTTATTCAAACCAAACCAGATAGCTAATCGATGAGGTTTTTGGTTTGTGGTTCGAACGATCGAACCAATTTGAACCGTTAGTTTAAACTGTATATTTATTTTTATTTTAAAAAATATCATTTAATTATTAATACAACTAATTTGTGATCTAACCAGCGGTTGAACCATCCGGTTTGCTGATTTTAGCACAGGTTGAAACATTTTAGATAGGGTTTTTACTAAAATCGTAATTTTTGATGTAACAGATTGGACCCATGACGGGTTTACAGTTTAATCGATCAAACCAATGATCCGGTTGGGTTCTGATAACATTGAGTTTAACGTTAACGTTTGAATAATGATTTTAATCCATCCCGTCCACTAGTTATATTATTATGCCAAACCTTTATTTTTAACAGTTCAAAAGAGGTGGCTGAGATTCAAATCCAGGTCACTCGAGAACACATAGTTCGCTCGCACTTAAACTTGCCAATTGGACCAAGACTAATTGGTTTGTGCCTGCCAGACTTGAAGAATCAAATTATCAAAATAGAAACTAGAATACGAGATACCTATTTATACTTTATACTGGGTGGCAACTTTTAGAAATATTAATAAATTAATTTTCCAATTTTATAATTCATAGTAGTTTTCATCATATCAACAAACTATAAATTTGATGCTTGTCGAAAAAAATAAAAATTCCTACTCTTGAAAACCAAAATCCCTAGTTATTATGGGGTAAGGTCAAGTTCAAAAAATTGGTTGAAGAAGTTTTTCTAAAGTTTAACAAATAAAAGTAAAAAAAAAATAGTGTGTTTTGTAAAATAACAAAAGTTAATCAATGAAAAATATATATAACAATAATTTCAGTTAGAAGGTAGATTCAAGTCTTGAATTGAACCACTTGATCATATAATAATAACAATAATAACTTTATACTATTTAAAAAAAACTAGTTATCACTCAAAAAAACATGATATCAGATATCTAGATATGCGTTCAGACACTTGTTTAAAATTGTTTAATTGAACAGGATTAGTAAGAACTTTTTTTTAATTATTTACCTAATTTCAAGTAAGTTTCAGAATTTAATTCAATCAAAAACATTAACATATTAAAAATATTCTAATTCTACTCAATAATCACACAAACATGATTATTTAAAGCACAAAAATTTAGTTCGCAGCATAGATTAAAAATTTATCCATAATAAATCATGTTATTTGCTACTTAGATCGAGAGAAATAAATAATTAAGTATTTAAACATCTAATTAGAAAATTAATGACAAGTAAATAATTAAATTAAGAATTCAATTAAATCATGCAATACGAATAAGAACAAAATAAAATTGATTGCTTAAAATTGATGAAGAAAAGTAGACACAAATGATTTCACAATTAATTGATTATTCCAAACCGAATTCCCCCAATCTAAAACTTAGAGTTTAGCTCTTTATGGAAAAAACAAAACATCAAAGAGAACATCTAGAAAGAACAACTAAAAATGGGTGAATTGAAAGATCATTCGTATTCTTGCTTTATTTTTCTAGGTTAGAAAAAATTAAGGAAAGAGACATAAAAGAAAATAACCCTAATTAGAATTTATTATAGAAATCTTATTTAATCGAGAAATAAAGTAAAAAGTATATGTTCACAAGTCGGGCTTGGACAGACTCAGGTTGGGCCTAGTGGGTCTAAGTAAAGAAACACTGAGCCTAAGCCCAGCCTGCCTTAAATTTAGGCGGTCGGACAAAAAAAGCAGATCCCGATAACATTAAAATTATACAATAATATAATATAATTTATAGAATAGTAGAGGTGGGCCTAGCCCGCCCTATATTTGTATTCCCCGGCCGCCCCTAAAATAAGCAGGCTTTTGTAGGTTTAGGCTCAGGCTCAGGCCTGAGCCAGACTTTTCAATTTTTATCTGGCTAAGCCAGACCCAAGGCAGGTGGGTTTTGGCGGGCCTATGTACCCATGGACAGGTATAATCGTAAACAAACTAAAAGTTGATACAAATATAATAAGTCTAATTAATAAGTTTTCTAATCCAATAAAAACACTCCACTGTTCGAATTTCCCTTAAACCACGATCATGAATTAAGAACTGTTAGCTTTTTAAGCTTCTTTTTTACATCAATAACACACCATAAGCCATGTTCATGGGTTAAAATTCATAGTTCACCATCTTTTGCACTTCAATCTTTAAAATTAATACTTTAAACTTCAAAATGAAATATGTTTCCAAAGCACCTACAAAATATAAAAATGAATAAATATAGAACTAAATAACGAATAACACAAAATAAAAAAAGATAAGTAAGAAAAATATAAGAATAATTTGCAAACTTATCAAAATTAAATTAGTATACGCATGTCATATGCCAAATTGATAATTTATCTCTAATGCTATATTTTTAACTATTTTTGTCTTTATTGGAATGATATCTTTAAACTCGATTCTAATTTGATTAAAAAGTATCAACTACTTTTAATAAAACTTCTTTAAAAAATGCAACATGCTTTGCCAACGTTTTTCCCACCCCAATTTTACTTGAGATAGCACTTTTTTTTTTTGGTGTGATTATACCTTGTACACACATATGACAAATTAGATAAATAGTTTATGATAGGTGTCACGTGAAGGAGAAGGATCCCAAAGGGCATTTAAATCCTCTCAAATTGAGTTTCACTTGAACTCAACTTGAGAAGTTATCTTTAATACATTTCAATCATAAACCACAAAATCAATAGTTAGGATTTAATTATTCACTAAAAATAACTAATTTATGAAATTTAACTTTTAAATTTCAATTAATAATTTTGTAATTAATCATAGAGATTACAGTATATATGATCTTTTGACTTAAAGATCGAACCACCCGTCACTAACTAGAACCACGTGGCTCTAATCATTAAGAACAGAGCAGTGCGGCTATATTATTCAAGAATAGAGCCGCACGGCTCTATTTTCCTGGGCAGAAACCCGAATAGCCTCGAAATGGCCGAACACGGTCGGTTTCCCGTTTTGTTTATTCTATAATGATCTACCTTTGCCAAATCACATCCGCCATGCTTAAAGTTATGGTTTTCGGATTTCTAATTGTGCGGATGTGAGATTTTTGGTTTTTTGGATTTCGTTTTTCTGGGATTCGGGGTCGTTCTGTGACGACCCCAACCTTTTATAGCGTGCAAAGGCGGAATTCGATGCACAAGGTCGGTAATCATCGAGCAACAACTACTTATTAATTATAAGTAAAGCCTTTAACTAGTTCTAATTAAATAATAAATAAATGATTAATAAATCTTTGCAACCCAATGTTTAAAATAAATCAATAATAAAATGGTAAGTCTACTAAGCCTGACATTCATCTAATCAAAATAAACTAAAGCCTAATAAGTCTCTCTTGCCCAAGTCCCGAATGCAGCAAGTCACGCACCATCAGAACCTGCAAAATCTGAAAAATTGTGCCACTGAGTGACGAGTAACTACGGTGTCCATATCTGAACACTTAAAACCGAACAGTCGATACAAGGCAAAAGCGGAAATAAATTTTGAGCGAGAAAGTTAATAAAATTTTCGAAACATTACAAATTAGGAGGATGGAAAACTTAACTTTAATAAAATAATCATTTAAAGAGAATCAATTGTGAATCATGCATACTTTATAAAACGAATTAAAATAAATCAATTGAAGAATTTAAAGACAATGCCAACCCAATACTTTAATCTAAAAAGATAGATCCAAAACCAATAGCTCAATATCATCAAATCGCAAATAGGACGGACGCTTGGGGAAAAACCGCAGTCCCCGAATCCCATAGTGGAAAAACCGCAGTCCACTCAATCAATCAATCAAACATGTCTAAGCTTGGCCAAACTCTCTCACTATCAGAGGAAAAACCGCAGTCCTCTTCAAATGAGAATGACAAGACCACCTACAAGGAAAACCGCAGCCAAGTAGGCCCATCATCGGCAGAGGAAAAACCGCAGTCCCCTACGCGATGAAGAGGTCTGACCACTCACGAGGAAAACCGCAGCCAAGTGAGTCCAGCATTGGCCGAAGCACAATGAAGAGGTCAAAAATAATAACAAGGGAAGACGCTGTCCATATGCCAGAAAAACCGCAGTCCGGCAATTCCCATATGCAAACCAGTAATAAAGAGCAAAAATCAACTCACGATCATAATCGAATAAAATCATCATCAAAAGGGCGCCACTATGGACTTATCCCGAATATCAATTTCAGAATCCAATGGACCAATTGTCCATCAATTCATACTTAACTTATCAAAACCAACAATTTTATCATATGCCATTCACCAAAATCAATCTTAATATCATTCTCAAAATAGGACAGCCTCTCGGTCCAATTTTCAAACGAGTGAAACCAATAGTTATACATACTCAAAAATTCTAAAATTTCCCAGAAATCAATTCCCATTCATTAGAAACAAAATCAATTCGAATCATGTAATTTGATAAAGCGTACAAAAAGTTATCCGCAAAACCGTGCAGCTGTTTGTAAACAGGGCAGATTTCGGATCATGGAAAGATAATTCGAAATCAAATAGCAACACTCATTCAAAAATTATAACAATATCCAGAATTAAACTTCAATGTATAAAGGTCAAGTAGAAACCGAAATTTCGCAAATCCGAGTTTGGTAGAAAAAGTTCTAGTCGAGTAAACTCTGACTGTGAAAAATTCCAAAAACAACTGGACAGCCTACTGCCCGATTTTCCAACACCAATATCACCATGATAAAAACGTTTTCTGCCAAAACACTTCAAAACAACCTTAAAGCCTAATGTCTTAAGAAACTTTTTCAAGGGGTAGAACCAGAAAAGACATTATAGATTGAGAGAAAAGAATTTTTTTTTTTTTTGAACATAAGTTGTTAAATCTGTAAACTAGCAGTGACAGATTTTCAAGGTCAACTTGAACGAGTGTTTAGAGCATGAAAACAGGGAATTAAGCAAAACTTCCTTCTACAACATTAAACTTCAAGATGTTAACTACAACCAGTAAAAATTTCAGAATTTTCTGAGCACTAGAAGTGGCTGGAAACCAGGTCACAAAATAAACGTCCAGGCTGCCAATTCTGAACAGCAAACACAACAATTCCTAATGCATACCCTAATCACCAATTCGACTTTAAACACCAAAATAACCATTCCAACAGCCCAATTACATGCCAAATAATGATGCCAAAGTAAATTCCAACCATGCGAAAACATATTTAATAAGCAATCGTTCCAATTTCACAAGTTAAACATCAACACTCAAACCAATTTCATCTTAGCCCTAATCTACCATTCAATTTCATGTTGATTCAAACATGGAAAGAGTAGTTACCTTGAATAGCTAAGACCTAAGCCACAACTTCAAATTGAGAGGGGTAGAAGATGGAGCAACCCAAAAATTCCAATTCCTCTTCAAGCTTCAAGTCCTTAAAAATCAATGAAGGAAAGGGGAGGAGAGTTTTCTTTGAGTTGTTGAATTGGAATCAAAGTTGAATGGGATTTAGGGTTTTGTGTTATAATGTGGGAAGGATTTCTACCCAAAATTCTAATGACTCTAAACTTCTTATAATACTAGGTTTTAAATTGGCAAGAAACTAAATTTAATCCTATTATATATTAATGGCCGAAATATACATGTGTATATTCCTAAATTTTTTTTTTTTTAACCCCATGAATAACACACACATAATAAAAAGCAATTAACTTAAATTAAATAAAAAATTAGATTATTTTAAATGAAAAAAAATATTTATTAAATATTCGGGGTATTACACGTTCAATCCAAATTGGATCCATTGTCCAGCGTTAGTAGACCCTCGAATTCCATGAAAGTCCTTAAGAAACATCGAACATGAGTAAAATGGTGATTTTGAAAAACGAGAAAACCGACTTCGGGTTCTGGGTATTACAGCCGTACGACTGTAGTGGTTAGAGTCGTATGGCTCTAACTACAACAGCACGGCTGTAGTCTCCAGAAGGAGACAGAATCACTGGATGACCCGCGCAGACGTCGTCATGTGATGCTATCTTCAGAATCAAAACCTTTTTTTTACATGTTTATCGTTTTCAGACCATAGATGGATGCTGAAAATTAAGAACCTGCACGAATGGAACCCCGAGTTCCGGGATAACAGACCTGCTAAAAGGGAAAAATATATATGAAACAGAGCCAAATCATTTTTCAAAATTGTTTTCCAGTACGAAAGCTACAGGGCGTTTCAAAACTGTTTTCCAAGTCTAGTCGGGCGAACTAGCCGAGTTCATCTGACTATCCCTTAAATACATGTCCTCACTCCTAAAAATCCCAATTCTATCATGCCATGAGTTTTCTATGTGTTTTTTATATAAATTGTGCTAACTCGTCTGTTTTGCAGCTTTTATTTCCTTTTATTTCACTTTGGATGTAATTAATAGATTCTCGTGTATGTTAGGCGTTTGTAATTTTTAATGCTTCGTGTATTTAAGCGTTTGTAATGTGAGGATGAGAGTTTTCCTTTTTATTCGATCTGGTTGTATAAGCCGTCTTTACTTTTATTCTTATGATTTCCTGGATGTATGATTTACTTTTTCCACATTTTATTTACTTTAACATCCGTATGATCATAGGTTAAATAATATAAGATAAAAATGGATAGGGAATAATAAGTGAATAAAATATGGCATTGAAAACTTATAAATGAATGGAAGTTAGAGGTTGAGTAGGTAAGTTGCCCGAACCCTGAATATCTAGACCAGGTATAGTTGTCTACTCTTAGTAGGAAGCTGTACCAAAATTTCCCAAATGAGCTGATCCGGGTGGTGACTCTGTCATTGATATTGAAATTTAAGTTTCGAGGTCCTTAAGTAAGAAAATGGGATCTTATAAAAATGCAAAATCGGTTTTCCAAAATTCACATTTGAAGTAAAAGGTTCTTCTACAAAAGAATTTCCAAACAAATCAAATGGTCTTCTTAAAGCAAGATAATCAAAACCCGTTTTCCAAAACAAAAATCCAATTCAAATATTCCTGGTTCGCTTCACCGCGTTCTGCTTTTCTTTATCGAAAAGGCCGTCCGCTCACAGTATCATGTCCGCTCACAGTATCATGTCATCAAGATAAAACCCCAAGAAATTCATGGTATAGGAGTGCAATCACCAATGGAAGATGTTGACAGTTGCACGCAATGCATGGAAGATTGACATCATCCTTTTAATTATGTTTTCTTTTATGGGTACAAGATCTCTTCTTTATTTTGCTTCTATTGTATATAAGATCTTTTTGCTCTAGTTTTATATTGTTGGCTTTTTCGGTTTATTGCAGTGAGCTAGCTAGAGTCCAAGAACTTAGTTTTAACTTTTTATGGTTTTATGTTATTGTATTTTTTTGAGTTTCAATTTCTATCGCAGTCTAAGCTCTGTAGGTTATGTACAATTCATTGAACAATCCTTCGTAGGTTATGTTTGATTCTTTGGGCTCAGTTGTAATTAAATTTTGCTTATTACTATGTCATTTCTTGACTCTAACAATCCTTTATTTTAAGAATGTGAGCCATAATTCAATTTCCCAATCAATTTGAGATGTTTTTGCCAATCTTGCTCATCTAGCGATCCTTTAAGATATCTAAATCCGAAACATCTGTTATTATTTTGGTAGTAACTCTCATTATAAAAAGACTATTTTGCTATCAAAATTTATTAAACTCTTGAACCCAATTTTCACGTCGTATGTAATTTTTGTAAACAAGGGTCATTATAGGCATCTTCAACTTGAATTAAATTTCATTTCTGATATTCTAGTAAAGAAATAAGGTTGCACGCACCAGCTAGGAGATGGAAGTATATCGCCCTGGGTCCTGCAAAGCAGAATAAGACAGCTGGTGGCCCAATAACGGACACTCCGATGCCTAAGTCAGAGAAAGGGAGAAAAGAAAAATGGTGAAGGAGAAGAAGAGTAAAAGATTACCTTTTAATGTTTTTGCATATTCTATTTATTCTTGTTTGGTGTACGTCTAATACCTTATTGGCTTCGTAGAATCTCTTTACCCAAAATACCCTTCTCGCATGTCTTAATTTGGACGGCCATACCCCTTAGTAACTTCCTGAACAAGGCTTGAAATCCCCTCTGTACACGTGGGCGTAGGATCTCAGCCAAGGTTAAGCTATTGCCTTTTCATGGAACGTGTCCATCTTATTACTTTTGTTACCTACTCGATTGGTTTGACACCCTGAATCGATACCTTTTCTTGTTGTTTGTGCTCGTGTTGGTTGATCTGCTCCTACCCTGTCAGACCGCGTGTACCTTAACCATTTGCGCTCTATGAGCATACTAAGCCTTCATGTCCTTCACTCGACAACGCGTGATCCTTTGCCCTGTGAGAAATTCAGTTGCTAAAGTGTTGTCAACCATAGGGAAGCATAGAAATTGTGTATTAGGTATACATAATAAAGCTTAAGGAGACATCAGATAACAAAGATAACAAGCACATGGGTAATGTGAATAAATCATTTGGTCTTTGTTTTATAATTTGACTGTTGACATAGCTTAGGATCACACGAGGAAATTCTCTATCACGATTCTCAGTGTTATTTGAATAATGCATCCACTTTTGCAATGAATAGATGATGCTCAGTAAAATTCTAGTAAACATGTAAATATCTTCCTACGTATCTTATTTGACCCCTTCTTAGGCTCCTTTTAAAATATCGAGTGGAGTTTCTGACGATTAGTGACATGGGTTATTATTCTATGTTACTATGTTTGTGGATGCAGGGATCTTTCTTTCAAAAGCTTTACAGGAGATCTTTGCATTTCCTTTTGTCTTTGTCCAATCTTCCCAATTTCCCTTAGATTGTCTCTGTAACTAGGTCAGAATACTATGTTATAATTCTATATTTGTTTTAAGTTCGAGCTTTTGTCTTTCATTTCTTACTACATTTTCTATCTTATTCGCTTGTTTTTATAAGATTTTGTTGACATGGATTTGTTTTTTTTATCAAATGTTGCAATCTTTTTAACTTTTTTAGATGTTCTTATTTCTTATGAATCCAACTTTTTTGTGCCCTAAATTCAGGCTTCTTGTAAGCATTAAATCTTGTTTCCAGCCTCAATTTTGTTCTAAAATGAAAATTCAACTTAGAATTAAAGCTATGGCCAATAGCAGAGCTAGGATTTTGAGTGAGTGGTGGTAAAAAGTTTAAATTACGTGTAAAATATACTACAACAGAAAAAATAAGTATAAATAAAATGTCATCTGTAGGACTTTTTTTTATAAAAGAAATGGATATATTAGTGGAGTGAATATCATAAATTTGTTACCAAAAAAAAAAAAAAAACTTTTTTTATATAATTTTTTTGAAAAAAAAAAAATTCAATTCTTCAACACACTTTAGCAGTAATTTGTAGATCATTTTCGAATAACGACTTTGAAACCCACACGTTGGCTCTTCTACAAATTAAATTCTACTCCGTTTCTTTTTTATTTCTTCGACATACTTTCGCAGCAATTTCTTGTCCCCCTCCCTCTCAAGCAATTTCTCTATTCGGGTTTCAACATATCTTTTCACCAAACAACACAAAAAATCCCCATAGACCAAAGGAGAGAACGCATTGATGGAATCCATGATCTCTTGCAAGCAACCCACTTGGATTTGGATCTCTTGGATGAGAAATTGAAGAGGAAAAGAAATACTAAGTAGAAACTCAAGCTCCATAAGATCGATCCTTTGTATTGCTTATCTTGCGTTTGTTAGAGGTTCTCTGAATTTCGTTCATTAATCAAAATTAAGTAAGTGGTGGACTACATTGATGATTTTGTGAATTGAGAGAATAAATTAACTTTAATTTAGAGACAGATTGGGCTTATGGCCACTACTTTTATAGTACAACTGTAGAATGCAGCTTTTTCTACCTTTTGATCATCGGACTCAACTGTGGTAAAAAAACATAACTTGCATCCATGGTGATAACAAAAGGTATAGATTAATAAACTGACAAGAGCAGATATTACGCACACCTTTTTTTTTTTTTTTATGGCCAAAATGTATAAATTTCTTCGTAAATAGTCAGAAATACAAAATTCTATTTTCATGGTTAGTTTTTAATTCGACAAGGTCGGGATGAGATTCGTCTTATCTTTATAAAATATCTCTTTTGAGATGGTATCGGCAGAATTATTTTATATGATAGACTAATATAGAACGTACGTGATACATTGTGAAACGAGACAATGAATGCAAACTGTAGATTTCTCCATGAATTTAATTATGTTGTAATATAGAGAAAATTAAGCACCATATTAATTTTTTTCTCTTCAGAAAGAAACAAATTTGGTTGCCTTTTCAATTAGCTGTCGACGAATAGTCAAAAGTCGTCCATAATAGCGACCGTATTGATATTGCTTTACCCCCTCAATTCAATGATAAACAGTTCCACCTTCACTGGTTGCCACACAATACTATATTTCATATCCTTATCTTGATTTAACTTGTCTGTCACTACGCGCCATTGATGTATGTTACCCTTGTAATTTCGCATTTTCAATAAAAATCTGATTGAACCGACAGAACATTTATAAAAAGTAATATATAAAATAAATAAATAAATAAATAGTAATATGTGAATAAAATAATCCTAATTTTTTGAAACTATTTGGAGAACCGAAATTAATGCGGTAGATATATAATTAATTATTGATACTGGTTAGTGTCCATTTTATATGAGCCCCTCCCTCCCTTCCTCCTTCAATACATTCACCCAACCCAATACAATTAATATCATCTGAAACTATGAGAGGATTCATTACAGTTTCTTTAGTATTTTTACTGATTTTAATCAGTAGCAGCAATATATCAACAAGCAAAGTTTCCGTTCTGGACAAGATCATGGAAGCGGCAAGTTATGGAAGGATTGCAGAATCCATTGGAGAAGAAGAGTTCTTGATGGAATCCTACCCCACCACCAGAAGCCTTGTTGATAAGCCAGAGATCCATGCAGCTAATGCTCTCAACCGAAGTCAAACATTCTGTGACCAGCTAAAATACGCCAACTGCACTAGAGCCCTTAAGGAAAAGGCTAATAAATGTCAGATCTACGATAGATGTAGACACTGACACAATTAGAAACAAAGGCTTATATGTATGTTTTCTTATAAACCGTCTAAATCAGACTACATGATTGTCTACTATATATTGCTGAATCAATCAGAAAGAACGTTCGTCTGCACACAGCAGCTTCAATATTTACTTTTTAAATGTTTTTTTTTTTTGGTATGTGTCTGTGTGTAAATCATCTAAGATCTCAATAAATCTCTTTTCATCCATTGGACCATTGCAAAACTGTTCTCTATATTCCTTACAGTGATTGTCAACTGGAATCTTGTCTCTCACCATATATATAATTACAATTTCACATACCTTTTCCTGCCAAGAATTATTGATAAGACAATTAATTATTATTCTTGTGTTCGCAAGCCAGCCATAAAAGAATACTCTGTGTTTATAGTGTGCCTTTAATGGAAGCTTAAACGGTTAATCAAGGAGTCATTGGGTTTTTTTATTTATTTATTTTAAGGTTACTTTGATAGAAAATCTAACTTTATTTATCAATTTGATTGTTTAACTTGTCCAGGTTGGATAATAATCAAGCCAAAATGACATGCCTTAACAACAGAAATATTAATAGGTGGAAACAAACAATTAATTGTACAATGATGTGTCATTTTTTTTTTTTTTTACTAATTTGACTTAAAATATATACTAAATAATACATTAAATTGATGAATAAAATTAATTTTATAATTTATATTTAACCGCAAAATTATACTGTTTATCCAGAAAATCATATTATATTATATCCTAGTATAGTAACAATATTGAAAATATCAGCAGAAAACGGAAGGTATTGTACTGTAGATTAATAAATTATTCCATTACAATGTAGGATAAAAAAACAAAAAATTAAAGTAATAGATAATGTAAAAGGAACGAAAAAAAAAAAAAAGTATTCTCTCGGTATCTCTAACGAAATTAAATCATTGGGTAATTCATGCTTTAATAGTTGATTGGAGGGGTAAGAAGCTATTTCATAAACAAGGTTTCGGATTTCATGCTACATTAAAAACAAAAAAATACTACATTGAAAAAAAGAAAACCTATTCGAAGAGCTTCAACTCTTATCATAGATTTATTTCAACCCGAATTGTCTAGACAAAAATAAAAAAGTATTATATCTTTGTTTGATGATCTTCTCCCAGTTCCATCTCTTAAATTTGTGTGCTTTTTGTTTAATATTTCTTATTGTACGAAGTTTGATAGAAAAATCCTATTTAAAAAAACCTATTCGCTTAGATTTATTTTATTTATTATTTGTCATTTGACTCTAAAAGGAAATAGATATAGAAGTGTTTGGTTAGGATTAGAAAATAGCCAATGATTGTTATTTTACAAAGAATCGGTTGTTATTTCTTAGAAGTAGTAAAATACTATGGTCTACCTACTATCATAACGTTTTCTTCTTATGTGATAGGCGTTTATTTTTTTTGCCCTCTTAATACAATCTAATTAACTAAGCAATTCATTGACAGGGTTAAAAAATGGTCTAAAATCACAATAGAATTAACTAAAATACGAGAGAACTTTTAACATTGATGATAATGATAGTAGGTAGGTATTTATCATCTCTATTTTTTGTAAAAAAAACATATAGTACTCTCTCGGTATCTCTAGCGAAATTAAATCATTGGGTAATTCATGTTTTAATAGTTGATTGGAGAGGTAAGAAGCTACTTCGTAAACATATAGTAGGTATTTATCATCTCTATTTTTTGTTAATTTGTTTTATATAGGCATAATTATAAAACTTGTTCTAGGCTGATTTTAACCGTAATTTATGGACATACAGTTAGAAGGTGAATTATAGGATCCAATTGAATATCTGGCAAGGGTCAAGATCCGGATCAAATTTGTGTGGTTGAGTTATAAAATGTTTAAAAATGTTGACCAAGTCTCCTAGTAAACTCATATTGACTTGGTCAACTCTTGTCTTCAACTTGTGTCATACGCCGGCGGTGGCTATTTGTTAATGGCAGAGTGAAGACTTGGACCTTTTAATTGAAGTTTTGCAGCACCAAAAAGCATCACAAGGTAATACCATAATCATCATGCTCCCCTCCGCCTTGTTCCTTTTCAGTCTCCTCCTTTGCACCTCCGCCGTCAACAGCCAGTCTTCTCCTCCTCCTTCTGAACCAATAATACTTCTCGATTGCGGCAGTACTTCATCTTCTTCGGAATCAGAAGATGGCCGCACCTGGCTTGCCGATTCCAATTCCAGATTCCGATATTCCACCTCTGCAAATTCATCAGAAATGTTGGAATTTGATTGCAAAATCTGTAATCATATCTTAGATATTCATCAAGTTTGTTAGAAAAATAAAATATTAGATTTTTAAATTCAAATTTGATTTAGTTGTTATGCTTTAGATAGCATTGTAAGCCTATAAATAGGCATTATATTGTTCTTCAATCAATAGAGTGAGCCACAGGTACTGCATTTGCAGTATTCCTTTTATGAAATTCTATGTTTATGCTCTATATATTTCATCATGGTATCAGAGCTATCTTCTTGAGGGACCTGTGAGTGATCCAAAAAAATAAAGATCAGAAAGTTTGCAAGAACAAAGCACATTAAGTGATGCAAGCATGTGTTGATGAAGAAAAGCTGCAAAATGAAGATACATTATTTTGAAGAGACCGACATGTCTCAAAACTGTAATATTATTTTGAAGAGACCGACATGTCTCAAAACTGTAATATTATTTTGAAGAGACCGGCAAGTCTCAAAACTGTGACATGATCCATGCCAATGACTTATACCGATGACTCATGCCAACAACCCATAACTATGACCCATACCATGCCCATGACCCATATCTATAACTATGACCCATAAAATGACCCACAACAATGAACCATGACCCATAAAATGACCCACAACAATGAACCATGACCCACAAAAATGACCCATGACCCATAATTATATCCAATGTTTTTTTTTCAGCTACAAAGTCAAGAATAAGTACTTCAGCAAGATTCAAAAAGATAAACAAAAGTTTGCAGATTTTGAATCAAGAGGGAGTGTTGGAATTTGATTGCAAAATCTGTAATCATATCTTAGATATTCATCAAGTTTGTTAGAAAAATAAAATATTAGATTTTTAAATTCAAATTTGATTTAGTTGTTATGCTTTAGATAGCATTGTAAGCCTATAAATAGGCATTATATTGTTCTTCAATCAATAGAGTGAGCCACAGGTACTGCATTTGCAGTATTCCTTTTATGAAATTCTATGTTTATGCTCTATATATTTCATCAAGAAACTTCAGCCACCGAACAAGACCCAACTATTCCTTCCCATATTACCTTACATGACAGCAAGAATTTCACTGTACAAATTAACTTATGCCTTCCCCATCTCTCCTGGTCCCAAGTTCATCCGCCTCTATTTCTATCCTGCTACATACAAATCCACATCCACATCCACTAGTTTCAACACATCCAACTCCTTCTTCACTGTCAATGCCAACAATTTCACTCTTCTTAAAAACTTCAGCGCCTCTCTTCATTTACTCGATTCTATCCCTGAACTACGAGTTGCTTTTTTAATCAAGGAATTCATTGTTACTGTGCAGGAAAATCAAACTCTCAACATAACCTTTACCCCATCTCCGAAATCTCTTGTTTTCATTAACGGCATAGAAATAGTTCCTATCCCTGATAATCTGTACATAAAAGATATGGATTATCCCTATAAACTTTTAAACTACAACAAGCAATTCTATTTCGATAAGCCGACTGCTATTGAAACTATTTACAGGCTGAATGTTGGTGGTGGTGGTGGTAGAGCAAACGATACAGAATTGTTTCGGACATGGAGCGATGACACGGATTATATCGCTGGTGTACCTGGTATTGTGCATAACTCCTTGGGCACTCAAATCAAATACACACTGACAACGCCATCTTATACAGCACCTGACGTTGTTTACACAACTCTACGTACAATGGGTCCGGATCCTAAGGTTAATCTGGGATACAACCTCACTTGGAATTTCACAGTTGATTCTGGGTTTTATTATCTTGTGAGGCTACATTTTTGTGAGACTGAAAAATACGTTAATAATACACACCAACGAGTATTTTTCATATTCATCAATAGCATGACAGCCGACGAAGCTTTCGATCCTTTTCATCATACTAAAGGGAATGATATTCCGGTGTACCAAGATTACATTGTTAATGTGCCACAAGGAAGCCAAAGAAAGCGGGAGTTGTCGCTGGCGCTTCACCCCAGATCAGATGTCATTTTTGCTGATGCACTCTTGAACGGCCTTGAGATTTTCAAGTTGAACAAATCAAACGGTGATCTCTCTGGACTCAATCCCGTACTACCTACGCCACTAGAACAACCTTCACCCTCAAGGGATAAAACACAGAGTAAAAGCAGAATTTTACCAATAATTGGTGCTGTGTTAGGGGGTGTATTCATTTTATCTCTTGTTATATTTTTCTTTGTCTATCGGCTGAAGGCAAAAGGGAAGGACACCCGGACTGCCCACCACAAGTCTATATGGTACCCATTCTCCTACACATCCACCTCCACTGCTACATCTGCCCTGTTACTACCAACAGATCTTTGTCGTCAATTTACAGTGGCTGAAATCAGAACAGCGACAAGAAATTTTCATGATGAAAATGTTGTTGGTTCTGGAGGTTTTGGTACGGTGTACAAAGGCTTCATCGAGAATGGTTCAATTCCGGTTGCTATCAAACGGCTTGATCCATCATCGAAACAAGGTATCCGTGAGTTCCATACTGAGATTGAGATGTTGTCCAAGCTTCGCCATGCTCATCTCGTATCCTTGATTGGATACTGTGACGATGAAGATGAAATGATCCTTGTATATGAGTTCATGGACCAAGGCAACCTTCAGGATCATATGTATAAAGCAAAGAAAATCCCTCTTCCATGGAAGCTAAGGCTGCAAATCTGTATTGGTGCGACAAAAGGGTTACATTACCTTCATACAGGAGCAAAGCACACCATCATCCACCGAGATGTGAAGTCATCTAACATTCTTTTGAATAGCGATTGGGTGGCTAAGGTTTCAGATTTTGGGTTGTCGAAAACAGGTCCTACTAGTGAATCCCAAACCCATGTGAGTACTTTTGTTAGAGGTAGTTTTGGGTATCTTGATCCTGAATATTACCGCAGACAACAACTCACTGAGAAATCAGATGTTTACTCATTTGGGGCGTTACTACTAGAAGTAGTACATGCTCGGCCACCTATAGTCTCAACAGAAACAAAAGAACAAGTGAACTTAGTTGAGTGGGCAAGAAAATGTTATAAGAAAGGAACCATCAATCAAAATATTGACCCACAGTTGAAAGGCGACATAGCAACAGTTTCATTGAACAAGTTCATGGAGATTGCTGAGAGTTGTGTTCGTGAGAAATCTACAGAAAGGCCAACAATGGGTGATGTTGTATGGGGCCTTGAATTTGCTTTGCAGCTTCAGGAAACAACCGAGAAAAATGTGGATGATGGTGATGATGTCAATGATGACACGCAGAAAAGCTCATTTCCAGCTTACAGAAGAGTGATTAACACGGACGATGAAAACCTATTCGCATCTTCTAGCGCACCAACACTAGGTTCAAGGGCTACCTTAAGTATTAGTGAGAGTAGTATTAGCAACAATGATTTTGACGGGGCAAGACCAGAGAATGTGTTCTCTGAAATAATGAATCAAGAGGGACGTTGACATATTAGAAACCATTCTTGGATGATATATCATGTAATTTAATAGCACCTATAGATTAAGTCGAATGAATCATTGTCATCCACATATTCCTTATTTTTAATAAAGAGTTTGTTGTGAATTCTATTGTATATTAGCAGCGAAGAAGACAAATTTATAAAGGAATAAAACCTTCATAATTGGACTGTAGATGCTGAAATAGTTCTTCCTTAAGTGAACCCCGGAGTAGACGGGCCCCATTGTAATTTAATTACTAAAAACTTCATGAAGTTGGTGGTGTATTTGTCTCAATATGGCTATGGTCAATGGCAGTGGAATGGTTAAATCTTCTGCAAGTCAATATTATGATAAAAAGAAAAAAATGGGCTGTGAGGGTGAGAGAATGCAATTTGGTTCTTTGGTTAGCATCTCCTTAATAGACAGGCTATGAATTGAAGCGAAAAATTCAAGTGAAAATTTTTCCAAATTGCTGACAGTAATTTGCAAAATAAACCTGGCCTAATCATTCAACATCCTAATTAGCCAAAAGCAGTCAATTGAGCTAGTTTCTTTCCCTCTATAATTTGAATTTTAACTATAACCAGCAGCTGGAATCAACACCCATCAGTTAATTGGAAGCCAAAGGAATCGAAACCATCAGTAAAACTCAATAGTTCATCATTCAATTATGCTCAAAAACCAACCACGACAATCGACAATCATTAATTCCTGGTTCCCAGAGTTAAGGAAGATAAATCTTACCTCCCTGCTATTGAGAAGTTGTGATGGGATGGCTTAGATGGTGCACTGAGATAATTACTAAACCTGTTGATTATGCACGATGTTGGAAGTTAGCTTTTTACAATTTGAATTTCACAAAATTGACAAGAGTAGGAATTGGAATAAATCTGAAAATATTATTAATCATCAAAACTATTCCATTACAAATTACATTATAGCTTATTTATAGGCAAACTATTCTAAATATAATAAAATTCCTGAATAATCAAAACTTCTAAATAGTATAAACTTCCTAATTAGATTAAATAAGAAAAATACTAAATAAATTAAAATACAAACAAAATAGGAACACTTATCAATTTAGGATGCTTAGAATAAAATCCATTCCTAATCCAAATTAGAAAATAAATAAAGTAAAGATACAATCTAAAATATATCTTTAATTTCTTTCAATTACAAGTAACCGATTCCAAGTTAAATTGTTGATCCTTTATATTACTTGTAGCCTACATCATTAGATCTCGAAGGTGACTACAGGTGAAGTCGTACCCTGAAATTTGATTGGCTATAGCTGCTTTGTGAGTAGTGCACCGTCCGATCCAATGTCAAATTTAAAAATCTCTAAAATTGATTGGAATTCACGGATTTGCTTAACTAAATCTACGATTTGAGGAATAAATATCCAAAATTGGATTGTCCCAATAATTTCATTCTACTCCAATTCGGGTTAGTCAGATTTGGTTCCAATCCTATTGGTGTTAGGATTTGGGTTCACTCCAGTCCAATCCAAATACATAAAATAAATAAAAAATAGATTTTTTTTATACAATTTCAAATAAAAACTACAAACTCAAAATAACATCTACCAAAATATTATAAATTAAGTTGGCTTAGTGGTTAAATATATTGTAAAATTTTTAAAATTAAATAATATCTTTATATATGTAATATGAATTTAATACTAATAAATTCTCCATTTTTTTAGTCTGGTCCTCGATCCGGTTCTACATAAATTTTGGTGCAATCTAGTGCAGTTTTTTTTTTTAAAAAAAGTGAACAATGCAATCCAATTCTAAATTTTTTTTCTCAAATATTCGATCTGGTCCAATACATTCGGTTCTCATGTTAAACTCTATTTATGAGAGTGAGAAAGCCAAGAAAGATCGTTTTCTTTGGCTGGAGAGAACAATTTTCAAACGAACAAAGAACAGATATATCAAGGTATTATAGTAAAATTTACATTTAATGATCGAGTCTAATTGAATTATCTCATAATGTGTCCCTTTAGTCCTGAGTTTTAATTCCTTTATGAAAAATATTAAAAAGTTAAAAAATATTCAAACATGAAACTTGGTAAAAAAAAATTGAATTGGATTCTGTTAAAATTTGTGATTCACTGTGTAAACTTTATTATATATAATTTTTTACATATCTCAATTTAATTTCATCAAATTGTCAAATGATCTTTCCTGTTTAATTCTGTTACTATTTACTTAAACAACCTCAATCATCTCTATTTCATATGTGGCGCTTTTTTTTTTCTCTCTTCTTTCCTTTTATTTTCTGTCCTTGTTTTATTTTATATATATATATATATTTTTTTTTTTTACAACCATCATTCTTTCTAAGATCAAAGATCAGGGACGAAAGTTGGCCTTAATGATCCCATGGTGCCGAGTGGAAGGATAAAAGTTACTATAGGGATAACATGCTGATCTTCCCCAAGAGCTCACATTGATGGGAAGGTTTGGCACCTCGATGTCGACATAATATTGGATATTAAAGAGACTTGACCTTTAAACTTTTGTCCAGAGAAAAATGCAAAACCAGAATGAATCTTAGTTCTCTCGTTTTATTAATTAGTTATTATTTCTTTTTTTTTCCCCTTGTTGTTCGTTTTAGAAATTGTCACAGATTTTATCTTTCTCATTTCCTTAATAATTTATTTGCGATAATCTTGTTCGAGTAAGCTACAATTAAGATCACTCATCCCCTTTATGTAAAGATATTTAGTGAAAATCAAACTTGAGTTTCCTCACACAAACGTAGTTGGAGTTGTGAGCCAAACTGTAGCTCATAGGTTTCTACTTCTCTTTGAGACTACCTAATAACACTTCTAGTTTCCTTTAAAAAAAAAAAAAAAAAAAAGCTTAATTTTGTTCTTGTTCTTCTTTTCCATTTAATGCTTCTAGTACAATTTTTATTTTTAAAAATTTTATTCCATAAATTTATTCACCACGAGCTAGACAACTTGAATATGATAATACTAAATATTCAAGTAAAATTGTCGTTTCTATAGTAAAAAACAAGCTCTTGATCACAGTAATAATGATCATCATAATACTTGATGCAGAGCTAATAGCAGATCACTTTTTGGGCCAAATGGAGAAGAAGAAACAGGCTCACAGGTCCAAGAAAGCAAAGAAGAAAGCTGAATAGGGTTTTCTGTTTGCTTATTATGATTTCTATCTAGACTACTAAAGAGGGATATTACCAATGATATGAAAACCGGACCGGACCGACCGGTTCGATCGGTTTTACTGCGAACTGGCCATAGGTCTGGTCGGTTTAATTAAATCTCCGGTTTACTAGAAAACCGGAGTTGACTGGTTCGAACCGCGACCGGTCAAAACCGGTTTTCTTGACCAATGCTAAATTGAAATTGAGAAAATGCCAAAAGTGGGATTTGAACACACACCTTCTCATTTGAATCTGACATCTTAGACCACTGGGCCATCCTCACTTTATTGATGGGTTTTACTTAAAGTTTTAATATATAAATTAAATAAAAAGGTATCATAAAGAAATCATTTTTATGAAATTATTTGCTTATATCAGGAAGTGGTAAAGTCAAAATGACACTTTCTGTCCTTAATCTTGAAAAATGTACATGAAATGAATTTGAATTTATGAATTTTGCATAGTATAATAAAACTGAATATTCTACCATTTTGTAAGTTAATTTCTGATTCCAAATCCAGTGCACTGCTTGCTTAATCTAGTAGTAGTACCTTTGATTCTTTAGTATTGCCCTTGCTATTACTAGTCTCTGTTTTTGCCCTTGCTATTACTAGTTTATTTTTATTATTTAAGGCTTGTATTTGATTAAGTTTTAAAATATTTTTTGAAGTTATTTTGAATATTAAACATTTGAAACTTATATTTGATGAATTTATACATTTATTTATTATTTAAATAATATTTTTTTCCAAAAAATCAATAATCCGGTATAACCACCAGTTAAATCCGGTTGAACTGGTTGAACCACGTACCAGTAGCTTCACCGGTTTGATATCCGGTACGGTTATGATAACATTGGATATTACTTATACACAAATTAGGAGATAAAAACAATCTTCAAAATACAATATTTCTAAGTAGAATTATCTTTTCTTAACCTCATCATTGTCAATTTTGTTATTTCAGAATTTATTCTTTTACTTGTTTGTTTTGGATTAGCTTTCCTTTCTTGTCTAGGGTTGCGTTTAACACCCTATATAAGTGTTTTTGTTTCTTTTGTTAAAGGAATACTTCAATTTTGATAATAGATTACAGACTTTTGTTCTTCAATTGCATCTGGATTACCTAGGAATTAATCGTTAATTTGCTGCATTAATAATAAACTTTGAAAAGTATAGATTGAAATATATAATATTTTAATTAATATGTATGGTATATAATTTCAATTTTCATGACTGATTATCTATCTAATTTATATTGTTCTATGTTTTGTTTCGGTTTATAACTTCACTTCATTAGTTTCTAGGCTAAACAATTATTAGTCTATATATTTTTACGTATTACACTAGTTAATCCATATATAAATTTTAAGATCCTTAAGTTTTGTTTCAATGAATTTTTTAGTCTTCTCTTTTATTTTTGCTTATAAAAGGACAAAATTATCCTTGGTTATAGGTAACAATTTATCTTTTAGTTTTTAAATTTAATTAAAATATTTCTAATAAAATTTTTTATAATATATATACACACCAATATTTCTATTCTTTTATACATTAGTTATAAAAAATTATTTTTATTATTTATTCTCTGTAATATATATTATACTTTTTATTAGTTTAATATAAGATCTATAAACTAACAATAAATATTTTATGAATCTTGTTAATTATTTTAAAATGATATCTTTTTGTTTATTAATGTCATCTATAAGGTATATTAGAAATGAAAGTTTGAATTTATAATTTTATATAGTTCTATTCCTAATTTTATAGTTTTTAAAATATTTTTTTATTTAGTTATTTGATAAGTGTATTTTATATACTTATTTTACCTTTGTTTTTGTGCTCTAATTGAGTTGATTTTATTTATTTAAGGCATATTTTACTTCCTTTTTATGTATTTTCCTTGTTAGGACCCCTAACAAGAGAATGGAGCTAAAAGTGCATGATAAAGGAGCAAAATTGACTTAAAACAGCCCAGCAGCAGTCCTAAGGCATGACCATGCCTTGGGAGGTGCTGATTTTGGAGTTTTAGAGCTGGTTTGGTGTTTTGGGCCTGCATTTGTGATGGGTCAAAGAGGAGCTGCGGGTTTATCTAAATGGAAGAGAAGTAAAAGTCTTTTGCTGGGATATTTTCCTTGGTTGTTGACTCCTATTCTAGTAGGAGTTCTCTTTTAGTTATTTCCTCTTTAAAGAGTTGTTAGACTTTTATTGCAATTCTATTTCCTTTCTAGTTTTTAGGATTTAAAAGGGGGAATTTCAGCAATAGTTTGGGGGAGTTTTAAGTTTTTAGAGTTTAGTTTTTCAGATTTTTATTTTTATTTTTCTCTCTTAGAAGAACGTATTGGGAGAACGTGTTCTTGGAAGCTAGGTTTTGGAGGAGCATTCATCTTTCCACCTTAACGATCCCTATATCCTTCCATCAACCACTTTGATTCTAGTTTTCTCTAAACCCTTCTCTTTACCATGTTTTCCTTAATTTGTTTGTGTGTTATTAGTTTAGCGATGAACTAATTCCACCATAGCTAAGGCTATGGTGGATCTTAGCAATTGCTCCATGTAATTATTTTATAGTTAATGCAATTTAATTCGTATTATTTTTCCAATATTGTGTTGTGTATATTTAATGCTTTGGATGCGTGACCATCAATTCCAATGCTCATAGTTAATCTATAATTGACCAAAGGACTAGATTAACGGAATCACACAACACGACTTTTGCATGACCATTGCTCTAGTGGCTCACTAGTTAGTGCTAGGATTTCATAGACTTAATGCTTTTTGGCTTGATAGCTTAGAACTGAGGGGTTTAAGTGTTTAGGTTAAGAATTAGAATTGATAGCCCTAACCGGTATTGATTATTTATGGAAATCGCCATTTCGGAATTTAATCGGATTAGTTGCATAACTTAAAATATTATTGGAATTAGTGCTAAGTGAAACCGGACGCCTTAGTTAGCTTCCTCATTGAATTTCTCTTATATAACTTTGTTACATTCTTAGGTTTAATTTATTTGTTTTCAGCAGTAATTTATTTACAAACCAAAGCCAATAATTTTATTCTCTCTGCCTAGGTTAATAAAAACCCAATTGTGTTTAGGATTAGCATAATTAGTCCTCGTGGGATCGACATCCTTCTTACTCTGTATTACTTGAGCGACAAAGTGCACTTGCTTCTATTAGTGTGTGTAATAATTCACGCATCAAGTTTTTGGCGCCGGTGACTATTTTTATGCAATGCTAGATTAAAGGGTTTCTGTTGATTTAGGTTTTTTGTATATATTTTTATCTTCACTTTTTTTTTCTTTTATTTTGTGAGGTGATGGCGATTAACGCTTTTGAGCCATCGATGGAAGAACTAATGATGAATTTTCTATCTTTAAAAGATGCTCAACGTGATAGTTTGTACAGTTCAACACAAAATTTATGCATGCGATTAGGTTTAGTAGTTGATATGGCTGCAGACACATCAATTACAGAGGCCGATTCAAATGAAAATGTTGAAATATTTATCTCAGTTGAAGCTCATCATGGAAAAATTATTGAGGAAAATTTAGAGTTAGTTCTAAGTTAGGAAGAAGGTACGTTGGAGGTCGTTAGTGGACCGACCAAGTATGAAGTTTCTATGATGGCGATTGAAGAAACACAATTCGATATGCCCCCTGTTCAATTATTTTTTGTTGTTTATGAGCTACCAAGAGAATCGCAAAGGGAGCAAGCGAGAATTTTCGTCAAAGAACTCAAATTTTTGTCATGGAAATATTTAACTTGGGATCAACTAGCGCCTTCGATGTGCATTCACAAGATTTTTCTGAAAGACTTTGAGTTTCTCATACGCCTCCAAACTTTTACATGAAAGGGAAGTTTAAGTCAAGCTAAACGACTATAAAATTAGCGCTTTTGGGAGGCAACCCAATTTTTGTTTTAATTTTTGTTCATTTTTTGGTTAATTAGTTTTTTTTTTGTTTTAATTTGTAGGATTTAATTGTGTTAATTTTTGGTTTTTTGTTGTAGGTTCTTGACTAAGGCGTGACCGTGCCCTAGGGACAGCTCTTTGCTGTTTTTAAAAGGAATTCCAGAAAAATGACTAAGGCGTGACCGTGCCTTAGGAAAATTTTCAGCTAAAATCACAATTTTCTCTTTAAGCATGACCACGCCTTAAACCTTGCTTTCTTCTGTTTTTATTTTAAAAAAAAATTTTTTTTTTTGGGTCGAAAAGGCTGTCTAAGGCATGACCATACCTTAGACACCCCTCTCTTCTGTTTCTTTCCCACTTTTATAAAAAAAAAAATAAAAAAAAAATAAAAAAAATAATAAAACATTTTTTTTTGGGCGAGAGGGCTTAGGCCATGTCCTCCTCTGTTTCCCAACCTTTATTTCTAAAAAAAAAAAAAAATTCAAATTAGGCTAATAAAATTATTAGCCCTAACTCTCTTCTTTTCTTTCCTTTTTTTTTTCTTTTATTTTACAGCATCCTTCGTCCGCCCCTGCTTCTCCTTTGTCCGACGAGTCACCACCTTCTCCACAATAGCACTCGGACTTCGGCCTTCGATAACCAGGGGAGTTCTCTTGTTCTCTTGTTCTATTCTTTTTAGTTTTTGGTTATTGTTGGCTAATATACATTGGGGACAATGTATGTTTTATGTGTGGGGAAGGGGAATTGCAAATTGATTTTTGATTTTATTCCTTCCTTTTGAGCTGCTTGAGTTCATTTTCTGTGGTCCTATGTTTGTCACTTGCAACTTAATAATGTATAACTCCTCAAAGCAATGTTTTTGTTTCAAATTTTTTTTTTGCCAAAAAAAAAAAAAACACACACAAACACATAAACTCTTATTTTACATCTTTCTAGGTTAAGTATGCTTTGTTAATAGGGATGTTTCCATTAAATGCAACATGAGGCTCCATTTGATTGGCACCTTTGTAATGATGTAGACTTTGGAGTTGAGATGTATCACTTTTAGACATAGACTTTCTAGGAAGCTTCTTTTTGATTGAGCATAAGTAAAGAGGTGAAATAGGCAAATTGTATGCTTTATTTGGAGCTAATCTTGGGGTAATAGAAGCAAATTATTTGTGCTTAATGAAAACTGACAAAAAGTCAAGAATGGAAATCTGAAAATTATTCTGCTGGCTTCGCTTGCAAGGTGGAGTTATGAATAGTGCTAGTAGCCGCTTGATTGAATGTGCTTAGTTGAGTAAGTTGGGTGCATTGTGTTTGCTCCATCTTTGTTATCTGTTCGGAAAGGCTAAGTAACATCTCAAGTAAGGTAAAAAATTATTAAAGTTAATTAAATGGAATCGATCAATGTATCGTAATATTCCCCCCAAGAAAATTGTGTGAATTCTAAAGTCCTATTGATCTTTATCCATGTGATTGATTGGGAAGTGACTTAGAAGTTTACTATTTTAGTGATGCAAATCATATTCTGATAGTTAATTAAGATTGCTTTGTGTGCATAAGATTGGGGTTAAATGCCAAATTCTTTTGTGACAGCCTTATTGATTGAGTATGCTTGTATTGTGGATGAAAGTGAGGTTGTGGTTTGTGATGTTTTGAAAATCGGTTGTTTGATCTATAACTGTCCTTGATTGTTTTCGGGAGTTGGAGATGTTTTGTTTGCTTGAGCACAAGCAAAGTTTAAGTGTGGGGAAGTTGATAAGTGTATTTTATATACTTATTTTGCCTTTGTTTTTGTGCTTTAATTGAGTTGATTTTATTTTTTTAAGGCGTATTTTACTTCCTTTTTATGTATTTTCCTTGTTAGGACCCCTAAGAAGAGAATGGAGCTAAAAGTGCATGATAAAGGAGCAAAATTGACTTAAAACAGCCCAGGAGCAGTCCTAAGGCATGACCATGCCTTGGGAGGTGCTGATTTTGGAGTTTTAGAGCTGGTTTGGTGTTTTGGGCCTGCATTTGTGATGGGCCAAAGAGGAGCCGCGGGTTTGTCTAAATGGAAGAGAAGTAAAAGTCTTTTGCTAGGATATTTTCCTTGGTTGTTGACTCCTATTCTAGTAGGAGTTCTCTTTTAGTTATTTCCTCTTTAAAGAGTTGTATTAGACTTTTATTGCAATTCTATTTCCTTTCTAGTTTTTAGGATTTAAAAGGGGGAATTTCAGCAGTAGTTTGGGGGAGTTTTAAGTTTTTAGAGTTTAGTTTTTCAGATTTTTATTTTTATTTTTCTCTCTTAGAAGAACGTATTGGGAGAACGCGTTCTTGGGAGCTAGGTTTTGGAGGAGCATTCATCTTTCCACCTCAACGATCCCTATATCCTTCCATCAACCACTTTGATTCTAGTTTTCTCTAAACCTTTCTCTTTACCATGTTTTCCTTAATTTGTTTGTGTGTTATTAGTTTAGCGATGAACTAATTCCATCATAGCTAAGGCTATGGTGGATCTTAGCAATTGCTCCATGTAATTATTTTATAGTTAATGCAATTTAATTCGTATTATTTTTCCAATATTGTGTTGTGTATATTTAATGCTTTGGATGCATGACCATCAATTCCAATGCTCATAGTTAATCTATAATTGACCAAAGGACTAGATTAACGAAATCACACAACACGACTTTTGCATGACCATTGCTCTAGTGGCTCACTAGTTAGTGCTAGGATTTCATAGACTTAATGCTTTCTGACTTGATAGCTTAGAACTGAGAGGTTTAAGTGTTTAGGTTAAGAATTAGAATTGATAGCCCTAACCGGTATTGATTATTTAAGGAAATCCCCATTTCGGAATTTTATCGGATTAGTTGCATAACTTAAAATATTACTGGAATTAGTGCTAAGTGAAACCGGACGCCTTAGTTAGCTTCCTCATTGAATTTCTCTTATATAACTTTGTTACATTCTTAGGTTTAATTTATTTGTTTTCAGCATTAATTTATTTACAAACCAAAGCCAATAATTTTATTCTCTCTGCCTAGGTTAATAAAAACTCAATTGTGTTTAGGATTAGCATAATTAGTCCTCGTGGGATCGACATCCTTCTTACTCTGTATTACTTGAGCGACAAAGTGCACTTGCTTCTATTTGTGTGTGTAATAATTCAAGCATCATTATTTCAATTAAACAAGCTCTACGCTTGGAGTTTAGCTATAAAATTAATCAATATTGATATATTAGAGTTGCCGTCTATCAAATTTTCTTACATTATATCCATATGTAATGTGGCAATATGGGAGTCTTGCTTATCATTTGTGTACATACTATCTTGCTATTCTTCTTTGAAATGTATACAATTGTAATTCAGATATCTTATAGAAACAATTATATGTGAATGCTTATACTCGATAATAAATGCTTGTGTATGTGTGTTTTCTTTTTTTTTCCCTTTTACATATATATCCTAGCATTATGTTGTTTTCAGTTTATGGTTCTTGATTTTGTTTCTATATTTGCTCTAGTTCTTTTTTTTTTGAAAAGAAACTCGGATTAGACCAAGAAGAAGCTAAACATCCCAACTAGGTTGGCACCTCTAGAACCTCCACAAGGCCAAACCCGAAAAGAAAAATATATAAATAAAGACCTTGAGAATAGGTCAGAATTACAAAAGAAGGTATGCTGGGTTTACAATGACATCAGAAACTGAAAAGGGAAAACCTCTAGTTCTAATCTTTACATTGAACCAAGACAGATAAATACTATCAAACAAAATGTCCTCAGCAGGGAACACATTCTCAAAAATCTTCCTATTTCTTCTTTTCCAAATATTCCAGCTGATAGTCATCCAAAGAGCTTTGCCGAAGTTCTTCTGATTAGTATTGTTAAAACAACCCATCCATTGCAAGAAAAAATCCGAGGCCGTATTAGGAATAACGTAGCAAATTCCCAACCAAGCAAAAAGAGCATTCCATATTTTTGAACTTTCTCTACAATGTATAATTGCGTGATCTTGCGATTCAACAATGTCACAGAAAGGGCAAACAGCCTCCTCAACTGACAAAATGTTCAAATGGGCCAAGAAGAGGCGCGAAGGCAAACGGCCATGAGAAAGAGTCCACATAAAAAATTTTACCTTCGGCGTTATGGGCGTATTATGGACCGCAAGAAAGAGGGCAGTAGCTGGAAAATTAGGTTCGTTGCCAAACAAACCATCAATGAAAGATTTTGGACTGAAACTGGAACCTAATCTTGAGTGACCAGTCCATATAACGGTGTCTTCATCATCCCAAGTTAAATCGCAAGGAAGAAGGGCTGTCAGCATGCGAAGTTGATCTTTGTGGTTCAGGCGCAAATTTCTGATCCAGAAGGGACGTCCTACAGTAGAAAAAATCTGCCCATGAACTTCAGCCAAAGACGCCATTTTATTAGCAGCCAAAGAGTATAGGGCAGGAAAGCGGCTACGTAAAGAAGATGAGCCAGTCCAAACATCGTTCCAGAAGTTCACTTTCTTACTGTTTCCGACCTGAAAACGGGTGTTACTCATGAACAGCCCCCAGAATCTGTCATCCATAACACAAGAAGAAATAATCCCTTGCCATATATGAGAGGCATTAGAGAGGGGCCATTGTGAAGGGAATTCCAATCACTCAAACCATTGCGCTCCACACACAATCTGAACCATAAGGAAGACTCATCAGCAACCTTTATTTTCCAAACCCATTTCATAAGCAGACTAACATTTTTATAAGGAAGACTTTGCATGTTTAGACCCCCAAGGCCATACGGTTTGCAAATATTTTCCCAACTGATCTTATTAAGCCCCCGATCAAAAGCATTACCTTTCAAAAGAAAATTTCGCATATAGCTTTCAAGAATCCGAGAAATCGCTTTAGGCATTCTGAAAAGAGACAACATATACACTGGAAGACCATTCAGCACCGATTTAACCAAAGTTAATCTTCCTGGGTGAGAAAGACAACTTCCTTTCCACAAAGCTAGCTTCGATTCAAATTTCTATATGAGAGGGTTCCAATCTCGAATATTCAATTTTTTATGGGTTAAAGGAACTCCCAGATATTGAATTGGTAAACTTGAAACCTTGCAGCCGATTTTGGAGGCACATAGCTCCGTTAAAGCCTCATTAACACCCAATCCAACTAATGAACTTTTACTGAAATTAATTCAAAGACCCGAAATGATTTCAAAGCACTGAAGAATACACACAAAAAAGGAAATTTCTTTAATGTTTGCTGGAAGAAAACAGATCGTATCATCGGCAAACTATAAGATTGTAGGCAGTTGGAATTCATTTTCTTAGTGGAATCCCGATAAAATATTTAACTCCTGAGCTTTATCAATAAGTTGCTTTAGCCCCTTTTCCGCAATAACAAAGAGAAAAGGAGATAAGGGATCTCCTTGCTTCACCCCTTTCTTGAGATAAATAGGCTTGATAGGAATCCCATTAACTAAAATTGAGGTTGAAGAATTAACCCGACAAGTTTTCATCCAAGCATTCCAGGTACGAGAAAAACCCAAGCTCTCAGAGATAGAATGGAGATATTTCCAGGAAATGATATCGAAAGCCTTATTAAAATCCAATTTAAGAATGAAAGATGGCCGATGAAAGGCTTTAAGGTTGTGAACAATTTTCGACGCCACGAATGAGCATTCATGAATATTTCTACCTTTCACAAACGCAAATTGACACCCCAAAATAATCCGAGGGAGAATAGATTGAAGTCTACGAGAAAGCATCTTTGAGATAATTTTATACACTCCATGAATCAAAGAGATCAGCGGAAAGCTGTTGATGGAAGTCACACCCGGTTTTTTGGGAATCAAAATGGTGAAAGAATATTTCAGAGCTGCCGGGAGCACTCCCAGGTGATAAAAAGAATCAAAAACCTTCAATATTTCAGTTTTCATAAAGTGCCAGGCTCGTTTGTAGAAAAAGAAATTCAGACTATCCGGACCCGGAGCCTTGTTTTCTCTGCAAGCTTTAACAGCTTCCCAAGCTTCCTCTTCACTAAAAGGGGCTATAAGATATCTATTTAGATCCTCAGAGACCTTTGTGAAATTTAAAGCATCCAAGGTGAAAGGGACAGAAACATCCTCGCTAAAAAGCAACTTATAAAACCTGAAGATGTGCTCCTTGATGGATTCTGGATCTGTGACAAACCCGTTATCAGTTTCCAATCCAGAGATTCTATTATTCCGGAATCTAGCTGAAGCCGATCGATGGAAGAAGGTGGTATTATTGTCTCCTAAAAGACACCACTTAACCCTTGATTGTTGGTGACGAATGGACTCTAGATGTTTCCTTTTCAGATACAAATCAGATTTGAGAGCAGCCAACAATTCTCGATGTTGATCTGACAAGGGTCGAGGAATCATATCCGAAGAGAGGTCTAGAATTTGCTGTTCCAAAGACGAAATCTCACTTCCCACTTTGCCAAAAGAATTCCTATTCCAATTTGACAAACTTACTCTGAGAGACTTCAGCTTTATGGAAAGAGGACTGTTTAGAGAATTAAAACAAATCTGCTCCCAAACTCCTTTAACAAATGTCATGAAATTCTCCTCCTCCCACCAACAATTTAAAGACCTGAACGGTTTTGGACCACTCCAAGCAGCAACTGAAGACTTGAAAACAACAGGAAGATGATCAGATAACGTTGTGTCAAAGGAGGAAGCAAATTGGAGAGGCCAACAGCTGACAACTTCAGAAGAAGCTAAAATCCTGTCAATTCTTGAAAAAAACATAGCATTATGCCAGGTAAAATGTCTCCCTTGAATCGGGATGTCATGTAATTCCCCTTTGTTAACAAAATCTTGAAAATGACAGATGGAGGCTGTGTATACACCATTCGATCTCTCGCCGGGGTCAAGAACCTCGTTGAAATCACCATAAACAATCACTTTAGGGAGTGAGGTAATAATGGGCAGAATGTTACCCCACAAAATAGCTCTATCCGTCCACTCATTTGGGGCATAAACTAGGAGAATGTATATGTCAACATCCTGATTACAACAATGAACCAAAATCCACCTGTTGGAACTGCTTATGAGTGTGCAGTTGATTATATTCGAGTTCCAGGAGACGATTAGACCACCTGCTGCCCCATTTACAGGGACAGAAACAAAATCATAATCGTAGTGACCCCACATGTTTCTCAAACAAAAATCATTAACAGACTCAGCCTTAGACTCCAATAAACCAAAAAGAAGTAAGCCATGATTTATAATTAGAGATCTGATTAACCCTTGTTTTGCTGTGTTTCTAATACCCCCTCTGCAATTCCAGAATGCAAAATTTAAAGACATGATATAGTAGAGAAACTTGGAAGGCAATGAAGATTTAATTTGCTTTAACGAGGTCTCCAATGCATTCTTTGATCACCATCTTATTTTTCTCCTCGAAGATGCCAATCGCGTTACCAACCTGCCAAGTAGCTTCGATTTCATCTTCCGATGGTGAAGCTGATTCCACATTTAATAAATTCCAATTCCTGCAGTTCATATTATTAATATTAACACTTCGGTCGAATGTGGACGTAATACTGACTTCTGAACCCACATTTCCATTTGAAAGAACAACCCTTCCCTTTCTTTTGATAACAGTCGTGTCTTTGTTAGGGATAATCATGTTCTGATCCGAAACCAAAGGTAACTGTTCCTGAACAGATTAAACTGAAAGTGGGACTATTGTGTTATTTAATGCTGAAAGATTCCCATGTGATGGCACTGGTGTTAATTCACTTGTATGGGAGTCTGAAATAGGCATAAAATCTGACTCCATGGCACTGCAAGGTAATAAGTTCTCAAAAATATCAATGTTTATCATGTCACCTTTAATGTCAATAACTATCTGCTCCTTAAAGCTTCTAGCATCCGTGGATATTAAACATGTAATCAAGTCTAAATGGTTGCTGTGGACAAAATCTTTGCTAATTCCAACGAGAGACCCAAAATCTGATGTAACAATTCAATGAAGGAGCTGCAGCAGTGTTGAAGGGGAATGCCAGCAAGGCTTATACAAGTAAGGCGATGAGACGGGATCATGTTAGCATTAACAGGCTCAACTTTGATGATAATGTCTTCAAGGGATACCCAATCAGAATTCATAAAAGTTTCTGCAGCTTCCTTAGAGAAAAAGGAAACAATCATAGACGAACTTCCCAACATCGTGACATTCTTGAAGCCATAGTTTCTTTCACGAAGTATCGATTTCAAGGAGAGCAAGTGGCTGATGTCTTTGAGGAACACAACACAGGAATTAGAAATCCATGATGGTGGTTGTCCGTCGCAACCCCTACGATATATTCTTGGCCTATCCGACGGTTGGCCTTGGGCCACAGATGAATAAGAACGCAAGTCTCTGTGCGCAAGTTTGAAGGAGTGTTGAGGCTTTTGCTCGGAAGAAGGATGTTGTTCAGGTTTACGAAGAGAAGCTGCGGGTGGTTTTTTCACTGGGTACCTTGCTTGAAAAGCACGTAGCTTACGAGTGCCAATTGATATTTTATTGATCGTAGCAATGACCGTCGCTATGCTTAGATCTTGGTGGATTCGTAGAAAACCGAATCTCAGGTTTCTGATGTTTCTCTTCCTAGCCAAAGTGATAATACCGTGGATGTTATAGGAAACAAAAAGCTTGTTCAGATTCTGTGTGCTCCATCCTTCAGGAAATTCTTCGAAGAAGACAACGGATGGTTGGGGTTAGAAGGTTTTGTTAAGGTTTTGGGTGGACTGAGTGGCGGAGTAGTGGAAGGATTGATGAAGCTTTGAACCTAGTAATCGGTGGTTGAGAGAGGTGGCTTGGTATTGGCTACCGGCGGTGATGGTGAGGCCGGCATTGGAGTTTGGGCAAGGTGGCGGCTGGGTGGGCGACATGGGGCTAGGGTCTTTTTCTTCTAAAACTGAACTTTTATTTGCTCTAGTTCTTGATTGATATTTGAGTAAAGATCGATTCTGGAGATTTTATTATTTGCTGCAGAAGGTTTAAGCTCGAATTGTTTGGTTGATCTGTGAATAGTTAAGGTTGTAATTAATTAATTGAGGTATGCTAGCTTTCAATAATGGAAAGTTTTGGTTTTGTGGTTATTTTTCCCTCATCATATATAGTTTTGTCCATGTTTGATTGAAAGAAAGGGTCAGAAGAAGCAGAAACCCTTTTACTAATGTATTTTTATGGAGTGCTAATTCTAAAATTTTTTGCATTGGAAGGGGAATTTGAAACCCTTTAATAGCCTTTTGTGACTACTTTCCCATATCTTTTTTATTGGTTTATCATATTTGGTTACCATTGGAATCCACATCTTGTTGGTCTGGTATATTACTTCAACTTTTGTTACTAACTAAGCATGTGCGCACATATATTTTGTTGTGACCTTTGATGTTTGATGAATATTGGAATGTGGGTTTGAAATTTAAAATATTAGAGGTGACTTGATTGGATAATTTCGGTCAGTAATTTATATTTCCATGAGCTTTAGCGTATTATACTACTACCAATATATTTTGGGTAAAAATCATCAATAATAGATGAACTTTTACCTTACTAACATAATTGTACATAAACTTCAAAACTAGACATAAAAGTATATCAACTTAGCAACCCGCTAACATGAAAGTCAAAATTACCGTTGAATATCAAAAATACCGTTGACCACTCCAGGAACCGGTAAAAAACGATGACGTGGTAGTTTTCAAAACAATGACATGGCAGTTTTCACCGGGTTCTAGCGTGGTCAACGGTATTTTCATGGTCAACAATAATGTTGACTTTTATATTAGTGTGTTGCTAAGTTGATGTACTTTTATATCTGGTTTTGAAGTTTATGTACCATTATGTTACTAAAGTGAAAGGTTTATGTACCATCGATGATTTTAAGCCAATATATTTAGTATGAATTTAACCTTTATACCTCATTTTCAGGCTTTTCTAATCTAGCTAAAATATATCATGTACAACACCAAACCTGGAAAAGAGGATAGTTTTTTTCTGAAATTTCAGATCTAAGGAAAAAGTTTTGCAAGCATATACGTAATAATAAAATAATTAAAGCTGTGGCTTCCAATAACAAGCAAAATAGAGTATTTTGCGTCTCGAGTTCAAAAAAATGGCAGCCAAACTCGGAGTTTTATATGAAATTCCAAATCTAAGAAAAGATATAAAGCCATGAATTCCTCAGTACACAAAAGCATATGATGCAGCGGAAACTCAAACAAGGATACTAAATTCTGTTGATCGCGCACGATGCCGGAAATTAGCCTTCTACTAATTGAATTTCGCAAAATTCACAAATGCAGAGTAACGGAATTAATTCCGATTTTTTTTTTAAAAATCAAAACTGTTTACAATTGAGAAATAATGGCCTATTTATAGGCTACAAACAAACCATTCCAAAATAAGAAACCTCAATCCTAAACAGAGGTCTAACCAAACTAGGAAACGAAAACAAAAGAAGGAAAAGAAAAAGCAAAACCGAAAACTTTCTGAAATAGTCCAAAAATCAGTAAATCGCAAAATTGAAGGCCTAAACGATGTTTTTTGGCCTAAATCGTTGACCCGTTTCCAATAAAGTTAGGCTCAAGAATCACTGAAATCGGACCATTTTTCGGAAATTACTATTCATTGTAAAATTTAGCCAAAAAAGCTAAAGCTTGCTCCTCTACATCATTCTCCCCTTGCAGAAAAGAATTCGCTCTCGAATGGTCATCGTCGGAGGAATCACCCACATACGGAATTAGGTGGTTGACACTGAATACATCAGCAGTACGAATGTGGTTAGGCAACTTTAACCGAAAAGCATTGGGATTAATTTTCTCCACAATCTCAACATGACCAATCTTTTTTGGCCGACAATTTGTTATAATCCCCAACAGAAAATCGATCTTTGGTCAGAATGGCCCAAACAAAATCACCAACTTCAACTTCCACCAAACGACGCTTCTTATCCGCAGCCCTTTTATATCTTGCAGCAGCGTGTTCCAGATTAGTACGCACAGTGTGATGTAGGGACTGCAATTCAGTCACAAAAGTTTCAGCCTTTCCATGCACTCGGGTCTTGTCGGGAAGAGGCAAAAGATCAAGGGGGCCTCTTGGGACAACTGAATGTACCACAACGAAAGGACTGAACCCCGTGCTTCTGTTGATAACTCGGTTATGTGCAAACTCAGCTTGGCACGATTTCTGATCCTAACTCTTCACATGTTCCCCCACCAGACATCACAGCATATTACCAAGAGAATGATTGACTACCTCCGTTTGGCCATCAGTCTGTGGATGGTATGCACTGCTATAGTTCAGTTGGGTGTTAACAAGCTTTCACAAACTTCGCCAAAAGCGACTAAGAAACCTGGTGTCACGATCAGAAACAATGGACTTAGGAAGCCCATGTAGCTTTTAAACCTCTTTAAAGAACAACTGAGCCACGTTCACTGCATCCGTTGTTTTTTTGCATGGAATAAAATGCACCATCTTGGAGAATCGATCTACCACAACAAAAATAGAATCACTGCCCCGCTGAGTCCATGGCAGCCCCAATACAAAGTCCATGCTAATTTCTTCCCATGGTTGAGAGGGAATAGGCAAAGGCAAGTACAAACCTGCATTAGTGGCTGCCCCTTTAGAAACTTGACAAATCGACAACGCTTCACATATTTATCCACTTCTTTGCACATGGATGGCCAAAAGTAATTGGTTTGAATCAACTGTAAAGTTCTATCTCTTCCCACATGCCCTTCGCCATGAACTTCTTGGATAATTTTTAACCTCAAACTACAATCAGGAATGCATAGTTGGTTCCCCTTAAAGAGAAACCCCTCACATTGATGAAACTGTGATGGCTCCCCTCCTTGAATTTTCTGAACAATGGCTGCAAAGTAAGGGTTAGAATCATACAATTCAGCAAAAGATGCAAAACTTGGTACTTCAACGGAGAGGCGAACAAGCAACCCCTTTCTCCTACTTAATGCATCAGCCACCTTGTTGGACAAACCAGATTTGTGCTTCTCCACAAAAGTAAATTGCTGAAGATAAGCCACCCATCGAGCATGCCTAGCAGAAACCATATCTTGGCTGTGTAAATGCCTTAAGGCCTAATGATCAGTAAACAGTACAAACTCCCTTTGGAAAAGATAATGATGCCAATGTTTGACTGCTTGAACCACTACATAAAACTCCACATCATATGTACTGTAACGAAGCTTTGCACCAGATAGTTTTTCACTGAAATAAGCAACTGGTTTGTGGTTCTGACTAAGCACAGCTCCAATGCCTAACTTTGAGGCATCCGAATGCAACTCAAACGGTTGTTGGAAATCTAGTAAGATGAGAACGGGGGCTGTAACCAATCTTTCCTTAATCCGCTGGAATGCTGCCTCAGCTTGTTCAGTCCACTCAAACTTCCCACTTTGCTTCATACATTCCGTAATCGAGGCAGTTATGCTACTGAAATGCGTAATAAATCGCCTATAAAACGAGGCTAGCCCATGGAAGCTTCTCACATCAGTAATAGAACTAGGTCTAGGCCACTTTTTAATCGCCTCCACCTTGGCCTCATCTACTTTCAAGCCCTCTACAGAAATAATATATCCCAAAAACAAAACACTAGGGGACATAAAAACACACTTTTTCAGGGCTGCATACATCTTTTCCCTTCTTAACACTAGCAACACTTCTCTCAAATGCTGGACATGCTCCTCCTCACTAGCACTATAAATCAGAATGTCATCAAAGTAAACCACAACAAATTTCCCAATGAAGGGTCTCAACAACTAGTTCATGACTCGCATAAAAGTGCTAGGTGCATTAGATAACCCAAACGGCATAACCATCGACTCATATAGCCTTTCCCTAGTTTTAAATGCGGTTTTCCACTCATTCCCGGGTCTTATACGGATATGATAATAACCACTCTTTAAATCTAGCTTAGTAAAAACAGAAGCCCCACTGAGTTGGTCTAATAAATAATACAAACGAGGGATAGAAAACTGATACCTGATGGTTTTTTTGTTGATGGCTCTGCTATCCACACATATCTGCCAACTGCCATCTTTTTTTTGAATTAAGAGGGCTGGAACCGCACAGGGACTCAGACTCTCCCGGATGTAGCCCTTTTGCAATAGCTCTTCAACCTGCCTCCTCAACTCCTCATGTTCTGTTGGGATCATTCTATAATGCGGACGATGTGGAAGGACTGCACCAGGTTTCAAGTCAATCTGATGCTGAATGTCATGAAAGGGTGGTAAGCTTGTAGGAAGATCTTCCGGGAACAAATCTTGAAACTCACTCAGAACGGGTTTGATATGCTTTGGAACTTGAACTTCTTTCTCAGCCGTTTTTCCCACGAGTGCATACATAACCTCATTCCCCTTTACTTCCTCCTCAAACTGTGACAAAGATAGCAATACAACATTACCAGCTCCAGTATTATTCCTGATTTCGTCCTTCTTCGGAACAAGAGTAATTTTCACCCCTTCAAACACAAAGGTGTGAGTGTTTGCCTTTCCTTGATGGGTCACATCTCTATCAAACTGCCAGGGTCGTCCCAACAATAGATGGCATGCATCCATCTCTATAAAATCACATGTTACTTCATCCTTATACCGAGACCCTATAGAAAATGGAACTACTGCCCTTTTGGTCACCGACACCTCTCCCCCTTATTTCAGCCACGCTAACTTGTATGGTTTAGAATGCTTTTCGGTCAAAAATCCCAATTTTTGCACAGCTTCAGTTGCCACAATATTCTTACAACACTCTCCATCAATCACTAGCTTGCACACCTTTCCTTTAATGGTGCAAGTGGACTGAAAGATGTTACTTCTGAGCCACTCATCATCAACAGCTGCCCGGGGTGTTAAACACGAATGACGCACCACTAAAGCAGTGCTTGTATCACTAGCCACACCTCTTCTTCAATCTCCTCTTCCTCATCCGAGGCTGTATTTTCGAACTCTCCAGAATCCGCCTCTACCAGCATGGCCCTCTTCCTAGCCTTCTTGCACTCAGATTGCCTATGCCCCAACTCTCTACAACAAAAACACTTCATGGTACTGCTCTGGCCAGTCCTCCTAGGGGTAGCTTCAGGGGGTTTTACCGGAACCGTCTCTACAGTCTTCTTGCCGCCTCTACCACTAGAAAAGCCATAACTAGGGCATAGCAATCTTTTCTACAGCCTTAAGGCTCGCTGATGCTCCTCAGATACATTTAATGGGTCAAAATCATTAACTATATCTCTAATCTGCTCTCTCAACCCTCCGATATACCTGGATACTAACTGGTCATCAAACTCCATGATATCACTCCTCGTTATCAATTGATAAAATTCTGTTGTATATTCAACAACTGAGCGACTACCTTGTCTTAAATTCTGCAATCTTTGATACATTAATTGCTGAAAATTTAAGGGCAAAAAAGTAGCTCTCATCTGTTTCTTCATCTTTTCCCAAGTAACGATTTTTGGCTTACCCATCCGTAATCGGGTCTGTTTAACCTACATCCATCAGGCCATCGCTTGATCCCGAAGTCTAGTCACGACTAATGAGACTCTTTTATTTTCTGGAACTCCCTTGAAATCCAAGACCTCCTCCACGGCTGCCAACCAATCAAGAAATTCCTCCGGTTGCAGAGTACCTTAAAACTCCAGAATCTAGGTTCTCAATCCAGATTCCCAAAGCCTATCCTCAACCACTGGCTGACGTCTACGCTGTTGGTAAACTCCCTCATCCGAATCCTCTTCCTCTTCCTCCAGTACACCGAACGGATTCTGAAGATTAGGGCTTCATCTGTGTCATCTATTTTCTCCCAATTGAGCCGCAAATAGCTCCTCCATTCGTTCCACCAATCGATCCATCATGGTTTCCATCCTCTGGTCCATCATGTTCGTAAGGCATTGCTCGACCCTCTACTCCATCCGATTCAGATCGTCCTGACCCGCGACCTCGTCAACCCTTCGCTTTCTCCTCGGCGGCCTGATGACGGTTAAGGACTAGGAATTCAGCTCTGATACCAACTGATGCAGTAGAAACTCGAACAAGGATACTAAATTTCGTTGATCACGCATGATGCCGGAAATTAGCCTTCTACTAATTGAATTTCACAAAATTCACAAAAGCAGGGTAAAGGAATTAATTTTGAATTTTTTTTGAAAATCAAAACTGTTTACAATTGAGAAATAATGGCCTATTTATAGGATACAAACAAACCATTCCAAAATAAGAAACCTTAATCCTAAACAGAGTCCTAACCAAACTAGGAAATGAAAACAAAAGAAGGAAAAGAAAAAGCAAAACCGAAAAATTTCCGAAATAGGCCAAAAATCAGTAAATCACAAAATTGAAGGCCTAAACGATTTTTTTGGCCGAAAAGTGACGGACATCATAGGCAAAGGCTGTGTGTTTGAATCGTTGGCCCATTTCCAATAAAGTTACGCTTAAGAATCACTGAAATCGGACCATTTTTTGGAAATTACTATTCATTGTAAAATTTAGCCAAAAAAAGCTAAAGCTTGCTCCTCTACATCAGCATCCCTCATCAATCCCAAAATCAAAAACAGAATTAAAAAAAAATTAATTCACATATCATGTTTTAGTTGCATCTCATAGTCTTAACTCTTCTATATGCATCCACTTTTTTCAATAAATCAAATTCTACTCCATTCTTTACCAGTAATTTCATATCCTCCTCCCTTTGAAGCAATTTCTCCATACGAGTTTCAACATCTCTTTTCATACCAAACGACCCAAAAACTCTCCAAAGAACAAAGGAGAGAACACATTGATGGAATCCATGATCTCTTGCAAGCGGGCCTACTTGAAATTGGATGAATTGAAGAGGAGAAATAATACTAACTACACATGCTCTATACGATCTTTTTGTGTTGCTAATCTTACATGTGTTACAGGTTGTTTGGATATCATCCATTACAGGAACATTTTGTTCAAAATTAAGTAGGTAATGAACTAAATTGATGATTTCGTGAGTTGGAGGATTAAATTGACTTCTAAGAAATATTGTAGGGGCAATTGCACGTAAGGTTTGCTGTTACATTATAACTGTAAAATGCATGTTTTTTTTACCTTTTCTTCATCAGACTCAACTGCGGTTTGAAACACAATGTATAGATTAATAAATTGATGATAACAGATTTTATAGGTATACATTTTGTTCTTAAATGTGTAAGAAAAAAGAAAACAAATTAACATAGACTATAATTAATAAAACAAGATAAAGACAAGAAATTTTACTGTATGTTTGGTACACCACGTCATCCGTGTACCAAACCAATAAAATTAAGCCACCTCACTTGTCAACCAATAAAAAAATAAAATGGTATAAATTGATTTATTAATTTATTAACTCATGCTCTATAAGATCTTTCATGTTGCTTACCATGCATGTGTTAGAGTTTTCTAGATATTATCCTTTACGAAGAGTGTTTTACTCAAAATTAAGCAGTTGAGAGACTAAATTAATGATTATGTGAATAGGGAGAATATATTAATTTTTAAGAAACATTTTAGGGCGAATTGTGCTTAAGGTATGCTTTTACATTATAACCTAGGTAGAATTTTCTTTTTCTACCTTTTCATCACCAGACTTAATTGTGTTGTTCACAACATAACTTCAACCATGTTGATAATAAATGGATAAATTAATAAATGATAATAAGAGATATTACTTATACTTTTTTTTTTAATATTCTTGATCTTAATTAAGGGTGTAGTATATGGTCTAAAGGAGACTTTTTGGTTCTATTGTTGCTATTGAAAACCACTAAGGGCAAAATGTATTGTATTGATAATTAAGAGTGTTTATATACCAGTGAAAACCCTAACCCTATAAGGACTGTAATACAGCTTTATACAATGGTAAAAATACAATATTGGTCCTCTCTCTATCACCCTCCCTTAAATTGCTGCGCAGAGCAAGAAATCGATCTTTTAACAGGGGCTTGGTGAGGATGTCTGCAACCTGATCTGACATGGGCATATACCGAACTATGAGCTGCCGTTTGGACACTTTATCTCGAACAAAGAAGAAATCAACTTCAATGTGTTTACTGCGTTGGTGAAATATGGGATTAGCCGTCAAGTATGTACCAGAAATATTATCACACCAAAGTTGCGGCACATGGAAGGTGAAAGCCGAGCTCGCAGAGTAGGATCTGAAGCCAACAGATTTCAAAGGAGCCGGTGGCTAAAGCCTAATATTCGGCCTCAGTGGAGGACCGAGCAACGGACTGTTGTTTCTTAGAGCTCCAGGAGATGGGATTGCGGCTAAGATAAATCACATACCTCATGGTGGACTTGCAATCATCTAGGCTGCCGGCCCAATCAACATCACTGAACCCTTGCATGGTAGGACGGGAGTCTCGGTGGAGGAAAATACCATGGCTTTGTGTATGAGTGAGATAACAAAGCAGTCATTTGATGGCCTGCCAATGAGCAACTTTGGGAGCATGCATAAATTGGGAGAGCTTGTTGATTGCAAAGGCAATATATAGGCCGAGTGAGGCATAAGTACTGGAGATTGCCAAGAATCCCATGGTATTCAGACGGATCAGGATATGGATCACGGTCTCCTAGCATTAATATTTCTTTCAGACAGAGCAGAGTAGAGATGCCCTTACAACCCGTCATATTTCATCTGGAAAGAAGATCAGTAATGTATTTGGATTGAAAGAGGAATAAACCAGAGGGTTGCCAAGAAGCTTCAATGCCCAAAAAAATGATAATTGGCCTAGGTCTCGGTAGCAAACTGACATTGCAATTGGTGAACCAAACGGTGAATGAAGGCAGAATGAGAACCCATGAGCAAAATATCATCAACATAGATTAAGCACACCACAAAGAGATTATCGGAGTGAATGAAGAACAAGCTAGTATCAGATTTGGAACCCATAAATCCAAGGGTGAGTAGTGTGCTAGTGAGGCATGTGTGCCATATCCTGGGAGCCTAATTGAGTCTATAGAGGGATTTCTGTAGCTTGCAAACATACTCAGGTTTGTAAGTATAAAAAAATCCGTGAGGTTGAGACATATAGACATCTTCATCAAGAATGCCATGGAGGAATGCATTGGAAACATTTAGTTGAATGACAGTCCAGTTGGAGGAGACAGCAATAGACAGCAGAAGCTGAATGGTGCCTGGCTTGATAATAGGACTGTAAGTTTCAAAATAATCCACACCAGGCCGTTGATGAAAACCTTTGGAAAGCAAGTGAGCCTTGTACGGGTCAATACTGCCATCTGCCTTTATTTTTAGTTTGTATACCCACTTACAGCCAATCACGTTCTATCCCTTGGTGGGCAGTACAAGGATCCAAGTTCCATTGTTCAATAGAGCATTATATTCCTCTGACATAGCTTGCCGCCATTTTGATATTTTATAGGCCGGCTGAAATGTGGTGGGTTCTCAAGGAAGGGAGCCGATGAGAGCCTTGGGGTCTCTATGTTTTAGAGAACCTGTTTGAGACCTAGCGACCATTCACCGTGGTGGTGGAGGTGCAACTGTGATGGAAGCGGCAGGTGTCACAGAAGTAGTAGGAGTGGACGTAGAGCCAGAGGATAGGGAACCATAGGAGGATAGGTCAACTATAAGGCACGGAACCTGTGCTGGTGGTTCAATGGGCTTAGGTGATGGGTTGGGCAGAGGGGATGAGTGGGTTGGTTCGGCGGTTGGGGGAGAGGTGAGGGAGCGATCTACTATAGTCGGGTGCGATGGGGGTATTGGCTCGGGCTGGACAGGTCGGACCAGGGGAGGGATTGGTGGTTCGCTTCAGGTGGGGAGGTCATTGGGACAGTAATGGTGAGGGTGGATGGGTATCTGGAAGCTACCATTTTTGGATGCCCATCATCACATAGCTTTGAGTATGGGAAAACCTGTTCATCAAACAAAACATGGCGTGAGATAAATAGACAAGATGTAACGGGATCAAAGCATTTAAAACCCTTATGGAGTCTACTACAACTAAGAAAAATACATTCTTTGGAGCGGGGTTCAAGTTTATTTTTGGGGTAGGGGCGTAGCCAAAGGAAGCAGGAGCAGTCAAAAACTCTAAGGTTCTAATAGTCATGGGGGTCGCCAAATAATTTCTGATAGGGTGTATAAAAATTGATGAAAGCTGTTTGAATTTGGTTGATGAGATATGTGGTGGTTTCAAAGGCATATGTCTAGAATTTTGAGGTAGGTTGGCTCGGTGTAGGAGGGCTAGGCCATGTTCTACAATATGTCAGAGTTTGCATTCGGTATTGCCATTTTGTTCAGGGGTGTAAGGACATGAAATTCTATGAGTAATGCCATGTTCTATAAGAAAAGGTTGTAATTCTATAAATTCCTCCCCCCCATCAGATTGAAAGGCCTTGATTGAAACTTTAAAGTATTTCTCCATAAGAATTTTAAATTGAATGAAAATAGAATAAACATCAGACTTATGTTTCAAGAAGTATATCCAAGTGTTGTTGTAGTGATCCAAAAACAACACATAATGACAATAACCATCCACAGATAAAGTAGGTTCTGGCCCCAAACATCAGCATAAATTAAATCTAAGGGAGCTTTAGATTCAGATTTGGACAAAGCAAATGGTAATCGATGACTTTTATTGATGGCACAAGAATTGCAAATAGAATGTTTTGAATTAGAAATAGCAATTTTATTTAAACGTAACAACTATTTAACACAAGGAAAATTGGAATGTCCTAGGTGATCATACCATGTATTTAGTGAAGCTAAATTGGCCGAAGGAGAATTAGAACCCGAAGAAAGAATTAGACCCGATGCTACAGCACACAGAGAGTATAACCCGTTGTCACTCTGGCCTCTGAACCGAACTCTCCTTGTGGCCAAATCCTTGGTAAGAAAGTGATCAGTAAAAAATTCCACAGAGACAAGGTTAGTGTTAGTAAAAGCATAAACCAATAATAAATTATACGAGGATTTGGGAACATGCAAAATATCACAAAAATGAAAAACTTCACTACCAATTTGAAAAGAGGAATGACCGACACGAGATATGGACAGTTTAGAACCATTACCAATGGGACTTCTTCAGATCCTTGGTATTCAGAATGAAGGTTAAGGTTTCCCAGTTCAGATGTCATGTGATGAGAGGCACCCGAATCAACAACCCATGGTTGCGAGGGTACTGTGCAAGTGGCAAGGTTGGATGAAGGACGGTTGGGGTTGATTTCACAGGTTATTTTTGGTGATGAGCAGTCCCTAGCATAATGTCTAATTCCCTTACAATTGTGATAAGTGACAGCTTATGGATCAAAGGTGCGAAAATTCTACCTGGAGTCAAAGTTGGAGCTGCTGTAATTTTGTTGCTGGAAAGCCCAAAAATCAGGGTAAAAATGGTTGCCACGGCCTCTTTGCTAGCCGCCTCTGCCTCGGCCACATTGCTGGCCCCTTCCTCGTTGGTGTTGCTGGCCGTGACGGGTTGCCACCAAGGCTGTTGGTGGAATTTGATCGGCGACAGTAGCAATTTTTTGGTTCAGGTGGGCAATATTTCTTTCTTCATTCAATAAAAGACCCAGCAAATCTTTAAACTCAATAGGCTCCATCTTGGTCTCAAGAGTTAAATTAAATAGGCGGTAATCTTCACCCAATCCATGCAAGAATGGAATCAATGAAATCTTCCTCTTGCACCCGATAACCCAAGGATGCTAACTGATCTTTTACACTCTTGTCTCTGAGTGTATATGTCGTAATAGTCTCATTCTTTTCTTTTGTAAGAGTTTGAAGTTGTGTACGTAGGTTTCTGATTTGTGATATGGAACCCGAAGAATAGGCTCGGTTGAGCCGACTCCAAGCTTCAACTATCATTGGTGCATCAATTACTTGGGGTAACAAACTTGGCTCTATTAAATCAAACAACCAGGTCAATACCTGCTGATTTTGTTTTTCCCATAAGACATAGGCCGAATTTCGAATCTGCCCTTCAAGAAATTCCAGTGGAATGGATTGGTTCATATCGACGTGATGCCACATCTTGCAGCCTCGTAACATAGTGATAAACTGTGCTCTCCACAAAACAAAATTGGTCGAATGGAGCTTGTTGGTGATGAAGGTGGCGGGATTAGGGTAACTGATTGGTATTGAGTGGAGTTGAGGGAGGAATCGGTGATGATTGGATGGTGGAATCAATAACCCTTGATTGAGGCTGTGTCAATGCTGAAGTGGTGCCGGTCATTGCCATGGATAGAGCAGATGATGGTGGGATAGGCGGCGGCAGTGATGGGGCTAAGATGGTGGAATTTTCGGTGGAAGACATATCTAGGGTTAGGGTTTTGGTTGTGGCTCTGATACCATGAAAACCACTAAGGGCAACATGTATTGTATTGATAATTAAGAGTGTTTATATACAAGTGAGAACCCTAACCCTACAAGGACTGTAATATAGCTTTATACAATTGTAAAAATACAATATTGGTCCTCTCTCTCTATCAGCTATTTGCTATTATTGGTAGTTTTTGTTGTTTGTTGTTGGTAAACAACTATTTTTTGCCTTCGAAACCGCTAATAACAGTTGTTTGATGGTGCTAACCAAACACATAAAATCTGTTGTTTGAAGCAGAAAAAGCAAACAACAGCTGTTCGGAAGAAACTAAACACTTACTTGTATTTTGGACCTCTTAATTGGGGAAGGATGACTTTACAACCATGCTAAAGTTGGAAAGGTGATATTAAATAAACTTTGTTTTTTGCCAAAATGTATAATTTTTTTTTTTTTTTTTGTAAAATAGTAGGAAAAAAAGAAAAAAAAAATTGTAGGTATACATTCTAATGAAACAAGATAAAAACAAAGCAAGAAGCAGCAAACGATCAAAATTCATTTTCATGGTTAGTTTTTAATTCTACAAGGGCTCGATAAGATTAGTCTTATCGCTAAATAAAATAGCGATTTTGATTTGTGAGATGGTACTCATATTATATAGAATTATATCATATACTATAATAATAGTACATGATACATGTACTTAGCAGTGAGAAGTTAATTTAAAAAAAAAAGTGTACTCTCAAGAAAAACTCTTGGTTCATCGTGTTTGAGAGAAAATTTTTTTCCTCCTTACACCCAGCATCTTCTCTGCTTTTATTGCTCTTTCTTTGTGTGATTTTATCTGTTTTTAGCTCCAAATAATCTATATCCAACGTTTTATTTAGTTTCAACTTTATATTCGGCAATCTCAGTAATATATCTAGTTCTGCATAACACGGTTCTGAAAGTTTCTATTTTATGGGCTGAACTTCATTTACTCTTCACTATAAGAAAAACGCGTAACACCTATCAAACATCACTACCGAAGCCACTCAATAGGTGCTCACCTACTGGTTCACCAACCGGTGGTAGGTGATTGTGATAAACCTACCGCATAGGCGAACCGAAGGTGATCACCTGCGAGTAGTAACACCAACAAAATCTTGGTAGGTGAATAAATAACATTAAATTTAAATAAAATTTTGATTTATTATTTTCACATGAAATATATCCATTCTCACAATACCATTTAGTTTATTATTATTAATTTTTTCTATACATCTTACTAAAAAAATATATTTTTCTATACAAAACTCATACGATTTTCAAAATAAGCATAAAACATAATATATTTACATTAATCAATGAAGTTGTAATAACATGAGAAATTATATCCGAAGTAAAAACACATGGTAACATTAAAACATAATTAATTTTCATAATTTATCTTTACTAATAAACAAATTCAATAAACTTAATTGTTAAAATTAACTAAAGCCCAAGTTCATGACCTAATTTTTCTATTAAGCCCAATTTCCTTACAACCCTGGGTATAAAAGCATACTAACCCTATAGAGCCTTTTGTCACGGAGTCGTCCTCTTTACCCTCGCGATGCTCAGGCACTTGTGACGTTTGTTACGCTAAGCAAGCCTTTTAATGTGTGTGCAAAGGAATAAGGTAGGTACTTGGATGTTTTAGAGGACTTGGAAATGTATTTGAGAGGATACAATAGTTTTTGGAATGTGAGAGTAATTTTATTACTCAATCTAACACTCAACCAATACACCAAAGTATCTTACAACTCTTCCTTAGATTGATGAGATTCCTAAGATTTCCAAGATTAATTTACAAATGAGGGGGTGAGGCCTATTTATAGGCTTTCCACCTCCTTAACATATGGTTGATATTAATTTGGAATATTCAAGGCATATTCCATGATTTTCATACTTAAAATATGTTAAAATTGCCTAAAAATATCCTAGAGGCGATGGAGAGGTTTCTAGAGGCACTTCCAGTAGCTTAATAATGGATCTAGGATAGACTGGCCATTTCTAGAAGCTTCTGGCTACTTCTGAAACCAAAACAGCTACGGAATTTCTGTTGCTAAGGCGCTGCATGCTAGGTTGGGCTGCCTGCACGCTGGGATAGGCCTGTTTTGCAGCAGCTCCCATTCTTCTTGCCAAACCACCATTTTTCTTCAACATTTGCCATACAACCACCCCTTCTTTGGCCCAATAATTATTTATTTGGCCTATGGGCTTTGTGTTTGGCGCGTTTTGACCCTTGTGGCCATTTTTACCCCACTTTGGCCACATAAATCCCATGTGTAAGAGTGCCATTGCGCATATGCAATAATGACTCACGTAGCAATATTGGCAGGGCGTGATATCCTCCCCCACTCGATTTTGCCACCTCGGCACGCATCGAACTTTGTTGTAAGTACCCTTCGAAGTTTCATTCGTCTTAACCTCTTGGTAAGTCACGCCAACAAGGTTGGGTTGGCTCGGCAACTCCTTTTCCTTGGCCATTTCATCTCCTTGCATGAGGTTTTGAGTTGATCTGCTCGGCCTCTTCCTCCATCGTTGCTTAGCCTTCTTCGCTTGGCACAAACTAGCATCATTGGAACTTGATGTTCCTTTGCCTTGCTTGGGCAGTGCCTCTATAGACTTCCCAACAAGGACTTGATCGATAGATTCATAAGAAGGTTGGGACTCAACTTGTGTGGGCATCACCTTCTTAGACTTCCTTGTAAGACCTCCTTGCCTAGGCAACACCTTCTTAGGCTCCTTCATAAGATCCTTGAGTTCCTTTGTAGATATTTCACTCTCCTCCTCGCTTAGAGGTATTTGAGTGTTTAGCGAAAGTGTCTTGTTAAGACATTCGAAGACTTCCTCACTACCTTCCTTGGGTGAGGCAATGCCTTCATTCAGACCATTGAAGACTTCCCCACTACCATCCTCGGTTGGGGCAGCACCTTTGTTTGGACATTGGAAGACTTCCTCGTAACCATCCTCAGTTGAGGCAGCGCCTTCATCATAGTCCATCAATTGCATTGCTCCAAGGTATTCCCATGTGTCATTCCTACTCTTGAGACTTCCTCTCCATGAGGTCAACCACCATGGCACTTTTTCCCCCTCATTGGGCAATCACGTGTCTAGTGCGATCCATTACATATGAAACACGGTTTGGGGGCTTTCGTCAGGTTACTCTTCATGAATAAAGTCTTACCCTTATTGTGTGGCTTCTTCTTACCACTATCTTCAGAGTTCTCGACATCTTTAGTTATCTTCGAACTCATCTTTGTCTCCCCCACTCTTACCCAAGTTGGTTTCCTTTTTGCGGGAGGTAGAGTCGGTCAATTCCTCGACAAGCCGGATGGCATCATCGATGTTCGTCATATGCGCTTGGATAACAGCAGACTTGAATAAGTTCTTCAAGCCACTTTTGAAGCACGTGAGAACATCTTCCCTTGATATCTTGCTGACTTCAAACATTAGAGTATTAAACTCTTCGATGTAGTCGGTTACACTCCCAATTTGCTTCAGTTGCCATAATTTTCGATTGGCCTCTTGGCTAGCATTGGTAGGACAAAATTTCTCCTGTAGTTCTATCTTAAACTGTTCTCCCGTAGTTCTATCCCGCAATTTTATCTCCCACAATTCTATCTCTCCAATCTGTATACTCTAAGTATATGGGTGATCCGACAAGTTCAAACTCAGACATTCTATGTGTATGATCCTGTGGGCCTGTCTTTATGTTGGCAGAGGGCCTATGGTCCATAGACTGCAGGCGGGCTCTAGTAAGCCACTGCAGCCCCAATTAAGATGGAGATAGCAGTCCAATTGTAATCATAGCCCTGTAGTTTAAACTTGTATATCCCATGTCATTGATATTGGTATCCAACACAGAGGCATGGAATGATCACCCTCTTTTGTGTCCAGACATTGACTTGAACCCAAATGAACTGATGCTCACAAACAAGTTCCAACTTGTTTGGGTGTGGCCACACTCTTTTCAGTTGCATTCATCAAGAGGCCCGTGATATCTTTTCAGTGGACTACTTAACGACATTCCCTTCGGCATATCATAACATTGCCATGTTCACTGATATACCCGAATGTACCTATATTTGGCACCCTGTTACAAGCCTTTTAGGTGTACACCAAAGTATGTCACTTCACATGCAGCACCATCATATCGTCAGGTCAAAGGATCCATACAAGTACTACATGAGAATCACTTGTGGTACTATACCATGTGAATTTCTCATTTAGTGGATCTATCCAGTACCATACCCTTTTGCATGTACCCATTAACTTGGTTGACATTCCATGTCTAATGGCTGGTAAGACACTGCCATCCAACGAAGCTAATGATAGTCTCTAGTTCCATTCATCCCCATGAATGGAATAGACTACGGATGACTTTATGGTCATATCGTTTTCCTTATCCATGGTCTTACTGCCAAGTGCATGACACTTGTCAACACGGATGTGGATATGTCCATTGGATGCTCTATTTAAAACATAGCATAAGATATATAATAAATAGATTAATGCCTTTATTTAATGACACAAATTGTATGATACATAAATCCAATAAATGTACAATATAAATACAAGGACCAATGCCTTGGGGCTAGGACATATCCAACAATGTCCCACTTGCACTAGTTCCAATTAGGCATGGGCCTAATCCCTATAGATCTTGTATGACCCTTGTGCTTGGGCTGAGGCAGCACCTTGGTTAAAGGATCTGTGACATTATCCTCGGTGTCCACTCTATATAATGAAATGTCACCTCTCTCGGTGATTTCTCGTATGAGGTGAAACTTCTTCAGCACATGCTTCATGTTCTTGTGTGACTGGGGCTCCTTAGCTTGTTCAACAACCCCATTGTTGTCACAAAAGATATCAACTGGATCCTGGATAGTTGCTACTACTCCCAATTCAGTGGTAATCTTATTTATCCACATAGCTTCCTTAGCAGCATCACATGCTGCAATGTACTCAGCTTCTCTAGTAGAGTCCGCGATGGTCCGTTGCTTGGAGCTTTTCCGGCTTACAGTACCACCATTTAGCAAGAACATGTACCGAGACTATGACTAGTACTCATCCTGATTGGTTTGGAAACTTGCATCAGTGTACCCAGTAACTGACAGCTCTTCCTGACCTTTATACAATAAGAAGCTATCCTTAGTCCGATTAAGGTACTTCAGAATTGCTTTGACAGCCTTCTAGTGATCCTCGTGGGGATCCTGCTAGTATCGACTTATCATGCTCAGTGCAAAGGTGACATCAGGTCTCGTACATAGCATAAAGTACATGATTGATCCTATAGCTGATGCATTTGGGACCAACTTCATGTTCTCCCTGTCTTGCCTTGTCTTAGGATAGTTCTTCTTACTAAGTTTCAGCCCATGGCTCATTGGCAAGAAACCTTACTTAGCCTGATCCATACTAAATCTTTTCAGAACTTTGTCTATGTACGTGGCCTGACTTAGGCCCAGAAGCCGATTTGATCTATCCCTGTAGATCTTGATCCCTAGGATCGTCTCAGCCTCGCCTAAGTCCTTCATTGCCAAGCACTTACACAACTCCCACTTCACTCCTTTTAGTGTTGGTATGTCACTTCCAATAAGAAGGGTATCATCCATATATAATACCAGGCAGGTGACAATGCTCCCATTAATCCTTTTATACACACAAGGCTCATCTTGATTCTGTATGAAGCCATATTCCTCTATGGCTTCATTAAATCTAAGATTCCAACTTCGGGATGCTTGCTTCAATCCATAAATGGACCTTTAAAGCTTGCATACCTTTCCAGATGCTTTAGATCAACAAAACCCTCAGGCTGTGTCATGTACACATCCTTGAGTAGCTTTCCATTAAGGAAAGCAGTTTTGACATCCATCTGCCAGACCTCATAGCCGTACCAAGTGGATATGACCAGTAGGATCCTTATGGATTTGAGCATAGCGACTGGTGAGAAAGTTTCATCATAGTCTATTGCATGGACTTGTCTAAAACCTTTCACAACCAGACGCCGCTTAAAGGTGTTGTCGGCCTTTAGCCTGTAGCACCACTTGCAACCTATCACCTTAGCATCTGGAGGTGGATCAACCAGGTTCCAAACCTGATCATTGTATATAGATTGCATCTCCGCCTCCATGGCTTGTGCCAGTTGGTAGGCTGTGGGCTAGCTATAGACTCTTGGTAGGTTTTGGGCTCTTCCTCATCGAAGAAGAGAAGAGTGTGATCATCGGTGATGAGAAACCCATATCTCTCTGGCTCTTGATGATCCCTACTAGACCTTCTAGTTCCTTGTATGACCTGGGTCGGTGCTTCCTCCTGTGGAAGCTCCACCCTAGTCTCCAAGTTATCCTTTTCAGGAGTTTTTCAGCATTGAACTTCCCTAAGTTCAACATTTCTCCCACTGTCTTTTTGGAAATGAAATCCTTTTCTAGAAAGACCCCCTTTCATTCCACGAACACCTTGTTCTCAGCGGAGTTGTAGAAGTATTTTTGGTTTCCCTAGGGTAGCCTACAAATAGGCATTTATCGGTTTTGGGTTCTAGTTTGCCCCTAGTCAATTTCTTGACATGTGCATCACATCCCCAAATCTGCAGGAAAGACACATTGGGTGCCTTGCCCGTCCATATCTCATATACGGTCTTTTTTACTGCCTTAGTCGGAGTATTATTCAAAATGAGAGCTACTGTCTTAAGAGCATATCCCCAGAAGCTTTTTAGGAGTGAGGCATGACTCATCATTGAGTGGACCATGTCCAACAAGGTCCTGTTCCTCAGTTCGAACACCCCATTCCATTGTGGTTTTCCTGGAGTAGTGAGCTGTGGAATGATTCCATGCTCTCTCAAATATGAGTCAAACTCTAGGCTCATATACTCACCTACTCGGTCTGACCGAAGGCTTTGATATTTCTGCCTAGCTAGTTCTATACTTCATTCCTAAATTCCTTGAACTATCAAGGGTCTTAGACTTATGTTTCATCAGATAGACATAGCCATATCTGCTGAAATCGTCTGTGAACGTGACAAAGTACAGATGTCCACCTCTGGTAGCTGCGCTCATAGGCCCACATAAGTCTGAAAGTATTAGGTCCAATAAGCCAGTACCCCTTTCAGCTTTCTTGCTAAAAGGTGCTTTATTCATATTACCTCGTAAACAAGATTCGCATATATCAAGTGACTCCAAGTCAAATGATCCTAGGATTCCAGCTTTGTGAAGCCTAGCTATGCACTTCTCATTTATATGGCCTAAACGACAATGCCAAAGGTAGCCTAGTCGTTATGCTTAACCCTCTTAGTATTTATGTTATAGATATATTTAGTTTCATTCAAATCCAAGATATATAGGCCATTATTTAATAGTGCTTCTCCATAAAATAATCCCTCTCTAGATCTACCCATTCTACCATTTGCAATAGTAAAATTAAACCCAAAAATATCCAATACTGAAACAGAAATAATATTCCTGCACATTACAGGTACAAAAAAACATTGTTCCAATATTAAAACTAATCCACCAGGGATCATAAGGTGATATTCGCCGATCTCTATAGCAGCCACCCTTGTTCCATTTCTGACCCGCAAGTCCACCTCCCTAAATCCTAGTGACCACCTGTTCTTAAGTCCCTGCACATTACAACAAATGTGAGAACCACATATAGTATCCAATACCCAAGATGTTGAAACAGTGAGGTTTATGACTATGACACGTATACCAAATGAAGACGCGCCATGGGTCTTCTTTTGCTCTCCTTATAGCTTGGGACACGATCTTTTCCAATGTCTAGCCTGCTTGTACCCGAAGCATGCTAGGATTCGTCACGGGAAACCGACTGACAAAAGTGCGGAAACACGCGTTGATTTCCTCGAATCCGGGTCCCGGGTGCTTAAGTAGTGAAAATCAAAAACAAAACACAAAGGAGGAGTATAAAAGTCTTACCAAGATATCTCGTAAGAGATAGAAGAAGACTGCAGAAATCAATTATAGATTTCCTCCACCGATGCGTACACGAACGGCTCTCGGACTGAAACCCGTGCTAGCGACTTGGAAAATTCAAGAAGAGAGGGAGAGAGGGAAGCCAAGAGAACTAGTTGGAGTGAATTCTTTGCTTACCACAAAGTCAACCATGACTCACCAATTTCACTCATCACATTTTGTCTAAAGAATAAGTCATCTTCCTTGTCACAAGACTTGAAGATTCGGCTAAGAGGTGGACAAAGGAGATGGGATATTTTCTCATTTGTCTTTAATCATAATGACCGAAAAATATCCAAGTTAGTAAAGTCCAACTTTGCTAACCAAAAGTCCACCATGACTCACCCATTTGATCATTACCTTTTTGTCCAAATATGACTCACTCTTCTCATCTTAAATATTCATCATTCTTGCCTTAAACCCACCATGAATTTCGGCCAACACATGATCAATAAGTGGGCTTACCATTTCAAGCCCTAGCCCACTTTAATTCTTTGGTTTTTATTTGATTTCAAATAACATTGTAATTCAACATGTATGTAAGTATATTGTGCCATATAATATGTTACATACATCTAAATTACAATTAATTTGACACATCAAATTCATCAAGGAATTAAATTATACACATATAAGATGAGATACATGTAAACCTATACATGTATAAATATTTCCACCTAGGAAATAATCTCATAAATTAATTCATTGAATTAATTAAGAGAATGCCAAAATAAATACTAATTATATTCTTTTGATCAATCTAATTGATCTAGAATATAATTAATAAATCTCTCTCTCTTCAAACGTGTATACTCCAAGTACACACTTAATCCGACTAGTTAAAGTCCAGACGTTCAATGTGTAGATCCAATGGGCCCATCTTTATGTTGGCAGTGGGCCAAGTCCCACAGACTATAGGCGGGCTCTAACAAGCCACTGTAGCCCCCAATTAAGACGGAGATAGCAGTCAAACTGTCACCATAACCCTGTAGTTGAACTTGTATGTCCCATGTCACTGATATCGGTGTCCAACACAGAGGCATGGTTGATCACCCTCTATATGTGTCCGGACATTACTTGATCCCAAATGAACTCATGCTCACAAACAAGATCTCATCTTGTTTGGGTGTGGCCACACTCTTATCAGTACCATTCATCAAGAGGCCGGTGATATTGTCTCAGTAAAGTACTGAGTGACATTCCCTTCTGCATATCCATAGTACTGCCATGCTCACTGACACACCCGAACGTACCCATACTTGGCACCCTTTTACAGGCCCGTTAGCTGTACACCAAAGTGTGCCACTTCACATGCAGCACCATCATATGGTCCGGTCAAAGGACTTATGCAAGTACTACGCGAGAATCATTTGTGATACTATACCATGTAGATTCTCGTGAAGTGGATCAATCCAGTACCATGCCCCTTTTTGTATGTACCCATTAACCTGGTTGACATTCCATGTGCTATGACCGGTAAGACACCGCCATACAACCAGGCTAATGATAGTCTTTAGGTCCATTCATTCCCATGATTGGAACAGACTACGGATGACTTTATGGCCATATCGTTTTCCCTATCCATAGTCTTACTGCCTAGTGCATGACACTTGACAACATGGATATGGATATGTCCATTGGATACTCTATTTAAAATATAGCACAAGACATATAGTAAATAGATTAATGCCTTTATTTCCTGACACAAATTGTATAATACATAAAGTTCACATTAATGTATAAATGTATGATACAAAGACAAGGACTAATGCCTCGAGACTAAGGGCATATCCAACAATCTCCCACTTGCACTAGTACCAACCAGGCATGGGCCTAATCCCTATAGATCTAATATGACCCTCGTGCTTGGAATGAGCCAGCACCTTGGTCAAAGGATCTGCGAGATTCTCCTCGGTGTCCACTCTGCGTAATGAAATGTCACCCCTCTCAGATATTTCTCGGATGAGGTGAAACTTCCTGAGTACGTGCTTTGAGTTCTTATGTGACCGGGGCTCCTTAGCTTGTGCAACAGCCCCATTGTTGTCACAGAAGATATCAACAGGTTCCTGGATAGATGATACTACCCCCAGTTCCATGATAAACTTCTTTATCTACACAGCTTCCTTAGCTGTATCACACGCTGCAATGTACTTAATTCCTTGATGAATTTGATGTGTCAAATTAATTGTAATTTAGATGTATGTAACATATTATATGGTACAATATACTTACATACATGTTGAATTACAATGTTATTTGAAATCAAATGAAAACCAAATAATTAAAGTGGGCTAGGGCTTGAAATGGTAAGCCCACTTATTCATCATGTGTTGGCCGAAATTCATGGTGGGTTTAAGGCAAGAATGATGAATATTTAAGATGAGAAGAGTGAGTCATTGTTGGATAAAAAGGTAATGATCAAATGGGTGATTCATGGTGGACTTTTGGTTAGCAAAGTTGGACTTTACTAACTTGGATATTTTTTGGTCATTATGATTAAAGACAAATGAGAAAATATCCCATCTCCTTTGTCCACCTCTTGGCCGAATCTTCAAGTCTTGTGACAAGGAAGATGACTCATTCTTTAGACAAAATGTGATGAGTGAAATTGGTGAGTCATGGTTGACTTTGTGGTAAGCAAAGAATTCACTCCAACTAGTTCTCTTGGCTGCCCTCTCTCCCTCTCTTCTTGAATTTTCCGAGTTGCTAGCACGGGTTTCAGTCCGAGAGCTGTTCGTGCACGCATCGGTGGAGGAAATCTATACTTGATTTCTGCAGTCTTCTTTTATCTCTTACGAGATATCTTGGTAAGACTTTTATACTCCTCCTTTGTGTTTTGTTTTTGATTTTCACTACTTAAGCTCCCAGGACCCAAATTCGAGGAAATCGACGCGTGTTTCCGCACTTTTGTCGGTCGGTTTCCCGTGACGAATCCCAGCAGTGGTAGCAGAGCGGGCTTTTGATCCGTGGAAATCTTTAGGATACTCTATTTAAAATATAGCACAAGACATATAGTAAATAGATTAATGCCTTTATTTCTTGACACAAATTGTATAATACATAAAGTTCACATTAATGTATAAATGTATGATACAAAGACAAGGACTAATGCCTCGGGACTAGGGCATATCCAACAAAGCAGACATCCTCAGGACCTGCCTTAGGCTGGGCCTTAGCCTTCTTGGCCTTGGCTTTCTTAGCCTTGGCCTTGCCCTTTGCCTTGCCCGTGGCAAGAGAGGGGTCCCCTTGTTGACCAGCCTTATCGGTGGAGTCCTTTTGATTGACTGCTCAGTGAGCTTGAGTATCCCATGCAGCTCACTAATAGTACAGTTCATCCTTTGCATGTTATAGTTTAGGATGAACTGATCATAAGAATCCTGTAAGGAAGACAGGATCATGTCTACTGCCAGCTCCTGTGAGATAGACGATCCGAGATGCACTAAAGTTTCTAGATAGCCCTTCATCTTAAGCACATTTGCGCTCACAAATATCCCATCTTACAAGAGTGGAATGCCTTATTGGTTAGGTACCTTTCCTGACGAGCTTGCTCTTGAAACATCTCGTTAAGAGTTGTTATCATAGTAAAGGCCTGATGGTCCATGAACTATTTTTGTATATCAAGGACCATACACGCCAACATAAGGCATGTCACGTCCTGGTTATCCTTTACATGCACCTCGTATTCCTCCAGCTAGGCAGCTGGTGGATTATGCACCGTTGGTGCAGCCAGTGCAGACCTTTTTAATACATCCTCTTTAGACTCCTGTCTTAGAACTATTCTCAAGTTCCTAGACCACTCCAAGAGGTTTAGGCTAGAAAGCTTGTCCCTTTCCAGGATAGATCACAGTGAAAGTGAATTATTTTGTTGCCATTTGGTTACTATACAGAAAAATTATAAGAGTGTTATAAAGGACTTAACTTGTTTTTCCTATAGTTAATTAATAATGAATCAGGTTATTAATCAACTCAAGTTGTTAGGCTACGGGGCCGAGATCCATATTTCATTAAGATATAGCCAAACGAGAGTCAGGAAAAACTATACCCTAATTATTTAGGTAGGAACGCCATCCAATCCCAACCTAGGGACTCTCAGTTTAATGGGCTTGTTGGCACTTACATATCTGTGCTTAGGGTGAGGAGAATCCTACTACCCATGCTAAGTCAAAAACTCCATCCAAGTGTTAGAGTAACCAATACTCCAACCCAATACAAAATGACGATACTCCAGTGCATCCAGCGAGGGCATGGTCTACAACTGGCCTATCCCTACTTCGAGTTGGTTTTGAATGAGGGAAGCATTTTTAAACAACTTAGTAATTTCCTTTTGGTTATTAGATTCAATTTAATAACGGCTTAGATGCATAGGCGGGTGAAATTGGGTTTGGATCATACATTCATACATGTAAATAAATAAAGCATAATTAAATAAAATGGACTGCAATGGGCCTATATTACAACCTAATATAATTCTGGTAAACCTATACTAGAAAATACACCAGGTGGGCCTCCTCTTCTTCCTTTTGGGCTTGCCTCTCCAATGGGCTTCTTCTTTACAATTTTATAATAAGTAAATAAAATAAAATTACATAAAAGAAAAAGGGCACGCATGCCGTATTTACCCAAAAAGAAAAATACAACCCAACTTGAATAAGGCCCAATAGCATCCATACACACATTTAAACATACAAGCATGTAAACCAATACATAAATTTATAAACATGTTATAATGCATGAATTTAAGCCCATTTCAATTATGTCCTTAGCCATTATTTTGAAATCACCAATTTTGGCCCATCATGGTTCTAGCCCTTAATGGGCTTTGGGCCTCCAGCCCAGGTAGAACACTGCTCCCACTAGAATTGGGAAACCATGAGTCCATATCAGCCGCCCGGGTAATCGTGCTAAGAAAACCATATTAATTTCCAAAATTAATATCTCATGAATAAAATTAAAATTTTAACTTTATTCAAGAAACCATGCACATTTAAATTACAAAAAATTTAAACACACAAAATTTTAAAACCCATTAAAATTTTAAAACTGGGCCCGGATCCATATATCAAATCAAACAAAAAACAAAAAACAAAAACCAATAATCAAATAAAAATAAACACATATAACCTAATATGCAATAACCAATTTCCATTTGAAAATTAAGAAAAATATTAAAATCCCAAATCCATGAATCCCTGATCAAAATTCCCAATTTTAAAACCATGGGATTCAAACCATTTAACGATTTTCACGGATCAAAAGCCTGCTCTGATACCATTGTTGAGATTTTTCATCGCGAAACGCCTAATTTAAGTGAAACTACGGATCATTTCCTCGAATCCGTGCCCAGGAGCAATTGAAATGAAAATCATAAACAACAAAATCAAAAGAGAAGATTGAGTTTCTCACCAGAAATATCTCCTCTAGAGATGGCTGCAAAAATCAAATTTAATCTCCTCCACTCTCATATACACGAATGCCTTAGTCAATAAAAAATTTTGAAGAGCAAATATGGCTGAATATTCTGCCTTAGTCAACAAAAAATTCCAGAAGCCCAAATCACTTTAATGGCCATATTCTTCTCATTAAGAAATTTGGTCAATTTGCTCAATTAAAGCCATAATCCATGTGCCAAAAAAAATCCCAATTAAATGGCCAAAACTCATTGCATTCATTGTCCAAAATCAGCAGCCTTTATTGCTTATTTGACCGTGATTTTCATGGATAATTAATTCTCATTTTGGTGAAAATATTGAGCCTTAATTTTAGCTTGGGTTTAATTTGATTTGAGTTAGGATTTCATGCCATTAATCTCTAAATCTAAATTAATCACCATGGATAAAATTAAATGCAATTCTATTTTAATTTTCCATGCATGTACTTATATAAAATTCATATTATATGATGTACATGTTATTTAAATTAAATTTTTGAGATTTAACTTAAATCAAAATGCATATAAACCTATATATGCATTTTATTTCTACCTGAAAATAAATTCCCAATCATAATTTATTAATTAATACTTATCTCTCCAGTCTGTATACTCCAAGTATACGGGCGATACGACAAGTTCAAACTCAGACATTCTATGTGTATGATCCTGTAGGCCCGTCTTTATGTTGGCAGTGGGCCTATGGTCCACAGATTATAGGCGGGCTCTAACAAGCCACTGCAGCCCCCAATTAAGAAGGAGAAGCAGTCCGACTGTAATCATAACCCTATAGTTTAAAGTCATATATCCCATTTCATTAATATCGGTGTCCAACAGAGACATGGAATGATCATCCTTTTTTGTGTCCAGACATTTACGTGAACCCGAACGAATTGATGCTCACAAACAAGTTCCAACTTGTTTAGGTGTGGCCACACTCTTATTAGTTGCATTCGTCAAGAGGCCCGAGATATCTTCTCAGTGGACTACCGAGTGACATTCCCTTTTGCATATCCATAGCATTGCCATGTTCACTGAGATACCCGAACGTACCCATACTTGGCACCCTATTACAGGCCCTTCAGCCATACACCAAAGTATGCCACTTCACATGCAACACCATCATATGGTCAGGTCAAAGGATCCATACAAGTACTACACGAGAATCACTTGTGATATTAGACCATGTGGATTTCTTGTTTAATGGATCTATCTTATAGCATGCCTTTTTGCATGTACCACCCATTAACTTGGTTGACATCCATGTCCAATGGCCTGTAAGACACCGCCATCCAACCAAGCTAATGATAGTCTCTAGTACCATTCATCCCCATGACTGGAACAGACTACGGATGACTTTATGGTCATATCATTTTCCCTATCCATGGTTTTACGGCCAAGTGCATGACACTTGTCAACATGGATATGGATATATCCATTGGATACTCTATTTAAAATATAGCACAAGATATATAATAAATAGATTAATGCCTTTATTTAATGACACAAATTGTATGATACATAAATCTAATAAATGTATAATATAATACAAGGACCTATGCCTCGGGACTAAGGCAAATCCAACAGCACCAACATGCTCTACATCCTTAGCCATTATCCTTTCACCTTCTTTATCACACAGGGGAACCAAGGTAGCGTAACTGAGGCTCTGATACCACTTGTCACAGAGTCGTCCTTTTGACCCGCGCAGCACTTTGGTACTTATGATGTTTGTTGCACTAAGCAAGCCTTTTAATGTGTGAGAGAAGGAATAAGGTAGGCACTTGGATGTTTTAGAGGACTTGGAAATGTATTTGAGAGCATACAATGGTTTGAGAGTAATTTTGTTACTCAATCTAGCACTCAAACAATACACCAAAGTATCTTACAACTCTTCCTTAGATTGATGAGATTCCTAAGATTTCCAAGATTGATTTACAAATGAGGGGGTGAGGCCTATTTATAGGCTTTCCACCTCCTTAACAAATGGTTGATATTAATTTGGAATATTCAAGGCATATTCCATGATGTTCATACTTAAAATATGTTAAAATTGCCTAGAAATATCCTAGAGGCAGCGGAGAGGCTTCTAGAGTCACTTCCAGCAGCTTAGCAATGGATCTGGGATGGACTAGTCATTTCTAGAAGCTTCTGGAACCGTAACAGCTACGGAATTTCCGTCGTTAAGGTGCTGCACGTTGGGCTGGGCTTGTTTTGCGGCAGCTCCCACTCTTCTTACCAAACCACCATTTTTCTTCAACTTTTTCCTCACAACCACCCCTTCTTTGGCCCAATTATTATTTATTTGGCCTATGGGCTTTGTGTTTGGCGGGTTTGACCCTTGTAGCCATTTTTACCCCACTTTGGCCTTATAAATCCCACGTGTGCGAGTGCCATTGTGCATATGCAATAATGACTCGCGTAGCAACATTGGCGGGGCGTGACACTTTGCTTTCCTCATTTCTCCTTCCCATTCGGCCGTCCCTCTCTTCTTAATCTCTCTATCCTGGTTCTTGCTCTTTGTCTATTTTCTGGTCACCTTCTCCTCTCTAAACTCTGGCCATTTGTTGTCCATGAAAACAATGATCTTAACAGCTTTGATGACATAAACGTACATTAGCAACTAAAGAAATGTAGGAACTGGAGGCTCACTACTTCATTCTCGCTGCCGTTCAGTCAGAATCCTTATCGAGAAAACCGTGTGGTCAGTCTGAGGGTGGTAATCTTCATTTTTTTGTCCATTTTCTTTCTCTCTGTTTCGATCTTTCTTTCTGTTTTTCTTATGGCTCGCATTCTTTCTAGCCGGGAACCGTATCTCAACCTTCCTGATGAAGAAATCAGAGATTCACTCTACCATTCCCACGCTCTGACCACCAGCTTCCTCACCTGGAATTTTCTCAAACCCCAGTAACCTCTCTTATCTTGCTCTTTTCTTCTTTTTGATCATTGGCTCTTTGTTTCTCTTTTTCTTCTAATTTTGTTTTGGTTTAGTCAAGGTGGAATGATGAGTGAGATCTAGGGTTTTGATTTGATTTCAAGAAACTTTTTCAAGGTAAAATATACTTGCTCTATTTTTCTCTCTGTTTACTTTGCTTGTTTGAAAAAGCTCTGCCTTGGGAATTTTGGTCATATGGTGTTCATGCTTTTGGCTAAACCTCCTTTTGTGCTTTGAAAATGAATGATTTTTTCATATTATCAGCTGTGAGTGTCGTGTTTTCAGTTTGACATTGGGTGATAGATTAGCTAAACTGTTTTCAAAGTATGAGTAATTTAGAGTTGAAACTGGTTGTGATGTTTACTAATCAATTTATGCCTAATTAGTGTAAATCCATTTGATTTTTGCCTATTAGTTTTTATTATTTACTAATAATTCAATTATATCATTGCATAAATGTAATTGTTTGCATAATTAAGATTGTTTCTTCCTTAAATTTACTCTTCTTAATTCTATTTTCGGTTGATTAACTACTCAAAATTTGATGTTTTATTGGTTATTTGTTGTTGCAATTCTGTAATCCATAGAGATCCTTCGCATAGCGTGAAATTATAAACATTTTCAATTGCAAAAGATGAATATGCTGCTTATTCTTGAACATTAAATTCAATTCTTAGCTTAATTTGCTGTTAAGTATGGAGAATTATTCTAATCAAATTATTCTAATATTGACTTATTTATGGCACAATTTCATACTATTTACAGATTTGTGGTAGTGGGAGACGAAATTGCAAAGTTATGGTGTTTTAATCTTTATCCGCTTGTCAAAAGAGCGGATTAGCCATTTTTTTCTTCCACTGGCCGTCCGCTTGTTAGAACAGCAGACAAGCCATGTCCACCGATCAGAAAAGCAGACAAGTCATGTTTGTCATTCAGAAAAGCAGACATCTCTCATCCGCTAGTTAGAACAGCGGATGAATTGATGCCTCTGCCACGCCCCTGCCAGACAAGATCTTACCTTAGAGGCGTGGTGTGCTTTATCCTGACCGCTGATAGTAAGAGCGGATGAATTCTGGGCATTGATCTAAGAGAATAAACGGTCCATTTTGTCTGCTTTTATGAAAAGCGTCTGGGTTGTCTGCTTTTTAAAAAAGCGGACAGTCCTCCCCAGCCGTTTATCAAACGATCAACGGCTAGACAAAAGTGTCGGCTTTTATGAAAAGCGAACATCCCAGACACTTTTCATAAAAACGGAATCTTTTGTAGTCCGCCCCAGCCATTGATCATTTGATCAACTGCTGTTTTTAATTCCTGCCAAAAGCTTTCTGTTGGAATAAAATTACTACGGAGACCAAAATTTCACCCACCCACCCATTTAAATTTTATCCCTCTTTCACCCACCTTTTTCCTCCCTTTCCTTCCCTATTCATCATCTTCTTCATCTTTTTTTTTTCTGTTTCTCAGCCAAACTTCTTCCTTTTTTTTTTAATATTTCACTTAAGCATATTGTTGAAGTAATAGAAGCAGTATATTAAGAGCACTAAACAGTATATTCACTCAACCACTTTGTTAAAGGTTAGTATGTTAGATATAGTAAATTTTTTTAGAATTTTTTATATTTTTAAGATTTTTAGATAAATAGTTGTTATATTATGTTGATATTATAACTGACTTATAGTATTATGATATCATAATGAAATAAGTATATGGTAGTAATTAATTTATTTATTGCATTTTTTTAAGTAAATATATTTGTTAGTTTTTGTTATGGTAGTTACTAATTTGCATTTTTTTATTAAGTTGCTTTTTGTTGTATTTTGTTACGGTAGTTACTAATTTAATTATTGTTTTTTTTTTACAAATTAGGAATTTACATTTTTATCACATAGTAAGTAAATATATTTGTTGCTTTTTGTTATGGTAGTTACTAATTTGCATTTTTTTAACTAAGTTGTTTTTTGTTGAATTTTGTTATGGTAGTTACTAATTTAATTGTTGCTTTTTTTTTTTTACAAATTAAGGGATTTGCATTTTTATCACATATTAAGTAAATATATTTATTATAAATTTGTAAATATGATGAATGTATTATGTTTGTTGAGAGGTGGATCTAATTAGTAGTTTGGATACTTAAATTTGCAATATATAGTGAGGGAAAAATATTGATTAAGGCTTATGAGTATATGGAAAAAATTAAATAATGTTATGATAGTTACTAATTTCTTTGTTGCTTTTTTTTAATTTATGGGATTTGCATTTTTATCACATATTAAGTAAATATATTTATTATAAATTTTTAATACATGGTGAATATATTATGTTTGTTAAGAGGTGGTTCTAATTAGTAATTTGGACACTTAAATTTGTAATATACAGTTAGGGTTATACTGATTAGGGCTTATGATTATATGAAAAAATTAAATTTGTTATGGTAGTTACTAATTTATTTGTTTTTTTTTTTTTTGCTTTTTCAACAAATTTAGGGATTTGTATTTTTTTTATCACATATTAAATAAATATTGATGAAATCATAAATTCTCTTGATTTGGGTGATTTATATAGACTTTATTTGTGATTTTGTGGATATATTTGGATGGATACTGCTGTGGTTTGGTTTTATTTGTGTAGAAGGTAACTTTTTGGGCTGATTTGGATTAATAGGAGCTGATTTCGGGCTATAATGGAGTGCTGTCCAGTTTTTGGCGATTAGCCTTGGGCAAGGCTAAACCTTCGGCGAGCTGGCAGAATTATTCAGGATTTAATTTCCAGCCCTCCTTTTTAGAAGCTTCCTGTTTTGACTTTGAAGCGGTCAAACTTGTAAATTGCACAAATAGTGGGAGACAATTAATTAGTTATTTAGGAGTTTTATTTTTAGTAGAATTATTTCTTTACTAAGATTCTCTTTTGGGTTTTTAGGGAGCCTATAAATAGCACAAGTATAGGCTGATTTAGGGGGCAACGATCAATACAATTCCTCTTCTCCTTCTTTCTTCTAAGTTCTATTATTCTTCAACATTATTTTTCTCTTCATGTATTATTTTCTTTTAGCTATGTGTAGCTAAATCTTCTACTTTGCCTAAGGAATTCAAAGCTTGAATTAGTATTGTGAGATCGATTATTTTATTGTTCGTTTAATTCCCCTATGTTTTTAATCTTGCTTCAAGAGATTATTTTCTCTTTTATTATATTGTAATTTAGATTTCTTGGCTAGATTCTGAGATTGCAATTTAATAAATTGTTGTTAGTAATTAGATTCGTTTCCAATCTCAATTATTAACTTAAGAACGTTTAAAGGGATTAAAAAACTTGAATTTAAATTATTTTCGCTAAGAATTTAATTGGTTTAGGCTAGGCTTTCCTTGAACTTAAAGCTCCCATTGGATTAAACTCTAAACCGCTAAGGAGGGGTTGTCTTTCGGGAAGAGGTTTATTTGAGTCGTACTAGGTAAATCTGATTTTGGGAAGGTTGATCTCGATGCACTAAGCTAGAGGTTTTAACTGGTCTATGGGAAATTAAATGATTATCTTTAACATCAATGATCGATACTAACATTCAAGTTAACGAATGTCCTAGGGCGAAGTACATTTTTATATCATTCTTTTCACTTCATTAAAATTCCGGCAATCTTTAATTCCTGTTTTAGTTATTTAATCGTAGTTTCTTTGTTTCAACAATCATCAACAAAACCCCCCCCCCCCCCCCCCCTTGTTTTTAATTTTCTGTTTTAATTTACTTTTGGTTAGAAGCAATTGTTAAATTGAGTATTAAATCCCTAGGGTTCGACCTCGACTTACCCGGCTACAATCATTTATTGTATAGGAATAGACGAGAAAATTCTTTAATTATTTTTGGCGAATTCGACACCCGACCAAATATATTTATTATAAATTTGTAATGTATGATGAATTAGGGGTGAGCAAAATGAAGTTCGGTTCAGAAACTGAACCGAACCAAGCAAAATCGAACAGAACCATAAACCAAACAATGAAAATTATAAAAAGTCAAACCAAACCAATATAAATTCGGTTCAAATAATAATTGTTATATCCCAACTTCTTGATAATCATTAATTACTAATTTAATCGTAGAATTAATGTCTCTTTTATTTGTTTATGATTATTGATAGAATAATGCCGACTTCATTGACTATATTGATTCGTTGGGGTGGAAAAGTCATTAAGAATCAATTCAGTGTGGATTATGAAAATGGATATTCGAAAGCAATACTTTTTCCTCAACAATTTGATTTTGCATTTTTGATTGATAAACTTAGGGTTGCAATGAGATTAAGGAAAAATGAAAAAAATCACTCAAGTAGAATTCCAAAACCCAGTGCCAAGTTATGTTGAAACCTTAGTGTTTAGCACTCAACAAATATGGGATGATGATGATTTAAATATAATGTTGGGCATTATGAGGAGTATTACTATAGTGTTTTGCTATGAATTATAAGTAGAGTACATTCATGATTAATCTAGTATAGCACTTGATAGTGGAGCAGGACCATCTACTTCTAAACGTCCTGAGTTTAGTGTCACTAATTCTGCAAAAACTGATGAGGAGGAGGAGGAGGAGTATTCCGAGGAGGGTGAGGAGGATGATGATGAGGGTGTAAGCATTAATATACCCACTAATCATATTACTGCTCCATCAAATACAGATGCTACTCTGGGATGCAATAATTTTGTCCCTATGTTTTTTCCAAATCTTCCTCAGTATACAGAAGTTGATATTTCAAGGATGAGAGTTGTCCCGTATGATCAATATGCAAATGCTATAATATGGGATTCCTCCTTGGATCTTGCAGAAGGAATGCTTTTTAAATCAAGGGAAGTTAAAATTGCAGCTAAGGAATACTCAATGAGAAAGAATAGAGAGTTCAGAAGTAGAGAGACTCGGCCAAACACTATTACATTAGTTTGTCATAAATTCGATGAAGGTTGTCTGTGGAGGTTACGCACTACTCTTAAAAAAAAGCCTCATTTTGGGAGATCACAAAATACACTGGTGAACATACTTGTCCCCCTTGACATCCCAAGATCATAGGAATCTTGACTCGGACTATATGTATGGTATAGTTGAGGCTACAGTGCGTGAGGATCATACATTAAAGGTGAAGGCTATTACTGCAATCATGTCTGAGAGATTCACAATCACAATCTCTAACACAAAGGTGTGGTATGCAAAAATTAAGGCAATTGCAAAGATATTTGGAGACTGGGAGGAGTCATATGAACATCTACGTCCGTAGATGCATGTAGCAATACATATGAACCTTGGATTAAGCTACCTGATTAAAGATTGTCCATATTATGTTAATGGGCAATTGATACAAGGAATAAGAGTGTTTGACCGTATGTTTTGGTTTTCCAAACCATGTGTTGAAGGTTTCAAACATTGTCCTCCTGTTTTGTACATTGATGGAACTTTTCTGACTGGAAAGTATAAGGGAGTATTACTCACAGCTTCAGCACTGGATGGTAATAACAGTGTGCTTCCTTTAGCATTTGCTATTGTTAATGTGGAAAATAACAAAAATTAGGACTACTTCATATGCTTTATATGATATATTGTTTGTCCAGAAAAGCCTTATGTATGTGTAATCACTGATAGGCATGCTGGAATATTCTATGCAATGAGAAGTGAGTGTTGGGATGGAGCACCTCATCAATTTTACATATGCGATATTGCAAGAAATTATAATAAGAAGTTCAAAAATACAGCTTTAAAGAATTTTATCACCAATGCAGGTAACAATTACATGCTATTCTTATTTGAGTCTTAATAAAATTCCACATTGTTAACGATTGATTCACTTCGTAATAAAATTGTTTCTCCTATTCTTTTGTAGCATATCAAAGTCAAAAATAAAAATTCGATAAGATGATGAAGGCACTTGAGGAGAAAGATCTTGATAGTTATAAGTGGTTGGAGAAGACCCCAAAGGAGAAATGGACTGTTTCACATAACGATGGATATCGTTGGGGCAATATGACAACCAATATTACTAAATCTGTTAATGCATTATTAAAAAAAGCATGAGGCATGCCTATCACAACAATGATGGAAATGATATATGTTAATGTTGTTGATCTTTTTGACAAGCAAAGGAGTGCATATCAGAGTCAAACGGATGAAAGCTTCAAATTTATTAAGTTTGCAATTAAGAAATTAAAGAAGAGGTATGAAAATGCAAATGGTCATCATGTACGAAGGTATGACAAAAGAAGGGGTATATTTGAAATAACTACAGCAAGGAGAAATTCTTCCGGGAAAGGGGCAAGAAGCAGGTGGTTAACTTAAGTGAGAAGAGTGGCAGCTGTGGGAAGTTCCAACAGTTTAAAATGCCTTATCCTCATTCAGTTGCAGGATGTTTAAAACACAACATTGATGCAGCGCTCTTTATTGATCCTGTTTATAGATTAGAAAATGCCATAAAATGTTGGTCCAAGTGTTTTGTCCCTTTAGGCAACCGTGACTATTGGCCAATAAAAGATGGATTACCACTTGTACCAAATCCAGAGTGGACGAGGAAAAGAGGTAGACTAAAGACATCCCGGATTTGAAATGAGATGGACTGGAAAGTTACCGAAGATAAAACTTTAACTTTTTATAGTAAATGTGGAAAATCCGGCCATAACATTGGGACATGCAAGCATGCTTAATTATTATGTATTATTTACTGTTTAGTAATTTATGTTATGAAGTTTGATTACTTTAAACATTGATTATTATCGTTTGATTTTTGTACTATTTTATGCATCAAATATTTTACCAGACCATTTTTATGACATATTTAAACTAATTTGAATGCGTAAAAATTTGTTACTGTAATAAGTTTATACATGTGAAATACTGATATAATTTCATTAATGTAGCTATGTCAGGTTGTATACCTCAGTGTGCATACATAGATCCCGGGCCGATTAATCCAACTGTATTACATGTACAACGATCACATAGGTCGGAAGCTGTTTGGTATAACCAGGTACTTGATGAACTTATCATACAGTAGTGTAATCAATAAAGCAGATTAGTGTCCTATTTTTATTTTTATTAAGACAAACATGATTTTATGGTTTGTCTCGACTAGGTTCTTTTCAGCTTGATCATCATCTTATCACTTCATTAGTTGAGAGATGGAGACGAGAGACACATACATTCCATCTTCCTGAGGGTGAGGCCACAATTACATTACAGAATGTGGCTATACAAACAGGATTACCAATTGATGGTAATGCATTGATTTGCCCTTTTCCTAGAAATTGGGATGTTGAGTGTGAAAGGTTATTAGGTATTCTTCCTTCCCAATCTTGCATTAAAAATATGTACTTAAAATGTACTTGGCGGGTGGAGAATTTTGATTTCACTCAGATACCTGCTGATGCTGATGAAATGATAATGGCACGTTATACACGTGCATATTTATTGCAATTAATTAATATGTTGTTTTGCACAAAAAGCACAGGTAGTTTGAATCTGGTGTATCTACCACTTTTAGAGAATATTAATGCAATTAGTACATATATTTAGGGAGCAGGTTGTCTAGCATTTTTGTATAGGGAGTTATGCAATGCCACAAACCTAAGCATGGCACAGATTGGTGGTGCATTATTTTTATTGCAGATTTGGGCATTGGATCGATTAAAATTTTTGTCACCTGGGTTAATGCATGGAGACATTGTGCCTGGCATACCACTTGGTCGCGATATGTTCCAAAAACTATAATTTTATTGTATATTAAAGTTATATCATTCATGATAGTATCTAATTAACTAAAATGTGACAGGTGGATACCCCTAGGACAACCACTGAAATAGTAACGCATAGTATCTCGCATATACGTTATGCGCTTGATTTCGCCCATAAGGATGTTGTAAGTCACATGACATATTATTTTGACACATATTTATAATTAATATTCTGATGTTCATTGCACTTTATTTGATTTTCAATATAAACTAGTTGTAATTTTATTTGAATTTTAATATAAACAAGTAGCAAATATATTTGATTATTAGTATTATGGTATTTGAAATATTTGTCTCATTTCATTTGGGGTCCATATACTCCTCAAAGTCACATGGCATATTATTTTGACACATATTTATAATTAATATTCTGATGTTAATTGCATTTTTATAAACTACTGGCAATTTTATTTGAGTTTTATTATAAACAAGTATCAAATATATTTGATTATTAGTATTAATGGTGTATGAAATATTTGTCTTAGTTCATTTGGGATCCATATACTCTTGAGATCCGAGTAGCATTGCCAGAATATTGCTTTCAAGGAGAACAAATATGGAGAGCTGTTGTGCCAATGATATGCATGCATATTGTAGAATGGCACCAGCCTGACAGAGTTCTTCGCCAGTTTGGATTGAAACAACATATTCCATGTGAACCTTGTCAAACTGATGCATTGCATTCCATTGACTTGAAAGAAGTTAAGAAGGAAATTATTTCAAAACAAGCGCATTGGATTGCAATTTGGAATGATAGGGTACGCTATGTTTTTACGGCTGAACCTTCTGATGCCTCGCTCCATTATCATTCCCAATACATGGAGTGGTATAGGAATATAACAAGGAGATGGATTTCCATTAGAGGCGGTTCTCATGGTGCCTGTTTAAGAAACCAATATCTTTTGTATAATTCATTAACTTTACAATTTTTTTAAGTGTATGCTAAGAATATATGATGTGTGCAGGTAGATGGACTCAAGAGAATGGCATTAGAGAGTGATGTGGATAGCCTCTAGAATATCAGAAGGCGTATATATGGTGCACTTGGGGAAGAAAGACGTTATGTTGTTAGTGCACCATCTCAGCCAGCTACAACAGCTATGTGTCCTAAAATAGAAGTGGATGAAGCTGAACCTGCTAATTCCACTCGTAGACGACGTCCATGGGACGCACCACGTAGGCGTGAGGTCCCACGACCACCAACCCCTTCGTGTCACATTGTTTTTAATCCGGTGACCTATCATTTACAGGGTTCATTTGAAGAAGATACATTGTAGCCAACTCAACCTCAAGCTTCATTCTTTGCTGGCCCCTCTGTACCAAATACTTATGACCATGGAGCCTCTTCATCAGTAAACCATCCATCGGGATCATCTCAGTACGGATTGGGTGTTTCACAAAATCCTTTTTCACCATGAACTACTCAATCACCTTGAGGTGCACACAGTATGGGTTTTCAACCACAACATTCAGTTCAATTTGGCACACCCCAAACACTTGCTAATATGATTTTTTCAACATTTACTCGGCCATCTTCAGTAGAACATTATCCAGGCTTGTCTAGTTTTCCATCTTACAAATATCAAGGTATCACATAGCCTCATTATGGAACAGCATCCACAGTTCAAAACGATTCATCACAGACAATTGCACCACAGTAGTGTAGACGATAGCCTCCACAGAAAGGAAGACGTCAAAATTGATTTGTCTTCAAATTTGGTTTTGTGTTTTCTTTATTTTTGTAATTACAAAAACTCCATGACTTATGGATTATCCTAGTTTTTTAATTTATGATATTATTACAATTAACTTTATATATAGCTTCAGGTATTAAGAAAATAAAAATATTGCATAAGATGATAAACAAAATTAATAAGTTTATTTATTTTTTTTTTTTTGCTAAAAAATTTTACGGTAACAACACAAGTTATAATAAATTCTATAATTGAAAATCTGGCATTTGTAAAATTTTCTATTTAATTAGTTTAGGGTCTTTACAAATTTGATAGAATGGATGGGTAGCTGGTGTAATAGTTCTGGGCAACTTGTACTCTAATTATATAGAATTAGATAATTCTATATATTTCCATAAAAAATTCTCCATACAAATAATAATATAATATTCTATAAAAAAATTATGTATAATGTACTTCTATACATAATATATAATTCAGCGTTGGATTTGGGCAATTTGGAAGGTGGGCTCATTAGGGATTTGGGCCGCTCTTCATATCATGTACATCTGGGCTGGCCGCTCATCATATCAGCGGACATTTGGGCCGCTTTTCTTATCAGCGGACAGATTGGGCCGCTTTCGCATCGTGTCATAATTTGGATTTCATTTGCTGGTGTAAACAGCGGGTGCTTTTTATTCGCTGTTCACAGCAGCCGGCGCCTTTTGTCCGCTGTTTATACCAGTGGTCATATTCTCGGACGTCTTGTCCGCCAGATTCCACCTTTCATCTGCTAATATGAATAGCGGAAAACTGATCTCCACTTTTCTGACTAGCAGATATGTGGGGGGAAGAAAAAAAAAATGCTTGTCTGCTGTTTTGACAAGTGGACAAAGAGAAAACTACCATAAACTCGTAATTTTGTCTCCCAATACCACAAATCTGTAAATAGTGTGAAATAGTACCACAAAAAAGTCAATATCCCGCATCTTCCCATGGACTTGTTATCTCAGTATACCCCACGGAAGATGAACCACTTAAGTTTTAGTAACCTGTATATAAACTCAACTTTTCTCCTCTAGAAAGCTTGTTTAATATGTGAGCACATTTATTTCTTGAATTTTGCTTAGTTGTTTCTTTTTTATATAACCGAGAATCGTGGTAGGTGATCTGGTAGTGATCCCGCCTTATCCGGCAAAACAAAACTACATCACCTACCGGTATTCAATAGGTGTTGACTCGGTGGTGATTTCACCTACCACCTCACCACCACTAAACCCAGTGGGTGAACATCTACCTGACCTGATGGTGGACATCACCTAAAAGCGTGATATCTACCGTTGACAACCGAATTTCAGTCAACACCTTTCCAAATTTCGGTAGGTGTATGCTTTTTTCTTATAGCTTACTCAAAGATTCATTCTTGATATCTGTGCACCGTTTGCATCTAGATCTATCACTTTTACATAAGATCTGTCCAGATCTACTAGTATGCTTGCTATTATGGAGTAAGATAGAACTTTTATGGCTGTGGATCTCTAATAATATGTGGTGGAGCTTAACAAAGCAAAGGTTGCAGCGTGTGTATGTTTTATTGGGTTTATTTCATGTATTTTATGTGGCTTGTTGTGTCACCATTACGGTGTTATTATGTTTCTTTATTATATTTTATTTCAATATTTGCAAAAAGAATTTGTTAGATTTATTTGATTGTATTCCTACTATATATATATATATATATATATATATATATATATATATATATATATATATATATATATATATGTTGAAATATATGAATTTACAATTATTGTGAAAAAAGAAAAGACAGCCATATTTTTGTAGCTAATATCTGTTAAGAAAGAAACAAATCTAATATGCTTGCCTTTTCAATTAGCTGCCGACAAGAAAAAAGGCAACCATGAATGCGACGTTTTCATATACAGTACAAATTCAGTCACGAGACATAATGTGAGGGATGTTGATTTATGGCATTATTAATATTGCTTTGCTCCCAATTTCAGAGATAACCAGTCCCACCTTTAGTGCTTACCTACCACACAATATCATATTCATATATCCCCATCTTGGAATTACATGGCTGTCACTATATAGGATTGAAGTATATTATTGTTGAAATTTCCCCCTTCAATAAAAGCCATTCATTTCTAGAACCGAAATTATTGCGGTAGATATATAGCATTGAGAATGCAGGTTTGTGTCCATCTTATATGAACCCCTCCCTCCCTCAATACATTCACCCAACCCAACACAATTAATATTATCTGAAACTATGAAAGGCTATATGACAGTTTCTTTTGTAATTGTTTTACTTATTTCATTCAGTAGCAGAAATATATCAAGAAGCAGAGCTGCTATTGTTGACAAAATCATGGAAGTGGCAAGTAATACAAGGATAGCAGAATCCATTGGAGAAGAAGAGTTCTTGATGGAATCCTACCCCACCACCAGAAGCCTTGCTCAAATGCCCGGTACAGCATATCAAACTCTGAAGCCAAAACAAAAATTTTGTAACGAAAATAAATACGGCAGTTGCATTAATAAATACAATGACAGGGCTAACACATGTTTGCCTAGCAATTATTGTAGAAGTAAACCTCCAAAGTAGAAACAAAGCTGCATATATGGTTTCTGGACCATGCTTAAATAAGGCAAAGGTTCACAAATCACAGCCCTTTTCTTTTTATTGTGTGTGTATGTTTTTGTTTGTTTTTACATATGTGTGTGAATAAATCACCTAATCTCAGTATATCTCATTTCAACCATTGCAAAACTGTTCTCGACATTCCTCATATTTTAGTGATCTTCAACTAAAATCTTGTCACTCAATATATATATATATAAAATTTCAAATACCTTCCTTTTTGCCGTTCTTTTTCATTCCTTCAAAAAGATTAATTAATTAGAAAAATTAGTCTCGTGTTAGAAGGCTCAGAAGCAAGCCCCCCATCTAATAAAGACTCTATATAGTGTGCCTTTAATGGAAGCTTTATAGGGCTAATCAAGCCGAGATTGCGGTTCTTTTAATTTGGTTGAAAATCAACTTTGTATGTCAAATTGAATGTTTAATTTAGTATCTTGGGTAAATTTTTCAAGCCAAAATGACATGCCTCAACAACAATTGATAGGTGGAAAGAAAAAATCAATTGTATAATGTCGTGTCTTTTTTTTTTTTTTTTTTTTTTTTTTTTTGACTAATTTGGCTTAAGATACTAAATAATAAATTAAATTGATCACTAAAATTAATTTTACACCAAATTAACTCTATAAATTATATTTAACGAGCAAATTAACCATTTATCCGAAAAATCATAACCATATCCTTGTGTAGTAATAACATTGAAAAGAAAAATAGAAAACAATATTGTACTCTTGATTGAGGGATGCTTATACAATTAGGATTTCAACTTTTGTTAATTACAATCATCACCTACAAATTAAAAATTAACAATTTAGAATATTTACTTTTAAGATTACTTATTTTCTAAGAAAACTTTCTAAAATTACAACATTATACGCTTTTTATTTTTATTTTTTTAAAAAAAACTCTCTTAAGGTGACTGACTTTGCTTTCTCCATGGACATCATTGCTCTTCTTTCTCCTCTTTAATTAATTTTAATCTAATTTCATATTTATTTCTCAATCCGTTTATTTTTTCGTCATGCCACTTTACAAGGTTTTTTTTTTTTTCCTTTTTTTTTCTTCGAAATGAAATCCATATGTATATATTTTTCCTCTGTTTTTTCATGATATAACAATGGTACCTTGAGAGTATAACAATAGTATCATGAATGTATAACAATGGAATCTTGAAGGTATAAAAACGATATAAACAATAAAATAATGTTATCATTAAGGTATAACAATGGTATAAACAACAAAACCATGTGTTAGTACCAAATAGGCTAGAAATACACTAGAGGGGGATGAATAGTGTATATTCCAAATAAAAATTCTTTTTCTAAAAACTTTTATTCAAAAACAATTTTGCCCAAGAAACAAGTTTTATTTAGAAATGCGGAATAAAATAATTTGTGAAACTTGTAAATATAAATGCTTTTGAAGAAATTAAATAATATCTTTAAGAAGCTATTACTGTCAAAATAAGAGCATAAATATAAATAACAGTAATTGAAGAGAGTAGAGATAGATATATTGATGACACCGAGATCTATACAGGTTGGGACCAATTGTCCTACTTCTATCCCCAAGTGAACCACTTGAGATTTTCCACTACGATTCCTTTAACGAGAGGAATCAAGCCAAGTGATCATTCTTATGTCCAAGATCGGGATAATCAATCCTATTTCGGTCTAGGATTAAGACAATGATCCTTCTTCGGTCTAGGATCGAGACAGCCGGTACTTTTTGCAAGCTTAAACACCAAACGTTTACAACTTGTTCTTTTTAGATCAACAACCAAACTTTTACAAAACTTCGTTGATAATTAAAACTTTAACAACAAAGCTCCCCTTCACATTAATATCCCTTAGTGTGATTTTATAAATCACTCAAAGTATTGAATTTGAATGCGCATGAATTGCTTTTATGAAGACTTGATTTTCTTTGAATTTCTCTCTTTGAAGTGTGTTAGAAAGACTACCGAATAATGCTTGTATTGTATGCCTTGTAAATTATCTTCCCACTTTGAAATGTTGCAATTGTCCTCTATTTATGAACATTGACAAATTGGTTTAGAGTTGATTTTCAATCTGTCCACTTATGTTCCAACCTTTGAAACTAGCTGTTGCACAATATTCAGCCTTTTGAAGCTTTTGTCTGATCTTCTTTAGGTCTCTAAAACTAGCCTTGCACAGTGTTTAGCTTGTTATAAGTAGAGTATATGTATAAATAATATAAGAGCATGACAGAATTGAAATAATAATTTTATTGAAATGTAAAGGAAATTACAAAATACAATAAAATGAAATTGAACCATAACAGGATATAGAGAAGGAAAGTTGAGGCCTGTATAAACAGTTTCCTTAGTATAGGATTTGTTCGCTATAGACAACCGTCTCCTATGATATAACAACAACGTCGGCAAACTCAACCGTGTGTATAATAGAATCACCAGAACCTAGAGCTAGCAGCTTATTTGAAAACAGAGAAAAAATATTTCTGGAAGTATTTTACAAGTGTTTGTATCTGACAAAATCTGTATTTGGAATGGAAAACTCAATTTCATATATATAGGCTACAAGGAGGAGTTAGAAAATTGACGCATAAATGACTCATTAATTTGTCATTAAACAACTTGTAACCGACAATTTGATTCCATTAAGGTTGCTCACTAATGATAGACGTTACAAATTATTAAACATGTCATTTAGACTTGTCATTAGTATTATTATGTTAAAACCGTTTCCAGAATTAAAGTTATTAATTTTTACTCCGAGCATCAATTTCTCATTCATTATTTATCTATCTTGAGTGTATTATACATCATTGCAAAGATCTCATTGAGTAGAATACAATGACACAATTCATGTTATGCAAACCCAATTTATCCGTAAAATAAGTAAGCCCAAAGTTGACAAGTAATCGCATTCAATTATGTCAAATTTCCAACATAGCATTCTGAAGATTTGTGATGAACTTCTTCAGGTCTCTGAATGTAACCGTTATACATTGTTCAGGTCTCTAGAGATTTGAATTGAATTTCTTCAGTTCTCTGAATGTAGCCATTATACAGTGTTTAGGCCTCTGAAGATTTATAAGAAAATTTCTTAAGTTTTCAACCTCCTGAAGCAATGTTTATCTTATTACTCCAAACTTGTTATCTTCTTTTTGTAATACCTTCCAATGTCTTTGTTGTAAGTCTTCATCTTATACTTTGTTCACTAATTAAAAATAAAATCACATTTATTCTTAATTAATTCTCAAAGTATTTATTATTTTTATCTTCTTCAAATATAAAATTGTTTTTATCAAAACATGGTTCAACACAATAGTATCATGAAGGTATCATAAAGGTATAAAAATGATATCATACAGATATCATGAAAATATAAGAATGGTATTATGCACCAATTGTATAAAAATGGTATGATGAATATATAAAAATGATATCATGAAGCTCGTTAACATTGTCTGACATTCTAAATAATGACTTTGATATAAATCCTCAAGTATCGTTCTCTTTGTTTCTTTGGTGGAGAATCCTTTTTCTTTTTTTATATATTTTTTATTTGTACTTTTTAATATAAAAATAATGATAAAGTTACCGTCTGCTGCATGGCAAGTGGCTTCTAATAATTGTGATTATGACATCAAAAACACTTCAATTGCTTTACATCAATAGCTCATTCAGATCTAATTATCAAATATGCAATTGAAGTCTTCCAATAGTGGTGAGCTATGAAGTAGTTAAGATGAGGCTTTTTTGACAATTGCCTATTAAATGTGTATCAGTTTTTGACAAATTGTTGTACTGAGAAAACCTTATACCCATAACAGAAACATCTACCAATAATAATCAACATTCATATAAATTGAGTTCCAAGACCAAGAAAATTCTTAAAGACACAGAAAACACACTCTTTCAATCAGAGCTCAGGATCTACAAAAGCATTCAAAAGCAAGAGTATAATTGATGAACTAGCCATAAATTTAATCAATGAACCAATCTACAATGATCTTCCAATTGAAGAACCAGCCATAAAATTAATCAGACCCTGATTGCCACCATTTCCTTTTAGAGCAATTTCTGCATTAGATTCATTCTCTTTCACTGAATCTATCAGATAAATGAACACCGGCAAAAGCTTGAGCTGATAAAGAATCCAAAGATATTGACCTTCTCAGTGGCTGAATCCCTTCCTCCTCTTCACTTCTCTTTCTTCTATCTTCATTGATGCGGGCTACAAGTAGTAAAAAAGATCATCAATTCAACTTGGAAACAATTATTTATCATGAAAATAAATTAAAGATGTATTTTAAATTGTATCTTTATTTTAATTGTAATTATTTTATAATTAGGATTAGGAATAGATTTTATTCTAAAGATCCTAAATTGATAAGGATTCCTAATTTTTTTTGTATTTTAATTTATTTAGTATTTTCTTATTTAATCTAATTATGAAGTTTAAACTATTTAGAAGTTTGATTATTTAGGAGTTTTATTACATTTCGGATAGTTTGCCTATAAATAGGTTTTAATGTAGTTTGTAATAATTAGTTTTTGTCGATCAATAATATTTCGGAATTAATTCCAATTCCTTGCTTTTATAAATTTTGCGAAATTCAATTAGTAGAAAGCTAATTTTCGGCATTGTGCCGATCAACGGATTTTGGTATCATTGTTCGAAGTTTCCGCTGCATCAGTTGGTATCAGAGCCGAATTCCAAAACCCTAGCCGTCTTCATGCCGCCAAGGAGAGAGTAAAGATTTGACGAGGTCGCGGGTCAAGACAATTTGAATCGGTTGGAGCAGAGATTCGAGCAACACATCAATGCCATGATGGACCAGAGAATGGAGGTCATTATGGATCGATTGACATAACATATGGATGGGCTGCTTGCGGCACGTCTTGGGGCAAATCGTCGACAGAGGCGAAACCCTAATCCTAATTATGGAGAATTCAAAAGCCTTTTTGCTGGATTGAAAGAGTTCTATGAGAGAGAGAATGAACTAATTTTCTCTCAAGAATCAAAGTTTGGAGAAGGTAAATTGTTTGATTTCACTTTACCTCCAATATATGATGAAGATTATGCTTGTATTGAAGTAATAAATTGTGATTCTTGTGACAAGATTATTGGTATTGAAGAAGCTTTACAGCCAATTTATGATACATATGAAGAAGAATATGAGAATTTTTATTGGAAAGGTGATATCGATTTTATTGGTGTCAATTATATTTTGAATATGGATCCGTTTAACAAACTTAAAGCTTAGTTTCTTAACGGAAAAACTTGAGGACGAGTTTTTTCTAAGAAGAGGAGTATGATGCGGGCCAGAAGTAGTAAAAATGATCATCAATTCAACTTGGAAACAATTACTTGTCATGGAAATCAATTAAAGAGGTATTTTGAATTGTATCTTTATTTTAATTGTAATTATTTTATAATTAGGATTAGGAATAGATTTTATTCTAAGGATCCTAAATTGATAAGGATTCCTATTTTGTTTGTATTTTAATTTATTTAGCATTTTCTTATTTAATTTAATTAGGAAGTTTAGACTATTTAGAAGTTTGATTATTTAGGAGTTTTATTATATTTAGGATAGTTTGCCTATAAATAGGCTTTAATGTAGTTTGTAATAATCAGTTTTTGTTGATCAATAATATTTCGGAATTAATTTAAATTCCCTGCTTTTGTGAATTTTGCGAAATTCAATTAGTAGAAGACTAATTTCTGGCATCATGTGCGCTCAATGGATTTTGGTATAATTGTTCGAAGTTTCCGCTGCATCATTCATCCTATAAATCAAAATCATTCGCTTCCTTAATTTGACTCCTCATTTCACCATCTCCACTTTTAGTAGTTTCCTCCCCATTTTTTGAAACCCCAATCTATATCGCTTCTCCTCCTTTGGTGCCACTAGTAGATGAAGCTTCTAGTTTCGGATTTGCAACAACAATTGGAGCTCTACATAAAGGGCAACTGGTATGAGATCTCAGCCAAGTATTAATACAAGGGTGATATACCAAATTGGATGATCAAGCACAGGTCCATAATCTTCATTAATAAACTCTTCATTGATTTGATTTCTTTGCTCCTCTATAACTCTCCTCCTAATATGCGGACTAGAATAGAATTTATGATATATTGTCAAACAAATCAAAGAATCACAGTATTGCCAAGAATAAGAGCAACGATCAAGAATCTTTTGGGGAGAGTATGGTGTGAAGATGACGGAGGGTAAAAAGAAGGGAGTCGAGTTGGGCAATTAAAAAGGAAAATTACCAAAAATACCTCATTTTTTACCTTTGTTTTATGCATACGCATTGGCATTCTTTGAAATACGCTCAATTGATTGTAAATTTTGCTTTTACCCACTTTCTTTCCCCCATGTGGTTCTCTTTCCTATTTTATATTTTTAACCTTAATTTTGTTATGTATCTCTTAATTCGTTAATTTTTTTGCCACGCCGCTTTAGAATGTTTTTATCATCTTTTTTTTTTTCTCTTCAAAATAAGATCCATATGTATATATTTTTTCAGATTTTCAAAATTGTATCAGAATTGTATCAAAAATGATTTTATTTATAATAAGGAACTAAACTGGTTTTTTGTTATTGTTATGAAGGCTAAATAAAAGCTAACCATAGAAAAAAAATAAAGAATAAAGTATATTGTTTCAATGACTGTTTGTTGATATTTTCTGATACATTTTTGATACAATTCTGATACATTTATGATGCATTTTTTTATACAATTATGATATATTTATGATATATTTCTAACACAATTCTAATACATTTATGATATAATTCCGATATTTCGCGTACTGTGTTTTATGTATTAATTTCATATTTTTTATTTGTAGCGAGTAATCACCTAAACTGATTTTTTTATTCTTATGAAAGCTAAATAAAAGCTAACTATAGAAAAAAAAAAAAGAGAATAAAGTATATTGAACCAATGTTTGCTTGTTGATACATTTCAGTTATATTTTTTATATAATTCTGATACAATTTTGATACATTTTTTTTTATATTTTATTATATTAAAACTGCAGAAATAGTTATGTTTGATACATTTCTGATACATTTCTAATACTTTTAATATAAAAAATGTATCAAAAATGCTTTTCTGATACATTTCTGATACATTTTTGATACATTTTTAATACATTTATTTGAAGTAAAACTGCAGAAATAGTTATGTTTGATACATTTCTGATATTTTTATGATACTTTTAATATCAGAAATGTATCAAAAAATGTATCTTTGATACATTTCTAATACATTTTTTACTATTGAAAAAAATCAGAAAAAATATATACATATGGATTTCGTTTTGAAGATAAAAAAAGAAACGAAAAGTACTTACTAAAATAGAATGTCGAGAAAATGAACAGCTTGAGAGATAAATGAAAAAATAACTTTTCAATTAGAAAAGAGAAGAGAGAATAATAGGGATTCATATGGTATTTTTGAGATTTTTGATTTTTTTTTCTTTTTTTTTTTTAACTAAAAGTTTTGTAAGTATTTTAAAGAGAATTTCATTTTTATGTACTTCTGAAAGAATAGTAGACAATAGGGGTATTTATCGAAATTACCCATTAAAAACCAATAGTAGTCAAAATCTATTTGGCAATAATCATCTGATTCGCATTCTATCGATGAAAGGATAAGTTAAAACTAAAACTAAAGGGTATAAAAGTGCAATAACAAAAAGTTAGTGATGGAAACAAAAATATTAGAGGTGAAAGAAGAAGAAGAAAGTTGTATAATGTTGTACAATATTTATTGATTAATAAGTTGTTTCATTAAACCCTTTGTTATACAAATATCAATCTAGAGTAAAGTAATATATAAAGGAAAAAAAAATGACATGCCTGTATATAGTGTTCCTTTAATGGAAGCTTTATAGGGCTAATCAAGCAGAGATTGCGGTTCTTTTAAGATTAATTTGGTTGAAAATCAACTTTATATATCAAATTGATTTTTTAATTTAATATGTCGGATAAATTTCTCAAGCCAAAATGACATGCCTCAACAACAGAAATATTGATTGGTGGAAATAAATAATCAATTGTATAATGTTGTGTCTTTTTCTTTTACTAATTTGGCTTAAAATGCTAAATAATAAATTAAATTGATCACTAAAATTAATTTTGCACCAAATTAACTCAATAAATTATATTTAACGAGCAAATTAACCATTTATCCGAAAAATCATAAAGCTAAGCATATCCAAGTCACTAACAACATTGAAAAGAAAAATAGAAAATGGTATTGTATTCTTGATTAATAAGTTATTTCATTAAACCGTTGGTTATACAAATATCAATCTAGAGTACAGTAATATGTAATGGAAAAAAAAAAAGGGAAAAAAATATAGTATTCTCTCAGTATTCTAAAAAATATGTGTTCGGAGAGTTTCAACTTCTTTTGCGAATTTATTCCAAGATTCGAATCTAAATTCAACCCAATGGTTTATATATATAAGAAAATTCTTTGCTTTATGATCTTCTACCATCTTTTAAATTCATGTGCTTTTTATTTCGTGTTTCTCATTGTATGAATTTTTGTTTACATTTATTTTATCTTATGGTTTGTTGTTTGACTCTAAAAAAAAATAGATGTAAGAGTGTTTGCGTAAGGAAAAAGGAAAAAGAAAATAAAGAAAAAAAAAATATGAAAGCATGATAACCGTTAGTGATCGAATTCTGAATAGTTGGGCAAAATTTCAATTAGTGTGCATTCACATTATTTAATAATTTTGATCAACAGTTTGGTTAAATTTAAAAAATAACTGATGATGCTTATTTTATCTACAGTAAGGTATTCTTATTTCGTAAGAAGTATTCCTATTTATTTTATTTTTTCTTCGCTTAAACCTAAACATAAAACAAAAATCGTAAAACCAACGGAAGTAAAATCTTAAAAAAAAAAAAAAAAAAAAATTGCAGAAAGTGAAAACCTCAATTGCGGCAATGCCTTCTTCTTCTGTGGCACTGGCAAGTGTTGTTTTTCTTTTCCTCTTACTTTAATATAATTGATTGATCCTTTTTTCGATTATTTTATGCTTTCGGTAGCACATCAGTAAATTGATTGATTAATCGTATGTGATGGATTTTATTCGGGTGTTGCAGTTCTAAAACAATCAAACACAGCACAAAAAATATCTATTATTAAAACGTTTCTATAAAATAGTTTTAATATATAGAGTTTATAATAATAATAATGAGGAGATTATAACAACAATAGAATTGATATAGAGAGAAAATATGAGAATAAAAACTATCTATTATTGAATCTGAGTTGTACGAAATAAGAAAAACTAACATTTATTTATATAAAAAGTTGAAGGGCTATAGAGTAGCTGCACAGCCTCAATAATTTGAGACTCCGTAGATATCAATAATTCATAATACTTCCCCTTTGATGTCTTACATTGCGAATGAGATATTGATTCGTTAAAAACCTTACCAAGAAAAACCAAGTGGGACAAAACTTTTGGTCAAAGGAAAAAATAAAACAGTGTTTACTCCCCTAATTCGCAACATCACTAAAGATTTTTGAGATGACGCATTCCAATACAGTAAATCAACTATGGAACGAAGGAAAGTTAAAAGAGTAAAGTGCTTTTCAATTTATTCAATTACTCATCAATTGTTTACAGATATAAGGCTCTTATATATACAAGAGCAGAAAATACAAAATACAAAACAGAGCCTTTTACAAAGCCCGTAAAATAAGGAGGCCCAATAACTAATCTAACCAACTTATAACAATTTGTAACAAACAAAGAAGAAACTAATATTAGTTATTAGTCCATTTCATGAGTTTATTTTTCTAACTAACCCCTTTCAATATTAATCGAAATTAATATGATCCGGTTAGTTAGTAAAGCAAACTCAATTAATGAACTAATTAATATGCTAACAGCCCCCCCTCAAGCTGGAGCCATGACAACAAGGCCAAGCTTGACTAGAAAAGAAAACAAATGAGAAGAAGACAAAGCTTTGGTGAACATATCAGCGAGCTGATCACGAGTGGAAACATAAGTAGGCACCAAGAAACCAGCTTCAAAAAATTCACGGACAAGGTGGACGTCAATAGCAATGTGTTTGGTCTTATCATGGTAGACTGGATTTTTGGCAAGAGCAATTGCAGACTGATTATCACAGAAAAGAGAGATGGGAAGGGAAGGTGCAATACCGAAATCACTCAACAGGTAAGAAAGCCATTTAAGCTCACAAGTGGCAGAAGCCATGCTCCGGTATTCAGCCTCAGCAGTAGAACGACTTACAGTGGTCTGTTTCTTAGTTTTCCAAGAAACCAGAGATGAACCAATAAAAATGCAGAACCCAGTTAACGACCGGCGTGTGAGTGTACACTTTGCCCAATCAGAATCACAGTAAGCAGTTAATTGAGTTAAATTTGAAGTGCAAGGATAGAATAAGCCCAAATTAGCTGTACCTTTGAGATATTTGAGAACATGGAGGGCAGCTTGGTAATGATGCTCCCCTGGTTGTTGCATATACTGACTCAACTGTTGGGTGGCATAAGAAATATCAGGGCGAGAAAAACCCAAGTAAAGTAACCGACCAACAAGACGACGATAGGAACCCGCATCTGACATTAAAGGGCCAGAATCGGTGAGAGTAACAGTAGGTAAAATAGGGCTCGAAACAGCCTTACAATCCTGCAACCCAGCATCAAGCAACAAATCATTAATGTATTTAGTTTGAGATAATAAAATACCATTTGAGGTTTGATCTAACTCAATCCCAAGGAAATAATGAGCTGGACCAAGATCTTTAATGGTAAAAAGAGAGTGACGATAATCTTTGACAGCCTGTACTGCATTTGGATCGGACCCCATTAGAAGAATATCGTCAACATAAACCAAGAGAGCTAAAAATGAATTCCTGGTCTTCTTCAAAAAAAGACAATGATCATGTTGAGACCGAAGAAAACCATAAGCAATTAATTGACTTGAAATTTCTTTATGCCATTGCCTCCCGGCTTGCTTAAGACCATATAAAGATTTGATCAAGCGACAAACTTGACCCTTTTCAGCCTTGGAATACCCTAAAGGAGGTTGCAAATATATTTCTTCATCAATAAAACCATGAAGATAGGCATTATTTACATCAATCTGTTCAAGAACCCAACCTTTTGCTGCCCCAATGGCAAGGAATAATCTAACAGTAACCGTCTTAGCTACCGGACTGAAACTTTCATAATAATCCACCCCAAGGGTTTGGTTATACCCTTTTGCCACCAACCGAGCCTTATATCTATCCACCTCACCATTAGATTTATACTTGACCCGGTAAACCCATTTAGTAGCAAGAGGTTTCTTACCTGGAGGCAAAGGAACTAGCTCCCAGGTGTGGTTCAATTCCAAAGCATCAAGTTCAACATTCATTGCATTAATCCAAGCGGGATCATGTTTTGCGTCATGATAAGTGGCTGGTTCCTGCACAGGCATAATCTGAGCCAAAAAAACAGCATGAGAAGGAGAACATACATGAGAAATATCAGCAACACTGGCACAAGTAGCATAATCCTGTAACCAACCAGGAGGTTTAACAACCCTGTTTGAGCGGCGGAGGGAAGAAATATCTGCTTCAACAGATAAATCAGCATCAGAAGTTGTAACTTCCATAAGTGAATTATCAGTAGGGTGAGGAGAAATAGCAGAAGAAGTAGAAGAAGAATGAAAAGGAAAATCTTGCTCGAGAAAAGAAACATCTCGAGAAACAACAATTTTCTTGGTTGTCAAATCCAGTACCTTGTACCCTTTCTTTCCCTGTTCAAAACCCAAGAATATAGCAGCCTGAGCCCGGGGCGCCAACTTGTCCTTGTGTGGATGCAAATCTGTGTAAAAACAGGAACAACCAAAAATACGAAAACGACTATAATCAGGAAGGGATCCATGAAATCGGAAATATGGGGATTCCCAATTTAATAACCTGGATGGTAGGACATTAATAATACTGACAGCCATAAGAAGTGCCTCTCCCCAATATTCAGTGGGCAAACCTGACTTGAGAATAATTGCCCGTGCAATTTCCAATAAGTGTCTGTGCTTGCGTTCTACAACACCATTCTGCTGGGGTGTATATACACAACTGCGCTGATGAAAAATGCCAAGTTTTCTGAACAAAGTGGTACAAGTCATATTCACAAATTCAGAACCATTATCGCTTCGTATGATACGAACATTGGATTTATACTGACAAGAAACATGTTGGAAGAAATTTTCCAAAGCAGCAGGGACTTGCTGTTTAGATGCTAGCAAAATAAGCCAAGTTAGGCGTGTAAAATCATCTACAATTGTCAAAAAATATCTTGCTCCATTATGAGTAGGGACTCTATAAGGACCCCAAATGTCAACATGTAACAAATCAAATCTGGCATTAGTTGAAGTTTGACTTCGAGTAAAAGAAAATCTATGCTGTTTGGCACAGGGACAAACAACACAAGTAGAAGAAATATTTTGTAATTCTATACCAGCTATGTGAGACAAAATATCAAAAGATGCATGACCCAACCTATCATGCCATATATCAACTGTTGGAGAACTCAAAGTACTGCTAAAACACAATTAAAGACATTTTGCGATTTCAGCTGTAGAAAATGAACTTTTATCCAGTAGGTAAAGTCCATCAACCATCCATCCTACAGCCATAACTTCACGTGTCTCTTTATCCTGCAGACAATAATAAGTTTGTTGAAAATTTACTTCAATATTGAATTGTTTGAGTAATGCTCCCACAGATAACAAATTGTAATTGAAATCCGGAACATATAAAACCCCTTGCAACTGGAATTTGTTGGATAACGGCACTGTACCAACCATATTAATCAATTTAACAGTACCAGTTGGTACCACTATTTTCTGTGGCATCCGTAATGCTGTAAAATCAGAGAACCATTTTTTTGTTGGGCTCATATGTGTGGTAGCACCACTATCGAGAATCCAACAATGTGCCAAATCAGAAACAAAGTCAATGTTGAGGTTGTTCTTACCAGAGAACCCTGCAAATGCTGTGAAGTCCGGATTCTGTATAGGTGAATCTGGAACTACAGCACCTTTGCATTTGAAAGCCTTATACATTTCTTGCACCATATAAGCCATTTGCTGCTGGTCAAAAAACTCATATTGAACTTCAGAATCAGCGGAAGCAGTCTTCTATGTGACAGTTTTCGAAGCTTCACCTCCTACATAAACTGCATTTGCTTTGTTAAATTTTGAATTATTTGTGGTTTGTTGTGATTTGGAACCTTTGTACCAATCAGGATAGCCGATAATCTTGAAGCAATTTGCTTTGGTGTGACCAGTTCCATCGCAATGTTCACATTTCAGATTTGCCTTCTCTGCCTTTATTTCAGCATAAGTTTTTTTTCCCTTGCCTTTGGTACTCTGCTTCTCTGCTTGAACAAAATGAGCAAAATCCATTGTGTTTGTTACAGCAGTCACTTCCTGTTGTTTTTCCACCTTTAATAACATTGAGTATGCCTTGTTAATGGTAGGAAGTGGATCCATTAACAATATTTGGTTTCTGACATGTTCATGAGTTTCATTAAGACCCATGAGAAACTGCATTAGCTTCACTTCTTCTCTCTGATCTGCCACTCTCTGAAATGCATTGCACACACAAGTCCGTGCAAAACCACACTGACAACTCGGTATTGGAGACAAAAAACTCAACTCATCCCATAACTTCTTCAGTTTATTGTAGTATTGCATAATTGGTAGATTTCCTTGGACTTGTAAACTAATTTCTCTCTGTATTTGGTAAAGCATAGGTCCATTACTCCCTCCAAACCTGTGCTCCAAGTCTAACCATAACTCTCTTGAGGTAGATGCATATTGAAATCCTTCAGCTACATCTTTAGCCATGCTGTTAATCAGCCAAGACATCACCAAACAGTCTACCTTTAACCAATTCATATAGCCAGGAGATCCTTCTTCTGGAACTATAATGTCTTTTAACACATAATCACTTTTCTCCTTGACACAAAGTGCCCTAATTACAGCCTTTCTCCAAGCAATGTAATTATTTCCATTCAATTGCAGATTAACAATATTTGCTCCTGGATTATCTGTTGATTGCATATGAATCAAAGCAATTGAGGTGAAATTATTCATACCAGGATGATTTGGATCTATTCCTCTTTGGCGCTGGAAATCACGATCTGCTTCTGCATCACTTCTTTCTTCTTCTTCAGTTGCATTATCGGGAAAAGCCTCGCCCAGTGGAACTTCCGTTGCTCTGCGCCTCTGTTTGCGCGCCATCGCCGTCGCCGGTAGAGCACCTACTGCTCTGATACCATATGGAACGAAGGAAAGTTAAAAGAGTAAAGTGCTTTTCAATTTATTCAATTACTCATCAATTGTTTACAGATATAAGGCTCTTATATATACAAGAGCAGAAAATACAAAATACAAAACAGAGCCTTTTACAAAGCCCGTAAAATAAGGAGGCCCAATAACTAATCTAACCAACTTATAACAATTTGTAACAAACAAAGAAGAAACTAATATTAGTTATTAGTCCATTTCATGAGTTTATTTTTCTAACTAACCCCTTTCAATATTAATCGAAATTAATATGATCCGGTTAGTTAGTAAAGCAAACTCAATTAATGAACTAATTAATATGCTAACATCCCCCCCTCAAGCTGGAGCCATGACAACAAAGCCAAGCTTGACTAGAAAAGAAAACAAATGAGAAGAAGACAAAGCTTTGGTGAACATATCAGCAAGCTGATCACGAGTGGAAACATAAGTAGGCACCAAGAAACTAGCTTCAAAAAATTCACGGACAAGGTGGACGTCAATAGCAATGTGTTTGGTCTTATCATGGTAGACTGGATTTTTGGCAAGAGCAATTGCAGACTGATTATCACAGAAAAGAGAGATGGGAAGGGAAGGTGCAATACCGAAATCACTCAACAGGTAAGAAAGCCATTTAAGCTCACAAGTGGCAGAAGCCATGCTCCGGTATTCAGCCTCAGCAGTAGAACGACTTACAGTGGTCTGTTTCTTAGTTTTCCAAGAAACCAGAGATGAACCAATAAAAATGCAGAACCCAGTTAAAGACCGGCGTGTGAGTGTACACTTTGCCCAATCAGAATCACAGTAAGCAGTTAATTGAGTTAAATTTGAAGTGCAAGGATAGAATAAGCCCAAATTAGCTGTACCTTTGAGATATTTGAGAACATGGAGGGCAGCTTGGTAATGATGCTCCCCTGGTTGTTGCATATACTGACTCAACTGTTGGGTGGCATAAGAAATATCAGGGCGAGAAAAACCCAAGTAAAGTAACCGACCAACAAGACGACGATAGGAACCCGCATCTGACATTAAAGGGCCAGAATCGGTGAGAGTAACAGTAGGTAAAATAGGGCTCGAAACAGCCTTACAATCCTGCAACCCAGCATCAAGCAACAAATCATTAATGTATTTAGTTTGAGATAATAAAATACCATTTGAGGTTTGATCTAACTCAATCCCAAGGAAATAATGAGCTGGACCAAGATCTTTAATGGTAAAAAGAGAGTGACGATAATCTTTGACAGCCTGTACTGCATTTGGATCGGACCCCATTAGAAGAATATCATCAACATAAACCAAGAGAGCTAAAAATGAATTCCTGGTTTTCTTCAAAAAAAGACAATGATCATGTTGAGACCGAAGAAAACCATAAGCAATTAATTGACTTGAAATTTCTTTATGCCATTGCCTCCCGGCTTGCTTAAGACCATATAAAGATTTGATCAAGCGACAAACTTGACCCTTTTCAGCCTTGGAATACCCTAAAGGAGGTTGCAAATATATTTCTTCATCAATAAAACAGTGAAGATAGGCATTATTTACATCAATCTGTTCAAGAACCCAACCTTTTGCTGCCCCAATGGCAAGGAATAATCTAACAGTAACCGTCTTAGCTACCGGACTGAAACTTTCATAATAATCCACCCCAAGGGTTTGGTTATACCCTTTTGCCACCAACCGAGCCTTATATCTATCCACCTCACCATTAGATTTATACTTGACCCGGTAAACCCATTTAGTAGCAAGAGGTTTCTTACCTGGAGGCAAAGGAACTAGCTCCCAGGTGTGGTTCAATTCCAAAGCATCAAGTTCAACATTCATTGCATTAATCCAAGCGGGATCATGTTTTGCGTCATGATAAGTGGCTGGTTCCTGCACAGGCATAATCTGAGCCAAAAAAACAGCATGAGAAGGAGAACATACATGAGAAATATCAGCAACACTGGCACAAGTAGCATAATCCTGTAACCAACCAGGAGGTTTAACAACCCTGTTTGAGCGGCGGAGGGAAGAAATATCTGCTTCAACAGATAAATCAGCATCAGAAGTTGTAACTTCCATAAGTGAATTATCAGTAGGGTGAGGAGAAATAGCAGAAGAAGTAGAAGAAGAATGAAAAGGAAAATCTTGCTCGAGAAAAGAAACATCTCGAGAAACAACAATTTTCTTGGTTGTCAAATCCAGTACCTTGTACCCTTTCTTTCCCTGTTCAAAACCCAAGAATATAGCAGCCTGAGCCCGGGGCGCCAACTTGTCCTTGTGTGGATGCAAATCTGTGTAAAAACAGGAACAGCCAAAAATACGAAAATGACTATAATCAGGAAGGGATCCATGAAATCGGAAATATGGGGATTCCCAATTTAATAACCTGGATGGTAGGACATTAATAATACTGACAGCCATAAGAAGTGCCTCTCCCCAATATTCAGTGGGCAAACCTGACTTGAGAATAATTGCCCGTGCAATTTCCAATAAGTGTCTGTGCTTGCGTTCTACAACACCATTCTGCTGGGGTGTATATACACAACTGCGCTGATGAAAAATGCCAAGTTTTCTGAACAAAGTGGTACAAGTCATATTCACAAATTCAGAACCATTATCGCTTCGTATGATACGAACATTGGATTTATACTGACAAGAAACATGTTGGAAGAAATTTTCCAAAGCAGCAGGGACTTGCTGTTTAGATGCTAGCAAAATAAGCCAAGTTAGGCGTGTAAAATCATCTACAATTGTCAAAAAATATCTTGCTCCATTATGAGTAGGGACTCTATAAGGACCCCAAATGTCAACATGTAACAAATCAAATCTGGCATTAGTTGAAGTTTGACTTCGAGTAAAAGAAAATCTATGCTGTTTGGCACAGGGACAAACAACACAAGTAGAAGAAATATTTTGTAATTCTATACCAGCTATGTGAGACAAAATATCAAAAGATGCATGACCCAACCTATCATGCCATATATCAACTGTTGGAGAACTCAAAGTACTGCTAAAACACAATTAAAGACATTTTGCGATTTCAGCTGTAGAAAATGAACTTTTATCCAGTAGGTAAAGTCCATCAACCATCCATCCTACAGCCATAACTTCACGTGTCTCTTTATCCTGCAGACAATAATAAGTTTGTTGAAAATTTACTTCAATATTGAATTGATTGAGTAATGCTCCCACAGATAACAAATTGTAATTGAAATCCGGAACATATAAAACCCCTTGTAACTGGAATTTGTTGGATAACGGCACTGTACCAACCATATTAATCAATTTAACAGTACCAGTTGGTACCACTATTTTCTGTGGCATCCGTAATGCTGTAAAATCAGAGAACCATTTTTTTGTTGGGCTCATATGTGTGGTAGCACCACTATCGAGAATCCAACAATGTGCCAAATCAGAAACAAAGTCAATGTTGAGGTTGTTCTTACCAGAGAACCCTGCAAATGCTGTGAAGTCCGGATTCTGTATAGGTGAATCTGGAACTACAGCACCTTTGCATTTGAAAGCCTTATACATTTCTTGCACCATATAAGCCATTTGCTGCTGGTCAAAAAACTCATATTGAACTTCAGAATCAGCGGAAGCAGTCTTCTGTGTGACAGTTTTCGAAGCTTCACCTCCTACATAAACTGCATTTGCTTTGTTAAATTTTGAATTATTTGTGGTTTGTTGTGATTTGGAACCTTTGTACCAATCAGGATAGCCGATAATCTTGAAGCAATTTGCTTTGGTGTGACCAGTTCCATCACAATGTTCACATTTCAGATTTGCCTTCTCTGCCTTTATTTCAGCATAAGTTTTTTTTCCCTTGCCTTTGGTACTCTGCTTCTCTGCATGAACAAAATGAGCAAAATCCATTGTGTTTGTTACAGCAGTCACTTCCTGTTGTTTTTCCACCTTTAATAACATTGAGTATGCCTTGTTAATGGTAGGAAGTGGATCCATTAACAATATTTGGTTTCTGACATGTTCATGAGTTTCATTAAGACCCATGAGAAACTGCATTAGCTTCACTTCTTCTCTCTGATCTGCCACTCTCTGAAATGCATTGCACACACAAGTCCGTGCAAAACCACACTGACAACTCGGTATTGGAGACAAAAAACTCAACTCATCCCATAACTTCTTCAGTTTATTGTAGTATTGCATAATTGGTAGATTTCCTTGGACTTGTAAACTAATTTCTCTCTGTATTTGGTAAAGCATAGGTCCATTACTCCCTCCAAACCTGTGCTCCAAGTCTAACCATAACTCTCTTGAGGTAGATGCATATTGAAATCCTTCAGCTACATCTTTAGCCATGCTGTTAATCAGCCAAGACATCACCAAACAGTCTACCTTTAACCAATTCATATAGCCAGGAGATCCTTCTTCTGGAACTATAATGTCTTTTAACACATAATCACTTTTCTCCTTGACACAAAGTGCCCTAATTACAGCCTTTCTCCAAGCAATGTAATTATTTCCATTCAATTGCAGATTAACAATATTTGCTCCTGGATTATCTGTTGATTGCATATGAATCAAAGCAATTGAGGTGAAATTATTCATACCAGGATGATTTGGATCTATTCCTCTTTGGCGCTGGAAATCACGATCTGCTTCTGCATCACTTCTTTCTTCTTCTTCAGTTGCATTATCGGGAAAAGCCTCGCCCAGTGGAACTTCCGTTGCTCTGCGCCTCTGTTTGCGCGCCATCGCCGTCGCCGGTAGAGCACCTACTGCTCTGATACCATATGGAACGAAGGAAAGTTAAAAGAGTAAAGTGCTTTTCAATTTATTCAATTACTCATCAATTGTTTACAGATATAAGGCTCTTATATATACAAGAGCAGAAAATACAAAATACAAAACAGAGCCTTTTACAAAGCCCGTAAAATAAGGAGGCCCAATAACTAATCTAACCAACTTATAACAATTTGTAACAAACAAAGAAGAAACTAATATTAGTTATTAGTCCATTTCATGAGTTTATTTTTCTAACTAACCCCTTTCAATATTAATCGAAATTAATATGATCCGGTTAGTTAGTAAAGCAAACTCAATTAATGAACTAATTAATATGCTAACATCCCCCCCTCAAGCTGGAGCCATGACAACAAAGCCAAGCTTGACTAGAAAAGAAAACAAATGAGAAGAAGACAAAGCTTTGGTGAACATATCAGCAAGCTGATCACGAGTGGAAACATAAGTAGGCACCAAGAAACTAGCTTCAAAAAATTCACGGACAAGGTGGACGTCAATAGCAATGTGTTTGGTCTTATCATGGTAGACTGGATTTTTGGCAAGAGCAATTGCAGACTGATTATCACAGAAAAGAGAGATGGGAAGGGAAGGTGCAATACCGAAATCACTCAACAGGTAAGAAAGCCATTTAAGCTCACAAGTGGCAGAAGCCATGCTCCGGTATTCAGCCTCAGCAGTAGAACGACTTACAGTGGTCTGTTTCTTAGTTTTCCAAGAAACCAGAGATGAACCAATAAAAATGCAGAACCCAGTTAAAGACCGGCGTGTGAGTGTACACTTTGCCCAATCAGAATCACAGTAAGCAGTTAATTGAGTTAAATTTGAAGTGCAAGGATAGAATAAGCCCAAATTAGCTGTACCTTTGAGATATTTGAGAACATGGAGGGCAGCTTGGTAATGATGCTCCCCTGGTTGTTGCATATACTGACTCAACTGTTGGGTGGCATAAGAAATATCAGGGCGAGAAAAACCCAAGTAAAGTAACCGACCAACAAGACGACGATAGGAACCCGCATCTGACATTAAAGGGCCAGAATCGGTGAGAGTAACAGTAGGTAAAATAGGGCTCGAAACAGCCTTACAATCCTGCAACCCAGCATCAAGCAACAAATCATTAATGTATTTAGTTTGAGATAATAAAATACCATTTGAGGTTTGATCTAACTCAATCCCAAGGAAATAATGAGCTGGACCAAGATCTTTAATGGTAAAAAGAGAGTGACGATAATCTTTGACAGCCTGTACTGCATTTGGATCGGACCCCATTAGAAGAATATCGTCAACATAAACCAAGAGAGCTAAAAATGAATTCCTGGTTTTCTTCAAAAAAAGACAATGATCATGTTGAGACCGAAGAAAACCATAAGCAATTAATTGACTTGAAATTTCTTTATGCCATTGCCTCCCGGCTTGCTTAAGACCATATAAAGATTTGATCAAGCGACAAACTTGACCCTTTTCAGCCTTGGAATACCCTAAAGGAGGTTGCAAATATATTTCTTCATCAATAAAACCGTGAAGATAGGCATTATTTACATCAATCTGTTCAAGAACCCAACCTTTTGCTGCCCCAATGGCAAGGAATAATCTAACAGTAACCGTCTTAGCTACCGGACTGAAACTTTCATAATAATCCACCCCAAGGGTTTGGTTATACCCTTTTGCCACCAACCGAGCCTTATATCTATCCACCTCACCATTAGATTTATACTTGACCCGGTAAACCCATTTAGTAGCAAGAGGTTTCTTACCTGGAGGCAAAGGAACTAGCTCCCAGGTGTGGTTCAATTCCAAAGCATCAAGTTCAACATTCATTGCATTAATCCAAGCGGGATCATGTTTTGCGTCATGATAAGTGGCTGGTTCCTGCACAGGCATAATCTGAGCCAAAAAAACAACATGAGAAGGAGAACATACATGAGAAATATCAGCAACACTGGCACAAGTAGCATAATCCTGTAACCAACCAGGAGGTTTAACAACCCTGTTTGAGCGGCGGAGGGAAGAAATATCTGCTTCAACAGATAAATCAGCATCAGAAGTTGTAACTTCCATAAGTGAATTATCAGTAGGGTGAGGAGAAATAGCAGAAGAAGTAGAAGAAGAATGAAAAGGAAAATCTTGCTCGAGAAAAGAAACATCTCGAGAAACAACAATTTTCTTGGTTGTCAAATCCAGTACCTTGTACCCTTTCTTTCCCTGTTCAAAACCCAAGAATATAGCAGCCTGAGCCCGGGGCGCCAACTTGTCCTTGTGTGGATGCAAATCTGTGTAAAAACAGGAACAGCCAAAAATACGAAAACGACTATAATCAGGAAGGGATCCATGAAATCGGAAATATGGGGATTCCCAATTTAATAACCTGGATGGTAGGACATTAATAATACTGACAGCCATAAGAAGTGCCTCTCCCTAATATTCAGTGGGCAAACCTGACTTGAGAATAATTGCCCGTGCAATTTCCAATAAGTGTCTGTGCTTGCGTTCTACAACACCATTCTGCTGGGGTGTATATACACAACTGCGCTGATGAAAAATGCCAAGTTTTCTGAACAAAGTGGTACAAGTCATATTCACAAATTCAGAACCATTATCGCTTCGTATGATACGAACATTGGATTTATACTGACAAGAAACATGTTGGAAGAAATTTTCCAAAGCAGCAGGGACTTGCTGTTTAGATGCTAGCAAAATAAGACAAGTTAGGCGTGTAAAATCATCTACAATTGTCAAAAAATATCTTGCCCCATTATGAGTAGGGACTCTATAAGGACCCCAAATGTCAACATGTAACAAATCAAATCTGGCATTAGTTGAAGTTTGACTTCGAGTAAAAGAAAATCTATGCTGTTTGGCACAGGGACAAACAACACAAGTAGAAGAAATATTTTGTAATTCTATACCAGCTATGTGAGACAAAATATCAAAAGATGCATGACCCAACCTATCATGCCATATATCAACTGTTGGAGAACTCAAAGTACTGCTAAAACACAATTAAAGACATTTTGCGATTTCAGCTATAGAAAATGAACTTTTATCCAGTAGGTAAAGTCCATCAACCATCCATCCTACAGCCATAACTTCACGTGTCTCTTTATCCTGCAGACAATAATAAGTTTGTTGAAAATTTACTTCAATATTGAATTGTTTGAGTAATGCTCCCACAGATAACAAATTGTAATTGAAATCCGGAACATATAAAACCCCTTGTAACTGGAATTTGTTGGATAACGGCACTGTACCAACCATATTAATCAATTTAACAGTACCAGTTGGTACCACTATTTTCTGTGGCATCCGTAATGCTGTAAAATCAGAGAACCATTTTTTTGTTGGGCTCATATGTGTGGTAGCACCACTATCGAGAATCCAACAATGTGCCAAATCAGAAACAAAGTCAATGTTGAGGTTGTTCTTACCAGAGAACCCTGCAAATGCTGTGAAGTCCGGATTCTGTATAGGTGAATCTGGAACTACAGCACCTTTGCATTTGAAAGCCTTATACATTTCTTGCACCATATAAGCCATTTGCTGCTGGTCAAAAAACTCATATTGAACTTCAGAATCAGCGGAAGCAGTCTTCTGTGTGACAGTTTTCGAAGCTTCACCTCCTACATAAACTGCATTTGCTTTGTTAAATTTTGAATTATTTGTGGTTTGTTGTGATTTGGAACCTTTGTACCAATCAGGATAGCCGATAATCTTGAAGCAATTTGCTTTGGTGTGACCAGTTCCATCGCAATGTTCACATTTCAGATTTGCCTTCTCTGCCTTTATTTCAGCATAAGTTTTTTTTCCCTTGCCTTTGGTACTCTGCTTCTCTGCTTGAACAAAATGAGCAAAATCCATTGTGTTTGTTACAGCAGTCACTTCCTGTTGTTTTTCCACCTTTAATAACATTGAGTATGCCTTGTTAATGGTAGGAAGTGGATCCATTAACAATATTTGGTTTCTGACATGTTCATGAGTTTCATTAAGACCCATGAGAAACTGCATTAGCTTCACTTCTTCTCTCTGATCTGCCACTCTCTGAAATGCATTGCACACACAAGTCTGTGCAAAACCACACTGACAACTCGGTATTGGAGACAAAAAACTCAACTCATCCCATAACTTCTTCAGTTTATTGTAGTATTGCATAATTGGTAGATTTCCTTGGACTTGTAAACTAATTTCTCTCTGTATTTGGTAAAGCATAGGTCCATTACTCCCTCCAAACCTGTGCTCCAAGTCTAACCATAACTCTCTTGAGGTAGATGCATATTGAAATCCTTCAGCTACATCTTTAGCCATGCTGTTAATCAGCCAAGACATCACCAAACAGTCTACCTTTAACCAATTCATATAGCCAGGAGATCCTTCTTCTGGAACTATAATGTCTTTTAACACATAATCACTTTTCTCCTTGACACAAAGTGCCCTAATTACAGCCTTTCTCCAAGCAATGTAATTATTTCCATTCAATTGCAGATTAACAATATTTGCTCCTGGATTATCTGTTGATTGCATATGAATCAAAGCAATTGAGGTGAAATTATTCATACCAGGATGATTTGGATCTATTCCTCTTTGGCGCTGGAAATCACGATCTGCTTCTGCATCACTTCTTTCTTCTTCTTCAGTTGCATTATCGGGAAAAGCCTCGACCAGTGGAACTTCCGTTGCTCTGCGCCTCTGTTTGCGCGCCATCGCCGTCGCCGGTAGAGCACCTACTGCTCTGATACCATATGGAACGAAGGAAAGTTAAAAGAGTAAAGTGCTTTTCAATTTATTCAATTACTCATCAATTGTTTACAGATATAAGGCTCTTATATATACAAGAGCAGAAAATACAAAATACAAAACAGAGCCTTTTACAAAGCCCGTAAAATAAGGAGGCCCAATAACTAATCTAACCAACTTATAACAATTTGTAACAAACAAAGAAGAAACTAATATTAGTTATTAGTCCATTTCATGAGTTTATTTTTCTAACTAACCCCTTTCAATATTAATCGAAATTAATATGATCCGGTTAGTTAGTAAAGCAAACTCAATTAATGAACTAATTAATATGCTAACATCCCCCCCTCAAGCTGGAGCCATGACAACAAAGCCAAGCTTGACTAGAAAAGAAAACAAATGAGAAGAAGACAAAGCTTTGGTGAACATATCAGCAAGCTGATCACGAGTGGAAACATAAGTAGGCACCAAGAAACTAGCTTCAAAAAATTCACGGACAAGGTGGACGTCAATAGCAATGTGTTTGGTCTTATCATGGTAGACTGGATTTTTGGCAAGAGCAATTGCAGACTGATTATCACAGAAAAGAGAGATGGGAAGGGAAGGTGCAATACCGAAATCACTCAACAGGTAAGAAAGCCATTTAAGCTCACAAGTGGCAGAAGCCATGCTCCGGTATTCAGCCTCAGCAGTAGAACGACTTACAGTGGTCTGTTTCTTAGTTTTCCAAGAAACCAGAGATGAACCAATAAAAATGCAGAACCCAGTTAAAGACCGGCGTGTGAGTGTACACTTTGCCCAATCAGAATCACAGTAAGCAGTTAATTGAGTTAAATTTGAAGTGCAAGGATAGAATAAGCCCAAATTAGCTGTACCTTTGAGATATTTGAGAACATGGAGGGCAGCTTGGTAATGATGCTCCCCTGGTTGTTGCATATACTGACTCAACTGTTGGGTGGCATAAGAAATATCAGGGCGAGAAAAACCCAAGTAAAGTAACCGACCAACAAGACGACGATAGGAACCCGCATCTGACATTAAAGGGCCAGAATCGGTGAGAGTAACAGTAGGTAAAATAGGGCTCGAAACAGCCTTACAATCCTGCAACCCAGCATCAAGCAACAAATCATTAATGTATTTAGTTTGAGATAATAAAATACCATTTGAGGTTTGATCTAACTCAATCCCAAGGAAATAATGAGCTGGACCAAGATCTTTAATGGTAAAAAGAGAGTGACGATAATCTTTGACAGCCTGTACTGCATTTGGATCGGACCCCATTAGAAGAATATCGTCAACATAAACCAAGAGAGCTAAAAATGAATTCCTGGTTTTCTTCAAAAAAAGACAATGATCATGTTGAGACCGAAGAAAACCATAAGCAATTAATTGACTTGAAATTTCTTTATGCCATTGCCTCCCGGCTTGCTTAAGACCATATAAAGATTTGATCAAGCGACAAACTTGACCCTTTTCAGCCTTGGAATACCCTAAAGGAGGTTGCAAATATATTTCTTCATCAATAAAACCGTGAAGATAGGCATTATTTACATCAATCTGTTCAAGAACCCAACCTTTTGCTGCCCCAATGGCAAGGAATAATCTAACAGTAACCGTCTTAGCTACCGGACTGAAACTTTCATAATAATCCACCCCAAGGGTTTGGTTATACCCTTTTGCCACCAACCGAGCCTTATATCTATCCACCTCACCATTAGATTTATACTTGACCCGGTAAACCCATTTAGTAGCAAGAGGTTTCTTACCTGGAGGCAAAGGAACTAGCTCCCAGGTGTGGTTCAATTCCAAAGCATCAAGTTCAACATTCATTGCATTAATCCAAGCGGGATCATGTTTTGCGTCATGATAAGTGGCTGGTTCCTGCACAGGCATAATCTGAGCCAAAAAAACAGCATGAGAAGGAGAACATACATGAGAAATATCAGCAACACTGGCACAAGTAGCATAATCCTGTAACCAACCAGGAGGTTTAACAACCCTGTTTGAGCGGCGGAGGGAAGAAATATCTGCTTCAACAGATAAATCAGCATCAGAAGTTGTAACTTCCATAAGTGAATTATCAGTAGGGTGAGGAGAAATAGCAGAAGAAGTAGAAGAAGAATGAAAAGGAAAATCTTGCTCGAGAAAAGAAACATCTCGAGAAACAACAATTTTCTTGGTTGTCAAATCCAGTACCTTGTACCCTTTCTTTCCCTGTTCAAAACCCAAGAATATAGCAGCCTGAGCCCGGGGCGCCAACTTGTCCTTGTGTGGATGCAAATCTGTGTAAAAACAGGAACAGCCAAAAATACGAAAACGACTATAATCAGGAAGGGATCCATGAAATCGGAAATATGGGGATTCCCAATTTAATAACCTGGATGGTAGGACATTAATAATACTGACAGCCATAAGAAGTGCCTCTCCCCAATATTCAGTGGGCAAACCTGACTTGAGAATAATTGCCCGTGCAATTTCCAATAAGTGTCTGTGCTTGCGTTCTACAACACCATTCTGCTGGGGTGTATATACACAACTGCGCTGATGAAAAATGCCAAGTTTTCTGAACAAAGTGGTACAAGTCATATTCACAAATTCAGAACCATTATCGCTTCGTATGATACGAACATTGGATTTATACTGACAAGAAACATGTTGGAAGAAATTTTCCAAAGCAGCAGGGACTTGCTGTTTAGATGCTAGCAAAATAAGCCAAGTTAGGCGTGTAAAATCATCTACAATTGTCAAAAAATATCTTGCCCCATTATGAGTAGGGACTCTATAAGGACCCCAAATGTCAACATGTAACAAATCAAATCTGGCATTAGTTGAAGTTTGACTTCGAGTAAAAGAAAATCTATGCTGTTTGGCACAGGGACAAACAACACAAGTAGAAGAAATATTTTGTAATTCTATACCAGCTATGTGAGACAAAATATCAAAAGATGCATGACCCAACCTATCATGCCATATATCAACTGTTGGAGAACTCAAAGTACTGCTAAAACACAATTAAAGACATTTTGCGATTTCAGCTGTAGAAAATGAACTTTTATCCAGTAGGTAAAGTCCATCAACCATCCATCCTACAGCCATAACTTCACGTGTCTCTTTATCCTACAGACAATAATAAGTTTGTTGAAAATTTACTTCAATATTGAATTGTTTGAGTAATGCTCCCACAGATAACAAATTGTAATTGAAATCCGGAACATATAAAACCCCTTGTAACTGGAATTTGTTGGATAACGGCACTGTACCAACCATATTAATCAATTTAACAGTACCAGTTGGTACCACTATTTTCTGTGGCATCCGTAATGCTGTAAAATCAGAGAACCATTTTTTTGTTGGGCTCATATGTGTGGTAGCACCACTATCGAGAATCCAACAATGTGCCAAATCAGAAACAAAGTCAATGTTGAGGTTGTTCTTACCAGAGAACCCTGCAAATGCTGTGAAGTCCGGATTCTGTATAGGTGAATCTGGAACTACAGCACCTTTGCATTTGAAAGCCTTATACATTTCTTGCACCATATAAGCCATTTGCTGCTGGTCAAAAAACTCATATTGAACTTCAGAATCAGCGGAAGCAGTCTTCTGTGTGACAGTTTTCGAAGCTTCACCTCCTACATAAACTGCATTTGCTTTGTTAAATTTTGAATTATTTGTGGTTTGTTGTGATTTGGAACCTTTGTACCAATCAGGATAGCCGATAATCTTGAAGCAATTTGCTTTGGTGTGACCAGTTCCATCGCAATGTTCACATTTCAGATTTGCCTTCTCTGCCTTTATTTCAGCATAAGTTTTTTTTCCCTTGCCTTTGGTACTCTGCTTCTCTGCTTGAACAAAATGAGCAAAATCCATTGTGTTTGTTACAGCAGTCACTTCCTGTTGTTTTTCCACCTTTAATAACATTGAGTATGCCTTGTTAATGGTAGGAAGTGGATCCATTAACAATATTTGGTTTCTGACATGTTCATGAGTTTCATTAAGACCCATGAGAAACTGCATTAGCTTCACTTCTTCTCTCTGATCTGCCACTCTCTGAAATGCATTGCACACACAAGTCCGTGCAAAACCACACTGACAACTCGGTATTGGAGACAAAAAACTCAACTCATCCCATAACTTCTTCAGTTTATTGTAGTATTGCATAATTGGTAGATTTCCTTGGACTTGTAAACTAATTTCTCTCTGTATTTGGTAAAGCATAGGTCCATTACTCCCTCCAAACCTGTGCTCCAAGTCTAACCATAACTCTCTTGAGGTAGATGCATATTGAAATCCTTCAGCTACATCTTTAGCCATGCTGTTAATCAGCCAAGACATCACCAAACAGTCTACCTTTAACCAATTCATATAGCCAGGAGATCCTTCTTCTGGAACTATAATGTCTTTTAACACATAATCACTTTTCTCCTTGACACAAAGTGCCCTAATTACAGCCTTTCTCCAAGCAATGTAATTCTTTCCATTCAATTGCAGATTAACAATATTTGCTCCTAGATTATCTGTTGATTGCATATGAATCAAAGCAATTGAGGTGAAATTATTCATACCAGGATGATTTGGATCTATTCCTCTTTGGCGCTGGAAATCACGATCTGCTTCTGCATCACTTCTTTCTTCTTCTTCAGTTGCATTATCGGGAAAAGCCTCGCCCAGTGGAACTTCCGTTGCTCTGCGCCTCTGTTTGCGCGCCATCGCCATCGCCGGTAGAGCACCTACTGCTCTGATACCATATGGAACGAAGGAAAGTTAAAAGAGTAAAGTGCTTTTCAATTTATTCAATTACTCATCAATTGTTTACAGATATAAGGCTCTTATATATACAAGAGCAGAAAATACAAAATACAAAACAGAGCCTTTTACAAAGCCCGTAAAATAAGGAGGCCCAATAACTAATCTAACCAACTTATAACAATTTGTAACAAACAAAGAAGAAACTAATATTAGTTATTAGTCCATTTCATGAGTTTATTTTTCTAACTAACCCCTTTCAATATTAATCGAAATTAATATGATCCGGTTAGTTAGTAAAGCAAACTCAATTAATGAACTAATTAATATGCTAACATCCCCCCCTCAAGCTGGAGCCATGACAACAAAGCCAAGCTTGACTAGAAAAGAAAACAAATGAGAAGAAGACAAAGCTTTGGTGAACATATCAGCAAGCTGATCACGAGTGGAAACATAAGTAGGCACCAAGAAACTAGCTTCAAAAAATTCACGGACAAGGTGGACGTCAATAGCAATGTGTTTGGTCTTATCATGGTAGACTGGATTTTTGGCAAGAGCAATTGCAGACTGATTATCACAGAAAAGAGAGATGGGAAGGGAAGGTGCAATACCGAAATCACTCAACAGGTAAGAAAGCCATTTAAGCTCACAAGTGGCAGAAGCCATGCTCCGGTATTCAGGCTCAGCAGTAGAACGACTTACAGTGGTCTGTTTCTTAGTTTTCCAAGAAACCAGAGATGAACCAATAAAAATGCAGAACCCAGTTAAAGACCGGCGTGTGAGTGTACACTTTGCCCAATCAGAATCACAGTAAGCAGTTCATGGAGTTAAATTTGAAGTGCAAGGATAGAATAAGCCCAAATTAGCTGTACCTTTGAGATATTTGAGAACATGGAGGGCAGCTTGGTAATGATGCTCCCCTGGTTGTTGCATATACTGACTCAACTGTTGGGTGGCATAAGAAATATCAGGGCGAGAAAAACCCAAGTAAAGTAACCGACCAACAAGACGACGATAGGAACCCGCATCTGACATTAAAGGGCCAGAATCGGTGAGAGTAACAGTAGGTAAAATAGGGCTCGAAACAGCCTTACAATCCTGCAACCCAGCATCAAGCAACAAATCATTAATGTATTTAGTTTGAGATAATAAAATACCATTTGAGGTTTGATCTAACTCAATCCCAAGGAAATAATGAGCTGGACCAAGATCTTTAATGGTAAAAAGAGAGTGACGATAATCTTTAACAGCCTGTACTGCATTTGGATCGGACCCCATTAGAAGAATATCGTCAACATAAACCAAGAGAGCTAAAAATGAATTCCTGGTTTTCTTCAAAAAAAGACAATGATCATGTTGAGACCGAAGAAAACCATAAGCAATTAATTGACTTGAAATTTCTTTATGCCATTGCCTCCCGGCTTGCTTAAGACCATATAAAGATTTGATCAAGCGACAAACTTGACCCTTTTCAGCCTTGGAATACCCTAAAGGAGGTTGCAAATATATTTCTTCATCAATAAAACCGTGAAGATAGGCATTATTTACATCAATCTGTTCAAGAACCCAACCTTTTGCTGCCCCAATGGCAAGGAATAATCTAACAGTAACCGTCTTAGCTACCGGACTGAAACTTTCATAATAATCCACCCCAAGGGTTTGGTTATACCCTTTTGCCACCAACCGAGCCTTATATCTATCCACCTCACCATTAGATTTATACTTGACCCGGTAAACCCATTTAGTAGCAAGAGGTTTCTTACCTGGAGGCAAAGGAACTAGCTCCCAGGTGTGGTTCAATTCCAAAGCATCAAGTTCAACATTCATTGCATTAATCCAAGCGGGATCATGTTTTGCGTCATGATAAGTGGCTGGTTCCTGCACAGGCATAATCTGAGCCAAAAAAACAGCATGAGAAGGAGAACATACATGAGAAATATCAGCAACACTGGCACAAGTAGCATAATCCTGTAACCAACCAGGAGGTTTAACAACCCTGTTTGAGCGGCGGAGGGAAGAAATATCTGCTTCAACAGATAAATCAGCATCAGAAGTTGTAACTTCCATAAGTGAATTATCAGTAGGGTGAGGAGAAATAGCAGAAGAAGTAGAAGAAGAATGAAAAGGAAAATCTTGCTCGAGAAAAGAAACATCTCGAGAAACAACAATTTTCTTGGTTGTCAAATCCAGTACCTTGTACCCTTTCTTTCCCTGTTCAAAACCCAAGAATATAGCAGCCTGAGCCCGGGGCACCAACTTGTCCTTGTGTGGATGCAAATCTGTGTAAAAACAGGAACAGCCAAAAATACGAAAACGACTATAATCAGGAAGGGATCCATGAAATCGGAAATATGGGGATTCCCAATTTAATAACCTGGATGGTAGGACATTAATAATACTGACAGCCATAAGAAGTGCCTCTCCCCAATATTCAGTGGGCAAACCTGACTTGAGAATAATTGCCCGTGCAATTTCCAATAAGTGTCTGTGCTTGCGTTCTACAACACCATTCTGCTGGGGTGTATATACACAACTGCGCTGATGAAAAATGCCAAGTTTTCTGAACAAAGTGGTACAAGTCATATTCACAAATTCAGAACCATTATCGCTTCGTATGATACGAACATTGGATTTATACTGACAAGAAACATGTTGGAAGAAATTTTCCAAAGCAGCAGGGACTTGCTGTTTAGATGCTAGCAAAATAAGCCAAGTTAGGCGTGTAAAATCATCTACAATTGTCAAAAAATATCTTGCCCCATTATGAGTAGGGACTCTATAAGGACCCCAAATGTCAACATGTAACAAATCAAATCTGGCATTAGTTGAAGTTTGACTTCGAGTAAAAGAAAATCTATGCTGTTTGGCACAGGGACAAACAACACAAGTAGAAGAAATATTTTGTAATTCTATACCAGCTATGTGAGACAAAATATCAAAAGATGCATGACCCAACCTATCATGCCATATATCAACTGTTGGAGAACTCAAAGTACTGCTAAAACACAATTAAAGACATTTTGCGATTTCAGCTGTAGAAAATGAACTTTTATCCAGTAGGTAAAGTCCATCAACCATCCATCCTACAGCCATAACTTCACGTGTCTCTTTATCCTACAGACAATAATAAGTTTGTTGAAAATTTACTTCAATATTGAATTGTTTGAGTAATGCTCCCACAGATAACAAATTGTAATTGAAATCCGGAACATATAAAACCCCTTGTAACTGGAATTTGTTGGATAACGGCACTGTACCAACCATATTAATCAATTTAACAGTACCAGTTGGTACCACTATTTTCTGTGGCATCCGTAATGCTGTAAAATCAGAGAACCATTTTTTTGTTGGGCTCATATGTGTGGTAGCACCACTATCGAGAATCCAACAATGTGCCAAATCAGAAACAAAGTCAATGTTGAGGTTGTTCTTACCAGAGAACCCTGCAAATGCTGTGAAGTCCGGATTCTGTATAGGTGAATCTGGAACTACAGCACCTTTGCATTTGAAAGCCTTATACATTTCTTGCACCATATAAGCCATTTGCTGCTGGTCAAAAAACTCATATTGAACTTCAGAATCAGCGGAAGCAGTCTTCTGTGTGACAGTTTTCGAAGCTTCACCTCCTACATAAACTGCATTTGCTTTGTTAAATTTTGAATTATTTGTGGTTTGTTGTGATTTGGAACCTTTGTACCAATCAGGATAGCCGATAATCTTGAAGCAATTTGCTTTGGTGTGACCAGTTCCATCGCAATGTTCACATTTCAGATTTGCCTTCTCTGCCTTTATTTCAGCATAAGTTTTTTTTCCCTTGCCTTTGGTACTCTGCTTCTCTGTTTGAACAAAATGAGCAAAATCCATTGTGTTTGTTACAGCAGTCACTTCCTGTTGTTTTTCCACCTTTAATAACATTGAGTATGCCTTGTTAATGGTAGGAAGTGGATCCATTAACAATATTTGGTTTCTGACATGTTCATGAGTTTCATTAAGACCCATGAGAAACTGCATTAGCTTCACTTCTTCTCTCTGATCTGCCACTCTCTGAAATGCATTGCACACACAAGTCCGTGCAAAACCACACTGACAACTCGGTATTGGAGACAAAAAACTCAACTCATCCCATAACTTCTTCAGTTTATTGTAGTATTGCATAATTGGTAGATTTCCTTGGACTTGTAAACTAATTTCTCTCTGTATTTGGTAAAGCATAGGTCCATTACTCCCTCCAAACCTGTGCTCCAAGTCTAACCATAACTCTCTTGAGGTAGATGCATATTGAAATCCTTCAGCTACATCTTTAGCCATGCTGTTAATCAGCCAAGACATCACCAAACAGTCTACCTTTAACCAATTCATATAGCCAGGAGATCCTTCTTCTGGAACTATAATGTCTTTTAACACATAATCACTTTTCTCCTTGACACAAAGTGCCCTAATTACAGCCTTTCTCCAAGCAATGTAATTATTTCCATTCAATTGCAGATTAACAATATTTGCTCCTGGATTATCTGTTGATTGCATATGAATCAAAGGAATTGAGGTGAAATTATTCATACCAGGATGATTTGGATCTATTCCTCTTTGGCGCTGGAAATCACGATCTGCTTCTGCATCACTTCTTTCTTCTTCTTCAGTTGCATTATCGGGAAAAGCCTCGCCCAGTGGAACTTCCGTTGCTCTGCGCCTCTGTTTGCGCGCCATCGCCGTCGCCGGTAGAGCACCTACTGCTCTGATACCATATGGAACGAAGGAAAGTTAAAAGAGTAAAGTGCTTTTCAATTTATTCAATTACTCATCAATTGTTTACAGATATAAGGCTCTTATATATACAAGAGCAGAAAATACAAAATACAAAACAGAGCCTTTTACAAAGCCCGTAAAATAAGGAGGCCCAATAACTAATCTAACCAACTTATAACAATTTGTAACAAACAAAGAAGAAACTAATATTAGTTATTAGTCCATTTCATGAGTTTATTTTTCTAACTAACCCCTTTCAATATTAATCGAAATTAATATGATCCGGTTAGTTAGTAAAGCAAACTCAATTAATGAACTAATTAATATGCTAACATCAACTTCTTCAAAGTTGAAGTATGTAATGCTTTGGTGAACAAATCTGCCGGATTGTTGCATGAACAAATTTGTTAAATATTGATTTCACAATTCTTTTGCAGATCGTGAGTAAAGAAAAATTTTGTTGAAATATGCTTTATTCTGTCTCCTTTAATGTAGCCTTCCTTCAGTTGAGCAATGCAAGCGGCATTATTTTCATATATTATTGTTGGTGTTTCTTTATTTGATGACCTACCACATATATCTCGTATATTCTTGGTTAACGATCTTGGCCGAATACATTCTCGACTAGTTTCATGAATAGGTATTAATTCTACATGATTGAAAGAGGCAGCAATGATAGTTTGTTTCGTTGAGGTCCAAGATATAGCAGTACTTCCATATGTGAATAAATAGCATTTTTGGGCTTTATGTGGTCACACAAATAACCTGCATCCGCACATCCATCTGATTCAGGTTTGGATTCATATGAGTAAAATAAACCCAAATCAATAGTTCCTTGAAGATTGTGCATTATTCGTTTAATTCCATTGCAATATCTCCATGTAGGTGCAGAGCTGTATCTCGATAATAAATTAACAGAAATAATAATATCAGGCCTCGTATTATTAGCAAACTACATTAACGCACCAATTGCACTTAGATATGATACTTCAGGACCAAAAAGTTCTTCACTATCTTCTCGAGGGCGAAAAGGTACATCAAGTGATCAAACAACTATTGGGTTACTCATTGGATGTGTTTTCTCCATATTAAATCGTTTAAAATTATTTTTGTATATCTTGATTGATGAACTAAAATTATGTTGTCTAGGTGATCAATTTATGATCCAGGACAAAATTTCGTTTTTCCAAGATCTTTAATCTCAAATTCTTCTTTTAAAGAATTTACTGCTTTTGGAATCTTTTCAAATGTTCCATTGATGTTCAAGTCATCCACATAAACAGAAATAATATTAAATTCTGATTTTGATTTCTTTATAAAAACACATGGATAAATTTGATCATTTTTGTAATCTTCTTTTATCAAATATTCACTTAGGTGATTGTACTACATGCGCTCAGACTGTTTTAGTCCGTACACAATGTTGGGATTTGTCCTGGTGCAAACGAAAATTTTTACCGCAACAGAAGCAAATTGTTATACATAAAGAACCCGTGATAAGACCGAATTTGTTAGACTATAGAATAAAAGAAAACGACTCAACTAGAAAGCTGTTAAATTTTTACCTATGCCGTCACTGCAATAAATTGAATACGAACCGTTGCTATTACGTGAAAGATCTCTACTCTCACATATACGGAAGCCTACCAATTGAGCGTATGTGCTAGCACTGGAGCAAGAGCTATTTTCTTCACAAAATCTCGCCCAAAATCTTTAGCCAATTAAGAATACTTCAATTGCCAAAAACTTTTCCCTTTTCCACTTTATTATCTCGGCCGAATACTTTGTTTCTATTGCCACAAAATTGTCAATTGGCCGAGTGCTTTGTTTCTTGATTAGTGTATCTCCTATTGCCAACAGAATATTGTAGAATGAGGAATAAATATGAGACTAATTAGTCAGTATTTATATTAGAATATTTTTAGGTTTTTATTTATTTATCATTTATTTCTCAATTAGGATTTTACTCTTAATTCAAAATATAGATAAATCAAAAATAATAACCATTTTAATTCTAATACTACTAACTAAATAATTAAAAATAGCGCTATTGTGAGCACGTGTTTTTTCCCGACCTCGGTGATAAAAGCCATTATTACCTTTTTCAAGGATAAACGTGAAACAGATTCGGAGAAACTGGGGCAACGTCGGAAACGTCTCGGATGGCCAGAATATGTATGACAGGTCTTGGTATGGAACCTCGAAGAAGGTCAAGTGAGCGTTTGGAAGAATAAAAAAGAAAACGTAAAAAAAAGAGTAGAATTAGGCTGATCTGGTCACTGCAGCCGCGCGACTATAATCTATTACAGCCGCGCGACTATAATCATCAGATTTCCTAATTAGCGTAGATCAGTCTTAAATTCTGATTTTTTAACCTATTTGGGGAGATATAAAAAGAAAATTAACAGAAAGGGAAGGCAGAAAATAGAGGGAGCAGCCACCATTTGAGTTTTTAGGGTTTTTTTAGAGTTTTGAAAGAGAGAAAGAGAGAAAAATAAAGGATTCCATAAAAAAGGATTAAAAAACCTCAATTAAATCAATAGAAAGGATTAGAATTCTTTAGGGATTGATTCTGGAGTGGTTCTAATTGGTAAACGCTCATCCAATTCGATTCGGGGTTCCGTTCGAGCTTCGGAGATCGCGCACATTTTCGGATTGTTCATGATTGAAAGGCGTTTCCCTGGCATCCAAATCCATTCCTGGTGATCCAAAACGCTGGAACACAGTCACGGTAATTCTGAGAGGACTTAAAAACTCTTTCTTATTCATTCTGGGTGTTGTTGGTTTGTGATTTTGTGTTTTTTTACGATTTTGGAAGCGAGTCCGGTTACAACCGCCCCACCTGACGATTACAACTGCACGACTTTAATCTACAGGGGCGCTGCTGTAACCTACAACCACACGGCTATAATCTCCTGATTATAGTCGCACGGCTGTAAACTTCAGGGCAGAAGCTCCGAATGCCCCAAATCGACTGATAACGCTTCCGTTTTCAAATCAAATGTATTTTTCATGAATATTATCGGTCCAATTACATCCATATGTGCTTGATTTTAGGTTTTTAGATTTATTATTGGTGGATGTAATGATAAAGTTTGGTGATTTTAGGTTTTTAGGAATTTCCGGACTCGTTTGATCCCATCCGCATCTGTTTTTATGGAATTTCATGAGTTTCCAAAACTCCCAGATTGCTCAAAATCATCAAAGTTCTAAAACGATTTTCAAAACAAGAAAAGAAACCCGAAATGCATTCTGAATCATTATAGCCACACGGCTGTAACCTAAAGCCGCACGGCTGTAACCTACAGCCACGCGGCTGTAGTCCGAGAAACAGAATTACAGTTCTGCCCTTTTGGGCTCCTAACTTGTAATTTTGCCTCTCTTTCTCATTCAAAACAGATTTTTGGCGTGTTTACATTTGTAGACCATAGATGGATATTTAATTTAGGCCCACTCACGAACGGGACCCCCGTGTCCCGAGATATCTGGCCTACTAAAAGTTTGAAAATGCGTGTAAAATGAGCCAAATTGTTTTCAAAATTGGTTTTTATCCACAAAATATACAAGCGTTTCAATAAAATGTTTTCCAAGTCTAATCGAGTAGTCTCCTAGACTTCTCGATTACCCCCATATGCATGATCTTGTTTCCCAAAATACCCTTATTCTGTCTTGTATGAGTCCTTGATGTGTTTTAATTATTTGTGCTAACCGTATTTTGATGCAGTTTTTCTTTTTATTTTTTATTTTTGATGTACTTAATGGATTATCTCGTGTATCTAGGTGATTGTACTTTTTAGATTTTCGTGTATCTAGGCGATTGTAATGGTGAGGATGAGAGCTTTTTCTTTTTTTGGGTTGTATAATTTGGCCTCTACTTTATTTTTCCCACACTTTTACTTTTCTGCACTTTATTTTGTTTTTATATTAATGTCATGTGTATGAGCATTTAACTAAAAATAAAGAGAAGATAAAATGGGTAGAACTAAGTGGATGTTATATTATATTATGAAATAATAATTGAAAATAAGTGAGGATTAGTAGATGTATTGTCCGAACCTTGAATCTCTGGGTTAGGTACCGCGTCTACACTTGGTAGGGAGCTGTACCGGAATTTCCCAGATGAGCTGATCCGGGTGGCGACTCTGTATCTAATCTCGAAATTTAGGTTTCGAGATCTTTAAGTTTAAATTGGGATTTTCTAAAAACCTATTTTCCAAAATTCACACTTACAATTAAGTTTTCTGCAAAAGGGTTTTTCCAATAAAATGAAAGGCTTTCTTAAAGAAGATTAAAACATGTTTTCAAAACAACACTCATCACCACAAAAAGAAAACCCCCGGTTCTTGCTTCACCGTGCATTCCATAAAAACATCATCCGCTCAGAGTGGCAACTCTGCTAGGGATTAACAGTTTCTTTCAAAAAAAGTTTTTCATAAAAAAACTGAAAGAACTTAGGCAACAATTGAAGAACATCCTCGCTTGAATTCAATTATTAATCCGTAACACGATATCTCATCCGCAACCGCATAGCATGACATTTTCTCGTTTTTAATCCCTCCAACACATGATTAAGCCCGGTTTATCTCCAAAGGTGACCTACCTCTTCCGTTAGGATTGGAGGCACCCGAGGGGGTAAATCACTCATAGCCTCGTACATACCCCTTCATTTAGACCTTTGAGTGGGGAGAAGTGAGGAGTATATTTTTGCTATGGGAACCTATACGCCCCTTGGTTTGACTCATTCCTTCATGTAATGGCCTAGCAACTTCCCCTTAGGGTTACCAAAACATCTATCTGAAAATTGACATTGAGAGTACGTCTTTGGTATCCCCGGCTGATGCCAAAGAGACCCAATACCTAGGAAGAATGAGAGACCGATCGAAAGGAGGGATAAGGTTGGAAGGGTGAGCATATTGTTGCATGTGCTATCATTTGTTTTATGTTGGTTTCATTTTTTACCTGTACATGCAACATCAAACACGCATCATCTGTGTGCCATTTTCTAACCACATTTTTATGCAGCCATTTGCAAGCATAATCATACATGTGGTCTTATGCTAACCATATTTTTTGTGCAGCCATAACATCTCACTCGTGTGTCATATACATCTTGTGTGCTTGCATTTCATAAATCATTAATGACATCATCTCGTGTGTCATGCATCCTAACCATGTTTTTGTGCAGCCATTTGCGTTCTGTATGACATGGGCATTCACATTATCTCATCCTATCTAAAATGAAGGATGTTCTAAGTATGCCCCTCATGACATTTCATTTCATATCGGGAGTCCCCAAGATTACCCGTGTTCGCCTGTGCACCGGATTACACTTGGCCATTTCATTACATCATTGCACCATTAGAGGACCACAACGGTCTTGGGCTTATGTTCGTGTGGTGGATCACACAACACCATCACATGATATCATGTCCATTCATCATGGTGTCATGGCGACACTAAAGTCCTGCTCGTGTGTCACGATACACATTGGATTGTTTCATAACATTGATGATTCATTCAAGGTACTCCACGACTGCCGAACTAGTACTCATATTATGACATTTCATAACATGCCTAAATCATGCAAGGTGTTCCATGAACGCAAAAATGTTGTCCGTGTTGCGACTTGTTTGTGACATCACTTCATCTAAGATGCCATAAAAGCATCGAACCTCTGTCTATGTAATGGCTCCCATATGACCATCACATATCATTTCATTGACCTATAAAGCGTCGAACCTCTGTCCATGTGTCGATGTACACTTGACCATTTCACGACATCCGCTAGGTGCCTCGAAAGCACTGAACTTCTGTCGGTGTGCCGGCCCACACGTGACATTTTTACATTGTCTTTTGCATGGCATGGGGTATGCTTGGAACATCCGAAACAAAAAGAAAGAAAATACAAAAGTCACTTTCATCATCGTCCACATCCATAAAGCATCATCCGATCATGAACATGAACACATCATACATGCCATTTAGTGTGTCGAGTCTAGGTCCATGACATCCATCCGTGTTTCTAACCTTATGTTGAATGTGCAGTTTGGAGTCGCACCTCGAAATGGTTAGTTCGTGTTGAATCAGAGCCGAACCCACCAATTCAATCAGTTCAATCAGATCCTGTCACCATGGAGGGAATCAGCTCAGGGTCAAATTCAGATCAAGAGGTCAATGTTCAGTTGCCCACTCTACCAGTTGACAGTCAGGTTTTGTTAGAAGAAGCGGACATAGCGGAGATGGCCGATGGAAACAATGGAAACTTGCCCTTTGATATGGCTGCTTTTATGAAGAGCTTCTAAACCTCAGACGAGTTCAAGGCTACTCTTAGGGAACAAGTGCAGGTAATGATAGGTACCCTCTGTTGGGATTTTTCATTGGAAATCACCCGATAAAAGTGGAAGAACGCGATGATTTCCTCAAATCCAGTCCCAGGAGCAATTGAAATGGAAATTGTAAAACATAAAATTGAAATAGAAAGAGATCATATTCTTACCCGGAATATCTCTTTCTAGAGATGGATGAAGACCGTAGGAATCAAATTAGAGTCCCTCCTCGTTCTCGTACACGAATGCCTAACGAACACAACCCGTGCTAGCATTGGAAAAACATGAACAATGGAGAGAGGGGCTAGAGGATTCAGCTATGGTGGCTTGTAGTGTTAGGGACCGAAAATTTTCCCTAGGTTTTTATACCTAGGGTGGCCGAATTCCCCTAGGGGAATTTAGGCCCAGCTTGGCTCCTTTCATTTTGTGTGGGCTTCCATCTTTTAATTCAGGCCCAATCTAATTTTAATTGTTCTGGTTTAAATTAATTTCAAGCCCAATTTTAATATACCAATGTATTTAATATATTACACCAAGTAATATATTATTTACATTTAAATTAAAATTAGTTTGACCAATTAATTTAATCCATCAAATTAAAATTAAATCTTCACAAAATAAAATAATATGTAAACCTATACATATGAATATTTCCACCTAGGAAATAATCTCATAATTAATCCAATTAATTACGAAGAGCCAATTGAATATATTAATTTCATTATTAGGATCAATCCAATTGATCTTTATAATATGTTTAATATATATATACCTCTCTCTCCACAGTGTATACTCTAAGTATACATGTGATTCCTTAAGTCTGTGTTCTGTCGTTCTATGTGTACGATCCCATGGGCCCATCTTTATGTTGGCAGTGGGCCTTTGGCCCAGAGGCTGCAGTTGGGCTCTAGCAAGCCACTGCAGCCCCCAATTAAGATGGAGATGGTAGTCTAACTGCTATCATAACCCTGTAGTTTAAACTTGTACCATCCCATGCCATTGATATCGGTGTCCAACACAGAGTCATGGATTGATCACCTGCTTTTGTGTTTGACATTAACTTGATCCCAAATGCACTGAAGCTCACAAACAAGTTCCCATTTGTTTGGGTGTGGCTACACTCTTATCAGTCACATTCATCAAGAGGCCAGTGATATCTTCCCAGTGGACTACTAGGTGACAAATCCCTTCTGCATATCCATAGCATTACCATGCTAAGTGACATACCCGAAAGTACCCATACTTGGCACCCTATTACAGGCCCTTTAGGCGTACCCCTAAGTATGCGACCTTACATGTAACACCATCATATGGTCAGGTCAAAGGATCCATACAAGCGCTACACGAGAATCACTTGTGATACTATACCATGTGGATTTCTCGTTTAGTGGACCTATCTAGTACCATACCCCTTATGCATGTACCCATTAACTTGGTTGACATTCCATGTCCAATGACCGGTAAGACACCGCCATACAACTAGGTTAATGATAGTCTCTTGTTCCATTCATTCCCATGACTGGAACAGACTATGGATCTATTTATGGTTATATCGTTTACCCTATCCATGGTCTTACTGCCAAGTGCATGACACTGGTGATCATGGATATGGATATGTCCATCGGATACTTCATTTAATATATTGCACAAGATAAATACAATAAATGAATTAATGCCTTTATTAATAACACAAATAAGTATAATACATGAATCCAATTAATGTATGATACAAATGCAAGGACCAATGCCTCGGGACTAGGGCATATCCAACACCCTCCCTATTAAGTCTATTCCCCCGGCTCAGACTTTGGTTGGGAATGGGGGACAACAGTTTATCCAAGTTACGAATGCTACTGGAGCAAGTCTTCTTGGAGGAAGCGGGGGAGTGATCAACCACAGAGAACCTGAACGTCAGTCCGAATAGGATGAAGCCTTTAAGAAGGCATGGGAAGCCTCGATTGAGTCGATGGTGGAGAAACGGCCCAATCAGAAATTTTCTGACATAGAAGCAATGTTACCAAAGCTGAAGGAGATGACCCACTTTAATCCCATCAAGTGTGCTGACCCTGCCACACTGATGGCCAATGTAGAGGGGCCTTCTGGCCGGTTTTCACATGGCTTATCTTCCTCCCTACACCGGGGAAGGCCCATAGGAAGCCCACGTCGACAGTTATGTGAGGCTGATGACCAGTAAGGGGATTGGAAAGGGTCATCTTTTGAACTTGTTTCCAACTTACACTGAGGGGTGCTATAGTGAAGTGGTACATAAAGATGGCCCTACTATTGGGATTTTTCACCGGAAATCACCCGATAAAAGCGGACGAACGCGGTGATTTCCTCAAATCCAGTCCCAGGAGCAATTGAGATGGAAATTAAAAACTTAAAATTAAATAGAAAGGGATTAATTTTCTTACCAAAAAAATCTCTTTCTAGAGATGGATGATGACTGCAGAAGCCAAAGTAGATTTCCTCCTCGATTTCGTACACGAACGCCTAACGAATGCAACCCGTGCTAGCGTTGGAAAAACGAAACAATGGAGGAGAGGGGGCTATGGAGATTTCGGCTACTAGTGTGCAGGGTTCAAAGTGGCCGAAATTTTCACCCTAGGTTTTATACCTAGGGTGGCCGAATTCCCTTAGGGGAATTCAGGCCCAGCTTGGCTCCATTCCATTCTGTGCGGGCTTCCTTGTTTTAATTTGGGCCCAGTCTAATTTTAATTATTCTGGTTTAAATTAATTTCAAGCCCAATTTTAATATCCCCATGTATTTAATATATTACTCCAAGTAATATATTATTTACATTTAAATTAAAATTAGTTTGACAATTAATTTAATCCATCTAATTAAATTAAACCTTCACAAAATTAAATCATATGTAAACCCATACATATGAATATTTCCCCAGGAAATAATTTCATAATTAATCCAATTAATTATGAAGAGCCAATATAACATATATTAATTTTATTATTAGGATCAATCCAATTTATCTTTATAATATAGTTAATATACATACACCTCTCTTTCCATAGTGTATACTCCAAGCACACATGTGATTCCATAAGTCTGCATTCAGTCGTTCTATGTGTATGATCCCATGGGCCCATCTTTATGTTGGCAGTGGGCCTTGGCCCACAGACTGTAGTTGGGCTCTAGCAAGCCACTGCAGCTCCCAATTAAGATGGAGATGGCAGTCTAACTGATATCATAACCCTGTAGTTTAAACTTGTACATCCCATGTCATTGATATCAGTGTCCAACACAGAGGCATGGATTGATCACCCTCTTTTGTGTCCGGACATTAACTTGATCCTGAATGTACTGATGCTCACAAACAAGTTCCAACCTGTTTGGGTGTGGCCACACTCTTATCAGTCACATTCATCAAGAGGCCGGTGATATCTTCTCAGTGGGCTACTGAGTGACAAATCCCTTCTGCATATCCACAGTATTACCATGCTCAGTGACATACCCGAAAGTACCCATACTCGGCACCCTATTACAGGCCCTTTAGGCGTACCCCTAAGCATGCGACTTCACATGTAACACCATCATATGGTCAGGTCAAAGGATCCATACAAGTACTACACGAGAATCCCTTGTGATACTATACCATGTGGATTACTCGTTTAGTGGATCTATCCAGCACCATGCTCCCAGACATGTACCCATTAATTTGGTTGACATTCCATGTCCAATGACCGGTAAGACACCGCCATACAACTAGGTTAATGATAGTCTCTGGTTCCATTCATTCCAATGACTGGAACAGACTACGGATCTATTTATGGTCATATCGTTTACCCTATCCATGGTCTTACTGTCAAGTGCATGACACTTGTCATCATGGATATAGATATGTCCATAGGATACTTCATTTAATATATTGCACAAGATAAATATAATAAATGAATTGATGCCTTTATTAATAACACAAATGAGTAAAATACATAAATCCAATAAATGTATAATACAAATACAAGGACCAATGCCTCGGGACTAGGGTATTTCCAACAATCTCCCACTTGCACTAGTTCCAACTAGGCATGGGCCTAATCCCTATAGATCTAGTATGACCCTCGTGCTTGGGCTGGGCCAGCACCTTGGTCAATGGATCTGTGACATTATCCTCGGTGTCCACTCTGTGCAATGCAATGTCACCTCTCTCCGCGATCTCTCGTATGAGGTGAAACTTTATGAGCACGTGCTTTGTGTTCTTGTGTGACCGGGGCTCCTTAGCTTGTGCGACGGCCCCCTTGTTGTCACAGAAGATATCAACTGGGTCCTGGATAGTTGGCACTACTCCCAACTCAGTGATAAACTTCTTCATCCACACAGCTTCGTTAGCTGCATCACACGCAGTGATGTAGCTTCTGTTGTAGAGTCCGCAATGGTTGGCTGCTTTGAGCTCCTCCAGCTTACAGCACCACCATTCAGCAAAAATACATACCCAGATTGCGACTGGTACTCATCCTGGTCTGTTTGGAAGCTTGCATCAGTGTACCCAGTAACTGATAGCACTTCCTGACCACCATACACCAAGAAGCTATCCTTAGTCCGGTTAAGGTACTTGAGGATCGCCTTGACAGCCTTCCAGTGATCCTCTCCGGGATCCTGCTGGTATCGGCTTGTCATACTTAGTGCAAAGGTGACATCAGGTCTCGTACATAACATGGAGTACATGATTGATCCAATAGCTGAAGCATATGGAACCAATTTCATGTTCTCCCTGTCCTCCCTTGTTTTAGGACAGTTCTTCTTACTAAGTTTTAGCCCATGGCCCATTGGCAAGAAACCTTTCTTAGCCCGGTCCATGCTGAATCTTTTCAGAACTTTGTCAATGTACGAAGCCTGACTTAGGCCCAGAAGCCGATTTGATCTATCCCTGTAGATCCTGATCCCTAGGATCATCTCAGCTTCGCCTAAGTCCTTCATTGCGAAGCACTTACTTAGCCACTGCTTTACCCCTTGCAGTGTAGGTATGTCGCTTCCAATGAGCAGGATGTCATCTACATAAAGTACCAAGAATGTGACAATGCTCCCACTAGTCCTCTTATACACACAAGGCTCATCTAGATTCTGTATGAAGCCATATTCCTTTATAGCCTCATTGAATCTTAGATTCCAACTATGGGATGCTTGCTTCAGTCCATAAATGGACCTTTGAAGTTTACATACCCTTCCCGGATACTTAGGATCGACAAAACCCTCAGGTTGTGTCATGTACACATCCTCGAGTAGCTTTCCATTAAGGAAAGTGGTTTTGACATCCATCTGCCATACCTCATAGTCGTACCATGCAGCTATGGCCAGCAGTATCCTGATGGATTTGAGCATGGCTACTGGTGAGAAAGTTTCATCATAGTCTATTCCATGGACTTGTCTGAAACCTTTCGCAACCAGGCGCCCCTTGAAGGTATTATCATCTTTTAGCTTATAGAACCACTTGCAACCTATTACCTTAGCACCCGGAGGTGGATCAACCAAGTTCCAAACTTGATTATCGTACATAGATTGCATTTCTGCCTCCATGGCTTTACGCCAATTTGCAGACTGTGGGCTAGCCATAGCCTCTTGGTAGGTTTTGGGTTCTTCCTCATCCCAGATGAGAAGAGTTTGATCATCAGCGACGAGGAAACCGTACCTCTCCGGTTCCCGACGATCCCTACCAGACCTTCTAGGTTCATGTGCGGCCTGGGTCGGTGCTTCCACTTGTGGAAGCTCCACCTGGGCCTCCGAGTTATCCTCTTCAGGAGCTTGTGGACCTTGAACTTCCCTGAGTTCAACGTTGCTCCCACTATCTTTCTTGGAAAGGAACTCCTTTTCCAGAAAGACCCCCTTCCTTGCCACGAACACCTTGTTCTCGGCGGGGTTGTAGAGGTAATACCCTTTGGTTTCCCTAGGGTAGCCCACAAACAGGCATTTATAGGTTTTGGGCTCCAGCTTGCCACTAGTCAATTTCTTGACATATGCTTCGCATCCCCAAATCCTTAGGAAAGACACATTGGGCTCCTTGCCTGTCCATATCTGATATGGGGTCTTTTCCACAGCCTTAGTCGGAGTATTGTTTAAGATGAGAGCTGCTGTCTCGAGGGCGTGTCCCTAGAAACTAATTGGGAGAGATGCTTGACTCATCATTGAGCGGACCATGTCCAACAAGGTCCTATTCCTCCGTTCGGACACCCCTTTCCATTGTGGTGTTCCTGGAGGAGTGAGCTGTGGAACTATTCCATGCTCTCTCAAGTATGAGTCAAACTCTAGGCTCATACACTCACCACCTCGGTCTGACCGAAGAGTCTTGATATTCCTGCCTAGCTGGTTCTGTACCTCGTTCCTAAATTCCTTGAACCTATCAAGGGTCTCGGACTTGTGTTTCATCAGATAGACATAGCCATATCTGCTGAAATCATCCGTGAACGTGACGAAGTACAGATGTCCACCTCTGGTTGCTGCGCTCATAGGTCCACATACGTCTGAATGAATTAGGTCCAATAAGCCAGTGGCCCCTTTAGCCTTCTTGCTAAAAGGCGCCTTTGTCATCTTGCCTCTTAAACATGATTCGCATGTATCAATTGACTCCAAGTCAAATGACCCTAGGACTCCAGCTTTGTGAAGCCTAGCAATGCGCTTCTCGTTTATATGGCCATGACGACAATGCCATAGGTAGACAGGATTAAGTTCGTTAGGCTTAACCCTTTTAGTGTTTATGTTATAGATATGATTGGTTTCATTTAAGTCCAGGATATATAGGCCATTATTTAATAGAGCATCTCCATAAAATAATCCCTCTCTAGATATAGAAATTCGACCATTTGAAATAGTGAAAACAAATCCAGAAATATCCAACATTGATACAGAAATAATATTCCTGCACATGGCAGGTACAAAGTAACAATGTTCTAAAATCAAAACCAATCCACTGGGCATCACAAGGTGGTATTTGCCGATCTCTATGGCAGCAACCCTTGCTCCATTCCCGACTCGCAAGGTCACCTCTCCTGACCCCAGCAACCTTCTGTTCTTAAGTCCCTGCACATTGCAACAAATGTGAGAACCACATCCAGTATCCAATACCCAGGATGTTGAAACAATAAGGTTAATATCTATAACATAAATACCTGAAGAGGACACACCTTGGCCCCTTCTTTGCTCTCCCATCAGCCTGGGACACGATCTCTTCCAATGACCCGCCTGTCTACACCCGAAACAGACATCATCAGGACCTGCCTTCTACTGGGCCTTGGGTTGGGCCTTGGCCTTCTTGGCTTTGGCCTTTTTGGCCTTGGCCTTGGCCTTTTCCTTGGCCTTACCCTTAGCAAGAGGAGGGTTCCCCTTGTTAACCAGCAGCACCGGCGGAGTCTTCTTGATCGACTGCTTAGTAAGCTTAAGCATCCCATGCAGCTCACTGACAGTGCGGTTCATCCCTTGCATATTGTAGTTAAGGATGAACTAATCATAAGAATCCGGCAAGGACGCGAGGATTGTGTCCACCGCTAACTCTTGAGAGATAGGTGATCCGAGAAGGGCCAAAGTATCCAAATAGCCCTTCATCTTGAGCACGTGTGCACTCACAGATGTCCCGGCCCCCATCTTACAAGAATGGAATGCCTTATTGGTCAGGTACCTTTCCTGACGAGCTTGCTCTTGAAACATCTCGTTAAGAGTTGTTATCATAGCATAGGCTTGGTGGTCCATAAACTGTTTTTGTAGTTCAGGGACCATACAGGCCAACATAAGGCATGTCACATCCCGGTTGTCCTTGACGTGCGCCTCGTATTCCTCTAGCTGGGCAGCCGGTGGATTACGTCCTTGAGGCGCAGCCGGCACAGGCCTTTCCAGTACATACTCTTTTGACTTTTGTCTTAGAACTATCCTCAAGTTCCTAGACCAGTCTAAAAAGTTAGGACCGAAAAGCTTGTCCTTCTCAAGAATGGATCGCAGTGATAAGGTATTTGTGTTTGCCATTTGGGTGTTTCTACACAGAAAAACATTTAGAGTGTTAATAAAGGGCTTTTCTTTGTTGTTCCCATATAAAAATTAATAATGAATCAAGTTATTAATTTAAACCGAGTTGTTGGGCTCATGGGCCGAGATCCATATTTCATTAAGATATAGCCAAACGAGGGTTTGGTACAACTACACCTTAACTATTTAGGTAGGAATGCCGTCCAATCCCAAACTAGGGACTCTCGGTTTGATGGGTTTGTTGGCACTTACCCATCTGTGCTTAGGGCCAGGAGAATTCTACTACCCACGCTAAGTCAAAACCTCCATCCAAGTGTTAGAGTATCCCATACTCTAACCCAATACAAAGTGACAATACTCCAGTGTATCCTGCGAGGGCATGGTCTACAACTGGCCTATTCCCACTTCGATTCAGTTTTGAATGAGGGAAGCACTTTTAAGCGACTTAGTAATTCCATTTGGTTATCAGATTCAATTATAACGGCTTACATACATAAAGCGGGTGAATGAGCTATTGGAACATACATTCATACATGCAAATGAATATAAAAGTATAATTAAATAAAAGTAAAATGGACTGCTATGGGCCTATATTACATCCTAATATTATTCTAGTAAACCTATGTTGGGATTCGTCACGGGAAACCGACCGATAAAAGCGGAAATACGCGTCGATTTCCTCGAATCCGGCCCAGGAGCTTAAGATGTGGAAATCAAAAAATGAAAGCATAAAAGGAGGGTTTCAAAAACTCACCACAAAGTCTCTCTAAGAGACGGATGCAGACTGCAGAAATCAAGTGCAGATTTCCTCCACCGATGCGTACACGAACGGCTCTCGGACCGAAACCCGTGCTAGCGACTCGGATGACAAGAAGAGAGGGAGAGAGGGCTGCTCACTTTGAGATTTATGGCTGTCCCTATTTTCTTTCCAAAAGAAAATCTATCTTTCCAAAAGATAGCACCAATAATCTCAAGTGTGCACCTAATTCTTACCAAAAGAATTAATTGATGAAAAGTGGGCAATTTTCTTTCTTTAAAAGAAAAACCAATTTCTCTTAACAACAACCAGTGATGGACGGCCATACTTCTCCAAAGATAATTAAATCATTCTTCAAAAATCATTAAGAAGAAGAAAAAGGTGATGGTGAAAAGGGGAAGCAAAGTCCAACTTTGCTACCCATTTTCAACCTTATGACTCACACCATGAGTCATCACCTTAATCATGAAAAGTTTGGTCAAAAAACATGACTCATCCTTGCTCTCAAATCCACGGCCAAAAGAGATGAATGTGGGGAATAATTGTCTTTCATTCCTACCATAAGAATTAAGCCACACTATGCCACCACAAAAGTCTTCCATGACTTACACTTACATCATCTCTTTTGTCCAACAAATGAGTCATCTTTAATGCCCAAAAACCCATGAATTTCGGCCAAGTGTGAGGATGAAATGTGGGATATGTTTTGTCTTTAATTCTTACCATAAGAATGACTAACCAAAAATATCCAAAGATGCAAAGTCCAACTTTGCTACCATAAAGTCTTCCATGACTCACCATCTCATCATAACATTTTGTCCAACAAAATGACTCACATTCTCCTCCCATTACACCACCATAATTTCGGCCAAACCATTCCAAGCCAAGTGGAAATATTCATTTTAAGTTTTAAGCCCAATTTAATTCCTTTGATTTATTTAAGTTCAAATGCAACTTTAATTTAACATGTATGTGTATATGTTTATATGTGATACCATGTAACATATTACATACATTTAAATTCAAATTCATTTGACCTATTAATTTAATCAATGGATTAAATTAGACACACATAAAATGACAAACATGTAAACCTATACATGTCATAATATTTCCACCTAGGAAATCATCCCATAAATTAATTCATTGAATTAATTATGAGAAGGCCAAAATAAATATTAATTATATAACTTTGATCAATCCAATTGATTCATTTAATATAATTAATATATCTCTCTCTCTTCAAATGTGTATACTCCAAGTACACACTTAATCCAACTAGTTAAAGTCCAGACGTTCAATGTGTACGATCCGATGGGCCCGTCTTTATGTTGGCAGTGGGCCAAGGCCCACAGACTGCAAGCGGACTCTAGCAAGCCACTGCAGCCCCCAATTAAGACGGAGTAAGCAGTCCAACTGAAAACGTAACCCTGTAGTTTGAACTTGTAAATCCCATGTCACTGATATCGGTGTCCAACACAGAGGCATGGAAGTATCACCCTCCTTGTGTCTGGACCTTGACTTGATACCGAATGAACTGATGCTCACAAACAAGATCCAATCTTGTTTGGGTGCGGCCGCACACTTATCAGTAACATTCTTCAAGAGGCCGATGATATCGTCTCAGTGAATCACTGAGTGACATTCCCTTCTGCATATCCATAGTGCTGCCATGCTCACTAACACACCCGAACGTACCCGTACTTGGCACCCTTTTACAGGCCCGTTGGGCATACACCAAAGTGTGCCACCTCACATGCAGCACCATCATATGGTCCGGTCTAAGGACTTATACAAGTACTACACGGGAATCATTTGTGATACTATACCATGCAGATTCCCGTTAAGTGGATCAATCCAGTACCATGCCCTTTTTGCATGTACCCATTAACCTAGTTGACATTCCATGTTCTATGACCGGTAAGACACCGCCATACAACCAGGCTAATGATAGTCTTTGGTTCCATTCATTCCCATGATTGGAACAGACTACGGATGACTTTATGGTCATATCGTTTTCACTATCCACAGTCTTACTGCCAAGTGCCTCACACTTGACAACATGGATATGGATATGTCCATTGGATACTCTAGTTAAAATATAGCACAAGCCATGTAATAAATAGATTAATGCCTTTATCTCCTCGACACAAATTGTATAATACATAAAGTTTACATCAATGTACCAAATGTATCATACAAACACAAGGACCAATGCCTCGGGACTAGGGCATTTCCAACAATCTCCCACTTGCACTAGTACTTACTAGGCATGGGTCTAATCCCTATAGATCTAGTACAACCTTCGTGCATAGGCATAGCCAAGCATGTTGGTCAAAAGATCTATGACATTGTCTTTGGTGTCCACTCTTTGCAATGAGATGTCACCCCCTCAGCGATTTCTCGCAATAGGTGAACCTCCCTGAGTTCGTGCTTCGTGTATATGTGTGACCGGGGCACATAGCTTGTGCAACAGCCCCGCGTTGTCACAGAAGATATCAACTGGTTCCCGGATAGTAGATACTATCCCCAGTTTTGTGATAAACTTCTTCATCCACACAGCTTCCCTAGCTGCTTCACATGTTGCAATGTACTCAGTTCCTGTGATAGAAACCGCGATGGTCTATTACTTGGAGCCTCTCCAACAATAGCACCACCATTTAGCATGAACATATACCTATACTGCGACTTATATTCATCCTGGCTAGTCTGGAAGCTTGCATCAGTGTACCTAGTAGCTGACTGCTCTTCCTGACCCACATGGGCGACATTAGGTCTTGTACATAGCATGGAGTACATGATTGATCCCATGGCTGAAGCGCATATAGGACCAATTCATGTTCTCCCTATCCTGCCTTGTCTTAGGACAGTACTTCTTGCTAAGTTTCAGCTTATGACCCATTGGCAAGAAACCTTTCTTAGCCTGGTCCATGCTGAATCTTTTCAGAACTATGTCTATGTACTTGGCCTGACTTAGGCCTAGCAGCCGATTGGATCTAACCCTGTAGATCCTGATCCCTAGGATCGTCTCAGCTTCGCCTAAGTCCTTCATTGCGAAGCACTTACACAACCATTACAATTCCCTTGTAGTGTTGGTATGTCGCTTCCAATCAGAAGGATGCCATCCATATATAATACCAGGAAAGTTACTATGCTCCCACTAAACCTCTTATACACACCCTTAAAGGTATTGTCGGCCTATAGCTTATAGCACCACTTGCAACCTATTAACTTAGCACCTGGAGGTGAATCAACCAGGTTCCAAACCTGATTATCGTACATAGATTGCAAATCCACCACCATGGCAGACAGTGGGCTAGCTATAGCCTACTAGTAGGTTTTGAGCTCCTCTTCGTCCAAAACAAAAGGGGCATAATCATTAGAAACAAAAACCAATGTTTCTCAGGTTTCTGATGATCCCTACCAGACCTTTTAGGTCCTTGTGTGACCTGGGCTGGTGCTTCCCCTTTTGGAAGCTTCACCCTGGTCTCCGAGTTATCCTTTTCAGGAATTTCTGAGCTTTGAACTTCCCTGAGTTCAATATCACTCCCACTGTCTTTCTTGGAAAGAAACCCCTTTTCAAGAAGGACCCCTTTTGCGCCATGAACACCTTGTTCTCAGCGGGGTCGTAGAAGTAATACCCTTTGGTTTCCCTAGGGTAGCTCACAAACAGGCATTAGTCGGTTTTGGGTTCTAGTTTTGCTCACAGTCAATTTCTTGACTTGTGCATAACAACCCCAAATCCGTAAGAAAGACACATTAGGCACCCTGCCCGTCCATATTCCAAATGGGGTCTTTTCCAAAGCCTTAGTCAGAGTATAATAGAAAATGAAAGCCATTGTCTCAAGAGCGTATCCTTTATAACTTATAGGGAGAGAGGTATGACTCATCGTTTGAGCGGACCATGTCCAACAGGGTCCTATTCCTCTGTTCGGACACCCCATTCCATTGTGGTGTTCCTGGAGGAGTGAGCTGTGGAACTATTCCATGCTCTCTCAAAATGAGTCAAACTATAGGCATATATGCTCACCACCTCGGTCCAACCGAAAGGCTTGGATATTTCTGCCTAGTTCTGTACTTCGTTCCTTACTCCCTTGAACCTATCAAGGGTCTCAGACTTATATTTCATTACATAGGCATAGCCATTTCTGATGAAATCGTCTGTGAAGGATATGAAGTATAGATGTTCACCCCTGGTTGCTATGCTTATCGGTCCATATACATCTCAATGCATTAGGTCCAATAAGCTAGCGACCCTTTCAGCCTCCTTGCTAAAAGGTTCTTTAGTCATTTTACCTATAAACAAGACTCGCATATATCAAGTGACTCCATGTCAAATGATCCTAGGATTCAAGCTCTGTGAAGCCTAGAAATGCGCTTCTTGTTTATATGACAATGACAAAGGTAAACCGGATTAAGTTCGTTAGGCTTAACCCTTTACGTATGTATATTATAGACATGATTAGTTTCATTTATCCAGGATATAAAAGACATTATTTAACGGAGCTACTCCATAAAATAATTCTTTTCTAGATAAACCCTTTTTACTATTACCAATAGTAAATGTACATCCAGAAATATCCAAAAACTGAAACAGAAATAATATTCCTGTACAAAACAGGTACAAAATAACAGAGTTTCAGTAACAAAACTAATCTACTAGGCATCATAAGCTGGTCCCGCTGATCTCTATGGCCGCAACCCTTGCTCCATTTCTGACCTGCAAGTCCACTTGTCCCGATCCCAGTGATCTCCTGTTCTTAAGTCCCTGCACATTACAACAAATGTGAGAACCACATCTAGTATCCAATACATAAGATGTTGAAACAGAGGTTAATGTCTATGACATATATACCTGATGAAGACACGCCCTGCGTCTTCCTTTTCTCTCCCAAAATCTTGGGACACGATCTTTTCCAATGTCCAGCCTGCTTGCAACCGAAGCAGACATCCTTGGAACGGGCCTTGGGCTGGGCTTTAGCCTTTTTAGCCTTGGCCTTGGCCTTTGCCTTGCCTTTAGCAAAAGGAGGTTTCCCCTTGTTAACCTCAAGTACCGGCGGAGTCTTCTTGATCGACAGTTCAGCGAGCTCAAGCATCCAATGCAGCTCACTAACAGTACGGTCCATCCCTTGCTTGTAAAAGTTTAGGATGAATTGATCATAAGAATCCGGTAAAGAATCCAGGATCGTGCTAACTGCCAGCCCCCGTGAGATAGGAGTTCCAAGACGGGCTAAATTATCCAGATAGCCCTTCATCTTGAGCACGTGTGCACTCACAGATGTCCCGGCTCCCATCTTACAGCTGCGGAATGCCTTGTGGATCAGGTACCTTTCCTGATAAGCTTGCTCATAAAACATCTCATTAAGAGTTGTCATTATAGCAAAGGCCTGATGATCCAGGAACTGCTTTTGCAATTCAGGAACCATACTAGCCAACATCAGGCATGTCACATCCCGGTTATCTTTTACATGTGCCAAGTATTCCTCCAGCTGGGCAGCCGGTGGATTACTTCCCATTGGCACAGCCGGTACAGGCTTTTTAAGCACATACTCTTTGGACTCTTGTCTTAGAACTTTCCGTAAGTTCATAGACCAGTCCCAAAAGTTAGGGCCAGAAAGCTTGTCCCATTCCAAGAAAGATCGCAGTGATAAAGTATCATTCGTAGCCATTGGTTTCTACACAGAAAAATACGAGTGCAAATAAAGGACTTAACATGTTCTTCCCATATTACAATTAATAATGAATCGTGTTATTAATTAAGTCGAGTTGTTGGGCTCATGGGCCGAGATCCATATTATATCAAGATATAGCCAGACGAGGGCCTGGAACAACTATATCCCAATTTTTAGGTAGGAACGCCGTCCAATCCCAACCTAGGGACTCTCGGTTTGATGGGTCTGTTGGCACTTACCCATCTGTGCTTAGGGCCAGGAACATCTTACTACCCACGCTAAGTCAAAACCTCCATCCAAGTGTTAGAGTAACCAATACTCCAACCCAATACAAAATGACAATACTCCAGTGCATCCAACGAGGGTTGGTCTACAGCTGGCCTATCCCCACTTCGAGTAGGTTATGAATGAGGGAAGCACTTTTAAGAGACTTAGTAATTACCTCTTGGTTATTAGATTCAATTAATAACGGCTTAGATGCATAGGCGGGTGAAAAAGGGTTTGTACATACATTCTCACATGTAAATAAATAAAGCATAATTAAATAAAATGAAATGCTATGGGCCAAAATTTACATCCTAATATAATTCTAGTAAACCTATACTAGAACGACATCAGGTGGGCCGCATCCTCATCCTTCTAGCACGCCAATCCAATCGGCTTCTTCTTTACATAATTTCATAATATACACATAAAATAAAATTACATAAAAAGAAAACGGCGCGTAGGCCGTATTTACCAAAAGAATATTACAACCCAAATAAATAAGGCCCAAAACATCCATTCATGCATTTAATCATACATACACGTATCCAATACATACAATTTATAAACATGTTAAATGCATGAATTAATCCCATTTCAATTATGTCCATAGCCATTATTTTGAAATCGCCAAATTTTGGCCGATCATGGTTCTAAACCCGTGCGGGCTTTGGGCCTCCAACCCAGGCAAAATTGCTCCCAATCCAATTGGGAAACCATGAATTCCAAAATTAGCCGTCCGGGTAATCGTGCCAAGAAAACCCGAACCAATTTCAATTAACCGTATTTATTTCCAAAAATAAATATCGCATGAACGAAAATAAATTCCATTCATAAAAACATGCGCATAAAATTTCCAAAATTAAACACGCACAAGTTTAAAAACAATTAAAATTTTAAAACCCCACGCGCATAAAAATTACCAAAATTTAAACACGCATATTTTTAAAATTTTAAAACCGGCCCGGCCCAAAAAATCCCGCCAAATCCAAAAACGGGCCCGGCCCGCCGCGCGGGGCAGCCGCGGCGCTGCTGCCCAGCAGCAGCCCCGCTGCCGCGCAGCGGCTGCTGCCCAGCAGCAGCCTGCTGCTGGCGTGCAGCAGCTGCTGGCGCGCAGCAGCCCTGCTGCTGGCGTGCAGCAGCTGCTGCCCAGCAGCAGCTGCTGGCCAGCAGCAGCCCAGCTGCTGCCGAGGCAGCAGCCAGCAGCAGCTGCTGCCTGTGGCGCCTAGCGCCGCAGGCAGCGGCTGCTGCCCCCGTTTCGGCCCGAAACGGTCCGTGATTTTTTCCCGCATAAAAACAAGCAACATGAAATTAAATCACCAAGAAATAAAATCATGCATAGGAAATTAAATCTAGCATAAAACCTATATGCAAAATAAAATTTCCATAAACAATTCACAAATAGAAAATTAAATAAAGCATAAACCATATGCATAAAATTTTCCATAAGTAAAATTCAAGGGGAAAAATCACCAAACCCCAAACCAAAAATAAATCCCGTCCACAAAATCGCCAATTTTAAAACACGGGATCCGCCAAGTTTAAAGATTTCCACGGATCAAAAGCCCGCTTTGATACCACTGTTGGGATTCGTCACGGGAAACCGACCGATAAAAGCGGAAATACGCGTCGATTTCCTCGAATCCGGCCCAGGAGCTTAAGATGTGGAAATCAAAAAATGAAAGCATAAAAGGAGGGTTTCAAAAACTCACCACAAAGTCTCTCTAAGAGACGGATGCAGACTGCAGAAATCAAGTGCAGATTTCCTCCACCGATGCGTACACGAACGGCTCTCGGACCGAAACCCGTGCTAGCGACTCGGATGACAAGAAGAGAGGGAGAGAGGGCTGCTCACTTTGAGATTTATGGCTGTCCCTATTTTCTTTCCAAAAGAAAATCTATCTTTCCAAAAGATAGCACCAATAATCTCAAGTGTGCACCTAATTCTTACCAAAAGAATTAATTGATGAAAAGTGGGCAATTTTCTTTCTTTAAAAGAAAAACCAATTTCTCTTAACAACAACCAGTGATGGACGGCCATACTTCTCCAAAGATAATTAAATCATTCTTCAAAAATCATTAAGAAGAAGAAAAAGGTGATGGTGAAAAGGGGAAGCAAAGTCCAACTTTGCTACCCATTTTCAACCTTATGACTCACACCATGAGTCATCACCTTAATCATGAAAAGTTTGGTCAAAAAACATGACTCATCCTTGCTCTCAAATCCACGGCCAAAAGAGATGAATGTGGGGAATAATTGTCTTTCATTCCTACCATAAGAATTAAGCCACACTATGCCACCACAAAAGTCTTCCATGACTTACACTTACATCATCTCTTTTGTCCAACAAATGAGTCATCTTTAATGCCCAAAAACCCATGAATTTCGGCCAAGTGTGAGGATGAAATGTGGGATATGTTTTGTCTTTAATTCTTACCATAAGAATGACTAACCAAAAATATCCAAAGATGCAAAGTCCAACTTTGCTACCATAAAGTCTTCCATGACTCACCATCTCATCATAACATTTTGTCCAACAAAATGACTCACATTCTCCTCCCATTACACCACCATAATTTCGGCCAAACCATTCCAAGCCAAGTGGAAATATTCATTTTAAGTTTTAAGCCCAATTTAATTCCTTTGATTTATTTAAGTTCAAATGCAACTTTAATTTAACATGTATGTGTATATGTTTATATGTGATACCATGTAACATATTACATACATTTAAATTCAAATTCATTTGACCTATTAATTTAATCAATGGATTAAATTAGACACACATAAAATGACAAACATGTAAACCTATACATGTCATAATATTTCCACCTAGGAAATCATCCCATAAATTAATTCATTGAATTAATTATGAGAAGGCCAAAATAAATATTAATTATATAACTTTGATCAATCCAATTGATTCATTTAATATAATTAATATATCTCTCTCTCTTCAAATGTGTATACTCCAAGTACACACTTAATCCAACTAGTTAAAGTCCAGACGTTCAATGTGTACGATCCGATGGGCCCGTCTTTATGTTGGCAGTGGGCCAAGGCCCACAGACTGCAGGCGGACTCTAGCAAGCCACTGCAGCCCCCAATTAAGACGGAGTAAGCAGTCCAACTGAAAACGTAACCCTGTAGTTTGAACTTGTAAATCCCATGTCACTGATATCGGTGTCCAACACAGAGGCATGGAAGTATCACCCTCCTTGTGTCTGGACCTTGACTTGATACCGAATGAACTGATGCTCACAAACAAGATCCAATCTTGTTTGGGTGCGGCCGCACACTTATCAGTAACATTCTTCAAGAGGCCGATGATATCGTCTCAGTGAATCACTGAGTGACATTCCCTTCTGCATATCCATAGTGCTGCCATGCTCACTAACACACCCGAACGTACCCGTACTTGGCACCCTTTTACAGGCCCGTTGGGCGTACACCAAAGTGTGCCACCTCACATGCAGCACCATCATATGGTCCGGTCTAAGGACTTATACAAGTACTACACGGGAATCATTTGTGATACTATACCATGCAGATTCCCGTTAAGTGGATCAATCCAGTACCATGCCCTTTTTGCATGTACCCATTAACCTAGTTGACATTCCATGTTCTATGACCGGTAAGACGCCGCCATACAACCAGGCTAATGATAGTCTTTGGTTCCATTCATTCCCATGATTGGAACAGACTACGGATGACTTTATGGTCATATCGTTTTCACTATCCACAGTCTTACTGCCAAGTGCCTCACACTTGACAACATGGATATGGATATGTCCATTGGATACTCTAGTTAAAATATAGCACAAGCCATGTAATAAATAGATTAATGCCTTTATCTCCTCGACACATTGTATAATACATAAAGTTTACATCAATGTACCAAATGTATCATACAAACACAAGGACCAATGCCTCGGGACTAGGGCATTTCCAACAACCTATACTAGAGATAAATATTAGGCGGGCCTCCATCTTCTCCTTCTAGGCTTGCACCTCCAATTGGGCTTGCACCTCCATTTGGGCTCACCACTCCATGGGCTTCTTCTTTTACAAATTTTATACTATTTAATTTAAATAAAATAAAATTACATTAAAAAGAAAAACGACACGCAGGCCGTATTTATCCAAAATAGAAAAATTACAACCCATCTTGTTCAAGGCCCAATAGCATCCAATCATACATAAATTTAATCACTCACATGCATCCAATACATACAATTCAAGAGCATGTTATAATGCATGATTTAAGCCCATTTCAATTATGTCCAAGCCATTATGAGGAAATCGCCAATTTAGGCCCACCATGGTTCTAACCCTTAACGGGCTTTGGGCCTCCAGCCCAGGCAGTCCAACTGCTCCCACTGGAATTGGGAAACCATGGGTCCAGTTTAGCCGTCCAAGTAATTGTGCCAAAATTACCCGAACCAATTTCCATTAACCATATTAATTTCCAAAATCAATATCACATGAACGAAATTAAAATCCATCCAAGAAACCATGCGCATTTAAATTACATAAATTTAAACACACGAATTTTAAAACCAATTAAAATTTCAAAACTGGGCCCCGGACCCAAAACCCGCAAAATCCAAAATTACTGGGCCCGGCCCGCTGCAGCCGCCTAGTGGCTGCCCGCTGCTGTCGTGCGGTAGCCACTGCCCAGCAGTGGCACTGCCGCTGCGCAGTGGCCGCCCAGCGGCCACTGCCCAGTAGCAGCCCGCTGCTGCAGCAGCTGCCGCCATGCCTCTCGCCGCGTGCGGCGGCCGCCGGCGGCGGGAGGCAGATTTTTTTTTTTTAAATCAGAATTAAAAAGAAAAATAATATCATCCATCAACACGGGGCAATTCTCCAAGAATTCCAACAACATACAACAAAATTAAAATAACATAAACCAATATGCATAATTAATTTTCATTGCACAAAACATATGGGAAAAATCATAAAACCCATACCATGAATCCCAATAAAAATATCCAATTTCAAAAATGGGATTCAACCAAATTAATCAATTTCCACGGATCAAAAGCCCACTCTGATACCACTGTTGGGATTTTTCACCGGAAATCACCCGATAAAAGCGGAAGAACGCGGTGATTTCCTCAAATCCAGTCCCAGGAGTAATTGAGATGGAAATTGAAAAACTTAAAATTAAATAGAAAGGGATTAATTTTCTTACCAGAAAAATCTCTTTCTAGAGATGTATGATGACTGCAGAAACCAAAGTAGATTTCCTCCTTGATTTCGTACACGAACGCCTAACGAATGCAACCCGTGCTAGCGTTGGAAAAACGAAACAATGGAGGAGAGGGGGCTATGGAAATTTCGGCTACTAGTGTGCAGGGTTCAAAGTGGCCGAAATTTTCACCCTAGGTTTTATACCTAGGGTGGCCGAATTCCCTTAGGGGAATTCAGGCCCAGCTTGGCTCCATTCCATTCTGTGTGGGCTTCCTTGTTTTAATTTGGGCCCAGTCTAATTTTAATTATTCTGGTTTAAATTAATTTCAAGCCCAATTTTAATATCCCCATGTATTTAATATATTACTCCAAGTAATATATTATTTACATTTAAATTAAAATTAGTTTGACAATTAATTTAATCCATCTAATTAAATTAAACCTTCACAAAATTAAATCATATGTAAACCCATACATATGAATATTTCCCCAAGAAATAATTTCATAATTAATCCAATTAATTATGAAGAGCCAATATAACATATATTAATTTTATTATTAGGATCAATCCAATTGATCTTTATAATATAGTTAATATACATACACCTCTTTTTCCATAGTGTATACTCCAAGTACACATGTGATTCCATAAGTCTGCATTCAGCCGTTCTATGTGTACGATCCCGTGGGCCCATCTTTATGTTGGCAGTGGGCCTATGGCCCACAGACTGCAGTTGGGCTCTAGCAAGCCACTGCAGCCCCTAATTAAGATGGAGATGGCAGTCTAACTGATATCATAACCCTGTAGTTTAAACTTGTACATCCCATGTCATTGATATCGGTGTCCAACACAGAGGCATGGATTGATCACCCTCTTTTGTGTCCGGACATTAACTTGATCCTGAATGTATTGATGCTCACAAACAAGTTCCAACCTGTTTGGGTGTGGCCACACTCTTATCAGTCACATTCATCAAGAGGCCGGTGATATCTTCTCAGTGGGCTACTGAGTGACAAATCCCTTCTGCATATCCACAGTATTACCATGCTCAGTGACATAGCCGAAAGTACCCATACTCGGCACCCTATTACAGGCCCTTTAGGCGTACCCCTAAGCATGCGACTTCACATGTAACACCATCATATGGTCAGGTCAAAGGATCCATACAAGTACTACACGAGAATCCCTTGTGATACTATACCATGTGGATTACTCGTTTAGTGGATCTATCCAGCACCATGCTCCTAGACATGTACCCATTAATTTGGTTGACATTCCATATCCAATGACCGGTAAGACACCGCCATACAACCAGGTTAATGATAGTCTCTGGTTCCATTCATTCCCATGACTGGAACAGACTACGGATCTATTTATGGTCATATCGTTTACCCTATCCATGGTCTTACTGTCAAGTGCATGACACTTGTCATCATGGATATAGATATGTCCATGGGATACTTCATTTAATATATTGCACAAGATAAATATAATAAATGAATTGATGCCTTTATTAATAACACAAATGAGTAAAATACATAAATCCAATAAATGTATAATACAAATACAAGGACCAATGCCTCGGGACTAGGGCATTTCCAACACCTACACACCCGTTGTACTTGGGAGGACTTATCTGAGGCCTTTGTAAAGCAATACGCCTACAACACCCAAGTTGAGACAACCCTTGAATATTTGGAGAGGATCCGCCAGAAGCCGAATGAGTCCTTCCCGGCTTACTACAAACAGTGGATCAACATACAGGTTTTGGTCGATGGGGCAACAAAGTTGGAGTCTCTGATAGTGAAACTGGTGGATGGTAGCTTGCCCCAGTACAAGGAGAAGATGAAGCTCAAAAGGTTCTATTCCTTTAACGAGGTGGTGGAGTTTGCCAAGTGTATCGAACGATACGAGGAGGAGGAGCAAAGGGGTAGACAGAGTTCGGGCTCAGGAATAATCACGGGTACTCCCAAGGGTACAAAGGTAGTAGCTCTAAAACTACTACGGTGGGGTCTACTTCTAAGATGACGCCGGCCTCTATCGAGGTGCAGGAGGCAGAGGTGGCTACTGTAAACCAAGGGAGACCAATTACCAAGAGGATCACTAGTCCATGGGCTGAATCAGTTAGCCAGATCTTTGCCAAGTGTTGAAAGGCCGGGTTGTTGCAGAGTCTGAGGCTGTTCTCACCTCCAGCTGAGGCAGATAAGGATAATTTTTGCTCCTATCATGTGATGGCGGGTCACCGTACAAACAAGTGCACCCAGCTGATCAAAGCCATCAAGTAGCTGGTTACTGATGGAAAGATTGTTGAACTCGCTCTAAAGCCAAGTGTCCAGAAAAATCCACTCCTGACTTTTGGAAGTCAAGTGAATATGGTGCACTTGGGTCTGCCGGCCAATTATGTATTCGCTTAGATCATCCAAGCAAATCTGAGCGTGCAGTAGTATTGGTGGAAAGCGAGGAAGAGCCAAAAGAAGCCGAAGAGCAGTCTTTGGCAGTGAGGGATAAGGCAGGTACCATCAATTTAGATGAGTTTGAAACGGATGATGAATACAACGAGTTTGAGGTCCAAGAGTCAAAACCAGTTTATCCGGTGGAGATAAGGAGAGGGATTGTGATGTGAGGGATAAGGTAGGTACCATCAATTTAGATGAGTTTGAAACGGATGATGAATACAACGAGTTTGAGGTCCAAGAGTCAAAACCAGTTTATCCGGTGGAGACAAGGAGAGGGATTGTGATTGAAGAAGATGGGCCGGTGATGCACATCACAAAGAGTGGAAGGGTTTATCAACCCACCAATGTACCACCTCCAGCACCCCCAAGGAGGAATACTACACAGGTGCAGAATGATACTATCCGATCACCTCCGGTGCCCAGAGAGGAGGATATGGTAGTGGACTAGCTAAAGAGGACACCAACTCGTGCTAGTGTGTGGCACTTACTTATGCAGTCGAAGAGGCACCACGAGGCGGTGGTCAAGCAGCTGATGGAGATGGAAGCCAGTCCCACTATGTCCCCTGATGAGGTGTGTGAAATGATCAAGGGAGTGGATTTGAAAGCAAATAGAGCCCTTGAGATTAGTTTCGGAGTTGAAGATCACCCGCCAGAAGGGGTTAACCATAACAGGGCTCTATACTTGAGGGTGGAAGTCATGGATAAGGTAATGCCGAGCGTAATGGTGGATGACGGCTTGACCTTGAATATTTGCCCCTCTCAGATCCTGCCCTTCTTGGGGGTGAGTACTGAAGCTCTGTGTCGATCCAACACTGTGATTAGGGCGTATGATGATAGTAAAAGAGCTGTACTTAGGACGTTTGAAACCGAAGTCAAGGTAGGAGAGATTAAGTCAAAGGTGTTATTCACTATGATTGATATTCCCATCAGATTCTCTCTACTTTTGGGAAGGCCTTGGTTCCACGCTCCAGGAGGAGTGCCTTTTACCCTGCGCCAGAAGGTAAAGTTCTTGATTGAAGGAAGGGTTGTGACTGTCGGAGTAGATGAGCCTTCTGTTGTTGCTGCCCTGGGTGCTACTGAGCAGCCGATGACCGGTTTTTAGGTTGCAGTGATCTCTGATAAGCCTGACTTTCCTGACTGGATTCACAGATATTTTACCAAACATAATTATGAGCCTAAAAAAGGGTTAGGGGCCAAGTTGCAAGGCACCCCTGAATTCCACATCAAAGCAGGCAAGTACCTTCAGTTTGGGCTTCGCTACCGTGAGGGGAAGGCTAAGCAAGAAAAGAAGCGGGTGAACTTGGTTGACACCTTCGTCCGTGCCACAGAATCAGTTTATGATGGGACTCCTAAACTGATAGTTGTGGAAGGGGGTCAGCTCCCAGGGTTTGAGATTTTTACTAATGTCGTTGATTTCAGTAAGTATGGAACTGAACCTGTTGTGAACATACTACGAGCAGGAGCCGGAAATGAAGACATGAAAACTCTGAGGCAGAAAACTGTTGACCAAGTCAGAATTGAATTTAGGGATAAAGGAGAAGCCTTTAAGAAGACTGACCTAGTAAGAAGTGGGAGGTGGCCATGGATGCTATCACAAGAGCACTGTCCACTCTGATGGAACCAAGCAAGAGTTCAGAAAGGAAGAAGGCATCGGCTGGGAGGACACATGAGGAACTGGTGGAGGAAGCTGTGAAGGAGCTCACCAAGCTGGTAATGAGGGGAAAGGCAGAGACGCTTGTAGGGGAGCTGACTGAAGAGTAGAAAGAAGATCTGGAAGGAGACATGGGGTACCTGTTCGAAGAGTTTGACTGTGCTGCTGTTGATGAAGACCCTCCGCATGTGGAGGATGCAAATTTCTCGAATGTATCTGCTTTTTCAATTTTTAATGTGAAGAATTCTACCTACAAGACCTTTAATGCAATAAAATCTGATTTTTCATACTTGCGTGATGTTTTCCCAGATGGAACTGTGCATACATACAAACATTCATTTAATGTCTTTAGCATACATGATGCATCATTGCATGAAATGAACCTAGGGACAAATGATGATCCAAAGATGGTATCCGTCTCGAAAGACCTCATGCAAGATGAGAGAAAAGAACTTGTGAAAATTTTGCAAAAACACATCAAAGCCTTCACTTGCTCCTATGATGACATGCCTAGGTTTGACAGAGAGATTGTAGAGCATAGAATCCCGACAGATCCAAAGATGAAACCAGTTAAGAAGAAGCTCAGAAGACTTCTACCAGAATGGGCTGAAAAGGTTATGGAAGAAGTAACTAAGCAGATAAAGGCCAAGTTCTTAGAAGTAGTAGAGTATCCAGACTGGTTGGCCAACATTGTACCTATTGCAAAGAAGGATGGCTGAGTCAGGGTATGTATGGATTACAGGGATCTGAATAAGCATCCCCCAAAGATGACTTCCTGCTTCTGCATATTGACATTTTGATTGACAGTGCCACCAGGGCAACTATGTATCCCTTCATGGATGGGTTCTCGTGGTATAATCAGATTCTGATGAACGTAGTCGACAAAGTGAAAACAGCCTTCATCACGGAGTGGGGGATTTATTGCTACAGAGTCATGCCTTTTGGGTTGAAGAATGCCAGGGCGACTTATCTGTGAGCAGTCACGACACTTCTACATGATATGATCCACAAGGAAGTCGAAATTTATATGGATGACATGTTAGTTAAATCCATGACTCGGGAGGAGCACCCAGCTATCCTGGATAGATTTCTAACCAGAATCGAGAAGTACAATCTTCGTCTCAACCCTAAGAAGTGTGTATTCGAGGTAACTTCTGGGAAACTGCTTGGTCATATAGTCAGCCAGAAGGGAATTGAAATGGATCATGACAAATTTAAGGCCATCAGAGATATGCCGGCACCGCAATTAGAAAAATGGAGTAAGGTCATTTTTTGGGTTCACTACAGTATGTCAGTAGGTTTATCGCAAGGTTGACAACAGTTTGCGGGCCAATTTTTAGACTTTTGAAAAAGAACCAGCCAATAGAATGGAATGAACAATGTTAGGTAGCCTTTGATAGAATTAAGGCTTATTTGATAAACCCTCCAGTTTTAAAGCCTCCGATACCAGACAAACCTCTGATTCTGTATTTGGCCATCGAAGAGACTTCTATAGGAGCTATGTTGGTACAAGAGCAGGAAGACAAACATGAACATGCGATCTACTACTTGATCAAGAAGTTACTAGAATATGAGACTAAGTATACGATAGTATAGAAGACTTGCACTGCTATGGTATGGTTGACAAAGAAACTAAGACACTACTTCTAATCGTATAAGGTTCAGGCGGTAGCCAAAGTGGATCCTATGAAATACTTATGCCAAGCTCTAATACTAGCCAGGAAGTTATCGAGGTGGTTGCTTTTGCTGTCCGAATTTGATTAGAGTATGTGACAAGGAAGACAATCAAGGGAAGAGTCATAGCAGAATTCATGGCTAATCAGCCGATAGATTCGGATTATGTTGAAAACTTGGAATTCCTAATAAATAGCTGGCGGTGATAAAAGAAGAGTCAAATAGATGGGTGATGTACTTTGATGGGGCAGTGAACAAACATGGCATAGGCTTAGGGGTAATCATTGCTACACCCGAAGGAGAAATCATTCCTCTAGCAAAACGGCTTGACTTCCAAGTGACTCATAATGGAGCACAATATGAAACTTGCCTCTTTAGGATTGATGCTCTGATCACATTAGAGGCAGAAAAGGCATTAGTCATTAGGGACTCAGCTTTGGTGATTCGGCAGGTCACTAGAGATTGGGAAATAAAAGAAGAGTCACTTCGGCCTTATCTCGAAATGTTTTGGGAAAGGGTGAAAGTGTTTAGTCAGTATGAATTCTGGCATGTGCGAGGGAGGAGAATTAGATGGCAGATTCCTTAGCTACAATGTCGTCAATGTGGGAAGGACCCCGAAAACAGCCGATACGATCGGGGATTCTGGAAATTGCTCAAAACCCTTGCTATTCGTCAATCAACGCAGTTACAGCCATCACAGAGTGGCCCTGGTATTATGATATTCTACGGTTCATTCAGGATGGTCAGTACCCCGAAAACACTAATGAGGCCGATAAGGTTTCCCTTTGAAGATTGGCAGCACAGTTCAGGGTATTTGAGAACCAACTCTTCAAAAAAATAGCTAAAAGAGTCCTTTTGAAGTGTCTAACAGAAGAAGAGGCAGTTATGGTCATGAAGCAGATACACTCCGGAGCGTGTGGACCGCATATGAACGGGCTGGCCCTGGTAAAGAAAATGCTGAGACAGGGATATTTTTGGCTCAGTGTGCAAGCTGATTGTATCAAGGAAGTTAAGAAATGCCACGAATGTCAAGTGTATGGAGACCTCAATCATCTTCCTCCACTAGAAATTCAAGTATCTTCGACTCCGTGGCCTTTTTCCGCTTAGGGCATAGACATAATCGGAGAAATAAGTGCGCTTGCCTCAAATGGACACAGATTCATAGTCATGGCAGTAGATTACTTCTCCAAGTGGGTTGAAGCAAAATCATTTGCAAATGTTACAGCTAAGAAAATGGCCAAATTCATTGAAAAGAACATCTTTGCGAGATATGGGGTCCCTCACCTTGTCGTGATTGACAACGGAGTACAATTTCAAGGGGTAACGACACAGTTGTTCTAAGAGAAGGGAGTTGAACACCATAGGTCATCCTCATATTGCTCACAAGCCAATGGAGTGGTGGAAGCGGCCAACAAGTCCATAAAGAAGATTCTGTAAAAAATTGTGGTAACCTATAGAGCTTAAGCCGACATGTTAACATTGGCTTTATGGGAATACCGGACAAGCATTAGGACCCTTACTAGAGAAACACCATATTAACTGGTCTACGGGATGGAAGCGGTTTTGCTAGTAGAGATGGAAGTCAGATCATTGAGTGCTCATGGAGGCAGAATTGCCAGAATCTGATTGGCTCCAGTCAGGACATGAACAGTTGGCACTAATTGATGAAAAGCGTCTTCAGGCTTTAGACCGGTTACAAATGTATCAGCAGTGTCACCAGAAACGTCCGTTTAAGGTAGGGGAGCTGGTACTCAAGCAGATGAAACAGACCAACATGGATGTACGGGGGAAATTCAAATCAAACTGGGAGGGCCCATATGTAATCAAATAGGTACTCTTAAAGGGTGAAGCAAAGATTATCGATATGGATGGGAATAAATTCATCAATCTCATCAATCAGGACAAGCTAAAGCATTACTACTTCTAAAAAAAAAGTCCAATGGTTCGAAAACTGAAAAGGCGATTCATGCAAAAGTTTGGATAGTACGATGGGTCGAAAACCGAAAAGGCGATCCATGCAAAAGTTAGGACAGAGTGGCGAGGACTATCAACTCGAAAATCTGCAAAGACTATTTGGTGGCAAGTATGGATTCAGTCGAGATGTATACCATCAATGATTCTGTCCGTAGTTTCATTTCATTATTTGATGTACATTGTGCTAAAAACATTACTTATGAATGAATGAATGAATGAATGTTCAGTTCCATTTGTTTAAATGTCCCGAGCTTAATTGCAATTCATATTATTTTAGGCATATTTGACTCTACACATTTTCTACATATCACATCCATAGATTGAATATACGTAAAAAAAAATGTCTGGTAGATTGAAAACCCGAAAAGGGCAATCTATGCAAAAGCTAGGACATAAAATAAAGTCTGTTGAATTGAAAACCCAAAAAGGGCGATTCAGGCAAAAATAAAGACAATTCAATAGGTCGAAAACCCAAAAAGGATGACCTATGCAAAAGTTAGGATAAAAAAAAGTCATACAGTAACAGCAACAAATTCAGACAATCCTAACCCCCTAAAGACTAAGGTACCGGAAAGTCACCACCTCGCATCCGTGCCTGGTGGGGGAAGCAACCAGATCAGTCAACCAAGCTCTATAATGAGCATCTGTCTACATAGGGGTGGTACTATCATACCTCAGAATCTCAATACGAATAGGGTGCATCCACTGATGTTGCACATGCCGAGGCCACTGTGGTGTGAATACTCCACACTTTGTGGTACATAAGGATTGTGGGACCCTTTTTAGCTGCCCATACTGCCTGCAGCCAAGCGGGAGAATAGAAAGTCACATGGGTCAACCCAAGCAACTAAAAGCCTCCAGCCCAGGTCTCAGTAGTCACAAGAGAGATATCCCACAGAGGGCAGACCCACTAGATAGAGGCATCAGCCCGCTTCTTAAGCCAATCAAACTAGTGCTCCATAGTCATAAAATTGCAATCTGGGAGCTCGATGCGCCCAGAACAGTAGCACTTCAGAGCATACCTCGGATGAGGTGGAGGAGGGCTTAGGAGACTCAGCTTCTCCAACAGCCAGATCTGCACATGGATTAATCAAATGAAGGAGTAATGAATGTATGAGTTTGGAAAGTGCGGTGCTGAAACATACCTGAAGCAGAAAGGGAAATCTGTAGCTCTCGATGGAAGAATCAGAATGGGTAGAATCCAAGTAGATCAGTGTCTCAGCCAAAACAACCCCCATAGGTGATGCACCCTCAGCCATTTGGATCACTACTAAGGCTAATCTAAGGCTACAAGTACCGTCTCGAGACTCTCACAAATAGCAAGCCATCAGCAACAGACTCATCAAAGGAGCCCAGCCAGGGGCAGTGGGAGGCAAAGCAAAGCATAAATCAGCTATAACAAAAAGGATGAGTATGGGAGAAACAGGCCTACCAGTAAGTGCATGACCCATGCCTGCTACAGCTGGAGTGAATCAGCTTAGAAATGTGTGCACATCACCCTATTCAAGGTCAGGAACAGCTAACTGCAACCCCCGAGGGCAAGGGACACAGAGGATAGCACAAAACTCCACTACCAAAGGGCATAACTCTTGATTAGAGAAGCGGAAGACATGATCCATCGGATCCTAAAAACTGGTAGCTGCATCGAAGAAGACCCGGTTAGGAGTTAAAGCAATGTAAAACCTGAGGTACTGTAAGCCAAATGGTGCAAGAAAAGCCGAATTAGAAGAGTGAGTTGTACCCCAGTAGTCTCGGAGTCGTCCTCTAAGTTGATCCATGCTAAAAGAGAAGTGAAAGAAGAAGAAAGGCTGAAATAGAGGATAGGACGGCTGTAATGCCCTATAAGGGCATGGCTATAGCTTATAGGGGCACGGCTGTAATGACCTACAGAGGCACAGCTGTAATCCCTTACTAGGGTGCGGCTGTAGCTTATAGGGGAGCGGCTATGCTGAAAAAAGGTTGAAAATCGATGTGGGATGGATCTGTTGTATGGGGCGGCTATAACCATTCACAGCGGTGCGGCTGTAATGTTATAGGGGCACGGCTGTAGTGCAGACAACACTTTGTCTATATCTTTATATGATTTCTGATGATTATAGCTGCGCAGCTATAGGTCCCAGGAGCTATTTTTCAAGGAAAATAAAGTCTAGAGACACCCGAGTGCATCCCGGGTCCGACCAAATTGAACCCAAAAGGGATAAAAGCATGGAAAAGAAAAGAAATACGCGTTCAAAGACTTAAATTCATGGCTAAAAAGGTGCAAATGTTATGTAAATATCAAGTACATCAAATACACCATTGAGTCAGACCTATACAAAGGCCGGAATGTACAAGAAAATAACCCACAAATGGGTCAATACATCACAAATAAGGAATGAGGAAATAGGCCTAAGAGGAGTAAAAGTCTATATCGTCATCTCGATCCCCGTCATCTTCTGCCTCATCATCCTGACCCTCGCTCATGTCCTTATCCGCATGTCCCACCTGGGCATCCCAATTTTCTACCTGATCTCTGAAAGTCTGATTCATGACCTCCAACTCGGTAACCCGATGCCAAAGCTAGTCAACCTCTACCCTCTAACGAGCGGACTCACAATGCTCGATCCCAATCATCATCTGCAACAAGCAAAACAAAGAAAACATCACAATCATATACATATACATCCATCCATCCATACATACATACATCCAGGCATAAGCATAAGATCAAGTACAGGTACTTACTGTCAAAGCGGTGTTGTCCCGAAAATTGAGTGCCCTTAGTGCATAAATGGCTTGGCCCATATACATGCCTTGCATCACTGGAATCTATAAAGATCGCACTCAAAAGGATCAATCTATGATGAATGACTAGCAAAAGGGGCAGAAATAGATAAGTGCAGAAATCCTCACATGTGTGGTGCCGTCAGGAATGGTTGGAGGAAAATTATGGTCCTGAAGATGGAGCTCGGCCCGATAAGACCGCCGAGAATCGTCAAATAGCTAGATAAAGTCCTCGATCAAAAACTCGAGCTGACCATGTACATACCCAACCTCAGGAGCTTGAGGAGCTTGAAACTGAGGAGTGGGAGCATCCTCCGCTCCGGCAGTAGAGCCTGCTCCAGCAGTCTGAGAAGTAGCAATACCAGATCTCCGACCTGTCCCTCTGGCAGATGAGGACAGGGGAGCACGCTCACCTTACGAAGACGGCTGAAGTCAGTTAAAAGAATGATGTTAAAAAAAAGGGAAGTCAGTAAATACCCCAGCATCAACGTCAGCAGATAGCGGAAGCAGATGAACAATGATGAAACAACTATAATCACCATCCACACTGCCATCCTCATATCCGGCACCATAAAGGTCTGGATGCAAATCGAGAGATAGAAAATAGGGCCAGATTAACCCCACCGACAAGGTGGCTGGAATCCTACGTGCCTCGGGACTGGAGCACCAGTCGTGGACCCTCTCGTCCAGGTACCACTCCTGACCGCATGGACACTCCATCACAAAGCACCTGTTCAGTAACGCCTGCGCATCTCCAAGCGGCGGAGGCAAGTCGTCACACTCTCACCTCCAAGGGGCCTTGGCAATCTAGAATAAAAAAATCCTAGAATTAGAAAAAAAAATTTAAAGGAGGCATACCCCATCGAATGTCATATCTCTCAGACCCTGGCGACACTCGGCTTGATTTTTGTCGACTTTGCTCCAAACAAACCCCAACCACAGTCTAAGGCAGGGAAATTTGACCAGCTCATAGTTGTTAGGGACCTACACTACTAGGGGTGGAATGAAACAATACTCGTACACCCAAATCTGGAAAAACAATATAAGAATGAAGTCAATAACAATCCATGAAACATATGAAAGAAAGTAAAATCTCAAGATGAGAAGTCCAAGATACTCACGTGCAGCAAAATCCAGAAAGCCTTCAACTCCTTATAGGAGCCTCGGGCACAGAGGTCGAGAGCATAATAAAGCTGGGCTAAGGCCGCTCGGTCCCAATTAAGAGACTGCAACGACTCTAAGTCAATCAAGAACAGTAATATAGCCAGATTCAGACTACTCCGGCCTATGGGAAAAAGGAGGGTAGAAAAGGCATACAGCAGAAAGGCCCTCGCATACCTCCTCTCATCGACAGCATCAAAGTCAGTCCCCTTCGGGAGCGCATTCTGCCACCCCATCCAGTATTTCAGGAGGCTCCTACACTGGATCCGACTATCAGGGGAGTCAATCCAAATGAGCATGGACACTAAGTCCTACCGATATCCACTATGGGTGAAGGTCTAATTAAAAGAGATTGTCTGCCCTGAGAAGGGGAGCCCTGTGATGGCAACTATGTCCTCCGAAGTCACCATCCCGAGTGGAAGTAAAAAGTATGAGTGGAGTCCATCCACCTCTCCAGGAGCACAGCTAGAAGTCCTCGACTCATGCGAGGAGTAGTAATGGTCATGCTACTCACTAGCCGTTACAAACCGGTAGAATTCACGATCTCTTTCATGCCTCGAGGAAGTCGTCTGTACGACCCTAAGGCTTCCGTAATGGACCCACAGCCACAATGGCCAGATCTCGCTTGCAAAATCAATAATCAGGGAGTTTATGAGCTTTTCAGAATGCATATATATCATAAAAGTCAAAGAAACACCTTCGAAATCTCAAAAAATCGGGTGGCCGTAAATCTGCAAACTACAGCCGCCCGGCTGTAGGAGGTTACAGCCGCACGGCTGTAGTCTTCAAGATTATAGCCGCACGGCTGTAAATTTTCGGCCAACCATGAATTTGTTCGTTTTTTCCAGTTAAATCTTGTCGTAACTCAAGCCAAATCAACAACTAAACATCCTAGGGGCATAATCTACTCAAATCATGCATCGATTTCACCTATTTTCTCTAATTTTGTAGAAATTTCAGCTTAAAAAAAAGTGGAGAAATTTGAGAAAACTAACCGGATTCAAGAAAGCATGATCAGAAAATCTAGAGTTGGATGGGTACTGGGGTGTTGATTTTCACCCCACAATACTCGTCATCCTCACTTAACCCATAAATGCTCTCTTTAGGCTCAAATGCTAAGGTAAAGTTTCCCTCCAGAATAGAAAACCATGTTTGAAAGGCAGGTTGAGCGGAAGGAACGGGCCGGAGGACTCTATGCATCTTTCGCCTTATGATTTCAGATTTTGGGGCAAGAAAATCACCTAAAAGAGGAGAAATGTAGGTTTTAGAGGGAGAAGAGTTTGTTTGGGTGTCTTAAAAGCCATCCCAAACCCACTACTACAGGCGAGAGGCTGTAGTTTAAAACCACTACAGCCGCTCGGATGTAGCTTGTTTCTTTACAAAAATTTTCTCTTTTCGTTTTTCAAAACTTATTCTATGACAGTTTGATCCAGAGAAAGGTAGTTCTCATGTCTTGCAGGTGTCAAGGGGCAAGGTATTTGACGTGTATTCATTCTTGATCGAAGGGGCAAAAATTTTTGTTTCCAAAATTATTGATCATGGAATGAATACGCGCCCAAAACAACTTCAAAGCTTCGAGAGAGATGACCAAACTTCTCAAATCACCAAAGCATTTTTCCCCGGATACACTAATTTCACGGGAAACACAATTACTCTTCCCTTCAGTGACACAGGCACCACTAGAAGTGAAATGACAAAAATGCCTTTCTGTTAGTAACCTAACTATCGGATGGCTGAAACACCTTTCCTTTACCGACACTGCTATATGGAGGACCAAATCGCTAAAATATTTCTTCCCCTAATGACACAAGCTCCACTAGAGGCGAAAAGACCAAAATACCCCTTTGCTAGCCACCAAGCAACCAAATGACCAAAATACCCTTTTCAACAAAGAGGGGAACCAAACCATCAAAACTCATTCCTTTTTGTGACATAGGCCCCGCGAGAAGTCAAATGACCAAAGTACCCTTCCTTCAAAGGGTGCCAACTTCCCAAGCTGTGAAATTACTAAAATACCCTTTCCTTTCATGAACATCAAATGACAAGGAAAATTCAATCCGGGAAAAGTCCTCTGCTTCACGATGGAGTCGAAGCACATCCCTGGAAAACCAATATAATCTGGTCAAAGTCCTCTACTTCGCAATGGAGTCGAAGCACGTCCCTGGAAAACCAATACAATCTGGGCGAAGTCCTCTGCTTCGCAATGGAGTCGAAGCACATCCCTGGAAAACCAATACAATCTGGGCAAAGTCCTCTACTTCGCAATGGAGTCAAAGCACGTCCCTGGAGAACATCAAATCAATTCGGGCAAAGTCCTATGCTTCGTAATAGAGTCGAAGTAAGTCTCTGAAGAATCAAATCAACATGGGCAAGACTGCTGTTTTGCAAAACAATCGAGACAAGTCCCCACAAACATCAAAGCTGGTTAACGCGAGGGGAGCCACCAGGTACGTCCTCTTTTCCTCCTCACCGTGGTCCTTGTCATGAGACTAAACTCGAATCGGGCACAAGCACCCGTTCAAGTTGACTTTGGTCATGCGAGGGGTAGCCTGTGAGCACGGGTTTTTTCCCAAACTCGGTGATGAAAGCCATTATTACCTTTTTCACTAATAAATGTGAATCGGATTCGGAGAAACCGGGGCAACATCGGAAACATCTTGGATGACCCGAATATGTATGACAGGTCATGGTACGGAACCCCAAAAAAGGTTGAGTGAGCGCTTGGAAGAATCAAACAGAAAAGGCAAAAAAAAATGTAAAATTAGGTTGATCTGGTCACTACAGCCGCATGACTATAGTACACTAAAGCCGCACGGCTATAGTTTATTACAGCCGCGTGGCTGTAATCATCAGATTTCCTAATTAGCTTAAATCAATCTTAAATTCTGATTTTTTAACCTATTTGGGGAGGTATAAAAAGGAAAATAACGGAAAGTGAAGGCAGAAAATAGAGGGAGCTGCTAACATTTGAATTTTTAGGGTTTTTTGAGAGTTTTGAAAGAGAAAAAGAAAGAAAATTAAAGATTCCATCAAAAAGGACTAAAAAACCTTAATTAAATCAATCAAAAGTATTAGAATTCTTTAGGGATTGATTTTCTGGAGTGGTTCTAATCTATAAACGCTCATCCAATTCGATTCGGGGTTCCGTTCGAGCTTCAGAGATCACGTACATTTTTGAGTTGTTCGTGTTTGCAAGGCGTTTCCATGGCATCCCAATCCATTCTTGGTGATCCAAAACACTGGAACACAGTTAAGGTAATTCTGAGATGCCTTAAAAACTCTGTCTTATTCATTCTGGGTGTTGTTGGTTGTGATTTTGTGTTTTTTTATGATTTTGGAAGCGAGTCTGATTACAACCACCCCACCTGAAGATTACAGTTGCATGGCTGTAATCTTCAGGGGCAGAAGCTCTTTCCCCAAATCGACTAATAACGCTTCTATTTTCAAATCAAATGTATTTTTCATGAATATTATCTGTCCAATTACATCCATATGTGTTTGATTTTTGGTTTTCGGATTTATTATTGGTGGATGTAATGATAAAGTTTGGTGATTTCTGGTTTTTAGGAATTTTCAGACTCATTTGATCCGATCCACATATGTTTTTATGGAATTTCATGAGTTTCCAGAAATCCCAGATTGCTCAAAATCATCAAAGTTCTAAAACGATTTTCAAAACAAGAAAAGAAAACCGAAATGCATTTTGGAGCATTACAGCCGCACAGCTGTAGGTGTTACAGCTGCACGGCTATAACCTACAGTTGCGCGGCTGTAGTCCGAGAAATAGAATTACAGTTATGCCCTTTTAGGCTCCTAACTTATAATTTTGCCTCTCTTTCTCATTCAAAAAAGATTTTTGGCGTGTTTACATTTTCAAACCATAGATAGATGTTTAATTTAGGCCCACTTACGAACGGGACCCCCGAGTCCTGGGATATCCGGCCCGCTAAAAGTTGGAAAATGCATGTAAAATGAGCCAAATTGTTTTCAAAATTGGTTTTTTATCCATAAAATCTACAGGGTGTTTCAATAAAATGCTTTCCAGGTCTAATCGAGTAGTCGCCCGGACTTCTCGATTATCCCCTATGCATGATCCCTTTTCCTAAAATACCCTTATTTTGTCTTGTATGAGTCCTTGGTGTGTTTTAATTGTTGGTGCTAACCGTATTTGGATGCAGCTTTTCTTTTTATTTTTCATTTTTGATGTACTTAATAGATTATCCCGTGTATCTAGGCGATTGTACTTTTTAGATTTTCATGTATCTAGGCGATTGTAACGGTGAGGATGAGATCTTTTTCTTTTTATGGGTTATATAATTTGGCCTCTACTTTATTTTTCCTGCACTTTTACTTTTCTGCACTTTATTTTGGATTTATATTTATGTCATTTGTATGAGCATTTAACTAAAAATAAAGAGAAGATAAAATGAGTAGAACTAAGTTGATGTTATATCATATTATGAAATAATAATTGAAAATAAGTGAGGATTAGTATATGTGTTGCCCGAACCTTGAATCTCTGGATTAGGTACCGCATCTACACTTGGTAGGGAGCTGCACCGGAATTTTCTGGATGAGCTGATCCAGGTGGCGACTCTGTATCTAATCTCGAAATTTAGGTTTCGAGATCTTTAAGTTTAAATTAGGATTTTCTAAAAACCTATTTTCCAAAATTCACACTTACAATTAAGTTTTCTGCAAAAGGATTTTTCCAATAAAATGAAATGAAAGGCTTTCTTATAGAAGATTAAAACCCATTTTCAAAACAACACTCATCACGATAAAAAGAAAACCCCTAGTTCTCACTTCACCACGCATTCCGTAAAAACATCGTCCGCTCACAGCTATTCATTTAAGTCTTATTTCATCTTTTAATTTATCTACCATATGATAATAATTTAACAGATTAAAATAAAGTCTAGTCTCACAGGGTTTATACCATTTGGTTATGACCATAAAGCCCATTAACCCAATAGCTCAAATTAACTATGCAACAAATACGTATTAATAGTTCGTGACTAACTCAACATCCTTTGTGTGCGATCCTGTAGGTTCATCCTATATTGGCAATGGGCTCAAAAGCCTTTAAACCCACAAGCTATAAGTGGGTTCTAGCAAACCGTTATAGCTACTCAAATAAGATGAAAACATTAATCCATTAGAGAGATGTATCTTGTATAAAACTTATACATCTCGTGCCAATGATATGGTGTCCTACAAGAGGCATGGCAATGTCACCATCTTTATCAAGAAGGAAATTCCTTGATTCCGAGTAGACTGAAAGACATAAGCAACTAATCACCTAGTGATTACCTTACTTGGACATCGCCATGCTCTTCTCAATCTCACTCATCAAGTGGTCGATGATATCTACTCTCAATTAAGAGAGAGGTAAGTCCCATCACATCACTCACATCCTTAGCATGATCACTAGCATACCCAATTGTACTTATACTTGGCACCCTATTAAAGGCCCGTTAGGCATACGTCAAAGTATTTGGGGCAGCACCTAGGTTTGTAGCGATATCAGGTCATAGGATCCGATATAAGTACTACTAGAAAACCACATATGACATAGGAACCATGTGGCATTCTCACAACGGATCGATCCAATACCATGTAACCTAACATGCATTGTGTTCTTGATTGACATTCCATGTCCAATGGTCGGTAAGACACCACCATACAATTAAGACACATGCTAGTCTTTGGTTAAACGTCATTCCCTTGACTTCAATAAACTAGGGATAGCTTTATAACTGGTGTTCATTCCCTACTTATTGCCTTACTGCCCGAAGAACGTTACCTACATACATGAGTAAAATAACAGTTAATGGATTCTCTTTATTTATTAAAATCGCACAAGAAACATAATAAACAAGATTATGTCTTTTATTATAACAAATCATTTGGTACATAATACAGGGACTGAGGCATACGCTAACATAAAGAAATTTGTAACTTTATCGAACAAAGTTCACGTTTTCCATGTTTTTCTGAAAATTTAAATCTTTCACGGATTTTCATATAATTGTCATTATCAAGCGAACCATATAGATAAGTGATAGGTTGTCAACCCGTCAAAGTTTTATTTAAAATATCTGGTTCCTTATACTGGGTAGTATAGCAAGAACGGGGTCAAGCCACATGGATTAATGCAGGTGTATTTATTTGCAAAAAGGAGGAAACAGATTGGATTGAAAATGTTTTATAATAAAAATAAATAAAGTAATTTGTGAATTTGCAGATTGTAAATTAAAATAGAATAAATCAATAGAATGAACAACTAGCCGAGATACTTTTCAATTTAATTCTGTAATTCAATCACAGACACCAAAGATCCAATTCAATTATCCAAATAGACAGAGTTATAGTTAGAGGTGAAACACACTTAATAACCAATCTTTTCTTAATTTATCGATAGTTCCAGGAAACACCAGAATAAACTACTTCCCTAGCCAATAGATAATCTCCAAGAAACCTCTAACAAGAATTAACCTATGGCAACATTAATCACAAAAAGACCTCTATCTTAGTTAATGAAATTGGAGACACCGTAAATCATAAAGACTAAATTATTCAATTCCGTTAACTTTACACAAAGCTAACTTTCCACTATGATAGAACAACAATCACAGATATATTATTCTTTTCAGCAATATGCAGTACAATCAATCAATTAACTGGACAAATTAATTTGATTAAATCAACAACAATATAACAAATTATAATTACAGGAATTGAATAAATATTCGGATAACAGAATACGATTAAAACACAAGTCTCATGAACTAAAAGGAATTAAACATCAAAGTACCTCAAGTAGAAGAAAGTTTAGCTACTCATAACTAAACAAAATCCATAGAAAATCCTCAAGAAAATTGCCAGCCTCCTCTCCTTGATGACCTCCTAAAAAAAAAGTTGAAAACTCCCCTCCTTTGTTCCTTTTTATAGTCTTCCCTTTTTAAGACCTCATTAAGAGTCTAGAGTTAGCCTCCTTAAACAAAAGACTTGCCCAATATTTTAAGTGTAAGCAATGGGCCCTTTAACCAAATGAAGAGAATTTTAGCCCACCAAAATTGAAGTGCCCAAATTAGAACAAAAAGTCAACCGAGGTAAGTTGACCACAAGACCCGAGCATGCTACAGAAAATCTCAACTAACTTCTCCGATACAACTCCGATTGGTGCGATTCAAATGCTATGGAAAGCTAACAGATAGACGCACAATCTTGTAGAATAAATCTGGAGCTAAAACAGCCTCCAACTCTTTTGAAAATCCAGCTAAAGTTCAGTCTCCAACAACTCTTCTTCTTACAGCCTTCCTAATTAGTCAAAGTCTGCTACTAAACGCCTAAAATAGATGAATAACACTAATAAGAATAAATAAAATAAATCAAACTAACTAGTCAAGAATATAATAGAACTAATACTAAAAATGAAAAAATAACTAAGAAAATAAGTTAAAATGGACCTTAATATGCCTATGTAAATACGAGTTATCAAATTCCCTACACTTGGATCTTTGCTTGTCCTCAGGGAAACTAGGACTAAACGAAAATTTCTCCCGAAATTGACTATGGTTGAACCCTAGTAAATCCTTAACCGTTCATTCAAGGAAGCTAAATAACCAAGATTCCATAGGAAGATTCAAAAATCCACAAGCCAATGAGCTTAATCATAACAACCAGAAAATCAAACAAGTTGACATAAACAAAACATCTAACCCAACTTCACATGACTTAGTCAATTGAAAAACCACCACAAATATTTAATTAACTAACTTTAGGCAAGTAAATCGTCCAACTTAGAAGGACATCTAGAGATTTTAAGCTTTTATTCAAATTTAAAGCACTTTAAACCAAATTAGTTATCAAATTAAGCATAAGGTCAACATCCCAATTTTGCGAGCATTGAAAAGGCCTCTAATGAGGGGTAACTCTCCCCATAAGTTACGCTCCATACGCAAAGTTATTTTTTTTAACTTTGCTTAAGGTAAGGTGGGCCTATCCCCTAACTCAAAACCCATGGGTGTTGGAATGCGAAAGGTCTCACTTTTTCGAGCAATGAAAAGGGTCTCCTATGAGAAGTATACTTTCCTTTTTAAGCCATTCTCCATACACAAGGAATGATTTTCGTCATACCTTGCTTAAGGTCAATTAGTCCCATCTCCCAATTCAAGACTCAAGGGTAATCGAGACAATTGAATTCTAAAATTTACATTCTCAGCACAATTCAACCAACATTATCAATTATAAGCTAAACTCTAGTTATCTCATCCTCCGTAAGTTGGCAACAACTCACTTACTTCACATTAACCAACAAACTTTTTGAAAGTAATTGATCAATTAAATTTCATCAAATTCCATTAAAATCAAATGCAGAGCATATGCAAACCAAGCTCAACCCCCAGTCCTTATGACAAACCCACTAACATGCTTTGTTTCTAATTCATCCTGCTTCCAATTGGTTTATTATATTGAATGATGACAAAAAAATAGGATTTTCCGAGGGCTAAACCAAGACAATTTCACAAATTATGTTTAAGTCTAATTTGCTTGCAGACAAACAACTGAGAATCCAATTTATGGGAGAATTTATACAAAAACTAATGTAGTACAAGAATATAACAAAAATAAAAACTAAACATCCTAGAAATTAAAAGTTATCTCTTAATTTTCCTAATCCTTTCCTCCACACTAAACATGTAAATAGTCCCAATTTGCAACAAGCAATAAACAAAAAAAAGAAGGAAGAAGGAACTCCCTCGAATTCGAGACGAACTCGCATCATATAGCGAGACCCGAGAGAAAAATTGCTCCATCATTTGCTTCATCTTGCGCACTTTTACATGATAAGAATCAAGCTTTTCTGCTAATATTTGCCAACCTTCCCGTTCCTCATGCACAGGCTCCTTACCCTTGCCTTTGGTGCATTTAGCATAATCAAACACTTCACTAGACTTAGAGCAAAAGTTAGCTTTGTTCAAATAAGCATAGGTGAATGTAGATGCGCCAACCTTAGGTAGATCAAAATGGGGATTCAAAAAATTTAACTTCTCAACAGCAATTCGGGTTATTAAATGGCCAAGCCCTAATGCCTTCCTATGAAAATTAGGCATCTCTACTAAGAATTTAAGCATGAATTTTGTAGTATTAAGGCACTGTCTGTGCCTAAGGCACAAAAAGAAGAATAATTCAGTAGTGGCTACCCTATTGCTCTCTTTTTTCCCTACCACAGACGGACGCATGAATTTGTGCAACAGAAATAAGGAAGAATCTCTAATTAAAACAGTCCGTGCATTGTAGGTGCTAAACTCATCTTCCCTAGTCAAATAATTCAACATTTCATTTGCATCAAACTTCAGTCCAAACTTAGACAAACCATTAACTGTCAAGCAAAAAAAAAAAATCTGCAAGTTTTCTACAGAAAAAGTAAATCCAGTGCCCTTGAGTCTAAACTTTATAAGATCACCATTAACAGCATTTTCATGGTAAGAAACAATAGTGTAAAATTCATGCATCAATGGAGGAAAAGAGGGTAATTCAGTAGTAATTAGACCTCTCTAGCTAAGTTTTTCTATAGCACAATTAAATTCATCTTTCAACCCAAATTTACCTAACATGTTAGTGTCAAAATAAACAAAAGGCTGAACCTCCCTATTGAACAAACTCAGATATTTCTCTCCTTCTTCCCTATTTCTCAAGAGAAAGAGGCAATTAAATTCAGAGGAGATGGTACTTACTTGGCTGGAGATGCGGATTCTTTCCCTCTTTGCATCCTCAAAAACGTTTAGGGCTTCCTTTTAGCACCAATTTTAACCATTGGAGGCATGTTGAAGACAAATACACCTAAAATCCCAATTTGAAATTTCTAGGTCAAGGGAATGAAATTTGAGGAAAATAGTGGAGTAAGATGGGTATTATGGTTGAAATTAGGAGAGAGAAGAGTAAGGTGAGAGAAATGGAGGAGGTGTGTGATGGAGATGAAGGGTGTGAAAAGGGTAGAGGAAGAAGAAAAAGAAGAAAAAGAATAAGAAGAAGGGAGAACAGGGGCGGTTTAACAGAAAAAAGAAGAAGAAAAAAAAAAGAAAGACCTAAATCCCTTTTTATGTGTTAAATTTTTTTTATATACCTGCAAAGGTGATTTAGTTAGTCAAGGAAGAGTTGACTCATTGCTGGTGGAGAGGCTGGCTCACCGAGTGGACGTCGAGGCGGAGAAGGGAGAAGAACTACGTGCTGGCGTGCGCTACTATGGCTCGATGAGGGGACATCAAGGCAGAGGAGGGCAACATGCCATTAGGGCATGCTACAACGGCTATACGAGGGGATAGCGAGGCAGAGGAGGGCGACATGCTGTTGTTGGGGTATGCTGCTGTGGCTCGACGAGGGGACGGTGAGCCAGAGGAGGGCGACGTGCTGTTGCGGGGCGTACATCATAGCTCGCCGAGCTGTCATCGAGGCGGAGAGGTACGCCTCTTTGCTTCTCTTTTGCGCCTTTTATTTTCACCATTTGTTTTTTTTTCAAATATATATATATATATTTTTTTTGTTCAAATTTTTTTTAACTCATATGCATACATAAATAAAAGACTGGAATGAAAATTTGGGTTGCCTCCCAAGAAGCACTTTTGTTTAACGTCGTTAGCTCGACGGTGGCCACACTTAGTTGTAAATGGGCATACTGACGTAATGCACTTCAACTAAGTGTGGCTTAAACCCTTCATAGAATGGTTTAAGGCGGTGGCTGTTCACTTTGAAAATTTAACTGGTCTCCTTGCTCTGGATATCAACAGCACCATTTTCATAGACATGAGTGACCACAAAAGGACCTATCCACTTAGAACGCAACTTTCCTCTAAAAACTTTCAGAGTGGAATCAAAAAGGAGGACTTTCTGACCAACTTTAAACCTTTTCTCAGCAAGCCATTTATCATGAAAAGCTTTGGTTCGGGCTTTGTAAATTGTAGCATTCTAATAAGTGTTGTTGCGGATTTCTTCAAGCTCCTGAAGTTGAAGACATCGTTGCTGTTCAGGATCATCAAAGTTGGTGTTGCACATTTTTACAGCCCACAATGCCCGATGTTCAATCTCGAACGGCAAGTGACAAGCTTTGCCATAGACAGGTCTGGATGGGGACATGTCCAATGGTGTTTTGTAGGTTGTTCGGTGATGCCTTGAGATTATGCACTAGCAAGTATACTAGGTCAATTGTAATATTGGGCAAGACAAGTGTCGTATCCACCGGGAATAAGGGAAAACTCTAAAAATTCCTAATAAATCACCAGATGTAAAGGTTTTCCAATAATATTAGAACTAAGAATTTATAAAAACTGAGAACATAAAACATGTAAGGTAAAGTAATAAAGGTTGCTTAAAACAGAAAACAATAGTGATAAAAACACAGACTTCCACAAGCTAAACAGGCAATCTCAGAATATCTTTCTCTAGAATTTACTATGAATATATTAGGGAACATAGATCTAAGGTTTCTTTCTCTCTGTTCACCAAGCTTATCTCTCGACCTCACTTGGATCTATGACCCGCAACTACGCTTATCTCTTGACCTCACTTAGCATAGGAAATCATGCATTAAGTCAAGCAAGCATTCCACAATAAGTAGAAACCCTTAGCACACTCCCAATCTCCTCTCGGTCTCATGGCAAGTGCATGTGTGTGTGATTTTTCCACATTCCTAAGTCTCCTTTCGGTCTTATCAGGAATACTAGACATACAAAAAGGCCTCTTCGCATGTATTAAGCATATCACCACACAATCATCTCAGAATGATATTTATAAGAAAAACAAAGAAAGACTTCCCAAGACCACCAGCCTAAGCTAGCTTTAGCCTGCTAGGAAACCTACTCACAACACATGATAACCATAAAAACGAGATTTCCTAACAAGAAAACTTGCAAGAAGAAAAATAATTCAAAACTACAATTAATGCAAAAATAATAAGTTGTTGAGAACATTCAATGCCTCCTAACCCCCAAAATAGTAAAGTATTTATAGTCCCTAAAAAGGTAAGATCTAATCATCCTTGAAACAAGTTCCCAATAAACTAATGGTTAAAATTCTACAACCACAAAATTCAATAGCTTCCTTGTGAAGCTAAGGTCAGTACTGGAATTTCCAACAGCAGAAATATCTACTCCTCTTTTCGGCTGCACCCTTCTCATCCAACTCCGGCCCATCCATGCCGTAGCCCGCAACAATTTCTCTTCTTCAGCTTCCTCACTTTGAGACTTCCCAAACTAAGAAATCTCTCTGCAACTGATATCAGACCTGGAAAAGCTCACTATTAGCCATGATTTCTCAATTTTCAATAGAATTTTAATCAATTAGCTGCTGAATTCTTGCATAATTACTTGGTGATATTTTCACTCATCATTCGGTATGCCCAAAGTGCATTGTCCAGGCGTAGACTCCAATCTTTGCGAGTTGGGTTGACGATTTTTTCCAAAATGCTCTTGATTTCTCTATTAGATAGCTCAACTTGCCCATTCATCTGCGGGTGGTAGGCTGTGGATGTACAATGTGTAACCCCATACTTTTTGAACAGGGCTTCTACAACTCGATTGCAGAAATAAGTCCCGCGATCACTAATAATAGCTTTGGGTGTGCTGAATCTGACAAATATTTAGTTTTCACAAAATCGACGACAACCTTAGCATCATTAGTGCGTGTGCCTTTCGCCTTAATCCATTTTGATACATAATCAATAGCAAGAAGAATATATTCAAAACCAAAAGAGGAAGGAAAAGGTCCCATAAAATCGATGCCCTAGATATCGAAAATCTCACAAACCATTATTGGCATTTGGGGCATTTCATTACGGCGACCAATGTGACTTGTCATTTGGCATCTATCACAAGCTTTGCAAAAGGCATATGCATCTCGGAATAGGTCTGGCTAATAAAATCTAGACTCAAGCACCTTTCTTGTTGTTCTTTTCGGTCCCAAGTGACCACCACAGGCCGACGAGTGACTGAATTGAAAGATGGATTTGATTTCATTTTTAGTCACATATCATCGTACAATCTGATCCGAACACATCTTCCACAGGTATGGATCATCCCAAATGTAATATTTGGCATCACTTTTGAGCTTATGGCGTTGTGCTGGAGTATACCTTTCAGGGTACCTATGTTTTGCTAAAAAATTCACCAAGTCTTCATACTATGGATTATGACATGGGCATGTTGTGTCCACCCAAAACAACTGTTCATTTGGAAATTCTGCACTAACAGCTTCTTCAGTCGTTGATTGGTTTACAATACGATTGAGGTGATCAGCCACAAGGTTCTCTGCACCTTTCTTGTCTCTAACCTCAAGCTGGAATTCTTGAAGCAACAACACCCATCGAATCAGTTTCGGTTTTGCATATTGCTTGTGCATCAAGTGTTTCAAAGCAGCATGGTTAGTATAAATGATCACCCTGGTGCCAAGCAAATATGATCTGAATTTTTCCAACACAAAGACCACAGTAAAGAGCTCCTTTTCGATGGTTGTATAATTTTTCTTTGCATCATCCAAGGTCTTAGATGCATAGTAGATGACATATGGATCCATTCCTATCCTTTGCCCAAAAATAGCACCAACAGCAAAGTTACTAGTGTCGCACATGATCTCGAACGGAAGATTCCAATCCGGAGCTTTAATTATCGGAGCGGACACAAGTTTCTCCTTCAGCAAATCGAAAGCGTGTTGACCTACTTCTCCAAACTCAAAGACAGCTTCTTTATGCAGTAGACAACTCAGTGAGTAGGAAATCTCGATAAAATCCTTGATGAACCTGCGATAGAATCCTGTATGGCCAAGAAAAGATCGAACTTCCCGCACACTTACAGGGTAAGGTAATGAACTAATAGTATCAATTTTCAATTTATCCACCTCAATTCCTCTAGCTGAAACTATATGTCCTAAAATTAATCCTTGATTAACCATAAAATGGCATTTCTTATAATTTATAAAAAGATTGGCTTCAATGCATCTTTTTAAGACCTTTCTCAAGTCATCAAGACATGCAGCAAAAGAGTCCCCATATACAGTGAAATCATCCATGAAAACCTTAATTATATTTTCTACATAATCAGAGAAAATACTTACCATACATCTCTGAAATGTAGAAAGCGCATTACATAATCTGAATGGCATACGTTTATATGCACAGGTGCCAAACGGACATGTGAATGTGGTCTTTTCTTGATCTTTAGGGGCGACTGGAATCTGGTGGAAGCCTGAGTACCCATACAAACAACAATAATGGGTTCGGCCTGCAAGACGCTCCAACATTTGGTCAATAAAGGGCAGCAGAAAGTGATCCTTGCGTGTGGCTGCGTTCAACTTCCGGTAATCGATGCATACGCACCACCCATTTTGAACTCTCGTCGGAACCAGCTCCGCTTTCTTATTTTCCACTACTATGATCTCAGTCTTCTTTGGAGCGACTTAAGTGGAGCTCACCCATTTACTGTCTGAGATCGCATAAATTACATCAGCATCTAGCAATTTCAAGATCTCCTTCTTGACAACTTCTATCATTGGGGGATTTAATCTCCGCTGTGGTTTCTTACTTAGCTTGCAATCATCTCCCAAGAGGATTTGATGCATGCATATCATCGGACTAATCCCTTTTATGTTTGCAATCCTCCATCCCATGGCTTCCTTATTTTGCCGAAGTACTCTGATCAAGCTGTCCTCCTCTGTTTTGGTCAGCTCGCTCGAGATGATCACTGGAAGCGTGTCATTAGGTCCTAAGAAGGTGTATTTGAGATGCAAATGTAGTGGTTTGAGCTCCAATTCTGGTGGTTTTTCATTGGAAGGAAGAATTTTGTTCCTTCCAACTGCAACATGGTCAAGATGTGATTCAGCTGCTGTTTTGTACCTCATTTGACTCTGGTTTACAGGTTTAAGCGCTTCGAGGTCTTGGACAACAAATATAAGCTCTTTAGGCATTACCTATTCTTCCCCCCATTCAGCCAAAGAAACCTGCAAAGGATCACCACTACACATCTCCAAAAATTTATTAGTGTAAGTGTCAAAGAAATTGATTGCAAAAGCAAAGGCATAATCAACAGGGTGCTTAATTGCTCTATTTATGTCAAATTTGATCATAGCACCATCAAATTCCATAGTCAATGTCCCCTCATGCACATCAATCTTAGTGCGGGCTGTTTTAAAGAATAAGCATCCTAGCAGTATCATTCCCGGGTTAGAAGAAGTTCCCCCTTCCATATTCAAGACATAAAAATCCGCAGGGAAAACTAAGTCATTTACTTGTACAAGAACATCTTCTAATACACCTTCAGGAAAAACACTAGACCTACCAGCTAATGTCAAAACTACACTATTTCATTTCAAGGGCCCAAATTCAATGCGGAATAAATAGACAAAGGCATTAAATTAATGGAAGCACTGAGATCACACATAGCTTGTTCTATGCCTACATTGCCTACCTTGCAAGGAATTGTGAACATACCTGGGTCTTGTTCTTTTATGGATAATTTACCTTGAAGTACTGCTGAAACGGTCTCACCCATGGGTACCCTCTCATTTGCCCAAACTCTGTTCATCCCAGTGTAGAGCTCTTTCAAAAATTTGCAATACCAGGGTACATGTTTTATGGCTGTCAGAAGTGGGATGTTGATTTCCACCTTCTTCAGAGTTTCGAACACCTCTGTGTCATCTATAGCTTTCTTCTTTCTCACCAATCGATGTGGAAATGGTGGTTTGTCAGGATTAGGTTGAATTAGCTCTTGGATGGGGGCTGTTTTCTCTATCTCAGCTGGTGTTGCATGGCTACATGGGGTTGATTTTTTGATGCTGGTGCCTCGGGTTCTTTGCCGCTTCTTAAGGTAATGGCACTGACGTTGTGCCTTGGATTCACATCAGGTTGGGAGGGCAACTTTCCTTTTTTTTAAAGTTTGTTCAACGAGAAGATCAATTGGTTAATTTGGTTTTCCATTGTACTCATCTTATCAACACTTTTCTGCTGAGATTCCACCGATTGCGCCATCATGCCCTTCAAAGAATTGATTTCTTCTCCATAATTCATCCGTGGGGGTTATAGTTGCTGTTGGTTATTGCCATATCTCAAATTTGGATGATCCCTCCACCCTGGATTGTATGAATTGGAGAAGGGATCATATTTCCTTCGATATTGGGTGTTGAAGTCTCCTATGGCATTAACCATCTTAGTGCTGGATTCCTCTTATAGCGTTGGGCATGCATAAGTCGGATGTCCCTAAAAACAACAAATACCACAAACTTGGGCTTGTTGCCCTTGGTTAGAAGCACCTGCACTTCCAATAATACTCTTTTCCAACAATTGATTAAGCTTATCTAATTTAGATTCAAGATTAGAAGACCTCACCTCATGAATACCTCGTGCAAGAGTGTTAGAACGGCTATTGAACTGTTGTGAATTTGCAGCCATGGTGGAAATTGGATCTTGGGCGGCTTGGGGTGTCTTGCTGACCAAAGCACCACCACTAGTAGCATCAATGACTCTATGTTCAAGTGGTAGCAGCCCCTTATAAAAATATTGAATCAGCAGTTGATCCGTTATACCATGTTGAGGGCAACTGGCGCATATTCTCTTGAATCTTTCCTAATATTCATACAAAGATTCAGAGTCTTTTTGTCTGACGCTGCAAATTTCCCTTCTCATGTTTGCGGCTCTAGATGCAGGGAAAAATCGTTCCAAAAATAGCCTTGCCATTTCGGTCGAAGTGTTAATGGTTCCGAAAGGAAGGTAGTACAGCCATTCTTTTGCAATAACTTCCAATGAGAATGGAAACACACGCAACTTAACTTGCTCTTCAGTAACTCCATATGGTCTAAATCCAGAACAAGCCACATGAAGCTCCTTTAAGTGCCGATTTGGGTCTTCCACTTATAACCCATGGAATTTCGATAGAAGCTGAATCAGTGCAGGTTTTAGCTCGAATCCATCCTCAACATTTTGATATTGGATACACAGCGGCTATTGTTTGACAGGAGGGGAAAGCATATCTCGTAGAGTTGCTAGAGGTGGATCGGCCATTTCAGTTTCAGAATCTGAATCCGTTTCAATGGTAGGAAAAGTTTTGGTACTATCAGAGTCGTCTTGCATAGGGGTGTCGATTTCTGACACGATAACATGATTTACAGAGACAACCCAACTGACACGACCCATTTGACACGAAACTAATTTTTATTGCTTTTATGTTATATATAATCATGCGGAATACATTAAACAACATAACACGATTATGACACGATAACACGAATTGCCACCTCTAGTCTTGCACAACCTCAAAAACTTGTCTCCTGCGAAACTTCGCTTCTTTTCTGAGCCGCTTTGTAGTTTTCTCGATTTCTAGGTCAAACAGAATTCCACCTACAAAAGAAGAACGCTACATAGATAATCACAAAGGAAATTAGAAACAGCAAATAAAAAAACCTTATACACTAATCCTCGGCAACGGTGCCAAAATTTTATAGGTTGTCAACCTGTCAAAGTTTTATTTAAAATCTTCGGTTCCTTATACTGGGTAGTATAGAAAGAACGAGATCAAACCACAGTGATTAATACAGGTGTATTTATTTTCAAAAAGGGGAAACATATTGGATTGAAAATGTTTTATAATAAAAATAAATAAAGTAATTTGTGAATTTACAGATTGTTAATTAAAGTAGAATAAATCAATAGAATGGACAACTAGCCGAGATACTTTTCAATTCAATTTCATAATTCAATCACAGACACCAAAGATCCAATTCAATTATCCAAATAGACAAAGTTATAGTTAGAGGTGAAACGTACTCAATAACCAATCTTTTCTTAATTTATCGATAGTTCCAGGAAACGTCCGAATAAACTACTTCCCTAGCCAATAGATAATCTCCAAGAAACCTCTAACAAGAATTAACCTATAGCAGCATTAATCACAAAAAGACCTCTATCTCAGTTAATGAAATCAGAAATGCCGTAAATCATAAAGACTAAATTATTCAATTCCGTTAACTTTACACAAAGCTAACTTGCCACTATGATAGAACAACAATCACGAATATATTATTCTATTCAGTGGTATGCAGTACAATAAATCAATTAACTAGCCAAATTAATTTGATTAAATCAACAGCAATATAACAAATTATAATTACAGAAATTGAATAAATATTCGGATAACAGAATACGATTAAAACACAAGTCTCATGAACTGAAAGGAATTAAACATCCAAGTACCTCAACTAGAAGAATGTTTATCTACTCATAACTAAACAAAATCCATAGAAAATTCTAAAGAAAATCACCAGCCTCCTCTCCTTGATGACCTCAAAAAAAAAAAGGTTGAAAACTCCCCTTCTTTGTTCCTTTTATTGTCTTCCCTTTTTAAGACCTAATTAGGAGTCTAGAGTTAGCCTCCTTAAACAAAAGACCTGCCCAATATTTTAAATGTAAGCAATGGGCCCCTTAACCAAATGAAGAGAATTTCGGTCCACCAAAATTGAAGTGCCCAAATTAGAACAAAATTTCAACAGAGGAAGGTTGACCCGTAGGACCCCAGCATGCTGCAGAAAATCTCAGCTAACTTCTCTGATATAGCTTCGATTGGTGCGATTCAAGATGCTATGGAAAGCTAACAGATAGGTGCACAATCTTGTAGAATAAATCTAGAGCTAATTCCGAAAATCCAGCTGAAGTTCAGTCTCCAACAACTCTTCTTCTCACAGCCTTCCTAATTAGTCAAAGTCTGCTACTAAACGCCTAAAAGAGATGAATAACACTAATAAGAATAAATAAAATAAAACAAACTAACTAGTCAAGAAAATGATAGAACTAATACTAAAAATGCAAAAATAACTAAGAAAATATGTTAAAATGGACCTAAATATGCCTATGTAAATATGAGTTATCAATAAGCTGTAACTACATCCATTAGGTACATACTCAAATTTTTCTATGCTACCAAACTAATGAGATATTCAAAAGTTATTGCATCCACCATAGGAGAATATGTCTCCCCATAATCATTTTCGGGTCTTTCGAAAAAACGTTGTGCAACAAGCCTTGCTTTATATCTTACAACTCCATTTTTCTCATTTCTCTTTCTTACAAATACCCATTTGTATCCTATGGGTTATACATCTTGTGGCGTTTGGAATACTAGTCTAAAAACTTGATGTTTTTTAAGAGAATCTAACTATGCTTGGATTGCCTCTTTCCATTTTTCCCAATCATCTCTAGCTTGACACTCTTGAATAGATTGTGGTTCATGATCTATATTTTCATTTGCAATATTGATTGCCACATGGTCCATAATTATTTCATCTCAATTCCATCTTTTTCCGGTACTAACATAGTTCATTTGAATTTCTTCATTTTCAGCAACTTCATATGCTTGTACTTCTTCAGGAAGTGTATTTATATTAGTATCTTCTTCCTTAACATGATCGTCTATATTAGTGGTCCCTTTATCCTCAACAAAATCATTTGTATTATTCATTCCTTTTCTTTTTCAAGGATTTTTATCCTCGGAACAAATAGGTCTCCCACACTTCAAACGTATTTGAGAACTATTATTAGGTTGTTTTTTAGGAATTTCAATACGAATTGGCGCATTTACTACTGGTATATGCGATTTTGTTACTCATTTTAGATCAATAAGTGCATCTGGCAACTGATTTGCTAAATTTTGAATATGGATTATCTTTTGAACTTCTTGTTCATAAAGCTTTGATTTAGGATCCATGTGAGAAAGTGATGGAACTTTCCATGTGATTGTCTTTTCCACATTTACAACGTTATTTTTATTTTCTCCCCCTAATTTTGGAAATGTGGTTTCATAAAAATGACAATCTACAAACCGTGCAGTAAACATATCTCATGTTAATGGCTCAAGATATTTAAGGAGATTCATATCCACCATAAATTTCCAATCTCCTTTGAGGACCCATTTTATTACGTTGTGGTATATAATGCACAACCAAAGACACTTAGATGAGAAATATTGGGCTCATGACCAAAAGCTAATTGTAATAGGGAATACTAATGATAGCTTATTGGTCTAATACATATAAGTGATGTTACATGCAAAATTGCATATCCCATATAAAGGTAGGAAGATTAGTTAGCATAAGTAATGGTCTAGCAATTAATTGCAGATGTTTAATAAGTGATTAAGCTAGCTCATTCTGTGTATGAACATATGCTACAGGATGTTCAACTTTTATCTTAATTGAAATACAATAATCATTAAAAGTTTGGGATGTAAATTCAGCAACATTATCAATACGAATTGTCTTAATTAGATAATTAGGAAATTGTGCTCGTAATCTAATGGTTTAAGCTAGTAATCTTGCAATAGCCATATAATGCAATGACAATAAGCATATATGTGACCATCTAGTAGAAGCATCTTTTAAAACCATAAAATACCTAAATGGTCCAATGGTGAATGAATCGGTCCACATATATCACCTTGAATGGGTTTCAAAGATACTGGTGATTCAATTCCAACCTTAGCTTTCGATGACCTTATAATTATTTTTCCTCGCGAATAAGCAGCACAGAAAAATTCATTATTGTGAAGAAACTTATGGTTCTTCAATGGATGACCATTTGAATTTTCTATAATTTTTCTCATCATTACTGATCTAGAATGACCTAATCAATCATGCCAAATTTTATAAGTATTTGAATCTGTAAACTTCTATTTTATAGTAAAATTTGCTTCAATCACATTTACAAATGTGTAATACAAACCAAATGGAAGCGTATTCAATTTTTCAAATATACATTCTTTTCCTGAATTTATTTTTGTAATGTAAAGATATTCATGATTATTTTCACTGACAGTCTCAATATAATATCTATTTCTGCGAATATCTTTAAAATTATTAAATTTCTATGAGACTTTGGGGAAAATAATGCATTATCTATAATAAATTTTATTCCCCTTAGTAAAATTATACTGGCTCTTCTGGAGTCTTCAATTATATTTATGTTACCAGATATGGTAGTAACAACTACTTCACTCATTCTTAAAGCAGAAAAAAATTTTGTATCTTTATTAATGGTGTGTGTGGCACTATCCATGATACAGATATTTGCTTCATATATCTTGAAGTCACGTGGAACTCGAGAAGAATTCATGTTCTTCATTTAAAGGAAAAACCAAAATATATATAATTATTATTATTAACTTGAAAATAAAAGAAAAAATGACATACTTGAAAAAAAATAAAATGATATTAATTTTTATTTACAGTCTCTTTTTCATTTGTGCTAGTTGGGAAAAAAATTGGTCATGTCCAAATAGGTGATGTTAACTGGATCATCACTATTAAAAATACAATTTGTTTCCATATCATTGGAGTTTTTCAGTGATGATTGATAAAACAACACTAAATATTTTACCGTACGACAGGTATGTGACCAATGACTAGTCATAACACAAATGATGGCATATACTTTTATCACCCTTTGAATTCTAACTATTTTCATTTTGTCAAATTTTTTTTTTTTCAATCGGATTTTTCCACTTTGGGTGGAAATTATTATCAATTTGATTTTTGCACTTCGGATGGAAATTATTATTAATTTGATTTCCACTTGGGTGGAAATTATTATTGTTATTATTATTATTATTATGGTTAACATGACCATATCCACGATTTTTAAAAATTTTCATTATTATATGATATTGCATTCACTTCGAAAGGAATGCACTTGATCTAGTAGAAAGTGCCTTATGGTTTTTCATTGACACTTCATTATTTTATTATGCTAAAAGGAGGTAAAAAGTTAATTCACAATATTTCTTAAAACTTCTTCCTCTATAGTATTGCTGGAGGAGCACATTGGATGTATAATTTTTTTTTAACCCCATAGCATCAAGATGGATTTTAGCATCCAGTACCTATGAAAGGTAATTTTTCCCGGTAACATCAAGTACTAAAAATTAATACCTGTGATCAAAATTATATATTTATAAGAAAATAAAATTAAAAATTATAACTTACTTGGATTGATTTAATAAAACAAACCGAGTTGATGTTAACCAGATGAGCAATCGGAGCAAACTCGTACTGATAACGTATTATAAAATAGCTTTAATAAATAAAGCTTATAATAATAATGAGAAGATTATAACAACAATATAATTGAGATAGATAGAGAATATGAGAATAAAAACTTTTCATTATTAAATCTTAGTTTAGGGTTTATGGAATAAAAAAACTAGCATCTATTTATAGGAAAAATTGAAGAGCTAAAGAGTAACTGCACAACCTCAATAATTTGAAGCTGTGCAGACATCAATAATTCATAATAGATATATAATACTTATTATAATAATAAAAGTTATTTTTGGAACCTATTTATCAATTTAATTTTTTTTAATTAAATAGTATTCTACGATATGATATTAGAGCATTCTAGATCTACATGTTGAGGGTTTGAATTCGGACAGTTGTTAATTAAATTTCAACATATAGTATTATGGTGCTTGTTGTATACAATTCAAACCCAATGGTAAAAACAAACTTTCTACTTCACCAAAAGAGTTCTTGAGGTTTGTTTTATTACAAAAAAGAAAAAAAAAAAGAAATTACACCGTCAGAAAAAAAAATTTATTTCATACCGTTATTTTTCTTACGTCATTTACTTATTTATTTATCACATGAAATTTTTTTTTAATTTATTGGTTTTAATTATTCTCCCTTCTACTCTAATTTCTCTCCGGCCCCTATCAAAGTAGAAAGCAATCCTCATGACATGGCCCTTCTCCACATGGGGAAAATCGATCTGGAAGGACCAATGCTGGAAGTAAGCAAGCAACGAAAATGGCTGATAGTAGTGGTCAATCATTTCACCAAGTGGGTTAAATCCAAAGCTATCTCTACCATAACTCTAGAAGAGGTAATAAGTTTCATCGAGGAGCACATCTAGTGCAGATATGGCATACGCAAGGTCTTCATCATGGATAACGATACACAGTTTACCTCCAAGAAGTTCGCAGAGTTTTGTGAAAGTTTTTGTATTAATCACATGCGCAGTTCAGTGACTCATCTTCTAACCCACAGCATGACAAAAGTTATAAACAGGACCTTATGTGAGGGGATAAAGAAAAGGCTGGAAGAATGCAAAGGAGCATGGGTGGATGATAAGTGTATTTAACATACTTATTTCGCCTTTGTTTTTGTGCTTTATTCGAGTTGTGTTTATTCATTTAAAAGTGTATTTTACTTCCTTTGTGCTATTTTCTTTGTTAGGACCACTAAGAAGAAAATGGAGCTAAAAGTGCATGAAAAGGGAGCGGAATTAACTTGAAATAGCCCAAGAGCAGTCCTAAGGAGTGACCATGCCTTAGGAGGTGCTAATTTTGGAGTTTTAAAGCTGGTTTAGTGTTTTAGGCTTGCATTTATGATGGGCCAAAGAGGAGCTACGGGTTTGTCTAAATGGAAGAGAAGTAAAAGTCTTTTGTTGGGATATTTTCCTTGATTGTTGACTCCTAATCTAGTAGGAGCGTCTCTTTTATTTGTTTCCTCTTTAAAGAATTGTATTAGACTTTTATTACAATTCTTTTGCCTTCTTAGTTTTTAGGATTTAAAAAGGGAAATTTCAGCTTTAGTTAGGCAGTTAGTTTTTGTCTTTTTATGCTTTTGTTATTGGGGGAGAACGTGTTCTTGAGAGCTAGGGTTGGAGGAGCATTCATCTTTCCACCTCAACAATCCGTTCATCCTTCCATCATCCACCTTGATTCTAGTTTTCTCTAAACTTTCTCTTTACTATGTTTTCCTTAATTCTTTTGTGTTATTAGTTTAGTAATGAACTAGTTCCACCATAGCTAAGGTTATAGTGGATCTTAGCATTTGTTCCATGTAATTACTTTAATGTTTAATGCAATCTAATTCACATTATTTTCCAATTGTAAGCGCCAGAATTTTCTATACTTAAAAAAAAAAAAAAAGAAGAAGAGAAGAAGAAAATAGTCGTACGACTATTCTTACAGTCGTACGACTGTAATGTCGGAAAAACTGCAGAGGCCCATACCTCTGCAGCAGAAATGAAGGAAAGAGAAAGGGAGCATTAATTGCTCCCTTGTTGCAGCAAGTAAGGAGGAGGCAGAGAGATAAAAAGGAGAAAAAGAAGAAAGGAAAGGGAGGGGGGGGAGATTTCTGGTGAAAGAAAATTTAAAGAGAGAAAGAAAAGAGAGAGAAAAAGAAAACCCCAAAAAACTCATTTTTCTTCCTCTTTGATTCTCTTTAATTCTCGAAATTAAACCTAAAACTTGTTAGAAACCCCTAGGTTAATCAATTAACTACATAACCAAATCAAGAATTCGGACTAAAACGATCAGAATCCTTTGCAATTCGGATTTTGGACAAAAAGCTCTCAACTTCCATTCCAAAGGGAGAAGTGCGAATTTGTTGGGATCGGAGCGACGCCAGGGGTCAAAACGACTTGGAATAGCTTCTCAAAAGGTAGTCACTTCTTTTCCTTACACTTTTCCTCGCTTTCTGGGTGTTTGAAGTGAGTTTTGTGCGTTTTTACTGCATTTTTTGTATTTCTGTTCCTGGAAATTAAGAACAGTCGTACGACTGTTCTTGGTTTTCATGAATAGTCGTATGACTGTATATACAGTCGTACGACTGTTCTTAATTTCCAGGTTTATTTTCTTCAGATTTTGATTTTTAATGATTTTTGGCGAAATTCTGACCCTGAACTGATTACAGTCGCACGACTGTAAACTACAGTCGTACGACTGTAATCCCTGTTCCAGAATCAGAATTTCAGCCTCATCCCCAAAATTCCCAAAAAGTCCCAAAAAAATTAGAAAACCCCAAAAATCACTAAAATGAATTTTGTTGTGTGCATCACGACCATAGATTCAATTTTCTAGTAAATTTGCATTTAGAACAATTCAACGACGGAGACCCATTTCTCCTGAAAACCGACCCATTTAAATATATAAAAATGCATGTAAATCGGTGAAATTGTTTTCAAATGATTTTCCCACAAAACCAAAAATACAGGGACGTTTCAAAATGTTTTCCAGGTCTAACCGGGCCGGCTAGCCGAGCCGACCCGGTTACCCCCTAAATGCGTGTCCCCAATTCCTGATTTCCCAATTCTGTCTGTTTGAGTCCAACTTGTGGCGTGCTGTATATATTGTGCTAACCCTCGGTTTTGCAGGTTTTAATTTCTTTTTATTTTTATTTTGGATGTAATTTAATAGATTAAATCGTGTATTTAGGCGGTGGTATTTTTCTAGATTCTCGTGTATTTTAGGCGATTGTACAAGTGAGGCGAGAGCTTTTATTTTTCCATTCGATTTGGTTGTAAGCCAATTAATATTTATTTCCTTTCCTTATTTTTGTATTAAATGTTTTGTGTGCGCGCTGTATGCTTTTTATATTTAATAAAATGGACTTTAGATTTTGAAATACCATTCGAGAACATTGGCTATATTTATTTTAATTAGACACGAAATAAGGGACTTGTCCGGACCCGAATCTCTGGATAGTGTAGCGGCCGTTTGTCCGGTTCAGCTACATAAGAATTTCCCGGTTGAGCTGAGCCGGGTGGCGACTCCTACAATATTCATCGAGACTTAGGTCTCGGTTCTTTTACGTATTAATTCTATTTATTTTCTAAAACACATTTTCCATTTATAAAAACCCCACGCGAGGGAGGGGCCCGCCCGAGATCGTGGCGCCCCATTCCGAAAGGGAGTCCCGCGTCCTGTCGAAAACGCGTCGTCCGCTCACAGTGGCGACTCCGCTGGGGATATTCTTCAAAAAGTTTTCTTAAAAACTTAAAAGAATATTGACAAGCCCGGAAAAGTGTCTGATTAAAATAACGTGGATGATTCTCTTTTGGTATTTTATTTGCATTTTTAGTTAGTCATTATTTGCATTAGATTAGGTATCCTTTTATAGCCCGGTGGATTGTTGAAGTGTCGCCTAAGTTCCTCCTGGTCTTAGGGGCACGAATACGAAACACCACTCATAACCTCGTACGAACCCCTTCGCTAGGACCCTTGAGTGGGGAGAAGTGAGGAGTATATCTTGCTATGAGAGCCTTGATGTTATCCCGACTTTGACCGAACCCATATAGGCAGCCCTAGTTGGATTCCCTTAGGATACCAAAATAATTGTGTGAATAATAATAAAATCGCGCCTTCATCACCCCCGGTTGGTGATCGAAGTGAACCCCACCTAGGACTCGGTTAGAAATTTTTGAGACCGACCACGTTGGAGGAATAAGGTTGGAAGAATTCGTTTTGCTTGCTACGTGTTCTTCACCGTTTCGTGACACATCGTCGACGCATGCATAACATGACATAATCACCATTTTCCATACATATGACATACCATACACAAACATTTTTTCTGTGATACTAACCCACATTTTTTATGCAGCCATTTGCATTTTATTTCGTGTATAAAACATTAATTCATTCGCTTGTCATCCATACTAACAATTTCTTTTTCAGCCATAACATTAAACTTGTGTGATTAGCATTTTATTTTTGACATAGCATACATAACATCATTATGTATGTCATGCATCCTAACCCACGTTTTTAATGCAGCCATTTACATATTGTGTGACATGTTCATTCACTACATTTCACTTAAATTAAATTAAGGGGCATTTCAAGGACGCCTATCATGACCATCCCATCTCATTTCATAACATACAGGGTACCCAAAATTACCCCGTGTTTTGCCGATGCGCCGGATTGCATTCGGCCATTCCACCAATACCATTTCATTCAATAAAAGCCACAACGGCCTTAGGCCCATTTTCGTGTAATAATTTACACGATGCATCTCATGACATCATACCCATCCATCATAAACATCATATAACATTGTGGTCCACATCCGACCACTTCATGACATTAATTCACCATTTAAGGTACTCCCCGAGTACCCGATTAGTATACATATAGGCCCATAACATCACCAAATCATGAAAGGCGTTCCACGAATGCCGAATCCTTGTCCGTGTTCCTGTTACACGTGACTTTTTCATAACATCATTCCATATCCTATGCTCAAAAGCATCAAGACCTTGTCTGTGGGCCCGGCCCATGCGACCATTTCATATCATCTCATAGACCTATAAAGCGTCAAAACTACGTCCGTGTACCGGTACACACGCGACCATTTCACGAATTCATTAGGTGCCCCAAAGGCGCCGAAGTTCTGTCCGTGTGATGGCTCACACGTGACGTTTTTGCATAAACATTGGGTGTTCTTGGAATGCCTCGAAAAAAAAATATATAAATAAAAAAAAAAATATAATATATATATATATTCATATCATCATTCCATACATAATTCCACTCCATGCATCTCAAGCATGTTCAATGTCTTAACTTTCATGTCATATCACGTCATTCATTCACGACCCTAATACCCCCTTGTCTACTCCCAAGCAGAATACACTGGAGCGACCTTGGACAAGATCCCAATCTTCAAGGGCGGCTAGGAGACAGAGGGTAGTCGAGAGTGACAGTGATTCTGAGCCTGGGGAAGGAGTGAATATGGCAGAACAGACACCGAGCATGGCTGATGTTTTGAGAGATTTCTTCAGGTCGCAGGATTTCCGCGACATGTTAAAGGAGGAAATGAGGGCAGTGGTTAGAGAAGCTGGTGAGACCGGTGGTAGTGGGGCCGGGAAGGAAAAAGAAGCTGAATCATCCCAACATGGTGGTGACGCTTCGGCTAGCCTTGAAAAGCTGCAGGAGATAGAGGCAGCTATGGAACAGAGGATGAAAGCCAAGTGTTCTAAATTAGACGAGGTCATGGCCCAGTTGAAAAAGGGGGTCGGGATCAGTGCTGAATCCAAGAAGGGGGTGAACGTTGACACCATGATCAATAGGGGCATCGAGACATTTCCTATTGGCTTCCAAGTGCCGAAAGTCCCCACTTACAAAGGAATGGGCTCGCCGGAGGCCCATATGAATTTATATGCCCGGGTTATGCTAACAGCAGGCGCTACAAAGCAACAATTGATTAATCTTTTCCCTACCACACTAGAGGGAGGTGCTTTGGGATGGTATAACTCACTGTCAGAGGAGGAGCAATCTGATTGGGAAATTTTATCTGCTGCCTTCATCAAATACTACAGCTTCAACACCAAGATCCAGGTGAAGCTGTATGATTTGGAGAGGGTGAAGCAGAAATTCAACGAGCCCTTTGATGAATACTACCAGAGGTGGATGAACAAGATGATCCTCCTAAAGAACCGCCCTGATGAAGACGAGCTTATACAGAAGCTCATTGATGGCAGCAAAGATATCTTCAAGAACAACCTGAAATTCCATTCCTTCAGGGATCTTAGTGAGGTCTATAGCATGGCCATGAAGATAGAAAGGGATGAAGAGGAAAAGCCAGCTGGTCAGAAAGGGGGAAGAAGTACAGGGTATAGTTCAGGGTATAGATCGACTGCAGCAGCTGGGTCTGGTAGTGGTTCTGGTTCAGGTGCCAGTGGCAAGTAGGGGCAGTCATCAAAAGTGAAGCGGGTAGAGGTGGCTACTGTGAATCAACAGCAAGGCAACCAGAATAGGGGCCCTGGAGGACAAGGCATAACACCCTGGACTCTTACTTTGGCAAAGATATTCGCCAAGTGCAGGAATGGTGGCTTACTACAGTCCTTGAGGCCATTTGAGTTCCCACCTGAAGCTGACAAGGATAACTTCTGCACTTATCATGTGGTGACAGGCCACCGGACCAATAACTGCTATAAGCTAAGGGATGCTATCCAGAAGCTTATCGACGAGGGAAAGCTGTAAGAACCACCTAAGCCTAGCACTAAAACTAACCCACTACCGGCATTCGAGAAGCGAGTTAACATGGTTCAGTCGGGGTTGCCGGCTAACTTCATATTTGCCCAAATTCTGCAAGCGAACCCTATGATTCAGGCAGTGGCGGTAGGGGAATCTGAAGAGAAACCCGAGTGTGAGAAGGAAGATGGGTGTAAGGAGATCAAACCCATGAGTCTGGATGACCTTGACTCCGAAGATGAGTACGAAGAATTTGACAGAAGAGAGGCTGTTTAACTCCCAGCTATTGAGAAGCTGAAGATTTCAGAAGTGCAGCACGTGACCCGAAGTGGAAGGGTATATCAGCCGGTGGATCAGACGAAAGATAAAGCACCTATGAATGGGTCGGGCAGTACTTCGGCACCGGAAAGAGTCGAGAAAGAGGACTTGGTCATTTCCCAACTGAAGAAGACCCCTGCACAAGCTAGTTTGTGGCACTTGCTTATGACCTCCAAAGAGCATAGGGAGGCTTTAGTGAAGAAGCTATCAGAAATTGAAGTCTCCCCTATAGCTTCACCAGAGGCTATATGCTGCTTGCTAGACAAAGTCCATGCTGGAGCTCCTAATATTGTTTTCTCTGAGAAAGACCTACCAGCAGAAGGAAAGGCAACAACAAGGCTCTTTACATTAGAGCCTATATCATGGATAAGGTGATGCCGTGCGTTATGGTGGATGACGGCTCAGCTCTGAATATTTGCCCACTGAAAATGCTACCGTTTCTAGGCATGAATGAAGAAGTGTTGAAGAGGTCCTCGACAGTCATTCGGGCGTACGACGATTCTAAAAGAACAGTGATAGGGACCTTCGAAACGGTAGTGGAGGTTGGGCCCATCAAGTCCACGGTTGTCTTCACAGTGATCGATATCCCGGTCACATTCTCCTTATTGCTGGGAAGACCCTGGTTCCATCCTTTGGGAGGTGTTCCTTCTATATTGCATCAGAAGATTAAATTCTCTATGAATGATAGGATTGTGACTGTTGAGGCGGACGCCCAGTTAATGGTAGCTGCAGTGGATGAAGGAGTGGTTCCTTTTGGTGGATTCCAAATTGCTGTCATTAAGGAGGAAAGAACCACAGATGCCCCTATGGCTCTTTACGAGAACTACATGCCGGAGTGGCTATCCCGATATCTGTACAAGCTGAATTTTGTCCCGGGAATGGGACTCGGGATTAATTTGCAAGGTGTGCCAGAATTCAAGATAGACTCGGGAAAGTCAAAGCAGTACGGCCTTGGTTATGTGGAGGGGTCATCCGAGCAGAAGAATCTGAAAAAGGACAAGAATGGCAGGGCCATGATGAAGCCATTTCTCAAGGCGGGAGAAAGCCTTTACAAGGGCCAAGCTGAACCGGTGCTGGTTGGAAATGTCGAGCACCCTGGCTTTGAGATCTTTGCAGATGTTGTGGATTTTGAGAAAAGCCAGGAAGAGCCAGTAGCCCCTGTAATGATGGAGGAAGCTATTACTGAATCTGAAATTTTGAAAGGAGAATCATCTGAGGTGACAACAGAAACCATAGAGGCGGCCGAGGAAGAAAATGAAAAGGGGACCTATGCCGAAGCTACAGAAGTGATCTCGGGAGCTTTGACTGCTGCATTAACCAAAGCTTTCAGGAAATCCAAGGAAGGATTTGGCGAAGAACTGATGGCCAAAGTGAACTTAGACTCTGTGGTTGCTGAAATCGCCAAGATTATGGAAAAAGCTAAGGCACAGGTGGCCGGGAAAGCTGCGGTCCCGGATGATGCTCTGGAAGGGAAGATGGAAGCTGATGAAGAACAAGGCCCTCCGCCTGTGGAGGATGAAAATGATTTTGTTGTATCTATTTCTTCCATTTTCAATGTAACTGATGTACTCTATGATAAGTTCAATGCAATGAAATCCCAGTTTGCTTACTTGTGTGATGTTTATCCTGATAATTCTGTGCATGCATTTGAATCACCATCAAGCATATTTAGCATACATGACACTGCATTGCATGAAATCAATATAAGTACAGATGAAAACCCTAAAATGGTACTCATTTCACACGAGCTTAAATCCGAGGAAGAAAGAGAATTAATAAGAATACTCCAAAAACATGTTAAAGCTTTCGCCTGGTCGTATGAAGACATGCCGGGAGTAGATACAAAAATAGCAGTGCACAAAATCCCAACGGATCCCAAGTTCAGACCGGTAAAGCAGAAGTTGAGAAGACTAAGGCCGGAATGGGCTACACTGGTGAAGGAAGAAGTGGCCAAACAGATAGATGCCAGGTTTCTCGAAGTGGTAGAGTATACGGAATGGCTAGCCAACATTGTCCCCGTGCCTAAAAAGGATGGAAGGGTCAGAGTATGCGTTGACTACAGGGACTTGAATAAGGCCTGCCCTAAGGACAATTTCCCACTACCTCATATTGACGTCCTAGTTGATAGCGCAGCAAAGGCGGCAATGTACTCCTTCATGGATGGTTTTTCAGGGTATAACCAGATTCTGATGGATGTGATCGACAAGGTGAAAACATCGTTCATCACAGAGTGGGGTACTTTCTGCTATAGAGTGATGCCTTTTGGATTAAAGAACGCTGGTGCCACTTATCAGAGGGCTGTCACGACTCTGTTGCACGATATGATCCATAAAGAAGTCGAAGTGTATGTCGATGATATGCTTGTTAAATCAATCACCCGGGAGGAACACCCTGTTATCTTGGATAGATTTCTAACACGCATTGGAGAATACAACTTGCAGCTTAATCCCAAGAAGTGCATATTCGGGGTCACATCAGGGAAGCTGTTAGGCCATGTAGTTAGCCAGAGGGGGATAGAAATGGACCCAGATAAAATCAAAGCCATCCAAGATACGCCAGCTCCAAAGACTGAAAAGGAGGTCAGATCATTCCTGGGTTCCTTGCAGTATGTCAGCCGCTTCATAGCCAAGCTAACTTCCACTTGTGAGCCAATCTTCAAGCTATTAAAGAAAGATCAGCCGGTTGTGTGGGATGACAAGTGTCAGCTGGCCTTCGAGAAGATCAAGGCTTACCTGGTAAAGCCACCAGTGTTGAGTCCTCCAATTCCAGGGAAGCCCCTGATTTTATACTTGGCAGTTGAAGAATCCTCTATAGGGGCAATGCTAGCACAGGAACAAGATGGCAAGAAGGAGTATCCCATCTATTACCTTAGCAAGAAATTGCTGGAGTATGAAACCAAGTACACACTGGTGGAGAAGACATGTGTGGCAATGATCTGGTTGACCAAGAAGCTACGCCACTATTTCCAATCCTACAAGATACAAGCTGTGGCTAAAGTGGATCCAATGAAGTACCTCTATGAAGCACCAGCATTGGTTGGGAAGCTGTCCAGGTGGTTGTTACTTTTGTCTGAATTCGACATCGAGTACATCACGAAGAAAACCATTAAAGGGCGAGCCGTGGCAGAGTTTCTGGCAAACCAGCCCCTAGAATCAAATTACACAGAGAACCTGGAATTCCTTGATGAGCAATTAGCCATGGTGGAAGTGAAAAGGTGGGTCATGTGTTTCGATGGGGCAATGAATAGAAAAGGAGCCGGGATCGGGGTACTTATAGCAATACCGGATGGTGAGGTCATTCCTTTATCCAAAAGGCTGATCTTTCCTGTAACCAACAATGGGGCGGAATATGAAGCATGCTTGTTTGGAATGGAAACTTTATTAATCTTAGGGGCAAATGATGTCTTAATTGTTGGTGACTCACTTCTAGTAATCAGGCAAGCTCAGGGTGAATGGGAGCTAAAAGAAGAAGCCTTGAGGCCTTACTTGGAGTTGTTGCAATTCAGAAAAGGTTTATTCGGCCAGTGTGAATTCAGACATGTCCCCAGGGATGAGAATAAGATGGCTGATGCATTAGCAACTTTGTCCTCCATGTGGGAAAATCCAGAAGAGACACAAGCTCAACCACTGGTTATAGCCACTTCCAGGCATCCTTGCTTCGAAGTGCATGAAGTAATGGAATTATCAGCCGAAGAAAAGCCATGGTTCTTTGACATTTACCGGTATATTAAGGAGGGAAAGTACCCAGAAGAGGCCAGTGCTGCTGATAAGTTGACACTGAGAAAATTGGCTAGTCATTTCAGAATCTTCGAGGACAAATTGTATAAGAGAACAGCACATGGAGTTCTTTTAAGGTGTCTAACAGAACAAGAAGCAGAAGAAGTGATGCAGCAAGTACATGCAGGATCCTGTGGGCCGTATATGAATGGACTTGTCATGGCTAGGAAGATCATGAGACAAGGCTACTTCTGGATGACGATGCAAGCAGATTGTATAAGAAAAGTGAAGAGATGTCATGAATGTCAGATCTATGCAGACATTAGTCATCTTCCTCCACTTGAACTTCAGAACTTAGCGTCTCCTTGGTCGTTTTCAGCATGGGGGATAGACATGATTGGTGAAATTCATCCAGCTGCGCCTAATGGGCATAGGTTCATAGTTGTGGCAGTTGACTATTTCTCCAAATGGGTCGAAGCGGAATCCTTCACTAATGTTACAGCCAAGCACATGGTCAAGTTCATTCAGAGAAATATCTTCACTCGGTATGGGATTCCTCACCACATAGTAACAGACAATGGAGTACAGTTTCAAGGGGCAACGGCTGAGCTATTTGCAGAACATGGTATTGAACATCATAAGTCTTCCCCATACAGACCTCAGGCTAATGGTGCAGTAGAAGCAGCTAACAAGGCAATAAAGAAGATCTTATCAAAGATGGTAACTACTTACAGGGATTGGGCTGAAAAACTGCCTTATGCTCTCTGGGGTTACAGGACCAGTGTCAGAACACCGACGGGAGAAACTCCTTATGTCTTGGTATATGGAATGGAAGCAGTGTTGCCAGTGGAGATAGAACTCAAGTCGCTCAGAGTTGCCCTGGAAGCTCAATTGCCAGAGACTGAATGGGTTCAAGCTAGATATGAGCAGCTGGCTGCACTAGATGAAAGGCGACTAAAGGCACTGGATCACTTGCAGATGTATCAGCGCAGAATGGCTAGAGCCTAGAATCGGAATGTGAAATACTCCAAGCGGCAGTTGAAAGCAGGAGATTTGGTTTTAAAGCAACTAAGGCCTTCAAATGTTGATGTTAGGGGCAAGTTCAGACCTAACTGGGAAGGACCCTATGTGGTGAAGAAGGTATTATCAAAAGGCGCTATCAGCATCATGGATATGGACGGAAATGAGTTCACCAATCCGATCAACCAAGACAGGCTAAAGCTTTATCATGTATAAAAAAAAAAGGGGGGGTCTGCTAGGCTGAAAACTCGAAAAGAGCGGTCTAGGCAAAAGTTAAGACACAAGAGAAAATAATCAGTCGGAAAATCTGAAAAGGACGACTGGTGACGGATTCTGGCTTAATGTGAAATCTGTACCATTTAGGAACCAACTTGTTTCAAATGTACTCATTTTGACTTCATCAATAAAGTGAAGTGTTTGTTTAAATATATTTGCATGGTTATGACAAATGCACAAACAAAGTTGTCTTGCATAAACACACATTCAAAGAAAGCATTTTGCATTCAACTGATCAATATCATCACATTATTAGGCAAATGAAAATGCATTAAATACGTGCAATTCAAAATCTTTTATCGTCCTCTAAAGTCTAGTTCATCTTCCCAGATGAGCAATAAAGGGTCACAACGCCATTTTAATAAAAAAAAAAAGAGAGAAAGAAAAAAAAATGCTCGCTGAGGTGAAAACCGAAAAGGCGCCTCAGGCAAAAATTAGAGCGGCCCGCTAAGCTGAAAACCCATATCGGGCAGTTTAGGCAAAAGGTAGGGCATATGAAAAGCTCGCTGAGGCGAAAACCGAAAAGGCACCTTAGGCAAAAGTTAGAGCGGCTCGCTGGGCTGAAAACCTGATTTGGGCTACCCAGGCAAAAATTAGAGCACCTAATAATAATAATAAAAAAAAGACATGCACAACTTCCCACGGAGCAGGAAAAATAGAACATCCTCAATATTCCCCGCAGAATTCGTCACATCACTCCTCAGCAGAGTTTCCCCTACTATTCCCCAGTGGAGTCTACATAAAGAACACCATCAATTACTTCCCCGCAAAGTAGCCATGCTACTCCTTAGTGCAGTCTACACAAAGAACACCACGATTGTATCTTCAATCAAGTCACCACACTCCTCCCTACCGTAATCTCTACAAGGAATACAACAATCATTTCCCCAGCAGTCACCTCACTCCATCGATAATCATCAAACGATGCCCCAAGAAAAGCAAAATCGACCAGGGGTACAACATATCTCCCCAGCGGAGGACAGAAACGTCCAATAACAGAAAATACATACATGTACATATACATCATCATGCATCCATACATTACATATATCAATTGCTTATCCCCGGCTAGTCTTCATTCTTGATCGAAGGGGCAAAAATTTTTGTTTGAAAATCTCTCGATCAAGGAATGAAGACTTGCCATTTTAAGTGCAGGAATTCATCCCCAGCTTAATATCCTCAACAAGTCAGCAGATCCGCTTCTAGTAATATAAACTCGGTATCGGCCCAGGTCTGCTCCATTATCTCAACTTTCTCCAGTGAGTCCGCCTCGAGTCATGTGAGCTTGGTATCGGCTCAGATCCACTCCATCATCCAAGTCCCCTAGCAGATTTGCCTCGAGTAATGTAGACTCGGCATCGGCCCAGATCAGCTTCATCTATCTCCCCAGTAAAGTTCGCCTCGGGTAACATAGACCCGGTATCGGCTAACCTCATCTCCAGCATCGCCTCGGGTAACATAGACCCGGTATCGGCTAATCTCATCTCCAGCATCGCCTCGGGTAACCTAGACCTGATATCGGCTAATCTCTTCATCAATTTCGCCTCGGGTAACATAGACCTGATATCGGCTAATCTCTTCATCAATTTCGCCTCGGGTAACATAGACCTGATATCGGCTAATCTCTTCATCAATTTCGCCTCGGGTAACATAGACCTGATATCGGCTAATCTCTTCATCAATTTCGCCTCGGGTAACATAGACCTGATATCGGCTAATCTCTTCATCAATTTCGCCTCGGGTAACATAGACCTGATATCGGCTAATCTCTTCATCAATTTCACCTCGGGTAACATAGACCTGATATCGGCTAATCTCTTCATCAACTCGCCTCGGGTAACATAGACCTGATATCGGCTTATCTTATCCCCAGTATCGCCTCGGGTAACCTAAACCCGGTATCGGCCTATCTCATCAGAAGGTTCATTCCAGTGTTCACGGCGCTTTAATTCACGCTCTCAAATTCATCATCACAGGTATTATAGACCTGGAGCTAGATGTCGAATTTGATCACGCGAGGGGCAGCTGTAAGCGCCAGAATTTTCTATACTTAAAAAAAAAAAAAAAAAAGAAGAGAAGAAGAAAATAGTCGTATGACTATTCTTACAGTCGTACGACTGTAATTTAAAAAATTACAGTCGTATGGCTGTAATGTCGGAAAAACTGCAGAGGCCCATACCTCTGCAGCAGAAATGAAGGAAAGAGAAAGGGAGCATTAATTGCTCCCTTGTTGCAGCAAGTAAGGAGGAGGCAGAAAGATAAAAAGGAGAAAAAGAAGAAAGGAAAGGGAGGGGGGGAGATTTCTGGTGAAAGAAAATTTAGAGAGAGAAAGAAAAGAGAGAGAAAAAGAAAACCCCAAAAAACTCATTTTTCTTCCTCTTTGATTCTCTTTAATTCTCGAAATTAAACCTAAAACTTGTTAGAAACCCCTAGGTTAATCAATTAACTACATAACCAAATCAAGAATTCAGACTAAAACGATCAGAATCCTTTGCAATTCGGATTTTGGACAAAAAGCTCTCAACTTCCATTCCAAAGGGAGAAGTGCGAATTTGTTGGGATCGGAGCGACGCCAGGGGTCAAAACGACTTGGAATAGCTTCTCAAAAGGTAGTCACTTCTTTTCCTTACACTTTTCCTCGCTTTCTGGGTGTTTGAAGTGAGTTTTGTGCGTTTTTACTGCATTTTTTGTATTTCTGTTCCTGGAAATTAAGAACAGTCGTACGACTGTTCTTGGTTTTCATGAACAGTCGTACGACTGTTCTTAATTTCCAGGTTTATTTTCTTCAGATTTTGATTTTTAATGATTTTTGGCAAAATTCTGACCCTGAACTGATTACAGTCGCACGACTGTAAACTACAGTCGTACGACTGTAATCCCTGTTCCAGAATCAGAATTTCAGCCTCATCCCCAAAATTCTCAAAAAGTCCCAAAAAAATTAGAAAACCCCAAAAATCACCAAAATGAATTTTGTTGTGTGCATCACGACCATAGATTCAATTTTCTAGTAAATTTGCATTTAGAAAAATTCAACGACGGAGACCCATTTCTCCTGAAAACTGACCCATTTAAATATATAAAAATGCATGTAAATCGGTGAAATTGTTTTCAAATGATTTTCCCACAAAACCAAAAATACAGGGACGTTTCAAAATGTTTTCCAGGTCTAACCGGGCCTGCTAGCCGAGCCGACCCGGTTAACCCCTAAATGCGTGTCCCCAATTCCTGATTTCCCAATTCTGTCTGTTTGAGTCCAACTTGTGGCGTGCTGTATATATTGTGCTAACCCTCGGTTTTGTAGGTTTTAATTTCTTTTTATTTTTATTTTGGATGTAATTTAATAGATTAAATCGTGTATTTAGGCGGTTGTATTTTTCTAGATTCTCGTGTATTTTAGGCGATTGTACAAGTGAGGCGAGAGCTTTTATTTTTCCATTCGATTTGGTTGTAAGCCAATTAATATTTATTTCCTTTCCTTATTTTTGTATTAAATGTTTTGTGTGCGCGCTGTATGCTTTTTATATTTAATAAAATGGACTTTAGATTTTGAAATACCATTCGAGAACATTGGCTATATTTATTTTAATTAGACACGAAATAAGGGACTTGTCCGGACCCGAATCTCTGGATAGTGTAGCGGCCGTTTGTCCGGTTCAGCTACATAAGAATTTCCCGGTTGAGCTGAGCCGGGTGGCGACTCCTACAATATTCATCGAGACTTAGGTCTCGGTTCTTTTACGTATTAATTCTATTTATTTTCTAAAACACATTTTCCATTTATAAAAACCCCACGTGAGGGAGTGGCCCGCCCGAGATCGTGGCGCCCCATTCCGAAATGGAGTCCCGCGTCCCGTCGAAAACGGGTCGTCCGCTCACACCAATGATCATGTTATGTATGCTTAATGCTTTGGATGTGTGACCATCAATTCCAATGTTCATAGTTAATTTATAATTGACCAAAGGACTAGATTAACAAAATCATACAACATGACTTTTGCATGACCATTGCTCTAGTGGCTCACTAGTTAGTACTAGGAGAATGCTTCCTTTCTTGATCGCTTAGAACTGACATGTTTAAGTGTTTAGGTTAAGGATTAGGATTGATATCCCTAACCAGTGTTAATTATTTTTGGAAATCGCCATCTTGGAATTTAATCGGATTAGTTACATAACTTAAAATATTACTGGAATTAATGTTAAGTGAAATCGAACGCCTTAGTTAGATTTCTCATTAAATTTCTCACATACAACCTTGTTTCATTCTTAGTTTTAATTTAATTATTTTTAGTAGTAGATTTAATTCACAACCCAAAATCAAGAATTTTATTCTCTCCGCCTAAGTTAATAAAAATCCGACTATATTTAGGGTTAGCATACTTAGTCCTCGTGGGATCGACATCCTTCCTACTCTGTATTACTTGAGCAACGAAGTTCACTTGCTTCTATAGTGTGTGTATTTATTACACATCAAGTTTTTGGCACCATTGCCTGGGACTATTCTTATGCAATGCTAGATTAAAGGGTTTTTGTTGATTTAGGTTTTTCTTTGTATATATTTTTATCTTCACTTGTTCTTTTTCATTTATTTTATGAGGTGATGGCGACTAACACTTTTGAGCCATTGATGGTGGAACTAATGATGAATTTTCTATCTTCAAAAGATGCTCAACGTGATAGTTTGTACAGTTCAACACAAAACTTATGCTTGCGATTAGGTTTGGTAGTTGATGTGGCTGCAAATACATCAATTACAGAGGCCGATTCAAATGAAAATGTTGAAATCTCTATCTCAGTTGAAGCTCATCATGGAAAAATTATTGAGGAAAATTTAGAGTTAGTTCTAAGTCAAGAAGAAGGTACGTTGGAGGTTGTTAGTGGACCGACCAAGTGTGAAGTTTCCATGATGGGGATTAAAGACATACAATTTGATATGTCCCCTATTCCATTATTTTATGTTGTTTATGAGCTACCAAGAGAATGGCAAAGTGAGCAAGCGAGAATTTTCATTAAAGAACTCAAAATTTTGGCATGGAAATCTTTAACTTATGAACAACTAGAGCCTTTGATGTGCATTCGTAAGATTTTTCTCAAAGAGTTTGAATTTCTCATACGACTCCAAACTTTTCCATGAAAGGGAAGTTTAAGTCAAGCTAAATGACTATAAAACTAGCGCTTTTGGGAGGCAACCCAATTTTTGTTTTTAATTTTTATTCATTTATTGGTTAATTAGTTGTTTTTCATTTAATTTGTAGGATTTAATCGTGTTGATTTTTGGTTTTTTGTTGCAGGTTTTTAACTATGGCATGACTGTGCCTTAGGGATAGCTCTTTGCTGTTTTTAAAAGGAATTTCAGAAAAATAACTAAGACGTGACCGTGCCTTAGGAAAATTTTAAACTAAAATCGGAATTTCTCTCTGCCTTCGTCAGCCCCTACTTCTACTTTGTCCGACGAGTCACCACTTTCTGCAATGGTGCTCAGACTTCTGCCTTCAATAACCAGAGGAGTTCTCTCATTCTATTCTTTTTAGTTTTTTGTTATTGTTGGTCAGTATACATTGGGGACAATGTATGTTTTAAGTGTGGGGAAGGAGAATTGTAAATTGATTTTTGATTTTATTCCTTTTGTGCTACTTAAGTTTGTTTTCTGTGGTTCTCTGTTTGTCACTTGCAACTTAATAATATGCAACTTTAAAGCAATGTTTTTGTTTCAAATTTTTGCAAAAAAAAAAAAAAAAAACACAAACACACACAAACTCTCATTTTACATCTTTCTAGGTTAAGTATGCTTGTTAATAGGGATGTTTACATTAAATGCAACATGAGGCCCCAATTGACTGGCATCTTTGTAATGATATAAACTCTGGGGTTGAGATGTATCACTCTTAGACATAGACTTTCTATGAAGCTTCTTTTTGATTGAACATAAGTAAAGAGATGAAATAGGCAAATTGTGTGCTGTATTTGAACTAACCTTAGGATAATGGAAATTAATTGTTTGTGCTTAATGGGAATTGATGAAAAGTCAAAAATCGAAATTGAAAATTTATTCCGCTAGCTTCACTTGCAAGGTGAAGTTATGAATAGTGCTAGTAGCCGCTTGATTGAATGTGCTAAGTTGAGTAAGTCGGGTGCATTGTGTTTGCTCCATCTTTGTTATCCATTCAGAAAGGCTAAGTAACATCTCAAGTAAGGTCGAAAGTTATAAATTTAATTAAATGAAATCGATCAATGTATCGCGATGCCCCCCAAGAAAATTGTGTGAATTCTAAAATCCTATTGATCTTTGTTTATGTGATTGATTGGGAAGTAACTTAGAAGTTTACTATTTTAGTAATGCAAATCATATTGCAGTGGTTAATTGAGTTGCTTTTCATACATAAGATTGGGGTTGAATGCCAAATTTTTTATGACATCCTTATTGATGGAGTATGCTTGATTTGTGGATGAAAGTGAGGTTGTGGTTTGTGATGTTTTGGATCTTTAAAAATTAGAAATTGTTTGTTTGATCTATAGTTTTCTTTATTTGTTTTATGGAGTTAGAGATATTCTATTTGCTTGAGGACAAGCAAAGTTTAAGTATGGGGAAGTTGATAAGTGTATTTTATATACTTATTTCGCCTTTGTTTTTGTGCTTTATTCGAGTTCTTTTTATTCATTTAAAAGTGTATTTTACTTCCTTTGTGCTATTTTCTTTGTTAGGACCACTAAGAAGAAAATGGAGCAAAAAGTGCATGAAAAAGGAGCGGAATTAACTTGAAACAGCCCAAGAGCAGTCCTAAGGAGTGACCATGCCTTAAGACGTCCTAATTTTGGAGTTTTAAAGCTGGTTTGGTGTTTTAGGTCTATATTTATGATGGGCCAAAGAGGAGCTGCGGGTTTGTCTAAATGGAAGAGAAGTAAAAGTCTTTTCTTGGGATATTTTCCTTGATTGTTGACTCCTATTCTAGTAGGAGTGTCTCTTTTAGTTGTTTCCTCTTTAAAGAGTTGTACTAGACTTTTATTGCAATTCTTTTTCCTTCTTAGTTTTTAGGGTTTAAAAGGGGAAATTTCGGCTTTAGTTAGGCAATTAGTTTTTAGTCTTTTTCTGCTTTTGTTATTGGGGAAGAACGTGTGTGAGCAGACGACCTGAAAAGGAGAAACACGGCGAAGCGAATCGAGGATTTTTCGAAAACGGGTTTCATGATGTTTTTTAGGAAAAACGGGTTTTATTTATCTTGGGTTAGGAAAATCATGGATTTGATTTGGAAATTCGTTTTGTAGAAAAACTTTTTTTCCGTTTTATTACTTAAAGACCTCGAAACTTAAATTTCAAGATCAGTGACAGAGTCACCACCCGGATCAGCACATTAGGGAAATTTCTGTACAGCTCCCTACCGAGCATTGACTACTATACCTAATCAAGAGATTCAGGGTTCGGGCAACTTACCTACTTAACCTCAAACTTGTATTAGATTTATGATTTATATTAGCATATTTATTCAATTTATTATCTTTTTCTAACCCTATTTTGTTTATTTTAATCAGCCGATGCTAAAGCAAAATGAAGAAAATAAATTGCAGAAAAATAAAGCATACATGTGAAAGATACAAGAAAATAGTAGAGGCTGCTTATACAACCAAATCGAATAAAAAGGGAAAAAACTCTCGTCCTCACATTTACAATCACCTAGAATACACGAGGATCTAAAATTACAAGCGCCTAAATACATGAATTAATCTATTAATTACAGCAAAAATGGTAAAAAGAAAGAAAATAAATGCTGCAAGACAAACCGGTTAGTACAGTTTATGGCACAACATAGATAGGACTCAAATCAGGATAGAATTGGGATTTTAGGAACAGGGGCATACATTTAGGGGATAACAGGGTCGACCCGACCTGTAGGACCGTTTAGACCTGGAAAAGGGTTTTGAAACGCCCTGTAATTTTTTGTGCTGGAAAATAATTTTTGGAAAGCATTTGGCTCAATTTCATGCAAATTTTCCCTTTCAGCGGGTCTGTTATCCAGGAACTCATTCCGTTCGTGTGGGTTTTCCTAATTTCAACATCCATCTAGGGTCTGAAAGCAGTAAACACACCAGAAATAATTTGAATTCGAAAACAGTACCACGTGATGACGTCTGTACGGGTCGTTTCGCGGCTCTGTTTTATTTCGGAAACTATAGCCGTGCGGCTATAACTCTTAGAACCTAAAAAAATGGTTTTCTAATTTTTGTGAAAATACCGTTTTGCTCATTTTCGATATTTTCTGGGGATTTTACAGGGTTCAAAGATCCGTAAATGCTGGACTACAAATTCGGTTCCGATGAAATAACCCCGAAACTCAGAAAATAAAACCCAGGAAAAACCGAAAACCTTGCTATCCACATACAAAAATCTGAAAACCAAAATTTTACTACATACGGATGAATTTAGGCCAAAATTGATCATATCAGGATACACAAAATGGAAAACGGACTGTTTTCGACCGATCGGGGCAGTTTGAGAATCTGCCCTCTGCGGGAAAGAGCTGTGCGGCTCTGGTTAGAGCCGTACGGCTCTGTTCTTGAGAACTAGAGCCGCCCGGCTTTGGTCAGAACTGCCCGGCTCTGATCAACAGATAATTTCCGAAAATTTTTGCAGAAGAAGGAGAAAATCACAGGAAATGCAACCAGAACGAATTTAAGGCCTCTCAGAGTTTACCTTGGAGTTGTTTTGATGCTTTGAACATCAAGAAACGGATTGAAAGCTTGAAATTCGCCTTAAATACTCAACCGGCCAAAAACCAAAACGATTCAAAACAATCCGAAATCAATCCGATGCGATCCCGAATCAATGTGCAAAGGTTATGGAACTTGTTGTCTATGTTTGAGGATTAGCTTAAGGTCTTGGGCTTGTGGGTTTTGGTTCCTCCTTGTCCCTCAAGCTCTCAGTCCCTACCTGTCTTTTCTCTCCTTTCTTTTTTCTTCCTCTGTATCTTGAAACTTGGTTTTTTCCCTCTGCCCTCCTTTCTGATTTCTTTTCCTTCTTTTATCTCCCTCTCTCACCATCATTTCAACCCATAAATGAGCCGTATGAATTCACTGAAAATTCACCCCCTTTCCTCTTTTTGTCGAGGCAAGTTGCTTTGTCTCACCTATTAGAGCTGCTTGGCTCTAGTTTGTACTGGAGCCGTACGGCTCTAGTAAGAGCCGGGGCAAAATTCTTGAAAATCCGATGCTTACCCTAAACCCTAAAAATCACTCAGGGGACCTTTTCGGGGGGTTTGGATCATGGATAGCTTTGTTTTCAGGACGTTTGAGATACTCCAAGCGGCATTTTGGTCATTTTCAAGTCTAGTTCGAGTCCGTGCGCTCCACAGGTAATAAGGAGTGCTCATCATAGAGGTCAGAAAAACCTGTGCTCACAGGCTGCCCCTCGCGGGACTAAAGTCGGCTCATGGTTGGTTGGGAAGCCTAGATCGAGTTTGGTCTCACGATTGGGAGCACAGTGAGAAAGGATAAGAAAACATACCTGGTGTCCTGATGCATCGGGGAATAGGCGCAACATCCAGCTAGGGATGTAGGCTTTGGTTTTGAAGTCGGCCCAGGGGGCATTCAATTCTCAAGATCGGCCCATGGAGCATTTGGTTTCAGAGGTCGGCCCAAGGGGCATTTGGTTTTTGAGGTCGGCCCAGGGGCCATTTGTTTTTTGAGATCGGCCCAGGGGGTATTTGGTTTTTATGGTCGGCCCAGGGGGCATTTGGTTTTTGAGGTCGGCCCAGGGGGAATTTGGTTTTTGTAGTGAAAAGTTTCAATGAAAAGCACCGTCTCTCCTATGTGGTGAAGAGGCAGAATGAAATGTTCTTCCTTTCTTGTGTGGTGAAAAGGTTGAATGAACTGGAATTTCTTTCTTCTTCAATAGATATTTCTTCCTCTCCTTTGTGGTGAAGAGGCCGAAAAGGTAGAAACGTACCTAGCATCCTCTGCTGAGGATGCCGGCCATCGTTCCAAGTCGACTCACTGCGGTGGAGTGTGCCCGTAATGCCGACTCACTGTGGTGGAGTGTGCCCATAATGTCGACTCACTATAGTGGAGTGTGCCCGTAATGTCGACACACTATGGTGGAGTGTGCCCGTAATGTCGATTCACTGTGGTGGAATGTGCCCTTAATGTCGACTCACTGTGGTGGAGTGTGCCCGTAATGTCGACTTGCTGCGATGGAGTGTGCCTGATAAAAATTTAATTCTTCCCCATACGATGGAGTGACCGAAAAGATGGAACCTTCTTCTCCGTGCGGTGGAATGACCGAAAAGATTGATACAAGAGCACGTATTTATTCCTTGATCGACAATTTTGGAAATAAAAATTTTTACCCCTTCGATCAAGAATAAATACGGCTGGGTTGTTTTGCCCCTAAAACCTGTAAAAGGCAAGATATACCCTTCTCGGGATTACATTGGCGTGAATAAAAATTTTGGTGATTAGAGAATTTTTCATACCTGAGACTTGGAGTCGTATAGCTCCAGTTTGCATGCTATGGCTCCGAGGGTGCCCGTGGATTAAATCTTTTCTGCCTCTGGAGGGATCTCGACTCGGGACGACCAAGTGATTGTGATGAGTGCCTTAACAAAATTTGATGCAAGAGCACGTATTTATTCCTTGATCGATAATTTTGGAAACAAAAATTTTTGCCCCTTCGATCAAGAATAAATATGGCTGGATTGTTTTTTATGCATGTATGTGTGAATGCGTGTATGATTCGAGTGCATGCATGTATGCGACATGATGTTTATGCTATTATGCTTAGTATCTGCGCAAGGCTGGGGAAGGGATTTGTGACTTTCGATGATCTCCCGTGAGGATTGTCTAGGCTAGATGGCCTTGTTGGGGACTCTACTGGGGATTTGCTGGGGATCCTAACTCAGTGGGGATCATCTTAGCTGGGGACTCTGTATATCCTAAATTCTGTTTGTTCCACCTACCCGATCGAGACAGACGAATGCTTTCTCTCAGATTTTGGTGTGCTTCCAGGTCAAGCTTGCCCACTCTGGTATTCTTCAGATGTTTCCAATTAATTGTACTAGCGGGTTTGACAAATCGACACCATAGACTTGCTACCTGTTTTGCCAAGGGATGGTCTATTTGTCTGAGCGGGGGAATGAGAATTAGATCTTGTATCCTGTATTGCATTCTGCTGGGGATGACACATCCGGACCAGGGGTTACCATCCATAACAGGAATTCCATCGGAGCCATCGTGGGTTTGGATGCAAGGCCTACTAATGGGTGTTTATATGTAGTGGCATGATGTATGCAATATGAACATCTAAGCGGAAAATCAAACATGTTTAATATCATTGTGATGACATCAGAATGAATATGATAGGGAAATCAAAAGTGACTCTGACTCTGAACATCACTCTCTTTTTGTTACCAACACGTCCTTTTGGTTTTCTGTGTCGGAAATTTTCTCCTGGGGATTATTTTCATATTTTTTTTTAAGATGGCTGATTCTACGCGAGCACTCTAGTCGAGTGGATTTTTTCGCCATGACTTGTCTTAGGATTGGAAATTACACCTCAATATGTTCACCGAGGATTGTAAGAGCATTGTCCTCGATGACACCTAGTGGTTTGGCTTTTACCTACCACTAGCATTAGAGGTTTGTGTTTGTGTTTGGGTGTAAAACACTTCATCAGATCTAGTTCGCTGCGTGCGGCAACCTGTACATGGACATTTATATGCAATGGCATGACGCATGCATATTGAACATCAAAACAGAATACGAAATATCTATGACATGATGAATGTTAATGCATTAGGAAAATCTAACCCGGGGCTCAAGTTTTGATCAATACCCTTCATGCTACCAATATGTCCTCTCGGTTTTTCATATCGGAAGATATTTTTTTTGAAGTCAAATCACTAGGCTATACAGCCGAACACTGAATGGAGTCGCCACTGTGAGCGGACAATCCGAGATGGAGTCAATTAACCACTAGATCCTTCAAGGGTCTAAAGCTGTATACATGTTCTCAATTCACCCCAGATTACAATTTATGCACAATCTCCAAAGATGGACACAGCTTTCAGTTCTTCAGGGTGTGGCCTGATTCAGAATGACTCGAGTTAATTGTGGTTTCCTTACATCTGTCAATCACAATAGCCCTGTTCCAAATCACACCATTTTTGGGAGGTGTAAGGACCACTGGTAAGTAGTCACTTTTGTTGCAGCTGAAGACTGAGTTCTTGGAACGGTTGGTAAATGCAACTTTCCCTTGAATATTGGCACATCAGGTTTTGCCAGTCTTTCTGTTGATGGTATCATCCCATTCATGATTGTTGAAAGCTTTGTAAAACCCGGTTGCTCCAACACTGTTGGTGAAGTTCATGGATGCATTACCACCTTTTCCAGTCTGAAAAGGACTAGGCGTCAGTCTCCACCTTCTCCCTATCACCTTTTTCTTGGCTGAACTTCTTATACCATCCCTTGCTGGGTTGAATGTTACTGGTGGATAATCATCCCTTTCACACTCAAATATTGACCTCTCAAAGTGCCTCACCAGCTCCTCTTTCCCTGAAACTTAGCATAGGCTATAGTGCAGACTTTGATGTACAAGAAAAGTGGGAAACTCTTATTGTGAACTGCTCATTAAAGTTGACATGCGGCTTTTGGGTTTGTGAAATTTACAAATGCATACCCTTTATTCACATTGTAATCAGCAAGAAGGTATAAGAAATCAAAGACCGGTGTTGATTCTCCCTCTAGGAATTCCATCAATAATTTTCTCATGTATTGATTGGATATATCCCTAATCATAACAGTCATATCTTGGCCATCCGATTCAACTAGTAATATAGGATGATTATGCATTGAACCAAAATCCTCTCCCTCTGATTGCAATTAATGTTGTAATCTGAAGCGTCGCCATTCCTAGCCCTCTATAAAATCAACGGCTGACACTGATTTCTCATTATTACTCTTATTCTCTATCATGCAGTGTTCATTTAGGAGTTCCCTCACTAGATGCTTATGCACGTGCAATCTTCAGCTCAGCTAAAGCAGACTTATATTTAGATCCCCTCTCTGTCGGGAAATCAAGGCCTTTCCTATCATTTAAGGATGCAAAGCAATTAGTCTGGTGGTTTAGGTTGAAGAGAAGTGGCGTGGGATAGAAAGAGAATCCCCAATCTAGTCCAAGTTGATGATAAACAAAGACTGATTGGGGCGGTGCCTTGCCATCTGCCTCGTTGCCTTTCTGGTGATGGGATGATACACTATGGAATAGCATTGGGGTTCAATTTCTTGTTAGAAGCCATTGATGGCAGAAACTAAGGTTTCATAGAATCAGTATAGGGAAGAGGATGAAAAGGGCTTCATCAAACAGGTGTTGGTGGTTCACAAGTAAACGGAAGAGAAAGGGTGTTGAAGGTATGGGTGAAGGCTAAAAGAAAACTGTTATAGGGAAGGTGATTTCGGTTTGAAAACAGGAAAGTCCAAACCTTTCACAGAAAGGGTGCAAAAATCTAATAATGATGGGAACTGCGATGATGAGACACTCCAACATTAGGTATGGCGGCTATGCATGAGAGAGAAATATTCTTCCATCTGCAACGATCTCTCTTTGTTTTTTTTTTTGGAAAAGAACTAAATCCAAGCCATAGCCACCTGTTGGTTTTCCTGCTGCATTCAAATTCATGCATGTCATGTGTGTTTAATATGCTTTTTGGATGAACAATGCATGTGTAATGTCATGTACATATGAATATCAAACGCACAAGATAATGTATGCACTACAACCAAGAACTGCATCAGAGTTTCATCACATGGTAAGTGGTGAAGATGATGAAAGCCATTTGAATTCCCTATGGGTTAGAGATTTTGGTGAGTTTGGAATTTTAGCTTTAGGGTTTTGGCATATGGTACTTTCTTGGATAAGGAATTAGGATTGGGGCTTCATTTTGGAGTTGGATTTTGAGTTTCAATAGTAGCATTTGGCTTGGTGTGGTTTGGGTATCATGTGTGCCATTGAAACTCTGGGGTAGGGCCAATAGCATCTTGCAAGGATTGTTGATTTGGATCAGCAAATGACTCGGCTGAGATGGTGTCATCATATCATTTACTTATCTCACAAGCTCAGCTTTCAAGAGAGAGTTCGATCAGGGCTAGATTCACTTTTAGGTTTCCTATAGTATTCAGATTAATGTCATGCATTTTGATATTATGCATATTGGATATGTCACTTTAAATGATCAAATGCATGCATAATGCCATGTACATGCAATCACCACACAAGTAAGAAGACAATGAACCGTATTGCATTCAAAATGAGTTCAATACACCTTACAAAAAAAAAGGGTCCTGTACAAAAGGGGAGCCTCTAAGGGTATTGATTTCTTGGCATCTTATCATTCCCCGTCCAGTCACTGTCTCGGCTTCAGTCTCATTGCCCCGCTCTTATCAAACTACACCTTATAGTTCTTTATCATGTTCCTCTTCCTGGGAAGTTCGAGGAATTTCCTTGATGGTCTCCCTGTTGGTGTGCCCTAGTTCTTAGGGCATTGGATTCTTGTATTTTTTATTATACATTAAGAGTCGTGTATAAATACATTATATGTGTCACATTAATAAAAGTAATTAATCTATTTCATTTATATCTTGTGCTATAATATGAGTAGAGTATCCATTAATTGATAATCATAAAACCTATCCCAGGTCTGTTCTAATCGTGGGAACGAATAGAACAACAGACTTGTATATTCGATGATTGTATGGTAGTTCTTAACTAGCCATAGTACTTGTATAGTCAGTCATGCATATAGGTACATGTCATTGACATGGGACTGGATCGATCCGCACAAGAAAGCCACGTGGTTGTCGCATCATAGGACTTTCTTAAGTACGTCTCTTTTGTCCTCAGAGTAGATTTCATTATAATATCAATATGGAATCCGGTTCACTTTGACATACACCTAACAGGTCTGTAAAATGATGCTAAATACGGGTATGATTGGGTGGACCGGTGAACATGTTGATATTGATGATGAAGTGATGGAATTGCCACTCGGGTAACACCGAGATGATATCATTGGCCACTTGATGAGTGGTACTGATAAGTGTATGGCCATACCCAAATAAGTTGGTTGCTTATTTGATTAATCAGTCAACTCAAGATCAAGAAATATAATAAACAACAGAAAAGGATGACGGACACCATGCCTCTTGTTTATTCATATCGATAGCGTTAGGCAAAGGACACTATGAGATTACTACCGGGTGAGTGTCTTCTAAAGATTGCTGCATCTCTGTCTTAATTAGGGGCTGTAATGGTTTGCTAGAACCCACTTACAGTCTATGGGCCTTAGGCCTACTGCCAACATAAAGACAGACCCATAGGATCATGCATATAGATCAACTGAGCCAGAACTTATAGAAATTGTACATGTAATGTACATTGGAAGGAATGTGTTAATTAATTAGTTGACATTCGGTGTCAAGGTAATTAATTAACTTTGGGTTGAATTTAATTTAATTAATAAGTTTACAAAATATAATTAATTAATTTATCGATTAATTGAATTACATAAAGTAAACAATTAATTAAATAATTTTCCTAAGTAGGAAAATTAAATACATGTATTGTATTTACTTAAGTGTGATTTAATTTTATTTAGGGGTAGTTAAATTTAGCAAAATGGAATTAAATTACACAGTATATACTTTTTAATTAAAGTTATTTATGTAATTATAATCCTAGTGGGCTTAGGTTTAATTAACCTAATTAAAACCCAATTAGACAAGGTGTCTATATAAGGGCACACTTAAGCAATAAAACCCTAATTCAACCCTAATCAATTACTGGAAATTTTAGCCGCCAAGAGTAGCACCAAAACAACTGAAAACCCCAGCCTTAAACCTCCATTCCTTCGCATCTTCGGCTAGCATTGGTTCCTGCTCAATAGTTGGTCGTGCACCAGGCTTTGGAGATCGCAGTTTCAAGAAAAGATTCTGCAGCAGTTTCTAGAGGAGACGAATCCGGTGAGTTAATCTCTCTTGATTCAATTAGGTTTTATTCTAATCAATGGTAATTGGACACGATAGGTGGATTCTAGGAAATTTTAAACTATGTATTTTTCGCTGCGCCACGTTATTTTTCCAATGACGAATCCCAACAGTGGTATCAGAGCCTAGGTTTTGTCCATTAGATTGATTGGAATTGGTTCTTGAAAGCGTTCTTGAAGAATAAATGGGTTTCAAGTTTGTGATTTTAGGGTTTTTTATTCAATTGGTTTTGGTTTTGATAAACCCTAAAATTTTTGGATTGAGGTTTTTGATTATTTTTCCCCAATTGGTTTCCATCTAAAATTGTTGTCTTTAATTGATTATTTATTTTTTATGGCTTGAATTTTTGTTTATGATTTAAGAAATTAAAAAAATATATATATAATAAGTATTTGGGGTGAAGGGAATTGCAAATTTGCGATTCCCTCACTTGCAGCAGCATGCCATGCAGCAGCTGGCTACTGGTGCTGCTGTGGCAGGCTGCCGAGCAGCGGCACTGCTGGCCCACCGGGACAGCAGCTCTGAGCGCGAGATTTGGGTCTGGTTTTTGAATTTGGGGGTATTTTTTATTCCGGACCCTAATGAAAATTAAATTAAAATTTTTTAAAATTAATTTGTATTTAAATTGTTTATTGGCATGCATATTTAATTTAATTGTTTGTATACTAAATTGAATATGGACTTTGTGAAATTGGCCCAATAAACCTTGACACCGGTTAAAATTGGGAGAGCTAAATTTTAAATTTGTAACAACCCAAATTCAAGTGGGAGAAAAATTGTTAATTTTGCATTAATGGATGTAATCCATTGGGCCTTTATGAGCCTTAGTCATATTTGTTAAAATTTGCGATTTCACCTTAAGTAACTCAGCTTAACATTTATATTTATAATTTGGAATTCCATGATCATGCATCATATTGGTATGTATGTGCACGACATGTACTTTGTTTGAAATGTGATGTTGAGTTCTATGGGCCCTAAATTATTATCGGTTGTAATTTAATTTTTAGAAATATTGCCTGCGTGCCATTTTTTTATTTATTTTATTTTGATGTAATTTTAGAATAGATTTTATTTTACAAAATTGTTGTAATTGCATCAAGTATGGAGGAAGGCCCAGATGGAGCAAGCCCATGGTGGGAGCCCAAGAAGGATTGCAGTCCGGCCCATGAAGAATGAGATAGGATATCTAGTTTTTCGTTAGGTTGTAATTAAAGTCCCATAGGATCTCATTTATTTTAAATTAAGTATGCTATTGCATTTGTCATATAATATGGATGTATGGATCACCAAATTATTACCTGCATGCTAAGCCGTATCACTTAATTATAATCCAGAAATTAAAATATTGAGTCGTTTAAAAGTGCTTCCCACATTCACACCTCTTCCTCCCATTGATGCTGTAATGTGCGCCATGCCCTAGCTGGGTACATTGTGGGCCATCGAGGGTTAGGATACTTGGTATGGTTAACATGTGAATGGTGGTTTGACTCAACATGGGTAGCATTAGCTCAGAGCGAGCCCTAAGCACAGATGGGTAAAGTGTCAATAAGCCCATCAAACCAAGAGTCCTTCGTGGAAGGATTGGATAGGTTGTCCTACCAAATGAATCAATGGTTGGTTAGCGAGCCCTAGTTCGGCCAGTCATTGATAAGTTGTGGATCTTGGTCAAGTCAGCCAATTAACATCACGAACAAACAAATTAAAATCGGATTATTAATTTGAATTGGCTTAAAAGTCCTTTATTTCTAACTCAAGCAATGATTTCTTCCATGTAGATAATCCCATTTCACTTAAGCAATTTAAATGGCTGCAACAAACAACAACTCACTCTCACTTAGATCACTCTTGGAGAAGGAGAAGCTTTCAGGGACTAACTTCCTGGACTGGGCTAGGAACTTACAAATAGTTCTTAGATAAGAGTCCAAGGAGTATGTACTGAATGCTCCTTTACCAGCTAGCCCACCTGCAGGTCAAGGCATCACCACGGCAATGGTGGAGCAGTACGATCTGCATGTGAGGGATGACCGAGATGTTTCGTGCCTTATGCTGGGTACCATGGCTTCTAATCTTCAGAAGCAGTTTATGGACGAGTATGCTTATGAGATGATGGATCAACTTAAAAAGATGTTCCAAGATCAGGCTTGTCAAGAACGTTACCTAACAACTAAGGCACTTTGCACGACTGTGATGGCAGCTGGGACTTCTGTTAGCACTCATGTGCTAAAGTTGAAGGGGTATATTGATACACTTGCCCACCTTGGCTCACCAGTTCCATAGGACTTGGTAGCAGACATTATTCTCGGGTTAATTCCTGAGTCTTACAACCAGTTTATCATGAATTACCATATGCAAGGATTGGATAAATCGGTTGTTGAGCTGCATGGCATGCTCAAGCTTGCTGAGCAGTCTCTTAAGAAGACTCCTAAAGTATTGCTGGTGAACAAGGGCAATACGCCTATTGCTAAGGGAAAGGCCAAATCTAAGGCCAAGGCTAAGGGCAAAAAGGTGGTGGCCCAACCTAAAGCAAAGGTTGCTTCTCCTAACAATGTCTGCCATGAGTGTCATGAGAAGGGGCACTGGAAGAGCTCATGTCCAAAGCTAAGGGAGCAACTGAAGGGCAAAACTACTGCTTCAGGTATTTATATTGTTGAGATTAATCTGGCTATTTCTACATCTTGGGTCTTGGACACTGGATATGGATCTCACATTTGTTCAAATGTGCAGGGTCTAAGAAATAGGAGATTATTAGGATCTAGAGAAGTAGATCTTTGAGTTGGAAATGGTGCTCGGGTTCAGGCCATAGAGATCAGAGATTATTTCTTAGAGATGCCTTGTGGACTTGTTTTGGAACTAAGAAACTGTTATTTTGTACCTGCGATGCGCAGGAATATTATTTCTGTTTCTTGTTGGATATTTCTGGTTTCGTATTTAATATTGAACATGGTAGAATTTCTATGCAATGTGGCAATATTATTTATGGAACAACATTTCTTGAAAATGGCTTATATATCCTTGATCTAAAACATGAAAGTTCAATCTATAACATAAATACTAAAAGGATTAAACAAAATGAAATTAATCCTACTTACATTTGGCATTGTTGACTTGGCTATATAAATGAGAAGTACATAGCTAGGCTTCACTCTAGTGGAGTGCTAGGGTCATTTGACATCTAGTCTTATGACACATGCGAATCTTGTTTGAGAGGCAAGATGACAAAGGTGCCTTTTAGCAAGACTGCTGAAAGGGCCTCAGAGCTATTGGAGCTAATACATTCCGATGTATGTGGCCCAATGAGCACTAGTGCTAGATCTGGTTTTCTGTACTTCATCACCTTCATGGATGACTTTAGCAGATACAGTTACGTGTATCTGATGAAGCATAAGTCTGAGACTCTCCAAAGGTTCAAGGACTTTAAAAATGAAGTAGAAAACCAACTTGGTAAGAAAATAAAAGCACTTTGGTCTGACCGAGGGGGTGAATATTTGAGCCAAGAGTTTGACTCATTTTTGAGAGAGTGTGGGATTGTATCCCAACTCACTCTTCCCGGTACACCCAAGTGGAATGGAGTGTCAGAAAGGAGGAATAGGACCTTGCTTGACATGGTCTGATCGATGATGAGTCATGCTACATTCCCTGTCTCCTTTTTGGGATATGCTTTAGAGACAGCTGCTTACATTCTTAATAATACACCAAGCAAGGCAATTGAGGGAACACCATATGAACTATGGAAGGGTCGAAAGCCTAATGTTTCCTTCTTGAAGATTTGAGGCTGTGATGCACATGTTAAGAAATTGACAAGTGGTAAACTCGAGTCCAAATCTGTCAAGTGCCAGTTTGTGGGTTACCCTAAGGAAACTAAGGGTTATTACTTCTACGATCCGGTCGAAAACAAAGTTTTCATAGCCAAAAATACAGTCTTTTTGGAGAAGGAATTCCTTTCCAAGAGAGACAGTGGGAGTAATGTTGAACTTTCAGAAGTTCAAGACTCATAAACTCCTGCAGCTACTATTAAGGATGCTTCGAGAACCGATCTGACTACTCAAGAAATTGAAGAACCAGAACCGGTTGCACAGGACCTTAGAAGGTCTGGTAGGACACGTCATAAGCCAAAGAGGTACGGCTTTCTCGTGACTGATGATGGGGACCTTATGGTCGTTGACCAAGAGGACCCCAAGACCTATCAGGAGGTTGTTGAAAGCCCATATTCAGATCAATGGCGCAAAGCCATGGAGGTTGAGATGCAATCTATGCATGTTAACCAAGTATGGAACTTGGTGGATCCACCTCCGGGTGCTAAGGTGATAGGTTGCAAGTGGTGTTTCAAGTTAAAGGCCAACAACACCTTCAAGGGGCGATTGGTGGCAAAAGGATTCAGGCAAGTTCAAGGAATTGACTATGATGAAACCTTTTCACCAGTTGCTATGCTCAAATCCATTAGGATACTACTAGCCATAGCTGCATGGTACGATTATGAGATATGGCAGATGGATGTGAAGACCGCTTTCCTTAATGGAAAGCTATTCGAGGATGTGTACATGGCACAACCTGAGGGTTTTATCGATCCAAAGTATCCAAACCGGGTATGCAAGCTTCAAAGATCTATTTATGGATTGAAGCAAGCATCAAGGTCATGGAATCAAAGATTCAATGATGCCATTACAGAATATGGCTTCACACAGAATTCTGATGAGCCCTGTGTGTATAAGATGGTTAGTGGGAGCGTTTCCACCTTCCTAGTGTTGTATGTTGACGACATCCTTATCATTGGAGGCGACATACCAACACTGCAAGGGGTTAAGCAGTGGTTGAGTAGGTGCTTCGCAATGAAGGCCTTAGGCGAAGCTGAGACGACCTTAGGGATTAGGATCTATAGAGATAGATCCAAATGGCTTCTAGGCCTAAGTCAGGCCACTTACATTGCCAAGGTTTTGAAAAGATTTAGCATGGACAAGGCAAAGAAAGGATTCTTGCCTACGCACCATGGGTTGAAGCTGAGTAAGAAAGATGGTCCTAAAACAAAGAAGGACCAGGAGAACATGGAAAAGATCCCTTATGCATCTGCTATTGGATCTATCATGTACTCCATGTTATGTACCAGGCCTGATGGTACCAGTCGGACCTTGGGGAGGAACACTGGAAGGCTGTTAAGGCAATCCTAAAGTACCTTAATCAGACTAAGGATGCTTTCTTAGTGTATAGAGGTCAAGATGAGCTGGTAGTGTCAAGTTACACTAATGTAAGCTTTGAGACCAATGAGGATGAGAACCAGTCACAGTATGGTTATGTTTTTCTCTTGAATGGCGGTGCCATTAGTTGGAGGTCCTCAAAGCAGGCTACCACTGCTGACTCTACAACGAAAGCTGAGTACATAGCTGCGTGCGAAGCTGCAAAGGAAGCAGTTTGGATCAAGAAATTCAAAATCGAGTTAGGAGTAGTACCTACTATCCTAGACCTAGTTGATGTTTTTTGTGACAACAACGGGGTATCGCACAAGCTAAGGAGCCCCGGTCACACAAAAGATCCAAACATGTGCTCAGAAAGTTTCACCTCATTCGGGAGATCGTGAACAGAGGTGACATATCATTGCAGAGGGTTGACACCAAGAATAATGTCACTGATCCATTGACCAAAGCGCTGTCGTAGACACAGCACGACGGTCATACCAGATCTATAGGAATTAGGGCAATGCCCACTTGGAACTAGTGCAAGTGGGAGATTATTGGTGTGCCCTAGTTCTTAGGGCTTTGGATTCTTGTATTTTGTATTATACATTAAGAGTCATGTATGAATACATTATTTGTGCCAAATTAATAAAGGTAATTAATCTATATCATTTTTATCTTGTGCTATAATATGAGTAGAGTATCCATTGATTGATAATCATAAAACCTATCCCAGGTCTCTTCTAATCGTGGGAACGAATAGAACCACAGACTTGTATATTTGATGACTCTATGGCAGTTCTTAACTAGGCATAGTACTTGTATAGTCAGTCATAAATATAGGTACAGGTCGTTGACATGGGACTGGATCGATCCGCACAAGAAAGCCACATGGTTGTCGCGTCATAGGTCTTTCTTGAGTAGGTCTCTTTTATCCTCAGACCAGATTTCATTATAATATCAATATGGAATCCGGTTCACTTTGACATATGTCTAACAGGTCTGTAAAAGGATGCTAAATACGAGTATGATTGGGTGGACCGGTGAACATGTTGATAGTGATGATGAAGTGATGGAATTGCCACTCGGGTAACACCAAGATGATATCCGTAGTCTGTTCCAATCACGGGAGTGAATGGAACTAAAGACTATCATTAACCTTGGTTGTATGGCGGTGTCTTACCGGTCATAGAACATGGAATGTCAACTAGGTTAATGGGTACATGCAAAAAGGGCATGGTACTGGATCGATCCACTTAATGGGAATCCACATGGTATCACATCACATCGGATTCTCGTGTAGTACTTGTATGGATCTTTTGACCTGACCATATGATGGTACTAGATGTGAAGTGGCATACTTTGGTGTACGCCCAATGGGCCTGTAAAAGGGTGCCAAGTACGGGTACGTTCGGGTATGTTAATGAACATTGCAGTACTATGGATATGCAGATGGGAATGTCACTCAGTGTTCCACTGAGAAGATATCACCAGCCTCTTGATGAATGCAGCTGATAAGAGTGTGGCCACACCCAAACAAGGTGGAACTTGTTTGTGAATATCAGTGCATTCAGGATCAAGTTAATGTACATACACAATAGAGGGTGATCAAACCATGCCTCTGTGTTGGATTCCGATATCGATGACATGGGATGTACAAGTTTAAACTACTGGGTTAAAGTTTCAGTTTGACTGCTTACTCCATCTTAATTGGGGGCTATAGTGGCTTGCTAGAGCCCAACTAGAGTCTGTGGGCCTTCGCTCACTGCCAACATAAAGACGGGCCCATCGGATCGTACACATTGAACGTCTGGACTTTAACTAGTCGGATTAAGTGTGTACTTGGTGTATACACATCAAAGCAAGAGAGGTGTATTAATTATATTATATAGCTCAATTGGATTGGTCAAATATAATATGATTAATATTTCTTAGGCCATCACTTAATTAATTCAATGAATTAATTTAAGTATTTATTTCCTAGGTGGAAATAGTTCTACATGTATAGGTTTACATGTTTGTCATCTTATGGATGTCATATTTAATCTCTTGGTTTATTTGATATGTCAAATGAATTTTCTTTTAGTGTAAGTAACATATTATATGGTATAAGAGTGTTACATACATGTGGGAGTAAAATTTGATTTGACATCACATAAAATCAAAGATGTAAATATGGTTTTGGGCATGAAAAAGGGATGCCGTTAATTGGTGACTTGGTCACCGAATTTGTGGGGAGATATTTGGGCCAAGTTTTGATGAGTCATATGTGATAAGAAGGATGACTCATGTTAAGGACAAAATGTGTTGATCATATGTGATGAGTCATGGTTTGACTTAGGGTGGAAAAGTTGGACTTTTCTACTTGAGATATTTTTGCATTTGTCTTTTGGTGATATAAAAGAAAATATGGCAGCCATATTTTTTTACTTCTTGGCCGAAATAACATCTCCCCTCACTCTCTCTTATTGATTTTCCAAACCACTAGCACGGGTTTCAGTCCGAGAGCCGTTCGTGTACGGGACGAAGGAGGAAATCTAATTTGGTTTCTGCAGTCATCATCTGTCTCTTGGAGAGACTTTAAGGTGAATTTTTAAAACCTTCTTCCTTGTGCTTTGTGTTTTTGATTTCCACTACTTAAGCTCCTGGGACCGGATTCGAGGAAAACGACGCGTATTTCCGCTTTTTCGGTCGATTTCCGGTGATGAATCCCAACAGTGGTATCAGAGCGGTCTTATGTTCCATGGAAATCTCTAACTTGAAGTGAATCCCATGTTTTAAAATTTGACGATTTTGTGGATGGGATTTGTTTTCGGTTTGGGGTTTGTGATTTTGCCCCTTTGAATTTTACAAATGGAAAATTATATGCATAGGGTTTATGCTAGATTTAATTTTCTATTTGTGTTGGTTATTCATGATATTTGCATATGAAATTGTTTAGCATATGGAGCATGCTAGGGTTCAATTTCCTTTTGCAAATATATATATATATATATATATATATATATATATATATATATATATATATATATATATATATATGGATGATTGATTTTAATTCTTGGTTGATTTAATTTCTTGCATCTAGGTTGTATGCTAGATTTTATTTCTTGGTGATTTAATATCTTGCATATGTTGTTTGTTTTTTTTTTAAAAAAAAATCACGGACCGTTTTGGGCGGAAACGGGGGCTGCCTGCGGCGCTACGCGCCATAGGCAGCAGCCGCTGCCCGCTGCTGCACACCAGCAGCATGCTGGTGCTGTCGATTTTGGGCCAAGCCGGATTTTAAAATTTTATTGGTTTTAAAATTTTGCGTGTTTAAATTTTGGTAATTTTTATGCGCGTGGTTTCTTGAATGGAATTTAGTTTTCGTTCATGTGATATTTATTTTGGAAATAAATACGGTAAATTGAAATTGGCTCGGGTTTTCTTGGCACGATTACCCGGACGGCTAATTTTGGAATTCATGGTTTCCCAATTGGATTGGGAGCAATTTTGCCTGGGTTGGAGGCCCAAAGCCCGCACGGGTTAAGAACTATGATCGGCCAAAATTTGGCGATTTCAAGATAATGGCTATGGACAAATGAAATCGGATTAATTCATGCATGTAACATGCTTATCAATTACATGTATTGGTTTACATGATGTATTGGTTTACATGTTGTATGATTGAATGTGTGGATGGATGTAAATGGGCCTAATTTATGTTGGGTTGTAATATTCTTTTTGGTTTTTACGGCCTGCGTGTCGTTTTCCTTTTATGTAATTTTATTTTATATGTTTATTATGAAATTATGTAAGCAAGGAGCCGATTGGATTGGCGAGCCCAGAAGGAATAGGAGGCGGCCCACCTGATGTTTTTCTAGCATAGGTTTACTAGAATAATATTAGGATGTATATTTTGGCCCGTTGCATTCCATTCTTTATTTAATTATGCGGTATATTTTATTGGCATGTGAGAATATATGTCCATATCCTTTTTCACCCGCTTTTGCATCTAAGCCGTTATTAATTGAATCTAAAAACCAAAAGGTAATTACTAAGTCTCTTAAAAGTGCTTCCCTTATCCAAAACCTACTCGAAGTGGGGATGGGCCAGTTGTACACCAGCCCTCGCTGGATGCGTTGGAGCATCGTCATTTTGTATTGGGTTGGAGTATTGGTTACTCTGACATTTGGATGGAGGTTTGGACTTAGCATGGGCAGTAGGATGTTCCTGGCCCTAAGCACAGATGGGTAAGTGCCAACAGACCCATCAAACCGAGAGTCCCTAGGTTGGGATTGGACGGCGTTCCTACCTAAAAATTAGGGTATAGTTGTTCCAGGCCCGCGTCTGGCTATATCTTGATATAATATGGATCTCGGCCCATGAGCCCAACAACTCGGATTAATTAATAACATGATTCATTATTAATTATTTTATGGGAAAAATAAGATAAGTCCTTTATTAACACTCAATTTATTTTTTCTGTGTAGTAACCTATGGCAACGAATAATTCTTTATCACTGCGCACTATCCTTGATAAGGACAAGCTATCTGGCCCTAATTTCCTGGACTGGTCTAGGAACTTACGGATAGTTCTAAGACATGAGTCTAAGGAATATGTGCTGGAGAGGCCTGTACCGGCTGCACCTTTGGGTCATAATCCACCGGCCGCCTAGCTGGAGGAATACGAGGTGCATGTTAGGGACAACCGGGATGTGACTTGCCTTATGTTGGCTAGTATGGTCCCCGAGCTGCAAAAGCAGTTTATGGATCATTAAGCATTTGCTATGATGACAACTCTTAATGAGATGTTCAAGAGCAGGCACGTCAGGAAAGGTACTTGACTAATAAGGCATTCCACTCTTGTAAAATGGGTACTGGGACATCTGTGAGTGCACATGTACTCAAGATGAAGGGCTATCTGGATACTTTAGCCCATCTCAGATCGCCTATTTCATAAGAGTTGGTGGTTAACACTATCCTGGCATCCTTACCAGAGTCTTATGATCAGTTTATCCTGAACTATAATATGCAAGGGATGAACAGGTCTGTTAGTGAGCTGCATGGGATGCTTAAGCTTACTGAACAGTCGATAAAAAAGACACCACTGGTACTTATGGTCAGCAAAGGGAAAACTCCTGTTGCTAAGGGCAAGGCTAAGACCAAATCCAAGGCAAAGGCCAAGGCTACGAAGGCCAAGGTCAAAAAGGCTAAGGTCCAGCCCAAGGCTAGTCCCTAGGATGTCTGTTTCGGGTGCAAGCAGACTGGACATTGGAAGAGATCATGTCCCAAGCTCTTGGGAGAGCAAAGGAAGACCCAGGGCACGTCTTCATCAGGTATATATGTCATAGACATTAACCTTACTGTTTTAACATCTTGGGTATTGGATACTGGATGTGGTTCTCACATTTGTTGTAATGTGCAGGGACTTAGGAACAGAAGATCACTGGGATCAGGAGAAGTGGACTTGCGGGTCGGGAATGGAGCAAGGGTTGTAGCCATTGAGATCGGCGAGTACCAGCTTAAGATGCCTAGTGGATTAGTTTTGTTACTGGAACAATGTTATTTTGTACCTGCAATGTGCAGGAATATTATTTCTGTTTCAGTTTTGGATACTTCTGGATATGTATTTACTATTGGTAATGGTAAAATGGTTATATCTAGAGAAGGCATATTTTATGGAAATGCTCTATTAAATAATGGCCTTTATATCCTGAATTTAAATGAAACTAATCAAGTCTATAACATAAATACGAAAAGGATTAAACCAAATGAACTTAATCCTGTGTACCTTTGGGATTGTCATTTAGGCCACATAAACGAGAAACGCATAGCTAGACTCCACAAAGCTGGAATTCTAGGATCTTTTGACTTGGAGCCACTTGATATTTGTGAGTCTTGTTTACGGGGCAAAATGACCAAAGCGCCTTTTAGCAAGAAAGCTGAAAGGGCTACTGGCTTATTAGACCTAATACATTCGGATGTATGTGGACCTATGAGCACTGCTGCCAGGGGGGGTTTCTATACTTCGTCACCTTTACAGACGATTTCAGCAGATATGGCTATGTCTATCTGATGAAACACAAGTCTGAAACACTTGATCGGTTCAAGGAATTTAGGAACGAAGTACAGAACCAATTAGGCCGAAATATTAAAGCCCTTTGGTCGGACCGAGGTGGCGAGTATATGAGCCTAGAGTTTGATTCATACTTGAGAGAGCATGGAATAGTTCCACAGCTCACTCTTCCTGGAACACCACAATGGAATGGGGTGTCCGAACGGAGGAATAAGACCCTGTTAGACATGGTTCGCTCAATGATGAGTCATGCTTCTCTCCCAACAAGTTTCTAGGGATATGCTCTTGAGACAGCAGCTCTCATTTTGAATAGTACTCCAACTAAGGCAGTGGAAAAGACCCCATTTGAGATATGGAAGGGCAGGGCACCCAATGTGTCTTTCCTGCGGATTTGGGGTTGTTATGCACATGTCAAGAGATTGACTAGGGGCAAACTAGAACCCAAAACCGACAAATGCCTGTTTGTGGGCTACCCTAGGGAAACCAAAGGGTATTACTTCTACAACCCCACCGAGAATAAGGTGTTCGTGGCACGGAAGGGGGTCTTTCTTGAAAATGAGTTCATTTCTAAGAAAGATAGTGGGAGCAATATTGAACTTAGGGAAGTTCAAAGCTCAGAAACTCCTGAAAAGGATACCTCGGAGACCAGGATGGAGCTTCCACAGGAGGAAGCACCGACCCAGGTCACACAAGGACCTAGAAGGTCTGGTAGGGATCGTCGGGAACCTGAGAGATATGCGTTTCTTGTTACCGATGATCACACTCTTTTTGTCTTCGACGAAGAAGAATCGAAAACCTACCAGGAGGCTATAGCTAGCCCATTGTCCGTAAATTGGCAAAAGGCCATGGAGGCGGAAATGCAATCTATGTACGATAATCAGGTTTGGAATCTAGTTGATCCACCTCCGGGTGCTAAGGTAATAGGTTGCAAGTGGTGCTTCATGCTGAAGCCAGACAACACCTTCAAGGGGCGGCTAGTAGCGAAAGGTTTCAGGCAAGTCCATGGAATCGACTATGATGAAACTTTCTCACCAATCGCTATGCTCAAATCCATAAGGACCCTGCTGGCCATAGCCGCATGGTACGACTATAAGGTCTGGCAGATGGATGTCAAAACCGCTTTTCTTAATGAAAAGCTACTCGAGGATGTGTATATGACACAGCCTGAGGGTTTTGTCGATCCACACAATCCTGAAATGGTATGCAAGCTTCAAAGGTCCATTTATGGATTGAAGCAAGCATCCCAAAGTTGGAATCTTCGATTCAATGAGGCTATAAAGGAATATGGCTTCATACAGAATCAAGATGAGCCTTGTGTGTACAAAAGGATTAGTGGGAGCATTATCACATTCCTGGTATTATATGTAGATGACATCCTTCTTATTGGAAGCTACATACCAACACTACAAGGGGTAAAGCAGTGGTTATGTAAGTGCTTCACAATGAAGGACTTAGGCGAAGTTGAGACGATCCTAGGGATCAGGATCTACAGGGATAGACCCAATCGGCTCCTGGGCCTAAGTCAGGCCAAGTACATAAACAAAGTTCTGAAAAGATTCAGCATGGACTAGGCTAAGAAAGGTTTCTTGCCAATGGGTCATGGGCTGAAACTTAGTAAGAAAAACTGTCCTAACACAAGGCAGGACAGGGAGAACATGAAATTAGTCCCATATGCTTAGGCTATAGGATCAATCATGTACGCCATGCTATGTACAAGACCTTATGTCACCTTTGCACTAAGTATGACTAGCAGGTACCAGCAAGATCCGGGGGAGGATCACTAGAAAGCTGTCAAAGCAATCCTAAAGTACCTTAACCGGACTAAGGATAGCTTCTTAGTGTATGGAGGTCAGGAAGAGTAATCAGTTACTGGGTACACTGATGCAAGCTTCCAGACCGACTAGGATGAATATAAGTCGCAGTCAGGATATGTATTCATGCTTAATGGTGGTGCTATAAGCTGGAGAAGCTCCAAGCAACCGACCATAGCGGATTCTATCACAGAAGCTGAGTACATTGCAACGTCTGATGCAGCTAAGGAAGCTGTATGGATAAAGAAGTTTATCATGGAACTGGGGGTAGTTTCAACTATCCAGGACTTAGTTGATATCTTCTGTGACAACAATGAGGCTGTTGCACAAGCTAAGGAGCCCCGATCACACAAGAACTCGAAGCACGTACTCAGGAAGTTTCACCTCATCAGAGAAATCGTTGAGAGGGGTGATATTTCATTACGACGAGTGGACACCGAGGAGAATGCCGCAGATCCTTTGACCAAGGCGCTGGCTCAGCCCAAGCATAAGGGTCATATTAGATCTATAGGGATTAGGCCCATGCCTAGTTGGTACTAGTGCAAGTGGGAGATTGTTGGATATGCCCTAGTCCCGAGGCATTGGTCCTTGTGTTTGTATTATACATTGTACATTTTAATGTAAGATATGTATGATACAATTTGTGTTAATAAATAAAGGCATTAATCTATTTACTATATGTCTTGTGCAATATTTTAAATAGAGTATCCAATGGACATATCCATATCCATGTTGTCAAGTGTGAGGCACTTGGCAGTAAGACTGTGGATAGGGAAAACGATATGGCCATAAAGTCATCCGTAGTCTATTCCAATCATGGGAGTGAATGGAACTAAAGACTATCATTAACCTTGGTTGTATGGTGGTGTCTTACCGGTCATAGAACATGGAATGTCAACTAGGTTAATGGGTACATGCAAAAAGGGCATGGTACTGGATCGATCCACTTAATGGGAATCCACATGGTATCACATCACATCGGATTCTCGTGTAGTACTTATATGGATCCTTTGACCTGACCATATGATGGTACTGGATGCGAAGTGGCATACTTTGGTGTACGCCCAACGGGCCTGTAAAAGGGTGCCAAGTACGGGTACGTTCGGGTATGTTAATGAACATTGCAGTACTATGGATATATAGATGGGAATGTCACTCAGTGTTCCACTGAGAAGATATCACCAGCCTCTTGATGAATGCAGCTGATAAGAGTGTGGCCACACCCAAACAAGGTGGAACTTGTTTGTGAATATCAGTGCATTCGGGATCAAGTTAATGTCCATACACAATAGAGGGTGATCAAACCATGCCTATGTGTTGGACTCCGATATCGATGACATGGGATGTACAAGTTTAAACTACTGGGTTAAAGTTTCAGTTTGACTGCTTACTCTGTCTTAATTGGGGGCTACAGTGGCTTGCTAGAGCCCAACTAGAGTCTGTGGGCCTTAGCTCACTGCCAACATAATGACGAGCCCATCGGATCGTACACATTGAACGTCTGGACTTTAACTAGTCGGATTAAGTGTGTACTTGGTGTATACACATCAAAGCAAGAGAGGTGTATTAATTATATTATATAGCTCAATCGGATTGGTCAAATATAATATGATTAATATTTCTTAGGCCATCACTTAATTAATTCAATGAATTAATTTAAGTATTTATTTCCTAGGTAGAAATAGTTCTACATGTATAGGTTTACATGTTTGTCATCTTATGGATGTCATATTTAATCTCTTGGTTTATTTGATATGTCAAATGAATTTTCTTTTAGTGTAAGTAACATATTATATGGTATAAGAGTGTTACATACATGTGGGAGTAAAATTTGATTTGACATCACATAAAATCAAAGATGTAAATATGGTTTTGGGCATGAAAAAGGGATGCCGTTAATTGGTGACTTGGTCGCCGAATTTGTGGGGAGATATTTGGGCCAAGTTTTGATGAGTCATATGTGATAAGAAGGATGACTCATGTTAAGGACAAAATGTGATGATCATATGTGATGAGTCATGGTTTGACTTAGGGTGGAAAATTTGGACTTTTCTACTTGAGATATTTTTGCATTTGTCTTTTGGTGATATAAAAGAAAATATGGCAGCCATATTTTTTTACTTCTTGGCCGAAATAACATCTCCCCTCACTCTCTCTTATTGATTTTCCGAACCGCTAGCACGGGTTTCAGTCCGAGAGCCGTTCGTGTACGGGACGAAGGAGGAAATCTAATTTGGTTTCTGCAGTCATCATCTGTCTCTTGGAGAGACTTTAAGGTGAATTTTTAAAACCTTCTTCCTTGTGCTTTGTGTTTTTGATTTCCACAACTTAAGCTCCTGGGACCAGATTCGAGGAAATCGACGCGTATTTCTGCTTTTTCGGTCGATTTACGGTGACGAATCCCAACATATTCATATCAATATCGTTAGGCAAAGGACACTATAAGATTACTACCGGGTGAGTGTCCTCTAAAGACTGCTGCATCTCTGTCTTAATTGGGGGCTGTACTGGTTTGCTAGAACCCACTTACAGTTTGTGGGCCTTGGGCCTACTGCCAACATAAAGACAGACCCATAGGATCGTGCACATAGATCAACTGAGTCGGAACTTATAGAAATTGTACATGTAATGTACATTGTGTTGGATATGCCCTAGTCCCCAGGCATTGGTCCTTGCATTTGTATCATACATTAATTGGATTCATTTATCATGCTTATTTGTGTTATTAATAAAGGTATTAATTCATTTATTATATTTGTCTTGTGCAATATACTAAATGAAGTATCCGATGGACATATCCATATCCATGATGACCAGTGTCATGCACTTGGCAGTAAGACCATGGATAGGCTAAAAGATATGACCATAAATAGATCCGTAGTCTGTTCCAGTCATGGGAATGAATGGAACAAGAGACTATCATTAACCTCGTTGTATGGCGGTGTCTTACCGGTCATTGGACATGGAATGTCAACCAAGTTAATGGGTACATGCATAAGGGGCATGGTACTGGATAGATCCACTAAACGAGAAATCCACATGGTATAGTATCACAAGTGATTCTCGTGTAGTACTTGTATGGATCCTTTGACCTGACCATATGATGGTGTTACATCTGAGGTCGCATTCTAAGGGGTACGCCTCAAGGGCCTGTAACAGGGTGCCAAGTATGGGTACTTTCGGGTATGTCACTAGCATGGTAATGCTATGGATATGCAGAAGGGATTTGTCACTCGGTAGTCCACTGGGAAGATATCATCGGCCTCTTAATGAATGTGACTGATAAGAGTGTGGCCACACCCAAACAAGTGGGAACTTGTTTGTGAGCTTCAGTGCATTCGGGATCAAGTTAATGTCCGACACAAAAGAGGGTGATCAATCCATGCCTCTATGTTGGACACCGATATCAATGACATGAGATGTACAAGTTTAAACTACAGGGTTATGATAACAGTTAGACTACCATCTCCATCTTAATTGGGGACTGCAGTGGCTTGTTAGAGCCCAACTGCAGTCTGTGGGCCAAAGGCCCGCTGCCAACATAAATATGGACCCATGGGATCGTACACATAGAACGACTGAACACCGACTTAAGATCAATTAGATTGATCATAACAATAAAATTAATATATGTTCAATTGGCTCTTCATAATTAACTGGATTAGTTATGAGATTATTTCCTAGGTGGAAATATTCATATGTATAGGTTTACATATGATTTTATTTTGTGATGATTTAATTTTAATTTGATGGATTAAATTAATTCGTCAAACTAATTTTAATTTAGATGTAAATAATATATTACTTGGTGTGATATATTAAATACATGGGTATATTAAAATTGGGCTTGAAATTAAGTTAAACCAGAATAATTAAAATTAGATTGGGCCTGAATTAAAAGAAGGAAGCCCACACAAAATGAAGGAGCCAAGCTGGGCCTAAATTCCCCTAGGGGAATTCGGCCAACATAGTGTATTAACCTAGGGAAGATTTCGGCCAAGTTAGACTAAGCAAAAATAGCCGAAATTTTCCACCCTAGCCTTCTCTCCATCGCTCGTTTTTCCTACGCTAGCACTGGTCGTGTTCGTTAGGCGTTCGTGTACGAGAACGAGGAGGGATTCTATTTTGATTCCTGCAGTCTTCATCCATCTCTAGAAGAGCTATTCTGGGTAAGAATATGATCTCTTTCTATTGAATTTTATGTTTTGCAATTTTCACTTCAATTGCTCCTGGGACTGGATTTGAGGAAATCATCGCGTTCTTCTGCTTTTATCGTGTGATTTCCGGTGAAAAATCCCAACAGTGGTATCAGAGCGGGCTTTTGATCCGTGGAAATTGTTAAAATTGGTTGAATCCCATGCTTTAAAATTAGAGATTTTTATTGGGGTTCATGGTTTGGGTTTAAGATTTTTCCCATTTGATTTTGTACAATTGAAATTAAATATGCATATAGGTTTATGTTAGTTTAATTTAATTGTGTAATTTTGGAATTCTTGGTGAATTTCCTGTTGTTGATGGATGCCATGTTTTTTTTTGTTTGTTCATATACTTTTTTTTTCCTGTTAAAAAAAAATCAGGCTGTTCCCGGGATGCGGGGGCTGCCAGCGGCGAAATCGCCACCGGCGGCCGCCGCTGCCTGCTGCTGGGCTAGCAGAAGCCGCTACTGCTGGCGGTAGCAGCGGGCAGCCGCTAGGGCAACTCTGTTTCCTTAGCTGCAGTGGGCCGCGCCCAGTGGTTTTGGATTTGGCGGGTTTTGGGTGTCGGTGTGCCCTAGTTCTTAGGGCATTGGATTCTTGTATTTTGTATTATACATTAAGACTCATTGTATGAATACATTATTTGTGTCACATTAATATAGGCAATTAATCTATTTCATTTATATCTTGTGCTATAATATGAGTAGAGCATCCATTGATTGATAATCATAAAACCCATCCCAAGTCTGTTCTAATCATGGGAATGAATAGAACCACAGACTTGTATATTCGATGACTGTATGGCAGTTCTTAACTAGCCATAGTACTTGTATAGTCAGTCATGAATATAGGTACATGTCGTTGACATGGGACTGGAACGATCCGCACAAGAAAGCCACATGGTTGTCGCGTCATAGGTCTTTCTTGAGTAGGTCTCTTTTGTCCTCAGACACGATTTCATTATAATATCAATATGGAATCCAGTTCACTTTGACATACGCCTAACAGGTCTATAAAAGAATGCTAAATACGGGTATGATTGGGTGGACCGGTGAACATGTTGATATTGATGATGAAGTGATGGAATTGCCACTCGCGTAACACCGAGATGATATCATTGGCCACTTGATGAGTGGGACTGATAAGTGTATGGCCATACAAAATAAGTTGGTTGCTTATTTGATTAATCAGACAACTTAAGATCAAGAAATATAATAAACAACAGAAGAGGATGACGGACACCATGCCTCTTGTTTATTCATATCGATATCGTTAGGCAAAGGACACTATGAGATTAATACAGAGTGAGTGTCTTCTAAAGACTGCTGCATCTCTGTCTTAATTGGGGGCTGTAATGGTTTGCTAGAACCCACTTACAGTCTATGGGCCTTGGGCCTACTGCCAACATAAAGACAGACCCATAGGATCGTGCACATAGATCAACTGAGCTGGAACTTATAGAAATTGTACATGTAATGTACATTGGAAGGAATGCGTTAATTAATTAGTTGACATTCGGTGTCAAGGTAATTAATTGACATTGGGTTGAATTTAATTTAATTAATAAGTTTACATAATGTAATTAATTAATTTATCAATTAATTGAATTACATAAAGTAAACAATTAATTAAATAATTTTCCTAAGTAGGAAAATTAAATACATGTATTGTATTAACTTAAGTGTGATTTAATTTTATTTAGGGGTAATTAAATTTAGCCAAATGGAATTAAATTACATAGTATATACGTTTTAATTAAAGTTTATTTATGTAATTATAATCCTAGTGGGCTTGGGTTTAATTAACCTAATTAAAACCTAATTAGACAAGGTGTCTATATAAGGGCACACTTAAGGAAGAAAAACCTAATTCAACTCTAATTAATTACTGGAAATTTCGGCCACCAATAGCAGCCCCAAAACAGCCAAAAATCCCAGCATTAAACCTCCATTCCTTCGCGTCTTCGGCTAGCACCGGTTCCCGCTCAATAGTTGGTCGTGCACCGGACTTTGGAGATCGCAGTTTCAAGAAACGATTCTGCAACAGTCTCTAGAGGAGACGAATCTGGTGAGTTAAACTCTCTTGATTCAAATTGTTTTATTCTAATCAATGGTAATTGGACACGATAAGTGGATTCAAGGAAATTTTAAATGGTGTATTTTCCGCTGCGCCACGTTATTTTTCCAATGAGGAATCCCAACATTGGGCCCGGGGCCCAGTTTCGAAACTTTAATTGGTTTTAAAATTTGTGTGTTTAAATTTCTGTAATTTAAATGCGTATGGTTTCTTGAATGAAATTTAATTTTATTCATGTGATATTAATTCTGGAAATTAATATGGTAATTGAAATTGGTTTGGGTAATTTTGGCACAATTACTTGGACGGCTGAATTGGACCCATGGTTTCCCATTTCCAGTGGGAGCAGTTGGACTGCCTGGGCTGGAGGCCCAAAGCCCGTTAAGGGTTAGAACTATGGTGGGCCAAAATTGGTGATTTCAAAATAATGGCTTGGACATAATTGAAATGGGCTTAAATCATGCATTGTAACATGCTTATGAATTGTGCGTATTGGATGCATATGGGTGATTGAATACTTTGTATGATTGGATGCTATTGGGCCTTATTCAAGATGGGTTGTATTTTTCTTTTTTGGGTAAATACGGCATGCGTGTCATTTTTTTTCCTTTTAATGTAATTTTATTTTATTCAATTGTTATAAAATTTGTAAAAAGAAGAAGCCCATGGAGTGGTGAGCCCAGGTGGAGGTGCGAGCCCAAGTGGAGATGCAAGGCCCAGAAGGAAAAGATGGGGCCCACCTGGTATTTATTTCTAGTATAGGTTTACTAGAATAATATTAGGATGTAATATAGGCCCATAGCAATCCATTTTACTTTTATTTAATTATGCTTTATATTTATTTGCATGTATGAATGTATGATCCAACAGCAATTTCACCCTCCTTATGTATGTAAGTCGTTATTAATTGAATCTAATAACCAAATGAAATTACTAAGTCACTTAAAAGTGCTTCCCTCATTCAAAACCAGCTCGTTGTGGGGATAGGCCAGTTGTAGACCTTGCCCTCACGGGATGCATTGGAGTATCGTCATTTTGTATTGGGTTAGGGTATGGGATACTCTAACACTTGAATGGAGGTTTTGACTTAGCATGGGTAGTAGGGTTCTCCTGGCCCTAAGCACAGATGGGTAAGTGCCAACAAGCCCATCAAACCGAGAGTTCCTAAGTTGGGATTGGACGGCGTTCCTACCTAAATAATTAAGGTATAATTGAACCAGACCCTCGTCTGGCTATATCTTGATGAAATATGGATCTCGACCCTTGAGCCCAACAACTCGGTCTAATTAATAACTTGATTCATTATTAATTTTATATGGGAACAACAAAGTAAAGTCCTTTATTAACACTCTAAATGTTTTTCTGTGTCGAAGTTCTTAAATGGCAAACAACAATACCTTATCACTGCGATCAATTCTGGAAAGGGACAAGCTTTCCGGTCCTAACTTTTTGGACTGGTCTAGGAACTTGAGAATAGTTCTAAGGCAGGAGTCCAAAGAGTATGTATTGGAGAGGCTTGTACCGGCTGTGCCTCAAGGACGTAATCCACCGGCTACCCAGCTGGAGGAATACGAGGCACATGTCAAGGACAATAGGGATTTGACATGCCTTATGTTGGCCTGTATGGTCCCCGAACTGCAAAAACAGTTTATGGACCATCAAGCCTATGCTATGACAACAACTCTCAATGAGATGTTTCAGGGGCAAGCTCGTTAGGAAAGGTACCTGACCAATAAGGCATTCCACTCCTGTAAGATGGGGGCTGGGACATCTGTGAGCGCACACGCGCTCAAGATGAAGGGCTACTTGGATACTTTGGCCCGTCTCGGATCGTCCATCTCTCAGGAGTTGGCAGTGGACACAATCCTTGCATCCTTACCGGACTCCTACGATAAGTTCATCCTGAACTATAACATGCAAGGGATGAACCGTACTGTTACCGAGCTGCATGCGATGCTTAAGCTCACGGAATAGTCGATCAAGAGGAGTCCGCCTGTGCTGCTGGTCAACGAGGGGAACCCTCCTCTTGCAAAGGGCAAGGCCAAGGAGAAGGCCAAAGCCAAGGCTAAGAAAGCCAAGGATAAGAAGGCCAAGGCCCAACCCAAGGCCCAGCAGAAGGCAGGTCCTAAAGATGTCTGTTTCGGGTGTAGACAGGTGGACCATTGGAAGATATCATGTCCCAAGCTGATGGGAGAGCAAAGAAGGGGCCAAGGTGCGTCCTCTTCAGGTATTTATGTTATACACATTAACCTTACTGTTTCAACATCCTGGGTATTGGATATTGGATGTGGTTCTCACATTTGTTGCAATGTGCAGGGACTTAAGAATAGAAGGTCATTGGGGTCGGGAGAGGTGGACTTGCAGGTCGGAAATGGAGCAAGGGTTGCTGCCATAGATATCAGCGAATATCACCTTGTGATGCCCAGTGGATTGGTTTTAATTTTAGAACATTGTTATTTTGTACCTGCTATATGCAGGAATATTATTTCTGTATCAATGTCAGATATTTCTGGATTTAATTTTACTATTTATAATGGTAGAATTTCTTTATCTAGAGAGGGATTATTCTATGGAGATGCTCTATTAAATAATGGCCTATATATCCTGGACTTAAATGAAACCAATCATGTCTATAACATAAACACTAAAAGGGTTAAGCCTAATGAACTTAATCCTGTCTACCTATGGCATTGTCGTCTTGGCCACATAAACGAGAAGCGCATTGCTAGGCTTCACAAAGCTAGAGTCTTAGGGTCATTTGACTTGGAGTCAATTGATACATGCGAATCATGTTTACGAGGCAAGATGACAAAGGCGCCTTTTAGCAAGAAGGCTGAAAGGGCCACTGGCTTATTGGACCTAATACATTCAGATGTATATGGACCTATGAGTGCAGCGACCAGAGGTGGGCATCTGTACTTCATCACGTTCACGGATGATTTCAGCAGATATGGCTATGTCTATCTGATGAAACACAAGTCTGAGACCCTTGATAGGTTCAAGGAATTTAGGAACGAGGTATAGAACCAGCTAGGCAGAAATATCAAAACCCTTCGGTCGGACCGAGGTGGTGAGTATATGAGCCTGGAGTTTGACACATATTTGAGAGAGCATGGAATAATTCCACAGCTCACTCCTCCCCGGAACACCACAATGGAATGGGGTGTCTGAACGGAGGAATAGGACCCTGTTGGACATGGTCAGCTCAATGATGAGTTAAGCCTCTCTCCTAATTAGTTTCTGGGGACACGCCCTTGAGACAGCAGCTCTCATATTAAATAATACTCCGACTAAGGCAGTAGAAAAGACCCCATATCAGATATGGACGGCCAGGGAGCCCAATGTGTCTTTCCTAAGGATTTGGGGATGCGAAGCACATGTCAAGAGATTGACTAGTCGCAAGCTGGAGCCCAAAACCGATAAATGCCTGTTTGTGGGCTACCCTAGGGAAACCAAAGGGTATTACTTCTACAACCCCGCCGAGAACAAGGTGTTCGTGGGAAGAAAAGGGGTCTTTCTAGAAAAGGAGTTGCTTTCCAAGAAAGATTGTGGGAGCAATGTTGAACTCAGGGAAGTTCAAGGCCCACAAGCTCCTAAAAGGATAACTCGGAGGCCCAGGTGGAGCTTCCACAAGGGGAAGCACCGACCCAGGCCGCACAAGGACCTAGAAGGTCTGGAAGGGATAGTCGAGAACCGGAGAGGTATGGTTTCCTCGTCACCTATGATCAGACTCTTCTCACCTGGGATGAGGAAGAACCCAAAACCAACCAGGAGGCTATGGCTAGCCCACAATTTGCGAATTGGCGTAAAGCCATTGAGGCAGAAATGCAATCTATGTACGATAACTAGGTTTGGAACTTGGTTGATCCACCTTCGGGTGCCAAGGTAATACGTTGCATGTGGTGCTATAAGCTAAAGGCCGACAACACCTTCAAGGGGCGTCTGGTTACGAAAGGTTTCAGACAAGTCCATGGAATAGACTATGATGAAACTTTCTCACCAGTAGCCATGCTCAAATCCATCAGGATCTTGCTAGCCATAGCCGCATGGTACGACTATGAAGTCTGGAAAATGGATGTCAAAACCACTTTCCCTAATGGAAAGCTACTCGAGGATGTGTACATGACACAACCTGAGGTTTTTATCGATCCAAAGTATCCAGGAAAGGTATGCAAGCTTCGAAGGTCCATTTATGGACTGAAGCAAGCATCCCGAAGTTGGAATCTAAGATTCAATGAGGCTATAAAGGAATATGGCTTCATACAGAATCAAGATGAGCCTTGTGTGTATAAGAGGACTAGTGGGAGCATTATCACATTCTTGGTACTTTATGTGGACGACATCCTACTCATTGGAAGCGACATACCTACACTGTAAGGGGTAAAGCAGTGGCTGAGTAAGTGCTTCGCAATGAAGGACTTAGGCATAGCTGAGATGATCCTAGGGATCAGGATCTATAGGGATAGATCAAATCAGCTTCCGGGCCTAAGTCAGGCCTCATACATAGACAAAGTTCTGAAAAGGTTCAGCATGGACCGGGACAAGAAAGGTTTCTTGCCAATGGGCCATGGGCTGAAACTTAATAAGAAACACTGTCCTAAAATAAGGGAGGACAGGGAGAACATGAAATTGGTTCCATATGCTTTGGCTATAGGATCAATTATGTACTCCATGTTATGTACGAGACCTGATGTCGCCTTTGCACTGAGTATGACGAGCCGGTACTAGCAGGATCTCGGGGAGGATCACTAGAAAGCTGTCAAGGTGATCCTTAAGTACCTTAACCGGACTAAGGATAGCTTCTTCGTGTATGGTGGTCAGGAAGTGCTGTCAGTTACACTGATGCAAGCTTCCAGACAGACCAGGATGAGTACCAGTCACAGTCTGGGTATGTATTTTTGCTGAATGGTGGTGCTGTAAGCTGGAGGAGCTCAAAGCAGCCAACCATAGCTGACTCTACAACATAAGCTGAGTACATCGCTGCATGTGAAGCGAGCCCCGCGTGCTCAGAAAGTTTCACCTCATACGAGAGATCGTAGAGAGAGGTGACATTGCATTACACAGAGTGGACACCGAGGACAATGTCACAGATCCTTTGACCAAGGCGCTGGCCCAGCCCAAGCATGAGGGTCATTTTAGATCTATAGGGATTAGGCCCATGCCTAGTTGGAACTAGTGCAAGTGGGAGATTGTTGGATATGCCCTAGTCCCGAGGTATTGGTCCTTGCATTTGTATCATACATTAATTGGATTCATGTATTATACTTATTTGTGTTATTAATAAAGGCATTAATTCATTTATTATATTTATCTTGTGCAATATACTAAATGAAGTATCCGATGGACATATCCATATCCATGATGACCAGTGTCACGCACTTGGCAGTAAGACCATGGATAGGGTAAACGATATGACCATAAATAGATCCGTAGTCTGTTCTAGTCATGGGAATGAATGGAACAAGAGACTATCATTAACCTCGTTGTATGGCGGTGTCTTACCAGTCATTGGACATGGAATGTCAACCAAGTTAATGGGTACATGCATAAGGGGCATGGCACTGGATAGATCCACTAAACGAGAAATCCACATGGTATAGTATCACAAGTGATTCTCGTGTAGTACTTGTATGGATCCTTTTACCTGACCATATGATGGTGTTACATGTGAGGTCGCATTCTTAGGGGTACGCCTAAAGGGCCTGTAACAGGGTGCCAAGTATGGGTACTTTCGGGTATGTCACTTAGCATGGTAATGCTATGGATATGCAGAAGGGATTTGTCACTCAGTAGTCCACTGGGAAGATATCACCGGCCTCTTGATGAATGTGACTGATAAGTGTGTGGCCACACCTAAACAAGTGGGAACTTGTTTGTGAGCTTCAGTGCATTCGGGATCAAGTTAATGTCCGACACAAAAGAGGGTGATCAATCCATGCCTCTGTGTTTAAACTATAGGGTTATGATAACAGTTAGACTACAGGGTTATGATAACAGTTAGACTGCCATCTCCATCTTAATTGGGGGCTGCAGTGGCTTGCTAAAGCCCAACTGCAGTCTGTGGGCCAAAGGCCCGCTGCCAACATAAAGATGGGCCCACGGGATCGTACACATAGAATGACTGAACACCGACTTAAGAAATTACATGTATACTTGGAGTACACACTGTGGAGAGAGAGGTATATTTATATTAATCATATTATAAAGATCAATTAGATTGATCATAATAATAAAATTAATATATATTCAATTGGCTCTTCATAATTAATTGGATTAGTTATGAGATTATTTCCTAGGTGGAAATATTCATATGTATAGGTTTACATATGATTTTATTTTGTGAAGATTTAATTTTAATTTGATGGATTAAATTAATTGGTCAAACTAATTTTAATTTAGATGTAAATAATATATAACTTGGTGTGATATATTAAATACATGGGTATATTAAAATTGGCCTTGAAATTAAGTTAAACCAGAATAATTAAAATTAGATTGGACCTGAATTAAAAGAAGGAAGCCCATACAAAATGAAGAAGCCAAGCTGGGCCTAAATTCCCCTAGGGGAATTCGGCCAACCTAGGGTATTAACCTAGGGAAGATTTCGGCCAAGTTAAACTAAGCAAAGATAGCCGAAATTCTCCACCCTAGCCTCCTCTCCATCGCTCGTTTTTCCTACGCTAGCACAAGTCATGTTCGTTAGGCATTCGTGTACGAGAACGAGGAGGGATTCTATTTTGATTCCTACAGTCTTCATTCGTCTCTAGAAGAGATATTCCGGGTAAGAATATGATCTCTTTCTATTGAATTTTATGTTTTGCAATTTTCACTTCAATTGCTCCTGGGACTGGATTTGAGGAAATCGTCGCGTTCTTCTGCTTTTATGGGGTAATTTCCGATGAAAAATCCCAACACATTGGAAGGAATGTGTTAATTAATTAGTTGACATTCGGTGTCAAGGTAATTAATTAACATTGCGTTGAAGTTAATTTAATTAATAAGTTTACATAATGTAATTAATTAATTTATCGATCAATTGAATTACATAAAGTAAACGATTAATTAAATAATTTTCCTAAGTAGGAAAATTAAATACATGTATTGTATTTACTTAAGTGTGATTTAATTTTATTTAGGGGTAATTAAATTTAGCGAAATGGAATTAAATTACGCAGTATATACTTTTTAATTAAAGTTATTTATGTAATTATAATCCTAGTGGGCTTAGGTTTGATTAACCTAATTAAAACCCAATTAGACAAGGTGTCTATATAAGGGCACACTTAAGCAATAAAACCCTAATTCAACCCTAATCAATTGCTGGAAATTTCAGCCACCAAGAGCAGACCCAAAATAGCCGAAAATCCCAGCATTAAACCTCCATTCCTTCGCGTCTTCGGCTAGCACCGGTTCCCGCTCAATAGTTGGTTGTGCACCGGACTTTGGAGATCGCAGTTTCAAGAAAAGATTCTGCAGCAGTCTCTAGAGGAGACGAATCCGGTGAGTTAATCTCTCTTGATTCAATTAGGTTTTATTCTAATCAATGGTAATTGGACACGATAGGTGGATTCTAGGAAATTTTAAACGGTGTATTTTCCGCTGCGCCACGTTATTTTTCCAACGATGAATCCCAACACTCCCTTTTTGCCCCTAGTCGGTTATTAGAGGTAGATGACCTTTAACTTTCCTTCGTCAATTTGCTTCTAGATCCTCCTTCACAGAGCAACACATTCATTGGTCCGGTGGCCTGTTATCACATGATAGCTGCAGTAGTTACCCTTTTGTTCTGGTGTTGGCCCCATATATGGTATGACACTCTGCAACAGACCCATCTTTCTGCATATGGCAAATAGCCTGCTCACTGAGCAAGGCCCAGAGGATGTGATTTTCCCTTTATCTTCGGGAGGTGAACTCTGGATATGTCATGAAACAGGGTCAGCATTGGCACTGGTGTCGTGAGGCTCTTTCAGTTCTCCTTTATCGGTCAACCCTGGCAGGCCCAAGTCCTAGTGAGTGGACCTCCTGAGGTGTCGAGAGTGAGTGTCAGCAATCTAGGTACTCTGCGTCTTATCAGCATCGACATTAAAGTCCCTGCTTGCCATATCCCTTATTTTTCCTTCGAGCTCTGCCACCTGTGCTTCCAACTTAGTGCACCTTGCCGTCAGTCTCTCTACCTTGCCAAGATCATCCCCTAGCACTTCGCTCAACATCGCTGCCGCTTCCTCCCTGACTGCCTTCTGAAATTGTGGTGAAGCGACATAGTCCTCAACGACGTCTGTGGCGATGTTGAAGTTCATTAGGTTAGCCATTCTCAAGGTTCTTTCCCCATGATAAGAACACTCATTAGTGTCGACAGGCGTATGCGTGGCAGATACCAAACAGGAAATGATGTATACACGAATCTGTGACATGACGTGTACATGTATGGATGGTGAGTTGCAAATGTGATGCCATGTAATACCATGTCATGTTATACAATTCCAGGCTAGCCAAGTGTATACAAAGCCAAAAATGAAAATGTATAAATGTAATGAATGTTGTTGGGGATGATGCATGCTAATGTAAAGCATGGTGTATAATTATATGCCACAGGGATAAAATGACATGCAGGGGTGTCCATGGATCGAAGCAAGATATTACTTACGAAGGGTATTGAGATAGGGTGAATAAGTATGCACCCGAGGGTAAAATGACACATGTGGGTGTCCACAGGTCGAAGCAAGATATGACTTGGAAGGGAATTGATATAAGGTGCATAAATATGCACCCGAGAGTACAATGAGACATAAAGGTGTCCACGGATCAAAGCAAGATGTGACTTGCGAGAGATATTGTATGCTACAGATGCGTGTATGCGCATGGTGAACAGACATAATTTTTGGCACTCAATAAGTGCCCTTGGTTTACATGCATGAAATCAGGCAAGACGCAATGGTGTGCTTGGCACACGGATAGTGTTTTGGCAGTCGGGGAGCACTTTGAGCTTTTATGTGATGAAATGATGTGAGATAGCATGCTTGGCACACGAGTTGAGTTTTGGTGCTCGGAGGGGTGCCTTGTGTTCATGTATGAATGAGATGTGCGGTCGTGGGTTGATGCGATTGAATCATGTCAAACGGATGGAAACAAGAATGAGGATGATTTTCTTTGTTTTATTATTATTATTATTATTGGCTTATTATTTACTTTGGACGTTCCACGGATGCCCAATGCTATGCAAATGGTGATACAAACAAGTCGGTCGTGATCCAGAACGCGGGCAGGGGTTCGGTGCCTTCGGGGCACCTAGTGGATATCATGAAATGGTCACGTGTGGCCGACACACGGATAGAGCTTCGACGCTTTTGGGGCACCTAATGTATGTCATGGAATGGTCACGCACGTGCCGACACACGGGAAAAGGTTCTGATGCTTTTAAGGCATCCGAATGGATGTTATGGAATGGTCGTGTGCCTGCCAACACACGAATAAATGTTCTGATGCTTTTGAGGCATCCGATATGAAATGATGTTATAGATAAGTCACGTGTAACTCAAGACACGGACAAAGGTTTGGTGTTCATGGAATGTCTTGCATGCTTTGGTAATGTCATGGAATGCCCCTATATGTGTAGTAACTGGGCCCTCATACAGTACCCTGGATGATTCGATAATGTTATGAAAAAACCGATGTGGTTCACGGCACATACGCAAGGTCTTGGCATCACTACGACACCAATGATGGATAGATGAGATGCAGTGCGATGTTTGTCATGTGACTTCCCACACGAAAATAGATCTAGGACTGTTGTGGTCTCCTAGTGAATGTTATGGTATAGAGAAATGGCCGAGTGCAAACCGAGGCACGGGCAAAACACAGGTGGCTTTGGGACACCTGTTATGAAATGAAATGATCATGATGGGCCCCCTTGGAATGTCCTTTATTAGGTGTAATGGAATGAAATGACATGAATGCATACGTCACACAAAATGTAGGTGGCTGCAGAAAAATGTGGTTAGGATGTATGACATACGGGATGATGTCGTGTGTGCAAGGAACAAATGCATATGTTACATAAATAAAACGTCGTGGCTACACAAAGACGTGGTTAGCACATGTGTCACACAGGATGATGTCTTGTATGCTTTGTGGAAATATCAACACACAAGGCATGTATGTCACACGAATGAAAGATCATGGCTGCACAAAGATGTGGTTAGTGTCAATGTCATACAAATGTTTATGTCTTGAAAATTGATTATACAAAGACGTGATCAAAATGACATATAGATGATTGTGTGTATGCTTGATGTTTCATGAATGAAAGAATAATAGGTGTGAGTTCTTTTATTCTGGACGTTGCAAGAGTGCCTCATGTCATGCAAGAGAAAATGCAAAGGATTCGTGCGTAAGCCGACACACGGACGGAGATTCAGTGCTTTCAGGGCACCTAATGGATGTTGTGAAATAGTCACGTGTGTGCCAACACATGGGTAGAGTTTCGATGCTTTTTAGGTCAAAATGAGATGGTATGAAATGGTCACGTGGAAGCCGTTCCTCAGACAGAGCTCTGATGCTTTTGGTGCATCCAATATGAAATGATGTGGCAAACAAGTCGTGTGTACAGGGACATGAGCGAGGGTTCAACATTCATGGAACACCTTTGCATGAATTGGTAATGTTAAGAGATGTTCCTATATGTGTAAAAATTCAGCACTAGTGGAGTACTCGAATGAGTTATTAATGTCATGAAACAATTTCGATGTGGATTGCGACACACAAGCAAGGTCTCGGCATCACCGCGACACCAATAGGGAATGAACATGAAATGGAATGATGTAATGTTATGTTGTCGTGTGACTTGTCACACAATAAGACCTAAGATCTTTATGATCTTCTATTGAATGATATGATACAGTGGACTGGCCGAGTGCAAAAAGGTGCACCAATGGACTACGGGTGGTTTCAAGTACCCGATATTGCGTGAAATGAAATGACCGTGGTAAGCAGTCTCAGAAAGTCCCTTATTAGATGGAATGGAATGAAACAGCATGAATGTGTATGTCACGCAAAATGCAAGTGGCTGCAGAAAAATATGGTTAGGATGCGTGACACACGGGATGATGTAGTGTATGTTTTATGGAAATGTTGGCACATGAGATGTATATATATGTCACACGAATAAAATGTTGTGGCTGTATGACAACGTGGTTAGTACAAATGCCATACATATGCATATATGTAAAAGATGGCTGCATGAAGACGTGGTTAAAAAAGACACACGGATGATTATGAGTGCTTATGCTTCATGAAAAGGTAAAAAGAAAATCACCACGGAACAAATGTTAGCACACGCAAAAATATGCTCTCCCTTCCGACCTTATTTCTTCTTTCGATTGATCTCGCGTTCTTCCTAGGTGTTGGGTCTCTTTGGCATCAACAGGGGATACCAAAGGTGCGCACTTAATTATCCAATTCAATTTATGTTTTGGTAATCCTAGGGGAAGTTACTAAGCCATTACATATGGGCCAAAGTCAAACCAAGGGCCGTACAGGTTCCCATAGCGATTATACACTCCTCACCATAGAACACGATGTAAGGTCATGTGGTGCTATGAGTGGTTTACTCGGTCGGGTGTCTCCAATCCCGACGGTAGAGGTAGTCCACCTTTTTGGGTAAACCTAGGGCTGATCAGTGTGTTGGAGGGGTTGAGAAGAAGAAAATGTCATGATATGCAAAGGCATGAATAAATATGGCATTTATAAATCGATAAATGAATACAAGCGAGGTTATATTTCAATAGCTGCCTAAGTTCCTTAAGTTTTTAATGAAAACTTTTAAGAAAACTTGGATCCCTAGTGCAGTCGCCACTGTGAGCGGACGACTTGAAAAGGAGGAACGCGACGAAGCAAACCGGGGATTTTTCGAAAATGGGTTTCGGGATTTTTTTTTGGGAAAAACGGGTTTTATTTATCTTGGGTTAGGAAAATCATGGATTAGATTTGGAAATTCGTTTTGTAGAAAAACCTTTTCTCCATTTTATTACTTAAAGACCTCGAAACCTAAATTTCAAGATCAATGACAGAGTCGCCACCCGGATCAGCTGATCCGGAAAATTCCGGTACAGCTCCCTACCGAGCGCAGACTACTGTACCTAATCCAGAGATTCACGGTTTGGGCAACTTACCTACTTAACCTCGAGCTTGTATTCGATTTATGATTTGTATTATCATATATATTGAATTTATTATCTTTTTCTAACCCCATTTTGTTTATTTTAATTAGCCGATGCTAAAGCAAAATGCAAAAAATAAATTGCAGAAAAATAAAGCATACATCCGAAAGATACAAGAAAATAGTAGAGGCCGCTTATACAACCAAATCGAATAAAAAGGGAAAAAACTCTCGTCCTTACATTTACAATCGCCTAGAATACACTAGGATCTAACATTACAAGCGCCTAAATACACGAATTAATCTATTCATTACAGCAAAAATGGTAAAAAGAAAGAAAATAAATGCTGCAAGACAAACAGGTTAGTACAGTTTATGGCACAACATAGATAGGACTCAAATCAAGACAGAATTGGGATTTCAGGAACGGGGGCATGCATTTAGGGGATAACCGGGTCGATCCGATCGGTCGGACCGGTTAGACCTGGAAAACGGTTTTGAAACGCCAAGTAATTTTCGTGCTGGAAAACAATTTTTGGAAAGCATTTGGCTCAATTTCATGCAAATTTTCCCTTTCAGCGGGTCTGTTATCCCAGAACTCGGGGTTCCATTCATGTGGGTTTTCCTAATTTCAACATCCATCTAGGGTCTGAAAGTAGTAAACACGCCAGAAATAATTTGAATTTGAAAACAGCACCGCGTGACGATGTCCGTATGGGTTGTTTTGCAGCTCTGTTTTATTCCGGAAATTACAGTCGTGTGGCTGTAACTCTTGGAACGCGAAAAAAAGGTTTTCTAATATTTGTGAAAATACCGTTTTGCTCGTTTTCGATATTTTCCGGGGATTTTACAGGGTTCAGAGATCCGCAAATGCTGGACTACAAATCCGAGTCGGATGAAATAACCCTGAAACTCAGAAAATAAAACCTGAAAAAAATCAAAAATCATGATATCCGTATGTACAATAATCCAAAAACCAAAATTTTAATACATACGAATGAATTTGGGCCGAAATCGATCATATCAGAATGCATAAAATTGAAAACGGACTGTTTTCAGCTGATTAGGGCAGTTAGGGAATCTGCCCCCCTACGGGACAGAGCTGTGCAGCTCTGTTCATGAGAACTAGAGCCGCCCAGCTCTGGTTGGAACCGCCCAGCTTTAATCAACAACCAATTTCCAGAAATTTTTGCAGAAGAAGGAGAAAATCACAGGAAACGCAACCAGAACAAGTTTAAGGCCTCTCAGAGTTTACCTTGGTGTTGTTCTGATGCTTTGACCATCAAGAAATGGATTGAAAGGTTGAAATTTGCCTTAAATACTCAACCGGCCAAAAACCGAAATGATCCAAAACAATCCGAAATCAATCTGAAGCGATCCCGAATCAATGTGCAAAGGTTATGGAACTTGTTGTTTATATTTGAGAATTAGTTTAAGGTCTTGGGCTTGTGGGTTTTGGTTCCTCCTTGTCCTTCAAGCTCTCGGTCCCTACCTCTCTTTTCTCTCCTTTCTTTTTTCTTCCTCTATATCTTGAAACTTGGTTTTTTCCCTCTGCCCTCCTTTTTGATTTCTTTTCCTTCTTTTAATCTCCCTCTTTCACCATCATTTCAACCCATAAATGAGCCCCCTGAATTCACTGAAAATTCGCCCCTTTTCCTCTTTCTGTCGAGGCAAGTTGCTCTGCTTTGCAGAGCAACTTGTCTCACCCATTAGAGCTGCCCGGCTCTAGTTTGTACTGGAGCCATGCGGCTTTAGTAACAGCCGGGGCAAAATTCTCGAAAATCCGACAATCACCCTAAACCCAAAAAATAACTTGGGGGACCTTTTCAGGTGGTTTAGATAGCGGATAGCTTGGTTTTCAAGACGTTTCAGATACTCCGAGCGGCATTCTGGTCATTTTCAAGTCCAGTTCGAGTCCGTCTGCTCCACAGGTAATAAGGAGTTGTGAACGGACGACATTTTTTACGGAACACGGACCCTTTCGGAAGGGAGCCTCGAGTTCGGGTAACCCTCCCTCGTATGGGGTTTTTATAATGAAATTCATTTTTGGGAAATTAATTACATCATAAAAGAACCAAGACCTAAGTCTCGATAGATAGTCTAAGAGTCGCCACCCGGCTCAGCTCAACCGGGAAATTTATAGCATAGCTGAACCGGACAAACGACCGCTACACTATCCAGAGATCTAGGTCCGGACAAGTCCCTTATTACGTGTCTAATCAAAATAAAATTGGCCAATGTTCTTAGACAGTATTTTACAATTCTAGCACCCATTTTTATTAATAAATGGCATGCAGCGTACACATAAATAAAATAAAATAAAGCAGTAAAGAATTAAATTATTACAACCTGATCGAATGAAAATAAAATAAAAAACTCTCGTCCTCACCTTACAAACGCCTAAAATACACGATTTATCTAGAAAGTTACATCCGCCTAGAATACATGGATTAATCTATTAATTACATCAAAATGAAAAAATAAAATAACCTAAAAGCTGCAAAACAGACGGTTAGCACAATTTACAGCACACCAAAAATAGGGCTCAAACAAGACAGAATTGGGAAATTAGAGTTTGGGGGCATGCATTTAAGGGTAACCGGGTTGGCTCGGCTAGCCAGCCCGATTAGACATGGAAAACATTTTGAAACGTCCCTGTATTTTGGTTTTGTGAGAAAATCATATTTGAAAACATTTTATTTTCGGTTTATTTAAATTTAGCATGTAAGGTGAGTCGGTTTTCGGGAGGATCAAGTCTTCGTCTTTGTATTGTTCTAAATGCAATAACATTGAAAATTAAATCTAGGGTCGTGAATGCACACAATAAAATTCATTTTTGATGATTTTCTAATTTTTCTGAATTTTTATGATTTTTAGGAATTTTTGGGGATAAATCTGGAAATTCTGCCCCTGGACGGAGGTTATAGTCGTGCGACTGTAACCTCCGTCCAGGGGCATAATTTCCATATTTATCCCCAAAAATTCTTAAAAATCATAAAAATTCAGAAAAATTAGAAAATCATCAAAAATGAATTTTATTGTTACAGTCGTGCGACTGTAATCCTTCCACTTGCAGAAAATCGCCAAAATTTTATTTAAATGAAACTAAAAGGAGTGGAAAATCAAGAACACTCGTACGACTATAATTATAGTTGTACGACTGTTCTTCAACACAAGAACAGTCGTATAGCTGTTCTTGAATTCCAGAAACAGCAAACCCAAAAATTGAACTTTTATGCATAAAAACACACCAAATTACCCAGAAAAAGCAAGAAAATGAAGGTTTGAAGTATATTTACCTTTGTGGCGCTGATCCATTGTAGGATTTACCACTGGAAACACCCCAATCACCTCCAAATTGCTTCTTTTTCCTTATGTTAACGTTCCCAAAACCACGTCCAAAAATCTCCAAAATGTCAAGGATTTAGGGAATTTTAAGTCCGAAATTGATTAAGTTTAGAGTGTCTAGTTATTAACCTATTGATTTCTAACAAGTTTTAAACTTTAACACCTAAGAATTAAAAGAAAAAGAGGAGAAAAAGATGGTTTTTGTTTGGTTTTGTTTTTTCTCTCCTTTTTCTCCAATTCTCTCTTAATTTCTCTCTATAAACCTCTCCAATTTCAGCCTAAAAAAGTCCTTAACTTCTCTCCCCTTTTCCTTCTTATTTTCCTCTCTTTGCTTGCTGCAGAATCGGGCATTAATTGCCCCTCCTATCAAACCAAATTTTTTATGTCACAAGATACGGGCTGCTGTACCTACTCTGCACCTACAGTCGTAAATACAGCCCCACGACTGTAATTATAGTCGTGGCACCTTTTTTTTTCGGTCCAGAAAATTCTGGCGCTTACAGCTGCCCTTCGCGTGATCAAATTTGACACCTGGCTCTAGGTCTAAAATACCTGAGGTGATGAATTTGAGAGCACGGATTAAAGCACCGCAGATGCAAGAAAGAAACGTGCAACTGAGTTGCTGAAGTCTCACTGCCGTGATGATGCGGTAAGTTGACTGGAGATGAAATAAGACAATACCGGGTCTAGGTTACCCGAGACGAAGTTGATGAGTAAATTAGCCGATACCGGGTTTAGGTTACCCAAGGCGATGTTGATGGTGAAATTAGCCAATACCGGGTCTGGGTTACCCAAGGCGAGGTTGATGATGAGATAAGCTGAAACCGGGTTTAGGTTACCCGAGGCAAAGTTGGAGATGAAATAGGCCAATACTGGGTTTAGTTACGCAAGGCGAAGTTGGAGACGAAATAAGCCGATACCGGGTTTATGTTACCCTAGGCGATGTTTGCTGAGGATTCGAAGATGAAGCCGATCTGGGCCGATACCGGGTTTACATTACCTAAGGTGGATCTGCTGGGGATCTAGAATGAAGCTGATCTGGGCTGATACTAGGTTTATATTACTCGAGGCGGATCTACTGAGGAAGTGGGAATGAAGCCGATCTGAGCCGATACCGGGTCTAGGTTACCCGAGGTGGATCTGCTGGAGATTAATCTTTGCTTGAGATGGCGATGATGAATTCCTGCATTTGAAATTGCGAGTCTTCATTCCTTGATCGAGAGATTTTGAACAAAAATTTTTGCCCCTTCGATCAAGAATGAAGACTAGCTGGGGATGAATGCTCTGTGTATGTTTTGTATGTATGCATGATGATGCATATGCACATGGATCCTAAGAGATACATTTCTTATCACTTGTGTAGTATTGATGTTCCTCCTTTCTACTGGGGAAGGTATGTTTTGCCCCTGGCTAGTGGAAGACGCTCTTTGCACACAACTTCTCCTTGTTGAAGATATATGAGGGCTGCTGAGGAAATGAGATGACTGCTGGGCATGCACGACAATTGCTAGGGAAAGGATCGTGGTATCCTTTGTAACCGTCCAGCTGGGGATTAATATGGAGGATCCCACTGGGGAAATGTTGTAAGGATTCTTGTGGGGAAACGGTGGAGAGGTCCTATCCTTCTGCCCTTGCAATTTATGAATTTGGAAGTGCTCTAAATTTTTCCTGGATTGTCCACTGTGGGTTTTCAGCCCAGCGAGCTACTCTAACTTTTGCCTGAGGCACCTTTTTGGTTTTCACCCCAGCGAGCCCCTTTTTTTTATTATTATTTTTTTAGACAGCCATTGTCGCTCTTCAGAGAGATGAATCAGATTTAGAGGACGATAAGAGATTTCAAATTGTATGTATTTAATACATGTTCATTGTTAAATAAGGTGATATGTTTAACTAGTTGAATGCAAAGTGCTTTCTTTAAATGGATGTTTATACGAGATAACTTTGTTTATGCATTTTACAAAACGACACAAATATATTTAAACAAACATTCCACTTTATTGATGAAAACAAAATGAGTACATTTGAAAAAATTGGTTCCCCAAATGGTATACATTCCCCACAGAGCCAGAATCTGTCACCAGTCGTCCCTTTCAGATTTTCCGACTGATCATTTTCTCTCATGTCTTAACTTTTGCCTAGATCGCTCTTTTTGAGTTTTCAGCCTAGCAGACTTCTTTTTTTTTCTTTTTTTTTTTAACATGATAAAGCTTTAAGTGGTCTTGATTGATAGGATTTGTGAACTCATTTCCATCCATGTCCATGATGCTGACACCACCTTTTGACAACACTTTCTTCACAACATAAGGCCCTTCCTAGTTGGGCCTAAACTTCCCTAAACATTGACATTTGAAGGCCTTAATTGTTTTAGAACTAAATCCCCTGCTTTCAACTGATGCCTAAGGCATTTCACATTTCTATTATAGGCTCTAGCCATTCTGCGTTGGTACATCTGCAGGTGATCCAATGCTTTTAGCCGCTTTTCATCTAGCACTGCCAACTACTCGTATCTAGCTTGAGCCTATTCAGTTTCTGGTAACTGAGCTTCCAAGGCAACCCTGAGTGACTTAAGCTCTATTTCTACTAGCAACACTGCTTCCATACCATACAGCAAGGCATATGGAGTCTCCACTGTTGGCGTTTTGACACTGGTTCTGTAACCCTAAAGAGCATATGGCAGCTTATCAGCCAATCTCTGTAAGTGGTTACCATTTTCGAAAAGATCTTTTTTATCGTTTTATTAGCTGCTTCCACTGTACCGTTAGCTTCAGGCTTATATGGAGAAGACTTGTGATGTTCAACGCCATGTTCTGCAAGCAGTTGTAAGTGCCGAAATTTTCTATACTTAAATAAAAAAATATGGTCGTACGACTGTCCTTATAGTCATGTGACTGTAATTTAAAAATTATAGTCATACGATTGTAATATCGGAAAAGTTGCAGGAGCCCATACCTCTGCAGTAGAAAATGGAGGAGAGAGGGAGGAGCATTAATTGCTCCGTTCTTGCAGCAAGTAAGCCGAAAAAAGCAGAGATAAAATAGAAGAAAGGGAAAGGAGAAAGGCTAACTTGATTTCTGGTGAAAAGGATTAGAGAGAGAAAGGAGAAAAGAGAGAAGGAAAAGAAAGAACAAAAACAAAAACTCAAAAATTTCTTCTTTTCCTCTTCTATTTTCTTTAGTTCTCAGAATTAGGACTAGAACTTGCTAGAAATCCTTAGGTTAATCAATTAACTTCACAAACAAATCAAAATCACAGACTTAAATCATTAGAATCCTAAGCATTTCGGATTTTTTGGACATAAAGCTTGCTCTCCCAATTTCAAAGGAAAAGTGCGAATTTGTTTGGATTGGAGCGACGCCAGGGGTCAAATCGACTTGGATTAGCACCTAAAAAGGTGGACACTCCTTTTCCTTTCACTTTTTCTTACTTTCTGGGTGTTTGGAGTGAATTTTTGTGCATTTTCTGCTGTGTTTTCGTGCTTTTGTTTCTGGAAATTAAGAACAGTCGCACGACTGTTCTGGATTTGATGAACAGTCGTACGACTGTATATACAGTCGTACGAGTGTTCTTAATTTCCAGGTAGTTTTTCTTCAATTTTGATTCAAAATAAAATTTTGGCAAAATCTTGATTTTGGGCCATTTACAGTCGCACGACTGTAACCCAAGTTCCGGAATCAGAATTTCAGTTTTTATCCCTAAAAATTTCCAAAAATCCTTAAAAATTCAGAAAACCCCTAGAATCATCAAAATGAATTTTGTTGTGTGCGTTCACGATCGTAGATTCAATTTTCAGTAAAATTGCATTTAGAACAATTCAACGACGGAGACCCGGTTCTCCCGAAAACCGACCCACCTTAAATATAAAAATGCATGTAAACCGAAAAAATTGTTTTCAAAATGATTTTCCCATAAAAACAAAAATACAGGGACGTTTCAAAACGTTTTCCAGGTCTAGCCGGGACGGCTAGCCGAGCCAACCCGGTTATCCCCTAAATGCATGCCCCCAACTCTTGATTTTCCAATTCTATATATTTGAGTCCTAATTGTTGCGTGCTGTATAAATTGTGCTAACCCTTGTTTTGCAGCTTTTATTTATTTTTATTTTTATTTGTATTTTAATAGAATTAATCGTGTATTTAGGCGGTTGTAATTATTTTTAGATTCTCATGTATTCTAGGCGATTGTATAAGTGAGGCGAGAGTTTTTATTTTTCCATTCGATTTGGTTGTAGGTCAATTAATATTTATTTTTTTTCCTTATTTTTGTATTATATATTTGTATGCGTGCTGTATGCCTTTTATATTCAATAAAATTGACTTTAGATTTTGAAATACCATTTTGAGAACATTGGCAATATTTACTTTAATTAGACATGAAATAAGGGACTTGTCCGGACCTGAATCTCTGGATAGTGTAGCGACCGTTCACCCGGTTCAGCTACCTAAAGACTTTCTCGGTTGAGCTGAGCCGGGTGGCGACTCTACAATATTCATCGAGACTTAGGTCTCGGTTCTTTTATGTATTAATTCCATTTATTTTTCGAAACCGCTTTTCCATTCATAAAAACCCCACGCGAGGGAGGGGCCCGCCCGAGATCGAGGCGCCCCTTCCGAAAGGGAGTCTCGCGTCCCATCGAAAACGCGTCGTCTGCTCACAGTGGCGACTCTGCTGGGGATTTCTTCAAAAAGTTTTCAAAAACTTAAAAGAATTTGACAAGCCCTGAAAAGTGTCTAATTAAAATAAGGCGGATGATTCTCTTTTGGTATTTTATTTGCATTTTAGTTAGCCATTTTTGCATTAGTTTAGGTATCCTTTTATAGCCCGGTGGATTGTTGAAGTGTCGCCTAAGTTCCTCTTGGTCTTGGGGGCACGAATACGAAACACCACTCATAGCCTCGTACGAACCCCTTCGCTAGAACCCTTGAGTGGGGAGAAGTTAGGAGTATATCTTGTTATGAGAGCCTTGATGTTATCCCGACTTTGATCGAACCCATATAGGCAGCCCTAGTTGAATTCCCTTAGGATACCGAAATAATTGTGTGAATAATAATAAAATCACGCCTTCATCACCCCCGGTTGGTGATCGAAGTGAACCCCGCCTAGGACTCGGTTAGAAATTTTTGAGACCGACCATGTTGGAGGAATAAGGTAGGAAGAATTCGTTTTACTTGCTAGGTGTTTCTCAACATCTCGTGACACATCGCCATTGCTACCTACGTGTACATAACATACCATAATCACCATTTTCCATACATGTGACATACCATACACAAAACATTTTTGCGTGATACTGACCCACATTTTTATGCAGCCATTTGCATTTTATTTCTTGTGTAAAACATTAATTCATTCGTTTATCATTCATGCTACCCTTTCTTTTTCAGCCATAACATTAAACTTGTGTGATTAGCATTTTTTCACATAACATACATAACATCATTATGTGTGTCATCATCCTAACCCACGTTTTCGTGCAGCCATTTCCATATTGTGTGATATGTTCATTCACCACATTTCACTTAAATTAAATTAAGGGGCATTTCAAGGACGCCTATCATGACCATTCCATTCCATTTCATAACATATCGGGTACCCAAAATTACCCGTGTTTTGCCAATGCACCGGATTGTATTCAGCCATTCCACCAAAATCATTTCATTCGATAAAAGCCACAATGGTCTTAGGCCCATTTTCATGTAACAACTTACACGATGCATTTCATGACATCACGCTCATTCATCACGAACATCATATAACACTGTGGTCCACATCCGACCACTTCATGACATTAATTTACCATTCAAGGTACTCCCCCAGTGCCCAATTAGTGTACATATAGGTCCATAACATCATCAAATCATGAAACGGTGTTCCCCGAATGCCGAATCTCTGTCTGTGTCCCTATTGCACGTGACTTTCTCATAACATCATTTCATATCATATGCCCAAAAGCATCAGAACTTTGTCTGTGGGCCCGACCCATGCGACCATTTCATATCATCCCATAGACCTATAAAGCATCGAACTCCGTCCTTGTGCTGGTATACACGTGACCGTTTCACGAATTCATTAGGTGCCCTAAAGGCGCCGAAGCTTTGTCCGTGTGACAGCCCACACGTGACATTTTTGCATAACAATTGGGTGTTCTTAGAATGCCCCAAGAAGAAGAAAATAGTAAAAGGGAACCATTCATACCATCATTTCATACATAATCACTCCATTCATTTCAAGCATTTTCAATGCCTTAATTTTCATGCCACATCACGTCATTCATTCACAACCCTAATACCTCCTGTCTACTCCCAAGCAGAATACACTAGAGCGACCTTGGACAAGATCCCAAGCTTCAAGGGCAGTTAGGAGACAGAGGGTAGTTGAGAGTGATAGTGATTCTGAGCATGGGGAAGGAGTGAATATGGCAGATCAGACACCAAGCATGGCTGATGTTTTAAAGGATTTCTTTAGATCCCAAGACTTCCGTGACATGTTGAAGGAAGAGATGCAGGCAGTTGTAAGGGAAGCTGGTGAGACCGGTGGCAGTGGAGCCGGGAAAGAAAAAGAGGCTGAGTCATCCCAACATGGTGGTGATGCTTCGGCTAGCCTTGAGAAGCTGCAGGAAATAGAAGCAACTATGGAACAGAGGATGAAAGCAAAATGTTCTGAGCTAGATGAAGTTATTGTTGGGATTTGTCACCGGAAATCACCCGATAAAAGTGGAAGAACACGGTGATTTCCTCAAATCTAGTCCCAGGAGCAATTGAAGTGGAAATTGAAAAACTTAAAATCAAATAGAAAGGGATTAATTTTCTTACCAGAAAATCTCTTTCTAGAGATGGATGACGACTGCAGAATTCAAAGTAGAATCCCTCCACTCTCACGTACATGAACGCCTAACGAATGCAACCCGTGCTAGTTTCGGAAAAATGAAACAATGGAGAGAAAGTGGCTAGAGAATTTCAGCTAGGGCTTAACCACTTGTGTTGGCCGAAATTTCTAACCCTAGGTATTTATACCTAGGGTTGGCCGAATTCCTTAGGGGAGGGAATTCAGGCCCATCTTGGCTCCTGTCTATTATGTGCGGGCTTCCATGTTTTAATTTAGGCCCAGTCTAATTTTAATTGTTCTGGTTTAAATTAATTTCAAGCCCAATTTTAATATACCCATGTATTTAATATATTACTCCAAGTAATATATTATTCACATCCAAATTAAAATTAGTTTGACAATTAATTTAATCCATCCAATTAAAATTAAATCTACACAAAATAAAATCATATGCAAACCCATACACATGAATAATTCCACCTAGGAAATAATTTCATAATTAATCCAATTAATCATGAAGAGCCAATTTAATATATTAATTTTATTATTATGACCAATCCAATTGATCTTTATAATATAATTAATATATACACACTCCTCCCTCCATTGTGTATACTCCAAGTATACACGAGATTCCTTAAGTCTGCATTCAGTCGTTCTATGTGTACGATCCCATGGGCCCATCTTTATGTTGGCAGTGGGCCTATGGCCCACAGACTGCAGTTGGGCTCTAGCAAGCCACTGCAGCCCCCAATTAAGATGGAGATAGTAGTCTAACTGATATCATAACCCTGTAGTTTAAACTTGTACATCCCATGTCATTGATATCGGTGTCCAACACAGAGGCATGGATTGATCACCCTCTTTTGTGTCCGGACACTAAGTATGCGACCTCACATGTAACACCATCATATGGTCAGGTCAAAGGATCCATACAAGTACTACACGAGAATCCATTGTGATACCATACCATGTGGATTACTCGTTTAGTGGATCTATCCAATACCATGCTTCCAGGCATGTACCCATTAACTTGGTTGACATCCCATGTCCAATGACCGGTAAGACACCGCCATACAACCAGGTTAATGATAGTCTATTGTTCCATTCATTCCCATGACCGGAACAGACTACGGATCTATTTATGGTCATATCGTTTACCCTATCCATGGTCTTACTACCAAGTGCATGACACTTGTCATCATGGATATAGATACGTCCATTGGATACTTCATTTAATATATTGCACAAGATCGATATAATAAATGAATTGATGCCTTTATTAATAACACAAATGAGTACAACACATAAATCCAATAAATGTATAGTACAAATACAAGGACCAATGCCTCGGGACTAGGGCATTTCCAACAGTTATGGCCCAGCTGAAGAAGGGGGGTCAATATCAGTGCTGAATCAAAGAAGGGTGTAAATGTTGATGCCATGATCAGTAAGGGCATCGAGACATTCCCTATTGGCTTTCAAGTGCCGAAAATCCCTACTTACCAAGGGATGGGCTCGCCGGAGGCCCATGTGAATCTGTATGCCCGAGTTATGCTTACGGCGGGTGCCACAAAGCGGCAGCTGATCAATTTATTCCCCACCACACTGGAGGGAGGTGCTTTAGGATGGTATAACTCACTGTCAGAGGAGGAACAATCTGATTAGGAAATATTGTCGGCAGCCTTCATTAAATACTACAGATTCAACACTAAAATCCAGGTGAAGCTGTATGATTTGGAAAGGGTGAAGCAGAAATTCAACGAGCCCTTTGATGAGTACTATCAAAGATGGATGAACAAGATGATCCTCCGAAAGAACCGCCCTGACAGAGACGAGCTTATACAGAAGCTCCTTGACGGTAGCAAAGACATTTTCAAGAACAACATGAAATTCCATCCCTTTAAGGAGCTCAGTGAGGTTTACAGTATGGCCATGAAGATAGAGAGGGATGAAGAGGAGAAACCAGTCGGTCACAAGGGAGGAAGAAGCACAGGGTACAGCTCAGGATATAGATCGACCGTAGCAGCTGGGTCTGGTAGTGGTTCTGGTTCAGGTTCCAGTGGCAAACAGGGGCAATCTTCAGAGGTGAAGCAGGTTGAAGTGGCTACTGTAAATCAGCAGCAAGGCAACCAGAATAGGGGTCCTGGAGGACAAGGCATATCGCCTTGGACTCTTCCTTTAGTAAAGATATTCGCCAAGTGTAGGAATGGCGGCCTGCTACAGTCTTTAAGGCCGTTTGAAAAGCCATCTGAAGCTGACAAAGATAACTTCTGCACTTATCATGTAGTGACAGGCCATCGAACCAACAATTGTTATAAGCTAAGGGATGCTATCCAGAAGCTTATTGACGAGGGAACGCTGTAAGAGCCAGCCAAACCTAGCACTAAAACCAACCCGCTGCCGGCATTCGAAAAGTGGGTCAACATGGTCCAGTCAGGGTTGCCGGCAAACTTTATATTTTTCCAAGTTCTTGAAGCGAACCTTACAATTCAGGCAGTGGCAGTAGGAGAACCCGAAGTGGAACTCGAATGTGAGAAAGGGAGGAATGTAAGGAGACCAAACCCATAAGTTTGAATGATCTCGACTCCGAAGACGAGTACGAAGAATTTGACAGAGGAGAGGCAGTTAAACTCCTAGCTGTTGAGAAGATGAAGATTCAAGAAGTGCAGCATGTGACCTGAAGTGGTAGGGTCTAGCAGTTGGCTGATCAGATGAAAGATAAAGCACCGATGAATGGGTCGGGCAGTACTTCGGCACCAGAAGGAGTTGAGAAAGAGGACCTAGTCATTTCCCAACTAAAGAAAACTCCTGCCCAAGCTAGCTTATGGCACTTGCTTCTGACCTCCAAGGAGCACAGGGCTGCTCTAGTAAAGAAATTATCAGAGATTGAAGTCTCCCCTATAGCTTCACCAGAGGCTATGTGCTGTTTGTTGGACAAAGTCCATGTTGGAAGTCCTGATATTGTATTCTCCGAGAAAGACATACCTGCTGAAGGGAAGGCCCACAATAAGGCTCTTTATGTCAGGGCGCATGTGAGGGATAAGGTAATGCCTTGCGTCATGGTGGATGATGGATCAGCATTGAATATCTGCCCACTAAAGATGTTGCCATTTCTGGGGCTGAATGAAGAAGTGTTAAAGAGATCCTTAACAGTCATTCGACATATGATGACTCTAAAAGAACGGTGATAGGGACATTTGAGGTGGAAGTAGAGGTTGGGCCAGTTAGGTCCACAGTTGCTTTTACGGTGATTGATATCCCAGTCACATTTTCCCTGTTGCTTGGAAGGCCCTGGTTCCATCCTTTGGGAGGTGTCCCTTCCACATTGCATCAAAAGATCAAGTTCTCTATGAACGGCAGAATTGTGACTGTTAAGGCGGATGCCCAATCGATGGTAGCTGCAGTGAATGAAGGAGGGGTTCCCCTTGGTGGATTTCAAGTTGCTGTAATTGAAGGGGAAGAGACCACGGATGCCCCTATGGTCCTTTATGAGAATTATATGCCGGAATGGCTATCCCGGTATCTGTATAAGCAGAACTTTGTCCCGGTAATGGGACTCGAATCAATTTCCAGGGGGTTCTGGAATTTAAAATTGACTCGGGAAAGTTGAAACAGTATGGCCTTGGCTATGTAAAGGGGCATCTAAGCGGAAGAATCTGAAAAAGGGCAAGAATGGAAAGATTATAATGAAGCCATTTCTGAAGGCAGGAGAAGGCCTTTATAAGGGTCAAGCTGAACCGGTGATGGTAGAAGGTGTCGAGTATCCTGGCTTTGAGATCTTTGCAGATGTAGTTGATTTTGACAAAAGCCAAGAAGAGCCAGTAGCCCATGTAATGGCGGAAGAAGCAACTGCTGAATCTGAGATTTTGTAAGGAGAATCATCTGAGGTGGTAGCAGAAGCCATAGAGGTGGCCGAGGAAGAAGATGAAAAGAAGACCTGTGCTGAAGCTACCGAAGTGATCTCGTGAGCTTTGACTACTGCATTAAGCGAAGCTTTTGGGAAATCAAAGGAGGGATTCGGCAAAGAATTAATGGCCAAAGTGAACTTAGACTCTGTGGTCGCTGAAATTGCCAAGATTATGGAAAAAGCTAAGATGCAAGCGACCGGAAAAGAAGCTGAGAAAGCTGCAGTCCTGGGTGATTCTCTAAAGGGGAGATGGAAGCTGATGAAGAACAAGGCCCTCCGCCTATGGAGGATGAAAATGATTTCGTTGTATCTATTTCTTCCATTTTCAATGTAACTGATGTACTTTATGATAAGTTCAATGCAATGAAATCCCAGTTTGCTTACTTGTGTGATGTTTATCTTGATAATTCTGTGCATGCATTTAAATCACCATCAAGCATATTTAGTGTACATGACACTGCATTGCATGAAATCAATATAAGTACAGATGAAACCCCTAAAATGGTACTCATTTCACACGAGCTAAAATCTAAGGAAGAGAAAGAATTAATAAAAATACTCCAAAAACATGTTAAAGCTTTCGCCTGGTCATATGAAGACATGACGGGTGTGGACACAGAAATAGCAGTGCACAAAATCCCAACGGACCCCAAGTTCAGACCGGTACAGCAGAAGTTGAGAAGAATAAGGCCAGAATGGGCTACGCTGGTGAAAGAAGAAGTAGCTAAATAGATAGATGCCAAGTTTCTCAAAGTGGTGGAGTATATGGAATGGCTAGCCAACATTGTCCCCGTGCCTAAAAAGGATGGAAGGGTCAGAGTATGCATCGACTACAGGGACCTGAATAAGGCATGTCCAAAAGATAACTTTCCACTGCCCCATATTGACGTTCTGGTTGATAGCGTAGCAAAAGTGGTAATGTACTCCTTCATGGATGGCTTTTCAAGGTACAACAAGATTCTAATGGATGTGATCGACAAGGTGAAACCATTGTTCATCACAGAGTGGGGGTACTTTCTGCTACAGAGTAATGCCCTTTGGATTAAAAAATACCGGTGCCACTTATCAGAGGGCTGTCACAACTCTGTTGCACGATATGATCCATAAAGAAGTCGAAGTGTATGTCGATGATATGCTTGTTAAATCAACCACCCGGGAGGAACATCCTGTTATCCTGGATAGATTTCTAATACGCATTAGAGAGTACAACTTGCGACTCAACCCCAAGAAGTGCATATTCGGGGTCACATCAGGGAAGCTATTGGGCCATGTAGTCAGCTAGAGGGGGATAGAAATGGACCCAGAAAAAATGAAGGCCATCCAAGATATGCCAGCTCCAAAAACGGAAAAGGAAGTCAGATCATTCCCGGGTTCCTTATAGTATGTCAGACGCTTCATAGCATGGTTGACTTCCACTTGTGAACCAATCTTCAAGCTATTAAAGAAAGATCAGCGGATTGTGTGGCATGACAAGTGTCAATTGGCATTCGAGAAGATCAAGCCTAACCTGACAAAGCCACCAGTATTGAGTCCTCTAATTCCAGGAAAGCCTCTGATTTTGTATTTGGCAGGTGAAGAATCCTCTATAGGGGCAATGCTTGCATAAGAACAAGATGGCAAGAAGGAATATCCTATCTACTACCTTAACAAGAAATTGCTAGAGTACGAAGCCAAGTACACACTGGTGGAGAAGACATGTGTGGCGATGATTTGGTTGACCAAGAAGCTACGCCATTATTTCCAATCCTACAAGATACAAGCCGTGGCTAAGGTGGATCCAATAAAGTATCTCTATGAAGCACTAGCATTGGTTGGGAAGTTTTCCAGGTGGTTGTTACTTTTGTTTGAATTCGACATCGAGTACATCACGAAGAAAACCATTAAAGGGCGAGCTGTGGTAGAGTTTCTGGCAAACAACCTAGAATCAGATTACACAGAAAATCTGGAATTCCCTGATGAGCAATTAGCCATGGTGGAAGTGAAAAGATGGGTCGTGTGCTTCGATAGGGCTGTGAATAGAAAGGCGCTGGAATCGGGGTACTTGTAGCAACACCGGATGGTGAGATTATTCCTTTATCCAAGAGGCTGATCTTTCCTATAACCAATAATAGGGCAGAATATGAAGCATGCTTATTTGGAATGGAGGCTCTATTAACCTTAGGGGCAAATGATGTCTTAATTGTCGGTGATTCACTTCTAGTGATAAGGCATGCTCAGGGTGAGTGGGAGCTGAAAGAAGAAGCCTTGCGGCCTTACTTGGAGCTGCTACAGTTCAGAAAAGGTTTATTCGACCAGTGTGAATTCAGACACACCCCCAGGGATGAGAATAAGATGGCTGATGCATTAGCGACTTTGTCCTCCATGTGGGAAAATCTAGAGGAAACACAAGTACAACCATTTGTCATAGCCACTTCCAGACATCCTTGCTTCGAAGTGCACGAAGTGATGGAATTATCAGCTGAAGAAAAGCCATGGTTCTTTGACATCTACCAATATGTTAAGGAGGGTAGGTATCCCGAAGAGGCCAGTGCTGCTGATAAGTTGACACTAAGAAAGCTGGCTAGTCAATTTAGAATCTTCGAGGACAAGTTATACAAAAGAACAACACATGGAGTCCTTTTGAGGTGTCTAACAGAGCAAGAAGCAGAAGAAGTGATGCAGCAAGTACATGCAGGATCCTGTCGGCCACATATGAATGGACTTGCCATGGCCAGGAAGATCATGAGACAAGGCTACTTCTGGATGACGATGCAAACAGATTGTATAAGAAAAGTGAAGAGATGTCATGAATGTCAGATCTATGCAGACATTAGTCATCTTCCCCCACTCGAACTTCAGAATCTAGCATCTCCTTGGCCATTTACAGCATGGGGGATAGATATGATTCGTGAAATTCATCCAGTTGCATCTAATGGGCACAGATTCATAGTTGTAGCAATTGATTATTTCTCCAAATGGGTCGAAGCAGAATCCTTCACTATTGTGGCAGCCAAGCAAATGGTCAAGTTTATCTAGAAGATCATCTTCACTCGGTATGGGATTCCTCACCACATAGTAACTGACAATGGAGTACAGTTTCAAGGAGCAACAGCTGAGCTACTTGCAGAACATGGTATTGAACATCATAAGTCTTCTCTATACAGGCCTCAGGCTAATGGTGCAGTGGAAGCAGCTAACAAGGCAATAAAGAAGATCTTATCAAAGATGGTAGCCACTTACAGAGATTGGGCCGATAAACTACCTTATGCTCTTTGGGGTTACAGAACTAGTGTCAGAACGCCGACAGGAGAAACTCCTTATGCCTTGGTATATGGAATGGAAGCGGTATTGCCAGTGGAAATAGAACTTAAGTCACTTAGAGTTGCCCTGGAGGCTCAACTGCCAGAGACTGAATGGGTTCGAGCCAGATATGAACAATTGGCAGCACTAGATGAAAGGCGACTGAGGGCACTGGATCATCTTCAGATGTACCAGTGCAGAATGGCCAGAGCCTATAATCAGAATGTGAAGTATTCCAAACGGCAGTTGAAAACAGGTGACTTGGTTCTAAAGCAGCTAAGGCCTTCAAATGTCGATGTTAGGGGCAAGTCTAGGAAGGGCCCTACATGGTAAAGAAGGTGCTATCAAAAGGCACTGTCAGCATCATGGACATGGATGGAAATGAGTTCACTAATCCTATCAACCAGGACAGGCTAAAGCTTTATCATATATAAAAAAAAATCTGTTAGGCTGAAAACTCGAAAACAGCGGTCTAGGCAAAAATTAAGACACGAGAGAAAATAATCAGTCGGAAAACCTGAAAAGGACGACTGATGACGGGTTCTGGCTCAGTGTGGAATTTGTACCATTTAGGAACCAACTTGTTTCAAATGTACTCATTTTGACTTCATCAATAAAGTGAAGTGTTTGTTTAAATATATTTGCATGGTTATGACAAATGCACAAGTAAAGTTGTCTTGCATAAACATACATTTAAAGAAAGCACTTTGCATTCGACTGATTGAAATCGTCGCATTATTTAAAAGTGAAAATGTATTAAATACATGCAATTTGAAATCTTTGTCGACCTCTAAGATCCAGTTCATCTTCCTAAAAAAGCAATAAAATGGTCATGGTGACATCTCAATCATCTTAAAAAAAAAAAAAAAAAAAAAAAAGAGAGAGAGAGAGCTCGCTGAGGTGAAAACCAAAAAGGCACCTTAGGCAAAAATTAGAGCAGCCCGCTAAGCTGAAAACCCATATTGGGCAGTTTAGGCAAAAGTTAGGGCATATGAAGAGCTCGCTAAGGTGAAAACCGAAAAGGCACCTTAGGCAAAAATCAGAGCAGCTCGCTGGGCTGATAACCCATATTGGACAACCCAGGCAAAAATTAGAGCACTTACAAACTCATAATTTCCCCACAAAGCAGGAGAAGCATAATGTCCCCAACATTCCCCATAGAAGTCATCACATCAACTCCCTATAGAGTCATCACGTAATTCCCCAGCGAAATCTACATAAAGAACACCATAATTGTTTCCCCAATCGAGTTGCCATACTCTTCCCCAGCGGAATCTCTGTAAGGAACGCTATGATTATCTCCCCAGCAGTATCATACATCCCTAGCAGTCACCTCAATCCTTCGAAATCCACTAAGCAAAGCCCCCGAAGAAAGCACAATTGACCAGGGGCAACATATCTCTCTCTAGCGGAAGGTGGAAACATCAAATGATGGAAAATGCATACACATACATATGCATCATCATGCATTCATACATTACATACATCAATCATTTATCCCCATCTAGTCTTCATTCTTCATCGAAGGGGCAAAAGTTTTTGTTTAAAAATCTCTCGATCAAGGAATGAAGACTTGTTATCTTAAGTGCAGGAATTCATCGTCCCCAGCTTCAATTCTTCAGCAGATCCACCTCGAGTAATGTGAACTCGATATCGGCCCAGATCAGCTTCATCTATTTCCCCATCAAAGCTCACCTCGGGTAATCTAGACCCAGTATCGGCTTATTTCACCCTCCATTTGCCTCGGGTAACCTAGACCCGGTATCGGCCAATCCACAATCCATCTTCCTTTGCCTTAGGTAACCTAGACCCGGAATCGCCTAAACCGCAATTCACCCTTCATTTGCCTCGGGTAACCTAGACCCGGTATCGGCCAATCCGGAATCCATCTTCCTTTGCCTCGGGTAACCTAGACCCGATATCGGCTAAACCGTAATTCACCCTTTATTTGCCTCGGGTAACCTAGACCCGGTATCGGCCAATCCGTAATGCATCTTTTTTTGCCTCGGGTAACCTAGACCTGGTATCGGCTAAACCGCAATTCACCATTCATTTGCCTCGGGTAACCTAGACCCGGTATCAGCCTATCCACATCAACTTCGCCTCGGGTAACCTAAACCCAATATCGGCTTATTTCCTCCCCAGTATCGCCTCGGGTAACCTAGACTCGGTATCGGCTTATCTCATCAGAAGGTTCATTCCAGTGTTCGCGGCGCTTTGATGTGCGCTCTCAAATTCATCATCTCAGGTGTTGTAAACCTAGAGCTAGGTGTCGAATTTGATCACGTGAGGGGCAGCTGTAAGCGCTGGAATTTTCTATACTTAAAAAAAATGTGGTCATACGAGTGTCCTTACAGTCGTACGGCTGTAATATCGGAAAAGTTACAAGAGCCCATACCTCTGCTGTAGAAAATAAAGGAGAGAGGGAGGAGCATTAATTGCTCCGTTCTTGCAGCAAGTAAGCCGAAAAAAGCAGAGATAAAAAAGAAGAAAGGGAAGGGAGAAAGGCTAACTTGATTTCTGGTGAAAAGGATTAGAGAGAGAAAGGAGAAAAGAGAGAAGGAAAAGAAAGAACAAAAAAAGAAACTCAAAAAATTCTTTTTTTCCTCTTCTATTTTCTTTAGTTCTTAGAATTAGGACTAGAACTTGCCAGAAATCCTTAGGTTAATCAATTAACTTCATGAACAAATCAAAATCACGGACTTAAATCATTAGAATCCTAAGCATTTCGGATTTTTTGGACATAAAGCTTCCTCTCCCAATTTCAACGGAAAAGTGCGCATTTGTTTGCATTGGAGTGACGCCAGGGGTCAAATCGACTTGGATTAGCTCCTAAAAAGGTAGACACTCCTTTTCTTTTCACTTTTTCTTGCTTTCTGGGTGTTTGGAGTGAATTTTTGTGCATTTTCTGCTGTGTTTTCGCGCTTCTGTTTCTGGAAATTAAGAACAGTCGCACGACTGTTCTTGGATTTGATGAACAGTCATACAACTGTATATACAGTCGTACAAGTGTTCTTAATTTCCAGGTAGTTTTTCTTTAATTTTAATTCAAAATAAAATTTTGGCGAAATCTTGATTTTGGGCCGTTTACAGTCGCACGACTGTAGTTATAGTCGCACGACTGTAACCCTCGTTCCAGAATCAGAATTTCAGTTTTTATCCCCAAAAATTTCCAAAAATCCTTAAAAATTCAGAGAACCCCAAGAATCATCAAAATGAAATTTGTTGTGTGCATTCACGACCGTAGATTCAATTTTCAGTAAAATTGCATTTAGAACAATTCAACGACGGAGACCCGGTTCTCCCGAAAACCGACCCACCTTAAATATAAAAATGCATGTAAACCAGAAAAATTGTTTTCAAAATGATTTTCCCATAAAAACCAAAATACAGTGATGTTTCAAAATGTTTTTCAGGTCTAACCGGGCCAGCTAGCCGAGCCAACTCGGTTATCCCCTAAATGCATGCCCCCAACTCTTCCAATTCTATATATTTGAGTCCTAATTGTGGCGTGCCGTATAAATTGTGCTAACCCTTGTTTTGCAGCTTTTATTTATTTTTATTTTTATTTTTATTTGTATTTTAATAGAATTAATCGTGTATTTAGGTGGTTGTAATTATTTTTAGATTCTCGTGTATTCTAGGCGATTGTATAAGTGAGGCGAGAGTTTTTATTTTTCCATTCGATTTGGTTGTAGGTCAATTAATATTTATTTCTTTTCTTTATTTTTGTATTATATATTTGTATGTGCGTTGTACGCCTTTTATATTCAATAAAATTGACTTTAGATTTTGAAATACAATTTTGAGAACATTGGCAATATTTACTTTAATTAGACACGAAATAAGGGACTTGTCCAGACCCGAATCTCTGGATAGTGTAGCGACCATTCGTCCGGTTCAGCTACCTAAAGAATTTCCCCGTTGAGCTGAGCCGTGTGGCGACTCTACAATATTCATCGAGACTTAGGTCTCGGTTCTTTTATGCATTAATTCCATTTAATTTTTGAAACCGCTTTTCCATTCATAAAAACCCCACGCGAGGGAGGGGCCCGCATGAGATCTAGGCGCCCCTTCAGCAAGGGAGTCTCGCGTCACGTCAAAAACACATCGTCCGCTCACAGCAGTTCAGCTGTTGCACCTTGAAACTGCACTCCGTTGTCAGTCACAACATGTTGGGTAATTCCATATCGAGCAAAAATGTTCTTCTAGATGAACTTAACCATCTGATTGGCTGTTACACTAGCGTAGGATTCTGTCTCCACCCATTTTGAGAAGTAGTCGACTGCCACGACTATGAATCTGTGTCTATTAGACACTGCAGGATGAATTTCACCGATCAGATCTACTCCCTTTGCTGAAAATAGCCAAGGAGATGCCAAATTCTGCAGTTCGAGAGGCGAAAGATGAATGATGTTAGCATAGATCTGACACTCATTACATCCTTTTACGTTTCTTATACAATCAGCCTGCATAGTCATCCAGAAGTACCCTTGTCTCATTATCTTCCTGGGCATAGTGAGTCCATTCATATGTGGCCTGCAAGATCCCGCATGTACCTGCTGCATCACTGTTTCTACCTCCTGCTCTGTTAGGCATCTTAAAAGAACACCATTTGTTGTTCTCTTGTATAGCTTATCTTTAAAAAATTCTAAACTAACTGGCTAGTTTTCTTAATGACACCTTATCAGCAGCACTGGCTCCCTCTGGGTATCTTCCTTCCTTTACATACTGGAAAATGTAAAAAAAAAACATGGCTTTTCTTCAGCTATCAATTCCATTACTTCATACACTTCAAAGCAGGGTTGTTTGGAAGTTGCTATAACCAGTGGTTGTACTTGAGTTTCTTCTAGGTTCTCCCACATAGAAGATAGTGTTGCTAGCACATCAGCCATTTTGTTCTCATCCCTGGGGACATGTCTGAATTCACATTGGCCAAATAACTCTTTTCTGTACTGCAGCATATCCAAGTAAGGCCGTAAGGCTTCTTCTTTCAGCTCCCATTCGCCTTGAGATTGCCCAATCACTAAAAGTGAATCTCTGATGATCAAGACATCATTTGCCCCTAGAGTTAATAGAGCTTCCATCCTGAACAAGCACGCTTCATACTCTGCTCCATTGTTGGTTATGGGAAAATCCAATCTTTTCAATAAAGGGATGATTTCACTGTCCGGCGTTGCTATGATTACCCCAATTCCAGCACCCTTTCTGTTCATAGCACCATCGAAGCACACAACCCATCTCTTTACTTCCACCATGGCTAGCTGTTCATCTGGGAACTCCAGATTCTCAGTGTAATCAGATTCTAGCAGTTGATTTGCTAGAAATTCTGCTACGGCTCACCCTTTGATGGTTTTCTTGGTGATGTACTCAATATCAAACTCTGATAAGAGTAACAGCCACCTAGATAATTTCCCAACTAACACTGGTGCTTCATATAAATACTTCATCGGGTCCACCTTGGCCACGGCTTGCACCTTGTATGACTGGAAGTAATGGCGCAGCTTCTTGGTCAGCCAGATCATTGCCACACATGTCTTCTCCACCAGTGTGTACTTGGTTTCATACTCCAGCAGTTTTTTGCTGAGGTAGTAAATAGGGTACTCCTTTCTATCATCTTATTCTTGCACCAACATTGCCCCTACGGAGGAATCTTCAACGGCCAAGTATAAGATCAAAGGCTTCCCTGGAATTGGTGGACTCAGAACTGGCGGATTTACCAGATAAGCCTTGATCTTCTCAAATGCCAGCTGACACCAGTCATCCCATACAATAGGCTGATCCTCTTTAGCAGCTTGAAAATTGGCTCACAAGTGGAAGTCAATCTTGCTATGAAGCGACTGATTGTAAGAAGCCCAAGAATGAATGGACTTCCTTCTCTGTTTTTAGGGTCGGCATGTCTCGAATAGCTTTGATTTTGTCTGGGTCCATTTCTATTCCCCTCTGGCTGACTACATGACCTAATAGCTTCCCTGATGTGATGCCGAATATGCACTTCTTCGGGTTAAGTCACAAGTTATACTCTCTAATGCTTGTAAGAAATCTATCCAGGATAGCACGATGATCTTCCCGGGTCATTGATTTATCAAGCATATCATCGACATACACTTCGACTTCTTTATGTATCACATCATGTAGCAAAGTTGTGACAGCCCTTTGATAAGTAGCTCCAGCATTCTTTAACCCGAAGGACATTACTCTGTAGTAGAAAGTACCCCACTTTATGATGAATGACGTCTTCACCTTGTCTATCATATCCATCAGGATCTAGTTGTATCCTAAAAACCCATCCATGAAAAAATACATCGCCGCTTTTGCTGCACTATCAACCAGGACATCAATATGAGGCAGTGGGAAGTTATCCTTTGGGCATGCCTTATTCAGGTCCCTGTAGTTGACACACACTCTGACCCTTCCATCCTTTTTAGGTACCGGGATGATATTGGCTAGCCATTCTGTATATTCCACCACTTCCAGGAACTTGGCATCTATCTGCTTAGCCACTTCTTCTTTCACCAACGTAGCCCACTCTGGTCTCAATCTTCTTAGTTTCTACTTCACTGGCTTGAACTTCAGGTCCGTTGGAATCTTGTGCACTGCTATATTGGTATCTACACCCAGCATGTCTTCATAAGACCAAGCAAAAGCTTTAACATGGTTTTACAATATTCTTGTTAATTCTCTCTCTTCTTCGGGTTTTAGATCATGTGAAATGAATACAATTTTGGGATTTCCATCTATACTTATGTTGATTTCATGCAATGCAGTGTCATGTATGCTAAATATGCTTGATGGTGATTCAAATGCATGCACAGAATTATCAGGATAAACATCACACAAGTAAGCAAACTGAGATTTCATTGCATTGAACTTGTCATAAAGTACATCATTTATACTGAAAATGGAAGAAATAGATACAGCAAAATCATTTTCATCCTCCACAGGTGGAGGGCCTTGTACTTCTTTAGCTTCTACTTTCATCTTTAGAGCATCATCCGGGTCTGCAACCAGTTTGGCCTCTTTTTTAGCAATAACACTAGTCTCCTCACTTTCAGCCACCTGTGCCTTAGCCTTTTCCATGATCTTGGCTATCTCAGCAACCACAGAATCCAAGTTTACCTTGGCCATCAGCTCTTCGCCAAACCCTTCTTTGGACTTCCTGAATGCCTTGCTTAAGGTAGCAGTCAATGCACCTGAGATTACTTCTACAGCTTCATCACAGGCTTTCTTTTCATTTTTCTCTTTGACCACCTCCACTACTCTTGCCACCACTTCAGGCAGCTCACTTTGTAGAACAATAGACTTAGCAACTACCTCCTCTACCACCATGGGGGTTAGTGGTTCTTCCCGGCTTTTCTCAAAGTCTACAACATCAGCAAATATTTCAAAGCCGGGATATTCAACATTTCTGACCTTTATTGGTTCAGCCTGGCCATTGTATAGCCCTTCTCTTACCTTTAAGAATGCTTTCATCATAAGCTTACCATTCTTGCCCTTTCTCGGGTTCTTCTGGTCAGACGTCTCCTCTGTATACCCTAGCCCGAATTGCTTTGGCTTTCCTGAGTCAATGTTAAACTCAGGTACCCCTTGCAGGTTGATTCCAAGTCCCATGCCCGGGAGAAAGTTCTGTTTATGCAAATATCTAGATAGCCACTCCGGCATATAATTTTCATAAATGACCATTAGAGCGTCTGTAACTTCCTCTACCCCGACCATGGCAACTTGGAACCCGCCACACGGTATGGTCTCCTCACTAATACAACAATAACAGACTGAGAATCTACCTTGACCATTACGATCTCTCTACCCATTGAAAACTTGATCTTCTAGTGCAAAGTGAAGGGACACCCCCCAACGGGTGGAACCATGGCCTCCCTAACAGCAGGGAGAAAGTGACTGGAATGCCAATCACAGCAAAGTTGATCGTCAACTTGACTGGTCCCACTCCCACTTCAGCTTTAAATGTCCCAATTACAGTACTCTTGCAATCATCATGGGCCCTGATCATAGTAAAGGACTTTTTCAAACCACCTTTGGTCAGGCCCAAAAATGGTAACATCTTTAGCGGACATATATTCAGGGCAAATCCATCATCTACCATTACACATGGCATTACCTTGTCCATCACATGGGCTCTGATATAGAGGCCTTATTATGAGCCTTCCCCTCGCTGGGTAGATCTTTTTCAAAGAAAATAATGTCAGGAGACCCAGAATGGATCCTATCCAACAGACCGCACATGGCCTCGGGAGATGCAATGGGAGAAATCTCGATCTCCGACAACTTCTTCACTAAGGCCGCCCTATGCTCCTTAGAGGTCAAAAGTAGATGCCAAAAACTAGCTTGTGTAGGGGTTTTCTTCAACTGAGAGATAACCAGATCTTCTTTCTTAACCCCCTCCTGTGGTGATGTACTACCAGATCTAGTCATCGGAGCCTTGTCTTTCACTTGGGCCGCTGGTTGATATACCCTACCACTTCAGGTCAGATTCTGCACTTCTTGAATTTTTAGCTTCTCGATAGATGGTGGCTCAACTGCATCATTCCTGTCAAAATCTTCATATTCGTATTTCGAGTCAAGGTCATTCAAGCTTATCGGCTTGATTTCTTTCTGTTCTGCCTGCCCCTTACTTTTTGATTCTACTTTGGCTTCACCAATTGCTATAGCCTGAATAACAGGATTCGCTTGAAGGACTTGAGCAAAGATAAAATTGGCAGGCAATCCTAAATGTACCATATTAACCAGCTTTTCAAACGCCGGCAACAGGTTAGTCTTTGTGCTGGGCTTAGAGGGCTCCTGCAAAAATCCCTTCATCAATTAACTTTTGAATTGCATCCCTCACCTTGTAACAATTATTAGTTATGTGCCCTGTCACAACATGATACATGCAGAAATTATCTTTATCTGCAACAAAGGGCTTTTCAAATGGCCTTAGGGACTGCAACAACCCTCCATTTCTACACTTTGCAAAGATTTTGACCAACGGGAGAGTCCAAGGAGATATACCATGTTCTCCTAGATTCTGGTTCTGATTGTTTTGTTGCTGGGTCACCATGGTGACCTCGACCTATTTTAGTTTTGAAGACTACCCCTGTTTGCCCCAGAACCTGAGCCAGATCCACTACTAGACCCGGCCGCAACTGTCGACCTATGCCCAGAGCTAAAGCCTGAACTCCTGCCACCTTTATGGCTTGCTACTTTCTCTTCCTCATCACGCTCGATCTTCATAGCCATGCTGTATACTTCACTAAGCTCACTAAATGGATGGAACTTCATATTGTTCTTGAAGATGTCCCTATTGCCGTCAATCAGCTTCTGTATTAATTCATCTTCATCAGGGCAATTTTTCAAAAGGATCATCTTATTCATCCATCGCTGGTAATATTCATCAAAGGGCTCGTTGGGCTTTTGCTTGATTCACTCTAAGTCATACAGCTTCACCTGAATCTTGGGGTTGAATCGATAGAGCCTCCCAATCTGACTGTTCTTCCTCCGACAAAGAATTGTACCAACCCAAAGCTCCTCCCTTAAGTGTACTTGGGAAGAGATTAATCAACCGTTGCTTAGTGGCGCCCACTGTCGGTATGACCCGGGCATAGAGATTCACATGGGCCTCTGGGGAACCCATTCCTTTGTAAGAATGGACCTTTGGCACTTGAAAGCCAATAGGAAAAGTTTCGATGCCTTGGCTGATCATGGCATCAACATTAACCCCTTTCTTGGATTCAAAACTGACACTGGCCCCTTTCTTCAACTGGGCCATAACTTCATCTAACTCAGAGCATTTTGCCTTCATTTTTCTTTCCATAGCTGCCTCAATTTCCTACAGCTTCGCCAGACTAGCCGAGGCATCACCCTCTTGCTGGGATGATTCAGCCTCCTTCTCCTTTCCTGTTCAGCTACCACCAGTTTTCCCGGCTTCTCTCACTATAGCCTGCATTTCTTCCTTAAGCATATCACCGAAATCCTGTGATCTCAGGAAATCCTTCAAAGCATCAGTGAGACTCAATATTGGATTAGCCATCTCAACTTCTTCCTTAGAATCAGAGTCACTTTCCATTTCAACTGCTTTTCGTTTGCCAACAACCCTCAAAGCCTGAGATCTTGTCCAAGGTTGCTCCAGCTTATTCTGCTCGATGTCATACGGGAAACGTTTAGGGTCAATGAACGGGTGGAATGATGGCATGAAGAGTGAGACATTGAAAGTGCTTATGATAAATGGATGGAATGATGTTGTGCGTGAAATGACGATAAAAATGATTTCCACATGTTATTTTATTTTCTTTTTGGGACATTCCAAGAACACCCAATGCTATGCAAAAAGATCGCATGTGAACCATCACATGGACAGGGTTTCGATGCTTTGTAGGTCTATGAGATGACATGAAATGGTCGCATGGGACCGCCTCACGGATAGAGTTCAGATGCTTTTGAGGCATATGATATGAAATGATGTTATAAGAAAGTCATGTGTAATAGGAGACACGGATAGAGGTTCGACGTTTGGGGAACACCTTTTATGATTTAGTAATGTTATGAAATGTACTTATATGTGTTCTAATCTGGCACTCGGGGAGCGCTTTGAATAATGTGATAATGTCATGAAGTGATCCGATGTGGACCACGGTGTCACATGATATGTATGATAAATGAGCATGGTGTCATGAAATGCCTCGTGTAAATCATCACACGGAAATAGATCTAGGACCATTGTGGTCTCTATTGAATGAGATGATTTGGTGGAATGGCCGAATGTAATCCGGTGCATTGGCAGAACACGGGTAGTTTTAGGACTCCCGATATGTTATGAAATGATATGATTGTGATGGGTACCCTTAGAATGTCCTCAATTTAAATGAGATGAGATGATATGGATGCTTATGTCACACAAAATGCAAATGGCTGCACAAAGATGTGATTAGGATGCATGACACACATAATGATGATGTGTATGCTTTGTGAAAATATTTTAACACACAAATATAATGTTATGGCTGTAAAAGAAATGATTACTATGAATGGCACACGGATGATTTAATGTTTTCACACACAATAAATAAAATACAAGTGGCTACACAAAAGACGTGAGTTAATGTCACACAAATGATTTGTGTATGGTATGTCATGTGCGTGTATATGGCGATGATGGTATGTCATGGGATGGCGAGAAACACATAGCACATGAAGCGTATTCTTCCAACCTTATTCCTCCAAACGTGGTCAATTTTTGAGAAAATTGTAACCGAGTCCTAGGAGGGGTTCTCTTCGATCATCAACCGGGGATGATGAGGGTGCGATTTTACAGAATTCACACAATTTATTTTGGTATCCTATGGGAATCCAACTAAGGTTGCCTATATGAGTTCGGTCCAAGTCGGGTTAAAATCAAGGCTCCCATAGCAAAATATACTCCTCACTTCTCCCCACTCAAGGGTCCAAACAAAGGGGTTCGTACGAGGCTATGGGTGGTGTTTCGTATCCGTGCCCCTAAGACCATGAAGAACATAGGCGACACTTCAACAATTCATCGGGCTAAAATTGGATACTTAACCTAATGCAAGGATGTCTAAACCAAAGAATGCAAACCATACAAGAATCATCCACCTTATTTTGATTAGACACTTTTCAGGGCTTGTCAAAATTCTTTTAAGTTTTTGAGAAAAATTTTGTAAGATTTCCCCAGCGGAGTCACCACTGTGAGTGGATGACGTTTTCAACAGAACGTGGACCCTTTCGGAAGGGAGCCTCGAGATCGGGCAACCCTCCCTCGCGTGGGGTTTTTTATAATGAAATTCATTTTTGGGAAATTAATTACATCATAAAAGAACTGATAGTATAGGAGTCACCACCCGGCTCAGCTCAACTGGGAAATTTATAGCATAGTTGAACCGGACGAACGGCCGCTACACTATCCAGAGATCTAGGTCCGGACAAGTCCTTTATTTTGTGTCTAATCAAAATAAAATTGGCCAATGTTCTTAGACAGTATTTTACAATTCTAACACCCATTTTTATTAACAAAAGGCATGCACCGTACACACAAATAAAATAAAATAAACTAGTAAATAATTAAATTATTACAACCCGATCGAATGAAAATAAAATAAAAAAACTCTCGTCCTCACCTTACAAATGCCTAAAATACATGATTTATCTAGGAAGTTACATCCGCCTAGAATACACGGATTAATCTATTAATTAGATCAAAATGGAAAAATAAAATAAACTAAAAGCTGCAAAACAGACGGTTAGCACAATTTATAGCACACCACAAATAGAACTCAAACAAGACAGGATTGGGAATTTAGAGTTCGGGGGCATGCATTTAGGAGGTAACCTGGTCGGCTCGGCTAGCCGGCCCAATTAGACCTAGAAAACATTTTGAAATGTCCCTGTGTTTTGGTTTTGTGAGAAAATCATTTTTGAAAACGTTTTATTTTCCGACTTATTTTAATTTAGCATGTGAGGTGAGTCGGTTTTCGGGTGAATCAAGTCTCCGTCGTTGTATTGTTCTAAATGCAATAACATTGAAAATTAAATCTCAGGTCGTGAATGCACACAATAAAATTCATTTTTGATGATTTTCTAATTTTTCTGAATTTTTATGATTTTTAGGAATTTTTGGAGATAAATCTGGAAATTCTGCCCCTGGACGGAGGTTACAGTCATGTGACTGTAACTACAATCGTGCGACTGTAATTACAGTTGTGCAACTGTAATCCTTCCATTTACAGAAAATCACAAAAATTTTATTTAAATGAAACTAAAAGGAGCGGAAATCAAGAACACTCGTACGATTGTAATTACAGTCGTACGACTGTTCTTCAACACAAGAATAGTAGTACGGCTGTTCTTGAATTCCAGAAACAGCAAAACCAAAAATTAAACTTTTATACACAAAAACACACCAAATCACCCAGAAAAAGCAAGAAAATGAAGGTTTGAAATATATTTACCTTTGTGGCGCTGATCCACCGTAGGATTGACCGCTAGAAACACCCTAATCACCTCTAAATTACTTCTTTTTCCTTGTGTTAAGGTTCCCAAAACCAAGTCCAAAAATCTCCAAAATGTCAAGGATTTAGGGAATTTTAAGTCCGAAATTGATTAAGTTTAGAGTGTCCAGTTATTAACCTATTGATTTCTAACAAGTTTTAAACTTTAACACCTAAGAATTAAAAGAAAAAGAGGAGAAAAAGATGATTTTTGTTTGGTTTTGCTTTTTCTCTCCTTTTTCTCCAATTTTCTCTCAATTTCTCTCTCTAAACCTCTCCAATTTCAGCCTTAAAAAGTCCTTAACTTCTCTCCCCTTTTCCTTCTTATTTTCCTCTCTTTGCTTGCTGCAGAATTGGGCATTAATTGCCCCTCCCATCAATCCAATTCTTTTATGTCACAAGGTATGGGCTGTTGTACCTACTCCACGCCTACAGTCCCATGACTGTAATATAGCCCCATGACTGTAATTACAGTTGTGGCACCTTTTTTTTTAAGTTCATAAAATTCCGGTGCTTACAGGAGTGCTCATCATAGAGGTCGGGAAAAACTCATGCTCACAACGTGCTTCTGAGAGCTAGAGTTGGATGAGCATTCATCTTTCCACCTCAATGATCCGTACATCCTTCCGTCATCCACCTCGATTCTAGTTTTCTCTAAACTTTCTCTTTACTATGTTTTCCTTAATTCTTTTGTGTTATTAGTTTAGTAATGAACTAGTTCCACCATAGGTAAGGTTATGGTGGATCTTAGCATTTGTTCCATGTAACTACTTTAATGTTTAATGCAATCTAATTCGCATTATTTTCCAATGATTATGTTGTGTATGCTTAATGCTTTGGATGCATGACCATCAATTCCAATGTTCATAGTTAATTTATAACTGACCAAAGGATTAGATTAACATAATCATACAACATGACTTTTGCATAACCATTGCTCTAGTGGCTCACTAGTTAGTGCTAGGATTTCCTGGGTTTAATGCTTCCTTTCATGACCGCTTAGAACTGAGAGGTTTAAGCGTTTAGGTTAAGGATTAGAATTGATATCCCTAACCAGTGTTAATTATTTTTGGAAATCGCCATCTTGGAATTTAATCGGATTAGTTGCATAACTTAAAATATTACTAGAATTAATGTTAAGTGAAACCGGACGCCTTAGTTAGATTTCTCGTTGAATTTCTCACATACAACCTTGTTTCATTCTTAGTTTTAATTTAATTGTTTTTAGTAGTAAATTTAATTCACAAACCAAAATCAAGAATTTTATTCTCTCCACCTAGGTTAATAAAAATCTGACTATATATAGGGTTAGCATACTTAGTCTTCATAGGATCAACATCCTTCTTACTCTGTATTGCTTGAGCAATGAAGTTCACTTGCTTCTATAGTGTGTGTATTCATTACGCATTAGTGGATGAGCTGAATAGTGTCCTATAGGCATACCGAACTAAGTGAGCAACGGGAGAAACACCTTTTGCCATGGCATATGGAGTCAAGGCAGTTATTTCGGTGGAAATTGAGTCCCCCAATGACAAGGTCTTATACTAAAATGAGGCATAGAATGACATCAACATCTACTTCCATCTTAATTCTTTGGAAGAAAGAAGGGACCGAGCCTACATCCTCATGGCTGCTTATTAGAACCGTGTAGCAAGGTACCACGATAGGAAGGTTAAGGTGGTATCTTTCCAGCAAGGAGACCTAGTGCTTAAAGATGTCGAGACCTCCCAAGCACAGGAACGAAAAAGAAAAGTTAGCAGTCAAATGGGAGGGGCCCTACCGGATCGAGAAGGCCATTGGCCCAGCCACATACTATTGGGAATGCCCTAGTCCTAAGGCATTGGACCTTGTTTTGAATCATACATTGTTAGACCGTTTGTGGATTGATGTATTATATGTTGTTTTTAATATATAAAGGCATAATCTATTTAATTTATATCTTGTGCAATAAATATAAATAGAGTATCCAATGGTCATATGTATATCCATGCTGTCAAGTGTCATGCACTTCGCAGTGAGACCATGGATAGGGAAACGATATAACCATAAAGCCACCATTGTCTGTTCCAGTCATGGGAATGAATGGAACGTAAGACTACCATTACCTTGACTGTATGACGATATCTTACTGGCCATAGTACATGGAATGTCAATCAGGTATACGGGGACATGTAATGGGACATGGTACTAGATAAATCCACTAATGAGATATCCACAGGCCATAGTATCACAAGTGATTCTCATGTAGTACTTATATTAGATCCTTTCACCTGACACATTATGGAATAACATGTGAACTCACACACTTTGACGTGTGCCCGACGGGCCTGTGACAGGGTACCAAATATGGGGATAGTTGGGTATGCAAGTGAGCATGGCTGGACTGTGAATATGTAGAAGGGATATGTCACTCAATGATTAATTAAGAAGATATCACCGGCCCCTTGATGAGTGCAACTGATAAGAGTGTGGCCACACCCAAATAAGTTTGTACTTATTTGTGAGCATTAATTCACTCGGTATCAAGTAAATGTCCATACATAAAAGAGGATGATAATACTATGCCTCCGTGTTGGACACCAATATCGATGACATGCGACATTTAAGTTATGCCACAGGGTTACGACTATCGTTAGACTGTAGTCTCCGTCTTAATTTGGGGCTGTAGTGGCTTGCTAGAGCCCAAATATAGTGTGTGGACCATGGGCCCACTATCAACATAAAAATGGATCCACATAATCATACAAATTAAACGTCTGAACCAGCACTTAACAAGTCATTTATATACTTAGAGTATAATGACGAAAGAGGAGAACTTTATTGATAAAATAATAGATCAATTGGATTGATCAGATAATATAATCAATTAGAATTGGTTTTCATAGAATTAATTTGATAAATTAATTTATGTATTTATTTCTTGGAAGGAAATAAAACATATATATATTATCTCTTAAGTGATGTCTAAAAAATTATGGGTTAATTTGATTAGACAAATTATATTCAATTTAACATGAAATGAATTATATTACATGGTATAATTTAATTCATATATGAAGAATTAAATTAATTTGAAATTAAATTTTCCTAAAGTAATTAATTAGACTAAGGTTATAAGTAGTATATAAACCCACTTACGAGAGAAAACCCTAGACCTAATTTTCCACCTGGAAATTTTGCCCCCTTGCTCCTCCTCTCAAGTTTCGATCCTATGCTAACACATGTGTTGCTTCGTTAGGCGTTTATGTATGTGACTATGGAGGAGATCTTCTTTGATTTCTGTAGTCATCTCTAGAACAGACTTGTGAGGTGAGATCGAATCTCTTTTCTTTCTCAATTTTGATTATGATTTTGTTTTTATAAGTTCCTAGAACACGGGCTCTAAAAAATCTAAATTGGCTTCCGCTGCGGTTGGTTTGATTTTCCGTGACGAATTCCAACACATACAAACTAACCTGAATGAACGAAAGGAGGTCCTATGCACATGGAATGCAAGAAACATCTGGAAGTACTATTGCAATAGTAGTTAAATAGGATTCCTATGTTGCCTTCTTTTTCCTTGCCAATGTTTTTTCCCATAGTGTGTTCCTTGGCAGGGTTTTTTAATGAGGCAACGTCATCCAAAGAGTAATAAACTCTTATGTGTAATTACTTCATTTCTTATATTAATAAAGAGTCATTTTTTATATATGTTGCTTTCAATATAATGCCCGTTGGGCCACAGATAAGTGGTAGATGGACTCAAAAAGGCCGAAAATAAACATAGCCGGGAATTCCCACAAGTGGAGACAATGTCCATAAGGAAAAAAATAAACATTAAACAACTTGACTGATAAAAAGTGAATTCATTTCAAAAAGCGCCCTGTGAGCAGGTCGCTTTTCGAGGTTTTTGGTTTTAATGCTCGAAATTCGGTTTTGGAAAATTCATCATTTATTTCATAAAAGAAATCAAGACCTAGGTCTCGATAGAAAATGTAAGAGTCGCCACCTGGTTCAGCTCAACCGGGAAATTACAGCGTAGCTGAACCGAACGAGGGCCGCTACACTTTCCAGAGATCTAGGTCAAGATAAGTATCTTATTTCATGTCTAATCAAAATAAATTTTGCCAATGTTCATTCATAGCATTTTATTTTTCTAAGGTTGATTTTTCATTGATTAAATCATACGGCGTACATGCGGATAAAAGTGATAAATAAATTAATTATTTACAACCCAATCGAATCACATCAAAACTATCTAGGGGATACATTTGTATAATTTGGGGATCGGGGTAAAATCGCCTATTTTACACGAGTATCTAATGCGTTAAAGTTGAAATAAATAAATAAAAATAAATTAAAGTAAATTCCTGTAAAATAAAGGTCAGCACAAATATATGCAACAAGTTGGACTCAAGAAGACAGAACGGGGGATTAGAGATTGGGGACATGCATTTAGGGGGTAGTCGGGTAAACTCGACTAGTTCGCCCGACTAAACCTCGAAAACGATTTTGAAACATTCCTGTGTTTTTGTTTCATGAGAAAATACATTTTTGAAAATATTTTCTTTTACTAGTTTATTTCCATTTAGCATGTAAAGTTGGTCAGTTTTCAGGAGATTTGGATCTCCGTCGTTGTATTGTTCTAATTGCAACAACTCAAAAAATAAATCTATGGTCGTGAATGCATGTGATGAATTTATTTTGGTTTATTTTTTGTTATTTTCTAATTTTTATGCATTTTTATAATTCTCATTTTTTTTTTGGATTTTTTTGAATTTTTTCGGATTTTTTTTTATTTTCTGTTGCTGAGCAAAAATTAAAGCCGTGAGACTATAATTGGAGTCGTGCAATTGTAATTACAGTCATGTGACCGTAATTCATCTATGATAAAAAGGCAGAAACTATTTAGATGGACAGGATTTATAGCCGTGATGACTATAATAGTCGTGTGACTATAACCATAGTCGTACCACTATAGTCATAAACGTACGACTGTTAAAACTGCCTAAAGGCAGCAAACTTGCATTTTGTGTTTCAAGTGATTTTATGCATGAAAATGAACCAAAACACATAGAAAATGAAGCAAAACACTAGTTTTAGATATTGTTACCCTTGTAGCACGGATCCATTGTCGATTTGACCAAGTAAAACGCCTTGAATCGGTTTCGAATTGCCCCCTTTTCCTTAGTGTGTTGAGGTACAAAAATAACATCAAAAAATGTCCACAAGTTACGAATTTAGTCAAGTTCAAGTTCTGGAATTGATTATCCTTGAGTGACAGATAATTAACCTATGATTTCAATCAATTTAAGCCTCAGAATACAAAGATTCAAAAAGAATAGAGTAGAAAAAAATAATTGTATTCTCTTCTCTTCTATTCCCATCTTGTAATACCTCTTGAGCTCTCTTCAATCCAAAATTTGGTCAACCCTTGTTCCTCCCTTTTTCCTGATATTTATAGACCTAAAAAAAGGACAAGAAGACATAATAATGCCCCTGATCATGCCCCATACCTCGCCCATTCAGGATGAGTTGTGACTATCTCTTATTTAGATATACAATCGTATGACTGTATTTGTCGACAACTACAGTCGTATGACTGTAGTATAGTCATGCGACTGTATTATAGCCGTGCAACTTTTTTTTTTTTTTGGAAAATTCCGTATTCGCAGGCTACCCACTAAAGTCCGATTCTTTATACGAATTTAGGTACACGATAAAGAACACGTGGTAGTGTGCTTATGTGTGGCTTGTATATTTATTCCTGGAGACTTTTGGTATTCAAGTAGTTTCTTATGATGATTTTTGCATAAGGATGACGCCGGGGAAGCATGACTTTTGGAGCCAAGCGGTTTCTTATGATGACTTTCACATAAGGATGACGCCGGGGAAATATGACTTTTGGAGTGAGGTGGTTTCTTATGATGATTTTCGCATAAGTATGACACCGGGAAAATATGACTTTTGGAGTCAGGTAGTTTCTTATGATGATTTTCGCATAAGGATGATGCCGGAAAAATATGACTTTTGGATTTGAGCAGTTCCTTATGATGATTTTCGCATAAGGATGACGCTAAGGAACAAAGTCACTTTTGGGATTGAATGGTCGTGTATGACCTAGCATACAGAGCCATAGTGTTTGTAGTGTGTAATTGGTGAACGCATTTATTCCTTATCGATAATTTTGAAACAAAAATTTTTGCCCCTTCAATTAAGAATAAATACGAGTAAATGTGTTTTGGTTACCTTTTATAGTCATGTAGGACTAAATTTGTGAAGTGTGTGACGGTCGCGTATGACTTGGCATACAAGACACGTTGAAAGTTTAATCTAAATTCCCGGTTTAAGGTCATAGGAGACCGTGATTTATGCAAGTGGGATGATCTCATATGACTTGGCATACATCGAAAATGAATTTTGGATTCCCTTTTAAAGTCGTGGTGGACTGTGATTCATGAAAAGTAAGACTATCTCGTATGACTTGGCATTCGAGACACGTTGAATGTAAATTTTGGATTCTCTTTTAAAGTCGTGGTGGACCATAATTTGGGAGTTGTGAGACAATCTTGTGTGGCTTGGCACTCGAGATACGTCGAAAATGAATTTTGGATTCCCTTTTGAAGTCGTGGTGGACTATAATTTGAGAGTAGTGAGACAATCTCGCGTGACTTGGCACTCGAGATATGTCGAAAATGAATTTTGTGGATTGAAATGGTGTATAAGATTGTACTCACAGTGAATTTTTTGTGATTTCCTTGGGTTTCGTGCCCTTGGACGAGGAGGACCATCATTGAAAAAAAATTGGGTTTCGACACGTTGGCCGTACAAAATTATTGAAATACTTTCCCGGGGGAAGATCAAATGTTCAGTGATGAAGCAAAGTTTACAAAATGAATGAGGAAATTAAAATATTGGGAGTTTTACCATTACAGTCATATGACTGTAGGACAACCGTACGACTGTATATACAATCGTGCGATTATAATTTCAATATAGTCGTGCGATTGTATTTCGTAGGGAGAAAAAAATTAAAAGGGGTGATTTGCCCCGCCCCCCCTTCTCCTCCATTCTCATTCCATTCTTCTGTCATTTTCTCTAAAGACATTTGATTCTAAACCCTAGACTTGAAAAAATGTTGAAGAAATTACGAAAAAAAAATTGAGAAAACTCACTCCTGCTTAGATTCGGAGTTCGGATGATGCACGGGATATCCCATTCGTGAGTGTGTCGGATGGGTACGGACATCCTTGTTATACGGACCATTTAGGGGTCCACTTTGGCTTGGAAATTCCCATTTTGCTGGAGATGGACTCACATCTCGCCTCTCTCTAAGTTGGAATCCGAATCCAAGCTTTGATTTTGGATTTTTTTGAATTTTTCCACTTGAATTTTTGATTTGATTTGTATGCTTTTACTGCTTTCTGGATGATTTTGTTAAGTAGAATGCATGCAAGGAGTTCCCTGTAGTTCATATGAGCGAGAATCTATGAAAAACGAGTTAGAAAATGCGGATAATCGAACGTGGGAAAAAAATTATCGATACAGGAAGAACACTCGTACGAGTGTAGGATGAACAATCCTATGATCGTAGTTACAGTCGTGTGACTGTAACTACCGTTGTACGACTATAGACCTTTTCTTCCTCTTGTTTTTTTATATTTTTTTTTTAATTGTGCGAAAGTTAAATAAATGTTGATTTTTACTTCACTGGATATGTAGGATAGAGAGATATCGGGCTGCAGGAATCTTTCCTTGCCCCAAGTCTGGTGGGGAAATCTTCCTTAGATCTCGGTATGGAGGCATTCATCCTTTTTCTGCTGGAGAACACGCCTCATACTACTCATGTCATGATGACAGCCTTGTCCGAGAGGTAGGTTTGCACCACCCATACCTTCCATCTGTCCATTGGTGAGTTCACGGTCACTCCTTCAAACTACCCCGGGATAACCGGATTTGGCTTTGGCAAGACCCCAATCCGGTTTAGCTGCTTTCTATCCCCGCAGCACTTGGTGAGCGACTACATCAGCCGGCTGATTGGCTATACCCCTAACAAGGGGAAGGTTCTCTGCTCTCGAGTGGAGTCATACTGGGCTACCCACCCAAACCTGTCTGAGGAGGACGTGGAGCAATGTGCTCGGGCTTATGTGCTTGTCTTATTATCCTTCACGTTTTTCCCCACCGAGTAGAGTACATGCAATCTGACCCTACTCCCGTGCTTGGTCGACTTATCCATCTTCCTGACCTTGGACTAGGCTCGGGCTGCGCTTGCTCAACTGTATTACGGGTTGGACCTGTGTGCCAAGGGGAGACAACAGGAGATCCTGGGCTTCTGGCTCGGGCTTTTGGTATTACCCTTCTCCCTGTGAGCGGACGACCTTTAAAAGAGGAACGCGGCGAAGCGAACCGAGGAAAAGAGAAGATTTTGAAATGGAATTTATTTGAGATTTGTGAATTTCATGGAAAACGGGTTTTGTTTATGTCGAGTTGGGAAAACTTATTGATTTAATTTGGAAATCCTTTTGTAGAAAACATTTTCCTGTTTTAAAGTTAAAGACCTCGAAACTTAAATCCTGAGATCAGTGACAGAGTCGCCACCCGTATCAGCTTATCCGGGAATTCCGGTACAGCTCCCTACCGAGGGCAGGCTACTGTACCTAATCCAGAGGTTTAGGGTTCAGGCAAATAACTTATTTGACCTCTAGCTTGCTTTCACTTTACAGTTTATATTACCATATTTAATTTGCTTTATTATCTTTCTCTAACTCCAATTAGTTTATTTTAATTATATGATGCTAAAGCAAAACGCAAAAAAAAATATATATATATATTACGAGAAATAAAGTCATACATTCAAAATATACAAAAGAGTAATAGAGGCCTATTATACAACCCAATCGAATAAAATAGAAAACTCTCAGCCTCACTTTACAAGCGCCTAATATACACAATTTATTTAGAAAAATACAATCGCCTAGGATACACGTATTAATCTATTAAATACATCAAAAATAAAAATAAAAAGCTGCAAAACATGAGGGTTAGCACAATATATAACACGCCATAAATAGGACTCAAATAGACAGAATTGGGAAAATCAGGAATTGGGGGCATGCATTGAGGGGATAACCGGGTCGGCTCGGCTAGCCAGCCCGGTTAGACTTGGAAAACATTTTGAAACGTTCCTGTATTTTGGTTTTGTGGGAAAATCATTTTGAAAATAACTTTTCCGGTTTACATGCATTTTTTACATATGAGGTGGGTCCGTTTTCGGGAGAACTGGGTCTCCGTCGTGGCATTGTTCTAAATGCAATTTTACTGGAAATTAAATCTATGGTCGTGAATGCACACAACAAAATTCATTTTGATGATTTTTGAGGTTTTCTGAATTTTTAGGATTTTCTTTTGGAAATTTTATGGATCAAAAGGAGAATTCTGGTCCTGGAAACATGCTACAGTCGTGCGACTGTAACTACAGTCGTACGACTTTAAATTATAGTCGTGCAACTGTAAGCTGTCCAGAATCAAAATTTCGCCAAAATTTTATTTGAATCAAAATGAAAAGAAAAACAACCTGGAAATCAAGAACACACGTATGACTATAATTACAGGCGTATGACTGTTCATAAAATCCAAGAACAGTCATGCGACTGTTCTTGATTCCCAGAAACAGAAATGTGGAAGTAAGGCAAAAATGCACAAAAATCACATCCAGCATCCAGAAAGCAGAAAAGAGTGAAAGGAAAAGGGAGTGCCTACCTTTTAGAAGCCTATCCAAGTCGTTTTGACCCCTGGCATCTCTCCAATCCACACGAATTTGCACTTTTCCTCTTGATTGGGGTTGAGAGCTTTGTGTCCAAAAATCCAAAATGCTTGGGATTCTGATGATTTAAGTCTGAGATTTTGATTTGTTTGTGAAGTTAAGTGGTTAATTTAAGGATTTCTACCAAATTTTAATCCTAATTCTGAGAATTAAAGAAGATAGAAGAGGAAAAGAAGGATTGGTGAGTTTGGGTTTTTCTTTCTTTTTTCTTCTCTCTTTTCTCCTTTCTCTCTCTAATCCCTTTCACCAGAAATCCCAGAACTTGCTTTTTTCTTCCTTCTCCTTCTTTTTATTCTGCTTTCTGAGGTTTCTTGTCTTCAGACCGGAGCAATTAATTCTGCTCCCTTTTTCTCCATTTTCTGCTGCAGAGGTATGGACTTCTGCAACTGCCCTAACATTATAGTCGTACGACTATAATTTTTAAATTACAGTCCCACGACTGTAAGCACAGTCGTACGACCCTTTTTTTAAGAGGAGTAAAATTCCGGCGCTTACAGCTGCCCCTCGCGTGATCAAATTCACCACCTGATCTTAGTCTAAGATAGTTGATGTGAATTTGAGAAACGCGACTCAAAGCGCCACAAACACAGGAAAGATCCCGCCGTTGAAAAAAGCCGATATCGGGTCTATGTTACCCGAGGCAAAGGAAGATGAAATTTTGACGATTCAAAATCCTACTGGAATTGAGTGGACTTGAAATAATAAGAGGTTCAAGGATATTTGAAACCATGCTTGAACATAATGGAGTTCAAGGGCTCGAAATCTGGCTTGAATGAAGAAAGGTAGCTTTAGGGATGATAATGGCTCGAGGATGAGTATTTATCCCTTGATCGATGATTTTGGAAACAAAAATTTTTGCCCCTTCGATCAAGGATAAATACGGCTTGATTGTTCTACCCCTTGGAGACTTGATATGTTGATATTTGGATTTGCGCTGACGCTTAGGGTCCAATGGATGCCCCGGCGTTGTGCCATCTCTGCTTTGAGAGAGAACCTGGTTCGGAGAGACCTGGTGATAGCAGTGGGTACCTGCACTTGGAACAGTTGTGATGCATATGCATATGAATTGTGTGTGTTTACTTTAAACGTATGCATGTATGTACAGGTGCATGTATAGTTCTAAATGTATGTATGCATGCAACATATGGCTTATGCTTTGTTCTTGGTATCCGTATGAGCCCGGAGGCGGAATTCACGGCTTGTGACTGGCCCCGATGGTAGCCCAGGTGACCTAATCCGATTGCTCCAACGTTTTTTCTGACCGACTGACTATTACACTGATCCAGGTATTATCGGAGCTGGCCGTCTTGAGTGACCATCCACTTTACCCTCTGCATATTCTGAAGTGTTGTCAGGCTCAGTGGATCAGGGTAATAGGCCACGCCGACGGATGGTCCGTTTGGTTTAGCAAGAAGATGAAAGTGAGACCTTGCATTTCCATACCGCATAAAAGGAGTTCTTGTGGCATTATCACGGGTTCGGATGCAATGTCCTACTGATGGATGTCTGTATGTAATGGCATGGTGTATGCAAGATAAACATCTGACCAGAAGTCCAAATACACACAATATTGCAATGGTGACATCAGAATGAGTATAATAGGGAATGTGACATTGACTCTGACTTTTTATATCACCCCTCTCCTGTTGCTGACATGTCCTTTCGGTTTTCCGTGTCAACAATTTTTTTTTTTTTTGGAGAAAGATTCTGTGATGGGCATTTTGTCTGCATTGATCCCTTTCACAACGGTTTGTCTTAGGACGGGAAGAAATATATCTTGATATGTTCATTACGACTCATGAAGATACTGCTGTAGATAATACCCAGTGGTCTGGTTTTCTTACTTGCCCTGGTATTATGGGTTTGTGTTTGGGGAGTAAAGCACTTCTACAGATATTGTTTACTGCATGATATAACCCGTAAGTGAACATTGACATGAAATGACACAACAAATGCATATTGAACACCAAAGTTGAATACAAAACATTCATAGCATAATGAATGTGGATGCATTAGGAAAATCTAAAATGTGGCTCTGGTTTTAATTGATGCCCCTTCAAATTACCAAGTTTCCTTTCGGTTTTCCACATTGGAGGTTTTTTTTTTTAAGCCCGATCACTGGATGGAGTTGCAATTATGGACGGACAACCTGAGATGAATTCAATTAACCACTAGATTGTCCTGCAGTCTGATGTCGTATTCATGTTTCCCATTCACCCCAGATTCTAGTTCAGGCATGGTTCCCAAAGGCTGCATCCTTGAAATGGTTGGTAAATGCAACTTTCCTTTTGAATATGAGCACAATAGACTTTGTAAGCTTTCCGGTTGATGGTATCGTCCCCTTCATGATTGTTGAAAGCTTTGTAAAGCCAAGTTGCCCCAACACTGTTGGTGAAGTTCACAAATGCATAACTGACATTTCCTCCAGTCTTGAAATCCATAAGGAAGTAGGGGAAACCATAAGCAGACTTCCCTTTGGACTTACTCTTGGCCAGAATTGGTGGCAGATTATGTCTTTGGAACTGGCCTGGCGGATTTTTGATCATCAGGCTTGTTTTATTACTGAGACTAGCATTGATCTCCCCCTTATTAGACTTGATCTCTTCAATAGTTAGGTTCTTGCGTAGCCATTGTTGAGCTCATTTGAAGTAGACTCATATTCAAATCCTTTCTCTACTCTGTCGCCCTTCTGGTGATGAGTTGATGAAGAAAAATGCGATCTGAAGCAGCATTGGGGTTCAATCTCTTATTGGAAGCCATTGGTGGTAGAAAATAAGGCTTCACAGAATCGGTTAAAGGGAGAAGATGAAAGTATTTCACCTTGCCATTTAATGCCATGAGACACGCCAGACTTAATAATGGCCATTGTGCATGAGATGGATAAAGACACCAATCTTCTTGCCACCGCGTGAAGTTAACTTTTTAGAATAGGCAAAGGCGTACTTATCTCCATTGTCTCAACTCACTGACCCCGGCATTTCATGCAATAGATGGGCCACTCTTGGATTCATTAAGTAATAGACAAAGTTTGACTCTATGATTGAAGAGAGTGCAACTTTAGACCAAGAGCAGAAATTTGACTGTAAAGGAGAGCTGAGGTCTTCCATCGGTGCTGGGGTTTTTTTTTTGTTTTTGAAAAAGCTAAATCCAAGCCACAGCCACATGTTGATTTTCCCGCTGCATTCAAATCCATGTATGTCATGCACTAAAACCAATGTCTGCTTCAGAGTTTTACAGCATGGTGGATGGCGAAGGTCAATTGGATATTTTTTTTCTTTTTTTTTTTTTAGGGCTTGGTGCTTTTTGATGGGTTTGGGTTTTTTTGATGTGGGATGCTTTTCCGAGCATGAATTAGGCTCAGAGCCTCATCTTTGGGATCGGCTCTGAATTTTAGCAATGGTCCCTGGTTTGGAATGATTTGGGTGCATTGTGGGCTATTCAAGTTGAAACTTTTAGGGCAAGACCAATAGTGTTTTGGACCGTGGTTCGTAGGGATCACTGATCTAGGTAGGCAACTGATTCGATGGAAATGATGCCATCCCATTACTTACTTGGCAGACTTTTCTCTTTCTCTCTCTCTCTCTTTTTTTCTTTAAGAAAAAGGCTTAACCGAAGTCAGGTTAACTTTTAAATTCCCTACAAGACTCAGATTGATGTCATGCATCTTAATATTATGCATGATGGACATGTCGTTTCAGATGATCAAATGCATGTTTAATGCCATATACATGTAATCACCACATAAGTAAGAAAATAACCAAATGCATTGCATTCAAAATGAGTTCAATACACTTTATAAACAAAATGAATTCCCTATGGGAAGGAACCTCTAAAGGTATTGATCTCATAGCGTCCGACTATTCCTTATCCAGTCACTGCCCCGGTTCCGATATCACTGCCCCACTCTCGTTAGATCATGCTTTGGAGCTCTTCATCATATTCCTCTCCTCGGGAGGTTTGAGGAATTTCCTTACCAGTCTCCTTGCTTGCCCCTAGCCGCTCATTAGTAGCTGATGCACCTTTAACCTCTCCTTATCAACTAACTTCTAGATCTTCTTCCTTAAAATATAGCAGAGATTGGTTCGGTGACCTGTCACTACATGGTAGGTACAGAAGTTGTTCTTTTGATCCGGTGCCAGCTCCACATACAGCATGACGCTCTACAGTTGCCCCTCTTTTCTACATTTGGCAAATAATCAGCTCAACAAAATAGGCCACAGGGATATGCCCTTTCCGTCACTCTTGGGGAGTGAACTCCTGGTTGGTCGTGGAATAAGGCCCATGTTGGCTTTAAGGGGGGCCCTCGATTCTGCTTCACCGGTCAGCCCTCTTATTACTCCTTCAAGCTCAATCACACATGCCTCCAGTTCAGAGCACCTTGTCGTCAGCTTTTCAATCTTGTCCAGGTCAACTCCTAGCATTTCCTTCAACATTGCCGCTGCCTCTTCCCTAACCATCTTTCGAAATCGTGATGAAGCAACATAATCATCTATGACATCTGTTACAGTGTTGAAGTTCATTGGGTCAGCCATTCTCAAGACTCCTTCCCTTTTATGTCCTGATAAAAACACCTGTTAGCATTGACGAGGACATGTGCATAGAGGATACCAAGTCAAGGGATAATATGGGCATGAATGTGTGATGTGAAGCATGCGTGTATGAATGATGATGTCATGTAATGCCATGTCATGTTATGCAATTCTAAGCTAGTCAAGTGCACACAAAGCCAGGAATGGAAACATGCAAAATGCGATGAATGTTGCTGATGAAGCTATGTGCTGAAGTATAGCGTGGCGTATAAATATACACCACATGGATAAAATGACACACAGGGTGTCCACGGATCGAAGAAAGGTGATATTTGCAAGGCGCTTACGTGTAGAGCGTATCTTACATGGGAGGAGAGTTAATATTTGAAGCGGTATGTGTAGAGCAGATCTTACATGGGGAAGAGATGTAGTGTTTAGAGCGATACATGTAGAGCATGTCTTACACGGGAAGAAATTTGGTATTTGGAGCGGTACGTGTAGAGCTTCTCTTACATAGGGAGGATGTGTAGAGTTTGATGCGGTACGTGCAGAGCTTGTCTTGCACGGGAAGATTTGAAGTGGTACGCGTAGAGCTTATCTTCCATGGGGAGGAGGTATAGTGTTCGATGCGGTACGTGTAGAGTGTATCTTACACGGGAGAGGTTTGGTATTTGGAGCAGTGCGTGTGGAGCGGATCTTACACGGGGAAGAGGTTTAGTGTTTGATATGGTACGTGCAGAGCTTATCTTGCACGGGAAGAGATTTGGAACGATACGTGCAGAGCTTGTCTTGCACGGGAAAAGATTTGGAGCGATACGTGTAGAGCTTGTCTTACACGGGGAGGATTGGTAGAGTTTGATGCGGTATGTGCAGAGCTTGTCTTGCACGGGAAGATTTGGAGTGGTGCACGTATAGCTTGTCTTCCATGGGGAGGAGGTATAGTGTTCGATGTGATACGTGTAGAGTGTATCTTACATGGGAGAGGTTTGGTATTTGGAGCAGTACGTGTGGAGCGGATCTTACATGGGGAAGAGGTTTAGTGTTTGATGTGGTACGTGCGGAGCTTATCTTGCACGGGAAGAGATTTGGAACGATACGTGTAGAGCTTGTCTTACATAGTTTGGAAGTGTAGAGTTTGATGCGGTACGTGCAGAGCTTATCTTGCACGGGAAGAGATTTGGAATGATGCATGTAGAGCTTGTCTTACACAGGGTAGAAGTGTAGAGTTTGATATGGTACATGCAAAGCTTATCTTACACGGGAAGAGATTTGGAACGATACATGTAGAGCTTGTCTTACACAGGGTAGAAGTGTAGAGTTTGATATGGTACATGCAAAGCTTATCTTACACGGGAAGAGATTTGGAACGATACATGTAGAGCTTGTCTTACATGGGGTAGAAGTGTAGAGTTTGATGCGGTACGTACAGAGCTTATCTTGCACAGGAAGAGATTTGGAACGATACGTATAGAGCTTCTCTTACACAGGGTGGAAGTGTAGAGTTTGATGCGGTACTTGCAGAGCTTATCTTTTAAGGGAAGAGATTTGGAATGATACGTGTAGAGATTGTCTTACACGGGGTAGAAGTGTAGAGTTTGATGTGGTACGTGCAGAGCTTATCTTGCATGGGAAAATATTTGGAACGATACATGTAGAGATTGTCTTACACGGGGTGGAAGTGTAGAGTTTGATGTGGTACGTGTAGAGCTTGTCTTGCACGAGAAGAGATTTGGAGCGATACGTGTAGAGCTTGTCTTACATGGGAAGGAAGGGTAGAGTTTGATGCGGTACGTGCAGAGCTTGTCTTGCACGAGAAGGATTTGGAGCAGTACGTGTAGAGCTTGTCTTACAGGGGGTGGAAGTATAGAGTTTGATGCGGTACGTGCAGAGCTTATCTTGCACGGGAAGGGTTTGGTATTTGGGTGTGCGGGACACAAGGATAAAGTTTCTAATGATTATGGAAGACCTAAGGGGCTTGATGAAGTTTCTAGCGTTTTTGGAACACTTAAATGACTTAGAGTATGCTGTAAAGTCTTTGGTGCTTGTGAAATGCTTGAACGTTGTGGAGCGCTTGAATGTTTGATGGATGAATGAGATATACATCGTGAGATAATGAGGATGATTCCCTTGTTTTTATTCTTCTTCTTCTTTTTTTTTTTTTTTTTTTTTTACTTTGGACATTCCAAGAACACCCAATGCTATGCAAAAATGTTACGTGTGGACCGCCACACGGATAAAAGTTCGATGCTTTTGGGGCACCTAATGAATTTCATGAAATGGTCACGCGTGTACCGATACACGGACAGAGTTTCGACATCTTAAAGATCTATGAGATGATATGAAATGGTCACATGGGACCAGCCCATGGACAGAGTTCTGATGCTTTTGAGCACATGAAATGAAATGATGTTGTTGTAAGAGAGTCATGTGCCATAGGAGACACAGACAAAAGTTCGGCGTTTGAGGAACACCTTTCATGATTTGGGATGTTATGAAATGCCCCTACATGCGTACTAACCCAGCACTCAGGGAACGCCTTGAATAATGTAGTAATGTCATGACGTAACCCGATGTGGATCACAGTGTTATATGATATTTGTGATGGATGGATATGATGTCATGAAATGTATCGTGTGGATTGTCACACGGAAATATACCTAGGACCATTGTGGTCTCTATTGAATGAAATGATTTGGTGGAATGGCAGAATGCAATCCGGTGCATTGGGAAAACACGAGTATTTTGGGATACCCGATATATGATGGAATGATATGATCGTGGTGGGCGTCCTTGGAATGCCCCTAATTTAATTTAGGTGATATGTCATGAATGCTTAGGACACACAAAATGCAAATGGCTGCACAAAAACGTGGTTAGAATGCATGACACACATAATGATGTTATGTATGCTATGTGAAAAATGCTAATCACACAAATTTAATGTTATGGCTGAAAAAGAAATGGTTAGTATGAATGGCAAATGGATGATTTAATGATTGCATACGAAAATAAAATGCAAATGGCTGCATAAAAATGTGGGTTAATATGACACACGAAAGCTATGCATGTTTGATGCTTTATGAAAAGTAAAAAGTAGAAAACAACATGGAACAAACGTCAGCACACGCAAAATATGCGCTCCCTTCCAACCTTATTTCTCCTTTAGATTGGTCTCGTAATTCTTCCTAGGTGTTGGGTCTCTTTGGCATCAACGGGTGATACCAAAGGCGCACACTCAATGTTCATTTTTAAGTTAAATTTTTGTAGTCCTGAGGGAAATTGCTAAGCCAATACATATGGGCCAAAGTCAAAACCAAGGGTTGTACAGATATGCAATGTGCAAATAAATATCGTAATATGAACTAGTGAAGTGACTACAAGCGAGGTCTTATTTCGGTAGTTGCCTAAGTTCCTTAAGTTTTTAAGAAAAACATTTTTAAGAAACTTTTGTATCCCCAGCGGAGTTGCCACTGTGAGCGGACGACCTTTAAAAGCGGAACGCGGCGAAGCGAACAGGGAAAAAGAGAAAAGATTTTGAAATGGAATTGATTTGATATTTGTGAATTTCATGGAAAACGGGTTTGGTTTATGTCGAGTTGGGAAAACTTATTGATTTAATTTGGAAATCCTTTTGTAGAAAACATTTTCCTGTTTTTAACATAAAGACCTTGAAACTTAAATCCCGAGATCAGTGATAGAGTCGCCACCCGAATTAGCTCATCCGGGAATTCCGGTAGAGCTCCCTACCGAGGGCAGGCTACTGTACCTAATCCATAGATTTAGGGTTCGGGCAAATAACTTACTTGACCTCTAGCTTGCTTTCACTTTACAGTTTATATTACCATATTTAATTTGCTTTATTATCGTTCTTTAACTCCAATTAGTTTATTTTAATTATCAGATGCTAAAGCAAAATGCAAAAAAAAATATATTACGAGAAATAAAGTCATACATTCAAAACAAAAGAGTAATAGAGGCCTATTATACAACCCAATCGAATAAAATGGAAAACTCTCAGCCTCACTTTACAAGCGCCTAATATACACAATTTATCTAGAAAAATACAATCGCCTAAGATACACGTATTAATCTATTAAATACATCAAAAATAAAAATAAAAAGCTGCAAAATAGGAGGGTTAGCACAATATATAACACGCCATAAATAGGACTAAAATAGACAGAATTGGGAAAGTCAGGAATTTGAGGCATGCATTAAGGGGATATCGGGTCGGCTCTGCTAGCCAGCCTGGTTAGACCTGGAAAACATTTTGAAACGTTCCTGTATTTTGGTTTTGTGGGAAAATCATTTTGAAAACAACTTTTCCGGTTTACATGCATTTTTTACATATGAGGTGGGACCGTTTTCGGGAGAACTGGGTCTCCGTCGTGGCATTGTTCTAAATGCAATTTTACTGGAAATTGAATCTATGGTCGTGAATGCACACAACAAAATTCATTTTGATGATATTTGAGGTTTTCTGAATTTTTAGGAGTTTTTTTGGAAATTTTATGGATTAAAAGGAGAATTCTGGTCCTGGAAACATGCTACAGTCGTGCGACTGTAAGCTGTCCAGAATCAAAATTTTGCCAAAATTTTATTTGAATCAAAATTAAAAAAAAAAACCTGGAAATCAAGAACACACGTACGACTACAATTACAGTCGTACGACTGTTCATAAAATCCAAGAATAGTCGTGCAACTGTTCTTGATTCGCAGAAGCAGAAATGCGGAAGTAAGGCAAAAATGCATAAAAATCATATCCAGCACCCGGAAAGCAGAAAAGAGTGAAAGGAAATGGGAGTGCCTACCTTTTAGAAGCCTATCCAAGTCGTTTTGACCCCTGGCGTCGCTCCAATCCACACGAATTTGCACTTTTCCTTCTTGATGGGGTTGAGAGCTTTGTGTCCAAAAATCCAAAATGCTTGGGATTCTGATGATTTAAGTCCGAGATTTTGATTTGTTTGTGAAGTTAAGTGGTTAATTTAAGGATTTCTACCAAATTTTAATCCTAATTCTGAGAATTAAAGAAGATAGAAGAGGAAAAGAAGGATTGGTGAGTTGGGTTTTCTTTCTTTTTTCTTCTCTCTTTTCTCCTTTCTCTCTCTAAATCCCTTTCACCAGAAATCCCAGACCTTGCTTTTGTCTTCCTTCTCCTTCTTTTTATTCTGCTTTCTGAGGTTTCTTGTCTTCAGACCGGAGCAATTAATGCTCCTCCCTTTTTCTCCATTTTCTGCTGTAGAGGTATGGGCTTCTGCAACTGCCCTAACATTACAGTCGTACGACTGTAATTTTTAAATTACAGTCGCACGACTGTAAGGGCAGTCATACGACCTTTTTTTTATTATTTTTTTAAGAGTAAAATTTCGGCGCTTACACTCCCTTTCATTTTTTTAATTTTGTTTTAGAGAGTGCAGATCTAGGTGTTTGAGCACCGCATTCTGGAGCCGCCTGCCATGAAGGATGTTCAGGGTGAGGAGCATCCTACTGTTCTATGTGCTTGGATGCAAGGATGGTAGGGCATAAGCTGCATCTTACTGGAGATCCAGTAGGGTCTTCGAGAAGTCTCCTGGGAGAGGGTAAGCAAACTAATTTCATTAGTAAAAAAATTTTTAATTTAGCATTTACTTGCGATGGAATGTTTGCTTCTCTGATTGTGTTTTTACAGCTTGATCACCTCCTATGGTGCAGTCAAGGAGTTCTACCTCCTATCGTGCAGGCATCCTTGTGGTTTGATGACTGCCAGTTTGTCACGAGTGTCCCATGTCCCAGAAGTGGTACTTAGGTGAGCGCCTCCACCTTTCGGACCATGTGGATGGCCTTGTTGGCCGGGCAGTTCCTCCACCACCTCCGTACCCCCTATTTTGGCCCTACTTGTCAGAGCCTGCTGAGCACCCGGATATCTACAGGGATGGATAAATTGTCAACTCCATCAAGGGTGACTATCTGGCTTTTATCCGAGAGTCCCTATTACCAGTCCAGTTCAATGCACTAACAGCTCCTTCCCGTCAGGTATTCCCTGTCCATTGTTCCTTTATTGTTCGAATTTGATTTTCAGTGTCTAATGTCCCTTCAATTATAGGTCAAGAGGTGAAGGGGGTCGAGTCCTGCTCGATAGTCTACCCTAGAAGATGAGGACACCGAGGCCACTACCACTAAAAGGTATGCTCCTACTCAGGGTAGGAAACACCCTGTACATTTTGCCAGTGCTGCAGCATCCACTTCTCAAGTTACTGGGGTAGTAGAGGGTCGATTGGTGACACAACTGAGGAGAAGCTTCAGTCTAATGGGGCTGGATGGAAGATATGTTGCTAGGGAGCTGCTGCCTTATCAGGATCATCAGATCATAATGCTACTTATGTAAGTCTTCTACCCGTTTTGTCATTCCTTTATTTCTTTCGCTTTTCCTCTATCGCCTTTACTTTTGGATGTCTTTTAACCCTTTTTTTTTTGGCAGATTCCTCGGGCTCAGGTGCAGGATATGGCCTAGCAGTACTTGGGCCTGGAGTCTTTCGTGACACAGGAGAATGCTGCTTGGCTGGTAAGTATTCTGCAGTCCTTGCATTTTCACATGATCTATGCAAGCCATGAATGAATATGTGTGTATGTATGCATATTAATTCGTATTGTCATTTTGTAGTCCCGGGTACAGATGCTGCAGGAGTAGGCTAGACAAACGGCTGTTTTTGAGGCTCGGGCCTTGGCTGTGACGCACGAGTTGACTCGGGTGTGAGCTAATTATCTGGCTCAGTTGGGCCAGATGCGGGCCGACTTTGATGCTTATAGAGTGGCGCATCCGAGCGAGTCAGAGTCTTCCAAGGAGGGAGAAGATGAGAGTTAGATTAGGGCTTTCTGTATTTTGTACTGAATTTTAGACATAACATGAACTTCATTTTCATTATCATGGCCTTTCATTTTGCTCATTTTAATGATTCACTCCTTTTTCAACTTTGCTTCTTTTCATTCAGGCTTTTACAATTTCCTAAAATCATTACAAGACTCCGATTGGCTCAAATTAAAGCCTTTCAGGCTGTGGAACATCAAGGCATATTACAGACGCCCATTAAACAACAAATTGTTGAGTGCTTGCTGTCGCTACTGGGACCCAATTGATAATATTTTTCGCTTCTTGTACCAAGAACTCTGCCCTTTGTATGAAGAATTTAGTGCCATATTGAACATCCCATGCCACAAAGGGATCAACATTGCAATTCCTAAGTTCACCTTCGGCAATACTCCTTTGTTGGCGAGTTTGTTCAGGCTTCCCAATCCTGAAGTGGAAGCTCTGCTCTCTACTAAGACTTCTTCTCCTGGTCTTGACTTGGAATCCATACTAGAGTGGTGTACCAATGCCCCTAGAGACCATGTTGGCTGGGCTAGCATGGTTAGCCTATTGTTGGTGAGCTGATACTTCTGTGATGCTAGCAATGGGGTTGCCTCCTTTAGGACTATTTCTCTCATTCCGCAAATGGCTGTTGGGGCATCTCCTACTCCGTTTGCACTCGCCGAGACCCTGATTAATCTGCATGCTTCCAAGACAAAAGGGTCCCTCTGAGGTGGCCCCTATCTCATGTTATTCTAGGTAAGTCCTTTCATTGGCTCTAGGGGTGAGCACTATTTGGAAAAACCGAATACCAATACCGAACCAAACCGAAAAAAAAATTTGGTTCGGTTATCGAATTTTTTTTGGTTTGGTTTGGTAACAATTTTGTAAATATTTCGGTATTCGGTTTGGTTCGGTTTTCCCGTAACCTAATTGAATTTTATATTTCATTAAAAAATATAAAATGACTAAATAACAATTAATTACAAAAATAATATATAATGGTTCAATTAATTGCCCTAATAATAATTTCAAATATTTTTTTTTATTTATTTTCGGTAAAAATACCAAATTTCGGTTATAACCAAACCGGACCGAAAAATTTTGGTTCGATTCGGTTTGGTTTTTATCCTTGTTTGGTATGGTTTGGTTCTCATCATTACTGATAATTCGGTTCGATTAACCGATAATTCGGTTCGGTTTGGTTACCGAACCGACCAATGCTCACCCCTAATTGGCTCATGTACATTCCGGTGTCCGAATGAGTATCTGACCACTGCTTCAAACTATGTTGCAAATTTGGCAGTTAGAGAAGTTATCGATTCTTAAAATTCCGAGGGGAAGTTTTAAGAAGTATCGCTCGACCAATTTCAAAGAAAGAGGCTTCTCCATACACTCTTATGTTGACATGTCTTCCAGTGACTGGGCCACTTGGGTAGCTTGCATAGCTGATGATCAGATTAAATGGGTCTGCCACTGCTGGAAAATTACCCATGTGGTTATGGAGATGTGGGCTCACGGTGTCCAATTGTTAGGATTGACCAAAGTAACTTTTTTTTCTCCAAGTCGCCTTCGTCGCCAGTATGTCCATTCACAAAACATTCCTCAGCTTTCATGTATCACCACATGTGTGGAATACACTACTTCTTGGCTAGATCATATCAGGTTTCGTTGGACAAACAATACTCGCCATGTGACATTGAACTATGCTTCCCTTGCTTCTGTGGAGGCGGATGAACGATATAAACATTTATTGGCTGAGATTAAGGAACTACCGACCCGTGAGGCACGTGAACATATGACTCACCATAGGCTGGGTTCTTCTAAGGCTGCAGAACTACTTCCTGTCAAGAAGAGAAAAATATGAAAGAAACATAATTCCTATTAACCTTTTTTTTACGATGTATGCAGTTCATATGCCTAGGCGTATGAATGACTTTGTTCCTCTGGACGTTTAAACTAATGAGCCATGTACATACTCTAAACATTCATGCAATATGTTAAGCAATATGCACTTCATTAATGAAATTCAATTATTGTAACAATTAAAAATGCTAAAATCGGTACATATCTCGAATGAACTCATTCCTGTCATCAACCATCCTGTACAGGTTTTCTGGTTGATAAACTACCCCTCATTGTCTTAATTTTTGCTTAAGCCGCCCTTACGAGTTTTCAACTTACCAGACTCTTTTTCTTATTATTTTTTTTATTTTTTTTTTATTTTTTACACATGGTAGCGTTTGAGATGATCCTGGTTGATCGGATTGGTGAACTCATTGTTGTCCATGTCCATAATCTGTACTGTGTGTTTGGAGAGTACCTTCTTAACCACATATGGCCCTTCCCAATTGGGTTTGAATTTGCCCCTCACATCTATGTTGGATGGTCTCATTGCTTCAACACCAGATCCCCCATCTTTAAAGGATGTTTCTAATAACGAACTCATTGATTGTAGGCTCTAGCCATCCTCTGATGGTACATTTGCAGATGATATAAAGCTTTGAGATGCTTTTCATCGACCGTAGCCAGTTGTTCAAAACTTGTCTTTACCCATTCTATCTCAGGCAATTGAGCTTCCAGGACGATCCTTAAGGATTTTAATTCCATGTCAATGGGAAGGATTCCATCCATCCTATAAACCAGCGAATACAGCATTTCCCCTATCAGTGTTCTGACACTGGTTCTGTAACCCCATAAGGCATATGGCACCCTATCCACCCAGTGTTTATAGGTTAAGGTGGTCTTTGACAAGATCTTCTTAATAGACTTATTTGCCGCTTCCACTGCCCCGTTGGATTGTGGCCTACAAGGTGAAGACCTGTGACGTTCTACATTGGTGTTCTTCAAGTAGTTCGGCTGTTTCCCCTTGAAACTGCACTCTGTTGTCAGTCACCACATGGTGTGTTATGCCATACCTTGCGAAGATATGCTTCTTTATGAACTTAGCCATGTTTTTTGCTGTGACTTTGGCATAAGACTCGACTTCAACCCACTTCGAGAAGTAATCCACTGCCACTACAATGAACTTGTGATCATTTGATGCTAGAGGCCGAATCTCATTGATTATGTCTATAACCCACACTGAGAATGGCCAAGGGGTCATGAGATTCTATAATTCCATGGGCGGAAGATGGCTGATATACCTATAGATTTGACACTCGTGACACTTCTTCACTTCTTTGGCACAATCTGTCTGCATGGTGAGCCAAAAATACCCTTGTCTTATGATCTTTTTCGCCAAAGCTAGACCATTTACGTATGGGCCACAGACTCCGAAATGCATCTTGCATAAGCCTCTTGGCCTCCATCTCTGTCAGACACCTTAATAACAATCCATCAACAATCCTTTTGAAGGGTTATCTGTCGAACCATCTGAATTGAACTACTAGTTTCCTTAGTGTGGCCTTATCCGATGAATCTGCTCCTTCGGGATACTAAACATTTTGTAGGAAATTAGCTATGTCTTGGTACCAGGGTTTATCATCCATCGTCAGAGTCAGGACATCGCTAGAGCGATAGAATGGTGTTCTAGCAGCTTCGAGGATCAAAGGCTGGATTGGTGCCTTCTAAGGTCCATCCCACATGGACGATAAGGTTGCTAATGAATCAGCCATCTGATTATCATCTCTAGCTACATGTTTGAATTCAATATGCCCGAATATCTTCACCAGCCCCCATAAAGTCTCTAGGTATGGTCGAAGAGATTCTTCTTTGATTTCCCATTCCCCTATGGCTTGGCAGATCACCAATATGAATCTCTAATAACGGTCACATCATCTGCTCCTAGTGTGATAAGAGCATCAATGCCAAATAAACAAGCTTCGTATTCAGCACCGTTGTTGGTTACCGGGAATTCCAGCCGTTTTGATAAAGAAATTATTTCCACCACTGGAGTTACAATCTGAGACCTGCGCCCCTTTTTTTCACAGCCCCATCAAGTGCATGATCCATTTCCTGGTTTCCACATCCACCATGGCTAATTGCTCATCCAAAAATTCTAGATTCTCCACATATTCAGATTCAAGCGGCTGATTAGCTAGGAACTCCGCCACTGTTCTTCCTTTGATCACCTTCTTCGTCACATATTTGATATCAAATTCTAACAGCAAAAGTAGCCACCGAGATAGTTTTCCTACTAGAGATGGAGCAGACTAGAGGTATTTCATTGGATCAACCTTTACCACTGCTTGAATCTTGTATGATTGGAAATAGTGTCTCAACTTCTTTGTCAACCAGACCATGGCAGTGCAAGTCTTTTCCACCATAGTGTACCGCGTTTCATAATCGAGCAGCTTCTTACTAAGGTAGTAAATAGCATTCTCCTTCTTGTCATCCTGTTGTTGGACCAACATTGCCCCTATGGAGGTTTCTTCAATGGCTAGGTACAATATCAAAGGTTTGCCCAGAGTCGGAGGTCTCAACACTGGAGGATGGGTCAAGTACTCTTTGATCTTAGCAATTTGACATTGGTCATTCCGCTCGATTGGTTGTTCTTTTCGAAGTAGCTTAAAAATAGGTTCACAGACAGTAGTCAATCTAGCAATGAATCTGCTAACATATTGAAGTGACCCCAGGAATGATCTGACTTCCTTTTCCATTCTCGACGCTGTTATATCTCGAATAGCTTTGATATTGTCTGGGTCCATCTCAATCCCTTTCTGGCTGACAATGTGCCCTAATAGTTTGCCCAATGTAACTCCGAATACACATTTCTTCGGGTTGAGGCGCAAGTTATACTTTTCAATCCTGGTCATGAATCTATCCAAGACAACAGGGTGCTCTTCCCGGGTCATGGATTTGACCAACGTATCATCAACACATACTTTGACCTCTTTGTGGATTATGTCATGCAGCAGTGTCGTGACAGCCCTTTGGTAAGTTGCCCCATCATTCTTCAATCCTCCAGCAATACACCCCCCACTCAGTAATGAAAGCCGTTTCGACTTTGTTAATGATATCCATCAAAATTTGATTGTATCCAGAGAAGCCATCCACAAATGAATACATGACTGCCCTTGCTGCACTATCAATTAGGACATCAATGTGGGGGAGGGGAAAATTGTCTTTTGGAGAGGCTTTATTCAAATCTCGGTAATCCACAAAAACTCTAACTCTCCCATCTTTCTTGGCAACTGGGACTATGTTGGCTAGCTATTCTGGATATTCCACCACTTCTAAGAAGTTGGCTTTAATCTACTTTGATACTTCCTCTTTGACTTTCTCGGTGCATTCCGATGTAGACGTCTGAGTTTCTATTTTACTGCACTGAATTTGGGATCTGTTGGGATTCTGTGTTCAGCTATCCCTTTGTCAACCCCTAGTATATCGTCGTAAGACCAGGCAAATGCTCCCATATGCTTTTTAAGTACTTCTATTAATTCTTTGTTTTCTCAAGAATGAGTTAATTGGTGATATATACCATTTTAGGATTTTCAACAGTACCCAAATTAATTTCATGTAATGCAGCGTCATGAATGTTGAACACATTGAATGACTGTTTGCATGTATGCACAGAACCATCAGGAAAAACATCACACAATTAAGCAAAGTTAGGTTTCATTGCATTCATCACCTTACAGGCGGAATTGTTCACACCGAATACAGAAGTAATGTTTACATAAAAATCATTCTCTTCCTCCACATACGGAGGGTCTTCAGCAGCAGAAAATTCAGGGTCAACAGATCCTTACTTAAACAGGTCATTCAAGTCCGCTTCCAGAAGAGTAGCTTCTTCTCCCGTTGCTTTTCCTTTGGCCATCATCCGGGTCAATTCAGCCACAGCATTCTCCACCAGCTCAGCTTGTTCCGGGGCAGCTTCTTTCTTTGCAGGACACTCCTTCAAACCTTTCTTCAAGAGGGCTGAAAATGCCTTCGTGATGGCATCCACCGGTGCATCCATATCTTCTTCTTTTGGCTTTTCCTTCGGAAGGATAAGGGCTACCACTTCAGCTCGGATCTTTGGAGAGGAGGTGATCTTGGTTGTTCTTTTGGCTTAAGCATTTCCACGATAGAGCCAACGCCATACTTTGAGAATTTGATAACATCAAAAAATATTTCAAACCTAATGACTGTTTCCCTCTTGACCATCATCAGTTCAGGCTTTCCGTCATATGGCCTATCACTTGTATGGACAAATGTATCCACAAGGTGGACCTTTTTTAATTTAGGCCTTTCCTTCTCGACAGCTCTTATAACCATGAACTCGGCGGTGTGATTGGCCTACACCAATGTCAAACTTTGTGATCCCTTATTAATGGGCCCTAAGACCTCTTCTCGGAATGAATTCTGCTTTTAGAAGTATTTGTGGATCCATGGAGAAAACAATGGGTCTTTATCCTCCTGCTTTAAGATGACTGCCACTTGAAAACCCGTCATGGGTTGCTCGGATGAGTCCAGTGCTGCCACCATTGATGATTCATCAGCCTCAAGGGTCACAATTCTCTCCCCTATCAGAATCTTCACCTTCTAATGTAGAGTTGAGGGCACCCCTCCTAATGCATGGAACCATGGTCGTCCCAAGAGTAAAGAAAATGTCACCGGGATATCAATGATAGTGAACAGCACTTTGGATCTTATTTCTCCAATTATTACCTCTGCTTTGAAGGTGGCAATCACCGTGTACTTTGAGTCGTCATAAGCAAAGATTATTGTACTAGATTTTAAGAGTGCTTCTTCACTCATGTTGAGGCTTGGGAGTATTTTCAAGGGGCAGATGTTTAGTGCCGACCCGTCATCAACCATTACGCAGGGCAATATTCTGTCCATCATTTCAACCTTTAAATATAATGCCAGATTATTGATACCCTCAGGTGGTAGGTCATCATTGGTGAAGATGATTTCTCTAGGACTATTGGATCATTAATCCCTTGTACGTCCAATTGCCATACATACCTCCTCGGGGGACATCAATGGAGTTGCGTCCATCTCCATGAGTTTCTTGACCACCGCTGCTCGGTGTCTTTGGGACTCCATCAGTAGATGCCATACAGATGCACGTGCAGGCATCTTTTTCAGCTACTCCACCACCAAGTCTTCCTTTTCCTCAGTCTTGACTGGCACATAGTCCTCAGCTGGGGCTTCGACTCTCCTGCTGGGTTCCCCTTACCTTTGTGGCTCGGGTTGGTATATTCTTCCGCTTCTTGTGACATGATTCACTAGAGCATCCTCTTTTTTTTTTACATACATCCCACTTTCGGTGCAAACGGGATACACGGACTTTGTCTAGACTAGGGGTTTGGGCCAGCTTATTGTGAGCGGATGACCTTTTAACAGAAAGAACACGGGAAGCGAACCAGGGAAAAGGAAACTCTTGGTGAATGTGCGTTTTGAGTTTTGGAAAATGGGATTTGTTTATCTTGGAAAAATCATGGATTTATTTGGAAATTCCTTTTATTAGAAAACCTTTTCCCGTTTTTAACTTAAAGACCTCGAAACTTAAATTCCAAGATCAGCGATAGAGTCGCCACCCGGATCAGCTCATCCGGGAAATTTCGGTACAGGTCCCTACCGAGGGTAGACTATTGTGCCTAATCTAGAGATTTAGGGTTCTGGCAAGAGACTTACTCAACCGCAAGCTTGCTTTCACTTTACAGTTTATATTACCATATTTTATTTGCTTTATTATCTTTCTCTACCTAATTTATGTTTGTTTTTAACCCATGCTCATACAAATGATAGAAATAAATTGCAGAATAAACAAATCATACACCCAAATTATACAAAAGAATAATAGAGGCCGCTTATACAGCCAAATCAAATGAAAATAAAAACTCTCGTCCTCACTTTACAAGCGCCTAGAATACACAAATATATAGAAAATTATAGTCGCCTAAAAATACACGAATTAAACTATTAATTACATTAAAAATGAAAATAAAAAGAAACTAAAAGCTATAAAATAGATGGTTAGCACAATTTATAGCACAACACAAGTAGGACTTAAACTGGACAGCATTGGGATTTTTAGGAACGGGGGCATGCATTTAGGGGGGTAACTAGGTCGACTCGGCTAGGCAGCCTGGTTAGACCTGGAAAACGGTTTTGAAATGCCCTGTGGATTTTTATGCTGGAAAACAATTTTAGAAAATTATTTGGCTCGGTTTCATGTAAATTTTTCGGTTTAGTGGTTATGTTATCCCGGAACTCGGGGTTCCGTTCGTACGGGTTTCCTAAATCCAACATCCATCTAAGGTCCAGAAAGCGGCAAACACATCAAAAATGGTTTAATTCTAAAAACAGCATCGTGCAATGACGTCCGTACGGGTCCTTCCGTGATTCTGTCTCCTTATGGAGACTATAGTCGTACGGCTGTAATTAGAGCTGTACGGCTTTAATTACAGTCGTGCGACTGTATTTAGAGCAGTACAACTCTAATTCAGTTGTGCGACTGTAGCTTCCAGAACCCGAAAAAGATGGTTTTCTCGTTTTTTTTTTAAATGCCGTTTCGCTTGTTTTCGATGTTTTGCGAGGATTTTATAAGGTTCGAGGGTCCGTAAATGCTGGACTACGGACCCGATTCGGATCGAACAACCCTAAAATTCAGAAAATGAAACCCAAGAAAAAATGAAAACTTAATAACCATACGTACAGAAATTCGAAAACCAAAGTTTTACAACATATGGATGCATTTAGGTCGAAATAGATCACAATAGAATGCATAAAATAGAAAACAGACTACTTTCAACCGATCAGGGCAGTTTCGAGATTCTGCCCCTACAAAACATAGCCGTGCGGCTCTGAGTACTAGAGCTGTACGGCTCTGTTCATAAGGAATACAATCGTGTGGCTGTATTCGGGTAATCCGTTTTTCGAAAGTTGCAAAATGGAGAAAAACACAAAAAAGCAATGTACACAGGTTGAAGGCCTCTCAGAGTTTACCTTGATATTTTTTTGATGTGTTGAACGTCAAGAATCGAATTGAAAATATGAATTTCTCCCGAAACCTCAACCGGCCCGAAAATCCAAAAATGAATTCGAAATCAATCTGAAACAATCCCAATGAAATGTGTAAAGGTTAAGAATGCTCCCTTTGATACTTAGGAATTATTTTTAGGTATTAAGGTTTAATTTTACTCCTCCCTTCTTCCTCTATGTGCACGGGTTCTCTCTTTCTCTCCTTTACCTTTTCTTTTTTTTTCTCTGTAAGTTTTTTTTTTCAAGAATAATCTCTACCTTGATTTCTTTTACTTTTTTTCCTTTTATATCTCACATTCACAATCATTTCCAAAATTAAATGAGCCGTGTGAATTCCCTGCTTATTTCGGCCAACTTTTTCTGCTCAGCCAAGTTGCTATGCTTTGCAGAGCAACTTGGTTAAACCCACTAGAGCCGCACGGCTCTAGTTATGCTAGAGCCGTGCAGCTCTAGACTACAGCAGCACGGCTATAGTTTAAAAACTATAGCCGTGCGGCTCTAGCAAGACCCGGGCCAAAATCCACAAAAATCCAACACTCACCCTAAACCCTAAAATCATCCGGTGGACCTTTTCGAGGTTTCAGATCGAGGATAGCTCGGTTTTCAAAACATTTGAGATACTCCGGGCAACATTCCGGTTGTTTTCAAGTCCGATTCGTATCCATCTGCTCTACAGGTAATATAGGAATTCTCATCATAGAGGTCGAAAAAACCCGGTGCTTACAGCGACCCCTCACGTGATCAAATTCGATACCCGATACCAGGTCTAGGTTACCTGAGGGGAATTTGAGAACACGAATTGAAGCGACGTAAATGGAAGGAAAGAAAGACATACCTGAGTTGTAGTGATGGTTTGATTGGAGCCGATACCGGGTCTATGTTACCCGAGGCGAAGTCGCATTACAGAGGTGACGCTGATCTAGCCGACACTGGGTCTATATTACCCGCGGTGGATCTACTGAGTTTCTAAGGTGAAGCTGATCTAGGTCTGACACCCGGTCTATTTTATCCACACCGGATCTACTGAATTTCTGACGTGAAACTGATCTGGGCCTGACATATGGTCTATGTTACCCGCGGTGGATCTACTGAGTTTCTGAGGTTGAAGCCGATCTGGGCCTGTCACCGGGTTTATATTACCCGTGGCGGATCTATTGGATTTCAAAGGTGAAGCTGATCTGGGCCTGTCACTGGGTTTATGTTACCCGCGGTGGATCTACTGGATTTCTGAGGTTGAAGCCGATCTGGGCCTAACACCAGGTTTATATTACCCTCGATAAATCTGCAGGATTTACAAGGTTGAAGCCTATTTGGGCCTGTCACTAGGTTTATGTTACCTGTAGCGGATCCGTTGAATTTCTAAGAAGAAGTCGATCTAGGCCTGACACTGGGTCTATATTACCCGCGGCAGATCTATTGAGTTTTTGAGGGGAAACTGATCTGGGCCTGACACCGGGTTTATATTACCCGTGTTGGATTTACTGAGTTTCTGAGGGGAAGCTGATCTGGGCCTGACACTTGGTTTATGTCACCTGCAGCGAATCTGCTGGATTTCTAAGGTGAAATTGATCTAGGCCTGACACCGGGTCTATATTACCTGCAGTGGATATGTTGAATTTCTGAGGTGAAGCCAATCTGGGCTTGTCATCGGGTCTATATTACCCGTGGCGGATCTGCTGGATTTCTGAGATGAAGCTGATTTGAGCCTGACACCGGGTCTATGTTACCCAAGGTGGATCTACTGAAGTGAAGCTGATCTGGGCCTGTCATCTGGTCTATGTTACCCACGGCGGATCTACTGAGTTTCTAAGGTGAAGCCGATCTGGGCCTGTCATCGGGTCTATATTACCCGCGGTGGATCTGCTGGATCTCTGAGGTGAAGCTGATTTGGGCCTGACACCGGATCTATGTTACCCGTGGCAGATCTGCTGAATTTCTGAGGTGAAGTTGATCTTAAACCTAATGCCGGGTTTATATTACCCGAGGTGGATCTGCTGAATTTCTGATGTTGCATTGATGATGCGTATTTATTCCTTGATCGATAATTTTGGAACAAAAATTTTTGCCCCTTCGATCAAGAATAAATACGGCTTGATTGTCCTACCTCTGGATACTTGCACTTCGATCGATTGTGATGCATGTATGCATGTGTATGTGTATGTTTTGAATGCTTGTATGTGCATGTTTCAATGTATGCATATGCAAATGAACTCTAGGAGATGCATTTCCCGCTTATTTGCCCAATCTTGAAATTCTATGTTCTTGCTGGGGAGACCGTGTCGTGCCTCTGTTTAGGGGAAGTACATCATGCCTATGATTGACTCTAGCTGGGGAGAGTACATTCTTTGTGATGGTTCCACTAGGGATATACAATGGCTGTTGGGGAAGTTCGATGACTGCCAGGGATAGAGTGGTGACATTCTTTATGATGGTTCACTGGGGAATAATACGGTTGATCCTGCTGGAGAATAGTGGAAGGGCTTCTGCTAGGGAATAGTGGAAGGGTTCCACTTTTCTGGCCCCTAGGGATGGTGAATCTGGAAGTGCTCTAAATTTTGCCTGAACTGCTTGGTGTGGGTTTTCAGCTCAGCAAGCTGCTCTAACTTTTGCCTAAGGCACCTTTTCAGTTTTCACCTTAGCAAGCTCTCTTTTTGTTTTTTTTCTGACATTTGAACTTGGATTTGTTTTGAAATTTCTGGCCACCACAAGAAATAATGAGTTTGATTCGGAGGATAAGAAAAGATTACAGATTGCATGTATTTAACACGTTTTCACTGTTAAAATAATGCGAGTCTTTTAACCAATTAAATGCAAAGTGCTTTCTTTAAATGGATGTTTAGGCGAGATAAATTTGTTTATGCATTCTGATATAACCATACGAACATATTTAAACAAACATCACACTTTATTGATGAAAGTAGCATGATTACATTTGAAAAGATTGATTGCCGAAATGGTATACATTTCACACAGAACCAGAATCTGTCACCAGCCGTCCCTTACTTATTTTCTGACTGATCATTTTCTCTTGTGTCTTGATTTTTGTCTAGGCCGCCCTTTTTGAGTTTTCAACCTAGCAGACCCCTTTTTTTAAAACATGGTAAGGCTTTAGGCGATCTTGGTTGACAGGATTTGCAAATTCATTCCTATCCATGTCCGCGATGCTTACGCCACCCTTTGTGTGACATCCCTAACTTTTGCAAGCATGCAATGGCGGAAAACATTACATAAAGTCTAGGACATCATTATAAAAGAAACTTCCAATTATGCCTCTGATTAATACTACACGTGTTCATAAAATACGTACTCCCAAATTTAATTCTAAGTGATAAATAATAATTCAATACGAATAATACTTCAATGACAAAAACCTAAAAGTTTAGAAAATCTGAAAATCTCAATTCTAAAATGTTCATAACAACTATTTAATGTCTACTCAAAGCAATCCCTCCACACAATCCCAAGGACGGGCGTCAGGCATCATTCAATCATCACCGGCATAATCTGAAAATATCAACAGCGCCACTTAGTGACGAGTAACTAACAAATCCCAAACATCAATTTAAAGTTTGCATAAAATGACGATAGTTCACAAATATATGTTATATTAATTAATCAAGCACCGTAAGGGTAATAAACAACAATCATCATTCATACAAGTGTACATACTTACGCTCACAATCCTTGTAATAGGGAACGTACCTCGTTTAACAAGCCGCTCCAACACATATCACATAGATCATATCATTTAAGTAGCAAAACATCAATCAAAGAATAAAATTCCAAGTCAAGTCATACAAACTAGATGCATACAACCGTTTAGAACAAGGAATTGTATCATGAACATGACATTATTTCATTTACACAATAACCATTATTAGTTTCCTAATACACAAATTCCAAAGTCACAAGATAGCTTACAAACCTCACTATCACAGCCAAGCATCAAAATCACATTGTAATCAACATTAACATGCAATTACATTCTTAACCGTTGATTAACATCAACTTATGTATATGCGTACAACTCATTGCATTAACCTATACACTTGTGCTTATAGGGAGTTTGGCAGCAGACGCTGCAGAGTGCCATGAACCTAGGGCTTGCCTCTGCGGAGAGCCATGAACCTAGGGCTTACCTCCTTAACACATTGAGTACCATGAACCTAGGATTTACCTCAGAATGCCATGAACATAGGTCTTACATCATAATGCCATTAACATAGGTCTTACATCACCGAGTGCCATGAACCTAGGGCTTACCTCGGAATTTGGGTTGCTGTCCTAGTGCCTACCAATCAAACATGGTAAACACTTTGCCAAACTAACCAAAGCACAGCTGTATAAATCACCACAACTCAAATTAATTACTATAATCATACCAATATCAAAAGGGTGCCATTAAAATAGGTCTTATTCCCAAAACATAGCACAATACCTCAATAAACACAAGGTACCAATAAAATGGGACTTACCCCAAACTCAATTTCATAATTCTAACATGTATTAATCTACTAAATCATATTTGCAATTATTATATTTCATGTCATGAGTTCTAGCATAAAATTTCTAGAATCAAATTATGCTTTACACACACTAAAAATAAATTCAGGCCTAAGGTGACAATTTCAGAATTCATAGTTCATGCCTCAACTTGCACATAATATTCCAGTAGGTTAGACTCAGAATTCAGCATGGCAATACAAAGGTAAATTTAGCCTTACATCTTAGGAACACACGCCAACTTAAATCATGCAATTCGGATTCCTATAGCAAAAGATATTAAGGAAACACTAAAAACATGCAATCTGTAAATTCACTTCAGATCACTGCACATAGTCTGACTTCAACAGACAAAACAGATGTGTTACTCACTGATTTAGCAAAAATAATATAAAGCAACATTGAACATCAGAATTTCAGGAATACATAGAATTTTATTTCATGGCAAACGGAGCTACAGAGAGAAAATAAAGCCATAATCAACACAAACTGTACAAACTGAAATTCAGCAGTTCCAGGAAATCGGCACAGTGCACATAAGGCAGATTCAACAGGGAATACGAGTACTTTACTCACAGAATTTGCCAAAATAGTATAAAACAACCTTGTACATTTATGTCTCAGGAAAACACAGAAAGTTGAATCATGTCATTCGGAGTTATATAACGAAAATAAAGCTAAAATTATCACAACCTGTACAATCTGAAATTCAGCAGTTCAAGAAAAATCGGCACAATGCACATAAGGCAGTTTCAATAGGGAATATGAGCACTTTACTCACGGAATTTTCCAAAATAGTATAAAACAACCTTGTACATTTATGTCTCAGGAAAACAGAGAAAGTTGAATCATGTCATTCGGAGTTATATAACGAAAATAAAGCTAAAATTATCACAACCTGTACAATCTGAAATTGAGCAGTTCCAGCATAAAACCATTCGAAACATGCATATACATATTTCTTTCAACCCTTAACCTAATTATCATCATTTTATACCAGTAACATACATGCTTAAATTTCAATATACAAGATTATTATCTCACCATGCAATCAATAGGAACCTATCACGCAATCTATGAAAGCTTTAAATCGATATTAGAGTTTGTTTGTTACCTCGATTGCAGTGAGGTCGGTCACTAGAGTAAAAATAGAAATTAGGAGAGGGTGCTCCTCGATTTAGGTCACGAACTTAATCCGATGATTCCCAAAGAGAAGAAACTTCAGAAAATTACAGAAAAGAACAAAGTTCTTAGCAAGTTTCTAAGGAGTTAAAAGATGGAATAAAACCGATTGGGATTCCTTACCTTCAGAAAGATGAATGATTTCCTCAACTGAGACAATGGAATTTCGGAATTCACAAGAATGATGCAAGGCTGGTTTGAGTGAAAGAGAGAGGAAGAGAAAGAATAAATTTCAGCTAGGGTTAGAGGAAATTTCGAAATTTGTAGTGTTAAATAGGAAATAGAAGTTGATTTGATGAAGGAAAGGTAAGGGGGAGAGATTTGCTCCACTAAGTTGGTAGTTTCTGATTTGAATTGGTCAAACTAAATAAAAGGGATATATAAAATAGTAAATTTCGGATTTTATGGGATTTTATGTCTCCCAAACCAAAAATATAAATCCTAAAGAAAATAACTAAATTAAGCTAAGTTGGGTTCGAACTCTAGACCTCTAGTTATTAAACACATCTCTCTACCATTAGGCCAAAGCCTACGAATTGTTATAAGCATACAAAACATCGGTTAAATGCAAAAATGCTCACTCATATGCACACATCACAACATAACTAAGTCAACTTATATCTGGGGCGTTACACTTTGATAGTAGTTTCTTTACAACATATGGGCCTTCCCAATTCGGCCTAAATTTCCCCCGGCATCGATGTTTGTAGGCCTCAACTATTTCAGAACTAGGTCCCCAGCTTTTAGCTGTCGTCTGAGATACTTCACTTTCTGATTATAGGCTTTAGCCATTCTGCGTTAATACATCTGCAAGTGATCCAGTGCTTTCAACCGCTTTTCATCTAATGCTGCTAACTGCTCGTACCTAGCCTGAACCCATCCCGTTTCTGGTAGCTGAGTTTCGTAGGCTATTCTGAGTGACTTGAGTTCCATTTCCACTGGCAGCACTACTTCCATCCAATATACCAAAGCATAAGAAGTCTCGCCAGTTGGTGTTCTGACACTAGTTCTGTAACCCCAAAAAGCATACGACAGCTTATCAACCTAATCTCTATAGGTGGTTACCATTTTTTACAAGATCTTCTTGATTGACTTTTAGCTGCTTCCACTGCACAATTAGCCTATGGCCTATATGGAGAAGACCTATGATGTTCAATGCCATGTTCTGTGAATAACTTGGTTGTTGCCCCTTGGAATTGCACCCCGTTATCAGTCACTACATGGTGAGGGACTCCGTATTGAGAGATGATGCTCTTTTGAATTAACTTAACCATCTGCTTAGCTGTCACACTGGAGAAAGATTCTGCTCCCACCCATTTTGAGAAATAGTCTAGTGCGACCACTATGAACTTGTGTCCGTTAGATGCTGCAGGATGAATTTCTCTGATCATGTCGATTCCCTGCACCGAGAAAGGCCAAGGAGATGCTAGATTTTGTAGTTTAAGTGGTGGTAGATGATTGATATCTACATAGATTTAGCATTCATGGCATCTTCTTACCTCTTTCACACAATCGGTCTGCATTGTCATCCAGAAGTATCCCTGTCTCATCATCTTTCTAGCCATGGCGATCCCATTGATATGTGGCCCGTAGGATCCTGCGTGTACTTGCTGCATTACTATTTCTGCTTCTTGTTCTGTTAGACATCTTAGAAGGAGCCCATTTGTAGTTCTCTTGTCTAGATTATCTTCAAAGATTCTGAACTGGCTGGCCAATCTTCTTAACGAAACTTTATCAGCAGTACTAGCCCCTTCCAGATACTTTCCGACTTTCACATATTGATAAATGTCAAAGAACCCTGGATTTTCTCCGGCTGTTAACTCCATCACCTCGTGCATATCAAAGCAAGGTTGCTTGGAAATTGCTATAAACAGAGGTTGTATCTGTGTCTTTTTTTGATCTTCCCACATAGAGGACAATGTTGCTAGTGCATCAGCCATTTGATTCTCTTCTCGGGGCACATGTCTAAACTCACATTGGCCGAATAACCCTTTTCTATACCGCAGCAGCTCTAAGTAGGGACGTAAGGCTTCCTCCTTCAGATCCCATTCGCCTTGTGCCTGCCTAATTACCAAAATTAAATCCCCAACAATCAAGACATTGTCTGGCTCCAGTTTCAGGAGAGCTTCCATCCCGAATAAGCATGCTTCATATTCTGCCCCATTGTCGGTTATGGAAAAGTCTAACCTCTTTGACAATGGAATGACTTCGCCATCTGGCATTGCTATGATTACCCCAATTCCAGCACCCTTTCTGTTTATAGCACCATCGAAGCACATAACCCATCACCTCACTTCTACTACAGCCAACTGTTCATCCAGGAATTCCAGATTCTCCACATGATCCGATTCTATTGGCTGATTTGCTAGGAATTCTGCCATAGCTCGCCCTTTGATGGTTTTCCTAGTGATGTACTCAATGTCAAATTCTAATAAGAGCAGTAGCCACCTGGATAATTTTACAACCAACACCGGTGCTTCATACAGGTATTTCATCAGATCCACTTTAGCCACCGATTGCACCTTGTACGACTGAAAATAGTGGCGTAACTTCTTAGTCAGCCAAATAATTGCTATACATGTCTTCTCCACCAGTGTGCACTTGGTTTCATATTCCAGCAGCTTCTTGCTGAGATAGTTCCATCTTGTTCTTGTGCTAGCATTGCCCCTATGGAGGAATCTTCGACAACTAAGTACAAAATCAGAGGCTTTCCTGGAGTTGGTAGGCTGAGAACTGGCATATTTACCAGGTAAGCTTTGATCTTGTCGAAAGCCAACTGGCACCGTCATCCCATACAATCGGCTGATCTTTCCTTAATAGCTTGAAAATCGGCTCACACACTGAAGTTAACCGTGCTATGAAACGGCTGACATACTGCAAGGAGCCCAAGAACGATCAGACGCCCTTCTCTGTTTTAGGAGCTAGCATATCTCGGATGGCTCTGATTTTATCTGGATCCATCTCTATTCCCCTTTGGCTGACTACATGACCAAGCAGCTTTCTCGATGTAACCCCAAATATGCACTTCTTGGGATTAAGTCGCAGGTTGTATTCTCCGATGCATGTAAGAAATCTCCAGGATAGCAGGGTGCTCTTCCTGGGTCATTGATTTGACAAGCATATCATCAACGTACATCTCTACTTCTTTGTGAATCATGTCATGCAGCAATGTTGTGATAGCCCTCTGGTAAGTGGCCCCAGCATTTTTCAATCCAAAAGGCATGACTCTGTAGCAGAAAGTGCCCCACTTTGTAATGAAGGATGTCTTCACCTTGTCAATCACATCCATTAGTATCTGGTTATATCCTGAGAATCCACCCATGAAGGAATACATGTTGGATATGCCCTAGTCCCGAGGCATTGGTCCTTGTATATGTATTGTACATCTATTGGATTTATGTATTATGCATTTTGTGTCATTAAATAGAGGCATTAATCTATTTATTATATACCTTGTGCTATGTTTTAAATAGAGTATCCAATGGACATATCCATATCCATGTTGACAACTGTCATGTACTTGGCAGTAAGACCATGGATACGGAAAATGATATGACCATAAAGGGATCCGTAGTCTGCTCTAGTCATGGGAATGAATGGAACTAGAGACTATCATTAACCTGGTTGTATGGCAGTGTCTTACCGGCCATTGGAAATGGGATGTCAACCATGTTAATGGGTACATGTAAAAGGGGTATGGTACTGGATAGATCCACTAAACGAGAAATCCACATGGTAAAGTATCACAAGTGATTCTCATGTAGTACTTTTATGGATCCTTTAACCTGACCATATGATGGTGCTGCATGCGAAGTCGTATCCTTTGGGGTACGCCTAAAGGGCCTGTAAAAGGGTCCCAAGTATGGGTACTTTTGGGTATGTCACTAAGCATGGCAGTGCTATGGATATGCAGAAGAGATATGTCACTCAGTAGTCCACTGAAAAGATATCACTGACCTCTTGATGAATGTGACTGATAAGAGTGTGGCTATACGCAAACAAGTTGGAACTTGTTTGTGAGCTTCAGTACATTCGAGATCAAGTAAATGTCCGGACACAAAAGAGGGTGATCAATCCATGCCTCTGTGTTGGACACCGATATCGATGACATGGGATATACAAGTTTAAACTACAGGGTTACGATTACAGTCGGACTGCTATCTCCATCTTAATTGGGGGCTGCAGTGGCTTGCTAGAGCCCGCCTGCAGTTTGTGGGCCATAGCCCACTGCAACATAATGACAGGCCCACAAGATCGTACACATAGAACGTCTGAGTTCGAACTAGTCGGATCACCTGTATACTTGGAGTATACTAATTGAAGAGATAAATATTAATCAATTAAATTAAAGATCAATTGGATTGGTTAATATAATTTAATTGACATATATTTGTATTTATTGGGTTGGACAAAGTTGATTTGGATAAATTAACTTGTGAATAAATTTCCTGGTGGAAATTTAATATATATATAGGTTTATATGTACTTGTTTCTAGTCAAATCATAAATTAATTTATTGGGTTAGTTCCAATTGGCAAATCTATTTAATTTAAATGACATGTATCTTATATAATATGGTATTATATAAATACATGCATAGAAATTAAATTAGAATTGATTAGGAATTAAACCTTATTAATTAATTAGGATTTATGGAATTATGGCACTAATTCCATTTATAAAAACAAAGTTAAATCACCCAATAAATACAGGCCATGATTTAAAAGCTAAATGGGGAATTTCCTTTATAGTGAATTTCGGCCATAATGGTTTATGTGAGCTAAAATTTTCGGTCATGGCTATGGGTTCTTTTCTCTTCTCTTTGATTCGCCGGTAGCACGGGTTGGACTCAATAGGCATTCGTGTACGTGAGAGTGGAAGGAATCTCCTTTGATTTATGCAGCCATCTCTAGAAGAGATATTTTGGGTGAGAATTGATTCTCTTCTATTTCAATTTTAAAGTTTTACAATTTTCACTTCAATTGCTCTTGGGTAAGGATTTGAGGAAATCACCGCGTTGTTCCGCTTTTATCAGGTGATTTCCGGTGAAAAATCCGAATAGTGGTATCATAGCAGGCTTTTGATCTGTGAAAATTGTTTAATTGGATTGAATCCCTTGGTTTTGAAATTGGAGTTTTTGATTTGTGATTCTTGGATTGGGGTTTGTGATTTTCCCCTTTGGATTTTTCAATTGAAATTAAATTTGCATGTAGGTTTATGTTTATTTAATTTTGTTTGATGGTTGTATTTCTTGGTGAATTACATATTGTTTGGCTGAAATTTTTTTTTGGATTAAAAATCACGGGCTGTTTCCGCGTATACGGGACTGCTGGTGGCGGAATCGCCGCTAGCAGCCCCCGGGTGCTGCGGAAACAGCAGCAACAGCCGCTGCCTGCTGCCGCACCACAGCAGCAGCTGCTTGTGTAGCCGCTGCTGCTGGAACCAGTAGCAGCTACTGCCTTTAGCTATAGCGGGCCGGGTCCAGTGTTTTGGATTTAGCAGGTTTCTGGCCCCGGGCCCAGTTTTAAAATTTTAATTGGTTTTAAAATTTCGTGTGTTTAAATTTTGCAATTTAAATGCGCATGGTTTCTTGAATGAAATTTTAATTTTATTCATGGGATATTAATTTTGGAAATTAATATGGTTAATTGAAATTGGCTAGGGTTTTTTTGGCACAATTACCAGGACGGTTGATATGGACTTATGGTTTCCCAATTTCAGTGAGAGCAGTTAACTGCCTGGGCTGAAGGCCCAAAGCCCGTTAAGGGACAGAACCATGATGGGCCAAAATTGGTGATTTAAAAAATAATGGCTTGGACATAATTGATATGGGCTTAATTCATGCATTATAACATGCTTATAAATGGATGTATTAGATGCATTTTGTGTGATTAAATATTTGTTTGGTTGGATGTTATTGGACCTTATTCGAGATGGGTTGTAATTTTCTTTTTGAGGTAAATACGGCCTGCGCACCGTTTTTCCTTTTTTTATGTAATTTTATTTTATTATTTATTATAAAATATGTAAAAGAAGAAGAAGCCCAATGGAATGGTGAGCCTAAGTGGAGATACAAGCCCAGAAGGAAGAAAAAGGAGGCCCACCTGATATTTCTTTCTAGTATAGGTTTACTAGAATAATATTAGGTTGTAATATAGGCCTATGGCAGTCCATTTCACTTATTTAATTATACTTTATATTTATTTACATGTATTTATGTATGATCCAAACCCATTCTCACCCGCCTATGCATATAAGCCGTTATTAAAATGAATCTAATAACCTAATGGAAATTACTAAGCCGTTTAAAAGTGCTTCCCTCATTCAAAACCGACTCGAAGTGGGGATAGGCCAGTTGTAGACCATGCCCTCGCTGGATGCACTGGAGTGTCGTCATTTTGTATTGGGTTGGATTATGGGATACTCCAACAGTTGGATGGAGGTTTTGACTTAGCGTGGATAGTAGGATTCTCCTGGCCCTAAGCACAGATGGGTAAGTGCCAACAAGCCCATCAAATCAAGAGTCCCTAGGTTGGGATTGGACGACGTTCCTACCTAAATAACTAGGGTATAGTTGTTCCAGGCCCTCGTTTGGCTACATCTTAATGAAATATGGATCTCGACCCATGAGCCTAACAACTCGGATTAATTAATAACCTGATTCATTATTAATTAAATATGGGAAAAACAAGTTAAGTCCTTTATTAAACACTCTATTAATTTTTTCTGTAGTAACCAAATGGCAACAAACAACTCATTTTCACTGCGATCTATCCTGGAAGGGGAAAAGCTTTCCGGTCTTAACTTCTTAGACTGGTCTAGGAACTTAAGAATAGTTCTAAGACAAGAGTCAAAGGAGTATGTGTTGGAAAGGCCTGTGCCGGCTATGCCTCAGGGACATAATCCACCAGCTACCCAGCTGGAGGAATACGAGATGCATGTAAAGGATAACATGGATGTGACATGCCTTATGTTGGCGCGCATGGCCCCTGAGTTGTGAAAGCAGTTCATGGACCATCAAGCCTATGCTATGATAACAACTCCAAACGAGATGTTTCAAGAGCAAGATCGTAAGGAAAGGTACCTGACCAATAAGGCATTCCACTCCTGTAAGCTGGGGCTGGGTCTATGAGCGTACACATGCTCAAGATGAAGGGCTATCTAGATGTTTTAGCCCGTCTCATATCGCCTATCTCACATGAGCTAGCAGTGGACACAATCCTTGCCTCCTTACTAGATTCTTACGATCAGTTCATCCTGAACTATAATATGTAAGGGATGAACTGCACTATTAGTGAGCTGCATGGGATGCTCAAGCTCATTGAATAATCGATCAAGAAGACTCCATCAGTGCTGCTAGTCAACAAGGGGAACCCTCCTCTTGCGAAGGGCAAGGCCAAGGATAAGGCTAAGGCCAAGGCTAAGAAAGCCAAGGCCAAGAAGCCTAAGCCCCAGCCCAAGGTCTAGCTTAAGGCCAGTCCCGAGGATGTCTGCTTTGGGTGCAAGCAGGCAGGGCATTGGAAGAGATCATGTACCAAGCTGTTGGGAAAGTAGAGGAAGACCCAGGTGCGTCTTCGTCAGGTATATATGTCATAGACATAAACCTCACTATTTCAACATCCTGGGTATTGGATACTGGATGTGGTTCTCACATTTGTTGTAATGTGCGTGGACTTAAGAACAGGAGGTCACTGGGATTTGGGGAGGTGGACTTGTGGGTCAGTAATGGAGCAAGGGTTGCTGCCATAGAGATTGGTGAATACCACCTCATGATGCCTAGTGGATTGGTTTTATATTAGAACAATGTTATTTTACACCTACCATGTGCAGGAATATCATTTCTATTTCAGTATTGGATATTTTTGGATTTAATTTTACTACTTCTAATGGTAGAATTGGTTTATCTAGAGAGGGATTATTTTATGGAGAAACTCTATTAAATAATGGCTATATATCCTGGATTTAAATGAAACCAATCATGTCTATAACATAAACACTAAAAGGGTTAAGCCTAACGAACTTAATCCTGTCTATCTTTAGCATTGTCATGTAGGCCACAAAAACAAGAAGCGCATAGCTAGGCTCCACAAAGCTAGAATACTAGGGTCATTTGACTTGGAGTCACTTGATGTATGCAAATCATGTTTACGAGGCAAAATGACTAAAGCACCTTTTAGCCAAAAAGCTGAAAGGGCTACTGGCTTCTTAGACCTAATACATTCTGACGTATGTTGGCCCATGAGCATAGCTACCAGAGGTGGACATCTGTACTTTGTCACGTTCACAGATGATTTCAGCTGATATGGCTATGTCTATCTGATGAAACATAAGTCTGAAACCCTTGATAGGTTCAAGGAATTTAGGAATGAAGTACAGAACCAACTAGCAGGAATATCAAAGCCCTTCAGTCAGACTGAGGAGGTGAGTATATGTGCCTAAAGTTTGACTCATATTTGAGAGAGCATGGAATAGTTTCATAGCTCATTCCTCCAGGAACACCACAATGGAATGGGGCCTCCAAACGGAGGAATAGGACCTTGTTGGACTTGGTCCGCTCAATGATGAGTCATGCCTCTCTCCCAATAAGCTTTTGGGGATACGCTCTCAAGACAGCCGCTCTCATTTTAAATAATACTCCGACTAAGGCAGTGAAAAAGACCCCATATGAGATATGGATGGGCAGGGAGCCCAACGTGTCTTTCCTGCGGATTTGGGGATGCAATACATATGTCAAGAGATTGACTGGGGGCAAACTAGAACCCAAAACTGATAAGTGCCTATTTATGGGCTACCCTAGGGAAACCAAAGGTTATTACTTCTACAACGCCGCCGAGAACAAGGTGTTTGTGGGAAGGAAGGGGGTCTTTCTAGAAAAGGATTTCTTTTCCAAGAAAGACAGTGGGAGCAATGTTGAACTCAGGGAAGTTCAAAGCTCACAAGCTCCTAAAGAGGATAACTCGAAGAACTAGGTGGAGCTTCCACAGGAGGAAGCACCAACCCAGGTCATACAAGGACTTAAAAGGTCTGGTAGGGATTGTCGAGAACCAAAGAGGTATGGTTTCCTCATCACCAATGATCACACTCTTCTCATCTTTGATGAGGAAGAACCCAAAACCTACCAGGAGGCTATGGCAAGGCCACAGTCTGCAAATTGGCGTAAAGCCATAGAGGCAGAGATGCAATCTATATACGATAACCAGGTTTGGAATCTGGTTGATCCACCTCTGGGTGCTAAGGTAATAGGTTGCAAGTGGTGCTACAAGGAAAAAGCAGACAACACCTTCAAGGGGTGTCTGGTTGTAAAAGTTTTAGACAAGTCCATGTAATAGACTATGATGAAACTTTCTCACCAGTCGCTATGTTCAAGTCCATTAGGATCTTGCTAGCCATAGCCGCATGGTACGACTATGAGGTCTAGCAGATGGATGTCAAAACCGCTTTCCTTAACGGAAATCTACTCGAGGATGTGTACATGACACAACCTGAGGGTTTTGTCGATCCAGAGTATCCTGGGAGGGTATGCAAACTTCAGAGGTCCGTTTATGGACTGAAGCAAGCATCCCAAAGTTGGAATCTTAGGTTCAATGAAGCCATAAAGGAATATGGTTTCATAGAGAATCAAGATGAGCCTTGTGTGTATAAGAGGATTAGTGGGAGTATTGTCACATTCATAGTATTATATGTGGATGATATCCTTCTTATTAGAAGCGACATATGAACACTACAAAGGGTAAAGCAGTGGTTGTGTAAGTGCTTCGCAATGAAGGACCTAGGCAAAGCTGAGACGATCCTAGGGATTCGGATCTATAGGGATAGATCTAATCGGCTTCTGGGCCTAAGTCAGGCTATGTACATAGACAAAGTTCTGAAATGATTCAGCATGGATCGGGCCAAGAAAGGTTTCTTACCAATGAGCCATGGGATGAAACTTGGTAAGAAGAACTATTCTGGACAAGGGAGGCCAGGGAGAACATGAAGTTGGTCCCATATGCCTCGGCTATAGGATCAATCATGTACTCCATGCTATGTACAAGACCTGATGTCGCCTTTGCACTAAGTATGATGAGCCAGTACCAGCAGGATCCTGGGGAGGATCACTAGAAGGCTATCAAAGCAATCCTCAAATACCTTAACCGGACTAAGGATAGCTTCTTAGTGTATGGAGGTTAGGAAGAGCTATCAGTTACAGGGTACACTAATGCAAGCTTCCAGACCGACCAGGATGAGTACCAGTCACAGTCTGGGTACATGTTTTGTTAAATGATGGTGCTGTAAGCTAGAAAAGCTTCAAGCAACCAACCATCACGGTCTCTACTATAGAAATTGAGTACATGGAAGCGTGCAATGCAGCTAAGGAAGCTACATGGATAAATAAGTTTATCACTGAATTGGAAGTGTTACCAACTATCCTGGATCCAGTTGATATCTTTTGTGACAACAATAGGGCTGTTGTACAAGCTAAGGAGCCCTGGTAAAACAAGCATATGAAGCACGTACTCAGGAAGTTTCACCTCATACGAGAAATCGCTGAGAGGGGGTGACACTTTATTACATAGAGTGGACACCAAGGATAATGTTGCAGATCCTTTGACCAAGGTGCTGGCTCAGCCCAAACACGAGGGTCATACTAAATCTATAGGGATTCGGCCCATGCCTAGTTGGAACTAGTGCACAGTGGGAGATTATTGGATATGCCCTAGTCCTGAGGCATTGGTCCTTGTATATGTATTGAACATCTATTGGATTTATGTATTATACATTTCGTGTCATTAAATAGAGGCATTAATCTATTTATTATATACCTTGTGCTATGTTTTAAATAGAGTATCCAATGGACATATCCATATCCATATTGACAAGTGTCATGCACTGGCAGTAAGACCATGGATAGGGAAAACGATATGACCATAAAGAGATCTGTAGTCTAATCCAGTCATGGGAATGAATGGAACTAGAGACTATTATTAACCTGGTTTTATGGCGGTGTCTTACCGGCCATTGGACATGGGATGTCAACCATGATAATGGGTACATGTAAAAGGGGCATGGCACTGGATAGATCCACTAAACGAGAAATCCACATGGTAAAGTATCGTAAGTGATTCTCGTGTAGTACTTGTATGGATCCTTTAACCTGACCATATGATGGTGCTGCATACGAAGTCGCATACTTTGGGGTACGCCTAAAGGGCCTGTAAAAGGGTCCCAAGTATGGGTACTTTTGGGTATTTCACTAAGCATGGCAGTGCTATGGATATGCAGAAGGGATATGTCACTCAGTGGTCCACTGAGAAGATATCACCGGCCTCTTGATGAAACTGATAAGAGTGTGGCCATACCCAAACAAGTTGGAACTTGTTTGTGAACTTCAGTACATTCGGGATCAAGTAAATGCTCGCACACAAAAGAGGTTTATCAATCTATGCCTTTGTGTTGGACACCGATATCGATGACATGGGATATACAAGTTTAAACTACAAGGTTACGATTACAGTCAGACTGCTATCTCCGTCTTAATTGGGGGCTGCAGTGGCTTGCTAGAGCCCGCCTGCAGTATGTGGGCCATAGGCCCACTGCCAACATAAAGATGGGCCCACAAGATTGTACTCATAGAATGTCTGAGTTAGAACTAGTCGGATCACTTGTATACTTGGAGTATACTAATTGAAAAGATAAATATTAATCAATTAAATTAAAGATCAATTGGATTGGTCAATATAATTTAATTGACATATATTTGTATTTATTGGGTTGGACAAAGTTGATTTGGATAAATTAACTTGTGAATAAATTTTCTGGTGGAAATTTAATATATATATATATATATATATATATATATATATATATATATATATATATATATATATATATATATATATATATATATATATATATATATATATAGGTTTATATGTATTTGTTTCTAGTCAAATCATAAATTAATTTATTGGGTTAATTCCAATTGGCAAATCTATTTAACTTAATTGACATGTATCTTATATAATATGGTATTATACAAATACATGCATAGAAATTAAATTAGAATTGAGTAGGAATTAAACCTTATTAATTAATTAGAATTTATGGAATTATGGCACTAATTCCATTTATAGAAACAAAGTTAAATCACCCAATAAATACAGGCCATGATTTGAAAGCTAAATGGGGAAATTCCTTTATAGTGAATTTCGGCCATAATGGTTTATGTGAGCTAAAATTTTCGTTCATGGCTATGGGTTCTTCTCTCTTCTCGATAACACGGGTTAGACTCGATAGGCGTTCATGTACGTGAGACTGGATGGAATCTCCTTTGATTTCTACAGCCATCTCTAGAAGAGATATTCTGGGTGAGAATTGATTCTCTTCTATTTCAATTTTAAAGTTTTACAATTTTCACTTCAATTGCTCCTGAGCACAGATTTGAGGAAATCAACGCGTTGTTCAGCTTTTATTGGGTGATTTCCGGTGAAAAATCTCAACAATACATTGCTGCTTTAGCTGCGCTATCGATCAGAACATCAATGTGAGGCAAGGGGAAATTATCTTTTGGGCAGGCTTTGTTCAAGTCCTTGTAGTCGACACACACTCTGACCCTTCCGTCTTTCTTAGGCAGTGGCACAATGTTGGCTAACCATTTTGTGTATTCCACTACCTCGAGGAACTTGGCTTTGATCTTCTTAGCCACTTCTTCCTTTACTAATATAGCCTATTTTGGTCTTAGCCGTTGTGAGCGGATGACATTTTCGACGGAACACGGAAGTCTCTCGAAAGGGAGCCTTGTGATCGGGCAACCCTCCCTCGCGTGGGTTTTTATAATTGGAAATTTGTATTTTTGGAATATAGAATTATTTCATAAAATAACCGAGACCTTAGTCTCGATGAATAGTGTAGGAGTCGCCACCCGGCTCAGCTCAACCGGGAAATCACAGTGTAGCTGAACCGGACGAAAGGCCGCTACATTATCCAGAGTTCTAGGTCCGGACAAGTCCCTTATTTCGTGTCTAATTAAAATAAATACGGCCAATGTTCATAGCTGGTATTTTATAATTCTAAAGTCAATTTTATTAAATTAAATCATACAGCGCACATACACATAAAATAAAAATAAAAGTAAAGCAGTAAATAATTAAATTGCTTACAACCCGATCGAACAAAAATAAAAACTCTCAACCTCACTTTACAACCGCCTAAAATACACGAGAGTCTAAAAATTACAACCGTCTAAAATACACGAATAAATCTATTAAATATATCAAAATAGAAAATTAAAAGCTGCAAAACAGACGGTTAGCACAGTTTATGGTACACCACAAATAGGACTTAAACACGACAAAATTGGGAAATTAGAATTCGAGGGCATGCATTTAGGGGGATAACTGGGTTGGCTAGGCAAGCCAACCCGATTAGACCTGGAAAACATTTTGCAACGTCCCTGTATTTTTGTTTGTGAGAAAATCCTTTTGAAAACATTTTTTTCGATTGACTTCAATTTAACATGTGAGGTGGGTCGGTTTTCGGGAGAATCAGGTCTCCGTCGTGGCATTGTTATAAATGCAATTTCATTGGAAATTAAATCTAAGGTAGTGAATGTACACAACAAAATTCATTTTTGGTCATTTTTTTATTTTTTGAATTTCTATGGATTTTTAGAAATTTTTATAGGCTAAACTAGAAATTCTGCCCCTAGACGGATGTTACAGTCATGCGACTATAAGTCTTCCAATTGCAGGATTTCACCAAAATTTTATTCAAAAGAGACTAAAAGTTGGAGGAAAATCAAGAACACTCATACGACTGTAATTACAGTCGTACGACTGTTCTTCAACTCAAGAACGGTCGTACGACTGCTCTTGATTTCCAAAAACAGCAAGCACAAAAATTGAACTTAAATGCACAAAAACATACCAAATCACCCAGAAAACAGAAGAAAATGGAGGTTTGAAGTATGTTTACCTCTTTGGCGCTGATCTATCGTAGGATTGACCGCTGGAAACGCCCCAATCACCTCCAAATCACCTCTTTTTTCTTGTGTTGAGGTTCCAAAAACCAAGTCCAAAAATCTCCAAAATGTCAAGGATTCTGTTAAGTTTAAGGTCCGAAATTGAGTGAGCTTTAAGTGTCAAGTTATTAACCTATGATTTCTAGCAAGTTTTAACTTTAACACTTACGAATTAAAAGAAAAAGAAGAGGAAAAATTGAGTTTTTGTGTTGGTTTTCTTTTCCTTCCCTTTTTCTCTCTTTTCTCTCTCAAATTCTCTCCCTAACTCCTCAAAATCACCAGATGAAAAGCCCCTTCTCTTTCTTGCTTTCTTCCTTTTATTTCCCCTCCTTTCTTGCTGCAAAGGGGTGAGCATTAATTGCTCTGACATCAGCCCCAATTTTCTGTTCCATAGGTATGGGCTGCTGCACCTGTTCCGTAATTACAGTCGTACGACTGTAATTTTCAATAACAGTCGCATGACTATAACTACAGTCGTACAACTATAACTACAGTCGTACAACTATAATTACTGTTGTACGACTATAATTACAGTCGTGTAACACGTGCATTTTTTTAGGACGGAAAATTCCAACGCTTACAGTTGCCCCTTGCGTGATCAAATTCGACACCCGGTTCCTGGTCTAAAATACCCGAGGTGATGAATTTGAGAGCGTGGATCAAAGCACTACAGACGCAGGAAAGCAAATGTGTAACTGAGCTTCTGAGGTTCCACTGCTGTGATGATGTGTTGAGTTGGTTGGATGAAATAAGTCGATATCGGGTCTAGGTTACCCGAGGCGAGGTTGATGATGAAATTAGCTGATACCGGGTCTAGGTTACCCGAGGCGAAGTTGATGGTGAAATTAGCCGATACCGGGTCTAGGTTACCTGAAGCGAAGTTTGCTGGGAATTTGAAGATGAAGCCGATCTGGGCCAATACCGAGTTTACATTACCCGAGGCGGATATACTAGGGAACTGAGATGGAGCCGATCTGGGTTGATACTGGGTTTACATTACCCGAGGCGAATCTACTGGAGATGTGGAATGAAGCCGATCTGGGCCGATACCGGGTCTATATTACCCGAGGCAAATCTGCTGGAAAAGCGGAATGAAGCCGATCTGGGCCGATACCGGGTCTACATTACCAGAGGCGGATCTGCTGGAGAACTGAAATGAAGCCGATCTGGGCCGATACCGGGTCTAGGTTACCCGAGGTGGATCTGCTAGGGATCTGGAATAAAGCCGATCAGGGCCGATACCGGGTCTATATTACCCAAGGTGGATCTGCTGGGAAACTGAGGCTAAGGATGATGAATTCCTCTTTTGAAATGGCAAGTCTTCATTCCTTGATCGAGAGATTTTGAACAAAAATTTTTGCCCCTTCCATCAAGAATGAAGACTAGCTAGGGATGAATGATTCATGTATGCTAGGGATGTTTCTCCCTCCTGCTGGGGAAGATGTGTTGCGCCCCCGACTGACTTTGGCTGGTGTGGGGCGTTGTATGATGATTGCTGGAGAAGTGAGATGACTGCTGGGGATGCATAGCACTGCTGGGGAAATGATTGTGGTATTCTTTGTGGAAATTCCGCTGGGGAATAGTGTGGAGGATTCTGTTTGAGAAAACTGCAAGGACTCCTGCAGGGAAATGGTGGAGAGGTTCCAACTTCTTGTCCCTAGGAATTTACGAATTTATAGGTGCTCTAAATTTTGGCTGGGTTGCCCAATGTGGGTTTTCAGCCCAGCAAGCTGCTCTAACTTTTGCCTGAGGTTCCTTTTCGGTTTTCACCTCAACGAGAGTTTTTTTTTTACAAAGAAATAATTAAAATGGTGCCGTGACCACTTGCCCCACCGTACTTCTGGTGTTGAGAAATGCTCTATGGAGTAGCATTGAGGTTCAATTTCTTATTAGAAGCCATTGATGGTGGAAAATAGGATCTCACAGAATTGATTCGTTTAGCAGTCAAGTTCTTGGACAATCCCTGTTGCTCTTTCAGGAAGATAAATCAGATTTGGAGGATGATAAAAGATTTCAAATTGTATGTATTTAGTGCATTTTCTTTGTTAAATAATGCGATGAATTTAACCAGTTGAATGCAAAGTGCTTTTCTTAAATGGATGTTTAAGCAAGATAACTTTGTTTATGCATTTGTCATAACCATGCAAATGTATTTAAACAAACACTCCACTTTATTGATAAAATCAAAATGGGTACATTTCAAATAGTTGATTCCCAAATGGCACACATTCGACACAGAGCCAGAATCTGTTAACAATCATCCTTTTCAGATTTTTTGACTGATCATTTTCTTTCGTGTCTTAACTTTTGCCTAGACCACTCTTTTCAAGTTTTCAGCCTAGCAGAATCTTTTTTTTTACACATGATAAAGCTTTAAGCGATCTTAATTGACAGGGTTGGTGAACTCATTTCCATCCATATCTATGATGTTGATACCACCTTTCGATAGCACTTTCTTCACAACATAAGGCCTTTCCCAGTTGGGTTTGAACTTCCCTCGAACATCGACATTTGAAGGTCTCAATTGCTTCAGAACCAAGTCCCCTGCTTTCAGCTGTCGCCTAAGGCACTTCACATTCCGATTATAGGCTTTGGCCATTCTGTGTTGGTACATCTGAAGATGATCCAGTGCTTTCAACCGCTTTTCATCTAGCGCTACCAAATGCTCATATCTAGCATGAATCCATTCTGTTTCCAGTAATTAAGCTTCCAAGGTGACTCTGAGCGACTTGAGCTCTATTTCCACTGGCAATACTGCTTCCATTCCTTATACCAAGGCATAAGGAGTTTCCCCTCTTGGTGTTCTGACACTGGTTCTGTAACCCCAAAGAGCATACGGTAGTTTGTCAGCCCAATCTCTGTAGGTGGTTACCATCTTTGATAAGATCTTCTTTATTGCCTTATTAGCTGCCTCCACTACGCCGTTAGCTTGGGGTCTGTACGGAGAAGATTTATGATGTTCAATGCCATGTTCCGCAAGCAACTCAGCTATTTCCCTTTGGAATTATACTCCGTTATCAGTCACTATATGATGGGGAATTCCATACCGGGTAAAGATGTTCTTCTGGATGAACTTAACCATTTGCTTGGCTGTTACACTAGTGAAGGATTCTGCCTCCACCCATTTCGAGAAGTAATCGACTGCCATGACTATGAATCTGTGTCCATTAGATGTAGCTGGATGAATTTCACCAATCATATCTATCCCCCATGCTGAAAACGGCTAAGGAGATGCCAAGTACTGTAGTTCAAGTGGCGGAAGATTACTGATATCAGCATAGATCTAACACTCATGACATCTGTTCACTTTTCTTATACAATCTACCTGCATAGTCATCCAGAAGTAACCCTGTCTCATTATCTTCTTGGCTATAGCAAGCCCATTCATATGTGGCCCGCAGGACCCTGCATGCACCTGCTGCATTACTGTTTCCGCTCCTTGCTCTGTCAGACACCTCAAAAGAACCCCATAGGTTGTTCTTTTGTATAACTTATCCTCGAAGATTCTGAACTGACTAGCTCATCTTCTTAATGACATCTTATCAGCAGTACTAGCTCCTTCTGGATATCTTCCTTCCTTAACATACCGGTAGACGTCAAAGAACTATGGCTTTTCTTCAACTGTTAACTCCATCACTTCGTGCACTTCGAAGCAAGGATGTCTAGAAGTGGCTATAACCAGCGGTTGTACTTGAGTTTCTTTTGGATTTTCCCACATAGAAGATAATGTCGCTAGTGCATCAGCCATCTTGTTCTTATCCCTAGGGACATGTCTGAATTCACATTGGCCAAATAGCTCCTTTTTATATTGTAGCATCTCCAAATAGGGCCGTAAGGCTTCTTCTTTCAACTCCCACTCGCCTTGAGCTTGCCTAATCACTAGAAGTGTGTCTCTAATGATCAAGACGTCATTTGCCCCTAGTGTCAACAGAGCTTCCATCCTAAATAGGCATGCTTTGTACTCTGCTCCATTATTGGTTATGGGAAAAACTAGTCTCTTTGACAAAGGGATAATTTCACCGTCCGACGTTGCTACGAGTACCCCGATTCCAGCACCCTTTCTGTTCACGGCACCATCGAAGCACATAATCCATCTTTTTACTTCCACCATGGTCAACTGTTCATCTGGGAACTCTAGATTCTTTGTGTAATTCGATTCTAGTGGTTGATTTGCTCGAAATTCTGCTACGGCTCACCCTTTGATGGTTTTCTTTGTGACGTACTCGATGTCAAATTCTGAAAAAAGTAACAGCCACCTGGATAATTTTCCAACTAACACTAGTGCTTCGTACAAATACTTCATAGGATCCACCTTGGCCACAGCTTGTATTTTGTATGACTGAAAGTAGTGGCGCAGCTTCTTGGTCAGCCAAATCATTACCACACATGTCTTCTCCACCAGTGTGTACTTGGTTTCATACTCCAGCAATTTCTTGCTGAGGTAGTAGATAGGGTACTCTTTCCTCCCATCTTGCACTTGTGCCAGCATTGCCCCTATAGAGGAATCTTCAACCGCCAAGTACAAAATCAAAGGCTTCCCTGGAATTGGTGGACTCAGGGCTGGTGGATTTACCAGATAGGCTTTGATTTTCTCAAATGCCGGCTGACATCTATCATCCCATACAATCGGCTGATCCTTTTTTAACAGCTTGAAAATTGGCTTGCAAGTAGAAGTCAACCGTGCAATAAAGCGACTGACATATTATAAGGAGCCCAGAAATGACCAGACTTCCTTTTCTATTTTTGGAGCTGGCATATCCCGAATGGCTTTGATTTTTTCTGGGTCGATTTCTATCCCCCTCTGGCTGACTACATGACCCAACAACTTCCCTGATGTGACTCCAAATATGTATTTCTTGGGTTCAAGCCGTAAGTTGTATTCTCTAATGCATGTAAGAAATCTATCCAGGATAACAGAATGTTCCTCCCGGGTCATTGATTTGACAAGCATGTCATCAACATACACTTTGACTTCTTTGTGAATCATATCATACAACAGAGTTGTAACAGCCCTTTGGTAAGTAGCCCCAGCATTCTTCAGTCCAAAGGGCATTACTCTGTAGCAGAAAGTACCCCATTCTGTGATGAATGATGTCTTCACCTTGTCTATGACATCCATCAGGATTTGGTTGTATCCTGAAAATCCATCCATGAAGGAATACATTACTGCTTTTCCTGCACTATCAACCAAGACATCGATATAAGGCAGTGGGAAGATATCTTTTCGGCACGCCTTATTCAGATCTCGATAATCGACACATACTCTGACCCTTCCATCCTTTTTAGGTACTGGTACGATATTAGCTAGCAATTCCGTGTACTCCACCACTTCAAGGAATTTGGTGTCTATCTGCTTAGCCACTTCTTCTTTTACCAATTTAGCCCATTCTGGCCTCAACCTTCTCAGCTTTTTCTTTACTGGCCTGAACTTAGGGTCCGTTGGGATCTTATGCACTGCTATCTCGGTGTCTACACCCGACATTTCTTCGTATGACCAAGCGAAAGCTTTAACATTTTTTTGCAATATTCTTGTTAACTCTCTCTCTTCCTCGGGTTTTAGCTCATGTGAAATGAATACCATTTTGGGATTTTCATCTGTACTTATGTTGATTTCATGCAATGCAGTGTCATGAATGCTAAATATGCTTGATGGTGATTCAAATGCATGCACAGAATTATCAGGATAAACATCACACAAGTAAGCAAACTGAGATTTCATTGCATTGAACTTATCATAAAGTACATTGTTTACATTGAAAATGGAGGAAACAGATACAACAAAATCATTTTTATCCTCCGTAGGTGGTGGGCCTTGAACTTCCTCAGCATCCTTGCTTAGCTCCAGGATGTGGTCCAGGTCAGCAGCAACTTTAGACTCTTATTCAACAGGAAGAACAGTCTTCTCGATCTCAGCCACTTGTGCCTTGGCTTTCATCATGATACCTGCTATCTCAACAACCACAAAATCCATGCTTGCCTTGGTCATCAGCTCCTTAGTGGATCATTCCCTAGATTTTTCAACTGCTTTACTTAAGGCAGCAGTCAGTGCCTCTGAAATTGCTTTCACAGATCCATCATAGACTTTCTCTTCGACTTTCTCCTTAGCCACTTCCGCTGCTTCTGCAATTACTTCAGATGGTTTCTTCTAGGGGATGACAAGCTTAACAATTACCTCCTCCACTATCACTGGTGCCACTGGCTCCTCTTGACTCTTTTCAAAGTCAACTACATCAGAAAATATCTTGAAGCCTAGAAGTTTGATGTTCCCGACTTTCACTGGTTCAGTTTGCCCTTTGTATGGTGCTTCACTTGCTTTAATGAATGGCTTCATCATAGGCTCGCCATTCTTTCCCTTTTTCAGATTCTTCTTCTCAGATGCTTCAACCGTGTAGCCTAAGCCAAACTGTTTAGGCTTCCCAGAATCAATGCTAAATTTGGGCACCCCCTAAAGATTGGCCCCGAGTCCTATGCCTGAAACAAAATCATACCTGTGAAGGTACTTAGATAGCCACTCTGGCATGTAATTCTCATATATGACCATAGAGGCATCTGTGGCTCCTTCCTCGTTGATCATGGTAATTTGGAACCCGCCAAATGGTAAGGTCTCCTCACTAATAGCAGCAACCACAGACTGGGAATCGGCCTCGACTGTCATGACCTCACCACCTACTGAAAACTTGATCTTCTGATGTAAGGTTGAAGGAAGACCCCCTAATGGGTGGAACCACGGCCTACCTAATAGAAATGAGAAGGTGACTAGGATGTCGATCACAGTAAAATTGACCGTTGATTTGACCGGTCCCATTTCTACTTCAGTCTCAAAAGTCCCAATCACGGTCCTTTTGGAATCATCATAGGCCCTGATTATAGTAGAGGACTTCTTCAAACTATCCTCACTCAGGCTCAGGAATGGTAGAATCTTTAGTGGACATATATTCAAGGTAGATCCGTCATCTACCATCACGCATGGCATAACCCGATCCATATGTTGACTTTGACATATAGAGCTTTGTTATGAGTTCTCCCCTCGTGTGGCAAGTCTTTTTCAAAAAATACAATGTTAGGGGATCCTATATGGGCCTTGTCCAACAAACAGCATATGGCCTCTGGAGATGCAAGCGAAGAAACTTCAATCTCAGATAGCTTTTCAACCAGCACTGCCCGGTGTTCCTTGGAAGTTAGCAACAAGTGCCATAGACTGGCCTGTGTTGGGGTCTTTTTCAGTTGGGAGATAACCAGGTCTTCCTTTTCCACCTCCTTTGGCACTGACATACTACCTGACCCGATTACTAGAGCCTTGTCACTCTGTTCAACCACTAGCTGATAAATCCGGCCACTCCTGGTCACATTCTAGACCTCAGAAACTTTTGTCTCCACGACTGGCGGCTTGGCTGCCTCAGTACAGCCATATTTTTCATATTCATCTTCTGAGTCCAGATCATCCAGACTCACAGGCTTTACTTCTTTCTGTTCTGTCGACTTCTCCAAATCAAAGTTTACCTCTGCTTCATGGACCATCACAGATTATACCATAGGGTTTGCCTGTAGAACCTGGGCGAAGATGAAATCGTCCGGCAACCCCGACTGTATCATATTGACCTACCTTTCAAATACTGACAGTGGATTCATCTTGATGCTAGGCTTGGCAGGTTCCTGTAGTTTCCCCTCGTCGATCAACTTATGAATGGCATCCTTCAGCTTATAACAATTGTGAGCGGATGACCTTTTAACAGAAGGAACACAGCGAAGCGAACCAGGGAAAAGGAAATTCTTAGTGATTGTGTGTTTTTAGTTTTAGAAAATGGGATTTGTTTATCTTGGAAAGATCATGGATTTATTTGGAGTTTCCTTTTATAGAAAACCTTTTCCTGTTTTTAACTTAAAGACCTCAAAACTTAAATTCCAAGATCAGTGACAGAGTCGTCATGCGGATCAGCTCATCCGGGAAATTCTGGTATAGCTCCCTACCGAAGGTAGACTACTGTACCTAATCCAGAGATTTAGGGTTCAGGCAAGTGACTTACTCAACCTCAAGCTTGCTTTCACTTTACAGTTTATATTACCATATTTCATTTGCTTTGTTATCTTTCTCTACCCAATTTATGTTTGTTTTTAACCCATGCTCATACAAATGATAGAAATAAACTGCAGAATAAACAAATCATACATCCAAATTATACAAAAGAATAATAAAGGCCGCTTATACAACCAAATCGAATGAAAATAAAAACTCCCATCCTCAGTTTACAAGCGCCTAGAATACACGAAGATCTAGAAAATTATAGTCACCTAAAATACACGAATTAAACTATTAATTACATTAAAAATGAAAATAAAAAGAAACTAAAAGCTGCAAAACAGATGGTTAGCATAATTTATAGCACAACACAAGTAGGACTTAAAATGGACAGAATTGGGATTTTTCGGAATGGGGGCATGCATTTAGGGGGGTAACCGTTTCGACTCCGCCAGGCAGTTCAGTTAGACCTGGAAAACGGTTTTGAAATGCCCCTGTAGATTTTTATGCTGGAAAACAATTTTAGAAAATTATTTGGCTAAGTTTCATGCAAATTTTTCAGTTCAGTAGGTCTATTATCCCGAAATTCGGGGCTCCGTTCGTGCAGGTTTCCTAAATCCAACATCCATCTAAGGTCCAAAAAGCAGCAAACACATAAAAAATGGTTTAATTTTGAAAACAGCTTCGTGCAACGATGTCTGTATGGGTCATTCCGTAATTCTATCTCCTTCTAGTGACTACAGTCGTACTGCTATAATTATAGTTATGTGGCTATAATTACAGTCATGCAACTGTAGCTTCCAGAACCCGAAAAAGATGGTTTTCTCGTTTTTTTTTAAATGTCGTTTTGCTTGTTTTTTATGTTTCTCGAGGATTTTATAAGGTTCGGGGGTCCGCAAATGCTGGACTACGGATCCGGTTCAGATCGGACAACCCTAAAATTTAGAAAATAAAACCCAGGAAAAACCAAAAACCTAATACGCGTCCATACAGAAATCCAAAAACCAGAGCTTTACAACATACGTATGCATTTAGGCCGAAATAGATCACAACAGAATGCATAAAATGGAAAATGGACTACTTTCGGCAGATCGGGATAGTTTCAGGATTCTGCGCCTACAGAAAACAGCCATGCAGCTCTGAGTACCAGAGCCGTATGGCTTTGTTCGTAAGGAATACAGCCGTGCGGCTGTATTCGGGTAATCCGCTTTTCGAAAGTTGCAAAATGGAGAAAAATGCAAAGAAAAAGCAATGTGCACAGGTTTAAAGCCTCTCAGAGTTTACCTTGATATTGTTTTGATGCGTTGAATGTTTAAGAATCGAATTGAAAATCCGAATTTCTCCCGAAATCTCAACCGGCCTGAAAATCCAAAAACAAATTTGAAACGATCCGAAATCAATCCGGAACAATCCCAATGAAATGTGTAAAGGTTAAGGATGCCCCCTTTGATACTTAGGAATTAGTTTTGGGTATTAAGGTTTAATTTTACTCCTCCCTTCTTCCTCTATGTGCTCAGGTTCTCTCTTTCTGTCCTTTACCTTTTCTTTTTTTTCTCTGCAAGTTTTTTTTTTAAGAATAATCTCTGCCTTGATTTCTTTTACCTTTTTCCTTTTATATCTCACATTCACAATCATTTCCAAAATTAAATGAGCTATCTGAATTCCCTCCTTATTTCGGCCAACTATTTCTGCTCAGCCAAGTTGCTCTGCTTTGTAGAGCAACTTGGTTGAGCCCACTAGAGCCGCACGGCTCTAGTTATGCTAGAGTAGTATGGCTCTAGACTATAACCGCACAGCTTTAGTTTAAAAACTACAGCCGTGCGACTCTTGCAAGAGCCGGGCCGAAATCCACAAAAATCCGACGCTAACCCTAAACCCTAAAATCATCCGGTGGACTTTCTTGGGGTTTCGGATCAAGGATAGCTCTGTTTTCGGAATGTTTAAGATACTACAGGTGACATTTTGATTGTTTTCAAGTCCTATTCATGTCCGTCTGCTCCACAGGTAATACAGGAATTCTTATCATATAGGTCGGGAAAACCCGGTGCTTACACTCATCATCTCAAATTCATCTGCATCATCATCTAGTTCAATGTTGTCTAGATCGATGGGCTTATTCCCCTTTGCAATCAGCTCAGCTTCTTCACCCATCACCACCTATATCGCCGGGTTTGCCTTTGCAATTTTAGCAAGCACAAAATTAGTGGGCAATCCCATTTGCACCATGTTGACCCCCCCTCCCCTTTCAAATTGAGGCAAGGGGTTGTTCTGGACGTTGGGTTTTCAACGGGGCTCCTCTATCTTCTTCTCGTCAATCAACTGCTGGATGGCCTTCTTCAAGGCGTGGCAGTCATTGGTGCGATGCCCCTTTGATACATGGTAGGAGCAAAAGTTGTCTCTGTCCACCTTAGCCGGAGGTGTGTACGGTTTTAGGCTTTGGAGGAAGCCTAAATTTCTGCACTTTAAGAAAATCAGTCCCAAAGAATCCTCCCATGGGGAGATCCCTTTGCCAATCACTTGTTGGCTCACCCCTTATGCTATAACCGCTACATCTGCTTGCCTGACTGGAGCAGAAGGCTGACTCGGCTTAATATTCATCGAGGCAGAGGCTGTGGGATTGTTGTTGCTCTTATATCCTGAATACGTCCGGCTTCGATACCCTCCTCCAGGACTGTTTTAAGTTGGATCAATCTCGTACTTCTCTACTTTTCAGGCCAGTTCAAGCACCTCTACCAAAGAATGGAGTTTATGATATTTCATCACATTTTGGTACACCTCCAAACTGCCATCAATCAACTTTACAATCAATTCATCCTCTAATGGCTTTTGATGAAGGAGGATCATCTTGTCAATCCACCTTTGGTAATATTCCGAGAAGGTCTCATTAGGCCTTTGTCTTACAGCTTCTAAGTCTTGTAGCTTGACCTCCAACTGAGTGTTAAAACTGAAGTACTTCACAAATGCATCAGATAAAGCATCCCAGTCTCCTTGTACACTCTCCGGCTGTTATTGTACCAGGTGATTGCTGCGCCTTCTAGAGTAGTGGGGAATAACCCCACCAACTGGTTCACTGTGAGTCTCGCCAGCATCATGATTCGTGCATACTAGTTCAGGTGTGTGGTAGGAGGACTCTTCCTAACATAGGGAGCAATTTTGGGCATCTGGAAGCCTACAGGCAGCATTTCAATACCTCCAACTATGAGTGTAGTCGGATCAATGCATTTGGAAGTATGAGCTTTGGTACTTCCACGTATTTCGGCCATGAATTCTTCCATCTCTTTCAACTTCTTTTCCATGGAAGATTCAACTGGTCTTTTAGCACTATTCCTCTGAGCTTCTCCTATGTCAGACAACCCATCATTCACTCTCCCTCTATTGCCTGGTTCTTGGGTAACTCTTTCAGCTTGATGAGAAGACGACTCATCCATGGCAATTTGCACTTGACTCTTGATAAGGTTCTTGAATTCATTCGAGTTCATGAATTCCCGAAGCATCAGGTGAGATCACCATTTCTAGGAAGTGTTGTCGAAGTTGGTCAACTTCGGGCAAAAATTCAGATTTCAAGTTTGTCTCAGATACTATCTCAACTTCCCCTGACTGGACAGACTCTTTAAACTCACTAGATGTCGAATCCCCGTGTTCTACTCTTACAAGTCTGCATCCTGATTTGTGCCAAGCTATAAAACATAATAAATTAGAGTTAGTGAGAGATGTTCACCCAAAGAGTTATGAACTGTAGTCGATATGCATGTATGCATGGCGTGTCTAATGAATGGTGCATGTATGTCGTATGAAATGGTCTTATGATGCGAACCTTAAACAACTGACCAATTAGGTGGTGAAGTGTATGAAGATATGGATAGTACTCTTGCACTCTTGAAGTATTTAAGTACATGAACTGAAATGCGTGATGAGGTGGCATTTTCGGTACTCGTGGAGCACCTTGGGTTTTCATGTTGTGACATAAGATGAAATGAAAGTGTGTTTGGCACACGGTTGGGATTTCGACGCTCGAGGAGCACCTTAGGTTTTAATGTCGTGACATAAGATGAAATGATCCTATGCTTGGCACAAGAATAGAATTTCGATGCTTGGGAAGCACCTTGTGTTTTAATGTACGAAATGAGGTGAAATGGCATGCTTGGCACACGGATAGAGTTTTGGCTCTCAGGAAGCACCTTGGGTTTTCATGTACGAAGTGAGATGAAATGGTGTGCTTAGCACACAGATAGAGTTTAGGCGCTCTGGGAGCACCTCGGGTTTTCATGTATGAAATGAAGTGTAATGGTGTGCTTGGCGTACGGGCAGAGTTTTGGCGCTCGAGGAGTACCTTGAGTTTTTTACGTTGTGATTTGTCAATGCTCGTAGAACATCTATGCATGAAGTGGAATTTTTGGTGCTTATGGAGCACCTAAATGGGTTGATGTGTGAATGAAGTTTTCGGTGTTCATGGAACACCTAAACGGTTTGATGCATGAAATGATGTTTTTCGGTGTTCATGGGGCACCTCAACTGTTTGATATATGAAATGATGTTCTCGGTGCTCGTGGAGCGCCTTTACATTTTCCTATTCTGTAGGTGACGTGATGTGTGTAATCCTCGGGGGGTTGTTCAAGGTCTACATGAATGTTTTATGCATGACATGCATCCCATATGGCTACAAAACAAATTGGTTAGTGCTTATGAAATTCAAGTGATGTGCATGAATTAATGTCTTTCGCACAATGAAGGGATGTATGGCTACAAAAGAAATGGTTAGCGTGAAAGTCACACGGGTGATTAATGTATTTACACATGAAAAATGCAAGTGGCTGTACAAAAGATGTGAGTTAGCATCACACAAATGATTCATGTGTTGCATGTCATGTTCGTGGAAAATGTCAGTGATGGTGTGATACAAAACAATGAAAAACATGTAGCATATAGCATGCGAAACGTAATCCTCCAACCTTATTTCTCCAATCGTGGTCAATTTTTGAGAAAATTCTAACCAATTCCTTGGAGGGGTTCACTTTGATCACCAACCGGGGATGATGAAGGCGTAATTGTAACATTCATGCAATTCGTTTTGGTATCCTAAAGAATCCAACTATGGTTGCCTACATGAGTTCGGTCCAAGCCGGGATAAAATTAAGGTCCCCATAGCAAAATATACTCCTCACTTCTCCCCACTCAAGGGTCTAAACGAAGGGGTAAGTATAAGGCTATGAGTGGTGTTTCATATCCATGCCCCTAAGACCATGAGGAACAAAGGTGACACTTCAACAATTCACCGGGCTGAAAATTGGATATTCAACCTAATGCAAGTATGCCTAACTAAAATGCAAGATAAAATACCATGCAAGAATCATCCACCTTATTTTGATTAGACATTTTTCAAGGCTTGTCAAATTCTTTTAAGTTTTAAGAAAACTTTTTGTAAGAAATCCCCAGTGGAGTCGCCACTGTGAGCGAATGACGTTTTCAACGCGATGAGAAAAAAAATGCGCTGTGAGGCGGACCGCTTTTCAAGGTTCTTGGTTTTAATGCTCAAACTTCGGTTTTGGAAAATTCATCATTTATTTCATAAAAGAATCAAGACCTAGGTCTCGATAGAAAATGTAAGAGTCGCCACCTGGTTCAACTCAACCGCACGAAGGCCGCTACACTTTCCAGAGATCTAGGTCCGAACAAGTTCCTTATTTCATGTCTAATCAAAATAAATTTGGCCAATGTTTATTGATAGCATTTTATTTTTCTAAGGTTGATTTTCCATTGATTTAATCATGCAGCGTACATATGGATAAAAGCGATAAATAAATTATTTACAACTCAATCGAATCACATCAAAACTATCCTAGGGGATACATTTATATAATTTGGGGATCGGGGTACAATCGCTTATTTTACACGAGTATCTAATGCGTTAAAGTTGAAATACATAAATAAAAATTAATTAAATTAAATTCCTACAAAACAAAGGTTATCACAAATATATGCAACAAGTTGGATTCTTGGGGACATGCATTTAAGGGGTAGTCAGGTAAACTCGACTAGTTCGCCCGACTAGACCTGGAAAATGGTTTTGAAATGTTCCTGTGTTTTTGTTTCATGAGAAAATACATTTTTGAAAATATTTTCTTTTACCGGTTTATTTCTATTTAGCAGTTAAAGTGGGTCGGTTTTCAGGAGATTTGGATCTCCGTCGTTGTATTGTTCTAATTGCAACAACTCGAAAAATAAATCTATGATCGTGAATGCATGAGATGAATTTATTTTCGGCTATTTATGGTGATTTTCTAATTTTTATGCATTTTTATAATTTATCACATTTTTTTGGGATTTTTCTGAATTTTTTCAGATTTTTTATGATTTTCTGTTGCTGAGCAGAAATTAAAGCCGTGCGACTATAATTAGAGTCGTGCGATTGTAATTACAGTCGTGCTACCGTAATTCATTTCCGAAAAAAAGGCAGAAACTATTTAGATGGACAGGATTTATAGTCGTGATGACTATAACAATCATGCGACTATAACTATAGTCGTACGACTATAGTCATAGACGTACGGCTGTTCAACCTGCCCAGAGGCAACAAACTTGCATTTTGTGTTTCAAGTGATTTTATGCATGAAAATGAACCAAAACACACACAAAATGAAGCAAAACACTAGTTTAGATATTGTTACCCTTGTAGCGTGGATCCACTGTCGATTTGACTGAGTAAAACGCCTTGAATCGGTTTCGGATTGCCCCCCTTTTCCTTAGTATGTTGAGGTACAAAAATAATGTCCAAAAATCTCCACAAGTTACGAATTTAGTCAAGTTCAAGTTCTAGAATTGATTATCCTTAAGTGACAGATTATTAACCTATGATTTCCATCAATTTAAGCCTCACAATACAATTTAAGCCTCACAATACAAAGATTCAAAAAGAATAGAGTAGTAGAAAATAATTGTATTCTCTACTCTTCTATTCCCTTCTTTCAATGCCTCTTGAGCTCTCTTCAATCTAAAATTTTGTCAACCCTTATTCCTCCCTTTTTCATGATATTTATAGGCCTAAAAGAAGGACAAGAAGACACAATAATACCCCTAGATCATGCCCTATACCTTTCCCATTCTGGATGAGTTATGACTGCCTGTTATTTAAATCTACAATCATAAGACTGTATTTGTCAGCAACTACAGTCGTGCGACTGTATTATTGTCATGCAATTTTTTTTTGGAAAATTCTGTGTTCACATGCCTTTAGGGGCAATTGTCAGTTACAAAACCTAAAAGCCACCCTTAAGGGCTTGGAAGTACAAGGTCAGTTGGTTCTCCCACTATAAGTGCCTCAGAAGGAGCAGAAATGACTTCCGGCTCATGCGAAGCAGGCTCAGCATCATCCAAAATGAGAGACTGGATGGGAGAAAGTTCTACCTCTGTAGGAAAATCTACATCGACGTCATCAAAGGAAAGCCATGGGTGCACTTCCGCACATCTCTCAAGTGGCCTGTCTCTATAGCATAGTGCTAATAGCGTATAAAGATCCCTCTTGTCCTTCAAACGCTTCTCTTTGGCCACGAAGTCTGTGTCATGGCTTTCCTTTCCATCCTGGAGATCCTCTTGTGACTTCGCTAAGGAATCCTTTAGTGCGGTTACTTTTGAGGAGGCCTTGTCTAGACTCTTCTGAAGTTCAGTGTTCCTCTTTAAAGCTTCAGCCAACTCATTTTCTATCCTCTTCCTCTCCAGGATTCCCTCTAAACATTGGTATTAGATATGATCCACCTCCTCCACACACTTGAGTTCCTCATACAAAAAATGGGATAGCCTGCAAAACAAACTCTCGTTACTCCTGGTAGTGAAAGGTTACAGCAGCTCAGTGGGAGGGACTTACGATGTATAGCTTCCTAAGGACTTTGGTCCCTATAGTCTGGTTGGGAAGGCTAGTTAGCCTTGCTGAATTTGTAAGGAGATACATCCCTCACTCAGCTCCTACTGCACGAGTGGGTCTATGAGACTCACCTCTTTTCCAAATTTGGATATCAAATTCTCCTTGATAGAAGGGCCATCGTCAAAAGACTGCCTTTTTCTGTTGAAGTCTAGAGTAACATCCTGTAAGAACATTCAGTGAAGGAAAGGGACAAGAAACCGAATATTGCTCATAAAAACATTCTAAGTTTGACGAAGATGTAAGGAAATTGAAACCTTATCAGATGAACTTTCTTGCCCTTCTCAGGGGTAGGTACTATCAGTGCCTTCCTTCTAGGCTGAGTTGCAAGCTTTTTTGCTCTGTTAGATGGTGCTAATGCCTTTAACCTAGGCACCTTTAGGATAGCATCAGCGGCGGATGGAATGGTGGGAACATCAACCTGGTTGGTTGCCCTCTTGTTCTTCTTCATAGCTGTAATAGACTCAGTTAGTGACATCCCTGCCAAAACACAAAAATGTAAAATAAGTAAAAGAAAGAGGCAATACCTTGATGATCCTCGATTAGATCAAAAAAGAAAATCAGAAGTCTAGTCTAATCATCCAGAACTGCCAAAGGTAGCCCCAAACAGGATGCCTTAACGTCATAAGAGGGCTTTTGGAATTTGGATGGCATAGAGCTTAGTAGGTCTAATCTGGCTTATTCCATATTTGACAATCATTCTTTTATGCCTTTCATAGCTTTCAAGGTTAGAAGAGACCAGACCAAGGGAATGGCAATGTCACCATCCTTAACTTTAATAAAGAAAAAGAGCTTCTTGAAGCCCTTCACCGAGGGGACCCGGCTAGTGAAAAACTGAAAAAGGACTCCCCTTAGCAAATGTCAAATGGTCACTGTTGGAATCCTAATGGTACGGAGTTGCTATGTGCCGAAATAGCACCCCTATAAGCTTGATGCCAAGATTACTATATAAACAGTATATGGCACACATTTCTTCTATGGCATTGGGATGTATCTATGCAGGGCAGATCCGGTATCACTGCAGGATGCTGTAGATCTCCTTAGAAAGCAGGTACAAAAAGCCGCCTTCTACATGGTGCACATAGATGGAAAAATAGCCTTTAGGGGGCATGTGCACTTTTGGGTAGGGAGTGGGTATTAGGCATTCACAAGACTGAAGCCAGGTGTATGTTGCCCGTAACAGTCACAACTCTCCTTCTTAAAGTGTGAAGACCATATCTGCTATCTGGGGCGTTAGGGTCTTTTCCTTCTACTTTGTCTGTGTTGTGGCCTGACTTCGCACTGTCGAACGGCTCGTTGGCCCATCAGATGTACTGGCCGGGGGGGTTCTCTTAGAAGATTTCGTTAAGGAAATTCTCATGAGGTCAAAATCAACTTCGACACTCTGGCTAGTGGACCAAGAGTATTGAGGAGAGCCCATGGTGTTGAGATTAATCTGGCTAATTCTATATCTTGGGTCATGGACACTGGATGTGGATCTCACATTTGTTCAAATGTACAGGGTCTAAGAAATAGGAGATTACTAGGATCTGGAGAAGTAGATCTTCGAGTCGGAAATGGTGCTCGGGTTCAGGCCATGGAGATCAGAGATTAGAGATGCCTAGTGGACTTGTTTTGGAACTAAGAAAATGTTATTTTTTACCTGCGATGCGCAGGAATATTATTTATGTTTCTTTGTTGGATATTTCGGGTTTTGTATTTAATAGTGGACATGGTAGAATTTCTATGCAAAGTGGCAATATTATTTATGGAACAGCATTTCTTAAAAATGGCTTATATATCCTTGATCTAAAATGTGAAAGTTCAATATATAACATAAATACTAAAAGGATTAAACAAAATGAAATTAATCCTACTTACATTTGGCATTATCAACTTGGCCATATAAATGAGAAGCGCATTGCTAGGCTTCACTCTAATGGAGTGCTAGGGTCATTTTGATATCCAGTCTTATGACACATGTGAATCTTGTTTGAGAGGCAAGATGACAAAGGTGCCGTTTGGAAATACTGTTGAAAGGGCCTCAGAGCTATTGGAGCTAATACATCCTGATGTATGCAACCCAATGAGCACTAGTGCTAGATTTGGTTTTCTGTACTTTGTCACCTTCACGAATGACTTCAGCAGATACGGTTACATGTATCTAATGAAGCATAAGTCTGAGACTCTTTAAAGGTTCAAAGACTTTAAGAATGAAGTAGAAAACCAACTTGGCAAGAAAATAAAAGCACTTTGGTCTGACCGAGGAGGTCAATATTTGAGCCAAGAGTTTGACTCGTTTTTGAAAGAGTGTGGGATTGTATCCCAACTCACTCCTCCTAGTACACCCCAGTGGAATGGAGAGCCAAAAAGGAGGAATAGGACCTTGCTAGACATGGTTCGCTCGATGATGAGTCAAGCTACACTCCCTATATCTTTTTGGGGATATGCTTTAGAGACAGCTGCTTATATTCTTAACAATACACCAAGCAAGGCAATTAAGGGAACACCATATGAACTATGGAAGGGCCGAAAGCCTAACGTTTCCTTCTTGAAGATTTGGGGCTATGATGCACATGTTAAGAAATTGACAAGTGGCAAAATCGAGTCCAAATCTATCAAGTGCCAGTTTGTGGGTTACCTTAAGGAAACTAAGGGTTATTACTTCTACGATCCGGCAGAAAACAAAGTTTTCATAGCCAGAAATGCAGTCTTCTTGGAGAAGGAATTCCTTTCTAAGAGAGACATTGGGAGTAATGTTGAACTTTTAGAAGTTCAAGACTCACAAACTCCTGCAGCTACTGCTAGGATGCTTCGGGAACCGATCTGACTACTCAAGAAATTGAGAAACTAGAAACGGTTGCACAAGACCTTAGAAGGTCTGGTAGGACACGTCATCAGCCAGAGAGGTATGGCTTTCTTGAGACTGATGATGGGGACCTTATGGTCGTTGACCAAAAGGAGCCCAAGACCTATCAGGAGGCTGTCGAAAGCCCACACTCATATCAATGGCGCAAAGCCATGGAGGTTGAGATGCAATCTATGCACGATAACCAAGTATGGAACTTGGTGGATCCACCTCCAGGTGTTAAGGTGATAGGTTGCAAATGGTGTATCAAGTTAAAGGCCGATAACACCTTCAAGGGGCGATTGGTGGCAAAACGATTCAGGCAAGTTCAAGGAATTGACTATGATGAAACCTGTTCACCAGTTGCTATGCTTAAATCCATTAAGATACTATTAGCCATAACTGCATGGTATGATTATGAGATATGGCAGATGGATGTTAAGACCGCTTTCCTTAGTGGAAAGCTACTCAAGGATGTGTACATGGCACAACCTGGGGTTCTATAAATCCAAAGTATCCAAACCGGGTACGCAAGCTTCAAAGATCCATTTATGGATTGAAGCAAGCATCTAGGTCATGGAATCAGAGATTCAATGAGGTCATTACAGAATATGGCTTTACACAGAATTCTAATGAGCCCTGTGTGTATAAGATGGTTAGTGGGAGCGTTTCCACCTTTCTAATGCTGTATTTTGATGACATTCTTATCATTGGAGGAGACATACCAACACTACAAGGGTTAAGCAATGGTTGAGTAGATGCTTTGTAATGAAAGACTTAGGCGAAGCTGAGACGATCTTACGGATCAGGATCTACAGAGATTGATCCAATCGGCTTCTAGGCCTAAGTCAGGCCACGTACATTGACAAGGTTCTATAAAGATTCAGCATGGACAAGGAAAAGAAAGGATTCTTGCCTATGCACCATGGGTTGAAGCTGAGTAAGAAAGATGGTCCTAAAACAAAGAAGGACCAGGAGAACATGGAAAAGAACCCTTATGCATCTGCTATATCATGTACTCCATGTTATGTACGAGGCCTGATGTTGTGTTTGCACTAAGTATGACTAGCCAGTACTAGTCGGACCCTAGGGAGGAATACTGGAAGGCTATCAAGGCAATCCTAAAGTACCTTAATCGGACTAAGGATGCTTTCTTAGTGTATGGAGGTCAAGATGAGCTGGTAGTGTCAGGTTTCATTGATGCAAGCTTTGAGATTGATGAGGATGAGAACTAGTCATAGTCTGGTTATGTTTTTCTCCTGAATGGCAGTGACATTAGTTAGAGGTCCTCAAAGCAGGCCACCATTACTGACTCTACAACGGAAGCTGAGTACATAGCTGTGTGCGAAGCTGCAAAGGAAGCCGTTTGAATCAAGAAATTAATAGATGAGTTGGGAGTAGTACTTACTATCCTAGACCTAGTTGATTTTTTTATGACAACAACGGGGCCATCACACAAGCTAAGGAGCCTCATTCGCACAATATGCTCAGAAAGTTTCACCTCATTCGGGAGATCGTGAACAGAGGTGACATATCATTGCAGAGGGTTGACACCAAGAATAATGTCACTGATCCATTAACCAAAATGCTGCCGCAGACACATCACGATGATCATACAGATCTATAGGAATTAGGGCAATGCCCACTTGGAACTAGTGCAAGTAGGAGATTATTGGTGTGCCCTAGTTCTTAGGGCATTGGATTCTTGTATTTTGTATTATACATTAAGACTCATTGTATGAATACATTATTAGTGTCACATTAGTAAAGGTAATTAATCTGTTTCATTTATATCTTGTGTAATAATATGAGTAGAGTATCCATTGATTGATAATCATAAAACCTATCCCAGGTCTGTTCTAATCATGGGAACGAATAGAACCACAGACTTGTATATTCGATGACTGTATGGCAGTTCTTAACTGGCCATAGTACTTGCAAAGTCAGTCAAGAATATAAGTACATGTCATTGACATAGGACTGGATCGATCCACGCAAGAAAGCCACATGGTTATCGCGTCATAGGTCTTTCTTGAGTAGGTCTCTTTTTTCCTCAGACCAGATTTCATTATAGTATCAATATGGAATCTGGTTCACTTTAACATATGCCTAAGAGGTCTATAAAAGGATGCTAAATATGGGTATGATTGGGTGGATAGGTGAACATATTGATATTGATGATGAAGTGATGAAATTGCCACTCGAGTAACACCGAGATGATATCACTGGCCACTTGATGAGTGGGACTGATAAGTGTATGTCCATACCCAAATAAGTTGGTTGCTTATTTTATTAATCAGTCAACTTAAGATCAAGAAATATAATAAACAATCGAAGAGGATGACGGACACCATGCCTCTTGTTTATTCATACCGATATCGTTAGGCAAAGGACACTATGAGATTACTACTGGGTGAGTGTCTTCTAAAGACTGCTGCATCTCTGTCTTAATTGGGGGCTGTAATGGTTTGCTAGAACCCACTTACAGTCTGTGGGACTTGGGCCTACTGCCAACATAAAGACAGACCCATAGGATCGTGCACATAGATCAACTGAGCCAGAACTTATAGAAATTGTGCATGTAATGTACATTAGAAGGAATGCGTTAATTAATTAGTTGACAGTCGGTGTCAAGGTAATTAATTAACATTGGGTTGATTTAATTTAATTAATAAGTTTACATAATGTAATTAATTAATTTATCAATTACTTGAATTACATAAAGTAAACAATTAATTAAATAATTTTCGTAATTAAAACGCAATTAGACAATGTGTCTATATAAGGGCACACTTAAGGTTGAAAACCCTCATTCAATCCTAATTAATTGCTGGAAATTTCAGCTACCAAGCGCAGTCCCAAAATAGCCGAAAATCCCAGCATTAATCCCCCCATTCCTTCACGTCTTCGGCTATCACCGGTTCCCGCTCAATAGTTGGTCGTGCACCGGACTATGGAGATCGTAATTTTAAGAAACGATTCTGTAGCAGTCTCTAGAAGAGACGAATCTGGTGAGTTAATCTCTCTTGATTCAAATTGGTTTTATTCTAATCAATGGTAATTGGACACGATATGTGGATTTTAGGAAATTTTAAACGGTGTATTTTTCGCTGTGCCATGTTATTTTTCTAATGACGAATCCCAACAGTGGTATCAGAGCTTAGGTTTTGTCCATTATATTGATTGGAATTGGTTCTTGAAAGCATTCTTGAAGAAAGAATGGGTTTCAAGTTTGTGATTTTAGGGTTCTTACTCAATTGGTTTTGGTTTTGATTTTGATGAACCCTAGAATTGTTGTTTGCGGTTTTGATTATTTTTCCCCAAATTGGTTTCCATCTAAAATTGTTGTCTTTATTGATTATTTATTTTTAATGGCTGGATTTTTTTTATGATTTAATAAAAAAAAATAATTAGTTTGGGCAAGATGGAATCGCAATTTGCGATTCCATCATCCCAGCTGGCCGCAGCAGCTGCTGCATGGCATGTTACCATACGCGGGGTTTGGGTTCGCATTTGGATTTTACGGGTGTTTTTTTATCCCGGGCCCTAATGCAAATTAAATTAAATTTTTTTAAAATTAATTTGTATTTAAATTGTTTATTTTGTAGGCATGTATATTTAATTTAATTGTTTACATATCAAATTGAATATGGACTTTGTGAAATTGGCCCAATAACCCGTGATACTGGTTAAAATTGAGAGAGCTAAATTTTAAATTTGTGACAACCCAAATTCAAGTGGGAGCAAAATTGTTAATTTTGCATTTATGGATGTTATCTATTGGGCCTTTAAGGGCCTTAGTCACATTTGTTAAAATTGGAGATTTCACCCTAAGTAACTCGGCTTAACATTTATATGTATAATTTAGAATGTCATAATCATATATCATATTGGTATGTATGTGCCCGACAGGTACTTTGTTTGAAATGTGATGTTGAGTTCTATGGGCCCTAAATTATTATCGGTTGTAATTTGATTTTGGGAAATATAGCCTGCGTGCCATTTCTTTTATGTTGATGTAATTTTAAAATAGATTTTATTTAAAATAAAATTGTTGCAATTCCATCAAGTATGGAGGAAGGCCCAGATGGAGCAAGCCCATGGTCGAAGCCCAAGAAGGATTGCAGTACGGCCCATGAAGAATTAGATAGGATATCTAGTTTTTCATTAGGTTGTAATTAAAGGTCCATAGGATCTCATTTATTTTAAATTAAGTATGCTATTGCATTTGTCATATAATATGAATGTATGGATCACCAAATTATTACCTGCGTTAATGCATGCTAAGCCGTATCACCTAATTATAATCCGGAAATTAAAATATTGAGTCGTTTAAAAGTGCTTCCCACATTCACACCTCTTTCTCCCATTGATGCTGCAATGTGCTCCATGCCCTAGCTGGGTACATTGTAGTATTTGGTGGGCTGTCGAGGGTTAGGATACTTGGTATGGTTAACATGTGAATGGTGGTTTGACTCAATATGGGTAGCATTAGCTCAGAGCGGGCCCTAAGCACAGATAGGTAAAGTGTCAATAAGCCCATCAAACTAAGAGTCCTTCATGGAATGATTGGATAGGTTGTCCTACCAAACGAATCAATGGTTGGTTAACGAGCCCTAGTTCGGCCAGTGATTGATAAGTTGTGGATCTTGGTCAAGTCAGCCAATTAACATCACCAACAAACAAATTAAAATCGGATTATTAATATGAATTGCCTTAAAAGTCCTTTATTTCTAACTCAAGCAATGATTTCTTCCATGTAGATAATCCCATTTCACATTAGCAATTTAAAATGGCTGCAACACATGGGAGGTTTGTAATATGGAGGAAAACTCTAGGGATGGTATATAGGAGAGATTAGTAGAACCACAGATTCTTACTAAGCAGGAACTAAGGGCTACATAAAGAAATGACGGGGAGAAAAGAGCAATAATCACAATAGGAATAAACTACTATAGGAATTAAAGGAGAAAGCACTTATTGGTTCTAACAGGAGCAAAGAGATTCTCAGGAAAGTGATTTCTCATATTGAAGGGTAGACTGGAAAAGCTTAAACATCTCCTACCTTTATTACTGGTATGGTGGAGAAGGCGAAGTGACTACCCATTATGATTGGATAACCAGGTGTCGTGTTTTGTCATTGGAACATATGTCAAATAGGTGAAAGGGCGCAGGGCTCGAGGCCTGAAAATTTTGAAATTCAAAGAAACCTTTAATACTCAACCGACGGGGGGGGGGGGGGGGGAGGGGGAGGGGGGGACATCTGATGACATCTGCATCTAAAGGGCTGGATCTATGGAGCTTTTAGAGTTGGTCCAGTGGTCTGATGACATTCAGGTTTATAGAGCCAAATCTATGGAGCGTTTGGGAGTCAGTCCAGTGGTACGGTTCTCCAGCCAGCATCTGGATGTAGGGATGAAAGGTTCTAGAAAGGAGTAGGAGAGTCCTCCCCGGAGTCAATCACTAGCTCCGTAGTTGGCGTGATAAAAGGGCTAGACCTGACGCCCTAAGATACCTTGTTGCAGTAGAACTTTGATGAAAGATGTATCAGAGTTCTAATCCTTATCAAATTCTATTGCCTAGCTTATAAAAGGAGGTAGTTAGAGAGGTAAAAGGGACACAACTAAGCTAATGTAACCAGAGATTATAATCTTGTTAAAGGCTAACTTAGGCATCAGAGGCTAACCCAAAGATTACCGATGTCTAAGCCGTCTATTCTTGTAGGAAACCCGAATAGAGCAGGTTCATCCCTTAGTATAGATCCAGATCCGATGAAGGATTTTTAGACGAATCCATCAAATATATAGTTTTCAACTTTTTTGGACCACTCCAAATTTTGAAACCCGTCTAATTCTATTCTAGTGGAAAAAGAGGGGTCTTCCAAGGGTTTTTTTTTGTTTTAGAAACTATTGGAAGACTAAATCTCATAATGATTTGTTAATTTTCTTTTTACTAATTTGGCTTAAAGTATACACTAAATAATAAATTAAATTGATCACTAAAAATAATTTTGTAATTTTATATTTAACCGCGAAATTGTCTTGTTTATCCGGAAAATCATAAAGCTAAGTATATCCTGGTAATAGTAACAATATTTTCAATATTAGTAGAAAACGGACGGTATTGTACTCTAGATTAATAAATTGTTTCATCAAAACATTGGTTATTTATTAATAGAAATATCAATCTACAGTAAAATAATATTTTCTTAAAAAATTACAGTGAAGTAATATATAAAGTAAAAGAAAGAGAGATACATAAAACAGAAATCAGAAAATCAATGTCACTAAAGTCTCCGGATCAAATTTGTGTGGTTGAGTTATATAATGTTGACCAAGTCTCCTAGTAAACTCATATTGACTTGGTCAACTCTTGTCTTCAACTTGTGTCATACGCCGGTGGCTATTTTTTAATGGCGGAGTGAAGACTTGGACCTTTTAATTGAAGTTTTGCAGCACAAAAAAGCATCACAAAGTAATACCATAATCATCATGCTGCCCTCCGCCTTGCTCCTTTTCAGTCTCCTCCTTTGCACCTCCGCGGTCAACAGCCAGTCTTCTTCTCCTCCTTCTGAACCAACAATACTTCTCGATTGCGGCAGTACTTCATCTTCGTCGGAATCAGAAGATGGCCGCACCTGGCATGCCGATTCCAATTCCAGATTCCGATATTCCCCCTCTGCAAATTCATCAGAAACTTCAGCCACCGAACAAGACCCAACTATTCCTACCCATATGCCTTACATGACAGCAAGAATTTCACTCTACAAATTAATATATGCCTTCCCCATCTCTCCTGGTCCCAAGTTCATCCGCCTCTATTTCTATCCTGCTACATACAAATCCACATCCACATCCACTAATTTCAACACATCCAACTCATTCTTCACTGTCACTGCCAACAATTTCACTCTTCTTAAAAACTTCAGTGCCTCTCTTCATTTACTCGATTCCATCCCTGAACAACGAGTTGCTTTTTTAATCAAGGAATTCATTGTTACTGTGCAGGAAAATCAAACTCTCAACATAACCTTTACCCCATCTCCGAAATCTCCGTTTTCATTAACGGCATAGAAATAGTTCCTATCCCTGATAATCTGTACATAAAAGATATGGATTACCGTTATAAACTTTTAAACTACAACAGTCAATTCTATTTCGATAAGCCTACTGCTTTTGAAACTATTTACAGGCTGAATGTTGGTGGTGGTAGAGCAAAAGATACAGAATTGTTTCGGACATGGAGCGATGACGCGGATTATATCGCTGGTGTACCTGGATATGTGCATAACTCCTTGGGCACTCAAATCAAATACACACTGACAACGCCATCTTATACAGCACCTGACGTTGTTTACACAACTCTACGTACAATGGGTCCGGATCCTAAGGTTAATCTGGGATACAACCTCACTTGGAAATTCCCAGTTGATTCTGGGTTTTATTATCTTGTGAGGCTACATTTTTGTGAGACTGAAAAATACGTTAATAATACACACCAACGAGTATTTTTCATATTCATCAATAACATGACAGCCGACGAAGCTTTCGATCCTTTTGACCATACTAAAGGGAATGATATTCCGGTGTACCAAGATTACATTGTTAATGTGCCAGAAGGAAGCCAAAGAAAGCAGGAGTTGTTGCTGGCGCTTCACCCCAGATCAGATGTCATTTTTGCTGATGCACTCTTGAACGGCCTTGAGATTTTCAAGTTGAGCAAATCAAACGGTGATCTCTCTGGACTTAATCCCGTACTACCTACGCCACCAGAACAACGTTCAGCCTCAAGGGATAAAACACAGAGTAAAAGCAGAATTTTACCAATATTGTTAGGGGGTGTATTCAATTTATCTCTTGTTATATTTTTCTTTGTATATCGGCTGAAGGCAAAAGAGAACACCCGGACCGCCCACCACAAGTCTATATGGTATCCATTCTCCTACACATCTACCTCCACTGCTACATCTGCCCTGTTACTACCAACAGATCTTTGTCGTCAATTTACAGTGCCTGAAATCAGAACAGCGACAAGAAATTTTCATGATGAAAATGTTGTTGGGTCTGGAGGTTTTGGTACAGTGTACAAAGGCTTCATCGAGAATGGTTCAATCCCGGTTGCTATCAAACGGCTTGATTCATCATCGAAACAAGGTATCCGTGAGTTCCATACTGAGATTGAGATGTTGTCCAAGCTTCGCCATCCTCATCTCGTATCCTTGATTGGATACTGTGACGATGAAGATGAAATGATCCTTGTATATGAGTTCATGGACCAAGGCAACCTTCAGGATCATATGTATAAAGCAAAGAAAATCCCTCTTCCATGGAAGCTAAGGCTGCAAATCTGTATTGGTGCGGCAAAAGGGTTGCATTACCTACATACTGGAGCAAAGCACACCATCATCCATCGAGATGTGAAGTCATCTAACATTCTTTTGAATAGCAATTGGGTGGCTAAGGTTTCAGATTTTGGGTTGTCGAAAACAGGTCCTACTAGTGAATCCCAAACCCACGTGAGTACTTTTGTTAGAGGTAGTTTTGGGTATCTTGATCCTGAATATTACCGCAGACAACAACTCACTAAGAAATCCGATGTGTACTCATTTGGGGTGGTACTACTAGAAGTAGTACATGCTCGGCCACCTATAGTCTCAACAGAAACAAAAGAACAAGTGAACTTAGTTGAGTGGGCAAGAAAATGCTATAAGAAAGGAACCATCAATCAAAATATTGACCCACAGTTGAAAGGCGACATAGCAACAATTTCATTGAACAAGTTCATGGAGATTGCTGAGAGTTCTGTTCGTGAGAAATCTACAGAAAGGCCAACAATGGGTGATGTTGTATGGGGCCTTGAATTTGCTTTGCAGCTTCAGGAAACAACCGAGAAAAATGTGGATGATGGTGATGGAGTCAATGATGACACGCAGAAAAGCTCATTTCAGCTTACGGAAGAGTGATTAACACGGACGATGAAAACCTATTCACATCTTCTAGCGCACCAACACTAGGTTCAAGGGCTACCTTGAGTATTAGTGAGAGTAGTATTAGCAACAATGAGTATGACAGGGCAAGACCAGAGAATGTGTTCTCTGAAATAATGAATCAAGATGGACGTTGATATATCATGTAATTTAATAGCAGCTATAGGTTAAGTCCAGTGAATCAGTGTCATCCACATATTCCTTATTTTTAATAAAGAGAAAGCATTCATGAATCAAATTAATTTTGTTGTGAATTCTATTGTATATTAGCAGTGAAGAAGACAAATTTATAAAGGAATAAAACCTTCATAATTGGACTGTAGATGCCGAAATAGTTATTCCTTAAGTGAATCCGGGAGTAGACGGGCCCCATTGTTATTGAATTACTAGAAACTTTAAGAAGTTGGTGGTGTATTTGTCTCAATATGGCTATGGTCAATGGCAGTGGGATGTAAACAACATCCTAAAATAAGTTGAATGGTTAAATCTTCTGCAACTCAATATTATGATAAAAAGAAAAAATGGTTTGTGAGGCTATGAATTGGTCCTAATTTGGTTCTTTGGTTAGCATCTCCTTAATAGACAGGCTATGAATTGAAGCGAAAAATTCAATGGTGCTTCTAAGGGATCAAGGGAAAATTTTTCCAAATTGCTGACAGTAATTTGCAAAATAAACCTGGCCTAATCATTCAACATCCTAATTAGCCAAAAGCAGTCAATTGAGCTAGTTTCTTTCCCTCTATAATATGAATTTTAACTATAACCAGCAGCTGGAATCAACACCCATCAGTTAATTGGAAGCCAAAGGAATCGAAACCATCAGTAAAACTCAATAGTTCATCATTCAATTATGCTCAAAAACCAACCACAACAATCGACAATCATTAATTCCTGGTTCCCAGCGTTAAGGAAAATAAATCTTACCTCACTGCTGCTGAGAAGTTGTGATGGGATGGCTTAGATGATGCAACGAGATAATTACTAAAACACGTTAGTTTGAATTTCACAAAATTCATAAGAGTCGGAATTGGAATAAATCTGAAAATATTATTAATCATCAAAACTATTCCATTACAAACTACATTATAGCCTATTTATAGGCAAACTATTATAAATATAATAAAACTCCTGAATAATCAAAACTTCTAAATAGACTAAACTTCCTGATTAGATTAAATAAAAAAAATTACTAAATAAATTAAAATGCAAACAAAATAGGAATCTTTAGAATAAAATCTATTCCTAATCCAAATTAGAAAATAATTAAGATAAAGATATAATCCAAAATATATCTTTAATTTCTTTCCATTATAAGTAACCGATTCCAAGTTAAATTGTTGATCCTTTATATTACTTGTAGCCTGCATCATTAGACCTCGAAGGTGACTACAGGTGAAGTCGTACCCTGAAATTTGATTGGCCATAGCTGCTTTGTGAGTAATGCACAGTCCGATCCAATGTCAAATTTAAAAATCTCTAGAATTCGATTGGAATTCAGAGATTTGCATAACTAAATCTACGATTTGATGAATAAATATCCAGAATTGGATTGTCCCAATAATTTCGTTCTACTCCAATTTGGGTTAGTCAAATTTGGTTTCAATCCTATTGGTGTTAGGATTTGGTGTTCACTCCAGTCCAATCCAAATACATAAAATAAATAAAAAATATATATATATTTTTTATACAATTTCAAATAAAAACTACAAATTCAAATAACATCTACCAAAATATTATAAATTAAGTTGGCTTAGAGATTAAATATATTGTAAAATTTTTAAAATTAAATAATATCTTTATATATAAAATATGAATTTAATACTAATAAATTCACCATTTTTTTAGTCCGGTTCTACATAAATTTTGTCAGATCTCGTGTAGTTATTTTTGAAAAAAAGTGAACAATGCAATCCAATTATGGATCTTTTTTCTTAAATATTCGATCTGGTCTAATACATTCGGTTCTCATGTTGAACCCTATTTACGAGACTGAGAAAGCCGAGAAAGATCATTTTCTTTGGCCAGAGAGAACAATTTTCAAACGAACAAAGAACAGATATATCAAGGTATTATAGTAAAATTTACATTTAATGATCGATCTAATTGAATTATGTCATAATGAGTCCCTTTAGTCCTGATTTTTAATTCCTTTATGAAAAAAAAATAAAAATAAAAAAATATTCAAACATGAAACTTGATTAAAAAAAATGAATTGAATTTTGTTATAATTTGTTATTCACTGTGTAAACTTTATTATATATAATTTTTTACATATGCCAATTTAATTTCATCAAATTGTCAAATGATCTTTCCTGTTTAATTCTGTTACTATTTTACTTAAACAACCTCAATCATCTCTATTTCATATGTTGCACTTTTTTTTCTCTCTTCTTTCCTTTTATTTTCTGTCCTCATTGTATTATTATTATTATTATTATTATTATGATTATTATTATTATTATTATTATTTTATATATATATATATATATATATATATATATATATATATATACAACGATCATTCTTTCTAGGATCAAAGGTCAGGGACGAAAGTCAGCCTTAGTGATCCGACGGTTCTGAGTGGAATGACCGTCGCTCAACAGATAAGAGTTACTATGGGGATAACAGGCTGATCTTCCCCAAGAGCTCACATCGACGGGAAGGTTTGGCACCTCGATGTCGATATAATATTGGATATTAAAGAGACTTGATCTTTAAACTTTCGTCCAGAGAAAAATGCAACACCAGAATGAATCTTAGTTCTCTCGTTTTATTAGTTAGTTATTATTTCTCTCTCTCTCTCTCTCTCTCTCTCTCTTCTTGTAGTTCGTTTTGGGAATTGTCACAGTTTTGTCTTTCTCATTTCCTTAATAATTTATTTGAGATAATCTTGTATACGTAAGCTACAATTAAGATCCCTCATCCCCTTTATGTAAAGATATTTAGTGAAAATCAAACTTGAGTCTCCTCACACAAACGTAGTAGGAGTTGTGAACCAAACTATAGCTCGTAGGTTTCTACTTCTCTTTCAGACTACCTAATGACACTTCTAGTTTCCTAAAAAAAAACACTTAGCTTAATTTTATTCTTGTTCTTCTTTTCCATTTAATGCTTATAGTACAATTTTTATTTTTACTCCATAAATTTATTCACCTTGAGCTAGACAACTTGAATATGATAATACTAAATATTCAGGTAAATTGTTGTTTCTAAAGTCAAAAGCAAGCTCTTGATCACAGTAATGATGATCACCATAATACTTGATGCAGAGCTGATAGCAGATCACTTTTGAGCCAAATGGAGATGAAGAAACAGGCTCACAGGTCCAAGAAAGCAAATAAGAAAGCTGAATAGGGTTTTTTGTTTGCTTATTATGATTCCTATCTAAACTACTAAAGAGGGATATTATGTACACACAAATTAGGAGATATTTCTAAGTAGAATTATCTTTTCTTAACCTCATCATTGTCAATTTTGTTATTTCAGAATTTATTCTTTTACTTGTTTGTTTTGGATTAGTTTTCCTTTCTTATCAAGGGTTGCGTTTAACACCCTATATAAGTGTTTTTGTTTATTTTGTTAAAGGAATACTTCAATTTTGATAATAGATTGTAGACTTTTGTTCTTCAATTGCTTCTGGATTACCTAGGAACTAATCGTTAATTTATTTCTATTATTTCACACGATTTTGCGGCATTAATAATGAACTTTGAAAATTATAGATTGAAATATATGATATTTTAATTAATATCTATGGTATATAATTTCAAATTTCATGACTGATTGTCTATCTAATTTATGAGAAATTTTATAGTGGACCGGGTCCATATGGACCATTCCACTGAAAAACTAACACGTAAGCAATATAACCCTTTTAAAAATAAAAAACGCTTACGTGTCAAGTTTTCATTGGAAAGGTCCACATGGACCGGGTCCATTGTATAATTTCCCCTAATTTATATTGTTCTATGTTTTGTTTCCGTTTATAACTTCACTTCATTAGTTTCTAGGCTAAACAATTATTAGTCCATATATTTTTACGTATTATACTAGTTAGTCCATATATAAATTTTAAGATCCTTAAGTTTTATTTCAATGAATTTTTTAGTCTTCTATTTTATTTTTGCTTATAAAAGGACAAAATTACCCTTGGTTATAGGTAACAATTTATCTTTTAGTTTTAAATTTAATTAAAATATTTCTAATAATTTTTTTTATAATATATACACCAATATTTCTATTCTTTTATATATTAGTTATAAAAAAATTATTTCTATTATTTATTCTCTGTAATATATATTATACTTTTTATTCGTTTAATATAAGATCTATAAACTAACAATAAATGTTTTATGAATCTTGTTAATTATTTTAAAATGATATCTTTTTGTTTATTAATGTCATCTATAAGATATATTAGAAATGAAAGTTTGAATTTATAATTTTATATAGTTCTATTCCTAATTTTATAGTTTTTAAAATATTTTTTTATTTAGTTATTTCAATTAAACAAGCTCTATGCTTAGAGTTTAGTTATAATTATATAAAATTTAATAAATTAATTAATCAATATTAATATATTAGAGTTGATGCATACCGTCTATCAAATTTTCTTACATTATATCCATCTGTAATGTGGCAATATGGGAGTCTTGCTTGTCATTTGTGTACATACTGTCTTGCTATTCTTCTTTGAAATGTATACAATTGTAATTCAGATATCTTATAGAAACAATTATATGTGAATGCTTATACTCGATGATAGAAAAAGAAAATGCTTGTGTATGTGTGTGTTTTTTTTTCCCTTTACATATATATCCTAGCATTATGTTGTTTTCAGTTTATGGTTCTTGATTTTGTTTCTGTATTTGCTCTAGTTCTTGATTGATATTTGACTAAAGATCGATTCTGGAGATTTTATTATTTGCTGTAGAAGGTTTAAGTTCGAATTGTTTGGTTGAACTGTGAGTAGTTAAGGTTGTAATTAATTAATTGAGGTACGCTAGCTTTCAATATTGGAAAGTTTTGGTTTTGTGGTTATATTTCCCTCATCATATATACTTTTGTCCATGTTTGATTGAAAGAAAGGGTCGGAAGAAGCATAAACCCTTTTACTAATGTATTTTTATGGAGTGCTAATTCTAAAATATTTTGCATTGGAAGGGGAATTGGAAACCCTTTAATAGCCTTTTGTGACTACTTTCCCATATCTTTTTTATTAGTTTATCATATTTGGTTACCATTGGAATCCACATCTTGTTGGTCTGGTATATTACTTCAACTTTTGTTACTAACTAAGCGTGTGCGCACATATATTTTGTTGTTACCTTTGATGTTTGATGAATATTGGAATGTAGGGTTTGAAATTTAAGAGGTGACTTGATTGGATAATTTCGGTCAGTAATTTATACTTCCATGAGCTTTAGCGTATTATACTACTACCAATATATTTAGGGTAAAAATCATCAATAATAGATGAACTTTCACTAACATAATCATACATAAACTTCAAAACTAGACATAAAAGTATATCAACTTAGCAACCCGCTAACATGAAAGTCAAAATTACCATTGAATGTCGAAAATACCGTTGACCACTCCAGGAATCGGTAAAAAACGATGACGTGGTGGTTTTCAAAATGATGACATGACAGTTTTCACCGGGTTCTAGTGTGGTCAACGGTATTTTTCATGGTCAACAGTAATTTTGACTTTTATGTTAACGGGTTGCTAAGTTGATGTACTTTTATGTCTGGTTTTGAAGTTTATGTACCATTATGTTAGTAAAGTGAAAGGTTTATGTACCATCGATGATTTTAAGCCAATATATTTAGTATGAATTTAACCTTTATATCTCATTTTCACGCTTTTCTAATCTAGCCAAAATGTATCATGTACAACACCAAACCTGGACAAGAGGATAGTTTTTTGCTGAAATTTCAGATCTAAGGAAATAATTTTGCAAGCATATGTGTAATAATAAAATAATTAAAGCTGTGGCTTCCAATAACAAGCAAAATAGAGTATTTTGCGTCTCGAGTTCAAAAAAATGGCAGCCAAACTAGGAGTTTTATATGAAATTCCAAATCTAAGAAAAGATATAAAGCCATGAATTCCGCAGCACACAAAAGCATCATTTTTAAAAACAGAATCAAAAACAGAATTAAAAAAAACTTAATTCACATATCATTTTTTAGTTGCATCTCATAGTCTTAGCTCTTCTATATGCATCCACTTTTTTCAATAAATCAAATTCTACTCCATTCTTTACCTGTAATTTCATATCCTCCTCCCTTTGAAGCAATTTCTCCATACGAGTTTCAACATCTCTTTTTATACCAAACGACCCAAAAACTCTCCAAAGAACAAAGGAGAGAACACATTGATGGAATCCATGATCTCTTGCAAGCGGGCCCACTTGAAATTGGATGAATTGAAGAGGAGAAATAATACTAACTAGACATGCTCTATACGATCTTTTTGTGTTGCTCATCTTGCATGTGTTAGAGGTTGTTTGGATGTCATCCATTACAGGAACATTTTGTTCAAAATTAAGTAGGTGATGAACTAAATTGATGATTTTGTGAGTTGGAGGATTAAATTGACTTCTAAGAAATATTGTAGGGGCAATTGCACATAAGGTTAGCTGTTACATTATAACTGTAAAATGCATGTTTTTTTTTTTTGACCTTTTCTTCATCAGACTCAACTGTGGTTCGAAACACAACGTATAGATTAATAACTTCATGATAACAGGTGTTGTAGGTATACATTTTGTTCTTAGCCAAAATGTGTAGGAAAAAAGAAAACAAATCAACATAGATTGCAATTAATAAAACAAGATAAAGACAAGAAATTTTACTCTATGTTTGGTAAACCACATCATCCGTGTACCAAACCAGTAAAATTAAGCCACATTGATAGGAATATGTATATATTAGGGTTTTTATATTATTGTACAAAGGACTCTTTTGTAAATTACTCACATGTACTAGGGTATAAATACCCAATGTAAATCAATCTAATGCAAGGGTTTACACCAATCATTCATGGTATCAGAGCATCAAGGCCTTACGGCCGAAAATTTCTAGACCTAGCCGCCTCTCCTATCTTGTTCCAGCCATCTTTCTTCTTCTCTTTCTTTTCAAACCCTAATCGGAAATCATGGCAACCACCGGCGCCGAAATTGATTCAATTGTTGCTGTTGGAGACGTATCGCTCTCCCTTGCCGCCGCTCCTCCTTTTCCGTCGTTAGCCACATAGCTACCCACAAAACTAACCAGCTCCAATTTCTTGTTATGGAAGACACAAATCCTTCCCATGATTAAAGGGAGCGGCCTTGACGGACATCTTGAAGGGAGCGATCCTTCTCCAATCGAATTTCTTGACAATGGCGCCAAGAATCCAGCTCATATGTTATGGCATCGCAAAGATCAACAGGTACTTTGTTGGATTCTTAATTCTATTTCCGAATCAATTTTGCCGCAATTGGTTGGTGTAACTACGGCTAGGGCGGCTTGGGAAAAACTGAATGTTTCTTATGCTTCTGGGTCTAGGTCTTAAATACATGAATTGCATAGTCGTTTACATAGTTTAAGACAAGGGAATGATGAAATTGTTGTGTATTTACTACGTGCAAAGAGTATTTTTGATTCGTTTTTGGCTTTGGGTAGTAATATTCGCGAAGAAGATTTAGTTGAATCTATTATTGAGGGATTAAATGACAATTATGATGCATTTATGAGAGCTGTTGAAATTAATATGGAGTTGGTTTTATTCGATGATTTGTATGGAATGCTGTTGATAGAAGAAAGAAAATTAAATCGTAGAGTTAATAGGGAGAATTCAATCTCGTCAGCACACGTGACAGTGAGGCAGCAAGGTAACACTGCAGGTAACTTTTTCGGATAGAATTCCAGGTTTTAGAGCACCGGTAGGGGGCGCAGAATGGGCTGTGGAGGCCGTGGTCATAGGAGACAACAGCAACAACATGGTTTCAGTCAGAATAATCGCAGCAGCGGTTATCAAAATGGGAACTCTTTTTCACATGGAAATTTTTCAGCCTCAGTTGGTTATGATGTTACAACAGTGGTGTGCCATAATTGCAAGGGGAATGGCCATTATGCACGTCAATGTCCTTCACCCAGATTAAATACTCCACAAACCCAAAATCCCCAAACCAGCCATACCACCCTAGCACCTCATTCTTCCTCCTCTCAACCTTGGATCATAGATACGGGTGCCACTCATCATCTCACATCCGATATAGGAAACCTGGCACTTCACTCTGATTATACCGGACCGAAGGAAGTTCTTTGGGTAATGGCTCTAAACTTCAAATTTCTCATATTGGTCAATCTCTTTTTCATACTTCTGATAGGCCTTTGCAACTATCTAATATTTTGCTTGTTCCACAATCTAATTCTAATCTTATATCTGTTTCGGCTCTTACTAATCATAATGATGTTTCTGTGGAATTCTTTAACAATTGTTTTGTTGTGAAGGACCTGAAATCCAGGAAAATAATTTATCAAGGGCCGAATAGAGGTGGCCTGTACACTGTTCCAGAAATTTTAGCCTCGTCGCCTCCGATTCATCTCATATCTCTCTCCACCTGGCATGCCCGCCTTGGACATGTTGCGTTGCCCATTTTCCGCCGTGTTCTTCATCAACATGCTCTTCCAATATCGAGTAACTTAGAGTCATTTTGTTGTTTTAGCTATTCTATTAGCAGGAGTCATAAACTTCCTTTTGTTGAGTCTAGTTTTCAGGCCAAGCGACCTTTGGAATGTATTTGTTCGGATCTTTAGGTCCTTCCCCTGTTAAATCTTTTGATAATTTTTCGTACTATGTGTTATTTTTTGATCACTACAGTAAGTTTTGTTGGATTTATTTTCTGAAATACAAGTCGGATGCTCTTTCTGCGTTTATTAAATTTCGGTCTTTGGTTGAAAAACAATTTGAGTGTTCTATTAAATCTTTTCAATTAGATTGGGGTGGGGAATTTCAGTCCATCTCTTCATATTTGTCTCAGCATGGTATACAACATCGTGTTTCCTGTCCGCACACCCCTGAACAGAATGGATGTGTGGAGAGAAAACATCACCACATTGTGGAAACGGGTCTTGCCCTCTTAGCTCATGCCAAATTGGATAAAACTCTCTGGACCTTTGCTTTTGACACTGCTGTATATTTAATTAATCGCATGCCCACTAAATTGCTCAATTTTTAGTCCCTATTTAATAAATTATTATTGTGTTCACCTGATTATTCCTTTCTTCGTGCATTTGGTTATCTGTGTTATCCATGGCTTCGTCCATATTCTGCTTCTAAACTTGATTATCGCTCTCGTCCTTGTGTCTTTGTTGGTTATAGCCATTTACACAAAGGTCATCGCTGTTTGGATATTTCTTCTGGTAAAATCTTTATCTCACGCCATGTTATTTTTTATGAACAGGTTTTCCCATATTCAGAGATGACTCGGCGCCATGATTCCTCGGCTCCCACCACTACCACCAATCCAATCCTCCTCCTAGCTCATGTGTTAGACGTCCCAGAGTTGTCCCGTACAAATCAACTTCCCAACCAACCCATCACCATTCATAGCCAGCCCCTACGCCCGTAACCCACTACCCAACCGAACCGCAACCCCCAACCCGTTCCGCCCATCAACGCTCTACCCTCCACCAACCCACACCTAACCGACCCGCCACCCACTGACCCAACCAACTCGCACCCATCCACTGCCGCAACCATGCCTGCACCTACCTCACCCAACCCGTCCTCCACCGAACCGAACCGCCACCCAACACCCACACCCAGCCCTTCAAACGCATCCCTCCTTTCTTCCCCCAATGGCATTCCCCTTGTTGTGGACCTCACTGATTTTGCTACAGCAGTAGCTGCTCCGCCACCACAAGTGCCTCCTTCTACTCACATGGTCACACGTTCCCAAACTGGGAACTTAAGACCAAGAGCTTTGCACACCCAAACTACGGAGGTGGATCCTAACACTTATTCTGAAGCTGCTAAATATGAACACTGGAGGACCGCTATGGTGGAAGAATACAAGGCATTAATTGGGAATGGTACATGGGAATTAGTGGTTGCACCTCCAAAAGCTAATGTGAGCGGGTGTAAATGGGTTTTCAGAACTAAGCAGAAAGTTGATGGCTCAGTTGATAGATATAAGGCGAGGTTGGTTGCTAAGGGCTATCATCAACGCCCTGGTATAGATTTCACCGACACATTCAGTCCTGTTGTCAAGCCTACCATAATTCGGCTTCTCCTTGCCATTGTTGTGTCTCTCTCTTGGCAAGTCTTACATCTTGATGTCTCCAATGCATTTCTTCATGGTGATCTAGAGGAATAGGTTTTTATGCAGCAACCTATGGGTTTTGTTGACCCAACCCGACCATCTCATGTATGTGCTCTTTGAAAATCTCTATATGGCCTCAAGCAATCTCCCCGAATGTGGCATAAGCGGCTCACTTTGGCCTTGGTTCAGTTTAGTTTTCGGTGCTCCAAGGCTGATATATCTCTGCATGTTTATCGTTCTGGTTCTGCAGTGGTCTTTTGTCTTATCTATGTTGATGACTTATTATTGCTTGGTGATGATACTGGCTTACTTCAGTCATTGATTACTTTTCTGTAAAGTCAGTTTGCTATTAAGAACTTGGGACGGGCTCAGTATTTTTTGGGTCTTGAGTTGTAATGGGAGAATAAGATGTTGTATGTGAATCAACAGAAGTATATCAAAGACCTGCTGCTAAAATCGGATATGGCTGGTTGCAAACCGATTAACACCCCTGCATGTGTTTCTACTAAGCTCTCGGCCACTAGGGGTGATGCACTGGTAGATGGATCGCTGTATCGCAGTATTGTGGGAGGACTTTAGTACTTTTTATCACGAGACCAGACATTGCTTTTGCAGTTCATAAGGTTGCTCAGCATATGCATGCTCCCACTTAAGTCCACTGGCAAGCTGTCAAGTGCATCTTGCTCTATCTTCAGGCTACGGCTGCGCATGGTTTGATATTCCGTCCAATTCTATATCTCAGCTTCATGGGTTCTCCGATTCTGATTGGGGTGGTGACTCGGATGATCGTCGATCTACCACCGGTTTTGCTATTTTTCTTGGTGCAAACTTGGTTTCATGGGTATCTCGGAAACAGCGCACAGTTTCTCGCTCTTCCATGGAAGCTGAATATCGTGCCTTGGCTACTACTACTTCTGAGCACACTTGGATCACCATGCTTCTATCTGATATTGGTTTTTCGTTAGCTAGTTCCCCAACGGTTTGGTGTGACAATTTAAGTGCTACCTACCTCACTGCTAATCCTATTTTTCACTCTCGGACAAAGCACCTGGAGATTGATTTTCACTTTGTACGTGAGCGGGTAGCCTCCAAGTCTCTCTATGTTCGATACCTACCTACGGAGTCCCAGCTTGCTGATCTTCTCACTAAGGCATTGCCCAAGACACGTTTTCTTTCCTTAAGAGACAAGTTGAGCATTGGTTCTCCCCCTGCTCAACTTACGGGGGTGTGATAGGAATATGTATATATTAGGGTTTTTATATTATTGTACAAAGGGCTCTTTTGTAAATTACTCACATGTACTAGGGTATAAATACCCAATGTAAATCAATCTAATGCAAGGGTTTACACCAATCATTCACACCTCACTTGTCAACCAATAAAAAAAAAAATAACAAGGCATAAATTGATTTATTAATTTATTAACTCATGCTCTATAAGATCTTTCATGTTGCTTACCATTCATGTGTTAGAGTTTTCTAGATATTATCCTTTACGGAGAGTGTTTTACTCAAAATTAAGCAGTGGAGAGACTAAATTAACGATTCTGTGAATCGGGAGAATATATTAATTTTTAAGAAACAATTTAGGGCGAATTGTGCTTAAGGTATGCTTTTACATTGTAACCCTAGCTAGAATTTTCTTTTTCTACCTTTTCATCACCAGACTTAATTGTGCTGTTCACAACATAACTTCAACCATGTTGATAATAAATGTATAAATTAATAAATGATAATAAGAGAAATTACTTATACTTTTTTTTTAATATTCTCGATCTTAATTAAGGGTATAGTATGTGGTCTGAAGGAGACTTTTTGGTTCTATTGTTGATATTTGCTATTATTGGTAGTTTTTGTTTTTTGTTGTTGGTAAACAACTATTTTTTGTCTTCGAAAAAGCAAACAACAGTTGTTTGATGGTACAAACCAAACACTTAAAATCTGCAGTTTGAAGTAGAAAAAGCAAACAACAGTTGTACGGAAGAAATTAAACACTTATATTTTGGACCTCGTAATTGGGGAGGATGAGTTTACAACCATGCTAAAGTTGGAAAGGTGATATTATATACACTTTGTTTTTTGCCAATATATATATATATTTGTAAAATAGCAGGAAAAAAAGAAAAAAAAATGTAGGTATACATTCCAATGAAAGAAGATAAAGACAAAGAAAAATGTAGCAAACGATCGAAATTCATTTTCATGGTTAGTTTTTAATTCTACAAGGGCTCGATAAGATTAGTCTTATCGCTAAATAAAATAGCGATTTTGATTTATGAGATGGCACTCATATTATATAGAATTATATCACATAATATAATAATAGTATGTGATACATGTACTTAGCAGTGAGAAGTTAATTTAAAAAAAAAAGTGTACTCTCAAGAAAAACTCTTGGTTCATAGTGTTTGAGAGAAAATTTTTTTCCTCCTTGCACCCAGCATCTTCTCTGCTTTTATTGTTCTTTATTTGTGTGTTTTTATCTGTTTTTAGCTCCAAATAATCTATATCCAACGTTTTATTTACTTTCAATTTTATATTCGGCAATCTCAGCAATATATCTAGTTCTGCATAACACGGTTCTGAAAGTTTCTATTTTATGGGCTGAACTTCATTTACTCTCCACTATAAGAAAAACGCGTAACACCTATCAAACATCACTATCGAAGCCATTCAGTAGGTGATCACCTACTGGTTCACCAACCGGTGTTAGGTGATTGTGATAAACCTACCGGATAGGTGAACCAAAGTTGATCACCTGCGAGTAGTAACACCAACAAAATGTTGGTAGGTGATTAAATAACATTAAAAATAAATAAAATTTTGATTTATTATTTTCACATTAAATATATCCATTCTCACAATACCATTTAGTTTATTATTATTAATTTTTTCTATACATCTTACTAAAAAAAATATATTTTTCTATACAAAACTCATACGATTTTCAAAATAAGTATAAAACATAATATATTTACATTAATTAATGAAGTTGTAATAATATGAGAAATTATATCCGATGTAAAAATACATGGTAACATTAAAATATAATTAATTTTCATAATTTATCTTTACTAATAAACAAATTCAATAAATTTAATTGTTAAAATTAACTAAAGCGCAAGTTCATGACCTAATTTTTCTATTAAGCCCAAATTCCTTACAACCCTAGGTATAAAAGCATATTAACCCTACAGAGCCTTTTGTCACGGAGTCGTACTCTTGACCCGCGCGGCACTCAGGCATTTGTGACGTTTGTTACCCTAAGCAAGCCTTTTAATGTGTGAACAAAGGAGTAAGGTAGGCACTTGAATGTTTTAGAGGACTTGGAAATGTATTTGAGAGGATACAGTGGTTTTTGGAATGTGAGAGTAATTTTATTACTCAATCTAACACTCAACCAATACACCAAAGTATCTTACAACTCTTCCTTAGATTGATGAGATTCCTAAGATTTCCAAGATTGATTTGCAAATGAGGGGGCGAGGCCTATTTATAGGCTTTTCACCTCCTTAACATATGGTTGATATTCATTTTGAATATTCAAGGCATATTCCATGTTTTTCATACTTAAAATATGTTAAAATTGCCTAAAAATATCCTAGAGGTGATGGAGAGGCTTCTAGAGGCACTTCTAGCAGCTTAACAACGGATCTAGTATGGACTGGTCGTTTCTGGAAGCTTCTGGCCGCTTCTGGAACCGAAACAACTACGGAATTTCTATAGCTAAGGCGCTGCACGCTAGGCTGGGCTGCCTGCATGCTGGGCTGGGCCTGTTTTGCGGCAGCTCCCATTCTTCTCGCCAAACCACCATTTTTCTTCAACATTTGCCGCACAACCACCCCTTCTTTGGCCCAATATTTATTTATTTGGCCTATGGGCTTTGTGTTTGGTGCGTTTTGACCCTTGTGGCCATTTTTACCCTACTTTGGCCATATAAATCCCATGTGTACGAGTGCCATTGCATATATGCAATAATGACTCGCGTAGCAACATTGGCGGGGCTTGACATCCTCCCCCACTCGATTTCGCGACGTCCTCGGCATGCATCGAACTTTGTTGTGAGCACCCTTCGAACTTTCATTCGCCATAACCTCTTAGCAAGTCACGCCAACAAGGTCGGGTTCGCTCGACAACTCTTTTTCCTTGGCCATTTCATCTCCTTGTGTGAGGTTTTGAGTTGATCTGCTTGCCCTCTTCCTTCATTGTAGCTTAGCCTTCTTCGCTTGGCACAAACTAGCATCATTGGAACTTGATGTTCCTTTGCCTTGCTTCAGAAGCGCCTCTATAGACTTCCCAACAAGGACTTGATCGATAGATTCATGAGAAGGATGGGACTCACCATGCGTGGGCATCGCCTTCGTAGACTTCCTTGCAAGACCTCCTTGCCAAGGCAACGCCTTCTTAGGCTCCCTCACAAGATCCTTGAGTTCCTTTGTAGATATTTCAATCTCCTCCTCGCTTGGAGGTATTTGAGTATTTAGCGGAAGCGCCTTGTTAAGACAGTTGAAGACTTCCTCACTACCTTCCTTGGTTGCGGCAGTGCCTTCATTCAGACCATTGAAGACTTCCCCACTACCATCCTCGGCTGGGGCAGCGCCTTTGTTTGGACATCGGAAGACTTCCTCATAACCATCCTCAGTTGAGGCAGTGCCTTCATCATAGTCCATCAATTGCATTGCTCCAAGGTATTGGATCGCTCCCATTTGTCGTTCCTCCTCTTGAGACTTCCTCTCCTTGAGGTCGCCCACCATGGCACTTTTTCCCCCTCATTGGGCAATCACGTGTCCAATGCGATCCATTACATATGAAACACGGTTTGGGGGCTTTCGTCTAGTTACTCTTCACGAATGAAGTCTTACCCTTATTGTGTGGCTTCTTCTCACCACGATCTTGGGAGTTCTCGGCATCTTTAGCATCTTCGACCTCGTCTTCATCTCCCCCACTCTTACCCAAGCTGGTTTCCTTTTCGTGGGAGGTAGAGTCGGTCAATTCCTCGACAAGCCGGATGGCATCATCGACGTTCGTCACATGCGCTTGGATATACACGTACACTACACATTTATTTTTTTCATAGGTAGCGATAAAAAAATTTTTTATGAAGATACCAATTAATTTAGGAAGTAGGTATTTTGTATTACTGAACATTTTTACTGTAATTTGAGAAGGAAATTAATAAGAAATGGCCTAATACATCATGTACTTGGTCCTGGGCTGTCAATTGCTTCATTTCCCAGATACGTATTGGAAGGTGGAGTGCTTAACTATTTAAACTTACTTAAAGTGATATAAACAACAACTTTGTACTTCATTTCCCAGATACATATTGGAAGGTGGAGTGCATTTGCCTCCACGTGGCATAAGTAGCTGTTAATGTTTTATTGTCCATTTCACAAGAGTAGCTAATATGATCAAATGAGTATATTACACATGTCAAACTACTATCCACGTCATATTAAATCAAAATTAGAAATAATTATTCTCTTTTTTTTTCTATTTCTCCTGCAAATTAATCCCTTTTTACCACTGCCATTTCCAATAGCCACAAACACATCAACAAGAAAAATTATTCTCCATCAAACACACAAACAGAAAATCAATCAAACAAAACTCTAGTCGACAAAATAATGGCTTTCAACCCAACTTCGCAAGACTTACTTAATTGCAGAATTACCACAACTTATTTAATTAACTAACTTTAGGCAAGTGAACCACCCAATTGAGAAGAACATCTAGATATTTTCAAGCTTTTATTCACATTTAAACCATTGTAGAAAAAAAATTGATATTAAAATTAAGCAAATAGGTCAATATTCCAATTTTCGAGTACTGAAAACCCTTTCAATAAGGGGTAACTCTTCCCATAAGCCAAGCTCTATACACAAATTTTTTTTTACTTTGCTTAAAGTGAGGTAGGCTTATTCTCCAACTCAAAACTTATGGATGTTGGAATGCAAGATCGAGCAATGAAAAAGGTATCTTACAAGAAGTTTGCTATTCTTCTTAACCCACTCTATATACGCAATGAATGATTTTTTTTTCATACCTTTTTTTAAGGGAATTTGTCTATTCTCCCCATTCATGACTTAAGGGTAATCGAGACAATTGAATTCTATTAATTTATATTTTTCGCACAATTTAACCATAATCATCAACAATAAGTAAGCTCTAGACTCTAGTTATCTCATCCTCCATAGGTTGACAATAAACTCAATTACTTCACATTAGCTAACAAATTTTTTGAAAGCAATAAATCAATAAAATTTCATCAAAATTTCAGCAAAATAAAATGTAGAGAGTATGTAAACGTGCTCAACCTCCAATCCTTATGAAAAACCCATTAACAAGATTTGCTCTAACCCTTTCCACTTCTAATTGATTCAATATTATTCAAGGTGGAAAACAAAAAAAAACTTTATGGTTTGACCGATTTGCAAATCGATGGTTCTGTTTCAAAATATGACAAATTAGGACTTGTAGTTTGGCGGTTTAGTTTGTCATGTTTTGTATATCAATGGTTTATCATCTAATACACTCCCCTAAACTCCCTTATCATTCAAAATTTCACCTGAAATTTTGTAAGTTTGTTAATTGAAATATAATGGACCTTGTTGTCCAAGCTAGAAAATTTTAAGGAAGTGATATTTTTATTAATTAATAATGCAAAAAATATAAAAAAATAGAAAATTTGCAGAAAAATATCCAAAATTTCAAATGTTATTGTAAAAGCTATTAAGTAATATGTATATATTTTTTAGAAATTTTTCGACAATGTTTATATTTTTTTAATGATTTTTTTTATTTTTTCGCATTGTTAATTAATAAAATATACTCATTTTCAGAAAAATTTCAAGCTTCGACATGAAGTTCCTTTGTACTTAATCAACAAACTTTTAAATTTGGGTATTTTTTTAAAAAAATTTCAATTTTTTTATGATTTTTTCATTATTAATTAGTAAAAATGTACTCACTTCCTAAAAAATTTCAAGCCTCAATACCAAGACTTATTGTACTTTAATCAACAAATTTGCAAAATTTCAGGAGAAACTCTGAAGAATAAGAGAGTTTTAGAGAGAACGTATTGGATGATAAATCCTTGATCTGCAAAATCATCAAACCATAAGTCTCATTTTGTTATGTTTTGAAACACAACCATCAATTTGCAAATCGGCCAAACCACTAGTTTTTTATTGTATTTTTTCCTATATTCAATGATGACAAAAATTAGAATTTTTCAAAGGCTCAAATATACCAATTTCAAAATTAAATTAAGCCGAATTTACTCCTAGACAAGCAACCGAGAATTGTTTATCAAAAACTAAATGAAATTCCTAAGTTAAACTAGCACATGCATAAAAATAAAAAAAATAATCCTGTGGTTTTAGCTATTTGCAAAATAGTACCTATGGTTTAAAACCTTACAAAATGGGACCTGTGGTTTTGTAATTTTAACAAAAGTAGTCTATCGTTTATTAAAAAGTAAAAAGTAGTCCATCGTCCAATAAACTCACTTATCTTTTAAATTTTTATCTAAAATTTTGTACTTTTGTTAATTAAAATACAATTGATCTTAGTGTCGAAACTTGAAAATTTTGGTGAAGTGCTTATACTTTTTTATTAATTAATAATGCAAAAAAGTGAAAAAACATAAAAAAAAAATAGAAAAATGGCTAGAAAATTTTTAAATATTTAAAACTTGATGGCAAGTTATTAAATAATGTGTATAAATTATTGGGATGCCAAACAGTAGAAAATGTCGACTTTTGCATGAAGAATATGTTAAGAACCCAAGGTTCATACCGTTAACCTGATTTCTATGTGAAAATTATTTTTTTTACTATCTATTATCTCAATAGTTTATATATTATTATTGTCTTTTTCCTTTTATTGATTAAAAAAATACATACACCTCCCAAAAATTTATGAACTTTATCACTAAGGTCTATTATGTTTTGATTAACCAAAATCCAAAATTTTAGATGAAAATTCGAAGGGTAAAAGAGTTTTTAAGGAGTGTATTGAATGATAGGCTACTTTTGTTAATATTATGAAAGCACAAGTCCAAATTTGTAAGCCTTCAAACTACAGGTACCAGTTTGCAAATGGTCAAAACCACAAAGTTTATTTTTGTGCCTACCCCTAAAAATTATCTTAATTTTCCCTTTCCCCACACTTAGCTTGCATTTACTCCTAAACATGCATATAAATCAAGCACAAGGTGGAAATTTTGAAAATTTTTTTAAGTATTCTGATGCCTTGAAAATTATGCACTAGCAAGTATACTAGGTCAATTGTAGTATTGGGCAAGACAAGTGTCGTATCCACAGGGAATAAGAGAAAACTCTAAAAATCCCTAATAAATCACCAGATGTAAAGGTTTTCCAATAAAATTGGAACTAAGAATTTATAAAAGCTGAGAACAGAAAACATGCAAGGCAAAGTAAGAAAAATTTCTTAAAACAGAATAGATTAAGACAATAATGATAAGAACACAGACTTCCACCAGCTAAATAGGCGATCTCAGAATATCTTTCTCTTGAATTTACTATGAATATATTAGGAAACGTAGATCTAAGGTTTCTTGCTCTCTACTTACCAAGCTTATCTCTTGACCTCACTTAGATCTATGACCCGCAACTAAGCTTATCTCTCGAGCTCACTCAACATAAGTAATCATGCATTAAGTCAAGCAAGCATTCCACATCAAATAGAAACCCTTAGCACACTCCCAATCTCCTCTCGGTCTCATGGCAAGTGCGTGTGTGTGTGATTTTTCCATATTCCTAAGTCTCCTCTCGATCTCATCAGGAATACTAGACATACGAAAAGGCCTCTTCGCATTTTAACTAAGCATATCACCACACAATCATCTCAACATGATATTCATAATAAAAACAGAGAAAGACTTCCCAACACCACCAGCCTAAGCTGGTTTCAGCCTGGAAACCTACTCGTAACACATGATAATCTTAAAAACGAGATTTCCTAACCAGAAAACTTGCAAAAAGAACAACAATATTGAGCATTCAATGCCTCCCTCAACCCCAAAATAGTAAAGTATTTATAGTCCCAAAAAGGTAAGATCTAAAGGTCATTAGGTGCACAAATCCCTAAAGCAATTACCAATTAAAGTAATGTTAAAATTCTACAACCACATATTCTATTAGCTTCTTTGAGAAGCTAAGGACAGTAATGGGATTTCCAACAGCAAGAATATCTCCTCCTCTCTTGGGCTGCGCCCTTCTCTTCCAACTCTGGCCCATCCATGCCGTAGCCCGCTTCATTGTCCTCTTCTTCTGCTTCTTCACTCTGAGACTTCCCAAACTAAGAAATCTCTCTGCAATATGCATCAGACCTAGAAAAGCTCACTATTAGCCATGATTTCTCAATTCTCAATAGAATTTTAATCAATTAACTGTTGAATTCTTACAAATTACTTGGTAATATTTTCACTCATCAAGAACCCCCACACTTGAACATTGCTTTTCTCAAGCAATCTTAGAAGAAAGGCTTTTAATGAAGAAAAACTTAAATGAAAAACACACTTAAACACTTTCAAAAACTTTTCTTAACTAGAGCAGCAACCATTGATCAATTCATCACCTTTAAACAACAAGACTTCCATGCAAAACACTAAAATTGAGACTACTAAATTAACCAGAGCATTCTCAAGAAACCTGGCTCAGCTTCAAAAACATCCTAAAGCTGTGAGACCAAACCTTAAATTTCAGCGAGCTAGCAAGAAATTAGACCTAGATTGCCTCTCTAAAAGAGTTCACTCACTCTCAAATGCTTTTAAGCGATTTTTAAAGAACTCTCAATAGCAATACAAATCAGTCTTAGACCAAAAGCTTGATAATCGGCCTATCACCACCACTCAACTTAACACATGCATAATCAAAAGGTCTTTCACTAAGGTTGTAACGTGAGGCTTAAGTTAAGGGTGTGACAAAAAGGCTTTTTAGGTTAAAGGAGTACCATCACACTTATATCACAACAAATCAACAAGCAATCAATCTCAAAAGAACTCATACAACCTAAAATAGATTAGGAACAGGAATACTTCAAGAATTCAGGTGCATTCTCATGAGCTAAAAAAAATTAAGCACAGAAAAAAATATCAAGCAATCTGGCAAAGAATTATAAGCTTTTGCAGATTTCTTGAAAAGGACTTTGATTTTGATTTTTTTTTTTTTGTAAGTACAATAATAAAATTGTAGGCAAGCACTGACGGAATGATACGATATGATACTGAGCTTGCTCAAAATTTTGATTTTAAGCAGTCTTAGAGGAAGATGAAAATTCTAACTGAATTGTGGCAAAAATTTGGAAAGTAATTGCAAGGCATAACTTCTAAAAAAGGGCTTTCATAAGAACACTTATCTGGCTAAGATGAAATTTTCCATAAAAGTAGGCTGCACGATTTCAATCGATTTAGACTACTTGCTATTCATAAACAATAGAATTTATTGCTATGGTATTCCTAGGGTGTTTTTGGACAACTTATTACGAATTGGTTAAGGAAAAACACATTATGGGTTGAACAAAAATAACAAGTCTAAAGGCTCAAGGGGCTTAAAAAAAGGAAGAAAATTGTTAGGGTGGCTTTTTTGGGATTAAAAACAAAAAGAGGTAAAAACAATGGCCTTAATCATTTTATGCATGCGAAAAACCATGTGGTCTTGACAGAAACAATCCACCAAGTTCTAGCTTAAAACTGAATACGCATGACCACTCCGCAAGGAATTCAAGCAAGAACACATATTGATTAACAAGGAAAATAGGCTCAAAAACCTCATAGAGAAATATAGGGTTAATGCAATTGGCCTAATTCAAGCTATCATGGTGAAATAAACTTTAGGGTCTCATAGCCCTAGGCTGCTTAATCATCCAAACCAGCATTACTTAAAGTCTTTTCTAATCAATAGGCGATCAATTTTTTAAGTGTTTTACACAGACTTCATGCATCCTCAGGATCAGAAAATCTCATTGGCTGCCACTATTCAATTAAACACAGAAAATTTGAAAAATTTTGACAAATATTTACAAGGTGCTTACTAACTAACTAATACAAAATTCATAAAATCAACATAGAAAACTTAAGATTACTCAAACAGCAAATATTCAAGCAGGGATTCTCAATCAGCAGTTCACCAACACCAAGCAATTCAATCCATCAATCAGGCATTCTAAAAAAAATTGTCAGCATTTTCAGCATTTTCAATAATAATTCCACTAGGTATTCTATCTTTTCCCCCACACTTTAATCATGCTTTGTCCTCAAAGCATCTAATTCATGCAATTTAAGAAATAAAAGCAGGGCTAAAAGACAACCACCTATCTCATGGCAATAGAAAAATAGTGAGGGCAATCATTTGAAAGAGACATACCAGAGGTTGGAGAGGAGGAGAGGGAGAACTATCACTCATCAGGTTTAAAGGAGACTTGCTCCTCTTCTTCTTCTTCAGGCGCATCTTTGAGTTCCTCCTCTGTAGAATCTTTTTCCTCTTGTCCCTCTAGAATTTCCAGCAGAATCTTTTCATCCCCTTTGGGATGGCCAACTTCCACTTGCTCATTCTACACCTCCTCAATGTTGTCAGAACTGTCGTCTTGTTTTTCCAGTTTAGCTTCCAAACGAGCAAGCTTATTCCCCAGAATAGCTATCTTGGCCCTATCTTTAATTTGTCTTGCCCAAAGACGGTCGATAAGATTCACTATCTCTGCCATTATCATCTTTGAAACCCTCTCAAAGTGCTTTAACTTTTCCTGCTCATTTAAAGTGAGGTCTTCAACAATCTTTTTGGAAATGCCCTAGTCCCGAGGCATTGGTCCTTATGTTTGCATAATACATTTGTACATTAATGTGAACTTTATGTATTATACAATTTGTTTCAAGAGATAAAGGCATTAATCTATTTATTATATGTCTTGTGCTATATTTTAAATAGAGTATCCAATGGACATATCCATATCCACATTGTCAAGTGTGAGGCACTTGGTAGTAAGATTGTGGATAGGGAAAACGATATGGCCATGAAGTCATCCATAGTCTGTTTCAATCATGGTAATGAATGGAACTAAAGACTATCATTAGCCTTGTTATATGGTAGTGTCTTACCGGTCATAGAACATGGGATGTCAACCAGGTTAATGGGTACATGCAAAAAGGGCATGGTACTGGATCGATCCACTAAACGGGAATCTACATAGTATAGTATCACAAATGATTCTCATGTAGTACTTGTATAAGTCCTTCGACTAGACCATATGATGGTGCTGCATGCGAAGTGGCACACTTTGGTGTATGCCTAAAGGGACTGTAAAAGGGTGCCAAGTATGGGTACATTCGGGTGTGTTAGTGAGCATGGCAGTGCTATATATATGCAGAAGGGAATGTCACTCAGTAATTTACTGAGACGATATCACCGGCCTCTTGAAGAATGTTATTGATAAGAGTGTGGCCACAACCAAACAAGATTGGATCTTGTTTGTGAGCATCAGTTCATTTGGGATCAAGTAAATTTCTGGACACATATAGAGGATGATCAACCATGCCTCTGTGTTAGACACAGATATCAGTGACATAGGACATACGAGTTCAAACTATAGGGTTACGGTGACAGTTTGACTGCTATCTCCGTCTTAATTAGGGGCTGCAGTGGCTTACTAGAGCCCGCCTGCAGTCTGTGGGCATTGGCCCACTGCCAACATAAAGGCGGGCCCATCGGATTGTACACATTGAACGTCTAGACTTTAACTAGTCGGATTTAGTGTATACTTGGAGTATACATGTGGAAGAGAGAGAGAGATCCATTAATTATATTATATAGGTCAATTGGATTGATCAATATATTATAATTAATATTAATTTTGGCCTTCTCATAATTAATTCAATGAATTAATTTATGGAATTATTTCCTAGGTGGAAATATTATTACATGTATAGGTTTACATGTATTTCATTTTATGTATGTTTAATTTAATCCATTGATTAAATGAAGAGGTCAAATGAATTTTAATTTAAATGTATGTAATCTATTATGGTATAATATATAAGCATACATGGTATATTAAAGTTGCATTTGAAATTAATTAAATCAAAGGATGTAAAATCGGGCTTAGTCTTAAAATGAAATTGCCCTCATGAAGTGGGATTTAATGGCCAAAATTAGGGGCTGATTTTTGGCTTAATGGTGAGTCATTGTTGATGAGAATAGTGACTCATTGTTGGATAAAAGAGGATGATGAGAAGTGATGAGTCATACACGGCTTTTGACTTTTGACTTAAGGATGGCAAAGTTGGACTTTGCTTTCTCCATTTACTCATCCTTTTGGCCGAAAATATGGTGGTATATTGGGACAAAAGTGATGGTGAATCATGCCATTAAAAAGTGGTAATGTGGTGGGTCACGTGGTTGATTTTGGTAAGCAAAGTTGGACTTTGTTTTTCTTTTCCAGTTATCCATCTTTTGGCTGCCCATATTTATGTATTGGGATTAAATGTTTTGTCCACTTTTTGGAATTATTCTTTTGGTAAGAATTGGGTGCCATACTTGGAGAATATTTGTTCTATCTTTTGGAAAGATAGACGTTTCTTTTGGAAAGAAATATGGACAACTATAATTCTCAAAGTGAGCAGCCCTCTCTCCCTCTCTTCTTGTAAATCCGAGTAGCTAGCACGGGTTGGGTCCGAGAGCCGTTCGTGCACGTGATGTTGGAGGGATTCTACTTTGGTTCCTGCAGTCCACATCCGTCTCTTTAAGTGATTTGCCGGGTAAGTTTCTGAACCTCTCTTCATGGTTTTATGTTTTTTATTTCCACATCTTAAGCTCCTAGGACCGGATTCTAGGAAATCAACGCGTATTTCCGCATTTATTGGTCGGTTTCCCATGACAAATCCCAACAGTGGTATCAGAGCAGGCTTTTGATCCGTGGAAATCTTTAACTCGGCGGATCCCGTGATTTAAAATTGGAGATTTTTATGGACGGGATTTATTTTTGGTTTCGGGTTTGGTGATTTTGCCCCTTGGATTTCACTTATGGAAAATTATTTGCATATGGTTTATGCTTTATTTAATATTCTATTTGTGAATTGCTTATGCAAATTTATTTTGCATATTGGTTTTATGCTATATTTAATTTTCCATTGTTGAAATTTTATCTTGGTGATTTTAATTTCTTGATGTATTCATTTATTTTTGCATATTGAAAATTATTTTGCATACGGTGTATGCTTGGTTTAATTATCAGAAAAATCACGGACCGTTTCGGGTTGAAACAGGGGCAGTAGCCGCTGCCTGCGGCACTGGGCGCCCCAGGCACCAGCTGTTGCCTCGGGCCTGCAGCGTGCTGCTGCTGGGCAGCAGCCATTGCGCAGCGGGCCGGGCCCGAATTTGGATTCCGCGGGATTTTTGGACCGGGCCGGGTTTTAAAATTTTAATTAATTTTAAAATTATGCGTGTATAAATTTTAGTAATTTTTATGCGCGTGCGGTTTTAAAATTTTAATTGGTTTTAAAATTGTGCGTGTTTAAATTTGGAAATTTTATGCGCATGTTTTATGAATGAAATTTATTTTTCGTTCATGCGATATTAATTTTGGAAAAATTAACACGGTTAATTGAAATTGGTCCGGGTTTTCTTGGCATGATTACCTGGATGGTTAATTTGGAAATCATGGTTTCCCAATTGGATTGGGAGCAGTGTTTTGCCTGGGTTAGAGGCCCAAGGCCCATACGGGCTAAGAACCATGAATGGCCAAAATTTGGCGATTTCAAAATAATAGCTATGGACATAATTGAAATGGGATTAATTCATGCATTTAACATGTTTATAAATTGTATGTATTGGTTTACATGTGTGTATGATTAAATGCATGAATGGATGTTATAGGGCCTTATTTATTTGGGTTGTAATATTCTTTTGGTAAATACGGCATGCACGCCGTTTTCCTTTTATGTAATTTCCTTTTATTTGTTTATTATGAAATTATGTAAAGAAGAAGCCGATTGGATTGGCGTGCTAGAAGGATGAGGATGCGGCCCACCTAATGTCGTTCTAGTATAGGTTTAATAGAATTATATTAGGATGTAAATTTTGGCCCATAGCATTTCATTTTTATTTAATTATGCTTTATTTATTTACATACATGTAAGAATGTATGATCCAAACCAATTTCACCCGCCTATGCATCTAAAGTCGTTATTAATTGAATCTAACAACAAAATGATAATTACTAAGTCTTTTAAAAGTGCTTCCCTTATTCAAAACCTACTCAAAGTGGGGATAAGCCAGTTGTAGACCAGCCCTCGCAGGATGCGCTGGAGTATCGTCATTTTGTATTGGGTTGGAGTATTGGTTACTCTGACATTTGCATGGATAGTACGATGTTCCTGGCCCTAAGCACAGATGGGTAAGTGCCAACAGACCCATCAAACCGAGAGTCCCTAGGTTGGGATTGGACGGCGTTCCTACCTAAAAATTGGGGTATAGTTGTTCCAGGCCCTCGTCTGGCTATGTCTTGATATAATATGGATCTCGGCCCATGAGCCCAACAACTCGAGTTAATTAATAACATGATTCATCATTAATTATAATAAAAACAAGTTCAAGTCCTTTATTAACACTCGTAAATTTTTCTGTGTAGAAACCAATGGCAATAAATAATACTTTATCACTGCGATCTATCCTGGAATGGGACAAGCTTTCTGGCCCTAACTTTTGGGACTAGTCTAAGAACTTGAGGATAGTTCCAAGATAAGAGTCTAAAGAGTATGTGCTAGAAAGGCCTATACCAACTGCACCAACGGAACGTAATCCACCGGCTACCTAGCTGAAGGAATACATGGCGCATGTAAAGGATAACCGGGAGATGACATGCCTTATTTTGGCGTGTATGGTTCCTGAATTGCAAAAGCAATTCATTGATTATCAGGCCTTTGCTATGATAACAACTCTTAACAAGATGTTTTAGGAGCAAGTTTATCAGGAAAGGTACCTGATCAACAAGGCATTCCACAGCTGTAAGATGGGGCTTGGACATCTATGAGTGCTCACGTGCTCAAGATGAAGGGCTATCTAGATAATTTAACCCGTCTCAGATAGCCTATCTCACGGGGGCTGGCGGTTAACACGATCCTAGCTTCCTTACCGGATTTTTATGATCAGTTCATCCTAAACTTTAACAAGCAAGGGATGGACCGTATTGTTAGTGAGCTACATTGGATGCTCCAGCTCACTGAACTGTCAATCAAGAAGACTCTGTCTATACTTATGGTCAATAAGGGGAAACCTCCTCTTACTATAGGCAAGGCCAAGGCTGAGGAAGCCAAGGCTAAAAAGGCTAAAGCCCAGCCCAAGGCACATTCCAAGGATGTCTGTTTCGGGTGCAAGCAGACTGGACATTGGAAAAGATTGTGTCCCAAGGATTTAGGAACGAAGTACAAAAGGCAGAAATATCAAAGCCCTTCGGTCGGATCGAGGTGGTGAGCATATAAGCCTAGAGTTTGACTCATTTTGAGAGAGCATGAAATGGTTCCACTACTCACTCCTCCAGGTACACCACAATGGAATGGGGTGTCCGAACGGAGGAATAGGACCCTGTTGGACATGGGCCACTCAATAATGAGTCATACCTCTCTCCTAATAAGTTTCAATGGATACACTCTTGAGACAATGGCTCTCATTTTGGATTATACTCCGACTAAGGCTGTGGAAAAGACCCCATTTGGAATATGGATGGGCAAGGTGCCCAATGTGTCTTTCCTATGGATTTGGGGTTGTTATGCACAAGTCAAGAAATTGACTGTGAGCAAAATTAGAACCCAAAACCGACTAATGCCTATTTGTGAGCTACCCTAGGGAAACCAAAGGGTATTACTTCTACAACCCCGCTGAGAACAAGGTGTTCATGGCACGAAAAGGGGGTCTTTCTTGAAAGGGGGTTTCTTTCCAAGAAAGACAGTGGAAGCGATGTTGAACTTAGGGAAGTTCAAAGCTCACAAACTCCTAAAAAGGATAACTCGGAGACCAGGGTGGAGCTTCCACAAGTGGAAGCACCAGCCCAGGTCACACAAGAACCTAGAAGGTATGGTAGGGATCGTTGGGAACATAAGAAATGTGGGTTTCTCGTTTCCAATGATTACGCTTACTTTGCCATAGATATAATCAGAATCTTGAAGCTAATTCCTTAACATTCCAGTATCAAGTATGCCATCAATAGATGCACCACCAACATTTATGCGATAAACAGTTTCAAAAGCATAACTATTATCCAAATGCAAAAATTGATTGGTCCCAATTAATTTCACTAGGATTCCATCCCCGCCTGTATAAAGGCGGTCCGGCATAGAAATGATTTCTATACCATTAATTAAGGCAGTAGATTTGGGGGATGGATTAATTGTGATGTTAAGCGTTTGGTTTTCTCCTACTGCAACTATAAACTCTTTGATAACATAGTCAACCCGAGGGTGAATTGTTGAGATTGTGAAAAATGCACTGAAATTATTGAGTGTGTAATGGTTGGCTTTAATAGAGAAGAAGGATTCGGATGGGGTAAAATTAGAGTAATTAGCAGCAAGATTGAAGTAGAGATGAACAAACTTTGGGCTTGGAGACCCTGGGAAGATGTACATAAATGTAGAATTGAAAATACGAGCTGTCGTATATGGAACCTGTAGGATGGATGGATTTTGTTGAGTGGTTGTAGAGGCAATTGAGAAGGTGTCGGAGTTGAAGGGAAGAAATTGGGAATGGGCGTCGCCATCCCAATATCTTCCGTCTAGTGAAGTTGATCTAGAAGATGCGCCACAGGCAAGGAGTATGATATCAGTGGGCTTGTAAGGCGGCACAATTTTGATGGCGGCAATAAATGGGAGGAGATGAAGAACATGAACAAGAACAGAGCAGGTAAATGGATAATTGCTTGGACACATCACCGTCGTAACTGGTAACCACCACTTCAATTCAGCCGCGCTTAATATGGACGTCAAAATGTTAAGTAGAATGAAAAGCTAAGTTGATGTTGCAAATTTCTCTATGCTCTTGTATTATAGATAGTATATATAATTAATTTATAGAGGAACAAAGGATATGCAATTTGTTTTGTATGTACATTTTACGTTTTGATTGGATCATAAACTGCCAAACGCTTAAGGCTCCATTTCATTGTTCATTGTTCATCGAGTACTTTGAAAATACTAAACTTTATTAAATATAATTATCTCTACCTTTTTATTTACTAAATATTAATTTTTGTTAGGAGGTCTGGTAATTTTGTTGCTGTGAGTGGACGATCCTTTAGATGCATTTGGGCCTTGCGCTCGGGCCAGGAAGATTTAATAAAAATAAAATTTGATTTTTAAAAATAGTGAGAAAATATTGGAAACTGAATAATTGCACCAAAAGTGATAGAAGTCACCACCTGGTTCAGCTCAACGGGGAAATTGCGGTATAGCCAAACCAAACAGGATTCATTATACTTTTTGGTTAGAGATTCGGGGCCAGATAAACTACCTATTTCTGTCTTGTTTAAAATGGTTATTAACTATTCTGAATTGTGTCTTGTATAACCTAAATTGATTTTAACTTTATTTATACTAAAATGCTCACACAGGAATATAAATTCTGGAAATTAAATAAATTCAAGAAAGATTAAATATTACAACCCAATCAAATAAACTATCCTATGGGATATATATTCAATAAAAGAAGATCGGAGATACAAAATGCCTATATACAATGATCTAATTTTACATACACCTATTTTACACAAGAATCTAAAAAAGAATAAAAGCTAGCATGCATCTGACCTAATTCTACCTACAAAACAAAGTTTAGTACATAATAAATATGCACATAGGACTCAAATAGATAGAATGGAGGATTTTGATTGCTCGGGCGTGAATGATGTAACCAAATGAATCTGGCAGATTCACCCAATTAGACCTGGAAATTTTTTTTTAAATGCTAAATTTGGATAAAAATAATTTTGGAAAAATGTTTTAATCTGATTTTAATATATTACAAATGCAAAGGTCGGTCTATGTTCAAGAAACTGGAGTTTCTATCATTGCATTGGTCTATCATAAACAACGAAAATATGAAACTAGGTCAAAATGCATGGAAAACAATTTAAATTGCAAAAAGAAATTCTGGATTGGGAACAACAGCCATACGGCTCTTGTTGAACATTTGTGCGGCTCTTGTTGAATAGTCGTTTGGCTATTACTATATCCGTACAATTGTTGTTACAACAAACACGATGAATTCCGTAACTATATCCGTACGGTGATAAACTATAGTCGTATGGCTATATGATACTCGTACGGATCTGTGATGTAGAGGAAATTTCGAATGATAATACTAAGGTCCATTGTTCACGCACGATACCGGAAATTAGCCTTTTACTAATTGAATTTTCGCAAAAACTAGCAAAAGCAGGAAATTAGGAATTAATTCTGAAATTCTATGAAATCAAAACTGCTTATAATTAAGAAATAAAAGCCTATTTATAGGCTGCAACGAAAACATATTCCTAATCAAAAACTTAACCCTAAACAGAGTTCTAAACAAATAAAGAAAGCAAAAACCAAAAACGAAAAAACCAAAAAACTTCCCGGAAAGGCCTTAAAAACCATGGTTTTCATACCCGGACCGGTCATCGAACCGGTGAAGGGATGGATTCCTGGATTTTGGATTAAACCGGAATCGAACCGGATTTAATAAATATACTAAAATATTAAAATATTTTTATTTTTATTTTTATAATATATGAAAATTTGAACATTTTTATTATAATTTTTTAAATTTAAGCATTTCAAACACAATATAGTAATTAAAAAAGCTCAATTTATGAAATATAGTTTTTGTAGTTACAATTAAATGTCAATTTAGTTTAAAATAATTTAAAAATACAAAATATATTTTATTTTAATTAAAAACACCTTAAAATAATAACTCAGATTTTATATTTAAATAATTTAAAAAAAAAAGTCTGGTCGAACCTGAAAACCAGTCCAGTTTACGGTTTTTTGGTTTGTCCGTCCGGTACGACCGGAAGTTGACCGGTTGTTGACCAGAGTGAAAACCGGATACAAACCGACCGGCCTGACCTCCGGTTCCTGTCCAACCCAGTCCAACCGACCGGCCGGTCCGGTCTGGTTTCACAACTATGTTAAAAACATAAATCGCATTTTTGAGGCCCTAAACGACCTTTTTGGCCAAAAAGCAATGGACATCACAGTTTATGCTATGAGTTTTGGTCGTTGGCCCGTTTCCAATAAAATTAGGGTCCAAAAACGTGAAAAACCGATTACTGCAACTTGAACTTATTTACGGTTCTGTTACTTTTCCGAAAACAACAAAGCTTGTTCTTCAATTGCATCAATCTGGTTTCCAGAATTATAGAAATTTGGAAAAAATGATGTAAACACATAAAATTCAATCCAGAAAGCTGCAAACAGATTAAGACCTATCAGAAATTACCTTTGGAGCTTGTTTCCAGTCTAAAGATCAAAGAAAACCAAGTCTTTAAATTTGAAATCCAAAATTAACCAAACTTGAACTTTGTGAATTCAATAGAGAAATTCCCAAATTCAGCTCCAAAATCCATGATTCCAGCTGCAAATAGGTCTCTGCTAGTATAGGTAAGGATTGGAAAATGATTTTGGCGAGTGAATTACCGAGTTTAGATTAAGTTTTGGTGAATTGAGTTTGTGAAGTTTTGAGTTGGTGTTCTTCCTCTTCTCTGTTTTCTCTCTGTTTTTCTGTGTTTTTCTTTCTGTTTCTTTGTTTTCCCTAATTCCCCGTAATACTCTATAATTCTCAGTTTTAGAGCTTCCTTCAATCAAAAGGAAACTAAAAAATGTCGGTACTTTGTAATTTTCGTTGTCAACCTCGCAAAGCACCACCTGTCTCTGTTTCTAGACAAATTGGTGACTCAACAACACTCTTACGGATATAACAACTACATCCATATGGCTGTTCCTATACCCGTGCGGGTATAGTTCCTTTTTCAACCCTAAATTCAGCTTTTCCTTAGATTTGGTTCAAGTTCGGTTAAATTGATATCATCGCTTCAAGACTTAGTTTTCTTAGAGATTCATACACTAAGGTTAATTATCTCGGCTTTCATCGCAGAGGTCGGAAAAATCCGGTGCTCACAGCTATGCATAAGTTTTTTTTTGTATAAACTACAGGTTGAGATAATCATGTTCAGGACTTTGTCACAATTAAGGCACATTACCCTCCCAGTGGATGTAATTAGTGAGATCCAAACCTGAGTTTCCTCCCACATACTTAGCTCATAGGGGTCTATTTCACCCAGTAGCTTGTGTTTTTCTGAATAATCCTCCTCAAGATATATTGGTAAATTTTGCAATATGATTTAATGAAATGATCCCTCTTGCTATTAAAAAAGCTAAAATTTATAAATAAAATAAAATTAATTAATTAATTAATTAATCTTCCTCTATAATTAATTTTATTTTTCAATAGTTTAGAAGAAAATTTGACTTCATACAATAATATCTTTAATAAGGTCACCAAACGCTATAGTTATCAGGAAAAAAAAAAAGGAAAGTAAAATTTATGCATCAAACAAACAAACATTTAGACTTTTCAAACATGCACCCATTTATCAAAGGACGGGATAAGAGAATCACATTGTGCCACTTTTTTTTTTTTTTTTTTTTTTTTTTTTTTTGCCACTTTGTTTTTTACATCTTTAATTTGCAAAATTGTCATTTATCTTCTTTTTCCACAGGATTTATATATATTTGGTAGTAGGGTTCACTTCCAACTAAGAAAAGCATGAGACAATCAACAAATAAGTTACTCCAAAGAAGAGTTTGTAAATTGTGTAGATGATCACTTGTTTAAGCATAGTAAACAATAATTGAACATTCCTATATTGTTGTATATCTAGACGATCTAGCCTAGAGCTCAACCTAAGGAGGATGGATATAGTCAAAAAGCAATCAATAATTTAAATACAGAAGACTAGTACAAGAACTATTTGACCACACTACTCTAATCCACTAAGGTGTTGTCTATTATGAGATAATATGGAATGTAATCAAGTATGTAACGGGATGAAAGTTGGACTTGAATGGTTCTTCCCTTCAATTCTATTACAATCTTCACTACGGCACCTAATGTCCATTAACCGTTGTTTTATCCGTTGAATGTTCATTTGAATGTTGTCTTGTCCACTCAATGCTGATCTGACTATGACATTTTAAATTTACCCTTTGACCTCTATTTTATCTACTGATTGAATCTATCTCAACTAACATGTGTCCAAAATTATGGATCCTTAACATTTATTACCAGTCTTACTGTCCTAATGAGACGTTTGATATAAGAATATTCCACCTAAATATAAAAGGAATATTGTCTCAATTTGAGACTTCTCGAAAAGGATAATATAGTAATTCTATACATTTAATTTGAGGACAAAAACGTAATGTATATTTTAAATTCTTTAATGTCCATAATGCCCTTCAAATTCATATTCGGATAATGCTTTCCAATTTAAAATCTTGAATTTTGTGAAGTTAAAACCCAAACTCCATTAATTACTATTGCATTACCAATGTAGAGCCTTGTGCACGACTTTTGGCATGCTAAACTCAATTTATATTACGTATGTCAATCTATATTGTGACGATTATGACTTAATTTATTTTTATAATACTTTCTAATAAAAGAATTAAAAACTTATTTCATGCTTATTGAATATAAAGGATAAATATATAAATAATTTTTTTGGTGAAGCAAATTTGTAAAGTTGTATTCATGGTTTAAAAATTTGTAATTGAAAGTATATCATAATATGATTATTTAAACCTTTAAATTTAATTAAATCAATTTTGCTAAGAATTGCCCACATATGTTCATTAATTCTTTTTATTAATTATCATGAAGAATATGAAACATGACTTCAGTTTATATAATATATTCAAATATTTGAATTTGAATAACCATGGATGTTCATATTTTTATCCAAAAAATAAAATTTATCTCTTACTTATAAGATTTTTTCAAATTAATTTATTAATTAGTATCTTTTTCTGTATTACAGTGGTCAATTAGTACATATATTTTAAGATTATTAAGTTTCGTGTCAGTCAACTATTTAATATCTTGCAATTTAAAAGTATATAAAAATACAAATTACCCTTTTGGGGCTGTTTGGTTAGAAAATATTTCAATAAGGAATTGGAATGGGAATGGTTATTTCCCATTCTTAGTATTTCAATGAATCAAATTAGGTATGGAAAAGGAATTTCATTCCCCAAGGTATGTGAGTCACGATTGGTTCCCACCTTTCCACCATTACTCGTGATTGATTCCCTTTCCATACCTAAGTTGATTCATTGAAATACTAAGTACAAATTATCCTTTTGAGACCGTTTGGTTAGAAAATATTTCACTCAGGAATCAGAATGGGATTCCCATTTTTAGTATTTCATTGAATCCAATAAGGTATGGAAAGGGAGTCTCATTCCCCCAAGGTATGGGAACCACTACTCATGATTGATTCCCCCTTAATCCACTAATTACTTATATATTTTTTTAATAATGTTTATTTTATTAGTTGGCTAACAAGCACGCCCAAAAAAGGGTTACCTATATATTTTTTTAATAATGTTTATTTTCTATAATATTTCATGAAACTTTTATTTTATTAGCTATCCATTCGTTATTGGTTACTCTTTTAAAAAAAATTATGAGTTACGGTTTTTTTTTTTTTCCTGATAAACTATCGAACCTACGAACTATTTTTGATTTTATACAATAATCTCAATGCAAAACAATAAATATCACATTATTATAATACACCATAATATAAATCATGAAAAAATACTATAAGAATTATATTGTTATATTATTATATAAAATTTAATAATATTTTATGTTTTCAATATGGTTTTAATAAAATTAAATTAAAAAATTATTATGAGTTTCAATAGAAGAAAAAACAAAAAAAAAATAATAAAAAATTTTAGATTCCGGTTCCAGACTAAACCAAATAAATTGTTATATAGTGATTCTGATTATGATTCTGTATCATTTTGATTTCAATTCTATATCATTTCGATTCCGATTCTAAAGTTTAAATCAAACACCTGTTTAGTTGTAAAAAAAAAAAAAAAAACATTTTTTAATTTTTAAATGAAAAAAACTTCAAAAACTACTCATGTGGTTCCACCCTCAGACAAATCAAGGATCGTGTTTTTTTTATCAAAAAGATGATGTTGGTTTTTGGTCCCCCCATGACATTTTGGAATGGCAGGGACTAAACTGTAATTATATGTAAATTACAGGGACCAAATGTGTAATTTGATCCAACCCTATATATAGATGGAAGTTGGGATTCCCACTATAAATAGAGAAGAAGTTTCTCTATTTCCTAATGATGAGAGAATCGTAGAAATTTCCTTTTAGATCCGGGGAAAACGTCCCTAGCGATAAAACACGATAAACTTCTTCATTCGTCGGAAGAATTCACGAAGATAGCCCGTACTTTGTGTAATACTACATACGTGGGAAAGGCAACCAAAACGATCCGGTTTCTCGTGTAGATCAGATCCATTCCATAAACGTGTTTCCGCTGCATATAAACTGTAAGTCTATTTATTTATTCTGTTTATGGTAATTTATACATTCGTTGTATGATCTTTATGGAATTCTGACTTCATTGGTATCAGAGCCAAAAGGTTTATAGATTGATGTGTTCAAATCTAGTTTTCTGGTATTCCATGAATAATTGATGTGTTCAAATATGGATTTCTGGGATTCCATGAATTAGAATAAGTTTTATTCGTTTGAATGCGTGTTTATTCGTCTAAGTACATGATTGCTCGTTTTGATACGGATTTATATTGATATCCGTGTCAAAATGATTCCGTAAAACTTGATATCTGATGTTCCATGAATAAGAATATGTTTTTTGTTCATTTAGATTCGTTTTTGTTCGTTTTGATATGGATTTGCATTGTTATCTGTGTCAAAACGATACCGTATTAGATCCAACAATACAAAGTGTCAAAATTTTTTGTCGAAATTTTGAAAATCCGATCATACTACTGAAATCAGCATGAAAAATCGAGTCGGAATCTCAAATTTCACGGCCAACAGAGGCCCGGAAGGCGGTGCGTGGACCTCACACGCCACCACTGCTGCTGGAATTAGCTGCGCAACGGTTGGGAGTATTGTGGAAGTGGGACACGTGTCACGATGCTATTGGATGAAATTTCTGACGGTTGAAAAGTCTGAACAATCACGTGTTGACACATTTGCAAAGTCAATAGTTTTTGCAACGGTCAAATGCCACATGTCAGACACGTGGACCAATAGCATGACGACACATGTCAAGACATATATGAATGTGCCACGTCACCATGACACGTCATCACGCCACGTCATGTGCCACGTCATCAGTTGAACCAATCAGGTGATGACACGTGTCATGTTGTCCACGTCAGCACGAATCATATGTTGCAAGGTGTTAAGTGAGTCAGCAGAACCCATTGAGCCTGTGAAGGCACGTGTCCGAGCGTGTTGAAGCTTTAGGTGGTGCGTGTCGGCGAGTGCGGTCATTTTTGGCGTCCAAATTTCATCAAATTTTTTCCGGAATTAAAATTTTCATTTTTCTTGAATTTTTGGTATATTTTGATGAATTTTTGGAAATCATTTGATATTTTTAAACTAAATTTACTAGTATTTATTGTGTATAAATGCTTAATTTATGTTTAATAAATTCAAGAAAATTCAATATATCTATTATGTATTTATATACTGATTTTTGGTTGATCATAACAAGTTTTTGTTATTTCTATATGTGTTATAGAAATGGCAACTTTAACAAAAACGACAAAAATAATCTAGTTTGAGGAGGAGGCAAGGACTATACAAAAACTTGAAGATAAGCTTTTCTCTAAACTATATCCTCTGTTAGAAAAAGAGGATATTGTTGGAGTTATGGAGCGATTTAATGCGTTAAACCGGGAAATCCAAGAGCTTGTCTGAAAAGGAGGATTTCCCTTTAGAACTGATCAATTAAAAAATATTAAAATTTGCGAAATAGACTTTTAGTGAAAAGCACTTTAAGAAATTCTGGTTTGGAGAAAATTCTGATTTTGACGAGCTGGTGGACTTCGTTGAAGGATTAGTTCCTGAACAGGATTATGGATCCCAATGCAAAGTATTTGTGTTGAACTTGGCTGAAACGGGAGCTAAGTTATCTTATAATCCTAGAACCATGTTACTTAGAAGTAACAAGTTGGTTCGTCGCCCATGTCTGGATGCTGTTATTGAGGGTGTTGTGAACATGCCTTTGGATCTCTACTATAAGTTTGTAGAGATGATCCCAGTCACCTCAAAAGAAATTGAGATAGTTCAACTCGATGGAAATGAAGATTGAGCTCTTCATTTTTCTACTCTTTCTCTTGCTGATTTCGTTTTTCAATTTTGTATTGAATGGCTTCGTGCTAAAATTTTTTTTTAGTGGTTGTAATTTTGACTAAATGTTGGATATTTCTTTATGGTATAGTAAAATGTTTATTTGTTAAAAATTGCTATTTTGGTTATATGTTTTAGTAATTTTAATTTATTTATTTTAAGGTTATAACAAAGTGTTATATTACTCATTAGTTTTATACTTAAGAGAAGTATAAATGTTAAATAAATTAAAATATAATTTAAAACGAAACTAAATATATATTTATTATTGGAAATTTAAACCTAATATGGTGTTTATATTAGCATATGTAAATGGTGACTCTATGCATTGCGTATAGTGTTCGACTTTACACGAACCAAACACTATTTTTAGTTTTAAATGATCTTATAATGAATATGGTGTATCGCTTACTTATTAGTGCTAACTTTTTTTTAATGGCTACTTCAAAAGCAATAGTTGCTTAACTAAATAAGGACCTTTGTTTGAACGGTGATAATTATAAAGTTTGGGCTATGAAAGTCCAATATATAATTGAAGAGCAAGAGGCTCTCGACACTCTGGAAAGAATAATGGTTCCTCCTGCAGAGGGTAACACCGCACAAACAAAGAGGGACCTTGAGGCTTATCAAGCCTGGATGAGGAAGAACTCATTTGCTTACATCACCATGCTTAGTGCGATGAATGATGATATCCTGAAAAAGTTTCACATATACAACATATGCTTAGTGTGATTTATGCTCTCGAGGAGCATAAAGTTCAAGCTGTGATACGTTCTCTGCCAAATGGGTGGGAGCATATGAAGTTGAAACTCACTCATGTCAACGACATTAAGACCATTGATGATGTTGTTCGTCATCTTAAACTGGAAGAGGACCGTTTGGCCTCTCTTAGTGTGAAATCTGAAGTTCACATGGCTAGTTCAAGTCCTGGTCTGAAGTCCAAGGAGAGGAACAAGAGGTTCTTTAAGAAGAAGGCAAAGGGAACCGTGGGCAGTGTTCCAGTTCAAAAGTAGGGCATGAAAGATTTTAACATTTCTAGGGTAAAATGTTACAAATGCAGACAGAAAGGGCATTTTGCAAGAGATTGCAAAGCTTCTACGGTAAATGTTACCGAAGTGTATAAGTGTTATACATTTGTTTCAAGTTCTGTTTTCTTAACTGAATCTCGTCCTTTGTGGATCGTAGACTCAGGAGCAACAGACCACGTAACGAAGGATCGAGATTCCTTTGTGGAGTTTTGCAGTGTTCCGTGGGGAACTAGGTGGATACACGTGTGAAACAACTCTAAAGAGGAAGTCTTAAGGATTGGCTGTTGTCAGCTGGTCTTGAATGGTGGTCGTTCACTATTTCTTAAAGATGTCCTCTATGCTCCTAGAATTCAAAGGAACTTGATATCTGTTTTTGCCTTTATGAATTTAGGATTGATGTTATCTTTTGAATTGAACAATTTTAGTCTCTTTATGAACAATATTTGCTTTGGTGGTGGACATTTGTTGGATGGTTTTATTGTTTTGGATTTGGATCCAAATTATGTGTGTCATAATAGTTTTTCCTTTACTGTTAACTCGTCTGTGGATAATGTTAGCATTTCAAAAATGTGACATGTGAGACTTAATCAAATTGGTCAACATCATTTAGTAAGATTGGCTTAAGCAGGTTTGTTGGTTGATTTATCAAAAGGTAGATCTCCCAACTTGTGAAAGCTGCTTAAAAGGAAAGATGATAAGAAAACCATTTGGTAAAGCTACGTGAGCTGACCAACCATTGCAACTAATCCATTCTGACATCTGTGGCCCAATGAATGTTCAGGCAAGGCATGGTGTGTACTATTTCATTACATTTATAGACGACTATACAAGGTATGATTATGTCTATTTGATTGCACAAAAATATTAAGCATTAACATGTTTCAAACAATTTATGGCTCTAGTTGAAAAGCAATTAGAGAAGAGAATCAAAGCTTTAAGGACCAATCGGGGAAGAGAATACCTCTCCGAGGACTTTAAAGTTTTATGTGATGAAAAAGGTATTGAACATCAGTTGACAATACCTAGGACTCCACAACAAAATGGAGTAGCAGAAAGAAGAAACCGAACCCTCTTAGAGATGGTAAGGTCTATGATGGCTGAAGCCAATTTGCCTATCTCCTTTTTGGGGAGACGCACTATTGACTGCCAAATATGTACTCAATAGAGTACCTTCTAAGTCTGTTAAAACCACGTCTTGTGAATTATGGACGAGCCGCAAGCCCAATTTGAACCATTTATGACCATGGGGATGTGCTACCTATGTTCATGATACATCTAGCAAGTATGGCAAGCTAGGCCCAAGAGGCAAGAAAGGTATCTTTATAAGATATCCTGATCTCTAAAAAGGTTATGTTCTAGCGGGAGAGAATGAGAATGGTCAAATAATAGAATTTGAGTCATGAGATGTCACATTCTTGGAGAATGAATTTCCCAAGCTGGGAGAAGTGGATAAGGAATTCACTTTCTTTGAAACTCAAGAGTCTAAAACTTCAGGATCACTCAATCCGAGTGGGAGGAATGAAGTTGAAGACATAAGGGAAAGGGAAGAGAATGATGTTTTTCAACCTTCACAAGCGGATTTGAGTAATCCTGGCCCTAACTTGAGTGGTCTTGATTTGAGTGGGAGTCTTGTTCCAAATTCAAGTGTGAATATGGATATAGATCCCAGTGGGAGTGGTCCAGTGGGAGTTCTGCCCAAAATCTTAATGAATATATGAGATTTGTTTATCAAGAAGCAGAACCTCTAAGGCGATGGAAAAGGGGAAATATTCCGCAACGCCGTCATTTAGTTGATAGCTTCTCTAAATCATAGCTCAAATTAAAGACATTCCAACTATCATGAAAGAGATATTGGAATCTCCAACAAAGGAAGAATGGGTAAAAGCAATGGAAAGTGAAATGGAGTCAATTAGGATCAACAAAGTTTATGAACTAGTTGATCTACCCAAAGGGTGCAAAACCATTAGGAATAAATGGGTACATACTATTAAGCGATCAACGGATAGGAAACCTATCTAGACTAAGAGTCGGTTGGTTGCAAAAGGGTTTACAAAACAGGAAGGAATTGACTATCAGGAGACTTTTTCACCTGTTTTTTGTTTCACGTCTATAAGAAAAGTACTTGCTTTTGTAGCATGTATGGACCTTGAATTACATCAAGTGGGTGTAAAGACTGCGTTCTTAAATGGTGAACTGAACGAAGAAATCTATATGGTGCAACCCGAAGGTTTCATCATTCAAGGACAAGAACATAAGGTTTGTAAATTGAAAAGATCAATTTATGGCCTTAAGCAGTCTTCAAGACAATGGTATTTTCGGTTCCAAGAAGCAATTATATCAATACAATTTAAGGTGATTAATGCAAACTCATGTGTCTACATTAAGCGTGAAAACGGAGGCAAGTTTGTCATTCTAACATTATACGTTGATGATTTTTTGTTAGCAGGAAATGACACTTCCTTACTCAAGAAAGTAAAGACTTGGTTGTCTTCTAACTTTGAGATGAAGGATCTAGGAGAAGCTAATTACATCCTTGGGGTTAAGATCTCAAGAGATCGATCTAAGAGATTATTGGCTCTTTCACAAGAGACGTATATCAATAAGATCTTAGAACGGTTTAGTATGGCTCACTATGATCCCGATCCAACCCCTATTGCAAAAGGTATAGAACTGAATGCTAGTATGTGTCCTACGACTCTAGAAGAGACTAAAAGGATGGAGAGAATTCCTTATAAGTGTGCAATTGGTAGCTTGATGTATGCTATGATTTGTACATAACCTGGTATAGGTTTTGCGGTGGGTATCGCAAGTCGTTATCAGGCTAATCAAAGTTTGAAGCATTGGGTAGTAGCGAATAGGATATTGAGATATTTGAAGGTGACTTCAAATTATTCCCTTTATTACCAAGGAAAGGATTTGCAATTAAAGGGATACACAGATGCTGATCATGGAATTGATAAAGATGGGACGAAGTCCATGCCTGAGTATATTTTCACTCTAGGAAATGGTGCAATTTCCTGGTGTAGCAAGAAACAAGCTTGCGTGGCATTATCGACTGTGGAGTCGGTATATGTAGCTGCAGCAGCTGCAGTACAAGAAGCGGTTTAGTTGAAATGCTTCATAGATCTTTTGGATCTATTGCCTAAAAGGAAATATACAACTATCTATTCCGACAGCACTGCATCGATAACTTATTCCAAGAATACTTGTTATCATGGAAAAAGCAAGCTTATCGATATAAAATATCATTTTGTTAAAGACAAAGTAGCACAGGGAGAAATGAGTTTAGTGCATGTTTCAATTGGTGATATGATTGCAGATTCGCAAACGAAGCCAATAGCTCCAAATGTTTTTAGTAAACACATTTTGGAATTTGTTCTTCGTAGGTTATAGGAACATGTTGTTGTTTTTGAACTATTGTAATAACTTTGGTAAATTCTATTAGAATAGATGTGAGTTATTTGTTGTGTTCAAATTCATTCAATATTTAATGCGATACACATAGAGCTATTGAGTATAGTTCAGTATGTTGGCGAAATGTCATATACTCACATGGATGAATCTTTCACTATGAATTGTGTGTTCATAGGTAAAAGTGGGAGTGTGAGTTACTCCATATGTGATATTTTGTGCAATATCATCATTTCGTTGATACCGAAAGCTGTCCTGTGAAAGGCTTAAAAGTGGACTAGAGGTGTTGATACATGAGTCGTATCCGGAGACTAAATGCTTTCGCATAATGTTCATGAAACATATGTCCTGCGTGGATAAACACTATGGCATATTTGTGTAATATGTGTAAAAGCCGACCAAGGGATGGAAAGAAGAAGAAAATTGATCTCAACTTTCCTAATGTGAGACCCAAACAAAACTATGAGTTTCAATTCACCCTTATAGACTCTTGTAAATAACAAGAAGGGTATGTCTAATTGTTTATCTTGATTGGAACCGCAAACCAGGCTACGTTAGCAATGAATGGGCATATAGGGACCTTTCAGACAAACAATAGATATATGGCGAAAGGTTATTTATAGAGAGGAAGTATATTTTCAGTAACATGTCACTTAGTAATCATAAAACACTCAAGCTCAATACTTTTTCGTGGAAAAGGTATGTAGTGTATATGAATGCTTTCGTGAGATCAAAAGTGAGTCAAAAACTAGTGATCATGGAAAATGGACTAGGGAGAAGTCACGTTAAGCTAAAGGTGGAATGATGAAGGAGAGCTTCAAAAGGTTTAACCATTACATTGACTGGTCACGTGAATTCGCCGAATAAGAATTGAAAGAGGTATGTGTGTTCAATCGCCATGAAAGTATGTCTTGTCATGTGCGAGTGGGAGATATTGGTTTCTGGTCTGCCCATGACATTTTGGAATGGCAGGAACTAAACTGTAATTACGTGTAAATTATAGGGACCAAATGTGTAATTTGGTCCGACCCTATATATAGATGGAAGTTGGAATTTTCACTATAAATAGAGAAGAAAATTCTCTATTTCCTAAGGATGAGAGAATCGTAGAAATTCCCTTTTAGATCCGGGGAAAACATCTCTAGCGATAAAACACGATATACTTCTTCGTTCGTCGGAAGAATTCACGGAGATAGCCCGTATCCTATGTAATACTACATACATGGGAAAGGCAACCAGAACGATCCGGTTTCTCGTGTAGATCAGATCCATTCTGTAAACGTGTTTCCGCTGCATATAAACTGTAAGTCTGTTTATTTATTCTGTTTATGGTAATTTATACATTTGTTGTATGATCTTTATGGAATTCTGACTTTAGATGACTTGTGTTTTCAAAAGTTAGCAAAAAAAAAAACGATAATTAACATTTTTCATTCAAAAATGATGATGTGGCATATGTTTATGTCTATTAAGTATTCCAATAGTTTACCCATATTATTTGAGAACTTTACATCAAGATTTAGATATCTATCATAAATTTTCTTTATTTTGTGATCTTTTTTTAAATTTATAATCACTATTTAATTAAAGAATATTTATACTTTTCGAAAATTTTCAAAATTTTTCACAAGAGCCTATTGTTTTTTTACTAACTAATTCAAAAATTTTCAGTTCAAAATTGATAAAAATGCCCTCTTATATGTCATGATTTAATGCTAGTTATCATTTTTTTTTTTTTTTTGCAAATCTTTGAAACCACAAGTCCTCTTTTTGATGATAAAAAAAAAAATACATAATCCTTGATCTATTAGAGGATGGAAGCACAAGAGTGGAAACTTAAGGGTGGTTTTTTAAGTTTCCTCTTTTTAAATTTAACAAAAATACTCTAAATAAAATTTTTACACAATATATACACCAACATTTTCATGGTGTTGTGTATTCATTCTGAAAGTAGGAAAAAAATCTTTTACTATTTTTTTTTACATTTCTATTATAATTTTTTATTATTTAATATATATATAGTATATCTTCGAACTACAACCCATTATATTTTATTATGAATCTTGATCACGTTAAGAATTTTATGTAAAGATTTGAATACTTTTCGACCCTTTTTGTGATTTTTTTTCTTATTTTGTTAAAAAATTACCCGTGTTATCAAAAGTTTTCAAGTTTCAACTCTAAGATCCATTGTATTTTTATTAACCAATGTATAAAATTTCAGGTCAAAAACTAAAGGGAAATTATCAAATTTACTTTGGATTTGGGCTTTTGTTTTTGGGCCTACCTTTTATTATTTACTGAAATACGTTATTTTTTTTTATTTTTATTTATTTTACTTTTTCGGGGTCACGCTTTTCTTTTATACGTTTTTCATTTTTGCAGTGAATAACCTTCTGTATTCCATCGTTTCTGCTTCGTTTGTCGGCGTTCTTCTTCCTGCTTTTTGTTCGATTCTTCTACTGTGTGATTTTTCTTCGTTTTCTCTACTTTCAGCGTTCATCATTTTCTTCTTGGTTCGTTTGTTTTGTTCGTGGGTTTGTTTATCATTTTTTTTTGCGTTCGTTTAGGTTTTTTTCTACATGCGTTTGTTTTGTTTTGTTTGTGTGTTTGTTTTTTGATTTTTGTAGTTTTGTTTGCAGTGTTATAATTTTCTAACATGGTGAAGGGTGCAAAGAACACTGGGTCGCAAAAGGTAAAAAATGTTAAGAAGCCTCTTGCTGTTTCCAAGGGCAAATCCAGGGAGGATGTCATTGCTGGAAAGTTTGTGATAAGTTTTGTTGTTTCATTTATGCTGTATTTTTACAGTTTTTGTTTGTTTTTCTGTGTTTTTTATTTTTTGGGTTTACTGTAATACTGTAATATTGTATTTTATAGTTTTTGTTTTTTTTTTTTTTTTTTGTGTTTTTCTGGGTGTGTTTATTTTTCTGTTACTGTAATAGTGTATCTTATACCTTAATGCATCCTATTATACATTAGTTATACCTTATCTATACTTTATTTATACCTTAGTTATACATTAAGTTATACCTTAGTTATACAGTGTTTATACGTTAGTTATACCTTGATTATACGTTAATTATACCTTAAGATAAATTATTATTCCTTAAGATACACTTATTATAGACTTTTTTATACTGTTTTTGCACTGTTTATACCTTATTTATACATTATTTATACCTTTTTTATACATTGTTGTAGTGATTATACCTTACTTATACGTTAATTATACCTTATTTATACATTAGTATGCACTATTACATTCATTATACATTTAGATAGAGTATTATATTGATTATACATGAGTTATACATTTTTTATACCTCACTTATACCTTAAGATACATTATTAGAGTGATTATACCTTTGTTATAGCTGAATTATACCTTTTTTATACTTTAAGATATACTATTATAATGACTATACCTTACTTATTGATTATTTATACCTTACTTATACATTAACATGCATTATTACAGTCATTATACATTAGTTATACCGTATTTTTTGAGTAAGTATATATTGTTTATACTTTAGTTATACATTGTTTATACATTACTTGTACCTTAGTCTGCTGTTTTGTTTCTGACAGATTGGTTCCACACTGATTACACTCTACTTATACATCATTATAGTGATTATATGTTAGTTATACCTTTGTTATACCTTAAGATTCAGTTGTGTATAATTATACCTTAGTTATACCTTAGTTATACCTTAAGATATGCTATTACAATGATTATATTTTTGATTTTAACTTTGTTATGTTTTTGTTATATTTTAACAGACACTATTACATTGTTTATACCTTAATTATACTTTTAGTTGTACTTTTTGAGTAATTACACCTTAGTTATATGTTAATTATACCTTTTAGATACACTATTACTGTGATTATACCTTCTTTATACCTTTTTTATACTTTAAGTTGCAGTTTTTCAGTAATTATACCTTAGTTATGCCTTAGTTATACCTTAATTATACCTTAAAATGCACTTTTTCAGTAATTATACCTTAGTTATTTTTTAATTTTCTAAGGTATAATGAGTGTATAACCAAGTTATACACTGATTATACCCTAGTTATACCTTAATTATACCTTTTTGATACACTATTACTTTGATTATACCTTTGTTATACCTTTTTTATACCTTAAATTGCACTTTTTCAGTAATTATACCTTAGTTATTTTTTAATTACATTTTTCAGGTTGGGAGACCTATTTACAAGAAACGGGAGTATTGGGGAAGCCATCTTTCTGTTTTCTCTGATTACGATCTGCTAACATTCCTGAAGTTAAACCTACCTGATCGAGTTATTCAGATGTTTAAGGAAACCATTTTTTGTTACTTCTTGGATTTACCTATTCTAAGGGTTACAAAGCAGCTCATACATTCTTTGCCGCTAAGGGAGATTTATCAGGAGGATGAAAATGATTCAATTATTGTTGAAGTAGCTGGCACTGAGTTGAGGTTTGGTGTGGAAGAGTTTTTGTTGCTTTCTGGCTTGAAATCAACTGCTGATGATGATTTTGTAATGTGTTCCACTGGTGTGGGTTCTAGATTATTGTCCTCCTACTTTCCTAATAAGACTGAGGTGAAGAAGAAAGATATTGAAGAAGTCTTGAAGAAGGATTATCATGTTTTTTATGATGATTGTGCTGAAGATTGCCTGAAGATTGCACTGATATATTTCATCAGCTTCTACCTAATGGGGATAGATTTTTCGAAATCTATTCCAAGTTCATATTTTGATGTGGTGGAGTCAGGTGACTATGTGAAGGCTGCATGGGGTTGTGAGTCTTTCGATGCAACCATATTTTCTTTAAAGAAAACTAGAATTTCTAGATCGAAGCCCAAGTCTTATCGGGTTGAGGGCTGTCCCATTTTTTTCCAGTTATGGTTCTATGAGGTTTGTCCTGTATGCAGGGACTAATTTGCCCCAGAGTTATTAACCGGAAGGCTGTAAATTTTCTACCTAGGGTTTTCAATTGGAGGACTTATGTTGAGGATTTTCGAAGGGAAAAGTTGGACAAGCTTTTATTCAACAAGTCAACCAAAAGCGTATGTTATTCCTCATTTATTCATTAATTATACTTTTTTTATACATTTTTTTATACTATTACAGTGATTATACCTTATTTATACCTCAATTATACCTTAGTTATACCTTAGGATACACTATTACAGTGATTATACCTCAGTTATACCTTAGTTATACCTTACTTATACCTTAGGATACACTATTATAGTGATTATACCTTAGTTATACCTTAGTTATACCTCAATTATACCTTAGTTATACCTTTGGATACACTATTACAGTGATTATAACTTAGTTATACCTCAATTATACCTTAGTTATACCTTAGGATACACTATGACAATGATTATACCTTAGTTATACCTCAATTATACCTTAGTTATACCTTAGGATACACTATTACAGTGATTACACCTTAGTTATACCTTAGTTATACCTTAGGATACACTATTACAGTGATTATACCTTAGTTATACCTTGGTTATACCTTAAGATACACTATTACAATCATGATACTTTAGTTATACCTTAATTGTACTATAAAATTCATTAATTATACCTTTATTATACCTTAAGATACACTATTACAATGATTATATCTTAATTATAGTTTGTTGTACTTTAGTTATTGTTTGTGATACACTAATTATACCTTAGTTATACCTTTTTTCTTATTTTTTTTTTTAGTTGGGATTGAAGAATATATATGCTACGGATGAGGAGATTGAGGAGCTGTCTTTGGAGAATTTTTATACGAAAAGGAACTTATCCTTACAAAATTTGGTTGAAATAGATGATAATCAAGTTTATCCTCCTATGGAAGAAGCTGATATTGATGATAATCAAGTTGGGCCTGCTTTGGAAGAAGGTGATGGTGTCCATGTACAGGTTGATGATGATAAGAATGATGTGGAAGTTGATGAGTTGAAAGGTTCTTCTTCTCAATCTCAAGCTTCTAGTCAAGGAGCTGTTCTATCTGAGATTGCATTGTTGAAGAAATACATAGAGCAACAATTTGGATTAGTTATGCAGAAGTTGGATTATATCAGTAGCCGTGTTGATAAGCTGGTATTTCTATGTTTACTTATGATTTTATTCTTTTATATATATTTTTTTTTCTATTTTTTAACTTTTGTGTTTTTATTTTTTGTTTTTTAAAGGAAACCTCAAGGGACTTTGTGAATAAGGTTTCGTCTGATGGGGGTGATGAGGGCGATGATGATATGGATCATGAGGTTAGTAAATTGATCATCATGTATCTTACTATACATGAGTTATTTTTTGGGGATAAACTAATTATACCTTGGTTATACATTATGATACGTTAATTATACTTTAAGTATACTTAGTTATGCCTTAATTATACCTTAAGATACACTGTTTCAGTGATTATACCTTAGTTATACCTTGGTTATACCTTAAGATACACTATTATACCTTAGTTATACATTGATTATACCTTAGTTATATCTTGATTATACCTTAATATACACCTATACCTTAGTTATACAGTCATTATACCTTAGATATACCTTAAGATACACTATTTCATTTATTATACCTTAGTTATACTTTTGTTATACCTTAAGATACACTTATACCTTAGTTATACAGTCATTATACCTTATATATACCTTAAGATACACTATTTCATGGATTATACCTTAGTTATACCTTGGTTATACCTTAAGATACACTATTATACTGTAGTTATACAGTCATTGTACCTTAGATATACCTTAAGATACACTATTTCATGGATTATACCTTAGTTATACTTTAATTACACCTTAAGATACACTATTATACCTTAATTATACTTTAAGATACACTATTAGAATGATTATACCTTATGTATACCTTAATTATACGTTAAGATACACTTTTATACCTTTCATTTACTTATACATTTGTGTTTCGCTTTGCAGTATGTTAATAGTCAAGTACAGGAGGATAAGGATGAGAATATGGAGGATATGGAAGATAAGGGTGAAGGAATGGATGCTCAAGATAAGGAGGATGTTGGTATGGAAGGGGGGTTGAAGAATGATGGTTTGGATTCTGAAGAGAAGGAGGATATTGTTGAAGGAAGTTTCAGTTTTGATGTTGTGGTGCCAGAGAGGGCCATAGTTGTTTATAAACCTCCTATTGTTCCACCAATAACAATGAGGGATCCAGAGTTTGATTGCACAAGGTATTTCAACTTCGATGCTATCACTGCATTTGCTGATACGGTTGTTTTGTCTTTGGGTGATCAATTAGAGATCCCTGATGTTGCTAATAAGGAGAATGCTGCTGAGGGGTGTGAGCAAGAAGGTGTTGCTATTAATGAGGAGGGGTCTGTTGTTGGTAATGAAGTAGGTGCTGGAAAAGGAAATCTGGATTCTGACACAGAGCACCAAGCTGTTGTTGCTCTTGAAAAGCTTAAAGAAGCTGTATGTTTTTCGTATTTATGATTTTTGTATTTTTTTGTACTTTCATTATATGCTTGTATTATAATCTGATACATTATTCATTGTTATACACTTATTATTCATTGTTATACAATCTTTATACACTGCTTATACATTATTTTTTACACTGTTTATACATTGTTATACACTTTTTATACATTGTTATGCATCTATATATTGTTATGAATTGTTTATACACTGTTTATACACTTCTTATACACTGTTATACACTATTTTTACACTTCTTATACATTGTTATACACTTCTTATACATTGTTATACATTTATAAATAGTTTATACACTTTTTTTACACTGTTATACACTTTTATACAATGTTTATACATTGTTTACACATTGTTATACACTTTTTATAATTTGTTATGCATTTATATGTTGTTATGAATAGTTTATACACTGTTTATACAATGTTATACACTGTTTTACCCTGTCATACACTGTTTATACACTGTTTATACATTGCTTATTTGAATATAATGATTATATTTCTGACTTTACTGATTACATGTGATAGGGTATTGATTCTATGTGTTTCTTAGACTTTATTGATCCTGATATTTTGGATGAACTTGAAGTTGAGGGTTATGAGATAATATATTCTATCAAAGATGTGCGTATGTTTTTTTTTTTTTTTTTGTTTACGCCGGGTTTTTATTTTTCTTCTTGTTTTTTTTGTTTTTTCAGGATGATGATATTGTCGTTATTGAGGATGAAGCTGTGAAGAAGGGAATTTATAAAAGGAAGAGGAGAGTTGGTGGTGGTCGGGCTGTTTCTTCACCTTACATGACTAATTTTGGTTCTGATGAGAAGGTGTTGAAGGTTGTTACTGGATCATTTGTGTTGGATGATCTATGCGAGTTAGGCGAGTATCCTCGTGATGATGAACTCACTCATGATTTCATCCGATTCATTAACAAGAATAAATATATAGCTAAAAAGTATTTTTTTTTTTCTTCTGTTGTTTTCTTTTAAGGTTTTTTTTTATTTATGTTGTGTCCTTTGTTTTTTTTTTCCTCTTTTCTAGTTCAAGGAACAACTGGTATGCTCCCAAGAATAATCTGTTAAATCCTCCTTTGCGTTATGGTGTTGCTACAATCGGTTCAAAAACTTTCTTCCTTGAATTGTATACTCCTGGCGAGTATTTAAGTAGTACTGTAAGTATTTTTGTCTCTTATACTTTAGTTTTATTTCAGTTATACCGTACTTATACTTTAAGATCTATTACTGGAGTGATTATACTTTAGTTATACATTAATTATACCTAAAAGATATACTATTATAATGATTATTCTTTGTTTATACGTTAATTATACTTTAGTTATTCGTTATTTTTACGTTATGAGGGATTATTACATTGGTTATACATTATTTATACCTTAGTTATACATTCTGATGCACTATTATTATATATTATACAAGAATTATACATTTTTTATACGTTACTTATACACTTTTTGTATATTTGTTTATGATGCACTGATTATACAATTATTATGCTTTTAGTTATACACTGATTATTCCTTTGTTATACCTTTTGGTACAGTGATTATATTAGTTATATCTCTAGTTTGTTATTTTTGTCGTGTACATTGATTATACACGGTTTATACCTTAAACATACATTATACATAGTTTATACGCTGATTATACACAGTTTTTACCTTAATTATACATTGTATAATCACTGATTTATACTTATAAAATGTTTTTTTTGGGTTAGCATATGGATGTAATCATGTATTACCTGAGGAAGAAGGGCAAATATTGTGATCGCATAACATATAACTTCACAACTACTGATTTGAGGTTTGATGCAAGTGTGAAGTATATGTTTGGACAAGTGGAACCTATTCTTGGGAGTGGTGGGATTTTTAATCAGTTAAGATTTGATGATACCATCACCAGATTCATGATGGGTGCTGATTTATGGACCGCGAGGCCATGGTCTGATGTTGATGAAGTGTTGATGCCAATTCATGTTGGTCAAAATCATTGGGTTTTGGGAAGGTTTTGCTTGAGGTTGAGGAAGCTCTTCATATACGATTCCTATTTGGGTAGATGTAGTGCTGATTCAACTGCTGAAGGGGCTAATGAATATGCTGTAATTCTTCCATACTATCTACATCATTGGTCAATTCTCAGTGGCAGGGTTGATCTTCATGAATCTGATGTGTATAGTGTTGGGAATCCTTTACGTCCTCTCGCAGTGGAAATTGTCGAAGGTTTACCTCAGCAGTCTGACAGGTGTGTTTTATTTATTTTTTGTCATATTTTCATTGAATGTTATTTGTTATTTGTAATACAAGGATCATACATAGTTATACTTGCTGATAAACTGATTATACCTTAGTTATACTTTCGGATCCGTTAGTTATACATTAGTTATGCTTCAGTTATACCTTAGTTATGCATTGTGATACACTGTTTATAGCTTAGTTATACCCCAATTATACCTTAGTTTTACCTTAAGATGCACTATTACAGTGATTATACCTTATTTATACTTCAATTATACCTTAGTTATACCTTAAGATACACAATTACAGTGATTATGGCTTAGTTGTACGTAAATTATACCTTAGTTATACCTTAAGATATACTATTACAGTGATTATACCTTATTTATAACTCAATTATACCGTAGTTATACCTTAAGATACGTTATTACATTGATTATACATCACTTATACCTTTATTATACCTTCAAATACAATATTACAGTGTTTATACCTTATTTATACCGAAATTATACCTTAGTTATACCTTAAGATGCATTATTACAGTGATTATACCTTCTTTATACCGCAATTATACCTTAGTTTTACCTTAAGATGCACTGTTACAGTGATTATGCCTTATTTATACCTCAATTATACCGTAGTTATACTTTAAGATACACTATTACAGTTTTTATACCTTAGTTATAACTTAATTATACCTTAAGATACCTTAATACATTGAGGATACATCAGTTATACCTTAATTATACCTTCAGATACAATATTACAGTGATTATACCTTATTTGTACCTCAATTATACCTTAGTTACACCTTAAGATACACTATTACAGTGATTATACCTTAGTTATACCTTAGTTATACCTTAAGATACCTTATTACATTGATTATACATCACTTATACCTTACTCATTTATATGGTTACTGATACCTTGTTTATACCTTTTTTTTCAGTGATTGTGGAGTTTTTGTGTTGAGCTTTGCTGAGTATCTTATAGAGCAAAAGCCTTTCCCAGATCCATTTGATGTTAAAGCTCATCGGACAAGGTTGGCAGTTTCATTGTATAACCATGGAGTATTAAGGAATGAGAACGGAGAAGAAAGCGATAACGAATATGTTCGTCCAATGGATATGTAAAGTATTGTTTTTTTATTTCAAATACAGCATTTTTATTGAATGAAAAAATACAAGTGTAAAGTTTTTTTTGTTCAATACAATTCAATTCAATACAACAATTAGTTAATCATTATTTTGCTCCTCCACAGGTTCTCTTGTTATGGCCTGGATTGCCACAGGTTCCACATTTTACTTTCATTTTTGTTTTTCTCTCCCAAGCTGCTCTGAATCTCTGTTTCTTTGGTCTTCCTGCTTTTTGTTTTGCTTCTGGTGGATTGAGTTTCTGATCCCTTATATCTTGAGGTATGTCCCACATATCTTTTGAAGGCATTGGGTATATTGTTGCTTCATAAGTTGCTAACATTTTCTGTTTTGTGTAGTAAGGGGAGCAGTAATTATATGTGTTGAGGTGGAATTTCCTTATGTATGCAAGGGCATGTGGACATGGAAGCTCATCCATTTGGAATCTGTTGCAGGTACATGTCTTTTCTTTCATGTCAACTATGTAATCTATCCCGTTTCTTGTGACTGTTACCAGATTACCTGTGGATGGTTTTACCTGCATTTTTTGTAATCAATATTATGTGTATGTAGTGTATATTGAATGTATAATAGAAGTGATCAGCTGTGAATTCGAACCTGCATTTTAAATGCTGGTATGTAGTTTGCTTGGAGTACTTGTTCTTGCCTTTGTGTGAGTATTGTCATCGTTGCCTGTGCAATGCTTCTGTTTTTGTAGAAGAGATCTTGTAGCATGCTCCGTAAGTACTCCACTAGAGTCGTTATTGGTAGGTCTTTTGCTTCTTTGTTGAGAGAGTTTAATGATTCTGCAATGTTTGATGTCAATATGTTGTATCTGTTGTTTGTTGAGTGTACTCTGCTCCATTTGTCATACCTAACGTCTTGAAGGTACGGTGGGATTTTTTTGTTGATATGTTCCAGTTCAGTCATGTACTTATTGAAATCCTCTATCGTGTATGCTCTTGTTGCTTTGTTGAAGTACTTTTTCATGTCTTTTATGTTGTTTTTGTATCTGAGTTTGAGGTTTTGCAGCAGATGGAATGCACAGACACAATGTGGAACATCTGGTAGCACTGTTTTTTAAGCTTTTTCTATGCTCTTATGTCTGTCTGAAACTATAACCATTTCTTGTCTCTGCCCATAAGCGTTTTTGAATTGTTTGAAAAACCATTCCCATGATTCATCATTTTCTCCATCAACTACTGCAAATGCCAGCGGGAAGATCATCTATGCATTTGTCAGTTTGTTGCGTATTAGTATAATATTTATACTTTAGTTATACCTTAGTTATACCTCAATTATACCGTAGTTATACCGCAGTTATACCTTAGTTATACCTTAGTTATACCTTAATTATACGTTAGTTATACCTTAGTTATACCTTAAGATATAATATTATACCTTAGTTATACCTTATTTATACTTCAATTATACCTTAGTTATACCTTAATTATACCTTAGTTATACCTTAGGATACACTATTACAGTGATTATACTTTAGTTATACCTTAATTATACTATAAATTCGATAATTATACCTTAATTATACTTTATGTTTTACCTGAAGCATCTTGTGTGCAGGCTGAGATGAGCGTTCCACTGTAACATGTTCTGAGGAATGTGGCATCAACCACAACAACTGGTTTGCAATGTTTCCATCCTTCTATTGAAGCTTGCATTGCTACAAATAGGTACAGAAATCGTTTTCTTTTGTTTCCAGACTGATTTTTGTTCCCAGGTTTGTTTTTTCCAGCATATAGAGGTAGCTTGGTAGCATGTTGTATGATTCAGATGGTGAACCTCTGATTATTTTGAGTGCTTCTTCTTTTGAACGCCAGGCTTTTTGGTAATTGATTTCTGCCCCTATGTGTTCTTTCATGTCATATACTATATCTTTTGCTGTGTATGTTCTTTTCAGTCTGATGTATTTGTTCTTGATGATGCTTGCTATAAGTGCCTTTGTTGCCTGTCTTTTATCACCATTCCTGTCATCAATGTTGCATGTGTGCTTTTCATCATACTTTCTTATTATGAATCTTTCTATATTTTTTTTTCCTTGATGCGCTGAATCTCCATGTACACTGTTCATCAATGCACTGCAGGAAGTACTGCTTTGGACAGGATTTTTTAACCTTGAATTGGAAATTTTTTCTTATTGCATAGAGACTAATTGCTTCTTTGAGTGTCTTTTTGTTTGTATAGATTTGTCCAGCTTGTATGTAGTCAACATTGGCATCTGTTATTTCATTGTCTTCTTCTCCTCCTGTAATTGTGTTTGCTTGTTTTGTGTGGTATATTTCTTCTATTGTTCTGTCTGCTATGTTTCTTATGTAAGCTACATGATCATCTTCTTCATCTTCTGCTTCTGTGTTGTACTGGTTGTACTCTAGTTGGTACACAGATTCTTCCATGTTACTGTTGTGATCCTTTTCTCCACTTCCTATAATATATACACAAAGACAGACACACACCTGTTACATATCAGGTTATACATAGATTATACCTTATTTATACATTGTGATAAACAGTTGTGATACCTTATTTATATACCTTATTCACTGATTATACCTTAGTTATACCTGAATTATACCTTAGTTATACTGAGTTATGTTGGAAATGCCCTAGTCCCGAGGCATTGGTCCTTGTATTTGTACTATACATTTATTGGATTTATGTGTTGTACTCATTTGTGTTATTAATAAAGGCATCAATTCATTTATTATATCGATCTTGTGCAATATATTAAATGAAGTATCCAATGGACGTATCTATATCCATGATGACAAGTGTCATGCACTTGGCAGTAAGACCATGGATAGGGTAAACGATATGACCATAAATAGATCCGTAGTCTGTTCCAGTCATGGGAATGAATGGAACAATAGACTATCATTAACCTGGTTGTATGGCGGTGTCTTACCGGTCATTGGACATGGGATGTCAACCAAGTTAATGGGTACATGCCTGGAAGCATGGTACTGGATAGATCCACTAAACAAGTAATCCACATGGTATGGTATCACAATGGATTCTCGTGTAGTACTTGTATGGATCCTTTGACCTGACCATATGATGGTGTTACATGTGAGGTCGCATACTTAGGGGTACGCCTAAAGGGCCTGTAATAGGGTGCCAAGTATGGGTGCTTTCGGGTATGTCACTGAACATGGTAATACTAGGGATATGCAGAAGGGATTTGTCACTCAGTAACACACTGAGAAGATATCACCGGCCACTTGATGAATGTGACTGATAAGAGTGTGGCCACACCCAAACAAGTTGGAACTTGTTTGCGAGCATCAGTACATTCGGGGATTGAGTTAATGTCCGGACACAAAAGAGGGTGATCAATCCATGCCTCTGTGTTGGACACCGATATCAATGACATGGGATGTACAAGTTTAAACTACAGGGTTATGATATCAGTTAGACTGCCATCTCCATCTTAATTGGGGGCTGCAGTGGCTTGCTAGAGGCCAACTGCAGTCTGTGGGCCATAGGCCCACTGCCAACATAAAGATGGGCCCACGGGATCGTACACATAGAACGACTGAATGCAGACTTAAGGAATCTCGTGTATACTTGGAGTATACACAATGGAGGGAGGAGTGTGTATATATTAATTATATTATAAAGATCAATTGGATTGGTCATAATAATAAAATTAATATATTAAATTGGCTCTTTATGATTAATTGGATTAATTATGAAATTATTTCCTAGGTGGAATTATTCATATGTATGGGTTTGCATATGATTTTATTTTGTGTAGATTTAATTTTAATTGGATGGATTAAATTAATTGTCAAACTAATTTTAATTTGGATGTGAATAATATATTACTTGGAGTAATATATTAAATACATGGGTATATTAAAATTGGGCTTGAAATTAATTTAAACCAGAACAATTAAAATTAGACTGGGCCTAAATTAAAACATGGAAGCCCGCACAGAATAGATAGGAGCCAAGATGGGCCTGAATTCCCCTAAGGAATTCGGCCAACCCTAGGTATAAATACCTAGGGTTAGAAATTTCGGCTAACACAAGTGGTTAAGCCCTAGCCGAAATTCTCTAGCCACTTTCTCTCCATTGTTTTGTTTTTCCGATGCTAGCACGGGTTGCATTCGTTAGGCGTTCGTGTACGTGAGAGTGGAGGGATTCTACTTTGAATTCTGCAGTCGTCATCCATCTCTAGAAAGAGATTTTCTGGTAAGAAAATTAATCCCTTTCTATTTGATTTTAAGTTTTTCATTTTCCACTTCAACTGCTCCTGGGACTGGATTTGAGGAAATCACCGCGTTCTTCCGCTTTTATCGGGTGATTTCCGGTGACAAATCCCAACAGTGGTATCAGAGCGGGCTTTTGATCCGTGGAAATTGATAAATTTGGTTGAATCCCGTTTTTGAAATTGGAGGTTTTTAATTGGGATTCATGGTATGGGTTTTATGATTTTTCCCATATGTTTTATGCAATGAAAATTAATATTGCATATTGGTTTATGTATTTTAATTTTGTTGTATGTTATTGGAATTCTTGGTGAATTGCTTTGGATGATGGATGGATATTTTTTTTATTTTAATTCTGTTTAAAAAAAAAAAAAATCGGCCTCCCGGGGTGCGGGGCTGCCGCCGGCGGCCGCCGCACGCGGCGGGAGGCGCGGCGGCAGCCGCTGCAGCGGGCCGGGCACAGTTTTTGGATTTTGAGGGTTTTTGAGTCCGGGGCCCAGTTTTGAAATTTTAATTGGTTTTAAAATTCGTGTGTTTAAATTTATGTAATTTAAATGCGTATGGTTTCTTAGATGATTTAATTTCGTTCATGTGATATTAATTTTGGAAATTAATATGGTTAATGGAAATTGGTTCGGGTAATTTTGGCACAATTACTCGGACGGCTAAATTGGACCCATGGTTTCCTAATTCCAGTGGGAGCAGTTGGACTGCCTGGGCTGGAGGCCCAAAGCCCGTTAAGGGTTAGTACCATGGTGGGCCAAAATTGGCGATTTCCTAATAATGGCTTAGACATAATTTAAATGGGCTTAAATCATGCATTATGACATGCTTTTGAATTTTATGTATTGGATGCATATGAATAGTTGAATGAATGTATGATTGGATGCTATTGGGCCTTGAACAAGATGGGTTGTAATTTTATTTTAGGTAAATACGGCCTGCGTGTCGTTTTTCTTTTTAATGTAATTTTATTTTATTTAAATTAAATATTATAAAATTTGTAAAAGAAGAAGCCCATGGAGTGGTGAGCCCAAATGGAGGTGCAAGCCCAATTGGAGGTGTAAGCCCCGAAGGAGAAGTTGGAGGCCCGCCTAATATCTATTTCTAGTATAGGTTTACTAGAATAATATTAGGATGTAACATAGGCCCATAGCAGTCCATTTTAATTTTATTTAATCATGTTTTATATTCATTTGCATGTGTGAATGTATGTTCCAATAGCTCTTTCACCCGCTTTATGTATGTAAGCCGTTATAATTGAATCTAATAACCAAACAGAATTACTAAGTCGCTTAAAAGTGCTTCCCTCATTCAAAACCGAATCGAAGTGGGAATAGGCCAGTTGTAGACCATGCCCTCGCAGGATGCACTGGAGTATTGTCATTTTGTATTGGGTTAGAGTATGGGATACTCTAACACTTGGATGGAGGTTTCGACTTAGCGTGGGTAGTAGGATTCTCCTGGCCCTAAGCACAGATGGGTAAGTGCCAACAAGCCCATCAAACCGAGAGTCCCTAGGTTGGGATTGGACGGCGTTCCTACCTAAATAGTTAAGGTGTAGTTGTACCAAACCCTCATTTGGCTATATCTTAATGAAATATGGATCTCGGCCCATGAGCCTAACAACTCGGTTTAAATTAATAACTTGATTCATTATTAATTTTATATAGGAACCACAAAGCAAAGCCCTTTATTAACACTCTCAATGTTTTTCTGTGTAGAAACACCCAAATTGCAAACACAAATACCTTATCACTGCGATCCATTCTTGAAAAGGACAAGCTTTCCGGTCCTAACTTTTTAGACTGGTCTAGGAACTTGAGGATAGTTCTAAGACAAGAGTCAAAAGAGTATGTGCTGGAAAGGCCTGTGCCGGCTGCGCCTCAAGGACGTAATCCATCGGCTGCCCAGCTGGAGGAATACGAGGCGCACGTCAAGGACAACCGGGATGTGACATGCCTTATGTTGGCTTGCATGGTCCCCGAACTGCAAAAACAGTTTATGGACCACCAAGCCTATGCTATGATAACAACTCTCAATGAGATGTTTCAAGAGCAAGCTCGTCAGGAAAGGTACCTGACCAATAAGGCATTCCACTCATGTAAGATGGGGGCCGGGACATCTGTGAGTGCACACGTACTCAAGATGAAGGGCTATTTGGATACTTTGGCCCGTCTCGGATCGCCTATCTCTCAAGAGTTGGCGGTGGACACAATCCTCGCATCCTTACCGGATTCTTACGATCAGTTCATCCTTAACTATAACATGCAAGGGATGAACCGCACTGTCAGTGAGCTGCATGGGATGCTTAAGCTTACTGAGCAGTCGATCAAGAAGACTCCACCGGTGCTGCTGGTTAACAAGGGGAACCCTCCTCTTGCCAAGGGTAAGGCCAAGGAAAAGGCCAAGGCCAAAGCCAAAAAGGCCAAAGCCAAGAAGGCCAAGGCCCAACCCAAGGCCCAGCAAAAGGCAGGTCCTGATGATGTCTGTTTCGGGTGTAGACAGGCGGGTCATTGGAAGAGATTGTGTCCCAGGCTGATGGGAGAGCAAAGAAGGGGCCAAGGTGCGTCCTCTTCAGGTATTTATGTTATAGATATTAACCTTACTGTTTCAACATCCTGGGTATTGGATACTGGATGTGGTTCTCACATTTGTTGCAATGTGCAGGGACTTAAGAACAGAAGGTTGCTGGGGTCGGGAGAGGTGGACTTGCGGGTCGGGAATGGAGCAAGGGTTGCTGCCATAGAGATCGGCGAATACCACCTAATGATGCCCAGTGGATTGGTTTTAGTTTTAGAACATTGTTACTTTGTACCTGCCATGTGCAGGAATATTATCTCTGTATCAATGTTGGATATTTCTGGATTTAATTTCACTATTTTCAATGGTCGAATTTCTATATATAGAGAGGGATTATTTTATGGAGATGCTCTATTAAATAATGGCCTATATATCCTGGACTTAAATGAAACCAATCATATCTATAACATAAACACTAAAAGGGTTAAGCCCAACGAACTTAATCCTGTCTACCTATGGCATTGTCGTCTTGGCCATATAAACGAGAAGCGCATAGCTAGACTTCACAAAGCTGGAGTCCTAGGGTCATTCGACTTGGAGTCAATTGATACATGCGAATCATGTTTAAGAGGCAAGATGACAAAGGCGCCTTTTAGCAAGAAGGCTGAAAGGGCCACTGGCTTATTGGACCTAATACATTCAGATGTATGTGGGCCCATGAGTGCAGCGACCAGAGGTGGGCATATGCACTTCGTCACGTTCACGGATGATTTCAGCAGATAAGGCTACGTCTATCTGATGAAACACAAGTCCGAGACCCTTGATAGGTTCAAGGAATTTAGGAACGAGGTACAGAACCAGCTAGGCAGGAATATCAAAACCCTTCGGTCGGACCGGGGTGGTGAGTATATGAGCCTAGAGTTTGACTCATACTTGAGAGAGCATGGAATAGTTCCACAGCTCACTCCTCCCGGAACACCACAATGGAATGGGGTGTCCGAACGGAGGAATAGGACCTTGTTGGACATGGTCCACTCAATGATGAGTCAAGCATCTCTCCCAATTAGTTTCTGGGGGCACGCCCTCGAGACAGCAGCTCTCATCTTAAACAATACTCCGACTAAGGCTGTGGAAAAGACCCCATATCAGATATGGACGGGCAAGGAGCCCAATGTGTCTTTCTTAAGGATTTGGGGATGCGAAGCACATGTCAAGAAATTGACTAGTGGCAAGCTGGAGCCCAAAACTGATAAATGCCTGTTTGTGGGCTACCCTAGGGAAACCAAAGGGTATTACTTCTACAACCCCGCCGAGAACAAGGTGTTCGTGGCAAGGAAGGGGGTCTTTCTGGAAAAGGAGTTCCTTTCCAAGAAAGATAGTGGGAGCAACGTTGAACTCAGGGAAGTTCAAGGTCCACAAGCTCCTGAAGAGGATAACTCGGAGGCCCAGGTGGAGCTTCCACAAGTGGAAGCACCGACCCAGGCCACACAAGAACCTAGAAGGTCTGGTAGGGATCGTCGGGAACCGGAGAGGTATGGTTTCCTCGTCACCGATGATCAAACTCTTCTCATCTGGGATGAGGAAGAACCCAAAACCTACCAGGAGGCTATGGCTAGCCCGCAGTCTGTAAATTGGCGTAAAGCCATGGAGGCAGAAATGCAATCTATGTACGATAATCAAGTTTGGAACTTGGTTGATCCACCTCCGGGTGCTAAGGTAATAGGTTGCAAGTGGTGCTATAAGCTAAAAGCTGATAATACCTTCAAGGGGCGTCTGGTTGGAAAAGGTTTCAGACAAGTCCATGGAATAGACTATGATGAAACTTTCTCACCAGTAGCCATGCTCAAATCCATCAGGATACTGCTGGCCATAGCCGTATGGTATGACTATGAGGTATGGCAGATGGATGTCAAAACCGCTTTCCTTAATGGAAAGCTACTCGAGGATGTGTACATGACACAACCTGAGGGTTTTGTCGATCCTAAGTATCTGGGAAGGGTATGCAAACTTCAAAGGTCCATTTATGGACTGAAGCAAGCATCCCGTAGTTGGAATCTAAGATTCAATGAGGCTATAAAGGAATATGGCTTCATACAGAATCTAGATGAGCCTTGTGTGTATAAGAGGACTAGTGGGAGCATAGTCACATTCTTGGTACTTTATGTAGACGACATCCTACTCATTGGAAGCGACATACCTACACTGCAAGGGGTAAAGCAGTGGCTGAGTAAGTGCTTCGCAATGAAGGACTTAGGCGAAGCTGAGATGATCCTAGGGATCAGGATCTATAGGGATAGATCAAATCGGCTTCTGGGCCTAAGTCAGGCTTCGTACATTGACAAAGTTCTGAAAAGATTCAGCATGGACTGGGCCAAGAAAGGTTTCTTACTAATGGGCCATGGGCTGAAACTTAGTAAGAAGAACTGTCCTAAAACAAAGGAGGACAGGGAGAACATGAAATTGGTTCCATATGCTTCGGCTATTGGATCAATCATGTAATCCATGTTATGTACGAGACCTGATGTCGCCTTTGCACTGAGTATGACGAGCCGATACCAGCAGGATCCCGGGGAGGATCACTGGAAAGCTGTCAAGGCGATCCTCAAGTACCTTAACCGGACTAAGGATAGCTTCTTGGTGTATGGTGGTCAAGAAGTGCTATCAGTTACTGGGTATACTGATGCGAGCTTCCAGACAGACCAGGATGAGTACCAATCGCAGTCAGGGTATGTGTTCTTGCTGAATGGTGGTGCTGTAAGCTGGAGGAGCTCAAAGCAGCCAACCATAGCGGACTCTACAACAGAAGCTGAGTACATCGCTGCGTGTGATGCAGCTAAGGAAGCTGTGTGGATGAAGAAGTTTATCACTGAGTTGGAAGTAGTGCCAACTATCCAGGACCCAGTCGATATCTTCTGTGACAACAATGGGGCCGTCGCACAAGCTAAGGAGCCCCAGTCACATAAGAACACAAAGCACGTGCTCAGAAAGTTTCACCTCATACGAGAAATCATGGAGAGAGGTGACATTGCATTGCACAGAGTGGACACCGAGGATAATGTCGCAGATCCATTGACCAAGGCGCTGGCCCAGCCCAAGCACGAGGGTCATACTAGATCTATAGGGATTAGGCCCATGCCTAGTTGGAACTAGTGCAAGTGGGAGATTGTTGGAAATGCCCTAGTCCCGAGGCATTGGTCCTTGTATTTGTACTATACATTTATTGGATTTATGTGTTGTACTCATTTGTGTTATTAATAAAGGCATCAATTCATTTATTATATCAATCTTGTGCAATATATTAAATGAAGTATCCAATGGACGCATCTATATCCATGATGACAAGTGTCATGCACTTGGCAGTAAGACCATGGATAGGGTAAACGATATGACCATAAATAGATCCGTAGTCTGTTCCAGTCATGGGAATGAATGGAACAATAGACTATCATTAACCTGGTTGTATGGCGGTGTCTTACCGGTCATTGGACATGGGATGTCAACCAAGTTAATGGGTACATGCCTGGAAGCATGGTACTGGATAGATCCACTAAACGAGTAATCCACATGGTATGGTATCACAATGGATTCTCGTGTAGTACTTGTATGGATCCTTTGACCTGACCATATGATGGTGTTACATGTGAGGTCGCATACTTAGGGGTACGCCTAAAGGGCCTGTAATAGGGTGCCAAGTATGGGTGCTTTCGGGTATGTCACTGAACATGGTAATACTAGGGATATGCAGAAGGGATTTGTCACTCAGTAACACACTGAGAAGATATCACCGGCCACTTGATGAAAGTGACTGATAAGAGTGTGGCCACACCCAAACAAGTTGGAACTTGTTTGCGAGCATCAGTACATTCGGGGATTGAGTTAATGTCCGGACACAAAAGAGGGTGATCAATCCATGCCTCTGTGTTGGACACCGATATCAATGACATGGGATGTACAAGTTTAAACTACAGGGTTATGATATCAGTTAGACTGCCATCTCCATCTTAATTGGGGGCTGCAGTGGCTTGCTAGAGCCCAACTGCAGTCTGTGGGCCATAGGCCCACTACCAACATAAAGATGGGCCCACGAGATCGTACACATAGAACGACTGAATGCAGACTTAAGGAATCTCGTGTATACTTGGAGTATACACAATGGAGGGAGGAGTGTGTATATATTAATTATATTATAAAGATCAATTGGATTGGTCATAATAATAAAATTAATATATTAAATTGGCTCTTCATGATTAATTGGATTAATTATGAAATTATTTCCTAGGTGGAATTATTCATATGTATGGGTTTGCATATGATTTTATTTTGTGTAGATTTAATTTTAATTGGATGGATTAAATTAATTGTCAAACTAATTTTAATTTGGATGTGAATAATATATTACTTGGAGTAATATATTAAATACATGGGTATATTAAAATTGGGCTTGAAATTAATTTAAACCAGAACAATTAAAATTAGACTGGGCCTAAATTAAAACATGGAAGCCCGCACAGAATAGATAGGAGCCAAGATGGGCCTGAATTCCCCTAAGGAATTCGGCCAACCCTAGGTATAAATACCTAGGGTTAGAAATTTCGGCTAACACAAGTGGTTAAGCCCTAGCCGAAATTCTCTAGCCACTTTCTCTCCATTGTTTCGTTTTTCCGACGCTAGCACGGGTTACATTCGTTAGGCGTTCGTGTACGTGAGAGTGGAGGGATTCTACTTTGAATTCTGCAGTCGTCATCCATCTCTAGAAAGAGATTTTCTGGTAAGAAAATTAATCCCTTTCTATTTGATTTTAAGTTTTTCATTTTCCACTTCAATTGCTCCTGGGACTGGATTTGAGGAAATCACCGCGTTCTTCCGCTTTTATCAGGTGATTTCCGGTGACAAATCCCAACAAGTTATGCGTTAGTTATACCCTAAGATACACTGTTATTTTGATTATAACTTAGTTATACATTCTGATACACTATTTTCACTGTTTATACCTTTGTTATACCTGAATTATACCTTAGTTATACTGAGTTATACCTTAGTTATACCCTAAGATACATTGTTATTGTGTTTATACCTTTGTTATACATTTAGATACACTTTTTTGACTGATTATACCTTAGTTATACCTGAATTATACTTGAATTATACTGAGTTATACATTAGTTATACCCTAAGATACACTGTTATACCTGATTTATACCTTTGTTATACATTCAGATACACTATAGTCACTGATTATACCTTAGTTATACCGCAATTATACCTTAGTTATACTGAGTTATACATTAGTTATACCTTAAGATACACTGTTATACCTGATTTATACCTTTGTTATACATTCAGATACACTATAGTCACTGATTATACCTTAGTTATACCGCAATTATACCTTAGTTATACTGAGTTATACATTAGTTATACCCTAAGATACACTGTTATACCTGATTTATACCTTTGTTATACATTCAGATACACTATTTTCACTGATTATACCTTAGTTATACTTTCAGATACACTATTTTCACTGATTATACCTTAGTTATACCGCAATTATACCTTAGTTATACTGAGTTATACATTAATTATACCTTAAGATACACTGTTATACCTGATTTATACCTTTGTTATACCTTAAGATATACTGTTATTGTGATTATACCTTAGTTATACATTCTGATACATTAAGTATACCTTAATTATACATTGATTATACAATTTTTTCACTGATTAGACCTAGTTATACCTGAATTATAACTTAGTTATACTGAGTTATATTGAATTATACCTTAGTTATACTGAGATATTGTGACGATTTCACCTTGTTCATCTTCTATTTCTCTCTGAATTGTTGTTATGCATAGTGGATACTGCATTAGGATATTGCTTGCACTCTTTAGCTGTAAATAGAATCTAATGGACATGTCGTTCATTATATCCATTGGCGGATATCCTTCTGTTACTTGGAATTGGATCTTTAAATCTTCTTTTTGTTGATCGATCTTGATGTTTGCTTTGATAGTTTGGTTGAAGTCATTGAATGTTGATATTGTTGGTATTAGGACTCCACTTACTTTGTAATTGATGAATCTGTAATCTTCAGTCCAAGTTCCATTATGATGGAGTAGAATTGCGATTTCTTGCATATGTCTGTGATCGATTGAATTGCTATGTCTGTTTTGCAGTGATCGATTGATTTGCAGTGATCGATTGAATTTGTAGGAGAGAGATCGATCCAGATGTGCGATTCCAGATGGCGAAACTGATCTGTGATTCTTGGCGAAATTGATCTGCGATTTCTTGGCGTTTGGGAGGTTTTTGCGTTTGGGAGGTTTTTGAGCCAGCGCGATTCACGTATTTTGGAGATTTATGGTTTTCGGTTTTGTGTTTTTTTTGCTACAGATTTACGTAAAACAGGAATTTCCTGTTTTAGGTATTTTTGAAATTTTGGAAAGTTTTTAAAGTATTTAAGCAAACTTTTCCTTTGTAGGTAAAAAAGTTAGGTAGTGCCAAAAGGTAAGTATTTATGTAAAAAGCCCAAAACTAAATGAAATAATGGCTTTAAGTAAGAGTGCACATGGTCAATTAATAAGTCCATTAACAAAAAATTTTGCAGTTTATTATTATCCAGCCCATTAGAATCCTTTAACCACAAATTTGTTAACCTATTTTTTTCGATTGGTTAACATAAATTTTGGTCGGTCAAATAATAAGTTATAAATTATCAATTTAATTTTAAAATTCAAATACTGCTAAAAAATACTTAAATAAATAAATATTTTTTAAATATTTTTAGCTTAAAAAATTATTTATAAATATGTATATTTATATGTGCAGATAAGTAAATATCTACATATATTTATATTATTATATCTAAATATACGTATAATGGCTTAATTTTTCAGTTTCGATCAACCAACAGTTTTTAAAATAAAAAATCATAACATGGTTAACTTATTTTTTAATTTGGTTTCAATTTTGAAAATCGAATTTTTAGTTTTTGGATAATTTGTGCAGCCCTGGTTTTTAAAAAGGTGTATTGAATGAAAAACTATGTTTATTTAATGGTGCAAATCACAATTATTTATTTACAAAATTTTAAATCATATATACCAATTTGTGAATAGGGGAATCATAAATTTTTTCTTCCATATTTTACCATTTTTATTTTCGAATAAAAAATTATCAAGTTTTAAGAAATTTTCAATTTATTATAAAAAGTTTTCATTCATACTGAAAATTTTAAGTTTTCATTTATCAACTAATTTTATCAATTAAAAATATTTTAATTATATAAATGTTGATAGTTATAAAACGAAAAATGCAATTACATGGATTGGGAGATAGTATGAAATAAAACATGGACTTAAATTGATTCATGAAATGTGTTTTTATATTTTTATATCCATCTAGAATTTTTTTTGACTGATTTTATCGAACGAAACTATTACTAAACTATTGCTAAAGACTTGTGCAAGTCTCCTTCCCGTACTTTGACTGACTTTGTTAACCGTGTTTAATTAATGTTTTATAGTTAATTGATGGGTCATTTTCCTTGTATTTCAGACTATATTTTTAAGTTTGCTTTTCCCGTTCAAAAAAAAAAAAAGATCTAGCCATTTTAGCCAATGATTGAACATTCTGATAACAGTATATCCGGAAGATCTAGTGTGAAGTTTGATATAAGATTATTCCTCCAAAACATAAAACTAGATGTCTTATAGTCCTGCCAATGACTTGTGCAAGTCTCCTTGCCCCACTTTCACTTTCACTTTCACTTTCACTGTCTTGTTAACCGTGCTTAATGCGTTAATTAATTGATGGGTCATTTTCGTTGCAGTTGATTTAGACCATATTTTTAAGTTGGAAACGTTATTCAAACAAACCAGACAGCTAATCGATGAGGTTTTTGGTTTGTGGTTCAAATGATCGAACCGATTTGAACCGTTAGTTTAAACTGTATATTTATTTTTATTTTAAAAAATATCATTTAATTATTAATACAACTAATTTGTGATCTAACCAGCTGTTGAACCATTCGGTTTGCTGATTTTACCACAGGTTGAACCATTTTAGATAGGGTTTTTACTAAAATCGTAATTTTTGATGTAACCGATTGGACCAATGACCGGTTTACAGTTTAATCGATCAAACCAATGATCCGGTTGGGTTCTGATAACATTGAGTTTAACGTTAATGTTTGAATAATGATTTTGATCCATCCAATACACTAGTTATATTATTATGCCAAACCTTTATTTTTAACAGTTCAAAAGAGGTGGCTGAGATTCAAATCCAGGTCACTCGAGAACACATAGTTCGCTCTCACTTAAACTTGCCAATTGGACCAAGACTATATTTTTAAGTTTACTTTTCCCGTTAAAAAAAAAATTAAAAAAAAAAAAAGTTTACTTTGACATTTGAATAGCGATTTTGACCCACTTATTCGGCTTTTTTTCTTTCACCTGTTCACATGAAGAATCCGATTATCATATAAAAACTGGTTCCAGTTTTTCAAGTACAATATACCTATTTATATTTTACAAAGGATGGCAACTTTTACAAATATTAATAAAGTAATTTTCCAAATTTATAATTAATAGCAGTTTTTTCATCATATCAATGGATTGTGTGTATATATATATATATGTGAGAGCGAGATACCATATTGATAATTTATCTATAATCCAACCGGTTCCAAGTCTTGATTTGATTTTTGCTGATATTTGGGAACTGAAAGGATCAACCGGATTTTACAAAGTTTCAAGTTTGTTTATTAAAGTACTATAGATTCTGGTGTAGAATCTTGAAATCTTTTTGGTAGTGGTATATTTTTATTAATTAATAATGCAAAAAAACAAAAAAAAAATCATAGATGATATAAAAATTGCTGAAAAAATCAAAAATTTGTAAGTTTGTTAATTAAAATACGATGAATTTTGGTGTAGAAGCTTAGAATTTTTTTCGGATTGTGAATATATCTTTTTAATTAATAATGCAAAAAATAAAAAAAAATCATAAAAAATAGAATAATTATTGATAAATATCTGAAAAATACATGCATATTATATAATAACTTTACAACAAGTTTTAAAAATTTGGATATTGTTTGGCAAATTTTCTTTTTTATGATTTTTTTTATTTTTTTGCATTATTAATTAATAAAAATATACCCACTTCCCAAAAAATTCAAAACTTTCACACCAAGATCCATTGTACTTTAATGAACAAACATGAAAAATTTCAGGTGAAATTTTGAAGGATGAGAGCGCTTCGGGGGAGTGTATTGGATAATAAACCCTTGATCTGTAAAATCGTCAAAACACATTTTATGTACCTTTTGAAACATAGCCCTTAATCCGCAAATCTGTCAAACTACATAATTTTTTTTATATTTTTCCCTGAAATTTAAGCACCACAAAGCACTTTACAATTTTGGATATTACCAAACTCAGGTTCAAAGAGACCAAACATGCAAAATATATATATCCAAGCCTAACATTAAGAGAGTGGACTTAATGGATACCCGGCTTAATAAATAGGTTTAGATAAAAACACTGAACACCATTGCTATAAAAAATAAAATATATGCTATCAAACAAACATCAAGACTTCTCAAACAAGAACCTAAATATCACGAGATACGTGAATCAAATGGCTCCGCTTATTTTGTTGCAATTGTGTCTTTTCAGTCTTTAATTTGCAAAATTGTCTTTTATCTTCTTCTTTTTGCACAGGATTTATATATATTTGCAAAAGCATAAGATAATCAACAAATAGGTTACTGGAAAGAAGAGCTTGCAAATTGTGAAACGATTACTTGATTGAACATTCTGATAACAGTATATCCGGAAGATCTAGTGAAGAATTGAACTTAAGGAGGATGGATACAGTCAAAACCAATCAAAAATTTAAATAAAGGATATAGTATAAGAATTATTCGGCAGCAACCCTATCTATTAGGCCGTGATCCTATCCATTGGATGCTCATTTGATTATATTATCCACTAAATTGCTTATTTGGTCATGTCATTCTCTTTTAGCCTTTATCTTATCTACTAATGTTCATTTGGTCTCATTATTTCAAAGTTACCTTTTTTGTGGTCTCTGTATCCACTGAATACCTATTTAACCATTTTTCTATTTACCGAATGCCCATTTGACCGTTCTATATTATTTTGGATTCACATCAACTAAGATTTGCTCAAAATTATGATTAAACTGCTAATTTTTGTTGAAATATATCAGAAATGATACAGCTATGGGCGACAAGGATAAGGTTAAAGCATATAAACCAAATGAAAATTCTGTAAATAAAACGCGGCTAAAAAGGTGTTTTGCGTACAGAAGACTTACAAGTCTTGCTGCTGCCCCACTACCTAGTGTGAAGTTTGATATAAGATTATTCCTCCAAAACTTAAAACTAGATGTTTTATAGTCCTGCCAATGACTTGTGCAAGTCTCCTTGCCCCACTTTCACTTTCACTTTCACTTTCACTGTCTTGTTAACCGTGCTTAATGCGTTAATTAATTGATGGGTCATTTTTGTTGCAGTTGATTTAGACCATATTTTTAAGTTGGAAACGTTATTCAAACCAAACCAGATAGCTAATCGATGAGGTTTTTGGTTTGTGATTCGATCGAACCAATTTCAACTGTTAGTTTAAACTGCATATTTATTTTTATTTTAAAAAATATCATTTAATTATTAATACAACTAATTTGTGGTCTAACCGGCGGTTGAACCATCCAGTTTGCTGATTTTACCGTAGGTTGAACCATTTTAGATAGGGTTTTTACTAAAATCGTAATTTTTTATCTAACCGATTAGACCTATAACCGGTTTACAGTTTAACCGATTAAACCAATGATTCGGTTTGGTTCTGATAACATTGAGTTTAACGTTAACGTTTGAATGATGATTTTGATCGATCCAGTCCACTGTTTACATTATTATGCCAAACCTTTAATTTTTAACAGTTTGAAAGAGGTGGCTGAGATTCAAATCTAGATTACTTGAGAACACATAGTTCACTTTCACTTACACTGACCAATTGGACCAAGACTAATTGGTTTGTGCCTGCCAGACTTGAAGAATCAAATTATCAAAATAGAAACTGGAATAGGATATACCTATTTATACTTTATACTGGATGGCAACTTTTAGAAATATTAATAAAGTAATTTTCCAAATTTATAATTCATAGTAGTTTTCATCATATTAATAATCTATAAATTTGATGCGTGTCGAAAAAAATAAAAATTCCTACTCTTGAAAACCAAAATCCCTAGTTATTATGGGGTAAGGTCAAGTTCAAACAATTGGTTGAAGAAGTTTTTCTAAAGTTTAACAAATAAAAGGAAAAAAAAAGTGTGTTTTGTAAAATAACAAAAGTTAATCAATCAAAAAGATATATATATCAATAATTTCAGCTAGAAGGTAGATTCGAGTCTTGAATTGAACCACTTGATCATATAATAATAATAACTTTATACTATTTAAAAAAAACTAGTTATCACTCAAAAAAACATGATATCAGATATCTAGATATGCGTTCAGAAACTTATTTGAAATTGTTTAATTGAACAGAATTAGTAAGAACTTTTTTTAATTATTTACCTAATTTCAAGTAAATTTCAGAATTTAATTCAATCAAAAACATTAATATATTAAAAATATACTAATTCTACTCAATAATCACACAAACATGATTATTTAAAGCACAAAAATTTAGTTCGTAGCACAGATTAAAAATTTGTCCATAACATATCATGTTATTTGCTACTTAGATTGAGAGAAATAAATAATTAAGTATTTAAACATCTAATTAGAAAATTAATGACAAGTAAATAATTAAATCAAGAATTCAATTAAATCATGCAATACGAATAAGAACAAAATAAAATTGATTACTTAAAATTGATGAAGAAAAGTAGAACAAATGATTTCACAATTAATTGATTATTCCAAACCGAATTCCCCCAATCTAAAACTTAGAGTTGAGCTCTTTATGGCAAAAACAAAACTTCAAAGAGAACATCTAGAAAGAACAACTAAAAATGGGTGAATTGAAAGATCATTCATGTTCTTGCTTTATTTTTCTAGGTTAGACAAAATTAAGGAAAGAGACATAAAAGAAAATAACCCTAATTAGAATTTATTATAGAAATCTTATTTAAACGAGAAATAAAGTAAAAAGTATATGTTCACAAGTCAGGCTTGGATAGGCTCAGGTTGGGCCTAGTGGGTCTAAGTAAAGAAACATTGAGCCTAAGCCCAGCTTGCCTTAAATTTAGGCGGTCGGACAAAAAAAGCAGATCCCAATAACATTAAAATTATACAATAATATAATATAATTTATAGAATAGTAAAAGGTGGGCCTAGCCCGCCCTATATTTGTATTCCCCGGCCGCCCCTAAAATAAGCAGGCTTTTGTAGGTTTAGGCTCAGGCTCAGGCTCGAGCCAGACTTTTCAATTTTTATCTGGCTAAGCCAAACCCAAGGCAGGTGGTTTTGGGGGGCCTATGTACCCATGGACAGGTATAATCGTAAACAAACTAAAAGTTGATATAAATATAATAAGTCTAATTAATAAGTTTTCTAATCCAATAAAAAAATTCCACTGTTCGAATTTTCCTTAAACCACGATCATGATTAAGAACTGTTAGCTTTTTAAGCTTCTTTCCTATATTAATAACACACCATAAGCCATGCTCATAGGTTAAAATTCACAGTTCACCATCTTTTGCACTTCAATCTTTAAAATTAATACTTTAAACTTCAAAATGAAATATGTTTCCAAAGCACCTACAAAATATAAAAATGAATAAATATAGAACTAAATAACGAATAACACAAAATAAAAATAGACAAGTAAGATAAAATATAAGAATAATTTGCAAACTTATCAAAATTAAATTAGTATACGCATGTCATATGCCAAATTGATAATTTATCTCTAATGCTATATTTTTAACTATTTTTGTCTTTATTGGAATGATATCTTTAAACTCGATTCTAATTTGATTAAAAAGTATCAACTACTTTTAATAAAACTTCTTTAAAAAATGCAACATGCTTTGCCAACGTTTTTCCCACCCCAATTTTACTTGAGATAGCACTTTTTTTTTTTTTTGGTGTGATTATACCTTGTACACACATATGACAAATTAGATAAATAGTTTATGATAGGTGTCACGTGAAGGAGAAGGATCCCAAACGGCATTTAAATCCTCTCAAATTGAGTTTCACTTGAACTCAACTTGAGAATTTATCTTTAATACATTTCAATCATAAATCACAAAATCAATAGTTAGGATTTAATTATTCATTAAAAATAACTAATTTATGAAATTTAACTTTTAAATTTCAATTAATAATTTTGTAATTAATAATAGAGATTACAGTATATATGATCTTTTGAGTTAAAGATCGAACCACCCGGCTCTAACTAGAACCACGTGGCTCTAATCATTAAGAACAGAGCAGTGCGGCTATATTGTTCAAGAACAGAGCCGCACGGCTCTATTTTCCTGGGCAGAAACCCGAATAGCCCCAAAATGGCCGAACACAGTCGGTTCCCCGTTTTGTTTATTCTATAATGATCCACCTTTGCCAAATCACATCCGCCATGCTTAAAGTTATGGTTTTAGGATTTCTAATTGTGCGGATGTAAGATTTTTGGTTTTTTGGATTTCTTTTTTCTGGGATTTGGGGTCGTTCAATCCAAATTGGATCCATTGTCTAGCGTTAGTAGACCCTCAAATTCCATTAAAGTCCTTAAGAAACATCAAACATGAGTAAAACGGTGATTTTCAAAAACGAGAAAACCGACTTCGGGTTCTGAGTATTACAGCCGTACGGCTGTAGTGGTTAGAGTCGTATGGCTCTAACTACAGCAGCACGGCTGTAGTCTCCAGAAGGAGACAGAATCACTGGACGACCCGCGCGGATAGGGATGGCAACGGGTATGGGTACCCGTGAAACCCGGAACTACCCGACCCTAATGGGACTACCCGAACCCTGTATAAAAGGGTATGGGATGAGTACGGGTTCAAAAAAATTATCCGTCATGGGTATGGGACGGATACGGGTTTACCGCTCAGGGTACCCGCTACTCGTACCCGTTTATATATATAGTTTATAAAAAAAATTAAAATTTTTTAGATATAGTAGCTGGTAGGAGTCGAACCTAGCTCCTCTCATCTTAGTAAATAATGTCTCAACCGCTAAACTAATAGTAAATAGTAGATTGATCTATTGTTTGGGTATGTATCATGTGTTGAATTTGTTTTCAATTTATATTATGGTACAATTTGTTAATTTTGTTGCTTTTATTTTCTTGAAGGATGATTGAAGAATCTACATTGAAGGAAAGAATGTTATGGAAGTTCGAAGCACTGCTTCTTATGTAATTTTTTTAATTAAGGATTTATGATTTTTTTATATTTCTTTAAAACTTTCAAAATTGGATATGAATTATTGATTAAAATTATGTTTGTTATTTTTGAATTGCAATGTATTAAAGTATGTTTATGAATATTTTTTTATAATTTTGTGATTGATTAGTATAGAATTCTAGATATATTTTTATGATTTTTTAATTTTAAACGGGTAATTTTTGCGGGTACGGGTAATTAACGGGTACCCGGAAATTTCGTGGGACAGCAATGGGATTTAAAATTTAATACCCGCGGGTAATGGGACGGGTACGGGTTATTACTTTTCTAAACGGGAATGAGACGGGTATCGCCATTACCCGCGGGTACCCTACCCGTTGCCATCCCTACGCGCGGATGTCGTCACGTGATGCTATCTTCAGAATCAGAACGTTTTTTTTTACGTGTTTATCGTTTTCAGACCATAGATGGATGTTGAAAATTAGGAACCTGCACGAATGGAACCCCAAGTTTCGGGATAACAGACCTGCTAAAAGGGAAAATTATATATGAAACAGAGCCAAATCATTTTTCAAAATTGTTTTCCAATACGAAAGCTACAGGGCGTTTCAAAACTGTTTTCTAGGTCTAGTCGGGCGAACTAGCCGAGTTCATCTGACTATCCCTTAAATACATGCCCTCGCTCCTAAAAATCCCAATTCTATCATGCCATGAGTTTTCTATGTGTTTGTGATATAAACTGTGCTAACCCGTCTGTTTTGCAGCTTTTATTTCCTTTTATTTCACTTTGGATGTAATTAATAGATTCTCGTGTATGTTAGGCGTTTGTAATTTTTAATCCTTCGTGTATTTAGGCGTTTGTAATGTGAGGATAAAAGTTTTCCTTTTTATTCAATCTGGTTGTATAAGCGGTCTTTACTTTTATTCTTATGATTTTCTTAATGTATGATTTACTTTTTCCACATTTTATTTACTTTAACATCTGTATGATCATGGGTTAAATAATGTAAGATGAAAATGGACAGGGAATAATAAGTGAATAAAATATGGCATTGAAAACTTATAAATGAATGCAAGTTAGAGGTTGAGTAGGTAAGTTGCCCGAACCCTGAATCTCTAGACCAGTTATAGTTGTTTACTCTTGGTAGGGAGCTGTACCAGAATTTCCCAGATGAGCTGATCCGGGTGGTGACTCTGTCACTGATATTGAAATTTAGGTTTCGAGGTCTTTAAGTAAGAAAATGGGATCTTATAAAAATGCAAAATCGGTTTTCCAAAATTTACATTTGAAGTAAAAGGTTCTTCTATAAAAGAATTTCCAAACAAATCAAATGGTCTTTTTAAAGCAAGATAATCAAAACCCGTTTTCCAAAACAAAACTCCAATTCAAATATTCCCAGTTCGCTTCGCCGCGTTCTGGTTTTCTTTATCGAAAAGGTCGTCCGCTCACAGTATCATGTCATCAAGATAAAACCCCAAGAAATTCATGATATAGGAGTGCAATCACCCATGGAAGATGTTGAAAGTTGCACGCAATGCATGGAAGATTGACATCATCCTTTTAATTATGTTTTCTTTTATGGGTACAAGATCTCTTCTTTATTTTGCTTCTATTGTATATAAGATCTTTTTGCTCTAGTTTTATATTGTTGGCTTTTTCGGTTTATTGCAGTGAGCTAGCTAGAGTCCAAGAACTTAGTTTTAACTTTTTTTGGTTTTATGTTATTGTATTTTTTTGAGTTTCATTTTCTATCGCAGTCTAAGCTCTGTAGGTTATGTACAATTCATTGAACAATCCTCCGTAGGTTATGTTTGATTCTTTGGGCTCAGTTGTAATGAAATTTTGCTTATTAATATGTCATTTCTTGACTCTAACAATCCTTTATTTTAAGAATGTGAGCTGTAATTCAATTTCCCAATCAATTTGAGATGTTTTTGCCAATCTTGCTCATCTAGCGATCCTTTAAGATATCTAAATCCGAAACATCTGTCATTATTTTGGTAATAACTCTCATTACAAAAAGACTATTTTGCTGTCAAAATTTGTTAAACTCTTGGACCCAATTTTCACGTCGTATGTAATTTTTGTAAACAAGGGTCATTATAGGCATCTTCAACTTGAATTAAATTTCATTTCTAATATTCTAGTAAAGAAATAAGGTTGCACGCACCAGCTAGGAGATGGAAGTATATCGCCTTGGTCCTGCAAAACAGAATAAGATGCCGGGTGGCCCAGTAACGGACACTCCGATGCCTAGGTCAGAGAAAGGGAGAAAAGAAAAATGGTGAAGGAGAAGAAGAGTAAAAGATTACCTTTTAACGTTTTTGCATATTCTATTTATTCCTGTTTGGTGTACGTCTAATACCTTATTGGCTTGGTAGAATCTCTTTATCCAAAATACCCTTCTCCCGTGTCTTAATTTGGACGGCCATACCCCTTAGTAACTTCCTGAACAAGGCTTGACATCCCCTCTGTACACGTAGGCGTAGGATCTCAGCCAAGGTTAAGCTATTGCCTTTTCATGGCACGTGTCCATCTTATTACTTTTGTTACCTACTCGATTGGTTTGACACCCTGAATCGATACCTTTTCTTGTTGTTTGTGCTCGGGTTGGTTGATCTGCTCCTACCCTGTCAGACCCGTGTTCCTTAACCATTCACGCTCTATAAGCATACTAAGCCTTCATGTCCTTCACTCGGCGCGTGATCCTTTGCCCTGTGAGAAATTCAGTTGCTAAAGTATTGTCAACCATAGGGAAGCATAGAAATTGTGTATTAGGTATACATAGTAAAGCTTAAGGAGACAGCAGATAACAAAGATAACAAGCACATGGGTAATGTGAATAAATCATTTGGTCTTTGTTTTATAATTTGACTGTTGAGGTAGCTTAGGATCACACGAGGAAATTCTCTATCACGATTCTCAGTGTTATTTGAATAATGCATCCACTTTTGCAATGAATAGATGATGCTCGGTAAAATTCCAGTAAACATGTAAATATCTTCCTACGTATCTTATTTGACCCCTTCTCAGGGTCCTTTTAAAATATTGAGTGGAGTTGAAGATTAGTGACATGGGTTATTATTCTATGTTACTATGTTTGTGGATGCAGGGATCTTTCTTTCAACAGCTTTACAGCAGATCTTTGCATTTCCTTTTGTCTTTGTCCAATCTTCCCAATTTCCCTTAGATTGTCTCTGTAACTAGGTCAGAATACTATGTTGTAATTCTATATTTGTTTTAAGTTCGAGCTTTTGTCTGTCATTTCTTACTACATTTTCTTTCTTATTCGCTTGTTTTTATAAGATTTTGTTGACATGGATTTGTTTTTTTTTATCAAATGTTGCAATCTTTTTACCTTTTTTAGATGTTCTTATTTCTTTTGAATCCGACTTTTTTGTGCCCTAAATTCAGGCTTCTTGTAAGCATTAAATCTTGTTTCCAGGCCTTAATTTTTTTCTAAAATGAAAATTCAACTTAGAATTAAAGCTATGGCCAATAGCAGAGCTAGGATTTTGGGTGAGTGGTGGTAAAAAGTTTAAATTACATGTAAAATATACTACAACAGAAAAAAAAAGTATAAATAAAATGTCATCTGTAGGACTTTTTTTTATAAAAGAAATGGATATATTAGTGGAGTGAATATCATAAATTTGTTACCAAAAAAAAAAAAAAAAACTTTTTCATATAATTTTTTTTAAAAAAAAAAAATTCAATTCTTCAACACACTTTAGCAGTAATTTGTAGATCATTTTCGAATAGCGACTTTGAAACCCACATGTTGGCTCTTCTACAAATTAAATTCTACTCCATTTCTTTTTTATTTCTTCGACATACTTTCGCAGTAATTTCTTGTCCCCCTCCCTCTTAAGCAATTTCTCTATTCGGGTTTCAACATATTCTTTCACCAAACAACACAAAAAATCCCCATAGACCAAAGGAGAGAACGCATTGATGGAATCCATGATCTCTTGCAAGCAACCCACTTGGATTTGGATCTCTTGGATGAGAAATTGAAGAGGAAAAGAAATACTAAGTAGAAACTCAAGCTCCATAAGATCGATCCTTTGCATTGCTTATCTTGCATTTGTTAGAGGTTCTTTGAATTTCGTTCATTAATCAAAATTAAATAAGCAGTGGACTGTATTGATGATTTTGTGAATTGAGAGAATAAATTAACTTTAATTTAGAGACAGATTGGGCTTATGGTCACTACTTTTAGGGGTGAGCATGGACCGGTTCGGTTCAGTCCAAACCGAACTAAATTTTGGTTCGGTTCAGTCCAAACCGAACTAGTTCGGTTCGGTTTGGACTGGTTCGAACCAAAAACATCAACTTTTTTTAAAAAAAAATCAAAATAAAAATTTTATATAAGTAGTTTGTTTAAAAAAAAAGAAATATAAAAAAATTAACTTAAAAAAATAGTAATACTAAATAATACTATTACATCACAATAAAATACTAAAATTCTCTTCTTCTTTTTTCAACTCTCAAGTTTTAACAACTATAAATTAGTATAAAAAAATCACAATATAAAACTATAAAAGAATATAATGTCTAAAATTCTCTACAATTAGTATATATTAATTTTATAATTAATTTTAATATTTTACCAATTATTCAGTTTTTCGGTTTTTTCGGTTTTGAATCGAATCGAACCGAACCGAACCAAAGTCTAAACTTCTTCATAACTTAAAACCAAACCGAACCAAACTATGAAATGGATCGGTTTTATTCGGTTCGGTTCGATTTGGATTTTCGGTTTTTGGATATTGGTTTTGTTTTGCTCACCCCTAACTACTTTTATAGTACAACTGTAGAATGCATTTTTTTCTACCTTTTGATCATCGGACTCAACTGTGGTAGAAAAACATAACTTGCATCCATGGTGATAACAAAAGGTATAGATTAATAAACTGACAAGAGCAGATATTACGCACACCTTTTTTTTTTTTTTTATTATGGCCAAAATGTATAAATTTCTTCGTAAATAGTCAGAAATACAAAATTCCATTTTCATGGTTAGTTTTTATTTCGACGTGTCCGAGATGAGATTCGTCTTATCTTTATAAAATATCTCTTTTGAGATGGTATTGATAGAATTATTTTATATAATAGACTAATATAGTACGCACGTGATACATTGTGAAACGAGACAATGAATGCAAACTGTAGATTTCTCCATGAATTTAATTATGTTGTAATATTGAGAAAATTAAGCACCATATTAATTTTTTTCTCCTCAAAGAAACAAATTTGGTTGCCTTTTCAATTAGCTGTCGACGAATAATCAAAAGTCGTCCATAAAAGCGACCTTAACATAGGATTTAGCCCCTAAATAATGTCCATTCCCAAAAAAAAAACCAGGTTTGATGTTGGGTTGTAAAATAAAACACAGTTTGGGGTCCGTTTAACCATGGGCATTTTCGGAACCGGCGGTTCCGAAAACTGGTTGAACCATTTTCGGAACCGACGGTTCCGAAAATGAAAAATTAAAATTTTTTTTTTTTTAATTCTGTGTTTTCGGAAGCCTAGCTTCCGAAAACACAGTAGCCGTGTCAGGCGCTGAAAAGCGCCTGACACAGCCATTGTTTTCGGAAGCCAAGCTTCCGAAAACAATGGTTTTATTTTTAAAAAAAAAAAAAAGAAAAGATTTGACATAAAGTCAAATGGCGTGGGAATCCCCACTGTTGGGGATTCCCACTCCAAGTCTGCATGCATGCATGCAGACTTGAATAAATTTTGTTTTGTTTTTAATTTTTTTTTTTTTTTTTTTTCTTGCCGGTTATATATATATAAGGGGTGTATGTGTTGTATTGTTAAGTTAAAAGAAAGTGAAGGAGAAGGAAAGTGATTTAGAGCTACGTAAGGTAATTTATTTTTATAACTTTTTAGTCTTAATTTTGTTTATAGAAGCATGATTATGAAGTTTTTTTTTTTCCCATACTTCTCAGCCTGTTATAAATGTAGGGGGGGTGAGTTTTGATATTAGAAAGTATAAGTTTTAGTGTGAGAAAAAAAAATTTAGTTAAGTGAGTGAGATTGTGGAAGTTTTGCATGAGCTAGAACTCTTCAATTGTATAAGGTAATATTTAAAAATTGTCCCAGTTTGAATATTTGTGAATTTTTTCTTATTATGTTTTAGTTATAATGTTGGGTTTGTACATAATTTCAATTTCAGTGCACCTTTTATCTATAATCCAATTTGTAATTTTAGAATACAATGAAACTTTAAGTCTTTTAATTCCCTATTTAATGTATGTTATTTTTCACATAATCTATAAGAAATATTTTGATTTCTATTAAACTCAAGGTTTTTTCCTTTTCAGCCTTCTACTATTATTTTTGCTTCCAACTTGTCTTTTAACTTTTTACTCAACCCCACCCTACAAAAATCCCTGCAAAAATTCATTATTATTATTATTATTATTATTATTATTATTATTAGTTAGTAAAAGTTAGTTAAAAAAAAAAGAAAATTGTGGTTATGACAGAAAAAAACTAAAATGAGGTGTAAATTTTGTATTTTGTATTTTTATGTTATTATTATGATAATAATATTTATTATCATTGTTAAAATATTTGCTGTGACGTGTATGAAATTTGATTTATTTTTTTAATTTTATTATTATAGTTATTATTATTAAAACATTATTATTAGAAGTTAGTAAAAGTTAGTAATAAAAAAATAAAATTGGGGTTGTATTATTATTATTATTATTATTATTATTATTATTATTATTATTATTACTTGTTATTAAGTATTAAGTACTTTTATTGTTATTAATTTTTTTATTTATGGTATTATTATTATTATTATTATTATAATTATTACATATTATTATTATTATTATTATTATTATTATTGTTATTATTGAGTAGAATTATTTTTTACTGTAAATTTTGATTTTTATTATTATTGTTGTTGTATATAATATTATTGTTATTACAAGTAACCATAAAAAAAAAAAGTGTTAGTGACGTGAAATTTTTTGTTTACTACGGGTAAATAATTTTTTAATTTATAATTGAATTGTTGAAATTAAGGTTTAATATATTTTTATTTTATGCAATTTATAGATGGTGAGAACAATACTTACTCCGAAATGTCTCCGATTCCCCGAATTTGCGATGAAGAAATTAGAAAATCTGAAAGCAATTAGGATGAGAAGGGGAAAAAAATTGTTAGAGTACCTCCTAAATATGAATGAAAAATTGCAAGACATAATAATGTCTGGCTATAAATTTAATATGCGCAGGAGGGAACAAATGACACTGTTAAGGAATGGATTATCCTGGCGTTATAAACGCTATTTTGACGAGATTAATGAACAATCACCTGTAGATTATGATGATATGGTTAAGATGTTAATTACGAAGGAAAGTGATTGTATGACTTTACCCAAAGAATTGGTTGGTAAAGTTTTAGAAACTCTGCCAAAATGTCAAGAAGACTATTGTAATATAGTTAATGCTAGGAATGGTTACAAATTCAAGTTTAAGAAACTTTAGTAGTACTAGTTTAATTTTATGATTTTATAAATTAGGTTATTTTTTGTTGTTAACTTTTATCATGTAATTTAATAGTATTATGTAATGTCATCGTATGATTATCTAGCTCGGTATTACTGTTTTTGTTACAGTCCATAAATTATATAGAACGCAAATGACTGCAAAATTATAATATTGTGGTATTAATTATAACAGTCAACTGGGATAAAAAATTTCAAAAGATATGGAAAAAATTTATTGCATGTATGCCATGAGTATTAAAAAAATAAATATATTTTTTAAAATTAATTAGCATACATAATATGTGATAAAGAGATATAAATGTTTGAAATATTTTTGTATATCTAATTAAATCGTGCATAATACTTCTTATTAACATAATAACATTAAATCGTACATACATAAATTTATATTTATATTTCTCTTTACATTTTGTTTTTATATTTATTTAAATTTAATATTTACCATTTCATTTAATGTGTGTATATATATATATATATATATATATATATATATATATATATATATTATCATATATACATAAATGAATTAATATTTATTTCATGTCATTTGATGTAGCTTGATATTGGGTAGCTCTTGATCAAGGACACTACAAATTAAATAAAATCTCATCGATATAGCTCATTTGAGGTTAGTAAAGTTCAATTATGTATTTATTTATATATATTACGTATTATTATTAATGAATATGCGTTGGATGATTTTGTTTTTTAACATACTATCGAATATGAAATATTATATGAACACGAAATTAGGCAAAGCAATTTGAAAATAATACAATATTTGATAGCATTGTACGTATTTCAATTATATTATCATTACTAAGAATGAATATATATAATTTATTAAATGTAGTACATCTAGGTCTAGATGTTGAAATTAATATAATTGTATATAATTTTGTTTAATTGTTCAATAGTAAAACCTATAAAACAATGCACTTATATTTATTATATTATCGTTACAGTAGGTGCGCAATCATGTCAGAGAATAGCAACTATTATGTTATACACTGGGGGGGTAGGATGTATGTAAGCGATTCCGTTTTTGAGTATGACATGTTTAGCTCATCGGCTAGGCAGAAACGGTTGAAGGTTAAGAAAAAACCATCATTTGTTAAACTTGTTGATCGGATATCCAGTGAGATTGGATTTGGCACTAACGGAAGGGTGATAAAGATCGTGTATAAGTATCCTGTATCGCCCAATTCATTCTCGCACATGATAATCAGTGGCGACAGTGATGTTGGAATTATCCATGAAAATTTGGCAAACATTCCAAATTATCGTACAGTCGAATTGTTTGTTGATTATGAGATTCTTGCACCGGGAGATAATGAAGCATCAAGCGATGCGATGGTTTCAATTCCAACTTCCTTCAACAACGTGTATGATTGTACTATTCTGGGGTACGGAGCAGGTGATTCCTTCACTGGAAACTCTGAAAGTCAATCTACCTTTCAGTCAATAGGTTCTTATGGGTGGCACGAACCTACCCCAGCTGTTTCTTTCCAGGGATTAGAATCATTTCCTACTTTTGGCACAGTAGAAGGTGGATCGGTTATTCCTACAACACGCTTTCCAATTATGACAGCTGGTGGATTCGGTGAACCAAACACATCATTCGATCCCTTTACCTCGTTCCCATTCATAAGATCCGAGGCTGGCACATCGCACAGTCCAGTTCCGGATGCTCATGATGGGTATGCAGCAATACAAACATATGGGTCTTTGTTTGAGCATTCAACTGCGATCGGTGCTAATATACCTTCCTCACTTACTTGTGAAGGTGTGTCTGTTGTACATGACGTCGAAGTTGTTGGTACAGAAAACAATAATGCAAGTAACATATCACCCATGGAGATTGTTGTTCCCAGAGCGATTCGATCAGGAAGTTCCGAAGACATTAATAGAATTACAACCCAAATTGATGATGAAGAAGAAGAAGATCCTATATGTCATTATATCGATGGCAGTGAGGAGCCTAATGATATTGACAATACAGTGGATGAACAAATTGTTGAAGATTATATACAGTTCGATGTTGACAATGATGACGATGATGACGATGAGGATGAAGGTCATGACGATGATGACAATGACGATGAAGGTCATGAGGGGACAAATGTCGATGCTACCGTTGAGGAAAATGTGATTGTTGCAGCGACGGGGATGATTGATTTGAATTTATCTCCCCCCCATATTTCGGAAGGCATAGATATTCCCCCTATTGCTCCGTTATCATCTTTTGTATTTCCAGGGCCAACATATACCACGATTGAAGAGCAGGATTATGTACAGCAATATGCAATTGATTCTGATGAAATCAACGTATGGGATGGAGTATCTGAGCTAAAACGGGGTTTAGTTTTTGGTGGAAAAGAGGAAGTTCAAGCAGCGGTTAAGACATATTCGATGAAAAATCATGTTGCCTTCAAAGTGGTTGAATCACATCCACATAAATTGGTCGTGAAATGTAGGAACGAAGACCAAAACTGTGGTTGGTGGCTTCGTGCCCAATTCAAGAAATCTATAGGGTATTGGATGATAACTGTTTACCGGGGTCCACATACATGCGTAAATGCAAGATCATCACAAGACCATTACAATCTTGATAGTAAGATAATAGCGAGTTCAATTTTGGGGATGGTTCGAAAAGATTCAAGACTTAACCTGGATTTGATAATTGAGCACGTCAAAACGGTATTCCACTTCACCATTTCTAAGAAAAAAGCATGGGGTGCTAAAAAGAAGGCATTAGAGAAGATTTATGGCAATTGGGAAGAATCGTATAATATGTTGCCTCGGTACCTGAACGCGTTGACCCACTATAATCCTGGGTCGGTTACACTCTTACTCACAGATGAAACAACTGATCATCGATATGCAATGTTTAAACGAGTGTTCTGGTCCTTTAAACCATGTATAGAAGGATTCAAACATTGTCGACCTATCATACAGATTGACGGTACATTCTTGTATGGCAAATACCTGCACACACTTTTGGTGGCAACCGCGTTAGATGGTAACAATCATATCTTCCCAATAGCTTTTGCAATTGTTGAAAATGAAAACCAATCAAGTTGGGAATGGTTCATGGAGTGTATCCGGACATTCGTGACACAACGCACCGGTTTAGGTGTCATTTCTGATCGACATGCTGGTATCCTATTTGCCATGAACAATGAAGGATCTGGTTGGAAAGAACCCATGTCATTTCATCGTTTTTGCCTCCGTCATTTCGTCAGCAATTACAATCACAGCTTCCATAATACCACAATAAAAAAACTCTTGTATCGAGCAGGTATGAATCCTAAATGACTTATCTTATGTCGTAGCTGTTATTTGTTACCAATAGTTGTAATTTCGTTTCTTCTTTGATTTTTAACATACGTAGGGGCTCAATCACAAGCTCGTAAGTTTACGAAGATTATGGATGCGATTAAGAGGTTAGATGAAAGATCATACCGGTGGGCCATGGAACGACCAGTGGGAAAATGGAGTTTGGCACACGACAATGCGTCAAGATGCGGTCACATGACTACCAATATTGCTGAGTGTGTAAATGGTGTGTTAAAGGGCATTCGTCATTTGCCAATTCAGAGCATCGTCGAACACACGCTTGGTAAAATTGTTAGTTATTTTGACTCCCGTCGAACTAAATACACCAATTTGCTTGAAAACGGTGAAAGGGTCACCCCTGAATGCAAGAAAATGTTGGTTAGATATTCTAGTAGGGCCAATTGTCATACAGTGACAAACTACAATAGTCAAACTGGACTTTGTGAAGTGAGAACAGGATATGATCCTATCAGACAAAAAGGGAGCAACATTCAGATTGTGAATTTAGAAGCTCGTGAGTGCTCCTGTAACAAATTCCAAAATTATCGAATGCCTTGTTCACATGCAATTGCTGCTTGTAAGCACCTACGTCGTCGAATCTGGGACTTTGTAGATAAGACGCATACACTTGAAGAGAATTTACAAGCGTATAGCTATCCGTTCCAGCCTTTAGCACACAAGGACTACTGGCCTGAGATCAACTCGGCAACATTGATTGTCAATCCAATATGTAAGCGAAAGAAGGGAAGGCCAAAGTCAACACGAATCCGCAATGAAATGGATGAGAAGGAAAAAGGAACAAATACTTACAACTGCAGTAACTGTGGTAAAGGTGGGCATAACAGAACCACATGTCAAAATCCTGGAGTGAATCTCTCCCGACGACACATACCGTCTTCTGCTAGGGGGTCTTCTTCTAGGGGACCAACTAGGGCTGCTTCGACAAGACATTTCAGGGGGAATTGAATTAGGCTGTGAATTATTGATGCAATTTGAATGGACATTTTATTTTGTAGGTATTAATGTCTAAAGACAACTACTTATTTGCCTTTATGTTGTTAGTTCAAATTAAATGGACATTTTATTTTGTAGTTATTAATGTCCACGTTACCAATCTGATGATGAAATGTCAGATGATATGTAACTCATATTCAATTGCTATGTTTAAAATGCTTTATGTAGTAATGTTAATTTGTTCGAAACTGAGTTTGCTCTGATGTAATGTAATCTCATAGCCTTGTATTATGTAATCTCATAACCGTTTTTTAAAATATTATGTTCTACGATATGCTTATTCATAACATGATAGGTTGTATCAACGTTGGATGAGGAAAGATATGTACCATGATCGTCGTTAATAATTCATATACATCAATAAGTTAAACATAATAAAATTTACAAGACACAAAATATATAATTTTGATCATTTAATGTTTCCACTACATGTCAACATTCCTATTTTGTCTTCGGGGTCGAAACATTTTAACGCTGCATGTTCCGCAACGAACACCCCTACCAACACACTCACGACAATTTCGGTTGGGCCGGGTATCAACTTGCTCTTCATATGTTACAGCCGTCTCCGTTCGCGGTGTTAGATGCAGATTTAGGTCCACCGCATTTTGATGGACAACCATAGGAGGTACATGGGGTTGGAACCCCATATATTCTTCATTAGGCACATTTAAAGCCGCAGAGAAATCTAACACCGTGCCTCCAGGAACACCTTCTGAAAAATTCATGTTCATATTAGGAAAGTACGTGTTCGGCTGTCCACTTCCAGAGCCCATCTCGTAGTTACCACCCATATTCAGAGGTGGCATAATTGTCTGACCAACATCATTATAATTGTGTGAGCCGAAGGCTGGAATGTTTTGTTGCAGCGGAGTGCAGAATGAAGACCCTTCACCGACAACATTGCTGAACGCATCGCTGGATTCCTCAGCCATGTTGCATCTTGTATTAAAATTAGTATTCAGTAGGTCTGTAAAAGAACCCCATCCAATATCATGCTGTCCATGGACTTGAAGGGGAACATTATGAACTTCATTTAGATTCAAATCAGGACAACCCGCCATATGTTGAACATTATCAAATTGTGTTTCTGCATTTTCCTGACTTTGTTGCTGAAGTTCATGTAATGGTATTGTACTCCCCATGGATGGACCACCAAAATCATGCTGATTTTGAAATTGTGGTTGCTGCTGTTCGTAATAAAGATGCTGAAGTGGATGAGGAATCCGCTGAATCCCTTCCGGATATGGAGGTGGAGGAACTCTTGTACGTCTGTCAGTGAAGGTTAACCTCTTTCGGTTTCTTTCCGCCATAGGCAACTCAACATTAGGAAACATCATTACAGGAGGAGTAGGTTGTGATTCATATGAAGTACACATACGAAATTCTTGGTTTATCCCTCCTAGCATGCTGCCTGATAGATTGATCACGTTTTCCCTGTTGAATTGATCTGCACCCATGTGATACAAACGTTCAAGGCCGTCTCCCTACAAAAAAAAAAAAAAAAAAAAAAAATCGACACCAATGAAATTGAACTGACATATGATAATATTTATTTTAGAATTCTTATTACACATATGATAATTAATATTTCAGAAATTTTACGGAATTTTCATACCAGCGCATCGTTTCGTGCCCCTTCTGGGGTCATCCATCGTCGGGTAATGTTTTTGAACCATTGCATATATTCAGACTGTGGACCTAACGGATGATGTAATTGAGGCGTCATTGCAACCCTGTGATGACGTGTATCCCACATGTCTATGTATGGGGCATATTTAACTGCCCAATCACGAGGTCCATGCCCGGTCATTTTCACGGTTGCTAGCGCATAGTTTGATTGTTCTATCCCTTGCGGGATAGGTTGCTCCATTCCAAATTGTCGCATACATCGATCGGGATGATGAAACTCGACAATATGAAAATAAATAATTGGCACAATGGAACGCCAAATATTTTGCCCCCTTCGACAATACGCTGGCAATAATTGAATGACTTCCGTGTATGGTTCCCAGACAAACTGTATAAATAATTATATTAACAAGTATTAGTAAAAAATTTTATATTTCGAGATTCTAAATTCGGGATAAATATAGTTTAAGAACAACATTAAACCTGATCAGTAGTTAAGCAATCCAACCGCATCCTCAGTTCCTTAACATTATGAGCGCCCTGACCTTGTTGTCCAATAGCTACTTTCCACCTGTAAATGTATTCAATTATGTATATCAAGTCATCACATGGCAAATCATAATACTTATTATAATAACAACATTTAATATAATATAATTAAATTTGTAAGAAAATAATATAGATATTTACTTTATTGCATACGGATATTCATTAAAAGGGATGTAGTTTATTGTGACTGTTGGGGCAATATTTCTGAACCGCTCGTACGCCCACACTTGTATAATTTGGGCACATCCCCCAATTTGCTTCTTGTCTGGAGCAGTAGCTTTTGACATTTCCCGATACAAAAACGCCAATACTGCTGCTCCCCACGCAAAACCACCAACTCCATCCTCAGACAAATCCTCCAGCAAACTCAGCATCATGACATGAACTATCGTCGATTTCGGATTAACAAACATTAATCCACCAAACATACGTAACATAAAAGCTCGTGCATGATATTGAATAACTACATCAGCAGCATTATCAGGCAAGTCCATAAATTGCTGCTCCAGCCACTTCAACTTCAACCAATTTCTCTCCATATCATTTTCGCCGGGAATCCTACCTAATAAACGATGACATAACTGATGTGCCCTATTTGTACCTTCGGATTTACCGGTCACGGCTCTACCATCTACCCGTAATCCGGTTAAAATCTCAATGTCTTGAAGTGTTATTGTTGCTTCTCCAACACTGAGATGGAACGTGTAAGTTTCCGGTCTCCATCTTTCCACCAGTGCAGTGATCAAATGGTGGTCTACGGGCATAGAACCAAGTTTCACCATGCCCTCAAATCCACATCGTTGTAGGTACGAAAAAATCCTCGGATCTATGTTCTGGTACATATCATCATTCCCGGCTTTTGTGTATTTCAACGATGGACATTCCTGATAATGATACAAATTTTATATTATAACGACGTTATTCAACATTAATGAATTATATATAATTCGAAAAAATGTACTTAATTAACTTAACAACATTTTTTAACCCTCCAGCTGGCCAAAATAATAAAGGCCCGTAGCTAATACTTTACCTGCCCCGACCATAAAACTTGAGATCGATGAACATTTTGTTGCACTAACACGTGTGGCATTATTGGACCCGCCTCAATGATTTGTTCAGCTCTGTGTTGGTAAGCCATTTCTCCTTATATAATATGGTTAAAATAATTAGTACAAATAATACAATAAATTCAGCACAATATTTTAAAACAAAAATAAATATTTTTGATATGAACATATGTAAATAAAAATATGGCTATAAAAGAATTATGGTAAATAAAGATAAATTAATTATTCGAAATGGTCTAACAATGTCCCCATGTCTAAATCCTAGCTAAATACATATTTTCCCCCAATTTCAACGGATTCCCTTTAAATTATTTATTAAGAAACTAATAATACAGATGAGGGTCAATTGCACCTTTAAAAATACTAGGAAAAATCAATTTTATTCCTATATATAATACAATGACACACTGTTAATTACATTGTAATCTCAATATATGGTCTAAAGTTTTTTTTTCATAAAAAAGATTTATTACCTTATTTAATATAAATTTAAGTAGAATTTTGATATTTTTTTTTCATATTTTGCTGATGTTATAAATGTATCCTAAAAATAATTAGTAATAAATGAATTATATTTTAAAAAATGGAAAAGTTTTTATTATTATAGATCAATAAAAAAAATACATAGTTAATAGAATAAGTATAATTTCAATTTGGAATTTTTTTTTTAGTCATGATTCAAATTCAAATGATTATACCAACGAAAATGAATCATGTCTACATTCTTTTGATTAGTGGAATTAGAGGAGTTTGATTTGGAAAACATTTGCAACGATTCAGACTCAAAGGTAAGATTCCAAATTTCCAATTTGAAGTTTTCATAATGATATAGATTCAACGGATTATACCATTAAAAATTAAAGGCAAGTATTCATTTTTGATAAATAAAACAAAACATAAGTTAATGAAACAAAACAATCTATAGAAAATTTTGCAATGAACCAAATTGAAGTTACTATGCAATAAATTGTTTTTTCCTATTGTTACTGATCATTCCATGCATTTGTACATATACTTCCTCTTTTATCTGGTAAAACATAAATAAATAATTTTTTTGAAATGTAACTTATTCAAATTATGTTGATTTAGTACCTCATTTATTAATTTTATTCTTTTCACACCTGATTTATAAAAATAAAAAACATTTAATGCTTAATATATAAAAACTGATAACATTTCCGTTTTTAACTAATTATGGGTAATTATCCTCAAAATAATCACTGTTATTACATTTTACATATGGGTAATGTATAAATTATTTCTAATTAATTTAATATTATAAGGGTAAATATATTTCTAATTAATATATGTATGAATATGAACCAATTCGCAGTCAAAAAATTAAAAAAAAATACGTCTGTGGCACTAATAATTCAAATTTAATGGACCATATCTTTTAAATTTTAATAAACGTTAAGCACCTTATTTCGATTGTTATTTATTGTGTAAAAATTATATCTCATTATTATTATTTCAGGCACAAAAATGTTTCTTTTTTGTTATATATTATTAAATTCCTTAATAATTATTTCATACCATTTTCAGATTATAATATGCTACTGAACAAATTTTATATCTTAAATCCACCATAATTACATATTAACTTCGAAAAAATAACAAACATTATAACAAATTTAACATTATAACAATAACAACAACAGATGTAACAAACTCAAGAACTCAAACATATGTTTCAATTTCATTATAACAAACCCAACCCATCAGACAAAATTAAGTGGAAAAATTTTTCATCAATTAACAATAAGTTAAACCCTCTAAATTCAAAACTTCATAATCATGCTTCTATAAACAAAATTAAGACTAAAAAGTTATAAAAATAAATTACCTTACGTAGCTCTAAATCACTTTCCTTCTCCTTCACTTTCTTTTAACTTAACAATACAACACATACACCCCTTATATATATATAACCGGCAAGAAAAAAAAAAAAAAAAAAAATTAAAAACAAAACAAAATTTATTCAAGTCTGCATGCATGCATGCAGACTTGGAGTGGGAATCCCCAACAGTGGGGATTCCCACGCCATTTGACTTTATGTCAAATCTTTTCTTTTTTTTTTTTTTAAAAATAAAACCATTGTTTTCGGAAGCTTGGCTTCCGAAAACAATGGCTGTTTCAGGCGCTTTTCAGCGCCTGACACGGCTACTGTGTTTTCGGAAGCTAGGCTTCCGAAAACACAGAATTAAAAAAAAAAAAAATTTTAATTTTTCATTTTCGGAACCGTCGGTTCCGAAAATGGTTCAACCAGTTTTCGGAACCACCGGTTCCGAAAATGCCCATGGTTAAACGGACCCCAAACTGTGTTTTATTTTACAACCCAACATCAAACCTGGTTTTTTTTTGGGAATGGACATTATTTAGGGGCTAAATCCCCTTAACATATACAGTACAAAAAAAAAAGTCAGGGTTGTTGATTTATGGCACTGCAAGTGCAGTATTAATATTGCTTTAGCCCCTCAATTCAATGATAAACAGTTCCACCTTCACTTGTTGCCACACAATACTATATTTCATATTCTTATCTTGATTTAACTTGTCTGTCACTACGCGCGATTGATGTAATTTCTCCCTTAATAAATTCAGTTTATATCAAAATTAGTAATGATCGTTTGGACTTGAAAAAGACAAATATTAGTCGAATTGATGAGTTAGATTGCCGATTAAACAGCATTTATAAAAAGTAATATATAAAATAAATAAATAAATAAATAAATAGTAATATGTGAATAAAATAATCCTACTTTTTTGAAACTATTTGGAGAACCGAAATTATTGCGGTAGATATATAATTAATTATTGATAATGGTTAGTGTCCATTTTATATGAACCCCTCCCTCCCTTCCTCCTTCAATGCATTCACCCAACCCAATACAATTAATATCATCTGAAACTATGAGAGGATTCATTACAGTTTCTTTAGTATTTTTACTGATTTTAATCAGTAGCAGCAATATATCAACAAGCAAAGCTTCCGTTCTGGACAAGATCATGGAAGCGGCAAGTTATGGAAGGATTGCAGAATCCATTGGAGAAGAAGAGTTCTTGATGGAATCCTACCCCACCAGCAGAAGCCTTGTTGATAAGCCAGAGATCGATGTAAGAAAAGCTCTCTCCGGAAATCAAACATTCTGTGACCAGCTAAAATACGCCAGCTGCGCTAGAGCCCTTAATGAAAAGGCTAATAAATGTCAGATCTACGATAGATGTAGACACAGACACAATTAGAAACAAAGGCTTATATGTATGGTTTCTTATAAACCGTCTAAATCAGACTACATGATTGTCTACTATATATTGCTGAATCAATCAGAAAGAATGTTCGTCTGCACACAGCAGCTTCAATATTTACTTTTTATTTTTTTTCTTGGTATGTGTCTGTGTGTAAATCATCTAAGTTCTTAATAAATCTCTTTTCATCCATTGGACCATTGCAAAACTGTTCTCGATATTCCTTACAGTGATTGTCAACTGGAATCTTGTCTCTCACCATATATATAATTACAATTTCACATACGTTCCTTTTTCGCCGTTCTTCTTCGTTCCTTCCAAGATTTATTGATAAGACAATTAATTATTATTCTTGTGTTCGCAAGCCAGCCATAGAAGAAGACTCTGTGTTTATAGTGTGCCTTTAATGGAAGCCAAAACGGTTAATCAAGGAGTCATTGGATTTTTTTCTTTATTTATTTTAAGGTTACTTTGGTAGAAAATTTAACTTTATTTATCAATTTGATTGTTTAACTTATGCATGTTGGATAATAATCAAGCCAAAATGACAAGCCGTAACAACAGAAATATTAACCGGTGGAAACAAACAATTAATTGTACAATGGTGTGTCATTTTCTTACTAATTTGACTTAAAATATATACTAAATAATACATTAAATTGATGAATAAAATTAATTTTATAATTTATATTTAAACGCAAAATTATACTGTTTATCCAGAAAATCATATTATATTATATCCTAGTATAGTAACAATATTGAAAACATTAGCAGAAAACGGAAGGTATTGTACTGTAGATTAATAAATTATTCCACTACAATGTTGGTTATTTATTGATGGATTCAGGTAAAATCCTTTGGATGATCCGGGTCCGGGTTACAACTCTGACCGGATCTGATATTGCTCCTGCAAGATAGAAGAGATGAGACACCGGTAACCTCTGGGGTAGACTCCGATATCTAAGTCAGTATGCTTATTGTAGATTGTGAGTTTTAAGGAAATAGAATAGTTGAATATAATGGAATGAATCTACCTCAAAAGAATACTCTCCTTTTATAGGAGGGGTGGTAGAGTTGGATTGGTATTGGAGGAGCTTACCAATCCAACTTCCAGCCAATCTGAAAGATCAATCTTAGAGGGTTCACGTGGGTAGCGCTCTTGCCCTAGTAAAACACGGGGAGTGGACTCCTAATTGGACACCACCTCTTTTCTCCTAGAATCTCTCCGCGGATCAAGGAAGCTTAATCCAAATCTGTTAAGGGGAAGTTAGGATCCGGATGTGGTAACCGGCTTCTTTAACCGGGTGAGGGTATCTGAGTCAGGACTAATGCCTAAAACCCTGCTTTAGGAACGCGTGCTCACCCACTGTCTGCCACGTACTGTGTAGCTGCAGAGACGCGGCCTTTGATTTGACTCCTAATTTTCAAATGTTGCGACCGTTCGATTTCCTACCAGAAGGATATTTAATTCGCTGATTTTGGCTCTGAGCACCATTCTGTGTTTCTTAGCATTTTCACTACCCAAAACCAATAAGTTCTCTCTTCCTTCCTCTGCTGCTTTCTGTTGCTTTTGTCTATTTTTCTTCTGTTCCATGTTCTTAGTTCTAAGGTGAAAACTTCTTGTTTGTTGGTTGGAGTTATGGGTTCTTCAAGTTATTCGTGGACTTCTTGCACTGCTCCTCGCCCTGTATCCCCTTCTGTGGAGGTGGATTCTGACGCCGCCAGGCTTTCTTCGTCGGAGTCTTCTGAGAGAACTCGTTCTGCCGGAGAGACCAGTGCACCGATATACCTCCCTGAGTCCTCTCAGGTGGCTGGGAATGTCATAGGGAGAACCCTTACCCCTAGGATATCAGAAATGGCCTCTTCCATCGCCTTCCGTGAGATACACCAATTGGCTTCCAACTACCTTTGGTTAGAAGTCTGTGAATGCCTTATCCTTGTTTCTAGCTAGAGGGTTCACCTTCCTCCACCTGGCTATTTCTCCATCTATATCCATCATGTTGTGGGCGGGTTCACCTACCCGCTCCCGGAGGGGATCTGTGCTGTATTGAACCTGTACGGGGTGTGTACAGCCCAGCTTCACCCGAATGTCATGGAAGATGTATGCGCCACGTATTGGTTATGCTGTAACCTCAGCATCCGACTGACCGGTGCCCTCTTCCGGCACATCACCACTCCTGTTCTCTGGAACACAAACAGCGACCACCTTACCATGGCTAAAGGGCCTCTCTTCCGGTTTTTTTCTGGCCTTACTTCATCGGTGAAGGGGTTCAAGAACCTGTTTTTCTTCATAAAGTTGAAGGATAGTGTTCCTTCCTTTCCCACCGCCTAGTCTTTCCAGTCGGCAGGTGAGATGCGGGGGGAGAAAGATAAGCTCTCGCCCCAGGAACAGGCTCACCTGGATCTGCTGACGGCTGTCCCGACTCAATACTGGAAGCTTCAGTATGCCACCAGGGCTTACCGCCAAAGGTTGCCATTGGCAGCGCTTGATGACCGGACCGGTCTTCCTGTGTTCTTTAATGATCCCTTAGAGGGCCGAGGTATTTATTTATACTTATTTTTGTATTTTCCTTTTGTGGCAGGGATGTCACTTGCTGATACTGTTGCAGCCTTGCGTGCCTAGAGGAGTGGATCGAAGGCATCAACTGCCGCAGCCGCACCTGTCCCAGCCATCTCTTCTGCTGGTCCACCGGATCCGGTGGATATTCCTAATGGGAGTGTGGAGCCCGTACCTGTAAATAAGAAGAGGTTCGGCGTTCCCACATCCGGTTCTGATAAAGGGAAGAAAACGTGGGTGGTATGTTCTTCTTGTTTTCTCTTTTCTTGTTTAGGTGATACTGGGTTGTGGTGCTCAATTTTCCTTGCTTCACAGGAAGTAGCGCCTTACTTCTCTGGTCCGGTAAATACCGATAGCTCGGTACGAGACATCCTTATCTCAAAATTCGACAAGGATGCCAGTCTGGCCGATCCCTTGGTACAACTAGAGCTGAGCAACGGGATGTACCTCCCTGCTGACTCCTTCCGGATGAAGAATCTGACTAACCGGAGCATCGGGACTCGGGTCCTGAGCAAGCTGTACACGTAAGTCCTGGACTTTTCCCCTCATCTTCTGGCTATATATAATTGTCTTTGTTTGTATTTATAGGCCATCCCTTTCCTCTATGAGGAGCTGAAGAGAGTGGAAGAGGCCGATCGTATCTACGATCAGAGTATTGCCGGCGCTCTAGATAGAAAAAAGCTGGAAGAGGGTTTGACTAAGGTGAAAGCGGAAGCTGAGCAGCAAAAGAAGGCTCTTGATGCTGTTGCCGCTGAGAGTGCGGCCCTTAAACACTCTCTTTAGCTGGCCGAAGCGGCCCTTGAGCAGGAGAAGAAATCCCACGAGAGCGACCGGGTGGCGGCGGAGGAGAAGCTGAAGGAAAGGACCCTCACATACGGGCGTCTTGCCTTTTTGTATGGTAATCGCATCCTTTAGATGTGCTCTGAGGTTCACCCTGATGTGTAGCAAATCTCCTTGAGAAGGAAGAGGATGCCCCCCCTGTTGTCTCAGTGCCCGAAGAAAAATCAGTCCAGCGATCCGAGGATCAGGCTAGAACGTAGGATCCTTAAACATTTTTGTAAATGTAATCATTTCCCGTAACGGGGCATTTAATGAAATGGAAAATTCTTCTTGTGATATGGTTTTACTATAGTTTCAGTATTTTTGGTGTTTGAAAGCAAACTTAATGTAAGCATTAAATGTGTTCGGAAGCGAATCTGCTTGTGACGGCTATTGATTGAAGCCGGGGTTTAAATTGTCATTCGGAATCAAATGTTTAGCTAGGACAACAATTTTACCAAAAGCGAATAAAAATGGTCAAGCATAGAAAGAATATATTCGAAAGTGAATTTCTATTAAGTATAAAGATACAGCACTAGAGCTATAGTTCCCTCTTTAAAAACCTCAGCAGGGAAAACCCTATAAGAAAAAACCGCTGCCGAGGGAAAAAGAGTGGAACATGCTTTACTGGTGATATTTTCTAAGTGCTCTTGAATTCCATGTGCGTGGAATGTCTCTTCCGTTCATGTGGCATAATTTGTACGTGGCCGGTCCTAGACCCTTATCGATCCGGTACGGTCCCTCCCATTTGACAGCTAGCTTTCCTTTTCCTTCCCTAGCTTGTGAGGCCTCCGTGTCTCGCAGCGCAAGATCTCCCGGATGGAAAACTACCGCCCTTACTTTCTTGTCATGGTATCGAGCGACTTTATTTTTGTATGCTGCCATGAGGATGAAGGCCCTCTCTCTTCTTTCCTCCAGTAAGTCCAAGTGAAAACGGAGGTTGATGTCATTTTGAGCTTCATTGTAGTAAGTCACCCGGTCACTGGGGGAGCCTAATTCCACCGGGATCACTGCTTCGATACCGTATATTGGGGTGAAAGGAGTCTCCCCTGTGGCCTGTCTTGGGGTGGTTCTGTATGCCCATAGTACGTTGTTAAGCTCATCAGCCTCTGCTCTCTTGTGCCCCTCCAACCTTTTCTTGATGCCATCACATGTGGTGCGGTTGGTAACCTCTGTCATGCCGTTGCTCTGCGGATGTGCAACCGAGCTACACCTGTGTGTGATGTGGAAGCTTTCGCAGAATTCTTTGAATTTTCTGGAGGTGAATTGGGTCCCATTATCCGTGATTATTGCGTTCGGTATGCCGAACCTTCCTAGGATGTATTCCTTCACAAAGGTCATTACTTTTTCAGGAGTGATGGTGGAGAGAGGTTCTGCTTCCACTCATTTGGTGAAGTGATTAACCGCAAATTATCCACTTCCTCTGTCTACTTGCTTTCAGCATTGGGCCCACGAGGTCGATCCCCCATGTGGAAAAAGGCCAAGCTGTTAGGATAGGCTGTTGTTCCGCCGGGGGTTGGTTGGTTTTCTTGGCGTGTACCTGGAATTGGTGATAAGCAGAGATGTAGGCGTCTGCGTCTTCTTTCATTGTTTCCCAGAAGTATCCCATGAGCATTGCTCTGCGGACTGTGATCTGGGTGGCCTGATGTGACCCGTAAATCCCCTCGTGGAGTTCTCTCAACACGTAGTTCCCTTCTTCTGGCGAGACGCACTTCATCCACGGGTAACTGAAAGACTTGCAGTAAAGCTGTTCGCCTATGATAGCATACCTAGCAGATTTCCTCGAGATTCGGCGAGCCATTGATTCATCTTCTGGTAATATTCCCTCTTTTAGGAAGTTAATGATGGGTGTCATCCAGCACGCGCTACTGTGGTCTATCGTCAGGGCTTCGTTTTGCTCCTTGCTAGGGTGTGATTGTACCTCGTATGGACAGTATAGATGTTGCCACTCTTCCTTGCTGGAGGCGGCTTTAGCGAGGTTATCCGCCAAGCTGTTGGCTTCCCGGGGTATGTTTTCTATCTTCCATATTATTCCTTGCATCTCAATCTATTTCAACAATCTCCGAACCGTGTCCAAGTATCCGTTCATGGCCGGGTCTCGCACTTCAAAGTTCTTGTTTATCTGGTTTGACACCAATCTTGAGTTGCTGAGTATCCAGACCCTGTCTGGCCCTATCTCTTTGATTAGTTCGAGTCCTTTGATCATCGCCTCGTATTCTGCTACGTTATTTGTTATTGGAAAGTCCAACTTCACTGCATAGTGGAGTCGGATCCGGTTTGGTCCTTTGATATGTATGCCTGCTCCAGCCCCTTCCTTTGACGACGCTCCGTCCACAAAGACGTCCCATTCTTCAGATGGAGGTGTTGAGTTGTGCTTGAGGTCTTTGAATTCTATTACGAAGTCTGCCAGGATTTGAGCTTTCAAGGCTTGTCTGGGTTCGAATCTGATGTCGAATTCTCCTAGACGTATCGCCCATTCCACCAATCTCCCAGATGTTTCAGGCCTTTGCAGCACCTTTCTGAGTGGGAACCATTTCTAACGATGATGGTATGAGCCTGGAAGTAAGGCCTTAGTCTGTTGGCTGCAAAAAGCAGGGCTAGTGCCAGTTTCTCAATATTGGGATATCTTGTCTCCGCCCCTCGTAGTACCTTACTAGTGTAATACACCGGATACTGCTGTCCGCACTCTTCTCTTACTAGAACCGATCTGACGGCTTCTTCAACAACTGCTAAGTATACATAAAATTTTTCTCCCGGTACCAGTCTGCTCAACAGCGGGGGCGATGTGAGGAACTGCTTCAGTTGGTCAAACACCTCATGGCACTCCTTATCCCACTTAAAGGCCTGCCCTTTCTTAAGCGCTTTGTAAAATGGCATGCATCTTTTTGCAGAGAATGAGATGAACCTTCTTAGGACGGTGACTCTTCCATTTAGCTTCTGGATGTCGTTGAGGGTCTTGGGCGGAGCCACTTCTAACACTACCTTTATCTTCTTCGGGTTTGCTTCAATCCCCCTTTGTAAGATCATGAAACCCAGGAATTTACCACCCCGTACTCTGAATATGCATTTTTCCTGATTGAGCTTGAGTCTATACTTCTGGAGGATGGAGAATGCCTCCCTTAAATCTCTGGGGTGGTCATTCAGGGTTCAGCTCTTGACAATCATGTTGTCTATGTATACTTCGACCGTTCTCCCAATCAAATCTTTAAACATACCATTCACCAACCTCTGGTAGGTGGCTCCTGCGTTTTTTAATCCGAAGGGCGTGACCTGGTAATAGTATGTCCCTTTGTGCGTTATGAAAGAGGTTTTCTTTTGATCCGCCAGGTCTATGGGTATCTGGTGATATCCGGATGACACATTAAGGCACGAATATATGGCATATCCGGCAGTCGAATCGACCAGTTGGTCAATGTTGGGCAGCGGGTAGCTGTCTTTGGGACATGCCTTGTTAAGGTCGGTGAAGTCGACGCACATGCGCCATTTTCCACTGGCCTTCTTTACCATTACTACGTTCACCAGCCATTTGGGGTATTGAACTTCTCGGATGTGCCCTGCCTCAATTAGCCTCTGGATCTCTTCCTCGATTGCCCTCTGTCTTTCCGGTGCATACTTTCGCCTCTTATGGACCACTGGAGTTGCTTCCGGGTTTACATTGAGTGAGTGTTTCATGATTTCTGAGGGTACTCCTTCTATGTCACCGATTTTCCAGGCGAATGTGCTATACTCTTCTTTTATTACTTGTATGATCTGCTCCTTGATGCCCCTGTCTAGCTCTTGGGATATCCATATGTTTCTGTCTGACGTGATTGTTAGTGTTTCCAATTTGTCCACCAGTTCTATCTTTCTTTCCTCTTCCTCCGTGCTTCTCTCTGGTTGCAGAGAAGCGAGGTATGTTCTTTGGGCTATCTGCTGGCTCCCTCTGGCTATCGCCCGTCCGGAAGCAGTGGGTATTTGCAAGGTCAGATACCGGATTGATAAGACTGCCTCTGACTCTGATAGAAATGGTCTCCCTAGTATGGCGTTGTATGCCAGTGGAGAATCTATTATGGTGAAATCTGCCTTTGTCCTCCATACGTGTTTCTCGTCCCCTATTTCCATATCCAACGTTACCTGACCTGTCACCGGTACAGTGTGTCCACTGAGGCCGACCAGTGGGGCGTGGACCGGATGGATCTGATTGGGCACTACTCTCAACTTCTCTATTGCATGTTTGGTGATGATGTTGGTTGAGCTTCCCGTGTCCACCAGGATACGCTTGACCAGGTAACCTTCGGTCTCTACTTCTATGACCAGAACATCTGTGTGGCCCGGTGCTACTCTGTTCTTCGAGAAGGGAGGGTTAGGCTTGGTGTCCTTTTCAGTTTCTTTGACTCTTTTGACCTTTTTAGCCGGCGGATCTCCTCCTGCTATTACCATAACCACTCCTTTCGTTCTTTTGGTCGGTTGGCACTCTTCATCAGCCGGTCGTTTTGGTTCCTCTTTTCCTTTCTTCTTCACAAACTTTCGGAGCCTGCCTCTCTTTATCAGCTCCTCGATGTCCTCAGCCAGGCGCTTACAGTCGTCCGTGTCATAGCCGTTTACGCGGTGGTATTTACAGAACGCTCTCTCGTCTTCTCCCATAATCTGCCCTCTCCTAGCTTCCGAGTAGGATAGGCTCTTCTTGTCTCTTCTTTTCTCAACCGCTACTAGCACCTCGCTTAGTGGCCGGTTAAGGGGTGTGAATCCTCTCGGTTGTCTGTGATCCCTCCTGTCCCTCCTGGACCGCCTATCTTCTGATCTACTATCTCCTTCTTTATTGTGCCGGACCGGTGCACCCACTTCGTCTAGTTCTATGAAAGTCTTTGCCATAGAGATCATCTGGGTTATATTTTGGGGCTTCCTCAGGACCAGGTCTGCCCTTAGTCTTTTGTTAGTTGTGTTGGAGATCAGTGCTTCTAGAGCCGTATTGCTAGGTTGAATCGGTCGACGAATTCTCGGAGGGACTCTCCTTGCCTCTGTTTTACATCGTGCCAGGTTCTACTAGCTGTTCCGGTGGGGACCGAACCATAGAACTTGGTGCAGAATTGCTCCCTGAGCTGTTCCCAACTATTGATTGAGGTCGGTTCTAGCATTTCGAACCAATACGAAGCCGGACCCACCAGTGTTGATGAGAATAATCTGCACATTAATCCCTCATTGGCCCCAGCTATCTCCACCCTATTTTTGTAGTTTCTAGAGTGGACATAGGGGTATGTTTTCTCATTATAATTCTTGAAATTCAGCTGTTTGAATTTGGGATCGCATGGCATGTTCAGGATCCTCCGCTTTCTAACAGAGGTTCTTGTATGGGCACTGAGAATCGGGAGAAGTAATGTTTGAATAATGCCATCATCTTTTGGTCGTCCGCTCCTTCTAGCGTAGGTGTTGCTGTTTGTGCTGGAGGTGGGCCCAACATGTACCCGTGGGTAGGATGATAGCTAGGCGGGGGCATCTGGACCAGGGTCTGGAAGTTGGGTAGCCTGATTTGTGACATCGTTGGAGCCGGTGGTGCCCCCATCATTGTATGCTGGGTTGTGAGTTCCCCATATCCAGGAAAGATCATGTTTGGCTGATTTATCTGCCTGGCGTCTCCTAAGAAGGCGTGTACTAGGTTTGTCGTTGGTAGGGCCATGGTGTACTCTGGTAGTGGGAAAAGGTTCATAGCCATTCCCGTTCCCAGGCTGTCAATTCCTGTGATCAGAGGAGACGTGCTGCTGCTGATGGTTGGTCCAACCATACCATAAATTTGAATTTGAAGAAACGCCTGCCTCAAGTCTCTGGCATCGGCGGGGCTCAGGTTGCTGGCTATGCGATTGATTACCGCTGCCTGGGGAGATATGGATGAGTTCAACGTCGCCGGTGGAGTTGTTGTGGTTGTGAGAGAATCATCACCCAAAGTGTCTGAAGTCATGTTAGCAGAACTTGAATTCATGATCATTCGTTCCATGTTCACCGCACCAAATGATGGATTCAAGTAAAATCCTTCGGATGATCCGGGTCCGGGTTACGACTCTGACCGGATCTGATATTGCTCCTGCAAGATAGAAGAGATGAGACACCGGTAACCTTTGGGGTAGACTCCGATGCCTAAGTTAGTATGCTTATTGTAGATTGTGAGTTTTAGGGAAATAAAATAGTTGAATAGAATGGAATGAATCTACCTCAAAAGAATACCCTACTTTTATAGGAGGGGTGGTAGAGTTGGATTGGTATTGGAGGAGCTTACCAATCCAACTTCCAGCCAATCTGAAAGATCAATCTTAGAGGGTCCACGTGGGTAGCGCTCTTGCCCTAGTAAAACACGGGGAGTAGACTCCTAATTGGACACCACCTCTTTTCTCCTAGAATCTCTCCGCGGATCAAGAAAGCTTAATCCGAATCTGTTCAGGGGAAGTTAGGATCCGGATGTGGTAACCGGCTTCTTTAACCGGATGAGGGTATCTGAGTCCGGACTACCGGATGGGCACCGGACCGGATGTCATCATTTATTAATAGAAATATCAATCTACAAAAAAAAAAAAAAAAAAAAAAAAAAAGTAATAGATAGTGTAAAAGGAAGGAAAAAAACATATATTATTCTCTTGGTATTTCTAACGAAATTAAATCATTGGGTAATTCATGCTTTAATAGTTGATTGGAGAGGTAAGAAGCTACTTCATAAACAAGGTTTCGGATTTCATGCTACATTAAAAACAAAAAAATACTACATTGAAAAAAAGAAAACTTGTTCGAAGAGCTTCAACTCTTATCATAGATTTATTTCATCCCGAATTGCCTAGACAAAAATAAAAAAGTATTATATCTTTGTTTGATGATCTTCTCCCAATTCCATCTCTTAAATTTGTGTGCTTTTTGTTTAATATTTCTTATTGTACAAAGTTTGATAGAAAAATCCTATTTAAAAGAACCTATTCGCTTAAATTTATTTTATTTATTATTTGTTCTAAAAGAAAATAGATATAGAAGTGTTTGATTAGGATTAGAAAATAGCCAATGATTGTTATTTTACAAGGAATCGGTTGTTATTTCTTATAAGTAGTAAAATACTATCTTTCATAAATTTTATGAGTATTTAGTTATCCTAATAAAACAAAAATCACCAAGGTAACTAAAGTTCGGAAAAAATGGAGAAACCGAAAAACTTCAATTGCACAACGTTGTCTTCTTATGTGATAGGTGTTTGTTTTTTGCCCTCTTAATACAATCTAATTAACTAAGCAATTCAATGACGGGGTTAAAAAATGGTCTAAAATCACAATAGAATTAACTAAAATACGACAGAACTTTTAACATTGATGATAATGGTATTTATCATCTCTATTTTTTGTTAATTTGTTTTATATAGGCATAATTATAAAACTTGTTCTAGGCTGATTTTAACCGTAATTTCTGGACATACAGTTAGAAGGTGAATTATAGGATCCAATTGAACATCTGGCAAGGGTCAAGATCCGGATCAAATTTGTGTGGTTGAGTTATAAGATGTTTAAAAATGTTGACCAAGTCTCCTAGTAAACTCATATTGACTTGGTCAACTCTTGTCTTCAACTTGTGTCGTACGCCGGTGGCGGCTATTTGTCAATGGCAGAGTGAAGACTTGGACCTCTTAATTGAAGTTTTGCAGCACAAAAAAGCATCACAAAGTAATACCATAATCATCATGCTCCCCTCCGCCTTGTTCCTTTTCAGCCTCCTCCTTTGCACCTCCGCCGTCAACAGCCAGTCTTCTCCTCCTCCTTCTGAACCAATACTTCTCGATTGCGGCAGTACTTCATCTTCTTCCGAATCAGAAGATGGCCGCACCTGGCATGCCGATTCCAATTCCAGATTCCGATATTCCACCTCTGCAAATTCATCAGAAACTTCAGCCACCGAACCAGACCCAACTATTCCTTCCCATATACCTTACATGACAGCAAGAATTTCACTGTACAAATTAACTTATGCCTTCCCCATCTCTCCTGGTCCCAAGTTCATCCGCCTCTATTTCTATCCTGCTACATACAAATCCACATCCACATCCACTACTTTCAACACATCCAACTCCTCCTTCACTGTCACTGCCAACAATTTCACTCTTCTTAAAAACTTCAGCGCCTCTCTTCGTTTACTCGATTCCAGGCCTGAACAACGAGTTGCTTTTTTAATCAAGGAATTCATTGTTACTGTGCAGGAAAATCAAACTCTCAACATAACCTTTACCCCATCTCCGAAATCTCTTGTTTTCATTAACGGCATAGAAATAGTTCCTATCCCTGATAAAAGATATGGATTATCCCTATAAACTTTTAAACTACAACAGTCAATTTCATTTCGATAAGACTACTGCTCTTGAAACTATTTACAGACTGAATGTTGGTGGTGGTAGAGCAAACGATACAGAATTGTTTCGGACATGGAGCGATGACACGGATTATATCGCTGGTGTACCTGGATATGTGCATAACTCCTTGGGCACTCAAATCAAATACACACTGACAACGCCTTCTTATACAGCACCAGAGGTTGTTTACACAACTGTACGAACAATGGGTCCGTATCCTAAGGTTAATCTGGGACACAACCTCACTTGGAAATTCCTAGTTGATTCTGGGTTTTATTATCTTGTGAGGCTACATTTTTGTGAGACTGAAAAATACGTTAATAATACACACCAACGAGTATTTTTCATATTCATCAATAGCATGACAGCCGACGAAGCTTTCGATCCTTTTGACCATACTAAAGGGAATGATATTCCGGTGTACCAAGATTACATTGTTAATGTGCCAGAAGGAAGCCAAAGAAAGCAGGAGTTGTCGCTGGCGCTTCACCCCAGATCAGATGTCATTTTTGCTGATGCACTCTTGAACGGCCTTGAGATTTTCAAGTTGAACAAATCAAACGGTGATCTCTCTGGACTCAATCCCGTACTACCTACGCCACTAGAACAACCTTCACCCTCAAGGGATAAAACACAGAGTAAAAGCAGAATTTTACCAATAATTGGTGCTGTGTTAGGGGGTGTATTCATTTTATCTCTTGTTATATTTTTCTTTGTCTATCGGCTGAAGGCAAAAGGGAAGGACACCCGGACTGCCCACCACAAGTCTATATGGTACCCATTCTCCTACACATCCACCTCCACTGCTACATCTGCCCTGTTACTGCCAACAGATCTTTGTCGTCAATTTACAGTGCCTGAAATCAGAACAGCGACAAGAAATTTTCATGATGAAAATGTTGTTGGGTCTGGAGGTTTTGGTACGGTGTACGAAGGCTTCATCGAGAATGGGTCAATCCCGGTTGCCATCAAACGGCTTGATTCATCATCGAAACAAGGTATCCGTGAGTTCCATACTGAGATTGAGATGTTGTCCAAGCTTCGCCATGCTCATCTCGTATCCTTGATTGGATACTGTGACGATGAAGATGAAATGATCCTTGTATATGAGTTCATGGACCAAGGCAACCTTCAGGATAATATGTATAAAGCAAAGAAAATCCCTCTCCCATGGAAGCTAAGGCTGCAAATCTGTATTGGTGCGGCAAAAGGGTTGCATTACCTACATACTGGAGCAAAGCACACCATCATCCACCGAGATGTGAAGTCATCTAACATTCTTTTGAATAGCAATTGGGTGGCTAAGGTTTCAGATTTTGGGTTGTGGAAAACAGGTCCTACTAGTGAATCCCAAACCCATGTGAGTACTTTTGTTAGAGGTAGTTTTGGGTATCTTGATCCTGAATATTACCGCAGAAGACAACTCACCGAGAAATCAGATGTGTACTCATTTGGGGTGGTACTACTAGAAGTAGTACATGCTCGGCCACCTATAGTCTCGACAGAAACAAAAGAACAAGTGAACTTAGTTGAGTGGGCAAGAAAATGCTCTAAGAAAGGAACCATCAATCAAAATATTGACCCACAGTTGAAAGGCGACATAGCAACAGTTTCATTGAACAAGTTCATGGAGATTGCTGAGAGTTGTGTTCGTGAGAAATCTACAGAAAGGCCAACAATGGGTGATGTTGTATGGCGCCTTGAATTTGCTTTGCAGCTTCAGGAAACAACCGAGAAAAATGTGGATGATGGTGATGATGTCAATGATGACACGCAGAAAAGCTCATTTCCAGCTTACGGAAGAGTGATTAACACGGACGATGAAAACCTATTCACATCTTCTAGCGCACCAATACTAGGTTCAAGGGCTACCTTGAGTATTAGTGAGAGTAGTATTAGCAACAATGATTATGACGGGGCAAGACCAGAGAATGTGTTCTCTGAAATAATGAATCAAGATGGACGTTGATATATCATGTCATCCACATATTCCTTATTTTTTATAAAGAGGAAGCATTCATGAATCAAATTAATTTTGTTGTGAATTCTATTGTATATTAGCAGTGAAGAAGAAAAATTTATAAAGGAATAAAACCTTCATAATTGGACTGTAGATGCCGAAATAGTTCTTCCTTAAGTGAACCCGGGAGTAGACGGGCCCCATTGTATTTGTCTCAATATGGATATGAATTGAAGCGAAAAATTCAATTGTGCTTCTAAGGGATCAAGTGAAAATTTTTCCAAATTGCTGACAGTAATTTGCAAAATAAACCTGGCCTAATCATTCAACATCCTAATTAGCCAAAAGCAGTCAATTGAGCTAGTTTCTTTCCCTCTATAATATGAATTTTAACTATAACCAGCAGCTGGAATCAACACCCATCAGTTAATTGGAAGCCAAAGGAATCGAAACCATCAGTAAAACTCAATAGTTCATCATTCAATTATGCTCAAAAACCAACCACAACAATCGACAATCATTAATTCCTGGTTCCCGAGTAAATCCGAAAATATTATTAATTATCAAAACTATTCCATTACAATCTACATTATAGCCTATTTATAGGCAAACTATTATAAATATAATAAAATTCCTGAATAATCAAAACTTCTAAATAGACTAAACTTCCTAATTAGATTAAATAAAAAAAATACTAAATAAATTAAAATACAAACAAAATAGGAATCCTTAGAATAAAATCTATTCCTAATCCAAATTAGAAAATAATTAAAATAAAGATATAATTTAAAATATATCTTTAATTTATTTCCATTATAAGTAACCGATTCCAAGTTAAATTACTGATCCTTTATATTACTTGTAGCCTACATCATTAGACCTTGAAGGTGACTACAGGTGAAGTCGTACCCTGAAATTTGATTGGCTATAGCTGCTTTGTGAGTAGTGCATAGTCCGATCCAATGTCAAATTTAAAAATCTCTAGAATTGGATTGGAATTCAGAGATTTGCATAACTAAATCTACGATTTGATGAATAAATATCCAAAATTGGATTGTCCCAATAATTTCGTTCTACTCCAATTCGGGTTAGTCAAATCTGGTTTCAATCCTATTGGTGTTAGGATTTGGGCTTCACTCCAGTCCAATCCAAATACATAAAATAAATAAAAAATAGATATTTTTTTTTATACAATTTCAAATAAAAACTACAAATTCAAATAACATCTACCAAAATATCATAAATTAAGTTGGCTTAGAGGTTAAATATATTGTAAAATTTTTAAAATTAAATAATATCTTTATATATAAAATATGAATTTAATACTAATAAATTCTCCATTTTTTTAGTCCGGTTCTACATAAATTTTGTCCAATCTTGTGCAGTTTTTTTTAAAAAAGTGAACAATGCAATCCAATTATGGATCTTTTTTCTCAAATATTGGATCTGGTCTAATACATTCGGTTCTCATGTTGAACCCTATTTATGAGACTGAGAAAGCTGAGAAAGATCGTTTTCTTTGGCCGGAGAGAACAAATTTATAAACGAACAAAGAACAGATATATCAAGGTATTATAGTAAAATTTACATTTAATGATCGAGTCTAATTGAATTATGTCATAATGAGTCCCTTTAGTCCTGATTTTTAATTCCTTTATGAAAAAAAAAAACATAGATATAAAAAAATATTCAAACATGAAACTTGATAAAAAAAAAAAAATTGAATTGAATTTTGTTAAAATTTGTGATTCACTGTGTAAACTTTATTATATATAATTTTTTACATACGTCAATTTAATTTCATCAAATTGTCAAATGATATTTCCTGTTTAATTCTGTTACTATTTTACTTAAACAACCTCAATCATCTCTACTTCCCGTCGCTCAACAAATAAAAGTTCCTATAGGGATAACAGGCTGATCTTCCCCAAGAGCTCACATCGACGGGAAGGTTTGGCACCTCGATGTCGATATAATATTGGATATTAAAGAGACTTGATCTTTAAACTTTCGTCCAGAGAAAAATGCAACACCAGAATGAATCTTAGTTCTCTCGTTTTATTAGTTAGTTATTATTTCTCTCTCTCTCTCTCTTTTTTTTTCTTTTTTTTTTTCCTTTTTTCTTGTAGTTCGTTTTGGGAATTGTCACAGTTTTGTCTTTCTCATTTCCTTAATAATTTATTTGAGATAATCTTGTACGGGTAAGCAACAATTAAGATCCCTCATCCCTTTTATGTAAAGATATTTAGTGAAAATCAAAATTGAGTCTCCTCACACAAACGTAGTCGGAGTTGTGAACCAAACTATAGCTCGTAGGTTTCTACTTCTCTTTCAGACTACCTAATGACACTTCTAGTTTCCTTAAAAAAAGCACTTAGCGTAATTTTATTCTTGTTCTTCTTTTCCATTTAATGCTTATAGTACAATTTTTATTTTTACTCCATAAATTTATTCACCACGAGCTAGACAACTTGAATATGATAATACTAAATATTCAAGTAAAATTGTCGTTTCTAAAGTCAAAAGCAAGCTCTTGATCACAGTAATGATGATCACCATAATACTTGATACAGAGCTGATAGCAGATCACTTTTTGAGCCAAATGGAGAAGAAGAAACAGGCTCACAGGTCCAAGAAAGCAAATAAGAAAGCTGAATAGGGTTTTTTGTTTGCTTATTATGATTCCTATCTAAACTACAAAAGAGGGATATTATGTATACACAAATTAGGAGATAATAACAATATTCAAAATACAATATTTCTAAGTAGAATTATCTTTTCTTAACCTCATCATTGTCAATTTTGTTATTTCGGAATTTATTCTTTTACTTGTTTATTTTGGATTAGTTTTCCTTTCTTATCAAGGGTTGCGTTTAACACCCTATATAAGTGTTTTTGTTTATTTTGTTAAAGGAATACTTCAATTTTGATAATAGATTACAAACTTTTGTTCTTCAATTGCTTCTGGATTACCTAGGAATTAATCGTTAATTTATTTCTATTATTTCACACGATTTTCCTGCATTAATAATGAACTTTGAAAATTATAGATTGAAATATATAGTATTTTAATTAATATCTATGGTATATAATTTCAATTTTCATGATTGATTGTCTATCTAATTTATATTGTTCTATGTTTTGTTTCCGTTTATAACTTCACTTCATTAGTTTCTAGGCTAAACAATTATTAGTCCATATATTTTTACGTATTACACTAGTTAGTCCATATATAAATTTTAAGATCCTTAAGTTTTGTTTCAATGAATTTTTTAGTCTTCTCTTTTATTTTTGCTTATAAAAGGACAAAATTACCCTTGGTTATAGGCAACAATTTATCTTTTAGTTTTAAATTTAATTAAAATATTTCTAATAAATTTTTTTATAATATATACACCAATATTTCTATTAGTTATAAAAAAAAATTATTTCTATTATTTATTCTCTGTAATATATATTATACTTTTTATTCGTTTAATATAAGATCTATAAATTAACAATAAATGTTTTATGAATCTTGTTAATTATTTTAAAATGATATCTTGTTGTTTATTAATGTGATCTACAAGATATATTAGAAATGAAAGTTTGAATTTATAATTTTATATAGTTCTATTCCTAATTTTATAATTTTTAAAATATTTTTTTATTTAGTTATTTCAATTAAACAAGCTCTATGCTTAGAGTTTACTCATAATTATATAAAATTTAATAAATTAATTAATCAATATTAATAATATTAATATATTGGAGTTGATGCATACCGTCTATCAAATTTTCTTGCATTATATCCATCTGTAATATGGCAATGTGGGATATCTTATAGGAACAATTATATGTGAATGCTTATACTCGATGATAGAAAAAGAAAATGCTTGTGTGTGTGTGTGTGTGTTTTTTTTTTTTTTTTCCTTTTACATATATATCCTAGCATTATGTTGTTTTCAGTTTATGGTTCTTGGTTTTGGTTCTGTATTTGCTCTAGTTCTTGATTGATATTTGACTAAAGATTGATTCTGGAGATTTTATTATTTGCTGCAGAAGGTTTAAGTTCGAATTGTTTGGTTGAACTGTGAGTAGTTAAGGTTGTAATTAATTAATTGAAGTATGCTAGCTTTCAATATTGGAAAGTTTTGGTTTTGTGGTTATATTTCCCTCATCATATATATTTTTGTCCATGTTTGATTGAAAATGTATTTTTATGGAGTGCTAATTCTAAAATTTTTTGCATTGGAAGGGGAATTTGAAACCCTTTAATAGCCTTTTGTGACTACTTTCCCATATCTTTTTTATTGGTTTATCATATTTGGTTACTATTGGAATCCACATCTTGTTGGTCTGGTATATTACTTCAACTTTTGTTACTAACTAAGCGTGTGTGCACATATATTTTGTGGAATGTGGGGTTTGAAATTTAAAATATTAGAGGTGACTTGATTGGATAATTTCGGTCAGTAATTTATATTTCCATGAGCTTTAGCGTATTATACTACTACCAATATATTTAGGGTAAAAATCATCAATAATAGATGAACTTTCACCTTACTGACATAATTGTACATAAACTTCAAAATTAGACATAAAAGTATATCAACTTATCAACCCGCTAACATTAATGTCAAAATTACCGTTGACTGTCAAAAATGTCGTTGACCACTCCAGGAACCGGTCAAAAACGATGACGTGATGGTTTTCAAAATGATGACATGGCAGTTTTCACCGGGTTCTAGCGTGGTCAACGGTATTTTTCATGTTCAACGGTAATTTTGACTTTCATGTTAGCGGGTTGCTAAGTTGATGTACTTTTATGTCTGGTTTTGAAGTTCATGTACCATTATTTTAGTAGGGTGAAAGGTTTATGTACCATCGATGATTTTAAGCCAATATATTTAGTATGAATTTAAACTTTATACCTCATTTTCAGGATTTTCTAATCTAGCTAAAATATATCATGTACAACACCAAACCTGGAAAAGAGGATAGTTTTTTTTTCTGAAATTTCAGATCTAAGGAAAAAGTTTTGCAAGCATATGCGTAATAATAAAATAATTAAAGCTGTGGCTTCCAATAACAAGCAAAATATATTTTGCGTCTCAAGTTCAAAAAAATGGCAGCCAAACTCGGAGTTTTATATGAAATTCCAAATCTAAGAAAAGATATAAAGCCATGAATTCCTCAGTACACAAAAGCATCTGATGCAGCGGAAACTCGAACAAGGATACTAAATTCCGTTGATCGCGCACGATCCCGGAAATTAGCCTTCTACTAATTGAATTTCGCAAAATTCACAAAAGCAGAGTAAAGGAATTAATTCTGAATTTTTTTTTTAAAATCAAAACGGTTTACAATTGAGAAATAATGGCCTATCTATCGACTACAAACAAACCATTCCAAAATAAGAAACCTCAATCCTAAACAGAGCTCTAACCAAACTAGGAAACGAAAACAAAAGAAGGAAAAGAAAAAGCAAAACCGAAAACTTTCCGAAATAGGCCAAAAATCAGTAAATCGCAAAATTGAAGGCCTAAACGATGTTTTTTGGCCTAAATCGTTGGCCCGTTTCCAATAAAATTAGGCTCAAGAATCACTAAAATCGGACCATTTTTCAGAAAATACTATTCATTGTAAAATTTAGCCAAAAAAGCTAAAGCTTGCTCCTCTACATCATTCTCCCCTTGCAGAAAAGAATTCGCCCACGAATTATCATCGTCGGAGGAATCACCCACATACGGAATCAGGTGCTTGACATTGAATACATCAACAGTACTAATGTGGCTAGGCAACTTCAACCGATAAGCATTGGGATTAATTTTCTCCACAATCTCAACAGGACCAATCTTTTTGGCCGACAATTTGTTATAATGCCCAACAGAAAATCGATCTTTGGTCAGAATGGCCCAAACAAAATCACCAACTTCAAATTCCACCAAACGACGCTTCTTATCCGCAGCCCTTTTATATCTTGCAGCAGCGTGTTCCAGATTAGTACGCACAATGTGATGTAGGGATTGCAATTCAGCCACAAAAGTTTCCGCCTTTCCATACACTCGGGTCTTGTTGGGAAGAGACAAAAGATCAAGGGGGCCTCTTGGGACAACTGAATATACCACAGCGAAAGGACTGAACCCCGTGCTTCTGTTGGCAACTCGGTTATGTGCAAACTCAGCTTGGCACGATTTCTGATCCCAACTCTTCACATGTTCCCCCACCATACATCGCAGCATATTACCGAGAGAACGATTGACTACCTCTGTTTGGCCATCAGTCTGTGGATGGTATGCACTGCTGTAGTTCAATTGGGTGTTAACAAGCTTCCACAAACTTCGCCAAAAGTGACTAAGAAACCTGGTGTCACGATCAGAAACAATGGACTTAGGAAGCCCATGTAGCTTTTAAACCTCTTTAAAGAACAACCGAGCCACGTTCATTGCATCCGTTGTTTTTTTGCATGGAATAAAATGCACTATTTTGGAGAACCGATCTACCACAACAAAAATAGAAACACTGCCCCGCTGAGTCTGTGGCAGCCCCAATACAAAGTCCATGCTGATTTCTTCCCATGGTTGAGAGGGAATAGGCAAAGGCAAGTACAAACCTGCATTAGTGGCTGCCCCTTTAGAAACTTGACAAATCCGACAACGCTTCACATATTTATCCACTTCTTTACGCATGGATGGCCAAAAGTAATTGGTTTGAACCAACTGCAAAGTTCTATCTCTTCCCACATGCCCTTCGCCATGAACTTCTTGGATAATTTTTAACCTCAAACTACAATCAGGAATGCATAGTTGGTTCCCCTTAAAGAGAAACTCCTCACATTGATGAAACTCTGATGGCTCCCCTCCTTGAATTTTCTAAACAATGGCTGCAAAGTAAGGGTTAGAATCATACAATTCAGCAAAAGATGCAAAACCTGGTACTTCAACGGAGAGGCAAACAAGCAGCCCCTTTCTCCTACTTAATGCATCAGCCACCTTGTTGGACACACCAGATTTGTGCTTCACCACAAAAGTAAATTGCTGAAGATAAGCCACCAATCGAGCATGCCTGGCAGAAACCTTATCTTGGCTGTGTAAATGCCTTAAGGCCTCATGATCAGTAAATAGTACAAACTCCCTTTGGAAAAGATAATGATGCCAATGTTTGACTGCTTGAACCACTGCATAAAACTCCACATCATATGTACTGTAATGAAGCTTTGCGCCAGATAGTTTTTCACTGAAATAAGCAACTGGTTTATGGTTCTGACTAAGCACAGCTCCAATGCCTAACTTTGAGGCATCCGAATGCAACTCAAACGGTTGTTGGAAATCTGGTAAGATGAGAACGGGGGCTGTAACCAATCTTTCCTTAATCCGCTGGAATGCTGCCTCAGCTTGTTTAGTCCACTCAAACTTCCCACTTTGCTTCATACATTCCGTAATTGGGGCCATTATGCTACTGAAATGCGTAATAAATCACCTATAAAACGAGGCTAGCCCATGGAAGCTTCTCACATCAGTAATAGAACTGGGTCTAGGCCACTTTTTAATCGCCTCCACCTTGGCTTCATCTACTTTTAAGCCCTCTATAGAAATAATATATCCCAAAAACAAAACACTAGGGGACATAAAAACACACTTTTTTAAGGCTGCATACATCTTTTCCCTTCTTAACACTACCAACACTTCTCTCAAATGCTGGACATGCTCCTCCTCACTAGCACTATAAATCAGAATGTCATCAAAGTAAACCACAACAAATTTCTCAATGAAGGGTCTCAACAACTGGTTCATGACTCTCATAAAAGTGCTAGGTGCATTAGATAACGCAAACGGCATAACCATCCACTCATACAGCCCTTCCCTAGTTTTCAATGCGGTTTTCCACTCATCTCCGGGTCTTATACGGATATGATAATAACCACTCTTTAAATCTAGCTTAGTAAAAACAGAAGCCCCACTGAGTTGGTCTAACAAATCATCCAAACGAGGGATAGGAAACCGATACCTGATGGTTATTTTGTTGATGGCTCTGCTATCCACACACATCCACCAACTGCCATCTTTTTTTGGAATTAAGAGGGCTGGAACCGCACAGAGACTCAAACTCTCCCGGATGTAGCCCTTTTGCAATAGCTCTTCAACCTGCCTCAACTCCTCATGTTCTGCTGGGCTCATTCTGTAATAGGGATGATGTGGAAGGACTGCACCAGGTTCCAAGTCAATCTAATGCTGAATGTCACAAAGAGGTGGTAACCCTGTAGGAAGATCTTCCGGGAACAGATCTTGAAAATCACTCAGAACGGGTTTGATCTGCTTAGGAACGTCAACTTCTTTCTTAACTGTTTTTCCCACCAGTGCATACACAACCTCATTCCCCTTTACTTCCTCCTCAAACTGTGACAAAGATAGCAATACAACATTACCAGCTCCAGTATTATTCCTGATTTTGTCCTTCTTCGGAACAAGAGTAATTTTCACCCCTTCAAACACAAAGGTGTGAGTGTTTGCCTTTCATTGATGGGTCACATCTCTATCAAACTGCCAGGGTCGTCCCAATAATAGATGGCATGCATTCATCTCTACAACATCATATGTTACTTCATCCTTATACTGAGACCCTATAGAAAATGGAACTACTGCCCTCTTGGTCACCGACACCTCTCCCCCTTGTTTCAGCCACGCTAACTTGTATGGTTTGGGATGCTTTTCGGTCACCAATCCCAATTTTCACACAGCTTCAGTTGCCACAATATTCTTACAGCACCCTCCATCAATCACTAGCTGCACACCTTTCCTTTAATGGTGCAAGTGGACTGAAAGATGTTACTTCTGAGCCACTCATCATCAACAGCTGCTCGGGGTGTTAAACACAAACGATGCACCATTAAAGTAGTGCATGTATCACCAGTCACAACCTCCTCTTCAATCTCCTCTTCCTCATCTGACGCTGTATTTTCAAACTCTCCAGAATCCGCCTCTACACCTTCATCCGCCTCTACCATCATGGCCCTCTTCCCAGCCTTCTTGCACTCAGATTGCCTATGCCCCAACTCTCCATAACCAAAACACTTCATGGTACTGCTCTGGCCAGTCCTCCTAGGGGCAGCTTCAGGGGGTTTTATCGGAACCGTCTCTATAGTCTTCTTGCCGCCTTTACTACTAGAAAAGCCATAACTAGGGCGTAGCAACCTTTTCTCTAGCCTTAAGGCTCACTAATGCGCCTTAGATACATTTAATGGGTCAAAATCGTTAACTATATCTCTAATCTGCTTTATCAACCCTCCGATATACCTGGATACCAACTAGTCATCGGACTCCATAATATCACTCCTCGCTATCAATTGATACAATTCTGTTGTATATTCATCAACTGAGCAACTACCTTGTCTTAAATTCTGCAATCTTTGATACATTAATCGCTGAAAATTTAAGGGCAGAAAGTAGCTCTCATCTATTTCTTCATCTTTTCCCAAGTAACGATTTTTGGCTTACCCATCCGTAATCGGGCCTGTTTAACCTGCATCTACCAGGCCATCGCTCGATCCCGAAGTCTAGTCACAACTAGCGAGACTCTTTTATTTTCTGGAACTCCCTTGAAATCCAAAACCTCCTCCACGGCTGCCAACCAATCAAGAAATTCCTCCGGTTACAGAATACCTCGAAACTCAGTAATTTAGGTTCTCAATCCAGATTCCCAACGCCTATCCTCAACCACTGGCTGACGTCTACGCTGTTCGTAAACTCCCTCATCCGAATCCTCTTCCTCTTCCTCTTCCTCTAGTACACCGAACAGATTCTGAAGATTAGGGCTTCGTCTGTGTCATCTGTTTTCTCCCAATTGAGCCGCAAACAGCTCCTCTATTCGTTCCGCCAATCGATCCATCATGGTTTCCATCCTCTATTCCATCATATTCGTAAGGCATTGCTCGACCCTCTACTCTAATCGATTCAGATCGTCCTGACCCGCGACCTCATCAACCTATCGCTCTCTCCTCCACGGCATGATGAGGGTTAGGGACTAGGAATTCGGCTCTGATATCAACTGATGCAGCAGAAACTCGAATAAGGATACTAAATTCCGTTGATCGCGCATGATGCTAGAAATTAGCCTTCTACTAATTGAATTTTGCAAAATTCACAAAAGCAGGGTAAAGGAATTAATTCGGAATTTTTTTTGAAAATCAAAACTGTTTACAATTAAGAAATAATAGCCTATTTATAGGCTACAAACAAACCATTTCAAAATAAGAGACCTCAATCCTAAACAGAGTTCTAACCAAACTAGGAAACGAAAACAAAAGAAGGAAAAGAAAAAGCAAAACCGAAAACTTTCCGAAATAGGCCAAAAATCAGTAAATCGTAAAATTGAAGGCCTAAACGACGTTTTTTGGCCAAAAAGTGGACATCACAGCCAAAGGCTATGAGTTTGAATCGTTGGCTCGTTTCCAATAAAGTTAGGCTCAAGAATCACTGAAATCGGACCATTTTTTGGAAATTACTATTCATTGTAAAATTTAGCCAAAAAAAGCTAAAGCTTGCTCCTCTACATCAGCATCCCTCGTCAATCCCAAAATCAAAAACAGAATTAAAAAAAACCTAATTCGCATATCATGTTTTAGTTGCATCTCGTAGTCTTAGCTCTTCTATATGCATCCACTTTTTTCAATAAATCAAATTCTACTCCATTCTTTACCAGTAATTTCATATCCTCCTCCCTTTGAAGCAATTTCTCCATACGAGTTTCAACATCTCTTTTTATACCAAACGACCCAAAAACTCTCCAAAGAACAAAGGAGAGAACACATTGATGGAATGCATGATCTCTTGCAAGCGGGCCTACTTGAAATTGGTTGAATTGAAGAGGAGAAATAATACTAACTACACATGCTCTATACGATCTTTTTGTGTTGCTCATCTTGCATGTGTTAGAGGTTGTTTGGATGTCATCCATTACAGGAACATTTTGTTCAAAATTAAGTAGGTAATGAACTAAATTGATGATTTTGTGAGTTAGAGGATTAAATTGACTTCTAAGAAATTTTGTAGGGGCAATTGCACATAAGGTTTGCTGTTACATTATAACTGTAAACTGCATGTTTTTTTTTTATCTTTTCTTCATCAGACTCAACTGCGGTTCGAAACACAACGTTTAGATCAATAAATTGATGATAACAGATTTTATAGGTGTACATTTTGTTCTTAAATGTCTAAGAAAAAAGAAAACAAATTAACATAGACTACAATTAATAAAAAAAGATAAAGACAAGAAATTTTACTGTATTTTTGGTACACCACATCATCCGTGTACACCTCACTTGTCAACCAATGAAAAAATAAAAAGGTATAAATTAATTTATTAATTTATTAATAAATTAATTAATTAATATTATCCCTTACGGAGAGTGTTTTACTCAAAATTAAGCAGTTGAGAGACTAAATTAACGATTCTGTGAATAGGGAGAATATATTAATTTTTAAGAAACATTTTAGGGCGAATTGTGCTTAAGGTATGCTTTTACATTATAACCCTAGCTGGAATTTTCTTTTTCTACATTTTCGTCACCAAACTTAATTGTGTTGTTCACAACATAACTTCAACCATGTTGATAATAAATGTATAAATTAATAAATGATAATAAGAGATATTACTTATACTTTTTTTTTTAATATTTTCGATCGTAATTAAGGGTGTAGTATATGGGCTGAAGGAGACTTTTTGGTTCTATTGTTGCTATTGAAAACCACTAAGGGCAAAATGTATTGTATTGATAATTAAGAGTGTTTACATACAAGTGAAAACCCTAACCCTACAAGGACTGTAATACAACTTTATACAATTGTAAAAATACAATATTGGTCCTCTCTCTATCACCCTCCCTCAAATTGCTGCGCAGAGCAAGAAATCGATCTTTTAACAGGGGCTTGGTAAGGATGTCTGTAACCTGATCTGATGTGGGTATATACCGAACTATGAGATGCCGTTTGGACACTTTATCTCGAACAAAGAAGAAATCAACTTCAATGTGTTTACTGCATTGGTGAAAGATGGGATTAGCCGTCGAGTATGTACCAGAAATATTATCACACCAAAGTTGCGGGGCACATGGAAGGTGAAAGCCGAGCTCGCGGAGCAGGATCTGAAGCCAACAGATTTCAAAGGCGCCGGTGGCTAAAGCCTGATATTCGGCCTCAGTGGAGGACCGAGCAACGGACTGCTGTTTCTTAGAGCTCCAGGAGATGGGATTGCGGCTAAGATAAATCACATACCTCATGGTGGACTTGCAATCATCTAGGCTACTGGCCCAATCAGCATCACTGAACCCTCGCAAGGTAGGACGGGAGTCTCGGTGGAGGAAAATACCATGGCTTTATGTATGAGTGAGATAAAGAAGCAGTCGTTTGACGGCCTGCCAATGAGCAACTATGGGAGCATGCATAAATTGGGAGAGCTTGTTGATTGCAAAGGCAATATCTGGGCCAAGTGAGGCATAAGTACTGGAGATTGCCAAGAATCCCACAGTATTCAGATAGATCAGGATATGGATCACTGTCTCCTAGCATTAATTTTTCTTTCGGACAGAGTGGAGTGGAGATGCCCTTACAACCCGTCATATTGCATTTGGAAAGAAGATCAGTAATGTATTTGGATTGAAAGAGGAATAAACCAGAGGGCTGCCAAGAAGCTTCAATGCCCAAAAAATATGATAATCGGCCTAGGTCTTGGATAGCAAACTGACATTGCAATTGGTAAACCAGCCGGCGAATGAAGGCAGAATCAGAACCCATGAGCAAAATATCATCAACATAGATCAAGCACACCATAAAGAGATTATCGGAGTGAATAAAGAACAGGCTATTATCGGATTTAGAACCCGTAAATCCAAGGGTGAGTAGTGTGTCAGTGAGGCGTTTGTGCCATATCCTGGGAGCCTGCTTGAGTCCATAGAGGATTTCTGTAGCTTGCAAACATACTCAGGTTTGTAAGTATCAAAAAAACCGCGAGGTTAAGACATATAGACATCTTCATCAAGAGTGCCATGGAGGAATGCATTGGAAACATTTAGTTGAATAATAGTCCAGTTAGAGGAGACAGTAATAGACAGCAGAAGCTGAATGGTGGCTGGCTTGATAACAGGACTGTAAATTTCAAAATAATCCACACCAGGCCGTTGATGAAAACCCTTGGCAAGCAAGTGAGCCTTGTACCGATCAATACTGCCATCTGCCTTTATTTTCAGTCTGTATACCCACTTGCAGCCTACCACGTTCTCTCCTTTGGTGGGCGGTACAAGGATCCAAGTTCCATTGTTCAGTAGAGCATTATATTCCTCTAACATGGCTTGCTGCCATTCTGATATTTTATAGGCCTGCTGAAATGTGGTGGGTTCTCGAGGAAGGGAGCCGATGAGAGCCTTAGGGTCTCTATGTTTTAGACAACCTGTTTGAGACCTAGTGACCATTCACCGTGGTGGTGGAGGTGCACCAGTGATGGAAGCGGCAGGTGTCACAGAAGTAGTAGGAGTGGACGTAGAGTCAGAGGATAGGGAACCATAGGAGGATAGGTCAACTATGAGGGATGGAACTTGTGCTGGTGGTTTGATGGGCTTAGGTGATGGGTTGGGCAGAGGGGATGAGTGGGTTGGTTCAGCGATTGGGGGAGAGGTGAGGGAGCAGTCTACTGTAGTCGGGTGCGATGGGGGTATTGGCTCAGGCTGGGCAGGTCGGACTAAGGGAGGGATTGGTGGTTCGCTTCAGGTGGGGAGGTCATTGGGACAGTAATGGTGAGGGTGGATGGGTCTCTGGAAGCTGCCGTTTTTAGATGCCCATCATCGCATAGCTTTGAGTATGGGAAAACCTGTTCATCAAACAAAACATGGCGTGAGATAAATAGACGAGATGTAACGGGATCAAAGCATTTAAAACCCTTGTGGAGTCTACTATAACCAAGAAAAATACATTCTTTGGAGCAGGGTTCAAGTTTATTTTTGGTGTAGGGGCATAGCCAAAGGAAGCAAGAGCAGTAAAAAACTCTGAGGTTCTGATAGTCGGGGGGGTCGCCAAATAATTTCTGATAGGGTGTATAAAAATTGATGAAAGCTGTTTGAATTCGGTTGATGAGATATATGGTGGTTTCAAAGGCATATGTCCAGAATTTTGGAGGTAGGTTGGCTCAGTGTAGGAGGGCTAGGCCATGTTCTACAATATGTCGGTGTTTGCATTCGGTATTGCCATTTTGTTCAGGAGTGTAAGGACAGGAAATTCTATGAGTAATGCTATGTTCTCTAAGAAAAGGTTGTAATGATATAAATTCACCCCCACCAAATTGAAAGGCCTTGATTGAAGCGTTAAAGTATTTCTCCACAAGAATTTTAAATTGCATGAAAATAGAATAAACATCAGACTTATATTTCAAGAAGTATATCCAAGTGTACTTGTTGTAGTGATCCAAAGACAACACATAATAAGAATAACCATCCATAGATAAAGTAGGTTCTGGCCCCCAAACATCAGCATAAATTAAATATAAGGGAGCTTTAGATTCAGATTTGGACAAAACAAATGGTAATCGATGACTTTTATTGATGGCACAAGAATTGCAAATAGAATGTTTTGAATTAGAAATAGCAATTTTATTTAAACGTAACAACTATTTAACACAAGGAAAATTAGAATGTCTTAGGTGATCATGCCATGTATTTAGTGAAGCTAAATTGGCCGAAGGAGAATTAGAACCTGAAGAAAGAATTAGAGCCGATGCTACAGCACACAGAGAGTATAACCCGTTGTCACTCTGGCCTTTGAACCAAACTCTCCTTGTGGCCAAATCCTTGGTAAGAAAGTGATCAGAAAAAAATTCCACAGAGACAAGGTTAGCATTAGTAAAAGCATAAACCAACAATAAATTATACAAGGATTTGGGAACATGCAAAATATCACGAAAATGAAAAACTTCACTACCAATTTGAAAAGAGGAATGACCGACACGAGATATGGATAGTTTAGAACCATTACCAATGGTGACTTCTTCAGATCCTTGGTATTCAGAATGAAGGTTGAGGTTTCCCAATTCAGATGTCATGTGATGAGAGGCACCTGAATCAACAACCCATGGTTGCGAGGGTGCTGTTCTAGTGGCAAGGTTGGATGATGGACGGTTGGGGTTGATTTCACGGGTTATTTTTGGTGATGAGCAGTCCCCTAGCATAATGTGCAGTTCCCCTACAATTGTGATAAGTGACAGCTTATGGATCAAAGGTGCGAAAATTCTGCCTGGAGTCAGAGTTGGAGCTGTTGTAATATTGTTGCTGGAAAGCCCAAAAATCAGGGTAAAAATGGTTGCCACGGCCTCTTTGCTAGCCGCCTCTACCTTGGCCACATTGCTGGCCCCTTCTTCGTTGGTGTTGCTAGCCGTGACAGGTTGCCACCAAGGCTGTTAGTGGAATTTGATCGGTGACAGCAGTAATTTTTTGGTTCAGCTAGGCAATATTTCTTTCTTCATTCAATAAAAGACCCAGCAAATCTTTAAACTCAATAGGCTCCATCTTGGTCTCAAGAGTTAAATTAAATAGGCGGTAATCTTCACCCAATCCAGCGAGAATGGAATCAATGAAATCTTTCTCTTGCACCCGATAACCCAAGGATGCTAACTGATCTTTTACACTCTTGTGAGTGTATATGCCATAATAGTCTCATTCTATTCTTTTGTGAGAGTTTGAAATTGTGTACGTAGGTTTCTGATTTATGATCTAGAACCCGAAGAATAGGCTCGGTTGAGCCGATTCCAAGCTTCAACTACCGTTGGTGCATCAATTACTTAGGGTAACAAACTTGGCTCTATTGAATCAAACAACTAGGTCAATACCTACTGATTTTGTTGTTCCCATAACACATAGGCTGGATTTCGAATCTGCCCTTCAAGAAATTCTGACGGAATGGATTGGTTCATATCGACGTGATGCCACATCCTGCAGCCTCGTAACATAGTGATAAACTATGCTCTCCGCAAAACAAAATTGGTCGAATGGAGCTTGTTGGTGATAAAGGTGGTGGGATTAGGGTAACTGATTGGTATTGAGTGGAGTTGAGGGAGGAATCGGTGATGATTGGATGGTGGAATTAATAACAGTTGATTAAGGCTGTGTCAATGCTGAAGTGGTGGCGGTCATTGCCATGGACGGAGCGGATGATGGTGGGATAGGCGACGGTAGTAATGGGGCTAAGATGGTGGAATTTTTGGTGGAAGACATATCTAGGGTTAGGGTTTTGGTTGTGGCTCTGATACCATGAAAACCACTAAGGGCAACGTGTATTGTATTGATAAGAGTGTTTATATACAAGTGAGAACCCTAACCCTACAAGGACTATAATATAGCTTTATACAATTGTAAAAATACAATATTGGTCCTCTCTCTCTATCAGCTATTTGTTATTATTAGTAGTTTTTGTTATTTGTTGTTGGTAAACAACTATTTTTTGCCTTCGAAACCGCTAATAACAGTTGTTTAATGTGCTAACTAAACACATAAAATTTGCTGTTTGAAGCAGAAAAAGCAAACAACAGCTGTTTGGAAGAAAATAAACACTTACTTTTATTTTGGACCTTTTAATTGGGGAAGGATGACTTTACAACCATGCTAAAGTTGGAAAGGTGATATTATATACACTTTGTTTTTTGCCAAAATGTATAATTTTTTTTTTTTTTTTTTGTAAAATAGTAGGAAAAAAGAAAAAAAAAATTGTAGGTATACATTCCAATGAAACAAGATAAAAACAAAGCAAAAAGCAGCAAACGATCAAAATTCATTTTCATGGTTAGTTTTTAATTCTACAAGGGCTCGATAAGATTAGTCTTATCGCTAAATAAAATAGCCATTTTGATTTGTGAGACGGTACTCATATTATATAGAATTATATCATATACTATAATAATAGTACATGACACATGTACTTAGCAGTGAGAAGTTAATTTTTTTTAAAAAAAAGTGTACTCTCAAGAAAAACTCTTGGTTCATTGTGTTTAAGAGAAAATTTTTTTCCTTCTTACACCCAGCATCTTCTCTGCTTTTATTGCTCTTTCTTTATGTGTTTTTATGTGTTTTTAGATCCAAATAATCTAGATCCAACGTTTTATTTAGTTTCAACTTTATATTCGGCAATCTCAGCAATATATCTAGTTCTACATAACACGGTTCTGAAAGTTTCTATTTTTTGGGCTGAACTTCATTTACTCTTCACTACAAGAAAACGCGTAACACCTATCAAACATCACTACCGAAGCCACTCAGTAGGTGATCACCTACTGGTTCACCAACCGGTGGTAGGTGATTGTGATAAACCTACCACATAGGCGAACCAAAGGTGATCACCTGCGAGTAGTAACACCAACAAAATGTTGGTAGGTGAATAAATAACATTAAATTTACATAAAATTTTGATTTATTATTTTCACATTAAATATATCCATTCTCACAATACCATTTAGTTTATTATTAATTTTTCTATACATCTTACTAAAAAAATATATTTTTCTATACAAAACTCATACGATTTTCAAAATAAGCATAAAACATAATATATTTACATTAATCAATGAAGTTGTAATAACATGAGAAATTATATCCCAAGTAAAAACACATGGTAACATTAAAATATAATTAATTTTCATAATTTATCTTTACTAATAAACAAATTCAATAAATTTAATTGTTAAAATTAACTAAAGCCCAAGTTCATGACCCAATTTTTCTATTAAGCCCAATTTCCTTACAACCCTGGGTATATAAAAGCATACTAACCCTATAGAGCCTTTTGTCACAGAGTCGTCCTCTTTACCCTCGCGATGCTCAGGTACTTGTGACGTTTGTTACGCTAAGCAAGCCTTTTAATGTGTGTGCAAAGGAATAAGGTAGGCAATTGGATGTTTTAGAGGACTTGGAAATGTATTTGAGAGGATACAATGGTTTTTGGAATGTGAGAGTAATTTTATTACTCAATCTAACACTCAACCAATACACCAAAGTATCGTACAACTCTTCCTTAGATTGATGAGATTCCTAAGATTTCCAAGATTGATTTACAAATGAGGGGGTGAGGCCTATTTATAGGCTTTCCACCTCCTTAACATATGGTTGATATTAATTTGGAATATTCAAGGCATATTCCATGATTTTCATACTTAAAATATGTTAAAATTACCTAAAAATATCCTAGAGGCGATGGAGAGGTTTCTAGAGGCACTTCCAGTAGCTTAATAATGGATCTAGGATAGACTGGCCATTTCTAGAAGCTTCTGGCTACTTCTGAAACCGAAACAGCTATGAAATTTCTGTCGCTAAAGCACTGCATGCTAGGTTGGGTTGCCTGCACGTTGGGATAGGCCTGTTTTGAGGCAGCTCCCATTCTTCTTGCCAAACCACCATTTTTCTTCAACATTTACCACACAACCACCCCTTCTTTGGCCAATAATTATTTATTTGGCCTATGGGCTTTATGTTTGGCGCGTTTTGACCCTTGTGGCCATTTTTACCCCACTTTGGCCATATAAATCCCATGTGTACGAGTGCCATGATGCATATGCAATAATGACTCGAGTAGCAACATTGGCGGGGCATGATATCCTTCCCCACTCGATTTTGCGACATCCTCGGCACGCATCGAACTTTGTTGTGAGCACCTTTCGAAGTTTCATTCGTCTTAACCTCTTGGCAGGTCACGCCAACAAGGTCGGGTTGGCTCGGCAACTCCTTTTCCTTGGCCATTTCATCTCCTTGCATGAGGTTTTGAGTTGATCTACTCGCCCTCTTCCTCCATCGTCGCTTAGCCTTCTTCGCTTGGCACAAACTAGCATCGTTAGAACTTGATGTTCCTTTGCCTTGCTTGGGAGTGCCTCTATAGACTTCCCAACAAGGACTTGATCGATAGATTCATGAGAAGGTTGGGACTCACCTTGCGTGGGCATCACCTTCTTAGACTTCCTTGTAAGACCTCCTTGCCTAGGCAACGCCTTCTTAGGCTCCTTCATAAGATCCTTGAGTTCCTTTGTAGATATTTCACTCTCCTCCTCGCTTAGAGGTATTTAAGTGTTTAGTGAAAAGATCTTGTTAAGACATTTGAAGACTTCCTCACTACCTTCCTTGGGTGACGCAGTGCCTTCATTCAGACCATTGAAGACTTCCCCACTACCATCCTCGGTTGGGGCAGCGCCTTTGTTTGGACATTAGAAGACTTCCTCATAACCATCCTCAGTTGAGGCAGCGCCTTCATCATAGTCCATCAATTGCATTGCTCCAAGGTATTGGATTGCTCCCATGTGTCATTCCTCCTCTTGAGACTTCCTCTCCATGAGGTCAGCCACCATGGCACTTTTTCCCCCTCATTGGGCAATCACGTGTCTAATGCGTTCCATTACATATGAAACATGGTTTGGGGGCTTTCGTCAGGTTACTCTTCATGAATGAAGTCTTACCCTTATTGTGTGGCTTCTTCTTGCCAAGATCTTCAGAGTTCTCGGCATCTTTAGCATCTTCAAACTCGTCTTTGTCTCCTCCACTCTTACCCAAGTTGGTTTCCTTTTCATGGGAGGTAGAGTCGGTCAATTCCTCGACAAGCCGGATGGCATCATCGATGTTCGTCACATATGCTTGGATAACAGTAGACTTGAATAAGTTCTTCAAGCTGCTTTTGAAGCACGCGAGGACATCTTCCCTCGATATTTTGCCGACTTCAAAAATCAGAGTATTAAACTCTTTGATGTAGTCAGTTACACTCCCAGTTTGCTTCAGTTGCTATAATTTTTGCTTGGCCTCTTGGCTAGCATTGGTGGGACAGAATTTCTCCCATAATTCTATCTTAAACTTTTCTCCCACAATTTTATCCCGTAATTTTATCTCCCGCCATTCTATCTCTCCAATCTGTATACTCTAAGTATACAGGTGATCCGACAAGTTCAAATTCAGACATTCTATGTGTACGATCCTATGGGCCTGTCTTTATGTTGGCAGTGGGCTTATGGTCAACAGACTGCAGGCGGGCTCTAGCAAGCCACTGTAGCCCCAATTAAGATGGAGATAGCAGTCCAACTGTAATCGTAGCCCTGTAGTTTAAACTTGTATATCCCATGTCATTGATATTGGTGTCCAACACAGAGGCATGGAATGATCACCCTCTTTTGTGTCCGGACATTTACTTGAACCTAAATGAACTGATGCTCACAAACAAGTTCCAACTTGTTTGGGTGTGGCCACACTCTTATCCGTTGCATTCATCAAGAGGCTCGTGATATCTTCTTAGTGGACTACTTAATGACATTCCCTTCTGTATATCCATAGCATTGCCATGTTCACTGATATACCCAAATGTACCCATACTTGGCACCCTGTTACAAGCCTTCTAGGTGTACACCAAAGTATGCCACTTCACATACATCACCATCATATGGTCAGATCAAAGGATCCATACAAGTACTTCATGAGAATCACTTGTGGTACTATACCATGTGAATTTCTCGTTTAGTGGATCTCTCCAGTACCATGCCCTTTTGCATGTACCCATTAACTTGGTTAACATCGCATGTCCAATGGCTGGTAAGACACTACCATCCAACGAAGCTAATGATAGTCTCTAGTTCCATTCATCCCCATGAATGGAATAGACTACGGATGACTTTATGGTCATATCGTTTTCCTTATCCATGGTCTTACTGCCAAGTGCATAACACTTGTCAACATAAATATGGATATGTCCATTGGATGCTCTATTTAAAACATAGCAAGATATATAATAAATAGATTAATGCCTTTATTTAATGACACAAATTGTATGATACATAAATCCAATAAATTTACAATATAAATACAAGGACCAATGCTTTAAGACTAGGACATATCCAATAATGTCCCACTTGCACTAGTTCCAATTAGGCATGGGCCTAATCCCTATAGATCTAGTATGACCCTTTTGCTTGGGCTGAGGCAGCACCTTGGTTAAAGGATTTGTGACATTATCATCGGTGTCCACTCTATGTAATGAAATGTCACCTCTCTCGGTGATTTCTCATATGAGGTGAAACTTCTTGAGCATATGCTTTATGTTCTTATGTGACTGGGGCTCCTTAGCTTCTACAACAACCCCATTGTTGTCACAGAAGATATCAACTGGATCCTAGATAGTTGGCACTACTCCCAATTCAGTGATAATCTTCTTTATCCACATAGCTTCCTTAGCTGCATCACACACTGCAATGTACTCAGCTTCTCTAGTAGAGTCCGCGATGTTCAGTTGCTTGGAGCTTTTCCGGCTTACAGTACCACTATTTAGCAAGAACATGTACCCAGACTACGACTGGTACTCATCCTGGTTGGTTTGGAAACTTGCATCAGTGTACCTAGTAACTGACAGCTCTTCCTGACCTTCATACACTAAGAAGCTATCCTTAGTCCGGTTAAGGTACTTCAGAATTGCTTTGACAGCCTTCTAGTGATCCTCGTGCAGATCCTGCTGGTATCGACTTATCATACTCGGTTCAAAGGTGACATTAGGTCTCGTACATAGCATAGAGTACATGATTGATCCTATAGCTGATGCATTTGGGACCAACTTCATGTTCTCCCTGTCCTGCCTTGTCTTAGGATAGTTCTTCTTACTAAATTTCAGCCCATGGCTCATTGGCAAGAAACCTTGCTTGGCCTGATCCATACTGAATCTTTTCAGAACTTTGTCTATGTACGTGGCCTGACTTAGGCCCAGAAGCCGATTTGATCTATCCCTGTAGATCTTGATCCCTAGGATCGTCTCAGCCTCGCCTAAGTCCTTCATTGCAAAGCACTTACATAACTACCACTTCACTCCTTGTAGTGTTGGTATGTCACTTCCAAGAAGGGTATCATCCATATATAATACCAAGAAGGTGACAATGCTCCCATTAATCCTTTTATACATACAAGGCTCATCTTGATTCTGTATAAAGCCATATTCCTTTATGGCTTCATTAAATCTAAGATTCCAACTTCGGGATGCTTACTTCAATCCATAAATGGACCTTTAAAGCTTGCATACCTTTCCAGATGCTTTGGATCAACAAAACCCTCAGGCTGTGTCATGTACATATCCTTGAGTAGCTTTCCATTAAGGAAAGTGGTTTTGACATCCATCTGCCAGACCTCATAGTCGTACCAAATGGATATGACCAATAGGATCCTTATGGATTTGAGCATAGCAACTGGTGAGAAAGTTTCATCATACTCTATTGCATGGACTTGTCTAAAACCTTTCACAACCAGACGCCCCTTAAAGGTGTTGTCCGCCTTTAGCCTGTAGCACCACTTGCAACCTATCACCTTAGCATCTAGAGGTGGATCAACCAGGTTCCAAACCTGATTATTGTATATAGATTGCATCTCTGCCTCCATGGCCTTGTGCCAGTTGGCAGGCTGTGGGCTAGCTATAGACTCCTGGTAGGTTTTGGGCTCTTCCTCGTCGAAAAAGAGAAGAGTGTGATCATTGGTGACGAGAAACCCATATCTCTCTGGTTCCTGATGATCCCTACCAGACCTTCAAGTTCCTTGTATGACCTGGGTCGGTGCTTCCTCCTGTGGAAGCTCCACCTTGGTCTCCAAGTTATCCTCTTCAAGAGTTTTTGAGCTTTGAACTTCCCTAAGTTCAACATTGCTCCCACTGTCTTTTTGGAAATGAAATCCTTTTCTAGAAAGACCCCTTTTCATGCCACGAACACCTTGTTCTCAGCGGGGTTGTAGAAGTATTTTTGGTTTCCCTAGGGTAGCCTACAAATAGGCATTTATCGGTTTTGGGTTCTAGTTTGCCCCCAGTCAAATTCTTGACATGTGCATCACATCCCCAAATCTGCAGGAAAGACACATTGGGTGCCTTGCCAGTCCATATCTCATATGGGGTCTTTTTTACTGCCTTAGTCAGAGTATTATTCAAAATGAGAGCTACTATCTTAAGAGCGTATCCCCAGAAGCTTATTAGGAGAGAGGCATGACTCATCATTGAGCGGACCATGTCCAACAAGGTCCTGTTCCTCCATTCGGATACCCTATTCCATTGTGGTTTTCCTGGTGGAGTGAGCTGTGGAATGATTCCATGCTCTCTCAAATATGAGTCAAACTCTAGGCTTATATACTAGCCTACTCGGTCTGACTGAAGGCTTTGATATTTCTGCCTAGCTAGTTCTGTACTTCATTCCTAAATTCCTTGAACTATCAAGGGTCTTAGACTTATGTTTCATCAGATAGACATAGCCATATCTGCTGAAATCGTCTGTGAATGTGACAAAGTACAGATGTCCACCTCTGGTAGTTGTGCTGATAGGCCCACATAAGCCAGTACCCCTTTCAGCTTTCTTGCTAAAAGGCGCTTTATTTATTTTACCTCGTAAACAAGATTCGCATATATCAAATGACTCCAAGTCAACTAGGATTCCAGCTTTGTGAAGCCTAGCTATGCACTTCTCATTTATATGGCCTAAACGACAATGCCAAAGGTAGCCTAGTCATTATGCTTAACCCTTTTAGTATTTATGTTATAGATATAATTAGTTTCATTCAAATCCAGGATATATAGGCCATTATTTAATAGTGCTTCTCCATAAAATAATCCCTCTCTAGATATACCCATTCTACCATTTGCAATAGTAAAATTAAACCCAGAAATATCCAATACTGAAACAGAAATAATATTCCTGCACATTACAGGTACAAAAAAACATTGTTCCAATATTAAAACTAATCCACTAGGGATCATAAGGTGATATTCGCCGATCTCTATAGCAGCCACCCTTGCTCCATTTCTGACCCCGTAAGTCCACCTCCCTAAATCCTAGTGACCTCCTATTCTTAAGTCCCTACACATTACAACAAATGTGAGAACCACATACAGTATCCAATACCCAAGATGTTGAAACAGTGCAGTTTATGTCTATGACATGTATACCTGATGAAGACGTGCCCTGGGTCTTCTTTTGCTCTTCTTATAGCTTAGGACACGATCTTTTCCAATGTCTAGCCTGCTTGTACCCGAAGCAGACATCCTCAGGACCTGCCTTGGGCTGGGCCTTACCCTTCTTGGCCTTGGCTTTCTTAGCTTGGCCTTGGCCTTTGCCTTGCACTTGGCAAAAGGAGGGTTCCCCTTGTTGACCAGCAGTATCGGCGGAGTCCTTTTGATCGACTGATCAGTGAGCTTAAGCATCCCATGCAGCTCACTAACAGTACAATTCATCCCTTGCATGTTATAGTTTAGGATGAACTGATCATAAGAATCCGGTAAGGAAGACAGGATCGTGTCTACTGCCAGCTCCTGTGAGATAGACTATCCGAGATGCACTAAAGTTTCTAGATAGCCCTTCATCTTGAGCACATGTGCGCTCATAAATATCCCAGCCCCCATCTTATAGGAGTGGAATGCCTTATTGTTTAGGTACCTTTCCTGACGAGCTTGCTCTTGAAACATCTCGTTAAGAGTTGTTATCATAGCAAAGGCCTGATGGTCCATGAACTGTTTTTGTAGATCAAGGACTATACATGCCAAAATAAGGCATGTCACGTCCTGGTTATCCTTTACATGCACCTCGTATTCCTCCAGCTGGGCAGCTGATGGATTATGCCCCGTTGGTGCAACCAGTGCAGGCCTTTTTAGCACATTCTCTTTAGACTCCTGTCTTAGAACTATTCTCAAGTTCCTAGACCACTCCAAGAGGTTTGGGCTAGAAAGCTTGTCCCTTTCTAGGATAGATCACACTGAAAGTGAATTATTTTGTTGCCATTTGGTTACTATACAGAAAAATTATAAGAGTGTTAATAAAGGACTTAACTTGTTTTTCCCATAGTTAATTAATAACGAATTAGGTTATTAATCAACTCAAGTTGTTGGGCTAATGGGCTGAGATCCATTTTTCATTAAGATATAGCCAGATGAGAGTCTAGAAAAACTATATCCTAATTATTTAGGTAGGAACACCGTCTAATCCCAACCTAGGGACTCTCAGTTTAATGGGCTTGTTGGCACTTACCTATCTGTGCTTAGGGTCAGGAGAATCCTACTACCCATGCTAAGTCAAAAACTCCATCCAAGTGTTAGAGTAACCAATACTCCAACCCAATACAAAATGACGATACTGCAGTGCATCGAGCGAGGGCATGGTCTACAACTGGCCTATCCCCACTTCGAGTTGGTTTTGAATGAGGGAAGCATTTTTAAACGACTTAGTAATTTCCTTTTGGTTATTAGATTCAATTTAATAACGGTTAGATGTATAAACGGGTGAAATTGGGTTTGGATCATACATTCATACATGTAAATAAATAAAGCATAATTAAATAAAATGGACTGCAATGGGCCTATGTTACAACCTAATATAATTCTAGTAAACCTATACTAGAAAATACACCAGGTGGGCCTCCTCTTCTTCCTTTTGGGCTTGCCTCTCCAATGGGCTTCTTCTTTACAATTTTATAATAAGTAAATAAAATAAAATTACATAAAAAAGAAAAAGGGCACGCATGCCGTATTTACCCAAAAAGAAAAATACAACCCAACTTGAATAAGGCCCAATAGCATCCATACACACATTTAAACATACAAGCATGTAAACCAATACATAAATTTATAAACATGTTATAATGCATGAATTTAAACCCATTTCAATTATGTCCTTAGCCATTATTTTGAAATCACCAATTTTGGCCCATCATGGTTCTAGCCCTTAATGGGCTTTGGGCCTCTAGCCCAGGCAGAATACTGCTTCCACTAGAATTGGGGAACCATGAGTCCATATTAGCCGCCCGGGTAATCGTGACAAGAAAACCATATTAATTTCAAAAATTAATATCTCATGAATAAAATTAAAATTTTAACTTTATTCAAGAAATTATGCACATTTAAATTACAAAAAATTTAAACACACAAAATTTTAAAACCCATTAAAATTTTAAAACTGGGCCCGGATCCAAAACCCGCCAAATCCAAAATGAGCCCGGCCCGCCGAGCAGCCCGTTGCGGTGTCAGTAGCTCGAAAGGGCTACCGTTGCAGCAACCGGTTGTGGCAGCATATATATATATATATATATATATATATATATATCAAATCAAACAAAAAGCAAAAACCAATAATCAAATAAAAATAAACACATATAACCTAATATGCAATAACCAATTTCCATTTGAAAATTAAAATTGGGGAAAAATATTAAAATCCCAAATCCATGAATCCCTAATCAAAATTCCCAATTTTAAAACCATGGGATTCAAACCATTTAATGATTTTCACGGATCAAAAGCCTGCTCTGATACCATTGTTGAGATTTTTTGTCGCGAAACGCCTGATTTAAGTGAAACTATGGATCATTTCCTCAAATCCGTGCCCAGGAGCAGTTGAAATGAAAATCATAAACAACAAAATCAAAAGAGAAGATTGAGTTTCTCACCAAAAATATCTTCTCTAGAGATGGCTGCAAAAATAAAATTTAATCTCCTCCACTCTCATATACGCGAACGCCTATAGAGTCGAACCCGTGCTAGCGGCGGATCAATCAAATTTTGAAGAGCAAATATGGCTGAATATTCTGCCTTAGTCAACAAAAAAATTCCAGCGGCCCAAATCACTTTAATGGCCATATTCTTCTCATTAAGAAATTTGGTCAATTTGCTCAATTAAAGCCATAATCCATGTGCCAAAAAAAATCCCAATTAAATGGCCAAAACTCATTTCCATTCATTGTCCAAAATCAGCAGCCTTTATTTCTTATTTGACCGTGATTTTCATGGATAATTAATTCTCATTTTGGTCAAAATATTGAGCCTTAATTTTAGCTTGGGTTTAATTTGATTTGAGTTAGGATTTCATGCCGTTAATCTCTAAATCTAAAATAATAACCATTGATAAAATAAAATGCAATTCTATTTTAATTTTCCATGCATGTACTTATATAAAATTCATATTATATAATGTACATGTCATTTAAATTAAATTTTTGAGATTTAACTTAAATCAAAATGCATATAAACCTATATATGCATTTTATTTCTACCTGGAAATAAATTCCCAATCATAATTTATTAATTAATATTTATCTCTCCAGTCTGTATACTCCAAGTATACGGGCGATCCGACAAGTTCAAACTCAGACATTCTATATGTACGATCCTGTAAGCCCGTCTTTATGTTGGTAGTGGGTCTATGGTGCACAGATTATAGGCGAGCTCTAGCAAGCCACTGCAGCCCCCAATTAAGAAGGAGAAGCAGTCCGACTGTAATCATAACCCTGTAGTTTAAACTCGTATATCTTATGTCATTAATATCGGTGTCCAACATAGAGACATGGAATGATCATCCTTTTTTGTGTCCAGACATTTACGTGAACCCAAATGAACTGATTCTCACAAACAAGTTCCAACTTGTTTGGGTGTGGCCACACTCTTATTAGTTGCATTCATCAAGAGGCCCATGATATCTTCTCAGTGGACTACCGAGTGACATCTCCTTCTGCATATCCGTAGCATTGCCATGTTCACTGACATACCCGAACGTATCCATACTTGGCACCCTATTACAGGCCCTTCAGCCATACACCAAAGTATGCCACTTCACATGTAGCACCATCATATGGTCAGGTCAAAGGATCCATACAAGTACTACACGAGAATCACTTGTGATATTATGTGGATTTCTTGTTTAATGGATCTATCTTGTAGCATGCCCTTTTGCATGTACCCATTAACTTGGTTGACATCCCATGTCTAATGGCTTGTAAGACACTGCCATCCAACCAAGCTAATGATAGTCTCTAGTTCCATTCATCCCTATGACTGGAACAGACTATGAATGACTTTATGGTCATATCATTTTCCCTATCCATGGTCTTACTGCCAAGTGCATGACACTTGTCAACATGGATATGGATATGTCCATTGGATACTCTCTTTAAAATATAGCACAAGATATATAATAAATAGATTAATGCCTTTATTTATTGACACAAATTGTATGATACATAAATCTAATAAATGTACAATACAACACAAGGTCCCATGCCTCGGGACTAGGGCAAATCCAACAGCACCAACATGCTCTACATCCTTAGGCATTATCCTTTCACCTTCTTTATCACATAGGGGAACCAAGGTAGTGTAACCAAGGCTCTGATACCACTTGTCACGGAGTCATCCTTTTGACCCGCGTGACACTTTGGTACTTATGATGTTTGTTACGCTAAGCAAGCCTTTTAATGTGTGGGAGAAGGAATAAGGTACGCACTTGGATGTTTTAGAGGACTTGGAAATGTATTTGAGAGCATACAATGGTTTGAGAGTAATTTTGTTACTCAATCTAACACTCAAACAATACACCAAAGTATCTTACAACTCTGCCTTAGATTGATGAGATTCCTAAGATTTCCAAGATTGATTTACAAATGAGGGGGTGAGGCCTATTTATGGGCTTTCCACCTTCTTAACATATGGTTGATATAAATTTGGAATATTCAAGGCATATTCCATGATGTTCATACTTAAAAATATGTTAAAATTGCCTAGAAATATCCTAGAGGCAGTGGAGAGGCTTCTAGAGTCACTTCTAGCAGCTTAGCAATGGATCTGGGATGGACTGGTCATTTCTAGAAGCTTCTGGAACCGAAACAGCTACGGAATTTCCATCGCTAAGGTGCTCGATAGGTATATTTTGTGCATATATATTTTGTCCTATTTTGTGGCTTTTATTGCACCATCTTGGTTTAATTTAGGCGGATTTTATCTCATTTGTTCTATTTTTATGTTTTAGGGCTTTAAAAGAGGAATTTGAACATTTGGAGACTAAATCGTCTATTTTTTGAGCTCAAACGTGTAATTTGGAAGAGCAAGGAAGTCCCAAGGCATGGGCATGCCTCATGAAGAGCCAAAACTGAAGAATTTTTGAGAATCGGAAGCTGACCAGTCTTAAGACACGCCCGGGCTGCAGAATTATGAATTTTGTACTCCAACTAGGGTTAGGAGTTTTCCTTTTCAGCTTTTGGGCTATTTTAATTCTCCTCCTTTTGTAATTAGGATAAGGAGAAATAACTTCTATGTAAGACTTTTATTTTAGGAATAACTCTCAATTAGGATTTAATTATTAATTTTGGGAGAGTTATTTCCTAACGAGGTTTTTCTTCTCTTTCTCGCTCTTAAAAAGATGTTTTGGTGGAGCTAGGGGGGACGCTTTTTTTTTTCTAGTTTTTAGGCTGCAATTTTATTTTTCTTTGATGGAGAAAAGTGATTTTTGGGAAGAAGGGAGGAAGCTAGGTTTTCAAAGGTTCAATCCGCAACTCATTTCCGATTTCTCTCTACAAGCCTCCATTGGGACCTTCATCTTCCTAGTTTTTCTTCTTAACTCCCATTATTATGTTTTCTTTAATTTATTCATTTGTTTATAACTTAATTATGAACTAATTCCTCCATAGCTAAGGCTATGGTGGAGCTTAGTAGGATTTCCATGTAATTTCCCTTGTTTAATGCAATTCATTCGTATTATTTTTCCATTATTGTGTTATGATTGCTTAAAGCTTTGAATGCGTGACCATCTATTTCAAAAGTTCATAGTTAATTCATAATTGACCAAAAGACTAAATTAACGGAATCTCATAACATGACAAATGCATGACCATTGCTTTGTGGCTCACTAGTTCGTGCTAGGTTTTCGTATGCTTAATGCTTCTCAAATTAATTGCTTAAGACCGAACAAGTTTAGGTAGCTAAGTTGAGGATTAGAGTTAGCAGCCCTAACCAGTGTTAATTGTTTTAGGAATTCGCCATCTTGGGAATTTAGTAAGTTTGATTGCATAGCCCGAGGAAATTATTGGAATGAATCTAAGTAAGACCATTTGCCTTAGCTAATTTCTCCATTGAGCTTTATCCAATTACATTCCTATTTTAATTAAATTATTTTATTTAATTTATTGTTTACAGTAGATTTTATTTTATAAACCATAATCAAAGATAAAATTCCTTCCGCCTAAATTAATAGAAACCGATTGCATTTAGGATTAGCATACATAGTCTCCGTGGGAACGACAATATTACTTGAGCGACAGAGTACACTTGCTCTATAGTGTGCGTTTTACACGCATCAGTGCTGCACGTTGGGCTAGGCCTGTTTTGCGGCAGCTCCTATTCTTCCTACCAAACCACCATTTTTCATCAACTTTTTCCGCACAACGACCCCTTCTTTGGCCCAATTATTATTTATTTGGCCTATGGGCTTTGTGTTTGTCGGGTTTTGACCCTTGTAGCCATTTTTACCCCACTTTGGCCATATAAATCCCACGTGTGTGAGTGCCATTGTGCATATGCAACAATGACTCACGTAGCAACATTGGCGGGGCGTGACACTTTGCTTTCCTCATTTCTCCTTCCCATTCGGCCATCCCTCTCTTCTCAATCTCTCTATCCTGGTTCTTGCTTTCTGTCTATTTTTCGGTCACCTTCTCCTCTCTAAACTCTGGCCATTTGTTGTCCATGAAAACAATGATCTTAACAGCTTTGATGATGTAAACGTACATTAGCAACTAAAGAAACGTAGGAACTGGAGGCTCATTACTTCATTTTCACTGCCGTTTAGTCGGAATCCTTATCGAGAAAACCATGTGGTCAGTCTGAGGATGGTAATCGTCATTTTTTTTCCATTTTCTTCCTCTCTGTTTCGATCTTTCTTTCTGTTTTTCTTATGGCTCGCATTCTTTCTAGCCGGGAACCGTATCTCAACCTTCCTAATGAAGAGATTAGAGATTCACTCTACCGTTCCCACGCTCTGACCACCAGCTTCCTCCCCTGGAATTTTCTCAAACCCCAGTAACCTCTCTTATCCCGCTCTTATCTTCTTATGATCATTGACTCTTTGTTTCTCTTTTTCTTCTAAGTTTGTTTTGGTTCAGTCAAGGTGGAATGATGAGTGAGATCTAGGGTTTTGATTTGATTTCAAGGAACTTTTTCAAGGTAAAATATACTTGCTCTATTTTTCTCTCTGTTTACTTTGCTTGATTGAAAAAGCTATGCCCTTGGAATTTTGGTCATATGGTGTTCATGCTTTTGGCTAAACCTCCTTTTGTGCTTTGAAAATGAATGATTTTTTATATATCAGCTGTGAGTGTCGTGTTTTCAGTTTGACATTGGGTGATAGATTAGCTAAACTATTTCCAAAGTATGAGTAATTTAAAGTTGAAACTGGTTGCGATGTTTACTAATCAATTTATGCCTAATTAGTGTTAATCCATTTGATTTTTGCCTATTAGTTTTTATTATTTACTAATAATTCAATTATATCATTGCATAAATGTAATTGTTTGCATAATTAAGATTGTTTCTTCATTAAATTTACTCTTCTTAATTCTATTTTTGGTTTATTAACTACTCAGAATTTGATGTTTTATTGGTCATTTGTTGTTGCAATTCTGTAATCCATAGAGATCCTTCGCATAGCGTGAAATTATAAACATTTTCAATTGCAAAAGATGAATATGCTGATTATTCTTGAACATTAAATTCAATTCTTAGCTTAATTTGCTGTTAAGTATGGAGAATTATTCTGATCGAATTATTCTAATATTGACTTCTTTATACACAATTTCATACTATTTATAGATTTGTGGTAGTGGGAGACAAAATTACAAAGTTATGGTGTTTTAATCTTCGTCCGCTTGTCAAAAGAGCGGATTAGCCATTTTTTTCTTCCACCGGTCGTCCGCTTGTCAGAACAGCGGACAAGCCATGTCCACCGATCAGAAAAGCAGACAAGTCATGTCCGTCATTCAGAAAAGCGGACATCTCTCATCCGCTAGTTAGAACAGCGGATGAATTAATCCCTTTGCCACACCCCTGCCAGACAAGACCTTACCTTAGAGGCATGGTGTGCTTTATCCTGACCGCTGATAGTAAGAGCGGATGAATTCTAGGCATTGATCTAAGAGAATCAACGGTCCATTTTGTCCGCTTTTATGAAAAGCGTCTGGGCTGTCCGCTTTTTATAAAAGCGGACAGTCCTCCCTAGCCGTTGATCATTTGATCAACTGCTGTTTTTAATTCCTGCCAAAAGCTTTCTGCTGGAATAAAATTACTACGGAGACCAAAATTTCACCCACCCACCCACCCACCCATTTAAATTTTATCCCTCTTTCACCCACCTTTTTCCTCCCTTTCCTTCCCTATTCATCATCTTCTTCATCTTTTTTTTTTCTATTTCTCGGCCAAACTTCTTCCTTTTTTTTTTTAATGGTTCACTTAAGCATATTGTTGAAGTAATAGAAGCAGTATATTAAGAGCACTAAACAGTATATTCACTCAACCACTTTGTTAAAGGTTAGTATGTTGGATATAGTAAATTTTTTTAGAATTTTTTATATTTTTAAGATTTTTAGATAAATAGTTGTTATATTATGTTGATATTATAACTGACTTGTAGTATTATGATATCATAATGAAATAAGTATATGTTAGTAATTAATTTATTTATAGCATTTTTTTAAGTAAATATATTTGTTAGTTTTTGTTATGGTAGTTACTAATTTGCATTTTTTTTATTAAGTTGCTTTTTGTTGTATTTTGTTATGGTAGTTACTAATTTAATTATTTTTTTTTTACAAATTAGGAATTTACATTTTTGTCACATAGTAAGTAAATATATTTGTTGCTTTTTGTTATGGTAGTTACTAATTTGCATTTTTTAACTAAGTTGTTTTTTGTTGAATTTTGTTATGGTAATTACTAATTTAATTGTTGCCTTTTTTTTTTTTTTACAAATTTAGGGATTTGCATTTTTTATCACATATTAAGTAAATATATTTATTATAAATTTGTAAATATGATGAATATATTATGTTTGTTGAGAGGTGGCTCTAATTAGTAATTTGGATACTTAAATTTGCAATATATAGTGAGGGAAAAATATTGATTAAGGCTTATGAGTATATGGAAAAAATTAAATAATGTTATGGTAGTTACTAATTTATTTGTTGCTTTTTTTCTTAATTTAAGGGATTTGCATTTTTATCACATATTAAGTAAATATATTTATTATAAATTTGTAATACATGATGAATATATTATGTTTGTTGAGAGGTGGTTCTAATTAGTAATTTGGACACTTAAATTTGTAATATATAGTTAGGGATATACTGATTAGGGCTTATGATTATATGAAAAAATTAAATAATGTTATGGTAGTTACTAATTTATTTGTTTTTTTTTTCTTTTTCAACAAATTTAGGGATTTGTATTTTTTTATCACATATTAAATAAATATATTTATTATAAATTTGTAATGTATGATGAATTAGGAGTGAGCAAAATGCAGTTCGGTTCAAAAACTGAACCGAACTGAGCAAAACCGAACCGAACCATAAACCAAACAATGAAAATTATAAAAAGTCAAACCAAACCAATATAAATTCGGTTCAAATAATAATTGTTATATCTCAACTTCATGATAATCATTAATTACTAATTTAATCGTAGAATTAATGTCTCTTTAATTATTGATAGAATAATGTCGACTTCATTGACTATATTGATTCGTTGGGGTGGAAAAGTCATTAAGAATCAATTCGGTGTGGATTATGAAAATGGATATTCGAAAGCAATACTTTTTCCTCAACAATTTGATTTTCCATTTTTGATTGATAAACTTAGGGCTGCAATGAGATTAAGGAAAAATGAAAAAAATCACTCAAGTGGAATTCCAAAACCCTGTGCCAACTTATGTTGAAACCTTAGTGTTTAGCAGTCAACAAATATGGGATGATGATGATTTAAATATAATGTTGGGCATTATGAGGAGTATTACTACAGTGTTTTGCTATGAATTATATGTAGAGTAAATTTATGATCAATCTAGTATAGCACTTGATAGTGGAGCAGGACCATCTAATTCTAAACGTCCTGAGTTTAGTGTCACTAATTCTGGAAAAACTGATGAGGAGGAGGAGGAGGAGGATTCCGAGGAGGGTGAGGAGGATGATGATGGGGGTGTAAGCATTAATATACCCAGTAATCATATTACAGCTCTATCAAATACAGATGCTACTCTGGGATGCAATAATTTTGTCCCTATGTTTTTTTCCAAATCTTCCTCAGTACACAGAAGTTGATATTTCAAGGATGAGAGTTGTCTTATATGATCAATATGCAAATGCTGTAATATGGGATTCCTCCTTGGATCTTGCAGAAGGAATGCTTTTTAAATCAACGGAAGAAGTTAAAAGTGCAGTTAAGGAATACTCAATGAGAAAGAATAGAGAGTTCAGAAGTAGAGAGACTCGGCCAAACACTATTACATTAGTTTGTCATAAATTCGATGAAGGTTGTCCGTGGAGGTTACGCACTACTCTTAAAAAAAAAAGCCTTATTTTGGGAGATCACAAAATACATTGGTGAACATACTTGTCCCCCTTGACATCCCAAGATCATAGGAATCTTGACTCGGACTATATGTATGGTATAGTTGAGGCTGCAGTGCGTGAGGATCATACATTGAAGGTGAAGGCTATTATTGCAATCATGTCTGAGAGATTCACAATCACAATCTCTCACAGAAAGGTGTGGTATGCAAAAATTAAGGCAATTGCAAAGATATTTGGAGATTGGGAGGAGTCATATGAACAACTACGTCCGTAGATGCATACAGCAATACATATGAACCCTGGATCAAGCTACCTGATTAAAGATTGTCCATATTATGTTAATGGGCAATTGATACAAGGAAAAAGAGTGTTTGACCGTATGTTTTGGTTTTCCAAACCATGTGTTGAAGGTTTCAAACATTGTCCTCCTGTTTTGTACATTGCTGGAACTTTTCTGACTGGAAAGTATAAGGGAGTATTACTCACAGCTTCAGCACTAGATGGTAACAACAGTGTGCTTTCTTTAGCATTTGCTATTGTCAATGTGGAAAATAACAAAAATTAGGACTACTTCATGCGCTTTATATGATATATTGTTTGTCCAGAAAAGCCTTATGTATGTGTAATCACTGATAGGCATGCTGGAATATTCTATGCAATGAGAAGTGAGTGTTGGGATGGAGCACCTCATCGATTTTGCATATACGATATTGCAAGCAATTATAATAAGAAGTTCAAAAATACAGCTTTAAAGAATTTTATCACCAATGCAGGTAACCGTTACTTGCTATTCTTATTTGAGTCTTAATAAAATTCCACATTGTTAAGATTGATTCACGTCGTAATAAAATTGTTCTCCTATTCTTTTGTAGCATATCAAATTCAAAAATAAAAATGCGATAAGATGATGAAGGCACTTGAGGAGAAAGATCTTGATAGTTATAAGTGGTCGGAGAAGATCCCAAAGGAGAAATGGACTGTTTCATATGACGATGGATATCGTTGGGGCAATATGACAACCAATATTACTAAATCTGTTAATGCATTATTGAAAAAAGCACGAGGCATGCCTAACACAACAATGATGGAAATGATATATGTTAATGTTGTTGATCTTTTTGACAAGCAAAGGAGTGCATATCAGAGTCAAATGGATGAAAGCTTCAAATTTACTAAGTTTGCAATTAAGAAATTAAAGAAGAGGTATGAAAATGCAAATGGTCATCATGTACGAAGGTATGAAAACAGAAGGGGTATATTTGAAATAACTACAGCAAGGAGAAATTCTTCCGGGAAAGGGGGCAAGAAGCAAGTGGTTAACTTAAGTGAGAAGAGTTACAGCTGTGGGAAGTTCCAACAGTTTAAAATTCTATCCTCATGCAGTTGTAGGATGTTTAAAACACAACATTGATGCAGCGCTCTTTATTGATCCTGTTTATAGATTAGAAAATGCCATAAAATATTGGTCCAAGTGTTTTGTCCCTTTAGGCAACCGTGACTATTGGCCAATAACAGATGGATTACCACTTGTACCGAATCCAGAGTGGATAAGGAAAAGAGGTAGACTAAAGAAATCCCGGATTTGAAATGAGATGGACTAGAAAGTTACAGAAGATAATACTTTAACTTTTTATAGTAAATGTGGAAAATCCGGACATAACTTTGGGACATGCAAGCATGCTTGATTATTATGTATTATGTACTATTTAGTAATTTATGTTATGAATTTTGATTACTTTAAACATTGATTATTATCGTTTGATTTTTGTACTATTTTATGTATCAAATATTTTACCAGACCAGTTTTATGACATATTTAAACTAATTTGAATGCGTAAAAATTTGTTACTATAATAAGTTTATACATATGAAATACTGATATAATTTCGTTAATGTAGCTATGTCAGATTGTATACCTCAGTGTGCATACATAGATCCCAGGCCGATTAATCCAACTGTATTACATGTACAATGATCACATAGGTCGAAAGCTGTTTGGTATAACCAGGTACTTGATGAATTTGTCATACAGTAGTGTAATCAATAAAGCAAATTAGTGTCCTATTTTTATTTTTATTAAGACAAACATGATTTTATGGTTTGTCTCGACTAGGTTTTTTTCAGCTTGATCATCATCTTATCACTTCATTAGTGGAGAGATGGAGACGAGAGACACATACATTCCATCTTTCTGAGGGTGAGGCCACAATTACATTATAGAATGTGGCTATACAAACAGGTTTACCAATTGATGGTAATGCATTGATTTGCCCTCTTCCTAGAAATTGGGATGTTGAGTGTGAAAGGTTATTAGGTATTCTTCCTCCCCAATCTTGCATTAAAAATATGTACTTGAAACGTACTTGGCTGGTGGAGAATTTTGATTTCACTCAGATACCTGCTGATGCTGATGAAATGATAATGGCACGTTATACAGGTGCATATTTATTGCAATTAATTAATATGTTGTTTTGCACAAAAAGCATAGGTAGTTTGAATCTGCTGTATCTACCACTTTTAGAGAATATTAATGCAATTATTACATATATTTAGGGAGCAGGTTGTCTAGCATTTTTGTATAGGGAGTTATGCAATGCCACAAACCTAAGCATGGCACAGATTGGTGGTGCATTATTTTTATTGAAGATTTGGGAATGGGATCGATTAAAATTTGTCACCTGGGTTAATGCATGGAGACATTGTGCCTGGCATACCACTTGGTCGCGATATGTTCCAAAAACTATAATTTTATTGTATATTAAAGTTATATCATTCATGATAGTATCTAATTAACTAAAATGTGACAGGTGGAGTACCCCTAGGACAACCACTGAAATAGTAACGCATAGTATCTCGCATATACGTTATGCGCTTGATTTTGCCCATAAGAATGTTGTAAGTCACATGACATATTATTTTGACACATATTTATAATTAATATTCTGATGTTAATTGCACTTTATTTGATTTTCAATATAAACTAGTTGTAATTTTATTTGAATTTTAATATAAACAAGTACCAAATATATTTGATTATTAGTATTATGGTATTTCAAAAATATTTGTCTCATTTCATTTGGGGTCCATATACTCCTCAAAGTCACATGGCATATTATTTAGACACATATTTATAATTAATATTCTGACATTAATTTCACTTTATTTGATTTTCAATATAAACTAGTTGCAATTTTATTTGAATTTTAATATAAACAAGTACCAACTGTATTTGATTATTGTATTATGGTATTTGAAATATTTGTCTCATTTCATTTGGGATCCATATACTCCTGAAAGTCACATGGCATATTATTTTGACACATATTTATAATTAATATTCTGATGTTAATTGCACTTTTATAAACTACTAGCAATTTTATTTGAATTTTATTATAAACAAGTATCAAATATATTTGATTATTAGTATTAATGGTGTATGAAATATTTGTCTTAGTTCATTTGAGATCCATATACTCCTGAGATCCTAGCAGCATTGCCAGAATATTGCTTTCAAGGATAACAAATATGGAGAGCTTTTGTGCCAATGATATGCATGCATATTGTAGAATGGAACCAGCCTGATAGAGTTCTTCGCCAGTTTGGATTGAAACAGCATATTCCATGTGAACCTTGTCAAACTGATGCATTGCATTCCATTGACTCGAAAGAAGTCAAGAAGGAAATTATGTCAAAACAAGCGCATTGGATTGCAATTGGGAATGATAGGGTACGCTATGTTTTTACGGCTGAACCTTATGATGCCTCGCTCCATTATCATTCCTAATACATGGAGTGGTATAGGAATATAACAAGGAGATGGATTTCCATTAGAGGCGGTTCTCATGGTGCTTGTGTAAGAAACTAATATCTTTTGTATAATTCATTAACTTTACAATTTTTTTTAAGTGTATGCTAAGAATATATGATGTGTGCAGGTAGATGGACTCAAGAGAATGGCATTAGAGAGTGATGTGGATAGCCTCCAGAATATCAGAAGGAGTATATATGGTGCACTTGGGGAAGAAAGACGTTACGTTGTTAGTGCACCACCTTAGCCAGCTACAACAGCTACGTGTCCTAAAATAGAAGTGGATGAAGGTGAACCTACTAATTCCACTCGTAGACGACATCCATGGGATGCACCATGGAGGCGTGAGGTCCCACGACCACCAACCCCTTCGTGTCACATTGTTCCGAATCCGGTGACCTATCATTTACAGGGTTCATTTGAAGAAGATACATCGTAGCCAACTCAACCTCAAGCTTCATTCTTTGCTGGCCCGTCTGTACCAAATACTTATTACCATGGAGCCTCTTCATCAGCAAACCATCCATCAGGAACAAACCATCCATCGGGATCATCTCAGTGCGGATTGGGTGTTTCACAAAATCCTTTTTCACCATGAACTACTCAATCACCTTGAGGTGCACACAGTATGGGTTTTCAACCACAACATTCAGTTCAATTTGGTACACCCCAAACACTTGCTAATATGATTTTTTCAACATTTACTCGACCATCTTCAGTAGAACATTATCCAGGCTTGTCTAGTTTTCCATCTTACCAATATCAAGGTATCACATAGCCTCATTATGGAACAGCATCCACAGTTCAAAATGATTCATCATAGACAATTGCACCACAGTAGTGTAGACGATAGCCTCCACGGAAAGGAAGACGTCAAAATTGATTTGTCTTCAAATTTGGTTTTGTGTTTTCTTTATTTTTGTAATTACAAAAAATCCAAGACTTATGGATTAAGACTTTTATGGATTATCCTAGTTTTTTAATTTGTGAATCAATGCTCTAGTACATATTATTACTATATAATTTTAGGTTTGATATTATTACAATTAACTTTATATATAGCTTCAGGTATTAAGAAATTAAAAATTTGCATAAGATGATAAACAAAATTAAAAAGTTTAATTATTATTATTATTTTTTTTTGCTAAAAAATTTTATGGTAACAACACAAGTTATAATAAATTCTGTAATTGAAAATCTGGCATTTGTAAAATTTTCTATTTAATTAGTTTATGGTCTTTACAAATTTGATAGAATGGATGAGTAGCTGGTGTAATAGTTCTGGGCAACTTGTACTCTAATTATATAGAATTAGATAATTCTATATATTTCCATAAAAAATTCTCCATACAAATAATAATATAATATTCTATTAAAAAATTATGTATAATGTACTTCTATACATAATAAATAATTCAGTGTTGATTTTGGGCAATTTGGAAGGTGGGCTCATTAGGGATTCGGGCCGCTCTTCATATCATGTACATCTGGGCTAGCTGCTCATCATATCAGTGGACATTTGGGCCGCTTTTCTTATCAGCGGACAGATTGGGCCGCTTTCGCATCGTGCCATAATTTGGATTTCATCCGCTAGTGTAAACAGCGGACGCCGCCTTTCGTCCGCTGTTTATACCAGCGGTAATATTCTCGGACGTCTTGCCCGCCAGATTCCACCTTTCTTCTGCTAATATGAATAGCGGAAAACTTATCTCCACTTTTCTGACCAGCAGATATGTGGGGGGAAGAAAAAAAATGCTTGTCCGCTGTTTTGACAAGTGGACAAAGAGAAAACTACCATAGACTCGTAATTTTGTCTTCCAATACCACAAATCTGTAAATAGTGTGAAATAGTACCACAAAAAAGTCAATATCCCGCATCTTCCCATGGACATGTTATCTCACTGAAGATGAACCACTTAAGTTTTAGTAACCTGTATATAAACTCAACTTTTCTCCTCTAGAAAGCTTGTTTAATATGTGAGCACATTTATTTTCTTGAATTTTGCTTAGTTGTTTCTTTTTTATATAACCGAGAATGGTGGTAGGTGATCTGGTAGTGATCCTGTCTTATCAGGCAAAACAAAACTACATTGCCTACCTGTATTCAATAGGTGTTGACTCGGTGGTGATTTCACCTACCACCTCACCACCACTAAAACCCGGTGGGTGAACATCTACCTGACCCGATGGCGGACATCACCTAAAAGCGTGATACCTACCGTTGACAACACTTACCGAATTTCAGTCAACACCTTTCCAATTTTCGGTAGGTGCATGCTTTTTTCTTGTAGCTTACTCAAAGATTCATTCTTGAGATCTGTGCACTGTTTGCATCTAGATCTATCACTTTTACATAAGATCTGTCCATATCTACTAGTATGCTTGCTATTATGGAGTAAGATAGAGCTTTTATGGCTATGGATCTTTAATAATATGTGGTGGAGCTTAACCAAGCAAAGGTTGCAGCACGTGTATGTTTTATTGGGTTTATTTCATGTATTTTATGTGGCTTGTTCTCTCACCATTACGGTGTTATTATGTTTCTTTATTATATTTTATTTCAATATTTGCAAAAAGAATTTGTTAGATTTATTTGATTGTATTCCTACTATATATATATATATATATATATATATATATATATATATATATATATATATATATATATATGTTGAAATATATGAATTTACAATTATTGTGAAAAAAGAAAAGACAGCCATATTTTTGTAGCTAATATCTGTTAAGAAAGAAACAAATCTAATATGCTTGCCTTTTCAATTAGCTGCCGACAAGAAAAAAGGCAACCATGAATGCGACGTTTTCATATACAGTACAAATTCAGTCACGAGACATAATGTGAGGGATGTTGATTTATGGCATTATTAATATTGCTTTGCTCCCAATTTCAGAGATAACCAGTCCCACCTTTAGTGCTTACCTACCACACAATATCATATTCATATATCCCCATCTTGGAATTACATGGCTGTCACTATATAGGATTGAAGTATATTATTGTTGAAATTTCCCCCTTCAATAAAAGCCATTCATTTCTAGAACCGAAATTATTGCGGTAGATATATAGCATTGAGAATGCAGGTTTGTGTCCATCTTATATGAACCCCTCCCTCCCTCAATACATTCACCCAACCCAACACAATTAATATTATCTGAAACTATGAAAGGCTATATGACAGTTTCTTTTGTAATTGTTTTACTTATTTCATTCAGTAGCAGAAATATATCAAGAAGCAGAGCTGCTATTGTTGACAAAATCATGGAAGTGGCAAGTAATACAAGGATAGCAGAATCCATTGGAGAAGAAGAGTTCTTGATGGAATCCTACCCCACCACCAGAAGCCTTGCTCAAATGCCCGGTACAGCATATCAAACTCTGAAGCCAAAACAAAAATTTTGTAACGAAAATAAATACGGCAGTTGCATTAATAAATACAATGACAGGGCTAACACATGTTTGCCTAGCAATTATTGTAGAAGTAAACCTCCAAAGTAGAAACAAAGCTGCATATATGGTTTCTGGACCATGCTTAAATAAGGCAAAGGTTCACAAATCACAGCCCTTTTCTTTTTATTGTGTGTGTATGTTTTTGTTTGTTTTTACATATGTGTGTGAATAAATCACCTAATCTCAGTATATCTCATTTCAACCATTGCAAAACTGTTCTCGACATTCCTCATATTTTAGTGATCTTCAACTAAAATCTTGTCACTCAATATATATATATATAAAATTTCAAATACCTTCCTTTTTGCCGTTCTTTTTCATTCCTTCAAAAAGATTAATTAATTAGAAAAATTAGTCTCGTGTTAGAAGGCTCAGAAGCAAGCCCCCCATCTAATAAAGACTCTTTATAGTGTGCCTTTAATGGAAGCTTTATGGGGCTAATCAAGCCGAGATTGCGGTTCTTTTAAGGTTAATTTGGTTGAAAATCAACTTTGTATGTCAAATTGATTGTTTAATTTAGTATCTTGGGTAAATTTTTCAAGCCAAAATGACATGCCTCAACAACAATTGATAGGTGGAAAGAAAAAATCAATTGTATAATGTCGTGTCTTTTTTTTTTTTTTTTTTGACTAATTTGGCTTAAGATACTACATAATAAATTAAATTGATCACTAAAATTAATTTTACACCAAATTAACTCTATAAATTATATTTAACGAGCAAATTAACCATTTATCCAAAAAATCATAAGCATATCCTAGTGTAGTAATAACATTGAAAAGAAAAATAGAAAACAATATTGTACTCTTGATTAAGGGATGCTTATACAATTAGGATTTCAACTTTTGTTAATTACAATTATCACCTACAAATTAAAAATTAACAATTTAGAATATTTACTTTTAAGATTACCTATTTTCTAAGAAAACTTTCTAAAATTACAACATTATAAGCTTTTTATTTTTTTTTTTTAAAAAAAACTCTCTCTTAAGGTGACTGACTTTGCTTTCTCCATGTGCATCATTGCTATTCTTTCTCCTCTTTAATTAATTTTAATCTAATTTCACATTTATTTCTCAATCCGTTTATTTTTTTCGTCATGCCACTTTACAAGGTTTTTTTTTTTCCTTTTTTTTTCTTCGAAATGAAATCCATATGTATATATTTTTCCTTTGTTTTTTCATGATATAACAATGGTACCTTGAGAGTATAATAATAGTATCATGAATATATAACAATGGAATCTTGAAGGTATAAAAATGATATAAACAATAAAATAATGTTATCATTAAGGTATAACAATGGTATATACAACAAAACAATGTGTTAGTACCAAATAGGCTAGAAATACACTAGAGGGGGATGAATAGTGTATATTCCAAATAAAAATTCTTTTTCTAAAAACTTTTATTCAAAAACAATTTTGCCCAAGAAACAAGTTTTATTTAGAAATGCGGAATAAAATAATTTGTAAAACTTGTAAATATAAATGCTTTTGAAGAAATTAAATAATATCTTTAAGAAGCTATTACTGTCAAAATAAGAGCATAAATATAAATAACAGTAATTGAAGAGAGTAGAGATAGATATATTGATGACACCGAGATCTATACAGGTTGGGACCAATTGTCCTACTCCTGTTCCCAAGTGAACCACTTTAGATTTTTCACTACGATTCCTTTAACGAGAGAAATCAAGCCAAGTGATCATTCTTATGTCCAAGATCGGGATAATCAATCCAACTTCGGTCTAGGATTAAGACAATGATCCTTCTTCTGTCTAGGATAGAGACAGCCGGTACTTTTTGCAAGCTTAAACATCAAACTTTTACAACTTGTTGTTTTTAGGTCAACAACCAAACTTTTACAAAACTTTGTTGATAATTAAAACTTTAACAACAAAGCTCCCCTTCACATTAATATCCCGTAGTGTGATTTTATAATTCACTCAAAGTATTGAATTTGAATGCGTATGAATTGCTTTTATGAAGACTTGAATTTCTTTGAATTTCTCTCTTTGAAGTGTGTTAGAAAGACTACTGAATAATGCTTGTAATGCTTGTATTGTATGCGTTGTAAATTATCTTCCCACTTTGAAATGTTGCAATTGTCTTCTATTTATGAACATTGACGAATTGGTTTAGAGTTGATTTTCAAATTCTGTCCACTTATGTTCCAACCTTTGAAACTAGCTGTTGCACAATATTCAGCCTTTTGAAGATTTTTTTTTATATTCTTTAGGTCTCTAAAACTAGCCTTGCACAGTGTTTAGCTTGTTATAAGTAGAGTATATGTATAAATAATATAAGAGCAATTTTGTTAAAATGTAAAGGAAATTACAAAATACAATAAAATGAAATTAAACCATAACAGGATATAGAGAAGGAAAGTTGAGGCCTGAATAAACAGTTTCCTTAGTATAGGATTTGTTCGCTATAGACAACCGTCTCCTATGATACAACAACAACGTCGGCAAACTCAACCGTGTGTATATTAGAATCACCAGAACCTAGAGCTAGCAGCTTATTTGAAAACAGAGAAAAAATATTTCTGGAAGTATTTTACAAGTGTTTGTATCTGACAAAATCGGTATCTGGAATGGAAAACTCAATTTCATATATATAGGCTACAAGGAGGAGTTAGAAAATTGACACATAAATGACTCATTAATTTGTCATTAAACAACTTGTAACCGACAAATTAATTCCTTTAAGGTTGCTCACTAATGATAGACGTTATAAATTATTAAACATGTCATTTATACTTGTCATTAGTATTATTATGTTAAAACTGTTTCCAGAATTAAAGTTATTAATTTTTACTCCGAGCATCAATTTCTCATTCATTATTTATCTATCTTGAGTGTATTATACATCATTGGAAAGATCTTCTTGAGTAGAATACAATGACACAATTCATGTTATTTAAACCCAATTTATCCGTAAAATAAGTAAGCCCAAAGTTGACAAGTAATCACATTCAATTATGTCAAATTTCCAACATAGCCTTCTGAAGATTTGTGATGAACTTCTTCAGGTCTCTGAATGTAATCGTTATACATTGTTCAGGTCTCTAGAGATTTGAATTGAATTTCTTCAGTTCTCTGAATGTAGCCATTATACAGTGTTTAGACCTCTGAAGATTTATAACAAAATAAAATCACATTTATTCTTAATTAATTCTCAAAGTATTTATTATTTTTATCTTCTTCAAATATAAAGGTATTTTTATCAAAACATGGTTCAACACAATAGTATCATGGAGGTATCATGAAGGTATAAAAACGATATCATAAAGATATCATGAAAATATAAGAATGGTATTATGCACCAATTGTATAAAAATGGTATTGTGAAGGCATAAAAATGGTATGATGAATGTATAAAAATGATATCATGAAGCTCGTTAACATTGTCTGACATTCTAAATATTGACTTTAATACAAATCCTCAAGTATCGTTCCGACTTTTATTTATCAAGAATACTTTTACATAGATGAATAAGAAACTATCCGCGCTCAATTTATGGAATAATTAAGGCCATGTGCTAGTTCGGGTGGCATAACATAGAGCATCTCGAATGGGGGGTTCTCTTTGTTTTTTTTGGTGGAGAATCCTTTTTCTATTTTTATATATTTTTTATTTTTGCTTTCTAATATAAAAATAATGATAAAGTTACCATCTGCTGCATGGCAAGTGGCTTCTAATAATTGTGATTATGACATCAAAAACACTTCAATTGCTTTACATCAATAGCTCATTCAGATCTAATTATCAAATATGCAATTGAAGTCTTCCAATAGTGGTGAGCTATGAAGAAGTTAAGATGAGGCTTTTTTGACAATTGCCTATTAAATTGTGTATCAGTTTTTGACAAATTTATGTACAGAGAAAACCTTATAACCATAACAGAAACATCTACCAATAATAATCAACATTCATATAATTTGAGTTCCAAGACCAAGAAAATTCTTAAAGACACAGAGAACACACTCTTTCAATCAGAGCTCAGGATCTACAAAAGCATTCAAAAGCAAGAGTATAATTGATGAACTAGCCATAATTTAATCAATGAACCAATCTACAATGATCTTGCAATTGAAGAACTAGCCATAAATTTAATCAAACCCTGATTGCCACCATTTCCTTTTAGAGCAATTTCAGCATTAGATTCATTCTCTTTCACTGAATCTATCAGATAAATGAACACCGACAAAAGCTTGAGCTGATAAAGAATCCAAAGATATTGACCTTCTCAGTGGCTGAATCCCTTCCTCCTCTTCACTTCTCTTTCTTCTATCTTCATCCTATAAATCAAAATCATTCCCTTCCTTAATTTGAATCCTCATTTCACCATCTCCACTTTTTGTAGTTTCCTCCCCATTTTCTGAAACCCCAATCTGTATCTCTTCTCCTCCTCTGGTGCCACCAGTAGATGAAACTTCTAGTTTCGGATTTGCAACAACAATTGGAGCTCTACATAGAGGGCAATTGGTATGAGATCTCAGCCAAGGATTAATACAAGGGTGATATACCAAATTGGATGATCAAGCACAGGTCCATAATCTTCATTAATAAACTCTTCATTGATTTGATTCCTTTGCTCCTCTATAACTCTCCTCCAAATATGCTAACCAAAATAGAATTTATAATATATTGTCAAACAAATCAAAGAATCACAGAATTGCCAAGAACAAGAGCAACGACCAAGAATCTTTTGGGGAGGCTATGGTGCGAAGATGATGGAAGGTAAAAAGATGGGAGTCGAGTTGGGCAATTAAAAAGGAAAATTACCAAAAATACCTCATTTTTTACCTTTGTTTTATGCATATGCTTTGGCATTCCTTGAAATACGCTCAATTGATTGTAAATTTTGCTTTTATCCGCTTTCTTTCCCCCGTACGATTCTCTCTGCTGTTATATATTTTTAACCTTAATTTTGTTATGTATCTCTTAATTCATTATTTTTTTTGTCACGCCGCTTTAGAATGTTTTTATTATCTTTTTTTTTTCTCTTCAAAACAAGATCCATATGTATATATTTTTCAGATTTTCAAAATTGTATCAAAATTGTATCAAAAATGATTTTATTTGTAATGAGGAATTAAACTGTTTTTTTTTATTGTTATGAAGGCTAAAATAAAAGCTAACCATAGAAAAAATAAAGAATAAAATATATTGTATCAATGTCTATTTGTTGATATTTTTTGATACATTTTTGATACATTTTTGATACATTTTTTATACAATTATGATATATTTATGATATATTTATAATACAATTCTGATACATTTATAATACAATTCTGATATTTCGCGTACTACGTTTTATGTATTAATCCCATATTTTTCATTTGTAGTGAGTAATCACCTAAACTGATTTTTTTATTGTTACGAAAGCTAAATAAAAGCTAACTATAGAAAAAAAAATACAGAATAAAATATATTTAACCAATGTTTGCTTGTTGATACATTTCTGATACAGTTTTTATACAATTCTGATACATTTTTTTATATATTTTATTGTATTAAAACTATAGAAATAGTTATGTTTGATACATTTCTGATATATTTCTGATACTTTTAATATAAAAAATATATCAAAAATGCTTTTCTGATACATTTATGAAAAATGATACATTTCTGATACATTTTTGATACATTTTTAATACATTTATTTGAATTAAAACTGCAGAAATAGTTATGTTTGATACATTTCTAATACTTTTATGATATTTTTAATATGAGAAATGTATCAAAAAATGTATCTTTAATACATTTCTGATACATTTTTTACTATTGAAAAAAAAATCGGAAAAAATATATACATATGGATCTCGTTTTGAAGATAAAAAAGAAACGAAAAGAACTTGGTAAAGCAGAATGTGGAGAAAATAAACAGTTTGAGAGATAAATGAAAAAATAACTTTTCAAGTACAAAAAAGAAGAGAGAATAAGAGGGATTCATATGGTATTTTTGAGATTTTTTATTTTTTTGATTTTTATTTTTTTTTAACTAAAAGGGCGTATTTTCAACCATCACAAATCAAAATATTTTAAGAATTGGTCAAAGTTTTGTAAGTATTTTAAAGAGAATTTTCTTTTTATGTATTTTTGAAAGAATAGTAGACAATAGGGGCATTTATCAAAATTACCCGTTAAAAAACCAATAGTAGTCAAAATCTGTTTGGCAATAATCATCTGATTCGCATTCTATCGATGAAAGGATAAGTTAAAACTAAAACTAAGGGGGTATAAAAGTGTAATAACAAAAAGAAGTAATGGAAACAAAAATATTAGAGGTGAATGAAGAAGAAAAAAGTTGAAAGTTGTATAATTTTGTATAATATTTGTTGATTAATAAGTTGTTTCATTAAACCCTTTGTTATACAAATATCAATCTAAAGTAATATATAAGGGAAAAAAAATGACCTGCCTCTATATAGTGTGCCTTTAATGGAAGCTTTATAGGGCTAATCAAGCAGAGATTGCGATTCTTTTAAGATTAATTTGATTGAAAATCAACTTTATATATTAAATTGATTGTTTAATTTAATATGTGATAACTCATATTCGCATAGGCATATTTAGGTGCATTTTAACTTATTTTCTTAGTTATTTTCGCATGTTAGTATTAGTTTTATTATTTTCTTAATTAGTTTGTTTTTTTTATTTTATTTATCCTTATTTAGTGTTATTTACCTCTTTTAGGTGCTTGGAAGTAGATTTTGGCTTTTTAGGAAGACTGCTAGAAGAGGATTTGTTGGAGCTTGAAATTCAACTGGATTTTCAACAGAGTTCGAGGCCGTTTTAGCTCAAGATTTGTTCTGCAAGATTGTGCGTCTGTCCGTTAGCTTTCCATAGCACCTTGAATCACGCCAATTGGAGCTGTATCGAGGAAGTTAGCTGAGGTTTTCTGTAACTTGTTTGGGTCCTGCGGGTCAACCCTTGTTGACTTTTTCTTATTTGGGCCAGATTTCTGTTTAAGGAGCCCATTGCTTACACTTTAATTTCCAGCAGGCCTTTTAATTAAGGAGGTGAATGAGACTCCTAATTAGGTTAAGAGTAGGAGAGCCTATAAAAGAAAAAAAGAGGAGAAGGTTTAGGGACTGTTTTTACTTCTTCTAAAACGTTTTGGGAGGCTATCAAGAGGGAAGGCTGCACGTTTTTCCTGAAGATTTTCTGCAGATTTTTGTTTAGTTATGAGTAGCTAAACTCTCTTCTAGTTGAGGTACTTAGAAGTTTAATTCCATTTGATTCATGAGACTTATGTTTTAATTGTATTCTTTTATTCGAATATTTATTCAATTCCTGTGATTATAATTTGTTATATTGCTATTGATTTAATCAAATTGATTTGGCCAGTTAATTGATTGATTGTACTGCATATTGCCGAATAGAATAATATATCTGTGATTGTTGTTCTATCATAGTGGCAAGTTAGCTTCGTGTAAAGTTAACGGAATTGAATAGTTTAGTTTTTATGATTTACGGCGTTTCCGATTTCATTAACTAAGATAGAGGTCTTTTTTGTGTTTAATGCTGCCATAGGTTAATTCTTATTAAGAGGTTTCTTGGAGATTATCTATTGGCTAGGGAAGTAGTTTATTCGGGCATTTCCCGGAACTATCGATAAATTAAGAAAAGATTGGTTATTGAGTGCGTTTCACCTTTAACTATAACTCTATCTATTTGGATAATTGAATTGGATCTTTGGTGTCTGTGATTGAATTATGGAATTAAACTGAAAAGTATCTCGACTAGTTTTTCTTTCTATTGATTTATTCTGTCTTAATTTACATTCTGCAAATTCACAAATCACATCATTTATTTTTATTTCAGTCGAATCAATCTTCTTTCTTCTTGCAAATAAATATACCTGCATTAATCCCTGTGGTTCGACCCCGTTCTTGCTATACTACCAAGTATAAGGAATCGGAGATATTAAATTAAACTTTGACGGGTTGACAACCTATCAAATTTTGGCGCCGTTACCGGGGATTTGTGTATAAGGTTTATTTATTTGCTGTTTCTAAGTCCTTTTCTGAGTGTGTATGCAGCGTTCTTCTTCTGTAGGTGGACTTCTGTTTGACCCAGAAATCGAAAAAACTGCAAAGCAGCTTAAAAAGGAAGCAAAGTTGCGCAGGAGACAAGTCCTTGAGGCTGCAGAAGACGACTCTGATAGTACTAAAACTCTTCCTACCATTGAAATAGATTCAGACTCAGAAACTGAAATGGCCAATCTACCTCTAGCAACTCTGCGAGATATGCTCGCCCCTCCTGTCAACCAACAGCCGTTGTGTATACAATATCAAAATGTGGAGGATGGGTTTGAGCTGAAACCTGCATTGATTCAGCTTCTACCAAAATTCCACGGCTTACAAGCGGAAGACCCAAATCGGTACCTAAAAGAGTTTCGTGTGGCTTGTTCTGGATTCAGACCATGTGAAGTTATTGAAGAGCAAATCAAGTTGCGTGCATTTCCATTCTTATTGGAAGCCACTGCAAAAGAATGGTTATACTACCTTCCTTCCGGAACTGTTAACACTTGGACCGAAATGGCAAGGCTGTTGTTGGAGCGATTCTTTCCTGCATCTAGAGCCGCAAACTTGAGAAGGGAAATTTGTAGCATCAGACAAAAGGATTCTGAGTCCTTGTATGAATATTGGGAAAGATTCAAGAGACTATGCACTAGTTGCCCTCAACACGGTATAATGGATCAGCTGTTGATACAATATTGTTATGAGGGGCTGCTACCACTTGAACAGAGAGTCATTGATGCTGCTAGTGGTGGTGCTTTAGTCAGCAAGACACTTCAAGCTGCCCGAGACCTGATTTCTTTCATGGCTGCAAATTCACAGCAGTTCAATAGCCGTTCTAACACTCCTACACGAGGTGTTCATGAGGTAAGGTCTTCTGATCTTGAATCTAAACTGGATAGGCTTAATCAACTGCTAGAAAAGAGTATTATTGGAAGTGCAGGTGCTTCTAACTAAGGGCAACAAGCCTAAGTTTGTGGTATTTATTGTTTTCAGGGACATTCCACTGATGCATGTCCAACACTGCAAGAGGAATCCAGTATGGGAGACTTCAACAACCAATACCAAAGGAAATATGATCCGTTCTCCAATTCATACAACTCAGGGTGGAGGGATCATCCAAATTTCAGATATGGCAATAACCAACAACAGTAGCCACAGCCCCCATGGATGAATTATGCAGAAGAAATTAACTCTTTGAAAGGCATGATGGCACAATTGGTGGAATCTCAGCAGAAGAGTGTTGACAAGATGAGTAAAATGGAAGACCAAATTAACCAATTAATCTCCTCTTTTAACAAACTTGAAAACAAAGGAAAGTTGCCCTCCCAACCTGATGTGAATCCGAGGCACAATGTCAGTGCAATTACCTTGAGAAGTGGCAAAGAACTAGAAGCACTAGCACCAAAAGCATCAGCCCCATGTGGCCGTGCAACACCAGCCGAGACAGAGAAAACAACTCCCATCGAAGAGCTGATTCAACCCAATCCTGAAAAACCACCATTTCCATATCGATTGGTGAGAAAAGACAGAGCTACAGATGACACAGAGGTGTTTGAAACTTTAAAGAAGGTTAAAATCAACATTCCACTCCTGACAGCCATCAAACATGTACCCCGGTATTGCAAATTTTTGAAAGAGATCTGCACTAGGATGAACAGAGTTCGGGCCAATGAGAGGGTGCCCATGGGTGAGACCGTTTCAGCAGTACTTCAAGGTAAATTACCCATAAAAGAACAAGACCCAGGTATGTTCACAATTCGTTGCAAGATAGGCAATGTAGGCATAAAACAAGCTATGTGTGATCTCGACGCTTCTATTAATTTGATGCCTTTGTCTATTTACTCCGCATTGAATTTGGGTCCTTTGAAACAAAATGGGGTAGTTTTGACATTAGCTGATAGGTCTAGTGTTTTTCCTGAAGGAGTATTAAAAGATGTTCTTGTACAAGTAAATGACTTAGTATTCCCCGCGGATTTTTATGTCTTGAATATGGAAGGGGGAACTTCTTTTAACCCAGGAATGATACTGTTAGGACGCCCATTCTTGAAAACAGCCCATACAAAAATTGATGTGCATGAGGGGACATTGACTGTGGAATTTGATGGTGCTATGATTAAATTTGACATAAATAAGCACCCGGTTGATTATGCCTCTGTTTTTGCAATCAATTTCTCTGACATTTACACTAATAAATTTTTGGAGATGTGTAGTGGTGATCTTTTACAGGTTTCTTTGGCTAACAACTTCACAAATCCGAAATTGGCTGAATGGGAGGAAGAATGGGTAATGCCTAAAGAGCTGATATATGCCGTCCAAGACCTCGAAGCGCTCAAACCTGTAAACCAGAGTCAAATGCAGTACAAAATAGCAGCTGAATCACGTCTTGGCCATGCTATAGTTGGAAGAAACAAAATTTTTCCCTCCATTGAAAAACCACCAGACTAAACGTGGCCACTGTCGAGCCAACGACGTTAAACAAAAGCGCTTTTTGGGAGGCAACCCAAAAATTCACTCCATAAGTGTTTTATTTATGCTTGTAATATGTAGAGTTAAAAAAAAAGGGTGCAAAGTTAAAGTTTAAAAAAAAAAAAAGGTGCAAAGTTAAATTTCAAAAAAAAAAAAAAACAAACAAAAAAGAAAAAGAAAAAGAAAACAAAAGAGAGAAGTTAAAAAAAAAAAAAGAAAAAGAAAAAGAAAAAAGAAACAAAAAAAAAAGGGAGAAGTTCCAAAAAAAAAAAAAAAGGGGCACAGAAGCAGCAGCGCGCGCTTGGCTGCCTCGCCAGCAGCACGTCGAGCTGCCCAGCACGCCGCAGCGGCAGCGGGCCACGCCCTCCTGCCTCGCCAGCGCCTCGTCGAGCCGCACGCACCGCAGCGCCCGCCCGCAGATCTGACCATGTTTTGTAATTGAGCCATAACTTTTGCGCCCGACCTCCAATTGCAGTGATTCAAAATGCGTTGGAAAGCTAAGAGAAAGATGCATAGCATTTTAGTTTTGCATTTCTCCTAATTCAGAATTTATCCTTGTCAAAATTGGCCTTGAACTTGCTGCCTTTGCAAACATTGTTCTTCCGATTCTCCACCGTTCTTTCCTACAATCTAAGGGAGTACTTCTTTCTTTTTTCTTTCACACTTTGTGCTTAATTTAGATGCATTTTCAGGAGTAAACGCATGTTAAGTGTGGGGGAAGGGATTAGTTAGGAAAATTAGGAGATAATTTTCAATTTTTAGGATAGTTTAATGCTTGTTTTTTGTTTTATTCTTGTGTTATTTAGGATTGCATGTAGTTTTTGCATATTTCCCTCCATAAATCAGATTCTCAGTTGTTTGTCCATGAGTAAATTAGGCTCAAATTTAAAAATTTGAAATTGTCTTGGTTTAGCCCTTGGAAAATCCTAATTTTTGTCATCATTGAATATAATAAACCAATTGGAAGTAGGAAGAATTAGAAACAAAGCATGTTAGTGCATTTGTCGTAAGGATTGGGGGTTGAGCTTGGTTTGCATATGACACTATGTTTAATTTAACAGAATGTGATGAAGTTTAATTGATCAATTGCTTTCAAAAAGTTTGTTGGTTAATGTGAAGCAGGTGAGTTATTACCAACTTATGGAGGATGAGATAACTAGAGTTTAGCTTATAATTGATAATGTTGGTTGAATTGTGCTGAGAATGTAAATTTTAGAATTCAATTGTCTCGATTACCCTTGAGTCTTGAATTGGGAGATGGGACCAATTCACCTTAAGCAAGGTATGACAAATATCATTCCTTGTGTATGGAGAGTGACTTAAGAGGGAGGGCAAACTTCTCAAAAGAGACCCTTTTCATTGCTCGACAAAGCGAGACCTTTCGCATTCCAACACCCATGGGTTTTGAGTTGGGGGATAGGCCCACCTCACCTTAAGCAAAGCTAAAAACAATGACTTTGTGTATGGAGCATGACCTATGGGGAGAGTTACCCCTCATTAGAGGCCTTTTCAATACTCGCAAAATTGGGATGTTGACCCTGTGCTTAATTTGGTAACTATCTTGGTTTGAAGTGCTTTAAATGTGAATAAAAGCTTAAAATCTCTAGATGTTCTTCTAAGTTGGACGATTCACTTGCCTAAAGTTAGTTAATTAAATAATTTGTGGTGGTTTTTCAATTGACTAAGTCTTGTGAAGTTGGGTTAAATGTTTTGTTTATGTCGACTTGTTTGATTTTCTAGTTCTTATGATTAAGCTTATTGGCTTGTGGAGTTTTGAAACTTCCTATGGAATCTTGGTGGTTTAACTTTCTTGAATGAACGGTTAAGGATTTACTAGGGTTCAACCATAGTCAATTTCGGGAAAAATTTTCCTTTAGTCCTAGTTTGCTTGAGGACAAGCAAAGATCCAAGTGTGGGGGAATTTGATAACTCATATTCGCATAGGCATATTTAGGTGCATTTTAACTTATTTTCTTAGTTATTTTCACATTTTAGTATTAGTTTTATTATTTTCTTAATTTGTTTGTTTGCTTTATTTTATTTATCCTTATTTAGTGTTATTTACCTCTTTTAGGTGCTTGGAAGTAGATTTTGGCTTTTTAGGAAGACTGCTAGAAGAAGATTTGTTGGAGCTTGAACTTCAACTGGATTTTCAACAGAGTTCGAGGCTGTTTTAGCTCAAGATTTGTTCTACAAGATTGTGCGTCTGTCCGTTAGCTTTCCATAGCACCTTGAATCGCGCCAATCGGAGCTGTATCAAGGAAGTTAGCCGAGGTTTTCTGTAACTTGTTTGGGTCCTGCGGGTCAACCCTTGTTGACTTTTTCTTATTATTTGGGCCAGATTTCTCTTTAAGGAGCCCATTGCTTACACTTTAATTTCCAACAGGCCTTTTAATTAAGGAAGTGAATGAGACTCCTAATTAGGTTAAGAGTAGGAGAGCCTATAAAAGAAAAAAAGAGGAGAAGGTTTAGGGACTGTTTTTACTTCTTCTAAAACGTTTTGGGAGGCTATCAAGAGGGAAGGCTGCACGTTTTTCCTGAAGATTTTTTGCAGATTTTTGTTTAGTTATGAGTAGCTAAACTCTCTTCTAGTTGAGGTACTTAGAAGTTTAATTCCATTTGATTCATGAGACTTATGTTTTAATTGTATTCTTTTATCCGAATATTTATTGAATTCCTGCGATTATAATTTGTTATATTGCTATTGATTTAATCAAATTGATTTGACCAGTTAATTGATCACCCAAAGTTCACATTTTCCATGTTTTTCTGACAATTTAAATCCTTCAGGGATTCATATAAATGTCATTATCAAGCGAACCATATAAATAAGCTATAACTACATCCATTAGATACATACTCAAATTTTTCTATTGAAAAGTTATTGCATCCACCACAGGAGAATATGTCTCTCCATAATCATTTTTGGGTCTTTCGACAAAACCTTATGCAACAAGCCTTGCTTTATATCTTACAACTCCATTTTTCTCATTTCTCTTTCTTACAAATACCCATTTGTATCCTACGGGTTGTACATCTTGTGGCGTTTGGACTACTGGTCCAAAAACTTGATTTTTTTAAGAGAATCTAATTATGCTTGGATTACATCTTTCCATTTTTCCTAATCATCTCTAGTTTGACACTCTTGAATAGATTGTGGTTCATGATCCATATTTTCATTCGCAATATCGATTGCCACATGGTCCATAATTATTTAATCTCGATTCTATCTTTTTATGGTACTAACATAGTTTCTTTGATTCATTTTCAGCAACTTCATGTGCTTGTACTTCTTTAGGAAGTGTATTTATATTAGTACCTTCTTCCTCAACATGATCGTCTATATTAGTGGTCCCTTTATCCTTAACAAAATCATTTATATTATTCATTCCTTTTCTTTTTCAAGGATTTTTATCCTTGGAACAAATAGGTCTCCCACGCTTCAAACGTATTTAAGGTTGTTTTTTAGGAATTTCATTACGAATTGGCACATTTACTACTAGTATATACGATTTTGTTACTCGTTTTGGATCAACAAGTGCATCTGGCAACTGATTTGCTAAATTTTGAATATGGATTATCTTTTGAACTTCTTGTTCACAAAGCTTTGATTTAGGAGCCATGTGAGAAAGTGATGGAACTTTCCATGTGATTGTGTTTTCCACATTTACAACGTTATTTTTATTTTCTCCCCCTAATTTTGGAAATGTGGTTTCATCAAAATGACAATCTACAAACCATGCAGTGAACATATCTCCCATTAATGGCTCAAGATATTTAAGGAGATTCATATCCAACATAAATTTCCAATCTCCTTTGAGGGCCTATTTTATTACGTTGTGGTAGAGCAATAGGAACATATACTGCACAACCAAAGACTCCTAGATGAGAAATATTAGGCTCATGACCAAAAGCTAATTGTAGTAGGGAATACTAATGTTAGCTTATTGGTCTAATACATATAAGTGATGTTGCATGCAAAATTGCATATCCCATATAGAGGTAAGAAGATTAGTTCGCATAAGTAATGGTTTAGCAATTAATTGCAGATGTTTAATAAGTGATTAAGCTAGCTCATTCTATGTATGAGCATATGCTACAGGATGCTCAACTTTTATCTTAATTGATATACAATAATCATTAAAAGTTTGGGATGTAAATTCAGCAACATTATCAATACGAATTGTCTTAATTAGATAATCAGGAAATTGCGCTCGTAATCTAATGATTTAAGCTAGTAATCTTGCAATAGCCATATAATGTGATGACAATAAGCATATATGTGACCATTTAGTAGAAGCATCTATTAAAACCATAAAATACCTAAATGGTCCAATGGTGAATGAATCGGTCCACATATATCGCCTTGAATGCATTTTAAAAATACTGGTGATTCAATTCCAACCTTAGCTTTCGATGACCTTATAATTATTTTTCCTTGCGAATAAGCAGCACAGAAAAATTCATTATTGTGAAGAAACTTCTAGTTCTTCAATGGATGACCATTTGTATTTTCTATAATTTTTCTCATCATTATTAATCCAGAATGATTTAATCGATATTGCCAAATTTTATAAGTATTTGAATCTGTAAACTTCTATTTTACAGTAAAATTTGCTTCAATCATATTTACAAATGTATAATACAAATCAGATGGAAGCGTATTCAATAGTTCAAATATACATTTTTTTTCCTGAATTTATTTTTGTAATATAAAGATATTCATGATTATCTTCACTGACAATCTCAATATAATATCAATTTCTGCGAATATCTTTAAAATTAATAAATTTCTATGAGACTTTAGGGAAAATAATGTATTATCTATAATAAATTTTGTTCCCCTTAGTAAAATTTTATTGGCTCTTTGGGAGTCTTCAATTATATTTGTGTTACCAGATATGTTAGTAACAACTGCTTCACTCATTCTTAAAGCAGAAAAACATTTTGCATCTTTATTAATGGTGTGTGTAGCACTATCCACGATACATATATTTGCTTTCATATATCTTGAAGTCACTTGGAACCCGAGAAGAATTCATGTTCTTCATTTAAAGGAAAAACCAAAAAATATATTATTATTATTATTATTAATTTGAAAATAAAATAAAAAATGACATACTTGCAAAAAATAAAATGATATTAATTTTTATTTACAGTCTCTTTTTCATTTGTGCTAGTTGGGAAAAAAATATTGGTCATGTCCAAATAGGTGATGTCAATTGGATCATCACTGTTAAAAATACAACTTGTTTCCATATCATTGGAGTTTTTCAATGATGCTTGATAAAACAATAAATATTTTACCGTACGACAGGTATGTAACCAATGGCCAGTCATACCACAAACAGTGGCATATACTTTTATCATCCTTTGAATTCTAACTATTTCATTTTGTCAATTTTTTTTTCAATTGGATTTTTCCACTTTGGGTGGAAATTATTATCATTTTGATTTTTGCACTTCGGATGGAAATTATTATTAATTTGACTTTTCCACTTGGGTGGAAATTATTATTGTTATTATTATTATTATGGTTATCATGACCATATTCATGATTTTTAAAAATTTTCTTTATTATATGATATTGCATTCACTTCGAAAGGAATGTACTGGATCCAGTAGGACGTGCCTTATGATTTTTCATTGACACTTCATTATTTTATTACTCTAAAAGGAGGGAAAAAATTAATTCATAATATTTCTTAATACTTCTTTCTCTATAGTGCTGCTGGAGGAGCACATTGGATGTATAATTTTTTTTAACCCCATAGCATCAAGATGGATTTTAGCATCCAGTACCTATGAAAGGTAATTCTTCCCGGTAACATCAAGTACTAAAAATTTAACACTTGTGATCAAAATTATATACTTATAAGAAAATAAAATTAAAAATTATAACTTAATTGGATTGATCTAATAGAACAAACTGAGTTGATGTTAACCAGATGAGCAACCGGAGCAAACTCGTGCTGATAATGTGTTATAAAATAGTTTTAATAAATAAAGCTTATAATAATAATAAGGAGATTATAACAACAATATAATTGAGGTAGATAGAGAATATGAAAATAAAAAATTTTCATTATTAAATCTGAGTTTAAGGTTTATGGAATAAGAAAACTAAGATCTATTTATGGGAAAAATTGAAAGGCTAAAGAGTAACTACACAACCTCAATAATTTGAAGCTGTGCAGACATCAATAATTCATAATAGACATATAATACTTATTATAATAATAAAAGTTATTTTTGGAACCTATTTATCAATTTAATTTTTTTAATTAAATAGTATTCCATATGCTATTAGAGCATTCTAGATCTACATGTCGAGGGTTTGAATTCGGACAATTGTTAATTAAATTTCAACATATAGTATTATGGTGCGTGTTGTATACAATTCAAACCCAATGGTAAAAGCAAACTTTCTACTTTACCAAAAGAGTTCCTGAGGTTTGTTTTATTGCCAAAAAAAAAAAAAAAAACAAGAAATTACAGCATTAGAAAAAAAAATTAATTCACACCGTAATTTTTCTTACGTCATTTACTTATTTATTTAGCACATGAAAAAATTTTTAAATTTATTTGTTTTAATTATTCTCCCCTCTCTTCTAATTTCTCTCTCGGCCCCCATCGGAGCAGAAAACAATCCTCACGATATGGCCCTTCTCCACATGGGGAATCGATCTGGTAGGACCAATGCTGGAAGTAAGCAAGCAATGAAAATGGCTGATAGTAGCGGTCGATCATTTCACCAAGTGGGTTAAATCCAAAGCTATCTCTACCATAACTCTAGCAAAGGTGAGAAGTTTCATCCAGGAGCACATCTTGGGCAGATATGGCATACGCAGGGTCTTCATCATGGATAATGACACACAGTTTACCTCCAAGAAGTTCCCAGAGTTTTATGAAAGTTTCTGTATTAATCACATGCGTAGTTCAGTGGCTCATCCCCAAACCAACAGCATGACAAAAGTTACAAACAGGACCTTATGTGAGGGGATAAAGAAAAGGCTGGAAGAATGCAAAGGAGCATAGGTGTACGAGCTGAACAGTGTCCTATGGGCATACCAAACCACTCCTAAGCAAGCAATGGGAGAAAGACCTTTTGCCATGGCATATGGAGTCGAGGTAGTTATTTCGGTGGAAATTGAGTCCCCAGTGACAGGGTCTCGTACTAAAATGAGGTGTAGAATGACATCAAAATCCGCTTCCATCTTGATTCCTTGGAAGAAAGAAGGGACTGAGCCTACATCCTCATGGCTGCTTATTAGAACCGTGTAGCAAGCTACCACGATAGGAAGGTTAAGGCGGTATCTTTCCAGTAAGGAGACCTAGTGCTTAAAGATGTCGAGACCTCCCAAGCACAGGAATGAAAAGGAAAGTTAGCAGTCAAGTGGGAAGGGCCCTACCAGATCGAGAAGGCCATTGGCCCAGCCGCATACTGTTGGGAATGCCCTAGTCCCAAGGCATTGGACCTTGTTTTGAATCATACATTGTTAGAACGTTTGTGGATTGATGTATTATACATTTTTTTAATATATAAAGGCATAATTTATTCAATTTATATCTTGTGTAATAAATATAATTAGAGTATCCAATGGTCATATCTATATCCATGTTATCAAGTGTCATGCACTTCATAGTGAGACCATGGCTAAGGAAACGATATAACTATAAAGCCACCATAGCCTGTTCCAATCATGGGAATGAATGGAATGTAAGACTATCATTACCTTGATTGTATGACGATATCTTATAGGCCATAGTATATGGATTGTCAATCAGGTATATGGGTACATGTAATGGGACATGGTATTGGATAGATCCGCTAACGAGATATCCACTGGCTATAGTATCATAAGTGATTCTTGTGCAGTACTTATATTAGATCATTTCACCTAACCACATTATGAAATAACCTGTGAACTCACACACTTTGACGTGTGCCTGACTGGCCTATAACAGGGCACCAAATATGGGGACAGTTGGGTATGCCAGTGAGCATGGCTAGACTGTGAATATGCAGAAGGGATATGTCACTCAATGATTAATTAAGAAGATATCATCGGCCCCTTGATAAGTGCAACTGAGAAGAGTGTTGTAAGCGCCGGAATTTTACCCTAAAAAAAAAAAAGAAAAGTCGTACGACTGTAGTTACAGTCGTGCGATTGTAATTTAAATATTACAGTCGTACGACTGTAATGTTGGAGCAAGTGCAGAAGCCCATACCTCTGCAAAAGAAAATGAAGAAAAAGAGGTGCGCAATTAATACTACGGGATGGGCAGGAAGCAAGCAGGAAGCAGAGGATAAAAAGAAGGACAGAAAAAGAAAGAAAGAAAGAGAGAGAAAAGAAGGAGGAGAGGAAAAAATCAAAAGAAAAGGAAGAACTCATCATCAGAATCCCTCAGCATTTGGTGTTTTTGGACCCAAAATCCCTAACCCTAACTCAAGGAGAAAAGTACGGATTTTAGTGGATTGGAGCGACGCCAGGGGTCAATCCTACGGTGGACTCATGCCAAAGAGGTAAACACTCCTTTTCGCCTCTCTTTTACAAGCTTTCTGGGTGATTGGTGTGGTTTGTGCCATTTTCGTTCATTTTTCTGCGTTTCTGGTTCTGGAAATCAAGAACAGTCGTGCGACTGTTCTTGAGTTTGATGAACAGTTATAGTCGTACGAGTGTTCTTGATTTCCAGGTGTTTTCTTTCTAGTTTTGCTTCAAATAAATTTCTGGCAAGATTCTGACTTTGGGTCGTTTACAGTCGTACGACCGTAGACTGTAACATTATTTCCAAAACCAGAATTTCTGTTTTAATCCCCAAAAATTTCCAAAAATCCTTAAAAATTCATAAAACCCCAAAAATCATCAAAATGAATTTTGTTGTGTGCATTCACGACCATAGATTCAATTTTTAGTAAAATTGCATTTAGAGCAATGCCACGACCGAGACCCGATTCTCCCAAAAACCGACCCACCGGAAAAATTGTTTTCAAAATGATTTTCCCACAAAAACAAAAATACAGGGACGTTTCAAAATGTTTTCCAGGTCTAACCGGGCCGTCTAGCCGAGCTAACCCAGTTATCCCCAAAATGCATGCGCCCAATTCCTAATTTCCCAATTCTGTCCTACCTGAGTCTAATTTATGGTGTGCTATATATTGTGCTAGCCCTCTGTTTCGCAGCTTTTTATTTTATTTTTGATGTATTTAATAGATTAATACGTGTATCCTAGGCGATTGTAATTTTTACATAAATCGTGTATTCTAGGCGCTTGTAAAAGTGAGGTGAGAGTTTTTATCTTTTATTCGATCAGGTTGTAATAATTTAACCATTTACTATTTCATTTTACCTGTATGCGCGCCGTATGTCTATTTAATTCAATAAAATTAACTTTTGAATTTGAAATACCATCTATGAACATTGACCAATATTTATTTTAATTAGACACGAAATAAAGGACTTGTCCGGACCCGAATATCTGGATAGTGTAGTGGCCGTTTGTCCAGTTCAGCTACGTTATAAATTTCCCGGTTGAGCTGAGTAGGGTGGCGACTCTACAATATTCATCGAGACTTAGGTCTCGATTCTTTTAAGAATTAATTCTATTTATTTTCCCAAAATCGAATTTCCATTTATAAAAACCCCACGTGTTGGGGTTTGAAAATCGGCCTTTAATCTTTCTTAAGAAAATCTTTCATTTTATTAGAAAAACCCTTTTTGTAGAAAACTTAATTGTAAGTGTGAATTTTGGAAAAATAGGTTTTTTAGAAAATCCCAATTTGAACTTAAAGATCTCGAAACCTAAATTTCGAAACTATATACAGAGTCGCCACCCGGATCAGCTCATCCGGGAAATTCCGGTATAGCTCCCTACCAAGTGTAGACGCGGTATCTAATTCAAAGATTCAGGGTTCGGGCAACAAATCTTCTAATCCTCACTTATTTTCAATTATTATTTCATAATGTAATGTTGCATTCACTTAATTCTACTCATTTTATCTTCTTTTAATTATTAATCGATGCTCATGCAAATGACATAAATATAAATATTAAAAGTAAAGTGCGGAAAAATAAAAGTGCGGGAAAGTAAATCAGAGACCAAATTATACAACCCAAGAAAAAGAAAACTATCATCCTCTCCATTTACAACAGCCTACTATACACGATAATCTAAGAAATTACAATCGCCTAAATACACGATTTAATCTACAAAATACATTCAAAAATAAAAATAAAGTAAAAATAAAAGCTGCATCCAAATACAGTTACCACAAGTAAATAAATCACACCAAGGACTCATACAAGACAGAATAGGGATTTATAAGAGCGGGGACATGCGTTTAAGGGGGTAACCAGTTCGACCTGACTGGTCGGACCGGTTAGACATGGAAAACGGTTTTTTGAAACTCCCTGTAGGTTTTGTGGGTGAAAAACCAATTTTGAAAATGGTTTGGCTCATTTACATGCATTTTTCCATCTTTAGTGGGCCGGATATCCCGGGACCCAGGGGTCCCGTTCGTGTGTGGGCCTAAATTAACATTCATCTAGGGTCTAAAAAGAATGTAAACACGTCAAAATTCACTTTTGAATAGGAAAAAGGGTGCAAAATTATAAGTTTCGGGCAAAAGGGCGAAACTGTAATTTTGCCCCCTGAACTACAGCCGAGCGACTGTAGGGCATTACAGTCGCGCGACTGTAACTAACCGGGCGGCTATAACACCTATAGTCGAGCGACTGTCGTGCTCCAAAATCGACTCCAATGTTCTTTTCTCGTTTTTTGAAAACCGTTTTGCAAAATTCAATGATTTCGGGGGATCCGGTATTTCTGGAATATACTAAAATCAACAAAATGGATCCAAAATGGATCGAATCAAATCCAAAAATCCTTAATCTCTCAAAACCACCAAACTTTAAATTACATCCATCAATCAAAAATCAGGAAACTAGGAATCTAAGCACATAAGGATTTAATTGGGCCTATAATAAACATAAAAAACACATTTAATCGAAAAACGGAAACATTATCGGTCGATTTTAGGGCATTCGGAGCTTCTGCCCCATCGGGCGACTATAATCAGAAGATTACAGTCGCGCGGCTGTAGGTTACAGCTGGGCCACTGTGATCTTAAGCGAGGGGCTGCAATAAAAAATCGCTTCCGAAATCATAAAAAAAATCAATAAACAACACCCAAAATGAACAAAAGTGGATTTTTAAGGCCTCTCAGAATGTTACCTGGTTTGTATTCCAGTGTTTGGATCACCAAAGATGGATTCGGGTGCTGAAAAGTGTCTTGTAGTCACAAACAACCCAAAAAACAATGCGCGATCAATGGAGCCCCGAGCGAGATTGAGTGAGTATTGATGATTTGAAAACATCCTACAACTATTTTTGTGTGTTTTGTTAAATTTTTTTTTTTTATTTTCAGATCAAAACCCTTTTATTTTCTTCTAAGAACCCTAGAAAAAGTCCCTAAAATCTATGTTATTGTGTGTTTCTTGTGTTTTTCGCTCCAAAACTCTTTTTTCTTCTACCTCTTTTTTCGTTCTGCGAACCCTAATCCCGAATACAAGCTTTTTATATCTCCCGTTTTGGTTAAAAATCGGAATTAAATGCTGATTTTCGATAAAAAAAAGGAAGTTTGGTTCTTACGGTCGCTCGACCGTAATACTACAGCCGCGTGACTGTACTAGAGTCGTGCGGCTGTAAGCACTATAGTCGAGCGACTATAGTGATCAGATTAGCTGATCTTCTTTAGGAAAACTGAATTAAATGCTGATTTGGGCTGAAAAAAGGAAATCTGAAGATTACAGTCGCTTGACTGTAGTGGCTACAGTGGCGCGGCTGTAGGCACTATAGTCGGGCGACTGTAGTGACTAGATTAGCCTACCTGCTTATTTTTTCATTTTTTTTCTTCTATTTTCTTAAATACCCATTGGAATTCATTCGGGGCTCCGTACCAAAACTTGTCACACACACTTGGGTCATCCGGGACATTTCCGACATTATTCTAGTCGGTCCGAATCCGCCACACTCTAACCCGTGAAAAAGGCAACAATGACTTTCATCACAGAGATTGGAAAAAAAACCCTTGCTCACAGTTTGCCCCTCGTGTGACCAAAGTTGATTTAAACGGGTGCTTGTGCCTGATTCGAGTTTGGTCTCGCGATAGGAGCACAGTGAGAAGGAAAAGAAAACGTACCTGAGGGTTCTTCTCGTGTTGACTTGTCTTTATGTCTGTAGGGACTTGTCTCGATTGCATTTGTGAGATAATGGTCTTGCCTAGGTTGGTTTGATTCTTCAGGGTCTTACTTCGACTCCGTTACGAAGCATAGGACTTTGCTCGAATTGATTTGATGTTCTTTAAGGTCATGCTTTGACTCTATTGCGAAGCAGAGGACTTACCAGGTTTGAATTCTCCTTGTCACTTAATGCTTATGAAAGGAAAGGGTATTTTGATAATTTTGCAACTTAGGAAGTTGGCATTCCTTAAGGTAAGGGTACTTTGGTCATTTGGTTTTTCGTGGTACCTATGTCACAAAAAGAAATGGGTTTCAGTGATTTGGTATCCCCTTTTGATGGGAAAAGGGTATTTTGGCCATTTGGTAGCTTAGTGGTCAACAAAAGGGTATTTTGGTCATTTCACCCCTAATGGAGCCTACGTCCCTAGGGAAAGAAATGTTTTTGTGATTTGGTCTTCCATATAGCTCATGTTGCTAAAGGAAAGGTGTTTTGGCCATCCGATAGTGTGGTTACTGACAGGAGGGCATTTTGGTCATTTCACTTCTAGTGGAGCTTGTGTCACTGAAGGAAAGGATGATTGTGTTTCCCATGAAGTTCATGTAGTCAGGGAAAAGATGTTTTGATGGTTTAAGGAGCTTGATCAACACTTGACGTTTTGGAGTCGTTTCGGGCGCGTATTCATTCCTTGATCGATAATTTTGGAAACAAAAATTTTTGCCCCTTCGATCAAGAATGAATATGGGCTGAGTATCTTACCTTTTGATACCTGCAAGACATGGAAAATACCTTTCTCGGGGTCAAATAGACATAAAACAAGTTTCGGAAAGGAAAAAGGAGAAAATTTTGCAAGAAAAATAAGCTACAGTCTAGCGACTGTAGTGATTTGAAACTACAGTCGCTCGACTGTAGTAATGGGTAAGGAATGATTTAAAGCCACCACAAAATGAAGGCAGCCTCATTTTATCCCATTTCAGCTGAAAACTCCTCCTCTCTTAATTGATTTTCTTCTCCCGAACACAAAATCATGAGGCGAAAGATGCGTAAAGTCCTCCGGCCCGTTCCTGCTACTCAACTCGCCTTTCAAATGCAGTTTTCCATCCCAGAGGGAAACTTTACTCTAACATTTGAACCCATGGAGTGTATATACGGATTAAAGGAGGAAGATGAATATTGTGAAGTGAAGATCGATGCCCCAGTGCCTATCCAACTCTAGCTTTCGACCCATGCTTTCATGCATCCGGTTAGTTTTCTAAAATTTCTCTACTTTTTCCAATTTTGAAATTTCTGCAAAATTAGGGAAAATATGTGAAATTGATGCATGATTGGAGTAGAATATGCCCCTAGGATGTTTAGTTGTTGATTTGGTTTGAGTTGGGACAAGATTTAACCAAAAAAATGAGAAAAAACAAAATTGGCAGAAAAATGCAGCTACAGCTGCCCCAAATATGATCACAGTCGCACGACTGTGACCCCATAGTTGGGCGACTGTAGCCCATAGATTTTAGGCGAGCCCTTTTTTTTTTTTTTGCGATTTCGATGGTGTTTCTTCGATTTTTATGACATATATGTATTCTAAAAACTTGTAAACTCCCTGATTGTTGATTTTGAAGTCGATAGTCGACCCTCACGGCAGCGGATCCATTATGGAGGCCTTCCAGTGGTATAGGCATCTTCCCCAAGGGGTGAAGGATATTGTGAACTCCACTGGCTTGCACTGGCTAGTTTGTAGTATGTCCGCCACTACTCCTCGTACGAGCCGAGGGCTTTTGGCTGCACTTTTAGAGAGGTGGATGGACTCCACCCACACATTTCATCTCCCTTCCGGCGAGTATACGGTGACCCCGGAGGATATCATCGCCATCACTGGTCTTTCTTTCTCCGGTCAGGCGATCCATTTCAATCAGGTCTTCGTGCATGGCAGCTACCGTCAGGAGTTAATATCCATGCTTATAGGGATCAATTCCCCAGAAAGCCGGATTCAGTGTAGGAGTATCCATGAGTACTGGCTTGGGCGGTAGCGTGCACTCCCAGAAGGGACTACCTTTGATGCCACTGATGAGAGAAAGTACACTAGAGCCTTCCTGTCGCATGCTCTCTCCACTACCCTTTTTCCTACGGGTAGGAGTAGTCTGAATCTGGCCGTGTTTCCTTCACTGATCGACCTAGAGTCTGTGAGGACTCTTAATTGGGCTCGGGAGCCTTGGCCCAACTCTACTATGCCCTAGATCTTTATGCCTGAGACTCCTAGAAAGCGTTGAAGGCTTTTTGGATTTTGCTGCACCTAAGTATCTTAGACCCCCTTTTTTTTTTAGCTGACATGCTTTACTCTCCCTTCGTAGATCTAGGCCTACGAGTACCATTTTGTTCCACCCCCAGTGGTGCAGATTCATGACGGTTACAACTTGACTGAATTTCTCCGTCTTCGACGATATATGGGGTTCGTCTGGAGTGAGGTCGATAAAAATCAGGATGAGTGCCATCAGGCGTTTAGGGAGATGACATTCAAGGGGTTATATTTCCCTTTTTTTTTGCTGACTTATTTGTTTTGTGGTTTCCTAACCCCAGATTACCAAGGCCCCTTGGAGCCGGGAGGGTGATAATTTGCCCCAGCAGCTTCGTGATGCACAGGCGCTCGTGAGCGGACGTTTCGTGATAGAGTGTCCTTTCGGTCAGGAGTGGTTCTTAGGTAAAAGGACTCATGATTTGCGTTTCGGTCCTGGGGCACGAAAGATTCTAGCCGCCTTGCCGGTGGGATTATTCTGGCCTCATCTCCCGTCTCTTTAGCTGCACCCGGATCTCTATGGCGCTGGGTATGAGGCTGGCAGTATGGATGGTGATTACAGTTGTTTCATCACTGTCCGTTTGCTTCCACAGTCTGCTGACACCAACACTGACGTTAGGGTAATTTTTTTTAACATTATTGTTTTTAGCTGCTTCCAGCCATCTACACGAGGTGGGCATGCGCGTCCGTCCCTGTCTACTAGGGGGAGAGGAAGGAGGTCTGGTACCGCTGGAGCAGGTTCTTCTGTTGGAGTGGAGGATGTCCCATTCTCCAACCTCAACTCCCTCTAGCTCCCGAAGTTTGGTACGTGCATGGTCGGCTCGAGTTTCCGATAGAGGATTCCATTCAGCTCTATGATGATTCTCGGCGATCTTATCGGGCCGACCTCCATCTCCAAGATCATAATTTTCCCCCGTCTATTCCTCCTGACACCACACATGTGAGTATTTCCTCGCTTATTTATCTCTGTCCCCTTTCTACCATTAGCTGATCCCTCGACTCGCCACCTTTGCAGATTCTAGTGATGCAAGGCATGTACATGGGTCAGGGCATTTATGCGTTGAGGGCGCTCTCTTTCCGAGACAATGCCGCTATGGTGATAAGTACCTGTACATGATCTTATACTTGTGTTTGGATGTATGCGTGTTTGTATAGATGCATATGCATGTAAATGTGATGCTTTTCATGTTTCGTTGGATACAGACGATGATCGGGGTAAAGCGCTGCGAGTCCGCTCTCTTGAGGGCAGAGAATAAGCAATTGCGGTGTCGGGTCACCGAATTGGAGGTCATGAATCAGACCTTCAAAAATCAGACGGGCGATTGGGATGCCCAGATGGGAGATGCAGGCAAGGATATAAGCGGGACTCCGGATGACGAGGCAGGAGATGACGAGGATGATGATGACGAGGATGGCTTTGACTCCTCTTAGATCTATTTCGCCATTCCTTATTTGTGATGTATTGACCCATGTATAGATTATTTATTTGTGCACTTTAGGCTTTGCATAGGCCCGGCTCAGTGATGTATCTGATGTTTGTACCCTTTTTGCCTTGAATTTGAATTTTTGAATGCATATTTCCTTGCTTTTCCATGCTTTTATCACTCTTCGGTTCACCTTGATCGGGTCCGGGACGTATTTCAATGTCTTCAAACTTCATCCCCCTTGAAAAACAACCCTCAGAACTTAGAGCCGCACGGCCATAATCATTAGAAATCATATAAGGATATAGATAAGGAACTGTTTGCACTACAGTCGCGCGACTGTGGCCATTACAGCCGCCCCACACCAAAAATCATCCCACACCGATTTTCAAGCTTGTTTCAGTACATCCGAGCCTCTATATATACTACAGCCACCCCACATGCTACAGTCGTGCCCCTATAAGAATTACAGCTTCCCCACATACTACAGTCGCTCGACTGTAGTGCATTACAGCCGCCCCATACACTATAGCCGCCTCATCTGTTTTTCAGCCTTTCTCCTTCTTTCGCTCTTCTTTTGACATGGATCAACTCAGAGGATGACTTCGGGACTACTAGGGTTCAACCTGCTCTTCTAATTGGGTTTTACTTGTACCCTTTAGCTTGTAGCATCTCAAGTTTTACACCGCTTTGACTCCAAACTGGGTGTTCTTGGATGCAGCTGTCAGCTTTTAGGATCCAATAGATCATGTCTTCTGCTTCTCCAGTCACAAGTTATGCCCCTTGATAGAGGAGTTTAGTGCCATCCTCTGTGTCCCCTGTCCCTGGGGGGTCCGGTTAGCTGTTCCCAACCCAAACTCTGGTGATGTTCTCACTTTTCTGAGCCGGTTCACTCGAACTGTAGCAGGCCTGGGTCATGCACTTACTGGTAGATCTATTTCTCCTAGACTCAGTCTTTCTGTCATTGCTAACTTATGCTTTGCTTTATCTCCCACTGCCCTTGGTTGGGCTCCGCTGATGAGTTTACTGATGGCTTGCTATCTGTGCTAGTCCCGAGATGGTGCTTGTAGCCTTCGGCTGGATTCAGTAATGACTGAGATGGCTCAAGGTGCATCTTCTATGGGGGTTGTCTTGGCTGAGACCCTAATCCACTTCGATTCCATCCATTCTGATTCTCCTATCGAGAGTTATGGATCTCCTTTTCTGTTTCAGGTATGCTTCGGTACTGCACTTTCTGAATTCCCATATTCACTACACCTTCACTCTGACTAAACCACATGCAGATCTGGCTATTGGAGAAGTTGTGCCTCCTAAGCCCTTCTCCACCTTATCCGAGACATGCTCCGAAGCACTATTGGTCTTGGCACATTGAGCTCCCAGACTTCGATTTCATGTCCATGGAGCACTAGTTCGACTGGCTGAGGAGGTGGTCCAACGCCTCTATCGGATGGATCCGCCCTTGGTGGGATATCACCGATGTGACTACTGAGACTTGGGCTGGTGGTGTTTAGCTACTTGGATTGACACACATGACCTTCTATTCTCCTGCTCGGCTGTGCAGACAGTACGGACAACTGTAAAGGGTCCCCCGATCCTTGTGTACTACTGAGTGTGGGGTATTTACACAGCAGTGGCCTCGGAATGTGCAGCACCAGTGGATACACCCTACCCATACTGAGATTTTGAGGTATGATGATCTTGCACCCGTGGATACAGATGCTTGATATACAGCTTGGCTGACAGATCTGATTAGTTGCCCCACTAGGCATGGGCGTAAGGCGCTGACATTGCGGTACCTCGGTCTTTAGCTGATTAGGATCAGAGTTGGTTATTGCTATATGACTTTTATTCTATTTTTTCCTTATCCTAACTTTTGCATAGGTCACCCTTTTTTAGGTTTTCAGCCTATCGAACTGTCTTTATTTTTACCTGAATTGCCCTTTTAGGTTTTCAATTCAGCAGACTTTTTTTTCATATATATACATGCTAAATGGATATGAGATGTGTAAAAGGTATAAAGACAAATATGCACGAAATAATCTGAATCGCAATTAAACTCGAAACGTTTAAACGAACAGAATTGAACATTCATTCATTCATTCATAGATAATGTTTTAGCACAATGTACATCAAATGATGAAATGAAACTATGGACAGAATCATTGATGGTATACGTCTCGAATGAACCCATGCTTGCCACCAACCGGTCTTTGCAGATTTTCCAGATGATGGTCCTCACCTCTCTGTCCTAACTTTTGCATGGATAGCCTTTTCGGTTTTCGACCCATCGGACTGTCCTAATTTTTGCGTGGATCGCCTTTTCGGTTTTCAATCCACCTGACCTCTTTTTTTCTTTTTTTTTTTCTTTTTTTTTATTTTTATTTTTACACGTAGTAGTGTTTCAGCTTGTCCTGGTTGATGGGGTTAAAAAATTTGTTCCCATCCATATCCATAATCTTTGCAGCACCCTTCGAAAGTACCCTCTTGATTACATACGGACCTTCCCAATTTAGCTTGAATTTCCCCTGTACATCCTCGTTGGTCTGTTTCATCTATTTGAGTACTAGATCCCCAGCCTTGAATGGATGCTTCTGATGACGAAACTTATTGTTGTATGTCCTAGCCATTTGTTGTTGATACATTTGCAACCGGTCTAAGGCCTGAAGACGCTTTTCATCTATCATTGCTAGCTGTTCATGTCTCGACTGGAGCCAATCAGACTCTGGCAACTGTGCCTCCATAACCACTCTTAATGATCTAATTTCCATCTCTACTGGTAATACTGCTTCCATCCCGTAAGCCAGTGAATATGGAGTTTCCCTGGTAGGGGTTCTAATGCTTGTCCGGTATCCCCACAAAGCCAATGGTAACATGTCAGCCCAATCTCTGTAGGGCACAACCATCTTTGATAGAATCTTCTTAATGGATTTATTGGCCGCTTCCACCACCCCATTGGCTTGTGGGCAATACAGGGATGACCTATGGTGCTCAACCCCCTTCTCTTGGAATAACTGTGTCGTCACCCCTTGGAATTGTACCCCATTGTCGGTCACGACATGATGAGGGATCCTATATCTTGCAAAGATGTGCTTTTCTATAAATTTGGCCATTTTCTTAGCGGTGATATTTGCAAATGATTCCGCTTCGACCCACTTAGAAAAATAATCCACAGCTACAACAATGAATCAGTGTCCATTTGAGGTAGGCAGCCTTATCTCTCCAATTATATCTATACCCCAAGCTACAAACGACCATAGAGTCGAAGATACTTGAAGTTCAAGAGGGTGGAGATGATTAAGGTCTCCATACACTTGACATTCATGGAATTTCTTAACTTCCTTGATACAGTCAGCTTGCAGAGTGAGCCAAAAGTATCCTTGTCTCAGTATCTTCTTTGCGAGGGCCAATCCATTCATGTGCAGACCACATGCACCAGAGTGTATCTGTTTCATAACCACGACTGCCTCTTCCTCCGTGAGACACTTCAGAAGAACTCCGTTAGTTGTCCTTTTGAAAAGTTGATTCTCAAATATCCGAAACTGTGTTGCCAACCTTCTAAGGGAAACCTTATCAGACTCATTGGCATCTTCGGGGTACTGAACGTTCTTAATGAATTGTAGAATATCATAATACCAGGGGCATGCCTCAATAATTGCAACAGCATTGACTGACAAATAGCATGGATTCTGAGCAATTTCCAGGATGACCGGCTGTATTGGCTGTTTTCGGGGACCTTCCCATATTGATGATAGTATAGCCAAAGAGTCAGCCATCTGATTCTCCTCCCTCGACACATTTCGGAATTCACACTGACTAAATACCTTCACCTCTCCCAAACCATCTCGACATAAGGCCAGAGTGATTCTTCTTTTATTTCCAAATCTTTGGTAACCTGCCGAATCACTAAAGCTGAGTCTCCAATGACTAACACTTCATTTGCCCCTAATGTGATCAGGGCATCAATACCAAAGAGACATGCTTTGTACTTTGCCCCATTATTGGTCACTTAAAAGGCAAGCCGCCTTGCCAGGGGAATGATTTCTCCTTCCGGCGTAGCAATGATTACCCCTAAGCCTGCGCCGTGTTTATTCATTGCCCCATCAAAATACATCACCCATCTGTTGGATTGTTCTTCTATCACTGCTAATTGTTCGTCGGGGAATTCTAAGTTCTCCATATAGTCTGAATCTATTGGTTGATTGGCTAGAAATTCTGCTATGGCTCTCCCTTTAATTGTATTTCTTATCACATATTCTATGTCGAATTCTGACAACAAAAGCAGCCACCTTGATAACTTCCCCACCAGCACTGGAGCTTGGCATAAGTACTTCATAGGATCCACCTTGGCTACCGCCTGAACCTTATACGATTGGAAGTAGTGCCTTAACTTCTTCGTCAACCATTCCTTAACTTCTTCATCAACCATACCATAACCGCATAGGTCTTCTCTACTATCGTATACCTAGTCTCATACTCTAGTAGTTTCTTGCTTAAGTAATAGATTGCATGTTCGTGTCCATCCTCTTGCTCTTGCACCAACATAGCTCCTACAGAAGTCTCTTCGATGGCTAAGTACAGAATCAACGGCTTGTCTGGTATTCGAGGTTTTAAAACTGGAGGGTTCATCAAATAAGTTTTGATTTTGTCGAAGGCTATCTGACACTGCTCATTCCACTTTACGGGCTATTTCTTCTTCAGTAGCCTGAAAATTGGCTCGCAAACTATCATCAACCTTGCAATGAACCCACTGACATACTACAGTGAACCCAGAAACGACCTTACTTCCTTTTTCGACTACGGTGCTGGCATGTCCCTGATGCTTTGTCAGGATCCACTTTGATTCCCTTTTGGCTGACTATATGACCAAGTAGTTTCCTAGAAGTTACCCTGAATACACACTTCTTAGGGTTGAGGCGAATCAATTCTAGTTAGAAATCTATCCAACATAGCTGGGTGCTCTTCCCGGGTCATGGATTTGACTAACATGTCGTCCACATAAACCTCGACCTCCTTATGGATCATATCATGTAGAAGTGTCATGACTGGCCGCTGATAAGTTGCTCCAGCATTCTTCAACCCGAAAGGCATAACCCTATAGCAGTAAACTCCCCATTCTGTGATGAAGGGCATTTTCACCTTATCGATCACATTCATCAAAATCTGATTATACCCAGAGAAGCCATCCATGAAGGAGTACATAGCTGCTCTGGCAGCACTGTCAATCAGAACATCAATAAGGGGAAGCAGAAAGTCATCTTTGGGAGATGCCCTATTCAGATCTCGATAATCCACGCAGACCCTTACCCAACCATCTTTCTTTGCAACCAGCACGATGTTGGCTAACCATTCTAGGTACTCTCCTACTTCTAAGAACTTGGCTTTTATCTGTTTGTCTACTTCTTCCTTAACCTTTTCAGGCCATTCTAGTTGAAGTCGTCTGAGTTTCTGCTTAACTTGTTTCATTTTCATATCTGTCGGGATTTTGTGCTCTGTAATTTCCGTGTCAACCCCAGGCATGTCATCGTAGGACCAGGCGAAGGCTTTGACATGTTTTTGCAAGATTTTTACAAGTTCTTTTCTCTCATCAGGCGTGAGGTCTTTCGAGACGGATACCATCTTTGGTTCATCATCTGTCCCTAGGTTCATTTCATGCAATGATGCATCATGTATGCTAAAGACATTAAATGAATGTTTGTATGTATGCACAGTTCCATCCGGAAAAACATCACACAAGTAAGCAAAATCAGATTTTATTGCATTATGTGCCTTGTAGGCAGAATTGTTCACATCAAAAATAGAAAAAGCAGATACATAAAAAATTTTCCATCCTCCACATACGGAGGGTCTTCATCAATAGCAACACAGTCGAACTCTTCAAACAGGTACCCCAAGTCTCCTTCCAGGTCTTCCTTTTATTTCTTGGTCAGCTCTTCTTGGCGTCTCAGCCTTGCCCCTCATGACCAGCTTAGTGAGCTCCTTCACTGCTTCCTCCACTAGCTCTTCATTTGTCCTCTCAGCAGGTGGTGCTTCCTTTTCTGAACCCCTGTTTGGCCTCATCAAAGTGGATAGTGCCCTTTTAATGGCCCCCATAGCCACTTCCATCTCGTTCCTTACCAGGTCAGTCTTCTTGAAGGCTTCTCCTTTGTCCCTAAATTCAACCCTGACTTGGTCGACAACTTTTTGATTCTGAACCTTCTTGCTCTCATCCCTAGCTCCGCCTCGCAGCACGCTCACAACAGGCTCCATTCCATACTTGCTGAAATCAACCACATCAGCAAAGATTTCAAACCCCGGGATCTGACCTCCTTCTACTGTTACCGGCTTAGGAGTCCCATCATACACTGATTCTGTAGCTCGGACGAAAGTGTCCACCAGATTTACATGCTTCTGCTCTTGCTTGACCCTTCCTTCTTGATATCCCAGCCCAAACTGTCTGTATTTGCCAGCCTTAATATTAAATTCAGGGATCCCTTGTTGCTTGGCCCCTAATTTCTTTCCCGGTTCGTAATTCTGCTTGGCAAAATACTTGTGAATCCAGTCCGGAAACTCAGGCTTGTCAGAGATTATAGCGACCTGAAACCCCATCACCGGCTACTCGGTAGCACTTAATGCAGCCACTACAGAAGGTTCATCTACTTCAACCGTTACTACTTTCCCATCAATCAAGAATTTCACCTTCTGGTGCAAAGTTGATGGAAACCTCCTAGAGCATGGAACCATGGCCTCCCTAAGAGTAGAGAGAAGGTGATAGGAATGTCTATCACAGTAAACAGTACTTTTGATTTGACTTCCCCCACTTTAACTTCAGTCTCGAAGGTTCCCAACACAGCTCTCTTGCTATCATCATAAGCCCTAATAATGGTGTTGGACCGACAAAGAGCTTCAGCACTCACCCCCAAGAAAGGCAGGATCTGAGAAGGATAGATAGTCAAGGCTGAGCCGTCGTCCACCATCACACTCGGAATCACCTTATCCATGACTTCTACCTTAAGTACAGAGCTCTGTTGTGATTAACTCCTTCGGGCGAGAGGTCCTCTACCCCAAAACTGATCTCCGGGTTCCTGTTGGCCTTCAAATCCACTCCCCTGATCATTTCACACACCTCATCGGGGGACATAGTGGGGTTGACATCCATCTCCATCAATTGTTTAACCACCGCCTCTCGGTGCCTCTTTGATTCCATAAGCAGGTGCCACACATTGGCACGAGCCGGTGTCCTTTTCAGCTGGTCAACCACCATGTCTTCTTTCTTGGCTACGGGGGTGATTGGACAGTGTCATTCTACACCGGTGTAGTGTTCCTCCTTGGGGGTGTCGGAGGTGGTACGTTGGTAGGTTGATAAATCCTATAGCTTCTTGTGATGTGCATCGCCGGCCCATCTTTCTCTATCACAGTCCCCCTCTTCGTCTCCACAGAATAAACTGGCTTCGACTCTTGAACCTCAAATTCATCATAATCATCATCCACCTCAAATTCATCTAAATTGATGGGACCTGCCTTGTCCCTTACCGTCAAGCTGTGCTCTTCAGCTACCTCTGGCTCTTCCTCCTTTTCCACCAACACAGCTCGCACACTTGGATTTGCCTTAATGATTTGGGCGAACACATAATTGGCTGGCAGACCTGACTTCACCATGTTCACCTAACTTCCAAATGTTGGGAGGGGGTTTTTCTGCACATTCGGCTTCAGAGCCGGCTTTACTATCTTGCCATCTATGACCAGCTGTTTGATGGCTTTAATCAGTTGGGCGCACTTGTTTGTACGGTGACCCGCCATCATATGGTAAGAACAAAAATTCTCTTTATCTGCCTCAGCTGGAGGCGACAACGACCTCAGACTTTGTAACAACCCGGCCTTCCTACACTTGGCAAAGATTCGACTGACTGATTTGACCCATAGACTGGTAATTCTCGGAACACTCAACCTCCCTTGATTCACAGTAGCCACTTCCACCTCCTGCGCTTCAATAGAGGCTGCCTTCGGTGCCACCTTTGAACTAGACCCCACCATAGTAGTCTTAGAAGTACCACCCTTGTACCCTTGGGAGTACCCTTGATTGTTTATATAGGAGCCCGAACTCTGTCTGCCCCTTCGCTCCTCTTCCTCGTATCGTTCGATACGCTTAGCAAACTCCACCACTTCATTAAAAGAATGGAACCTCTTGAGCTTCATCTTGTCCTTATATTGGGGCAGGCTGCCATCCACAAGCTTCACAATCAAAGGCTCCAACTTTGGTGCCCCATCCACCAAAACCTGCACATCCATCCACCGTTTGTAACAAGCCGGGAAGGACTCATTCGGCTTCTGGTGGATTCTTTCCAGATCCTCGAGAGTTGTCTCAACCTGGGTGTTGTAGGCATATTACTTCACAAAGGCATCAGCTAAATCTTCCCAGGTGGAACGGGTATATAGGGGCATCTTCATGTACCACTTTGTTGCAGCACCCCTCAGAGTAGTAGGAAACAAATTCAAAAGATGACCCTTTCCAATCCCCATGCTTGTCATCAACCTCACGTAGCTGTCCAAATGGGCTTTTGGTGGTCCTTCCCTAATGTAGGGAGGAAGGTATGGCATATGAAAACCAGCCGAAAGCGGTCCTTCTGCATCAGCCACCAATGTGGCAGGATCGGCACACTTGATAGGATTAAAGTGGACCATCTCCTTCAACTTGGGCATCATAGCATCTATGTCAGAAAATTTTTGATTGAGGCCATTTCTCCAGCATTGACTCAATCGAGGCTTCCCTCGCCTTCTCAAAAACCTCATCCTCTTCAGACTAACGGTCCGGCTCTTTGTGATTGGCAACTCTGCCACTTCCGCTAGGGGTATTTCACCCGGTTCCATTAGTAACTTGAACGAACTGTTGTCACCTATTCCCAACTGAGGTCTGAGCTGGTTAAACAACCGAAATAGGGAGGGTGGTCATCACCACCTGCACATGCTCCCTAAGAGTAGCCCTGAATTCATCTAAGCTTAAGAAGCTCCTCATAAAGGCAGCCATGTCGAAAGGCATGCTTCCACAATTTCCATTGTTCCCACTGTTTTCGTCAGCCATCTCTGCTCTGTCAACCTCTTTTAACAACACCTGACTGTCAACCGGTAGAGTAGGCAACTGAGCTTCGAACTCCCTGTCTGAATCCGACCCCGAACTGATTCCCTCCACGGTGATCGACTCTGATTGAATTGACTGAATCAAAGTGTTTGGTTCTGACTCAACACGAACTAATCTTCCCGAGATGCGACTCCAAATTGCACATTTAAAATAGGGTTAGCACCTCGAATGGATGTCGTGGTCCTAGACTCGACACACTAAATGTTATGTTCATGCTCATGTTCAGACGATGCCTCATGGATGTAGATGATGTAGAAGATGATTTTTTTTTTTTTTGCTTTGGATGTTCCAAGCATGCCCTATGCTACACAAAAGTCAATGCAATAATATCACGTGTGGGCCGCCACACTGACAGAGGTTCGGTACCTTCGGGGTACCTAAGGGATGTCATGAAATGGTCGTATGTGTACCGACACACGAATAGAAGTTTGACACTTTGTAGGTCGATGAAATGGTATGTGATGGTCATATGGGAGCCGTCCCATAGACGGAGGTTTGACGCTTTTGTGGAATCTTGGATGAAATGATGTCGCAAACAAGTCATGTGTAACTAGAGACACGGACAGCATTTCGGTGTTCATGGAACACCTTGCATGATTTAGGCATTTTATGAAATGTCCTAGAATAAATTCTAATTCGGCACTCGTGGAGTACCTCAAATGGGTCATAAATGTTATGAAACAATATGATGTGTATCGTGACACCAATCAAGACTTTTGTGTCGCCATGACACTATGATGGATGGATGTGATGCCATATGATAGTGTTGTGTGATCCGCCACACAAACACAAACCAAAGACCGTTGTGGTCCTTTAGTGGTGCAATAATGTAATGAAATGGCCAAGTGCAATCCGATGCACTGGCAGACACGGGTAATCTTGGGGACTCCAGATATGTCATGAAATGGAATGTCGTGAGGGGCATACTTAGAACATCCTTCATTTTGGATGGGATGGAATGATATGAATGTCCATGTCATACAAGATGCAAATGGCTGCATAAAAATGTGGTTAGAATGCATGACACACAAGATTATGTCATGTATGCTTTATGAGTCAATGAGCACACGAGATGAATATGGCACACGAAAAAGGTTATGGCTGCACGAAAATGTGGTTAGTGTGATACACATGTAGGATGATGCTCCAAAATGGCTGCATAAAAATGTGGTTAGGAAATGACACACGGATGATGCGTGTTTATGTTGCATGACAAGGTCGAAAATAAAACAACCACAAAGCAAACATTAGCACACGCACAAAAACATTCTCACCCTTCCAACCTTATTCCTCCTTGATTGGTCTCGCATTCTTCCAACGTGTTGGGTCTCTTTGGCATCAACCGAGGATACCAAAGGCCTCTCAATGTCCATTTTCGAATATATGTTTTGGTAACCCTAAGGGGAAGTTGCTAAGCCATTAAATGAAGGTATGAGTCAAGCCAAGGGTCGTACAGGTTCCCATAGCGAAAATATACTCCTCACTTCTCCCCACTCAAGGGTCCAAACGAAGGGGTTCGCACGAGGCTATGACTCGTAAATAAATCACACCAAGGACTCATACAGGACAGAATAAGGATTTATAGGAGCGGGGACATGCGTTTAAGGGGGTAACCGGGTGAACCCAATTGGTCGGACCGGCTAGACCTGGAAAACGGTTTTTTGAAACGCCCTGTAGGTTTTGTGGGTGAAAAACCAATTTTAAAAATGGTTTGGTTCATTTACATGCATTTTTCCAACTTTAGTGGGCCGGATATCCCGGGACCCGGGGGTCCCATTCGTGTGTGGGCCTAAATTAACATTCATCTAAGGTCCAAAAAGAATGTAAACACGTCAAAATTCACTTTTGAATAGGAAAAAGGGTGCAAAATTACAAGTTTGGGGCCCAAAGGGGCGAAACTGTAATTCTGCCCCCTGAACTACAGTCGAGCGACTGTAGGGCATTACAGTCGCGCGGCTGTAATTGGCCCTGGCGGCTGTAACACCTACAGTCGAACGATTGTAGTGCTCCAGAATCGATTCCAATGTTCTTTTCTCGTTTTTTGAAAACCGTTTTGCAAAATTCAATGATTTTGGGGGATCAGGGATTTCTGGAATATACTAAAATCAACAAAACGGATCGAATCAAATCCGGAAATCCCTAATCTCTCAAAACCACCAAACTTTAAATTACATCCATCAATCAAAAATCAGGAAACTAGGAATCTAAGCACATAGGGATGTAATTGGGCCCATAATAAACATAAAAAACACATTTAATCGAAAAATAGAAGCGTTATCGGCCAATTTTGGGGCATTCGGAGCTTCTACCCCAGAGATTACAGTCGGGCGACTGTAATCAGAAGATTACAGTCGCGCGACTATAGGTCACAATAGCACGGTTGTAGGTTACAGCCGGGCGACTGTGATCTTAAGCGAGGCGGCTATAATAAAAAATCGCTTCTAAAATCATAAAAAAACCAAAAAAACATCAATAAACAACACCCAGAATGAACAAAAGTGGATTTTTAAGGCCTCTTAGAATGTTACCTGGTCTGTATTCCAGTGTTTGGATCACCAGAGATGGATTCGGGTACCGAAAAGTGTCTTGTAGTCACGAGCAACCTAAAAAACAATGCGCGATCAACGAAGCCCGTACGGAGTCCCGAGTGAGATTGAGTGAGTAGTGATGATTTGAAAACACCCTACAACTATTTTTGTGTGTTTTGTTAAAATTGTTTTTGTTATTTTCAAATCAAAACCCTTTTATTTTCTTCTAAGAACCCTAGAAAAAGTCCCTAAAATCTATGTTATTATGTGTTTCTTGTGTTTTCTCTCCAAAACTCTTTTTTCTTCTACCTCTTTTTCGTTCTGCTAACCCTAATCCCGAATACCAGCTTCTTAAATCTCCCGTTTTGGTTAAAAATCGGAATTAAATGCTGATTTTCTGTAAAAAAGGAAGTCTGGTTATTAATATCGTTCGACTGTAATACTACAGCCACGCGACTATACTACAGTCGCACGGTTATAGGCACTACAGTCGAGCGACTGTAGTGACCAGATTAGCCGATCTTCTTTAGGAAAACCGAATTAAATGCTGATTTGGGCCTACCTGCTTTTTTTTTTCTTTTTTTTTCTTCGATTTTCTTAAATACCCATTGGAATTCCTTCCGGGCTCCGTACCAAAACTTGTCACACACACTTGGGTCATCCGGAAATTTTTGACATTATTCCGATCGGTTCGAATCCGTCTCACGCTAACCCGTGAAAAAGGCAACAATGACTTTCATCACAGAGGTCAGGAAAAAACCCGTACTCACAATAAGCCCACTGTCAACATAAAAATGGGCCCACAGAATCATACACATTGAACATCTGAACCAACACTTAACAAGTCAATTATATGCTTAGAGTATAATGACGAAAGAGGAGAACTTTATTGATAAAATTATAGATCAATTGGATTGATCAGATAATATAATCAATTAGAATTGGTTTTCATAGAATTAATTTGATAAATTAATTTATGTATTTATTTCCTGAAATATATATATATATATATAATCTCTTAAGTGATGTCTAAATAATTATTGGGTTAATTTGATTAGACAAATTATATTTAATTTAACATGAAATGAATTATATTGTATGTTATAATTTAATTCATATATGAAGAATTAAATTAATTTGAAATTAAATTTTCCTAAAGTAATTAATTAGACTAAGGTTATAAACAGTATATAAACCCACTTACGAGGGAAAACCCTGGACCTAATTTTCCACCTGGAAATTTCGGGCCCCCTTACTCCTCCTCTCAAGTTTCGATCCTACGCTAGCACGGGTGTTGCTTCATTTGGCGTTTGTGTATATGAATATGGAGGAGATCTTCTTTGATTTCTGCAGTCATCTCTAGAAGAGACTTGTGAGGTGAGATCGAATCTCTTTTCTTTCTCAATTTTGATTATGATTCTATTTTCAGAAGTTATTTGAACATGAGCTTTAAAAAATCTAAATCGGCTTCCGCTGCGATTGGTTTGATTTTTCGTGGTGAATCCCTACACATATAAACTAACCCGAATGGACAAAAGGAGGTCCTGCGCACATGGAAGGCAAGAAACATCTGGAAGTACTATTGCAATAGTAGTTAACTAGGATTCCAATGTTGCACCCTTTCTCCTTACCAATGTTTTTTCCCACAGTGTTTTCCTTGGCAGGGTTTTTTTAACGAGGCAACGTCATCCAAAGAGTAATAAACTCTTAAGTGTAATCACTTCATTTCTTATATTAATAAAGAGTCACTTTTGATATATGTTGCTTTCAATAAATAATTCCCGTTGGGCTACAGATTAGCGGTAGATGGAATCGAAAAGGCCGAAAATAAACATAGCCGGGAATTCCCACAAGTGGAGACAATGTCCTTAAGGAAAAAATAAACATTAAACAACTTGACTGATAAAAATTGAATTCATTTCATAAAGCACCCCTAGGGGAAATTGTCAGTTACAAAACTTAAAAGCTACCCTTAAGGGCTTGGAAGTACAAGGTCAGTTGGTTCTCCCACTATAAGTGCCTCAGAGGGAGCAGAAATGACTTTCGGCTTGTGTAAAGTAGGCTCAGCATCATCCAAAATGGGAGAGTGGATGGGAGAAAGTTCTACCTCTGTAGGAAAATCTACATCAACGTCATCAAAGGAAAGCCCAGGGTGCACTGTCGTGCATCTCTCAAGTAGCCTGTCTCTATAGTGCAGTGCTAACAGCGCAAAGAGATCCCTCTTATCCTTCAAATGCTTCTCTTTGGCCACGAGGTCAATGGCATGGCTTTCCTTCCCAGCTTGGAGATCTTCCTGCGACTTCGCTAAGGACTCCTTTAGTGTGGTTACTTTGGAGGAGGCCCTGTCTAGACTCTTATGAAGTTCAATGTTTCTCTCTGCAGCTTCAGCCAACTCATTTTCTATCCTCTTCCTCTCCAGGATTCCCTCTAAATGTTGGTATTAGATACGGTCTACCTCCTCCACACGCTTGAGTTCCTCATACAAAAATGGGATAGCCTCCAAAACAAACTCTCGTTACGCCTGGTAGTGAAAGGTTACAACGGCTTCATAGAAAGGACTTACGGTGTATAGCTTCCTAAGGACCTTGGTCCCTATAGTCTGGTTGGGGAGGCTAGTCAGCCTCATCGAATTTGCAAGGAGATACATCCCCTCGCTCAGCTCCCACTGCACGAGTGGGTCTACGAGACTCGCCTCTTTTCCAAATTTGGAGATCAAATTATCCTTGATAGAAGGACCGTCGTCAGGAGACTGCCCTTTTCGGTTGAAGTTTAAAGTAACATCCTGCAAGAACATTCGGTGAAGGAAAGGGATAAGAAACCGAATATTGCTCATAAAAACATTTTGAGTTTGACGAAGATGAAAGGAAATTGAAACCTTATCAGACGAACTTTCTTGACCTTCTCAGGGGTAGGTACTATCAGTGCCTTCCTTTTAGGCTAAGTTGCAGGCTCTTTTGCTCCGCTAGATGGCATTGATGCCTTTAACCTAGGCACCATTGGGACAACATGAGTGATGGATGGAATGGTGGGAATAGCAACCTGGTTGGTTCCCCTCTTGTTCTTCTTCGTAGCTGCAACAGACTCAGTTAGTGACATCCCTACCAAAACATAAAAATGCAAAATAAGTAAAAGACAGAGGCAATACCTCAATGATCCTTTATTAAATCAAAAAAGAAAATCAAAAGTCTAGTCCGGCCATCTAGAACTGCCAAAGGTAGCCCCAAACAAGATGCCTTAATGGCACAAGAAAGCTTCCGGTATTTGGACGGCATAGAGCTTAGTAGGTCCAATTTGGCTTGTTCCGTATTTGACAGTCGTTCTTTTACGCCTTTCATCGCTTTCAAGGTTAGAAGAGACCAGACCTAGGGAAAGGCAATGTCACCATCCTTAACTTTAATAAAGAAAAAGAGCTTATTGAAGCCCTTCACCGAGGAGACTCGGCTGGTGAAAAACCGAAAAAGGACTCCCTTAACAAATGTCAAATGGTCACTATTGGAATCCTAGTGGTACGGAGTTGCTACGTGCCGAAACAGCACCCCTGCAAGCTTGATGCCAAGATTACTGCATAAACAGTATATGGCACACATTTCTTCTATGGCATTGGGATGTATATATGCAGGGCAAATCCAGTACCGCTGCAGGATGCTGCAGATCTCCTTAGGAATTGGGTACAAAAAGCTGCCTTCTACGTGGTGCAAGTAGATGGAAAAATAGCCTTTAGGGGGTGTGTGCACTCTTTGGTAGGGAGTGGGTATTAGGCATTCACAAGACTGGAGCCAGGTGTATGTCACCTGTAACCGTCACAACTCTCCTTCTTAAAGTGTGGAGACCATATCTGCTATCTGGGGCGTTAGGGTCTTTTCCTTCTGCTTTGTCTGTGTTGTGGCCTGACTTCGCGTGGTCAAACGGCGCGTTGGCCCATCAGATGTACTGGCCGGGGGGGTTCTCAGAAGATTCCGTTGAGGAAATTCTCCCGAGGTCAAAATCAACCTCGACACTCTGGCTAGTGGACCAAGGGTATTGAGGAGAGTCCATGGGAGGTCTGTAATATAGAGGAAAACCCTAGGGATGGTATAGAGGAGAGATTGGTAGAATCACAGATTCTTACTAAGCAGGAACTAAGAGCTACATAAAGAAATGATGGGGAGAAAAGAGCAATAATCACAATAGGAATAAACTACTGCAGGAATTAAAGGAGAAAGCACTTACATGTTCGAATGGGAGCGGAGAGATTCTCTGGAAAGTGATTTCTCAGATTGAAGGGTAGACTGGAAAAGCTTAAACGTCTCTTACCTTTATTACTGGTGTGGTGGAGAAGGCGAGGCGATTAGCCATTATGATTGGAAAACCAGGGGTTGTGTTCTGCCATTAGAACATATGTCAAATAGGTGAAAGGGTGCAAGACTCGAGGCCTGACAATTTTGAAATTCAAAGAAACCTTTAAGGGTCTTACTCAACCGACAAGGGGGAGGGGGGGGGGGGGGGGGGGACATCTGATGACATCTGCATTTAAAGGGTCAGATTTGTGTTGCGTTTAGAGTTGGTCTAGTGGTCAGATGACATTCAGGTTTAAAGAGCCAAATCTATAGACCGTTTAAGAGTTAGTCCAGTGGTATGGTTCTCTAGCCAGGATCTGGATGTAGGGCTGAAAGGTTCTAGAAAGGAGTAGCAAAGTCCTCCCCGGAGTCAATCACTAGCTCCGCAGTTGGCGCGATAAAGGGGCTAGCCCTGACACCCTACAATACCTTGTTCTAGTAGAACTTTGATGAAAGATGCATCAGAGTTCTAATCCTTATCAAATTCTATTGCCTAGCTTATAAAAGGAGGTAGTTAGAGAGGTAAAAGGGACACAACTAAGCTAATGTAGCTAGAGATTATAATCTTGTTAAAAGCTAACTTAGGCATCAGAGGCTAACCCAAAGATTACCGGTGTCTAAGCCGTTTATTCTTGTAGGAAACCTGGATAGAGCAGGTTCATCCCTCGGTGTAGATCTAGATCCGACAAAGGATTTTCAGACCAATCCATCAAATATATCGTTGGCAACTTTTTTGGGTCCTTGGGGAAGACCATTCCAAATTTTGAAGACCCATCTAATTCTATTCTAGTGGAAAAAGAGGGGTCTTCCAAGGGTTTTTTTTTTTTTTTTTTTTTTTTTTTGTTTTAGAACCTCTTGAACCTCTTGGAAGACCCCATTAGAAATGTCATAATGATTTGTTAATTTTCTTTTTACAAATTTGGCTTAAAATATATACTAAATAATAAATTAAATTGATCACTAAAAATAATTTTGTAATTTTATATTTAACAGCGAAATTATCTTGTTTGTCCGGAAAATCATAAAGCTAAGTATATCCTGGTAATAGTAACAATATTTTCAATATTAGTAGAAAACGGACGGCATGGTACTCTAGATTAATAAATTGTTTCATCAAAACATTGGTTATTTGTTAATAGAAATATCAATCTACAGTAAAATAATATTTTCTTAAAAAAATTACAGTAAAGTAATATATAAAGTAAAAGAAAGAGAGATGCATAAAACAAAAATCAGAAAATCAATGTCACTAAAGTCTCCGGATCAAATTTGTGTGGTTGAGTTGTATAATGTTGACCAAGTCTCATAGTAAACCCATATTGACTTGGTCAACTCTTGTCTTCAACTTGTGTCATACGCCAGCGGCTATTTGTTAATGGCAGAGTGAAGACTTGGACCTTTTAATTGAAGTTTTGCAGCACCAAAAAGCATCACAAGGTAATACCATAATCATCATGCTCCCCTCCGCCTTGTTCCTTTTCAGTCTTCTCCTTTGCACCTCCGCCGTCAACAGCCAGTCTTCTCCTCCTCCTTCTGAACCAATAATACTTCTCGATTGCGGCAGTACTTCATCTTCTTCGGAATCAGAAGATGGCCGCACCTGGCTTGCCGATTCCAATTCCAGATTCCGATATTCCACCTCTGCAAATTCATCAGAAACTTCAGCCACCGAACAAGACCCAACTATTCCTACCCATATGCCTTACATGACAGCAAGAATTTCACTCTACAAATTAATATATGCCTTCCCCATCTCTCCTGGTCCCAAGTTCATCCGCCTCTATTTCTATCCTGCTACATACAAATCCACATCCACATCCACTAATTTCAACACATCCAACTCCTTCTTCACTGTCACTGCCAACAATTTCACTCTTCTTAAAAACTTCAGTGCCTCTCTTCATTTACTCGATTCCATCCCTGAACAACGAGTTGCTTTTTTAAAAAGGGAATTCATTGTTACTGTGCAGGAAAATCAAACTCTCAACATAACCTTTACTCCATCTCCGAAATCTCTCGTTTTCATTAACGGCATAGAAATAGTTCCTATCCCTGATAATCTGTACATAAAAGATATGGATTACCGTTATAAACTTTTAAACTACAACAGTCAATTCTATTTCGATAAGCCTACTGCTTTTGAAACTATTTACAGGCTAAATGTTGGTGGTGGTAGAGCAAAAGATACAGAATTGTTTCGGACATGGAGCGATGACACGGATTATATCGCTGGTGTACCTGGATATGTGCATAACTCCTTGGGCACACAAATCAAATACACACTGACAACGCCATCTTATACAGCACCTGACGTTGTTTACACAACTCTACGTACAATGGGTCCGGATCCTAAGGTTAATCTGGGATACAACCTCACTTGGAAATTCCCAGTTGATTCTGGGTTTTATTATCTTGTGAGGCTACATTTTTGTGAGACTGAAAAATACGTTAATAATACACACCAACGAGTATTTTTCATATTCATCAATAACATGACAGCCGACGAAGCTTTCGATCCTTTTGACCACACTAAAGGGAATGATATTCCGGTGTACCAAGATTACATTGTTAATGTGCCAGAAGGAAGCCAAAGAAAGCAGGAGTTGTCGCTGGCGCTTCACCCCAGATCAGATGTCATTTTTGCTGATGCACTCTTGAACGGCCTTGAGATTTTCAAGTTGAGCAAATCAAACGGTGATCTCTCTGGACTCAATCCCGTACTACCTATGCCACCAGAACAACGTTCAGCCTCAAGGGATAAAAGACAGAGTAAAAGCAGAATTTTACCAATATTGTTAGGGGGTGTATTCAATTTATCTCTCGTTATATTTTTCTTTGTCTATCGGCTGAAGGCAAAAGAGAAGAACACCCGGACCGCCCACCACAAGTCGATATGGTACCCATTCTCCTACACATCTACCTCCACTGCTACATCTGCCCTGTTACTACCAACAGATCTTTGTCGTCAATTTGCAGTGCCTGAAATCAGAACAGCGACAAGAAATTTTCATGATGAAAATGTTGTTGGGTCTGGAGGTTTTGGTACAGTGTACAAAGGCTTCATCGAGAATAGTTCAATCCCGGTTGCTATCAAACGGCTTGATTCATCATCGAAACAAGGTATCTGTGAGTTCCATACTGAGATTGAGATGTTGTCCAAGCTTCGCCATTCTCATCTCGTATCCTTGATTGGATACTGCAACGATGAAGATGAAATGATCCTTGTATATGAGTTCATGGACCAAGGCAACCTTCAGGATCATATGTATAAAGCAAAGAAAATCCCTCTTCCATGGAAGCTAAGGCTGCAAATCTGTATTGGTGCGGCAAAAGGGTTGCATTACCTACATACTGGAGCAAAGCACACCATCATCCACCGAGATGTGAAGTCATCTAACATTCTTTTGAATAGCAATTGGGTGGCTAAGGTTTCAGATTTTGGGTTGTCGAAAGCAGGTCCTACTAGTGAATCCCAAACCCACGTGAGTACTTTTGTTAGAGGTAGTTTTGGATATCTTGATCCTGAATATTACCGCAGACAACAACTCACTGAGAAATCAGATGTGTACTCATTTGGGGTGGTACTACTAGAAGTAGTACATGCTCGGCCACCTATAGTCTCAACAGAAACAAAAGAACAAGTGAACTTAGTTGAGTGGGCAAGAAAATGCTATAAGAAAGGAACCATCAATCAAAATATTGACCCACAGTTGAAAGGCGACATAGCAACAGTTTCATTGAACAAGTTCATGGAGATTGCTGAGAGTTGTGTTCGTGAGAAATCTACAGAAAGGCCAACAATGTGTGATGTTGTATGCGGCCTTGAATTTGCTTTGCAGCTTCAGGAAACAACCGAGAAAAATGTGGATGATGGTGATGATGTCAATGATGACACGCAGAAAAGCTCATTTCCAGCTTACAGAAGAGTGATTAACACGGACGACGAAAACCTATTCACATCTTCTAGCGCACCAACACTAAGTCCAAGGGCTACCGTAACTATTAGTGAGAGTAGTATTAGCAACAATGATTATGACGGGGCAAGACCAGAGAATGTGTTCTCTGAAATAATGAATCAAGATGGACGTTGATATATTAGAAACCATTCTTAGATGATATATCATGTAATTTAATAGCAGCTATAGATTAAGTCGAGTGAATCAGTGTCATCCACATATTCCTTATTTTTAATAAAGAGTTTGTTGTGAATTCTATTGTATATTAGCAGCGAAGAAGACAAATTTATAAAGGCATAAAACCTTCATAATTGGACTGTAGATGCCGAAATAGTTCTTCCTTAAGTGAACCCCGAAGTAGACGGGCCCCATTGTAATTTAATTACTAAAAACTTCATGAAGTTGGTGGTGTATTTGTCTCAATATGGCTATGGTCAATGGCAGTGGAATGGTTAAATCTTCTGCAAGTCAATGTTATGATAAAAAGAAAAAAATGGGCTGTGAGGGTGAGAGAATGCAATTGGGTTCTTTGGTTAGCATCTCCTTAATAGACAGGCTATGAATTGAAGCGAAAAATTCAAGTGAAAATTTTTCCAAATTGCTGACAGTAATTTGCAAAATAAACCTGGCCTAATCATTCAACATCCTAATTAGCCAAAAGCAGTCAATTGAGCTAGTTTCTTTCCCTCTATAATATGAATTCTAACTATAACCAGCAGCTGGAATCAACACCCATCAGTTAATTGGAAGCCAAAGGAATCGAAACCATCAGTAAAACTCAATAGTCCTTCATTCAATTATGCTCAAAAACCAACCACAACAATCGACAATCATTAATTCCTGGTTCCCAGAGTTGAGGAAAATAAATCTTACCTCACTACCATTGAGAAGTTGTGATGGGATGGCTTAGACGATGCACCGAGATAATTACTAAAACCTGTTGATTGCGCACGATGCTGAAAGTTAGCTTTCTACAGTTTGAATTTCACAAAATTCACAAGAGTAGGAATTGGAATAAATCTGAAAATATTATTAATTATCAAAACTATTCTATTACAAACTACATTATAGCCTATTTATAGGCAAACTATTCTAAATATAATAAAACTTTTAAATTATCTAAACTTCTAAACAATCTAAACTTCCTAATTAGATTAAATAAGAAAAATATTAAATAAATTAAAATACAAACAAAATAGGAATCCTTATCAATTTCAGATCCTTAGAGTAAAATCTATTTCTAATCCAAATTTGAAAACAATTAAAATAAAGATACAATCTAAAATATATCTTTAATTTCTTTGTATGACAAATAACCGTATCCAAGTTGAATTGTTGATCCTTTATATTACTTGTAGCCTACATCATTAGATCTCAAAGGTGACTACAAGTGAAGTCGCACCCTGAAATTTGATTGGCTATAGCTGCTTTTTGATTAGTGCACAGTCCGATCCAATGTCAAATTTAGAATTCTCCAGAATTGGGTTGGAATTCAGGGATTTGCATAACTAAATCTACGATTTGAGGAATAAATATAAAAAATTGGATTGTCCCAATAATTTTGTTCTACTCCAATTCAGGTTAGTCAGATTTGGTTCCAATCCTATCGGTGTTAGGATTTGGGTTTACTCCAGTCCAATCCAAATACATAAAATAAATCAAACATAAATATTTTTTATACAATTTCAAATAAAGCATACAAATTCAAATAATATCTACCAAAATATTATAAATTAAGTTGGCTTAGTGGTTAAATATATTGTAAAATTTCTAAAATTAAATAATCTCTTTATATACAAAATACGAATTTAATACTAATAAATTCTCCGTTTTTTAAGTCTGGTCCTTGATCAGGTTCTAGATAAATTTTTGTCTAATCCAGGGCAGTTTTTTGAAAAAAAGTGAACAATACAATCCAATTCTGGATCTTTTTTCTCAAATATTCGATCCGGTCCAATATATTCGTTTCTCATGTTGAACCCTATTTATGAGGGTGAGAAAGCCGAGAAAGATCGTTTTCTTTGGGCGGAGAGAACAATTTTCAAACGAACAAAGAACAGATATATCAAGTTATTATAGTAAAATTTACATTTAATGATCAAGTCTAGTTGAATTATCTCATAATCAGTCCACTTTAGTCCTTTTTTTTAATTCCTTTAAAAAAAATTTTCAAACATGAAACTTGATTAAAAAAAAAATTGAATTGAATTTTGTTAAAATTTGTGATTCACTCAAACTTTATTATATATAATTTTTTACATATCTCAATTTAATTTCATCAAATTGTCAAATGATCTTTCCTGTTTAATTCTGTTACTATTTTACTTAAACAACCTCAATCATCTCTATTTCATATGTTGCACTTTTTTTTGTTTCTCTGTTCTTTCCTTTTATTTTCTGTCCTCATTTTATTTTATATATATATACAACCATCATTCTTTCTAGGATCAAAGATCAGGGACGAAAGTCAGCCATAGTGATCCGACGGTGCTGAGTGGAAGGACCGTCACTCAACGAATAAAAGTTACTCTAGGGATAACAGGCTGATCTTCCCCAAGAGCTCACATCGACGGGAAGGTTTGGCACCTCGATGTCGATATAATATTGGATATTAAAGACACTTGATCTTTAAACTTGCGTCCAGAGAAAAACGCAACACCATAATGAATCTTAGTTCTCTCGTTTTATTAGTTAGTTATTATTTCTCTCTCTCTCTCTCTCTTTTTTTCTCTTGTCGTTCGTTTTGGGAATTGTCATAGTTTTGTCTTTCTCATTTCCTTAATAATTTATTTGAGATAATCTTGTACGGGTAAGCTACAATTAAGATCCCTCATCCCCTTTATGTAAAGATATTTAGTAGAAATCAAACTTGAGTCTCCTCACACAAACGTAGTTGGAGTCATGAACCAAACTATAGCTAGTAGGGTTCTACTTCTCTTTCAGACTACCTAATAACACTTCCAGTTTCCTTAAAAAAACACTTAGCTTAATTTTATTCTTCTTCTTTTTTTCCATTTAATGCTTATAGTACAATTTTTATTTTTACTCCATAAATTTATTCACCACGAGCTAGACAACCTGAATATGATAATACTAAAAATTTAAGTAAAATTGTCGTTTCTAAAGTCAAAAGCAAGCTCTTGATCACAGTAATAATGATCATCATAATACTTGATGCAGAGCTAATAGCATATCACTTTTTGGGCCAAATGGAGAAGAAGAAATAGGCTCACAGGTCTAAGAAAGCAAATAAGAAAGCTGAATAGGGTTTTCTGTTTGCTTATTATGATTCATATCTAAACTACTAAAGAGGGATATTACATATACACAAGTTAGGAGATAATAACAATCTTCAAAAAACAATATTTCTAAGTAGAATTATCTTTTCTTAACCTCATCATTGTCAATTTTGTTATTTCGGAATTTATTCTTTTGCTTGTTGGTTTTGGATTAGTTTTCCTTTCTTATCTAGGGTTACGTTTAACACCCTATATAATGTTTTTATTTATTTTGTTAAAGGAATACTTCAATTTTGATAATAGATTATAGACATTTGTTCTTCAATTGCTTCTGGATTACCTAGGGATTAATCGTTAATTTATTCCTATTATTTCATGCAATTTTGCTCCATTAATAATAAAATTTGAAAATTATAGATTGAAATATATAATATTTTAATTAATATCTATCGTCTATAATTTCAATTTTCATGACTGATTATCTATCTAATTTATATTGTTATATGTTTTGTTTCCACTTATAACTTCACTTCGTTAGTTTCTAGGCTAAACAATTATTAGTCCACATATTTTTATTACACTATTTAGTTCATATATAAATTTTAAGATCCTTAAGTTTTGTTTCAATGAATTTTTTAGTCTTCTCTTTTATTTTTGCTTATAAAAGGACAAAATTACCCTTGATTATAGGTAAAAATTTATCTTTTAGTTTTTAAATTTAATTAAAATATTTCTAATAAAAGTTTTTATAATATATACACCAATGTTTCTATTCTTTTATATATTAGTTACAAAAAAATTATTTCTATTTTTTATTCTTTGTAATATATATTATACTTTTTATTAGTTTAATATAAGATCTATAAACTAACAATAAATATTTTATGAATCTTGTTAATTATTTTAAAATGATATCTTTTTATTTATTAATGTCATCTATAAGGTATATTAGAAATGAAAGTTTGAATTTATAATTTTATATAGTTCTATTCCTAATTTTATAGTTTTTAAAATATTTTTTTATTTAGTTATTTCAATTAAACAAGCTCTATGCTTAGAGTTTAGTCATAATTATATAAAATTTAATAAATTAATTAATCAATATTAATAATATTAATATATTGGAGTTGATGCATACCGTCTATCAAATTTTCTTACATTATATCCATCTGTAATATGGCAATGTGGGAGTCTTGCTTGTCGGTAAGTACCTGTACTTGATCTTATGTTTATGTCTGAATGTATGTATGTATGGATGTATATGCATGTGATTGTGATGTTTTTTCTGCTTTGTTTATTGCAGACGACGATTGGGATCGAGCGCCGTGAGTCTGCTCGTTTGAGGGCGGAGAATGACCAGCTGCACCATCGGGTCACCGAGTTGGAGGTCATGAATCAGACTTTCAGAGACTAGGCAGACAATTGGGATGCCCAGGTGGGACATGCAGACAAGGACATGAGCAAGGGTCAGGATGATGAGGCAGAAGATGACGGGGATGGAGACGACGATGCGAACTTTGACTCCTCTTAGGCCTATTTCCTCATTCCCTATTTGTGATGTATTGACGCGTCTGCAGGTTGTTTTCTTGTACATTCCGGCCTTTGTATGGGTCTGACTCAGTGGTGTATTTGATGTACTTGATGTTTACATAACATTTGCACCTTTTAGCCATGAACTTGAGTCTTTGAACGTGCATTTCTTTGCTTTTCTATGTTTTTATCCCCTTTTGGTTCAATTTGGTCTAACCCAGGATGTACTCCGGTGTCTCTAGACTTTATTTTCCTTGAAAAACAGTCCCCGGAACCTAAAGCCGCGCAGCTGTAATCATCAGAAATCATATAAAGATATAGATAAAGTGCTGTCGGCACTACAACCATGCCCCTATAGCATTACAGCCTCCCCACCTGCTACAGCAGCACCTCTATAGCCTACAGCCGTGCGGCTGTAGATGGTTATAGCCGCCCCATACAATGGATCCATCCCACATTGATTTTCAATCTTTTTTCGGCACAGCCGCTCCCCTATAAGCTACAACCATGCCCCTATAGTACAGATGGAGCAGGGTCGAATCCACAGGGATTGGCCGATTATTTCTTCTAAGATTAAACAAGAAACGTAAAGGGGATTGTTTAAGAATTGCAATTAAAATATGAAAATAACAAAAATTAAATAATTGGGTAAAATCTAGATGAGACGAATTTCAGCTAGAAGGTGAATTCGAGTCTTGAGTTAAGCCAACCGATCATCGATCAAACACAAAAGATAACTTCAATGCATTCAAATAAATTAGCTATAGCTATCATAAAGCATGAATCACCTAGTCTCTTCTTACAGAATATATAACTAAGAGAAGCTCATCAATTATCCCTATTTAATCGAACAGATCCAAACAAGCTTCGGAATTTAATTCAACCAAAAGCATTAACACACGAAAGAGACACTAATTCTACTCAACAATCACACAAGCGGGATTATTTAAAGCATATCAATTTCATCCATAACACAAATTAAAAAATTATCCATAATTAATCGTGTTATTCGCCACTTAGGTTAAGTGAATTAAACGATTACGTATTTAATCACCTAACTAGCAAATCAATCACAAGTAAATAATTAAATCAAGAATTCAATTAAATCATGCAAAAGTAATAAGAACAGAATGAAATCAATTACTTGAATTAAAGAAGAAAATAAGAACAATTGATCTTACAGTTGACGTTACTAGACTGAACTTTCCTTCTAGCTAGAAATTAGGGTTTTTAGTTCATCATGGGTGAAGAACACGTTGGAAAGAGAAAAGAGAGGAGGCTGCGGAAATTTTTTTTAAAAGAAGAAGAGGAGAGAAGAAAATAGTTGACCTAACTCCTTTTAAACCTAATCAACTAAGGAAAGAGTTCTAAAAAGGAAATAACTCTAATTAAGATTTTTGTAGGAAAATCTAATTAGAGTTATTAAAAATAAAAATATCCCCAAAAGCCTATCATAAAAAGGCTGAAATAAAATAAGATAAAACTAAATTGGAAGTCTTTAAGTCCCATAAAAATTCTTCAAAATTCGCAGGTCCCCTTAAGCCATGGTCTTGGCTTATGCAAAACAGCTTCCTAAGCCCAATTTCAGCATCAACAGCACTCCAGAAGCCATGCCCACGGGTTATGACTTCAAGCTCCATCCTTCAAGCACTCCAAGCTTCCAAAATCGGCTCTTTAAGCTCATTTCCAACTTCAGAGTCCCTAGCACGAGTAATTACACAAAATGGAGTAAATCCGCCTAAGTTAACTAAAAATATATCAATTAAAGCCTATAAACAAAGACAGATTACGTGCATAAAATGCACCTATCAAAATTCCCCCTACTTAAACCTTGCTTGTCCTCAAACAAACAAAACAAGTCCAACTCCAAAGACAATTAAAAGCGCATTATATCTCACAAATCATAATTTCAAAAATCAACTAATAAATCAAGCACGCTTATCAAGGGAGAGATGCGATAAACTTGGCACTTAGCCCCAACTAATGCACCCAAAGCTACTCAATTAACAACTTAGAATGTGATTTGCATCACTAGGATAGTAGACCCCTAATTGCTTCTTAATCAAAAACATAAACAAGGGACAATAGGATTTGGATAAGCACACAATTTCTTTAAGACATAAACAACTAATGGATCACTTTGTGATCTTATTTTATTTATTTACTTTTCTTTCACAACATTTAACCTTACTTAAGATGCTTTAGCTTTTCCGAACGGATAACAAAAATGGAGCAAACACAATGCACCCGACTTACTTGGCTAAGCATATTCATTAAGCGGCTACTAGCACTATTCATAACTTGGATTCGCAAATCAAGCCGGCGGAATAGAATGTGAATTTTTTTTTTACACAAACATTTAGAATCAAAAACATGCATAAAACCTATTTTATCCCTTTGATTTATGGTTAGTCAAAAGAAGTTTCTTATACAATCTATGTCTCTAAGTGATACATCTCAATTCAAGTGTCTATTGATCACAGTGATTTCAACCAGCTAGAACCTCATACTTCATTTATGCAAACATCCCCCTTTGACAAGTACACAAGACATAGAAGAAAAAAAATTTTTTTTGTACTACAATTTTTAAAGAGAAACAATGCAAAATAATAAAGGAGTTGAAGCTAATTTATGTTTTGCGAGATGACAGTCAAGAGAACAAAACAAATAATATAGACATACTGATAAGCACACAATGTATAACCCCTCCACCCACTTAACTTTGCACATAGCCCTCAATGTGCAAGAAAACATAGCATCACAAACCAGAGTAAAAATAGCAAGAAAGTTAGAACAGAACTCCCCTGGATTATGAATGCCAAATATCTGACGCTCCTAAGGGGAAGGCGGGCACCGAGGATCGTGCTCCTGAAGTCGGTACAACTCGGCTACATTGGCTTCAATTCGGGTCACTTTCCGATGCAATGCATTGACGTTGGTGTCAATGGTATGCAACTTCTCCATTGCTTATTGCAACAAATTAAGCATATGTGAAAAATCAACATTAGCAGCTTCGGCATGAACGCTACTCTTGGCACGATGACCTGGCTTCGGATCTTCACCAATAGGCAACCAACAAAGAAAGCCATCGATGCGGGAAACTAGTCCCATATTGCTCAAACAGCTGAAATCTAAAGGCTCCATCTCAAAAGCAATGTGTAAATTAGTAGAAACAGGATCAATGAGGTTCAAATTCACAGCTAATTGAGTGATCAAGGAACCAAAAATTAAGTCTCTACCAGCAGTCCAAGCAGAACGCATTTGCGTAGCTATCCAACAACCCAAGTTTACTTTGATATTGTTAAGCATACACCACAGAAAGTATAACTCGGTCTTATTGCAAGTGCTAGTACTTGAAATTCTTCCAGAAAAAGCATAGGCCAAAAAGTGATGGATATATTGCAATGTAGGTTGTTTCAAATAATAGGCCTTAGATTGACTAGAATCATAGGCAAAAACATCAATAGACATTTGTTTCCAGACCTTGCAACCAATGAAATCTCGAGGAAAATCTATTGAAGATAATTTATAATCATCAGTCCTAGCTGTGAACATGGAATTTTCCGGGTCTCAAAAAAAAAAAAAAAAAGCAGCCCTGATTACCACGACTGTAATTACAATCGTGTTGTTTTCATTACAATCGTACGACTGTAACTTAAGTACACTCATACGACTGTCTGTTCGGGAACAGGTTGCAGAACCCATACCCTTGAATATAAAATTGGGGGAAAATCTTGAGCATTTAATGCTCAAGATTTTTCGAGTGAAAAGAAATAAAAAGCCAGAAATCAGGAGGGTGGGGGGACTTTTGGCAGAGAATTAAGGGAAATTTAGAGAGAGAAAGAAGAGAGAAGGGAGAGAAAAACAAAAACCAAAACCCAACTTTTCTTCAATATTTTTCTTCTCAAATCTAGTGTGTTAATGTTTAAAACGAATTAGAAATCATAGGCTAACATTTATACACAAAATCTAAATCGTTTCTGGACAAAATCAAACTCAAATCCGTGACTTTTTGGAGGATTTTTGGACCTCATTTGCAACCTTAACAAACCAAGGAAAAGGAGCAATTTCACATGGATTGGTGCGTTGGCAGAGGTCAATCCTATGGTGGACGCACGCCAAAAGGGTAGACACTCCTTTTCCCTTCTCTTTTTCCTGCTTTCTGGGTGTTTTGGTTGATTTTTGTGCATTTTTATTCAACTTTTTACACTTCTGTTTCTGGAAAATTAAGAACAGTCGTACGACTGTTCTTGTCACAAAGAACAGGGGCACGACTGTAATTACAGTCGTGCCATTTGATCTACAGTCGTACTATTGTTTTTATTTTCCCAGTTTTAATCCTTCATTTTAAGCTTTTTGGCGATTTCTGCTAAGGTTGGGCTATAGTCGCACGACTGTAGTTTACAGTCGTACGACTGTAATCACAATCGCACGATTGTAGTTCTTGGCCAGAAGCAGAAATCCCTAAAAGTCCAAAAAAAAAATTCATAAAACCCCAAAAATTTCATAAAAATCAGAAAAATCAAAAAAATCAAAAAATTTTGAAAAATAAAAAATCATCAAAAATGAATTTTGGAGTGTGCATTCACGACCCTAGATTTATTTTTCGGTGTTTTCGCATTTAGAACAAAACCACGAAGGAGACCCGGTTCTCCCGAAAACCGACCCACCTCGTATGCTAAATTAAAATAAACCGGAAAAATGTTTTCAAAAATGATTTTCTCACAAAACTAAAATACAGGGACTTTTCAAAAAGTTTTCCAGGTCTAATCGGGCCGGCCGACCGGGCCGAACCGATTACCCCCAAATGCATTACCCCGAACTCTGAAATTCCCCATTCTGTCCAACTTGAGTCCTATGTGTGGTATGCTATATATTTGTGCTAACCATTTGTTTTGCAGCTTTAATTTCTTTATTTTTATTTTTTATGTATTTAATAGATCAAGTCGTGTATTCTAGGCGATTGTAATTTATAGATTCTCGTGTATTCTAGGCATTTGTATTGTGAAGCCGAGAGTTTTTATTTTTCATTCGATTGGGTTGTAACCCTTCTAAATATTTATTTCTTTACTTTTATTTTGTATTATTATGTATGGGCGCCGCATGTATTTATTCAATAAAATCAACTTTAGCAATTTAAAGTATCATAATTAGAACATTGGCCATTTTATTTTGATTAGACATGAAATAAGGGACTTGTTCGAACCTAGATCTCTGAAAAGTGTGGCAGTTCCCGCTTTGGTTCAGCTACACTGTAATTTCCCGATTGAGCTGAGCCGGGTGGCGACTCCTGTACTTTTTATCGAGATTTAGGTCTCGATTCTTTTATGAAACAATTAATTTTCCAAAAAACGAATTTCCAATCCAAAAACCCCACGCGAGGGAGGGCCCCACCCGAAATCAAGGTGCACCCTTCCGAAAGGGAGTTTCGCGTCCCCTCGAAAACGCGTCGTCCACTCACAGTGGCGACTCTGTTGGGGATTTCTCGAAAGTTTTTCAAAAACGTAAAAGAATTTGACAAGCCCTGAAAAGTGTCTAATCAACATAAGGCGAATGATTCTTGTATGGCATTTTATGCATTTTTGTAGTTAGACATTCCTACATTAGGTTAAGTATCCATTATTTAGCCCGGTGAATCATTGAAGTGTCGCCTAAGTTCCTCTTTGTCTTAGGGGCACGGATACGAAACACCACCCATAGCCTCGTACGAACCCCTTCGTTCGGACCCTTGAGTGGGGAGAAGTGAGGAGTATATTTTGCTATGGGAGCCTTGATGTTATCCCGACTTTGGACCGAACTCATTTAAGCAACCCTAGTTGGATTCCCTTAGGATACCAAAATAAATTGTATGAATATTTCTTAATTGAGCCTTCATCATCCCCGGTTGGTGATCGAAGAGAACCCCTCCTAGGACTTGGTTAGAATTTTCTTAAATTGACCACGTTTGGAGGAATAACGTTGGAGGAATTCGTTTCGTGTGCTATATGCTACGTGTTTCTCGTCCCTTCATAACATACCATCGTCCACATTTTTCACGAACATAACATACCACATGTAAAGCATTTGTGTGACACTAACTCACATCTTTTGTACAGCCATGTCCATTATTTTTCGTGTGTAAATACATTAATCACCCGTGTGACATTTACACTAACCATATTTTTGCAGCCATGCATCTTTTCCTTGTGTGAAAACATTAATTCATATGCATCACTTAAATGTCATAAAGCATTAACCAATTTATTTTGTAGCCATAGAGAATGCATTCATGCATAAAACATTCACGTGGGCCTTGAACAACCCCATAAAGGCCACACACATCGCATCGCCTACCAAGTAGGAAATCATTTAGGTGCTCCACGAGCGCCGAAAAATTCATTTTATTGCATTAAATCATTTAGGTGCTCCACGAGCGCTGAAAAAATTCATTTCATTCCATTAAATCATTTAGGTGCTCCACGAGCGCTGAAAAATTTCATCACGTCCATTCAAACATTTAGGTGCTCCACGAGCACCGAAAAATTCATTTCATTCCATTAAATCATTTAGGTGCTCCACGAGCGCCGAAAAATTCATTTCATTGCATTAAATTATTTAGGTGCTCCACGAGCGCCCAAAAAACTTACATTTCATCCATTAAATCATGTAGGTGCTCCACGAGCGCCGAAAAATTTCATCACGTACATTCAAACATTTAGGTGCTCCACGAGCGCCGAAAAATTTTCTCGCATCCATTAAATCATTTAGGTGCTCCACGAGCACTGAAAAAAATTCATTTCATCCCATTAAATCATTTAGGTGCTCCACGAGCGCCGAAAAATTTCATCACATACATTAAATCATTTAGGTGCTCCACGAGCGCCGAAAAATTTCATCGCATCCATTAAATCATTTTGGTGCTCCACAGGCACCGAAAAAGTTTCATTTCATGCATTAAATCATTTAGGTGCTCCAGGAGCACTGAAAAAATTACATTTCATGCATTTAGGTGCTCCACGAGCGCCGAAAAATTTCATCACGTACATTCAAACACTTAGGCGCTCCACAAGTGCCGAAAAATCTCATTTCACACATTAAATCATTTAGGTGCTCCACGAGCGCTGAAAAATTACATTTCATGCATCAAATCATTTAGGTGCTCCTTGAGCGCCAAAAATCCCTACCATGTGCTAAACGCGTGTTCGTCTCATATCATAACACAAAAACCTAAGGTGCTCCCCGAGCGCCGAAACTTTGCCTATATGTCATTCTAACCACGTTTTCGTGTAGTCATTTTCAAGACATCAACATAAGCATGGCATTTATGCTAACCACATTTTCATGCAGCCACGGCATTCTATTTGTGTGCCATGCATATTTACGTCCTGTATGTTGTTCTCTTCGTAAAGCATACACGACATCATCATGTATGTCATGCATCCTAACCACATCTTGCAGCCACTTGCATTTTTGTGTGACACAAGCATCCACGTCATTTCATATCATTTAAATTAAGGACATTCTGGGGATACCCTTCACGGTCATTTCATTTCATAACATATCAAGAGTCGTAAAACTACCCGTGTTCTGCCCGTGTACCGGAATACGCTCGGCCATTTCACTAAACCATTTCATTCAATAGGAGACCATAATGGTCTTAGGTCTATTTTCATGTAGTAGGTCACACGACATCATTGCATGGCTTCACGTCATTCATTATTGGCATCGTGGGGATACCGAAGTTCTGTTGGTGCATCGCGATCCATTTCGGATTGTTACATGACATTATTGTATCGTTTGAGGTGCTCCACGAGTACCAAATTATTATGCATATAGAGGCATTTCATAGCATTACTGAATCATGAAAGGCGTTCCATGAACGCCAAACTTTTGTCCGTGTCCTTGCCTACACAAGACTTGTCTGTAAATATCATCTCATATCATATGCCTCGAAAGCATCAGAACTCTGTCCATGGGTCGGTCCCTATGTGACCATTTCACTTCATCTCATAGACCTACAAGGTGTCGAAACCCTATCCGTGTGTTGGTACACACGCGATCATTTCACGATATTTACTAGCTGCTCCAAAAGCACCGAACCCTTGTTTGTGTGGCAGTCCACATGAGGTCTTTTCGTATTATCTCTTGCATGGCATTGGGTGTTCTTGGAATGTCCGAAAAAAAAAATCAAATCATCCTCATCATCATCTCCCTTGTGACATCATATATGCAACTCATCATTCATGCACACACATATCCCATCATGCATCCATGACTACATCATCTGTGATTTGGTATTCTTTATGAGTAAGCGCCTGTCAATGCTAATAAGTGTTCTTATCAGAGGGGAGAAGGAAAAGATTTTGGGGATGGCCAACCCAATGAACTTCAACTCCATAATGGATATCGTGGAGGATCATGTTGCCTCATCACGGTTCCAAAAAGCAGTCAGGAAGGAAGCGGCAACAATGCTGAAAGAAGTGCTGAGAGATGATCTTGACAGAGTAGAAAGACTGACGGCAAGGTGCACCGAATTGGAAGCACGAGTAGCAGAACTCGAAGGGAAAATGAAAAACACGATATTCTCAGACTCCAACACTGAGGCTAGCGAGAAACAGAATGCCCAGTTTGCTGACATTTGCCCTCGACACCTTGGAAGGCCCTCTCTCCAAGATTCGGTCTGCCAAGGCTGACTGATGAGATAGAACTGAAAAGGCCCCTTAAAATGTTGGCACCGACCCCATTCCAAGGCATACCAAAAACTCACTTACCGTGAGTAGCGGAAAGGGCATTTCTCCATGGGCTGACTCATTAGGCAAGCTGTTCCTCAGATGTAGAGAGGAGGGTCTCCTGTAGAGTGTCAGGCAATTCGTAGAGCCGGCAAAGGCAGAAAAGAACAATTTCTATAGCTATCATGTGGTGCTGTGCCATCGGACCAATGATTGTTTTGCTTTAAGAAAAGAGATCCAGAAACTGGTCGACGATGGGAAATTTGAAATCTCAACCCTCTCTGATAAACAACCAGGGGCAATCAGGGAGCCCGGCAAGGAAATTTCTCAAGTCTCCCGAGGAGAGGAATATGATGAAGAACTTTAGTGTCTGCTTTGATAAAAGTGGGTCGCGGATATTGAAGCTGAAATGGTGACCAATCGGAAAATAATCGGATTCTATGGGATCAATGCCTCTTGGAGTTTCCCTTTTTACAAGGGACTCATTTTGTTTATGGAATGTATTGAATTCATCATGAATGTAATGAAAGTTATTTTCGTCTTACTTATGTGATGATTACTTGCCCATGGCATTATGCATGCACTTGACCATCTGAAACGACATATCCAACACACATAATATCAAAATGCATGACATCATTCTGAGTATTGTAGGGAACTTAAAAGTGAACCTGGTCCTAAACGAACTCTCTCTTGAAAGGTGAGCTTGTAAGATAAATAAAATGATATGATGGTACCACTTCCGTCGAGGCATCCGCTAATTCAACTCAACAATCTTTGAAAGAAACTACCAATCCTGCCCCAGAGCTTCAACTTAAAAGGCACACACGATACCCAAACCAAAAGCAAACCAGAAAGTCCTCCTTAAGGCAAAATAAAACCAGAAAGCCCTCCTTAATGCAAAATAAAACCAGAAAGCCCTCCTTAAGGCAAAATCAAACCAGAAAGCCCTCCTTAAGGCAAAATCAAACCAGAAAGTCCTCCTAGAGGCAAAATCAAACCAGAAAGCCCTCCTTAAGGCAAAATAAAACCAGAAAGCCCTCTTTAAGGCAAAATAAAACCAGAAAGCCCTCCTTAAGGCAAAATCAAACTAGAAAGTCCTCCTTAAGGTAAAATCAAACCAGAAAGCCCTCCTTAAGGCAAAATGAAACCAGAAAGTCCTCCTAGAGGCAAAATCAAACCAGAAAGCCCTCCTTAAGGCACCCGAACCAAGAAAGCCCTCCTTGAGGCAAAACCAAATCAAAAGCCCTCCTTGAGGCAATAAAAAAAAAGTGGCCTCATACCCCAGAAAGTACCCTATACCAAAACCCCGAAAATAAAAACCCAAACTTAACCAAAGCACAACCATTAAGAAATTCGAATGACCTTCACCATCCATCTTATTATAAAACTCTGAATCATTCCTTGGTTGTAGTGCATGTATAATCTTGTTTGTATAACATTCCTGTGCACATGACATTACAGATGCATTGTTCATTCAAAAAGGCATATTAAGCACACATGATATGCACGAATTTGAATGCAGCAGGAAAACCAAAAGGTGGTTGTGGCTTTGATTTAGTTCCTTCAAAAAAAAGGGGGGGGAATTAGCATAGACGGAAGAATTTCTCTCTCATATGGCAGCTACAATTAACATGGGAATGACTCACCATCTCAATTTTCATCACCACCGGATCTTTCGTACCCTTTCTATGAAAAATTTGGACTTTCTCATTCTCAAACAACCTGTGAAAGATTTGGACTCCTATATATCTTCAAACCCAAAACACTCCCCATCTCGATCTTCATCCACAACTTCAACACCCGCTACCTTCCGTTCAAGTCCAAAAGAACAATCTGCTTATGATTCCATCTTTTTGTCTATGGACTCCCGGATTAGAGGAAATATTGGTTATGCACTCATGAACTTCACCAACAGTATTGGGGCAATCGGGTTTTACAAACCCTTCAACAATTGTGAATGGGAGGACTTGCAAAGCCTACTGCACCAATATCCAAAGGAAAGTTGCATTTACCAACCATTCCAAGAACTCAGTCTCCGGCCACAACGGAAGTGACTACTTACCGGTGGTTCTTTCATCTCCTGGGGCCGTACTTTGAAGGATTAAAAGCTTTGTACATCTTTGAGAACTATGCACGAGTTGGAACCTGGGATGAATTGGAAACATGCATATAGGGTTAAACTCTTGGAGGATCCAATGGGTAATCAATTGATGTAGTTCAGTGCTCAGCTGTACGCTCTGTCACATGTTTAAAAAAAAATTCTCCAATGTGGAAAACCGAAAGGACATATTGGTAATTTGAAAGAGCATCAATCAAAACTAGAGCTGCAATTCAGATTTTCCTAATGCATCCACATTCATTATGCCATAGTGTTTTATATTCAATTTTGATGTTCAATATGCATTCGTTATGCCATTACATGTCAATGTCCACATACGGGTGACAACATGCAGCGAACCATGTCTGATTCAGTGTCTTATACCCTAAATACAAATCTCTAATACTAGGGGCAGGTAAAAGCCAAACCACTGGATGTCATCAGCAGCAACGTTCTCACGATTTCTGATGAACATTGTCAAGGTGTGCTTTTCAATCTCAAAAGGGATTCATACAGGGAGATCAATTTGGTTGGAACGCTCGCGCAGAACTCTTGGACCATTAAAAATGAAAAAAACCACAAAGAGAAAATTTCTGACACGGAAAACCGAGAGGACGTGTTGGTAACAAGAAGAGGGTGATGTCTAAAGCCAGAGTCACTATTAATTTCCCAATTGTACTCATTATGATGTCGTCGTAATGAAATTATGCATGTTTGATATTCTGCTTACACGTTCATATCGTATACATTGTGCCATTACACATAAACATCCATCAGTAGGTTGTTGCATCCAAATCCCAAAATAATAAAAGTGAAGTTCATGTTGTATACAGCAATCCAATACAAAAAAAAAAGTGTGAAACAAAGCACTCTATCTAGCTCTCATCATGTCCCTCTCCCTCCTCCTCCTCCTCAGACTCACTCTGATGTGTAGCCCTATAGGAGTCAAAGTCCTCTCGCACTCGGGTCAGCTCAGCCTACAACCTGACTACATCAGCTCTCATTCGATCCGCCTCCTGGGCCGAAGCCAAGGCCCGAGCCTCAAAAACAGCGGCCTGTCTGGCCTGGTCCTGGAACATTTGCACTCGAGTCTGCAAAATAACAATATAACTTAACATGCATACATACATACACACACATTCATGCATTGCATAAATCATCAGATAATGCAAAAAATGCAGAATGCTTACCACCCAGATGGCATTTTCCTGAACGAGAAAGGTCTCCAACCCCAACTGCCGATATGCCATGTCCTCCACCTGAGCCCTAGGAACCTAGAACATAACCAGATCATACCAGAAAGTCAAAAAAAAAAAAGAAAAAGAAAAGAAAAAGAAAAAAAAAAGAAACGTACATGGGTAGTGTCCACTGGAGCAAATGTAAGTGGCTACTCACGGTGAACCGGCCACGACCTATAGGACTGGCTGCCGTCTAGACCTATCATGCTGAAGCCGGTCCTAAGCTCAGTCATCAGGTGACCCTCCACCACACCAACAGTCTAAGAAGCGGATGCTGCAATGCTGCTAGCACGCACGGGATGACTCCTATCTTACAACGGGGCATGCCCACCAATCGTGGCAGTCTCAGCACTATCGCCTGCCGGGCCGCTTGGCTGAGCAGAACTGGACCCCCTGCGTCTCTTGACCTACAAACAAAAGAACATTTAAAAGAAGAAGAAGAAGAAGAAGAAGAAGAAGTAAATACCTAACAAGTGGGAGGGGCCGCCGGTGCATCACCCGCAACGAGCAGCAGACACTGGCGGATGAATACCAGATAATCATCGTCAACGGTATCAGCACGGTACCCATCCCCAAAAATATTGGGATCTACAGCAGGATCAACGAAATGGGGCCAAAAAGTGTAAGCAGAAGTGGCGGAGGTACAAGCCGACCAGCAGGGCCGTCCACGTGGTCAGATAGACGGAGGCGCTCACCCAGGTACCACTCCTAGGACATCGGGCACTCTAAGACAAACCGACGGTCGTTAAACCACGTGGACGTCCGTACAGGTAAAGAAATGGCACCCTGACCATGCCACGGATGGTGCTGGATCTGTGAAAATCCAATAAGAGAAATTCAACACAGGTAAATAAAAGTTAAATTAAATTTTTTCTTACTAACGAGCTTTGTTTGCTTACCCTCTGCCAGGAAGCATCAAGCAAACCCTGTCTAACCTCCCGTAAGTCGCGGCCGATACCCTGCTACCCCTGCGTCTAGTAGCACAGAATGGTCGACTGGTTGTCATCCTGGACGTCCCTTAGCTCCGGCGGCTCTAGGATGCGGTGCTCGAAGGCCCAAATCTGTAATTATTAAAAGAGTCAAAAAAAAGGAAGAAGGAAAAGACGATACCAGAAGGCCGAACTAGAAGCCGAGGATCTCCTGCTGCCTCCCCCTAGCACACAGGTCAAGTCCATAGTACAGCTGCCCCAACGCAGCTCGAGCCCAATCCAAAGAAGGAAAGGTAGCTAAATCCACCAGAGTCGGCAGCAGTGTCATATTACAAGTGCTCTGCCCAGTGGGAAACAGCGTGCAGGACAACAGGACGAGCACGTAAGCCCTAGCACACCGCTCCACATCCTCCTCGGACAGGTCTGGGCGAGCAGCCCAATAAGCCTCCACTCTGGAGCAAAGAATCTTCCCCTTCTCGGGGTGCAGCCGATCAGTCTGCCGATGTAGTCGTCCACTAGTTGATGGCGAGTCAAATAGTAGTTGAACCTAATCGGGGTCCCGCCGAACCCGAAACCAGTGATAGCAGCAAAGTCCAAGGGAGTGATAGTAAACTCCCCAATAGGCAAGTGAAATGTGTGGGTAGTGCAGACCCACCTCTCGCACAATGCCGTCAACACGGCATGGGTAGTATGCGGCGTGCTCGTCGGCAGCGACATGATGAAGGTCTCCAGACCCAAGATCCTAACCCGAGCCCTTACAGACTGGCAGTCCCACCAAACCCGTGGCAATGAGAGATTTCCGCTACCGGAAATCCTATGCTCCTACATATTTGGGAAGTATAACGCATACATATTCAATTTTTGCATAATATCAACATAATCAACATTAATTAAAAGGGGGCATGCATTAAAAAAAAACTGGCTTTTAAGCTACAGTCGTACGACTGTAGCACGCGTCGCACGAGAGTAGCTACAATCGCACGACTGTTCATCCCAAAGTCGTATGACTGTTCATAAAATGGATGAACAGTCGTATGACTGTTCATATACCTGCGGATAGAATTCTAATTTTATGCAATTTTCACGATTTCTAACTCGTTTTTCCTATTTTCTTATTCCTATTAACTACAGGGGACTCCTAGCATGCATTCTACTCAATCAATCAACCCAGAAAGCAGTAAAACATGCCAAATCAGATTCAAATATTCAAAGGGAAAAATATTCAAAAACTCAAAATTAAAGACTAAATTCGGGTACCAACCTGAGTGGTAGACATATGGGAGCCCATCTCCAGTAAAATCGGGATCTCCATCCCGAGTCTAATCCCAAAATGCTCCACGTATCGAGGATGACTGTATCCATTTGAAACACTAACAAATAGGATGTCCTGCGTATGTTTCGGTCTCTGAATCAGGTTACTTGATAGTTTTCTCACTTTCTTTCCTAATTTCTTCAACATTTTTGCAAGTTGTTAGGGTTAGGAATTGGTTTTGAGAAGGAGAGAAAACTGAAACCGACAAGAATGAGAAGTGGGAGAGAAAGGGGCGGAAACCGCCCATTTTATTTTTTTGTTCCATGAAGTACGGTCGTACGACTGTACTTCTTCTATAGTCGTATGACTGTAGTCGAATTTGAATACAGTCGCACGACTGTAGTGGGAAAAAGGGGAATTTTTAATTAATTTTTCTTTATTTATTTCCTAAACCCTACTTTATCACCAAATGCTTAATTATTCCCCACGGGAAGATATTTCAGTAATTTTACAGGGCCAACCCGTTAGCGACTAATTTTTCCAGCAATGGTCAGCCTCATCCAAGGGGCATGAAACCCGAGGAAACCGTGAAAAATTCACTGTAAGTACAATTCCACCAAAATTTCATTTTTGAACATCCTGTATGCCAAGTCATACCAGTCTGTCACACACACACACACACACACACACACACTTCACCAAATCTCAGTCCCTCGCGACTATAAAACGGAACCAGAATTTCCGTGCCAGTTCGTTTAGTGCGCCAAGTCGCACACGGCTGTCACACACTTCACCAAATCTCAGTCCACCGTGACTATGAAACAGAACCAAAATTTTTGTGCCAGTTTATTGAGTGTGCCAAGTCGCACACGGCTGTCACACGCTTCACCAAATCTTAGTCCACCGCGACTTTAAAACGGAAGCAGAATTTTCGTGCCAGTTCGTTAAGTGCGTGTAGTTACACACGGCTGTCACACCCTTCACCCAAATTTCAGTCCACTGCGACTATAAAAGGAAACCAGAATTTCCGTGCCAGTTCGTTGAGTGCGCCAAGTCGCACACGGCTGTCACATCCTTCACCAAATTTTAGTCCACCGTGACTATAAAACGGAACCAGAATTTCCGTGCCAGTTCGTTGAGTGCGCCAAGTTGCACACGGATGTCACACCCTTCACCCAATTTCGGTCCACCGTAACTTTAAAACGGAACCAGAATTTCCATGTCAGTCCATTGAGTGCGCCAAGTCGCACACGGCTGTCATACCCTTTACCAAATTTCAGTCCACCGCAACTTGAAAACGGAACCAGAATTTCTGTGTCTGTCCGTTGAGTATGCCAAGTCGCACACGGCTGTCACACACTCCATAATCTCAGTCCTACATGACTATAAAAGGTAACCAGAAACGCATATTCCCGTATTTATTCTTGATCGAAGGGGTAAAAATTTTTGTTTAAAATTATTGATCAAGGAATAAATACGGTCACCAATTGCACACTACAAACACCATGGCTCTGTATGGTAGGTCGTACGCGACTATCAGATCTCAAAAGTTGTGTTTTTGCTGGCGTCATTCTTATGTGAAAAACGATCATAGGGAATCGCTTGGCTCCAAGAATCGTATTTCCCTGGTGTCTTTCTTATATGAAAAGGGATCATAAGAAACCGCCTAATCTACCAAAAGTCTCATGAAATCAACTCACAAGCCACCCACGTGCACACTACCTTTGATCCCGTGTTCTTTATCGTGTACCTAAATCCGTGCAAAGGATCGGACTTTAGCTACACGAGGGGCAACCTGTGAACACGTAATTTTCTGGGTCTAAAAAAAAAAGCAGCCCTGATTACCATGACTGTAATTACAGTCGTGTTGTTTTCATTACAGTCGTACGACTGTAACTTAAGTACAGTCGTACGACTATCTGTTTGGGGACAGGTTGCAGAACTCATACCCCTTGAATATAAAATTGGGGGACAATCTTGAGCATTTAATGCTCCAGAATTTTAGGGTGAAAAGAAATAAAAAGCCAAAAATCAGGAGGGTGAGGGGACTTTTGGCAGAGAATTAAGGGAAATTTAGAGAGAGAAAGAAGAGAGAAGGGAGAGAAAAACAAAAACCAAAACCCACCTTTACTTCAATCTTTTTCTTCTCAAATCTAGTGTGTTAATGTTTAAAACGAATTAGAAATCATAGGCTAACATTCATACACAAAATCTAAATCGTTTCTGGACAAAAACAAACTCAAATCAGTGACTTTTTGGAGGATTTTTGGATCTCATTAGCAACCTTAACAAACCAAGGAAAAGGAGCAATTTCACGTGGATTGGTGCATTGCCGGGGGTCAATCCTATGGTGGACGCATGCCAAAAAGGTAGACACTCCTTTTCCCTTCTCTTTTTCCTGCTTTCTGGGTGTTTTAGTTGATTTTTGTGCATTTTTATTCAACTTTTTATACTTCTGTTTATGGAAAATTAAGAACAGTCGTACGATTGTTCTTGTCACAAAGAACAGGGGCACGACTCTAATTACAGTCGTGCCATTTGATCTACAGTTGTACCACTGTTTTTTATTTTCCCAGAATCCTTCATTTTAAGCTTTTTGGCGATTTCTGCTAAGGTTGGGCTATAGTCGCACGAGTGTAGTTTACAGTCGTACGACTGTAATCACAGTCGCACGACTATAGTTCTTGGCCAGAAGCAGAAATCCCTAAAAGTCCAAAAAAAAATTCATAAAACCCCAAAAATTTCATAAAAATCAGAAAAATCAAAAAAATCAAAAAATCTTGAAAAATCAAAAATCATCAAAAATGAATTTTGGAGTGTGCATTCACGACCCTAGATTTATTTTTTGGTGTTTTCGCATTTAGAACAAAACCACGACGGATACCCGGTTCTCCCGAAAACCGACCCACCTCGTATGCTAAATTAAAATAAACCGGAAAAATGTTTTCAAAAGTGATTTTCTCACAAAACTAAAATACAGGGACGTTTCAAAAAGTTTTCCAGGTCTAATCGGGCCGGCCGACCCGGTTACCCCCAAATGCATTACCCCGAACTCTAAAATTCCCCATTCTGTCCAACTTGAGTCCTATATGTGGTGTGCTATATATTTGTGATAACCATTTGTTTTGCAGCTTTAATTTCTTTATTTTTATTTTTTATGTATTTAATAGATCAAGTCGTGTATTCTAGGCGATTGTAATTTATAGATTCTCATGTATTCTAGGCGTTTGTATTGTGAGGCCGAGAGTTTTTATTTTTCATTCGATCGGGTTGTAATCCTTCTAAATATTTATTTCTTTACTTTTATTTTGAATTATTATGTATGCGCGCCGCATGTCATAATTAGAACATTGGCTATTTTATTTTGATTAGACATGAAATAAGGGACTTGTCCGAACCTAGATCTCTGAAAAGTGTGGCAGTTCCCGTTTTGGTTCAGCTACACTGTAATTTCCCGGTTGAGCTGAGCCGGGTGGCGACTCCTGTTCTTTTTATCGAGATTTAGGTCTCGATTCTTTTATGAAACAATTAATTTTCCAAAAAACGAATTTCCAATCCAAAAACCCCACATGAGGGAGGGCCTCACCCAAAATCGAGGTGCACCCTTCCAAAAGGGAGTCTCGCATCCCGTCGAAAACGCGTTGTCCGCTCACACTAGCAAAATCAGAGCTAACCAAGCCACAGGACAAATTAAATTCAGTCACAGAAAAAGCAAAGTCCTGCCCATTAACCTAAATTTAATTACCCTCGATGTCTCTATAGTGAATTCCTTAGGCGTGGTGAATTGAAATGTTGTGTAAAACTCCCTAATCAATTCAGTGTACCCAGGGCATTTAATTGCGAAGAAAGGTGCCCAGCCAATATGTTCAACCATTAAATGAAATTCATCCAACAATCCAAGCTCAAGCAACAAAGAGGTATCAACACATTTACCGGGAATAATTTTCCTACTACAAACATCAGCATATTGTTTTTTTCAACCCAGCAGGAAAATTCAAGCAACCATTTAAATGATTTTCAGGGATAAGTACAGACGTACCTCGGGGCAATCGGGAACGAGTTTGTGTTACCCAACTTACCTTTTGTTTCTTAGATGGTGGAGTAGGGATGGTAGAATCCGAAGGGGCTATAGTTTCCAAAGGCGGGGCTGCTTTAGGATTGAACCTGCGTTTCCGAGTAGAAGTGGTTCCCGACTTGGCAGGGGTTTTGTTACTCTTTGTGACTGATTTTACCTTTGTTTTGGACCGAATTTCTGGCTGTGAAGGTATTTTCATAAGGTTCGGCATACTTGTCGGAATCTAGTGTTCAACCACCGGTATGGACTGGTCATCGATGGAGGTGGGTGGTTCAGTCGTCGGAACTGGTCAAATGACGGAAGGAACGTCGGCCTACGATGGTGGGATGGGGCGGCGGCTATAGATGCTTGGGACTGCAGGTGTAGAAGAAAATGGAGCGGTGGCGGATGAGGAGGCGCTGGGTAAATCGGCAGGAGCGTGGGCTGACGCGTCCGGCGGTGGTGGAGAAGATGGCCGGCCAATGGAAGAACGGCTCTGTGTAAACCGCGTTCCAGCAGCGGTTGATTTGGTTAGCTTTCCGCCTGGAAGTTGACGAGTTCGTTCCATCAGCGGCGGAGTTCGGCGGGATGGTGACCGGAGAACTAGGACGGGACGACGGCAGCTGAGGTGAGGCAACAGCTGAGGACGTTGAATATGCAGGGTTCTGCGAGAAAGAGAAACAGGGGAGAAGAAAATAAAAGAACAAATAATGGTCAACAGCATGTGGTTTCAATTGGCTAAAATATATAAATATTTTTTTTTTAAATAGAATAAATCAAAGAAAACAAATGGCAGGTGAGATTTTGAGTTTTATGAAGACAAAGAAGCAGAGGACTAATTGCCTCAAGCCATGACCATGGCTAAATCACCACTTTTGATTTTTAGCCCAATAAAAAAAACAGAAAACTAATTATCTCAAGCCATGATCATGGCTTAAATCAACTCTTTTGATTTTGTCCTAGAAAAAAAAGGACACTAATTGCCTCAAGCCTAGATCATGGCTTATGACAATTCTTGAGTAAAATTTCAGATTCTCAAAAAAATTCACCCAAGCCAAGATCTTGGCTAAATTAAATTTCTGCATCTTAAAAGACAATTAATTAGCGATTTGAAACATGATCAAAGGCAAAGATAGAAACTCAAAATTCATTGAAAAGCCTAAGAGATTTAAATAAAAACACTAAATTAAAGCACAAAATGAAAATAATTAATCTAAAACAAAACTAATTTGGGTTACCTCCCAAAAGCGCCTTTCTTTATTGTCTTCGGCTAGACAATTGATCCGTTTATCCTCCATAATCCGGATCCTCCAAGATCAATTCCTGCACATTATGAACTTCAAAACCTTCATAAAAAGTTTTAAGTCGATATCCATTGACCTTGAAAATTTTATCTGTGGATAAACTCTGTATTTTGACTGCACCATGAGGAAAGATATTAGTAATGACAAAAGGGCCTATCCACCTAGACCGAAGCTTACCTGGAAATAATTTAAGACGAGAATGATAAAGGAGGACTTTTTGACCTATGACGAATGTTTTCCTAGAAATCATCTTGTCATGCAAAATTTTCGTTTTCTCCTTATAAATTCTAGAATTTTCATACGCATCATTCCTTATCTCTTCTAATTCTTGCAACTGTAATTTTCTAGATTCTCCTACCGCATCCATTTCCATATTACATCGTTTCACTGGCCAATATGCTCGATGCTCAAGCTCTACTGGCAAGTGACACGGCTTTCTAAAAATTAAACGGTAAGGAGACATACCTATGGGTGTTTTATATGCCATGCGATATGCCCACAAGGCATCGTTAAGATGCATACTCCAATCCTTGCGATTAGGATTTACAATTTTCTCAATTATAAATTTAATCTCCCGGTTCGAAACTTCAGCTTGACCACTCGTTTGAGGGTGATAAGCGGTAGATGTGTGATGAGTAACATTGTATTTTTTCAGCAAGGCCTCTACCACTTTATTACAGAAGTGGGTTCCTCTATCACTGATCAGTGACTTAGGCATGCCAAACCCGGAAAAAATATGAGATTTTAGGAATTCAACAACGATTTTGGCATCATTATTGCGTGTGGCTGTAGCCTCCACCCATTTTGATACATAATCCACAGCTAACAAAATATAAACATTACCAAAAGATTAGGGGAATGGGCCCATGAAATCTATACCCCACACATCAAATATTTCACAAACCAACACGCGTTGTAGGGGCATTTGATCTCGCTTGCTTATATTCCCCGTTTTTTAACAGTTAGCACATGTTTTACAAAATGCATATGAATCATGAAAGAGGGTGGGCCAATAAAAACCACATTCAAGCACCTTGCGAGCTGTTCTCTTAGGACCAAAATGTCCTCCACATGCATAAGAATGACAAAAAGATAATATAGATGAAATTTCAGAGTCATTCACGCACCTCCTTATTATTTGATCAGAGCAATATTTCCACAAATACGGTTCATCCCAAATATAGTACTTAGAATCGCTTTTTACCTTATCTCTTTGGGCACAAGTCAAATCTTTAGGTAGGGTTCTAGTGATAAGGAAATTTACAATATCTGCATACCATGGAGCAGTCTCTTTGATAACAAAAAGGTGTTCGTCAGGGAATGAATCTTGCAACGGCAAGGGCTCTTCAGATAGAACCAAGCGGCTCAAATGATCTGCCACCAGATTCTCAGCTCTTTTCTTATCTCGTATTTCTATATCAAATTCCTGGAGTAAGAGAATCCATCAGATTAACCTGGGTTTAGCTTCCTTCTTGGCGAGTAGGTACTTCAACGCTGCATGATCAGAATAAACAATCACTTTAGTGCCAATCAAATAAGAACGGAATTTTTCCAAAGCAAATACAATAGCTAATAGTTCTTTTTCTGTTATTGAATAATTGCACTGAGCACTATCCAATGTCCTTAAAGCATAGTAGATCACATGTGAGGCTCTGCCAACTTTTTGTCCTAACACAGCACCGATAGCATGATTGCTAGCATCGTACATGATTTCGAATGGTAAGTCCCAGTTTGGAGGCTACACAATAGGTGCAGAAGTGAGTGCTTCCTTCAGCTGGTCGAAAGTGGTTTTGCACGCACTGTTGAATTCAAATACAACATCCTTCTGCATGAGTCTACATAAAGGTTGAGCTATCTTTGAAAAATCACGAATGAATCTCTGATAAAATCCTGCATGACCAAGAAAAGAATGAACTTCCTGCACATTCGTGGGATAGGGTAAGGATTTTATGAGATTAACCTTAGCTTTATCAACTTCTATTCCCTTAGCAGAAATAACATGTCCTAGCACAATACCTTGATCAACCATAAAATAACATTTTTCAAAATTAAGACAAGGTTTTTCTCAATACAATGTTGAAGCACTTTTGTAAGGTTAGATAAACATAAATCAAAAGAGTCACCACACACTGTGAAATCATCCATGAAGACCTCTATGATGCTCTCTACATAGTCAGAGAATATACTAACCACACACCTTTGGAATGTGGCAGGTGCATTGCAAAGACCAAACGGCATTCGTCGATAAGCGAATGTTCCAAATGGGCATGTGAATGTCGTTTTCTCTTGATCTTCGGGTGCTATAGGAATTTGATTAAAACTTGAATAGCCATCAAGGAAATAGAAATAAGATTTACTAGCTAACCTTTCTAATGTTTGATCAATAAAAGGTAAAGGAAAGTGGTCTTTTGTAGTCGTAGCATTTAGCTTCCGATAGTCTATACAAACCCGCCACCCATTCTGAATTCGGGTGGGCACCAACTCATTATTCTCATTCTTCACTACCCTGATCCCAGTTTTCTTCGTGACAACTTGCACTGGACTTACCCATTTGCTATCTGAGATCGAATAAATCATACCAGTATCCAAAAGTTTTAATACTTCTTTCTTCACCACCTCCATCATAGTTGGGTTCAAACGGTGTTGAACATCTCTTGAGGGTCTAGCTCCATCTTCCAATAGGATCCTATGCATGCACGTGGATGGGCTGATTCCTTTTATATCTGCTATGGTCCAACCAATAGCTTCCTTGTGAACCTTTAACACTCGAAGCAACTTTTCTTCTTCTAGTTCTGTAAGTTTATTGGAAATTATTACAGGAAGAGTCTCTCCATCACCCAAGTAGGCATACTTGAGGTGATCGGGTAGCGGTTTCAGTTCAAGCTTCGGTTCCTGCATAGTAGAAGGAAGAAGTTTAGCAGTCGATCTTGGTAGATCAATGTAAGACACATTTGGATTCAATGATGTTAGAGATTGAAGTTCAAAAACAGTGTCTTCTATGGCTGGGTTAACCGCCAATTCTTTGGCAACATCATCCATCTCTTTTTTGTTGAAGTTGTGGCAAAGCACAAAGTTCAATTCATCGTCCTCTTCCATATTGAAAACTTTCTACACCACAGAGTTAGAAACATCTAAAGCAAAAACAGAGTGCAGTTCATTAGGGTATTTCATGGCATCATAAATATTGAATTTTATGGTGTCACCATGAAACTCCATAGTTAAAGTGCCTTCATGCGCATCAATTTTAGTCCTAGATGTTTTCAGAAAAGGTCTTCCTAGAAAAATAGGCACAGAACTAGAAGATTTTTCCTCTTCAATATCTAACACATAAAAATTAGCAGGGAAAACTAATTCATTAACTTTGATAAAAACATCTTCCAACACACCATCAGGATACACATTAGATCTATCAGCTAATTGTATTATCACACCCGTTTCTTTTAATGGTTCAGGATTTAAAGAGTCATAGATAGCATGTGGCATGACATTGATTGAAGCACCTAGATCTAACATGGCTCGTTCGATTTTTTTATTCCCTATAGTACAAAGCATAGTGAACATACCTGGGTCCTTGCATTTTGGAGGGAGTTTCTTCTGAAAGACAGCAGATACATTTTCTCCTACACTTATTTTCTCATTACCCCTCAATTTGCTCTTGTTAGTACACAATTCTTTAAGAAATTTAGCATATCGAGGAACTTGCTTAATAGCATCAAGAAGAGGAATATTTACCTGTACTTTTCTGAAAAAATCTAATACCTCTTTTTCTTGATCCTCTTTTAAAGTTTTGGAGAATCGGCTCGGAAATGGGGGTGGGATGATAATGGATGGTGGCGACTTACTTGGTGCAGGAGTTACCTCCTCTTTTTCTAGCTCTTTCTCCACCTCATGCTTCGAAACTCCAACAGATGGTATTTCCTTGCCACTCCTTAAAGTGATGGCACTAACATTCTGCCTCGGGTTTATTTCAGGCTGTGAGGGTAGACGTCCAGAAGCTTGTGATTCCAACTTACTCACGAGGTGACTAATTGGCTCATTTGGTTTTCTATGTTCTAGATGCTTGTCTTAGTATCTTGTTGGAATTGTTGCACATTGGAAGCCAAGGTAGACACTATTTGTTCTAAAGACATAGTTGGCTTAGGAGGGGGCGGTTGTGGTGTATGGACTGGTGGCCTAGGATGGTAACTATTAGAATGCTGTCCTTGCTGAAAGTTATTCGGCTTATGAGCATAGCTGAAATTCAGGTGGTCTTTCCATCCAGGATTGTAAGTCTGAGAGTACGGATCATATCTCCACTGATGTTGTTGATTCTGAAAATTACCAACAGCATTCACCTGTTCTTCCTCTTGGAGAGTGTGACAAGAATCTGTAGGATGATCAAAACTTGAACAAATCCCATAAACATTCACTTGTTGTTGTTTTCCCAAAAATGCTTTCTACATGAGTGAAGTAAGGGTGTCAAGTCGTTTTTCAATAGCAGAAGTGTTTACCTCATTCACTTTCTGCACAGGGTGATCTTGTCGATTGCCAAACTATTGTGTATTGGTAGCCACTCTCGAAATTAGCTCTCTTGCATTGGTAATTGTCTTATCTGCTAAGGATCCACCACTGGATGCATCAATCAAATTCCAGTCAGGTAAGGTTAGTCCTTCATAGAAATATTGAAGTAAAAGTTGGTCCTTTATCTGATGATTTGGGCAACTGGTGCAGAGCTGATTAAATCTTTCCCAGTACTCATAAAGATTCTCCCCAGCATATTGGCGAATGCCCGATATATCTTTGCAGATTGAAGAAACTCGTGAACCAGGAAAGAATTTCTCAAGAAATTGCTTCTTCATCTCGCCCCAAGTTGTGATTGATCCAGATGGGAGGTAATACAGCCAGTCCTTAGCTTTATCAGTTAGTGAAAACGGAAAGGCTCTCATTTTCACTTGCTCCACAGAAACTGCATTCCCTGGCGGTTTCATACTTGAGCATACAACATGGAGCTCCTTCAAATGTTTATGTGGATCTTCACCTGAAAGTCCACGGAAGGTAGGCAATAAGTGAATTAAACCAGATTTTAATTCAAAATTTACCTCATTTTCCGGATATAGTATGCATAGAGGTTGTTGATCCATATCCAGTTCAGCCATGGCTCTCAATGTTTGTTCTAGATTAGCCATCTCTTCTTCTTCCTCGATTTCACTCTTACTTGATTCTAACGAATCAACTACCACGTCCGGTGGAAGTGATTCCCGTGCTTCTTTTTCCTTTGTCTACTTCCTCAGTCGACGAGCAGTTTTCTCTATTTTGGGATCAAATTCGAGTTCACCTGTACGAGAAGAACGAGGCATACACTAGAAAACACAGATTAGAAGAAATAAACCATTTAAGACACTAATCCCCGGCAACGGCGCCAAAACTTGATGCGTGCCGAGCACACCAAAAATAAATTCCTACTCTCGAAAACAAGATTTTGTAGTACAGATGGAGCAGGGTCGAATCCACAGGGACTGGCTGATTATTTCTTCTAAGATTAAACAAGAAAAGTAAATGGGGTTGTTTAAGAATTACAATTAAATCTGAAAGTAACAGAAATTAAATAATTGGGTAAAATCTAGATGAGGCGAATTCCAGCTAGAAGGTGAATTCGAGTCTTGAGTCAAGCCAACTGATCATCGATCAAACGCAAAAGATAACTTCAATGCATTCAAATAAATTAGCTATAGCTATCATAAAGCATGAATCACCTAGTCTCTTCTTACAGAATAGATAACTAAGAGAAGCTCATCAATTATTCCTATTTAATCGAACAGTTCCAAACAAGCTTCGGAATTTAATTCAATTAAAAGCATTAACACACAAAAGAGACACTAATTCTACTCAACAATCACACAAGCGGGATTATTTAAAGCATATCAAATTCATCCATAACACAAATTAAAAAATTGTCCATAATTAATCGTGTTATTCGCCACTTAGGTTAAGTGAATTAAACGATTATGTATTTAATCACCTAACTAGCAAATCAATCACAAGTAAATAATTAAATCAAGAATTCAATTAAATCATGCAAAAGTAATAAGAACAGAATGAAATCAATTACTTGAATTAAAGAAGAAAATAAGAACAATTGATCTCACAGTTGACATTACAAGACTGAACTTTCCTTCTAGCTAGAAATTAGGGTTTTTAGTTCATCATGGGTGAAGAACACGTTGGGAAGAGAAAAGAGAGGAGGCTGCCGAAATTTTTTTTAAAAGAAGAAGAGGAGAGAAGAAAATAATTGACCTAACTCCTTTTAAACCTAATCAAGTAAGGAAAGAGTTCTAAAAAGGAAATAACTCTAATTAAGATTTTTGTAGGAAAATCTAATTAGAGTTATTAAAAATAAAAATATCCCTAAAAGCCTATCATAAAAAGGCTGAAATAAAATAAGATAAAACTAAATTGGAAGTCTTCAAGTCCCATAAAAATTCTTCAAAATTCGCTGGTCCCCTTAAGCCATGGTCTTGGCTTATGCAAAACAGCTTCCTAAGCCTAATTTCAGCATCAACAGCACTCCATAAGCCATGCCCACGGGTTATGACTTCAAGCCCCATCCTTCAAGCACTCCAAGCTTCCAAAATCGACTCTTTAAGCTCATTTCCAACTTTAGAGTCCCTAGCACGAGTAATTACACAAAATGGAGTAAATCTGCCTAAGTTAACTAAAAATATATCAATTAAAGCCTATAAACAAAGACAGATTATGTGCATAAAATGCACTAATCATAGGGAGGAAGATAAGGCATGTGAAAATCGACCAGAAGTGGCCCCTCCGTATCGGCCATCAATGTGGCAGGGTCAGCACACTTGATGGGATTAAAGTGGGTCATCTCCTTCAGCTTCGGTAACATGGCTTCTATGTCAGAAAATTTCTGATTGAGTCATTTCTCTAGCATCGACTCAATCGAGGCTTCCCTTGCCTTCTCAAAAGCCTCGTCCTCTTCAGACTAACGGTCAGGTTCTCTGTGGTTGATCACTCCCCCGCTTCCTCGGGGAAGACTTGCTCCGGTAGCATTGGTAATTTGGATAAATTGTTGCCCCCCATTCCCAACCAAAGTCTGAGCTGGTGGGACAGACTGAATAGGGAGGGTGCCTATCACTACCTGCACTTGTTCCCTACGAGTAGCCTTGAACTCGTTTGAGGTTAAAAAGCTCCTCATAAAAGCAACCATATCAAAGGGCAAATTTCCATTGTTTCCGTCGGCCATCTCCGCTCTGTCTGCTTCTTCTAACAACACCTGACTGTCAACTGGTAGAGTGGGCAACTGTATTTCAACCTTCCGATCAGAATCTGACCTTGAGCTGATTCCCTCCACGGTGACAGGCTCTGATTAAACTGACTGAATTGGTGGGTTCAGCTCTGACTCAACACAAACTAACCATTTTGAGGTGCAACTCCAAACTGCACATTCAACATGAGGTTAGAAGCTCGGATGGATGTCATTGACCTAGACTCGACACACTAAATGGTGTGTATGGTTTGTTAATGTTCTTGATCGAATGATGCTTTATGGATGTGGACGATGATGAAAGTGACTCTTGCATTTTCTTTCTTTTTTTGTTTTAGATGTTCCAAGCATACCCTATGCCATGCAAAAGATGCAAAAATGTCACGTATGGGCCGGCACACAAATAGAAGTTCGGCGCCTTTGGGGCACCTAGCTGATGTCGTGAAATGGTCACGTGTGTATCGACACGCGGATAGAGATTCGATGCTTTATAGGTCGATGAAATGGTATGTGATGGTCATATGGGAGTTGTACCATAGATAAAGGTTCGATGCTTTTATGGTATCTTAGATGAAGTGATGTCACAAACGAGTCACGTGTAACTTGAGACACTGACAGCAGTTCGACGTTCGCGGAACACCTTGCATGATTAAACATGTTATGAAACGTCTTAATATGAATTCTAGTTCGGCACTCGTGGAGTTCCTCAAATGGGTCATCAATGCTATGAAACAATCCGATGTGGATCGTGACACACAAGCAAGACTTTAGTGTCGCCATGACACCATGATAAATGGACATGATATCATGTGATGGTGTTGTGTGATCTGCCACATGAACACAAGCTTAAGACCGTTGTGGTCCTTTAATGGTACAATGATGTAATGAAATGGCCAAGTACAATCCGATGCACAAGCGAACACGAGTGATCTTGGGGACTCCCGATATGTCATGAAATGAAATGTCATGAGGGGCATACTTAGAACATCCTTCATTTTAGATGGGATGAGATGAGATGAATGCCCATGTCACACAAAATGCAAATAGCTACATAAAAATGGGGTTAGGATGCATGACATACAAGATGATGTCATGTATGTTTCATGAGATGCGAGCACACAGAATGAATATGGCACACAAAAAAGGAAGTCATGGCTGCACAAAAATGTGGTTAGTATGACAACACACGTATGATGATGTTTCAAAATGGCTGCATAGAAAACGTGGTTAGGAGATGGCACACGGATGATGTGTGTTTTATGTTGCATGTAAAGGTCAAAAGTGAAACCACCATAGAACAAACATTAGCACATGCAACAACATGCTCACCCTTCCAACTTTATTCCTCCTTTCGATTGTTCTCGCATTCTTCCTAGGTGTTGGGTCTCTTTGGCATCAACCGGGGATACCAAAGGCGCACTCCCAATGTCCATTTTCATATATATGTTTTGGTAATCCTAAGGGGAAGTTGCTAGGCCATTACATGAAGGTATAATTCAAACCAAGGGTCATCCAGGTTCCCATAGCGAAAATATACTCCTCACTTCTCCCCACTCAAGGGTCCAAATGAAGGGGTACGTACGAGGCTATGAGTGGTTTACTACCTCGGGTGCCTCCAATCCTAGCGAAAGAGGTAGGTCACCTTTGGGGATATACCGGGCTTAATCATGTGTTGGGGATTAAAGAAGATAAAATATCATGCTATTCGTTTATGGATGAGATATCGTATTATGGATTAATAAGTGACCTCAAGTGAGGATGTACTTCAATTGTTGCCTAAGTTCCTTAAGTTTTTATGAAAAACCTTTTAAAGAAACCTTTAGTCCCCAGCAGCGTCGCCACTGTGAGCGGACGACGTTTTTACTGAACACGCGATGAAGCGAGAATTGGTGATTTTCTTTTTGAAGTACAATGATATGGTTTTGAAAATGGGTTTTAATCTTCTTTAAGAAAGCCTTTCATTTTATTGGAAAAACCCTTGCGTAGAAAACTTAATTGTAAGTGTGAATTTTGGAAAATAGGTTTTTGGAAAATCCCAATTTAAACTTAAAGATCTCAAAATCTAAATTTTGAGATTAGATACAGAGTCGCCACCCGGATGAGCTCATCCGGGAAATTCCGATACAGCTCCCTACCAAGTGTAGAAGCGGTACCTAATCTAGAGATTCAAGGTTCAACTAACACATCTACTAATCCTCACTTATTTTCAATTATTATTTCATAATATAATATAACATCCACTCAATTCTACTCATTTTATCTTCTTTTATTTTTAGTCAATGCTCATACACATGACATAAATATAAATCTAGAAATAAAGTGCAAAAAAGTAATGTGCAGGAAAAATAAAGTAGAGGCCAAATTATACAACCCATGAAAAGAAAAAGCTCTCATCCCCACCATTATAATCGCCTAGATACACGAAAATCTAAAAAGTACAATCGCCTAGAATACACGATTTGGTCTATAAAATACATCCAAAAATAAAAATAAAGGAAAATAAAAGCTGCATCCAAATACAGTCAACAAAAGTAAATAAAACACACCAAGGACTCATACAAGACATAATAGGGGTATTCTAGGAAACGGGGTCATGCATAGGGGGATAATCGAAAAGTCCGGGCGACTACTCGATTAGACCTGGAAAACATTTTATTGAAACGCCCTGTAGATTTTATGGATGAGAAACCAATTTTGAAAATAAGTTGGCTCATTTTACATGCATTTTCCAACTTTTAGCAGGCCGGATATCCCGGGACCTGGGGGTCCCGTTCGTGAGTGGGTCTAAATTGAACATCCATCTATGGTCTAAAAATGTAAACACGCCAAAAATCCGTTTTGAATGAGGAAGAGAGGCAAAATTACAAGTTAAAGGCCCAAAAGGGCAGAACTATAATTATGCTTCTTAGACTACAGCCGCGTGGTTATAGGTTACAGCCGTGCAGCTGTGATGTGATGGAGCCCGAACGGACTCACAAACAAAGGCAGTGTACCTCGTCGTTCAAGTAATAAAATCTGGCCTAAAGTCCAGGTATCGATCCCACAAGGAATTTAAACCCCGATAATCACTAAATTACTAAGAGTCTTTACGTGTCTAAGCAGAACTAAATTTAAGTTTGATTATATTAACAACTATATTAGTCTACTCCTAGTTGATCTATCCCAGCTTACTTTGCTCTTGAATTTGGAATATCAATTGGCGGTTTTACCGACCTATGAAGACTGATGGGGATGGCTTAATTAATCAACTACAAAAGACGAAGTTAACTCAACAATTAACCCTCAATTATATTCCTCCAATTAAATCAACCTAGCGTATCTAGATCTTTTAGGTCCTTAGCCGGTTTTCCTTGTTTAGAGGCGGTCTAATTCTTAAAGCTCAGAAAATAGGGGCACGTATGTTCCACAGTGTCGTCAATACTAATGGTTGCCTAGGTGTCAATCTAGGTAATGCCACAAATATGAACTTAATAGATTAAGATCTTATGAGACTAGATTATCACTAAAGGGATTGCATAAAGAAAAGGAATAAAGATTGAAATTAACTTGCATTCAACTGTATTAATCAAGAAAGATGTAACAGATTCAATGTTTTCAACCAAACAAAATCGATTGCGGAATCAAAAGCTAGCTAAATCGAATTACAAAAGACAAAAAGAAAAACTTATGCCCTTCTTGATCCAATTAACCGGATGCCGACGGTGTGAAGATGCTTGGAGGTGTACCTCTATTAACGAACCCGAGCCGAAACTAAGAACGTTGCAAAAGGGGAAGGTTCAATGCAAAGCAATCTACCAATCGATGGTTCCAAGATTCCAAGAAAACAAAAAGGTCAAGCTAAACCCTAGCTACCAGTTTTTGCTCTACCTCTACAAGTTGGGAAAAAGATCCTCTAAAAACAAAGAAAATAACCTATTTATACGGCTAGGTTAAAACCACAGAAAAGAAAAGCTGAAATTAGGGCAACAGCAGATTTTCGGGCCTCGGCACGCCGTGCTGGTGGAGTCGGCACGCCGTGCTAGTGGAGTCGGCACGCCGTGCTGTATAGTTTTGGGGGCGGCACGCCACGCTGATTGGAATGGCACGCCGTCGTGCTGCTTCTCTGGAACTCTTGGCACGCTGGTTGGCTTGGCACGCCGTGCTGCCATTGTGATTTTCAGCACTTCAAGCCCTTCTTTGCCGCCGTTGCTCCAACTTCCGATCCGGGTCCTAATGCCTGTCCAAAACAAACACAAAGGGACATAACCGCACCACAATCATGGACCATAAAACACGAAAAAACACGAGGAATACTAAAAATATAAGAAATCAAACCAAAACATAAAAATCACAAAATACGAAAAAAAACTAATCAAACATTCACATAAATGATTCTAAAAACTACCACTCAAACCACGAAATTGGCTAAAAGATAAGGTCGAAACCGACTTTATCAACCACCCCACACTTAAAGTCTTGCTTGTCCTCAAGCAAACAAAACATCTCCAACTCCCGAAAACAATGAAGCAAAATTAAAGATCAAATAATCGATTTTTAAAAAATCACAAACCACAACCTCAATTTTATCCACAAGTCAAGCATACTCAATCAATAAGGCTGTCACAAAGAATTTAACATTTAACCCCAATCTCATGCACACAAAGCAACTCAATTAACTATCAGAATATGATTTGCATCACTAAAATAGTACACTTCTAAGTCACTTCCCAATCAATCACATAGATAAAGATCAATAGGACTTTAGGATTCACACAATTTTCTTGGGGAGGAAAACAAAATTATCACGATGCATTGATCGATTCCATTTGATTGACTTTATAACTTTCGACCTTACTTGAGATGTCACTTAGCTTTTCCGAACAGATAACAAAGATGGAGCAAACACAATGCACCCGACTTACTCAACTAAGCACATTCAATCAAGCGGCTACTAGCACTATTCATAACTTCACCTTGTAACTGAAGCCAGCGGAATAAATTTCCATTTTTCATTCTTGACTTTTTGTCAATGTTCATTAAGTACAGATAATTAGTTTCCCTTACCCCAAGGTTAATCAAAATAAAACACACAATTTGCCTATTTCATCTCTTTACTCATGCTCAATCAAAAAGAAGCTTCTTAGAGAGTATATGTCTAAAAGCGATGCATCTCAACCCCAAAGTCTATATTATTCCAAAGGTGACAATCAAATGGGGCCTCATGTTGCATTCAATGTAAACATCCCTATTAACAAGCATACTTAACCTAGAAAGATGCAAAATAAGAGGTTATGTGGTTATGGTTTTTTTTTTTTTTTTTTTTTTTTGAAAGTAAAACATTGCTTATGAGGAGTTGGATCATTAAGTTGCAAGTGACAAACAAAAAACAAATATTATCAAACCAAAAACAACCAGAAATAACTCCACACAAAACATGCAAAAACTAAGATAAGCATACAAAACAAACAACAAATAGTGCAATGTAAAAAGAAATAAAAGAGAGAGGGAAAATCCCTTGACCCACCCCACACTTAAATTGCACTTACTTCCAAAAGTGCAAAGGAAGAAAGAGCAAAATAAAGCGGGAAAGGAAAAGGGTTACCTCACATATCGGGGCCGGGAGGAGGCAGCGGCGGATACGGCCAACCTTGATCAGCACAAAAACGAGTGGCAAACGCCTCGATATTGGCCATCCGCTGCCCAAGCATAACCTGATGGACGGTTAAGTTTTCCAGTTGTTCAATGATGCCATCTAACCGTCCTTCAACCCGCGCCATAAAATCCACGCCGACCGAGACATTTTCCGCATCCTCCTCGGCGGCCTCTGCTTCCTCATAAGCTACCTCCTCCTCGACCTCCATGGGAGCCTTTCCTTTACGCGAACCTCCCGCGCTCGAGGTACCTGCAGCCGTCACATTCGGGGCACAAGACAAAATGCCCTTCGAAAGCTTCTTGGGAAGAATGCTATCGAGGTGCCTATAACAAGTATTAGAATGAAAGAAACAGGCAATACAAGTGACGATGTGCCCTAACCCTAGTTCAGACTTGGACCTATTGTGGTGAAGGTAAAGGGCCTCCATGACAAAAAAACCCAAGTGCACCTTAACATTATTGTGCACATGCCACAAGAGTAACAGCTCAAAGGCATTGACCCGATTACTTTCAGTTTTCCCAGAAAAATTAAAGCATACAAACTTATGCAGCAGTTGCAAAATGGGGTCCTGGATTTGGGAAGTCTTGGCAAACCGGGGTTTGTATACCCCAGTGCCTATCAAACGCCAAAATTGCTTGGCATCCATATCTGCGGGCCATGTATAACTAGTTCCTTCTATGCCTATGCAATCCCGAAGACCATCAATGTCTAGGGAGTGTGCAACCCCAAAGAGTCGGAAGGTGATGCTCCTAAGGCCTGTATTAGGGTCAGTCTTGAAACTCAATGTGGAGTAGAACTCGAGGTTCAACTCCCTAAAAACAGGTACGCTAGTTTTTACAAACGAATACCAACCTATACTATGCAGTTTAGCACATAAAGCATCAGACCAGCCTTGCACACTCAAAAATCCCCAATCGAAGATTCGGTAGGGGGTGCTTTCAAGAGGAAATAAAGTTTTATAACGCTTACCTTCCTCATCCGAGAGCAGAGGAAAAGGACACTTATACTTAGTTGAAAGGCTCGTCAAAGGAGCCATTTGCGGCTCGGAAGGAAGGTTGGCGCGTGGCTCCGATTCCGGTGACGGATCCAAAGGCGGTCGGGAGGAACCATGTCTCTTAGCGGAAACAGACTTTCTCTTCATTCTACAGACAACCTAAGTGCAGAAATTCAATTCACTAAAAGAAAACATAACAAAAGAAAGACCCTATTAAGCAAGTAACCAAGCAAAAATCAAAACTAGAAAAAGAAGAACAAAGTTGAGATTCATACCTTGGTGTAGGGAAAATGAAGCACAAGCAGAAATCTAGGTCAAAAGGGAAGTGGAGGAGAAGGGGAAAGGAGAGAAAAATTGAGAAGGGAAGAGGAATAAGAGGGAGAGAGAGAGAGTGAGGGGGAGGTTTAGAGAGAGAAGTGATGAGAGAGAGAGAGAGAAAGAAAAATCAGAGAGAGAGATCGATGAAGAAGAGAAAGAGGATGAATAGGGGCGTGAAGAAGAGAAGGGGGAAAAAGGGGGTTTAAATAGAGAGGCGCAGTTTTCGACCTAGAAATTCAAATTTAAACGCTCGGCACGCCGTGCTAAGAATTCAGCACGGCGTGCTGAGCAGAGCAACGAAAACATACCTGGAAACAGAATGCCCGCACGCCGGCGTGCCGATTTGGCACGACGTGCCGTCTTGAAAATTCAAAGTTCGGCACGACGTGCTAAATTATGGCACGGCGTGCTGATGTGCTCTCCTTAATGCCTCTTTGAAACAGAACGACGGCACGCCGGCGTGCCACCTTGAAAAATCTTAATTGGCACGGAGGGCTCTGGGTCCGGCACGGCGTGCAGATTTCGCTTGCACGCGATTTTGAAACAGAAGCGTGGCACGATGGCGTGCCGCTGTAGCACGCCACGTGCTGATCAGATTGCACATTGGCACGGCGTGCTGAATTGCGGCACGGCGTGCTGCACTGAATTCTGCCAATCCTTGCCTTGTTCCACACTTTGATCATGACTCTTGGCTAACTTGCTTAATACCCTATTCCTACACATAAAAACACACAAAAACATAATAATACAAACACAATTAATGTACAAGTGAGGCACACGTACCTCATTGCTATGTTTATAGTCGGAATAGCTCGACTTTCTCGCTTCTCTTGTGTTCATGGGTCTCTCAAGAGCATCACTTGCCTTTGCTCTTGTGCCCCCGTGAAATATTTCTTGAGGCGATGACCATTTACCTTTTGGATGCCCTCCGGAGTAAGTATCTCAATCATGCCCGAAGGGTAGACTTTGTGAATGGTAAACGGTCCTGTCCAACGACTCTTCAATTTTCCGGGAAAAAACCTCAACCTTGAGTTGTACAAGAGTACCGCTTCTCCCTCCTCGAAGCTCTTTTCCTGGATCCTTTGATCGTGCCACCTCTTGGTCTTTTCTTTATAAATTTTGGCGTTCTCGTAGGCCGAGAGGCGTAATTCTTCAAGTTCGAAGAGTTGACGAAGCCGGAGCTCTCCCGCTGCTTTCATATCAAAGTTCAAGAATTTTAAGGCCCAAAACGCCTTGTGCTCTAGCTCAACGGGAAGATGGCATGCTTTTCCAAACACAAGACGGTATGGTGACATTCCTATTGGTGTTTTGAATGCCGTCCGGTAAGCCCAAAGTGCATCGTTAAGCTTTAAACTCCAATCTTTCCTCGACATGCTGACCGTCTTTTCAAGGATTCTTTTCAGTTCCCTATTCGACACTTCCACTTGTCCGCTCGTTTGAGGGTGGTAAGGTGTGGCTACTTTGTGGGTAACGCCATATTTCTGCAAAAGGGAATCAAACTGCTTGTTACAAAAATGGGAGCCCCCATCACTAATGATAGCTCTAGGGGTCCCGAAACGAGTCAATATATTGCTTTTTAAGAACTTGATTACCACTTTTGCATCGTTCGTAGGCAATGCTACTGCTTCTGCCCATTTTGACACGTATTCGACCGCCACCAAAATGAACTGATTCCCATTAGAGTTTGGGAATGGTCCCATGAAATCGATCCCCCATACGTCGAAGAGCTCACACACTAGAATTCCTTGTTGGAGCATCTCATTTTTTTGTGAAATATTTCCGGTCCTTTGGCACGCATCACAAGCTCGAACATAAGCCTCCACATCACTTCTCATTGTTGGCCAAAAGAATCCACAAGACAGAATTTTCCCCATGGTTCTATCCGGTCCAAAATGTCCTCCCGCCTCTCTATCATGGCACATTCGGATGATTGAGGTAACTTCCTCAAAAGGTACACATCTTCGAATAATACCATCTGCACACGACTTAAACAAGAAAGGATCATCCCAAAAGTAGTTTTTAGCATCATGAAAAAATTTTACCTTTTGGTTTCGTGTGAGATCAGGCGGAATGATGTTACCAACTTTATAGTTTGCAATATCGGCAAACCATGGTATGGAAGTAACCGCAAGGAGTTGTTCATCCGGGAATGCATCTTGGATCTCCGGTTCTTGCTTACTTTCACCTTCTTGCGGCAGCCTTGACAAGTGATCAGCTACCACATTTTCTACTCCCTTCTTATCTCGGATTTCGATATCGAACTCTTGCAGCAGTAAGATCCATCTTATAAGACGAGGTTTTGCATCCTGTTTAGACATCAAATACTTGAGTGCAGCATGGTCAGTAAACACGATTACTTTTGACAAAACCAAATAGGACCGGAATTTATCAAAGGCAAACACAATAGCTAGTAATTCCTTCTCCGTTACAGAATAGTTCATTTGAGCATCATTCAATGTTCTACTAGCATAATAAATTGGGCGGAGGATTTTATCCACCCGCTGACCTAAGCATGCACCTACTGCACCATCGGATGCATCACACATAAGTTCGAAGGGAAGAGTCCAATTAGGGCCGATCATTATAGGTGCTTCAATCAATTTCTGTTTTAACAATTCAAAAGCATGCAAACATTTATCAGAGAATTCAAAAGAAACATCTTTTTGGAGTAACTCGGTTAGTGGTTTGGAGATTTTAGAAAAATCTTTTATAAATCTCCTATAAAATCCGGCATGGCCGAGAAAACTCCTCACAAGCTTAATTGAACTAGGGGGAGGTAACTTTGCAATAACCTCAATTTTGGCCGGGTCGACCTTAATCCCTTCCCCCGAGATCTTGTGTCCAAGCACAATACATTCCCTTACCATAAATTGGCACTTTTCCCAACTAAGGGCCAAGTTCGTGTCCTCGCACCGCTGCAATACCTTATCCAAATTTCCAAGACAAGTAGAGAAATTAGATCCATACACAGAGAAATCATCCATAAATACCTCCATGAAATCCTCAACCATGTCGGTAAATATGGCAAGCATACACCTTTGGAACGTGGCTGGTGCATTACATAAGCCAAATGGCATCCGTCTATATGCAAATGTCCCGAATGGGCATGTAAATGTGGTTTTCTCTTGGTCAAGAGGATCCACAGGGATTTGCATATACCCGGACAAGCCATCTAACGTACAAAAGAAATCGTGACCCGCCATACGTTCCAAAATTTGGTCCAAAAACGGTAAAGGAAAATGGTCTTTCCGGGTGGCGTTGTTTAGTTTCCTATAATCAATGCACATACGCCAACCGGTGACCGTTCTAGATGGAATTAAATTACCTTTTTCATTCTCAATTACCGTCATACCGCCTTTCTTAGGCACACATTGGACTGGACTTACCCATTGACTGTCCGAGATTGGGAAAATTATGCCCGCATCGACGAGTTTGATCACTTCTGCTTTAACAACCTCTTTCATGTTTGGGTTCAAGCGTCTTTGAGGTTGTACGCAGGGTTTTACCGCCTCTTCAAGGAATATCCGGTGGGTGCAAAATGCTGGGTTAATTCCTTTAATGTCATGGATCGTCCATCCAAAAGCTCCCTTATGCTTCCGTAACACCTCGATAAGTTTTTCTTCTTGCTCAACTGTCAATGAAGAAGAAATAACAACCGGTAAGTCATTGGGAGGATGTAAGAAAGCATATTTTAAATTCATGGGTAGAGTTTTGAGTTCCAAAGTAGGAGGCTTTTCTAGTGATGACTTTGGTGCTGGTTTGATCTCTCTTTCTAGCCTCTCAAACCTTTGTACCCATGCACAATGTTCTTCTTCTTCTGAGGCAGACGCCTCATCTTGTTCCGCCTCCAAGTTCAGACCTTCATCTAAAGGGTTCTCTAATTCACTGTAGAAAGTCTCACTCACACATTCATCAACCGGAGAGATAGAGGAAATAGCATAACAATTTTCATTATTCAGCGGATATTTCATTGAATTATAAACATTAAAGGTTACCTCCTCATCTTGCAACCGTAGAATAAGTTTACCTTCTCGCACATCGATCAAGGTCCTACCGGTTGCAAGGAATGGTCTCCCGAGCAAGATTGGGACTACCGTGTCCTCCTCCATGTCTAGTACCACAAAATCCGCTGGAAAAATGAACTTGTCTACCTTGACTAACACGTCCTCTATTACACCTTGTGGCCTTGCTATAGATCAATCCGCTAATTGGAGTGTCATGTTTGTAGGTTTTGGATCCCCCAAACCAAGCTTCCTAAACATTGAAAGTGGCATCAAGTTGATGCTTGCTCCCAGATCACATAAGGCATTTGCAATTTTAAGATTCCCAATTTGACATGGAATCGTGAAGCTGCCTCGATCCTTTAGTTTAGGTGGAAGTCTGTTGCTTACAATCGCGGAACACTCTTCTGTTAGGGCCACTACTTCGTCATTCCCAAATCTCCTTTTTCCTGCAATTAGCTCCTTGAAAAATTTAGCATAGGTGGGCATCTCTTGAAGAGCTTCCACCAAAGGGATATTAAGTTCAAGCTTTTTAAAGATGTCAAGGAACTTAGAGTATTTCTGGTCCAATTTGTCCTTTCTCTCCTTCCTTGGATAAGGGAGTTTAGGAATGTAAGGACTAATAGGAACAGAAATATCTTCCTTTTGAGCATTAGAAGAAGTAGAGATGTTTTCGGGTTTAGAATGACTTACTTCTTCCGATTGATTACTTACTCTCATGGGTTGATCAACCCTTGGTTCTTCCGTTTGCCTCCCACTCCTTAGAGTAATTGCTTGGGCCGTTTCCCTTGGGTTTTGTCTTGGGTTCGGTTCCGTTGTACTAGGAAGGCTTCCTTGAGGCCGTTCTTGCAAGCTTCTAGCTATTTGAGCCAACTGGTTGGTGAGGTCCCTGTTCAAAGCTTCACTATTGGCCAAACGAGCTTCGTTAGTAGCCAGACGAGTTGATATGTCCTTAAGAAGGCTTAATACCGACTCATCTTGTTTAACATTATGAGCATTACTATTTTGACCAAATTGAGATTGAGGAGCCCTACCAAGCTCTTGATTACGAAAGTCTTGCAAAAAATCATTAGAAGGTTTCAACACATTTTGATTGTTACCATAGGATAGATTCGGATGTGGAAATCTTCTTTGAAAGTTGTTATTATTTTGGAAAGCATTTTGAAGGGGTGGTTGATTATACCTTTGGTTACCTCCAACATAGCTTACCTCTTGGGCTGATGGATTGCCCATTCCACATTCTTGACCGGGATGGTCCCCTCCACAAGACACACACAGCACAGGTTGGTGTGTTGGGTTCAAACTCAGATGTGCCATCATAAGATCAACCTTCTTATTCAATTCTTCCACTGCTGTATCACGGCGTCCCATTTCTACAGCATGGACATCTCTTCGCGTTGGCACTTCTTGTTGCCACAAGGGGCTTTTCCTAGCTAGTTCCTCAATAAGTTCTTCCGCTTGCGTTGCGGTTTTATTGAAAATATCCCCACCTGCAGATGAGTCAATGATAGCACGGTGAGAAGGCGAAATCCCATGATAGAAAATACTTACTTGAGTGCACTTAGGAAGGTCATGGTGTGGGCAGTTTCTGAGTAGCCTTTGAAAGTGCCTCCATGCCTCCATCATGGATTCTGAACCAAATTGCCGGAAGGCTGTGATCTCATTCTTCAACTGGACTGTTTTAGACGGAGGAAAGTAATAAGCCAAAAATTCTTCCTCAAGCTGGTCCCATGACGTTACGGATCCCGCTCGAAGGGACTTGTACCATTCAACAGCTCCTCCGATTAAAGAAAATGGAAATAACTTCAATCGGATCAAGTCATGGGGAACTCCATTGAGTCTTACAGTATCAGCCACCATTAGGAATCGATCAAGATGATCGTTCGGGTTTTCATTGCTAGCTCCACTAAATTGGCCGTTACTTTGCACCATTTGGATCATGTTCGTCTTGAGCTCGAAGTTGTTAGCAGTGATTGGTGGTAGAATAACACCAGCCCGGTTTCTAGGACGATGGGGTGCCATCATATCCGCCATGATTCTATCATCTCCCGCACCTGCCAACTGACGTTCTTGGCGGAGACGTTCCTGCTCCCGAACTTCAGCCTCAATCCTCGCCCTCATCTCGGCTTCGATTTCATTCCTCATTTGTCGCCTTTGTTCCTCGTCCATGGCTGCGGTTACTACTCTTTGGGATCTTGGAATATTCCTACACGTACGGTCAATTTCAGTATCCAAAGGTAATAATTCAGAACTTTGAGAACGAGTTTGCATAAGCTAGGAAACACTCACACAAAAAGAAAATAAATTTTATACACAAATAATAAAACCAAAAACAGAATATGAACAGTATTAACAATGCTTAGATCAGAAAATAATCCTTTTATCTAATGTTATCGAAACAAGTTAAAATTCCCCGGCAACGGCGCCAAAAACTTGATGGAGCCCGAACGGACTCACAAACAAAGGCAGTGTACCTCGTCGTTCAAGTAATAAAATCTGGCCTAAAGTCCAGGTATCGATCCCACAAGGAATTTAAACCCCGATAATCACTAAATTACTAAGAGTCTTTACGTGTCTAAGCGGAACTAAATTTAAGTTTGATTATATTAACAACTATATTAGTCTACTCCTAGTTGATCTATCCCAGCTTACTTTGCTCTTGAATTTGGAATATCAATTGGCGGTTTTACCGACCTATGAAGACTGATGGGGATGGCTTAATTAATCAACTACAAAAGACGAAGTTAACTCAACAATTAACCCTCAATTATATTCCTCCAATTAAATCAACCTAGCGTATCTAGATCTTTTAGGTCCTTAGCCGGTTTTCCTTGTTTAGAGGCGGTCTAATTCTTAAAGCTCAGAAAATAGGGGCACGTATGTTCCACAGTGTCGTCAATACTAATGGTTGCCTAGGTGTCAATCTAGGTAATGCCACAAATATGAACTTAATAGATTAAGATCTTATGAGACTAGATTATCACTAAAGGGATTGCATAAAGAAAAGGAATAAAGATTGAAATTAACTTGCATTCAACTGTATTAATCAAGAAAGATGTAACAGATTCAATGTTTTCAACCAAACAAAATCGATTGCGGAATCAAAAGCTAGTTAAATCGAATTACAAAAGACAAAAAGAAAAACTTATGCCCTTCTTGATCCAATTAACCGGATGCCGACGGTGTGAAGATGCTTGGAGGTGTACCTCTATTAACGAACCCGAGCCGAAACTAAGAACGTTGCAAAAGGGGAAGGTTCAATGCAAAGCAATCTACCAATCGATGGTTCCAAGATTCCAAGAAAACAAAAAGGTCAAGCTAAACCCTAGCTACCAGTTTTTGCTCTACCTCTACAAGTTGGGAAAAAGATCCTCTAAAAACAAAGAAAATAACCTATTTATACGGCTAGGTTAAAACCACAGAAAAGAAAAGCTGAAATTAGGGCAACAGCAGATTTTCGGGCCTCGGCACGCCGTGCTGGTGGAGTCGGCACGCCGTGCTAGTGGAGTCGGCACGCCGTGCTGTATAGTTTTGGGGGCGGCACGCCACGCTGATTGGAATGGCACGCCGTCGTGCTGCTTCTCTGGAACTCTTGGCACGCTGGTTGGCTTGGCACGCCGTGCTGCCATTGTGGCACGCCGTGCCATTCTGATTTTCAGCACTTCAAGCCCTTCTTTGCCGCCGTTGCTCCAACTTCCGATCCGGGTCCTAATGCCTGTCCAAAACAAACGAAAAGGGACATAACCGCACCACAATCACGGACCATAAAACACGAAAAAACACGAGGAATACTAAAAATATAAGAAATCAAACCAAAACATAAAAATCACAAAATACGAAAAAAAACCAATCAAACATTCACATAAATGATTCTAAAAACTACCACTCAAACCACGAAATTGGCTAAAAGATAAGGTCGAAACCGACCTTATCATGATGCTCCTGAATGTATTTCGATTTTCTTTTCTCATTTTGAAACCCGTTTTGGAATTTTGATGATTTCGAGCAATCTGGGATTCTGGAAACTAAAGAAATTCCACAAAAAGGGATCCGAATCGGATCAGACAAGTTCAAAAATTCCTAAAAACTCGAAATCACCAAACTTTATCATTACATCCACCAATTATAAATCCGAAAACCAAAAATCAAACACATATGGATGTAATAGGACCGATAATATTCATGAAAAACACATTTGATTTGAAAAAGAAAGCATTATCGGTTGATTTGGGGCATTCGGAGCTTCTGCCCCTAAAGATTACAGCCGCACGGTTGTAGGTTACAGCCGCGCCCCTGTAGATTACAGCCGTGTGGCTGTAATTGTCAGGTGGGGCTGCTGTAACCTACAGCCGTGCGGCTGTATTACAGTCGCACGGTTGTAGGTTATTGCTGCACAGCTGTAGGTTACAGCCGCGCCCCTGTAGATTATAGTCGTGTGGCTATAATGGTCAGGTGGGGCTGCTGTAACCGCCATCGCTTCCAAAATCACAAAAAAACTCCAAATCACAAATCAACAACACCCAGAATGAATAAACAGAGTTTTTAAGGCCTCTCAGAATTACCTTGACTGTGTTCCAGCGTTTTGGATCACCAGAAATTGATTTGGATGTCAGGGAAATGCCTTGCAATGACGAACAACCAGAACACGTATCCGATCTCTGAGACCCGGACGGAACCCCGAATCAAATTGGATGAGCGTTTACAGATTAGAACCACTCTAGAAAGTTAATCCCTATAGAATTCTAACTATTTCTTATTGGTTTAATTAACGATTTTTTGAATCTTTTCCAATGAGATTGTTTTATTTTTTCTCTTTTTTTCTTCAAAACTCTCAAAAAACCCTAATTTCTCTCTATGGTGGCTGCTCTCTCTGTTTTTTCCTTCCCTTTTCGTTATTTTCCTTTTTATACCTCCCCAAATAAGTTAAAAAATCAGAATTTAAGACTGACTTACGCTAATTAGGAAGTCTAATGATTACAATCGCGCGGCTGTAGTAGACTACAGCCGAGCGGCTGTAGTGACCAGATCAGCCTAATTTACATTTTTCGCCTTTTCTCTTCCATTTTTCTAAACACTCACTCGACCTTCTTCGGGGTTCCGTACCAAGACCTGTCATACATATTCGGGTCATCCGAGACGTTTTCGACGTTGCCCCGGTTTCTTCGAATCCGTTTCACGTTTATCCGTGAAAAAGGTAATAATGGCTTTCATCACCGAGGTCAGGAAAAAAACCTGTGCTCACACACAAACAATTGTTCCTATAATCATGCTAACAAGAGAAAAGAATTGATTCTTGGAATTCTATAGGTTCGTGAAATTGGCCAATTTCCTAAAAATCTTGGACTTCCCACTCTAATGGGACTCTCTAAAAAGATTGTGTTTCAGTTTTTATAAGACATGTTAAGGAGGAGGATCTCAGGCTGGGGAGAAAGGTTGCTATCTCGTGGAGGAAAAAGAGATTCTAATCAAATCTATCGCTCAGGCTGTTCCACAATACGATATGAGTTGTTTCCTGTTGCCCTGTACTTTTGTGATGAACTTCAGCGTATGATAAGTAAATTTTGGTGGGCTAAAAGCGGAGAAGTAAAGGGCATGCATTGGCTTACATGGGACACTCTGTATCAAGCTAAGCAGGAAGGGGGTCTTGGTTTTCTGTGGTTGCTTTCAGTCAATAAAAGCCTCCTAGCGAAACAAGTCTGGCGAATGCTTAGTAACCCGAATAGCTTATGTAGCAGAAATTTTTCAGCCAAATATTTTCCGTCTGGTAATATATTACAGGCTGAGCTTGGCTATGATCTTAGTTATGTTTGTCATAGTATAGCGTCTAGTATTCCTATGATCAAAGCTGGTATTTGCTGGCAAGTGGGGAACAGAGATTCTATTGATATATAGAATGACAACTAGATTCTGAGCTCAATTTTAGAAAACCACTTATGCCTAATGATCGTTTACCTTCCAAGTTGTCTCATTCAAAGAAATCTTGTTAGCCGGAATGTTCCATTGCTTAATTTGGCTTTTCTTCCAGCTGAAGTGGAAGTTATTCAGCGAATCGCACTCATTTTTAGACTACCTCCGAACAAAGTCAGATGTAATGGCACTCGAAATGGTATGTGCTCAGTTAAAACTGGTTATTATCTTGAGGAAGGTTTGAGAAAAAGCTTATTGCCCTCTCCTACATCTTCAAACAGTCCCAGTTTATGGAATTGATCATGGAAGTTGAATGTCCCTCTTAAAATTCATTCCTTATGCAGGGTTCGTAGACGGATCCTGCCTTGCTTTCATAATCTATCTAAAAGAAGAGTGAGTAAGTGTCACGGAGTCATCCTCTTGACCCATGCGGCGCTTAGGCACTTGCAACGTTTGTTGTGCTAAGCAAGCCTTTTGATGTGTAAGCGAAGGAATAAGGTGGGAACATGGATGTTTTAGAGGACTTGGAGATGTATGTGAATGAATACAATGGTTTGGGAGTGAGAGTAATTTTATTACTCAATCTAACAGTTAACCAATACACCAAAGTATCTTACAATCCCTTCTTAGTTTGATGAAATTTCTTAGGATGAAAATGTTACAATCCCTTCTTAGTTTGATGAAATTTCTTAGGATGAAAAGGTTATGTTACAAATGAGGGGGGTGAGGCCTATTTATAGGCATCCCACCTCCTTATAGGAACATTCTAGACATATTCCTTGATTTTTTCATTCAAAATACATTAAATAATGAGTAGGGACGCTTTCTAGAAGCAGTAGAGTCGGTTTGGGGCGTTCTAGAGGCAATCCAGAAAGTTACCAACAGATCTGGGACAGTCTGGCCGTTTTCTGGAAGCTTCTGGCAGTTTCTGGAACTGAATCAGCTATGGAATTTCCGTCGCTAATGCGCTGCGCGCTGGGCTGGGCTGTTCTGCACGCTGAACTGGGCTGCTTGCGCGCTGGCTGGGCCTGTTTTTCAGCAGCCCACATTTTTCTCGCCAAACCACTATTTTTCTTCAACTTTTGCCGCATAACCACCCCTTCTTTGGCCCAATTATCATTTATCTGGCTTAAGAGCTTTATGTTTGATGCGTTTGGACTCTTGTGGCTATTTTTACCCCACTTTGGCCATATACATCCTATCTGTGCGAGTGTCATTGCGCATATGCAACAATGACTCGCGTAGCAACATTGGCGAGGCGTGACAGTAAGGCTCTCTTGTGTCCTATTTGTAAAAGCGGAATTGAGGAGCCTCTGCATCTTTTTGTTTTATGCCTTGTTGCAAAGCGTTGCTGGAACATTTTTGAGTGTGAGTTCAAGGCGTATAAAGCCTTAGCTCCCAATTTTGTAGAATGGTTGCTGCTAGTTGAAGAAAAGTGCTCCATAAGTCAATTAGGTAAAATGATGTTTCTGCTGTGGCAATCGTAATTGTGCATCGAAAAGACCTGATGGAGCCAATACATGTGGTTGCCCATGTGATTGATTTTTATATTTCATGCAATAATGCTGCTGGTGCTTCAAATTTTCTGATTCGAATTTTGGATCAAGGCAATAAAAAGGATAATTGTTCCAAATGGAAGGTCAATGTTGATGCAGCTTGGTTTGATCCCAATTCATTCCGGGAGCAGGTGTTATCATCCGCAATAGTGACAGCAATGTTCTTCCTTCTGCAGCTTTGTGCCTGTGCTTGTTAGATTTATGTGGCTGATATTTCAAATAATAGTTGTTTAAGATTTTGTTGGTTTAGATTTTTAAGAGATTTGGGATTTTATTTGAAATGGTTTTTGATTTGTTTGTTATTTTGTGATTTTCTGTAGCCTATAAATATAGGCTTGGTTGATAAATAAAATAATCATGTGTGTTTTACAATATTTCTATTTTCTCCTTTTCTCTAAATTCTTAAAATAACAACCTGGTATCAGAGCCTTTATCTTAAGGGACCTGATATAAAACAAAAATCATAATGGAAGATCCAGAATTATCTTTCACTAATGTTTCTGTGCCAAGATTCAATGGCCACAATTATCAAGCATGGGCTGTTCAAATGAAAGTTCATCTTGAGGCATTAGATCTTTGGCAAGCTGTAGAAGAAGATTATGAAGTTCCACAATTGCCAGCCAATCCAACGGTGGCACAAATGAAGAATGAAAAGGAGAAAAGGACACGAAAATCAAAAGCCAAAGCTTGTCTTTTCACTGCCGTTTCAAGCACCATATTAACAAAAATCATGAACATGCCTTCGGCAAAAGAAATATGGGAATATCTTGCGAAGGAATACCAAGGAGATGCAAAAACAAAAAATATGCAGATGTTAAACTTGATCAGAGAATTCGAATTGATGAAGATGAAAGAGTCAGAACTGATTTCGGAATATTCCGATAAGCTGGTTAATATTGCTAATAAAGTAAGGTTATTAGGTAAGGATTTTTCCGATGAAAGAATTGTTCAGAAAATTCTGGTTACACTGCCTGAAAAATATGAATCTAAAATTTCATCTTTAGAGGATTCTAAAGATCTGTCAAGTATATCTTTGGCAGAGTTGCTTAATGCTTTGCAGGCTCAAGAACAACGAAGAATGATGAGAAATGAAGAAGTCATTGAAGGTGCTTTTAAGGCCAGTTCATTGTGTCCATATTGCAAAAAATCGAATCATATACCGAAAAAATGTTGGTGGAGGCCAGACATAAAATGTAGAAAATGTGGAAATATTGGGCATATGGAAATAGTATGCAAGCAGAAAAAAGATGAAGCAAAAATGGTCCAAGAAGCACAAGATGATGAATTGTTCTAGGCATTTACAATTATCAGCCAAGGAGGAGTGTTAGATTTATGTGGCTGATATTTCAAATAATAGTTGTTTAAGATTTTGTTGGTTTAGATTTTTAAGAGATTTGGGATTTTATTTGAAATGGTTTTTGATTTGTTTGTTATTTTGTGATTTTCTGTAGCCTATAAATATAGGCTTGGTTGATAAATAAAATAATCATGTGTGTTTTACAATATTTCTATTTTCTCCTTTTCTCTAAATTCTTAAAATAACAACAGTGCTGAGCAAGCCGAAGTGCTAGCTGTTTTTCATGGAATCAAAACTACAGTGGAAGCTGGGGTTTCATCTTTCTATGTGGAGTTTGACTGCCTTAATGTGATCAAGGATTTTCAAGATGGTCTCTTTTATGGTTCTGCTATTATAATATTGTCCAGGATGTTTTATGGTTTAGTTTTTTTTGCCATTTTATTTCTTTTGCTTTTACTCCTAGAACTAGAAACTCTGATGCTCACAATTTAGCTAGGTTGGCTTTGGATGTTGGTTTTCCTTTGGTTTTGATGGAAGATGCCCTATCTTCTTTCTGGCCTGACATTGTTCTTGATTCTTCTTCATAAATGATATTTGGCATTTTCTATCTAACTCAAATTTTTTTAAATGTTTTTTTCAAACTAATTTTTTCCTTTTTAGACTAAAAGACTCAAATTTCAATTCTTTATGAATATTATTAGAAATTTAACAACCGCAAACAACAAAAGATAAAATATCTAGATCGAATCTCCATCAAAATTGGAATTTAATTTGACAATTGAGATCCCTTATCATATAAAATTAAGAAATTGCTCTTTAGAAAAAATTAAAATAAGATAACTTTGATAATTAATTTGCCAAAGTGTTTAGATATTCAAACAATTGTTAATAGTTGGATCTAATTCTTGAAATTAGATAGCTTTAATAATTAGTTAATTCTTGACAGTTAACCAGTAATAGGTAACAAGGTAATCAAAATCAATATCATCTTGGTGTTTTACATATCTCTTTAATTATAAGTAATTGCAAGAAGTAGGATTAGGATTAGGGCTAATACTGAGATCCATTGACCTGGGAAGGTCATCGTCTTTTACTTGTCTACAAGTGAAGGCAGTAAATGGTTCTAACCACCCAATTGAAAGCAACAGATACAAGCAAGAGAACCGTTGTTACTGATAGATTTTGTAATACTTTATATGAATATCATGCTAAATTTATCTACACTTTCCTGTTTATAAAAAATATCCACCACTTCACTGATCTTAATTTGTGGATCATATTCATCTCTTCCTTTATAAACCTGAGCCTCATCATCATCCAGTTCCATATGGAATTTTCTTTGAATTGGTCTAAAACACAAAATTTGATGCTTCTTCTTCCTCTTCTTCTTCTTCTTCTTCTTCACCTTGCTGTAAGTACTGCAACCCAAAATCCGTCCCCTTACAAACCCATCGATGAAATACGGCTCAACAATGGCGAACCATCTCAAATGCAGAGCCTCGATAGATTGAATTGGGAAGGTGACACCAATTCCAAATACTGTCCCTCCAATTCCGACTTCTCATCACCTTCCACTGCTTCACAACCACAACCTTCTGTCCCTTCCATACCTTACTTGACAGCCCGCATCATTCGCTCTAATTTCACTTGCATATTTCCTGTCTCCACCGGACCAAAGTTCATCCGCCTCTACTTCTATCCTGCTACATATTCCGGCCTCAATCCGTCTGATTCCTTCTTCACTGTCACCGCCAATGGTTACACCCTTTTGAACAACTTCAGCGCCACTCTAGCTTCTGATTCATACATGACAAAGGAATTCATTGTCACTGTATTCGAAACCCAACACCGAAAACTCAATCTTACCTTTACTCCATCTCCAAACTCTTTTGCTTTCATTAATGGGATCGAAATCGTTTCCATGCCTAACAATCTTTACATGAAAGATATGAACCATCCGTTTCCCTTTGTAAACCAGTTGCATAGCCCTTTTTATTTCAATAACGCCACCTCTCTAGAAACTGTTCTCCGACTAAATGTAGGAGGGCAATCTGTTCAGAGTATGGGGGACACAGGAATGTACCGGACATGGACTCGTGATTCCTTTATCTTTGGTGGTGCAGTTGGAGAAGTGCATCAGGCCCCTACTGGCGTCAAATTGAAATACACCGAGGACACCCCTGCATTTGTTGCACCAGATGTTGTATACCTTACAAAACGAACAATGGATCCGGATTCCACCTCAAACCTGAATTTTAATCTGACATGGATCTTTCCGAATGTTGATCCTGGGTTCAATTATCTTGTAAGGCTCCATTTTTGCGAGACTGAAGAACAGATCAACCGATATGACAGAGTGTTTTACATATTCATTAACAATATGACAGCTGAAGTCGCAGCAGATGTGATCCAATGGAGTGGTGGAAGGGACATTCCAGTATACAAGGATTACATAGTTTATGTGCCAGTTATGAACAGCAACAGCAAGCAGGACTTGTGGCTTTCTCTGCATCCCAATTCTGATGTTTCGCGTGGTCGCTATTATAACGCAATCTTGAACGGTTTAGAGGTATTCAAGCTAAATAGTTCGGATGGTGTTCTAGCCGGATCCAACCCCAAAGTACTAGCTGAGGATCCTCCATCAACAGAACAACGTCCAGCTTTACAGAAGAGCAAAGAGAGTAACCGACAATCGTTACTTGTACCTCTTTCTGTGGTTGCTCTTAGTATTGGGGTTGCTTTCTGTCTTTTCATGTTCTTCATTTACAGACGGAAAGGAAAAGCCAAGGATACTACTATTGCTACCAGAAATAAGTCTTTGTGGCAATATTTCTTGGACATATCAAGTACGGTCACCACTGATCTGGCTTTACCTCTACCAATTGATCTTTGTCGTCAATTTACCATGCCTGAAATCAAAATAGCTACAAGAAATTTTGGCGACAAAAATGTCATTGGGTCTGGAGGTTTTGGTACTGTGTACAAAGGGTTCATTGGAAATGGTTCTATTCCGGTGGCTATTAAACGGCTAGATTCATCATCCAAACAAGGTATTCGCGAGTTCCGTACAGAGATTGAGATGTTGTCCAAGCTTCGCCATGCTCATTTGGTGTCCTTGATCGGATACTGCAACGATGGAGCTGAGATGATCCTCGTATATGAGTTCATGACCCAAGGTAATCTTCAAGATCATATCTACAAAGCAAAGAAGGGGACTCTCCCGTGGAAACAAAGGCTAAAGATATGTGTTGGTGCAGCAAATGGGTTGCATTACCTACATACTGGAGCAAAGCACACCATCATCCACCGTGATGTGAAGTCATCTAACATACTTTTGGATAGCAATTGGGTGGCTAAGGTTTCAGATTTTGGGTTGTCAAAAACAGGTCCTACTAGCGAATCCCAAACCCATGTGAGTACGGTTGTCCGAGGTACTTTTGGATATCTTGATCCTGAATACTATCGCAGGCAACAACTCACTGAGAAATCAGATGTGTACTCATTTGGTGTGGTACTACTAGAAGTACTGTTTGCTCGACCACCAGTAATCTCTACAGAATCTAAAGAAAAAGTGAATTTGGTTGAATGGGCGAGAAAATGTTACAAAAGAGGAACCTTAGATGAAAATATTGACCCAGAGTTGAAAAGAGACATAGCAACAGCCTCTTTGAATAAGTTTATGGAGATTGCTGAGAGTTGTGTTCGTGAGAAAGGTACAGAAAGGCCAACAATGGGCGATGTTGTATGGGGCCTTGAATTTGCTTTACAACTTCAAGAAACCACAGACGTTGATGATGTCGTTCGTAAGAGGAAAGAAAGCTCATTTTTAGCGTATGAAAGGGTGACTAGCACGGATGATGATGATAACACCTTCACATCATCTAGTGCACCAATACTAGCTTCAACGACAACCTTAAGTGCTAGCCAAACTACTTTTAGCAACTCTACTGATTCTAATCCAGCCAAACCAGATTTATTAAATCAAGATGTTTCGTTGGATTAGAATTCAATACGAAAGGAAGATAGTTTGTAATTCATAGAAATATGGAATAAAATAATGTTTTGTATTTTGCTCTAAGTCACCTTGTTTGTAATTATGTAAATGAGAAATTTTAATTTTATACATTTTAGTTCTTGCATTTGTTTGAACTTCAAATAAACTTTGTATTAACTAGTACTCTGTCTTTCTAAATATCGATTTATTTTATGTAAATCCGATTACTCGTTTCGAAGATAATCATGTGATTGTAAGTGGTCAATTTACCAATTAAAACTTTTTGTGTCTATTAAAACTTGCATTTTTCCTAAATGTTGATTTTAAATTATGGTACTAGTAAAATTCATATCGTTTCATTTGAAAGATATGTGCCATCCAACCACATGACGTGATTGGACTGAGTTTGAACCTGCCTATTTCCATCATAAAAAAAATAATAATAAAAATAAAGACAGACAATTGCAGCTTCCGTCCAAATTCATGAGCACCAGTTATGGGATTTGAAATTAGATTTTTGTAATTCTAGATGATCACGTGAACTCAAATATTAATATAGATATATTGTAGCTAGGATGGCAAGTTAGATATATATCATATGGTCCAATGCGACAAGTGTCATTGGTTATCCATATATATATATATCCAGAGAATCGCGCTCTTTCTGTCCATTGGCTGCTTGTTGGTCTACGTCTTCATATATGTTTTAATTTGGGTTAGATGTTTTTGAAACTTGTCAATTTTGTTTAAGAGTGGAAATAATTTTCGCCATTTTTTTTCTTTTTAACTACAGGAATTACTCATTTACTCGACCAAAAATGAGAAAGAAGATATCTTGAACCACTTAAAATTTTTTATCACTTAAGCTCTCAATTTAACACATTCAAAGATGTGAAGAAGAGATTACGGCAAATGGGTTTTCTAGGAAAGGTTTAGAACCTTTCCATTGAAGAAAAGTTGGAAGTTGGACCGTTTGGACTTCGGCTCCATGCCTTAAAAATCTTATTTCGGTACTTAATTAAATTGAACTTCAAAAAAAAAAAAAGAAATTGTCATAATTATCCTGTTTTAAAGATTTTTTTATTGTTGTACGTTGTTTCGTTTTCATAATTACGTTTTTTTGTTTTCTTTCTCCCATCTTTACGCCTTTCTTCTTCTTTCTCTCATATTTACGCCTTTCTTCTTCTTTCTCTCTTCACTATTTTTTTCTTCTTCAAACCTTTGCTCAAATTTTTCCCAACTAAACCCTTGTTCATCCCTAACATCTGCGAACTTTTGTTTCTGTTTCTACTTTCGATTTTTGTATTTTCATTCCATTCTTCTCAGTCAAATCTCTTCAACTCTTGTCAACGATTTCGATTATTCAATGTCCATGGTTTACTGATCTTTTGAAATCATGTTGGCTTCCATTTGATATCTTTGTTCTATCCATTTGGAGGGAAAAAACCCCAATTTTGAGGTAATTTTTTGTATTTTACAATAACATTGATGATTGATACTTTGTTTTCATTTGATTATATGGTTTCTCTTTTGGAATTGACATGCACTAGTGGTATTTGAGTATTTGTTTAGATTAATTTAAAATTTTGAACTCCCGCCCTGTAATTTTATGGATGGTGCTTCTTAATTTTTCTCTTTCAGATCAATCCTCTTTTGCTATGATTCTGTTGGTCTTTTTTGCTACTAAGTTTCAAACCTGCTCTTGGTTATAGGGTTGTTGCATCCATTGTCTTAGGAATGTATCCATACATATGTTGAATTACATAAGTGAATCAATATTACATAACATAATCTTTTTGGTTAAGTTAAGAAGGTGTATATAATTATGACAAATTAAATTAAATTAAATACAGTTGTGAATCTTTAGTTATACTTACTGATACACTTATATCTTGTTTGTACCTTAGTCATACTTACTTTTCACTGGTTATACTTTAGTTATACCTTAAGATATATAGATTATACCTTAGTTATACCTTCTTTATATCATCTGATACACTTACACACTAATTATACCTTAGTGTATAATTGTTAGACCTTAGTTATACCCTTGTTTATACCTCTGTTATATATTAGTTTATATCTACTAATACACTGATTATACCTTAGTTATATGTACTGACACACTGATTATACCTTGTTTTTACCTTTGTACAAGTGTTATACCTTAGTTACAGCTTCTGATACAGTGATTATACCTTAGTTATACTCACTGATACACTTTTACACCAATTAAACCTTCTAATTCTCTGATTATACATTCCAATTCATTGATTATATCTTGTATAAATAAGGAATAATAAGGTATACCTTAGTTATATATATTGATACACTGATTATACCTTAGTTATACTTACTAATACACTTTTACACTAATTATATCTTCTAATTCTCTGATTGTACATTCTAATTCATTGATTATTCCATGTATAAATAAGGTATAATAAGGTTTACCTTAGTTATATGTATTGATACACTAATTTTACCTTGTTTATACCTTTGTACAACTGTTATACCTTAGTTACAGCTTTTGATCCAGTGATTATACATTAAGTATGCTTACTGATAGACTTTTGCACTGATTATACCTTCTAATTCTCTGATTATACATTCTAATTCATTGATTAGTCTACCACAATATATAAATAAGGTATAATTAGTGTACAACTGCTATATCTTAGTTATACTTTTGGTACAATAATGATTATACATTAGTTATACCTTAAGATACACTATTACAACGATTATACCTTAGTTATACCTTAATTATACCTTAAGATACATTATTACATTGATTATACCTTATTTATACCTTAAGATACACCATTATAGTGATTATACCTTAATTATACCTTAAGATACACTATTACAGTGATTATACCTTAGTTATACCTTAAGATACACTATACAGTGATTATACCTTAATTATACCTTAAGATACACTATTACATTGGTTATACCTTAGTTATACCTTAATTATACCTTAAGATACACTATTACATTGATTATACCTTAGTTATACATTAATTATACCTTAAGATACACTATTACATTGATTATATCTTAGTTTTACCTTAATTATACCTTAGTTATACCTTAAGATACACTATTACATTTATTACACCTTAGTTATACCTTAATTATACCTTAAGATACACTATTACAGTGATTATACCCTAGTTATACCTTAATTATACCTTAGTTATGCCTTAAAATACATTATTACAGTGATTATAACTTAGTTATACCTTAAGATACACTATTACATTGATTATACCTGATGAAATCATAAAATCTCTGGATTTTAGGTGATTATTATAGCTTTATTTGTGATTTTATGGATGTATTTGGATAGAAGCTGCTGTGGTTTAGTTTTATTTGTGCAGGAGGAAGCTTTTGGGCTGATTTGGATTAATGGGAGCTGATTTCGGGCGTTTTTGGAGTGCTTTCCAGTTTTGGTGTTTAGCCTTGGGCAAGGCTAAATCTGCGGCGAGCTGACAGTTTTTTTTTCAGAATTTAATTTCCAGCCCTCCTTTTTAGAAGCTTCCTGTTCTGATTTTGAAGGGGTCAAACTCGTGAATTGCTCAAATAGGAGAAGATAATTATTTAGTTATTTAGGAGTTTTGTTATTTCTCCTAATTAGAGTTGGATTCAAATTAGGCTTTTAATAGGTTGTTATTTAAGAGATTTTAGTAGTCATTCTGGGGGATCTCTGGCTGGACGTCCATCTCTTTTTCTTTTCTGCCAAGTTTTGTTTTTCTTTTCTTCTTCAATGTTATTTTTCTTTTTCATGTATTATTTTCTTTTAGCTATGTGTAGCTAAATCTTCTTCTACTTTGCCTAAGGAATTCAAAGCTTGAATTAGTATTGTGAGATCGTTTATTTTATTGTTCGTTTAATTCCTCTATGTTTTTAATCTTGCTTCAAGAGATTATTTTCTCTTTTATTATATTGTAATTTAGATTTCTTGGCCAGTTTCTGATATTGCAATTTAATAAACTGTTGTTAGTAATTAGATTCGTTTTCAATCTCAATTATTAACTTGAGAACATTTAAAGGGATTAAGAACTTAAACTTAAATTATTTTCGCTAAGAATTTAATTGGTTTAGGCTAGGCTTTCCTCGAACTTAAAGCTCCCATTGGATTAAACTCTAAACCGCTAAGGAGGGGTTGTCTATTGGGAAGAGGTTTATTTGAGTCGTACTAGGTAAATCTGATTTAGGGAAGGTTGATCTCGATGCGCTAAGCTAGAGATTTTAACTGGTCTAGGGGAAGTTAAATGATTATCTTTAGCATCAATGATCGATACTAACGTTCAAGCTAACGAATGTCCTTGGGCGAAGTAATTTTCATATCATTCTTTTCAATCCATTAAATTTCCAGCAATCTTTAATTCCTGTTTTAGTTATTTAATTTTAGTTTATTTGTTTCAACAATCATCAACAAAACCCCCCTGTTTTTAATTTTCTGTTTTTATTTAATTTTGGTTAAGAAGCAACTGTTAAATTAAGTATTAAATCTCTAGGGTTCGACCTCGACTTATCCGGCTGCAATTTATTGTTTAGGAATAGACGAGAAAATTCTTTTATTATTTTTGGCGGATTCGACACCCGACCAAATTTTGGCGCCGTTGCCGGGGATTTAATCTCACTTAATTTTCTTTTGCTTTATGACCAGGTCTGAAGTCTCCGAGGAATTAGAGTACGACGCTGAAATTGAAAAAACAGCAAAAAGATTAAGAAAGGAGACAAGGTTGAAAAGGGCCGAAGGAAAACGTTCAAGTGCTGAAATTAGTGACGTTGAGACTGAAACTTCAGCAGACCCTTCGAGTGAATCAGAGAAAGAAGCCGAGACAATGGCTGCTCGAACTCTCAGAGAACTACAGACCCCCAACATAGATCAGCAGCCCTTGTGCATTACGTATCCGGATACTGATGCAAATTTTGAACTCAAATCAGGGCTGATACATTTATTACCAAGATTCCATGGGATGGAAAGTGAGAATCCTTATATGCATTTAAAGGAATTTCACGCAGTATGTTCAGGGATGAAACCCCATGGGATTAGCGAGGAATTGATCAAATTGAAAGCTTTCCCGTTCTCATTGGCGGATAAAGCTAAGACTTGGTTATTTTACTTACCTCCAGGGTCGGTTACAACTTGGGTTGAAATGGCACAATTATTCTTGGAAAGGTTTTTCTCGGCGTCCAAGGCAGCCATGCTTCAGAGTCAACTCAGTAGCGTTAAGCAGAAAGAAATTGAGTCACTCTATGACTATATGGAGCGATTTCAACATCTGAGAAATAGCTGCCCCCAACATGGAATGACAGAGTCAGCTCTTGTGCACCACTTTTATAGGGGAATGTTGCCGATTGAGAGAAGAATCATAGATGCATCAAGTGGTGGGTGTTTAATCAACAAAACGCCAACTGCTGCGTGGGAGCTGATTCGGAATGTGGCTGAAAATTCAAGACAATTTGAATACCCAACCGAAACCACTAGAAGAGCACATGAAGTGAACACTCATAATTTGGAAGATAAAATTAACTCACTGACTACCTTGGTTCGGTCTTTAGTAACTGGAGGTGGAGCCCAAGGCATTGTTTGTGGAATTTGTGCAATATCAGGACACCCAACTGATTCTTGTCCAACACTTACAATGGATTCCGAGCACGTGAATGCCACCTCAGGCTTTCCGCAACAAAATCAGAGGAGATATGATCCATACTCTCAGACTTATAATCCAGGATGGCGTGATCACCCGAATTTTAGCTATGGAAATCATCCTCAACAGCAACCTCACAATCTGTTTCCAGTAAGAAATCAGCCATCTTCATCTACCCAAAAACCTGGAATGTCTCTTGAAGATATCGTGCACTCCTTGGCTACAAATCTGCAACAACATCAGCAAGAAACAAAGGCTAGTATTCAGAATTTGGAGAAGCAAATGAGTCAACTAGCCACATCAATGAGTGCCCTGGAATCTAAAGGGAAGTTACCTTCCCAAACAGTTGATAATCCTAGGGAAAATGCAAGTGCAATTACCCTTAGAAGTGGGAAGGAAATTCCAGGAGCTGTTGCAAAAGAGAAGGCAAGAGTCAAGAAAGAGTTGGAGGTCAAAGGCAGTAAAGAGGCCGAGAATTTGGAAGAGCACAAACCGTCGTTCCAGCACGAGGATGAAAGTCAGCCTTGTCCTATTGTGATCCCTCCACCTTTTCCCGAGAGATTTGCAACTTCAAGGAAGAAGAGGGAAGATAAAGACATACTCGAGACTTTCCGAAAGGTTGAGGTAAACATCCCTTTACTTGATGCCATTAAACAAATTCCTAGATATGCAAAATTTTTGAAGGAATTATGTGTTAATAAATCTAAATTAAAGGGTGATGAAAAAGTAGTCGTAGGAGCTAATGTATCTGCTGTCCTACAAAGAAATCTGCCCCAAAAGTGTAATGATAGGGGAATGTTTGCTATTTCTTGTAAAATAGGGAATACTTGCATAAAAAGAGCAATGTGTGACTTAGGAGCCTCAATAAATGTCATGCCCAAGTCAATCTATGACACTTTAAATGCTGGTCCCCTAGGTGATACAAAAATAGTAATTCAATTGGCTAATCGAACACTAGTTTACCCTAAGGGAGTTTTGGAGGATGTTTTGGTACAAGTGAATGATTTGATTTTCCCTGCCGATTTTTATATTCTTGACATGGAGGACGATAACTCACCGGAATCATCTGAAATATTATTAGGACGACCTTTCCTTACCACTGCTAGAACAAAAATAGATGTCCATAAGGGTGTCTTGTCCATGGAATTTGATGGGAAAATGGTCAATTTTAATGTTTATGATGCCATGAAGTATCCTAATGATATATCTATTGTTTGTGGTATTGATATTATTGACCCATTAACCCAACAATTTTTTCGAGTTAGCAGTGATGACAAATTGCAGGTATTCTTGAGTGAAAACATCGATAAAGAAGCATTGGAAGAATTCCAGCAAGAGGACTTAATCGAAATCTCAAGGGAAATGTCCACTTCAATAACTCAGGTGAGTAATGATGCTCAAATAAAAATTTCAGGTTCTAATACGAAGCTGCTCCGGTCTATTTTGCAGGCACCAAGATTGGAATTAAAGGAACTACCTCAACACCTAAAGTATGCCTTCCTTGGGGAAAATGGAACTCTTCCGGTGATAATTTCGAATAAATTAACGCAGGAAGAAGAGCAACAATTGGTAATGGTATTGAAGGAGTACAAATCAGCAATCAGATGGACTATAGCCGATACAAAGGGACTGCGTCCAGCAACTTGCATGCACAAAATTCACTTAGAGGATGGAGTGGAACCAAAAAGGCAAGCCCAAAGACGCTTAAACCCCACCATCACGGAAGTAGTGAAGAAAAAAATCCAGAAGATGTTGGATGCTGGTGTCATCTTTCCAATATCGGATAGTAGATGGATTGGTCCGTTCTTGGTGGTGAAAATTTTTGATCCTGGGGCAGTGGAGATTCAAATTTTAGGGACTGAAAAAAAAATTTTAAAGTTAATGGTCATCGGCTCAAACCTTTTTATGAGGGAATTGCTGCTGTACAGGAGCAAGAGATTCAGTTGGAAGAGCCCCCTGAGGCATCCTAAGCCTTAGGAATGAGGGTCTGGCCACAGACAATAAATAGAGGCGCTTCCGGGAGGCAACCCGATTTAGCCTTGCCCAGGGCTAATTTATTTCGTTTATTCTCTTTTTCTTTTAGTTAACTAACATAACTGTCATCTTCAACCTTTATTTTTCTTTTCTGGGTATTTGCAGATTTCTGGGCTGAATTCAAGAGCTTCAAGGGCCTTTAATGGTTATTTGTTCCCACACCCATAAGTAATGGGCCTTTGCCTTTATTTTTGAAAGAAAACAAAATAACTAAAAAAATCAATTTTATTGTTTTCCCTTTTTAAAACGTGGTCTGCTGCGTTTTTTTTTTTTTCCCACTTCTTTTTCTTTCTTTATTTTATTCTTTTCTTTAATTTATTTTTACTAATTAATTATTCATCTCACCTACCCCATTAATTACCCTAAGCTACTCCCACCTAACCCATTTCTCTTCACTGCCCAGCCGCTCTTCTTCTTCCTTTCTCACTTACCATTTTTCCCTTCTCCCATTTTCATCCATCATCTCTCTCACAATCAGCCCCTAAAATCCATCCCAATCACCGTTCTTCTCCTCATGGCTAGACGAAAACGCACCACCACTAGTCTAGCCGTTGGTCGTCCGATCTCATCGCCGCCGTCACCAGCAGCCGAAGACCAAAACCTAAACAAAAAGACAGAAATTGAGAAAGGGGCAGAGCTCATACCATCCTCCTCCCCCTCTGGAGTTCTCTAATCCTACTCATACACAGAGGTATCAAACCCTTCTAAACTATCCATTTATTTTAGCTACAATATTTCTATTCCTGCCATGAATGAGCTCCATCTGACTGCTGAAATTTTTTTTTCCGTTGCTTTCAAATATTGGGTGGAAGGATTTCTTGCTGAATTTTGATTTCTCTGTGTATGATTCATTGACTTTGGAGTTTTATAGTTCCTTTAATTTTTCTGTTGATAATGACTTTGATTTGGCTGCCCCCGTTTTTGCATTTTCAATTGCTGGGTAGTATGCATAATCTATCTACCTTCAGGCAAGCTTTTCCCTTCTCCCATTTTTGCTTATCTGTCTGGATCTAGCTTAGGGACAAGCTGCTTTTCGGTGTGGGGATGTGTTAGGAGCTGGTTTTGGACTGATTTTTTGTAAATGCATGCTAATTTGTGATTTATCAATTTCTTTTTATGCCTTAAAGTTGATTTTTGCTTGAGAATGGTTCCCCAAAATTTTGATAATTAGGGAAGTACCGATCTGAAAGTTGTTTAAAAAAGTTATCGACTTAAAAATTTATGAACTTCAATTTGTGGCATGCATATTAGCTAGAAATTTTTTCTGATTTCCTGTTGTCAAGCCTCTATTTGATTATCGAAATATCAATTCCTTGCATGAATTTAAAAATGGCCAGCTTGCTAATTGGGGTTATGTTAAGGCTTCCTAAGGAATCAAATCACAATTATTTCTTTGTTAAAGGAGGGTAATCCAAAAGCAGAATTCTTGAAAAGAAAAAAAAAAAAAAAAAAGAGAGAAGGTTGTTCTTGTCGCTCTATCAATAAAGGCTCCGCTGGCCAATGCGCCATGAGCCGAGCTAGTAGCCGCCAAGGTTTGTGTTGCCTGAGTAACCGGGTATATGCGGGTCAGAACCGGGTATCCTCGCGTAAAAAGGGCTCCTACATCCTGAAGTAAGCAAATAAAATCAAGAAAAAAAAAATTCTTGATTCAAAGGAAAAAATTATATATAATAAATAATTAATTCTTGGATTATTGCTCTGTTTTTACCTCTCTTTTAGCGTTGAAATACTTTGTTTGATAGATTTCTAGGAATGTTCTTGGCATGGTTTCCTATTTGCAAGGTGTGCATTATGAAAAGTGGAACCTAATTATTCATGTGCTGAAATTTTAATGGCTTGGTCATGGGGGTTGGAATTTATTGAAGGCAAATTATGCTTTGTTTGCATTTTTGGAGGGAGGTTTGGCTAATTTGATAGCTTTATGTGAACCAATTTGGGTCATGTACTTCTCTATATTGTTCATACAATTTGGGAATTGTTCTTAGGTGAATTAACTTCTAATTGAGAATTTTGATCCTGTTCTTTTTGGTCCATACTTGAGGTCAAGCATGTAATAGGTGTGGGGATGTGATGAAATCATAAAATCTCTGGATTTTAGGTGATTATTATAGCTTTATTTGTGATTTTATGGATGTATTTGGATAGAAGCTGCTGTGGTTTAGTTTTATTTGTGCAGGAGGAAGCTTTTGGGCTGATTTGGATTAATGGGAGCTGATTTCGGGCGTTTTTGGAGTGCTTTCCAGTTTTGGTGTTTAGCCTTGGGCAAGGCTAAATCTGCGGCGAGCTGACAGTTTTTTTTTCAGAATTTAATTTCCAGCCCTCCTTTTTAGAAGCTTCCTGTTCTGATTTTGAAGGGGTCAAACTCGTGAATTGCTCAAATAGGAGAAGATAATTATTTAGTTATTTAGGAGTTTTGTTATTTCTCCTAATTAGAGTTGGATTCAAATTAGGCTTTTAATAGGTTGTTATTTAAGAGATTTTAGTAGTCATTCTGGGGGATCTCTGGCTGGACGTCCATCTCTTTTTCTTTTCTGCCAAGTTTTATTTTTCTTTTCTTCTTCAATGTTATTTTTCTTTTTCATGTATTATTTTCTTTTAGCTATGTGTAGCTAAATCTTCTTCTACTTTGCCTAAGGAATTCAAAGCTTGAATTAGTATTGTGAGATCGTTTATTTTATTGTTCGTTTAATTCCTCTATGTTTTTAATCTTGCTTCAAGAGATTATTTTCTCTTTTATTATATTGTAATTTAGATTTCTTGGCCAGTTTCTGATATTGCAATTTAATAAACTGTTGTTAGTAATTAGATTCGTTTTCAATCTCAATTATTAACTTGAGAACATTTAAAGGGATTAAGAACTTAAACTTAAATTATTTTCGCTAAGAATTTAATTGGTTTAGGCTAGGCTTTCCTCGAACTTAAAGCTCCCATTGGATTAAACTCTAAACCGCTAAGGAGGGGTTGTCTATTGGGAAGAGGTTTATTTGAGTCGTACTAGGTAAATCTGATTTAGGGAAGGTTGATCTCGATGCGCTAAGCTAGAGATTTTAACTGGTCTAGGGGAAGTTAAATGATTATCTTTAGCATCAATGATCGATACTAACGTTCAAGCTAACGAATGTCCTTGGGCGAAGTAATTTTCATATCATTCTTTTCAATCCATTAAATTTCCAGCAATCTTTAATTCCTGTTTTAGTTATTTAATTTTAGTTTATTTGTTTCAACAATCATCAACAAAACCCCCCTGTTTTTAATTTTCTGTTTTTATTTAATTTTGGTTAAGAAGCAACTGTTAAATTAAGTATTAAATCTCTAGGGTTCGACCTCGACTTATCCGGCTGCAATTTATTGTTTAGGAATAGACGAGAAAATTCTTTTATTATTTTTGGCGGATTCGACACCCGACCAATACCTTAATTATACCTTACTTATACCTTAAGATACACTATTACATTGAATATACCTTAATTAGGATTGCATTTCAATTTTTATGACTGCAATTTTGGGACTGTATTTGCACTTTATGACTGCATTTCAATTTTGGGACTGTATCTGCACTTTATGACTGCATTTCAATTTTGGGATTGTATCTGCACTTTATGACTGCATCTGCACTTTAAGACTGCATTTTAGGACTGCAATTTTGGGACTGCATCTGTATTTCAGGACTGGATTTGCACTTTATGATTGTATTTTAATTTTAAGACTGCATCTACACTTTAAGACTGCATTTTAGTACTACAATTTTGGGACTACATCTACACTTTAGGACTGCATTTCAATTTTGGGACTGCATCTGCCCTTTCGGACTGCAATTTTGGGACCACAATTTTGGGACTGCATTTTAGGACTGCAATTTTGGGACTGTATCTGCACTTTAGGATTGGATTTGCACTTTGTGACTGCATTTCAATTTTAGGACTGCATCTTCACTTTAAGACTGCATTTTAGGACTGCAATTTTGGGACTGCATGTACACTTTAGGACTGCATTTCAATTTTGAGACTGCATATACATTTTAGGACTACATTTTAGGACTGTAATTTTGGGACTGCATTTTAGGACTGCAATTTTAGGACTGCATCTGTACTTTATGACTGCATTTTAGGACTGCAATTTCGAGACTGCATTTGCACTTTATGACTGTATTTTAGGACTGCAATTTTGGTACTGAATTTACACTTTAGGACTGCAATTTTGGGACTGCATCTACACTTTAGGACTGCAATTTTAGGACTGTATCTGCACTTTAGGAGTACATTTTATGACTGCACTGTTTATACAGTGTTTATACACTGTTTATGCATTGTTTATACACTGTTTATACACTTCTTATACACTATTATACACTGTTTATATATTGTTTATACATTATTTATACACTGTTATATATTGTTATACATTGTTTATACACTGTTTATACATTGTTTATACACTGTTTATACACTTGTTATACATTATTTATACATTGTTTATACACTTCTTATACACTGTTTATACACTTCTTATACATTGTTACACACTTTTTATATATTGTTATACACTGTTTATACACTGTTATACATTGTTTATACACTACTTATGCATTGTTATACACTTCTTATACAATGTTATATGTTTATACACTTATTATACATTGTTATACAATCTTCAAATCTTAATTAATATTTGTTATCAAATTGCTAATGTTAATTTTAAAAGGAGATTTCCATGTTTATAGTTTTGAAGATTTGTTACTGAGAAAATTAAAATCCACCTTTGAAATGTGAAAATACCTTCTTATATGTTGTTATATATGCGTTTTTTTATTGCAGGAATTGAATAGAATCTCATCTTTGGTGGTACAATTGAAAACCAAGAAGAATTGTTCTTTTTACCAAAGAAGAAGATCAAAGGAACTGAATAGAATCTCAACATTGAGTAGTTTGAGTTTATCATCTTTTTATATTTGTACCCAATACCTTTGCTGCAAGACGTATTAGTATTATCTTGTAATTTAGTTTAGGTCCTTTTTTTCCTAATATATTTATACACTTCTTATATAATGTTATACATTGTTATACACTTCTTATACAATGTTATATGTTTATACACTTATTCTACATTGTTATACACTGCTTATATATTATTATACACTATTTATACACTTCTTATACACTGCTTATACACTTCTTATACATTGTTATACACTGTTATACACTTCTTATACACTGCTTATACACCATTTATACAGTTCTTATACACTGTTATACACTTGTTATACACTGCTTATACACTACTTATACATTGTTAATACATTTTTTATACACTTCTTATACACTGTTATACATTGTTATACACTGTTTATACACTTCTTATACAATGTTACACATTGTTATACACTTCTTATATATTATTATACATTATTTATATGTCGTTTATACACTTTTTATACACTATTATATATTGTTTATACACTGGTTATAGACTTCTTATACATTGTTATACATTGTTATACCTTCTTATATATTATTATACACTGTTTATATATTGTTATACACTTCTTACACATTGTTATACACTTCTTACACATTGTTATACATTTATATATTGTTATGCATTGTTTATACACTGTTTTTACACTTCTTATACAATGTTATACACTGTTTATACACTTCTTATACAATATTATACATTGTTATACACTCTTTATACACTGCTTATATATTATTATACACTGTTTATACATTTTTATACACTTTTTATACACTATTATTATACATTTATATATTGTTATGCATTGTTTATACACTGTTTTTACACTTCTTATACACTGTTATACACTGTGTATGCACTTCTTATACATTGGTATTCATTGTTATACACTTCTTATATATTATTATACACTGTTTATACATCGTTTATACATTGTTTATACACTGTTATACACTATTTATACATTGTTTATACGTTGTTTATAAACTTTTTATACACTGTTATACACTGTTTATACATTGTTTATACACTGTTTATACATTGTTATACACTATTTATACACTTCTTATACATTGTTATACACTTCTTATATATAATTATACATTATTTATACATTGTTATACACTGTTTATACACTTACTATACATTGTTATACACTCTTTATACACTGCTTATACATTATTACACATTGTTTATACATTAAGATACACTATTACATTGATTATACCTTAATTATACCTTAAGATATATTATTCTAGTGATTATACCTTAGTTATTCCTTATTTATATCCTAAGATACATTATTATATTGATTATACCTTACTTATACATTAATTATACCTTAAGATACACTATTACAGTGATTATACCTTAATTATACCTTAAGATACACTATTACATTGATTATACATTAATTATACCTTAATTATACATTAAGATATACTATTACAGTGTTTATACCTTCATTATACCTTAGTTATACATTAAGATACACTATTACAATGTTTATACTTTAATTATACCTTAGTTATACCTTAAGATACAAAGGCATAATTATTTATACTTTAGTGAAAAAAATATCTCGGAAAAAGTATATACATATGGATTTTGTTTCGAAGATAAAAAAAATAAAAAAAAAAACTTTCTAAAGTCGCATGACAAAAAAATAAACGGATTGAGAGGTAAATGCGAAATTAGATTAAAAATTATTAAAAGATGAGAGAGAAACGTGGACAAAGTAGAGAATGTATTTTGGAGATTTTGATTTTTGTTTTATTGTTTATTTTGTGAATGAATCACGTAAAACTGGAAATTTTTGTTTTAGATATTTTTGAAATTTTGAAAAGTTTTTAATGTATTTATACAAACTTTTCCTTTTAAGGTATAAAAATGTTATATGGTGCCAAAAAGTATGTATTTATGTAAAATGCCAAAAAAAAAAAAAAAGAGTACAAATTGCCTCTAAACTATGACCCAACTGGACGTTCAATGAATAGGACATGTGAGGAACTAAAAGGTAAATTTAGAAGAATATGAACCGAATGAGCATTTTTGCCCCAAAAAAAGTCTTTATTAAATTTAGTGGATTTCTTTCATTTCTCATCTCGTTGGCTTATGCATTGGTAATCCGTAAGATTAAATAGCAATCAAGGAAATGAAAATGAAAATTTTCGGAGAAAGTGAATCCAAATAGCAGTAAGAAAAGAGGATATAATGATATGAGACAAACAAATTAAGCCATCAGATGTTATTATATATGTTATCATATGCATTACAATAGTTGAAGAGGAAGTAGGCTATTTTTTTTCTTTTGACTGATTATATATCGCCTTATTGAATAAAATAAATACAGTGATGATATTGCATTAAATGAGGTAATAAAATATGGTTAAAATGAACCTGGGTTAATTTAACATTACAAATATCAATCAGTATGAACCCTGCAACGATCGTAGGTGGTACATGGCCTTCCAACCTTCATCATAAGCTTATCCTTTAAGCAATTGCCGTATATAGTTTCGTTACAAAATGATTGTTTAGCAAGTACGTCGTAGCTAAGTGATTTTGTATTTTCAATAGAATATTTGGATTCCACCATCAACACCTCTTCTTCTATGGAATATCCATTTGCGACTCTGCAACTGCAACTCCTTGGTTTGTTTGTGCAGCTCATTGATATCATCACCACCACAACAGCTATAGCAATTATTTTCTTCATTTCTGCAGCTCGATCCTTTAATCTTTTCTTCTTTTTTTTTGGCTATTTTTTAGGTTTATGTGTGATCCATAAACTTAATTGTATGCGTAAATTAATATACATGTTATTGCTAACGCTCGAAGCGGTAAATTAATGAATGAAAAGGACCCAGAGAGGACTTGTGAATATTAAAAAGCAAAACCAATAAAGCAATCTTATGCACGAGTAACTAATTGCTTGATGTCATCAACACCTCAATACCAATGTTATCATAACCGTACCGGACATCAAACCGGTAAAGCTAGTGGTACGTGGTTTACCGGTTCAACCGGTGGTTATACCGGTGGTTATACCGGATTATTGATTTTTTGAAAAAAATATTATTTAAATAATAAATAAGCTTATAAATTCATCAAACATAAGTTTTAAATGTTAAATATTCAAAATAACTTCACAAAATATTTTAAAACTTAATTAAATACAAGCCTTAAATAATAAAAATAAACTAGTAATAGCAAGGGCAAAAACAGAGACTAGTAATAGTAAGGGTAATACTAAAGAAATAAAAGGTACTACTGCTAGATTAAGCAAGTAGTAAACTGGATTTTGAATGAGAAATTAACTTACAAAATGGTAGGATTCAATAAAACATAATGAACTAATATAGAATATTCAGTTTTATTGTACTATACAAAAATTCATAAATTCAAATTCAATTTATGTACGTTTTTCAAGATTAAGGACGAAAAGTGTCATTTTGATTTTATTATTTTCTGATATAAGCAAATAATTTCATGAAAATGCTTTCTTTATGATACATTTTTATTTAATTAATATATTAAAAATTTAAGTAAAACCCATCAGTAAAGTTAGGATGGCCCAGTGGTATAAGATGTCAAACTTAAGTGAGGGGACATGGGTTCAAATCCTACTTTCACCATTTTCTTAATTTCAACTTAAAATTGGTCAAGAAACCGGTTTTTGACCGGTTCGCCGGTTTACCGGTTTTCCGCGGTTCGAACCGGATTTGACCGGTTTTTGACTAAACCGTTAAATTTAATTAAACCGACCGGACCAATGGCCGGTTCGCGGTAAAACCGGTCGAACCGGCCGGTCCGGTCCGGTTTCAATAACATTGCTCAATACTATGATCCATAAAAGTCAAGTCATTTACTTTATGGAAACTGTGTTTTCATATTTTTACATATGGACTTTATTTTTATTTTTCAAATTTATCAGAAGTTATATTGAAGTCTAGCATATCACGTCATCCATGTGCCAGAAGCCAATACCACTATGATAAATCACACTCTAACCAATAGAAAAATGATATTGTGTAATTAATTATTTATTTATTTAATAGTTAATTTTTTAAATAAAAATCTTAGAACCTAAAATATAAACCGTAGATGCTAATTTATCAACCATATATCCTAAAATATATTATGTGATATTATTTTATTGTCTTAACATACGGATGACGTGTTTATTATTGGTGGAGTTTCTGGGGACTAATCTATAATTAAGGGATAACAACTAAAGAAAAAAAGAATTTTGACATGAAAAATATAGTTTTAAGAGGAAAGTAGTTACTTTAATAGCTTAAAAATTACTTCAATAATTTTGGTGGACAATCTTAAACACAATATAAAAAATACTGGAAGGAGTAAAATTTGTAATACATATCAGAAAAAATAAAATATTAATATCAGATTTTAATGCTTCAAATACATTTTTTTGTTTCCAAATACTCTCAAAGTTGGTGTATTTTTTCCAAAAATTTATTAAGGGCTTTAATTTTATACACTTTCCTCTAGAATTTAATATAGGGAAATTGTCAGTTTTACACCCAAAATTAAGTTTACTTTCAAACAATACATTTAACTATTTACTAAATTACCTTTTTTTAAAAAATTCTTTTATTCATTACTTTAATATTTATGTTTTTCTTTTTTTTACGTTTTTATATGTTTTCTCTCTCTCTCTCTCTCTCTCTTCCCCTCTCTTTCTCTTTTTTTCTGTCAATTTTTTTTCCCTATCCCCATGGTAGTTCAGCTAGTCCACTTCCTGCATGGAGATTCTTCCGGCGATCTTTCCCTCCCCCATGGAGCTCTGCTCTGCGACCAACGATCCATGAAATTTCCTCATCTTCCTCATCCAACCCACCGGATCTCTACCGGAGATTAAATTCATGTATTAGGGATTTGAAAGCTTGAATTGCTAGGCTTGAATTCACCTGCACACATCTCACTTCACAAATACCGCTAGATTAAGGCCAATTTATGATGTCTGCCACTTCTAGGCTTGCCAATCTCGTGCCTGGAAATTCCTTTTCCGGTGAGAATGGTGCTGCTGCTGGCTTTAATGGCTCCTTTAATTCTTCAGCTAATATCGCAACTGAAGATGACGGTACTCGATTCGCTTCTCCCTTTTTCTTTAGTATTTCCCTTTAGTTTTCAGTGATTGTTCTGTCTCTATATATTTCTATAAGGTTATTTTCAACACTCCAAATTTGAAGGCATTAGTCAATTGATTTGTGGAAAAAAGTTCAATTCCTATTACTTCCATGAAATTATTATACGATGAATATTTTATCAATTTAATACACTATTAATTATCGTTTTGGTTGCCGAGAATTTCGATTGATCGTCTTTCTGACAGGCTGGACTTCCAGAAGGTGTTCTCAATGTGGTTTCTGGGTTTGGTCCAACTGCTGGTGCAGCTCTTGCCAGCCATATGGAGGTGGATAAGGTATATATCCAATCTCATTCCACTTGGTTTGACAGCTACGAAATAGATCTATTTTGTTTCCAGGTCTTAAAACACAATAACTGAGAGTTTTGTCAAGAAAGTGGTTTTGAATATTTATTCTGTGGAGAAGCTTAACCTTAGGCTGCAGGGGCATATTGTGCTGAGATTTGCAGAAGCTTTTGACTTCTCTGCTAGTTATTGCATTTGAGAAAATATTAAAATTTTGATAATTTATGTGTATAAATAGTTCAAGCAAAAAAAAAAAAAAAAAAAATCTTGAAGCGTGATCCTGAATCTTATAATATGAAATAACAATGGATTTAGTACTAAGTTAGAGAACACTGTAATTTGTTGCCTGATTATATTTCTGCATATATAACTTCTCTGGCTATCTATATAACTTCTCTGGCTATCTATATGCAGCTTGCTTTCACTGGATCAACTGATACGGGAAAAGTTGTTCTTGAGTTGGCTGCAAAGAGCAACCTTAAGCCAGTAACATTGGAGCTTGGAGGGAAATCCCCTTTTATTGTCTGTGAGGATGCTGATGTTGATCAGGCTGTTGAAACGGCTCATTTTGCCTTATTCTTTAATCAGGTATGTTCAAACATATGTACATGGTAGCTTTTCTGTTAGTAAAGCTGCATCAGTTCTCCTGATTTATGGTAATGTGAAATCTGCAGGGCCAATGCTGCTGTGCTGGATCTCGCACATATGTACATGAGAAAGTATATGATGAGTTCTTAGAGAAAGCAAAGGCTCGTGCTATAAAACGAAATTCAAGTATGGATCAATTGCTTTGATGTATTTGATGCTGCAATTCCATTTGGTGGGTACAAAATGAGTGGACACGGGAGAGAAAAGGGAATTTACAGTCTTAGAAATTACTTGCAAGTGAAAGCTGTGGTTACTCCTTTGAAGAATCCAGCGTGGCTATAAGCGAATCAACTGCACTTTTTTTTTTTTTTTAATTTAAATCCTGCTACACAAATGAAAATAAAAGGAGTTGACTGTTAGAAAGTGATGATGATGACGAAGCTAGAAATGTTTGTGAAGAAGTTGAGACTCAGGTTTTTATGTATGGTAATTGTTTGTTGAATCTTTCCTTTTTTGGCATAATGGTCTACTCTATATATTTTGATGGTTCTGTATCATCTAATCCCTTTCAATCGCAATTGAGAAATGTGTATTCCAACATTTTTACCAAAATCAACCACACAATGTCATTCTACATAAAAGTAGATGCAAATCATTTTGAAAATTTTGCCAGCCGGTTGGGACCTAAAGACATAATTTTCTATGAAGAAGCCAACTTACAGAGAGTCTTATACAATGTTATATGTTTATACACTTATTATACATTGTTTATACACTCTTTATACATTGTTTATATATTATTTATACACTGTTATACATTGTTTATACATTTTTTATACACTACTTATACATTGTTTATACATTATTTATACATTGTTTATACATGATTTATACACTGTTATACATTGTTATACATTGTTTATACACTTCTTATACATTGTTATACATTATTATACACTTCTTATATATTATTATACATTGTTTATACATTGTTTATACACTTCTTATATATTATTATACATTGTTTATACATTGTTTATACAATGCTTACATTGTTATACACTCTTTATACACTGTTTATACATTGTTTATACATTCTTTATACACTGTTTATATATTGTTTATACACTGTTATACATTGTTTATGCATTATTTATACATTGTTTATACATTATACACTGTTTATACATTGTTTATACACTGTTTATACAATTCTTATACACTGTTATACATTGCTTATACACTATTTATACACTGTTTATACAATCTTTATACCTTAGTTATACGTTAATTATACCTTAAGATACATTATTATAGTGATTATACATTAGTTATTCCTTATTTATACCCTATTTATACTCTAAGATACTCTGTTTATACGTTAATTATACACTGTTTATACACTGTTTATACATTGTTTATACAATGCTTACATTGTTATACACTCTTTATACACTGTTTATACATTGTATATACATTCTTTATACACTGTTTATATATTGTTTATACACTGTTATACATTGTTTATACATTATTTATACATTGTTTATACATTATACACTGCTTATACATTGTTTATATATTATTTATACATTGTTATACACTGTTTATACACTTCTTATACACTGTTATACATTGCTTATACATTGTTTATACACTACTTATATATTGTTATACATTATACACTTTTTATACAATGTTATATGTTTATACATTTATTATACATTGTTATACACTCTTTATACACTGTTTATACATTGTTTATACATTATTTATACACTGTTATACATTGTTTATACATTTTTTATACACTGTTTATACATTATACACTGTTTATACAATGTTTACACATTGTTTATACAATTCTTATACACTGTTATACATTGCTTATACATTATTTATACACTGTTATACATTGTTTATACATTTTTTATACACTGTTTATACATTATACACTGTTTATACATTGTTTATACACTGTTTATACAATTCTTATACACTGTTATACATTGCTTATACACTATTTATACACTGTTTATACAATCTTTATACCTTAGTTATACGTTAATTATACCTTAAGATACATTATTATATTGATTATACATTAGTTATTCCTTATTTATACCCTATTTATACTCTAAGATACATTATTATATTGATTATACCTTAATTATACCTTAGTTATACTTAAGATAGTGATTATACATTAGTTATACCTTAATTATACCTTAGTTATACCTTAAGATACACTATTACATTGATTATACATTAGTTATACCTTAATTATACATTAAGATACACTATTACAGTATTTATACCTTAGTTATACCTTAATTATACCTTATTTATACATTAAGATACACTATTACAGTGATTATACTTTAGTTATACCTTAATTATACCTTCGTTATACCTTAATATACAAAGGCATAATTAGTTATACTTTAGTGAAAAAAAATATGTCGGAAAAAGTATATACATATGGACTTTGTTTCGAAGATAAAAAAAAAAATAAAAAAAATTTTCTAAAGTGGCATGACAAAAAAATAAACGGATTGAGAGATAAATGCGAAATTAGATTAAAAATTATAAAAAGAGGAGAGAGAAACGTGGACAAAGTAGAGAAGGTATTTTGGAGATTTTGATTTGTGTTTGTTGTTTATTTTCTGAATGAATCACGTATAAATGATAATTTTTGTTTTAGGTATTTTTGAAATTTTGAAAAGTTTTTAAGGTATTTATGTAAACTTTTCATTTTGAGGTAAAAATGTTATATGGTGCCAAAAGTTATGTATTTATGTAAAATGCCCTTTAATATATGAAAATTAGTGCCGTGGGGGAGATCCAAGGCTAGTTGTTGAAGTATTTTGGGCTATATGTCATTCTCTTCTCCTCTCCGCCTTTTTACACGAATTAGATTAAAACTACAACATATACACCGCAAAAATATAAAGGAATTTATCAAAAATATCTTTGTTTTAAGATTTATTTTGGAACTCTACCTTTTCAAAATTACTTTTATACCTTTTTTTTGTTTCATAATTATTTAATTGCTTTTTTTTCTTAATTCATATCTTTTATACATTTTCCATTGTAAAAATCCTTTTCATTCTTTTCAAATTTACTTAAATACATAATAATGGCAAGAATAGGTTTGAGTAGTTTGATCCCATTTACAGACGGCATTGGAACCAGCCCCTTTATGTTTGTGGTAACATTTTCTTCTACAATCCAAAAGGTTGTACTTTTTTTCATCCAATGTTTCATCGCATCTGTATGCTTCCATCTTTTTCACCCTCTGTTCCTACGCTAACATTTGTTTTTACTAATTAATTAAATTAATTTACATGCAAAGTCTAATAAATTCAACATAAAACAGATGATTATTTTTCATTATGCTCCTAATAATTTGATCATATATGGAGAGATTCGTTCAAATAAATATGTAATTAGACTAACCTGAAATTATTAGGATTATGATTAAGAAATGAGCAAAGGAAGTCATCTACATACAGAAGCAAAGAGATTGATCCAAGATTTTTATTATATAGTTTGATTATACCTTAAGATATACTATTATAGTAATTATACCTTAGTTATACCTTAATTATATCTTAAGATACACTATTGCAGTGATTATTACTTAATTATAGATTAATTATACCTTAGTTATACCTTTAGATACACGATTACATTGATTATACCTTAGTTATACCTTAATTTTACCTTAGTCATACCTTAATTTTACCTTGGGATACACTATTACAATGACTATACCTTAATTATACATTAGTTATACCTCAAGATATATTATTACAGTGATTATACATTAGTTATACCTTAAGATAGACTATCACATTGAATATACCTTAGTTATACCTTAATTATACCTTAAGATAAAAAGACATAATCAGTTATACTTTAGTGAAGAAAAAAAAATGTTGAAAAAAATATATACATATGGATATTGTTTCGAAGAGAAAAAAAAACATTCTAAAATCGCATAACAAAAGAATAAACGGATTGAGAGATAAATGCGAAATTAGATTAAACTTATAAAAAGAAGAGAGAGAAATGTGGATAAAGTATAATAAGGTATTTGAGTAAATTTGAAAAGTTAAAAAGGGATTTTTGCAAAGGTTTCAAATTCAAGTAAAAAAGAAATATGTTGCCAAAGTGTAAGTGTTTTTGTAAAATCACCTAAATATAAATATCAAAACTAAGGTTTTAATATTTTAAAATTATAAAAATTTACCAATAGGTTTTAACATTAAGTAATTATTAAAGAAAATATTCATCTCTTATCTATAATATCATCTACAATATCAAAACTAGACTTGTTTTGTGGGTTGTGCTAAGCGAACTTTAAAGCCTTTGCCTAGGCACAACCTGGCTTGCACTATTTAAAAGTTGGGCTGAGCTTAAACAAAAATTCTAAATTCAAGGCCAAACTCAATTCACTATCAACACTTCTTTTGAAAAATGTATTTTCTACTAATAGATTTATCCACGGGCTTAGGTGAGTTTGGGTGGCAAGCCTAAGTAAAGAAATATTGAGTCTAAGCCCTGTCCGTCTTGGCATAAATTTAGAGGAACTCGGGCCTAAAAATCAAAATCCCAAGCCCAACCCAGCCCCGTCTAATTATAATATATTTAATATTAAAATGTTTAATATTATATTTTAATATTAAATTATATAATAATATAATATAATTTTTATATAAAAAATATTATAGATTTTATAATAAAGATGGACCGGGCTTGGACAAGCCCGCTTTGTATTAGTGATACCCAAACATGATCCTAAAATAGGTGGATTTTTGCAGACTCGGACTCGGATAAGGCTTTTTCAAATTTTATTTGCCCGAACCTGACTCAAGACAGGTGAGCTTTGACAAGCCAGGCTGGGCTGAGCACCAATGGGCAGGTGTATACACTAGTGATATCCACTGGTGATACCTAGTAATGTCGTGATATCACTAAAGTGGACTCTTATATGTGCTTGTTTTGTTTTGTTTTTTTACCTCGATTTATTGTTACTTTTTTTTTCATCTATCCAGTTGGTGAGAAAAGTTTTTCTAATGGTATGCCTCAGAGAATCTATGATGAGTTTTTTTTTTAGTGGTATATATTTCATTATTTTAGTAAAAAGGTGAGATACTTTGATGATATCGCAGTAATACTCAAGTGAAACTCTAATATGTTTTTTTTTTTTTTTTTTTGTCTTTTTTAACCTTTTTTTATTAAATTTTATATTGTTTTTAGATATATTTCATTATTTTGGTAAAATCTTATTGAAAATGTATTGATACTTTGATTACACTTAAGTGAAACTAGTGAAAAATTGATAAATTTATATTGCACAGAAAAAACAGTAAACACATGAGGAGAAAGAATTAATACAAGTAAAAACGAAGGAATACTATGAAAAACAAAGAAAAACGAAAAAATTGTTTAAAAAAAATGAAAAAGAAACCCAACTATGGTGAAGAAGAACACAATGAACAGTTGGGGAAAAAAAAAATAGTAGACTGAACCTATAATAAATACTATGCAAGGAAAATGTAAAAATTACTTTAAAAAGTGCATATTCGGTAATTTCTCAAAATTACAAACCCCTAAACCTATGAATAATAAAACTGATGTATTGGGTATCAAATTACCAATTTACACCCTATTTGCCAAGAGCAGGAAGATGAGCAAGAAGCAAGGTCCGCCGAAGCATCAAAACCAGTACGCATGGAAGCCCAACGCTGGCCGCAAAATTAACGAAACGGTAACACCCAATACGCCCTTCATTTTCTTGTCTTCCTGAAATTTAATTAAAAAGCACCTACTATAACTAAATCGATCTGAAAGTAGGAAGTTGGAGGAAAGCTGAGACCTTTGTCCGAGATCACTGGAGTTTGCCCTCGCTGTAAAGACCAGATCGATTGGAAACGACGTTATGGCAAATACAAAACCCTCTCCGAGCCAGCCAAGTGGTAATCATTAGAAAAAGATGATTTCTTTCTTTCTATTAGAAATTAGGCATGTAAATTTTGAGTTGAAATTTTGATTTGGGTGCACTAAAATTTCAGTCAAAGTTGCTCCAAACGTGCAGTTCGTCAAGCATACCATAATTTATGTCCTGGTTAGTTCCCTTAGTTAAATGGGTTTTAGTGAAGTAAATTTTTTCAGTTGCTTCTGTTTTGCATTTAATTTGGACACTGGGTTTTTCTTTTGTATAGCTTGTGCAAAGGAGCAACATGTGTGTGCAAAGTGCCGTTGCCGTGTCGGTAGTATAGTTGGAAGGTTTGTTCTTATTATATTTTTGTTAGTATCTCTGCTGATTGTGAAGCCATGTGAGTTTAAATGTATTGTGTTTTTCATTTGCAGAGACTCTGCTGAAGTAGAGGCTGAGCAAAAGATGCTAGAGGACGTAGGTGTTTTAGTTTTGGCAATGTGAATAGTGATTTCATAGAGAAGTTATTCATAAATCATATTATCAGAATATTTTTTATTGCAATTGTAGATCAGTTTGTATGTGTAGTTGAAATTTTGAGTGCTTTTTAGTTTATGCCTTTATGATGGACTTATTGCAGGCCATTAAGAATGCCAGAGAGCGGGATCGGAGAAGTCTTTTGCGTGCTGTAAGCTCTTTTGGTTAATGCTTAAATGCAATTGGATGTACGGGTTTAAAGGTGTAAAATAGTTCCTGGTTCTGTACTTGATGAGCTAAATAGGGGAAAAGAACTCATAGGATAGGAAGTAATCATAAGTCAGTTGTTTTAGCAGGGTAAAACGATCTATAGTTCTAGGGTGTTATCCTCTCACCATAATGTTTCCTCATAGGAAGAATTTAGCATGAGTTTTCACTGTCAAATTTTGTGGCTGCTTACACTTGTCCTAGTTTTCACCTTGGCCTATGGGGAATTCTGATAATTGTGTGAACTGTAAACAACAATCCTTTGAATATGGGGTTAAATGCACATATCATACAGAAACTTAGGGCTTTACTTCAGAAATTCAAAACATTTCAAGTTGTACCATAAAATTCCCAAAACTAAAAATCCAGTAAAATCATTTATGTCCATTCTTCGGCAATTGATTTTCCAGAACTCTATTGTGGCATCATCTCATTTTTTTACTTCCTGACATGGAGAATCCACATGTCATGTACACATGTCCATTTGAAATATTTTTTAAATTTGTTTGCTGACTTGGCATCATGTTGCCAGTCGAGTTGACAATGACACGTGTACATGATGTGGCATTGGAGTTGTCCATGTCAACAAGCAAGATGGACGCTACATAGTTCTGAAGATTCAATGGTCGGAAAATGGACGGAATTTTTTTATTGAATGTTTCAGTAAAGTCTTGATATTTATGCCACAAAATGAAGTTTTGCCCCAAAGTCAGGGACTGTCTGTGCATCATGATTGATTTTTTCCTGTCTGTCCTTGTAGTTCCTTTTCTTTTCTTCTATCCTGGTTCAGATTCCTTCTTTTGTGCTATTTTTGTTTCTCTGGATCAATTTGTCTGAATATATTTTATCATATAAATAGTGAATGCATGATGAGGAGTAATACAAGGAATTTCCAGATCCCTATATATTTCGTGCCTTCTCTTTAGTTAAAACAAAGTACTTTTGGCAACATTTGTCACCTTTCTACCTCACTATTATGCTCACTTAACATTTCACAACCCTGTTTGTTGCATCAGACGAACAGAAGTACCTCGAAGAGTTCAGCAAAAGTTGCAAGCAATGAAGGAAATAAAGTTGGAGATCTTTTTCCTTCTGCATCACTAGAAGATTATGCTTCAAAAACCAGATCACAGAATCATGATCTTAATGGTCACAATGATCACGAGCATAATGATGATGAAGGTAATCAGGTTGAAGATGAAGATGAAGATGAAGATGAAGATGAAGATGAAGACGATGATGATGATGATAATGATGATGAGAATAATGAAGCTGAAAACGAGCACAAGTGTGAACACGAAGATGAGTAGATAATTTGTGACAGACATAGTATTGCAGTTTCACATCTAATTTTGGTTTTTGGAATCACCAAGCAACGGATGCATAGAGATACTGTGAACCCTCTGATTGTGTTCATACAGAGCGGTTCATTTATCAATATGAAAACAGTTTTGCTGTGTTTGTATACATAGGCTTTTTGTTTTCTCTTTCTTAGGACAGATGTTACGAGAGTGTATTCAATTAAAACTTTTATAGACTTTTAAATACTTTTAAAATCCAGTATTATTCAATTAAGACTTTTTAGAAGTCTTTAAAAGTTATCAGGTATTCAATTAATATTTTTAAGAGCTTTTAAAAGTCATCAGGTATTCAATGAAGACTTTTATAGAGTCTATAAAAGTAATAAAGTATTCAAAAAGTCATTAACAATTGATGGCAATGACTTTTATATACTTTTTTATAATTTTTTAATTTAAAACACAATTAAAAAAAATCATGCATATTGATGAAAAACTTTTTATTTTGATGAACGATTTTTTATTTTTATTTTGAATCGTGTTTTTTCATAATCTTTCCTCACTCACTGTCTCTCTCTGCTCTTTCTACTCTTCCTCCACCTCCTTTTTCTCCTCCATCCTATCGCCGCCGGAAACCGCCACTCAGTTCCTTCTTCCCATCGTTGATTGACTGCTCTCCTCCAGCCACCATTCTGTTCCACTGCTCCTCCATTCCAAGCCTCCTGCCATTTTTTTAATGAGGCATTTGTCTAGTCTGTTCCTCCATTCTTTGCTTTCTTTGTTGAATCTCCTTGAAATTGACCAATCGTAAGCAAATCAATCTTTGAGTCTGGCCTAAATTTTTTTATGGTAAAATTTATCGGTTTGAGATGGAATTCAAATAAGCATACATTCTGAGATGAATTTATTGTTTGAACTGGTTCTCTACTTTGTTTAGATAGATTGCCTTTATAATTTATGCTCCGATACTCTACTCTTTTGAATGGAATATTCTCTTGGTGAACTTCTGTAAATTATATTTGATACTTTATTACTCAGGTATGCGGTTGTTCCATATTTATAAAATTGCTTGCACTTAAATGCATAATTTTCTTAGAAAAGAGTATTGATCAGTTGAGTTTGCAATTGAACTAAATGGTGAAACTTTTTCATCTAAACTAATGTCAATTAATCAAGAAGAATATTTTGAACCATTTGTTAGAACGCAAGAGCAACATAAAAATGATGCTAATGAATGGAGAGATATGATTGTTACTTACATGTGAAATAATGTTGAGTATACAAATGATAATCAAGATTAGAAATTTTATAGTTAAATCACAATTTTTTTAATTAACATTACTATTCAATTTTAGTGTTATTATTTTATATTTTATGCTTGTAGATTTTTGTAGTTATTTATGTTTTGGTATATTATCATTGAAAAGATAGAAATTATTATATTTTAGTATTTTAATAAGTGTATAAAAGTCTTTAAAAGTTTATGAAAGTGTATGGAATAAACTTTTTAAAATTCATCAATACTTTTAAAAACTCTATAAAAGTAATTAAAAGTCATCAAAGTCTATAAAAGTCATTCACTTAAAAAAATCTATAAAAAGTCTCGATTGAATAACACCCCTTTAGTTTTAGTGAAGCTTCTTTTTTTAAGGACATCTATCATTTTTAACTGTCGTCTCAGGGGACAGTGTCGTGTAAGGGTTTAATGGTAGAAAACTTTGGAATTACTGATGAGCCAGAGCTCATCATATACATTTATATGTTGTACTGTTATTGGTTATGCCAATTGTTGATGTACTGTTGGCAGCCCTGTTTCCATTGTTTTCTGTATTGATGATGTACTGTTGTACTTGTTTGGTCCAAGGCATTCGGTGCTGATCTTCATGAAAATGGAGACTGCTACTCCTTTTGGGCTCTTTTCCATGTATTATCGTTGAGTTTATTAACCAGAGTGTTTGTTTTGCAGACTTTTTCTTTCTAAATCTTCATTAACACAGTTGATCATTAATTTCAGCGACAGTTATTAGGAAATGATGCAACGATTAAAAAAGTAATCACAGAGTCTTAAAAGATTAAGATTAGTTAAGGAAACTTGTCCCCTAAAACACGGTTTGCATCTCCTAGGCAAAATAATTAATAAAATATGAAATTCAGGACCTGGGGAAGATGAAACATGAATAAAAGAATGCAAGCAAGATCTGATCACATCTGTTGTCAATGTCAAACCTGATAAAAGTTTCACAAAAGAAAAAAGGAAGTCCATCTCACAAAAATGCAGAGGCACAACACTTCAAGATCTTCAAAATTCCTCTGCAGAAGTCTTTTTGCAATACTTTGTGCTTTCTTACTCATTAGCCTCCTCACAGTTAATCTTTTGAGTTCTAACATCTCTTATTATCACTTCATCTTCAACGCTAAGACCGCCGACAAATCCCATGGCCGAATTGATTTTCCGTATTCAATTCATAGCCAAATCTCTGATCTGCAAATCCAAGTTGGAGTCTTGCTAGAGCAATTGCATAAAAACAGTTCTGATTCACAAGCATTAGCAAAATTTTCCAATCAAGTTCTTCACATCGCTCTATGGTTGGATAGACTTGCTTACAGTCTGTCGAGCATATCCGCCAATGCGCCAGCAAATGAAACCGAAATGAGTAGAGTTCACGAAGATTTTACTGAACCAGAAGAAAACGAAGATCAAGACGACACACAGGGAAGGAATGTCTTCAATTCAGGTGAGCTTCACAACTATACCTCACCGAAAATAAATAGGCAAAGTGGAAAGAAAATTTTTCTTGGAGTGGATGCAATTAGTCCTTCAATTGGATTCGCTTGTGCTCATATGTCCTCTAATGTTGACCGGTTCATGGGTTACAAGATGTATGAAATTTGCCCAGATGACTCAGATTTAGCTCAAAAGCTTATCGCTAATGGCTGCGATCCATTGCCAAGAAGGAGATGCCTATCAAGAACACCTCCAAAATACGGCAAACCACTTCCTATAAATTCCTCTCTATGGACCAAGCCTAGTGATGAAAACATCTTGTGGAGCCATTATAGATGTAAAAGCTACTCCTGCCTTGCTTCGAATGAAACTGGAAAGAATAGAGGCTTCTTTAAATGTGCAGATTGTTTCAAGCTTTCAAAGAAAGGATGGGAAATTCCAACAAATGAATCTGTTTCAGCTGAGTTCACCATTGATGAAGTTTTAGGATTGAAGCCAGGTGAGATACGTATTGGTCTTGATTTTAGTCCTACAACAGGCACATTTGCTGCACTTATGAGGGAAAGAAATGTTACCATTGCTTCTGCAACTATGAACTTAGGCGCCCCTTTTAACGAGGTTATTGCACTTAGAGGCCTCTTGCCTCTCTATCTCTCAATTGGGTCAAGATTGCCTTTCTTTGACAACACACTAGATATTGTTCATTCTACTCTCTTCTTAGATGGGTGGATTAGCAAAGAATTTCTTCAATTTGTTCTGTTCGATTGGGATCGAGTCCTTCGACCAAGGGGGATCCTTTGGATAGATAGGTTTTTCTGTAAGACGGATGATATGAAAGTGTATTTAGATGAGTTTGCAAGGCTAGGCTACAAGAAGCTACTATGGAGGCTGGTACCAAAGACCGATAAACTTGACGATGAGCTCTTTCTCTCTGCTGTCCTAGAAAAGCCAATCAGGAGTTGAAATTTTATGGTAGATACAATGTTTATTCTGTGTAAAGAAATGAGTTAATTCAAATATGTAGCAATGATTTCTGCAAAAGCAGTAGCAATGATGAAATTTAACATTGTAGAGAGAGCATCAATCATTCAACAATGTGCTGCACTTTAGGATGAAAACTACTGCAATATAGCATGTGTTTGCCATATAATTGTTGACCACCATTTACTACCAACTCTCTGCAACTTTTGTTCAGGCATAGTATCATTTCTATTATTCAATCATAATTTGTAACGTGTTAATTCAGAAAAATACAAGAAAAATTCCAAGATGGGAATTAGTCAACAAGCTAACATTATTTTTTAAGGATACAACTGCTGTGCCAATTGAAAATGTCTACAGATACAGGTCTCTAATTCACTTAAATTTACCCTAATTAAAAAAAAAATACAATGTATACTTCAAAGAATCTTGGCCACGTCAAAAAGGCCATAAAAAATATATTGACTTGTCCAAAATTATAATCATTATGTTGGCTTCTCAGTTGAGATAACATCCAAATCAGAGTTTCTATTTAAGAAAATGCTTGTGTGAGACTTTTCTGTTACAGCCATCTTCTGTAAAAATCAGAATACAGTCAGCTTTAGACTCGAGTAGTCAATGATAATGGTTGTGGGACTGGGGCAAGAACATTTTGCGATCATGTCTAGACATCTTTCGCACACAATCGCTCTGCATCCACAGACAAAAAAAAAAAAAAAAAAAAAAAGAAGTTACTCAGTCTGAGGAATGACATATAAACAGAGAAAAAATCACATGAAAAATATACAAACAAATTCAAGCAATGGAAAAATCAAATACGATATAATGGACCTCATTTGCCTTGCAGAATGACATTGGACCACATATCCATTAAAATGTATTCACTCATAACCAATTATGATAAGTTGATCGCGTTTAGGAATTAGGGCTTCCAACACTTCAATTTCATAACAGCAGAAATGTGTTTGTGATTCATGCGAGTATGTACACACACAAAATCAAATTCAATATAGCTTAGCTCCATCCAAGAAATGCAGTACCATCTGAAGTCCCAAGTCAGTGCATCAGAACAATTTAGAACAAAGAAAATATCCTTACTCAAATATTCATAGGCTAATATCATGGAGGTTCCCCATGCAGACATACTGAAAAATCTTGGACCAATCCCCCTGTAAAAACCAGTCCAACCATCATCCTTGATCAAGTTTTTAACAACTTGTCTTGCAGAGCTTTTCCTTTCTTGTCCCATCACCTATACAAATGAAACAATTAATAGATGCAGAATTATAATAAAAGCACCAGGCAGTCCATGATTAAGCCAAGAGAATTTGCAAGCTCTACAGTGGACGGAGTGAGAAGAATGCAACCTTCCATTTGAATTTTACAAGGAGATCGTTTTTAGCAGTTCATAGCTGTCATCTCCAGCTGGAAATTAAGTAATCCTACTATTTATTAATTAAAAATGTTTCACCAGTTTAATTAATCAATCAAGCCAAGATCAAAAACACCAGTAATTTACATTTGTTATTTTTATTTTTATTTATTATCATTTTTTTAAAAATAGAAGAATTGAAACATGGACAATCATAAACAGGCACATTTAAGAGTTCATATCACGTTCACTCACAATTTGATCAAAGACAAACACAGCTCTGCAGGTAACGAAAAGTGAAACAAAAGTACTACTTGATTGGTGAATAAGTTGCCACAAATAATTATAATTAACTAGAGAATATGTTTAAACACAAGTTTACTAGTGCCTTACACAAGACTTACAACTATTACATTTTCATCCTAATCAAATTCCGCACCGGCTTAAAATAAAGAGGAAAAAGACATATACAAATTAAGGAAACAGTATAGATATAATAGATAATCCGACAACGAAAGAGTTGAATGTCAAATATTCTAACAGTACCTGTAAGCGAGTTTTGATTGTATCCAATGGGGTTGTAATGCAAGAAGCTGATGCCCCGGCCATAATTCCTCCAATCGCCTGAACCAAAACTATCTTCGACGAGCTAGGAGGAGCGCCTTCAGCATCAGTACCCTCACCTAAGAATCTTCCCATTATTTGGATCACACAATCAGAAACAAAATAAAGAATATCAGAAAATGTATATGATGAGTAAGAAGGCCATTAGCTTGATAGTTATCCTAGGGGTGTCTTTGTTTGGAAGGGTTGGAGGGAAGATGAATGAAAAAAGTAGACGTTTCACATGAGTAGATACATCCAACTTTGCATCCATCCTCCTTCCAGTCCCTCCAAACAAACACACTCTTCAAACTTGTATTCATGCAGCTTTGTCTATTGTTCAGTACATAACCCAACAACAAATATTTGTGAGGTAAATATCACCTATTGTACCTCAACTTATCACTTATTGCTTAATTACCCCTAAATTTGTAACAAAAAAATTATCAAAAGTTCATTTTAATGACAACAAGATCCTCTTTTTCATTATGACTAACACAAGTTGCTCAAATATAACCCCTGAGCAGATATTCCTCCACAGTTTAATCTTTTTGTGAGATTCACTATTATCTCTTTGTTTACTCCCAAACTCATTGATCTGAAAGAAAATTGCAATAGAAATTGACAAAAATAAGAGCAGATATTGTGCATGACAGCTTGGGTAGATCAACCGTAATGATTATGCAGAGAGATTCTTCACTGGTCTACTTAGTACTATATTGAGCTGACAGAAGGGATAAAGAGGATTTCATTATTACCAAAGTGGAACTTTAATGACTTTGAGCTCCACTTGAAATTTGAGGACAATCATATGGTTGTATGATAAGTTGAAGGTCAATAGATTGCAACATAAATCACAACCCAAATCCTAACCTTCCACAATAATTGGAATCTTTAATTTAAGTATCATGCAGTTATTTGAGGTCAAACTACCCATGATTTAGGTAACATCACACAGAATATGATAACATCCAGTAATTATGAGCACAGAATATCAAGGACAGCAAACGGTTCCTACTAAGGGTATGTTCCTAAGACATTTGAGTTAATATATCCAATCAAAAACAAGAACGTACCTCCAGATGACACGTTGGCTTGACCCATAACTTGCCCACCACACAGCACTAGATGGGGAGTATGTTAGTACAGATAGGCCAAAACCCCTGTAAAATCCTCGAATACCATCAGTCTTTAGGATTGTACGAGCAACATCCAGACCACCATTATACTTTGCATGACCAGAATATCCTTGTACCATCAACTTTTGGCTAACCTGAAGAAACCCAATACACAAATTCAACAAAATTGCTCGAAGAAACTAAACAATTTCTGCGCATTTCTTTAATTATGGAATGTCAAGAAAAGGAAACTAAAGGAGAGGAAGCTGGGGATTCAAGCATAATCAATAACAAAAACATGAATTAACTTCTTTATTTACTTAAAGATGAATGCCTGAAAATGCACAAGAAACACCTACCACATCAATTGGGACAAATACACCCTGAGAACAAAGTGATGCAGCCATGCCAGCAAAACCATTTGCTATAGCTGCTTGTGAAGGTTCAGATAGCTTAAATGGCTCAACCATCTTGAAAGCTGCTATTTTTGTTGTCTCCAAAGCAGTAAGAAAGATAATCCTGGCAGGAATCGCACCAGTGATGACTGTACCAAATCCTCTGTAAAGACCAGGTATGCCATCAGTTTTTAGTATTCCTCTAAGAACAGAAAATGCATTTCTCTCTGCAGTATCTTTTGTGGCAACCTGAAGCCTAGTTTTTACAACAGATACTGGATACAGTGCCACAGTAATCCCTGTAAAGAGGCCAGCTCCTACAACATAAAACTTAGTCTTATCAAGCCTGCAAAAACAGTTGGAGCCAATAAGCATACAAAGAATGCAGGTTAATGAAATTCAGTAACAAAATAATGGACAGACGGATAAACATCAAGGATCCAGTAGAACGACAAGCAGTGACCTCAATAGGAGGGGAGACTGGATCAAGATTCCTAGAAGGAACAATTTAAGAATGTTCGTCCTATAGATTAGATTTCTAACTGTATTCATCCACTAAAAAGCAGAGTCCATTTGTGTTTAGTATATCATTCTACTCATAAGTAGATGCTATACACAATTATGTCCAACAGAAATGACAGAGGTTGTCTTTACAATCTTAAGTCAAAACTAGATGATACAAAGAATCAATTCATGTTTGATATTGCAATATCACATACAAACCCTACATGTATATGAGGATTTCATACAAATCCAGATGATAGTAACAACAAATTGCAAAATATCTTGATAGATTAACTGGCCAAATTAGCGTAAGTAGAACAAACTACTATGAAGTTTCAATAACATAAAAGGGAGCCATAAATAATAAGATCAGGAATCTAATGCTCATCTATTTAATACCTCAAACAAGAACAAAATGACACAGAGATCAAGACACAAAGAACAACCTCATATAACGTTAATGGCAATAATTTATTTCTCCTCCTTTTGGAGGTATTTTCAAATTTGAATTTGCTCCGCCATATCTTTCATGATATGGTCACAAATGCTAATGGCCCTTTGCTAAAGTTGCCAACTGAACTTCCTGTTAAATTTATGAATATGTTATATCTCTAACAGAAACAAATATTCAAAGACAGTTTGAACAAGAGTTGAGCTAAATATTACCAGCACTTTCATCCTAAGAAAGCACAGCAGCAAGGGTAGGTCACACTCGTATCAGAAGTTTCAAGGTTTTTCATTGGATAACTCCAATGAGAAATATCATGCTTTTAATAAACTCCTACATTTACAGGACTACATAATCAGGCCCATGATTAGCAATGATCCCTCAAATTCAAAACTCCAAATTCTAGTCAATGTTATTGAATTATAAATCTCAAAACTGCGTCAATGAACATCCTTTTGACATTGTAGGGTGCACATACCGACTCTCCCCTAAAGTTTCAAATCTTCAATTACCCCAACTTGCCTATCGCATGAAAATTGATTAGTTTCTAGGGGAGAAAGAAAAACATTCTTGAAAAGGTTAACGAAACAGCTAAAGTTTTTAATCCCAAAAATGACTTTCGTCCATTTTACTCCTAACTAATAGATAAACAATCATAATTAACGTGAAATACCACACCACCCCACACCCCCCCCTCCCCCCTTCCTTAAGTTCAGCAAATTCAATACTTATAAAAAAGACAGCAGAATCATTCATGAAAACGGGAATTGACAAAAAAAAAAAAAAAAAAGATGAAATTACAAAACAATATATAAAAAAGAACAGGATACTAACTACGTACTTGTCCCAATTAATCTCAGTCCGGCCAAACGACTGAACTCGGGCATCAGATGCTTCCATGGACCTGGTGAATCAGATTTAGTTGTGAAACTAAATCTGAAAAAAAAGTAGGCAAAGAAATGCAAATGAAAACCTAGCAATGCATTTTCTAGTGCAATAATACAATAAGAATTGGAAGAGAAGTAGAAATAGTCTTCTTGGATGTGATATTGTGGAAGGGATTAAAATCCGAAAGAGAGTTTTCCCATTTTGATAGTCTTCTGTAATTTTGAAATCAAAAAGTAAGAATTTTTTAGTTTTTGTGTTTCTATTTATTGTTAAGCCGACTCGGATGAGGAACGCCCGGTTTCATTTGACGGGAGGAATTATCCTCTAGTTGACTTCACATTATATGTTTTTGTGTTGTTTGTTTGGACGAATCTCTTTTCTTGCGCCCAAAGCATACTATTTAAATAATTTTCTTTTTTTTTTTTTTTTAAAGAAAAGAATGCTCCGATTAAAATACAAGAGTAACACATCTAGGAGAAAAAGAGGTCAACCATGAAACTACACTCTACGGTTAGACAAAAAAATTAGTAGTCCTTGTTAATGTATAAGTAACTCGTTGAAGGACGAAAACAAAAAAATATATTAAAAGAAAACGAAAGTAATAAATATTTATAGACGTCAATAACTAGCCTTTTACTTAGAATTAGAGTGTCGGATTCATCACGAATATTGAACAACACCTATGGGTACAACATTAGTGAAACAATTGTTCTTGAACCAAGATAATACCTCTTTACACGATAATACCTCAAACAAAGCTAAATCATTTGGAGAATTCATAACTTAGTTTAATTTAGTCAAAAAAAATGAACCGACATAATTTAGTTTAATTAAGTAATTGATTTTTAATTGTTTGTTTAAAGATAAACATATTAGCTTTGATACTGATTATAAATAACAAACTAAGACAGAAAAAAAAAAAAAAAAAAAAAAAAAAAAAAAAAAAGGGAATTTATAGGCTATAACGTGGCTATTAGACTTTGGGGAAAGTTGAAGATTTCAACTTACAGTTGGATGAGAATTTGATAAGAATGCGTATTACGCACAAATTTTTTGCTTTCGTTAAATATCTTTTTGCCTATACCAACTATTATTACACACAGATGTCTTAATTTTTCATCTAACCTAATTAATTAATTTTAGGAGATGACAAAATTAACATAGTTTATTAGTGTATCATACTAACTTTGACCACTTCTAATTAATGCTTTTGTACTCAGAAACTATATATTATGTTAAATAGGATCACATCCTAAATTTAATTTTATTCTTAATAAAAAATGTACACTTTTTTTACGGTTTTCACTCTGTAATTTGGAACTGTTTTATAATAATCAAAATTTTATTATCCCCAAATAAATATTTTTTTATAAGCCACAAGTATTCCATTAATATAATTATATTTAAGGATTTAATTAGTCACATCTCTCTCTGTAAATGTATTTAGTAGCTCTTGACAAAATCGTATTTAGAGTTTCTTTACTTCTCTTTTTATATGTATTTAGCAAACTTCAGAGTTGAGCCTCCCCCGATAAAAATTCAACCTGGTGGCAACTGAACTTGGCTACTTCTCTTTATTCAAGAACAAAATTTATGGAGTTCAAAATTTTAACAGATTCATTGGTCAACAATTTCTAGAACGGGATAGCAAACCACTACATAAGCTTTACAGAGAAAGTTCCACAGAGCAAACGCAAACCATTAATTAAATCAATTAATTATGAGCGTACGAAGGAAGTTTTATTGTTCATTTCTTCACCATATATTTCTGATCATTTCAGTTGAAGCTCATTGACAGGGAAGAAGCCATGTGTAGAATCCTTCCACAACTCCCACTTGAAATCATCGTTGAAATACTTTCTAGGCTGCCGGTGAAACCTCTTCTACGATTCAAGTGCATCTGCAAATCATGGTTTTCTTTGATCTCAAATAATCCGGAATTCGCTAAAATCCACCTCCGTTATGCCAACCAGGATACCGATATCAATCGACACAGGCTCTTGCTCTCTACTTATCCTTTCCAATCCATGGATCACGATGCCTACTGCAATGGCGATCACCATGTTGTAACTAGAGAGCTCACCTATCCAACCGCTGCTGCCGAATCTGCTGAAGTACTCGAGTTCATCGGATCTTGCGATGGCTTAATAGCTACAGCTCTTAACTCAGATCATTCGCATATCATTGTTTGGAATCCAACCACCGGAGATTCCAAGGAGTTGCCGATTTCAGATAATTCATCAATTTCCGGTGAGATCACCTTTTCCGGATTCGGATATGATTCCGATCTCGACGATTACAAAGTCGTACGCGGTGCGGCCTTTACTACGGGAAGCGAGATCAAAATGGAGGTCTTCAATTTGAAGGCCAACACATGGAGATCAATCAAGGATCTGCATAGTAACAATTCTCTCAATAGCTCATCCATTTGTATAAATGGATTTTTGCATTGGCTAGTCACGGTAGAAAACGATGCCAATCGAAAATTAGGAATCGTTTCATTTGATTTGGCAGAGGAGAAATTCGTGGAGACAGTGGCAGTTCCAGAGAATGTGAGTAAAAACATGGGGTCAGATTCAAGGATTCAAAGAGTTGGAGAGAAGCTATGTGTATGTACACATTGGTATGCAGAATGTTATGAAGGATGGATAATGAAGAGAGATGGAAGGGAGATTTGGTGGAGCAAATTGTACAGTTTCAGCAGTGATCCATTGCCAGCATGTAAATATTGGATAGAAGAAATATGGGTAGCAAAGAATGGAAAAATTCTATTGGATTTAGATGGAAGGGAATTAGTGGTTTACAATCCAGAGGAGCAGAGTTTATTAGAGTATGGAGTAGAGTGGGATGGATTTGAAGCTATTACTTATATGGAGACTCTTGTTTCCCCAAATGTTGCCTAAAAATCAATTATTTGGCATGTCAAATGGAAGGGATTGCTAAACAAATTAAATCAAAATACATCCCGAAGTTCCCGAATCCTTTCAGATTTCCCAATAGGATATTTCATCAATTTATTTTTTCAGTACATAAGATACATTGTATTTCTGTTTTGATAGCTTTTCGTTCACAAAACATAACAAATATATTTTGTGTAAACTATTGTATCTATTAACTTTTGCATGACATGATTTATGAGAATATGGGATAATTAAATTGGAAGTATATATGATTTATAACTAACGAACAGCTGACAAAATTCTTCAAATAGAATTTTTTGTCAAACACGCTAACATATTTTAGCCACTAAGTAACTTCCCTTAAACATTTTACGTAAATAGATAAGTGATTTAAGTGAGAAAATAACATAATTATAATATTTACTGCTTAAAAATTAATGGATATAACAATTGATGTTACAAGCTTGGTATGTTATTAAAAGAATACGAATCCTAAATTGAATCTGTTAATTTTGTGAGTTCTAATGATTTTGGTTAAAATTGAGAAATTCGAGAATTTAAGGTGGACTTGAAATTTTGACATGATAGCAATTATTGATGCGGCAAAAGACTTGTTGGGATAATGGAGTGCCTGACGTACTACATGTTAGTTTGAGGTTAGATTATGCAATAATTAAGAGTACAACAACTAATTATATCCAAATCAAAGTATTCAGTCAAAAGAATCCAATGATCAAAGAATAAGAGTTTATTAAATAAATTTAGATAAATACCAGGGTCAAAATTATTATATGATTTGTCCTCGGTTTGTCTAAATTAAGTAATTAAACAAATATAATAGATCAAATAATAGGTTTTCTTTTTTTTAAGGAAAAAGCATAAAAATAAACCTTATAGTTTACTCTATTTGCAAATAACACAACCCAAAACGTTATAAATTGGGACCTGTGATTCACAGTGTTAACAATAATTATTTTTTATCCAATTTATACCTCTAAAAATTCGTTTACCTTTCGAATTTTCACATGAAATTTTATATGTTGGTTGATTAAAACATAATAGACCTTAGTGACGAAGTTCGTAAATTTAAAAAAAATACATGTATTTTTTTAATTAATAATAAAAATTTAAAAAATTTAAAAAAATAACTGAAAAATTTCAAATATTTGTGACATATTCTTAAATAATATATGTAAACTAATGAGATAATAAAAATTAAAAAAAAAATTCAACTTTTGCATAAAAATCGGATTAATAATACGAAACTTAATCTTCGTGCAAAACTCAATATTTTTTACAATTTGGCATCCCAATAATTTATACACATTATTTAATAAGTTTTCATCAAGATTTCAACATTTGAAAATTTTCCAACCATTTTTCTATTTTTTTTATTCATTTTTCCATTTTTTCATTATTAATTAATGAAAACATTAAGGCTTCTACAAAAAAAATTCAAATTTCGATACTTAGGTCCATCATATTTTAATCAACTAACGTGTAAAATTTCAAAAAAAAAAATTTAAAAATAAGTGAATTTTTTTAGGAAAAAATACTAAACAGTTTACTATTTTACGTTACAAAATCATAAATCCGTGTTTATCACATTTTGAACTACAGAGTATTTATATGCAACTTGATAAATCACAAAATTTAATTTTTTACTTTTCCTTTTTTCCTATAGATTAGTAGTTTGGCTTGAAATGTACTGCAGAACAAATAAGGAAATTAGACTTTTTTGATAAATAAAAAAAGAAAGAAAGAAAGAAATTAAGCCTCATACCACCCCCCCAATTCAAACGGACCCAAAACCCTGAAGAGAAGAAGAAGAAGAAGCAGCTTAACAGGGGCAAGGAGCAATGTCGAGAATCCTTCCTCATCTCCCGTTCGCTGTCATCATCGAAATTCTTTCTAGGCTGCCGGTGAAGCCTCTTTTTCGATTCAAGTGCGTCTGTAAGTCATGGCTTTCTTTGATCTCAAATGATCCCCAATTTGCTAAAATGCATCTTCATTATGCCAAACAAGATACCATTGTTAATCGATACAGGCTCTTTCTGTACTGCGACCATCCTTTCCAATCCATAGATCATGACGCCTTCTGCAATGGCGATAATGCTGTGACAAGAGAGCTCCACTGTTCTAGCATCATTACTAATCTTACTGAATTCTTTTTCCTTGGATCTTGCAACGGTTTAATCGCAGTATCTGGGAAAGATAAGTGCCGATCCGATTTGAAAATAATTGTGTGGAATCCGAGCAGCGGAGATTTCAGGGAGTTGCTAGCTTCAGATTCATCAATGTTTGGTGTCTATTTCGGATTTGGATATGATTCGCATCATGATGATTACAAAGTTGTAAGGGTAGCCACCTCTACTTCTGGGAGCGTGATAAAAATGGAGGTGTTCAGTTTGAAGGCAAACAAATGGAGATCAATCCAAGATCTGAATAGTAATATTTCTCTAAAGCAGTCAGTCTTTTCCGCTTATAATAATGGGTTTCTGAATTGGCTAGTTCCTTGGGGAGATAATCTAGATGAAGAATTGGGAATTCTGAGAAGAGCAATTCGAGGAGATGGTAAGAGTTCCAGACTATATAACTCAAAATGCGGGGTCACATGCGATAATCCAAGGAGTAAGAGACAGCCTATGGGTATTTACAGATGTCAATCCAGAATGGTATGAAGGATGGATAATGAAGAGAGATGAGGGGGAGATTTCATGGAGAAGTTTGTATAGAATCAGAAGGGATCCATTACCTAAATTTGAAGGTTGGCTAGTTGTAATATGGGTAGCAAAGAATGGGAATGTTTTATTGGATGTTGGTGGAGAGAAATTAGTACTTTACAATCCACAAGAGCAGAGTTCATTGGAGTATGGCCTAAACAGGAATGGGTTTGCAGCTATTGATTACATGGAGACTCTTGTTTCCCCAAATGCTGCCTAATTTTCTACAGAATACGGGTAATTGATGTTCAGCTTCTTGATGCGTAGTATCTTAAGTCTAAACAAAATTCCATACGCCAAAGTGTTAAGCATAATTGAATGTTAAATATTCATAATGGCTAGTCAGAAGTTGAGGCAATAATCCTCTTCATTAGGACGTGTTTTGAGGTGGTAAAATCCAAATTGAAATTTTCAGGGCAAGTAAAAGATTTCCTTATGCATCCCTGGTAACCAGACTTTTATATGATTGTTTTAAGTAGTAGTAGTAGTAGTAGTATATCTTCCAAGAAATTGTGAAATTGTATATTGAATCAATCAGAAGAGTTAGGCAAGTAATGTTTCGAATTTATGGAACTGAAATGCATTTTGGAGAAGCAAATCGATGTGCAGCCATGCTTGTTAATCTGATGTAAGCTTTGGCTATTGACAGTTGAGACGTATGGCTTAGAAGCTGATATTGAAGTCATTTTTTGGTAATTAGATTTAGGCCTTGTTCATCTCTCATTATCAACATAGGCCCATTAGCTTAAAACATCTTTCATTATTGCATTTGAATAATGGATTTCCTCAATTTTTAAATTATTATTTCTTAAAGACAGGAACATCCTCAGAATACAAAACTCCATTCCTAACGAACCAATCCAAAGCCGTACAGTCATTAAAACAAACAGAAACAGAGCTAAGGGCCTTTCGGGCCGTAGAATGATTAATCATTAATTAAAAATCTAATTTAAAAAACCTGGGGGTCAAAACTCAAACCTTTCTCAGGTGTGAAACGTACCAGATACATACAACAATACATACAGAATTTACACGTATGCAACCTCTATAAAAGTCAACTCACATTTCCTCCTTACCCAGCGATTCTCAACACATCTCTCTGGTATTTGTTCTCTCCTTTCTCTGTTTTTATTTTTTATTTTTTATTTTTTTTTTCCATATATAGATATACAGTTGTTGTTTTCATATATATGTGATTAGTGATTTACTTAGGCTTAATTGTTTTAGCATATATTTAGTATTAAGTTTTAACATGTGATCATATCTGATTCTTTTGATTTTATTTCAGGTGTATCAATATGAACCACTTCAATTCAACTTTTTCTTCTATCTTTTTTATTGCTGAAGACCCTTTCTTGTATCTGTATATATACATATTCGGAAATCAAAAATATAAAACAGAGTGATAATATTTGTATTTAATCCTTTGTTCACAAAATATTTTTGTGAAAGCATGAGAAGATTTACAATTTAATATATATTTCCTTAATTAATATGGATGCAACTTACATATTCGTTGTTAGATTAGATTAATTTCTCATGTGATTCCAGTTATATTAGATTCATGGATGTATTCAGTACAATATGGTTTCTAAGAGAATATTCCTGATAGAATTAGGAGGATTGAATAATTCAAATATTAATATACAATATAAAGCATCTTGATTGAAAATACAAAAAATATATAAAAACATGAATTTGTTACGATTAGTATAAGATTGAGAAAGTGAGGCGAGTTATATTAGGTTTACGATAAAGTTATCTAGTCCAACTTTGATAGACATAATTTCTATTGCACTGTAATTAAAAAAGTAGTTAACAATGTATATTTTTACTCAAGGACTTTTAATAAATATTGATACTTTATTGTTTAGGTACATGTAAAGTGAAGTAAATTAAATGCTCTCACTTTAAAATATAATGGTATTTTTGATAATTTATCACTTAATTAATTGGAAAATATCTATATTGTTGGACACCCAAAATAAAATTTATGCCTATCAAAGTTGGACCGAGGAAGTATTTTTATAGCTTAATGCATTTTGGATTCCTCCAACTTGTACTGAAAACCATCTAGCCCTTTTAACTTATAGTTTTCCTTTTCGTCCCTCCAATTTGTACTAAAAACACAACCTAGCTCCTTCATACTTTCTAATTTGTATCTACTTGTCTCTTGTGTTCTATGTGGCACTCCTTAGTCATGTCAATGTCACAAATGACACAAAAGGCATATATATATGTTAGATAAGTTGGAAGGGCTAACTAGTTTTTTTTGTACAAATTAGATAGACGAAAAGGTAAAACTATAAGTTCAAAGGACTAGATGATTTTCTAGTACAAGTTGGAAGAGCACAAAACGTATTAAGCCAATTTTTATTCTTCAATTAGAATTTTACATGGTTTTGCGACTTGGCTTCATATGTTTCCCACTGGAAGTTATGATTGAAGGCGAACCTCAAATTCTCATTAACCAGCTTCAAGACAAGCAATTAGCAGATGTTGGACTTTGTTATTAATGATTGGGAAGATAGAGCTCGTTTCGTTCTTTTTAGCCAAAATTTTTTTTACTAAACATACGAGGACTTCCATGTCACAAATTAGCTCATAAAGGAGTTTCATCCCCTAATTTTGTTGATTTTAGATTTCTCTCCCAATAATATAATTGATGATTTGCACCATTTCATTCAATATAAAAAATTACCGTAAAATAATACTTTCTAATTATCCCAATTAAGAGCTTCTAAACTTGTCTTTATCTACTTTACATATAAACTGTTCATTGGAAATGAAATTTGTATGAAAAAAAATTAAGTATTCATTACCTTATTTATGTGAGATTCATACGTTGAAGAGTTCACATTGATTAGTTAGAGGTGCAATTTGTTATTTAATTACAATTGTGAGAAAATATAATAGTTGATATTGAGATAAGATTAGTCAATTAAACCCAAATTTGACAAGGCAACTTGAGATGCCCGTCAAATATGTAAAACTTCCTTATGATATCGATTGTTTCAGGTCAAAGTATTTAATAATAATATCATGAATTCAGAAACTTGAAACAAAAAAATTTTTTTTTTATAATAATAAATAGAAGTTTCATAAATAAAAAAAAAAGGATTATCACAGAATACGCCACATTGAATTATTTATAATTTACAAAATGCGGTGACGTTATATTGTGATATTTTAGAATTGGAAGATGAAGAAAGATATATTTTAGAAAATTTGTAGTTGGAAAGTGGTAGGATGGATAGTGAGATTTTGGTTAAATTTGTTATGCATTCCCACTTGTAATTGGTAACTTAATTTTACCAAAGTGGAACTATATATACTTAAAACATCTCAAACTAAAATCTCTTCATATAACAAATTTATTGCGTATTAAAATGGCATAATTATGAGTGCTAATTAACACTTCCTTCTGTTATTTGCCTAATATCACTATTTTTTTTTTTTTTTAATTTGTCAATGTTTTATAAAATTAAGAAGGTTTTCAATATATTTTAAAAACTTTTTCTCTATTTAATTTACGGTAAAATTAAGTAATTTGAACTTTTTTAGTAATTTTTTTTTTTTTTTTTTTTAAAGATATGTTAGTATAACAAGGTAGGTTATAATATAAAAAAATTTTAATCTGCGAAACGTAACGGAGGGCTGTTAAATGTTTGCTTACGTTAATGCAAGAAAATTGGTGGTTGTTCAGCAGAGAGCGACAAAGGGAAGTATTAAATATTAAAGGAAACTTTGCCAACTTTCTTAAATTTATGATTACGTTTGCTTCCATTCCTTGAGGTTCTTATTAATTTAGGAAAATTTTCAAAGCAACCAAATTAACAAAAAGTCAAATAATCATATCATCAAGTGAAGAAGGATTGATGCATATTTTTCTATATCATTCATCAAGTGTCCTTTATTTTCTCAGTGATAATACTACTAATTTTTATCATCAAGGCTTCATGTCATATTTGACTTTCTAATTTTTAACTAAACTAATCTTTTTTTTTAAGCATGCTTTATATATATATATATATGGTAAAAGAAGCTTTTAGGGATTTTTTTTTTTCTCTCTTACTTGGTATTCATCGAAAGCTTTCATTGTTTTTTTTTTTTTTTCTAGATTTTTCTTAAGTCTTAAAAAAATTATTTATAAATTTTATTTAATGGCCATAATTGCTATTTAAGGCATTAATGATCATATATATATATAAGATTTTAGTGATTATGTTTCATATGAAATTTATCATAATTAATTTAATTCACTTTGTGTTGTAATTCTAGAGAATATATATTTTTTTCTAGATATTTGTTTTCCATTTATATAATTTCTTAAAAGTTTTAGTAGTTGTTTCATTTTATTTCAATAGCTTTCGATCTTTGTTTTTTAGTTTTTGAAACTTTCAAGTTGTTACGCAAAGACTATGTTGATTAAAGTTTTTATTTATTTCGTTTGTCGATATTTTATTGAAATTATAAATTTGATTGAATTTGTTGGGGTCCATTTTGATAGTTATAGAAGAATAATTTAAAATAAAAGCCAAAATAAAACAAATAATTTCTTAGATTCCACCAAATACAAAAAATAATTGAATTTTTTAGGTAAGGTCAATAAATCACATATAAGTAAATATTTACTTTTACAAATAAAAATTTATGAATGTACAAATAAAATAAGATTTTTATTTCGTTTACGTTGTACATTTTTTATTAATTTTTATATCTTTTTCAATATTATACACCTCGATATTTTTCATATATATCCATCCATATTTTTTTTCTCAATTTTATTTTTTAGCTGTTCATCATGTGTTAGTTTTCGGTCCGCCCATGACATTTGTTGTATTGGCAGGGACTAAACCGTAATATATAATAAGTTACAGGGACCAAATATGTAATTTGGTCGGAACGGATAAATATGGGGTAAGTTATGAGAGTTATCGGCGGTTACTCCCTAAGTCTATAAATACCCCATTCCATATCAGTTTTTAGTAACTTTTTCTGCACACGTGATATCCAGAACCAGAAAATCGAATCCGTCTCTATAATTTCCCGATCAAACAATTTCCATCTTCGTTCTTCGGCAGAACTCACGGAAATAGCCCGTACCCTGTGTAATACTACATACGTGGAAAAAGTAACCAGGACGATTCAACCTGTGGCATTAGAAAGTTCCGTAAACGAGATTTCCGCAAGATATACAGGTTAGTCCTTGTTGTGATTTACGAATTAGTTAATTATGTCTACATTGGTATCAGAGCCTAAGGTTTATAGTTTTGATGTGTTTGAATCTATAATTCCTGGTTGATCTACGATAAGAATGAGTTCTGTCGGATTTCGTTTTTGATTCATATGTTGTTTTCAATCGAAATCATACCGTAAATTCGTTTAAACAGGTAATATGTAAATTTTTTTTGTTGGAATTTTGTAATTCTGAGTACATCACTGAAATCAGCATGAAAAATCAAGTCGAGGTGTAAAATTTCACGTTCATCGGAGCACCGGAAGGCCGAAGGTGGACCTCACTTCCTGCCGGTGAGACTGGGATTCCGGTGAACAGCTATTTATGAGTTATATAACCTTGAGACACATGGCATTCTCTGATTGGTTGGCCAAAACTGACTGACATGTGGCATGCGGTAATTGGACGGTTACGAAACAGTTGAATTTTGATCGACTAATCACTGAACGACACGTGTACAAGTCAATTGTTTTCGTAACGGTCAAACCAATCATAGGACGACACATGGCATCTTACAACCACCCTTGGAACTGTTTTTGTATGACGTAGTGATTACGTGGATCAATGATATTTTGACACGTGTCGTTGACTGTGTTTTGACTGCCATGTCATCTAGCCACGGCATCACAACACAGGAATGGACCAATAAAATTTTGACACGTGTCGTATCTGACACATCAGCACCACTCAGTATGCGCCACATGTCACTGAAGTCAAGTTTCTGTCTCACATGTGCCAGCGCGTGCCGCGAGTGGTAGCGCGTGGCCAACCCTCTAATCGACGCGTGTGGGTGCGTGACATGTCCTCCAACATCCAAATTTTTCCAATTTTCCACCAAATTAAAATTTACAATTTTTATGAATTTTTGGTATATTTTGGAGAATTTTTGTAATTCATTCAATATTTTTAATTCATGAATTAAGCCAAATAAATAGTATTTATTATGTATAAATACCTAACTTGTGTTTTAAAAATTCCAGAAAATTCCAGTATGATTTATTGTGTATGAATATTGATTTTGTGCATCAAGAAATGGTTCAGTATATGTATTGTGTATTATTATACTGATTATTCTTGATTAGTGACTAGTTTTTAGTTATTCCTATATTTGTTATAGGAATGGCATTCTTTATGCAACGTCCGAGACAAATCCAATCTCAAGAGGAGGCGAGGATGATACAAAAACTAGAACTACAGCTGTTCTTTAAGCGATATCCTCCGATAGAGGAAAGGGATATCGTAGGAGTTATGAAACAGTTCAATATGTTGAACTAAGAGATCCAGAAACTTATTTGGAGAGGTGGTTTCTCAGCTGGCACAGATCAATTACAAATACTGGTTTTCGCGAAAAGATCTTTTCACGAAAGATGTTTTAATAAATTTTGGTACGGTGGGAATATGGAATATGATAGAATCGTAGATTTTATTGATAATTTGGATGCAGAGGAGGAGTATATGAATCAGTGCAAGGTGTTTGTACTGAACATATTCTCATACGGAGCTATGGTAGCCCGATTTCCTAGGTCTATATCACTTAGGAATAATAAGGAGATCAGACGTCCCTGCCTCCATACTATGATAGAGAGTGCCGAGGGTATGCCTTTGGACCTGTTGGATCTTTATGTTGGGTTCACAGAGCTTATCGGTGGATTTGATTTCCGAATCCGTAGAGGAGGTTGACTTTAGTGATGAGGAGGACCCACTGACTCTAGACCATTACCACTCAGTGGGGTCTTGGACTAAGTCGGTTGGTTCTTGTGATGGTCCAGACTTGATTTATTAGATTAGTTCTATGTTGGTTTGATTTGTTCTTATGCTGTGTGTTTTTAGAACATTTCTTTTAGTGGTTGTACATATCTCTTTACTTATTCACTGTTGAACTGAGTTTTAATTAATGTAAGTTTATTTGTTAAACATTGTGTGTGTTTATTTGTTAAACATAATGTTTGTTTTAAGTGTTAAACATTACTATTTTAGTTCGATTGTTTTAGAGTTTTAATTTATTTATTCTGAGATTGTAACTATGTGTTATAATGACTCATTAGTTTCATATTGTAGAAATATGAATGTTAAATAAATTAGAATGAACTCTAAAAGCAAAACTAAAATTGAATATTTATTATTGGAAATTTAAACCTGATATAGTGTTTGTATTAGCCCGAATAAAATTGTGACTTTATGCATTTCGCATGGATGTTCGATTTTATGTGAACCGAACACTATATTTAGTTTTAAACGTTCTTATAATAAATATGGTGCATCGCTTAACTTATTTGAGTTACTTTGTCTTTAATAGTTTCTGGCTGCTACAAAGTCAATTGTTGCTAAGCTTAATAAGGATCTCCGCTTGAACGGAGATAATTATGAGGTCTGGGCTATGAAAGTCCAGTACATAATTAAGGAGTAAGAGGCTCTACAAACTCTGGACAGGATTATGGATCCTCCTCCAGAGGGAACTTCTGTTCAAGCAAGGAGAGACCTCGAAACTTACGAGGCCTAGAAAAAGAAAAATTCCTCTGCCCAGATCATCATGCTAAGTGCCATGGATGATGATATAGCAAAAAGGTTTCACGTATATCTCACAGCAAAAGAATTATGGGATGCCCTAAAAGAAAATTTTGGAGGTGTCTCCATGATGAAACTTCGTTCTTTGAGTATCAAATTTGATACTTACAAGAAGCGGGCTGACCATAATATGAAAAGACATTTACGTGAGATGTCCAACATGATAACTGAACTTAATGATGGGGGTCATAAGTTGACCGAGGAGCAAAAGGTTCAGGCTGTGATACGTTCCCTGCCGAATGGGTGAGAGCATATGACACCGCATCTTACTCATTCGATGGACATCAAAACCTTTGACGATGCAGTTTGTCATCTTGAGTTGGACGAGGACCGTTTGGCCTCTCTGAATGTGAAATCAGAAGTTCACATGGCCAGTTCAAGTTCAGGTTTGAAGTCCAAAAAGAAACAGAAGTTCTTCAAGAAAAAGGCTAAGGGAATGACGGGCAAAGTTCCTGTTCGAAAGAAGGGTAAGAAGAAAGTTAACATTTCTAAAGTGAAGTGTTATAATTGCAGACAAAAGAGGCACTTTACAAGAGATTGCAAAACCTCTCAGGTAAATGTTACCGACTTGTATATTAGTTATACATATGTTTCAAGTTCTGTTTTCCTAACTAAATCCCGTCCTTTGTGGATTATAGACTCAGGAGCAACTGACCATGTAACAAAGGAGCGTGGTTCCTTTGTAGAGTTCCATAGTGTACCAAGGGGCACAAAATGGATATACATGGGGAACAACTCTCGAGAGGAGGTCTTAGGGATTGGCTGTTGTAAGCTAATCTTAAATGGTGGTCGAGCACTGTTTCTTGAAGATGTCCTTTATGCTCCAGGGATTCGAAGGAACTTGTTGTCTGTCTCTGCCCTAATGAAGTTAGGCTTCATGTTATCTTTTGAAATGGATAGATTTAATCTCTTTATGAATAATATTTACTTTGGTAGTGGATATTTATCAAATGGTTTTATTGTATTGGATTTAGATCCTAATTATGATTGTAATGAAAGTTTTTCCTTTGACGTTAATTCATCTGTTGATATTATAAATGTTTCGAAACTATGGCATTCGAGACTTAGTCATATCGGTCAAGATCGTTTAGTACGATTGCCCAAAGCAGGCTTGTTGGCTGATTTATCAAAAGTAGATCTCCCAACTTGTGAAAGCTGCTTAAAAGGAAAAATGACAAGAAAACCATTTGGTAAGGCTACGCGAGCCAACCAACCATTTCAGTTAATTCATTCTAATATCTGTGGTCCAATGAATGTGAGGGCAAGGCACGGTGCATATTATTTCATCACATTTATAGACGACTATACACGGTATGGTTATGTCTATTTGATTGCTCATAAATCCGAAGCATTAGAATGTTTCAAACGATTTATGAATCTAGTTGAAAATCAACAAGATAAGACAATCAAAGCTTTAAGGACCGATCGGGGAAGAGAGTACCTCTCAGAGGCATTTAAAGTTTTATGTGATGAAAAGGGTATTGAACATCAGTTGTCCATACCCAGAACTCCACAATAAAATGGAGTTGCGGAACGAAGAAATCGAACCCTCTTAGAGATGGTACGATCTATGATGGCTGAAGCCAATTTGCCAATCTCCTTTTGGGGTGATGCAATATTGACTGCAACATACGTGCTTAATCGAGTACCTTCTAAGTCCGTAGCAACCACGCCTTATGAATTGTGGACGAGCCGCAAGCCAAATTTGAACCATTTACGACCATGGGGATGTGCTACCTATGTTCATACCACTTCTAGCAAGCATGACAAGCTAGGCCCAAGAGGCAAGAAAGGAATCTTTATTAGATATCCTTATCTCTCCAAAGGGTATGTCCTAGTGGGAGAAAGTGAGAATGGTCAAATAACTGAATTTGAATCACGTGATGTCACATTCTTAGAGAATGAATTTCCAAAACTAGGAGAAGTGGATAAAGATTTCACTTTCTTTGAAACTCAAGAGTTTGAAACTTCAGGATCGCTCAATCCGAGTGGGAGGAATGAAGTTGAAGACGTAAGGGAAGAGAATGATGTTTTTCAACCTTTACAAGCGGATTTGAGTAATCCTGACCCTAACTTGAGTGGTCTTGATTTGAGTGGGAGTCATGTTCCAAATTCAAATATGAATATGGATAGAGATCCCAGTGGGAGTGGTCCTAGTGGGAGTTCTGTTCTGAATCTTGACGAATATATGAGATATGTTTATCAAGAAACAGAACCTCTAAGACGATCACAGAGGGGAAATATCCCGCGACGCCGTCATTTAATTGATAGCAAAGCACTCTCGGTAGTAACTCAAATTGAAGATATTCCAACTAACATGAGAGAGTTATTGGAATCCCCAGCAAAAGAAGAATGGATTAAAGCAATGGAAAGTGAAATGGAGTCAATGAGTGTCAACAAAGTTTGGGAACTAATTGATCTGCCCAAAGGGTGTAAAGCCATTGGAAATAAATGGGTACATACTATTAAGCGATCAGCGGGGAAACCTATCCAGACTAAAAGTCGGCTGGTTGCGAAGGGGTTTACACAACAGGAAGGAATTGACTATCAAGAGACTTTTTCATCTGTTGTCCGTTTCACGTTTATAAGAATAGTACTTGTTTTTGCAGGATGTATGGACCTTGAATTACATCAAATGGATGTAAAGACTGTGTTCTTAAATGGCGAACTGAACGAAGAAATCTATATGGTTTCATTGTCCAGGGACCAGAACATAAGGTTTGTAAGTTGAAAAGATCAATTTATGGCCTTAAGCAGTCTTCAAGACAATGGTATTTTTCGTTTCCATGAAGCGATTATATCAATGCAATTTAAGGTGATTAATGCAGACTCGTGTGTCTACATTAAGCGTGAAAACAGAGGGAAGTTTGTCATTCTAACGTTATACGTTGATGATATTTTGTTAATAGGAAATGACACTTCCTTACTCAAGAAAGTAAAGACTTAGTTGTCTTCTAACTTTGAGATGAAGGATCTAGCAGAAGCTAATTACATTCTTGGGGTTAAGATCTCAAGAGATCGATTTAAAAGATTATTGGCTCTTTCACAAGAGATGTATACCAATAAGATCTTAGAACGATTTGGTATGGCTCACTATGATCCTGATCTAACCCCTATTGCATAAGGTACGGAACTGAATGCAAGTATGTGTCCCACGACTCCAGAAGAGACTAAAAGGATAGAGATAATTCCTTTTAGGTGTGCAATTGGTAGCTTGATGTATGCTATGATTTGTACACGACCTGATATAGGTTTTGCGGTGGGTCTCGCAAAACGTTATCAGGCTAATCCAGGTTTGAAGCATTAGGCAGCAATGAAAAGGATATTGAGATATTTGAAGGGGACTTCAAATTATTCCCTTTATTACCAAGGAAAGGATCTGCAATTAAAGGGATACACAGATGCTGGTCAAGGAACTGAGAAAGACGGGAGGAAGTCCACGTCTGGGTATATTTTCACTCTAGGAAATGGTGCAATTTCCTGGTGTAGCAAGAAACAAGCTTGCGTGGCATTATCGACTATGGAGTCGGTATATGTAGCTGCAGTAGCTGCAGTACAAGAAGCGGTTTGGTTAAAACGCTTCATAGATCTTTTGGATCTATTGCCTAAAAGAAAATATACGACTATCTATTCCGACAGCACTGCATCGATAGCTTATTCCAAGAATACTTGTTATCATGGAAAAAGCAAGCATATTGATATAAGATATCATTTTGTTAAAGACAAAATAGCACAGGGAGAAATAAGTTTAGTGTATGTTCCAATAGGTGATATGATTGCAGATTTGTTAACAAAACCAATAGCTCCAAATGTTTTTAGTAAACACATTTTGGAATTTGTCTTCGTAGGTTATAGGAATATGTTGTTTTTTTTGAACTATTGTAATAACTTTGGTAAATTCTATTAAAAGAGAATGTGAGTTATTTGTTGTGTTCAAATTCATTCACTATTTAAAGCGATACACATAGAGCTATTGAGTATAGTTCAGTATGTTGACGAAATGCATCTACTCACATAGATGAATCTTTTACTATGAATTGTGTGTTCATAGGTAAAAGTGGGAGTGTGAGAAACTCCATAAGTGATATGTGAAATATCATTATTTCGTTTATACCAAAACTTGTCCAATAAAAGGCTTAAAAGTGGACTAGAGGTCTTAATACTTGAGTCGTATCCGGAGACTGAATGCTTTCGCATAGTGTTCATGAAACATACGTCCTGCGTGGATCAGCACTATGGCATACGTTAGTAATATGTGTAAAAGCAGACCAAGGGATGGAAAGAAGAAGAAAATTGATCTCAACTTTCCTAATGTGAGACCCAAATGAAACTATGAGTTTCAAGTTCACCCTTAAGGACTCTTGTAAATAACAAGAAGGGTATGTCTGATGATTAACTTGATTGGAACCCTAAACCAGGCTTCGTTAGCTATGAACGGGTATATAAGGACCAGTTAGATAAGCATTAGACATATGGCAGAAGGTTATTTATAGAGCGGAAGTACATTTTCAGTAACATGTCACTTAGTAATCATATAACACTCGAGCTCAATACTTTTTCGTGGAAAAGGTATGTAGTGTATATGAATGTTTTCGTGAGATCAAAAGTGAGTCGAAAACTAGTGATCATGGAAAATGGACTAGGGGGAAGTCGCGTTAAGCTAAAGGTGGAACGATGAAGGAGAGCTTCAAAGGTTTAACCGTTACTTTGACTAGTCGCGTGAATTCGCCGAATAAGAATTGAAAGAAGTATGTGTGTTCAATCTCCATGAAAGTATGTCTTGTCATGTGCGAGTGGGAGATGTTGGTTTTTGGTCCGCCAATGACATTTTGGAATGGCAGGAACTAAACTATAATTATGTGTAAATTACAGGGACCAAATGTGTAATTTAGTCTGACCCTATATATAGATGGAAGTTGGGATTTCCACTATAAATAGAGAAGAAGTTTCTCTATTTCCTAACTATGGAGAATCCTAGAGATTCCCTTCTAAATCCGGGGAAAACGTCCCTACCACTAAAACACGAATTACTTCTTCGTTCGTCGGAAGAATTCACGGATATAGCCCATACTCAGTGTATTCATACACTCGTAGGAAAGGCAACCAGAATGATCCTGTTTCTCGTGTAGAGCAGATCCATTCCATAAACGTGTTTCCGCTGATTTGTACATATGCTATGTTTTAATTTGTTGAATACCATTTTCTAAGTTTAAACTCTTATTCAATTTTAAAAATATATATATATATATAAATTAGTATTTAAAATTTAAATTATTTATATTTTTTTTATACGTTATTTTCCTTATAGTTATGATCAGTTAATTTTTTTTTATATAGATTTGACTATTTAAACTTGAATTTCAAGATTATTAATTTTAATATTTGTAATAATATATTTTTAATATTGATTATTAGACATGTATTTATTGAATTTAAATGCTCATTCAGTTACTCTTCTAATATTTTATAACGTTTATATAATCAATAGATATGTATTTCTTAACTTCAAATGCTCATTTAACTACTCTTTTAATATTTTACAATAGTTATTTAATTATATAATAAGTACTCATTTATATTTTTCGTTTAATGCTCATTCAGTTACTCTTTTAATATTGGGAAAACTTCAAAAACCACCTCTATGATTTCACCCTCTGACAAATCAAGAATTGTGTATTATTTTTGTTAAAAAGAGGACTTGTGGTTTCAAAAATTAGTAAAAAAAAAAAATAACTAACATTTTTCATTCAAAAATGATGATGTGACATATGTCATTTTTGTCCATTAAATATTTCAATAGTTTAACCATATTATTTAAGAATTCTACATCAGGATTTGAATATTTTTCATAAATTTTCTTTTTTTGTGTGATTTTTTTTAATTTATAATCACTATTTAATTAAAAAATATTTGCATTTCTCAAAAAATTTTAAAATTTATTGCGAAGGTCTATTGTATATTTATTAACCAACTTAAAAATTTTCAGTTCAAAATGAATAAAAATACCCTCTTATATGTCATAACTTAATGTTAGTTATCGTTTTTTTGCTAACTTTTGAAACTACAAGTTCTCTTTTTGATAAAAATAAAACACAATCATTGATATGTTAGAGGGTGGAAGAGTAATTTTTGAAGTTTCCCCTTTAATATTTTGAAACGGTTATTTAATTCTATAATAAGTATTCATTTATATTTTTTTGTTTCATTTTTATTAATAAATTAGTTTTATTTCTTTATCTTATTGGTTTTAATATTAATTTATTAATTTATTATCTTAATTATATTTTAATTGATAACATACCAAAAACTACAAATAGATATTAACGTTACGTAAATTCAAAGGACCTTACGTAAATTCAAATGACCCTTCTTCATTCATAATATGTAGCATTACATAGATTATTAAGTTTTGTCATTAGTCATTTTGACTTCCATCTTATGACGATATTGTTTGTCAATTAAAAATTTTAGTTACTTAATTTTGAGCTCTTTCATTTTTTTAGTCAAGTTTATTATTTAGAAAATTTAGAAAATTATATTTTGTATTTAGAAAAATTTCCAAAGTACCTTTTTAAATTAATATGTAAATATTTTGTATTATTAAACAAAATTGTATTTACGAGAAAAATAAAAATGAATAAATCATTTGAATTCTAAACTATGATTTATAAGCATTTTTCTTTTTTTTCCTTGTCATCCGACTCTTCCATTTATTTTTTTTTATCTGATTTTTTATTTTTAAATAAAAAAGTTAATTACATTTTTCCAATTTGTAACTCTTGCAATAAGTATATTAAATTTGTAAACATTTTTCTAATAATTATTAACACCAATTAATTTCAACAATAACATTTAACATTCAATTTCAAAACCTTCCATATTCCTTCTTTCATTTGTATATATTTGAAGAATACTTTACTCTTATATATATCATCGCCTTTATATATGAGAGGGTCTTTTTCGTTCGATCTCTAGATGTATCATTTGAATACACTAAATAATATGAAGAAATAGAATGAAACTAAAAGTAATTTTTATAATTAAGATGACACCAACTACAAATTTTAAAATCTTGATAAAGGGACACAATTTTACTATAAAAATAAATAATTTTGTGGATATTGGTGAAACATCCAGATCGTTGGTATCATTATCATCATATAGTGCGAAATAAAAGCTATTAAGTTTTGAGTATAAAAAATCCTACTATTCTTTATATCATAAATATTAGTTACTCGATTTTGAATCATTTTAAAAGTTATCATTTTCCACTTAACCCATTTAAAACATTAGCGATAAAATAATTAAAGTATAAGAAAAAGTTTTTTAAAAAAATTCAATTGCAACATCAATAAATTTTAAATATTATACATATACATTTAAAAATCAATTTATACTCCTCACTTCTCCCCACTCAAGGGTCCGAACGAAGGGGTTCGTACGAGGCTATGGGTGGTGTTTCGTATCCGTGCCCCTAAGACTATGAGGAACAAAGGCGACACTTCAACAATTCACCGAGCTAAAAACGGGATACTTAACCTAATGCAAAAATGTCTAACTAAAGAATGCAAAATAAAATATCATACAAGAATTATCCACCTTATTTTTATTAGACACTTTTCAGGGCTTATCAAATTCTTTTAAGTTTTTAAGAAAACTTTTATAAGAAAATCCCCAGCTGAGTCGCCACTGTGAGCGGACGACGTTTTTGACGGAACGCGGACTTCTTTCGGAAGGGGCGCCTCGATTTCGGGCAAACCCTCTCTCTCGTAGGGTTTTTAGAATGGAAATTCGTTTTTTAGAAAATTAGATTAATTCATAAAAGAACCGAGACCTAAGTCTCGATAAATAGTGTAGTACCCGGCTCAGCTCAACCGGAAAATTTCAATGTAGCTAAACCGGACGAACGACCGCCACACTATCCAGAGATCTAGGTCCGAACAAGACCCCTATTTCGTGTCTAATCAAAATATAAATTGGCCAATGTTCTAAGATGGTATTTTATAATTCTAAAGTCAGTTTTATTAAATTAAATCATGCAGCGCGCATATACAAATAATAAAGCAGTAAATAATTAATTGAATTATTACAACCCGATCGAATAATAAAAATAAAAACTCTCAACCTCACTTTACAACCGCCAAAAATACACGATTTATCTAGAAAAATAAAACCACCTAAAATATACAAATTAATCTATTAAATTACATCAAAAATAAAAATAAAGGAAATTAAAAGCTGCAAAACAGACGGTTAGAACAATTTACGGCACACCACAAATAGGACTCAAGTAGGACAGAATGGCATTTAGGGGGATAACCGGGTCGGCTCAGCTAGCCGACCCGATTAGACCTGGAAAACATTTTAAAACGTCCCTGTATTTCGATTTTTTGAGAAAATCATTTTAAAAACATTTTATTTTCCGGTTTACTTTGATTTAGCATATGAGGTGGGTCGGTTTTTGGGAGAATCGGATCTCCGTCGTTGTATTGTTCTAAATGCAATAGTGCTGAAAATTAAATCTAAAGTCGTGAATGCACACAACAAAATTCATTTTGATGGTTTTCTGAGTTTTCTGAGTTTTTATGGATTTTTAGAAATTTTTTTGGATTGAAATGGAAATTCTGCATCTGGATGAGCATTACAGTCATGCGACTGTAAATTGCCCAGATGCAGGATTGCGCCAAAATTATTCAAAAGAAATTAAAAAGTTGGAGGGAAATCAAGAATACTCGTACGACTGCAACTATAGTCGTACGACTGTTCTTCAATTCAAGAACGATCGTACGACTGTTCTTGATTTCTAGAAACAGCAAGCGAGAAAATTGAACTTTAAATGCACAAAACACACCAAATCACCCAGAAAGCACGAGAAAATGAGTGATTGAAGTGTGTTTACCTCTTTGGCGCTAATCAACCGTAGGAATGACCCCCTGGCAACGCACCAATCCACTTCAAATTGCTCTTTTCCTTTTGAGTTGAGGTTTGAAAGGTTGGGTCCAAAATCTCCAAAATGTTAAGGTTTCTGATGGTTTTTAGTCTGAAATTGATTTAATTTAGAGTGTCAGATTATTAACCTAGGATTTCTAATAGGTTTTTAATTCAAACACTCAAGAATTACAAAGAAAAAGAAGAGAAAAAGAAGCTTGTGTTTGAGGTGTTTTCTTTTTCTTCCCTTTTTCTTCAATTCTCTCTCTAAGATTCTCTCTCTCAATCCCCAAAGATTAGAAATCAAAAACCCCTTTCTCTTCCTTCCTTTCTCCCTTTTATTTTTTTCTGCCCTTTGCTTCTTTCAGACCAGAGCATTAATTGCCCTTCTTTTCTCCCATTTTTATGCTCCAGAGGTATGGGTTGCTATTCCTGCTCCGTAATTACAGTCGTACGACTGTAATTACAGTCGTATGACATGTACACTTTTTTTTAGGATGAAAAAATTCCGGCACTTACACCAACATACACCTTAAAAATTTTCCAATCGTTTGGATTTTTAACTGAAATTTTGCACTTTGGTCGATACATATACAGTAGACATTTACAATAAAGCTTTGAAATTTTTGGAAAATGCCTATTTTTTAATTAAATAATGAAAAAAGGTAGAAAAATCACAAAAAAAAAAAAAGAAAATTGAACAAAAATTTTCGAATCTTGATAAAATTTTTTAAATAATATAAGTAAACTATTCGTACGCTAAATGGTTTAAAGTTATTGAGTTTGACACATGGATTGGGTTAACAGTATGAATATATACCGATCTCCATACAAATCTCAATATTTTCTTATCCTTCTAATAATTTGCTCATGTTATTTAAGAATTTCATATCAAGATTTGAATTTTTTTGGTAATAAGTTTTATTTATGGTAATTTTTCAATTTCTTACATTGTTTAGTTAGGAAAATATCCACGCTTCTCGAAAATTTCAGAGTTTCATCCTTAATATCCATTACATTCGTATCAACCATAATGCCAAGTTTTAGCTCAAATTCCAAAGGATGAGGCAGGTGTCAGAGGGTATATTTGATAATGAATGAAATCACAGGGAATTTTTTGAAGTTTACTCATGTATTTATCATTGAGAATTGAAATTGATAAATTTTTTAATAAATTTTGTTCATTTTTCCAATTAAGTCAAAACCGGTAGGTGTATATTGATTGTTGTCATGTATTTTAGAGATTAATTAAATTGAAGATGTTATAAAATGACTTAAATAAATAAAACTTATAATAATAAGAGAATTGAGATAGAGAAAAAATATAAAAATATCACTCATTCTGAGTTATATGAAATAAAAAAAAATAACATCTATTTGTGGGAAACGATTAGAGGCTAAAGGGTAATTATGTTGACTCAAATTATTGAGAATGTCACGGTCTCAAGGCTGTTGAACATTAATATCATAACACTCCTCCTTTGATGTTCATCATTGCAAATGGCACATTGTCTCATTACATCATAGTAGAAAACTTTTTTTAGTCAAAGCATACGGAACTACTTCAGTGATAAATATTCATTTTTGCCTATAAATTATATAAACAAAAAAAATCGCAATAAGTCAAGCAATTAAATTCTTAAAATGGTGGATAGGAAAACAGTGTTCTTAATCTTAGAATGAGATATCCAAAATTTTTATTGGAATAAGGTTAAAAAATACTTTTACCTTGGTGGATAAAAAATTGAAAGTTTAAGACTATAATTACAATTAATCCTTAATCTCTCTCGTACTGCTACAAATTATGGTTGTTATTAGGGGTGGCAAATTTAGACACGACACGATAACATGACACGACATGTGTTTTTGTGGGTTTGGATTTGGGTTAAACGGGTTTGGATCATAAACGGATCAACACGTTTATGACACGAGATAAATGGATTGTAAATGGGTCAATCCACATAACCCGTTTATGACCCGCATAACCTGTTTATTTCTTTAATATTTTACCAGTCACTAAATTAAGGGCATATATAAATAAGAATTGAAAAGAAAAAACCCTAATTCCAATTCCATCACATATTCACATTGTTGCCGCGCCACTTTAAAGACTAAATCCCTAATCTCCATTCTCCATCCATCGTGTTTAGTGATGTTTTATTAATGATTTTGAAGTTTTAGTAGCAAATTAGTAATGTTTGGGTAGGTTTTAATATTTATAATCGGGTCGCTAAACGAGTCGTGTCATACATGGGTGTATCGTATAATTGATTTTTTTTTATTAATCATGTAAAATAGGTCGTGTCGTGTTACTTGCTTGTTAAACGAGTCGTGCTAGTGTTTTATTTAATTGTATCAAAATTAAACGGATCGTGTTTGTGTCAACCTTAAACGTGTCAACAGAATACCTCAACACGATACGAACACGGCCCATGAACACGAATTGCCACCCCTAGTAGTTATGATCTTATTCTAGAAGAAATCCCTTAGTAAACAGTACTGTATATTAATTAGTTCTACTTGAACCTCAATAAAGTCATTTTGCATTTATGAAGGTTTAGGAGTATTTTGAATCTTATTCCTTATTTATTATTAAGGGTCAAAATCATCAATGGTATATGAACTTTGTCTTTACTAACATAATGGTACATAGACTTCAAAACTTGACATAAAAGTACATCAACTTAGCACTTTACTAGCATAACAGTCAAAATTACATTTGACCAAGAAAAATACCTTTGACCTCGTGGAGAACTGGTCAAACTTGATGATGTCACTATTTCAATCTTTTTACTCCCACTTTTGCCCTCATCTACAACCTCTCTCCGTCTTCAACTTTTCTCCATCTTCTTCTCCAACTTTATTTCTTTCAAAATCTCCAACTCCTATATGAAATTATTTATTAATCCCTTTATTTTCAAATAGCATTTCTCTCTCTTTTTTACAGCACATATCTCTCTTCAACTGTCTATTCTTATCTTTGTTTAAACAAAAAACCCAATTTTGTTTCAATCTAAAAGCACTCACTTTCACCCTTTCCTACAACCACTGCCACTAACATGCAATCTGTCGTCGTTCTTTCTTCAAGCCATCGTCGTCCATCTCTTTTCGACTAGCCGTCTTCACCGTCTTCTCTTCTAGTCACTAGATCTCTAGATCAAAAACCAGTCTCTTCCAAGCTTTGATTCTCCGGATCTCTAGATCAAAAATCAATCTCTTCGACTCGCCGCTGCTCTATCTACCACTGTCGCTGACATGTATAATCCGATGTTCATTGATGATGTAGGAGATGAGAGATTAGAAATTATTTTGGGGTTTTTGAGTTTCTTTGTTTTTTGGGTTTAAGTAATGAAGATGAATGAAATTGTTGAAAATTGAATCTCTTGTCAAATGTGAATCCCCTTATTAATTGTTGTTAATTGTTGAAAATGGTTATTGATTCTTTGATTTTATTAGAATTCTTAGTTTATTTATTGATTTTGGGGATGAATGGATAAAAGATAAAAATAATAAGAGTTGGAGATAAAAGAAATAAAGTTGGGGATGAAGAAGAAGAGAGAGATTGAAGATGAGAGTAAAAATGGAAGTGAAAAGTTTGAAAAGTGTGACATTATTAATTTGACTAGTTCTCCACGAGGACAAAGGTATTCTTCTTGGTCAAAGGTAATTTTGACCGTTATGTTAGTTAAATGTTAAGTTAGTATATTTTTATATCTAGTTTTGAAGTCCATGTACCATTATATTAGTAAAGTCAAAGTTCATGTACCATTAATGATTTTAAACCTTATTATTAATGAAATTCTTGATATTGACATAAATAGTTGACTAGAAATATAAAATATGACTAACAAAAACCAAAATAAATGACTATTTTATCATTGATATAACTAACCAAAAAATTCCAACTTGATTATAAGAAAAAAAAAAAAAAAAAAAAAAAAAGAAGAAGAAGAAGAAGAAGAAAATTCAATCTGTTTTTTTTTTTTTTTCTTTTTTCTTTTTTTTTTGAACAATTCAATCTGAATATTTCTTACAATAGGATTGTAATTTATTGCATAATTTAAAAAAGTTTATTCTATTCCTTAAATAATGTAAAATTCGACGCTCCACTAGCTTAGCCTTTCACCCAAAAGGAATAATAAAACAATTTAAACGGCTTCTCTATGTGGCCCAAAAACAAGCAGTGCAGGTTGTATAGCTGCAATTATCTGCTAATATAACAGCGCTATTGTAATTTGAAAAACGACAGACAAACCAGTACCTAGCATTATGCCTCCCGCAAAATCCAAGTCAACAGGTGACTTTGCGTGAGCCTATTTGTTTCTCTTGAAAGTTTCCACAACTGAACTAAGCTGTCGTTATCAATCATCACAGTAAACAACTGTCATTAATCAAATTTTAATTTAGACCAATCCAAACAGATTGATCAAAATAAAGTTTTGTTCTTTACAGGTAAAGCAGTGGCGGATTTGTGTTGGTATTTTTCTCCAAGACGTGTTTTTGAAGAATTTTTTTCTTTTAACAGTGGGCTAAGTTTTCAGGCCTAAAAAGTCCTCATTTTTATATACGTGGTTGGCTTTTCTCCTTTGTCCAGTATCTTCTCTCCCCCCACCGCGTTTTCTCACTCTAAACACTGCTATTTTGAGCCAGCCTAGAAACCAAGAAACCACACTGATCATCAGGAGTTCACACAATCAAATTCAAGAAATGCGTTTTCTTTTGCTTCCCATTATGAGAAATCTCACCCATTTCGCCATTCTGCTTCTTTTTCTGCTTTCTTGCACCAGCTTCACTGAAACAGGTTGGTAATTTTTTTTTTCTTGGTTTTGATTTTTAAATGGATTTTGTGATTGATTGATGGGTTTCCGTACATGATGAATATGGAAAAGTTGTTCCTTGAATTTGATTAATGGAGAAGAAAATTTTTCTTTTTGGGTCTGTATGTTCACGCTACGGTGTCGTTTTTGCTACTTTTTGCTGTTTGGATTGATGGGTTTTTAGCTTTTTTGTGAAATTAGACGTTTGCTTTTAGTTTATATCAAGCCTGCATGAGATATTGTTATGCAAAGAGAATTGGAACAGTGATATTTGAAAGATACAATAAGATATATATTGGCTAACATAGTTTGTAGGAATCCTGATCCATTTGTATGGCTAAAACACAATGAGCTGATTAATTAATTTGCAAAATAGGGGGTAGATCAATTGTTTGGAGTTTCTTAATGATTTTCTTTATATGGATATTTATCATCATTTGTTTTTAGAGGGTAATCAGAAGGTGAAAATTGATGGTTTGCTGTGATTTTCTTCTTTTAACTGTAATCTAAGTGTTGAAGTTGGTTGACTCAATTGCAAGATGAACAAATTGAGATAAATGAAAGGTAAATGCAACATTTAAGTATCCGTAAGTTTCCCTTGAAGCAGTCTATCCTTAGGATTTGAGTAGTATGTGCTGCAAACTTAATATTAAATAAAACGTAAATCTTCTTTGTGTACCTGTTGCCCTAGCCGTGATATTTGAAAATTCGAGCTCTTGTTCCTTTTTGGGTATCTATGGAAGTAAGAACCGGAGTTGCTGTATGTAATTTTGAATCTATAGTTCATGTTTTGTTTTGATCTTCTTCTGATACAATTACTGGTTGTTTGTTTCAACAGAGGCGTATGATGCTCTTGACCCAACTGGAAATATCACAATCAAATGGGATATTATTAGCTGGACACCTGATGGCTATGTTGTAAGTTTTAGTTCAATTCAATTTCTTTGCTTAGTTTTGTGTGTTCAAAATCAGTTTTGACACTTCAAGTAAATGGATAGGCTGTTGTTACAATGTACAATTTCCAACAATATCGTCATATTCAAGCGCCCGGGTGGACATTAGGATGGACATGGGCAAAAAAGGAGGTAATATGGAGCATGGTGGGAGGGCAAGCAACAGAACAGGGAGACTGTTCGAAATTCAAAGGAAACGTTCCACATTGTTGTAAGAAAAGTCCAAAAGTAGTGGATTTGTTGCCTGGAACTCCTTACAATCAGCAAATTGCCAATTGCTGCAAAGGCGGTGTAATCACTTCATGGGGACAAGATCCTTCCAAAGCTGTTAGCGCATTTCAGCTTAGTGTAGGTTCTGCTGGAACATCCAACAAAACAGTCCGGGTGCCTAAAAACTTCACTTTGATGGGACCAGGACCTGGGTATACATGTGGGCCGGGCAAAATTGTTAGACCAAGTAAATTTTTTACTAATGATAAGAGGAGAGTCACTCAAGCTTTGAGTAAGTGAATCAATGAAAACTATATATGTCTTTGTTTTTCTTTTTCCTTTTCAAATCATCCAAATTTGATAGTAGTTCACAGATGAGTTTCTTACACTTATGTTTGAATTGCGGAGAAGTAAGTGTATGTTGATTATTTTCTTGCAGTGACCTGGAATGTTACGTGCACATACTCCCAATTTCTAGCTCAAAAGACTCCTACTTGCTGTGTATCGCTCTCATCTTTTTACAACGACACAATCGTTCCCTGCCCGACATGTTCTTGTAGCTGCCAAAGCAACAATACTCTGCCAGGGGGTTGCGTAGAGTGAGTTCTTTAATGGAATAACATTCTTCTTTCTTCTATGATTAGAACTTTTGTGTTCCTTTGAGATACTGCACATGTTGTTCCGTTTCTTTTAAGTATACACACAACTCATGATTCTTATATTGTTTTTCACTTTGCAGTCCAAATGAGCCACATCTAGCTTCGGTTGTTTCTAGCTTAGGGAAAAACAACCTTGCGCCTCTTGTCCGATGCACAAGTCATATGTGTCCAGTCAGAATTCACTGGCATGTTAAGCTCAACTACAGAGAGTACTGGCGGGTGAAGGTCACAATTACAAATTTCAACTATAATATGAACTATTCACAATGGAACCTAGTTGTTCAACATCCCAACTTCGACAATCTGACCCAGATTTTCAGCTTTAATTACAAATCTATAAATCCTTATGGAGCTATAAGTAAGTAAACCTTCCCTTTTTGAATTAGGATCCGTGTCCCCATTTCTTTTATCCGATGAGGGAATGATGAATTAATGACTGACATTTATATGTTGAACTTTGACAACAGATGATACAGCCTTGTTATGGGGAGTTCAGTTCTACAATGATTTACTGATGCAAGCTGGTCCTTCTGGTAACGTTCAGACAGAGATGCTTTTCCAGAAGGATCAGGCGACATTTACCTTTGAGAAGGGTTGGGCTTTCCCTCGAAGGGTCTATTTTAATGGTGATAATTGTGTGATGCCACCTCCAGATGCCTATCCATCACTGCCAAATGCCAGTCCCCACAAGCTCAGTATGCCACTTGTGCTAATAATGAGCTTGTTCTCTGCACTGGCTTTCTTACACAGATTTGTCTGAGCTCTCATACGTTCTCTTCAAGACACCATAACCATAACCCAACATTGACGACCGAAGCCGATTTTTGGTTAGTTATTTTGTCAGGCATCTTGCAATTAATGTAAGAGGTTCCAGGGTAAAGCTTTTGTTTAATGGGTTTTAGGGGTTTGGTTTTGGTACTAGTTTCAATTTGTAGTAGCTATCTTCTCTCTTCTTGTTCTTGTATGTTCTTTCTCTTCTCATCTTCCGTGTAGATTTTTGTCCGCCTTTTCTAATGTAAAAAGAAATTAGGGAATGATCAGAGCCTTTGACAGAGAATCATAGTTATTTTCTCACTGTTTGTATTACTTTCTTCATTTTTTTTTTCCTTTTTTATTTTGCTTATAAATTGTGGCTCAATCCTGTATACTGAAGATTACAGGTTGGACAAAAAAGTACTGAATTTTAAGTGTTGAACATTATAAATGGATGTTAATACTATTATAGCCTCTAGATTCTGTTTGAATAAGAGAGCAGGGATTCATATACAGAATTACAGAAGAAAGAACTGTAAAAGCAATGCAGAAACTAGCATTGAAAAGGATAGCAGAGATTGATGTGCAGAATTTGGCAGAAATGGGTATGTATCTGGTGGAGGTAGTATGCACTCGTCTCCATTGAAGTAGACTTTCCTCGGAAACGCCCATCCCTGCTTGAAGGTGAAGGTGTTCTCATCCTTCTGCAGAAGTACTTCTGACTGAACATTTCCTGATGGCCCTGCTTGCATTAACACATCATTGTAATATTTCATCCCGGAGAACAACCCCGTATCATCTGTATACAACATAACAGCACCGTTAGCTGAAAATCTTGTATACAACATAACAGCTCCGTTAGCTGAAAATCTTGGTACGATACGAGAGAGCAAAGTTTTAGGACTCACTTATTGACTTGTAAGGAATGAGAGGGTGATAGTTGAAGCTGAAAACTTGTGTTACATTGTTGAGATTCGGATGCTGGATAACAAGCGACCAAAGAGAATAGTTCATCCTATAGTCGAAATTTACTATCGCAATCTTCACTCGCCAGTACTCCTTGTAGTTGATCTTGACATGCCAGTGAACTCGAATTGGGCACATATGGTGTGTGCATTGTAGAAGAGGAGTGGTGTCGTTCGTTATGTTCTTCGTATTTACCAGCTGAAGAATTTTCGAATCACGACTGCATCCACATGGATTCACTTGTATGGTTTCAATATCCGAAGGAAATGTCTAATATACTAGTCAAGATTACGAAAATGGAAGCTCACTTGACACAAGTGTTATTGTTTTGGCAACCACAGGCACAGGTAGGGCAGCGAGTGATTTCCTGACTGTAGAAAGAGGAGAAGGAGACGCAACAATTCGGGTTTTTCCTAGCCATGAACTGTGAGTATGTGCATGTTACATTCCAAGTCACTGCAGAGAATACAAGTAACATACGAATCAAAATGACTGTCAAATTATACTACTAACCCAAAAAAGAACCAGAAAGCAAGTTACAGAGGGCTTGAGTAGTTCGGCGGGCGTCAGGAGTGAGGAACTTGGAGGGAGGCACAAGTTTAGCAGGGCCACAGGTATATCCCGGACCGGGACCGAGCAGGGTGAAATTCTTGGGAATTTTGACAGTCTTATTAGTAGTACCAGATAAACCAACTGTAATCTGAAACTGGGAAATAGAAGCTGAGAGATCTTGGCCCCAGGCTGAGACCTCTCCGCCTTTGCAGCAATTGGCAAAACGTTGGTTAAAAGGAGCAGTAGGAAGCAAATCGACAACAGTTGGATTTCTCTTGCAGGAATGAGGAATGTTGGCTTTAAACTTGGAGCAATCTCCTTGTTCTGTAGCTTCAGCACCAAGCATTGACCATATTACTTCTTTCTTCTTCCATGCCCATCCTATTTTCCATCCTGGGCTTATTATATGCCTGAATGTCTGGAAATTTGTGAGTGTCACTGTTGCCTGCAAATCAAGACTCTGAATATGTTTATGATAATTCTTTTTTATAAGTTATATATTATGAGTTATGAATATAAATATATATATATATATATAGTGGATGAATGATCTTTACTCACTACATAACCGTCTACAGTCCAAGACATGATATCCCATCTGATTGTCACATTTCCAGTTGGATCCAGAGGATCATATGCATCTGCAAGCACAACCCAAAAGCCAAGAAATTTTATAAAAAATAAGAAATTGAAATAAAAACAAAAGTGCATCTCTTTAGATTGCTTCACCTGCATAGGAAAAAAGAACCACAGAGAATAAAACTGTAGAGATATATCGCATGGTTCGAAGAGTTTTCCAATCGGGTTCAAGAAATTATGGTATATTAGTGTTAAGGAAATTGCTCAATTGCTAGTTGTTAGTTCATATTATATATATTGGGTTGCTGAATTTAAATTTCTTTCTCTTTCAATAGGTGAGAAGTGGCGGGGGAAATTCGTGTCGAGCATAACATATCAGCTGTTTTGTTTTTGGTGAAATAGTAGAAATTTTGTTATTTTTGGAAGTAAAATTTTAATGCTATTGAGAGCTGAAGTGAAGAAATTGTAAATACAGATATTAAATGGAAGCAATGTGGTTAAGCATCGGAATGTATGTTGAAAGGCGTACAGTTACCTAAGAAGGCAAATTGAGGAGGATTGATTTTGTTGACGAAAATGCTAAATCCCAATCTTATATTTTCAGAGAAGGATACGCCACCTTATCCTAAATCCTCATTTCAACTAATTCATCTCAAGGTAAATTGCAAAAAAAAAAAAAAAAAAAAAAAAAAATCTTGTAGCTTCACTTTTTTGCAAATAAAGGGCTGTAGTTTTTTTTTTAAAAAAAAATGAAGATTGTATTTTAAAATGTTAACAAAAAAAGGACAACTTAAATTAAATCATGATATTAGATAAGATATTCTTATTCATTTCAAAAATTTTCAAAATTTATCATTAATGTCTATTGTATTTTTATTAATCAACTTGAAAATTTTGAGTTCAAAATGAACAAGAATACCTTATGTAATATCATGATTTAGTTTTAGTTGTCCTTTTTTTATTAACATTTTAAAATACAATCCTCATTTTTTAATAAAAAAACCACCGTCCTTTATTTGCAAAAAAAAAAAAGTGAAACCATAAAGTTATTTTTTGTAATTTGCCCTTCATTTTAATAAACCAAATAGGGCTAAACTAGTTTCATTATTTGTTTTATCTATTGGGTCATTAACCTCCATTTCAATTCTTCACATATAGGTTGTTCAACTTTGTATTATTGTACTATTAAATCTGAGTTAAAAAAAAAAGTCATTGATACTTTTAAATATGTGATTTCTAATTCTGTTCACTCTTGTAAATTCTAAAAGTGTTATCAAAGTAAACGGTTAAGAACTAATATAAAATAAGAGTTCCGATAATAATTAATTGCATTGAGTGGAAGGACCACAAGTGTTATCTTGTTGTTTTAACACATTTTGTATAGTTGGACAAGTGAGAAACCTAACTTCAAACCTAGCATGATAACAATTTTGATACTAGTATGGGGTTGCTCCATGAAAAGTTGTAGGGAAAAATCCTGCAATTAATATGTTCTTTTAGCTCACCATTGATCTTGGTTAAGCATTTATAGTTTTTAATCTATTCGATAACATGATTTTAAAGAATAAATTAAGTTAAAACAATCACAATTTAGTAGGTCCAAATATATTGAATTTAAAATTTTAAATTGAATACTATAAAAAATAATATTCTAAATTTTCATATGAGAAATAAAAAGTACTTATCAATATATTTATTCTCAAAAACATTCAGGAAAATAGTTTTTATAATATAAAAAACCTTATATCTTTATTTTCATTATCTATTCAACAATTTTATTCATTAATTTCAACGTTTATAATATTCAATACATATAATTCAGCATTTATTTCTTTCATCAAACAAAGGCACTGTGTTGAATCAAATGACGTCTTGATCCCTTGAGCCGTTGCAATAAAATCTTCAAATGCATTGACATCTTATATATATATATATATATATATTTTTCAAATGCCACCTTTTTTTTATATTAGTTTTTGCAACGTAAATTTATTTCTATAAAATGCAAATAAAAGTAAATTTCCGAAGGATATAATTTCCATTTATCACATTATTCATACATAATATTTTTTTTTTAAATTAATGATAAGGAAAAAGGAATACATGCCTACAAGCCAAGAGATTTTACTATGGACTGGGTCCACCGTGGTCCGCATCGTTGGATGTTTGACATATTATTATAGTTATGGACATGTCATATATCAAACAATACGGACCACATGAAACCGGTCCATATTAGAAATTTTCAAGCAAGCCCAAGAGCCAAGCCACATATCCAGTATAACGAACTCAACATTGAGAGGCCCACTCAAGGACAAAATGGTATTTACTTATATGTTTATTTGTTATTTATCTTGTTTTTTGTTTGTGGATTACTCCTTTGGAAAAGTCAACAAAAAAGAATAATAAAATTAATAAGCATAGATTTTTCTTAGTAAAAATTTGAAAAAACTATGAGCAACATAAATATTAATGAATACCAGTTTTGAATTCAAAACAGTATGTATATGTATAAAAGTCAAAGTCACTAGATAACGACTTAAATAGCTTTTGCCAATAGTTCATTGGAGAATTAAGAAATTTTCCCATTTTTGCCTCCAAATTTATCTATTTAATATTTCAATTTTATCAACGTTTGCAAACAATTAACCAACACCGGGAAAACTTTAAAATACTTGGTCCACCATGTCATTCTTGCATGACTGCGTTAAACCGATAATTTGAAGCCACATCACATATGTTAAATCTAGAATTTGGAATTTAGAATTGTAAATTTATATTTTAGAGTTTATATCTAAAAATAATTTAAAAATAATTAAGTAATTAGATGACGTAACTTTTTTATTAGTTTAAAAGTAAATCGTATTATAAAATTTCTCAGAATTGCCGACCAAAAAAACTTGTATCGGAAAGTAGAAATTAATCATAAAAGTTGATAGCCGTCAAGTAGCTTTAAGTTTATTAAAAATTGAGATTCAAGGTTACCAAAACAAGAGGCCAAAGCCCCTAGCTTCATGTAATAAAGTCAATTTGCCCACTGAAATATTTACATTAATATTCCTTTGTCTGAGTTGGCTGCTGTAACAACACTATATATATTTCCAAATATTTAACTTCTCTAATACTACACAGAAAATCCAAATAAAATTACAAAATTATCTGCCTTGAGTTGCTATATTATTGTTCTGTCTTAAGTCTTGTAATGGGGCGTTGGTTGAAGCCAGAGGTAAGCAGCCATTATTGCTTTCAATTTGCAAACATATATCTGTTGGGCTCTTTTTTTTCTGACCCATGAGAAGAGCCCAAAGAGGGTTTTTGACCCAACAATATTACCATGGGTATATGAGGGGAAGCAAGGAGTAGTTTGGGTGAGTGAGAGCCTCCAAATTTGAAAGAAAAGAGAGAACAAAATCTGCATGTTATTCCATTCGCCCAGATTCACATTTTCTTCATTTGCCGGAGATTGAACCGTTAGATCGCCGTGAAATTTTAACAGCATCTTCCAGACATCTGGTTCTTGATTCTGAACGGTGGAGATCGGGTTCTGAGGTCCGGAAGAGAAGGTCGGGTATGGGCAGAAACAGATGGAGTTTTTGAGGTTTCTTTGCTTGCTCTTTCTTTCTTCCTTTATTTTCATACACTTTGATGATGTTTGCCAAGTGTGTGATGTTGATTATTGTATACCTCTAGATTATCTAGGGAGGACTTTGTATTTTGCCCATTATTGTTGATAGTGGAAGATTTAAGCGGCCTAAGGGTCCCGTGGTTTTTACTTCTCACATCGAGGGGATTTTCCACGTAAAATTCTTGTGTTTGTTCTTGTTTGATGCTTCAAACTTGGCTGGTTATTGCTCTATTTGTCAGTTAGTTTCCTCATAGATTCATTCAAGTGGGAAAGTGATCTAACAGAGTAGCTATTCCGCATTTGTTGTATATCTGTTGGTTAGATATTTTGGCATTTGTTCATTACTCTCCTATGAACTAACAACTTTAGCTTTATCCATGTTGAATCTGCAAAGCACCTTTTCAATGTACTTTTCTTGTGACATATGCAATTTCTTGGTAGCCCTATCTCGAGTAATGTTGATGCCAAGAATCTTTCTTGCTGGCCCCAAGTCCTTCATAGCAAAAGACTTACTCAAATGCTGTTTCAATTGGGCAATTCTTCTAACATTCTTGCCAATAATCAACATGTCATCAACATACAATAGTAGAATGGTTAATTTAAATGGTTCTAATTATCATGTTTGGAAAGGAAAAATGGAGGACCTTCTTTATGTGAAGGAATATTATGAGCCAGTGTTTACAGAAAATAAGCCCGATAGTTTTGAAGCTGTAGCATGGAAAATTTTGCATAGGCAGGTCTGTGGTTATATCCGGCAATGGGTAGATGATAATGTCTTAAACCATATTAGTGGTGAGACAGATGCACGTGTACTGTGGAACAAGCTTGAACAATTGTATGCCCGAAAGACAGGAAATAACAAGCTGTTCTTGATCAAGCAGATGATGAACTTGAAGTATCAAGATGGAACTTTTATGTCAGATCACTTGAATGCCTTCCAAGGGATCATAAATCAACTTGAAGGAATGGGTATCAAGTTTGAGGATGAGGTACAAGCTTTATGGGTTCTTGGTACATTACCGGATTCTTGGGAGACGTTTAGGACGTCATTGTCTAACTCCGCACCAGATGGGATCATTACCATGGAATTGGCTAAGGGTAGTGTTCTGAATGAAGAGATTAGAAGAAAGTCACAGGGTTCCTCCTCTTCACAGTCAGAAGTCTTAGTCACTGAAAGGCGGGGAAGAAGTCAGAGTAAAGGTCCGAGTAACAGAGGTAATCATTGCAGTAGTTCTAAGGGCAAGTATGCTACTATTGAGTGCTACCATTGTGGTAAAATGGGGCATACTAGAAATGTCTGCAGGAAGTTGAAGAAAGAAAAGAAGAAGGGTACACAAAACAACAATCAGAAAAAGGATGACAATGGAAATGAAAATGCTGTGGTTAATGCTACCACTGATAATTACCTGATTTGTTGTGATTGTGACATCGTTAATCTTGCACATGATGAGTCGAGTTGGGTGATTGATAGTGGTGCTTCATGTCATGTTACATCACGAAAGGATTATTTCTCATCTTACACTGCAGGTGATTTTGGTGATGTACAGATGGGAAATAATGGACTATCAAAGGCTGTTGGTATTGGAGAAGTCTGTTTGAAGTTTGATACTGGGATGGAGTTGGTTTTGCATGATGTGAAACATGTTCCTGATATGAGATTGAGTTTGATTTCTACAGGCTTGCTTGATGATGATGGATATCACAATAGCTTTGGTAGTGGACAGTGGAAACTCACTCGAGGCTCTTTAATTGTGGCAAGGGGTAGCAGACATTCAAAGTTGTACACAGTGCATCCAAAAATCTCCAAGAGCATTGTTAATGCCGTAGAGAATGCTGATGGTATTGATTTGTGGCATAAGAGACTTGCCCATATGAGTGAAAAGGGTATGTCTATATTGTCAAAGAAGAAGTTGTTGTCTGGTGTGCAAGAGATTCACTTGAAGAAATGTTCAGACTGTTTGGCGGGCAAACAAACTAGAGTCTCTTTTAAAAGCCATCCTCCTTCTAGGAAGGAGAACATACTTGATTTGGTGCACTCCGATGTTTGTGGTCCTATGTCTACTAGGACACTTGGTGGTTCCCTTTATTTTGTCACATTCATCGATGATCATTCAAGGAAGATATGGGTTTGCACCTTGAAGACTAAGGATCAAGTATTAGATGCATTCAAGCAGTTTCATGCCCTAGTTGAGAGACAGACTGGGAAAAAGCTCAAGTGTATCCGGACAGATAATGGAGGCGAATATATAGGTCCATTTGATGCTTATTGTAGACAACAAGGTATTCAGCACCAAAAGACTCCCCCAAAGACCCCACAACTGAATGGTATAGCAGAGCGGACGAACAGAACATTGTGCGAACGAGTCAGATGTGTGCTATCACATGCAGGATTGCCTAGATCGTTTTGGGGTGAGGCACTAGATACTGTTGTGCATATTTTAAATCTAACCCCATGTGTTCCTTTGCATTTCGATGTTCCTAACAGGGTTTGGAGCGGCAAAGATGTCTCTTATAATCACTTGCGTGTCTTTGGATGTAAAGCTTTTGTGCATATTCCCAAAGATGAGAGATCAAAGCTCGATGTGAAGACTAGACAATGTGTGTTCATTGGTTATGGACATGATGACATGGGTTACAAGCTGTATGATCCAATTGCAAAGAAAATTGTGAGAAGCCGAGATGTTATATTCATGGAAGATCAGAATCTGAAAGATGTTGAGAAAGCAGAACTAGTTCCTCAACACATTGATGATCTTCTAGAGAAGCCTGAGATAGTTCCTCAGCATCAAAATAACCCGATTGATTTGGATCCAGTCATCCCTCGGCATGTAGACACACAGACAGAAGATGAGGATCAGAATGCTGATCAACATGGTATTGATGATGTTGATGCTCCACAAGAAGTTGAAATGGATGAGATTGTCCATGAAGAATTACCAGTACCAGATGTACTACCATTTACTCCACTTAGGCGGTCTGTTAGAGATCGTCATCCTTCTACACGATATTCTGCTGATGAGTATGTGTTGTTGACTGATGGGGGAGAACCTGAAAGTTATGCAGAAGCTATGGAAGATGAGCATAAGAAGAAGTGGGTTGATGCCATGCAAGATGAGATGAAATCCTTGTATGAGAACAACACTTTTGAGTTGGTGAAGTTGCCTAAAGGTAAGAGAGCTTTGAAGAATAAGTGGGTGTACAAAGTGAAGCAAGATGAGAACTCTTCGCAGCCACGGTACAAAGCCAGATTAGTGGTCAAAGGATTTAGTCAGAAGAAAGGCATTGACTTTGATGAGATTTTCTCTCCAGTAGTGAAAATGGCTTCTATTCGTGTTGCTCTTGGTCTAACGGCTAGCCTTGATTTGGAGGTTGAGCAGATGGATGTCAAGACTGCTTTTCTCCACGGTGACTTAGACAAGGAGATTTACATGGAGCAGCCTGAAGGTTTTCAGATGAAAGGAAAAGAGGAGTATGTGTGTAGACTTCAGAAAAGTCTATACGGTTTGAAGCAAGCACCAAGACAGTGGTATAAGAAGTTTGAGTCTGTTATGGGGGAGCAAGGCTACCGGAAGACTACCTCTGATCACTGTGTCTTTGTTCAGAGGTTTGGCAGTGATGATTTTATCATTCTACTATTGTATGTTGATGACATGTTGATTATTGGCAAGAATGTTAGAAGAATTGCCCAATTGAAACAGCATTTGAGTAAGTCTTTTGCTATGAAGGACTTGGGGCCAGCAAGAAAGATTCTTGGCATCAACATTACTCGAGATAGGGCTACCAAGAAATTGCATATGTCACAAGAAAAGTACATTGAAAAGGTGCTTTGCAGATTCAACATGGATAAAGCTAAAGTTGTTAGTTCACCTCTCACTACCAACTTTAAGCTAACTGAAAAAGATTGCCCTTCTACTGAGAAAGAAAAAGAAGAGATGGAGAGAGTTCCATATGCCTCAGCCGTAGGAAGCTTAATGTATGCCATGGTGTGTACACGGCCTGATATAGCTCATGCAGTTGGTGTTGTTAGCCGTTTTCTATCAAATCCGGGTAGGAAGCATTGGGAAGCAGTTAAGTGGATATTTAGATATCTTCGAGGTTCTTCCAAATTGGGTCTTACATTTGGAAATGAGAAGCCAGTGCTTGTTGGATACACGGATTCTGATATGGCGGGAGACAAAGATAGCTATAAGTCCACTTCTGGATATTTGATGACCTTTGCAGGGGGAGCTGTTTCATGGCAATCAAGATTGCAAAAGTGTGTTGCACTTTCTACAACAGAGGCAGAGTATATAGCAGCAACGGAAGCAGGTAAGGAGATGCTATGGTTGAAAAGGTTTGTGCAAGAGCTTGGTTTCAAGCAACAGCGCTATGTGGTGCTTTGTGATAACCAAAGCGCGATTCATCTTGCCAGAAACTCCACTTACCACAAGAAGACAAAGCATATTGATGTTAGGTATCATTGGATTAGAGATGCTCTTGAAGAGGGTCAATTTGAACTTGGAAAGGTTCATACCTATGATAACGGTTCCGATATGTTAACAAAGGCTTTAGCTAGGGAAAAGCTAAAGGTGTGTTGCTCTATCGCCGGGATGGCGATCTCTTCTTCATAGTCAGAAAGGGGGAGATTTGTTGGGCTCTTTTTTTTCTGACCCATGAGAAGAGCCCAAAGAGGGTTTTTGACCCAACAATATTACCATGGGTATATGAGGGGAAGCAAGGAGTAGTTTGGGTGAGTGAGAGCCTCCAAATTTGAAAGAAAAGAGAGAACAAAATCTGCATGTTATTCCATTCGCCCAGATTCACATTTTCTTCATTTGCCGGAGATTGAACCGTTAGATCGCCGTGAAATTTTAACAGCATCTTCCAGACATCTGGTTCTTGATTCTGAACGGTGGAGATCGGGTTCTGAGGTCCGGAAGAGAAGGTCGGGTATGGGCAGAAACAGATGGAGTTTTTGAGGTTTCTTTGCTTGCTCTTTCTTTCTTCCTTTATTTTCATACACTTTGATGATGTTTGCCAAGTGTGTGATGTTGATTATTGTATACCTCTAGATTATCTAGGGAGGACTTTGTATTTTGCCCATTATTGTTGATAGTGGAAGATTTAAGCGGCCTAAGGGTCCCGTGGTTTTTACTTCTCACATCGAGGGGATTTTCCACGTAAAATTCTTGTGTTTGTTCTTGTTTGATGCTTCAAACTTGGCTGGTTATTGCTCTATTTGTCAGTTAGTTTCCTCATAGATTCATTCAAGTGGGAAAGTGATCTAACAGAGTAGCTATTCCGCATTTGTTGTATATCTGTTGGTTAGATATTTTGGCATTTGTTCATTACTTTCCTATCAATATCCTGTCCACAGATTAAAAATTAGGGTACAAATTAGTAATTGCAATTCCGTCTTAATTAAACTTGTAGTATTAGAGATAATAAAGCAGTTCTTTAAACGTTTAATTATAAGATAATAAATTATTGTATTTGTAGGTGTATCCATTGGTTGCTGCAATGTCATTTGTTGGAGGTATGCTGGTCTTCTCACTCTCAAGACATGCTATCACAAATCCTGATGTCAGGTAATTAATTTTAAAATCTAAGTGAATCAATTATGATTCTCAAGTAATTAATTAATTAATTAATTTACAGGATAAACAAAAGCAAACGGAAAACAGCAGTGCTGGAAAATAGAGAAGAAGGGGAGAAATATGCAGAGCATAGCCTCCGAAAATTCCTGAGAACTCGCCCACCAGAAATTATGCCTGCCATCAACACTTTCTTCTCTAAGGATAATTAATTAGATAATTCACCAAACATGGAAATACTTTTGTTTATAATTTATGTGCTTCAATGTATGTAGTCTTTTTAGTATTGTAAATTACACACAAGTACTATCTGTTTCATGAATAAGTAAAATAATATCGATTCAATCTTTCAATCTACAGGGTTAGGATATATTATTGAGAACAAATAAAAATTTAATGTAAAATTGTTCGGCAAATATTGGCCAGAGCATGGTGAGTGATGTCATAATGTCATATAAAGTGTAGCCTTAAGAAATATGGATTTTGCAGTTGGTCTTAAGATCAATTTTTCAACACATTGAGTACATTATTTTTCTACCTGGATTGTGGAAAGTAAAAAACTATGAATATCACTGGAGAATCTGAATTATACTTTTTACGAACGCATGTTTATAGCTACAGATGTTAAATCATTCTCTCAATTTAGTCTCATATGTTTATAAAAATTTACACACCAGTTAATAGATATTACAATCCACACGAAATAAATGTGTCAAGTTTGACGTTAATACTATTAAAATAGAAACATCATGTACTTAATGTGTTGAAAAATTTATGAGGGCCAACTGTGAAATCTATAAAAAAAAATTTAGGGGATTTTACTTTAATTAAATGATGACAATAAGTTATATGGCGGAAAGAAAACGGTACCTAGAGCATTTCCAATGATTAATTTTGACATGGTTTTTGTGTCAGCAAAAATTAGTTGTATTGATGGAGAAAAAGCACAAAGTGGGTTTTATATAAAAAAAAAAAAAAACAGTTGTGCAAAATATTACTATCGCTTGTGTCAGAATATTAGCTTTTGAGAGTTTTATTGAATATAAAAATACAAAGTGATGATGAGGTGAGACCATTTAAAAAGTGTTTTTCAGAATTTTATTATCGGAGAGAAAAGTGTTTTTTTTTTTTTTTTTTTGAAATTGTTATAAATTGAAGAGGCTGAGGATTGAACCCATAACAAAAACCTAATAATATAGATTGGTGGAGAGAAAAATGTATTTAAAAGTAGATTGGTGAGAAGTATATTAAAATAATACAAATAATAGTTGAAAGGGTATCAACTTGAAGATGCTTTAACGCTGTTTTTGTTAACGCCATTTTGTCATTCAATTGAATATTAAATTATATATAACAAGCAAAGATAATCTTTTACCCAACTTAAATTTATTGATTAGTGATCGAATATTCCATATAAATATATCCGAAACCATAATTTCTTGTGATTTTAGTTTCCAAACCTAAAGTACGAAAAAATTTATTTAATTTATGATTTGCTGAAGCAAATTTTTTAAAGTATGGTTGAAGAGAACAATTCTAATTAATTAAGTAACCCAAATTTTGTACTCTTTATAAGATTAAACGTTAGCAACTAAAACTGCTGATATGTGAAACTTATTGAAGTTTTATATCACTCAAGAAAAATCAGAATCGACAAATACGCAAAATCATTGAACTAATTTTGGACAAAACAACAAACATTCTCGTTGGGAATTGCCTACAGTATATATTGTTGATTTTGTATGATTAATACATAATTAATTATCCCCATAATCTACGGGCAAAATCAAGCTAGCTAAGGGATCCATCGATAATGGAAGATTAATTGAAAGTATTGATCAAACAAAGATTTATGTATTCAAATATATATATATATATATATATATTGGTGTAATTTGTCCAAATTTCATAAATTTTGGAGTTGAAAAATACTACAAAAAGGGACCAATTTCAAAATACAAAAGCAAAATGTTAAATTTATACATAAACAATTACCCTTGGAAGTCTTTAACACACTTTCCTATGGATATTTTAAAAAAGACTTGTGTGTCGTAACATGTATGTATATGCTTTTATCCAAAAATTAATTAATTAATTAATTAATGTATTCTATGATTGGATGGCCAAACGAAACCCATCACCAATATTGTTGATTTTCCCACATTTCATTCCTCCTTATATACAGCTCAACATTCATTGAAGTTGCCTCTGTTTACTCCGCCAAAAAAAAAAAAAAAACAGAACATATATAATTCCATTTCTACACACATATATATAGGCTAGCATTTGAATGTATTCATTCTTGATTCAGTTCATAGATTAAGAATTGTTTTTGGTTTAATGGGCATGATTTCTCAAATTTTGATTTTGATTTTGATTTTGATAAGTGCGTCATTACTTTTTGGTACAGTTGCTGCAGCTTGCTCTAATGGACAGTGCAGGGTTTGTGTTTTCCTTGTTTAATTTATTTTATCCGAGATTACTATTTGCTTATTGAGAAATTTCTTTTTTTTTTTTTATAATGTTAATTAGTTATTAGATGAATGCTCGTCCGATCAAGATTGTGAAGTTGGATTGTATTGTTTCTCTTGTCCACAAGGATTTTCAGGCTCCAGATGTGTAAGATCAACCGTCTCTGACCAATTTAAGCTTCTGGTACTTTCATATCTCTCTCTTATTTAATAATTTTTTTTAATAAGGTTCTAAAATAACTTTAATAATCTGTCAACGAAGTTAAGTTTTATCCTAACATATAAAATGAGTCAATTGAAAGTGTAACGTTATTAAGTAGAACAAATTATGTTAATCACTAACCTTTTTTTCTTTCATAATAAAGTCTCGGCAACCAGAATTTATAATTAGTTGTAGAAAAGTTTAAGGATTATAAGTAATTGTAATTTTAAATTTTTCAATATTCATAATTAAGTAGTCATGTTGGATAATCCTAAGCCGTTAGTTCATCCATTTTGTATTTGGGGATAAAAATGTAACTTTCCTACTATCATAAAAATGATTTTTTAAACCTTTGTTTTTTTTTTTTTTAAGTTGATGATCTGCTCACCAAGCTAGATTTTGTATTTTACCTAATGAAACATGAATTGCATCCACTTGGCAGTTTCCAACTTTTTAGGTTGGCCTAAAAACAACCAGACATATTGATTTGTACTAATGTCTTATTTATCTTTCGTTTTTTTATCACAATCAATGAAACGAATTTTAATTATGTTTACCAATTTAAAAGATAAGAATTGAACCACAAATTAACAACCTTGATTTGATTTGTTTACAAATATGTAATGTCATGTTTTTTATATGATAATAATACATTCATTAATTTTTATAATTACCCTTTTACCCTTTTATCACATCTTATACTCCTCATTTATATCATACTGACAATCGAACCTAAAATCTCAAACATATATGATTAACTCAATGAAATACTATATATATATATATATATATATATATATATATATATATATATATATTGAGTTGAAAAATAAAAAAAAAAAGTATTAATTCTAAAATTCAAATAGAATTTCTCTTTGGTATTGGCGTGCAGAATTGCAAATGAGCAATGGGAAACGTAAATTAGGACTCAATTTAGATGGGTTAAAGAATTTATATATAAACGAAATATAATTAGAGTAATTAAGGGTATTAATCATATGTTGATGTTGACAGAATAATTCGCTGCCATTGAACAAATATTCATTTTTGACAAGTCACAATGCATATGCAATAGATGGGTATCCTTCCCGTACTGGAGTTCCCCGAGTCACCTTTACCAATCAAGAAGATACCGTCACTCAACAGCTCAACGTACCTTTCTTTAATTCCCACTGCTTAATTAATTCTATCATTATTAATTCTAATTAAATCCTTAATTGGAACATCAAATTAATGAATTTTGTTCTGTGAATTGCTGTTGTGCAGAATGGAGCTAGAGCTCTGATGCTCGACACTTATGATTTTCGTGGAGACATATGGCTCTGCCATTCATTTAAAGGACAATGTTATGATTACACTGCATTTGTATGTTACACCACCACAATCAACTTTAAATATCAATTTCATACTTCAATTTATTAATTTTTATTAAATCAGTCCAAAATGATAGGTATCAACATAAAAAAAAAATTGATAGGTGTCGTATACTGACACTTACTATTTTTAGAATGAATTGACTAAACGTATTAAATGGGTACTTAAAATTTATTTTGGACCAAATTAATCCTACAAGATAAGTTTAGGAAGGATTACAACTCTTCAACTATGACAAATACAAAAGAAATTTGCCATAAAACTTTAATTTATCTCACAAAACTCCTCATAGTTTGACTTTTGTTCTTTCTATTGTCCTTTTAACTGGAATCCACTGAACTCATTCGCCGGAAGTTGTATATAAAAATCACCAATTATTTGACCTATAAGAATAAAGGGAGTAAACTGAAATTTATTTATTTTATTCATGTTCAAAGTGTAAAAATATAGATAATCTTATATGCAATTGACATTTCCATTGAACGGATTTGGTGGATTCCAACCAAGAAGACAAGAAAAGAAACAAATTAATGTCGTCCAATTGAGAAGAGTTTTGCATTACAAATTAAGTTTTATGGTAAAACTGTTCCATTTTTTACAGTTGAAGGACCATAGCATTTGATTTGCTTCGAGTCTTTTTTTTTTTTATTTTTTTATTTTTTTTGTTAAATTAAATCAGGGTCCTGCAGTTGAGACTCTGAAGGAGATAGAAGCATTTTTAGCAGCAAACCCATCAGAAATTGTGACAATAATATTAGAAGATTATGTAGAAGCCCCAAATGGACTGACAAAAGTGATGACTGATGCTGGATTGATGAAATACTGGTTTCCAGTATCAAACATGCCTAAAAATGGTGAAGATTGGCCTCTAGTAAGTGATATGGTAAAAAATAATCAAAGATTACTTGTCTTCACCTCAATTCAATCCAAGGAACAATCTGAAGGAATTGCTTACCAATGGAATTACATGGTTGAAAACCACTGTAAGTTTATTATTTATGTTTTCATGTATTAATTAATTATATATAGAATTAATTAACTAATGAAAGAAAATTGGACAGATGGAAATGATGGTATGAAGGGAGGAAGTTGTTCAAATAGAGGAGAATCAGCTGCATTAGATGATAAGAGTAAATCATTAGTGTTAGTTAATTACTTTGGGTCAGTTCCAATGAAAGGTCTCACTTGCAAACAAAATTCAGGAGATCTCATTAATATGCTTCGTACTTGTTATGCTGCTTCTGCTAACAGATGGGCTAATTTTATTGCTGTTGATTATTACAAGGTATTTTTTTTCTTTTTTTAAAATTTAACTAATAATTATTAATTATATTATAATTTGATTTAATTAAAAATGCAAATATACAGAGGAGTGAAGGAGGAGGATCATTCCAAGCAGTGGATACAATGAATGGGAAATTGCTATGTGGCTGTGATGATATTCATTCATGCTTAGTAAGCTACAAACAATTTGTCTTTTCTAATTGGCTTGCTTATCTATTTTTTATTTATTTATTTATTTTTGTTGCAGCCTGGATCAACTTCAAGAGCCTGCACCTAAGATTAAATATATTTGTATACTTTTGAATGAGATTTTTAAAATAATTACTATAAATTGAAATTGTAACCTATAGCTGATAAATATTGCAGTGTAGAAAGTATAGGCTTCAACAGTGGCCTCGACTGGAAGATAAACTCAATTGTCAAACTATTTGTAAATCTTATACAGAAATATAGTAATGTGAATTTATGTGTTGTGCTGTCCATGTAAAATTATTCTATCTTTTAAAAAAATTGGGGATAATTTTATACCATTTCATATATCCTAAAATCATAAGGACATTTGTATGCCTTAACCCACAAAAATGTTGTAAGTGCTTTGATGAAAAAGATATGTATACATTTACCATGTTATCCATGTGTTAGACTATCTTAGGTAAGTGTGAATTGGTGATACCAAATTGGAAAAATGTGAAATAAATCAATAATATATTAAGTCTTTTGGTAAATTTATTTTCTTGGTTCTCATAGGGTCCGGAGCATCCACCAATAATAAAAAAAAAAAAAATGATATAATTTATTCAATTAACAATGTATTAATTAATTTTTGAATAAAATTCTAGAAACATAAACAACTAATTTTAAGATATATCGGTATGAATTTGATAAAGTGGATAAATAATATTTTTATAAATTATAATAAAGATGATATCATCTTCACCTCAACTCAGCCAGTGACGCTCAAATTATTCGATTGGAAAGCCGACCTTTTCCCATTTCAACTTCACACCATATTCCCTTCTTTCGTTTTCTTTTTCTCTTTAATTATTTTGGGTTTCGTTCAGTGTTATCCTTAATTGCTATTTGCTCCTTTAAAGTTTCAATCTTTGATCTGATATTCCCTTTATGGGTATTTCCCCAAACTTTTTGCTTACAGCTCGGCTGCTACTTTCGGTTGTTCTTGTTGCTTCTGCTTCAGCTTGCCCTCACGGTCCCTGTGGGGTTAGTTTCCTTTTCTTTCTTTTTCTTTTTTTTTTTTCCTTAAAAAAAAAAAAAAGATAAAAGTCTCATCAGCTTATAAAATTTGGCAATTACAGTGATTTGAATGATTTGTAGCTGTTAGATAAATGCTCATCAGACCAAGATTGCGGAGATGGACTTTATTGTTTCTATTGCGTTGAAGGATTTTCAGCATCTAAATGTGTTAGATCCTCTCCCACCGACCAATTCAAGCTTCTGGTATCTTCTCTCTCACTTTTTTAAAATCAACTTCTCGATTATATCTAAAATTTCTTAAAATTGTTGAATTTGATTACTTAAGGATCTTGGGTTCACCAATCAATCATTGGAGACAAACATTCTAATAAAATACTCATTTCAGACATGACTTTCCTCGAGTGGATTTAACAGAATTTACCCATTAATTTGACCATTAGGAGGTTGGTTTTTGGTAACAGTACTGTATTTAGGCCCATTTCATTTTTAGATTTGGAGAGAAACATCATGTGGGCTTTTACAGTCTTCGCCAATTTTAGGAAACTAAGGATTGGGTTAATTCAGCTGTTGTAATTGTAATTAGAGCTAGGAGTTTTAGTACTCAAATCTTAGGAGAAGGAAAAAAAATAATAATAAGCTACTAGTGTGTCTTTTATTCTTTAGTTCTTTAATTGAATCCCAAGCCTACTTGTATGTGGGATTCATGTATTAATCTTGATCCATGTATTAATTTGTTTGAAAATGTCATACTGATTACATTGTTTTATTGTGAATGTTCAGTTTGCCTTGATAATATTATGGTTAGTGTGGAATGAAACTAAATGAGCCTACATTATTATTGTTTATTGATTTTCTTGTAGAATGAAACAAGTATATGTTAGCTAACAAATGGCTTGTGAATAGAACAATTCTCTGCCTTTCAACAAATATGCATATTTGACAACACACAATTCCTTTGCCATTGATGGATATCCATCTCACACTGGAATTCGACTTGCAGTTACTAATCAAGAAGACACTGTCACTCAACAGCTCAAAGTACGATTTTTCTTTTCTTCACTTCCATACATGTATAAGGCTCATACAAGTTCATTTTTAATTTATGTTCTAATTCTTTGGCTTTAATTATTTTCAGAATGGAGTTCGAGCCTTGATGCTTGACACGTATGATTTTCGACAGGATGTCTGGTTGTGCCATTCATTTGGGGGACACTGTTATGACTATACCGCATTTGTATATATAACTATCCTTCCCTAAGTTTATGTTTTATGGTCTTTCTTGCTTAATTTATGAGAGAGACTGATGTTGTGGTACTTTTGATCGAAATCAGGGGCCTGCTGTTGAGACCCTGAAAGAGATTGAAGCTTTCTTATCAGCAAATCCATCGGAGATTGTCACAATTATCTTAGAAGATTATGTGCAAGCCCCGAAAGGGTTGACAAAGGTGTTCACTGCTGCTGGATTGATGAAGTACTGGTTTCCACCGGCAAAAATGCCCAAAAATGGTCAGGATTGGCCACTAGTGAGTGATATGGTGAAACATAACTATAGGCTAGTTGTTTTCACATCAGTTAGATCGAAGGAACAAAGCGAAGGAATCGCTTACCAATGGAACTACATGGTTGAAAACCAATGTAAGAATGTTACTCTAAATAATCATTGTGTGGGATCAGATCAGAATATTTTGCTGCTACAATAATTGTTATGAGATTGCTTCTACAGATGGAGATGGCGGTATGCATGCAGGAAAATGTCCTAACCGAGCAGAGTCAGCTGGTCTTAAAGACAAGAGTAAATCACTGGTGTTAGTAAATTACTTCAGGAGTATTCCAATGAAGGAACTCACTTGTATAGACAATTCAGGAGATCTCATTGATATGCTTAATACTTGTTATACTGCTGCTGGTAACAGATGGGCTAACTTTGTTGCTGTTAATTATTACAAGGTATGATTTGTTAGTTATCTGCAAGTTAACTTGAATTGAAGTTTAAAGTGCGTAAAAGCCGGTTAAGTTAAGGGTATAATTTATGCAGAGGAGTGAAGGAGGCGGATCATTCCAAGCTGTGGACACACTGAATGGAAAATTGATGTGTGGATGTAATGATATCCATTCATGTCTGGTAAAGCTACAATTCGGCATTGGTCTTAAATTAATTTGCATATGATAATATGCTGTTGAGTTTGAATGTTTCATATTTGTTGCAGGCTCGATCAAGTTCAACTGGATGCTCTGCTCAGGATATTTTGCAGTGAGAAAATTGCAATTAAAGGTCCCATGTAGATAATGTAGTTCAAAAATTTCATGGCACTGAAGGATGAACTTGAATTGAGTGGAAGTAAAGAGTTAAATTTTTGGATAAACCCTGGTCTCGAGACAATTACCTGCTTCTAGCTCTGAAAGCAAAATGCTTACCAATCTGCAATCGTGATTTTTATTTTGATTAAGTAGGGATTTTAACCAGGAAGGTACAGGGCCATGAATTTTGGTCCGTTCCTGTCCCCGTGTATGAATCCGAAAAAAATATCCCCATCCCTACCCCATAGAGAATTTTATTGGGGACATAGAATCATGCTTCATTTACATCCTTACAATTAAGCAACTGAAAATATGTACGTTGGACCTAGAAATTACAAAGACGGGATGGATATAATACTAAATTGATAGGTATTTTGCCTGTCACACTATATTTTGGTGGTAAATGTATCTCTCTAATTGGGAGGTTCATGAATGGAGTCTTGATAATACAAGAAATTACACTATGTATTTTAAAATTTTGTTAATTTATAAAATTCGTTCCATAATTTATTTTATTTTTCCAAATACGCTACATATGAATATATTTGACATGCGGAGTTATTGCCTAATAGGTCGGGCAATTTTGGACCAAATGGTGCTATTTTTCTACGAATTAATTACATCCAAAGTCAAGTAGAGTAATCTAAACTTCAGTTACCCTATATTTCCTACTTTGTCAATCCTGTAACATGTTATCTTAAATAGTCAATTAATCTCAACTATTGTGTCTTTATGTCAAAGTACGGTGGTTTTCTATCTTCTATAGAGAAATTTTAGAATACGTCTGTAGTTATGAGATATGATTTATATTTTTTTTATTATACCCTAAAAAGAAAGCAACAACCCTTTTTGCTTATATATCTTATGGGGGTACCATATACCGGGAGTATTCTAATATTTTTCACCTTTTACATAAATATTATATATTTAGAAAAAAAAATTTATCAATATTTTTGCAATATTTACACAATCTTTTGTAGTATTTGCCAAAAACAAAAGAGGAACAATAATTTCATAGTATTTGCACGATATCAATGCAGGAAAACAAAGAGAGAAAAAAATGAAAAAAAAAAATATGAATTTGATTTCGAAGAGAAAAAGGTGACAATTTTTTAAAGTTAGATGAAAAAAAAAAGAAAAATTAAATGTTTAAGTATGAAAGCAAATAGAGAAAATATAGAACTCTAGAATTAGAGATTGATAAAGAGAATAATAGAAAGGGAAATTAACGTTTTTATTCTTCTCCTTCTTTTTTTTTTTTTTTTTTTTTTTTTCTGTCGTACGCTTATACTTTTTGTGCTATACGTTTTTTTTGTTTGTTCTAATTTGACTTTTTTTTTTTTTTTGTTAACTTGTTTCTCTTAAAGGCTTTTCTTCTTTCCCATCTTATTCGTTTACTTTTCTCTTTTATCTTTTATAATTTAAACTTAATTTCATCACTTATTTTTTAATCTTATCTTTTTTTAGTCATGCAGCTTTAAAAAGCTTTTTTCCTTTTCTTTTTTTTTTCTTAGAAATGATATTTATATGTATATATATATTTCCAACTCTTTTTTTGTATCTTCGATTTTTGTATCATGAAGGTATCAGCATAGTATCAACGCATGATACCTTTGCAATATTGTGTTGATACATGTTTTGGTATTTGGTTATTATTATATATGTGTTTTTTGTTGTATACTATGTTGATAAATTCATGATATATATTTTGGTATTTGGTTATTGTTATATATGCATTTTTTTGCCATATACTGTATTGATACCTTTGCGATACTGTATTAATACATGTTTTGGTGTTTCATTATTATATATGCGGTTTCTGTTATATATTGTATTGATACATTCATGATATTATGTTTCTACATGTTTTGATGTGTGATTGTTTTTATATGTGGGTTTTTGGTCATGTACTGTGTTGATACTTTCATGATACAAAACCCAAAAGAAAAAAAAAAGGAAAATATTATTGGTCCCAAAGGCTGTATTCTAAGAGGGGGTGAATTAGGTCTTTTAAAATTTTTATCACTTAGACTTTTCAAGTATTGACAATAGACAAATAGCAACTCAATATCACTAAACAACAATCACACGATGGTATCTGTTGAATAATTGACTAGGTAATTCCTTTTCCAAAAGATAATTTAATAAGTCACAAGTATCAACAGAAAGATTTGCAAAGCTAGATATTGAAATATCAGAATCACAATGTTATCAATAACAAAATAGTAAATATTGTTAATAACACAATTTCAATATTCAACAATTATCGGTAGATTAATAGATGAATAATTCAATGTTGGATTTTCATTAGAATTATTAACTAATACTCTCTCTAGGTAATCTTCCAACACCGACTTTGCTAATACAATCAAGCACAGTAGTATATAGACAATTTTTGCAAGCAGTATTCAAGTATTGAAATTAGTAAGTAAAGAGTAGAGTTCAGAAAATCAAACACAGCAGATTTATAGAGGTTCAGACTCCTGCCTACTCTCCCCAAGGTACCCTCTCTTGAGAATTTTCAATCCATTATGAATTCCTTTTAATGAGTATAATTCAACACTCCTTACAACTTAATATTATTTCTCACTTGCTAAGTACCCTCCTTACAAGTTTAGATACACACTACGGTTCAATACTTTTTCCTAAGTAGTTCACAACACACTAAGTTTTGAATGAGATGTGTTTTTACACTTTAAAGAAAGATTACAGAAATGTTAAGCTCACTTTTCTCTTAAGATACTTTCTTCCTAATTGCTTCACTTGATCTCCAATGAACACCAAGCTTTAATTTATAAGCAAGATGAAGAATATGAACGTTGGAGATAGTATCTGACCATTTAGAGACGAGATCTGGTCGTTAAAGATGAAATATGCCTGTTAGATTCATTCTTCAAAATTCCCATTTTAGGTAGTAGTCATTGAGACAGTTTTGGTCTCCTGACAAAAGTCCTTTGAATTGTTTTGCGTTGATAACACACGCTATTAAGCAGCACGTTGACCAGTTTTTGTTTCTGGGAAAGAGTTTTTTCATCGTTGAGTGAGATACTGATAACATACCAAAAATAATAAAGACTTTTTCTTTCAGCGCTGCAGTTTCCTTGAGTAACGCGCTCAAGAAACTTGGAGATTTGTAAGACCTTGGTATTGATTACTTTTTTTCAATAATGGTAAAAACTACTTTTTGAATTTTTTTAATTTAACTATATTTATAGCACAAGTTATGATGTTAAGAAATATTATTCTTTTTATACATAGCCGACATATAAATTATTTTATATTTTCTTGTCTTAGATCACAATCTCTAATTTGTTTATTTTCTATTTTATTTTTCTAATTATTTTTTTAATCTTCAAAACCATCATTGTTAGGGTTTCAAAAAATATATATACATATAAATCTCATTTCAAACAGAAAAAAAAAAAAAAACTTTTCAAGGTAAAATGTCGAAAAAATGAATAGGATAGAGAGATAATTGATAAGTTTAAAGTATATAAGAAGAGAGAGAAAAGTAGGGAATTAGATGGGGAAGGAAGAGCATATTTTTTAAATTTTCAATAGTTTTGAAGTATTTTGAAGAGTTTGAGCATGTAACGTAAAAAAGATATGGCAGGGCAAAATGTAAGTATTTTCCTAAAAACCTCTTAAACAAATGGTCTATAATATGGCAAAACACAACCTGAGCCCCCTGATCTTTTATCAAAACTGCAATTAGCGCCCGATCAATTGTTTAAGCACATTGAGTACGTTATCTTTTCATTTTAATATTATTAGCTCCAAACTCGACGTATCTTTTGCATATGTGTAATATGTTTCGTTCAGTAACGGAATTGTGAAACAAATATTTCTAAATAATTTAAAAATTATAACTTGAAACTGTAAAATGGACACTTCTAGCAAATTTGAAAAAATCAAAGAAAGTCCAGCGCAAAATCCAATTTATTCTACATGATAGAACTGAAAGAATCAAAGATCTCAACTTTATATTGTCGAAAATGTAATTTTATTAGTTTTATCATGATAACTTAATTTTTTTTGACAAATAAACCATATGGATTGCAGGTTGCTATATTAATTATATAAGGTATGAAAACTTAACAGCACCCTTCAATTTGATTCCCCATTTTCTTATGGTATTTTTTGTATTATTATTATTAATTTCATAAAATTAATAATGATAACGTTCTCAATTTTGAAGCATAGGAATATGAATGCCTCTTTTTTTTGTTTCATAAAATCGATGGGCTAGAAAAGAAGAGCTCATTTTGGGCCATGTATTTGTATATAGTAGTCCATGATAAGTGTTCACAATAACATGCTAATACGCTAATTACCCCATAATTATAAGCAAGGATTTTGTCTATATTATCAATTTTTTTTATTTTTTGTTACATATATTATCAATAATTGATGATCTGCACAGTTTTTTCCATGTTTATTTAGTAATAGTTATTGTGGATAGTCTGAATTTGTTTCAATTGAATCCTTCATTATTTAATTCGCATAGCAAAGAACAAACAAGTCCTAAAAAAATATCTTAACATGATTCCTTTGACCATTCTAAAGCCAATATTAATCAATCAAGAATGCACATTTGTACCCATGTCCAAATCACTTTTACTAGACATTTTTTCCACCAAATTAATGGATGGCCTGATCTAGCTAAGATGCTAGATTTAGTTTGAATTTTGACTAGTAGAGTTGCATAAAGTTAAAATAATTATGTTATTTATTATAGTTTAAGTACATGTGAAATGCAGAAATGAAATTCGTACTTTGATTTTATCAATTTGACTACAATCAGTGCAAGAAATTATGAAAATCAATCCACAGTTTTAATTATTCTCAGTAGCTTAATTAGATGGGTTGATTAGTCAAATACCTAAATCATAGTCCAGTTGTTAGATACTCAAACTCTTAAATCAATGTCTATATATTAATTAATTAAGGATTTCAATTAGCTGAAAAATAGAAGACTTGAGAAGGGGAAGCATGTGAGTTGGTAGGTATGGAGGCATCTAACACATGCAATAAATCTTAAATTAACAAAACAAATATTCTTATTATTACTATTATAATCACAAAAATATTACTTTTTATTAGAATAAATGATCAGATCTGCATGAATGATTGACCTAATCCTACTTTCATAAGGAACATGCTTCGATGTTGCTTGATTTTTTTTTTTTTTTGGGTTGAATGGAGTGCATGTTATTGGGCTATAATGGCTACTTAATTTTATTATATAATGTAAATAGGTTTAATCATTGTTTATCCATCTCAAGATTGCACAATTGACATTAGAGTTAATATACAATATTCATATTAATTACTTCTTTTTAGGTTGACCGATAGGGCTTGTTATCTGCTCAATGCAACTTTGAATGCAATTAATAAGAATGTTTTCAAGCACAAACTTAACTAATAAATATATTGTAATGACCCTTTTCATATACTCATATAGGTGCATGCATGTCTAGGAACTAGTTTACTTTTAATTATATATTCTTATTACAATCAAAGTAGCCAAAATGAGGTTTAGCTAGCCAATAAATTAATCTATACTTACGTATGAAAGTGTAAAATCCAAGATTTTTTTTTTTAAAATATATTTATCTATTGGAAGGACCAATTTGATGCCCTAGCTAACGTTTGCTTGTAGAATTAATTTTATCCAAAATCAAGTTTAGTATTAGTTGTGTCTTTTAACTTCGAATTTGAGGTCCAATAGGTTTAAAAAAGCATGTATCAATGCGAGAAAATGTAACGCAAGTAAAAAAAAAAAAACATCAATTAATCATATATTGACACGTGTCATGCATTTTAATTTAATTTGACCCAAACTGCCAAGTTGAAAGACCTAATTAATATCTAAACTTGATTTTGGACAAAATTGATCCCATGAGCTATATTGATCCCTTATCAGTTATCTCGAGAAAATTATTATCTCAGGTGATGATAAATATGTCAATTTGACTCACTAAACCTTAAATTAGTTATAAGTATACGTATTAGATTCTGTAAATTTATGTTTAACTAACCTCAAAAGGTACCTCAAAGGATTATAATTGCCTAAACAATATAATGAATAATATACTTCCATAGCCAAGCAATATGGGATTCCAACAAATCTTTATTAACAGGACAATTAGTTATAAATATCAAATTTTACTACAATTATGTAAGCTCATTTCATTTGCGGTTAACATGGTATGAAATGATATCATTTTTCTCTTTTACATAGGGACAATAATTAATCTATTAAAAATGTTATAACATACCTAAATTAAATAGGACAAGTGTTTTTAAGCGATGTTATATTAGTCCAGCAGAGTAAGAGCGCATGCAATGTCTATTTATAATATTGAAAATAATTGAATGTAAAACTAAAATATGGAAACTTTTATCTTCATAAAAGATATATATATATATATATATATATATATATATATATATATTCAAGTGAAGGGGCTTGGGATGCTATTCCCTTGGGTATAATGCGTTGATAAGTACATCATGCTATGTTGGATTTGGCATGAAAAGAACAAATGTGCACTCTATTATATTTTGTGATGTGAAATCGCCTTTGAGGACACCGGCAGACACCCTTTATGATTGATTTTAGTGGAAAGGCAAAGAATTGAGAAAGATTTTGGGTTAGAATTTTAGGTATTTCATTTTTAATCGTACATGCTAATATATGGCATGTCATGTTACACTCACAAATAATAGGAGAGAAAAATTTCAGCCTAGGCCCCGTGAATTTTGAGGAGTCCTTGTTTCCATTTCCGTTTTTGTATACAAAAATAACTAAATAAAAATAAATTTCTAAATTTTTTAATTATAATTATAAATTAGGTATAAAACTCTTATTAAAAATGAAACAAAATAAAGATTTCGGGGATGAGAGATCAGCCTTTTGAAATAATGTTGTTCTCATCTCCGCCCGTGAAGAATTTTATAGGAAAATTTCTGTTTTCGTCAGTACAGATTTCCCGGCTGAATTGAAGAATTCTCACCCTGTTTACTTCCTTAGAAATATTGGATTCCAAAACAAGAATCTAAAAAATTTCAGCCTACTACTAATAGCCTAGTTTGACTTTTAAGGAAAACGAAGAACCTTTTAGTACAAAGATTACATCACTCACCACCATGTGGGCATCAAAAAGGAATATATATGTATATAAAATTAGAGTTTAGTTTAAAATATAATTATATGCAACAAAAGCAAAACCCCACAATAAATCCCACTTTCTTTTAATATGAGGAATAGATAAAATCAAGAAAATCATATAGGCAACTTGGCAAATAACAGTGACTATGTCTGTAGTCTTTTGGCTTGAATGCAGAAATAGAACTCGATACAATCGAATTTGCTCACAAACTGTTTGATAAAATGTCCAAATGAATATTATATTTTGGTAAGAAGAAAAATAACGCAAAATGGGGCTCACAAAGAGTCAGATAGTTGTCAAATATGCTGAAATCGTACAAAGGACGGACGAGTCCGATATTGCCCACGAGGGGGTAACGTGCAATTGGGTCATTAATGATTTTCCCATTGTTGTTTCCTTTCCTCCATAATAAGAGGGCATTTTGAGCCCCACAGTGTTAGCCATTATATTCATTATCACATGCCCCTCTCCTTCTCTTTGTAATAACTGATCTAGATTAGGGCAAGATTTTTTTTTTTAATTTAAAAAAAATATATATATATAATATAAAAGGAGGAAGAAGAAGAAAGAACCAACAGCAAAGACAAGCACTTAAGCATGAAAACAAAATGAAATGGGGACCTTAACACATGGGGGGGTGGAAGTTGGGTGGCTTTGATGAGTTTGTGGAGCCAACTATAACTATAACTTTAAGAATCTTTTTCTTCATTTCTTTTTTTTTTGTGTGCTCATGGATCAAGATGCCTATTTTGTTCATATAATTTTAAAATTTAATTATCATTTACTATTATTATCATCAACTAAGTGTTGGTAAATTGGCACCATTATATTTTATGAGTGAGCATATACGTGGAGTTAACTATATGTAATACAAAATCAATTGGTTCGTGTTAAAATTTAATATACACCACTCGTCAGAGATAATAAAAAAAGTTATTTTTGGGCCTTACCTATAAGCTTAAACTTTTGGATTAAATGGTTCCATTATATAGTATCAAAGCCACTTAAACCTAGAAGTTGAGGGTTTGCATCACGACAGCTCCATTTGTTGATTAAAATTCAACACATAGCAAGGTGAGCCTGTGTTGTACACGCTTCAAGTCTAAGAGACATTTATATAGGGGAGAATGTCAGAGATAATAATAAAAGTTATTATTGGACCTTATCTATCTCCTTACACTTGGGGATTAAATGGTTTCATGACACCACACATATATATCAAGTTTTTTGGTCATTTATTTTCAATATTAGAAATTTTCGATTATTAGGTCTTCTTCTGTTTTGATAACCATTAACAGACTTTATGGATCTAGGAAGTATTGAGCAAAATTACACGGGTGAGCATATATATGTGGATGAACCCATATACACAAAAACAGTTGATTTGTATAAAGATTCAATTTACACCATTTATATATTTTATATTATTTATTTTCAATATAAGGTATCCAACATTTTTCTTTGTAAGCTAATTACTTGAAAAGGTGCATGTTCTAAAAATGGAAGGTTTAAATTCTAACAAACAAAATTTCAAAACGTGGTTGAGATTTTGACTGTACATATACTTTCAGTTGAAAGAAAAATAATACACTCAAATTTTACCGTCCTGGGTTCATGTTTATTTTAATTATTTATTTATAATATATAATTCTTTCTTTCTAACTATTATTAATTTATATGATCACAATTCATATGTGATCAATCTTTCTTCAACTTTTCGATCTGCTTTTTAAATTTAGATAATGTTTATCCAGATTCTAATTATTAATCAATGTGGTTTTTAGGAATCTGAGGTTCCCAAAAGTCGACACATGGTCATCTTAATATACTACGAAAATAAATAAAATAATTGGAATTTTTTGTCATACAATCTGATTGGTGACAGTTTTCTTCCACAATTTAATACATTATCAATATTTTAAAAGAAAGTGAGTAAAAGACTTATTAATTATTATTGGCCAAAACCTAATTTGTCTTTTCAATTAGACTGCTGTCTTCATATTTTCAAAAATGAAAATTTTTGTTTTAAAAATTCGACTTTCTAGAACTTCTACTGATTATTAATTTACTATATATATTCACTAATTAGCATAATGCGAATCTGATAAACAGGGCTGAACCATTAACTTGGAAACTAATCATATCCAGCCTCGACCTGATTAAAATTATTCATAAAATTTTAGAAAATACAAATGAAACATTTGATTGTTTGTTCCAGGTATATATGAGTATATTTTCCCAGCCCAATTCAAAGGTGGGCGGACCTAATTAATTTGAATCTGGATAAATATTTGTTTACCATTTAAAAAAAAAAATTATAAACATATTACAGGTCTTTGTCCTCTCAACATGTAGAGTAAATATTTACAAATCCATTTTTCCAACTTCAGAATATGACTGATGTTCACATGCACTATAGTAAAAACATCAAGTTAATTTTCCCATGCATTTTTGAAATCCTATTTATATTTGGTATCACATGCATTATAAATGGTTGTTTGAGTGTAACCAAGATCAACTTAAAAAGATATCAGTCCCTTGGCAAATTTTTTTTTTTCCAATTAATTGCTAAATTTTGACTTTTTCTTTAACTATATTTTAGAAAGAAGTATACAAAAAAATAAAAAATAAAAAAACTTATGTAGTCTGGTAGTAATGGCATCCCTTGTTGATCCAGGAGATCTTGGGTTTGACCCTCGGTGTATTTAGATACTGCACAATTAATTAAGAATTTGAGGAGTCAAAAAAAAAAAGTTAATATGTCACGTTAGGAAATGTTACAAATTTAAAATTTCATCCAAAATCAATAATTCAATATACCATATTATTAAAGTCAAAAAGTCAATATATAATGTCACTCGAGTTAATATATCATATTAAAAAGAAAAAAAAGAAAAGTAACAATCAATTTTTATTTTTTTTTTAAAAGAGTAAAACGAAAGTTTCTCTTAATAGAAAAACACCATTTTTAAAATCACATCATTTCTGTATTTTTAACTTCTTTCTCAAATTTTTTTTTAAGGAAAAAAATTGGTAACATTTAGTTTTAACTATTATTTTGAATATAATATTCTTCTTCATAGCTCGATATCATCACTTTTAAGTGCCACATACTATAACTTTGACCTGATTTATCCTTAAGTTTCACGGTTCATGGTGTTTATGTTGTTAGAGAGAATATATACTTTTTCGGATAAGCAATTTATTGATACTTATGTTTACTTATTATATTCCTCATTCCATATAATAATTATATATTCTCTAACTTTTATCATTGTCAACTGTTTAATTCATTTAGTACAGTTAACGTTAAAATTAGATTAATAATGTCAAAATTACCTTTTAAACTATTTTACAATAATAAAACATATCATCTTTTCTATTTTCTTTTTTTTTTCTCACATAATCCTAATATTACTAATATTGATTAAGTAATTTATTAAATTTTATATAATTATAGAACTAAACAGTATTGGGATAAAGCTTGTTTTATTAAAAAAACTAAACAAAAAAATATTTCAAAAATATAAAATTATAAATTCAGATTTTTCATCTCTAAAATACCTCATGAATAATATTAATAAACAAAAAGATATCAGTTTTTTTAAAAAAAAATTATCAAGATTTATAATAACATTTATTAATAGTTTTTAAACATTATATTAAACTAATAAAAAATGAAAATATATATTACAAAGAATAAATAATAGTGATATAATTATTTTTATAACTATATTTATGTGTATAGAAATGTTGGTACATTTGTATACACCATAAAAAAATTTATTAGAAATAATTTAATTAAATTTGAAAACGAAAAAAATTTTTTTTTTTTTTTTACTTAGAATTAAGGGTAAGTTTATACTTTCATATACAAAAATAAAGAAAATGGCTGAAAAGTTTATTGAGACAAAACTTAAGGACCTTAACCGGTACAATAAATAAAACATAAGAACTAATAAACTTTTTAGCCTATTTATTTATCCAAGTAAGAGACAAGTTATTTTTCAATATTGCCTATCAGTTTAAGTTTTTATGTTAATTAATTCTATGACATAGTATCAGAAACTTTTAAAACAAGTAATTGGTGGTTCCAAGCTTGACAACTTTATTTATTGATAGAATTTCCACACATGATAAAATATGTATCGTACTTCTTTCAAGTTCAAAATGTATCTACATTAGGGCATATTCAGAGATAATGGTACAACCTCACTGAAAGATATGTTAGTTTTGGCAGCAAAACAATTTACAACAAAATAAATTTTACGGCCAAAAAGCTCATTTAGTAACAATATTCAAAAGTTGTTCTCATATGTATGTTAATAACAGTAAAATCAAATTTAAGTGTTAAAAATATACGGTTACAAATTTATAACAACAAATTATTATTGTTGCCTAATGCTATGGCAAAAATTTTACATTTTTAGGAACAAACTTTTTTTTTTTTTTTGTCAAATCTCTTATTTTTATTTTTTGTAGCGCCTATTTTTATGTGTTGAATATAAACTTAAACTTTTGAATTGAATTCCTACAATTCAATTTTACAACAAGGGATAAATTTAATGCAATTAGCATCAAATACAAATTATTCGTGAAATTAATCAAGTTTGAAATTCACAAATAACTAATATTTGATGTATATGATTGTAATTTATCCAAAGCTTATATATAAACTAAAAATGGGCTTACCATGTAAGCATCCAAAAAATTGTACATATGTGAATGGTTGTCAAATGTATAAATATATATTAAAAAAAACAACAAAATTGTCTATTTCCAATCGCCACATGATTGTATTTGAAAAGTTATTTGTTTTGTAAGAGAATATATTGTGACTGATCCACACAAAATTAAAACAAGTGGGAGATTTCGAAATATTTGTGAACATTGATAGGCTTGTTTTGTTTGGCTAACGTAGCTCAAGTGACAAGTTGAACCACAGATGCTTAGGTTATGTTATTTTCTAGCTCAAACTTTGTTGGCTGTCATGTTTGTTATTATATGTACATATATATGCCATAAAATAATATTGGAAATTGATTTTTTCAAAAAAAAAAAGTATTAATAATAATTTTGATATATAGTTGAACTCTGCTAGAGAATGCATATAAGTTCCATATTAGAAACGAATGAGAATAAACAGTGATATATAAGTGATTTAAAGACTTAAATTCATTTAAAATTTTGGACGTCAAATAAGATAGGTGAAAAAATACTAGAAAAGTGACAACTAATCAAAGTTATTTATACACGAGGAATATTGTTGAAGAATAAGTGTGGGACCACACAAACAAAACATATTTGAAACATTGTCCTGTCAACCGTCTTCTTACATTGTGTAAACTTACAACCTAGTAAAAGCCCAATTTTAAAGTTCACATTTGATACATTTGTTGCATCATTTTCATTGCTAGAATTTTTTTTTTTTTTAGGATTATGTAACCCTAAAGTTATTTAGAATTCAAATCCTTATGAACTTGCATACATATTCATTGGTATTAAAACACTTAGGCTGCGTTTGAGGCTGCCAAAAGCAGCTTTCAGCCAAAGTAAGGAGAATCTTATTTTGGCTGAAAGCTGTTTTCGGGACTGCAGAAAACAGTCTCAAATGCACAATTGGTAAAAGTTAGATTGTATTCAGGAAAGCGCTGGAAAAACACTTAACTACTGTTAAAGAAAGCAATGAAACATAACATTCCCTAACAGCACTTTCAATGACAGCAATTCCAAATTGGCCCTAAATCAGTGGAGATGAAATGATTCAGGGGTTGATCCGGAAGGACTGTAAGTTGGGGTGTTTGATCGTATACCCATCTCAGGCACGACCCAATTGACACATTGTCAGCATATGATAGAGAAAAGGAAAGGAAATATGAGTAGTTGATAAGGCAAAGGAAAGGAAAAAGAAAAGAAAAGAGGAAAGGCGTGCACGCATATATAAAAATCAGTGATGAAATCAAAAGTACCAAAAGGGACACAGAAGCAGCTTTTCATTTATTTGGTGTTGGATCTAAAGCCCACACCCTTTCTCTTTTCTCTTTTCTATTTCAATATTACATGTAAATATGTAGTATTATTTAACATTGAATGTAGGATTTTGGGATGGTTAATTTCACCCCAACATATATTTTTCTCCAATGGAAATATGTAGTATTATTTATTGAGTTGGAGGGTGTTTGAAATAAGGAAGGAGGAGTAAGCATGTGAATTAACCAAAAAAAAAAAAGTGAAGTGATGAAAAGACTTTATACGAAGGGAAAAAGAGGTGAAAAAGTGAGAAAATGAATAAAGAGGAAGCAGCCAAGCACACGTGAACAGACTCTGCTTTTCAACTTGCAGGATTCAGAAAGATAGGATAGCCCCACCCTCATCATATCATTTCTTCTTTCCCCCCACTCTTGCTAACTAAATACAATCTACCTAAACCTGCCCTTTTATTTATTTTTTTTTTTAACACTAAATTTTTATTTTTGTGCTATGAAGTTACCTAACATAAGTTTCAAATATACGATACGAAACAAATAATAAAAATATGATAACCATATTTATAAATTTAAAAAGTATTACAAAAATACTTGTTTTGTTTTTTTATATTTACAATAACGATAAAATAAAGAAAAATAGTATTAGAAAAAGAAAACTAGATTTTCAATTTTCTACCTCACAAAAAAAAATGAATTGTCAATTTTCTAAAATTACAAAAATATGATCCGAAATCTTTTATACAAGTTTCCGAGAGTTTCTAGTTTTCAAAATATTTTGAAAACGATAAAACACTTTAAAATAAAAAGTTTTCGCCCAACATAAATTGTTAAAAAAAATAGTGGAATCTCTCTTTTTAAAATTATTAAGGCTAAGTTATCTTGCACATAGAATTATCTAAGAGTTTTGTTCGATGCCATTTCACTAAGAGCACTTGCCTAAGGTATGTTTGTTACAGAGAAAATGAGGGAATACGGATGAAAATCACATTTTTCAATGTATTCCCTATTTCTTCCTCTTTACCAAACATGCCATAAATTTTATAGAGGTTTGAATTAACTGAATAGTATAAAATGAAGTACAAATTTGTCCTTTAATATTTGACATCTTACCGATTAAGTGGTAATAATACAAACTTTAAAACAACAAAATAGTATTTTTTTTCTAAAATTTTTACATTTCCTTTTACGGAAGAAATGTATTCTCAAACCGCTCTTATTTGATATTTAATCAAAGTTAAATTTCATTATCTCTTCTAACAACTATATTACGAGATTGAACTTGCCAACTTTTTTTTTTTTTAAAGTAAATTGTTTTGTAATTGATTCACAACTTGTATGTTTTCAAATCTTTCATGAATAACATTCTAGAGTATGAAATATTTTCTTAATTTATTCTAACTAGAAGGATAAATTTGGAAAATAAATATACAAGAAAGTAGGGATGCAATATTACTGAAAGTGGTAGAATTTTGACAATAATAGAAATTGCAAAGACTGGGGTTATTCCAAATATATATTAGTATTGATATTTATTTATTTATTTTTAATCAGAACTTCAGATCTTTTTAAAGTCACATTCATAAAATCCAATTAAATGATACAATTAATTGAGCCAGGCTTTTTTGACCTTACTAAGTTTAGATAAACCAGAGGATATTAACTATTTGGTCATCAAATTAAATGCTTCGATTTTAGTTCGATAACTCTACCCAATGCCCTAGTCCTTAAAATAACCATAATCCCAAAAATTATACTATAAGTAATTCCGGCCAATTAAAATATGATACGTTAATATCTATAGTAATGTGACATATTTTAATTAATCGAAGTAGTGTACTCGCATCATATACTTGAATCTCTCCTATAATCTACAGGTTTCCGTTCCAATGGAGTACCCTGTGTGGTAGGAATAAACAAATTTTTATTCTTGATAACACATCAAAAAATGAAGATAGGTAGTAGTATAAGGGCATCTCCAATCCATTGCCATTTGGGTTGGAGATGCCAATTTTTGGCAGTGGCTTTACTCCAATCCACCGCCAAAAAATGTCGAAATTGTTTGGTGGGAAACAGTACCCTGCTCATCTTGGCGATACTGTTTTCCTCCAGACAATTTCTTTATTATTTTTTTTCAGTTCTCTATTTTTTAATTTTAGAAATGCATATTTATTTTATTATATTTGGGTTATGTGATTTGTATTAATTTGTGTGATTCATTTAATTTATATGGATATTTGTGGAATTGATTTTTTTTATTTCTCAAACTCTTATTTGATTAATTGAATAATTGAATAATTGAGGATGAACGTGATCTGGATTCACCAATACCTCATCCAACTATAACTGAAGGAAGAACTGCTGAAAGGATCCAAAATCCTGATGATCAATTTAATGAATTCCTTTGTCGATATCGCAAAATTAGAGATCGAACAACACATTTTGAACTCTGAAATGCATTAATTAAGCACTTGTGAGAGGATTATTCTAATTAAAGCATTTAGTAATTTGTATGTACTATTTTTAAGTATTATTATTATATTTCAATTATGTGCGTTGTGTTATTTTAATTGTATTGTTTATTATGTACTACTTGTATTGTGTTTTTTTAATTAACTTTTTGCATATTTGTTGTATAAACGTATTTGTGATTTGGAATGATGTCTATGTAGTATTATAATATTGTCATATTTATATGAGTTTTAATAGGGTGCTTGTACTTTGGTTTAATAGAATTATCGTATTTTTATGGATGTTAATAGTGTGCTTGTAATCCGGTTTGGCTAATTAATATTAGCTATTATGTATTAATGTATTAATGTTTACTTTTATCTGATACGATTTTATCAAATTAAATTATTTATTTTTAAAACAATTATTATACAATTAAATTTATTTATTTATAATTTATTAAAATTAAATTTTTTTTTTTTGGATTTGATACAAAGATATGAATAATATAAATATATGTAAAATGGAATATAATAATAACAGAAGTGTTAGGTGGAAAAGAATAAAGTAATAATATTTTATTTTGGAATGACGGTTGGAGAAAAAATATTGGAGCTCCTAACAAAATATAGAGTGAAATTAGATTTGAAAGGAAAATTTGAAGTTATGGGTTAAAGATGCGCTAATATCCACCTTTTAGGATCCTATTACCCTTTCCATATCAATTTTCATGGAATCCTCGTAAATTGAAAGAAACACTTAATAACTTCAGTTACTTGACTTACCTCATTAACAAGTTAATTATAAGATTATTCTCATAATTTCTAATTAGATATTTAATTAATGTGGAACTCTATCCACCAAAATAAAAATTTAGAATAATCATATATATAATTATGTTTTTCAGTAAGTAATCACTCCAGGAAAATTTAAAAATAACATAGGATTAGTAAAGATTTTTTTTTTTCTTTTAGTATGGCAGAAGTTTATTTGGTAATATACTTGTTGTTAATTAGCAAGGAATATATTACCCACAGAACATAATTCATTTTCAGTGTCAATTTGCAACAACAACTTTGCAGTTACCAACCAAAAGTTTTTATCCTACTTTTCAATTTATACTTCCCTTTCTAATTTGTTAGTATTTTATTTTCTTGTAGTGAATATATTTGTTAGTACTTTATTTTCTTGTAGTGAATATGTATATGATAAAAACTTTAAAACATTATTAAAACATTAATTATCTGATAACAAAATTTGTTTTGCACCAAATTTTCTATTGTCAATTCTGACATTTTTTAGTACAAAAAATTGGTATATGGCTTTAAGTTGTATAGTCCATTTTATCTTCTGACACCACATATAATATTATATATTATTAAATACATTTGATATATTTGATATATAGATATTTATTTTTAAGGTTTTGATATGTAGATTAATAAAAATAAATAAATAAATGTTTTTTTTTTCCAAATATCAAACACTTGTTAAAAAAGAATTAATTAGTTTTGAATATTTTGATCCATGTAAAAAATATATTTAGTAATATGAGTGAGTGAGTTTAAATAGGAGAAAGGAATTGAAGAGAGAAAAGGAGAGGAGTAGAAATGAAAGGGGACGATACAGTAAGGAAAGAGACAAAAGGTAGGATAAAAACAAAAGGAAAGAGTGAATAAAAACAGATGCACGTGGACACAAAAAGCCACACGTGCACTTCCCCAACGGGATAACATGTTTTTGCTTTGCTTTCTCTGCTGTTGTGTACTGACATTCTTTCTTTTCAATTATTATCTCTCTCCTCGTAATTCATTCTTTATTTATTCCAATATGCTAATTTGTTGGCAACTGTGATTGTGAGTCTCGAGACTTTCTCAATTAATACGCTCAATAATACTGTTAAACCTCTGTTTGGTTTGGTGCACTGCTATGCTACGCCTCTCAAATTTTAAATTACTTACAAAACTGTACATGGGATTAGCTAAGTGGTAATCAATTTGTTTCCAATTCCATCACAGTGGAATTTTACAATTGTTAAGAAAGAATCTAAGAAAAAAAAGTGTATGTATTTATATTTTATTATGAATTTGTACGGAGTAGAATTCAAATCAAGCACTCATAATAACACAATAAGATTAAATAGTTAACAATTAATTGAAATAATTTTTTATGATTAAAAATTATTAATTTAATAATTAACCAACTATTAATATTTTTACTGATTTAAAATTTTGACCAAAAATATTGTGGTATACCCAATATATTTTTTTTTCATGTTAACAAATTATATAAAATATATGAGACCACTATATTAAATGAAATTACTGCACAAATTGTTGTTAGACAAGTTTAAAAAATTTGGTAAATTATGATCTTCTTGAAGATGACAAGTTTTAAATAATTTGGTAGACCGAAAAAATAAATCTTTTTTTAAAAAATTAAAATTTTAATGGATAGCCATTTCTTTTTCTTTTTTTTTAAAAAAAAAAAAAAAAGATCACATGTATTACTTGGTCTTTGAGCTTTGTAAGCGATGACTTATGATTGCGGACTAACTCTTATAAATTTTTTTTATTGAACTAACTCTTATATTTTAATTAAGTATTTTTTGTGGTTGCCAAGATCGACACAACAAATGAATATTGCTATTAAGAGCGCAAAAAAAGAAAAATTATAGAAAGTTTATTATTTTAATAAATCACATGTAAGATCTAAGAATTCTTAAAAGAAGAAAACCCTACCTTAAAAAATTCGAGTCATTTTTCCAGAAAACAAGCAAAGCATCTTTCCTTTTTTGTAATTAAAAAAAAAAAATGGTTGATTTTTCAGTTAACAATCCAATAGCTATTTTCAGAAAAAGGAGCAAAGTTGATACTTATAATGAGTAAGCAGTACTACTTACTATTAGTTCCAACAACCAGAAATAAAAATGAGTTGATTATTATGTAATTAGGTAGTGCCAAAAATGTTTATATGTATAGAACCAGGGAGGTTCATGAACCAATCCCATCAATGATATTGTTTTCGAACGAAGATGACAAAACTTATATAATCGCACAACGAAACTCTACGAGAATATTAATATAAATTATTTAATTAATCAAGGATAATTAGCCAACTAGAGTTTCCAATCCTAAAATTAAAAGTAACTATATAGTGATGAATTTTGTCCCGTAACTAAAAGAGCCAAACTGGTTTGCTATAAGAAATATCAGATTTTAGCAACAAAATAAAATTTATTTTATTTTAAAAATATCTCTCATAAATGTATATTAGTATTGAGTTAAATAATAAATACAAAAGTGAATTAACAGAGATGTAGATCTGTTTTCAAGAGACTCAAATAGTATGATTTTTAATTAAGTAAAGGGTGATGCTTTTATCATCATGAATTATAGTTGAAATGACCAAATCAAAGTAAAAATTTCGAAATACAATCATTGAAAGAATAGGCTAAAAGCAAATAAAAGGATCCATGTGGATATGAAAATTATGAGAGGCAAAAAATCACACGTGTGGATGGATAGAAAGGCCTCAATAATTAATAATTAAAGTGGGGAATGACAAAAATAAAACAAAGAAAGAAGCAGAAAAAAACAAAAAAGAGGTGTTCGTGTGCAACCATACTTTTCAAACATTATTATTATTCTTTTTTTTTTTTTTTTAAATTAATCAAAGGTCATTATCAATTTGCTTGTGTACGTGCGTGTGGATGACATTGATATCCACTCCTTCCTCCCTTCCCCTTTTTTACCCTTTCACCATTCAATTATTAGCATTTTTTAACCGCTGCTCGTAAGGGTAAATTTTCCCCCGTTAAATAAGATTTCAGATTTAAACTTTATAAATAGAAAAAGCAATTACTGGAAGAGTTCCACTCCCTGTATACTTGAATCTGGATTCAACTGAATGATTTACACCATAAATATATAATTAACTCCTTTTATTGACCATAACTAGAATTACGTTGATAAAAGTTACTCTCTCTAATCTTCCAATGTATTATATGTTCTTGTTTCAAATGCTTATGTAAATCTTGAATGTTTAATATATTCTTACTTTACGGAGTACTATTCAATAGGGCTCCAAAGAGGAAGGGTATCAAGGTTGTAGAAGGACATTGCTTTTACTGGAGCTTCTAATCCTTTCTCTTCAGGCATTAGAATGGCTGAGGATACGGGGGATAAATGTAAATTTTGGCATGATTATAGGTTAAGAGAATTCTTTCTAAAGATGAGTTTTCATAAATTGTTTCTTTTAACAGTCAACAAAGATGCTTTGGTATTGGATTGTATATTTTGACGTGGTAGAAGTTGGTGTTGGGATTTCAAGTGGATTAGAGATTTTAGAAAATTGGAACAATTAAGCTGATGAAATCGAATTGCTGAGGCTGTTGAATTCAGTTTGTCTCTCTTTCTTCAAAAGTGATAGAGTTATATAGGCACACGAGATAAATCAAAGATATTCAGTCAAATATGCTTGTAAAGTCATACAACAAAATATTCATTGTCCTCTGAAGCTTCAGAGTTTATGTCTACATTTGTTGAAGGGATGGTTGCCAACTAAGGTCGAGATTTTTTTTATGGATGGCCTTGGTAGGTAAAATATCCTATAGAAGCTTTTTCGCTTCTAGGGGGATAATTGTGAAAAATGAAGCTCTTTATCCTCTTTGTAATCAAGAGGTTAAAAATGTTGACCACCGATCATTGCAGTGTGCGATTGCATGGAAACTCTAGTGTAAGATTGTTCATTGGTGGGACATATCCTTATGTATTCCCAATTCTTTCAGTTTACTCAATGTAGCAGCCATGTTAAAGGGAAATTACAGTCAAAAGTTTGGGGGATCATCTTTGCAGCATCTATTTAAACTTTATGGTTGGAAGTGAACGCAATTGTCTTTAGGGGGAAGGCATTAAAGGAAGAGAACAACCTACACCTTACACTTGCTGGTTCCTCTTATTGAATCTCAACAATTGATGAACTTGTTACTTTCAAAACTTAGGATCTATTACTAAGGACTAACTATATTAAAAATGTTTCTATCAAATCCAAGGTACGAAATGCATCAATGTGGTGCCCCCCGACTAGTGTTAAAGTGGAAACTCGATGGGTCTTCCTTTGGCAATCTTGGATCGTCTAGTGTTAGAGGTGTGCTTAGAAACTCAGAGGGCCACTTCCTTTGCACATTTTCATGGTGTTTGTGATTCAAATTGGGCATAACTTAAAGCATTGGTTAAAGCCCTTCAGCTATTGATTGACTTTTGTGCGAACTCGATATAGTAAAATGATCATCTTTGAAAGCAACTCAACTAATTTGGTTAAATGGCTAAATGGAGATTGTTGCTCTAGACCTTGGAGATTCAATTCTGAAGTCAACATTATTGACAATCTTCTCTCAAAGATTGGGGTTCATTCCATTCATCCTGAAACAAGGGAAAGTGAATTTTACTGTGGATAATCTTGCAAAACAAGGCGAAATCGATCTAGTGATCTTGTAGCTTGAATGTTATACGATGCAATGAGAGGATCAATTGGAGCAATGTTAGACGACTTTCAATGGTGTTATCTTTGTCTCAGTTACAGACTTCAGTTAGTCAACTAAGATTAGAAGACAAAAAATCGATAGCTTGTCTTCATATTCTGGGTGTGAAATTTAGTCTATATCACGTAATGTTTGGAGTTTTTATTTTGGAGTTTAGTTGACTATTATGTGTCTAATCGGACATGAGGTTTTTTGGATGAAATTTGATGCTTTTATACTTTATATTAGTCGACTAAGATGTAATATCTTCTTTAATCTAATAATATATCCTTCCTTATGAAATAAACTAGAATTCAACCTTCAAAACTATACGTAATAACTAATTTGATAGCTCTTTTATTTATTTTCTTTGGTTTAAAAAAAATTGAGAACTACTCAATTAAATTTAGCTGAAATTCATAAATTAAAAAAAAAAAAAAGATTTATCTACCAAGTTGATTTGTAATTTTCTTTTACTCTAACATATCTTAATTTTATTTATGTTTTAAAGTTAGTTAGAATTAAATTTTGATTATCACTTTAATATCACTAAATTGAATAATAAAAGTGTAAATATTATTATCATAATTTTAGTATAACTCTATTACCATTAGTGTGTGTGTGTATATATATATATATATATATATATATATATATATATAAAATATTTTAAAATTTCTTGTTATATTAATCTTTTTGGTAGCAAAATCTTTTGGAGTTGAATCTAACTGTTTTTTTGTAATGTGTTTTAGTCTTAATTAATTCGTGGGAGCACTCATCAAATATATATTCTTTAGATGAGTCTAAGAGGTGTTAGTTATATTGTGAGGTCAACCAAATTGGACATGTAATTTAATTGTTTAAATGGTAACTAGAAATATATGGACATTATTACAATGAAGTGATGACGTGATGAAAGAAAAGATATACGAAGATGGATAAGTAGAGCAAGTTAACGGTACACCCATTTTTGGGTGTGCCCTAACCGGTGGGACGTTTACATACATATATTTGTTTGTTCTTCAATTTGTTTATCTTCTACATATATGTATCCATTTCATTTTTGTTTCCTTTTACCAACCACCCAATTTTTATGTGTCGGCAATATATATATATTTTTTTAAATAATAATAATTATGGGTCTCATGAACTGTGATCCCAAGTGTCATCTGCATGACTCAATCATTTTTAGGGGCATTTTCCCTCTCTATTAATTTCTTCAATCAACTTCAAACAAATCTTTATAATTCAAATTTCTTCGCTCGTTCGCATTAGGATGGTGACTGGATATGGGTGTACTTACGTGTGTGTCCATATACCATGTTTCTTATAAACATGGTATTTAGGAACATTTCTTTTGCGTATAAAATTGGACTCTAGCAAGTACACTAGGTCAATTGTAGTACGTAGATAATGCCAAGTATCGTTTCTTTACGAATCTATGTAAACAACCTTAATTTTCTAGCAAACAGACAGATCTGATATCTTTCACAAATAAAATGAAAATTTTAAGCAGACTAATTAAGTAAACTAAAACAGATCCAAGCATTAACAAGTTCAAGATGACAAAGAATAAAAATAACAATAACAATAATAAAAAGGTAGCAGACTCAAACCAAGCATAGTAAGCAGTTTCAGTATATTCCTCTCCTTAATGTAAAAGCTAGGGTTTTCCCTTAGCATTTACTGAATGATAATGAGGAAAATATACATAGGGTTACAAGAGGAGATGGGCCGATTAGTGTATGGGCCGAATACATGGACTAACTATTTACATATTACAATTACATATAATTACAATACTCTATCACTGTGAGCGGACGACGCGTTTTCGACGGGACGCGGGACTCCCTTTCGGAAGGGGCGCCTCTATTTCGGGCGGGGCCCTCCCTCGCGTGGGGTTTTTGATTTGGAAATTCGTTTTTGGAAAAAAGTGGATTATTTCGAAAAAGAATCGAGACCTAAATCTCGATAAAAAGTATAGGAGTCGCCACCCGGCTCAGCTCAACCGGGAATTTACAGTGTAGCTGAACCAAAGCGGGAACTGCCACACTTTTCAGAGATTCGGGTCCGGACAAGTCCTTTATTTCGTGTCTAATTTAAATATTATTGTCAATGTTCTAGTTACAACACTTTATATAGCTAAAGATTCATTTTTATTAAAAGAATACACGCAGCGCGCATACAGGATAATAATACAAAAATATAAAGTAAAGAGAATAAATATTTAAGGGCTTACAACCAAATTGAAAGAAAAATAAAACTCTCGTCTCACAGTTACAATCGCCTAGGATACACGAGAATCTATGGAGAATTTACAACCGCGTAAATACACGATTTAATTCTATTAAATACAAATAAAAAGAAAATTAGAATAAAATTAAGGCTGCAAAACAAAGGTTAGCACAGTTTATACGGCACGCCACAAATAGGACTCAAATAGACAGAAATAGGGAATTAGAATTCGGGGTCATGCAATTGGGGGTAACCGGGTCGACCCGGTCGGCCGGCCCGGTCAGACCTGGAAAACCATTTTTTTTTTGAAACGTCCCTGTATTTTTGGTTTGTGAGAAAAATCATTTTTGAAAACAATTTTTCCGGTTTATTATAATTTAACATGTGAAGTGGGTCGGTTTTCGGGAGAATCGGGTCTCCGTCGTGGAATTGTTCTAAATGCAACATTACCGAAAAATAAATCTAAGGTCGTGATGCACACCACAAAATTCATTTTGATGATTTTTGAGGATTTTCCAAATTTTTCTGATTTTCTGGGATATTCTGATTTTTATGAAATTTTTTGGATTTTTAGAACTTTATTTGGATTTTAGGGATTTTTTAGGGATTTCTGTCCCTGGCCGCAAGCTACAGTCGTACGACTATAGTTACAGTCGTACGACTGTCTACTACAGTCGTGCGACTGTAGCCCTGGTTTGGGCAGAAATCGCTAAAAAACCCTAAAACAAAAACCCTAAAACTGGAGAAGGAAGGACAGTCGTACGACTGTAGTGTTTTTGGCACGACTGTATTTACAGTCGTGCCCCTGTTCTTATTCCAAGAACAGTCGTACGACTGTTCTTACTTTTCCAGAAACAAAAATGCAAAAACTTGAAGAAAAATGCACCAAACACAATCAAATCACCCAGAAAGCTGGAAAAAGGGATAAGTTAAAGATTGTTTACCTCCTTGGTGACGATCCACAGCTGGAATGACCCCTGGCTACGCACCAATCCACGTGAATTTGCACTTTTTTCCCAAAAAGCCAAGGTTTCAAGTGTGTCCAAATAACTCCAGAAAAGTCACGGATTTGTGTTTGTTTTTGGTCCGAAATGATTTAATTTGTTAGTGTGATTGTCAACCTAAGATGTCTAATTCGTTTTAGAGATTAAAAGCAAGAAATCAAGGAGAAAATGTGAGAAGAAAGCAAGCTTTTTCACTTCTCTCTCTTCTTTCTTTTTCTCCCCTTTTTTCTCTAAAATTCTGGTTTTCCACTTCAAAAACCTCCAAAAGTCCCAAAATCTGCTTTTTCCTATCCTTATATACCCCACTTGCCCGGAAATCTTGAGCATTAAATGCTCAAGATTTCCCTTCTCTCTCAAGTCAAAGAAGTATGGGCTGAAACCTGCTCCCCGAAAGTACAGTCGTACGACTGTACTTACACTACAGTCGTACGACTGTAGTGAATTCCCACGACTGTATACTACAGTCGTGGGTCAACGGTCAACGGCCCCATTTTTTTTTTTTTTTTTTTTGTTTTGTTCTTTTTTTTTTTAGGGTAAAATTTCGTGTTCACAATCACCCTCCCGCAAGTTGAGCGGGGCTTGTCACGGTCAACTTGGCACGAAGAGTCAAAAATCGGTCTTTGGAGAGACCCTTGGTGAAGATGTCGGCTGGCTAATGGAAGGTGGAGATGTGCTGAACCCGGAGTTGGTGTTGTGCTACCTTGTCACGGACAAAGTGGAAATCCAGTTCAAGGTGCTTGGTGTTGTTATGAAAGACCGGGTTAGCGCTCAAGTATGTGGCGCCAAGATTATCAGACCAAACTGTGGGAGCCGTGGAGGAAGTGAATCCAAGCTCCCAAACTGTGGGAGCCGTGGAGGAAGTGAATCCAAGCTCCTTAAGGAGCATTGTAAGCCATAATACTTCCGAGCTGACTGTAGCAAGTGCACGATATTCAACCTCAGTACTACTCCTAGATACTGTCCGTTGTTTCCGAGAGCACCATGATACTAAATTCCTACCAACATACACGACAAAACCTGTAGTAGATTTTCTGTCATCCAAGCAGCCTCCCCAGTCAGAATCACAATAGCCATGTATGTCAAGAGATAAAGATTTTCGCAAGAGCAAACCATGAGATGTTGTATCTCGGAGATAACGCAGAATACGTTTGACCAGGGGCGGAGGGAGGGGGGCACGGGTAGGCCGTTGCCCCCTCATGCCGCCGGAAAACACCCCTAGTAGGGGTGTTACCGGCGGCCAACGACGAAGAAGTCTGGTTTTGGGGGGGCAGATTTGCCCCCCCAAAACCAGAGGAGGACGAAAGCCCTCTTTTTTTTCCCCCAGGTAAAATGACGTCGTTTTGCCTGGGAGGCAAAACGATGTCGTTTTTGCCTGGGGTTTAAAAAAAAATCCCAGGCAAAAACGACATCGTTTTGCCTCCCAGGCAAAACGATGTCGTTTTGCCTGGGGCTGGAACAAAAACAAATAAAACTGGTGGTGTTTTCTCCCTCGACCAAGTGCCCCTCTTTTCTTCCATTCTTTCTCTGTTTCTAACTTTCACCTCCACCACCACCCAAACAACCTCCTTCGCCACTACCTCCTCCGTCCAAGCCGCCGTCTCCTTGTCACGCTCCGCCTCTCCGTCCGTCTGCGTCTGCCGGCTCTCTCTTCAATTAGGTAATTTTTATTTTTCAATTCCTAAATATTTTATATTTCAAACCCTAAATTGAATTGAGATTTCACAAACACAATTAGATTAATTGAGATTGTTATGATGTTAAATTAGGATTAGGAATTGTAAATAATATGGTAGCATTTTATTATTTTACTATTATTTGAATCAATTTTTTTTTTTCATTAATATGATAAATAGATGAATTAGGGGTTTAGTTATTTAGGGATTCTAATTTAGGGATTGTAATATATTGTTATTGAATGGAATTAATTGTGTCGTTATTGAATTAAATTAAATTAATTATGGGTTTGTTGGCCGGTCGGAAATTTTTAATCGCTGGCCGGAATTTTTTGATCGCCGGCCGAAAAATTTTTAGGGAAATTTTTGCCCCCCCAAAGTTGATGTCCTGGATTCGCCACTGCGTTTGACTGCCTTCCAATGTTCCGTGGTAGGACAATGCATGTATTGAGAGACTTTATTCACTGAAAAGGCCACATCTGGTATAGTAATTGTGACATATTGGAGACCCCCAACAATACTGCGGTAGAGAGATGGATCATCAAACGGATCACCAGAATGGAGTGTTAATTTCGCACTCATGCAGAAAGGAGTAGAGATGGCTTTTGCTTCATGCATTTTTGCTTTAAATAACAGATCAAAGATGTATTTGTGCTGATGAAGAAGAAGTCCATCTCGTTGTTGAGAAGCCTCAGTACCCAAAAAATACTTCAAAGAACCAAGATCTCGAATGGCAAATTTGTTTTGCAAATAACTGATAACTTGTTTCAGCATTAGGAGCATCATTACCAGTTAGCAGGATATCATCAACATATAACAGACAGTATAGCCGAACATTTTTTGTTTGGTAGAAGTAAAGGGAGATGTCGGCTTTGGAGCACACAAAACCAAACTGAATTAACACATCTGTCAGGCATTTATGCCACATCCGAGGAGATTGCTTGAGGCCATAAAGGGACTTCTTGAGAAGACAAACATGATCAGGGCCTTGTTTATCAACAAAGCCAGGGGGTTGATCCATATAGACTTTCTCCTCCAAAGTGTCATGCAAAAAGTCATTTGAGACATCAAGATGGTGAATGGACCAGTCAAAAGAGATAGCCAAGGATAATATTAACCTGATGGTAGTTGGTTTGATAACTGGACTGTATGTCTGAACATAGTTAAGCCCGGGACGTTGATGAAATCCCTTGGCTACTAGGCGTGCTTTATGCCTTTCAATGGACCCATCAGGATGAAGTTTTGTTTTAAAAACCCACTTGCAGCCAATAAGATTATGTGCTTGGTGTCGCGGAACAAGGTCCCATGTATCATTTTTAAGCAGGGTCTGGTACTCATTCTCCATTGTGGTGCGCCATTCCGGAATTTTCAGCGCTTGTGCGTGAGTGGTCGGCTCTGGAGGAAGAGAGCTAGCTGTAATTAAGTTCAATGGATGGCGCGGCTTGAGAGTAGCCGTTTTGGACCTGGTTACCATTGGATGCACACGTCGAGAATCAGCTGGTACATTTTCAGCTTGTCCAAGATCAACAATTAAAGACACCTCCTGCTGGTCATTTGTAGGAGGAATAAATCCGGGTGTTGTAGAGGATGGTAGGGACACAGTAATGACATTTTGGTGGTGAGGGATTGGACGTGGAGAGGTCTGAGGGCGCTGTTTTTGTTTTGGTTTGGGATGACGGGTGGAGATGGGGTTGCTGGGCGGTGTCAGGTGGCGGTGGGGCTGGTGGAGTAGCGGTCGTGGGTTGTGGTGGGGATAAGGGAGCAAGTTGGTGTGACGGGGTTGGTTGGTGGAGCGAGTAGGTGATGTAGAATGGAATCTCAAGTTCAGATTGGATGGTAGACATAGGACGACCCTCATTTATCAGCTGATATGGAAACACCTGTTCATCGAAAAGGACATGACGTGAGATATATAATTTTTGAAGAGAGAGATCAAAGCAACGATATCCTTTGTGAATTTTGCTATATCCAAGGAAAACACAATGAGTAGAACGAGGTGCAAGTTTGTGAGGTGACTTATAGCGATGCCATGGATAGCAAAGACACCCAAAGACACGTAAATGACTGTAATCAGGTCGGGCGCCAAATAGTTTTTCAAATGGTGTCAAAAAATTTAAAGTAGGTACAGGCATGCGATTAATTAAGTACACAGCTATTTCAAACGCAATGGTCCAGAATTTCAGAGGAACAGAAGCATGATTAAGTAATGATAAGCCAGTTTCAACAATATGGCGATGTTTCCGTTCCGCACAACCATTTTGTTCTGGTGTGTACGGACAGGAAACACGAGGAGATATACCATGTGTGCGCAAGTAAGGAACCAAGCCCTGAAATTCACCGCCCCAATCAGATTGAAATGTTTTAATTTGATGCCCAAAATATTTCTCCACAACAGTTTTAAATTGAACAAAAGCATTCAGCACATCAGATTTGTACTTGAACGGATACACCCAAGAGTACTTGTTAAAGTGATAAAAAAATAGCACATAATAATTAAAATTATCAAAGGATTGTACCGGGGCAGGACCCCATAAATATGAACAAACAAGCTCTAATGGAGCAGAAACAGTACTAGTAGAAACAGGAAAAGGTAATCTATGAGCTTTGCTAACAGAGCAAGCATGACACAATTGTTCACAAGATTTATTTGAAACAGGAATGTTATTTAAAGACAAAATCTTCTTTACTGCAGGAATGGCAGCGTGACCAAGACGGTGCATGCCATTGAGAAACCGACGCCAAGTGAACTTTTATTTTGTCTGGTGGACTCTTTGGAAGACTCAGAGTGTAAAGACCATCTTTATTCTGGCCTGTATGAAGTACCTGCTTTGTCATCAAATCCTTAAGAACAAAATGGTCAGTAAAAAACTCAATAGAAATTGGGTTAGACTTGGTTAAAGCTGAAACTGAAACAAGATTTGTTGAAGCTGATGGCACATGCAAAATATTGTCAAAACGAATAGAGTGACCATTGACAAAATTTAAGGAATTACCAACATGAGAAATAGCAAGTTTAGACCCATTACTTATGGTAACTTCCTCCGGCCTGAAATATTCCGAATGAAGATTTAGGTTGTCCAAATCAGTCGTTAAATGGTGAGTCGCACCGGAGTCTACTACCCAATCTTGAGTGGAATTCATGTGAGCATTGGTGTAAAATGAGGCTGGACAGGTTCTATTTGATCTCAGTTGTCTAGGGGATGGACAATTACGGGCTATATGATTTATTCCTCTACAATTATGACAATAAAATGGAGTGAAAGTGTCTAATGGTGCCATTGAAGTCATGGGTTGCATTGAATTTCCAGCAGTGTGCATTGTAAAATTATTTCCAGCAGCAGGTGGATGATTTTGGAAATTATTATTGGCACAAAATTGAGTAGGAAATGATGGAAAGTTACCCGGATGTGAGGCGAATTGTTGCTGGAACCCGCCGGACTGCTGCCCTCTGCCATAAGAACGCCGCTGCTGCCCAAAAAACCCGCCGGACTGCTGCTGTCTCGGTCCGTTTGGCTGGGACTGACTTGGGTGGCGTGCACCGTAAAGAGCAGTAGGAGCTGCTCGTTCTACGTGTATTTCTCATTTCAGACTTCGTTCTTCAGAGAGCAATAAGCCATGTAAATCCTCAAAGCCGGTTGGGTCGACTTTGATTTCTAAAGTGCGGCAAAAGGGGCGAAAAATAGGTAACAATCCATCCACCACATCGTCAACAAGGTTTGATTCTGTAATTGCAGAACCAAGAGCAGCAAGATTGTCAGAAATTTGCTTAGCACGTGTCATATATGAATTAATCGATTCAGCCTCCTCTTCTTTCAGATTGCGTAATTGCAATCGGTAGTCTCTAATCTGAGATTTCGATCCAGCAGCATAGGCTGCAGTTAGGCGATTCCAAGCTTCAAGCGCAGTCTCAGTGCCAACAATTTGAGTCACAATTCCCGGGGATAAGGAATTGATAATCCAGCTCATAACCTGAGCATCCTTCTCCTCCTAACGCTCATATTCCGAATTAATCTCATTTGTTCCGGGCAAGGTCTTAGGTGGAGGAACAATTCGGCCATCAACGTGTCCCATCAATCGGGATCCTTTCAACAGCGGTACAAGCTGTGTTTTCCATAACAAGAAATTTGTTGTATCAAGTTTGATTGGGAAGGTGGCTGTGGAAGGGATGAGAACGTTGGTGGTGGTGTTGCCGGCGGAGTGATTGGTGTTCATCTTTGGGGTTAGCCGAAATGCTCTGATACCATGTGAAGGCTAGGGTTTTCCCTTAGCGATTACTGAATGATAATGAGGAATATATACATAGGGTTACAAGAGGAGATGGGCCGATTAGTGTATGGGCCGAATACATGGACTAACTATTTACATATTACAATTACATATAATTACAATACTCTATCACTTAACCATTATGAGCAGAGTTAAAGAACATAGATCTAGGGTATCTCACTCTCAAATCACCACATTAGAAACCTCCGGACATGTGGATTCTATGACAAGCAGCCTAATTGAATCTCTTCAGCAAAAGACTACTTAATTATGTATTAAGATCTTGCAAGCTTTTTATCAAAGATAAAAACCCCTAGTATGCGGTCTACTCGAATTTCTTTAGCAATTAATATGCATGTGTTTCAAGGTATTTCCATAGTTAAGAATCTCCTCTCGGTCTTATCCTAACCACTAGCATATGAGGTAATCAATCTCAAGGAAGCACAACAAGAAACAATCATCACACAGATAATACCGATAATGAAAAAGGAGAATGAGTACTTACTACTGTCAGTCGAGCTGGCTCAAGCCTGCTTGAAACAGACTACTCACAACACATGAGCAGCATCAACAAAAAAATAAATAATAAAATAAATAAGGAGAAATTACTACTAATTATATAAAACTAACGAATTGGAATACAAGAGAGAAAAATGAACCAAGAATTAAAAGCTCTCTACTACAAATACTAAGGGAGTATATATAGCATTCTCAAAAAAACTAAAATACTCTAAAAATTAAAATAATAATAAAGTACTTAGCATGATGGCTCAAAGATAACCACAAATTAAAATAAAATAAAGCGCAACCACTAAAGTTAGTCTGGATTTGCAAGTAAAATCTTTCCCAAAAGTCAATTATCTCTTTTCAAGACAAATCATATCTTCTCCTCCATCCCTCTAAGAGCCCACGACAAGGATAATTTATGCCATCTTTCTTTCTCTCTTCAACAGCTCTTTTCCAGTTTCTTTCAGCCTGCTTACGAGCCTGTTTGCCGAGGTTTTTCACGGTTTTGCTCTAATTTTCCTTTTATCCTGAAATTACCTCTAATTAGCCAAAATTAATTCAACAATGCTCAATTTAATTCCAATTAACACATGAAATTATTGTTATATTTTACGCTTATCAATTTCATTAGTGGCTTGAATAAAATATTGTTAGCATATTTCATTTCACTTAGCTAACAAGGTATAACTATTTATTTATTTTTATGTAATCTTTTATAAAATTTTATTTTATCTGCTTAAATTTTTTGTTTAAATAGTTCTTTAATGCAATATCGAAGCTTATTAAATCACAATATTTATAGTTATAATATTGTTGAAATTTCAATACAAAATAGAATATATCTATACTTATAGATGTCAAGTCAAATATTCGTCCGTCGAAAGTATTTGAAATGATAATTCAGCTTGAAAATTCTATCCATGAATTTAAATTTTTTTTTATCAACATATATGTATGATAACATTTCTCTCGAGGTATATTTTTGAGTAAAAGTGGAGACAACTTAGTTCAATATTGGATTATTTATAAATATTTATTCTTATAAATTTTAAAGAAGTTAGCAGCATAATAAATTTTGTTGCTAAAACAATCTTACAGCATTAACATCTAAAAATTACTGTTAAAAAGTACATTAACAACAAAATTATATTAAATACAATTACTACCTATTTTCTATCAAAAAGGTCATTTACCAACAATATCCTAAAGTTGTTGTTAAAGACCTCATTTAGCAGCAATATGAAATAACAGTAACAAAATAGTTGCTTCACATTGCTGCTACAGAGTTGTAACTATAGTTATTTGCAACAAAAATTTAATATAATTTTATTGCTTAATAAGATTTTTGGTAACAAAATTTATTTTGCTCGCAATTTTTATGCCGTAAAATCTAACATGTCTTGTAGTGTAATAAGATTTACTTTTGAAATAATAAAACTAAAAAAAAAAAAAAAATTGGCAACAAGTATTAAGAGGGAAAATAACCCAAGTAAGTTTGGTTGGGTTGCAATAGTGGACGTAGCTAGGTACGTAGGAAGAATCCCTCAAGTGACATAATTCTGAAGACTAGATTTATAAGTTTCCTAGTCCTGAACCAAACTTTGTCTGTTTTCAATTAAATAAGCACAACATCCAAAATTAATTTCATCCATATGTACCATGCATGGAAAACTAACTAGCTAGCTATTCTAAAATTCAATATAGCTATAGCATCAGTTTTTCTTGGTTGAATATGTATGTTTGTAGCCCATGAATATGCAATAAAGTAGTAAAACGTATCCATTTTGATTTTGTTGTTCTCCTTTTTGTCACCTCTTTGTGTAATTTTGCTTATTTTAAAATGAAAAAGATGGTTGAACAAATTTGTTACTTTAGAAATTCAGTGTAAAATATTGAGGATGATTTTGAATATTGTTACGTGTCCTATCCTTTTCTAAGGATCCTCCAATAGATTTTACACTTTTTTTTATTTTTCGAGACCCATTCCAATTCATTTCTTCCATGCCCGTATCCAGACAACCTATCAATTTCAAAGAGAATAAAAAAGTCAAAAAAATATTGATTTATATTTCACAATACAAAGACATGCACTGTTGTCTGTCTCATTGTAATCAAATAACATGTTTGATTAGACTGATGAGGCATGCACACATCCACTACTGTACGGATCTGTCCCATATATATGAGATATGCATCATCTGCAATTTGCATTCATGTTCATGATGCTAATTACCCCACTTTCGACGACCATCAATTTATATATCCCTTCCCAAAATTTAGGGTGCCTAATTGTCTGTAACTCTTCAATTTTCTATTACTACGACAAATTTCAATTTGTTAGTAAAATTTAAGCTACTTGAAGTGATTTCATGAATTTTGCAATTAGTTTTTTATTTAAACACATTTAATATATACATTTTTTTTTATTTTGATTGTATTAGCACCACCAGAGTTGGCACATTAGTTTCCTATGGAGTATACTATCCGTTAATTGGCGCATGATACAATTTTTGCGGATACGTCATACTAAATCAAAGATTTGGTTTACATCTTATGTCACATCTGCATAGAAAATATCATACATACATCCTTTTAGTGAACTCCAGAGTCTTGTTTATCTCAACAATTGTGTCACGTGTTAGTTAACAGATATTGCAGCTCACGCGAGATAATAATATCAAGTTTGAGATAAACACTATTAAAACAGAAAGATCATGTATTCAATGTGTTAAAAAAAATGATGATGGGACAAATTATGAAATCTCATATGTATTTTTTTTTCTCTCTTTTTTACCTTGTTTTTAATTTTATTTCATGTTGTTTTTAAATGTACTTACTTTTATGAATACAACGGTGATACCATTGTGATACTTAGCAAAGCTGGTGATATTCTGGTGAAAGATGTAACAACCACGATTCTGGTAAAAGATGTAACAACCACCTAATGCAGAAAAAAAAAAAAGAATAAAAACGATTAAAAAAGGGAGAAAAATAAAGAAGTACAAAGAAGAATAAGAAAATCGTAAAGGAAAGAAGAAGAGTAACAAAGAAAAATAAAGACAAACGAATGAAAATACATATAAAAACAGTGGAAATTAAAAAAAATATCTAAAAAAATGAAAAAAGAAAAAGTTTGCAGAAGAAAGAAAGAGATCACTTCCATGGTGAAGAAGAATTCAAGATAACAAGAAAAAAAAAAAAAGGTAGATTGAAGAAGAAAATCTATTTGGAAAAAAAATATTGGTCTTTTAGGAATAAAGTTAAAGCACATAATATGACGGATAGAAATGGGTTGATGGTATAGGCTACAAGAGTTATCCACACACACACAACCAAAAAAACAAAAAGAAAAAAATTTCCATAATGCATGTAGAAAGTAACAATCATAATAATAATACGAAAAGATCATAGACCGAAAAGGAGATAAGAAAAACAGTAAACTCAAGCATCAAAATTTTTCCCGGGTGTCTCATGCCATCGCTTCTTTCAACAAGCACGGCATGATACCTCTGCAAAAATTTTTGTGCTCGAACCTTGCTTCCACTCTTCTCTCTAACCAAATACAACCATAATCTTCGTGCATTACAAGAAATGTTTGATTTAGAAGCAAAAAAAAAATAGTAGTGGAGTAAATGTAGGTTCAAAAAGCACATTTAACAACAATATACAGCCAAAAAGCATGTTTAGCAGCAAAACTATATCAAATTTTTATTGCAAATATTTACAATCATAACTCTGTAGCAGTAATATACAGTAACTATTTTATTGCTACTAAATATACTCTTTAACAACAATTTTTGGATATTGTTACTAAATATGTTCATTGACAGCATAAAATGTGTTGATAAATTTTATGTCAAACTTGAAAATCGAAGAATTCATAAATTGCGTGGATTTATACGTATAAAGCTAAAAAGGGCATATTTAAAGCAAAGTAGAAAAAATACACAATAAAATTTTGGAAAAAAAAAAATTGGGAGGATGAAGGATCAAGAAAGACAAAGAAGGAAGGTACTTTTTAATTCAACAATTAAACATAAGCATTTAGTGAGAAATATTTCTCAACCTCGTGCAGTTTGATAAATATTTTTCAACAGAAAAAAACAAAAACTAAAAACATGACAAAATTTTTGGGCAATTTTCTCTATTTTTCAAATAAAAAGCAAGTTTTACTATAGAATAGCATAAAATATAATAATAAATAAAAAAAATAAAATAGCAGAATGATATTCTGTTCCTAATGCCTATCCAATTATCCCTATAGATTGCATAATGCAGTAACATATTTAAGAAGAGAGCAGAGAAGAGCAGAGGAGAGCAGAGCAGAGAGAGGACCATCTTGTTCTTGTAGCTTCCTCTTCTACTTGTTATTCTTAATTGCAGAGAGCATCATTCATCCTTGATTTTATTTCTATCTAATTCAAATAACAATACTATAGGAATTGGACCATCTTCTTCCCTTCTCCACACATACCAATGCTTTTAGATATACATTATTAATAATATACATATATAATAATGCTACCTACAATTTTTAACTTCATCATCTTCTCCTTCCATTCATCACTTATTTATAGCTTACTTTAGTATCTTTAATTGAATTCCATGTTGCTTAATGAGGAAAATATGTAGCTCATTATATATGCGAGACAATTCTCTTCTTTGGAGTTCAAGGTACCTTTTCGAGTGAATTAGCAATTTGTTTACATCTTTTTAAATTCTCTATTATGAATAACTAAGAGAGACTTAGGCACCCGTCTTCTTCTTTTCATTCACCGTTTCTCTGTTTTTCAACCGACCTATGTAATACTAGTTGGTTCATGCCCAAGTTCTCGAATTGCTCTCTATATCAAGTTACCGATAGAGACCGAGAAAATTTTATTATCAAGAACGTGTCACACCTCAAACTCCCTTTTATTTGCCCCTAAACATACTCCTTTATATACCAAAAGATTTAACATTGTGCTTATGATAAACAATCCAAACACCATATTCACTATACATTATTAATAATATTTTCTAATAAATTTGAATTGGCTAGTAATTTGTATCATTAATTATTTAAATCAAACTAGGGTTTACAGGAGAAGAGTTACATTTCTGTTAGATACTTTTGGCCATATTGGGTGAATTGGTATTCATTTTTTTTGAAAAAAAAAAAAAGTTCCATTGATTGAATTGGGTCGAGACCTAGTCAAATGAGTTTCATTGTTTGATAGGATTTTGATTGAATACAATTTTCATTAATGCCAAATCGTTTTCTAATATCCGGAAAAAGGGAATGGATTAAAATATAGATTTTCGATATTCCATAAAAGGTGTCTTTAATGATAACTCCAAAGGTTCAACATATTAATCCAAGTCAAATTGATGTGATTAGCAATAGATAACTAAGGAAGGATTCTTTATCTTCTCCAAACTTTCCACTTTTAAAATCCATCAAATGGATGTGGGTTCATCCCTTTCCTTTTTCTTTTTTTTTTTTTTTTTTTGACTGATTTCCCTTTTGTGGTTTGATTGCAATACTCATCATCTCTCATTTTATCAAAATTATTATTATTTTTAAGTTGAATGATTGAATTTTGTTGACTACATTACACGATCGATGAACTAAGTATCACATGCGCAAAATATGGTTTGAAATTGTGTTTCAAATCATGTTCTCTTAAGCTAGAACAGTATAATATAATATTAGGCGAGTAGTATCTCACATTTTGAAAATTTCATAAAATTGTGTTTTCTACAGGAATAATGGTTTAGCTCACTATTGCTCTTATTTGGGCAAATTGTTGATGATTGTAAAGCGTTGGCAATTTCTTTTGAGTTTTGTGTTTTCTATTTTGTTTGGCGGTTAGCGAACCAGGTTGCTCATGTTTGGCTAAAACATTGGCTCTTTGTCTAGGTTGGATTGTTCCCCTTTCGATTCAAGAGCTTTTGGATCTTGATGCTTAATCCATGGTTTTTCCATTAAATAAAAAAAAGAAATGGTTGTTCAGTATGTACTTAAGGTCAATTAAATTTACAAATTTTATCTTTTAATTTGACAAATTAAACATCTAAAGTTTTATAAGCAAACAATTAAACTGTTTGGTCATTTATATACTCCACATTGTGTTACTCATCTAATGTAGCCATACTTGCATGTTAACCTTTTTCATTTAAAGAGAAAAATAACTATATGAGATATCAGCATATTGTCGCATCACGTGTGGTTATTTCGTTACAAGAAAATTAAAAAATACCATCGAATTCAAAACAGAAAAACATAAACATTGGGTCCATTGCAGCAAAATTAGGTATGTAATTACAAAACATATTACGAAGGAAACTTTAGTCATATACAATTCATTGATGGAGTCAAAATCTTATTAATCTCTTGATATTCTTTTTCATTTTCTCGTAGTGTCTCTCTGTAAATTGAAAGACTGATATATAAAAACAGTCATATTAAATGAGTTACCCAAATTTAACTGTATATAAATTTCACAACTAATTGAACAATTCAGGCCTTAGAGCCCAACCGACCTCTTAACTATTCCTCAAAACTTAATTTAATCTCTCAACTACTGAAATCATCAATTCAATCTCTCAACTATTAAATTTAGAGTAGAACAAACACTATAATGGATAGCATCCAAAGCTTTCAAGTTATACATGCTACAGACACATTAGTTCTATTTACGAGCTAAGATTGGGGCCATATGACCATCCTTGGTAGAAAGAAATCATGCCAAAAATATTTGTGTTTATAAACCTACATTTCTTAATTGTTTCTTCATTTCTTTAGCTAAGCTTTGACAAATCCATTGCAATGCAAAGACCTTAGTAAAAAAAATGCAAAGGCCTTTGTGATTAGATAGATACCGAAGCTTTTAGACATGCCAGATTGACATGTCGACTTCGTTAATGATGTTTCATATTAACACACCAATGTTATCCATTTTAGGAAATGTTTTGTTTAAAATTGAACAAGTGAAAGACTAAATTAGTGATTTTATGAGTTGGGAACTAAATAGATTTTTGAGAAATTGTTTAGAGGGTTGGTTGGGCTTTAAGTCCAACAATTAACTTAAACTTAATATGTTCTATTATAAACATTTAAATTAAAAATGAAACAATTTGTTGACCCTCAAAAATACTTTATTTAGATAAATGATAGTAAATGGGTTAGGTTTGAGAGTTTTATGATTTTAACTCACTTCAATAGTAAAGTATAACAGAGAATGGTTAGTTCCAAGAAGTCAAAAAACTCAATAGCACACAGAGAGAGAGAGTGACGGATTCATTGTGTAGTAATTACAGCTCCAAACAGTTGCAAGGGCAAGTCCATGTCTAAGTTAAGAAATTACTACAACTAACAGTTGGATTCTAACTTAAAAAAAAAAACAGTTTGTTTGTCTCTCTCTTCACTTATTCACATGGTAACTAGGAAGGTGTCTTGTAGTGGAATTTGTAATTCCATTTGTACAGATCTTGTTGACAGACATGTGAAAGGGCTACACACACAACACTCACTGCCCTTTTCTTTTTGGGTCCAATTGGGTGCGTTGCATGTGCTTCTTTTTCACACCTTTTTTTTTTTTTTATCTTTTAATTTGTTTACCTCTTTTCTCTCCAGTTTTTTTATACCAATAATACCCAAAATCATTCCCATTTCCCATCATTTATTAATAATTCTCTTTTAGTCTTTTCTCCCTCTCCACAAAAAATTCCCTTTTTTCTATTATTTTTTTTCATTCCAATAATCCAAAACATTTATGCCCCTGAATCTTCAACTTCCTAGAGGTAAAGTTCTACTCTTGGGTCAAAGTAGTTCGTTCAGTTAAAAATAATTTTTATTTTTTTGGGGTTAAAACAGTATTGTCATTTAATTTTCTGTGATAATGGCTTTTAATACCCTGATAAAATAGGGTAGGGTCCTATTTTTGAAGGGTGCATGGTTTGGCCCATCTGGCCACTCTCTCTCTCTCTCTCTCTCTCTCTCTCTATTAGTTGAAAGAAGTTCTATAAATATGTACACTTGCAAACTATTTAGCTTCAGCCCATTCTTATAAACAGCTAGGCTAAACTGGGCTTGAAGCTTTCCTTCCTTTGCGAAGCAGCAGCATCAAGAATGGCTGTTTTCATTGTGATTCTTGTTGTTGTTCTGTTTTTGCTTTGTTTTTCCTCTGCTTTGTTGAGATGGAATGAGTTGAAGTACAGGAAAAAAGGGTTGCCACCTGGTACTATGGGTTGGCCTGTTTTTGGTGAAACTACTGAGTTTCTTAAACAAGGCCCTAACTTCATGAAATACCAGAGAGCTAGGTGATTATTGTTAATTTTTGTTTTTCTTTTCAATGTTCCTTTCTCTGTTTCCTCTGTTTTTTTTTTTTTTTTTTTTTTTTTTGATATATTACTTTTCGGAGTGAAAAAGGTTTAACCTTTTAGTACTGATTTCATTTTCTTATTGTTATTAGATACCCATTTGAGAACTAGAAATTGGGTTTTCAAAAGTGATCTTTCTTTTGTCCTCCAATCACAAATTGGTAGCAACATTACATCTCCCCTCCTTTTTTTTCCTTTTGGGTACAGGGGATTGGTCCATGATAATACAAAAGTAGCTACAATAACAATAATAATGATAATACCATCATGTAAAAATCTAATCTTTTCATCTCAGAGATAGACTGTCTAAATATTTTTTTGGAATTAAATGAAACAGGTATGGAAGTATTTTCAAGTCTCACATTCTTGGGTGTCCAACAATAGTATCAATGGATCCAGAACTGAATAGATACATTCTAGTTAATGAGGCAAAAGGACTTGTTCCTGGTTACCCACAATCCATGCTTGACATTTTAGGCAAATGTAACATTGCAGCTGTTCATGGCTCCACTCACAAGTACATGAGAGGTGCTCTTTTGAGCCTCATTTCCCCTTCCATGATTAGAGAACAGCTCTTGCCTACTATTGATCATTTCATGAGAACCCATCTCAGCAATTGGGATAACCAAATCATTGACATTCAACAAAAAACCAAAGAGGTATTTTCATGTCATTAAATAATCATAACTCCTTGATCTAAATTTATTCAACCAAAGTGGTAACATTTTTTATGTCATTTCCTTCATGTAGATGGCACTTCTTTCTTCACTCAAGCAAATTGCTGGCAGTGATTCTACCTCAATAGTTGAAGCATTTATGCCTGAGTTTTTCAAGCTGGTTTTAGGCACCCTTTCATTGCCAATTGATCTTCCTGGCACAAATTATCGTCGCGGTTTTCAGGTATATTGTTTAGTTTTTCTGCAATTATTATTATTATTATTATTTTTTAATACTAAGAGTTGCATAGCTAAAGTAATTAGTTAATGAATGTTTGATTGAATTGCAGGCTAGGAAGAATATTGTGAGAATATTAAGGGAATTAATGGAAAAGAGAAGGGGTTCAAAAGAAAATCATAAAGATATGCTTGGTTGCCTAATGAAAAATGAAGAAAATAGATTCAAGTTGAGTGATGAAGAGATAATTGATCAAGTAATTACAATTTTGTACTCTGGTTATGAAACTGTTTCCACTACTTCTATGATGGCTGTCAAGTATTTGCATGATCATCCTAGAGTTCTTCATGAATTAAGAGTAAGTTCTTTTTTTATTTTTGGGTCAATATCAGAAATTATATGATGAATTGTGGTACTGATATTGTATGTTTACTATTTGCAGAAAGAACATTTAGCAATTAGAGACAGAAAAAACCCTGGTGATCCACTTGACTTAAACGACATCAAGTCTATGCGTTTCACCCGGGCGGTAAGAGATTTTTCAAGTCTGCTTTTATTATTAATTGATTATCAAAACATGAACATTATTTGATTATTTATATTTAAATGCAGGTGATTTTTGAGACATCAAGATTGGCTACAATAGTTAATGGAGTTTTGAGGAAGACTACTCAAGAAATGGAATTAAATGGTGAATATTATAATTATATGAATACTTTCTGCTGTTATTGTCTTTTATGGGCTCAAGCTGCTATTTTCAGCAAGTAGCTATTCCTTTTTTTTTTTTTTCTTTCTTTAAAATATATATATATATAAAAAAAATAATGTGGAAATATATGATGATCTTCATACCTATGTGGACCTTACACTAATATGATTTACATAGCATACCTACCATTCCAGCTAGGCCACTCCTTTTGCTGCCCCTAAGCTTTTAAATTACAAGAATGTTCTTATCTTTATAGATATAAGAGACTGAGATTGATTTTTGACATAGTATGAAAATGAAATTTCTCTTTTTTCTTTTTTTTTTTTTTTCCCTGTTGTAGATTATGGTAACAATGGATAATTATTTTGCTAATCAAAGTTTTTTTTCTCTTTAATTACTTTTTCAGGATTTGTAGTTCCAAAAGGATGGAGAATATATGTTTATACCAGAGAGATTAATTATGATCCATATTTATATCCAGATCCACATGCTTTCAACCCATGGAGATGGATGGTTAGTTTTTTCCTTTTTTAAGCCTAATTTTGAAACTAATCCTTAATTTTTCTTTCGAATTACTAAATAAAATAAAAATGCAGGATAGAAGTTTGGAGAATCAAAGTTATCTCTTCATATTTGGAGGAGGCAGTAGACAATGCCCTGGAAAGGAACTAGGAATAGCAGAAGTTTCAACCTTTCTTCACTATTTTGTGACAAGATACAGGTAATTATGAACACAATAATCCATTTCCATTTGCAATTAGTAATTATGTTAAAGGTAATTAAAGTTAATTAATGGTGAATGCAGATGGGAAGAAGTTGGGGGAGACAGGCTAATGAAATTTCCGAGAGTTGAAGCACCAAATGGGCTGCATGTTAGGGTCTCAGCCTACTAACTAACCCAAATAATGTACATAGGATATATGTAGTTAGTTATATCATAATGTCAAAAAAGGGTTAAGGATGGATGTACAATGATCTTCTAACTTATTAGAAAGTGAGTCACATTTCATTGTCCTTTCCCACTTTTTTTTGTTATTATTATTTAATTTTTTTTTTTTAATTCAAATAATAGCCTGACAAATGGGTTAAATTCTTTTAAATCAAAAAATCAGTGGGAACTTAATTACTGACTGAATTAGCATGCCCAAAACGACAGATGAGGCCCAATAACAAAGGCCCAATGACAACGCTAATCTTTGCGTTACATGCGCGCCAAGTGTTTGAAAAAGAGTCTAAAAGAAAGGCGACCCGACTGACTCTAATTCATTAAATGCACCTGCACAACGCAACGCAACGCAACGCCGACCACAATTTTCTTCCGTTTGGGACCTCAACGTTTTGCTAGGCTTATGACCACTTGGCCATTCGATCTATCTATGATCTTGCTCGATGTTACCTCTTCATTTATAACTTTTGTTTTCTCATCTATCAAAAATTGATACTCTCCAGTTTAGCTGAAACTCTTTCATAGGGTCTAAATTGAATTTTAAATCGTTTTTTGTTTACTTATAGTGACATGACAAATCAGAAAAAAAAAATAAAATAAAAAAACTAATTTTTATTCAATTTAAACAGTGTGAGAAAATTATGTCTAAACTGGATGCAATATTTTATCGATTTAATACGTTAGGGAACAATTGATACAAATCTATAAAAATAAAGATCAAATAAAAAATAGATGTTTCTACGATAAAGATAAATTGAATTGAGTTCAATAAAATAAAACTTAGGTCGTTTAAATATAATGGATTGTTTAATTGAATTTATAGTAGAAAACAGTATCCCAAACCTATAATTTTTTAGATTTAACATTATATTTTTAATTACCTTGTCAAAAAAAGTGAATCGGTAAAATTCCTTTTCCCTTAAGGGGTGTTTGGTTAGTTAGAAAAGTAGTAGGGAATGGGAATGAAAATCACCAATTCCCTTTGCTATTGTTTGGTTTAACAAAATTATTTAGGTAATGGGAATCCCATTCCCCTATTTGTAGGAATCACTCATTCCCCCCTCTCCCCCATTAATCAATATTGATTCCCATTCCTACATTAAATTTGATAAAAAACAAAAAAGAAAAAAAAAAATTCACCATTTCTTATCCTTATTTTACCAAATGTAACCATTATCTCAATTTTTTTAACTTCTCTAATATATTAATATTTTTATATACGGATATGATTATTATAAATATTATTTAGTTACTAATATAAATAAAATGCTAAACTAATAAAATAACGATAACAAATATAAAAGAAATAATTGTTAAACATTAATGATATTTTATATCTTATATATTTTTCTATCAAATTGTATTTTATAAAAACTATTATTAATTTCTAAAAAATAATTAAATTCCGATTCCAGACTAAACCAAACAAAACTATTAATTAGTAAGTCTGATTCCGATTTCCTATCATTCCGTTTCCGTTTCCGATTCCGATTCCAAAACTTGAACCAAACGCACCCTTATTCTAACTCGGATCATCCCAAAATAATAGACCTATAATTCATAATCATCTTCCTGATTTGTCAAAATTATAAAATTGATATTTTTATATTTAAAAGTTAATTATATATGTTAACCAGTATTAGAGAAATCATTTTAATCCTGATATAACCTTACTTAAATCAATAGATAATTATTAGTAAAAGTAAAAAGCTTGTGCTTTTCTTTAATAATAGTATTAAATATGGTGTGTAAGATGGAAAGAGAAGTAACTATGTACTTGCTTTTTAATTAGAAGCTCAATCACATGCGGAAATGAAGACTTCTTTCAACTCTATTCTACATTTCTGCCATTTCGTTTTTGCCCTTTGCTTGTAACACACTTGACTAATACCACAACTTTAACACTTTTCATAATACTATTTGTCAATACTTCTCTTTTTCTACTTATAAATCTCTTCTCCTTTCAATATTATCGAATTTTTCAATTAAAGCTTTTTGAAAAAAATGTTTTAAAAATTCTAATTTATCCATCTCTTAGAGTACAATAGTCTTACATGGCCAACAAATTTTATTTGTTTTCATTTATATTTTGTAAACAATATATTTTCTTAATTATTTGATGTAAATTTTCTCTTCATATATTGAAGAAAATATAACAAGATAAAATGTAAGAAAGAGAATAAATATACACTTTCATCTGAAATGAACTGAAATTTTGTGTTTGATTGAATTCTTTTTTTATTATCTCTCTAATTTTTTTTTTTTTAAAATTCGAAACTACAAAAAATAATTTCATTTCTTTTAGTTTGATTCGACAAGTGAATCAAACTAATACTCAACCCGCATATGTTATAAGATTTTTAATCAAAAAATTAATTAGTTTCTTATTTTCATATAAATTACATAATTAAGTTACTTGATTATGTGATGAAAACCGATATAGACGTAAAGCTTAAAGCTGGTCAATAGAAACAGTCTATTCTTCTCCACGTTTATTGGCTTTAATTTCGGATCCTCCTCCTATATTTATACCTTTTGAGTCTTCATCTCCACAATATCTCATCGACTCACTAATCTCCCTCAGATACATATTGGCTATCTCTCTTGTTTCTTGTAAAATTTTGTTTGTTAACAATGGTGGAACCTGCAAGTGATACTAAGGGAGCAACAAAGGTGGTTCCTTTGTTGAAGGATGAGCTTGATATCGTAATACCCACAATTAGAAACTTGGATTTCTTAGAGATGTGGAGGCCTTTTTTTGAACCTTACCATTTAATCATTGTTCAAGATGGTGATCCATCTAAGACTATCTCTGTCCCTGATGGTTTTGATTATGAACTTTATAACAGGAATGACATTAATAAGATTCTTGGTCCTAAGGCCTCTTGCATCTCCTTCAAAGACTCTGCTTGTCGCTGTTTCGGTTACATGGTCTCCAGGAAGAAGTACATTTTCACCATCGATGATGATTGCTTTGTAAGTTGTCTCTTAATTTCTCATCTGGGCTCTCAATTTTCATTCCAAAGTTTTGATCTTTATGGTTTGCTTCGAAATTTATGGTCATCTAATATATTGGGAGATTAAAATGGTTTCTTATTACTATTGATGATTGATTGCTTTGTAAGTTCTGTCTTAATTTCTCATTTGGGTTTTCAATTCTCATGCCAAAGTTTTGATCTTTATGGTTTGCTTCAAAATTTGAGGTCATTTAATCTATTGCGAGATTCAAATGGTGTCTATAAAGAAGTACATTTTCTCATTCTGGGTTTTCAAGTTTCATGCCAAAGTTTTGATTTCTGGGTTTTCAAGTTTCATGCCAAAGTTTTGATCTTTATGCTTTGCTTTGAAATTTGAGGTCATTTAATATATTGGGAGATTCAAATGGTGTCTAAAAAGAAGTTCATTTTTACCATTGATGATGATTCTTTGTAAGTTTTGTCTTATTTTTCTCATCTGGGTTTTCGGTTTCCATACCAAAGTTTTGATCTTTATGGTTTGTTTTGCAATTTAAGGTCATTTAATCTATTGGATGACATTGGGGATCTATCTCTTTCATGTCAATCATTAACTGATCACTCAAAACAGAGTGTTGATTTTCAAATATTAGGAAAGTTAATATTTGATACCATTCTAATTCTGCAATTCTGTCTCTTGACAAATTTTAGTGCTGCATTTTCAATCTGATATAACATGTTATGACTTGGGTTTAGAATTTCTTTTATGATTTTTTACTTCATCATCAGTATACTTTTACTATAGTCCATTTGCTTTGTACAATTCAGGCGAGCCAATATGTCAAAGGTTGGCATGTCTTTTATTGCACTGATATCTGCAGTGCTGTGTAATTTGTATCTTTGTTATGTTTATTCTAACAATTAATTCATGATGCAGTGAGACCTCCCTAATCCTTTCTGGTGTCTGTCCTATTTTTGTTAATACAGTTCCTATTTTAAATAAAGTGCATTATTCTTTTGTTATTGCTAGTTAAGTAACAGGCATTTGATGAATACATATATTCCTTTCCGTTTACAATTTTGATCAGGTTGCCAAAGATCCTTCAGGACAGCCAATCAATGCACTAGGCCAGCACATAAAAAACCTTCTATGCCCATCCACTCCCTTTTTCTTCAATACCCTCTATGATCCTTTCAGAGACGGTGCAGATTTTGTTCGCGGATACCCTTTCAGCCTTCGAGAGGGCGTTCCTACTGCTGTTTCTCACGGCCTCTGGCTGAATATTCCCGATTATGATGCTCCCACTCAGCTTGTCAAGCCTCTCGAGAGGAACACTAGGTATTTGATTTAAATTTCATGAATCTTTATTTAATGAATCTTTATTAATTGTACACCAATGTTACATCCTTTTGCTGCTTTACCAGGTATGTGGATTCTGTTTTGACAATTCCAAAGGGTACATTATTCCCCATGTGTGGTATGAATTTGGCATTTGACCGTGATTTGATCGGCCCAGCAATGTACTTTGGTCTTATGGGTGATGGTCAACCAATTGGTCGCTACGATGACATGTGGGCGGGATGGTGTGTCAAGGTACATATGCCTCAAACAACTCAACATGTTGTTTTAAAGTTATTTTGCGATCTTTGACCTATGTTTTTTCTAATATAATAATAGGTTATTTGTGACCATTTGGGACTTGGAGTGAAAACCGGTCTGCCCTACATCTACCATAGCAAGGCAAGTAACCCCTTTGTGAACCTAAAGAAAGAATACAAGGGTATTTTCTGGCAGGAAGAGATCATCCCATTTTTCCAGGCTGCCACTCTTCCGAAAGACTGCACAACTGTTCAAAAATGCTACATTGAATTGGCGAAGCAAGTTAAGGACAAATTGAGCAAGGTCGATCCCTACTTCGATAAGCTTGCGGATGCTATGGTCACCTGGATTGAGGCTTGGGATGAGCTTAACCCTGCTAAACCTGCCAATGCCAAAGCTTGATTTCAATTTTGATTTCTGAAGTTATTATGTTAGCACCATTTAGCCTGAGAAGGAAAAACACAACTGCGACTTTATACTTCTTAGACATTTGTTACAAGTTTTGGAGTAATAAAACATAGTTAGTTCTTGATCTCTTTTATATACATTAATTAATTTTGTTTGAACCGTAGCCAACAACATTCACATAACTTCATCAGCTGTTCTTTTTCTTAGACATGTTTTCCATTTCGAGTAATGATATCCAAATTGTAATTCTTAAGATAATTTTTAGAAATGAAATCAACATTTATAACTTGTCAACATTAAAACATTCAAATAACAACACATTTTTGGAAAAAAAAAAAAAGGTTTTACATTTATCGATTTATTTGTGTTTCTAAAATTTTCAAAGGAAACGTATTCTTCAAATAGAAGAATTCAAACTGTATACAGTATATCATTAGATTCATTTCTTTTTAATGTTACAGTTGGATCGAATATGAATTATTATTATTATTTTTACTATATAACTAAGATTTTGTAAATAAATAAAAAAAATATATGGAGACCATTGAGTGGATAATGAGAGTGGTGAAATTATAACATCCAAAGGTAAATGATAGAACAAATCAATACGTTGTTATATTAATAAGCAATGAATGATGACAACTTGGTCTGTGAATAATATGCAAAAAAAACCGTAGTCAAATTTTATTCTAAACAATAACCAACATTCAGATAACTCCATCAACTAATATTTTCTTAGACATGCTTTCTATTTCAAGTAATGATATCCAAATTCCAATTCTTTAACTCTATATTTGGAACCAATTCCATGTCGGAAAAGAAATGAATTTCCTTAATATCATTCAAATCAATTCGAGAGAACTTGCTAATGAATGAATTCATTTGATGTATTTCTACCATGTTCTTGCGTTAAATATATATAGTAATTAGTTAAAATTAATAATTAAAAAGAGAAACAGGAGGAAAGGAAATGGTAAAATAATTAAGAGTATTTTAATTAAAATAAGATCTAAAAACTCTCCTTAATTGAATTCTCACACAATCACTTCATTTTTGGGATGATTTCTATTTCTCACATCAAGGCTAACGTAAATCATTAAAGAATTCATTTCTCTTTTAACTTTTTTGCTTTCAAACATGAAAATTGGCTAAACAAAAATTTAATTGAATTGAATTCTTTTTAATTTGGTTCCAACACTCTCTAAATGATTATTAGAGATGAAATCAACTCTTACAATTTGTCAACGTTAAAATTACATAACAACACATTTTTTCGAGAAAAAATACTGCATTTTGTCAACTAATTTGTTTTTCTAAACCTCTCCACGGAAACACAAGTTCAAATTGTACAAAGTGTATGATGAGATTTTTCTTAGTTGCTGTTTGATCAAATTTTTGTTATGAATTTTTTTTTTTTTTTTGTCTGAACTTCGAATATGAATCACCGGTTTTCTATTTTTATTTTTTTACACTGTGATTAGTTAAGATTTTTATATATTAAAAAATATCTAGATATCGTTGAGTAGATAGGAGAGTAATAATTTTTTAGTTTTGTATTTTCTGGGAGATAAATTGAAAAGTAAAACAACTGCCTAGTGAAAATGTCTAAACAGAAAATTCTAGTACCATTTCACATTTAACAACTTCTAATGCTTGCCACAATTAGAATTTCCTTGCGAAATACAACAGATTAACCGTCATTTTAAAAAAAAAAAAAATCTTGATAAACATATGCAAAATTATCATTCCAAGATAGCAAATCAATAAATAATGATATTATTAATTAGTAGCATTAAACAAATATCATAATAGATCATACTCAAAATTGGAGCAAAGATTGCAGGTATCCTTAGAAAACATTCAAACCCAGTTTTGGTCGCGGATGAAACAAAGGAAATTATATGGTAATGAATGTAGAATTATGCCTCCACACCATCCGTCTTTTGACGTTTGGCTTCTGGCTCTTCGCTGTTTTCATGGTTGAGATGTCCATTCACAGCCTCTGGACCTAAAAGAGAAACATGTTTACTGGTAATTTGACGACCAGCTCTGAGTTTTGGCCCCCAATGCCTTTCAGGATTCGGAAGGTAACGAGCAATTTTCTTGGCTTGTGCCTTGCTAAGAGATGCCACAGCTCGAGCGAAATTCGCCTGCCAAAAAGAATAAAAATCAAGAATTCAGCCGCATAACTATGTTGTGCTACAAGAAAATGCATGGTGCATAATTACTAAATCTGAAAACTTTGTTAGAAATTATCTCCTTTTTTCTTTTTTCAACGTTATCAATTAGTAAGGTAAGCTATGAATTACTTGAAGAACTGGTTCCTTGGCAAGTATCACACTTCCTGATTGATCAGGTGCTTGCGCTTTCACAGGATGATTTTTCACCTACATTGAACACATAATCAATCATTTGACGGGTAAACAAGCATATTAATAACTGAATCAAGCAGCAGAGTGCATCATTTTTTTTAATAGTCCTTTTAACAGGAAGCAAGGGATGAGAAGACAAAGAGGGCTGAAAATGTGCAAAGAAGTCCTTACCCAGCATCTCATTATATCCCAGATAACGTCCATTGGAGCATCTGATTTTAGTCCCAACGGATTCACATGTGTTCCAGAGATACGATATCCAGCATTAATTACCGCGGAGCGGAATATCACTGCTGATGGGGAGGTGCACTTTAGCGTTGCACATAGGTTGTGCAAACTCAAAAAGAGAGGAACATCTGGTAATTCCTGCAAAAGGCATAATGGAGTTGGAACATTTATTTTGAAATCCAGTAAGTATTTCGAAAAAAAAAAAGAACCCTTGTTTTCGTTCCCTAACGGTAGAAGGGGATGGACAAAACAAATCTTCTTATCAATTATTGCAATTCAAAGTACCGAAAACACTGATCAAGGTTGGTTAACCAAGTAAGACAAGGGTATTCTCTTTATTATCATATATATAACTGGTATTGTAAATCACGATGCCCCACACCAAGTATTGAGTTGCACTTGCAATGCAAGCATCAAAACGATGGTAAAAGCAAATTGGGTAATGACAATGATGCAAGAGAAAATAAGTTGTGTAACATCTATTAACCGTTCAATCTATATTTATATTCTGATTATCAGTCAACCATAATACAAAATTTTAAACAAACATGCAATCAGACTATCAGGCTAAACAAGGGAAGAAGAAAGAACATACCTCAGATATTGTAGTCAGTATAGCAGAGATGTGATCATAAGCAGGATAGCGATCCTTCATTGATTTTACAGCTTCTAGTGTAGAAGTGACCCATTCCTGATCATGAATGGGTGCAGACCATATAGGTCCACCCATGTTAAATTTCTTCCCACAATGAATGCACTCTTGAGGAACAACAGGACCGAACCCGGGCATAAATCTCACACTGTTGTTCTGGGAAATAAAAGCCAGATCATACATCAATTATTTCCCACTATTTATAGCTGAACCCAAAAAAAAAAAAAAAAGAAAAAGAGAAGACACTTATCAGTTACTCAATTCCACCATCCCATCCCTTTTTGTCTTGGTTCAATTTCGCACAAATTTTTAAGATATACGGACAAATAATACATTGCATTTTTATAATATTTTACTTTCAAACTCATCCTTCTTCAATTCTAAAGTGAATATCAGAAACAGATATAGAAGACAAAGGGCTCAAAAGAAGTTAGAAAAGGTGGAAGAAGTGATCAGGAACTTCCCATCTAGTTTATCCAAACTAGATGCCAATTTATAGTAGGGCTAAGGTAGAAATTACCTCCAATGTGTTTAGGGAAAAATTAAATCAACCCCTGTCGTTTTTTTTTTTGTATTGCCTCAATGTTTTTTAGTAGCTCAAGTTTTGACTAAAAATCTTATTGCAATTACCAACATGAAAAGGCGCAAAACTGAGATAGAGCAAAAACAGCGAGGGTGACATTGAAAGGAAAAAAAAAGCATTAGGGGTTCATTTGATTTTCCCAAAAAGGTTAGGGTAAATTTGTATCATTGACCCCTTCAAAATATCAACTACAAAAACTAGCAATAGCGGTGTGTCATAATAGGTTGCTAACCTTGGAGATGGTCCTCCCAATAGGTTGAAGATGAAATGAATCACAACCAATGCATTGATAAACATACGAGAGCTTGAGAGGAGTGTTCTTCATTGCACTTGCAGAACTGCAAACAACAATTTAAACTTTCAATCAACAAGATAAGGGAAACTGCATTCTCTTTATCTGGGTATATACCAAACATCAAAACAATACATACGTGTATATGCGGACAAAAACTCGAACATAGAAGTCCATGCGGACAGATAGTACAGGAACAATGTAACGCTTGTATCGATTTGCATGGCTCTGCAGTAAAAAGATATACAATAAGTACAACAAAACAATAATTCTAAGTACAAGAATTACTTAAAAATAAAAGTAAATCACAACCATGCAAGGATCAAATAAGAGAATCAATTCCTACTGAGTATTTAAAATAACATTTCTCGAAAGATATAGCCAACAAAAATATGGAAATACCATGATAATCTAAGTAACTTGTAGCAAAATTAGGAGCTATCTAAGTTGGGTACGAAAAACCTAGAAATACAAATTATAGAACGTTAATACATACATAAAGTAACTCATAAAACGAGCAAAGCACAGCACTCATATTCCATGATTTTATACATCTTAAAAGTTTATAAAGACTATTTTTCAAAATGATAATTTGGATAAGGATGCATTGTATGAACAGATGCATTCAAATTTCAAAGAATCAAATAGGTCCTTCCATGGCTTTGATTTGATACTAGATTAAAAAAACTGAATATGCAGAGAAGAAACGAGCAGTTAATGTAGGATATTTACATCGCTCCAGAAAGCTTGTAATGAAATTTTCACATTTGCTCTCGCAAAAAGTAATCAATACACACTTCTCAAGCAGAACATAAAGGGAGAGTCAGAGAATTACAGGACTCATTAAATAGAGTACCAAGAGGGAAGTTGAGAGGAAATGCCAATTTCATATTTCTACCATAACTTAAAGAAAGCATTTGTATTAACATATTTTTATGATTGCTAGATTAAATAATCCAATGCACAAGGACATAAAATTACCTCAATACAAGCAAGAAGGATCCTCAAAGCCATTTCGTGGCAATATTTTCCCCTCAATGGATAAGAGCCATACCTAATCATAAGTATTTCTTAGAACCCAAGAATTCTAAACCACTATTCAAATGGAGAAAGGCCATGCATATTCTTACTTGGAATAGCAAACCTCGCCATTTCCTCCACAAAGCACAGCCATATCAGTTGCTGTACACATCAGTAAACCACCATCAACAACAGACTGAACTGCAGAGTCCAAGAATATGGAAGGTGATCCATAGGGATCCAGATCAACCTGAAACAACACTGAAAAGAGTAAGTCCTTAAACAGGGCATATCAACATGAACCAAAGAAGTGCATCCATTTTACACGAGAACTATTACAAAAAAAATTGAACATAGAGACAAAATATGCATACCACATCAAATTCTTTAGGGTGAGTGAGCATGTGTACACGAGCATCAGCAAGATGTGATTCCACTTTTGAAATGGCCACTGCACCATTGAACTTTATATTTCTCCTACAAGCTTCAACAGAGTCTGCAGAAGAAAAGAACAGCATCACTGCTGAAACAAATTGTACGAGGTACCAGTATGCATTGACATTATCGGTTAAAGGAATTAGAATAAACATCTGCTTCTTCGTCCCACTCTATGCATGAAACAGTGAAAGACTTCCAGACAGTGTATCATCCAGTGTTCACCTTTATCATTATCCAAGGCCACAACTTGACCAATCCCTTCAACCTCACGTGCATATCTTAGAGCTCTTAACCCAGAAGCTGACAATGCCTATTATCAAGCAAAGCACTTCAAAGGTTATTGGATAACAATCTAAATACTGAAAAGGAAACAAAAAATAAAAAAAAATAAAAAAATAAAAAAAAAAAAAGAAAAGAAAGAAAATGATTAACCATAAGAGCATACAAATGTGCAGGAATAATAATCACAACAAGACCTCAAGAACTCTTGGGGGCTCCAGCTCTCGAAATTTATGCTCTGTGTTTTTGATTGGTTCTTCTGATACACTACAAGGTTCATCATGAGATTCCTCCTTTGCAACTTCACTTTCTCCATCCAATTTTCCATTATCCACAGTAAGCTCGTTAGATGCTTCTTCACCAGCATTTTCAGAAGAATCTTTCTTAGATTTTTTCTCTTCACATTCTCCATTTGGTTTTTCTACATCTACATCAGGTTCAACAGTTGCTTCTTCAACTGCAGATCCAGAAGCATCCTTCTCAGATGTCTTTTGTGCTGATTTCGTTCTTCTGGACAACCTTGCTTCATGCTCCTCTTTGCGTTTCGACACAAAAGTCCTTAAGACAGCAATGGATAAATCTCTATTGTGAACCTGACCATTTCAGAGTTCAAGTTTTAGGATCCTCCCACAATAGAGGACACAAAAAGCCTGCTAGCACTAGCAGGAAATTGGTCCAATATGAAAGTTAATAATAACATGCAACCATTTGTAAAGGAATCTACATTCTATTTTGAATACAAACATTAAAGAGATATATGAACCTGACTGCAGCTAGTTTATATCGCATGGATAGATATTTAATAAATTTTTCTGAAGCTAAATGTACTATTAGTATATTAGTTAACAAAGAGTAATAAAAAGAAACCCACGGCTTGCTTTGTAGCAGAGAAGGGAGACTATGTTCCAGAGTTTCTTTTATCATTATTGATAGCAAGACTTTGTGTAAGTGAAAATAGGAAAAGTTCCATTACGGCATATAATATAATTTCTAGCATTTGAAATGCATTTCTAAATTAGAAAATAAAAATTTAACATTTCAGCTTCCAATCTTACCACTAATCACTAGCATGGTTAGAGATTAGCAGATTAGAGGATTATTAATAATGTGTTCACCATCATTCAAATGACAAGTGCCAATCTAGAGTTGCAGACATGAAGCATCATTATATTCATATCCTTATCACAAGGTAAACAAAAACAAAAAGATTTTTAATATCATAAAATGAAGCATATAAATCAGTGAAACTAAAGAACTTAATGCTCGTTCCATAAAATATCACTTTAAATGTTTAATTATGAAAGAAAGCAAAATGATTACACTCAAAATCAAGTCTAAACATTACAAATAAAACATAAATTCTTATTCTAATATGAAACTACAATGATGCAACTCTGTCCTACTCAAAAGGCCTATACTTCACCGGTAATCAAATAAATATCAACAGCCCATAATTCACTCCCAAAAGCTCACCTCAAGTATCCACCTCAAGAACGTCAGGCAAAAACCATTCCAATTAAATCAACAAACACATAGTAAATCAAAAGACAAGGTTTTGTACCTGCGCTTTGTTGAAAAAAACTTTATTTTTTTTGTGCATAAGAATCTCGGCTTCTCCTTCTTTAACAATGGTATAGTCATCGAGATCCATACTCACTGTTCCTTCTGTTTCATGCACCAAAAACAGATTATTTTTATGGGTTTTTCCTTCTTCTTTATTCTGCTCGTTTTCTTGTTTCTGGTTAGTGGAGACTAAAGATAGAGACTTTAGCCGTAAATAGGCTCGAATCTTTGATGGGGAGAGATCTTTTTGCTGTTTCAGAGTTCGTGTAATCGTGGAGTGCATCAAAATAAAGAGCTTTATATATGTGGGTTGAGGACTTCCTCAATTTCTTCAAAATTGCAACTTCCCTTAAACCCTAATTCCTCACCCCCGTTGACGTTAGAATTTGTTGGTAGTTTCTTTCTAAAGTGAGCTGGTGGGTCGTGTATTCATTGGGCGAATTTTGAAATTTCCGGGTTTGAGTCGGATTTCGGGTTTTTGTCCTTTCTCCGCTTGGGCTGCTCTTTAGGCTTTAAAAAAAAAAAAAAAAACTTCTTCAAAAAATATCTTTTTCTTTTTACTTTCATTCCTAAAATACCAAAAAATTTGATATTAGGGTGATTTTACACGAGAAATTATTCATTGTAACGTATTCCATGGTAACTCGTGTTTTTATGTGAAATTATACGATACGTGTTTAATTCATATACGATACGTTCGTGAAACTTTTTTTTGCATCATCTTTAATTTAACCATTTGAATTGAATTTTTTTTTACTTTCTGGTTGTTTCACTAACTTTTAGGCACCGTTTGGAATCAATGAACTATATATATAAAATTCATTTATAAATGAATTCCACGTGGAATTCAATTGTAAACGATTCTCTTACTTGGAATAAAATAACTTAAATGACAGAATTGAAATGAATTCTATAAATTTATACTTGGAATGAACGAACAAAAGTACTTCATGTGTGCTTATTTCCTGAATTGTCTTTATTAATAAATTTTTATGATAAGTAACCAATTAATTAATCATGTATAAAATATAAAATTAATTAATAAGAATTGTTTTATTTTAACAATTTATAACTAGATTTAGATATAAATATTTTTTTTATCATATTATATTTTTTATTATTGGCTAAATCATCGGTTTAAGTGTGAGCGGACGACGTTTTCGACGGAACGCAAGACTCCTTTCGGAAGGGGCGCCTCGCTTTCGGGCAGGACTCTCCTTCGCGTGGGGTTTTTGGATTGGAAATTCGTTTTTTAGAAAATCGGATTGTTTCGTAAAAGAATCGAGACCTAAATCTCGATAAAAAATGTAGGAGTCGCCACCCGACTCAGCTCGACCGGGAAATTACAGTGTAGCTGAATCAAAGCGGGAACTGCCACACTTTTCAGAGATCTAGGTTCGGACAAGTCCCTTATTTCATGTCTAATCAAAATAAAATGGCCAATGTTCTATAATGACACTTTAAATTGCTAAAAACTGATTTTATTGAATTGAAGCATACAGTGTGCACACAAATAAAGATAAAGCAATAAATATGTATAAATTATTACAACCCAATCGAATGAAAATAAAAACTCTCGGCCTCACATTACAAGCGCCTAGAATACTCGAGAATCTAAAGATTACAATCGCCTAGAATATACGAATTAAACTATTAAATACATTAAAAATAAAAATAAAGAAATTAAAGCTGTAAAACAAATTGTTAGCACAGATATATAGCACACCACACATAGGACTCAAGTTGGACAGAATTGGGAATTTTAGAGTTCAAGGGCATGCATTTGGGGGTAACCGGGTCGGCTCGGCTGGCCGGCCCGATTAGACTTGGAAAACAGTTTTGAAACGTTCCTGTATTTTTGGTTTTGTGAAAAAATCATTTTGAAAATGTGTTTCCGGTTTATTTTAATTTAGCATACGAGGTGGGTCGATTTTCGGGAGAACCGGGTCTCCGTCGTGGTTTTGTTCTAAATGCAAATACACCAAAAAATAAATCTAAGGTCGTGAATGCACACTCCAAAATTCATTTTTGATGATTTTTTATTTTTCAAGATTTTTTGATTTTTCTGAATTTTCTGATTTTTATGAAATTTTTGGTTTTTATGAATTTTTTTGGATTTTTAGGGAATTTCTGCTTCTAGCCGAGAATTACAGTCGTGCGACTGTAGCCCTACCTGAAGCAGAAATCGCCAAAATATTTAAAATGAAGGACTAAAACTGAGAAATTTAAAAACAGTGGTACGACTATATATCAAATGGCACGACTGTAATTACAGTTGTGCCCGTGTTCTTTGTGACAAGAACAGTCGTACGACTGTTCTTAATTTTCCAGAAACAGAAATGAACAAAGTTGTATAAAAATACACAAAAATCAACCAAAACACCCAGAAAGCATGAAAATGAGATGAGTTGACGTGTCTTTACCTCTTTGGCGCTGATCCACCATAGGTATGACCCCTGACAACGCACCAATCCACAAGAAATTGCTCCTTTTCCTTAGTGTGTCAAGGTTGGAAATGAGGTCCAAAAATCCTCCCAAAAGTCAGGGATTCAAGCTTGTTTATGTCCAGAAACGATTTGGATTTTATGTGTGAATATTAACCTATGATTTCTAATTCGTTTTAGACATTAATATTCTGAATTTAAGAAGAAAAAGATTGAAGAAAGTTGGATTCTTTAGTTTTTTGTTTTCTCTCCCTTCTCTCTTCCTTCTCTCTCTAAATATTTCTTAAGATCTCCAAATCTCCAAAGTCCTTTTTCTCTTCTTTCTTCTGCCTTCTATCTCTCTTCTTACTGGAAAATCTTGAGCATTAAATGCTCAAAATTTTCCCCCATTTTTTTATTTAAGGGGTATGGGTTCTGCAACCTGCCCCGACTTGATAATCGTACGACTGTAACCAAAAACCCACGACTGTAATTACAGTCGTGGTAATCAATTTTTTTTTTAGACCCGAAAAATTCCGTGTTCACAGGCTGCCCCCTCTTGTAGCTAAAGTCTGATTCTTTGCACGGATTTAGGTACACGATAAAGAACACGGGATCAAAGGTAGTGTGCACGTGTGTGGCTTATGGGTTAATTTCATCAGACTTTTGGTGGATAGGTAGTTTCTTATGATCCTTTTTCACATAAGAAAGATGCCGGGGAAATACGGCTCTTGGAGCCAAGTGGTTCCTTATGATCCTTTTCACATAAGGAGGACACCAGCAAAAACATGACTTTTGAGACCCGATAGCCACGTATGACCTACCATACAGAGCCATGGTTTTTGTAGTGTGCAATTGGTGAGTGTATTTATTCCTTGATCGATAATTTTGAAACAAAAATTTTTGCCCCTTCGATCAAGAATAAATACTGGTAGATGTGTTTTTGGTTACCTTTTATAGTCATGTAGGACTGAATTTGTGAAGTGTGTGACAGCCGTGTGCGACTTGGCGCACTCAACCGACTGACACGGAATTTCGGGTTCCGTTTTAAAGTCGTGGTGGATTGAGATTTGGTGAAGGGTGTGACAGCCGTGTGCGACTTTGCCCACTCAACGAACTGACACGGAATTTTGGGTTCCATTTTAAAGTCATGGTGGACTGAGATTTGGTGAAGGGTGTGACAGCCATGTGCGACTTGGCGCACTCAACGAACTGACATGGAATTTCGGGTTCCGTTTTAAAGTCATGGTGGACTGAGATTTGGTGAAGGGTGTGACAGCCGTGTGCGACTTAGTGTACTTAACGAACTGACACAGAATTTCAGGTTTCGTTTTAAAGTCGTGGTGGACTGAGATTTTGTGAATGTGCTTGACGAACTGGTATGACTTGGCATACAGGATGTGTCGAAAATGCAATTTGATGGAATTATACTTACAGTGAATTTTTTACGATTTTTCTCGGGTTTCGTGCCCCTTGGATGAGGCGGACCGTCTGGAAAAATTAGTCGCTGACGGGTTGGCCCTGCAAAATTATTGAAATATCTTCCCATGGGGAATAATTAAATATTTGGTGATAAAATAGGGTTTAGGAAATAAATAAAGAAATAAGAGAATTTTTCCCCCTCCTTTTCCATTACAGTCGTATGACTGTATTTGAATTTCATTTACAGTCGTACGACTGTAGACGAATTACAGTCGTACGACTATACTTCGCGTGCAGAAAGAAATAAAGGGGCGGTTTCCGCCCCTTTTTCTCCCACTTCTCATTTCTTCAGTTTTCCCTCAGAGAAAAAAAACCGATCCCAAACTCAAAATTTGCGAAGATGTTGAAAAAGCTCGGAAAAAAGGTGAGGAAACTCTCCAATAACTTGATTCAGAGACCGGAGAATGCACAGGACATCCCCTTCGTCGGTGTTTCCAACGGGTACGGTCACCCGCGATATATGGAGCATTTTGGAGTCCGTTTCGGGTCAGAGATCCCTATCTTGCTGGAGATGGGTTCCCATTTATCTTTATTTCAGGTTGGTACCCGAATCTTAGCCTTAATTTTGAGTTTTTCGATATTTTCCCTTTTGAATATTTTGATTTGATTTGGCATGATTTACTGCTTTCTGGGTGAATTGATTGAGTAGAATGCATGCTAGGAGTCTCCTGTAGTTAATAGGAACAAGAAACTAGGAAAAACGAGTAAGAAATTGTGAAAATTGCTTGAAATTGGAATTCTGTCCGCAGGTATATAAATGGTCGTGCGACTGTTTGTCTAATTTATGAACAATCGTACGACTGTGGGATGAACAGTTGTGAGACTGTAGCTATGCTCGTGCGACGCATGCTACAGTCGTACGACTGTAGCTTAAAAACCAGTTTTTTTATATGCCTCCTTTTAATTAATGTTGATTATGTCGATAATTAATTATGCAAAAATTAAACATGTATGAGTTATACTTCCTGAATGTGTAGGATCGGGTGATTTCCTGCAGCGAAAATCTCTCTTTGCCCGGGGTCTGGTGGGGCCGCTTCCCCGAGTATGTGAGGGCTCGGGTTAGGATTCTGGGCCTAGAGACCTTTATTATGTCGTTGCCTATGAGCACGCCGCACACTACACATGCCGTGTTGAGGGCCTTATGCGAGAGGTGGGTCTGCACCGCCCATACGTTTCATCTGCCCATTGGGGAGTTCACCGTCACTCCCTCAGATTTTGCTGTGATCATGGGATTCGGGTTCGGCGGGACCCCGATCATGTTCAACTGTTATCTGACTCATCAGTAGCTTACGGACGACTACATTGGTAGATTGATTGGCTGCACCCCTGAGAATGGGAAGATTCTGTGCTCGCGGGTGGAGGCTTACTGGGCTGCTCGTCTAGACCTATCAGAGGAGGACGTGGAGAGGTGCGCTCGGGCCTACGTGCTCATCTTATTATCCTGTACGATGTTTCCCACCGGGCAGAGCACTTGTAATATGACACTGCTGCCGACTCTGGTGGATTTGGTTGCCTTTCCTACTTTGGATTGGGCTCGAGCTGCACTGGGGCAGCTATATTATGGATTGGACTTGTGTGACAGAGGGAGGCAGCAGGAGATCCTTGGTTTCTAGTTTGGCCTTCTGGTATTATCCTTTCCTTCTCTTTTTTTTGACTCTTTTATCAATTACAGATTTGGGCATTCGAGCACCGCATCCTGGAGCCGCCGGAGCTGAGGGACGTTCAGGATGACGACCAGCCGACCATTCTGCGCTCCTTGACGTAGTGGTGGCAGGGTATTGGCCGTGACTTACGGGAAGTCAGGCTGAGTTTATTAGACGCTTCCTGGCAGAGGGTAAGCAAACAAATCTCATTAGTAAGAAAAATTTAATTTAACTTTTACTTACCTGTTTTGAATTTCTTTGATTGTATTTTTGCAGATTCAGCACCATCCGTGGCGTGATCAGGGCACCATTTCTCTTCTTGTGTAGATATCTGCACGGTTTGACGACCGTCGGTTTGTCTTAGAGTGCCCCATGTCCCAGGAGTGGTACCTGGGCGAGCGCCTCTGTCTATCTGACCACGTGGACGACCCTACTGGTCGGCTCGTACCTTCGCCGCTCCCCCTTGCACTATTTTGGCCTCATTTTGCCAATCCTGCTGTGGAACTTGATATTTTCAGGGATAAGTATCGTACTGATACCATTGACGGTGATTATCTAGTATTCATCCGCTTGTGTCTGTTGCCAGTTGAGGGTGATTCGTCGGTGGCCCCTCTCAGTCGTCAGGTATTATTTGGTTTTTTTTTAATATTCTTCCATTTGTAGGTCAAAAGACGTAGGGGGTCCAGTTCTGCTCAGCGAACTGGTCCAGCATATGAGGGTGCTGAGACTGCCACTACTGGTGGGCATGCCCCCGTGCAGGATAGGAGTCACCCTGTGTATGCTGGTAGCACTGTAGCATCCGCTTCTCAGACTGCTGGTGTGGTGGAGGGTCAGCTGATGACGGATCTTAGGACCGGCTTCAGTCTGATAGGGCTGGACAGCAACCATGCTTTTAGGGAGCTGCCGATTCACCATGAGCGGCAGCTTGTGTTTGCCCCGGCGGACACCACTCATGTAAGTTTTTCTTTTTCTTTTTTTTGTGACACTCCTGTATGCTCCAGGTCCCTCCGGCCCAGGTGGAAGATATAGCCTATCAGCATTTGGGCTTGGAGGCTTATCTGATCCAGGAGAACGCTAGCTGGGTGGTAAGCATTCTACAATCCCTGCGTTATCACATGATTTATGCAATGCATGAATGAATATGAATGTATGTATGCATGTTAACTTGTATTGTTATTTTGCAGACTCGAGTGCAGATGCTTCAGGATCAGGTCAGACAGGCAGCTGCTTCTGAGGCTCGGGCCTTGGCTGCGACCCACGAGTTGACCACGGTGTAGGCTGACATGGCCAGGCTACAGGCTAATTTGACTCAGGTGCAGGAGGACTTTGACACCTATAGGGCTACGCATCAGAGTGAGTCTGAGGAGGAGGAGGATGAGGGAGAGGATGAGAGCTAGATTGAGTAAATGCCCTAGTCCCGAGGCATTGGTCCTTGTATTTGTACTATGCATTTATTGGATTTATGTGTTGTACTCATTTGTGTTATTAATAAAGGCATCAATTCATTTACTATATCTATCTTGTGCAATATATTAAATGAAGTATCCAATGGACATATCTATATCCATGACGACGAGTGTCATGCACTTAGCAGTAAGATCATGGATAAGGTAAACGATATGACTATAAATAGATCCGTAGTCTGTTCCAGTCATGGGAATGAATGGAACAATAGACTATCATTAACCTAGTTGTATGGCGGTGTCTTACCGGTCATTGGACATGGAATGTCAACCAAGTTAATGGGTACATGCCTGGAAGCATGGTACTGGATAGATCCACTAAACGAGTAATCCACATGGTATGGTATCACAATGGATTCTCGTGTAGTACTTGTATGGATCCTTTGACCTGACCATATGATGGTGTTACATGTGAAGTCGCATACTTAGGGGTACGCCTAAAAGGCCTGTAATAGGGTGCCAAGTATGGGTGCTTTCGGGTATGTCACTGAACATGGTAATACTATGGATATGCAGAAGGGATTTGTCACTCAGTAACCAGCTGAGAAGATATCACCGGCCACTTGATGAATGTGACTGATAAGAGTGTGGCCACACCCAAACAAGTTGGAACTTGTTTGTGAGCATCAGTACATTTGGGATCAAGTTAATGTCCGGACACAAAAGAGGGTGATCAATCCATGCCTCTGCGTTGGACACCGATATCAATGACATGGGATGTACAAGTTTAAACTACAGGGTTATGATAACAGTTAGACTGCCATCTCCATCTTAATTGGGGGCTGCAGTGGCTTGCTAGAGCCCAACTGTAGTCTGCTGGCAAGAAGGCCCGCTGCCAACATAAAGATGAGCCCACGGGATCGTACACATTGAGCGACTGGACACCGATTTAACGAATCACAAGTACACTTGGAGTGCACACTCTAGAGAGAGAGAACTATATATATTAATTATATTATAAGGATCAATTGGATTGATCATTATAATAAAATTAATATTTGGCTTCACATAATTAATTGGATTAATTATGAGATTATTTCCTGGGTGGAAATATTCATATGTATAGGTTTACATATGAATTTGTTTTGTGAAGACTTAATTTTAATTTGATGGATTAAATTAATTAGTCAAACTAATTTTAATTTAAATGTAAATAATATATTACTTGGAGTAATATATTAAATACATGGGTTAATTAAAATTGGGCTTGATATTGATTTAGACCAGACTAATTAAAATAAGTTTGGGCCTGAATTAATAGGAGGAAGCCCACACAGACACAGAAGCCAGACTGGGCCCAAATTCCAGCAAGTGAGTTTGGAAGCCCTAGGGTTAAAAACCCTAAGGGGAATTCGGCCAACACACAAGTGTGTCTAGCCCCCCTTTGGCCGAATTCTCCTTCCTCCCCTCACTCTCTAATTTTCGTGATTTTTTGATGCTAGCACGTGCGGTGTTCGTTAGGAGCTCGTGTACGTGAACGAGGAGGAATTCTACTTTGAATTCTGCAGTCATCATCCATCTCTAGAAAGAGATTTTTCTGGTAAGAAATTCAATCCCTTTCTATTTAATTTTAAGTTTTTCAATTTCCACTTCAATTGCTCCTGGGACTGGATTTGAGGAAATCACCGCGTTTTTCCGCTTTTATCGGGTGATTTCCGGTGAAAAATCCCAACAGTGGTATCAGAGCAGGCTTTTGATTCGTGGAAATTGATTAATTTGGTTGAATCCCTATTTTGAAATTGGATGTTTTTTTGATTGGGATTCTTGGTATGGGTTTTATGATTTTTCCCATATGTTTTAATACAATGAAAATTAATATTGCATATTGGTTTATGTTGTTTTAATTTTGTTGTATTATTGGAATTCTTGGTGAATTGCTATGGATGATGGATGGATATTTTTTTTTATTTTAATTCTGTTTTTTTTTTTAAAAAAAAAAAATCGGCCTCCCGGGGTGCGCGGCTGCCGGTGGCAGAATCGCCGCCGGCGGCCGCCGCACGCGGCGGGAGGCGCGGCGGCAGCCGCTGCCTGCTGCTGCTGCAGGCGGCAGCAGCAGGCAGCCGCTAGGCGGCTGCGCCGCTGCTGCTGCTAGGGCAACTTCGTTGCCTTAGTTGTAGCGGGCCGGGCCCAGTTTTTTGGATTTTGCGGGTTTTTGGGTCCGGAGCCCAGTTTTGAAATTTTAATTGGTTTTAAAATTCGTGTGTTTGAATTTATGTAATTTAAATGCACATGGTTTCTTGGATGAATTATATTTCGTTCATGTGATATTAGTTTTGGAAATTAATATGGTTAATGGAAATTGGTTCGGGTAATTTTGACACAATTACTCGGACGGCTAAATTGGACCCATGGTTTCCCAATTCCAGTGGGAGCAGTTGGACTGCCTGGGCTGGAGGCCCAAAGCCCGTTAAGGGTTAAAACCATGGTGGGCCAAAATTGGCGATTTCCTAATAATGGCTTTGACATAATTTAAATGGGCTTAAATAATGCATTATGACATGCTTTTGAATTATATGTATTGGATGCATATGAATGGTTGAATGAATGTATGATTGGATGCAATTGGGCCTTTTACGAGATGGATTGTATTTTTCTTTTTGGGTAAATACGGCCTGCGAGTCGTTTTTCTTTTTAATGTAATTTTATTTTATTTAAATTAAATATTATAAAATTTGTAAAAGAAGAAGCCTATGGAGAGGTGCAAGCCCAAAATTGGAGGTGCAAGCCCAGAAGGAAAAGATGGAGGCCCGCCTAATATCTGTTTCTAGTATAGGTTTACTAGAATAATATTAGGTTGTAACATAGGCCCATAGCAGTCCATTTTATTTTATTTAATCATGTTTTATATTCATTTGCATGTATGAATGTATGTTCCCATAGCTCATTCACCCGCTTTATGTATGTAAGCCGTTATAATTGAATCTAATAACCAAACGGAATTACTAAGTCGCTTAAAAGTGCTTCCCTCATTCAAAACCGAATCGAAGTGGGAATAGGCCAGTTGTAGACCATGCCCTCGCAGGATGCACTGGAGTATTGTCACTTTGTATTGGGTTAGAGTATGGGATACTCTAACACTTGGATGGAGGTTTTGACTTAGCGTGGGTAGTAGGATTCTCCTGGCCCTAAGCACAGATGGGTAAGTGCCAACAAGCCCATCAAACCGAGAGTCCCTAGGTTGGGATTGGACGGCGTTCCTACCTAAATAATTAAGGTGTAGTTGTACCAAACCCTCGTTTGGCTATATCTTAATGAAATATGGATCTCGGCCCATGAGCCCAACAACTCGGTTTAAATTAATAACTTGATTCATTATTAATTTTATATGGGAAGAACAAAGCAAAGCCCTTTATTAACACTCTCAATGTTTTTCTGTGTAGAAACACCCAAATGGCAAACACAAATACCTTATCACTGCGATCCATTCTTGAAAAGGACAAGCTTTCCGGTCCTAACTTTTTAGACTGGTCTAGGAACTTGAGGATAGTTCTAAGACAGGAGTCAAAAGAGTATGTACTGGAAAGGCCTGTGCCGGCTGCACCTCAAGGACGTAATCCACCGGCTGCCCAGCTGGAGGAATACGAGGCGCACGTCAAGGACAACCGGGATGTGACATGCCTTATGTTGGCTTGCATGGTCCCTGAACTGCAAAAGCAGTTTATGGACCACCAAGCCTATGCTATGATAGCAACTCTTAATGAGATGTTTCAAGAGCAAGCTCGTCAGGAAAGGTACCTGACCAATAAGGCATTCCACTCTTGTAAGATGGGGGCCAGGACATCTGTGAGTGCACACATGCTCAAGATGAAGGGCTATTTGGATACTTTGGCCCGTCTCGGATCGCCTATCTCTCAAGAGTTGGCGGTGGACACAATCCTCGCTTCCTTGCCGGATTCTTATGATCTGTTCATCCTCAACTGTAACATGCAAGGGATGAACCGTACTGTCAGTGAGCTGCATGGGATGCTTAAGCTTACTGAGCAGTCGATCAAGAAGACTCCGGCGGTGCTGCTGGTCAACAAGGGGAACCCTCCTCTTGCCAAGGGTAAGGCCAAGGAAAAGGCCAAGGCCAAGGCCAAAAAGGCCAAAGCCAAGAAGGCCAAGGCCCAACCCAAGGCCCAGCAGAAGGCAGGTCCTGAGGACGTCTGTTTCGGGTGCAGACAGGCGGGCCATTGGAAGAGATCGTGTCCCAAGCTGATGGGAGAGCAAAGAAGGGGCCAAGGTGTGTCCTCTTCAGGTATTTATGTTATAGATATTAACCTTACTTTTTCAACATCCTGGGTATTGGATACTGGATGTGGTTCTCACATTTGTTGCAATGTGCAGGGACTTAAGAACAGAAGGTTGCTGGGGTCGGGAGAGGTGGACTTGCGGGTCGGGAATGGAGCAAGGGTTGCTGCCATAGAGATCGGCGAATACCACCTAATGATGCCCAGTGGATTGGTTTTAATTTTAGAACATTGTTACTTTGTACCTGCTATGTGCAGGAATATTATCTCTGTATCAATGTTGGATATTTCTGGATTTGATTTTACTATTATAAATGGTCGAATTTCTATATCCAGAGAGGGGTTATTTTATGGAGATGCTCTATTAAATAATGGCCTGTATATCCTGGACTTAAATGAAACCAATCATATCTATAACATAAACACGAAAAGGGTTAAGCCTAACGAACTTAATCCAGTCTACCTATGGCATTGTCGTCTTGGCCATATAAACGAGAAGCGCATAGCTAGGCTTCACAAAGCTGGAGTGCTAGGGTCATTTGACTTGGAGTCAATTGATACATGCGAATCATGTTTAAGAGGCAAGATGACAAAGGCGCCTTTTATCAAAAGGGCTGAAAGGGCCACTGGCTTGTTGGACCTAATACATTCAGATGTATGTGGACCTATGAGCGCAGCGACCAGAGGTGGGCATCTGTACTTCGTCATGTTCACAGATGATTTCAGCAGATATGGCTATGTCTATCTGATGAAACACAAGTCCGAGACCCTTGATAGGTTCAAGGAATTTAGGAACGAGGTACAGAACCAGCTAGGCAGGAATATCAAAGCCCTTCGGTCGGACCGAGGCGGTGAGTATATGAGCCTAGAGTTTGACTCATACTTGAGAGAGCATGGAATAGTTCCACAACTCACTCCTCCTGGAACACCACAATGGAATGGGGTGTCCGAACGGAGGAATAGGACCTTGTTGGACATGGTCCGCTCAATGATGAGTCAAGCATCTCTCCCAATCAGTTTCTGGGGACACGCCCTCGAGACAGCAGCTCTCATCTTAAACAATACTCCGACTAAGGCAGTGGAAAAGACCCCATATCAGATATGGACGGGTAAGGAGCCCAATGTGTCTTTCCTAAGGATTTGGGGATGCGAAGCACATGTCAAGAAATTGACTAGTGGCAAGCTGGAGCCCAAAACCGATAAGTGCCTGTTTGTGGGCTACCCTAGGGAAACCAAAGGGTATTACTTCTACAACCCCGCCGAGAACAAGGTGTTTGTGGCAAGGAAGGGGGTCTTTCTGGAAAAGGAGTTCCTTTCCAAGAAAGATAGTGGGAGCAACGTTGAACTCAGGGAAGTTCAAGGTCCACAATCTCCTGAAAAGGATAACTCGGAGGCCCAGGTGGAGCTTCCACAAGTGGAAGCACCGACCCAGGCCACACAAGAACCTAGAAGGTCTGGTAGGGATCGTCGGGAACCGGAGAGGTATGGTTTCCTCGTCACCGATGATCAAACTCTTCTCATCTGGGATGAAGAAGAACCCAAAACCTACCAGGAGGCTATGGCTAGTCCACAGTCTGCAAATTGGCGTAAAGCCATGGAGGCAGAGATGCAATCTATGTATGATAATCAAGTTTGGAACTTGGTTGATCCACCTCCGGGTGCTAAGGTAATAGGTTGCAAGTGGTGTTATAAGCTGAAAGCCGATAATACCTTCAAGGGGCGTCTGGTTGCGAAAGGTTTCAGACAAGTCCATGGAATAGACTATGATGAAACTTTCTCACCAGTAGCCATGCTCAAGTCCATCAGGATACTACTGGCCATAGCCGCATGGTATGACTATGAGGTGTGGCAGATGGATGTCAAAACCGCTTTCCTTAATGGGAAGCTACTCGAGGATGTGTACATGACACAACCTGAGGGTTTTGTCGATCCTAAGTATCCGGGAAGGGTATGCAAACTTCAAAGGTTCATTTATGGACTGAAGCAAGCATCCCGTAGTTGGAATCTAAGATTCAATGAGGCTATAAAGGAATATGGCTTCATACAGAATCTAGATGAGCCTTGTGTGTATAAGAGGACTAGTGGGAGCATTGTCACATTTTTGGTACTTTATGTAGACGACATCCTACTCATTGGAAGCGACATACCTACACTGCAAGGGGTAAAGCAGTAGCTGAGTAAGTGCTTTGCAATGAAGGACTTAGGCGAAGCTGAGATGATCCTAGGGATCAGGATCTATAGGGATAGATCAAATCGGCTTCTGGGCCTAAGTCAGGCTTCGTACATTGACAAAGTTCTGAAAAGATTCAGCATGGACCGGGCCAAGAAAGGTTTCTTGCCAATGGGCCATGGGCTGAAACTTAGTAAGAAGAACTGTCCTAAAACAAGGGAGGACAGGGAGAACATGAAATTGGTTCCATATGCTTCGGCTATTGGATCAATCATGTACTCCATGTTATGTACGAGACCTGATGTCGCCTTTGCACTGAGTATGACGAGCCGATACCAGCAGGATCCCAGGGAGGATCACTGGAAAGCTGTCAAGGCGATCCTCAAGTACCTTAACCGGACTAGGGATAGCTTCTTGGTGTATGGTGGTCAGGAAGTGCTATCAGTTACTGGGTATACTGATGCGAGCTTCCAGACAGACCAAGATGAGTACCAATCGCAGTCAGGGTATGTATTCTTGCTGAATAGTGGTGCTGTAAGCTGGAGGAGCTCAAAGCAGCCAACCATAGCAGACTCTACGACAGAAGCTGAGTACATCGCTGCGTGTGAAGCAGCTAAGGAAGCTGTGTGGATGAAGAAGTTTATCACTGAGTTGGGAGTAGTGCCAACTATCCAGGACCCAGTCGATATCTTCTGTGACAACAATGGGGCCGTCGCACAAGCTAAGGAGCCCCGGTCACACAAGAACACAAAGCACGTGCTCAGAAAGTTTCACCTCATACGAGAAATCGCGGAGAGAGGTGACATTGCATTGCACAGAGTGGACACCGAGGATAATGTCGCAGATCCGTTGACCAAGGCGCTGGCCCAGCCCAAGCACGAGGGTCATACTAGATCTATAGGGATTAGGCCCATGCCTAGTTGGAACTAGTGCAAGTGGGAGATTGTTGGAAATGCCCTAGTCCCGAGGCATTGGTCCTTGTATTTGTACTATGCATTTATTGGATTTATGTGTTGTACTCATTTGTGTTATTAATAAAGGCATCAATTCATTTACTATATCTATCTTGTGCAATATATTAATGAAGTATCCAATGGACATATCTATATCCATGACGACGAGTGTCATGCACTTAGCAGTAAGACCATGGATAGGGTAAACGATATGACCATAAATAGATCCGTAGTCTGTTCCAGTCATGGGAATGAATGGAACAATAGGCTATCATTAACCTGGTTGTATGGCGGTGTCTTACCGGTCATTGGACATGGAATGTCAACCAAGTTAATGGGTACATGCTTGGAAGCATGGTCCTGGATAGATCCACTAAACGAGTAATCCACATGGTATGGTATCACAATGGATTCTCGTGTAGTACTTGTATGGATCCTTTGACCTGACCATATGATGGTGTTACATGTGAAGTCGCATACTTAGGGGTACGCCTAAAGGGCCTGTAATAGGGTGCCAAGTATGGGTGCTTTCGGGTATGTCACTGAACATGGTAATACTATGGATATGCAGAAGGGATTTGTCACTCAGTAACCAGCTGAGAAGATATCACCGGCCACTTGATGAATGTGACTGATAAGAGTGTGGCCACACCCAAACAAGTTGGAACTTGTTTGTGAGCATCAGTACATTCGGGATCAAGATAATGTCCGGACACAAAAGAGGGTGATCAATCCATGTCTCTGTGTTGGACACCGATATCAATGACATGGGATGTACAAGTTTAAACTACAGGGTTATGATAACAGTTAGACTGCCATCTCCATCTTAATTGGGGGCTGCAGTGGCTTGCTAGAGCCCAACTGCAGTCTGCGGGCAAGAAGGCCCGCTGCCAACATAAAGATGAGCCCACGGGATCGTACACATTGAGCGACTGGACACTGATTTAAAGAATCACAAGTACACTTGGAGTGCACACTCTAGAGAGAGAGAACTATATATATTAATTATATTATAAGGATCAATTAGATTGATCAGTATAATAAAATTAATATTTGGCTTCACATAATTAATTGGATTAATTATGAGATTATTTCCTGGGTGGAAATATTCATATGTATAGGTTTACATATGAATTTGTTTTGTGAAGACTTAATTTTAATTTGATGGATTAAATTAATTAGTCAAACTAATTTTAATTTAAATGTAAATAATATATTACTTGGAGTAATATATTAAATACATGGGTTAATTAAAATTGGGCTTGATATTGATTTAGACCAGACTAATTAAAATAAGTTTGGGCCTGAATTAATAGGAGGAAGCCCACACAGACACAGAAGCCAGACTGGGCCCAAATTCCAGCAAGTGAGTTTGGAAGCCCTAGGGTTAAAAACCCTAAGGGAAATTCGGCCAACACACAAGTGTGTCTAGCCCCCCTTTGGCCGAATTCTCCTTCCTCCCCTCACTCTCTAATTTTCGTGATTTTTTGATGCTAGCACGTGCGGTGTTCGTTAGGAGCTCGTGTACGTGAACGAGGAGGAATTCTACTTTGAATTCTGCAGTCATCATCCATCTCTAGAAAGAGATTTTTCTGGTAAGAAATTCAATCCCTTTCTATTTAATTTTAAGTTTTTCAATTTCCACTTCAATTGCTCCTGGGACTGGATTTGAGGAAATCACCGCGTTCTTCCGCTTTTATCGGGTGATTTCCGGTGAAAAATCCCAACACTCTGTTTCACACCTTTTTTTTGTATTGGATTTTCTGTACACAACATGGACTTCATTTTTATTATTATGGGACTTGGATGCAACAACCTACTGATGGATGTTTATGTGTAATGGCACGATGTATGATATGAACGTCTAAGTAGAATATCAAACATGCATAATATCATTACGACGACATCATAATGAGTATGATAGAGAAATTAACAGTGAATCCGACTTTAGACATCACCCTCTTCTTGTTACCAACACGTCCTCTCGGTTTTCCGTGTTAGAAATTTTCTCTTTGTGAATTTTTTTTTGAATGGTCCAAGAGTTCTGCGCAAGCGTTCTAGCCGAATTGATCTCTCCGTATTGATCCATTTTGAGATTGGAAAGCGTACCTTAACAATGTTCATCAGAAGCCGTGAGAACATTGCTGCTGATGACATCCAGTGGTTTGGCCTTTACCTGACCCTAGTATTAGAGGTTCATATTTAGGGTATAAAACATTGAGTCAGACATGGTTTGCTGCGTGTTGTCACCCGTATGTGGACATTAGTATGCAATGACATGACGAATGCATATTGAACATAATGTTCATCAGAAGCCGTGAGAACATTGCTGCTGATGACATCCAGTGGTTTGGCCTTTACCTGACCCTAGTATTAGAGGTTCATATTTAGGGTATAAAACATTGAGTCAGACATGGTTTGCTGCGTGTTGTCACCCGTATGTGGACATTAGTATGCAATGACATGACGAATGCATATTGAACATCAAAATTGAATATAAAACATCCACGACATAATGAATGTGGATGCATAGGAAAATCCAAAGTGTGGCTCTGGTTTTGATTGATGCCCCTTCAAATTACCAATATGTCCTTTCGGTTTTCCATATTGGAGGATTTTTTTTTGCTAACACATATGTCAGAGTGTACAGCTGAGCACTGAACTGCATCAATTGATTACCCACTGGATCCTCCAAGAGTTTAACCCTATGTGCATGTTTCCAATTCACCTCAGATTCCAACTTGAGCACAGTTCTCAAAGATGAATGCATTTTTTAATCCTTCAAAGTACGGCCCCAGAAGATGAAAGAACCACCAGTGAGTAGTCACTTCTGTTGTGGCTGAAGACTGAGCTCTTGAAATGGTTGGTAAATGCAACTTTCTTTTGGACATTGTCGCAGCAGGCTTTGCAAGTCCTCCCCGTTCACGATTGTTGAAGGGTTTGTAAAACCTGGCTGCCCCAACACTGTTGGTGAAGTTCATGAGTGCATAACCAATATTTCCTCCAATCTTGGAGTCCATAGGCAAATAGAGGGAATCATAAGAAGACTGTTCTTTGGACTTGAATGGGGGTGAAGGGTGTTGAAGGTAGAGATGAAGATCAAGATGAGGAGTGTTTTGGGTTTGAAAATATATAGGAGCCCAAATCTTTCACAGGTTGTTTAAAGATGAGAAAGTCTAAATTTTTCACAGAAAGGGTGCGAAAGATCCGGTGGCGATGGAGATTGAGATGGTGAGTCATTCCCTTATTAATTGTAGCTGCCATATAAGAGAGAAATTCTTCCGTCTGCACTGATCTTTTTTTTTTTGAAGGGACTAAATCCAAGCCACAGCCACCTCTTGGTTTTCCTGCTGCATTCAAATTCATGCATGTCATGTGTGTTTAATATGCCTTTTTGGATGAACAATACATGCGTAATGTCATGTGCACAGGAATGTCATGCAAACGAAATTCTACATGCACTACAACCAAGGAATGATTCAGAGTTTTACAATAAAATGGATGGTGAAGGTCATTTGAATTTCTTGGTGGTTGGTGCTTTGGATAAGTTTAGGTTTTTATTTTCAGGGTTTTGGTATAGGGTACTTTCTGGGGTATGAGACCAAGTTTTGCCTCCGGGAGGATTTTTTTTTTTTTTTTGGTGTGATTGCCTCAAGGAGGGCTTTTGATCCGGTTTTACCTCTAGGAGGGCTTTCTTGGTTCGGGTGCCTCAAGGAGGGCTTTTCGGTTTGATTTTGCCTCAAGAAGGGCTTTTGATTCTGTTTTGCCTCTAGGAGTGCTTTCTTGGTTTAGGTGCATCAAGGAGGGCTTTCTTCGGTTTGGGTGCCTCAAGGAGGGCTTTTAGATTTGATTTTACCTCAAAGAGGGCTTTTCGGTTTGATTTTGCCTCAAGAAGGGCTTTCTTCGGTTTGAGTGCCTCAAGAAGGGCTTTTTAGGTTTTTTTTTTGGTAGGATTTGGAGTTTCAAAGATGGCTTCCGGTTCAGAATGGTTTGGGTATCGTGTGTGCCTTTTAAGTTGAAGCTCTGGGGCAGAATTGGTAGCGTCTTGCAAGGATTGTTGAGTTGAATTAGCAGATGCCTCGGCAGAAGTGGTACCATCTTATCATTTTATTTATCTCATAAGCTCACCTTTTAAGAGAGAGGTCGTTTAGGACCAGGTCACTTTTAGGTTCCCCACAATACTCAGAATGATGTCATGCATTTTGATATTATGTGTGTTGGATATGTCATTTCAGATGGTCCGATGTATGCATAATGCCATGGACAAGTAATCATCACATAAGTAAGATGAAAAAAAATCTCATTGCATTCATGATGAATTCAATACATCCCACAAACAAAATGAGTCCCTTGTAAAAAGGGAATCTCCAAGAGGCATTGATCTCATAGAATCCGATTATTTTCCGATTGGTCACCATTTCAGCTTCAGCATCCTCAACCCACTTTTATCAAAGCAGACTCTGAAGTTCTTCATCATATTCCTCTCCTCGGGAGACTTGAGAAATTTCCTTGGTGGTCTCCCTGATTGCCCCTGGTTGTTTATCAGAAAAGGTCGAGGTTTCCAATTTTCCATCATCGACTAGCTTCTGGATCTCCTTTCTTAAAGCAAAACAATCATTGGTCCGATGGCCCAGTATCACATGATAGCTGTAGAAATTGTTCTTTTGTGCTTTTGCCAGCTCTACAAATGGCCTGATACTCTGCAGGAGACCCTCCTCTCTACATCTGAGGAATAACTTGCCTAATGAGTCAACCCATGGAGAAATGCCCTTTCCACTACCCCTGGTAAGTGAGTTTTTGGTATGCCGTGGAATGGGGTCGTTACCAACATTCATCTTAAGGGGCCTCTTCAATTCTATTTCACCAGTCGGCCTTGGCAAACCCGAATCTTGGAGAGAGGGCCTTCCAAGGTGTCGAAAGCGAGTGTTAGCAATCTGGGCATTCTGTTTCTTGCTAGCATCAGCATTGGAGTCTGAGAATACCACATTTTTCATTTTCCCTTTGAGTTCTGCCACTCATGCTTCCAATTCGGTGCACTTTGCTGTCAGTCTTTCTACTCTATCAAGATCACCTCCCAGCACTTCTCTCAACATTGTTGTCACTTCCTTTCTGACCGCCTTTCGAAACTGTGATGAGGTGATATGATCCTCCATGATATCTATTGTGGAGTTGAAGTTCATTGGGTTGGCCATTCTCAAAATCTTTTCCCTTTTCCTTCTGATAAGAACACTTATTAGCATTGACGGGTGCATACGCATGAAGAATACTAAATCACAAATGATATAGGCATGAATACATGACGGGATATGTATGTGCATGAATGATGAGTTGCATATATGATGTCACGAGGGAGATGATGATGAGGATGATTTTTTTTCGGACATTCTAAGAACACCCAATACCATGCAAGAGATAATGCGAAAAGACCACGTATGGAACGCCACACAAACAGGGGTTCGGCGCTTTTGGAACACCTAGTGAATATCGTGAAATGATCGTGTGCCAACACACGGACAGAGTTTCGACACCTTGTAGGTCTATGAGATCAAGTGAAATGGTCATGCAGGGGCAGGTCCACGAACAGAGTTCTGATGCTTTTGAGGCATATGATATGAGATGATGCTTACAGACAAGTCTCGTGTAGGTAAGGACACGGATGAAAGTTCGGCGTTCATGGAACGCCTTTCATGATTCGGTAATGCTATGAAATGCCTCTATATGCGTAATAATCCGGTACTCATGGAGCACCTCAAATGATACAATAATGTCATGTAACAATCCAAAATGGATCGCGACGCACCAACAGAACTTCAGCATCCCCATGATGCCAATGATAAATGACGTGAAGCCATGCAATGATGTCGTGTGACCTGTCACACGAAAATAAGACCTAAGACCATTGTGGTCTCATATTGAATGAAATGGTCTTAGGCAGAACACGGGTAGTTTTAGGACTCCCGATATATTATGAAAGAAAATGACCATGAAGGGTATCCTCAGAATGTCCTTAATTTAAATGATATGAAATGATGTGGATGCTTGTGTCACACAAAAATGCAAGTGGCTGCATAAAAACGTGGTTAGGTTGCATGACATATATGATGATGTCGTGTATGCTTTGCGAAGATAATAATATACATGACGTAAATATGCATGACACACAGATAGAATGTCGTGGCTGTATGAAAATGTGGTTAGAATAAATGCCATGCTTATGTTAATGTCTTGAAAATGGCTGCATGCAAATGTGGTTAGAATGGCACATAGGCAAAGTTTCGGCGCTCGGGGAGCACCTTGGGTTTTAATGTCGTGATATAAAATGAGCTTGTGCTTGGTGCACGAATGGAATTTCGATTCTCGGGGAGCATCTTAATTTGCAAAACGTGATATGAAATGAATACGTTCTTAGTGAACGGGCAGGGTTTCGGTGCTCAAGGGAGCATTTTGGGTTTTCGTGATGTGATATGAGATGAACGCGCGCTTGGCACACGGTTCGGATTTCGGCGCTCGGGGAGCACCTAAATGATTTGATGCATGAAATGTAATTTTTTCGGCGCTCGTGGAGCACCTAAATGATTTAATACATGAAATGGAATTTTTTCGGTGCTCGTGGAGCACCTAAATGATTTAATGGATGCGATGAAATTTTTTGGCACTCATGGAGCACCTAAATGATTGAATGTATGTGATGAAATTTTTCGGTGCTCGTGGAGCACCTAATTGATTTAATGGATGAAATGTAATTTTTTCGGCGCTCGTGGAGCACCTAAATGATTTAATAGAATGAAGTGAATTTTTTCGGTGCTCGTGGAGAACCTAAATAATTCAATGGAATGAAATGAATTTTTCGTCGCTCGTGGAGCACCTAAATGTTTTAATGGAATTAAATGAATTTTTAGGCGCTCGTGGAGCACCTAAATGATTTCCTACTTGGTAGGCGATGTGATGTGTGTGACATTTATAAGGTTGTTCAAGGCCTACATGAATGTTTTATGCATGACACGCGTTCCATATGGCTACAAAACAAGTCAGTTAATGCTTATGAAACTCAAATTATGCATACGAATTAATGTTTTTCACATAATGAGGAAATGCATGGCTGCAAAAAATGTTGTTAGTGTAAATGTCACATGGGTGATTAATGTATTTACACACGAAAAATGGAAATGGCTGTACAAAAAGATGTGAGTTAGTATCACACAAATGCTTTATATGTGGTATGTTATGTTCATGAAAAACGTGGATGACGGTATGTTATGAAGGGATGAGAAACCCGTAGCATATAGCACACGAAACATATTCCTCCAACCTTATTCCTCCAAACGTGGCCAATTTGAGAAAATTCTAACCGAGTCCTAGGAGGGGTTCTCTTCGATCACCAACAGGGGATGATGAAGGCGCAATTTAGAAATATTCATACAATTTATTTCGGTATCCTAAGAGAATCCAACTAGGGTTGCTTAAATGAGTTCGGTCCAAAGTCGGGATAACATCAAGGCTCCCATAGCAAAATATACTCCTCACTTCTCCCCACTCAAGGGTCCGAACGAAGGGGTTCGTACGAGGCTATGAGTGGTGTTTCGTATCCGTGCCCCCAAGACCAAGAGGAACTTAGGCGACACTTCAACAATTCACCGGGCTAAATAATGGATACTTAACCTAATGCAAGGATGTCTAACTACAAAAATGCATAAAATGCCATACAAGAATCATCAGCCTTATTTTGATTAGACATTTTTCAGGGCTTGTCAAATTCTTTTAAGTTTTTTGAAAAACTTTTGTAATCCCCAGCGGAGTCGCCACTATGAGCGAACGACGTTTTTGACGGAACGTGAGACTCCCTTTCGGAAGGGGCGCCTCGCTTTCAGGCGGGACCTTCCCTCGCGTGGGGTTTTTGGATTGGAAATTGTTTTTTTAGAAAATCATATTGTTTCGTAAAAGAATCGAGACCTAAATCTCGATAAAAAGTGTAGTAGTCGCCACCCGGCTTAGCTCGACCGGGAAATTATAGTGTAGCTGAACCAAAGCGGGAACTACCACACTTTTCAGAGATCTAGGTTCGGACAAGTCCCTTATTTCATGTCTAATCAAAATAAAATGGCCAATGTTCTATAATGACATTTTCAATTGCTAAAAATTGATTTTATTGAATTGAAGCATACAGTGTGCACACAAATAAAAATAAAGCAGTAAATATGTATAAATTATTACAAACCAATCGAATAAAAATAAAAACTCTCGGCCTCACATTACAAGCGCCTAGAATACACGAGAATCTAAAAATTACAATCGCCTAGAATACACGAATTAAACTATTAAATACATTAAAAATAAAAATAAAGAAATTAAAGCTGCAAAACAGATTGTTAGCACAGATATATAGCACACCACACATAGGACTCAAGTTGGATGGAATTGGGAATTTTAGAGTTCGGGGGCATGCATTTGGGAGTAACCAGGTCGGCCCGGCTGGCCGGCCCGATTAGACCTGGAAAACAGTTTTGAAACGTTCCTGTATTTTTGGTTTTGTGAAAAAATCATTTTGAAAATGTTTTTCCGGTTTATTTTAATTTAGCATACGAGGTGGGTCGGTTTTCGGGAGAACCGGGTCTCCGTCGTGGTTTTGTTCTAAATGCAAATACACCGAAAAATAAATCTAAGGTCGTGAATGCACACTCCAAAATTTATTTTTGATGATTTTTTATTTTTCAAGATTTTTTGATTTTTTTTGAATTTTCTAATTTTTATGAAATTTTTGGGGTTTTATGAATTTTTTTCGATTTTTAGGGAATTTCTGCTTTTGGCCGAGAATTACAGTCGTGCAACTGTGATTACAGTCGTGCGACTGTGATTACAATCGTGCGACTATAGCTCTACCTGAAGCAGAAATCGCCAAAATATTTAAAATGAAGGACTAAAACTGAGAAATTCAAAAACAGTGGTATGACTATATATCAAATGGCATGACTGTAAGTGTTCTTTGTAACAAAAACAGTCGTACGACTGTTCTTAATTTTCCAGAAACAGAAAAGAACAAAGATGTATAAAAATGCACAAAAATCAACCAAAACACCCAGAAAGCATGAAAATGAGATGGGTTGAAGTGTGTTTACCTCTTTGGCGCTGATCCACAGTAGGTATAATCCCTGGCAACGTACCAATCCACAAGAAATTGCTCCTTTTCCTTAGTGTGTCAAGGTTGGAAATGAGGTCCAAAAATCCTCCCAAAAGTCACGGATTCAAGCTTGTTTATGTCCAGAAACGATTTGGATTTTATGTGTGAATGTTAAACTATGATTTCTAATTCGTTTTAGACATTAATATTCTGAATTTAAGAAGAAAAAGATTGAAGAAAGTTGGATTCTTTAGTTTTTTGTTTTCTCTCCCTTCTCTCTTCTTTCTCTCTCTAAATATTTCTTAAGATCTCCAAATCTCCAAAGTCCTTTTTGTCTTCTTTCTTCTGCCTTTTATCTCTCTTCTTACCGGAAAATCTTGAGCATTAAATGCTCAAGATTTTCCCTCATTTTTTTATTTAAGGGGTATGGGTTCTGCAACCTGCCCCGACTTGACAGTCGTACGACTGTAATTCATTTACAGTCGTACGACTGTAACAAAAAACCTATGACTGTAATTACAGTCGTGGTAATCAATTTTTTTTTCAGACCCGGAAAATTCCGTGTTCACATTAAGGTTATTCAAGTACTTTTTAGATGAATTTTCTCCAAATTAATTTTGTGTATGATAAGAATCGAATTTGAAACTCAACATAAGCAACTAGAGATCGTTACCATTCAAGCAATTTTAATTTGTTTTTTTGTATAATTCAAAAGGAAAATTTAATTTTTTTTATATTTTTTCTTATCCTTCACTATATTTAAAATAAAATAAAATATAATCAATTAAAAAATAAAAGTAAAATAATAATGGATTATTATTTAGAATCGATATTAAAAAATATTAATTAACAAAAAATTTATATGAGAAAAATAAAAGTGTAGTGAGGATAGAATTGTTCCAAAATATTTCTCTGCATAAGACGCGGAATTCATTTGCAAATTCTACATATTTTAATGGAATTTGCTCAAGGCATGTTGAATTCCGCAGAATTCAATTCTAGAAATTAAATTCCTTACTTTTTTTCATTCCAAGTATGAAAAATTGGAATTGAAAATAAATTTCTCAAATTTGTGAGGAATTCATTTATTCCAAGCTACATCACTAAATCTAAAGAAGTCAACAGTCTATATTAACATTCTTAGCATTATCTTTAACTATTTGAATTGCCTTTTTTATATATATATTTTTTACATTGTTTTAATTACATTTAGTGTTGTTCTACATTTAACTCGTTATTTTATGTTTTTTTACATGTATTTCGTCATTTTGTGTTTTTTAATATGTGTCTTGTTATTTTGTAGTACTTTTAAATGTATTATATATGTTTCGCACATGTGTCCAATGAGTACAAACAATTTATCTCAACAATGTTTTGCCTAGTCTTTGAATTTAATTTGAAATTTCTAATTTTTTTTTCATTACAAACATAAAAATCTGAAATTGTAAATGAATTTTGAAAAATTTTGAAAAATTTATTTATTCCAAGCAAATTGTAAATGAATTCCATAAAATTTATGGGATTCATTAATTCTAGGCGGACGTTAAAATTAGACCAAAGCCTATAGATCCCAAATGACTAGCTTAATTTAAGAAGGAGTGAATTGAATACACTACTAACTATGGTCAATTAGGCCCAATACAAATACTTGCAATATATTGTGGAATTATGAAAATACAAGTATATTCAACAATGTACCACTTTAAGCACAATACCAAAAAGCATATAAGATGTAATTCAATAATTAAAAAGCTTGTAAGTAAAAACAGTATGGTTGGAGAGATTGTGCTTAAGAGATTTATAGTGGTTCAACGACTTCGGCCTACGTCCTCTTTCCAAGCTTCTCACTTGAAAGTTCCACTATGATCCTTTTAAAGCAGATAAGAATCAAGTCTTGGTGCTTTTTCTTAAAGCTACTTTGAATAAGTAAATCCCTTACTTATTCAACCATAACTTTTCTAAGAAAATTTAGAAAGTTATCACCCAATTTTTAACATTAACAATTTTTATTTGGAAATTTATCACCCTCAATTAAAGCAAAATCGAAAACTTTACATTGTCAATTTTCAAGCCCAATTGACAAACTCTAGATGTTTGTAAGAATGATATTGTAGTATAAGAACACACTAGTGATCTTTCAAAAATACAACAATAAGATATAACTCGGTTTGTTGCTTTGTTGTAGAAGACACTTTGAAGAATTTGGTTGAAGCTCAAAACATTCAAGTTTTAGTCGTGAATGAGCCTCTTAGCTTCTTCAAGTTGATTTGAGCTCCTTTTATAGGCATTTCTCCAAAAACCAATTGTTACATACATTGTAGAAATTAGCTATTTTTTTGTCTTTTAGTGACTTGAGTAAAGCTAGCTTCTACTTTAGTCAACTAAAATTAATATGCTTGAAATACTTGAAGCTAGCGAGTTTTGGATACCTCTTTTAGTTGACTATTTGTGATGTTTGTTTGTAGCAAACATTCTACCTCTGAAACTAAAGTACTCATCTTAATCAGTTAAGAGTTCTTTTGCTCAGCTAAGGTTATAACTTCATAATTGTCCATTTTTATTCACTTAGTATTTAAACTTGTCATGAAATCTCAAGATGCAATAAATAATAGTGTACTTGTAGAGATATTCCTTGCATTCATTTTATGGACTTCAATTACCAATCTTGTCCACATAATTGTTCTTTTTTTATTTGTTATCATCAAAACTTACATTTAATTTTTTATAAATGTCTCTTGATCCATCCAAACCTTTACAAAATTTCATGCTACATGCAATAGTGGTGAAGGGGAGGGGTGCTTATGTTGTTGAAGTTCCTACCATTACTATGTTTCATCCACAGTTAAGCCACAAACTCTAGTTGTAATGGTTTTGATACATTGTGAAGTATCAATTATCGAATATCGAAAATTTTTGATTTAGTGAACTCTAAAAGATATCTCGAAGGAGAAGGTCATTTTATTTGTAATGGAATATTGTATCTACAAATAGCCAATATAAGATCGTTAACAATAATTTCAAGCATGGAACTACGCAACTGGAATGTTAAGTTTGCAAATCAATATCAAGTAGCACAACATTAGCCTAGGTCACTCTTAATAGCCTGTATTTAGAAACTTGGCCTAATTCACGAAAAAAAAAATGTGATAAGACAAATTTTCTCAAGTTGAGTTACTAATTAATTATGAAGTTGATATTGCTTTTTTCTCATGATTATTTTCATAGCAATGCATACACTAAATTTATACTAGTGTGATAGGGAGATTTCCATATGTATCCTTTTACATTTTGCAACGGATTACGAAATATATATATTTAAAAAAAAATTACAATATTCTACGAGTACGTGCTCACACACTTATAAAATCACAATTTGGATAGTTTTTATTATTTCTTGAATTGTATTTTTAAAAGTAAAGGGGTGCATATTTCGGAAGTATTGTAAAACTTTTCTTCAAATTGAGACCCAACCCCTGTAACACATTGCATTATTAAGTTAATTAAAAAGTCTATATTAACCCAAATCCAAATACATATAGAGATGCATCCCAATTTAATTTCCATAATGCAATTACTTATACACTAAAGTGCGTAAATTATAATTTATGTGTACATTTACAAAATGTACTATACTGAATATTAATTAGTCCAATGGTTTTATGAAAAGGCTGCACATAAGCAGAGTATACTAAGAAATACTAGTAATACTTCAAAATAAAACATAAAAAAAAAAAAATCATAATCAATTTAAATTAAACAATTTAGAAGAGTGAAAGTGAAGGGAAACAGCAATGGTGAGAGACATATGTACATTCATGGATCATCGGATAACATCCAAGCTGAAATTGCTTATTTTGAGTAATTTACAATTCCTGTAATGAAAATAAATAAATAAATAAATAAAAATCAATTGTTGAATTGAATCCTAAGATATCAAAATGGTGGCTTAGGCCAAATAATTTTGTTCAAATTCATGTGTTGACTTGTGTACAATGGTCTGAGTTGTCAATTAAAAATGAAGCGATACATGTATCAGTTTTTTTTCACTTCCATTTTTGAATCATCTTCCTTAAATCCTACATTATTTATTCCTCTTAATTCTCTAATTAATCAAACCTATAAATACCCTTTTACACCTCCAACTTCCCACACACCAAACTTCAACTTTCTCAATAATTCTTGTTACTTCACAATTATCTATTTCAATAATTCAAGTAGAGGAAGATGGCAAGATTAATCTCCTTACTATCGTTGGTGATTTTCTTTAGCATGCACATAAACTCATCCTTTGGCACTATAAATTATAATGTACTCAAATACGGAGCAAGGCCAAATGGCGCGACTGATTCGACCAAGGCTTTCGTCGATGCATGGGCAGCAGCCTGTGCTTCGACAGATTCCACAATGATCTATGTACCTAAAGGAAGGTATTTGGTTGGTCCAATGGTCTTTAAAGGTGCGTGCAAAGCCCCATCTATTACAATTAGGATAGACGGCACATTGATGGGTCCTGTAGATTATAGAATTTTGGGTAAGTCTAGCAATTGGCTAAGCTTTGAAGGAGTGAATAATGTTTCAATTTTGGGTGGCTTTTTGGATGCTAAAGGTTCTCCCTTATGGGCTTGCAAAGCCCATTCCACCAATTGTCCTTCTGGAGCTACGGTAAGTAATTCTAATACGTTACAAATTAGGACTTGTGGTTTCGTAATGTTAACAAAAATATAATATAATATAATATACTCTTCTAAAAACTGTTTTACCTTTCGAATTTTTTTACTTAAAATTTTACATATTAGTTTATTAAAACATAATGGATACTAGTGCTAAAGTTCATAAATTTTCTATAAATGAATGTATTTTTTTAATTAATAATAGAAAAAATTAAAAAAACAAAAAGATAGAAAAATGGCTGAAAATTTTAAATCTTTGTGACATATTCTTAAATAATATATATAAACTATTGAGATAATAAAAAGTAAAAAAAAAAAAAAGTTTTTCATAGAAATTGGGTTAATGGTGTAAAACTTCAAATAGATGTTTATTACTATTTGGCATCCGAATAATTTATATATATTATTTAATAATTTTCCATCAAAATTTGAATATTTGAAAATTTTTCAGCCATTCTTCTATTTTTTTAATTGATTTTTCCATTTTTTCCATTATTAATTATTAAAAATATAAGTGTTTCCTGAAAAATTTCAAAATTTAACACTAAGATTCATTGTATTTTAATAAACCAATTTATAAAATTTCAGATAAAAATTTGAAGGATAAGTGAGTTTTTAAGAGAAAATATTGGACAGGATGTTACTTTTGTTAACATTGTGAAACCGTTGGTCCTTGTTTGTCATGTTTTGAACCACAAAGTGTTATTTACAAATCGGGTAAATCACATAGTTTATTTTTGTATTTTTTTATTTTTTTATTTTCTTGTTAAATTTGCATTATTTTCAACTCATATGCAATATTTTTGGATCAATTGCAGAGTTTAACATTTACCAATTCGAGCAACATAAAGATTAAAGGCTTATTGTCATTAAATAGCCAAATGTTCCACATTGTGTTGAATGGATGCAAAGATGTGTATGTTGAAAATGTGAAAGTGATAGCGGACGGAAATAGTCCAAACACTGACGGTATTCATGTCCAACTTTCAACCAATGTTGCTATTATCAACTCATCTATTAAAACCGGAGATGATTGCATTTCAATTGGCCCTGGTACTGAGAATTTGTGGATTGAAGGTGTCAAATGCGGCCCTGGCCATGGCATTAGGTTAGTAATCGGTTTCATTAATTTTATTTCATTCCTAATTTTATACACATGATGAGTATTGTATTCTTGCTAATTAATATAAATTAATTTGCAGCATTGGAAGCTTGGCTAAGGACATAAAAGAGGAAGGAGTTCAAAACGTGACAGTTAAGAGGACAGTATTTGCAGGGACAACAAATGGATTCAGAATTAAGTCATGGGCTAAACCCAGCAATGGATTTGTTCAAAGAGTCCGATTCATTGATGCCATTATGCAAAATGTCCAAAATCCTATTATTATTGACCAACATTATTGTCCTCACAATTTAAATTGTCCGACTCAGGTATAATTATATAATTAACTAAGAGAATTGTTCTAATAAGATTTCAAAAAAAAATGTGAGTTCTTATGAGTTGGTTCAAATTCATAAATAGGTATCGGGAGTAAAAATTAATGATGTAATATACGAAGGAATAAGAGGAACATCAGCTACAGAAGTTGCAGTAAAATTTGATTGCAGCTCCAGTAATCCCTGCACAGGAATAAAATTGCAGAATGTGAATTTGACCTATTCACATGAAGTTGCCAATGCCAGATCAATATGTTCTAATGTACTTGGAAAAACAATTGGCATTGTACAGCCTAATAGTTGTTTATAGATGCAGATGGATGGGGAAATTCCAACTTCATCTTCACAAATTATTTTATTAATTCTTGACAAATCTGTATAGATGAATTCTTTATTCTTTGTATTTTATTTTTTTCCCGAAACAATAAACGTTTACTTCCAATTAAGCTTTATATGTGTTGTATTGGATATTAATCTAATTCATTCTTCCACCATGGATTTTTAATATTGCCTGATAATAAAGGAAATATTAATTTGATATATACATTACATATTTGTAACTATATTATAGTCAAGTAGTGTAAAATAAAATTGTTTGGGGATATTATAATTGTATATAAATATACACTATTTTACTGTACTGTTTATAGTCCAATATTGTATACAAATTTGGATGATCACATTGCATTGTTGAAATCACTATTTCTAACAGTAAAAGGCGTAGAAATTAATAATTACAAAACACAAAATAAATTATAGATAATGATAATTAGCATATCCATGCAGTTAAAGCATAAAGGGGACGTTCATGCCAACATATCATTAAACTTGTATTTTCAGTAATAATATTGAAACCTTTACCAAATGCTTCAACCATTTGTTTGGAATCTTGCTCAGCATTATACATAAACCGAACAGGCTTAAACCCAGCCCTTGATAACCTTATCATCCATCTTCCATACCTTTCATGTCTCTCTATTCTCTCCATTCCTTCCCCTGCTACAATATTTTCTATCTCTTTCCCAAACATTTCCTCTAATATCATCCTTTCTACGCTGCTAGAATTCCCCGATTTCGCATCAATTGAATCAAATATTGCACTATAATAATGCAACCCTTCCACAAATCGATCGGCTAATCGATTCATATTATGATTTGCTTCTTGCTCTAGTAAAAAAAGTACTTTAGGTGACATTGACCGTGCCATAATTAAGAAATCATTCATTTGTTTGCAATCTTTAATGCCATTCGATAATTTGTTACCTCCAAAATGTGCATCCACTCGATCGTCTTCTGCGAGTAAAACATGAAGATTTAGGATTGAAATGAAGGCTAATGCTTCTCCTGATCTTGTTGTGAGCATATCCGGAGTCAATTCTTTCAAGCTTATGTTAAGAGGAAAGAATTGAAATGGCACGTTTAGGGTTTCGGCTTCCTTTTTTAGCCTTTCGCCTAATTTGTCAAGAGCCAATTTGTTGGTATTCAAACAAGTTACCTTCAAATGTGGAGGTCCATTTGGTAGTTGAGCCAAGCTAAGAAGAATAGGGACCCATAATTCTAGTTCAGTCCAACCAAAATCTACTAAATGAATTACACGTTCATGGATCATGGCTTGGAGCAAGGTTCGAGCTATGATGGTGTAGGCCGAGCCCAAGTAAGGAAATGATCGTGCAAAGATAGACCTCGCTCGGTCTTGATCATCTCCATTCGGTTGTTGGTTATGGTTCAAGGCCTTATATATGCCAGGCCAACGCTTGAGAAGGCGAACACCTAAAGCTGACGCGAATCGAACAGCTAGCCTTTGCATCGAGTCACCAGAAACTGACGAAAGCTGAGATATTTCTAACAGACAAGCATCCGCCCGGTGGAGATTACCGGAAGATGCATGATTAGCACATTTTAAGAGGAGTTGAATGAGACGTATGCCTCTTTCTTCAGGCTTCAGGGTCGGGGGAGAAGGAGAAGATGGTGAAGATATTGCAAGGGATAATGTCACTTCTGGTTTTAACAACGGTTTTAAAGAAGTCATGACCCAGGGTAGCTAATTCTATTTTTTTTGAAAAGGATTCTTCTTATTTGAAGAAAATTTTAGCAATTAGACTTGATTAATAAAGAGGAATCAATTTTGAAGGGAGAGCTGGTAGATGTGATGATTGATAAGATGCTTAATCTTAGAAGTACGTATATGAAGAATCCAAGCGAATAGTACAAAAATTGAAGAAGTGCTTATAAATTTAACTATAATTATTTTTATTATATTTTTTAAACTTTCAAAAGAAAAACTATCTAAGAATCCAATACACTGAAGATTCCATGAGATTTTATGGAGTTTATGTACGGATAGGAATAGGATGAGGCCTAGTTGATGAATTTATTTATAGAAAATTTATATTAATAATAATAATAAAAGTATATATTTGTAGTGTGGAAACCAACGTTGCTTAACATATGGTGTTGTTCTTTAGCTTTTGGTAATGTGGGCATTGGGCAAGAATACATTGTGACATTTTTTTTTTTTTTTTTTTTGTCTTGTATAGATAATTTGAATGAGTAAAAACACTAATAAAATATAATTAATTAAAGGTAAAATAGGTCCGTGAGCATGAATAATTTCATGAATATCAACAAAATGTAGTCTTGCTCGTTTTAACTTTATCTATTACAACATCAGAAGATCCTGTTTGTGAATATAATATAATAAGTTTGAAAGGCAGATTTCATATACGAAGGGGACAAGCCTACCAATGGAATGAACTCCATTTTCTTACACAAAAATAAAGACTTAATTAGGTACAGTGGCATCCACCTCACTTGTCATCAACCTAATGTCCTTATTCCATCTCTTACTTTTTATTTTTATTTTTATTATTATTGATACATTAATTATCTAATTCCATATAAAGTAAGAACCGGACTAAAAGCTTAACAAATGTATAACCAAACTAAGTAACTTGAAAGTTGAAACACAACTGGTTGGATCCTATTGAAGAAAAGCACTCTAATGCAATTCTATAAAGTAATAAGAACATCGATTTGATTAGAAATTTTCTTTTTAGTTTATATACAAGATCTTATTCTAAAAAAGCTTCATACATAGGCATAAATTCATTGAATCCTACATGGGTTAGAAATTTAAAAGCCTACATATAGGCATCAAACCTCAAAAGTATAATTTATTGAATTTGTAATGTTTGACCACTTTATTATTTGAAAGTAGATATCGATTTAAAACATAAAAAAGTCCTCTAACATGACCACCGATTAAGATAACGTCTTTGTATCTATTCGATTAGAGTACAAAATTATAAAGTAATAATAATGATAATAATAAAAAAAAAGTTCGGAGACCGCCAATATAAGGTTCCAATACTAAATTTAAGTTTAAATTCAAATCATATTATAGTCATATATATAATATAACCGATCTGGGTAATACATTATATTTTGACATAAAATTTAATTAATATCGATCAAGTAGAAATAGTTTTTGGTTTTTGTACAGAACTTTTACCTTAGAGGCTACCAGATTTCAAGCTTAAAATTGGATAGTTAACTAAATCACAATTAATCCTTATAGATAACTAATTTATAATTTGAATCAAACTGTCTCAACTTCGACCTCCTGAAATTTCTCTTTTAACTTAAATAACATTAAAACTTTTTTAGATGTGCCAATTTGATGTGATAATATATTTTTTTTTAATTACTATAAAGAAAGATAATTATGTGTGTTTTCAAAAATAAGACTTAATCTGAAAAAGGTACATATTATTTTCGGAGCAAGATTTCATAATAAATATTTAAAAGAAAAAATTGTCCACCCCAACCATTCTTTCTTACATTTCATTGTCCCCTTCTATAAAACTGCTTCGGAAATTTCCATGAAATAAAACAACATCACGAACAGATATATGTATTAAATTATTAATAATAAGACGATAATGATTAATTAATTTCGTCAACTATTTTGTCATATATTGCTGACAAATACAGCATAGTACTATGGACAAATAAGTTTTGTCATCTTGGGAAAATTAATGTAATATAGCAAACTACATAACGATAATTAAATCATGATCATATAATTGATTTATGTTAATGAAGAAGTGTAGAGCCTGCTGTTTCTTTTTTGGTTTTCTAATAGAATTTAAGTAACTTAGTTTTTTTTTTTTTAATTAAATTTGATTAATTGTTTCGAGCTTTTTTTAGGTATTGTTTAAGTGATATTCATTTCAATTAAATAAAAAATCATTTTCTTTCTTACTATTGATGTATTCTCACTTAAATAATTATATTTGAAACTTACTCATAATTACAATTTAAATAATTAAATTTGAGACTTAGTTATAGTTACGGTTGAACCCTCCTTGAATTTACCAACTTATGTAAGCGAGGGTTGTATCACTCCAGTGCACATATTGCATACTTCATACTTTATTTAGAATGGACGGTGGCTTAGATTGATTGATCTTTTAAGCAACTTTTACGTTATGTTTGATGCGTCGGAAGGAAAATAGAGATGAAGAAAATGAAAAATATATTTTATGTAAATGTATGTCCTTAATTTCCGTAAATTCTTTTCTTCCTTTCCTTTTACACTCACATCAAACACAACACACTCTTAATGGTATGATTAGTTTGAAGGAAATGAGATGTAAAATAATTTCCCTTAGATTGTTTGGTTAAACAACAAGAAAATGAAGGAAAGAAATCATAGTATTTAATAAATTTAAATTTATTTTTTATCATTTTTTGTTTTAAAATAAATATTTTTTTCCATATTAAAAAAAAGGGTAGATAAGGTAAAGTTACTTTTCTAGCTAAGTTAATCTCTAATTGGAGGAAGAATTGTAGAAAAAAGAAAAAGGAAAGATGAAATTTTAATCATCATTCAATGCCCATTTCTCTCCTAACAAACAAAGGAAGGAAGAGACCGTTTCCTTCCCATCCCACTTCCTTCCTCTTTTCCCTTATAATAGACATAGGCTAAATATTTCAAAAAGTAATTTGTAAAAACTAGACTAGCATACATAAAAACCCCTCTCTCTCTCTCTCTCTCAAAAGCTCTCTCAATCCTTCACTTTTTTAGGAGGTTTCTGCTCCTCCAACCTAAGCGTGTGTTTGATAGAAAGAAATGAGAGGATGAAGGAAGGAAAGCATGAAAACCAATGAATATATTTGGACCAAAATTTTATCTATATACATGTCCTAGGAATATCTTTTCATCCCTCCCCTCTTTCCCTCGCATCAAACACGACCTAAGTCTACTTCCTTTTCTGTTCCCTTTTACTCCTTCCATCCATTTTCTTTATGTTTTTCTCCGCTTATTTTGTGTGTTTGGGTTCTATTTTGAGTTGAATAATTTACATTTGTTATTTTTTTAGCTCATCTCCTGAATTGGCTTTCTTAGTATAGATCTGCCCCGAATAATCATAAATATGATAGTTCTTGTTCCATAGGTTTCGTCATAAATTTTCAGTCAAAGATTCTTTAAAAATTTTTATACTTTAGGTAGCCAGATCTAGGGGTGAGCAAAACCAAACGGCGATCCAAAAACCGAACCGAGACTGAAACTGAACCAAACCAAAATCTATTTGGTTTGGTTTTATAAAATATAATAATTTGGTTCTTGGTTCGGTTTTCGGTTTTTGTTGAAAAAACCGAAACCCAAAACTAAATCGAACCGAACCATAATAGGAAAAAATATATATTTTTTTAAATATGTATATGTATATAAATAAATTTTATTTGGCATATTATATATTTATATTATTATATAGTTTGTATTTATGAGACTTTAGTAATATACATGTAATATAAATCATTTTTAAGCAATACTTTATATGTAATTTATAAAAAATAATAATAATAAAAATTAAAAAATTGAAATTTTTGTTGATTCGGTTTTAACCGAACCCAAACCAAACCAAACCGTAACCGAACCGAACTGGTTCGGTTTGGTTTGATCCGAACCATATGAACTTTGGTTTAGCTTTGGTTTTTATTTTTATTCTATTTTGGTTTTCGATTCGGTTTGATTCGGTTATGTTCCCTTAGCCAGATCTATCCTCTATGCTCAAGATCTGAAAGTTTTATTCAAATCTGCTAAAGTGTATGGTGATATGCAGGTTGTAGAAACTCTTATGGCTGTGGATTCCTGATGAAGTATGTTTGAGTTTGATAAATATAGAATGTTGTATTTATATGTTTTATTTGGTCTATTTTATGTAATGTATTTTATATGTAACTAATGATTTTTTTAGCCCCTGTTCTATCACTTGATTACTTTTTTAGCCCCTGTGATATACAAAATCATATCTATTTGAACCATAATTGACCTTTTTACCCTCAGAAAGAATTACAAATAAAGGACAAACTGGTTAATTATGGTTCACTAGGGTATGATTTTGAATATGACAGGGGTTAAAAGAACAACTTTAAAACGATAAGGGCTAAAAGGGCAATTGATTGATAGTATAGAGGGTAAAAAAGTGTTTTTGCCATTTTTATGTAGCCAATGTAGCATGTTTTGTACAATGGCTTTTCTGTTTGTTATTTCATTATACGTAGAGTATATTATTAGATTTATCTGGTAGTATTACCAATTGATATTTTAAAGTATTCTATAGAATTTAAAATATATGGATTCTACCGTTATTAATTTATTATCAAAAATTCGTAATTTATTTTTATTGATTTCATTGTGATTAATGAAATAATATAAATAGGACAATGTTTATAAATAAATTAAAATTTATTAATTTATTTTTGAAAAACTTGCCTTAGGATGAATTTTGAAAAAGATATAGTTTATGTGAAATGTAAATAACATCAATAAAGAGGTAGTAATTAAGACATGCACACCCCGCTTGATATTATGAGGTCTCCTTTAAGGGTGTGTTTGATTCCTGTGAAAGTCTAGTTTTATCGACATTACCTTCATTGGTACTCATGCTATGAGCTTCTTGACTCTTTTACGGAGTATTTGGTAGAGGGGATTGAGAAGTGAAAGAGTTGATGGCTCTTATTCCAATGCATACAGAACATAAGAGACACACTCCTCCCTCTCCCAATTCTCTTTACCAAACACAGCATTAAAAAGCATGTACTCCCTCCTTTTTTTATTATATGATATTTTAGGTTTTTCACTTTGTTCTTTTTTATTTGATGTTTTACATTATCAATTTATCATATTTTCTCATATTTGCCTTTATTTAAAGTATGAGAGAGGTTCATTATTTAATACAAAAAGTACTACATTAAGCTTTGATAATTAAGAATTAATGTTTGATTATCATAAATAATGATTATTTCAGTAGATAAATCTAAATGCATACAAATTATTATAATTAACTTAACAAAAAGTGGTTTAAATTGCATCACTATGGGGAAGATAGCTCTCGTCTTTTGACATGGTTTTTTGCTCTCGTCACTCTCGGGTTCTTTCAAAATCTCTTTTGTTGGGTCCTTGTTTTCTTAAAAGTTTTTCTTTGTCTTTTCCTTCTTTTCCCTCAACTTTTATCCTGAATAATCTTATCTATTTCTAACTACTTTGCTTCTCTCTCAAACTATAGAGGAGATAGCGAATCACTATGCAAATATGGAGATTGAGGATGAGGATGAGGATGTGATTATTTTTTAGGAGGAGAACACACAGAAGCCAACTTTGGATCTTCGGTGGGCTTTTGTTGGACGTTTTCTTACTAAGAAGGAAGTTAAAGAGGAATTTATGGCTCCGATAATGGCGAGTGTGTGGCGACCAGGGAAGGGGGTTTGTATTCAATGAATTGCCTTCAATTTCTTTGTGTTTCAATTTCAACATGAAGTTGATATTACTAGAGTGTTGGAGAATGGTCCATGGAATTTTGAAAACCATGTGTTATTGATGGAGCGACTTAAACCAGGGGAGGATCCGTTCAAGGTGCCACTGTTCGAATTACAACTATAGGTCCAAGTCCATAATCTCCCTATTGGTTTTATGTCAGAGTTCATTGCAAGAAGAATTGCAGAGAAAATAGGAAAGCTGGGGGCAATTGATCCGAATAACTTTAATGGGCTGAAACGTAATTACATGAGAATTAAAGTGGGAATAGATGTAAGAAAATCACTGAAATCGGTGTTGACATTTAAAGTTAACGGTGGTGAGTCTGTTTCAGTTCTGCTCCGGTATGAGCGCTTACTAACCTTTTGTTATGTATGTGGGAAGATAGGCCATGGTGAAAATTTTTGTCCTTGGCAATATGAAATTACAGGAGGATTGGAGAGAAAGTTTGGACCGGAATTAAGGGCTCAAAATCGCCGAGGAGCCCAAATTGCCGATGTCGAGAAGTGGTTGAGGCAGACGCCGTTGATGATGTCACCAGAATTGGAAAACTCAGAAGAAGGTGGCATGATTTTCGGTAACAGCTCTGCAGAAAGAATGGGGATGAAAGGTGGTGATAATTATGGGATAAATAGTGTAGTTATATCAAATGAAGGTTCTAGTATGGGGGTAGCCAATTTTGAATTGGGAAATGAGATGGGCTTAATGGGGCCAAAGGAGGACAATAATGTGATAAATAGTGAGGAAGTGGATTTAATTAATAGAGACCTAAAAAGGAAGAGGCTGAGTAATATGGGCCAGGCCCACGAAATAAATTAAAAAAATGTTAGCTATATGGGAATGTCCAATTTTGGTGATTCAAAAAACTTAAATTCGGCGGGTGCTGCAGAGCAGACCTGCCAGGCCCAACGAGTTGTTTAAGTTGGAATTACCGTGGACTGGGCAATCCACGTGCAATTCGGATTTTAACGAAGTTAGTTCGTGAACGTAAGCTTGATTTTATATTTCTTGTTGAAACAAAAAGTGAGGTAACTAAGGTGGAATGGGCCTGCAGGAGTATTGGGTATGAAGGTTTTTTTGGTGTGGGCCGAAAGGGGTTTGGTGGAGGATTAGGATTGATATGGAAGAGATCTGAATCAATAAAGGTGTTGGACTCAAATGACAACTTTATTGATACAGAGATTTCGATTCCCGGAGAGGCATTGTACAGGATGACCGGTTTCTATGGATTTCCAGGCAGAGGTGAATAGCGAAAATCATAGGACTTGCTGAGGATGTTGGCTAGGAGTTCTACTCTACCGTGGGTCATCATTGGAGATTTCAACGATCTCTTGCTCCTATCAGAGAAGAAAGACCATGTATGTCACCCACAAAATCTGTTGAACGGCTTTGGTAAAGCAATTGAGGACTGTGGACTCCGGGATCTTGGTTATTAGGGAGATCCGTTCACCTGGGAACGTGGGAGGGGAACAGCGGATTGGGTGGAGGAGAGATTGGATAGAGCTTTTGCTACTGATGAATGGCTTGACAAGTATAATCAGTCTCGAGTTTGGCATTTGGCACATACATCTTCGGATCACCTGCCTATTTTTTTGGAGCTGAAACGCTATGAGGTAAGGAAGGTGCACAGTAATTTTTGGTTTGAAAATAAATGGGTTTTTGAAGAAAAATGTGGCCTTATTGTGAAATTGACTTAGGATGAAGGTCGAGAATTGGATTTACAGTCTCGGCTTCAGGCTTGTGCGGAGAGATTGGATAGATGGGGGCGAGAGTTATTTATGGGGATACGATGGAAAATTACCCTTATCAAACAGAAAATTTCAAGATTAACAGGAAGGAGAGATGCATCTTCAATTGCAGAAATTTATGGGGCGGAGTGTGAGTTACATAACTTACTGAGACAGGAAGAAGAACATTAGAACAGCGATCGAAGATTTTTTGGCTCCAATCGAGTGATCAAAACGCAAAAGCGTTTCATAAGTTTGCAACAGGTAGGTAAAAGAAGAACGAAATTGAGGAATTAAAAGGTGAAGATGGGAATTGGTACAACAGGCAGACTGGTATTGAAGATGTAATTATTGATTATTTCTCAAAGCTGTTCCAAAGTGAAGGGTCAGACTATCAAGTTGTGGTGGATTGTATAAAAAGGAAAATTACTCCTGAACATAATATGTTCTTACTTGAGCCTTTTACTAGAGAGAAAATCAAGCAGGCTGCTTTTGTGATGCATCCGGATAAAGCCCCAGGGGAGGATGGTTTTAACCCCATGTCCTATCAACAATATTGGCAGATAGTGGGTGAAGTTATTACTGATGAATGTCTAAAGTGGATTCAATAAGGAGTTCTTCCGAATGGGATTAATCGAACAACGATCATTCTAATACCGAAGAAGCAGAATCCAACGGCAATGAGAGATCTCAGACCAATATCGTTATGTAAAGTGGTGTATAAAATAATGTCAAAGGCTTTGGAAAACAGTTTAAAGCAGATACTTCCTGATGTTATTTCTGATACCCAGAGTGCATTTGTTGCTAATCGTCTAATCTCTGACAATATTATTGTGGCTTTTAAGACGTTGCATTTTTAAAAGGAAAAAGGATAGGTCAGGAAGGTTTTTGGTCTTTGAAAACTGATATTTCTAAAGCATATGATAGAATGGAATGGGACTATATAGAGAAAGTAATGCTGTCATTGGGTTTTATGGATGCATGGGTGAAGCTGATGATGATGTGTGTACGCAGTGTTGAGTTCAACGTCAAGTTTGATGATAAGCTACTGGGTCTAATCTATCCTAAACGAGGTTTAAGACAAAGGGACCCTTTATCCCCTTATCTGTTTATTTTGGGAGCAGAAGGTCTAACGGCTATGTTACAGTTAAGGGAGCAGAGAGGCGAACTGCATGGATGTCTAGTAGCTAGGTATGCACCACGAATTTCTCATTTATTTTTTGCAGATGATGCACTGTATTTCTTTAGAGCTACTCGAGAGGAATGTCATTTGATAAAGGAGATTTTAGATAATTACCGAGCAGCTTCAGGACAGCAAGTGAATCCTGGCAAATCGTTGATTTTCTTTAGTAAGAATGTGGAAAGGAATAATAGGGTGGAAATTTGTTCGATGTTGGGGATGGAGGAATCGCATCAACCGGATAATTATTTGGGGTTGCCAAATATGGTGGGTAGAAAGAAAAGGGAGATTTTTACATCAATTAAATCAAAAATTCTAAAAAATATTCAATCTTGGAAAGGACGACCTCTGTCGAGGGCTGGAAAGGAAATATTAATAAAAACGGTTGCTCAATCTATGCCGACCTATGCTATGAGTGTCTTCTTGCTGCCTAAAGAAATTTATGAGGAGATTGAGAAAATTTTAAATGCTTATTGGTGGAAAGGGGAGGTGGATAGAAGGGGTATCATATGGATGAGCTGGAAAAAGTTGACTATGCAAAAAAGTAAGGGTGGATTGGGGTTCCGGTCATTACATGAATTTAATTTGTCACTTTTGGCTAAGCAAGGATGGAGACTTTTGACAAATACAGACTGTTTCATGGCGAGGGTGCTGAAGGCCAAGTATTTTTGGGATATGGATTTCCTTAATTCAACGTTAAAAGGAAACCCGAGTCTGGTTTGGAGTAGTATATGGAAAACGAGGTCTCTAATAGTTGATGGGGTTCGGAGATGCATAGGAGATGGGACTGCAACGAATATTTGGGGAAGCCCATGGCTGTTGAATAAGGGAAATGGCTTTGTTGACTACCCTATGGTAGAAGGTGGGGAGAGTCTGAAAGTTGCGGATTAATGGAAGAGAGGATTGGAAGTTGGAATGAGGGGCTAATTAGGAGTATGTTTATGAATGAAATTAGCAAGGAAGTTTTGGCAATTCCTTTGAATTGGAGAAAGCCAAAGGATAAATGGTTTTGGAAGGAGGATAAGAGTGGGAATTACACCGTTAAAAATGGATACCGTAAGTTAACAAGCAATAACCAAGTTGAAACATGTTGGGATTCGTCATTGGAAAAATAACGTGGCGCAGCGGAAAATACACTGTTTAAAATTTCCTAGAATCCACCTATCGTGTCCAATTACCATTGATTAGAATAAAATCAAATAAGAATCAAGAGAGATTAACTCACCGGATTCGTCTCCTCTAGAGACTGCTGTAGAATCGTTTCTTGAAACTGCAATCTCCAAAGTCCGGTGCACGACCAACTATTGAGCGGGAACCGATGCTAGCCGAAGACGCGAAGGAATGGAGGTTTAATGCTGGGATTTTCGGCTGTTTTGGGGCTGCAATTGGTGGCTGAAATTTCCAGCAATTAATTAGAGTTGAATTAGGTTTTTATTCCTTAAGTGTGCCCTTTTATAGACACCTTGTCTAATTGGGTTCTAATTAGGTTAATTAAACCCAAGCCCACTAGGATTATAATTACATAAATAAACTTTAATTAAAAAGTATATACTATGTAATTTAATTCCATTTGACTAAATTTAATTACCCCTAAATAAAATTAAATCACACTTAAGTTAATACAACACATGTATTTAATTTTCCTACTTAGGAAAATTATTTAATTAATTGTTTACATTATGTAATTCAATTAATTGATAAATTAATTAATTACATTACGTAAACTTATTAATTAAGTTAAATTCAACTCAATGTCAATTAATTACCTTGACACCGAATGTCAACTAATTAATTAACGCATTCCTTCCAATGTACATTACATGTACAATTTCTATAACTTCCAGCTCAGTTGATCTATGTGCACGATCCTATGGGTCTGTCTTTATGTTGGCAGTAGGCCCAAGGCCCACAGACTGTAAGTGGGTTCTAGCAAACCATTACAGCCCCCAATTAAGACAGAGATGCAGCAGTCTTTAGAAGACACTCACCCGGTATAATCTCATAGTGTCCTTTGCCTAACGATATCGATATGAATAAACAAGAGGCATGGTGTCTGTCATCCTCTTCTGTTGTTTATTATATTTCTTGATCTTGAGTTGACTGATTAATCAAATAAGCAACCAACTTATTTGGGTATGGCCATACACTTATCAGTCCCACTCATTAAGTGGCCAATGATATCATCTCAGTGTTACTCGAGTGGCAATTCCATCACTTCATCATCAATATCAACATGTTCACCGGTCCACCCAATCATACCCGTATTTAGCATCCTTTTACAGACCTGTTAGGCGTATGTCAAAGTGAACCGGATTCCATATCGATATTATAATGAAATCTGGTCTGAGGACAAAAGAGACCTACTCAAGAAAGACCTATGACATGACAACCATGTGGCTTTCTTGTGCGGATCGATCCAGTCCCATGTCAATGACATGTACCTATATTCATGACTGACTATACAAGTACTATAGCTAGTTAAGAACTACCATACAGTCATCGAATATACAAGTCTGTGATTCTATTCGTTCCCACGATTAGAACAGACTTGGGATAGGTTTTATGATTATCAATCAATGGATACTCTACTCATATTATAGCACAAGATATAAATGAAATAGATTAATTGCCTTTATTAATGTGACACAAATAACGTATTCATACATGACTCTTAATGTATAATACAAAATACAAGAATCCAATGCCCTAAGAACTAGGGCACACCAATAAAACACTGCAGTCTATAAACCCGATATGGTCTCACATATGGAGTGTCCAAACACCGCCAAAAGTTAAAGATTTGATTTGGCGTGCGTGCGCAGATTGGCTACCTACAAGAGACAAGTTGCTACAAAAACATGTAAGTTGCTCCAGCTTATGTCCATTCTGTCAACAAGAGACTGAAACAGCCCTTCATGTCTTAGTAAATTGTGCTTTTATTAGAGATATATGGGCTGGTTTAGGGTTTGGGCATGTGTCGGGTGGTTGTGATAATTTTAGATCTTGGATTACTTTGATTTTTAATTCGGTATCAAAAATTAATTGGCCAAAATTCTTCATGATTTGTTTGGGTATTTGGTCAGCCAGAAATGATCTTCTATGGAGTGGAAAAGCTATGTGTCCGACGGATGTTATAGCAAGGAGTTTCAATTTCCTGAATAGTTGGGTTCATGCAAATTCAATGTGGAATGCAAATTTGCGAAAAGGGGAGTCGCAACAACGGGAAACTCGATGGAATAAGCCGGATAGAGGTTGGAAGAAATTAAATGTTGATGCGGCAAAATTAGCAAACACTGGGGCAATTAGTGGAGTTTTGAGAGATGAATTTGGGAGATTTGTAGGGGGGTATGTTCATAAAATGAATTCGAATTTAGACCCAACTATCTTGGAGGCATTAGGATTGTTGCTGGCTTTTATCAACTCTTCAGAATTTTAGAGTTGAATTTGTAAAGCGGTCTGCGAATATGGTTGCTCACTGTTTAGCTCGAGCTTCTAATTCTTTTTCAGACTACTCCATTTGGGGTCTATCTCCCCCTGGTTGTATCTCAGCAGTCTTGTCGGCTGATATTTGCTAATAAAAATTTTTTATTTGAATTTCAAAAAAAAAAAAAAAGTTTTGATAATTAAGAAGAAAGAGAATTTTTGTATGGAAAATAGAATTTTAGGAGAGAAGTATTGAGGGTAAATTAATCATTTTAGTAACCTAATTAATACTTTATTGGTCTTAGTAAACAACCTTAAACATCATATAATAAAAAAACGGAAGGAGTAGTTAATAACACAAATTGGAGATCTGTATATGTTGATAATTAATCTGCACAGTTTTAAGGTAATTATGGTTTGAAAATTTAATAATCATTACTTAAATACAAATTCGATAACTTGTTACATCCACACGAGTTAGCCGGTGTTTGCGTGACTGATCCATACGCGTCGCCGGCCAATCACGTAAGCATAGCGTCCTAGCTATGCGTTTTTTAATTATTTTTTATCGAAGAGACCGAAGTGACAGAAAAAAACAGTAAACTGCGATTTTTTAAAAAAAACAGTAACCGTCGATCCATTCACAAAAGTAAATGTCAGAGGCAATATAGTAATAACATGTTGACAGTAACCGTCGATCCATTCACAGAAGTAAATGTCAGGAGTAATATAGTAATAACATATTGACAGGCCTGGTTTAATCCAGTTGGTTAACAGATTTTCCACTTATTAAAAATTTGATTAGTAATTATTTGAATTCTTACTCAAAAGAGCAAGCCTTTTGAAAAGAGGATACAATCATTTTCTTTGATAGACTGAAAATTTTTTATTTTATTTGTTGGGTCCAACAAAGTTGATCAAATTAAAAAACAAAAAAAAGCATTTGATTACGCAGAGGAAATGGGTTAAACAGTGAAGGGATATAATTATTTATTTTGTTGTCCAATTAGTAATCTATATTATATATAATTAAAATTGAATCTAGTGGGATCCAGCACAGAATTCAAATTTTTTATTCAAATTTTTTTTTATTTCATTTTCTTTAATTCTAAATAGATAAAAAGATTTTTTTTTTCTTCTATTTTTTCTTTTTTTTCCTTTTTCTTATTTTTACATTATTTTTTTTTTATTTTTTAGGTTTTTATTTTCCTTTACCGTCTCTTTTCTTCTTCTATTTTTTTCACTTTTTATTTTCTTTTCGCTTTTTTTCTTTTTTTTTATTTTTTAAAAATAACTATTTTACTTTTTCTAATAGTTAAAAATCAATTTTAATATATATATATATATAAGTTTACGTATGATTTTAAAAACAATGGTTTCATATATTTTTAATATTTTCTTAATTGTATATACATCTAAATAAATTTTCTCTTTTATGAATTCCGCTGAAATTCTTTTAAAATTTATTAAAATTTATATTGGTATATAAAAATTTATTATATGATTAGACATATTCATAGGTTAGATTAGACATATATGATGAGAGTTTCATTTTTTTTATACAGATTTGACTTTTCTTTTTGTTTTTTATTATTTTTTTTACTTTTTCTTATCAATTGTTTTTTTATTTTTTCTTATATTTTCTTTTCTTGAATTTAAAAAAATTAAATGTCCTTTACTTTTTAATTTTCTTTCTTCATTTTTTTTTCTTTTTCATATTTTTCCAATTTTATTTATTTATTTTATTTATTTATTTTATTTTATTTTATTTTATTTTCTTTTACTTTCACTTTATCCTCATATTTATCTGTTTTTTCTTTTTAGTTTTTTTGTTTCCCTTTACATTTTTTTTAAATGTTATTTTATTTCTTTTATAATTAAAAATTAATTTATAAAAACATAAGTATAAATTTACGTATGATTTTAAAAACAATAACCCTATTATATCATAAATTTTTTTAATAAAAAATAATTTCATCTTTTTTAATATTTTTTTATTATATATTCATGTAAATAAATTTTTTTAAAAATTTTACTAAAAATATTTTTAAATTTATTATTCAATATTTATAAAATTAAATTTTTAATATATAAAATTTATTATATAAATTGTTGCTGTTCATACGTCAAGCTTAAACCAAATATGATAAGCTTTCTCTAAAATTCATGAGAGATTTTTTATTCACAAAATTGTTAGCTATTGAACGCTTTTTAAAAAAATTTCAGTCATTAAATATGATCAAAATATAAATAAATTATTTTCTTACAATACTCTCTAATAAATGCATAAATAAAGTTTTTTCTTTTTTCTTGCAATCTTCTTTTTTCCTCAATCAGTCGAAAGTTCCTATTATCCATTTCTCCCTTTTGAAGATTTCATAAATACATATTTTAATCGAAACCTCAATTCAAACCACCTTTAATTATGTGTTTAATTTTTCTTCAATGATATTAAAAATCTTTAATAATAAAATAAAAATATTAAAAATAAATCCTACCAAACACATACTATTTCCAAAATCCTCCAAACCTTTTTTTTCCTTGTCCGGCGAAGCAAAGTTTTAAAACTAGTTACCAATTACTTCCCATCCGGTCGTATACATCACTAAAAATTAAAATATATATATATATATATATATATATATACATAAATGAAATTCAGTTCACGAGTAAGCACAAAATAAAATCTGAACATACATATCTGCAAGATGACAAAGTTTCAACAACAAAATTAATTTAAGTTTAATTCGAATATTAAAAAAATAATCCATGAACAAATCAGAAGAAACACAACACGGATTAACCAAAAAAAAAAAAAAACCAATTACAGCAGAATCATTCATCAGTACTAAAGTCCTTCGACTGCAAATAACTCATCAAAACACATTCAAATAACAATCAAAGCCAAAAAACCAACAAGATAACTAATTGCTCAACAAAACCTCGCAAAAACGATTCCACTCGCCACAAATTATCAGATCTGACACAGAAAGCTTCAAACTAAAAACCAAATCAGATAGTAAAAGTAAGATTTATTCACAGATGTACAAAAGAAAAGAAGGATATAGCAGATCTACCTTAATCAGTCTATAGATCTGAAGAATATCTGAGTTTTCCAAGACATAGAGAGAAGGAAAGGGAGGAATCATTGGGAACCATTGGCATGGGAGGTGTAGGAAAGGTGATTTAAGGCGCCATCGGAAGGACCTTTCCCATCACCTCCATGCCAACAGCTCCCAATGGATTCAAGCTCCCTTTCCTTTCCAAAGCAGCAAAATTACACAGCCAAGCATTTTTTTTAACGCTTCTCTGTTATTTCTTACCTTCGTTTATATAGACTCTTCGGCTAGCTAAAACCCTAGCTTTACTCCTGCTAAGTTTATCTCACTCCACCGTTAGATTCCCATGCAACGGACGGTTCAGATTTAACCTCGACGCGTTTATCGTGTGATTTGAAAATTAAATTAGAGATATTCATTACTATCAGTTTTAAACAATACTACTCTTAAACCCGGACAATGACCGGATCAATTTAATATTATTTAGAAATAAGTAGAAAATTATATTTTAATTGATTTAAACATGAATTATTCATTTATTTGTTAGTTTTAATTATTTTGCATGTATTCTCTTTATATGTTATTCAAGGGTTTCAAAATTTATTTATTTTAATTATAGTTATTCATGGTCAAAAGTATATTATATAGTATACGGTAATTAACTATAAATAAATAAAAGAAAATTATAAATAAAATTCTACTCATCTTTTTATTTTATTTTAATATAGCACCGAATCAATATATAATATGATAAATGATAAATAAGTAAAATTAATAATAATCACACAAGTTAGTGGGAGTAAAGACAAATTTGTGGCACTGTTCCAAACTAATACTTAATATAGGGTGGAAACGGAACTAATTCAAATTTTGTGGTGTTTTTGTCAAAGTCCGCATATGAGAATGGTGTACATCATTATTTTTTCTGGTGGGCCAAATCCGCTAGTCAAAACTATGGACCCAAGAACATTCGCAAAAACAAAAAGTGGACTTAAAATGTCCACATATACCATAAGCGGACAGAAAATTTAAAAAACGATCTAATGGGTCCGCAAATAGAAACAGCGGTCATCGCCACGTCAGAGACAGCTTTTTTTGATCTGCGTGTTTAGAAAGCGGACTGCTCAGTCCGCTTTCTGGAAAAGCGGACATCATGACCGTCCTGAAAAATTGAAATCCGAGGACCGTGGATTTGACAATTCAAGGTCCGCATGTCCGAAAAGCGGACTATTAGGTTCGCATTTAATACATGCGGACACAAATCTTGTCACCACCCCCCTTCTTATCCCAGCCGTTCGATCCGTCCAATGAAATTGATAATTATGGGCTTCACCTGCTTTCTTCTTCTCTTCTTCATTTAATTCTCAAATTTTCGTTTCCACTTTCTCCTCTTTCTTTCCCTTTCCCTTGTTTATCATCCAATCTCTACAGCCTTATTCCCCTTCTCCTCCTACCTTATACAAAAAAAAAAAATTTGATTCCTTAAATCTTTAACATTTTGAAAGATAAATTTGTTCATGCTTCTATCTTTTTCAAGTAATTTTTCTATCTCTTTCAAATTATCAATTTAATTAATTTTTAGTAAGTTATTAGTAATTATAATTTTATTATATATATTTAATTAATTTATTAATTTTGTTCGTAATTTTTTTGTAATTTTGTTTGTAATTAGGAACAAAAGTACTAGCAATACAACCAATAAATAACAACTATTGTGAAGTATTCAACCCAAACAAGGTAAATATTTAAATTTTATGAAATGTTATATTTTGTATATTTTTTAGAAATTATGGTATGAATTTCTTTAAATTTGTGTAATAATATATATGTGATGTATGTAAAAATGGAACATGTATATAATATTCGTTTATAAATTTATATTAGATTTTACTAATTATAATTTTATTTTATATTTATATATGTTTAATTAATTTATTAATTTTTTTGTAATTTTTATATAGGAGTAGCATAAGCAAATTCGAAACGAAAATCTAAGCACTACAACCATCAAATAGCAGCTATTGTGAAGTATTAAACCCAAAAAAGGTAAATATAAAAAATTTATGAAATTTTATATGTTGTGTATTTTATTCAAATTATATTCTGAATTTATTTAAATTTGTCTAATAATATATATATGATGTATGCAAAAATGAAATATGTATATAATATTTGTTTATAAATTTGTATTAGATTGATTTTTGTGAAGTTAGTATATAAGACCATCTCCAACTCTTTACTCTAAATTTCCACTCCAAATTAAAATATTTTTAATTTATTCCTTTCCACTAACATTTTTATTATTAGTATATTCCTTTTTACATACAATTATATTATTCATATTTTTTAATAAATGCTTAAAAAAACATTTAGTGTTAATAATATATAAATAATTGTAATTACATAATAATTTTTTAATAAATAAATAATTTTATAAAATAAAATCGTATAGGATAAAGTTAAAATTAACACATTAATACATAATAGATAATATATATTAATTAAACCGGAGTACAACTACACCATATAAATAGAATAATTCAATTAAACCGAATAACAAATAAATACAATACTCTTACAATAGTACATAGACATTATTCCAAATCACAAATACGTTTACACTAAAAAGACGATAAAAGTTAATAAAAAAAAAACACAATACAAAGAAGTACATTATAAGCAATACAGTTAAAATAATACAACAAACGTAATTGAAATGCAAAAATAACACTTAATGATACAAAAATAGGATATAACAAATTTTATGATAGTTCAAAGTTGTATATTTATTAAAAAAATTTTTTAATTTCACCATTTTAATTTATTTTTGATATTTTATCAATATTAATTTAAAAAAATTTAAGAATTTAAGCAAAAGTATTAAAATAATTGAAGACCACAAATACACATATAAATTAAATCAACACACAAATTAATAAAAACCATATTTGTGAAAACCGGACCGGACCAGCCGGTGGGACTGGGTTCGACCGGAACCGGAGGTCAGGCCGGTCGTTTTGTATCCGGTTTTCACTCTGGACAACAACTGCTCAATTTTTGGTTCGACCATAGGGATGAACCGGACCGGTTTTCCAGTTCGACCAGACTTTTTTTTTATAATTTTTTTTTAAATATAAAATTTAAGTTATTATTTTGAGGTTTTTTAATTAAAATAAAATATATTTTGTAATTTTAAATTATTTTAAATTAAATTGAAATTTAATTGTAAGTACAAAACCTATATTTCATAAATTGAATTTTTTAATTTACTATATTGTGTTTGAAATGCTTAAATTTTAAGAATTATAATAAAAATGTACAAATTTTCATATATTATAAATAATTATAAATATATTAATATATTTATAAAATCCGGGTCGATTTAGGTTTATTCCGGTTTAATCTGAAATCCATGAATCCATCCCTTGACCGGTTCGATGACCAGTCCGAGTTTGAAAACCATAATAAAAACACATAAGCGAAATACCATAAAATAAATAGACATTTTGAAAAAAATAAAAATAAAACATTGAAAGAAAAAATGAAAAAGAAACTAAAATAAAAAAAACAAAAAAAGAAATTGGAATTTGGTGGTGGGTTGGAGGTCACCCACCACCAAATTTTGGCTGTCAATCCCAATTTGGTGTTGGGTTGGAGATGCCCTAATGTTTATATGTTTCGAAAATCTTAAATATATGATATAAACTATATAGTTTGTAACCGAAATTTTTATTATATTTTTATATATATATATTTTATTTATGTTAGAACTAATTAAAAAAATATCTTAATTTTATTTAAGATAATTTTTTATATAAATATATAATGAATGCTTTTTAATTATATGACAGAATAATGTCGACTTCATTACCAATATACATTCATTGGGGTGGTCAAATAATAAGGAATCAATTTGGAGTTGATTATGAGAATGGATATTGCAAAGTAATATCAATGAATGGTTTATTCAATCTAAGTTCATTGTTTGATAAGATTAGGACTGTTATGAATATACCAGCGACCGAAGATTTGATTAGGGTGCAATTTCAAAACCCAATTGCAATGAATGGAGTACAGTTAGTGCATAAGTGTTTTGATCTGTGTGACGATGATGATTTGAATATGATATTGGGGATAGTCAGCAGTTTATGTCATAGCTTGTTCTGTATTGAATTATACGTCGAATGCAATCATAATACACCTTCTACACACACGAGGGATATAGCTGGACCTTCTAATTCTCAAGCTGTTGATTATGATGGTGGTCGTAGTGGTGGACTTGGTGGTTATGGTTGTGATGATGATGATGATAGCGATGATTATAAACCTATTGGTTTTTAATGGTGGTGGTGGTGATGATGGTGATAGCGAATCTAATGATGATGAAGAGGATGATGTTGATGGTGATGATAGTGAATCTGAGGATTATGCTGATGCTGATAATGATCATGATGGGTTGCACAATGAGGATGAGGTTGAAGGGAATTGCACGGCTTATTCTTCAAATGTTGATGACACTGCATTATACTTCAAATGTTGATGACACTGCATTATACAATAATTTTACTCTTACATTTTTCCCAAATATTCCCCAGCTTACCCAATTTGATGCATCAGCTATGACAGTCCATGATATTGATGAAAACAGGAATGCTATAAGATGGGATTCGTCAATGGAACTCTCAAAGGGGATGTTATTTTATTCAAGAGAAGCAGTTAAAACTGCAGCTAAAGAATACTCTATGAGAATACAAAAAGAGTTTCGGAGTAGAGAGATAAGGATGAATACTATCACATTGGTATGTCATTATTATGATGAGGGATGTCCTTGGAGGTTACGTGCGATGCTGAAGAAGAAGTCTCATCTGTGGGAGATCAGAAAGTATGTCGGTGAACATACTTGTCATGGGCTGAAAAAGTCTCAAGATAACCGAAATCTTGACACGGCCTATATGTATCCCATAGTGCAGGCTATGATTAGGGAGGATCCCTCACTAAAGGTAAAGGTCATTGTTCTCTTACAAGAAGGCATGGTTGGCAAAAAATAAAGTGATTGAGAAGATATATGGAAGTTTTGATGAGTCATATAACCATCTTCGCCCTTGGCTTTATGCTGTAACCGAAATGAACCCCGTCTCAATCTACCATATTAGTGAGTCTAATCACTTTGTCAATGGTCGATTTGTGCCAGGAGTTAAACGTTTTAAGGGTCTTTTATTGATTCTGAAACCATGCATTGATGGTTTCAAACATTGTATGCCAGTTTTGTACGTTAATGCCACTTTTCTAACTGGAAAGTATAAAGGTGTAATACTAGTAGCATCAGCACTTGATGGCAACCGAAACATATTTCCAATAGCATTTGCCATAACTGAAGTTGAAAATGTGGCAAATTGGGAATTCTTCTTGCGTTGTGTACGAGATTTTGTTTGCCCAGACATGCCCGATGTTTGTGTCGTATCTGATAGGCATGTTGGTGTTGGGATTTGTCACCGGAAATCACCCGATAAAAGCGGAAGAACGCGGCGATTTCCTCAAATCCAGTCCCAGGAGCAATTGAAATGGAAATTGAAAAACTTAAAATAAAATAGAAAGAGTTCACATTCTTACCCGGAATATCTCTTTCTAGAGATGGATGAAGACCGCAGGAATCAAAAGAGATTCCCTCCACTCTCACGTACACGAACGCCTATCGAGTCCAAACCCGTGCTAGCGGCGGATCAAAAAGAAGAGAGAAGAATCCCATCACCTTGGCCGAAAATTTCAGCCCCATAAAAACCATAATGGCCGAATTTTTCAATAAAGGGAATTCACCATTTAGCTTTTAAATTATGTCCTATATTTATTGGGTGATTTACTTTGCTTCTATAAATGGAATTAATGCCATAATTCCATAAATCCTAATTAATTAATATGGTTTAATTCCTAATCAATTCTAATTTAATTTCTATGCATGTATTTATATAATACCATATTATATAAGATACATGTCATTTAAATTAAATAGATTTGCCATTTGGAATTAACCCAATAAATTAATTTATGATTCGACTAGAAACAAATACATATAAACCTATATATGTATTAAATTTCCACCAGGAAATTTATTCATGAGTTAATTTATTCAAATCAACTTTGTCCAACCCAATAAATATAAACATATGTCAATTAAATTATATTGACGAATCCAATTGATCTTTAATTTAATTGATTAATATTTATCTCTTCAATTAGTATACTCCAAGTATATAGGTGATCCGACTAGTTCGAACTCAGACATTCTATGTGTACGATCCTGTGGGCCCGTCTTTATGTTGGCAGTGGGCCTATGGCCCACAGACTGCAGGCGGGCTCTAGCAAGTCACTGCAGCCCCCAATTAAGACAGAGATAGCAGTCCGACTGTAATTGTAACCCTGTAGTTTAAACTTGTATATCCCATGTCATCGATATCGGTGTCCAACACAGAGGCATGGATTGATCACCCTCTTTTGTGTCCGGACATTAACTTGATCCCGAATGTACTGAAGCTCACAAACAAGTTCCAACTTGTTTGGGTGTGGCCACACTCTTATCAGTCACATTCATCAAGAGGCCGGTGATATCTTCTCAGTGATTACTGAGTGACAAATCCCTTCTGCATATCCATAGTATTGCCATACTTAGTGACATACCCGAAAGTACCCATACTTGGCACCCTATTACAGGCCCTTTAGGCATACCCCTAAGCATGTGACTTCACATGTAACACCATCATATGGTCAGGTAAAAGGATCCATACAAGTACTATACGAGAATCACTTGTGATACTATACCATGCGGATTTCTCGTTTAGTGGATCTATCCAGTACCATGCTCCCAGGCATGTACCCATTAACTTAGTTGACATTCCATGTCCAATGACCGGTAAGACACCGCCATACAACTAGGTTAATGATAGTCTATAGTTCCATTCATTCCCATGACTAGAATAGACTACGGATCTATTTATGGTCATATCGTTTACCCTATCCATGGTCTTACTGCCAAGTGCATGACACTTGTCATCATGGATATAGATATGTCCATTAGATACTTCATTTAATATATTGCATAAGATAAATATATTAAATGAATTGATGCCTTTATTAATAACACAAATAAGTATAATACATGAATCCAATCAATGTATGATACAAATGCAAAGACCAATGCCTCGGGACTAGGGCATTTCCAACAATCTCCCACTTGCACTAGTACCTACTAGGCATGGGTCTAATCCCTATAGATCTAGTGTAACCTTTATGCATAGGCATAGCCAAGCATGTTGGTCAAAAGATCTGCGACATTGTCTTTGGTGTCCACTCTCTGTAATGAGATGTCACCCCCTCAGCGATTTCTCGCAATAGGTGAAACTCCCTAAGTACGTGCTTTGTGTATATGTGTGACCAGGGCACATAGCTTGTGCAACAACCCCTCGATGTCACAGAAGATATCAACTGGTTCCCGGATAATAGATACTATCCCCAGTTCCATGATAAACTTCTTTATCCACACAGCTTCCTTAGCTGCTTCACACGTTGCAATGCACTCAGTTTCTGTTGTAGAATCCGTGATGGTTGGCTGCTTTGAGCTCCTACAGCTTACAGCACCACCATTCAGTAAAAATTCATACCCAGATTGTGACTGGTACTCATCCTGGTCGGTCTGGAAGCTCACATCAGTATACCCAGTAACTGATAGCACTTCCTGACCACCATACACTAAGAAGCTATCCTTAGTCCGGTTAAGGTACTTGAGGATTGCTTTGACAGCTTTCCAGTGATCCTTCCCGGGATCCTGCTGGTATCGGCTTGTCATACTCAGTGCAAAGGCGACATCAGGTCTCGTACATAACACGGAGTACATAATTGATCCTATAGCCGAAGCATATGGAACCAATTTCATGTTCTCCCTGTCCTCCCTTGTTTTAGGACAGTTCTTCTTACTAAGTTTCACCCCATGGCCCATTGGCAAGAAACCTTTCTTGGCCTGGTCCATGCTGAACCTTTTCAGAACTTTGTCAATGTACGAAGCCTGACTTAGGCCTAGAAGCCGATTTGATCTATCCCTATAGATCCTGATCCCTGGGATCATCTCAGCTTCGCCTAAGTCCTTCATTGCGAAGTACTTACTCAGCCACTGCTTTACCCCTTGCAGTGTGGGTATGTCGCTTCCAATGAGTAGGATGTCGTCTACATAAAGTACCAAGAATGTGACAGTGCTCCCACTAGTCCTCTTATACACACAAGGCTCATCTAGATTCTGTATGAAGCCATATTCCTTTATAGCCTCATTGAATCTTAGATTCCAACTACGGGATGCTTGCTTTAGTCCATAAATGGACCTTTGAAGTTTGCATACCCTTCCCGGATACTTAGGATCGACAAAACCCTCAGGTTGTGTCATGTACACATCCTCGAGTAGCTTTCCATTAAGGAAAGCGGTTTTGACATCCATCTGCCATACCTCATAGTCATACCATGCGGCTATGGCCAGCAGTATCCTGATGGATATGAGCATGGGTACTGGTGAGAAAGTTTCATCATAGTCTATTCCACGGACTTGTCTGAAACCTTTCGCAACCAGATGCCCCTTGAAGGTATTATCAGCTTTTAGCTTATAGCACCACTTGCAACCTATTACCTTAGCACCCGGAGGTGGATCAACCAAGTTCCAAACTTGATTATCGTACATAGATTGCATTTCTGCCTCCATGGCTTTACGCCAATTTGCAGACTGTGGGCTAGCCATAGCCTCCTGGTAGGTTTTGGGTTCTTCTTCATCCCAAATGAGAAGAGTTTGATCATCGGTGATGAGGAAACCATACCTCTCCGGTTCCCGATGATCCCTACCAGACCTTCTAGGTTCTTGTGTGGCCTGGGTCAGTGCTTCCACTTATGGAAGCTCCACCTGGGCCTCCGAGTTATCCTCTTCAGGAGCTTGTGGACCTTGAACTTCCCTGATTTCAACACTGCTCCTACTATCTTTCTTGGAAAGGAACTCCTTTTGAAGAAAGACCCCCTTCCTTGCCACGAACACCTTGTTCTCGGTGGGGTTGTAGAAGTAATACCCTTTGGTTTCCCTAGGGTAGCCCACAAACAGGCATTTATCGGTTTTGGGCTCCAGCTTGCCACTAGTCAATTTCTTGACATGTGCTTCGCATCCCCAAATCCTTAGGAAAGACACATTGGGCTCCTTGCCCGTCCATATCTGATATGGGGTCTTTTCCACTGCCTTAGTCGGAGTATTGTTTAAGATGAGAGCTGCTGTCTCGAGGGCGTGTCCCCAGAAACTAATTGGGAGAGATGCTTGACTCATCATTGAGCGGACCATGTCCAACAAGGTCCTATTCCTCCGTTCGGACACCCCATTCCATTGTGGTGTTCCGGGAGGAGTGAGCTGTGGAATTAGCCATGCTCTCTCAAGTATGAGTCAAACTCTAGGCTCATATACTCACCGGCTCGGTCCGACCGAAGGGTTTTGATATTCCTGCCTAGCTAGTTCTGTACCTCATTCCTAAATTCCTTGAACCTATCAAGGTTCTCGGACTTGTGTTTCATCAGATAGACATAGCCATATCTGCTGAAATCATCCGTGAACGTGACGAAGTATAGATTCCCACCTCTGGTCGCTGCGCTCATAGGTCCACATACATCTGAATGTATTAGGTCTAATAAGCCAGTGGCCCTTTCAGCCTTCTCGCTAAAAGGGTTCTTTGTCATCTTGCCTCGTAAACATGATTCGCATGTATCAATTGACTCCAAGTCAAATGACCCTAAGACTCCAGCTTAGTGAAGCCTAGCAATGCGCTTCTCGTTTATGTGGCCAAGATGACAATGCCATAGGTAGACAGGATTAAGTTCGTTAGGCTTAACCCTTTTTAGTGTTTACGTTATAGACATGATTGGTTTCATTTAAGTCCAGGATATATAGGCCATTATTTAATAGAGCTTCTCCATAAAATAATCCCTCTCTAGATAAAGAAATTCTACCATTAGAAATAGTAAAATTAAATCTAGAAATATCCAACATTGATACAGAAATAATGTTCCTGCACATAGCAGGTACAATATAACAATGTTCCAAAATTAAAACCAATTCGCTGGGCATCACAAGGTGATATTCGCCGATCTCTATGGCAGCAACCCTTGCTCCATTTCCGACCCGCAAGTCCACCTCTCCCGACCCCAATGACTTTCTGTTCTTAAGTTCCCGTGCATTGCAACAAATGTGGGAACCACATCCAGTATCCAATACCCAGGATGTTGAAACAGTAAGGTTAATATCTATAACATAAATACCTGAAGAGGACACACCTTGGCCCCTTCTTTGCTCTCCCATCAGCCTGGGACACGATCTCTTCCAATGACCCGCCTGTCTACACCCGAAACAGACATCATCAGGACCTGCCTTCTGCTGGGCCTTGGGTTGGGCCTTGGCCTTCTTGGCTTTGGCCTTTTTGGCCTTGGCCTTGGCCTTTTCCTTGGCCTTACCCTTAGCAAGAGGAGGGTTCCCTTTGTTAACCAGCAGCACCGACGGAGTCTTCTTGATCGACTACTCAGTAAGCTTAAGCATCCCATGCAGCTCACTGACAGTACGGTTCATCCCTTGCATGTTATAGATAAGGATGAACTGATCATAAGAATCCGGTAAGGACGCGAGGATTGTATCCACCGCCAACTCTTGAGAGATAGGCGATCCGAGACGGGCCAAAGTATCCAAATAACCCTTCATCTTGAGCACGTGTGCACTCACAGATGTCCCGGCCCCCATCTTACAAGAGTGGAATGCCTTATTGGTCAGGTACCTTTCCTGACGAGCTTGCCCTTGAAACATCTCATTAAGAGTTGTTATCATAGCATAGGCTTGGTGGTCCATAAACTGTTTTTGCAGTTCAGGGACCATGTAAGCCAACATAAGGCATGTCACATCCCGGTTGTCCTTGACGTGCGCCTCGTATTCCTCCAGCTGGGCAGCCGGTGGATTACGTCCCTGAGGCGCAGCCGGCACAGGCCTTTCCAGCACATACTCTTTTGACTCTTGTCTTAGAACTATCCTCAAGTTCCTAGACCAGTCTAAAAAGTTAGGACCGGAAAGCTTGTCCTTTTCAAGAATGGATCGCAGTGATAAGGTATTTGTGTTTGCCATTTGGGTGTTTCTACACAGAAAAACATTGAGAGTGTTAATAAAGGGCTTTGCTTTGTTGTTCCCATATAAAATTAATAATGAATCAAGTTATTAATTTAAACCGAGTTGTTGGGCCGAGATCTATATTTCATTAAGATATAGCCAAACGAGGGTTTGGTACAACTACACCTTAAATATTTAGGTAGGAACGCCGTCCAATCCCAACCTAGGGACTCTCGGTTTGATGGGCTCGTTGGCAGTTACCCATCTGTGCTTAGGGCCAGGAGAATCCTACTACCCATGCTAAGTCAAAACCTCCATCCAAGTGTTAGAGTATCCCATACTCTAACCCAATACAAAATGACAATACTCTAGTGTATCCTACGAGGGCATGGTCTACAACTGGCCTATTCCCACTTCGATTCGGTTTTGAATGAGGGAAGCACTTTTAAGCGACTTAGTAATTCCGTTTGGTTATTAGATTCAATTATAACGGCTTACATACATAAAGCGGGTGAATGAGCTATTGGAACATACATTCATACATGCAAATGAATATGAAACATGATTAAATAAAATTAAAATGGACTGCTATGGGCCTATTTTACATCCTAATATTATTCTAGTAAACCTATACTAGAAATAGATATTAGGTGGGCCTTCATCTTCTCTTTCTGGGCTTGCACCTCCAATAGGGCTTGCACCTCCATTTGGGCTCACCACTCCATGGGCTTCTTCTTTTACAAATTTTATAATATTTAATTTAAATAAAATAAAATTACATTAAAAAGAAAAACGACACGCAGGCCGTATTTACCCAAAAATAAAATTACAACCCATCTTGTTCAAGGCCCAATAGCATCCAATCATATATTCATTCAACCATTCATATGCATCCAATACATACAATTCAAAAGCATGTCATAATCCATGATTAAAGCCCATTTAAATATGTCTAAGCCATTATTAGGAAATCGCCAATTTTTTGGCCCACCATGGTTCTAACCCTTAACGGGCTTTGGGCCTCCAGCTCAGGCAGTCCAACTGCTCCCACTGGAATTGGGAAACCATGGGTCCAATTTAGCCGTCCAAGTAATTGTGCCAAAATTACCCGAACTAATTTCCATTAACCATATTAATTTCCAAAATTAATATCACATGAACGAAATTAAAATTCATCCAAGAAACCATGCGCATTTAAATTACATAAATTTAAACACACGAATTTTAAAACCAATTAAAATTTCAAAACTGGGCCCCGGACTCAAAAACCCGCAAAATCCAAAAAACTGGGCCCGGCCCGCTGTAGCCGCGCGGCAGCCACTGCCCAGCAGTGGCTGCAGCCTGCAGCCCGCTGCTGCGGCTGCTGCTGGAACCAGCGGCTGCCGCCACGCCTCCCGCCGGCAGCCCCGCACCCTGGGAGGCAGATTTTTTTTTATTAATAAAACAGAATAAAAAAAAATCATCCATCAAACAACACAATGCAATTCTCCAAGAATTCCAATATTATACAACAAAATTAAAGTAACATAAACCAATATGCAATATTAATTTTCATTGTATAAAACATATGGGAAAAATCATAAAACCCATACCATGAATCCCAATTAAAAACCTCCAATTTCAAAAACGGGACTCAACCAAATTTATCAATTTCCACGGATCAAAAGCCCGCTCTAATACCACTGTTGGGATTTGTCACCAGAAATCACCCGATAAAAGCGGAAGAACGCGGCGATTTCCTCAAATCCAGTCCCAGGAGCAATTGAAATGGAAATTGAAAAACTTAAAATAAAATAGAAAGAGTTCACATTCTTACCCGGAATATCTCTTTCTAGAGATGGATGAAGACCGCAGGAATCAAAAGAGATTCCCTCCACTCTCACGTACATTAACGCCTATCGAGTCCAAACCCGTGCTAGCGGCGGATCAAAAAGAAGAGAGAAGAATCCCATCACCTTGGCCGAAAATTTCAGCCCCATAAAAACCATAATGGCCGAATTTTTCAATAAAGGAAATTCACCATTTAGCTTTTAAATTATGTCCTATATTTATTGGGTGATTTACTTTGCTTCTATAAATGGAATTAATGCCATAATTCCATAAATCCTAATTAATTAATATGGTTTAATTCCTAATCAATTCTAATTTAATTTCTATGCATGTATTTATATAATACCATATTATATAAGATACATGTCATTTAAATTAAATAGATTTGCCATTTGGAATTAACCCAATAAATTAATTTATGATTCGACTAGAAACAAATACATATAAACCTATATATGTATTAAATTTCCACCAAGAAATTTATTCATGAGTTAATTTATTCAAATCAACTTTGTCCAACCCAATAAATATAAACATATGTCAATTAAATTATATTGACCAATCCAATTGATCTTTAATTTAATTGATTAATATTTATCTCTTCAATTAGTATACTTCAAGTATACAGGTGATCCGACTAGTTCGAACTCAGACATTCTATGTGTACGATCCTGTGGGCCCGTCTTTATGTTGGCAGTGGGCCTATGGCCCACAGACTGCAGGCGGGCTCTAGCAAGCCACTGCAGCCCCCAATTAAGACAGAGATAGCAGTCCGACTGTAATCGTAACCTTGTAGTTTAAACTTGTATATCCCATGTCATCGATATCGGTGTCCAACACAGAGGCATGGATTGATCACCCTCTTTTGTGTCCGGACATTAACTTGATCCCGAATGTACTGAAGCTCACAAACAAGTTCCAACTTGTTTGGGTGTGTCCACACTCTTATCAGTCACATTCATCAAGAGGCCGGTGATATCTTCTCAGTGGTTACTGAGTGACAAATCCCTTCTGCATATCCATAGTATTGCCATACTCAGTGACATACCCGAAAGTACCTATACTTGGCACCCTATTACAGGCCCTTTAGGCGTACCCCTAAGCATGTGACTTCATATGTAACACCATCATATGGTCAGGTCAAAGGATCCATACAAGTACTACACGAGAATCACTTGTGATACTATACCATGCGGATTTCTCATTTAGTGGATCTATCCAGTACCATGCTCCCAGGCATGTACCCATTAACTTAGTTGACATTCCATGTCCAATGACCGGTAAGACACCGCCATACAACTAGGTTAATGATAGTCTATAGTTCCATTCATTCCCATGACTAGAACAGACTACGGATCTATTTATGGTCATATCGTTTACCCTATCCATGGTCTTACTGCCAAGTGCATGACACTTGTCATCATGGATATAGATATGTCCATTGGATACTTCATTTAATATATTGCACAAGATAAATATATTAAATGAATTGATGCCTTTATTAATAACACAAATAAGTATAATACATGAATCCAATCAATGTATGATACAAACGCAAAGACCAATGCCTCGGGACTAGGGCATTTCCAACAGTTGGAATCTTAAGAGCTATGGAGTCTGAAAAATGGAATATGGCACCTCATCGATTCTGCATTCGCCATCTAGCAAGCAACTACAATAAGCAATTCAAAAATGAAGAAGTTCAAAAATTTATCATCAATGCAGGTATTTAAGAGTATTACTTTTTCAATTGCCGTAAACCTAAACCATAATGAACAAGTTATACAATTGTTTAACTCATTATGCTTTCAAATATGTTTTCATGTTTTTTTAGCATATCAATATCAACCTCAGAAGTTTAATCGGATGATGAGGTTGCTTGAGGAGAAAGAACCTGATAGCTTTGAATGGTTTAATCGGGTGCCAAAGGAGAAATGGGCTCTCGCTTTTGATGGTGGTTGTCGATGGGGTAGTATGACAACTAACATTGCTGAATCAGTAAACGGATGGCTACTAAAAGATATTCGGGGATTGCCAATAACAACAATGATGGAAAGCCTGTTTTTTAAATTGGTCGATCATTTCGAAAAACACAGACATGAAATCGCAGCCCAAATGCAAAAGGGATTCTCATATACTACATTTGCAATAGACCTATTGAGGACAAGGCTTGAAAAGGCACCTGGACAAGTAGTACAAAGCTTTGATTCGAGGAATGGTGTGTTTGAGATTAAATCTGCCCGTTGGAATTCAGCAAGGAAGGGAGGACACAAGCAAGTGGTCAATCTGAAAGAAATGACTTGCAGTTGTCGAAAGTTTCAACAATTGAGAATACCATACTCCCATGTCATTGCTGGGTGTTTGGCATATGGCATTGACCATAGAAAATTTATTCATCCAATTTATAAATTAGAAAACAACTTGAAATGTTGGTCAACAGCATTTATCCCACTTGGAGAACGTGACTACTGGCCAACAATCGATGGACCATCACTTGTACCAAATTCGAATTTGATGAGAAAGAAGGGTCGACCAAAAACAACAGGATTCGGAATGAGATGGATTGGAAAGTTGCCGGTGCTAACACCACCAGTTTTTGTAGTAAATGTGGCTTACCCGGTCATAACACTAGGACATGTGGACGTAGTTAAATATGTTGTAATTATAATGACTAATTTGTAATGGATTCTAATATGTTATTTGGAATGCTTGCTACTATGATAATGTGTGTTTTGTGACTATATTTCTTTAATAGTAATACACTCAATTGGTAAACCTTACTAGTATGTTGAATTCTTAATGTGCATCATTTTATTATATTGACATCAATTGTTTGTGTTTTTAGGTATGTCAGGTAATCCACCACCACAGCGGGCATACATTGAGCCTGGGCCGATTGACCCTAGCGTTTTACATTCCCAGAGATCACATAGATCGAAGGCAGTATGGTTCAATGAGGTGCAAATATGTCACTTTCTATTTACATAATTAAACTATTAGTTAAATATTGTGTGATGAATTAAATTAATGTTAGTTATGATCATAAGTTGCATTATTTTATAAATTTATCCAAAATTTTAACTTCTAAAAACATTGTCCTTTTTAATATATTACGAAATATATTAAGTTCATTTAAGTGTATATGTTTTTGTTATATTTGTTACTATGTTATTAATTAATATAATTTTTGGTCAATATATTAGGATGAGGAGACAACCCTTACTTGCAGGAGGGGCGGTATGATCCTATGTGAGGAAGAAATTGATGATCGACTAGAACAAGTCTTGAGACAGACTGGTTTCTATGGAGTTGCACAGTTGGGTTTTTTTCAGTTGGACCACCATCTCATTACTGCCCTAGTTGAGAGATGGAGACCGGAGACTCATACTTTTCATCTTCCCGAAGGTGAGGCAACAATTACACTGCAGGATGTTGCTATACAAACTGGACTACCAATATATGGTAATCCATTGATTTGCCCACTTCCTGCCAAATGGGTTGATGAATGTGAACGACTATTAGGCGTTCGTCCTCCTAGAAATGCCTTCAAAAAAAATATGCTGCAATTGAGTTGGTTGAATGCTAATTTTCCTGCTATGCCGGTTAATGATAATGAAGATGACATTGCACGGTACATCCATGCATACTTGTTGCAACTTTTATCGGGCATATTGTTTAGCACAAAAACATCAGGTTATGTCAACCTTTTGTTTCTACCTTTGTTGGAGAATATAGCAACAATTGGTCAGTATAGCTGGGGCAGCGGTTGTTTAGCATATCTCTATAGAGAGCTATGTAAAGCCGCCCGACACAACACTGCACAAATTGGTGGTGCTTTAATTTTGTTGCAGGTTTAGGCATATGAGAGATTGAGAGATATATCGCCAAACCTACAGAGTGGAGTTATCACGCCTGGTTTGCCACTTGGTCGGCGGTACGTATACATAACACTTATGATATATATGTATTAATATATCAAATTTTTTTTCACTAGTGTATATATGTATATATAGACAAATCATTGAAATTATTACATGTTTACTATGTAAATTAATATCTCCTAATTAATTACAGATGGAGCACACCTAAGGATTCCACTGCTGTGCCAACTCATACTCTCAGACATATACGATATGCACTTGATTTGGCTGATAAAGATTCTGTAAGTCATAAAAATTAGGCATGCATTGATGTTAAACATTTATGACTAAAAATTTGCTTTGGAGTGGTAAAATCATATTCATATATATGTAAACTTGTGTTGCTTATAGTTCACTTGGGAGCCATACACTGATGATATCCGCGCAGCATTACCGAGATATTGCTTTCAAGGAAATCATTTATGGAGAGCTGTTGTGCCATTGATTTGCATGCACATTGTGGAATGGCATCAACCAAACAGAGTCCTTCGACAATTTGGTTTGCAACAACACATACCTGTTGCGCCCATGCAAACCAATGAGCTACATGATATTGAACTGATTCAGGTTAAATATTCCATTATGCAGAAAATGGCCTACTGGGTCGCAATATGGAATAATAGGGCAAATTTGATATTTGCGGCTCAACCATGTGCCAAACCACTCCATTACCATTCCGAGAACATGAAATGGTATAGGCGAATAACAAAGAGATGGATTTCTGTTAGAGGTGCTGCCCATGGTGTCACTGTAAGTCATTAAAATTGAAAATTCATGTGCTTAAGTTTTTTTATGCCCAACTACATAGTAATAATATATGTTATGTACAGGTTGATGGGATGGAACAACTGGCCTTGGTTAGAGATTTGGATGCTGTGCACAGGATAAGAAACAGCATATGCGGTGCGCTTGGGGAGGAACGGCGATATGTTCGGGGTTCCCCACCTCCTCATCCAGCTCCGTAAGCTACTTATCCGAATATTGATGTGGATGAAAAGGCACCTGTTGCTGCCACTGGTAGACGCCACATCGAGGAGACGTGAGGTCACAAGACCAACTGATCCTTCTTGTGACATTGTGCCACATCCAGTATCTTACCATTCACATGATCCATATGCAGCAAGCACTTCACAACAATTACAACCAACACAGCAATATTCATCATGGGTTCCTAACCCATCAGCTCCTGGTTCATTTGTTAGTCTAAGTGGTCCATCACAGTATGGGTTTAACACTTCTCAAAACCCATTTACACAATGGACTGGGTCGGGCCAATCACTTTGGGCTATGCATGGTATGGGTATACCCCGTACTCCTTCTAATATGATCTTTCCATCGTTTGCGCGGCCATCTTCAGTGGAACAGTGTGTTGGTATGTCGAGTATGTACTCTCAGCAACAACCTACTTTTCCATATTCCAACTTTGGAACAACATCAAATGTGGAATATAATCCATCACAGTGCACTGATCTACCGCAGCCTTCCAATAGAAGTGGACGTAATATTTGATGTTTCTTTTTAAACAATGTATAATATTTTTATGTTTTTGTTTGAGACTTATATCTTTGAATATTTAGAATATTTACTATAAATAATATGTCATATATTTTTTTAATTGTGCATCTCAGTTCCTTTGAAATCGAACGAGCTGTAATTAAGATTTTATTACCATATCTATCATATTTTAAATCATAGTTTTTTCATAATGTATACTTTTTTAATAATTGTATAATTGTAATTAATATACAAAGAACATTTTATAATTAATTAATTAAAAAATTGTATATTGTTATTAAAATTTTATCCTATTTTAAATCATAGTTTTGTTATAATTAATTATTTAAATATTAAATAATTAATCGAACGAGTGTAATGTATATTTTCAAAGTAATGTAAAATTTTTCAACATATACATTGTTTTTTTATAATAACATTTTTATTTCATAGATTTTCATCTAAAAACTATGTATATACAAATATTTTTTTACAAATAAAGAAAATTATTTTAAATTATACAATCAAATGGAAAAGAAATTTTGCGACATATGCATTTGTGTGTTAATATGCCAAATCAAAAAGTAATAAACTAAAGGGTCAGTATTTGAAATTTTTTTCTAGGGAACATATAAAACTTAATATCATAAATGTTTTTGTAAATTTTTATTGTTAGGATATTTATAAAAAATGATTGCAGTTATCTTTTTTTAAAATAACATATAGTGATATATATATGGACACAAACTATTGCATTATATTTTACGTATTAATAAATGTATTGAAAATAATAATAATAAAGAAAATTAGAGATGAAAGAATGATATTTTAAAATTGGAGATAGAAAATGATGCTAATCACTTTTCTAAAGGCAAGCTCTTAACCCTACTTAACACTACAAAATGATGTTCAAGAAATAATAAGATTTCTCATTACTGTCACAAGTAATTTTTTTTCCTCAATTATTTAAACATTGAAATGATGGGGTTAGGAGGAGAATACTTTTCAATAATGTCTCTTTGCACAAACATTAACCTCAAAGAAACATATTATAAACTCAAAAAGGGATTCTTAAGGTTGGATTTAATATTTTTTTAGGGGTTTCTTTCCATTGTGAAGTATAATTGTAAATTAAGAAAAAAAAATGTTTTGAGCATTTGTTGTTACGACTACGTGTCAGAATTTAAGTAATGTCATACGCATTTTTTGGTTTAATATCAATACTACAAAGATTGTAGTCTGAAGGAATTTTTTTTTTAAATCAATGGTAAGATTTTAAATACGAGTGGTAATAAATTCTTTCTATATTTATTGTATTTATTTCCCCCTTTTAACTTTTACAGTTATTAATAATACCACAATAGTAAAATTGTATATTTATTCAATGACTGTTATAACTCTAGAGTTAATTTATGTTCTATATAATTTAAGGACTTTACTGAAAATAGTAACACTGAATTAGATAATCATAATACGAAATTACATTATAATATTAAATTACATTATAACACTAAACAACAAAAAACAACATAAGTTACAAAATCATAAAATTAAACTACTACTATAGTCATCTCCTAATCTTTAATTTAAAACCATTCCTAGCGTTCACTTTATTACAATAATCTACTTGACATATTGGCAGAGTTTCTAGAACTCTGCCAACCAATTCTTGGGGTAATTTAATACATTCACTCTCCTTTGTAATTAATATTTTTGCCATATTGTCATAATCTACAGGTGATTCGTCAAAAATCTCATCAAATAAGCTTTGATAACGCCAAGATAATCCATTTCTTAGCATCCACATTTGTTCCCTCGTTCGCACATCAAATTTGTAGTCAGACATTATTATGTCTTACAATTTTTCATTCATATTTAGTAGGTACTCCAGTAACTTTTTCCCTTCTCATCCGAATTGCTTTTAAATTTTCTATTTTCTTCAATGCAAATTCCGGGTACCGCATACACTTAGGGGTCAGTATTGTTTTAACCATCTACAAGTTGCATAAAAAAAAATTAACCTTAATTTAAACAATTCAAATACACATTAATTAATTAATTAATTTACAACTTAAATAAAAAATTCTACATGACTACACCAGTTTTCTATTTTAAACCATTGTAATAATAATAATAATAATAATAACAACAACAACAATAATAAAAATAAAAATATAAATAAAAATATAATTTTACACAAAAAAAAAAAATCTATTTTACTGGCTTAGTTTTATTTTTTTTTTCCAATAATAATAATAATAATAATAATAATAATAATAATAATAATAAAGTTACAGCTATTTACTACCCCACTTTTTTTTTCCCATAACTTATAATTATAATAATATTTCAAAATCTAATAACAATTTCTAAACAAAACTAATAGAGACATTTACTAACTATATAGTTTTATATCATATATTTAACATTTTTCAAACATATAAATATTATATACTAACTTCACAAAAATAAATCTAATACAAATTTATACACGAATATTATATACATATTCCATTTTTTCATAAATCTCATATATATATATATATATATATTATTCTACAAAAATTTTATATTTACCTTTTTTTCTGTTTAATACTACAATAACTCTGTTGTTTCCAATTTGATGATGATAATCCACAGAAAAAATTATAAAAAGTTAATTAAAAGTATTAAAAAAAATAATTACATAATTATAAATATAAAATAAAATTATGGTTAGTAAATTAACTTACCAATGAATGAGAAATGAGCTGAAGGAACGAAGGAAAGAAGTAAAGAGCAAAGAAGGAAAGAGCTTCAAAGGAGGAAGACAGGCGTGGAAAATAAAAAGAAGGGTGTCTAATTTTTTTTTATAAGTGGAGAAGAAGCAGGTGAAACGAATAAAAATCATCGGACGGTTAGATTTTTTTTTACTTAAATGATTGGATGGTTGGGGAAGGACAGAATAAAGGAGTCCATTTTTTACAGATGTGGACCTTTTAGTCCGCATTAATCAAATGCAGACTCAATATTGGGCCGCATTAGTCAGATGAGGACCATGAGTCCGCATTTGTCAGATGCGGACATAGTTGGGTCCATTTTCTATGAATGCGGACCCTGTTAGGTCCCGTCAGCTCAGGGTGTGGAATATTTTTGTCCACAATTTTTAACAGCAGACACCTTTATCCGCTTATGATATATGCAGACATTTTAAGTCCGCTTTTTTATTTTGCGGACATTTTTATAGGTTTGACTAGCGGACTTGGCCCACCAGAAAAAAGGATGATGTCCGCCATTCTCATATGCGGACTTTGACAAAAACACCACAAAATTTGAATTAGTTCCATTTCCACCCTATATTGGGTATTAGTTTGGAACAGTGCCACAAATTTGTCTTTAATCCCAAGTTAGTGTAACATAAGTATGGAATGATTGCAGGTATAGATAAAAGATAAATGGTTGAATTGAATTATGCAACATAAGCATTGAATAATTGGATTTTTGGATAAAATGCAATTAGTCAATAAAACAAATTGCATGTTTAATAATAAAAAGTTTCAAGAAATTTTATACATACTCAAAGAAGAAATCCATTATATATCATTAAAAACTTCATTGAAAACTATATTTTGGGTACAATTGTATATTTTTTCTTCTTTGTCACAAATAAGAATCTTCAATCCTCGTTTGCTTGTAACTCGAGAAATTGCAACATACATTTGACTATGGCTAAAAACTGACCAAGAAAGATATAAACCAACATCTGAAAGAGATTGTCCTTGACTTTTATTTATTATCATGGTGAAACAAAAAACTAAAGGATATATTTTTCGTTGGAATTTGAAAGGCAATCTAATACCAGATGGAGTCAAAGCAAGTCGAAGAATCAAAACATTTTGACCAACATTGCAACCAGTTTTATTTTAGCTTCAATCACATATTTCCCCAATTGAACTACCACTAACCAAGTACGTTACACAGTCCAAAAGTCTGATCTATATTACGAAGCAACATCACACGTACACCAATCTTCAACTTGAGGTTTTAGTACAACAAACCTGATGAATTTATAGTATTCAAGAATTCTGGAGTGTAGATATCGTTTTGGCTATCAGAGTAATTGTTCCCTTTGCAAATTGAATCAGAACTTAAATAACATACTTTTTCACCTAGTCATAAATACAACACGTAATCATTCACCATATTCACAACATGCAGTATAGGAGCAAGAATAGCACGTCCTTGTAAATATGTTTGATCTCCAAAATAATCTAACAAACTGGGATACTTGTTATGAACAATTAATCCGATTGGATTTTGAGTATCTTTAATAAGAAACTCATCAAGCACATCAAATATAGCTTCATCGTCATTGTTTCCACCGATTGTTCCATCTCCAATACTTAATATCCATTCTGAAAATGATCGCAACTCATCTGAATCAATATTTGCAGTACCAGTCTGAAGCCTCATGTTCTTGGTTATGTTAAGCACTTTATAATAGTTCCACAAGTAAGAGGTGTTGAAAGTAGCTGAAACTATATTTTGTCTGCTACCTTGTGGAATGACGGGTAAAATTTGTCTGAAATCACCACCGAAGACAACAACCTTCCCATCAAATGGCAAAATCAAGCTATTACTATTATGGAATCTCAAGATTGGGTGTTCTATCCAGTTCTTCGAAATAGTGTTTGTGAACCATTGGTGGTCCATCCCATATAATAAGGCAAGTTTTAGCAATTAACTCAGCTAATGGACTTCTTTGTTTGATGTTGCAAGTGGAATCTTCATTTATAAAGGAATACCAAATTTGGAATAAGTAGTTCTGCCGCCAGGCATAAGAAGGGAAGCTATCCCACTTGAAGCTACTGTTAAGACAATTTCACCTTTGGATCTCAGAAAAGATGATAAAGTTCTCCATATAAAAGTCTTCCTAGTACCTCCAAATCCATAGACAAAAATATTCCCCCATCTTCCTTTCTTACTGCATTAATGATAGTTTCAAACACCATTTATATCATAATTAAGCTCATTTTGAATTAACTTATTTCTCCCTTCATCAATTAGTGTTAAATCAGGAAATGGTAAAGTAGGATAATCCCTCAAGCTTCTTCCATTTTTTTTTAAAATTTTCTCTATTTCAGCAAGTGTGTAGTTTTTTAATTGCTCATTTGTCATTTGTAAATATGAAATTATACATAAAAAAATATAAATGAACAATATCATGAACTAAAATTGAAATTACAAAAATTTTATAAAATTATCAACTAAAATTAAGCAAATATAAAACTATAACACAATTCATTGAAATGGCATATTTTTGGAAATTAAGGAAAAAATATTTTTGGAAATTTTTTTTAGAATGTTAATAAATAATAACTTAATTCATTACCTTGGTTGCCAAGTATTTGACGCTGGCGATGTAGAATATCATCGGAGAGAAGATGCCATGTTTCATTCCAAACTAATTATGGCCTTGAAATACAGTTGGAGAACAACATAGTATTAAACAATGAGCGTAGAAAATGAGCTGAATCCCAAAAAGATGCTTCAACTATTGCATCTATGTACTCTTTGTCATCATATAGTGACCCCAATGCAACACACATGTCTTTAAATGTTGGGTATAATTTACCATCCACGGTCTTGATGTCGTCATATTTTGCTGGCCCCTTTACAATATTCAACAAAATCCTGAGATAATATAATTCTCCAGCTCCTGAATAAACATAAAATAGTCTTCCTATAGACATTCCACGCTGTCTTGGACACCATTTCCTGACCTTCTTCATAAATCTTGATGATTCATCAACTACCTCGACTTCTTTCCATACAAACCTAGCTAGAAATTCAACATAAGTCAATTCTTTGGCCTTCGGATATTCTCTGTTTGCCTCCATCCATTGCAGAAACATAGTTTGCACTTCGCCACTTCTTTTAACAACATCTTCAATAAGGTCATTATTGTGAAATTCAATAGTCTGCTCACCTGGAAGATGGAAGCTGAGTTTTTCAACTCTAGGCTCTCGGTAACTAAAAGGAAATGCAAATATTCGTCAAGCCGCCTTACACGGAGAAATGGATCTATAATTGTAATACATTTTCACTTCATCCTATCCTTCACCATTATTACCATTTGCATCTTGCTAGTAAAAGGAGGTAGTTATCCGATCATTTCCTCTATCTATGTACTTGAACAAATACTTAATGGCCCTATGTTGATTGCACCATTTGATATTTGTATGTGCATTATACTTCAATAACAACTGAATGTTGTAAGGAACAACAAAACCGTTATCAGGCTGAATGTTATTTTTCTCAATAGTCCTCCCATTATTCTTTCTTCTGTACAAAGGATATACTTATTCATCCATGGTTGTCTCCTTGTTAAATTTCTTAAGGTTGTGCTTTGAACATTTTCCGTCTTTCATGCGCGGTGAATTTATATTAGAAGCACCGCAAGGACCATGCATTATGAAATTTTTCACTGTTTCATACAAATAAGGATTTTCATCTTTATCAGGAATCTTAGTTGATATTATCTTATCAATATCCTTTCCAGACGGGTGCTTGTCTTTTGGGCGTAAGAACAATAATATATGTGCATGAGGGAGAGCTCGTTTTTGGAATTCAATTATATATAGAACTGCAAATAAACACCAACATGAATTAAAGCATGTGATGATGACTAAATGTTCATCTATTGTATAGATAACTAAAAATAAACACTAAGATGAATTAAAGCATATGATGATGACTACATTTTCATCTATTATACATATAACTATAAATAAACACTAACATGAATTAAAGCTGGCGGTCCCAAATGGCTAGTTATAGTACTAGAGGGGGGTGAAGAGTACTGTAGGCCAAATAAAATTTGCAAACTTAAATAAAACCTTTTTACAAAAACACAAGTTTCTTTTTCAAAAACAAGTTTTATTAAAAATGCAGAATCAAATACTATAATAAAACTTGTGAATATAAAATTGCTTTTGTAAAAATAACTTTAAATACTAAAGCAATTAATTTAAATTGTAAGAATTTAAATAGCATAAAATAATAAGAGAGTAGGGATAGAAAAATGTAGATGCAGAATTTTATCCTGGTTTGACCCAATGGGTCTACATCCAGTCCCCAAGCCAACCGCTTGAGATTTCCACTAATGTTTCCTTTACAGGTAGGAAACAAGCCTATGTTACTTTATGCGAGTTCAAGTAACAAACTCAATACTTTTGCAGGCTCAATATCAAACCTATACCGTTATTTTTTGGAGCTTAAGTAACAAACTCTACTAATGCTTTTTCGAAGCTCAAGCATTAAACTTTTATAGCCTTTGTTGATACACCACCAACAAAGCAAAACCCCCTTCACACAACCTTGTGTGAAAATACAATTCCCGAAATATGTGAATATTTAAATGAACAAAATTTTCTTTCTTCTCTCTGTGATCTCTTTGGGAATTTAGAAGACTTATGAGCTGAAAGCTTAAAAGTGTGACTGTTTCTTGATTTGTCTTCCATACCTTCAAATCTCCTTCTTCTTCCTTTTTATAAGCAAATAGAAATTGTAGCCATTTGATAAACCTCTTAATGGATAATAATTGTTAGCTTCAAGCCACAAGGAGTATATGGCCGTTTGTTTCACCTTATGAAGAAGAATGAGCTTTGGTTCTCAAGTGATAAGCATACATAAGAAAGATAGCCATTGATGTCACATGTTTTATGGCCGTTTGTACTTTTGATACACAATCAATAAAGTAATAAAGCAAAGTACAGGTGAGTTCCTTACATAAGAAAGACATGTGACAAAATTTGAAAAGGGAAAAGGATGTATAACCTAAGTATCAATCCGTGTCTTAAAGAGAGAGAGAAAGAGAGATAGGATATAGGTATAAGTTGGTCTTTAGTCTTGAGATAAAGTTTGACTATTGATCCATAGGTGATCTCAAGATGAAGACACTTCTTAGCTTAGGTTTCAAACTTAGGTTATAAAGTCTCATATGGTATGACTAAAAAGATCTCAAATCTTTTCACCTTATGAGTACACATGAGATCAATTTTATAGGCATGAATGCGGTCGAATTAACCTAAAAAAATTTCACCTCATAAGCAAACATAAGGTTAATATATGCGTATGTAAGTGGCCGAAATGATCTCAAGAATATTTCACCTCATAATAGAATATGAGTTTAATCTTGTAAGTATATATATATATATATATATATATATATATATATATATATATATATGTATATGTATATACAGCCGAAAAGATCTTCAAAACTTTCAAGTCATAAGCTAACATTGGTTCAACTTAAAAGCATATATATATGTATGTATGTATGTATGTATGTGGCCGAAATATAATGATAAAAAACTTTCAAGTTATAAGCCATCATAGGTTGAGCAAATATGGATTATCAAATCTTTTTATCTTATAAGCTCTTTTATGATATAAACATGGAATGGCCAAGAGATTTGATTCTCAACTCATAAGATAAACCAAGCATTTATTTAAAATGCCATAAAAGAGCTTTTGTAAATTATAAAAACATTTTAACTTATAAAGCTCATTATTTTAAAATGTCAATCTTGTTATCATCAAAACTCAACTCAACATTCTCCCCCTTTTTGATGATTGCAATTTATCATTTTGATATTTTATAAAATAACCAAATTATCGAAAGCTCCCTCTCAATACGTGGCTCCCCCTAAATATAAGCATGGTTGTTTTTTATTTTTAGAGTTTAAAAATCTTGAAATATAATTAAATTAATATTGAAGCATAATCATTATGCGCTTTAGAAATTAATCAATATGAGGTCCATTAATACTTATGAGTTTAAATCTAAATGAAGACTTAGTGTGAGCTGACGACCTGAAAAGAGAAAAGGACGCGGCGAAGCGAACCGGGGAAAAGGGAATGGTTTTGATTTGTTTGAAAAACGGTTTTTGTTTATCTTGCTTTAGGGAAAATCATTCGTTTGTTTTGAAATTCGTTTTATAGAAAACATTTTCCCATTTTGTTACTTAAAGACCTCGAAACCTAAATTTCAAGATCAGTGACAGAGTCGCCACCTGGATCAGCTCATCTGGGAAATTCCGGTACAGCTCCCTACCGAGCGCAGACTACTGTACCTAATCCAGAGATTCAGGGTTCGGGCAACTTACCTACTTAACCTCGAGCTTGTATTCGTTTATGATTTATATTACCATATTTATTCAATTTATTATCTTTTTCTAACACCTGATTAAGTTCATTTTATTAGCCTGTGCTCAAGCAAATGACAGAAATACATTGCAGAAAAATAAACCATGAATCTAAAATAAAAGAATAATAGAGGCCGCTTATACAACCAGATCGAACAAAAATAAAAAGCTCTCGTCCTCACATTACAAGCGCCTAAGTACATGAGAATCTAAAAGTTACAACTGCCTAATTTACACGGAAATTTATTAAATACAACCAAAGTAATAAAAATAAATGCTGTAAAACAGAATGGTTAACACAGTTTATATTATGAACACAGATAGGACTCACAGCAGGATAGAATTGGGATTTTTAGGAGCGGGGACATGCATTCAGGGGGTAACTAGGTCAACCCGACTGGTCGGACCGGTTAGAACTGGAAAACGGTTTTAAAACGCCCTGTAATTTTTTTATGCTGGAAAATCAATTTTTGGAAAACAATTGGCTCGGTTATATGCAAATTTTCACTTTTGTGGGTCTGTTATCACGGAACTCAGGGTTCCGTTCGTGTGGGTTTTCCTAATTTTTACAAACATCTAGGGTCTAAAAAGCAGTAAACATACTAAAAACAGATTGAATCCGAAAACAGCATCGCGCAACGATGTCCGTACGGGTCGTTCTGTGATTCTGTCTTTTCCGGGAACTACAGCTGCATGGCTAAAAATAGAGCCGGCCGACTCTGGGCTCTAACCCATGCTGGATGGCTGTAATACCTGGACCCAAAATCGATTTTCTCGTTTTCTGAAAAATTATTATTTTGCTCATTTTCAGTGTTTCCTGAAGATTTTATAGGGTTCGGGGGTCCGTTGGTGCTGGACTACGGATCCAAATTGGATCGAACAACCCCGAAATCGAAAAATAAAACCTGGGAAAAAAAACTAATATCCGTACACACAGAAATCCGAAAACCGAAGCTAGAATAATGTATGGATATTTTTAGACCAAAAAATATCACAAGAGAATGCATAAAATGGAAGACGGGCTGCTTTCTGCCGATCGGGACAAATTGGGAATCTGTCCCTGAAGGACAGAGCCGTGCAGCTCTGAGTAACAGAGCCGTCCGGCTCTGTTCAAGTTGAACATAGCTGTGCGACTGTGTTCATGAAGAACACAGCCGTACGGCTATGATGGGTTGAAGCCGTTTATTGAAAAATGCAAAACAAAGAAAAACACACAAAGAAGACAATATAAACAGGTTTAAGGCCTCTCAGAGTTTACCTTGATGTTGTTCCAGTGTACTGGATACGCAGGAACGGATTGAAAGCTTGGAATTGGTGTTGAAAGCTCAACCGGTCGAAAACTGCAACAATCCAAAATAACCCGAAATCAACCTGAAATGGTCCCGAATCAATGGGCAAAAGTTGTAGAACTTGCCTGTAATGTCTTAAGATTGATTTAGGGCCTTAACTTTGGTGTTTTTGATTCACCTTCTTTGCTTATGATATTTGGTTTCTCCTTCTCTTTTTTTTTCTCTGCTTTCTTTTCTCTTTTTTTGGAAATATGTTTTCCCTACCTTAAGATTCAAAATCCCTCTTCCCTGATATGATTTTTTCCTTTCTTTTATATCCCCTCTCACATATCATTTCACTTCATTAAATGGCCGTCTGACTTCATGATTTTGCACCTAAAATCTCTTTCTGTCAAGCCAAGTTGCTATGCTTTGTAGAGCAACTTAGTTTACCCACTAGAGCCGTCCGGTTCTAGCGAGAGCCGGGGCAAAATTTCGAAGATCGGAAGTGCGCTCTAAACCCTAGAAATCACTCGGGAGACCTTTTTAGGGGTTTCCGATCGTGGATAGCTCAGTTTTCAAGACGTTTGAGATACTCCCGGTAATATTCTAGTTGCTTTCGAGCCCGATTCAAGTCCGTCTGCTCCGTAAGTAACACATAAACTCTCATCATAGAGGTCGGAAAAACCCGTGCTCACAGGCTGCCCCTTGCGGGACCAAAGTCGGCTCATGGTCGGCTATGAAGCCTAGAACAAGTTTGGTCTCGCGATTGGGAGTGCGATGAGAAAGGATGATGCCCCTCGTTAGGGGTTCTGGTTCAGTCTCGAACTAACTCGCTATTGTGGAATGTGCCCATGATGTCGACTTGCTGCGGTAGAGTGTTCCTATGATATCGGCTCGCTATGGTGGAGTGTTTCCATGATATCGACTCGCTGTGGTAGAGTGTGCCCGTGATATCAGCTCACTATGGTGGAGTGTGCCTGTGATATCGGCTTGCTGTGGTGGAGTGTGCTCGTGATATCGACTCGCTGTGGTGGAGTGTGCCCGATAAAATTTTAATTCTTCTCCGTGTGATGGAGTACTGAATAAGGCTATCTTCTTCATATGGTGGAGCACCCGAACAAGAATGATTTTCTCTGTGTGGTGGAGTACCCAAACAAGAATGATTTTCTCCGTGTGGTGGAGTACCCGAACAAGAATGATTTTCTCCGTGTGGTGGAGTACCCGAACAAGAATGATTTCCTCCGTGTGGTGGAGTGGACCGTTGAAGTTGAGTCGAAAGCAAGTATTTATTCCTTGATCGACAATTTTGGAAACAAAATTTTTTGCCTTTTTGATCAAGAATAAATACGGCTTGGTCATTTTCGCCCCTGGATATCTGTAAAAACAGGAAATACCCTTCTGGGGATTAAATTGGAATAAACGGAAATCATAAAAAAAAGTGGCCGCCGGCCCCTTTCTTCTTCACCCATATATTTTTTTTCTCTTCTCTTGCTTATTTTCTGAAAAACTTCTCCACAATCTTTCAGCCATAATGAGGAAAATGCGAAAGGTTTTACTCCCAAATGCTCCCGTATAACCCTCTTTTCACGTGAGATACGCTTTACCCGAAGGGGAATTCTTTCTGCCCACTGAATCTACAGTGGAGGTATACGGATTGTGGGAGACGGTTCCGTACTATGAGGTTCGGAGAAATGATCCTGTAGCCGTGACTCTGAAACCATCTACGCATATTATTTAGAATCTGGTTAGTTTTTTTCCAAATTCCTAGTTTTTTTTTCCAAATTCCTCTTTTTCTCCATTTTTTAAATTTCTGCACAATAGACAAAATTAGGTGAAATTGCATAAAATTGATGCATGTTTAGAGTAGATTTTGCCCCTAGGAGACTTACTTGATGATTTGAAGTTGATTAGAATCGGTTTTAGGGTGAAAAATCATAAAACCTAGGTTTGGGAACCAAAGCCGTCGGTTTCCCGAACAGAGCCGCTCTGCTCAATGTCAGAGCCGGGCGGCTCTATTCTTCGTGTGGTGGCTCTGGTGAAGAACAGAGCCGGGCGGCTCTGACCAAAGCCGGACGGCTCCGGTTCGACCAAAACCAGATTTCTGAGTTTTTAATTTTATTTTGAATGCTTTTATTCGATTTATCCATGCAATTCATAATATAAATAACTCATAAAAAAACTCCCTGTTTATTGTTTTGCAGACTCGGTCCCATAACCGGGGGGCCGGCTCCGTATCTGACGTGCTGGCTTAGTACTGAAGGCACCCTAACGAGGTGCGGGAGCTGGTTGATTCGACCGGGCTGGACCGGTTTGTCTGTTTTATGTGTGAGACCGCGCCTCGGATGAGCAGGGGTCTACTGATGGCGCTCCTAGAGAGGTGGATGGATTCCACTCACTCTTTTCACTTCCCAATCGTGGAGTTCACCATCACGCCCGAAGACTTTGTGGCTATCACTGGGCTCTCTTTTGGCGGGCGCCCCATAGAGTTCAATCAGACTCTGGAGCGAGGGGGCTTCAGCCCGGATCGAATCACTATGCTTATTGGCCTGACTCCTCTAGGCAAGCGGGTCCAGGGGAGCATATTGCAAGATTATTGGCTGAGTAGGCAGAGCAACCTACTTGAGGGTTCCGTGTTCTCACCTAGGGTTACGAGACATTATGCTCGGGCATTTCTGCTGTACGCCTTGAGTACTCTTCTATTCCCCACAGTTCAGAGCTACTTGAACATTGCAGTGCTCCCCTCATTGATACAGCTAGAGGACGTAGGGAGTCTGAACTAGGGACGAGCCAGGCTGGTTCAGCTGTATTATAGCCTCGACATCTGCCCCCGCGGGAGGCACTGAGAGGTGAAGGGCACGTGGATAGTTCTTCACGTGAGTTACCTCTTTTTTTTTTCTTTAAATATATTTTTTCATTGTGCAGATCTGGGTGTATGAGTACGCCTTTGTCCCTCAGCCTAAATTGGCCATATCAGCCAAAGCCGTGCTTCCTGATTTCCCCTGGCTGCGGCCGTGGCTGGGCTTCGGTTGGAGTGAGATGAACACCGACCTTTTGATCTGCTGCCAGCTCTTGGAGAGTATAAGTTTTGAGCAAATATTCCTTTTTTTTTACTGCCGTTTGTTTCTAGGTGATTAAAGAGCCATGTGGGAATGCTATGTGGTCCCCTGAGCTGATGAACGCTCGAAGGTTGATGCCCAGATGGTTTGTGATGGAGAGCCCCGTTAGCTTCAAGTGGTACCTTAGGGAGAGGGTCACCGATTAGCGTGTCAGCCCCCAGGAGCGTAGGGTTCCATCTGCACCTACATTCAGACTATTTTCGCCGTACCTACTGCCAGAGGAGGAGCACCCGGATCCGTTTGTGTCCGGGTATACAGTTATGGGGGATGACGGTGACTACCCCTAGTTCATCAGCACACAGCTTCTTCCTCCCACCGGGACTGCACCGCCAGAGGATGCGCCAGCTGGGGTATGCCTTCGTCTGCTTTCATCCTTGTTTGGACTATTCTGCTACATGCTGACCTGTGCTTTTTTTTATATAGCCATCTGAGAGGGGTAAACATCCTCGCATATCATCGGGCCGATGTTCCAGTAGCCGTAGGTCTGGGACCGTTGGCGGCGGGGGAGATGGAGGTTCCTCTCCTTCCACGGGCGTGCTTGGTGCCGACTCCGAGGCGGGGTACACTGAGCCCATTCCCCCAATGGTACCCCCCGGTGGTTCCCCCTGCTGGCTTTATTCCAGGCGATCTGGAGTACCTGGTGAAGCCTTGGGTGATGCTGCATAATGAGGCGGGGGAACTTTATCGAGCTGATCTGCACATTGTGGTGCACCCCCTTCCTGCTGCTATTCCTCCTGATGCGACGCATGTGAGTATCCTTGCCCCTGTTTACTTTTGACCATTCCTATTGCCATTGGTCTGACCTGTGCACCATTCTTTATGTAGATTTTGGTGACACAGGGGATGGCTTTGTGCCAGGCGACGCCTTTGTACCAGGTGACTTCTGCTCTTAGGTATCTCTCGCTTCGGGATAACAGGGCGATGATGATAAGTACCTGCGTCAATATGTATATATGCATGTATGCATGTTTCAGATGTATGTGTATGTATGACATGATCTCTATACTATTTGATTCTAATACAGGGTGCAGTTGCCGCTCATCGGAGTGAGGAGGCCTGTATGAGGATGGAGATGGAGGAGATGCAGAGGACCATTGTGGACCTCATATTCATGAACGGGACTTTCCATACTCAGTTGGATGATTGGGAGGCCGACCGATGCATCTTCGGCGATGGCCTCGGAGCTGAGGGCGAGGAGGATGATGATTCGACTGACAGGGGACAGTTGTAGACCTTCTTCTGTAGCTTTTGTAGTTTTATGTTGATGTAGCCTGTTTGTGGGCTTCGATTGGATGTTATTATGTATATATATTTTTATGTGACTGTTGACTGGTGTATTATTTTTGCTGACGTTTTATGGAATTTCCTCCCTTTTTTGTTGATCTGTTACTTTTTCCCTGTTGGACTTGCTTTTCTGATGGCAATTCATCTGTTTTTTTGTGCCGTAGGGAATAGTCATCTAGTTCTTCTTTCTGTGCCCTTTTCGAATGGATCAACTTCGCGAGCACCTCAGGGATTATTGGAGAACATCCCGCTTTTCCAATTGGGCCTTATTGGCGCCCTATAGTCTACATTCCATGTGGTTTTATATGAATCTACCCCTAAACCGAACCTTTCTGGTCGGGTCCTCCTGAGGTCGACTTAGAACCTGTGAAACCAAGGGTGCGCAGGGTGTCTGTGAGACGCTTGTGCCACATTCTGGGAGCCTGCTTGAGACCATAAAGAGATTTCTTCAATTTGCAGACATACTCAGGTTTGTATGGATCAACAAAAGCAAGAGGTTGAGACATGAAGACATCTTCATCAAGAGTACCATGTAAAAATGCATTGGAAACATCTAGCTAAATAACAGTCCAGTTGGATGAGACTGCAATAGACAATAAAAGCCGAATAGTGGCTGGCTTGATGAAAAGGCTGTAAGTCTCAAAATAATCCACACCAGGCCATTGGTGAAACCCTTTGGCAACCAGCCGAGCCTTGTATCTGTCAATACTACCATCCACCTTGGTTTTTAATCGGTACACCCATTTGCAGCCAACTACATGTTGTTCCTTGGTAGGTGGGACAAGAATCCAAGTGCCATTGTTGAGCAAAGCATTATATTCTTCGGACACGGCTTGTCGCCATTCTGGTATTTTGTATGCCTACTGAAATGTGGCAGGTTCTTGAGGAAGAGAGCCAATGAGTGCCTTGGGGTCCTTGTGTTTTAGAGCACCTGTTTGAGACCTAGTAACCATGCACTGTTGTGGTGGAGGGGCACCAATAATGGAAGTGCCAGATGTCAGAGGAGCATCAGGATTGGACACAGAACCAGAGGACAGGGAACCATAGCAGGAGAGGTCAATAATAAGGGATGGAACCTGGACTACGGGTTCGGTGGATTTGGGTGAAGGGTCGGTTTGGGCGGTGGAGTTTACTGGTTCGGTTGGCTGGTCGGATTCTGTTAGAGACGGGTGTGGTTGGTGCGTCGGTTTGATAGGTGTATGTCAGACCAGGGTCGGGACTAGTTGGGGCATCTGGGTTGCTGGGACGTCAGGGTGGACCAGGGGCAGTGATAGTGGATTCGGGTTCAGTGGTGATGGTAGTGGGATGGTAATTGTGAGTGTGGTGGGATCAACAGGGGTTGCCGTTTACAGGTACCCGTCATCACATTGCTTTGAGTATGGAAAAACCCGTTCATTGAATAAAACATGGCGTGAGATAAATATACGAGATGTGATGGGATCAAAGCACTTAAAACCCTTGTGGAGTCTACTATAACCAAGAAAAATGCATTCTTTAGACCATGGTTAAAGTTTATTTTTGGTGTAGGGGCGCAACCAGGGGAAGCAGGAGGAGCCAAAGACTCTGAGATTGTGGTAGTCAGGGGGTCACGAAATAATTTTTGATAAGGTGTGTAAAAATTAATCGATGCTGTTTGGATACGGTTAATTAAATAGGTAGCGGTTTCAAAGGTAAAGGTCCAAAATTTAGGAGGTAGGTTGGCTCGGTGGAGAAGGGCTAGGCCATGTTCAACAATGTGTCAGTGTTTTCGTTCGACACTGCCATTTTGTTCAGGTGTGTAGGGACAGGAAAGTCTGTGAGTGATGCCATGTTCCCCGAAGAAAGGGTTGTAATGCAATAAATTCACCCCCCATCAGATTGAAAGGTCTTAATGGATGCATTAAAATATTTCTCCACAAGGATTTTAAATTGCATGAATACAGACATAACCTCAAACTTATGTTTTAAGAAGTATATCCAAGTATATTGGTATAGTGATCCAAAAATAACACGTAATAAGAAAAACCATCCACAGAGACAGCGGGTGCTGGCCCCCAAATATCCGCACAAATTAAATGTTTTCTGATTTTCCGGGCAAGAGCTGTGCACCATGGTGGAGGAATTCGGGCCATCCCCTGCACTCCTTGTCTATATGGAGTCAGGATAGCTGTTCCTGAACCCAATTCGGATAGCCTACAGACACTTCAGAGGTTGCTGGATACGAAACATTTAGACCGTTTGCTTCATGGTGAGGCTGCTCCTAGGAGACTCAACCTGTCCGCTGTCGTGGATGTGTGTTTTGTCCTGGACACCACTGCCCCTGGTTGGGCTTTTCTGATGAGTCTGCTGCTGATGTCCCTTTATCTGTGCGAGTCAAGAGACGGGACCTGTGACTTTCGGTTAATCCCAGTGGTGGCCCAGATGGCCGATGGTGCTTCACCCATGGGGGTCATTTTGGCTGAAACCCTAATTTATCTAAATTCCATCCACTCTGGTCACCCGGTCGAGACCTCCTGGTGTCCCTTTCTGCTTCAGGTTTGTTCCTAACTCATGTTTGATATTCTGATTAATCTTGTATTCCACTGATTGGTCGTCTCTTCTGCAGATTTGGCTACTGGAGAAGCTGAATCTCCTGAGTATTCCTCCACCTTAGCCGAGATACGTCCCCAAATGTTTTTGGGCCTGACATATCGAACTTACAGACTTTGCCACACGGACCACAGAAGAATGGCTCAGTTGGCTGAGAGAAAGGACGGACACATCCATCTGTTGGATTTGCCCCTGGTGGGAAATTTCGCAGGTGACTACAGAGACTTGGGCAGGAGGTGTGCAGCTCCTCGGACTATCCAAAGTAACATTTTACTCTCCTACACGATTATGCAGACAATACGAGCAAGTACATGGGTACCTCGTTCATTGTGCACGACCGAGTGCGGAGAATTCACACAACGGTGGCCTCGACATGTGCAGTAGTAGTGGATGAACCCCACCCATTCTGAGGTTTTGAGATATGGTGAAGTAGCCTCGACTGAGATAAATGGTTGTTATAGGGCCTGGCTAGCAGACTTAATGACTTATCCTACAAGACGTGAGCGTGAGATCCTGACCCTGCGATATCTCGGCTTGTAGATTTCTTTCCTGTTGTGTGGAGTTATTGCTGAATGATTTTTATTTTACTGTTTTATTTTACGTCCTTACTTTTGCATAGACTGCCCTTGCAGGTTTTCAATCTATCGGACTTTATTTGTATCCTAAATTTTGCATTAACAGCCTTTTGGTTTTCAGTCCATCGGATTTTTTTTTTTTAAATATGTAATGCATGTGAAACATGGAATGTGCATAGTCATATATACATATATACATATATATATATATGTATGTATGTATGTATGTATGTATGTATGTATGTATGTATAACAAAAATCCAATTTCAGGCAAACTTGAGACATTTAAGCGAACAGAACAAGCATTCATTCATTCATTCATTCATTCATTAGTAATGTTTTAGTACAACGTGTATCAATAATGAAATGAAGCTAAGAACAGAGTTAAAAATGGTATATGTCTCAACCAAACTCGCGACTGCCACCAGCTAGTCTTCGCAGATTTTCCCACCGATAGTGCTTACTTCCCTGCCCTGAATTTTGCATGGATCGCCTTTTTGGTTTTCCATCCATCGGACACTACTTTTTTTTTACACGTAGTACCGTCTAAGATTGTCCTGGTTGACGGGGTTGACAAACTCATTCCCATCCATATCCATGATCTTTATGGCACCTTTAGAGAGTACCTTCTTCACCACATACGGACCTTCCCAATTAGGCCTGAATTTCCCCCTCACATCTGTGTTGACCTGTTTCATCTGCTTTAGAACCAAGTCTCCGGCCTTGAGCGGATGCTTCTGATGGCGAACTTTGCTATTATAAGCCCTATCCATTCTCTGCTGATACATCTGTAAGTGATCCAATGCTTGGAGACGCTTCTTATTAATTAGTGCCAACTGTTCGTATCTCGATTGAACCCATTCTAATTTCGGCAACTGCGCTTCCATAACCACCCTTAGCGACTTGATCTCGATTTCCACTGGCAGTACAGCTTCTATTCCGTAGACTAGGGAGTATGGTGTTTCTCCGGTGGGGGTTCTGACACTGGTTCTGTAGCCCCACAAAGCAAACGGCAACATATCGACCTAATCTTTGTAAGTGACCACCATTTTTGATAGAATCTTCTTGATGGATTTGTTGGCCGCTTCTACTACACCATTGGCTTGTGGGTGGTACGGAGATGACTTGTGGTGCTTAATCCCCTTATCTTGAAATAACTATGCCATAGCTCCTTGAAACTGCACCCCATTATCCGTGACAACATGATGCGGGATCCCGTACATTGTGAAGATACTTCTCTTAATGGACTTGGACATTTTCTTGGTTGTAACATGAGTAAACGACTCCACTTCCACCCACTTCGAGAAGTAGTCAACAGCCACAACTATAAATCGGTGTCCATTCGATGCAGGCAGCCTTATTTCTCCGATGAGATCTATCCCTTAAGTAGCAAAAGGCCACATAGTTGATAATATCTGAAGTTCAAGCGGTGGGAGATGATTGAGGTTTCCGTACACTTGACAGTCGTGACACCTTTTCACCTCTTCGATACAATCTGCTTGCAGCGTAAGCCAGAAGTAGCCTTGCCTTAATACTTTCTTAGCCAAAGCTAACCCATTCATGTGTGGCTCGCAGGTCCCCACATGGATTTGCCTCATGACTTCTTTGGCTTTTTTCTCTATTAGGCATTTCAAAAACAAGCCGCTGGCTATTCTTTTGAAGATCTAACCCTCAAACAATCTAAACTGCGCTACTAACCTCCTGAGAGAGTTCTTATCTGATTCGCTGGCATCATCAAGATATCACCCATTCTGGATAAACTGTAGAATATCATGATACCAAGGACGCTCCTTTGTCGTTAATAACACTGACCGACAAGTAACAAGGATTTTGTGCGATCTCCATTACTACCGGCTACATAGGGTGCTTCTGGGGTTCCTCCCACATTGACGAGAGTGTGGCTAAAGAGTCCGCCATCTGATTTTCCTCCCTTGGCACGTGCCTGAACTCACACAGCCCGAACGCTTCCACTTTGTCCCAAACCATCTGGAGATATGGCCGGAGTGACTCTTCTTTTACCTCCGATTCGCCGGTGATCTGGTGAATTACTAGTACTGAATCTCCAATTATCAGTACTTCATGTGCCCCTAATGTGATTAGAGAATCAATTCCGAATAGGCAAGCTTCATACTCTGCCCCGTTGTTAGTCACCGGGAATTCAAGGCGTTTAGCTAGGGGAATGATTTCTCCATCAGGTGTGCCAATGATCACTCCTAATCCTGCCCCATGCTTGTTTACAGGCTCGTCGAAGTACATTATCCACCTACTCGGTTCTGCTTCTATTACAGCCAGCTGTTCATCAGGGAACCCCAAATTCTCGACATAATCTGACTCCAGAGGTTGGTTGGCCAAAAATTCTGCCACAACCCTTCCTTTGATTGTCTTCTTAGTCACATATTCAATGTCAAATTCGGATAACAGGAGTAGCCACCTTGATAACTTCCCGGCCAATGCGGGGGTCTGACATAAATACTTCATTGGTGTGAGCGGACGACCTGTTCGAAAGACGGACGCGGGGAAGTGAACCGGGGAAAAGAAATAAAAAGGTTTTTTGGTATAGTGATGTTTTGGGAAAAGCGGATTTAGTTTATCTCGTTTTAGGAAAATCATGGATTTATTTGTTTTGAAATTCCATTTTGTAGAAAACGTTTTTATGTTTTATAACTTAAAGATCTCGAAGCCTAAATTTCAAGATCAGTGATAGAGTCGCCACCCGGATCAGCTCATACAGGAAAATTCCGGTACAGGTCCCTACCTAGCGCAGACTACTGTACCTAATCCAGAGATTCAGGGTTCGGGCAACTTACCTACTTAACCTCAAGCTTGTATTCGTTTATTATTTATAAAACCGTATTTATTTAATTTATTATCTTTTCTAACCCCAATTTGTTTATTTTATTAAACCCATGCTAAGGCAAAAATGCATAAAATAAATTGCGGGAAAATAAACCATGCACACAAATATACAAAAGCATAATAGAGACCGATTATACAACCAAATTGAATAAAATATAAAAACTCTCGTCCTCACTTTTACAAACGCCTAAGTACACGAGGTTCTAAAAATACAACCGCCTAAGATACACGAATTAATCTATTAAATGCAGCAAAAATAAAAATAACTACTGTAAAACACATTACTGTAAAACACACTGGTTAGTGCAGTTTATATTATAAACGCAAATAGGACTCAAATCAGGACAAAATTAGGGATTTTAGGATTGGGAGCATGCATTTAGGGGGTAACCGGTTCGACCCGACCGGTCGGACCAGTTAGACCTGGAAAACGGTTTTGAAACGCCCTGTAATTTTTGTGCTGGAAAATCAATTCCGGAAAACCATTTGGCTCGGTTTCATGCAAATTTCCATTTTTATGGGTCGGTTATCCCGGAACTCGGGGTTCCGTTCATGTGGGTTCCTAAATGCATAAACCATCTAGGGTCCAAGATGCAATAAACACACCAAAAACATTTGTGAAAATATTATTTTGCTATTTTCAATATTTTCTGGGCATGTGACAGGATTCGAGGGTCCGTTAATGCTGGACAATGGATCCGAATCGGATGAAACAACCCCGAAACTCAGAAAATAAATCCCGGGAAATACTGAAAACCCTGATATCCGTATGTACAAAAGTCAGAAAATCAAAATACTAATACATAGGGATGATTTTAGGCCGAAAATGATCTCAACAGAAAACCAGAATGGAAAATGGGCTGTTTCGCCCAATTGGGACTGATCGGGGATCTGTCCCTGAGGAACAGAGTCGGCCGACTCTAGGTTAAAGCCGGCTGGCTCTGTTCTTTAGAAACACAGCCGTCCGGCTATGATAGGCAGCATCAGTTTTGGATTTTCGTCAAAATAACAAAAATGCACAGAAAATCAATGCAGACAAGTTTTAGGACCTCTCAGAACTTACCTGGATTGTTGTGTGGATGCAAGGAACGTCAAGAAACGGATTGAAAGCTCAGGAATTTACACAGGAACTCAATCGATTGAATGCTTCAATGACCCAAAACGATCCGAAACCAAGCCGAAATAATCCCGAATCAAGGAGTAGAGGTTGTTGGTGATGTTGTTAATGCTTGAGGATTGGTTTTGGGTTAGATAAGAGTGTTTATGGGATTTGTTTTGGGTATTTCTCTTGGTCTCTCTTCTTCTTCTTTCTCTCTTCTGCTTTTTCTTTTCTTTTTTTTTTCTCTCTGTCTTTTGCTTGAGAATCGGAAAGTCCCTCTCTCTCTCTCATTTTCTCTCTTTTATCTGCCTCTCCCTGTCTTCTCTCGTTCCATCAATCAGCAGCTTGAAAAATCCTGAAAATCTGCCAAAACTCTTGCCTGTTAAGACAAGTTACTCTGCTTTACAGAGCAACTATTCTTAACCACTAGAGCCGGCCGGCTTTGAATCAACAAACTAGAGCCGCCCGGTTCAACCAAGAGTCAGGGCAGAATTTCAAAAAGTCAGACATGCAGACCAAACCCTATGAATGATTTTAGAGACCTTTTCGGGGCTTCAGATCATGGGTAGCCTAGTTTTTAGGTCATCTGAGATTCCCCATGCAGCATTCCGATCGCTTTCAAGTCCCGTTCGAGCCCGTCCGGCCCACAGGTAATTATAGAATTCTCATCACCGAGACCAGGAAAAACCCATGTTTACAGGCTGCCCCTCGCGGGACCAAAGTCAGTTCATCATGGGCTGTAAAGCCTAGATTGAGTTTGGTCTCGCGACTGGGAGCACGATGAGGAAGGAAGAGGAAACGTACATGGCGTTCCTTGCTGGAGGTACCAGCCATGGTTCCAAGTTGACTCACTGCAGGGGAGTACTCCCATGACATTGGCTCACTGCAGTGGAGCATGCTCGTGATGTTGGCTCACTGTGGTGGAGCGTGCCCATAAAGTTGGCTCTCTGTGGTGGAGCGTGCCCGTAAAGTTGGCTCTCTGTGGTGGAGCGTGCCCGTAAAGTTGGCTCTCTATGGTGGAGCATGCCCTTAATGTTGGCTCTCTGTGGCGAAGCGTGCCATTAATGTTGGCTCTCTGTGGCGGAGCGTGCCCGTAATAAGATTCAATTCTTTTCGGTGTGGAGGAAGGGTGAATATACATCTCTTCTTTTCTTTTAGACATATGTCCCATTTTTCTTTATGGCGAGAAGGCTGAATGAAACTTACTATCCCTCCTTTATGATGAAGAGGCAGCACGAACTTAGAGTTCTTCTCCGTGTGGTGGAGTTCCAGTGAGATTGATGTTAAGTAACATATTTATTTCTTGATCGATAATTTTAGAAACAAAAATTTTTGCCCCCTCCATCAAGAATAAATACGATTGAATTGCTTTGCCCCCAGATCCCTGTTAAAGGCAAATGAATCCTTCAATAGATATTTCTTCCCTGTCCATGTGACGACAAGGTTGAAATAAGAGATGATGTACTGTCTCCTTCTGTGTGATGAAAAAGCAGCATGAAGTTGATGTTGTCTTGCCCCCAGATCCGTGTTAAAGGCTAGAAACTCCTTCAATAGGCATTTCTTCCCTGCCCATGTAACGATAGGGTTAAATTGAATGTTCTTCCTTTCCTATGTGATGAAAAGGTCGAACGAGCTAGTCTGTTGTTCTGCCCCTAGATACCTGTTAAAGGTGAGAAGTTCTTCAACAGATATTCTTCCTTGTCTATATGGCGACAAGGTCAAAGTAAGAGATGTGTTGTCCCTTCTATGTGGCGAAGAAGCAGCACGAGGTTGGTTGTTGTCTTGCCCCCAGATCCCTGTTAAAGGCAAGAAACTTCGATAGGCATTTCTTCCCTGCCCATGTGATGACAAGGTTGAAATGGGTGTTCTTCCTCTCTTATGTGGCGAAAAGGTTGAACGAACTGGTCTGTTGTTCCGCCCCCAGATACATGTTAAAGGCGAGAAGTTCTTCAACAGACATTTCTTCCTTGTCTATGTGGTGACAAGGTCGAAGTAAGAGATGATGTACTGTCTCCCTCTATCTGATGAAGAAGCAGCATGAAGTTGATGTTGTCTTGCCCCCAGATACCTGTTAAAGGTGAGAAGTTCTTCAACAGACATTCTTCCCTGTCTATGTGGTGACAAGGTCAAAATAAGTGATTTGCTGTCCTTTTTAGGTGGTGAAGAAGCAACACGAGGTTGGTTGTTGTCTTACCCCCAGATCCTTGTTAAAGGCAAGAAACTCCTTTAATAGGCATTTCTTTCCTGCCTCTGTGATGACAGGATTGAAATGTGAGTTCTTCCTCTCTCATGTGACGAAAAGGTCGAACGAGCTGGTCTGTTGTTCTGCCCCCAGATACCTGTTAAAGGCAAGAACTTCTTCAACAGAGATTCTTCCCTGTCTATATGGCAACAAGGTTGAAGTAAGAGATGTACTGTCCCTTCTATGTGGCGAAGAAGAGCATGAGGTTGGTTGTTGTCTTGCCCCCAGATCCCTGTTAAAGGCAAGAAACTCCTTTAATAGGCATTTCTTCCCTGCCCATGTGATGACAGGGTTGAAATGGGTGTGGTGTTCTTCTCCGTGTGGTGGAGCATCGAGTAATAAGTTGATTCTCCATATGGTGGAGTTCCCGTGAGATTGATGTAAGATTGTTTTACCCCCAGAATCTGTTAAAGGTAAGAAATACCTTTCTCGGGATTATATTAGCGTGAACAAATATTATGATAATTATAGAAATTTTTCATACCTGAGGTTTTGGAGTCATTGGGCTCCGATTTGTATGTTGTGACTCTGAGGGTGCCCCTGGACTAAATCATTTCCGCTTTTGTGAGGCATTCCATCTCGAGACGACCTAATGTGTGATGATGAGCGTCTCAACAAATTTGTATGCAAGAGCACGTATTTATTCTTTGATCGATAATTTTGGAAACAAAAATTTTTGCCCCTTCGATCAAGAATAAATACGGCTGATTTGGTTTGACTCGTGTATGCATGAATGCGTGCATGATTCATGTGCATATGGATGCGTTATGATGCTTCTGATAATATGTTTGGTATCTACACTATGCTGGGGAGTGAACTTGTGACTCCTGACAATCTCCTGTGGGGACTGTGTCCGTCGGATGACTCTGCTAAGGATAATGACTCAATGAGGATCTTTTTACTTGTGAACTCCGCTGGGGAGTACTCTGACCCAATTGATCTCGCAGGGAGATTTGTTAGAGCTTCTGATTAAGTAGGAAGAATCTTAGCTGGGAACCCGTTGGGGATTTTGCTGGAGACTCCGTGGGGATGATCCTACTGGGGACCACTCTGCCAGGGATAATTATGTTGGGGATGGTACAACTGGGCCGGTAGTTGCCATTTGTAGTGACAATTTCATTGATGCCACCGTGGGTTTGGATGCAATGACCTATTGATGGATGTTTATATGCAATGGCACGATGCATGCAATATGAACGTCTAAGTAGAAAATCAAGCATGCTTAATATCCTTATGATGACATTAGAATGAATGCGGTAGGAAACTCAAAAGTGACACTACCTCTGTATGTCACTCTCTTCTTGTTACCAACATGTCCTTTCGGTTTTCCGTGTCGGAGATTCTCTCGTTGAAGATCGTTGTGGTTTTTTTTTATATGTGAACGATGGCCAAGTCTATAAGAGTGCGCCAGCCAAGTGGATCTCATAGCACTGGCTTATCCTGGGATTGGAGGATGCGCCTTGACAATTCCGCTGGGATCATGATAGGATTGTCCTTGATGATAATTCATGGTTCAGCTTTTACCTGTCCCAAGTGTTGGAGGTTTGGGTTTGGATGTGAAATGCGTCATTAAGTTTGGTTTGCTGCGTGCTGTAGCCTAAACATGGACATTTACATGCAATGGCATAACACATGTAAATTGAACATCAAAACAGAATATAAAACATCTATGACATGATGAATGTAAATGCATTAGGAAATTCCAACCATGGCTTCAGAGCGGATAATCTGAGATGGGATCAATTAACCACTGGATTCTCCTAAGGTAGGAGGTTATATTCATGTCTTCAATTCACCCCAGATTCCAATTCACACACGGTTCCCAAAGATGGACACAGCTTTTAGTCCTTCGGGGCATGGCCTGATTCAGAATAACTTGAGTTAATTGTGGTTTTCCTTTGTCCGTGAACCACAATAATCCTAGAGCAACGCACACCATGGCTAGGAAATGAAAGAACCACTAGAAAGTAGTCACTTCTATTGTAGCTGAGGACTGAGTTCTTGAAATGGTTGGTAAATGAAACTTTTCCCTGAATATTAGCATAGCAGGCTTTGCAAGTCTTTCTGTTGATGGGAACATCCTATTCATGATTATTGAAAGCTTTATAAAACCTGGTTGCTCCAGCATAGGCTATAGTGTACGAGAACAGTGGTTACTTAGGAGTTCCATCGACGGTTGCTTGAGCAGTGGCAAACTCCAGCTCAATTGAAGCAGGCTTATATTCAAATCCTCTCTCTGTCATGAAATCAAGGCCTTTCCCATCAGTCTGAGGTTAGGAAATATTTGGTCTGGGCATTTAGGTTGAAGAGAAGTGGCATGGGATAAAAAGAGAATTCCCAATTTGGTACAGGTTGATGATAAACAAATACTGATTGAGTCAGTACTTTGTCATAGGCCCCCGTCACCTTTTTGATAATGAGATGATGCAAATATGGAACAGCATTGGGGTTTAATTTCTTGTTAAAAGACATTAATGGTGGAAAATAAGGCTTCACAGGGTCAGTTCAAGGAATAAGGTAAAAAGGGGTTTTGTCAAATAGGTGTTGGTGGTTGGGTGGTAAACGAAAGACAAAGGGTGTTGACGGTGTGGAAGAAATTGGAAAAGGGAAAAGGGAAGAGCTTTGGTTTTGAAGATAGGAAAGTCCAAATCTTTCACAGATAAGAGGGAAGGATTTCATAATGCCGAGAGCTGAAGATTACTCTTTAATGCTATGAGACATTCCAGTGTTAGCTATGGTGACCATGCATGAGAGGGAGAAAGACTCTTGTCTGCACTGATCCCTACCCCTTTTTTTTTAGCTGAGCCCCAACCATGACCATCTGTTGGTTTTCCTGCTGCATTCAAACTCATGCACATCATGTGTGTTTGATATGCTTTTTGGATGAACAATGCATGCGTAATGTCATGTACATATGAATGTCACATGAACATGATAATATATGCACTACGGCCAAGATTGTTTCAGCATTTTACACATGGTAGGTGATATGGGTGATGAAAACCATTTGAATTCCCTAAGGGTTGGAGATTTTTAGCAAATGGGGAGTTTAAGTTTAGGGTTTTGGCATAGAATGCCCTATTGGGTTATGAGACCAAGTTTTGCCTCTGAGAGGGCTTCTTGGGTTTAATTGCCTCTAAGAGGGCTTTTTAGATTTGATTTTGCCTCAGGGAGGGCTTTCTTCAGTTTGGGTGCCTCAAGGAGGGCTTTTTAAATTTGATTTTGCCTCAAGAAGGGCTTTCTTCAGTTTGGGTGCCTCAATGAGGGCTTTTTAGGTTTTTTGGGTAGGATTTGGAGTTTCAAAGATGGCTTTCAGTTTAGAATGGTTTGAGCATCATGTGTGCCATTTAAATTGAAATTCTAGGGTAGGACTGGTAGCATCTTGCAAGGATCATGGAGTTGGATTAGCAGATGCCTCGGCGGAGGTGGTGTCATCATATCATTTATTTATCTCACAAGCTCACCTTTCAAGAGAGAGTTCGTACAGGTCTAGATTCACTTTTAAGTTTCCTACAACATTTAGATTAATGTCATGCATTTTGATACTATGCGTGTTTGACATGTCATGTTAGATGATCAAATGCGAGCGCAATGCCATATACATGCAATCACCACATAAGTAAGGAGATAATAAAATTCATTGCATTCAAAATGATATTAATACACCGTAGCAACAAAAATGAGTTCCCTATAAAAAGGACAGCTCCGAGGGTTGTTGTTGTTGTTGTCTTTTTTTTTTAGCCCCGGACTAGTCACTGCCTCGACTTCAGTACCATTGCCCCATTCTCGTCTGATCAGACCTTATAGCACTTCATCATATTCCTCTCCCCTAGAAGTTTGAGGAATTTCCTTGGTGGTCTCCTTGATTGCCCCTGATCGCTCGTTAGAGGCAGACGACACCCTCAATTTTCCTTCGTCGACCAGCCTCTGGATCCTCCTTCGTAGACCAGCACATTCATTGGTCCGGTGGCCTGCTACTACATGATAGCTGCAGTAGTTCCCCTTTTGTTTAGGTGTTGGCACCACATATGGTCGGACACTCTGCAGCAGGCCCATTTTCTGCAGATGGCGAATAGTCTGGTCACTGAATGAGGCCCAGAGGATGCGACTACCCATTTGTCTTTGGGAGGCGAACTCTGGATTTGTCCCGAAACAGAGTCAATGTTGGCACTGGTCTCAAGAGGTCTTTTCATTTCTCCTTCATTGGATGACCCCGATAAGCCCAAATTTTGGTGAGAGGGCTTTCCGAGGTGTCGAGAAGGAGTGTCGGCAATTGTGGCATTCTGCTCCTTGTCAATGCCAACATTGGAGTTCGTGTTCGTCATGTCTCTTATTTTCCCTTTGAGTTCTACCACCTGGGCTTCCAACTCAGCGCATCTCACCGTCAGCTTCTCTATTCTGTCAAGATCATCCCCCAGCATTTCTCTCAACATTGCTGCCAATTCCTCCCTGTCTGCCTTCTAGAATTAGGGTGAAGTGACATAGTCTTCCACCACATCTGCTATGGCGTTGATGTTCTGTGGGCTGGCCATTCTTAAGGTCCTTTCCCCTGATGAGAGCACTTGTTAGTGTCGGCTGGTGTATGCATGGCAGATACCAAACAGGGAACTATGTATGCATGAGTATGCATGACTTGTTATGCACATACATGGATGGTGAGTTACACATGTGATGTTATGTAATGCCATGTCATGCTATACTATCGGAGATCAACCATACAGATGCAATGGATGCTGGTGGGGATGATGCCTGCTCAAGTAAAGTGTGGTGTATAAATATACACCACAGGGATAAAATGACACATAGGGGTGTCCACGGATCAAAGCAAGTGGTACTTGCAATAGGGTGCATAATTATGCCCCTGGGGAGAATGACAGACTGGGGTGTCCACGGAGCGAAGCAAGTCATTGCTTGCAAGGAGAGTTGAGATGGGGTGCATAGTTATGCCCCCGAGAAGAATGACACACCGAGGTGTCCACGGGTCGAAGCAAGTAGTACTTACAATAGGGTGCATAGTTATGCCCCTGGGGAAGAACGACACAACTGAGGTGTCCACGGATCGAAGCAAGTCATTACTTACAGGGAGAGTTGAGATGGGGTGCATAGTTATGCCCCCGGGAAGAATGACACACTGGGGTGTCCACGGGTCGAAGCAAGACATTGGTTGCAATGGAAGTTGATATAAGGTGCATAGTTATGCCCCTGGGAAGAATGACACGCTGGGGTGTCCACTGGTCGAAGTAAGACATTGCTTGCAGAGGAGTTGAGATGGGGTGCATAGTTATGCCCCCGGGAAGAATGACACACTGGGGTGTCCACGGGTCGAAGCAAGACATTGCTTGCAAGGGAGATTAAATGCTATAGTGGTGTGTATGTGCATGATGATCTAACATAATCTTCAGCACTCAGGGAGCACCTTGGATGATGAAGCATGACATGAGGTGAGACAGAACAGAGTGCTCGGTATGCGAATTGTTTTTTCCGCACTCGAGGAGCACCTTGGGCCTTTATGTGATGAAATGATATAAGATAATGTGCTTGGCACACGGGCTGAGTTTCGGTGCTCAAGGAGCACCTTATGCTTATCTATGAATGGGATGTATGGTCATGGGTTGGTGCGACTGGATGATGTCAGAAGGGTGGAGGTAGGAATGGAGATGATTCACCTTATTATATAAAAGAAGGCAATATAAGCAGACCGCATGTGGTCCCCGCACACGGGCATAGGTTCGGTGCCTTTGGAGCACCTACTGGATGTCATGAAATGGTCACGCGTGGCCGACACATGAATAGAGTTCTGATGCTTTTGAGGCACCTAATGGATGTTATAGAATGGTTGTGTGTATGCCAATACACAGACAGAGTTCCGATGCTTTTGATGCATCTGACATGAAATGATGTTACAGACGAGTCACATGTAACTTGAGACATGGATAAAGATTCGGCGCTCGTGGAACGCCTTGCATGATTTGGTAGTGTCATTGAATGCCCCTATATGTGTAGTAACCGGGCACTCATGGAGTACCCTGGATGATCCGATAATGTTATGAGCAATAGATGCGGATCACGACATACAAGCGAGATCTCGGTATCCCAATGACACCGGGAACAGACAGATAGATGAGATGTAGTGTAATGCTTATCATGCGACTCTCCATATGATCATAGATTTAAGACCGTTGTGGTCTCCTAATGAATGGAATGTAGAAATGATCCAGTGCAAAGCAAGGCACAGGCAAAACACAGGTGACTTTAGGGCACCTATTGTGAAATGAAATGATTATGATGAGCATCCTTGGCACGTCCTTTGTTAGGAGTAATGACATGAAATGGTGTGAATGCACATGTCACACAAAATGCAGGTGGCTGTAGAAGATGTGGTTAGGATGCATGGCATACAAGATGATGTTATGCGTGCAAGGAATGAATGCATATGTCACCTACATAAAGCATCGTAGAGACATAAAGACGTGCTTAGTACACATAACACACACACAAAATAATGCCTTGCATGCTTCATGGAAATATTAACACAATATGTGTATGGCACAGGTGAATAAGGTATCATGGTTGCAGGAGAATGTGGTTAGTATCAATGCTACACAAATGTTGATGCCTTGGGAATGATTATACAAAACATGATATGAATGACATACAGATGATTGTGTGCATTTGATACTTCGTGAATGGAGACAAGAATGGGCACAAATTCCTTATTTCAAACATTCCAAGAATGCCCTATACTGTGCAAAAATAACATCGAGAAAACCGTATGTGGACCGTCACATGAGTAAAAGTCGGCGCCTTTGGGGCACCTAATGAATTGTCGTGAAATGGCCACGTGTGAGCCGGCACACGGGTAGAGTTCCGACACTTTGTAGGTCAATAGCATGAAATGAAATGGTCACATGGGAACTGCCCCACAAACAGAGTTCTAATGCTTTTGAAGCAATGTGATATGAAATGATGTTGCAAGAAAGTCGCGTGTAACTCGAGACACGGACAGGGGTTCGATGTCCGTGGAATACCTTTCATGATTTGATAATGTCATGATATACTCCTATGTGTGTATTGATCCGGTACTCGGGGAGCACCTCGAATGATTTCACAATGTCATAGAGTGGTTCGATGTGAACCACAATGCAAACGGGATTTCGGCGTCACCGGGACACCTATAATGAACGTGTATGATGTCATGTGACGACATCGTGTGGACTACCACATGGAAATAAATCTGGGAGCATCGTGGACTTCTATCGAATGACATGATATTTGTGAAATGGCCGAGTGCAATCCGATGCACGGGCAATTTGGGGTACCAGATATGTTATGGAATGGGTGATCGTGAAGAGGAAACTTGGAATCATCCTTTATTAAATGAGATGAAATGATGTGGATGTGTACGTCACATGAAAATGCAAGTGGCTGCACGAAAATATGGTTAAAAATGCGTGACACACTAAATGATGTCGTGTATGTTTCATGGAAATGTCACACGTGAGATGTAGGTGGCACACGGATAAAATGTCATGGCTGCACGAAAATGCGATTAGTGTCACGCATATGTCAGTGTTTGAAAATGGCTACATGAAGATGTGGCTAGCCTAAATGTCACACATATGCATATGTATTTAAAGATGGCCGCACAAAAACGTGATTAGAAATGGCACATAAGATGATTATGCGTGTTTGATGTATCATGGAAAGGTAAAAAAGAAAATCACCACAGAACAAATGTTAGCACATGCAAAAATATGCTCTCCCTTCCAACCTTATTTCTCCTTTCGATTGGTCACGCATTCTTCCTAGGTGTTGGGTCTCTTTGGCATCAACAGGGGATACCAAAGGTGTACACTCGATTGTTCAATTTTAGATTTATGTTTTGGTAATCCTAGGGGAAGTTACTAAGCCATTATATGCGGGCCGAAGTCAAACCAAGGGTCATACAGGCTCCCATAGCAAATAAACACTTCCCTATTGTAGAACACGATGTAAGGTCATGCGAGGCTATGAGTGGTTTACCCCGTCGGGTGTCTCCAATCCTGGTGATAGAGGTAGGCCACCTTCTTGGGTAAACCGGGGTGAAACAGTGTATTTGAGGGGTTAAGGAGAAGAAAATGTCATGATATACAAGGTATGAATAAATATGGTATTTATAAATTGATAAACGAATACAAGCGAGGTTATATTTCAATAGTTGCCTAAGTTCCTTAAGTTTTAATAAAAACGTTTTTGGAAACTTGAAATCCCCAGCAGAGTCGCCACTGTGAGCGGACGACCTATTCGAAAGACGGACGCGGTGAAGCGAACCGGGGAAAAGAAATAAAAAGGTTTTTTGGTATAGTGATGTTTTGGAAATGCAGATTTAGTTTATCTCATTTTAGGAAAATCATGGATTTATTTGTTTTGAAATTCCATTTTGTAGAAAACGTTTTTACGTTTTATAACTTAAAGATCTCGAAGCCTAAATTTCAAGATCAGTGACAGAGTCGCCACCCGGATCAGCTCATACGGGAAATTCCGGTACAGCTCCCTACAAAGCGCAGACTACTGTACCTAATCCAGAGATTCAGGGTTTGGGCAACTTACCTACTTAACCTCAAGCTTGTATTCGTTTATTATTTATAAAACCCTATTTATTTAATTTATTATCTTTTCTAACCCCAATTTGTTTATTTTATTAAACCCATGCTAAGGCAAAAATGCATAAAATAAATTGCGGGAAATTAAACCATGCACACAAATATACAAAAGAATAATAGAGGCCGATTATACAACCAAATTGAATAAAATATAAAAACTCTCATCCTCACTTTTACAAACGCCTAAGTACACGAGGTTCTAAAAATACAACCGCCTAAGATACACGAATTAATTTATTAAATACAGCAAAAATAAAAATAAATGCTGCAAAACAGACTGGTTAGTGCAGTTTATATTATAAACGCAAATAGGACTCAAATCAGGACAGAATTAGGGATTTTAGGATTGGGAGCATGCATTTAGGGGGTAACCGGTTCGACCCAACTGGTCTGACCGATTAGACCTGGAAAACGGTTTTGAAACGCCCTGTAATTTTTGTGCTGGAAAATCAATTTTGGAAAACCATTTGGCTCGGTTTCATGCAAATTTCCATTTTTGTGGGTCGGTTATCCCGGAACTCGGGGTTCCATTCGTGTGGGTTCCTAAATGCATAAACCATCTAGGGTCCAAGATGCAATAAACACACCAAAAACATTTGTGAAAATATTATTTTGCTATTTTCAATATTTTCTGGGGATTTTACAGGATTCGGGGGTCCGCTAATGCTGGACAATGGATCCGAATCGGATGAAACAACCCCAAAACTCAAAAATAAACCCCAAAAAATACTAAAAACCCCGATATTCGTATGTACCAAAGTCAGAAAATCAAAATACTAATACATAGGGATGATTTTAGGCCGAAAATGATCCCAACAGAAAAACCAGAATGGAAAACGGGCTGTTTCGGCCGATTGGCACGGATCGGGGATCTGTCCCTGAGGAACAGAGTTGGCCGACTCTGGGTCAGAGCCGGTTGGCTCTATTCTTTAGAAACACAGCTGGCCGGCTGTGTTCTTAAGGAACACAGCCGTACGGCTATGATGGGCAGCACCAGTTCCGGATTTTTGTCAAAATAACAAAAACGCACAAAAAATCAATGCAGACAAGTTTTAGGGCCTCTCAGAGCTTACCTGGATTGTTGTGTGGATGCAAGGAACGTCAAGAAACAGATTAAAAGCTTAAGAATGTGCATTGGAACTCAATCGCCTGAATCCTTCAACGACTCAGAACGATCCGAAACCAAGCTGAAATAATCCCAAATCAAGGAGTAGAGGTTGTTGGTGATGTTGTTAATGCTTGAGGATTGGTTTTGGGTTGAGAGTGTTTATGGGATTTGTTTTGGGTATTTCTCTCGGTCTCTCTTCTTCTTCTTTCTCTCTTCTGCTTTTTTTTTCTCTTTGTCTTTTGCTTGAGAATCGAAAAGTCCCTCTCTCTCCCTCATTTTCTCTCTTTTATCTACCTCTCCCTATCTTCTCTCGTTCCATCAATTAGCAGCCTGAAAAATCCTGAAAATCTGCCAAAACTCTCGCTTGTCATGACAAGTTGCTCTGCTTTGCAAAGCAACTATTCTTGACCACTAGAGCCTACCTGCTCTAGTTGGTGCTAGAGCCGTACGGCTCTAGTTAGATCCGGTCGGCTTTGGTTCAACAAACCAGAGTTGTCCAGTTCAACCAAAAGTCAGGGCAGAATTTCGAAAAGTCAAACATGCAGACCAAACCCTAGGAATGATTCGAGAGACCTTTTCGGGGCTTCAGATCGTGGGTAGCCTAGTTTTCAGGTCATCTAAGATTCCCCATGCAGCATTCTGGTCACTTTCAATTCCCGTTCGAGCCCATCCGGTCCACAGTTAATTAGGGAATTCTCATCACCGAGACCGGGAAAAACCCGTGCTCACAATTGGGTCAACATTTGCCACTGCCTGAACTTTGTATGACTGGAAGTAATGCCTCAACTTCTTAGTTAGCCATACCATAGTAGCACAGGTCTTTTCTACTATCGTGTATCTAACTTCATAGTCGAGCAGCTTCTTACTCAGGTAATAGATTGTGTGTTCTCTCCCATCTTTCTTATTCTTGAACCAACATTACCCCTATTGAAGAGTCTTCGATAGCTAAGTATAGGACCAAAGGCTTATTCGGCATTGGAGGCTTCAGGACTGGTGGATTCATCAAATAAGCCTTGATCCTGTCGAAGGCTAACTTGCACTGATCATTCCACTTTGTCCACTGATTCTTCTTTAGGAGCTTGAAGATGGGCTCACAGATTGTAGTCAACCTTGCAATGAAACGGCTAACATATTGCAGCGACCCCAGAAATGATCTAACTTCTTTCTCTGTCTTTGGTGCAGGCATGTCATTGATAGCTTTGATTTTATCCGGGTCCATTTCAATTCCCCTCTGACTCACCACGTGACCGAGGTGTTTTCTAGAGGTCACCCCGAACACACATTTCTTTGGATTGAGGCAGAGGTTGTACTTTTTGACCCTAGTCAGGAATCTATCTAAGATAACAGGGTGCTCTTCTCGGGTCATTGATTTGACTAGCATGTCGTCCATATAAACTTTAACCTCTTTGTGAATCATATCATGCAACAGTGTTGTGACAGCTCTCTGGTAGGTGGCTTCGGCATTAAACCTCCCACTCTGTGATGAAGGCTGTCTTCACTTTGTCGACTACGTCCCTAAGGATCTGATTATACCCCAAGAACCCATCCATGAATGAATACATTGTGCCCCTGGTGGCATTGTCGATCAAGACATCAATATGTGGTAGTGGGAAATCATCCTTGGGAGAAACCTTATTCAGATCTCTATAATCCATGCAGACCCTAACTCTGCCATCCTTTTTAGCAACGGTACTATGTTGGCCAATCATTCCAGATATTCCATGAGTTCTAAAAACTTGGCTTTTATTTGCTTTGCCACTTCCTCCTTGACCTTTTCTACCCACTCCGGTCTGAGTCTTCTGAGTTTCTGTTTGATGGGCTTCATTTTTAGATTTGTCAGGATTTTATGTTCTGCGATTTCCCTGTCAACCCCGGGCATGTCGTCGTAGCACCATACGAAGGATTTTATGTATTTTAGGAGCATATTCATGATTTCTTTTCTCTCTTCAGGCATGAGGTCTTTCGAGACGGATACCATTTTTGGATCATCATCTGTTCCTAGATTCATTTCATGTAATGATGCATCATGTATGCTAAAAACATTAAATGAATGTTTGTATGTATGCACAGTTCCATCCGGAAAAACATCACGCAAGTAAGCAAAATCAGATTTCATTTCATTGAAAGCCTTATACGCTGAGTTGTTTACATCAAAAATAGAAAAAGCAGATACATCAAAATAATTTCCATCCTACACATGCGGAGGGTCTTCTCCTGTTGCAGCTTCTTCGACCTCCTCAAACAGGTCCCCTAGGTCACCCTCAAGGGTCTGTTCTTGGTCAACAGATAGCTCTTCCTCGGCCATCTTTGCCTTCCCTGTCATCATTAACCTGGCCAATTCCTTCACAGCCCGATTCATCAACCACTCTTGAGTTTTTGGCATAGCTGCTTCCCCTGGTTCAGAACCCGTTTTGGCTTTCATCAGTGCAGCCAGTGCCTTGGTGATGGCCGTGATGGCCTTCTCAGCTTCTCCACTCTCAGGGCCCACTTTTTCAGAAGACACTCCCTTATTCCCGAACTCAGCATTGATTCGACTGACTGCTGTCTCCTGCCTTTCTAGAATTTTGCCCTTGTCATCCTTAGGCCCAACATGGAGCATGTTGACAATTGGCTCGACTCCATACTTCCCAAAATCTACAACATCAGAAAAGATTTCAAGTGGAGGGAGTTGACCACCCTCAACTTCTACAAGCTCCAGAGTCCCATCGTACACTTTCTCAGCCGGGCGTACAAACGTGTTAACCAGATTCACGGATCTCCTACTTGGCCCATCTCCCTTCTTACAGTAGCCAAGTCCATATTGGTGGTACTTCCTGTTGGAAATGCCCTAGTCCTGAGGCATTGGTCCTTGTATTTGTACTATATATTTATTGGATTTATGTGTTGTACTCATTTGTGTTATTAATAAAGGCATCAATTCATTTATTATATCTATCTTGTGCAATATATTAAATGAAGTATCCAATGGACATATCTATATCCATGACGACAAGTGTCATGCACTTAGCAGTAAGACCATGGATAGGGTAAACGATATGACCATAAATAAATCCGTAGTCTGTTCCAGTCATGGGAATGAATGGAACAACAGACTATCATTAACCTGGTTGTATGGCGGTGTCTTACCGGTCATTGGACATGGAATGTCAACCAAGTTAATGGGCGCATGCCTGGGAGCATGGTACTGGATAGATCCACTAAACGAGTAATCCACATGGTATGGTATCACAATTGATTCTCGTGTAGTACTTGTATGGATCCTTTGACCTAACCATATGATGGTGTTACATGTGAAGTCGCATACTTAGGGGTACGCTTAAAGGGCCTGTAATAGGGTGCCAAGTATGGGTGCTTTCGGGTATGTCACTGAACATGGTAATGCTATGGATATGCAGAAGGGAATTGTCACTCAGTAACCCACTGAGAAGATATCACCGGCCACTTGATGAATGTGACTGATAAGAGTGTGGCCACACCCAAACAAGTTGGAACTTGTTTGTAAGGTTCAGTGCATTCGGGATCAAGTTAATGTCTGGACACAAAAGAGGGTGATCAATCCATGCCTCTGTGTTGGACACCGATATCAATGACATGGGATGTACAAGTTTAAACTACAGGGTTATGATATCAGTTGGACTGCCATCTCCATTTTAATTAGGGGCTGCAGTGGCTTGCTAGAGCCCAACTGCAGTCTGTGGGCCATAGGCCCACTACCAACATAAAGATAGGCCCACGGGATCATACACATAGAACGACTAAATGCAGACTTAAGGAATCACTTGTATACTTGGAGTATACACAATGGAGGGAGAAGTGTGTATATATTAATTATATTATAAAGATCAATTGGATTGGTCATAATAATGAAATTAATATATTCAATTGGCTCTTCATAATTAATTGGATTAATTATGAAATTATTTCCTAGGTGGAATTATTCATATGTATGGGTTTACATATGATTTTATTTTGTGTAGATTTAATTTTAATTTGATGGATTAAATTAATTGTCAAACTAATTTTAATTTAGATGTAAATAATATATTACTTGGAGTAATATATTAAATACATAGGTATATTAAAATTGGGCTTGAAATTAATTTAAACCAGAACAATTAAAATTAGACTGGGCCTAAATTAAAAACATGGAAGCCCGCACAGAATAGACAGGAGCCAAGATGGGCCTGAATTCCCCTAAGGGAATTCGGCCAACCCTAGGTATAAATACCTAGGGTTAGAAATTTCGGCCAACACAAGTGTTAAGCCCCTAGCCGAAATTCTCTAGCTTTTTCTCTCCATTGTTTCGTTTTTCCGACGCTAGCACGGGTTGCATTCGTCAGGCGTTCGTGTACGTGAGAGTGGAGGGATTCTACGTTGAATTCTGCAGTCTTCATCCATCTCTAGAAAGAGATTTTCTGGTAAGAAAATTAATCCCTTTCTATTTAATTTTAAGTTTTTCAATTTCCACTTCAATTGCTCCTGGGACTGGATTTGAGGAAATCACCGCGTTCTTCCGCTTTTATCGGGTGATTTCCGATGACAAATCTCAACAGTGGTATCAGAGCGGGCTTTTGATCCGTGGAAATTGATAAATTTGGTTGAATCCCGTTTTTGTAATTGGAGGTTTTTAATTGGGATTCATGGTATGGGTTTTATGATTTTTCCCATATGTTTTATACAATGAAAATTAATATTGCATATTGGTTTATGTTAGTTTAATTTTGTTGTATAATATTGGAATTCTTAGAGAATTGCATTGTGTTGTTTGATGGATGATTTTTTTTCTGTTTTATTAAAAAAAAAAAAAAAATCTGCCTCTCGGGGTGCGGGGCTGCCGGCGGCAGAATCGCCGCCGCACGCGGCGGGAGGCGTGGCGGCAGTCGCTGCTTGCTGCTGCGCTAGCAGCAGCAGCCGCTGGTTCCAGCAGCAGCAGCGGGCTGGGCCCAGTTTTTTTGGATTTCGCGGGTTTTTGAGTCTGGGGCCCAGTTTTGAAATTTTAATTGGTTTTTAAAATTCGTGTATTTAAATTTATGTAATTTAAATGCGCATGGTTTCTTGGATGAATTTTAATTTCGTTCATGTGATATTAATTTTGGAAATTAATATGGTTAATGGAAATTGGTTCGGGTAATTTTGGCACAATTACTCTTACGGCTAAATTGGACCCATGGTTTCCCAATTCCAGTGGGAGCAGTTGGACTGCCTGGGCTGGAGGCCCAAAGCCCGTTAAGGGTTAGAACCATGGTGGGCCAAAATTGGCAATTTCCTAATAATGGCTTAGACATAATTTAAATGGGCTTAAATCATGCATTATAACATGCTTTTGAATTGTATGTATTGGATGCATATGAATGGTTGAATGAATGTATGATTGGATGCTATTGGGCCTTGAACAAGATGGGTTGTATTTTTTTATTTTGGGTAAATACGGCCTGCGTGTCGTTTTTTATTTTTAATCTAATTTTATTTTATTTAAATTAAATATTATAAAATTTGTAAAAGAAGAAGCCCATGGAGTGGTAAGCCCAAATTGGAGGTGCAAGCCCAGAAGGAGAAGATGAAGGCCCGCCTAATATCTGTTTCTAGTATAGGTTTACTAGAATAATATTAGGATGTAACATAGGCCCATAGCAGTCCATTTTAATTTTATTTAATCATGTTTTATATTCATTTGCATGTATGAATGTATGTTCCAATTGCTCATTCACCCGCTTTATGTATGTAAGCCGTTATAATTGAATCTAATAACCAAACGGAATTACTAAGTCGCTTAAAAGTGCTTCCCTCATCCAAAACCGAATCGAAGTGGGAATAGGCCAGTTGTAGACCATGCCCTCACAGGATGCACTGGAGTATTGTCACTTTGTATTGGGTTAGAGTATGGGATACTCTAACACTTGGATGGAGGTTTTGACTTAGCGTGGGTAGTAGGATTCTCCTGGCCCTAAGCGCAGATGGGTAAGTGCCAACAAGCCCATCAAACCGAGAGTCCCTAGGTTGGGATTGGACGGCGTTCCTACCTAAATAGTTAAGGTGTAGTTGTACCAAACCCTCGTTTGGCTATATCTTAATGAAATATGGATCTCGGCCCATCAACCCAACAACTCGGTTTAAATTAATAACTTGATTCATTATTAATTTTATATGGGAACAACAATGCGAATCCCTTTATTAACACTCTAAATGTTTTTCTGTGTAGAAACACCCAAATGGCAAACACAAATACCTTATCACTGCGATCCATTCTTGAAAAGGACAAGCTTTCCGGTCCTAACTCTTTAGACTGGTCTAGGAACTTGAGGATAGTTCTAAGACAAGAGTCAAAAGAGTATGTGCTGGAAAGGCCTGTGCCGGCTGTGCCTCAATGACGTAATCCACCGGCTGCCAGCTGGAGGAATACGAGGCGCACGTCAAGGACAACCGGGATGTGACATGCCTTATGTTGGCCTGTATGGTCCCTGAACTGCAAAAACAGTTTATGGACCACCAAGCCTATGCTATGATAACAACTCTTAACGAGATGTTTCAAGAGCAAGCTCGTCAGGAAAGGTACCTGACCAATAAGGCATTCCACTCTTGTAAGATGGGGGCCGGGACATCTGTGAGTGCACACGTGCTCAAGATGAAGGGCTATTTGGATACTTTGGCCCGTCTCGGATCGCCTATCTCTCAAGAGCTGGCGGTGGACACAATCCTCACGTCCTTACCGGATTCTTATGATCAGTTCATCCTTAACTATAACATGCAAGGGATGAACCGCACTGTCAGTGAGCTGCATGGGATGCTTAAGCTTACTGAGCAGTCGATCAAGAAGACTCCGCCGGTGCTGCTGGTCAACAAGGGGAACCCTCCTCTTGCTAAGGGTAAGGCCAAGGAAAAGGCCAAGGCCAAGGCCAAAAAGGCCAAAGCCAAGAAGGCCAAGGCCCAACCCAAAGTCCAGCAGAAGGCAGGTCCTGATGATGTCTGTTTCGGGTGTAGACAGGCGGGTCATTGGAAGAGATCGTGTCCCAGGCTAATGGGAGAGCAAAGAAGGAGCCAAGGTGCGTCCTCTTCAGGTATTTATGTTATAGATATTAACATTACTGTTTCAACATCCTGGGTATTGGATACTGGATGTGGTTCTCACATTTGTTGCAATGTGCAGGGACTTAAGAATAGAAGGTTGCTGGGGTCGGGAGAGGTGGACTTGCGGGTCGGGAATGGAGCAAGGGTTGCTGCCATAGAGATCGGCGAATACCACCTAATGATGCCCAGTGGATTGGTTTTAATTTTAGAACATTGTTACTTTGTACCTGCCATGTGCAGGAATATTATCTCTGTATCAATGTTGGATATTTCTGGATTTAATTTCACTATTTTAAATGGTCGAATTTCTATATCTAGAGAGGGATTATATTATAGAGATGCTCTATTAAATAATGGCCTGTATATCCTGGACTTAAATGAAACCAATCATATCTATAACATAAACACTAAAAGGGTTAAGCCCAACGAACTTAATCCTGTCTACCTATGGCATTGTCGTCTTGGCTATATAAATGAGAAGCGCATTGCTAGGCTTCACAAAGCTGGAGTCCTAGGGTCATTTGACTTGGAGTCAATTAATACATGCGAATCATGTTTAAGAGGCAAGATGATAAAGGCGCCTTTCAGCAAGAAGGCTGAAAGGGCCACTGGCTTATTGGACCTAATACATTCAGATGTATGTGGGCCTATGAGTGCAGCGACCAGAGGTGGGCATCTGTACTTCGTCACGTTCACGGATGATTTCAGCAGATATGGCTATGTCTATCTGATGAAACACAAATCCGAGACCCTTGATAGGTTCAAGGAATTTAGGAACGAGGTACAGAACCAGCTAGGCAGGAATATCAAAACCCTTCGGTCGGACCGAGGCGGTGAGTATATGAGCCTAGAGTTTGACTCATACTTGAGAGAGCATGGAATAGTTCCACAGCTCACTCCTTCCGGAATACCACAATGGAATGGGGTGTCCGAACGGAGGAATAGGATCTTGTTGGACATGGTCCGCTCAATGATGAGTCAAGCATCTCTCCCAATTAGTTTCTGGGGACACACCCTCGAGACAGCAGCTCTCATCTTAAACAATACTCCGACTAAGGCAGTGGAAAAGACCCCATATCAGATATGGACGGGCAAGGAGCCCAACGTGTCTTTCTTAAGGATTTGGGGATGCGAAGCACATGTCAAGAAATTAACTAGTGGCAAGCTGGAGCCCAAAACCGATAAATGCCTGTTTGTGGGCTACCCTAGGGAAACCAAAGGGTATTACTTCTACAACCCCGCCGAGAACAAGGTGTTCGTGGCAAGGAAGGGGGTCTTTCTAGAAAAGGAGTTCCTTTCCAAGAAAGATAGTGGGAGCAACGTTGAACTCAGGGAAGTTCAAGGTCCACAAGCTCCTGAAAAGGATAACTCGGAGGCCTAGGTGGAGCTTCCACGACTGGAAGCACCGACCCAGGCCACACAAGAACCTAGAAGGTCTGGTAGGGATCGTAGGGAACCGGAGAGGTATGGTTTCCTCGTCACCGATGATCAAACTCTTCTCATCTGGGATGAGGAAGAACCCAAAACCTACTAGGAGGCTATGGCTAGCCCGCAGTCTGCAAATTGGCGTAAAGCCATGGAGGCAGAAATGCAATCTATGTACGATAATCAGGTTTGGAACTTGGTTGATCCACCTCCGAGTGCTAAGGTAATAGGTTGCAAGTGGTGCTATAAGCTAAAAGCTGATAATACCTTCAAGGGGCGTCTGGTTGCGAAAGGTTTCAGACAAGTCCATGGAATAGACTATGATGAAACTTTCTTACCAGTAGCCATGCTCAAATCCATCAGGATACTGCTGGCCATAGCCGCATGGTATGACTATGAGGTATGGCAGATGGATGTCAAAACCGCTTTCCTTAATGGAAAGCTACTTGAGGATGTGTACATGACACAACCTGAGGGTTTTGTCGATCCTAAGTATCCGAGAAGGGTATGCAAACTTCAAAGGTCCATTTATGGACTGAAGCAAGCATCCCGAAGTTGGAATCTAAGATTCAATGAGGCTATAAAGGAATATGGCTTCATACAGAATCTAGATGAGCCTTGTGTGTATAAGAGGACTAGTGGGAGCATAGTCACATTCTTAGTACTTTATGTAGACGACATCCTACTCATTGGAAGCGACATACCTACACTGCAAGGGGTAAAGCAGTGGCTGAGTAAGTGCTTCGCAATGAAGGACTTAGGTGAAGCTGAGATGATCCTAGGGATCAGGATCTATAGGGATAGATCAAATCGGCTTTTGGGCCTAAGTCAGGCTTCGTACATTGACAAAGTTCTGAAAAGATTCAGCATGGACCGGGCCAAGAAAGGTTTCTTGCCAATGGGCCATGGGCTGAAACTTAGTAAGAAGAACTGTCCTAAAACAAGGGAGGACAGGGAGAACATGAAATTGGTTCCATATGCTTCGGCTATTGGATCAATCATGTACTCTATGTTATATACGAGAGCTGATGTCGCCTTTGCACTGAGTATGACGAGCCGATACCAGCAGGATCCTGGGGAGGGTAACTGGAAAGCTGTCAAGGCGATCCTCAAGTACCTTAACTGGACTAAGGATAGCTTCTTGGTGTATGGTGGTCAGGAAGTGCTATCAGTTACTGGGTATACTGATGCGAGCTTCCAGACAGACCAGGATGAGTACCAATCGCAGTCAGGGTATGTATTCTTGCTGAATGGTGGTGCTGTAAGCTGGAGGAGCTCAAAGCAACCAACCATAGCGGACTCTACAACAGAAGCTGAGTACATCGCTGCGTGTGATGCAGCTAAGGAAGCTGTGTGGATGAAGAAGTTTATCACTGAGTTGGGAGTAGTACCAACTATCCAGGACCCAGTTGATATCTTCTGTGACAACAATGGGGCCGTCGCACAAGCTAAGGAGTCCCGGTCACACAAGAACACAAAGCACGTGCTCAGAAAGTTTGACCTCATACGAGAAATCGCGGAGAGAGGTGACATTGTATTGCACAGAGTGGACACCAAGGATAATGTCGCAGATCCATTGACCAAGGCGCTGGCCCAGCCCAAGCACGAGGGTCATACTAGATCTATAGGGATTAGGCCCATGCCTAGTTGGAACTAGTGCAAGTGGGAGATTGTTGGAAATGCCCTAGTCCCGAGGCATTGGTCCTTGTATTTGTACTATACATTTATTGGATTTATGTGTTGTACTCATTTGTGTTATTAATAAAGGCATCAATTCATTTATTATATCTATCTTGTGCAATATATTAAATGAAGTATCCAATGGACATATCTATATCCATGACGACAAGTGTCATGCACTTAGCAGTAAGACCATGGATAGGGTAAACGATATGACCATAAATAAATCAGTAGTCTGTTCCAGTCATGGGAATGAATGGAACAACAGACTATCATTAACCTGGTTGTATGGCGGTGTCTTACCGGTCATTGGACATGGAATGTCAACCAAGTTAATGGGTGCATGCCTGGGAGCATGGTACTGGATAGATCCACTAAACGAGTAATCCACATGGTATGGTATCACAATGGATTCTCGTGTAGTACTTGTATGGATCCTTTGACCTGACCATATGATGGTGTTACATGTGAAGTCGCATACTTAGGGGTACGCCTAAAGGGCCTGTAATAGGGTGCCAAGTATGGGTGCTTTCGGGTATGTCACTGAACATGGTAATGCTATGGATATGCAGAAGGGAATTGTCACTCAGTAACCCACTGAGAAGATATCACCGGCCACTTGATGAATGTGACTGATAAAAGTGTGGCCATACCCAAACAAGTTGGAACTTATTTGTAAGGTTCAGTGCATTCGGGATCAAGTTAATGTCCGGACACAAAAGAGGGTGATCAATCCATGCCTCTGTGTTGGACACCGATATCAATGACATGGGATGTACAAGTTTAAACTACAGGGTTATGATATCAGTTGGACTGCCATCTCCATCTTAATTGGGGGCTGCAGTGGCTTGCTAGAGCCCAACTGCAGTCTGTGGGCCATAGGCCCACTACCAACATAAAGATGGGCCCACGGGATCGTACACATAGAACGACTGAATGCAGACTTAAGGAATCACTTGTATACTTGGAGTATACACAATGGAGGGAGAAGTGTGTATATATTAATTATATTATAAAGATCAATTGGATTGGTCATAATAATGAAATTAATATATTCAATTGGCTCTTCATAATTAATTGGATTAATTATGAAATTATTTCCTAGGTGGAATTATTCATATGTATGGGTTTACATATGATTTTATTTTGTGTAGATTTAATTTTAATTTGATGGATTAAATTAATTGTCAAACTAATTTTAATTTAGATGTAAATAATATATTACTTGGAGTAATATATTAAATACATGGGTATATTAAAATTGGGCTTGAAATTAATTTAAACCAGAACAATTAAAATTAGACTGGGCCTAAATTAAAAACATGGAAGCCCGCACAGAATAGACAGGAGCCAAGATGGGCCTGAATTCCCCTAAGGGAATTCGGCCAACCCTAGGTATAAATACCTAGGGTTAGAAATTTCGGCCAACACAAGTGTTAAGCCCCTAGCCGAAATTCTCTAGCTTTTTCTCTCCATTGTTTCGTTTTTCCGACGCTAGCACGGGTTGCATTCGTCAGGCGTTCGTGTACGTGAGAGTGGAGGGATTCTATGTTGAATTCTGCAGTCTTCATCCATCTCTAGAAAGAGATTTTCTGGTAAGAAAATTAATCCCTTTCTAGTTAATTTTATGTTTTTCAATTTCCACTTCAATTGCTCCTGGGACTGGATTTGAGGAAATCACCGCGTTCTTCCGCTTTTATCGGGTGATTTCCGATGACAAATCCCAACAGTGGTATCAGAGCGGGCTTTTGATCCGTGGAAATTGATAGATTTGGTTGAATCCCGTTTTTGTAATTGGAGGTTTTTAATTGGGATTCATGGTATGGGTTTTATGATTTTTCCCATATGTTTTATACAATGAAAATTAATATTGCATATTGGTTTAGGTTAGTTTAATTTTGCTGTATAATATTGGAATTCTTAGATAATTGCATTGTGTTGTTTGATGGATGATTTTTTTTCTGTTTTATTAAAAAAAAAAAATCTGCCTCCCGGGGTGCGGGGCTGCCGGTAACAGAATCGCCGCCGCACGCGGCGGAAGGCGTGGCGACAGTCGCTGCCACAGCAGCGAGCAGCCGCTAGGCGGCTGCAACGTGCTGGGCCCAGTTTTTTTGGATTTCGCGGGTTTTTGAGTCTGGGGCCCAGTTTTGAAATTTTAATTGGTTTTTAAAATTCGTGTGTTTAAATTTTTGTAATTTAAATGCGCATGGTTTCTTGGATGAATTTTAATTTCGTTCATGTGATATTAATTTTGGAAATTAATATGGTTAATGGAAATTGGTTCGGGTAATTTTGGCACAATTACTCGGACGGCTAAATTGGACCCATGGTTTCCCAATTCCAGTGGGAGCAGTTGGACTGCCTGGGCTGGAGGCCCAAAGCCCGTTAAGGGTTAGAACCATGGTGGGCCAAAATTGGCAATTTCCTAATAATGGCTTAGACATAATTCAAATGGGCTTAAATCATGCATTATAACATGCTTTTGAATTGTATGTATTGGATGCATATGAATGGTTGAATGAATGTATCATTGGATGCTATTTGGCCTTGAACAAGATGGGTTGTATTTTTTTATTTTGGGTAAATACAGCCTGCGTGTCGTTTTTCTTTTTAATGTAATTTTATTTTATTTAAATTAAATATTATAAAATTTGTAAAAGAAGAAGCCCATGGAGTGGTGAGCCCAAATTGGAGGTGCAAGCCCAGAAGGAGAAGATGAAGGCCCGCCTAATATCTATTTCTAGTATAGGTTTACTAAAATAATATTAGGATGTAACAGAGGCCCATAGCAGTCCATTTTAATTTTATTTAATCATGTTTTATATTCATTTGCATGTATGAATGTATGTTCCAATTGCTCATTCACCCGCTTTATGTATGTAAGCCGTTATAATTGAATCTAATAACCAAACGGAATTACTAAGTCGCTGAAAAGTGCTTCCCTCATCCAAAACCGAATCGAAGTGGGAATAGGCCAGTTGTAGACCATGCCCTCGCAGGATGCACTAGAGTATTGTCACTTTGTATTGGGTTAGAGTATGGGATACTCTAACTAGGATGTCAATGACTATGAATAAGACATTGGACTTGACTTCCCCTACACTAACTTCGGCTTCGAAAGTGCCGATTACAGATCTCCTGCTATCGTCATAAGCCCTAATCATCATGCCGGAATTAAAAAGGGCTTCTGTTTCAATGCCCAGGTAGGGCAAAATTTAAAGGGGCAAATGTTGAGGGCCGAGCTGTTGTCAACCATTACGCATGGCATAGTCTTATCCATAATCTGCACCCTTAAATACAGAGCACTATTGTGATTCACCCCCTCTGATGGCAGGTCTGATACCCTGAAATTGATTTCTTGGGCGTTGTTGGTCTTCAGATCAATCCCTCTTATCACTGTACAAACTTCATCAGGCGACATCATAGGAGTTGCCTCCATTTCCATTAGCTGCTTTACTATCGCCTCACGGCGTCTCTTGGACTCCATGAGAAGGTGCCAGATGCTAGCCCGGGCGGGCGTTCTCTTCAGTTGCTCGATTATCACATCATCATCTTTACCCTTTGATCCCTGGGCTATAGTGCCTGATTCTACAGTAGAATGGTTCCTCATAGGTAATGCCTGGGGAGCTACATTGACGGGTTGGTAAACCCTACCACTCCAGGTGATATGCATGATGGGGCTGTCTTTGGTGACCACTGTCCCATGTCTCGTTTCCACCGGATACATCAACTTGGGCTCCTTGAAACCAAAGTCTTCGTCATCATCCTCCAGATCAATGTCGTTCAGATCAATGGGACCCTGTCCCCTGTGTATGACTGATGTCTGCACTTCAGTTTCCTCTAGTTCTTCTTCCTCTACTTCGGCTGTAGCCGCTTGAACACTCGGGTTGGCCTGAATTATCTGAGCAAATACACTGTTGGCTGGTATACCAGAGTGAACCATATTAACCTGACCCCTAAAATTGGGCAAAGGGTTCTTCTGCACATTCATATTCAATATAGGTTCTACAATTTTCCCCTCAATGACCAGCTTTTGAATGGCCCTTATCAGGCCAGTATACTCATTGGTACGGTGACCTGTCGTCACATGGTAGGAATAACAATTTTCCTTTTTAGCTTCAGCAGGGGGAACATAAGGCTTCAGGCTTTGTAACAGACCAACCTTTCTGTACTTGGCGAAGATACGACCTAAGGATTCGACCCACGGATTGGTGAGTCTTTGAGGTGTTCTTGTCTAGCCTCCTTGCGCCACAGTTGCCACATTGGCCTCCTTTGCTCAGTCTACTGTTGCTGCCTGGACCGGCTTCGAACTAGACCCCGTTGAGGAGGATGTAGAACCACTAGCTTTGTACCCCTGGGTATATCCCCGGTCGCGCCGATAGGTACTCGAGCCCTGCTTACTCATCTGTTCTTCTTTAGCATACCTCTCAACCCGCTTTACAAAATCTACCACATCGTTAAAGGAATGGAATCTCTTCAGTTTCATTTTCTCCTTCTAGGGTGGCAAGCTACCATCAACAAGCTTCACAATAAGGGACTCCAGTTTAGGAGCTCCGTCCATTAACACTTGCACATCCATCCACCTCTTGTAATAGGCCGAGAAGGATTCATTAGGCCTCTGGCGGATCCTCTTTAGATCTTCTAGTGTGGTTTCGACTTGAGTGTTGTAGGTGTACTATTTCACAAATGCCTCAGATAAATCCTCCCAAGTGGAACGGGTATGGATCGGCTTCTTGAGATACCACTTAGCGGCTACACCTCACAAAGTAGTAGGAAACAGATTCAACAGATGGACCTTTTCGATCCCCAGGCTAGACATGATTCTGACATATCTGTCTAAGTGGGCTTCTGGTGGAACTTTCCTAGTGTACTGGGGCAAATAAGGCATTTGAAACCCAACTGGGAGCGGCTCTCCCCCTTCTGCAAGTGTAAACGCCGGAATTTTACTCCTCAAAAAAAAAAGAAGGGGGCCGGTGTCACACGACTATAATGTACAGTCATGCGACTATCATTACAGTCGTGCGACTATCATTACAGTCGTGCGACTGTCATTATAGTCGTGCGACTGTAATATAAAAATTACAGTCGTACGACTGTAAGATCGGGGCAAATACAGAAACCATACCTCTGCGGCGGAAAGAAGAAAAAAGAGGGGGGAGCATTAAATGCTCACCCCCTTGGCATAAAGAAAGGGGAGGAGAGAAGATAAAAAGAGAAAAGAGAAGAGAAAGGGAGACTTTTTGGATTCTGGTGAAGATTTAGAGAGAGAATAGAGAGAAAAGGGGAGGAAAATAACCCAAAAACCAAAGAAGTTTTTCTTCCTCTTCTTCTTTTAATTCTTGAATGTTAATGTCTAAAACCGGTTAGAAATCATAGGTTAACGACTTAACATTGAAACTCAATCAATCTCAGACTCTAAAATCATCAGAAACCATGGCATTTGGAGATCTTTGGACCAAAAGCTCTCAAACTCAACTCAAGGAGAAAAGAGCAAATTTGTGTGGATTGGAGCGACGCTAGGGGTCAATTCGACGTTGGATAAGCGCTCAAAAGGTAGACACTCCTTTTCCCTTCTTTTTTCATGCTTTCTGGGTAATTGGTGTGATTTTTGTGCATTTTTATTCAAGATTCCGCGTTTCTGTTTTTGGAAATCAAGAATAGTCGTGTGACTGTTCTTGAGTTTGACGAGTGTTCTTGATTTCCAGGCGTTTTCTTCCAGTTTATTTCAAATAAAATTTTAGCAAAATCCTGAGTTTGGATTACTTATAGTCGCACGACTGTAACGTATTTCCAGAATTAGAATTTCCCTTTTGAGCTATAAAAATTTCCAAAGATCCATAAAAATTCAGAAAATCCAAAAACCATCAAAATGAATTTTGTTGTGTGCATCCACGACTATAGATTCAATTTTCAGTAAAATTGCATTTAGAACAATGCCACGATGGAGACCCGATTCTCCCGAAAACCAACCCACCTCATATGTAAAAAATGTATGCAAACCGGAAAAATTGTTTTCGAAATGATTTTCTCACAAAACCAAAAATACAGGGACGTTTCAAAACGTTTTCCAGGTCTAACCGGGCCGGCTCGTCGAGCCAATCTGGTTATTCCCTAAATGCATGCCCCCAATTCTTGATTTCCCATTCTGTCATGTTTGAGTCTTATTTGTGGCGTGCCGTAAAAATTGTGCTGACCTTTGTTGTGCAGCTTTTATTTTTATTTTTATTTTTATTTTATATGTATTTAATAGAATTAATCATGTATTTAGGCGATTGTAATATTTTTAGATAAATCGTGTATTCTAGGCGTTTGTAAAAGGGAGGCGAGAGTTTTTATTTTCTATTCGATTGGGTTGTAAGCCACTTAAATATTCACTACTTTACTTTTATCTTTGAATTATATGCTTGTATGCACGCTGTATGTCTATTTATTTTAATAAAATTGACTTTTAGAATTATGAGATACCATTTAAGAACTTTGGCCAATTTTATTTTAATTAGACATAAAATAAGGGACTTGTCCGCACCCAAATCTCTGGATAGTGTAGCGGTCATTTGTCCGGTTCAGCTGCATTATAAATTTCCAGTTGAGCTGAGCCGGGTGGCGACTCCTACAATATTCATTGAGACTTAGGTCTCGGTTCTTTTAAGAGTTAATTCCATTTTTTTCCAAAACGAATTTCCATTCTAAAAACCCCACGTGAGGGAGGGGCCCGCCCGAGATCGAGGCGCCCTTCCGAAAGGGAGTCTCGCATTCCGTCGAAAATATCGTCCGCTCATAGCAAGTAAAGTAGACGGATCTGCACACTTAACAGTCTGATAGCGCACCATCTCCTTCAGCTTTGGCAACAGTGCTTGAAAATCAGAAAATTTCTCCTTGCGGCACTTTTCAGCGGCCGTCTCAATCGAAGCCTCCCTAGCCCTTTCAAAGGCCTCGTCGATGACCACTCTGCTACTGCCAGGCACGTTTCTCCCTGAATTAGGGGCCCCTTGAATGACATTCCCCTCATTCTCAACTGAGGCCTGGGCTTGCTGGCTAGTCGGGCCTATAGTGGCAGTCACCGCAGTCTGTACCTACTCTCTGATGGTTGCTTTAAACTGATTAGAATTCAGAAAGGCTGTCATGAATGAATTCATGTCAAAGGGAGGACTTCCACCATTTCCACCTTGAGCCATCTTAGTTCTACTTACTTCTTCTAACACAAACGGACTATCAACTGGTAAAGAAGGTAACTGTCCCCCAAACTCTTGCTCCGAGTCTGAATCTGAACTAACCCTAACCCCTTCCGCTGTGGTTGATTCGGTCTGAGTTAACTGAACTGATTGACCGGACCCTGAACTGACCCGTTCCAGTCGTTTCGAAGTTCGACTCCAGACTACACATTCAGCATAGGGTTAGCATCACAAATGAATGTTATGACCCTAGACGCAAAGTACCTAGTGGTATGTATGGTGTGATCATGGTAGAATGATGTTTCATGAATGGAAATGATAATGGATGTGGTTTCCTTTGCTTTTATTTCGGACGTCCCAAGAATGCCCAAAACTATGCAAACAAACGTCGCGTGCAAACTGTCACACGAATAAAGGTTCGGCGCCTTTAGGGCACCTGACGGATGTTATGAAATGGTCACGTATGAATCGACACACAGATAGAGGTTTGACACTTGTAGGTCAAAATAAAATGGCGTGAAATGGTCACGTGGAAATCGTTCCTTGGACAGAGTTCTGATGCTTTTCAGGGCATCCAATATGAAGTGATGTTGCAAACAAGTCACGTGTATGAAGGGACACGGACAGAGGTTCGGCGTTCATGTAACACCTTACATGAATTGATAATGTTTTGGCTTACTCCTATGTGCATAAAAGTTTGGCACTCATGGAGTACCTCGAATGAGTTATTAATGTCATGAAACAAGTCCAATGTGGATTGCAACACGCAAGCAAGGTTTCGGTATCACCGTGACACTAACACCGAATGGATATGAAATGGAGATGATATGGTGATATGTTGTCGTGCGACTTGCCAAACAATCAGACCTAAAATCTTTGAGATTTTCTAGTGAATGATGTAATATAGTGAACGGCCGAGTGCGAACCGTCGCACAGGCGGACTACGGGTAGTTTTGGGTACTCAATATGGCACGAAATGATTGTGGTAGGCATTCTCAGAACATCCTTTATTAGATGGAATGAAATGAAATGGCATGAATGTGTATGTCACACAAAATGTAAGTGGCTGTAGAAAAATGTGGTTAGGATGCGTGACATACGGGATGATGTCATGTATGCTTTATGGAAATGTTGGCACACGAGATGTATATATATGTCACACGAGTAAAATTTCATGGATGCACAAAGATATGGTTAGTTCAATTGCCATGCATATGCATATGTAAGAGATGGCTGCACGAAAACGTGATTAGAAATGGTGCGCGAGTGATTGTGCATTTTGGATGGTTTATGAAAAGTTAAAAAAAAAAAAGAAAATCAACATGGAACAAACGTTAGCACACACAAAAATATGCACTCCCTTCCAACGTTATTTCTCCTTTCGATTGGTCTCACATTCTTCCTAGGTATTGGGTCTTTTTGGCATCAACGGGGGACACCAAAGGCGCACACTCAAGTGTTCAGTTTTAATTTCATGTTTTGGTAATCCTAGCAGAAATTACTAAGCCATTACATGTGGGCCAAAGTCAAACCAAGGGTCGTACAGGCTCCTATAGCGAATATACACTTCCCCACCGTAGAACACGATGTAAGGTCATGCGGTGCTATGAGTGGTTTACCCCGTCGGGTGTCTCCAATCCTGGAGGTAGAGGTAGGGCATCTTCTTGGGTAAACTGGGGCTAATCAGTGTATTTGAGGGGTTGAGAAGAAGAAAATGTCATGATATACAAGGTATAAATAAATATGGTATTTATAAATCGATAAATGAATACAAGCGAGGTTATATGTCAATAGCTACCTAAGTTCCTCAAGTTTTTAAGAAAAACATTTGAGGAAACTTTTCAAATCCCCAGCAGAGTTGCCACTGTGAGTGGACGACCTAAAACGAGAAACGAACACGGCGAAGCGAAACGGGGAAAAGGGAATGGTTTTGATTTGTTTGAAAAGCAGGTTTTGTTTATCTTGCTTTAGGGAAAATCATTCGTTTGTTTTGAAATTCGTTTTATAGAAAATATTTTCCCATTTTGTTACTTAAAGACCTCGAAACCTAAATTTCAAGATCAATGGCAGAGTCGCCACCCGGATCAGCTCATTCGGGAAATTCCGGTACAGCTCCCTACCAAGCGCAGACTACTGTACCTAATCCAGAGATTCAAGGTTCGGGCAACTTACCTACTTAACCTTGAGCTTGTATTCATTTATGATTTATCTTACCATATTTATTCAATTTATTATCTTTTTCTAACATCCGATTAAGTTCATTTTATTAGCTCGTGCTTAAGCAAATGACAGAAATACATTGCAGAAAAATAAACCACGCATCCAAAATAAAAGAATAATAAAGGCCGCTTATACAACCAGATCGAACAAAAATAAAAAGCTCTCGTCCTCACATTACAAGTGCCTAAGTACACGAGAATCTAAAAGTTACAACCGCCTAATTTACGCGGGAATATATTAAATACAGCCAAAATAATAAAAATAAATGTCGTAAAACAGAATGGTTAACACAGTTTATATTATGAACACAGATAGGACTCATAGCAGGACAGAATTGGGATTTTTAGGAGCGGGGCATGCATTCAGGGGGTAACCGGGTCGACCCGACTGGTCGGAACGGTTAGACCTGGAAAACTGTTTTGAAATGGCCTGTAATTTTTTTGTGCTGGAAAATCAATTTTTGGAAAACAATTGGCTCGGTTATATGCAAATTTCCACTTTTGTGGGTCTGTTATCCCGGAACCCAGGGTTCCGTTCGTGTGGGTTTTCCTAATTTTTACAAACATCTAGGGTCTAAAAAGCAGTAAACACACCAAAAACAGACGGAATTCGAAAACAGCATTGTGCAACGACGTCCGTAAGGGTCGTTCCGCGATTCTGTCTTTTCTGAGAACTATAGCCGCGTGGCTGAAAATAGAGCTGGCCGGCTCTGGTTAGAGCTGGGCGGCTCTAACCCATGCCAAACGGCTCTAACCCATACCGGACAGCTGTAATACCCGGACCCGAAATCGATTTTCTCGTTTTTTGAAAAATCATTATTTTGCTCATTTTCAGTGTTTCCCGAAGATTTTATAGGGTTCGGGGGTACGCTGGTGCTGGACTACGGATCCAAATTTGATCAAACGATCCCAAAATATAAAAATAAAACCCGAGAAAAAAAAACCCTAATATCTGTACACACAGAAATCCGAAAACTGAAGATAAAATAATGTACGAATATTTTTGGACCGAAAAATATCACAACAGAATGCATAAAATGAAAGACGGGCTGCTTTCGGCTGATTGGGACAAATCGGGAATCTGTTCCTGAAGGACAGAGCCATGCGGCTCTGTTCAAGCTAAACATAGCCGTGCGGCTGTGTTTATGAAGAACACAGCCGTACGGCTATGATGGGTTGAAGCCGTTTTCTGGAAAATGCAAAACAGAGAAAAACACACAAAGAAGACAATGCAAACAGGTTTAAGGCCTCTCAGAGTTTACCTTGATGTTGTTCCAGTGTACTGGATACGCAGGAATGGATTGAAAGCTTGGAATTGGTGCTGGAAGCTCAATCGGCCGAAAACTGCAACAATCCAAAACAAACCAAAATCAACCCGAAATGGTCCCGAATCAATGAGCAAAAGTTGTAGAACTTGCCTGTAATGTCTTAAGATTGATTTAGGGCTTTAACTTTGGTGTTTTTAATTCACCTTCTTTGCTTATGATATTCGGTTTCTCCTTCTCTTTTTTTTTCTCTGCTTTCTTTTCTCTTTTTTTGGAAATATGTTTTCCCTGCCTTCAGGTTCAAAATCCCTCTTTCCTGATATTATTTTTTCCTTTCTTTTATATCCCCTCTCACATATCATTTCACTTCATTAAATGGCCATCTGACTTTCTGATTTTACACCCAAAATCTCTTTCTGTCAAGCCCAGTTGCTCTGCTTTGTAGAGCAGTTGGTTTACCCACTAGAACCGGAAAAAATTTCGAAGATTGGACGTGCGCTTTAAACCCTAGAGATCACTCGGGAGACCTTTTCGGGATCACAGATAGCGCAGTTTTCAAGACATTTGAGATACTCTGGGCAATATTCCGATTTTTTTAAGCCCGATTCAAGTCCGTCTGCTCCGTAGGTAACACATAAACTCTCATCATAGAGGTCGGGAAAACCCGTGCTCACACTTAGTGTCAAACTCATGAATCATAACCTGCATAAGTTAGTGAAATCTGAATAAATTAAGCTTATTTGCACAAATAGCTCAAGTATCAATACTTAGTGAGCTATAGATCATACATCCTGTTATGAGCTTGAAACATATATCATCATAATTGCTTTGGGATATGAGACAGAGATCATGGCAGCATATTACTTAGATTCATTTTGCCAAAGCTTTATCAACTCACAAATGAACTTCTAACAGCCATGCATTGAAACTTTATGTATTTAAGCTCATAAGTATGGCATCTTAGATATGCCAAACAGATTTTTCAACAGTATGATTAAGAAGCATGCCACTGTGCTTAATACTCAATAATCTAGCTAACATTTCAAACCTTCCTAGTATCAATGAGTGCACTAATCAGCTTAAATCAATAAGCTAGCTTCTTTGGCTAAAGATTAAAGTCTAATAACAAATTATTCAATGCAGCAGATATAATTCATAGTCAACATAGTGTTTTCATCCTAAGTCATCCAAGATGCTCATTTCTATGCCAAAGTTCCGAGATTCAACTCACATAGAGATGTCAACACACTGACTATTCTTCATATGACATGTTAACCCAAAAATGCATATTAGCCTAAGTCCTTATACTTAAGAATATTGAATTCTCATATCAACTCAAAATTATGATCTATCTGCCATAAGTGTCAAACATCTCTATAAGAGGTCAGACAACTTCATAAATGTCAAACACATTTCAAACTTTCTCCCCCTTTGAAATCATCAAAAAGAGAGAGTGAAAGCAGATTGTGATCATCAAAACAGTTTAAGGCATAAACTCACAATGATGAAAGCACATAAAAAAGATGTAAGTCACATAGTAATCATCATCAGAGCAGTGATCAGCACAGGAAGGATCAGTACAGTACAGATCAAGTCACAGAAAAGATGCAAGTCACAGATTAATCAATAGCACAGAGCAGAGATGAGCAAAGTAAATATCATCATAGTAAAGACCAAGGCACAGCATACAAGTAACATAGAAATTGTAAGGCCAAAAAGAAGAAGTAAGCAGATAAAAACTATAAATAAGCTGTGCTAAAACATAAGTCCAAAAGTTAATATTTGTTCTAAAACTGTACCATAAATATAAACCAATCTAATGATGCTTCTCACTGATCAGTTTTTGCAAGACATATTGTTCAAGAAGTTGGAGTTTTATGAGATCAGGCCTTGAGCATCTTTGACAAATTAGGTCTGTTGATCACATACCTCTGACCTACAAGGAAGGGGATGAGCCCAGCAATGGAAACCTTGAAATGTTTGAAGTACTTGGTAAGCAACATGCTGTATGGCAGTGCTGAGTTGCTTCTTAGGCGGGTTATATGATTAAGAATGATATAAGGCAGATTGATCCTTATATAACTAGCCAAATGCCAGATCAAACATAGACTTAACCCATTCATTATAACCAAACTACCTTTTTGGGGGACAAAAAAAGTGGATATAAGCAGTTGAAGTATCCTATAGTCTTCTTTTAGATAGCCTGAATCAAATTTAGAGCAAGGAATGGAGTCCCCAGGAGGTATCTTAAACAACGCAGACACAAACTCAGAGGCATTATACTTTCCTAAGTTCATCAGTGAAGAGCATTTATCTAGTTTCACTCCTTTAAGAGGTAGATTGAACACTTCACTAAGAATTTCTTCATTAGCAAGTAATTTCCTTCGTTGAAGAGTTACCTTAAAGTCTCTATTCCTTAGGTATGTGAGTGTGCCATAGAAGTCCCTAACTAGTGAATCATAGACTGGTCCATTGAGACCTAAAAATTCCTCCCATTTCTGAGCCTTAAAATACCAGACAAATGGTTTGTCATTCTCTCCTAAATACTTCCAATTAACCCTTTTGCTGGTAACCCTATCTCTAATTGTACCATTAGAATAAACTGGTTTACCTGTCTTGATTTTCAAGATTTTGCATACAAGGTCTGGGTTCGATGTAGATGAAGCAGAACTTGAGGCTTTCTGCGATGTTGAGGATTTTGTTGCACTCTTCCTTTATGAGTATATTTATTCAAAGGAAATGATTGTTCTCTTTTTGGTTCAATTGATTGTTCTCTTTTTGGTTTCATTCTTGCTTTCGACAAGTTCAGTCTCTTCTCTCTTCCTCTTCATCTGATCTTTTGATAGGTACACCCTCAGTTTCTTTGTAGCATTAGCTGAGCAACGCTTCATCGTGCTTTTGTAAGAGAGAAAAATTTCAGAGTAGGTTTCTGAAATGGATTAGGTAAAGGTTTGATTTTGTGAGAAAGGTCTGTTCGAAGTTTTGATTTCATGATAGAGCAGAGGAGAAGAGCAGGTTTGGGTGAAAAAGTTGGGAAGTTGGAGCCTTAAGTAGAACGGTGTCATTTTTGGAGAGGAGGGCCGGCCAAAAAATTGGTTTCTTTTAATTTCTTCTCTTCCTTCTTTTAATTATACTGGGCTTCGAATAAAAATTTGATTAGCCCATTTTTTACTAGCCCAAGTATCATTATTAGCTCAACCATAAAGTATATGTATATATGTATACATATATATGAATACTTATTGAGCTTATATTATGTGACAAAAATATTTTTATGATTAATTTTTTTAATTGTAATCTTGATCCAATAGTAAAATTTTAATGAATTTTACGTAACCCAGACTTATAATAAAAAAATTAGTTATCATTAATTCTGCTTTTTGTTACACAATATTATTTTTCATATATTGGTGTAGACATACCAATTTTAATTCTCAACTCATTGAATTTGACTTCACATAGAGGTTTTGTGAAAATATCTGCAATTTGCTCATCTGTAGGAACAAAGTCTAAGTAAACATCACCTTTTTGTATATGATCTCTGATGAAGTGATGTTTTATGTCAATATGCTTTGTTCTTGAATGTTGAATAGGATTCTTTTTTAAATTTATAGCACTAGTATTATCACACCTAATCAGGATATGATCATACTTTATACCATAATTTTCGAGATGTTGCTTCATCCATAGTATTTGTGCAACACAGCTACTTACAGATATGTATTCAGCTTTTATTGTTGACATTGCTACTGTTGACTGCTTTTTACTTGCCCATGAAACGAGTGCCTCTCCTAGAAATTGACAGGTACCTGAAGTACCTTTTCTATCTAGTTTGCATCCAGCATTATCAGCATCACTGTGTCCTATAAAATCAAAGCTTTCACATTTTGTATACCAAATCCTAATTTCTTGAGTACCGTTAAGATACTTAAAAATTCTGTTAACAGCCTTCAAGTGAGACTCTTTGGGATATGCTTGAAATCTTGTGCATAAACATACGTTAAATTATATATCAGGTCTACTAGATGTTAAATAGAGTAAAGAACCAATCATACCTCGACATTTTTTGGTATCTACACTTTTACCTTTCTTATCCTTATCTAGAGAGACTGATGTACCCATTGGTGTTTTTGTAGGTTTGGAATTCTCCATTCCATACTTCTTAATGAGCTCTTTAGTATATTTTGATTGGCATATAAATGTTACCTTCTTACCTTGCTTTATTTGAAAACCAAGAAAGAAATTCAGCTCACCCATCATAAACATTTCAAATTCAGTGCTCATCGCTTGTGAGAACTCCTTGCACAACAAATCGTTAGTGGAACCAAATATAATATCATCAACATATATTTGAACAAGTAATATATGTTCTTTTCATGCTTTATAAATAATGTTGTGTTAAGTTTTCCACGAATAAAATTCTTTTTTAGTAAGAATTTTCTTAAACTTTCATACCATGCCCTTGGTTCTTGTTTTAATCCATACAAGGCTTTAGTTAGCTTGTATACATGGTCAAGATGTTGACAATCTTCAAATCCTGATGGTTGCTTTATGTAGACTTCTTCATTGATGTGCCCATTGAGGAATGCATTTTTTACATCCATTTGATAGAGTTTGAAGTCTTTGTAGCATGCATATGCACATAGCATTCTAATCGCTTCCAATCTGGCCACTGGATCAAATGTTTCATCATAGTCAATTCCTTCTTGCTGGTTGTATCCTTGTGCCACTAGTCTGGCTTTATTTCTGATAACTTTGCCAGATTCATCTAGTTTGTTTCTAAATACCCATTTAGTTCCAATTACTTATTGATATTCAGGTTCTGGAACAAGCTTCCAGACATTGTTTCTTTTAAATTGATTCAGTTCTTCTTGCATAGCCATCATCCAGCTCTCTTCTGATTCGGCTTCTTTGAAATTCTTCGGTTCAATATCAGAGACAAATGCTATATTGGAAAAATATTATTTTAGTTGTCTCCTGGTCATCACTCTATGAGAGGGATCATCAATAACATTCTCCTTGGAGTGATGTTTGTGATATTTGAAAAGCCTTTTTCGCAAACTTTAACATTTTAAATTGATCAGTACCAGAGGAAAATCCTCCTTTCTAGACAAGCTCTTGGATTTCTCGGTTTAACACATTAAACCTCTCCATAACTCCAATAATATCCTCTTTATCCAATGGAGGGTATCGTTTAGAGAAAAGCTCATCTTCAAGTCTTTGTATTATCCTCGCCTCTTCCTGAGACTGGATCACTTTCGCCGTTTTTACGAAAGTTGCCATTTCTATAACACATATAGAAATAACAAAAACTTATTAACGATCGACAATAATCGGTATATAAATACATAATAAATATATTGAATTTTCTTGAAATTTTTAAACATTAAATAAAGCATTTATACACAATAAATACTAGTAAAATTAGTTTAAAATATCAAAAGAATTCAAAAAATTCATCAAAATATACCAAAAATTCAAAAAAAAATATAAATTTTAATTCTGAAAAAAATTTGACGAAATTTGGACACCGGAACTCCCTCACGCGCCGACACGCACCACTGGAAGTTCCACCACGCATGTCCATGTGCCTTCACGCGCTCTAAGAGTTGTGCCGACTCATATGCCACGTGGCGACATGTGATTGGTGTTGATATGCACACATGCCATATGTCATCACCTGATTGGTTCAAGAGCTGACATGGCAGATAACGTGGCACATACAAACTGCTCTGCCACGTGTCATCACATGATTGATCTATGTGGCAGCCACGTGTGTAATTTGACCATTTCAAAGGAGGTTATGCCTAGACACATGGCAACACATGATTGGTTTAACTTTTCAATCGTCGAAAAATCACCCAATCCTATTGCACCATATGTCCTATAACCATAACTTCCCCCAGCCGCTTTGGAAACCAATTCCAACCGTAGTGGTGGCGTGTGAGGTCCACGTGCCACCTTCCAGGGCTCTGTTGGCCGTGAAATTTGAGATTCTGACTTGATTTTTCGTGCTGATTTCAGTGGTGTGATTAGATTTTCAAAAATCTGACAAAAAAATTTTGACACTTTATACTGTTGGATCAAATACGGTATAATTTTAACACGGAAATCAATGTAAATCCATATCAAAATGAGCAAAAATGTATTCTATTCATGGATCACCAGAAATCAAGACTTGAACATATCAATCTATGAACTTTATGGCTCTGATACCAATGAAATCATATTTTGTAATGTTCCGTACAATAAGTGCACAGATTTCCGTAAACAACATAAATAAACGGACTTACAGTTTATATGCAGCAGAAATTTGTTTACGGAGTGAATCTGATCAACACGAGAAATCGGATCATTCTGGTTGCCTTTCCTATGTATGTACGAATACACAGAGTACAAGCTTTATCCGTGAATTCTTTCGACGAACGAAAGTAATATGTTTCGTGTTTTCTCTCTAGGAGCGTTTTTCCCGATACTATGAAATCTCTATGATTCTTTTTGGTGTTTGAAATAGAGAAACCACTTCTCTATTTATAGAGGAAATCCCAACTTCCATCCATTTATAAGGTTAGTCTAAATTACACATTTAGTCCCTGTAATGTACAAATAATTACAGTTTAGTCAATGACATTCCAAAATGTCATGGGTTGACCTAAAACCAACAGTGGGTAAATATACTGAACTTCTTAGATTTTTTTATTAATATATTGTTCTAATAATTAGAAGAAAGCTTCCATATAAAAAAAATCTAGAAATACAAAATCATATAAATAGTGGTAATTCACTCCATAATTGTAAAGGCTTGGCAGGATTACCTTATTCTGGCTTACTTCCTGATTCTCGTATAACTTGAGATCAGAAACACTCTTTATTACAACTTATTTAACTTCACGATCAAACAACAAAAAAGAAGCGCTTGATGTTTCATCCATTACACGCACATGGATTTTGTAACTACACATACACAATAAATGCTTTAGTAGCTATTAGTTTTGGGTTCCACATATCATAGTTATTTATTGAAGTGTTGAAAATCATAAGAGTACCTGCACTTATGTTGTCTTTCATAAGTTGGGCCTTTCTAGAGAACTTAGTACATGAATTGTACCACCAACCGAATTGTGATTCAATGCAAACCACGGTTGCTAATACAATGAACATGCCCATCTAGTTACATAAAAAAAACCAATAATATTGTCTATAATAAAACATGTTCACTTATAAAAGAATAATTATGCATTTAATTTTTCCATTGTATGGCTATAAATTTTTATGTCATATATCTAATTATCATAAAGTGATGAGTAATTAAATGAATCCATAACGAAACTCGTATCACTAAACTTATAATGCAAATGGATAGTACAATTAAATTTAAGTTATAATGAATAAAAATAGTTTGGGATCAAGATTAGCATAGGGACATTTTTTATATAACACCTATATAGCATTAGAAAAAAAGTTCCAAATTTATTAGTTATCTTAAATTTATATTGGTGCTGATGCAAATATTTGAACAAAAGATTCTCATTAAGTACAGAGCCCTAATTTCCGGTAGAATAAAGGTCTATTAACGTGCACAAATGGAAGTTTATCTTTTAATATAGAACTTTAAGTTTGTATTATTTGGAGGGACACTTATCTCTTAACAGCTAGAACTACACAATGTAAAAAAAAAAAAAAATACCTCTTTTGACTCTTGAATTTCTTCTAATGTTCCCTTCAGGCAGTTGTGATAGAAATCATCGGTTATAGTGTTGTGGTTACAGGCAGAATAACTACTCAAATTGGTTGACCCATCTTTAGATAACTTTAAGCTGTCCATTCAACATTTAAATGAATTAATATATGACAGATTAGACTTTCATCAAATTAGTTGTACTTATTATGGTTAGCAATAATGCTTGGAATACAAAATTGAAATATATATATGATTTTGCCTTTGTTTAAAAGTTCACAATCTTGGCTATGTCATTACTATGGAAAAGTTTTTAAGCATAAAAAGAATTTGATAATGTTGCATAACCTTTCAATGAAACAGTTCATAGATAAGGTTCAAACATATTTCTAAATTATTTCAACACTAAAATAATCAGTGATGATAAGAATAGACATCTAAGTTTACCTCTAAACTCTCTAATTTTGGCATTTTGTAAGATGATTATTGTAGGAGATTCCTTTAATTTAGCATATTTGTTTATCTCCTTAGTAAAAGTATCAAACAGCGTGTAATGAATAACATTTCTCCTGTATATATGGATAGTTGAAACATAAGCAGATATTTCAAAATTTGAACATAAAACCATTGAAGAGGAAAGTACATATGAATAATAATTATGAAAAGAAAATATAAGATTAGGAGCCTTAAATTGGTATTTAAATGGCGTAGGAATCTTAATTAAGTTGTTGATGATTAAATTTAATTTGACAAACAATCTAAATGCAAACACAAAAAGGCTTAGCACGTTAAATAACATTAATTAAATATTATCATCAAATTTGATTTTAATTATCTTATACTTATAGAATCCATAGCTGGAGAGATGCTTATTTTCACCAAGAACTCCATAGCGTAATAGGCAGTGGTGCCAAAATAGATATTGAGAGGCAGTAAAGTGAGACAAAAAAAAAAATTAAATACAACTTCCAAAAATTTCATTATTGAGTTGCCTATAGGAAAAAAGGCAAATTCACTATAGTCCAAATTAATAATAATACTGCATGAAATTTGAAAAGGAATATTGAATAAGAACTCAACCTTTCATCACCTAAAATCAACTTCACTCTGCTGGTTTCTTTCCCATAATTCAAAGAGGTCATAGTGTCTCCAAAATCAAGTACTTCGGCTATTATATCTGATAGTGAAAAAAAAAATGATATATAAGATGTTACGCAATCATGGTACACCACATGTACTTTGGTTAAGAGAGCTCAGCCACTAAATAATCTGTGTCAACTATTTTGGATATAATATCCTATATAGGAGTGAAATGGAATAACTGCCTCTTGATTGTAGGACAATCACTGATAAGTTTTACCCAAGTATAAAACTTGAAGTTGATAGTATTACTATGTCTACTTGCTCTATAGCTTCCAGAATTATCAGCGACATTAAAGTTATCCATAAGATAGCACTTGCATTCTTTTAATTCTTTTTTGAATTTACAGACATGGTTAGCATTGATCAGTGCTTCAATTGTTACATCCTTACAACCAATAATCAAAAAATTATGTACGAATTCAAATTGTGGGATAGTTGAAAACTAATAGTTGGAAAAATAATACTGTAATACCCCAAAAATTCAATAAGTATTAATATTTAAAAAGTGATATTATGATTTGAGGATTTTTGTCAAATAAAAAGTTATGAGGGTGAAAATTATATGTACAGTAAGGATATAATCGAAAAGAATTAAAAGTTACGTGGAGGAATTTACAAATTAAAAATATATTAATTTAAGGGTAAAATTGTAATTTTATAGGAAAGATATTTTTATAAAAAAAATAAATAAAGAAAAGAATGAAAGAAAGGCAAGGGAGTGAAGTTTCTTGGGGGGCTTTCTCTGATAGAATTCCATGCCATTTTTGTTACTTTTTCTTCCTTCCCAATTTCAGAAGTTCGATTCTCACCTATACGGTCATCGTTTTTTGCAATCTTGGTATCAAAATGAAGGTTTCAGCTTGAGCTACGATTCTGTGTAAATTTTGTAGAGAGAAATTACGTCTCTGAAATGCTTTGAGACAGAGAAAATTTGCACTTAAGGCTGCCCACCTTGATGTGCCGTGTTTCAGCCTTCTTCTCATGATTCTGACATTGGATATGAACTCAAGCGGTCGGAAAACATTGGGGTCTGGTGAAGATCGATGTGTACAAGGTGCTTTGGTCGGAGATCGGAGTTTCAGTGGCAAAAAAGTGATTTTCTCTAATCCAACAACTTCCCGATGGGTTTAACGAGTTTCAACAGTGATTTGAGCTCTTGGGACTATAAAAATCACGACGTTAGGCTTATTTTCTTCGTGAAATTTACCGGCGAGCTCTTGAATTCCAGCACCTAGAATAGGAGTAATTAAAATGTTCAACTTTTATGGGATTTGGCAATTACTTCCAAGGATGCGCGTATGCAGGCGTTTCACAAGGTAATGAATAACACTCTTGAGTTTGTTGTAATTATGCAGCAGAAATTTCTAGTTTTCTCTACTGGCAAAGCAAGAGCCTTTCTTGGCCATTTTTATTTATCTGAAGTTATGGCAGGACACATTTATTAAATTGGGAGCTGGAAAAGTTATTTTCAAACTTTAAGGGGATATAGTAATTGGTGAAAATTTAACACACAATCTTAATATTTGATGCTTGAGAGTAGTTGAACTGCAATTCTTTTTTTTTTTTTTTTTGTACTCACAAGTTCCAAAGTAAATCTCATTTATTATTAATGCTATTTTATTTAAATTGTTGTTGAGTTGGAAGAGCTAAACGGGACAAAAAAAGAGAAGTGTAATTACTGGTGTGTATTTTCAACAAATTTTAATTCTTGAACTCTAACCAAATTTGTATATACTCCTTAATAACTATCGTGAAAGCATATTAGTCTCCTAATATAATTGTTGAGATTAAATTGAAGTGAATTATGTTATAGCTTTTGTTGAAATTAAATCAAGTGAGTTGCATTATAGTGATGAGACATGATTATGATCATTGTAATACATATTGAGTTAGAAATGGATGAGTTGAATAAGAAATTGGGTTGGTGTAAATGACTTGAGCTTAATGAATAATATGAGGATACGAAAATAATATTTGGTTATATATATATATATATATATATCTAGATATTATATTGTGTTGATTTTAATTTAATGGAAAATGAATCCTTATAATTGTTGTATTAAATTCTGGCTGGAAGGGAATACACTTCTATGTGTGGAATTTAAAAGACTTTTGTGAAGTATATTGTATAAGAGAAGTTGAAATGTCGGTTTGATATTGGATAATCGTATAGAGTAAATGGTTGAAGAATTAAGTATGATATAATGAGATTAATTTGATAAATACCATTCAAGATATGCTTGGTTAACTAAATTGATCAACTTTTAACATTGCTAAATCTCATTCTAGCATAAAAGTTAGAAAACAGATGAGGAGAACTACGTGGCTTTGATTCCCAAATTGGAATTTGGGGTGCGTAGGAAGTTTGATAATAAATAATTATCAAGTCCAAGCCAAATAAGTATATTAAATTAGATAGATTATATTTAATTTTATTGATGCATTAATATAAGATTATTCTATATTAGAATTTGTAGATTGATGTCAACGAGGAATTTATTTGGATATTAAAAATATTTTTGGGTGTTTCGATAGACGTTAGAAGTTGTATTAAGGTTAAAATAGTTGGAGTTGGGTGTCACAAATACCTTTTCGTCTAAGAGTACCATGAGCATCTCTTTGAGCCATTGCCTATTAATATGAATCCATAAACACACAATCCTTACTTTTAGCCACCAATCCTTCACTTGGGCAGCAGAAACATTTTTGACATTATGAATCTCACCGTTCAATTTCAAAAAAGAAGTACATAAATTAGAAATGAGTTACTATTTTATTTATAGTAATAGTAAAACAACTCTAGGGAAAACAATTAAAGTAGAATAGCTAAGAGCAGTCAAGTAGAAAATGATTTTCGTGAAGTGGCATTGTAAGTGCCGGAATTTTCCGTCCTTAAAAAAAATGCAGCGATGTCACACGACTGTAATTAAATTACAGTCGTACGATTGTAACCTCAGAGCAGGTGCAGAAGCCCACACCTCTGCAACAGAAAAAAGAGAAGAAAAAGAAGAAGCATTAATTGCTCTGGGCTGGCGGCAAGAAACCAGGGAATAGAAGGAGAAAGAGAGGAGAAGATTAGGACTTTTGACTCTGAAGCTTAAGGAATCAGAGAGAGAAGGAGATTTGAGAGAGAAAGGAGAGAAAAAAGAGGAAGAAAGAAACCCACAAATACTCAAGCTTTCCTTCTTCTTTTTCTTTTGATTCTTGAGTGTTAATGTCTAAAACCGGATAGAAATTATAGGTTAACGACTTAATACTTAAACTCAATCAATTTCAGACTCTAACTTCACTCAAATCCACCACATTTTGGAGATTTTGGACCCAACCATCTCAATCTTGATTTAAGGAGAAAAAGTGCAAATTTGAGTGGATTGGTGCGATGCCAAGGGTCAATCCTACAGTGGATAAGCGCCAAAAAGGTGAACATTCTTCATTCCTTCTATTTTTCGTGCTTTTTGGGTGAATTGATGTGATTTTGTGCATTTTTGTTCACTTTTTGTGTCTTCCGTTTCTGGAAATCAAGAACAGTCAAGCGACTGTTCTTGAGTTGATGAATAGTCGTACGACTGTAAATACAGTCGTACGAGTGTTCTTGGTTTCCAGCCATTTTCTTTCAGTTTTTATTTCAAAAGATTTTGGCAAAATTCTGAAGTTGGATTGATTTATAGTCGCACGACTGTAGTGCTCGTCCAAGAGCAGAATTTCCAAAATAATCCCTAAAAATTTCTAAAAATCCATAACCATAGATTTAATTTTCAGTATTTTGTATTTAGAACAATTCAATAACGGAGACCCAATTCTTCCGAAAACAGACCCACTTCACATGCTAAAATTAATTAAACCGGAAAATAAATTGTTTTCAAAAATGATTTTTTCACAAAACCAAAATACAGGGATATTTCAAAATATTTTCCAGGTCTAACCTGGCTGGCTAGCTAAGCCAACCCGGTTATCCCCCTAAATGCATGTCCCCAATTTCTAAATTCCCAATTCTGTCATGTTTGAGTCCTATTTGTGGTGTGCCGTATATTGTGCTAACCTTTTGTTTTGCATCTTTTAGTTTCTTTTATTTTTATTTTTGGTGTATTTAATATATTAATACGTGTATTTTAGGCGACTGTAACTTTTTAGATCTTCATGTATATTAGGCGATTGTAAAAGTGAGGTTGAGAGTTTTTCCATTTTTATTCAATTGGGTTGTATCATCGGCCTTTATTATTTTTGTATATTTTGAATTTATGATTTAATTTCCCGCAATTTATTTCCTGTATTTTGCTTTAGCATCAGATAATTAAAATAAACAAATTGGGGTTAGAGAAAGATAATAAAGCGAATTAAATATGGTAATATAAACTGTAAAGTAAAAGAAAGCTAGAGGTCAAGTAAGTTATTTGCCCGAACCCTAAATCTCTGGATTAGGTACAGCAGTCTATCCTCGGTAGGGAGATGTACCGGAATTCCCAGATGAGCTGATCCGGGTGGCGACTCTGTCACTGATCTCGGGATTTAAGTTTCGAGGTCTTTAAGTTAAAAACGGGAAAATGTTTCCTATAAAAGAATTTCCAAATTAAATCTACAATTTTCCAACTTAAGATAAACAAAACCTGTTTTCCAAAATAATCTATAATAATCATCATTTTCCCCTGTCCGCTTCACCGCGTCCCGTTTTTAAAAAGGTCGTCCGCTCACAGTAGCGACTCTGCTGGGGAATAGTTCTTAAAAAGTTTTCATAAAAACTTAAGGAACTTAGGCAACTATCGAAATAAAACCTCGCTTGCAGTCAATTCACTAGTTCATATTACCATATTTATTTGCACATTGCATATCATGACATTTTCTTCTTCTCAATCCCTCTAACACACTTATCAACCCCGGTTTACCCAAGAAGGTGGACTACCTCTTCCGCCAGGATTGGAGACACCCGACGGGGTAAACCACTTATAGCACCGCATGACCTTACATCGTGTTCTACGGTGGGGAAGTGTATACTTGCTATGGGAACCTGTACGACCCTTGGTTTTGACTTCGGCCCACATGTAATGGCTTAGCAACTTCCTCTCGGATTACCAAAACTTAAATTCAAAATGAACATTAAGCGTGCGCCTTTGGTATCCCCCGTTGATGCCAAAGAGATCCAACACCTAGGAAGAATGCGAGACCAATCGAAAGGAGAAATAAGGTTGGAATGGTGCGCATATTTTTACGTGTGCTAACGTTTGTTCCGTGTAGTTTTCTATTTTGACTTTTCACGAAGCATCAAACATGCATAGCTTTCATATGCCATACTAACCCACGTTTTTATGCAGCCATTTGCATTTTGTATGACATAAGCATTCATATAATTTTAGTTAAGTTAGGGGCATTCCAAGGACGCCCACCACGATCATATCATTCCATCATATATCGGGTACCCCAAAATACCCGTGTTCTGCCAATGTGTCGGATTGCATTTGGCCATTCCACCAAATTATCTCATTTAATAGAGGCCACAATGGTCCTAGGTTTACTTCCGTGTGACAATCCACATGATGCATTTCATGACATCATACCCATTCATCACAGTTATCATATAGCACTGTGATCCACATTAGGTTACTTCATGACATTACTACACCACTCAAGGCACTCTCTGAATGCTGAATTAGTATCCATGTAGGGACATTTCATAACATCCCAAATCATGCAAGGTGTTCCATGAACACCGAGCTTCTATCCGTGCCTCCTGTGGCACATGACTTTCTTACAACATCATTTCATATCATATGCTCAAAAGCATCAGAACTCTGTCCAAGGGACGGTCCCATGTGACCATTTCATATAATCTCATAGACCTTCAAAGCATCAAAACTCTGTCCGTGTGTCGGCACGCACGCGATGACATCATAAAAACCACTAGGTGCCCCAAAGGCGCCGAAACCTTGTCCGTGTGGCGGTTCACACATGACCTTTTTGCATAGCATTAGGCGTTCTTGGGATGTCCTGAATAGAGAGTTCGCGCCCATTATAATTTTCATTCACAAAACATCAAATGCACACAATCATTTGTATGTCATTATGATCGTGTCTTTGCACGACCATTATCGAGATATCGACATTTGTATGACATTGACACTAATCACATCTTTATGCATCCATTTTCGAACATCAGCATATGTATGACACTAATTGTATTTTCGTGCAGTCATGATATTTTGTTTATGTGCCATTTACATTTCATGTACAACATCCCATAAAGCATACATGACATCATTGTGTGTGTCATACATCTAACCACATTTTTGCGCAGCCACTTGCATCTCTGTATGACGTACACATCCATATCATATTATCCTATCCAATAAAGGATGATTCCAAGTGTGCCCCTCACGATCATTTCATTACATGACATATCGGGTATCCCAAAACTACCCGTGTTCTGCCTCTGCACCGGATTGCACGTGGCCATTTCACAACATATCATATCATTCAATAGTAGACCACAACGGTCCTAGATTTGTTTTTGTGTGACAGTTCACATGATCTCACTGCATGATATCACAATTATAAGCGTCGGAATTTTACTCCTCTCTAAAAAAAAAGAACAGTCATACGACTCTAACTACAGTCGTGTGACTGTAATCAAACTACTATCATACAACTGTAGGATCATGGCAGGTGAGACAGCCTATACCCTAAAAGCTGAAAAGGGGGGAAGAAAAAGGAGGCTGGACAGAAAAGAAAAAAGAGAGAGAAGAGATAAGAGAGGGCTTCGGGGATCTGAGGAAATTAGAGAGAGAAAGAAGAAAAGAAACAAGGAAAAGAAAGGGAAAAACTCATCATCAGAATCCCTAACATTTGGAGATCTTTGGATCTAAAGTTCCTAACCCTAACTCAAGGAGAAAAGTGCGGATTTTAGTGGATTGGAGTGACACCAGGAGTCAATCCTACGATGGACGCACGCCAAAAAGGTAGATACTCCTTTTCCCTTCTCTTTTCCACGCTTTCTGGGTGATTGGTGTGCTTTTTCTGCATTTTTATCCATTTTCTGCTTTTTTTGTTTCTGGAAATCAAGAACAGTCGTGCGACTATTCTTGAACCTGATGAACAGTCGTACGACTGTAGTTACAGTCGTACGAGTGTTCTTGATTTCTAGGCGTTTTCTCTTAGTTTATATCAAATAAAATTTTGGCGAAATCCTGATCTTGGACTGCTTACAGTCGCACAACTATAATTTACAGTCATACAACTGTAGTTACAGTCGCACGACTGTAACGTATTTCCAGAATCAGAATTTTTCCTTTATGCTATAAAAATTTCCAAAAATCCCTAAAAATTCAGAAAATCCAAAAATCATCAAAATGAATTTTGTTGTGTGCATTCACGACCTTAGATTTAATTTTTAGTAAAATTGCGTTTAGAACAATGCCACGACGGAGATCCGATTCTCCCGAAAACCGACCCACCTCACATGTAAAAAAATGCATGTAAACCGGCAAAAATGTTTTCAAAACAGTTTTCTCACAAAACCAAAATACAGGGACGTTTCAAAATGTTTTCCAGGTCTAACAGGGCCGGCTAGCCGAGCCAACCCGGTTATCCCCTAAATACATGCCTCCAATTCTTTATTTCCCCAATTCTGTCTATTTGAGTCCTATTTGTGGAGTACTATATATTGTGCTAACCTTTGTTTTGCAGCTTTTATTTTTATTTTTATTTTATATGTATTTAACAGAATTAATCGTGTATTTTAGGCGATTGTATTTTTCTAGATAAATCGTGTATTCTAGGCACTTGTAAAAGTGAGGTTGAGAGTTCTTATCTTTACCTGTATGCGCGCTGTATGTCTATTTATTTCAATAAAATTGACTTTTAGAATTTGAAATACCATTTGAGAATATTAGCCAATTTTATTTTAATTAGACACAAAATAAGGGACTTGTCCGAACCCAAATCTCTGGATATTGTAGCGGCCGGTCGTCCGGTTTAGCTACATTAGAAATTTCCCGGTTGAGCTGAGCCGGGTGACGACCCTACAATATTCATCGAAACTTAGGTCTCGGTTCTTTTAAGAGTTAATTCCATTTATTTTCCAAACCGATTTTCCATTTATAAAAACCCCACACGAGGGAGGGACTCCGCTCGAGATCGAGGCGCCCCTTCCGAGAGGGAGTCCCGCGTTTCATCGAAAACGTCGTCCGCTCATAGTGGCGACTCCGCTGGGGATTTCTTAAAAAAGTTTTCTTAAAAAATTAATAGAATTTGACAAGCCCTGAAAAGTGTCTAATTAAAATAAGGTGGATGATTCTTGATTGGTACTTCATTTTGCATTTTAGTTAGACATGCTTGCATTAGATTAAGTATTCCTTTTTAGCCCGGTGAATTGTTGAAGTGTCACCTTTGTTCCTCCTGGTCTTAGGGGCACAGATACGAAATACAACCCATAGCCTCGTACGAACCCCTTCGTTCGGACCCTTGACTGGGGAGAAGTGAGGAGTATATTTTGCTATGGGAAACTTGATTTTTAACCCGACATGGATCGAACTCATATAGGCAGCCCTAGTTGGATTCCCTTAGGATACCAAAATAATTGTGTGAATAAATAAAATCGCGCCTTCATCATCCCTAGTTGATGATCGAAGAGAACCCCACCTAGGACTCGGTTAGAATTTTTGAGACCGACCACGTGGAGGAATAAGGTTGGAAGTATTCGTTTTATGTGCTATGTGTTTCTCACCATCCCATGACACATCACCATCACCATCTACACGTGCATAACATACCATAATCACCATTTTCCATACACATGACATTTTTTGCATAGCATTGGGTGTTCTTGGGATGTCCAAAGTTAAAAGAATAAAAACAAGGGAATCATCCTCATTATCTCACGATGTACATCTCATTCATCCGTCAAACATTCAAGCACTCTACAAGCACCAAGGACTTTACAGCATGCACTGAGTCATTTAGGCGTTCCAAAAACGCTAGAAACTTCATCAAGCCCCTTAAGTCTTCCATAATCATTAGAAACCCTATCCTAGTGTCCCGTGCATTTAAACACCAAACCTCCTCCCCGTGTAAGACACGCTCTACACGTACCGCTCCAAATACCAAATCTCTTCACATGTAAGACAAGCTCTGCACGTACCGCTTTAAACATTAAACCTCTTCCCCGTGTAAGACAAGCTCTACACGTACTGCTCCAAATACCAAATCTCTTCCCCTGTAAGATACGCTATACACGTACCGCTTTAAACACTAAACCTCCTCCCGTGTAAGACACGCTCTACACGTACAGCTCCAAATACCAAATCTCTTCCCGTGTAAGACACGCTCTGCACGTACCACTTTAAACACTAAACCTCCTCCCCGTGTAAGACACGCTCTACACGTACCGCACCAAATACCAAATATCTTCCCGTGTAAGTCACGCTCTGCACGTACCGCTTTAAACACTAAACCTCTTCCCCATGTAAGACACGCTCTACACGTACCGCTCCAAATACCAAATATCTTCCCATGTAAGATACGCTCTACACGGACCGCTTTAAACACTAAACCTCCTCCCCGTGTAAGACACGCTCTACACGTACCGCTCCAAATACCAAATCTCTTCCCGTGTAAGACATGCTCTGCACGTACCGCTTTACACACTAAACCTCTTCCCCGTGTAAGACACGCTCTACACGTGCCGCTCCAAATACCAAATCTCTTCCCTTGTAAGATACGCTCTACACGTACCGCTTTAAAAACTAAACCTCCTCCTCGTGTAAGACACGCTCTACATGTACCGCTCCAAATACCAAATCTCTTCCCGTGTCATACACGCTCTGCACGTACTGCTTTAAACACTAAACCTCCTCCCCATGTAAGACACGCTCTACACGTACCGCTCCAAATACCAAATCTCTCCCAGTGTAAGACACGCTCTGCACGTATCGCTTTAAACACTAAACCTCTTCCCCGTGTAAGACACGCTCTACACGTACTGCTCGAAATACCAAATCTCTTCCCGTGTAAGATACGCTCTACATGTACCGCTCCAAACATTAAACCTCTTCCCCGTGTAAGATACGCTCTACACGTACCGCTCTAAATACTAAACCTCTCCCCGTGTAAGACAAGCTCTACACGTACCGCTTTAAACACTAAACCTCTTCCCCGTGTAAGATCCGCTCTACACGTACCACTTTACACATTGACCTAACTCCTGTATAGGATCTACCCTATACATATAAGCGCTTTGCAAGTATCACCTTGCTTTGATCCGTGGACACCTTGCGTGTCATTTTATCCATGTGGTGTATATTTATACGCCACGCTCTTCTTCAGCATATAGCTTCATCAACAACATTCATTGAATTTTGCACGTTTCCATCCCTGGCTTTGTGTGCACTTGACTAGCTTAGGATTGCATAACATGACATGGCATCACATGACATCACTGTCCATACACACATGCATCACATCATGCACTCATACCTACATCATCCCTTGACTTGGTATTCTCCATGCGCGTGCCCCAGTTAATGCTAACAAATGTTTTTATCAGGGGAGAAAGGGAAAGAATCTCGAGAATGGCTGGCCCAATGAACTTCAACACCATAACAGATGTCGTAGATGATTATGTTGCTTCATCATGATTTCGAAAGGTGTTTAGGGAAGAGGCAGCGACTATGTTGTAGGAAATGCTAGGAGGTGATCTTGACAAGATCGAAAAGCTCACGACAAGGTGCTCTGAATTAGAGGCATGTGTGGTTGAGCTTGAGGGAGTAGTAAGAGAGCTGACTGATGAAGCAGAATCGAAGGTACCCCTCAAAGCCAATACTAACCTTGTTCCACGACAAACCAGGAGTCCACTCCCCAAGGTTGACGGAAAGGGCATATCCCCATGGCCTATTTCATTAAGCTGATTATTTGCCAAATGTAGGAATGGCGGTCTCTTGAGTTCTCTGAAGCCGTTAGAGAACCCGGATAAGACAGACAAAGGTAAGTTCTGTTCCTATCACATGACAATGGGGCATCACACGAATGACTGTAAGCAACTGTTGAGGGCTATTTGACAATTGATCGCTGACGGGAAAATCGTGGAGCCACCTTTGAAGCCCAACATTCAAAAAAATCCTTTGCCCACCTTTGACTAGCCTATGTGTATGGAGCTATCAAAGTTGATGATACAGCCGTAAAAGAAGACCTTCCGTATGTGGAGGACGTTAATTATTTTGATGTATCTGTTTTGTTCTTTATCTTATTTTGTGAACAATGCAGCTCACAAGGCGTTTAATGTTATGTAATTTGATTTCAATTATTTGTGTGATATTTTCTTGGACGGAACACTGTGCATGCATACAAACATTCATTTAATGTCTTTAGCATGCATGACACATCATTACGTGGAATGAGCCTAAGGACAGATGAGCATCCAAAATGGTATCCGTCCTGAAAGACCTCACGACTGATAAGAGAAAGAAAAATTGCAAAATACCTAAAAGCATGTGAAGACCTTCGCCTAGTCCTATGACGACACACCTAGAGATCGACAAAGGATCGTAGGATGCAGAATTACAAAGAATGCGAAAGACAAGTCCAGCCAAGTGGAAGTTCCGTAGTAAAAAAAAAAAAGAGGTGTCAAGTGCCAAAATAAGGATGCATCTGTATCAAATGATATTTTGCACCATATGAACGCAAGTTCTGGGGCAACAGTGCAATCATTCTACAATAAAGGAGAGAGGCATCATGCATCGCCTCCGTACCACTCGCAAGCCAGCAGGATAGTACAAGCAGCTAACAAGCACATCAAAAAGGTGTTGCCAAATATGGCATCTATCTGCAAAGGCCAAGCTAGCATGCTACCATTTGTATCGCAAATACACTGAATTAATGCAAGAATAACATTAAGGAAACAGCGCAGCCATCAACCTGATCGGGACAGGCTCAGGCTTCCACAACAAAGAAAAAAAAAGAAGTCCGATGGATTGAAAATCACGAAAGCAATCCATGCAAAAGTTAGGACAGTGAGGTGAGCACCACCGGCAGGAAAATCTGCAGGGACCAGTTGGTTGCAGTCGTGGGTTCGGTTGAGACGGATACCATACTCATCTTGTCCTTAATTTCATCTCATATATAATGTGCATTATGCTAAGACATTATCAATGAATGAATGAATGAATGTCTTGCCCTGTTCATTTAAATATCCCAAGTTTTGCCTGAAATTGAATTCACATCATGCATCATATATGGCTATATGCCTGTGAGCTTCAGCAACAGTGATGGAACAACCAAGTCCTACCAGACTTTCCACAATCGTCCCATCATCAGAAGGACAACAGAGCAAGTGGGCATGGCGATGCTTCAATTAGTCCCCGGTTATCTTATTCTTATTCCACGACATCTTAAAAAAAAAGAGCTCGCTGAGGTGAAAACCGAAAAGGCACCTTAGGCAAAAATTAGAGCAGCACGCTAAGCTGAAAACCCATATTGGCAGTTTAGGCAAAAGTTAGAGCACTTGAAAAAAAAAAGAGGGCTCGCTAAGGTGAAAACCGAAAAGGAGCCTTAGGCAAAAAATTAGAGCAGCCCGCTAAGCTGAAAACCCACATTGGGCAGTTTAGGCAAAAGTTAGGGCATGTGAAGAGCTCGCTAAAGTGAAAACCAAAAAGGCGCCTTAGGCAAAAGTTAGAGCAGCTAGCTGAGTCGAAAACCCACTTTGGGCGGCTTAGGCAAAATTTAGAGCACTTCCAAATCCATGAAGCCTAGTGGCAAAAAAAGGCAAAATCTCTCCGTCATTCCCCCAGCAGGAACATTTCATCAATCTCCAACAAAATCCTCTGTATCACTTTCTCTCTAACAACAGCATCACTTTCTCTCCAACAATCATCGTACTTCCTCGTTGGCCATTATATATCCCTGGCAGGAACGCAAGGGTTACATTGCACCTAAAATTTTGCTTCTTCAGCTATGGCCGATCAGTCGCACAACATATCTTCCCCAGTAAGAACATGGAATGTCAAGATTGAGCAAATGGCGCGACATGCATTTTCAAAAGTGCGTTTGTATATGCATGCATTGAAACATATACATGCATTCAAAACATACATGTATACATGTACATACATATCACAACTAACCCAAGCGCAGGTATCCATCATTGTCACCAGACTATCCTGAATCAGGATCGCTCTCAAAGCAGAGATGGCACAACACTGGGGCATTTATTGGGCCTTAAAATATGAGAAGGATTTGCGCAAATCCAAATCTCAACATAATAAGTCTCCAAGGGGCAGAGCAATCAAGCCGTATTTATCCTTGATCGAAGGGGCAAAAATTTTTGTTTCCAATATTATCAATCAAGGGATAAATACTCCTTTACGTTCAAGCATGGTTTCAGATCCTTGAACCTCTTATTATTTCAAGTCCATCCAATTCTAGTAAGATTTCAAATCGTCAAAATTCCATCTTTCTTTACCTCGGGTAACATAGACCCGGTATCAGCCAATCCGCAATCCATCTCCCTTTGCCTCGGGTAACATAAACCCGGTATCGGCCTATCCACAATCCATCTTCCTTTGCCTCGGGTAACGTAGACCCGGTATCGACTTATCCGCCTTCCACCTTCCTTTACCTTGGGTAACACAGACCCGGTATCGGCCAATCCATAATCCATCTTCCTTCGCCTCGGGTAACCTAGACCCGGTATCGGCTTAACTGCATTCCACCTTTCTTACCTCGGGTAACCTAGACCCGGTATCGGCTTATTTCTTCCCCAGCTTTGCCTCAGTTAACATAAACCCGATATCGGCTTATTCCATCCAATCAACTCGACGCGTCACCACAGCAGTGAAGCTTCAGTAGCTCAGTTGCATGTTTTATTTCCTGTGTCTGCGGCAATGTGATTCGCACTCTCAAATTCATCACCTCAACTATTTCAGACCAAGATCGGGTGGTGAATTTGATCACACGAGGGGCAGCTGTAAGCGCCGGAATTTTACTCCTCTTTTAAAAAAAAAAAAAGAACAGTCGTACCACTCTAACTACAGTCGTGCGACTGTAATCAAACTACAGTCGTACGACTGTAGGATCATGGCAGGTGAGCCAGCCCATACCCTAAAAGCTGAAAAGGGGGGAAGAAAAAGGAGGCTGGATAGAAAAGAAAAAAGAGAGAGAAGAGAGAAGAGAGGGCTTCGGGCATCTAAGGAAATTAGAGAGAGAAAGAAGCAAAGAAACAAGGAAAAGAATGGGAAAAACTCATCATCAAAATCCCTAACATTTGGAGATCTTTGGACCCAAAGTTCCTAACCCTAACTCAAGGAGAAAAGTACGGATTTTAGTGGATTGGAGCAATGCCAGGGGTCAATCCTACGGTGGACGCATGCCAAAAAGGTAGATACTCCTTTTCCCTTCTCTTTTCCACGATTTCTGGGTGATTGATGTGCTTTTTCTGCATTTTTATCCATTTTCTGCTTTTTCTGTTTCTAGAAATCAATAACAATCGTGCGACTGTTCGTGAACCTGATGAACAGTCGTACGACTGTAGTTACAGTCGTACGAGTGTTTTTAATTTCTAGGCGTTTTCTCTCAGTTTATTTCAAATAAAATTTTGGCGAAATCCTGATCTTGGACTGCTTACAGTCGCACGAATGTAATTTACAGTCGTATAACTGTAGTTACAGTCGCACGACTGTAACGTATTTCCAGAATCAGAATTTTTCCTTTATGCTATAAAAATTTCCAAAAATCCCTAAAAATTTAGAAAATCCAACATCAAAATGAATTTTGTTGTGTGCATTCATGACCTTAGATTCAATTTTCAGTAAAATTGCGTTTAGAACAATGCCACGACGGAGATCCGATTCTTCCAAAAACTGACCCACCTCACATGTAAAAAAATGCATGTAAACCGGCAACAATGTTTTCAAAACAGTTTTCTCACAAAACCAAAATACAGGGACGTTTCAAAATGTTTTCCAGGTCTAACCAGGCCGGCTAGCTGAGCCAACCCGGTTATTCCCTAAATGCATGCCCCCAATTCTTGATTTCCCCAATTCTTTCTATTTGAGTCCTATTTGTGGCATGCTATATATTGTGCTAACCTTTGTTTTGCAGCTTTTATTTTTATTTTTATTTTATATGTATTTAATAGAATTAATCGTGTATTTTAGGCGATTGTATTTTTCTAGATAAATCGTGTATTCTAGGCGCTTGTAAAAGTAAGGCTGAGAGTTCTTATCTTTTATTCGATCGGGTTGTAATAATTTAATCATTTACTATTTTACTTTATCTGTATGTGCGCTGTATGTCTATTTATTTCAATAAAATTGACTTTTAGAATTTGAAATACTATTTGAGAACATTGGCCAATTTTATTTTAATTAGACGCGAAATAAGGGACTTGTCCGGACCTAAATCTCTGGATAGTGTAGCAGCCGTTTGTCCGGTTCAGCTACATTAGAAAATTCTCGGTTGAGCTAAGCCGGGTGGCGACTCTACAATATTCATTGAGACTTAGGTCTCGGTTCTTTTAAGAGTTAATTCCATTTATTTTCTAAACCGATTTTTCATTTATAAAAACCCCACATGAGGGAGGGACTCCGCCCGAGATCGAAGCGCCCCTTCTGAGAGGGAGTCCTGCGTTTCATCGAAAACATCGTCCGCTCACAACAATCATTCATTATAGGTATCCCGGTGATGCGAAGTCCTATTTGCACGTTATGGTTCACATCAAACCATTTCATAACATTGTGAAATCATTCGAGGTGCTCCCCGAGTACCAGATTAGAATACATACAGGGGCATTTCATAACATTATCAAATCATGCAAGGTGTTCCACGAACGCCGAACTTTTGTCCGTGTCTCGAGTAACACGTAACTTTCGTGTCACATCATCTCATGTCGCACTGCTTCAAAAGCATCAGAACTCTGTCCGTGGGGCAGTCCCCATGCAACCATTTCACTTCACGACATCGACCTACAGAGCGTCAAAGCTCTGCCCGTGTGTTGGCCCACAAATGGCCATTTCATAACAACTCACTAGGTGCCCCGAAAGCACCGAGCTTATACCCCGAATGACGGTTCACATGCAGTCTTCTTTGTATTATTTTTGCATAGCATGGGGTACTCTTAGAATGGCCAAAGTCAAAAGAATAAAAACAAGGGAGTCATCCTCATTATCTCACAATCTACACCTCACTCATCCATCAAACGTTCAAGCACTCCACAAGCACCAAGGATTTTACCACATGCACTGGGTCATTTAGGTGTTCCAAAAATGCTAGAAATTTCATCAAACCCCTTAGGTCTTCCATAATCATTAGAAACCTCTTTTCAGGTATTGATGTTCCGCTCTAAACATTAAACTTCTTCCCATGTAAGATCTGCTCTACACGTACCGCTCTAAACATTAAACTTCTTCCCGTGTAAGATCCGCTCTACACGTATAGCTCTAAACATTAAACTTCTTCCCGTGTAAGATCCGTTCTACATGTACCACTCTAAATATTAAAACTATTCCCGTGTAAGATCCGCTCTACACATAACGCTCTAAATATTAAACCACTTCCCGTGTAAGATCCTCTCTACACGTATCGCTTTAAATATTGAACTTCTTCCCATATAAGATCCGCTCTACACGTACCGCTTTACACGTAGATCTAACCCATGTATAAGATCCGCCCTATACGTATAAGCGCTTCGCAAGTATCACTTTGCTTCGATCCGTGGACACCCTGCATGTCATTTTATCCATGTGGTGTATATTTATACGCCACACTCTACTTCAGCATATAGCTTCATCAACAACATTCATTGCATTTTGCATGTTTCCATTCTTGGCTTTGTGTGCACTTGACTAGCTTAGAATTGTATAACATGACACGGCATCACATGACATCACTATCCGTACATGCATGCATCACATCACACACTCATGCCTACATCATCCTTTGACTTGGCATTCTCCGTGCGCATGCCCCAGTTAATGCTAACAAGTGTTTTTATCAGGGGAGGGAGGGAAGGAGTCTCGAGAATGGCTGGCCCAATGAACTTCAACACCATAACAGATGTCGTAGATGATTATGTTGCTTCATCACGATTTCGAAAGACGGTCAGGGAAGAGGCAGTGACAATGTTGAGGGAGATGCTAGGAGGCGATCTTGATAGGGTAGAAAAGCTGACGACAAAATGCACTGAATTGGAGGCACGTGTGATTGAGCTCAAAGGAATAATAAGAGGGCTGAACTGTGAAGCGGAATCGAAGGTGCCCCCTAAAGCCAATGCTGATCTTGTTATGCAAAGGGTGACGGAAAAGGCATATCCCCGTGGCCTATTTCGTTGAGCCAATTATTTGCCAAATGTAGAAAGGAGGGGCTACTACAGAGCATCAAGCCGTATGTAGAGCCGGCACAGGATCAAAAGAACAACTTCTGCAACTATCATGTGGTGACAAGTCACTGAACCAACATCTGCTATGTTTTAAGGAAGGAGATCCAGAAGTTAGTTGATGAGGGAAGGTTAAAGGTGCCATCCGTTACTAATGAGCAACTGGGGGCAAGCAGGGAGACTGGCAAGGAAATTCCTCAAACCTCCCGGGGAGAAGAATATGATGAAGAGCTCCAAAGTCTGGTCCGATGAGAACGGGGCGGTGACATTGAAACTGGGGCAGTGGCTGGAAGAGGAATGGTTGGGCGCTGTGAGATCAATACCCTTAGAGGCTCCTTCTTGTAGGGAACTCATTTTGTTTGTAAAGTTTATTAAACTTGTTTTGAATGCAATGCATCTTGTTATTTTCTTACTTATGTGGTGATTACATGTACATGGCATTAAGCATGCATTTGATCATCTGAAGCGACATGTCCTTCATGCATAATATTAAGATGTATAACATCAATCTGAGTGTTGTAGGGAATCTAAAGGTGAACCTAACTCTGATTGAACCCTTTCTTAAAAAAGAAAAAAAAAAGAGGGGTCTGCGAAATAAATAGTGGGATAGCGCCACTTCCACTAAGTTATTTGTCGACCTAAATCAATGATCCTTACAAATCAGAATCCTAAATGCTGTTGGCTTTACCCTAAAGTCTCAATTTGAGCAGCCCGTGATACACCCAAATCATTCCAAACCAAAAGCTATTCAGAGCTGATTCCCAAAATGAAGATTCAAATCTAATTCCATGCCCGAGAAAACATCTCGCAGCCAAAAAACCCAAACTCGCCCAAAGCACTAAGCCCTAAGAAATCCAAATGACCTATGCCACCCACCATGTAGTAAAACTTTGAAGCGGATACTGGTTGTAGTGTATATATAATCTTATCTGTATGACATTCATGTGTACATGACATTACACATGCATGGTTCATCCAAAAGACATATTAAACACACATGACATACATGAATTTGAATGCAGCGGGAAAATCAGCAGGTGGCTGTGGCTTGGATTTAGTTTCTTCTAAAAAAAAAAAAAAGAGGAGATCGGTGCAGACAGAAGTCTTTCTCCCTCTCATACATGGTCACCATAGCTAACATTGGAGTGTCTCATAGTATTAAATGGTGGAAGTGAACAACAGTGGTTGCCCAAGAACCTAACCATTGGAAAGCCCAAGCCAAACAAAAAGGAGATCAACACTAACTTCAGTGGGAAAATAAGCCTGATGATCAGAAATCTAGCAAATCAGTATCAAAGACATAATCTACTGCAAATGCTGGTCAAGCATTGTCTGAAGGGAAGCAAAGATGGATCCAAAGGGATGACCGCTCTTCATTTCCCCTATTTGCCTATGGATTTCAAGACTGGAGGGAATTTTGGTTGTGCATACGTGAACTTCACCAATAGTGTTGGAACAACCAAGTTTTACAAATCTTTCAACAATCATGAAGAGGATGATGCCATCAATAGGAAAGCTTACAAAGTCTGTTGTGCTAATATTCAAGGGAAAAGTTGCATTTGCTAAGCATTTCAAGAATTCAGTCTTCAGTTTCAATAGAAGTGAATGCTTACCAGTGATCCTTTCACCTCCGGAAGGCGGTGTAATTTGCTATAGGGTCATTGTGAGTGGCAAGCATGTGACAACCAAGATCAACTCAAGTCATTCCGAATCAGACCACCCATCGGAGGGCTAGAAGCTGTGTCCATCTTTGGAAACTGTGCTTGAACTAGAATCTGGGGTGGATTGAAAACATGAATACCACTTCAAACCTCAAGAGAATCCAGTGGTCAATTGAATCCATCTCAGGTTGTCCATCCATGGTAGCAACTCCACTCAGTGTTCGGCTACATATATTTAAAAAAAAAAAACTCCAATGTGTAAAACCGAAGAGGGCACATTGGTAATTTGAAGGGGCACCAATCCAAACTGGACCCACCCTTTGGATTTTCCTAATGCATCCACACTCATCATGTCATAAATGTTTTGTATCCAATTTTGGTGTTCAATATGCATTTGTCATGTCATTGCATGTCAATGTTTTCATACGAACTACATCACGCAGCAAACCTTATCTGTGGAAGTGTTTTACTCCCCAAACACAGATCTCTACTACCAGGGTCAAAGGAAAAGGCCGAACCATTGGATATAGTCAACAGTGATGTTCTCATAATTTTTTATGAACATATCGAGGCACATTTTCCTATCCGAAGACAAACTATTACAAAAGGGATCAACACAGACGAAATGCCCATCAACAAATTTTTGGCCCAAAAAAAAATTCTGACACGGAAAACCGAAAGGACATGTCGGCAACAAAAGAGGGGTGATATACAAAGTCAGAGTCACTGTTATATTCCTTATTATACTCCTTCTGATGTTATCATTGCGATATTATGTATGGTTGGATTTCTGATCAGATGTTCATCTTGCACGCATCGTGCCATTACATATAAACATCCATTAGTAGGACATTGCATCCAAGCTCTTGATAATACCACTGGAGCTACTGTTATACACACTGATACCAGATTGGAGCATTATACAATACAGGGATGCAAGATCTCGTCCTTATCCTCTTGCTAGATCAAACGGATCATCCATCAGCACGGCCTATCATCCTCATGTTGGGGATTTAATCGCATAAAAACAATACGCAGCGGAAATAAAAGGATTAATCCCCACCAAGGACCCATGTACATTGCATTGAATTGGAAGGAGGGTTAAAGAATTACCTTAATTCTTTGTAGGTTTTGAATCAATTAGGAACCAAAGTAGCTTCCCTCTACGGTTGATCCACACGGAGCAATTCATTCACCGCGTGCTAGCGCCGGGATTGAAGAACGATTTCTTCGAATGGAAAAGCCAAAGTTTCGAAAACCTTGGGTGAAGGAGAAGGGTGAAGTCGGCTGGCTCCATGGAGGCTGCAGAAAAACTGCATCTTATGTGTAGGCTAGGGTTAGAGATTTTAGGTTATAAAACTTCCTTTTATATCCATTAAACTTAATTATAATTATAACTTAATACCCTTATTAGTTATAATTATAAATTAACCCACACAACTTAATATTAATTCTCAATTAATATTAAATCAATTCCATTCTCCATCATACACATATGTATATTGATATTATAATTAATTATATCTCTATATAATTAAATTATAATATGTAGCATACTTTATGCAATATTAATCATATTAATATTTATATATACATATATATATAAATATATATATCATTATATATATATTTATTCTCTTTCTCATTCATAAATTATTATCCAATAATAATTTATACCCGAAAAGATGAACTTCATTTTGCTCTTTGTGTGTGACCCCATAGGTTCATATTAATTGGCAATAAGGAAATTACCATAATGTCCTTATAGGTCACAAGCGGACTCTAGCAAGCCATTACGACTACCCAATTAACATGATTGGAATGATCCAATACCTATTTATAGAATGTCATATTCCCTTTTGTCTCTTTGATATCATGATTAATCATAAGACATGGTACACTTGTCAATCTTATATAATTAATCATATGCTTTCTCGATCTCAAAGTAAACTGTTTAGACAAATCAATTGATACTCTATCAATTATTTGAGCACGGCCATGCATTTAACAGTCTTACTTATCGAGGGGCCCAGTGATATCGCTCTCTTGATAGAGAGGGACAAAATCCCATATCTGTCACTCACATCCCAAAGCATGAGTCATATTGTACCCAATCACAGCCTTTATAACTACTCTGTTACAAGCAGCGTTTGACTGCGTCAAAGCACAACATGAGTTCATCTCGGAATCAATGGTGACCTCAGGTCAAAGGAATCAGCTAATGACACTACTATAATCAAGATCAGTTGTGACACATGACCATGAACTTGATCTCATAGTGGGTCTCCAGTAACATGTTCTCTAACATATTACCCGTGAGTATAATCTGTATCTGTATACACTATATTCATCTTATGAATATCCATTATCACTCACACTAGTCTTAGTTTGTTATTATTCCCATAATAACAATCGACTAGGGATATTTAGAATAACACGATTTATTCATGGATACTTATCATAAATGCTAACATACAGACATAAATGATAATATTAATCTACACTAGATTAATCTTAGAAGTCAAATTACATAATCCAATATTGGCCTTAGGGCACAATCTCCAACAATCTCCCACTTGCACTATGGCCAATCATACATGTATCTTATACCCATTGACCTACATGACTTTCATGTATTCACTCGTGCAGGAGTCTTTGTCAATGAATTATTAATTTTCGCTTCCGTTGCTACTTTACACATATTCACTCTCTCTTTAGAGACAGCCTCTCTAAATTAGTGAAAAACGCCTAAGTATGCTTGTGTCATACAAGGTTCTTACGCATTGAACTATTGTCCCTACAATAGTCTCACAGGATAAGCAATGCTTAGAACAAAAACATAAAATTTTGATGAACTTCTTCATCCAAAATTTCTTTACATCACATGTAACTGTATACTTTGGCTGCTATTATAGATATTTAGCTATAACGTTTTATTTTGAACCTTTCAAAATCATAACTTCTCTTTTTAAGAGAATACTAGATCTCGACTGATATATTGCAACTAATTGCAATCAGTTGTATATGTGCAACTATTTACACAGTTAACATAAGCAAGCTTCTATTAAGTCTTTTATATTGAACGCTTTCAATGCTTTGACTTAAGCCAAAACATTCTTTTAGATCTATCTGTATAGATTCCAATTTCAAGAATACAGGCAGTCATGCTTATAACATTAACTGAAATTACTTTCTTAGCCAAGATTTTACTTCTTGCAAGGTAAGAATGTTATTTCCACCAAGCCATATGTCATCCACATATAGCATTAGGAATACCGACATGCTCCCACTGATCCTTTTGAAACACAAGATTCATCATCCTTTTGATAAAATCAAACCATTTGATTTCTTTATCAAAACTATGATTCCAACTATTTAATGCATGTTTCGATCCTTATGAGAATCTTTGAAAACTTGCATACGCTATTTGAATTCTTTGGATGCTCAAAACTTTGGGTTGTGTCACGTACACATCCTCAATCATGTTTTCACGTAAAAAATAGATTTTGATATCCATTTGCCATATTTTATAATCATATTATGGGGATATGGCAACAAGAACTCAATATGACTTGATCATGATTAATGACTAAAGAGGATTTCATCATAGTCCCACTATGAATTTGTTCGTATCCTTATAGTCACTAGTCGTGCTTTATAAGTTTGAAGATCACCATCCATATCGGTTTTCAATTTGAAAACTCACTTGCAACCATTGCATATGCATCTTCTAAAAGACTTATCAAAGTCTATACTTTGATTGTCAGACATGGACTTATCTTCAACCTTTGTAGCATCAAGTCACATATTAGATTCAAAATCTAACATTGCTTCTTCATAAAAGAAGACTTACTTCATCTAGTAAAATTACATCATGATTTTGAGAAATCCATATCTCTCCTAATCATGTCGTATTCCACTAGACTTTCATTGGACTTGTGTGATTTCAACAATGATCATGAAACCATTTCCACGTTCCTCTTCAACGTTAAATGTCACTTTTGTGAATTACGAGTTTTGTAGGTGTACCTTACTCCCACTAACTCTACTAGAAATTAACTCCCTCTTCAAGGGGAAACCATTTCTAGCTACAACTACTTTGTATCCCAAAGAAACACAGGAGTAACAACTCCTACTTTCCTTTTGAGTAATCCACAATACGATATTTAAATTTAGGTGCCAACTTATTCGAAATAAGCTTTACAGCCCTAAACTTATTCAATGAAATAATTTGGGTCTCTTACCCAACCATATCTCATATGTTGATTCATGAATTGTTTTAGACGGAACAATATACACAGCTGCTTTAATGGCATATTTTTGAGAAAACGATGATTAACTTGACTTCATCATAGATTGAACTATATCTTTATAGAGTTCGATTACTCCCTTTTCGACACAACATCCTTTGTGGCGTACTTGGAGGAGTCAATTGTGAGACAGTCCCACAATCTCTAAGATGATTGTCAAAATCTTGACTCAAATATTCACCACTCGGATCATATCTAAGTGACTTTACTATCTTGTCAATATACTTCATACTCCTTTTACAAGCTTTTGAACACTTCAAAAGTTCCAAACTCGTGTTTCATTAGATACACTTATCTAGTGAAAAGTTCCACAAAATAATGAAGTATTAAAACCTCCTTTAGCAGTTGATTTATAATTCATATACATCCACATGTATAATGCTTAATAAATCGATTATTCTTTAACTACTTTTAGCAAAGAACCACTTTTGTCATCTTTTAGAATAAACAACATTTGCATGATTCAAGATGATTCATAATCTCATGAATCCAAAAGTCCATTCTCATGGAGTTTTGTAATGCGACTTTGCTTATGTCTCCAAGACAACATTGCCAAAATAGGTTTAATCAAACTATTTGATTCGATCCTTACAGTATTTATGTTACAGATGGGCTCCACATATAAAGACAATTATGTAAATCTACATTTCATAATCATGTCTTTATAAAGTTTATAATTCACAATTATAAAATAAACAACATTTGTTTACTTAAGCCAACAAGCTCAATAGGCAACAAGAGTTCGTAACTCACATGTAAAAGTTCATAACCTTTGAGTAACAACCTTTGCTTCTCTAGCCTATTCGCATTCTACCTTTCACCTTCATAAGGTTTCTATTCAAGTTGCGATTCATCATATTCTACTAATATGAGATCCACAACTGGTATCTAATACCTTTGATATAGAAACAAAAGTAGAATAGTTAATAAATACTTAAGGTAGCAGTCTTACTGCCTTTCATCTTCTTATAGTTCTCCAAACAAGGTTTGCTATTTCTATTCTAATGAACGATTCATTCTAGAAATGGCAACACCCTTCTTTTGGAGATCTCTCTATGCCAACAGCTTTGGTCTTTAAAACATGTTTCACCCGAACCTTTCGGTCTTTATGCTTTTCGACCTTCCTTTTATCCTTTCCTTTTGAACCATAAGCACACAATTCGAGGCGGGCTTATCCTTTATGGATAACTTAACATTCTTTTGCATCCTATGCAACTAATTCACAATTTTCCCCATGTCATTCAAATGATAGTTCATCACCAATGACTATCAAATAATGAATTCAAGATCACATCTCAATGCCTTTTGGAGGCCAATGAGAAAATGTTGCCTCAGACACTTATCTTTTCTTGCTTACTAACTGATGGAACATTTCCATTTGTGATGTATCATATACCTCAAGTAAAACTTCCACGTGCGGAAGAATTGCTGGCAAGTGTAAGATAATAAATTTTAAACAGAGTCCCTTCGATGCTTCAAGTAAGCATCTTTTATACTCGTGTTACAATTGCTAGTGGTTCATTGGGCAAAAGGATTATTGAGAACATATGATTCCTTTTGATTTGAGAACAATTCTCAAAGTTCAATAACAATCGAGACCATGATAATAGCAATCATAACTATAATAAAGCGTGTAAAGATTTTTATTTAAATGCTCCCACTTAAATTATAAAACCCTTTAAAATATTCAAGTGGGTGAAGATCCAAAATCCATACTTAACCATAGCACTGCTTTGGCATGTCCCTATGATTAAATATAATTTCGGTAGGCAAAGACTCAAAATCATGCTTTAAACCATTTAAACATATTTTGGATGTGCACTTCTTTGCCAATTGCATCATTATGCAACTCTTCTAATTTATGAGATGCATGATATCATATATCATGTTTAATTGTATGTTACTCATCTCATCTTTGCCTCGGGCTCAAACACCTTTTTGATTAACCCTTTGTTAAACCAATTACAACACAATGAGAATCACCATTTCTCATATTATCGCTTCGCTAAAGTCACAACATGCGTACCCGCTTTGGCGTGGCTACCATGATGCGAACATAGTACTTGACTAGTGTTATACGTAATTGGGTGGCAAATATAAACTTCTTAAGTTTATTTAGGGTTTATAAAATCCTGTGATTTAATTGTATCTCATACAATTCATGGCATTAATATTAAACATACATTTGTTAATACTAATTAGCATGGCATCCTATGTCATACATATGTTAAGCATGCAATCTAGCATGGCATCACATGGCATCTAAAAGAAACAAGGCATGCATTTACATATATATATAAACATTTGCATCACATGCAAAATAATTTCTAACATGCATCAATATTTATTAACATGGCATCTTATGGCATAAAATAAATATAACATGCATAAGACTCAAAACCGTGTTATGGTATGGTTTTATCTACATTGATTTTCATAGGCCAATATGAAAATCAACAGGTCATTTCCTAGGTGGTAGTAACCATCGCATGGTCACAGCTCTCCCGCACCCCTTGGATCCGTCCTCACGTCTTTGTTCCTTGGCACCATCTCATGGATTTACATATTTTGCAAAATTGTATCCTATACAACTTTCTAGTAAAATAAATTTACATATAATAAATTGCATCCTATACAATTTATCTAGAAAAATAAGATTACATAAATACAAACGACTCGCAGGCCGTATTTATATAAAACCACAATAAATAAAATAAAGCATTCATGGGGTCCAAAACCATACCATAACACCATGCATAAAATTATCAATAATAATTTTATATCTAAAATATTTAGGGTTCAAAATGGTAAAATACAATCATATTGTATTTCAAGTATTTTATCATATAAAATACAAATACTTAAATAAACAATTTATTTTAATTGATTTGAAATAAGTCAAGGGGTACACAGACGGATAGCACAGCCCTACAACCAGGACAGCACAGCAACAATTGCTGTCTGCAGCCCGATGGGCCGCATACTGCGCAGCCTGCAATGCTGCGAACGCAGCAAAGCTGCGCAGCATGTTGTGCGCAGTTCTCGCAACTGCGCACAACACATAATCTGGGCACTGTTCAGTGCCCAGATTTCGAACAGTGCCATTTTTTTTTTTTTTTTTATTTATATAATTAAACAATTTTAATTGAATTCTCATGAATCAAATTCATAATACCCCTTTTAATTTCAAATCAAAACCACCAAAATCATTTACAATGATAAACATTAAAATCAAATTTCAATATGTTATTCAAAATAACAAAGAACCCTAAATCAAAAACAAACAAACCCTAACATGGCAATTTTGATCCTATCAAAACAACAAATCCAATTCAACCAATGCACAAGTGGCTCTGATACCACTGTTGGGGATTTAATCGCACAAAAACAATACGCAGCGGAAATAAAAGGATTAATCCCCACCAAGGACCCATGTACATTGCATTGAATTGGAAGGAGGGTTAAAGAATTACCTTAATTCTTTGTAGGTTTTGAATCAATTAGGAATCAAAGTAGCTTCCCTCTACGGTTGATCCACACGGAGCAATTCATTCACCGCGTGCTAGCGCCGGGATTGAAGAACGATTTCTTCGAATGGAAAAGCCAAAGTTTCGAAAACCTTGGGTGAAGGAGAAGGGTGAAGTCGGCTGGCTCCATGGAGGCTGCAGAAAAACTGCATCTTATGTGTAGGCTAGGGTTAGAGATTTTAGGTTATAAAACTTCCTTTTATATCCATTAAACTTAATTATAATTATAACTTAATACCCTTATTAGTTATAATTATAAATTAACCCACACAACTTAATATTAATTCTCAATTAATATTAAATCAATTCCATTCTCCATCATACACATATGTATATTGATATTATAATTAATTATATCTCTATATAATTAAATTATAATATGTAGCATACTTTATGCAATATTAATCATATTAATATTTATATATACATATATATATAAATATATATATCATTATATATATATTTATTCTCTTTCTCATTCATAAATTATTATCCAATAATAATTTATACCCGAAAAGATGAACTTCATTTTGCTCTTTGTGTGTGACCCCATAGGTTCATATTAATTGGCAATAAGGAAATTACCATAATGTCCTTATAGGTCACAAGCGGACTCTAGCAAGCCATTACGACTACCCAATTAACATGATTGGAATGATCCAATACCTATTTATAGAATGTCATATTCCCTTTTGTCTCTTTGATATCATGATTAATCATAAGACATGGTACACTTGTCAATCTTATATAATTAATCATATGCTTTCTCGATCTCAAAGTAAACTGTTTAGACAAATCAATTGATACTCTATCAATTATTTGAGCACGGCCATGCATTTAACAGTCTTACTTATCGAGGGGCCCAGTGATATCGCTCTCTTGATAGAGAGGGACAAAATCCCATATCTGTCACTCACATCCCAAAGCATGAGTCATATTGTACCCAATCACAGCCTTTATAACTACTCTGTTACAAGCAGCGTTTGACTGCGTCAAAGCACAACATGAGTTCATCTCGGAATCAATGGTGACCTCAGGTCAAAGGAATCAGCTAATGACACTACTATAATCAAGATCAGTTGTGACACATGACCATGAACTTGATCTCATAGTGGGTCTCCAGTAACATGTTCTCTAACATATTACCCGTGAGTATAATCTGTATCTGTATACACTATATTCATCTTATGAATATCCATTATCACTCACACTAGTCTTAGTTTGTTATTATTCCCATAATAACAATCGACTAGGGATATTTAGAATAACACGATTTATTCATGGATACTTATCATAAATGCTAACATACAGACATAAATGATAATATTAATCTACACTAGATTAATCTTAGAAGTCAAATTACATAATCCAATATTGGCCTTAGGGCACAATCTCCAACACCTCACCCACTGAGCCTGATAGCACTTTAGGATGTGTAAAGGATAAAGTGGAAAGTCACTCAGGAGGGCCAACTCCTCTAATACTTAGATCAGCATAATGATCAGTCGATCAGAAAATGTCGGAACAATCGGACTGGCTCAGGATGATGTAAAAATATACTTAGAGTCAGGAAGAAGCACCCATCTGTTTTAATGAGATCAAACCATATCGGTGTGGTGCTGCAAGTCATCAGGGTTACCATTGAGGCTAATCGCAAGCCACGAATTCCATCCCTGGGCTCACACGGATACCAAGAACAAAGCATAAGCCACATGTTGCATGCATGCATACATTTAGAACCATACATGCATCCGTACATACATGCATACGTTTAAAGTAAACACACACAATTCACATACATACATACATCTCAACCAATCCAGGTACGGGTACTTGCCACTATCATCGGGCCGTCCTGGATTAAGACACTCTCAAAGCAGAAATAGTCCAACACTTGGGCATTCACCAGGTCTCAAGAGTCAATTCAAAGCCGTGCGGGCCCAAGCCTCAACACCTCGAGTTCCCAGGGACAAAGTAATCCAGCCGTATTTATTCTTGATCGAAGGGGCAAAAATTTTTGCTTCCAAAATTATCGATCAAGGAATAAATACTTATTCTCAACCTGATTCCAAAATTATCACTCCTAAACTCCCACCACTCAAGCCAAATTTCGAATCCTTAAACTTCTTCAAGCATGATTCCCAATCCTTGAAAACCTCTCCAAGCCAGATTTCGAATCCTTAAACTTCTTCAAGCATGATTCTCAATCCTTGCAAACCTCTCAAGCTTGATTTTGAATCCTTAAAACTCCTTCAAGCCTTATTCATAATCCTTGACAAACCTCCTCAAGCGTGATTTTGGATCCTTGAAGCCTCTTCAAGCCTGATTCTTAATCCTTGAAAACCGTCCAAGTCAGATTTCGGATTCTTGAAAATCCATTCAAGCAAGATCCTAGATCTTTGAAACCAATTCAAATCTCCAGCATTGCCTTGGGTAACATAGACCTAGTATCTGTTTATTCCATCCAATCAACTCAACACATCACCACGGTAGTGAGGCTTTAGCAACTCAGTTGCATGTTTTATTTCCTGTGTCTGCGGCGCTTTGATTCGCGCTCTCAAATTCATCACCTTAACTGTTTCAGACCAAGATCGGGTGTTGAATTTGATCACGCGAGGGCAGCTATAAGCGCCGGAATTTTCCGCCCTTAAAAAAAATACAGCGATATCACACGACTGTAACATACAGTCGTGCGACTGTCGTTACGGTCGTACGACTGTAACCTCAGAGTAGGTGAAGAAACCCATACCTCTGCAGCAGAAAAAAGAGAAGAAAAAGAAGGAACATTAATTGCTCCGGGCTTGCAGTAAGAAACCAGGGAATAAGAGGAGAAAGAGAGGAGAAGATTAGGACTTTTGACTCTGAAGCTTAAGGAATCAGAGAGAGAAGGAGATTTGAGAGAGAAAAGAGAGAAAAAGGAGGAAGAAAGAAACCCACAAAGACTCAAGCTTTCCTTCTTTTTTTTCTTTTGATTCTTGAGTGTTAATGTCTAAAACCAGATAGAAATCATAGGTTAACGACTTAATACTTAAACTCAATCAATTTCAGACTCTAACTTCACTCAAATCCACCACATTTTGGAGATTTTGGACCCAACCTTCTCAACCTTGATTCAAGGAGAAAAAGTGCAAATTTGAGTGGATTGGTGCGACGCCAGGGGTCAATCCTACGGTGGATAAGTGCCAAAAAGGTGAACATTCTTCATTCCTTCTATTTTTCATGCTTTCTGGGTGAATCGATGTGATTTTGTGCATTTTTGTTCACTTTTTGTGTTTTCTGTTTCTGGAAATCAAGAACAGTCGTGCGACTGTTTTTGAGTTGATGAACAGTCGTACGACTGTAAATACAGTCGTACGAATGTTCTTGGTTTCCAGCCGTTTTCTTTTAGTTTTTATTTCAAATGATTTTGGCGAAATTCTAAAGTTGGATTGATTTACAGTCGCACGAGTGTAATGCTTATCCAAGAGCAGAATTTCCAGAATAATCCCCAAAAATTTCTAAAAATCCATAAAAATTCAAAAAATCACCAAAAATAAATTTTCTTGTGTACATTCATGACCATAGATTTAATTTTCAATATTTTGTATTTAGAACAATTCAATGACGAAGACCCGATTCTCCCGAAAACCGACCCACTTCACATGCTAAAATTAATTAAACCGGAAAAGAATTATTTTCAAAAATGATTTTTCCACAAAACCAAAATACAGGGATGTTTCAAAATGTTTTCCAGGTCTAACTAGGCCAGCTAGCCGAGCCAACCCGGTTATCCCCCTAAATGCATGTCCCTAATTTCTAAATTCCCAATTCTTTCATGTTTGAGTCCTATTTGTGGTGTGCCGTATATTGAGCTAACCTTTTGTTTTGCAGCTTTTAGTTTCTTTTATTTTTATTTTTGTTGTATTTAATAGATTAATACGTGTATTTTAGGTGATTGTAATTTTTTAGATTTTCGTGTATATTAGGCGATTGTAAAAGTGAGGTTGAGAGTTTTTCCATTTTTATTCAATTGGGTTGTATAATCGGCCTTTATTATTTTTGTATATTTTGAATGTATGATTTAATTTCCCGCAATTTATTTTCTGTATTTTGCTTTAGCATCGGATAATTAAAATAAACAAATTGGGCTTAGAGAAAGATAATAAAGCGAATTAAATATGGTAATATAAACTGTAAACTGAAAGCAAGCTAGAGGTTAAGTAAGTTATTTGCCCGAACCCTAAATCTCTGGATTAGGTACAGCAGTCTGTCCTCGGTAGGGAGCTGTACCAGAATTCCCGGATGAGCTGATCCGAGTGGCGAATCTGTCACTGATCTCGAGATTTAAGTTTCGAGGCCTTTAAGTTAAAAACGGGAAAATGTTTCCTACAAAAGAATTTCCAAATTAAATCTAAAATTTTTCAACTTAAGATAAACAAAACCCTTTTTCCAAAATAATCTATAATAATCATCATTTTCCCTTGTCCGCTTCGCCGCATCCCATTTTTAAAAAGGTCGTCCGCTCACAGGCATAAAAACAAAGAACAACTAAGGCAATAATTATATACTTTTCCACAAAAAGGGAAAAGTTCCAAGTTTGCATACTACAAAATTAACAAAATAAAAAAATAGTTAGTATTATATTTGTTGATCGGCAAATTATTCTATAGCCATTTACTTGATCATGTAGTAGCTAAAACAACAGATTGAACCAATACCTAACCATTTCACTATTTCTAGCATACATAAAGGAACCTAATAAGCAACAAACTAACAAAAGATTAGACATGAGAATATTCTGGTATGTGTTTTTTACTTAGCTTAATTCTAAACTTTTTAGTTGACGTTTCCTTAAAACAATTGAATAAAAATAAAACAACCTTGCTCTTCAGCCTTAGGAAAGAAAAACCATAAGAAGAGGACCAATATCCAAGCTAATAAATTTCCACACAACATATAAATGGAGAGCAGAGAATAGAAATCTCAAACACATTCAAGGTCAGAAGCATCAGTAACTATCAAAAGAAAAACGTAAGGCTCAAGGGGAAAAAAACTATTACATAGCATTGAAGTTGAATACAATTACAACTGGCTATATCAAAGAAAACAAAATGGTAATTAACTCAGAAATTATTCACAATTGAACACAGAAGCAACTTACCATTACATGAAAAGTGTAATATTAGAATAACAGATTATTAAAATATGGTTCTCTAATCTAATCAATAATTACTATGCAAAAATCCAAAATTCTTAATCAAAATTAAGTAATCACAAAAATCTACCACATAATGGGATCAACTTTAGATAATAAGAGAAAGGAATTATGTTTTTTGTTTCATTTGTCTAATTTCGACATCATAAGGAAAACCCCAGATCAAATATAATCAATTATTACCATGCAAAAAACCAAAATTCTTAATCTAGTCCTTTGGTCAATTATAGATTAACTATGAACATTGGAATTGATGGTCACGCATCCAAAGCATTAAACATACACAACACAATATTGGAAAATAATACGAATTAAATTGCATTAACCATAAAATAATTACATGAAACAATTGCTAAGATCCACCATAGCCTTAGCTATGGTGGAATTAGTTCATCGCTAAACTAATAACACACAAACGAATTAAAGAAAACATGGTAAAGAGAAAGGTTTAGAGAAAACTAGAATCAAAGTGGTTGACGGAAGGATGTACGGATCGTTGAGATGGAAAGATGAATGCTCCTCTAAACCCTATCTCCCAAGAACACGTTCTCCTAATACGTTCTTCCCAGAGAGAAAAATAAAAATAAAAATAAAATAAAAATTGAAAACTAAACTCTTCCCCTAAAGCTGAAATTCCCCGTTTTAAATCCTCAAAACTAAAAAGGAAAAAGAATTGCAATAAAAGTCTAATACAACTCTTTAAAGAGGAAATAACTAAAAGAGACTCCTACTAGAATAGGAGTCAACAACTAAGGAAAATATCCCAGCAAAAGATTTTTACTTCTCTTCCATTTAGATAAACCCGCAGCTCTTCTTTGGCCCATCACAAATACAGGCCCAAAACACCAAACCAGCTTTAAAATTCTAAAATCAACACCTCCTGAGGCATGGTCATGCCTTCGGACTGCTCATGGGCTGTTCCAAGTTAATTCCTCTCCCTTTTCATGCACTTTTAGCCCTATTTTCTTCTTAGAGGTCCTAGCAAGGAAATTAACACAAAAGGGAAGTAAAATATGCCTTAAATGAATAAAAACAACTCAATTAAAGCATAAAAACAAAGGCAAAATAAGTATATAAAATACACTTATCACAACTCAAGGAAAAAGCAATAATAGTTGACTAATAAACCTGCAAATCATGAATAATAATTTTACCAAATTCATGAATGTCATCGTTCATTCAATAAAAAGTACACAAATTAGAATAACAAAGGCAGGGAAATTAGAGAGAAGAGAAATACCAAGGCACATACCATTGTAAATGTATTTTTGTCCAGGGAAGCAGAAGTGAGATAGCCCCTAAACATATCGGTTTAGGTTTAAAATTCTCAAATAAAAGATTCACATTCCTTATGCTTCTTATGAGATTAATTTTGTTTAAGTTTGAACACTTATCAGAAATAAAAAGCCTATTAAAGATAACTATTATGTTTAAATTTGAATATTTATCAAAAATAAAAAAAAAACTAAAATATAACTTTATGACTTATCCTAAATAAAATCAGAGTATTTTATAATATTTAAAAATAACATCTCACTCAGTCAGTAAGTAGTCCATTAAAAAAATCACGGTTTAGAGTAACCTATGGCAAGCAAGCGTAGGTAAAACCTTAACGCTACAATAGTATTCCCACTTGATGACACTAGTGTGAGGGAAAGTGTAAAGATAGATCACTCAGAGGAAGGTTGTGACAACAATTAAATGGTTCCTGCCCCAGACAAACCATCTTCTTCTTCTTTCAGGCACTCTTCATCTTCTTCCTCCTTAGTAAATTTGGATGCATGTGGACCCCTAGATCAAAGATCATGAGAATCTTTTATTAGATCAGTGGGTATTTATATGCAATGATTGCAATAAGGTGTAATGCAGGTGTAACAATCCAATACATATGACATGCAACTACATTCTAATAACTGAGACAATCCATTACAACATTAAAATCCTTTTTCCACAAAGGTAAGAATTTGAACCTAGGTATCCAATCCCATTCAAGAGTCACTTATGCTAATATCAAAGACATGTCTTCCTAAGGGATTTGATAAAAAGAACCTTTTCAATCACAACTCTCACATAAATTGTGTGTAACAATGCAATACATATGATATGCAACTATATTCTAATAGTTGAGACAATCCATTACAACATTAAAACCCTTTTTCCACAAAGGTCAGAATTTGAACCTAGGTGTCCAATCCCATTCAAGACTCACTTCTGCTAATATCAGCCACCTGTATTCTTAAGGGATTTGATAAAAAGAACCTTGCAGTCCCAACTCACATAAATTGTGAACATTTCTAACATATAAAACATAGTAATGGATGATCAAGAAGTCAGAAGAGAGGATAGATAAAAGAACAATGTTTTTCAAGCAACCAAACTTATACCTTCCCTTGATTTTCTTATGGGATGCAGAGTGATCGGGTTTTGCAAAATAAGCAAACAACTAAGTTTGCTGCAGCAAATACTTCAAGCGCCCTTTTCCTTTATTGTTCTGCCATTAGACAAAAAATCAGAAACAATATATATAGTAAAAATCTCACATACTACCAAGCAACAACCATATATTTATTAGTTGTGTAACAAACGCACCATATCAGCTTCTATAGTACATTTTGGGCATCCAAAATCTCTTGAATCTTCTGTTTCTTCATTTTTTGCATTTCTTTAAGTCTTTCCTTTTCACACTTGCTAACCTCATTATTAGTCTCGTCTTAGAGGTAAACATCAGAAATGTTGAACACCAAATAATTAGACTCAAGAGTCAAAATCCAAATAAATTTAAATGCACAAATAACAATAGGCATGCTTATTAGTTCAAACACAAATTGCCATTTCCTGAAAACAGGTTGTTCCTAATTTACTGTCTCTTACTCATATTGCCGAAAGACCTACCAATCCTCAAATTTTGAGATGTAAAGTAAACAACTTAACAATAAAAGAGATAACATGGTCAAAGGTGAAGAAGCGTTAATAAATTAAGAGCAAAGCTAAATATTGCACAAGTACACGGCTAGGTTGCACTGCACGGGTGCTTTTGGATATGATAAACTTAGGTTCCCTTTGAAACGAAAACAACATTCCTCAAACACTAAAACACATTATAAAAACCTAGTTAATTAAATGAGAAATCAAAATTCACTGACTTTAATAGGTCCTTTATAAACTGAGAAGAACTCTACACAAATAATTGGGACATATATATGAAAGACACTAATCATTTTGAAACTATTTCTTGCTAAATATACAATGTGATTTGACTACTGATCATATGAATACAATGATCTGCACTCACATTATTCCAATGAAATTGGAAATTCAGATCATATAACTTTTATAAAACATGCCATGATCTACACACACAAAATTAATAAACAAATAAAGATTGAATCTTCAATTATTCACTACAAATTACCATTTAGTTATTCGCACCAGTTATCAATCACTTAAATTCCAAATTTAAATCCCAAAAATAAAAATAAGGGCATAAGGAAACTAATTAGTCTATAGAAATTTAAAATGCATAATGATAAAATGCATAATAATGAATTGAAATAGTGAAAAGATTCTCAGTTTTGAAATTTCACGATGGAGTTGGCTAGAAAAAGGAAAAGAAACAAATCTGACCTTGAACCTCTGTGGCTCTTCACCATTAACGAAGAAATCAAAACCGTATTCAAACATTAACAAATCGAAAAGAGTACTCTAGATCGGAGACCATATAGAAAAGACTATCAATAAGTTTGATGGAAGTATCATCTTGATGCAGAAATGAGAAAGTGAGTTGAATGAAAAATCTTGATGCATAAATGAGAAAGTGAGGGAGAGGGGTGATGAATTTAGAAAGTATAGCATAATAATTTCTTGTCTGGGGGAAGGTTTTTTTTTTTAATTTCAAATAAATTAAGTATTTAAGTAACAAAATCTTTTAAAGTTAAATAAAATTTATTATTAATAATTTAGAAAAATTCAGAAAATGACAACTCAGCTAAGTGTATTCACTTTTAATATATATAATAGATAATAGATAGATAATAGATTTACCAAAAACAACATTTTTTAAAAAATTTTCATTACTCATTTTTTGGTTGTATTTTTTCATTACTCAATGAGTTTGAATATAACACAATTAATCTATGAGATTTTAACTTTTCAAAAACTCTTGTTTTTTTCAATTATGAAAAATTAAAATCAAACCATTTTTTATTGAATTCAAACTTGTAGCCACATTGAACTCTTTTAAATAAAAATTTCATTTACTAAGACAATATTTCCGTTTATTTGTAGTAACAAATTAAATAAATATAAAAAATAGCACTACTTTTTTAATTTTTTTGCGCGACTAGTTCGAATTTTCCTAAAATGATTTGAACCATTTTTGTTTGTTTACCAATGCCCTTTGTTTACTCTTTGGTTCCCGAACCCGAGTTACTATTTAAGAGCCTAATGGGTTGTTTGGTAGGTGGGATAAGAGGTGGGATAGGGATTTTATATCCCTAACCCCCTCTAATCCCATGTTTGGTTGCTTAGGATATGGCATGAGATAAGGAATTAGCATGGCTCTTATCCCTCAAATCCTGAGACAGCTCCCCCCAGGTATAAGGAACGAGATAAATTTTAGGTGTGGGAAATTACCCATTTATCCAACTCAATCTATTCTTCTTCAACCTCACGCACTCCCTTCTCTTCTTTATAGTATCTCTGCAACAGCCCTCCAAGTAAGTTTAATCATCTTCTACACTTTTACTCCATAAGCAATTTTTCACACTGCAATTTTTCTTTTTCTTCTCGTTGGTTTTCAATCATTGCTTCGTTTTTGTTTGGTTTTAGAAGTGCAGAGTTTTTGTTAACTGTAGAATTTTAAATTCATGTTGTTTTATGCATTTTCTTCTTTGGCTTCATGGTTTCGCTGGTTTTGGGATATGGAAAATGGAAAATCATCTTTCTATGTGGATAATTTGATGGTTCCTTTGCTTCGTTCAGAATATGGAGAATCCGGTTTAATTAATTCAAGTTCCTTTTAAGCTGATTGAAGCAAGGGAGCAAAAAATTGGAAAGAAAAAGAAATCATCTGTTCAACTTCAAGCCCTTGAGAACTTCTCTGCTGCTACCTCTCATTTGATAAAAGTAAAATTTTTTTTTTTTTTAATATGTTTAGGGGTAATATCGTAAATTATATTGATTTATCCTTATCCCTATCCAACATAACAAACATATTTTATATTATCCCTATCCCAATTTTAACTTTTATCCTTATCCCTATCCCATTATTTTATCCTTATCCCTATCTCGATCCTTATCCATGTCCCTATCCCCATCAAATACCAAACGCCCCGTAAGTATCTATACACGAGTTTGGGTACATGTCCGGTCGGTACATACTTGCACTTTTTAAGTTCTATATGGTAGCTATCCAAGTTAGAATTCAGCTAAACCCAATATTATTATTTTATATATATATATATATATATATATAAAGAAACAAGTGCAGACAAGCCCTGAATGTTATATATAATTGTCAAAATTGTGGAGATCCAAAGACAATGCAATTAGGAAGTAACCAATACTGTTAGCGAAAGGATTCTCAATTGAAATGATTTTAAATTTCACTCAAAAAAGGAAATCTGTATCTACCTTGCTCCGCTACTCAACTTACTGAAGAATTTTTGCTCTCAAATCATGCACCTGTCGTTCACCTAACATGTTGTGGGGCTAAGGACCAGTTTGGGGTAGCTTTCAGTAACCCCGAAAGTAGTTTTCAGCCAAAACATGTGGAATCTTATTTTGGCTGAAAGTTGCTTTTGCGGCTTCGAAAAACAGTCTTAAATGCACAATTGATAATAACCAGATTATATGCAGGAAAGCACCGGAAAAACACTTAAAACTACTTTTAAAAAAAACAATGAAACCTGGCTTTCCCTGACAACACTTTCACTAACAGCAATCCTAAACTAGCCCTAAAGCGAGATTCGAATCTATCAAGTGTGTTGCATATCTATCACTACAACAAAAGTGGGCTTTACCAAACAACGGCGAATTTAGAATTAAAATTTAGAGAGGGCTATAAATTTTGAAGATAAAGGGACAAAAGAGAGAAATGAGAGGATTTTTCTTCGAGTTGTAGAAATGAAATTGGGACAAAAGGGGTTAAAAGTGGCGAGAAGATGTGGAGCTTTGATTTCTTTTTATATTATTGTTTTTAAGTTTCACTAATTAAAACGTTGTTTTAGTCAGTGAAATTTTTTAAAAATAAGCCTAGTTTGTTCTTCCCTATAATCGCCTACTTCAGGAAAAATAGGGAGTGATGCAAAAGCACCCCTTTTGGTGGTTTAATGGTGGTCCAGGGGACTGCCAGCGGCAGAGGATGCCGCCACTGTTACCAACCATTCTAATGGTGCAGCTGTAAAAACCGTCTCACAAACTTAGCTAAAAAAAAAGTCCATGTGTCGAGTCATTACCAATTTTGGTGATTTAGGATCAACTCATCTGTGCTTCATTTCTAAAAGATTTTATCTTTATTTGCAATTAATCTTCGATTTAATCGGAAAGAAAGATTATCGCTCGAAAAGGTGGGACGGAAAAGATGGAACAAAGCCGTGATATGTGTCGGAGAATTATCAACTGCTTAGAGACTGCGATACACACGCCATAGCATAAAATGTAAGCAAATTAAAAAAAAAAAAAAAAACCCTTGTGATTAAGGGTCAACATATAGATACTGCCTACTGTTTATTTAAATTTGTTACCATAAACATTTTTGTAATTGGATTATGATAGCCCATTTAATTATATCGAGGGAAGATCCGATTGACAAGAAAAATATTATAAATCTTAACGTGAAAAAGAACACTTAAAATCACGAAGTTTTTTTTTCCATATCAAATTTATTGATTACCCCACACTACAACAAGCAAATCTTTTGTGACATATTGACTGGAAAGTTGAACATGAGTTGGGGGAAAGGCTTAAATAGGACAAATAAATAAGCATATCACTATGCAAGTGTTCATTAATTTACTATTATTTCACTTTGAAACATGTCCAAATTGAAGATCCTACAATCACTTTTTCACATAATTAATTAGGTATGCTATCTATATTTGAGTTTCTCCGACTTTTCATGACTTACCACACTTTTGTGCCATCATCATCATTTAAATAGAACAATGACATTGAATCTAAAACTTGGCTATAAACTTTTTTTTTTATTATTATGGGGTATCACCTTGGATGAACATAAAAAAGGAAAAGAAAAAATAAACTGGGTGCATAATTGTGGGTAGGATTGCATAAAAAGTAGTGAAAACATTGTGAAATAAAATTAATTCAGATGTGGGTTAGGTTAGAGCAAAAGGATTCAACACTAGGTAAAAAAAAAAAAAAATTAATGAATTTCTTAATAATAATAATAATAATAATAATAATAATAATAATAATAATACAAGTCATCCAATACACTTTAAAAAAAAACAGCCCAACCCAACTCTAACTCATTCAACCATTCGTAGACTAGCCTTAGATGGGTTAAGTTACAACCCAAATATGATCACACCCAACCCATGTTTGACCACCGCTATTATTTAGTAAAAGGGATTACATGGAGGAAGGTTCAGAGGCAAAAGGTGGAGGGGTAGACACTATCTAAACAATGAACCTAAACATAATTATGTCTTGTCATATCCAACTTCATCCAAAATGGGGTTTAGATGCTATTCTCTCCGTCTCTAAATGAATGTCATTTAACAAAATATATTTGTTTCAAAATATTTTTCCTTTTAAAAAAATCAAAGAAATATTTATTATTATTTTTTTAGATATAGCGATACATTTAATGTTGATTGCAATAATTAATAAGGTAATTCATTTTACAAAAATATTTTATAAGAATATTTTAATAAGTTAATAATATAATTAAAATATTTTAATAACATTTTTAATTCTCTTAACAAAAAGTGGCAGTAACTTTGTCCACACTAAAATTTGGTGTTTACTTTTTTTTAATAATATCTTTTTTTTTTCTTTTTGGATTTTTCTATTTGAATTCAAATGTCATGGATGAAAATTAATTACATGACAAATCTAACCTTATAGCAATTAAACAAAATTAGATAAAAATAATTAATGAGGTTATATATATGTCTTCCAATTTCCAATGCAATTCTCTCTCAATTAAATAACTACTACACATATTAAACTTTTCTTTCTTTGTAATTATTATTTTAAAATTACATATCGATAATACGAATAATTTTTTTAAAACAAAATTATAGGAAAAATCATCTTGAGCTTAGTAAAGAAAAATTTATATAATTGTAAATTATTGAATGTGTACTCTATAAAAGAATAATATAAGTCCAAAGGAAGCAGTAATAATAATGTATCATACAAATCTATTAGCATATATAAAAATCAAATTCAACAAAAAAAAAAAAAAAAAAAATCATGAATTGATCACATCATCCAAAAGATTTATATTATTTACCAACAAAGAAAAGCTACAAAACATATCACCAATTCTTTTTTATTTGGCTAGTTATAGGTATCACTTATATTATACTACATTAAATTTAATAAATTTTAAAAAAAAAACTTTAAGATACATACTTCATATTTTTTTGTAATCTATATTTTTTATTCTCATTTTGTTAGATATCTGTTTTTCAAACAATAAGAAACACCTGAGACATAACTCAAATATAGTAAAATTACCACTTATTTGTTATCTTCTTTCTCCCATTTAAGTATTGTTGTATATTCATTCTCCATAAAACTTTAAAGATGAACCATATATTCTTGTGTAATTTATATTATATTTTTAACTAGATATATTATGAATTTTTTAATTTTGGGAAATTGATAATTTTTTTTTTTAAATAAAAAAACCCAAATGAAAAAAAAAAAAAAAAAAAAAAAAAAAAAAAAATTGGAGTGAGAAACAATCACACAATTGAATGAACCGTATGGAGTAGGTTGGAATTAGACCTTCTAGTTTGGTGAAAATGCAATTTAATTAGAAGCAAAGGATTTCAAATCAAGTTCTAACCATTGCCATTAAGTTGGAAGGAAACAAATAAAAGAGAGAAAAGACTCAAGTCAAGTCAACTTATGGGGTAGCTCAATTAATTAATTATTTATTTCATAATATTTTGGTTCAAAATCTACCGACTTGACCAAATGCAGCTTTGATTTGCTGAAGTGTAATAAAATCTCACGATAAATTCACATGTTATAATTACTTTTTGAAACAAATTAAATTGATTTGCCATATATCCTTAATTTATATGTGCGAATTTAATTTTGATGTCAGCATTACATCCTTATGGATCATCCATATTACACAAGAATATATAGTTCATCTTTAAAGTTTTATATATACATTGGTTCTCCAGAACATTTATTCTCCTGCTCAAAGCTCAATTCCTCCTAATCACATAATCATCACTTTAGACGAAACACAAGGCCAGAAAAGAAAAAAAGAAAAAAAGAAAAAAAAAAAAAAACTTATTTCTCTCAACATTTATTCCTCCTAATTAGTTGTATCTGTCACTCGCCCTTTTTTTTTTTTTTTTCACATTAATCAGCTTCTGGCTCATGCATTCGATGTCACTCAATTTTGTAGTTCATCTTCACCGTCGCTTTATTTTATATTACATTATATAAAATAATTAGGTCAATAATATATATTTTAGTAATCAATATAAAATATATCACAAATTTAAATATTGAATATAACAAATAAAACATTATTATTTGGTCTTATTTCGACAAAAAAAAAAAAAAAAGAAAAGAGATTTGCTTCAACTCTGTAATTCAATTAATCGTTGCAGTAATTAATAATAATAATAATATCGAAACAAAATTTTTGTAAAAGAAGTAAAATATGTAAAGTACATAAAAAAAAAGAAAAGCAGAGTATAAGAAAAAAGAGTGGGAAACGTAAAAAAGGGTATAAATTACATCCTATTTTTCTTTAAATCAAAACAGAAACAGAAATAAAGAGAAAAAGAAGAGAAGAGGGAGAGAGAAAAATAGCCGTAATTAATAAGGAGTGATAAACTATATTCTTGAAAAATGGAGAGGTGATGGACCCGGTTCATGTGGACCTTCCCAATGAGAAATTGATATATAAGCGTTTTTTACTTTTTCAATGCGAATATTACTTACGTGTCAGTTTTTTATTGAAACGGTCCATATGGACCCGATCCATTATAAAAGTTGTCCATTTGTAAGGCCTACACCACTCATTTTACCAATCAAACAATGCATTCTATCCCTTCTAACCCTACTTTTTCTATCCAAATAGATTTACCCTTTCTTTTTTCAGTTCTTTTAAAGTATTATAAATTGGTTATATATATATATATATATATATGTTAATTATTTTTTGTAGAGTTTTTTTCTACATATATTTTTTTTATTTTATTTATGAATTTTAATTTATATGTGTAGGTGTTGTCTTCAATTTTGTCAATTGCCTAAATTTGTAATTTGCTTAATTATATTTTAAAGTTACCAAAACTCAAATGAAAAAATTAAAAAAAAAAATCCCACAGAAACAAATCATAAAATTAACACAATATTCATTAATAAGAAAATAGAAATTGACAGTATAATTTGAAACTCTAGGCCGTTTGGAAACCATGAAGGGATGGAGATGTAAAAAAGAGAGGATTTGGAAAAAAAAAAAAAAATAATTAAAATATTTAACGAATTTGTTTATCGAAATCATGTAATCTTCAGGATATGGTGTGGATCGTTTTGTTGTTGGAAGGTTTTGATTAGGATGTGAAGAGAACAACTAATGAATTGGTTATCATTTTCCATCCGGTTATGAGATTGTCGGAGTTTGTGGGGCAGAAAATGGGAAGAAAAGGATATATTTATCTTTTTGTATTTTGTTTTTTTATTTAATTAAGTTATAAAGTGTAAAATTTTCATTTGTTTCTATCAGCATTTTTTTTTACGACATGTCAACATGTGTATTTTACATTCTAGAACCCGATTCTGAATTGTGGATTAAGGTGATAATTAATTTTATTCTATAGAAGTTTAGGAGGTCAACTGGTCATGTCAAGTATATTAAGAGAAGAAATATGACGTTCTTAAAAGTTTAAAAAGACAATAAATATTTTAGGATAAGTCGGAAGGATTACATATGTAATTAGGAGATGGAAACTTATACGTGGATGCACTGTTCGATTCACTTTTGCTCATTCATGAACTTAATTACGTCATTAAAATGGTAATGCTACTAGGTAACTTCAGTTTGAGCTACTTTACACCAGAACCTCTTTTATTAAACTTTACACCAGAATTGTAGTGACATTTGTTCAAATTTCAAATGCAACCTGTAACACTATATTAAATTAATATTAATTCATCGATTAAAAAGTTGAGCAGGAATTTCACTTTTATACTTTGGATCTTATATGAAATCGGGTCCATAAAACTGTAAAATATCTATACATCTAGAAGCCTTTTTTAAGAAAGGAAAAAAACCTATTTTGGGACAACATATTGTCTGATAAATATTGCTGTTAGGTGAAAAAAAAAGGCACACATATATATTTTGCATAGAGTTGGGATGGTTTAAAATGGCGACAATTATTAGGCATGTTTCTATATTAAATTCAAGTTTGTTGCGTATGCTACGATTTAAAGTCAAAATTGCTATTTTAAGCAATTGAAAATCGCTAACTGAACCTTAACTAGTGTACACATATTTGAAGTTGGAAGACCTCAGTTTATTATTTATGAACTATTCTACCTAATACATAAGCTAATATATTAGATTATACAATAATTTTACTAATTTTAAAATAAAATCTTATACTTTGAGTTATCCTTCTACTTGAAATGTGTATTAAAGAAATTATCAGAATTTGAACCCCACACTTTCTTGTCTAATTAAAATTTTTTAATTAATTAATGCATGTAAAAATATTTTTTGACCTAAAAATTTAAGATAATATCTAGCTAGTAAGGATATGGTTAAGGATATTATTAGGATTAATGTTAGGAGCCTTAGTTCTATGTTTTTGTTATACACTTATAACGAAGTGATTACTTATTGATGACATAATGGAAAATTTCCTAGCAAGTGAGACTTTTGGACAAATATAAAGTCAATACTAAGCCCGAATAGGTTGGATAGCCGAACCCTCATGGCTGAGTCAACAGCACCCGGATCTAATAAAGCTGAAAAATCCGGTATTAAGCAGATTACAATCCTTCCATAACAAGAATACTATATCTTAAATAAGATAATTTTCTCTTACTTGCCTATTAAGAAGTCTGAATCTTATTCAGTATAGAATTCTAAAAAGGTACTATACTACCTCAATTAGGAATCATTCATATTGGTTAACAAGAATATCAATCATAATTTACTTATATTAGCTTAGAGTTAATATAAATACCTTCTACCTCAAAAGGTGAAGGGGACTCTCCTATTATTTTTTACTCTATTGCTTTTTGATCCGTTACTGACTTGAGTATCGGAGTATATTTATTTTATTTTGTAAGTGCTGATATAGCCTTCCTCAATACAAGAAACCTCTTAACGGGTATGGATTTTTTACACAATTCATCAATTATGTTATAATTAATCCCTATCTCTTGTACTGTATATACTTGTGACTATTAATGAGAATATTTAGCTCATAACAATTTCTTTCATGGCATGAGTTACAAAAGGTTTAAACACCACTTTTTATTCATTATGTTGATCCATCATTATTTCTTTCTCATTTTGTCCCAGCTACGAAATACCTTCCAGACATTCAAAACCGGTCTCCACTATTGAAAATGAAGAGCTAAGTATGATAAATATGCTATCCAAAAATTACAGTAACGGTTCAAACTCCAAAAAACATGATTTCATATAACTGGTCAATGACGACGAAAGCTGAGTTTTTGTTTTTCCTAGTTTTTTTTTTTTTTTTTTTTTTAAATTTTATTTTGATAGAAGTAATCCTTATGACTAATCTTTATCTCTTAATACTATATATATTTGTGACTATTAATGAAAATATTTGCTTTATATTAATTTCGTTCAATTTCACATGGTTCACCCTATGAATTGCTTTGAGATGGATTTTTTTCTTTTTTCATGGTCTAAGGAAACTTTTATATGGATTCGGTCCGCATAAATTTTTTCAATGAAAAACAAAAAACATATATACTCGTGTTTCTCGTAGCAAAAGTGACTGATTTTATATATGACACGCTGATGATGTTTGATTCATTTGAACTTTTTGTATGTAGGATGCTTTGATGAATGATTTTTAATAAAGAAATTACCTTTCTTGATAAACAATTTAATGCTAATCAACTTTAATTAAGATCTTGAAGGTAGCTTTCGTCTTTGTATACGTTTATATTAATTTATTAGTTTATGGTAATACATCATTACCTATAAATAGGCATATTAACAATAAAAAATTCCCTAACATTCCAAAATGGCGACCTATAGTGATACCTTAGGGTCACATATTTAACATATATATCATATGACTCATCAAATTCCATCCTAATCACATTTCAATTCAAACACTACTACAAATTACTTAGTTGGTATTCTGATGCTAGAAGCTTCATTTCATTATGCAATTAAAATATTATACACTAATCCTTAAAGCATGCATTTAAGAATCCTTTGTCACAACACATGGTCTGTTTTCATTCGACTAGACGCCCTTTTCGAGCAAACATTCAACGACCCACTACCCATCTTCGGCTGCATAATCATGATTTTTTATGTATGTATTCAATTAACTATTTTAAGGTATTCGCTTCAATAATAACAATAACTTTGTTTATTTTAAGTTATGTGTTCGGTTCTTGATATATGTATAAATATTAACTGGAAGAGGAGCATCTCTAAATTGATCATCCCGAACTAATTAATCAAATTCCTATAAAAAAATTTGTTGTAAAAAAATAGCAGTAATATATGTGTTGCATGAAAATAAAAACTGAAACGGAAAACGAATATGGAAAATAATGTTTTTAAAAGTTATAGGATACAAAAAAACTTTTAAATAATAAAAATATACAAATATATTGATAAATTTTAGAATTATAAAATGCTTTTCTCTCTCTATATATATAAGTTAAGTTACATATTTGGAAGAAAATAAAATTTTAATTTTTTATATTCTCAAAAATGGATTTTCAAGTTTTTAAAATTATAGATTTGTGATCCAAAACGTTTCATACAAAATTCTCAAGAGTTTCAGTTTCCAAACTGTTTCAAAAACATGTAGCGATTTAAAGACAATTTTTTTTGTGCAACATAGGCAACAATAGTAACATTACATAAGATTTTTTTTTTTTTTTTCCTGCAAAATGCATTCAATACTTCAATGCAAAAGTTATGAAATAAATTTTCATAATTTTTTCTTTTTGCTGCAAGTGTATAGTAGTGGATCCACAAACCAAAAATAGTATATAAATATCAAATAATCTGTAACAAAAAATATGAGCTAATAGCTAACGTGAGAAAATTGATTTTATTACTTCTAATACAATGCATTGCAAATATATATTTTATGGCTCAAAATATATATGTCCAATTTATCAATCTTGGAGTTGAATTTCTTAACCATTCAATCTAAAAACACACACAACGTATAGAAATATATTAAATTCAAAAGTTTCAGAAAAGTATATGATTTCAAAAACATCTAAACAAGGAAACTGAAAAATTCTAATGAGTTTAAATTTAGAGGCATTCTTTTATATCAACATAAACAAGCGACATTTCAATTAAGATTCTAACGGCTCTCCTTATATAATGGTTATTCATACCTTTGAAGAAACTAACTCATTCGTCAGAGTTCACGAAAATTCCACTAATAGCAAGATAATCGTGATACGAGTAATGAGATAGCGTCACTAGTTTATTAGTATAATTAACGAGTACTAAAGGTAAGAATGATATTATAATATAATAATATGGAATTAAGGGAAGGTTGGTGCTTAATTGAAAACACAAATTTGTGTACGGAATATAAGATGGAAAGAGTAGAAACAGTTGTTCCATGATGATTGGATAAAGAAAAGGTAGTGAGAGAACAGTTGGAGTGAAGACATAGGATGGAAGGAAGAGAAGATTTCCATATCAAGGAAACTGATACGAAAAGCACTAATACTGATGACTTCATCATATCATGTCTTTAGTTATTTTGAGAAACAGGAAAAAAAAAGTGTTTGATTGAGGAGGGTATATAAGGGGAACTTCCCATATGTAGAATTTGTCATAAAATTTGGAGACAAGCTTAATTAAATAGGTATAGTGAGAGAAAGAGAAACTCAAGAATGATGAGTCGGAGAGTAGGCGAGCAAGGGTGGAGGAAAGGTCCTTGGACTCCTCAAGAAGATAAATTACTTTCTGAATATGTCAATTTGCATGGTGAGGGAAGATGGAGCTCTGTGGCTAGGTGTGCAGGTATACATATATGCATATATGTCAACTTATACTCGAGAGCCACTTCAAGGCTCCGGGTGCACCCACCCAACTGCAAGAAAAAACCCCTAGTAGGGGCTGCAGCAAGGGGAGCACCGGTTTTTGCCCTCTAAGATTCATATATATTCACCTATTGTTATTAGAATCTCACCTACCAGCTTAAATTGACTTATTAGCTAATTTGATCATTTTTTTATACGTTATTAACATTTTTGAACTAGAGACGCACTTACCAGTTTAAATTTTTGGTTTCATTAGGTAGTTATTTGATATTTGATGACATGATGCAAGAAAAGAGAAGCATGAGTGGAAATTAGAAAGTAAGCAGAATATTGTGTATAGGTGCACCAATTAAAGCTTGACTAGAGCATAGTTAATAAAGACACTATATAGTATATGGTTTTAATATTTGATGTGTATAATCAATTAGGTTGACTTTAATTAAATGAAACCCAATGGCAGGTTTGAACAGGAGTGGAAAGAGTTGCAGGCTGAGATGGGTAAATTACTTGAGGCCTGGCCTTAAAAGAGGCCAATTAACTCCACAAGAGGAAGGCATCATCATTGAGCTCCATGCTCTTTGGGGCAACAAGTAATTAATACTGCAACTCTCTCTCTTGCTAATTTTTTTTTTTTTAATCTGAATTATCAGTTAATTAATTCTGATTAAATTTTGATATATGTGATAAGGTGGTCAACTATAGCAAGGTATTTGCCTGGTAGAACGGACAATGAAATAAAGAACTACTGGAGAACCCATTTCAAGACGAAGGAGAAATCATCAAAGAAAAAAGAAACACTCGTTAAATCTCAATTTCTTAATCAGAAACTGCAGGAGCAGCAGGATCAGCCAATGGATGATGATAATGTACCTGATCATGATCAGGCAGAAGCAAAGCAGGAGAAGAATTTAGTATCCATGTATCCAACCGTAGGTGATCAATGCTGGCCTGTTATGAATCAAGATGTGGGATATTGGGCAGATTATGTGATGGATGATAATGTAGTATGGGGTGGATTGTGGAATCTTGATTAACCAAAACAATTACTAGCTAGTAATTGCTACTGGAGGCTACATTAATTATATTTCCTAAGAATATTATTTATGGGGAAAATAAATCATGTGTTCTGATTTTGTAACCCATTGGTTTGTACACATGTGTAGTGCTTGCAACATTAATATTGGTATTGGAAGATTAATAATAACAATGACTGTTGTAACATTTATATTATGATTTTAACGTATGGGAATTCGTGGTTTTTATATATAACGGTTTTCCTTTGAGATTGGTCTCAACAGTGAAGTAAAGAAGTGATTATTGTTTCACCACCGCATACGTCCAATATCTACTGCTATTTTTAGAGTTCCATAAATACATTTATCTTTTAAGTTCTTCTTCTTACGAAACCATTTGATCTAAAAGTAAGGCCCCAATCATAGTTTTTATTATTACCTCTGACACGTCCGCATATGCGAATACCCCTTGGACTTGAAACGTGTACAACACAGGCCCATCTTACCATGGGTTGAATTTTAATCGACAAATGGAGTTGCCAAGATTTGAATCCTCAATCTCTAGGTCTAAGCAGCTCTGATACCATGTTATGGAACCAATTGACCTAAAAACTTAAGTTGATAGGTAAGACCCAATCATAACTTTTATTATTTTCTCTGATAATTCTATGGCTTTATACATATGATACATATGTGTGAATACATGCAAATTTGTTTTCAACATGAGCATTAGACTTATTGGGCGGGTTAGGCCATACATTAATTAAATTTAGGTGGTTGGTTTTATAGTTTTAAGTTCAATGACTACATAACAATACATATAAAAAAAAACATTATAAACATGTTACTATTTTTTTTAAAAAAAAAATCTAATTTCTTAAAAATAGAATGACTAATTGGTGTGATACTCTGATGACTTCTTGGTTGTCCTATAACGCAAAGATAAATTTATATATCATATGATAGCTTTTGATTATTTAAAAGAGTTTATTCAAAAAATTTTAGATGAATTTTGGATTGAGGGGAAGAGTTTGCTGAACACAAAAAGATAAGTAATTATTTAACCCTTCAAATTATCAATATATTTTTTTATGGAATTAATCAATAATCTAGAAAGTAACTTTTACATATATTGACGAACCATTAACATTATTTTAGGAAAAAAAAAGAAAAATTTTTTTTTCAAATTCCAAGTTAATATAGCAAACTCCAGGGATCTTGGATAAACCCATCGAATCTTGGTCTGGGCCCAAAATATTAAAGCCTGAAACTGAAACGTATTAGCCAATAAGAAAAACAAATGGCCCAAACTCCAGGGATCGGACAAACCCATCGAATCTTGGTCTGGGCCCAAAATATTAAAGCCTGAAACTGAAACGTAATAAGAAAAACAAATGGCCCATGCAGGTCTCGAACCTGCGACCTTCGCGTTATTAGCACGACGCTCTAACCAGCTGAGCTAATAGGCCAGATGATGTACTTTTCTCAATTCTTTTATAAAACTTTTAAACAATTGTAAATGGATAAGACTAAGACTGCAAAAGTATTTAGTAGGTTGCAGAGCCAGGAAACATGGTGGAACATCGAGCATGAATAATTTAACGGCAAGTGAAGTAGCTGGTCTCGGGGTTGGGGCTTTGCTTCTTGCTTTCTCCATTGCTGCCCCCAAAATTGATTCTTTCATCTCTTCTTCTCAGAGAAGGTACATACGTTTATACTCTTCCTTTCTATTTCTGCTTCTATTATCAATGATTTCAGTTCAGATTTTTTCTTTAATTGTTCACTCTCATTGTCAGCATTTCAGCTGTGGGAATTCATTTTTTTCTTTATTTGAATCGCACTTTGCTTTGAACAAGAAAGGTTTGATATGCGAATTTGTTGAAATCCTGCTTAATTATGTACAATCCACTGCCAATTCTAGAGTGATGAATCAATTCGATTGATTCCATACTATGGTGACCATGTCTTTATCGTTTGAGATCAATAATTTGCCTTCTTTTAGTTAGATCCATATATGAAAAATGTCAAATCAGTGACAAAGCATTCTTAATTTCTTACTATTGTGTTTGGTCCTTACTTCAATAAGATGATTCTTTTCAATTGGATTTGAAATATGCATGCACACAAATGCTCTGCATCCGTTTATTACGTTATGCTTTCACTTGCACAATAGTTAAAATTAATTTGCAACATTTTTCGCAACAAAGAACACAAACACAAACACACATTTAGAGAATTGAAATTTATACAAATTTCATCATTGGTTGTCAATTAGATGTTCCTATTTGAATTTCAAATTCTTGTCCTGATATTTGTAACCATGTTATAGAAGGAATAATGCTTGTGCGATGCTGCTGTTCAAACTTGAATGTTGCTTATATGTTGCCAACTCTTTGAATCTGCAGCTCTTTGGGGATGTGCAAGAAATGCGGGGATCTGAGGATGATAGCATGCTCAAAGTGCAAGGGAATTGGATTGGTCAGTGAAGACGGACCATTAAAATTTACCATAATGGATGACTTGTATCAGTCCTTAGGCGGGGAACCAAAAGCGAAGACGTTGAGATGCAGACAGTGTCAAGCTCGAGGTCGCTTCTCTTGTCCTGATTGCTCTGAAGCATCATCATCATCATCAGTTTAAATTCCTATTTAATTTTGTAAGAAGTCAGTAACATATAGCACGGTGCCTGTGCCAGAACTTGGTTACATATAATATATTCCTGCTTCTTGGTTGAAAAGCAAAGAAATCCATAACTCTCTTCCTGTTAGTCTATCAGATATAGTGATCCTGTCACTTCTATTTTAGCTGTGTCACAAATGTTACCTAGAAAACTATGACGGATTATGTGGAGTCAGGACCGAAACTCTAAGGACTGCGTTTCAAGTGGTGCAAATTGCAGCTCTCTTAGACCAAGTCACCAGCGGAGTTCGGCCACAACTCCAAGCCACCCCTAAAAACCAGCCCCGCTTCCAACGAATCAAAACCTTGTGTGACTCATCCAATTTGTTATTCCAATATGGTGATGAAATGTGACATTGTAAAGTTCATAGCCCTTGAACCAATTGATGGTACCCAGTGATCTCCAGATACAAGGGTGAGGTGCCAGTACGGTGGTGTATGAGTTTGACAAGTTGGTGAAATGATAAATGTGAAGTGTCAATTACTGTGGCTTTATTAGATGATTCTTGAGCAATTTAATTACCAAGATAATGAGTATGACTAAGAGACATAAAAGAAAGAAAGCAAAGAGCATCTTTGAAAGTTAAGGGGTTGGGATTTAGTTTAATTGGCATCCTTCTTTCAAAGGAAAGGATTAGAATGGCATCTATATATCTGGGTAAAGTGGTACATGTTGTTTTGTCTTATATTATCTATAGTACAATATTTCAAATCTGTCCCTCAGAACATTTTGATATGTGGTTCAGTATTGAATAAAAAACAATGGTTAGGCTTATAGTTCGTCTTTCTAATCAATGCCTATATCTAGTCTGAATCATGAATCAATTTACAATCCAATTTTCAATTCAAACAGTCTTCCAACTTCTCTTTATTAACTGATCTATGATATTCAAATGGAAGTTTTCATGCTTATATTTGTACTGTGAACTGCCAATTTTTGTGTGGTTCGGTCAAAATTATTTTTGAAATTGATTAAATTGTCAAAAGTGTTTATTGCAATCAAACTATTGTATAAGTTTATTTCAAAATATTAATAAAATGTTCAATAAGGTTCCAAAGAGTTTTAGATCGTTTAATTTAATTTAGAAACCTTGAGTTCGATTGAGGACTAATGTATGTAACAACTTTATTTGATGAAGCTCAAACCGAATAGTTGGATTCCAATAAAATAAAAGTAAAAATATTTCAAACTCAAATAAGTTAAATCTTGAAATGGAAAAAGTTTTGGGTCAACTTCAGCTAGTATACTAACCTACAGATTTTTTTCCCTGAACTAATTGGTCCTTGCATATATAAGAATGGGACGTAATCTAATAATTATATACACATCATGTGTTGATTTTATTATAACATATGTATCGATTAATCCTCTTTACGTTTTATTAGATGATTGTTTGTGGTTTTCTAAGAATACTAGTGTAGTTTTCATTTTTGTTAAACGGATTATAAATAATGTAGGTCACATCTTAACTTAATTAATTTATTCAAAAATATTTAGTAGTATACTAAATAATGTTTTTGTTGTCAAAACTTTTTATATTTTTGTAACGATTTTCTTAGCTTGATATTCAATTAATATTTATTACATATACTAGAGGACAAAATGGAAGACCAATAGAGGATAATTGTAATGATACAATAGTAGAACGACATTAATACAGAAAAAAAGATGGAATTACTGTATGGTTCGGTAAATTAAACATTTGGGGTGTTATGATAAAATAGCTATCAGAAAGAATAAAATTCTCCACAAAATGCATTAAAAAAAAAAAAAAAGTAAAAGTTCAATCTCAATAACAGTAAATGCAAAAATTGATGGGTTGAATAAAGTGATGACCTAATAAGACTAAAAAGTAAAAGAGGGGTTAAATAGAAAAAACGAATGTCAAATCATATTAAAATTTATAATAAATCAAACCGTACAATGACAGTGTCCAATAATTGCACAGTGGCTTTAAGAAGCACGCTTCCGACAAGCGTCAACCTCTGCCCACGGAAAAATCCGAAATGATGCTCCCTCTGTCTCATCCATCCACGTGTCCCACCTAGGGTAAGTCACTGTTCAGATACGCCGTAACAGTGAGTGTACGATCGCTGCCTCACCTGGCACTATTTATCATACCCAATAAAAGACTTCCACGTATGCGCTGTAACAGTTTAACTATTTGACAGCAGCCCGTTTGCCAAAGTTTGGACTTCATAGCTTTGGAAAGGTAACAGTAAGATGTGAATTTCTTCAATATTATAATATAACAGATCTGTGTGTTAATTATGTCATCCCTTCTTCCTAATGACCGAAAGTCAATACTCACTCTTGATTTACACTAGCCGGTTGCCGAGCTTGCAAAGGTAACCGACTCAATTTATGCCAGTTGAGATATATGTCAAATTTGCAATCGAAATCTGTTTTCCTATTGGAATTTATCTCCTAAGTGACTATATCTTAAGAGGAAATTCAACCTATAACTACTCCACTAATATAAAAGGAATTCTCTCCACAGGTTTGAGAACATCTTATTTTATTTCTTTTGAGTTAATTATACACAGTTACTTGTTTAGACATCAAAATATGTTTTACTCTATTCCTATTTTGTAGGTATTCGGGTCGAATAGGAATAAGAAGATCTGGTAGAACATAAACTAGATTATTATCATAATCTAATAAGTATATGTTGAACAATTTACTAATTTTTATATTTTTACGTATTACACTAGTCAGTTCATAAATATATTTTAAGGCACTTAAGTCTTGTCTTAATAAAATCTTTACTTCGTTTTTTTATTTATGCTTATGAACATCCTAGTTATAAGTGAAAACTTATCTTTTAGTTTTCAAATTTAATTAAAGTTTTTTCTAATAAAAGTTTTGTAGTATATGCACATGCACTAATATTTCTATATACTTATATATATTAGTTATAAAAATAAAAAAATATTGCTATTATTTATTTTCTTTAACATATATCGTCATTTTGTTGTTAGTTTAACATGATTAACTAGTAATAAAAGTTATTATAAATCTTGATAATTTTTTTTTAAATAATATCTTTTTGTTTATTAATGTTATTCACAAGGTAAATTGGAGATGAAAAGTTTGAAATTATAATCTTATATAATTCTACTCCTAATTTTATATTTTTTGAAATATTTTTTTGTTTAGTTATTTTAATTAAACAAGTTCTATGTCAATAGAGTTTAGTTCTATAATTATATAAAATTTAATAAATTAATTAATCAGTATTAATAATATTAGGATTATAATATAAAATAAAAAAGATGATATATTTTACGATTATAGAATAGAATAAAATGTAATTTTTATTATTAATTTAATTTGACTATTGACTCCACTAAAAGAACTAAATAGTTGACAATGATAAAACTTAGGAATTATGTAATTATCACATAGAATGATTAGTATAATATGTAAAACCATAGCTAATAACAAATTGTTTACCCATAAATATAATATCAAATTAAAATGATAACTTATTATAATAATGAATAATAGAAATTAAATGGGTATTGAACAATTTAGGTTGGGGTATTGTTTAGGCGAAAATGGTAGACGAAGAAACATAATTGACACAAAAAAAAAATAAATGGAAAACAACTATATCTTGTTTGGACCACTTTCATAAATGGGATGATTATACATCCCTATAGCTTGCTTAATTTGGTAATGAATTATTAAACAATAAACTTGACTAAACTTTCCATAATGTCCAAATGTGTTATTATGTGTAAATGCATGTTTTGTCTTATAAATCAAGCAATTAATTGTGCAAATTTCTTTAGCATAATTTCCATCTCCTTTCCACCTAAGAATTGTGCCATTTATAGTTTTCATAAACCTAAGCATTTTCTTTATGTAGTGGGTATAATATAGTGCATGCATCACTAGAGTCACAACTGAAAATGATCCTCAACTGTTATTATTAATTTAGACTATATTGAATTTGCCATTTTTCCTACTGGCAACTCAATAATGAATTTTTTTGGAAGTAGAATTTAATTATTTTTTTTTAAATCTCACTTTACTGCCTCTTAATATCTATTTTGGCAACATTACCTATTTCAATATGGAATTCTTGGTGAAAATAAGCATCTCTCTAGCTAAGGTTTCCATAATTATAAGATAATTAAAATCAAATTTGATGATGATATTTAATTAATGTTACTTAACGTGCTAAGCTTTTTTTGTTTGCGTTCAAATTGTTTGTCAAATTTAATTTAATTATCAACAACTTAATTAAGAATCGTACGCCACTTAAATACCAATTTTAGGCAGCTAATTTTTGGAGAGAGATAGCGTAGGAAAAAAAATATAATAAATCTCCGAAGTAGTAATTAGTAGATAATTAATATATGTGTATCTATTATCTAGTCTGATAAATTTTTTTTTTTCATAATATATAATTTTAATATCTAGACTTTTAAACTTCTAAATTAACTTTTCTTGAAATTGGAAGTTTCATATATTGATTTCTAAAGATTAATTGCACTTAATTGCTAAATATTGACGGAAAATTATAGTGAGAGTCAACATTGTTCAAGTTGTTATTACTCTAATTGCATCTTAATTTCTATATATGAACATGAATTCATCATATTGCTGCTTTATTCTTTTGACATAATGTGATATAAGCATTGGTCTAGAAGAAAAGTGATCGCATCCTAATTCATTTTACTTTAGTACCGCCGAGTAAATTTTGCCACCCACGCTGCTTATCATGAGATATTTGGTATGCCAGGCGTATTGTAAATTTTCTCTCGTATTATTGCTGCCAGTTTAAGTTTTTAAAACATCTCGATGTTGAATCTAGAAACTGTAGAGTTTTATTCATAATTGTTCGTTCCAAATAGGCTTAGAAGTATACTAGAAGGGGATGAATTTGCACATAGATTTATACAGATATGGACTAACTGTCACACTCTTGTCTCCAAGTAATTGAGATTTTCCACTACAACCCCTTCAACGGTAGGAATTACACTAAGTGATCTTTCTTCTGTCCAAAATCTGGATTATTAATCCTGCTTCGGTCTAGGATTAAAACAGTGATCCTTCTTCGGTCTAAGATCGAGACACCCAGTGCTTTTTGCAAGTTCATACTAAACTTTTACAACAGTTGTTTTTCAAATATCAACAACTAAACTTTTACAAAACTTTGTTGATGAAATTATAACAATAAAGCTCCCCTTCACACTAATATCCCTTACTGTGATCTTACAATTCACTCAAAATATTTGATTTGAAAGAGTATGAATTACTTTGATGAAAACTTGAATTTCTTTCAATTGCTCTCTTTGAAGTTTGTTGGAAAGTCTACTCAAGAATGCTTTGAATGTATTGAATGTTTTGCAAATTGTATTTCCAAGTTGAAATGTTTACAATTGTCTTCTATTTATTGGCATTGGAGAGGTGGTTTGGAGAAGATATTCAAATTCTGTTCATATCTCTGAAACTAGTCGTTGTACAGTATTAAGCCTTCTGAAACTTTAATTCTGATTTTCTTCGGGTCTCTGAAACTAGCTCTTACACAGTGTTTAGCCCTATGAAGACTTGTAATGAACTTTCTTCAGCTCTCTAAATGTGGCCGTTATACAATATTTAGGACTCTGAATATTTGAACTTGTCTTTTTCAGATCTCTGAATGTGACCGTTTATACAGTGTTTACACCTCTGAAGATATGTAATAGAATCCCTTAAGTTTTCAGCCTCCTAAAGGAATATTTATTTTATTACTCAAAATTTTTATCCTTTTTTTGTATTATCCTTCCATTGTCCTTATTGAAAATATTCACCTGTATACTTTGTTTAATTAATTAAAAATAAAATTGCTTTTATTTTTAATTAATTATCGAAGGATTTATTTAATTTTATTCTTTTCAAATATAAAATTGTTTTCATCAAAATAAGGTTCAACAATAATGTTAACAATGACTCAAATCTTGGTATTTTGATTTTGGTGCGAGGCACAATAAAAATCTACAATTTCATCTTTCGGCTTTCAAGTTATAAAGAATATTTATAGTTTGCAATTGGTACGAGATCCCCTTGAGATTTCAAACGAGACATGGAAAATATGTCCTCTACGGGTATTCATGATGCAAACCCACAAGAAAATGATGTGAAACTCCACAACGAGATTTGAATTTCCAAGAAAGTTGATTAATGGATCAGAGTCAAATAGACAAAAACCCTTGCAAATTAGAATTGCAAAGACCCATCTTCGGTCTCAAACAATTAGGAAGTAAATCTGATTGTCATGTTGCGATGCCCTAAAGAACACAAAGCGAAATCTCAAGATAATAACACGATTGATAAATTTCATGAAATTTCTTATAACTTGTGTTTTATGAGATTTAATTATTATCAAAAGAAATAAAACAAAAAAAAAAAGAAAGATTAAAATAGCTGAAACATTAAATACTAAGAGATAAGATACTGAAATACCCCTAATGTTATTAGAGAAGTTGGAGTTTATCACTTGTATTTAAAAGGCTCGATTATAAGACCCTAAGATTTTGTAAAGGTGCAATTTTAGTGAATTCTATGGAGCTTTATAACTTGATCTCATTAGTCCGATACAAATAGCCACATAGAACAATGACTGGATTAAGTGAACTACACAATAGAGGACACGTGGAGGATGACAGACTTAGGGTATCCAAAACTACACCTTCTTCGGAGTTTTATTATTATTATTACCGTGCATGAATCATATTCAATTTCAATTCATCAGGACATACATGAAAAAACCAAAAACTTATTCTGTTACAAAAGATTTAAATATAAAAAGAATATCTCCAAGATAGAGCTGGGAAACCTTAAGAACACATATTGAAATTGCTTAGGCATTAGTTATGCTTATTCGCTTTTTGAACAATTGATTATAAAGAAAGTATAGCAATGGAGATGGAGGATGATGTTCCAAAATAGTCAAAGTTCATAGGACAAAAAAGGATGGCCCAAAAATGCTAGCAATCGTGATTAAGATTGAAGAATGCATAAATCAGAATTCCTATCTACTTAGAGATTTATGTATATTGTGGTACACATATTTGTAGGGATGTCATCAATTAATTTCCTAATTAGATATATATTCGATATTCAACTTTATATAATGTATGCCCAAATTCAAACAAAGTTGCTTATATGAATATGTCCTAAGATTAATCAATTAACGCTTTGAAAATTCTAAAACAAACAGAGAGACTCAACACAGCTATACACACATCCTTTTAGCTTTTTTTTTTTTTTAAAAAAAAAAAAAAATACAGTAGTCAAATCTTTCATTTTTAAAAATATATTATAATGTCTCCGTCAACTTTAAAGCCCTCCATTTGATTAGGAATTATTTCATAATTAACTCAGAAAATATATCGCCATGGCTTTCAATTATATAACAAGCTTGTCTATCTAAAACCAGAACACAACACGCCTCTTAACTCTGGAAAACCTTTAATAATAGAAAGAGAAAAATAGAATAATTAAATTATAAGTAAATAAAAGTGGTTAATTTAATTATATCCAGTTATGTTTCGGTGATAAATGCATTTCTTTCTCATAGAAAGTCTAAGGTTTGAATTTCTATGTAAATATATATATATATATATATATATATATATATATATGTAATATCTCGTGCAAATACAATTTATTAATTTCATGAAGGTAATGGAGAAATGTATTATTTTTCAAATGAAACAATAAAAAATTCGAAAAAATTATAATAAAAAAAAAAAAAAATTGGAGATGCGGTAATACGTTTTATTAGAATCAATATTGGGATTGACTAGTATATATTCACTAAAATTGAGAAACTAGATAATTATGGTAAAAATATCTTTTTAACTTCTATCCAATCCATTGAATACTTATTGGTCTCTTTTACATCTTTCAAAATGATCCTTTTAATATATGTCTTATATTATTTTATACTCATTTCAACCAAAATTAACACCTTAAGATTTAAAAGGACCCATGAATTTGGCAAATTTTGGTTGATGTAAGCCGAAAATGATATTGAAAAAGGTCTAATTGGCATTCATTAAATAAAACATGGATCAAATAGGCATTCAATGGAAAAAAAAACCGAGAATAAAAAGAACAAGGTTGAAAGAACAGAAGTCAAATAAGCATTTAGTCAGGGTCAAAAAGATATTTTGTCAAAAAAATTATTTATTATTTGTTACGTAACTTTTGGATAAGAGATTTGTGATGTGTGATTGGTAGAAAATAATTCACATGTCAATTATGTTATAAGGCATAATAAATAACAATATGTGTGTCGTGTTAGTATGTGATGAAGACTTAATGTCTTCATAAAAATGGAGGAGTATATGGTTGAAGAATAAATTAATAGGATGTTTGGTCTTCACGATTCTTTCTTTCTTTCTTTTATAAAAATGATGCTTTAATTTCAGCTTCATGAATGTTTTTTTGTGTTGAAGGTATTGGCTACAAAAGTTGGTCTACAAAAGTTGGACATTTTCAAAAAAGTTATGTATATTGATACCTATGTGATAAGATTTATGTCTTCAACATTTAACATAACAAAAGATTCCAATAAAATACCATATCTTTTTTTTTTTTTTTTCATACTATTCTTTGTCAATTAGTCATTATATACAAATATACTCTCCGTTAGTATTTAATTATAATTGGTGCATTCATACCAAATTCTTTTTTATAATCAATTACTTTTATCTATCTAGCTATAACTTAGCGGCTCAGACATCTCTTTCCAATTGATATATCCAAAATTCAAGTCCCATTAAAACTAAATATTTCATTCTTAATAAACATGAGAGTTATATATGTATATATATATATACATACTCCCTTAATTATAAAATGAGATTTGTAATTTTTTAATATACCCTAAAAGGGCATGCAACAACCCTTGTTCCTAATGTATTTTCAAGAAGTATCATACTTCTTGGAGTGTTTTAAAATTTTTCGTTTCTTCATATATTTCATAACTATTGAAAACATATATAATTTCAATAGACGTCATACTCATTTTTGTACTATTATTATTTTTTTGGGGGGATAAAATTTTACTATGTAAATTCACATTTAAAAAAAAAAATTACACGAAGAAAATTCGTGTGATGCTCAATTATTCAGAAAACAAACAAACATTTTTACAAATAATTTTTATGAATTCTCAAATTTGATATCGACAGCTTCATTCACATCTTCATATATGGCTACAACATAATATTCGTGGATAAATGTTATTTTTTTCTTATAAACAAAATAGTTTATATTTTACATCAAAAAATTTTCTAGTTGAATAAAGAAATAAAATTCAAAAAAGTAAGATCAAACGAAGACCTGAATCCAATATGAAACTGACACGTGCGAATCCATTTCAAGGTTGGTGACGACCATCTATAATATCAAGGAGCATAAAATTACATACATTGAAACCAATTATTCATCACCACTCTACACTACAGCGAGTGCACTCACATCTCTCAATATCACTGATCCATAAGTTGACACCTAAGCAAGAGAAGCGCGTGTATACAGAATCGGAAAGAGAGAGAGAGGCACCAAAGAACAGATAAAAATAACCAGAAAGTTACATGGAACTAGAAAGAAAGAAAGAAAGAAGAACCAACCCTAGCTAGCTCCATCTCACTCCTCCAAATGATGTTAGATTGAGAGCTGTGAGGTTAAAAAAATTGAAAGCAGACAACAAAAAGGAGAAAATCCATTCTCTCTCCTTCTAGGGTTTTCTAATTTTCTTCAAAGTTTCCAACTTTAATTCTCTTCTTCTTCTATTTTATTTGTTTTTTTTTTTTTTTTTTCATGTTTTTGGTTGCATTTTGAGTTCTGACTACACAAAGATCAACTTGTTTCTAATTGAGGTAGAAGAAGACATGTTTATATCATATAAAGATAATAAATTTAAAAAGGAAATTGGAATTAGAGAAGTCTGATTTTTTCATTTATTTGTGGTTTATTATAATTAAGATAAAAGGAGGAAAAATGGGAAGAGGCAGAGTGGAGCTGAAGAGGATAGAGAACAAGATAAACAGACAGGTAACATTTGCAAAGAGGAGAAATGGGTTGTTGAAGAAAGCTTATGAGCTTTCTGTGCTCTGTGATGCTGAAGTTGCTCTCATCATCTTCTCTAACCGTGGCAAGCTCTATGAATTCAGCAGCATCTCCAAGTATGATCTCTCGTTTTCACCCTCTTTTTGCTACTCATATTTGATTTGTAGGCGATCTGTTTGTTTTTAGTCCTCTGAGAAAAGCTTCTTCAACTCTTTCTGATCTGTGACAATTTTATGTGATATAAAAGGTTTAGAATTCACTGACCTTTATGTTTATTTGCTTTGGTTGTGATTTTGATGTGTAATTTTAGGCTTTTGTGCCTGATTTGCTTTTTGATCAGTGAGATCTAAACCAAAATTAAGGACCTTATTGTTTGTGATCGTCAGCTGGGTTTGGGCTGATTGGTTGAGTACTAATTTTGATCAATATACCTAATTAATTAACTTCTCTATGTGTCTTCAACTTCTCCTCCTCATTTGATGAAAGAGACAGGATAAGATAAGTTAATTTGTTCATGCTTGATACCCTAGATGTTCTTGTAAAATCGGCTTTTTAATTACTTAACGTTTGATTTTGAGAAAACCCATATGTCAAATTTGATTTTGAGAAAACCCAGATGTCAAATTAGAGAGTGGAGGGGACCGAGGGGAGAGACTCACATAATCCCTGAGAACAATGTCATATCAGATGTAATCTTCTAGGTATACAAGGTTTTCTAGGGTTATTTCAATGAAGCAAAACTGTAGTTAATAAATATTAATTTAATCATAGCTTTCTCACCTCATTTGCAGGTCCTATGAAAAGAGGTGTTAAAATATACAATATTGGATATTGTTGACTTAATTGGATTTGATTGCTTCTTTATTTTAATTTTTTTTTAATCATGCTTCTTAATTTCCTACCACTAATTAATCTCATGCGGTAGTTTATAATCTATGTTTCGTTCCTTTTGCATGCAGATGCACTGAAGATTTTTTTTTTTTTTTTTCTTAAATTTGCATTTAACATCACACAGAAACAAAAGAAAATAAGATAACAACCGAAAGTTGAAAATTATAGTAAGAAATATTGAAATATCAAATGTTTTTTTTTTTTGAAGATGCCTAGTTTTAAGTATACGTACATTGTTTGTGAGAATAATAATAAAACTTATTTTTTTGAGCCTTACTTAGTTTAGTTTCTCATGTTAGTTTTTTTATACAGTACGAGAACCTTTTTAATCAAGTAGTGAAGAGTTTAAATTTAGGCAATTTCAAGTCTGTTATCACTTATAATGAGAAATGAGTATTCGTGTGTGAAAGATAATAATATCCCCTCTGATTATTTTTATACGACTTTTTAAAATTTAAAATTTGATAATTTTTATGTGACGTTTTATATTACATGTGCATAGTATTTTTTATAATGATTTTTCAAAATTTTCCTCATTTATAATAAGAGAGATGTTTATAGTTAATGTATATGAAGCCATAATTATTAAGAAGAAAACAAATTTTAGCAAAAAATAAATTTACCATTTTAATAATCTAATTAATATTTTATTAGTTTCAATTATATAAAATGACTTTAGAGGGACGGAGTAATAAAAGTTATCCTTGGACATTGCGTATCAATTTAACCTTTTATGTTAATTAATTTTTTAATAGATTCAAGGCATTTATATTTCGAAAGCAAAAGAGAAAAAGTTAAAGAAAAATAGAAATGTAGGCTAGTAAGGTTCCCTGATTTGACAAGAACATGTGTTCTCAACTTGTTAATTTCTAATCATGTCCGCTACTTATTCTTTACAGTTTGATTGGACAATTTTGATAGCGTCAATAACTTTATGTCTATGTTTGATATAGTCTACATCTTTCCCATAAGGTGTAAAAGTTCAACCGATCAACATACATTTTCACTGTGCATTACAATCTATATTCTATTATGATCATCATACAACTCTTTTTATTATACATTATTTGGTTGAGGTTTCAATTTGATGCGTGAGACATTAAGATAGTATATGATCTTAAACATTATGTAGGTTTATGTTGAGCTATTTTCCCGGACGGTGCGGTCAATTTTAACACACGAATCAAGTAACAAACAAAAATTTTGGTTGAGAGAATCATAAAATTCATAGATTCAATTGAAAATTTATTAACGTAACCACCAAAACTGTTATAAACTTCCAAGTATTACCACCAATGGCTATTTTAACCTAATATTATATTTTTAAAAAATCATAAATTAGAATCTTTTCCATTATGGCAAAATTGCATTCTATTTTTCAGAATCCAATTAACCCGCATTTTTTAGTTGGGGTCTTTTCTTTCTCTTTTCTTTTATTTTATTTGCATATATTAGAAATTGAGATTGGAGTGTAGCTTAGATAACTTGAGCTTTTCTTTTTTTTTTTTTAGAAGATAGACTTGAGTTCTTACCATTCAAGACGACTTTAATTGTTTTTTAGATTTATTATCTTAATATTTTTTCTATTAAATCTTTAATTTAGAATTTCGCAGAAGGTGTTAATTTTAGGGGGCCTAATATAACAAACCTTTTTGTAAAAATAATTTTTCTATTGTAGTGCTTCAAAAATTTCCCTTTTTTTTAAAAAAAAATATTTTTAGGGGTTTAGCATCTTATTTTAAGAAGACTTAATTTTAAACCTCCAGGTTGACGAGATATGACTTTATCACCAATACGTAATTAGATAAACATTTTCCTTAAATTCTTTGTAAATTTTCAAAATAAAAAGTAAATATTCGTACACTTTTCTTACTAGCTTAAATTTTTTAGTGGAATGTTTCTTTCACATATTATCATAATCTTTTAGATCAAGTAGTGAACTTCAAATCTAAAAGGCATATACGGCAATGTGCAAAAGTATTTAATACTGTTATTGAGTTTTTTTCTTACTTAACAGTTCAAGTATTTGTGTTGAATGGTTGGTTGACAATAAGACTGAATGTTGTTCGGAGAAATAACATTTACCACCATGTGTTTTCTGTTTATGTGTGTGTGTGTTTTTTTTTTTATTATTTTATAAGGAGATTTATGTTTTTGTGACACAGCTTCACTACAATTTGAAATCTTCTTTCAAGTGAAAATTCACTGAACTTTTACAAAATGTTAAATTGCAAACTGAATACTCAGTCACTCCTGTTGGTACTGAGTTTTAGGCATTTGATAGATCGTAGGTTAAACATATTATACATGGATCATGTCAATTTGTCTGATGAGTGATGTTTGGGGCTACCCTTATTTTCATTAACAACTTGCTCTATTTGCCTTAGTCACATGACTTCAATATTTATATAGCATAGTTTGAAACAAAATCCCATGCAACCTTATAGAATTTAATTCATATTTTTGTTTGGAAAATATTTGTAATACCAAATAACTTGGTAATATACTGATGAATTTATTTAGTCCGTAAACTTAACAAAGAGGGGAAGAGAAAAGAAAGGGTTTGAGGTATATCAGTAATTACATGATACATAAACAAAATGAATTGGATTTTCATAAAATCTGAAGCAATTTCATACCTTTTGTTTTCAAACAGTTGAAAAATAGTGAAAAAGAATTCTTTTTTTTTTCCAAATAAAAATAATACTTTTATTTTATTGGATTAGATCATGCCATCAAAGATGCTTACATTTTTTTTTTTTTTAAAGAATTGAGGTTGTATTAAGAAGACCTTGAGAAAATGTCAAGCAGAAAAAGTTACAAAATGAGAGGAAAAGGGTTTACAATAATGTCAGAAACTAAATAAGGCGAATGCCAATGCTTACACTTCAGATAGAATAAAGCTAAATGAATAATACCCATGTAAAAAACATCTTCAATGGGATAATCAGTGTAAAAAATTCTCTTATTTCGGGGTTTCCAAATTGAGAATCATCCACAAAGAGGTCCAAAACTCGGTTTAAAAGGATTCCTCAAACAATCCAACCTATTGAACAAAAAATCTCGGATTCGGAAAGGACTAGAGTTTAAGGTGCATTTGAATGAATCTATATGAGGTCAGGAGAGAGAGTCTGAGTTGTTGTAGCATTTGATAATTTTATTTAAATCTTTTAAATAAATGATATAACACAACAAAATAATATCCATTTGAACTTGTGTGATATGAAATGATAAAGGAGAGAGTAAAGATTAAAAGTTTCCATTTTCATAATCAAAATATCTGGTCTGGACTAGAAAATACATGAATCTGTGGGTTTCCTAATTGAAATTTCACAGTTTGATTTGAGATGGTAAACAATATTGCTTCCTCATTGTAGTGTTCAAGTTTTGATAGGGCATTTATACACATATGTGTGTCTTTTTGTCTTATGTTTCAGCATGCTCAAGACACTGGATAGGTACCAAAAGTGCAGCTATGGTGCAGTGGAAGTCAATAAACCTGCCAAAGAGCTAGAGGTATACTATTTGTTTTAAATAGGGGTGTCAATTCATGTTGTCGTGTAAATGATAATCGTATTAAACGGTTAGGATTATACCTGTACTCTAGTTTTAAATCCATAAGTCAGCCCTGGATGAATCCACAGCTTCAATGTGTATCTTGTTGAAGTAGTTATGCCTCTTATTTGCACTTGTATTTTTCTGTAAGCAGAGCAGCTACAGGGAGTACTTGAAACTGAAAGCTAGATGTGAATCCCTGCAAAGAACTCAGAGGTACATGAAAAACATGAATTACAGGCATATTCTTAAGGACAATTTCACTAATTTGTAAAATTTAACAAATTAATTGTAGATTAACACATTTTATTGATGCAGGAACCTTCTTGGGGAGGACTTGGGCCCTCTGAACAGCAAGGACCTTGAGCAACTGGAACGTCAGCTGGAGTCATCACTCAAGCAAGTTCGCTCCACTAAGGTATATTGATTATAACTCATTCCATGTTTGCATTTAGAATTCATTGAATTTGCATTTGTCTTTGAGGCTCAATTTTTGTGTGCAATCTTAGTTTATTGTTAGTAGAGATAATGATTTTTTTTAATCTAAAATGCTTTGCAGACCCAGTATATGCTTGACCAACTTTCTGATCTTCAAAGCAAGGTATTTGTAGGGTTTGTGACAAAAAAAAAATCATTTTGATGTTTTTTTTCCAACACTAACTAACTGCTGTCCGAGTACAGGAACACATGCTGCTGGAATCTAACAGAGCTTTACAAATCAAGGTAATGGTTAGGAAGAAATTTTATTATAGACCCTTCCTATTTACTTTTTAGTTTTCCAATATTCATTTTGCATATGTGATTGTTTTTCCATTGAAAGGTTCCATGTGGACTCGGACCATTATAAAATTTCTCATGCTTAGGTTTGCTTTACTGTCACTTGTTAGGTCCAAGAATATAAAGCACATTATTTCTTCAGACATTGTTGCTTTGCATTTAAAGAATCAAGTAGGAGTTGTTTCTGGCATGAATTCAAAAATGGCATTTCAATCACATAATTGAATCATATGCTTCTCTTCAGGAATTGAACCATTTCATATAGACCCTGATGATGATTAGAATCAATTTAGAATGCTTGCACTCAGTCAAGTTTTCTTACAATTCAAAATTGGAAACAAGAAAAATGCTAAAAGACCGTTTCTATCATACTTGTGACAATGCTCATCCACCATACGTAGCTCATCCATAGTTTCTAGGCAAAGTTCAACCAGCTTGCCTCGCATGGCCAAGCTGCCCTAAATCAATTTAGTTCACAATTTGGGATTTTTAGTCAAATTAGTCCAAGAATGAGACATCAACATATGATTCATAATTGTTTTTTTTAGTATGTGCCAAATTCTAATGCTGATGCCTGCTGTTTTGGGCTATGAAATTTGTCATATTTACATCTGCCTACATTCTTGTATGAGATATGTGGCTGAAAAGTTGATGTTGATCTAGCAGCTGGAAGAGATAAGTGCAAGAACCAACCTCCGAATATCTTGGGAGGGTGGTGAGCAAAGTATGTCCTATGGACAGCAGCAGCATCCTCAATCTCAGGAGTTATTCCAGCCTTTAGAGTGCAATCCCACTTTGCAAATTGGGTAAAATTTCCAACTCTATAAAACACCAAATTTATCTCCTTAATGCACCCTTAATCCCAATTGTATTTGGCAATTACAGGTACAACCCTGTAGGCTCAGACCAAATGACTGCTACAACTCATGCCCAGCAAGTCAATGGGTACATCCCAGGATGGATGCTCTGAGTTTTGTGCTTCAATAATTATTATTTTGTGTTTTGTTGTGGTCATAAGAAGACTAGGTGGCATCCTTTTGCTTCTCCCTCTGCTTTGCAATATGTAAATGATTTCAAGAGCATATATATGCACTTCAAATGAACATTTATGATAAAAAAAGAGAAAGAAATTGGACTGAATTTTAAGACTTTTTTGGAACCTTGTGTCATGAACAAAATGACCTGTAAGTTCATAAATGTTGCAAGAATTTGAAGAGATATTAATATCTCTACTTTTTAGCTAAACTTGTGGCTTTTCTTGCTAAGCATTTTGTTAATAATGTTTTCCATTTTGTTTTTGCATTATGATTTTTGACTTGTGCTCATTTATTGCGTGCTTAGTTTGATCTTCTGCTTAAATCAGTAACATAATCTGATGCTGAGATTCTTTAGAGGATGTGTCCATGTAACTGATTTCTGTATTATATTGAACATTTTCTTAATCATATAAAGTGATGCTTTACAACACGTTTATTCTTTATTATATTAGTTATTCGTATTACAAACGCACTTAATTCTTTATTATATTATTTAGTAATCTTACACTTAACGTATTGAATATCTTGTCGTTCATTCCTCAAATTTCTATTTTAGTTTAGACGAAAGAATTGCTGGGTAAAGAGGAAATGTGAGTTGACTTTTATAGAGGTTGCATACGTGTAAATTCTGTTTGTATTGTTGTATGTATCTGGTACGTTTCACACCTGAGAAAGGTTTGAGTTTTGACCCACAGGTTTTTTAAATTAGATTTTTAATTAATTATTAATCATTCTATAGCCCGAAAGGCCCTTAGCTCTGGTTCTGTTTGTTTTAATGACTGTACGGCTTTGGATTGGTTGGTTAGGAATGGAGTTTTGTATTCTGAGGATGTTCCTCTCTTTAAGAAATAATAATTTAAAAATTGAGGAAATCCATTATTCAAATGCAATAATGAAAGATGTTTTAAGCTAATGGGCCTATGTTGATAATGAGAGATGAACAAGGCCTAAATCTAATTACCAAAAAATGACTTCAATATCAGCTTCTAAGCCATACGTCTCAACTGTCAATAGCCAAAGCTTACATCAGATTAACAAGCATGGCTGCACATCGATTTGCTTCTCCAAAATGCATTTCAGTTCCATAAATTCGAAACATTACTTGCCTAACTCTTCTGATTGATTCAATATAAAATTTCACAATTTCTTGGAAGATATACCATTACTACTACTACTACTTAAAACAATCATATAAAAGTCTGGTTACCAGGGATGCATAAGAAAATCTTTTACTTGCCCTGAAAATTTCAATTTGGATTTTACCACCTCAAAACACGTCCTAATGAAGAGGATTATTGCCTCAACTTCTGACTAGCCATTATGAATATTTAACATTCAACACTTTGGCATATGGAATTTTGTTTAGACTTAAGATACTGCGCATCAAGAAGCTGAACATCAATTACCCGTATTCTGTAGAAAATTAGGCAGCATTTGGGGAAACAAGAGTCTCCATGTAATCAATAGCTGCAAACCCATTCCTGTTTAGGCCATACTCTAATGAACTCTGCTCTTGTGGATTGTAAAGTACTAATTTCTCTCCACCAACATCCAATAAAACATTCCTATTCTTTGCTACCCATATTACAACTAGCCAACCTTCAAATTTAGGTAATGGATCCCTTCTGATTCTATACAAACTTCTCCATGAAATCTCCCCCTCATCTCTCTTCATTATCCATCCTTAATACCATTCTGGATTGACATCTGTAAATACCCATAGGCTGTCTCTTACTCCTTGGATTATCGCATGTGACCCCGCATTTTGAGTTATATAGTCTGGAACTCTTACCATCTCCTCGAATTGCTCTTCTCCCAAATCAAATGAAAGAATTCCCAATTCTTCATCTAGATTATCTCCCCAAGGAACTAGCCAATTCAGAAACCCATTATTATAAGCGGAAAAGACTGACTGCTTTAGAGAAATATTACTATTCAGATCTTGGATTGATCTCCATTTGTTTGCCTTCAAACTGAACACCTCCATTTTTATCACGCTCCCAGAAGTAGAGGTGGCTACCCTTACAACTTTGTAATCATCATGATGCGAATCATATCCAAATCCGAAATAGACACCAAATATTGATGAATCTGAAGCTAGCAACTCCCTGAAATCTCCGCTGCTCGGATTCCACACAATTATTTTCAAATCGGATCGGCACTTATCTTTCCCAGATACTGCGATTAAACCGTTGCAAGATCCAAGGAAAAAGAATTCAGTAAGATTAGTAATGATGCTAGAACAGTGGAGCTCTCTTGCCACAACATTATCGCCATTGCAGAAGGCGTCATGATCTATGGATTGGAAAGGATGCTCACAGTTCAGAAACAGCCTGTATCGATTAACAGTGGTATCTTGTTTGGCATAATGAAGATGCATTTTAGCAAACTGGGGATCATTTGAGATCAAAGAAAGCCATGACTTACAGACGCACTTGAATCGGAAAAGAGGCTTCACCGGCAGCCTAGAAAGAATTTCGATGATTATAGCGAACGGGAGATGAGGAAGTATTTTCGACATTGCTCCTTTCCCTTGTTAAGCTGCTGCTTCTTCTTTTTTCCTTTTCAGGGTTTTGGGTCTGTTGTGGGGTATACGGTTATTTATTTATTTATTTTATTTATTTAAGGGTGTGGGGTCTCTTAACAGAAAAGTTATGAGGTTTATTTATTTAATTTTTTGTCAAAAATGACTAATTTCCTTACTTGTACTTCAATACTTTTTGGCATTATATAACATTTTTATCTCAAAAGGAAAAGTTTGTATAAATACATTAAAAAATTTTCAAAATTTTAAAAATATCTAAAACAAAAACTATCAGTTTTAGGGGTGAGCAAAACCAAACCAATGTCCAAAAACCGAAAATCCAAACCGAACCGAACCGAACCAAACCGATCCATTTCATAGTTTGGTTCGGTTTGGTTTTAAATTATGAAGAAGTTTGGACTTCGGTTCGGTTTGGTTCGGTTTAAAACCGAAAAAACCGAAAAACCGAATAATTTGTAAAATATTAAAATTAATTATAAAATTAATATATACTAATTGTGGAGAATTTTAGACATTATATTCTTTTATAGTTTTATATTGTGATTTTTTTATGCTAATTTATAGTTGTTAAAACTTGAGAGTTGAAAAAAAAAAAAAGAAGAGAATTTAGTATTTTATTGTGATTTAATAGTATTATTTAGTATTACTATTTTTTTAAGTTAATTTTTTTGTATTTCTTTTTTTTTTTTCTAAACAAACTACTATTTTTAATAGTTATTTAGTATTACTATTTTTTTAAGTTAATTTTTTTGTATTTCTTTTTTTTTTTTTAAACAAACTACTTATATAAAATTTTTATTTTGATTTTTTTTTAAAAAAAAGTTGATGTTTTTGGTTCGAGCTAGTCCAAACCGAACCGAACCGAACTAGTTCGGTTTGGACTGAACCGAACCAAAATTTAGTTTAGATCGGATTGGTTTATAAAATACAGTGTTTTTTGGATCGGTTTTTTTCGGTTCGGATCGGTTTTTGAACCGAACCGGTCCATGCTCACCCCTAATCAGTTTTACGTGATTCATTCACAAAATAAACAACAAAACACAAATCAAAATCTCCAAAATACCTTCTCTACTTTGTCCACATTTCTCTCTCATCTTTTTATAATTTTTAATCTAATTTTACATTTATCTCTCAATCCGTTTATTTTTTTGTCATGCGACTTTAGAAAGTTTTTTTTATTTTATTTTTATCTTCGAAACAAAGTCCATATGTATATACTTTTTCCGACATATTTTTTTCACTAAAGTATAACTAATTATACCTTTGTATATTAAGGTATAACTAAGGTATAATTAAGGTATAACTAAAATATAATCACTGTAATAGTGTATCTTAATGTATAACTAAGGTATAATTAATGTATAATTAAGGAATAAATACTGTAATAGTGTATCTTAATGTATAATTAAGGTATAACTAATGTATAATTAATGTAATAGTATATCTTAAGGTATAACTAAGGTATAATTAAGGTATAAATAAGGTATAAATATTGTAATAGTGTATCTTAATGTATAATTAAGGTATAACTAATGTATAATCAATGTAATAGTGTATCTTAAGGTATAACTAAGGTATAATTAAGATATAACTAAGGTATAATCACTGTAATAGTGTATCTTAAGGTGTAACAAAGATATAATCACTGTAATAGTGTATCTTAAGGTATAATTAATGTATAAGTAATGTATAATCAATATAATAATGTATCTTAGGGTATAAATAAGGAATAACTAAGGTATAATCACTAGAATAGTGTATCTTAAGGTATAATTAAGGTATAATCAATGTAATAGTGTATCTTAATATATAAATAGTGTATAATAATGTATAAGCAGTGTATAAAGAGAGTATAACAATGTATACTAAGTGTATAAACAGTGTATAACAATGTATAACAGTGTATAACAATGTATAAATAATGTATAATAATATATAACAATGCATAACAATGTATAAGAAGTGTATAAATAGTGTATAATAATGTATAAAGAGTATATAAAAAGTGTACAAACAATGTATAAAGTGTATAAACGATGTATAAACAATGTATAATAATATATAAGAAGTGTATAAATGTATAACATGTTGGGATTTTTCACCGGAAATCACCAGATAAAAGCGGAAAAACGCGATGATTTCCTCAAATCCAGTCCCAGGAGCAATTGAAGTGAAAATTGTAAAACTTAAAATTATAATAGAAAGAGATTAAATTCTTACCAGGAAAATCTCTTTCTAGAGATGGATGAAGACTGCAGAAATCAAATTAGATTCCCTCCTCGTTTTTGTACACGAACGCCTAACGAACACGACCCGTGCTAGCGTTGGAAAAACAAAAACTATGGTGAGAAGGGCTAGGAATTTTGGCTATCTCTTTCTCTTGGTTAGGGTGGCCGAAATTTCACCCTAGGTTTTTATACCTAGGGTGGCCGAATTCCCCTAGGGGAATTCAGGCCTAGCTTGGCTCCTTTTCATTCTATGCGGACTTCCATGTTTTAATTTAGGCCCAGTCTAATTTTAATTATTCTCGTTTAAATTAATATCAAGCCCAATTTCATGAGACCCATGTATTTAATATATTACACAAAGTAATATATTATTTACATTTAAATTAAAATTAGTTTGACCAATTAATTTAATCCATCAAATTAAAATTAAATCTTCACAAAATAAAATCATATGTAAACCTATACATATGAATATTTCCACCTAGGAAATAATCTCATAATTAATCCAATTAATTATGAAGAGCCAATTAAATATATTAATTCTATTATTGGGATCAATCCAATTGATCTTCATAATATAATTAACATATTTACACCTCTCTCTCCATAGTGTATACTCCAAGTATACATGTGATTCCTTAAGTCTGTGTTCAGTCGTTCTATGTGTACGATCCCGTGGGCCCATCTTTATGTGGGCAGCGGGCCTTTGGCCCGCAGACTGTAGTTGGGCTCTAGTAAGCCACTGCAGCCCCCAATTAAGATGGAAATGGCAGTCTAACTGTTATCATAACCCTGTAGTTTAAACTTGTACATCCCATGTCATTGATATCAGTGTCTAACACAGAGGCATGGATCGATCACCCTCTTTTGTGTCGGACATTAACTTGATCCCGAATGCACTGAAGCTCACAAACAAGTTCCCACCTGTTTGGGTGTGGCCACACTCTTATCAGTTACATTCATCAAGAGGCCGGTGATATCTTCTCAGTAGACTACTGAGTGACAAATCCCTTCTGCATATCCATAGCATTACCATGCTAAGTGACATACCCGAAAGTACCCATACTTGGCACCCTATTACAGGCCCTTTAGGCGTACCCCTAAGCATGCAACCTCACATGTAACACCATCATATGGTCAGGTCAAAGGATCCATACAAGTACTACACGAGAATCACTTGTGATACTATACCATGTGGATTACTCGTTTAGTGGATCTATCCAGTACCATACCCCCATGCATGTACCCATTAACTTGGTTGACATTCCATATCCAATGACCGGTAAGACACCGCCATACAATCAGGTTAATGATAGTCTCTTGTTCCATTCATTCCCATGACTGGAACAGACTACGGATATATTTATGGTCATATCGTTTTCCCTATCCATGGTCCTACTGCCAAGTGCATGACACTTGTCATCATGGATATAGATATGTCCATTGGATACTTCATTTAATATACTGCACAAGATAAATATAATAAATGAATTGATGCCTTTATTAATAACACAAATAGTACAATACATAAATCTAATAAATGTATAATACAAATACAAGGACCAATGCCTCGGGACTAGGGCATTTCCAACAATCTCCCATTTGCACTAGTTCCAACTAGGCATGGGCCTAATCCCTATAAACCTAGTATGACCCTCGTGCTTAGGCTGAGCCAGCACTTTGGTCAATGGATCTGAGACATTATCCTCCGTGTCCACTCTGTGCAATGCAATGTCACCTCTCTCCGCGATTTCTCTTATGAGGTGAAACTTTCTAAGCAGGTGCTTTGTGTTCTTGTGTGACCGAGGCTCCTTAGCTTGTGCAACAACCCCATTGTTGTCACAGAAGATATCAACTGGGTCCTGGATAGTTGGCACTACTCCCAACTCAGTGATAAACTTCTTCATCCACACAGCTTCCTTAGCCTCATCACAAGCAGCGATGTACTCAACTTCTGTTGTAGAGTCCGCTATGGTTGGCTGCTTTGAGCTCCTCCAGCTTACAGCGCCACCATTCAGCAAAAATACATACCCAGACTGCGACTGGTACTCATCCTGGTCGGTCTGGAAGCTCGCATCAGTATAACCAGTAACTGATAGCACTTCCTGACCACCATACACTAAGAAGCTATCCTTAGTCCGGTTAAGGTACTTAAGGATTGCCTTGATAGCTTTCCAGTGATCCTGCCCGAGATCCTGCTGGTATCGACTTGTCATACTTAGTGCAAAGGCGACATCAGGTCTCGTACATAACATTGAGTACATGATTGATCCAATAGCCGAAGCATATGGAACCAATTTCATGTTCTCCCTGTCCTCCCTACCTTTTCAGAACTTTGTTAATGTACGAAGCCTGACTTAGGCCCAGAAGCCAGTTTGATCTATCCCTGTAGATCCTGATCCCTAGGATCATCTTAGCCTCGCCTAAGTCCTTCATTGCGAAGCACTTACTCAGCCACTGCTTTACTCCTTGCAGTATAGCTATGTCGCTTCCAATGAGCAGGATGTCGTCTACATAAAGTACCAAGAATGTGACAATGCTCCCACTAGTCCTCTTATACACACAAGGCTCATCTTGATTATGTATGTAGCCATATTTCTTTATGGCCTCATTGAATCTTAGATTCCAACTTCGGGATGCTTGCTTCAGTCCATAAATGGACCTTTGAAGTTTGCATACCCATCCCGGATACTTTGGATCGACAAAACCCTCAGGTTGTGTCATGTACACATCCTCGAGTAGCTTTCCATTAAGGAAAGCGGTTTTGACATCCATCTGCCATACCTTATAGTCATACCATGCGGCTATGGCCAGTAGTATCCTGATGGATTTGAGCATCGCTACTAAAGTTTCATCATAGTCTATTCCATGGACTTGTCTGAAACCTTTTGCAACCAGACGCCCCTTGAAGGTATTATCAGCTTTTAGCTTGTAGCACCACTTGCAACCTATTACCTTAGCACCCGGAGGTGGATCAACCAAGTTCCAAACTTGGTTATCGTACATAGATTGCATTTCTGCCTCCATGGCTTTACGCCAATTCACACACTGTGGGCTAGCCATAGCCTCCTGGTAGGTTTTGGGTTCTTCCTCATCCCAAATGAGAAGAGTTTGATCATCGGTGATGAGGAAACCATACCTCTCCGGTTCCCGACGATCCCTACCAGACCTTCTAGGTTCTTGTGTGGCCTGGGTCGGTGCTTCCACTTGTGGAAGCTCCACCTGGGCCTCCGAGTTATCCTCTTCAGGAGTTTGTGAGCCTTTAACTTCCCTGAGTTTAATATTGCTCCCACTATCTTTCTTAGAAAGGAACTCCTTTTCTAGAAAGACCTCCTTCCTTGCCACGAACACCTTGTTCTCGGCGGGGTTGTAGAAGTAATACCCTTTGGTTTCCCTAGGGTAGCCCACAAACAGGCATTTATCGGTTTTGGGCTCCAGCTTGCCACTAGTCAATTTCTTGACATGTGCTTTGCATCCCCAAATCCTTAGGAAAGACACATTGGGCTCCTTGCCCATCCATATCTGATATGGGGTCTTTTCCACTGCCTTAGTCGGAGTATTATTTAAGATGAGAGCTACTGTCTCAAGGGCGTGTCCCCAGAAACTAATTGGGAGAGATGCTTGACTCATCATTGAGCAAACCATGTCCAACAAGGTCCTGTTCCTCCGTTCGGACACCCCATTCCATTGTGGTGTTCCGGGAGGAGTGAGCTGTGGAACTATTCCATGCTCTCTCAAGTATAAGTCAAACTCTAGGCTCATATACTCAACGCCTCGGTCCGATCGAAGGGTTTTGATATTCCTACCTAGCTGGTTCTGTACCTCGTTCCCAAATTCCTTGAACCTATCAAGGGTCTCGGACTTGTGTTTCATCAGATAGACATAGCCATATCTGCTGAAATCATCCGTGAACGTGACGAAGTACAGATGCCCACCTCTGGTCGCTGCGCTCATAGGACCACATACATCTGAATGTATTAGGTCCAATAAGCCAGTGGCCCTTTCAGCCTTCTTGCTAAAAGGCGCCTTTGTCATCTTGCCTCGTAAACATGATTCGCATGTATCAATTGACTCCAAGTCAAATGACCCTAGGACTCCAGCTTTGTGAAGTCTAGCAATGTGCTTCTTGTTTATATGGCCAAGACGACAATGCCATAGGTAGACAGGATTAAGTTCGTTAGGCTTAACCCTTTTAGTGTTTATGTTATAGATATGATTGGTTTCATTTAAGTCTAGGATATATAGGCCATTATTTAACATAGCATCTCCATAAAATAATCCCTCTCTAGATATAGAAATTCGACCATTAGAAATAGGGAAAATAAATCCAGAAATATCCAACATTGATACAAAAATAATATTCCTGCACATAGCAGGTACAAAGTAATAATGTTCCAAAATCAAAACCAATCCACTGGGCATCACAAGGTGGTATTCACTGATCTCTATGGCAGCAACCCTTGCTTCATTCCTGACCCGCAAGTCCACCTCTCCTGACCCTAGTGACCTTCTGTTCTTAAGTCCCTGCACATTGCAACAAATGTGAGAACCACATCCAGTATCCAATACCCAGGATGTTGAAACAGTAAGGTTAATATCTATAACATAAATACCTGAAGAGGACGCACCTTGGCCCCTTCTTTGCTCTCCCATCAGCCTGGGACACGATCTCTTCCAATGGCCAGCCTGTCTACACCCGAAACAGACATCTTCAGGACCTGCCTTCTGCTGGACCTTGGGTTGGGCCTTGGCCTTCTTAGCCTTGGCCTTGGCCTTTTCCTTGGCCTTACCCTTGGCAACAGGGGGGTTCCCCTTGTTGACCAGCAGCACCGGCGGAGTCTTTTTGATCGACTGCTCGGTAAGCTTTAGCATCCCATGCAGCTCACTGACAGTACGGTTCATCTCTTGCATATTGTAGTTCAGGATGAACTGATCATAAGAATCCGTCAAGGACGAGAGGATTGTGTCCACCGCCAACTCTTGAGAGATAGGCAATCCGAGACGGGCCAAAGTGTCCAAATAGCCCTTCATCTTGAGCACGTGCGCACTCACAGATATCTCGGTCCCCATCTTACAAGAGTGGAATGCCTTATTGGTCAGGTACCTTTCCTGACGAGCTTGCTCCTGAAACATCTCATTTAGAGTTTTTATCATAGCATAGGCTTGATGGTCCATAAACTGTTTTTGCAGTTCGGGGACCATGCAGGCCGACATAAGGCATGTCACATCCCTATTGTCCTTGACATGCGCCTTGTATTCCTCCAGTTGGGCAGCCAGTGGATTACGTCCTTGAGGCACAGCTGGCACAGGCCTTTCCAGTACATACTCTTTTGACTCTTGTCTTAGAACAATCCTTAAGTTCCTACACCAGTCTAAAAAGTTAGGACCGGAAAGCTTGTCCTTTTCAAGAATAGATCGCAGTGATAAGGTATTATTGTTTGCCATTTGAGAGTTTCTACACAACATTTAGAGTGTTAATAAAGGACTTTAAATTATTATTCCCATATAAAATTAAAAACGAATCATGTTATTAATTTAAACCGAGTTGTTGGGCTCATGGGCCGAGATCCATATTTCATCAAGATATAGCCAAACGAGGATTTGGTACAACTACACCTTAATTATTTACGTAGGAACGCCGTCCAATCCCAACCTAGGGACTCTCGGTTTGATGGGCTTGTTGGTACTTACCCATCTGTGCTTAGGGCCAGGAGAATCCTACTACCCACGCTAAGTCAAAACCTCCATTTAAGTGTTAGAGTATCCCATACTCTAACCCAATACAAAGTGACAATACTCCAGTGTATCCTGCGAGGGCATGGTCTACAACTGGCCTATTCCCATCTTGAGTCGGTTTTGAATGAGGGAAGCACTTTTAAGTGACTTAGTAATTCCATTTGGTTTTAGATTCAATTTATAACGGCTTACATACATAAGACCGGTGAAATTGCTATTGAATCATACATTCATACATGCAAATAAACATAAAGCATAATTAAATAAAAGTAAAATGGATTGCTATGGGCCTATATTACATCCTAATATTATTCTAGTAAACCTATACTGGAAATGAATATCTGTTGGGCCTCCATCTTTTCCTTCTGGGCTTGCACCTCCACTTGGGCTCACCACTCCATGGGCTCCTTCTTTTACAAATTTTATAATATTTGAATAAAATAAAATTACATTAAAGAAAGAAAAAACGACACGCAGGCCGTATTTACCCAAAAAGAAAAATACAACCCATCTTGTACAAGGCCCAATAGCATCCAACCATACAAACATTTAATCATACATATGCATCCAATACATATAATTCATAAGCATGTTATAATGCATGATTTAAGCCCATTTCGATTATGTCCAAGCCATTATTAAGAAATCGCCAATTTTTGGCCCACCATGGTTCTAACCCTTAACGGGCTTTGGACCTCCAGCCCAGGCAGTCCAACTGCTCCCACTGGAATTCGGAAACCATGGGTCCAATTTAGCCGTCCAAGTAATTGTGCCAAAATTACCCGAACCAATTTCAATTAACCATATTAATTTCTAAAATTAATATCACATGAATAAAATAAAATTTCATTCAAGAAACCACAAGCATTTAAATTGCATAAAGCTAAACCCACGAATTTTAAAACTAATTAAAATTTCAAAACTGGGCCCCGGGCTCGAGACCCGCCAAATCCAAAAACACTGGGCCCGGCTACTGCAGCTAGGGCAACGGAGTTGCCCTAGCAGCAGCCACTGCCCAGCAGTGGCTGCCGCCCAGCGGCAGCTGCTGGAACCATACAATAAAATTATTCCAATCATTAAAACAAGAGAAATTATCAATTTTATACCCAAAATTGAGTTTATTTTCAAACAGTACCTTTAACTATTTACCGAATTACGTTTTTTCTTTAAATTCTTTTATTCATTACTTTAATATTTATGTTTTTCTTTTTTACGTTTTTATATGTTTTTCATCTTTAGATCTCCTCTCTCTCTCTCTCTCTCTTCCCCTTTCTTTCTCTTTTTTTCTGTCAATTTTTTTTCCCTATCCCCATGGTGTTTCAGCTAGTCCCACTTCTTGCATGTGTTTCACCTTCGCTGGCAAGGGCCTCAACTCTGAAGAGATTCTTTCGGCGGCCTTTCCCTCTGCTATGGAGCTCTGCTCTTCGACCAACGATCCCCGAAAATTTCCTCATCTTCCTCATCCAACCCACCAGATCTCTGCCGAAGATTAGGAAGAAGGGCATATCCAGGCTTGCTATTGCTGCTCTTGTTGGTAGATATGGAAATTACGACCCCCTAAAACTAAATTACGCAAATTCTATGATGGTGGTTTTGTGGTTGTTATCGGGTTTTCTCTGCTATGCAATTTCGAATCCGTTGCAGTTAATTTGTGGGTTTTGCACATTAAGGTTTTCTCTTAGCATATTATAGATGGATTTGAAATTGAGTTTATTTTTGGGGAAAAAAGAAATTCTTTACATTTTGATGTTGTTGTTGACCTTCCCTACGTTACTTCTTACTTCGCTGTCTCAATAAAAGCAGGTACTTTTTTGAGGATCGAGAAAGTGCAGATTCTTTTACCTCAATTGCAAATTTTTTTTTATTGAAAAATTGAATAGCTCATCGTGCTCTTAATTGTTGTTTATAGCTTTTATGGGCAACTTGACATTTAAGGGTTTCAATCCTCGACTTTGTTTTCTGAACTTGTTCAGATGATTGTGATCTTATGTTGTCTAGTTTCCTTGTTAGTGAGAACGAGGTCTATGTTATGATGTATAATTATGGAATTTCTGCAAAGCAGTTGAATGAATCCAATTCGTGGTTGCTGCTAATGGTCAACATTCTTCGTTGGTTATGAAATGCAAAATATTGCTTGGAGAGGATCAAGTGTAGGGAGGTTAGGAACAAGTGTAGCCTTTAATTTCTTTGGGTTTAGTTTAGAATAGAACAGAACTTGTTTGTTTTGTTGATACCTGATAAATTAGTGTATCGTTGATACCTGATAAATTAGAACCATGGAGTATTACAAATTTCAGTGTTGCACTTCTTTGTTGTTCTGAAATAAGCTATTTGCTGCTTCATTTTTGCAGCTTCATTGTTACCACTTTAACCCACCTGGGCTTTTGCATCCAATCACTATCTTCTATGAACTCAATTATTGGGAAACAGAATTGAAACAGGGTGAGTACTAAATAGCATAATAGCTAGTGTTTTTTATTATTTAATTTAGTTAGAATTTTTTTTTATAATTATTATTATTAGTTTAGAATAGAACAGAACTTGTTTGTTTAGTTGTTTGTAGATAGTTATTAGTATTAATTTTACCTATCATTTTCTCGATACATTATTATTAGTAAATTTTATAAGGTTTTACTTAGATTATGTTTTTTTTTTTTTTTTACTAATTTCATGCATTTGTTTCCACCATCATTAGGGGTTATCCATTAATAACTTTATGATGAATGCGACATATTTTAAGACATATTTTTCTTACATATTTTTTTTATAATTATTATTTCAATTTTGGGACTGCATCTACATTTTAAGACTGTAATTTAGGACTACAATTTTGAGACTGCATCTGTACTTTAGGACTGCATTTTAATTTTGGGACTCCATTTCAATTTTGGGACTGCATCTGCACTTTAGGACTGTATTTTATGACTACAATTTTGGGACCGCAATTGCACTTTATGACTGCATTTTAGGACTGTAATTTTGGGACTGCAATTTTGGGACTGCATTTTGAGACTGCAATTTTGGGACTGCATTTTGAGACTGCAATTTTGGGATTACAATTTTGGGACTGCATTTTAGTACTGCAATTTTGAGACTGCAATTTTGGGATTGCATTTTAGGACTGCAATTTTGGGACTGCAATTTTGGGATTTCATTTTGGGACTGCATTTTAGGACTGCATTTTAGCACTGCAATTTTGGGACTGCAGTTATATTGTTATACACTGTTATACATTGGTTGTATACTGTTTATGCACTTCTTATACACTGCTATACATTGTCATACACTGTTTATACACTTCTTATGCATTGTTGTACACTGTTATACACTTCTTATATATTATTATATATTGTTTATACGCTTCTTATATATTGTTATACACTGTTTATATATTTTTTATACACTGTTTATACACTTCTTATACATTGTTATACATTGTTACACACTTCTTATATATTGTTATACGTTGTTTATACACTTCTTATACATTGTTATACACTTCTTACATATTGTTATGCATTGTTTATACACTTCTTATATACTGTTATACACTGCTTATACATTTTTTATACACTGTTTATACACTTCTTCTACATTGTTATACATTGTTATACACTTCTTATATATTGTTATACGCTGTTTATATATTGTTTATACACCTCTTATATACTGTTATACACTTCTTATACACTGTTATACATTGTTATACAATGTTTATACACTTCTTATACATTGTTATATACTTCTTATAGATTGTTATACACTGTTTATATTCTTATACATTGTTATATACTTCTTATACATTTCAACTGATTCAAGTAGCATTGCTATGCACGCAAAGCTCTCCAATGGAACGGCCTAAGATGTCAAAGGTTGTGAGAATGCTTGAAGGTGATGGACTGGCAGAAAGATGGGAGGAGTGGCAAAAGGTAGAGGCGGTACGGCAAGAGATAGATTTGGCTCCATCTGAGAACCTAAATGCTGTAGCATTGTCTGGTCCAAGATGACATCTTCTTGTACACTGTTATACATTGTTTATACACTTCTTATATATTGTTATACACTATTTGTACATTGTTTATACACTTCTTATACATTGTTATACACTGTTTATACATTATTTATATATTTATTATACAATGTTATACATTGTTATATACTTCTTATATATTGTTATATATTGTTTATACACTGTTTATATACTTCTTATACACTGTTATACACTATTTATACACTTCTTATACATTGTTATACACTTCTTATATATTATTATACTTTGTTTATACACTGTTTATACATTGTTTATATACTTCTTATATACTATTATATACTATAATACACTATTTATATACTGTTTATATACTTCTTATACATTGTTATACATTGTTATACACTTCTTATATATTGTTATACACTGTTTATACATTGTTTGTACATTATTTATACACTGTTTATACATTATTTATACACTTCTTATACACTGTTATACACTTTTTATACACTGCTTATACATTGTTTATACACTACTTATACATTGTTATACATTATACACTTCTTATACAATGTTCTATGTTTATACACTTATTATATATTGTTATACACTCTTTATACACTGCTTTTACATTATTATACACTGTTTATACATTGTTATACACTTCTTATACATTTATATATTGTCATGCATTGTTTATACACTGTTTATACATTGTTTATACACTATTTTTACACTTCTTATACACTGTTATACACTATTTATACATTGTTTATATATTGTTTATACAATGTTATACATTGTTATACACTGTTTATACACTTCTTATACATTGTTATACATTTATACACTTCTTATATATTATTATACATTGTTTATACATCGTTTATACACTTTATACATAGTTTGTACACTTTTTATATACTCTTTATACACTCTTTATACATTGTTATACACTGTTTATACACTTCTTATACATTGTTATACATTCTTATATATTATTATACATTATTTATACATTGTTATATACTGTTTATACACTTAGTATACATTGTTATACTCTCTTTATACACTGCTTATACATTATTATACATTATTTATACATTGTTATACACTGTTTATACACTTAGTATACATTGTTATACTCTTTTTATACACTGCTTATACATTATTATACACTATTTATATATTAAGATACACTATTACATTGATTATACATTAATTATACCTTAAGATACACTATTCTAGTGATTATACCTTAGTTATTCCTTATTTATACCCTAAGATACATTATTATATTGATTATACATTACTTATACATTAATTATACCTTAAAATACACTATTACAGTGATTATATCTTTGTTACACCTTAAGATACACGATTACAGTGATTATACCTTAGTTATATCTTAATTATACCTTAGTTATACCTTAAGATACACTATTACATTGATTATGCATTAGTTATACCTTAATTATACATTAAGATACACTATTACAATATTTATACCTTAGTTATACCTTAATTATACCTTAGTTATACCTTAAGATACACTATTACATTAATTATATATTAGTTATACCTTAATTATATATTAAGATACACTATTACAGTATTTATACCTTAGTTATACCTTAGTTATACCTTAGTTATACATTAAGATACACTATTACAGTGATTATACCTTAATTATACCTTAGTTATACCTTAATATACAAAGGCATAATTAGTTATTCTTTAGTGAAAAAAATATGTCGGAAAAAGTATATACATATGAACTTTGTTTCGAAGATAAAAATAAAATAAAAAAAAACTTTCTAAAGTCGCATGACAAAAAAATAAACGGATTGAGAGATAAATGTAAAATTAGATTAAAAATTATAAAAAGATGAGAGAGAAATGTGGACAAAGTAGAGAAGGTATTTTGGAGATTTTGATTTGTGTTTTGTTGTTTATTTTGTGAATGAATCACGTAAAACTGATAGTTTTTGTTTTAGGTATTTTTGAAATTTTGAAAAGTTTTTAATGTATTTATGCAAACTTTTCCTTTTGAGGTAAAAATGTTATATGGTACCAAAAAGTATGTATTTATATAAAATGCCCTAAATCTAATTACCAAAAAATGACTTCAATATCAGCTTCTAAGCCATACGTCTCAACTGTCAATAGCCAAAGCTTCCGTCAGATTAACAAGCATGGCTGCACATCGATTTGCTTCTGCAAAATGCATTTCAGTTCCATAAATTCGAAACATTACTTGCCTAACTCTTCTGATTGATTCAATATACAATTTCACAATTTCTTGAAAGATATACCATTACTACTACTACTACTACTTAAAACAATCATATAGAAGTCTGGTTACCAGGGATGCATAAGGAAATCTTTTACTTGCCCTGACAATTTCATTTTGGATTTTACCACCTCAAAACACGTCCTAATAAAGAGGATTATTGCCTCAACTTCTGACTAGCCATTATGAATATTTAACATTCAATTATGCTTAACACTTTGGCATATGGAATTTTGTTTAGACTTAAGATACTACGCATCAAGAAGCTGAACATCAATTACCCGTATTCTGTAGAAAATTAGGCAGCATTTGGGGAAACAAGAGTCTCCATGTAATCAATAGCTGCAAACCCATTCCTGTTTAGGCCATACTCCAATGAACTCTGCTCTTGTGGATTGTAAAGTACTAATTTCTCTCCATCAACATCCAATAAAACATTCCCATTCTTTGCTACCCATATTACAACTAGCCAACCTTCAAATTTAGGTAATGGATCCCTTCTGATTCTATACAAACTTCTCCATGAAATCTCCCCCTCATCTCTCTTCATTATCCATCCTTCATACCATTCTGGATTGACATCTGTAAATACCCATAGGCTGTCTCTTACTCCTTGGATCATCACATGTGACCCCGCATTTTGAGTTATATAGTCTGGAACTCTCACCATCTCCTCGAATTGCTCCTCTCCCAAATCAAATGAAAGAATTCCCAATTCTTCATCTAGATTATTTCCCCAAGGAACTAGCCAATTCAGAAACCCATTAATATAAGCGGAAAAGACTGACTGCTTTAGAGAAATATTACTATTCAGATCTTGGATTGATCTCCATTTGTTTGCCTTCAAACTGAACACCTCCATTTTTATCACGCTCCCAGAAGTAGAGGTGGCTACCCTTACAACTTTGTAATCATCATGATGCGAATCATATCCAAATCCGAAATAGACACCAAATCTAGATGAATCTGAAGCTAGCAACTCCCTGAAATCTCCGCTGCTCGGATTCCAAACAATTATTTTCAAATCGGGTCGGCACTCATCTTTCCCAGATACTGCGATTAAACCGTTGCAAGATCCAAGGAAAAAGAATTCAGTAAAATTAGTATTGATGCTAGAACAGTGGAGCTCTCTTGCCACAACATTATCGCCATTGCAGAAGGCGTCATGATCTATGGATTGGAAAGGATGCTCACAGTTCAGAAACAGCCTGTATCGATTAGCAGTGGTATCTTGTTTGGCATAATGAAGGTGCATTTTAGCAAATTGGGGATCATTTGAGATCAAAGAAAGCCATGACTTACAGACGCACTTGAATCGGAAAAGAGGCTTCACCGGCAGCCTAGAAAGAATTTCGATGATTATAGCGAACGGGAGATGAGGAAGTATTTTCGACATTGCTCCTTTCCCCTGTTAAGCTGCTGCTTCTTCTTTTTTCCTTTTCAGGGTTTTGGGTCTGTTGTGGGTATACGGTTATTTATTTATTTATTTTATTTATTTAAGGGTGTGGGGTCTGTCTGAAAAATTATAGAATATGTTCGGCATACCACGTCATCCGTGTGTCAAGTCAATAAAATTACGCCATGTCATATATTTTAGCATCTGGGGTTGATAAATTAGCTTATAGGGTTTATATTTTAGGGTTTGGGGTTTTTATTTTAGGATTTATAATTTTATTTAAATAATCAACTATTAAATACATAAATAATTAATTACAACATGTAATTTTTCTATTGGTTAGAGGCCAAATTGTCTTAATTTTATTGGTTTGGCACACGGATAATGTGGTATGTCAGGCGTACTGTATAATTTCTCGGTCTCTTAACAGAAAAGGTATGAGGTTTATTTATTTATTTATTTATTTATTTTTGTCAAAAATGACTAATTTCCTTATTTGTTCTTCAATACATTTCACGCCAAACTATTAATCTCTATATAAATAAAATAAAATAAAATAAAATAAAATTTGTAGTTTATTCGATTTGTAAATAATATTTTGTAGTTCAAAATGTAATAAATATGGATTTATTATTCTTTAATGTTAACAAAAATAATTTATTGTCCAGTATTTTTTCACTAAAAACCCCCTTATCCTTTAAAAAAATTTCCAAAATTTAACATGTTAGTAGATTAAAATACAATAGATTTTGGTGTTGAAATTTGAAACTTTTTGTTAATTAACAATAAAAAAAGGAAAAATCAATAAAAAAAAAAAGAAAAATAGTTGAAAATTTTTTAAATATTCAAATCTGAAAAGTTATTCAATAATGTGTATAAATTATTAGAACGCCAAATAATAAAAAATGTTGAGTTTTGCATGGAAATTAAGTTACACATTGTTAATCCGGTTTATGTACAAAACTTTTTTTTTTTTTTACTTTTTATTATTTCGATAATTTACATATATTATTTAAGAATATGTTTACAAAGATTTGAAATCTTTCGATCAGTTTTCTTTTTTTTCATTATCAAGTAAAAAATATATATTTTTTCTGAAATTTTATAAACTTTGTCACTATAGTTCATTATATTTTAATTAACCAATGTGCAAAATTTTGATATATGAATTTACAATACTTATATATATATATATATATATATATATATATATATATATATATATATATATATATATATATATGTGTGTGTGTGTGTGTGTGTGTGTGTGTGTGTGTGCGCGCGCGCGCGCGCGCGTGCGCGCGTGTGTATTAATATACCAAACCTGTAACATTAATCCTTCTATCCATTAATTTTTAACTAGTACATATTATAAGAGTATTCTAAAGCCTTTCTGTTCTCTTCTCATTGAAATTGCTTATCTATTCACATATATTGTTAAGGGGAAGTTGTAGAGATTTTTCACCGAAAATCAACCGATAAAGTGAAAAAACGCGTTGATTTCCTCATATCGATGCCTAAGAGCAATTGAAATCGAAATTGAAAGCAACAAAACAAAATGGAGAAAGAAAAGATTCTCACCAGAAAATCTTTTTAAGAAATGGCCGCAGAAATCGAAACTGAGTTCATCTACGTTCCCATATACGAATGGCTATAGAACACAACCCGTGCTAGCGAGAGGATCGGTCGAAATGAGAGAAATTTTGGGCTGGAAATTTCTGCTGTATTTCCTCTATGTTGGCCGAATTCTCTAGCATATTTTATCCTTGAAGGCTGAAATTTTTGTTTTTAAATTTTGCCCATTCTTCTTTAATTTTATGCGGGCCTTTCTCCTTTAAGCCCAAGTCTGATTTAATTCTTCCGGTCCAATTTAATTTCAAATTTTATTTTAATTCAACATGTATGTGAATGTATTATACCATATAATATATTACATACATTTAAATTAAATTAATTTGACAAATTAATTTAACCAATGAATTAAATTATATTTTCATAAAATTAAATACATGTAAACCTATACATGTAAAATATTTCCACCTAGGAAATAATCTCATAAATTAATTTATTGAATTAATTATGAGAACGCCAAGACAAATATTAATTATATTATTTTGATCAATCCAATTGATGTATATAATATAATGAACATAATCTTCTCTCCGGTGCGTATACTCCAAGTATACTGTTGATCCCTTTAGTTCGAGTTCAGATGTTCAATGTGTACGATCCTGTGGGCCCATCTTTATATTGGCAGTGGGCCTTTGGCCCACAGACTGCATGCGGGCTCTAGCAAGCCACTGTAGCCCCCAATTAAGATGGAGATAGCAGTCCAACTGTAATCATAACCCTGTAGTTTAAACTTCTACATCCCATGTCATTGTTATTGGTGTCCAACACAGAGGCATGGATTGATCACCCTTTTTTGTGTCCGAAAATTTACTTGATCCCGAATGAACTAATGCTCACAAACAAGCTCCAACTTGTTTTGGTATGGCCACACTCTTATTAGTTGCATTCATCAAGAGGCCGATGATATCTTCTCAGTGGTCTACTGAGTGACATTCCATTCTGCATATCCATAGCATTGCCATGTTCACTGACATACTCGAACGTACCCATACTTAGCACCCTGTTACAGGCCCTTTAGGGGTACACCAAAGTATGTCACTTCACATGCAGCACCATCATATGATCAGGTCAAAGGATCCATACAAGTACTACACGGGAATCACTTGTGATACTATACCATGTGGATTTCTCGTTTAGTGGATCTATCCAGTACCATACCCCTTTTGTATGTACCTATTAACTTGGTTGACATTCCATGTCCAATGGCAGGTAAGACACCGCCATATAACCAAGCTAATGATAGTCTTTGGTTCCATTCATTCCCATGACTGAAACAGAGTACGGATCTCTTTATAGTCATATCGTTTTCCCTATCCATGGTCTTATTGCCAAGTGCATGACACTTGCCAACATGGATACGGATATATCCATTGGATACTCTATTTAAAACATGGCACAATATATATAATAAATAGATTGATGCTTTTATTTAATGACACAAAATGTATAATACATAAATCCAATAAATATACAATACAACTATAAAGACCATTGCCTCGGGACTAGGACACATCCAATAGAAGCTACTTGATGGTTAAAATAGGTCATCGTGTCTGGCAAAAAATTTCGTTACCCACCATCGAAGAGTTTTGTCAGCATTTCTTCTAACAGTCTCACTAACACACATTTTACTGACATATTCACTTTCGTCAGAGATTCCATTATATTAAGTCATTTTTCTGACGGAACTAACCGGTTTACTCTCAAAAATTTCTATAAGAATCATGCACTTTCTTGTAGTGCATGGCTACTACTAATTTTTTTTACCTTCAAACTACTGTAATATGCTTTTATATTTTCATTGTAATTAATTAGCATTTTGGTCCTCATTATTTCTTACTTTTTACACTTCAAGAAAGATTTTCATTATTTTATACATATTAAATTTTCATTATTTTATACATATTAACAATCTTTTATTTTAATATACTCGTATTGTTAGTTAAGTGTGTGGGGTTAATTTTTTTGGCCGAATACATCCTGATTTCTCTAAACTTTTATAAATTTTGCAGTTAGTTATCTAAACAATTTTTTCAACATATTAAATGCATGGTCTTAGCATTTTGATAATGTTCTCCCTAGACGTAACATTTCTATCTCATGTGAATTGTAGTTTCCATTAATTGACATGTAACTCGAATTTTGAGAAAAAAAAAACACTTTAGAATTCACTAGAGGAAGTTGAACTATATGCTTCTTATACAAGCATGTCATAGCTACAAATATAAATCATATATAATTACAACTCAATTTCACATATTCTCAAAAATCATGTGACGCAAAAGTTAATAGATATAACAGTTCACACAAAATACACTTGTTATGTTTTTGGGATGAAAAGCTATCAAAAAAAGAAATACGGTGTACCTAAGGTATTTAAAAAAAGCAAAACACTTCCTGAGCTCCTTGATCTTTTATCAAAACTGCAATTGACCATCTGATCAAATTTTTGAACACGATGAGTTCCTGATCTTTTCATTCAATGTTATTAGCCCCAAACTCGACATATCTTTTGCGTATTGTGTAATACGTTTCGTCCAGTGACGGAACTGTGAAACAAATATTTCCAAATAATTTAAAAATTGTATGGTTTTATTGCTTGAAACTGTAAAATTGATACTTCCAACAAACAGTTTTCTTATCCAGATAATTTTCTGAAATTATGTTACGTAATAAAATGTTATTAGTCATGTCATTTCATAATGCTAGTTATATAAACATAAAATAAAATCGAGTTTGGGGCTAATATTATTAAAATGAAAAGATCAGGTACTTAATATATTCAAAATATTGATCAAGTGACCAATTGCAGTTTTGATAAAATATCAAGGGATTAATGATGTGTTATGCTTTAAAAAAAAAAAAAAGAGCTAAATATATCATTTGCCCCCTGTACTTAGCACTAAATGCCTACTGACCCTTTGAACTTGTATGAAGTTTAGTTTGTCTCCTAAACTTGGCAAAACTGAAGCAAAAAACCCCATGGGAGAGCCTATTGGGAAATGTAGAGGTAGCTACGCTTACAACTTTGTAATCATCAAGATGCGAATCCTATCCAAATGCGAAATTGACACCAAATCTTGATGAATCTGAAGCTAGCAACTCCCTGAAATCTCCGCTGCTTGGATTCCACACAATTATTTTCAAATCGGGTCGGCACTCAGCTTTCCCATTACTGCAATTAAACCATTGCAAGATCCAATGAAAGCGAATTCAGTACGATTAGTATTGATTTAGAACAATGGAACTCTCTTCTCTCAACATTATCGCCATTGCACAAGGCGCATGATCTATGGATTGGAAAGGACGCTTACAGAACAGAAAGAGCCTGTATCGATTAACTGCGGTATCCTGCATGGCATAATGGACGTGGATTTTAGCAGGCTGGGGATTATTTTAGATCAAAGAAAGCCATGACCTACAGACGCACTTGAATTGGAAAAGAGGCTTCACCGGCTGCCTCGAAAGTATTTCGATGATGATATCAGGCGCCAGTTGAAATTGATGTAAAACAAACGGAAATAAAAATTCAATTTCAAATTAAATTAAATAGAATTAGTAGCTAGTCATTCCATCGTATCAGCCATTGGAATGAATTCTTCTGAACGATTTCCTGGTTTGTGTGGCAATGGAGGAACGCTCAGATTTCCGAAGAGAACATTCCTGCCTTTATTTAGAATCTTTCAAGGAGATTGGGGAGGCTTGGAAGAATTTTCATGCGGGGACTAGGACTCAAAAGTAAGGAGAGGTAGTGGAAGGGTGGCAGAAGCCTGATCCCGGTTGGGGTCGACATTGGTGCTGGAGGTCTTCTTAGACGGGAGAATGGTGAATGGTTTGGTGGTTTTGGAGTTAATTGTTGGCAGAGGCTCAATCATTGAGGCGGAGTTATGGGGGGGTGTACCATGGGTTATTCCTGGCGAAGGAGATGCAGATTGATGGAGTTAATTGTAGAGTTATGGACCATGGGTTATTCCTGGCTCGATCATTTAGTCTGGAATTCGAATACACAGTTTCTTAACAATAAGTTCAAGAATCAGGTCGAATAAAGATTCTATTATTATGTATTAAATTACATGTTCACCAACAAGCAGACGGATATGAATTTCAGAGTCATAAGTCCAGACCATAGCCATATACAACATCTAGACGGTACATATATAGTGATGCATACAAATCTACCAATAGTTTATACAGTACTGGGTATTAATTCCCCATTCATGTCACTCAGGCGGCAAAATGAATTAGAATTACATACATCAACACAATGACCAGCAATCTCCTACCTCAGTTGCTGCTGCCGTTCTTCCCGCTATACAATTCACCCCCATCAAGCAAATGCTCCCTGCAAATAAAATATATAATTCGTTCAATAAAATGAACATACATGGCACTTTTAATTTTCTCTGGAGATAAATAAATACCTCAGTTTTCCACAGAGGCGTGCTAAAGCATCCGCACCAGTTCTAGATGCCACATCCTCAATCTCTGAAGCATTTGATAGTGTCACGTTGTCTGCAAGTCTAAACTCGCACAACTCTTTTAATGAAAAAGCATCAGTCAACACTGCTGAATGCCCACCACCAGCAGCTAGTTTCCGCACTTCCCCTACGCACCTGCAACATGTTACATCCATCAAAATTCAGGATTACTCAACTATTGAGGAGCTATCAAACAACAGTACCCATGCCATACCAGTCAACAGGAGATGGATACCAAGCATATGTACTATTCTCATTTGCTGCCTGTCCGTAGCTATTATAACCCCATCCACGTATTGTTCCATCCTTCATAGAAATAAGTGTGTGACAATGTCCACAAGCAACAAGTTGCACGCCAGTTGGGAGAATCAAAGCAGGAATATTTCGGAGAAACGGCTCAGATTCACTTGGAATGAAAGAAAATGATCCAGTTTGGGGGCCAAGGCCTAATTGGCCAGACTGACCACCACCCCAACCGTAAAGAGCTCCTCTTTCAGTCACAGCACAAGCGTGTACACCTCCACATGCAACATGTGTTATGAAAATTCCATCAAGGGCCACAACCCACCTAGGCAATAACTCTTTATCCCCTGACTGAAGAGAAGTGTGCCCAAGTTGGCCCATATTTCCTAGCCCCCAAGTGTAGCTGCAAGGAATGTATCACAGAGTCATTAGTGACAAGGAAAAGAAAAGAGTGTTCTAAGAAATTAATCTCATTGCTTTTCTTATTTCTCAATGAAGATAAGATAAAAGTACAAGGCATTCAGTTTTGTTATATTAAGTAATTGGTCAAAAAGCAAGGCCAAAACCGACACAACACATTGAGAGCAAGGAAACTAGTAAGTCAGAAAAGAAATTTATCTTTTCATGGTATAACTAAGCTAAGGGAAAAGAGACTTGCATATTAGAATGCAGGATTTCCATTGCATCCATCTCCTGACTAGATGTGAGAATCCCATAAGAAGATTTTTTCCAACCTTCAAAGACAGTTACATTTGTCATATGGACAACCAGAACTCTCATACTTAACAGAACTCCAATTAAGAAGTCCTTCAGATAACTTACACCTCGCCATTTTCAGATACAGCAGCTGTGTGATACTCTCCGCATGAAACTTGGGTAATTTTCACAATCTCAGGGGCCTCATCAAGAAACTTTGCATAACCATTTATCACACGAGCCCCCTGTAGTCCTTCACAAGTAAAACCACGACCAAGCTGACCATATTCATTGTAGCCTGGTATAGCAAAAGCATGACAATATCTAATTAACGGTGGAAAATAACTAGTTTAGATAGCTTCCACATTTAGATTAATGAAACATATTTGCTAACCAATTCTAAAAAATAAGTGTCAATGGCCCTAGATTGAGCATCATCAATAAAAAACAAATCTATATACAAAAATTAAGCATTTCATCAACCAAAAAGCGCAACAGATAGCATGGAGTTTACCCCAAGCTTGTAGCAGCCCATCCTCAGATAAAGCCACCACATGAACTGCACCACAGGACACTTGTTTGATAATCTGGAAAGAAAATTTTGAATCTAATTAGTTCTTAATTTTAATGACAATACAAGTGAAAGTTATATACAATAGTCAGCATTACGAGTTCTCAAGAATGTATATTCCATTGTAAAGGCGAAAATTTCCCATTTGTTTATACTTAGTAATTGGAACCATAACGCTAGAGAATGTAAATTAAAGCACTAAGACCTATAATATTCAACAATTCAAAACTGTTCAAATAGAAATCTGAAATGAAAATGGGGGCCAGCGTAGTTTTGAGCATTTCTTGAATAAAATTAAAATAAAATAATATAAAAATGTGTACTTTTAATAACTCAAAATGCATACAGGACTTGGTATAACTGAATTGAAATAAAGTATAGATAGATGTTTGATCTGCAAGAAATACAAGTTGATTGATGTGATCAACAAAGAGAACAACCTCTTTAACTCATAGAAATAGTTAATCAATACCTCTTGAGCTTCCAAAGAGTATACATGTTCAGTAACAATGACGAGTCCATTGCATCAATTTTTTCCCCATTTCCAAACCTAATTTGAAGTTGGAACATGACAAGATATAACAGATAGGAAGAGTATATTAAAGCAAAGATAGATGGACCATAGTCATAAGAGAAGAAGACGGCTATACACTCAATCCGTCTCTCGGGAAATGGGAGTGTAAGAATAATGCACAAATAGATTTAGACCAAGTCATTTCTTAGTGAGTAGCACACTCTCGGCACTGTCTCATGCTAGAACCACAATAAGCAACTTATTTTTATGAACCCGGTGAAGAAAACTGAAAATCATTAGTTAAACAAATTATTCCAATTTGTAGAGTCCAACAGTACTATATTTTGTAATTCAAATCATTAGTTATTAAAATAATTTGCCTCAAGTAAAATTTTGCTATGCAGTGGGTGATCTAAAACTAAAAATGTTGAACCTGATGAATACATACCGTGTTTTGCACAAATGCCCCCCAAAATAATCGTGGATAATTTGATCCCTGAAATGATTATCAGAAACTTTACTAGAAAAGGCACAGATCAAGAGACAGGGAAGGAACAAAAGACAACACCTATATTTAAAATGACAATCATACTTTCCATAGGGTGAAATACCTGGTTTTGTCCCCAAACCCAAAGTCTACTTGTTGAGATGGTTCCATCATTATCACGAGGTTCTGCAATAGCAGCAGTACAGTGTGCTCCACAAGATACAGATTTCACAAACTCTGTCTCCAATTGTGTTACTTTTTTAGGGCACTTCTTACCATCCTCCGTGCCATCTCCCAGTTGACCAAATTCATTAGCACCTGCTCAAACCATTAGATATGTTATTTTCTTCCTTAGAAAAGAAAAAACAACTGCACATAACATTCCTATTTTCCTGACACTGAAAGGGAGTCAAAAGACATGATACAAAGATTTATAAGTATATACCGCAAACAAAAGATCAAACAATTCTTCTTGTAACAAATTTATTATCACAAGTCAAATTGAATACATATAAGAAAAAACACATATGTATAGGCAAAATGATATTTTTGATCGTTGTACAAAGTCAAATTTTGACTTGTGGCCTTCCATTTTTATTTTGATGAAAATTTGGCCCTGGACCTTAAGTTTAGTTAAAATGAATCCCTAAAGAGACATTATCGTCATGTTTGAAAGCCACAAGCCTCAAACTTGAAGTTTGTACCCCAAAAGTTTGGATCTTTCTCCCCTAAGCTATAATTTCAGGGATTGTGTTCAAGTGCTGATGGTACCGTCCATCAAAAGGTAAATTTTACCAAACTAAAATTTTAAAGGCCAAATTTCATCAAATTAAAGAACAGGGGTCGAGAGTCAAAACTTAGCCAAATAATGAGGCTAAAAATATTGTTTTACCTATATGTATGCCATAAGTTAACAATCATCACAAATTAACTACATGTCAGGCCAAAAACTAGAATTAAGTACTGAAAAATTGATAAATTCTGGACAAGAAGGAAATCACATTGGCTCTCAAACTTCTAATAAGACAACACAAAACAAAGATCAAAATCATAAGTAACAACTAACAAACCAACCATCACAATGATGACCAATGTATGCTTATGGCTAGAAGCAAACAAAATTCATGAAAGGACACAACACTAATTTGTGATAATCAATCATAATAAACAAAAATGTAATGAAATCAACAATGATGAATGCACAATGAAACAAGCAAGAGCAACGAGTAAAAGAAACCAAACCCCAAGTAAAAAGCGAGCCATCAGAGGCCACAGCGGCAGTGTGCTCTCGGCCACAAGCTATATCTAACCAGCGAGCATTTGCACCAGCTGGGCACCCAAATAGCTCAGGAGAAAGTTGCTTTGGGATCCGCAATTGACGGTCCTCGCCCTTCCTGCCAGTTTGCCCACTATGGTTATATCCCCACACATAAATTGCACTTTTTCTCGGCAATTTCTCGGACTTTGGGGTCTCTCCAATAATATCATCAATATCCATTTCAATATTATGATATCGAGAATTTTACAGTACAAAAACCCTATCAATTGCAATCAATAAACAAAATGCATGAGTCTGAAGTATACATTTTAATATGGAATTAATTTTTGTTTTGCAACTCGAATTGAAGATGGAATTAGCGATTTGCTGAATCAATTTGACATTGACATGCCAAAATTGCAATGGGTTATGTTCTATTTGTGTGCTTGGTGGATGAGGAAATCGAAAGAGAAGAATTTGGTGCAAACAGGAAAGATAGGAAATAAGAAAATGGATCTGTGACCAGAAAGAAAAAGCTTACCTTTTCCCTTTTAACCGGAAAATACGATGTCTAAAGCTCGAAATTGAAAGTAGATTGAGTTTTATCGGGAAAATGTACGTAAGAAAATGATCAGATGTGTAAGAATCGAAGGCACGACGGAGGAATGAAAATTTCCCAATCCAATGTCCAAGAATCTGGGACTTGGGTCGGGTCAAGTTCCGAACCAAATCACTTGCACGTTCGTCTTCGTCCTCTCCTCTCGAATCTTCTAGACCCGGTTGTTCAGCCGTTGACTTTAAAGCCCATATTTTTATTTTTTTATGAAAGAAGCACATATGTTTTTAAAATACATTTACACATTGTATAAATTTTCTTATTAAAAAAAAAATCTATTCATATTACTGTTCACTTATTGTCTAATTAAAAAATAATATTTACTTGTATTTTTCATTTGATTTTTCTTTAATTTTTCTACGTACATAAATGATAAATGGAGGAAAAGAAAAATAAGTACCTGCCTAAACAATGAAATAATTATAATTTTCATATTTATAAAATACTAATATCATGTTTCACTGTAGAAAAATTTAATAAATCCAATAAAATATTATCTAAACATGAGTAACAAAAAAAATATATTTGACATGTTTAAGGATTTAATACAACATTTTTTCTTTTAGAAAATACACTTCCTAAAATTCAATTTTTCTCATTTTTTTTTTTTCGTTTTAAGATTCATATTTTCTTATAAAAAATTAGGAATAAAATTAAATTGATATAATCATATGTCAAAATTAGATAGAATATAGCTTGTTATATTAGTTTGATAATCTATTATATGAAAATACTCAAAACAGTTGTATTGTGGACATGGTTAGGGGGTTGGTGAAAACAGAAGTTGCTGAAATGGTCAAAGCGACAACGAAATCGTACCTCTATCCAATAGCCTCTCAATTTCATATATAATAACGAATATTCAGTTCCTTGTATTTCTTCTCCATTGTCGATGCGTTCTGCAGCTCTTCACAAATTCCCTGCTTCATCATCCATCTCCTTCTTCAAGGTATAATTTAAACCTCCCCTCCCCTCCCCCCCGCTTTCCTTTTCTTGCTAAATTTTCATCTCTTCATCTTTTCCATTCCCAAGTTTTCTTCTTTTTTCTTGATGGTTACTAGTTTCCATTTTCTAGGTCTCGTTGACTGTTTGAATTTATTTTTTGTTCTGATAAGTTTGTGGCTTGTCCATTTACTTCTTGTTGCTTGCTTTCAATTTGTGAATGTTGGGACCTATCTTTTACTTGGCTTCTTTCTTCTGATTGTCTCCAAAAGGTCAATTTTTATTGAAAGAAGGTGAAATTAGTTAGTTTCTGAGTTCGTTAATAAAGGAAAAAGATTTAGATTAAAAAAGGTCTCTGCAGTAGAACAACTGAAATTGGTTTGCAATTTGCAAGAATAATATGGCCATACTGTTCTTTTAAATAGATGAATACCATTTGAGGATTGCCCTGTTAGAGATAATAAAAACTATTATTGGAGCCCTATCTATTCAGTTCCCAATTTATTGATTAAATTCCAATACATGGTAGAGAGTAGTGATATTAAAACTATTCTTTGAGCCTTAACTATCATTTTAGGCCATAGGGTTAAAAGGTTCCTTGACAGCTCCCGCTTCGTGTTAAGCAAACCAATGCGTCCATTTTCTTTTCTGGAAGGATATAATGGAAATACTGAAGTAGACATCAGGCAATAAGTACTGTTAAGGTGATAGACAGGATTAGTGGTTAAGAGACAGCTTTCCTCCACTAAGATGCAAGATTGCAGAATCTCATGATTAAACAAAGCTTTACTAGTCCACAGTATGCACCTTATTATGATCCTTGATTATTAAATTAAGTCTGAGCAATTTATTTCTATATTGACTACTGGGATCTTCTAATCATCTGATAATATCATGAATGGATTTTGGGTTGAAAAATTAACTTTTAGAGTTACTGTTTCAGAACCTGATTTAGTTTTTTTGTGTTAGAAAGGTTAGATACTCAAGAATCATGGCTCAATCAGCTAGTAACAACAGCGGGAAGAAACTTATTCGAATTGATGTCAGTTCAGACACTGTGTGCCCATGGTGCTTAGTCGGCAAGAAGAATCTAGACAAAGCTGTAGCTGCTTCTAAAGACCGATTTGATTTTGAGGTCATTGTCCTTCTTTGTGGTCTCTGTCTTTTGTTAATACATTTGATCTGTTAAGTTGCAGTCTAACTTTGTTCTATTTTGCAGATCAAATGGCATCCCTTTTTCCTTGACCCATCCGCCCCTAAAGAAGGTGTAAATAAATTACAGTACTATAGGCAAAAGTTTGGATCTCAAATAGAAGGAGCTATGGCTCGGATGACAGAGGTTTCCTTTTAACATGATTGTTTGTCATTTTTATAAATAATCTACGCGCATGTTACCATAAGCAATGACACTTCAATTGGGCTGTGGTCTAATTGCAGATCTTCAGGGGTTTTGGTTTGGAATATACCCTATCTGGTCTCACGTAAGATTGAAATTTCATGTCCCATTCATATAGTCACTTCTTTGAGAGAAAATGAGCTAAAGATGTTTATCAATTAAGTAACCATTATCATTGTTTCTTGATTTGCACAGGGGCAATACTTTAGACAGCCACAGGCTTATATATTTTGCAGGCCAACAGGATCTTGATAAGCAACATCAACTCGTGGAGGAGCTGTTCCTTGGTTACTTCACCCAGGGTAAATATGTTGGTGATAGGTAACGCCTTGGAACCGAAAATTTTCAGATGAACATCATAGTCGGAAAGCAAGTGTTGAAAATTGTCATCTATCATTACCAACCCATGAGTTGAAAATTTATTCTTTTAAATAAAAAATACTTGAAAAATTAGTTCTCAACAAAATTTTGCCAGTGAAAAGACAAACATCGCGAGCAGATTCTGGAAATTAGAGTCTTACTAATCCAGGGAATTAAATTAGTTTCTGTTCATGGATGACATAAGCTTCTCATAGCATTCTAGTGTTTGCTGCTACAAGATGAGTGTATTTCATCATTCTGCAATGATTTCTGTGGTGGTTATAGTTACTAATTTGGATAATGATGGTCCAAGGGACTAGAGTCATCTTGTTCTTTCATTCATATTGCATTCCAAAACGATGAGTTCTTGCTAATACTCGTGATTAATGCAGCGAATTTCTTATAGAATGTGCAACAAAAGTTGGTGTAGAGGGAGCAGCAGAATTCCTTGAAGATCCCAACAATGGAGTCAAGGAGGTCTGTACTCTTCTGATTTCTTTCCCTTCCATTTGATCATCATAAAGACAAATAAAATCATGTGTTGGTGTCATTTTCAAACGATAATTAATAACTATTTTCAAAAGATTACAAAATTTGCAATGTTGTATGTTTGTTGCATCTTTGGTTGATAAGTATCAACAGGGTAAATAGAAGCTTCAATCTTGCAAATCATAGTGCCAAAATCCTTTCCCTCAAGCAACCAAACCGATCGCGACCTCTTTCGTTCTTCCTTTCTTACATATTTGCATCTTCAGTTAAACCCTATTAAATGATTGGTCTTGAAGCATTTTTGTGCTGAACTTTCACCCAATGATCCTTTGAAGGTTATGGAGGACTTCGAGAAGCACTCAGCGAATATCAGAGGAGTACCTTATTATGTGGTATATATTTAACCGAATTTAATGTTATTCTCTTGTAGCATGTATACATCTCTTTGTGATTGAGAAACCTTTTGCTGAAACAGATAAATGGAAAGCACAAGTTGAGTGGTGGACAGCCCTCAGAGGTTTTCCTCAGAGCTTTTGAAGCTGCCTAAAATTAATACGGATTCATTGTGCACCAAACATTTCTTAATTAACTTACAGTTGTGCAATAAAGGGGATGTTGGCATTTTAAAGTTTGATCATACTCTGTATTTTCTTATACTTGTGAAGTATAAAATCATAAAGGATATGCATGATACATAATGTGCTTTTATCGCAAGAGTAGATTCTTTTCTTTTATTTTTTCTTTATCGTGGAATCTCTGGAGTAATGCTCCATCACTAATTTCATTTTTCTATAAAAACAAAAATGTATATGCTTAATTGTCAGTTGTTCAAGCAGTGCACTATATATATTTAACGTTAAGTGGTTATGATAAAAATGGTGATGCATCAGAATGATAGAGTTACAATTCCCGTTCGCATTGTGACAAGTTCAAAAAGTGGGTTTGTATATGGTCGGTTGATAACTCCATTATTAATCTTTCCTTTTGGTCTTCAACCGTAAATAAAAACCAACAAAAAGTTAAATCCTTGTTTTTAAAATTAATATGTATAATTACTTGCTCATCTTGTGTCCTGCCACCAAATTTAAATTTTATAGTTGAAATCCTCATCATTTAAATAGCTACTTCACAAAATTACAATCTGCAACAACTTAAATTATTATTAGATTAATTATATTCTCTTGCAGTTAAATTATTTTCCAATATATATACATATATTTCTATTTTTTTTTTCTTGTAATTAAGGGTTTAATATATGATATCAATAAGACTCGAATTCTACCGCCATGCTATAAAATAATATATTTTTCTCCTAAAGCCCTACTTTTTTTTGTTTTACCTACTCAAACTTTAATAATTTATAAATAGATGTTATAAGCCATTAATCCTACACCATGAGACCTACAACGAATGGCTGAACTTTCTAAGAGTTCAATGTATATATCTACAAATAAGAACTTAATATGTTAAGAAATATACATCGTGAGAGCCTAAAGAGTAAAACCAGCAATTCTTGTTTTTTTTGACAGTTTTTGGGTGAGGCAGTTAGGATTCAAACTCAGGTGACCGAGGTTTTCAGACCCCTCGCACTCCACCTCTAGTAGAGGTAGATTGGTAAAAACACAGGATATTCTATTCCTAATTAACTTTCCTTCACCAATCTATTTACAAGTTATACATTTGAAGGAGAGATTGAATGTCCAACACTAGATAACATCCCACCGTATCTCCAAGATCAAAGATTAAAAGCCATAAACACACACAAAAGCACAAACCATCAGCAGATATTGATTCACATGGATGAAAATTTTTGAATAAGTGAATATTTGTTGAAACAAAAGTTATCACAAATTTTCTTTCTCATATTTACCATGGATGACAAACCCTTCAACCTGCTATATTCACAAAGAACTCCACTATTTGGTTTTCTTTCTTCTTCTGTTGTAGATGGTCTCCTCCACGACACGTACCTTACAAGCAGGATCAAGTCGTCTCATCGAATACCATTACCTGTAGTTCCAGCCAAACGAAATGCTTCCGTCAAAGAATCAATCAATGATGTTTTAGCAAACATGACATTCAACTTCATAACTTTTCTTGCAATGTCAAAAAAACACACAAAAACTACTGTTTTCATATATGAATCGCACTGTTACATCAAGGGAAATATAAATAGCAGATGGTAATATAATAAGAATGATTCTTTTTGCAAGAAAAAGATACAATAAATGTTATTTTCATGTCATAAACATGTATTTTCGAAAAGTAATGGCGTGTCACAATAAATGCTCCTTGACATCCATAACTTTAAGAGCATAAGCATTATTATAATGACATTTATGTAGCAAAATGATAGATCTCAATACAGCATGTAACAAATTGGCCTCAGCAAAAGATAAAACTAACAAAAATATGTATTAAGACCATATGTTTTTGAACTTATAGCTCAATGATAAGAGACGTTTTTGACGATCCAGTAACTAACACATGGATTCTACTTAAACCAGCCTACAATTTCAGTCAAACTAAAAAGATCTTATCACCTGAATGCATACAATTTATAGAGAAGGAAACAAAAATTCATTAAAAAGAAGTTAAATCTCTTATGAAGCTTTCAACAGTCCACGTCAAAATTGTGACACAGCCACAGTTCAAATGCATCAAGTGTGTGATCTGACAACCTCTGACTATACTTCAATCTGAACTACAATGGTTTGTACTGAGCTAATTGGGTAGTTTGTCAACCCATAAAATGTGGAACTACACTGTGACATGAACAGTTAATATAAAAGTAAAGTTACACCTAGTAAAATGACACATCAAACTGGAACTTTCACAATCGATAGAAGGCCGACATTGCTGGACCACTATTTTCCACATTAATTTTTTCCTAAAATACAGATATCTAACACAACATTTTTCCAACACTAACAAAAATAACACACGAATTAATTGATAAACAAAAGGACACAACCCCCATTTTTTTCCAAAAAGTATCAGAATAAATCATGGGCTTTTTCCCCCCTTCCTCTACAAATATTGAAATACCCATGCAACAAATCACTAATTTTCTTGGTTGCCGGGCAGCATATCCGCCTAATTGAGTGAGTGCCTGGGTGACACATCTTAAAGGTTCCAAAAACAGATATAATTATTTCTTTGAATGCTTTGCCAACAAAGAAAAACAAGTCAAAAACTTAATTTTGATAAACCCCGACATGGGAAGGAGCAGACATAAACCATATTTGTAGCCCCTAATTTCTTATGAAGCCATAAGACATACATGGACATATATCATGTACATAGAAGCAGACATGACAAAATGTTTTGCAACTGATCCCATTCAACGAATCAATGACTTCAGCTAAGGCATAAAATGTAAATGATATTTAACTTCGCAGATATGCTGAAGCAGTAAAAGGATGTGCTTGGTTAATAGGTTGGCATGAAGCTTATATACCCAAGAAAAACTCAGGTCCCTCCGTAACTAGAGATCACAAATAGCTAAAAAAAGAATAAAAGCCATTTCATTTTAGGGGCCAACTAACATGTTTTAAATAAAAGTGAAAGAAGGAGTTCAAACAAAACCCAAAGAATGAGAAGAACATGAGAAAAATGAACAAATAGAACAAGAAAATTAAAAGCTCCTCTATGAGCAGGATGAGAAGTTGAAATTGAGAAGAAAAAGACAAGCAATCTGACAGAAGATAAAGTAGGTATTACCTTGCCGCAGACTGGGCAGCTGTCACTTCTCTCCATCCACTCATAAATGCAACCAAGATGGAAATGGTGTGAGCATTTTGTCACTATCTTGGGATTCTCTGGAGTATATTCTGCACATACAAGGAAACGAGAGTCATTCAATACTTCTGGTCTAGAAAAGCAAATCCTCATAGCACAATAAAACAGTTTCCATCAACAAGTATTACATCACAAAGACTGCATCTTCATATTTCAAATTGCAATTTACAGTTGCCTATCAGTATGTCCTACAATTAGGAGGAAAAGTTACAAGATTAATGGAGAAACACACATTATAGGAACATTCCTCCTAGATCATGCGTTTGTCGCGCTCGGCTTACCAGCACCAAAAACAGTTGAAACCTTCCCTTCTAACACTGGGAATATATTGGCAGAATTTTCAGCATCCAATGTTTAAATGGCAGCTGAGGTGAGGAACTTTACCAGTTCATAACTTAAGACAGCTTTTGTTTTAAGTCCAAGCTCACATCGCGGAGACTCGGTTTTGATTCCCTAATGACTTAGCAGTCATTGTTCGACTAAACTTTCTTTTTGGCCTTGAAGTTAATGCATTCAAGATATTCTTTCACTAACAAATTATTGTAACAAAAAGAAAAGAGTCAAAACCATAGTCTCAACCTGTCATTTATAAATGAATCTAAAGTTTCTCTCCAAAGGAAGCACCAGGGTCCTGAGTTGAACACCCAACACCTCCTATTCCAACTTAATCAAAAATTAGTTTGTCTTCAAAGATGCCAATATGCTTAGGGGATTTAGACATTACCAAAGGATGTAATTAAAGTGAAACTAAAAACCTTACCGTCAAGACATGTTGGACATACATCCTCTTCCTCTGATGATGAATAAATATATCCAACTCCAACAGCTGATTTCGCTGATGAGAGCTTCAATGAAGATCTAGCACGCTGTTCTTTGGATCCTTCTTCACATGCGGATGGAGTCCATTTGTCTCCTGTACTCAAGGAATCTGAATCACCATCGCTTCTTAATGGCTCTGATTCTTCATGTGCATGACTTGAGCCCTTCTCACGTCTTGAGACCAAACCATCACGCTGCAAGCGGAAGTATCTGGGATCGGCATCATAAGGCAATGGCCTTGGAGGAGAGCGGTACATATCTGAGAGAGAGTTGTCAAGTGATGCAGAAGAAGTCATAGAAGCAGCCCCCTGAATAGATGAAGGGACAGAACGCACTTCCCCTCTTCGAAATAATGAGGAATACTACAAATGAGAGAACCAAAAGGAAAAGGAAAAAGGAAAATGGTCGGAAGTCCTTTCTAGCAAATACTAAAGGAAAATTTCCCAGCGTTAATTGTTAAGTAAATATAAGTTGAAGGTCCATGCAAATAAACATGTAAACCATACTGCAATGCTTTTCTGTCAATGCAACGCTCAAAAGAATCAAACATCATTAGTCCTTCAACAAAAATTATACCCCAAATTGGACACACTTCACAAAGAATCAAACCTAGCAAGCTACTTCAATAATAGAAAGCTCAAGCAATGGCCATAAAATCACACATCATCCAGAGATAAAACAATTCCTATGTCAATTTCGGAAAACCTCAATCAAGAGCGAATATGAAAATTCTTTTGCTTACTTCAGAATCAATTATTTCTACCCACGTTCACATATATTTTTATCTTTTACTCCTGATCCTGTATAGGCCAACCAGATAACATGTGGCACCATCAGATGGCATATTGCAACATTCAGTTCAAGGGATAATCGCTATTTCATACCAACCCACTGTGAACAAGAATTGACTAAAGGATTCTTTACACATACAAATTGAAGATATACTTGATATATATGAATTATACTGCTTGTAAGGATGCAAACTCGTCATATAAAAAAACATGAGACTTCTGGTTCTGTCGTCACAAAATGAGAGAATCCAAACTTCATTTCAAAATTACAAATTTAAGCACGGAGATGGGGATGCGATAAGAATAAAGGAACATACCACATGTAGAAAATTCTGGACAAAGCAACTAAGACACATGCAGTTTCTATATACAGAACTATTAGGATTCATGTAATCCTCGAAATCATCGGGATGTAAACAGCAACAAACAGCACCCATAGCGTTCAGCTCAAATCTCTTTCTTTCACTTAATCTTGCCTGATGTAATTCTCAACTGGCACCACCAAATCTTGATGCCACAAAGCAAAAGCATCAAGAACTACGGTATTGAATAAATAATTAAATAGAGAATCGGAGAGGACTCTAAGCTCGCAGAAGTTAAATTGCCTCTGCGAACCAGTACCCTCTCTCTCCCTTGTTTAAGAGCCAAATACTTCCTTCTCGATATGGTAAGCAAATATCTTCACCTGTAATTTGAAACATAATTATGTCTTGGAGAATATATGACAACAGTATATCTCAGAAAGACTTGGTGAATAAATGTTATCAAAACCCATATATTTCACAACAATGTTAAAAAAAAAAAAAAAAAAAAAAGCTCGTGTTTCTTCGAGTATACTAGAAATCATGAGCAAAAAAAAAAAAAAAATGATCATCTAGTATTGAATCATGGCTTGACTAACATAGAAATCATCAAATTAAGTAATAAAATGACTTCTATTATAAATGATAATGATAATAACAATTATAACTCCTTAAACTTTTGTCTTCGGCAACAATCGGTTGTTATTACACATGAAAGTTACAATATTTATCCTTCAATAAGGAGTTCCTTCAGAAAAAAGGAAAAGGGTACTTTCCTTTCGTTGAAAGCAAAAATCAAAACAACGACAGGAATTAAATTTGGCCAAAATTCAACCAGAATGGATGAATTATCATAAATCAGAAAATAGAAAGATCAAACAAAAGAGAAGCATAGATCATCCAGATTATCGATTCCTGAGGTGGAAAAATTGAGAAGTGGCAAGGAAAGTACCTGGAGCAAGCAGAAAGAAGGCGAGGAAGGAAAGAAGAGAGAGAGGATCGATGGAGTATGTTGAGGAATGAGAGAAAGAGAGAGCTTAAATTCGGGGAAGAAGGGAGAGAGAGAAAGAGAGAGTAAAGAATTCGAAAATAAAATCGGATTAATGTTTTTGGCGAGAAAAGCTATGAATGCGCGAAATTAAAGCTGCCGTCTGTGTGTGTTGGTGGTGGGGTGATACCGTCATAGAATCAATCCACTTTCTTTACTTTTCTTCTCTTTTTTCAAAATGTACATTCAGCTCCCAAGATTTTTATAAATTTTATAACCAGTCCCTTATCATTTTTTTAACACATAAAATCCATAATTTTTCTATTTTAACAGTATTAGCTCTAAATTTGATACTTTTATATTGGATGAATTATGTATCTAAATCATATTTATTATGAAGACATATCATAGATACAAATGTAAACCATACTTTCAAATTAATCTTCTGTGTTTGTAAAAATTGTATCAGTGGATAATTAATGAATGTATAGCCAATACAAAACAAATTTTTCAAATTTTAGGATAATATCAAAAAAAAAGAAAATGTCATATACTTAAAAAGTTGAAAATTTTTTATTAATAGTTAATTACAAATCCATAAAAATTCAAACTACTTTTATATATATATTGAAATCCCTTTTACACAAAATGAAGTTTTAAAAAAAAATTCCAACCAAGAGAAAACGAAAATTAATAAAAAGGTAAAATAATATAGTACTCTTTCAGTCTTCTCATGGTTAAAAATAATTAAAATAGTTTAAAGATAAATTTTTGTATTATTTTTCTAATATATCCTACTTGAATTAAACAAGCACAAGCACAAGCACAAGTCAATTTATAATTTCTAATCAAATTTAGTAAATTCTAACAATAATGTACTTATACACCAAAATAAACAAAATAGATTGAAAGATCCATAAAATTTTCATTTAATTAATAAAATTTATGTTTTTAGTAATTATTGTTATAGTTGCATTTCTTAATTGATTTTTGTTTTCAATCTAATTTGCATTTTTCTTTTTTTTTCGGCTTTGTTATGAATGAAATTTTATCAAATTGCATAGATAGGGACTCAAAAGCGGTCAAAGAGCAAATGTTAACATTTTGTGTAGGTTGGAGCAAAAGGCACTTCCAGCCAAAAAAATTGACTATAATTTAGGACGAGACAGATAGAATTGAATTTAAACTCACAGAGATAATAAATTAGAATTTGAATTTAAACTTTTATGATTATATTTTATAAATTAGTACTTTACCAGGATAAAATTTTTTAATAACCGAATGTAAATAGAATTTATCATACACTGAGCTTAGCTTATTATTTGAATTAAATATTTCCAGCTGTTATTGTGACGTAAAAAGCAACGGATTTGATTACTGTGAGAATAAAACAACGAAAAAGAATTTTGCAAGCAAACCCAAGCTTTCTTTTGCAATTTGCAAATAAAACTTTATCAAAAACGAAAATTAATTGAAATAAAAATCCAAAAAGGTTGTTTCTTTTGAAATATAATATATAAGATTCTATATTTCCTCCTTACCCAAAAAAGAAAAAAAAAAATCTAAATTTCTTCCTCTGTTTCATTAAACAACAACTTCTCTCTCTATAAATAATTGTACAACGAAACAGTTGTATTACAAACAAAGAAGAAGAATCTTATAGTGGCCCTTGATTTCTGTTCTATCTTCTGTTTTACATATGAAAATATTATACTTTCAGTAAAGGAAAAAAAAAAAATAATAATTTTGAAGGTATAAAACAAGACATTATTGTTTGTCTGTAAATAGAAACAAAATAGTAAAAAAAAAAAAAAAAAGTTTTTACTTTTTTTTTTTTTATAATAAAAAAGAATGGTTCATGATTACAGAATTTCAAAAAGTTTAAAATACTAAAGAGAGATCGGGCATAACGACATAACAAAGTTGAACACTTAATTTCAGAAAAGCAAATCACAAAATTTACTATTCATATAGAAAAACATTAGAATTGACAATCACCGCAATTATTACATACCACAAAATTGAAGGCATTGTGAATGTCTGATTTTTTCCTTTTCTATGAATTACAGTCCACCTCATGAGTGATAAGCACAATACATCAACTATATGATTTTTTCTTTTTAACAGTATTATCTCGTAATTTGGTATTTGGTATTTTTATCTCATATAAGCTACAGAATTGATTAATTAGTATTTTTTTTTAAAGTAAAAGATTTTAAAATTTACTAGGTGAATCTGAATTATACTTCTTATCTTGACGTGCGACAGTTACGGATGTGAATTATTTTTTAGATCCAGTCTCACGTGTTCGTAAAAATCGTATTACGCGCCCGTCAACAAATAATACATTCTACATGAGAAAAAGATGTCAAAATTAGGGCTAATACTATCAAATAGAAAAATCAGATATTTAATATATCAAAAAAGTTGAATTAATAATATAAATTCAAAATTTATAAAAGCATTTTGTTTTATTTTAAAAGTAATTAATAATATAAATACATAAATTAGTAATGCTGTGGATAGTTCCATTGATGATTTGACCAGATCTCTTTACTTAAACATCAATCAATGGAAGAAGTGCGAATTGTTATGATTGGAGATGGAATGCGGGGTCGGAGCTGTAGCGTGCGGCTGTCTACAAGACATAAGAAATTTCAGCAAAAATGAATGATTGATTTAAACAAATTAACATGTTTACTGTCTAATATATTTTTTTTATTTGAAAAATGAAATTAAACCTTTCTTCAATTAAAAAAGTGCTCTCATATAAGCTTTTCCGGCAAAGTCTCACCAACTAGGGGTAGGTAAAACTAAACCGAGAATCAAAATCGAACCGAACCGAATCAAACCAAACTCTATTTGGTTTGGTTTTGGTTTTATAAAATATAATAGTTTGGTTTTTGGTTCGGTTTTTGATTTTTGTTAAAAAACCGAAACCGAACCAAACCGAACCATAATAAAAAAAATATTTTTTTAAAATATATATATGTATATAAATAAATTTTATTTGGCATATTATATATTTATATTATTATATAGTTTGTATTTATGAGACTTTAGTAATATACATGTAATATAAATTATTTTTAAGCAACATTTTACATGTAATTTATAAAAAAAATGATAATAAAAATTAAAAAATTAAAATTTTTGTTGATTCGGTTTGAACCAAACCAAACCGTAACCGAACCGAACTGATTCGGTTCAGTTTGATCCGAACCATATGAACTTTGGTTTGGTTTTGGTTTTTATTTTTCTTCTACTTCGGTTTTTGGACCGAACCGCTTTTTGCTATTGATGTCAAAATTCAAATAAATGACATTTATATTATTTCAGTCAACAAATTCGAAAACTGTATAGAATTTTTTTTTTTTTTTTTTTTTTTTTGATAAACAAATCCAATTCATTAAATCTGTCGGCCAAAAGAATCACAAAAAATGAGATCCCAAACATGAGATGGACAATCCTCCATAAGGACTAAAGGAGCTGACAAGTCCTTTGCCCAGGCAGCCAGCTCATGGGCCACTCTGTTGCCTGATCTAAACACAAAAGCAGAACTGCAAAACGAAAAGGATTAACTCAAAAGGTAAGTATCCCAATACAGAAAATTTAACGCTGACTGAGGATACTCCTTCTGCAATAGAGCATCAACAACAAGTTTCGCATCCGACTCAATACAAATAGAATTGAAGCAACAGTCATGGGCTAGAGATAGGCCAGCTAAGATTGCCTGAAGTTCAGCTTCCTCAACAGACAAACAAGGATCAACGTGGATACCTACTGAAACCAGAACCTGTCCCAAAGAGTCCCTAACTATCAACCCTACCCTGCATGCAGCACCAGATTCCCCCCAGGATGCATCACAATTGATTTTAATGACGCCACTCGGGGGAGGTGACCATTGCGTTGCTAGGCCAAGGGAAGAGGCGCTAGGAGAGGCATCGCCACCAAGAGTACTAGGACCAATAGAGACAACAGTGCTCCATTCCTGCAGAAGAGAGTAAGCCTTCGCCACAATAAGCTCTGGATGTGGCTCGACGTTATCATACACCTTTTTGTTCCGACTATACCATAACCACCAGAGAACAGAAGCAAACCCCAGGAAATTAGAAGGGGAAAGAACTGACCTTACTTGGGTGAACCAGTCAAACACATCTTTAGTCACCACTTTATCTAGACGAATCGGCAACTCAGCCTTCTGCCAAACCTTCTTTGCAACCAAACAATTCTTAAAAATATGGATTAAGTCCTCAGAGAAATAGCCGCAATATCTACACCTGCAATCCAGTCTCAGACCACGACCCAACAAAGTGCTAAAACAAGGGAGAATTCCTTTCAGTAATCTCCAAAGAAAGTGAGTAATTTTTGCAGGAATTTTGAGAGCCCATAGGCCTTGCCAAACACTCACCTCAGGCGTCAAATTTGAGGCTCTATTCACCGCTGTAGACCTGCAATTTTCTGCAATAAAATACCCACTTTTCACCTTGTACAAACCAGACCTGGAGTCAGCCCAAAAGAAATCATCCGGCAGTCTACGAAAACTCAACTTTATCTTAAGGATGGCGTCTCTTTTTTGAGGAACAAAACAAGAGTTAAGAAGCTCTCGGTTCCACTGGTTGTTATCCGGTAAGATCAGCTGACTAACTAAGCTTGGCCGGGGAGAGAGAAGGGCAATGAGAGGTTTTTTACAGTTTAAACCCGGAACTATCATCCCAAATGTTCACCAAGTTTCCATCCCCAATCCACCACATAATACCTTTTTGAATAATAAAGCGTGCCTCTAAAACACCACGCCAAAAGAAGCTGATATGGGTTGAAGGGAACGCCGCAAATAAACTGGTATGAGGGAAGTATTTTGCTGCCAAGACACGGGAACACAGGGAATGAGGATTCTTAATTATTCGCCAACATTGCTTGGCTAAAAGGGCCAAATTGAAAGACTGTAACCATCTGAAGCCTAAGCCTCCATCCCTCTTCGATTTGCAGAGAACATCCCATGAGAGCTAGTATATCGGCCTGTTACCCTCTGTTGCTCCCCACCAATACCTGCTAATCATTCCTTGAATTTTAGCACAAAGAGAATCAGGGAGAAGGAAACGGGACATTATGTATTGGGGGATAGCTTGGGCAATGGCTTTTATCAAGACCTCTTTACCTCTTGCAGATAGAAGTTTTTGCTCCCAATTTCTAAGTCTTTTCTTAATACGGTCCTTAATTGAGGCAAAAATCAGCTTTTTAGACTTTCCAATAATTGTTGGTAGGCCTAAATAACAGGGAAAACCACCTGTTTCTTTCATCCCCAGACAAGTAGCTATGAGTTGACGTCTTTCATCAGGTACCCCTTTTCCTGAAAAAAATCTCAGATTTATTATAATTCACCACTTGGCTCGAAGCTGCCTCATAAGAAGCTAAGATTCCCTTCAGCCCCTCCACCTCCTGCATTGAAGCCTTTCCAAAAATCAAGGAATCATCAGCAAAAAACAAATGCGAAAGTTTTGGACCACCACTACAAACCAAAATTCCATGTAGTAGTCTGTCTCTTTCAGCCCTCCTGAGCACTGCTGATAGCCCTTCTGCACAAATGAGAAAGAGATAAGGGGAGATTGGATCTCCTTGCCTAAGCCCTCTTGTTGGTTTTAAAAAACCTTTAGGTTGACCATTGATCAAGAAAGAAAAAGAAACAGAAGTTACGCACATCATTATAAGGTTTATGAAATGGACCGGAAAACGCATTTGAGTAAGCATTTTCTTCAAAAACTCCCACTCAACCCGATCATCGGCCTTGTTCATGTCTAATTTCAAAGTGACCCTTCTCCTCTTTCAACCTGGTTTTATTTTACACATAACAAACCTTATTTATTTTTTTGACTGGAGACCACACCTTATTTTTTTCTTTTAGGAAGACCAGACCTTACTCTAATACAAACAAAATGTAATACTCCTCAATTACCATTTTTATTTACAAAAATTATAATTTCCTCAATTACCGAAACAATTAATACAACTATTTTTGTCAAGATAAATAATACCAAAAAAAAAAAAAAAAAAAAAATTAATGAATAAAATTAATTATTTTATCAATGATTATTAATTTTAAATACTAGTTGAAATTAGAGAGAAGAGGGACTGTAGGACCAAAATCCCCTGCAAATTGATGATACGTTAATATTACACAAAAATTCATAAATCAAAACAGAGAGCGGGTCCTCCATTTGAATCTTCCTTCACTCCTTTCCTCTCCAACTGCTCTGTGTTTCTCTCTAGTACAATTTTTTTAACTTCAATTCCTACACATACTATTGCTACTTTCTTCTTCTTCGTTTGCCGGCCAAACTACTTGCTGCATTTTTCAGATCTCTTTGTCCTCTTTTCTCCCTGGAAATCTCTGTGTGTGTGTGTGTGTATGTGTTTTCTTTATGCCATTTCTGACTCCGGCTCTGATTTTATGTAGTTATGTATAGATACAATCTGCTAATTCTGATTTGAATTTTTGGAATTTTCACTTCACATTCAAACCCTAGATTCAGGCGAAATGGGGAGCTCAAGAATCTTAAGACCACTTCTTCATTTTCTGTTTGTTTTCAGCTGAATTTGCAATCTCCTGGTTTACGAATTTGGGGGTTTTAGTTCAACATAAATGTCAATCCAGAGCTCAGCCAGCTCAATGGCGCAACCCGAAGCCATATTGGAGTGGCTTCATAAAGAAATGGGCTACAGGCCGTTGGGACCTTATAGTGCCTCCACGAACAAATCTCAATTGCCCTCCATTGATGCGCTTCGGAAGATTTCCCGGGGGAATATGATACCTATTTGGAATTTCTTGATAAAGAGAGTGAAATCGGAGAAAACTGTGGAGAACATAAGGAAGAATATTGTAGTACATGGTGGTGCTGAGAGCGGCAGTTTGGTGAACTCAGGGAAAGAGGAGGGTCGAAGTAAAGGAGGAAGGAGGAAGGAAAAGGTGGTTGCTGAGAGTTCTAGTGCAGCAGAAAGTAGGGAGTCTGCATTGCAGGAGAGAGAATCGGCAGCAAAGGAGGTTGAGAGGTTGAGGAACATTGTCAGGAGACAGAGGAAGGATTTAAAGGCAAGAATGATGGAGGTCGCAAGAGAGGAGGCTGAAAGGAAGAGAATGCTTGATGAGCGTGCAAAAAACAGGTATGGAGTTCAAGAATTTGCTGGCGAGTCTGGTCATTGTCATGAATGCTTAGCGTACGAGAGTAGCTATGAAATTTGTTTTCAAAGTTCTTAAATCATCTATTTCGCTATAGAATGTTTTTCTGTTTTGAAAAAGGAGGAGAATACGAATGCAAAATTTGAGATGGATAGAATTCAGTGATTTAGAAAGGAATCGACAAACTACATCCATTGTCTAAGCCGAATGAAGTGGTTTTCTATTTCTTGATTCATAGGTAATAGATAGTTTTTGGTGCTGGTGAGCCAAAAGTTCCACACATGGTCTTGTTGGAATATTGATGATTGACAGTTCTAGGTTTCTCTAATTTGCATGACCATTTATCATCTCTGAGCCAGTAAGCTGGCAACGATGATTATTATGCATCAAATAATTGGGTCACATTTATTTGCTTTAGGCAGAAAGTGTTTATTTGAAATGGCTTGATTTGGGTTGTTTCACTTCTTTGTCTTCAGATATCCACTCATTGTGTATCAATATGGAATATTCTGTTATAGCTGACTCAATCTTTAATTACTTCGGATATATTTGAATTCGTTATTTGTTCTTTAGCATGGTATTCCTCTCGTGAGCTAAAGAGAACTGAAATGTTTGCTAAATACTAATCACTTTGTTTGGTGGACTAGTAATCATAAGGCTTATTTTGACAAGGCTATAATATATTCATTTTCTAGATTAGCATTGATGGTGCTTATTGCCACTGCAGGCATAAACAAGTAATGTTGGAGTCTTATGATCAGCAGTGTGATGAAGCAGCAAAAATATTTGCAGAATATCATAAACGTCTCTCTCAATATGTTAATCAAGCAAGAGATGCTCAAAGGTCGAGTCTTGACTCTTCCATTGAAGTCATTAGCAGCTTTAGTGCAAGCAGTGAGAAGGAGGCTGTCTATTCCACTGTCAAGGGTAATAAATCTGCAGATGATGTTATCCTTATTGAAACAACTAAGGAAAGGAATATTCGGAAGGCATGTGAATGCCTTGCGGTTCATATGATTGAGAGAATACGCAACTCCTTTCCTGCTTATGAAGGAAGTGGCATTCATTTGAACCCTCAGCTTGAAGCTGCGAAGTTGGGAATCGATATTGGGGGGGAATTACCCAATGAGGTTAGAAATGTCATTGCGAATTGCTTGATGAATCCTCCTCAATTACTCCAGGCAATTACTGCATACACTTCAAGGCTGAAAACTCTCATTTCTAGAGAAATAGAAAAAATTGATGTTAGAGCTGATGCAGAGATCTTAAGGTACACACTTAATTGTCGGTTCATGTTGGGGCACATAAAATTGTTTCCGTCTGTGCTGTCAGATTTTGACATTAATTTGCAGCTAGGCCTATCAAATATCATATTGCTGATTATTATTGAAATGCAAGAGCAGCAATTTATAGGCATGTTGGTCACTTTCCTGTGCTTATGCCTGATTCTATTGTTACTGGTGTTAGATTCAACATTATAGGGTGCATAGATCTATTTTCATATCTTTAGGTGCCTGAACTATTACTTACAGGTAGATGTCAAAATATTAATGATTTGATGTGCGTCCACTTTTATAGAGTTGCTTTTGGTGGAATAAATCCAAAGATATATAACATCAAGGATAGCGTATTATCGATACCGTTGAAATTTATGAAAATGTGCCTAGAAAACGAAGAGTCATGAATGACAGGCTTGGTTTTTCCCTTCTGGCTTTTATATATTTCTTGCAGGATCTTGAATTATCAATTTCTTCTTTGTTATGATTAAAAAAAAAGATTTCTGTAGAAGAAATGCGTTATCATATTTATTTCGGTTAATCAAAGACACAAAATGATCATTCTTATAGTTTTGCGATCATTTTTAGTTATGCCTTGTAAGAGGAGGTGCTAGATTTTGCTGCTTGGTTTCACGAGACTGACAATAGGTAAGACTATAGAGCCATGAGGAGTAACTTGTCAAAAGTGTAAAGTTTGGAAATTTTACAACTGAAGGATTTCTATTTTCTGGCTGAAAGAGATTTTAGATTTGGTCTATTGGAATCTGTCATCCTTGAGTGAATAACTGAAAGCTGACTTTTAGCCCATAAAGTGTATACTGGCCTTAAGGACTGTATTGGCTATTTTTGCTAATATATGCATATAATATATTGTTAATATCTTTCTGGTGCAACTTGGAAGAGCGAAAGTTTTGTGGATGACCTGCTGTTTTTGAACGCAATTTGACTTTGCTACAGATTCTATTAAATTCATTAATAGGCGAATCTAAATTCCTCCAATCATAAAGGAAGGACCATCAATCAGCTACTTGCTATGTACTAATTAAGTTCTTTGTTGTGAGAGAGTTCGCCTATCTTAATCCATGGAGCCAATAATCAAATAACATGTCCATTTATTTTTCATGGCAACATGAACTTTTTGAAGTACAATAAAGAGAATGGTCCTAAGTTGTTGATTCCCCTATTGTAAAGAGTTGGGGCTAATTTGGTTCTTACGAATTTATTGAATCCTAAATATTCAACAACTTAAATTTGAGAGGTAGAAGAATTATGTGGTTGACATTAATTGGAATTATGCATGCATTATATTCGTTTAAGATGAGGCAGATTTATTGGAGTGATTGTTATTACTGCTACTTTCTAGATTCATATATGCATTCACTAGAATCAAAATATCACTTACATGGCCTCAATGATCTTCCATTTGAAGAATGCCTATAATTTCTTTTTTTTTATGATAAATATCTTGTAGATTTTCAGTTGCTTTAACAACATCAGTATGCTTTTTTGGATTAGTAATTTCTAATTCTTTATCAGGTACAAGTATGAGAACAACCGAGTAATGGACATTTCTTCTCCTGATGTGAGCTCACCTTTGAGTTATCAACTTTACGGCAATGGAGATATTGGAGCTGATGTGCCATCTAGAGGAACTCAAAATCAACTTCTTGAAAGACAGGTCTTCCCCCTTTCGAGGCTGTTCTGTAATTGGTCTTTTAATGTCTGCAATAGTTAATGTCTCCTTTGATTTAGTCTCTCTAAGTGAATGGTTCTTCCCCTGTCCATTTTAATATTGTTGTTAATACAGTCAGTCGCTAAGGGAACAAAATTTATGCCTATTTTTTGTCCATTGGCATGATTGATTGGCTTATATTCTTTCTGTTTTTCCTATATTTTCTGTGTGATTGCATTATTATAGGGAGTATTTCATATTTTAGGACAACTACTTGATGTTGGTTTGTGCTCTTTTTTGCAGAAAGCACATGTTCAGCAATTTTTAGCTACTGAGGATGCAATTAATAAAGCTACAGAAGCTAGGGATATGTGTCAAAAGCTTATAAAACGCTTGCATGGAAGTGGTGATATAGTTTCATCGCACTCACTTGGTGGAGGCACATCACAGAACGTGGGCAGTCTCAGGCAATTTGAGGTAATTTCTTTGCTTAATGTATGTCTATATGTTCTCATGGTTGTTCCTATATTCTCTTATTTGAATACTTCATCATCTCGAATTCTGATATGTAAATAGTGAATCTTCATATGTTTGTTACCCTTGCCTGCTGATTGTAATTCTTTGATGTGCCTGGTCAGAGAAGTGGTACTTTCTACGTGCATATTCATGTTAGATTCATCAAGCTTTGTTTTCTAAATTGAAGTGATTGGCTTCAATTGGATCAAGAACCTCCTCCGTAAACCTTCTTAACCATTTTAGTGAATGAGGTTTGATGGGCATAATATTTTGAAAACTGAATTTTGGGTGAATGTTTTTGAAACTTGAATGTCTGCTATAGCCATACTGAAGTGGATCCATGTTTTGAAAAGTGTGAATTTAAGGTTTATTCTCCATTGATATTAGACTTGTGGAAATATATTTGATGTCATCAAATTTCGGCATTCTTATTTCACTTGCATATGTGGTCAATATTACATTTCATAATTTCTCTTTATCAGATGGCTTATCATGAATAAGGAAGGATGGAAAATTCATAACTGTATGGGGTTCTATAAAAATAAGCCTTTCAAAATATTAGTTATTGCTTCTGCTTCCTTCCCCACTGTTTCTTTTTTATTTTTTTACCAACGTGAATTCAATCTGGTGTTCAATTAAATAACTTTATACTCTCTACTCAGAATATTGTACTTGCATGCATTTTAAGTACAATCTTCATTTTAATGTCAATGAGCTCTAATTTATGTAATTTGGGAACATGATGTTACATCTTAGAGACCACGCATGAATACAAATACCTCTGGCTGTTATTCCCTTTTGTGCTAACTTTTCTGTGTGTATCTTACGCTAAAATTTGATAATTCTAACTTTATTGACTGATTACAGTTTGTGAATGTGCCTACAGTAATATGTCTTGACTAATCTCTCCATTTTATTGGTGTAGTTGGAGGTTTGGTCCAAGGAGAGGGAAACTGCTGGACTTAGGGCAAGCTTGAGTACCTTGATGTCTGAAATCCAACGGCTGAAGAAATTATGTGCAGAGAGAAAGGAGGCTGAAGATTCTTTAAGGAAGAAGTGGAAGAAAATTGAAGAGTTTGATGCACGCAGATCTGAACTTGAAGCCATATATACTGCTTTACTGAAGGCTAACATGGTAGGGTATTGTATCTTTATCATTTATAGTAGATACAAAGAGGGACCATATCTTATCAATATAGCCTCATTTTGCTAAGTGCTGATTCATGAGTTCGAATATTTGCCTGGTATATGTTGTTTTGTGATTTACTATTCAGAGAGCTCTCCATTGAATTTTTGTTTTGTCATGTATCATAACTGGAAGCAGTGTATTGAGAAGTCTTTTCTGTGCTACGGCTGATACATGGTAAATGGGAAATGTACCAGAGAGATCTTTCTTCTTCTGTAGTTTTGTTTAGCTGTTGCCCAAATTTAAGATTTCAATAATCTTGAATAGCGGAAAAGTGAGGTGTCATAAAGCTGATTGCATAAAAGCTTCAAACTGGTACATTTTTGCTCACTAATTAGTGAGTGCTCAATATCATTGAATGCATTGATTTTTATTTTTTATTTATTTATTTTTTTATTTATTTTTTTTTTTTTGAAGCATTAGCTTCCACAATGAGATGGCATCAATTCCTGCAGTATATAATTTTATTAGCCCCTCTAGGACCAATTCAAGTTTGATTAAAAACCTCACTTTTCAGTATGCCTTTGGCTGGGTTATTAGGTGGATGTTTGTCTAGTCTATCATGTGGCAGAAGGAATCAATTTCCTCTCCATGAAACCCTTGTCTACCAAGTACCAACAAGGTTTCTCTCCAAGTTATACCGGTGAAGAAGATAGGGGCTATGCGTAGGATCTCTTGCTGGGAAGTAGCAAGAGTATACCTTTCTATAGATGGGGCTTGAATGTGATTGTGGATGAAGAAGATCCGCACAGATGATCCCAAATAACTGGAATCAAGGCTTAACTGGGTTAATTTGAATTTGGGCGAACCCAAATGATGTTGAGAAAAGATGAAAACATTACTTTACTTTGGTTGGTGCGTAATAGAAAGGAATAATTCTATACCCATTTGGTGGAGAAAACTAACTGATAGTCTGTTTCCTCATTCTCAAATTTGGGATTGCCGTTAAGCTTGTGATTAGAACACATAGCCAACAAATTGCATCCTCCATTTTCTCTAGCCCTTACTCTGGGCAAAATGCTAGAAGGCAGATTCCTTGATCACAGAGTAATCTTCTATTTGCTCCAGCAAGTCAAAGTTTTTGCACCTTAGTTACCATTGAAATCGATTATGCAAAGACTCCTGAAAATCTTAATATTCAGTACAACAAATCTAGCCAAAATGCAACCCCTGTGCATTCACATTAGGTGCAATGAAATCATAACATGGTAACTGAAAATCATATCCAGAATTTTGGTGGGATAAAGTCAATTTTCCTTATGATTTTAATACTTCATAATTATATGTTTCTCTATAGTGAATATTGATGCAATAGGGACGTGTTGCATTTAGCTGTTAATTTCTTGAATGATGCAATGGAATTTTTTTTTTAAGTTTGCCAAATGGAATCATGTTGAGTCAGCAACTGTCGTTGCACCTTCATTTTCCTTGCAGGATGCGGCAGCATTTTGGAATCAACAGCCACTGGCTGCTAGGGAATATGCACTAAGCACTATTATTCCAGCATGTGCAGTTGTTGTAGATATTGCGAACAATGCAAAAGATCTTATTGATAAAGAAGTCAATGCCTTCTCCTGGAGTCCTGATAATAGCCTATACATGCTTCCTTCAACACCCCAGGTTTGTAAAACTTTTGCTATATGAAATACTATGAAACGGGGTACGCGGTTGCGAGTTTAATAAAAAACCCAACGAAAAGAAATAACAAACACTAGAACAAATCTAGCAAACCACTTGGAAACACACCAAGAGAATTGAGAAAAATCTCAAGAAAATATTATTAATCAATGTATCAAAGTATGAGAAACCAGTACAACACTAGGCTATTTATAAGATAAAACTTAATCCTAAGGAGACTATAATTCCTAATAAAAACAAGAATATAAATCCTATCTGATCTATAATACAAATAAAATAAGTAATCCTTATGAGTTTAGGATCCTTGGAATAGAATCTAATTTTAATCCAAACTAAATAACAATTCCAAGTAAAATAGAAATACCAATTAAAATAAATCTCTAATTGGTAAAATACACCCCGTACCACTTTAATTGATAAGCAATTACTTTTGTTCAAGAAAACTATTATTTCTTTTTAGACCATTTTATCTTTGTTTTCGTGGCAAACAGACCAATATCCCACCAGTATATTTGTTGTTGTCAGTCTTAATTTGTGTTTATGGTTTTGTATGGCACTGATGTGTGAAATACTCATGTTTCTATGGGGCTTTTTTGTGCTAAATTCTCTCAGGCACTTTTGGAGTCCATGGGTTCTTCTGGATCTACAGGACTTGAAGCTGTTGCTGCTGCTGAGAAAAATGCCTCACTATTAACAGCAAGAGCAGGTGCTAGGGATCCATCAGCAATTCCATCCATATGCCGTGTATCTGCTGCTCTTCAGTATCCTGCTGGTGAGTTTTTATTTGTCTGTAGGTTGCTAGAGGTAGCTACTTTTTGGGAGCGCCAGGGATTGGAATATTCTCATTTTTTATGCTCCTTCCAAGATACTGAATTGGTAGTTATAATCGGGTTGAGGCTACTGGAAATAGAATATTGGTGGGATCAAGGCACAGATGTGGTGTGGCAAATTATCACATGTATCCTTGAAATTTTTTAAGCAGCTTAGTTTAGCTACCATTGGAAGATTGACTCAGTCTTTTTTATATTAAAAATGGATATCGATAATTTGGATGCTTGTGAAAAATTACAAGATTATAGAGTTCACATTTAGCAGTACAATGTGTTCATTCTGGTGGTCTGAATGTATGTTATTCTTCGGTACACTTTATTTCTTCTTTTGCCTCATTAAGGGTCATGTGATACCACTTGTTGAACAGTCATTTTCATGAGCCCTGATTATTGTTGGAGCCAATGCGGTAAATAAAAACAGCCTATTGAAAGCCAATCCATGTTTTTGACTACTGATTGATGTAGTGAATAAGTGTCTCTCTGATGACTTTGTCAGTTAGCTTGTGGCAAAAGAGTAACTATTAATCTATGCTTGGTAAGTTTTAATGCACTACTCTAATGGCGTTATATGCGTAATGTAAATGACACTATGGGTTTGATTCCATTATATTGAATTATGGCTTAACAAACAACACCTCTACTAAGTTGTTGGTGAATTTTATGGTAGATTGATATCATTCCCTTTCCTTGAATATCTCAGTCTAGCCCTGCTAAAAGTTTAGTGTTTTATTTATTTTGGTAATTTTGTCTGAAGTAACTGCAGTAGAGTGTGATATATTGTTTGCTGATGGGTTGTAAAATGACACCAATCTTTGCTCAGTGGCTGTATTTGGCGTATTTATTTTTATATTATAAACTTGATGTGCTAAAACTTTTTCTCCTTTACAATCAGGTCTGGAGGGTTCTGATGCTGGTTTAGCCTCCGTGTTGGAGTCTCTGGAGTTCTGTTTGAAACTCCGTGGCTCTGAGGCCAGTGTATTGGAGGACTTGGCAAAGGCAATCAATCTTGTCCATGTACGACAAGATCTTGTTGAAAGTGGTCATGCCTTGTTGAATCATGCTTACCGTTCTCAACAAGAATACGAAAGGTAAAGCTGAATGTTGCAAAATTATGTCTTTTTTGTGGTTGTTTCCTTATGGAATTTGTAATTTCTAACTACAAATTTTTGAAAATTGTTAAATCCGAGTGTCTCCCTTCTCTATTAACTTGAAAGGCATGTCCTAAGCTGTTGAAAACTGACTTAATTCATTCTTGTTCTTTTTCTTTAATTCTCCTAGCTGTTGAATTTTGTAACTATTATGAGCTTTATGGTCTTTGACACTGTATGCAGGACTACTAATTATTGTCTGAATTTAGCATCCGAGCAAGAGAAAATTGTCACAGAGAAATGGTTGCCTGAACTGAAAAAAGCAGTTTTGAATGCTCAAAAATGCTTGGAAGATTGCAACTACGTTAGAGGCTTGGTGAGTAGCTACAATTATCCTTACTCGTTTTTTTGCAGCATCCGTTCCATGTTCCTTATGAGCAAGAATGATAAAAGTTTTTTCTCTTCAAAAGAGATATAAGAGATGGGTGAAGTTAGTATAATGATAGAACGTTGGTACACTAGGGCCGTTATAGGGGTAGAGGAGGAATTGGTAGGGCTTTAAGGAAAGAGATTTTGCTAGAGAAGGTTATCAGGTTTTAACTTTTATGCATCTTATTTTAGTGTTTGGCTCTTCATGCTGAGTGAGGAGAGGGACTAAGTCCTAAGGAATGCAGATCATATGAATTCCACTTATTTATACTTATTTTCATTATAATTTGGCTCTTAGTATTACCTAATCTTCTTCCCAGTTGTGTTTTGTTGTTGCTGGACTGTTTACCGCAACAAAACCCATTCTTGTGAAGTAAACATGGCTATCACAGTGTACTTATGCTTGTGAATGCACTTCAATGTGAGATCGGAAGTGCAAATGTTTTTCCTGGCATAATCAATTCCCTTGGTTTTGCTCATTATATTTAAAACCATAAGTTGGTACATACGTAACTGGTTAAGTACATAGCCCTCTCCAGTCTCCAAAGTGTTTTTTACCTTGGACATGAGCCCAATATCTTCTAATATCAAGTCAAGACAATGGGTAGCGCAAGGTGTCCAAAACAAGTGGTGCCTCTTTGCTATCAACAGTTACCACACAATTCACAATTGGAGCCATTATTAGTTGTAACTTGTACAAACATCAGCTTCCATAGTTGCTCAATAAATTCATCAAGCAATAAAATTATTTTCTCGGCTTATCTTAAGTGAGAAGCATCAACTGACTTCATAAACTTTGTACCAGATGGACAGTTCACTAATAAGTAAATTTATCAAATACCTATCGATCCTGTTAGTCTGTGCATCAGTCATGATAAAACATCCATGCTTATGACATGTATCTTCATGACTTTTTTAATAAATCATTGGTGTAGGATTTTTCTTCCTTCAAGCATGTTGCTGTATATTCATGGTAACTAGGGGGCTTTAGGTTTGGGCCATCAGCTCATTACTTCAACTGCCCAATAAAAAGAATAGAAGCAGGCGACATTAAGAGGAATTACTGCTTAGTAAAAGAATCTACGGATATGTTGACATGCTGTAACTCTTTGTTTTGATAATATTAGTTTTCCATAATTTCCCTTGCTTATTGACATGCTATACCTCTTGTTTTGATAATAACCCTTGCCTTAATCTCCCTTGCTTTCTAAGTTTAACAGTTTTGTTAGGTTTCTTAACCATAAAAACATCTAAGACCTTTTCTCTTTGCTGTATTAACATACTTACCTTGCCACTGCTAACCCTTAAGTTGCTAGTTAATACCCTGTTAACATTTGAGTTAATTTTATCCTGTGCAGCATCATCTTCAAATTCAATCATACCATTTATATCTTCAAAGTCTGCTGAAGTACCATAGTTTATCTTTTCAAACTTTTTCTTTTTTGCCTCCTATAATTGGCCAATTTTCCTAACGTGATCAGGACATTTCAAACACTTATTCACATTTCTGTTAACTCTAGTTCGGTGATTGAATTTTGCCTTATCTGTGCCAACATTAGTTACTTCTTCACAGAAGTTACATGTTACAGAATTTGAGCCTTTAGAATTTTGTAAATACTTGTATCTCTATCATTCTATACTGGGCTCCTTTTGTTGTCGATAAGTACTGAAGAATCAGTAATAGGTGCCTATAATATCATTGTAAAAATATGTAATCTATTAGAATGGAAGCCAACGTGCTAAAGGAATGTTCATTGCTATTGCATACTAGTTAGTAAGGTAATTCCTATAGTATTAAGTTTGTTATTATTACTTCTATTGCATTAGCAAATTACTACTTAATTTTAGAATTTCAGAATCAGCTGTAAACCTACAATATTTTAACTTATGTTAACATAACCATCGTTACTGGAATATGTAAGATTTTCAGAATTTCATAACCGTATAAGTACATTAGAAGTCAGAATACATTTGGAGTATGTAGTAGATTGCTTATTTGTCTTTTTCCTTGTCTCTGTTCATGACTTTGGGGACCGTTGTTTAGTGCTTCTATGTTTAGGACTTGAAAGAAAATTCTATCATTTTTTGTAGTTGAGTAACTTGTGATGACTATTTTTTATTATTATATTTGCTGTAAATAGGCTGCAATTGAACGTTGCTAATGTATTTAAAAACTTGCCTGGTGTGACTCTGACAAAGCTGGCGCCATTAAACATTGGATTTACCTTTCTTTTCAGCCCACTTTCTTGACCTATGATTTCATATGTAGTATTCACCTGACTGAAGACACGTGAGTAGGAAACCTAATCAAACTCATGTGACGCAGCCATTGCTTCTTCCTCTTCTTCACTGGCCATTTGTATAGAATCCATATTGGAAAATTTTCTTTGGTAAATTTTTAATTTATACTTATCCACTGGGCCTCCAACCACTAAAGCGCTGAGCTAATTGTAGTCCTGTTTTATCTGTCAAGCAGCAGTCCTAAGAAGGAAATTTAAGTGATCTAGTAAAGGAAATTTACTCAGCTAAATGCTTTCACAAATCTGATAATGGTGGTTTCTTTTATGAAACTTTATGCCATGTCTGTTGATGGCATTGTTTATTGGTAAAGGCACTTGATGTAGTTCTTAGCTATTTTTCCTCTTTTGTGGCACGAATTATTTTTCATGTTTTCCAGTTTTGCCTCGTGCCAATTTTATGCAGTTACAACTTTGCGCAATTTATTAGTTGGAAACAATATAATTGTATCAATTTAACCATTTCCTTATTTGATTCTGAATATTATAATGAAGAGTTCTAATACTTCACTGCAGCTTGATGAATGGTGGGAGCAACCAGCATCTACTGTTGTTGACTGGCTGACTGTTGATGGGCAAAACGTTGCTGCTTGGCATAATCATGTCAAGCAACTTCTTGCATTCTATGACAAAGAGCTGTTATGATTATGATCTAAAACTTCCTCAAGTTCTTGATATTTCCTCATTTCCTGTTACATTATGCCACGATTATGCCAAAGTTAAGAAATTTTTTTGATAGCAGCCCCCTATTTGGAGCACGGGTACTCGTATTCTTGTGAATGCATGTGGAGACATCTAGGAGGATGTTTCGAGTTTGGCATGCAGGGTGAGGGAGTTGGTGAGGTGCGTTTTGGTGCAAGTGATCTTTGGTCTAGCGCCAAGGACAAGGGCGTCATCTGTGGATTCAACTGGTTAAAAGGGGGAGTCATGAAGCCGAGCCTCTCAAAGGTATAAAGTTGCAATTGCCCCATGAATTTTGTACAGAATGGATCTTTGAAGTAGTTTCTTGAATGGCAGGCTGTTTAGAATATGCATTTTTCTCCACATGTTTGAGGATTTAATAATGTCATTAGATGAGTTGTATTGGGGCCATTTTTGTATTTTATAGCTTTTCATATTTCACTCATCGTGTTTGAATTACATTGAACTGATCACTGTAATCTGTATGACCTTTCTATCACCATGTATATCAAAGACTGGGTGACAACTTTTATCTCTTTACTTTTTCATTTTCCATTTTTTCTATCCTAAGAGTGTGTCCAACGGTATCTATTTTACCGTTGGACTCTATTTTTGAGATCTATTGGCGTTCCAATCCACTACAAAAATAGTACTGCAAAATGTACGGTACCCCATATTTGGGATACCACCTATTTTGCTGTAAATAATAAAATAATACTTCTTTTAAATGTTAAATTAATTGTACTGTGTTTATTAATTGTACTATATTTTATTATTAAATATATATTGTATTATATATCTAAATGTTAAATTGATTTTATTATGTTTATTATGTTTGTTTGTAATATTTTTTATTATATTGTTTTAATATATTAATATTAAAATTATGAAAATAGTATTATTTTTATATAATACACATGTAAATGTTAAATATAAGAATTATTTATTTAATTTATATGTAATCTTTAAAATTTAAAATTATTTATTATAAAATCAAATAGGTAATAAGTTGACATAATAATAATTTAAAATTATATTACAAATATTGTAATTAGAATAAATAAAACTTTGAATATAATATATTACATAACAATTAGAATAAAAAATAATATAATAATAAAAAAATTATTATTATTTTTTTAAAGAATTAAAAATGGAGTATATAGGTTAACAAAATTCAAAGGAGACGCTATAAAATAAGATTTATAGCAGAAGAAATGGGGTAAATGGTTGGATTTGTTAAAGCTTGAGCATGCAGAAATCAATTTAAAGTTATTAATGCATCGTTATTACAGAACGTTGTTGCCTTAATTGACGTAATTGCTTTCTTAGAAGTCAAACAAAGCAGTCTCGTTATGTCGTCTTTATCGATTGATTGACAAGAGGTGCCATGCACTCTTTTTCTACCATAAATTCTGGCCTCCTTTCCTACTGATTTGGAGGGAGAGATTTTAAACATCCTTTAATTGACATCATCAAGTGAAAGTGATCTTTTGATCTTCTCACCAAAGTATGAATTCTTCTCCTGTTAATGATTCTGAATTTGAAGCAGTCCCCAGAGAAATCAGTTGGGGAGGAATAGAGTTCCTTCAATGGAAAGGTTTCTGGTATGCAAAGCCTCACCTTGCAGGAGCCATTGCTGCAAGATCAAACTTCAGAGCCACTGATGAAGATGTAATCTTAGCTTCTTCAATGAAGACAGGCAGCACCTGGCTTAAAGCTATCATACCCTGCATAATGAATCACAAGGAAAAGAAGGACAACTACGATCCTTTCGTCGAAAACCACCCCAATATGCTTATGCCAGCATTGGAAACACAGCTTTTCTGCCAGGATTCGAACCCTGACCTCTCAGGCATGCCTTCTCCGAGACTATTTCGGACCCATATGCCTTATGAAATGCTACCAGAATCCATCAAGAACTCTCACTGCAAGATTGTGTACATTACTCGAGAACCAAAGGATGTGTTTGTTTCCTTATGGCATTTCTTGAACACAAAAATATCATGCCCTTTGAATGAATCATTTGATAGTTTTTGCAGAGGAATTCATCCTTTTGGTCCATTTTATGATCATGTGTTAGGCTACTGGAAAGAGAGCCTGAAACAGCCTGAAAAGATACAATTTCTGAAATATGAAGATTTACAGAGCGATCCAAAAGGGGAAATTAGAAAATTGGCTTGTTTTCTTGGTAGGCCAATTGTGGAAGAGGAAGATGTGGAGAAGTTGGTGTCTAAGTGTAGCTTTGATAGGCTGAAGAACTTGGAGATTAACAAAAATGGAGTAGACCCAAATTTGGGATTTGCTTATAGATCTTATTTTAGGGTTGGTTTGGTCGGGGATTGGAAAAATCATTTGTCGGTTGAGATGAAGGAAAGACTAGATGAAATTACCCAAATGAAGCTAGCTGGCTCTGGGTTAGACTTTTAAAATTCATTTAGTAATATTGTAACATTTAGAGTATTTTTTATTTGATTGTGTATCTTATTTATCTTCCAACATCGTCTTCTTTCTTTTTTTGGGTTTATCTTTCTTCAATTATTTACACTTTTTATTTAACCCATATTATGGTACATCTAACTATCTAATAAATCCAAATAACTATATTGAAACTATATTCAAATTATATTAATCTATATTCAACTCATATCCAATCTATACCCAAGTTAGTTATATATATATATATATATATATATATTCAACCTATATCCAACTTAATAAGTTGTATTTAATCTATAATCAAGGTATATTCAAATTATATCCATGATTAGTAGACAAAACAATTCTAGTTTGTACTGAAATTTTTTTTAATGATGTCAATCTAATACTAACCGCTTGTATATATTTGGATTGAATTACGTATATTCAATCTATACTATAATATATATTCAATGTACAAAGTTCATCCAGCGATTTGACCATATGGGTTTAATAAATCCAATAAAATACATTTAAACTATATTTAAGCTATATTCAAGACACAAAATATGTACAATTATTTAACATATGAGTTTAACAAACTCGATAAAATATATTTAATATATATTTAATAGGATTTAAATACACAAATCAAATGAAGTTATTAAACAAATATTTAGTGAACAGCTGTATCATTTAGGATAATTTAGTTTTTTTTTCTTTTTTTTTTTTTTTTTTTTTTTAATGGTGCTATTTATTCTATAGATTTATATAGTATTTTTTTTTTTTTTTTTTTTTAATATCGAAAGATAATCATTGTGGGCAAATATATTTATGAAAACTCAAAAGTAGACGGTGACATTAGACAAGCAGACATGGAAATTACCTCATCATTAATCCGTGAAGATTAGACACATCAAATTATTTTCAATGATTAAAAAAAGATTATATTTTATAAGAAAATTATTTGGACAAAAATTCAAAGCCAAGACTAGACCTGTTAATTGGACGGGCGGCCCGCTCAGCCCGCCCAAGCCCGCACTAATTTTAGAGGGCTTGGACATACATTTATCATGTTTGGCCCGGCCCGGCCCAAGCCCGTAAAAGCCCGGATTCTAAAGGGTTGGGCTTGATTAAACAATATAAAGCCCTGGTAGCCCGGCCCGCCCGTTATATATATGTATTGGTTATTAAAATATTAAATACAAATTATAATTTATTAATCAAATATAAATCTTAATACTATTGATTAAGTAATTAACTCTACTGCCGCCTCTCACCAGGCTTTTCATATTCCACAAATTTAAATCCTATCGTCTTTATATTTTACTTTTTAAGTAATTAACTCTAATTATAACACTCATTTATACAGACTTTATTTAGTATTTGAGAATATTAGAACAAGTTTGTGCTATTTTTTTTCAAGGATATTGTTGTGTTTGAAATTTAGATTATTTTGGATTTAACTTTTTTATGGCATTGGTTTAACTTACATTTTATTTTAAAACTATTAAATTTTTTTAGATAAATAAAAAAATAAATTTTGCGGGTTCAATTGGGCGGGCATGGGAAGAGAGGTTTCAAGTCCGGCCCGGCCCGGCCCGAGCCCGTCATTTCCACAGGAAGGGCTGGGCAAGGCTTGGACAATATAATTTTAATGAAAAGCCCGTTAAGCCCGGCCCTAGCCCGGCCTAGCCCGCCCAATTAACAGGTCTAGCCAAGACTATATGTTATTCATAATTTCACACTGCAGCTCAAAGTAACTTAAATTTGTATCTTTAAAAAAAAAAAATCAATAATAATAATAATACAAGAACTAGATAAAGAGAACAAAAAAGAATAACAGCGAAAAATAAAGAAATACTAATTATTTAGCAAGTGTATATATAGATACTTATGCTGAGTTGGCTAAGATTTGTCAATAACATGAACAATACTAATTATTTAGAGAAATTTTAAAATATGTTTGGCATTATTTATTAGACCTCTCCTATTATGATTGGAAATTCTGAAAAGCTATTACTGTAAGGTCATGGATAAAAAGAAAAAAAAAAATTTTCTGTTATCGGGGATGAGCAGAAAATCCTACTGATAAATGAATATTATGCATATTTAATTGGATATTTATTGAATTAAAAATGAGTTTAATTGGAGACTATTGGCTAATTAGAGCTCATTTCATGTTAAAAGATATAGAGCTCAAAAGTAACTTTAACAAACAGGCTAAGGAGGTGAAAGAGAAAAGGATGGCCAAGAAATGGAGTCATGCTGTGGGTCCAAAGAGGAGTGGAGGTGAAGAAGATTTGACTTTCTAAAAAGTGGATTTAAGTTGTAAATCAAGTTTAGCTTATTGGTTAAACAAATTCACATTTTAATATGTGATTAATTTTGAGCCACCAAGGCTCCAGGTAATTTTATTATTATTTTAATGTTAGGTCAAAATTGATCTTTGGAGTGCTATAAATACTCCATCTCTTTGTTAGTTTAAAAACTTTTGGTTTAATTTTTCTTTACTCTTATAACACTCTCTTCTCTTTCAATTAATTAGCAATTAGTATTTTCTTTTAATTTTATTAAGACTGTATATAACTAAGTAGACCGTCCAGCAGGCTTGAGCCAGCTTAGCTGGCATGATTAAGTGACTTTTCTCTTTATCTATTATGAGTAATATTATTTTGTGATTGTTTTATGATGTTCTATATTGTCTTATGAGTTTGGACACCTCATGTTTAATATTTGTGACGAGACCTAGTAGAGATTCATGAATACGGATCTATCACAAAACACATATGAGTTGTTGTTGAAGAAATTGAGTAGATTGCATGCTACGGGATTTCATCTTTTGATAAAATGCTTATAAGAGATTAATGCATGATTAAGTAGTCTTTTACTGACGAGATTCGATTAGGCTGCTTATCATATGATCCATATGTCTAGAAGTTTCTAGTGTGGTGATTTGAGAGTAATACCCTAGATTTACGGGCTGTAACCTGCTCATAATGTTTAAGGAGAGAAATATCACTGAAATTATCTAATCTTGCTTGGTTTGAGTCTGCTACATTTTATCATTGTTGTTATCTTTATTATTTCCAGCAACCTTAAATCTCTTTGTGTTGTAGTCTATTTAACTTTCTAGTTATTTTTATCTTTAAACCTTTATTTATTTATTGGAAGAAATCAGATTTGCTTGTTTGCTTGAAAATTTGAGATTGTTCACATCAATCCCTGTGGAAAATGATATTGGACTCACCACCGTGCTACAACCGACCTAGTGCACTTGTTAGTATCGTATTTGGGGAGAACACCTACCCATAGAAATATGCATTACAACAATATTAACATTAAAGATATACTCCTTCGTCCCAATTTGATAGAACACATTTTCATTTTTATTCGTCCAAAATTATAGATAATTACCTTTTACAAAAATTAGTAGTTTGTAATCTTTCCAATATACCCTTCATTATGCATGATAATCAATAAAATACAATTTAATTGAAATTGTAATAATTTAATATTCAACCACTTATATTAAGAAGTTAAAATACGATATATTATGAAAATTATAAGTAAAAGTTATCGTTCAACTATCTTAACTATATCTTTTTAAACCACATAAAAAATCAAAATACCCTATCAAATTAGGACATAGAGAGTATATTGTAAAATATTCTTAATGGATTCAGTTGAAATCCTTCGATTGATCCGGGTCTGAGATGGGCTGAGGCTGGATCTACTTGAGTTCTTGCGAGAGAGAAAGAGTGAGACACAGATAACCTTTGGGTTATTCTCTGATGCCTAAGTCTGCCTTGATTATGATATTAATCTCTGGCTATATTAGTTTAGTTATTAGTTAGCCTCTTACCTTTACGCCCTTTCCTTTTATAAGGCCAGTGGCAGGGTTTGATCTGGACTAGGAATGCCCAAAGTTTCAATCAGAGTCAGACTAGGAGACCTCTACTTCTAATCCCACGTGAGACCTAAGGATTCCTTTTTAAACACGCCTCTGGATAAGGGTAGACTTTGACAAGGACACTGTCTCCCCTCTTTTGGAAGGTTCCCTTAGCATTAGACTAGATATTTGAGTTCGGACTTGTTCACATCCAATGACCCTGAAGATGACAGGCCCGGTATCAATATATCCGGATGTCATCAGAAGTCCCCCGCCAGTCTGGAGAAAAGCCTTAAGGGTTTTTAATTTCAAAATTCAAAATATCAAACCTCAAGTGCCACGCCACATAGATACTCACCACTTGTCAAATCTAAAGAGGCATGACTTTTGGCAATCCCATCAGAGGGGTAACAACTCCATTTTCCCCCTAATGCTTCACTTCACTCTTTCTGGCACATTATGAAAAGCTCTCATCTTACTCCCAAAACTCAATTCTCGATTCTTTTCCAGAATGCCTTCATCAACTAGTAAGTACTTCTCATCCTCCTCTGCAACTTCCTTTCTGTTATAATTTGTTTTTAAAGTTTCCTGCATGGGGTTTTCCTGTGAATCCACCATCTTCCTTAGAAATCTTTAAATCTCTAAAACATCATTCTAGCACCATGGAATCACCATAATATTGTTGGTCTTTAAGCCCAGACCATCGCCTCCCAACTCCCCCTGTCAAGATTGACTCAAACCTCGTGAGGATCTCCTCATTAGAGTCGTCTAAAAAGACACCATTCGCAAGTACACCTGGAGCACCAATGCACCTTGTAGTTAGCCTCCGTCCAAAAAGGAATAAAGCCAAGGGGAAAGAGAAGAAGGAGAGGGTCTTAACTCTCTAGATCATGGATATGGAATCTGTAATCATGGAGGGAGAAATCAGGCGACTACGGACTGCCCACGAGTGACTGCAGTCTTATGACTAGTTGAAACCTCTGCCTAACCAAAAAGTCCGTGAACCACCGGAAGGCTACTTCATCGTATACCAACACCATATTAAAGGAGGCCTCTCCTACCCCTTTCCAGAGGAGATCTGCAATGTGCTTAATCGGTATGGCATTTGTCCGGCCCAAATCCATACCAATGCTATTGAAGACATATACACACTATACTGGCTATACTACAACCTCAACATCCAACTGACCGATGCCATGTTCCAGCATGTTACTACACCTGTCCACTAGGATGCAAACAACGATCACCTGATGCTTGCTAAAGGGACAAACTTTTTGTTTTTCATAAGCCGAACCTCCTTTGTTAAAGGCTTCAAATAACTCTTCTTCTATATTAAGCTTAAGAGCGACTATGAGCACCGGGTTTTCCCAACCTCGATGATGATAGAGTACCAAATGTTATCCATTCATACTGTTCATTATAAGGGTTGGTTCGAGAAGCAAAGATTTGGATTTGATTCAACTTGAAACTTGAAACCGAGAAAATTTGAAGAATTAGGGTTGAGCTAAAGACTATAGTCATACAACTATTGTTATAGTCGCAAGATTATTCATGCTATACGACTATGATGCAACAATCGCACGACTGTTGATGAATTACCAATATTTTTGCATGAAAGAGACAGCTATTAAAATAGGGCTTGACACAAATCCTCACCTAATTTCTCTACTAACCTGCTGATTATGGGTTTGGATTGAAGAGTGCTCAGGATTAACAACAAAGAACACAAGAACAAGGATTAGGAAAAAGAAAAAATCCCCAAATTCTCAAAACTCAAATTCAAGCAATCAAAACCATAATTCTTCAAATTAGTCACCAAAACTCTTAATCCAAACCGAAATTAACTTCAGAGACATAATTGAGCATTGGAATCACGGAATTGCAGCTGAATTGGAGGTTTCAAGTCTTGGTTTCAAAGTTTTGGTTTCAATTTAAAATCCAAAATCAAGCTTCAAGAATCGATTTTCTGTCAAATTGAACATTGGAGAAGCATCTAAAAGGTAATTCTGAGAGGCCTTAAACCTTTTTATAGCTTTCTAGGTTGAACTTTGGTGTATTTCATTGTTTTAAAATTCTACTCTGTTTTTGTGTTTTTTGGCGAGCCAGAGTCGTACAGCTATTGTGTCAGCCGTATAGATGTTGCATGAATAGCCGCATGACTGTAGTTTGTTTCAGATTTAGGGATTCTGAGAATTTAGCAATTTCTTTGTTGAATTTAAAACTAGGCATAAAGACCTTTTTAGCCCCTTTGCTATCATCAGTTTGCTCCTTTGGCCCCTGTGCTATTAAAATGTCCCTTTTGTGGTATGCAAAAACGTTTCAAATTGACACCTAAAAAGCATATTCTATCAGATTTCGTTGATAAAATTATTAATAGAATCTGACAGAATCTGATGGAATATGCTTTCTAGGTGTCAATTTGGAACGTTTTTGCATACCTCAGGGGGCAAAAGGGAAATTTCAATAGCACAGGGGTTAAAAGGGTAAACTGATGATAGCACGGGGGCTAAACAGGTCTTTAATCCTTTAAAACTAAAGCCGTATGGCTGTTTTTGCTATACCCGTACGACTGTAGTTTTAATTTTAGATTTTATTTTTGTTAATTTTTCATGTTTTTGCATATCATTTTGACCTAGATTCATATTCTGTGTTTACTTAATTCCAGTACTGAATTTCTGTATTAATTTTTTGTAAACCAGCGTAACGATAAAAACGCAAGTTTCTTGAAAATCGGCCCATTTTTTGCATGTGGAAATAATAACTTGGACAAATTGATTTTCAAATGAATTTCCAGTCCTATCAAATCATATTTAAAAATGTTTTCTAGGTCAAATTTGGTAATTTTCAAATTTCCCGATTTTGTTGTTTCATATCCCGAGCTATCTCGAATTCTCCATTCTTAGTCTGTTTGAGTCCTACGTATTTATATATTTATCTGTACTAACTTTGTTTTGTAGGTAGATGTATGTTAGGATAGATGTATGTTTAGCTTTCTATTTTTAGGAATTTTTTATATAGATAAAATTGTACCTCGAATTCCTTTTTACACAATTTTGTCCCCTAGGATAAATATTTGTTCAATCTGCATATTTTAAATTTCTAGAATTTATTTATTGCTTTTTGAATTTATTTGTCGCTTTCAGTATTACATCTCGTGTGTGAGCATCAACCTAACAAAATAAAGATAAAATTAATAGTAGAAATATAAAAGCCATTGATATAAATTGTTAAATATATTTTGAATTGAGAAGAAATTGGTGAGTTGTTCGGACCCCAATCTCTGATTAAAAGGTACAGTGAGTTATAGCTCATTTTGGCTGTACCGCAATTTCCTAATTGAGCTGAGCCGGGTGGCGACTCCTGTCACTTTTTTTAGTAAGAGCATTCAAGTTTGTTTGTTTTCACAATAAAACCCATTTTGAATATATAAAAACCTCGACCCGGTCGTGAGGCCCATCTATCTTTTTAGGATTGTCCGCTCACAGCGATGGTCCCCCATACCCGGTCCTTTTAGAACACAAAGAAAATGAAAGGGGCAAAGGACCGGCTCTCGCCTAAGGAGAAAGCCGATCTAGGACTACTGAGCTCCGTGCCCATAAAATACTGGAAGCTCTCCTATGCGGTCAAGGCGTTTCGCCTAAGGCTACCCCTTGCTGTACTGGACGACTGGATAGGATTCCTAGTTTTCTTTACCGATCCTATCGAGGATCGTCAAGGTACCTCATTTTCCTTATTGTACTTGATAAGTGTATTTTATATGCATATTTTTCCTTGGTTTTGAGCTCTTTTATTCGAGTTAAGGCTTACTTTACTTTCTTTGTGCTATTTTCTTTGTTAGGACTGTAAAAAGAAAAATGGAGCTAAAAGTGCATGAAAAAGGAGTGGATTAGCTTGAAACATTCCAGAAGCAGTCCAAAGGCATGACCAGACCTTAGGAGGTGTTGATTTTGGAGTTTTGGGGCTGAAATAGTGATTTGGGCCAGCATTTATGGTGGATCTAATTGGAGCTGCGGGTTTACTTGTGGAAGAGAAGTCAAGGCTTTTAGCTAGGATATTTTCCCCTGTTGGTGGACTCCTAATCCTGATGGGAGTGTTGGGAGTTGTTTCCTCCAAAAGGAGTTGTATTTATTTTTATTATTATTCCTTTCTTTGGAGTTTTTAGGTTGGAATGAGAATTTCAGCATTAGTTTGGGAGAGTTAGTATTTTTTTTAGTCTTTTTCTAATTTTCTCTCTTGGCAAAAATGTCCTTGGAGAACATGATTTAGAGCTAGGGTTTAGGGAGCACTTCATCTATCTGCCTTAACGATTCGTACACCTCTCCATCATCCATATCGACTCTAGCTTTCTCTAAACCTTCTCTTTATTATGCTTTTCTTGATTTTCTTGTGTGTAATTAGTTTAGTTATGAACTAATTCCACCATAGCTAAGGCTATGGTGGATCTTAGTAATATTTCTATATAATTATCTTATGATTTAATGTAATTTAATTCGTATTATTTTTGAATGATTGTGTTGTGTATGTTTAATGCTTTGGATGTGTGACCATCAATTTAAATGTTCATAGTTAATTTATAATTGACCGAAGGACTAAATTAACAGAATCAATACAATACAATGTTTGCATGACCATTGCTCCTGTGGCTTACTAGTTAGTGCTAGGATTTCTTGGACTTAATGCTTTCTAGCTTGATCACTTAGAACTGAGAGGTTTAAGTGTTTAGGTTAATAATTAGAGTTGATATCTCTAACCGGTATTAATTACTATTAGAAATCGCCATATTGGAATCTAATCAAATTAATTGCATAAATTAAAGTATTACTAGGATTAGTGTTAAGTGAAACCGGAAACCTTAGTTAGTTTTCTCATTGAATTTCTCACAAACAACTTTATTTCATTTTTAGTTTTAATTAAATTGTTTTTAGCAGTAAATTAATTTCACAAACCAAAATCAAAGATATTATTCTCTTCGTCTAGATTAGTAGAAATCTGACTGTGTTTAGGATTAGCATATTTAGTCCTCGTGAGATCGACATCCTTTTTATTTTATATTACTTGAGCGACGAAGTACACTTGCTTCTTTAGTGTGTGTATTTATTACGCATCAGTACTTATTCTGTACTTGTATTTTTGGCAGCTATGTCACTAGCTGAAATTGTTGTAGCTTTGTAGAACCGCAAGAGAGGGGCCTGCATACCTGCTACTACTACCTTAGTGGTCCCACCCCCTGTGTCGACCTTCTCTGCCCTCAGGCTTGAAGCATTAGCCATGCCAACCAGTGGGGAGAAGGAACCTGCAACCCCAGGCAAGAGGAAGGCAGTGTCTGCTGTCCTTCAGGAGAAAGGTAAGAAAAGCCGCTTAGTAAGATCCATCCTCTCTAACCGTTCCTATACTTAGGCTATCTATAACACAGACTTTTGTAGGAGGTAGTTCCAGACTTTAGTGGAAAAAAATAGGTTGACGATAATGGTCTATCAATAAAAGAAATTTTGATGTCTAAGTTTAGGACAGAGGCAAGCCTAATAGATCCGACAGTCCAGCTTGAGCTTAGCCAAGGAATATATTTGCTAGTGGACTCAAAGCGAGTAGGTGAAGTCAACTACCGAATGATAGGGACCAAGGCCCTAAGCAAGTTATACACTGTGAGTATCTTCTAAACCTTACCTCTACCCCTGAAAGCTGGGATGACTGAGGCTTGGTTTTATATGCAGGCCATCCTATTCCACTATGAGGAACTCAAGCGAGTGGAAGAAGTAGACCGTATCTACGGTCAAAACTTAGAGGGACTCCTAGAGAGGAAGAAGATGGTGAAAAAGTTGGCGGAGGCCACAGAGAAGAATATTGAGTAACAAAAGAGATTGGATGCAACCTCTATAGAAATTGTTGCTCTGAAGAGATCTTTAGCCGAGTATAAGGAGGTCTTAAGAACGAAGAGAGAGGCTTATTTAGTGGACCTCTCTGTAAGGAGGGATGCCTAAAGGAGAGGATAAAGTAGTATAGGTGACTACCCCTGCTTTATGGCGACCGTTTGGTACAGAAGTGTGCTGAAGTGTATCCGGACGCCTCATTTAGTGACATTGACACTGACTTCCCTACAAAGGTGGATCTTTCTCCCCTCCCTTCTCCCGAACTGCATATCATAGACCTAACTCTACCAGAGCTGGAAGCGTAGTCACCTTTTCAGAGCTGGCGGCGGTCACACAAGCAGAAGCTGGCCTTCCTAGGCCGATAGAGGGCACACCTGGCCGAGAAGAGTAGCTCAAGTCTTGGCAGACTTGGTTTTTTTTATTTTCTTTTTGTAAGTCCTCTAAGGAGGAATTCTGTAATTCCTTGCTTTTACCCTTTAGTGGGGCACTTATAAATGAATTTTGACTTTCATTATGGTTCATTTTACTTTAAGTTAGCATTTTGTTTCCCGAGACTTCTCTAGCCTTGTCTTGCCTTTAAATTCCATGTCCCAATATTTAGCAATAAATTTGGAAGCGAACTTTTATAAGACTAGATGAATGCAAGAACATACAAAATTTATCAATAAATTCAAAAGAAAATACTTATTAATATAAGACTGGACAAATACAAATTTTATTGCTCCATTGAGTTGCCTCATTAAAAACCTCATCAAGGAAAATGTTGTGGGAAAAAACCATTGACAAGGAATAAAGAGTGGAACATTTGCAATTTCTAGGAGCTATTTTGGTAGTATTTCCGGAGGTTTCTTGCATTCCATGTACACGGGACCTCCTTTCCGTCCATCCAGCTTAACTTGTATGTGGCTGGACCAACGGCCTTCTCGATCCAGTAGGGCCCCTCCCACTTGACTACTAACTTTCCTCTGACTTCCCGTGCTTGGGAGGCCTTGCCATCTTTAAGCACTAAGTCTCCCTGCTGAAAAGATATCACCTTGACTTTCTTATCTTGGTACCTCGCGATTCGGTTTTTGTAAGTATCCATGAGGATGTAGGCCTGGTCCTGTCTTTCTTCTAGGGAATCAAGATGGAAACGGATATTGATGTCATTCTACACCTTGTTATAAGACGCAACCCTATCACTGGGGTTTCCAATTTCCACTGCAATAACTGCCTCAACGCCATACGTCATGGCAAAGGGTGTTTCTTCTATTGCTCGCCTAGGGATGGTCCGATATTCCCATAGAAAACTGTTCAGTTCATCTGCTTATGCCCTTTTATGTTCATCAGCCTTTTCTTTATCCCCTCACACAAGGCCTGGTTTATAACTTCTGTCATGTTGTTGGTTTGAAGCTGGGCCACTGAACTGCACTTGTGATTAATGCAGAAGCTTTCATAAAACTCAGTGAATTTCTAGAAGGTGAACTATGTGTCGTTCTCCGTGATGAAAACCCTGGGTATACTGAATCTACCTAAGATGTGCTCTTAGATGAAACCTATCACTTTCTTCGGAGTTATGGTAGAAACTGCTTCGGCTTCAACCCACTTGGTGAAATGATCAACCGCCACTATCAGAAACCTCTGTTGTCTGCTTACTTCTGACATCAATCCTACTAGATCAATTCTCCACGTGGAGAAGGGCTATGCCATGAGGATTGCTTTCTGCTTTGACGGGGGCCTAGTCATTTTCTTAGCCTGTATCTGGCACTAGTGACATGCTACCACATAAGCATCTGAATCTTCCTTCATTGACTCCCAAAAGTACCCCATCAGCATAGCTTTCTGAGCCGTGGCCAGAGTGGCATGATGTAAACCATTTATTCCTTCGTGGAGCTCCCTCAACAAATAATTGCCTTCCTCTGCTGAGATGCGCTTCATCCACAGGCAACTAAATGATTTCTGGTAAAGCTGTCCTCCAACGATAGTATATCTAGCAGACTTCCTCAAGATCCGGACCGCCTCCACTCCTTCTTCTAGTAGCTTGCCTTATTGGAGGAAGTTAATAATGGGTTTTATCTACCCCGAATCGCTTGCATCCACAGTTAAGGTTTCCAGCTTTTCAGTGCTTGGACGAGCTTATACTTCATAGAGGCAGTAGAGTTACTGCCACTCGGCCTGGCTGGCAGCAGCCTTGACAAGTTCGTCTACTATGCCAATGCCATTCACTTTTTTGGGAATATTCTCTATTTTCTAAATTATGCCCTACGCTTAATCTCCTTGAGTAGCCTATGGACTTTCTCTAAGTATTTGCTCATGGACGAATCTCAGACCTCAAAGTGCTTATTCACCTAGTTGGACACTAGCCGTGAATCACTGAGTATTCGGACCCTTTCTGGTCCAAACTCTTTGATAAGTTCTAAGCCCTTGATCATGGCTTCATATTCTACCATATTATTTATAGTAGAAAAATCTAACTTAACTGTATAGTGCAAACGGATCGATTCGGGCCTCGGATATAGATCTCTACTCTTGCTCCTTCCTGCAAAGATGCCCAATCCATAAATACTTCTCATTCTTCAAATAGGGGTGCCGAATGTATCTCTAAGCCTATGAACTTTGCTACAAAGTCGGCCAGGACTTGCTCTTTCAGGGCTTTCCTTGGTTTAAAGCGGATATCAAAGTCCCCCAACCGAATCGCCCATTCGGCCAATCTTCTCAATGTTTCTGGTCTATGTAATACCTTTTTTCAGCGAGAACCAGTTCTGACTATAATAGCGTGGGCTTGGAAGTACGGTCGTAGCCTGATAGCCGTCGATAATAAGGTGAGCGCTAGCTTTTCAATGCTTGGATATTTGATCTCTGCTCCTTTCAGCACTTTGCTCATATAGTATACTGGGAATTGGTGACCATCCTCTTCCCTTACCAGGATTCGTTTGTAGCGGCTAAGTATAGTTACAGCTTCTCTCCTTCCATCGATCTACTGCGTAGTGGAGGGGAAACGAGAAATTGCTTTATCTGGTCGAACGCCTCATGGCACTCTCTATCCCACTTGAAGGCTTAACCTTTCTTCAGTGCTTTGTAAAATGGCATGTATATTTTGGCGGAAAATGAAATGAAACTTCATAAGGTTGTGATGCATCCATTAAGCTTTTGTACTTCTTGCTCTATTGCTTTCTGCCATTCCGGCATGTATTTTCACTTTTTTTAAATCACTAATGTTGTAGCAACATCAACGTTGAGGGAGTGTTTTATGATTTCGGGCGACATGCCCTCTATATCGCTGATATCCCGAGTGAAGGTGTTATACTCTTCTTTTATTACTTGTACTATCTGTTCCTTGCTGTCTTGGTCAAGCTCTTTGGAGATCCAGATTGATCTTTCTGGTACTATTCCCAGTGTTTCCAGCTCGTCCACAGGATTTGTCTTCTTTTCTTCTTCGGGTTCTGGATCGATCCTCTCAGGTTGTAGGGATGCCAAGTATGTTCTTTGCACCCTTTGTTGGCTGTCTCTCCCCACTGCCACCCTCGAGAGAGTGGGTATCTCTAATGCTAGGTAGCAGATGCCAAGTATGTTCTTACTCTGATTAATTATTAATAATCCCATTCATATTCCTAAAATTCTTTCCTAAATCTGTTGGGATAAAGATGAAAATAAATTTATTCTCATTGTAATAATGGAAAATCTCTAATAAAAATAACAAATAAGAATGAAATGGGTTGATTATTCCTAATGCGCTCAGTTAATATGATAGGGGATATCTGAAGCACGAATCTCGTGCAGATCAAAACAAACACATTATAAAAAAAACGATTAACCAATTCCAACATTGGAATTGGAAACTATATAAATTGAAATTTGTAGCTACTCTATTCAAGAGAGGGTTGAATTGAATATACCACTAGCTATAATCAATCTTGCCTAACACAAATATACATAATAAACTGTGAAATTATAAATATACAAGTATTAAACACATTCACTGATATACCATTTAAAGCACAAAACCAAGCAACATATAAGATATACTTCAATAAATAAAATGCTTGTAAGTAAATATAATAGGTTTAGAGAGATTGTACTCAAGAAATTTATAGTGGTTCGGTGACTTCGGCCTACTCCTCTCTCCAAAATCGCATTTTGAGAGTTTCCAATATGATCCTTTTGAACCAGGCAAAGATCAAGTATGATGCTTTACAACTTAAAATATTTGAATAATAAATCCTCTTACTTATTTAACCATAATTTTTCCTAAGAAAATCGAAAAACTTATCACCCAATTTCTAGCAAAGGAATTAAAGCGATCATGAAGGTATCATACGTTACTATTGTAGTGATACCCTCATAAGACTTTATTAATACCTTTGTGGTGCAAAAATTGAAAATAACAAAAAGGATGAAAAAATATATACATATGGATCTCATTTCGAAAAAAAAAACAAAAAAATACTTTTCAAAATCGAATGACTAAAAAATGAACAAATTTAGAGATAAATGATGAAATTAAATTTAAATTATAAAAGAGGAGAGGGAAAAATAGAGGTACCGCATGGAGGAGTTTTTGCATTATTATACGGAGATTTTATAAAAATACTTATATTTTACCATCCACTTTTCTTTTGAACATAAACATGAAAGTTTTGCCAAAATCCCTTTTTAAACTTTTCAAAATTACTCAAATACTTTATTCTACTTTATCCACATTTCTCTCTCCTCTTTTTATAATTTTAATATAATTTCATATTTATCTCTCAATCCGTTTATTTTTTTTGTCATGCTACATTGGAATTTTTTTCTCTTCTAAACAAGATGCATATGTATATATTTTTTCCGAAATTTTTTATACTAAGGTATAACTAATTATACCTTTGTATCTTAAGGTATAACTAAGGTATAATCACTGTAATAGTATATCTTAAGGTATAATTGAGACACAACTAAGGTATAATCACTGTAATAGTATATCTTAAGGTATAATTAAGGTATAATCATTGTTATACCTTAGTTATACATTAGTTATACCTTTGATACTCCTATTATACCTATCTTTGTACAACTATTATACCTTAATTATACTTTAGTTATACCTTTGATACTCTTATTATTCCTTTTGATAAGTTGATTATACCATAGTTATACCTTCTGATACATTGATTATACCTTAGTTATACTTACTGATACTCTTATTATACCCTTCTGATGCACTAATTATACCCTTCTGATACACTGATTATACCTTTTGATATACTAATTATACCTCCTGATACACTGATTATACCTTATTTATACATTTTTTAAGCATTCTAGTGTGTTAGTAGTGAATAAGCAGCTTATAACAGTGTATACGCAGTGTATACTAGTGTATAACAATGTATTTATAACTTTTATAAATATTATACCTTATGATATACTGATTATACCTTGGTTATACCTTTTGATACACTTATCATACTTTCTAGGACTGTATTTTATTAATGAGGCTACATCTTTTTGGACTACATTTTGAGACTGCACTTTGGGACTGCGTTTTATTATTGAGACTGCATCTTTTATTAGGACTACATCTTTTTAGACTGCACTTTAGGATTGTATTTTATTATAGGGATTGCCTTATAGGATTGCACTTTGGGACTGTATTTTAGGACTGCATTTTAGGACTGCACTTTGAGACTATATTATGGAACTACATTTTAGGACCGCACTTTGGGACTACATTATGGGACTGTATTTTATTATTGGGATTGCATTTTGAGACTGCATTTTGAGAACTTCGGGACCGCATTGGGACTGCATTATTAGGATTGCATCTCTTTGGACTGAATTTTATTATTGGGACTGCACTTTGGGTTTGGACTGCATCTTAAGTGTATTTTAAGGTATAACTAAGGTATACCTAATGTATAATCACTGTAATATTGTATCTTAAGGTATAACGAAGGTATAATCACTGTAGTATTGTATCTTATGGTATAAGTAAAGTATAATAATTGTTGTACCTTACTTATACTTTTGATGTTCTTATCATACCACAGTTATACCTTTGTACAACTATTATTCCTTAGTTATACCTTTGATACTCTTAGTATACCTTAGTTATGCATTTGTACAACAGTTATACCTTATTTATATATTAGTTATACCTTTATTATACCTTTGATGCTCTTATTATACCCTAGTTATACCTTTGTACAACTGTTATACCTTATTTATACATTGTTTGTATCTTATTTATACATTGTTTAAGCATTATAGTGTATAAACAGTGTATAAGTAGTGTATAACAGTATAAGCAGCTTATAACAGTATATATGCAGTGTATAATAGTGTACAAAGGTAGATATAATAAGAATATCAAAGGTATAACTAAAGTATAACTAAGATATAATAGTTGTACAAAGATATAAGTAGTATAATAAGAGTATCAAAGGTATAACTAAGGTATAATGTTACTATTACAATGATTATACCTTAATTATACCTTAAGATACACTATTACAGTGATTATACTTTTACTATAACTTAGTTATATCTTAAGATACACTATTACAATAATTATACCTTAACTATACCTTAGTTATATTTTAAGATACACTATTACAGTGATTAAAAAAGAAAAAAAAAAAACTGAAACAGAGGTATATTTTGACTATGTCCCTTATTTTATACGGTCACTTCATCAACTTAATAAATACCCTCAATAATACATTTCACTCTAAGGGTAAAGCTCCCTAAAAGTACTTTTAAATGGACAGCTGAAAGAATAATAACAAAAGCTGACACAAAAACTAGTTCTTGTTAGAAGAAGCCCTTCTCGCAAAGACCCCTACTTTTATTTTGCTTTAATAGTCCAATGCTAATGTTTCAAGTGAGACCTACTACAAATGCTAGTACTTGAATTGGAGATGCTCCGAGAGATACCTAATTAACAAAAAGGCGTACAGTAGAAAGAAAAACGTATTTATAAAATTGACAAAATTAAAAAAAAAAAAAAAAACTTATAAAAATTTAGATAATTTCTGTAAAAACATATATTTGTAAAATAAACTAAATAAAAAGTAGCATAGTAGGTTTAATTTTAACTATATTATTAGATGGGCATGTGCGCAGAAAGAAACAAAAGGAACAACCTTATCAATTCACCATCACACATATTCACATGTTTGCTAAAAAAGACAGAATTATAGGAGTGAGTGATACAGTGTTTCAACATGTGAACTCTTCTACCTTCATCTAATACTTTTCATTTCTCATCACTTCATCATATCTAAATCAAATTCATGACTGTATTTTCTGTTTTCTAACACAAAATTTCATTAATTCTAAGATTTGCGCATTATCTCTACATCGGAAAGAGTGGTTTTTTCTTAAAAAAATCAAAAATAAAATATAAAAATGCTTTTGGCCTGGCCCCTTCACTTGTCAAAGTATTAAGCTTTAATTCCCGACTTCTATTCGAAAAACATTTAGTCTTCATTTTTCAATTTTGTAAAAATATACACATTGATTGGTGGAACACACTACTAAAAATACTAGATTCGCAAGAACAAATTTTGCTCTTAACAGTATAAGCATTATCGTTATAACTTTAGCAACGATAAAAGAATGTTGTAGTTACAAAATTGTCATTATATTTATGTTGTAGTGAAACCAGTGGCTATTTGATAATATTATTTTTGCTGCAAAATTTGTTTTAATATAAAATTTTTTGTTGTCAAAACTAATTTTTGTTACAAATTTTAACTTGTAACTTGGATCCAAAATAGTATTTTATTTCTAGATCGTACATGTCAAAATTTGATAAAAAAAAAAGTTGGATAACGTGACATTTTTACACGTGCTTTAACAGAGTGTGAATTATGGCAATTTTTGTTAGAAGTAAACTAATAAATCATACCAAATAAACAATTAGGTCAAAAATAAAGATGTTTAAGAAATTGAGAGGACTAAAGTATAAATTTAGGGAACAAAAATGTGGAAGCTACTGAATTTATGCCTAAAAGTGAAATAAACACAAAGCCATGAGATTGAGACAAACAACATTCTTCAAACTGGGCACAGTTGTTCTTGGTACACAAGAATTATGTGGCTACGCTATGAATCTCGTGAGCCAACAGAGACACAACAACCTTTACCTTAATTCGTAATTTCAACCTACATACCAACAAAATGCCTGCCTACTACTAACATTGCTACCCACTCCTTCACCTTATCTACTTCTTCCTATTATATATTTTACCTTGGCTGTCAGCAAGAGACTCACAAATTTGTACCGGATAAGGGCAAAAAAACAAAATAAAAATATTAGGCTGAACATATTAAAATATGCTGAAATTTTAGTCCTCACTCTGAGCCACAAAATTACACCATATACATAAGCTCTGACATTGCATTGTTTTTCATGTTATGTTTATATATGATTGCTCCCAATAACCATAGTGTCTTTTTTTACCTTTGTATCTTAGAAAATATTATCAGTTCACAATACAAAGAAGCTGTTAGTTGTAGTGGTAAACCTCCTTTCCCCCTAAGCAAGGCTTCAAATTCAAGCTTTGTAAATAGAAAAAAAAAAGATGCTGGAAGAGTTTTATTTCCTTTTCATAGATTCATCTTGGTTTGAATTCACCGACAAACATAGGTTCATAATATGAAATGATGTAATATTTGATTGTATAAATGATGTAATTAGTCATTCTGAAGTTTACAAAACTTAATGTTTGTTAGTGTTAATTTTGATAACAACTAAGTTTTACAGTAAAATAAATTTTACTATTACAGTAGTAAATATTTAAAAGTTGTTGACATATGTATGTTAATAGCAGTAAAATTATATCAAATTTTACTTATATTTATAACAATAACATTCAACATGTACAGATTATTTTGTTGTTAAATCTAATATTTCTTGTTGTATTGGAAACTCAGAAGTAAAAACTATTTAAAGTCTTACCTCAACTATAATTTATAAATTTAATAGTTCACTAATGTATTTAGCAGTGGATTTTAGATTTGATTACATGATAGAGTTAGTATAATTTTGGTACCTACAAATCTGCGTACTTACTCTATGTGTTAAACAGAATGAGAAGAAAAGATATGTATTCTTGGGACCTTATATTATGTACAAGTGTCTCAACTTTAACATCACTTGATTTAACCATAAGTCATGGTTTTAGTTAATACGAGTTGAAAAATTTAATTAGAAAACTAATTTCATCTCAAAAGGTACTTAATTAAAAAAAAAAAAAACTACCTCACATATAAAATGATTTCGTCCCTTTATAACCAGTAAATTATTCGGAATATTTGGCTATGAGGCCGGTAGGTAATCAATATAAGAATTTTTTGACTTTACAGTTGAAATATATATATATATATATATATATAACAACAAATATCCAAACGTCATGATAGTGACAGCAAAATTATATCAAATTTTATTGCAAATACAAACAGTTAAAACTTTAGCAGTAATATGAAATAATTTTTTATACTTTGGACAACAAAATTTTTTGCTGTCAAATCTAGTATTTTTTATAGTGTAATTCTCGTAAAATTCCATATGAATACGATTTTCACTCGGTGGACTCATAGATGGAAGAATACATAAAAACCTTAGTATAAGTTACTCGTTAGCCCTCATCAGGTTTTTTTTTTTTACCATAAAAAAGAGAAGTTATAATATGAAATATTTGAGTGTCGGAAATAAAATAATAAGAAAACTTACCATGCACCTCATCTCAATATTGAGTGCCTCTAGTTTGCAGTTCACTGGTTTTTCCATGAATGACATAATGACCCCTCCACGGGTTTGGATTTATATATTGAAGCCTCCATTTGACAACTAATAAAAAAAAAATAAAGGGACATCCTTTATTAAATAGGGACAACAAATACAACTATAAAAAGAAGCCATCTCTTTTAGTTATAAATCAAAAACCTGAATTAAGAAGAAAAAACTATGACTTGGTTTCTATTTTTGTTTCTCTGTTTTACATTAATATTTAATTATGTTTCAGTCTCAGAAGCTAGGCATCACACGAAGCTTCCATCCGCTGTTGTTGTTGGCACTGTTTTTTGCGACACTTGTTTCCACCGAGATTTCTCAAAGAACAGTCACTTCATTTCAGGTTCTAACTCTTTTTTTTTTTTTTTAACTTAATTTCAGTTTCCTGATTAATTAATTATAGTCTTGAATTTAACATTTTTGAGGATTTTTCAGGAGCATCTGTTGAGGTAGAATGCAAAGATGAAAGTTCAAAACAAAGTTTTCATCAACAAGTGAAAACAAACGAGAATGGAGAATTTAGCGTCCATTTACCATTTTCCGTTGGTAAACACGTGAACAGAATAAAAAAATGTTCAGTGAAGTTATTACGTAGCAGCGAGCCGTATTGTGCTGTAGCATCAGCAGCAACTTCTTCATTGCTACGCCTGAAATCAAGAAAGGAAGGCACACATATTTTCTCAGCCGGATTTTTCAGTTTCAAACCGGAAAAGCAACCAATTCTCTGTAACGAAAAACCAAAACTTCAAAATTCCCAAAAATCGTCGCTGATTTCCCACCGTTTCCCTTCTTTTCCGCCTCCACTTCAAGATTCTATCCAAAACAACAACTTTCTTGCCCCTCTTCCCGAATTGCCACCACTACCACAGCTCCCTCCTCTTCCACCGCTTCCCGGCATTCCTTTCTTCCCGCCGGCCACCGGACTTCCTACACTTCCCACCCCTGCTCCACCGCTTCCTCCATTTCCGGGTAATAAGGAGACAGAAAAGGCGACGAAAACTCGTACAGACAATCAATTAGACAAGAAAGTAGCACAACCGGACTTTTTTCCGCCGTTGTTTCCGCCGAACCCTTTTCAGCCACCGCCAATTATTCCCCCAATTCTTCAGCCGCCGCCGCTTTTCCCTCCATTGCTTCCTCCTAACCCGTTTCAGCCACCACCGGCTCCTTTGCTACCTTTACCGCCAATTCCGTTCTTAACTCCGCCGCCGCCGCCGCCTCTGATTCCGTTGTTGCCTCCATTTCTGCCATTTCCACCACTGTCTCCATTTCCTTTCCCTCCATTTACGCCACGTGTACCAGGAGTCCCACCTGCTTCAACTTCGCACGAAACTTCTCCTTGACCGAATTTTATACGTCAAATAATGTATGATTCTCCACTTATATATATATATATATATTATTCTCTTTTTCTTTTTCTTTTTCTTTTTTTTTTTTGCTATAAAATAGATATTTTGATTATGATGTAGTATTGTGATTAAAGAGGCCTCGTGTTTCTCTTTTCAATAAGAATGAAAGTCAATTCAGAACTGTTGTACTTAAATTAAAATTTAAGGTTAATTCTTAATTAAGATAAGAAATTAGTAAGGTCTAACCAAAAATTAACATTTTTGGCTCGATCATTAAAACTCTCACCCATAGATTTCAAGAAATTCATTTTCTCACCATTGATTTTCTACACGTAGTTTTTCATGTTTATCCAAATATGCACACACATGTATAGATAGATGTTCACTTATTGAAAAAAAAAAAAAAAAATGTACAGATAGATGCAGCAAAAAAAGCTAAAAGTAAAAATAAAAAAGAATTATGCATAGATAGATCATAGATTCTTATACTTACTATATACCTAAATCTTATAAGAAAATTCTATTGTTTTTTACACATAATTTCAAAATTAGAAAATATTTACAAATACTAATCATAAAAATAAAATATCAAAACTAAGTTTTAAATGTTTTAAGTTATAAAAATATACCAATTAATTTTTTTAGGCTCCTCATCCCTCCTTGGGATGATAAATTTATGTCTTTTCAACAATTCCAGAGCTAAAGGTGCATACGGTCGGTTAACCGGTCCATGTGGATTTTTACAAACGGTTAACCATTTGAACGGTTTTTTTAATTTACTAACCATACACTGTCCATTAAATTCGGTTAACCATTAGTCGGTTAACCATTAATTTCGGTCGGTTAATAATTTCTTTACGGTTAACCATTTATGAAATAGACATTATGATATTGCTAAATTTATAATATTTCAAACCTCAAGTAAATAGACCATAAATCTCAAATGTCAAATAAAAATATAAAATTACAAACCATAGTCTTAATTATTAATTAAAATAACGTTTTAACCATAAACTCTGATTATTAAAACATTAATAAAAAAAGTTTCCAAACATAGAAATTGTTGTACAAGATCAAACATTAATTAATGAAATTGTTCTTCGTTGTTTGTTTTTCAGTGAGTGTAAAATTAAGAATTAAGAAGAGATGAGATTGGAATGGAGTGACTGAGACTATTTGGTGTTGTATAGTAAGGAAGTAAAATAACATCAAATGTCCAAATGTTTCACTTATTATTCATATTACCTATATATATATAATTACATAATTTTTTAAGAAAAATATTTGTAAAAAGTCAGTTAACCGCGAGTCCATATGGACTTTCGGTGTAAAAATCTAAACCTAAACCGTAACCGTTAATTTCTAAAAATAAACCCCTTAACACTAGTCCATCGGTTTCGGTTAACCATATTTTTAGCTTGGTTTCGGTTCGGTTTTACGGTTTTTTTGTTTTTCGTTTTTTTTGTACCCCTATCCAGAGCTAGATTAAAATATTTACTACTATTTAAGCAAGTATTGTTGTTCTATTTTTAACCACATGTTTTAACTCTTTTTAACCATATATATTTAGAATACTATGTTGTTTGGTATGTCATGGGGATAGAGATAGGGATAAAGGTTGAGATAAGGATAATGATAAAAATTGAGATATATATTTTATAAAAAATTAGGACTGAGATAGATATAATTTAAGATATGTTTAGTATGTTGGATAAAAATAGGGGGTGAGCAAAATGCGGTTCGGAACCAAAAACCAAACGTTAAAAATTATAAAAACCAAAACCAAATCAATATACATTCGGTTTTCATTGAATCGAACTGAACCAGTTCGGTTTGGTTCAGTTCCAAACCAAAATTTTCAAATTTTAAAATTTAGATAAATTATCATTATTATTATCATTAAATTATTATTAATTATATATAAATTATTATAAAAAATGGTCTATATTACATATATATTATTAAAATCTCATAAATATAAATTTTATAATAATATAAATATATATTATATCAAATAAAATGTATTTTATACATATATATAAATAATTTTTAAATATCTATAATTAGTTCGGTTCAGTTCGGTTTTTTTCGGTTTGTCCATCAAAAACCAAAACCAAACCCAAACTCTCACATTTTTAAAAACCAAAACCAAACCAAACTAAATTTGGTTCGGTTCGATTCGGTTTTTTCTGCTCGGTTTGGTTTGGTTTTTAGGTTGCGGTTTGATTTTTGCTCATCCCTAGATAAAAATATGAATAAAACAATATATTTTACTATATTACCCTTAAACATGTAAAAAATAATAAAGAAAAGGCAAAACATATTGTAAGTTCCTTGACCTTTTATGTTTTCTATAATTAACTCTCTAATCTTTGTTTTACATACATTGAATATATGATCTTTTGTTCTATATGGTAATCGCTCCATGTTGAATAGATCTGTTAAAAATGGAAGTCACTTACTAACTGAAGTGCATTAACCACCAATATCTCTAATTTTATGAATAAAAAATTACATATGGGCCTTCCTGATCTTCTCCTGAACCTCCTTCTGTTTCATAGCCCATTTTCTTCTATCTTCTTCCTCTCACCTTTCTTCCAGCCGCTCTCATTTATTTCCTATATCGAGGTTTCATATATATATATATATATATATATATATATATATATATATAATTCGATGCCAAAAGTTGAGGGCTTTTCTTTGACGCAAACTTTAATCATCTAACTTAGATAACAAGATTGTAATAATGCCCCAAAACTTCACAAGTTTCCAAAATAGTTCAAGCTGAAATTTCAGTATTCAAATTCAACACTTCAAGCTTATATTAAGCACTAAACTTGATCCGGTAATTAAACTGAAGCAACATAATCAACACCCAAGCAATAAGACCTTTTATTAATTCAATTCCCAAATTTTCAACACAATACCACATAAATCATATATAGAAATTCTATAAACTCATAAACCCAATTATTGGGTTTGAATAGAAATAGAATAGAGAGCTTGACTTTGACGATGGATGACGAAGAGGTGGGTGCAAAAACTCAGTTCTGAAGATCAGAATGTACTCACTAGTGTTTAAAATGAAAATCGCATAATGGAAGCCATCTGTGATGGGAAAGGAATGCGGAATAAACTTTCCCCCTCTTAAATGAATCTGTGAGGAGTGTAATCAGCAGAACATCCACAATCACACAGAAAGGAACACCAAGATTTTTACGTGGAAAACTCCTCCAACATGAAGGATAAAACCACAAGGCCTCTCCTGGCCCAAGATAAAGTATCCACTATAATATGAGAGTTTTACAGCAGATACAAAACTGAGCTAGTGAACAATGACAAGTTTCACGACTCCAACAAAACAATAACAACAACAAATGAATACCCCAAAGTTACACAGCAAGAGAAAAAAGTTCTAGACCTCCAAACAAGATCTCCACCACAAAAAATGAAGACAAATGAGTCTAGAACAAGCTCACCAAATTTCAGCTCAATCCGAAGAGAACAACATGTTCAAAAGACTAAAAAGGATGAAGCAACTCAAGCTGAAAAATCAGCAGAAAAGAAACCGCAAACATCAAAACAGGGATGGACAAACGAGGATCTTCCTGACCTCTAGTGACGGATCCCACCATTCAGAATACAAAAAAATGTGTCTTCAAACTTGTTTCAAAGTTTCAGTCAAATCTAACGGCTAGAAACTAAACTACAAGCAGAAAACCAAATTTGGTTATAGAAAAGCGCCTAGAAAACAGCAGCCGTTGCAAACCCAAAAATCCAAACTTACAAACCTCCAAATTTTGATCCGACCTTTCAAAATCAAGAAACAGCAGTCTCCAATATTCTATCCAAAAATCAGCACGATCAAACTTCGTATGAGTTAGAGATTGCTGAAAGAAGTAGAAAAGTATACTTGAAGAACAAAGTTCATAAACTCAAAGGATTTTCTCCCTTAGTACTCTCTACTCCCTTGTATCCAAAACTCTCTCAAATATTGTTATGCCTGTCTCTTATTCTCACTTCATCACATATGCTCATATAGACCTTCTCACCTCACAAAGAGCTCATTCTCACCTCACAAAGACTTAAAGTCTTACACCTCTTAAAGTGTAGCTCACAAAGAGCTTCAAGGGCTTGAAGGAAGCACATGAGGTCTTTTCCTCCACATAGGAAGAGTTTCAAAGGTTTGAAGGATGCACATGAGGTTTCTTCCTCCACAAAGGAAGGGAACAAAGCCCAACAATATGCTTTAAAAATGATAGTCAAAGGATTTTCGAGGGCAATCCTCAACTCAATTGAAACAACAACGAATTTCACCTGAGAAACAATATTGTTCAAATGTGTGGTTTTAAGTGATATATGCTCTGGTGCCATATATTGTAAATATTTGTTGGCAATAAATAAAATATTTGCTTTCATATGGTCATATTTATTAGTAATATGTTAGTAAATATTTGTCCTAAAGTTATTATTAAAGACAATTTATTCTCAAGAAGTTGAGAAGATGAGATAGATTTTTCTTGGTAATAATATACTTTAAATGATCATGGTCATAAGAATTATTAACTGGACGTTATTAATTTATAGACCATTACCTCTATTCATTTTGTTGGAAAAGTGGTGAATCTCATACTAAATGAGATATCAAGATGAATATGTAGGTATTCATGGAGATAAGATGATTGAACCATGACGTTAAATGACAATGGCATGAGTTTTCTTGACTTGTCAATCATCATAATAGTACATATAGTCCTTGACTTGAAGTGACCCAATTGTTCTTTCATGACAGATTAAAGTTTATTATTGCTTTGCACCATGTTAGCCATATTTGGTGATACAACATGTCATGGCCTTATTCTATTATGTAGTGTGACAAGAAGCTTGGCTAAGATAGGATTAGGATTTCATTACCCTACAAGAATAGGAAAAAATTCTATGACTTTTATTAATTATTCTTTGATAAATAAACTCTTGGCCAGGTGAATAAGTTTTATTAGAAAATAAACCATGGACATAGTTAAGATTAGGATCTTGTAATGAATAGGACTCCAATGTATAATAATTGTAATCATGTTTCATTTAATAGATATTGAGTTTATCCATTTTTAACTGAGTATCGATGCATGCTATGCTAGATGTTAACCCTAATCTTTAAGGAACTAAAAGTAATATTAGATATGAGATATAAAATATTATTTTTAGGAATAGAATTTTTATTAATTATTATCAATTAGATGTGAACCTTGAAAGTCACACACATAGGAAGTCTAATTCTCTAAATAATAAATGATTTATTAATTAGTTGAATTGTGAATTCAATTAAATAATAAATTATGAGCTAAATTTGTTATCAACAAAAACTTTAGCATGTCTTTAAATTTAACCAAATAATTCTTATTCAAATTAAGTAAATACGCGTATCTATTCTATAAATCAAGCATTGAAGATTGGAATTTAGAAACACATTATGCCAGTTTTCTTTAGGATAGTTGTTACTTTAAATTATAATATATTATTATGATTATAATTTAATTTTAAAAAAATGATGGAGAAATGTAGGGCATAACGTGTCCTACATGTATGATATTCAAAGATTAGTAAGATTGTTATTTTTACTTAGAGTATACTGAATAGATAATTATTATCCATTTATGATAATATCAATGAGAGGAATGTATATACATTAATATGAAGAGGTGTGATCAGGGGTCAGCAAAATGTGGTTCGGTTCAAAAACCGAACCAAAATAAACCGAACCAAAAGCTAAAGATTAAAAATTATAAAAACCAAAACTAAACCAATAAACATTCGGCTGGACGAATCGAACCAGGTTCGGTTTTGGTTCGGTTAAGTTCCAACTAAAATTTTCAAATTATAAAATTTAAATAAATTATCATTATTATTATCATTAAATTATTATTAATTATATATAAATTATTGTAAAAAATGGTCTATATTACATATATATTATTAAAATCTCACAAATATAAATTTTAGAATAATATAAATATATATTATATCAAATAAAATGTATTTTATACATATATATAAATAATTTTTAAATACTTATAATTAGTTCGGTTCGGTTCGGTTTTTTTTTCGGTTTTTTCATAACAAACCAAAACTAAACCGAAAACCAAACTATCACATTTTTAAAAACCAAAATCAAACCAAACTACCTTTGGTTCGGTTCGGTTCTATTTTTTCTGCTCGATTTGGTTTTCGGGTTGCGGTTTGGTTTTGCTCACCCCTATGTGTGATATCGATAGGGGTGAGCATGGACCGGTTCGGTTCAAAAACCGAACTGAACCGCAAAAACCGATCCAAAAAACACTGTATTTTCTAAACCAATCCGATCCAAACTAAATTTTGGTTCGGTTCTGTCCAAACTAAACCAGTTCGGTTTGGTTCAGTTTGGACTAGGTCGAACCAAAAAATCAACTTAAAAAAAAAAATCAAAATAAAAATTTTATATAAGTAGTTTGTTTAAAAAAAAAAAAAAGAAATACAAACAAATTAACTTAAAAAATCAATAATACTAAATAAAACTATTACATCGCAATAAAATACTAAAATTCTCCACCTTTTTTTTTCAACTCTCAAGTTTTAAAAACTTTAAATTAGCATCTAAAAATCACAATATAAAAATATAAAAGAATATAATGTCTAAAATTCTCTACAATTAGTATATATTAATTTTATAATTAATTTTAATATTTTACCAATTTTTTGGTTTTTTGGTTTTTTTTCGGTTTTAAACTGAACCAAACCGAACCGAAGTCTAAACTTCTTAACAACTTAAAACCAAACCGAACTAAACTATAAAATGGATCGGTTTGGTTTGGTTCGGTTCGGTTTGGATTTTCGGTTTTTGGACATTGGTTCGGTTTTGCTCACCCCTAGATATCGAGAAATCCACTTATATATGCATATATATATATATAGAAATACAACATTTAATTGGACAAAAAAAGTAAGAGTTACTTTGTATATACAAAAATAGAGAAAGAGAGTTTTTCATTTTCACTTAAGAGCAAGAATAAAAGTCTGAACATAGTACCTTGTGTGGACGGATTAGAGGTGCAATACTTGGTGCCAGTCCCCCCACCCCCCCCCCCCCCCCCCCCCCCGCCATCGGCGGTCCCCTTGGACCGCCATTGATTCACAAAAGGGGGTGCTTGTAATCCTTCAAGCAGGCGATGCTGCTTGAAGGAGAAGGAACAGCGCAAGCTTAGACTTGGGCTGGGCCTTTTTTTTTATTTAAATCCACTAACCAAAACGACGTCGTTTTGGTTAGTGGAGAAAAAAAAAAAAGCAGCAATAAGTCACACAGCCCCCCACCCACTTGTTTCTCCCCCATTTCTCTACCTTTTTGGAGCATCTTTCTTGTATTTTTTTCCCCTTTCTCTCTTCAAAATTCCCAATACTTTTTTCTTTTATAATTATTTTTTTATCCTTTGTTCTCCATCCATGTTTATAAAATCTAGCCCCCTCTAAATTTCAATGCTAGATTCGCCACTGCTTGGTGCACTGTGCTAAATTTTGCGTTTAGTCTACAAGAGGTAGGATATTGATCCTAATTTCAAGGATATAATTAGATGGTTAAAATTTAGAATAGACGATCCTTTGGAGGTTCAATTCATGCGATGAATTATTATTGGCAAAGAGTTTGCTAAAGAATCAAAATTTTGAATTTTGGACTCAACCACTTATTAACACCTCCCGTTCTTTCTGTGCTTTTGGTTAAGGAGTGAGTAGACTTGATGCAGGAGGATCTACCATGGAAGTAGACCATGATGGAGAATTTCTACTTTGGTTGAGTGACTTTTGGAACTAAAAAAAAAAAATCTCCTTCAGATCGGAGGCCAGTTTGAGATTGTATTTCTTAGGGGGAGATTTCAGTTTCTGGGTCTTCTTTAGTTGGAGGAACAAATTTGAGTTGCAGGAAGAATTGAAGAAGGTGAGAGAGAGGAGAGAAGAAAATTGGTCATCAGAGAAAAGTACAAGTGAGTTGAGATTTATGGGACCACACTGTATTTTTTTATTCAAAAAATAAGTGATAGAGTTGGTAACAGCGCCTTAACAGAACATGAGCTCCACTCTTAACAGATCTGTTAAATATGAGATGAGTAATATATTAAATAAAAGATTGTGTACTTAATATGTGCAAAACAAAGATCAGAGGGTCAATTACAGAAAACATAAATGATCAGGAGGCTCAAGATGTGTTTTGCCTAAAGAAAAACCGGAACTAATAAAAAGTGTTTTAAATGTGGAAAGATGCCACATTTACTAAAACATTAATAAATTAAATGAAGGACATTGGAAGCTTCAGAGGGATGAAGAAGAAGAAGAATGTAGAACATAGAATTGGGGATCAATGTCTACAGAGATAAAGATTTGGGGATCAATGTGTGTTTTATATTATTGGATTGGACAAATAAGTAAATTCATATAGAATAGAGTTATCCCAATAGCTTGTAACTGGAGGCATAGAGATAAGGAGGATGAGGTAAGTTGCTTTTCTTATCCCTTTACTAATGTCTTGTGTCCCTACCAAATATGAGATAAGAGAAGAGTTGAGATAATCCCACCTCTAATTCTTTCAAACAAACAACATGTAAGGGTATTCTAGAGATTGTACAAAATAAAAATTTGTCTCCTCTCTCTTTTGGGCTTCATATCCACTCATTGCAAGCCACATTCCTAAGGGAAATTGTCATATTTACGTGGAAAATTTTTTTTGTTTTATACCCTACTATATTCTATTTACACAAATACGTAATTTTTAAAAATCTTTTTATTAAATACATTTTGAAATTGTTTATATTTTTTTTATGTTCCCTTGTACCTACCTTTACCCATCTACTTTTTCTTGTTGTAGAACGATGCAATGGCGATGTCTGCTGCTTGAAGGGGCAGTGGTTTTAGGGGTATTTTTGGAGTGAGGAACAGATGAACAACTGGAGAAATTAAGGAAGGTAATTGGGTTATTGTTTCAAGTTGTGGATGATTTCGATTCGCTGGAGCAATTCGATTAGGATAATCTTATTTAATGGATCGACGGATGTTTCACCGTCTATTGTCTCGGAGTCATCTACGCCCAAGAATTTTTTGAATCCATCACCTGATTCATTGTACCTTATTCAAATCTCCATCTTCAATACTTTGGAAAATGGGAATTTCTACCGTGAAGCTGGTGAATGATGGAGCTGATGTTAAAAACGATAGTGAAGATCCTGATGATCCTATATCCAAGAAACAAAGAAGGTACCTGTGATTAATTTTTGTTTTGCTAGATTATTTGTCCCTTAAATTAGGGGTTTAATTTCAAATTTTGAACTTAGCAGAAGTTATCCTTCTTATGTGATGAGTACTAAGCTTTGAATTGATTGCTGGTGCGGCTGAGATATTTTGACATTTTCTTTGGCGTATTGTGATAAAATTAGATGTTAAACTGAGATATTACATTTTGGATAAGAAATTCCAATAAACATTAATAAAGATGGGTAAAACAAGTCTGCAGATGACCATAAGAAACTATCTACCCTCACCAACCAAATGACATCATTTTTCACTAAATGCCAAAATCAACCCCATCACCAAGTCCCTAACATGTTTAAATTTAATCATTTTGGTATTTGCTTCTTATTTGGTTCTCTAGTTGTTTCTTTGTATATGTTTTTACTCCCAAGCAAACGTTGACCTCTGTTTCATCAGGGATGAACAATATGTGAAGAAATCTATCTTTGTTTACTTATTCTTGTTGTTGAATAACTATAAATCCAATAGTTTATAGCTGATTTGTGTTTAGTCTCTGTATTTCGTCCCACTTTGCTAGAATTTGGACAATATTGTGGGTTTCTTCAACGAAGTTGATGTTTCCTCTGCTCGTCTGTTGATAGAACTATCTAGCCCTTGTTCTTATCACCATCGGCTTTCTCCATGATTATTTTGTAATGTCATGGTGGTTTAATAATGTAATTTACTGATTTAATTATTGTCTTGCTTTTTTGTGCGTGTGTGCGCATTACTTTTGTTACAAAAATTGGCTGGTTAAAATGCAGTTTGATTTTGTGATGTCTCGTTATATCTTTGTAATAGCGCATAAAAGTGTCAAATCAGCTATATCAGCCACGGGAAGAACAACCAAATCAGCTATATCAGCCACGGGAAGAACAGCTGCAGCAGCAGTGAACACCATGTTAAACAGTAGCTATTTCTCCAGGGGAGCTCTTTGGATGTCCGATGCGTTGAATCGAGCAGCTAAAGTTGCTGCTGATTTGGGTAGTCGAAATGTTCAGCAGTAATGTCTTTGTAGAATGTATGTGTAATTTTGATACTTTACATCACATGTAGACTGAGAGTGCAAGCTGATTTTTGTATTCTTGTATGATACTTGCCGGTTAATCTAAGGATGAAAATGAAAAATAGTTGGTGGTTTCTTGTTATAAATCAATATCTGGATGTTAAAGAAGCCATTTATTTGAATGGTTTAATTTGCGGATTATTATGTTTTCAAATGTTGTAAGAACTCATTAGCTCTTATTTATATGCTCACATTTTTTTCTACTTATACATTGTTATACATTATACACTTTTTATACAATGTTATATGTTTATACATTTATTATACATTGTTATACACTCTTTTATACATTGTTTATATACCGTTTATACATTGTTTATACACTGTTATACATTGTTTATACATTATTTATACACTGTTTATACATTATTTATACATTATTTATACACTGTTATATATTATTATACACTGTTTATACACTTCTTATACACTGTTATACATTGCTTATACATTGTTTATACACTACTTATACATTGTTATACATTATACACTTTTTATACAATGTTATATTTTATACATTTATTATACATTGTTATCCACTCTTTTATACACTGTTTATACACTGTTATACACTGTTTATATATTATTTATACACTGTTTATACATTATTTATACATTATTTATACACTGTTATACATTATTATACACTGTTTATACACTTCTTATACACTGTTATACATTGCTTATACATTGTTTATACACTACTTATACATTGTTATACATTATGCACTTTTTATACAATGTTATATGTTTATACATTTATTATACATTGTTATACACTCTTTTATACACTGTTTATACACTGTTTATACATTGTTTATACACTGTTATACATTGTTTATACATTAGTTATACATTGTTTATACATTATACACTGTTTATATACTGGTTATACATTGTTTATACACTGTTATACATTGTTTATACATTATTTATACATTGTTTATACACTATTTATACATTATTTATACATTATTTATACATTGTTATACACTGTTTATACACTTCTTATACACTGTTATACACTACTTATACATTGTTATACATTATACACTTTTTATACAATGTTATATGTTTATACATTTATTATACATTGTTATACACTCTTTTATACACTGTTTATACACTGTTTATACATTGTTTATACACTGTTATACATTGTTTATACATTATTTATACATTGTTTATACATTATACACTGTTTATACATTATTTATACATTATTTGTACAGTGTTATACATTATTATACACTGTTTATACACTTCTTATACACTGTTATACATTGCTTATACATTTTTTATACACTACTTATATATTGTTATACATTATACACTTTTTATACAATGTTATATGTTTATACATTTATTGTACATTGTTATACACTCTTTTATACACTGTTTATATATTATTTATACACTGTTATACATTGTTTATACATTGTTTATATATTATTTATACACTGTTATACATTGTTATACACTGTTTATACACTTCTTATACATTGTTATACATTATTATACACTTCTTATATATTATTATACATTATTTATACATCGTTTATACACTTTATACATTGTTTATACACTGTTTATACACTCTTTATACCTTAGTTATACCTTAAGATATACTATTCTAGTGATTATACCTTAGTTATTCCTTATTTATACCCTAAGATACATTATTATATTAATTATACCTTAAGATATGCTATTACAGTGATTATACATTAGTTATACCTTAGTTATACCTTAAGATACACTATTACATTGATTATACATTAGTTATACCTTAATTATAAATTAAGATACACTATTACAGTGTTTATACCTTAGTTATACCTTAATTATACCTTAGTTATACATTAAGATACACTATTACAGTAATTATACTTTAGTTATACCTTAATTATACCTTAGTTATACCTTAATATACAAAGGCATAATTAGTTATACTTTAGTGAAAAAAATATGTCGGAAAAAGTATATACATATGGACTTTGTTTCGAAGATAAAAAAAATAAAAAAAACTTTCTAAAGTCGCATGATAAAAAAATAAACGGATTGAGAGATAAATGCGAAATTAGATTAAAAATTATAAAAAAAGGAGAGAGAAACGTAGACAAAATAGAGAAGGTATTTTGGAGATTTTGATTTGTGTTTTGTTGTTTACTTTGTGAATGAATCACGTAAAAATGATAATTTTTGTTTTAGGTATTTTTGAAATTTTGAAAAGTTTTTAAGGTATTTATGCAAACTTTTTCTTTTGAGGTAAAAATGTTATATGGTGCCAAAAGTTATGTATTTATGTAAAATGCCCCATTCCTAATACATTAGCTCAAGCAATATCTAGCCTCTATTTTAGCCCGATTGATCAAGTTTCTTAGTTTTTTGCCACTATTTTCTTCAAATAATATGAAAATAGCTCTAATAAGTCAAATATTCTCCAAATTAGCTCAATTTTAATTCAAATAATAGTCAAAGAATTAGTTATATTTTTCACTTATCAAATGAGTAGTTCGGAATAAAAGCAGCTGAACTAGTTAGTCCGGTGTAGTTTTAATAACATTACTATAAATTAATATATAGATAAATCAGAGAAAATAAAATATTATACAGCCATCCATAAAAATATTTAAATACTACTCAAATAAATAAATAATGAAATTTATTAAAAATATTTTTAAATAGTAATTTTATTTTTTTTAAATGTCTGAATATATTGCCAAAATTTGTAAACCCTTAATAAGTCTATTGATATTTGCCGTACAAAAATATATTAATTGAATAAATAGATAATAAATATTTTAATTTTTTCATCGTTTTAAAGGTGGAATGACAGTAAATAATTTAGCAATACACAGATAACATGATACAATAAATGTAATTTTAAAATTTCTCATTAAATTTATATACATACGGTAAGACCCATGATTTCCATCATTCTTTCATAATAAATATACTCTAAATAGGAATTGTATTGTACATCATTTTTACTTTTAGTGTATGGAGTTTTCTAATAGGAATTGGGAAATTAGTTTTCATCACATTTATAAAGAAGGAAACCATGCTGCCGAATGGTTGGCAAATTTCGTAGGACTTTTTCTCTTGGTTTTCATGAGTGCGTTGTACCGCCTGCAAGCCTCTAAGATATTCTTTTTGAAGATCGCATAGATGTTTGTTACCTAAGAGTGATCCGTACTTAGTTTGTTTTTTGTTTTTGCTTTTGTTTTTTAATCAAATAGTCAATGTTAATTAAATTCAGGACTCCATTAAACTTAAAAAAAAAAAAAAAAAGGAATTGGGTAAGCTGCTATCAGTTTGAAGATAAATTAAAGAAATCAATTATGAGTTCACCAAAAAAAAAAAAAAAAGAAATCAATTACGAACACCTCTTGCAAACGGACAATAGAAAGAATAATTAAAAATTGTTACTATTAAAGTCGAAATATTTTTGTATTGAGATAAATAATGAACTCAAAACAGCAAAAGATTAGTTGTGTACAATACCACTAAACAACGTCAAAGATGGAGGATTTGATCTATTTCACACTCTGTTTTCTCTTCATAGTGGCCATAATTTAGACCCTTAAGTTTGTCGAAAGAAGAAGAAGAAACCAATTAAAACTTCCACCTGGTCCATTCCCATTACCAATTATAGGCAATCTATTTGATTTTGGTACCAAACCACACAAGTCCTTTAACAAAACTTTCCAAGATTTATGGACCTTTAATTAGTCTTAAACTAGGCCAGTTAACAACAGTGGCTATCTCGTCTCCAGATTTGGCAAAACAAGTCCTAAAAACTCATGATCTTTCTTTCTCTAACCGATTCATCGTTCAAGCATTTGAAGCTCACCAACACAGCCAACTCACAGTTGGTCTTCTCCCTGTCTGCCCCAGTTGGAGCAATCTAAGAAAAATAGGCAACTCTTACATTTTCTCCAATCAAAAGCTTGATGCTAGCCGAGACCTGCGCCGCAAAAAAGTTGAACAACTGGTTGCTGATATTCAACAAAGCTGTCATGCGGGTAAGGCCATAGATGTTAACGAGGCTGTTTTTAGAGCTGCACTTGATGCAATGTGAAACACAGTTTTCTCCCTGGATTTGAGTGATTCGATTTTGGATTTCTCAAGGGAGTTCAAGCAGATTGTGAGGGAAATGATGGATCAAATTGGAAAGCCAAACTTGGCTGATTTTTTCCCTATCCTCAAAAAGTTTGATCCGCAGCGTTTTGGGTTGGGGAAATTACTTGATAGATTGACATATACTACATCAAGCACTTGTTTATGATAATGATTAGTTGATTTTTACATATAGTTTCTAATTTGCTTATTGATTCATTAATTTTGGTACAAACGAAACACAGGATTTGTTTGCTGCTGGGATTGACACAAGTTCAAACACTATTGAATGGGCAATGACAGAACTACTCCGCAATCCTAAAACTTTGTCTAGAGCAAGACAAGGGCTTGAGCAGAAAATTGGGAAAGACAAATTGGTGGATGAAACGGACATTACTGAACTGCCATGTTTACTAGCCATTATCAAAGAAACGTTCAGATTGCGTCCAGCAGTACCGCTATTAGTTCCTCGCGTAGCAGGGGAAGATGTAGAAATATCCGGTTTCACAATTCCGAAAGGAGCTCAAGTTCTTGTGAACGTGTGGGCTATAGGCAGAGACCCAGATATAGGGGAAGATCCGGAATCATTTGTCCCGGAACGATTTTTGGGGTCAGATATGGATGTTCGGGGGCAGAATTTTGAACTTACCCCATTTGGCAGCTGGAGGCGGATTTGCCTTGGAATGCCGTTGGCAATGAGAATGATGAACTTGTTTTTTGGGTTCGCTGCTTAACTGTTTCGATTGGAAGCTTGAAGGAGTAACACCCGAAAATATTGACATGGATGATAAGTTTGGCCTCACATTACAAAAGGCTATACCCTTGAGAGCTGTCCCATGCTCCGTGTAATGTATAATTTCTACTATTATTAACTTTTAAGTATATGCTATAATAAAGTAATTTATATGTCATTTGTAATCCCCTCGTTTCAAGTTATTTTTAAGTTTCTACACCTGTAATTGTAAATATTCTTGCTTTTTTTTTTTTTTTTTGTGCACAATAATTGAGTACATGTACGTCGCCTTCTAATTAAAAAAGGTAATTTTTATTCACATTTTTTTTATATCACTTTTCTTTAGAGGAAAATGAAGGGAATATTATTAAACATCAAGAACCAAGGCATATATTATACAAACTTTGAACTCTTAAATGGCTGAACCTAACAGAGAATACGCAATCCAATAAAAGAACATATGTGAATAAGAAGAATTTCTACTACTCAATAAAAAAACACATTATGTATATAAACAGTTAAACACAAAATATTTTTTATTAAAAAATAAAAGGATGCACAAACATTAATTTATCCATTATCATCCATTACATTTAACTCCAACCACTTCAGAATTTTTCAGCAAACAACTCACGAAGATATCGTCACTAATAAATTGGGACTTGAAGAAGCCAATAAAACAATTCCACAACAATATTAAAATTCATTTTATCAACTCAATTTCAATACAACAGACATACGCATAAGTTGATGGATAAACAATTTATTAGTCTATATATTTTTTACATATTATACTAGTTATTTCTATATTTTTAGAATTAACTACATAGTTCCTAATTTTTGTCATTACCAACACTTTAGTAATTTTCTTTGGATTAATGGTAAAATTAGATTAAATAATTATAACATATAACATTACCTTTTATCCCATTTGATGAGTGAAAATATTGCCAAGTAATTATGTAGGAATTCAGCAGTTAATTGATTAAAATTCAATTGAGAATTGAGAAATCATGGCTAATAGTGAGCTTTTCCAGGTCTGATGCCTGTTGCAGAGAGATTTCTTAGTTTGGGAAGTCTTAGAGTGAAGAAGCTGAAGAAGAGAAATTGTTGCGGGCTGCGGCATGGATGAGCCGGAGTTGGAAGAGAAGGGCGTGACCCAAAGGAAGATGAGATATTTCTGCTGTTGGAAATTCCATTGTTATCCTTAGCTTCTCAAGGAAGCTAATGAATTTTGTGGTTGTAGAATTTTAACCATTAGTTTATTGGGAACTTGTTTCAAGGATGATTAGATCTTACCATTATTAGGGACTATAAATACTTTACTATTTTGGGGGGTTGGGGGAGGCATTGATTACTCTCAACTACTTAATTTGCATTAATTGTAGTTTTGAATTACTATTGTTCTTTTTGTAAGTTTTCTGGTTGGGAAATCTCGTTTTTAAGATTAGTATGTGTTGCGAGTAGGTTTCCTAGTAGGCTGAAGCCAGCTTAAGCTGGTGGTCTTGGGAAGTCTTTATTTGTTTTTATTATAAATATCATGCTGAGATGATTGTGTGGAGATATGCTTAATTAATATGGGAAAGGGTCCTCTCATATTTCTTAGTATTCCTGATGAGACCGAGAGGAGATTTAGGAGTATGGAAAAATCACACACACACACACACTTGTCATGAGACCGAGAGGAGATTGGGAGTGTGCTAAGGGTTTCTACTTATTGTGGAATGCTTGCTTGACTTAATGCATGATTTCCTATGCTAAGTGAGGTCGAGAGATAAGCTTAGTTGCGGATCATAGATCCAAGTGAAGTCGAGAGATAAGCTTGGTGAACAGAGAGCAAGAAACCTTAGATCTACGTTCTCTAATATATTTATAGTAAATTCTAGAGAAAGATATTTTGAGATTGCCTGTTTAGCTGGTGGAAGTCTGTGTTTTTATTATTATTGTTTTAATCTATTCTGTTTTAAGCAACCTTTATTACTTTGCATTGCATGTTTTATGTTCTCAGTTTTTATAAATTCTTAGTTCTAATTTTATTGGAAAACGTTTACATCTGGTGATTTATTAGGAATTTTTAGAGTTTTCCCTTATTCCTTGTGGATACGATACTTGTCTTGCCCAATGCTACAACTGACTTAGTATACTTGCTAGTGCATAATCTTAAGGCAACACTATTTTCCAATGGTAAAATATATTATTTTCCTATTTTATATTTTTTTCACATAATTTTAATCTGTCCACTTTTAATTAATTGTTGTATTAATTTTTAATAATTATAGAGCTATAATTTATAGGTGTGTAATCTTCAGTAAAAATAAATAAATAATTATTTAAAACACATAAATTTAAGAGTAGAACAATGTAAAATAAAATAAAATAAAATTTTTGAAGTGATAAAAAATCAACAATTGTTAAATTTATGAAAAAATAAATAAATTAAGTTGTTTATAATTTTGTAAAATTTTTGAAGTGAAAAATTTAGTAGTGTTGGATTAATAAACACTTAATACATAAAAACTAAAATGATAATATTAGGGGTTGGAATCAATAAAAATAATTTCTTAATCTCGCAAATTTTAAATTTGTAGTAATCGCGAGGAAGGTCGAAATCCACATAAACTGATTATATCATCCAAAATTTTAGAACAATAATCAAAAGGGGGTTGTGATTGAATTAGTTTGATGATAAAATAAAACAAAACAGTTACAAAAATTATAAAGTGAAGAAAATTATTAAGAAAAATTCCAGCCAAGGTTTATCTCAATTGTAATTCCATTAAATTGATCATCAAATAGAAATATAGATTTCTTTCTCAAAGAAATGGTTATGAGTATTAATAAGTTCGAATACTCTGCTTTTCCTTATATTGTAATTTACATGGAAGTTGATCCACAAATTAATCTTGTTCATCAATAGATCCAAAATTTGCTCATAGGATTTAAATTGTAAACAACTTTAAAATTTAGAAAAATCACCATTTAACACTCAATAATACTCGAATTGAATTTCATTGAATACATTTGCTTTCTACTTTATTGAATCTAATAAACATCAATGGACTTAAAGATCCAAATAGAAGTATCTATTTGATAATAAGACATCAATATTTAAATCAAATAAAATCTCAAGATAGAAGACATTAAAACATTTAATTAGAAGAGAAAAACATTCAAGAACAAATCTCACAATTTTATTATTGAATCAAACTTCAAAAATCTTGACTATATAAAGATTTTAGCCACGGATGGTTCAAACAAAAACAAGCTGAAAATTGTAAAAAGCTCCAAATCCTTTGAACTAATGAAACCCTCCTATTTAGGGATGCACATGTAAGGGTTTTAAAAAATCCATTAACCTATTCTGGTCGGTTAACCATTTTATCAGTTATTCAAAAATACATAACCATTCCCTTATCCATTAGAAATGGTTAATAACTAACCGGTTAACCTATAATTTTGGTCGTTTAACCTTTTACTTCAGTTTTTAACCATTAATAATAAATTAAGAAAAAAAATTATATTTATTTCCAATTCTTTGTGATTTTTATTGCAAACAAATCGGGATATAAATATATTACTTTACTATATTTTTTTATTTTAATGTTCATTTGATTTGATTTTGGTATTTATAGTATGTACACATATTCTGAGTCCTAAAATTGTTAAAGATTTAATAAAAAATATAATTCTTTAAAAAATGCAAGTGGTTGCTAAACTTTATATTTTCTTTGCTTTCTTTTTTTTTTTTTTTTTCTTTTTTTTTTTTTTTGTAAAAAAAAAATCTAGCTAGTTTGTAAGGTAATTTTTAATTGTTTTGTATATATATAAGTAAAATTTCCAATAGTTTAACCTAAATTTCTGTTTGGTTTCAGTTTCAGAAATCGGTTTTTCGATTTTTCGGTTAGTTTTGTGTAACCCTACTCCTATAGGAAAAGAGAAGGGTAGGAAAGGAGGAAATTTGGGAAGCATGTCTGAAATCTGGAAAATGATGAGAATGAAGAGAAATTGTATTTTCTGTATAAACTTGAATACAAGAGTAAAGTAGAATTGGGTATTTATAGTATACAAGTGAGTTTGTTGTTACTACTGCCAGCTCAACATAACTGTCTAACTAATTACATAATTCCTTCATGCCCCCCTCAAGATGAAGGTGCTGTAAAAACGACACCCATCTTGCCCAAAGCAGGTAGCATCTGAGAATGTGACAAAGGCTTAGTCATTAAATCAGCTAGCTGATTTCCAGAAGCAACAAAAGGAGTAACAAGACAATATCCAAATGACACTGGCGCACCACATGACAGTCAATATCCAAATGTTTGGTCCGCTCATGGAACACTGGGTTTTCAGCGATATGAATAGCTGCTTGGTTATCACAACACAAAGGAATAGGAGTGGAAATCGGAAGCTGAAACTCATTCAATAAGTAAGAAAGCCACTTAACTTCATAAGACGCAGCTGCCATGGATCGATACTCTGCTTCAGCAGATGAACGACTAACTATAGCCTGTTTCTTTGATTTCCAAGAGACAAGGGAATTACCAAGAAAAATACAATAGCCACCTACAGACTTCCGGGTTTCTTTGCACCGAGCCCAATTGGCATCACAATAAGCTCAAATAGAAAATGGAGAAGGTTGTAAAGAGGAAGAACCAGCGTCATAAAACAAACCCATAGAAGCTGTATTCTTTAAGTACTTTAAAACATGAATAGCTGCAACCATTTACAATTGAGTTGGAGATTGAAGAAATTGACTAAGTTGTTGTGTTACAAAGCCAATATCAGGACGGGTGAACCCCAAATAAAGTAGTTTACCAACAATTCGCCGATACTTATCAGGATGTGCAATAGCTGGACTGTCTGCATACAAATCACAACCAGGCATAAAAGGACCAGTGACGGTACCAGCATTTGTGACCCCTGCATCTGTCAACAAATCCATAATATATTTGTGTTGAGTAAGAACCAACCCCTGTTCTGACCGAGAAAGCTCAATTCCAAGGAAATATTTTGCCAATCCCAAATCTTTGATAGTAAAACTGTCATGTAAAGCCTGTTTAACATATGCAATCAGTGAAGAAGAGGTACCTGTAATCAAAATGTCATCAACATAAACAATTGCTGCAAGGAAATCATGATCAGTTTGTTTGGTGAACAAACAATAATCATGTATGGAGCGCTGAAATCCTAAAGACTGCAACTTTGTTGTGAATTCTTTATTCCACTGTCTACCAGCCTGCTTCAAACCATAAAGAGACTTAATTAATTGACACACTTGACCACTTTCAGCTTTGGTATAACCTTCTGGGGGAACCATGTAAAGTTCTTCATCAATATGCCTATGAAGGTAGGCATTGTTAACATCAACCTGGTGGATATCCCAATTAAAATGTACTACTTTGGCCACCGGGGAATAGCTAGCATGATAATCAATACCCCATCATTGATGATACCCTTTGGCTACTAACCGCACTTTGTATCTATCCAAAGTACCATCTGCCTTATATTTGACATAAAAAAACCCACTTGGAGGAGATTGCCTTCTTGCCCTTCGATAATTGTGTAAGTTGCCACGTACCATTAGCCTCCAATGCATCCAACTCCTTTTGCATTGCCTCAACCCAATTCGGATCTTGACAAGCAGCTTGATACGTTGTAGGTTCTTTGATTTTGGCAATATTAATATGAAATGCACAATGTTGGGCTGTATAAGCAGGTAAAACAGGAACAGGATCTGTTGACAAAGAAACTGCAGAATTGACCATAAAATCTTGTGTCCAAGCAGGCTTCTTGAGAACTCTGGTGGATCTGCATAACTCATGGCCAGATATTGCAGGAACTGGAACTAGGTTTGACAGCAAGGGCATTATGTCATCAAAATGATTTGGTGAGTCCACTGCTGAAGGAGAATCCACAACTCTTGGAACATCATGTAATGGGACTGAAATTTGTGCATTAGAAAAGGATGACTGGAAATCATCAATAGAAGGAAAAGAATCAGGTTCCTGAAAAAGAACACTATCAAAAAATGAGAAGGGTAAAATAGCAGCATTAGGATCATGTCTATCCAGAACTGATTCTTGATAAGGAAATATATGTTCCTTGAAAATCACATCTCTAAAAACTGAAATAACTTTACCCTCCCAATCATAAATCTTATATCCTTTTTGTTGTGTAGCAAAACCAAGAAAAATGCCTTTGATTGCTCTGGGATCCAATTTGTTCTTGTGAGAAACCACATTGGTAGAGCAACATAAGCACCCAAAAATTCATAATCTGCTATAACCTGGTGTCTTCTGATATAACATTTCATAAGGACTTTTCCACCCCAAAACCTTCGTGGGCAATATATTAATTATAGCAGTTGAATGCAAAATGGCCTCACCCCAAAACATCCTTGGTAAATGAGCTTGAAAAAGAATAGCTCTAGCAATTTCTAATAAATGGCAATGCTTACGCTCCACAACACCATTTTGCTGTGGTGTGTCTCCATAAGTTCTTTGATGCAAAATACCTTTACTAGAAAACAATTGTTGACAAGTATGATTGAGAAATTTAGTACCATTATCTATCCGTACAATCTTAACAGAAGCTTCAAACTGTGTATTGATCATACGGAGAAAACAATCAATGCTACTAGGTACCTGAGTTTTGGATTTCAATAACAATGTCCAGGTGCATCGTGTAAAATCATCAACGATTGTCAAAACAAAAGAAGCACCAGAAATAGAAGTATGCTGATAAGGACCCCATACATCCAAATGTAACATCTCACAAGCTTTATTTGTAGTAATACTGCTTATAGAAAAAGGTAAGTGATGTTGTTTCGCTAAAGGACATATATCACAATCAAAACCAAAATTGGATACATTTAATCCAAGCAAATGAGTCAATTTCTCTTGAGAAGCATGACCCAATCGCAAATGCCAAACATTCAGCTTATTTGAAAGAGAAGAAATAGTGACACATTTAGGTGAAACAGAAGGAAAAACTATAGTATAAACTTCACTCCACTTTTGCAAAGCTGCTGTTGAAAAAGAATCAGAATTCAGTTTGTAAAGTCCTTCAAACATCTCACCAACTCCTAGTGTTCAGGTCCTGTAAAAAACAACACTTAGGCAAGAAAACAACTAAATGTTGCTATCATGCAAGAGCTGTCCTACTGATAATAGATTGAATCTGGACTTGGATAAAAACAGCACATGTTGTAACTTCAAAACAAGACCGAGCAAAACAGACCCTGTGTATAAAATCTGTTGTTTCGTGCCATCTGGTAGTGTAACTATTCTATAATCTGTAATTTTGTGCAAATTAACAAATTGTTGTCTGTCATAACACATATGTGTTGTAGCCCCTGAATCAACTATCCAATCAACCAAAGGAATTGTAGTTATTGCAGACAATGCAGAAAAATTACTTGCAAAACCAGTAAATGCAGTAAAATCCCTTGAGGTTGAAGATCCAACACCTCTATCAACAGATCCTTTCTTTTGCAGAATACGCATCACTTCTTACTAAATCAGATTAGAAAATTGTGGTGGTAATGTATCAGAAGGAACATTAGATTTAACATCTTCACAAGTAGTAGGTGTGTAATCTAATGGTGTATCAACATTGTGAACCATATGTGCCATATAATTGTGTTGCTGTTTGACAGGAGCAGCTGGATCCCTGGGTCCTTTAAACCATTCCGGATACCCAATCAACTTGAAACAAGTGGATCGAAGATGGCCAATATCATTGCAATGACTACAAAATTGATTTGGATTCTTAACCTTCCTCTTGCCCTTGGAATCAGATTTAGATTTCTAAGATTTTGTATAAGAAACTGCTGCATGAGAAAATTCATTAGTAATAGAGCCTACAGAAGTAATTTCGCGTTGCTTAGCCACACGTTGTACCATAGCATAAACCTTCTTTAAGTCAGGGATTGGATCTAGTATAAGAATCTGAGACTTAACTCCTTCATAGTCATCATTTAAACCTATCAGAAACTGAATAACCTGATCTTCATCATTCAAGATTTTACTCCTATGAATAGCATTACAAACACATTATTGTGCTGCTCCATAATGACAAACAGGCAAAGGCCTTAAAAAAGACAGCTCTTCCCATAATTTCTTAAGCTTATTGTAATACAAAAGCAAAGAAGTATTTCCCTGAGTTAAAGATCCAGTTTCTCTTTTAATCTGATATAACAAAGGACCATTATTCTCTCCAAAATGATGTTCTATATCACACCACAAAGACCTAGCAGTCCGAGCATATATGAAATATTCAACTAAATCTTTAGAAATAGTATTCAAAATCCATGAAATTACTAAGCTATCATTGTTCTTCCATTTAGCATAGTCACGAGACATAACATCAGGCATAAAATCATCCTTAAGAACAAAATCGATTTTATCCTTGACCTCAAGAGCAAGAATCATACCTCTTCTCTAAGGAAGATAATTGTTGGATGACAAAGGCGTGCTTACCAAGATTAATCCTGGATTTTCAGTTGTAGCAGTAAACATCATCATAGATTGATCTCTCTGTCGTTCATTTGGAACAAAATCTTGATTTCGATCGAAACCGAAATGACGATCTTGAAGATTACCAGATCTGTTATCTTTAAGATTACCAGATCTATTTTCAGATCCTCTTTCTCTATCAGCAACATTCCTTCCGCCAGGCATCGTTGGAGAAGTAGCGTTATCTTCATCATCTTCTCGAAGAACATTCGCATAACTTCGACGCGCTATTATACCTAGCGCTCTGATACCATGAAATCTGGAAAATGACGAGAATGAAGAGAAATTGTATTTTCTGTATAAACTTGAATACAAGAGTAAAATAGAATTGGGTATTTATAGTACACAAGTGAGTTTTTTGTTACTACTGCCAGCTCAGCATAACTATCTAACTAATTACATAATTCCTTCAATGTCCCATAAAATAAGAATTTCATCAAAATAGTGGATAACATGATGAACAAAAAATAACTCTGTTCTCTCTCTTGAAAATTGACTAGGCCACTGAAATAATTTTGTTTTATGCTTCAATCGTGACCACGTCTAGTGTTTTGAGTCCAGTCTATCCAGTCCACTCCAGGTTTTGCTTCACTTAATTTTTAATTTCCTTGTTTTTATCCCCATGTTTGTCAAGTTGTTGGTCTTGTAACTAAAAGATAATTAATGAATTAATACCTCAAAATTAGGTAAATAAACCAATGAAAAATGACAAAGATAATGATAGAAATAATATTTGAAGATTATGGTTTGATCGGATAAGTCAAAATTATAATTAAAAAAGATACACATGTTCTAGCTAGTGTTATTAATTAATGGTACTTGATGGGATGAAAATGCTTTTCATTATTGTGTGCATCTAATACTCTTTGAAGTTTTGTTTTTGGATTCTACATTTTCAAAATTACTTTTTCACTTTTTTTTTCCTTTCATAATGGTTGATTTTTTTTTCTTAATTCATATTTTTCATACATTTTTTTCTTATAAAAATTCATTTCAAACTTTTCAAATTTATTTAAATATGTGATTCTATTTTATTCACATTTCTCTCACCTCTTTTTATAATTTTAATCTAATTTTGCATGTATTTCTCAATCCATTTATTTTTTTTTTGTCATGCGACTTTAGAAAGTTTTTTTTTCTCTTCAAAACAATATGCATATGTATATATTTTTATACATTATTATACACTGTTATACATTGTTATACACTACTTATACACACTATTATACATTGTTATACACTGTTATACATTATTGTACACTATTTATACACTGTTATACATTATTTATACACTATTATACACTTCTTATACACTGCTTATACATTGTTACTGTTATACATTATTTATACACTTCTTGTACACTACTTATACATTGTTATACACTATTTATACCTATCTTATACACTGTTATACACAATTATGCATTGTTATACACTGTTATACATTGTTATAAACTGTTTATACACTTCTTATACACTGGTATACACTGCCTACACAGTATAATGCTTGAACAATGTATAAATAAGGTATAATTAATGCACCACAAGGTATAATTAGTGTATCAAGAGGTATGGTTAAGGTATAATCAATGTGTCAAAAGGTATAATCAATGTATCAAAAGGTATAATCAAAGTATCAGATGGTATAATCAACGTATAAAAAAGGTCTACTAGTTTTTTTTTTTTTTTTTTTATTATTGTTATGTTTGTTTTCATTGTCACATACATTGTTTATACATTTTTTTTTGCTATATACTGTTTTTATACATTGTTTATAAACTATTTATATAAAAACTGTAGGTAAAAAAAAAAAATCAGAAAAAGTATATACATATGGATCTCATTTCGTAGAGAAAAAAATGAAAAAAACTTTCTAAAACCGCATGACAAAAAATAAACGGATTGTGAGATAAATATAAAATTAGATTAAAATTATAAAAGAGGAGAGAGAAAAGTGGATAAAGTCGAAAAGGAATTGTTGAAAAGTTTTGAACGTATCTTTGTAATTTTGAAAAATTTTGAAAATATATTTGTAAAATTTTCCTTGGAAGGTATTTTTGTAAACAAACTCTATTTTTGTAAACTCCCCTAATATTTATATCATCATTTTAGTAAAACACTTGATAATATTTAAAAGAAGGACTAATACATTTGATACTTCTTGAAGTTGGCTCCAAACGCCAAATGACACCGTGAACTTTGAGAACATCCAATTTACCCCTTAAAGTTGGTTAAACCGACCCAATTTGCCTCCTGTATCCGACTAAACTAGACAACTGAGGGAGAGTGTGTTCAACGTGCCGTAACGTGTCAAATTGGAAAATTCAAACCAATCAAAACTGGAAACATGGCGCCTTGTTGCAAAAATTTCAATAAAAAACCCTTACACAATTTCAAAAAAAGTTCCTTTCTTCTTTTCTTCTTTCAATATCACCATCTTCTTCCTTTTCTCAAATCATACAATTATCAAATCATCCAAACCTAAACCATAAAAACCCCAAATCATTAAAATAGGTTAAAATATCAAAAAAGAAAAACCCCAAACTATTATTTTGTTTAACATTGTCACAAACCCCTCTTTTAGATTAATTATGAGACAATATCCTTCCGATGGGATAAGAGAATTCCTAATTCTGAATTGATTATTTTACTATATTTTCTATTATTTTTTTTCCTCTATTAATTTTAATTGAAGAAATAATTAGAAAATAAAACAAGTACAAAAATGAGTAATAATCCCCTTTCACAAACAAAAATAGAAAAATAAAATAAAAAAAGAATAAATTTCACAACCAAGACAGAGGTGATGAAGAGGACGGAAGACAAGGTGGCCAGCCATGAAGACACAACGACAACGAAGAGGTCGTGCTAGTCGAAGTGGACAGATCGATTTTCTTGTGAAGAAATTACAGGTGAAACAAATCCACCATTGTCGAGCTACAAACAGTATAATATTGCAAATCCAGTTTATGGTGTTTTTGTTGGACAAACTCCAAAAAGAGAAAGATGAGTTAGGTTTTTCTAGGTGTAGTGTCAAATTTGGTTCCAATTTGATAAATTGTTTCTGTTTGTTAACTATAGAGATTAGATTTATTAATTAGTTAAAGAGTTGTTAGTTAGTTAAAGTTATTTGCAGATTATTTAACCATACACACGTGTATATAAAGAGTAAAGTAGCTGCTATGTAAAGTGTGAAAAATAGTAAAGACAATTTCCTTCTTCTTCTCTTCTTAATTTCTCTCTTATTCTTCTCTTTCTTAATGCTAAGATGGTATCAGAGCAATAATCATTCTTGAAGCTTCCACATATATTCTGATTCTAATCTTTCTTCTTTCTTCTTTCTTCTTCTTTTCTTTGAATTTTATCTTTGATTTTTCTAATGACTGTTCTAAGGATTAATGAAAACAGTCCTTTTTATCTTCACCCAAGTGAAAACCCTTTTTTGGTTTTGGTTACGTCAGTTCTTTCTGGATTGAGGAAGAACTATCATTCTTGGACTAAAAGTATGAAGGTGGCTTTACTCTCTAAAACAAGCTGGGTTTTATCAATGAAACTATTCGAAGCCGACGACTAGTGATCCTCTGTTTTCGGTTTGGCGAAGGTGTAATAATATGGTACTTTCTTGGATTGTTAAGTCTTTATATTCTTCTGTTGCTTCTTCTATTTTATGGATTGATAATGCGAGTCTTTTATGGGAAAATCTTAGAGAAAGGTTTTCACAGACTGATGCTTATAGATTGGCAGATTTACAATCTAAGATTTATTCAATTACTCAAGGGGATAGGTCTGTTACTGAATTTTTTGCTATTTTGCAGTCTTTATGGGATGAATTTTTAAAACTTAAGCCTCTTCTTTCTTGTGTTCGTCAAGGATGTTTTTGTAATGTTTCTATAGCCATTCGAATTAGTCAAGAGTCTAGTAGAGTGATTTCTTTTTTTTAAGGGTTTGAATGATTCTTTCTCTATTGTCAAATCTCTGAATATGGTAATGGACCCATTGCCAACTATGAATAAGGTGTTTTCTTTAGTATTACAGCTTAAGAGAGAGCTTAAATTGTTAGATCAATCTGTTGATAGGCGAGAAGTGGTTGCTTATGCATAGAATAATGTGCAAAATCAGAGGTTTGTTCAACAATTTTCAAAGAAACTTCCTTTATGTCCTGGGGTTTTTAGTGGTGTAATGGCAAATAAAAATGTTCTCATTGTGGTTCGAGGAATCATATTGTAGATTCTTGCTGGAAAAAACATGGTTATCTAGTTGGTTTTAAGCCAAGGTTCATAAAGGCAAATTCAGTGCAAGATATGGAGGAAGGAGAGTTAGAATATTCTGATAGTGATAATCAAATTAATAGTGATTCTGCTATCTTGGGTTCTGCACCTGCTGCTGTTACCGCATCATCATTTGAAATGTTTACATCTATGCAAGTTCATCAAATGTTGCAGATGCATGCTATGTACTTGTAGAATCGGTCGACTTCTGTTAAGTTTGTTGTTCCGAAGAAGTTTACATTTGCTCGTATGGCATCTATTCAACAATTTCCTACAGCTGTTACTCATTTATCATCTGATGTAGTAGGTTCATCTAATGGTAACCAGTTTCGTGTTGTTTGTTATTTAATTTTTGCTAAAAGTCCTCAAGTTTGGATTTTGGATACTGGAGCCAGTAATCATATTACTGGTTCATTAAAATCTTTCCAAAGTTAGAAACCTGTGGCTAAATGGTTTATTATTTTGCCAAATAATTTACAATTACAAGCCACTCATATTGGTACAGTTTCTTTATCTATTGAATTTCAATTGCATAATGTTCTTTATGTTCCTAAATTTCGATATAATCTTATTTCTGTTAGTTAACTAACTTTGTTTAATGAATGTCATCTTATTTTTTCTTCTGATCAGTGTGTAATCCATAATATGAGGACCAAGAGGAAGATTGGTTTAGCTAGAGCATATGATGGACTTTATCATTTTGATCCCATAAGTTCATGTAGTACTTTTAGTTCTTTTAGTGCTTCTACAATTTGTAATTCAACACTGAAGGGGAATTAATCACAAGGACAAATGCGCAGCGGAAAGAAAAGGATTAATCCCTGCCAAGGATCCATGTATATTGCATTGAATTGGAAGGAAGGGTTAAAGAATTACCTCTTAGTTCTTATAGAATTGGATCAAAAAGGAACCAAAATTGCTTCCCTCTACGGTTGATCCACACGGAGCAATACGTCCACCGCGTGCTAGCGCCGGGATACAAGAAACGGTTTCCTCGAATTGAGAGAGAGAGGCAGAAAATCAAAATTTTCTATTAGCTTGAAAGGAGAATTTCGGCTGGCCCCTATTTCTTCTGTGGTGGCCGAATTCTACTTGCATTATTAGTGTAGAGTCCACTTAGGTTTAGGTTAATTGTTTCCTTAAATAATTAACCTAAATAGTTAATTATAATTATAACCTAATACACCTATTAGTTATAATTATATATTAACCCACACAATTTAATATTAATTCTCAATTAACATTAAATCAAATCAATTCTCCAAAATACATATATGTATATATATAATATTATAATTAATTATATCTCCATATAATTTAATTATAATATGTAGCATACTTTATGCAATATTAATCACATTAATATTTATATATACATACATAAATATATATCACTATATATATTTATTCTCTTTCTCATTCATAAATTATTATCCAATAATAATTTATACCCGATAAGATGAACTTCATTTTGCTCTTGTGTGTGACCCCATAGGATCATATTAATTGGCAATAAGGAAATTACCATAATGTCCTTATAGGTCACAAGCGGACTCTAGCAAGCCATTACGACTACCCAATTAATATGATTGGAATGATCCAATACCTATTTATAGAATGTCATATTCCCTTTTGTCTCTTTGATATCAAGATTAATTATAAGACATGGTACACTTGTCAATCTTTTATAATTAATCATATGCTTTCTCGATCTCAAAGTAAACTGTTCAGACAAATCAATTGATACTCTTATCAATTATTTGAGCACGGCCATGCATTTAACAGTCTTACTTATCGAGGGGCCCAGTGATATCGCTCTCTTGTTAGAGAGGGACAAAATCCCATATCTGTCACTCACATCCCTAAGCATGAGTCATATTGTACCCAACCACAGCCTTTATAACTACTCTGTTACAAGCAGCGTTTGACTGCGTCAAAGCACAACATGAATTCATCCCGGAATCCATGGTGACCTCAGGTCAAAGGAATCAGCTGATGACACTACTATAATCAAGATCAGTTGTGACACGTGACCATGAACTTGATCTTATAGTGGGTCTCCAGCAACATGTTCTCTAACACATTGCCCGTGAGTATAATCTGTATCTGTATACACTATATTCATCTTATGAATATCCATTATCACTCACACTAGTCTTAGTTTGTTATTATTCCCATAATAACAATCGACTAGGGAAAATTTAGAATTACACAATTAATTCATGGATACATTATCATAAATACTAACATACAAATATATATGATAAAATAAGTCTTTATTAATGACTTAAGAAGATTGTTTACATAATCCAACATTGGCTTAGGGCACAATCTCTAACAATCTCCCACTTGCCCTAAGTCCAATCTTCAAATGTATCTAATACCCATGGACCTAGCATGACCATCATGTACAGCTTGTGAAAGAGCTTTTGTTAGTGGATCGGCAACATTGTCTTCAGACGCAACTTTGCATATCTTCACATCTCCTCTTGATATGACTTCTCTTATGTAGTGAAAACGCCGAAGTATATGTTTGGATTTCTGTGACACACTAGGTTCCTTAGCAAGTGATATTGCCCCATTGTTGTCACACAAGAGGCTCACAGGATTCACTATGCTAGGAACGACACCAAGTTCTTCGATGAACTTCTTGATCCAAACAGCCTCTTGGGCTGCATCTGATGCAGCAATATACTCGGCTTCTGTTGTAGATGCAGCTATCGTGCTTTGCTTAGAACTCTTCCAACTTATCGCACCTCCATTCAGAATGAACACATACCCAGACTGTGACTGCATCTGATCTTGATCAGTTTGGAAACTTGCATCCGTGTAACCATTTACAACAAGATCTTCGTCCGAGCCTCCATATATCAAGAATGTATCTTTAGTTCTTCTCAAGTACTTAAGAATACTCTTGACAGCAGTCCAGTGACTATCACCTGGATCAGACTGATATCTACTTGTCATGCTCAAAGCAAAAGAGACATCTGGCCGAGTACATACCATGGCATACATGATAGATCCTATAGCTGACGCATAAGGAATCTTATCCATGCGTTGACGTTCTTCAACTGTCACAGGACATTGCTTACGACTAAGCTTTATCCCTTGCCCAATAGGAACATTTCCTTTCTTTGATTGATCCATACTGAACCTTTTCAGTATTTTGTCAATGTATGTACTCTGGCTCAAACCTATCAATCTCTTAGATCTATCTCTATAGATCTTTATTCCAAGAATGTAGGCTGCCTCACCCAAGTCTTTCATAGAAAAACACTTTCCTAGCCAAGATTTTACTTCTTGCAAGGTAGGAATGTGATTTCCTATTAACAATATGTCATCGACATATAGAACTAGGAAAACTATATTACTCCCACTGAACTTCTTGTACACACAAGGCTCATCTTCGTTTTTGATGAAGCCAAACTTTTTGACTGATTCATCAAAACAATGATTCCAACTTCTTGATGCTTGCTTCAAACCATAAATGGCCTTTTGAAGCTTGCATACTTTATCAGGATTCTTTGGATCGACAAAACCTTCAGGCTGTGTCATGTACACATCCTCAACAAGGTTTCCATTTAGGAAAGCTGTTTTGACATCCATTTGCCATATTTCATAGTCATAATATGCTGCTATGGCAACAAGAATTCTGATGGACTTGATCATAGCTACTGGCGAAAAGGTTTCGTCATAGTCTATACCATGAACTTGTCGGTAACCCTTTGCCACTAACCTTGCTTTATAAGTCTGAATATTCCCATCCATGTCCGTTTTCAACTTGAAAACCCATTTGTGCCCTATTGCTTTAGCACCCTTTGGGAGATCAACCAAAGTCCATACTTTGTTGTCGTCCATGGATTGAATTTCTGACTTCATAGCATCAAGCCATTTTTCAGATTCTGAATTAGAGACAGCTTCCATGTACGTGGAAGGTTCATTCTCTTCTAACAGAATCAGATCATTTTCGTTCGTGACGAGAAATCCATATCTCTCGGGCTCATGACGAACTCTACTTGATCTACGTTGGACTTGTGTTATCGGTTCTGACTCAACAACTTCTTGTGAATCAGATTGTTCCATTTGAAACTCACTTTCAACTTGGTTATCCATATTTTCTTGTAGGTGTACTTTACTCCCACTGATTCCTTTGGAAATAAACTCTTTTTCCAGGAATGTACCATTCCTAGCAACAAACACTTTGTTTTCACTAGGATTGTAAAAGAAATAACCTTTAGTTTCTTTTGGATAACCAACAAAATTGCACTTCACAGATTTTGGTGCTAACTTATCTGAAATCAAGTATTTCACATAAGCTTCGCAACCCCAAATCTTGAGAAAAGACAAATTTGGTCTCTTACCAACCCATATCTCATATGGTGTCTTTTCAACTGCTTTTGATGGAACTCGGTTCAGTGTGAATGCCGCTGTTTCAAGTGCATATCCCCAAAAGGATAGAGGAAGATTTGTTTGACTCATCATCGACCGAACCATATCCAATAAAGTACGGTTCCTCCTCTCAGACACACCATTCCACTGTGGTGTACCAGGAGGAGTTAGTTGTGAGACAATCCCACACTTTCTAAGATGATCGTCAAAGTCTTGGCTCAAATATTCACCACCTCGATCAGATCTAAGTGCTTTAATTGTCTTGCCAAGTTGGTTTTGTACTTCATTTTGGAAGGCTTTGAACATTTCAAAGGATTCCGACTTATGCTTCATTAGATATAGATAACCATATCTACTGAAATCATCAGTGAACGTAATGAAGTATTGAAAACCACCTCTAGCAGTTGTGCTCATAGGCCCACATACATCTGTATGTATGAGTTCTAATAAGTCACTAGCCCTTTCACTGTGACCAGTAAAGGGACTCTTGGTCATCTTACCCATTGAACAAGACTCGCAAGTGTCATATGTTTCAAAAACATCTAGACCCAAAATTCCATCTTTATGGAGTTTTGAAATGCGTTTCTCATTAATGTGTCCTAGACGACAGTGCCAGAGATAAGTAGGATTCACAACATTTGTTCTTATCCTTTTGGTATTTATGTTATATACGTGCTCATTATAACCTTCACTAAGGTTCAACAAATAAAGACCATCATGTAAATCCGCATTTGCATAAAACAAGTCTTTATTGAAAAGCAATAAGTGATTATTCTCAATAACACATTTAAATCCTTCCTTGTCCAAACATGAAATAGAAATGATGTTCCTAGACAAATTAGGAACAAAATAACAATTATTCAAAGAAAGAACAAGTCCACTTGGCAACTTGAGCTCGTAGCAACCGACTTCATAAGCAGCAACTCTAGCTCCATTCGCCACATGGAATTCTACCTCGCCCTTCTTGAGCTTTCTACTTCCTTTAAGCCCCTGCACATTCATACAAATGTGAGAACCACAACCGGTATCTAATACCCATGAAGTAGAAACAGAAGTAGAATGAAATATTTCAATAACATAAATACCTTGATTAGCGGTCTCACCGCCTCTCTTCTTCCTCAAGTCCTCCAAATAAAGCTTGCAATTTCTGCGCCAATGACCAGGCTGATTGCAGAAATGGCATGTGCCTTCCTTTGGAGGCTTTGCCTTGGTAACAGCTTTGGGCTTCTTTGCATCCTTCCCAAACTCTTTGGGTTTGTTTGCTTTACCCTTCTTCTTCTGGATCCTACCCTTTTGCACCATATGGATCCCTTTGGAGCTTGGCTTCTCTTTTATCGTTACTTCAGCGTTTTTAAGCATCCCATGCAGTTCGCTGACCGTTTTGTCCATATCATTCATGTGATAGTTCATGACAAAATGTGAGTAACTCTCGGGAAGAGAATTAAGGATCAAATCCGTTGCCAACTCAGGTCTGAGTGGCGAACCAAGCCTCTCCAACTGATCAATGTACCCTTTCATCTTCAGAACATGGGCACTAACCGAACTCCCTTCGGTCATCTTGCACCCAACCAAAGATCTCAAGGTCTCATACCTTTCCCTTCTCGCTTGCTTTTGGAACATTTCCTTAAGCTCTTGAGACATCTCATATGCCTCAAATGTTTCCAGATCCTTCTGAAGTTCCGGAATCATTGATGCGAGCATCAGGCATTGTACATCAATCTGATCATTTTGATGCTTGTGAAAAGCATCCCTTTCAGCTCTTGAAGCTGTGGTGGGTGGAGGGTTAGCGGGCAAAGGCCCATCCAGAACATATAGCTTTCGCTCTTGCTTGAGAACAATTCTCAAGTTGCGATACCAATCTAGGTAATTGGTTCCGTTCAGTTTATCCTTCTCAAGGATAGATCGAATAGAACCGGGATTGCTTGTGTTGGCCATTTATCTACAACAGAAAATATATGCAAAGTTAATTACATAAGAGAATTAAACTCCCACTAAAATTATAAAACCCTTTAAAATATTTAAGTGGGTAAAAGACCCAAAATCCATACTTAACCATAGCACTGCTTTGGCATGTCCCTATGATTAAATATAATTTCGGTAGACATCACCATGTCAATTACATCATCATGTAACTCTTTTAATTTATGAGATGCATGATATCATATATCATATTTAATTTGCATGTTACTCATCTCATCTTTGCCTCGGGTTCAAAGCACCATTTTGATTAACCCTTGTTAAACCAATTACAACACAATGAGAATCACCATTTCTCATATTATCGCTTCGCTAAGGTCACAACATGCGTACCCGCTTTGGCATGGCTACCATGATGCGAACATAGTACTTGACTAGTGTTATACGTAATTGGGTGGCAAATATAAACTTCATAAGTTTATTTAGGGTTTGTTAAGTCCTGTGATTTAATTGTATCATATACAATTCATGGCATTAATATTAAGCATACTCTTGTTAATACTAATTAGCATGGCATCCTATGTCATACATATGTTAAGCATGCAATCTAGCATGGCATCACATGGCATCCAATTGTCTAGCATGCATATAGAATATCTAGCATGGCATCACATGGCATCTAAATAAAAATAAAACATGCATATGACTCGAACCGTGTTATGGTATGGTTTAAATCTACATTGATTTTCATAGGCCAATATGAAAATCAACAAGGTCATATCCTAGGTGGTAGCATCCATCACATGGTCATTGCACCGCCTCTTGGATCCGCCTCCACGTCTTTGCTTCTAAGCACCATCTCATGGATTTATATTTTACAAAAAATTGCAACCTATACAATTTTTCTAGTAAAATAAATTTTACATATCATAAATTGCATCCTATACAATTTATCTAGTAAAATTAAAATTAAAATTTACATAAATACAAACGACTCGCAGGTCGTATTTATATAAAACCACAATAAATAAAATAAAGCATCCACGGGGTCCAAAACCATACCATAACACCATGCATAAAATTATCAACAATAATTTTATATCTAAAAATATTTAGGATTCAAAGTGGTAAAATACAATCACATTGTATTTAGAATTAATTAATTTGGAAAAATTCGTAAATATGCAGAAACAATTTTCCACACTTAAAACGAAAAAAGGGGTTTAAAACTGTCGGACAGCAGGCTCGCCGGGCTGCGCATACTGCGCGCAGCCCATGCTGCGTAAGCAGCATGCTGCTTACGCAGCACGGCAATTGCAAATTGCAATTGCAATTTGCAATTGCAATTTGCGGCCAAAAAGTATTCTGGGCATTATGCCCAGAATACGAACAGTAGAATTTTTTTTTTTTTTTTTTTTTTTTTTATTAATTAAATTGAATTGAAACAATTTCAATAAAAACCCATGAATCAAATTCATGATTCCAAAAACCCCTTAAACATTCCAAATCATTAACATAAAATCATTCACAATGATTAATCAATAAAATCAAATTTTATTTTGTTATTCACAATAACATAGAACCCTAAATAAAACATACAAACTCCTAACAACAATTTTGATCCAATCAAAATCATACAAACCCTAACATGCAATTTTGATCCAATCAAAACATAAATCCAATTCAATCAAAATACAAGTGGCTCTGATACCACTGAAGGGGAATTAATCACAAGGACAAATGCGCAGCGGAAAGAAAAGGATTAATCCCCGCCAAGGATCCATGTATATTGCATTGAATTGGAAGGAAGGGTTAAAGAATTACCTCTTAGTTCTTATAGAATTGGATCAAAAAGGAACCAAAATTGCTTCCCTCTACGGTTGATCCACACGGAGCAATACGTCCACCGCGTGCTAGCGCCGGGATACAAGAAACGGTTTCCTCGAATTGAGAGAGAGAGGCAGAAAATCAAAATTTTCTATTAGCTTGAAAGGAGAATTTCGGCTGGCCCCTATTTCTTCTGTGGTGGCCGAATTCTACTTGCATTATTAGTGTAGAGTCCACTTAGGTTTAGGTTAATTGTTTCCTTAAATAATTAACCTAAATAGTTAATTATAATTATAACCTAATACACCTATTAGTTATAATTATATATTAACCCACACAATTTAATATTAATTCTCAATTAACATTAAATCAAATCAATTCTCCAAAATACATATATGTATATATATAATATTATAATTAATTATATCTCCATATAATTTAATTATAATATGTAGCATACTTTATGCAATATTAATCACATTAATATTTATATATACATACATAAATATATATCACTATATATATTTATTCTCTTTCTCATTCATAAATTATTATCCAATAATAATTTATACCCGATAAGATGAACTTCATTTTGCTCTTGTGTGTGACCCCATAGGATCATATTAATTGGCAATAAGGAAATTACCATAATGTCCTTATAGGTCACAAGCGGACTCTAGCAAGCCATTACGACTACCCAATTAATATGATTGGAATGATCCAATACCTATTTATAGAATGTCATATTCCCTTTTGTCTCTTTGATATCAAGATTAATTATAAGACATGGTACACTTGTCAATCTTTTATAATTAATCATATGCTTTCTCGATCCCAAAGTAAACTGTTCAGACAAATCAATTGATACTCTTATCAATTATTTGAGCACGGCCATGCATTTAACAGTCTTACTTATCGAGGGGCCCAGTGATATCGCTCTCTTGTTAGAGAGGGACAAAATCCCATATCTGTCACTCACATCCCTAAGCATGAGTCATATTGTACCCAACCACAGCCTTTATAACTACTCTGTTACAAGCAGCGTTTGACTGCGTCAAAGCACAACATGAATTCATCCCGGAATCCATGGTGACCTCAGGTCAAAGGAATCAGCTGATGACACTACTATAATCAAGATCAGTTGTGACACGTGACCATGAACTTGATCTTATAGTGGGTCTCCAGCAACATGTTCTCTAACACATTGCCCGTGAGTATAATCTGTATCTGTATACACTATATTCATCTTATGAATATCCATTATCACTCACACTAGTCTTAGTTTGTTATTATTCCCATAATAACAATCGACTAGGGAAAATTTAGAATTACACAATTAATTCATGGATACATTATCATAAATACTAACATACAAATATATATGATAAAATAAGTCTTTATTAATGACTTAAGAAGATTGTTTACATAATCCAACATTGGCTTAGGGCACAATCTCTAACAATACACAACCTGTAATGTCAGCACAATATCATTCTGTTGATATCTGGCATTATAGACTAGGATATCCTTCTTTTTCTAGACTTTCCACTATTTATAAGACTTTTCCGGATGTACAAGCTTCTATAGATTTTGTTTGTACAATTTGTTACAAGGCAAAACAAAAGAAACTGAGTTTGTCACATTCATTGACTAATACTATAGCACCATTTCATTTGGTTAATATGGATATTTGGGGTCCTACATATCACTCATTGCAAGGTCATATATATTTCCTAATTGTGTGGATGATTACACTAGGTTTACCTGCTAAGTCTAAAGTGTGTTAGTGTAGCAGTTTTATGCCTTGATTTCAACACAGTTTTTTGTAAAAATTAAATGCATAAGGACTGATAATGGTCTAGAATTTACTCTTAATCAGTTTTATGCTTTAAATGGTATTAAACATTAAGTCAATTATGTTGAAACTCCTCAACAAAATGGGTTGGTTGAGAGGAAACATCAACACATCATGAACGTTGCTCGAGTCTTAAAGTTTTAGAGTAACTTGCCAAATCATTTTTGGACTTATTTTGTCAAGCATGCAATTCATTTGATTAATAGATTACCAACTCTTTTGTTGCAAAATCAAACACCATTTCAAATGTTATTTCATACAGACCCTGATTATTCTAGTTTGAAATCCTTTGGTTGTTTGTGATATGCAACTACTTTGCAGCGCCATAGAACTAAGCTGGGTTCAAGATCCAAGAGATGTGTTTTCATTGGTTTTACTATAGGTACTAAAGGTTATCAGCTTCTAGATTTAGAAACAAAGCAAATATTTGTCTCTCGCAATGTTGTATTTCATGAAACCCATTTTCCATATGATGATGATAATAGTATGCAAGTCTCTGTTCCTATTGTATCTAAACCAATTGTTAGTGTACCTCTTACAAAGTCTAACAGGGTACATGTTCAACCATCATATTTAAGAGATTATCATTGTGCATTAGCTAAGCATCAATCATTTTCTGATTTAGAGGCTGGCATTTATCATCCTTTATCAAATGTGCCAGATTATACTAATCTTTCTTCTACACAGAAGAAATTTACTTTTTCTTTGCAGCTACAACAAAAACCAAAAACTTATAAACAAGCAGCAGGGGATGTCAAATGGGTAGAGGCAATGCAAAATGAATTAGACACATTGGCCAAGAAAGACACATAGGAGATTTATGCCATAGGATGCAAATGGGTTTATCGAATCAAGCATAACAATGACGAGAGTATAGAAAGGTACAAGGCTCAACTTGTTGCTAAAGGATATACACAACAACATGGTATTGACTACCTGGAGACATTTCACCAGTTGCGAAGATATCTACCATAACGGTTTTATTACCATTGGTTGCTATTAAAGAATAGGATCTTTAACAACTAGACACCAACAATGCATTCCTTCATCGCGATTTAGAGGAAGAAATCTATATGGAATTGCCACAAGGAGTACAAACAACAGCTCTGAATCCAGTTTGTAGGTTAACAAAATTATTGTATGGCTTGAAACAAGCTAGCTGATAATGGAATTCAAAATTAAAGCCATCATTACAGTCCATAGGATTCAAGCAATCAATAACTGACCCATCATTGTTTGTAAAATCAAAAGGATCAGATTTTATTGCTTTAGCGGTGTATATAGATGACATAATTCTTGCCAGTAGCAATCGACAAGCAATACAAGAAGTTAAAGAATATCTGCACAATTGTTTTACGATCAAGGATTTGGGAAAGCTGAAATTCATTTTAGGAATTGAAGTGGTGCGAACAAAAGCTGGAATTCACATCAATCAGAGGAAATATGTTCTTGATCTTCTAGCAGAGATAGGTTTTCTAGAATCAAAGCCTTGTGTAACACCAATAATAGCAGACAACATGGATTTTATGAATGGCATTCCACTTTAAGATATTAAGAATATAGGAAGATTGTAGGCAAGCTTTTATATCTTATGAATACAAGACCAGATATAGCTTTTGTAGTGCAACAATTATCTTAGTATTTGGACAAGCCTACAGATAAGCATTTCCAACTTGTGCATCGAGTTTTTATATATTCAAAGCAACATCTGACACAAGGTTGTTTTATCTAGCATTATCAGAAGTTCAATTAAAGGCATACACAGACTCTGATTGGGCAAATTACAAGGAAACAAGGAGATCAATAACTGAATTTTGTATATTTCTCGGGAACTCATAGATAAGTTGGAAGTCAAAGAAGCAGCAAACGGTTAGCAAAAGTTCATTTGAGGAGCAATATAAGGCAATGTCCACTACAACATGTGAGATCCAGTGATTACTTTATTTGATATTAGAATTGCAGATTCTGCATCCACAAGTAACACTCCTTTTTTGTGATAATCATTTAGCAGTCCACATTACTAAAAACTCAATTTTCCATTAGAGAACTAAACATCGAGAGGTAAATTGTCATTTTGTGAGGGAAAAGGTTCAAGCTAGAGTGGTCCATTTGTTATCAGTTAAGTCAGCAGACCAGTTAGCAGATTGTTTTACTAAGGCTTTGCATTCTCCAACTTTTACAGCATTGTTGCAACGCATAGGAATTTTAGATAGTCATCAAGTTAACCACTCTTAGCTTGCGGGGGGATGTTAACTATAGAGATTAAATTTATTAATTAGTTAAAGAGTTGTTAGTTAGTGTGAGCATAGGTTTTTCTCGGTCTCGGTGATGAGAATTCCTTAATTACATATGGACCGGACGGACTCAAACGAGACTTGGAAGCGACCAGAATGCTGCCTAGAGAATCTCAAACATTCTGGAAACTAGGCTATCTGCGATTTAAAGCCCTGAAAAGATCTCTTGAATCATTTCTAGGGTTTGTTCTGCACGACTGACTTTTTGAAATTCCGCCTTAACTCTCGGTAGAACCAGGCGGCTTTGGTTTTTTGAACTAGAGCCGGCCGGCTCTAACTAAAGCTGTACGGCTCTAGTACAAACTAGAGTCGGCCAGCTCTAGTGGTCAAGAACAGTTGCTCTACAAAGCAGAGCAACTTGTCTTGACAAGGAAAAGTTTTGGCAGATTTTCAGTCTGCTGATTGATGGAACGAGAGAAGACGGGGAGAGGCAGATAAAAGAGAGAAAATGAGAGAGAGAGGGGGACTTTTTTTTGGGTTCTCAAGCAAGAAACAGAGAAAAAAAAAGAAAGCAGAAGAGAGAATGAAAAGAAGAAGAAGAGAGACCGAGAGAAATACCTAAAACAAATCCCATAAATACTCTCATCTAACCCTAAATCAACCCTCAAGCATCATCAACATAGCCAACAATCTCTTCTCTTTGATTCGGGATCATTTCAGCTTGGTTTCGAATCGTTTTGGGTCGTTGAAGGATTTGGCTGATTGGGTTCCAGTGCACATTCCTGAGCTTCCAATCTGTTTCTTGACTCTCCAAGCATCCAAACCATAATCCAGGTAAACTCTGAGAGGCCCTAAAACTTGTCTGTATCGATTTTCTGTGCGTTTCTGTCATTTTTGCCAAAATCCGAAACTGGTGCTGCCCATCACAGCTGTACAGCAGTGTTCCTCAGGAACACAGCTGGCCGGCTGTGCATCTGAAGAACAGAGCCGGCCGGCTCTAACCCAGAGTCGGCCGACTCTGTTCCTCGGGGACAGATCCCCAATCTGTCCCAATCGGCCGAAACAGCCCGTTTTCCATTTTGATTTTTTTGTTGGGATCATTTTTGGCCCAGAATCATCTGTATATATTTGTATTTTTGATTTTCTGACTATTGCATACTCGAATATCGGAGTTTTCAGTATTTCTTAGGGTTTATTTTCTGAGTTTCCGGGTAGTTTTATTCGAATCGGATGCATAGTCCAGCATTTGCGGACCCCTGAATCCTACAAAATCCCCGGAAAACATTGAAAACGAGGAAAATAATATTTTTACAAATGTTTTTGGTATGTTTATTGCATTTTAGGCCCTAGGTGGTCTGTATGTTTAGGAACCCACACGAACGGAACCCTGTGTTCCGGGATAACCGACCCACAAAAATGGAAATATGCATGTAACCGAGCCAAATATTTTCTAAAAATTGATTTTCAGCATAAGAATCCACAGGGCGTTTCAAAACCGATTTCTAGGTCTAACCGGTCCGACCGGTCGGTCGATCCGGTTACCCCCTAAATGCATGCTCCCCAATCCTAAAATCCCTATTCTGTCCTGATTTGAGTCCTACTTGTGTTTATAATATAAATTGTGCTGACAAATCGGTTTTGTAGCATTTATTTCTATTTTTACTGTATTTAATAGACTAATTTGTGTATTTAGGCGGTTGTATTTTTAGAACCTCGTGTACTTAGGCGTTTGTAAAAGTGAGGACGAGAGTTTTTATATTTTTATTCAATTTGGTTGTATAATCGGCCTCTATTATTCTTTTGTATATTTGTGTGAATGGTTTAATTTCCTGCAATTTATTTTATGCATTCTGCTTGAGCATCGGGCTAATAAAAATGAACAAATTGGGTAGAGAAAGATAATAAATTGAATAAATATGGTTTTATAAATAACAAACGAATACAAGCTTGAGGTTAAGTAGGTAAGTTGCCCGAACTCTGAATCTCTGGAGTAGGTACAGTAGTCTGCGCTCGGTAGGGAGCTGTACCGGAATTTCCCGGATGAGCTGATCCGGGTGGCGACTCTGTCACTGATCTCGAAATTGAGGTTTCGAGGTCTTTAAATTATAAAATGGGAAAATATTCTACAAAATGAACTTCCAAAATCAACTTAATAGTTTTCCCAACTCAACATAAACAAAATCCCGTTTTCCACAAATCTTGCTAAATCAAAAATCTCTTTCCCCGGTCTGCTTCGCCGTGATAATTTCTTTTCATAAAAAATGTCGTCCCCTCACAGTGGCGACTCTGCTGGGGAATATGTTTCTTAAAATGTTTTTCTTAAAAACTTAAGGAACTTAGGCAACTATTGAAATATAACATCGCTTGTATTCGTTTATCGATTTATAAACATCATATTTATTCATACCTTTGCATATCATGACATTTTCTTCTTCTCAACCCCTCAGATACACTGTTTCATCTCGGTTTACCCAAGAAGGTGGCCTACCTCTACCGCTAGGATTAGAGACACCCAACGGGGTAAGCCACTCATAGCCCGCATGACCTTACATCGTGTTTTACGGTGGGGAAGTGTTTATTCGCTATGGGAGCCTGTACGACCCTTGGTTTGACTTTGGCCCACATATAATGACTTAGTAACTTCCCCTAGGGTTACCAAAACATAAAATTAAAATTGAACAATTAAGTGTGCTCCTTTGGTATCCCCCGTTGATACCAAAGAGACCCAACACCTAGGAAGAATGTGAGACCAAGCGAAAGGAGAGATAAGGTTGGAAGGGAGAGCATACCTTTGCGTGTGCTAACGTTTGTTCTGTGACGATTTTCCTTTTGCCCTTTTCATGAAGCATCCAACATGCATAATTATCCGTGTGTCATTTTTAACCGTATGTTTGTATGTCCATCTTTAACACGCATGCATGTGTATGGCATTTGTACTAACCACGTTTTCGCACAGCCACGATGTTTTATTTGCGTATCATGTATATACATCTTGCGTGCCAACATTTCCATGAAACATACACGACCTCATTTCGTGTGTCACACATATTAACCACATTTTTCTGCAGCCACTTGCATTTTGTGTAACATATACATCCATGCCATATCAATTCATTACACTTAATAACCGACGTTCTAAGAATGCCTATCACGATCATCTTATTTCATACCATATTGGGTACCTAAAAATACCTATAGCCCGCCTGTGCGTGGTTCACAATAGGCTATTCCACCACATCAAATCATTCACTAACAAATCACAAAGATTTTAGGTCTGGTTGTGTGATGAGTCACGCAACGATATAACATTACATCATCTCCATTTCATGTCCATTTGTTGTTGCCATTAAGGTAATGCCAAAACTTTGTTTGTGTGTCATAATCCACATAGGAATTGTTTCATGACATTAATAATTCAATCGAGGAGCTCCACAAATGCCCAAGTTATCACATATATAGGAGTATATAATGACATTATCAAATCATGCAAGGTGTTCCACGAACCCCTAACCCCTGTCCGTGTCTCGAGTTACACGCGACTTTCCTGCAACATCATTTCATATCACATTGCTTCAAAAGCATCAGAACTCTGTTTGTGGGGCAGTTCCCATGCGACCATTTCATTTTATGCTATCGACCTACAAAATGTCGAAACTCTTCCCATGTGCCGGCTCACACGTGGCCATTTCACGATAATTCATTGGGTGCCCCAAAGGCGCCGACTTTTACTCGTGTGACAGTCCACATATCGTTTTCTCTGTGTTATTTTTACACAGTATAGGGCATTCTTGGAACGTCCGAAATAAGAATTTCATGCCCATTCTTGTCTTCATTCATGAAGCATCAAATGCACACAATCATCTGTATGTCATTCATATCATGTTTTGTATAATCATTCCCAAGGCATCAACATTTGTATAGAATTGATACTAACCACATTCTTCTGCATCCATGATACTTTATTCACATGTGCCATACACATATTGTGTTAATATTTCCATGAAACATGCAAGGCATTACTTTTTGTTTGTGTTATGTGTACTAATCACGTCTTTGTGTCTCTATGATGCTTTATTTAGGTGACATATACATTCATTCCTTGCACGCATAACATCATCTTGTATGCCATGCATCCTAACCACATCTTCTGTAGCCACCTGCATTCTGTGTGACATGTGCATTCACACCATTTCATGTCATTACTCCTAACAAAGCACGTCCCAAAGATGCTCATCATAATCATTTCATTTCATAACAGGTGCCCTAAAGTCACCTGTGTTTTGCCTGTGCCTTGGTTTGCACTGGGTCATTTCTACATTCCATTCATTAGGAGACCACAACGGTCCTAAATCTATGATCATGTGGAGAGTCACATGATAAGTATTACACTACATCTCATTTATCTGTCTGTTCCCGGTGTCATTGGGATACCGAGATCCCACTTGTGTGTCATGATCCACGTCAGGTTGCTCATGACATTATTAAATCATCCAGGGTATTCTATGAGTACCCAATTACTATATATACAGGGGCATGTCATGACATTAATAAATCATATAAGGTGTTTCATGAATGCCGAACTTTTTTCTGTACCTCGAGTACACGTGATTTGTCTGTAATATCATTTCATGTCAGATGCATCAAAAGCATCAGAACTCTGTTTGTGTGTCGGCATACACACGTCCATTCCATCACATCCATTACATGCCTCAAAAGCATCAGAACTCTGTCCGTGTGTTGGCCACGTGTGACCATTTCATGACATCCACTAGGCGCTCTAAAGGCACAGAACCTATGCCCCGTATGCGGGATCACACATGGTCTGCTTGCATTGCCTTCTTGCATAGCATTGGGGCATCCGCGAAACGTTCAAAATATATAATAAGGTGAATCATCTTCATTCCTACCTCCAACCATCTGACATCATCCAATCGCACCAACCCATGACCATACATCTCATTCATACATAAACACAAGGTGCTCCTCGAGCACTGAAACTCAGCCCGTGTGCCAAGCATGTTATCTCATATCATTTCATGGCATAAAAACCCAAGGTGCTCCTCGAGCGTTGAAAAGCAATCTGCGTGCCAAGTGTCCTGTTCTGTCCCATATCATATCATGCTTCATAATCCAAGGTGCTCCCTGAGTGCTGAAGATTATGTTAGATCATCATACGCATACACACTACTATAGTATTTAAATTCCCTCGCAAGCAATGTCTTACTTCGACCCGTGGACACCCCAGTGTGTCATTCTTCTTGGGGGCATAACTATGCACCCCATCTCAACTCCCCTCACAAGCAATGTCTTGCTTTGACCCGTGGACACCCCAGTGTGTCATTCTTCCCAGGGGCATAACTATGCACCCTATCTCAACTTCCCTTGCAAGCAATGTCTTGCTTCGACCCGTGGACACCCTAGTGTGTCATTCTTCCCGGGGGCATAACTATGCACCCCATCTTAACTCTCCTTACAAGTACTACTTGTTTCGATCCGTGGACACCCCAGTGTGTCATTCTTCCCAGGGGCATAACTATGCACCCTATCTAAACTTCCCTCGAAAGCAATGTCTTGCTTCGACCCGTGGACACCCTAGTGTGTCATTCTCCCCAGGGGCATAACTATGCACCCTATTGCAAGTACTACTTGCTACGATCAGTGGACACTCCTGAGTGTCATTCTATCCCTGTGGTGTATATTTATACACCATGTTTTATTTTAGCATGCATCATCCCCACCAGCATCCATTGCATCTGTATGGTTGATCTCTGATAGTATAGCATGACATGGCATTACATGACATCACACATACAATTCATCATCCACACATATGCGTGTTATGTCAAGCATTTATGTATACACTGTTCCCTATTTGGTATCTGCCTGTCGACACTAAGAAGCGCTCTCATCAGGGGGAAACGATCTTGAAAATCACCAGCCCATAGAACGTCAACGCCATAGCGGATGTGGTGGAAGACTATGTCGCTTCACCACAATTCTGGAAGGCAGTTAGGGAGGAAGCTACAGCAATGCTGAGAGAAATGCTGGGGGATGATCTTGACAGAATAGAGAGGCTGACGGCGAGATGTGCTGAGTTAGAAACCCGGGCTCCAATGTTGGCATTGATAAGGAGCAGAACGCCAAAATTGCCGATACTCCTTCTCGACACCTTGGAAGGTCCTCTCACCAAAATTTGGGCTTATCGGGGTCATCCAATGAAGGAGAACTGAAAAAACCTATAAAGGCCAATGCCAACATTGACTCTGTTTCATGACGAATCCAGAGTTCGCTTCCCAAAGACAAATGGGCAGTCGCATCCTTCGGGCCTCATTCAGTGACCAGACTATTCGCCATCTGTAGAAAGATGGGCCTGTTGCAGAGTGTCCGACCATATGTTGCACCAACACCGGAACAAAAGGATAACTACTGCAGCTATCATGTGATAGCAGGCCACTGGACTAATAAATGTGTCGGTCTGTGAAGGAAGATCCAGAAGCTGGTCGATGAAGGAAAATTGAGGGTGCCGTCTGCCTCTAACGAGCGATCTGTGGCAAGCAAAGGAACCACCAAAGGGATTCCTCAATCTTATCGGGGAGAGGAATATGATGAAGAGCTATAAGGTCTGATCTGACAAGAACGGGGCAATGGTACTGAAGTCGAGGCAATGACTAGTCGAGGGCTAAAAAAAAAAAAAAACTACCCTCGGAGCTTTCCTTTTTATAGGGGAATCATTTTTGTTTCTACAGTGTATTAATATCATTTTGAACGCAATGCATTTTGTTATTTTCTTACTTATGTGGTGATTGCGTGTACATGGTATTACGCATGCATTTGATCATCTAACATGACATGTCAAACACGCATAATATCAAAATGCATGACATTAATCTGAAAGCTATAGGAAACTTAAAAGTGAATCTGGACCTATCTGAACTCTCTCTTGAAAGGTGAGCTGGTGAGATAAATAAAATGATACGATGGCACCACTTCCACCGAGATATTTTCTGACTCAACTCAACAATCCTTGAAAGACAATACTAGTCCTGCCCCAAAATTTCAACTGGAATGGCACACATGATGCCCAAACCATTCCAAGCTGAAAACCATCCTTTAAACTCTAAATCCTACCCCAAAAAGGGAAAAGCCCTCCTTGAGGCACCCAAACCGAAGAAAGCCCTCCCTGAGGCAAAATCAAATCTAAAAAGCCCTCCTAGAGGCAATTAAACCCAAGAAGTCCTCTCAGAGGGAAAACTTGGTCTCATATCCAAGAGGGCATTCCATGCCAAAACCCTAAAACTAAAACTCCTCATTCGCCAAAAATCTCTAACCCTTGGGGAATTCAATTGGTTTTCATCACCTTCATCACCCATCATATGGTAAAATGCTGAAGCAGTCTTAGTTGTAGTGCATATATTATCCTGTTCCTGTGACATTCATATGTACATGACATTTCACATGCATTGTTCATCCAAAAAGCATATTAAACACGCATGACATGCATGGATTTGAGTGTAGTAGGAAACCCGACAGGTGCAACAGTTTGGGCATAGTCCTTAAAAAAAAAGGATCGGTGCAAACAAGAGTCTTTCTCTCTCTCATGCCTGGCCACCATAGCTAACATTAGAATGTCACATAGCATTAAAGAGTAATCTTTAGCTCTCAGCATTGTCAGATCCTTCCCTCTTATTTGTGAAAGATTTGGACTTTCCTGTCTTCAAAACCAAAGCTCTTACCCTTTCCTTTTCCAATTTCTTCCACACCTTCAACACCTTTTGTCTTTCGTTTACCACCCAAACCACCAACACTTATTTGACAAAACCTCTTTTCACCCTATTCCTTGAACTGACCCTGTGAAGCCTCATTTTCCACCATTAATGACTTCTAACAAGAAATTGAACCCTAATGCTATTCCATATTCGCATCATCTTATTATCAAAAAGGTGACGGGGGCCTATGACAAAGTACTGACTCAATCAGTCTTTGTTTATCATCAACCTGTACCAGATTGGGAATTCTCTTTCTATCCTATGCCACTTCTCTTCAACCTAAACCCCCAGACCAAATATTTCATAACCTCAGACTGACAGGAAAGGCCTTGATTTCATGACAGAGAGAATATTTGAATATAAGCCTGCTTCAATTGAGCTGGAGCTTGCCACTGCTCAAGCAACTATTGATGGAACTCCTAGGTGGCCATTGTTCTCGTCCAGCAAAGTCCGCACTATACCCTGTGCTGAACTTCAGGGAAAAGAGTAGCGGGTGGGACATTTTGTGAAGGAATGGTCATCCACCAGTATCATTCAACCCAGCAAGAGATGGTTCTGTTGAGCAAAATGTGCTAGGAAGAAGAGGAGACTGACATCTACCTTGTGAACTTCACCAACAGTGTTGGAGCAACCAGGTTTTACAAAGCTTTCAATAGAAAGACTTGCAAAGCCTGCTGTGCTAATATTCAGGGGAAAGTTGCATTTACCAACCATTTCAAGAGCTCAGTCTTCAGCTGCAACAGAAGTGACTACTTACCAGTGGTTCCCTTCATCTCCTAGCCATGGTGTGCCTTGCTCTAGGGTCATTGTGGTTCACAGACAAAGGAAAACCACAATTAACTCAAGTCATTCTGAATCAGGCCATGCCTTAAAGGACTAAAAATTGTATCCCTCTTTGGAGACTACGCATAAGCTGGAATCAGGGGTGAATTGAGAGCATAAATACAGTTCCAGACCCTTGGAGATTTCAGTGGTTAATTGACTCCATCTCAGGTGGTCTACTCAACAGAGGCGGCTCCATCCAGTAGCCAGCTGTACACTTTGGTAACATCCTCAGCGGATCCTTAAAAAAAAAAGTGTGGTAAAAGGACATTGATCCACACCAGAACCACGGGTTAGATTTTCCTAATGCATTCACATTCATTATATCATAAATGTTTCATATGCTATTTTGATGCTTAATATGCATGTGTTATGCCATTGCATATAAATGTCCATGTTCAGGTTACCACACGCAGCAAACAAGATTCGATGAAGCGTTTCACATCCAAACCCAAACCTCCAACACTTGGGGCAGGTAAAAGTAAAATCACAAAACATCATCAAGGACAATTCTATCATGATCCCAGGCGGAATCATCAAGGCGCACTCTCCAATCCTAAGACAAGCCAGTGCTATGAGATCCGCTTGGCTGGCGTGCTCTTATAGACTTGGCCATCGTTCATAAAAAAAACAACAACGATCTTCAATAAGAGAATCTCTAACACGAAAAACCGGAAGGACGTGTTGGTAACAAAAAGAGAGTGACATACAGAGGCAGTGTCACTTTTGAGTTTCCTATCACATTCATTCTCATGTCATCATAATGATACTGGGCATGTTTGATTTCCTATTTAGATGTTCATATTGCATATATCGTGCCATTGCATATAAACATCCATCAGTAGGTCATTGCATTCAAACCACGGAGGCATCAACGAAATTGTCACTACAAATGACAGCTACCGGCCCAGTCGTACCATCCCCATTATAATTATCCTCAACAGAGTGATCCACGACAAGGTCCGCCACAGAGTCTCCAACAAAATCCCCAACGGGTTCCCAGCTAAGATTCTTCCCACTGAATCAGAAGCTCCAACAGATCTCCCAGCGAGATTAAATGGATCAGAATATTCCCCAGCGAAGTTCGCAACTAAAAAGATCCTCACTGAGTCAAAATCCTCGGTAAAGTCATCTGATGGGAACAGTCCCCACAAGAGATCATCAGGAGTTACAAGTTCACTCCCCAGCATAGTGTAGATACCAAACATATTATTAGAAGTATCATGACGCATGCATGTGCACATGAATCATACATGTATTCACGTATACATGCATCAAACCACTTCAACCATATTTGTCTTTGATTGGAGGGGTCATCTCGAGAAGAGATCCTTCCCAATTCAGAAAGGCCTAACCCAGAGTCACAATACGCAAATTGGAGTCCAACGACTCCAAAATCTTAGGTATGAAAAATTTCTATAATTATCAGAATTTTTCGTTCACGCCAATATCACACCGAGAACGGTATCTTTCTTGCCTCTAACAGGGATCTGGGGGCAAGACAATAATCAATCTTGTGCTGCTTCTTCTCCACATAGAAGGGACATCACATCTCTTGTTTCAACCTTGTCGTCACATAGACAGGGAAGAAATGTCTGTTGAAGAACTTCTCGCCTTTAACAGGTATCTGGGGGCAGAACAACAGACCAATTCATTCAACCTTTTTCATCACATGGGAGAGGTAGAACATTCATTTCAATCCTGTCGTCACATGGGCAGGAAAGAAATGCATATTGAAGAACCTTCTTGCCTTTAACAGGGATCTGGGGGCAAGATGACAACCAACCTCGTGCTGCTTCTTCGCCACATGAAAGGGATAGCACATCTCTTACTTCAACCTTGTCATCATATAGACAGGGAAGAATCTCTGTTGAAGAACTTTTCACCTTTAACAGGTATCTAGGGGCAGAACAACAGAACAGATTGTTCAACCTTTTCGTCATATGGGAAAGGAAGAACATTCATTTCAATCCTGTCATCACATGGGTAGGAAAGAAATGCCTATTGAAGAATCTCTTGCCTTTAATAGGGATCTGGGGGCAAGTCAATTAAACCAACCTCGTGCTGCTTCTTCGCTACATAGAAGGGACAGCACATCTCTCACTTCAACCTTGTCGTCACATAGACAGGGAAGAATCTCTATTGAAGAACTTCTCGTCTTTAATAGGTATCTAGGGGCAGAACAACAGAATAGATCGTTTAACCTTTTCATCACGTGGGAGAGGAAGAACATTTATTTCAATCCTGTAGTCACATGGGCAGGAAAGAAATGTCTGTTGAAGAACTTCTTGCCCTTAACAGGGATCTGGGGGCAAGACAACAACCAACCTCGTGATGCCTCTTCGCCACATGGAAGGGACAGTACATCTCTTATTTCAACCTTGTCGTCACATGGACAGGGAAGAAGTGTCTATTAAAGGATTCATTTGCCTTTAACAGGTATCTGGGGGCAAAATGATTCAACCGTATTTATTCTTGATCGAGGGAGCAAAAATTTTTGTTTCCAAAACTGTCGATCAAGAAATAAATATGCAGCTTGATATTAATCTCATGGGAACTCCACCTCACGGTGAAGAACTCCAAGTTCGTGCTGCCTCTTCATCACATAGGAGGGACAGTAAGTTTCATTCAGCCTTCTCGCCACAAAGAAAAGGGGACATATGTCTATTGGAAAAGAAAAGAAGAGATGTATATTCACCACTCCACCACACGGAAAAGAATCGAATCTCTTTACGGGCACACTCCGCCACAGTGAGCCAACTTTACGGGCACGCTCCACCACAGTGAGCCAACTTTATGGGCACGCTCCACTGCAGTGAGCCAACATCATGGGAGTACTCCCCTACAGTGAGTCAACTTGGAACCATGGACGGCACCTCCAGTAAGGAACGCCAGGTATGTTTCCTTTTTCTTCCTCATAGTGCTCCCAGTCGCGAGACCAAACTCGATCTCGGCTTCACAGCCTATGATGAACCGACTTTGATCCCGTGAGGGGCAGCTTGTGAGTACGGGTTTTTCCCTGGTCTCGATGATGAGAATTCCTTAATTGCCTGTGGACCGAATGAGCTCGAACGAGACTTGGAAGAGACCGGAATGCTGCCTAGAGAATCTTAAACATTTTGAAAACCAGGCTATCTGCGATCTAAAGCCCTGAAAAGATCTCTCGAATAATTTCTAGGGTTTGGTCTGTACGTCTGACTTTTCAAAATTTCGCCTTAACTCTCGGTAGAACCGGGAGGCTCTGGTTTTTTGAACTAGAGCCGGCTAGCTTTAACTACAGCCGTACGGCTTTAGTACAAACTAAAGCCGGCCGGCTTTAGTGGTGTCTTGATAGGTAAAAGTTTTGGCAGATTTTCATTCTGCTGATTGATGGAACGAGAGAAGACAGGGAGAGGTAGATAAAAAAGAGAAAATGAGAGAGAGAGGGGGACTTTTTTTGGGTTCTCAAGCAAGAAACAGAGAAAAAAAAAAAGAAAGCAGAAGAGAGAAAGAAAAGAAGAAGAAGAGAGACCGAGAGAAATACCTAAAACAAATCCCATAAATACTCTCATCTAACCCTGAATCAACCCTCAAGCATTAGCAACATAGCCAACAATCTCTTCTCTTTGATTCGGGATCATTTCAACTTGGTTTCGGATTGTTTTGGGCCATTGAAGGATTTGGCTGATTGGGTACCAGTGCACATTCCCGAGCTTCCAATCTGTTTCTTGAAGCTCCAAGCATCCAAACCATAATCCAGGTAAACTTTGAGAGGCCCTAAAACTTGTCTGTATTGATTTTCTATGCGTTTCTGTCATTTTTACCAAAATCAGGAACTGGTGCGGCCCATCACATCCGTACGGCTGTGCTTCTGAAGAACAGAGCCGGCCGGCTCTAACCCAGAGTCGGCCGACTCTGTTCCTCAGGTACAGATCCCCGATCTGTCCCAATCGGCGGAAACAGCCGTTTTCCATTTTGATTTTTCTGTTGGGATCATTTTTGGCCCAGAATCATCTGTATATATTTGTATTTTTGATTTTCTGACTATTGCATACTCGAATATCGGGGTTTTCAGTATTTTCTGAGGTTTATTTTTTGATTTTTGGGGTAGTTTTATTCGAATCGGATCCATAGTCCAGCATTTGCTGACCCTCGAATCCCACAAAATCCCCGAAAAACATTGAAAACGAGGAAAATAATATTTTTACAAATGTTTTTGGTGTGTTTATTGCATTTTAGGCCCTAGGTGGTCTGTGTGTTTAGGAACCCACACGAACGGAACCCTGAGTTCCGGGATAACCGAACCACAAAAATGGAATATGCATGTAACCGAGCCAAATATTTTCTAAAAATTGATTTTCAGCATAAGAATCCACAGGGCATTTCAAAACCGATTTCTAGGTCTAACCGGTCCGACCGGTCGGGTCGACCCAGTTACCCCCTAAATGCATGCTTCCCAATCCTAAAATCCCTATTCTGTCCTGATTTGAGTCCTACTTGTGTTTATAATATAAACTGTGCTAACAAATCTGTTTTGCAGCATTTATTTCTATTTTTACTGTATTTAATAGACTAATTCGTGTATTTAGGTGGTTGTATTTTTAGAACCTCGTGTACTTAGGCGTTTGTAAAAGTAAGGACGAGAGTTTTTATATTTTTATTCAATTTGGTTGTATAATTGGCCTCTATTATTCTTTTGTATTTGTGTGAATGGTTTAATTTCCTGCAATTTATTTTATACATTCTGCTTGAGCATCGGGCTAATAAAAATGAACAAATTGAGTAGAGAAAGATAATAAATTGAATAAATATGGTTTTATAAATAATAAACGAATGCAAGCTTGAGGTTAAGTAGGTAAGTTGCCCGAACTCTGAATCTCTGGATTAGGTACAGTAGTCTGCGCTCGGTAGGGAGCTGTACTGGAATTTCCCGGATGAGCTGATCCGGGTGGCGACTCTGTCACTGATGTCGAAATTGAGGTTTCGAGGTCTTTAAGTTATAAAATGGGAAAATATTTTCTACAAAATGAACTTCCAAAATCAACTTAATAGTTTTCCCAACTTAACATAAACAAAATCCCGTTTTCCACAAATCTCGCTAAATCAAAAATCTCTTTCCCCTGTCCGCTTCGCCGCGCTAATTTCTTTTCGTCGAAAAGGTCGTCTGCTCACAGTTGGTTAGTTAAAGACGGTTGCAGATTATTTAATCATACACACGTGTATAAAAAGAGTAAAGTAGCTGCTATGTAAAGTGCGAAAAATAGTAAATACAATTTCCTTCTTCTTCTCTTCTTAATTTCTCTCTTATTCTTCTCTTTCTTAATGCTAAGACTGTTCTTGTGTACTCATTCATGATCAAGTGGGTTTGTTTTATTTTTTATTTTTATAGTTTTTAGTATTCTTTTTATTAGTTTTACTAAGTCGTCATGCTCTCAAACACACTATCTTGCCACGTCAGATTTTAAGGAAAGAATTGGGTCGGTTTAGTCAAGTTCAGGGGGGTAAATTGGATGTTCTCGAAGTTCAAGATGCCATTTGGCGTTTAGAGCTAAATTCAGGGGTATTGAATGTATTAGGCCTTAAAAGAATGGCATAGTTTATGGCCTTGTCAACATAATTTCATATCCACATCAAAATAAGAAAGCTTTAAATAATTCACCATTAAATTAAGTAAACGTATAGACTTTTCTGCAAATTAAGAAACTAAGAAAAAGTAAAAACGTAAGCTTTAATAATTGATTCTAATCATGGTGAAGCTACCCTTGAGAGTCACAAAACTGTTGCCATAACTATAGGAATCAATAAACAATTTGTTGCATATTAGTATCATAAACTTGTGAACGTATATATTTAGCAACAGCAAAGGATAAAATTTTTCTGTCATTCATATATTGTTCTTGATGATATTTTTGTTGCCTTGTATGCTTATCAAGAAAATGAACTTTTCACTGCAACAATGGAGAGGTTGGATTGATCAATATTTATCTTTAATGTGATTTTTTATGCTCATCAATCTTGCATCTGATGGACAAGTTCTAGTATCCTTCTAAGCACCATAGGAATATTTCACGAATCATACACAGATCGACACTTTTACCAATCATCTCTCATAAAATGGAAACGGAATTCATCCCCTTTTTTATTGGTTAAAACCTCCAATGATTTATAAAACAATAGGTTTCTTGCAAAAGCTCTACTATATTCCTGAACTGGATTCACTGCCACGTCAACAGTTGTGTTGACATAGTAGAAATCTAATAGTTATGGATAAATCAGGTGAGGTAGCACATGATAGAACTTCTCTCTTCTTTTGAGATATATATTAAATAAAAAAGCTCAACTCTTATTTTCTCTTGTGGGTTTCTCATAATTCATACAGATCAAGATTAGGAAAACAGCTTTTTTTCTTCTTACAAACTAAGGAAAGGAATTAGTCATTGCACTTTTGCTTTTACATATGGCTGCAGTTTGTTTTCATCAATTGTTCAATAATGGAATCTTTTTCTTTTGCGTTAATTATTGGAATAACCTTTTGCGTTAATTATTGGAATAACTAAAGAAGATGAACAAAACAGCTTCTCCTTTATAATACTCTCCCTGACAAATGATTAAGTACAATGCTTATATAAAAACAAGGCCAAATACATACACGGCCCCTTCAACTTTAATTTTTAAGCCGTTTGGCCCCCTCAACTATTTTAGCGATCTATCTAACCCATCATTTAAAGATAAAATACATACGTAGCCCCTTCAATTTTTATTTTTGAGCCGTTTGGCCCCTTCAACTATTTTAGCAACCTATCTAACCCCTCATCTATTTTAAAGTGGTATTTTTAAACCTTTGAGTGAACATAACCAGACACAACAGAGTACCATGCATTACACGCATCCGACACCAAAGACATGTAGGACACATGCTGGAAACTATCTTCTATCTAATTAATATTACAAACTATTATAAAGTGAAGATTTCCCAGCAATTAATTAAACTCAAGAGGATGAAGAAATACGACACATCAGTATTTAAATGTCTAAAAATATCACTTTAAAATAGATGAGGGGTTAGATAGGTCGCTAAAATAGTTGAGTGGGCCAAGCGGCTCAAAAATAAAAGTTGAAGGGGCTAAGTATGTATTTGGCTTTTAGATAAGGGGTTAGATAGGTCGTTAAAATAGTTGAGGGAACCAAGCGGCTCAAAATTAAAGTTGAAGGGGCCGCGTATGTGTTTGGCCTAAAAACAAACTACAAACTTCAAATAATAATAATAATAATAATAATAATAATAATAATAATAATAATAATAATAATTTGTCATATAATATATATACACATACATATTAGCTAGGCCAGATTTTCAGGTCACTTAACCAAAATTTATAGACTTCAAATTCAAAATTTATAGACTTAATTTGTTATTGCTTTTTAATGGGTGTTTTTACCCTAGTGATACATCGTATAATATACATGTGACTCCTTGCACACTATACAAAATATAATAATTACCATATACAAAAATACATTGCTTATATACTCCTATCACACCCCCTCAAGTTGAGCAGGAGAGGGATCGATGCTCAACTTGTCTCTTCGAAGAAGGAATCATGCCTTGGGAAGGGCTTTAGTAAGCAAATCGGCAGGTTGACAATCTGTGGGCAGGTAGGGACCAAGAGGGACTTCGCTGCCACCTTCTCTCTAACAAAATGAAAGTCAATTTCCAGATGCTTCGTGCGAGAATGGAATATAGGATTTGCAGTTAAATAAGTGGCACTCAAGTTGTCACACCAAAGGGTAGGTGCACGTGACAGAGGAAAACCTATATCATGGAGGAGCATGGTAATCCAGGAGAGCTCAGAAGTAGTGGTAGCCAAGGCACGGTACTCAGCCTCCATAGATGAGCGGGAGACTATCCGCTGCTTTCTAGAGACCCAAGAGATCAAATTATCACCAAGAAAGACAACAAACCCTGTGGTCGACCGGCGGTTAGCTGAATCTCCACCCCAATCGGAATCAGAATAACCTTGTAGCTGAGAGAAGGAACTAGGCCGAAATACTAGACCGTGGGATGGTGTGGCCTGGAGATAACGAAGAATGAGCTTGGCTGCCTGCCAATGAAGTTCAGTTGGAGCACGCATAAATTGGGCCACTCTGTGGACGGCAAAAGCAATGTCTGGCCTAGTAATCGTTAAGTATTGAAGACCCCCAACAACACTCCTGTATAAAGATCCATCGAGTAAAGGCTCACCCCCTGAGGCCAATAACTTGGTAGAAATAGAAGCAGGTGTGTTTAACGGTTTGCACCCTGACATTTCGGCCTTCACAAGTAAATCCCGAATATATTTCTGTTGGCTCATATAACGAATTGTTGGACCACTGCATCTCAAGACCGAGAAAGTATTGAGCACGACCCAAATTTTTAATAGCAAATTGACTTTGTAAGTAAAGCAGCAAGGAGTGAACTTTAGTTGAGTCATTGCCCAGTAGTAGGAGATCATCCACATATATCAGACAAAAAATAACCATAGAGCCAGAGCGGAACCAATATAACGAAATGTCAGCCTTAGAACAAGAAAAGCCAAACCCAATAAGTGTCGTTGTTAGGCGTTTATGCCACATACGAGGTGATTGCTTAAGACCATATAACGACTTCCTAAGAGCACACACATAAGAGGGGTGAATTGGATCCACAAAACCTGTAGGCTGCTGTATGAAGACTCTCTCCTCAAGGTCACCATAGAGGAAAGCATTAGATACATCCAAGTGCAAAACCTGCCACTTCAAGGAGATTGCCAAGGCAAGTAAAACCCGAATTATTGTAGGCTTAACAACCAGACTAAAGGTGTCAGTGAAATCCATCCCAGGGCGTTGATGATAACCCTTTGCTACTAACCGTGCTTTGTATCTTTCAACAGAACCATCAGCTTTCCTTTTGGTTTTAAAAACCCATTTGTAACCCAATAACATTGGCATTCGGTGGGGGGGTACCAATTCCGACGTGCCATTAACAACCAGTGCATTGTATTCCTCAACCATGGAAACACGCCAGTGATGTGATTTTCCAGCCTCGGTATATGTGGTGGGATCAGCCGATATTACTGAAGTATGGCATGCTTTGGGGCACAAGGAACCAGTTTGGGAACGGGTCACCATGCGACGTGAAGCAGGGGCAGTAGGTTGGTGGGTGGTGGGATTGGTGGGAGGTAATTGGGTAAGGTCTACCACAAGAGGAACGCCAGGGGAGGTCGGGTTGAGAGGAGTTGGAGGTGAGGAGGGGCTGGAGGTTGCGGTGGAGGTAGGGGTGGGGTTGGAGCAGCGGGTTGGGCTGGAAGGAGCGGAGTGGGCAGATTGCGGGCTAGATTACGTGGACGGGGAGCTTGGTAGGATGGGTTGGTGGATGGTTCTGGGTGGATCGGTCTGGGCGAGGAGTGGACGGGATGGGCTGGTCCGGGCCGAAGGGTTGGGTAGGTTGCTGGTCAGTTGTGAGGGCTGGTTAGGCGCAGGAGGAAAGGAAAATACTGGGTTGGTGTTTGAATTGGGAGCTGGTGGATCACGGGACCGAGACATCTCCTGATATGGAAAAACCTGCTTATCAAAAATAACATGGCGTGAGACAAATACTTTACCAGAAGAGGGATCTAAGAAACGGTAACCTTTATGCAAATGACTGTAGCCAACAAAAATGCAAGGACAAAAACGGAAATCAAGTTTTGAGGAGGAATAAGGGCGAACCCATGGATAACATAAGGAACCAAAAGCACGAAGAAAATTATAATCAGGGGGAGCATTCAACAATTTTGCATATGGAGAAGATGAATCAAGTAAGCGAGTAGGCATTCTATTAATCAAGTACACTGCAGTGTCAAAGGCATGGGTCCAATATGATTTATCAAGTCAAGCATGAGCTAGTAGTACCAACCCAGTTTCTATAATATGGCGGTGTTTCCGTTCCGCACAACCGTTCTACTCTGGCGTGTACGGAGAGGAAACCCGATGTTGGATGCCATGTTGAGACAAATAAAATGAAATAGATTGAAATTCCCCACCCCAATCAGATTGAAAAGATTTAATAGTGCAATCAAATTGTTTTTCCACCAAAGCACAAAATTTAACAAAGGCAGGCAAAGCATCAAATTTGTACTTCAAGAAATAAATCCAAAAAAATTTGCTATAATGATCATAAAAGAGAACATAATAGGAAAAATTATCATAAGATTGTACTGGGGCCAGACCCCAAAGATCTGAACAGACAAGTTCTAAGGGCCGTGTGGCCTGAAAATGTGACTCAACAAATGGGATTTTGTGGCTTTTACTCATAGCACAACTCGAATAACAAAATGACTCTACTTTATTGGAAACTAAAAGATTATTTTGACTAATAACTTTCTTAACGATAGGAAGAGCTGCATGACCCAACCGTTCATGACACTTAGAGAGAGAAGTAACATGAACCCGAGCTGGCAGAGGAGAAAGCTGCAGCACTGTGTAGAGGCCTCCTCTATTCGGACCTTGGTAGATGACCTTCCTGGATTTCAAGTCCTTCAAAACAAAATGGTTATTAAAAAATTCCACAGATACATCATTACTATTAGTGAGAGCAGAAATAGAAATTAAATTAGACTGAGATTGTGGAACAAGGAGAACATTAGATAAATTAAGAGACCCTCTAGAAACTTGAAATAAAGACTGTATGAGAGATAGGGAGTTTAGAGCCATTACCTAAAACCACTTATTCTAGTCCAGTATAGTCTGAATGTAGAGCAAGATTCCCCATATCAAATGTGAGGTGATGAGTTGCCCCGGTGTCCATAATCCAAGGTTGGGTTGTGGCTGTTTGGTGAGGAATTGTAGTGGTATGGTTAATTTGTGGTGGGCAGTTTTGGGTTGGATTGAACCTCGGAGAGGGACATTGACGTGCATAGTGACCATTCCCTTTACAATTATGACAGACGACTGTATTCACATCAAAACCAATCGACATTGTCGAGTTTCCTTGCTAAAAATAACAGCTCTGCTGTTGGTTAACACCTCGTCCAACAGGTGAGAAACTATGGGCCTGGTTCTGCCTCCCACGGCCTTGGCCTCCACGACCATTACCGCGTTCCCTATCAGTGGTATACCCTCCAGAAAAATTTCCAGTTGCACTAAATTGCTGTCTAACTGTCACATGAGCAGACGGGACTGAACTTTCCCGATTCACCCGTCGATTTATCTTCCGTTCTTCGGTTAATAACATTCCATACAAATCATCAAAGGTAACATGATCCATCTGAACCTCAAAAGTTCTAACAAACGCATCAAAATTATCATGCAATCCATCAACTACAGCTTCTAATAAATCATCCTCTCTAGCATTATATCCCAAGGCTAACAACGAATCAAAAATTGACTTAGCTTTCTGTAAGTAAACAACAATTTCATCATTCCCTTGTTTCAGATTGTGTAATCTACTACACAATTCTCTAATTTGGGATCGCGATCCCGAAGCATACGAAACATTCAATTTATTCCAGGCCTCCTTAGCTGAATTTACTCCCACAAATTGAGGCAAAAGCAACTCAGAAATTGAATTTAAAATCCAAGACAGTACCTGTTGATCACGCCTAAGCCAAATCGCATAAGCTGGATTTCTTTGTCCGTTCTCCAGCAGTTCCGCCGGTGCTATCTCCGTGCCATCCAAGTGTCCGTCGAGCCCGCTCCCTTTAATCATAGGCATCAGTTGTGTTTTCCACAATAAGAAATTGGAGCTGTTCAATTTTGTTAGCATCTGCGTAGCCAACGACGGAAGAGGGGGGGCTGGAGTAATCGAAAAATCAGCAGCGGTGGCTACTGTAAGTATGCCAGAAACAACTCCAGTGGTGGCAGCAGCAGTGTTTGGGGTGGTGGACGACATGGCTGCGAGTTTGGTTTAAGTTTAGGGTCTAGTTAGGCGGCTGTGTAGCCTTGTGCTCTGATACCATAAAGGAATTGTGAAACCCTTAATTTGTTATTGCTTTCCAATGGGTATTTATACCTAGTGATACAACGTATAATATACATGCGACTCCTTGCACACTATACAAATTATAATAATTACCATATACAAAAATACATTGCTTATATACTCTTATCATTTACATTTCTTGCTAGCTCCAAAGTCATCCGTGGATCTGTAGATTATCATCCCAGGACTTGGGGTTATAATTTTCTCTCCTATACTTCAACCAAATTTAATTTCAGCTTTCAAAATTCGGGAAAATATATCCAAATCAAAATGAGAATGAAATTATTAGCTCCAATATCTCCAACTAATCCTACCAGCTCCGAAGATTATCGTCATAGCATTTGGGGTGACCATTTCCTCTCCTACAATTCTAATGGTCAAATTTTGGTAAATGTTTATTCTTTTATACATATCTATAATAATAGCTAATTAACTATTGCAATACAGTTTATATATATATATATATATATATATATATATTACGTACTCATCTTTAATTTATATAACTATTGTAAAAATAGATAACAGATGAGGTGATAATAAGACATGAAAAACTGAAGGAGGAAGTGAGAAGCATGTTGATTAATGGATGTCCCAAGGATTCACAAAAATTGGAAATGATTGATGCAATCCAACGGCTAGGAGTCAATTATCATTTCCAAACTGAGATTGATGAAATCTTAAGAAACATTATGGACAAAAGTAGTAAATTATGTCTTGATCAAGATGATGATGATGATGAGGACCTATGCTTCATTTCTCTGAAGTTCCGACTTCTTAGACAACATGGTTACAACATTTCATGTGGTATGTGTATATGATCTCTCTTTTCCTTAATTTCTTTAGATATGTATTAAAAAAAAAATGAACTTTTTAGCTTCTATTCTATCAACCAATTACCCTTTTAGCTGCACTTTTGGTCCTTATTCTATACAAAATCATATCCAATTGGACCAATATTGACCCTTTTACCTTTTGAATGAGTTAAAGCTAAAGAGTAAAAGGATTAATTTTGGTCTAATTAGGTACGATTTTGTATAGGATAGGGGCTAAAAGTGTAACTTCAAAATGACAGGAGCCAAAAGGCAATTGCATCATAGGACATGAACTGAAAAAGTTTATTTTGCCCCTATAAATTCTATATGTTTCTTTTCAAGAGCTATTTCGAACTAGTTTGATAACTATTTCTACTTGTGGGATACCTATTTCTACTTGTGGGCAATGATGAAAACAAAAAAGATGTTTTCAACAATTTTAAGGACAGCAATGAAAAGTTGAAGGATTCAATTATTAATGACATGAGAGGAATGTTAAGCTTGTATGTGTTGGGATTTGTCACCGGAAATCACCCGATTAAAAAGGAAGAACGCGGTGATTTCCTCAAATCCGTGCCCAGGAGCAATTGAAATGGAAATTGTAAAACTTAAAAATTAACCAACAAGAGATTGATCTCTTACCTGGATTATCTCTACAAGAGATGGATGCAGACTGCAGGAATCAAGGTAGAATCCCTCCTCGTTCACGTACACGAACGCCTTTCAAACACAATCCGTGCTAACGTCGGAAAATCACGAACTGTGGAGAGGGAGGGGATGCTAACCTTTCTTTTACACTCCATGGCCGAAATACCTAGGGTTGTTTTAACCCTAGGTGGCCGAAATTCTCCTTGCGGATTTCGGCCCAATTGGCTCACCATGTGTGGGCTTTCCTTCTTTCATTTTTTTAAGCCCAAATCTATTTTAATTTGTCTGGTTTAAATTAATTTCAAGCCCAACTTTAATTTGCACATGTATATAATATAATACACCATGTAACATATTATTTACATTTAATTAAAATTGGTTTGACTAATTAATTTAATCCATGAAATTAAAATTAGATCTTCACAAAATAAATTCATATGCAAACCTATGCATATGAATATTTCCACCCAGGAAATAATCTCATAAATTAATCCAATTAATTATGAGAAGGCCAATCAAATATTAATTTTATTATTATGATCAATCCAATTTATCTTTATAATATAATTAATACAATCCTCTCTTTCCAGAGTGTATACTTAAGGAATCACCTGTATACTCCAAGTATACAGGTGATTCCTTAAGTCTGTGTTCAGTCGCTCAGTGTGTACGATCCTGTGGGCCCATCTTTATGTTGGCAGTGGGCTTGTGGCCCACAGACTGCAGTTGAGCTCTAGCAAGCCACTGCAACCCCTAATTAAGATGGAGATGACAATCCAAATGTAATCATAACCCTGTAGTTTGAACTTGTGTATCCTATGTCATTGATATCGGTGTCCAACACAGAGGCATGGATTGATCACCCTCTTTTGTGTCCGGACATTTACTTGATCCTGAATGTATCGATGCTCACAAACAAGTTCCAACTTGTCTGGGTGTGGCCACACTCTTATCAGTCACATTCATCAAGAGGCCAGTGATATCTTCTTAGTGGACTACTGAGTGACAAATCCCTTCTGCATATCCATAGCATTGCCATGCTAAGTGACATACCCAAAAGTACCCATACTTGGAACCCTATTACAGGACCGTTAGGTGTACCCCTAAGTATGCGACCTCGCATGCAATACCATCATATGGTCAAGTCAAAGGATCCATACAAGTACTACACGAGAATCACTTGTGATACAATACCATGTGGATTTCTCGTTTAGTGGATCTATCCAGTACCATGCCCTTTTACATGCACCCATTAACTTGGTTGACATTCCATGTCCAATGACCGGTAAGACTCCGCCACACAACCAGATTAATGATAGTCTCTAGTTCCATTTATTCCCATGAGTGGAACAGACTACGGATCTCTTTATGGTCATATCATTTACCCTATCCATGGTCTTATTGCCAAGTGCATGACACTTGTCATCATGGATATGGATATGTCCATTGGATACTTCATTTAAGATATTGCACAAGATATATATAATAAATGAATTAATACCTTTATTAATAACACAAAATGAGTATAATACATAAATCCAATAAATGTATAATACAAATACAAGGTCCAATGCCTCGGGACTAGGGCATATCCAACAGTATGAAGCTACACATCTAAGAACTCATGAAGAAGAAATTCTAGATTAAGCACTTCCTTTTACTATTGGTCATCTGAAATCCATGGCTACCCAATTGAGCTCTTCTCTTTCTAATCAAATCAATCATGCTTTGGATCAACCCTATTATTTAAGCATACCAAGATTGGAGGCCAAGAAATACTTCCAAATGTATGAAGGAAGTGCTTCATGTAATAAAATTCTACTATCCTTCGCTAAGTTGGACTTCAATTTATTGCAAAAGCAGCACCAGGAGGAGATAAGTGAAATTACCAGGTAAAATTAGTTTGATTACAATTAATTAAAGGATAAACAATTATGACTTCCATATGGTTTCGTCAAATATATTATATCTTAGTACCTCCATGTGTTTTATAAATTTAATTTACACCTTCCTACGCATTTTGTCTGATATGTCCATTATGACCTCCTTGTATTTGTTATTATATTTTTTTTTTCTTGGGATAAGGTACTAAATTGCCTCCAAGGTTTCTGGACAGTTATGGATTTAACCCTAAGGTTAAAAATGGTCCAATTAAGCTCTTAAGATCTCATTTGAGTGTAATTTCGGTCCTCCTTGATGGAATTGGACGTAGGTTCCGGTAAACTTTTGATGTTAGTCGTTATTTGTCCACATCATCATTCGCCGTGGATAACTGATCCACTGATCCGACCACACATGTCGCCCAGTTAGCAATATGGCAATGTGTTGTGTTAAAGTGAGATATTGGTTTGGTTAGATTTATTGGGTTTGTGTCAGATTTATTGGGTTAGTTGGTGTCACATTGCTAATTGGACGATATAGATAAATAATGGCTGATATGGAAAATTTAACGAAACCTGCATCCAATACCTTTAAGGAGGCCAAAACTTACACCAAGATGAGACCTTAAGGGCTTAATTGGACCACTTTTAACCTTAGGGGTAAATCTATAACCGCCCAAAAACCTTGAGGGTAATTTGGTGCCTTATCCCTTTTTTCTTTCAAAATGTCTAACATGATATATAATTATAATGGAAAAAAATGACTTTATTTCTTAAATGTTTCAAAATCAAGTTTTATTTAAAAAGACCATTTTATGTTGTTTTTTCTACTGCAACCACAACTTAAAGGCATAGACCATAATAAGTGAAGATGCAATTTTGTGATGGAGGATCTTAAATTAAAAAGTCAACCAGACAAAGCTAGTTTTGTCACAAATATATATAACACTAATAAATGGATGGAGGTCAAAATGTAATGGAGGCAAAATGTAGAGAGACATAAATTAGATTGGTAAAATATAAAGATTTATGTATTTGACAAAACATGAATGAGACTATAATTGTTTCGCGTTAATTATAAGATATGAATATTAATGGAGGTTGTTTTAATTAAGTGGTGATTAGGTGGTGGATTGAATTAGACTTTGCAAACAAGCTACCTTTCATGAGGGATCGAGTTGTGGAGAGTTATCTTTGGGCATTGGCGATGCATTTTGAGCCTGAGTATCTTCTAGCTAGAAGGTTACTAACCAAAGTCACTGCAGTCGGCGTTGCTATTGATGATATTTTTTCTTACTCTGGTGCTTATCAAGAACTTGAGCTCTTCACTGCAGCAATTGAGAGGCTTGATTCATTAATATTCATGTTTATGTGATTCCTTATAGTCATCATTAAAAACTCACTCTTTTTTTTTAATGAACAATTATTTCTAAATTGAAAAGACAACACTATGATTTATTTAATTAACTATAATTAATGTTATGTGGCACATGCAAGTAAGCTCAAGTCATTACGTGTAGACTTAAACTTTCAAGTTAACTAATTTTTAACAAGTATTAGGAAGTCTTTTTTCTTTTTATTACTTAAATTCCGGTATGTGCTTATACATATATACTTACAGTCCTTAAATTTATGGATCATTTGTATATATATATACTTAACTATTTTTGAAATTTGATCTACAAAATTGAACCTGTTAGATATATTGATTCTCTGACATATATCTATCATATTTTCCTCAAAATTTTGCAACAATTTTACATAAACTTCATACAAATATAATTCAGGTGGAACCTGAGCGAGATGGACAAATTACCAGACTACATGAAAATACTTTATAAAGAAATTCTAGATTTATATTCAGAAATTGAGGAAATTGTGATAAACCAAGGAAAATCATACAGATCCTATTATGCCAAAGAATCCGTAAGTCCCAGACCATTGATTAAGTATGGTTATCCATGATTCCTTGATTAATATATAAAACAAAAATAAACTTTTCAGGTGAAAGAAATCGTGAGAGCACATTTGACTCAATCGAAATGGCTTCACCAACAACACATGCCAACAATGGAGGAATATGTGCCGATCGGAATAAATGGCTCAGGCTACCTACTCCAATTAACTACATCACTTGTAGGAATGGGTGATATTATTACTAAGGACGTTTTTGATTGGTTATTGAGTTCTCCAAAGATACTTACATCCTCATCACTCATGTCTAGATTCATGGATGATATCGTGGACCGCCAGGTATATTATATTTGTATTATTTATTTGGTAAAACGCATCTTGTAGCTTTCTGAAATTTTTTATGGATTTTTGCAATTCACTGCCTTATTACATTTTTCAACAAATTCAGTACATGATCTTTCTGTTTTGATAATATTAGCACAAAACTTGACACATTTATGTTGTGTGGGTTGTAGTTTCCGTTTATTGGTACGTGACACAATATTTGCGGACACATGAGACTAAATTGGAGAAATGATTTACATCCACAGCTATGACACGGCTATATAGAAAGTATGATTTGGATTCACCAGTGAACTCTAAAGTAAACTATTTTTCACAAGAATTGTGTCACCTGTTAGTTAACAGATACTGTAGCTAATGCGAGATATGTGTGTCAAGTTTGATGTACTCAATGTGTTAAAAAAATTTATCATTGAACTAATTGTGAATTTCATAACATTTCAGGGAACTTAGGATGCGTTTGACCTTAATTTTTGTGTTTTAGTAATAGATAGATAAAGAAATTTGGTGAATGCAGATTGAGCAAAAAACATACCTTATTGCGTCTGGCGTAGATTGTTACATTACACAATATAATTGTAGTGAAGAAGAAGCAGTGGAAGAATTAACAACAGCAAATATAAATTTACTGAAGTTGAAGGTCAAGTCAAAGACTTTGTGTCTTCCATGGTGCTTCATCCCGTATCAATTTAATATTGCCCAAAACTTCATGTGTTTTTAGTTTCTTTATTATGTGTGTGTATGATTTGATTGTAAATGTTTAAGTTAATTGGTTAAATTGATATCTAAACTTATGTTTGCATATGATTGATTATACAAGCCAACTTTAAAAGCTAAATTGACCTATTGTGCGTTAAATGTATTGGTATATATGCCATTTCACGGAGTGTGTATTCTAACTCTACAAAAAGCTAAATTTAGTAAAAGAAAAGTCAAAGGGCTGAATTTTATTAAATTGAAGTTAAGGGACTCAAATGTCAAAATTTGAAAAAGAACACAGTTTGAAAATATCTAACTTTTGCCGCTGATGGAGGCAAGGAATGCACGGTAGGTGTTCAAAATGGAAATGACCTTCATTATTCAAAGTTTTAGCTGTAATCTCATGTATCCTATGATCGAGGATATTAGTCAACAACAAATATCTTTTTGTTATTATCTTTATGTCGTAAATTAAATTCAAATGTACAGCTGTCGTTCCTAGTCTTTAGCAAATACGGTTGCCGGTCCACGTATAAATACGTTTCTCTTGTGAATAATAAATCAAGCCTTCAATTCAAATATCTTAAGTATTCCTTTATCCCATTCTTGTAATGAGTAAAATAACTTATGATAAATTGATAATCGATTTAGTGCAACTTCAATAAACTTTTTGGATTTAATGCAACTTCTTTTTTAATAGAAAATTATTGAACGATACATAAAATCTAGCGTCTAACTAGATCTTTCATCTTCTGATAAATGAACTATCAACACTTTTCATCATTTTTGGTGTATTTTTAATGATATTCCTGCTTGATACTTAATTGTAGCTGAAAAAAGTTGAGCGATAACCAAGCATATATGGCATAATGGATCATAATTTGACACATAATTTGATTCATGTGTCCACAAATATTGTGTCACGCATCAATTAAGGGAAACTAAAGCCCACACAACATAAATGTGTCAAGTTTGGTGATAACATTATCAAAACAAAAAGATTATGTATTTAATGTATTAAAAAAATTAATGAGAGAGTTAATTGCGAAAATTTACAAAAATTCAGAAAGCTACTGAATGTGTTTTGCCAAATAAATAATACAAATATAATATACCTGGCGGTCGAAGATATCATCCATGAATCTAGCCATGAGTGATGAGGATGTTGTAAGTATCTTAGTGTGAACACAGAATTTTCCGGGTCTTGAAAAAAAAGACCGTTATTACCACGACTGTAAATACAGTCGTGGGGATGTTTTACAGTCGTACGACTGTAACTAAACTACCGTCGTACGACTGTCAAATCATGGCAGGTTGCAGGACCCATACCCCTAAAATAAAAAATTAGGAAAAATCTTGAGCATTTAATGCTCAAGATTTCCCGGGAGAAAAAGGGAGATAAGAACCAGAAATCAGAGGTAAGAGGGGACTTTGGCAGATTTTGAGATCTTAAGAAATATTTAGAGAGAGAAAGAAGAGAGAAGGGAGAGAAAACAAAAAACTAAATAATCCAACTTTCTTCAATCTTTTCTTCTTAAATTCAGAATATTAATATCTAAAACGAATTAGAAATCATAGGTTAACATTCACACATAAAATCCAAATCGTTTCTGGACATAAACAAGCTTGAATCCGTGACTTTTGGGAGGATTTTTGGACCTCATTTGCAACCTTAACACACCAAGAAAAAGAAGCAATTTCACTTGGATTGGTGCGTTGTCGGGGGTCAATCCTACAGTGGATCAGCGCCAAATAGGTAAACACACCTCAATTCCGCTTATTTTCATGCTTTCTGGGTGTTTTGGTTGATTTTCTGCATTTTTATCCAACTTTTTGCGTTTCTGTTTCTGGAAAATTAAGAACCGTCGTACGATTGTTCTTGTCACAAAGAACATGGGAACGACTATAGTTACAGTCGTGCCATTTCATCTATAGTTGTACGACTGTTGTTGGATTTCCTCAGTTTTTAGCTTTTTCATTTAAATAATTTTGGTGATTTCTGCTTAAGGTAGAGCTACAGTCGCACGACTGTAGTTTACAGTCGTACGATGGTAATCATAGTCACACGACGGTAGTCCTCGGCCAGAAGCAGAAATCCTAAAAATAAAAAAAAAATCATAAAATCTCAAAAATTTCATAAAATTAAAAATCAGAAAATCCAGAAAAATAAAAAATCATCAAAAATGAATTTTGGAGTGTGCATTCACGACCCTAGATTTATTTTTCGGTGTTTTTGCACTTAGAACAAAACCATGACGGAGACCCGGTTCTCCCGAAAACCGACCCACCTTGTATGCTAAATTAAAATAAACCGGAAAAATGTTTTCAAAAACGATTTGCTCACAAAACCAAAATACAGGGACGTTTCAAAACTGTTTTCCAGGTCTAATCGAGCCGACCAGCTGGGCCGACCCGGTTCCCCCAAAATGTATGCCCCCGAACTCTAAAATTCCCAATTCTGTCCAACTTGAGTCCTATGTGTGGTGTGCTATTTATCTGTGTTAACAATCTGTTTTGCAGCTTTAATTTTTTTATTTTTATTTTTAATGTTTTTAATAGATCAATTCGTGTATTTTAGGCGATTGTAAATTTTCCTAGATTCTCGTGTATTCTAGGCGCTTGTAACGTGAGTCCGAGAGTTTTTATTTTTCATTCGATTGGGTTGTAACAATTTATATATATTTACTGCTTTATCTTTATTTGTGTGCGCGCCGCATGTTATTATTCAATAAAATCAATTTTTAGCAATTTAAAGTGTCATTATAGAACATTGGCCATTTTCTTTTGATTAAACATGAAATAAGGGACTTGTCCGAACCTAGATCTCTGAAAAGTGTGGCAGTTCTCACTTTGGTTCAGTTACACTGTAATTTCCTGGTTGAGCTGAGCCGGGGTGGCGACTCCTATACTTTTTATCGAGATTTAGCTCTCGATTCTTTTACGAAACAATCTGATTTTCCAAAAAGGAATTTCCAAATTAAAAACCCCACGCGAGGGAGGATCCCGCCCGAAACCGAGGCGCCCCTTCCGAAAGGGAGTTTCGCGTTCCGTCGAAAACATCGTCCGCTCACAGTGGCGACTCCGCTGGGGATTTCTCAAAAGTTTTTCAAAAACTTAAAAGAATTTGACAAGCCCTGAAAAATGTCTAATCAAAATAAGGCGGATGATTCTTGTATGGAACTTTATGCATTTTTGTAGTTAGACATTCTTGCATTAGGTTAAGTATCCATTATTTAGCCCGGTGAACTGTTGAAGTGTCGCCTAAGTTCCTCTTGGTCTTGGGGGCACGGATACGAAACACCACTCATAGCCTCGTACGAACCCCTTCATTCGGACCCTTGAGTGGGGAGAAGTGAGGAGTATATTTTGCTATGGGAGCCTTGATGTTATCCCGACTTTGGACCGAACTCGTTTGAGCAACCATATTTGGATTCCCTTAGTATACCAAAATAAATTGTATGAATATTTCTAAATTGCGCCTTCATCATCCCTGGTTGGTGATCGAAGAGAACCCCTCCTAGGACTCGGTTAGAATTTTCTCAAATTGACCACGTTTGGAGGAATAAGGTTGGAGGAATATGATTCGTGTGCTATATGCTACGTGTTTCTCGTCCCTTCATAACATACCATCATCCACATTCTTCACGAACATGACATACTACACGTAAAACATTTGTTTGATATTAACTCACATCTTCTATACAGCCACTTGCATTTTTCGCGTGAAAATACATTAATCACCCGTGTGACATTTACACTAACCACATTTTTGCAGCAATGCATCTTTTCATTGTGTGAAAAATTATTAATTCATGTGCATCATTTGAGTGTCATAAGCATTAACCGACTTGTTTTGTAGCCATATGGAATGCATGTCATGCATAAAACATTCACGTGGGCCTTTAACAATTCCATAAAGGTCACACACATCACACCGCCTACCAAGTAGGAAATCATTTAGGTGCTCCACGAGCACTAAAAAATCTCATTTCACACATCAAATCATTTAGGTGCTCCACGAGCGCCGAAAAATTACATTTCATACATTTCATCATTTAGGTGCTCCACGAACGCCGAAAAAATTCATTTTGGTGCTCCACGAGTGCCCAAAAATTCATTCCATTTCATTAAATCATTTAGGTACTCCACGAGCACCGAAAAAATTCATTTCATTCCATATAGGTGCTCCACGAGTGCCGAAAAAAAATTCATTTGCATTTCATCATTTAGGTGCTCCACGAGCGCCGAAAAAATTCACTTAGGTGTTCCACGAGTGCCGAAAAATTCCACATTTCATGCATTTAGGTGCTCCACAAGTGCCGAAAAATTCCATTGCATACATTAAATCATTTAGGTGCTCCCCGAGCGTCGAAAATTCGGACTGTGTGCCAAGAGCGCTTTCATCTCATATTATAACATGAAATCCCAATGTGCTCCCCGAGCACCGAAACTTTGCTTATGTGCCATTCTACCCATGTTTTCGTACAGCCATATTCAAGACATCAACATAAGCCTGGCATTTGTTCTAACCACATTTTCATGCGGTCACGACATTTTATTTGTGTGCCATGCACATTTACGTCCTGTATATTGTTATCTTCACAAAGCATACATGACATCATCATGTATGTCATGCATCCTAACCACGTTTTTGTGCAGCCACTTGCATTTTGTGTGACACAAGCATTCACGTCATTTCATATCATTTAAATTAAGGACATTCTGAGGATACCCTTCACGGTCATTTCATTTCATAACATATCGGGAGTCCTAAAACTACCAGTGTTCTGCCCGTGTACCGGAATACACTCGGCCATTTCACTAGACCATTTCATTCAATAGGAGACCACAATGGTCTTAGGTCTTTTTTTGTGTAGCAGGTCACACGACATCATTGCATGGATTCACATCATTTATCATTGGCATCGTGGGGATGCCGAAGTTCTGTTGGTGTGTCGCGATCCATTTCGGATTGTTACATGACATTGACATTATTGTATCATTTGAGGTGCTCCACGAGTACCGGATTATTATGCATATAGGGGCATTTCATAACATTACCGAATCATGAAAGGCGTTCCATGAATGCTGAACCTCCGTCCGTGTCCTTGCCTACACGTGACTTGTCTGTAAACATCATCTCATATCATATGCCTCAAAAGCATCAGAACTTTATCCGTAGGCCGGTCCCTGCGTGACCATTTCACTTCATCTCATAGACTTATAAGGTGTCAAAACTTCGTCCGTGTGTTGGCACACACGTGATCATTTCACGATATTCACTAGGTCCTCCAAAAGCGCCGAACCCTTGTTTGTGTGGAGGTCCACACGTGGTCTTTTCACATTATCTCTTGCATGGCATTGGGTGTTCTTGGAATGTCCAACAAAAAAAATCATGCTCATCATCATCTCCCTCATGACATCATATATGCAGCTCATCATTCATGCACATACATATCCCATTATGCATTCATGCCTATATCATCTGTGATTTGGTATTCTTCATGCGTATGCGCCCGTCAATGCTAATAAGTGTTCTTATCAGAGGGAAAAGGAAAAAGATTTTGAGAATGACCAACCCAATGAACTTTAACTCCATAACGGTTATCGTGGATGATCATATCGCCTCATCACGGTTTCGAAAGGCGGTCAGGAAGGAAGCGGCAGCAATGCTGAGAGAAGTGCTGGGAGGTGATCTTGATAGAGTAGAAAGACTGACAGCAAGATGCACCAAATTGGAAGCACGAGTGGCAGAACTCGAAGGGAAAATGAAAAATGCGGTATTCTCAGACTCCAATACTGATGCTAGCGAGAAACAGAATGCCCAGATTGCTAACATTCGCCTTCAACACCGTGGAAGGTCCTTTCTCCAAGATTCGGGTTTGCCAAGGCCAACTGATGAAATAGAACCGAAGAGGCCCCTTAAGAAGAATGTTGATACCGACTCCATTCCATGGCATACCAAAAACTCACTTACCATGAGTAGCGGAAAAGGCATTTCTCCATGGGCTGACTCATTAGGCAAGCTATTCCTCAGATGTAGAGAGGAGGGTATCCTGCAGAGTATCAGGCCATTTGTAGAGTCGGCAAAAGCACAAAAGAACAATTTCTGTAGCTATCATGTGATATTAAGCCATCGGACCAATGATTGTTTTGCTTTAAGAAAGGAGATCCAGAAGCTAGTCGATGATGGGAAACTAGAAACCTCGACCCTCTCTGATAAACAACCAGGGGCAATCAGGGAGACCACCAAGGAAATTTCTCAAGTCTCCCGAGGAGAGGAATATGATGAAGAACTTCAGAGTCTGCTTTGATAAAAGTGGGTTGAGGATGCTGAAGCTGAAAAGGTGACCAATCGGAAAATAATCAGATTCTATGAGATCAATGCCTCTTGGAGATTCCCTTCTTACAAGGGACTCATTTTGTTTGTGGGATGTATTAAATTCATCATGAATGCAATGAGATTTATTTTTGTCTTACTTATGTGATGATTACTTGTCCATGGCATTATGCATGCATTTGACCATCTGAAACAGCATATCCAACACACATAATATCAAAATGCATGACATCATTCTGTGTATTGTGGGGAACCTAAAAGTGAACCTGGTCCTGAACGAACCCTCTCTTGAAAGGTGAGCTTGTGAGATAAATAAAATGATACGATGGTACCACTTCTGCCGAGGCATCTGCTGATTCAACTCAACAATCCTTGAAAGACACTACCAATCCTTCCCCAGAGCTTCAACTTAAAAGGCACACACGATACCCAAACCATTTTGAACCGAAAGCCATCTTTGAAACTCCAAATCCTACCCCAAAAAAAAAAACCTAGAAAGCCCTCCTTGAGGCAAAATCAAACCGAAAAGCCCTCCTTGAGGCAAAATCAAACCGAAAAGCCCTCCTTGAGGCACCCAAACCGAAGAAAGCCCTCCTTGAGGCAAAACCAGATCAAAAGCCCTCCTTGAGGTGCCCAAACCAAGAAAGCCCTCCTAAAGGCAAAACCGAATTAAAAGCCCTCCTTAAGGCAATCACACCAAAAAAAAAAAAAGTCCTCTCGGAGGCAAAATTTGGTCTCGTACCCCAGAAAGTACCCTATACCAAAACCCCAAAAATAAATACCCAAACTTATCCAAAGCACCAACCACCAAGAAATTCAAATGACCTTCACCATCCACCTTATTGTAAAACTCTGAAGCATTCCTTGGTTGTAGTGCATGTATAATTTCGTTTGCATGACATTCCTGTGCACATGATATTACATATGCATTGTTCATCCAAAAAGGCATATTAAGCACACATGCACGAATTTGAATGCAGCAGGAAAACTAAGAGGTGGCTGTGGCTTGGATTTAGTCCCTTCAAAAAAAATCAGTGCAAACGGAAGAATTTCTCTCTCATATGGCAGCTACAGTTAACACGAGAATGACTCACCATCTCAATCTCCATCGCCACCGGATCTTTCGCACCCTTTCTGTGAAAATTTTGAACTTCCCCATTTTCAAACAACTTGTGAAAGATTTGGGCTCTTATATTTTCAAACCCAAAACACTCCCCATCTCGATCTTCAACCATACCTTCAACACCCTTTACCCTCCGTTCAAGTCCAAAGAACAGTCTGCTTATGAGTTCCTTTATTTGCATATGGACTCCAGGATTGGAGGAAATATTGGTTATGCACTCATGAACTTCACCAACAGTGTTGGGATAACCAAGTTTCACAAACCCTTCAACAATCGTGAATGGGAAGACTTGCAAAGCCTGCTGCGCCAATATCCAAAAGAAAGTTGCATTTACCAATCATTTCAAGAACTCAGTCTTCGGCCATAACGGAACTGACTACTTACCGGTGGTTCTTTCTTCTTCTAGGGCCGTACTTTGAAGGATTAAAAGCTGTGTTCATCTTTGAGAGCTGTACTCGAGTTGGAATCTGAGGTGAATTGGAAAAATGCATATAGGGCTAAACTCTTGGAGGATCTAGTGGGTAATCAATTGATGCAGTTTAATGCTCGGCTGTACACTCTGACATATCTTAGCAAAAAAAAAAATCTCCAATGTGGAAAACCGAAAGGACATATTGGTAATTTGAAGGAGCATCAATCAAAACTAGAGCCACACTTTAGATTTTCCCAATGCATCCACATTCATCATGTCGTAGATGTTTTATATTCAATTTTGATGTTCAATATGCATTCGTCATGTCATCGCATGTCAATGTCCACATACGGGTGATAGCACGCAGTGAACGATGTCTGATTCAGTGTTTTATACCCCAAAATACAAACCTCTGACACTAGGGGCAGGTAAAGGCCAAACCACTGGATGTCATCAGTAACAATGTTCTCATGGCTTCTGATGAACATTGTTAAGGTGTGCTTTCCAATCTCAAAACGGATCAATACAAAGAGATCAATTCGGCTGGAATACTCGCACAGGACTCTTGGACCACTCAAAAAAAAAATCACAAAGAGAAAATTTCTGACACGGAAAACCAAGAGGACGTGTTGGTAACAAGAAGAGGGTGATGTCTAAAGTTAGAGTCACTGTTAATTTCTCTATCGTACTCATTATGATGTCGTCGTAATGATATTATGCATGTTTGATATTCTGCTTAGACATTCATATCGCATACATCGTGTCGTTACACATAAACATCCATCAGTAGGTTGTTGCATCCAAGTCCCATAATAATAAAAATGTAGTTTATGTTGTGTGCAGAAAATCCAATAAAAAAAATGTGTGGGAAACAGAGCACTCAATCTAGCTCTCATCCTCTCCCTCATCCTCCTCCTCCTCAGACTCACTCTGATGCGTAGCCCTATAGGTGTCAAAGTCCTCCTGCACCCGAGTCAAATCAGCCTACTCCAGGCCATGTCAGCCCGCACCCGGGGTCAACTCGTGGGTCGTAGCCAAGGCCCGAGCCTCAGAAGCAGCTGCCTGTCTGGCCTGATCCTGGAGCATCTGCACTCGAGTCTGCAAAATAACAATACAAGCTAACATGCATACATACATACATAATCATTCATGCATTGCATGAATCATGCGATAATGCAGGAACTGTAGAATGCTTACCGCTTAGCTGGCATTCTCCAGGACCAGATAAGCCTCCAAGCCCAAATGCTGATAGGCTATATCCTTCACCTAGGACCGAGGGACCTGGAGTATATAGGAGTGTAAAAAAAAAAAAAGATAAAAAAAACTGACATGAGTGGTGTCCGTCGGGGCAAACACCAGCTGCCGCTCACGGTGAATCTGCAGCTCCCTAAAAGCATGGTTGCTGTCTAGCCCTATCAGACTAAAGCCAGTCCTGAGATCCATCATTAGCTGACCCTTCACCACACCAGCAGTCTGAGAAGCGGATAATGCAGTGCTACTAGCATACACAGGATGACTCCTATCCTGAACAGGGGCATACCCACCAGTAGTGGCGGTCTTAGCACCCTCATATGATGGACTAGTCCGCTGAGCAGAACTGGACCCCCTGTGTCTCTTAACCTACAAATAGAAGAATATTAAAAAAAAAACCAAATAAATGAATACCTGACGACTGGGAGGGGCCGCCGGCGCATCACCCTCCACTGGCAATAGACACTGGCGGATGAATACCAGATAATCGCCGTCAACGGTATCAGCACGGTACCCATCCCCGAAACTATCAGGATCCATAGCAGGATTGGCAAAATGAGGCCAAAACAGCGCAAGCAGGAGCGGCGGAGGAACGAGCTGACCAGCAGGGCCGTCCACGTGATCAGAAAGACGGACGCGCTTACCCAGGTACCACTCCTGGGACATGGGGCACTCTAAAACAAACCAGCGGTCGTCAAACCGCACAGATGTCTGCACGAGGAGAGAAATGGTGCCCTGACCACGCCACGGGTGGTGCTGAATCTGTAAAAATACAACCAAAGAAATTCAACACAGGTAAGTAAAGGTTAAATTAAATTTTTCTTACTAATGAGATTTGTTTACTTACCCTCTGCCAGGAACCATCTAATAAACTCAGTCAACCTCCCGCAAGTCGCGGCCCATACCCTGCTACCCCTGCGTCTAGGAGCACAGAACGGTCGGCTGGTCGTCATCCTGAACGTCCCTCAACTCCGGCGGCTCCAGGATGTGGTGCTCGAATGCCCAAATCTGTAATTAATAAAAAATTAAAAAAAAAGAAGAAGGAAAGGATAATACCAGAAGGCCAAACCAGAAACTAAGGATCTCCTGCTGCCTCCCCCTGGCACACAAGTCCAGTCCATAGTATAGCTACCCCAGTGCAGCTCGAGCCCAACCCAAAGTAGGAAAGGCAACCAAATCCACCAGAATCGACAGCAGTGTCATATTACAAGTGCTCTGCCCGGTGGGAAACAGCGTGTAGGACAACAAGATCAGCACGTAAGCCCGAGCACACCGCTCCACGTCCTCCTCGGACAGGTTTGGGCGAGCAGCCCAATAAGCCTCCACCCTAGAGCATAAGATCTTCCCCCTCTTGGGGGTGCAGCCAATCAACCTGCCGATATAAGTTCTTCAGTCCTATATGACTATAAAAGGTAACCAAAAACGCATCTACCCGTATTTATTCTTGATCGAAGGGGCAAAAATTTTTATTTCAAAATTATCGATCAAGGAATAAATACGTTCACCAATTGCACACTACAAACACCATGGCTTTGTATGGTGGGTCATACGCGGCTATCTGGTCTCAAAAGTCATGTTTTTGCTGCGTCCTCCTTATGTGAAAAGGATCATAAGGAACCGATTGGCTCCAAGAGCCGTATTTCCCTGGCGTCTTTCTTATGTGAAAAGGGATCATAAGAAACCGCCTATCTACCAAAAGTCTCATGAAATTAACCCACAAGCCACACACGTGCACACTACTTTTGATCCCGTGTTCTTTATCGTGTACCTAAATCCGTGCAAAGAATCGGACTTTAGCTACACGAGGGGTAGCCTGTGAACACTGAATTTTTCGGGTCTTGAAAAAAAAAAGACCGTTATTACCACGACTGTAAATACAGTCATGGGGATGATTTGGCAGTCGTACGACTGTATGCAATGGAATTTTTCGGCACTCGTGGAGCACCTAAATGCATGAAATGTAATTTTTTTCGGCGCTCGTGGAGCACCTAAGTGAATTTTTTCGAGGCTTGTGGAGCACCTAAATGATAAAATGAAATGAATTTTTTTTTTGGCACTCGTGGATTACCTATATGGAATGAAATGAATTTTTTTAGTGCTCGTGGAGCACCTAAATGATTTAATGAAATGTAATGAATTTTTCGGCACTCGTGGAGCACCTAAATGAATTTTTTCGGCGCTCGTGGAGCACCTAAATGATGAAATGCATGAAATGTAATTTTTCGGCGCTTGTGGAGCACCTAAATGATTTGATGTGTGAAATGAGATTTTTCAGTGCTCGTGGAGCACCTAAATGATTTCCTACTTGGTAGGCGGTGTGATGTGTGTGACCTTTATGGAATTGTTTAAGGTCCACGTGAATGTTTTATGCATGACATGCGTTCCGTATGGCTACAAAAAAAGTCGGTTGATGCTTATCACACTCAAATGATGCACATGAATTAATAATTTTTCACACAATGAAAAGATGCATGGCTGCAAAAATGTGGTTAGAGTAAATGTCACACGAATGATTAATGTATTTTCACGTGAAAAATGCAAGTGGCTGTACAGACGATGTGAGTTAGTATCACACAAATATTTTACGTGTAGTATGTCATGTTCGTGAAGAATGTGGATGATGGCATGTTATGAAGGCACAAGAAACACGTAGCATATAGCACACGAATCTTATTCCTCCAACCTTATTCCCCCAAACGTGGTCAATTTGAGAAAATTCTAACCGAGTCCTAGTCGCACGACTGTTCATATACCTGCGGACAGAATTTCAATTTCATGCAAATTTCATGATTTCTAACTCGTTTTTCCTTTTTTTTTTTTGTTCCTGTGAACTACAGGGGACTCCTAGCATGCATCCTACTCAATCAATTCACCCAGAAAGCAGTAAATCATGCAAATCAAGTCCAAAAATTCAAAAGGAAAAATATTAGAAAACTCCAAATTAAGACTCGAATTCGGGTACCAACCTAAAATGAAGATAAATGGGAACCCATCTCTAGCAAGATAGGGATCTCCATCCTGAAACGGACTCCAAAATGCTCCATGTATCGTGGGTGACCGTACCCGTCAGAAACGCTAATGAAAGGGATATCCTGTGCGTTATCGGGTCTCTGAATCAGGTTATTGGAGAGTTTCCTCACCTTCTTTCCGAACTTCTTCAACATTTTTGCAAATTTTGAGTTTGGGATCGGTTTTTTCTCTGAAGGAAAACTGAAGAAATGAGAAGCGGGAGAGAAAGGGGCAGAAACCGCCCCTTTATTTGCTTCTGCCCGCGAAGTACAGTCGTGCAACTATACTTCATCTACAGTCGTACGACTGTACTTAGCAACACTAAATAACCAATAAAAAACGTCTTTAGTAACAATATCACCCATTCCTACAAGTGATGAAGTTAATTGGAGTCGGTAGCCTGAGCCATTTGTTCCCATTGACATATATTCCTCCACGGTTGGTATGTGTTGTTGGTTGAGCCATTTCGATTGAGTCAACCGTGCCCTCACAATTCTTTTCATCTGAAAAGTTAATTTTTGTTTAATATATTAATCAAGGTTTTATATGTATAATACTATCACTAATTAATGTTTGGGAACATACAGATTCTTTGGCCTAATTGGACCTGTATGATTTTCCTTGGTTTACCACAGTTTCCTCAATTTTAGAATATAAATGTATAACCTTTTTATAAACTTCTTTCATATAGTCTGATAACTCCTCCATCTCACTCAGTTCCACCTGAATTATATTTGTAAGTAGTCTATGTACAATTACATTTGATGCAAAATTTTGAAGAAAATATGATGAATATATATATATGTCAAAGAATCATCATATATAACATATTCAATTTTGTAGATTAAATTTCAAAAATAGCTTTTACTATTTTTAAATATATTTTTTGCATATAAATGCTCCATAAATTTCAAGAGGGTGCATACTGGCTCCAGATTGTACTGAAATTTAACTAATAAAAAAGACTTTCTAAAACATGTTAAAAAACTTTTAAAAAAATTATTTTACCTGAAAGTTTAAATTTATATGTAAAGTTGAAGAAAGCATCCTTTACGACTTGAGCTTAATTGCAAATGCCACATAACACTAAAAATATTTAATATTAATTAGAGTTAATTAATTAAATCATAGTGCTATCTTTTTAATTTAGAAATAAAAACGTAAAAGTATCACTTTGTATTTTGCAAAATTTCCATGTGGTGAATAGTGTCATGCAACTATTTGACCTCAAATAGTAAGTTGATAGGTAGGACTCAATTATAACTTTTATTATTCTCCGCACGTGAATGCCTAAAAGGATAATAAGCCGTAGTATTTTCATTGATTGAGATGAATATATATACAAGGAGAGAAACCCTAATTAGGGTATTACAATTACATAAGGACTCCTAGTCCTATTCTAAACAGGATACATACAATGGAGTTATAATACAATTATAATTCCCTTACACTCCCCCTCAAGTTGAACTGGGAAAGGATTGAACAGTCAACTTGTCACGTAACAAGAGAAAACGAGACTTAGATAGCCCATTAGTCAAGACATCAGTAATTTGATCAATAGAACCAATGAATGATACACAAAGAACCCCTTGGCGTACATGATTACGGACAAAATGGAAATCCACCTCAAGATGCTTGCTGCGATTATGATAAACAGGATTGAGAGTCAAATAAGTAGCACTTAAGTTGTCAAAAAAAAAAAAAAAAAGAGAAGGCACCGGCAACTGAGAAAAACCGATTTTATGAAGAAAGGTTTAAAGCCACTGCGATTCAGAAGTGGCAGATGCAAGCGCACGATACTCAGCCTCCGTCGAAGAACGTGACACAGCCTTTTGTTTCTTCGAAGACCATGATATCACATTGCAGCTGAGATATATAACAAAGCCAGTGGTAGACTTACGGTCATCAAGACAACTAGCCCAATCAGAATCCGAAAATCCATTGAGAGTAATGTGACAAGGGCGCATAAGGAGACCATGGCTAACTGTACCCTGAAGATACTGCAAAATCCGTTTGATCGCACTCCAATGCTCAACTGTGTGTGAGTGCATGTATTGTGAGACCCGATTAACTGTAAAGGAGATATCAGGTCGCATGAATGTCAAGTACTGGAGGCCACCAACAATGGATCGAAAAGGTGTTGAATCCGAAAAGGGCTCACCACCGTTGAGGGTCAATTTTTGACTAGTGTTGATAGGAGAAGAAATAGAACTGCAAGAATACATCTGAGCCTAAGCAAGTAAATCATTCACATATTTAGTCTGATGTAGAAAGAGCCCGTTAGAACACCAATCAGCCTCAATGCCAAGAAAATAGTGGAGACAACCCAAGTTTTTGACAGCAAATTGACTTTGAAGAAAATTGACAACTTGATCCATAAAGGATTGAGAGTTACCTAGAAGTAAGATGTCATCCATATAGATAAGATAGAAGACTTTTACCATTGGACTGGAAAGGAAGTATAAGGAAGCATCAGACTTGGAGTCACAAAAGCCGAATCGCAGTAAAGCAGCTGTAAGACATCGGTGCCATTGTCTAGGTGCTTGTTTGAGGCCATAAAGGGATTTCTTCAGACGACAGACATGATGGGGAAACTGCTTGCTGACAAATCCCGGCGGTTGATTCATGTAGACAATTTCATCCAAGGAACCATGCAAGAAAGCATTAGAAACATCCAGTTGAATAGTAATCCATTTAAAAGTGAGAGCCAATGATAGCAACAATCGGATGGTAGTGGGTTTAACCACTGGGCTATATGTGTCATGAAAATCAATCCCCGGACGTTGATGAAATCCCTTGGCCACTAAACGAGCTTTATAACGATCTATGGTCCCATCTGCTTTTTGTTTAACCCTATAAACCCATTTGCAACCAATTACATTCTGGCTTCTAGTGGCTGGTACAAGATCCCATGTTTTATTTGCTATGAGTGAATCAAATTCTTCTTGAATAGCTTGCTACCATTCAGCCAATTTGACAGCTTGACTGTAACTCGAGGGCTCTATTGCTGTGGAAGGAAAAGTGGAAGCCAAAAAATTGAGTGCTTGACGTGGCTTCACCATTCGTTTACTGCGGGTAACAACAGGACCATAATTTGTATGGGACGATTGTAGAGCACCAGTTGAATATTGCTGGAGATCAACCACAAGAGGAACGCCTGGTTCAGTGGAAGAGGAACAATGAACTATAGAAGTCAGCGGGTTTGATCGGGACTAAAGGTCTGGTTCGGTTTCTGGTTCAGGAGTGAGTTCGAGTTCTGGTTTAGAGGCGTGTTCGGTTACTGGTTCAGATTTGGTTTCTGTTTCAGGTTTCGGGTTTTGGTTCGGTTTCTGGTTCAGATGCGGGTTCAAGGTCGGTTTTTGGGCGCTGGTTCATTGATCACTGGTTCGGTTTCAAGGTAACTAGTATTGCGGTTTTGGGGGCTGGCTTGGTTACAGTTTGTATAGGTTTGGGAATATATGGCAGCGGATCGTGAGGAGATGTTGATATCGACGTCATGGAAGTATCTTGAACATCAGAGAATGGAAACGCTTGTTCATCAAAAAGGACATGGCGTGAGATAAAAATTTTTCCAGAACAAGAATCAAGACATTTATAACCCTTGTGAGTTTTACTGTAGCCCAAGAAGACACATGGAAGAGACCGAGGTTCTAATTTGTGCTTGGTATAGGGACGTAGCCAGGGGTAGCATAAACAACCAAAGACTTTTAGAAAGGTATAATCAGGGTTTTTACCAAAAAGTTTATGAAAAGGATTATCATAAGAGATAGTAGGTGTAAGTAACCGATTAATGTTATGCACAGCACATTCAAAGGCAGCAGTCCAATAACAGAGAGGCATGTGAGAATGATGAAGTAAAGAGAGACCTATTTCAACTACATGTTTGTGTTTCCTCTCAGCCCTACCATTCTGTTCAGGAATATATGGACAAGAAACACGATGAGGTATGCCATTGTCTCTTAGGTATGGTATTAATTTTTGAAACTCTCCCCCCCCCCCCAATCAGACTGAAAAATCTTAATTGGCTTGGCAAAATATTTTTCAACAAGAGTACGGAATTGAACAAATATATCATAAACTTCCGATTTGTTCTTCATGAAATACTACCATGTATATTTGGAATAATGATCAAGGAACAACACATAGTAAGAATAACCATCATAAGATTTTACAGGAGCAGGTCCTCATACATCAGCACAAATTAATTCAAGAGGGGCAGACGAAACCGAATCTGAAATTGGAAAGGGTATTTTATGACTTTTGCTTATGGCACAAGCATTACATAATGAGGCATGTGAAGAAGAAAACTGAATTTTATTTAAATTTAAAGTACGTTTAACAGTTGACAGAGAAGGGTGCCCCAAACGGGCATGCCATATATCTAAACTAGCAAAATTTGCACTAACAGAAGAATTGAATTTGGAATTTAAGCATTATGTGTAAAGTCCTCCGTCACTCCGGCCGCAGAACAAAGTTTCCTTCGATGCCAGATCCTTTATAAGAAAATAATCAGCAAAGAATTCAACAGAAACAGGATTAGAATTGGTTAGTGCAAAAACAGATAACAAATTTTGGTTAGCAGAAGGAACATGAAGAATATTGCGAAATTTAAGAGATAAATTGCCGACTGAGAAAGTATTTGAACCAACATGAGAAATAGGAAGGAATTTACCATTGCCAATCTGAACTTTCTCAGGCCCATTATATTCAGAGTGAAGAGCTAGGTTTTCCATATCTGATGTTAGATGATGAGTGGCCCCGGTATCAACAACCCATTGTTGAGGGTGGGTGGCAGCAACGTTAGATGAGGGAGAGGTTGAGGTGCATTGTCTGTTTCATTTGGGAGAGGGACATAAATCAGCTTTGTGACCAAGACCCCGACAATTATAGCACATTGTATCCTCTGTAGTAGGAGCTGAAGTAGATGTCCTATGTGGCTGGTGAGGCTGCCCGAATTGTTGTTGTTGGCTGAAGCGACCATGGCCCCTTCCTCGGCCAGAATGTCGACCTCCGCCTCGCCCTCGAGTGGAACCAAAGCCACGACCAGCATATTAGGCAGTTGGAGGAATTCCCGATGAGGCACCATTAAATTTAATTTGTCGTTCCTCAGTGAGAAGCAAACCAACAAGTTTAGAGAAGCTGATGGGCTCATTTTTGGTTGCCATAGTACGCATAAAAATATCATAAGGGTCACCCAAACCCATAACAATTGCATCAACCAAATCCTCTTCAGGCAATTGAAAACCCAAAGCACCTAATTGATCACTAATACTTTTGGCGGATTAAACATAAGTAGTGATAAAATCATCACCGCAACGAAGATGAGCCAATTGGTGGCGAAGATTGCAGATTTACGGTCTGGCTCCAACATAATATCTGGCCAGCAAACGATCCCAAACGTCTTTGGTTGTTGCCGAGCCAACGACCTGCGGTAGAAGAGTTTCACTAATGGAATTAAGTAGCCAAGCAAGAACCTGCTAATCCCTATGTTCCCAAGCTAGATATTCAAGCGTTTCTTTGCCTTCTTCATTAAACTGGGTCGAAGGCGTAATCCTGCCATCGACGTACCCTATAAGACCATACCCCTTAAGCATGGGAGTAACAATACTCTTCCAAATCAGAAAATTATTGGCGGATAAGCGATTGTTGGGATGAATAGGGGCGGGAATGGAAGATGAGAAAAGGGGAGCATTGGTTGTAGAATCAGATTGATCGGTAAAGATGTTGGAGGAGGAGTTCAAAGAAGGACTACTGGCCATGACGTCTACGAAATAAAGAGTGAGGAAAAGAAAAAAATATTTCGGCTAGGTTAAAGAATGTTTCGGCTAGGTTAATGAAACCCTAGTGCTCTGATACCATGAAAGGATAATAAGTCGTAGTATTTCCATTGATTGAGATGAATATATATACAAGGAGAGAAACCCTAATTAGGGTATTACAATTACATAAAGACTCCTAGTCCTATTCTAAACATGATACATACAATGGAGTTATAATACAATTATAATTCCCTTACACACTGGACTTGAAGCGTGTATAATACTTGTTTACTATATCATGTGTTGAATTTAATCAACAAATGGAACTGTCTTCGGACCCTTGACCTCTAGGTTTAAGAGGCTTTGATACCGTCTCATGAAACTGTTTGACCCAAAAGCTTAAACTGATAGGTAAGACCTAATTATAGCTTTTATTATTATATCTGACATTCAGAAGGATAATAAAATTTATGGATCCCATAGAAGATTGATTAGTATAAGGAATCACATAAAGATGAATATTGATGAATCAAACCTCTCAATTGCTGTAGTGAAAAGCTCAAGTTCTTGATAAGCACCAAAGTGATAAAAATATCATCAATAGCAATGGTGACTGCAGTGACTTTGGTTAGTAACCTTCTAGCTAGAAGATACTCAGGCTCAAAATGCATCGCCAATGCCCAAAGATAACTCTCCACAACTCTATCCTTCTGGAAAGGTAGCTTGTTTGCAAAGTCTAATTCTGTCCACCACCTAATCACCATTTAATTAAAACAACCTCCATTAATATTCGTATCATATAAGTAACGCTAAACAATTATAATCTCCTTTCATGGTTTGTCAAATACATAAATAAATCTTTGTATTTTACGAATTTACTTTGTATCACCCTGCATTATGTCTTCATCACATTTTGACCTCCTTCCATTTATTACTGTTACGTATATTTTTGACAAAACTAGTCTTGTCCGGTTGATTTTGTAGGATACTCTATAACCAAATTGCATTTTCACTTATTAAAATTTTTGCCCTTTTAAATTGTGGTTGCATTATAAAAATCAACGATAAAATGGTCTTCTCAAGAGGAACTTGAGTCTGAAATTTTTAAAGATATAATATCAATTTTTTCATTATAAATATATGTTATATTAGAAATTTCGAAAGAAAAACAATAATAAAAAATGGAAGGAGGTCATAATATGAAGGATGAGACAAAATACGCAGAAAGGTGTAAATTAGATTTATAAAACATATGAAGATACTGATATATAAAATATTTGATGAACCCATAGAGAAGTCATTAATGTTTACCCTTTAATTTAATTAGTATTTTGTAATCAAACTAATTTTATCAGGTAATTTCGCCTATTTTCTCTTGGTGCTGCTTTTGCAATAAATTGAAATCCAACTTAGGGAAGGATAGTAGAATTTTATTACAGGAAGGAATTCCTTAATAAATTTGGAACTATTTCTTGGGCTCCAATTTTGGTATGCTTAAATAATAGGGTTGATCCAAAGCATGGTTGATTTGATTAGAAAGAGAGGAGCTCAATTGGGTAGCCATGGATTGAAGATGACAAAATAGTAAAAGGAAGTGCTTGATCTGGAATTTCTTCATGAGTTTTTAGATGTGTAGTTTCATACAAGCTTAACATTCCTCTCACGTCATTAATAATTGAATCCTTCCACTTGCTATTGAGAAGTTATAGTGTTCGTCTGGCACATCACTTCGTCCGTGCCAATAAAAAAATAATAACATGTAATTCAATTAATTAATTAATTAATAGTTGATTATTTAAATAAAATTTCAGACCGTACGTAAAATATATTATGTAACATTATTTTATTGTTTTGATCGTAGAGGTAACATGGTACGTTAGACGTATTTTATAATTTCTCTATATATAAAAGGGTATGAGCAGATTACATCTTTACAAAAATTTCTAGTGTGATTTGGAAATCATGCTCCTTACCATTGAATAGTTAATATATGTATATCAGAAGCTAATTAATCTATTACTATTATTATCACATGCGATCCACATTTCTGCAAGAATTCACGAATTAATCTATTATTATTATTATCACATGCAACCCATATTTCGGCCAAGAATTCACGAATTAAATTCTGATAATGTGCGTCAAATGTTGAACGGTGTGGACCAAAATAGACATAACTGTCAGTGATTCAGCATTATTTAAAAACAGTAGTATATATTAATTAACGATGGAACTGAGGTTCAGATTAGGGAGTTCCAGAAAGGAAATGGCACTCGGTTCTATGTAGTTAGTTGAATTAATTTGTTAGAACTTACATAACTAATTGAATTAGTTTTGAAAATGTAAATTTTCTGTCAGTCGTTTATTTAATTTTCTATATAACCAAATTTATTATAAAAAAAGGCTTTATTGCTCATCTTCTTAAAAAGATAATCCATTATTTATCAATTGATTGCAAACAAGTTTAGAACTGTAGCCATATTTAAAAAAAAAACTGCAATGGTATAGAGTACATAGTTTTCTTCTGATTCTTTTCCTTAAAAAAAAATTATTTTCCTTATCCGTATGAATTATGAGATACCTAAAGAGGAAAAATCCCATAAAAAATGTCAGATCTAACTGCAATAAAGTTTTGCAGTAAAAAATCTCAATAAAGAGTAATATCAAAAAGTTGATGGCAAAAAGCATATTTAGCAGTAAAATTATAATATATATATATTTTGTAAATACCTAATATTACAACTTAATATCAGCAAAATCCAGCAACTTTTTTTATTACGGCCTAAAATTATATTAAGTACATATTAATGAGGATTATATTACCACGAAATCTTAAATTTTTCAAATTGCAATCAATTTTCTTTTTTTTTTTTTTTTTTTTTTTTATCACTTTAATGTTATTTACATTTAGAGTGCATCTTTCTGATGGGAAAGGAATGCAAAATAAACCGACTTAAATGAATCTATAAGGAGCATAATCAGCAGAACTACACAAGTAAACAACAGAGAACACCAAGATTTTTACGTGAAAAACACCTCCAACGTGAAAGATAAAAACCATGATACTACTCATGGCTCAAGATAAAAACATCTACTATATTATGACAGTTTTATAGCAAATACAAAACCGAGCAAGTGAACAACAACGAGTTTCACGGTTTCAATGAACAACAACAACAAAATAGATACACCAAATAGATACAACAAGAACAAAAGTTCTAAACTTCCAAACAATATCTTCACCACACAAAATGAAGATAAAGAAGTCAAGAATCAGCTCACCATATTTCAACCCAATCGGGAAAGAACAACCTGTTCAAAAGCCTGAAAGAGATGAAGCAGCTCAAGCTAAAAACTGTAGAAGAGAAATCGCAAACACCCAAAATGAGACCAACAAACGAGGATCTATCAGATGTCCAGAGACTGATCCCACCATTCAGATTATAAAACAAAGTGTCTTCAAACTACAGTTGAAGTTTCAGCCAAATCCAACGGCTAGAAACAAAACTACATGAATAACACAAAAAATTATCGCAAGAAAAGCGTCCAGAAACAACCGTTGCTGCAAACCCAAAAATCTAAACTTATGAACCTTCAAATTCCAATCTAACCGTTCAGAATCAAGAAGTAAAAGTTCCCAATATTCTTGCCAAAAATCAGCACGATTGGACTCCATATGAGCTAACGATCGCTGAAAAAAGATGAAGAGTATAGTTGAAAAACGAGGTTCACAAACACAAAAAAGGATTTTCTCTCTTAATGCTCTCTACACTTTATACAAAACTCTCTCAAATGTTGTTTTGTCTTTGTCTTTCTATATCTCTTACAAGCTACTTCTCCTCACAAGAGCAATATATATCCTAATATGTTATCTCTTAAAGAACATAACTTCCTGATCCCTTCAAACCTTGAAGGATAATAAGACATGGACTTTAAGGGCTTAAAAGTCTCCTCCTGAATCACATAAGTGATCTTTACCTCCTGAACCATACATGAGTCTCTTCCTCTTGAACCACACAAGAGCCTTTACTCCACATAGAAAGAGAACAAAGCCCAACACTTTCTATATTCAGGGTAAGAATGTAGCATAAAAAAAACTAAAAATCATCAACCTCAAACATGAATTGATGACAATAGAGGTTTGAAAGTATCAAGGGTTCAAAAGCTAAAAGAGCATCACAGCATAAGGCCTTGTGAATTGAAGTTTGGATTTTACGCGGAATTGGGCGAACATAGAACTTAAAGCCGCCTCCTTTTTCTAAGATACTAGTTAGATCTCAACATTACACGATTATTAACATACCCAATTGTCCATTGTGGATTCATCTCTAGCAGCACTGGCCAAGTCACCAACAGCTAATTTTAATGATTAGCGCACTATTTAGCAGTTTGAGGCATGTTAAGAGATTATTACCATAACTATTATCATAATTCTTTTTTGGATCTAATGATATCTCGAGGTAATATTATAATTGAAGCCTTCTACACTAAGAGCTATAGAGTTTGAGAGTATGTGCTTGTCTGTAAGCTTCAAACCTAAGAGATATTGATGTGAGATGATGTAAAACCAATTCTTCGACCTTACCTGATAGCTGCCTGTATTTTCTACTTCATTATGTAATGCCTGACTAAATGCTAATTGCTGACCAAGTTGAAGAAAACCAGCTGGTAAATTAATTGTCTTTATATATTTGTACCTTAGATTGGTTTCAAAAGTCAATTGGTCTTGTAGTCTATATCTCTTATTTATAAACCTTGGACATTTTAAAAAACACAACCCTGTCATAATCTATTTGGTCCTATCTAAAAACGGGCTTAGAAATTTCCTCTATTTATATTATCAACTTCTAATTATTGGCTTAAGTGATTGTTAAGAGGGAAATTACCTATTTAATTATGAGCACGTCAAGATATATAAAACCCATCATTTATGTATTCTACACTAGAATATGGTACTTGAAGAATAAATTAAGAATTAATCTTTTAAGACATTGAAAAAATGGAGAATTCAGCACAGGCTTTAATTAACAGCAATTTAGGGACTAGTTTATACTTAGGCATGGCAATCACTACGTTGCTGAAAGAAACAGAGAAAGGATCAAATTTTGTGTTCTCTCCATTGTCATTTAATTCAATGTCGAGCCTTATGGCTGCAGGTGCCACTGGGTCTACTTTACAAAAGCTCCTTTTTTTATGAGCAGAAAGTGTAGAGGAATTGAATTGCTGGGCTTCTCAAATTGCCTCTTGGGTACTATTGTCATCAAATGAAGGACAGGACAGCCTCAACTCAGGCCCAGTTTCATCTTTTGTAAAAGCCTTTTTACGTAAATATTTACATTTTGGCACCATATAACTTTTTTATATACAAAGCAAAAGTTTGCATAAATACATAAAAAACTTTACAAAATTTCAAAAATACCTAAAAAAACTTATTCATGTGATTCTTGCCAAAAAAAAAAAAAAAAGCAAAAAATCATAATTTGCAAAATACCTCATCTACTTTGTCCACGTTTCTCTCTCCTTTTTTTATAATTTTTAATCTAATTTTGCATTTATCTCTCAATCCGTTTATTTTTTTGTCATGCGACTTTAGAAAGTTTTTTTTTTTGTTTTTTTATCTTCGACACAAACTCCATATGTATATACTTTTCCCGACATATTTTTTTCACTAAGGTATAACTAGTTATACCTTTGTATCTTAAGGTATAACTAAGGTATAATCAATGTAATAGTATATCTTAAGGTATAACTAAGGTATAAACACTGTAATAGTATATCTTAAGGTATAACAAATGTATAATCAATGTAATAGTGTATCTTAAGGTATAATTAATGTATAACTAAGGTATAATCAATGTAATAGTGTATCTTAAGGTATAATCACTGTAATAGTTTATCTTAAGGTATAAGTAAGGTATAATCAATATAATAATATATCTTATAAATAAGGAATAACTAAGGTATAATCACTATAATAGTGTATCTTAAGGTATAATTAAGGTATAATCAATGTAATAGTGTATCTTAAGATATAAAAAGTGTATAAATAGTATATAACAATATAATATTTTGTGAAACATTATTCCTGCAGACAACTTAAACTGCATTTTTTGTGACTCTGTGGAGACCCTTGACCACGCTTTATTGCATTGTCATGGTAGCTTTCTTGTTTGGAGATCATTGTTCAAGTGGATTGGTATTTCTGTTGTGGTGCCTTCTTCATTGCTCTCCTTTTTTGAAATCTGGATCGGTCTCTTCGGAAACAGATGGAGGTCTAAATTCGGCTGCTCTCTTTGGCTTATGATTGCTTGGGAACTGTGGATGAAAAGGAACAGAGCAACTTTCTCTATTGCGCACGACGATGATGACATTCTTTTAAAATGTATTAGGAATCTAGTCTTTTACCTCAAATGCTCAGACCGTACTTTTTCTTACACCTTTTCAGATGTGCTCTTGAATCCTCCTCTTTTCTTGATGTAATATCTGAGTTTGTACTTGTGTCCTCTACTCGTGGACTTTTCAATAAATTTTTGGGGCGTCGGTTTAGGAGGTTAGCTTGAGGTGCCAACTTAGTTGGGATGTCTAGCCCCTCCTTAGCCTTTCGCTCTGTTTCTTATAAAAAAAAACAGTGTATAACAATGTATAATTAATGTAATAGTGTATCTTAAGGTATAACTAATGTATAATTAATGTATAACTAAGGTATAATCAATGTAATATTGTATCTTAAGGTATAACAGAGGTATAATCACTGTAATGGTGTATCTTAAGGTATAATTAAGGTATAAGTAAGGTATAATCAATATAATAATGTATCTTAGGGCATAAATAAGGGATAACTAAAGTATAATCACCATAATAGTGTATCTGAGGGCATAAATAAGGTATAACTAAAGTATAATCACCACAATGTATATCTTAAGGTATAATCAATGTATAAGAAGTGTATAATAATGTATAAGCAGTGTATAAAGAGTGTATAACAATGTATAATAAGTGTATAAACAGTATATAACAATGTATAAACAATGTATAATAATATATAAGAAGTGTATAACAATGTATAAGAAGTGCATAAACAGTGTATAACAATGTATAAACAGTGTATAAACAATATATAAAAAGTGTATAAAAAGTGTATAAACAGTGTATGAACAATGTATAAACATTGTATAAACAATGTATAAACAATGTATAATAATATATAAGAAGTGTATAATAATGTATAACAATGTATAAGAGGTGTATAAATAATGTATAACAATGTATAACAGTGTATAAGAAGTGTATAAATAATATATTAATAATGTATAAACAGTATATAACAGTGTAAAAACAGTATATAAACAATGTATAAACAGTGTATAAACAATGCATAACAATATATAAATGTATAACAGTGTATAAGAAGTGTATAACAATGTATAAACAGTGTATGATAATGTATAAGCAGTGTATAACAATGTATAAAAGTGTATAAGAAGTGTATAAACAATGTATAAACAGTGTATAAACAATGCATAAAAATATATAAAGGTATAACAATGTGTAAAAAGTGTATAACAATGTATAATAATGTATAAGCAGTGCATAAAGTGTGCACAACAATGTATAATAAGTATATAAACATATAACATTGTATAAGAAGTGTATAATAATGTATAACAATGTATAAGTAGTGTATAAACAATGTATAAGCAGTGTATAAAAAATGTATAACAGTGTATAAGAAGTGTATAAACAATGTATAAACAGTGTACAACAATATATAAGAAGTGTATGACAATGTATAACAATGTATAAGAAGTGTATAAACAATATATAAACAGTGTATAACAGTGTATAATAATGTATAAGCAGTGTATAAAGAGTGCATAACAATGTATAATAAGTGTATAAACATATAACATTGTATAAGCAGTGTATAAGAATGTATAACAGTATATAAGTAGTGTATAAATAATGTATAAGCAGTGTATAAAAAATATATAACAGTGTATAACAGTGTATAAGAAGTGTATAAACAATGTATAAGCAGTATATAAAAAGTGATTATACATTGTTTACAACAGTGTATAAAAAGTGTATAACAATGTATACACTATTACAGTGATTATACAGTGTATAAACATTATATAATAATATATAAGAAGTGTATAACAATGTATAAAGTGTATAACAATTTATAATAGTGTATAAGAAGTGTATAAACAATATATAAACTGTGTATAACAGTGTACAAGAAGTGTATAAACAATGTATAAACAGTGTATAAACAAAGTATAACAATATATAAGAAGTGTATAACAATGTATAACAGTGTATAAACAATGTATAAATAATGTATAAACAGTGTATAAACAATGTACAAATAGTGTATAAACAATATATAAACAATGTATAACAATATATAAGAAGTGTATAAACAATGTATAATAGTGTACAAGAAGATATCATCTTGGACCAGACAATTCTACAGCATATAGGTTCTCAGTGGAGTCATGGATCCATTCGGAACTCTGGGATGGAGCCAAATCTATCTCTTGCCATACCACCTCTACCCTTTGCCACTTCTCCCATCTTTATGCCAGTCCATCACCTTCAAGCATTCTCACAAGCTCCAGCATCTTAGGCCGTTCCATTAGAGAGCATTGCGTGCACAGCAATGCTACTTGAATTAGTTGTTCAACTTCAGTATCAACATAATTGCTCTGCAGGTCTGGATCAACCAGCATTTCTAGCTTCTTTTCTTTTAGAAGGTCTTTAACCCGCAAAATTCCTATTAGTGAGACGAAAAATGGCAAAGCTCCACACTGTTTAAGAGAAAGTAGAAGCAATAGCACCAGCAAGAAGAAGCTCTAAATTTGTCAGAAGAAAGATGATACTTCACACTCTGGTTCTACTCAATGTCTGTAGACTGCAATGTTAATTAGAATAGATATATAATCTACAAGGCTGAAATAAATTACTGAGTTCAGTTATAATTCGTCAAATTCATAAGGTTGATCAACTATTGGTGCTAAAACTATCCCAAAACGTTCCTTCTCAACGTCAAAAGTAATTAATGGAGGGGCAACCAACATAAACTGTACCAACCCCTTCCCAAATTCTCAACGTCAACATATAACAACCCATCCATCCACTCAAATATTATTTCACATTTTTCATCATATTAAATATGTATAAAATACAATTTTAAATTTTTATAATTAAACTGATCTCAAACATTTTCTTCCAAACAAATCCAGTTCAACTTGATTTTCATTAAAACAATTTATATCGTAGAACTAACTATTGATTACTAGTTATGGAGTAATTTGATGTAATTCGAATGACAATGGTTACAACTTTGACATTGGTGTGATGGAGATTTTGCCCACCATATCACAACAGTCTTTAGATGGGAAATTTCTGAATGGAACTACTGTTTAGATTTAGATTTAGATTTAGATTTAGATATGGATTGTTTATGTCTTGTTGTGTACAGATTTTAATGGAAAACTATGTGAAAAAGGAACCTCCATTTTATTCCTTCTCAACGAATAGAACCCCAGTAATACACAGCCCTTTCAAGCTGTGGAAGGTTAATATACTCACCTTTAACTGGATAATGAAGGTTAATATTACTGTTTTCCCTGCTTTGTTTGGTAGAACAAGTACTTTATTTCCTTTGTCAATTTTAATAAAATGTTTGGAGGATATCCTTTTTTCTATGCTTGAATGTTTTGAAGCCACCACATAATACGTTTTCCATGATTCGTTGTTTTAGACTTTGATTTTATTGGTAAGATGACATTCACATTTGGATAAATAAGAATATACAAGAAAACATCTCAAGCAAGGAAAAATTATCTTAAGTTCTCAGAGCTTTACTAATTTTTTGGTAGCGGACGGAAATGAGTATTAAACATTTAATGGATTGGGAACTGAAGCAGAAACTATAACTTCCTGTTTAGGATCATTGCAAAGACCAGCAAGTAAATCTCGTTAATAAGCAGATGACTCTCAAGCAAACAACAGACAAACAAGGTCTAAATTTCTACATCAATCCCCGAAATTTTTGCAGATTCTATTTCAAATCCTAACACATTCTATATCACTTTCATTTAACAACAATGTCAATGAATTTAACCCATAATCAACAAAGAAGAAGTCTCACAGCCAACAATGATGGGAGGGGGGAAACAAAGAAAAGCTATGGAATTCTTTTACCTGGTAAGCTGAGAACCGTCACAGAGGAAGCCTCACCAACAACAAACCAACACCGACGGTGAAGTCAGCAGCTCCAACAAGTCCTCAATGGTGAAAACAAAGGGTGGAAAATAGTAATATTATACTGACCTGTAACTCGACGGGAGACAGAACAAAGGATCTGTGACGAAACTCTGCAAGATTCTTTTTAATTTCATCCAAAGAAGCCGCACCGCCCGAGGGTTTTGAGATAGAAGGATTAACATTCTCAGGTGCTCTCAAATGAGGAAAATCGGGATTGCTTGATTGTGGATTTCGTTCAATTCCTGAAAATATCATCCACAACTTGAAACAATAACCCAATTCTCCTTGTATATTTTCTTAATTTCTCCACTTGTTCATCTGTTCCTCCCCCAAAACCATTGCCCCTTCACACGCGGCAAGAAAAGGTAGATGGGTAAAGGGAGGTAGGAGAGAACGTAAAAAAAATGGAAAACAACTTCAAAACGTATTTAATAAAAAGATTTTCAAAAGTCACGTATTTATGTAAATAGATTATGGTATGGTATAAAACAAAAACTTTTTTCCATGTAAATATGACAATTTCCCTTTTCTAAATGGTGCTGGGGTTGTTTTACGGGTCAGTTTCAAGCCTTCCGTTGAGCAAGTGGTGAAACATGTTTACCATGCTACAGCCAATAAGGTTGACTATGCACATAAGGTAATGCATGAATTTATACAATGATTCAAATCATTGCGAAGATAATGATTTGGCCCTTTTAATTGACTAAATTTTGACTTTTCCATCCTTGGATTGTATTCTAATGAGATTTTACTCGAGATTTTTTTTTTTTTTTGGGTTTTACTTGTTGTCCTTAATAAATGATACCGTACCATATGCCTTGAACTTTGTTTTTGCCCATGAGTGTGAACATTTATTCCCTAAAATTCAATTTCAAGTCCAACATGGTACATATTAATCAACGCTGAAGGTTGTGTTTGGGACTTGAAGATGCCAATAATACAAATCCACAACAATATTATTAGATTCATTTTACTCAATTTCAATAAAAGAGAGATACTTATAAGTTGATGGGTTTTACATATTATACTAGTGTGAGCGGACGACCTTTTTAGGAAAACGACGGGAACGAGGCGAAGCGAACCAGGGGTTTTCGAAAAACGGGTTTTTGTAATGTTTTGGAAAAAGCGGGTTTGTTTATTTAATATTGGATAAAAACGTTCGTTTATTTTGAAATTCGTTTTATAGAAAACGTTTTCTTGATTTATTACTTAAAGACATCGAAACCTAAATTTCAAGATCAGTGACAGAGTCGCCACCCGGATCAGCTCATCCGGGAGATTCCGGTACAACTCCCTACCTAGCGCAGACTGCTGTATCTAATCCAGAGATTCAGGGTTCGGGGTAACTTACCTACTTAACCTCAAGCTTGTATTCGATTTGTGATTTATAAAGCCATATTTATTCAATTTATTATCTTTCTAACCCCAATTTGTTTATTTTTTATTAGCCCGATGCTCAAGCAAAATGCATAAAATAAATTGCAGGAAATTAAATCATCTACACAAATTATACAAAAGAATAATAAAGGCTGATTATACAACCCAATCGAATAAAATATAAAAAACCCTCGTCCTCACGTTACAAACGCCTAGAGTACACGAGGATCTAAAAATACAATCGCCTAGTTTACACGGAATAGTCTATTAATTACAGGAAAAATAATAAAAATGAAGATAAATGCTGCAAAATAGAGGGTCAGCATAGTATATATTATAAACATAGATAGGACTCAAAACAGGACAGAATTGGGATTTTTAGGAAATGGGGGCATGCATTTAGGGGGTAATCGGGTCGACCCAACTGGTCGAACCGGTTAGACCTGGAAAACAGTTTTGAAACGCCCTATAATTTTTGTGCTGGAAAATCAATTTTTGAAAATCATTTGGCTCGGTTACATGCAAATTTCCATTTTTATGGGCCTGTTATCCCGGAATCCAGGGTTCCGTTCGTGTGGGTTCCTAAACTCAACATCCTTCTAGGGTCCAAAATGCAATAAACACACCAAAAACATTTGTGAAAAATACCATTTTGCACGTTTTCAATATTTTCCAGAGATATTGTAGGATTCGGGGGTCCGTTGATGTTGGACTGTGGATCCGATTCGGATAAAACAACCCCGAAACTTAGAAAATAAACTCGGGAAACACCGAAAACCCCAATATCCGTACATACAGAAATGTGAAAACCAAAATATTACAACATACGGATGGATTTGGGCTGAAGATGATCGCAACAGAATGTTTAAAATGGAAAACGGGTTGTTTTTGGCCGATCGGGACAAATCGGGAATCAGTCCCTGCAGAACAGAGTCGTGTAGCTCTAGTTAGAGCTGTGCGGCTCTGTTCTTGAGAACTAGAGCTGTCCAGCTCTGGTTAGAGCCGTACGACTCTATTCTTGAGAACTAGAGCCGTCCGGCTCTAGTCAGAGCTGCCCGGCCCTGATCAACAGCCAACTTCCAGAAATTTTGTAGGAAAAGGAAGAAAACCACAAGAAATGCAACCAAAACGAGTTTAAGGCCTCTCAGAGTTTACCTTGATATTGTTTTTATGCTTTGAATGGCAAGAAATGGATTGAAAACTTAGAATTTATCTTGGAAGTTCAAGTGGCCGAAAACCGCAACGATCCGAAACAATTCGAAATCAACCCGGAACGATGCCGAATCAATGTGCAAAGGTTAAGGAATTTGTTGTTGATGTTTGGGCATGTGTTTTAGGGTTTGGCTTAGGTGTTTTTGGTCACTTTCTGGATTTTGAAGTCTCGGCCCCCTCTCTTTCTCTTTCTCTGCTTCTTTCTTTTCTTTCCTTTCCTGTCTTCTTTGCTCTCTTTGTCTGAGATTGCAAAAGGTTCCCCTTCTGATTTTATTTTTTTCTATTTATATTCTCCTCTTATATATCATATCTAGCATTTATTAGCCGCCTGACTTTCTGATGTTGCCCATATCTTACTTCTGGCGAGACAAGTTGCTTTATTTTGCAAGGCAACTTGTCTTGCCCACTAGAGCTGTGCGGCTCTAACAAGAGCCGAGGTAAAATTTCAAAAATCCGACGCGCACCATAAACCCTAGAAATCGCTCAGGAGACCTATCCGGGGATTATTGCTGAATTCATATGTTACCTATGGATCACAGATTGCTTGGTTTTCAAGGCATTTAAGACATCTAGGCAATAATCCGGTCACTTTCGTGCATAATTCAAGTCTGTCTGCTCCATAGGTAACATATGAATTCTCATCACAGAGGTCGGGAAAACCTATGCTCATAGGCTGCCCCTCGCGGGACCAAAGTCGGCTCATGGTGGGCTATGAAGCCTAGAACGAGTTTGGTCTTACGACTGAGAACGCGGTGAGAAAGGATGAGGAAACACACTTGATGCCCCTTGTTGGGGGTATAGAGTCATTGTGGTGGAGTGTGCCCGTGGTATCGACTCGCTGTGGTGGAGTGCGCCCGTGATATCGATTCGCTATGGTGGAGTGTGCCCATGATATTGACTCGCTGTGGCGGAGTGTGCCTGTGATATCGACTCGTTGTGGTGGAGCATGCCCTTGGTTTCAACTCACTGTAGTGGAGTGTGCCCGTGGTTTTGACTCGCTGTGGTGGAGTGTGCCCGTGATATCGACTCGTTGTGGTGGAGTGTGCCCGTGGTATCGACTCGCTGTGGTGGAGTGTGCCCATGAAAATTTTTTTTAATTCTTCTCCGTGTGGTGGAGCGACCAGATAAGACTGTTTTCTCTATATGGTGGAGTAGACCGTTGAAGTTGAGTCGAAAGCACATATTTATCCCTTGATTGACAATTTTAGAAACAAAAATTTTTACCCCTTCGATCAAGAATAAATACGGTTGAATTGTTTTTCCCCTAGATACCTGTTAAAGGCAAGAGATTTCTTCAATAGACATTTCTTCCTTACCCATGTGACGACCAAGTTGAAATGGATGTTCTCCCTTTCCCATATGATGAAAAGGTTGAACGAGCTTTGCTGTCCCTCCCAGGTGACAAAGAGCAGCACGAATTGGTGTTTGTTTTTTCCTTCCCCTCCCATGTGACGAAGAGGTCGGATGAAATGTATTGTCCCTCCTATGTGGTGAAGAGGCAGCACGAGCTTAGAGTTCTTCTCCGTGTGTGGAGTTCCCGTGAAGATTGATATAAGATTTTTTAGCCCCCAAAATCTGTTAAAGGTAAGAAATACCCTTCTCAGGATTATATTGGCTTGAACAAAAACTCTGATAATTAGGAAAGCTTTCATACCTGAGATATGTAGGGCTCTGATTTGCAGGCTATGACTCTGAGGGTGCCCCTGGATCAAATCATTTCTGCTTTAGTATAGATCCCAACTTGGGACAACCCAATGATGGTGATGAGTGCCTCAACAAAATTTGATGCAAGAGCGCGTATTTATTCCTTGATCGATAATTTTGGAAACAAAAATTTTTGCCCCTTCGATCAAGAATAAATATGGCTGGATTGTTTTTTGATGCATGTATGCGTGAATGAGTGCATGATTGGAGTGTATACATGTATGTTACATGATGTTATGCCACTATGCTCGGTATCCGTACGAGGTTGGGGAAGGGATTTGTGACTTCCGGTGATCTTCTGTGGGGAATATCTCGGCCGGATGGCCTTATCGGGGACCCTACTGGGGATCTGCCGAGGGACCTTGCTGGGGATCTACTGAGGACCCTGACTTAGTGGGGATTGTCTTAGCTGGTGATGCTACTAGGGATCTGCTGGGGATCCTGACTCATCTAGGTTCCGTGTGTTCTATCCGCCCCTATTGAGATCGACGAATGCTTCTTTTCGGCTTGGGGCATGTTTCCCTATCGCGCTTGTTCAATCTAGTATTCGTTAGACCTTTCTAATCGACTGGCTATTACCCCAAAGTGTTAGCGGTCTCGGCATACCAGAATCATAGACTCGTTGCCTGTTTTGCCAAGGGATGGCCTATTTGTCTAAGTGGGAGGATGAGAATTAGATCTTGTATCCTGTATTACATTCTGCTAGGGATTACACATCCGGACTAGAAATTGCAATTTATAGCAGAAATTCCATTTGCGCTGCCACGGGCTTGGATGCAACGGCCTACTGATGGGTGTTTATATGTAATGGCACGATGCATGCAACATGAACATCTAAGCAGAAAATCAAACATGCCTAATATCATTATGATGACATCAGAATGAATGCAAAAAGGGGAAATCAAGAGTGACTCTACACGTCCTTTCGGTTTTCCATGTCGGAAATTCTCTCCTGGGGATTATTGATTATTGATTTTTTTATGGACTGAAAATTCTGCATGAGTACTCCAATCGAGTAGATTTCTTCGCTCTGGTTTGTCTTAGGATTGAGAAATATGCCTCAATATGTTCGTTGAAAGCTGAGAGAGCATCGTTCTCGATGATGCCTAATGGCTTAGCTTTTACCTGCACCCAGTATTAAGGTTTTGTGTTTGGGTTTAAAACTCTCCACCAGATCTGGTTCACTGTGTACGGCAACCTGTATATGGACATTTATATGCAATGACATGACGTATGTATTGAACATCGAAATAGCATATGAAACATCTATGACATGATAAATGAGAATGCATTAGGAAAATCCAACCCGTGGCTCTGGTTTGATCAATGTCCCTTCATGCCACCAATGTCCTTTCGATTTTCCATATTGGGATTTTTTTTAGGACTCCACTGGGGACATGTTAAAAGCAGGTCACCAAGGTATACAGCCGATCACTGGTGAGTAGTCACTTTTGTTGCAGCTGAAGACTAAGTTCTTGAAATGGTTGGTAAATACAAATTTCCCCTGAATATTGGCATATCAGGTTTTGCAAGTCTTCTTGTTGATGATAGCATCTCATTCATGATTATTGAAAGCTTTATAAAACCTGGTTGCTCCAACACTATTGGTGGAGGATTTCCTCGAGTCTGAAAAGGAATTGGTGTCAATCTCCACCTTCTCCCTATCACCTTTTGCTCGGTGAATCCTTGGTACCGCCCCTTGTTGGGTTGAATGCTACTGATGGATAATCATCCTTTTCACACTCAAATGTTGACCTCTCAAAGTGCCTCACCAGCTCCTCTTTTTCCTAAAGCCTAGCATAGGCTAGAGTGTAGACTTTCTTGGATAAGAAAAGTGGTCACCTCTTATTGTGAACTGCATGCGGAAGTTGGCATGTGGCTTTTGGGCTTGTGAAATTTACAAATGCGTACCCTTTGTTCACTTTGTTTTTGAAATCAAAAGGGAGGTGCAAGAGATCAAAGGCTGACACTGATTTCTCATTAGTACTCTTATTCTCTTTCATGTAGTACTCATCCAGGAGTTCCACCATTAGTTGCTTATGCATGGGTAATCTTCGGCTCAGTTAAAGCAGACTTGTATTCAAATCCACTCTCTGTCATGAAATCAAGGCCTTTCCTATCGTCTGAGGAGGCTAAGCAATTAGTTTGGGAGTTTAGGTTAAAGAGAAGTGGTATAGGATAGAAAAAGAATCCCCAATCTGGTATGGGTTGATGATAAACAAAGACTGATTAAGGCAGTGTTGTAACCACCTACCCCTGTCACCTTTCTGGTGATGAGATGATGAGATATGTAACAGCATTTAGGTTCAATTTCTTGTTAAAAGCCATTGATGGCAGAAAATGAGGTTTCATGGAATCGATTCAAGAGAGGAAATGAAAAGGATGATCCTTCCAGTAGGTATTTGTGCTTTGCATAAACGGAAGGAAAAAGGGGTGTTGAAGGTGTGGAGAAAGGTAGGGAAGAAAAGGGAAATGGCTTTGGGTTTGAAGACAAGAAAGTTCAAATCTTTCATAGGAAGATTGCAAGAATCTGATAATGATGGGAACTGGGATGGTAAGACACTCCAGTGCTAGGTATGGTTATGCATGAGAGAGAGATTCTTCCACCTGCACTGATCCCCCCCTTTTTTTTGTGAAGGACCAAACCCAAGCCATAGCCACCTGTTGGTTTTCCTGTTGTATTCAATATGATTTTTGGATGAACAATGCATGCGAAATGTCATGTACACATGAATGTCACATGAACAAGATAATATATGCACTACAACCAAAAACTGCTTCAGCATTTTACCACAGGATGGGTGATGAAAGTGATGAAAGCCATATTTTGATCCCCCATGGGTTGGAGATTTTGGTGAGTTCGGAATTTTAGTTTTTAGGATTTTGGCATGGGGTACTTCCTTGGGTAATGAATTAGGCTTGAGGCTTCATTTCGAAGTCTGATTTTGAGTTTCAATAATAGCTTTTGGCTTGGAACAACTCAGGTGTTATGTGTGCTATTGAAATTGAAACTTTAGGGCAGGGTCGATATCATCTTGAAAGATTATTGATTTGGATCGGCAGATGACTCGGCGGAGGTGGTGCCATCGCATCACTTATTTGTCTCACAAGCTCACCTTTCAAGAGAGAGTTCGGTCAGAGCCAGATTCACTTTTAGGTTCCCTACAGTATTCAGATTGATGTCATGCATTTTGATATTATGTGCGTTGGACATGTCGTTTCAGATGATCAAATGCATGCATAATGCCATGTACATGCAATCACCATGCAAGTAAGAAGATAACGAAATGCATTGCATCCAAAATGATTTCAATACATGTTACAAACAAAAATGAGTTCCCTACAAGAAGGAAGCCTCTAAGGTATTGATTTCATGGCATCTGATTATTCCCCGACTAGTCATTGTTTTGGCTTCACGGCCATTGCCCCACTCTCTTCAAACCAGACCTTGTAGTTCTTGATCATATTCCTCTTCCCGAGAAGTTTGAGGAATTTCCTCGGTAGTCTTCCTGATTGCCCTTAGTCGCTTATCAGAAGTGGATGGGACCCTCAACTTTCCTTTGTCAATTAGCTTCTGGATCCTTCTTCGTAGAGCAACACATTCATTGGTCCGGTGGCCTACCGTCACATGATAGCTGCAGTAGTTACCCTTTTGTTATGGTGTTGGCCCCACATATGGTCTAACACTTTGTAGTAGACCCATCTTTCTACATGTGGCGAATAGCCTTTTCACCAAGCGAGGCCCGGAGGATGTGATTGTTCCACTATCTTCGGGAGGTGAACTCCGGGTATGTCACGGAATAGGGTTAGCGTTGGCACTGGTGTCATGAGGCCCTTCCAATTCTCCTTCATTGGTCAACCCTAGTGTGCCCAAGTCCTGGTGAGAGGGCCTTCCGAGGTGATGCGTGGCAGATACAAAATAGGGAATGATGTATGCATAAATATGCGATGCAACGTGTACGTGTGTGGATGGTGAGTTGTACATGTGATGTCATGTAATGCCATGTCCTGCTATACTATTCGGAACCAACGAAGTGTATGCAAAGTCAAGATGGGAAACGTGCGGATGCGATGAATGCTGTTGGGGATGATGCATGCTAAAGAAAAGTATGGCGTATAAATATACACCACATGGATAAAATGACACACAAGGGTGTCCACGGGTTGAAGCAAGTAGTACTTGTGAAGGGAGTTGGAATAGGGCATATAACTATGCACCCTGGGGAATGAAATGACACATGGGGTGTCCACGGATCGAAGCAAGTAGTACCTGTGAAGAGATTTGAGATAGGGTGCATAATTATGCCCCTGGGGAAAATGACACACTAGGGTGTCCATAGGTCAAAGCAAGACATTGCTTGCAAAGGAAATAAGATAGGGTGCATAAATATGCCCCTGGGGAAAATGACACACTGGGGTGCACACGAGTCGAAGCAAGACATTGCTTGCGAAGAGATTTGAGATAGGGTGCATAATTATGCCCCTGGGGAAAATGACACACTGAAGTGTCCATGGATCGAAGCAAGACATTACTTGCAAAGAGAGTTAAGATAGGGTGCATAGTTATGCCCCTGGGTAGAATGACACACCGAGGTGTCCACAGATTGAAGCAAGACATTGCTTGCAAAGAAGTTGTATGCTATAAATGCGCGCATGCGTGCGGTGTATGAGCATAACTCTGGTACTTGGGAAGTACCTTCGAATGTATGGATGACATGGAATGAGGAGACATGCTTGGCATGCAGACAACATCTCGATGCTCGTGGAGCACCCTGGGCTTTTATGATATGAAATGAATTCGCGCTTGGCGTGCGAGCAGAGTTCGGCGCTCAGGGAGCACCTAAACGGCTTGATACATGAATGAAATGTGAATATTCATGGTTTAATGATGCTAGGCGGATGGAAACTAGAATGAAAAAATGACTTTGTCCTTTTATTTATTTTGGATGTTTTGCGGAGACCCCAATGCTATGTAAAAGGCAGTGCAAACAGACCGCGTGTGATTCGACACACGGGCAGGGGTCCAGTGCCTTTGGGGCACCTAAATGGATGTCATGAAATGATCATGTGTGGCTGACACATGGACAGAGTTCTTCTGCCTTTGAGGCATCTGCTAGATGTCAGGGAATGGTCAAATGTGTTCCGACACACAGACAAAGTTCTGATGCTTTTGATGCATCCAATATGGAATGATGTTATAGACAAGTCACGTGTAACTTGAGACACGGAAAAAAGTTTGGCGTTCGTGGAACACCTTGCATGATTTGGTAATGTCATGAAATGCCCCTAGATGCGTAGTAACTGGACACTCATGGAGTACCCTGAGTGATTTGATAATGTTATGAGCAATCCGATGTGGATCGCGACATACAGGCGAAACCTAGGTATCCTTATGATACCAATGATGGATGGATGAGATGTTGTGCAATGTTTTTCATGTGAGTACCCACACAAAAATAGTTCTAGGACCGTTGTGGTCTCCTAGTGACCACAGGGGAATGGCCGAGTGCAAACCGAGGCATGGGTAAAACACAGGTGGCTTTGGGACACCTATTATGAAATGAAATGGTCATGATGGAGCATCGTTGGAACATCCTTTATTAGGTGTAATGGAATGAAATGGTGTGAATGCACTTGTCACATAAAATGCAGGTGGCTACAGAAAAATGTGGTCAGGATGCATGACATACAGAATGATGTCGTGCGTGCAAGGAATGAATGCATATGTCATCCAAAGTGTGGGTGGTTACAGAAAGATGTGATTAGGATGCATGACATATGGGATGATGTTGTGCATGCAATGAACGAATGCATGTGTCACAAAAATGAAACATTGTGGCTACACAAAGATGTGGTTAGCACATATGACACACAGGATGATGTTTTGCAGGCTATGTGGAAATGTTAACACATAATGTGTGTTGGGTATGCGAACAAAATATCATGGCTGCACAAAGACGTGGTTAACGTCGATGTCATATAAATGTCGATGCTTTGAAAATGATTGTATAAAAGCATGATTAGAACGACACCAAGATGACAGTGTATGTTTAATGCTTCATGAATGAAAGCGATAATGGGTGTGAGTTCTTTATTTCAGACATTCCAAGAGTGCCCCATGTTATGCAAAAGAAGATGCAAAGGGGTCGTGTGAGCTGACACACGAATGGAGGTTCGGTGCTTTCGGGGCACTTAGTGGAGGTTATGAAATAGTCGCATGTGTGCCAACACACGGATAGAGTTTTGACTCTTCTTGAGGCAAAATGAGATGGTATGAAACGGTCCCATGGAATTCGTTCCTCGGATAGAGTTCTAATGCTTTTGCTGCATCCAATATGAAGTGATGTTGCGAACAGGTCACGTGTATGCCGAGACACATACAGGGGTTCGGCATTCATGGAACACCTTGCATGAGTTAATAATGTTATGATATGTCCCTATATGTGTACTAATCTGGCACCCAGGAAGCACCTCAAATGATTTTACGATGTTATGAAATGGTTCGATATGAACCATAATGCACAAACGGGACTCGGCGTCGCCAAGACACCTATGGTGAATGAATGTGATGTCATGTGACGGCATCATGTGAACTATCACACAGAAGCAAATCTAGGACCATTGTGGTTTACTATTGAATGATATGATATTTTGTGAAATGGCGGAGTGCAATCCGGTGCACAGGCGGAAATTGAGTAGTTTTAGGGTACCCGACATGTCATGGAATGAAATGATCGTGAAGGGCATGCTTGAAACATCCTTTGATTAGGTGGGATAATATGACATGGATGCATATGTCATATGAAAATGCAAATGGCTGCGTGAAAATGTGGTTAAGATGCATGATCCGCAGACCAATGTCGTGTGTGCTTCATGGAAATGTCGCACGTGAGATGTAAATGGCACACGAATAAAATGTCATGGCTGCATGAAAATGCGATTAGTGTCACACATATGTCGGTGTTCGAAAATGGCTGTATAAAGATGTGGCTAGTGTCAATGTCATACAAATGTCGATGTCTTGGAAATGATTATACAAAGACATTATCAGAATGACATATAGATGCTTGCATGCATTTGATGCTTCATGAGTGAAAATGATAACGAATGTGACTTTTTGTTTGGGACGTTCTAAGAATGCCCAATGTCATGCAAAAGAGAATACAAAAGAAATCATGCTTGAGCCGACAAATAGATGGAGATTCAGTGCTTTCGGGGCTCTTAATAGGTGTCGTGAAATGGTCACGTTCACACTATCACATGGACAAAGGTTCGACGCTTTGTGGGTCATAATGAAATGGTCACATGGAAGCCGTTCCACTGACAGAGTTCTAATGCTTTTGGGGCATCTAACATGAAATGATGTTGCAAACAAGTCGCGTGTAAAAAGAGACACGGATGAAGGTTTGGCGTTCATGGAACGCCTTGCATGGCCTAGTAATGATATGATATGCTCCTATGTGTGTAATAATTTGGGCACTCATGGAGCACCTCGAATGAATTATTAATGTCATGAAACAATTCCAATGTGGATTGCGACACATAAGCAATTTTTCATTATAACCGTAATGCCAACGACAAACAGATGTGATGTTATGTCATGTTGTCATGTGACTGCCACACAACACGGACCTACAATCGTTGTGATCTCCTAGTGAATGGCATGGTATAGTGGAATGGCCAAGTGCAAATCGGTGCACAGGTAGACTGCGAGTAGTTTTGTGTACCCAACATAATATGAGATGAGATGATCATGGTTGGCATTCTCAGAACATCCCTTACAAGATGGAATGAAATGAAATGACATAGATGTAAATGTCAGATGAAAATGCAAGTGGCTGCAGAAAAATGTGGTGAGGATGCGTGACACCTGGGATGATGTCATGTATGTTTTATGGAAATGTTGACACACGAGATGTATATATGTATGGCATGCGAACAAAATGTCGTGGCTGCATAAAAATGTGATTAGTATAGCTGTCACACATATGCATACGTGTTAAAGATGGCTGCACGAAGACGTGATTAGTACGAATGACATACATACGCATATGTGTAAAAAGAAAGGCTGTATGAAAACGTGGTTAAAAATGACACCTGGATGATTATGCATGTTGGATGCTTTATGGAAAGGTAAAAAGAAAATCACCACGAAACAAACGTTAGCACACGCCAAAATATGCTCTCCCTTCCAACCTTATTTCTCCTTTCAATTGGTCTCGCATTCTTCCTAGGTGTTGGGTCTCTTTGGCATTAACAGGGGAAACCAAAGGCGCACACTCAATTGTTCAATTTTAGATTTATATTTTGGTAATCCTAGGGGAAATTACTAAGCCATTATATGTGGGCCAAAGTCAAACCAAGGGTCGTACAGGCTCCCATAACAAATAAACACTTCCCCATCGTAAAACTCGATGTAAGGTCATGCGGGGCTATGAGTGGTTTACCCCATCGGGTGTCTCCAATCCTGGTGGTAGAGGTAGTCCACCTTCTTAGGTAAACCAGGGTCTAATCAGTGTATTTGAGGGGTTGAGAAGAATAAAATGTCATGATATGCAAAGATATGAATAGATATGGCATTTATAAATTGATAAACAAATACAAGCGAGGTTATATTTCAATAGTTGCCTAAGTTCCTTAATTTTTTATAAAAAACTTTTAAAGAAACTTTTAGGATCATCCCCAGTAGAGTCACCACTGTGAGCGGACGACCTTTTAGGAAAACGACGGGAACGTGGCAAAGCGAACCGGGGGTTTTCGAAAAATGGGTTTTTGTGGTGTTTTGGAAAAAGCGGGTTTGTTTATTTTATATTGGATAAAAGCATTCGTTTATTTTGAAATTTGTTTTGTAGAAAAAGTTTTCCTAATTTATTACTTAAAGACCTCAAAACCTAAATTTCGAGATCAGTGATAGAGTTGCCACCCGGATCAGCTCATTCGGGAGATTCCGGTACAGGTCCCTACCAAGCGCAGACTGCTGTACCTAATCCAGAGATTCAGGTTTCGGGCAACTTACCTACTTAACCTCAAGCTTGTATTCGATTTTTGATTTATAAAGCCATATTTATTCAATTTATTATCTTTCTAACCCCAATTTGTTTATTTTTTATTAGCCCGATGCTCAAGCAAAATGCATAAAATAAATTGCAGAAAATTAAATCATCCACACAAATTATACAAAAGAATAATAAAGGCCGATTATACAACCCAATCGAATAAAATATAAAAAAAACCCTCGTCCTCACGTTACAAGCGCCTAGAGCACACGAGGATCTAAAAATACAATCGCCTAGTTTACACGGAATAGTCTATTAATTACAGGAAAAATAATAAAAATGAAGATAAATACTACAAAACAGAGGGTCAACACAGTCTATATTATAAACACAGATAGGACTCAAAATAGGATAGAGTTGGGATTTTTAGGAAATGGGGGCATGCATTTAGGGGGTCACCGGGTCGACTCGACCGATCGAACCGGTTAGACCTGCAAAACGGTTTTGAAACGCCCTGTAATTTTTGTACTGGAAAATCAATTTTTGAAAATCATTTGGCTCGGTTACATGCAAATTTTCATTTTTATGGGTCTGTTATCCCGAAATCCAGGGTTCTGTTCGTGTGGGTTCCTAAACTTAACATCCTTCTAGGGTCCAAAATGTAATAAACACACCAAAAACATTTGTGAAAAATACCATTTTGCATATTTTCAATATTTTCCGGGGATATTTTAGGATTCGGGGGTCCATTGATGCTGGACTGTGGATCCGATTCGGATAAAACAACCCCGAAACTCAGAAAATAAACCCTGGAAACACCAAAAACCCCAATATCCTTACGTATAGAAATGTGAAAACTAAAATATTACAATATACGGATGGATTTGGGCCAAAGATGATCACAACATAATGTTTAAAATGGAAAACGGGCTGTTTTCAGCTGATCGGGACAAATCGGGAATCAGTCCCTGTAGAACAGAGCCGTGCGGCTCTATTCTTCAAAACTAGAGCCGCCCGGCCCTGATCAACAGCCAACTTCCAGAAATTTTGCAGGAAAAGGAAGAAAACCACAAGAAATGCAACCAAAACGAGTTTAAGGCCTCTCAGAGTTTACCTTGATGTTGTTGTGATGCTTTGAATGGCAAGAAATGGATTGAGAACTTAGAATTCATCCTGGAAGTTCAAGCGACTGAAAACCGCAACAATCCAAAATAATTCAAAATCAACCCGGAACGATCCTGAATCAATGTGCAAAGGTTAAGGAATTTGTTGTTGATGTTTGGGGATGTGTTTTAGGGTTTGGCTTGGGTGTTTTTGGTCACTTTTTGGCTTTGGAAGTCTCGGCCCCCTCTCTTTCTCTTTCTCTGCTTCTTTCTTTTCTTTTCTTTCCTGTCTTCTTTGCTCTCTTTGTCTGGGATTGCAAAAGGTTCCCCTTCTGATTTGATTTTTTTTCCATTTATATTCTCCTCTCACATATCATATCTAGCATTTATTGGCCGCTTGACTTTCTGATGTTGCCCATATCTTGCTTCTGGCGAGACAAGTTGCTTTGTTTTGCAAGGCAACTTGTCTTGCCCACTAGAGCCGTACGGCTCTAGTTTGAACTAGAGCCGTGTGGCTCTAATAAGAGCCGGGGCAAAATTTTAAAAATCTGACGCGCACCCTAAACCCTAGAAATCACTGGGGAGACCTATCCGGGGGTTTCGGATCGCGGATTGCATGGTTTCAGGGCATTTGAGACACTCTAGGCAACAATCCGGTCGCTTTCGAGTGCAATTCAAGTCCGTCTGCTCTATAGATAACATATGAATTTTCATCACAGAGGCTGGGAAAACCCGTGCTCACAACTAGTTAGTTTGTATATTTTTTAACTTTTGTTATTATCTACAATTTAGTCATTTTCTTAGGATTAATGGTAAAATTAGATTAAATAATAATAAGATATAACAATACTTTTTATCCTATTTTCAAATGGTAAAATATATTAATTCCTATTGCATATTTTTTTCCACATAATTTTAATCTCTCCAATATTAATTAATTGTTGTATTAAATTTTTAATAATTATAGAACTATAGTTTATAGGTGTGTTATCTTCATTAAAAATAAATAAATAATTATTTTAAAAAAAGGCATAAATTTAAGAGTAGAACAATGTAAAATAAAATAAAATGAATTTTTGAAGTGATAAAGAAACAACAATTGTTTATATATAAATTTATTAAAAAAGTAGATTAAGTTGTTTATAAATTTTGTAAAATGTTTGAAATGAAAAATTTAGTGTTGTTGGATTAAAAAACACTTAATCCATAACAACTAAAATGATAATGTTAGGTCAATAATACAAATAATTTTTTAATCTCGCAAATTTTAAATTTGTAACAATAGTGAGTAGTATCGAAATCCACAACAACTGATTATATTATATCCTGAAATTTAGTTGGGATTGAATTAATTTGATGATAAAATAAAACAAAACAGTTACAAAAATTATAAAGTGGGGAAAATATTAAGAAAAATTCCAGCCAAGTTTTATCTCAGTTATCATTCCATTAAATTGTTCATCTCCTACTGCAATGAAATGGTTTTTTTATATATATATAAGTAACGCAGGTTGAAGAAAAGGGGTGGCTAAACATCCCAATTATGTTGGCACCTTTAGGCCCACCGCTTCACAGCAACCCGAAAAAAATTGCATTAAAAGGACCTTAAGGAAAGGTCAAAAATTACAAGAGTAAGAAATCTGGATTTACAATAGTATCTGAAGCTGAAAAACTAAGAGATCTAGATCTAAGTTTAACAAAAGACCAAGATTGATAAATACAACTATAAAGAATGTCTTTTGAATCATGACAATCATCGAAGATCGCCTTGTTTCGTTTCTTCCAAATTTCCTAGCAGATTGACATCCAAAGGGATTGGAAAAAGAACCTGTGACGAGCACTTCTAAAGCAACCAAACCATTAAAGGAAAAAATCCATGGCACTATGAGGAATGGTAAAGCTGATCCCGATCCAAGCAAGTAACTCCGACCAAATTTTATAATTAGTCAAGCAATGCACCAAAGCATGATCTTGCGTCTCAAGCTCAGGACAGAAAGGACACATTAGAACATCCAAAGGCAGAATATGAAAATTGTGGAGAGTTGCCCGACATGGAAGCATGCCGTGAACCAGTAACCACATAAAGAATTTAACTTTTGGAATAGTTGGAGCATGACGGATTGCCAAAAACGGGATTGTTACAGGCGACTGATCCTGGACAACGAGCAGCTATTGAATGAATGAGCTAGACGTGTAAGAGTCTAGGCTGTTAGACTGAAAAACCAAGAGAAATGGTCCTCCTTAGATGAGACAATCGGCGAAAGCATTGCTAGGAGGGACTGCTTTTGCTGCAGGCCAAAAATGCGCAAAGGCGACTCGATTGAGAAAATAATCTGCTCATACACTCGAGACACCGATGCATATTTGTTTGCAGCTAACTCAAACAAAAGAGGAAAAACATCTTTCAAAGGGACGGAACCCAATTAAAGAATCGAACCAGAAATTTATATGTCTACCGTTCTTAAAACCAAAACGCACTCCCTTGATGAATTTGGACCAAATTCTATCATTCTTGACACAAGCAGCAACGATCCCTTTCCATAAAGGAGAAGCAAGGGCATAAAAATTCAAGTTATTCTAGTCAGACATACCTGACCTCTGAACACAAAATCTAAACCAAAGCGAAGAATGGTCCGACGTTTTGGCTTTCCACATCCACTTAAGAAGAAGGCTGGCATTCTTTAGGTATAATTTCTAAATATTAAGACCACCAAGATGGTAAGGGAGGCAAATAGTATCCCAACTTATTTCATTAAAGCCTCTCACCATTGCACTCCCTTTCCAGAGGAAGTTCCTCATGTACCACTCCAATTTATTTGAAATAGCCCCGGGCATTTTAAAAAGCGACATGAGATAAATCGGGATACTACTCAATATGAATTTGATCAGAATGAGCCTGCCCGCATAAGATAAGCAGGAACCTTTCCACATGGATAACTTCATTTCAAAACATTGAATCAAAGGCTCCCAATCTTGACTCCTTAAAGACTTGTAGGTTAAAGGAATACCTAAATATTGGAGAGGGAAGGAAGAAACCTTACACCCAATCCTGGCTGCACAATGAGTCATAAAATCATCATTAACGCCGAATCCAACAAGAGTACTTTTGGTGAAATTTATACGGAGCCTAAAAATGGCTTCGAAACACCAGAGAAGACGGATGAAAGTAGTAATTTCCTCTTCAATAGTCGGGAGGAAACAGATTGTATCGTCTATGAATTGGAGAATAGACAGGGGTTGTAGATCAGTGTCAAAGTGAAAACCCGATTGTAAGCGGACGACCCGTTTTCGACGGGACGCGAGACTTCCTTTCAGAAGAGGCGCCACAATTTTGGGCGAGGCCCTCCCTCGCGTGGGGTTTTTGGATTGGAAATTCGGTTTTTGGAAGATTAATTGTTTCTTAAAAGAATTGAGACCTAAATCTTGATAAAAAAGTATAGGAGTCGCCACCTGGCTCAGCTCAACCGGGAAATTACAGTGTAGCTGAACCAAAGCGGGAACTGCCACACTTTTCAGAGATCTAGGTTCGGACAAGCCCCTTATTTCATGTCTAATCAAAATAAAATGGCCAATGTTCTAATTATGACACTTTAAATTGCTAAAAATTGATTTTTATTGAATAATACATGCGGCGCGCATACATAATAATACAAAAATAAAAGTAAGGAAATAAATATTTAAAAGATTTAGAACCCAATTGAATGGAAAATAAAAACTCTCGGCCTCACAATACAAGCGCCTAGATACACGAGAATCTAAGAAAATATACAATCACCTAAAATACACGAGTTGATCTATTAAATACATAAAAAATAAAAAATAAAAATAAAGAAATTAAAGCTGCAAAACAGATTGTTAGCACAGATATATAGCACACCACACGTAGGACTCATGTTGGACAGAATTGGGAATTTCAGAGTTCGGGGTTATGCATTTGGGGGTAACCGGGTCGGCCCGGTCGGCCGGTCTGGTTAGACCTGGAAAACAGTTTTGAAACGTCCCTTTATTTTTGGTTTTGTGAGAAAATCGGTTTTGAAAACGTTTTTCCGGTTTATTCTAATTTAGCATACGAGGTGGGTCGGTTTTCGGGAGAACCGGGTCTCCATCGTGATTTTGTTCTAAATGCAAAAACACCGAAAAATAAATCTAAGGTCGTGAATGCACACTCCAAAATTCATTTTTGATGATTTTTTATTTTTCAAGATTTTTCTAATTTTTCTGAATTTTCTGATTTTTATGAAATTTTTGGGGTTTTATGAATTTTTTTTTATTTTTAGGGATTTCTGCTTCTGGCCGAGAACTACAGTCGTGCGACTGTGATTACAGTCGTACGACTGTAAACTACAGTCATGCGACTGTAGTCCTACCTTAAGCAGAAATCGCCAAAAAGCTTAAAAAGAAGCACTAAAACTGAGAAAATTAACAACAGTGGTACGACTATAGTTCAAAAGTTCTTTGTGACAAGAACAGTCGTACGACTGTTCTTAATTTTCCAGAAACAGAAGTGTAAAAAGTTGAACAAAAATGCACAAAAATCAAACAAAACACCCAGAAAGCTCAAAAATGAGAAGGATTGAGGTGTATTTACCTATTTGGCGCCGATCCATCGTTGGTATGACCCCTTGCAACGCACCAATCCACGTGTATTTGCTCATTTTCCTTGGTTTGTTAAGGTTGCAAATGAGGTCTAAAAATCCTCCAAAAAGTCACGGATTTGAGCTCGTTTTTGTCCAGAGATGATTTAGATTTCGTGTGTTGATATTAACCTACGATTTCTAATTCATTTTACACTTTAAAGCACTGGATTTGTGAAAGAAAAGATTGAAGAAAAGGATGGGTTTTTGGTTTTTTTTTTTTTTGTTTCCTCTCCCTTCTCTCTTCTTTCTCTCTCTAAATTTTCTTTTTCTAATTTTCTCTGCCAAAAAATCCCTCATTCTATCATTCTGGTCCCTTTTTATTTCTTACTTTTCTGGAAAATCTTGAGCATTAAATGCTCAAGATTTTTCCCAATTTTTAATTCAAAGGGTATGGGTTCTGCAACCTGTCCCCGACATGATAGTCGTACGACTGTAATATGGTTACAGTCGTACGACTCTAACAAAACACCACGACTGTAATTATAGTCGTGGTAATCAAGGCTGCTTTTTTTTTTGAGACCCGAAAAATTTCGTGTTCACACCGATAGTATTCTCAGATCCACAACCTTATCAATTAACTGCTTAAGACCTTCAACTGCTAAGACAAAGAGAAAGGGGGAGAGAGGATCTCTTTGTTTAACACCTTTCCGAAGATAAATTATTTTTATAGGGGTAACCATTCATAAGGATTGAGGTCAACAAATCAGCCTTACAATTATCCATCCATTTATTCCACTTATCACAGAAGTCCATTCTAGCTGAAACAGCATGAAGGTATCTCCACGAAATGCAGTCAAAAGATTTCCAAAAATCAAGCTTGAGGACAAAGGTTGGGTGACGACTAACTCTTAATTGATGCATAATCTCTGAAGCCAGGAAAGAACAATCATGAATATTCCGTCCCTTGACAAAAGCGAATTGACAATCTGAGATTATGAAAGGTAGGACATTCTGTAATCTCCAAGATAACATTTTGGAAATGATCTTGTATATTCCATTAATCAGTGAAATAGGGAAAAAATTTCCCAATTCGCAAGAGCCCACCGTTTTTGGAATAAGTACAGTAAAGGATGTTTTCAAGGCAGAAGGGAGAATCCTGTTCTCATAGAAAGAGTTGACCACTTTCAAAACCTCACCCTTTAAAAAATTCCAGGCTCTCCCATAGAAAAATAAGTTGAAGCCGTCGGGACTTAAGGCTTTATTTTCACGACAGGACTTGATAGCGTCCTAAATTTCTTCTTCTCGGAAAGGAGAAATTAAGTCACAATTCCCCTCCATAGAAACACTTAAAAAGTTCAATGGGTCCAGGTTAAAAGGAATAGAAGAATCCTCCTGAAATAGAGATTTGAAATAGTTGTAAATGTGATCTTTGATAAGGTCTTGGTCTGAAACTGTCTCATGCCCATAAAAGAGGTAAATTCTGAGAGGCTTTAAAACTTGATTCAAATTGATTTGTGGTTGTGTTTTATGTTTTATAATTTTTCTGGAAAACTGTCTGCACAGTTACAGCCACACGGCTGTAATTATAGTCGGACAACTATAATTACAATCGTACGACTGCAATTGTCTTGAACACAGTCGCGCAGCTGTGTATTACAACTGCACGACTGTATTTTTTTGGGCAGCAGTCCAAAAAGCCCATAAATGACCGAATACAGCCGGTTTTCCAGTTTTAAACGATTTTTCATGATTCAATTTGGTCAACTCACATCTGTACACTCTAAAATCGTGGTTTTTGGATTTTCAATAATACGGATGTGAGATTTTAGGGCTTTGATAATTTCTATTCCTGGAATTCGGGATTGTTAAATCCATAATCGGATCCCTGATTCGGTGTTAACGAATCCTCGGATTCCCAGAAGCCCAGAAGTTATCAAAATCCTTTGAAATGAATGATTTTAGAAAACAAAGAAAACCGCTTTCGGGTTTTTCTCATTACAGTCATGCAGATATACCATTACGGTCGTACAACTCTAATTAAAGCCATACGATTGTGATTACAATCGTGCGACTGTAATATACAGTCGCATGGATGTAGTTTAATCTGCACAGCTGTAGTGATAAAGAGAAGGCAGAATAGCGAGACGACCCACATAGACGTCGTCCTGCGATCCCGTCTTCAAATTAAACCATTTTTTATGTGTTTACGGCTTTTGGACCTTAGATGAATGCTAAAAATTAGGAATCTCGCACGAACGAAACCCCGAGTTCCAAGATAACCAACCCACTATATTAAAGAGTTTGCATGAAACTAAGCCATTTAATTTTCTAAAAATATTTTCCAGTATAAAAATCCACAGGATGTTTCAAAACTATTTTCCAGGTTTAGTCGGATCGACTAGCCGAGTCGGCCTGACTATCCCTTAAATGCATGTCCCCGTTCCTTTAATTCCCATTCTGTCTTGCCTAAGTCCTATGTGTGTTTATAATATAATTGTGCTAACCATTTATTTTGCAGCTTTCAATTTTTATTTCTTATGTGATTTATAGATTATCTGGTATTCTAGGCAATTGTAAATTTTCTAGATCCCCGTGTATATTAGGCGCTTGTAACGTGAGGACAAGAGTTTTCTTTTTATTTGACTGGTTGTATAAGTGGCCTTTATTTTTATTCTTTTAAACTGTTTGGGTGTATGATTTATTTATTCTGCAATTTATTCCTGTCATTCGCTTGAGCATGGGTTAAATAAATACAAAACAAAATTGGGTAGAGAAAGATAATAAAATGGATAAAATATGGTAATATAAATCAGAAAATGAATGCAAGCTTGAGGTTGAATAGGTAAGTTGCCTGAACTCTAAATCTCTGGATTAGATAATGTAGTCTACCCTCGATAAGGTGCTATACTGGAATTTCCCGGATGAGCTAATCCGGGTGGTGACTCTGTCACTGATCTTGAAATTTAAGTTTCGAGGTCTTTAAGTTAATAAAATGGGAAAAGGTTTTCTACAAAAGGAATTTCCAAGTAAACCAACGGTTTTCCTAAATCAAGATAATCAAAATCCTGTTTTCCAAAAACTCAAACACATTTTTTCCAAACTTTCCTTTTCCCCGGTTAGCTTCGCCGCGTTCCGCCCACGTTTTAAGGTCGTCCGCTCACAGTCCTTGGTCCAGCATCAAAGAAGAAGGGTAGAGTGGTTCTTCCAGATGGTAAGGTTGGCTCTCTGATTTCTATTCCTTCCAGCTATGATCGTAGCATTGATATAGCAAACACTAACTCCAGAAATTGGAAATCTGTGCCTGCATTGAATTCATCCCCTACTAATGCTAATAATGTGGAGATAGAAGCTAGACGGCAGATTGGGAAATTAATTGGCATTTTCAATGAGCATGATAGCAATATTGTTAAAGATAAAATCGGCAAGCTGATTTCAACCAATTAGCAGTATGGTCACTTTATCCAGGTTTCTTTTTGGTTTTTAATGTCCTTGTCTTTCTCTATTTGGAATTGTAAAAGGGGTTTTCTTAATTCTGTAAAGTAAAGGTTCATGAGGTCTATAATTGGTAGTCAAAAACTACATTTGTTTGGTTTGATTGAATCTAAAGTTGAAACGGTCAGTGATTTTCATATATGAAACTATTGGGGTCATAGTGATTTTGGTTTTATGGTTATTCCTGCCTATCGGTCTTCGGGTGGTATTATTATTTCTTCAAATTCAGCCCTCATCTCATGCTCCCTCTGTGCTTCATCTAATAGATGGGGTCTGGTCCATTGCATTAATCAGGAAATTGATCTATTCATTCTTTTTCTCTGTGCCCCAAACAATTCTAATGACAGAGCCATATTTTGGAGTAGTTTACAGCCTATTATTCGTTCTCATGTGAAGGTGTTAGTTTGTGGCGATTTCAACGAGGTCTTGTATCCGTCTGAAAGGTTTGATGGTTCTCTCTTAGCTTCCATCAGAAATTTCCAAGGGTTTGTGAATCTTTGTGAACTCTATGATATTCCCTTAAATGGGAGGCAGTACACCTGGCATAATGCCCTTTCCTACTCCCGGATTGACTGAGTTTTAGTTAGCTCTAAAGTGTTTAGCTGTTGGCCTTTTCTCTTATATTCCATGGTTGACTCTTCTCTTTCGGATCACCTTTCGATTGTCTTCCACTCAGCCACTAAGCCCAATGGAGGCCCTAAACCATTCTGCTCCCTCAATTACTGGTGGGATAATATGAATTTTTCCCCTTTTGTTAAACACGAATGGGAGTCCATCTGTAACGATGAGCCTAACAGCCCCCTTTCCCACAAATTAAAGCTTCTACGGGGAAAATTGAAAGATTGGAATAAGTCAGTTTTTGGGAACGTTGAGGCAGATATTACCACCTTGGAACAACAGCTTCTGAATGTTACTCCGGATGACGCCCCTCGCCCTCTATCTGAGGATCAACGTCTGTCCTTAGCTATGTTAAGGGCAAAGCTCAGTGAAAAAAAAGACATTGGGTATCCATTCGTCATCAGCAATCTAGAATTAAATGGTCTTTACTTGGGGATAGTAACATGACCTTCTTCCACCGTTCTACTTCTACACAGTTTAAGACCAATAGAATCCTAGGCATTGATTTGGGACATGAGACTGTTTCAGACCAGGAACTTATCAAAGATCTCATTTTCAACTATTTCAAGTCTCTATTTTGGGAAGATTCTTCTATTCCTTTTAACCTGGAATCATTGAACTTTTCAAGTGTATCTGTGGAGGGGAATCGTGAACTTAATTGCTCCTTTCTATGACGAAGAAATTTAGGATGCTACCAAGTCCTCTGGTGAAAATAAAGCCCCTAGTCCCGATGGCTTTAACTTCTTTTCCTATAGGAGAGCCTGGAATTTTATGAAGGATGAGGTTTTGAAAGTGGTCAACTCTTTCTACGAGACTGGGGTTCTCCCTTTTGCTCTAAAAACATCATTTACGGTGCTTATTCCAAAAGTGGCTGGTTCTCGTGAATTGGGAAATTTTCATCCTATTTCACTGATTAACGGAATCTATAAGATCATTTCCAAAATGTTATCTCGGAGACTTCAGAATGTCTTACCTTTCATAATCTCATATTGACAATTTGCTTTTGTCAAGGGGCGGAATATTCATGACTGTTCTTTTCTGGCTTCAGAGATTGTGCATCACTTAAGAGTTAGTCATCGCTCAACCTTTGTCCTCAAGCTTAATTTCCAGAAAGCTTTTGACTATATTTCTTGGAGATACCTTCATGCCATATCAAAAAGAATGGGTTTCAATGATAAGTGGAATAAGTGAATGGATAATTGTAGGGTTGATTTGTCGACCTCAATCCTAGTAAATGGTTCCCCTATAAAACTAATTTATCTCTGGAAAGGTGTCAAACAAGGGGATCCTCTCTCCCCCTTTCTTTTTGTCCTAGCAGTTGAGGGTCTTAAGCAATTAATTGATAAGGCTGTGGACTTGAGAATATTATCGGGTTTTAACTCTGACACTGATCTCCAGCCTCCGTCTATTCTCCAATTTACAGATGACACAATCTATTTCCTCTCGACTGTCGAAGAGGAAATTATTACTTTCATCCATCTTCTCTGGTGCTTTGAAGCCATTTTCGGCCTCCGTATACATTACAACAAAAGTACACTTGTTGGCTTGGGCGTTAGTGATGATTTTACAACTTATTGTGCTGCCAGGATTGGGTGTAAGGTTTCTTCTTTCCCTATTCAATATCTGGGTATTCTTTTAACCTATAAAAATCTGAGAAGTCGGGATTGGGAGCCTTTGATTCAACATTTCGAAATGAAATTATCCATGTGGAAAAGTTCCTATTTATTTTATGCGGGCAGGCTCATTATGGTTAAATCAGTGTTGAGTAGTATTTCGGTTTATCTCATGTCGCTTTTTAAAATGCCTGGGGGTGTTTCTAATAAATTGGAGCGTTATGTGAGGAACTTCCTCTGGAAAGGGAATGCAGCGGTTAGAGGCTTTAATAAAGTAAGTTGGGATATTATTTGCCTCCCCAACCATCTAGGAGGTCTTGATGTTCAGAAATTATACCTGAAGAACGCCAGCCTTCTTTTTAAGTGGATGTGGAAAGCTAGAACGTCGGTTCTTCGCTTTGGTTCAGATTTTGTGTTCAGAGAACAGGTATATCTGACTGGAATATCCTAAACTTTTATGCCCGTTCTTCTCCTTTATGGAAAGGGATTATTGCTGCTTCTGTCAAGTGTGAGCAGACGACGTTTTCGAAGGAATGCGGACTCCTTCTCGGAAGGAACACTAAGATTTCGGGCAAACCCCTCCCTCGCGTGGGGTTTTAATAATAAAAATTGGTTTTTTTAGAAAACTAGATTAATTCATAAAAGAACTGAGACCTAAGTCTCGATGAAGAGCGTAGGAGTCACCACCCGGCTCAGCTTAACCGGGAAATTTACAATGTAGCTGAACCGGACGAACGGCCGCCACACTATCCAGAGATCTAGGTCCGAACAAGTCCCTTATTTTGTATCTAATTAAAATAAAAACAACCAATGTTCATAGATGGTATTTCAAATTCTAAAAGTCTATTTTATTAAAGTAAATCATACAGCGCGCATACACATATAATACAAAATAAAAGTAAAGCAGTAAATTATTAAATGGCTTACAACCCAATCGAACAAAAATAAAAACGCTCATCCTCACTTTTACAATCGCCTAAAATACACGATTTAACTAAAAATTACAATTGCCTAAAATACACGAGTAATTCTATTAAATACAAACAAAATAAAAATAAAAAGCTGTAAAACAGAGGGTTAGCACAATTTACGGTACACCACAAATAGACTTAAACATGACAGAACGGAGAATTTAGAAAATGGGGGCATGCATTTAGGGGGATAACTAGGTTGGCTCGGCTAGCCGGCCCTGTTAGACCTGGAAAATGTTTTGAAACGTCCCTGTATTTTGGTTTTGTGAGAAAATCATTTTTTAAAACATTTTATTTTCCGGTTTAATTTGATTTAACATATGAGGTGGGTCGGTTTTTGGGAGATTCGGGTCTCCGTCGTGGCATTGTTCTAAATGCAAATATACTGAAAGTTAAATCTAAGGTCGTGGATGCACACAACAAAATTCATTTTTGGTGATTTTCTGGTTTTCTGAATTTTTAACAATTTTTAGAAATTTTTAGGGATTATTTTGGAAATTCTGCTTTTTGACGGGCATTACAGTCGTGCGACTGTAATTATGGTCGTACGATTGTAATTACAGTCGTACGACTCTAATTACAGTCGTGCGACTGTAAATCTTTCAATTTTAGGATTTCGCCAAAATTATTCAAAATAAAATTTAAAAGTGGAAGGAAATCAAGAACACTCGTATGACTATATTTACAGTCGTACGACTGTTCCACAACTCAAGAACAGTCACACGATTGTTCTTGATTTCTAGAAACAGAAAATGTAAAAAGTGAACAAAAAAGCACAAAAACACACCAATTCACCCAGAAAGCATGGAAAATAGAGAGAATGAGGAGTGTTTACCTCTTGGGCGCTAATCCACCGTAGGAATGACCCTAGCATCGCACCAATCCACTTAAATTTGCTCTTTTTCTCCTCAAATTGAGGTTGAGAAGTTTGGTTCAAAATCTCCAAAATGCTTAGGAGTCTTAGGGTTTCTAGTCCGAAATTTAATTTGTTTAGAGTGTCAGATTATTAACCTATTGATTTCTAATAGATTTTTAATCCAAACCTTAAGATTTAACAAGAAAAAAAGGAGAAAAAGAATGCTTGAAGTTGCGTGTTTTCCTTTTCTTCCCTTTTTCTGCCAAATCTCTTTCTAAAACTCTCTCTCCAAGTCCAGAAATCAATTGTCAAAAGTCCCCCCTTCCCTTCTCCTTTTTCCCCTTCTTATTGCTGACTTTTCTTTCTTCAGAAATGGGCATTAATTGCCCTGAAATCCTCCTCACTTTCTTATGTCATGGGTATGGTCTTCTACACCTGCTCCAATTGTATAGTCGTACGACTGTAATTTTTACAGTTGCACGATTGTAAATTACAGTCGTGTGACACCGCTGCATTTTTTTTTCTTTTTAAGGATAGAAAATTCCGGCGCTTACATCAAGAATGATAGAATTTGGTCAACTTTCATCAAGGGAGTGCGTTTTGGTTTTAAGAATGTAGACATATCAACTTCTGGTTCGATTCTTGGATGGGTTCCGCCCCTTTGAAGGATGTTTTTCCTCTTTTGTTTAAGATGGCTACAAACAAATCTGCTTCAGTGTCTCGAGTGTATGAGCAGATTTTTTCTCATTCGGGTTGCCCTTTTTGGACGCGCAGACTGCTCATTCTTGGATTGCAGCAACAACAGTCCCTCCTAGCAATCCTTTCGCCGATTGTCTCTTCTAAGGAGGACCATTTTTCTTGGGTTTCACTGACTAACAGCCTAGACTCTTACACGCCTTGCTCTTTCCTTCAACAGTTGTTCGCTGCCCAATTCGCCTGCAGCCATTCCGTTTTTGGAGAGCTGTCAACCTCCAACTATTCCAAAAATCAAATTCTTCATATGGCTGCTAGTTCACGGCGGGCTTCCATCTCGGGCAACTCTCAAAAATTTTCATATTCTGCCTCCTGATGCTGTAACGTGTTATTTCTGCCCCGAGCTTGAGACGCATGATCATGCTTTGATGCATTGCTTGATTAATTATAAAATTTAGACATAGTTACTTGCTTGGATTGGGATCAACTTTACCATTCCTCTTAGTGCCATAGATTTTTTCCTTCAGTGGTCTGGTTGTTTTAGAAGTGCTTGTCACAAGATCTTTTGCCAATCCCTTTGGATGTCAATCTGGTGGGAAATTTGGAAGAGACGAAACAAGGCGATCTTCGATAACTATCATGATTCAAAAGACAATCTCTATAATTGTATTTATCAATCTTGGTCTTTTGTGAAACTTAGATCTAGATCTCTTAGTTTTTTAGCTTCCGATGCTATTGTAAATCCTGACTTCTTACTCTTGTAATTCTTGACCTTTCCTCAAGGTCCTTTTAATGCATTTTTTAGGGTTGCCGTGAAGTGGTGGGCCTAAAGATGCCAACCTAGTTGGAATGTTTAGCCACCCGTTCTCTTCAACCTGTATTACTTATAAAACAAAAAAAGAAAGTGCAAGCTTTACTAATTGATTCTAATCATGGTGAAGCTAGCCTTGAGAGTCACAAAATTATTGCCATAGCTATAGGTATCAATAAAAAATCTGTTACATGTTAGTGTTATAAAGTTGTGAACGTATGTATTTAGTAACAATATATATATATATATATATATATATATATATATATATATATATATATATATATATATGATAACAACTTTTGAATTTTTCTGTTAAATAGACTTTTTGGTACAAAAATTTTTATTGTCAAATCTAACATTAGTGATTGTTTAATTAATATATGACCTGTTTCAATTTCTAACAACAATGGCAACCAAAGTCATTGCAATCGGCATTGTTCTTGATGATATTTCTGTTGCCTTAGATGCCTATCAAGACAATAAACAGTTAAATGTGATTTTTTATTCTCATCAATCTTGCATCTAATGGGGAAATTCTACTATCCTTCTAAGCACCATAGGAAAATTTCACAAATTATATACAAATCGACACTTTTACACTTTTACCAATCATCTCTCGTAAAATGGAAACCTATGCATCATAGTTTTAATTGGTTAAAACCTCCAATGATTTATAAAATGATAGGTTTCTTGCAAAAATTGTACTATATTCCTGGACTGGATTGGTCGACAATCATTGGATTACTGCCACATTAGTAGTTGTACTGACATGGTAGCAATCTAATAGTTCTGGATAAATCGGGTGAGGTAGCACATGATAGAATTTCTCTCTTTTTTGAGATATATATTAAATGAAAAAACTATTAAACATTCACTAATGACATTAATGAAGGAAAAATATTGGCTCAAGAAATGTCTAGATATTACTCAAAATATCTAGTATCCATTTTAGTTCTAGTGATTTCCATCACCGAATAAGATGTGTGGTTTATATTGCTTGCATCACCGACTTATAAGGCTATAAATAAGGCCTTGTTATTCCTTATTATGTGAGCAGATGTAGAGTGTTCAAAATGAGGAATAAAATAAGAAATAAATAATAAAAATAAGTGTTATGTGTAAGAGTGGCAATAATGCATAAAATAATTGTGTAATTGAAATATTTGGTAATAATAAAATAATTATTATTTAATTAGTCCTCCAATATTCTACATTTGGTATCAGAGCAAGCGATCAGGGACCAGCTATCAAGTGCTAGTTCACAATCTAGGATCATGGTGATTTCAAGGTATTGCTGGTGTGTAGTCTGGGACTATGAAAATTATTAGTCTGACTCCAAGCTTGATTAAGAGGAGTTAATCAAGTCCTCATGATAGATATGGAAACATTAGTAAGCACTTTGGAAAAACTTAATAATAATAATAATAATAATAATAATAATAATAATAATAATAATAATAATAATAATAATAATAATAATAATACTTGGAGTATACGTATGCAGTTTTATCTGCTTGGCCAAGATTTGTGGGAGATCGTTGGAGGCAGTGAAAGATCGCCTCCAACAAGTAAAAATGACCTAAAAAAAATGGAAGGTCAAGTGTGGTAAAGCAATGTACGCTTAATTGATATCGATGGAGGATGATTTGCTGTAGCACATTAAGGATGCAAAAACACCAAAGGAAGCATGAGACACTCTTATGGAGTTATTTGTGAGGACAAATGATGCCAAGCTCCAACAACTTGAGAATGAGTTGTTATCGATCTCACAACATAATTTAACAGTGAGTGAGTTCTTTACAAAATTTAAGAATTTATGTAAAGAAATTTCAAAATTGGATCCGAGAATAAAATCACTGAAACAAGAATGCAAAGAATCATAATCCATGGATTGCATCTTGAGTTTAACGCACTCGTGACTGCAACCCGTGAATGGGTTAAAGTGCCAACTTTAAATGAGTTAGAAAATACCTTGGCTAATTAAGAGGCTTTAAACAAGCAAATGTCTAAAGTCTCAATTAAAGATGAAGAGACGGCTCTTTTTAGAAATAAAAAGACCAAGAATTCATTAGATAAGAGATCGAAAAACGGAAGAAGGTTTGAACAAGAAGGTTTGCATAAAAGACAAGAAGGAGGGAGTTGGCATCAAAGGGAAGCTCACCGTGACTGTGATCAAGTAGAAGACAAGGTACAATGATGCAAGAACAGACAATGTTATGTTTGTGGCAAGAAAGGTCACATAGCTCGAGATGGCATATATAAGAAAGCAGAAGGAAATGTCGTCACATCTGCAAACTTTTAAGGTGAAAGTGAAGAAGAGTGGGACCTCTAGGCATCGTGTGAAATTACAAAGTCAATAATATGTGATTCCGCTATGCTCTCCAAAGCTGATGCAAAGCAAGAGAAAGCACTTTCCGCTGTAAGTAATAATTTTATTAATTACAATAAAGATTGGATAGTGGACTTTGGGTGCTCTAACCATATGACCAAAGATATGTTAGTATATGCCTTAGTCCTGAGGCATTATATCTCATTTGAATTATACATTTTGGTTCATGTATAGTGTTATTACCAAAGGCATGATTTGTTTTATTAATTTATTATGCAATTAATAGTAATAAAGTATCTAGGATTGTTTTTGTACTCATGATTGCCGATAACATTCTTCGGACAGTAAGACCATGAGTAGGGAATCAAACACAATTATAAAATACATCCCTAGTCTGTTAGAATCATGGAAACGATAATATCTAATGACTAGCATATGGTCTGATTGTATGGTGGTGTCTTACCCACCATTGGACAAGGTTTGTCAATCAAGGACATAGGTACATTTTAGGTTACATGGTACTAGATCGATCCACTTTGAGAACACCACATGATCCCTATGTCATAGGAGGTTCTCAAGTAGTACTTGTATTGGATCCTTAGACCTGATATTCCTATAGGCCTGGATGTGAGCTCAAATACTTTGACGTACGCCTAACGGGCCTGTAACAAAGTTCCAAGTGTACGTACAGTTGGGTATGTCAGTAACTGTTGTAGGACTAGTAGGAATGTGAAGTAATATGCCACTCAGTTAACTCTGAAAAGATATCACTGACCACTTGAGTGTGGCCACACCCGAGTAAGTGGGATACTTATTCGTGAACTTCAGTCTACTCAGTATCAGAGAATGTCCATGCAACTATAGAGGGTGACATTGTCATGCCTCTTGTAAGACACTGATATCACTAGCAAAGGATGTACAAGTTACTATAGGGCTTATGTCTCGTATAAGATTGATGTCTTCATCTTATTTGGATAGTTGCTATGGATTGCTATAACCCACTTGCAGTTTGTGGGCTCTAAGGTTTTGGGGCGCACTGCCAACATAAGACGAGCCCATAGGATCGCACACAAAGATGTCTGAACGGAAACATCATGGATTTAATATATGTTGGATATATATTATGCAGAGCTTTATGTTAATTATATTTATGGAATTTTGGTAAAGTCAATTAACATAATTTACTTATGGAAAAATTCTTTTTGATCTATTAAATAATTATTTGGAGTAATTTAAATATATTGAAAAATTGTCTTAAGATTTAAATATGAAATATTTTAATTTTAAGACATTGACTAAATAAATTGGGATTTATTTAATTTAATTGATTAGGCTATAATTAGTTAATTATGGTTTTATTATATAGTTACAATGAAATCAAATTAATTTGAACTAAAGCCAATTAAATAAATCAAAGTATAAACCCTAATTTAATTTAGACTAGTTTTATACAAGGAGTATGTAAGGTCCAATTTTCCCAACCCTAACAGTATTCTAACTAGTTATTTTCGGCCACCACCCTAAGAGGGACTAGGGGTTTCGGCCAACAAGGGTTGAGGAGAAGAGCTTTGTTTTCGTCCCGTACTAGCACATTGTTTTGTTCTAGAGACATCTGTGTGCTTGATAATGGAGAGGCTTCACAGTTCAGCAAGCTTTACCATCAATTTCATTATTGCGAAGACGACATATGTATGGAATTGATACTTTATTCTTGTTATTTCATGTTTATTTACATAATCCAAATGACTTGTTCATGGAACGAATTCAAGTGTGAAACAAAATCGCTTCCGCTGCAATTTAAATTTTTGTTTTGTACCGGGAGAATCCCAATAAGATAAAGAAAATAATTAAGCATGACAGAGTATAAAGGGGAGCGAGTTGTCGTCACCCCACACAACTCTAAATTACTAATAACACATGTTGGTAAGACGACGGTTGTGCCATGATATAATGCTAAAGAAGTACAATTGGAGAATGTATTTCATGTGCCCAGGATGAAGAAGAACTTAATATTAGTGTCGCAACTGACATCCTTAGGCAACTTCATGGTGTTCAGTCCTGACGATGTGACAGGCTATAAATGTTTATAGCTGATGAGCAAACCACTTATGGAGGGGCGAAAGTTAGATTCTATCTACATAATGTCGGTATAGACTACCTATGTAGAGAAGACTAGAAAAAACGAGACACATGATTTGAGGCATGTAAGCTTGGGACACGTAAGCTATCACAAGCTAAAGGTGATGATGAAGAAGTCGATGCTTAAAGGACTTCCACAACTCGATGTACGAAAAGATGTAGTATGTGCAAGGGGCCAATTTGGGAAAGCACATCAGCTGCGATATGAAGAATCTCAGTATTGAGCTAAGGAGCTGCTTGAGTTGGTCCACTTCAATGTATTTGGTTGTGTAAAGCAGCCATTAATAAGTGGTTATCAATATATGATCACATTCATTGAGGATTTCTCAAGGTGTGTGTGGGTATACTTTATGAAAAATAAATCAGAAGCTTTTAGCAAGTTTAAAGAGTTCAAAGAGAAGGTCGACGGAACTTGGTCGAAGGATCCAATGCTTTTGTACTGACAATGGAGGCAAGTATACCTCACATGAGTTTTCAAGGTAGAACAAGATCCGACGCCAGTTAACTTGTCATAATACTCCACAACAAAATGGAGTAATAGAAAGGAAGAATATACATCTTATGGAGATATGCCGGAGTATGCTACATGCGAAGAATGTTCCACCTCAAGTTTGGGCAAAATGTATGAAGACGATTGCAGATATCATCAACAGATTACCACAAGCACCACTGGATTTGTTTCACCTTTCGAGAAACTGTGGAATATCAAACCCACTGCAAGTCATTTTTGAGTTTCTAGTTGTGCATGTTATGTCTTTGCACCTGACCATTTGTGCAATAAGTTTGATAAGAAAGCAATAAGGTGTATCGTTGTGGGTTATGATAATCAAAGGAAATGGTGGAAGTGTTGTGATCCCACAACAAGAAAATGTTATATTTCAAGGAATGTAATATTTGATGAGGCTTCATCCTGGTGGTCTCCACATGAAGTAGTTTTACCTGATACAAAAGATATTGAAAAAAAGCTAGGAGAAAGACTTGAAAGAGATAAAGTGACTGAAGAAGTAACTCAAGACAAAGATCCGATGGAAGATACGAGTAGGAGCAAGTCGTCAAAGAAGACCCAATCTCCATGGCATACGGGAGTACATCACCTAACAAACGAAGAAGAGAGACCAAGTCAACTCGAGGATATTATTGACGAGATAAAACAACAAAAGAGCCTAAACCACAAGTGAGGAGGTCAATTAAAAAAAGAAAGAAAATCAAGTCCTAAATATGCTAATTCAGTATTGGTCGGAGGAGCTACGACAAAAGAGTCTACGACGTATGAAAAAGCATTCTTAAGCAAGACGTAAATATGTCGGTTTTGAGGGGGAGTATTAAACATTCACCTCCAACATTAATGAAGGAAAAATATTGGATAAAGAAATATCTAGATATTACATGAAATATCTAGTATTCATTTTAGTTCTACTGATTTTCATCATCAACCAAGATGTGTGGTTTATATTGCTTGTATCACCGACTTATAAGGTAATAAATAAGGCCTTGTTATTCCATATTATGTAAGCAGATGTAGAGCGTCCAAAGTGAGGAATAAAATAAGAAAGAAATAATTAGAAAAAGTGTTAGTGTGTAAGAGTGGCAATGAGGCATAAAATAATTAAATGTGTAATTGAAATATTTGGTAATAATAGAATAATTATTATTTAATTTGTCCTCCTCCAATATTCTACAAAAACTCAACTGTTTTTTTCTCTTTAGGGTAGCTCATAATTCATACTGATAAGGAAACCTTTTTTTTTTTTTTCTTTTTTTTTCTTTTTTTTGATAAATTAAGGAGCGAATTAGAAGAAATCTATTTTGCAGTTTTGCTTTTGCAAAATGGCTGCAGTTTTAAACTTTTGTTCAAACAATTGTTAAATAATGGATTATATATATTTTTTTTTGAAAAGAAACTCGGATTTGACCAAGAAGAAGCTAAGCATCCCAACTAGGTTGGCACCTTTAGAATCCCACAAGGCCAAACCCGAAAAGAAAAATATATAAAAATATATAAAAATAAAGACCTTGAGAAAATGTCAGAATTACAAAAGAAGGTAAGCTGGGTTTACAATGACATCAGAAACTGAAAAGGGAAAATCGCTAGATCTAATCTTAACATTGAACCAAAACAGATAAATACTATCAAACAAAATGTCCGCCGCAGGGAACACGTTCTCAAAAATCTTCCTATTTCTTCTCTTCCAAATATTCCAGCAGATAGTCATCCAAAGAGCTTTACCGAAGTTTTTCTGATTAGTATTGTTAAAACAAGCCATCCATTGTAAGAAAAAATCCGTAGCCTTATTAGGAATAACATAGGAAATGCCCAACCAAGCAAAAAGAACATTCCATATTTTTGAACTTTCTGGACAATGCAAAATAGCGTGATCTTGAGATTCAGCAATGGCACAGAAAGGGCAATTTTCATTCTCATTATATATTTTCTTTTGCGTTAATAATTAATTGGAATAACTAAAGAACATTAACAATACAGCTTCTCTTATAATACTCCTGATGGAAAAATGATTAAGTAAAATGCTTATATAGAAAAGTTTTGTCATTAATATTTATATAGCTAGGCCAGATTTTCAGGTCAATTGAACAAATTTATCAACTTCAGACTAAAAAAATGTCAGTTTCTACAATTCTTGGCAGCTCCAAAGTCATTGGTGGATCTGTAGATTATCATCCCAGCACTTGAGCTGATAATTATCTCTCTTTTACTTCAACCAAATTTCATTTCAACTTTCAAAATTCGGAAAAATATACCCAAATCAAAATGAGAATGAAAATTGTAGCTCCTTTATCTGCAATTAATCCTACCAGCTCTGAAGATTATCGTCCTAGCATTTGGGGTCATCATTTCCTCTGCTGCAATTCTAATGATCAATTTTTGGTAAATGTTTATTCTTTTATACCTTTCTATAGAAATAGGTAATTAACTATTGCAATAAAGTGTTTTTTTTTATAAATAAATTGCCATATATATATACTCATCTTTAATTTATGTAACTATTGCAAAAATAGGTTACAGATGAGGTGATAATTGATAGAGATAGAGATACATGATAAATGTAAATTTCAATTTATGTACATTTGTAATTCTAATCCTAGTAGGAATCCTTGTAGGGTTTGGGTTCCTCTCTTGTATATATACTCTCTTATGTTAATACAACATCAGGTTGCCTCATTGTCATATGTTATCAGAGCCAGAAGAGGAAAAAAAAAACCCTAACCCTACACAATATTTTCCGCCCCCTCTCCTCTAACAGCTCCACCGCCACCTTCCTCCTCCATCCATGGCCGACGTCAACTCCAGCTCCCCTTCCGCCACTGCAACCTCAACGATTTCCGGTGGTCCAAACACATCCCTCTCTTCCTCCATCAGCTTTTCCAATCCGTCCACCTTCATCACAAGCAAACTTAATTCATCCAACTTCGTCTTATGGAAAGCGCAGTTCATAACCATGTTGAGAGGATGCCGGATGTGGCACCACATTGACGAGAATCATCCTATTCCGTCCGAGTTTCTTGAAGATCAAACTCGCAACCCATTATATGATGTATGGGAACAACAAAATCAGCAGGTGCTTAGTTGGATATTTGCATCCATTGACCCCAGTTTGTTGCCGCAAGTCATTGATGCACCCACCGCCATTGAGGCTTGGAACCGCCTCAATAGAGCCTACTCTTTCGGATCCCGATCACAAATCCGTAATTTACGAGCTCAACTTCAGGCCCTCAGTCGTGACAAGACTGAATCCATCACCGCTTACACGCTTCGTGCAAAAGGAATTAAAGATCAATTGGCTTCCTTGGGTTATAGAGTTCAAGATGATGATTTTATTGACTCTATACTTGCTGGTTTGGGTGAAGACTATCGTCTCTTTAACCTCACCCTTGAAACTAAAATGGAACCCATTGTTTTCGAAGATTTACTTGGGCTCCTCTTAACTGAAGAAAGAAATATCGCAAGGCTGAATCAACAACGGAACACAGCCATGGCTGACCAATTGCAGCCAACAGCCATGCTCGCTGCCCGCCATCAGTCCCCCCATCAGCATGGACATGGTCACCGAGGCCGAGGAAGGGGTGGCTAATACCGGGGACGGGGCAGCGGTAGATTTTCTGATCGGGGCAGCAGCTATTCTTCAGACTACAGGGGACAGCAGCAGCAGAATTTCAGCTCCTTTTGGTCTGACTCACGGTCTACTTTCAGGTCCTTTGATCCACAGACAATTACATGCCACAATTGCAAAGGAATTGGACATTATGCCAGGGATTGTTCCTCTCCAAATCTAAGCCGAGACAACACCCAACCTCGCCCATCATCCAACCTTGCCACCAGCCATGCTCCGCCACAATCTTGGGTAGTTGATTCGGGTGCCTCTCATCATATGACCTCCGAATTGGGAAACCTGAATCTCCACTCCGAATATCAAGGACCTGAGGAAGTTACAATTGGTAATGGCTCAAAACTTAAAATCTCTAGAGTCGATCAGTCCTCATTCAAAATTGGGAATGATATCTTTCACATCCGCAATATTTTGCATGTCCCTCATTCTTCTCAAAATTTATTATCTGTTTATGCTTTAACTAACGCTAACCCCGTTTCTGTTGAATTCTTTGCTGACCATTTTTTGATTAAGGATTTGGCAACGGGGAGCATTCGATACAAAGGCCAGAGTGATAATGGACTATACTCCTTATGTGCGGCGGCATTAAAGTTGGACTCCCCCACGGGTTCTTCTTTCCCTTCAGCAAATTTAGCTTCTCTTACTACTTGGCATGATTGTCTAGGACATGCCAACTTTCCTATTGTTAAGCAATTGTTACGTAGGAATAAAATTAGTGTTTCTGATTCTAAACATTCTATGTGCACTTATTGCTCAATTAATAAAAGTCATAAATTACCCTTTGCTTTATCTACGTCTGAGTCCAAAGCTCCCTTAGATTTAATTTGTGCTGACGTTTGGGGGCCAGCACCTACCGTTTCTATTGATGGTTTCTCTTATTATGTCGTGTTCTTAGATCATTATAGCAAATATTCTTGGATTTACTTCTTGAAGCATAAATCTGATGTAGCTCTTGTTTTTAAGCAATTTAAAACACTTTTGGAGAACTATTTTAATAATACCATAAAAGCTTTTCAATCCGATGGGGGGGTGAGTTTATTGCTTTACAACCATTCCTTCGGGAACATGGCATCACACATAAAATCTCTTGTCCTTACACACCCGAACAAAATGGTAGTGCTGAACGAAAACATAGACACATAGTCAAACATGGCCTTGCACTCCTACACCGCGCCCACTTACCTACCAAATTTTGGACATATGCCTTTGATACCGCCACATACTTGATAAATAGACTCCAAACGGCCTCCATTAATTTTTATACTCCCTATCAACGTCTGTTTGGCACACCCCCGGACTACATGCACCTTCGTGTGTTTGGATGCTTATGTTTCCCTTGATTGCGCCCTTACACTAAGAATAAACTTGAACCTCGTTCTAAAGAATGCATTTTTCTTGGCTATAGTAAACTCCACAAGGGTTGTAAATGCTTTGATCCCATTTCTTGCCGCTTGTTTATTTCATGTCATGTCTTGTTTGATGAACAGGTGTTCCCCTATTCCAAGTGGTATGATGATGGGCACTCTTCCTCAGCTACTCAATCGCACCCTGGTTCGCTCACTCTTACCATACCAATACAACCCGCCAACCCAACAGCCCCACCACCACTTCAACCCGCACCGTCACCCAGCCCAGAAACATCAGCAGCCCCAACTTCCACCCAACCCGACCTGTCAACCGAATCCACACCACCAACAGCACCCGCCAACAACCCCACCGACCCGACGCCCCCACCATCCCCTGAAACCGAACCCACAGCACCGTCCTTTACCGCGGATATCACCTCCTATGGACCCCTGTCCTCGGCATCCTTGTCCAATTCCGCTGCACCTGTGGTATCACCGGTGTCCAGTGATCAAATTCCTCTAAGGCGTATTGTCACCAAATCCCAGACTGGTTCTTTAAGACCCAAGGCACTTGTTGGTTCCACACTACCATTGGAACCTTCCACCTTTCGGCAGGCTTACAAATCACAAGCATGGCGTCAGGCCATGACTGAAGAATACAATGCACTCATCAATAATGGCACCTGGGTATTGGTTCCACCAGACAGAACTCAAAATGTGGTTGGTTGCAAATGGGTCTACCATTTAAAGACCAAGGCAGATGGCAGTATTGATCGATACAAAGCACACCTTATGGCCAAAGGCTTTCATCAACGACCTGGTATTGACTACTTTGAGACCTACAGTCCAGTGATCAAACCGGCTACAATCCGACTTCTTCTTGCTATTGCTGTTACTTCAAATTGGATGGTTCATCAACTAGATGTCTCTAATGCTTTTCTTCATGGCTCCTTAGAAGAAGATGTGTACATGTCTCAACCACCCGGGTATGTTGATCCCTCACGACCTGAGTATGTCTGTAAATTACAAAAATCTCTCTATGGTCTCAAGCAGGCTCCTCGAATGTGGCACAAACGGTTGACGGACTCTCTTCGTTCTCTTGGATTTCGGGGCTCCAAATCTGATACAAGCCTCTATTTTATCCATGATGGTGCTTTATTTGTGGTTTGTCTAATTTATGTTGATGATATTCTTCTCATGGGGTCCGATTCCTCCTTCATTGGTAACTTGATCAAGCAATTACAAAGGCAGTTTGCTATTCGGGATCTGGGTCAGTTATCTTACTTTCTGGGGATTGAAGCTTCCTGGCAGCCCTCTGGCCTTTTCCTCTCTCAGTCAAAATATATTGCTGATCTTTTATCCAGATGCAACATGCTTGGCTGTAAAGGCATTTCCACTCCCATGTGTCCTAAAGAACAGCTGAAATTAGGCGATGGTGATCCTCATCCTGATCCTACTAATACAGGGGTGTTCTTGGGAGCTTACAGTATCTTTGTCTCACTCGGCCAGACATTGCATTTCCAGTCAACAAGCTGTCCCAATTCATGCATGCACCAACGGTCTCTCACTGGCAAGCAGTTAAGCGCCTTCTTCGGTATTTAAATCAAACCCACAGCCATGGTTTGCACCTCCACCGAAACTCCAGCCCTATTTTACATGGGTTCACTGATGCTGATTGGGCTGGAAGTCTCGATGACCGAAAGTCCACGATGGGTTATGTTATCTATCTTGGCCGCAATCCCATCTCCTGGAGCTCAAAGAAGCAAAATTCAGTTGCACGGTCCTCTACTAAAGCCGAATATCGTGCATTAGCCACCGGAGCCTCTGAAATTGGTTGGTTACAGATTTTATTGCAAGAAATTGGTTTCTCTATACCCCGTTCTCCTCAACTTTGGTGTGACAACATCTCTGCCACATATCTCACAGTAAATCCCATTTTTCACAATCGGAGCAAACACATTGAGGTAGATTTTTTCTTTGTCCGTGATCGCGTCTCCAAAGGGCTCCTCACTGTTCGATATCTTCCCACATCAGATCAAGTGGCCGACATTCTCACCAAACCCATGCTCAAGGACCGATTTTTATTTCTTCGCAACAATTTGAGCCTTTGTTCTCACCCGGCTCAAATTGCGGGAGGGTGATAGAGATAGAGATATATGATAAATGTAAATTTCAATTTATGTACATTTGTAATTCTAATCCTAGTAGGAATCCTTGTAGGGTTTGGGTTCCTCTCTTTTATATATACTCTCTTATGTTAATACAACATCAGGTTGCCTCATTGTCATAATAATAAGACATGAAAAACTGAAGGAGGAAGTGAGAAGCATGTTGATTAATGGATGTCCTAGGGATTCACAAAAACTGGAAATGATTGATGCAATCCAACGGCTAGGAGTCAATTATCATTTCCAAACTGAGATTGATGAAATCTTAAGAAGCATCATGGACAAAAATAGTAAATTATGTCTTCAAGATGATGATGATGAGGACTTCATTTCTCTTAAGTTCCGGCTTCTTAGACAACATGGTTACAACATTTCATGTGGTATGTATATATCAAATATGTTTTTTTTTTCAATTAAATTATATATATTACGAGCTATTTAGAAAAAATTAATAACTAATAGCTGTTGCTACTTGTGATCGATGATGAAAAATAACAAAAGATGTTTTCAACAAGTTTAAGGATAACAATAGCAAGTTGAAGGGCTCAGTTATTAATGACATGAGAGGAATGTTAAGCTTGTAAGAAACTACACATCTAAGAAGTCATGGAGAAGAAATTCTAGATCAAGCACTTCCTTTTACTATTGGTCATCTTCAATCCATGGCTACCCAATTGAGCTCTTCTCTTTCTCATCAAATCAACCATGCTTTGGATCAACCCTATTACTTAAGCAAACCAAGATTGAAGGCCAAGAAATACTTCCAAATTTATGAAGGAATTGCTTCATGTAATAAAATTCTACTATCATTCGCTAAGTTGGACCAATTTATTGCAAAAGTAGCATCAGGATGAGATAAGCGAAATTATAGGGTAAAATTAGTTTGATTACAAAATACTAATTAAATTAAAGGGTAAACATTAATGACTTCTCTATGGTTTCGTCAAATATATTATAAATCAATATCTGTATGTGTTTTATAAATCTAATTTACACATTTCTGCGCATTTTGTCTCATCGTTCACATTATGATCTCCTTGCATTTGTTATTATTTTTTTCTTCTAAAATTTCTAATATACTATATATTTATGATGAAAAAAATTGATATTACATCTTTAAATATTTCAGACTCAAGTTCCTATTGAAAAGACCCTTTTAACACTGTTTTTTTAATGTAACCACAATTTAAAAGGGCATAGATTTTAATAAGTGAAAATGTAATTTTCTGATAGAGGATTTTCCAAAATAAATCTGACAAGGTAAGTTTTGCCAAAAATATACGTAACACTAATAAATGGAGGAACGTCAAAATATTATGAAGACCAAATGCAGGGAGATATAAACTAAATTCGTAAAATACAAAGATTTATTTATGTATTTGACACACCATGAACGATATTATAGTTGTTTAGCCTTAATTATACGATACAAATATTAATGGAGATTGTTTTAATTAAATGGTGATTAGGTGGTGGAAAGAATTAGACCTTGCAAACAACCTACCTTTCATGAGGGACAGAGTTGTGGAGAGTTTTCTTTGGGCATTAGCGATGCATTTTGAGCCTAACTATCTTCTAGCTAGAAGGCAGCTAAATAAAGATGAATATTGCTAAATAAAGAGGTTTGATTCATCAATATTCATTAATATAATATTTGCTAAATAGCCATTTAATTAAAACAACCTCCATTAATACTTGTATCATATAATTAAGGCAAAACAATTATAATATCGTTCATGGTTTGTCAAATACATAAATAAATCTTTGTATTTTACGAATTTAGTTTATATCCGTGCATTTGGTATTCATTATATTCTGACCTCCCTCCATTTATTAGTGTTACGTATATTTTTGGCAAAACTTACCTTGTCAGGTTTATTTTGGAAAATCCTCTATCACAAAATTACATTTTCACTTATTAAAATCTATGCCCTTTTAAATTGTGGTTACATTAAAAAAACAGTGTTAAAAGGGTCTCTTAAAAGGAACTTGAGTCTGAAATATTTAAAGTTCTAGAATCAATTTTTTTTCATCATATATATATATATATTATATTATATTATATTAGAAATTTTAGAAGACAAAAAAAATAACAAATGTAAGGAGGTCATATTGTGAACGATGAGACAAAATGAGCAGAAATGTGTAAATTAGATTTATAAAACACATACAGATATTGATATATAATATATTTGACGAAACCATAGAGAAGTCATTAATGTTTACCCTTTAATTTAATAAGTATTTTGTAATCAAACTAATTTTCCCCGGTAATTTCGCGTATCTCCTCCTGATGCTGCTTTTGCAATAAATTGAAGTCCAACTTAGCGAAGGATAGTAGAATTTTATTACATGAAGCAATTCCTTCATAAATTTGGAAGTATTTCTTGGCCTCCAATCTTGGTATGCTTAAGTAATAGGGTTGATCCAAAGCATGGTTGATTTGATGAGAAAGAGAAGAACTCAATTAGGTAGCCATGGATTGAAGATGACCAATAGTAAAAGGAAGTGCTTGATCTAGAATTTCTTCTCCATGACTTCTTAGATGTGTAGTTTCACACAAGCTTAACATTCCTCTCACGTCATTAACAATTGAATCCTTTAACTTGTCATTACTATCCTTAAACTTGTTGAAAACATCTTTTTTTAATTTTCATCATCGATCACAAGTAGAAATAGTTATCAATTATCAACTATTTTGAAATAGCTATTGAAAAGAATTATACATAGGGGGCAAAATGAACTTTTTTTGTTCATGTCCTATCAAGCAATTGCTCTTTAACCCTGTCATTTTAAAGTTGTACTTTTGGCCTCTATCTTATACAAAATCATACCCAAAAGGGTATATTTTGATCCAATTGGGTACAATTTTGTATTGGATAGAGGCCAAAAGTGTATCTAAAAGGGTAATTGGTTGATAGAACAAAGGCTAAAAAGTTATTTTTTCAATATATAGGTAAAGAAATTAAGGAAAAGAGAGATCATATATACATACCACACGAAATGTTGTAACCATGTTGCCTAAGAAGCCGGAACTTAAGAGAAATGAAGTATAAGTCCCCATCATCATCATCTTGAAGACATAATTTACTATTTTTGTCCATGATGCTCCTAAAGATTTCATCAATCTCAGTTTGGAAATGATAATTGACTCCTAGCCGTTGGATTACATCAATCATTTCCAGTTTTTGTGAATCCTTAGGACATCCATTAATCAACATTCTTCTCACTTCCTCCTTCAGTTTTTCATGTCTTATTATCACCTCATCTGTCACCTATTTTTGCAATATATAATTATATATTTATATATATATTATATATATAACTAAGTAGGTAATTTTAGAATTGTAAAAAAGAATAAACTTGTACCAAAAATTTATCATTGGAATTGTAGGAGATGAAATGATCACCCCAAATGCTAGGACGAAGATCTTCAAATCCACAACTAACTTCAGAGCTGGTAGGATTAATTGCAGATATTGGAGCTAACATTTTTATTCTCATTTTGATTTGGGTATAATTCCCCGAATTACGAAATTTGAAATTAAATTTGGTTGAAGTTGAAAGAGAAGTATAAGAGAGAAAATTATTACCCCAAGTGTTGGGATGATAATCTACAGATCCACCAATGATTTTGGAGCTGCCCAGAATTGTTGAAACTGACATTTTTTCAGTTTGAAATTGATAAATTTGTTTAAGTGACCTGAAAAGCTGGCCTAGCTAACATATATACACATACGAGAAGTTATTGTGTATGTCTAGTACATCATGTCATCCATGTGTCAAGATAATAATATAATGACAATTCATACATCAATCAATCAATCAATTAATAGTTGATTATTTAAATAAAAATTCTAAACCATATGTAGAAAATATTACGTGACATTATTTTATTGGTTTGGTGTAAAAAAAAATTGTGTATTTAGTATATTCTATAATTTTTCTACACATAAGTAAGAAGTTATGGGCAGACTGCATCGTTACGAAAATTTCTAGTGTGATTTAAAAATCATGGTCCTTACTATTGGATAGTTAATACATGTGCATCAAATATTAAACGTTGTGGACCAAAATAGAAATAACTGTCAGCAGTTCAGCATTAATTAACGATGGAACTGGGGTTCAAATTGGCACACGGTTCTATGTAGTTAGTTGAATACATAACTAATTGAATTAGTAATAAAAATGTAAATTTTCTGTTAGTAGTTTGTTTAATTTTATATATGAGCAAATTTATTATAAAAAAAAGCTGTATTGTTCATCTTCTTAAAAAGATAATCCATTATTTATCAATTGATTGAAAACAAGTTTATTTATCAATGGTATTGACTAAGTAGCTTTCTTCTGATTAGCTCATTGAAAAAAGAAGAGAAATGGCACACGGTTCTATGTAGTTAGTTGAATACATAACTAATTGAATTAGTAATAAAAATGTAAATTTTCTGTTAGTAGTTTGTTTAATTTTATATATGAGCAAATTTATTATAAAAAAAAGCTGTATTGTTCATCTTCTTAAAAAGATAATCCATTATTTATCAATTGATTGAAAACAAGTTTATTTATCAATGGTATTGACTAAGTAGCTTTCTTCTGATTCTTTTCGTTAAGAAAAAAAAAAAAAAAAAAAAAGAAGTTATCTTCCTTATCCGTATGAATTATGAGATACCTAAAGAGAAAAAATATTGCAAGAAATGTTAGATTTAACAGAAAAAAGTTTGCAGGAAAATAACTTTTGCTGTCAAAAATCTCATTAAGAAGTAATATCCAAAAGTTGATGCCAAAAAATATATTTAACAGCTGAATTATATCAAATTTGTATTGCAAATACCTGTTACAACTCAATATCAACAACATGCATCAACATTTTCATCACGGGCTAAAGTTATAACAACAAGTTTTATACTCTTGGCATTTGCTGCTAAATTTTGGATTTCCAGTAATGAAAAGAGTTGCCAGTTTTTTAATTTAATATATATCTCAAGAAATAGAGAAGTTTTATCATTTGCTACCTAACCATATTTATCCAGAACTATTAGATTGCTACCATGTCAGCACAATTGCTGATGTGGCAGCAATCCAATGATTGCAGTCCAATCCAATCTAGGATTATAATAGAATTTCTGTAAAAAGCCGATCGTTTTATAAATCATTAAGGCTTTAACTAATTAAAAGAGGGAGGCATATCATTTCCATTTTATGAGAGATGATTGGTGAAAGTATAAAAGTTTCGATTTGTATATAATTTGTGAAACTTTCCTATGGTGCTTAGAAGGATAGTAGAATTTCTCCGTCCGATGCAAGCTTAAGGAGTATAAAAAATCGCATAAAAATAAATACTAATGAATCAAACCTCTCAATTGCTGCAGTGAAGAGCTCATGTTCTTGATAAGCATCCAAGGCATAAAAAATATCATCAAGACCAATGTCGATTGCAATGAATTTGGTTATCATTGATGTTAGGAATTGACAATAAATTTGTAATTATTAAAGTTATCTTCACAATGATTAGAATCAATTACTAAAGCACATTTAAAGGATCCCAAGATTGGTATATCTTTTCTTTTTCTTTCTTAATTTGCATAAAAGTCCACACGTGAATTGGATGGTAAATCTATTATTATTAAAGCTTTCTTTTTGAATTATTTTGTTATTTTGATCTGGATATGAAATTATGTTGGGAAGGCCATAAAACTATGCGACTCTTTTAAATGAATATCATGTGTTATTTATTTCAACTAATACTGCAGGATTAATATTGCATGCACACAAGAAAGAAAAGCATATTGGTCTCTTCAAATACCACTAATAACACTAGCTAGAAAATGTGTATCTTTTTGAATTATAATTTTGAACGTATCATTTTAGTTGTTATGTGTTAAGTGATTGTTGGGGGTATTTAATATGTGAATTGTGAACAGGGGAATTCAATGATATTAACCGAATTTTTTAATTTAACTTTATAGTAAATCTTTTTCTCTGATACCGTGTGCTGCTGTTTTCATATGTTTTCACATACTTACAATATTTTGACATCAAATTGAAAAAGAAACATATTTTAGCAAAACGTTGACAAGAGATAATTTAACAAGCTGGATGACACTGTGAGAACTTAAGGAAGAAAAGATGAATTGTATTTCTTAGCTTTCAATTACAAAGCAAAATCAAATTACAGAAGGTTGTAGAGAGAGTTATTTATAAAATCCCTAAACCGAGAAAAGGGAAAGTGAAAGAGGAAAATTGGGAAAATTGAAGTTGTTGAAGAGTTTGTTACAACTGTAACTCATTCAACAGAAATATGCCACACCAGCAGGCATATTCCAAGATTCCAAGAGCATATTCATCCCCTTATGCCTTTACCTTCTTGCTGAGTTATACTTAATATCCCCCCTGCACGATGAGAATCATTGAGACCAAAAGAAACCAAACCCAGGCGACAGAAAGCTGGTGCCATTCGATAGTGAGGTAAACCTTTAGTAAATAAATCAGCCAACTGATCTTTTGAAGCAACATGTGGAGTACAAATAAAACCAGCTTCCACACAATCTCGAACCAAATGACAGTCTATCTCTATGTGCTTGGTGCGTTCGTGGAAAACAGGATCCTTTGCAATAGCTATAGCAGCTTCATTATCACAGTATAAAGGAATGGGAAGACTGAGATCAATCTGCAAATCTCGAAGTAGATAGCTCAACCATTTTAGTATCAATCTGCAAATCTCGAAGTAGATAGCTCAACCATTTTAGTTCACAAATAGAGTGCCCATGCTACGATATTCTGCTTCTGCTGAGGAACGACTAACAGTTGATTATTTCTTGGTTTTCCAAGAAATAAGAGATGACCCCAACATAATACAAAAACCAGTGAGAGATTTTCTACTTTGTTTACATGTAGCCCAATCAGAATCACAATAACCCTGAAGTTTAAGATCAGATGTAGCAGAATAAAATAAGCCATAGTTGAGAGTACCTTTGAGATACCGTAAAACATGTAAAGCAGGTTGTAAATGGTGGAGACATGGTTTCTGCATCAATTGACTAAGTTGTTGTGAGATGTGAGAAATATCTGGTCGAGTAAAACCAAGATATAATAACCAGCCTACAATCTTCCTGTATACTCCAGGATCATCAATTGGATCACTGGGATCTGTGAGAACCACTCCTGCAGCAAAAGGGCTAGAAGCCATATTAACGTTCTGATATCCCACATCAATAAGCATATCCAAGATATATTTTGCCTGTGATAACAAAATATCATCTGTGGTGTGAGTAAGCTCTACCCCAAGAAAATAATGTGCCAAGCCCATATCTTTAATAGTATAGAGATTATGCAGATAATCTTTAAAGCCCTGTATCTGCTGAGAGTTTGAGCCATAAATCAATATATCATCTACATAAATGGCTACTATAAGAATCCCTGCTGAATTGCTCTTAGTAAACAAGCATGCATCATGATAAGATCTATCAAAACCAAAATGTTTGAGCTTACTGGTCAACTCCTTATGCCACTGACGCCCAGCTTGTTTGAGGCCATATAATGATTTGGTAAGTTTACAGACTTGACCAGGAACAGGGACAGGGTATCCTTCAGGTGGTTGCAAGTAAATCTCCTCATCAAGGAAACCGTGAAGATAAGCGTTGTTAACATCGATTTGATGTATTTCCCAGTGCCGTGCTGCTACTAAAGCAATGAGTAATCTGACTGTGACAATGCGGGCTACAGGACTGAAACAATCATTGTAATCAATACCAAAACGCTGATTGTATCCCTTGGCGACTAATCGGCTTTAAATTTGTCAACAGCACCAGTAGAAGTATATTTGATCCGGAAAACCCATTTAAAAGCAAGAGCTTTCTTACCAGTAGGGAGTGTAGTCAAGAACCAAGTATGATTGGCTTCTAAAGCATTGAGCTCTTTCTGCATGGCATCCACCCAGCGAGAATCTTGGCTAGCTTCCTTATAATTTTTAGGTGTCTTTTCCTGTATGACATTACTGAGAAAAGCCATCTGATCTGTAGAGATAGAAATGCCAGGCAAAACACTAGAATCAACCACATTAGAAACATAATTAGTAAGCCATTTGGGTTTATGAGATACCCTTGAGGATCGTTGAAGAGGAACCACCGGAGGAAGAGAAGAATTATGAACAGGATTTGCTTGCGACTGCTGCTGTGGTAACACAGATTCCTTGAACTCAAAAGGAAAATAATCTTCCTCAAACTTAACGTCCCAGGATACAACAAAAATTTGAGACTCAGGGTCCCAAATTTTGTACCCCTTTTGTCCTGAAGAAAAACCCATAAAGACACCAGGAAATGCTCGAGGAGCAAATTTATTTTTCTGAGGATGAGTATTAGTATAGAAACACTTGCAACCAAACACATGAAAAACAGAGTATAGCTGTTTAGAATATAGAACAGCATGTGGAGATCTCCATTGTAACAATTTGCTTGGTAGTACATTGATCACAGCTGTGGAAAACATAATAGCCTCTCCCCATAAATCTTTTGGCATTGAAGCTTGAAACAGCACAGCGCGTGCCACATTCAGCAACTAGCGATGCTTGTGTTCTACAATGCCATTTTGTTGTGGTGTGTAAACACAGCTTCTTTGATGCAAAATACACAAATCTTGAAATAGCTTTGTGGTTTTTGAGTTTAAAAACTCACTGCCATTATCAGATCTCATTGCCTGTACTGTTTTATTAAACTGAGTGTAGACCATTTTCAAGAATACTTCTAAGGCATGGGAAACCTGTGATTTGTGTTGTAATAAAATCACCCATGTATATCTAGAATGATCTTCAACAATAGTTAAAAAATATCGACCACCATTTTTAGAAGAAATGAAATAAGGCCCCCAAAGATCTACATGAATTAGCTGAAATATATCTGTAGTAGAAATACAACTTCTGGAAAAAGGAAATCTACTTCGAGTAGCAGCTGGACATACTGAACAAAAAGTATTGTTACACTTGTATTGTATTTCAGGAATATGTGCTAGTGTTCCTGAAGATACATGACCCAATCGTAAATGCCAAATATCTGGCTTATTTGAACAAGTACTCATGACAGTTTGAGCATGGCTATAACAGACAACATTTTGCAAAATATCAGGATTAAAGGAAGTACAATCTAACTTGTATAAGCCTCCAATCTTCCATCCTACTGCCAACAAATCATTTGTTTTTTGATCCTGCAAATAGCAATGATCATTACTAAAAGAAATATGAACATTTCCTTCTTCGAGTAACTTGCCAACAGAAAGTAGATTATACTGAAAATTTGGAACATGAAGCACATGTTTCAGGTTCAATTTTGTGGATAATTTCACATCACCAATATGATTCACAATCTGTTTTGATCCATCAGGCATATAACCACTTGTTTTCCTCCTGTGTTCTGTTTTGTAGTAAATAATGACAAATGAGATGTCATGTGGGAGGGGGCTCCACTATCCACAATCCATTCATCCAAATTCATCTTGTCTGAGGAAAAGGAAAAAGAGATGGAAGAAGACTCACTAGAACTAGAACCAATCTTGTAAGATTTATCTGTTTCAAGAAATCCTGCAGAACCTGTAAAAGCAGAAAAATCAGAATTTTCAACAGGTGTATCATAAACCTGTTTAGACTTGTTAGACTTTTCTCCAGTCAATTTCTCTTTGCCTTTAAATCTTTGATACATCTCCTCAATCATATGAGCCATGTGTTTCTTGCTAAAAAAATTCCTCCTCACTTTCTGTTGTATCTGATTCAGTTTCAACCATGTGTGCCTGAGCCTGTTTCTTCTTAAGCTTCGTATACCACTCGGGATATCCAATTAATTGAAAACAAGATTCTTTTGTATGACCTGGAATATCACAATAAGAACAAACCAAACCTTCCTTGCCATGATCTTCTTTCTTCTTTTTCTTTTGAAAAACCGATCCTGTATTTCTGTTCTTAGAAGAAGGCTTAAATCTGTTATTTTGAGAGTAAGAAAGATTAGCAATCTCTAAATTACTATCCATAGACACTTCATGCTGTTTCTCCACTCTAGTTAACATAGAATATGCCTTGTCTATAGAAGGCAGGGGATCCATCAACAAGATTTGATTTTTAACATGTTCATAGGTATCATTAAGTCCCATGAGAAATTGAATTAAACGATCTTCCTCCTGCAAATCTGAAGTCCTTTGAAAAGCATTGCACAAACAATTTCTTGAAATTCCACAATGACAAACAGGATTTGTCCTTAACAGATTGAGTTCATTCCATAATCTCTTCAGCTTTGTATAATATTGCATTACAGACAAATTATCTTGCTGAAATAGGCTGATATTTCTCTTGATTTGATACAACAAGGGGCCATTGCTATCGCCAAAATGTTGTTCCAGCTCCTTTTACAAATCTCTGGTTGTTTCTGCATACAAGAAATCTTCACACAATTCTTTGGACATCGAATTAAGAATCCAAGAAGAGACTAAACAATTGGTCTTCTCCCATCGATCGTATTCTGGAGTATCCACCTCTGGTATTATGTTATCTTCAAGTATGTACTTCAGTTTCTCTTTAGCCGTTAAAGCTCTTTTAATGGCTCGACTGGATGGCAAGTAATTCTTCCCTGTTAATACAGCATTCACAAGTGACATTCCCAGATTTTCTAGTGGATGAATCAGCATGGTGCGATTTTCTTTCTCGCCATTATTGCTGCTCTCCATAACTGGTGGTGCTTCCTGTGCTCGCTCTTCATTTCGAAATGCCTCTTCCTCATGAAAAACTTCATAGCGGTTCGTCCTCCTCACCATAGCTCTGATACCATGTGAGAACTTAAGGAAGAAAAGATGAATTGTATTTCTTAGCTTTCAATTACAAAGCAAAATCAATTACAGAAGGTTGTAGAGAGAGTTATTTATAAAATCCCTAAACCGAGAAAAGGGAAAGTGAAAAAGGAAAATTGGGAAAATTGAAGTTGTTGAAGAGTTTGTTACTGCTGTAACTCATTCAACAGAAATATGCCACATCAGCAAGCATATTCCAAGATTCCAAGAGCATCTTCATCCCCTTATGCCTTTACCTTCTTGCTGAGTTATACTTAATAGACACCTCTTTATGCCACTGTCTCTCTGATTGTTTAAGTCCATATAAGGACTTAACAAGCTTGCATACTTGTACTGTACCAACCTTATGATACCCCTTGCATTAGGTAAATGTCTTCTTCCAAATGACCATTTGGATAAGCATTTTTTATATCTATTTAATGTATTGGCCAATGCTTAGCTACACCAATAGCCAAAAATAGCTTAACTGTGACTGATCTTGCAACAAAACTAAAACTCTCAGAATAATTAATCCCCAACACTTGATTATACCCTTTAGCTACTAGTCTTTTTTTTGTATCTATCAACTTCACCATTCTACTCGTATTTTACCCTGTAAATCCACTTAGCTATAAGGTCCCCAAAGATGTAAATGCAACAAAGTAAATGCTTTAGTAGTTGTTATTGAACTTCTCTAAAACTGAAATCTATATTGTTTTACAGCAGGATAAATGATAAGAGAAAATATTTCAATGTTTGACAGCCTAAAAAGACCTAAATTGAATTGCTTTCAAGCTATTTTTGACTCTAAATGACCTTATTTAAGGGTAATTATAACTTATTGCTTGAATTTTCCCTCTTGTAGACATTTATGGGAAATTTAGGAGTGATTTACTCAAAGCGTATCTGCCCAAAGCATCTAAAGAAGCGGAGCAATCCTCTCAACCTAAGGTAAAGCAGCTTTTACCAAAAATAGGATAAAACAGTTTGTCATTTCTGGAAAGTTGCATTCTTAAAGCAAGTCACCCAAATCTGATTGGCTGAGGTTGGAGATAGTTCAAAAAGTCCCTTTTTATATTTTCTGTAATTTGAGAACTCTTAGATCAGGTGTCCTTGATGGACACATGTAGGGCTTTGATCTCTTTTAGTTAGTTGCCCTAATTTTATTGTGGAGTTGTATTTATGCTCTTTTTCTCTGAGCTTGAAGACGTTCTAGTACTCTAGTTCTGTACTTCATCTTCTTCTCTTCTTAAATCTTAGTTTTAGTAGTAATTAGTGTAGTTGTTCTTTTGTGCCTTCCATGGCAGAAGTTGTTCTAACCATGGAGGAGTAATTAATTGGTGTAAGCTAGCTATGGTTGGTCTCGGTAAGTTTTTCTGATTAATCTAAGGCATATTTCAATTAATGCATGTCCTTCATATGTTGTTTTGATGAATGAACCTAGCTAACTCATTAATAGTATGTTAAATGCAATGAAAGCTAGTTTAATGCATGGAAATGCATGAATTGACACTTATGACTACTTAGTAATGGCTCTGAGTTATATGTTAGGGGTTCAATTTGGCATGAGTGCTTTACTTGATATTTTCTTGAGTCTAATGCTTGTTCTAGCCTTTAATTATGGAGAATGGTCCGGTTAAATGTTCTAGAGTATAGAATTCATGGTACAATGAATATTGGTCTTGGTGAATCTCGTGAAAGAAACCCTATTGCATGAAAAGAGTGAAATTTCCTTAGATTGGGAAGGATTACAAATGGTTTCCATGTTGTATGCTATGCTTGCTCTGATTTCACACCTTGTTTTCTCTGAGATCTACTTTAAAGTTTGTTGATTTAGTTGTTTAAATATCAGATCTACAATTCCAGTAGTTTGTAGTCTTAAAAATTCAATTTTTATGAAATTTGACCTTTTTCTCTACCACAAATTGTTCTAGTTAAATACCACTCTTGTTTTACATGTGTTGAACCCAGATCCTTGTAGGAATAACATCCCGGACTTAGATCCATTGTATTACTTGTTGACCCTAGTGCTCTTGCTAGGTAATTTTGCATGCTAGATTAGGCACCAACAATAAACAATACATTCTTTCCCTTTATTTTGTTTTATTTTTACATATATCTTATTATTTTGTATTGTTCATATGTATATCATACTACCCATGTATCAAACGTGTATCAATGTAATCGTGTATCTCGATAATATCATATATGTATCATGGAAAATAGACACACACAAAAAGTGCGAAAAACCGTAACATTATTTTTTATTGTTCATATGTGTATTATGCATGTATTACATATGTATCAAAACTATATCATAATTGTATCAATATAATTGTGTATCTCAATTGTATCTGATTCTCGTGCAACTGTTGTATTTCTTCTTGTTCCATAAAACAATTCCTACTTTTCTTTCTTGTTTCAAAAAATTAATTTGCAATATCACTCATTATACTACTTTTATTTTTAGAAATTAAATAGATAATCAAAATATAATTTCTCAGTTCCACTAATCTAATAAAATTAGTGGCACAATAGAAACCATCAATCAATTAATCAATTTAAAACCAATAGCAACCATTAACATCACCGCTAACTCAATTTTCTTTAAAGTTTGATAAGATAACAAAGATTATGAAAATTAAATTGATGGTTTGTAGAGAAATAAAATTGCATATTCCTCAATTAAGGTAGTAACAAACGAAGATTAATTAAGATCCTCTATCATATGGAGCTACGATTATGATTCCCCTAATCTACAAATTGGAACCACAATTTTCAAATTTCCAAATCTTAATGATTGAATTAATGGAGAAGAAGAATTACAATATGTATTTATACAATACAAAAGAAGAGAAAAGGAGCACAGCATCTAAGCCAGCTCACTGACTAATTTTCCAACTCCACTAACAAACTTCTCAAGTTAACATAGAAACTCGCCAGCATGTACTGCAACAACAAAGAAATTCCAAAAATCTCTCAATAATTATAATATCCAGACACAAGAAAAATAATTGCATAACTTGTGATATTTAAAAACTCTATTTGAAAAAAAAAATATTTAAGAAAATAATAAAAGTCACGAGTGAAAACCAATCTTAAAAAAACACCTTCCAAGGAGAATTTTACAAAAAGTACTTTTAAAATTTTTCAAAATTATAAATCTACATGAAAGCTTTTCAACAATATCGTTTATATTTTGTCCACTTTTCTCTCTCCTATTTTATAATTTTAATTTAATTTTGTATTTAACTCACAATCAGTTTATTTTTCGTCATGCGACTTTAAAAAGTTTTTTTCCTCTTTTTTTTTTCTCTTCGAAACGAGATCCATATGTATATATTTTTTTCCACCTTCAGTTTCTGTATAAACCGTGTATAAACAATGTATAAAAAGTGTATAAACATAGTATATAACAGAAAAAAATTTATAAACAATGTATCTGACAATGAAAACATATATAACAACAATAAAAAATTGTTAGACCTTGTTTATATATTGATTATACCATTTGATATTTTGATTATACCTTCTGATACACTGATATGTTGATTATACCTTCTGATACACTAATCATACTTTAGTTATACTTACATATATACTAATTATACCTTAATTATATCTTTTCACACACTGATTATACCTTGTTATATCTAGTTATATCTTTTAATACATTGATTATACCTTGTTATATCTTCTAGTACACTCATTACACCTTATTTATACATTATTTATACCTTATTTGTACATTGTTTAAGCATTATAGTGTATAACAATGTATAACTAAGGTATAATCACCGTAATAGAGTATCTTAAGGTATAACTAAAGTATAATCATTGTTGTACCTTAGTTATACTTTTGATACTCTTATTATACCTTAGTTATAACTTTGTACAACTGTTATATATTTGTTACACCTTAAAATACACTATTACAATAATTATACCTTAGTTATACCTTTTGATACACTAATTATACCTTAGTTATACTTACTGATACACTGATAAACTGATTATACCTTCTGATACACTGATTATACCTTGTTCTACTTTCTAGTATACCCATTATACCTTATTTATACATTATTTAAGTATTATAGTGTATAAGCAATGTATAACAGTGTATAACTAAGGTATAATCATTGTAATAGTGTATCTTAAGGTACAAATAAGGTATAATAAGAGTGTCAAATGTATAACTATGGTATCAAAGGTATAACAAGAGTATCAAGGGTATAACTAAGGTATAACAATTGTACAAAGGTATAACAAGAGTATCTAAGGTATAACAGTTGTACAAATGTATAACTAAGGTACATTCAGTATATTCAAAGGTACAATCCAAAAGACTATAACCAATATAAAGACTATAACCAATATATACTCTCTGAGAAACAGAATTAATAATCTTTCACCGTTTTTGTACCAAAAACAAAAAGAAACGCACAATCTAAACTGCATGTAACAAAAAATTAAAAAAATAAACGCAGAACTGGATAAACACAAAAATGAAAACGAAAAATGGAGATCGAGAACCTCTGATCATCTCTCAAATGCAGAAACTAAAGATGAAGAAGAAAGTAACATCGACAACACCAACAAAACCACGATCAACAATGGAATACGTGAAGAAGAGAATATGAAAAGGCAGAAATGAAATTAAGAAACGTAAAAAGAAAGATCTCAAGCGGAAAACTTGGAAAAGAAATGAATTTTTTTAAAAAAAAAAAGAAGTAAAAGAGTAAATAATAAAACGTAAGCCACAAAATAAACCCCAAAATGATGGTACTTTTGACAATTTCCCTATTTTTTATAAGTTTCTAGACAAAAACTACATAGAGCCTATATATAAGGCCCAAACTAGGAGGGGCCTTAAATAAAATGCCCAAACAGTTAGAACTATATTCACAAATTTCTCAATCCAAAATTGTAAAAGAAGAGTCCAAACTGGATGTCCCCCCGTAAAGGAAGGTATGAGGTCAAAAATTCTTTAGATTGTTGCGCATTATTAAATCATATTATTTTATTTATACTATTTAAACGAATTTAAGTATATATTAAAATTCTAATTAAAGTGAATTTTAAGTATAATAACAATTAAAAACAATTCCAAAAGTTAACTGAACATAAATTTACTCTATAAAACTTTTTTTAAAAAAAAAGTAGGAAAATTTTAACCTATTATTAAAGTAAATCTAAAAAAAATATAATAGAAATTTTGGAGTAAATTTAAAATGAATTAATTTAATGAAACACCAAACAAAGACATTTTGGAATTGGATAACGGGTACAGCTTTTTACTAGTCTCAGTATTTATCTATCTGTCCTAGAAAAAAGTGTTTCCCTTTCATAAGGTTCTAACTAACTAAAAAACTAGACAAACGTAAAGAGCATGTCGGGACTTATTAGGGCTATCTTGGATAGCTTTTCTTCTAGCAAATGTCAGATAATCGTGATTCCACCTAAGGAGCTAACTATTCAAAGATTTTTTACTGCTAAAATTCCCCCCTTTCTCTATTCCTTTTGATTATCCCCGTGTGAGTATGACCTACACAAGTCTTTCCATAATGTGTTGTGCTTCCAATGCCAACAAAAATAGCTCCCGGTCCATCCCATGGAAAACTATAACCAAAATTCTTTTTACATGGCATTAACTTCGGCCCATGTGCACCTAAAGCACCTTTTACTAGGATCAATGAGGTTGTATGTAAACCTAGAGGATATTTATAAAAAAATAATGAAAATTAAAAAGAAAAGTTCAACAATCAAAAATGATTAATCGCAAACCACGGCTAGCCTGCCAACTGCCTTGCTCGACTAGAAGCCAAACCGTTTGCCGACTGTTTGGCTCTGCTGGGATCAAATCAAACTTCACAAATTTACAATTAAACACTTCTTTTTTTCTTCTGTATTTTAGGTTTCCTGCTTCTATGGCACCCCATTCTTCTCCATTTTCTATTGCTCGAGATTTTGGGGTTTTTTTCTTCTTCCATGCCTTTACCGTTCTGTCCTATATTTTTCGGGGTTTTCGCGATGTTGCTGAACCAAGATCAATTGCAACACGATTGAGATACTTATATCTTTTGAATTGAATTTGCTATTTTAGTAGGTTTTGCGTCATTATTTTCCTCTGATTTTCATTTTCTCATATAGAATTGAGAAAGAAACTTAAATACATGTTGTTAATTGCTGTACTTGTATATAATTTGGAAAAAGGGCCGTCGTCGAGCAATGTCAGAGATTTCTGGAGTTGCTTAGTGACACTAATAGCGTCGACAATGACGAGAATGCGGCTAGAAATTAGAGCTGCCATTGGTAGAGGATGAGGAGCCGACAGAGTACAGTGGTTTGTCTTGCGATTGAGAAGCCAGAGAGCTATATTTAACTTAATTTTAATATCCAAAGCTTTTAGTATTCGCTAATCCCCAAATCCCTTTAATATGATTATTAACTTCCTGATTTTGTTGCAATTTTGTGCTAAAAGAAACATGTTATCGTCTAGATTTGAATTGGATGTGGAAGTCGTGCTTTTTTTCCCTAAGCATGCTAGCTTGTAAATTATTTGTTAGCTCAAATGCTGAACTTGTTCTTGAAATGGTTTAGACTTGAAGTGGAAAATTAATGCACAACTAATCATAACATTCATATATATAAATGGACAATCCAAGATGAAACTGATAAGTACTACCATCCTAAACAAATTACATATTAATGAAAATTATATTACCATGGTATCTTAAATTTTCAAACTGCAATCAATTTTCATTTTCTTTATCACTTTAATGTTATTTACACTTAGAGTGCATCTCTCTATGTTCAGAGTAAGAATGTAACACAAAAAAAACGAAAAATCATCAACCTCAGGCATGAATTGATGACAATAGAGGTTTGAAAGTATTGAGGGTTCAAATGTTAAAAGAGCATCACGGTATAAGGCCTTGGGAATCAAAGTTTTAATTTTACGTGGAATTGGACGTATATAGAACTTAGAGCCTCCTCCTTTTTCTAAGATGATAGTTAGATCTCAAGATTACACAATTATTAAAAGCTAATACAAACCCAATTGTCCATTGTGGATTCATCTCTAGCAGCACTGGCCAAGTCACCAACAGCTTATTTGTAGCTTTTGTGAATGATTAAGCGCACTATTTAGCGGTTTGAGGCATGTTAAGAGACAGTAAAAACTTATTACCATAGTTACCATGTTAATTCTTTTTTGGATCTAATGATTTCTCAACGTGATATTATAATTAAAGACTTCTACACGAAGAGCTATAAAGTTTGAGAGTATGTGCTTGTCCGTACGCTTCAAACCTAAGAGATATTCGTGTGTGATGATGTAAAACCAATTCTTAGACCTTACCTGATAGCTGCCTGTATTATTTAATCATTATATAATACTTGACTAAATGCTAATTGCTGACCAAGTTGGAGAAAAACAGCTGGTAAATTGTCTTTATTTATTTGTACCTAGATTGGTTTCAAAAGTCAATTGGCCTTGTAGTTTATATCTGTCATTTATAAAACTTTTGACATTTTGAAAAACATTGGTAATGTAGAGCTCAGTTTGTTGCAATTTTTAAGAAACACAACCCTGTCATAATCTGTTTGGTCCTATCTCAAAATGGGCTTAGAAATTTCCTCTGTTTATATTATCAACTTGTCTTATGTGATTGTATTCTAATATGCGTTTAAGAGGAAATTACCTATTTAATTATAAGCACTTCAAGATATTTATAACCCATCATTTATATATTCTACACCAGAATATGGTACTTGAAGAATAAATTAAGAATTAATCTTTTAAGACATTGAAAAAATGGAAAATTCAGCAAAGACTTTAATTAACAGCAATTTAGGGACTAGTTTTAGGCATGGTAATCACTATGTTGCTGAAAGAAACAGAGAAAGGATCAAATTTTGTGTTCTCTCCATTTTCATTTAATTCAATGTTGAGCCTTATGGCTGCAGGTGCCACTGGGTCTACTTTACAACAGCTCCTTTGTTTATTAGGAGCAGAAAGTGTAGAGGAATTGAATTGCTGGGCTTCTCAAATTGCCTCTTCAGTACTATTGTCATCAAATGAAGGACAGGACAGCCTCAACTCAGGCCCAGTTACATCTTTTGTAAATGGTGCTTGGGTTGATTTACGGTTCAGTTTCAAGCCTTCCTTTGAGCAAGTGGTGAAACATGTTTACCTTCTAATTGACTAAATTTTAGTTTCCATCCTTGGCTTTTATTCTAATGAGATTTTACTCATGATTTTTTTTTTTTTTTTTTGGTTTACTTGTAGTCCTTAATAAATGATGCCCTACCATGTGCCTTGAACTTTGTTTTTGCCCATGAACGTGAACATTTCTTCCCTAAAATTCAATTTCAAGTCCAACATGGTACATATTAATCAACACCGAAGCTTGTATTTTAAAGTATTTGCCGACAACTTCTACGTAACGCAAAAGGTTTTGTCCAAAAAAAAATTCTCAAATCTAGCATAGGATATAATGGTTAACTACTTAAGCCAAATTATATCAGCATCCAATTAACGACATACTATTTTTGCAAAATGCTATAACATCACAACCTCCAATTGCAACAGAAATTCATCCATAAAGTGTTAAAAATATACTATAAATCTCAAAAGCAGTCACAAAGTTAAAAAAGTTAGTCAACTAAAATATCGAGCTCTCTAAAATATGAAAAAAAGAAAATCTTGAGTCCAAATAAGAGAATAAAATGTCAAATAATGAAGTTTAATTGTGTGAACTGTTTACTAATAACTTGGTTATTTAGGAAATAGGTTTAGCATTGTAATTTCCACTAAGAAAAAAAGTTTATTCAGGAAGGCATGATGGAAACAGTTGAAAAGTTCATTGAAAAAACTGTCACTCAATGATAAACAATATACATGTCTAAGTTATATGAAGAACCAAAGGACTTTGTAGGCAATTATGAGAATACTTCAATAATTTTGTAAAATGATTAAAGACTCTTTTGCCCCATGTATCATCCACAGGATACCCTTTCACCCCTGGATTATTGGAATGGAACATTTACCGTCTGTAATATCACAATCCGAGCCAATGTCATCATGTTTGATACCAAGTTGCCTTTTAAGAGAAATTAATAAAACTACATGCATTTTCATAACCCAACATAAACTGCACAATAGTTAGTTAACATAGTGATTTGTGTACAAGACTCACCGCATTCTATTAAACTTTTGGACCGACCTCAACCAAAACTTGCCCAAAGTTATGGATCCTTTAAAATCTTAAACAGTTAGTTTTGGTTGAGACGAGTCTGGAATGATATAAAAGAGGGGCTAAAAGGCAAGTTTGAAAGGATAGCAACCAAGTGGGCATTCAGTGGCTAAGACAGGCGACAAATAGGCATTCAATGGATACAAAATGGGCCAAAAAGGTTTTTTTGCCTTAACATTATCAAGATGCCTTATTCTTGTTAACGTATGGAAATATACAATTTCTTTGATTTTGACAAGGATTCACATGACATGCTCTCTCAGATAAAGATGGTTTAAAAATCAACCTCAAATTAAATGGAATGCTACTTGAAAAATGAGAAACGATATAGTATTTCGTTTTCTAAAAAAAAAAAAACTATTTTCAAAGCCTAAAAGAGAAGAATATGCAAGGATGTTATTGCAAAGGATTGTTCAGAGGAGAGATTAAAAAAAAAAAAAAAAAGAACAAAGATAGGGAAAGAAATTGAGTGAAAAATTTTGTGAATAAAAAAAATGGTTTTTGAGCATTCCAAAGACAAACTAGATTATAGAAGTTGTATTCCATAGATCACATATATTCTGAAATTTAACAAAACAAACAAACCGTAAAGTAAGTTTTTTTACAATTAATTGCTTTATAGTTGCTATTACTTTTTAAAGGATCTTTTTGCCATGCTAGAAAGTGAAGATCATAAAAGGATACTTTAGATAAAGTATGGTATGATGTTTAAGCATATATTTGTTCTCACACAGCAATTTGAAGGTTCTAGTCAATATTCTTCCACTTTAAACAGTTAGAGTAATGTAATTCTAAAGTGTTTTCCACAATTGAAATATACTTTCTAATAGTCATGCGTAAATAAATGTTGATCTATTATATGCTTAGTGTTAGAGATAATATCAGCTTAACCTTTTGTGCTAAATGGGGGGATACTTAATAAGCTATAAATATATGATTTCACAATTTAGTTATTTTGTTTGAACTGTTTTTTCTCAAAATAGGATAAATTTGATTCAAACTAACTAAATTAAGGATGAAAAACTATAAATCACTGCAAGTATTTACTAACAACTACATGTAACATTTGAGGTTTTCACCTGAAATTCTTGAGTCTAATCTAAAACTAGGTTCAAGGTTTTTTGGTGATTTAGACAAACATTCAAGAAGGACTTTATTTATACATTTTTCAATTAATTGCATAAGTAGAATGATAATCTTAATTTTGCCTCAGAATTGTGTATGCATAAGGAAGGCCTAAAAATTGAAGCAAACCAGTGGTGTGAATTCCCTTGGGATACAACTTGAGAAATCTAACAAGTATCTTATAAGAAGGAGAAGGCTCTAAGTTCTATATAAGTCTGATTCTACATAAAAGTCAGACTTTGATTCACAAGGCATTATGTCGTGATTCTCTTTTAACTTTTGAACCCTTGATACTCTAGAACCTCTATTGCCATCAATTCATGCTTGACGTTGATGAATTTTTCAGGTTTTTTTTTTTTATTTTGCGTGCTCTACATTCTTACTCTGAACATAGAAAGATGTGCTCCAAAAGAAAATACCATCAAAGAGATAAAAAAAATCAAAATGAAAAATTGATTGCAGTTTGAAAAATTAAGATTCCATGGTACCACCAGATAGTTGAATAATACCATGTCTAAGCAATTCATGACTTCATAAAATCTTCATTGATATGTAATTTTGTTTAGGATGGCTAAAATTATCAGTTTCATCTTGGATTACCCATTTATAAATCTGAATGTTATGATTAGTTGAGCATTAATTTTCCATTTTAGGTCTAAACCATGTAGAAGTTTGACTATATAGAATTTCAAGAACAAGTTCAGGATTTGAACTAACAACTTATTTACATACTAGAATGCATGTAACATCCAATTCAAATCTAGAGAATAACATGTTTGGCACAAAATTGCAACAAAATGTAGAAGTTAATGATCATATTAAAAGGATGAGGGGAATAGCGAACAATTAAGCTTAGGATATTAAAATTATATTCACTATGCCCCGCTGGCTTCTCAATCGCAAGACAAACAACTGAACTCTGTCGGCTCCTCATCCTCTACCAGTGGCAGCTCTAATTTCTAGCCCCATTCTCGTCATTGTCGACACTCTTAATGTCACTAAGAAACTCCAGAAATCTCTGGCATTGCTCGACCACGGCCTGTCTCCAAATTATATACAAGTACAGCAGTTAACAAGTATTTAAGCTTCTTTCTCAATTTTATATGAGAAATTGACAAATCAAAGGAAACAGAGGAAAATAATGACGCAAAAACCAACTAAAATAGCAAATTCAATTAAATAGGTAGAAGTATTTGAGAATTCGTGTGTTGCAATATACCTTGGTTCAGCAAGGTTGCGAAAACCTGGTAAAATGTAGGACAGAACGGCAAAGCCATGGAAGAAGAGAAAACTCCCAAATCTGGAGCAGTAGAAAAGGGAGAAGAATAGTGTGCCATAGAAGCTGGAAACGAACTCCTGTAATGTAGCAAAGGTGAAATTGTAAGTTATGTGAAACCTAAAATCCAGAAGAAAGAAGTGATCAATTGTAAATCGTGAAATTTGATTTGATTCTGTTAGAATAAATAAACTTATTATTTATAGAAGTAATTATGTTAGTTCATGAAGAGTTATAATGTTTCATGAAAAGTCATAGTGTTTCGTGAAGAGTCGTATTGTTTCGTGAAGAGTCGTGTTGTTTCATGAAGGGTTATGTTGTTTCATGAAGAGTCATTACATTATGTATATATAGTTCTACCATTTCAAAAAATAACAAGTAGAGATTTCCATAAAAATTCTCTCTTCCTCTATACCTCTAAACTTTTATTTTATTAATCCATCATTTTGGTATCAGAGCTAGCAAGATGATGAATAGTATGATTCCCTACAAATATCCTCAACTCTCTAAAGAGAATTATTATAATTGGTGCATAAGAATGAAAGCTTTGCTCGGTTCCCAAGATGTATGGGACATGATAGAAAGTGGATACGAACAACCGGAGAATGAGGAAGCTTTAACGAATGCTCAAAAGGAGAATTTGAAGAAGGCAAAAAAGAAAGATCAGCAAGCACTTTCTTTAATTCACATGTGCTTGGATGAGACGATGTTTGTAAAAGTCTCTATGGCAACGAGAGCAAAAGAGGCATGGGAGATTCTTGAAAATTCATTCAAAGGAAAAGATAAAGTAATTAAGGTGCGTTTGCAATCCTTGAGAGGTGACTATGAGAAACTAAAAATGAAGGAGTCAGAATCAATTGAGGAGTTCTTTAATAGAACTTTGATTATTGTTAATCAGTTGAAGAGATATGGAGAAGCAATGGAGGATGTTCGTGTCGTTGAAAAAACAAATCCAGTGGTACTTTTTCGATCATCAACATCAAAGGTACAATTGATTATGGTTTATTCTACTCTTCTCAAAACAATTTTAGCTTGTTTGGATTCAGCGATATGTTGGGATACAAACCCAAGTCCCACATCGGAAGTTTAAGGAAGAAACTCCTTGAATATAATGTGCCACCTTGACTCAATTAGTATGAGGCCTTTTGGGAAGGAACCCAAAAACAAATCCGTGCGGGCTTGGCCCAAAGCGGACAATATCATACTAATGTGGAGTTAAGGTGATGTTTGGCAGTCCCTACAAGTGGTATCAGAGCCATGGTTTGGCAACGGTCAGGAATAGTGGACTGCGTTGTGTGGGAGGCTCTCGGTATGACCTCGTGATTGGAGATTCGTGTTTGATGCCTTGTGTCGAAAGTCTTCCTGACATTGTGGTGGTCAGGCGGCGTGTCCCGTTGGTTGATAACGGCGGTGCAAGATGATTTGACGGATCAAATGAATTATGGCTCGAGGGGAGGACATGTGTGGTCCTTGGTTTGAGGGGAGGATTGTTGGGATACAAACCCAAGTCCCACATCGGAAGTTTAAGGAAGAAACTCCTTGAATATAATGTGCCACCTTGACTCAATTAGTATGAGGCCTTTTGGGAAGGAACCCAAAAACAAATCCGTGCGGGCTTGGCCCAAAGCGGACAATATCATACTAATGTGGAGTTAAGGTGATGTTTGGCAGTCCCTACACGATAGCGATTGGGGAAGAGATGTTGATGATCGAAAAAGTACCACTGGATTTGTTTTCTTTATGGGTACTGCTGTTTTTGCTTGGAGTTCTAAGAAACAAGCAATTGTTACACTTTCAACAAGCGAGGCAGAGTATGTTGCAGCAGCTTCCTGTGTTTGTCATGCAATATGGTTCAGAAGATTGTTGAAAAGTTTGAAGTTTGTTCAAGATGGAGCAATTGATATTTTTGTTGATAACAAGTCAGCTATTGCATTAGCTAAAAATCCAGTTTTTCATGATAAAAGCAAGCACATCGACACAAAGTATCATTTCATTAAAGAATGCATCAGAAATAAAGAAATTCAGCTCAAGTATGTGCCATCTGAAAATCAAGTTGCTGATATCTTTACCAAACCATTGAAGTATGAAGATTTTAGCAAATTGAGAGCTGTTCTTGGTGTAACTAAAGGTTGAAGATAATAAGTTTAAGGGGGCGTGTTAGAATAAATAAACTTATTATTTATAGAAGTAATTATGTTAGTTCATGAAGAGTTATAATGTTTCATGAAAAGTCATAGTGTTTCGTGAAGAGTCGTATTGTTTCGTGAAGAGTCGTGTTGTTTCATGAAGGGTTATGTTGTTTCATGAAGAGTCATTACATTATGTATATATAGTTCTACCATTTCAGAAAATAACAAGTAGAGATTTCCATAAAAATTCTCTCTTCCTCTATACCTCTAAACTTTTATTTTATTAATCCATCAGATTCCACCAGAGCCAAATAGTCGCAACTCGCAACCGGTTTGCCCATTATGGTTTAAGTTACCAAACCCCGGAGGCCTGCAGTTTCTCAACTGAGGCCCGAGCAAGAAAGCTCTCTCTATTGCTCACCTCTGAATTATTGGTGAAGTTACTTACAATTTTTTATTTTTAAAATATGCAAATTCTATAAGAATTGTTATAAATTTTCGTGGAATTAACTATGGTCATTAATATCTGATCTTTAGCTAAGATTTCCATTCCCCTCCAAATGAATATTAAATTTATGCTTTTAGTGAGTGAATCTTTTTATCTTCATTAAGTTTTTCTTATCAATGCCTGTTTTTCTTGTAATGACAATAGAATTAACCTAATTCCAAAAATATAAATATTCATTAGAATCAATAAATTATATTTGTTTATTGGCTGGGTACCTGTGGAAGCCCACTCTCTAAAATGTAGGTCTAAACATGCATTTTAGATATTAAGTCTGTCTGAGTTTAAGTCCGTTGAAATATGAAATTTAATAGGTTGCGCCAAGAATTTTACATAAATACCTAAGCCTGGTCCAACTAATATATACTTATATATTTTATTTTATTCTTTATTTAGTTTACAATTCATATAATTTGTTTCTAAATTTGTTATTAACATTTTTCACTAAATTCATTTTAATGATATTAGTTTTGTAGTCTTATATTATATAATTAAATTTTATTTTCATATTGTCTTTGTTTAAGTTTGAGGATTAAGAAAAACTGTTAAAATAAAAAAGTAATTAATTTTTGTAGATATGCTTGGATTGGACTTGGGATTGATATTTGTATCCCATCCCAAGTCCAGCCTGAATCCCAATTAATTTTTACGTGGACTCAAATAGGCTTGAACAAACATTTTATTATCAAACCAATATGTTTGACCCAAGCCTTACAGGTCTTTCCGATTAAAAGGGCTAAAATAAACTAATCTTTGATGGGTTATTGTGTAAGTCTTGTGGACCTCTAATTAATATGGGTAACATATTTCAAGTTTTTGTTCAAGGTATTAACATGTGTTTATTTTGAAGGTCTTAATTGGCTCTAAGTTTTGGGAAATTTACGAGAAATACGTCAAATTTGAATTTTATTTTGTATGTATCATTCTTGAAATACATTAATTTATTTGTAAGTTTTGCTTTTACCCACTTTCTTTTCCCCATGCGATTCTCTCTCCTCTTTTATATTTTTAACCTTAATTTTGTCATTCATTTGTTAAGCTGTTAATTTTTTTGCCACACCACTTTAGAATATTTTTTTTTTCTCTTCGAAACGAGATCCATACGTATATATTTTTTCGGATTTTTTTTTTATTTTCAGAATTATATCAAAATTGTATCAGAAATATATTAGAATTGTATCAGAAATGATTTTATATGTAGTGAGAAATTACTAAACTGATTTTTTATTGTCATGAAGGCTAAATAAAAGCTAACCATAAAAAAATACAGAATAAAGTATATTGTATCAATGTCTATTTGTTGATATATTCTGATACTTTGCGTATTATATTTTATGTATTAATTTCACATGTTTTATTTGTAGTTAGGAAACATCTAAAATGATTTTTTTTTTTTTTATGAAGGATAAATAAAAGTTAATACATATGGAATAATGCATAACACACTACATAAAGTATCAGAACTGTATACATTTTTTATACATTTTTGATATATTTCTATTACAATTCTGATACATTTTTTACAATAAAAATAATCAGAAAAAATATATAAATATGAATATCGTTTCGAATATATATATATATATATATATATATATATATATATAAAACAAAGAACTTGCTAAAGCGAAATGTCGAAAAAGTGAACGGTTTGAAAAATAAAATGAAAAACAACATTTAAATCACCAAAGAGGAGAGATAATAGTTTGGAGCGTATTATTGGAATGTATTATAGTTTGTAGCAATTTCCCGATGTGGAATTGCCAAAAACAACAATTCTCCACCTTGGCAAATTCCACATCTTCAAATCTCTCATCTTCTTTAGTGTCTCAAATGCAGTCTTCACTGCTTGACAATATTGATCAAGTCCAAGCAATGTTGCAACTTGACCACAGTCACTACTTTTGTTAACAGATCAGCAGGATTCTCAATGGTCCAAATCTTCTGGATACGAGGGGTTCTGGAAGAAGGTGGAGTTACCATCCAGAAGATTCGAATCACTGAGAATCCTGCTAATATGTTAACAAAAGTAGTGACTACATAATAGAGATCACGATAGATGAGAGGAAAAAAATGGATGTGTACTTGCATAATAGTGGAATCGAAGCTGAGCATAGGAAATCAGGGCAGCGCTAGAGGAAAAAATTGAGGCAGTCGTTGCAAAAAAATAAAAAAATAAAAAAAAAAAATCGCGAGGGTTATCGAGAGTTTTTGGTTTCGTGAAAAAGCAATTGATCCAAAAATATATATTAAGTCAAAATTTAAACTAAGGGGATATAGTAGTGTAATAAAAAAAAGTTATAAATATAAATAAATAAAAAGACTGAGAAGTGAAAGGAGAAAAGAGAAGTTGAAAAAGGTCAATCTAGGATATTTTCCTTTTTTTGAGTGAAAAAACTATCACACTTTAGATTTGTAAATCTACGAAACCATGATTTTTTTTTTTTTTTTTTTTTTTTTTTTGAAAATCCATGAAACCATATAAGGGTTTTTCAATTAGCTCCAAAATACATTATAGATGTAATTGTTCTATTTTTATGACTTCCATAAAAAGAAATCGGTATCATCTAAATAGATCACTACTTTTTTTTTTTTTCAAATTACCTTTCCTTTATCAATATTATTATTATTGAAAGCTAATTAAATGATAGAGTAGAAGTATAACTCCACTTGTATACTCCACTTGTATTCCTATTTAGTCTCATGTTGTATAGTCCTATTAGGACTTCTCCTAGTTAGGCTTCTCCTCATGTATATATATATGTATCCTTCTCTAATAATAAATCACTGTTTCCTATTCTCTACATGGTATCAGAGCTAGTTTTAGCCTAAAAAGAAAGCCCTAATCGGCCAAGCTTCTTTCTCTAACCCTAATCTTTTTTTTTCGGCCAATATGTCTTCTTCCTCCGTGGCTGACTTGTCTTCCGCCTCAGTGGCTGCTCTCTCTTCGGCCTCCGTGGCTGCGCCGCTCTTCTCCTCTGTGGCTCCTTCCGGCCCTCTTTCCGGCGTGTCTATCATGTCTACGCCACTCACTCATGCCTTGGTCTCCAATTCTGATTCTCTTGTTCACACCGGCGGTCCTTCATTCAACCATGGCTTCCCATCTCAATCAATTCCTCCAGTCACATTTAATCCTGCACCAGCCGTACAAATCTCAAATAAATTGACTCCGAGCAATTACCTTTTGTGGAAACTACAAATTCTACCTATGCTCCGTGGTTGTGGTCTCTCTCATCATATTCTTGGCACTTCTCCTCCACCTCCTAAATCTTATCTGATGGGTCTGATAATCCGATCTACTTGGCTTGGGAACAACGGGATCAACAGGTTCTTAGTTGGATCGTTTCTTCTGTCTCGCCTTCGATTATGCCTCAAATCGTTGGCTCCAACACCGCTTGTGATGCATGGAACAAATTGGCAGCCGCATATGCCTCTGGTTCCAAGGCCCAAATTCGTAACCTTCGTGGACAATTACATTCTCTCTCTCAAGGTACTGATGATATTGCTACATATGTTCAAAAGGCAAAATCTATTGGTGATCAATTAGCTGTTTTAGGCTATTCGGTTCCGGAAGAGGACCTTATTGATTTTTTACTTGCTGGATTAACTGATGATTATCATCTCTTTATTCATACTCTTGAAACTAAACTTGAACCTGTTGGTTTTGATGATGTGTATGGCATGCTACTTTCTGAGGAATCTTATTTAAAAAGGGCCAAACAAAGATCTAGTGGCGATGGCATCCTCCCAACAGCTCATTATTCGGTTCAGAGCAGCATAATCAGCCCTCTTCAGGCCGTGGTAGAGGCCGTGGGCGCAGTTCCAGCCGTGGCCGTGGTGGCCGTTTCTCCTCTCAGTCTCGTTCCTCTCAGTCTTATGGTGGTACTCAAGGTGATCAACCCCATTCCGATCGAATTTGGTATAATTGTCGCGGCAATGGACACTTGGCTAATGTCTGTCCCTCACCCAAACAAAGACGCAGCAATGACAATTCCTCTCCTAGTTCATACATGACTACAACCGAAACCCCATCCTCCGCCAATAAGTCTTGGGTCGTTGACTCGGGCGCAACTCATCATCTTACTCATGATCTTGATAATCTTGCTCTTCATTCTGAATACCAGGGTCCTGAGGAAGTCCAACTTGGTAATGGGTCTAAACTTACTATCTCTCGTGTTGGTAGTTTCTAGTTTTTGTTTTGATAATACGTTGCTTCGGTTTCGTAATATTCTTTATGTTCCTCGCACTACTCAAAATTTATTATCTGTTTATGCTTTAACTAACTCTAACCCCGTTTCTGTTGAATTTTTTGCCCATTATTTTGTTATTAAGGATTTGGCAACGAAGCGGGTTCTGTATCGCGGCCAGAGTGATCAAGGGCTCTACTCTATGTGTCTTACGCCTCCTGTCTCCATTAAAGCTAATTTTGTTTCTTTATCTACTTGGCATGCTCGCTTGGGCCATGCCGCCAAACCTATTGTCTCTAAAGTTTTACATTCTAATAAAATTTCAGCTTCTTCTAGTTCCAATAAATCTTTGTGTGATGCTTGTTGTTTAAGTAAAGTCCATAAGCAACCATTTATTTTATCCAATTTTCATGCTACTCAACCTCTTCAACTTGTTTGTTCTGATGTTTGGGGTCCTGCCCCTGTTACTTCTTATGATGGCTATGCGTTTTATGTTATCTTTTATGATCATTATAGCAAATACACATGGTTCTATCCAATGAAACACAAATCTGAAGTGCTGTCCATTTTTAAATCCTTTAAAACTATTGTTGAAAATTTCTTTGACACCAAGATAAAAATGTTCCAATCCGATTGGGGTGGTGAGTTTCGAGCCTTAACCAATTTTTTGCGAGAGCATGGGATTACACAGCGAGTTTCTTGTCCATACACCCCTGAACAAAATAGGTGTGCGGAAAGAAAACATCGCCATATAGTTGAAACCGGTTTGGCCCTCCTTACCCACGCAAAAGTACCCTTAAAATATTGGAATAAAGCCTTTGAATGTGCTGTTCATATTATCAATCGCTTGCCTATGCAACATTTAAATTATGAGACCCCCTTTCATCGTTTATTTGCCACTGATATTGATTATTTTTCTCTGAAAATATTTGGTTGCTTGTGTTATCCTTGGTTGCGTCCTTACACTAAACATAAATTGGAGTCTCGTTCTCTTCCTTGTGTCTTTTTTGGGTATAGCAAAAATCATAAGGGTTATCAATGTTTTCATATTCCTTCGGGTCGTCTTTATATCTCACGCCATGTTCTTTTTGATGAACAGGTTTTTCCATTCGCTAATTTTTCTGATGAGTTGCCTCCGCTGTCAACGCCTCCGTCTTCCGACCCTGGTCCTCCGATTTATTTTCCTGCTGTTTCTCATCCCCAACCGAACCCACCCACTTCAGCACCGAGTCTGCCCAGTCCGCCTAGCCGCCCACGTCTGCCCAGTCCGCCCAGTTCACCCAGTCCGCCTAGTCCGCCCCTTCCACCCAGTCTGCCCTGTCCACCCAGTCAGCCCAGTCCGCCCAGTCAGCCCAGTCTACCCAGTCCCCAAAAATCCACATCCAGTACGCCCTCACCCAGTCCCACCGAACCAGTTCCCCCTTTTCCCTCCGATTCCAGTATGACATTGCCAAGTCCTTCCATTGCTGTTGATTTTACTGGCTATGGTCCTTTGCAGGCTGATTCCCTTGCTGTTCCTTCCTCTCCGCCGAGACGAATGCGGACACGGCTCCAAACAGGTTCTTTGCCGGGTAAACCCAAGCAATTTTCCAGCATTATTCAGACTCAAGAGCTTGAACCTACTAGTTTTTCCCAAGCAAATAAAATTGCTCATTGGAGACGGGCCATGGAAGAAGAATTTAATGCTCTTATTCGGAATGGGACGTGGCAACTTGTTCCCTCCACTCCTAAGCAGAATTTAGTGGGTTGCCGGTGGGTTTATAAAATCAAGCATCATCCTAATGGCTCTGTGGAACGCTATAAAGCTCGTCTTGTGGCCAAAGGTTATACTCAGCGCCCTGGTATTGATTATGTTGAAACCTATAGTCCTGTGGTGAAACCTAGTACTATTCGGGTAATTCTCTCTGTTGCTATATCTCTACGGTGGTCTGTTATACATATGGATGTGTCGAATGCCTTCTTAAATGGAACTTTGGAGGAACGGGTATTTATGGCTCAACCCCCTGGTTTTGTTAATCCTCTTTTTCCGGACCATATTTGCTTGCTTAAGAAGTCACTGTACGGGTTGAAGCAAGCTCCTCGTATGTGGCATAAATGTCTTACTGATGTTTTGAGTACACTTGGTTTTCAGGGGTCCAAATCGGATACATCATTGTATTACTATGCTAAAGGCCATATTCGGATTTTTTGTTTAATCTATGTGGACAATTTGGTGCTCACGGGGAATGATCATTCCTTCTTAAACAAAATTGCTTCTCTTCTACAATCTCGGTTTGCAATCCGCAATCTTGGTCCATTGAAATATTTTCTTAGGATTGAAGCGCACTGGTTACCCTCTGGCTTACTCCTTACTCAAACTAAATATATTGAAGATCTTCTACAACGGGTTTCCATGCACAATTGCAGTCCGATTTCTACTCCTGCTTGCACTTCGGAAAAATTGCATCTTAAACTTGGTGAACCATTGTCTGATCCTAGTCAATTTCGGAGTGTTGTTGGCTCACTTCAGTACTTGGCATTGACTCGCCCTGATATCTCCTTTGCTGTTAATAAGGTATCGCAGTTTCTTCATTCCCCAACTACTGCTCATTGGACGGCAGTTAAGAGAATTTTACGCTATCTTCGTGGAACTGCTACATCAGGTATTCTTCTCTGTCACAATTCATCTCTTCTCCTCCAAGGGTACTCTGATGCTGATTGGGCTAGTTGTCTTGATACTCGGAAGTCTACATCCGGTTTTGTTGTTTATCTTGGCTCCAGTCCGGTTTCTTGGTGTTCACGTAAACAAAAGGCAGTTGCCCGGTCTTCAACTGAGGCCGAGTATCGCTCATTGGCCACCGTTTCTTCTGAACTTCAGTGGATTCGTATTTTACTTCAAGAACTTGGTTTTCGCCTTCCTATGCCTCCTCGGGTTTGGTGTGATAATCTGAGTGCCACCTATCTCACTGCAAATCCGATTTTTCATGCACGAAGTAAGCATTTAGAGGTTGATTTTTTCTTTGTTCGTGATCAAGTCAGTCGCAAACAACTGCAGGTTCATTTTGTTTCTTCTCAAGATCAAATCGCCGATGGGCTCACCAAACCGTTGAGTAAAGCACGTTTTCTTCATCTGTGTGGCAAGTTGAACTTGACTTCTCGCCCTGTTCAACTTGAGGGGGAGTGATAGAGTAGAAGTATAACTCCACTTGTATACTCCACTTGTATTCCTATTTAGTCTACACTTGTATTCCTATTTAGTCTCATGTTGTATAGTCCTATTAGGACTTCTCCTAGTTAGGCTTCTCCTCATGTATATATATATGTATCCTTCTCTAATAATAAATCACTGTTTCCTATTCTCTACATTAAACAAGAGAAAAATCATTACTAATAGAATGAAAAACAAACACTCAAATAGTTTCACACTTGGAATTTCAAATCTAAAAGGGAAAAAAAAATTATACACACACACATAATAAAGAAACTGAAAACACAAGAAGTTTTGGCCAATATTAAATTGGTATGGGGTGAAGCAGCAAGGAAGACACAAAATCTTTGACTTGACCTTCAACTTCAGTAAAGAAATCTCCATTCTTGTACATCACATTTACTACTCGATTTAAATTTAGGAGTATTATCAGCACCTGCTTAGGCACACTGCTTGGCTGCATAATCAACTCTCCATTAATATCTTTCCATAAATTTATATTTGCTTTTTTTAATTCTTCCACTGCTTCTTCTTCACTACAATTATATTGTTTCATGTAACAATCTACGCCCGACGCAGTAAGGTCTGTTTTTTGCGCAATCTGCATTCACCAAATTTCTTTATTTATCTATTACTAAAACATAAAATTTAGGGTAAAACGCATTCTGAGTTTCCCAAGATCTTATAAAATTCACAATTAGTTCTATGGTCAATTTTTTCAACACATTAATTAGTACATCGAACTTGACATATTTGTCTCGCATTAGCTGCAGTATCCGTTAACTAAACACGTGACACAATTCTTGTAAAAAGTAGTTTAGTCTGGAGTTCACTGGTGAATCTAAATCATACTTATATAGACATGTCATAGCTACAATGTAAATTATCTTTTCGATTTAGTCTCATATGTCTGCAAATGTTGTAGCATGTGCCAATTAACGGAAACTACATCTCTTACAATATAAATGGGTCAAGTTTGGTGCTAACATTATCAAAACAGCAAGATTATATACTTAATATGTTGAAAAAATTAATATGGGAGTCAATTGTGGAAATCCAAAAAAATTCAGAAAGCTACAAGATGCGTTTTGCCAAATAAATAATACAAATATAGTATACCTGGCGGTCGAAGATATCATCCATGAATCTAGCCATGAGTGCTGAGGATGTAAGTATCTTAGGAGAACTAAATAACCAATCAAAAACGTCTTTAGTAACAATGTCACCCATTCCTACAAGTGATGAAGTTAATTGGAGTAGGTAGCCTGTATAAAGGGTAACTATGTAATTGTAATATTAGTGATGTACCCAGGTTGTAATTATGTAATTAGGGTGACACAATTAGGGTTGCTGTATTGTATAAATACCACACTTAATGAGTAAATATATAAGAAGATTTCCCAAGTCTTATATGGTATCAGAGCCACACTAGGGTTTTACAACCACACCTTCTCTTTGCCGCCTACCCCACTGATTTCTACCTCCATGGCTACTGAACCGAATGTCACGTCCACCCCCTCTGGCCCTCTTGTTGTTGCCCACCCTCAGCCACAACACTTCGTTCCATCTCTCACTCAAAATCCTATCCGCCTTAATCAAACAAATTTTATTCTGTGGAAACTGCAACTCGAAACCATGCTTCGAGGTTTTGGCCTCTCCAATCACATTGATGGCTCCGGAATAATACCAGAAAAATTAATCAATGGCATAGTTAATCCAGAGTGGACTGTTTGGGATCGACAAGATGGACAAATCCTTAATTGGATCTTAGGCTCGGTTGAAACATCATTGGCGCCTCTTATGGTTGGGTCGAAGACAGCCAAACAAGCGTATGACAAAATTGTGAGGGCTTTTGGCTCCAGTGCAAGGGTCCAGATAAGAAATCTAAGGGCTCAATTGCAGTCCGTCAAGCAGGGAGAAAATATGTCCGTCACCGCCTACATACAACAAGCTAAAGGGTTTGCAGACGAACTTGCTGCCCTTAATCATGAAGTCCCTGAAGAACAGGTGGTTGATTCTGTTTTGTTGGGTCTGAATCGGAAATTTCGTATGTTCAAACGCAGCGTAGAGGCAAGGCAAGATTACTTTTCGCTGGATCAGTTGTTTGGGATGCTGCTGCACGAAGAACGCACCCTGGCTGAAGAAGAAAAGGCTGATGAGGGTGAAAAATTGGCAGTCCTCCCCACCGCTCACTTTGCTGGTCGTGGACAGCAAGGGCATCGTGGAGCTGGACGCCATTTTCGCGGCCGCGGTTATGGTGCAGGACGCGGCACAGGTAGAGGGCGTTATTCGCCCAGTGGACATCAGTCCAATTTTTTTGTTGGCCAAGGCTCACGCCAACTCAGTGGTGGCCTGCAGACTCGAGCTCCTCAAAATCTTGATTTTTCTAGTGATATGTGTTTCAATTGTGGTGGAGTTGGTCATCATTCCAGGCAATGCCCCTCCCCAAAACAGCATAAAGAACCCAAATCAAATTTTACCTCAACCCAAACTCCAAACCAGCAGTGGATCATGGACACCGGAGCAACCCATCATTTAACTCCAAATCTGGAAAATCTGTCCCTCCATTCAGAATATCAGGGTCCCGAGGAGGTTCATCTTGGCAATGGTAAAACTCTTCCTATTGTTCATCTTGGTCACTCTAAATTTCGTATTGGTTCTTCTGTTTTATCTTTTCGTGATATCTTACATGTTCCTGAGTCCAATACAAATTTAATCTCTGTTTATGCGCTAACAAATTCTAATCCTGTTTCTGTGGAATTTTTTGCCAAAAAGTTCGTCATCAGGGATTTGGAAACGAGGAAGATCTTATACCAAGGCCGGAGTGATGCGGGTTTATATTCTCTATGTTGCAATTCTATTTCCAATAATTTTGTTCCTAGAATGAATCTAGCTTCTTTGGATGTTTGGCATGCTCGTTTGGGCCATCCGGCTCTTCCCATTGTTAAACGTACTTTGTCTTGCAATAAAATTTCGTATTCTAATGATTCTTCACATAAGTTATGTCAAGCATGTTGCACAAGTAAAATGCATAAATTACCGTTTGCTAAATCATTGTTTCACGCTACTTCTCCTCTGGAGTTGATTTGTTCTGATGTTTGGGGCCCCTCTCCAATTGAGTCCTTTGATGGTTATAAGTATTATGTTATTTTCTTTGACCATTATACGAAATATTCTTGGATCTATTTTTTGAAGAGGAAATCGGAAGTGTTGCCAACCTTTATTCAATTCAGGAAACTTGTAGAAAATTATTTTCGAAAATCCATAAAAATGTTTCAAGCCGATTGGGGTGGAGAATTTCAAGCACTTTCCAAATATCTTGTTGAAAATGGCATAACTCAACGTGTGTCCTGTCCGTACACCCCTGAACAAAATGGGTGTGCGGAGAGAAAACACCGCCATATTGTTGAAACGGGACTTGCTCTTTTACATCATAGCCATTTACCAACCAAATATTGGTCTGCCGCTTTCTCTTGTGCCGTTTACAACATCAACAGGCTACCTACCCCCACCATCGACTTTGATAATCCTTATCACAAATTGTTTGGCACACTTCCTGATTACTCTTTTCTTCGTACCTTCGGTTGTCTTTGTTTTCCATGGTTGCGTCCTTACAATAAAAATAAACTTGAACCTCGTTCTAAGGCGTGCATCTTTCTTGGTTATAGCAAGTTACATAAAGGTTACAAGTGTCTTGATATTTCTTCTGGTCGTATCTATCTCTCACGCGATGTTTTATTTGACGAACAGGTTTTTCCAGGCTCAGAGTTAAGTGATGCGGTGTCTCATCCGGTTAATAATGGTGTCCAATCCGTGTCTTCTACAGCTGCTGCTCCTCTTCCTTCATGTTTAATCATTCCAGCCCCCATTACCGCCTCCTCTCCTCAGCCCCCTCCCAATAACCCACCTCCTACTCCTAGCACCCTTGCACTCGCACCCTCCTTACAGCCTTCGCCCTCTCCTTCAGCTCATGTCCCGCCCCCTTCTTCGCCGAAACGCACTACCCCTGCACCCTCTCCATCACTTGAATCACATTCCCTTTCTGAAAAATCACCAGCTGAAAATGGCTTACCTCTTATTGTTGATTTATCCACGTTCAATACTACTTCAGCAGCAGCCCCACCTACAGCTCCGCCCCCTAAACAGAAATCCCATGGTATGGTGACTAGGAAAGCAACGGGTACCCTCAAGGCCACCAAGCCCTTTGATCTTCACATGAAAGCTTCTCTTGAAACTGAGCCTACAGGTCATGCTACAGCTCTTAAAATACCGGAGTGGAAACAAGCTATGACTGATGAGTTCACGGCCTTGACAAATAATGGTACTTGGTCCTTGGTACCACCCAGTCCACAACAAAATCTTATTGGTTGCAAGTGGGTGTTCCGAATTAAAAGAAAACCTGATGGTTCGGTTGATCGGTACAAAGCACGACTAGTAGCCAAGGGATTCCATCAGCGACCGGGTATTGACTTCCATGACACTTTTAGTCCCGTTGTAAAACCTGCCACAATCAGGCTACTCTTGTCCATTGCTGTCTCTCGGTCTTGGGTGGTCAAGCACTTAGATGTCTCCAATGCCTTTTTACATGGCACCCTTGAAGAACAAGTGTTTATGATGCAGCCTCCGGGGTTTGTTGATCCTCTCCACCCTAATTATGTTTGTAAATTGCATCGGTCTCTCTATGGTTTGAAACAGGCTCCTCGCCAATGGCACCACTGCTTAACCGCCTCTTTGATTGAATTTGGGTTCAAAAGCTCTCGTGCCGACAGCTCCCTTTATTATATAGTCACGGCCTCCTTACAGGTGTTTTGTTTAATTTATGTTGACGACATACTTGTTATTGGGAGTGATTCCGTCCTTATTGACCAGCTGATCCGATTTCTTGCACATAAATTTGCCATCAAAGATCTTGGGCGTTTGGATTATTTTCTGGGTATTGAAGCTCAATGGTGTCAAAATGGACTGCTCCTGCATCAAAGTAAGTATATCAAGGACTTGCTCATACGTGCTCAGATGGCGGAGTCGAAATCTATTAGCACCCCGGTGAATGTCAGTGTTAAACTGTCAACTCAATATGGAGAACCATTCAAAGACCCAACATTATTTCGATCCTTAGTGGGTGGTCTTCAATATCTCACTTTTACTCGCCCCGACATCTCATTTGCTGTTAACAAGATCTCTCAATTTTCACATCAGCCCACTCTTGATCACTGGGTGGCGTTGAAGAGGCTGCTGCGTTATTTACATGGTACATCCACTCATGGTTTGTTTCTTCGTCCATCAGCTTGTCATCTCATTGGTTATTCGGATTCGGATTGGGCAAGTGATGTGGATGATCGGAAATCTACTAGTGGTTATGCTATTTACCTGGGTCACAATTTGATTTCCTGGTCATCTCGCAAACAACGGGCTGTTTCCCGCTCTTCCACTGAAGCGGAGTATCGCGCTTTGGCCTCCGCTACATCTGAAATTTTTTGGCTACGCAATCTACTCTGTGAACTCAGATTTGCCACTACTGCACGCCCAATTCTATATTGTGACAACTTAAGTGCCACCTACTTAACACTCAACCCAGTTTATCATAATCGAAGTAAGCATCTTGAAATTGATTTTCATTTTGTTAGAGACCTGGTTCGCCAAGGCGCTTTGCGGGTTGTTTTCTTGAGTTCTACGGATCAAATTGCGGATGTGCTTACGAAAGGCTTGTCCAAGGCGAGATATTTATGGTTGCGTGACAAATTGACCGTGGTTTCTTCCCCGGATCAATTTGAGGGGGGATATAAAGGGTAACTATGTAATTGTAATATTAGTGATGTACCCAGGTTGTAATTATGTAATTAGGGTGACACAATTAGGGTTGCTGTATTGTATAAATACCACACTTAATGAGTAAATATATAAGAAGATTTCCCAAGTCTTATAGCCTGAGCCATTTATTCCGATCGGGACATATTCCTCCATTGTTGGCATGTGTTGTTGGTGAAGCCATTTCGATAGAGTGAAATGTGCCCTCGCAATTCTTTTCATCTGAAAAGTTAATTTTTGTTTAATATATTAATCAACGTTTTATATGTATAATACTATAACTAATTAATGGTTGGGAACTTACAGATTCTTTCGCATAATAGGATCTGTATGATTTTCCTTGGTTAACCACAGTTTCCTCAATTTCTGAATATAAATCTAGAATTGCTTTATAAACTATTTTCATGTAGTCTGGTAACTCGTCCATCTCACTCAGGTTCCACCTGAATTATATTTGTATTCAGTAAATAAAGAGCATTAAAGTATCACTTTCGTATTTTGCAAAATTTTCCTATGGTATTTATAACGATAATAAAATTTATGGATCCCATGGAAGATTGATTAGTATAAGGAAGCACATAATGATGAATATTGATGAATCAAACCTCTCAATTGCTGTAATGAAAAGCTCAAGTTCTTGATAAGCACCAAACTGATCAAAAATATCATCAATAGCAACGTTGAGTGCAGTGACTTTAGTTAGGAACCTTCTAGCTAGAACATAGTTAGGCTCAAAATGCAACGCCAATCCCCAAAGATAACTCTCCACAACTCTATCCCTCAGGAAAGTTAGCTTGTTTGCAAAGTCTAATTCTTTCCACCACCTAATCACCATTTAGTTAAATATTTGTATCATATAATTAAGGCTAAACAATTATAATATCGTTTATGGTTTGTCAAATACAAAAATAAATCTTTGTATTTTACAAATTTAGTTTATATCTCCTAGCATTTGGTATTCATCATATTTTGACCTCCCTCCATTTATTAGTGTTACGTATATTTTTGCAAAACTTACGGGTTGATTTTGTAAAATCCTCTATTACAAAATTACATTTTCACTTATTAAAATCTATGCCCTTTTAAATTGTGATTACATTAGAAAAACAGTGTTAAAAGGGTCTTCTCAAAAGGAACTTGATTCTGAAATATTTAAAGATGTAATATCAATTTTTTTCCATCATAAACATATATTATATTAGAAATTTTGGAAGAAAAAAAATAATAACAAATGCAAGGAGGTCATAATGTGAAGGATGAGACAAAATGCGCAAAAATGTGTAAATTAGATTTATAAAACATACGGAGATACTGATATATAATATAAGTCAAATACATAGATACCCCTCTGAACTTGTCCAAAAATACCTACTGCCCCCCCCCCCCCCCCCCCCCCCCGGCGAACTTTTAAAATGTCCTAATGCCCCCCTACATTTTGAAAAAGTGACCCAATTTGCCCCCTTGCTGCCACGTGTCAATCAATTATCAGTTGTCTCATGTTTGAATTTTTAAAGCAAAATCTGGTTTTTATGGGACTTAGGGGGCAAACTGGACCAATTTTAAGAAATTCAGGGAAACATTAGAACACTTTTAAGAAGTTCAGGGGGGCATTAAGACATTTTAAAAGTTCAGGAGAGCAATAGGCGTTTTTGGTCAAGTTCAGGGGTTATTTGGCGTATAATATATTTGACGAAACCATAGAGAAGTCATTAATGTTTGCCCTTTAATTTAATTAGTATTTTGTAATCAAACTAATTTTACCCGGCAATTTCGCTTATCTCCTCCTGGTGCTGCTTTTGCAATAAATTGAAGTCCAACTTAGCGAAGGATAGTAGAATTTTATTACATGAAGCAATTCCTTCATAAATTTGGAAGTATTTCTTGGCCTCCAATCTTGGTATGCTTAAATAATAGGGTTGATCCAAAGCATGGTTGATTTGATGAGAAAGAGAAGAGCTCAATTGGGTAGCCATGGATTGAAGATGACCAATTGCAAAAGGAAGTGCTTGATCAAGAATTTCTTCTCCATGAGTTCTTAGATGTGTAGTTTCATACAAGCTTAACATTCCTCTCACGTCATTAACAATTGAATCCTTCAACTTGTCATTACTGTCCTTAAACTTGTTGAAAACATCTTTTTTATTTTTCATCATTAACCACAAGTAGAAAGAGTTATCAATTATCAACTAGTTTGAAATAGCTCTTGAAAAGAATTATATATAGGGGGCAAAATGAACTTTTTTTGTTCATATCCTATCAAGCAATTCCCCTTTAACCCTATCATTTTAAAGTTGTACTTTTGGCCTCTATCTTGTACAAAATCGTACCCAAAAGGGTTTATTTTAATCCAATTGGGTACGATTTTGTATTGGATTGGGGCTAAAAGTGCATCTAAAAGGGTAATTAGTTGATAGAACAAAGACTAAAAAGTTATTTTTTCAATATATAGGTAAAGAAATTAAGGAAAGAGAGCTCATAAACACATACCACATGAAATGTTGTAACCATGTTGTCTAAGGAGCCGGAACTTAAGAGAAATGAAGTATAAGTCCTCATCATCATCATCTTGAAAACATAATTTACCATTTTTGTCCGTGATGCTTTTTAAGATTTCATCAATCTCAGTTTGGAAATGATAATTGACTCCTAGCCGTTGGATTGCATCAATCATTTCCAGTTTTTGTGAATCCTTAGGGCATCCATTAATCAACATGCTTCTCACTTCCTCCTTCAGTTTTTCATGTCTTATTATCACCTCATCTGTTACCTATTTTTGCAATATATAATTATATATTTATATATATTATATATATAACTAAGTAGGTAATTTTAGAATTGTAAAAAAGAATAAACTTGTACCAAAAATTTATCATTGGAATTGTAGGAGATGAAATGATCACCCCAAATGCTAGGACGAAGATCTTCAAATCCACGACTAACTTCAGAGCTGGTAGGATTAATTGCAGATATTGGAGCTAACATTTTTATTCTCATTTTGATTTGGGTATAATTTCCCGAATTACGAAATTTGAAGTTGAAAGAGAAGTATGAGAGAGAAAATTATCACCCCAAGTGTTTGGATGATAATCTACAGATCCACCAATGACTTTGGAGCTGCCAAGAATTGTTGAAACTGACATTTTTTTAGTTTGAAGTTGATAAATTTGTGTAAGTGACCTGAAAATCTGGCCTAGCTAACATATATACACATACGAGAAGTTATTGTGTATGTGTAGGACATCATGTCAGCATGTGTGAAGCTAATAATACAATGACAATTCACACATCAATCAATTAATTAATTAATAGTTGATTATTTAAATAAAAATTCTAAATCTTATGTAAAAAATATTATGTGACATTATTTTATTGGCTTGGTGTAAAAAAGAAATTGTGTGTTTGGTTTCTCTATACATAAGAAGGTGAGGGCATAGTGCATCGTTACAAAAAAGTTCTAGTGTGATTTAAAAATCATGGTCTTTGTAGTTAATGTACGCGCGTCAAATATTCAACGTTGTGGAACAGAATAGAAATAACTGTCAGTAATTCAGCATTAATTAACGATGGAACTGAGGTTCAAATCGGGAAGTTCCCGAATTAGCTGATTGAAAAAAGAAGAGAAATGGCACACGGTTCTATGTAGTTAGTTGAATACATAACTAATTGAATTAGTTATATATAAGCAAATGTATTATAAAAAAAGCTGTATTGTTGAGCTTCTTAAAAAGATAATCCATTATTTATCAAATTGATTGAAAACGAGTTTAAAACTGCAATGGTAATGACTACATAGTTTTCTTCTGATTCTTTTCCTTTGAAAAAAAAAAAAAGAGAGCATAATCTTCTTTATCCATTTGAATTATGAGATACCTAAAGAGCAAAAACACTATAAGAAATATTAGATTTAACAGAAAAAAGTTTACGGGAAAATAATTTTTGCTGTTAAAAATCTCATGAAGAAGTAATATCTAAAAGTTGATGCCAAAAAACATATTTAGCAGCAAAGTTATATCAAATTTTTGTTGCAAATCCTATGGTGCTTAGAACGAGTAGAATTTCTCCGTCCGATGCAAGATTGAGGAGTATAAAAAATCACATAAAAATAAATACTGATGAATCAAACCTCTCAATTGCTGCAGTGAAGAGCTCATGTTCTTGATAAGCATCCAAGGCATAAAAAATATCATCAAGATCAATGTCGATTGCAATGAATTTGGTTATCATTGTTGTTAGGAATTGAAACGGATCAGATATCAATTAAACAAGCATTAAAAGAAATATTAGATTTGATTAAAAAAAAAATACAATAGAAATTATTTACTGCAAAAAAAACTCATTTAATAGCAATATTAAAAAGTTGCCATATGCATATCAACAATAATAAAATAAAATTATATCATTTTTTGTTACCAAATACATACACTTTCAACTATAGTTGTGAAAACCAGACCTGCCGGTCTGACCGGATTCGACCGGAACTGAAGGTCAAACAGGTTGGTTTCTATCCGGTTTTCACTTTGGTCAATAACCGGTCAATCTTGGATCGGACCGGCCGATCAAACCAGAAAACAGTGAACCGGACCAGTTTTCTGGTTCGACCAGACTTTTTTTTTTAATTTATTTGAATATAAAATTTAAGTTATTATTTTGAGGTGTTTTTAATTAAAATAAAATATAGTTTGTATTTTTAAATTATTTTAAATTAAATTGACATTTAATTATAACTAAAAAAACTATATTTCATATATTAAGTTTTTTTAATTACTATATCGTGTTTGAAATGCTTAAATTTAAAGAATTATAATAAAAATATTCAAATTTTCATAAATTATAAATATAAAAATAAAAATATATTAATATATTTATTAAATCCGGTTCGCTTCTGGTTTATTCCAGTTTAATCCAAAATCCATGAATCCATCCCTTCACCGGTTCGATGACCGATCCGGGTCTGAAAACCATGCTTTCAACAATTCGACAATAAATTTGTAATTATCAAAGTTATCTTCACAATGATTAGAATCAATTAGTAAAGCACATTTAAAGGATCCCCAGATTGGTATATCTTTTCTTTTTCTTTCTTAATTTGCATAAAAGTCTACACGTTAATTGGATGGTAAATCTACTATTATTAAAGCTTTCTTTTTTAATTATTTTGTTATTTTGATCTGGATATGAAATTATGTTGAGAAGGCCATAAAACTAGCGATTATCACGTGTTATTTATTTCAACTAATATTGCAGGATTAATATTGCATTTACACAAGAAAGAAAAGCATATTGGTCTCATCAAATACCACTAATAACACTAGCTAGAAAATGTGTATCTTTTTGAATTATAAGTTTGAACTTATCATTTTAGTTGTTGATGACATCCGGTCATCAAGAGACCGGGTCCCTTACTCCGGTCTAGCATGTCGGATTTCTCGTCTGGTTCTCTAGACGGAATACGAAGGCTTTCGTAGCAGATCCTATATGATCCTCTTCGTCTGCGGAAAGATTCTAGAACATGGATGACAGTGTCCCACTAGGAGTCTACTTGCTGTGTTGTATTAGGAAAAGGACTTTATATCCCATGTGGAGTTTAGAAGGCAAGTCTTTTAGTTTGACTAAAAGTAGGGTTTGAGAGTTCTCCTAAACCCTATCCAACTCTATTACTTGTCATATAAAAGGAGAGTACGTAAAGGTAAATCTAATTCATTCTAACCAAGCTAATACATACACAGCTAAAAACAACCCAGACTAACTTAGGCATCGGAGCTTACCCCAGAGGTTACCGGTGTCTTAGCTTCTCTGTTTTGCAGGAACGATACCAAATCCGGGCCGAAGAATAACCCGAACCCGGATCACTCGAAGGATTTCAAAGAATCCATCATTTGGTGCGGTGAACATGGACGACTAATCATGAATTCAAGTTCTGCTAACATGACTTCAGAAACCACGGGAGATGACTCTCTCACAACCATGACAACCCCATCCCTGACAACATTGAACTCGTCAGTATTCCCTTAAGCTGCGGTAATCAATCGCATAGCGAGCAACTTAAGCCCTGTCGATGCCAGAGACCTAAGGTAGGCAATTCTTCATATTCAAAACTACGGTATGGTAGGCCCAACCATTAACAGCAACACGTCCACTCTTATCATAGGCATAAGTGGTTTGGGAACAAGGGCAGCTAGGAGCCTCTTTCCATTACCCCAACTTGAAAGGAGTCAAGTGGCCTTAATTGTAGGAACACCACCAACATATACCTTCTTGGGAGATACCAAGCAGATAAATCAGCCAGATCCAATTTTCGTAAGATACCGAGAATCCCAAGACGCATATCAACAGCCCCCGACAGTGCGAACCCCGCCAACTTCATAACCGAGGCTACCCAATTACCAGTCCCTGACTCAGACACCCCCTCCCAGCTATCACCCCACTCATGGGTACATGTTGGGACTGCCACCAACACCAGCAGCAGTATCTGTACCAGAAGGAGATGATGACCCAAAGATGATGGCACTTTTCAAGCACTACTTCTCCCAGTTCTCAGTTCTGATCCAAGAGCCGTTACTAGAAAGCGGAGGATCTTGTTTCACCAACCGGATCCTGGACATACCGTGAGACCCTAAATTTAAACAGCTCAACTTCGAAAACTATAATGGAAAAACTGATCCCTATGTCCACTCAAGAAGCTACAAAAACTGAATGGAGACAGCAGGGGTGAATGAGGGATTGATGTGTAGGCTATTCTCATCAACGCTGGTAGGCCCAGCTTCGAACTGGTTTGCAACCCTGGAGCCAGCTTCGATCAATAGCTGGGAACAACTAAAAGAACAGTTCTGCACAAAATTCTACAGATCGGTACCAACAGGAATGGCCAGTAGAACCTTGCATGATGTGAAACAAAGACAAGGAGAGTCCCTCAGAGAGTTCCTGGACCAATTTAACTTGGTAATGGTAGAGATACGGAAGCTAGACTTCCACACAGCGCTGGAAGCATTAATCGCCAACACTACCAACGAGAGACTAAGGGCAGACTTGGTCCTAAGGAAACCCCAAAATATAACTCAAATGATCTCTATGGCCAAAACCTTCATAAAACTAGATGAAGTAGGAGCACCGATCAGGAACCAAAAGGAGATAGAGAGGAGATCAGAAGATAGGTGGTCCAAGAGGGACAGAAGGGACCCCAGACAATCCGCAGGGTTTACCCCACTTAACTGGACACTAAGTGAGGTACTGACAGCAGTCGAGAAAAGCTCAGACAGGAAAGGCCTATCCTACCTAGAGGCTAAGAGCGGACAAACGATGGGTGAAGACAAAAACACATACTGCAAATATCACCGAGTGAATGGCCATGATACAGACGACTGCAGACATTTAGCTGAAGATATTGGGGAACTAATAAGGAAGGGCAGACTCCAAAAATTTGTAGATAAGAAAAACAAAGAAGAGCCAAAGCAGCCGGCCTCAGGAGGAAGTAAATCGGCCAAAAAGACCAAAGGAGTGGTCATGATAATTGCAGGAGGAGATCCACCAATCAAAAAAATTCAAAGAACTAAAGAAATAGGGAAAGAAAATAAACCCAACCCATCCTCCTCAATGGAAAGCCAGGTGCAACCAGGCTACTCAGATGCCTTCGCCATGGAGGCAGAAATTGAAAGATACCTAGTCAAACGGATCCTGGTAGACACAGGGAGCTCCACTAACATCATCACCAAACATGCGATAGAAAAATTGAAAGTAGCGCTGTGAGCATATGACGTTTTTAGGAACGCGCAGCGAAGCGAGAACCAGGGATTTTCTTTTCGTGTGACGAATGTGTGTGTTTTGAAAACTGGTTTTAATCTTCTTTAAGAAAGCCTTTCATTTTATTGGAAAAACCCTTTTTGTAGAAAACTTAATTGTAAGTGTGAATTTTGGAAAATAGGTTTTTAGAAAATCCCCATTTAAACTTAAAGATCTCAAAACCTAAATTTTGAGATCAAATACAGAGTCGCCACCCAGATCAGCTCATCCGGGAATTTCTGGTACAGCTCCCTACCAAGTGTAGACGCAGTACCTAATCCAGAGATTCAAGGTTCGGGCAACACATCTACTAATCCTCACTTATTTTCAATTATTATTTCATAATATGATATAACATTCACTTAAATAGACCCATTTTATCTTCCTTTATTTTTAGTTAATGCTCATACACATGACATAAATAAATCATAAATAAAGTGCAGAAAAGTAAAAGTGCGGGAAAAGTAAAGTAGTGGCCAAATTATACAACCCGAAAAAGAAAAACTCTCATCCTCACCATTTACAATCGCCTATAATACACGATAATCTAAAAAGTACAATCGCTTAGATATACGAGATAATCTATCAAATACATAAGAAATGAAAAATAAAACAAAAAAAGAAAGCTGCATCCAAATACAGTTAGTACAAATAAAGAAAGCACACCAAGGACTCACATAAGACAGAATAGGGGTATTTTGGGAAACGGGATCATAAAAAGGGAGGATAATCGAGAAGGCCGGACGACTACTTGATTAGACCTGGAAAACATTTTGTAGAAACGCCCTGTAGATTTTGTGAATGAAAACCAATTATGAAAATAATTTGGCTCATTTTACATGCATTTTCCAACTTTTAGTGGGCCTGATATCCCAGAACCCGAGGGTTCCGTTCGTGAGTGGGTCTAAATTGAACATCCATCTAAGGTCTGAAAATGTAAACACGCCAAAAATCTATTTTGAATAGATAGGAAACGTAAAATTACAAGTTAGAGGCCCAAAAGGGCAAAACTATAATTCTGCTTCTCAAACTACAGCCGAGCGGCTATAATCAGAAGACTACAGTCGCGCCCTTATATATTACAGTCACGTGGCTATAACACCTACAGTCAAGCGACTGTAGTGCTCCAGAATCAACCATTTGGTTTTCTTTCTCGTTTTGAAAATCGTTTCAGAACTTTGATGATTTTGGGCAATCTAGGACTTCTGGAAACTCATGAAATTCCACAAAAACAGATCCGGATCGGATCAAACGAGTCCAGAAATCCCTAAAAACCAGAAATCGTCAAATTTCAATCTCACATCCATCAATAAAAAATCAAAAACCGTGAATCTAAACATGTATGGATTAATTTAACCGATAATATTCATGAAAAACACATTTGGTTTGAAAACGGAAGCGTTATCGGTCGATTTAGGGCATTTGGAGCTTCTGCCCTAGAGATTACAGCCGAACGGCTGTAATTAGAATACTATAGTTGCACCACTATAGGTTACAACTGCGTGGTTGTAGTCAAAGACTATAGCCGCGCCACTGTAGATTACAGCCGTACCACTATAGGTTACAGCCACGCCACTGTAGGTTACAGCCGTGTGGCTATAATCATTAGACAGGGCGGCTATAGCTGGGTTCACTTCCAGATTTGATAAAAACATAAAATCACAAACAAATAACACCCAAACACAAATCAAAAAGGGTTTTTAAGGCCTCTCAGAGTATACCTTGTTTGTATTCCAGTGTTTTGGATCACCATAAACGGATTTGATCGCCGGAAAACGCCTCAAAATCACGAACAACCCGAAATGGCCAAAACTGGAACTAACCCTGAATTGACCCGAACAAACATCAAGTATATCAGAATTATACCCAAATTTGATTTCTTTAAGAACCCTAATGCTTTCTACGGATTAAGATTAAGATTGAATGTTTTTTAGAATGAATTTAGGCAATTCTCTCTCTAAAAACCCTATTTTCTCTCTCTAACTCTCCCAAAAACCCTAATTTTTTTATGTATTTGATTGCAGAGCAATAAGTCTGAGGCTACCCTCCCTTTAATTTCCGTTTTTGTTGTTTTTATATCGCCCAAAATAGGGTTAAAATCTAAATTAATGGCTGATTTCTATCTATTTAGGAAATCTGGAGATTACAGCTGCACGGCTATAGAGGCCTACAGCAGCGCAGCTGTAGGGCACTATAACCGAGCGGCTATAGTGTCCAGACATGCCTACTTTCACTTATTTCTCTCTTTTCTCTTTGGTTCTTTCAAACGCTCACTTGACCTTCTTCGGGGTTCTATACCAAGACTTGTCACACATATTCGGGTTTTTCGAGACGTCTCCAGGGTCATTCCGGTCTTTCCGAATCCGCCTCACGTTTATCCGTGAAAAAGGTAACAGTGGTTTTCATCATCGTGGTCAGAAAAAAACCTGTGCTCACAAGCACCCAGTCGGATCCACCCTGTACATGCACCGTTGGTCGGCCTCAGCGGACACACAGTCCAAGTCGCAGGGAAGGTGACACTAGACATGGAAATCGGAGACGAGAAACATGTTTGGAGGGCTAAGGCACATTTCACCATCATAGACTCCCTGTTGGCATACAACGCCATATTAGGAAGACCACTCCTCTCAGAGTCAGAGGCAGTATTTTCCATCCGATACTTAATGCTGCAAATACCCATTTCAGCCGGATGGGCAGTAGCCAGGGGAAGCCAGTAGATAGCTCAAAAAACATACTTGGCATCCCTGCAGCCAGAAAGAAGTGACCCAAAAGAAGAGGAGAGAAAGGCAGAAACGGTGGACAAGCTGGAAACATTAACAATTGCATCAGATAGAAGTATTTGGATCTCCTAGGAACTTGACAGCAACATCAAGGAGCATATCGTACAAGTAATAAAAGAGAAGCAAAGCACATTCACCTGGAAGATCAGCGACATTGAAGGAGAACCTCCAGAAATCATGAAACACTCTCTTAATGTAGACCCATAAGCAATGCCAGTAGTCCAGAAAAAGTGAAAGTATGCATCGAAGAGGCAAAAGGCAATTGAGGAAGAGATCTAAAGACTAATGGAAGCAGGGCACATCCCCAAATAGTTGAGGAACGTAGTGATGGTTAAAAAGGCAAACAGAAAGTGGCACATGTGTGTTGATTTCACGTACCTTAACAAGGCATGCCCCAAAGACAGTTACCCGCCGTCAAACATAGACCAGTTGGTGGACTCAACAGTAAGATACGCCATCTATTCATACTTATATGTGGCTTCCGGATATGATCAGATTCCCATGGACCCCGCCGACCAGGAGAAAACATCTTTCATAATCCACAAAGGGACCTACTGCTACCAAGTCATGCCCTTTAGGCTGGGAGCCACCTACCAGAGATTGGTAAACAGCATGTTCAAAGAGCTTATTGGGAAGACGGTTGAGGTATACGTGGATGATATGATCATCAAAAGCCGAATCCTAGCAGACCATCCTAGAGACCTCAGGGAAGCATTCTCCATCCTACAAAAGCACAGACTTAAACTCAACCAGGAGAAGTGCGTATTCGGGGTAAGAGGAGGAAAGTTTCTAGGTTTTATGATCTCGCAAAGAGGGATCAAGGCAAATCCAGAAAAGATAAAAGTGGTGTTGGAGATGACCCCACCAAAAACTCTAAAACGAGATCCAGAAATTGAACAGGAGGATCACCGCCCTAGGAAGATTCATTTCTTTTTCTGCAAAACGATGTATGCCCTTTTACAAGATGCTAAAGAAAGGCTAAACTTTCAAGTGGGATAAAGAATTCCACGAGGCATTTGATCAACTCAAATAATTTCTTGTTTTGCCCCCACTGCTCAGCAAACCGGTGCTGGGGGAAAAATTATATCTATACCTAGCGGCCATTGACGAAGCCGTTGGGTCAGTTCTGGTGAGGGAAGAAGAAGGGCAACAATTTCCAATATATTATACAAGCAAGGTACTAAAAGGGGAAGAGACCAGATACCCGAACATCGAAAAGCTGGGGCTAGCCCTACTATCCACAGCTAACAGGTTAAGGCCATACTTCTAGGCACACACTATCATCGTCGAAACCGGATTACCACTGAAAAAGGTGTTGTAGAGACCTAAAACATCCGGAAGATTGGCAGAATGGGTGATACAATTAGGGGAATTGGACATCAGATTCGAACCCAGGCAGGTCTTAAAAGTACAAATCCTAGCAGATTTCGTAACAGAGTTTTTCGGTTTAGAGCAGAATTCAGCACCCCCATCTGAAGAATGGGAAATTTTTGTGGATGGGGCATCATCAAGGGAAGGAGCAGGAGCTGGCATATACATCCGGGGGCCAAATAGGATCTGACTTCACTACACGATAAAGCTGGATTTTCCCACCACAAACAATGCAGCAAAGTATGAAGCAATAATAAAAGGGCTAGAATTGATAAAGGAGTTAGGACCAGACAAGGTCTCGATACTTAGCGATTCCAGGCTGGTATCTAATCAGATAAACAAACACTTCGAGGTCAGGGACCCGTCCATGAGCGGTTACTTAGAGAAGGTCCAGATACTACTAAAGTAAATTGAGTCACAAGGAACGGCCTGAAAGATAGAAAACATACCACGGGATGCAAATAGTCTGGCAGATGAGCTCGCTAAAGCCGCCTCTAGCAAAGAAGAATGGTAACACTTTTATTGCCCATACAAGGTACAGTCACACCCAAGCACGGATCAAATGGAGGCTCTAACAATAAGCCACGGCAGCTTATACTAGACAAAGCCCATCATTGACTTTCTCAAGGAAGGAAAAATTCCATACGAAGAAACAGAAGCTCGCTGGATCTCAAGGAAATCAGCCAGATATACAGTCGTTAGCGGACAACTCTACCGAAAGTCCTTCAGTCGCCCGTGGATGAAGTGCGTCTCAATAGAAAAAGGGAATTATGTGCTGAGGGAGCTCCACGAAGGGATATACGGATCTCATCAGGCAGCCTTAGCCACCTTCCGCAGAGCAAGGCTAATGGGCTATTTTTGGGAAATGATGAAGGAGGACACGGACGCTTATATTGTAGCGTGCCATCAATGCCAGGTGCACGCCAAAAAGATAAACCAGCCCCCAACAGAGCAAAAGCCCATCCTAACAGCATGGCCTTTTTCCACATGGGGAATTGACCTAGTGGGCCCCGATGCTAGAAGCAGGCAGACAGCATAAATGGATGATTGTAGCCATCAACCACTTCACCAAATGGGTGGAGGCAGAAGCTATCTCTACCATCACTTCAAAAAAGGCGATTGGCTTTATAAAAAAGCACATGTTGGGAAGGTTCGGTATGCCCAATATAATCATCACAGACAATAGAACCCAGTTCACCTCTAGAAAATTCAGAGAGTTCTGCAAGAGCTTCCACATTACCCACAGATGCAGCTTGGTTGCGTACCCACAGAGCAACAGCATGACCGAGGTCATAAACCGCAAATTGTGCAATGGTATTAAGAAAAGGTTGGAAGGACACAAAAGAGCATGGGCTAAGGAACTCAACAATGTTCTCTGGCCCTACCGGACCACTCCAAGGCTAGCAACAGGAGAAACACCCTTTGCACTAACATACGGCACCGAGGCTGTGATCCCGGTGGAAATAAGATCCCCCAGTGATCGGGTGACATATTACAGCGAAGCCCAAAATGACATCTACCTGCATTTCCATTTGGATTTGGTAGAAGAAAGACAAGATAGGGCCTTCATCTTCATGGTTGCCTACAAAAGCAAAATCGCCAGATATCACGATAGTACTCTAAAAATATCACCAGGGATAAGACCTATTGTATATGTTGCACTCTTTTTTCCTCAGTAACAATTTTTTTCCTATAGGGTTTTCCTTGCTGAGGTTTTTAACGAGGCAACCTTTAGCATTTTAATGATGTATCATCTCAGTTTGACAAATAATAAATTCACTTCCGAATATATATTTTTTATGTTAAGTCCGATGGCATAGTATTCGCTTTCTATAACCTCAGCCTTACAATGATAAAACATTCGCTTTCGAATACAGATCCTGTTAGGTCCTGTTTTATGAATTCGCTCTCGATATCCGGCCTTACCATGATAAACTAGTTCACCTTCAAACGCAGTGCATGTTAAGTTTAAGTCATTGTTTGCTTTCAAATAAAGAAGTAATGTTACTATATCTGGGGTTAAACGAAGATTCAAGGGCCACCGAACCCCGAGCAAACAGCTATATAACGTGGAACAAATTGAAAAGCCAAAAAATTTTATATTAAATAGCCCTTAAAAAGGGAAAAATATTAATTACAAGACTTTAAAATCAAACTACTGGGGATTCGGCGCATCCATGATATCCCTATCCGGCTCAACTAAATCTTCGACCTGGGTAGGAGCTTCCAGAGGGATATGACTTGCTTCCTCGGGCAAAGGGGAGAGAGGAGCGAGATCCCCTTCCTAAGGAAAATCCACTTCAATGTCCCCATAGGAGATGTCTGGATAAGCCTCTGCGCACCTCTCAAGGATGCGGTCACCATACAGGAGGGCCAGCCGCCCATACGTCAAAGTCCTTTCCTTGAGCTTCTCCTCCGCCACCACGAGGTCCTTCTTGTGGCTCTCCTTCTCCTGTTCCAGAGCAGCTTCAGTTGACGTTAGTGACCGTTTTAGGGTAGCATTCTCAATAAGGGCCGCATCAAGAGCCTTCTACTACTGCTCAGCTTTTATGGCAGCCTCGACCAAGGCCTCTTCCATCTTCTTTCGTTCCAAAGCACCCGTTAAGCTCTGGTCATAGATGCGGTCTACCTCTTCAACCCTCTTCAGCTCCTCATAAAGGAACAGGATGGCCTACAAGACAAGTATGGTAAGTGGTGCCAGAGACCTTAGGGAGTAATAAAATCAGAATACTTACGGTATATAGCTTGCTCAGGACTCGAGTACTAATGATCCTGTTACTCAGAGCCCCCACCTTAGCTGAATCTATTGGGAGATACATCCCATTGCTTAGCTTCAGCTAGACTAGAGGATCGGCTAGACTAGCCTCTTTCCCAAACTTGGAGAGGAGAATATCCCGAATTGGGCTATCATCAACGGTAAGGCGAGAGAAGTCTGGAACCACCTCCTATGAAACAAAAAACCCTGTAAAGCTTCATCATATGTTACTGACAGTAGTGGAAGAAGGGGATCTTACAGTCCAAACTTTCTTCCCTTTGCCTGCACCAGATGTAGGAACAGAAGTTATTTTCCTGCTCCCAGGGACGCGCTTAGTACTTCTACCCGGAATGTCAACTAGCTCCGGATGGCTTAGAATTACAATGGGTGGAACCAGAGCAGCCGCGGAAGCAGTTGAGGGCTTGGATTCACTCTTCCGGGCTCGTAAGGCTGCAATAGTATCAACGAGTGACATCCCTACCAAAAATGGAAAATACATAATAAGTATGAGGGAAAAGGTACCTTGGTCCTATAGGGGATCACTAAAGAAAACAGGAAGTCCAGTCCGGTCATCAAGTGCCGCCAATGGTAGCCCCTGGCGGAAAGCCTTGACCACATACTGGAGCTTCTAGTATTGGGTAGGGATGGAGGTCAACAGTTCCAGATTCACCATCTCCTGGGGAGAGAGCTTGTCCTTTGCCCCTTTCATTCTGGATGTGGGTTGAAAGGACCAGGCAGTTGGAAACATCGAGGCATTATCCTTGAGTTTAATAAAGAAAAAGAGGTTTTTGAAGCCCTTGATAGATGAAGTGCGGTTCGAGAAAAACCAGAAGAGAGGACCCTTGGCCATTGTTAGATGATCACTGTTCGTATTCCGGAGGACCGGTGTGGCAATATGCCGGAACATCGCACTAGTCAGCCGGATGCTGATGTTGTAGCATAACCAACAGAGTGCATAGATGTCCTCCTTAACATTTGGGTGTAACTGTACCGGACACACATTGTGAGCGGACGACGCGTTTTCGACGGGACGCGAGACTCCCTTTCGAAAGGGGCGCCTTGATTTCGGGCGGGGCCCTCCCTCGCGTGGGGTTTTTGGTTTGGAAATTCATTTTTGGAAAAGCGGATTATTTCGAAAAAGCATCGAGACCTAAATCTCGATAAAAAGTATAGGAGTCGCCACCCGGCTCAGCTCAACCGGGAAATTACAGTGTAGCTGAACCAAAGCCGGAACTGCCACACTTTTCAGAGATCTAGGTTCGGACAAGTCTCTTATTTCGTGTCTAATTTAAATATTATTGCCAATGTTCTAGTTACGACACTTTAAATTACTAAAGATTGATTTTTATTAAATAATACACGCAGCGCGCATACAGAATAATAATACAACATAAAAAGTAAAAAGAATAAATATTTAAGAGCTTACAACCCAATCGAAAGAAAAATAAAACTCTCGCCTCACTGATACAGCCGCCTAGAATACATGATAATCTAAAAAATTACAACCGCCTAAATACACGATTTAATTCTATTGAAATACAAATAAAATAGAAAATTAAAATAAAATACGGCTGCAAAACAGAGGTTAACACAATTTATACGACACGCCATAAATAGGACTCAAGTAGACAGAATTGGGAAATTATGATTTGGTCATGCAATTGGGGGTAACCGGGTTGGCCCGGTCGGCCGGTCCGGTTAGACCTGGAAAACCATTTTGAAACGTCCCTGTATTTTTGGTTTTGTGAGAAAAATCATTTTTTTTTTGAAAATATTTTTCCGGTTTATTTTAACTTAGCATGCAAAAGTGGGTTGGTTTTCAGGAGAACCGGGTCTCCGTCGTGGAATTGTTCTAAATGCAATTTTACCGAAAAATAAATCTAAGGTTGTGATGCACACAACAAAATTCATTTTTGATGATTTTTTATTTTTCAAGATTTTTCTGATTTTTTGAAATTTTCTGATTTTTATGAAATTTTTTGGGGATTTTATGAATTTTTTAGATTTTAGGGATTTTTAGGGATTTCTGCTACTGGCCGAGAACTATAGTCGTACGACTGTAGTTACGGTCGTACGACTGTATACTACAGTCGTGCGACTGTAATCTTAGCTAAAGGTGGAAATCGTTAAAAAAAAAACCCTAAAAGAGAAACCTAAAGCTGAGAAAATAAGAACAGTTGTACGACTGTAGAGGATTTGGCACGACTGTAATTACAGTCGTGCCCCTGTTCTTGTTCCAAGAACAGTCGTACGACTGTTCTTATTTTTCCAGAAATAAAAACTTAAAAACTTGAATAAAAATGCACCAAACACAAGCAAATCACCCAGAAAGCTGGAAAATGAGTTGAGTTAAAGGTTGTTTACTTCCTTGATGACGATCCACAGCTGGAATGACCCCTGGCTACGCACCAATCCATGTGAATTCGCTCCTTTTCCTTGGAAAGTTAAGGTTGCAAACGTGTCCAAATAATCCCAGAAAAGTCACGGATTTATATTTGTTTTTGTCCCAAAATGATTTAGATTTTTAGTGTGGATGTTAACCTAGGATTTCTAATTCGTTTTAGTGATTAACAACAAGAAATTAAAGAGAAAATGTGAGAAGAAAGCAAGGTGTTTTCTTTTCTCTCTTCTTTCTTTTTCTCTCTTTTTCTCTCACTAAATCTCTCTAAAATCCAGATTTCTTGCCAAAAGTCCCTTCATTCTGATTTTTTTAACCTTTTATATCTCCCCTCTAACTCGGAAATCTTGAGCATTTAATGCTCAAGATTTCCCCACTTTTCCAAGTCAAGGGGGTATAGGTTCTGCAACCTGCCCCCGAAAGTACAGTCGTACGACTGTACTTACATTACAGTCGTACGACTGTAACCAAAATTCCACGACTGTATTTACAGTCATGGGTCAACGGTTAACGACGGATTTTTTTTAATGTAAAAATTTCGTGTTCACAGGCTACCCCTCGTGTAGCTGAAGTCCGATTTTCGAAGCGGATTTAGGTACACGACAAAGAACACGAAATCACGATGATATGCAAACACGGTTTTCACAGGTGAACTGCAGGTGACTTTGGTAGTCAGGTGGTCTATATGCCTTTTGCATGAAGATGACACTGAGAAAATGGACGACTTTTTGAGTCGGGCGGTTCCTTACGATAGTTTTCGCGCAAGGATGGCGCCGAGATAGAATGACTTTTGGAGTCAAAAGGTTGTGTATGGTTTGTCATACCGAGCCAAAAATGCATGTAATGCGTGTTTGATGAACGTATTTATTCCTTGATCGATAATTTTGAAACAAAAATTTGTTCCCCTTCGATCAAGAATAAATACGGGAATGCGTGTCCTGGTTGCCTTTTATAGTCGTGCGGGACTGGATTTGCAAATACAAGATGTGATAGTCGTGTACGACCGACGCACTCAACAGATTGAGACTGGATTTGGGCTCCCTTTTAAAGTCGTGGGGGACTATGATTTTTGTGAGAATGGGTGACAGTCGCGCGCGGCTGGACGCATTGACGGATGGAGACTGGATTTGGGGTTCCCTTTTAAAGTCGTGGTGGACTGTGATTATGTGAGAATGGGTGATAGTCGGGTGTGGCTTGGCACACGGGACGCATTGAAGATGCAATTTGGTGAGATTGTACTTACAGTGTATCTTTCACGGTTTTCTTGAATTTCGTGCCCCTTGGGTAAGGCGGATCGTCATTGGAAAAAATTTAGTCGCTGCTGGATTAGCCCTGCAAAATTACTGAAATATCTCCCTGTGGGGAATAATTAAGCATCAGATAATGAAAATAGAGTTTAAAGAATAAATAAATAAAAAAAAATGAAATTTCCCCGTTTTTTTACACTACAGTTGTGCGACTGTATTCAAATTTTGAATACAGTCGTACGACTGTAGACGAAGTACAGTAGTACGACTGTACTTCGCGGGCAGAATGAATTTAAGGGGCAGTTTCTGCCCCCTTCCTCTTCCACTTTCATTTTTTCAAAAACCTCTCTTCTCCTTCTCTCTGAAACCGACCCCAATCCTCAAGAACTCGCCAAAATGTTGAAGAAAATGGGAAAAAAGTTGAAAAAGATCCAGAGTAACTTGATTCCAGAAACCAACAACCCCAATGAGATCCCTTTTGTGGGGATTGCATAAGGATACGGGCAGCCGCTTTACATGAGCCGTTTCGGGATTCACTTCGGGACGGAGATCCCAATTCTACTGGCGATGGACTCCCACTTGTCCGTTACTCAGGTTGGTACCCGATTTTTAAGCCTTGATTTTGAGTTTTCCAATATTTTCCCTTTTGAATTTTTGGAATTGCTTTGCATGATTTATCGCTTTCTGGGTTGATTGGTTGAGTAGAATGCATGCTAGGAGTCCCCTGTAGTTAATAGAAACAAGAAACTAGGAAAAACGAGTTAGAAATTGCGAAAATTGGATAAATTTCGAAATCTGCCTGCAGGAATATGAACATTCGTGCGACTATTCATGCCAAAGAAGAACAGTCGTACGACTGTAGGCACTACAGTCGTGCGACTGTAGTTACGCTTGTGCAAAGCGTACTACAGTCGTACGACTGTAGCAAGAAAATCAGGCCTTAAATTTTATTTTTTCGATTAATTTTTTACTATGTTACTATTATGCAAAAATTGAATGCATGTGTGTTGTACTTCCCCATAATGCAGGTACACAGGATTTCCGGCAGCGGGAATCTCTCCCTGCCACGTGTTTGGTGGGATCGGCTTCCCGAGCCTGTGCGGGCCCGGGTCAGGATCTTGGGGCCCGAGTCTTTCATATTGTCTTTGCCCACGAGCACTCCACATACTACGCATGCCGTGTTGACGGCCTTATGTGAGAGATGGGTTTGCACCACCCACACGTTTCATCTGCCCATCGGGGAGTTCACCGTCACTCCCTCAGATTTTACTGCGATCACAGGGTTCGGGTTCGGTGGGACCCCTATCATCTTTAATTGTAGCTTGACCCGACATCAGCAGGTAGCCAATCGGGAGGTTGATTGGCTGCACCCCTGAGAAGGGGAAGATCCTATGTTCGCGGGTGGAGGCTTATTGGGCCACCCGCACGGACTTGTCTGGGGAGGATGTGGAGCGGTACGCCCGGGCTTATGTGCTCGTACTTTTATCGTGCACGCTATTCCCCACTGGGCAGAGTACCTGCAATCTGACTCTGCTTCCCACATTGGCGGACTTGGCTGCCTTCCCATCCCTGGACTGGGCGCGAGCTGCATTAGGGCAGCTGTATTACGGGTTGGATTTATGCGCCCGGGGAGCACAGCAGGAGATTCTGGGCTTTTGGTTTGGCCTTCTGGTATTATCTCTTTTCTTCCTGCTTTGTTTTTTTTATACTAATATATTTTTTTTTGTAACTACAGATCTGGGCATTTAAGCACCGTGTGTTGGAGCCGCCCGAGTTGAGAGATGTCCAGGGCGATGTCTAGCCGACTGTCCTGCGTTGCTAGACACAGGGATGGCAGGGTATAGGCCGCGATCTAGAGGAGGTGAGGCAGAGTTTGCTTGACACCACCTGGCGAAGGGTAAGTAGACAAAACTCATTAGTGAGAAAATTTAATCAACTTTTATTTACCTGTACTGAACTCCCTTTATTGTACTTCTACAGATCCGGCACCATCCCTGGCAGGGTCTGGGTGCCATCACCCTACTTGTGCAGACCTCCGCGTGCTTTGACTATCGCCGTTTCATCATGGAGTGCCCTATGTCCCAAGAGTGGTACTTGGGCGAGCGCCTCTTCCTCTCCGACAACGTCGATGGTCCAGCTAGCCGGCTTGTGCTCCACCGCTTCCACATGCACTTTTCTGGCCCCATCTAGCTGACCCCGCAGTGTATCCTGATATATTCGGAGAGGGATATAGTGTTGACCCTGTGGACGGGGATTATCCGGCCTACATCCAGCAGTGCCTACTGCCTGTTGCGGGTGGCGCACCAGCGGCTCCTCCTCTTCCTCCTCGCCAGGTATTCACTTTCTCCTTTCTCTCTCTTTTTTTTTTTACTCTTTATTCTCTTCGCAGGTTAAGAGATGTAGGGGAACCGGGTCTTCTCAGCTTAGTGGCCCGGCCGGCGAGAGTGTTGGCGCGGCTACAGCCGGTGAGGATGTTCCTTTTCAGGATAGGAGCCACCCCGTCCAGGCGGGTAGCGCTGCAGCTTCGGCTTCTCAAGCTGTCGGCGCTGTTGGTGTGGTGGAGGGCCGTCTAGTGTCCGAGCTTAGAGCCGGCTTCAATTTGATGGGGTTGGATGGCTCCCTCGCTTATAGGACGTGGAATATTCCCTGTGAGGAGCTAGCTATGTTCTTCCTGGAGGACACCACCCATGTAAGTCTACGATTTTTTTTTTAATTTTCTGATATTCTCTAGGTTCGGCGAGCTGACGTGGAGGAGATAGCCAATCGGTATAAGGGCCTGGGGGACCTCTTGGTCCATGAGAATGGCGCTTGGGCAGTAAGCATCCCGTGTTTTCTGCATCATCTCATGATTTATGTATGTATGAACGTGCATGTATGTATGTATGAATGTTAATTTATGTTGTTGATTGCAGTCCCGAGTCCAGATGCTTCAAGATCAAGTCAGGGAGGCTGCTTCTTCTGAGGCTCGTGTCTGGGCTGCAAACCAAGAGGTGGATCGGGCGAGAGCCGAGATAGCCAGGTTGCAGGCTGGGATGGCTCGTTTATAGGCGGACTTTGATTCCTACAGGGCCACACATCAGAGTGAGTCCGAGGAGGAGGAGGAGGAGGAGGAGGATGAAGGGCAGGATGAGAGCTGGATGGAGCGCCCTGCTTTTCTTATTTGTTGTCTTTATAGTTTCTCTTCTTTTGTATTGGATTTTTAGGCACATTATGAACTGCACTCTTTACTTATGGGATTTGCTTTTGTTTTATTAATCTTTGGAAATTCACTCTTCTTCTTTTTCTTTTTCAATTTTTTGCTTCTTTTTATCCAGGCTTTTACAATTTTCTAGAATCATTACAAGACTCTGATTGGCTTAAATTGAAGCCTTTCGGGTTGTGGAATCTCAAGGCCTATTACAAACACCCTGGAACATCGAACTGTTGAACGCCTGTCATCGTTTCTGGGATCCAGTGGATAACGTTTTCCGCTTCTCATGCCAAGAGCTCTGCCCCTTATATGAAGAATTCAGCGCCATCTTGAACATCCCCTGTCACAAAAGAGTGGACATTGCCGTCCCTGAGTTCACTTTTGGTAGCATTTCCTCCTTGGTGAGCTTGTTTGGGCTTCCCAATCCCGAGGTGGAAGCTTTACTTGCCACTGGTTCCCCTTCTCCCGGGTTGAGCTCGGACTCTATACTGGAGTGGTATGTCAATGCCCCTAGGGACCACATGAGCTGGGCCTCTATGGTTAGCCTGTTACTTGTGAGCCGGTATTTCTGTGGTCCTAGTGATGGGGTAGTCTCCTTCAAGGCTGTCTCCCTTATCTCTTAGATGGCTGCGGGGGCATCTCCAGCTCCTTTCACACTTGCTGAGACACTGATCAGTTTGCATGCATCTAAGACAAACGGTGTTCTCCATATTGGCCCTCACCTCACACTGCTCCAGGTAAAACTCCTTATTGTCTGGTGTATTTCTGGGTCGAATGATCTCCTAACCCTTGCTTACCATCAACTGCAGATCTGGTTGTTGGAGAAGCTATCGATTCTTAAGATTCCGAGAGGGAATTTTAAGAAATACCACCTGGCCAATTTCAGGGGAAGAGGCTTTTCCATTGACTCCTATACTGATATGTTTGCTAATGAGTGGGATGTTTGGCTATCTCGCCTGACTGATGACCAGATTAGGTGGGTGTGCCCCTGGTGGAAGATTACCCATGTGATTGTGGATATGTGGGCACATGGTGTGCAGTTGTTGGGACTGACCAGGGTGACATTCTATTCTCCGAGTCGCCTTTGCCGGCAGTACGGTCATCCGCAGGATATCCCCCAGCGCTCTTGCATCACCATTTGTGAGGAGTACAATGCTTCTTGGCCAGATCACATCAGACTTCACTGGGCTGGAGATACCCGTCGTGTGGCGTTGAGCTATGCTTCACTTGCTCCCACAGAGACAGATGATCGTTACAAGCAGTGGCTAGCTGAGATCCAGGATTTACCGACCCGTGAGGCGCGTGAGCGTGCGACTTTCCGCTGGCTGGCTCCTTCTGAGGCCGCGAGATCACTTCCTGTCAAGAAAAGGAGAACATAAAAGAAAAAGTGATTTTCATTATCATGCATGTATTGACTACCATTATTATTATTTATATACATCTCCTTTATTATTGATGTGATTTTTTTTTGCCTTAATTTTTGCTTAAATCGCCCTCGCGGGTTTTCGACTTAACAGGCTTCCTTTTTTTTTATGAATGGATGATATTCGCAATTGCACACTTAGGCGTCTAAATGTCTTTGTTTATCTGGATGTTTCAACAAATGTATCATGCAACATACTCCAAACATTCATGCAATATGTTGAGCAATACGCACTTCATTAATGAAATTTAATTATCGCATCAATTGAAAATTTTAAAATTAGTACATATCTCGAACGAACTCATTCCTGTTATCAACCATCCTATTCAAGTTTTCTGGTTGGTAAGCTAACCCTCGTTGCCTTAATTTTTGCTTAAATCGCCCTTGCGGGTTTTCGACTTAACAGGCTTCTTTTTTTTTTACACATGGTAGCGCTTGAGGTGATCTTGATTAATCGGGTTGGTGAACTCGTTGCCATCCATACCCATAATCTTCACTGCACCTTTGGAGAGTATTTTCTTAATCACATATGGCCCTTCCCAATTGGGTTTGAATTTGCCCCTCGCATCTATGTTAGTCGGTCTCATCTGCTTCAACACTAGATCTCCCGCTTTCAGAGGCTGTTTCTGATGACGAACCCGTCGATTATAGGCCCTAGCCATCCTTTGGTGGTACATCTGTAAATGATCTAGAGCCTTAAGACGTCTTTCATCGACCATAGCCAGCTGCTCAAATCTCGCCTTTACCCATTCTGTTTCAGGCAACTGGGCTTCTAAGACCGTCCTTAGTGACTTCAATTCCACTTCAATAGGAAGGACTGCTTCCATCCCATAAACCAGGGAATAAGGTGTTTCTCCAGTTGGCGTCCTAACACTGGTTCTGTACCCCCATAGAGCATAAGGTAATCTATCTGCCCAATCCCGGTAGGTTGAAGTGGTCTTGGACAAGATCTTCTTAATAGACTTGTTTGCCGCCTCTACTGCTCCATTGGCTTATGGCTTATAAAGGGAAGACTTATGATGTTCCACATGGTACTCTCTGAATAATTCAGCTGTGGCCCCCTAAAACTGCACTCCGTTATCAGTCACCACGTGATGCGGTATTCCATATCTTGCAAAAATGTGCTTCTTCACGAACTTAGCCATGTTCTTAGCTGTGACCGTGACATAAGACTCAGCCTCAACCCACTTGGAGAAATAATCGACTGCCACTACAATGAATTTGTGACCGTTCGATGCTGGAGGCTGAATTTCACCAATTATGTCTATACCCCATACTGCAAACGGCCAAGGAGTCATGAGGTTTTGCAACTCCATAGGTGGAAGATGGCTGATGTCTCCGTAAATCTGGCATTCGTGGCACTTTTTCACTTCTTCTGCACAGTCAGTCTGTATAGTAAGCCAGAAGTACCCTTGTCTCATGATCTTCTTTGCCAGAGCTAAGCCGTTCATGTGCGGGCCACAAATCCCTGAATGCATTTCTTACATAACCTTCTTGGCTTCTGCTTCCATCAGACACTTTAATAACAATCCATCAGCGGTCCTTCTGAAAAGTTGTCCATCAAACCACCTGAACTGAGCCGCCAATTTTCTTAAAGCGGTCTTATCTGATGCATCTGCTTCTTCAGGATATTGGCCATTCTGTAGAAAGTCAGCTATATCTTGGTACCAGGGCTTATCGTCTGTGGCTAATATCAGGACCTCACTAGAATGATGGAATGGTGTTCTAGCAGTCTCCAAGATCAAAGGCTGCATCAGTGCTTTCTGAGGTCCTTCCCATATGGATGACAAGGTAGCTAACGAATCTGCCATCTGATTATCATCTCTAGCCATATGCTTGAATTCAATATGCCCAAATCCTTTCACCATTTCCCACAAAGTCTCCAAATATGGGTGAAGTGATTCTTCTTTGATTTCCTGTTCCCCGGTGGCTTGACGGATTACCAACAGTGAATCTCCAACAATTGTCACATCATTTGCCCCTAGTGTGGTGAGAGCATCAATGCCAAACAAACAAGCTTCATATTCTGCACCGTTGTTAGTTACCGGGAATTCTAGCCATTTTGACAAAGGAATTATCTCCCCCTCAGGAGTCACAATAATTACTCCAAGGCCTGCTCCTCTCTTGTTTACGGCTCCATCAAAGTGCATAATCCATTTTCTGACCTCCACTTCCACCAAGGCCAACTGCTCATCCGGAAACTCCAGGTTTTCCACATAATCAGATTCAAGCGGCTGATTAGTAAGGAATTCAGCCACTGCTCTTCCTTTGATCACTTTCTTTGTCACGTATTCAATGTTGAATTTCGATAACAAAAGTAACCACCGGGACAATTTCCCCGTTAAGGATGGGGCAAAGCAAAGGTATTTCATTGGGTAAACTTTCACCACAGCTTGTATCTTGTAGGATTGGAAATAGTGCCTCAACTTCTTCGTCAGCCAAACCATGGCAGTGCAAGTCTTTTCCACTACGGTATACCGAGTTTCATAATCTAGCAGCTTCTTACTGAGGTAGTAAATGGCGTGCTCCCTTTTATCATCTTGTTCTTGAACCAACATCGCTCCTATTGAGGTCTCCTCAATGTCTAAGTACAGAGTCAAAGGCTTTCCCAATGTTGGAGGCTTTAATACTGGTGGGTTGATCAAGTATTCTTTGATCCTATCAAACGTAACCTGATACTGGTCATTCCACATAACAGGTTGTTCTTTCCGAAGAAGCTTGAAAATGGGCTCACAGACAGTGGTCAATCTGGCAATGAATCTGCTGACATACTGAAGCGATCCTAGAAAAGATCTAACTTCTTTCTCTGTTTTCAGTGCTGGCATATCTCGAATAGCTTTGATCTTGTCCGGGTCCATCTCAATGCCTTTCTGACTGATAATGTGCCCCAACAGCTTGCCCGATGCAACTCCGAATACACATTTCTTTGGGTTGAGGCACAAGTTATACTTCTCAATCCTGGTCATAAACCTATCCAGGCTAGCAGGGTGCTCCTCCTGGGTCATGGACTTCACCAGCATATCATCAACATACACCTTGACCTCTTTGTGGATCATGTCATGTAGCAACGTCGTAACCGCCCACTGATAGGTTGCCCCAGCATTCTTCAACCCAAAAGGCATTACTCTGTAGCAATATACCCCCCACTCAGTGATGAAAGCCGTCTTGACTTTATCAATGACATTCATTAAGATCTGATTATACCCTGAGAAACCATCTATGAATGAGTACATAACCGCCCTTGCTGCACTGTCAATCAGGACATCAATATGAGGAAATGGGAAGTCATCCTTTGGGGAGGCCTTATTCAAATCCCAATAATCCACACAAACTCTGACTCTTCCATCTTTTTTGGCAACTGGGACTATATTGGCTAACCATTCGGGGTAGTCCACTACTTCCAGGAAGTTGGCCTTAATCTGCTTTGCTACCTCCTCCTTGACTTTCTCAGCCCATTCCGGACGTAGACGCCTGAGCTTCTGCTTTACTGCGCTGAACTTAGGATCAATCGGAATTCTGTGCTCTGCTATCTCCCTGTCAAACCCTGGCATATCGTCGTAAGACCAAGCAAACGCTCCCACATGTTTTTTAAGTATTTTTGTCAATTCTCTCTCTTCTTCAGGATTGAGTTCGTTAGAGATAGATACCATTTTAGGATTTTCAATTGTGCCCAAATTAATTTCATGTAATGCAGTGTCATGAATGCTGAACACATTGAATGAATGATTGCATGTATGCACAGAGCCATTAGGAAAAACATCACACAAATAAGCAAAGTTAGATTTCATTTCATTCATCGCCTTAAAAGCGGAATTGTTCATATCAAATACATAGGATAAGTTTACAAAGAAATCATTCTCTTCCTCCACATGCGGAGGGTCTTCGGCAGCTTGGTCTTCTGGATCAGCAGGTCCTTCCCCGAACAAGTCATTCAGGTCAGCCTCGAGGGTCTCTTTCTATGCTTCCGACAGGACATCTTCTTCTTTCTTCGCTTTCCCTTTAGCCATCATCTTGGTGAGCTCAGCAACAGCCTTTTCTACTAACTCTGCATGTCCTGAAACAGCTTCCTTCTTCATAGGGTTCTCTTTTAACCTTTTGGACTTTCTTTGTCTCCGGGATCTCCTTCTTTTCAGCACCTTTGTAACCAAGACCCTCTCGATGTGATTGGCCCATAGTGATATCAAACTTTGCGACCCCTTGCTGATGGACTCCCAGCCCCTGTCCCGGGATGAAATTCTACTTCTGAAAGTACTTATGGATCCACGGGGAAAACATCAAGTCTTTCTCCTTATGTTCTGAGACGACCGCCACCTGGAAGCCGGTCAGAGGCTGTTCAAATGAGTTCAATGCAGCTACCACAGAAGATTCATCCACCTCAAGAGTCATGATTTTTCCTCCCATCGGAATCTTCACTTTTTGATGTAGGGTTGATGGCACGCCTCCCAATGCATGGAACCAAGGCCTTCCCAAAAGCAAGGAAAAAGTCACCAGAATGTCAATGACAGTGAATAGCACAGCCGATTTAACTTCTCCAACCGACACCTCTGCCTCAAAAGTACCAATCACAGTACGCTTCGAATAGTCATAGGCCCGGATCACTGTGTTAAACCGTGATAATGCTTCTTCAGACAGGTGGAGGCTAGGTAATACTTTCAGAGGACAGATGTTCAGTGTTGAACCATCATCAACCATCACACAAGGTAAAGTTCTGTCCATCATTTCCACTTTCAAGTACAATGCACGGTTGTGATTAGTTCCTTCTGGTGGCAGGTCATCATCAGTGAAAGTGATCCCCTTGGGACTATCAGGTTGCGGACTCCTTGTACTCCCAATTGCCATGCACACCTCCTCAGGAGACATTAACGGATTAGCATCCATTTCCATAAGCTTCTTCACCACTGCAGCTCGGTGCCTTTGGGACTTCATAAGTAGATGCCACACAGATGCACGTGCAGGCATCTTTTTAAGTTGTTCCAGCACTAGATCTTCTTTTTCATCCACCTTGATAGGCAAATAATCCTGGACCGAGGCCTCTGCTCTTTTACTCGGTTCCCCTAACCGCTGTGGCTCAGGTTGACATACCCTTCCACTCCTCGTGACATTGTTCACAGAGGCATCCTCCTTTCTTATGTACATCCCGTCTTTGGTGCAAATAGGATAAACAGGTGTTGTCCGGCCCACAAGCTTGGGTCTACTCATCAGTTCGAACTCATCCGCATCGTCATCCAACTCCACATCATCTAGATTCACGGGCTTACTCTCTTTCACAGGTGGATCAGCATCCTCACTTACTACCACTTGAATTGCAGGATTTGCCTTTGCAATCTGAGCTAGGACAAAGTTAGGAGACAATCCCGACTGTACCATATTCACCCGCCTTTCAAACTGAGGCAGTGGATTACTCTGAACATTGGGCTTTGAGCGAGGCGCTTCTATCTTCTTTTCATCAATCAACTGCTGAATTGTCTTTTTGAAGGCATGGCACTTATTAGTTCGATGCCCCTTGGTCACATGATAAGAGCAAAAGTTGTTCTTGTCTGCCTCGGCCGGAGGCGTGTACTGTTTCAGGCTTTGAAGAAAGCCCAAATTTCTGCACTTCAGAAAAATCCGCCTGAGAGAATCTTCCTAAGGAGAAATCCCTTTTCCAGCTGTTTGTTGACTTGCCCCTTGTGCCACTGCCACTACTTCTACTTGCTTGACAGGAGCAGGTGGCTGACTCGGCTTGGCACTAGTCGAAGAGGAAGCTGCTGGATTGTTATTACTCTTGTACCCTGTAGAATATGTCCAGCTTCGATTCCCTCCCCCAGAACTGTTATGAGCCGGATCAATCTCGTATTTCTCCACTTTCCGGGCCAACTCATGTACTTCCACCAAGGATTGAAACTTGTGATATTTCATCACATTCCGATAAACTTCCAAGCTCCCATCAATCAGCTTCACAATCAGTTCATCTTCCAACGGCTTCTGATGAAGGAGGATCATCTTGTCCATCCACCTTTGATAGTACTCCGAGAAGGTCTCATTCGGTTTCTGCCTCACTGGCTCTAGGTCTTGTAACTTGACCTCTAGCTGCATATTGAAACTGAAGTACTTTATGAAAGCATCAGACAGCGCATCCCAGTCGCCTTGCACATTCTCGGGCTGTTTGTTATACCATGTGATGGCCCCTCCTTCCAAAGTAGTAGGGAACAGTCCCACTAATTGATTCATTGTAAGCCCCGCCATGGTCATGATCCGCACGTACTGATTCAAGTGAGCTGTGGGAGGACTTTTCCCGACATACGGCGTAATCCTAGGCATCTGAAAGCCCACAGGTAACATTTCAACCCCTCCGTCTATGAGTGTGGATGGGTCAATGCGCTTGGCAGATTGGATCTTAGAACTGGCCCGCAACTCCGCTATAGTTTCTTCCATCTCCTTCATCTTTCTTTCTAAAGCAGACTCCACAGGACGCTCAGCATTATACCTTCGGCCTTTTTCAGCATCCGACTGCCCATCATTCAATCTTCCGCTGCTACTCTCTTCTCGGGCAGCCCTTTCTAGTCGCTGATTAGATGACTCAGTCAATCCACTCTGCACTTAGTTCTTGATAAGGTTCTTAAACTCATCAGAATTCATGAATTCTCGAATAGCTGAGGTGGCCATCATGGCAGCAGCAGCTTCAGTTGTGAGTGCCATATCTTGAAATCTTTGTTGTAACTGTTCAAATTCCGGCGAAAACACAGCACTTAATTCAGATGGTGCTTCAACCTCCCCGAACTGAGCAGACTCCTCAGACTCACTAGACGATGAATCGCTATGCTCTAGTCTCACGAGTCTTCGTCCCGACCAGAGCCAAACTACAAAACATTTCGAACAAAAGTTAATGAAAGATGATCACCCAAAGAGTTATGAACTCTAGGGGATATGCATGTATGCATGGCGTGTTGGATGAATGATATGTGGATGTTGTATGAAATGGATTTGCAAAACGAACCTTGAATAACTAATCCTTCGGGTGGTGAAGTATGCATGAACTCCTATTTATGTATACGTATATTGCAATTTGAGTTTTTTGACGCATGGATGAGACCTTTGGCGCTCGGGGAGTACCTCGGGTTTTGTGAAATGAGATGAATGTTCGTAGCGAACGGACAGAGTTTCGGCACTCGTGGAGTGCCTCGGATTTTTTTATGATGTGAGATCGACATGTGCATGGCACATGGTCGGGGTTTCGGTGTCCGGGGGACACCTCGAATTTTTGATGATATGAAGTGAACTCGTGCTTGGTGTACGAGCGGAATTTCAATACTCGGGGAGTATCTCGGTTTCCGGGCCGTAACGTGAAATGAATGCGTTCTTGGTGAACGTGCAGAGTTCCGGCGCTCGGGAAGCACCTAAATGGTTTGATCGGCACTCGTGGAGCGCCTAAAATGATTTAATGAAATGTGATGAATTTTGTCGGCACTCGTGGAGCGCCTAAAATGATTTAATGAAATGTGATGAATTTTGTCGGCACTCGTGGAGCGCCCAAAATGATTTCCTACTTAGTAGGTTGTGTGATGTGTGTGACCCTTACGGAGTTATTCAAGATTCGCGTGAATGCTTTATGCATGACACGCGTTTCCCATGGCTGCACAATAAAATGGTTAATGCTTATGACATTCAAGTGATGTATGTAAATTAATTAATTTTTTTCACACAATGAAAAGATGCATGGCTACAAAAAAAAATGTGGTTAGTTTAATGTCACGCGGGTGATTAATGTATTTACACGTGAAAAATGAAAATGGCTGTACAAAAGATGTGAGTTAGAATCACACAAATGCTTTAGATGCGGTATGTTATGTTCATGAAAAATGTGGATGATGACATGTTATGGAGGGACAAAAAGACACGTAGCAATTAGCACACGGATCGTATTCCTCCAACCTTATTGCTCCAAACGTGGTCAAGTCGATAAAATTCTAACCGAGTCCTAGGAGGGGTTCTCTTCGATCATCAACCGGGGATGATGATCGAGGATTTTATTTTATTCACACAATTTATTTTGGTATCCTAAGGGGATCCAACTAAGGTTGCCTAAATGAGTTCGGTCTAAAGTCGGGATAACATCAAGGCTCCCATAGCAAAATATACTCCTCACTTCTCCCCACTCAAGGGTCCGAACGAAGGGGTTCGTACGAGGCTATGGGTGGTGTTTCGTATTCGTGCCCCTAAGACCAAGAGGAACTTAGGCGACACTTCAACGATTCACCGGACTAAATAACGGATACTTAACCTAATGCAAAAATGTCTAACTACAAAAATGCATAAAGTGCCATATAAGAATCATCCGCTTAATTTAAATTAGACACTTTTCAGGGCTTGTCAAATTCTTTTAAGTTTTTGAAAAACTTTTAAGAAATCCCCAGCAGAGTCGCTACTGTGAGTGGACGATGCGTTTTCGACGGGACGCGGGACTCCCTTTCGGAAGGGGCGCCTCGATTTCAGGCGGGGCCCTCCCTCACATGGGGTTTTTGGTTTGGAAATTCGTTTTTGGAAAAGCGGATTATTTCAAAAAAGCACCGAGACCTAAATCTCGATAAAAATTATAGGAGTCACCACCCGGCTCAGCTCAACCGGGAAATTACAGTGTAGCTGAACCAAAGCGGGAACTGCCACACTTTTCAGAGATCTAGGTTCGGACAAGTCCCTTATTTCGTGTCTAATTTAAATATTATTGTCAATGTTCTAGTCACGACACTTTAAATTACTAAAGATTCATTTTTATTAAATAATACACGCAGCGCGCATACGGAATAATAATACAACATAAAAAGTAAAAAGAATAAATATTTAAGAGCTTACAACCCAATCGAAAGAAAAATAAAACTCTCGCCTCACTGATACAGCCGCCTAGAGTACACGATAATCTAAAATATTACAACCGCCTAAATACACGATTTAATTCTATTGAAATACAAATAAAATAGAAAATTAAAATAAAATAAGGCTGCAAAACAGAGGTTAGCACAATTTATACGGCACGCCATAAATAGGACTCAAGTAGACAGAATTGGGAAATTAGGATTTGGGGTCATGCAATTGGGTGTAACCGGGTTGGCCCGGTTAGACCTGGAAAACCATTTTGAAACGTCCCTGTATTTTTGGTTTTGTGAGAAAAATCATTTTTTTTAAACATTTTTCTGGTTTATTTTAACTTAGCATGCAAAAGTGGGTCGGTTTTCGGGAGAAACGGGTCTCAGTCGTGGAATTGTTCTAAATACAATTTTACCGAAAAATAAATCTAAGGTCGTGATGCACACAACAAAATTCATTTTTGATGATTTTTGATTTTTCAAGATTTTTCTGATTTTCTGATTTTTATGAAATTTTTTAGGGATTTTATGAATTTTTTAGATTTTAGGGATTTTTAGGGATTTCTGCTACTGGCCGAGAACTACAGTCGTGCGACTGTAGTTACTGTCGTACGACTGTATACTACAGTCGTGCGACTGTAATCTTAGCTAAAGGCAGAAATCGCTAAAAAAAAACCCTAAAAGAGAAACCTAAAGCTGAGAAAATAAGAACAGTCGTACGACTGTAGAGGATTTGGCACGACTGTAATTACAGTCGTGCCCCTGTTCTTGTTCCAAGAACAGTCGTACGACTGTTCTTATTTTTCCAGAAATAAAAACTTAAAAACTTGAATAAAAATGCACCAAACACAAGCAAATCACCCAGAAAGCTGGAAAATGAGTTGAGTTAAAGGTTGTTTACTTCCTTGATGACGATCCACAGCTGGAATGACCCCTGGCTACGCACCAATCCACGTGAATTCGCTCCTTTTCCTTGGAAAGTTAAGGTTGCAAACGTGTCCAAATAATCCCAGAAAAGTCACGGATTTATATTTGTTTTTGTCCCAAAATGATTTAGATTTTTAGTGTGGATGTTAACCTAGGATTTCTAATTCGTTTTAGTGATTAACAACAAGAAATTAAAGAGAAAATGTGAGAAGAAAGCAAGGTGTTTTCTTTTCTCTCTTCTTTCTTTTTCTCTCTTTTTCTCTCACTAAATCTCTCTAAAATCCAGATTTCTTGCCAAAAGTCCCTTCATTCTGATTTTTTTAACCTTTTATATCTCCCCTCTAACCCAGAAATCTTAAGCATTTAATGCTCAAGATTTCCCCACTTTTCCAAGTCAAGGGGGTATGGGTTCTGCAACCTGCCCACGAAAGTACAGTCGTACGACTGTAACCAAAATCCCACGACAGTATTTACAGTCGTGGGTCAACGGTCAATGACGGATTTTTTTTAATGTAAAAATTTTGTGTTCACACATATTGTACCGGTTTAGTACGCTATAGATCTCTACAGGTAGCAGGTAGGTGAACCCGCCTTCGATGTGATGGAGATATATGGAGAAGAAACTGTTATGAGGCTAGTAGACTCTCTGGCTAGTGGAGGGAATGAGCCAGTTGCAGACTCCCAACTATGGGTGGTTGGACTGTAGCTAGCGTATTTCCCCTTCGGTGATGGAGAGAGGCTTTTTAGAAATTCTGGGTGTTAGGATTTTCTCTTTGGCAGTTCCGATGGTTTGGTGTGTTAAGAGGTGGCGCCTTGGAGCACTAGTTTCTCCGAAAGAATGTGTCCTTTCAGAGGACTCTGACGAGGAAAGTTTGGCGGCGGCAGAGTCCACCTCTACGGAAGGAGACGGAGGACGAGGAACAGTGCTCAAAGACCAAGAGTGGTTTGGAGATTCCATAGTTTCCAGAAAGATTTTCATAGAAACAAGGTGATGTATCTAAAAATAGGGCAAAAAATGAAAGAAAAATGCAACCAAAATGAAATAACAGCAGAAGAAAAGGGAAGAACTTACTATCTTTGCTTGAAGATGGTAAGAAATCATAGTGAGGCTTGATAATGCTTGCACGTGACAAAATGTGCTAATTAAATAGCCTTCTAGGGGGAAAAAGAGTCACAGCTTTTAAAAATCAAGGGTTAGATCAAAGGTTGCATCCCTGCAGTTGCTTAGTACATGGCAGAAAGTTGGTGAGCGCGTGGCTCTAGGCAGGGTTTAACATTAAACCTTAAAGGGTTTTTCAATACCAGGGGGAACTTCTGATAATATCTAGTCATCAAGAGACTGGGTCCCTTACTCGGGTCTGGCACACTGGATCTCTCGTCCGGTTCTCTAGACGGAATACGAAGGCTTTCGTAGCAGATCCGATGTAGATCCTTTTCGTCTGTGGAAAGATTCTAGAAGGTGAGTGAAAGTGACCCACCAGGAGTCTACTTGTTGTGTTGTACTAAGAGAAGGAATCTATATCCCACATAGAGTCTAGAAGGTAAGTCTTTCAGTTTAACTAAAAGTAGGGTTTGACAGTTCTCCTAAACCCTATCCAACTCTATCACTTGCCCTATAAAAGGAGGGTATGTAAAGGTAAATCTAATTCATTCTAACCAAGCTAATACATTCACAGCTAAAAACAACCTAGACTGACTTAGGCATCGAAGCTTACCCCAGAGGTTATCGGTGTCTTAGCTTCTCCGTTTTACAGGAACGATACCAGATCCGACCCAAAGAACAACTCGAACCTGGATCACTCGGAAGATTTCAAACAATCTAACAGTTGTTATGTGTTAAGTGATTGTTGGGGGTATTTAATATGTGAAATGTGAACAGGGGAATTCAATGATATTAATCGAATTTTTTAATTTACCTTTATAATAAGCCTTTTTCTCTGATACCGTGTGCTACTATTTTCATATGTTTTCACATACTTACAATATTTTGAGATCAAATTGAAAAAGAAAATTTTTTTAGCAAAATGTTTACAAGAGATAATTTAACAAGCATAGATGATACCTCTTTATGCCACTGTCTCTCTGATTGTTTAAGTCCATATAAGGACCTAAGAAGCTTGCATACTTGCACTGTACCAAACTTATGATACCCTTGGCATTAAGTAAATGTCTTCTTCCATTGGACCATTTAGATAAGCATTTTTTACATCTATTTGAAGTATTAGCCAATGCTTAGCTGCACCAATAGCCAAAAATAGCTTAATTGTGACTGATCTTGCAACAAAACTGAAACTCTCAGAACAATCAATCCTTAACACTTGATTATACCCTTTAGCTACTAGTCTTGCTTTGTAGCTATCAACTTCACCATTCTACTCGTGATGCATGTTGTGAGCATGGGTTTTCCCGACCTCCGTGATGAGAGTCCTTCATTACCTGTTGAGCAGACGGATGTAAGTCAGACTTGAGAATATGCGGGATGTCACCTGGAATGCCTCAAACGCTCTAAAAACTGCACCACCCATGGTCCGAAACCCCAAGAAAGCTCCTTCGAGTGATTACAGGGCTTAGAGGTGAGTGTAAGAATTAAGGAAGTCTACCCCGGCTTTGTCTAGAGCCTTATAGCTGTAGTTTAAAAACTACAGCCACACGGCTGTAGATCCAGAGCCGCGCGGCTCTGACGGGCAGCCAAGTTGCTCTGCAAGAGGGAGAACAACTTAGCTCAGAAGGGGAGGCTCAAGAGAGTAGCAGCCGGAATTTTGGAGGGGAAATTAATGTGAAATGACCAGAGAGAGGGAGATATAAAAGGAAAGAAATTCGGATCAGAGAAGAAGGGGAGATCAAGAAATCAGAATTCTCAAAATTGAAAAAGAAAAAGGAGAGAAATAAGAAAACAGAGGAAGAAGAAAAAGAGGGGAAAAAAAGAGAGAAGGAGAAAACCACAACCAAAACATAACCAAAAACACTAAGGGAGAGTTACTGATCATAGCACACTCGTCCGGACACACAAATTCGTTTCGGATTGATTCAGGATTCGTTTTTAGAATTTCAAGAAGTTTATGGATTTAAGGCGCATTTTAGCTCTTTAACCCATTTTTGATTGTCCAATACACTGGAACAACAATAAGGTTAACTCTGAGAGGCCTTAAACTTATGTTCATTATGTTTTCGTGCATTTTCTCTTTTGTTATATCAATTTTCGGAAAACTACCTACCCAGCTAGAGCCGCACGGCTGTGTTTTCTTAGAACACAACTGCACGGCTATAGTTTTTTTAAACAGAGTCGTGTGGCTATAACACTATAGTCGCACGGTTGTGTTTCTTCCGTGCATAAACCCAAAAAAGCCCTAGAATAGGCCGAAATCAGTCCGTTTTCCATTTCATTCATCCTGTTGAGATATATTTCGGCCCAAACACATCTATGCACTATCAAACTTTGGTTTTCTGATTTTAATTGGTGCTGATGTGAGATTTTCGGTTTTCTTGATTTTCGTTTTCTGAGACTCATAGTTGTTCGAACCAAATCGGATTCATTGTCCAGCATTAGCGGACTCCCGGACCCTACGAAAATCCTTAAGACATATCAAAAATGAGCAAAATGGTGATTTATAAAACGAGAAAACCGATTTCGGGTTCTGGATGGTACAGCTGCACGACTATGGATGTTATAGCCGTACAGCTTTAACTTGAGGCATTCGGCTCTAACCATGGCCACATGGCTATAGTTCCTAAAAGGAGACAGAATCACGGGATGACCCACACGGACGTCGTTGAGCGATCCTGTCTTCAGAATCAAACTATTTTTGGTATTTTTACCACTTTCGGACTCTAGATGGTTGTTGAAATTAGGAGACCCACACAAACGGAACCCCGAGTTCCGGGATAACAAACCCGCTAATCGGAGAAATTTGCATGAAACCTAGCCAAATGGTGTTCCAAAATTGTTTTCCAGCACAAAAACCTACAGGGCGTTTCAAAACCATTTTCCAGGTCTAGTCGAGTCAACTAGTCGAGTCCACCTGGCTATCCCCTAAATGCATGCCCCCATTCCTAAAATCCCAATTCTATCACAACATGAGTCCTACTTGTGTTTGTAATATAAACTGCACTGATCGTCTATTTTGTAGCCTTTTTTTTATTTTCCAATGTATTTAATAGTTTAATCTGTGTATTTTAGGTGTTTGTAAATTTTTATATACCTGTGTATTCTAGGCGCTTGTAATGTGAGGATGAAAGTTTTCCTTCTCATTCAATTTGGTTGTATAAGCGGCTTATATAATTTTTGTATAACTCGGATACATGATTTACTTTTCTGTAATTTATTTCTGTCATCTGTATGAGCCTCGACTGATCATTAAATGAAATTGGGAAGAGAAAGATAATAATCGAATGAACATGGTAATATGTGAGCGGACGACGCGTTTTCGGCGGGACGCGAGACTTCCTCTCGGAAGGGGTGCCACGATCTCGGGTGGGCCCCTCCCTCGCGTGGGGTTTTTATAAATGGAAAACGGGTTTTGGAAAATGAATGGAATTAATGCATAAAAGAACCGAGACCTAAGTCTCGATGAATATTGTAGAGTCGCCACCCGGCTCAGCTCAACCGGGAAATTCTTATGCAGCTGAACCGGACAAACGGCAGCTACACTATCCAGAGATTCGGGTCCGGACAAGTCCCTTATTTCGTGTCTAATTAAAATAAATATTGCCAATGTTTTCAAATGGTATTTCAAAAATCTAAAGTCAATTTTATTAAATATAAAAGGGCATACAGCGCGTATACAAATATATAATACAAAAATAGAGAAAGGAAATAAATATTAATTGGCTTACAACCAAATCGAATAGAAAAATAAAAACTCTCGCCTCACTTTACAAGCGCCTAATATACACGAGAATCTAGAAAAAATACAATTGCCTAGGATACACGATTTAATCTATTAAAATACATCCAAAATGAAAATAAAAGAAATTAAAACCTGCAAAACAGAGGGTTAGCACAATATATATAGCACGCCACAGTTAGGACTCAAATAGATAGAATTGGGAAATCGAGAATTAAGGGCATGCATATAGGGGATAACCGGGTTGGCTCGGCTAGCCGGCCCGGTTAGACCTGGAAAACGTTTTGAAACGTCCCTGTATTTTTGGTTTTGTGGGAAAAATCATTTTGAAAACAATTTTACCGATTTACATGCATTTTTTATATATTAGGTGGGTCGGTTTTCGGGAAAACCGCGTCTCCGTCGTTGAATTGTTCTAATGAAATTTTACTGAAAATTGAATCTATGGTCGTGATACACACAACAAAATTCATTTTGATGATTTTTGGGGTTTTCTAATTTTTTGGGGTTTTTTAGGAATTTTTGGGGATTTTTTTATGATTTTTTATGGATTTTAAGAAATTTTTGGGGCTTAAAGGTGAAATTCTGGCTCTGGAAATGACAGTGGTACGACTGTAAATTACAGTCGTGCAAATGCAACTACAGTCGTACGACTGTAAACACTCCAAACTCAGGATTTTGCCAAAATCTTATTTAAAACAAGCTGGAAAGAAAATCACCCGGAAATCAAGAACACTCGTACGACTGTATATACAGTCGTATGACTGTTCATCAATTTCAAGGACAGTCGTGCGACTGTTCTTGATTTCCAGAAGCAGAAACGCAGAAAATGAGATAAAAATGCACAAAAATCGCAATCAACACCCAGAAAGCAAGCAAAATTAAAGAGAAATGGGGCGCCTACCCTTTAGAAGTCCCTCTAAGTCGAAATTGACCCCTGGCGTCGCTCCAATCCACAAGAATCTGTACTTTTCCTCTTCAATTGGAGTTGAGAGCCTTGAGTCCGAAAATCCAAATTGCAAAGGATTCTAATGATTTAAGTCCGGATTCTTGATCTGGATGTAAAGTTAATTGATTAACCTAGGGGTTTCTAACAAGTTTTAATCCTAATTATGAGAATTAAAAGAAAATAGAAGAGGAAAAGGTGAGTTTTGTGGTTTTCTCACTTCTTCCTTTTCCTTCTCTCTTTTCTCCTTCTCTCTCTAAATTTTTCACCAGAAATCCAAATCCCCCCTTCTCTCTCCCTTTTCTTCCCTTTTTCTACTCTGATTTCTGCCCTTTCTTCACCAAAATCCAGGCATTAATTGCCCAAAATCTTCTCCTCCTCTTTCTTATGTCATGGGTATGGTGTTCTGCACCTGCCCCGATAATACAGTCGTACCACTGTAATTTTTAAATTACAGTCGTACGACTATAATTACAGTCGTACCACTGTAATTAATTTTTTTTTCCGATTTTTTTTTTCTTTTTCGATTTTTTTTTCTTTTTTTTTCGAAAATTTTTTTTTCTTTCTTTTTTTTTTTGAAGGAAAATCCTGGCGCTTACAGCTGCCCCTCGCGTGATCAAATTCGACACCTAGATTCAGGTTTATAATATCTGAGATGATGAATTTGAGAGGGTGAATGAAAGCGCCGCAAAACGGCTTCCACGTGACCACATCATACCATTTCATTTTGACTTGTAAGGAGTAAAACCTCTGTCCGTGCATCGGTACACACACGTGACCATTTCATAACATCCATTAGGTGCCCCAAAGGCATCGAACCTGTGTCTGTGTGACGACCCACAAGCAACGTTCTTGCATCATCTTTCACATAGTTTTGGGCATTCTTGGAACATCCAAAATGAAAAGGGTGAAAACAAAGGAAGCCATATTCATTATCATTTTCATGAAACATCATTCGACCACGATCATCCCACGATCATACCATACATGCCACTTAGTACGTTACGTCTAAGGTTATGACATCCATCCACGATGCTAACTCTATGCTGAATATGCAGTTTAGAGTGGAACTTTGATTCGTCTGGTGTGAGTCAAATCAGGTCCTAGTTAGTCAATTCAATCAGCTCAGGCAGAATCAGTCACCGTGGAAGGGGTTAGAGTCAGTTCAGATTCAGAGTCAGAGCAAGAGTTTGGGGGATAGTTGCCTTCCTTGCCAATTGACAGTCAGTTTATGTTAGAAGAAGTAAACAGAGCAGAAGTGGCCCAAGACGGATCCAGTAGAGGAATGCCTTTCGACATGAATGCATTCATGACTACCTTCTTAAATTCAGATCAATTCAAAGCCACTATCAGAGAGCAGGTGCAAGCTGCAATGACTGCCACTGCGGGCCAGAAAGTCAGCAGGCCCAAGCCCCAGTTGAGAACGAAGGAAATGTTGTTTAGGGAGCCTCTAATTCGGGAAGGAACATCTCTGGCAGCAGTAGGGTGGTCATCCCACACCGGGAAGTTAATCACCAGTCCGAGGAAGATGAGGCTTTTGTAAGGGCGAGAAAGGCCTCAGTTGACACTGCTGCTGAAAGGTACCTCAAAGAAAAATTCTCTGATCTTGAGGGACTATCGCCGAAACTGAAAGAAATGGTGCATTACCATCCTGTTAAGTGTGCAGATCCAACTACTTTGTTGGCAGAGGGGGGAGAGCCGCTCCTGGTTGAGTTCCAGATGCCGTACTTGCCTCCATACACTAGAGAAGGCCCACCTAAAGTTCATCTGGACAGCTATGTAAAAATTATGTCTAGTTTGGGAATCGAGAAAGCCCATTTGCTGAACTTGTTCCCAACAACTTTGCAGGGTGTAGCTGCTAAGTGGTATTTGAAGGATCCAATCCATACCCACTCCACGTGGGAAGATCTATCGGAGGCATTGGTAAAGCAATATGCCTAGAATACTCAGGTGGAAACTACACTGGAAGATCTAGAAAGAATCCATCAGAAGCCTAATGAATCCTTCTTTGCATATTACAAGAGGTGGATGGATGTGCAAGTACTGGTAGACGGGGCTCCTAAACCGGAATCTCTTGTTGTAAAGTTAGTTGACGGCAGCTTACCGCTTTATAAAGAAAAAATGAAGTTGAAAAGATTCCACTCTTTTGATAATGTTGTGGACTTTGCAAAGCGCATCGAGAGATATGCAAAAGAAGAGCAGATGAACAGGCAGGGCTCAGGTACTTTCCGGGGCAGCTGGGGGTATACACCAGGGTATAAGGCTAATAGCTCCACAACCTCCCCAACTACAGTAGTGGACTGGGTGAGAGAAATGGATGTAGCAACAGTAGCCTAGGGCGGGCATTCAAGGGCTCCTTAAAGACTCATAAACCCGTAGGTCGACCCCTTAGGCCAAATCTTTGCCAAATGTAGGAAAGCAGGTTTACTGCAGAGTTTAAGGCCCTATGTTCCTCCTTTAGAATTAGACAAAGACAATTATTGTGCCTACCATGTGACAGTAAGCCACCGCATGAATGAATGTACCGGTCTGATAAGGGCTATCCAATGAATGGTTACTGAAGGAAAAATTGTAGAGCCTGCCTTGAAACAGAATTTTCAGAAAATCCCTTTACCTAATTTCGGGGGTCAGGTCATTATGGTTCAATCCGGGATACCAACTACCTGTGTGTTTGCTTAGATAATCATAGCCAATCCGAGTGTACAAGTAGTTATAGCCAAAGAGGAGGAAGAAAAGCCAGAGGAAACTGAAGAACAGGCATATATGGTACAGAACAGATAGGGCCTGATTGATTTGGATGACATCAATTTAGATGACAATGATGAGGACTTTGGGTTTGAAGAACCGAAGCTGATATACCCAATAGAGACAAGATGGGGAATAGTGGTCTCAAAAGAAAGCCCTGTCATGCACATCACCTGAAGTGGCAGAGTTTAGCAACCTACCAATGTGGCTCCTCAAGTGCCACCTCGAAGGAATAACCCAGTTGCAGAAGCAAATGCCGCCATCCAGGAGTCGAAGAATAAGGAAAAGGATTGCGTGGTTGAGCAGTTAAAAAGGACACCTACCAGAGTTAGTGTATGGCATCTCCTCCCGAAATCCAAAAGACACTGTGAGGTAGTAGTGAAGCAGTTGATGGAAATGGATGCACGATGTCCCCCGAGGAAGTTTGTGCCATAATACAAAGGGGTTGTCCTGAAAGCCAACCTGGCCCCGGAGATTAGTTTTGGGGTGTCCGAATTACCACCAGAAGGAGTAAATCACAACCAGGCTTTGTATTTGAAAGTAGAGATCATAGATACATTAATGCCCTGTGTAATGGTCGATGATGGTTTGGCCCTGAACATCTACCCCTCCAAAGTCTTGCCATACCTTGGTATTAGCATGGAAGCACTCTGCAAGTCTGGTACTGTAATCAAGGCATATGATGATAGTAAGAGGTCAGTGATCGGCACGTTTGAAGCCGAACTCAATGTGGGTGAGGTCAGATCCAACATACTGTTCATGTTCATCGATATCCCCATCACATTTTCTCTACTCCTCTGAAGGCCATGGTTCCATGCCTTGGGGGGTGTGCCTTCAACTCTGCACCAAAAAGTGAAATTCCTAATAGGAGGGAAGGTAGTGACTGTGGAAGCTGATGAACCATCCATGGTGGCTACTTTGAGTGCTGTAGAGTAGCCGATGACTGGGTTTCAAGTAGTGATAGTGTCAGATGAAAATGAGAATGAACTGAGGTTCCCGGAGTGGATCCATAAATACTTTGCCAAGCAGAAGTTCGAACCTGGTAAGGGATTGGGGGTAAGGCAGCAAGGCATCCCCAAATTCAATATCGAAGCAGGAAAGTACCATCAACACGGGCTTGGTTATCGTGAAAAGGGCAATAAGCCAAGCAAGAGGTACGTGAATTTGGTTGACACCTTTGTTCGTGCTACCGAAGAAGTGTATAACGGAGCTCCAGAACTAGTGAAATTGAGGGGGGGGTCAGCTCCCAAGTTTTGAGATCTTTTCTGATGTAGTGGACTTCAGTAAGTATAAAGTCGAGCCAGTTGTGAACATGCTGCATTTTGGGACTGAGGGAAAAAATAAGAAGGTTCTGAAAAGGCAGGAAGCAACCGACTAGGTCAGAGTCGAGTTCAGGAAAAAGGGTGAAACTACTGAAAAGGTAGGCCCAGAAACTGGGGAAACTTAAGTGGCCATCGAAGCTATCACCAAAGCACTGTCTGCACTAATGAAAGTTAAGATGGGCTCTAGGCAGAAGCAAGCACCTGTAGCAAAGACTCAGGAAGAGCTTATGAGTCAAGCTGTGAAGGAGTTGGCCAAGCTAATGATGACAGGAAACGCAAAGATGGCGGAGGAAAAACTACCCACCGACTAAGAAGAAGCCCTTAAGGATGACCTGGGGGACTTGTTTGAAGAAATTGAAGATGCTGCAATAGGAGAAGACCCTCTGTATGTGGAGGATGACAATTATTTCAATGTATCTCTTTCTTCTGTTTTTTATGTAACCAATTCAGCCTACAAGGCTCTTAATGCAATGAAATCCAATTTCGCTTACTTGTGTGATGTTTTCCGGATGGAACTGTGCATACATACAAATATTCATTTAGTGTCTTTAGCATACATGATGCATCATTACATGAAATGAATCTAGGGATAGATGATGATCCAAAAATGGTATTCATCTCGAAAGACCTCATGCCTGATTAGAGAAAAGAAGTTGTGAAGGTACTCCAAAAGCATGTAAAAGCCTTCACCTGGTAATATGATGAAATACCCGGGGTTGACAGAGAAATCGTAGAGCACAGAATTCCAACAGATCCAAAGATGAAGCCTATCAAGTAGAAGCTCAGAAGACTCAGACCAGAATGGGCAGAAAAGGTTAAGGAAGAAGTGGCCAAACAGATAAAAGCAAAATTCCTTGAAGTAGTGGAGTATCTAGAATGGCTGACCAACATAGTATCGGTTGCTAAGAAGGATGGCAGAGTTAGGATTTGTGTAGACTATAGAATCTGAATAAAGCATCACCCAAGGATGATTTCCAGTTACCACACATTAATGTTTTGATCGACAGTGCCGCTAAGGCGATAATGTACTCATTCATGGATAGATTCTCAGGGTATAACCAGATTCTGACGAACATCATCGACAAGGTAAAGACAACCTTCATCACAGAATTGGGAGTCTATTGCTACAAAGTTATGCCATTTGGGCTGAAGAATGCTGGAGCAACTTATTAGCGCGCAGTCACTACACTTCTGCATGATATGATTCACAAAGAGGTTGAAGTTTATGTAGATGACATGCTAGTTAAATCAATGACCTGGGAGGAGCACCCTACTATCTTGGATAGATTCCTGACTAGAGTCGAAAAGTATAACCTCCATCTTAATCCCAAGAAGTGTGTGTTTGGGGTAACCTTAGGAAAACTTCTTGGCCATGTGGTGATCCAGAGGGGAATCAAAATGGATCCGGACAAGATCAAAGCCATCAGTGATATGCCTGCGCCAAAGATGAAATAAGAGGTAAGGTCATTTTTGGGATCGCTGCAGTATGTTAGTCGGTTCATTGCAAGATTAACGACAGTATGTGAACCCATCTTCAAACTTCTAAGGAAGAACCAGCTGGTGAAATGGAACGATTAGTGCCAACTAGCCTTTGATAGGATCAAGGCTTACTTGATGAATCCACTGGTCCTAAAGCCTCCAATGCCAGATAAGCCTTTGATCCTATAGTTGGCCGTTGAAGATAATTCAGTAGGGGCAATGTTAGTGCAACAGCAGGAAGACGGGTGAGAACATGCAATCTACTACCTGAGCAAGAAACTGCTTGATTACGAGGTTAGATATATTGTAGTAGAAAAGCTTTGTGTTACTATAGTGTGGCTGACTAAGAAATTAAGACATTACTTCCAGTCATATAAGGTTCAGGCAGTAGCAAAAGTTGATCCATTAAAGTACTTATGCTAAACCCCTGCATTGGCCGGGAAATTATCGAGGTGGTTACTTTTGCTAGCAAAATTTGACATTAAGTATGTGACCAAAAAGACGATAAAGAGAAGAGTTGTAGCAAAGTTTCTGGCCAACCAACCTCTGGAATCGAATTACATTGAGAACTTGGAATTTCCAAATGAACAGCTGGCTGTAGTAGAGATAGAACGAGCAGATGGGTAATGTATTTTTGACTGGGCTATAAACAAACACGGCACAGGCTTGGGAGTAATTATTAGTAAACCTGACAGAGAAATCATCCCCCTAGCTAAGCGCCTTGAGTTCTCAATAACTAACAACGGGGCAGAATACGAAGCTTGCCTTTTCGAGATTGATGCCTTGATCACACTGGGGGCGCATGAAGTGTTAATAATCGGAGACTCAGCTTTGGTAATTCATCATATTACTGGAGAGTGGGAGATAAAAGAAAGGTCACTCCGCCTGTATCTCCAGCTGTTTTGGGAAAAGGTGAAGGCATTTGGGCAGTGTGAGTTAAAACATGTCCCGAGAGAAGAGAATCAGATGGCAGACTCTTTAGCCACACTCTTATCAATATGGGAGGAACACCAAAAACATCCAATATAGCCAGTGATATTGGAAACCGTACAGAACCCTTGCTACCTATCAGTCAGTGTTATAGCAACAGTGGAGGAACGTCCTTGGTATCATGATATCCTGCAGTTTATTCAGAACGGGCAATACCCTGAAAATGCCAACGATGCAGATAAGATTTCTCTCCAAAATTTGGCAGCACAGTTCAGAATATTCGAGGACCAACTCTTTAAGAGAACCGCCAACAGCCTACTCCTGAAATGTTTAACAAAAGAAGAAGCTAAGAAAGTCATGAGGCAGATCCATGCAGGAACTTGCGGGCCACACATAAACGGATTAGCCTTAGCTAAGAAAGTATTAAGACAAGGCTACTTTTGGCTTAAAATGCAAGCAAATTATGTCAAAGAAGTGAAAAGATGCCATGAATGCCAAGTGTATGGAGATCTTAATCATCTCCCACCACTTAAACTTCAGATATCATCGACTCTATGGCCATTTGCTAATTGGGGGATAGACATCATTAGAGAAATAAAGCCGCCTGCATCAAACAGGCACCGCTTCATAGTTGTGGCTATTGACTACTTCTCGAAATGGGTGGAAGCGGAATCATTCGCACATATCATGGCTAAGAAAATGACCAAGTTCATCGAGAAGAATATCTTCGCGCGGTATGGGATCCCACACCATGTTGTGATTAATAATGGTGTACAGTTTCAAGGGACGACAGCACAACTATTTCAAGATAAAGGGGTTGAGCATCACAAGTCATCTCCGTATCACCCACAAGCCAATGGTGTGGTAGAAGCAGCCAACAAGTCCATCAAGAGGATTCTGTCAAAAATGGTGGTCACCTACAGGGATTGGGCCGGCATGTTGCCATTTGCCTTATGGGTGTGAGCAAGCGACATTTTTAGAACTCTCTCGGAAGGGAGCCGCGATATCGGGCAACCCTCCCTCGTAGGGGGTTTTTATGATGGAAATTCAGTTTTGGAAAAATCGTTATTACGAAAAAGAATCGAGATTTAGGTGTAAGAGTCGCCACCCGGCTCAGTTCGACCGAGAAATTACAGTGTAGGTGAACCAAAGCGAAGACTGCTAAACTTTCCAGAGATCTAGGCTCAGACAAGTCCCTTATTTCATATCTAATCAAAATAAAAATAGCCAATGTTCATTGATGACACTTTAAATTTCTAAAGATTGATTTTATTGAATTAAAACACACAGCGTAGACACAAATAAAATAAAACAGTGAATAAATAAATTATTACAATCTGATCGAATAAAAATAAAAACTCTCGCCCTCACGTTACAAGCGCCTAAAATACACAATAATCTAGAAAATTATAATCGCCTAAAATACACGAATTAAGCTATTAATTACATTAAAAATGAAAATAAAAAGAAATTAAAAGCTGCAAAATAGACGGTTAGCACAATTTATAGCACGCCATAAATAGGACTCAAATAGGATAGAATTGGGGATTTTAGAGATCAAGGTCATGCATTTAGGAGGTAACCGGGTCGACCCTGCCAGCCGGCCCGATTAGACCTAGAAAACAGTTTTGAAACATCCCTGTATTTTTGTTTTGTGAGAAAACACATTTTGAAAACATTTTCTTTTTCTGGTTTACTTTAATTTAGCATGTGACATGGATCGGTTTTCGGGAGATTTGAATCTCCGTCGTTGCGTTGTTCTAAATGCAATAATTTCAGAAATTAAATCAAAGGTCGTGAATGTACACAACAAAATTCATTTCGATGGTTTTCGGATTTTTCTGAATTTTTATGACTTTTGTGAATTTTTGTGGATTTTTCTGGATTTTCTACTTCTGGACGAGAATTACGATCACCCGGCTGTAATTACAGCCATACGACTATAACTACAGTTAAATGACTGTAATTACAGTTGTGTAACTGTAGTTCATCCCTTAGCAGAAAATCGCCAAAATTATTTAAATGAAAAGAAAAAAAAAAGGGAAAACTAAGAACAGTCGTACGACTGTAGATTGGGTGGAATGACTGTAATTACAGTCGTACCTCCGTTCTTTGTCACAAGAACAGTCGTACCGCTGTTCTTATTTTCCACAAACATGAAGCCAAAAATATGAGTTTTATGCATGAAAATCACCCAAAACACCTAGAAAATGAAGCAACACGAAGGTTTCAAGTATAGTTACCCTTGTTGTGGAAACACCTTAATTGGCTCTAGATTTCTTCTTTTCCTTTGTGAGTTAAGATTCCAAAATAGGTTCAAAACTCTCCAAAAAAAGTCATGGATTTAGGTGAGTCTAAGGTCTAGAATTGATGTAGTTTGGTGCGTCAAGTTTTAACCTATGATTTCTAACAAGTTTTAAGCTTTAACACTCTAGAATTAAAAGAAAAAGAGTAGAAGAAAATGATGGTTTGGTTTTCTTTTTTTCCTTTTCTTTTTCCTTCTCTTCTCTTTTAATTTCTCTCTCTCTCAATCTTAAGATTTCTGTCCAAAAGCCCGTTCTCTCTCTATTCCTTCCCCTTTTATCTGCCTTTCCTTACTGCACAAAACCGGGCATTAATTGCCCCTCAAATCACCCAATTTTTTAATTGTAAGGTATGAGCTTCTGCTACCTGCTCCGATCTTATAGTCGTGGTACACAAGGCGCTTTTTTTTTAGACCCAAAAAATTCACTGTTCACAAGCTGCCCTTCGTGTGGCTAAAGTCCGATTTTCGGTACGGATTTAGGTACACGACAAAGAACAGAGAGTTCGTTGTGATATACACATGCGTGGCTCGTGTTTTTTTTGGTAGTCAAGCGGTCCACATGCCTTTCCCATAAGGATGACATTGGGGAAAGACGACCTTTGGAGTTAGGTGATTCCTTACGATGATTGTCGCATAAGGATGACGCCGAGGTAAAATGACTTTTGGAGTCAAGCAGTTCCTTACGATGATTTTCACGTAAGGATGATGCCGGGAAAATGACTTTTGGAGAGGCGGTTCCTTACGACGATTTTCGCGTAAGGATGAAGCCAGGGAAAATGACTTTTGGAGTCAAATGGTCATGTATGACCTACCATACAGAGCCATAATGTTTATAGTGCGCAATTGGTGAATGTATTTATTCCTTGATCGATAATTTTGAAACAAAAATTTTTGCCCCTTTGATCAAGAATAAATACGAGTAAATGCATTTTGGTTACCTTTTATAGTCATGCGGGACTGAATTTGTGAAGTGTGTGACAGTCGCGTGCAACTTGGCGCACGGGACATACTGAGATTGAATTTTGGGTTCCCTTTTAAAGTCGTGGTGGACCATGATTTATGAAAAGTGAGACGATCTCGTATGACTTGGCATATGGGATACGTCGAAAATACAATTTTGTGAAGTGATATGATGCATGAGATTGTGACTGCGACTTCCTCGTGTTTCATGCCCCTGGACGAGACGAACCATCATTAGAAAAAATTGGTTGCTGACGTGTTACTCCTACAAAATCACTGAAATACTTTTCCGTGGGGAATATTAAATATTTGGGGATAAAATAGGGTTTAGAAAATAAATGACGAGGTTATAGATAATTAAATAATAAAATAAAAAATTTACCCCCCTTTTTATTCAATACAGTAGTACGACTGTATTTGAATTCAAGTACAGTTGTACGACTGTAGATAAAGCATAGTTGTACGACTGTACTTCATGGTGCAGAAAAATAAAAAGGGGCGTTGCCCCTTCATTTCTCATTCTCCCTCTATTCTCATTTTCTCTCAAAAAAACTGAACTTCAAACCTCCAAATCCACAAGAATGTTGAAGAAACTTGGGAAGAAGTTAAGGAAGCTCACTTCCAACTAAATTCAAAGACCCGGCGACGTGCAGGATATCCCGTTCGTGAGCGTTTCGGATGGGTATAGCCACCTGCGCTACACGGACCATTTTGGAGTCCGTTTTGGGTCGGAGATCCCCCATCTTGCTGGAGATGGATTCCCACTTGTCGTCGCTCCAGGTTGGTGCCCGAATCTGAGCCTTAATTTTGAATTTTTTGATATTTACTATTTGATTTGCATATTTTACTGCTTTTCTGGATGAATTGATTTAGTAGAATGCATGCTAGGGATCCCCTGTAGTTCATAGGAATGAGAACCTAGGAAAAACGAGTTAGAAATCATAAAAAATTGGATTTGGAATATTTCTGCCCGTAGGAAGAACACCCATACGAGTGTCATATGAACACTCGTATGAGTGTTCCTACAGTCGTAGGACTGTATATATATATATATATATATATATATATATATATATATATATTATCTTTATTACTATGATGCATGCAGACACTCTCCCTCTTTTTTTCTTTTTTCTTATGATGATTATTATGATAAATATGCAAACGTTAAATGTGTATGCATTGTACTTCACTGGATGTGCAGGATAGGGAGATTTCAGGTAGCGAGAACTTTTCCCTGCCCCGAGTCTGGTGGGAACTGCTCCCCGAGGCTATGAGGGCCTGAGTCAGGATCTTGGGTCTAGAGGCGTTTATTCTGTTGCTGCCGGAGAGCACGCCTCATACCACTCATGCCGTGATGACAGCATTGTGCGAGAGGTGGGTCTACACCACCCATACCTTCCATCTACCTATCGGTGAGCTCACCGTCACCCCGTCGGATATCGCCACGATCACCGGATTTGGCTTTGGTGGGACTGCGATCTGGTTTAATTGCTTCTTGACCCGACAGCAGTTGGCAGAGGACTATGTCAGCAGATTGATTGGTTATTCCACTGGGAAGGGAAAGGTACTGTGCTCCCGAGTGGAGGCGTATTGGTCTACTCGCTTGGATCAGTCTGAGGAGGATATAAAGAGATATACTCAGGCCTACGTGCTCGTTCTGCTGTCCTACACGCTTTTTCCTACCGGGCAGAGTACCTGCAACATGACTCTGCTCCCAACCTTGGTGGACCTGGCTGCCTTCCCTTCTCTGGATTGGGCCCGAGCTGCGTTGGGGCAGCTATACTATGGACTAGACCTATGTGCTAGAGGGAGGCAGCATGAGATCTTGGGTTTTTGGCTCGGCCTACTGGTATTACCCTTCTTTCTCTCTCTTTTTTTTTCTTGTAACTGTCTTATTGATTGCAGATCTGGGTGTTCGAGCACCGTATTCTGGAGCCACCCGATTTTAGGGATGTTCAGGATGAGAAGCAACCTACCGTCCTACGCACCTAGACACAGGGGTGGCAGGGCATCGGTCTCAATCTGGTGGAGATCCGACAGGGTCCTCGGGAGGTCTCCTGGGAGAGGGTAAGCAAACTAATTTTGTTATTGAGAAAAAATTTAATTCAGTATTTACTTACCTGTGCTGGAATGTTTACTTCTTTGATTGCGTTTATGCAGCTTGATCACCTCTATAGTGCCGTCAGGGAGTCCTGCCTCTCGTCGTGTAGGCTTCTTTGCAATTTTATGACCGCCGACTTGTCCAGAAGTGCCCGATGTCCCAAGAGTGGTATCTGGGCGAGCGACTCCATCTTGCAAACCACATAGACGGCCCTGCTGGTCGGGCTGTTCCTCCTCTGCTCCTGTGTGTCCTGTTTTGGCTGCACTATACAGATCCTGCCGAGTATCCGAATATTTACAGGGACGGATACATAGTCGATTCCGCTGATGGTGACTACAAAGCTTTTATCCGTGAGTGCTTGCTACCCGTTCGAGGTAATGTGCCGGCAGCTCCTCCCCGTCAGGTATCTTCTATTCATTGCTACTTTGTTGTTCGGTTTTGATTTTCTATGTCTAACATCCTCTCACTTGCAGGCCAAGAGACGGAGGGGGTCGAGTTCCACTCGGCAGTCTGCCCCAGGAGATGAGGATACTGAGGCGGCCACTACAAAATGGCATGCGCTTGTTTATGACAGGAGACATCCTGTGCTACGGTGTCCATTTCCCAGGCCACTGGAGTAGTAGAGGGTCGGCTAGTGATGGAGCTGAGGACGAGTTTCAATCTGATGGGTTTAGACGGCGAATAGGCTTTTAGGGACCTGCCTGCTTATCACCATCATCAGATTATGTTTGCCTCAGAGGACACTACTCATGTAAATCTTCCGTCTGTCTTGTCTTTTTTTCTCTTTTTTTTTACACTCTTTTTTATTTACCCTTTTTTTTTAAACAGATCACTCAGGCCCAGGAGCAGGACATGGCGCAGCAGTATTTGGGATTGGAGTACTTCATAACCCAGGAGAATACCGCCTAGGTTGTAAGTATTCTATAGTCTCTTGTTCCTTCACATGATTTATGCGATGCATGAATGAATATGTATGCATGTATGCATGTTAATTTGTATTGTCATTTTGCAGACTCGAGTGCAGATGCTGTAAGAGCAGGCTAGGCAGGCGGCTGCTTCCGAGGCTCGGGCCCTAGCTACGACACATGAGCTAACTCAAATGAGAGCTAATTACCAGGCTCAGTTAGGCCGAATGCAGGCTGATTTAAACCGAGTATAGGCCAACTTTGATGCTTATAGGGCGGTGCATTCGAGTGAGTCTGATTCCTCGGAGGAGGGAGAGGATGAGAGCTAGATGGGGTTTTTTGTATTACATTTTTTTGTACTGAATTTTTGCACACAACATGAACTTTATTTTCATTATTATGGCCTTTCATTCTGCTTATTTTTGGGATTCACTCTTTTTTTCAATTTTTGCTTCCTTTCATCCAGGCTTTTACAATTTTTTAAAATCATTATAAGACTCTGATTGGCTCAAATTAAAGCCTTTCGGGTTATTACAAACATCCATGGAACAGAGAATTGTTGAATGCCTACTGTCACTACTGGGATCTGGTGGACAATGTCTTCCACTTCTCGCACAAAGAGCTTTGCCCCTTGTATGAGGAATTTAGTGCCATTTTGAATATCCCATGTCACAAAGAGATTGACATTGCAATTCCCAAATTCACCTTCTGCAACATTCCTTCATTGGTGAGTTTGTTTGGGCTTCCCAATCCTGAGGTGGAAACTCTTCTTTCTACCGGATCCTCTTCTCCTGGCCTGAGCCTGGAATCTGTACTGGAGTGCTGTGTCAATGCCCCTAGGGACCCGTCAGCTGGGCTAGTATGGTTAGCCTCTTGCTGGTGAGCTGATACTTTTGTGGTTCTAGTGATGGGGTTGCCTCCTTCAAGACTGTCTCTTTTATCCCTCAGATGGCTGTGGGAGCGTCTTCGGCTCCGTTTGCACTCGATGAGACCCTGATCTACCTGCATGCATCCAAGATGAGCGGTTCCCTCCATGTCGGTCCTCATCTTATACTGCTCCAGGTAATTCTTCTCACTGGCTTGTGTGTACTTTAGCGCCCAAATGAGTTTCTGACCACTACTTCATACCATGTTGCAGATCTAGCCGGTGGAGAAGTTGTCAATTCTTCAGATTCCGAGAGGGAATTTTAAGAAGTATCACTCGGCTATTTTCAAGGAAAGAGGCTTCTCCGTTGATTCCTACACTAACATGTCTGCCAATGAATGGGTTGTTTGGCTAGCTCGCCTGACTGATGATCGGATTAGGTGGGTCTGCCCCTGGTGGAAGATTACCCACGTGGTTGTAGAGATGTGGGCTCATGGTGTCCAGTTGTTGGGATTGACCGGGGTGACGTTTTATTCTCCAAGCACCTTTGTTGGCAGTATGGCCATCCACAAAATATTCCTCGGTGTTCCTGCGTCACCACATATGAGGAGTACACTACTTCTTGGCCCGATCATATCAGGTTCCATTGGGCTAATAATACTCGCCATGTGACGTTAAGCTACACTTCCCTTGCTTCCAAGGAGACGGATGACTGGTACAAGCATTGGTTGGCTGAGATCAAGGACCTGCCGACCCGTGAGGCGCGTGAGCGTGCGACTTTCCATTAGCTGGCTTCTTCCGAGGCTGCAAAATCACTTCCTGTCAAGAAAAGAAAGACATGAAAGAGACATGATTCTTATTTTATTTATTTATTTATATATATATATATATATATATTATCTTATCTTTTTTTTCCTTTTTTTCTTTTTTTTTGTCTTCTTCTTCTTTTTTTTTTTTTTTTTTGTGATGTTCATAATTTGTATGCCTAGGCGTATGAATGACTTTGCTTATCTGGATGTTTTAACAAATGGATCATGTAACATACTCCAAACATTCATGCAATATGTTGAGCAATACGCACTTTATTAATGAAAATCAATCATTGTAACAATTAAAAATGCCAAAATTGGTACATATCTCGAACGAACTCTCTCCTATTATCTACCATCCCGTACAGGTTTTTTGGCTAATAAACTACCTGTCATTTAATTTTTGCTTAAGTCACCCGTGCGGGTTTTCAACTTAATAGGCCTCTTTTTTTTACATATGGTAGCGTTTGAGATGATCCTGGTTGATCGGATTAGTGAACTCATTGCCATCCATGTCCATAATCTTCACTGCGCCTTTGGAAAGTACTTTCTTAACCACATACGGCCTTTCCCAATTGGATTTGAATTTGCTCCTCGTATTTGTGTTGGATGGTCTCATCTGCTTCAACACCAGATCTCCTGCCTTTAAAGGATGTTTCTGATGACGAACTCCTTGATTATAGGCTCTAGCCATTCTTTGGTGGTACATTTGCCAATGATCTAAACCTTTAAGGCACTTTTTGTCGACCATAGCTAGCTGTTCCAACCTTGCCTTTACCCACTCTGTCTCAGGCAATTGAGCTTCCAAGACAGGCCTTAAGGACTTCAACTCCACTTCAATGGGAAGGACTGCTTCCATCCCATAAACCAGCGAATACGGCATTTTCCCTGTCGGTGTTCTAACACTAGTTCTGTAACCTAATAAAGCATATAGCAATATATCTGCCCAGTCTCTGTAGGTCGAAGTGGTCTTTGAAAAGATCTTCTTAATGGACTTGTTTGCTGCCTCCACTGCTCTGTTGGCTTGTGTCCTATAAGGTGAAGACTTGCGATGCTCTATGTTGTACTCCTCAAATAATTCAGCAGTGGCTCCTTGAAACTGCACTCTATTGTCAGTCACCACGTGGTGTGGTACACCATATCTCGTGAAGATGTACTTCTTTATAAATTTAGCCATGTTCTTAGCCATGACTTTGGCATAAGACTCAGCTTCAACCCACTTGGAAAAGTAGTCCACCGCCACTACAATGAACCTATGGCCATTTGATGCTGGAGGCCGAATCTCGCCGATTATGTCTATGCCCCATACTGAGAATGGCCAAGGGGTCATGATATTCTATAATTCCATGGGCGGAAGATGGCTGATATCCTCGTAGATCTGGCACTTATGACACTTCTTCACCTCTTCGATGTAATCTGCTTGTATGGTGAGCCAGAAGAAACCTTGTCTCATGATCTTTTTCGCTAGAACTAAACCATTCATGTGCAGGCCATAATTCTCAGAATGCATCTCTTGCATAACCCTTTTAGTTTCTACCTCCGTCAGACACTTCAATAACAATCCATCGGCAATTCTTCTGAAGAGTTATCCATCAAACCATCTAAATTGAGCTGCTAGTTTCCTTAGTGTGGCCTTATCCGATGAATCTACTTCTTCAGGATATTGGCCATTTTGTAGGAAATCAGCTATATCTTGGTACCAGGGTTTATCATCCGCCGTTAGGGTTAAGACATTACTAGAACGATGGAATGGTGTTCTAGCAATTTCAAGGATCAAAGGTTGCATTGGTGCCTTCTGAGGTCCCTCCCACATGGACGATAAGGTCGCTAATGAATCAGCCATCTGATTATCATCTCTGGTTACATGTCTGAATTCAATGTGCCTGAATACCTTCACCAACTCTCGTAAAGTCTCCAAGTATGGCCGGAGAGATTCTTCTTTGATTTCCCATTCTCCTGTGGCTTGGCGGATCACCAATAGTGAATCACCAATAATGGTCACATCATTTGCCCCTAGTATGATAAGAGCATCAATGTCAAATAAGCAGGCTTCATATTCTGCACTGTTGTTGGTTACTGGGAACTCCAGCCGCTTTGACAAAGGAATTATTTCCCCCTCGGGAGTTATAATGATTACTCCGAGACCAGCTCCCCTTTTGTTCACACCTCCATCAAAGTGCATAACCCATTTTCTGACTTCCACATCCACCATGGCCAACTACTCATCCAGAAACTTTAGATTCTCCATATAATCAGATTCGAGTGGCTGATTTGCTAGGAATTCGGCCACTGCTCTTCTATTGATAACCTTCTTTGTCACATATTCGATGTTGAATTTTGATAGCAAAAGCAACCATTGGGACAGCTTTCCTGTTAAAGATGCAGCAAAGCATAGGTATTTCATCTTTACCACTGCTTATATCTTGTATAATTGGAAATAGTGTCTCAATTTCTTCGTCAACTAGACCATAGCGGTGCAAGTCTTTTCCACTACGGTGTACCGGGTTTCATAATCCAGCAGCTTCTTACTAAGGTAATAAATAGTGTGCTCTCTTTTATCATCTTGTTCTTAGACCAACATTGCCCCTATGAAGGTTTCTTCGATGGCTAGATACAATATCAAGGGCTTTCCCAGAGTCGGGGGCTTCAGCACTGGAGGATTGATCAGGTATTCTTTGATCTTATTGAATGCAACTTGACACTGGTCGTTCCACTCTACTGGCTGTTCTTTCCGAAGTAGCTTGAAAATGGGCTCGCAGAAAGTAGTCAATCTGGCAATGAATCTACTAACATATTTAAGTGACCCCAGGAATGATCTAACTTCCTTTTCTATTTTCGGTGCTAGCATATCTCAAATAGCTTTGATGTTATCTGGGTCCATCTCAATCCCATTCTGACTGACAATGTGCCCTAACAGTTTGCCTGATGTAACCCCAAATACACATTTCTTCAGATTGAGAGTTATACTTTTCAATCCTGGTCATGAATCTATCCAGGACAGCAGGGTGCTCTTCTCAGGTCATGGATTTGACCAGCATATCATTAACTTACACTTCAACCTTTTTGTGGATCATGTCATGTAGCAATGTCGTGACAGCCCTTTGGTAGGTTGCCCCAGCATTCTTCAATCCGAAGGGCATCACCCTATAGCAGTACACCCCCCACTCGGTGATGAAGGCCATCTTGACCTTGTCAATGACATCCATCAAAATCTGATTGTATCCAGAACGTCCATAAATGAGTACATGACTGCCCTTACTGCACTGTTGATCAGAACGTCAATGTGAAGGAGTGGAAAATCATCCTTTGGAGAGTCCTTATTCAAATCTCTGTAATCCACACAAACTCTGACTCTCCCATCTTTCTTGGCAACTGGGACTCTATTGGATAGCCATTCTGGGTATTCCACCACTTCTAGGAAGCTGTCCTTAATCTGCTTTGCTACTTCCTCTTTGACTTTCTCAGCCCATTCTAGACGTAGGCGTCTCATCTTCTGCTTTACCGCACTGAATTTGGGATCTATTGGGATTCTGTGTTCTGTTATCCCTTTATCAACCCCCGGCATGTTGTCGTAAGACCAGGAAAACGCTTCCACATGTTTTTCAAGTATTTTTATTAGTTCTCTCTTTTCCTCAGGAGTGAGTTCGTTGGAGATAGATACCATTTTAGGATTTTCAACTATACCCAAATTAATTTTATGTAATGCAGTGTCGTGAATGCTGAACACATTGAATGAATGTTTGCATGTATGCACAGAGCCATTAGGAAAAACATCACATAAATAAGCAAAGTTAGATTTCATTGCATTCATCGCCTTATAAGTGAAATTTTTCACATCAAATACAGAAGAAATGATTACATAAAAGTCATTTTCTTCCTCCACATACGGAGGCTCTTCAGCAACAGGGTCTTCAGGGTCAGCAGATCCTTCCTCGAATAGGTCATTCAGGTCAGCTTCCAGAGTCTCTTTCTGTGCCTCTGACAGAACAGCTTCTTCTTCCTTCACCTTTCCTTTGGACATCATCCAGGTGAGCTCAGCTACGGCTTTTTCCACCAGCTCGGCTTTTTCCGAGGCAACTTCCTTCTTCATGGGGCACTCCTTCAAACCTTTCTTCAACAGGGCCGAAAATGCCTTAGTGATGGCATCCACTAGTGCATCTGCATCTTCTTCTTTTAGCTTTTCCTCTGGAATGACTGGGGCCACCACTTTAGCTTGGGTTTTTTGAGGGATGGTGATCTCAGTTGTTGCTTTAGACTTGAGCATTTCTTCAATAGAACTAACTCCATACTTCGAGAAATCAACAACATCAGAGAATATTTCGAATCCAGGGACTGTTTCCCCCTCGACCATCATCGGCTCAAGCTTTCCGTCATATGGCCTATCACTTGCACGAACAAATGTATCGAGGAGGTGGACCTTCTTTGACTTGGGCCCTTCCTTCTTATCAGCTCCTTTGTAGCCAAGACCCCTGCGGTGTGATTGGCCCGTGCCGATGTCAAACTTTATGATCCCTTACTGATGGGCTCTGAGCTTTTTTCCCGGAATAAAATTCTGCTTTTGGAAATACTTATGGATCCATGGAGAAAACACCAAGTCTTTCTCCTCCTGCTTTGAGATAACCGCTACTTGGAAGCCCATCAGGGGTTGCTCGAGTGAGTTCAGTGCTGCCACCATAGACAATTCATCAGCCTCAAGGGTCATAATTCTCTCTCCTATCGGAATCTTCACCTTTTGATGCAAAGTTGAAGGCACTCCTCCTAGTGCGTGGAACCAAGGTCATCCCAAGAGCAAAGAAAATGCCACCGGGATATCGATGACAGTAAACAGCACATTAGATCTTACTTCTCTAATCACCACTTTTACTTCAAAGGTACCGATCACAGTGCGCTTTGAGTCATCATAGGCTCAGATCACTGTGTTGGATTTCGAGAGTGCCTCTTCACTCATATGAAGGCTTGGAAGTATCTTCAAGGGACAGATGTTCAATGCTGACCCATCATCAACCATCACGCAGGGTAATACTCTATCCATCATCTCGACCTTTAAGTACAGTGCCCGATTATGATTAATTTCCTCCAGTGGTAGGTCATCATTGGTGAAGATGATCTCCTTGGGACTGTCGAGTCATCAGCCCTTTGTACTTCCGATCACCATACACACCTCCTCGAGGGACATCAGTGGACTTGCATCCATCTCTATGAGTTTCTTGACCACCGCAGCTCGATGCCTTTGGGACTCCATCAGTAGATGCCACACGGATGCATGTGCGGGCATCTTTTTTAGCTGCTCCACCACCAAGTCTTCCCTTTCTTTCACCTTAACTGGCACATAGTCCTAAACCAGAGCTTCGACTCTCCTGCTGGGCTCCCCTTGCCGTTGTGGCTCAAGTTGGTATACTCTTCCACTCCTCATGACATGGTTCACAGGGGCATCTTCTTTCCTCAAGTATATCTCGCTCTTAGTGCAAACGGGATATACAGGCTTTGTTTGGCTTACGGGCTTGGGCCTGCTCATCATCTCAAATTCATCTGCATCATCATCTAACTCAATATCATCTAAATTGACAGGCTTATTCTCCTTCGTAGTCGGCTTAGCTTCTTCACCCACCACTACATGTATCGCCGGGTTTGCTTTTGCAATCTGTGCAAGCACAAAGTTAGCGGGCAATCCTGTCTATACCATGTTGACCCTCCTTTCAAATTGAGGTAGGGGGTTGTTCTGGACATTGGGTTTCGGGCGAGGTTCCTCTATCTTTTTCTCATTGATCAGCTGTTAGATAGCCTTCTTCAAGGCATGGCATTCATTAGTTCGGTGCCCCTTTGATACATGATAGGAGCAGAAGTTGTTTTTGTCCGCCTCAACCGAAGGTGTGTATGGTTTCAAGCTTTGAAGGAAGCCTAAATTTCTACACTTTAAGAAGATCCTACCCAGAGAATCCTCCCATGGAGAGACTTATTTACCAGTCGCTTGTTGGTTCACTCCTTGTGCTACAGCTGCTACCTCTACTTACTTGACTGGAGCAGAAGACTGACTCGGCTTAGCACTCGTTGAGGAAGAGGCTGTAAGATTATTGTTGTTCTTGTACCCTCGATGAGTATGTTTGGCCTCGATAGCCTCCTCCAGAACTGTTCTGGGCTGGATCAATCTCGTACTCTCTACCTTTCGAGCTAGTTCTTGCACCTCTACCAAAGACTGGAACTTATGATATTTCATCACATTTTGATACACCTCCAAACTGCCATCAATCAGCTTTACAATCAATTCATCCTCCAATGGCTTCTGATGAAGGACAATCATCTTATCCATCCATCTTTGGTAATACTCGGAGAAAGTCTCATTAGGCTTTTGTTTCACATCATTAGGCTTTTGTTTCACGGCTTTTAAGTCTTGTAGTTTGACTTCTGGCTGGGTGTTAAAGCTGAAGTAGTTTATAAATGCGTCAGATAATGCATCCCAGTCTCCTTGTACACTTTTCAGCTGTTTGTTGTACCAAGTGATCGCTCCGCCTTCTAGAGTAGTAGGGAATAACCCCACCAACTGATCCATCGTGAGTCCAGCCATCATCATGATTTGGACATACTGATTCAAATATGTAGTAGGAGGACTTTTTCCAACATAGGGACCAATTCTGGGCATCTGGAATCCCACTGGCAACATTTCAATTCCCCTGGCTATGAGTGTGGATGGATCAATGCGCTTAGAAGACTGAGCTTTGGAGCTTGCATGCATTTCTGCCATGAATTCTTCCATTTCTTTCATCTTCTTTTCTAAGGCAAATTCTACTGGTCTTTCAGCACTATTCCTCTGAGCTTCCTCTGCATCAGACAACCCATCATTCAATCTCCCCCCGCTACTCGTTTCTCGGGTAGCTCTTTTTGGTCGTTGAGAAGACGACTCGTCCAGGGCATTCTGAACTTGACTCTTAATGAGGTTCTTGAATTCATCTGAGTTCATGAATTCCCGAAGAGTGGTAGTGGCCAACATGGCGGCAGTAACATCAGGTGTGATAGCTATTTCTTGAAAACTCTACTGTAGTTGTTCGAGCCCTGGCAAAAATTCAGTGTTTGACCCGGATACTGTCTCAACCTCTCCTGACTGAACAGACTCCTCAGACTCACTAGATGAAAAATCACTGTGTTCCACTCTTATAAGTCTACATCCTGATCTATGCCAAACTACAAAACATATTGAACCAGGGTTAGTGAAAGATGACCACCCAAAGAGTTATGAACTCTAGGTGATATTCATTTATGCATGGTGTGTTGAATGAATCATATGTGGATGTTGTATGAAATGGCCTTGTAATGCAGACCTTAAACAATCGACCAATTGGGTGGTGAAGTGTGCATGAATTCCTACTTGGGTACGTTGTGAATTGAGATTTATGTGCTTGGTGCACGGATGAAGCCTCGGCGCTCAGGGAGCACCTCGGGTTTTACATTGTGATATGAGATGAACGTGTTCATGGTGAACGGGTAGAGTTTCGGCGCTCGAGGAGCACTTTGGGTTTTCATGTTGTGATATGAGATGAACGTGCACGTGGCACACGGTCGGGATTTCGGTGTTCGGGGAGCACCTTGGGTTTTAATGTCGTGATATGAAATGAACTCGTGCTTGGTACACGAATGGAATTTCAATGCTCGGGGAGCACCTTTGCTTCCACATCGTGATATGAAATGAATGCGTTCTTAGTGAACGGGCAGAGTTCCGGCGCTCGGGGAGCACTTAAATGACTCGATGTATGAAATGAAATTTTTCGGCGCTCATGGATCACCTAAATGATTTAATGTATGAAATGAAATTTTTCGGTGCTTGTGGAGCACCTAAATGATTTAATGTATGAAATGGACTTTTTCGGCGCTCGTGAAGCACCTAAATGATTTGGTGTATGAAATGGAATTTTTCAGCGCTCGTGGAGCACCTAAATGATTTAATATATGAAATGAAATTTTTGGGCACTCGTGGAGCACCAAAATGATTTGGTGTATGAAATGAAATTTTTTAGCGCTTCGTGGAGCACCTAAATGATTTAGTGTATGAAATGAAATTTTTTGCCGCTCGTGGACCACCTAGATGATTTAATGTATGAAATGAAATTTTTCGGCTCTCGTGGAGCACCTAAATGATTTCCTACTTGGTAGGCGGTGTGATGTGTGTGACCTTTATGGGATTGTTCAAAGCCCACATGAATGTTTTATGCATGACATGCATTCTATATGGCTACAAAACAAATCGGTTAGTGCTTATGACATTCAAGTGATGCACATGAATTAATGTTTTTCACACAATGTGGGGGGGATGGCTATAAAAAATATGGTTAGTGTAAATGTTACACGGGTGATTAATGTATTTACACACGAAAAATGCAAGTGGCTGTACAAAAGATGTGAGTTAGTATCACACAAATGCTTTGCGTGTGGCATGTCATGTTTGTGAAAAATATTGATGATGGTATGTTATGAAGGGAGGAGAGACACGCAGCACACAGCATGCGAAACGTATTCCTCCAACATTATTCCAACAATCGTGGTCAATTTTTAAAAATTCTAAACGAATCCTAGGAAGGGTTCACTTCGATCATCAACCAGGGATGATGAAGGTGTTATTTCGTAACATTCATGCAATATATTTTGGTATCCTAAGGGAATCCAACTAAGATTGCCTATATGAGTTCGGTCCAAGTCGGAATAAAATCAAGGCTCCCATAGCAAAATATACTCCTCACTTCTCCCCACTCAATGGTCCGAACGAAGGGATTCATACGAGGCTATGGGTGGTGTTTCGTATCCGTGCCCTTAAGACCATGAGGAACAATGGCGACACTTCAACAATTCACCGGGCTAAATATTGGATACTTAACCTAATGCAAGTATGTCTAACTAAAATGCAAATTAAAATGCCATGCCTGAATCATCCGCCCTATTTTGATTAGACATTTTTCAGGGCTAGTCAAATTCTTTTAAGTTTTAAGAAAAACTTTTATAAGAAATCCCCAGCAGAGTCGCCACTGTGAGCGAGTGACATTTTTACCCTCTCTTGGAAATAGGGGTGGCAATGGGACGGGGATTACCCAAAAACCGTGGGGATCCGAACCGGCGGACGCAGGGAATAACCAATATTATCCCACACGGGGATGCGGGTGGGGATTATTTTACCCCCCGTACTTAAACGGGCGTGGCGTATAAACCCCGTATATAAATAAATAAATAACTATATATATATATAGATTAATTAATTCCTATTTAGTGCCAAGCCCATCTCTGTTTTTCTTAAATGATTGGACTTCAATTTCAAGTTGTTCAAAGAAAGTTCACTTGGAACTTAAATATTTGTAATATTAGATATATTTTGTAATTTGGATATTTAATGTTAAACCACATTTGTAATGTGGTAGAATTTGTATTTTGGATATTGAAGGTTAAAATGGTTATTAAAATAACAAAATATTATTTAATTTTATTCATTGGATATGGCCGGGGATTCACTGATATCCGTAGGTACCCGCGCGGGATGGGGATAGGGGTGAAAAAATCCCCCAATTGTTAAATGGGGAATCATCGAAGCCGGGCGGAGTGGGGAATGCACCCCCGCACCCGCACCGGTACCGTTGCCACCCCTACTTGGAAAGGAGCCGCGATATTGGGCAACCCTCCCTCGCAAGGGTTTTTTATGATAGAAATTCGGTTTTGGAAAAATCCTTATTACGAAAAAGAATCGAGACCTAAATCTCGATAAAAAGTGTAAGAGTCGCCACTTGGCTCAGCTCAACTGGAAAATTACAGTGTAGCTGAACCAAAGCGAAGACTGCTGCACTTTCTAGAGATCTAGGCTCAGACAAGTCCCTTATTTCATGTCTAATCAAAATAAAAATGGCCAATGTTCATTGATGACACTTTAAATTTCTAAAGATTGATTTTATTGAATTAAAACACACAGCGTACACACAAATAAAATAAAACAATGAATAAATAAATTATTACAACCCGATCGAATAAAAATAAAAACTCTCACACTCACATTGCAAGCGCCTAAAATACACGATAATCTAGAAAATTACAATTGTCTAAAATACACGAATTAAGCTATTAATTACATTAAAAATGAAAATAAAAAGAAATTAAAAGCTGCAAAACAGACAGTTAGCACAATTTATAACACGCCACAAATAGGACCCAAATAGGACAGAATTGGGGATTTTAGAAATCAGGGGCATGCATTTAGGGGGTGACCTGGTCGGCCCAGCCAGCCGGCCCGATTAGATCTAGAAAATAGTTTTGAAACGTCCCTGTATTTTTGTTTTGTAAGAAAACACATTTTGAAAATATTTACTTTTTCTGGTTCACTTTAATTTAGCATTTAAGGTGGGTCGGTTTTCGGGAAATTTGGATCTCCGCCGTTGCATTGTTCTAAATGCAATAATTTTAGAAATTAAATCTAAGGTTGTGAATTCACACAACAAAATTAATTTTGATGGTTTTCTGATTTTTCTGAATTTTCATGATTTTTGTGAATTTTTATGGATTTTTATGGATTTTCTGCTTCTAGACGAGAATTACAGTTGCCCGGTTGTAATTACAGCCGTGTGATCGGTTATCGATCAAAGATAAATTTATAAGTCTCACTTAACCCTAAAACAATTGAATTTGCGATAGGTAAGATGAGGTCGAACCCCAATGAGTTAATATTTGATTAAATATTGCTAAATATCATTAAAATTTAAACAAACAAATAATAAAAGGGGGGGGGGGAGGGGGGGTTTGAGAATTGATTAAATTAATACTAAACTACAATCTAAAGAAGTAACAAATTTTGAAAATTAAAATAAAATTGAGTTTAATATGAAAACAGAATAAACCAATTAATGTTAAACATCATCTAAGGTAATTCTTCGGCTTGGATTCAACGGAATTGATCATTGATTGAGAAAAATAATTTAATTTCTCCAGATTAGTTATAACCTTTAGCTTAGCACACCCGGATCAACTTTTTTTGATGTGGGATTTGTCTAGCACAGCTCAAACATTTCCCTATTCGACAAACAACCCTTCCTTAGCGGCTAGGATTTAATTTCCCAAAAGCATTAAGTTCTAGAAAAGCCTAATCTAAACCAACCACTTCTGAGTGATAATGATTTAAGTTTAAATTCTTATTCCTTTTATTGTTCTAAATACAATGAATCGAATGATTACGAATCCCATTCACTGATAACAAATCATTAATTTGCAATCCAAACAACTGGCAAGGAAATTTAAATCACAAAATAACAAAAGAGAGAAATCTCTCTAGAAGCAAGAATAAGAATATGGAGAATTAAATTGAAAGATTAAAGTTTAGAACAATCTCATAATCAAATATATACAGGCCTTGAATCCCTTAGATGAAGGAAGAAAATTAGCTGCTCATTGATGTTGATAAAACTCTTAAGAAAAGAAAGATTGTATTCTGATTTTTTTTCTATGCCTCAAAACTAACATCTCTACCCTATTTATCTAACCCTAAGGACCACAATAATTAAAGATATTCCCAAAATAGCCTCTTCAATCCATGTCCAAATTCTCTAGATTAGGGCCTTAATCTACTCCAATTTTTTTCAGCTCGAAATTAGAAAAGTTCCTAAACAGGACGGAAGGAATTTAGACTTGGGTAAGGCTAAAATCAGAAAAACGCACTTCAGCTCCAGACTTGCAAAGACCTCGCCCAAAACAGCCTTTAAAGCCCAAATCTCCAATTAAGCACCTGCAAATATAAAAACCCATACAACAGTAGAAAGGCCATAGAATTTGCCAAAATATATCCATTTAAGCCCCTAAAACAAAGTCAAAACATGCAAAATAGAGCATATAACACATTCCTACACCTAAACCATGCTTGTCCTCAAGTATGAGCCAAAACGAATAAAATCGGAACCCTTTCTAATGCCCAATTCACCTAAGAATAGTTCCCGAAATGCAAGAACAAGATAGAGAAGTACTGGACCCAAAATGGTTCACATGAAGCCATCAAACTTAACTAAACGTCGTCCAAAAATGCACACAAAGCACAAATTGCCTTTAAAAATTCCTTACTCCTATCACCAAGCCACAAGAGTTTAAGCACACAATTAATATAGGTTTCACTTTTCAAAGTTCACATCTTGTAAATTGGAAGCTAAGCCAAGAACAATCCTAGGGATCTATCAAACAAAAGATTTCAGTGCTGAAAGAGAGGGAAAATAGAAAGTTTACACAAATTTTTCTTCCTTTATTTTACTTTATTAGTATTATTATTGTTGTTGTTGTTGTTGTTGTTGTTGTTGTTATTTTCTTACTTCAGGTTGTAGGAGCCCTTTTTATGCAAAGATACTTGGTTCTAACCTGCATATACTGGTTACTCAGGCAACACAAACATTGACGGTTACTAGCTCGGCTCATGGCGCATTGGCCAGCGGAACCCTTATTTGACAAAACAGAAAATGGAAAATTTTTCTTTCTTTATTTTTATTTTTTTTTTCTAATCCCCTCATTTTAACAAAGAAACAAATGCGATTTGATTTCCTAAGAAGCCCTAACACAGCCCAAATTAAGCAAGATGGCAAATTTTCAAGCTCATGCAAAGAAATTGATATTTCAATATTCAAATTAAGGCTTGACAACAGAAAATCAGAAAAATTGCTAGCTATTATGCATGGCACACATTGAAGCTTAGAATTAGTTAGTTGATAACTTATTAAACACCCTTCGAATCAATACTCCTTAACTACCAAATTCCTAAGGAACCATTCTCAGAAAAAAGTCCTTTTCTAGGATTCGAAAAAATTTCCTAACGAAGCTTAGATGACAAAGCCTAATGGAACAGGGAAGGGGTAGCATAAACAACATCAACTTGCATTTTTTTTCATTTTTATTCCATTGCAACCAAAGAAACAACCTTTAAAAACATCCCCACACCTAAAGATATCTTGTCCCCAAGCTAAACTGAGACAAATAAGCAAAAGGCAAGAAGAAGAGAAAAACTTGCCTAAAGGGAGGGGCTGCCGAAAGCGCTCAATGGCGACGGGAGGGTGGAATGAATCCCACATGCTCAAAGTAAGCAGCCATATCTGTCTGGAGGGACTGGAGCAGCTCCAAGATAGCACCTAATTTGTCATCGGTAGGTGGCTGAGATGGGTTCAGCATGCGTATGATGCTAGCGGCGGCGACGGCTCTGGCTCACCGCAATCGTCTTGGGCGGCGCTGCTCTTCTTCATCTTCCCTATGTGTGCAGATCGGTGGAGGTAAGAAAGTGAGGGAAAAACGGTTAGCAAGGGATAAATGGGTTGGGGGTAGGTGGAGGTTGGGCGTTGAAGGCAAAATCGGGGGAAAAGAGAACGGAAGATTGACAGTGGGGCTGATGGGGGCAGTGGCTCTGGCTGGTGTGGGGTTAGGGTAATGATTAAAGGAAGAAGATGAAGTGGGGGGGGTTGACTCCTCTTATTACTTAAAGTAAAAAAAATAATAGTTATTTTTTTTTACCTTAAGTAAAAAAAAAAAAAAGAAAAAGAAAACTGCAGCCCACATGAAGCCCATACAACCTTAACAATAATGGCCCAATTAATTAAATAATAAGCTCCATTACTAACCTCCATAGCCATAGCCCTTGAAGCCTTTTATTTAAAAACAAAAACTGCAGAAAACCCCAGAAAACATAAGGATGAAGATGGCAGTTATGGCAGGTAACTGAAAGAAAAGAAAAAAAAACTACAAGAAAGAAAATAAATTAGCCCTGGACAAGGCTAAATCGGGTTGCCTCCCGGAAGCACCTCTATTTACTGTCTGTGGCCAGACCTCCATCCCTAAGGCTTAGGACTCCTCAGGGGGCTCTTCCAATCTAACCTCTTGCTCATTTTCTGAATTTCCTTCTTCACCATTTCCATCATTGTGGAGTTTAGACGTCTTTGAGCTTGTCTTTTAGGTACCACATCATCTTCTAAATGAATTTTGTGCAAACAAGTGGCTGGGCTCAGTCCTTTAATATCAACAATAGTCCAACCAATTGCTAACTTGTAACTCTTCAAAGCTGTCACCAACCGCTCTTCCTCTTCGGGTGCCAATTTATTTGAAATGATCACTGCAAGAGTTTCGTTTTCACCTAGAAACGCATACTTTAAGTGCTGAGGTAGTTCCTTTAATTCCAATTTTGGAGCCTGCAATATGGAAGGCAATTGCCGAACATCAGATTTTGAAGTTTTTAAACTAGCAACAATACCTACTTGAATTAGCGAAACAGCCATGTCTTTTGCAATCTCGAGCAGATCCTTTTGCTGAATATCTTCACCTCCTACCTCATAAATACTTTTTCTTAAAAAGACCTGCAATCTGTCATTACCACCAGCTCGAAAAAAGTTTTGGGTTAACGGGGTCAATTACATCAATGCCACACACAGTAGATATATCATTTGGATATTTCATGGCATCATAAACATTGAATTGAACCATTTTCCCATCAAATTCCATGGACAAAATTCCTTATGCACATCTATCTTTGTCCTAGCTATGGTAAGAAATGGTCTCACTATCAATCTCACAATCAAATACATCCAAGCCTTGAATCCCTTAAATGAAGGAAGAAAATTAGCTGCTCATTGATGTTGATAAAAATCTTAAGAAAAGAAAGATTGTATTCTGATTTTTTTTTCTATGCCTCAAAACTAACATCTCTACCCTATTTATCTAACCCTAAGGACCACAATAATTAAAGATTTTCCCAAAATAGCCTCTTAAATCCACGTCCAAATTCTCTAGATTAGGGCCTTAATTTGCTCTAATTTTTTCCAGCCCAAAATTAGAAAAGTTCCTGAATAGCCCCTGATGAAAGGAATTTAGCCTTGGGCAAGGCAAAAATCAGAAAAATGCACTTCAGCTCCAGACTTGCAAAGACCTCGCCCAAAACAGCCTTTAAAGCCCAAATCTCTAATTAAGCACCTGCAAATATAAAAACCCACACAACAGTAGAAAGGCCATAGAATTTGCCAAAATATATCCATTTAAGCCCCTAAAACTAAGTCAAAACATGCAAAATAGAGCATATAACACTGTGCGACTGTAGTTCATCCCTTAGCAGAAAATCGCCAAAATTATTTAAATGAAAAGAAAACATAGGGAAAACTAAGAACAGTCATACGACTATAGATTGGGTGGAACAACTATAATCACGGTCGTGCCTCTGTTCTTTGTCACAAGAACAGTCGTACGACTATTCTTATTTTCCAGAAATAGCAAGCCAAAAATATGAGTTTTATGCACAAAAATCACCCAAAACACCCAGAAAATGAAGCAAAACGAAGGTTTCAAGTATAGTTACCCTTGTTGTACTGATCCACCGTTGGTTTGACAGTTGGAAACACCTTAATTGGCTCCGGATTGCTTCTTTTCCTTTGTGAGTCAAGGTTCCAAAATAGGTTCAAAATTCTCCAAAAAAGTCACGGATTTAGGTGAGTCTAAGGTCTGGAATTGATTTAGTTTGGTGTGTCAAGTTTTAAGACTCTAGAATTAAAAGAAAAAGAGTAGAAGAAAATGATGGTTTGGTTTTCTTTTTCTCCTTTTCTTTTTCCTTCTCTTCTCTTTCAATTTCTATCTCTCTCAATCTTAAAATTTCTGTCCAAAAGCCCCTTCTCTCTCTTTTCCTTCCCCTTTTATCTGCCTTTCCTTGCTGCACAAAACCGGGCATTAATTGCCCCTCAAATTACCTAAATTTTTAATTGTAAGGTATGGGCTTCTGCTACTTGCTTTGATCTTATAGTCGTACGACTGTAATTTCAATTACAGTCCCATGACTGTAACTACAGTCCTGGTACACAAGACGCTTTTTTTCCTTAGACCAAGAAAATTCCATGTTCACAATGGGGTTACAGAACTAGTATCAGAACTCCTATCGGAGAAACGCAGTATTCCCTGGTCTACGGAATAGAAGCCGTCTTGCCAGTGGAAACCGAGGTTAGGTCACTGAGGGTGGTCATGGAAGCGCAGTTGCTAGAATCTGAATGGGTTCAGTCGAGATATGAATAGTTGGAATTAATCGACGAGAAACATCTTCAGGCACTAGATCATTTGCAGATGTATCAGCAGAGAATGGCCAGGGCTTATAACAATAAGGTCCGCCATCGGAAACACCCACTCAAAGCCAAAGACTTGGTGCTAAAACAGATGAAGCAGGTTAACATGGATGTAAGGGGAAAGTTTAAGCCTAACTGGGAAGGTCCATATGTAGTCAAAAGGGTACTTTCAAAAGGCACTGTAAGGATCATGGACGTGGACGGGAACGAGTTCGTCAACCCCATCAATCAGGACAAGCTCAGGCGATACTATGTGTAAAAAAAAAGTCTGATGGATCAAAAACCAAAAAGGCGGTCCACGTAAAAATTAGGATAGCCCGATGGATCAAAAACCGAAAAGGCGGTCCATGCAATATTTAGGACAACAAAGTGAGCACCATCGGTGGGAAAATCTGCAAAGACCAGTTAATGGCAGTCGTGGGTTCGGTCAAGACGGATACCATTGTTAACTCTGTTTTTAGCTTCATTTCATCTTTGATACGCATTGTAATAAAACATTATTAATGAATAAATGAATAAATACCTTGCTTCTGTTCGCTTAAATGTCTCAAGTATGCCCGAAATTGGATTCGTATTATATATATACATATGTGATTGCGTACATTCTATATTTGCATACACTTCATTTTCAAAAGAAAATCGGATAGACTGAAAACCGAAAGGCGGCCTATGCAAAATTTAGGATACAAATAAAAATCTGCTAAGTCGAAAACCAGAAAGGGTGGTTCAGGCAAAAGTTAAGACAGTCCGATAGATTGAAAACACACAAGGGCGGTCTATACAAAAATAAGGAAATAAAATAAAACAACAAAACAAATAAAAGCCAACCAATAATAAATCCATGTAATATGAAAAACCTATAAATCGAGGTATCTCAAAGTTAGTATCTCGCGCTCGGGTCTCATAGGGCAAGTCACTAAATCGGCTAACCAAGCCCTGTAACAGCCATCCGTCTCCGCTGGAGCTATGCTGTCATATCTCAAAGTCTCAGAGAGAATGGGATTCATCCACTGCTGCTACACATGTCTGGGCCATCACTGTGTGAATTCCCTACACTCAGTCATGCACAAGGAACGGGGCAACCCATGTACTTATCCGTACTGTCTGCATAACCGTGCGAGAGAGTAGAATGTCACCGTGGTCAACCCGAGAAGCTGCACACCTCTTGCCTAAGTCTTGGTAGTCACATGTGAAATATCCCACCATGGGCAAATCCAACAGATGGATGCATCTGTCCTCCCTCTCAGCTAGACAAGCCACTCCTCAGCAATTCGAGTGGTAAAGTCTGAGATTTTAATATGTCGGGCACAATAACGCTTCGGAGCGTATCTCGGATGAGGTGGAGGAACACTCAGAAGACTCAGTTTCTCTAGAAGCCAAATCTACACAATAGTCAGCTAATCAGAGGAGTGTAGAATCAATCAGAATGTGAAGCATGGGTTAGGGACAGACCTGAAGTAGAAAGGAACATTCGTTGGTCTTAATGGGGCAACTAGAGTGAACAGAATCCAGATAAATCAGGGTCTCAGCTAAGATGACTCCCATGGGTGAAGCACTGTTGACCATCTGGACCACTACCGAGACTAATCGAAGACCGCAAGTCCCATCTCTTGACTCGCACAGATAGAGAGACATCAACAACAGACTTATCAGAGGGGCCCAGCCGAAAGTAGAAGTGTTTAGGGTGGAGCACAGGTCCATAATAGCAGGCAGATTAAATCTCCTAGGGGCAGCCTTACCAGGAAGCAAGCAGTCTAAATCTGCTGTGTCCAATACAGCTAGCCTCCGAAGCATCTATAAGTTGTCCAAATCAGGCCTGGGAACAGCTAACCTGACTGTAACATCCCGAAATGTAGGAAGCTTGATAATAAATGATTATCAAGTCCAAGCCAAATAAGTATATTAAATTAGATAGTTTATATTTAATTTTACTGATGCATTAATATAAGATTATTCTATTTTAGGATTTGAAGATTTATGATAACGAGAAATTTATTTGGATATTAAGGAAATTGTTTGGTAATCCGAGAGATGTTAAAAGGGGCATAAAGGTTATAAAATTTTGGAGTTGGGCATCACACTGACTCCACATGGGTAAGGGACACAGAGAATGGCACTGAACTCTTCGGCCATAGGGCACAGCTCTTCTAGAAAACCGAAAGATATGATCCATCGGATCCCAGAAACTGGCCGTAGCCACCAGAAAAGTCTGGTTTGGGGACAAATTCGTGTAAGGCCCTATGGAATGCAGACTGTAAGGCACCAATAAGGCCCAGTTAGAAGAGTGGGAAGTCTTCCAGTAATCCTTAAGATGGTTACGGAGTTGATCCATCGGAAAGAGTGCAGAAAGAAGAAGAATTGCTGAAACTCACCCAGAGCCGTGCGCTGTAGTTGGGCGGCTATACATAGAGCCGTGCGGCTCTAGTTTGATGAGGCAGCTATGATCAGAGCCGTGCAGCTGTAGTCTGGTAACAGCACTCACTTTATACTTTCATATAGAATTTTAAACCTATAGCAGTGCGACTTTACTGCTTGGAATCGGTTTTCAGTCAAAATCAAGCCAAAAATCACAAAATAAGGTTTCAGAGAAGCCTAAGTTGATTCAAACGATGATAAAAGCAAGTGAAGATGAAGGGAATGCATTCAGAAAGACAAATCCAGAAAAAATAAACTGGAGGGTAATGAACTTCAGAATAAATATCAGAACAGCCAATATACCAGGTCCACATAAACAAATGTAACAGAAAAGGCCCACAGACTGGCAAGATGTATTACAGCATAATATACCTCAACCCACAAGTGGGCTATCATAATCAAAACTACAAAAATAAAAAGTAGGCTACGACTGTCCCCCATCTACGCCCTCACCCTCGTCAACGGCATGCGCGGTCGTCCACGCATCCATCTGCGTACGGAGGGTCTCATTCATCACCCTCAGGTCCGAGCAGCTTCTCTGTAGCCACTCTACCTCCAATCTCCATTCTACCTCCAATCTTAGGCAGGCCTCCTCACGACGACGAGCTCCTATCCCGGTCTGCACCAGAATTAACAACACAAACATCATGTCATATATATGCATACATTTGCAACACGGGCACACACATGCATATACGCATCAATGTAAACTCAAATACAAGAACATACCAACATCACCCCATTATCTCGGATCACAAGCGACCTGAAGGCTGAAACTACCTCGTACAGGGCTATCCCTTGAGATACTGGGATCTGCAAGGGAAACAGTGTACAAATCATATCAATGGCAACAACAAGGGTCCAAAGTAAATAAAAGCAAGCGTACTCACATGGGTAGTATCGGGAGGGAAAATAGCAGGAGGAAGTTGGTTCTGGAGGTACAGGTCGGCCCGATAAGGATTCCCAAACTCGTCTAGCAGCAGCACCGATAGCTCTAATATGAACTCGAGCCAACCCGGGATTAAATCGGTAGGGGGAACCACCGAAAGCACCATCGTACGAACGGGCGGAGGGCTCTCCATCCTAACATCGGTGCCATACTCGTCCCTGCACACAGAAGAGCTCCCATCACCCTGACCACCAACGATCTAGGATCCATGGCCATAGGAACGCCTACCGGACGAAGTACGGGGTTTGCCTCTCCCACTCCCAGATGGCTATAAAAAAAAAGAATACCAGCAAGCAGGCAGAACGGTCAGATAAATGACAAATAGGAGAAGAAATATACCTCTAGCTGCACAGTCCTAGTCGGAGGAAGCAGGTATGTATTAATGAATTGGGGGTAGTCTCCCTCCCCTCCATCAGCAACGTATCCAGACCCGAAGAGGTCGGAATGGTCCTCGGCCAACAGCAGGTGTGGCCAGAATAGCCCTACCGGTGGAGCAGGCAGGATCCTATGTTCCATCGGGCTGGCACGCCAGTCAATAACCCAATCCCCCAGATACCACTCCAACCCAAAGGGACACTCTATAACAAACCTCCGGGACATCAGCCTCAAGGCATCCACCACCTCCGGAGGCAACAAGGCTCCCCTCCACGGCTCCTTGATCAACTGAAATCAGAGAATCAGGAATCAGAAATCGAAGAAGTAGCTGTAAATTAACAAAAGTCAAAATGTTTAAGGAAAGATGTATACCCCCTCAAATGTCATGTTGGCCAGAAGTTGGGGGATAAAGGCATACTCGTACACCCAAACCTGCATAATGGGAAAGTAAAAAAAAAAAAGAAATTGGGAAACTGACTCTTCAGCTCCCTATGCTTCTCCCAGGCACAGATGTCGAGGGAATAGTACAACTGAGCCAGCCCGGCTCACCACCAACTCAGGTTCCTCACATCTTCTAACTGAATCAGCGACAGGAGGATGGCCAGGTTCAGGTCACTCTGACCCGTAGGGAATATCAAGATGCTAAAAGCATAAAGAAGAAAGGCCCTAGTATAGCGGCTCATATCCCCCGGCACAAAGGTGGAGCCCTCAGGAAGCTCAGCCTGCCTCCCCAACCAGTAGTCCCTAAAGGAGTTATACTGAATCCTCTTGTCTCGGGGGACCAAGCCGATTAACATGTCGATGACCTCCAGCCTGAAACCTCCTCGCTCCAGGGTCTAGTTAAAGTTGATGGTGCGACCTCCAAAAGAAAGCCCGGTGATGGCCAAGAAGTCCTCAGGCGTAATAGTATGCTCCCCATTCGGGAAATGAAAAGTGTGCATGGAATCCATCCACCGCTCGATCAGCGCCGATAGCAAACTGTGGCTCATCCATGGTGCTTACTCGCTCAGGGAGCAAATCATCCTCTCCGGTCCAGTGGAGTCCACAATGCCCCTCACATTATTAAGGAGCATCCTATACCACTTTACGACGTCCGTCACTGTCCCAGCCCCCCGGTTATGGGCCCGTGTCTGTAAAACAATGAACATGGAGTTTTTATGAGTTGTTTGTGTTGTGCATTGATCACATACATCGAATAAAAGAATCGAAATAGAATTAAAGCATGAAAAATCTTCCTTTCTGCCTGAACAGAGCCGCACGACTATAGTTAGAGTTGCACGGCTATGCTACAGCCACGCAGCTGTGTTCTTAGCAGACAAAGCCATGTGGCTCTGTTCATCAGCGTCATCCATCAAAATCAAGAACAGAGCCACACGGCTCTGTCGTTGAGCCACGCGGCTCTGTTCGGAAATCGGCAGTTTTCACTCAAACCCTACGTTTTGCGATTTTCACCCTAAAATCGGCTCTAACCAACTCCAAATCACCAATCACAGTTCCTAGGGGCATAATCTACTATAAACATGCATCAATTTCATGTGATTTTGCCTAATTTTGTCGACATTTGTAGAAAATTGAAAAATTTGAAAAAAGAGGAAATTGAGGGAAACTAACCAGATTCTAGCACGCATATGTAGACAATTGGATCATGGCAGCTACGGGATTGTTCCTCCTAACCCCGCAGTAGACAACTGACTCCTAGAGTCCGTAAACATCCGCCGTGGACTCCACGAGTAACACAAATTCCCCCTCCGATAAGACATGTCTCGTATGGAGTCCGGGCTGTGAGGGAGCAGTTGGGCGAAGAGCCTTTCGCATTTTCTTTAACATTTTTGAAGCGGGATCCTGGTTGGATGTTTGAGAGAAAAAGAAGCAAAGGAGATGGAGAAAAGTGAATTTTGGTGAAAATGGCTGGCCATTTCCCTTATAAAGGACCGGCCTCCTCCCGCTAGAGCCGCGCGGCTCTAGATAGTGGGGCAAGTTAGAGCCGCGCGGCTCTATTACAGCTGTATGGCTCTATATTGCAAAATTAGAGCCGCACGGCTCTGACTCTCAGGTAAGCAATTTTTCTCGATTTTTCATAATTTCCGTTTATTCCAATATAATCCTGAGAAGGGTATTTCTTTCCTTTTGCAGGTATCCAGGGGCAAAACAACCAAGCCATATTTATTCATGATCGAATGGGCAAAAATTTTTGTTTCCAAAATTATCGATCAAGGAATAAATACGCGCTTTTCAACTCAATTTCAACGGTATGCTCCACCACAGAGGGTCAACTCCAACAAATATACCCGACTTCACTGGTACGCTCCACCATAGAAAGTCGATTATTTCGGTACACTCCACCACAGAGATCCGATTCCAATAGCTATACCCAATCTCATCGGTCCGCTCCACCACAGAGAGTCGATCTCATCAGTACACTCCGCTATAGGGAGTGGATTTCCATGGTATGCCCCACCATAGAGAGCTGATTTCGTCAAATATACCTGATCTCGATGGCATGCTCCGCCACAGAGAGCCGACCTCAGAATCAAAGCCAACATCCCCAGCTAGTTTTTGCACTTATTCCTCAACAACCAAGACGCTAGGTACATCTTCTTTTCCTTTCTCACCGCGCTCCCAATCGCGAGACCAAACTCGATTTAGGCTTGATAGCCCGACCACGATTCGACTTTGATCCCACGAGGGGCAGTCTGTGAGCACGGGTTTTCCTGGCCTCCATGATGAGAATCCTTTATTACCTCTGTTTAGCAATTAGACTTGGAATTTAGCAGAGAGTCGCCTGGAATACCTCAAACGCTTCAAAAACTGAACCATTTATCATTCGAAACCCTGAGAAAGGTTTCTCGAGTGATTACAGGGTTTAGAGGTGAGCATAGAGATTAGGGGAGTCTACCCTGTGTGAGCACAGATTTTTCCTGACCTCTATGATAAGTGTTCCTGTTTTATCTGTTGAGCTGACGGATAGGAATGGGATTTGAAAACGACCGAAATGTTGCCCGGAGAATCTCAAACGTCCTAAAAACCAAACTATCCGTAATCCAAAATCCCCGAAAAGGTCTCCCGAGTGATTTCTAGGATTTTGAAATTTTGTCCCGGCTCTCGTTAAAACCACACGACTCTAGCTTTTAAGCTAGAGCAGGGCAGCTCTAGTGGTCAAGACAAGTTGCTCTGCATTAGCAGTGCAACTTGCTTGACAGAAGAGAAAAAGGGGGTGCAGATTTCAGAAGTTAGGTGGTAGATTGATTGATGGAAATGAGTATGAGAGAGTGATGTAAAAGAAAGAAAAATGGAGGGACTTTGAGAAGGGCAGGAAAAGAAAGAAAAAAAGGGAAACAGAGAGAAAAAGAGAAAGGGAGGCCGAGATATAAGGCAAGAAGAAAACCCAAACACACAGAAGCTAAGACCCAAAACCAATCCCAAAACATTGAGGAAAAGTTGCTTAACCTTTGCTCATTGATTCGGGTTCGTTTCGGTTTGTTTTGGATCATAGTGGTTTTCAACCGGTTGAGTCTCCAGAACACATTTCAAGCTTTCAATCCATTTCTTGACATTCAAAATATCCGAACAACATCAAGGTAAACTCTAAAAGGCCTTAAACCTATTTGTTTTGTCTTTTCTGTGTGTTTTCTTTATTTTTTGCAACTTTCAGAACACAGCCGTGCAGCTCTGTTCATAATGAATAGAGCCGGGCGGCTTTGGTACCCAGAGTTGCCTGGCTCTGTTCTTCAGGGACAGATTCCTGGTTTGTCTCGATCGGCCGAAAACAGTCCGTCAGAGCCTCCCGGCTCTGTTCTTCAGGGACAGATTCTCGGTTTGTCCTGATTGGCCGAAACAGTCTGTTTCCCACTTTAAGCATTCTGTTGTGATCATTTTCGGCCCAAATCCATCCGTACATTATAAAATTTTGATTTTCAAATTTCTATATGTACAGATATCGGGATTTTCGGTGTTTCCTGGGTTTATTTTTTGAGTTTCGGGGTTGTTTTATCCGAATCGAATCCACAGTCCAGCATCAGCGGACCCCCGAATCCTCAAAAAATATGGAAAACGTGCAAAATGGCATTTTCACAAATGTTTTCGGTGTGTTTATTACATTTTGGACCCTAGATGGATGTTGAGTTTAGGAACCCACACAAACGAAACCCTGGATTCCGGGATAACAGACCCGCTAAGTATGGAAATTTGCATGTAACCGGGCCAAATGGTTTTCAAAAATTGTTTTCCAGCACAAAAATTACAGGGCGTTTCAAAATCGTTTTCCAGGTCTAATCGGTCCGACCGGTCGGGTCAACCTGGTTACCCCTTAAATGCATGCCCCCGATTCTAAAAATCCCAATTCTGTCCTGCTGTGAGTCCTATCTGTATTCATAATATAAACTGTGCTAACCATTCTGTTTCATAGCATTTATTTTTATTATTTTGGTTGTATTTAATAGATTCTCATGTAAACTAGGTGGCTGTAATTTTATAGATCCTCATGTACTTAGGCGATTGTAAAGTGAGGACGAGGGCTTTTCTCTTTTATTCGATTGAATTATATAATCGGCCTCTGCTATTTTCTTGTATATTTTGGATATATGCTTATTTTTCTGCAATTTATTTTCTGCATTTTGCTTGAGCACGGGCTAATAAAATAAACTTAATTGGGTTAGAGAAAGATAATAAATTGAATAAATATGGTTTTATAAATAATAAACAAATACAAGCTTGAGGTTAAGTAGGTAAGTTGCCCGAACCCTGAATCTTTGGATTAGGTAAAGCAGTCTGGGCTCGGTAGGGAGCTGTACCGGAATTTCCTGGATGAGCTGATCCGGGTGGCGACTCTATCACTGATCTCGAAATTTAGGTTTCGAGGTCTTTAAGTAATAAAACGGGAAAACATTTTTCTACAAAACGAATTTCAAAACAAATGAATGATTATCCTTAAAGCAAGATAAACGAAAACTCGCTTTCCAAACCTTCACCGAGAACCCCATTTTCGAAAACTCTCCCCGGTTCACTTCACTGCGTCCCGTTCCATTTTCAGGTTGTTCGCTCACAGCGGCGACTCCATTGGGGAAACTCTGAGTTTCTTGAAAAGTTTTTCATAAAAACTTAAGGAACTTAGGCAACTACTGAAATATAACCTCGCTTGTAATCATTTATCGATTTATAAATGCCATATTTATTCATACCTTGCATATCATGCATTTTCTTTTTCTCAACCCCTCAAATATACTGATTAGCCCCGATTTACCCACGAAGGTGGCCTACCTCTACCGCTAGGATTGGAGACACCCGACGGGGTAAACCACTCATAGCACTGCATGACCTTACATCGTTTTCTAAGGTGGGAAAGTGTATATTCGCTATGGGAGCCTGTACGTCCCTTGGGTTAACCTTGGCCCATATGTAAAGGCTTAGTAATTTCCCCTAGGGCACCAAAACATAAAGTTGAAATTGAACATTTGAGTGTGCGCCTTTGGTATCCCCCGTTGATGCCAAAGAGACCCCAATACCTGGGAAGAATGCGAGACCAATCGAAAGGAGAAATAAGGTTGGAAAGGAGTGCATATTTTTATGTGTGCTAACGTTTGTTCCGTGGTGATTTTCTTTTTACCTTTCCATGAAACATCCAACACGCATAATCATACGTGTGTCATTTTTAACCACATTTTCGTACAGCCATTTTTTACACATATGCATATGTATGGCATTTGTATTAATCACGTCTTCATGCAGCCATCTTTAACACGTATGTATATGTGTGACATCTATGCTAACCACGTTTTCGTGCAGCCATGACATTTTATTCGCATGCCATATACATCTCATGTGCCAACCATTTTATAGAACATACATGACATCATCCCGTATGTCATACATCCTAACCACTTTTTTCTGTAGCCACTTGCATTTTGTGTGACATACATGTTCATGCCATTTCATCCCATTATACCTCTTTAGGGATGTTCTAAGAGTGCCTACCACGATCATTTCATTTCATCCCAGTTCAGGTACCCCAAAGCTACCCGTGGTCCGCCTATGCATCGATTCATGACCATTGCACTACATCATGTCATTCACTAGAAAATACAAAGATTTTAGGTCTGGTTATGTGGCAAGTCACACGACAACATAACACTATGTCATCTCCATTTCATGTCCATGCGTTGTTAGTGTCACCGTGATGCCGAAACCTTGCTTGTGTGTCGCAATCCACATCGAAATTGTTTTATGACATTAATAATTCATTTGAGGTGCTCCACGAGTGCCCAAATTTTTACACACATAGGGGCATATCATAATATTACCAAGTCATGCAAGGCATTTCGCGAACGCTGAACCTTCGTCCGTGTCTCTATTTACATGCGACTTGTTTACAGCATCACTTCATGTTAGATGCCCCAAAAGCATCAGAGCTCTATCCATGGAATGGCTTCCGTGCGACCATGTCACTCCATTTCATTGTGACCTACAAAGTGTCGAAACTTTGTCCGTGTGATAGTGCACACGTGACCATTTCATGACACCCATTAGGTGCCCCGAAAGCACCAAACCTCCATCCGTGTGTCGGCTCACGCAGGAATTCTTTTGCATTTTCTTTTGCATGACGTTGGGTATTCTTAGAGCATCCAGAACAAAGAGTCACATTCGTTATCAATGTCATTCATGAAGCATCAACACGCACAATCATTCATGTATCATTGTGATCATGTCTTTATGCGGGTACTTTCAAAACATCGGCATATGTATGACACTGCCGCTAATCACATTTTCGTGCAGTCATTTGCATTTCGTGTGAGATATACATACACATCATTTCACCTCACCTAATTAGGGACGTGCTGAGTGTGCCCTTCACGCTCATCTCATTCATGACATATCGGGTGATCCAAAATCACCCGTGTTCCACCAATGCACTGGATTGTACTTGGCCATTTCATCATGTCACATCATTCAGAAGAAGACCACAATGGTCCTAAGTTTGTTTCCGTGTGGCGAATCACATTGCAATATACTCATTCATCATAGGTGTCGCGGTGATGCCAAAATCCTGCTTACGTGTCGTGATCCATATTGGATCATCGTTTCATTATTAAATCATCCAAGGTACTCCCCGAGTACTGGATTGGTATACATATAGGGACATTTTGTAACATTGTCAAAACATGCAAGGTGTTTCCCGAATATCGGACCCTTCCCTATTTCGAGTTACACGTGACATTTCTGTAACATCATTTCATATCATATGCTTCAAAAGCATCAGAGCTCTGTCTATGGAACGGCTTCTATATGACCATGTCACACCATTTCATTTTGACCTACAAGGCGTCTAACCTCCATCTGTGTGTCGGCACACACGCGACTATTTCATAACACCCATTAGGTGCCCTAAAGGCACTGAATCTCTATCCGTGTGATGGCTTACACACCCCCTCTTGCACGGCATTGGGCACTCTTGGGACGCTAAAATAAAGGAAACTGAAATACAAAGATCATCATCATCATGCTTGTCCCTATTCACAAAACATCAAACACGTGCAATCATTTGCGTGTCATCATGATCACATCTTTATACAATCATTTTCAAGACATTGACATTTGTATGACATTGTCACCAGCCACATTTGTGTGTAGCCATGGCATTTTATTCATGTGCCATACACGCCTTGTGTGCTGACGTTTTCGCGAAGCATGCATCACCCCGCATGTCATATGTGCTAACCACATCTTTGTGTAGCCACAATATTTTATAAGTGTGGCATATGCATTTGTTCCTTGCACACACGACATCATCATGTATGTCACGCATCCTAACCACTTTTTTCTAAAGCCACCTGCATTTTGTGTGACATACATGTTCATGCCATTTCATTTCATTATGCTTAATAAAGGATGTTCCAAGGATGCCCATCATGGTCATTTCATTTCATAACGGGTGTCCTAAAGCCACCCATGTTTTGCCTATGCCCTGGTTTGCACTCGGCCATGCCGCTGCGCCATAACATTCACTAGGAGACCACAACGGTCCTAGGTCTATATTCGTGTAGGGAGTCATATGAAAAACATTGCACAATATCTCATCCATCCATCATTGGTGTCATAGAGATACCACGATCTTGCTTGTGTGTCGTGATCCACATCGGACTGCCCATAACATTATCAAATCATCCAGGGTACTCCATGAATGCCCAGTTACTACACATATAGGGGCATTCCATGACATTACTAAATCATGCAAGGCGTTCCACGAACACCGAATCTTTGTCTGTGCTTCAAGTTACACGTGACACACCAATAACATCATTCCATATTGGATGCCTCAAAAACATCAGAACTCTGTCCGTGGGACGGTACTCACGAGACCATTTCATATCACCTCATAGACCTGCAAAGTGTCAAAACCTTATCCGTATGTCAGCCACATGTGATCATTTCATGACATCCACTAGGTGCCCCAAAGGTACCGAACCCCTACCCGCGTGTCGGATCACACGTGGCCTGTTTGCATCGCCTTTTACATAGCATTGGGGCATCCGCAGTACATCCGAAATAAGTAAAAAGAACAAAGTCATTTCCATTCTAGTCTCCATCCATCTGACATCATTCAACCACAACTAAGTCACATCTCATTCATACATCAAGCTGTTTAGGTGCTCCCTGAGCACCGAAACACTATTTGTGGGTCCGCCCTACCATCTCATTTCATTTCATCACATAAAAACCCAAGGTGCACCCCGAGCGCCAAAAATCTGCTCGTGCTCCAAGTGCAAACTCATTTCATATCATAAAAGCCCAAGGCACTCCCCAAGCACCAAGGCGTTGTCTACATACCTAGCACGCCTCCTCATTCCATGTCATCCATGGCTCTAAAGGTACTTCCCAAGTACTGAAGTTACGCCCATACACCACACGCATCCGTAGCATACAAATCTTTTCGTAAGTACTACTTGTTTCGATCCGTGGACACCCCGTATGTCATTTCATTCCCCGAGGTGCATAGTTATGTGCCCTATTTTGAATCCTCTTCACAAGTACTACTTACTTCGATCCGTGGACACCCCAGTGTGTCATTTTCCTCTCGGGTGCATAATTATGTACCCAATCTCAATTCCCTTGCAAGTGCTACTTGCTTTGACCCGTGGACACCCCGTGTGTCATTTTATCCCCTGGGTGTATAGTTATACACCTTATTTCAATTCCCTTCGCAAGTATCATCTTGCTTCAACCCGTGGACACCCCGTGTGTCAATTTATCCCCTAGGTGTATAGTTATACACCCTATTTCAAATCCCCTCACAAGTATCATCTTGCTACGACCCGTGGACACCCCGTGTGTCATTTTATCCCCTGGTGTATAGTTATACACCCTAGTTCAAATCCCCTCATAAGTATCATCTTGCTTCAACCCGTGGACACCCCGTGTGTCATTTTATCCCCTGGGTGTATAGTTATACACCTTATTTCAAATCCCCTTGTAAGTACTACTTGCTTCGACCTGTGGACATCATATCTCATTTATCCCCTGGGTGTATAGTTATACACCATATTTCAAATCCCTTAGCAAGTATCATCTTGCTTCAACCAGTGGACACCCCGTATGTCATTTTATCCCCTGGGTGTATAGTTATACACCCTATTTCAAATCCCCACATAAGTATCATCTTGCTTCGACCTGTGGACACCCTGTATGTCATTTTATCCGCTGGGTGTATAGTTATACACCCTATTTCAAATCCCCACGCAAGTATCATCTTGCTTCGACCCGTGGACATCATGTATTTCATTTTATCCCCTGGGTGTATAATTATACACCCTATTTCAAATCCCTTCGCAAGTATCATCTTGCTTCGACCCGTAGACATCCTGTGTGTCATTTTATCCCCTGGGAGTATAGTTATACACCCTATTTAAAATCTCCTTACAAGTACTACTTGCTTCGACCCGTGGACACCCTGTGTGTCATTTCATTCCCTTGGGTGTATAGTTATACACCCTATTTAAAATCCCCTTGCAAGTATTACTTGATTCGACCTGTGGACACCCCGTGTGTCATTTTATTCCCTAGGTGTATAGTTATACACCCTATCTCGAAATCTCTTTGCAAGTACTACTTACTTCGACCCGTGGACACCCCTGTGTGTCATTTTATCCCTGTGGTGTATATTTATACGCCATGCTTTAATTTAGTATGCATTATCCCTAACAGCATTCATTGCATCTGCACATTTTCATTCTTGGCTTTGCATACACTTGGTCGGTTCCGAATAGCATAGCATGACATGACATCACATGTGCAGCTCACCATTCATACATGTACACGTTGCATCGCATACTCATGCATACATCATTCCTTACTTGGTATCTGCCACGCATATGCCTGTCGACTCTAACAAGTGTTCTTAATCAGGGGTAAGGAAAGGAATTCTGAGAATGGCCAATCCAAGGAACTTCAACGCCATAACAGATGTTATGGAGGACAATGTCGCTTCATCATGATTTCGGAAGACAGTCAGGGAGGAAGCGGCAGCGATGTTGGGGGAAATGCTAGGGGGTGATCTTGACAGAGTGGAGAGACTGATGGAAAGGTGCACTGAGTTGGAAGCACAGGTGACAGAGCTCAAAGGAAAAATGAGGGGCATGGCAAGCACAGACTCCAATGCTGATGCCAATAAGAAGCGGAATGCCCAGATTGCTGACACTCACTATCGACACCTCGAAAGGCCCTCTCACCAGAACTTAGGCTTACTGGGGTTAACCAGTGAAGGAGAACTGAAAGGGCCTCTTGACACCAGTGCCAGCGCTGACCCTGTTCCATGACATATCCAGAACCCGCCTCCTGAAGATAGTGGAAAAGTCACATCCTTTGGGCCTCGCTTGGTGAACAGGCTGTTTGCCATATGTAGAAAGATGGGTTTGCTGCAGAGTATCTGGCCATATATAGGGCCAACACCAGAACAAAATGGTAACTACTGCAGCTATCATGTAATAGAAGGCCACCGAACCAATGAATACGTTGCTCTGCAAAAGAAGGTCCAAAGGCTAATCAACGAAGGAAAATTGAGGGTTCCATCTACCTCTGATAAATGACTAGGGGCAATCAAGGAGACTACTAAGGAAATTCCTCAAACTTCTCAGGGAGAGGAATATGATGAAGAGCTACAATATCTGATCTAATGAGAGCGGGGCAATGACATCGAAGCTAAGACGATGACCGGACAGGGAATAATCAGATGCCATGAAGTCAATACCCTTAGAGGCTTCCCTTTTGTAGGGAACACATTTTGTTTATATGGTGTATTGAAATCATTTTGAATGCAATGCGTTTTGTCATCTTCTTACTTATGTGGTGATTGCATATACATGGCATTGTGCATGCATTTGATCATCTAAAATGACATATCCAATGTGCATAATATCAAAATGCATGACATCAGTCTGAATACTACAGGGAACCTAAAAGTGAATCTGGTCCTGGCCGAACTCTCTCTTGAAAGGTGAGCTTGTGAGATAAATAAGTGATATGATGGCAACACCTCCACCGAGTCACCTGCCTCTAAATCAACAATCCATACAAGATGCAATTCGCCCTGCCCCAAAGTTTCAATTTGAATAGCACACATAACACCCAAGCTATTCCAAGCCAAGAGCTATTATTGAAACTCAAAATCAAACCCCAAAATGAAGCCTCAAGCCTAACTCCTTATCCAAGGGAATACCCCATGCCAAAACCCTAAAGCCAAAATTCCAAACTCACCAAAATCTCCGACCCATAGGGGATCCAAATATGGCTTTCATCACCTTCATCACCCATCTTGTGGTAAAATGCTGAAGTGGTTCTTAGTTGTAATGCATATATTATCCTGTTCATATGACATTCATTTGTACATGACATTTCACATGCATTGTTCATCCAAAAGCATATCAAACATGCATGACATGCATGAATTTTGAATGCAACAGGAAAACCAACAGGTGGCTGTGGCTTGGATTCAGTCACAAAAAAAAAGAGGGGGATCAGTGCAGGTGGAAGAATCTTTCTCTCTCATGCATAACCACACCTAACACTGAAGTGTCTCACCATCCTAGTTCCCATCATTATCAGATTCTTGCGATCTTCCTATGAAAGATTTGAAATTTCCTATCTTCAAACCGAAAGCCAATTCCCTTTTTCTTCCCTACCTTTCTCCACACCTTCAACACCACTTTTTCCTTCCTTTTATATGCAAAGCACAAATACCTACCGGAAGGATCACCCTTTTCATTTCCTCTCTTGAACATTCCATGAAACCTCATTTTCTGCCATCAATGGCTTCTAACAAGAAATTAAACCCCAATAATGTTCCATACTGCACCATCCTATCACCAGAAAGGCGACGGGGCAGGTGGTTACAGCACGGCCTCAATCAGTCTTTGTTTATCATCAACTTGTGCCAGATTAGGGATTCTCTTTCTATCCCATGCCACTTCTCTTCAACCTAAACTCCCAAACTAATTGCTTTGCATCCTTAGATGACAGGAAAGGTCTTGATTTCATGACAGAGAGAGGATATGAATATAAGTCAGCTTTAATTGAGCCGAAGATTGCCCATGCACAAGCAGCTAGTGATGGAACTCCTAGATGAGCGCTGCATGAAAGAGAATGAGAGCAATAGTGAGAAGCCAGTGTCAACCTTTGATCTCCTATGCCTTTCTCTTGTTTTCAAAAACAAATTGAACAAAGGGTATGCATTTGTAAATTTCACAAACCCAAAAGCAGCATGCCAACTTCAGTGGGCAGTTCACAACAAGAGATGACCACTGTTCTTGTCCAGCAAAGTCTACACTATGTCCTATGCTAGGCTTTAGGGAAAAGAGGAATTGGAGAAGCACTCTGAGAGGTCAATATTTGAGTGTGAAAGGGATGATTATCCACCAGAAACATCCAACCCAACAAGGAATGATACAAGAAGTTCTGTTGAGCAAAATGCGATAAGGAAAGGAGATGACTGTCACCAAACCTTGTGAGTCCCTGCTTAGGGCAAGCGGTGGGACTCTTTCCCCTGTCGAAAGTAAAGAAAGAGATTGATGCTAAGCTTGGTGGGAAAACAAGCCTGATGATCAGAAATTTACCAACTCAGTTTCAAAGACACAATCTGCTGCAAATTCTGGTCAGGCGCTGTCCGGAGGAAAACAAGAATAAGTCCAAAGAGGAGTTCGCTTATGGTTTCCTCTATTTGCTTGTGGACTTCAAGACTAGGAGAAATTTCGATTGTGCATCCATGAACTTCACCAACAGTGTTGGAGCAACCAGGTCTTACAAAGCTTTCAACAAACATGAATGGGATTACCCCATCAACAGAAAGACTTGCAAAGCCTGTTGTGATAATATTCAGGGGAAAGTTGCATTTACCAACCATTTCAAGAACTTAGTCTTCAGCTGCAACAGAAGTGACTACTTACCAGTATTCCTTTTCACCTCCTCGAAATGGTGTGCTTTGCTACAGGGTTATTGTGGTTGGCAGACATAGGGAAACCATAATTAACTCGAGTCATTCTGAATCAGGCCACACCTTGAAGAATTGAAAGTTGTGCCCATCTTTGGAGATTGTGTATAAACTGGAATCCAAGGTGAATTGAAAACATGAATACAGCTTCAGACCCTTGGAGAATTCAGTGGTTAATTGGCTTCATCTTGGATTGTCCGCTCACAAAGACAACTCCATCCAGTGATCGGCTGTATAACTTGGTGACCTGCCTTTAACACATCCCCAGTGGAGTCCATTCAAAAAAAAATTCTAATATGGAAAACCGAAAGGACATATTGGTAGCACAAAGGGGCTTCGTTTGAAACCAGAGCCACAGGTCGGACTTTCCTAATGCATTCCCATTAATCATGTCGTAGATGTTTCATATTCTGTTTTGATGTTCAATATGCATGCGTCATGCCATTGCATATAAATGTCCATGTACAGGTTGTCACTTGCAATGAAGGAGATCTGATGAAGTGTTTTACACCCAAACACAAACATAAACCTCTAACACTAGGGGCAGGTAAAAGCTAAGCCACTGGGCATCATCAGGGATAATGCTCTTACAATTCTCAGTGAACGTATTATGATGCACTTTCTAATCCTGAGACAGGCCAGGGTGAAAAATCTACTCGGCTGGAGTGCTCGCACATAACTTTCAGTCACAAAAAAAGGGGGGCGGATAATCTCCAGGAGAGAATTTCGGACATGGAAAACCGAAAGGATGCATTGGTAACAAGAAGAGAGTGATGGTCAGAGTCAAAGTCACTCTTAATTTCCTTATCATATTTATTCTGATGTCATCATATTGATATTAAGCATGTTTGATTTTCCGCTTAGGTGTTCATATTGCATACATCGTGCCATTACTTATAAACACCCATTAGTAGGCCATTGCATCCAAAACCACAACGGCTCTAGTGAAATTACTGTTACAGATGGCAACTCCTGACCCAGGTGTGTCGTCCCCAGCAGGGTCGTCCTCAGCAGGGACTCCAACAGAATGCAATACAAAATACGAGATCTAATCCTCGCCAGACAAATAGGCCATCCCTTGGCAAAACAGGTGATGAGTCTGTAATTCCAATATGCCGAAACCGCTAACACTTCAGGGTAATAGCCTACCAGAGTGGGAAAGCGTGACTTAGAAGCACATCCAAATCTGGGAGGAAACGTCCATCGGTCTCAATCGGGCATAGGGAATGAGCGGAATTCAGGGTAAACGGAATCCCCAATGCGGGGCAACTTCTTACAAAACCTAAACGGGTCAAGGCTCCTCGCAGAGTCCCCAGCAGATCCCCAGTAGGGTCACCAACAAACTAAGACAATCCCCACTGAGGCAGAATCCCCAGTATGGACAACTTCTCATAAAACCTAAATGGGTTAAGGCTCCCCGCAAAGTCCCCAGTAGGGTCACCAGCTAAGACGATCTCCATTGAGTCAGGGTCCTCAGTAGATCCCCGCAAATCCTCGGTAGGGTCCCCAACTAAGACATTCCCCACTGAGTCAGGATCCTCAGTAGATCCCCAGTAGAATTCCCAGCAGGGTCGTCCAGCTGAGACAGTCCCCATAGAAGATCATCGGAACTCACAACTCCCGTCCCCAGCCTCGCGAAGATACCAAGCATAATAGCATAAACATCATGTCGCATATATACATACACTCCAATCATGCACACATTCATGCATACATGCATCAAAAAACAACTCAACCATATTTATTCTTGATCGAAGGGGCAAAAATTTTTGTTTCCAAAATTATCGACCAAGGAATAAATATGTGCTCTTGCATCAAATTTTGTTGAGACACTCATCACCACCATTGGGTCGACCCGAGTCAGGATCCTTCCTAAAGCAAAAATGATTTAATCCAGGGGCACCCTCAGAGTCATAGCGTGCAAATCGGAGCCCTACGACTCCAAATCTCAGGTATGAAAAATTTTCCAGTTATTAGAATATTCGTTCATGCCAATATGATCCCGAGAAGGATATGTCTTGCCTTTAACAGGTTCTGGGGGCAAAACAAATCTTATATCATTCTTCACGGGCACACTCCACCGCAGCGAGTCGACTTGGAACCACGGCCGGCATCTCCAGTAAAGGATGCCAGGTATATTTCCTTTTCCCTTCTCGCTCCATCCCGAGAAGGGTATTTCTTGCCTTTAATAGGTTCTAGGGCAAAACAAATCTTATATCGTTTTTCATGGGCACACTCCACCGCAGCGAGTCGACTTAGAACCATGGCCGGCATCTCCAGCAAAGGATGCCAGGTAGGTTTCCTTTTCCCTTCTTGCTCCATCTCGAGAAGGGTATTTCTTACCTTTAACAGGTTCTAGGGGCAAAACAAATCTTGTATCATTCTTCACGGGCACACTCCACCGCAGCAAGTTGACTTGGAATCACGGCCGGCATCCCCAGCAAAGGATGCTAGGTACGTTTCCTTTTCCTTTCTCACTCGACCCGAGAAGGGTATTTCTTACCTTTAACAGGTTTTGGGGGCAAAACAAATCTTGTATCATTCTTCACGGGCACACTCCACCGCAGCGAGTCGACTTGGAATCACGGCCGGCATCCCCAGCAACGGATGCCAGGTACGTTTCTGCCATTTCAACCTCTTTGCCACATGAAAGAGAAAGAAATGCCTATTGAAGACCCAAATTCCAGTTCATGCTGCCTCTTCACCACATAAGAGGGACAGTGCATTTTGTTCAACCTTTTCACCACATAGGAAAGGAAGAACAGTTATTTCAACCTCTTTGCCACATGAAAGAGGAAGAAATGCCTATTGAAGACCAAATTACAGCTTATGCTGCCTCTTCACCACATAGGAAGGACAGTGCATTCCATTGAACCATTTCACCACAAAAGCAAAATACCGCTGGGCCGATCTCACAAACCAAATGCCCTTAGGGCCTTTCTTACAAACCAAATGCCGCTGGGCGGATCTCACAAACCAAATACCCCTTCGGCCAACCTTAAAAAAAAAACCCAAATGCCCTTTGTGCCGTTCTTAAAAACCAAATGCCCGCTGGGCCGATCTCATAAACCAAATGCCTTGTGGGCAGACCTAAACCACACCCCCAGCAAGGGATGTCAGGTACGTTTCCTTCTCCTTTCTCACCGTGCTCCCAGTCACGAGACCAAACTCGGTCTAGGCTTCATAGCTGACCATGAACCGACTTTGGTCCCGCGAGGGGCAGCTTATGAGCACGGGTTTTTCCCGACCTCTATGATAAGTGTTCCTGTTTTATCTATTGAGCTGATGGATAGGAATGGGATTTGAAAATGACCGGAATGTTGCCCGGAGAATCTCAAACGTCCTAAAAACCAAACTATCCATGATCCAAAATCCCTGAAAAGGTCTCCCAAGTGATTTCTAGGGTTTAGGGTGCGCGTCCGATTTTTGAAATTTTGTCTTGGCTCTCGTTAGAACCACATGGCTTTAGCTTTTAAGCTAGAGCCAGGCGGCTCTAGTGGTCAAGACAAGTTGCTCTTAACAGAAGAGAAAAGGGGGGGCAGATTTTAGAAGTCAGGCGGCAGATTGATTGATGGAAATAAGTATGAGAGAGTGATGTAAAAGAAAGAAAAAGGGAGGGACTTTGAGAAGGGGAGGAAAAGAAAGAAAAAAAAGGAAACAGAGAGAAAAAGAGAAAGGGAGGCCGAGATATAAGGCAAGAAGAAAACCCAAACACACAGAAGCTAAGACCCAAAACCAATCCCAAAACATTAAGGACAAGTTGCTTCACCTTAGCTCATCGATTCGGGATTGCTTTGAGTTTGTTTCGGTTTGTTCCGGATCATAGTGGTTTTCAACCGATTGAGTCTCCAGAACACATTTCAAGCTTTCAATCCATTTCTTGATGTTCAAAACATCCGAAAAACATCAAGGTAAACTCTGAGAGGCCTTATACCTATTTGCATTGTCTTTTCTGTGCGTTTTCTTTGTTTTTTGCAACTTTCGAAATCGGATTGCTCGAATAGGCACGGCTGTGTTCCTCATGAACACAGCCATACGGCTATGTTCATGATGAATAGAGCCGGCCAACTCTGGTACCCGGAGCCGCCCGGCTCTGTTCTTCAGGGACAGATTCTTGGTTTGTCCCCATCGGCCGAAAATAGTCCATTTCCCACTTTAAGCATTCTGTTGTAATCATTTTTGGCCCAAATCCATCCATATGTTATAAAATTTTGATTTTCAAATTTTGATACGTACGGATATCGGGGTTTTCGATGTTTCCTGGGTTAATTTTCTGAGTTTCGAGGTTGTTTTATCCGAATCGGATCCATAGTCCAGCATCAACGGACCCCCGAATCCTACAAAATCCCTGGAAAATATTGAAAACGTGCAAAACGGCATTTTTACAAATGTTTTTGGTGTGTTTATTGCATTTTGGACCCTAGATGGATGTTGAGTTTAGGAACCCACATGAATGGAACCCTAGATTCCGGGATAACAGACCCGCTAAGTATGAAAATTTGCATGTAACCAGGCCAAATGGTTTTCAAAAATTGTTTTCCAGCCCAAAAATTATAGGGCGTTTCAAAATCGTTTTCCAGGTCTAACCGGTCCGACCGGTCAGGTCGACCTAGTTACCCCCAAAATGCATGCCCCCGATTCTAGAAATCCCAATTCTATCCTACTATGAGTCCTACCTGTATTCATAACATAAACTGTGCTAACCATTTTATTTCACAGTATTTATTTTTATTATTTTGGCTATATTTAATAGATTCTCGTGTAAACTAGGCGGTTGTAATTTTATAGATCCTCGTGTACTTAGGCGATTGTAAAGTGAGGACGAGGGCTTTCCTCTTTTATTCGATTGGGTTGTATGATCGGCCTCTACTATTTTCTTATATATTTTGGATGTATGCTTATTTTTCTGCAATTTATTTTCTGCATTTTGCTTGAGCATGGGCTAATAAAATAAACTTAATTGGGTTAGAGAAAGATAATAAATTGAATAAATATGGTTTTATAAATAATAAACGAATACAAGCTTAAGGTTAAGTAGGTAAGTTGCCCGAACCCTGAATCTCTGGATTAGGTACAGCAGTCTGCGCTTGATAAGGAGCTGTACCGGAATTTCCCGGATGAGCTGATCCGGGTGGCGACTCTGTCACTGATGTCGAAATTTAGGTTTCGAGGTCTTTAAGTAATAAAATAGGAAAAAAATTTTCTATAAAACGAATTTCAAAACAAACGAATGATTTTCCCTAAAGCAAGATAAATGAAAACTCGCTTTCTAAAACTTCACCAAGAACCCCGTTTTCGAAAACTCTCCCCAGTTCACTTCGCCGCGTCCCGTTCCATTTTTAGGTCGTCCGCTTACACCCTGGCTCTAGGCTGTAGTTGCAAAACTACAGCCGCACGACTGTAGATTAGAGCCATATGTCTCTAAGGATTAGAGCCGCACTGCTCTAACACTTAGAGCCACGCGACTCTGGTGGCAGCCAAGTTGCTCTGCAAAAGTAGAGCAACTTGGCTAAAACGGGGACTGACTTTCGTTTTCGGCCAAAATCCCAAAAACTTTGGGGTGGCTCATTTAATGTGTGAAATCATTACGAAGAGAAGAAATAAAAGGGAGGGGAGGAACTTTTCTCAAATTTTCTCGGCAAAAACAAAAGAAGGAAACAGAGAAAAAGAGACAGAGAAAGAAAGCAAAGAGAGAAAAGAGAGATAGAGAGCAACCAAGACCAAAACATAACCCAAAAACATCTAGCAACAATTATAAACCATTTCGCACTCGTCCGGATACATTTTCGGATTCGTTTCGGATTGGTTCGAGATTCATTTTTGGAATTTTGGGAAGTTTACGGATTCAAGGCACATTCTAGCTTTTCAATCCGTTTCTGTTTGTCCAATACACTGGAATAACAACAAGGTAAACTCTGAGAGGCCTTAAACTTGTGTTTATTGTGTTTTCGTGCATTTTTATCCTTGTTTTCTCAATTTCTGAGGCTACCCCGATAGAGCTGCACGGCTGTGTTTCCTTTGAACACAGCCGTGTGGCTATGACTCTTGGAACAGAGCCGCGCAGCTGTAATACTACAGCTGTGTTCCTCCCTGGCAAAAACCCGAAAAGCCCTCGAATTGGCCAAAAGTAGTCTGTTTTCCATTGAATTCATCCTGTTGAGATATATTTTGGCCTAAATACATCCGTGCATTATCCAACTGTGGTTTTCAGATTTCTATAAGTACGGGTGTTAGGTTTTCGGTTTTTCCTGGATTTTATTTCTAGATTTTGGGGTTGTTCGATCCAAATCGCATCCGTCGTCCAGCACTAGTGGACCTCCAAACCCTACAAAAATCCTTAGGAAACATAAAAAACTAGCAAAATAATGATTTTTGAAAAAATGAGAAAACCGATTTCGGGTTCCGGGTGTTACAGCCGCACGGCTGTGGATCTTAGAGCCGCACGGCTCTAGTCATAGTTGCACAGCTGTAATTCCCAGAAGGGGACAAAATCAAGGGACGACCCACACAGACGTCATCACGCGATGCTGTCTTCAGAATCAAATCGTTTTTGGTGTGTTTATCGCTTTCAGACCCTAGATGGTTGTTGAAATTAGGAAACCCGCACGAATAGAACCCCGAGTTTCGGGATAACAGACCCGCTGAAATACAGAAATTTGCATGAAATTGAGCCAAATGGTTTTCTAAGATTATTTTCCAGCATAAAAAATCTACAGGGCGTTTCAAAACCGTTTTCCAGGTTTAGCCAGGTCAACTGGCCGAGTCGACCCGTCTATCCCCTAAATGCATGCCCCCATTCCTAAAAATCCCAATTCTGTCTTATGTGAGTCCTACTTGTGTTTGTGAGATAATTGTGCTAACCATCTATTTTGCAGCATTTTTTTCCCTTTTTATTTTTTTTAGGTAATTAATAGATTAATTCGTGTATTTTAGGCGTTTGTAAATTTTCAGATACCTGTGTATTCTAGGCACTTGTAATGTGAGGACGAGAGATTTTCTTTTTATTCAATTTGGTTGTATAAGCGGCCTTTATTATTTTTTTATAATTTGGATGCGTGATTTATTTTTCTGCAATTTATTTCTGTCATCTGTATGAGCATCGGCTAATAATTAAACAAAATCGGCTAGAGAAAGATAATAAATTGAATGAATACGGTAATATAAATTATAAAATGAATACAAGCTCGAGATTGAAATGGTAAGTTTCCCGCATCCCAAATCTCTGGATTAGGTGCGGTAGCCTACACTCGGTAAGGAACTGTACCAGAATTTCCCGGATGAGCTGATCCGGGTGGCGACTCTCTCACTGATCTTGAAATTTAGGTTTTGAGGTCTTTAAGTAATAAAATGGGAAAATGTTTTCTATGAAAGGAATTACTAAACAAACTAATAGTTCTCCTTAAAATAAGACATCAAACTCGTTTTCATCAAATCAAATCATAAAACAACCCTTTTCTTTCTTTTTTCCCCGGTTTGCTTCGCCATGTCCCGCCCTCTTTCAAGGTCATGCACTCACACCACCAAAATCCCAAATCTCACATCTGTATTATTGAAAATCTGAAAACCATAATTTTATATGTATAGATGTGATTTGACCAAACTGAATCATGAAAAATCATTTTAAATGGGGAAACCGGCTTTATTCGGTCAAATTTTGGCTTTTTGGGCTTCTGCCAGAAGATTACAGTCGTGTGACTATAATATACAATCGTACGGCTGTGTTCCAGGCGATTACAGTCATGCGGCTGTAGTTGCGTAGATAGTTTTTCAGATAAATTTTTAAACATAGAATCACAAACACAAACTAACAGGAATCGAGTTTTAAGGCCTCTCAGAGTTTACCTCTTATGACCCAAAATTCTCGAACATGCATCCTGAATTGACCCAAACAAAACCAAGAATGATCTAAGCTAGTGATATGCGACTGGGAATTCTCACGCTATGTGTTTCAGCCTTGTATTCCCTCTGTGTTTTTGTCGATTTTCCTTAGTTTTCCCTACTTTCTCTCTCTAAAACTCTACTTTCTCTCACTAGAATGCTCTCCCTTTTTTTAGAATTGATTCCCCCCTTCCTGATGTTTTCTGTCCCTTTTTTGTTTCTTTTTGGTTGCCCTAATTCCCGCAAATCACGCCCAAAAATCCGAGCCAAAATAGAATTATATCCTATTTAGGAATCTGCTGAGTCAAAGACAAGAGTCGTAAGACTCTAACTATAGTCGTGCGACTGTAGAATTATAGTCATGCGACTGTATTTGTTACAATCGTGCCACTTTAGATAGAACCTGCATGTGCACCTAAGCTTCCTAATTTCTCGACGGACTCTTCTCGAGATTCCGGATCAAGGACTCTTCTGAATTTCGGGCCATTTGAGAATATTTTGGAGATTATTCCGCTCATTCTCAAATATGACTTACGCTTATCTGTTTAACAGGTAACAACAGGTTTTCATCATAGAGGTCGGGTAAAAATCTGTGCTCACAGGCTGCCCCTCGCGTGACCAAAGTCGACTTAGACGGGTGCTTGTGCTCGATTCGAGTTTGGTTTCACGATAGGGAGCACAATGAGAAGGAAAAGAGGACGTATCTGGGCGGTTCTCCTCGTGTTGACTTACTATGATGTTTATAGGGACTTGTCTCGGTTGATTTGCGAAACAGAGGTCTTGCCTAAGTTGACTTAATTTTTCAGGGACTTATTTCGATTCTGTTGCGAAGCATAGGACTTTGCCCGAATTGATTCGATGTTCTCTAGGGACATGCTTCAACGTCATCGTGAAGCAGAGGAATTTACCCAGATTGGATTGGTTCTCCAAGGAAGTACTTCGACTCCATTACAAAGAAGAGGACTTTGCCCGGAATGGATTGGTTCTCCAAGGACGTACTTCAACTCCATTACGAAGCAGAGGACTTTACTCGGATTGGATTGGCTCTCCAGGGACGTGCTTCGACTTCATTGTGAAGTAGAGTACTTTACCCAGATTGAATTCTCCTCGTCATTTGATGTTCATGAAAGGGAAGGGTATTTTGGTAATTTTGTAACTTGGAAAGTTGGTATCCTTTAGAGGAAGGGTACTTTGGTCATTTGACTTCTCGCCGGGCTTATCTCATAAAAAGAAATGAGTTTTAGTGATTTGGTATCCCTTTTGGTGAGAAAAAGGGTACTTTGGTCATTTGGTAACTTGGCGGCTAACCGAAGGACATTTTGGTCATTTCACCTCTAGTGGAGCCTATGTCACTAGAGAAAGAAATATTTTGATGATCTGGTTTCCCGTGAAGCTTGTGTCACTAAAGGAAATGTGTTTTGGCCGCTTGTGTCACTAAAGGAAATGTGTTTTGGCCATCTGGTAGTTTGGTCACTAGCAGAAAGGCCTTTTGGTCATTTCACTTCTAGTGGGGCCTGTGTCACTGAAGGAAAGGATAATAGTGTTCCCATAAAGCTTGTGTGGCTGGGGAAAGATGCTTTGCTGATTTGAGAAGGTTGGTTATCTCTTTTGATGTTTTGAAGTTGTTTCGGGTACATATTCGTTCCTTGTTCGATGATTTTGGAAGCAAAAATTTTTGCCCCTTCGATCAAGAATGAATATGAACCGAATATCTTGCCCCTTGATAAGAGAAAATATTTCAATGTTTGACTGCCTAAAAAGACTTAAATTGAATTGTTTGAAAGCTGTTTTTAGCTCCAAATGACCTTATTTAGGGGTAATTATAATTCTTGAAGCAAAGTCGCCCAAATCCGATTGGCTGAATCATTCAAAAAGTCCCTTTTTATATTTTTTGTAATTTGAGAACTCTTAGATCAGGTGTCCTTAATGGACATGTGTAGGGCTTTGATATCTTTTAGTCAGTTGCGCTAATTTTATTGTGGAGTTGTATTTATGCTCCTTTTCTCTAAGCTTGAAGACATTCTAGTACTCTGGTTATGTACCTCATCTTGTTCTCTTCTTAAATCTTAGTTTTAGTAGCAATTAGCATAGTTGTTCTTTTATGCCTTCCATGGCAGAAGTCGTTCTGACCATGGAGGAGTAATTAATTGGTGTAAGCCAACTATGGCTGGTCTCGGTACATTTTTCTGATTAATCTCAGGCATATTTCAGTTAATTAACACTTGTGACTACTTTGCAATAGCTCTGAATTATATGTTAAGGGTTCAACTTGGCATGAGTGCTTTACTTGATATTTTCTTGAGTCTAATGCATGTTCTAGCCTTTAATTACTGAGAATGCTCTGGTTAAATGTTCTAGAGTATAGAATCTATGGTACAACAAACATTGGCCTTGGTGAATCTCATGAAAGAAACCCTATTGCATGAAAAGACTGAAATTTCCTTAGATTAGGAAGGATTACAAACCGTTTCCATGTTGTATGTTGTGCTTGCTTCGATTTTCACACATTGTTTCTCTGAGATCTACTTTAAAGTTTGTTGATTTAGTTGTTTAAATATCAGATCTACAATTCCAGCAGTATATATTCTTAAAAATTCAATTTTTATGAAATTTGACCTTTTTCTCTATTACAACTTATTCTAGTTAAATACCACTCCTGTTTTACATATGTTGAACCCAAATCCTTTTGGGAATGACATCCCAGATTTAGATCCATTGTATTACTTGTTGATCCTAGTGCACTTGTTAGGTAATTTTGAATGCTAGATTTGGCACCAATAATAAAAAATACATTCTTTCCTTTTATTTTGTTTTATTTTTACATGTTACTTGTTATTTTGTATTGTTCATATCTATATCATACTACCAATGTATCAACCGTGTATCAATGTAATCATGTATCTCGATTGTGTCTCGATAATATCATATATGTATCTTAGAAAATGGACACACACAAAAAGTGCAAAAAACCGTAACATTATTTTTTATTGTTCATATGTGTATTATGCATGTATTGCATATGTATCAAAACTATATCATAATTGTATCAGTATAATTGTGTATCTCAATTTTATCTGCTTTCTCGTGCAACTGTTGTATTTCTTCTTGTTCCATAAAACAATTCTTTTCTTTCTTGTTTCAAAAATTAATTTGCAATATCACTCGATATTCTACTTTTATTTTTAGAAATTAAATAGATAATCAAAATATAATTTCTCAATTCCACTAATCTAATAAAATTAGTGGCACGATAGAAACTATCAATCAATTAATCAATTTAAAACCAATAGCAACCATTAACATCACCACTAACTCAATTTTCTTTAAAGTTTGATAAGATAACAAAGATTATGAAAATTAAATTAATAGTTTGTAGAGAAATAAAATTGCATTTTCCTCAATTAAGGTAGTAACAAATGAAGATTAATTAAGATCCTCTATCATATAGAGCTACGATTATGACTCTCATAATCTACAAATTGGAACCACAATTTTCAAATTTCCAAATCCATTAAACACAAACACAAAAAAACGAATAGAGTAATGGAAGATGAAATCTTATTGATTGAATTCATGGAGAAGAAAAATTACAATATGTATTTATACAATACAAAAAAGAAGAGAAAAGGAGCACAGCATCTAATAAGCCAGCTCACTGACTAATTTTCCAACTCCACTAACAAACTTCTCAAGTTAACATAGAAACTCGCCAGCATGTACTGCAACAACAAAGAAATTCCAAAAATCTCTCAATAATTATAATATCCAGATACAAGAAATTCAATCGCGGCGATCATTGAGATAATAATGAAATCCCGTTGAGATTCAACCGCCAGAGGTGATTTACAGTAAGTGGTCAAATCGTCTCGATTCAATTATCGCTTCGACAGAGTTGATTCACAATGGTGGACTGCTTCGACAATAAGCGAAAAGGACTGCTTCAATGGAGGTCTTCAGTGGAGCTGATTCGCCGGTGCAATGATGGTGAGATTTGGGTTTGAAGGAAAAGAGAAAGAAGAAAGTGAAAGAGAGGAGGAGAGAGACAAGTAAAAATACATCAATTAAAAAATATATATGTGAAAATAATTGCATAAGTTGCTATGATATTTAAAAACTCTATTTGAAAAAAAGAATTTAAGAAAATAATAAAAGCTACGAGTGAAAACCAATCTTAAAAATAAATATTTTTTTAGGGTATTTTATAAAAATATATACAAAAATATGGTTTGTTTACAAAAATATTTTTCAAATAAAATTTTGCAAAAAATACTTTCCAAAACTTTTCAAAATTACAAAGTTACGTGAAAACTTTTCAACAATACATTCTTTATTTTGTCCACTTTTATCTCTCCTTTTTTATAATTTTAATCTAATTTCTTATTTATCTCACAAGCAATTTATTTTTTTGTCATGCAACTTTAGAAAGTTTTTTTCTTTTTTTTTTCTTCTTCGAAATAAGATGTATATGTATATATTTTTTCGATATTTCTTTTTCACCTCCAGTTTATGTATAAACAATGTATAAAAAGTTTATAAACTCAATATATAGCAGAAGAAAATGTATAAACAATGTATCTGACAATGAAAACATATATAACAACAATAAAAAAAAATTGTTATACCTTGTTTATACATTAAGTATACCATTTAATACTTTGATTATACCTTCTGATACACTGATTATACCTTAATTATACCTTTTGATACATTGATCATACCTTAGTTATACTAATTATACCTTTTGATACACTGATTATACTGTAGATAAATAATTTATACATTGTTTAAGCATTATAGTGTATAACAATGTATAACTAAGGTATAATCACTGTAATAAGGTATCTTAAAGTATAATCATTATTGTACCTTAGTTATACCTTTGATACTCTTATTATACCTTACTTATAACTTTGAACAACTATTATATATTTGTTACACCTTAAAATACACTATTACAATGATTATACCTTAGTTATACCTTTTGATACACTAATTATACCATAGTTATACTTACTGATACACTGATAAACTAATTATACCTTATTTATACCTTCTGATACACTGATTATACCTTGTTATATTATCTAGTATACTCATTATACCTTATCTATACATTGTTTAAGCATTATAGTGTATAAGCGATGTATAACAGTGTATAAGCAGTTGATAACAGTGTATAACTAAGGTATAATCATTGTAATAGTGTATCTTAAGGAATAACTAAGGTATAATAAGAATATCAAATGTATAACTATGGTATCAAAGGTATAACTAAGATATAACAAGAGTATCATGGATATAACTAAGGTATAACGGTTGTACAAAGGTATAATTAAGGTATTACAAGAGTATCAAAGGTATAACTAAGGTATAACAGTTGTACAAATGTATAACTAAGGTATAATCAGTATATTCAAAGCTACAATCCTAAAAACTATAGCCAATAAATACTCTTTGAGAAACAGAATTAACAATCTTTCACCGTTTTTGTATCAAAAACAAAAAGAGACATACAATCTAAACTGCACGTAACAAAAAATGAAAGAAATGAACGCAGAAACTAAAAACCACAAAAATGGAAACGAAAAATGGAGATCGAGAACCCCTGATCATCTCTCAAATGCAGAAACTGAAGATGAAGAATAAAGTAACATCAACAACACCAGCAAAACCACAATCAACAATGGAGTACATGAAGAAGAGAATATGAGAAGGCGGAAAAGAAATCAAGAAGCATAAAAAAGAAAGATCTCAAGCTGAAAACTTAGAAAATAAATGATTAAAAAAAACGTAAAAGAGTAAACAATAAAAAGTAAGCCACAAAATAAACCCTAAAACAAGGGTACTTCTAACAATTTTCCTATTTTTTATAAGTTTCTAGACATAAACTATATAGAGAGCCTATATATAAGGCCCAAATAAGAGGGGTCGTAAATAAAATGCCCAAATAGTTAGAACTATATTCACAAATTTCTCAATCCAAAATTGTAAAGGAGGAGTCCAAACTGGATAACGCCCGTAAAGGAAGGTATGAGGTCAAAAATTCTTTAGATTGTTGCACATTATTAAGAGGGTGGTATTCAATTGAGACTTTTATAGACTTTTTTTAAGTGAATGACTTTTATAGACTTTGATAACATTTAGTGACTTTTAATTACTTTTATAGAATTTTTAAAAGATGACTTTTAAAAAGTTTATTCCATGGACTTTCGTAAACTTTTTAAGACTTTTATAGACTTATTAAAATACTAAAATATAATAATCTCCACGTGTTCAATGATAATACACCAAAACATAAATAACTACAAAAATCTACAAGCATAAAATATAAAATAATAACACTAAAATTGAATAGTAATGTTAATTAAAAAAACTATAATTTAACTATAGAATTTCTAATCTCCATTGTCATTTATATGCTCAACATTACTCCACATGTAAGTAGCAATCATAGCTCTCTATTTATTAGCATCATTTCTATGTTGCTCTTACGTTCTAACAAATGGTTCAAAATATTCTTCTTGGTTAATTGACATTGGTGTAGATGATAAAGTTTCATCATTTGGTTCAATTGGAAACTCAACTGATTAACATTCTATTCTAAAAAAATTATGCATTTAAGTCGAAAGCAATTTTATAAATATGAAACAACCACATACCTGAGTAATGAAGTATCAAATAGAATTTACAGAAATTCATCAAGAGAATATCTTATTCAAAAGAGTAGACTATCGGAGCATAAATTATAAAGGTAATCTATCTAATCAAAGTATACAACCAGCTCAAACAATAAAAATCATCTCAAAATGCATACTTATTTGAATTCCATCTCAAACCGATAAATTTTACCATAAAAAAATATTTAGGCCAGACTTAAAGGTTGATTACTTGCGATTGATCAATTTCAAGGAGATTCAACAAAGAAAGGAAAGAATGGAGGAAGAGACTAGACAAATACATCATTAAAAAAAAAGGCAGGCGGCTTAGAAAGGAGGGGCAGTGGAATAGAGTGGTGGCGGGAGGAGAGCAGTCAATCAGCGATGGGAAGAGGGGACTGAGTGAAGGTTTTGGACGGTGATAGGATGGAGGAGAGAGAGGAGGTGGAGGAAGAGTGGGAAGAGCAGAGAGAGGCAGTGAACGAGAGAGCGTTATGAAAAATCACGATTAAAAATGAAAATAAAAAGTCTTTCATCAATATGCATGACTTTTTTAATTGTGTTTTGAGTTAAAAAAAATTATAAAAAAGCATATACAAGTCATTATCATCAATTGTTAATGACTTTTTGAATACAGGATTATTTTATAGACTCTATAAAAGTCCTAATTGAATACCTGATAACTTTTAAAGACTCTTAAAAAGTTTTAATTGAATACCTTATGACTTTTAAAAACTCCTAAAAAGTCTTAATTGAATATCACTGGATTTTAAAAGTCTTTAAAAGCCTATAAAAGTTTCAATTGAACACACTCCTGCAAATCATATTATTTTATTTATACTATTTAAACAAATTTAAGTATATTATACAATTCTATTTAAATTGAAATATAATAACAATTAAAAACAATTCCAAAAGTTAACTGAAAATAAATTTACTCTATAAAACTTTAAAAAAAAAAGTAGGAAAATTTTAACCTATTAAAGTAAATCTAAAAAAAAATATAATAGAAATTTTGGTGTAAATTTAAAATGAATTAATTTAGTGAACTAGTCTCAGTATTCACCTATCTGTCTTAGAAAAAAGTGCTTCCCTTTCATAAGGCTCTAACTAACTAAAGGATTAAATGAGTGTAAAGATCATGTCAGGACTTACTAGGGCCATCTTGAATAGCTTTTCTTCTAGCAAATGTCAGATACCCGTGATTCCACCTAAGAAGCTAACTATTCAAAAAAATTTTACTTGCTAAAATTCTCACCTTTATATATTCCTTTTGATTATCCCCGTGTGAGTATGACCTACACAAGTCTTTCCATAACTATTCTCACCCCTCGCCCCAAAAGTGAATTCGGATTTAGCAATGTTAAGTTAGCCTGCCATAATGTGATGTGCTTCCAATGCCATTAAAAATAGCTCCCCGTCCATCCCATGGAAAACTATAACTAAAATGTTTTTTATTTGGCATTAACTTCGGACCACATGCATCTAACGTACCTTTTACTAGGATCAGGATCAATGAGGTTGTGAGGTTGTATTGTATGTAAACCTAGAGGATATTTATAAAAAAATAATGAAAATTAAAAAGAAAAGTTAAAGAATAAAATATGATTAATCGCAAACCACGGCTAGCCTGCCAAATGCCTTGCTCGACCAGCAGCCAAACCGTTTGCCGACTGTTTGGCTCTGCTGGGATCAGATCAAATTTCACCAATTTACAATTAAACACTTCTTTTTTCCTTCTGGATTTTAGGTTTCCTGCTTCTATCGCACCCTATTCTTCTTTTTTCCTTCTTTTTTCCTTCTGGTTTTTTTCATCTTCCATGCCTTTACCGTTCTGTCCTATATTTTTCCGGGTTTTCGCGATGTTGCTTAACCAAGGTAAATTGCAACACGATTGAGACACTTGTATCTTTTGAATTGAATTTGCTATTTTAGTAGGTTTTGCGTCATTATTTTCCTCTGTTTTCCTCTGATTTTCATTTTCTCATATAGAATTGAGAAAGAAACTTAAATACATGTTGTTAATTGCTGTACTTGTATATAATTTGGAGAAAGGGCCGTGGTCGAGCAATGTCAGAGATTTCTGGAGTTGCTTAGTGACACTAATAGCCTCGACAATGACGAGAATGGGGCTAGAAATTAGAGCCGCCATTGGTGGAGGATGAGGAGCCGACAGAGTACAGTGGTTTGTCTTGCGATTGAGAAGCCAGAGGTATATTTAACTTAATTTTAATATCCAAAGCTTTTATTATTCGCTAATCCCCTAATCCCTTTAATATGATTATTAACTTCCTGATTTTGTTGCAATTTTGTGCTAAAAGAAACATGTTATTGTGGATTTGAATTGAATGTGGAAGTCGTGCTTTTTTTCCCTAAGCATGCTAGCTTGTAAATTAGTTGTTAGCTCAAAGGCTGAACTTGTTCTTGAAATGGTTTAGACTTAAAGTGGAAAATTAATGCACAACTAATCATAACATTCAGATTTATAAATGGACAATCCAAGATGAAACTGATAAGTACTACCATCCTAAACAAAATTACATATCAATGAAGATTATATTACCATGGTATCTTAAATTTTTCAAACTGCAATCAATTTTCATTTTCTTTATCACTTTAATGTTATTTACATTTAGAGTGCATCTCTCTATGTTCAGAGTAAGAATGGAGCACAAAAAAAACCCAAAAATCATCAACCTCAGGCATGAATTGATGACAATAGAGGTTTGAAAGTATTGAGGGTTCAAATGTTAAAAGAGCATCACGGCATAAGGCCTTGTGTATCAAAGTTTGGATTTTATGTGGAATTGGACGTATATAGAACTTAGAGCCTCCTCCTTTTTCTAAGATACTAGTTAGATCTCAACATTACACAATTATTAAAAGCTAATACAAACCCAATTGTCCATTGTGGATTCATCTCTAGCAGCACTGGCCAAGTCACCAACAGCTTATTTGTAGCTTTGTGAATGATTAAGCGCGCTATTTAGTGGTTTGAGGCATGTTAAGAGACAGTAAAAACTTATTACCATAGTTATTATGTTAATTCTTTTTTGGATCTAATGATTTCTCAACGTGATATTATAATTAAAGACTTCTATGCTAAGAGCTATAGAGTTTGAGAGTATGTGCTTGTCCGTATGCTTCAAACCTAAGAAATATTCATGTGTGATGATGTAAAACCAATACTTAGACTTTACCTGGTAGCTGCCTGAATTATTTAATCATTATATAATACCTGACTAAATGCTAATTGCTGGCCAAGTTGAAGAAAAACAGCTGGTAAATTGTCTTTATTTATTTGTACCTAGATTGGTTTCAAAAGTCAATTGGTCTTGTAGTTTCTATCTGTCATTTATAAAACTTTGACATTTTGAAAAACATTGGTAATGTAGAGCTCAGTTTGTTGCAATTTTTAAGAAACACAACCCTGTCATAATCTGTTTGGTCCTATCTCAAAATGAGCTTAGAAATTTCCTGTGTTTATGTTATCAACTTCTATTTATTGTCTTGTGTGATTGTATTCTTGTATGCGTTTAAGAGGAAATTACCTATTTAATTATGAGCACTTCAAGATATTTATAACCTGTCATTTATATATTCTACACCAGAATATGGTACTTGAAGAATAAATTAAGAATTAATCTTTTAAGACATTGAAAAAATGGAAAATTCAGCAGAGACTTTAATTAACAGCAATTTAGGGACTAGTTTATACTTAGGCATGGCAATCACTATGTTGCTGAAAGAAACAGAGAAAGGATCAAATTTTGTGTTCTCTCCATTGTCATTTAATTCAATGTTGAGCCTTATGGCTGCAGGTGCCACTGGGTCTACTTTACAAAAGCTCCTTTGTTTATTAGGAGCAGAAAGTGTAGAGGAATTGAATTGCTGGGCTTCTCAAATTGCCTCTTCAGTACTATTGTCATCAAATGAAGGCCAGGACAGCCTCAACTCAGGCCCAATTACATCTTTTGTAAATGGTGCCTGGGTTGATTTACGGTTCAATTTCAAGCCTTCCTTTGAGCAAGTGGTGAAACATGTTTACCATGCTACAGCCAATAAGGTCGACTTTGCACATAAGGTAATGCTTCAATTTATACAGCGATTCAAGTCATTGCGAAGATAATGTTTTGGCCCTTTTAATTGATTAAATTTTAGTTTTCCATCCTTGGTTTTTATTCTTATGAGATTTTACTCCTGATTTTTTTTTTTTTTTTTTTGGTTTGCTTGTAGTCCTTAATAAATGATGCCCTACCATGTGCCTTGAACTTTGTTTTTGCCCATGAACGTTAACATTTCTTCCCTAAAATTCAATTTCAAGTCCAACATGGTACATATTAATCAACTCCGAAGTTTGTGTTTAAATTTTAGTATTTCACCATATTAAAGTTTAGAGACTAAAACCCAAAAAAGCTATGTCCTAATCTGGAACCATTATGATTGTGACACATATCAGGATCGTAAGAGTCTCGAACTAGTGTGGTCAAGGACGAAATTTGAACTTCTCCAAGTATAGAGTCCAAGCATATCACTTTGCCTGCGGCATATGCATAACATTTCATTTTGCCTTTTGCATCTGCACAACGAAAAAACTCAAACCTTGTACTGCATATGAGTCAATTATGTCAAAATTGAACTTCATATACCAGATGATGAATTTGACAAGTATAACAGGGAATTTTAACTTCTGCCTAACCATAACCCAATTAGTTGTAATAGATCAAGCGGGAAACATTACTTTGTGAATTTCAGTACCTTTGAAATCAGAAGTATATTAAAAGTTCTACTATGGTCCCGGAGGCCACGTCTGTGAAACTATCGATGTGGCGATCATCTAACAGTCCAGAACCATATTAGAAATTTTCTAAAAGTAGAGTGATCTAATTTTGTTTGGATCTTTGACCTTGAAGGCTGAGCAAGTGCAAAATGAAGTTAATTTATGGGTGGAAAATGCCACCAAAGGACTAGTCAAAAACATAATCCCACCAGGAACTGTAGATAGCAGTACAACTCTTATCCTTGCAAATGCACTCTACTTCAAAGGAGCTTGGGATAAAAAATTTGATCAATCCAATTCGAAACCCAAAATCTTCCATCTTCTAAATGGCCAAACAATTGAAGTTCCTTTCATGATGAGCAAACGCCGCGAAGAATTTTTGTACGGATCTTTTGATGGTTACAAAGTTGTCAAATTACCCTATCAGAAGGGCCGAGACAGCAGGCAATTTTCCATGTATTTTTTTCTGCCAAATGCAAGAAACGGCCTGCAAAATCTTGTGAACAAATTCAAAGCCAACCCTGTCAAATTGTTTAACCCTTATGGGATATGGAAAAGAGTACTTTCCCAATTATTGATTCCAAGATTCAAGTTTTCATTCGGGTTTGAAGCCTTGAGTGCATCCAGAGAGTTGGGAATGGAACAAGTTTTCAACAATTTTGGAGAATTTACAGAGATGGTGGACTCTCCACAATCTGTTTCTGTTTCAAAATTATTGCATAAGTCATTTATTGAAGTGAATGAAGAAGGAACAGAAGCTGCAGCAAGTTCCATTGCTTTATTAAGAATGAATTGTGCAGGGTCAATAGAGTTTCCAAGGTTTGTAGCTGATCATCCCTTTATATTCACAATCAAGGAAGACAATTCTGGAACAACCCTGTTTTTTGGAGCTGTTCTTAATCCACTCTCTGTGTCTTAGGTTATAACATCCTTTCATTTACTTATTAAGTTTTCGTTGTGTTTTTATGTCCTTTATCATTTCTTTTCTCTGCCTCATTTTATTTACAAGTACCAGAACATTATCTTGCCAAATTTATAATAAAGATTATGAAGTTTTAGGTTTTCTATAGTGATAATCTGAGGAAGTTCCCTGGATCGGAAACCTGGGTTTGAAATAGATCTGTCCATGGGTACCCAGGTCTGTGAAAGCCCCCCCTTCTTGGACCGGGCTTGGACAAATAAAAATTGAAAAAGTCCAGCCCGAGTCTGAGGCTGCAAAAGCTCGCCTATTTTAGGGCTGGGCTTGGATATCACAAATATAGGGCGGGCCGATCTCTTTTAATATTATATAATTTATAATATTTTTATATAAAAATTATATTAGTATTAAAAAATTTATATATTGTCACATGCACAACTCTTCACTAGTTGAGATGTGCGGCACTAGCAATACAATTTTCCTAATGTGTTGCTAGTAAGCCTTCCCAAATGCTACACAAGTATGTTAAGTAAGTGGTAAAGCAAAGAATGCAAGGATTATAAACAAAGAGAGCTTTTATTGATACGAAGGAATTTTATAAATTTTAAAAGTCTTAACACTTTCAAAGACTCCTATATTAATGTCTCTACTTGCTATTTATAGGTATTCCACCTCTACAAAGTGTTACTATGAATGTACTTTCTATTTTGTGATTAGTAATCATTTACAAGGCATATTCTGAGCATATTTCCACCTTAGAGGCGGTGTAGAACAATCTAAAGGTATTTCAGGCGGTGTAGACTTAAAATGGAAAATTAATCCACAACTAATCATAACATTCATATTTATAAATGGACAATCCAAGATGAAACTGATAATTGCAACCATCACCGTCCTAAACAAATTTACATATTAATGAAGATTCAATTAATGCATTAATTGTTTATGTATTCAGCTATCTAGCGAATTTTAATTTTTGCGAACTGCAATTAATTTTCGTTTTCTTTTTTTTTTTTTTTATCACTTTGATGTTATTTACTTTTAGAGCACATCTTTCTATGTTCAGAGTAAGAATGTAGCAAAAAAACTAAAAATCATCAACCTCAAGCATGAATTGATGACAATGGAGTGTCAAGGGGTTCAAAAGTTAAAAGAGCATCACGACATAAGGCCTTGTGAATCAAAGTCTGGATTTTATGCAGAATTTGGACGTAAATAGAAATTAGAACCTCCTTTTTCCAAGATATGAGTTAGATCTCAAGTTGTATCCCAACACACCACTGGTTTGCTTCAACTTTTAAGGCCTTCCTTATGCATTCATAACTCTGATGCAAAATCAAGATTATAATTCTACTTATGCCATTAATTGAAATGTATATAAATAGAAGTTTTTCTTGGATGTGTATTTATATCAACTGAAAACCTTCAACCTAGTTTTAGATTATAGTCCAGAATTTCAGGTGAAAACTTCAAATGTTATATGTAGTTATTATTAGCTTGTAATGATTTTATAGCTTTTATCCTTAATTTAGTTAGTTTGAATCGAATTTATACTATTTTGAGAAAAATAATTCAAACAAAATAGCTAAATTGTGAAATCATAAAGTGTCTTCCACCCCCCTCCTCCCTTTTCTTCTCTTAATTCAACACGATAGTTTAAGCTGGTAGACGAAGGCTCCAAAAATAGTTTTATTATCTGTAACACTAAGCATATAAAAGAGTAACAATCATTTACACATCACTAGTAGAAACTATATTTCAATTGTGGAAAACTTTACAATTACATTCCTCTAACTGCTTGCAAGGATATTGACTAGAACCTTCAAATTGTTGTGTTAGAACAAATGTAAACACGAAACATTAATGCCATACCTTACCTAAAGTATCCTTGTATGATCTTCATTTTCGAGCATGCCTAATAAATCATTTAAAAGTAACAGCAATTATAAAGCAGTTAGCTGTAAAATAACTTCTCGTTTTACAGTTCTTTTTTATTTTCTTAAATTTAAAGTACATGTGATTTATGGAATATATCATCTGTAATCTAGTTTGTCTAGGGGATGCTCATAAACCATTTTTATTTCTCACTGGATTCTTTTTCTAATTTTTTTCCCTATCTGTTCTTTTTAATTGTTTTATCTCTTCTGTATAACTCCTAACAATCCTTCGCATTACCACACTAGCATATCCTGCTCTTTTAGGCTTTGAAAGAAGTACTTTTTTTCAAAAAGCAAAATTCTATGAAACTATCATTTCTTAGTCTTCAAGTATCATTCCATATAATTTGAGTTTGAATTTTAAAGCATCTTTAACTTAAAGAGCATGCCATGTAAATCCTTGAAAATAGAAGAAATTACATATTTCGGTATAACAAGAATAAGCCATCTTGAAAGTGCTAATACAAAAACTTCATGCTTTACTGTGCATTTTTTATTAAATTTAAATTTCAAAAATGTCTAAAATACATGTGAACTGAGGAATCCATCATCCGTAATCTAATTTGTCTTTTGGAATTCTCGTAAACCATTTTTAATATATACCGGATTTTACTTTATTTTCTTTCCCTTTTTTTCTGTCTTGTATTTATGCTCTTGAGAATTCCTTATCACACTAGCAGGTCCTTCTCTTTTAGGCTTTGGAAGTAGAAGCACTTTTTTTAGATAACAAACTGAACTATGGCTTCACCTTTTTCATATAGCATTCTTAGAATCCGAGCTTTGGCTTTAAACCATCTTCATTCTTCAACGTGGAGAGCACTCATATAAATCCTTGTCAATTAAATTAAATATATGTTCCATATGTGAACACAAATAATCCATCTTGAAAATGCAAATGAAATGTACAATTAGAGCAATTAATCACAATAAATAAATTCATGTTGCATTTTATTTCAAGTTAAAGTTCTAATTTGCAAAATGTGATACACTACATGTTTTATGTGGAAGTCATTATTTTTGTGATCTAATTTGTCTTCTAGGTCTCACAAGTCATAAACAATTTTTAATATATATGAATGCTTTCTTTATTATCTTGGCTCCCTTTTCGTCTCTTTATCTCTTAATTGTCTCCCTTATCACACTTTCATTTCCTTCTTTAGTCTTCGGAAGAAAAGGCACTTTTTGCATATAGCAAAGTTCCTTGAAACTATGGTTTCTTCCTTTTCAAATAACATTCCATACTATATTCAACTTAGAGAGGATGTCATGTAAATCCTTGTCAAAATAATAGCAATTATATGCTTCCACATACGAACAACAAATTCTCTTCTTGAAATTGGAAATGAGATGTATGCATAAAGCAATTGGATTAAAGAAAAAATTATGGCACTATTACAAACTATTACCCAATATAGGGTAGAAATGAAACTAATTCCAATTTTATGGTGTTTTTGTCAAAGTCCGCATATGACATTGGCGGACACCCTTTTTTTTTCTCCCGGCGCACGTCCGCCAGTCAAACTAATGGACCTAAAGAGGTCCGCCTACAAAAATAGCAGACTAAAAAAGTCCGCGCTTAAAGCTGCCTTGTCCCAGTGGATGGGACAAGGCAGAGTCCGCTTATAGGGAATGCGGACATAGATGTCCGCATTCCAAAGACGCGGACTCATTTAAGTCCGCGTCTTTGGCATGCGGACGTCTGTGTCCGCATTCCCTATAAGCGGACAACATGCAGAATCCGTGTTTCCAAATATCCAACCGACAAATCCCAGCCGTCCGATCAAATGTAAAATAATCCCAGCCGTCCGATCAAATTTTATACCTTCATCTGCTTTGTTCCTCTACTCATTTATACGTTTGGTAAAATAAACACAGATTTGTTCTTCCTCTCCTTCTCCAACCTTCATCTGCTTAATAAAAAAAAATTGATTTCCTTCCATCTTTAATATTTTAAAAGCTAAATTTGTTCAACATTATATCTCTTTCAAGTAAGTTTCCTACCTCTTTTAATTATCAATTTAATTAATTTTTAGTAAGTTATTAGTAATTATAATTTTATTTTATATTTATATATATTTAATTAATTTCTTAATTTTTGTTACAATTTTTTTTTGTAGGATTAGCATTATCAAATTAGGAACGAAAATACTAACAATAATATAACCACCAAATAACAGATATTGTGAAGTATTCAACCCAAGAAAGATAAATACTAAAATTTTTGCAAATTTTATATTTTGTAGATTTTGTAGAAATTATGTTGTGAATTTCTATAAATTTTTGTAGTAATATATATGTAATGTGTAAAAAAATGGAATATGTATAAAATGTTCGTTTATAAATTTATATTAGATATATAATATGTGTTTAATTAAATTATTAATTTTTTTGTATTTTATATATAGGATTAGCATCAACAAATTAGAAACGAAAATCCTAGCACTACAATCATAAAATAGCAGCTATTGTCCGCGTTTATTAAACGTAATAAAGGTAAATAAAAAAAATTTATGAAATTTTGTAATTTTTGTATTTGTGAATTTCTTTAAATTTGTGTAATATATATGTGATTGATGCATGGAAAAATTGAATATGTATATAATATTTGTTTATAAATTTGTATTAGATTGATTTTTGTGTAGTATATAAGACCATCTCCAACTCTCCACTCCAAATTTCCAATTATAATAAAAATATTTTAAAATTATTCCTTTCCACCTAACATTTTTATTAGTAATATATTTCTTTTTACATACTATATAACATTATTCACATATTTTTTTTAGAAATTCTTAAAAAAAAAATTTAATGTTAATTAAATATAAAAAAATAATTTAAATTACATAATAATTTTTTAATGTTTATATGTTTCGAAAATCTTAAATATATGATATAAACTATATAGTTTGTATTAGAAATGTCTATTTGATTTATATATATATATATATATATATATATATATATATATATATATATATATATATATATATATATATATTTGCATTTATGTTAGAATTAATTAAAAAATATCATAATTTTATTTAAGATAATTTTTTACATATATATATTGAATGATTTTTAATTATATGACAGAATAATGTCGACTTCATTACCAATATATATATGATGTATGCAAAAATGGAATATGTATATAATATTTGTTTAGAAATTTTTATTAGATTGATTTTTGTGAAGTTAGTATATAAGACCATCTCTAACTATTCAGTCTAAATTTGCACTCCAAATTAAAATATTTTTAATTTATTCCTTTCGAAAAACATTTTTATTACTATTATATTACTTTTTACATACAATTATATTATTCATTGTTTTTAATAAAGCCTAATTCAAAACATTTTAGTGTTAATAATATATAAAAAATTTTAATGGACTGGATAATGTTTTAAGAAATAAATAATTTTACAAAATAAAATCGTATAGGATATAGTTAAAAAAAAATAACATATTAATGCAAAAATAACACTTAATGATTCAAAAATAGGATATATCAAATTTTATGATAGTTCCAAGTTGTATATGTATTAATATTTTTTTGAATTTTCAGCATTTTAATTTAGTTTTGATATTTTATCAATATTAATTTAAAAAATTTTAAGAATTTAAGCAAAATTATTAAAATAAATGAAGATCACAAATACACATATAAATTATCAAACATACAAATTAATAAAAACCATATTTGTGAAAACCGAACAGAACCGGCCGGTCGGACCGGGTTCGACCGGCACCAGAGGTCAGGCCGATCGGTTTGGATCCGGTTCGACCAAACTTTTTTTTAAATCTTTTTTTAAATATAAAATTTAAGTTATTATTTTGAGGTGTATTTAATTAAAATAAAATATATTTTGTATTTTTAATTGTAAGTACAAAACCTATATTTCATAAATTGAGCTTTTTAATTTACTATATTGTGTTTGAAATGCTTAATTATAAGAATTATAATAAAAATGTTCAAAGTTTCGTATATTATAAATATAAAAAATATATATTAATATATTTACAAAATCCGGTTGTATTTAGGTTTATTACAGTTTAATCTGAAATCCATGAATCCATCCCTTGACTGGTTCGATGACCAGTCCGAGTCTGAAAACCATAATAAAAACACATAAGCGAAATACTGTAAAAAATTAGACATTTTCAAAAAAAAAAAAAATTAACATTGAAAGAAAAATGGAAAAGAAACTAAAATAACACTAAACATCAAAAAAAGAAATTGGATATTGGTGGTGGGTTGGAGATGCCCTAATGAATGCTTTTTAATTATATGACAGAATAATGTCGACTTCATTGCCAATATATATTCATTGGGGTGGTCAAATCATAAGGAATCAATTTGGAGTTGATTATGAGAATGGATATTGCAAAGTAATATCAATGAATGGTTTATTCAATCTTAGTTCATTGTTTGATAAGATTAGGACTGTTATGAATATACCAGCGACCGAAGATTTGATTAGGGTGCAATTTCGAAACGCAATTGCAATGAATGGAGTACAGTTAGTGTATAAGTGTTTTGATCTGTGTGACGATGATGATTTGAATATGATGTTGGGGATAGTCAGCAGTTTAGGTCATACCTTGTTCTGTATTGAATTATACGTCAAATGCAATCATAATACACCTTCTACACACACGAGGGATATAGCTGGACCTTCTAATTCTCAAGCTGTTGATTATGATGTTGGTGGTAGTGGTGGACTTGGTGGTTATGGTTGTGATGATGATGATGATAGCGATGATTATGAACCTATTGGTTTTAATGGTGGTGGTGGTGGTGGTGGTGGTGATGGTGATAGCGAATCTGATGATGATGAAGAGGATGATGTTGATGGTGATGATAGTAAATCTGAGGATTATGCTGATGCTGATAATGATCATGATGGGTTGCACAATGAGGATGAGCTTCAAGGGAATTATAGGGCTTCTTCTTCAAATGTTGATGACACTGCATTATACAATAATTATACCCCTACATTTTTCCTAAATATTCCCCAGCTTACCCAATTTGATGCATCAGCTATAACAGTCCATGATATTGATCAAACCAGGAATGCTATAAGATGGGATTCGTCAATGGAACTCTCAAAGGGGATGTTATTTTATTCAAGAGAAGCAGTTAAAACTGCAGCTAAGGAATACTCTATGAGAATACAAAAAGAGTTTCGGAGTAGGGAGACAAGGATGAATACTATCACATTGGTATGTCATTATTATGATGAGGGATGTCCATGGAGGTTACGTGCGACACTGAAGAAGAAGTCTCATCTGTGGGAGATCACAAAGTATGTCGGTGAACATACTTGTCATGGGCTGAAAAAGTCTCAAGACAACCGAAATCTTGACACGGCCTATATGTATCCCATAGTGGAGGCTATAATTAGGGAGGATCCCTCACTAAAGGTCAAGGTCATTGTTGCAAACTTTGATGAAAGATATAAGATAAAAATCTCTTACAAGAAGGCATGGTTGGCAAAAAATAAAGCCATTGAGAAGATATATGGAGGTTTTGATGAGTCATATAACCATCTTCGCCCTTGGCTTTATGCTGTAACCGAAATGAACCCCGTCTCAATCTACCATATTAGTGAGTCTAATCACTTTGTTGATGGTCGTTTTGTGCCAGGAGTTAAACGTTTTGAGTGTCTTATATTGATGCTGAAACCATGCATTGATGGTTTCAAACATTGTATGCCAGTTTTGTACGTTGATGCCACTTTTTTAACTGGAAAGTATAAAGGTGTAATACTAGTAGCATCAGCGCTTGATGGCGACCGAAACATATTTCCGATAGCATTTGGCATAGCTGAAGTTGAAAATATTACAAATTGGGAATTCTTCTTGCGTTGTGTATGAGATTTTGTTTGCCCAGACATGCCCGATGTTTGTGTCGTATCTGATAGGCATGCTGAAATCTTAAGAGCCATGGAGTCTGAAAAATGGAAGACGGCACCTCATCGATTCTGCACTCACCATCTAGCAAGCAACTACAATAAGCAATTCAAAAATGAAGAAGTTAAAAACTTTATCATCAATGCAGGTATTTAAGAGTATTGCTTTTTCAATTACCGTAAACCTAAACCATAAGGATCAAGTTATACAATTGTTTAACTCATTATGCTTTCAAATATGTTTTCATGTTTTTTTAGCATATCAACATCAACCTCGGAAGTTTAAATGGATGATGAGGTTGCTTGAGGAGAAAGAACCTGATAGCTTTCAATGGTTGAATCGGCTGCCAAAGGAGAAATGGGCTCTCGCTTTTGATGGTGGTTGTCGATGGGGTAGTATGACAACTAACATTGCTGAATCAGTAAACGGATGGCTGCTAAAAGATATTCGGGGATTGCCAATAACAACAATGATGGAAAGCCTTTTTTTAAAATTGGTCGATCGTTTCGAAAAACACAGACGTGAAATTGCAGCCGAAATGCAAAAGGGATTCTCATATACTACATTTGCAATAGACCTATTGAGGACAAGGTTTGAAAAGGCATCTGGACATGTAGTACAAAGGTTTGATACGAGGAATGGTGTTTTTGAGATTAAAACTACCCGTTGGAATTCAGGAAGGAAGGGAGGACACAAGCAAGTGGTCAATCTGAAAGAAATGACTTGTAGTTGTCGAAAGTTTCAACAACTGCGAATACCATGCTCCCATGCCATTGCTGGGTGTTTGGCATATGGCATTGACCATAGACAATTTATTCATTCAATTTATAAATTAGAAAACAACTTGAAATGTTGGTCGACAGGAGAACGTGACTACTGGCCAACAATCGATGGACCATCACTTGTACCAAATCCGAATTTGATGAGAAATAAGGGTCGACCAAAAACAACACGGATTCGGAATGAGATGGATTGGAAAGTTGCCGGTGCTAACACCACCAGTTTTTGTAGTAAATGTGGCTTACCCGGTCATAACACTAGGACATATGGGCGTAGTTAAATATGTTGTAATTATAATGACTAATTTGTAATGGATTCTAATATATTATTTGGGAATGCAAACTACTATGATAATGTGTGTATTGTGACTATATTGCTTTAATAGTAATACACTCAATTGGTGAACCTTATTAGTATGTTGAAATCTTAATGTGCATCATTTTATTATATTGACATCAAATGTTTGTGTTGTTAGGTATGTCAGGTAATCCACGACCACAACGAGCATACATTGAGCCTGGACCGATTGACCCTAGCGTTTTACATTCACAGAGATCACATAGATCGGAGGCAGTATGGTTCAATGAGGTGCAAATATATCACTTTCTATTTACATAATTGAACTATTAATTAAATATTGTGTGATGAATTAAATTAATGTTACTTATGATTATAAGTTGCATTATTTTATAAATTTATCCAAAATTTTTACTTATAAAAACATTGTCCTCTTTAATATATTAAGAAATATATTAAGTTCATTTAAGTGTATATTATTTTGTTATATTTGTTACTATGTTATTAATTAATATAATTTTTCGTCAAAATATTAGGATGAGGAGACAACCCTTACTTGCAGGAAGGACGGTACGATCCTACGCGAGGATGAAATTGATGATCGACTAGAACAAGTCTTGAGACAGACTGGTTTCTATGGAGTTGCACGGTTGGGTTTTTTTCAGTTGGACCACCATCTCATTACGGCTCTAGTTGAGAGATGGAGACCGGAGACTCATACTTTTCATCTTCCCGAAGGTGAGGCAACAATTACACTGCAGGATGTTGCCATACAAACTGGACTGCCAATAGATGGTAATCCATTGATTTGCCCACTTCCTTTAAAATGGGTAGATGAGTGTGAACGACTATTAGGCGTTCGTCCTCCTAGAAATTCCTTCAAAAAAAATATGCTGCAATTGAGTTGGTTAAATGCTACTTTTCCTGCTATGCCGGCTAATGATAATGAAGAAGACATTGCACGGTACATCCGTGCATACTTGTTGCAACTATTATCGGGCATATTATTTAGCACAAAAACATCAGGTTATGTCAACCTTTTGTTTCTACCTTTGTTGGAGAATATTGCAACAATTGGTCAGTATAGCTGGGGGAGCGGGTGTTTAGCATATCTTTATAGAGAGCTGTGTAAAGCCGTCTGACACAACACTGCACAAATTGGTGGTGCTTTAATTTTGTTGCAGGTTTGGGCATATGAGAGATTGAGAGATATATCGCTGAACCTACGGAGTGGAGTTATCACGCCTGGTTTACCACTTGGTCGGCGGTACGTATACATAACACTTATGATATATATGTATTAATATATCAATTTTGTTTTCACTTGTACATATATATATATATATATATATATATATATATATATATATATATATATAGAGAGAGAGAGAGAGAGAGAGAGAGAGAGAGAGAGAGAGACAAATCATTGAAATTACAAATAAGCAAGAGAAATCAATTTGGCTCTCCTACTTTGTAAATTATTTAACAATATAGAATTCACATAGTTCCTACCGAACAGTTAATAAAATACAACAACTTAGGGTATACGATGCCGAACTTGTGTAATTTAGAATTCAAAATTACTTATGCATAGTTATATTTCGTTGTTATGATATAGTTGTACAATTTTCTTATATGTTTACCATGTGAATTAATATCTCCTAATTAATTACAGATGGAGCACACCTAAGGATTCTACTGCTGTGCCAACTCATACGCTGAGACATATACGACATGTACTTGATTTGGCTGATAAAGATTCTGTAAGTCATACAAATTAGGCATGCAGTCATGTTAAACATTTTACGACTAAATATTTTTTTTGGAATGGTAAAATCATATACATATATATATATTATTTTGTGTTGCTTGTAGTTCACTTGGGAGCCATACACAGATGAAATCCGGGCAGCATTACCAGAATATTGCTTTCAAGGAAATCATTTATGGAGAGCTATTGTGCCATTGATTTGCATGCACATTGTGGAATGGCATCAACCAGACAGAGTTCTTCGACAATTTGGTTTGCAACAACACATACCTGTTGCGCCCATGCAAACCAATGAGCTGCATGATATTGAACTGATTCAGGTTAAAGGTTCCATTATGCAGAAAATGGCCTACTGGGTCGCAATATGGAATAATAGGGCAAATTTGATATTTGCAGCTCAACCATGTGCCGAACCACTCCATTACCATTCCGAGTACATGGAATGGTATAGGAGAATAACAAGGAGATGGATTTCTGTTAGAGGTGCTGCCCATGGTGCCACTGTAAGTCATTAAAATTGAAAATTCATGTGTTTAATTTTTTTATTGTACATAGTAATAATATATGTTATGTATAGGTTGATGGAATGGAGCAACTGGCCTTGGTTAGAGATTTGGATGCTGTGAACAGGATAAGAAACAGCATATATGGGGCACTTGGGGAGGAACGACGTTATGTTCAGGGTTCCCAACCTCCTCATCCAGCGTCGTCTGCTACTTATCCGAATTTTGAAGTGGATGAAGAGGCACCCGTTGCTGCCACTGGTAGACGCCGCCAACGTACCACATCGAGGAGACGTGAGGTCACAAGACCAACAGATCCTCCTTGTGACATTGTGCCACCTCCAGTATCATACCATTCACATGATCCATATGGAGCAAGCACTTCACAACAATCACAACCAACACAGCAATATTCATCATGGGTTCCTAACCCATCTGCTCCTGGTTCATTTGTTAGTCCAAGTGGTCCACCACAGTATGGGTTTAACACTTCTCAAAACCCATTTACACAATGGAGTGGGTCGGGCCAATCACCTTGGGCTATGCATGGTATGGGTACACCCCATACTCCTTCTAATATGATATTTCCATCGTTTGCGCCGCCATCTTCAGTGGAACAGTGTGTTGGTATGTCTAGTATGTACTCTCAGCAACAACCTCCTTTTCCATATCCCAACTTTGGAACAACATCAAATGTTGAATATAATCCATCACAGTGTACTGATCCATCGCAGCCTTCCAATAGAAGTGGACGTAATATTTGATGTTTCTTTTTAAACAATGTATAATATTTTTATGTTTTAGTTCGAGACTTATATCTTTGAATATTTACAACATTTACTATAAATAAAAGGTCATATATTTTTTTAATTGTGCATTCCAATTCCTTTGAAATCGAACGAGTTGTAATTAAGATTTTATTACCTTATCTATTGTATTTGAAATCATAGTTTTTTTGTATAATGTCTACTTTTTTAAAAATTGTATAATTGTAATTATTAGAGATAGAACATTTTGTAATTAATTAATTAAAAAATTGTATATTGTTATTAAAATTTTTTCCTATTTTAAATCATAGTTTTTTATAATTAATTATTAAACTATTAAATAATTAATCGAACGAGTGTAATGCATATTTTCAAAGTAATGTAAAATTTTTCAACGTACTCATTGTTTTTTTATAATAACATTTTTATTTTCATAGATTTTCATGAATAAATGTATTGAAAATAAGAATAATAATGCAAATTAGAGATGAAAGAATGATATTTTAAAATTGGAGATAGAAAATAATGCTAATCACTTTTCTAAAAGCAATCTCTTGACGAGTGGTCATAAATTATTTTCATATTTATTTTATTTTTTTCCCCCTTTTACTGTTATTAATAATACCATAATAGTAAAATTGTATATTTATTTAACGATTCTTATAACTCTAGAGTTCATTTATGTTCTATATAATTAAACGACTTTACTAAAAATATTAACACCGAATTAGATAATCATAATACTAAATTACATTATAATATTAAATTACATTATAACACTAAACAACAAAAAAATACATAAGTTACATAATTATAAAATTAAACTACTACTATAGTCATCTCCTAATCTTAAATTTAAAACCATTCCTAGCGTTAACTTTATTACAATAGTCTACTTGACATATTGGCAGAGTTTCTAGAACTTTGCCAACCAATTCTTGGGGTAATTTAATACATTCACTCTCCTTCGTAATTAATTTTTTTACCATATTGTCATAATCTACAGGTGATTCGTCAAAAATCTCATCAAATAAGCGTTGATAACGCCAAGATAATCCATTTCTTAGCATCCACATTTGTTCCCTCGTTCGCACATCAAATTTGTAGCCAGACATTATTATGTCTTGTAATTTTTCGTTCATATTTAGCAGGTACTCCAGTAACTTTTTTCCCCTTTTCATCCGAATTTTTTTTAAATTTTCTATTTTCTTCAATGCAAATTCCGGGAACCGTATAATCTTTGGGGTCAGTATTGTTTTAACCATCTACAAGTTGCATAAAAAAAAATTAACCTTAATTGAACCATTTCAAATACACATTAATTAATTAATTAATGAAACAACAACTTAAATAAAATATTGTATATTACTACACCAGTTTTCTATTTTAAACCCTTGTAATAATAATAATCATAATATTAATATTAATATTAATAACAACAATAATAAAAATAAAAATAAAAATAAAAATATAATTTAATACAAATAACTTGTATTAAAAATAATAACAATAACAATAATAATGATAAAAATAAATATAAAATTTTACACCAAATAAAAAAAAATTCTTTTTTACTAGCTTAATTTTATTTTTTTTTCCAATATTCTGTAAAAATAATAATATTTCAAATTTTAATAACAATTTTTAAACAAAACTTATAGAGATATTTACTAACTATATAGTTTATATCATATCTATATGATTTTTCAAACATATAAATATTATATACTAACTTCACAAAAATAAATCTAATACAAATTTATACATATTCCATTTTTTCATAAATCTCCTATATATATATATATATATCAAACATATATATATATATATATATATATATATATATATATATATATATATATATCAAACATATAAATATTATATACTAACTTCACAAAAATAAATCTAATACAAATTTATACATATTCCATTTTTTCATAAATCTCCTATATATATATATATATATATATATATATATATATATATATATATATTATTCCAGAAATTAAAAATTTTTACAAAAATTTTATATTTACCTTTTTTTCTGTTTAATACTACAATAACTGTTGTCTGGTGGTTGTAGTGATAGAATTTTTTGTTTCCAATTTGATGCTGACAATCCTGAGAAAAAATTACAAAAAGTTAATTAACATTATTAACAAAAATTAATTATATAATTATAAATATAATAAAAATTACGGTTAATAAAATTAACCTACCAAAAAAAAGAAAAGAATGTAGGAGCTGAAGTAATGAGCTTAAAAGGAGAATGAAGGAGAAGAAAGGCTTAAAAGGAGAATGAAGGAGAAGCAGCTTAAAAGGAAAAGGAAGAAGAAGGCAGCTTAAAAGGAGAAGGAAGAAGAAGGAAGGAGAAGAAACCGTAAAAAAAAATTTTCTAAATCTCAAATCTGTGTTTAAAACGTATAAATGAGTTGAGGAGGCATAGTAAATATATAAATTCATCGGACAGCTGGGATTAAATTTATATTTGATCGGACGGCTGGGGTGGATGTTGGTCCGCATGTTTGAAATGCGGACATAGACGTCCGCATTCCAAAGACGCGGACTAATATGCCTGATGAGTCCGCGTCTTTGGAATGCGGACATCTATGTCCGCATTCCATATAAGCGGACTCTGCCTTGTCCCATCCACTGGGACAAGGCAGCTTTTCAGGTCCGCTTCCCTTGAAAGCGGACCTGAGATGCTGATTAGTCCGCCTTTTTAAAGTGCGGACTTTTTAAGTCCGCTATTTTTGTAGGCGGACCTCTTTAGGTCCATTTGTTTGACTGGCGGACCTGTGCTGGCAGAAAAAAAAAAGGGTGTCCGCCAATGTCATATGCGGACTTTGACAAAAACACCATAAGTTTGGAATTAGTTTCATTTCTACCCTATATTGGGTAATAGTTTGTAATAGTGCCATAATTTTTTCTTTAATCCTAAAGCAATTAGTTGTAAAATAACTTCATATTTACTGAGCATTAAGTTTGTAGTTTAATTCAGTTTTCGAAATGTAATAAAATACATGTGATCAGTGGAATCCATCATTCATAATCTAATTTGTCTTTTCGGATGCTCGTGACCATTTTTAATATATATCAGTTTCCTCTTTAATTTATTTTCCCTTTTTTGTTTCTTGTATATAACCCTTAACAATCCTCTCACTTACCATACTTGCATACCCTTCTCTTTTAGGATTTGAAAGAAGAAGCACCTTTTTCAGATAGCAAAATTCTGCAAAGCAATGACTTCTTCCTCTTCAAATAGCATTCCTTATAATCTGAGCTTGGGTTTCAAACCATCTTATCTGGCCCAAACCCTGCCTGATAAAATAAATGATTTGAGGAAGAAGGAGATAAATGATGAGGTTAAGCTATCAATTTTGAATGATTATCTTGATAAGTGTCATGAAGAGCTATATCTAGCTGCTGTTTACAGACAACAGTTTCATCAATACCGGCCAATGTTATTAAATGGTTAGTCTTCTTTTATTTTTTATCTGTGGAAGTGTTTTCTTGATCTTATCGCATTTCATCAAGAAACGTGGCCTCATTGATTATTGATTTCTTTTTTATGTTTTTTTTTCTTGATATCAATTAATCTTGAATTTCTGGTGATATATATGATACAGCAATGGAGTTACTGAAAGAGGAAATCGCGAGGATATAAGAAGTTATGGAGTCTGATGGGGTGGCCGCAGAGACACAACGGTTAGATTTGAATGACCCTATTATTGATCATGAGCAGCAATCAGATAATCCTACGCATGATCATAACACCAAGCAAGAAACAAATCAGGTATATGATCCCTTAGAAACACAAAATTTTCTCGCTCTTTCTCTCTTTCCTTTATTTTTCCTTTCAAATTTTAAGTATGTTATATGTATACTAATGATTATAAACATTTTTTTAAATTGTAGGCTGCTAGTTTCTTTCTTGAAAGTCTACCAAAGCCAGAACCAAGTCCTGTTTTTGCAAAACAGATACCAATTGAAAGCTACGTGATGGAAATTAAGCAGAGGCCATTAACGCAACCTATTTTGAAGAATGATAGGATTTTATGGACCTCGGAGCTTCATGCAAGGTTTTTGGCAACTCTTCGTGTGCTAGGAGGACCCACTGGTAATCATATGGTATAATTACAAAACTCCAACCGTCCCAATGAGATTGTCCACTTTCAACCTACATGTGGTCTGATAAGATTTGGTTAATAACCAATCCATCTCTATTAGAGATGGTTTGGGAAAGGTTGAAACCCTTGGGACCGAGATTTGAACCCCAGGTCCCTTCTCATAATTTTTATATCTCTCCTTAAATTTCTTGATTATTGATTAATTTATAATTCATAAGTTAAATAAATTTGATAGATCTTTTTCATATCTTGTTGATAACGATGTATTAAATACTCGCATATTGAGAAACTAAGAAATGACAATAAATTACAAAAGAAAATTGGACTGTAATTCAGTACGAACGCAACTAGAAATGTGGACTATATTATCGGGACAATGGTGGTATATGTTAAATTTATATCATAAGTATTAATATTATTTCCATGAATTCAATTTTAAAGGTTTGAACTTCATGTTATGGCTGTTGCCCCTTTAATCTCCCATGTTTTTTTTTTTTTTTTGGCAACTAGTTCATCTTTTGTTATGTTGATTCCAGTGGCCAAACCGAAGCAAATAATAGAAAGTATGCAGGTCGATAGGCTCACAACTGACCAAGTGAAAAGCCATTTGCAGGTTTTCTTTTATTATTAGAGTTATTAGTGGATTCAATAAATAAAAGAAAATATGGCATTTCTGTTATTTGTAGATACTTCAAAAAAATAAGTTGCGATATTGCACATTATAAAGTAGAGCTGGCGCAAATGTTCGATGGGGCCAGAGTTTAAGCCTCATTTCTTTCATTCTTGGCTACCTATTATCATCTATGTAGTGAACTTTGCAAATTTAACTTCACAAATATAGTTATCTCATTTTTTGTAATGTTTAGTGTTTCTCTGGTAATTGTCAGATTTATAAATTAATATTTCAAATAGCAATCTTATCCTAAAATTTATAGTTTGTAAATTTGTACCAGAAGACAAGATTCAAATCCGAGTGACTTGTTTATAAATTTAATCTATGTAATCTAAATGTTAAAAATAGTTTGTTGAGTTTTGTTCCCTTCCTATGTGGAGAAAGAAACCACATGTGCATCCTTTAAGCCCTTGATTTTCCTATATGTAGGAAGAAACCACATGTGCATTCATATATGAGGTGAGAAGGAGCCTCTTTGATGTGACTTTTAGACCTAGGTCATATATGAGGTAAGTTTTCTTCAAGCCATAAGAGAGAATGAGGTGTGGTTGGGAATGTAAGGTGAGAAAGTCCTTACATGTGATGCATGTGAGGTGAGAAGCTTATAAAAGGAGCCTATAAGGCAGATGGAAATAACAACATTTGAGAGGTTTTTGGATACAAGGGAGTAGAGAGAAAATCCTTTGAGGTTATAAACCTTGTTCTTCAACTTTGTTCTTCATCTTATTTTAGCGATCTCTAGCTCATACGGAGTCCGATCGTGCTGATTTTTGGAAAGCATATTGGAGACTATTGTTTCTTGGTTCTGTAGGTCTGATCAGAATTTGGAGGTTCATAAGTTTGGATTTTTGGGTTCGCAACAGCTGCTATTTTTTAGGAGCTTTTCTACAACCAGCTTTGGTTTTCAGCTTGTAGTTTCATTTCTAGCTGTTGGATTTGGCTGAAACTTTATCACAAGTTTGAGAACACATTTCTATGTATTCTGGACGGTGGGATCAGACACTAGATCTGAGAAAGGTTCTCGTTTGTCCGTCTCTGTTTGGCTATTTGTAGTGTCTCTTCTACTGGTTTTTAGCATTGAGCTGCTTCACCCCTTTCAATCCTTTGAATAGGCCGTTCCTCTCGGATTGGGCTAAAATTTGGTGAGATTATTTTAGACTCATTTATCTTCATTTTGTGCGGTAGAGATCTTGTTTGGAGGTCTATAAATTTTGCTCTTGCTATGTAACATTAGTGTATCCATTTTGTTGTTGTTATTGTGTGTTGGAGCCGTAAAACTTGTTGTTGTTCACTAGCTCGGTTTTGTATCTGCTGTAAAACTCTCATATTATAGTGGATACTTTATCTTGGGCCAGGAGAGGCCTTGTGGTTTTTATCCTTCATGTTGGAGGAGTTTTCCACGTTAAAATCTCGGTGTTTCCTTTATGTGCTTGTGTGTGGATGTTTTACTAATTACGCTCCTCGCAGATTCTTTAAGCGGGGAAAAGTTTATTCTGCATTCCTTTCCCATCAGAGTGGTATCAGAGCTTGGTTGCTTATTGTGTATTTGCTTAAAAGAATGATGGAGGCTAACTTCAGTAGAATGGTTTGTTTGAATGGGACAAACTATCACAGGTGGAAAGGAAAGATGAAAGATCTTCTCTTTATGAAGAAGATGCATTTGCCAGTGTTTGTAAATAGAAAACTTGAGTCAAAATCCGAAGAAGAATGGGATTTTAAGAACCAGCAGGTTTGTGGCTTTATTCGTCAGTGGGTTGAAGATAATGTGTTGAATCACATTATGAATGAAACAAATCTAAATCCTTGTGGGATAAGCTTGAGACTTTGTATGCTTCTAAGACCGGCAACAACAAGTTGTTCTTATTGAAGCAAGCTATGTGTTTGCAGTATAAAGAAGGCAATGTTATTTCTGATCACATTAGTGATTTTCAAGGTTGCTTTGATCAGTTGTCTGGTATGGGAATCAAATTTGAAGGTGAGATTCTCGGCTTTTAGTTGCTCAATACTCCTCCTGATGAATGGGAGAGCTTTCGGGTTTCTTTGACCAACTCAGCCCCAAGTGGTTCGGTGACTATAGATTTTGCCAAAAGTGGCATTTTGAATGAAGATGTTAGAAGAAGAACTCAAGGGGCTTCTACATCTCATTCACAGGTTTTAGTCATAGAGAATAAGGGGAGAAATGGGAGTAGGGGTCAAGAACAGAGCAGAGGAAGAAGTAGAGGGAAGTCTAAACCCATGAATAAAGATCTTGAATGCCATTACTATGGGAAGCCAGGGCATATCAAGAAGTATTGCTTCAAATGGAAGAGGGAACAGAAGGCAAATAGGGATAAGCAAGAAAATGACAATGATGATATTGGCAGCAGTCTTGTGTTAATGCCACTACAAAGTATAATCTTATTACTATTTGTGATGACAGTAAGATGAGTTTTACTAGTGATGGAATCAGTTGGGTCGTAGATAGTGGTGTAGCTTTTCATGTCACATCGAGGAGGGACTTCTTTACATCTTATACTCCGGGTGATTTTGGAGTATTGAGGATGGGCAATGATGGAGTGTCTAAGGTAGTAGGCACTGGAACTGTTTGCTTGAAGTCTAAACTTGGCACAAGGCTAGTGCTCAAGGATGTGAGACGCTCTTGACATTTGGTTGCACTAGATATCGACCAGAAAACTCAATGATGATGGCTATTCTTGCTTCTTTGCTAGTGGTTCATGTAAAGTTTCCAAAGGTTCCTTGGTTGTGGCTCGTGGAAAGAAGTATTCCAATTTATATTGGTTGCAGACTTCTATTTCCGGTAATCTTGTAAATGCTACTGAGAGTTTGTGGCATAGGAGAGTGAGTCATTTTAAGAAGGGCCAACGTGTTCTTGGTTTTGGCATGGATGAGTTTGGATACAAGTGTTTTGGTCCAGTTGACAAGAAGGTTGTCAATAATTGTCATGTAAATTTTGTGGAGGTTCAAGCCACTGAAGATGATGACAAGGCTGGAAAGTCTAAGCCTCAGGCAGCTAATGGCTTAATAGACTTGAATCCTATTCCTGTAGGTGGCAATCCGTTGGATGTGCAGAACCAAGATGAAGATGATCATGGAGCTGTTAATCAGCTACAGGCTTCTAAACTTGAAGACGTTGTTAATGATCAACCTGATACCATTGTTAGACGGTCTGCCGGCGACGAGGTTGCTATGGAAAGTGTTCAGAAGGAGTTATTTTGGGACTGGCTGCAAGTCCTGTTTTAGAGGTTTTCGAGTTGGCAACAACCTCCACATAGTTGGGAAGCGGGAGATTTGTTGGATTTTGTTCCCTTCCTATGTGGAGAAAGAAACCATATGTGCATCCTTTAAGCCCTTGATCTTCCTATATGTAGCAAGAAACCACATGTGCATTCATAGATGAGGTGAGAAGGAGCCTCTTTGATGTGACTTTTGGACCTAGGTCATATATGAGGTAATTTTTCTTCAAGCGATAAGAGAGAATGAGGTGTGGTTGGGAATGTAAGGCGAGAAAGTCCTTACATGTGATGCATGTGAGGTGAGGAGCTTATAAAAGGAGCCTATGAGGTAGATAGACGTGCAAGAGAGAGAGGAAATAACAAATTTGAGAGGTTTTTGGATACAAGGGAGTAGAGAGAAAATCCTTTGAGGTTATGAACCTTGTTCTTCAACTTTGTTCTTCATCTTATTTCAGCGATCTCTAGCTCATACGGAATCCAATCGTGCAAATTTTTGGAGAGCATATTGGAGACTGTTGTTTCTTGATTATGAATGGTCGGATCAGAATTTGGAGGTTCATAAGTTTGGATTTTCAGGTTTGCAACAGCCGTTGTTTTCTAAAAGCTTTTCTGCAACCAGTTTTGGTTTTCAGCTTGTAGCTGTTGGATTTCGCTGAAACTTTAATACAAGTTTGAGGACACATTTCTATGTATTCTGGACGGTGGGATCAGTCACTGGAGGTGAGAAAGGTCCTTGTTTGTCCATCTCTGTTTGGCTGTTTGTAGTGTCTCTTTTACTGGTTTTCAGCATTGAGCTGCTTCACCCCTTTCAGTCCTTTGAATAGGATGTTCCTCTCGGATTGGGCTGAAATTTGGTGAGCTTGTTCTAAAATCATTTATCTTCATTTTGTGTAGTGGAGATCTTATGTGGAAGTCTAGAAATTTTCTACTCTTGCTGTGTAACATTGGTGTATCCATTTTTTTGTTGTTATTATGTGTTAGAATCGTGAAACTTGTTGTTATTTACTAGCTCGGTTTTGTATCTACTACAAAACTCTCATATTATAGTGGATACTTTATCTTGGGCTAGAAGAGGCCTCGTGGTTTTTATCCTTGATGTTGGAGGAGCTTTCCACGTAAAAATCTCGGTATTTCCTTTGTGTGTCTGTGTGTGGATGTTCTGCTGATTACGCTCCTCACAAATTCTTTGAGCAGAGAAAAGTTTATTCCGCATTCTTTTCCCATCATAATTGATATAGAGTCTGCTTAATATTGATACAGAGGAACAGGCAGACATGGAAGAGTGAACGAGAGGCTGCTTTGGAGGAACTGTGATTAATGAAGGTGTACATAGGTGAGTTACTAGCAGACATGCTCTAAAGATTCCAATTTTCAGCTGGATATGGCTAAGTACTACTTCAGACGGACCTGAAATCGTGGTCATTGGGTTTTGGGACACCCTCCCTTATCATGTATTTAGATTTATGGTTGTCCAAGTGAAATAAGATGAGAGGCAGGTAGCTAGAGTATGCGGCGGAGAATGCTATGGGCATCCTGTATTTTATCAGGTTTATGTTCAAGACTTGAGATACTTCTGCATTTTCAGTTTTATAGTTTTCGGGTCAATAAAAAGAGAAGCGGGAATGTTTTCTCTACTATATGCATTTGGTATTGTTAGTTTCTCATGATGCAGCCAAGTAGATGCAGTTCCTTTTATGTTTGCATGTTCTGTAATAAGCAAATTATCCTCCAATAATAAGGGAGCTCTCTTGACTCTTGCTTTCTTGGTACTTATAAATTTTCTCCAGTTTCTTCGAATAGTTAAAGTCTTGTTTTTTAATAGATGTCATGTTAGTAATTTCCTTTTTTTGTCAAAATAATTGTGGTTTTAAAATTGGGACAAGTACAAAAAAAAAATGATGTCTGCCAGATTTGCGAACGCAAGTCCATATTTTAAAAGTTGACAAACTCATATATATGTTTACATTATTTGACAAATAGTCCTTTATCTAGCACATCCTCTAAAAATTATTTCATCCTTTTGAGTTTAGATCTTGGTAATAAAGCTTAGAAATTTTTAAGAAGGGTAATTTTTATCTAATCTCAATAATGTAAAGAAATTAAAAATTATACAAAGTTAAAATTATTGTTAGAAAAATTTAAATGTCAATAGTAAACTCTTAAATAATAAAGACATTATTACGAGGATATTGAAGAAAATATTTCAGGTTTGCATGGAGATTGGATTAAAAGTACTTGTGTTCACATTTTTAATACAATCTCTTTCTTAAACTCAATATTTTTTATCATTGAACATCTAAATAGTTTACTCACGTTATTAGAGAATATGTGGAATATGTGGTCAAGTAACAAATAAATGGGGTATTACCTAAAATGATTTGGGTGATTTTGAGATTGGTGAACCCATTAATAATTAAGAATGGCAAACATGGGTTGATTTCGAACTAATTTTCACTCAAGCTCTGATACTTTTAAACCACAATAAATATGGACCTCGACCACAATTGTTACCCAAAAGTCCAACGTATATACATATATAGCTTCAATTTTCTCCAAAAATATGGATTAAAGACCTTTTTAGCCCCTGTACTATCATCAATTTGTCCCTTTTGCCCTCTGTGGTATGTAAAAACATTCCAAATTGACACCTAGAAAGCATATTCCGTTAGATTCCGTCAGATTCTGTTAACAGTTTTATTAACGGAATCTGACAGAATATACTTTCTGTGTGTTAATTTGGAATGTTTCTGCATACCACAGGAGGCAAAAGGGAAAGTTCAATAGCACAGGGGCTAAAGGGGCAAACTGATGATAGCACATGGGCTAAATAGTTCTTTATTCCCCAAAAATATAATAGCGGATGTAATCAGATTCATTTCTTTTACACAAGATCTATCTAAATTTGCTAATCTATAGTGGACTGAGTTAGGGACACGACAGGTATTTGATACTAACGTTGGGAGGGATTTTGATATCACAATCCATCGAACTGTTACCCTGAAACCGGATTAGTCGGTATCCAATATGGTATCCGGAAACCAGTGGTATTATCAAAAATATATATATATCTAAATTTGCTAAACTTCTTGATATTATGCAATAATATGAAGTTCTTATGGTTTTGGATTTCTGATAATGTATGGTAGAACTTAACAAAGCGTAATTGTTGTGTTATTTTGATGTGTTTTATTTTATTTTTGTATTTTTTCTTGTTCCAGTGGCAAGTTTTATTTTATCTCTATATAGTGAATATATGCAGTTTTCATTATTGTTGGAGAAACAATTTGATTTTTTTGGTTTTATTAGTGATAAATCAACATTTCAATATATATGAAATTTCCATTATTATAATAAAAACAAAAAAGAAAAAAGAAAAAAAAAATTAGTTGATCGCCTCGTGAACAAGGCCGAGGTTTTTAACGTCGGGCCCAAGGCTTGAAGTTCGAGCCGAGACAGGGAAACCTTCATAAAGACCCAATGAGTATATAATAAGTAGAAAGCGTCATTTTAGTTATATGTTGATCACTCTACTCGATCATAATAAAAATTTACATTACCTTCATTTCAAATAAAAATGACTTCTTTATTTGATATATATATATATATATAACAACATATATTCTCAATGATATGTTGTTTTCTACGTGTGCTTATAATAATAAACTAGTAAATTATATAGGTCTCATGGGCACCTGCAAGTTATAACTTAATTGGTAATGCAGTCTGAGTTTGTGGAAAGAAATTCAAATTCGAATCCCATTAAACATATCCGTAGGAAAAGATACCACATTTATGGTACAAATTCGATAAAGCATCGCTCAAAATAAACTATATGTATCAATTTAGTTTATAATTTGATATTTAGATTGTCAAATTAGCTTTAAAAAAACAGAAAAAAAAAAAAAAAAAAAAAAAAAAAAAGACATATTTTAGCATATGATTTATTAATTTTTTTAACACGTTTTATTTTGGATTGATTCTACAAAAAGATATTAAATTAAAAAGTCAAATTCATACCTAAAATTTACTTCATTTTTTTTTTTTTTAACTTCAGGAAGTAGACCCCTTTGTCGGGTAAATTATGTACTACTTGGCATTGCTACTAAAGCTGGGATCAGTATCGCTATGAAGTTGTGGTTTTGGAACCGATTTGAAAGGTTGGTAATTGAATCCATTGAAGTAGAACTGCGAGGCACCTCCACATTCTCCAACACTTTCTGAATCTGAATCTTCTTCCTCCTCCATTGCTGCGAGGGTTTTCAATTGCCTCCGATGCATCTTGAAAAATCATTACAATAATTAACCTCCATAATTAACTATTTTCAGCAACGATTTGCTTTAAAAATGAGCATAATGATTGATTACCTGCAAATGGCTCTTCACTTGATCATTTGTCAGCCCTTCAACGTTCATGATTTGTTTTATCAGCCTCGGTTTAGCCACTGTTCAAATAAGGTTAACAAATTTGTGAAATAATGTCACTGAAAATGGGGCTAAGATGATGAAGAGTGATGCTTTCATTTAAAAATTAGTTTAAATAATTTAAACCTCTCGTTAGAGTTTTGGTTGCATATATTAGTAATAATTGACGTTTTTCACCGTTTTATTTAGCTGAATGAAATCAAACCGAGCCTGAAAAATTCAGTCTACCTTTTTACTAACTTCAAAATGATATATTTCATAAATAATCATACTCTAAGATATATAAAAACACAATCTAGGAGTACACTTCTATAAATGTTGAAATGAGAAAAAAAAGAAAAGCGTTTAAAGTTAATTCACTATGTATGTAAAAATGAGTGAACAATTTGTAAAAAAATAGATTACGCGCAAGTAAAGTTAGTATTTTTAGCCAAATAATACATGTACTCCTTTAACATTTTAGGATGAAACGTATTAAGTATCTCATATTGACCAGCTATGGTAATTAGTTAAGTATAAGTGTCTCACTATCATTTCTGTTATTAACTTACTGATCCCAATTTTTTCAGAATGGCCTAAGAGCTAATGGAATCAAAATATTAAAGTTAGTTTTTGATCCCAAAGAAAAACAACCTTGAGCACCTCCAAGAAATTCGATAGCCTGAAGAAATTTGAGATGAAGTTGTTGTGTCCAGTTTCTTCTGAACCTTTTTTCCTTTGCAGGCTTTGGAATCGGTTCGTTGAAATCATAACTCAGTGGTATATCAGTCAACTGCCTGTCACCTGAGCCTTCACCAACCTCTATAACGGCTCCTTTCTCCAGTTCCATTGTTGCACGCTTCTGCAATTCTTCCTCATTAAGCTTCAATCTTACAGTTTTCATTCAAAAGATTAACAACAAAACACAACCCCTCAATTCTATTTGATTTTACCTCATTTTTCAGTAAATCCAATGTTTGATTTTTCTCATGAAACTGATACAGGGGGTAAGAGTAATGATCTATAAAGCCACGATTGTATGGTCCGGTACCATAATTTGGATAGTTTTGTGTCTCCATTACTTCAAAACCTCTCTTTCTTGCCATTGAAAAATCCATCACAAACCTTTCATTGTACTCCATTCTACTTTTTTGCTTCATCTTTGTGATCTCGTCTTCCAGTGTTTCAATGGCTGCAAACCGCCGCATATATTTATTAGACTCACTCAAGTTCATTTTGGATTCGGACTCTTAACCATTCGATCTATGAGGCTCTAATAACATGTTAATTAAAAACTATTGAAGCCCTTAGGCTGATCGGAGTTATCTTTGACATTGATTTATACTATTAACAAGAAAGGAATGGAGAAAAAAAATATATTACCGTCCGATAAGGTGAGCATGGGATGAGGAATTTGGTTTTGAAAGCGGTGAATCCTGGAGAGTTGTTGCCTGCAGTTGAGAAGATGATCATTGAAGGTCATTACCTGTACGTAGAATTTATCAATTTCTGAGATATCCTTCTGTATGTTGATTAAGGAACTGGGGCGATTAGAAAGTTTGAGATTCAGACTCAAGTTCAGCTCTAGAAAACCAGAACTCATTTTGAGATTATTCTTTTTCACTCTCTCACTCCTTGAAATGAAGTATATGATAAAACGAAGTAGAGATGTTTGGGTTTATATGAAATTTAGAGTCACTCTCTCACTTTCTCTTCAAATGGAGTACATGATAAAATGAATATATGGGTTTATATAGAATTTAGAGCAGAGAGAGTGAGACAATGAGAATATACATATGGATACTAAAAGTGATGACGTGTATATTTGACAATTCTCCACGTGGAATTTTTTTTTTTTTTTAATTTCGTTGCAATTTCAAATATATATATTATTTAGCTCATTAAATATGTATACCAAATTTCAATCCATGAATCAAATATTACCATAAATTTAGAGTTTCATCTTCAATGAAAAACAAATAATTCTTTATATAGCAATGTAGCATATAAAATTATATACAGTTTTATTATTACAAATCGGCTAGTCTATTCATTCAAACTTTATCAAACAGTGTTATCTATTATCATAGAACGGTCCATTTATTAGAATTCTGTCGAACATTGTATGTTATTAGAAATAGGCCTTTATTGGCCCAAATAATTCGCTTCCATAATTGTAATATCATTTAGCCCACTGAATCATATTAACCTACTGAACAGAGATAATCATATTAGCATATAATTATTATTTATGATTTATATCAACATAAAAAAGCTCATAAATAAATGCATGAAATCAATCAAGATTTGGTATGTGATGAGGTAAAATGCCAAAATATCTATCCAAGTGAGTATTTACTATTTTTTAAGGAAGTTTGTAAATCTGTAAAGGGCAAGTTTTATGCCTAAAAATGCATATGAAGCTAAGCATGATATCCCCTTTCAATTGGTCTTAAAGTTTCCTATGAAAGGGCTTTTTATCTTTTGCATAATGCAGGTTCACTGAGTTATTTGATATTGACTAAAATATATATATATATATATATATATATATATATATATATATATATATATTAATTGTTTATTAGTTTTAGCTTGTTTATGAAATTCATTTAAAAATTTTCAATTAATTGCAAAACTTATTTAATCTAATAAATATTTAACCTACAATTTTAAATTAAACACTGCTAGTTAGGGGTGAGCACTATTTGGAAAAACCGAATACCAATACCAAACCAAACCGAAAAAAAAATTTGGTTCGGTTACCGAATTTTTTTTGGTTTGGTTTGGTAACAATTTTTTAAATATTTCGGTATTCGGTTTGGTTCGGTTTTTCCGTAAAAAAATTCGGTTTAACCGAACCGAACCGAATTATTATATATAATATATATTTATATTAGGTTTGTAATATTCTAATTTACCTAATTGAATTTTATATTTCATTAAAAAATATACAATGACTAAATAACAATTAATTACAAAAATAATATATAATGGTTCAATTAATAGCCCTAAAAATAATTTCAAATATTTTTTTTTATTTATTTTCGGTAAAAATAACAAATTTCGGTAATAACCGAACCGAACCGAAAAATTTCGGTTTGGTTCGGTTCAGTTTTTATCCTTGTTTGGTTTGGTTCGGTTCTAATTATTACTGATAATTCGGTTCGGTTCAGTAACCGAACCGACCGATGCTCACCCCTACTGCTAGTATTAATAATATTCTGAAATTTTCTTTACAGTTTACGCCCAAAATGAATATATTGTTGTTCCTCCTAAAAATATTTCAAAAAATAATTTTTATATCTTGATTAAAAATATTAAATTCTTTAATATTAATGTTTGATATTTAGTATTTATCAAATAACTTTATCACGTTTACTATATTCAATGCTTAAAATAAATTATTTATTTTTCCACTACTTAATTTTTTTTGTTTAACCAAACAAAACTTGAGTAGAACCAATCTATATTACATGTTCTCATTATTTATTTGGGAAAATTTTTTCCTAAATTCTTAACTTTGTTATTAATTAAAAATTTTAATTTAGATCAGTTGTTGACTAGACCATATATGTACATTCAAATTTTATTATTATTATTATTGTTTGTTGTTGTTGCAGCTTAATTCATAGAAACAATTTCATAGGTAAGAGTTAAGATAAACTTGGTTAATTATGTAAATTTTTTTCTTTTTTATATATCTTTGAGATCTTGGGATGAATATATATTTGGGAAAAAAATCTAAAAAAAAAAATGTAACTTTTTCTCTTTCTTTCAAAATTCAAAAAGTTATTTGGCACTATATGTAACAAACATTCACTCCCTTTTATATTTTACTTTCAAAAAAAATAAATTTTTTGAAAGAAAAAAAATAGGAAACCAAACGTAAGAATTTCTGAGAAAATCTGAACTCAACTTCATATATGCCAAAAATATCACATGGAGTAGTGAATTTCCTTCCAAAAAATCTAATAATTTTTCAAAAAAAAAGTCTAAATTAAGTACATTCATAATTATATGAGACAAACAACCCAACTTAAATTCAGAAATATTAAGCCACGTACGCAATGCAGTGTCTATTTAAGGTTATTTGAAGGTTTCATACCTATCAAATATCAAGTTCTCAACCATGAATTTCAGTTTTGCTGAGATTCCCCACTGAAGACCGTAGACAAATTCCATTCAAATTTAAAAACTTTTTTACTTTTTTTTTTTTTTTTTTTGCAAAAAAAATGGACAAATGTATTTGCATATGCAATCAAAAAAAGGTTAATTTTCAATTATGATTTATGACACCAACAAACAAATTAAACAGAACACTGAAATTTTATCTCTAGCACACTGTTTCCAACGGTTTCTGAGCTGCCCAATAGCCTCCATTGCGTCTGTTCTAAGCACATGACCTTAGAAAAAATTCCAGTTAGTGGTATCTTTTTGTTCCACTGCCTTTTGTGCATTTATTTGAAACATTTTAATCTATATTTGAAGAGGTCGTATTAATTCTGAATCCAACTCAGGATCTCTCACCTTCATATACAGATTTTATAATTGATATATACCCAATTCATTTTTATTCAAAAAGTTCACTCTTTTATTCCACTTTATTTATCTATTGAATTATCTTCAAGCAAATATTGACAGAATGTTTAGAAATTCCCTTTTGAGTTAAATTCAGTTCAATTAAATTTTATGTTCTAAACAAGGAATTAATGTATATTATTTTAAATTATATTTGGATAGTGCACACCTTACAATTTCTATTACAATAAGCTGAAATGGATGATGTACAAGAAAATAACAGAAAAAATTAAAATAAAAAAAGTTCCAATTAGTGAGAGTAATAATCTCCAACCTGTTCCTTCTAAAACAGAATAACTCTATACATTTACATACAAATGTAAAACCTATTAAATTAATGTATGGATTTGATTATCATCTTGAAAATCATTTGTCAAATATTTAACTAATAACTATATGAAAATTCAAAATCATATATAACTGTTAATTCATGGTTCCATTCTACAGGATATGCTATACGTGCAGGTCATCTTTTGACTAACATCAGAAACAACAGAAAACCAACGGAGAAAGAGAGCTGCAAAGCTCTGTTGATATTTTATATGAAAACATAAACATAATGGAAACTGCATCTTTATGGCAGCATTGTGCGAAACAATCAGCGCAAAATACATACAGTACCTCAAAAAACAGATAATCTACCTCTGCCTCTCATTTTATTGGCTCGAAAATATAAAACTCAATACACAGACTGTATCTCCAGTCTCGAACTGCATAAACCTAAAGACGGGATTTCTCAATGGAAATGCACATTTGTCTAACTGCTTCCCATCCTATTGACTCGAAAACTATAAAAGAGGAGACATATAAAGCCCGCTGACAAGTCTTCAGCCTCCTAAGTTTCCCATGTTCATGCTACTGCCTGCTCCACTTGTCTCAGCTATCTCTCCGCACTGCAACTTCAGTTTTAGCGGTTTCTTAGCAGCAACTTCTGGATGACTACTCCTCGAGATCACCCTGTATTTCTGTATCAATAAAGACGCCGACTCCATATCAATTAGCATTAACATCCAGACCAAATGTATTGTACTACTAAAGAAGCCTACCGAAACAGTTCTATACACACTAAAAGATCAAAAAAATATTTCAATATTTATGTCACCTTGATGCATTCAGACAATTGTAGTTCGAAGCATATTTCTAACTTTTCTATAATTACATTGTTACTTAAATATGATTCATTTACAAAGTGGATTAGTGCAGGAAAAACACTATGCATCAGCAATAAACTTTATGTAGTCCATTGAAAAAATAATAAAAAATAAAGAAAACCTGCAAATGGCTTTTCACTTGATCAATTGTAAGCCCATCAACCTGCATACGGTCTCTTATACGCTTAGGTGTAGCCACTGAACAAAACACAATAAAAGGTGAAATTGTTATACCAAAAGAATTTGTGCAATAGAGAACCATGCCATAAAATTGAAACTAAACCTCTTGAAATTGATTCCACAGATACAAATTAAAATGTATGCTTAATGAAATTAACATATAGTAATTATAAGATCGAATTACCTTCGGCTCCTCCTAGCATTTGAAGAACCGTGAGAAATCTTGCATGAAGCTCTTCTGTCCATGCTCTTCTATTATTTTTCCATATAGGCTTTGTCAGTGGCCTCAACATAACATCCATCATTGTCCTTTCTTTTGCTTGCAGATTCAGATCAGAAGGACCTTTTTCTGCCTTTGGTGGAGGATTATAGAAGATACTTGAAGTCTACGATTTACAAAATGAGTCAATAGAATTAACATAGACACAATGTACCAATGAATTCAAGGGGAAATATAAGGAAATAAGAAAGAGACAACAAATCACTATTGTGTTTTTATATCGGATTACATACCTGGTTTGTGCTTAGTTTTGCTACTTGCCTCTTATCATGACAATGAGTAAGATTACCAAAGCGTTGCTCATGACCGTGAACAGGGTTATTCAAGTCAACCCCTTGCTTCTTAAGCCGCATATAATTATTTGGTGCTGAAAATTCCATAGGCGATGTCGCTGAAATATCAAGCCCGATTGCCTTATTTATCCTAGTGATTTCCTTTTTTAAAATGTCAATTCCTATTAATTACATATAAAACAAATTCAACATTCATCCGCACCCAAAAATCAAAGTAATAAACAATCCATATATCGATAAGAATTTGTGTCTCCTGATGTAAACTGATAAAGTAAAGAAAATCTTCTAAGAAATAAAAAGATTAACCTTCTAATGTCATGGACCTGCATTGAGAATGTTCTTGTTCAAGAACACCGGCAACAGGCAGCTCTGTTTGACACTTACGAAGGTAACTATTCAAAACAAATAACTTAAACTCATCCCCACAATTATTATTTCTCAAGTCATTTATTAAGTCAGGCAGGTTTTGGGGCTTATAGGATTGTTTGAGACCCGAGCTAAGATCATAGGGAAAATGATTTGGAAGAGAAGCCATAGTTTCAAAGAATTTCACTATCCGGCACCCTTTCCTTAGCCTAAACGAAAAAGACATGCGAGTGTGATAAAGAGAGACTTGGTTGAGTGTTATATAGAAGAGAACTGATGGTATATATTTTTCTTTTTGAATTAAAATAAAATAAAAAGAAAAGAAAATCAATTAAAAAAGAATCTGATATACATAAAAAATAATCAACGAGTATCCCGAAAGACAAATTAGATTACGTATTATAGAGGATATATAATTTATCGCATTTTTGACGGTTAAAATTTAAAAAAGCAAAAATAAAATGCTAAGTAAAAACATGAAGTTATTTTACAACATGCACACAACACATTTGCACTTTCAAGAAGGGGCTTTTTGCTGTTCACATATTGAAACATTTGTTACAATTATCTTAAGAAATTCACATGGCATAACTTCAATATTCAATATCATAGATGGATAGTTTATGTTTAATTTCTGGTAAAACACAGCAGAAATTGTTCCATACATAAATGTCAAATCAATTATCTTAACCCACATCCTCACTCTTTTTATGCATTTATAGTAATTCTATAGCTCTCCACCATTGGAATATATGTAGTATTTTAAAAGCAATTGTGAAAATTATTTATGTTATTCTGATATCACAATTTAGCTGTTCTTTCACAGGTATTTTAAAGTATTTGCTAACAACTTCTACGTAACGCATAAGGTTTTCTCCAAAAAAAATTCTCAAATCTAGCATAGGATTTAATGGTTAACTACTTAAGCCAAATTATATTAGCATCCAATTATCGACATACTATTTTTGCAAAATGCTATAGCATCACAACCTCCAATTGTAACAGAATTCATCCATAAAGTGTTAAAAATATACTATAAATCTCAAAAGCAGTCACCAAGTAAAAAAGGTTAGTCAACTAAAATATCAAGCTCTCTAAAATATGAAAAAAAGAAAATCTTGAGTCCAAATAAGAGAATAAAATGTCAAATAATGAAGCTAAATTGTGTGAACTGTTTACTAATAACTTGGTTATTTAAGAAATAGGTTTAGCATTGCAATTTCCACTAAGAAAAAAAGTTTATTCAGGAAGGCATGATGGAAAAAGTTGAAAAGTTCATTGAAAAAACTGTCACTCAATGATAAACAATATACATGTCTAAGTTATATGAAGAACTAAAAGATTTTGTAGGCAATTATGAGAATACTTCAATAATTTTGTAAAAGGATTAAAGACCCTTTTGCCCCATGTACCATCCACAGAATGCCCTTTCACCCCTAGATTATTCGAATGGAACATTTTCTGTCTGTAATATCACAATCCGAGCCAATGTCACCATGTTTCATACCAAGTTGCCTTTTAAGAGAAATTAATAAAACTACATAATATACTGTATTTTCATAAACCCAACATAAATTGCACAATACTTAGTTAACATAGAGATTTGTGTACAAGACTCGTTGCATTCTATTAAACTTTTGGACCCACCTCAACCAAACTTGCCCGAAATTATGCGTCCTTTAAAATCTTAAACAATTAGTTTTAGTTGAGATAGGTCTGGAATGATATAAGATAGGGGCTAAAAGGCAAGTTTGAAAGGATAGCAACCAAATGGGCATTCGGTGGTTAAGACAGGAGACAAATAGGCATTCAGTGGATACAAAACGGGCCAAAAAGGTTTTTTTGCCTTAGCATTGTCAAGATGCCTTATTCTTGTTAACGTATGGAAATATACAATTTCTTTTATTTTGACAAGGATTTACATGACATGGTCTCTCAGATAAAGATGGTTTAAAATTCAACCTCAAATTAAATGGAATGCAACTTGAAAAGTGAGAAACGATATAGTATTTCACTTTCTAAAAAAAAAAAAACTCTTTTCAAAGCCTAAAAGAGAAGAATATGCAAGTGTGTTAATGCAAAGGATTGTTCAGAGTTATATAGGAGAGATAAAAACAATAAAAAGAAAAGATAGGGAAAGAAATTGAATGAAAAATTTTGTAACTAAAAAAAATGGTTTTTGAGCATTCCAAAGACAAACTAGATTATAGAAGTTGTATTCCATAGATCACATATATTCTGAAATTTAACAAAACAAACAAACCGTAAAGTAAGTTTTTTTACAATTAATTGCTTTATAGTTGCTATTACTTTTTAAAGGATCTTTTATGCTTGAAAGTGAAGATCATACAAGAATACTTTAGATAAGGTATGTTATGATGTTTAAGTATATATTTGTTCTCACACAGCAATTTGAAGGTTCTAGTCAATATTCTTGCACTTTAAACAGTTAAAGTAATGTAATTCTAAAGTGTTTTCCACAATTGAAATATAGTTTCTAATAGTCATGCGTAAATAAATGTTGATCTATTATATGCTTAGTGTTAGAGATAATATCGGCTTAACCTTTTGTGCTGAATGGGGGGATACTTAATAAGCTATAAATATATGATTTCACAATTTAGCTATTTTGTTTGAATTATTTTTCTCAAAATAGGATAAATTTGATTCAAACTAACTAAATTAAGGATGAAAAACTATAAATCACTACAAGTATTTACTAACAACTACATGTAACATTTGAGGTTTTCACCTGAAATTCTTGAGTTTAATCTAAAAATAGGTTCAAGGTTTTTGGTTGATCTATACAAACATTCAAGAAGAACTTTATTTATACATTTTTCAATTAATTGCATAAGTAGAATGATAATCTTAATTTTGCCTCAGAATTGTGTAGGCATAAGGAAGGCCTAAAAACTGAAGCAAACCAGTGGTGTGAATTCCCTTGGGATACAACTTAAGAAATCTAACTAGTATCTTAGAAGAAGGAGGAGGCTCTAAGTTCTATATAAGTCTGATTCTACATAAAAGTCAGACTTTGATTCACAAGGCATTATGTCATGGTTCTCTTTTAACTTTTGAACCCTTGATACTCTCGAACCTCTATTGTCATCAATTCATGCTTGCCGTTTATGAATTTCAGGTTTTTTTTTTTTTTCTTGCGTGCTCTACATTCTTACTCTTAACATAGAAGGATGTGCTCCAAAAGAAAATACCATCGAAGAGATAAAAAAAAATCAAATGAAAAATTGGTTGCAGTTTGCAAAAATTAAGATTCCATGGTATCGCTAGATAGTTGAATAATTCCATGTCTAAACAATTCATGCCTTCATAAAATCTTCATTGATATGTAATTTTGTTTAGGAGGCTGAAATTATCAGTTTCATCTTGGATTACCCATTTATAAATCTAAATGTTACGCTTAGTTGAGCATTAATTTTCCATTTTAGGTCTAAACCATGTAAAAGTCTGACTATATAGAATTTCAAGAACAAGTTCAGCATTTGAACTAACAACTTATTTACATACTAGAATGCATAGGGAACAAAAGCACGACTTCCACATCCAATTCAAATCTAGAGAATAACATGTTTGGCACAAAATTGCAACAAAATGTAGAATTTAATGATCATATTGAAGGGATGAGGGAAATAGCGAACAATTAAGCTTAGGATATTAAAATTATATTCACTATACCTCACTGGCTTCTCAATCGCAAGAAAAACAATTGAACTCTGTCGGCTCCTTATCCTCTACCAATGGCAGCTCTAATTTCTAGCCCCATTCTCGTCATCGTCGACACTATCAATGTCACTAAGAAACTCCAGAAATCTCTGGCATTGCTCGACCACGGCCTATCTCCAAATTATATACAAGTACAGCAATTAACAAGTATTTAAGCTTCTTTCTCAATTTTATATGAGAAATTTAAAAATAAAAGGAAACAGAGGAAAATAGTGACGCAAAAACCAACTAAAATAGCAAATTCAATTAAATAGGTAGAAGTATTTGAGAATTCGTGTGTTGCAATATACCTTGGTTCAGCAAGGTTGCGAAAACCCGGTAAAATGTAGGACAGAACGGCAAAGCCATGGAAGAAGAAAAAACCCCCCAAATCTGGAGTAGTAGAAAAGGGAGAAGAATAGAGTGCCATAGAAGCAGGAAACGAACTCCTGTAATGTAGCAAAGGTGAAATTGTAAGTTATGTGAAACCTAAAATCCAGAAGAAAGAAGTGATCAATTGTAAATTGTGAAATTTGATTTGATTCCACCAGAGCCAAATAGCCGCAACTCGCAACCGGTTTGCCGATAATGGGTTAAGTTACCAAACCCCGGAGACCTGCAGTTTCTCAACTGAGGCCCGAGCAAGAAAGCTCTCTCTATTGCTCACCTCTGTGAATTATTGGTGAAGTTACTTACAATTTTTTATGTTTAAAGTATGCAAATTCTATGAGAATTGTTATAAATTTTCGTGGAATTAACTATTGTCATTAATATCTGATCTTTAGCTTAGATTTTCCATTCCCCTCCAAATGAGCATTGAAAGTATGCTTTTAGTGAGTGATTTTTTTTTTTTTTTTTTTTTTTTTTATCTTCGTTAACTTTTTCTTATCAATGCCTGTATTTCTTGTAATGACAATAGATTTAACCTAATTCCAAAAATATAAATATTCTATTAGAATTAATAAATTATACTTGTTTATTGGGCTGGGTATCTATCGAAGCCCACTCTCTAACATGTAAGCTTGAACATGCATTTTATATGTTAAGTCCGTCCGAGTTCGAGTCTCTTGAAATATGAAATTTAATGATATCAGTTTTGTATTGATGTAATTATATTTTATTTTCATATTTTCATTGTTTAAGTTTGAGTATTAAGAAAAACTGTAAAATAAAAAAGTAATTAATTTTAGCGTGCATTTGGTTCAAGTTTTGGAATCGGAATCGGAAACGGAAACGGAATGATAGGAAATCGGAATCAGAATCACCAATTAATAGTTTTGTTTGGTGTAGTCCGGAATCGGAATTTAATTATTTTTTAGAAATTAATAATAGATTTTATAAAATACAATTTGACAGAAAAAAATATATAAGATATAAAATATCATTAATGTTTAACAATTATTTCTTTTATATTTGTTATCGTTATTTTATTATTTTAGCATTTTATTTATGTTAGTAACTAAATAATATTAATAATAATCATATCCGTATATAAAAATATTAATATATTAGAGAAGTTAAGAAATTGAGATAACGGTTAGTTATTTGGCAAAATAAGGGTAAGAAATGGTGAATTTTTTTTTTCTTTTTTGTTTTTATCAAATTTAATGTAGGAATGGGAATCAATATTGATTAATGAGAGGAAAGGGAGGAATGAGTGATTCCTATAAATGGGAGAATGAGATTCCCATTACCTAAATGATTTTGTTAAACCAAACAATAGCAAAGGGAATTGGTGATTCTCCCATTCCCTACTACTTTTCTAGCTAACCAAACACCCCCTTAGTAGATATGTTTGGATTGGAATTGGGATTGATATTTGTAGCCCGGCCCAAGTCCAGCCTGAACCCCAATTAATTTTTATGTGGACTCGGATAGGCTTGAACAAGTATTTTATTATCAAACCAACATGTTTGACCCAAGCCTGTACAGGTTTGTCCGATTAATAGGACTAAAATAAACTAATCTTTGATGGGTTAGTGTAAGTCTTGTGGACCTCTAATTAATATGGGTAACATATTTCAAGTTTTTGTTCAAGGTTTTAACTTGTATTTATCTTGAGGGTCTTAATTGCCACTAAGTTTTGAAAAATTACCAAAAATACGTCAAATTTGAATTTTATTTTGTGTACAAAGATGTCATTCTTGAAATACATTCATTTATTTGTAAGTTTTGCTTTTATCCACTTTCTTTTCCCCATGATTCTCTCTCCTCTTTTATATTTTTAACCTTAATTTTATCATTTATTTTTTAAGCCGTTAATTTTTTTGCCACACCAACTTTAGAATGTTTTTGTCATTATTTTCTCTTCGAAACGAAATCCATATGTATATATTTTTTTGGATTTTTTTTATTTTCATAAATATATCAAAATTGTATCAGAAATATATCAGAATTGTATCAGAAATGATTTCATTTGTAGTAAGAAATCACTTAACCTGATTTTTTTTATTGCTATGAAGGCTAAATAAAAGCTAACCATGAAAAAAAAATATAGAATAAAGTATATTGAATCAATGTCTTTTTGTTGATACTTTCTATAATATGTTTTATATATTAATTTCTTATATTTTATTTGTAGTGAGGAATCACCTAAAATGATTTTTTTTTTAAGGATAAATAAAAGCTAATACATGTGGAATAATGCATAACATATTACATAAAGTATCATAACTATATATATTTTTGATACATTTCTGTTACAATTGTGATACATTTTTTACAATAAAAAAATAAAAAAAAATATATAAATATGGAGATCGTTTGGAATATAGAAAAAAAGGAAAGCAATTTGTTAAAAAGAAATGTCGAAAAAATGAACGGTTTGAGAGATAAATGAAAAACAACGTTTAAATTATAAAAGAGGAGAAAGAATAGTTTGGAGCGTATCATTGGAATGTATTATGATTTGGAGTGCAAATTTAAGATTTTAAGTGCTTTATATATTTTTGGAATAATCGTTAAAAATATGAGTATTTATGTAAATTATCTTAAAAAGTTTTTTAGGCATTGGCGAAAAAATTTCAAACACCAAAAAAGATATATAATTTGTAAAGAGATGTCCGTGCGTCATCTTCTGTTATATTTTATTTTTTAAAATTTTTATTTTGATAATATCAACAAGAGGATCTTGATCAGTATATCGAGGGAGATTAAATATAGAATTAATATGCCTCTTTTTCCGTGCAGTTTTTTGTTTGTTTAATTGCTTTCTTGTTTTACCAAAAATATCTACTTTTTGTTTTAGCACCCTTAATTTATAAATTTAACAGAAAGACATAAAGTTTTTGGAGTGAAGTGATGAAGTATTTATTGCTGAAAATAGTACAATTAGGGGTGGTAACGGTATGGATGTGGGAACGGAGATGCATTTCTCATTCTGCCCCTAATGATTACGAGAGCGGTTTTGAGGATTCCCCATTGAATATTTTAGGGATTTTTTTACCTCTATCCTCGTTTCGCACGGGTGCCTACGGGTATCGGTGAATCCCCACCCATATCCAACAAATAAAAAAATTAGTATTTCGTTATTTTAATAACTATTTTAACATTCATTATCCAAATTACAAAATATATCCAATATTATAAACACTCAATATTTTTTTCCCTATCCATAATTTACCTACAAAAAATAATTAAAAATCAGTTAGTAACAAACTGGTAACATTTAGTTAGTGAGAAAAACCTTTCTAATTAATTAGTAAAAAGTTTGACAATACCATGCTGATAATTAGGTGGATACAGGACATTAGATTGAAAATGAAAAAATAAATAAACAAATACATAAGCTTAAGATGCATATAAAAAATAAATAAACAAATAAAAAAATGGACAACCATAAAAGAAACTAGCTTAATTAAATGCTTAAGATGCATTTAAATGTTTACTTTTCTATCATCATACCCCTAATTGATATTATACGTACGGGGATTTATACGGGAGCGGGACGGGGATAGTACTACCCGCCCCCATGCCCATTTAAGAATTGGGGATAAAATAACCCCCACCCCCATCTCCGTGGGAGATAATATCGGTTATTTCCCGGATCCATTGATTCAGATCCCTATGGTTTTCGGATAATTTCCGTCCCATTGCCAATGATAAAACATTAGTTGAATTTTGTCATTTTTCAAATGATTTCTTTGAAAAATCTATTTGTAATAAATAATAATTTTTGTGGTGATTTCATTTGCATTTATTTAGTAAACGATTAGATGAAGCTGAGTGAAAACCCGTAAGTATTCAAACATACGCTGGATTTATGTTGCGGATTTCAAATAGAAGGTCAATATTACACTATTTGAATGATAATTATTAAATTACGATTAACTAAAAACTTCTTTATTAGATTTACGGGATGTTTGTTTCTGTTTTTCAGAACAGTTTTTAGTTTTTTCATCATAAAAAATAGAAAATTAAATGTTTGATTAAATTTTTTGAACAGTAACTTTTAGCTGTTTTATAGGAAAAAAAAGCTTTCTAGAACAAACTCCTTATTAAAGTTTTTTACGAAAAACTTTTTATAATTATTTAGCTTTTATAAATTTAACATTTTCAAAATAATAAATTATACTTTTATATGATTATGCATGAGTTTTTTTTTTTTAAAAAAAATTTTTCATGTTTATAAATATTGAAAAAATAAGTGACATCAATTCTTCAATTAATTTATTTAATTTAGGTGCACATTTTTTTAAATTTATATATATTAATTTATTCAAAAATCAAAATTATATTATTTGGATGTATTTTACGTAAATAAAACTATTATTTCAATCATTTTTGTACACTTATAAGGTCATTGTTTAATGAAAATAATCATTTTTGAAATGTCTAATAGGTTAAAATTATTTTTAAATTATCTAATCATATAATTATTTTTACTTATATTTATGTAATATTTTATTGTATAATTATTGTATATTGGTATGAAATATATGTCTATGTCAGTCTTTTTACATCTTAGCATTAATAGCTGATCATAAGTTTACCAAACACTATCAATCAATTAGTTAATATCAAATAGCTTACTGCAACAACAAATAACTAACATGAACAGCAAACAGCAACAACTGAACCAAACAAGTCCTTAGATTTCACCCTAAAAAATTTAGATTTCTTTGAGGGAACCCATAAAAATATCATTACTTTGTTTTAGGGTTAAGGTACCAAGATATCTTCAATGCAGTTCGGGAATTTGGATTTTGCTCCAAAGATTTGAAATGGTTCAATTATAACCCTACAATTTAAAGATAGTACAATTTTAGGCTTATTTTACTTTACGGGACACAAACAGTTGACCTGCAATGGCATGCCATGCAAGATGCTAACTTGAATAAATGCTCCATTCAGCAACCACCATGTGGATGAGGGACCCACTTGGACTTAGACCAAAAAGAAGACGCTATCTACTTCACAACCCGTCCAACTTTGTTTGCAGCTCCACCTTCGCCAACAACGGAAAAATCCAAAATCAATAAAACAAGCAGCCATCTTCTCCTATACCGAAACAACATTTTCTTCATCTTGCCCATCTTTTGTTTCACTGAAGCAGCCTCTGATTTCTTACCCAAAAACCTCAGGCCATCTACTATGGTTACCCTCTTTTTTTTCCTCTAGGAAAAAAAGAAAAGAAAAACAAAAGCAAGATGTTCTTTTAAACTTCATGCACTTATGAATAGGGGGAGCCAAATTGAACAAAAAATTGACGATGATGAACGTTACATAGAGTCGCAGCTGAGTATGCATTCCGCTAAATTAACAATGAGCATCATATATTTTAATCATATATCACAAGTAAATGAGAAGATGCAGGTGGTGTGTTGTGGACAAAATGAGTTTTCTTTTTGGTGCAATCTAAGTGGATCCCTCGTCCGTCAGCATCCTACTTAGTGCACTATAATAGGCTAATGGAGTTTAATTTTGTGTCCCTGAACATCTCCAATTGGGGGTGTCTTCAAAGTAGTTATCAAACTTTGAAGACTCTTCTTTTACCCATTGCAAGGATTTGAAAGGATCTTTCAAATAGGGTGGGGGTTTTAATTTGAAGACCCCTATTTTTTTTGGAAAAGTTGTTTTTAGTGGGACCCTTCCTTTAAAAATAATATTAAATAAAATAATATAGTCAAATGTAAGATTGATGAGACTATTTGAGGACTCTTTGAACAGTCTTTACATGTATTGAATAATTTTTAGATTAATATCTTGAAGTTTTTAGATGATGTGGCACTAAAAATGAGGTGAGAAGACTCACTGAAGAGTCTTTCCATTGAAGACGCCCTAAAATAAGCCCAAAACTATAACAACATGTTTGGTATTGGGGATAGAAGGTGGGATAGAGATTTCTTATCCCTATCCCACCTATATCCCCCATTTGTTTTCATGTGTCTGGGATAGGGATAAGGGATTTTATCCCCCTCCTATCCCAAATAACAATCCCAGCCGCACCCCCCCATGTATTAGTCACCTGGGATAGAAAATTTTTGTCTTGTGACCCTTTTGTCCTCTCATCCATCATCGTTCTCAATGTTGGTGTGCCCTAGTTCTTAGGGCATTGGATTCTTGTATTTTGTATTATACATTAAGAGTCATGTATGAATACATTATTTGTGTCACATTAATAAAGGCAATTAATCTATTTCATTTATATCTTGTGCTATAATATGAGTAGAGTATCCATTGATTGATAATCATAAAACCTATCCCAAGTCTGTTCTAATCGTGGGAACGAATAGAACCACAGACTTGTATATTCGATGACTGTATGGTAGTTCTTAACTAGCCATAGTACTTGTATAGTCAGTCATGAATATAGGTACATATCGTTGACATGGGACTGGATCGATCCGCACAAGAAAGCCACATGGTTGTCACGTCATAGGTCTTTCTTGAGTAGGTCTCTTTTGTCCTCAGACCAGATTTCATTATAATATCGATATGGAATCCGATTTACTTTGACATACGCCTAACAGGTCTGTAAAAGGATGCTAAATATGGGTATGATTGGGTGGACCGGTGAACATGTTGATATTGATGATGAAGTGATGGAATTGCCACTCGGGTAACACCGAGATGATATCATTGGCCACTTGATGAGTGGGACTGATAAGTGTATGGCCATACCCAAATAAGTTGGTTGCTTATTTGATTAATCAATCAACTCAAGATCAATAAATATAATAAACAACAGAAGAGGATGACGGACACCATGCCTCTTGTTTATTCATATCGATATCGTTAGGCAAAGGACAGTATGAGATTACTACCAGGTGAGTGTCTTCTAAAGACTGTTGCATCTCTGTCTTAATTGGAGGCTGTAATGGTTTGCTAGAACCCACTTACAGTCTGTGGGCCTTGGGTCTACTGCCAACATAAAGACAGACCTATAGGATCGTGCACATAGATCAACTGAGCTGGAACTTATAGAAATTGTACATGTAATGTACATTGGAAGGAATGCGTTAATTAATTAGTTGACATTCGGTGTCAAGGTAATTAATTGACATTGGGTTGAATTTAATTTAATTAATAAGTTTACATAATGTAATTAATTAATTTATCAATTAATTGAATTACATAAAGTAAACAATTAATTAAATAATTTTCCTAAGTAGGAAAATTAAATACATGTATTGTATTAACTTAAGTGTGATTTACTTTTATTTAGGGTTAATTAAATTTAACCAAATGGAATTAAATTACATAGTATATACTTTTTAATTAAAGTTTATTTATGTAATTATAATCCTAGTGGGCTTGGGTTTAATTAACCTAATTAGAACCTAATTAGACAAGGTGTCTATAAAAGGGCACACTTAAGGAATAAAAACCTAATTCAACTCTAATTAATTGCTGGAAATTTCAGCCACCAACAGCAGCCCCAAAACAGCCGAAAATCCCAGCATTAAACCTCCATTCCTTCGCGTCTTCGGCTAGCACCGGTTCCCGCTCAATAGTTGGTCGTGCACCGGACTTTGGAGATCGCAGTTTCAAGAAACGATTCTGCAGCAGTCTCTAGAGGAGACGAATCCGGTGAGTTAATCTCTCTTGATTCTTATTTGATTTTATTCTAATCAATGGTAATTGGACACGATAGGTGGATTCTAGGAAATTTTAAACGGTGTATTTTCCGCTGCGCCACGTTATTTTTCCAATGACGAATCCCAACACTCAACTCACAAACCCACCACCTCGAAGAAGAAGGGCGAGGATGATCAGCAGTGACTTTGACACATCTAAGAACTCTTTGGCTACCCCATTTCAAGCAAGGCAAAGAGAAGCTATGTAGTGATTTTGATCTATCTTGCATTGCCATTATTGTTGTTTTCTTCTTAATAGTTCTTCTTAATCTGTGTGGCTGTGTATAGAGTCTGTGTCTGTTAATTGTTGATCATATATGAAGCTGTGTTTAGGTTTTTATGGTTCAGAGTTTCTTAGATTGATCAGATGAAAAAGATTAGATATTTGAGGGAAGATTTGCAAAGCAGAAAAAGAGAAAGGAGAAATGGAAATTGGGTGGAATGTGATGATCGCCGAAAAATTCATATATATATATAAAGAGAAAGGAGAAATGGAAATTGGGTGGAATGTGATGATCGCCGGGAAATTCATATATATATATATATATATATATATATATATATATATATATATATATATATATATATGAATGAGCTTAAAAGAGAGAGGGAGGCGATTTTAACGTTGGTGTTGAGGATAACATAGGTGGGTGGATTGCTCTTTCCAAGCAATTTGTTGCTATTTCTACAATCACTTTCCTTTTAACTTTTCCCTTTGTTTCTTTCTACAAATGGTTAAATTTTTCGTAAATTAATTATTTGTTATATACTTCTATTAATTTGCAACCAAGTTCAAATGTATATCGAAGCAAAAGTCATGTCGTTGTCACTTAAAAAAATTGCGGGAAAAAAATTTTGGTCATTATGGCCTCGTTTGGCTTTATTTTAGTCCAAAATTTCTGAGTCACCAGCGCGACAAATTTTCGCGTTGGCGACACAAGGCCAATGTGGCCTCGTTTCATTCGATCGCGAGCGCGACAAAATTATGCGCGCTCGCGACGAGGAGAAACTTGGCATCGCCAACGCGACGCGCTGGCGACACAGGGCCAATGTGGCCTCGCTTCATTCGGTCACGAGCGTGACCAAATTATTCGCGCTCACGACGAGGAGAAACTTGGCGTCGCCAGCACGACGCACTGGTGACACAAGGCCATTGTGGCCTCGTTTCCTTCGGTCGCGAGCGCGACCTTCTTGTCGCGCTTGCGACCTGCTTTTTACGTGAAAAAATATGACCGTTGGGTTGGCTGACCGTTGGGTTGGGTTTACTTTGAAAAAATATGTATACAACTTCGTTTTGTGAAGAGTAATTAATTATTTGTATGCTAAGTTATTTTAACAAAATTTGTTGTGCCAAGATTTTTTTATTTTAATAGACCAATTGTTATTATTTTTGATATAAGTAATATATAATTTATTATTTTAAACATGTTTAGGGGTAATATCGTCATTTATATTGATTTATCCCTATCCCTCTCCAATATACCAAACACATCTTAATTATCCCTATCCCACTTTTAACTTTTATCCCTATCCATATCCCAATCTTTTATCCCTATCCCTACCCTAATCCTTATCCCTATCCCTATCCCCATCAATTGCCAAATGCCCGTAATATTTTAATTGAGTAATTAAACTCAAATTCCCTACCTTGAGAATATTTTATTACTTTAACCATTTGTTTTATAACAAAACTTATTAATATTCCCGACCTTAAGGGATTTGCATTTTTTGTTTTTTTTTGCTTTTTCTACAATAGGATTTATTTTTAGATTTATGTTCCTTAAATGTATTTAACTATTTACAAAAAGAATAGCTGCTACATATTTAAATATTCAACTAAATATTGAACATGCAAAACAAAGGCGGAGTATTCTAAATTTTTATGAATTTCATAATTGATGTTTTAAATAAATTTTTTAACACATTGAACATATAGTATTTTTATTTTGATAGTATTAGTCTCAAAGTTATACATATCTTCTGAGGTTTTAATATGACCCTGATTCATTAGCTTTTATCGAGTTCAGTGGATAAATCTAAATCATACCTTTTATCCAAATATACTATAGACAAAGATTGTAAACCATATTTCTAATTTAAAATAAAAAATATGTATTTAATATGTTAAAAAAATATTTAATCAATAAATTAATTACAAAATCAGTGAGAGTTAAAGTTTAAATAAAAATGAACAAAAACAAGCTTAAAAAGTGTAAATAGATTCTCCTAGAACATCACTGTTGAGAATCGTTTTCCTTGCATACAAAGCAAAGCATGGTCTAATATATACTAAAGATTTCTGAGGGCACCGCCATTCTCATTTTTCCCCTCTTCAACACCCAAACCCAAACAAAACCCCCTTTCCTAATGCACTGATCTAATCACTTTCTTTTGCCATTACCGTGTCTCTTATGGCAGACCACCTGACCGTACTTCATCAATCTCTTTTCGAAGAGAAATTGACTCCCGCCGATCTCTTTCTCAGAATTCGCTCTGATAATTCCGTCAAGCATGGCCTCGAGCTCTTTTATCTCATCATTAATCAAGCTGTTTCCACGATTAAATCTAACGATGTTGATCATAGTACTGATCACAATAAGAAGAAGACTTTAGGGTTCCAATTTTGGACTGATTCTCAGATCAATTCAGTTGTTTCGTTAGGTCTCGCTATCGTTTCTGCTTCCAGATCTCTATCAGGTGGATTCTTTGTTTGTTTATTTAGTTTGGTTAATTTTTTTTCCTTTTTGAGGTAATATTTGTTTATTTGTTTTATTCTTGGTGGTGTGATTGCTGAACAGTGGAGCAGTCGGACCCTATAGTTGTTGCAGTTGTGCAACAATTGCTGGAGTTTGCTGTTGGTTATTTGGAAAGGTCAGAGTTCAGCAGCGATGATTTGAGTACACAGGTGTGTGTTTTTATATTGTTAGTTTTTTCAAGTTTTGAGCTTTATTCAAATTCTCTTCTCTCCTCACTCTCCTCTTTCCAGTTTTTGGCAATTGGATTTAGTAAGTGAATTGTACTTACTTGGTTGGTATTGTTTTGCACAGTTTGACTTGTTATCTTTTGTGAACACTGTACTGTGTTGGTTTGCGTTTATTTATATTGCGTACGTTTGTTGTTTTTGCTGTAAAAAGTAAATAAAGTTTTAGCTTGTGGTGATCTAATGTAAGCTGAACTGAAGACAGGCACAACTATGATATCTAGGCTACTTTAGAATACTCAGAGGGTGGTAGATACTCTGCAAACTTCTACTTGTCTTTACGTTAAATAATTGCTTTTTCTTGATGGCAATTGTATGTGTAATGGTTCTCCAGGTTCAGGCTATTAGAATTTGTAATGCTTTTAATTTAACATATTTGTGTGCGTGTATGTAGTTTCTTGTAATATATGCAAAATATTGATACGTGAAAAACTGGAAGAATATTGACTCTTTTGTAAAATTTAGTAAAAAAAATACGAATTGCGGTCTAACAATTCAATTCAATGAAGTGAAATTGGGGTTCCAGTTGTTTAAATGTATTTTTTTTCTGTAAAGGCCAGAACTGGTTCCGTACGTTATCTTTCAAAGCTTCAGTTACTTGAACAGTAATAGTCATTTAACCTAATACTGAAAACATTAGGACGAGGTCTGATGTTATCTGTATTTGATGTGTACTAAATATGCATACTCATGTAAATAGATTGCGCATTTTGTTGATTTATTTGGATGATGGCGAAAAATAGTATTCACCTTCCAATGGACTTGCCTGAAAAAGCAACATGTAGATTTCAATGTATGGAAACACAAGGTCTCTTAGTACTTAGAAGACATCTCATGCTTGTTTGTGGCTTCAGTTTGTTGACTTGGCCACCTCTACTTACTTATGTATGTGCCATTGGATAGTATATAATATCTGCAACAGGTGTTTACTTGTATAAGTAATGCTCATAATAGCTCACGTAGTACTTTACCTGATACTGGAAAGCAATCCATACACGACTTCATTTGTATGGGCTTTGATGGAAACAGTCATGGTCTTGTTCAACCTTTACCAAGTCATGGTCTTGTTAAACCTTTTCCATCCATATGATGGTCCATATGTTCCCAAGACTTTACCAACAAAATCTGTTCTGCTGATCAACTGTTTAGATCTTAGATCTTGTACGTGTGCTCTTGCTTTGCAAGATTATAGCAAGAAGAAAACATGATCTGCCTGATTGATCTCTCCTGCAAAGACATAAAAGATTATGATTATTAAATAGGTAAGGGTCAAATTGCTTGTAATGTACATGGGCATGCTTCTGACGTTTCTTTTGGTTGCAATATTACCCTTAAACATTTATGGCCTAGATCAATTTTACTCCTAATTGATGGAACAAGCTTGTGTGTTATCAAACAACCCTTTCCACTGAGCTCGTTTTTCTTGGAGAAATCAGCTTAACTTGAAAATTGAATTTGATATGTGAAAAATTAAATCTGAAGAAATCCCTCTACTTGTTGTGATTGGGGTTACAGCTTCTTGCAGACGGCGGCTTTGATTGCTTCAACATTGCTTAGAGTGGACTGTAGGATTTGCTTTTTGACCTCAAGAAATGTCTGGAAAATTTTTCTCAGTATACTCAATCTGTTTCTGCCTTTCAACTTGGCCGAGAAATGACTAAAAACCTCCCAATTTATCCTTCTCGATTTCCTAAGTCCATTCATTTCTTTCTAAAACGTGCTGTCTTTCAATCTTCACCTTGATCTGTTGGGTTTATTTCGAAATTTTTTTATGGGTTTTCCATATATGGTTCTTGTATTAATTTTGGTTTTTCCGACATTGAGTTTAGGATAATGAGTCTCAGGAAGGATTGTTTTCCTTCTCTGGATTGATATCCTTCTCATAGATTTTTTTTGGACAAACTATGCAAAGATTAAGGCTAATTTTAATATTGTCGTAAATTCAATTTGATCTCACATTCACCAATGAAGTATAGAATTCCCAACTTGTGGAATAGATAATTAACTACTGTGTATGGAATTTCAAGTTTCGGTAGTTTGATCCCACAATAGATTTACATGTGCAAGATTTCATTCAACTCCTGGGGGAATGTAGCATTTATTGTGCAAAGTACCTTGAAAGGAGCATTGGTTTTGTTGAGGTTGCTCAATTGCTTATGTCTTCTGGTTTGCTTATGTCTTCTGGTGTTACTGCAATCTGGTTAACTCTTGTCTAGGCTGTTAGTGTAGTTCATCAATTTGGAGCTAACGCTGGTTATGGAAAAAGAAGATAAGGTAATGTTGGTCCTCGAAAACACGCCTGATTGCATCAAGGGAATTTTGACTCTTAACCCCATTAGAAAAATAGTAAGGTTCTTATAGCACAACAGATAGTAAAATTCTTGCTAATCAATTCTGCAGTTCAAAAGCACATCTTGCTAAGTCCTTGTGGTAAGGGCATCTCTCCCTATACTGGAGAGTCTCCTTAAGGCTAGATACTACATCCTATTAAAAATTAAAAATTATCCACAATTAAAAAATTGTTGTAGTGCAATGTACTTGCATAAATAATTTTAGTATAAAAATATTTCAGTAAATACACTATCTTAGTTTAATGAATTATACAATTATGTGTCCTGAATTGAACATAAGATGAATGAGTTATTTTAATGATTTATTTCAGTGAGATATAAAATATTCGATTTATTTCTTCTCTAACCTACTAATTATACATTTATTTAAATTTAATATGATAATTAATAGAAATGAAAGGTGTGATAATTCCTACTTTAATTCGTAATTGATTAACTACAAAAATATAAATAAACTAAATTAGTTAGAAGAAACAATTTCTTTAAGAACAAATTTGCTGATCCTTGCCCCATGACTTTTTCAACTGTTTCAGTCCCCGGTTCAACCATTGGGTGACTGGCTTCTTAAAGGGTTTCTGGACAAGATCGTTTTTGGTACAAGTCAAATTTAAACTGCTTCAATTCTGTTTAAAGTCGGTCCGATTAGCTGGGTCTGATCATGTTTGACAACTATGTAAGAGATCCAAATCTATTATTTTCATAAATATTAAAAAAATCGAAAATAATGCAAGAGTCTTACTTCTATAAATACGATTTAAAAAGAGTAGTCAATCTTATGGGGTTGAGCTGTTTGAGTAAATGTTGTTAGAAACACATAATTCTTGTTTTGAATTGTCTGATGTGATTCAGTTTCTCAGCCTTGTCATTCAAAACTACGGGATTTCTTGAATCATGAAAAAACTGAGCTGATTTACATACCAGGTGAATGGCTGATTGATTCTCCTAGTATTGAGGCTCTAAGACCCCACAGCTAAGAAATTTAAGGCCTAACATTTAATTTTGTTGTGAATGCGTTTAGTTCCTCTTACTGTTTTTCTGTGTTCAACATATTTCTCTCTTCTTTACCCCCTTGACCTTTTGATTTAACACCATCCAGTGTTTTCTTATTTTATTGTTTTATTGAGAGTTTGTACATGCACAATGTTGTCATGGCTTTATACTTAAATAAAATAAAATTATACTTACTATTGTATCGGATAAAAGGTTGTGATTTTATAAATCACTTCTCCTATTGGCTAGGTAATAATCCTACATTCATGAGATTCCATCATACTTGTTTATTCATTTACATCTTTATGATTGTTTTCAATTAATTTTGGGAATTCTGGCTGTATGAATTCTTGATTCTTAAGATATGAACCATGATTTGACAATTATAGTTTGGATTCTCTTCACTTGTAATTTTTTAATTATTATTATTATTTTTTAGTATCTTGGGGTCTGTCATCTCATGCCTCTGTTGCTACTTGCATGTAACCATGCTTTTTGGTATTACATATATGCTGATTTCATTTCCTAACTTTGAAGTCCACGCATTTGCTGTTGTTTTTTTCTTCTCTTTTTATGAGAGGGATCTGTGCCACTCATAATTAGTGGGTGATAGATATATGGCTAGGGAATATAATTTTTAATCATATTCTAATTTTTTCTTTTGCCTAGTTATTTGATATTGTTTATTTCAATGTTTGTATTTGGAAATTTAATTTGTGCGCTCCTGTACTTTTTTCTCTCATTTGATTGTTTTGATCCATGTTACATGGAAATGAAAATGGACAATAGGAAGTGATATTTGTAAAAACTGTATGAAATAAAATGTGTAAATAATAAAAACATAAGGGAAGATGTATGAAAAAGAAATATGTAAATAATAAATACATAGGCGTATATTTAGAAAGGCTGCATTGTAAATTGTTTTTATATATAAAAGAGCTAAGGTACAAATATGCCCCAAACATTATTAGAGATGAACAATATTACCCTAACGTACAAAAAGGTGCTAAGTTACACTTTATCTTGCAAATCCTATCTATTTTTAAAGTAAACAGTGATGAAAATTATCGATGAACCTACAGGCAGATTTTCTGATAGATTTCCGTAGATTTGGGGTACATGGCTCTAGAGTTTTGATTGTAGGAGAAACATTTCAACTTTTGTACGTTAAGGTGTTGTGGAGGATGGGTGGGTGGAAGCATGCAAAACATGAATTTTCAGAAATGTATCTAGACCAGTTCTCTTGGTCTAGATACATTCCTTCAAATCTGTGTTTTACTTCTCTCCACCCACACATCCTCCCAGCAAACACAGCCTAAGGGTAATATTACTTGCCCCTAATAATGTTGGCGGAAAAAATGAACCTTATCCTATATAAAATTAAAAAGATTACATACTAGTTATAAGAGGGAATTATGACGATTTTGCATTCTGAAAGATTGAAGGGATGATCTAAAAAAATGGGGATTTAATGCGATATGCCTGGTGAATGATAAACTGATTAAGATACTGATCAACGTGCTGGTCTGCTTTTGTAAATACATTTTTATTCTAAGAATTAAGTTTCCAGTTTTCTTTAATTAATGTGATTTGAAACAGTTCCTTAAAGTTTCTATGCATCTCATTTTTCGAAATTTGTACGTCTTTAAAATCAAAGTTCCCATGTACATAGATTTTAATGAGTTCTTCCTTGGACACATTTGCACATATAAATTTGTGTGCGTACTATGTTCCTATGTACTGATGAAAAGGAGAAATTGTATGTTGGTGTACACTATGTGCCTATGTGTTTTGTGTGTCCTTCTATTTTCTTGTGAAGCAGGGAGAATATATGTTTTTTTATCTTGCATGTATATTCACCAACACAATTTTGGACCTGTCAATGTTGTTTGCATTTACTTGTCTCCCAAATTTCTTAATGAAAGGAATTTTTCTTATACAGCATTATGTTTGATGTTTTGTTTCTTATATTATTGTTTATATTGTATTTGTTTTTATCAGGGTAATGTGGTGCTACTTATGGAGTTGGCATTGGTGGGTGGTATTGATAATTTACCTGATTCATGTCAGTCATGCTCTCTAAATACTCTTTTAGAACTGTTGCCAATGGTTTCTGGTGATCGTTGCAGCATTGAATTGGAAAGCCGCATAAAATGTAGTCTTCAAGGTATTCATACTTATGAACTCATCCAGTTATTTGGTCTGATTGCTTTGTTGGTCCACTTAGGATATGCTTTCTTACTCTGTTTGTGTTCCTCAATCAAGGTGTCAGTTGCTCTAAGGGAGAGAAACCGGTGGATCAACTATTGAGGACATTAGCATCGGAGAGCGTTGAACCTGAGAGGTTTTCTCTTGAGTTACACAAGCCAAAGCAAGATTTGAGCAATTTTATTGTTCTATCTCAGCATTGGGCTATTATGCATGTTGATTGTGTTTGTCGTCTAATGTCATGCTGCAGAGACCTAATTGACCTGCCATATATGTGTGATGAGAAAATGGCAAGCTCAGACTTTTGCAGGAGATTGTCCTTTGGCTTGAGGATTTTGAAATTACTCAGGAATCTAATGAAGGACTTTCTACATGTTGGTTATGATGCCTCACTGTTGCAAGAAGTTGCATTGTTTGCTGATGCGTTACCAAGTTTGTTTAGAATCAGCTTTGAATTTTCAAATACCCAAGCTTTTGCTGAGGGTAGCTCAGAGGATCTCATATTGTCGCTGCTGGAAGAGTTTCTTCTTTTTGTCCAAGTTGCTTTCTGCAACAGCAGTGCATTTGAGAATATTGAAACTTGTATAGTTGCTTCTTTATTAGACAATTTGGATTCTTCACTATGGAGATACAACAAGTCAGTTGTCGACCCAAAGCTGCCTCTGGTATACTTCCCTCAATCTGTTCTTTATATGTTGAAACTCACTCAGGATCTGAAGAGGCAAACATTTCATGCTCTTGATTTGAAAGGCTTTGATGCAGATCTTATTGGCAGTTCTGATGCTTTACTGAATAATGTCCCTTCATGCCATGTACATTCTGAGGAGGTTCCTTTGGTTAAAAGGTTTAAGATGGAGGAATTATTGAAAATAATATTTCCCTCTTCAACGCAGTGGGTGGACAATCTAATGCATCTGGTTTTCTTTCTCCACTGTGAAGGAGTAAAACTGAGTCCAAAAGCAGAGCGATCACAGTCTATTTGTTCAAAATCCAACTACCCTTCAGAAATTGAGAATGCCGTTTGCCATGAGGAGGAAGCCCTTTTTGGTAATCTTTTCTCTGAAGGAAGTCGCTCATTGGGTTCTACTGACGGATATGACCAGCCGCCAGTTTCTGTCAATACCTGCTCGATCAATTCCAATATGCCAATGCAAGCTGCCACAGAGTTATTGAAATTTCTGAAAGATAGTGTCTACTCACCTGGATTTTCTCCGCTTTTTAAGGATGGCTGTGAAGGGCTAAGAGAGAACCACATTGATGTGTTGCTTTCAATACTTAGCTCTAAGAGCTGTTGCATGGATGACAAGTCATCTGATAGAAATGCAACTTCACATAATGAGAGGAATAATGGGCATATTCATGAAGTCTGCTTTGAGCTGTTGCACAAACTTCTCACTTGTCACGCTTTGTCTAGTACTCTTGAGGAGTACCTGGTTGAGCAAATTCTGAATGTTGAAAACGATGCATTTGTTTACGATGAGCAGACCCTGATATTGCTATCTCATATGCTATTTTCTAGGGCGCGTATGGCTGGTAACCAGTTGATAACCAAATTGTACAAAGGATTTGTGGATTTCATTGTTGATAAGGTAAAAGCTGTTTGTTCAAAATGTCCTTGCATCAAGGAATTTGTTGGGACTCTCCCATCAGTGTTTCACATTGAGATTCTTTTAATTGCATTCCACTTGTCATCAGAAAAAGAGAAGGCAGCACTTGCAAACTTAGTATTTGCTTCCCTACAAGCAGTTGATGTTCCATCTTCTGGGTTTTCTACCACACAGTTGTCATGTTGGGCTTTGCTGGTCTCAAGATTGATCTTACTTCTTCGTCATATGATTTTTCATCCACATACATGTCCTTCTTCGTTGCTCTTAGATATGAGGTCAAAGATGAGGGAACCTGGAGGTTCTGGTTCGCTTCTGCCTGAGAGTTTAAATGACCAAATGGCATCATGGGCATCTATCGCTGCGAAATCTGTAATGGGTTCATGGATTGAAGCTGATCCTTCGATCAGTGGCTTGATTAATCAGCTTATTGACATTTCAACTCCTTATCCTTCATTTTTTAAAGAAGAAATGTCTGTTGAATTCCTACGCCTGAATTGGAGTGATGTATGTGCAACATTTTCATGGATTCTGGGGTTCTGGAAAGGTAAAAAAGCAGCAGTGGTGGAAGACCTTATAGTTGAAAGATACATGTTCTCACTCTGTTTGGATATTCCTATCTTGAAGTCTTCGCATAATAATCAGGTTCTGTTGACTGAGACCCATTCTCCAGATACATCTGATGTAGCGTATTTCTTTCACTTCAGTCACTCACTTATAACCCACGGTGATGATACATGCAAGGTCATGAACCTTCCAGAAGTAATAGGTCTGGTACAGCATTTGTGTGCTATGTCCATGCCAGAGGATATCAATGAACTAGGCTGGGACTTTTTGAGGAATGGGTTTTGGCTATCTCTGGTTCTTTCGTTGTTTAATTTTGGTGTAGGGCAGTACTGCATTAAGAATGGAGTCGCTGGTGTGAGTCCTTTCTGGATTGGAAATACTACTAGGGACAATTTATGCCTCAGTGCTGCTGAGGGCCTGATTTCTTGCTTAATTGAAGGTGGTCAAGTTTTGTTACTGTTGAGGATGTTATCATCTTTGTTGAACAAATACTTGCTAACTTATGAAAAGGCTTTCCTTGCTACCGTTGATGGCCAATCAGTTGGCAATGGCTTTTCGTCTTTGTTGCTTCTGAAACACTCCAATTTTGACAGATGCCTTCAGGATGAATTCCTTAAGAATAGTGGCGGCAGTTCTTGCCAACTCCAGTCTTTTGCCGAGCTTTTGTCAAAGTGGGACGCTTTAGTTGACAGGAGAGCTCCTGGTGCTCGGTGCAAAGTGTTCTGGGAATGTGTGTTGCATGGTTTTCCTTGTCAGCTGCAAACGTCAAGTGCAACCCTTCTGTCTTCTATTCTTAGCATTAGAGGGATAATTCTCTTTCTGGACAGGTTATTCAAGCTAGAAGATCTGAGGAAAACTATCTGCAAGGAGACGGCACTTGTTTGCCAGATTGTAAGTTCAGTGATGATCATCAGATTTGATAGAATATTTGAGAGCATTCAAGGGAAATGTGATGCTGTTCTTGGGAACTTGATTCCTGGCTTTGTGCTGTCAGATTATTCTGATCTATTTCTAATGGAACACATGGAAAGGTTTTTAAAGGAAATCAATGCCAGTGAAGATTGTGATAGCAGCATCCTTGAATGGCTAATCAGTAAGACCATAGATATTGCAGAAAGCCTTAGGAAGGACCCACTGAAATCTGCAATGTTAATATTTTATCTTGGTGCAGAAGATGAACCAGTCAAGGAGTTTCATGGGTTGCCACGTGGTGATCTCTTAATTTTATTGGACTCCCTGGAAAAGTGTTCTGCTGAATCAGTAAACGGGAAGGTGCTTAATTTTTTTGTGGATCTCTTATCTGGAGATTTTTGTCCACATCTCAAACAGAAGGCACAGGAGAAAATTTTCAAGATGGATACATTTAGTCTGTCCAAATGGTTGGAGAAACGGCTGTTAGGTACTGTAGAGGAAGATTCAGGTGGGATCAGCTGTGCAAAAGGGAACTCTGTTTCTCTTAGAGAAACAACTGTGAATTTCATTTTGTGTATTGTGCCCTCTCCTTTTGATACACATTCGATAGATGGAATCAATCATTTGTTTGAAGCTGTACTGGCTTCGCTTGACACTGCATTTTTGCTTTTTGATGTTAACATTGCTAAGTCATACTTCCATTTCGTTGTTCAACTTTCTAAAGGGGAGTATTTAATGAAATTGCTTCTGAAGAGAACTGTAATGTTGATGGAGAAGCTGGGTGGGGATGAACGTCTGCTTCCAGGGCTCAAGTTTCTCTTTGGTTTCCTTGGAAATGTTTTGAGTGATTGCGGATCGTGTAGGAGCATTCTGCATAAGTCATCAGGGAAGTCTCTGTCTGACAGTAGTTTTGGCCCTGGTGCTGTTGCTTTGAAGCCAATAGGATCTAGAAAGAATTCTGAGACTCTAGTTCTTTCTGCAAATCAAGGAGGGGGATCAACAGCCCTTGAATGTGACTCTGTGGATGAAGATGAGGATGATGGAACATCTGATGGTGAAGTAGCTAGCATAGATAAGGATGAGGAGGATGACACCAACAGCGAGAGGGCCCTTGCCTCAAAAGTATGCACTTTTACATCCAGCGGCAGCAATTTTATGGAACAACACTGGTACTTTTGTTATACTTGTGATCTGACTGTATCAAAAGGTTGTTGTTCTGTTTGTGCAAAAGTTTGTCATCGTGGCCACCGTGTTGTTTATTCTCGCTCCAGTCGGTTTTTTTGTGACTGTGGAGCAGGTGGCGTTCGGGGTAGCAATTGCCAGTGCTTGAAGCCTAGAAAATTCACTGGAGGTGATAGTGTGCCCATGCGTGGTGCTAGTAATTTTCAATCGTTCCTGCCCTTTACAGAGAATGCTGGTCAGTTGCCAGACAGCGATTCTGATCTGGATGAGGATCTGTCTTCGGATACAGACAATTCCCTCAGATTACCTATTTCAAGAGAGCTTCAAGATGAGGTCAAAGCATTGCTTGAAGAACTTGATGTTAGGAGTCGTGTGCTTCAACTATGCTCTTCATTGCTGCCTGCTATAACAAGCAAAAGAGAATCTAATCTTTCCAAAGAAAAGAAAGTAATTCTAGGCAAAGACAAGGTGCTTTCTTATGGTGTTGAGCTGTTGCAGTTGAAGAAGGCATATAAAGGTGGGTCACTTGACTTGAAGATAAAGGCTGATTATCCAAATGCCAAGGAGCTTCGATCACATTTGGTTAGTGGTTCTCTAGCCAAATCTTTGCTCAGTATCAGTAATCGAGGTCGACTTGCTGTTGGAGAAGGTGACAAAGTTGCTATATTTGATGTTGGGCAATTAATCGGACAAGCTACCATGGCACCTGTAACAGCAGACAAGACAAATGTTAAGCCTCTCTCAAGAAATGTTGTGCGCTTTGAAATTGTACATCTTACTTTCAATTCTGTAATTGAGAACTATCTTGCTGTAGCTGGGTATGAAGATTGCCAAGTTCTCACTTTAAATCCTCGTGGTGAAGTGACTGATCGTCTTGCTATTGAACTTGCTTTGCAAGGTGCACATATCAGAAGGATTGATTGGGTTCCAGGTTCTCAGGTTAAGTTGATGGTGGTGACTAACAGATTTATCAAGATATATGACCTCTCCCAGGATAACATCAGTCCTCTTCACTACTTCACATTGCATGATGATGTGATTGTTGATGCAACGCTTCTTATGGCTTCTCAGGGCAGGATGTTTCTGATTGTTCTTTCTGAAAGAGGGTGTTTGTTCAGGTTAGAGTTGGCCATGGAGGGGAATGTGGGGGCCACTCCACTGAATGAAATTATTCAGATGCAGGGCAGAGAAGTCAATGCGAAGGGATCATCATTGTATTTTTCTTCCACTTACAAGTTACTTTTTGTATCATACCAAAATGGCACTACTTTGATGGGCCGACTAAGCTCTGATGCAACATCTCTTTCCGAGATGTCTTTTGTATATGAAGAAGGACAGGATGGCAATATACAATCAGCAGGGGGTCTGCATCGATGGAGAGAGTTGCTTGTGGGAAGTGGGTTATTTGTTTGCTTCTCCAGTGTGAAATCAAATGCGGCACTGACTGTATCTGTTGGACCTCATGAATTACATGCACAGTGTATGAGACATGCTGTTAGCTCGACCTCACATTTAGTTGGTTTAGCTGCTTACAAGCCTCTATCAAAAGACAAGGTTCACTGTCTTGTTTTACATGATGATGGAAGCCTTCAGATATACTCCCACATTCCTGCAGGATCTGATGCTGGAGCAAGTCTGACTTCTGACAAGGTTAAAAAGTTGGGTGCAGGGATCCTCAATAAAGCTTATGCTGGGCTAAAACCTGAATTCCCACTTGACTTCTTTGAGAAAACATTTTGCATGACTGCTGATGTAAAAATTGGTGGCGATGCCATCAGAAATGGAGATTCTGAAGCTGCAAAGAATAGTTTGGCATCAGAGGATGGCTTTCTAGAGAGTCCCAGTCCTGCAGGATTTAAGGTATTGCTTAGGTTTTATAGTTGGTTTTATGTCCTTGTTTGTATAATGGTTGCTCCTTTCTGACTACTCTTTTAGTTTTGTTCTAAAAATGTTTCTAATTTATACCATGATTCCATGGGGAGAAATTACCAAGTTCGCTTGTAAATTTTGGGACTGTTTTATGGTATGATAGTGTTATTTTTGCTTAATGGTTCTGGGAGTTGATGGAGATTCTTTGGTATAGTTTTGCTGATTGCGTGCTAAAAAGAAATATTAACATTTGTTATTCAGTCATTGTGTATTTGGTCCGTAGTTTTCTAGTTTTGTGCTTCTAGGGTTATGTAACATACTATGTTTCTGATCTGATTTGATGCATGTGTGAGAGTCAATATTTAAATATTGTCATAACTCAAAAGTAGAAACACAGAAGTATAAATGATTTATCCTAGCTGCATTATGATCACTATGTGATTTTTCTTTTCTCAGATATCTATCTCCAACTCGAATCCTGATATCGTCATGGTTGGTTTGCGTGTGCATGTGGGTAACACTTCAGCAAGCCATATACCTTCTGATATAACCATTTTTCAGAGGGTAATTAAGTTTGATGAAGGCATGCGATCCTGGTATGATATTCCATTTACTGAAGCTGAATCACTCATTGCTGATGAAGAATTTGTAATATCTGTTGGCCCAACCTTCAATGGTACTGCACTACCCAGAATAGACTTTCTTGAAGTATATGGTCGATCTAAAGATGAATTTGGTTGGAAGGAGAAGTGGGATCAAGCTTTCGACATGGAAGCTCAAATGCTTGGTTCCAACTCATTGCATGGAGGATCTGGGAAAAATTGTCGGTCTATACAGGCTGCTTCTATTCATGAGCAGGTAGTAGCTGATGGTCTAAAGCTCTTGTCTAGGTTATATTCATTGTCTAGGTCCCAAGAAGATGATGTGAAAGTGGAGCTAAGTGAACTTGATTGTAAGTTGCTGTTGGAAACAATATTCGAAAGTGATAGGGAGCCTTTGTTACAAGCTGCTGCTTGCCGTGTTTTGCAGTCCGTTTTTCCCAAAAAAGATAGATATCACCAGGTAACTGGGTACACTACAATGTTGTATGGCTAGACATTGTTGACCAGTTTTTTTTAATTGAATCTGCTCGCACTTGTGCAAGTAGTTCTGCATGCAGATGCACACTTGTGTTCCATTCATTAACTGGTCCTTTTTTTTTTCTTAGGTCAAGGATGCTATGCGCCTTCATGGCGTGGTGAAATCAACATCTGTCTTATCTTCAAGGCTTGGGCTTGGTGGAACTACAGGAGGATGGCTAGTTGAAGAATTTACTGCTCAGATGCGAGCTGTATCTAAGATTGCATTGAATCGTCGTTCTAATTTAGCCCTCTTTCTAGAATCAAATGGTAATATTGCAAACCTCCGCTACACGTATCGTGTCTGGTCTTGTGTATAAGTGTGTTGTACTTGCTTCCTAATTATATTTTTCATTGGAAAATTCCATTTGGGTCACTGTGATGAACTAAAATCTTTAACTGAGAAGGATAAATATTTATTGGCGTGTAGAAGTTTTTGAAAGTTACATACAACTCAAAATTTTGCCAGGCCCTCCTGTAGGAAATATATGCAGGGAAGTGAAAGTATAACAACATATTCCATTACTAAGAGGGTGTTCAGGATATCAGTAATATCACTCTGTTTGTAGGATTCACATTTTATATGGATTTCATGACTCGCTATGTTCATCATTCTACACCTGCACACATGCAGCATTGCTGTTTCTGAGTTGCATTCACAGTCATATGGAACACAAAATCTGTGTTCTCCCCTGCCAAAATTTTGGTTTTCATTCTCCAAGATTTCTTACTTTCGTTTATTTTTGTTGGAAGGCGTTGTTGAATGATTATGTGTTCACTTGTTTCTATTTAATTATAATATTCTGTATTTAGATTATTGAAACAGCTTTTGCTTCTCTATTATATAGGTTCTGATGTGGTGGATGGACTAATGCAAGTACTGTGGGGAATCCTCGAGTTTGAGCAGCCTGACACCCAAACTATGAACAACATTGTGATAGCCTCTGTTGAACTTATTTATTGTTATGCTGAATGTCTGGCTTTGCACGGAAAGGACACAGTAGAGCTCTCTGTTGCTCCTGCTGTCATATTATTAAAGAAACTTTTATTCTCTCCTAATGAGGCTGTTCAAACTTCTAGCAGGTCATATTTACCCTTGTGTGTGTATGTGTTAATTTTTTTTTTTTCTTTTTTATGTTTATATCTCAGCATATTGATGTCTTTTTCTTGTTCAGTCTTGCTATATCGTCAAGATTCCTCCAGGTTCCATTTCCAAAGCAGACAATGTTGGCAACGGATGATGCTGTAGATACTGCTGTTTCTGCATCTGGGCTTGCTGAGGCAACTAGTGGAAATACACAAGTAATGATTGAAGAAGATTCTATCACCTCATCTGTTCAATATTGTTGTGATGGCTGCTCCACTGTCCCTATACTCCGACGGAGATGGCATTGTACTATTTGTCCTGATTTTGATCTATGTGAGGCTTGTTATCAAGTATTAGATGCAGATCGGCTTCCTCCACCCCATTCTAGAGATCATCCTATGACAGCTATTACAATTGAGGTGGAATCGTTAGTGGGAGATGGCAATGAAATTCACTTTTCCACTGATGATGTGAGTGAATCGAGTTTGATGCCTATTGCAGTGGATGTGAACATGCAAACTTCTACTCCGTCAATTCATATCTTGGAAACCAGCGAATCTGGAAATTTTTCCAGTTCAGTGACTGATGCAGTCTCAATTTCTGCTTCAAAACGAGCTATAAATTCCTTGCTTCTCTCTGAACTTCTGGAACAGTTGAAAGGATGGATGGAGACAACCTCTGGTGTTCATGCCATCCCTATCATGCAACTGTTCTATAGATTATCATCTGCTGTAGGTGGACCTTTCATAGACAGCTCCAAACCAGAAGCTTTAAATTTGGAGAAATTGATCCAGTGGTTTTTGAATGAAATTGATCTGAGTAAACCTTTTGTAGCAAAAAACCGTTCGTCTTTTGGGGAAGTTGCAATTCTTGTTTTTATGTTCTTCACTTTGATGCTCCGAAACTGGCACCAGCCTGGCAGTGATGGTTCTATTCCCAAACCAATTGGAAATCTAGACTCCCATGATAAGAACATTATCCAGGTCAGTTCAGCTGCTTCTCATTCTTCCTTGGATAGCCAAGATAAGAATGATTTCACTTCCCAACTTCTCCGTGCCTGCAGTTCACTTAGGAATCAAGCATTTGTTAATTATCTGATGGATATTCTGCAGCAGCTAGTCAATGTTTTTAAGTCTCCTGCTGCTACTTTTGAAACTTCACACGGTTTGAATTCTGGTTCTGGTTGTGGGGCTCTATTGACAGTTCGAAGAGATTTACCTGCGGGTAATTTCTCTCCATTTTTTTCAGATTCATATGTGAAAGCCCATCGAATTGATATTTTTATGGACTACCATAGGCTTTTATTGGAGAATACCTTCCGACTGGTGTACACTTTGGTAAGACCTGAAAAGCATGACAAGACTGGGGAGAAAGAAAAGGTGTACAAGATATCCTCTAGTAAGGATTTGAAGCTAGATGGATATCAGGATGTGCTCTGCAGTTACATCAATAATTCTCACACTACATTTGTAAGGAGATATGCACGGAGGCTTTTTCTGCATCTTTGTGGAAGTAAAACTCACTATTATAGTGTTCGGGACTCATGGCAGTTCTCTACTGAAATGAAGAAACTCTATAAACACATAAACAAATCTGGTGGTCTTCAAAATCCTGTGCCATACGAAAGAAGTGTAAAGATAGTGAAGTGCTTGTCTACTATGGCTGAGGTTGCTGCTGCACGGCCTCGAAATTGGCAGAAATATTGTCTGAAGCTTGGAGATGTTTTGCCTTTCCTGATGAATGGAGTTTTCTATTTTGGTGAAGAGTCTGTCATTCAGACTCTCAAACTTTTAAATTTGGCTTTTTATTCAGGAAAAGATATGACCATCCCTCATCAGAAAGTTGAAGTAGGGGACTCTGGAACAAGTTCAAAATCGAGTTCTCAGTCTCTGGAATCAAAGAAGAAGAAGAAAGGTGAAGAGGTAACTGAGTCTGGTTCTGAGAAATCTTATTTGGATATGGAGGCAGCAGTTGATATCTTTAATGATAAGGGTGGAGATGTTTTGAAGCATTTTGTTGACTGCTTTTTACTGGAATGGAATTCAAGTTCTGTTCGCACCGAGGCCAAGTGTGTTCTCTATGGTGCATGGCATCATGGGAAGCAGTCATTTAAGGAAATAATGTTACTGACCCTTCTTCAAAAAGTGAAAAGCCTGCCATTGTATGGTCAGAATATTGTTGAGTTCACTGAACTTGTTACTTTGTTACTTGGGAAAGCTCCTGAAAGTAGTTCAAAGCAGCAGAATTCTGAACTTGTGGATCGTTGCTTGACTCCTGATGTCATTAGTTGCATCTTTGAGACACTCCATTCTCAAAATGAGCTTATTGCTAATCATCCAAATTCTCGTATATACAATACATTGAGTGGTCTTGTGGAATTTGATGGTTACTATCTTGAAAGTGAGCCTTGTGTTGCTTGCAGCTCTCCTGAGGTGCCTTATAGTAAGATGAAGCTAGAAAGCTTGAAATCTGAGACAAAATTTACAGACAACCGCATCATAGTGAAATGTACGGGGAGTTACACCATCCAAACAGTGACTATGAATGTTCATGATGCGCGCAAATCCAAATCCGTGAAAGTCTTGAACCTTTACTACAACAACAGGCCTGTTGCTGATTTGTCAGAGTTGAAAAATAATTGGTCCTTGTGGAAGCGCGCAAAGAGCTGTCATCTTGCATTCAACCAAACTGAGCTCAAAGTCGAATTTCCTATTCCAATCACTGCTTGTAACTTCATGATTGAACTGGATTCTTTCTATGAAAATCTTCAGGCTTTATCACTTGAACCACTGCAATGCCCACGTTGCAGCAGACCTGTCACTGATAAACATGGAATTTGTAGTAATTGTCATGAGAATGCATATCAGTGCAGGCAATGTCGCAACATAAATTATGAGAATTTAGATTCTTTTCTGTGCAATGAGTGCGGGTTTAGCAAATATGGGCGTTTTGAGTTCAACTTTATGGCAAAGCCTAGTTTTACGTTTGACAACATGGAGAATGATGATGATATGAAGAGGGGTTTGACAGCCATAGAATCAGAATCAGAAAATGCTCATAGGAGATATCAGCAACTTTTGGGTTTCAAAAAGCCACTTCTCAAGATTGTATCAAGCATTGGTGAGAATGAAATGGATTCACAGCAGAAAGATTCTGTCCAGCAAATGATGGTCTCATTGCCCGGACCTTCATGTAAGATAAACCGAAAGATTGCTCTTTTGGGTGTCCTGTATGGTGAGAAGTGCAAAGCTGCTTTTGATTCTGTAAGCAAAAGTGTTCAGACACTTCAGGGCCTTCGTCGAGTTCTGATGAGTTATTTGCACCAGAAACATTCAGATGATGCCATTTCTGCTTCCAGATTTGTGGTTTCCCGGTCTCCAAATAATTGCTATGGTTGTGCAACTACCTTTGTGGCACAGTGTTTGGAGACTTTACAGGTGCTGTCAAAGCATCCTACCTCGAAGAAACAACTTGTTGCTTCTGGTATCTTGTCTGAGTTATTCGAAAATAATATTCATCAGGGTCCAAAAACTGCTCGTGTCCAAGCTAGGGCTGTACTCTGTGCTCTCTCGGAAGGTGATATAAATGCCATCACTGAATTGAACTGTTTAATACAGAAGAAAGTGATGTACTGCCTTGAACATCATCGCTCCATGGACATTGCTGTTGCCACTCGTGAAGAGCTGTTACTGCTTTCAGAAGTGTGTTCCTTGGCTGATGAGTTCTGGGAATCCAGATTACGTGTTGTTTTCCAGCTGCTATTTTCATCCATTAAATTGGGTGCCAAACATCCTGCAATAGCTGAGCATATTATTCTCCCATGTCTGAGAATCATATCTCAAGCATGCACTCCTCCTAAGCCGGATACATTAGAAAAAGAGCATACTATTGGAAAATCTGTCTCTGGTTCACAGCCGAAGGATGATAGCAGCCTAAATACATCTGGATCTTTGAGTGCTGTTGTCAGTGGTAGCAAGTCAGGAGCAGAACCTTTTGAAAAAAATTGGGATGCTTCTCACAAGTCACAGGATATTCAATTGCTGAGTTATACTGAATGGGAGAGGGGAGCATCTTATCTTGATTTTGTGAGAAGACAGTACAAAGTGTCTCAAGCAGTTAAAGGGGCTGGCCAGAGATCACGACCCCAGAGACTTGAATTTCTTACTCTCAAATATGCTCTCAGGTGGAGGCGGCATGCTTGTAAGACATCTAAGGGTGATTTGTCCACGTTTGAGCTTGGGTCCTGGGTCTCAGAACTTGTGTTGAGTGCTTGCTCTCAATCTATTAGGTCAGAGATGTGCATGCTTATAAGTTTACTTTGTGCCCAGAGTTCATCCAGGCGGTTTCGGTTATTGAACTTACTAATGGCGCTTCTTCCGGCAACCCTTTCTGCTGGAGAAAGTGCAGCGGAGTACTTTGAATTGCTTTTCAAGATGATTGATTCAGAAGATGCTCGTCTCTTCTTAACTGTACGTGGATGTTTAACTACAATTTGTAAACTGATTACCCAAGAAGTGGGCAACATTGAATCTCTAGAAAGGAGTCTGCGCATTGATATTTCCCAGGGATTCATTCTTCACAAGCTCATTGAGCTTCTTGGAAAATTTTTGGAGGTTCCCAACATAAGATCAAGGTAGGCTTGGTTGCATTGATATTGTTTGTGTAGTTTTTCCTTCATCTTTTTAACTAAGTTCACCTTGATGCCAGATTTATGCGAGACAATTTGCTGTCCGATATACTTGAGGCTCTTATTGTCATTCGTGGCTTAATAGTACAGAAGACAAAATTGATAAGTGATTGCAATCGGCTTCTGAATGATCTTTTAGACAGTCTTCTGCTTGAAAGCAGTGAAAATAAGCGGCAGTTCATCCGAGCTTGTATCTGTGGTCTACAGAACCATGGGAAGGAGAGAAAGGGACGGACTTGTTTGGTAAGAAGAAATTGACAAATGCTCTATTTTTTTAGTGCCGGTGATCTAGTATGTAGGTTAAATGAGTCTTTATATCTGCTTCTCGTATGCTTTTTTAAGATATATATGCTTTTACTATCCAATATTGCTGTCATTGGTGCCCTTTACTTTCTGTTCAGTGCTTAAGATGTACTCGAATTTACCATGCAATTATACTTCAGACTATTGAACAAAGAATTTTTAAAATAAGTTAGGCAGGTTGAGCTATATGGAGCATTTTGTTTGTAAAAATGATCTTTGTTTTCATTTTGAAAGAACTTTTGGTCAAATAATTATTGGGTTCGTAGTGTTTGTATTTTCTACTAAGTCCATACTTATCCTTCCCTCATCATTTTGAATTTCCAACTGCTAATGTGCACTGAAATCAATCTACCTGTGCAGTTTATTCTGGAACAGCTCTGCAATTTGATCTGCCCATCAAAACCAGAGTCTGTATATCTTTTGGTTTTAAATAAGGCTCACACACAGGAAGAGTTTATTAGGGGATCCATGACCAAGAATCCATATTCAAGTGCAGAAATTGGTCCTCTGATGCGTGATGTCAAAAATAAAATTTGCCATCAATTGGATTTGTTAGGCCTTCTCGAAGATGATTATGGCATGGAGCTGCTGGTAGCTGGGAATATCATCTCTCTTGATTTGAGCATTGCACAGGTTTATGAGCAAGTGTGGAAGAAGTCAACCAGCCAATCCTCCAGTGCAATGCCTAATTCTTCCTTGTTATCATCAAGTGGCATGACATCAGGGAGAGATTCACCACCTATGACAGTGACTTACAGACTTCAGGTTATATACCTTTCTAATCAATGATAACTCACATGAGGTTATTTGTTATTTGGGAGAAGTGTTGTTCCAATTGATGAGAAATTTTTTAAATAATGCATTTACTAACACATTACCTTCTCTGCTTCTCACCACAGACAGGATTACTTCCTTTTTCTCAAAGATAGGAAAATATAACTGGTTTAGTTAGAAAAGTGAATTTGTTTCTCATTGTTGATAATAAGGCATCAAATAAGAGCATATTAGAAATTAAGAGATCAACCATGCACCCAAGGTGAGAGGTGGACTATATTTTGGCATAGATGAAAAAGGAAAACCAACTTTGTTTTTATAAAGTTATATATTTTCATATTTAGATTGATTAAATGAACATATTCCCCTAACGCTTGGTTTCTAAATATTTTTGCTTGTGAAAATCTAATTGAATTATTATTAATACATTTTAGTTTTTCAGTCAAAAATATATATTTTAGTTTATTTGATTTTTTTTTCTCTTTTTTCAGTAGAGGTTCTCATTAATAATTTGATTGTAGCAAGATGTTGCCATTTTATCATTATTTTATTTCTTTCGAAACGAGTTTTGTTTGGATGGAGAATTAGTTGTAAATTCAATTTGCATCTGTGGACTTTCCAACTTTACCCTAGATTATTGTGTTTGATGTCTGTATTTTCTTTTTCACTTTCTGCAAGTTCAGTATGTAAGCATCTGTGTTATCAAGAAGATCATCCTTTTAATTATTGTCATTATTACTGTTTGTAGGGATTGGATGGCGAAGCTACTGAACCTATGATTAAGGAGTTGGAGGAAGATAGGGAGGAATCACAAGATCCAGAGATTGAGTTTGCAATAGCAGGTGCAGTTCGAGAATATGATGGGCTTGAAACTCTCTTGTGCATGATCCAGGTGAGCTTTTTAACTCATTTTGTTGTAAAACGTTTCATGGTTTTTTTTTAACAGTTGCCTTTTTGGTTTTTAGTTAAGTTTTTTAGGGTTCAAAATCTATGATTGAGATTGACTTCAATCCCAATTGAAACATTGGTGGAAAGGCATGCATATGCCATATATTTTTAGTATTTTAAACCAAATGAAGATAATGATAAGCGTCTTAAATTTTTTCTGTAGAAATTTTCTTTTGCTCTTGGTGCTTTTATACTTTGATGAATTCAGTTGTGGTTAGTGCTTCTGTGTAGTGATTGTAAAAGTTGTATTCTTTGATGGAAGTTTTTCTTTTTTCTCAAGTTAATTTTGCTTCAATCTTTTAACTGGCTTGTAGTTCATGAGTTATTGATTAGAATTTGTAACCCTTAACTCTTTTTTTATTGAATGTAAACCCTAACTTTACATTGAGCAAAGTAATCTATAATTACATGTCTTGAAACATCTTGTTTTGATTTGAATGTACAGCGTTTGCGAGATGATTTCAAGTCAAACCAGGAGCAGTTGGTTGCTGTTCTTAACCTCCTCATGCATTGCTGCAAGATAAGAGAGAATCGGAGGGCCCTGTTGAGGCTTGGAGCTTTAGGTCTTCTTCTTGAAACAGCAAGGCGTGCCTTCTCTGTGGATGCTATGGACCCTGCAGAAGGCATTCTTTTGATTGTTGAGAGTTTGACTTTAGAGGCAAATGAGAGTGATAATATTAGCACAACACATAGTGTTCTTACTGTGACTAATGAGGAAACTGGCACTGGAGAGCAGGCCAAAAAGATAGTTTTGATGTTCCTGGAAAGATTATGCAACCCTTCAGGTCTTAAAAAGTCAAACAAACAGCAGAGGAATACGGAGATGGTCGCCAGAATCTTGCCTTATCTCACATATGGTGAAACTGCAGCAATGGAAGCTCTTATTCAGCACTTCAACCCTTACTTACAAGACTGGGGAGAATTTGACCAGTTGCAGAAACATCATGAAGACAACCCAAAAGATGAGAATATTGCTAAGAAAGCAGCTGAGCAGAGGTTTACTGTGGAGAATTTTGTTAGAGTATCTGAATCGCTGAAGACGAGTTCATGTGGGGAACGATTGAAGGACATCATCCTAGAGAAAGGTATTACTGATGTTGCTGTCAAATATCTGAGGGACAGTTTTGCAGTTGCTGGACAGGCTGGGTTTAAATCCAGTGCAGAATGGTCGACAGGTTTGAAACTGCCATCTGTCCCACATATATTATCCATGCTGAGGGGATTGTCCATGGGGCATTTGGCCACTCAAACCTGTATTGATGAGGGAGGGATACTACCACTGCTTCATGCTCTCGAAGGTGTCCCTGGAGAAAATGAGATTGGTGCAAGGGCTGAAAACTTGTTGGATACGCTGTCTAATAAGGAGGGAAAGGGAGATGGGTTCCTGGAGGAAAAGGTGCAGAAGTTGCGTCATGCCACTAGGGATGAAATGCGGCGTCGAGCTTTGAGGAAGAGAGAGGAGTTACTACAGGTACTTAAGTTTCCATTTCATATCTATATTTCCCGGAAATTACTGCTTTTAGGAGTTTCACTCTGAAAATTTTAGTAGATTTTTTACCCTGTTATTAATCAATTTACGGATAGAGGAGATCCAGTGCTGAATGTCCGTTATTCTTCTTGTTAATTTTTGCAGCCAAGAGTATCACCTTATTTGGTTTCTTGATATTAGAGTGATTAAGTTACTTTGCTGTCTTTTCTGTTATCTGTAATAGGGACTTGGAATGCGACGAGAACTGGCTTCTGACGGTGGTGAGAGAATCATTGTTGCTCAGCCTATCCTAGAAGGTTTGGAAGATGTACAAGAAGAGGAAGATGGACTGGCATGCATGGTATGCCGAGAAGGGTACAGTTTAAGGCCTACTGACTTGCTGGGTGTTTACTCTTATAGCAAGCGGGTTAATCTGGGAGTGGGCACTTCAGGAAGTGCTCGTGGGGAGTGTGTTTACACCACTGTCAGTTATTTCAACATTATCCATTTTCAATGCCATCAAGAAGCGAAAAGAGCAGATGCTGCTCTCAGGAATCCGAAGAAAGAGTGGGAGGGTGCTACTCTCAGAAACAATGAATCCCTCTGCAATTCCTTATTCCCTGTTAGAGGTCCATCTGTTCCATTAGCGCAGTATATTCGCTATGTTGACCAGTATTGGGATAATCTCAATGCCCTTGGGCGTGCTGATGGGAGTCGGCTCCGGCTGCTGACTTATGACATTGTTCTGGTATAGAATTGTTTCTGATTGCATTTACCTAATTAATTTATCTTTTATTGCATATGTTCTTGGACAATGACTCATTTTGCCGCTGTCTTCTTGGCTATAGATGCTTGCTCGATTTGCAACAGGTGCATCATTCAGTGCAGAAAGCAGAGGTGGTGGAAGGGAAAGTAACTCACGGTTTCTACCTTTCATGATCCAAATGGCTCGTCACCTTCTTGAACAGGGAGGCCCAACCCAGCTCCGTAGCATGGCCAAGGCTGTGTCATCATACATAACTTCATCTTCATTGGAAACTAGACCTTCCACACCTGGATCACAGCCTTCTCCTGGAACTGAAGAAACTGTCCAATTTATGATGGTGAACTCACTTCTGTCAGAGTCCTATGAGTCATGGTTACAGCACCGTCGATCATTCCTACAACGTGGAATATACCACGCATATATGCAGCACACTCATGGCCGGTCCACAGCTAGGACATCATCACCTTCAACTGGCATGGTTAGAGTAGAATCAGGAGGTTCGATGAGGAGTTCCACAACAGAAACTGGTAGTACTGAAGACCTACTGTCGATTGTTCGACCTATGCTTGTTTACACGGGTTTGATTGAGCAGCTGCAGCACTTTTTCAAGGTTAAAAAATCACCAAACGTACCACCTGTAAAAGGAGAAGGAACTTCTATGGGATCAGAAGAAGATGAGGTGGAAGGTTGGGAGGTGGTAATGAAGGAACGGTTGTTAAATGTGAGAGAAATGGTGGGATTCTCCAAGGAATTGCTGTCATGGCTCGACGAAATGAATTCCGCATCTGATTTGCAGGAGGCTTTTGATATAATTGGCGTACTTGCTGATGTCTTATCCGGTGGGATTACTCAGTGCGAGGACTTTGCGCACGCAGCCATTAGTGCGGGGAAAGGCTAAAGGTTCAGACTAAAATAAGGAGCAGTGGTATGTGTTCATTAGAATGCCAGATTTGCCAATTTTGTGTCAATATATGCAGAAATTACCGAGTTGGGATATTCCCATGAACACAAAATGATGGGGGTTTTAACACCCCTAATATGATGATGTATTACGAATACAACGTTGAATACATTTTGCTCCTTTGTTATGAAATCATTTTTTTCTCCAAAAACACTTCTTTTTTTATTTTTGTGAATTAATGCTGCCTGACGTGAGATATGATGTCCAAGTTCTTAGCTCAGCCTGTTGTTCAAACTTATTTAATTCGCATGTCAATTGCAAACAAGATTCTTAGTAATGTGGTTGCATGAGCCAAAAATACGATAAATGTTACTGATAAAAATAGAACAAAATCACTTCCCAAAAATTATCTCCCTATTATTAAAAAGAAGGGACATTTCGGGTTAAATTTCTCCAGTTTCTGTGGCAAACAGATTACTTGCTCTGGATAGATTGACTGAAGCCCTTGACCAGTACTGGGCTTAGGGTCGACCATTTGATAGTCCCAAAAGACCAAAGGTAATTTATAGTATAATTCAAACAGAACTTGTAAGATTCCAGTTGTAGTTTCCTCACTAAATGGGTACTATATCTCCTTTCTTTTCCCTCTTCTATATTACACTCTAGACCTACCAGAACCCCTTAACAGTACAATTTTCTTTTTAAATCTTCTACAGATGATATAAATGAATCTTGGTTGGTGTGAGATATAAATGTGATTGAAAAAAAAAAAAGGTAAGACAGCCTGTGAAAAAGAATAGAAGGTGAAATTTGTGGAAGGAATTAGATGGGCATATATAGTAAGTAGTTTAAAAGACAGCTATTTATGTCACTGCCTGCCTCTGATTCAATATTTCATCTACTTCCCATTTCACATATCCAAAATAATAATAATAATAACAATAATAAAAAGACTAAATGTCTGTTCTTCCTTTCCCTATATTTTTTGTACTTCCATGATTGGATTCAGAATTCAATGAATACCCACTTATCATTACCCACAAACCCTTTAGGTTGGTGGGTGTGAAAATATTAATTCAAAGAATGTGTTCACATTGATTTCCTTGGAGGTGATTTTGTAAAGTAATTCTTGTACTGGATTTTTGGAATAAATGCTAATTTATGTATTATGGTTGTTTGGTATGAATGTTGATTCTTCTACGTTTTCTATACTCTCTTATGTGACACTTTTTCATTTTCATCCGTCCCAAATTATACAAAACTTTCTTGTCATAAAATTTATTTATTTCTAATATTTTCAATATATCCATATTTATTATGCATGATAATAAACAAAATACATCAATAGTTATCCAAAATCTATAAATATTTTATCAATCCAATACAAATTTAATTGAAAATTATAATAATATAATGTTCAACCACTTATATTAAGCAGTTAAATTAGAGTACATATTAGAAAAATTATAAGTAAAAATTACCCTTCAACTACCTTAACTATATTTTTTAAACCACGTAAAGGTTCAAAGTACTCTATCAAATTAAAGCAGAGGAAGTATTCCTGGCATTGAGCAATAAATAAGTTATATGAGTCATACACGGATTAATTGACGAGTCAGCTTGTGACATAATATATTTACAACACGAATTAAACGTCTATGATTCAACGAAATTTTCAAATATACACCCTAATATATTCGTAGGGAATATGATGTCAGATTCATTATTGAACAGACAAATGATTAATCCTATTGGGTGAATTTTCTTTTTTTTTTTTTTTGCTTTTTCTTCTGGAATTTGAATGACAAAAATCAGTCACGGGCTTTTGTCGGAATGCTCCGTTCCAAAATACTCTGATTTTTTTTATTAATAACTTCAGTCTATGATTGTTCATTTGTTCCTAATCTTCCCCATTTCAGATTTTCGTTATTTATAGAATTCAAACATTAAAAACAACACCTAAACCCTCATTTTAAAGAAAATGTTTAGTACCTAATTAAATTATAGATGTAAATTAACATTTTGCAGCAATTAGTTAATCTTTCTTGTAATAAAAGGTCTCGAGAATGTCTGTTATTATATTTAATTAAATTTACCTTTAATTATATTCAACACTTCCCCACTTGACAAGACTACCCATAATTTCTTTTAATATTGATGGTGGATCTAATGTCAATATGATTAGTTATGTAGGATACTTAACAAACCTCTACACCTAAACATCTACAACACTTAAGAACTCCATATTTTTCATCCAAAAAATTTAAAAACTTTGATAATTCTAATATTCCATATAAATATTTTTTATTGAGTATCTCATTGTCTTTTTCTTTAAATGTTTACACATTTTTTCTCCTCATTTCATTAAATATCCTCAACCAATCATTGGCATTTCTTCTCATTTTTATTAATCTCACGATCTCCTTTTTTCTCACTTTTATTACAATTTTATTCCTCTCTAGTCTCCATTTTTTATTTGCTATTTTTGTATTTTCTCACATTTCTTAGCACTTAGTTTCTTTTTTTTTTTTAATAATTAATTCTACAAAATTTTCAACACTTTTATGATTGAACCATCTTTGAAGAGAATTTTCAACTCCTTCAAACTTCAAGTATTACATATAATGAGTTTTTTTTTTTTTTTTTTTTTTTTTTTTTTCATTTTTAGGTCCGATTTGTTACATCATTTCAAATAGTGCATAAGATCAACTTGATTTGTTAAAAAGCCTACCAAGCTTATTAAAAAAAACAAGTGCGATAATATCTAATCACTTTTGCATTAATATTTAATAGTTTGAAAAGAACTTTCTCTATATTCCTTTACATTGAGTTTTTTTTTTAATATAAATTTCTAATTGAGGATTTTGTATAAGGAAAAAAATAAATTTCGGAATATATAGAAAAAAAAAACTTGAAGTATTTTTTATTATGTTATGATTTTTAAAATGCGTAATTGAGAAATTCACTTTATGTTTCTATATACGTTGAGCCGACGATGCTAATATTAGGTTGATATAATTAGTTATGTATGATCTTTATGCAACAAATAACAAACCTAAAACTGAAAATCTAGAATAAAACATGAAAAAACAAATATACTTGTGACTAGTGATGAAGTAGTTGAATTAATGAATTAGGTACATAAATATACAATACCATATTGAGAAATTGAACCTAATTCAAATTTTGTCTCGTAATTATAAAGTGATCTAATATATTTATAAGTAGCCAATATATATATCAATTGCAATGAAGATGCTGATACTAATAATGCTAAAGTTATAGCATATATGTGACGTAAACATTATATCATCAAAATCAAGATTCACGATGACAAAAAAAATACCACCTTCAAAGAAGAAACCAGTCAAAAAAGCTTTTGATTTTAGAGGAATATATATGTTAAAATGCAGCTAATTTGATAGAATCTCATCTAATTTAAATGCAGCTATTAACAGGTAATTACTTGTCCAAGATCCATCGGAAGTAATATAGAGACAAAATAACTTAAAAGAACAAAAATTTCTTAACAAATATAACAATAAAAATATACTAATAAATAGATTTGATGAAATTGAATGAGATTTAGAAGGAAAGGGTTACCAAATACTAAGATTTGGAATACATCTAGAGTCAAATAGTTTTTAAAGGCACTTATGGATGATGTTGAATTAATTGGAGGACACTCAGATTCAATTTTTACCAACTACTTCTGCGGAAAAAGATGATTAATTTTAAGTGTTTAGTACTCTCCCAACAATATTATTTTTGTCAATGATAGGGGTGGCTAAGCCTAAAATATTTTGTACTAATTACTTCTTGCGGTCTTTGGTGGAGGCGGATAAATTCAAGGTTGAAAAATTGTGGGTCTCTCATTGTGATTGTGAAATGACTTGTAATCATATTACTAGGATTTTTGCCATTCTCAATGTGCATTTAAAGCATAAAGATGTGCATAGTGATTTGCACCCTTCGTACTACCACGTTTTATGCCTTTATTTTTAAGGTTTTTTTTATTTTGTTTTTCTAATATTACTTTCACAAATATTTTCTTTTTTAATACTAAATTCCACTAATTTATTTTGTGTTTAATGTATAATTATCTATAATGTCTTATATGTTGGGCCCAAAGGCTCTATCCCGAAAAGGATGAATTGAGTTTTTTAAAAATTTTTTATTACTAAGACCTTTTAAGTGTTGATAATAGATAAGTAACGATTCAATAGCACTTAACAACAATATCACAATGTTATTTGTTCAATAACTAGCTAGTAATTTCTATTCCAAAAGAAAATTTAATTAGTCACAATTATCAACAGAGAGATTTACAAAGCTAGATATTGAAATGTCAAAATCACAATGTTGTCAACAACAGGATAATGGATATTATCAATAGCAAATTTTCAATAATTAAGAATTATCAGCAGATCAATAGATGAAACAATTTAATGTTGGATTTCTGACTAGAAGTATTGACTAATACTCTCTGCAGTCAATCTTCCAACACTAACTTTGCAAACACAATCAAGCACAATAGTATATAGATGATTTTTAGAAGTAGTATTCAAGTATTGAAAGCAGTGAGCATAGAGTAGAGTTTAGAAAATCAAACACAACAGATTTATAGAGGTTCGGCTTTCTGCCTACTCCTCTCCTCAAGGTACCCTCTTTTGAGAAATTTCAATACACTATGAATTCCTTTCAATGAGTAGAATTCAATATTTCTTACAACTTAATGTTATCTTTCACTTGCTAAGTACCTTTCTTTCAAGTTTAGATGTACACTAAGTTTCACTACTTTTCCATAAGTAACTCACAATACACTGAGTTTTGAATGGGAGATGATTTTACACTTTGAAGAAAGATTACAGAATTGATAAACTCACGTTTCTTTTAAGACACTTTCTTCTTAGTTCTTTTATTAAATCTTCAATGAGCACCAAGCTTCAATTTATAGGCAAGATGAAGAATATGAACGTTCAAAGATGAGATCTGATCATTTAGAGATGAAATCTTGTCGTTAGAAATGAAATTTGGCCGTTAGATTCATTCTTCAAAATTTCCATTTTAGGCAGTGGTCTTTAAGACAATTTTGGCTACTAACAGAAGTCCTTTGAATTTTTTTGTGTTGATAACACATACTGTCAAGCAGGACGTTGACCAGTTTGCATTTCTAAGAAAGAGTTTTTTTCATCGTTAAGCGAGATATTGCTAACATTACCAAAAATGGTAAAGATCTTTCCTTTTAGTGCTAACAGTTTCCTTGAGTAACGTACGTAGACTTTTTTTTGTTTTCTCAAAAACTTAGAGACTTGTAAGACCTTGGTATTGATTAACTTTTTCCAATAATGGTAAAAACTACTTTTTACGCATTTTGAATTTAACAACATTTACCGCACAAATTATGATGTTAATAAATGTTATTCTTTTTTATGCATGATCACTATATAAATTATTTTATATTTTCTTATCTTAGATCACAATTTCCAATTTGTTTACTTTTTCATTTTATTTTTCTAATTATTTTTGTTATTATTAGGGCTTCAACATTTCTTTATATATATATATATATATATATATATATATTACGATATAGTCTCTTATATCGTTATTTTTTTTTTTAATATATTTTCTTTTCATTCTCTCAAGTTTATGGACGTATTTAGAAGATTTTAAGTGATGGAACTTAATTACAAACTCAGTGAAATCTTTTTGATGTTCTTAGATTTTAATAATAATATTAATAAAAAAAATTTTTTGACTACCTTATTAAAAAGATATAAATATAAAGTCTAAGAACATTCTAACTTTTACATTAGTTGTTTTATTTTTATTTTTATTTTATTTTATTTTATTTTTATCAATGAGTACATTTTTATATTAGAAAATGAACAATTACGTGATTTGACAGTTTTTTTTCACGAGTCTAATAAAACCTTTAAATAAATATCTCCAACAACAAAAGGAAATTCGGTTGGAACAAATTTCAAAATTGGCAAATAATGATACGAATGGATCATTTAGTTTTATGTAGCTTTCTATCAAAAATAAAATAAAATGCGTAGCTTACTGAAATTGTATAAATACACAGTAGAAACCAACTCCCATCACTTTTGTTTTGCTGCCTCTATGTGCTCCTATCACTACTTAGATGTTATTTTACAAAGGTATAACATATCCATCGTATAACCATGACAAAAGCATTTTCATGCCAAACTAAAATAGTATTATATAAAAATATTAATTTGAAAATTCACTAACTTTTGGTTAGAATTCTTTTTCATTCAACAATGTATCAATTTTGAGTCTTCTTTTTTTTTTTTCTAAAGAAAAATGAGTGAAATATTATTACAACTCAGCAAGATGAACAACAAAAAATGACAGAAATAAAAATTATTCTCCAAAAGAAGCATATGAATTACAAGTCCTAGCAAGGCAATGTACAAATCCATTTATATTCTTACCAACAAGAGAGAAATGACAACTCTATGAACTCATATGAGAAAATCATCAAATCGAATTAAATTGTGAATTGTTTCTATGAGCTTATATACAACATAGTAACCAATCAGAAATTAACAAAACTAATTCTGTTGAGAAACATAATTTCTCCCGCCAAAACTGCTATAGCCCTATCCTCTGCCACGTGTTAATCCTGATGCTCCCCCCCCCCCCCTAAAGATGGAGCAAGGGAAACAAAGCCCATCTTGGACAAGGCTGGAAGCATATGAGCAGAACTAAAAGGTTCGGTAAACAAGTCTGCTAATTGAGCAAAAGCATGAACATAGACTGGATTAAGAAACCCTGCTGCAATATGATCTCAAATCACATGACAGTCGATCTCCACGTGTTTTATCTTCTCATGCGACACATGATTGTTAGCTATAGCTATTGCAAATTGTGAATCGCAATGCAATTGAATTGTTGTCTAAAAAGAAACCTGGAAATCTTGCAATAAGTAACTAATCCACTTTAACTCACAACTTGTGGTAGCCATACTCCTGTACTTAGATTCTGCAGACGATCGACTCATAGTCAACTGCTTTTTTGTTTTCCAAAAAATAAGAGAAGTGCCCAACGAAACACAATAACGTGTGAGTGATCACCACGTGTCTCTACACTTGCCCCAATCCGCATCACAATATGCAAAAATGGAGCTAAGATCTGTAGAACTAGAATAAAACAACCCTACATTGATAGGCCCCTTCAAGTACTTGAGTACATGCATTGCTGCCTACAAATGATGATGATAAGGGTGCTGCATGAATTAACTGAGTTGATTGGTAGTATAACCAATATCAAGACTAGAAAATCCTAAATAAAGCAATCGACCAATCATACTTCGATAAACAGCTGGATCAGCCAATTATTCACCAGGATCTGTAAGAATGAGACCCTGAACCATAGGAGAGGAAACGGCTGTTGCATTTGACAAACCAACATCATCTAACAAGTCTTTGATGTATTTAGAATGAGTTAACAAAATACTAGAAGCTGTTTTTGTCAACTTTATGCCTAAAAAATATTTTGCCTTGCCCAAATTCTTGATAGTAAATAGAGAGAGTAGATGAGATTTAAAGCCTGAATCTGATCATCATTTAACCCTATAACAAGAATGTCATCTACATATATCAATAATGTAAGAAAAAAACCTTTCTCTCTGTTTTGTAAGATGAGTAAACAGTGAACATTCTTAGAATGCGCAAAACCATAGTCAATAAGCTTTGAAGAAGGCTCATTGTGCCATTGTCCACCAGCCAGCTTGAGCCCATATAAAGATTTAATAAGTTTGCAGCAATATCCAGAAGGAACTTTGTCATACCCTAATGGTGCCTTCTAATATATGTCTTCATCTAACATGCCGTGTAAATAGGCATTATTAACATCAATTTGCTGAATATTCCACCCCTTAGATGCACCCATTGCTAAGAACATTCGAAGAGTCACAATCCTTGCTAATGGACTGAAACTATCATGATAATCAACCCTAAAAACTTGGTTGTACCCTTTGGAAACAAGTCTTGCCTTATATCGTTCAACATCTCTATTACTTTTGTACTTAACCCAATAAACCCATTTGTGTCGAGTGGTTTTACATGAGCTGGTTGAGGGACAATATCCCATGTGTTGTTGTATTTAAAGGCCTGTAACTCCACCTTCATCACACTAACCCAATGTGCATCTTGACTAGCTTCTTTGAAATGCTTGGGTTCTTTAATTTGTTGAATTTGAGAAAGAAAAGCCTGCTAAGAAGGCAACAAACGCAACACAGAAGCACTGTGAGCAATAAAATCCTTCCTCTAACCTGTCGAGTTGACTGGCGAACAACAGGTAACTTCCTTGGAAACTACATCAGTATTGACTGAAGAAGAATCAGCAAGAGAAATACCAATCCTCTGTTCCTAGAAAGGAAAACTAGTCTTTATAAAATGGACATCTCTGTTGAAAATTAATCTTCATGTCCTATAAATCCAACACTTTATATCCCTTTTTCCCTAAAACAAATCCTAAAAATATTCCAGGAAAAGCCCTTGGTGAAAATTTATCTTTACCAGGTAAATTATTTGAGTAAAAAAAACCACATCCAAAAATATGAAACTGATTGTAATCAGGGTGCACCTTATACCAATATTCATGAGGAGTCTGCCAACCCAACATTCTCACAAGTAAAACATTAATAATTGAGGCTGCCATCATCATTATTTCACCCCAAAACTGAACTGGTAAGGAAGATTGATACAAAACTGATCGAGCTACCTCTAATAAATGTCGATGCTTCCTTTCGACAACCCTATTCTGTTGAGGAGTATAAACACATGAAGTTTGATGCAAAATACCTTTAGATTGACATAAATGTTGACAATTAACATTGATAAATTCTGTGTCGTTGTCACTTCTAATAGTCCTCACCTTAGTAGACCTCTTCTTAGTAGAAAACTGACATTGAACCACAACAATAAAATTCTCCAAAGCATGACAAACTTATGCTTACTATGTAGCAAAATAATCCATGTATATCTAGTGTAATCATCCACTAGAGTGAGAAAAGAAGGAATCTTATAAGGACCCCATAGATCAATATGTAACAATTCAAAAGCGGTTCACTTCTAATAAAAAGAAATCTGTGTTTCTTAGCATTAGGGCACACAGTACAACAATACGAATTACACTTCAATGTAATGTCATTTAGATGACTCAATACATCAAAAGAAGCATGACCAAGCCTTCTATGCCAAATATCAGTTTCGACAGATACATTCACAGAAGAAAACAAACAAAACTGCTTCACTTTATTGATAACCTCTACTGAAAAGGACTACTAATTAAGCAAATAAAGTCCATCCACTTGGCATCCCACAACAACGATATCATGAGTATTTTTATCTTGCAGATAACAATAATACTCATGAAATACAACCTCAATAACTGACCAACAGACAAGAGGTTATATTTAAAATTGGGTACTAACAAGACATTTGTCAGCTGCAATTTATTTGATAAAACAACAGTACTGACACTACTAATCTTTTGCAATGTACCATCAAGTAAAGCAACTATTTATTTAACAGACACAGATTTCTGATGAATAAGATTCTCAGTCACTGAAATCATGTGGGATGTTGCACCACTATCTATTATCCAACATGTAATATTGGCAAGATTAATATCAGACTTACCATAAAAACCCGTGAATGCAGTAAAATCTGGATTCTGCAATGGCGAATCAGTAACAACTACCTTGCCCTTCATCATCTTATACACTTCTTGAATATATAGTTGAGATCCTCGTTTGATTCTTCTTCGTCATATCCACTTGCATCTTGCATTTTTAAAGAACTTCCAGAGACAACATTAGCTCTATTGGTATGGAAAGGCTGCTTACCCTTTGCAATCTTCTTTAACTTTGGGTGCACATCTAGGTAACAAATAAGCTTGAAACAAGTGGCCCTCATATGACCAGTTGAATCATAATTATCATAGTATAAATCCTCCTTGGATTCTGAACTAAAATGATTAGGCCTTGAACCATAGGATTGCTATCCAAAAGAATAGCATGCATTCTTAGGATTATTCTTAGCTAAACTAGCAAGTTCTGTAGTATGAATCATAAAAATCTCTTATTGTTTCTTAACCTTTAAAAGCATTGAATAAGCTTTGTTAATACCAGGTAAGGGATCCATTAACAACACCTGATTCTTCACATGTTCATAGGAGTTATTTAATCCCATAAGAAATTGAATTAACTTCTTTTCTTTAATAGAATCAGCAATTCGTTGAAAAGCATTACACAGTTCTTTGAGATACCATAATGACAACTTGGAACAGGTGTTAAAAAACTCAATTCATTCCATAATTTCCTCAATTTTGTATAATATTGCAAAATTGAAGAGTAACCTTTAGTCAACAAGCTGATTTCTCTCTGAATCTTGTATAGCAAAGGTCCATTGCTAGTTCTAAGCCGATGCTCTAACTCCTTCCATAATTCTTTAGAAGTAGAAACATACTAAAACCCCTTAGCAATTTCCCTCTCCATGCTATTGATAAGCCAAGCTGTAACCAAGCTATCTTTCTTAAGCCATAACGAATACGCTGGATATCGTTCCTATGGTACTTCTACATCTTTCAGTACCAAACCACTCTTCTCTTTCATATTCAAAGCTCGAATAATTGCACGACGCAAGGGAATGTAATTGTTGTTGTTCAACTGGAAATTAATGATAGAAATTCTTGGATTATCATTGTTTTGGGTTATTTGATGCTCCATTTAATGATGAACTTCTAGATCTGATTCTTGACGATGAACAAAAGCTCTTTGATCTGCAGTTTCTTCTTCATTTCCTATTGAATTCTCTCCAGTAATTTCTTCATCTGTAAAGTGCACATTAGAAGCTATTTCTCAAACTCTCTGTTTTCGTCTCACCATAGCTTCAACTTAAATGCTCTGATACCATATGAACTCATATAAGAAAAAAATCAAATCGAATTAAATTTTGAATTGTTTCTATGAGCTTATATACAACAATAGTAACCAATCAGAAATTAACAAAACTAATTCTGTTGAGAAATAGAATTTCTCTCGCTAAACTTTCTGCCAAAACCGCTATAGCCCTATCCTTTGCCACGTGTTAATCCTGATGCTTCATAAACTCTAAAAATCTAGAGCTAGCATTTTGCAATCGTTAAGAACTTCTCCAAAATATGGTGTAGATACTAGATAGTAATAGCTTTGAAAACAATTGTGCAATCTAACTTCACAATGACCTGGTGAATGATAAATTCTTTATCCACGATAGAGCTTCCTAGCATGAAAGAGCCTTCTCCGAAACTGCTTCTTCCACATAAGGGAGATGGCCATTCCTTGCACCTTGAAAAGCTTCTAAAGCATCTCTAATAATGTGACAAAACTAATTCTGTAGAGAAAGTTGTTGAAGTAATTAAACAAAAAAGAGTCGAAATACGTTGTTTATTTTCATTGTAAATACCAATGAAGTATAAACAATAACTCCAACAATATCTTCCGCTGGTAAAATTAAACAGACGAAATAAACATGATTTAATTTTTTTAATAGGATAAAAAAAATAATTAATGAAATTATTGGATAAATGGGTTGTTTTTACTTTTCTAGGATTGTTCACTTCCAAGAAAGATACTTGTAACCAAAAAAAAATAAAAAATAAAAAGTTACTATAAAGAAGATTGCATATCAGAACAAAAAAATAAAATTAAAATGAATTTTCTTTTCTTTTTTATTTTTTTATTTTTTTAATAATGGTAAAATTTCTACCTTTTACTTGGAAGTAAAAAATAATTTAACAATCAACACAACACTCACGCCTTAATTACAGGAGCGCTCTCTCTCTCTCTCTCTCTCTCTCTCTCTCTTAAACTTCAGTCCTTAAAACGTTGGCTCTCTTCTAATTATCCCACTTCTCTCTCTCTCTCTCTCTCTCTCTCTCTCTCTCCCTGCAATCCGGCAAGTTTTCTGGCGAAACTCGCCGGAACCTCGTCGGGAACTTAGTACCAGTTTCTTTTATTTTCAAACGTATTTTTTTCACAGTTTTACTCATTGCATTCCATTGAGTATGTTTTTATATTGACTCTGAGCTAGTTCGATACCAATTGAATCTGAAACTGGGATTTCTTCTGTCAAGATTCGTTGCTTATTATTCCTCATTTTCGCTTAAATATTCTTTAACTAATTGTTTTTGGAGCTGCATAAGGTGACAGGATTAGGTGTTTTTGGAGATTAAAGTAATGAGAATATGAAGCTGTTGTGTCGATTATTTTAATTGCACAAATTTTACAGAATCAATGAAGGTTTTTAGAATCCCTAGGAGTTGTTAATTATCTTATTCAAGTTTAAAGAATCCTCTTGTCTCTTGTAGAGATAGCATTATTAAATTAATTAATCCTTTCGAAGCTGCACTAAATTTTTGGTACAACAAATCAAGTGGGGGGGTGTTCTGTTGCTTAAATCTGTGTTTGTTGAAGTGGATTTGTTAATTGGGAGGAAAAGAAATGTTGAAAAGTTGTAAGCCAGAAAACTCTGTTAAAGAGTGGCAGGTGAAAGTGAAGCTCTTGGGAGATGGAAAGGTCGAGCATTTGAAGCATTCAATGGTTTCTAGGTCTCCAATGAAGCTTTGGGTTTTAAGGGCAATTACCACTGCTTTGCTGTGGACTTGTGTGATTCAATTGGTGGCATTAGGAGAATTCTGGGGACCTAGATTATTGAAGGGTTGGCCTTCTTGTTTCAATCATCCTGATCTTGAGATGTCTTCTGTTCCTGCCAAAGTTGTTCTTCCTCCAAAGAGTAAGTTCTTTTACCCCCTTCTTTTTTTTTTTTTTTGGTTTCATTTTTTTTTTTTTATTGTCAAGGAGTAATTGGATTAGACTAAGTAATTGACAGTTTCAAATTCACTTTAGGTTTGCTTATTTTCATACTAAAGAATTCTGCTATCAGAATTCTCCCTGCCTGTCTTCTTCGTTTTTATAAGCTGATGTCATTATTATTGTAACATGTATGGTTTCATTTTTGTCTCCCTTTAGTATTGTTTAGGTATCATTTTTGCTTCTGATTCACATCTTCGTTGATTAATCTGTGTTGAAATAATATATTCTGTTCTTGATTTGGTAACTTCTGCCGGCTTTGCAGGGGTTTACAAGAATAATGGGTATCTTGTGGTATCTTGCAATGGAGGACTCAATCAAATGCGAGCAGCGGTAACTGACACTGAAGTTTCTCCAGTTCTGTGTTTTTTGTTGTTATATGTCGATATGCGTGATTAATTGTTACTTCTAATGATGCAGATATGTGACATGGTTGCTATTGCAAGACATCTAAATGTAACTCTTATTGTTCCAGAGTTAGACAAAACCTCATTTTGGAATGACCCGAGGTATGCTACTTTATCTTAATCAAGAGTCTCATCAAACTTCATCTAATGCCCCAATTTAATTGAGAAGAGTCCTCATTGAGTCTGGTCAATTCTTGAATTATGCAGTGAGTTCCAAGACATATTTGATGTTGATCATTTCATCACATCCTTGAGAAATGAGGTCCGGATTTTGAAAGAGCTACCGCCTAGGATCAAAAGACGAGTTGAAATGGGAATGTTCTATTCATTAGCACCGATTAGTTGGTCAAACATATCTTACTACCTTCATCAGGTTAGTTCGCTGCAATTGTTTATACTTTTTGCCCTACCTTCATGCGATGTATCTTGGACTAATGCAACTAATTTACTGAAGTGTTTGCCAACAGATTCTTCCTCTGGTACAGAAGTACAAAGTTGTACATTTGAATAAAACCGATTCTCGCCTTGCCAACAATGGTTTACCCCTTCAAATTCAGAAGTTACGCTGCCGTGTAAATTTCAATGCTCTGAGATTTACATCACAGATAGAGGAATTGGGTAGACGGGTTGTACGGATCTTAAGGGAGAAAGGCCCTTTCCTGGTTCTTCATCTTAGATATGAAATGGATATGTTGGCTTTCTCTGGATGCACCCAAGGTTGCAACATTCAGGAGGTTGAGGAACTGACAAGAATGAGGTAAATTCTCCCTTTATTACTTTGATTAATACAACCTACTTCCAACATAGTTGACTTAGCATGTATCATAATGGCATTAGGTATGCTTATCCCTGGTGGAAGGAAAAAGTCATAAATTCTGACATGAAAAGGAAAGAAGGATTGTGTCCATTGACACCTGAAGAAATTGCTCTTGTATTAAGTGCATTGGGTATTGATCATAATGTTCAAATATATATTGCTTCTGGAGAAATATACGGCGGAGAAAAAAGAATGAAGACTTTGGCAGCAACCTTCCCTAATTTGGTAACTAAACAGAACAGCAACCACCCTTCTACATTTGCTTATAGGAATGAATGACAAAGTAACTTTTTCTGTACCATGAAACAGGTGAGCAAAGAGACTTTGCTGGGACCATCAGACTTGAAATTTTTCCAGAACCATTCATCCCAAATGGCAGCTCTGGATTACCTTGTCGCCCTAGAGGGTGACATATTCATTCCTACATATGATGGCAACATGGCTAAAGTTGTCGAAGGCCACCGTAGGTAATGCACTTTTGCTGGATTTGAGATATGCATTTTTTATGTGTCAGTACTTGATTGTTGTCACTGTTAAAAGCAAACTAAATATCTTGCTTTCGAGTTCGTTTCTTCGAGTATGCAATAGACTACTGATAAACCTCGAACTAGTTAGGAGTTAAAAAAATTTGTAGCATTGATTTTTCTTACGAAAATGGAAAGCATCAATTTGAGATGATAATCTTGTATTTGAATGAAATTCAGATTCCTAGGATTCAAGAAGACAATTTCATTGGAGAGAAAGCTACTAGTTGGTTTAATAGATGAATACAGCAAGCGATCATTAAGCTGGGATGATTTCACTGCAACTGTGAAGGAAGTTCATGCAGATCGTATGGGGAGTCCAAAGGCACGAGCAGTGATTTCAGATAAACCAAAGGAAGAAGATTATTTCTATGCTAATCCACATGAATGTTTGCAGCTATTAGATGAATCCTTGAGTAGCATATGAAAATTAATCATGCTTATCAGATGATCATCCTTAACTCTCTATATAATACAGGCCTGATTTAATCACATGGACCCTTCCTACAGAGCATGTCAACTCTGTTTCTCTTCTGTTCTTCAGCAGCATCACCAGAATATTTTATAACTTAATTCAATCTTGTTTCTTTTTTTCTTTTTTTTTTTTTTTTCTTTTAAAAAAAAAAAAAAAAAAACCAGATCATGTATAGAGTGGGGAAAATATAGAAATGTGGAGGAGTTAGGTAGATTGTAAAGAAGGATAATGGAAAATTTTTGGGATGAGGAGACTTGACTTTGTTGGGATTTGCAATCCTTCTTCTCTTGATTTATGAATTTTTAGCATTAAATGTTTTTACTGAACATCTACATTTATGTCATTTTCTGTTCCATGAATACTTATGATTTACTATGGGGGATGTATTTTAGTAAAATTATTCAATAGATTCTTAAAAAAAAAAAAAAATTTGTAGAATTTCCACCTAGATGGACATTCTTACTCTGATTTTACATATTCTCGCAATTAAATATTTATTTGGTCAAATGGAGTGAATGCATTGTAAAATATATTATTCACATTTTCTTATAAGCTTAATAATAAATATTTTTTCTTTCAATCCAGATAATTGAGTGTTATCACTTAAATTTCATAATAAGGGTTTGATCAAATAAAGTGGATGTTTAACATAGAATATATGTAAAATCTGGAGTAAATATGTTATAGTATGGTCATAACACAAAACACAAGATTGTTTTAAAACCTACCATATACATTAATGTACTTGGTCAAATTTTACAAATTCAAATTATTTTTTTGAAGTATTCTTTCATAGATAAACAACAGATTATGGCATTAAAACAGAATTCAATTAAATATTACTAAATATAGGTGGTAGTTGCATCTACAAGACAACTAAAGAGCAACCATTAATCATTATTAATATTTTTCCAAATCATGTTGTGTGGCTAATCCATGAAGGCATAATTATTCCAAGAGATTACAGCATGTATTTCTTACTTGTATAATATTATCGTATGAAAACTCAATTAGAAAAGCCTTTCACAAGAGTGACACATCGGCATTTGCTTATATGTCAATCACATTTTTTATTTATTTATGTAATTATACATTCTCTTTAATTTAATTCAATAATTTCCTCATCAAATTCCTTGGATTAACGTCCTTCAATTTTAATTTTTTCATTTTATTGGTTATATAATCCTTTAATCCTCTACTATTAGTTACCATTATGAGCTTTCATATAAAATTCATTTCACCCTTTTGTTTTTCAATCAACATTTCTGGAGCAATTCCTCCAGGAATTAGGAACAAACTATTCCAGGTAATAGATTTATTTATTATTATTATTATTTTTTTTTTTTTACTTTCCTTCATTAATTAATGAAAAGTTTTCTTATTTCTCTAATTTAGCTTTTGCAACTGGGTTAGTAGCATATTAGTTTTTTCTTTTACTTCAATCTTTTTAATACATTTTCTAAGTTGGTATGAATTTTTTCAACTAAATTGGAGGAAACTCAAATTGATACACGACAAAAACCCTGAAACATAACGAAACAAAAATGCCAATAGAAAAAAAAAAAAAAAACCCCTCTCCACGTACCTAGCTAATTTATGAGTTGCGTGATTTGCTTCAGGTGCAGCAAATAAGAACTTGATATAAACAAGGGAAGCAACAACTTCAAAAATCTCCTATTCTCATAGATTTGCTAATGCAAAACTTATTTCAAAGATTATGTTCTCTCATAATTTTTAGACTATAAATTACATGTTCTTTATTCTTTTAGACTGGTGATAATTATACCGAATATCAAAATGATCCCTTAGAATATTATATATAATTTCAATTTATTTGGTAAAGATTAGTTGCTATTTATCAAATCTTTAATTGGATAGTAATAGATTGACATGTGAAATTTTAAAATATATTTTTATATAAAAATATTAACAAAAAATACTATTACTTATTTTAGTCATTAATAATTATTAAATTAATACAATTGAGCATTGTCAAAATATTGTTCTTAAGTTTATACATGGTATTCCATTTTCATTAATTAAACAAATATAATATCAGTTCTTATTAATTTTAGTTACCACAAAGAATCCATGCTTTTAAAAAAATTTCCCATACCAAGTAAATAAATTATCACATTCTCTCTAATTTATGAAAGAATTTAAGAGGTGGAATAAAAAATTCACTCAAACTTACATATAAAAAAGTATGTATAAAGTTGTCTCTAAAGGTTTCCGAAAATGATCGAAAAAAATTTATAGTATTTAGTTTATAATTAAATGGTAAAGTTTATTCTATTAATCTTAAAAAGCAATCCCAAGAGTATTTAATTCCATTCTCAACATTAAAAAAAAAAAAAAGAAGAAGATTACCTAAAATGCTCTGAAAAGGATAAATAAATATTAAATATTTTTTTATTCAGTTATAAAGTTATAGCTCAAATCCCAATGTGGATGATGCTTAAAGGTCATCAGAATTAAACTCTGAAAAAGAAAAGAAAATAGAGATCAAGGTAATAATGATTAATGAGTGAGAGATCCAAGGAAATTTGAGGTAAATAAAATGAAATAAATTAGTGGGTGATCCAAGAAATCCATCATTGGAAAAAATAAATAGGGTGTGGTCAATATGGCTTGTGAATTGCATTTCGTATTGCTACCCAAAATTAAATTCCAAATTCCAATAGAGAAGAGAAAGAGAAAGTGGCGTATTACTCAGGCACCTCTAACTTATCTTTCGGACCACACAACCCAACCATCCATTTTCCATAGTGGCTTTGCTATTTCAATTTCAAACCCCTCTTTACAATAACTATACTTCATACAATAACGTTGCTAATTCCTAACACATAAATAGTATGATTAAATGTCAAATTGTCACCTAGAACCGATCTCTTAACAAATAATAAAGAATAAAGTAAAGTAACTCATATTAACTAAATTGGTGAATTTACATAATACAAGTGGAGACTATATATAAGGCTTTAAGTACAACGGATACAAGAGTATAATTACAAGATAACCTCCAATCACTTAACTAATACTTAATTAACAATATATTATTAACACCTCTCTCATATTGGGAAGATGGAGATCTAAAATCTCTAACCTTTAAAGAAAAAAACAAATGCTGGAGCATGAAAAGCCTTTGTAAAATAATCAGCTAATTGATTTTCAATAGTAACAGGTAGCAACTGAATCTTGCCGATTTAAACTTTTTCACATACAAAGTGGCAGTCAATTTTTATATGTTTTGTGTGTTCGTGAAAAACTTCATTCTTGGCAATTTGAATTGCAGACAGATTATCACAAAATAAAACAGCAAGAGCTAAATGCGAAACATGAAAATCTTGAAGTAAGTACAGTAGCCATTCTAATTCAGAGGCAGTTACAGCTAATGCTTTGTATTCTGCCTCAGAGCTTGATTGACTAACTATGCTCTGCTTTTTCTCTTTCCATGATATAAGTGAGTCACCAAGAAACACATAGAATCCAGTAATTGATTTTTGGGTTTCTGTGCAATTTTCCTAGTCCGAAGCAAAGAAAGCTTTGAGTTGTATCTGTGAATTTGCTAGTAAAAACATGCCTTGTGCTAGATGCAGTTTTAAGTATCTTAAAACTCTATATGCAACTATTAAATGCTGCTCTATAGGCTTATATAAGCTTTGAGATAGTTGTTGAACTACAAATGATTTTTCTGGCTTGGTACAATAACTTTCCCACTAACTTTCTATAACCTGTAACTTCTGATAATAATAGGGAGGTCTGAAAATCTATATAGTCTACTGAAATAGGAGTAAAGCATGGTTTGGCTTGTAGAAAACCCTCTTTAGCTAATAACTCTAAAGTGTATTGTCGTTGGCTCAAATGTATCCTAGCCTTAGTTCTCGTAACTTTTATGCCCAAAATGTTCTTAAGCTTACGTAAATCCTTAATACTAAAGGTTTTATGTAAGAAAGCTTTTACTTCAGCAATTTCAGCATCATTTTTACTTGTAAGAATAATGTCATTAACATACACAGTAAGAGCTATGAATGATTGTCCTCTTTTTCTTACAAATAATGAAGGATCAACTACAAACTTTTGAAAACTAATAGACTTCAAAGCTTGAGTTAATTTCGAATTCCACATTCTACTAGCATGTATAAGACCATATAATGACTTTTGCAACTTACAAACAGCATTAGGAACAGATGAACTAATGCCTTCAAGCAACTTCATATAGATTTATCCTAAATCCCCATGAAGAAAAGCATTATTAATGTCAAATTGTTCTAATTTCCAATCATTTATAGCAGTAAACGACAAAAGTAATCTAACAGTAGTTAACTTAGCAATAGGTGAAAAAGTTTCTAAATAATCCACACCTTTTTGTTGAGTACACCCTTTTGCTACCAATCTAGCTTTATATCTCTCTATACTACTTTCACTCTTCCTTTTAATTCTATAAACCCATTCATACCCTATTAGTGTCTTCCCTGGTGGCAAAGAACAAATGTCTCAGGTTTTGTTTGCATTTAAGGTTTGAATTTCATTATTCATTGCCTCCTGCCAAGCTGGTAATTGCGAAGCAACTAAAAATCTAGATGGCTCACTTTCTATTGTAATATTGCAAACATAAGTCCTATGTGCAGCAGATAAATTATCATATGTCAAAACAGTTGATAACGGATGATATATATCTTTCTCTAACTGTTTCATAGCTGTAGAGAAGTGCACAATGATAATCCCTCAAATATTAAGGTTGGTTATGAGAAGTAGTTGATCTCCTAACCTGATTATTCAACTGTGTCTCTAAGTTTAAATCACTAGTCATGCTAGTATTAGACTCATTTGACTCCATAGGACTTACTTCAAAATCAGATGATATAAAAGATTGCATGTCACCAAATCTTATATGAACTATAATATTATCATCAAAATTTTGCAACTGAGCAGATGCTTGAGCGGATTTGAGAATACAATCATCAAACAGATCAACAGAAATTTGACTAACATTTGGTACAACACATGGTGAAACATTCTCGGTATAAGGATATATATACTCATAGAAAACAACATTCCTAGATACCAATAATTTCTATGTCTCTAAATCTAACACCTTATAACCTTTAGTTCCAGCCTGCAATCCAATAAAAATACCCCAATGCGCCCTAGCATCAAACTTAGTACGATCTCTAGACACATACTAACAAAACATAAACGAACCAAATGCCTTAAACAAAGAATAATCAGGTTTTACTTCATAAACTAATTCATAAGGAGTAGCATTTTTTAACAAAGGAGAGGGAATCCTATTTATAAGAAATACATCATGCCCAACAAAACAATGCCAATAGCCTATAGGTAATTGACTTCAAAATTTTAAAGCTCGAGCAACATTAAGGATATGCTGATGCTTTTTCTCTACTAAGCCATTTTGTTGTGGTGTTTCAACACAACTGGTCTGATGCAATATACACTTAGATTGATAGAAACTAAGTAAATTAAACTCCACACCATTATCAGTTCTAATTATCTTAATAGTCTTCTAAAACTGAGTTTGAATAAGAGCAACAAACTGTGGGATTAATTACCTAACCTCAGATTTTGCCGTTAACAAATAAATCCAAGTATACCTAGAAAAACCATCTACAATAGTTAAGAAATACTTATGATTCTGAGCTGACAAAATGGTGGGACCTCAGGTATCCATGTGAACAACATCAAAACACTCTTTGACTACAGTTTTACTTAGATTGTTGACAAATAGCATAAATAAAAGTATCATCAACACAGATTTCAACATGAACTTTTTATAAAAGTTTCAACCGTTCATTAGACAAATGCCCCATTCTATAATGCCAAAGTTTATGAGTACATGCATCTTTATGTAAACAAACAGAATTTTAATGTGAAACATTAACATTGTCAATAACAACACTATTTACGGAACCAAAAACAGAATGTTCAATAAAATACAACCCATTATTCAATTTAGCTAATCTAATCTTCTTCTTGGTCTTCAAATTCTGTATCAAACAAGGAACAAGACACGGAACAGGATAACTTAGAAACCAATAACAAATTATATTGAAATGTAGGCATATAAAAAACATCATGCAACACTAAATCATCTGTGAACCTAACAGTTCCACTATGAGTAGCTTGCAATCTCATGTTATTAGGCAACACAACATACCAATCAGAGACAACTTTACAATCAGTTAACAATGATAATTTACTAGTTACGTGATTGCTAGCTCCAATATCTATAAGCCATGTATTGCTATTTAATGCATGCGAGACAGTAAAAGCATAAATACCTTTTATTGAATTAGTGCTAGATTCTCCTTGTGCTGCAGACACATAAGCAGTTGTAGCAAATTGCATTCCTGAAATAGATTAATTTGCAGCTGGCACACTTTGTTGTGGGAGTTGTTGATTTTGCATTATTACCATAATCTGTGCCATTTGTTCAAGTGTTAAACTTGCTATTACCGATGTAGGAATAGAACTAGAAGAAGTCATCGTAACATTAGTCTGAAAAAGTTGTTGATTTGGAGTTTGTTGAGGATGAGCCTGTACAGACATATCAAAAACACTCTCAAACCCTTGTTCTTGTTTAAACTCTGTACAGTCAATATACTTAGAATCTACTGCATCGCCCTCGCAACATTAGGCCTAAACTTGAAATTTGGAGGATAACCATGTTTGGCATAACAAGAATCCACTGTATGTCTGTTAGAGTCATAAAAAGTACAAGTCCCCTTCTTAGGATTAAAATATTGAAATTGAGGACGAAATTGCCTATTTGAAAACCCTCTTTTTCCACCTCTAGGCACAAAAAGATTTGTATGAACCAAAGAAGCCAAATCTTGAGAAGTTTTATGCGAAAAAGAGAATTGCCTCTTATGTTGCAATATTAAAGAAAAAACCTTATTCATCCAAGGAGAGGATCCATCACCATCACCTGAGACTTCACAGTTGCAAAAAACTCATAATTTAATCCCTCAAGAAAACATATGACCAAATCTTTCTCTAAAACAATTTTGACAGCATTAGTAATGTTACAAACGCATCTTTTGGAAATACAAACAGGAAAAGTCCTCAGAGTTGTATATTCATCCCACAAAAGCTATAAATCTGCATAATATTCTGTCACAAACCTAGTATTCTGTTTAATAGTATAAATCTCTCCCTGTAGATCTACTATACGAAACACATCTGATTGTGAAAATGTTTCTCTCAATTATCCCAAACCAACTTCGCAGTATCAATCCAAAGAACACTTTTAGTATAGTTGGAGAAAGAGACTTAACTAACCATGAAAGGACCAGATTGTTACACCTTTTCCATGCAGCTGATAAAAGAGAATTCGCTGGCGGTGCCGACGAAGAACCATCTACAAATTCCAATTTATTCTTCGATAACAATGCCATTTTCATGTTGCGGCACCAAGAGTGATAATTAGGTCCTGATAATGGCAGAGAAACCAGAATCAAGGAAGGATTTTCCTCTAGATGGACATAATATGGACTCATAACTTGCTCTTCAACCCTGACAAATCGATAGTTTGATCGAGAAAAAAAGAAAGTAAATTCAATAATTTGATAGAATCAAAGACCTTAGAAAAGGAAATAATAGAATGATCTGAATAGTAAAGGAAACAAAAGAATGAAGATGAATCTCTGATATTTTGATCACAGAAGAACAGAAACCTAAATTATCGATATATTGATGGATTGAGAAACAAAAAAAAAAAAACTAAATTGTAGAAGAACAAACTTAGATTGAATTAAAGGAAAAGAAAGAAACGAAGAACAAATTCGATAATTTGATTGAATTTGACAAATGAACAAGGAAAGAAACGATATTCTGATCGTGAATATTGTGGAAACTGCTCTGATATCATCTTAACAAATAAAGAAGAAAGTAAAGTAACTCATATTAACTAAATTGGTGAATTTACATAATACAAGTGGAGACTATATATAAGGCTGCAAGTACAACGGATACAAGAGTGTAATTACAAGATAACCCCTAATCACTTAACTAATACTTAATTAACTATATATTATTAACACGATGTACCTAGTCTCTCACCAAAGGAATTCATCATTTCTTGATGTTTAGCCGCGTATACACCTTGATCATCATTCAACCAATTAGATTTCTACTAAATTCATGTGGTTGTTGATAAAAACTTTGGAAAATAAGTTCATTGAAATTATGAGTAGGTGGGTATTCAACGGCGGGTTCAATGTCAAAGATAATGGGTATAGAGAAATACACAAGTCGAGTTGATACATGATCTTCAATTAGTTCAGTGATCACAAACTGCTGATATGCAGCTAGCTAAATATTAATGGAATGGACAGAGAAATAAAATTTTTTGTTAGTTTGAAGCTTAGCTTCCAATTGCACCTTTTAGTACATTAGTTATAAAATTGCACTTTTTATATGTATTTATATTTTATTCTCTATTTTTTTTTATTATTATTAAATTCTTTACTCTTTAGCTTGATACATTAAATTATCAATTAATTATAATTATACAAATGAAATGCATGCCTAATGGAAAAATATTAAACTAAGTATAAGTGTGTGGCTCGATTCATTAACATGTGACATAGCACTTCTTACTTTCTAGCAAATAATTTAAGGTATATCTATATCTAGAAAATGTTCTTTTGAATAAACATGTTACAAGACTCTAGTGTCATATTAATCTTAATTATCCAACTAGGATACCTATTACTTATTGAATAACTTTTTTGATATTTATAATTTTGTATAAAAGAGTTTACCAATATTTTCTAGCTCAATTCTTACAATTAAGCTCTCTTCAAAAAAAATATATATTTATTTATTTATCTATGAATTAATAACCTCAACGAAATATTGAAGTTTTTATAAAGGTTTGAATATAAATAGAATAAATCGCACCCTCTCAGTAGAGTTTGAAGTTGGTTTGGCTGATCAGAAATTCAATGTGTATGCTCAGTATGAAATTCGAAAATTGAAGGTGTTGAGAATATATATTTCCTTAATGATTGTGAGTGGTGCCAAAATCACAATGGCTGTAAATGTCATGGAAGTTGAGAATGAGGTTTATTAATTGTTTGATCCCTTAGCCTATCGTGTCTTTCAAAGTTGGATACATTGAAAAGACTCCAAAAACCTGCCATATGATTTATTATTTTTTAATCCCACTCAATGCCTGAATTGTTTTTATGTACTTCCCAGAAATTCAATTTGGAGCGAGTTTTATTCATTTAAATAGAGAATTTCGGTCCAATGCATGAAATTCTATTTTAATTTTCACAAAATATAAAAGTTTAGTGTATTACTTAATGGGTTAATTTTAAAAGAAAATAAGTTTAATATATGGGAAATTGTCATAATTACCCTGTTTTAAAGATTTCTTTCTTGGTGTACATTGTTCCCCTTTTATAATTACGTGTTTTTGTTTTCTCTTTCTCATCTTTACCTTTTTTTTTTCTGCTTTCTCCCATCTTTACGCCTTTCTTCTCCTTTCTCCCATCTTTACGCTTTTCTTCTTCTTCTTCTTTCTCTGTTCACTACTTTTTTCTTCTTCGAACCTTCACTCAATATAAACAGCTGCTGGAGTTGTTTAAGAGGAATCTGATGGACGGCGGTGAAGATAGTGGGATAATCTATTGCCGGAGACGCCTAGCCGAAGCGATTGGCAAGTGAATGCGGCGGAGGCTGCTGATTTTGGGAATGGAAATGAGGGTGTTATTGGCGATAACGTTGCTGGTTCTACAGTCCCTGAACCAATGTTGCAGGAAGAAACAACACTGTATAAACCCTTGGTTTCACAAATGGATCTGAAATCAAGTGGTTTGTTGCTGAGAATATAATGTGGGAGAGTAATGTCACTACTCCCTCAACTCAGGTAATTTCACTCATTTCACTATTACATAATTTACTTTCAAGTTTTGTTGCTTTCTTGACAGGGAAAGGTTATACCTTAGTTATACCTGGATTATACCTTAGTTATACTGAGTTATACCTTAGTTATACCCTAAGATACATTGTTATTGTGATTATACCTTTGTTATACATTCAGATACACTTTGTTCACTGTTTATACCTTAGTTATACCTGAATTATACCTTAGTTATACTGAGTGATACCATAGTTATACCCTAAGATACATTGTTATTGTGATTATACCTTTGTTATACATTCAGATACACTCTTTTCACTGATTATACCTGAATTATACCTTAGTTATACTGAGTTATACCTTAGTTATACCCTAAGTTACACTGTTATTGTGATTATACCTTAGTTATACATTATGATACACTTTTTTCACTGTTTATATCTTAGTTATACCTGAATTATACCTTAGTTATACTGAGTTATACCCTAAGATACATTGTTATTGTGATTATACATTTGTTATGCATTCAGATACACTTTTTTCACTGATTATACCTTAGTTATACCTGACTTATACCTTAGTTATACCTTAGTTATACCTTAGTTATACCTTTGTTATACATTCAGATACACTATTTTCACTGACTATATCTTAGTTATACTGAGTTATACCTTAGTTATATATTCTGATACACTTTTTTCACTGTTCATACCTTAGTTATACCTGAATTATACCTTAGTTATACTGAGTTATACCTTAGTTATACCCTAAGATACATTGTTATTGTGATTATACCTTTGTTATACATTCAGATACACTCTTTTCACTGATTATACCTTAGTTATACCTGAATTATACCTTAGTTATACTGAGTTATACTTTAGTTATACCCTAAGTTACACTGTTATTGTGATTATACCTTAGTTATACATTCTGATACACTTTTTTCACTGTTTATACCTTAGTTATACCTGAATTATACCTTAGTTATACTGAGTTATACTCTAAGATACATTGTTATTGTGATTATACATTTGTTATACATTCAGATACACTTTTTTCACTGATTATACCTTAGTTATACCTGACTTATACCTTAGTTATACCTTTGTTATACATTCAGATACACTATTTTCACTGACTATACCTTAGTTATACTGAGTTATACATTAGTTATACCTTAAGATACACTATTTTCACTGATTATACCTTAGTTATACCGCAATTATACCTTAGTTATACTGAGTTATATATTAATTATATCTTAAGATACACTGTTATACCTGATTTATACCTTTGTTATACCTTAAGATACACTGTTATTGTGATTATACCTTAGTTATATATTCTGATACATTAAGTATACCTTAGTTATACATTGAAAATACATTATTTTCACTGATTATACCTTAGTTATACCTTGCTATGTCTGTTTTTGCAGTGATCGATTGATTTTGCAGTGATCGATTGAATTTGTAGGAGAGAGATCGATCCAGCTGTTCGATCCTAATTTTTGCGTCTCTGATCGATGCTGATGTGTTGCAATTTTTGGCGAAACTGATCTGTGATTCTTGGCGAAATTAATCTGCGATTTCTTGGCGTTTGGGAGGTTTTTGCGTTTGGGAGGTTTTTGAGCAGGCGCGATTCACGTATTTTGGAGATTTATGGTTTTCGGTTTTGTGTTTTTTTGCTACAGATTTACGTAAAACAGGAATTTCCTGTTTTAGGTATTTTTGAAATTTTGGAAAGTTTTTAAAGTATTTAAGCAAACTTTTCCTTTGTAGGTAAAAAAGTTAGGTGGTGCCAAAAGGTAAGTATTTATGTAAAAAGCCCTTAATATATAGAAGACTCTAAAGACTTCATGGACCTAATTCAGATATGAAAAGCCTATTTGGGAGGAAAAAATTAAAAAAAAAAAAAAAACTAACAATAGACTTTATAATGTTTACTACTTTCTCAAAAAAGTGGTTTACTCACGATTAATATAAATTTTTGGGAAATTATCAAAATTACCCTCATTTTAGGGTTTATTTTACTGGTTTACCTTTCCTTATTTACATTATTATGTTTTTTTTTTCTATCTATTCTCCTTTACGCTACTGTTTCAGTTTTTCCTTTCTTACGTTTTTTTTTTTATTTCTCTCTTCTACCTTCCTCTCCATCAGTTGGGTCGCCTCTCTCTTTTTCTCTGAACCTATCTCTGCTACAATCCTAACCCCTCCCATGTTTTGTGGTGTTTGGACTGAATTTTGAGGAAGGAAAACAAAGAGATGATTTTCTATAGATATTGTTTGGTGTTATTAATGGTTAGTTTTATTTTACCGATTGTATCGTCAAAAGAGCAACTTAGCTCCAGAGAATGCGAGGATCTGGGTTTTACTGGTCTTGCACTTTGATCTGATTGCCGTACTTTCGGGGAGTATGTTAAGAATCAAGGTAATTAACAACTCTCTTTTCCTTTTCTCCCAATTAGCTTAATTTCATGGCTTTTCCCCTTCCCTTTTTTTATTTTCAATCCCTCAGTTGGATGGCTTCAAGGGTTTGCTGTAATCTGGTAGCCTGTTTGCTTTGATTGTATTAGTGAGATAATGTTTAGTTTTTGGGGGGGTTTGTTTGAGTAAGAACCGGTGCTTATTTGGTCGCGAATGATCATTTGTGGTTCATATTCCAAGCCTGTTTCGTTCATATATTTTGTATCTTTTTGGAAAAACATAATAATGCCTGTCATTTTTTCGTACCAAGCGAGACAAATGAAACTCAGATTCTCGTTCGAAAGTGAATTGCTTTTCGAAATTTGTTGTGCTTATTGTTTATACCCTAATAGATTAATTGGTGATCTAATTAGCACAGCAATGTAATGCAATTATTTTCCATGAAGTACTGTGTTTTGAATTACATTGTTATAATGATATAATTAATATCCGATTAGACAACTTACAGCTACCACGTTAGAACTTTCTAGTTCATTGTGTTTTTATCCTTTCCTTTTATTTTGTTGCTCCTGGAATCAAGGAGATGATGTATATTTTAATCTCAAGTTTTTCAACCTCCTATCTTTTTTCTTTTCTTTGCTTTTTGGTGTGTGCTGTATAGTAGCTGAAGTTTTAGCTCTGAAGATGACTTCGCAAGAAGACTTGTTTGAACTTAGCAATGCATGTATTTTTTAGTTGTTGTTGTTGGAATTCTATAAATACTGCGGTTTCGTTGCTATAGCTACACAGTCCAATATATATTATCTGAGCTAAAAAGTTTATAAAATGCAGTAAATTTGTGCCTAAAGCATAAAGGAGTGAGATACCAATCAATTGGATGATGTATGCATTCCTGAATGCTCAATTGGAACGTCTATTCGTTCCTGGTAATGAGTCTCAAAAGCACCAATGAGGAATCTATGTCCAAGCTTCAGCCGGCTAGAGCTAAAGGAAAGAACAACAAACCCAAAGCAAAGCCAGCTGCAGTAGAAGCTGAAGAGAACCAAATGAACTTTGAAATATGTGAGAATGGAACTGAAACCATGCCTCGAAAGAGTTCGACTTGAGATGACGGACCTATAGTGAGTTCAACCAACCATGATATGATGCCACATGAACTCACAGACGGCGGACCTATATTGTTTATACACTGTTTATATACTTCTTATACAGTGTTATACACTGTTTATACATTGTTTATATATTGTCTATACACTTCTTATACAGTATTATAAATTATTATACATTTCTTATACATTGTTATACACTTCTTATATATTATTATACATTGTTTATACATTGTTTATACATTATTTATACACTTCTTATACACTGTTGTATACTATTATATACTATTTACACATTTATCATACATTGTTTATACATTTCTTATACATTGTTATATATCGTTATACATTGTCATACACTTCTTATATATTGTTATACACTGTTTATACATTGTTTATACATTGTTTATACACTTCTTATACACTGTTTTACACTTTTTATACATTGCTTATACATTGTTTATACACTATTTATACATTGTTACACATTATACACTTCTTATACAATGTTATATGTTTATACACTTATTATACATTGTTATACACTGTTTAAACACTGTTTAAACACTGTTTATACATTGTTCATACATTGTTTATACATTATTTATACACTGTTATACATTATTTATACATTATTTATACACTGTTATACATTATTTATACATTGTTTATACATTGTTTATACACTACTTATACATTGTTATACATTACACACTTCTTATACAATGTTATATGTTTATACACTTATTATACATTGTTATACACTGTTCATACACCGTTTATACATTGTTTATAAATTATTTATACACTGTTATATATTGTTTATACATTATTTATACATTGTTTATACATTATTTATACATTGTTTATACATTATTATACACTGTTATACATTGTTATACACTGTTTATACACTTAGGATACATTGTTATACTTTCTTATATATTATTATACATTGTTATACACTGTTATACACTACTTATACATTGTTTATACTCTACTTATACATTGTTATGTATTATACACTTCTTATACGATGTTATATGTTTATACACTTATTATACATTGTTATACACTCTTTATACACTGTTTATACATTGTTTATACATTATTTATACACTATTATATATTGTTTATACATTATTTATACATTGTTTATACACTACTTATACATTGTTATACATTATACAATTCTTATATAATGTTTTATGTTTATACATTTATTATACATTGTTATACACTGTTTATACATTATACACTGTTTATACTTTGTTTATACATTATACACTGTTTATACTTTGTTTATACATTATTTATACATTGTTATACATTGTTATACACTGTTTATACACTTCTTATACACTGTTATACATTGTTTATACACTGCTTATACATTGTTATACATTATACACTTCTTATACAATGTTATATGTTTATACACTTATTATACATTGTTATACTCTTTTTATACACTGTTTATATATTGTTTATACATTATTTATACACCATTATACATTGTTTATACATTATTTATATATTGTTTATACATTATTTATACATTGTTTATACATTATATATTGTTTATACATTGTTTATACATTATTTATAATCTGTTATACATTGTTATACACTGTTTATACACTTCTTATACATTGTTATACATTATTATACACTTCTTATATATTATTATACATAATTTATACATTGTTTATACACTGTTTATACACTCTTTATATATTGTTATACACTGTTTATACACTTGTTATACATTGTTATACCTTCTTATATATTATTATACATTGGTTATACATTATTATACACTGTTATACATTGTTATACACTGTTTATACACTTAGTATACATTGTTATACTTTCTTTATACACTGCTTATACATTATTATACACTATTTATATATTAAGATACACTATTACATTGATTATACCTTAATTATACCTTAAGATACACTATTCTAGTGATTATACCTTAGTTATTCCTTATTTATACCCTATTTATACCCTAAGATACATTATTATATTGATTATACGTTACTTATATATTAATTATACCTTAAGATACGCTATTACAGTGATTATACCTTTTTTATACCTTAATTATACCTTAAGATACACTATTACAGTAATTATACCTTAGTTATACCGTAATTATACCTTAAGATATACTATTACAGTAATTATACATTAGTTATACCTTAATTATGCCTTAGTTATACCTTAAGATACACTATTACATCGATTATACATTAGTTATACCTTAGTTATACATTAAGATACACTATTACAGTGTTTATACCTTAGTTATACTTTAATTATACATTAAGATACACAATTACAGTGTTTATACCTTAGTTATACTTTAATTATACCTTAGTTATACTTTAAGATACACTATTACAGTGATTATACTTTAATTATACCTTAGTTATACCTTAATATACAAAGGCATAATTAGTTATACTTTAGTGAAAAAAATATGTCGGAAAAAGTATATACATAGTAACATATGGACTTTGTTTCGAAGATAAATAAAAAATAAAAAAAACTTTCTAAAGTCGGATGACAAAAAAATAAACGGATTGAGAGATAAATACAAAATTAGATTTAAAATTATAAAAAAGGAGAGAGAAACGTGGACAAATTAGAGGATATATTTTGGAGATTATGATTTTTTACTTTTGTTGTTTTTTGGGCAAAATTCACGCAAAACAGGAATAAGTTTTTTAGGTATTTTTGAAATTTTGGAAAGTTTTTTATGTATTTATGTAAACTTTTGATTTGTATGTAAAAAAGTTATATATTGTCAAAAGGTAAGTATTTATGTAAAAACCCCTAAATTTTTTCCGTGGAATAAGAAATCAATCTCTCCTCCCGTTAAACTCAGATAGTCTTCTACCTTTATAATGTTTATTAGTCCAGTTATTCTTCTACCTTTGTAATGTTTACTAGTCCAGTTTAACCGATATCATCAAAACTATACTGGCCGGTTAAACCACAAACCAGCCATAAATCCAATCGGTTTGATAAAAAAAAAATTCCAATTTTTTTTAAAAAAAATGGGCCAAAAACAGTTCAACTGATTGTTAAGCTGGTGAACTAGCTAGTTGAACCATAACTAATTATAATATATCATCAAATAATTTTTTTTAAAAGATAAATATTCGGTTAAATCACCTATTCCAAACGGTCGAACCACCAACTGGTTCTCTCCAATCTGATTTTAATAACATAGAAGGCCAGTTTGGGATTGTTGTTAGTGAAAATATTACCAAGGAAAATTAGGTTTCATTGCTTTCTTTAAAAATAGTTTCTAATTTTTTTCCGGTGCTTTCCTAAATACAATCTAACTTTTACCAATTGTGTATTTGAAGTTGCTTTCCGCAGCCTCAAAAACAGCTTTCAGCCAAAGTAAAGTTTCTCATACTTTAGCTGAAAACTGCTTTCGGAACTGCTGAAAGCTGCCCCAAACTGACCCCGAGTTTAACTATGCACACTGGTTAGAAAAATATAGTAAGTTGTAACTATAATTTAAAAGCAAAATTTTCACATTAATTATATACCTCCTAGTTAAACTTGGACAATTTATAGTTACAATTAGAAATTAAAAAATTTCACATACATTTTGTATATAAAAGTACATTGAAAAACTAAAGTTTAACTACAGCGGAAAAATGAAAATTGAACTATAATTTGAAATGCACAAAAGTAAACAAAACTCATTATCTTTTTAGAATGGAGAGTATGACAGAGTTCAAAGTCCAAGCACGTAAACCTTGGAGACCAATACATACTAATTCCTTCTTTTGTATTTAATTGGTGAATTTTGATTCACCAATAGTTGCCTAACCAATAAAACATACTGATAATTATGAAAGATAAAAACAATATTTGATTTTACCAATAGAAAAGAGAATGAGGTGCAACCAACAGATGATAAATATGGAAAGATGAAACCAATTTTAAAGGCTATCAATCAGCTTCTCGTTATGTACATGAAAGCCTCTGCCAACAGATGAATACATAAACACTGTTAATTTCTCTCTCCCAATTTTTCTTTCCTGCTCACAAGACATGTACAATTGGTCTGTCTGTGGACACCAATTCAAAATATAGGAACCAAATGAAGCAATCAGATCACTTCAAAATACAACCCAGCCCATAAGCTCAACTCTTCTGTATTCTCAGTCTCTTTCGACCTTGATCAGTCTCGTCGTTACAATTTCCAAAACCAGTTTGGCCCATCACTTGGTTGTTTAGATACAGGTTTTCTTGATCCTTGATCGACATTGCATGCACAATTAATGGATTGTCAGGAGATTAAAAAAAGAAAAAATACTAGAAAAATGAACTTGTCTACTAAAGATAAAGAGGCATGGAAAATCACATATCAGTTACTCCTATATGTAAACACGAGGTCAAACCTCAGAACTAACAACTTACTGCTCTACTATTCTCTTGTTTGCTAACATCAATTTGCACTGAGATGCTTGTCTGCGTCAAATCCACACCTGACGATCGTAATGCTTGGGTCAGTGTATCCAATACCCTGTTGAACAACAATGTTCCACTCTGTAACGGATTATATAATATCCTTTTCCACAAGAAGTTCAATATGTGATCACTTTTACTTGACGCAAAAACCAAAAAAAAAAAAAAAAGGAAATTATAAAAAAGGGTAATTGCTTATTCCTATTGAACCTGCAAGTCATGCATACTTGATTCTGAGAAAAATGAAATTCAAATTCAAGCTCTTTAACAACAAAAACAGGCCCTGAGATGGTGCTTTCGAAAAAAAGATATGAAAAGATATTGACAGTCTTTATCATGTAGGCATAAGGAAAACTCATTGACTTATCACAACTTATACAATCTAAAACAGTCTTACGCCTAAAAAAAAGTGCAGAATTGAATAACTACCATGTAGCACACGGTAAAAATCAACATTTTAGACCACAAGATAGGCCCAACCATATTATCATTAGTACTTCCATCAAATCAGAATCTAAAGACACTAAAGCAGGTGCTAAGAGCAGTAAGATTAAAGTTTTCATTCCTTATGTACTGCTACCAGGTTTCAGATCTTTGTAGTGGAAGAAGCACTAGCCTATCAACATACCCAAGTTAATACATTTTTGCATCAGAAATTAATATGGTTCACAGCTATATTTGTAATGCACACAGTGCAGATGCTCACCCTTGAGAATATGTACTTGAGATGCTTTCTGAACCACTTCCATTTATTGGCTCCTCTTGTCCATTCAGCGTATTGTTTGGAGCAGCACACTCATTAGAACATGGCTGACCCTGCCACAGCTGGGATTGAAGTTGGTATGCCGCATTTTCAGCATCAGAAACAGATTCCTGTACTGAGAGTGAGTGCGAAGTAACACCACTTCTACCAACGGCTGCATATATATTCGAGTTCGACTGTACTTGAACGTTGAAGGGAACTGCAGCCGTTCCAAGATCAGGTTCAACAGAATTATGTGCATTGTTAAGCATGGCAATAGTCTCAGCAGAATCATGCTTCAATACAGGAGAATGATCCATCAGACCTTCGATGGGCGAATGTTGATTTTTCTGATTCAAACAGAGAGAAACCTCAAAGAAGTTTACCAAGATAAATGCCAAAATACTGTAAATATAGAGCATGTTATAACTTTGAGATAGCAGTAATGCATTGTCTTATATACCGAGTAAACTCAAATCAGTTGAAAACAGCAGTAAAAAAAAAAAAAGAAAGAAAAGATTATCTGCATTACAAAAGCAAATCATCTTAAAAAGAAGTCAAAAGTTCATTTTCAGAAATAGCGACCTGGCACACAATTCATCCCAATAAGAACATGCCACAATCACATGATAATGGCATTTCAAGGTTATGAAAAAGCAAGCGCCTGAATTCATAAAAGTATGTAAAAAACAAAGATGATGGTGATCACATATCAAGCCAAGTTCCTTAACTCCATCAGTGATCGTAGATTCGATGCTAAAACGGAATCAAAAAGATTGCCAAAGGTTAAATGAGCAGGCTATATGAAGCAAAAAGCTGAAGCCTGTAAACTCCTTGAAAACTCAGAATCATAAATTGATCAATGATCAGGAAACCTAATCGATAAGTAAACTACATCCTTCTGAATAACAAAACCACCACAAATTTTTAATTTAATCGATTTGGTACAAGAATTTAGATATTTGTAACAGTTTGATATTATTATTGGAAATGAACTTCTGTATTGAGTTATCATATCGATAGAAATTAATAGTCATCATAATTAGTTAAAGTTATATTTGATGGCAGTTAAATGAGAAGAGAAGTCAAGATAATTTATTTCTATTATTGAAATGTCATTTTTGGTATTCTGCTCATGTCGATAAGATCTAAATTTTGCTTCTAAGGTATTTGGGGAAGAGAAATTAACACCCAACTTTTTTTCTTTTTTTGGGTGATGTTAACACCTATCGTTCAAAATGGCGCGATTGACCCCATTGCAGAAGCCCTAGCTCAATTTTCTACTATTTTTAGGAAAAAATATATATTCCGTCAGTAATTATCAACAGATTTTGATTCGTCAATGGCTCGTATTTACTTAAAAAAAGATAAAATTGAGCTAAGGTTTCTACAATAGAGTCAACATTGTGCCATTTTGAACAATAGTGGTTAAATGGCTATTCCCAAAAAAAAACCTTATTAAAGAGTTATTTAAACTACTCAAAATTAAGTTACTGTTTTCCAGCATTCAGTGACTCATGTCAACTCAGGTGTAGAAATTTCGACAAGTTTGTAAAAAATTTGTTGATTACTGTTACAAATATTGGAAGTTTTCTGTAAAATATTCAGCATAGTAGTCCCGTGGTAGAACTGAACAAAAACTAATTAACTTAAAAAGTTTGTGATTGATTTAATCTCGAGGAAGATCATGAATATTTTTACATTAGGTCCACAAAAAAACATAGGAACTAGTATGTATGCATGTTTGGAAATCCCGAACTGTTCCACGTTAATAAGTTACATAAATGTGAATTGTCAAGGCATACAGTAAATACAACTAAAAAATAATTAACTTATGCATCAAATACTCTATTGCATGAAGTCTTCCTCATAGGCAATTCCTTCAAATCCAAAAGAAAAATAAATCAATCTCCCACTTCATAATGTGGTGAGGAAGTGCAATTCAAAACAAATGCACATAATTAATTAAATCTTACCCATGGTACTAATTTTGTTGGTTCTTGGCTCCAACCTTGGCCTGACCCCTCATACAACCGTAACTTTTCCTGTAGAAACTGAATGTACTCTATAACCTGCATATGATCATGATTTTTTTTTTTTTTTCATCAAAAAGAAAAGTCTTAACTTATTTGCAACTGAAAACTAGAGAATTCAAGAGCATAACAGTGCCCACCTCTAACAAGAATGAAGCCTTATCCCTTTTCTGATCATTTTGAGGTATTAGATTTCTCAAAATTTGGAACCTGTACCACAAATACAGTTGTTTATTGATGAACAAGAAACTATTCCCATAGTATTTACTGTACACACAAATCTAAATAACTCACATATGAGCATCAATTCACCACCATGATAGTAAAACATGATTTGCTCATAACACCTGGACCTCAATGTTGTTCTGAAACTAGATGGATTGCCAATAAATGATATGTATAAAACATGACCCTTCACTTAAGAAATAAGATTGATGGAAAGTTGATGGTGCGTATCCAATTTATATAAAATTCAATCTAATGGCAAACTTTCGAGGACCACTATAAAAAGTTTCTGGCCAATTCATTCCTGATTCGGCTTTTAATATATTCTTTCCTCCCATGTTTCAAATCCAATCATTTCTCCGCATGATTACTGCATTCATAAATTCTCAATGGATAATATCCAACCCAAAATCAGATCAGCGTATCAAACTTTAAATTTATATCCATTGATCTCCCACCGAGTACATACTTCACAACAAAATTCTATTTTCTTAACCTCCTCCAATTTCTTACTCTCACCTTCCTGACCATAATTGGTACTACGATTTCTGTCAGCAGATAATCCTAAGTGACAAAAGCTAAACATTACTTCACAACATTTCCGGCCACTCCCAAATTATTCCATATTAATGCAACTTATATAGCAATACAAAAAAAAGTGAAAAAGAAAATAACTAAAAACTTTACTTGCCTTTCATTAATCTTGCTCCTCCTACGCTGCTCTGTCTCAGAATGCTTCGACCTGTGTGTATTCGTCTTCTGCTCACTGCTTTTACCATCCATCTTTGTAACTTCCCCTATAATTAAAAAACAAATAAAGCAGATTACTTAAGAGAAGCCCCAATTTTCAAACTAAAGCGCATTTAATTTTACCTCTATAGGACGAAGAATCGTAATCGTCCGGCTCATCCTCTTCCTCAAGGCGAGACTTAACAGATTTCACCATAATTTAACAGAAATCTATAAATCTACACTGCAATTCTCCCTGTTTAAATCAAAAGGAAAAAAAGGATTATTAACAGAGAAGCGAAACAGAATCGAAATTGCATTAACTATAGCCGAAAGAAAAATCCAAATTCAGAAGCAATAAGTATAGATAGGAAATGTGAAAGGGCGTACTTGAAGGAGGCAAAGGGAGAGCGGTGGGAAATGGAGGTCCGAGAGGATCCGACGAGGTCCGATGGGTCTTCAAAACCAGAAGGAGCAAAGAAAGGAATTATTTTTTTATGCACTTTTTGCAGTGAAGAAGCCCTAAAGGTGTAATGTTTTTCTATAAAAAAATTTTTTTTTTTACTGAAAGGTGTAATTTTAATTAATTGATTAAAATTGTACAAGTTTGGGGAATTTCTGTATAAAGACATTGGCTTTTGGGCAGGCAGTGATGTATGCTAATATACGCATAGTAGGTGAGATTTAAGAAGAAGTATCAGAAATTAGTTAGGCAATAAGTAGGCAGTAGGCAGTAGGCAGTAGGCACTTCTGCCGCCTCCAATGCCAATATACTTCCTATTATTTATATATATATATTTTTTGGGTAACGGTACAAAGTGAGATTTCATTAGTATTGTTTTATTACATTGATTGCTAAATATTTTTTTTATTTAATTACTAAATTACAAACTAGGATCTATATTTTAGAGATTTACCTCAAGTTCTTCCTTTCACCTACGTATCTATAAAATTTTTTACGGTCAGTACTTGTAAATTAAAAAAATAATGGAAATTTATTCTTTTTTTTCTTTACATATTTGCATTATGTACATAAACTATATTTGAAGAAAATAATTGATCAAATTATACTTTTAATTTGATGTGCATATCATGTTTTTAAAGAGAAATTGTATACTTTAGGGCAGGGGTGGAGCCAGGGGGCATGGGTAGGCCGCTGCCCCCCCCGGCCGCCGAGAATCACCCCCTAGTAGGGGTGATTTTGGCGGCCGTGGTCCGCCGGTCGGTGGTTTTGGGAGGGGAGGGCCCGCCCCCCCAAAAACCTAGGGAAGATTCTTCCCTTCTTTCTTTCTTTTTTTTTTTTTTTTTAAATTCTAGGCAAAACGACGTCGTTTTGCCTAGGATTTTAAATTTTTAACAGCCCAGGCAAAACGACGTCGTTTTGCCTGGGTATAAAAAAAAATTCCCATGCAAAACGACGTCGTTTTGACTGGGCCTAAAAAACCAACTCTAATTCTTTAATTAAAACGTGGGCCTAAAAAAAAAATTCTCATCTTAGGATTAAAAAAAAAATAATAAATTAGATTGATTGGAATTATAAATTTTATAATTTTAAGAATTTTTATTTAGAGATTTAAATTGGAAAAAATTAATTGTTACTATGTTATGTATATAAATAAGGAAGGATTGTGTCATTATTGAATTAAATTGAATTAATTATGGGTTTGTTGGCAGGTCGGAAATTTTTAAACGCTGGCCGGAATTTTTTGATCGCCGGCCGGAAAATTTTTAGGGAAAATTTTTGCTCCCCCGAAATTGATGTCCTGGATTCGCCACTGCTTTAGGGCACTTAAATGTTATATAAATAAAATTTTCCCCCAAAATGATGTAAAATAAGTTATTTTATTAAGGAAATATGAACTTGAATATGTACCAAATAAATATAAAATGAATGAAAAATAACATAATTCAATTGTACTATTTTTGTAATATACAATGAATTGGGAAAAAATTACAAAAATTTGATTGGATAAAAAAAATTTAAATTTATACTTTGTTCTTTAAAAAGAATTTCGATCACAAATTGTTTTTTATTTTTTATAAAGTCTTTTGAAATAAATATAATTAAGCGGTTCATGTATTTGCAGATGATTAAATTTCGAAGCCTATGCGCCAGTAGTTATTTAAGTAAAATTTGTGTAAAGATATTAGAATGTTGATGTAGTAAGTCAAATTTCAATCCAACATGATGACTCAAAGCCACATCGCAAATTCGGAAATATTATTTAATAAAAAATTAATAAATTCCCTCGGCTAGTTGAATCCCTAGTAGCTCATATTCCAGTAAGTTTTCGGTGTTTATAATAACGATGACTGCAAAATAAAGATAAATCAAGTTCAAAAAGAAAAAAAAAAAAAAAAAAAAAAAAAAAAGACAAATCAAGTTTAGGAGATTTTCCTTTGGTTTGTTAAAATCGGAGAATAGGAGAATTTGGTTTTAGTGCTAAAACCTAACAAAACGGGAGCACGGAAATGAAAGCAAGTAATGTAAAAATGATAATTAAAAACAGAAAAAAAGAAAAGAAAAAAGCAGTGTGATATAGTAAATATTTCCTAAAAAAGAGCAAATTCTATAAATAGGAGAATACCACTTGCCTAGTTTAGGCTCATCAAACGTGTATACACATACTTGTTCTCTATTCCTTGACAATACACAAAATATTCTCCTCACATCTCCGATAACAAAAGTATAAAATTGACATTCTTATAAAAAAATAATAATTATTCTATATATTAAAACTCCTGCCAAGATTGGATTCAATTGGGATAATTTGTCCAATTTCGGACAATGTTACCCTTAAGAATTGAATGTCCCATTTTGCCCTTCCTCTTTTTCTCTTTTCCCTTTTCTGCCGACTTGAAACGCGTTTACGCGTATGTTTTCATTTGGTCTTTCTCTCTCTTCTTTCTCTCTATCTTCTCTCTCGCTCTCTCTTCTTCTCTTCTGATTTCTGGAAACCCTAGGTTTCGTCGGCTTTGACTTGGATCCGTGCTTCTCTGATTGTTAGTTTTATTTTCCTGTGAACCAGAGTTCATCGCCGGCCGCTAACTCTCATCGCCTCTCATTTGTTCTTTCTCTCTCTTCTTTCTCTCTATCTTCTCTCTTGCTCTCTCTTCTTCTCTTCCGATTTCTGGAAACCCTAGGTTTCGTCGGATCTTACTTGGATCCGTGCTTCTCTTACTGCCGATGGAATCCCTAGGTTTTCATAGGATGGAGACTCACAAGAGATTGGTAGCAACCATGGCTTCGTGACACTTCCAGGTATCCCCTTTTATCTCCTTCTTGCTGTTTCGATTTTCTCAACCCCGGTTTTGTTTTTCCTTCTGCTTCGGTTTCTAAGATTGTCTATTTTGTTGTTTTGGACTTAAGCGGTAAAAGGGTGAGAACCAATGGACTAACTGGTCCTAAGGTAGGTTGTGCACTGAGCTGTTGTTTGGTTAATAGATAAAACGAAGGCTGATTAGAAATCTGTCAACATGTTGTATAGGAAGAGGAAGCAAAAGGTGCAGTTCATTCAAAACAAGTCAGATCGGAGAAGGGTCCAGGAAAGAGCAAGAACGAAAAGCTATCAAATTCAAAAGTTGGCTTAGTTACTCAAGTGAAGAAGGACAGTGATGGAAAAGTTGCTCAGGTACCTTCTGCTGTGTCAAATGGTTTGAAGAGTAAATCATTTAATGAGAGGCAGATGTTAGCATCAAAGGTAGGTATATATGTTTACATCATTGAAATTTTATGGTTGTCTACAATATCAATGCATCTTAGCAAAGTTGCTTATATCGTGTATCTGATTTTTGGTTCTTCCTAGCAGCATTTTGGGAAATCTGATGCTACATCCTCTGAAGGCCAGATGTATGTATTGTTTGTGCATGTTACCTTTCCCTATTTATTTTGAGCTGGATGAAGAGGACATATTAAGATATGAAGATGATTAAGTACTTTGTGGCTAATCTATTTGTGTTTTTATAGTTTTCAAGTATCAGTCAGAACTCAGAAATCACAAAGCACATATGTTAATAACTGCTTTTATTATCCAGCTCTTTGTGAAGTGTGATTTCCTTGATACATGGAGAGGATAAAAGTGAAAGCACCAAAGAAGGGACCTACACTTAAAGCAGAAGGAGATTGCTGACTGCAGTAAGACCCCAAATAGGCCACAGTATAAAAGGAAGAGCTCACAAAGCTGGTTTTATTTCTAGAAAAAAGGTCTCTGGAAGTGGAGTGGTTTCAGAGAAAGCAGTATTGGGCATGGAATACTTGAGGTATAGTCTAAGCCTATGATGCTGTGACCTCTTTTAATTTGTCCTGCACAAACAAATATTCCAAAGGTTAGAGAAAACCTGAAAATTGTTCATACTTTATCTCTGGATTATCTGTAACCAGGTGAGACCATATGAAATTGAGTTTAATATGGCACATTTGTTTAAAGTGATTTCTGTATTAACAGTTTTTACATCAGTATTTGTGAAGATTTATGCTTTTCTGTCCAGAATGCAGGTTCTGAATTGTACATATGCATTATGGACTTGGTACAAGAACCAGGATATTCACAAAAATGATAGGTACGGTGATCAGATATACATTATTGGTAAAATGTTTAGATTTTGTTTCTGTTGCAGAATCTGCGTTTCTAATTTTTTTCTTCGTTAAGCTTTTGTAATTCGTTTTGTCTCATTTTTTAGGGGATTTCAGGTTCAAGGATATTGGTAGGTGATTCTCCTGAGGCGCCAATTCAATCTCCTTTAACTCCAGCGGAAACTCCACTAAGCAGTGGAAAAACTGAAGCACAGAAAGCAGTCTCTAAACGCTGAACAGTTCAGGCTGTACTAAAGGGAATAAACCTGAATTTTAATGTTTAGGATAACCTCAACGCTCCTGTTAAGTTCATGAGTAGCAGCCAGATTGCAGGGCAGAAAGGAAAAGCTTCACATTCTTTAAGAAAAACGAAAATAGTCTGTACAATAGGCCCTTCTACTAGCTCACCTGAAATGATATGGAAACTAGCAGAAGCTGGAATGAATGTAGGTCGCCTGAATATGTCACATGGAGATCATTCTTCAGACCAGAAAACTATAAATGTGGTAAAAGTATTCAATGCCCAATCTGATGACAAGGTTTTATCAATAATGCTGGACACCAAGGTACATTTCTTGCAGGAAATTTTTATTTTTTGTCAATGTCTACTTGATAATGGTTTTATATGAGTTCGGCTTTCCCTTCTTTTATGAAGTTTGTCCGTTGATCCGATAAATTTCAAGTTTGGACAGATTGCAGGGCAGAAAGGAAAAGCTTCACATTCTTTAAGAAAAACAAAAATAGTCTGTACAATAGGCCCTTCTACTAGCTCACCCGAAATGATATCCAAACTAGCAGAAGCTGGAATGAATGTAGCTCGCCTGAATATGTCACATGGAGATCATTCTTCACACCAGAAAACTATAAATGTGGTAAAAGAATTCAATGCCGAATCTGATGACAAGGTTTTATCAATAATGCTGGACACCAAGGTACATTTCTTGCAGGAAATTTTTATTTTTTGTCAATGTCTACTTCATAATGGTTTTATATGAGTTCAGGTAAATGATGGTATTCATCAATTCATTGTTTAAGATTGTTGCATTGTTGGAAATGATGCGTTTGTAGAAAGCTTATGATTTCAGTATCTGTGGAATATTGATTCTTTGCTGTGGAATATCGATTCTTTGCTCTTCACGTTCATACTTATGAGAGGATGAATAGAGTCTATAATTACAAGTTGGACCTGTGTGGTCCTGTTTAGATAATTGTTCGAGATGGGGGAAATATTGAGGAAGTTGTTGTTCATTTTGTAGATGATGAACGAAAATGTCCTTCGGCTATAGACGACATACCAGAATTTGGGGGTGTATGCCAGATCAAATCCATTGCTTGCGTGTGGAGAATTGTGGTTAGTATCACTTTATTTCATCTCATGCTTAACGTATCAATCAGTCATTTCGTCAGATCTGTTTTTCCTCTGAATTTTGCAGTTTAAAAGCCATCCTGTTATTGGGTCCTTAATACAGTTTGAAGCCAATCCTTATTTTGAGAACACTAAGCTAACAAAGACTTTCACATTCCTTGATGAAAGAACAACAGAAATTACTGCTACAACTATCAAGTGCAAGGAGGGCATGGTAAGTGCTATATTCGAGCTTATGGTTTTTAGTCATCAGAGCTTGGTTTTCTTGACTGTGTGTGAAAAATTCCAAATCTCCTTTCCTTTAAAAAGAAAATGTTTCTGATTAGGTGCAGAAGGAGACAGAAGCGGTCTTCCCTTGGGACTCAACTTCATAAACATGACATACACACTCTTAGAAAATTTTGCCTCCGCTTGGCAAATATGAAATGCATATTCCTCAAAAATTGTATTCTATTGTTTTTTTTTCCGTGTTGTTTGTTGCACTGCTAAATGCTAATCTTTCTTTTCCTTTCATGCTATGCATGTTTCTCTTTGCTGATTCTAATTTTTCTTTACTTATTATTTAGTAGCTAGGCTTTGAGAGGGATCCAGAGATAGAAACTTGGAAATTGACTCTTATTTTGTCCACCCTCCTTTGTTTTCGAACTTTTAAGTGAATGCAGTTAGTGAATCCAACTTTTGTGCAGCCTCCTTACATATTATTCTATAATACTGTGCAGTTCTATTATACCACATAAGCTTTGGTTGCGTGAATCTGTATATATAGATTCTGTGTGCTTACTCATCAATATTCACATGTCAGGCTTATCCATCTTGCATCTGATCCATGATTTTACTGCAGTTGCCATACCAAGGTGGTCTCTTGCTTGCAGATGTTTTTGGACACCTCCAGCAAAACAGGTAAAGAACTCATTAATAATGTGTAATTCAGTTATCTTTTCTCACATCTCTCATTAAAACTTACATTGATATCATACATCAGAAATCAACTGGGTATAGCAGAATATAGTATCAGCCAAGCAACTTTACAAACCATCTTCAATCATTTTGCAGCAGGTTGTACGAGGTAACAAATTGTGTTTCTTGAGTACTTTTTTTGTTCTTCCTTTGTACCTCTTCTCGAGGTGCAGTAAGAATTATTTTTCTGTTGTAAAAACAGAATAATTTTTCCAATCTTTATATCATTTGTATAGTGCATCATAGAAATTGTACATAAACATATTGACATAATCAGTTCTGTCAAAGAGTACTAAGTTTCTGACCATTTTATAGTCCTATCTGCCAATTATTATTTATTTATATCGATTCCTGGTGTGCGAAAAATTGCTCGAAAATATAGTACATGTGAAAACAATATAGAATTTTTTTTTTTTAATCGGAGCAGTAAAACCATGGAAAGATTTTAAAAGCATTTAGATTTGCTGGGCAGCTACATAATAGACAAGTGGAGATTTGATGGTATGTAATATGCATTCTTCACACTCAACAAAATTAATATTTACAAAAATTAGAAAACAGCAAAAACAAACACAAACACGCTTTACGGTATTAACCAAAACATAGATGTAAATTTTACGAGAAATTTTACAGCACTCGAGTGGTTCATACTTAATTATAAAATGATATTTGTATGTTTTTTTTTATTAGTGCTGACTGTGTAAGTGTGTATTTATTTGATTTTATTACTGATCTAATCACTTTCTTTTGCCATTGCCGTGTCTCTTATGGCAGACCACCTGACCGTACTTCATCTATCTGTTTTCGAAGAGAAATTGACTCCCGCCGATCTCTTTCTCAGAATTCGCTCTGATAATTCCGTCAAGCATGGCCTCGAGCTCTTTTATCTCATCATTAATCAAGCTGTTTCCATGATTAAATCTGACGATGTTGATCATAGTACTGATCACAATAAGAAGAAGACTTTAGGGTTCCAATTTTGGACTGATTCTCAGATCAATTCAGTTGTTTCGTTAGGTCTCGCTATCGTTTCTGCTTCCAGATCTCTATCAGGTGGATTCTTTGTTTGTTTATTTAGATGAGAAGGGTGTATGCTGATTTAACTATCTATGCATAGGTGATAACTAGAGTTTCGTCTAAGGGAGAAACAATTTCATTTAAACAAACGATTATTATTTTATCATTTTTTAGACTGTGATTATGATGACGTAGAATGGACCTATCGTAGTGATTGAGGTCTTATACTGTATATTGGCTGGACAGCTGGCACTCAGTCGATGCAGTTTTCTGCTAGACTAACAGTCTGAAACAACGCCACGTACTAATAGACCTATATGCTACAATAGATTCATTTTATGAATCCTTATAATCCATTTTCCATAGCCTATTTTTCACATATTTGTATAATTATAACTTTCTCTTCTTTTTCTTTGGTTAAGTTCTTTGTTCGTTGGTTTCTCTTTGCTGACTATTAGTGTTTGTTTAGGAGCTTGGACTTTAAACCGATCTCCTTTGATTAATTGGTGTCAGCGCTGGCTAATTAACTGTCTCTTTGTCCTAGAATTGTTATTTAATTAAAAAAACACATGATTTCAAAAACTTAATTAGTGCTTTGCTTTATTTATTTTATTTTACGGTCATTTTCTGAATATATATATTGTTCATTATGTTATGGACCTATCGTAGTGATTGAGGTCTCATACTGTATATTGGCTGGACAGCTGGCACTCAGTCGATGCAGTTTTCTGCTAGACTAACAGTCTGAAACAACGCCACGTACTAATAGACCTATATGCTACAATAGATTCATTCTATGAATCCTTATAATCCATTTTTCATAGCCTATTTTTCACATATTTGTATAATTATAACTTTGCTTATTTTACTTTTTAGGAACTGTTGTGTTGTGTAATATTTTTGGTACATGTTATTGTGAATATATTTTATATTTTTTTTATTCTTGGTGGTGTGATTGCTGAACAGTGAAGCAGTCGGACGCTATAGTTGTTGCAGTTGTGCAACAATTGCTGGAGTTTGCTGTTGGTTATTTGGAAAATTGAACAGGATAGAATTAGGAGAATACCTTGAATCTATTGAAGGTTTAGACTGTGATTATGATGACGTAGAGTGGACCTATCGTAGTGATTGAGGTCTTATACTGTATATTGGCTGGACAGCTGGCACTCAGTCGATGCAGTTTTCTGCTAGACTAACAGTCTGAAACAACGCCACGTACTAATAGACCTCTATGCTACAATAGATTCATTCTATGAATCCTTATAATCCGTTTTTCATAGCCTATTTTTCACATATTTGTATAATTATAACTTTCTCTTCTTTTTCTTTGGTTAAGTTCTTTGTTTGTTGGTTTCTCTTTGCTGACTATTAGTGTTTGTTTAGGAGCTTGGACTTTAAACCGATCTCCTTTGATTAATTGGTGTCAGCGGTGGCTAATTAACTGTCTCTTTGCCCTAGAATTGTTATTTAATTAAAAAAACACATGATTTCAAAAACTTAATTAGTGCTTTGCTTTATTTATTTTATTTTACGGTCATTTTCTGAATATATATATTGTTCATTATGTTATGGACCTATCGTAGTGATTGAGGTCTTATACTGTATATTGGCTGGACAGCTGGCACTTAGTCGATGCAGTTTTCTGCTAGACTAACAGTCTGAAACAACGCCACGTACTAATAGACCTATATCCTACAATAGATTCATTCTATGAATCCTTATAATCCATTTTTCATAGCCTATTTTTCACATATTTGTATAATTATAACTTTGCTTATTTTACTTTTTAGGAACTGTTGTGTTGTGTAATATTTTTGGTACATGTTATTGTGAATATATTTTATATTTGTTTTATTCTTGGTGGTGTGATTGCTGAACAGTGGAGCAGTCGGACGCTATAGTTGTTGCAGTTGTGCAACAATTGCTGGAGTTTGCTGTTGGTTATTTGGAAAATTGAACAGGATAGAATTAGGAGAATACCGTGAATCTATTGAAGGTTTAGACTGTGATTATGATGACGTAGAATGGACCTATTGTAGTGATTGAGGTCTTATACTGTATATTGGCTGGACAGCTGGCACTCAGTCGATGCAGTTTTCTGCTAGACTAACAGTCTGAAACAACGCCACGTACTAATAGACCTATATGCTACAATAGATTCATTCTATGAATCCTTATAATCCATTTTTCATAGCCTATTTTTCACATATTTGTATAATTATAACTTTGCTTATTTTACTTTTTAGGAACTGTTGTGTTGTGTAATATTTTTGGTACATGTTATTGTGAATATATTTTATATTTGTTTTATTCTTGGTGGTGTGATTGCTGAACAGTGGAGCAGTCGGACACTATAGTTGTTGCAGTTGTGCAACAATTGCTGGAGTTTGCTGTTGGTTATTTGGAAAGGTCAGAGTTCAGCAGCGATGATTTGAGTACACATGTGTGTGTTTTTAGATTGTTAGTTTTTTCAAGTTTTGAGCTTTATTCAAATTCTCTTCTCTCCTCACTCTCCTCTTTCCAGTTTTTGCCAATTGGATTTAATAAGTGAATTGTACTTACTTGGTTGGTATTGTTTTGCACAGAAGATGGTTGTTTTTCTGTTCCATAGTATCAAGTCTGAGGATCATGCTTGAGAATGGTTAGATATTGTGGTTTTGTTTTTGATGGACTTCCTATTATAGCTATCACACACAAAAAGAAAAAGCCTACACATATGAGATTAGTGATTGCTTCAAGCTGTAGCATTTTGTTGATAGGATAAATCTGTCATGTTTAGAAGTTAGGCCAGTTAGTGTTTGAATATTGTTTGATTTCAATATTGTTTGGTTCTTCAATATATTCTGTATTTTCATTTAATTAATGCTGATCTCTATTTAGAGAGGTTAATAAAGTAACTACCAACAAAACAGATGTATTGCAGTTGCTTTTCGATCTTTTTTGCTTGAACATTTTTAATTTCTGTCCTATTCTGTTTTGCCTGAAGTGTTTTCTACCGGTTATGTTACACAAGGGTAAGGTTTTATCAAACTGCGTCATTATTTTCTCATTTTTGTAGTGATTTTTCTTTTCTCTGTGTTTAATTTTTCTTTATTGTGTTTCATTTTGTTAGGGCCTAATAATATTTTTTAATTTTGTCTTTTATTGCAATGATTTCAGCACATAATAACACAATGAGAAACTGTTGATCTTCCTATTTTTGAAAATATTGTTGATATGTCCTGTTGATATTCTTTGGCATAGAGGTTTGTTTACATTAACATGCCGATTTGTTTGCTTTGTATTATCTGTATTTTCGCTCTCTGTTACTGTCTGAATGGTGTCATGGCAAAATTCCTTCTGTTCTTCTACATTTGTTGGTTTTCGCCCTTTGGAATCGAATGTATTTACTGTTTTCGATTGATTACATAGGGCAATTTATTATATTAGGACATGTACGGTAAGATACCCTTTCATTTTCAGCTTCGATTCCTTCTTACACCGTGATGATGTGATCTCTGCTTCGTTGTTCTGGATTTAGGCTGGTATTTCGATAAGTTTTCAGTTCGTCGATGCAGTTTTCTGATACACTAACAGTCTGAAACAACGCCATGTACTAATAGACCTATATCCTAGAATAGATTCAACCGGTTGATAGATGCTTTTATAAGTATAGAATTGAACAGGATAGAATTAGGAGAATACCTTGAATCTATTGAAGGTTTAGACTGTGATTATGATGACGTAGAATGGACCTATCGTAGTGATTGAGGTCTTATACTGTATATTGGCTGGACAGCTGGCACTCAGTCGATGCAGTTTTCTGCTAGACTAACAGTCTGAAACAACGCCACGTACTAATAGACCTATATCCTACAATAGATTCATTCTATGAATCCTTATAATCTATTTTTCATAGCCTATTTTTCACATATTTGTATAATTATAACTTTGCTTATTTTACTTTTTAGGAACTGTTGTTATGGACCTATCAGATGTGCATGAATGATTGACCTAATCCTACTTTCATAAAGAACATGCTTCGATGTTGCTCGATTTTTTTTTTTTGGGTTGAGTGGAGTGCATGTTATTGGGCTATAATGGCTACTTAATTTTATTATATAATGTAAATAGGTTTAATCATTGTTTATCCATAAAGATCAATGACCAGTTTGTCATTTTTATTTTCTGTTTTCCTCTCCTCACTTCTCACTCTCTCTTCTATTTCTTTTTTTCTTTCGTTTGCAGCAAGAAAGCTATTTATTAATTCTATTTTTTGTGTTTCATATTTGCGCTGAAGAGTGTCTTTAATCTCTATGCCATTAATCAGTATCCAAAAATGTCAGCTTCTGTTGCTGGTAATAGAAAATATGATGTCTACATGTGCATAGACGTATTTGCAAGTAATACTTTTGGCAGTGCACAATGGAACGTATGTCAAACTTCTGATATTTTTTCTTGAGAATCTGTGCTGATATAAGCTTTGTTACATTGTAGACATTGGTTTTCATCATACTTATCCCACTTTTGTGCTCAAATTATGGTCCTGATTTCACATGCATATTTTGTTGAATTTGGATATATTTTTAGTCGCTATATGACAAATAGAGAGTCCACATTCGTTTTTTTATGTTTAAGAACTATCTTTTGGTTTACTTTCTTTGAAGTTCTTATATGTGTTTTCACTCCCTTCTCTTCATTGACGTGTCTCATTTAACATCCGAAAATTGTTTTCATGAGTTTAAACTCTACTATGTTTATATAAATGATGTCAATTATTTAATGGTGAACAATCTAACATGATTAACAAAATAGTAGATAAATAAAATGCTAACTGCAAATTTGATATTAGAAATTCAGGAACAAAAATAGGCCACAATATAAAAGAAATTCCCTATTAAACATAAAAACTTGGCCATTAAAAAAAAACACTGTAAAATGAATAACAACTTGCTGAACAATTCCCCCATCCCCTGATACTCAATATCAGCCTAAAATGTGAGATAGTGTCTGACATTGGGAAACAATAGACATGATGAAAGAGATGCAATAAAGAGGAATATACAGCAGTTGATTGACGTATATTATAATGCTCTTCATGCACCAAAGAATGGAGGAAAGGTTAGTTTTCCAACTTATATTATGTTTTAATGATACTTTAAAATTGAAATAAGCTCTGAAGTTAATTAATTGATAGAGTCTATAACATTCCTAATTAATTAATTCGCTTATGTTAAGTTTTAAACACACTTTAAAATTCAAATAAGTTCTGAAGTTAATTAATTAATATAGTTTATACGATTTTTAATTAGTTAGTTGGAGGAATGTAAGCCTTAATTTTCGTTTCCTTCATTCTTTGGCGCATCAAGAGCATCATAATATACGTCAATCAACTGCTGTATATTCCTCTTCATTGCATCTCTTTCATCATCTCTATTGTTTCTCAATGTCAGACACTATCTTACATTTTATGTTCATATTAAGTATCAGATTTCCGCTCCAAGTGCTTTCTTGCTTCCGTGTAGTTCTCAACTCGCCTCACTATAGAATGAGATTTTTCACTTTGTCGCATTCACTCCATCTCTAATAGTGATATTTTATTCTTAATTTTCTTTTATTTGTTTGACGATTTGATATTCTTTTCGTAGGGGCACTTTTAACTTGGAACTTCACTGTCCTTAAAAACTTAATGACATCAAAGCTGACCCCGAGTCTGATTGGGTTTTGATTTGCTCTTATTTCAGCTTAATTCACTTGAAAAGAAACGCAGTACCTTCTGTCCAATTCCTGATGATTTGTTTAAATGTATGTATTTCGGTACTTACTTATAGTTCATGTTTTCCATTCCGGATTTTCTATAGATAGCTCATAATACCTTCTTTTTTTTCAATATGTCGCAACGAAGAGGAATATACAGCAGTTGATTGATATATATTGTCATCTTCTTGATGCACCGAAGAATGGAAGAAAGGTTAGTTTTGCAACTTATGTTATGTTCTAATGGTAGTTTAAAATTGAAATAAGCTGCATTTGTATTCTTACCCATAAAATTGGACAGTTGTGTGTTCATCCATCATGAAATATAAATTTTATTGGGTTCATTAGTAGTATTCTGTACATAGTTAAGATTGTTCTCAGATGTGTGTTCTTCTTTTTTTAAAAAAATGCTTTATATTTCTGTTTGCTATGCAAATTGTTATTTTCTTATTCTGTGCATAGAATGTACTGTTTGTGATGGAATTGGACCAATCCAAGCTCTTTGGATATCGATTTCTTTTCTTTGCACGTAGTTTACCGATTTTTTGGTGCAGAATGAACTTGGAACCTATAAGTTGTATTCAAGTATAGTAAAATAGTAACATCGTTAACTTTATACGTGTAGCATTTCGAGTCCTTATGCATATAAATTTGCTAAATTTCCTAAGATTTAAGACGTGAAACCTAATAGTTCAATTAATTACGTTGGCTTGACTTGAAGGAGACTCTACAGAACAGTTAATTATATAATATATATAAAAATATATATATTACTTATTGCTTTCTTTCTTTTTTTGGCTTTTCTAATCTGCTGAAGTCCATTGGGTTTTTTGTTTCACTCTGTTTCTTTTTGAATTTGGAGAAAATTCAATGCTTAAATTGTGCATATTGTGTTTCTTTATTTTTATTTGATTGGTGACAAATTGAAATTTACAATTACTTTGCACTTTGGTTATTATTTCACAAATGAGAACAATATGTCCGTTTAACTATCTATGCACAAGTAACCAATTATATATATATATATATATATAATTATGTATATAATAATTATAGTATATATTAAAATCACTCATTTGATTTTGTTTTTTCATGCAGCAAATTTTGTTTTTAACCAAAACTATACCGTTCTTCCTTTCACATAAAAGCTAAGTAATTCCTTTCTTTTGCAGAAATAGTTCTTACTGCCTTTATTTGTTCTAATTTCTCTTTTACACACACACATATATGTGTGTGTATGTTAACCATTATTATTATTATTATTATTATTATTATTATTATTATTATTATTATTCTTTATTTTATTCTATATATTAAAACTCCTGCCTCAATTTGATTCAATTGCCAATTTTTGTCCAATTTCGGACAATGTTACCCTCAGAAATGGAAGTGCCGATTTTACCCTCCTTTTTTTTATCTTTTTCCCTTGCTGCCCGTTGACCTCTTCATACGTGCTATGTGTTCATTCTCTCTTTGTGTCCAATTTCGGACAATGTTGCTCTTATACAGTGAATTTCTTATAACCAACATTAATACGCTTTTTTATTTATTTATTTTTGGTCAAAACATGTATAAAATTGGTTTTGTGATTTTTTTTAATGCACTAATAAAAACAGGTACTTATTAAATTCTATGTATTAAGAATTTATGGCCTGATTTAATACAATAGAAAAATTGGAATATTTTGTCCAATTTCGGACAATGTTACCCTTATACAGTGAATTTCTGATAGGCCATATTAATAGGCTTTTTTATTTATTTATTTTTTGGTCAAAATATGTATAAAATTGGTTTTATGCTTTTTTTTTTTACTGCACTAATAAAAACAGATTCTTTAAATTCTATGTATTAAAAATTTATGGCCTCATTTAATACAATAGAAAAACAAGATATGGTGGTTGAGTATTAATTACAGGCAGTAAATTTCTTGGATTTGCAATGATGGATTTTACTTATTCACTTAATTTATCCATTCCATTTCTGCCGCTTTTTCTAAATAATTGTTTTGGAAAATTTTAATTAATTCTGATTTGATTGTTATCATCCAATTAAATGCATCCACTTAATTTACTTTTTACATCTATATATAGAATAATTATTCTTTTACCATCTTCCCATCTTACCTCTTCTCTTTTCTAACTATTCAGATTTCGGTAAGTGTTTATTTTTGTACTTTACTTTTTCATCCTTCAATTCTATAGCTGTTCTCATTACTTTTATTCCTTTCAGGTGCCAACAAAAATGGAACCTATCATGCTGCCATTTGCTGATCTTCTTCCCTTTTTTTTGGAGAAACTGAAGCTGCCCAGTGCAAGTTTTCAAGACCTCCGCGATGATGAGACAAATGATTATATCTGTCATGTGTCTCTTGATTGCCTTAATTTTACTGGTGTTTCTGAATTGATGGTCTTTAGTGCTACAAGTGTTGAAAACTTAAAAGATGCTCAACACAAAGCTTCCCTAAAACTCATCCACCACCTAATGGCTGCATACAAATTCACTGTTATTGATGTTAATTACCCACTTATGGTTGAACCAGCCTCAGCCCACGAATCATCTCACTCTCATGTCTCAGCCAATAATATGCCTTCTATTCACTCCACTTTTGAACATGTTGACTCAAAAACTTTTCCTGTTCATCTTGATACAACCTCTTCTTCTAAGAATATTATCCCAAAGCCATTATCTGAAAGTAACCACTTCAATATTTGTTCAATTCTGGAAACAGACCTTGGAATTCTTCCTGGAGATGTTGAAATGGTAGATAGAAATACTAACTTTTCTCAAGATTCCTCTGATGATTTTCAAGTTTCACCAACTCATGAAATTGAAGAATTACCACCTGAATCCGTTTTCATTGATGAAAACATTGACATGTTTGGATTTGTTTCCCCAAATCATAGCCCTAACATCAGTTCATGTCTCTATGAGAAATTACAAGAAAAGGTGGAACTCTATGAGCTGGAAATTCAAGAGATTAGAGCTGTATTAAGCCAAACACAGCTTGAACTTTTTGTTTCTAGAGAAAACGAGTCTACTCTTTCCCGCCATGTGGTTGCTTTCGCGAAGTCATTAAAGAACATCGTCCCTTCTGAGTTATTTTGCTGCTGCAAGTAATATATTATTTGATGTTCCTGTTTCTTTTTTCTTAGATTTTGACTTTATTAATTTTTCTTCTGGCGTTTACTAATTTTCATTTTCATCAACAGGGCTTCAACCTCTTGCTGCGGTAATTTTCAACTCAATATGCTGTTTATAAATCGTTTCGTGTTTCTTATATATTCTGTTCTTAAATTAGTGCTCATATTTATTTTGTTGCTTTTTTGGCAGCTGATGGTAGAGGCTGATGCTTTGAAGTTTTTGGAAGTAGTTGTGACCTTAGAAGTCAGCAACACTTCATCACAAAAAAATCAGTCCTTGGTTTATGTGTTTTGATCCTAGAGACAAGAAGGATATTTGGTCACTGCAAGAATGTCTACGGGGTGAAGTTATGTATTTCTTTTTCTATATACCGTAATGTAAAGTCTTTGTAATTATGGCTTTTATTAAATTATAATCTTATGAATGTAATATATTATGTTAAAATTATGTACTTCAGTACTATGGTGTTAAAATATGTTATTTCATCTTTATATGATAAATAAAATTGTTATTTGGTGTTATTTTCGGACTATTCTTTGAATAAAAATACTATTGTACATCAAAAATTATCTATTCTGGAAACGAATTATCATAATAACACCAAATAACGATTGCACAAATATTTACAGCTTTAGAAAAATTTTCAAAGAAAAGATTGCGATTTCAACAATTTACTAAACATATATTTTTTTTTGTATATATCAAGGTAATCAACATTAACTACATGAAAATATCGGATTAGTCGGCTTCAAATTTTCAATACCGTTTGTATATAAGGTAAGATGATTTAATCAATATTTTGTTATATTTTATTATTATTTGATTATTAGTATGACAGATATTAGTAATTAGATTTTTATATTCTTTATCACTTTTTCGTATCTCTATAAACTGTATCTATATTAAATGAAATTGCAATTTGACAATAAAAAAAAACTTGAGTACAGGAACAGAAAAATGTGTTTTAAAAATTTCAATTTCGAAATAATAGAAAACGGAATTCTGAAAAAAACAGATACAAACTTAGTATTATTTAAAAAAAAAACATTAATTCCATCAAATATGCTGAAAATTTCTCTAATTATAATAATTAAAATAAAAAACCATTGTATTCAATTGAATCAACAAATCACTAATCAATTGTATTTTTAAATGTAAAAATGATAATGATAATGATGAGAGAAAAATTAAATCTTAAATTTTACTATACAATTAGAATTATATAAATGACAATTTAAAAAAAAACTACTATTTAAAATATTTATAAATTATTAGCTTATAATAAACTTATTGGGTTCATTTTTTATGATATCACGCTTAATATATACAGTTAAAAACTTAGTATTTATTATCTATCTTCATGCATTTATGATCTTACAGAAAAGAAATCTAATTTGATACGATATTAGCATTTATGATTTTACAGAGAAGAAATCTAATTTGATACGATATTAAATACGTTTTATCTCTCATATTTATGATTCATTTCCTATCATTAATAGCCTATTTAATGCTTTTCTCTCTCCTCTCTTTCTATATAAACACAATTCCGTTTTCCTATTCAATCTATCAAACCATTTCCTACTGTTTCTTTGTTTACTCTTCCTTTTCCTATTTGCTTAAACTTCAATCTTTACTCTTTAAACAAGATCTGCTCAACATACAAATATATATTCCGATTCCTGCTGAAATTGTTAAGGTATACTATTATTTTTTTGTCATCTATTTGTTTAAATCGTTTTAGCGTATTCTTTCTTTAACCTTTTATTTTTGCTTTGCTTACTCAGGTGCTTCTCCTTTATTGCTCTCCTTACTATCAAGGTAACAAAACAATATTCCCTTGCTAAATAAAAATTCACTGATCACTAAATATTCGTAAATCTTCTTTTCATAATTTATGTTTAATCCGACAAATAAAAGTATTATAAACGACTTTAAATTCTTCAACAATTAACAAAGTTTTCATTTTTCAGATGGTTGAAATAAAATTGCCGTTGCATTCTATTTTATCCGAGATTTTGAAACAATTAGAGATTCCAAATACCGAGTCATTAACAATGAATGAAGAAAACAATCTTTATAGCTGCTGTATCACCGTACCTGCACAAACTTCCAATAATGAATCGTTACCCTCTGTTGATTTCTATGGTTTTAGTGCGATAGATTTTGATGATGCAAAAAATGTCGCTGCCTCTAGGACCTATGAATACCTTAGGCTTACCTGTGAATTAGAAATTATAGATTTCAGTTCCCACAACATTGACGAGTTCTCAACAAAAAATAGGCTTCTCGGCGAGCAACAAGTAAGAGGAGCTTTGAGTTTAACCTCCATATCTCAAAAATATGAAAAGTTGAAGGAAATGTACAACAAAGCTCTTGAAATATTGCAGTCTATTGCAGCAATTGTACAAAATTTCAACTTGGCCGATTACTTAAATAATGATCTGTGATTTCATATTATAAAACAATATTATTAAGTATAAAATTTAAATTTCATTACTCTGACGTTTTTGTATATTTTTGTTTTGGCCTTTTTTTCCCTTCCCCAAGATTTATTCGTCCTTTATTGCAAAGGTTCCAATTCTTCACACAATTATTTTTTCCATACTGTTATAATGATTTATGTTATAAAACTAAATTATTAATACAATAAATAATCCCCTTCTTACCAGATGCATAGGTTTCTCCTTTCAATTGAGGCCATACTTCGCTTTGCACTGATCCAGTTAAATTTACCCCCCCCCCCCCCCCCCCCACTTATTGAAAATCTTAATACGCCGACTCTTTATAAATGTCGTCTTACAATTATTCATAGAGGCGATGAAGGTCTTGAGCAATCCATGCCTTTTATTCAGTATAGTTCACAAAGCTTTGTAGATGCAAAAAACAAATGTTGCATTTATGCTCTCAAATCTCTGGAACGCCTTTATGATATCGATGTTAAAGATTTTAATCTAGAACGTCTAAAGTCGGTACGATCCACCTACTTCCAACAACTTGAAGAGTATGAAAACGTTATACTTAACCCGCAAAAACAAATTTGGAATGACTATCATGAATTGAAGAAAAAATATAATAGTGTTATTAATCTGCTTACTACTTTAACTAATGTAGTTACAAAATTCAAAAATTTAATGAATTAATAATAATTATTTATTATGTATTGCTAATAGTATTATTTATGTGTTATTTCTTTTCTTTATTTGATTTAGTTACAAAATGGATAAATCAAGTCAAAATAAGGAAAATGATGGAAAAAGAAAATGGGGCTCCTTAAACTCAAATTCCTCCATATCAATTACTAATCCTATTCAATTCACTACAACTTCCACATTAATAAATATACCTTTAGATTTTGAATACCGACCTTGCAAACTTTCCAAGTATAAAAAAAATTCCTCCATATATAATCCTTGCTTCTCACAAACTACTAATGAATATTCATTGCAAAACAAACTTCATCCTCAACAAGCGGAAGAAAATTGTGAAATATTATTGATTGACGTTCCCATCCAATTAGATGAACATTCTTACCAATTATATTCAAACGAAGACTATATTCGAAGTAAGTTAATAGTTTTTCTCCATCTTATTTGTTTTTTCTATAGAAATAATTTTGCTATTTGAATTTTAAAAAAATATTTGTTTAAAATGCAGATGTCGAAATTTCCAAGTTTGGTACCCCTAATCAAGAATGCCCTTATTGTGGGGCATTCTTCTGGTCCCAAGAAGCTCTTAAACAAAAAAGCACTCTTTCAAAATTTGAATATAACAAATGTTGTAAAAAAGGAATGATTTCATTACCAAAAGATAAAAAACCTCCTATTATTCTTCAAAAATTATTGACAGAACAACCTCCTTTCAAATCAAGCAAATTTTTAGAAAATATTAGAACATATAATTCAATTTTTTCTTTCACGTCAATGGGAGCAAAAATTGATTATGATATTAATAAATCTAAAGGACCGTATGTATTTCGTCTTTGTGGTCAAAATTATCATTTAATGGGTTCTCTATTACCACCTATAAATGAAAAACCAAAATTTGCACAATTATATGTTTATGACAATGACACTGAAAACGAAATTGACAATCGGTTATCTTTTTTGAAAAATATTCAACCAGAAAATATTACTGACAAACTTATAATTAAAGAACTCATTAATATGTTCAACGAACACAATGAATTGGTAAAAATATTTCGAATGGCAAATCAAAAAGCAAATATTGAAAATATCTCATCTTTTAGATTAAGATTAATTGCTAAACGTTTAACAGAAAACAAACAATATGAATTACCACAATCTTCAGAAATAGCAGCTTTAATAATAGGAGACTTGGATTTATATGACATGTCAAGAGATATTATAGTCGAACATCAAAATAATTCTTTAAAACGAATAAGTATTTTACATCCAAGTTTGATGGCCATGCAATACCCGATTCTTTTTCCTTATGGCGAAGATGGTTATCATCCAAACATTAGCTATCAAAGTTCTTCAAATGCCAAAAAAATAAAAAGAAAATCCGTCACTATGCGAGAATACTATTCTTATAGACTACATGAAAAAACAAAATATGAACAAACTATATTTTATGGTGGTCGGTTATTTCAACAATTCATAGTAGATGCATATACATGTATAGAACAAAGCCGCCTTGATTTTTTAAGACGAAATCAAACATTATTAAGATCTGAAATTTATTCTGGATTACGTGACGCTTTTTTTAAAGGAGATAACGATGGTTCCCAATTAGGTAAATCTATTATTTTACCTTCTACATATACTGGTGGACCTCGGTATATGCTAGAACATTATCATGATGCTATGACTATAACTAAATTTTATGGAAATCCGAATCTATTTATAACTTTTACATGTAACCCCTTATGGTCAGAAATTACAGAAACCATAAAATATCCACAAGTTCATAAAACAGAAAATCGACCAGATATTATTACAAGAGTTTTTAGAATTAAAATAGAAAGTTTAATTAAAGATTTTAAAGATAGAAAAATATTTGGAGAAATTATTGCATTATTATACACAGTTGAATTTCAAAAACGAGGATTACCACATATACATTGTTTACTATGGACACATGAAAAACATAAACAACTATCCGTAGCAGAAATAGATTCATATATATCTGCAGAATTACCAGATCCTAATATAGATCCTATTGCATTTAAATACGTATCAAAATTTATGATTCATGGCCCATGCGGATTAATTAATCCAAAAAGCCCTTGCATGAAAAATAATAAATGTTCTAAATTTTATCCAAAAAAATATCAAAATACTACTATAATTGATGAAAACGGATTCTCTTCTTATAAAAGAAGAAACACTAAAGTAGTTTTTAAAAAAGGGGATTTATTAATAGATAATCGTTTTGTTGTTCCTTACAACAGAGATTTAATAGTTCGTTATCAAGCTCACTTAAATATCGAATCATGTTGTCATACAATGTTAGTAAAATATTTATTTAAATATATAAATAAAGGTACAGATAGAGTAAAAGTAATTATTGAGCAAGACAACACTGCCGATAATCAAATAAACCAAAAAGATAATATAATACGAGATGAAATAAAAAATTATTTAGATTGCCGTTACATCTCACCATGTGAAGCATGTTGGAGAATATTTGAATTTCCTATACACCATAGAGAACCTTCAATAGAAAGACTATGTATTCATTTGCCTTATCAAAATACCGTATTATACAGAGATAACCAAAGCTTAGATCACATAATTAATCATTCGTTAGCACATAAAACAATGTTAACGGAATGGTTATACACAAATAGTATATCAGTACAAGCTTGCACATTAACTTATGTAGAATTTCCTACCAAATGGATATGGGATCCTAAAAATAAAATATGGTTACAACGTAAAAGAGGTTATAGCCTTGGAAGAATAGCATACGTAAACCCATGTGCCGGTGAATTATATTATCTAAGAATGCTTCTTAATATTGTAAGAGGCCCTAAATCATTCAATGATATTAAAACAGTTAATGGTATAGTTCACGAAAACTTTCGCGCAGCATGTGGTACATACGGACTAATAGGAAATGATGATGAATGGATAAATGCTATGAAAGAGTGTTCTCTAATAAGTAGTGCAAAACAATTAAGACATTTATTTGTTACTATAATTATCTTTTGCGAAGTAGCAAATCCAAATAGATTATTTGAACAGTTTATTAAAAGTTTTTCTGAAGACATTGTATACGATTTGCATAAAAATTTCAGCATCCCTATTACCTCTATCCAAACTGGTTCCATAAAAAATTATGTTTTGTTAGAATTAGAAAAAATATTTAATCGAAATAACTACTCATTATCAGATTTTAACTTACCTTTACCTCAATCATCCAATGAATCGATGAATCAAAACAAACTTATACATGAAGAATTATGCTATAATATACCAGAACTCAAACAACAACATGAAGAATCAATAAAAACATTAAATGAAGACCAACGTAGAATCTATGATGCTGTTATGCTTTCCGTTGAAAAAAATGAAGGAAATGCTTTTTTCATTTATGGTTATGGCGGTACAGGCAAAACATATTTATATGAAACAATTATTGCTAAATTAAGATCAGAACTTAAAATTGTATTAGTAGTGGCTTCATCAGGTATTGCTTCATTACTTTTACCAGGAGGACGTACAGCTCATTCAAGATTTAAAATTCCTTTAGACATAAGTAATTATTCAACATGCAATATTAAAAAAAATACAAATCTTGCACAACTAATAATGCTTGCATCAATTATCATTTGGGACGAAGCACCCATGAATCATCGCTTTACATTTGAAGCTGTAGACAAATCATTAAAAGATATAATGTCCTCCATTAATCCTAATAATAAAGAACTTCCTTTCGGAGGAAAAAACATAATTTTAGGCGGAGATTTCAGACAAATATTACCTGTAATACCAAATGGTTCTAAAGAAGAAATTTTAGATGCTTCTATAACAAATTCTTATCTATGGAAAAATTTTAAAGTACACCATCTAACTATCAATATGAGACTTCGAAATGATAATAACACTTTTAAGTTTCAAAATTATACTTCTTTTGCTCATTGGTTATTAGCAGTTGGTGATGGATCCATCCAGACAAAAACATTAGAAAAAATAGATGCAGAAAAAAATTGGATTCAAATCCCAAATTCATTAATCATAAAAGCTGTAAACGAACCTATGATTGCGATAATAAAGGAAACTTATCCAGACTTTTTAAATCAATATAAATGTTGTAAATACTTGACCGAAAGAGCTATTATCACACCTAAAAACGAAATAGTAAATAAAATAAATAACTTTATATTAAATTTGGTACCAGAAGAACCACATATATATTATAGTAAAGATTCTATATGTACGTCCTCTACAAACTTAGAAGAATTACAAACTCTATATCCATTAGAATATCTTAACACCATTAATCCTAATGGTTATACACAACATGAATTATTACTAAAAATTAACACTCCAATTATGTTATTACGTAATATAAATCCATCTATAGGATTATGTAATGGTACAAGATTAGTAATACTACAGTTAGGTCAAAGAATAATAGAAGCACAAATTTTAAACGGATCTTTTATTGGAGAAAAAGTATTTATACCTAGAATTACGCTTAATTATACAGATCCGAAATTTCCTTTTATTTTACAAAGACGTCAATTCCCTATTAAAATCAGTTATTCTATGACAATAAATAAAAGTCAAGGTCAAACTCTAAAACAAGTTGGTCTATATTTAAATGAACCTGTATTCACACATGGCCAACTTTATGTAGCATTATCTAGAGTTACAAGTGAAAAAGGAATACATATTGTAATAGAAAATTCTTATTTAGAAATAGAAAATGAAATTCAATATTACACAAAAAATATAGTTTACAATGAAATATTTGAAAGTTTAGAATCTTTTTAAAATACAGCTCTCCAATATTCTCAAAATTTTGAAAAATTTATCAAAAACTGTTTTAAAAAAAAACCTATGAACTTTAAATTTTTATTCGGTTAATAATCATATGTTATGTTGTCTTTTTTGTAGGCCAAAGATGAAGTACACTCCAATATCAATGATAAACAAAGAAACAAAAAACGTGGCTATTAAAGCTAGATTATTAAGATGTTGGAACTTTGTCAATCCCAGGAACTCAGACCACCTTTTCAGCTTCGAATTTTTATTGATAGACGAAGAGGTAAAATTCTTACTATTATAACTATTTTACATAATTATTTACCAAAAAAAAAATATTACAACCAAACCATAACATTTTCCACAGGGTCACACTATCCAAGGAACAACATCTGCAGAAAACGCGGACATATTTCGACCTGTGATGATAGAAGGAAATATTTATCACATATCTGGCTTTATTGTGATTCAAAGTCTAACCAAATACAAATGCAGCAACCATCCTTTTCGTTTAAGACTACCATGTAATGCCAATGTTAAGAAAATAGAAGAAGTTAACAATGATATTCCTTATGAAAAATTCAACTTCCTGAACTTTGAAGACTTAGAGCAACGAGCAGGACTTACAGATTACCTATGTGGTATTATTGCATCTATTTAATAAATCTTATAAAAATATCTAAAAAATTACTCTTCATTACAATGTATTACTACATCAATTCTTATCAGATACTTATGGATTGCTCATTGACATCGGATTTCTTGAACAAGTTCGAACTTATGATGTCGTGAAAAAAAGGCGCACTATTCACATAACAAATTCCAGGTTCACTTAAACCATTTTTAAATACACCTTACCTATGTCTTCTCCTCTGATTCTATTTATATTATATTTATAACAACAGTGGAAAAGAAATGGAAGTGTTGCTATGGGAAACAACAGCTGAAAATTTCCCTGAAAATGAAATCCTTCTCAATGCCAACACAAAACCAGTTGTTTTGGTGTTTGCCGGTATGATTCCTAAATCTTTCAAGGGTAAGTGTTCCTTAAAAATACTCAATTGACTAATATATAAATATCATTATATATAAGTTTCCTAATTCATTTCATCTTCTTAGATAGCTTTTCCCTCAATAGTTCAGCTGGAACAAAAATCTATATCAACCTACCACTTGACGAAATCACTGCTTTCTTAAAAAAGTAAATTTCAAATTGTTTAAAATTAATAACCCCTAATTATTTAAAACTAACATTCTCTCCTTGATCTTTATCCCAGAATCGCTCCTCCCTTCCCAAAGCTAAAAAAGGTTGAACACCAACTAAAAGAAGTCTTTGACATTGAAACAGAAAAAATGACCAATAGAAAAGGGATATCAGAACTCTTACAAGTTGATATTCATACAGATAAGGTTTGATTCATTTAATATTGAAAAACTTTAATAAGAAATTTTCTAATTCATTGTTTTACATTAGGATATCAAATTTACATGTAAGGCAAAAATCAAAGAAATCGATGCATCTGATGGTTGGTGGTATCGAGCATGTCCTGATTGTAAAAGTGGAATTCAAATTACAAAGGATCAGATTTGGTGCAAAAATCACAGATTCATAGAAAAAATTCCTCTACCATGGTAACAACAAACTAAATTTACTCACAACTTTAATTGCTACCTACTTTTTCAAAACACTATACTTTTACTCTCTTGCAGGTACAGAATAAAAATAATCGTGGAAGATGAAACTGGAACTATTCCATTTATTGTTTTTGGAAATATTGCTGAAGAACTAATTGGAGTACAGGCACACACCTTAACTTCTACTTTTAAAGAACGCCACGAAATTCCTCCATCAATGACCAAAATATGTGGAACCACAAAAATATTCCAAATTCAGCTAAGCAATACAATTGAAGATCCATCACAAATTATATTCAAAGTGCTTTACATATTTAAAGAAGATGCTGAAATTCCAAAAAAAGAAATGCCAAGCCCAGTTTCTGCTCCGACAACCCATCTCAAATGTTTAACCTCTATCAATGCAATTACCGCTACAGCACACCGTTCATTGGATATCAAAGACGATTCAACTGCCAATATACCATCTAAAAAGCGAAAAATAGGGTAATTCAACATTTTACTGACAACAACTATTTCCTCATAAAATTCACCTTCTTATAAAAAATTAACAAAATTTTTTTCACAGGTCATCAGCTGCAACATCCGGAGAGAAGAAATCAACCTAACAATATAGTGATATGTGTAATCCTTTCTCTTAAACTATTTTATCAGAACATTTACTACTTTTATGTAATACTACATTATATCTTTATTATCAATCAAAAATAAATTGAAATTCCTCCTATAGCCAATATCATTTTTTACAAAAAACTATTAAAAAAAGGTCAAAAAAATATGAATATTTAAGAAACTTTACCAAAAAATTGAATTAAAATATTCTTATTTAACTATCCGCTTCATAATCATAATTAAATATTATACATTTCCCATAAATATAATTAATTTCAAAAAGCGAATTCCCGAAGCGGAGCGAGGGGGTTTTTTCTAGTAATAATAAAAAGTCTACTAAGATTATGAAATAGCAATATATAGTCCATTAGATTAAGGTAGAGCAGCAAAGGAATCCCTAATATCTACTTGGTTCTGGCTCAGCTGAAATAGTATTAGATAGCAATGCAGTCTGTAAGGTCTTTCCCACTGGTCATGTAGGAATTTGTTGTCTTCTATCAATGATTTAATCTTGGATTCAACTCTCAATTTCTTTTTTTTTTTTCTCTCAATGCCTTCAGAAATTCCTTAGAGACAATGTTTAGCATCTTCTTAAACTGAGATTTGTATCTCCTGAACAAAATAAACCCTGTTGCCTGGTGATAAAAACATTTAGATTTTTTAAATCCCATGGGTCAGTTTACAACAGTCCCTGGTAAAATGCAACCGACAGTTCCTTAGCTTTGTGCTATAGTTTTACTACAATCACTAAACTTCAATTTGTGTAACAAATGAATTTCCCCCTAGATATATACCGGAAGATGATTAATTATTACTTTGGCATGGGTCAAACCATGTTAGATTCAGTACCATATCATATTAGTTCCGTTAGTACCATGTGAGCAAAAGAAACACACAATCACCGTTATAAACAATAACAAATTGAAGGTTTCTGTTGCTGACATGGTATTGGTAGAGCTAATATTGATGGGAAAAATACACCGACGACAACGGCAACAACAAATGCGGAATAAATCTTCGTTGTGATTCTTTTTCCCGACTCATATGAATCTTTGAGGAAACTAAAAATTAGAGCAACACCAAGCAACAAAAGTGGAGCAATGCACAACAACACAAACACGCAAGATTTTTACGTGGAAAACCCTCTCAACCGAAAAGTAAAAACCATGGGACCCTTAGGCCGCTTATTCTTCCACTATCAACTAATACTGGGAAATTACAACAAGTCTTCTCTAGATGAACTAGAGGTATACACCATCAATATCATATTCTTGGAATAAATCATCAAGAAACATGGAAAAAAAATAAAGTGGGAGAAAAAGACCAAGAACAAACCAAAACATACACACAATCTGCCTTTGGACGAAAATGCCCTCTGGAACTCCAACAACGATCTCTACCGTTCAAATTGAAGATACGGACGTCAGGAACCCGTGTTCAAATTTCAGAGCGATCCAACGGTCGGAACTTCGGCAATCGCCAAAAACGTGTAGTTAGTGATGGAGAAGAAAATGTTTTATCAAAACTCTTTCTCTCTTTCTTTTGGTTGCTTTCTTTCTGCCTCTCACTTTCTCCCCTCTTTCACTTATGACTTGTTACAGATTTGTACAACTGTAAATAGAGAGATCATAAGCTGTAAATAGAGAGATCCTAGGCATGATTCTAGCTCATTGATTAGATATCCTTCCTAATTTAGCCATTTACTCTTATATAAATAGTTGATGTATTCTAATACAAAATACAGAATATTAATTCCTAAATACTCTTGAATTACATGGTATCAGAGCTGCCCTTGTGAGCAGTCTGTTTCTTTGCCGTTTAAATTTCGTCTGTCCCGGTGAACAAAAGTTTGGAGTTTTAGGGTTCCAGACCTAGTTTTATCTCACCTCCCGCTCTGGAAGGTAGCCCTTATTCCGATTGGTAGTCTGTTAAAATCCGGCCACTGTTCAAGCCGCGCGTGTGCCACACGCGCCACCGCAACCCCTGTTTTTCTCTCTCACACGCCGGAGCGTAAGGGCACGTGCTTGCTCCTCTGGCAATCGATTCTCTGCTCCGGCATCGATTCCTTATTTCCAGTAAGACTATCTGGTCACTTTTTTGGTTCGTCGACTTTTCTGTTCCTGATTACTATTTTTGTCTTCTTGGATGCTGTTTATTTCTGGGTCAGTTTGTGGAGGAGTATACTTATCTGATTTTTTAATCATGTCGAAGGAAGACAAAGATGCTACTAACTCCGTTATCTCCAATGTTATTCCTGTGTTATCAAAAATCACCGAGCACAAACTCACTGGCCCAAACTTTCTAGATTGGTCCAAAACTGTCGGACTTTATTTGCATAGTATCAAAAAAGCTCATCACTTAACTGACAAACCAAAGGACAATGATAATGATTAGCTGGAAAATAATGCTCACTTGTTTCTTCAAATTCGCAATTCCATTGATTCTGATATTGTTACTCTCGTTAATCACTGTGAGTATGTCAATGAACTGATGGAATATTTGCAGTTTCTATATTTTGGAAAAGATAATATATCTAGAATTTATGATGTTTGTAAAAAGTTTTATCGGGCTGATAGACAAGGCCAACCACTACAATCTTATTTTATGAATTTTAAGAAAACTTTTGAAGAGTTGAACACCTTAATGCCCTTTAGCACTGATATAACAGTCCAACATACTCAAAGGGAGCAACTGGCAGTAATGAGCTTTTTAGCTGGGATTAGACTCGATTATGATGTGGTTACGTCTCAAATTCTTTCAAGTGCTGAGATCCCCAATCTGAATGAGGCTTCTCGCATATATTGCGCAGTGAAGTTAATTGCTCCACTCCTTCTGCAGTCACTGAATCTAGTGCACTTATCAGTCGGAACACTAGATCTGATCGCTTCTCTAAGGGGCCAAATAGAGGAGAAAATCGAGATAACAAAAGCTTGGAGACAGATGAAAGAGGAGTTGTCTGCTTCTATTGATGTAATTCAAGAGTATTTGGGAATTAATATTCTACATTTTGTATTAGAATACATCAACTATTTATACAAGAGTAAATAGCTAAATTAGGAAGGCTATCTAATCAATGAGCTAGAATCATGCCTAGAATCTCTCTATTTACAACCTATGATCTCTCTATTTACAGCTGTACAAATCTGTAACACTCCCCCTCAAGCTGGAGCATAGATATTTATCATGCCCAGCTTGTTACAAGTATAATTGACCCGAGTCCCATTTAAAGCCTTAGTGAAAATATCTCCAAGTTGCTCGCTAGTCTTGACATAGCTTGTAGAGATCAGATTTTGTTCCAACTTCTCATGAACAAAATGACAGTCAATCTCAATATGTTTACTTCACTCATGAAACACGGGGTTGGAGGCAATGTGAAGTGCTGCTTGGTTGTCGCACCATAACTTAGCTGGGGTAGTGATTCTGAATCCAAGTTCAGAAAGAAGATGACGAATCCACATAATCTCGCAAACGGATTGAGCCATTGCTCTATATTCTGATTTTGCACTAGATCGAGAAACAACCTGTTGTTTCTTATTTCCATGAGATTAGATTCCCTCCAACAAAGACACAATAACCAGTAGTAGATCTTCTATCATCTTTGGATCCTGCCCAGTTTGCATTAGAGAAGCACTCAATTCGAGTATGACCATGATTCCTGTACAGTAATCCTTGTCTAGGAATTCCTTTTAAATAACATAAGATCTGTTCCAGAGCTGTCCAATGGTCAATGGTGGGAGATGACATAAACTGGTTGACAATGCTGACAGCGTAAGCTATATCTAGTCGTGTCACTGTAAGATAATTCAATTTTCCAACCAACCGTCTATATCTTCCAGGATCTTCAAACAAATCTCCATCTGATATGAGATACAAATTCGGAGTCATTGGTGTATTGCATGGCTTAGCACCAAGTTTGCTTGTTTCTAATAGTAAATCAAGCACATATTTTCTCTGAGATAGAAAAATCCCTTTCTTGCTTCATGTTACTTCAATGCCCAAGGAGTGCTTTAAAGCTCCAAGATCTTTAGTATGGAATTGACTGTAAAAAAGGATTTTAGAGATGAAATTTCTGAAACATCACTTCCGGTAATGACAATATCATCCACATAGACCACGAGGAGAATAATGCCAGAGTTTGAGCATTTATAGAAAATAGAATGATCGCTCTTCCATTTTTGCATCCCGAATTTATCTAGTGCTTGACTAAACTTTCCAAACCATGCCCGAGGACTTTGTTTCAAGCCATATTAAAAGCCTTGCTCATTTTCTCACCTCTTAAAGACATATATGATAAAGTCACTATTACACCTCACCTCACAAACAACACATGGTAAGGTCTTAAAGGTGTAGCTCACAAGTTCTTCCTTAGGTTAGAAATATATCCAACAAATCTCCCCCTTTCTAACTATAAGGAAGAACTCACTATCCCAGTGATCGAGCAACACACCTTCAGCTTCTCTCTAGCTAAAGCATTTGTCAGCATATCGGAACCATTATCATCAGTATGAATTTTGTCAAGTACAAACAACCCTTCTTCAAGAGCATCCCTAATCCGATGATACCTCACATCAATATGCTTTTTTTTGTGGTAACTAGAGTTTTTGGCAAGGTGAATTACATTTTGGTTATCACAAAGCACAACATAGCGTTGTTGCTTAAAACCCAACTCCTACAAAAACCTTTTCAACCACAACATCTCCTTACCCGCTTCCATTACTGCTATATATTCGGCCTCCGTTGTAGAAAGTGCAACACATTTCTGCAATCTTGATTGCTATGACATAGCTCCCCCTACAAAAGACATCAAATAACCAGAAGTAGATTTCAAGCTATCCTTCTCACCTGCCATATCAGAATCCGTGTACCCAACCAGCACTGGCTTTCCATTCCCAAATGTGAGACCCAATTTGGAAGTACCCCAAAGATATATGAAAATCCACTTAATTGCTTCCCAATGCTTTCTACCCGGATTTGACAGAAAACGGCTAACAACTCCAACTGCATGAGCTCTATCAGGCCGTGTACACTCCATGGTATACATCAAACTTCCTACTGCTGAGGCATATGGAACTCTATCCATCTCTTCCTTCTCTTTCTCGGTAGAAGGGCAATCTTTTGTAGTTAGCTTAAAGTTGGTAGTAAGAGGAGAACTAACGACTTTAGCTTTATCTATGTTAAACCTGCAAAGCACCTTTTCAATGCACTTTTTCTGTGACATATGCAACTTCTTGGCCGCCCTATCTCTAGTGATTTTAATGCCAAGAATCTGTTTTGCTAGCCCCAAGTCCTTCATAGCAAAGGACTTACTCAACTGTTGCTTCAACTGGGCAATTCTTCCAGCATCTTTGCCAACAATCAGCATGTCATTAACATAAAGCAATAAGATGATAAAATCATCATCACCAAATCTCTAAACAAAGACACAGTGATCTGAAGTAGTCTTCCGGTAGCCTTGCTACCCTATAATAGACTCTTCTACAGTCTACATATATAATCCTCTTTCCCTTTCACCTGAAAACCTTCAGGCTACTGCATGTAAATCTTCTTGTCTAAATTAGCATGGAGAAATGTAGTCTTGACATCCATTTGCTCAACCTCCAAATCAAGGCTAGCAGCTAAACCTAGAACAACACAAATAGATGCCATTTTCACAACTGGAGAGAAAATCTCATCAAAATCAATACCTTTCTTCTGACTGAATCCTTTGACTACCAATCTAGCTTTGTACCGTGGGTGTGAAGAGTTCTCTTCCTGTTTGACTTTGTACACCCACTTGTTTTTTAAAGCTCTCTTGCCCTTAGGCAATTTCACCAACTCAAATGTATTATTCTCATACAAGGATTTCACTTCATCTTGCATGGCATCAATCCACTTCTTCTTGTGTTCATCGTCCATAGCTTCTGCAAAACTTTTCAGGTTCTCCCACGTCAGTCAACAAAACATATTCATCAACAGAATACCGTGTGAAAGAATGACGGTCTCTAATTTACCGCCTAAGTCGAACAAATAGTGGTGCATCTGTTACTGGTAACTCATCATGGACAATCCCATCCATTTCAACTTCCTGTAGAGCATCAACATCATCAATACCCTGTTGGTCAATAGTGTAATCATCATCTCCTGTATGTGTACCAACATACCTAGGAGGAATTGGATCCAAATCAGTAAGGCCACCAATAAGCTGAAGAACTGTCTCAGGCTGTGTAGGGAATGATTAATAGGCTGAGAAACTGCTTCAAGCTGCTATAGAAGATCATCAGTAGGCTGAGGAACTGCTTCAACCTTCTGAACATCTTTAAAAGTCTGATCTTCCATAAATATGACATTTCGGCTTCTCACAACTTTCTTTGTGACTAGATCATAAAGCCTATAACCCAATCATCTTGCCCATAGCCAAGGAACACACATTGCCTAGTCTTTACATCAAGCTTAAATCTTTCATCTTTGGGAATATGCACAAAGGCCTTGCATCCAAAGACGTGCAACTGATCATAAGAAACATCTTTACCACTCCAAACCCTTTCAGGAACATCAAAATGCAAAGGAGCATAGGGTGTAAGGTTTAAAACATGCACAATAGTACTCAAAGCCTCACCCCAAAATAATCTAGGCAATCCAACATGTGACAACACACATCTAACTCGCTCAACCAGTGTCCTGTTCGTCCGCTCTGTTAGACCACTCAGCTGCGGGGTCTTAGGAGAAGTCCTTTGGTGCCGAATACCCTGCTGTCTACAATAGGCATCAAAAGGACCTATGTATTCACCTCCATTATTTGTTCGGATACACTTGAGCTTCTTCCCAGTCTGTCTCTCAAGAAGAGCTTGAAACTACTTAAAAGCAATAATACCTTATCCTTACTTTTCAAGGTGTAAACCCACATCTTTCTTGAATAGTTATCGATGAATGTAACAAAATAAAGAGAACCACCAACTATCCTTGTGGACATTGGACCACAAACATTGGAATGCATCAAATCAAGTATATTCTCCTTCCTGGAAGGAGGATGGCTATAAAAGGAGACTCTCGTCTGTTTACCAGCCAAGCAATCATAACATCTCTTCAAGTGGATATCATGCACACCAGATAGCAATTTCTTCTTAGATAATATAGACATGCCATTTTCACTTATGTGAGCAAGTCTCTTATGCCACAAGTTAATTGCATCGACATTCTCCACTACATTAACAATACTTTTGGAGATCTTTGGTTGCACCCGGTACAACTTAGAATGTCTGCTACCTCTTGCCACTGTCCATTACCAAAGCTGCTGTGGTAACCATCAGCATCAAGCAAGCCTGTAGAAATCAAATTCAATCTCATATCTGGAACATGTTTCATGTTATACAAAACCAACTCCATCCCAGTGTCAAACTTCAAACAAACTTCACCAACACCAATAGTCTTTGATAGCAGATTGTTACCCATCTGTACATCACCAAAGTCACCTGGAGTGTAAGATGAAAAATGGTCTCTTCATGATGTAACATGACACGAAGCACCACTATCAATCACCCAACTCGAATCATCATGTGCAAGATTAACATCACAATCACAACAGATTAGGAGATTACCAGTAGTAGCATTAACAACGTCATTTTCATTACCACCATCATCTTTCTTCTGATTGTTCTATGTACCTTTATTTTTCTCCTTCGCCTTTTCCTTATTCAGTAATTTCTGGTATTCCCTGTTTTGCCACTATGGTAGCACTCAACATTGGCAAACTTATCCTTAGAACTATTGCGTTGACTCCCTCTGTTACCCGGACCTCTTCTCTGACTTCTCCCCATTTTTTCTGTAACTAGGACTTCTGACTGTGAAGAGGAACCCTATGACTTTCTTCTAATCTCTTCATTCAGAATACTGCCCTTGGCTAACTCAAAGGAAACAATAACATTTAGAGCAGAGTTATATAAAGATGTTTTAAAAGTCTCCCAAGAGTTTGGTAATGTACTAAGAACCCACAAAGCTTGTATCTTATCCTCAAACTTGATTCTCACTCCTTCAAGCTGATTCATAATTCCCTAGAGGGCATTCAAGTGATTTATCAATGGGCTTCCATCTTGATACTTCAAGTTGATCATTTGTTTAATCATGAACAACTTGTTATTCCCTGTTTTTCGAGCATACAGCTCCTCAAGCATATTCCACAACTTTCGTGCATCTCTCTCACCAAAACAAGGTTCAAAACAATATCCTCTACCCACTGTCTAATAAACCCGTAAGCTTGCTGATGCAAAATAGCCCATTCTGCCTCTTCCTTGTCCTCAGGTTTATCACTAAAAACCGGTAGATAATGGTCTTTCACATAAAAGAGGTCTTCCATTTTTGTTTTCCAAACATGGTAATTTGAACCATTTAAATGAACTATTCTAATATTATTAGTCTCCATCATTCACACAAGTCCAACAAAAACAATATCAACAACCAATAGCTCTGATACCAATCTGATGGGAAAAATACACCGACCACAACGGCAACAACAAATGTGGAATAAATCTTCATTGTGATTCTTTTTTCCGACTCGTATGAATCTTTGAGGAAACTAAAAATTAGAGCAACACCAAGCAACAAAAGCGGAGCAATGCACAGCAACACAAACATGCAAGATTTTTAAGTGGAAAACCCTTTCAACCAAGAAGTAAAAACCACGAGACCCTTAGGCCGCTTAATCTTCCACTATCAACCAATAATGGAAAATTACAAGTCTTCTCTAGATGAACTAGAGGTATACACCATCAACATCATATTCTTGAAATGAATCATCAAGAAACATGGAAACAAAATAAAGTGGGAGAAAAAGACCAAGAACAAACTAAAACATACACACAATCTGCCTTTGGACAAAAATGCTCTATGGAACTCCAATAACGATCTCCACCGTTCAGATTGAAGATACGGACGTCAGGAAGATGGTTTTCAAATTTCATGGCGATCCAACGGTCGGAACTCCGGTAATCGCCAAAAACGTGCAGTTGGTGATGGAAAAGAAAATGTTTTATCAAAATTCTTTCTTTCTTTCTTTCTTTTGGTTGATTTCTTTCTGCCTCTCACTTTCTCCCCTCTTTCACTTATGACTTAAAAGCCTTGCTTATTTTCTCACCTCTCATTTTTCACCTCTTAAAGATGTATATGGTAAAATCACTCTTACACCTCACCTCACAAACAACACATGGTAAGGTCTTAAAGGCGTGGAAGTTCTTCCTTAGGTTAGAAATATATCCAACAAATATAGCATCCAATAGACTTTGAAATGGCTTGAGTCCATAGTCAAATCTTGCCACAATAATTCTCCGGCATAGACTTGGTCGGATATTCACAATGGTTACTTTAGTTGGACAAAAATCAAATTGCAGTTAACAATAGGCAAAATTGAGTAAGCGTCATTGCATTACCCCATTAAGTACTCCAAGAATCTGTAATTGACTTACTTGCAAGAATGAATTCAAGGCATATGCAGTATATATATTAGCCGGAAGAACATTCAAGAACCTCGCAAGCCATGCCCAATCTTCTTTTGCACCATGAAGATTTGAAACACCATGAACTTCTATCTAGCACTGTAGCAATATTTAATGGAGTTAGACCACCAACATAATAAGGAATTCCACATAGTTTGGAAAAAGGCATACTTTAGCTCGACTTGCCTAAATTTCTTCAATAAACCTCTGTACCTCAATTTGGCCTTCTTTAGTAAGCCACCGTACTTCAGTTTGGCCTTAGCCTTCTTCAGTAAGCCACCTTGACTTGCTTTAATTCTTTGAACTATTAGTAGCTAGAAAAGTTAGGATTATGATTCCTAATGCCTCATGATATCTTGCAGATTAAGATTCCCTTATTACCAAAAGAGTAACAAGTATTAAAATTTTCCAGCGAAGGAACTTGCGCCTATTCTCCTTAATCTTTCCTTTGAACACATCAAAGAAGAGAAGAAATTTAACATTTCGTTCAAGTTATTTAATGGTAAGACAAACATTGCCAGCCAAGATGGTTGAAATACAAGTGAACCATGTCCTGGTACATACACAGATTCAAGTGTGTGAGCAGTCAATTACCTTTGAATAAGCTATATGCTTTGGGACACTGTAGATGCAAGCTTTGTGGAATTCAGCAAGAAGGAAATCATTGCATATGGGACCAAGTTCACAAATTCAATGAAGTTGGGAAAGAATATACCCAAGAATTAGGGGATACAACGATTTCCAATCCCCTAAACCTCCTACCCTAGGTACAATACACTAACAAGTGATCATTTGGGTCACCTCAAATGTGTAACAATGAAAAGAATTATGTACAAGGACCAAGATATGTGTTGGCTCCTAATACAAACCAACAAACTTTACAGCACCATAGGCCTTGAGCAACAAAGAATGCCAAATAATATGTCCCTATCCTCAACTAAGCTTCCCCCTCCCTCAAAGATAAATCTGAGAGCACAACATATAAAGGGAAACATAGCAGCAAACAATACTTGCGAAGTAACTAGAACAATGATGTAACCACATGCCAAAGCAGCACTACTATCAGGAGTTTCACTAGCTGAAATGACCTGTGAATATCAAAACAAAATAATAATAATAATAATAATAATAATAATAAATAAATAAATAAATAAATAAATAAAGTTAATCAAGTTTCTGCATCTGGTGTATGTATAAGTCAGCAACAAAGACAAAGCGAATGTTATAGCTGTATACTAGTGCATGAGCATCGTCTAGTTTTTTCTTTTGCATCATAACTTCAGTTTTTAAGATTAATAAGTCATGTATCACCTTTAAATGATGCTCAAAAAAAGTACGATAAGTTGAGGTCTTTCTTATTAAAGGGCTGAGATTTAATTAAATGCAGCCCCCTAGTCTATGTAAATTATTTCACTTCTAAAGCCAAAGTCCAATTTGGTTCAATTGAATGTTTCATGTTTGTTAGAGATTTGCAGCCTAAGCAGCACTTTCTTTGTTCCAACAATTGTTTCCTCTTTGTCTAGATTCTGTTGGTTTTCTTGCCCTATACATAAATCTGCTGCATCAGCAAGCAATCATCAAGTGACACACGATAAAATTATCCCTGAGCTTATACAATTGATAGAAATATAAACATGGAGGAACTAATGTCCACTGTGCAAATTGATGCCAATGGGAAATTGTGGTTCTGAATTCCATTGATTCAAATTTTTATTAAATTATGAAATTAGTAGAAGAGTTCAAGATAATTCACATGGGTAAATAAGGAGTTTTCACCTCTCCATTCTCCCAGTTAATCACATGAACTAACAAAAAACAATAGGTAAAGAGCCAAGAAGGTGCAAGTTGGACCAATCAATATACCTTTTTTACAAATGCTGCAATGCTCATGGATTGAGGGCATGAAGGATTCTTGAAGATCTTAACAAGTTCAGTTGATTTGACTCTGCATAGATGAAACGATAGAATCATAGAATTGAACAAAAACAAACCAAAAAGAACACATAATATACTGAAGTGAATGTTAATGATAATTTCAGAAAAGAATATCCATTAAAATAGAAGTCAGATGATCTGGTATGAACTCAGAATTCAATCTGGCAAATATAAGGGCTGCCTCGTACAAATGACATTTAGTTGGGAAATCTAATCGTATCTAAGCAAAGAAAATTAATATATTAGTGTCAGGTGCCATTTTCCCATGAAAAATACATGGTTTATATTGGACTAAATTTCATGCCATTTAATAAGTTATAACCATAAGTTGCAGACATAATTATAAGTGCAAGTGCACATGTCATGAAACTCTGGAAACGAGAAATTTTCTACGACGGAAATGGAAGTGCTAGTGCAGAATAGTAATTTCTATGTGCAACACATTTGACAACATGACAACATACACTGAGCCTCCAAGTATATTGTTTACATTAGACATTTACCTTACCTAACACTGTCTCTGCTGCCCCTTACGTGTCTTATCAACCTAGCAGTATGGCTCTCACAGTTGCTGAAACCCTAACCAGAAATTAAACCAGAAAGCCAGACAGCATGTCAAACAAAAGACTGCAATCTGAAAATAATACAATCTCTGATACAAAAGTAGAAAATCCATGGATAATGATCACACTAAGAAGCCAATAATGGGTTGAAAAACCATATGCAGTAATTTTCTGCTGCAGCACTAGAATATCTATATTATATACAACTACAATAAAACAAATATTTCAAAATTAAACAGGATAGTCTTTCAGTGAAAATATTTTTAATAACGGGACAAAGAAGAGCATTTAAAATTTAAACACCTCAACACATACCATATTGGAACGTGACTTCAATGCTTGGTTTTCTTCATACAACTTTTTAAGCTTTTGTTATCTCTCTTGCTCAAGGATAAGAGCGCTTTCTGCAGCCTTCATAACAGTGCCTACCAAAAATTGCTCAACCAAAAATGCTAGATAAACTGTAATATAAAAACGACTAGGGGAAAGAATATGAAATGTCAGGATAAATAAATAAAATAAAACAAAGACATGCCCGAAGAAGCTAATGAAAATGACCATAAATTGTCAGCAGTTAATCGTCCATTTCTAAACATGGCATTCTTATCGAACTTAAATGTTCAAGTGAGAGAGTCTATTAAAACAAGGGAAAATAGTTTTATGTTTGTTATACAGACTTTAAATATTCTAGAAGGTCCAAAATATTATTATAGGAATTGATTGTAGGTGTAAATAGCACGATTATACATTCTTAGTTTGGACCCATTAAACCTGTATAACCATATGTTCGCTATTCTTGAATAACACACACAAAATATTCTTTTCCGTCTCTGATTTGATGGTGTTAGAGCTTTCCCTACCCTAGAGAGCAGCAGTGACCATTTATTTGGATTATTGGTTATGGCCTAGTGAATCTCCAATACTGAGACACCATTAAGCTTCAGGCATAGCCATCGAGATAAGCTTCCAACGAGCTAGGAATGGTTGAGAGATGCAACCCAATTATTCTTGCAAATCAGGAATTTCATTCATACCAAAGCAGTTAATAGAACCTGATGTCTATAGGACATGTTAAAACTGGTCAATAATTGGAGGTATTTTTATGAAGGCTCTAAATAGGGTTTGAGTCAATTATATTTGTAACAAGCTAGGCATGATTAATATCTATGCACCAACTTGAAGGGGAAATTTTACAAAAATGTAAATATTGTACTGTTAATGCATATCATAGGCTTAGTTATAGGAAATAATTACAAGTGTAACTAGGAGGATTTAACTTACCTAGTTTAGACTCATTAGACAGTTAGGCTTAAAGAGCCAAAAAAGGCATTCAATTCCTATTTGTCTACTATCAGATGTTAGTTCCTTGTAAAGAAGTGAATGGATCCAATAGTTTAGGCTCCTTAAACTTGCATATATACATGCATTTTCTTCTTAAATAATACACATTATCCTCAATCTCTGCTTACAAGAGTATAAAAGAGGATAACATAGAATTTCCTAGCAACTTTACTGAAAATCGACTTTCAGATTACAAAATCAAGCAATACATATTCCACCAATCAATAGTAAAAAGATTTCAAAGGACCTAAATATGCTTGCAATGACCAAGATATTAGTGAAAGAAAATAACACAGCAAATAGTACTAAAAAGAAGGTAGACTGAAAAGTTTCTTTACTTTACAAAAGTTGTTACTAGATCAAATCAGATGGGGCAAAAGCATAGCAACTTAGTAAAATCTTTAACGTAGTCCATACCATGCAATCAAACAGCAGCATAAATTGAGTACTTCGTAAGACAATAGAACAGAATTCAGAGTACCTGATGATCCATTTTTATTGTGACCATTGGATCTGGATCCCTATTCTGAAGATTCTGATTCCCAGAACTGACATTTAATTGCGGTCCGGCAACATCCCCTTGTGGAACCACGGCAGTTACCCTCTTTGCAGCTTCCTTCGCTGCTTTCCTCTCTGCTTCTAGAGCAAATATTTTTGCTTCCTCAGCTTTACGATTAGCCTGAAACAAAATAAGTGATCAGTGCATAGTTTGACCAACAAGTACTCCATGCAGCAGAAGTGTTTATGACAATTAGAACTCAACAGTTAGGCTAAGGTAGCTGTATTGTTGAAGGTAAATCAAAACTCAAACACTTCTTTCTTATAAATAAAAAATGTTGATACTCATGAGAGTTGCATTAGATGTACGAATGTCTTCTAAAATTAATAAAAGCAGCTGTTAGCCTATTACACGGCAAGAAGCAGCTGCTTTCCAGCCAGATTTGGCTAATCCAAAGGATGCACTCAAAACGCAAATCCAGAGAAAAGAAATCAATGAATAAATTTATATCGCAATTGCAACAATGTATAAAGCATCATGTTAATAAAATGACAATTACATGCTTTTTTCAAAAAGAAAAATTGGAAAAACATCACCAAAAATAACATGTTAAAAAAACACTGGCAATTACATGGGAAGCATTAGGTAAATATCACCAAAGTAACATTTTAAATAAAATGAACTTCCTGCATCCAGAAAGAGATATTTGGAAATACACAAACCTCTGCTTCTGTCCTAACTCTCTCTTGGTATAGTCTTTCCTCTTGAAAAGCTTTTTCCCTTACTTTTAGCTTCTTCGTGAGCAGCATCACTCCTTATTCTTCTTTCTTCTATTTGTGATTTAAGTTCATGATCCTGCTGGATAGCGTCAAGTGGTTATCTAGTGCTTCTGCACTGTAGTATTACTAATAAATGTCATCATTTATTCTATGATTTCTTATAATTCATGTAGGGTTCTGACTCTACACTAAAGCCAAGCACTTGGTATGCAGTTTGCTTAAAGGATACATAATATATTGAGATACCCATCTTTGATATCAGCAACTTTCTTTTCAGTCACAAACTCGATATTTATTTTCTGAACAAGAAGCTTTAAATCTAATGCCAATTTGAGTCAACCATTGCAACTACCCCACTCCATAGTTCACGCAAATAAGTTGTCAAATATTTCCAACAGAAAAAAGAGTACGAAAGATTTTGCTACTGCATGAATGAATTGAGGCTTTTGCAGCCCCTTTTTTGCATCCTATACCAATTGTCCATCACCTAAACTAGATATCAGACTAGCAGGACGCCACAAAGCCAAGACAAACTAACAGAACTAATGCCTAGAAACTCTGTCGTAAAAACTAAAAATTCTCCATTTCATCATGAGAAACATGTACTGCAAATGCCAGTAAACTACTCCCCACACTCTTCCTACTTGAAAAATCTGTAAAAACGCAACAGAACTGTTATACTTAACATATTCAAAATAAATAAATACTCTTTGGAAGAAAGGAGTACCTAAATTGGGTCTCAACGAAAGGAACAGGAACTTGAGAGGAGGCATTGAGCTTCTTTTCGAGTGAATTGAGCTCCAATAACAGTGAATCAAAACTCCAACCAGGCTCAGGGTCAGCTTTGATCTCATTAACTTTCTTAGGGCAGCGAAATTCCAAGTTAAAAACACCCCTATGAAAAAAATAGATCAAATTTTTAAAAAATGAAAATAAAATTAGACATAGAATATCATAGAAATAGTTAATGAAGAGGAAATCCATAAGAAATTAGAACTCACATTGCTCCAAAGTTGAGAGCTAAATATAATAGATGATTTTTAAGGATTGAAGGTTGCTTTTTCCACAAACTCGGCAAAACCAAACACCTTATGAATATTAATGCACTAACGAAACCAAAGACCTTTCAGTTGGCTTTAATTCCTCTCTTAGCTTCTTCTTTCTTCCTAGCTGTCTATTCCTTCATACCGAAACTGATGTAAAAGCTTGATAACCCCAACCGAATCTGATTCTACTAGGAGAAAGAACTCTTCCACCAAAATCTGATTTCGTATTTATGTTAAGAGGTTTCTTCCCTACGGATCAAGACGATGCCAGGTTACTTCAGCGCAAAATCCTTTGCCAGGCCAGAGCATACTACAATTGCTCAAGGAAAAGAAAAAAAAAAAAAAAAAAAAAAGTAAAATAGAGTATCAGATCAAAAACAAAGTCCATGATATCCAGAATCATCCAAGAGAAATTTAAGGCAAAGTCACCCTAATATAAAAGTGAATGTTTCAGAATATAATAAAGCGCCTTGAAAATTGACTAATGGAAATTGAAATGGAGAAGTATTAAAGAGAGTTAGAGAGACCCACAGGTACTGAAACCAAATTCTTACCTTGAGCGGCTTGGATGTTTTTTTGGAGAGGAAAAGCACGACATGGAATTCATTAAACATCCATTAATAACAAACAAGAGGATTAAGCGGGCATAGCATTTTGGTTACTGAAAGATAAACGATTAATCTGAAAACGATATGGTAGTTTCCTATATCTTCAGCCTTTGGTCGGAGATTTGAAGTGGCAGCGACTGGGTTGGATGAAAGACGCGGCAACTGGGTTTGAATACGATAACGGAAGAATATATATATATTTTTTTTTTTCGGGTAATTCAGAAAAATCCTACTTTTTTGAATAATTATATCAAAATTACTTTGTGCCCTAAATCTTTCGAAAATACACTTAAAACTTTATCCAATTCTTATTTTACACTCCACATATTCCTCAATTACTCCATCTTCACTCTCTTATTTTATTATTTAAACATTATTTTTTTATTTATCTCTCAAACGTTTATTTTTTCGACATTCTACTTTATCAATTTCTTTCCGTTTCTTTTTTATCTTCAAATTGATATCCATATGTATATATTTTTTTGTGATTTTTTTTCCGATCATCAGAAATGTATTGTGATACATTTCTAATACATTTGTGATACTTGTCTAATACATTTCTGATACATTTTTTTTTTATACATTTTCGATACTTCTCTGATATATTTCTGATGTATTTCTGATACTTTATGTATTGTGTTATGTATTAATTCCACAAGTGTTAGCTTTTATTTATATTTTATAACAATAAAGATAAATCAGTTTAGGTGATTCATCACTACAGATAAAACATGTGGAATTAATATATAAAACATAGTACGCGAAATATCAGAATTGTACATAATGTATCAAAATTGCATCAGAAATGTATAAAAAAAATCAACAAACAAACATTGATACAATATACTTTATTATATATTTATTCTTATGGTTAGTTTTTATTTAGCTTTCCTAACAAAAAAAAAATGATTTAGTTCCTTTCTACAGATAAAATCATTTTTAATACAATTCTAATACATTTATGATACAATTCTGATACATTCCCATGAATTTTTATAAATTTAACAGTTGCCTTTTTAATCAATTTTTTTAATATATTGAGTATATAATTTTTCTTTTTTGATAACAGTAGTCTCAAACTTAAATACATTTGTCTCACGTTAGTTTTAGTATTTATTAACTGACACATGATATAACTTTTGTAGACATGTAAAACTAAACTAGTAGTATAGTTTATATATGTAAATATGAGAACTTATATAGGAAGTATGATTCAAATTTCTTCAGTAAATCTAGGGGTTTAAAACTTTTTACAAACGCGAGACAAATATATCAAGTTTGAGGCTAATATTACCAAAACGAAAGCATAAAGTATTAATATATTGAAAAAATTGATAGGGAGGCAATTGCAAATTTGTAGAAGTTAGGGGACTCAAGATGGGTTTTGCCATTATTTTTTTTAATCAATATAAGTTTTCACATTTTAGCATTGCATTTTTTTATTGGCTAGCTTTTGTTGCATGATGGTGAATTTTTCATCTCCACATGCTAGGACTAATTTTGTGTGCAACTTTTGTTGTAATTTTTTTGGTGTCATCTTTTGTTTCGTGCTGTTCAATTTCTTAAAGGCTTTGATTTCAATGTTATTGCTTTTAAACTATTCTCATTATTTTTATAAATGATTTATTCGATGGATTTAAATATACATATATTAATCATTTTAAAACGATGATAGTTGATTATTATTTTACTAAACATTGAATAAAACTATATAATAGATATTTATTTTCAATCCGGTGGTACTTCAAGAAGATTATAATTGCTTAGTTACCTTAACAAATCAATTTTTCACACACATGGAAACCGGATTACACTACAGTAAATTAAAGTAAATGAATTTTCCCCATTCTCCTTAAAAAAAAAAAAAAAAACGTGTAGGAATCTGAAACTTGAAACAACCTTTCTCAATCATATTATATTGTGAATGAGCCACTATCTTAATTTGATGATATTTGTTTTACCACAAACAACCACCAACTTACCAATAACTTCAATTTATAAATTGATATAATTAATAAAAATTAACCAAATTGGATCTTATGAGCAGCAGAGAAATGTTTAGCTGCCTCAACCATGGCTTCCTCTGGCTTCAAAGCTGCCTGATTTCTCAAAATGGTGGTCTCCCCAGATTTTGAGCAGCACAAAAAAACCCATCTTATAAAGGATGAAAACCAATTGCTCTGCTTATTTCTCTCCATTTGTGTTCAACAAATCTCAATATATACTTAATTAATGGATCGAAGTTGAAATTAATAAGAATTTAACCAATTACAGAGGTGGGATTGGTTGCATATATTGGTGGGTGATGTTGTTGGGCAATGGAGCGTTATTTATATAAAAAGATGTTGCTAACTTGCTAGTCAAGTTGAAAACGGCAATCATTCAACATTCTTGTTCAACAAGTAATTGTGTCAGCGTGACTCAACTCATTATGTTCTCCCACTGTTACTGATTGGAAGATGATTTTGTTTCGAAACATCCTTTCTGCCGCACGATCACGCTCCCTAGTATATAATGTATACACACTTTAGGGATTTTAACTCTAAGTAATGCTATGGGGTCCCATAGTGGGGCAGGGTTAAAGAAAAATATCCTTTATGGAGTTTGATTAACTATTGTCAAAATCGAAATTTTTCGGTTTCTATAGGGTGAGCAAAACGCGGTTAGGTTCAAAAATCGAACTGAACCAAACTGAACCAAAAACTAAAGTATAAGAGAAATAGAAACCAAAACCAAACCAAAATTTATATGGTTCGGATCAAACCGAACCGAATCAGTTCGGTTCAGATAACGGTTTGGTTCGGTTCAAACCGAATCAACAAAAATTTTAATTTTTTTAATTTTTATTATCATTATTTTTTTATAAACTACATGTAAAATATTGTTTAAAAAAGATTTATATTACATGTATATTACTAAAGTCTCATAAATACAATCTATATAATAATATAAATATATAATATGCCAAATAAAATTTATTTATATACATATATATATTTAAAAATATTTTTTCCTATTACAGTTCGATTCGGTTTAGTTTCGGTTTTTTTAATAAAAACCGAAAACCAAACCAAAAAACAAACTATTATATTTTATAAAACCAAAACCAAACCAAATAGAGTTTAGTTCGGTTCGATTCGCTTTTTCAATCTCAGCTCGGTTTGGTTTTTGGTTCTCGGTTTGGTTTTACTCACCCCTAGATTTCAATGCAATTTTTCGGTTTCAATTTGCATTAAAATTAGATGTAACATTAACAACACAAAATCGGAAGTCATCCTTCCGATTTCCGATTTTCAAGAGTATGGTTACAAAAAAAATTTTCTGATTTTAATACAAATTGAAATTGGAAAAGGATTTTTCAATTTTGACTGCAGTTTATCGAACCTTATAATGAGAATTATCCTTTACTTTACTGTGGATTTCATTTAATCGCATAGAATTATTTAAAGGCAAAATCCTACTTGTAAATTATAACTCATGTTCTTTTTCTAAGTCCATATATAATGAATTTTTTAATTTTTCAATGGATCTCTTTAAATGTAGATTGTTATCAACAAAATCCAAATGAAATACTAATACTTGGGGCACCCATCCTTAATGCTAAGCAAATGTTATTATAACCGGATCGGATAGTGAACCGATGAAGCTACTAGTTCAATAATTTAATCGGTTCGAACAGTTAATTTAACCATACATTTATTTTTAAAAAATATTATTTAAAAATATATTGTAATAAATTATGGTATAATTCATCTAAAATAATATTATATAATAATATATTTGTTGGATATGCCCTAGTCCCGAGGCATTAGTCCTTGTCTTTGTATCATACATTTGTACATTAATGTGAGCCCAACAATATTATAACTAATTATTATTTTGAAAACCGGAAAATTTAATCGAACCAACAAGACCTATGGTCAATTCATAGTTTAACCAATCTAACCGATTGATCCGGTCCGATTTTGGTAACATCGACACTAAGGGCTGAAAATCTAGAGCATACAAATTTAGATAACTACGTATATGTGGCTGACTCAATGTAAATTGGACCAATATTATAAAAGGTATCTCAAACAAGCTAGACATTTGAAAAAAAATTAAGCTGGGCAGTAACAAGTAATAAGATTAGAAGCGACAACACAACATAATGTGTAGATGCACGCGATGCACAGGGAGTGGCCATGACTGTAATGATGCACCCATCTATGGGATGAAATACACCAACTATCACAAGTTTAAGGTTTGTACACTCACCATCACTAAAATTTAATTTGTATCAATAAAATCATTGAGCTTTTATTCCAATGTTAACAAAGTCACTATCACACCCATCCACCGAAATCTAGTAAGAAAAAATAACATAACAAGTCAATACCAAATCTAACTTATTGACGTGACACCACGTCAATCCTAACCTACTTTAAGCTAGTGACACTTATTAGTTTTTTTAAAAGATTAGAGTCAACATGGCATTATTTTAGAAGATTAGGTTCAGTGATGACTTGTCATGTCATTATTTTGACATCAAATTTCACCGCAAGGACTTCATTAACTCCCAAACTCCAAGCTTCGATATTAATCACCGTTGCTATTAACCCGAGATGCATCATTCAGTGATACTTGGATAAGGTAAAAGGGCCACCTATCCAACAAACATTAAAAAACCAGTATAACATATATTCAATCAGGTATTTAACCACTATATCTATGTTATTATCACTTACAATGTTACATGAATTATAATCATCATTATTCCTACAAAAAACTACTTTGTCTACTTTAAAAGAGTCTCCATTAGGAGCATTCTACTCTACACCAAAATTGACTGGGAGCAGCATATATTAAAATCATTTTCCCACAAAAAGAAAACCTTAAACTAAATTACATATCAAGTGCATTGCATCGAAAGCTTCATACCAGTATGCAAGGATTAGATTCTCAGCTCAAGTTGAGAGCTTCACTTTCTGAGTTTTTCAATTGGCAACTTCCATTTCTCCATCAGATTTTGCCAATGGAACTTGCACTCTTTCCACAACAGCTTTCAAAACCCACAGATTGAAATCGATTAATCGGCTGCAGCTTGCACATATGAGGATTTATTATTCAGCAGACTCGAGTTCTTCCTGATCCTCCAACTGAGCTTCTTCTTTATTTACTTCGCCACCTGCATTTTCACTATTTCCGCCATTACGCTTGAAGAACAATCCTGAAGAAGACGAAACATCTTCATCAAGATCCTCCTCTGTTTCTCCGTCCTTTGATACTAATATTTGTTCGTCATCCATCCATTTAGGGCACCGGTGCATCACTCCGACAGTGGCCTCAATTTGTGTCCGAGTTGAAGGGCTTGAAGCATTTGATGATGTAAGAGCATCATATCTCATGCAAGAGCATTCAGGGACAGGCTGAGAGAGAAAAGATAACGGCTTTGATTTTGCAGATGCTTCTTTTAATCCATCTATCAAACTTCTCCTTAGATGCTTACGTATAGATGTTAGCCAGGTATGGTTTGCTTGGTACATGTGTTCCCGGTTTTCTTCCAGAAGCTTCGCAAGTTGCTTTCTGAACATTCAGCAAAACAGCAAACAAGTTAAAATTTATAACTCGATAAGTATAAATGCATAATAATTCAATACTTCTGTGTTTGATGATTACCTGTCTGGTCGGAATGTTTTAGATGAAGCGGATTGATAGAGCCTATGCCCCATTACCAGGCTAGAAAAACTCGGATTTCCTTTACCATCATGATCAAATCCAGGAAAGAACACGTCCGCTTCAACACAAATTGTGTAGTCAATTGCATCCCATAGCAACTTGTGGGCGTTGGTTCTCAACTCAATGACTGTACTCTCAGGTTCATTATCACTCTCAGCAACCCAACCCCACCAGCCTTCGATATTATGTGGATACTTAGGCCGAGCTGGAGGAGGTGGAAGCGGACGAGGGCGTGGACCGGCATTTTTCCATGCCTCGAGCTTCTTCTCGTCCAGAAAGGAAGGGGGAGTTTTTGGATATTTATCGACAAGGTTAACCTCACGACCATAAATTCTACCAAGTTCCCATGCTGCACTGAGGGAAGTCCTATCTACAACATTTTCAAACATAGCGTGAAGAGGAATTAATGTCCTTTGACCACCAAAAACTTCTCCACCAGAAACATATATTATTGTATCCCATGAGTATCCGTATGCACGAAGGAGAATACCAACCTGCAAAGTATCAAGTGATATAAATCAAAACCCAGTTTATCAATTCCTTAAAGGTATCACTATTTTCTAAAAGAATAGCTGAGATGAACAATAATTTATGGCAAAAGCTAAAACTGAAATATGCTCTTACCTCCTCTGGCATTAATGGACATGAACCATTAAGGCGTTGTTCAAAAGAATTTACTGAAAGCTTTCCTTTGACAATACCACGCTTTATCATCCAAGCTCGTTTGTGCTGAATGAGTTCAGTGTGCACATCCTTAGGACGAGCTCCAATTTACAATCCACAATGAAACACCGGGTAAGCTCTGATGTTAAAATGTTTTGGGTAATCAAATAAACAATCATGACAGATTGCATCTGGGTTTGGAACAGGTACCTGGAAGAGTTCAGCACAGCCATAATATGCCAAGGCATCTCTAGTCATCCCAGGATCATATGCTATAAATGGTCGGCCAGGAGCTCTTAACCTAAAATTTACGACATAATTCAAATTATAACAGGGGGAAAAAACAGTGGAATCTGGAGCATCATATCATGAATGTCATTAACCTATGTAAAATTTTAGTTGAAAGCTCCTGGACATCTTCTCGAAACCGCAAGGCATGAAACGCAACTCTACATCTTAGCCTTTGATACTCTTCAAGGTGGGATGGAAGAGAGGACTGCAGCAGCACCAGATGAAATGGTCAATAATATTGTACATGGATTAATAGCACAAAACTAAGACCGAGAAAAAACAAATCTTTTCTGAGTAGTGAACTAAAACAAAATAGGTTCCCCAACTAGGGAAGGATGAAAAGGAAAAGGGATGAAGTACTCAAAGAATACCTCAGCAATATTTGAATTGATCTATCTTAATCTGAACATGATAATTTAGATCTCCATGAAAAAACTTTGGCTTCAATAATTAGCCAAAATTTACGCTTGAAATTTTAGGGTTTCATAAGCTAAATAGTTTCTAGACTTCAGAGTTCATAAGGATATCAAGTTATTCTGAGTTTCATCACTCTAAACTCTTTGATCGCTTCAACACTTGGAATCCTTTAGATGGACAAATCGTAGAATTAAAGAAAAAACAAGAAATAAAATTGCCCTAGACCAATCATGGTCCACCACAGAAGTACCAACGTAGCAAGTTTCAACTACACCAAGGTAAAAGAAAAAGCGACATGGTCAAGCATAGATTATCAGTACCTGCAAGCATCCCCCATCCGAAACCACCAGTTCAACCACTGAATGCTTATTCAGTACTGGAAGAACTTGATGCAAATAGAAGTATGGTGAAGCCGAACGAGACACCTTGAATGAAGGGATCTTCTTTTTTCTCCTTGCCCCTTTAAGATCTTTTGGAAGGGTCTTCACAACTTTTACATCTTTTGCTAAAGCTGCCATGAATTGGTCCTCATTATACAAATATGCAAAGCTCTTGAACTGAGAGCTGCAGCAAACATATCATGAATTAGCTGTCACTGACAAAAAAGCATTTTATTTTTTCACTGATCAGAGTCGTACAGAACTTGAGATTGCACCCTCTGAACAGAACTAGAGTCACCTGATTCCTTTGCTGCTTGTAGTTGATTGGATCTCAGGAATAACTAGAGTCGCATTAAGAAGCCGAGCAACCACAACCACATCGCCTATCTAACAGATCAAAGTTAATAAAATCTCCTTAACTATAATTTATAATTTGACCATCAAATAAAATTAATGAACTGAGACTGCTTTCCTCACCGAATTCCTGATCTCATGGAAACCCCCTTGTATCCTGACAAAAACAAATCCATTTGATACCGGTTTTGGATCTGTCAAATGCATATCAGAGTTAAGATTTTGAATACAGCTTCAATTAAGAAACAAAAACCACTAGTTCACAGTGAATTTGCAAGAATAAATTGTTACATTTTCTTGGTAAAAGCAGAAAATAAAATTAGGAACTTAAAAACCAAGAGTTTTCAGGTTAAATATGGCATTGAATTGAACCCAGATGAGTGAATCTCCAAAATTCAAACTAATGTTCCTAGCGATTGGAACATCTCGAGTTCCAAAACCAAAACCACAGCCTAATATCTTGAACAGTGCACAGTTTAAGAGAATATGCAGAAAAACAAAAATCATACCATATCAGTCAAGCTTACTAAAGTTTAATTAGTAAAACGAGACAAACACTCAAAAAAGGTATTTTAAAAAAAAAAAAAGAACACTGCAAATTTGAATCCTGGAAACTCGAGTCCTTGATAATGGGGTTCACATGAGAACTTACCAGAATAATAGACTCTTGGATTTGCATCTGGATGGAGAGATTCAAGTCGCCTAACTGGACCCCACAGCCTTCTGTACAATGGACTCTGCATCACAGATAAATGGCAAAAAACTATTAACTACTAAAAGATGGAGTAGCTCAAAATCAGAACCCATATGGAGATGGTACAGTTTCTACTGGTATAATCAAAAGCTAAACACTTTAACGGAAATTGTAGTGACCCAATATAGACAAATAAGCAAATAAGAAAAAATAAGACAGAAAATCAGAATTTAATTAGTCCAAAAGAACAGACTCTCTGGGTTTCATTGGATTACCCCTTTAGATCCAAAACAACAACTGAGTGACAGACTAAAAGAACAAGAAATCATTATCACAAACAAACAAAACAAGAAACAATCAAAAACAAATTAAAGCACCATAAAAATCCAAACTTTAAGGGGATGAAAGTAAGTACAGAAGCGGGTAATTCAGCATTCTCAAAGACAGGTCTCCAAGAGAAGATCGTAATGGAAGACTGGTACTCGGCAATGGCATCGTCAGTAAATCTAGCAAGAAAGAAGTGTACAAAAAGAGAAAAAGCAGACAAGACTAACCCAACCAAACCAACCCATTTTATCTTAGACTTCATCACTACTGTCTTCCCTTCTCCCTTCATTGAGACCAACCACACACACACCCTTTCACTCTCTCTACAACAACACCACCATATATTTACAAACTTAAGGAAAAAGAACTCAACTTTCTCTCTCTACAGCCCCCCCGCCCCAAAACAGAAAGAGAGGAACGGAGGCAGCGCAGTGGGAATGGTGAATGAAAAGTCAACAGAGTCAGAAACTTGTCTTTCTGATACTAGAGAGAGTGTATAACCCATCAACCAAACAATCTGTAACAACAGGTTTTTTTTGTTTTTTTTTTTTTTTGGTAACAGTAGTGTTTTGAGTTGGATAAAAGTGGACACTTTTTTTTTTCTGTATTAAAGATGCACTCTTAGATCCAATCGAACCCACTCGGTCCACTTCCCATTTTCTCCAGCTTGTTATTCACGGACCAATCAAACAAACAAACAAACAGGGAATTAGAAATTCTTTTTTTGTTTCTTTTTTTTCTTTAATGGGTTGAGTTGAGTTAATGGGTTCCAGCTCTGTCACTGTTGGTTTTTTTTTCCTGCTCTCTTCTTAAATTGTGTTTGGCACATTCTACAGAAAGTGGACGGAAAGGTAAGCGAAAATTTAACCAAATAAAACTAATTAACCAAACCGGTAAAGGGTAATTTTTCTATTTTTTTGAAGAGGAGAAACTTTATTAGACATCTCTGGACAAAAGATCAATATAAAGTAGAGCTTACCACACCCGGATCAGATAAAGAATCGGAAACTCTAACTAGCACATGAGCTACATAATTCGTTGAACGACGAACAAAATTAAATACACAACAACTGTAAGAGCTAGAAGCCAACAAATTATAACCTCGACTAACCGGCCTAAATGAGACAAGGAATATGACCATGAAGAGCATTGAAAACCACTTATAAAGCGAGTTTGATAATTAAATCTTGAAATTCGGCATGCTTTAGCCACAAGAGAGCCTCCTTGAACAAGACAACCTCAAACAATGCCGAAACATTTGGACCATCAAAGACCCCATTTCTTGCTGCTAGAAAGGAACCAACATTGTTCCTAATAAGAAAACCGAACCCTCTTTGCCTTGAGCCTGCAAAGTATGCTTTGTTGACGTCGCATTTGACAATAACAGAAAGTGGAGGTAGCCAATGCTCAATTGAGGGACTGATCTGACTTGGGACCTGATGACAAGGTGATGAATGAGCATATTTCCAAGCTTGAATAACCCCAAAATCATGCTTAGCAACTTGAATTGGACTGTCTTGTATTTGATCCTAAACAAGACGATTTTTGCTAAACCAAATACCTCAAAGTAGTGTCACTGAACTCTCCACTTTCTCTTTGTCCCAATCAATAGTTAAAATTGGCCACCACTAACTAAAAGAAGCAAAGTTGCATGTTGAAAAGGAACAACAGTAGTCCCCCAAATTGCAATAGCAAAGGAACAATCCAAGAAGATATGTTCAGTAGATTTTTCATTAACTTGGCAAAAAGGACACTGAGAGTTAGGCAAAATGATTAGTGCATAAAAATGCGCTTATTTTACCTTTGTTTATAAGCTTAAATCACTGTATTTTTTGTTAACTTAGCCAGATTTATCTCACTTTGTGTTATTATTCGTGCTAGGGGCCTTAAAGATAAAGCTGGACTTAAAGTGTCGATTTTAGAGCATGGAATGCATAGAAGATAGAGTTATGAAGTCATAACTCATGAACACGGTTTGTGGTGTATTGCTGATACTGAAAAGTTGACTAAAATGTTGTTTTTGCATAAGCTAAGAGTATGATTTAGGGGAGCTAGGAATTTAAAGTTGTTTTATGGGTTTAGGAGACTTCCTAATTATTTTTATTTTATATCAACTTTTAGTCTATTTAGAGTATATTAGAACTTTATTTTTATTCTTATATTAACTCTAATAGGATTTCTCTAATAAAGCCTAATTAAAGTTATTTTCCTTTTAGGTCTCTCTTTCCTTAATTGTTTTTTCTATCAGTGGAAAAATAGGAGGAGATGATGGATTCGGCCATCTTTTAGTTTTCTTTTATTCTCTTTGAGAGTTTTGTTCTTACCATGAAGAACTAAACCATAAGTTCTAGTTAAAGGGATTTGAATCTTAGACAATTGGTTGTGAGATTCTTTTGTACTTAACTTTATTTATTTCATTCAGATAATTAATTCAATTATGTTCTTATTTGTATTGTATGATTTAGTTAGATTCTTAATTTAATTAATTACTTGTGATCGATTTGCTATCTAGGTGGTTAAATACATAATTGTTTAATTTCATTTAGAATACGTAGCACATAGCATGATTAATTATGGACAAGATTTTAATTCATGTTATGAAGTGAATTGGTATGTTTTAAATAATCTCGCTTGTGTGATTCTTGGGTAAAGTTAGTGTTTTTTTCATATGTATTGCAATTGAATGAATTAAATTCTAAAGCTTGTTTAAGACTGTTTGTTCAATCAGGGATAATTAATGAACTTTTCTTATTCATCTAGTTTGTAAGAAGGTTATCTGACACTTTCTCGATAGCTATAGCTAATTTATTTGAATGATTTGATGTTATCTTTAGAATAGGATCAGTGATAAATTAATCCAACTTAAGACTCAGACCATCCCTCTAACTAGAATGTCTTCTTGTATAATCTTTTCTCAATTTAATTGCTTTTGTTATTTTTACAATTAATTGCATTCTACAAACCCCCATTTTTCTTTTATTTGTAAACTTTAAAAAGAAATAAATAACCAATCTTTGTTTGTTCGACCCTACTGACTGTTATTTACAAATCAATTATAGTTTGAATAGGAAAATTATTATTTTTTGTGTTCTCGACAAGCATCACAAAATATGACGACTTTAAAAAGCTTGAAGTGTAGGCAGATATCGAGCATTTATCTGCCACAAAAAAAAAAATTATTTTCACGAGGAGAAAAAGACTCCATACCGCCTTAAAGTTGAAGTTACATTGTAAACGCCTTTGAATATTTGCTATTGATGTAAGAAAATATACAGCGACTTCATTGTATAAATTCCCTTCTCTTCTATAACCTAATAATGGAGTACTCCCTACTAACATATGGGAGAGGAATTTGAAAAATGCATTGTTGATCTCTCCGGTTGAACAGATTGATGACCTTTTGTCTATCTCAACCACCATTTCTTTCAAGAATAAGATCATTGACCTTTAACCCACCATCTATTGCCAAATTAATTGTCTGAATGGACGAAAAATCTTCTTATAGCCATTGATCACTTAACACATAAATAAATGTACATCTCCCACCCTCTATCGCATACCATGACGAACTAGGGACTAAGCTGCCATCAGACTATGCCAGATAAACTTAGGTTGTTAGCAATTATAGCTTGAAAAATATCAAAACTAGGATGATAACGAACTTGTAGAAGTTTTTAGACTAAAAGATTTGGCTCCATCACCAAATGCCATACTTGTTTACCAAGTGAGCTGGATGGAATTTATGAATTTGCCTAAAGTTCAATCCCCCCCACTTGGACTCAATGTAAAGTCTCTCCCATCACATCCATCTAATACCATTAGTGCCGCCATTCCCCTACCAAAATGAATTAAAGCAATTCTCCAATGAGCTACAAGTTGCCATAGAAAGCAAGAATACATTCATTATGTAAGTGGGTAAAACTTGTGCAATTGACTTTAAAAGGACCATTTTGCACGCTTTCAACAACTTCTTGTGATTCCAACTATGAACCCACTTCCAAGCCCTATCAAAAAGATATGAGAAGACCTCAGTCTTATTCCTCCCAACAAAAGTAGGGAGACCAAAATATTTAAAATGGTGATTATCCTAAGCTACTCACAAAGAAGAATAAATAGCACTCCTAATCTCTAAGGGAAATTCGAACAAAACCAGATAGACTATTTGGAGAAATTTATCATCTGTCCAAAATTTCATTAGTGTAGTTGCATTCCACTATGTTAGCCTGAAAGAACACATTGCTGTCATCCGCAAGGAATAAGTGAGTCACCTTAAGAACACCAATAGCAATCCTACATCCATGAATTATACCCTAACGTTCATATCAGGAGATAAGTGAAGATAAGCCTTCTGCATATATTAAGAATAACTATGGCGATAGCTGATCCACTTGTCCAAGCCCCTTTCCTAGAGTAAAGAAATCAAAATTTCCAACATGATTATGAATCTTGTATCAAATCGTAGAGACACATAGACAAATCTAGTGAGCCCAGTGGCTAGGAAAACCAAGCCGATCCATTAGTAATTCTAGAAACTTTTATTCCACTCAGTCATAAGCTTTGGCCATATTTATTTTAAGAGCTATCGTACCATTAAGACCCTACGTATAATGCCTCTATTAATGTCCAATTTCTAAAGCAACCATTATTGTCTATAATTTGTCTATTTGACAAGAAAAATCACTTTGTGTATTGGAAATCACATCTTATAATACTACTTTCAGGCGATTAGCCAAAGCTTTTGAAATAAACTTGTACAACATATTATAAAGGGATATAGGTTGGAGATCCATCACAAAAGTTAGATTGGCCTTTTTGGAAATTAGAACTATAAAAGTATCATTCAGAGTATACGATAAGACATCATTATTGACATAATGAAGGAAAAAATTAGTTACATCTTGTCTAACTAATTTCCAAAAAAAAAATTAATAGAAGAAAGCAGTATAACCATCTAGACCCGACGATTTGTCTCCCCCATTGAGAATATTATTACCTTAACTTCTTCAGAACTAAAATTACTTTGCAACAAGTTAAGATGCTCATTCATCACCCTTATATGCATTGAATACAAACTTACAACTGTTTAAACCCTACTAGATCGAACAAGGAAGAAAATAGCTTTATGTTAAGCTATCTAATCCTGACTCCTGGACATACCAAACCCCTATGAAATCTTGTAATCTACTGACAATATTCTTCTTCTTCAGGATAGTAGCACTTTGATGAAAAAAATTTATGATACCATCACCTTGTTCAAGCCATTTCTATTTTGCTCTTTGAAACTAGTACTGTTCTTACTAAATAGAGCTACTCTAATATCATTTTTAGTGAAAAAATTCATCAATCTCGTCTCTACAAGAATAGTCTGAATATGTTCTAATAGACCCTGACATAATATAATTTTGTCATTAAACCTCCCTCTATAGCTTCTACTCCATGTTGTTAATACTACTATGCAGTTATGTAATTTATCCATAATTGATGTAGATTCATGTGAATTAATCTCCTTCCAACTTAATGCTATAGTTCTTTGAAAATTCTCCTCATGTACCCAACAAATATCGAAGCAGAAAGGTTGTTGCCTTTATGGCCTAACTGATTGATCAATAGAAAGGAATAAAGTTGCATGTGATTTTATTATAATGTCAAATTATTCCTCACTGAGTATAGGGGAAACCAATCCACCTATGAACCTGAAGTAAGACACCAATCTAGCTTTTCTTTTAGACTATTTGGCTTTTTATTGGTCTTTCTCTAAGTAAACAGATATCCTTTTAAGCCTATATAAAAAAAGGCCAAAATCCTGAATAGCTTGACTAAAATTATCAATCAAGATTTGTGGATGATGAGCTCTACCTCTCTTTTCCAAATGAGCCAAAATTTCATTAAAATCCCTTGTTATGCACTAAGGAAGTTTTAAAACCAAACAACAAAACAAAGGAGATCATTCAACGAGTCGATATGCTTATTCTGATCCAGATTACCGTAGAAATCGATGATTCTCCAAGGAATATTATCAGAACTAGTAAACTGTATATCAGTGAATATGTTTGAATAACACAATAAAGAAACTGAATTTGCTACTCTTTATAACATTGTGATATCCCCTTATTAGAATTACTCAAAACCACAAAACAACCCTTAAATTTTAATATGCCTTTAACCTCTTCAACCTTCAAACACTGCACTTTGACTTCAAAATGTTGGAGCATGCCCTAATCCCTAGATGATGTACTCTGTTCTTTATGTATTAGAATACATTTGCTTCGCGTTAATAAAAGGCATAATCATATTTATTGAATTACATGTGCAATTAATAAATATTGAGAATCCATAAATTGGTGTGTACTCATGTTTGTGAATAGCATGTACTGAATAAGTAAGACCACGAGTTTAAAGAACATAATTTTAAAGCTATCCATAGTATGTTATAATCATTGGAATGACATAGTATGTTATAATCATTGGAATGATTATAACTAAATACTAGTATGTTCCTTGCGAGATGGGTGGTGTCTTATAGACTATAAGACTTGGAAAGTCAGTAAAGGACATAGGAACATGTTAGTAAACAGTGTACTGGATCGATCCGTTAGTGAAAACACTACATGTCATAAGTGTTGTGAGATGGGTGGTGTCTTACCGATCATAGGACTTGGAAAGTCAATCAATGATATAGGAACATATTAATGAACAGTGTACTAAATCGATCCACTCATGAGAACACTACATGGTCTAGTGTCATAAGTGTCTCTCACATATTACTTATATTGGATCCTTCTACCAAATATAACTACACTCCTAGATGTGACCTTGTATACTAAAATGTGCACCTAACGGGCATGTAACTTGGTCCCAAGTATAGGTATGTTGGGTATATTGGGAACCATGCTAAGTATGGAAGTAATATGAAATAATTGCCTATCTCTTCACTGAAGAGATGATATCACCGACCTTTTGACGAGGGAGACTGAATAGTGTACCGCCGTATCCAAATAGAATGATTATTGGATAATTATTTATTTGATTTTGTCAGTCTACTTAGATGTCAAGTAAAGTCCTAACACATAAAAGGATGACAAACACATGTTTTATGTAGGACACCAATATCTAACGTGCAAGGGATCGTATAAGAATACTACAAGTGTATGTCGGTTTAATTTTGACATCTTCATCCTAATTGGGGGTTGTAATGACTTGCTAGAGTCCACTTACAATTTATGAGCCAAACGGTAATTTTGGATCCACTACCAATATATGGATGAACCTACAAAATCAAACGCAAAGAAGTTTGGGTGGTTTTTATCATGGACCGTTCAATATGTAATGGTTAGATATCAATCTTTTATATATGATGGGTTATATGGATTTTATGGACTTAAATATTTAAGGTCAAATAAAATGATATAACCCCACTACGAGAGTTTTTTTAGCTTATTAAAAATTACCAGATGGTAAATTTTTTGGTTGAGCTAAACGTATAATAGAATATTCTAGATATTTTAAAAGGAGAAAATATCTAGATATTTTATTATGAAGGGTAGACTGGGAATTCTCACCTTTTATGTCTTATATAAAAGAAATATGATGAAACGCTATTCTCCAGTCTCATTCTAGCCTTTAGACTTATTCTCTCCATCTCTTAGGATTTTTAGAGTCACTGGAAGAAAAGGGTTTTTCTTCCATTAGAGATTTGGTCCAGAGCTAGCATTCAATCCATCCTCAAGAGCTTCGCGTGTGTGAGCGTAGAGGATCAATAAGTGGGCCTCTTGTCAAATCAATTTTCATGGCGGAGACGACTGAGGTAAAAAACTTTGCCTTCTTTGTTTTTCTTTTTTATCCATAATGAAGCCTTGAGATTTTGGATATGAACCTTAGTTGTAAATGTTTTGTTCCATAATTTGTTTCGTTTACAATCAGGATAGGTTCCAACACAAAAATAAACACCAAATCAGGCTTATGAGTAGAGACAAGCTCTACTTATTTCAAAGTTGTGTGTCGACCGCCTAATCCGCAATAATTCCAGTTGAGGAAACTCATTATTGCCAACGGTCTTGATTCACAAGACTTGCTAAAACTATAAGCACTCCATGCGAATCTCTCATTCCATCTACTATCATATCTTCCTCTAGTGTGTGTTTCCTCTTCGGATAGATGACCATAATTGGATTCGCATCTTGTGATAGGATCTCACCTTGTGCCCTTCGTGCTTGTGTGATAGTCCTTTCCACTTTCAAATTGGGAAATCTATATCCTTCCAAAACAGGACCAACATCATTTTTTTAAGCCACGATTTAGTAGTTGGTGTGCTACATTTAGGGAGAGCTCTCAAATGTGGTCCATAAAGCTTCTCGACATCTGAATTATTCACCGCTTCAAATAGTGCACAAGCTTGTTCATAATGCCCTATGATTCCATAATAGAAGCAAAATTGGGGAATTCTTTCATACAGGAAAGTTATACAACAGTTGAAGTTGAACCATTAGCTAAAGTCATATTCCTGCGAAGGGGTTTTCAAATATCCTTGCAGAATTTTAACCATAAATTAATTACGCGGAGTCTAACCAAAATTGTAAGGGTCACAAGCCATAAACCTTTCTATCATGTCCCTTATTGTCCTCACAACATATCTAACCTTAGACCTTTTGGCAGCCCTATAACCTGTATCCAGAAACCACACGAATGAATAGGTATAGAAATCGAGTCATCACCCTTTTTAACCTGTTTGTAAACTAGTAATTTATCATCGAAGGACCATGGGCTTCCACGGAGGATCGGATCTGGACCATATGCATGAAAAAATTGGAATAAGAACCGGTTATCTGCCAACTCCGTAATGGTTACTCCATCGATCAGTTTCCATGCCTTGGACCTCCTTATTAGTAACAAACTTCCCTAACAACTCCCACTGCAGATCATTTCAGTTCAGATTCAATTAAAATTTTCATTAACCAATTCGGTTTAGTTTTCAAATTGACTCCCGATTAAATTTGATTGAAGTAGTTGAAAATTTCAAGTCACTTGAGTTAATGATATCAAATTTGCAACGTAAACAACAAAAGTTACTTAAAATCACATCTTATCCTCTTGTATGGTATGGATTCTTATAATCACATCTTTGGTTTGATTTGAAATGCCCATTAATAAATTCATGGTTTTAAAACCATGGAAAAAGCCTTTTCTTTAACACTCCAAATTGGAGTGTCAGAATAAAACCAAATCTTTCTTTATTAACTCATATTATATTATACATTTTTAATCCACCAACCAAACAATCCGATAGAGTATATATATATATAAGGCTATTAATCATAAATTAATATTTAAAAATTGTATAATTTGTGTGTTCTCATTGTAATGTTTTTTATGTTACGAAAATGCCATCACTCTTTCATATTTATTTGGTAAACTGTGTCCTAGGCCCTCTGATTTTTTTTTTCTTACAAAAGTCACAATTATTCGTCTGATTAATTTTTTTGAACGTATCAATTGTTGAATATATTGGGTACCTATTTTTATTTTACTTTAATATTAATAGTTCCAAACTTGATATTTATTTTTTATGTGTAACACGCTATGTTAAGTGATATGACTAATAAAACGTGATACGATTTCAAAAAATAGCATAGATAAGAAAATAGATTAATTGGAAATGTTTGTCTCATAGTTTCAAGCAATAAAACTACATAATACTTAGAATTATTTATAAATGTTTATCTTATGCTTTGCCACTTAATGAAGCGTGTTACATACACGTAAAAGGAAGATTGAATTCGGGGTGATTAATACCAAAAGTAAAATATCAAGTACTCAATCTGTTAAAAAAATTGACCAGTGATTAATTGTGATTTTCGTAAAAAGATCATAGGGCTCAAGATTTATTTTTCTTTATTTATTTCACATCTTATCCTCTTGTAAGGATATAATTCCAATTTTACACATTATCAAACAACAAATTTATTTTATATTGTTTTCTAAACACAAGAAAGTATTTCATAGTTCATTATCATGCTTCACATGATTTAATATAGTATACTTTACTTTAATGGCATCTATCAATATAAGGTGTTACTTGATGTTTAACCAACCTTAAAGCGAGTAATAAACTAAATTGTGTAAAGAATGATTCTCTTCTCGGCAAACCCTCCAATGGTATTAGAGAAGTTCTTTAATTGGTTTTTTTTTTTTTTTTTTACAAGAAAACGGACATTAGAGATGCCCTAAGGTTCTTTATTCTGTTTGATGATTTTATTTTATTTTTTGGTAAAAACTAATAAATTAAAGATATAAAAATAAAAATAAAAATAAAAATAAATGAATAGAAGTGTCAACTTGAAAAGATAGTCACCCTCCAAATACATGAAAGAAAAAATTACATTTTATTTTACGATAATATAAATTGTAAAATATTTTAATGAATTCATAAAAATTTTTTACACTTAAATAAGGTTTCACTATATCCTAAAAAATTGAAACTATTAGCCACGGAGAATAATTTACCCATAAACAAACTATTATTGGTAGTTTATCCATAAATAAAATAGAAAATGTGTCCATTAATATTTCTTAAAGTCAAGGGCATATTAGTATAGGGAAATTATACAATGGACCCGATCTATGTGGGTCTTCCTGGTGAAAAATTGACATATAAGTGTTTTTTATTTTTCAAATAGTCGTATTACTAAGTGTCAGTTTTTCAGTGGAACGTTCCACGTGGACTCGATCCACTGTAAAATTTCTCGCACAGATAACATTTCAAGTCTAATAAGGACAAAACTATAATTAATTCCTCTTTTTATTTTGGTAAGCAATAATTTACTTCCATTTTTGTTGATAAATAATTTAGTTAGTTCCATATAGTTTATTTGGTAGGTACTAAAATATGAATGCATTTAGACAAAGTGTCAGAAGTATTGTTAGAATGGACAGAACAAGTGCTCCACTGATTGGTTAACATTACAGCAAATTAATAACACATCCACAATCATACTATCCTTCACATGAGGTTACCATTAGGCTTGTAAAGAAGGTCTGCCTACAGAGAAACGGAATTCTCGATAAAACACGGAGCAGAAATCGGGAATTTTTTTTATTTTTGTACCCTTGACGGGAATGGGGACGGGACTAACCCCTCTGCCTTAATAAATCTCTGATCGACAGGGATGAAATTTATTATTTTGAAATATTTAATTTTTTGAGAGAATTTTTTATATGAAATTTGGAGTTAAAAAGAAATTTTCTTCTACTATTAATCATTTAATAGTTCGTTTTAGAAGTAATATTTAATTCGTTAAAAAAAAGAAGTAGTATTTAATTGAAAAAAGGAAGGCTATTAATATATATATATAATTAATCTTAGTGGGTGTTGGGGGATCTTTATGGAGATCAAAATAAAAAATGAAATAAAATTTCTTTATTCCTTAATGAAGGTGATGATGAGAATGAAGGTTGCATCCCTTTTCGTGCCACTCCCTATTTACAATCATAATTAGGACTATTAAGTAGGGTTGGGCACAGTTCGGACTAATCTGGAGATTTAGAAATCTCTATAATTAAATTAGAGGAATAAATCTTTAGAATTGGATTGTTCCAAAAATTTTAGTCCAGTCCAGTTCGGGTATTCGGAGATTTGGTTCCGATCCTATCCGGTTATGGAGTCCGAAAATTCTGTTCGGTCCAATTAAAATATAAAAAATAAATCATAAAAATAAAAAAACACAGATATTTTTTGATACAATTTCAACTAAAAATTATAAATTTTAATAACATCTATCAAAATATTATAAATTAAGTTAGCTTAGTGGTTGAAATATTATAAATTATTTTTTTTCACATATGTTATAAAATTTTAAAATTAAATAATCTTTTTATATATGAAACATAAATTTACTAGTAATAAATTCTAAATACTATCAGTCCGGTTCTCGGTTTAGTCAAATTCAATCTGGTCCTTGGTTCGGTCCTAGATAAATTACGGTCTAGTCCAGTTCTTATTTTTTTTTTTGAAAAAAGTCAACAATTAGATCGAATTTTGGATCTTTTTCCTTGGACATTTGGTTCGGTCAGTATATCCAGTTCTTATGTTCAACCTTAGTACTAAGGTTACGTGACTTGGACCTTTTATCACGTGGCATGCCATTTTAAATTTGAAAGAAAAATAAAATCCTTGTAACTCGTGATACCTTTTATCTTTTTCTGTTTTGATGAACGTGTTGCTTACTAAATGGATACTAGTAAGTATACTAGATTGTGTGGTAGTATTTTGGCAAGACTAAGTATCGTTTCCTCAGGGATTAAGGGTAACAACCTTAAATTTTCTTTGTAAAAAGGTAGATCTGATTTCTTTCAATACTTTGATAAAAGAAATAATGTAAAATAATCTAAAGTTAAGAACATGAAGTAAACAGTCATCAATAATCAATATTGCTTAAAACATAAATAAAAAGATAACAATGATAGAAACACATAGATTTGTCCAGCAAGGTCAAGCAGGTTCAGTAAATTTCTCTCTTTCTCTATTACAAGCAAGTTAAGAACGTAGATCTAAGGTATCTTCTCCCCTAATCACCAAGTTTACATCTTTTCTTTACTTGGATTCTATAAAACTACTCCTACTTAAATCTCTCCCTCATAGGATTCATTTCACGCATTAAAGTTTAGGCAGTCATTTTATCAAATAAGATAAAAACCCTTAGCATGTGCATAATCTTCTTTCGATCTCATAGTGCACATATGTTTAGTGATATGTCTGTGTTCATAAATCTCCTCCCGGTCTCATTATAAACACTAAGCATGAGGTGACAAAACTCATGAGAAAATACATATAGCATCACCAAACAATCATCAAAGTATTTTACTCGTAAATAAAAGAAGAGAGAAAGATTACTTACCACCGCCAGCCTAAGCTGGCTCAAGCCTGCAAGAGAATTACTCACTACTCATACTAAATGATAACAAGCAGTCTTCCTGGACAGAATTGAAGAAAATAATAATACTAATATTAATAATAAAATAGAAATTACAATAGTTATTGAGAGAATTTACTGCTAGCTATTAATTACTATCCAAAAGTTCTAATTACCAAAAAGGGGAAAGCTAGTTATAGCCCTAAAGAAAGATCTAGGCAACCCTAAAAATATCAGAGACTGTTGAATAAAATATTCCAAAATTACAATAGCCACAAAAGTGTATTCAATATTAACCACATGTAAAAAGGTAAGGCTAAAGCTGTAATTTCCAACATAAAAATATCTTACCCTCTCTTTATTTTGGGCTCCTTACACGGGCCAACCAATTGGATTTTCACCAGCAATCTTTGCTCTATTAAAACCTGTTTGCTCTGATTTTTGGACAGCAACGTTTAGCAGCTATCCAGCAATATGAAAACAAACTTGTTAGTCATATCTTCTTCATTTTAACTCCAAATTAAGCCAAATTAATTCCATTATGCTCTAAAATAATTAGTATATTATTCACTTATCATAACAGATATCAAATTTCAAATAAAAATCTGCGAACTGTTTCATAAGATAAAGGGTAAACTTTAAAAAAGTATCATATGGTTTCACCGATTTTCAATTTGAGGTCGATGTAATATTTTTTTAAAAAATGAGTGCTGTAGTTTTAAAAGTTAGCAAAAACAAAATAACTAACATTAAATCATGACATGACAGAGAATATTTTTGTTCAATTTGAACCGAAATTATTTAAGTTGGTTAATAAAAATACAATAGATCTTAGCGATAAAGTTTAAAAATTCTTGAGATATACAAATATTATTTAATTAAATAATGATAATAAATTTTAAAAAATCATAATAAAATAAAAATATCTGGAAAATATTTAAATATTGATGTAAAATTTTTAAATAATATGGGTAAATTAATTGAATGATAAATGAACAAAAATGTTCTCAGCCATATCATCATTTTTAACAAAAAAAGTCTGTTATCTTTTAAAAAAAAAACTTTTGAAACCGTAGTCCTCGTTTTGAAAAGAAATTTCATCGTCATTGAATTGAAAATGACACAAACTACATGGTACTTTTTTTTTTTTTAAGTTTACTCTAAGATAAAACATGATAGTTTTATAGTTCTTTAAAAAAAAAAATTATTTGTAAATTAAAAATTAATGAAACTCTTTACTTTTTTTAAATAAGAATGTAGATCTATTAAATTGTAACATTATATGCATTCACACTTTCAAGCGAACTAAATGTTCATCATGATTATCAATAATTTAATGTGTCGTTGTAATTAATAACTTAATGTGTTTAATTGGATAGACTTTTTAGATACTTTTAGAAAAAATAAAAATAAAATTATAGAGTAGTATAATTTACTTTTAATATAATAAAAATGATGTTTCTCCGAATTTTTTTACTTCTTATTTATTGTAAGCTGATAAGTAATTAACTGTTTATATTTTATAGTGTGGAAATATTTAATTTAGCTTTTAGAAGAACTTTTATAGTTTATGTTAAATATTTATCCATAATGTTCAATAAAGTCTCTCAAACAACGACAACTTTTTTGGAGACATGTTAAATTATTGTTTTAAATGGATGGATTCAAGCGATTAAAATATGTTTGGAAAAGTACAATAAATATCATAATTGTTTAATTTTATAAAATATTTTTATTTTTTCAAATGAGAATGTAGATTTCTTAAAATTGTTATATTATATTATATTATAGTAGATATTTAACGACATAGATTGTGCTTTGAATAGTTAACAGAACGATGGGATATTTTATTTCTCAAAAACGTGGCATGTGTTTTCCTTTGTCAGAAAGAAAAAGTTATTAACAAAAATAATCAAAATTAATAAAGTGACAATTGGTATTTTGGTTCATAATTTTATTTTTATTTATTTAAAGTATAATATATATATATATTTTGTCAATATTTTTTTAACCACTTCCTCAACTTCTCATTGCCTCCTCTGGAATTCGAATCACACCACCCTTCCGCATACGCATCAAGATCTACTATGACACCTATCCAATTAGATTTGTAATTAATTTTTTCATCGTTGAGGTTGAGAAAGATCTATGTTTATGGTTAGTCTTTGCTAATGTGTTAGGTTAACTTCGTCGACATGTCATATTAATTTGTTGTCTTTGTTAATATGTCAACTGTCATGCTGAATTTTATATTTTTGGTGACGTAACATGTTGACTTAATGATATGTAAACAATGTTAGTCATTTTTTTGCTAACGATGTTAAGCATGTAATTTTAACACAATGAAAAACACCACATTACTCTATTTGTTAACGCGTAAAGCCACATGAATTTTTTTTTTTTATCATGAAACTATAAGAAGAGATAATAGACTCATTTATTTTCGATGTGGGATAACTTTCAACGCTCTTCCTCAAGTGCAATTGGGTTTGGAACAATTATCAAATAAATATATTACACAGTTAAGGATTTAATACGTATAATTATGATTAATCGATGACTGAATATTAGAGCTTAATGTAAAAAATAATAAAAATTAAAGTCTTAGAAATTATAAATTATAAATTATTATCATTATTAAGGGCTTAATATATCTGTTGTCTTCTAAAGTTGACCTTGATCATCTACTGTCACGCTGAACTTAGCAAATGTCCAATATGCCCCCTCAACTTGGCAAAATCAACCACTTAGTCCCCTGATATTGGCAAAAACGATCTAGTTAACCCTCTCAACCCGACTTTATCTTCGTGCTCCTAAAAATCTACTCTCCCTGCCATATCAGATTGAGGGGGTTATATGGGTCGGTTTGTCAACTTCAGGAGGGCAAATTAGACATTTGCAAAGTTCAGGATGAAAATAAACGATTGATACCAATTTTAAGAGACAATTGATATATTAGGTGTTTTTAAGAAGTTGATGTGAATGGATCCCATAGGTAAACGTGGACAGGAGTGAGGACAGTGGTCCTAGGATAAATTGCAATATTTGGTATATTTTATATATATATACCTTAAAACACATGTATAGGATGGAATCCAATCCAATCCAAACACATGCATGTATGTAACTATCAAAATTGCTTTTTCTTTTGCTTAAAATGAAACCTCATGAAGTGATAAATACTTCTTTTTCAATCCAAACAAAAACCATTGACAAGCTTATCCCATCGAATCACATGAAGCATCAGATTTCTGAAAGCTACCCCCTCCCCCTTCTTCATTTATTATTTATTTTATTTGATTCCCCCCCTCATTTTCTACTTTCTTTTTTATTATCTTACTTTTCATCCTTTGTCTTCCCATTAACATTTCTCTCCTTTCAACTTTTCAATCATCCTTTTCATTAATATTTTAAACAACTTTTTATCTTATTTTTTTATGATTAATTTTTATAGGCTCCGTAAAGTTTGTTCCTACATATAATTAAATTAAACCACCGTGAAGTTTTGTCAAACTCAAATTTTTGTTAAATTAATTTTAACATTTCTATATTTTAGTAGATAATGGGTCATTTATAATTAGGATAATTAAAAAAAAAAAAAAAAAAATCATATGGTTACACGCATTGACAAATAAATCCTAAAGATTTTACAAAACAATGACTCTGGTTGCATCCCGTTAACAAAAATCGGACTTTCGTCTAAGACTGTTAAAATTTGATGACGTGACGTGGGCATTTTTGTCTAAATTATCATTTTTTTTTATTATTCTTAATATAAATAAATCATAATCTTATCAGTTGATCACTCTTTCTCTGCCTTAATCTTCTTCCCTCTACCATTTGATTCGAGACAAATGTGATCCCCTTCTTCTCCACCACCATATTACCATTACCGGTGCCACTACCACGTCAGCCCTTCACCATTACTCCATTCGCCGTCACATGAGGCCTAATAAAGGACATGAACACCTAATCCGATCATAGAAACTGCTATCACCAATAATGTTATTATTAGTATTCTGAGCTGGCGACAAATTGTCACTGCTGATGGAAACACAAAATCAAGAAGTTGAGAATAGAGCGGAGGAGAAAGCAGAGAATTAGAGATTTGGCGAACCGCATAATCTTAGGGAATTGAAGTTTTTAATCTCTTCAAAAGCGATGGTCATTCTGCTTTCTTTGAACTTGTCCCTGAAATAGGATATGAAATCGAATTCTCGCACCCCTTCTGCATCCCTTTTTCTTCTTCTTCTTGTGCAGAGATCCACACAGAAAGAGTTCAATTCAAAGAAAAAAAAAAAAGAAAAAAGAAAATTCAGTGAAAAGGGAGAGAGTGAGAGAGCTGAGTTATGGTTTTCAGTTTTATTTAGTTATATATTTTCTTTCTATCATATAAAAGAAGTTACCGTTGAGATGGATTTGGGATATTAAGATGCTCAAAATTATTTCATTTTCCCTTCTTGTCTTCTTCGCCTTCAACGGTGGTCGGTTTTGTCTTAGGCGGTGGTGTTTAACCCGGTAGAGTCCAAGTTCTAGCTGTGGTCAAAGGTGGACGGTGAAGGTCAGACTAGCGGTTGAACAAAGAGGAGAGGGAAGAAGACGGTAGATTTAGGGAAAAAAAAAAAGTTTAATAAAGAGGAGAGAAAAAGAGGAGAACGGGAGAGAAGGAATGAAATTGATATATTTGAATTAAAATAATATAAAATAATATTTTGGATAAAAATACATATGCCACGTTATCAACTTTTGATAGTATTAGACGAAAATATACTTTTTGTTAATGGACTAAAACCATAGTACTTGTTTTACAAAAATACGAAACCTTTAGAATTCATTTGTGAATGCGTATAATCATAGAATTTATTTGTGAATGCGCATAATCACAAATATATCTTTGTAATTATCCCTTTATAATTTTGATTGAGGAGTGTCAAATTGAAAAGTAAAGAGTTTAATGAAAAAAATCTGGATAGATGAGGTGTAAGTATTTTTTTTTTTTTTTTTTTTCTAAGTATGGGATACGAATACCCAATAAATGCTGATTGTTTTTTTCTCCCAAAACAGAGAGAATAATGTGTATATATTTATAAAAGGGAGAGCATAATATATTATTCTTCCATCGATGGAATGTCGTTTTATCATTTTTCATTTCTGCGACTATTTATAGAAATGCTAAACTGAAGTTCGTGGTCCTGGAATCTGTTCTTGCTCTCTTTCCTCTCTAATTACTCTTGGAATCTTCTTTGATAAGAATATAACATAAAACATCGCAACTTTATTGGTTTACCTGTGCCTTACTGCATTAACAATTGAGCTTTCTACCTAAATGACATGAAAATTTTAAAAAGTACCAAAATATGCATTATAATATATATATATATATATATACATAGATTACGAAATTAGTGTTTTGTAGAATCATAAATTACAACATATGACTTTTTTTTTATATGAGAAAAATATGTTTTCAAAAATGTGGAAAGCGATATCATGATCATTATGCAAATTTTTCAAGCAATATTTGCATAATATAGGTGAAGAGTATTAAGCCCATGAGCTAGTTGGGCCAAAGTGTTTTTAGTTGGTCCGGTTTAGATATTAGTTATTCTTGGTATAATTCTATTTAGAATTAGTTAGAATACAACTATAAACAAGAATAGCTTGTACACATAGTTCTTTAATTGAATAGAAAACAAATTCAATCTTTCTTCTCAAAAGTGGAATAAACTTCGAGATAGGATGGGCTGAGCTCAGACCGAGCTTAACAAGCTTACACCTAAAATTGCTTAGGCCAAATTCATGGATGCAATCCATTATTAATATAAGCTGGCTCGGGCTAGGCAGAATTCGAGCTACAAAGATAAAATTCCAAGTCGAATCCAAATATGTCTACCCTTAAAAATATTATATTTTTACAATAAAAATATATACTTCAAAATAAATACAAATATCATATAAAAACTTTAAATTTATATATTTTATATCTTATAAATTACAACATAAAAGAATATATGTATATTATAACATGTGAAAATACATACATGTATTTAATAATAAGTTTGGCCAAACCAAAACTCTATTTTTTATAAATTTTATGATCAACACAGAAATAAATAGGTTCAGGCGGTCCTAGGTTAAGCCTGATGTCATATTTTCTAGTTTAAACCTAACCTATTATTCCCAGGTTGAGCGTGTTGCACGGTATCTGAACCGTAAACAAATTTAAGGTGGTTTGATATATATATATATATATGTAAATTCCCTTCTAAAATTTTTTGTTTTGTATTATTTTTTTAGCCTTGGGCTAGAGACACATATCCGATCCCTCAACTTTCAAAAAAAAAAAAAAATGTAATGTTTGACAATATTAACGTAGGTGTCACGTAGTAATGTATAATTTACATTTAATATTACAAGTAAAACAAGATTTACTTGAAATTCTAAAAATAACTGTTTAATTTGACCTGAATAAAAAAAGAAATAAATAATTTAGCATAGTTTGACGAGTTAGTTATATGAATGTGTATATATTTATATTTATCCGTTACTACCCCTCCCTACTTCCTTTCCTTCCGCTCCTATTGAACAAAAGCAGTTAACAATATCTCACAAAGCGGGAGTTATTCACAGAAACGTCGTGATACTTGTACGTCTCATCCTAGCCCTTCTTTTTCACTCTGATTCTTTCCACGCTTCCCATCTCCACCCTTCATCTCCTCCACGGCGGTGGCCTCATGGTGTCTCCGCCGTCCGACTCCCGATTTGTTGATCTCTGGTGAGGTTCTTCTCCTTTATTTTCTTTCCGATTCTTTCCCTGGAATAGGAAATTACAACTCAATGTTCTACTTTTCGCCTATTTGTTTTAGAAATATTTGAATCAATCTTCTTGTTTGTGCTGTTTCGATAAATTTATTCTGTTTTCGAAAGTATCGCTTCGTGTTTTGCTTGACGAACGATTGTGTGTTTTACCACCAGACTTACGAACTGATCAGGTAGAGTTTTTGAGGATTATTTTTGGTTAGTAATTTGCGTGGAGGACATTCAATTGGATTATCTGTAATCAGAACTGGAGTTACTTTTTGGTTAATAATTTTGGTGTATCTTCTTTTTTTTTTTTTTTTTTTTTTGGTCATCTGTTTGGTATCGAATTTCATGTTTTTTCTTGAAGTTCGGAATCCTTTTCTAGTGTGGATCAAGGAACGTTATTGTCAATGTGTGGTTTCTAGTAGGCGATGAGTTAGTTTAAGCACTTTTAATCTTTTTCTGATGAGAGCGTCAATTCGTGTAATAATTACGCTAGGCGATATACTTTGCTATATACCTGTTATTTTCTATGTTTTTTTCCGAGTTTATTTTCTTAACCTTCTTGTTCTAATCGGTTTATGTTTGTTAGTTGAGCCAAGGTATTATGGAGAATGACTTTTCTCTTTGCGTTTTCTTTACTATTTTCCTTTAAATATTTTCGCTAGTGGATAGTTTCATAAATTAAGATGTAGCACAGCACATACATGGTCATTAATTAAGGATGTTCAATATTTGACAAATACTGGAATCCAGTCAGCCATGGACAACTGCCTTTAGATCTTTGCATGTTTGTAACTTTCATTTTAAATTTGAGAAGGTTTTTGTTCATATCATTAGTCTAGCAGCCATCATTATGGCAGTACTTTCCCCACCATAAACCAGATTTGCTACTGTGATTTGATATTCTATTTCTCCAATTGTGAAGTGTCTACTTATTGCTTTCTGGTGCAACTCTAAACAAAGTATCCACGAGTTATTCAGATCATTAGCCTTTGGGCCTTTTGTTGTGAGTTTTTATTTTTACTGTTTAATCTTTCTGATGACTGTTTGTCTTGCAATTAGCCAGCATTGGCAGAAGTCGTCTTCAATGTAGCTGTTGCATTGACTCTCTGCTTCTGCTGCAACCATTATTTTGTGACAAGTAGGAGAGCAATTCAATTTCACTTTTCTTGATTATGGTTGCCTTCAATGTAACATTTTACCTATGTTCATCGCTGGCATTTGAGATTGGGGTCTGCTTGAGAGAGAAGATTGTCATCTCTTCTGCAGTCCCTCGGAAGTGCTGCTTCTCCTTTTCATTCCATGTATCCTGATCGGGACCTCTCAGTACATCCAGATATGGCAGTTGTAAGAAGATTGCCTCATAATGGTGAGTATTGTGGGAATAAGAGATTGGAAAGAAGCTCTTCTGGAAGGAGGCGTGTATTTGTTCAGACTGAAACTGGCTTTGTCTTGGCCATAGAATTAGACAGGAGTGACAATGCCCATACTGTTAAGAAGAAACTACAGGTTGCCCTTAATGTTCCAACAGAGGAAAGGTCATTGGTATTTGGCGATATGGTGTTAAAAAATGATTTGAGTACAGTTAGAAATGATTCTCCACTTCTTCTTGCGAAGAATTTTATGCATAGAAGCTCATCTACTCCATGTCTTTCACCTACGGGGAAGGATCTTCAGCAGAGTGATGTAGATTGTCCAATTGAGGTATTAGGATTTTCAGACCCCTTTGCCAGAGTACAAGATCTGATAAACGAAATTGTTAAGGCAATAAAGCTTGGTGTTGAGCCTGTTCCTGTTCATAGTGGTCTTGGTGGGGCATACTATTTCAAAAGTTGTAATGGTGAAAATGTTGCCATAATAAAGCCCACAGATGAAGAGCCATATGCCCCTAATAATCCGAAAGGTTTTGTTGGCAAAGCTCTTGGGCAGCCTGGCCTGAAACGCTCAGTGAGGGTAGGGGAGACGGGTTTTAGAGAAGTAGCAGCTTATCTTCTTGACTATGATCACTTTGCTAATGTGCCCTCAACTGTTCTTGTGAAAGTCACTCATTCAATTTTCAATGTCAATGATGAGGTAAAGGGAAATAAACATAAACCATTGACGCAGATTAGCAAGATTGCATCACTGCAGCAGTTTATACCTCATGATTTTGATGCCAGTGATCATGGGACTTCAAGTTATCCTGTTAGTGCTGTGCATAGGATAGGAATATTAGATATACGGATACTGAACACTGACAGACATGCTGGGAATCTTTTGGTGAGGAAGCTTGATAGGATTGGGAGGTTTGGTCAGGTGGAGCTTGTTCCAATAGATCATGGCCTTTGCCTTCCAGAGAGCTTGGAGGATCCGTATTTTGAGTGGATCCATTGGCCACAAGCATCAATTCCTTTTTCTGAGAATGAGCTAGAGTATATATATAATCTTGACCCCTTTCAAGATGCTGATATGCTTCGCAGGGAGCTGCCAATGATTCGAGAGGCATGCCTCAGGGTTTTGGTTGTTTGCACTATTTTCCTCAAGGAAGCTGCTGGCTTTGGCCTCTGTCTTGCTGAGATTGGGGAGATGATGAGTAGGGAGTTTCGTGGCCACGAGGAGGAGCCAAGTGAGCTTGAGCTTATATGCATTCATGCAAGGAGTCTGGTAGGGGACACAGAATCTGAGGTGAAAGGAGACGATGAAGATTTTCAGTTTGACATTGATTGTGATGAATTAGATTGGACCTTAGACATAGAAGGTAAACCAGAAATGAAGTCTCTCAGTCCTCGATGCAGAGGTGGAAGTGGCCAAACTCCGCTTTTCAAGGTGGAGGAGGAAGTTGAAGATAGCGAAGGGAATGAAGTAACTTATAGCACTGATGAATATGCTGACTTCATGCAGGAAACAGTTCCAAAGGCTTCAAAGGTGTCCATGTTATTGAAAAGGATCAATGTTGGCGAGAAGAGTTGGCGGCGACATGAGAGTGCATTGCAGAAAAATGGGTACTTGGCAGGTACATCATCTGGAAATAGGAGTGTAAATGAGCAGCTTCCTGCAAGCGCAAGTTTTGTGAAGCTGGCAGATTTAACTGAAAAGGAGTGGGTACGGTACATTGAGAATTTCCAGAAGTTACTCTGCCCAGCTTTTGCAAATCGTAAATCAGGCAATGTTAATCAGAGGCATAGACAGAGATTTGGAACGTCATGCCAGTTTTAAGAGCTAGTTATGCACAGCATATTCTCAACATGAAAATGGATATTAGAAAACTTTAGAACCAGACATTTTTGGAGTGATTCTATTTCGTACGCAATCCGTGAGGAAGAAGATGGGCTTTGATTTGGATATGGAATAAAGTTGTTGAGGTATTGAAAGTTTTGGATGGTAATTAGTGGAGGTGAGGACGAAAGTTTTGTTCATACATTCGAACTCACGCTATTTGTTTTTTGGTTGGAATTCTGAATGTGTACGAGTGTTTGAATATAAGAAAATACAGTGTATAGGGGGAAAAAAAAATAGAAAAAAACAAATAAAACATGCATGAAACTACAAATGCCTGGCGTATTTTTTTAGGTACTTAGCTATGTGTTATATGGCGTATGTAACAGGAGTCCATGTTTTCAGTGTTTGGTATGTTCTTGTGTTATAGATATGACCTGTATTAAGTTGAATAAACATGCAAGGCGTATATGATCTTGCATATAAACATTTGTTCTTACAGAATATTTTTTTGTTTTTTCGTTATCATCATTATCCTATTATTCTTGACTCAGTTTTTTTTTTTTATGGCAACTCCAAATTCCTCAAATACCTAGAAGAACAGTGGCCCCCATTGCATGTGAGCACATGTGATGCAGCGAAATAATACTAAAATCCGTCGATTGTCCACGATGCCGGAATTTAGACTTCTACAGTTAGAATTTCCCAAAATTCTCACAAGTAGGAAATTAGAATAAATCCGGAAATATTATTAATCATCAAAACTACTCCACTACAAATTATATTTAGCCTATTTATAGGTAAACTATTATAAATATAACAAAATTCCTGGATAATTTAAACTTCTAAATAGTTTAAACTTACTAATTAGATTAAATAAAAAAAATATTAAATAAATTAAAATACAAACAAAATAGAAATATTTATCAATTTAGGATCCTTTGAATAAAATTTATTCCTAATTCAAATTATAAAATGAAGTCAGAATTCCATAATGATTATACAACAAATATATAGATTATCATAAACAGGATAAATAAACGGACTTACAGTTCATATGTAGCGGAAACACATTTATGGAATAGATTGATCTACACCGGAAATCGGATCGTTCTGGTTGCCTTTCCTACGAGTGTTTGAATACACTAAGTACGGGCTATCTCCGTGAATTCTTCCGATGAACGAAGAAATATATCGTGTTTTCTCTTTAGGGATGTTTTCCCTAGAACAGGAATGAATCTCTACGATTCTTCCATCTCAACGAAATAGAGAAACTTCTTCTCTATTTATAATGAAAATCCCAACTTCCATCTATCTATAGGGTCGGTCCAAATTACACATTTGGTCCCTGTAATTTACACATAATTACAGTTTAGTCCATACCATTCCAAAATATCATGGGCGGACCTAAAACCAACATCTCCCACTCGCACATGACAAGACACACTTTCATTGCGAGCGATTGAACACACATACTTCTTTCAATTCTTATTCGGCGAATTCACGCGACCAGTCAACGTAACGGTTAAACCTTTGAAGCTCTTTTTCATTGTTCCACCGTTAGCTTAACGCGACTTTCCCCTAGTCCATTTTCCATGATCACTAGTTTTCAACTCACTTTTGATCTCAAAAAAACATTCATATACACTACATACCTTTTCCACGAAAAAGTACTGAGCTTGAGTGTTATATGATTACCAAGTGACATGTTACTGAAAATGTACTTCCTGTCTATAAATAACCTTCCACCATATATCAATTGTTTGTCTGAAAGGTCCCTATATGCCCGTTCATTGCTAACGCAGCCTGATTTGGGGTTCCAATCAAGATAAACAATTAGACATACCCTTCTTGTTATTTACAAGAGTCCATAAGGGTGAATTGAAACTTATGGTTTCATTTGGGTTTCACATTAGGAAAGTTGAGATCAATTTTCTTCTTTCCATCCCTTGGTCGGCTTTTATACGTATTAATAAAATATGCCATAGTGTTAATCCATTTAGGACGTATGTTTTATAAACACTATGTGAAAGCATTCAATCTCTAAATGCAACTCATGCATCACTACCTCTAGTCCACATTTAAGCCTTTCACAGGACAACTTGCAGTATCAACGAAATAATGATATTTCACATATCACATATAGAGTTTCTCATATCTCCATCTATACTTTTACCTATGAACACACCACTCATAGTAAAAGATTCATCTATGTGAGTAGATGCATTTCGTCAATATGCTGAACTATACTCAATAGCTTTATGTGTATCGCTTTAAATAGTGAATGAATTTGAACACAACAAATAACTCACATTCTATTTTAATAGAATTTACCAAAGTTATTACAACAGTTCAAAAACAACAACATGTTCCTACAACCTATGAAGACCAAATTCCAAAATGTGTTTACTAAAAACATTTGGAGCTATTGGTTTCGTTAACGAATCTGCAATCAAATCTCCATTTGGAACATGCACTAAACTTATTTCTCCCTGTGCTACTTTGTCTTTAAGAAAATGATATTTTATATCGATATGCTTGCTTTTTCCATGATAACAAGGATTCTTGGAATAAGCTATCGATGCAGTTCTATCGGAATAGATAGTCGTACATTCCCCTTTAGGCAATAGATCCAAAAGATCTACGAAGCGTTTTAACCAAACCGCTTCTTGTACTGCAGCTGCTGCAGCTACATATTTCGACTCCATAGTCGATAATGCCATGCAAGTTCGTTTCTTGCTACACTAGGAAATTGCACCATTTCCTAGAGTGAAAATATACCCAGACGCGGACTTCCTCCCATCTTTATCAGTTCCATGATCACCATCTGTGTATCCCTTTAACTGTAGATCCTTTCCTTGGTAATAAAAGGAATAATTTGAAGTCCCCTTCAAATATCTCAATATCCTTTTCATTGCTGCCCAATGCTTCAAACCTGGATTAGCCTGACAACGGCTTACGAGACCCACTGCAAAACCTATATCAGGTAGTGTACAAATCATAGCATACATCAAGCTACCAATTGCACACCTATAAGGAATTCTCTCTATCCTTTTAGTCTCTTTTGGAATCGTGGGACACATACTTGCATTCAGTTTCGTACCTTTTGCAATAGGGGTTGGATCGAGATCACAGTGAGTCATACCAAACCGTTCTAAGATCTTATTGATATACATCTCTTGTGAAAGAGCCAATAATCTCTTAGATCGATCTCTTGAGATCTTAACCCCAAGTATGAAATTAGCTTCTCCTAGATCCTTCATCTCAAAGTTAGAAGACAACCATGTCTTTTCTTTCTTGAGTAAGGAAGTGTCACTCACTGCTAAAAAAATATCATCAACGTATAATGTTAGAATGACAAACTTCCCTCCGTTTTCACGCTTAGTCTGCATTAATCACCTTAAATTGCATTGATACAATCACTTCATGGAACCGAAAATACCATTGTCTTGAAGACTGCTTAAGGCCATAAATTGTTCTTTTCAACTTACAAACCTTATGTTCTTGTCCTTGGACAATGAAACCTTCAGGTTGAACCATATAGATTTCTTCGTTCAGTTCACCATTTAAGAGCGCAGTCTTTACATCCATTTGATGTAATTCAAGGTCCATACATGCTACAAAAGCAAGTACTATTCTTATAGATGCGAAACGGACAACAGGTGAAAAAGTCTCCTGATAGTCAATTCCTTCCTATTGTGTAAACCCCTTAGCAACTAGCCGACTCTGAGTCTGGATAGGTTTCCCATCCGCTGATCACTTAATAGTATGTACCCATTTATCCCCAATGGCTTTGCGCCCTTTGGGTAGATCAACTAGTTCCCAAACTTTGTTGATCCTCATTGACTCCATCTCACTTTCCATTGCTTTTATCCATTCTTCCTTTGCTAGAGATTCCAATATCTCTCTCATGTTAAATGGAATGTCTTCAATTTGAGCTACAACCGAGAAAGCTTGGCTATCAAGTAAATGATGGCATCGCAAAATATTCCCCTCTTCGATCGCCTTTGAGGTTCTGCTTCTTAATAAACAAATCTCATATAGTCATCAAGATTTTGGGCAGAACTCCCACTGGGATCTATATCCAAATTCAAGAACAAGAATCCCACTCAAATCAAGACCACTCAAGTCAGGGTCAGGATTACTCAAATCCGCTTGTGAAGGTTGAAAAACATCATTCTCTTCCCTTTCCCTTACGTCTTCAACTTCATTCCTCCCACTCGGATTGAGTGATCCTGAAGTTTCAGACTCTTGAGTTTCAAAGAAAGTGAATTCCTTATCCACCTCTCCTAGCTTAGGAAATTCATTCTCTAAGAATGTGACATCTCGTGACTCAAATTCTGTTATTTGACCATTCTCATTCTCTCCCACTAGAACATGTCCTTTGGAGAGATCAGGATATCTTATAAAGATACCTTTCTTGCCTCTTAGGTGTGAGCGGACAACGTTTTCGATGGAACGGGGACTCCCTTTCGGAAGGGGAGCCTCGATTTCATGCAACCGTTCCTCACGTGGGGTTTTTGGAATGAAAATTCGTTTTTAGAAAATTAGATCATTTCATAAAAGAATCAAGACCTAAGTCTCGATGAATAGTATAGGAGTCGCCACCCGGCTCAGCTCAACTGGGAAATTTCAGTATAGCTGAACCGGACGGAAGGCTGCTACACTATCCAGAGATCTAGGTTCGGATAAGTCCCTTATTTCGTGTCTAATTAAAATAAATATGGCCAATGTTCATAGATGGTATTTTAAATTCTAAAGATGGGTTTTATTGCATCAAATTAAGTATACAGCGCACACACCAATAGAGTAAAGCAGTAAATAATTAAATTATTTACAACCCGATTGAATAAAAATAAAAACTCTCAACCTCACTTTACAAGCGCCTAAAATACACGATAATCTAAAAATTTGCAATCGCCTAAAATACACAAATTAATCTATTAAATACACCAAAAGTAAAAATTAAAGAAACTAAAAGCTGTAAAACAGAGGGTTAGCACAGTTTACGACACACCACAAATAGGATTCAAGTAGGACAGAATGAGATTTTGGAAATTGGAAACATGCATTTAGAAGGATAACCGGGTCGGCTTGGCTAGCCGGCCCGATTAGACCTGGAAAACATTTTGAAAAGTCCCTTTATTTTGGTTTTGTGAGAAAATCATTTTTGAAAACGTTTATTTTCCGGTTTTTTTTAATTTAACATGTGAGGTGGGTCGGTTTTCGGGAGAATCGAGTCTCCGTCGTTGTATTATTCTAAATGCAATAATGCTGAAAATTAAATCTAAGATTGTGAATGCACACAACAAAATTCATTTTTGATGATTTTATGATTTTTCTGATTTTTGGAAATTTTTCTGGATTAAAATGGAAATTCTGCCCCTGGATGAGCATTACAGTTGTACGACTGTAATTCTTCCAATGCAGGATTTCGCTAAAATTATTCAAAAGAAATTAAAAAGTTGGAAGAAAATCAAAAACACTCGTACGATTGTAATTACAGTCATACGACTGTTCTTCAACTCAAGAACGGTCGTACGACTGTTCTTGATTTCCAGAAACAACAAGCACAGAAAATGAGTTTTATGCACGAAATCACATCAAAACACCCAGAAAACTCACGAAAATGAAGGTTTGAAGTATATTTACCTCTTTGGCGCTGATCCACCATAGGATTGACCGCTGGAAATGCCCCACTCCCCTTCAAATCACCTCTTTTCCCTTGTATGCAAAGGTTTCGAGAGTTGTCCGAGATCCTCCAAAATGTCACGGATTTTGGTTGATTTAAGTCTGAAATTGATTGAGTTTAAGTGTTAAGTTGTTAACCTATGATTTCTATCTGGTTTTAGACATTAACACTCAAGAATCAAAAGAAAAAGAGAAAGTAAAGTTTGAGTTTTTTTGTGAGTTTCTTTCCTTCCCTTTTTCTCTCTATTCTCTCTCAATTTTTCTCTAATCTCTGCTCTCTAAAATCTCAGCCCCCTCTTCTTTCTTTTCTCTTTCTTTTTATCTCTTTTCTTCCCCTCCTTTTTTCGATTTTTGCCCTAGAAGCATTAAATGCTTCTCCCCTTTTTTTCTCTCTCAGGGCATGGGCTGCTGTACCTGCTACGACCTTACAGTCGTACGACTGTAATTCCAATTATAGTCGCACGAATGTTCTTTTTTTTTTTAGGACGGAAAATTCCGGCCCTTACATTAGGCCTAGCTTGCCATGCTTGCTAGATGTATCATGAACATAGGTAGCACATCCCCATGGTCGTAAATGGTTCAAATTAGGCTTGCAGCTTGTCCACAATTCATAAGGCATGGTTTCAATGGACTTAGAAGGTACTCTATTGAGTACATATGTGGCAGTTAATAGTGTGTCTCCCCAAAAAGAGATAGGCAAATTGGCTTCAGCCATCATAGACCTTACCATCTTTAAGAGGGTTCGGTTTCTTCTTTCCGCAACTCCATTTTGTTGCGGAGTCCTAGTTATGGTCAACTGATGTTCAATTCCTTTTTCATCAGATAAAATTTTAAATTCCTCGGAGAGGTACTCTCTTCCCCGATCGGTTCTTAAAGCTTTGATTTTCTTCTCTAATTGATTTTCAACTAAAGCCATAAATCGTTTGAAACATACTAATGCTTTAGATTTATGTGTAATCAAATAGACATGACCATACCTTGTATAGTCATCTATGAATGTAATGAAATAGTACGCACCATGCCTTGCCTGAACATTCATTGGGCCATAGATATCAGAATGGATTAGTTGCAATGGTTGGTCAGCTCGCGTAGCTTTACCAAATGGTTTTCTTGTCATCTTTCCTTTTAAGTAGGTTTCACAAGTTGGGAGATCTACTTTCGATAAATCAGCCAACAAACCTACTTTAGCCAATTGTACTAAACGATGTTGACCAATGTGACTAAGTCTCGCATGCCACATTTTTGAATTACTAACATTATCCATAGACGAGTTAATGGTAAAGGAAAAACTATTATGACACACATAATTTTGGATCCAAATCCAAAACAATAAAACCATCCAACAAATGTCCACCACCAAAGTAGATATTGTTCATAAAGAGACTAAAATTGTTCAATTCAAAAGATAACATGAATCCCAAATTCATAAGGGCAGAAACAGATATCAAGTTCCTACGAATTCCAGGAGCGTAGAGGACATTTTCAAGAAACAGTGGTCGACCACCATTTAAGACTAGTTGACAACAGCCAATCCCTTAGACTTCCTCTTTAGAGTTGTTTCCCATGTATATCCACCTAGTTCCCCGTGGAACACTGCGGAACTCAACAAAGGAATCTCAATCCTTTGTTACATGGTCTGTTGCTCCTGAGTCTACGATCCATAAAGAACGAGATTCAGTTAGGCAAAATAGAACTTGAAACAAATGTATAACACTTATACACTTCGGTAACACTTACCTTAGGAGCTGTGCAATCTCTTGCAAAATGCCCCTTCTGTTTGTAATTGTGACATTTCACCCTAGAAATGTTAAAATCTTTCTTGCCTTTCTTTTGAACTGGAACACTGCCCGCCATTCTTTTTGCCTTCTTCTTAAAGAACCTCTTGTTCCTCTCCTTGGACTTCTGACCAGGACTCGATCTAGCCATGTGAACCTCAGATTTCATACTAAGAGAGGCCAGAAGGTCCTTTTCCAGTTCAAGATGACGAACATTATCATCAAAGGTCTTAATGTCATTGACATAAGTGAGTTGCAACTTCATATGCTCCCACCCATTCGGCAGAGAATGTATCACAGCTTGAACTTTCTGCTCCTCGGTCAACTTATAACCAGCATTATGAAGCTCAGAAATCATGTTAGACATTTCCCTTAAATGCCTCTTCATTGTATGGTCAGCTCTTTTCTTGTAAGTATCAAACTTGATACTTAAAGAACGGAGTTTTGTTAAGGAGACACCTCCAAAGTTCTCCTTAAGAGCATCCCACAGTTCTTTAGATGTGCTATATACGTGAAACTTTTTCGTGATATCATCATTCATCGCACTAAGCATGGTGATGCGGGTAGACGAGTTCTTCCTCTTCCAAGCTTGATAAGCCTCAAGGTCCCTCCTTGCTTGGGCGGTGTTACCCTCTTCAGAAGGAACCATTATTCTCTTTAGGGTGTTAAGAGCCTCTTGCTCTTCAATTATGTATTGGACTTTCATTGCCTAAACTTTCAAGTGTAGGTCCTTATCCAATTTAGCAACTATTGCTTTTTGAAGTAGCAATTGAAAGACCGCTAAAGACAAAGTAGCACTAAAAAGTAAGCGATACACCATATTTATTATAAGATCATTTAAAACTAAAAAAAGTGTTTGGTTCACGTAAAATCGAACACTATGCCCAACGCATAGAGTCACCATCTACATAGGCTAATACAAACACCATATTAGTTTTAAATTTCCAATAATAAATATATATTTAGTTTTGTTTTAGATTATATTTTAATTTATTTAACATTTATACTTCTCTTAAGTATAAAACTAATGAATAATATAACACTTAGTTACAATATCAAAATAAATAAATTAAAATTACTAAAACAACTAACCAAATTAGTAATGTTTAACAAATAAACATTTTATTATACCATATATAAAAAATATCCAACATTTAGTCAAAATTACAACCACTGAAAAAACTTTGGCACGAAGCTATTCAATACAAAATTGAAAAACGAAATCAGCAAGAGAAAGAGTGGAAAAATGAAGAGCTCAATCTTCATTTCCTTCCAGTTAAACTATCTCAATTTCTTTTGAGGTGACTGGGATCATCTCTACGAACTTATAATAGAGATCCAAAGGCATGTTCTCAACACCCTCAATATCAGCATCCAGACATGGGCGACGAACCAACTTATTACTTCTAAGCAACATGGTTCTACGGTTATGAGATAACTTAGCTCCCGTTTCAGCCAAGTTCAACACAAATACTTTGCATTGGGATCCATAATCCTGTTCAGGAACTAATCCTTCAATGGAGTCCACCAGTTCGTCAAATGCATAATTTTCTCCAAACCAAAATTTCTTAAAGTGCTTTTCACGAAAAGCCTTTTTTGCAAATTTTGATATTTTTAATTGATCAGTTCCAGAGGAAAATCCTCCTTTCCAGAGAAGCTCTTGGATTTCCCGATTTAACGCATTAAACTGCTCCATAACTCCAACAATATCTCCTTTTTCCAACGGAGGATACTATTTAGAGAAAAACTCATCTTCAAGTTTTTGTATAGTCCTGGCCTCCTCCTGAGACTGGATTATTTTCGCCGTCTTTACGAAAGTTGCTATTTCTATAACACATATAGAAATAACAAAAACTTGTTAATGATCAACAAAAAATCAGTATATAAATACATAATAAATATACTGAATTTTCTTGAATTTACTAAACATAAATTAAGCATTTATACACAATACATACTAGTAAATTTAGTTTAAAATATCAGAAGAATTCCAAAAATTCATCAAAATATACCAAAAATTCAAGAAAAAAGTAAATTTTAATTCTGGAAAAAATTTGACGAAATTTGGACGCCGGAAACACCCACACGCACCGCCTGAAGATCTGCCACGCTCCTCCACGCGCTCCAAAGGTTCTGTTGACTCACGCGACACATGGCAACATGTGGTTGGTGCTAACATGGCACACATGCCATGTGTCATCACATGATTGGTTCCATTGATGACGTGGCAACTGCCCGGCCATGTGTCATCATCATATTGGTCCACTGTGATGATGTGGAAGATGACGTGTCATACTGACGTGGCAACTACCTTGCCACGTGTCATCATCGTATTGGTCCACTATGATGACGTGGTAGATGACATGTCATGTAGGCAACCACTATGACATGTGTCATCCCCCAATTGGTCCACATGTCTGCCACGTGGCACGTTGACAGTTTCAAAGGTGGTTATGCCTTGACACATGTCAACACGTGATTGGTTTAACTATTCAACCTCCAAAATACACCCAATCACGTTGCGCCATGTGTCCCTCAAACTTAACTTCCCTCAACCGCTTTGGTAACCAACTCCAACCGCAGTGGTGGCATGTGAGGTCCACGCACCGCCTTCCGGGCCTCCGTTGGCCGTGAAATTTGAGATTTCGACTTGATTTTTCGTGCTGATTTCAGTGGTATGATCAGATTTTTGAAATTCTGATTAAAAAATTTTGATACTTTGTACTGTTGGATCAAATACGGTATCATTTTGACACGGATAACAATGCAAATCCGTATCAAAACAAACAAAAACGAATACAAATGAACAAAAAACATATTCTTATTTATGGAACATCAGATATCAAGATTTACGGAATCATTTTGACACGGATATCACCATAAATTCGTATCAAAACGAACAAATATGTACTTAACGAATAAACAAGCATTCATAACGAACAAAACTTATTCTTATTCACGGAATTCCAAAAATCAAGATTTGAACACATCAATTATTCATGGAATACCAGAAAACTAGATTTGAACACATCAATCTATAAACCTTTTGGCTCTTATACCAATGAAGTCAGAATTCCATAATGATTATACAACAAATGTATAGATTACCATAAACAGGATAAATAAACGGACTTACAATTTATATGCAGCGGAAACACGTTTATGGAATAGATCTGATCTACACGGGAAACCGGATCATTCTGGTTGTCTTTCCTACGAGTGCATGAATACACTGAGTATGGGCTATCTCCGTGAATTTTTCCGATGAACAAAGAAGTATATCGTGTTTTCTCTCTAGGGACGTTTTCCCTGGGACAAGAAGGAATCTCTACGATTCTTCCACCTCAATGAAATAGAGAAACTTCTCTATTTATAGTGGAAATCTCAACTTCCATCTATATATAGGATCGGTCCAAATTACACATTTGGTCCCTATAATTTACACATAATTATAGTTTAGTCCCTGTCATTCCAAAATGTCATGGGCGGACCTAAAACCAACATAAAATAACTGCAATTAAAATAAAAATACAATCCAAAATATATTTTTAATTTCTTTTCACAACAAGTAATTGATTCCAAGTTGAATTGTTGGTCCTTTTTATTATTCATGACCTGTATCAACATGTTTGCAATTTGGGTCATTCATAACAAGTCTCCTGCATATACATATATTCAGGGGGATTTTGCAAAAATATTTACATTTTAGCACCAATTTTCTTTTATACATGAAACTTTTGTCAAAATCCCTTTTAAACTTTTTAAAATTACTCAAATACCTTATTCTACTTTGTCTACATTTCTCTCTCATCTTTTCATAATTTTAATCTAATTTTGTATTTATATCTCAATCCGTTTATTTTTTATGTCATGCGACTTTAGAATTTTTTTTTTCTCTTCGAAACAAGATCCATATATATATATATATATTTTTCTGACTTTTTTTTTCACTAAAATATAACTCATTATACCTTAATTATACCTTAAGATACACCATTACAGTGATTATACATTAGTTATATCTTAAGATATACTATTACAGTGATTATACCTTAGTTATACCTCAAGATACATTATTACATTGATTATACCTTAGTTATGTCTTAAGATACACTGTTATAGTGATTATACCTTAGTTATACCTTAATTATACCTTAAGATACATTATTAGAGTGATTATGCCTTAGTTATACCTTCATTATACTTTACTTATACCTTAAAATACACTATTACATTGATTATACGTTATACCTTAAAATACACTATTACAATGATTATACTTTAGTTATACCTTAATTATACTTTAAGATACATTGTAATAGTTATACCTTAAGATACACTATTACAGTAATTATTCCTTAGTTTTATCTTAATTATACCTTAAAATATGCTGTTACATTGATTATATCTTAAGATACAAAGGTATAATTAGTTATACCTTAGTGAAAAAAATGTCGAAAAAAAGATATACATATGGATCTTGTTTCGAAAAGAGAAAAAAAAATTTCTAAAGTCGCATGACAAAAAATAAACATATTGAGAGATAAATGTAAAATTAGATTAAAATTAAGAAAAGAGGAGAGAGAAATGTGGACAAAGTAGATTACGTAATTGAGTAAATTTGAAAATTTTGAAAAAGATTTTTACAAAGTAAAATGTATAAAAGATATGAATTAAGAAAGAAAGGTAATTCAATAATTATGAAACTAAGAAAAAGTAGAAAAATAATTTTGAAAAGATAAAATCCCAAACAAAATCTAAAATAGATATATTTTTTATAATTTTTCTATATTCAATGTACGTGCTGGTGCCTGGTAGGCAAGCATGCACATTGGGCCTTGTCAGGGGCGGCGGCGGGGTGTCACGCCCCCCCAGCAGCCGGAAAAGCCCCTGAGTACGGGGCTTTAGCGCCCCTGCTCTGCCCCCTTTGATACAGGAGGTGAAACCCCCTGTATCAGGGGTAATTTTTTTTTTTTTTTTTTTTATGTTTTGATGGGTAAAACGACGTCGTTTTGCCCAGTCATTTAAAAAAAAAAAAAACCTGCTAGGCGTTTTGCCCTGGCAGGTAAAAAATAAAAAATAAAAACTTAAACTCACAGAACATCACCCATCTTCTTCGTCCCCTTCCTCACTTTTCCACCTGTTAAATAGGGGTGAGCAAAACCAAACCAATGTCCAAAAACCGAAAATCCAAACCGAACCAAACCGATCCATTTCATAGTTTGGTTTGGTTTGGTTTTAAGTTATGAAGAATTTTGGTTTCGGTTTGGTTCGGTTCAAAACCGAAAAAACCGAAAAACCGAATAATTGGTAAAATATTAAAATTAATTATAAAATTAATATATACTAATTGTAGAGAATTTTAGATATTATATTCTTTTATAGTTTTATATTGTGATTTTTTTATGCTAATTTATAGTTGTTAAAACTTGAGAGTTGAAAAAAAAAAGGAAGAGAATTTTAGTATTTTATTGTGATGTAATAGTATTATTTAGTATTATTATTTTTTTAAGTTAATTTTTTTGTATTTCTTTTTTTTTTTAAACAAACTACTTATATAAAATTTTTATTTTGATTTTTTTTTTTAAAAAAAAGTTGATGTTTTTGGTTCGAGCTAGTCCAAACCGAACCGAACAGAACTAGTTCGGTTTGAACTGAACCGAACCAAAATTTAGTTTGGATCGGATCGGTTTATAAAATACAGTGTTTTTTGGATCGGTTTTTTTCGGTTCGGTTTTTGAACCGAACCGGTCCATGCTCACCCCTACTCTTAAATCAATCCTCCTCTCCCTCTCCTCTTTACTGCTGCCACCGCCAGCCAGCCCGCCGCCGTCGCCGCTCGCCGTCCTTCCATCCTCTCCTCTCCTCCTTTCCTCCTTGCTTCTAATTCCGGTTAGTTTTAATTTTAAATTTTAGGTTTTTGTAATTTATTTAGGTTTTATTGAAATTAGGTTTTAAAGAAAAATATTTGTATAAATTAGGTTTGAATTAATAAATTGAGGTATTAATTGATAAATTAATAAATTGATTATGTTAATTGTGTTGTTATTTGATAAATTAGGTTTGAATTGATAAATTGATAAATTGGGGAATTAATTGATAAATTGATAAATTGATTGTGTAAATTGTGTTGTTAATTTTAGTTTTGAATTGATAAATTAGGTTTGAATGTGTGTTTGAATTAATAAATTGATAAATTATGTTTGAATGTGGGTTTGAATTAAATTGATTGTGCATTGTTATTTTTGGGTTTGAATTGATAAAATATGTTTAAATTTAGTTATGAATTGATTAATTGTTGGTATGTTTTTTGTATTGAATTGTTTGGATTAATTTGATTGTGTTATAGTAGACCTATGTTTTAAATGAAATTGTTGTTTGGATTAATTTAATTTTGTTTTTATTGAATTGAATTAAATTCATTCAGGTTTGTCGGTCGATCGGAAATTTTGGTTCGTTGGCCGGAAATTTTTCTTAACCGGCCGGAAATTTTTTGAACCAAATTCTGCCCCCAAGCGGACTAATCCTGACACCGCCACTGGACCTTGTCATTCACACACGCCAGCAAAGATACGTTAGTAGTCAGTCAGTGCTCTAGTATTTTCAAACTAGATACTTGGTTCAGATGTGGACTTTTATCCACAATTGTCAATGATCCTCCATGACCTTGACCTATTAATTTGTGACGTTGGTCAAATTGACAACACCGCCTTAAATTAGATAAGTCAAAAGGAGCATCAAGCAACATTGTGAGTAGGTCATTAAGCCAATTTCTAGAATGAGATTGCCAGATAAGTTAGTATCTAATTTGTTGTAGATTAAGGTCAATGGTTGGGTTAGAGAACCAAAAGGGACCAAAATTTTTCCTTAAATTGACCACCTCTGCTATGCAGTCTTGTCTATAATCTGTAGCTTTAGTGAATGTTTGGTTAGCAGCGGCCTATGTGATCAATGCTTGATTGTGATTATCAATAAGATTAATTATGTTAATGTTTGTGTAACAATTAAATAAAGAAATGATTTTTCTTTTCCAAACATAAATTTTAATAGGTGATTAAATTTCAAATATATGTTTTGAATTTAATTTCCACATGATTCATGTTTAAATTCCAATTTATTTATATCTAATTAATTTTATAAAAAATGAATACTTAGAGATAATTGGGATAAATTATCCTACTTTAAAATTTTTATTATTTTTATCTTTTTTGGTTTATTCTTTCCTTTTTTTGTTATAGAAAGGTTACTCTGTATTTTAAACCTATCTATATCATTTATCATTTATATACAATTAATTAAGAAATTAAAAGTAAATAATAACTAATTAAAACTAAAATATTTTTATTTAATAAATATTATAAAAATTTATGTATTTGCACAGGCTAGAAGCTAGTTCAATTTAGGAATGTTTCGTGATTGATTTGAAATTTAGACATACATAATTTGGGGATTTCGATAATTTCTCGTATCATACTGTAAATTGGGGATTTGGTAATCTAGGGTATATGGAAAGTTGTGTTCCCAATTGGGAGAGTGGTAGTTTTTTTAATTTTGTTCCCTAATTTAGATAATTATCTGTTCATTAATTGGTAGTTGTGCAACTGCATTTTGGACATTCCTTCGCTGGTTGTCTTTTTTTGTTTGAAAAGTAATAGTGAATGGTTGTGTTCCCTAATATGAGTTGTTGATTTGGAGATTTTAGCTGATGACTTTGGTAAAAATATGACTCCACGCGGTTTTTTTGAGACTTCAAATGACCGTCTGGACTAGGAAATTGACCGAGTAACTGCAGCCAAGTAAATAAGAACACCGGGTGATCAAAGGATCCACTTCGATGCTTAAATTTGAACTTGAATCTGAAAAGAGAGGATAATAAAAGAGAAAAGAGAATGAGATACTTGTATGGTTTCATAATGCTCTTTTTATACCCTTCTTGGACGCATGGTCTCGTCAGACCATTATGGACAACCTCCTCTTATTAGTTTGGTATGGGTCTCTCATGATCCCTTATCCGCGTGTTAACGGCTAGGCCTACTGTGTACCTATCCTTGCCCTGTTGATCTTGATTCAGGATCCTGCCCTTACAAGTGTATGGCTGAGACCGGCTCATCCCAAGTTTCTGCTTTTTCTTGACACGTGTCTTAACTTAGTCACATGACATTCATGTGACCCATTTGACGTCTTCACCCGGCCTATTTCTTGAATGCCAGTTGAAGTGTAATTTCTATGAGCAGCGTGGACATGGGAATGTGCCACGTGGCCCACGAGATCACTTTCAAGAGTTGGTGCCATTGGGACGCGGGAATAAGCCGTGTGAACCACACGGTCATTGTTATGACATGGTGCTATCATTAGCTTTCCTTCAAAAATCATTGGGCTAAATACATACGTGGCCCCTTCAACTTTTATTTTTGAGCCGCTTGGTCTCTCAACTATTTTAGCTATCTATCTAACCCCTCATCTAAAGGTCAAATACATATATAGCCCTTCAACTTTTATTTTTGAGCCGCTTGGCCCCCTCAACTATTTTAGCGACCTATCTAACCCCTCATCTATTTTAAAGTGGTATTTTTAAACCTTTAAGTGAACTAACCCGACACAATAGAGTATCATGTATTACACACGTCTGACACTAAAGACATGTAGGACATACGCTAGAAACCATCTTTTATTTAATTAATATTACAAACTATTACAAAATGAAGATTTCCCAGTAATTAATAAAACTCAATAGGAAAAAATATGATTGCAGAAGAGACAACAAAGAAGAACGAAGAGAGTTTAACCAAAGTGAGGAGAGAGGAAGAAAAAATACAGATAATTGTAAACTTCATCCCAAACGCGCTGAGATTTCTCTTACCTCCAATCATACAACACATCAGCATTCAAGTGTCTAAAAATACCACTTTAAAATAGATGAGGGGTTAGATAGATTGCTAAAATAGTTGAGGGGGCCAAGCAGCTCAAAAATAAAGGTTGAAGAGGCCACGTATGAATATGGCTTTTAGATGGGGGATCAGACAGGTCGCTAAAATAGTTGAGGGGGCCAAGCAGCTCCAAAATAAAAGTCGAAGGGACCGTGTATGTATTTAGCCAAAATCATTGCATCTCATGATGACTTAGTTCCAATTGGATTTTGAGAAAAATAGAGCCTCTACCAAACTAATCCAGTCAGAGCAATGAAGTTAATATGAAGTTGAAGATTTCATATTTTTGTCTCAAAATTAATTGAAATTCAAATTACTGATTTGATTCTTATCTTATTCTGCATAAGCAATTTATGTATACGGAGGAAGTAAATGTTAATTAGTTATAAACTTGTAGCCGCTAAAAATGTCTCCATCAATGAGTTTATTACATTTCCATACTTGGTTAATGAGCGAAGAATTTCAGCAATCCCCGTTATGCAATAATTTTTTTTTTTAAATACTCAACATATTTAAAGCTTTTTGGTCCTACTCATACAATCAAAGTCTAATTAGTGTTAAAAAGTTTGTAATTGAATTCTCTATTCCCGACACACTTTAAAATTTTTGTTTGTAATGATAAATACAATTTTATTGGACTTTCTTCTGGCAAAATTAAATCAAATACAATGAACAGAACTAGCCATTATTATTTAAAAATGACAATACTTGGAAAAAAAAAAGATATTAAATAGTAATTATCTATTTAGTAATTTTCAAACTCATGATATTTTCCTAAAAAGAATATTCAACTGTTTGTTTGAATTATGATTATGATTCATATGAATTAAAAAATTATTTATATATATTGGTTATTTAGAATTTAATAATTAACTGTGGCCTATTTAGAAAATTCTAATTTTTTTAATTCCGAACAAGTCAATACAGTAAATTCCAAAAAGTGGACATTTCTATTAATTTCTCAATAGAATGGTGAGGGGCCTATATTGATTGGGCCTATCATCCACATATATATATTGTTTGTTACTGTGTTGGGTAAATTAGGCCGAATACATAGATATCCACTGAACTTGACAAAAAATATCTAGTGCCCTCCTGAATTTTAAAAATGTTCTAATGCCCCCCTGAACTTCTTAAAAGTATTTTAATGCCCCCTTGAATTTCTTGAAATTGGCACAGTTTGTCCCCTAAGTCTCATAAAAGCCAAAGTTTGTTTTGAAAAGTCAAATATGAAACAACCAACAATTGAGTGACATATGGCAACAAGAGGGCAAACTGGGTCATATTTTCAATGTTTAGGGGGGGCATTAGGACATTTTAAAAGTTCAGAGGGTAGTAGACATTTTTGGACAAGTTCAGGGGGTATCTATGTATTTGGCTTGTAAAATAACTCTATTTGTCCATGAATATGTAATATTATTTATTTTAGTATCCCATGATTTATGTATTTAGATTAGTAGTAAATTTATTTTTCTTTTAGCCCAATATAACAATTATCACCATTTTAAGATTTTTTTATTATTTATCTCATTTTTATCTTTATCTTTTTAATTATAACTTTTTTTTATATTATTTATCTCATTTTTATCTTTATCTTTTTAATTAGGCCAAATACATAGATACCCCTCTGAACTTGTTCAAAAACACTTACTGCCCCCCTGAACTTTTAAAATATCCTAATACCCTCCTGAATTTTGAAAAAGTGACCCAGTTTGCCCCCCTGCTACCACGTGTCACTCAATTATTGGTCATCTCATGTTTGACTTTTAAAAAAAAACTCTAGTTTTTATGAGACTTAGGAGGCAAACTGAGCCAATTTTAAGAAATTTAGGGAGATATTAGAACACTTTTAGAAGTTCAGGAGGGCATTGGGATATTTTCAAAGTTCAGGGGGGCAGAAGGCATTTTGGCCAAGTTTAGGGGATATCTATGTATTCAGCCTTTTGATTATAAATGGTATTACCTTCATATCTTAGTCATTCCTTCTCAGTAACTTTTTTCTTTTTCATGTGAGGTATACATTCTTATCTATATTTTCATACTAGAGATGCTCATTGGGATTCTAAGTGGTTCTATTCTTGTACAAGTTGTTTCTTTCCCTCCACCTTAACCGACATAGAATATTTATAGTTTCATTAGTCTTTCAGCATAAAGAAGAAATTGAAATCTCAGTCGATATGATAAGCTTTCGATGTCCTTTTGTTGTTGGCTTTTTATCCATGTTTGTAATTTTTATTTGAAATTCTGTTGATTTCATGGATATAATTTTGATTTCCTCTAATTGATTTCCATATTTGTATCTATTTTAGTGTGTGTGTGTGTGTGTGTGTGTATATATATATATATATATATTTTCGGTATATTAACCTATACTTGTATAACCTTGCAGTACATTGATATACACTTGTGCAACACATATTTATGATATATTAGTATATTCTTATTGATATAAACTTGTACAACATGTATTTATGTTATATTGGTATATTGTTGTATAACATTGCAGTATATTGATATAAATTTGTACAGTATATTTATAGTATATTGGTATAATTCTTAGTATATTGACATAGTATCAATTAATGGTATATTGATTACATATATGGAACATATATAAGTAAAATCTTATGGTATATTCATATAATTATTTACGATTTATAGTATTAAAATAAAGATGGCATCAATTTTGGTTCAAAAATGTTCTTACCTAGTCTTTTGTTTCAGTTGTAGAAATTTTCAATTCCTTTGTTTGATTTATCAATGGCATATGTTAGATTTTTTTTTTTTTAGTAAAAAAAGATGATAAAATTGGCTTCCATGGAGAAAAAAGGCGAGGAGAAACTATTTCAAATGTATTTTAATTCTAATAGGATTCTATTTACTAAATATAATTATTAAGATAATATAGCATTAATTATGATAATTTCTTTTTAGTTTATTCTATTAAATTTTCCACAAAATATGATAATTAACATGTTTATGATTTAATTATCTATACTACTCAGAAGATTATTTAGATATTATGGTCATTTTGCATTTAATAATTTGGTGTGCGTTATTTGGGAGATATGTTCGTAATAACATGCTAGTTAGCTAATTACCCCTTTTTCTGTGTTTCAGTGTTGCAATTAATAAATGACGTAAAAAAAATAAGGTTTCAATTCAATAAATGATTTTAGAAAGTGAAATTTTTAAAAAAATAGACATGTTTTTCTTAATGATATTTATACATCCGGATTATCAACTACTATATAAATTAAACTGAAAAAACTATTAACTTAAAAATCTATATAATTACATTGCTTAAATTAGATTAGTTTATATTTAGATTTAAAGTACAAATAGGAAGAACACTCATTTTCTCACCGACAAGAAGCTCCTCAATACAGATTATACATTGATCCTATCCAAAATCAATGTTGTCGGCCTTAAATGGAACTCGAGGAAAATCTGGTATGATTGCAGGGTCGATAGGTTCGATCGCCAGTGCAACAATAATAGGTTGCGGTCCCACTTGTACCTCTGGCTGAAATAACTAACATAGTCTATAAATTATGAAATAAAGTGTACTAACAACGGTCAACAGTCCAACCACAACCTGGATGACAATTAGTAGCAGAGTATCCGATTTAGAATATTCTACGTCTTTAGGTATCAGCATTGTTGTGTAAAATCAGAACCTAATATATATTTAATGATATTAGTTAAAGATTAGTTTGGATTAAATTACATTTTAAGTAGATACAAAATTGTTAAACAAATTTTATAGTTTGATCAAATTGAAAAAAGGGAGAGCTAAGTCCACGTTAAGACATTTAAAAAAGTGGCATTTTTATCTTGGAAGAGTATTTGTGGCATTTAGAAGTTGATTATCCACCTATATTGTTACGCCACTGAACTCTGGAATAAATTTGAATAGCCCCTTGTTGACAGATACAACATTTCTTGTATTTCTTCTCTTGAATGTGCATCAATACTTAGTATCTTGATATTGGATTATGTTGCCTAGGTTTCAAATTTCTAGTGGGTTCATATCTTTGCTTGGTTTTTAGTCTTGTCTTTTAGGAGATTATTTACTTTCTCAAGTGGAGGATTCAATGTCAAAGATTGGTACTAATATCAAAGAAGCTGCATATCATGATTGGCTAAGTTATTATAACTCGATCACGGATAAAACCAAGCTTGTTAAGCTGGCCAACAAATTTTCTGAGTCAATTGGTTTGCAAAAGGCCCCTCCCTTATTCAGGAAAACAACATAAAAATAGGGTTGAAAGATATTCCTGGTATCCGGATCCAAACATAAGTTAACCTTACTATAAGCTAGATGAAGCAACTCCTGATTAGCCTGGGCGAAAAGACTAGGTTCAACTTTATTCAACTTGAAAACTTATGTATATTCTCTTCTCTTAATCCCTATGCCCTATGTCTAATGTTCAGGATTTTTTTAAGAGCATCTGTTGTATTAGTTTCACATTGATAGACTTAACGTAATTAGATTCCGAGTTTAATTAAGTAACAAAGTATTTGATAATAGCTCACACCATCTGATAGTTGCTATCTTTACTTTTGTGATGGAAGTTGTAAGTTGCATTGATTTGTTTCGTATCATTTAACTATCCACAAATTATTGCCAACAGACCTTAAAAGAGATATCTTTGAAGCCCTTGAACTGCAAATTGAAGTTGTTGAAAGTAATAATTATTAAGACATTTCAGACTTCCATTCTTGAAATCTATAGACACCTTTTATGTTTGTATATGTAGAGTTCAGTGTGACACTAGGTTGTTGTGCTGCTATAGATGTATGTTAGGTTAGATCTAGCTTTCTATTTTTAAGTTACTCGTGTATTTTAAATGATTATACTTGATATCCTATTTTTATATATGTATTTCCTAGGTTGGATATTACGATTGGGTTGTATTAATTTAATTTTTTGAATTTATTTACTTTCCCGTATTTATTAACTGTTTTCCTATGAGCATGTAGAAAATAATTATGGCTGAAAATGGAATATGTGATAAATACAAAAGAAGTGAAAGTTAGAACAGTTACTGATTATTTGAAACGGGGCAGTAATAAATAATTTGTCCGGATTCGAATCTCTGACTAAAAGGTATAGCGAATTCCTGCATGACTCAGCTATATCGCAAATTTTCGGTAAAGCTGAACCGGGTGGTAACTCCTAAAGCATTTTAGCGAGGGAATTTGGTTTCTTACGTTTTCTTTCTGCTTTCCAAAACAGAGCCATCAACAACTAAATATATAATAAAACCTTCTCTCGACCTCGCGGCCCGTCGAAAGGGTCATCCGTTCACAGTTACGACTCCGTTGGGGATTGATTTTCAAAATCAAATTGACAAACACTGATAATGTCTTCTTTCAAATAATTCTAGCAGTTCCAACTCACGTCTTTTATCGTATCATATCACTGGCACTTTCACACTTTCCCGAAATTCCTTTCTTGGCCCTAGTATGCTATTGAAGTGTCGCCCAAAGACCGATACGCTTGAGACACAACTCCATCCATGTGTCTAGCCAATAGCATTATGATAAGTTACATTCCAACCAATAGAAAAGTGACATGATATAATTAATTATTTATTTATTTGACACTTGATTATTTAAATAAAATTCTAGACCCCAAAATAAAAACTTTAAACATTAGAATATAAACTTTAGATGCTAATTTATCCACTCTAAACCTTAAAATATATTACACGGCGTAATTTTATTGGCTTGATACACACATGAGTGGTGTGCCAAACGTATTCTATAATTTCCCTGTTTACATTGTAACTTGAGTATTGCTTATTTTATTGTTTATTTGTTTTATAAGCAAATGTCTAAGAGCATCTTTAATGAAAAACTTCGCCCTTATTTTTCTCTTACCACCTCATCAAAATAAAAAATTCACATCAAAGAATTTTTATTCTCCAATGTAAGAGAACCCTTCCAAAATTCTCTAAACAAACCCACACGATTATATTATATTATTTTATAAATCCAAACAACTAACTTTAAAACAATAACCTACAAACAAATAAAAAAGTAAAATTTAATATTAAAATAATATATGAAGGAATTTAAAAAAAAAAAAACCTTCTCCAACCAAAGAACCCCTCCAATGGCAAAGGAAGGGTTGTATGGTGGGGGTTTTCACTGGAGATGCCCTAATGATTTACAGTGTTCTTCAACGTTCTTTGTACTAAAGCTGCAAATCAATAACACATAAAAAATCAAAGTAAAAAAAGAAAAAAAAAAAAAAGGAGTAGGAGTTCAATATGTAAACCAAAACATGTGTTGTTATCTTTCCTCATAGACACTCAACTCTTATATGAGAGTTTGTATTGTTAATCCAGCTACAACCCCACTTGGGTACTTCGTTCTTCAACTGCTACAAGATAATCATGTAGTCACATGAAGTTAAACCATTTGTATTTCTCAAACTCTAATTGCTATTAATATAATCATGTCACCTCAAAACTAAATTTTCCATAAGAAGCTCATTCACTCGTCTCCTATTCAATGGACGGCCTTGGGAAATCGCTATTAATTGATAGAAGATGCGGAGTTGGGCAAATGAAAATTAAGGGCAGAAAGAGTAGAAACCGAAAACTGCAAGATAAGAGAGTTAGTATCCTGTGATTCAACTGATTTCTTTTATGCTGGCCATCTTACTCAACTCAATTTGCTGATCCTCAATCCTGCTTACAGCTCTTGAAAAATCTTGACTGGCAAAAGACATGGTTTCTTCCCTCGTTATGTGTCTTTGCTTAATCTTCAGTATTGCCTGCGACACTTCTCCTATTGAAGGTCGCTTCCTCTGTGATTTCAGCAAGCATCTGTGACCAATGGCAGCTAGTTCCCTCACTTCCTCTATGTTGCACTCTCCTGCTAGCTGCTTATCAAGTATTTCATCAATACCATCCGGACTCATTGCAGCCTTAGGAGGAAAGTATAGCATAAAAAGATTTAGAAACGGTTCAGATTGATGCACAAACTTTTTCAGAAGAAAAGAAGTGCTGCCCACTTACAAGATTAATATATTCCATTAAATTTTGTTGAGGGTGGATGGCTGTAATGAGTTCGAAGATGATAATACCGAAACTGTAGATGTCACTCTTTGTGGTGAACCTGCTAGTAGATATGTACACAGGGTCTATGTAGCCGTAAGTTCCTTTCAGACCAGAGTTGCGGCCGTCGAAGGCCTCTTCCTTCGAAAGTCCAAAATCAGCAACCTAACATCAGGATAGCAGCAAATGTTTAATATTATAATCTAATCCTTTTAACTACAAATTTCAGTTATTTATGCTTGGAAATTGACATCTGAAAACAGAACATTCTAGATAACAATTCGAAAAATTAACTTCAAATGGTGGCTTACCTTAGCTCTCATTGACTGGTCCAATAAAATATTCGCTGACTTTAAGTCGCGATGTATGACAGGTGGCACAGCCTGTTCCAAACAAATGGCATATCATATCAATGAGTAAATGCAATGCCGGTATTCTGCAAGAGAATAGGATAGTAAGTAATTCAGCCCTACCCCTTCATGAAGATACTCAATTCCATGTGAAATATCTAAAGCAATTTGAACCCGTTCTTTCCAACCCAAAACAATTTCTTCATCATCTGGATGCATGTATAGAAGATGTTAATATTAGGTAATCGAAGATATGAAAAAGGAACTGCAAGCGTTAATAGGAGTCAAAAATATTCAAGAAATAGCAGAACAACAAACACAAATGCACATAATTTTTAACAAAAATTGATGAAGCGCAGTATGGATTTCAGTGAAAGGTTATTTTCCCATGAATGTTATCCAGTTCCATGTGAAAATAACAATTCTCGAACATAACAATGCAAACAAACAATAATCAGATGGCCCTTAATAACATGCACCAAATATCAAAAGCAAGGCAATTAGAGATGAGTGATATTAACAACTGTGCCACTGAAACCCATTAAAAGAAAAAAAGTGAATTCCCATTCCACAGTATTAAAAAAAATGATGTGAATCGCCAAGCATCAAGAAAATTTTTTCTTTAAAATAAATAACCGATAAGCACAAAGTATAATGCAATTTTATAAGATAAAAGTTCCTCCCATATAAGTTGGATATCTATCAACATAGAAAAGTATAACTGTTCCAATTAAAAGGGAGAATCAGAGCTTACTATATAGAAGGTTTGCAAGGCTCCCATTACTCATGAACTCATAGATCAACATGCGTTGTCCTTTGTCAACACAATATCCTAACAAATTTACAAGATTTCGGTGATGCAGCCTTCCAAGAAGAGACACCTGCACGATGAATTGGCCAATCTAGAGCTCAAATGGCTACTGGACAAATAGAAATATAGCTAATGTTGAATCTGTAGCACATCTATGAAAGTGTAACTTGGAACAAACATATGAAGATAGCGAATACTGAGAAATAAACGGATTAATAGTGGATAGTAATGAATAGCCTATTGAACCTTTCTTTATGTGTATAGTTCCTAATTGTCCCAACTAAAATAAGTTCTGTATAGTAGCTAATCAAAGAACTGCAGACTATCTATTCTATTCAAATAATGTCCATATGGTACTTGAACTTTCCTATTAGTGACTACAAATGTTCTAAACATGCAAGTCTTAGAAAAGAAAAGGTCATGCATAAATCCTCTACTATGTCAAAGTAAAAAGGTCATCAAGCAAGGTCATGAGATTCAGATTTCAACAAGAATTCTACTCTTGTTCTATATTCTACAGCATATTTGTATAGTTTCTAGTTCAAGATATTGCTAATCCATCTCTTACCTCTGTTTGAAACTCTTTCTCCCCCTGCTTTGAATTAGAAGCAAGCACCTTTACAGCTACTACCCCACCAGGTATCACAGCTTTATAAACTGGACCAAACGAACCTTGTCCCAGTATAGTGGTGAAGTTTTGTGTAGCTTTCTGAATATCCCTAAAAATGTAAAAATAAACTCCTTAGATCATCAACTTAGGGCTTAACAAATTGGATGAAGGACTTCAAAAATATATAATATATACATAACATACTGTCCAATTAGCTAAATCAAAGTTGGAGGGTAAATAATCGAGAATTCAAGTTTCCTCCAAAAAAGAGGTTGAATACCTTCTTCACCTAGACTATTAAATAAAGAGGAAGATAATAAACAGACATTCTTAAATTAAAATGTTTTTGCAATCGAGGGTGAGAGAGCGAAAGCTAAAATACAATGCTTCAAATATTTACAATCATGCTACTTCAGGGTACCCACTTCCTTGTACACCAAAGATCATCTGTCAACAACGAGAGTGACTATGATAGTCAACTAAATCAGTCCTTGACAACTACTTATACGCCAAAAGCACTTTAACAGTTCACTCCATTTTCTTCTCCTCTATGGTTGACAGCATGCATAAATCACATGGCGTTTAAATCCCATCACATTTTCTTTGCTCCTGAGAACCTGTGGCATAAAAGCTGAACAAACCCTAGGTTCTAAGACTCAAACATATAGTTTACTCAAATTCTGTTTGAGATAAAGTGCACACCGGTAAGACAGTTTGGGCTCTTTTCATCCTAAAATGAACTCTACCACCCAAGGTTGGTTTTCAAAGCGAACTGCAACATACCAATTGGCTTCTGATTGTTACTGGCAATGTAAAAATCTAGCAAAAGGACTTGTGCAGCATGACAACATAAACTTAACCTGACATGTAACAAGAATAGAATCCACTAAAAAATTAAGGGTTTACATACTTGTAGGAATATCTAAGTACGCCTGAAGGTGATGTAAACTGATCTTTACGATGATGATTCCACAAGAAAAACTGAGAACTTTTTCGAGGTTGTTCTGCTCCTTCAACAGTAATAGAATTTGTAAGTGATGCACTGAAGTCAGTGCTGGTTTCTAAGCCATTCACACGTATTGGGAGAGTTGTAAGACTACGTTCATTTGCACACCGTCGGAGATCTGCACGATTCCGATACCACCTTATGCCAAAAAATACCAGAGAAGCTATCAAGATACCAAGTGCCAAACCCGCAGAGACTCCAATAATAATCAATTCACTTTCATGAACCATTCTTTGGTTTCTTTAAGAACTTGGACAATGAAAGCATTTTGAGGATGAAAAATTCTGCAGGCTCACTGTAATGAATAAATAAAAGTATGTCAACCAGCATTAGTTACTGCAAAGAATTTTCTCCCAACAAGTAATTGCAGAGCATAGGATAGCTAATTCTTTCTACGGTTTGCAGCATCTTAGACAAATCAAGCGGAAGAATAAAATAGTGATATCACGCATTTGTGATTCTTAGTAATGGAAATGCTAGTCTCATAACCTAGAGGATAAGCTCTTATTAGGGCATAAATTCCACCAGATCACTCTCTAGAAATGCAGCCTGGTAATAAAAACTCTAGATTTAATTGGATACATAAAATTTCCTAGAAATACCTAATCATAGCGCTCAAAGGTCAAAACAATTAGGAGCACCAATCATTATTTGATAAACAAAAGCTGACCCATTGTTAATTATAAGCGCCATCAAAATATGGGTGCTAGTTAACACAGTCAAGGCAGACTAAAAGGATATTTATTCATCGACAACATGGCTGTCAATTGTGAAACCCAATTCAATTACCCTCAACCCCAACCCATAACCAAATCCCAGAAACCAACATAGTCAATAACATGTAACATCCAAAAAAGTAATATCAGAACTCAAAACGCAGAACACCAACCAAACGCCAAACAAAAACAAAACAAGTAAACGAAATTGATCACAAAAAAGCATTGAAGTACCTGAAATACAAGCGATCAGCATGGCCTGTAAAGTACAAAAGGAAGAAGGGGGGAAGGAGGAGTGAAGAGTCAGAGTAGAGAAAAAGGGGAGACCCTTAAGAAGGGTAAATTGAAAGGCAAAAGAATGAAAGGTGACATCGAGAGGAATGTCGGAGGGGTTTGGGACCCGTGAAGATAGTAAATTATTTTATTGATGGCCTCAGACAGACACACAGTAGTATTACAGTAGTTATATGCTTACGCTTAGTCGTTTCCGCCTCTTTAACTTTTCTCTGCCTTTTCCATTGTTCTTCTGCTCTTCATCAATTACTTATTCAATGTATCAAAATTAAATTAAAAAAATAAATAAATTCAGCAACAGTTGACACACATACATATATACCAAAAGAAAAAAATAAATAAATATATATTTCATTGTTTTCAGATCCGGATCGGTCATCGAACCAGTGAAGGGATGGATTTATGGATTTTGGATTAAACCGGAATCGAACCGGATTTAATAAATATATTAAAATATTAATATATTTTTATTTTTATATTTATAATTTATGAAAATTTGAATATTTTTATTATAATTCTTTAAGTTTAAGCATTTCAAACACAATATAGTAATTAAAAAAACTCAATTTATGAAATATAGTTTTTATAGTTACAATTAAATGTCAATTTAATTTAAAATAATTTAAAAATACAAACTATATTTTATTTTAATTAAAAACACCTTAAAATAATAAATTAAATTTTATATTCAAATAAATTTTAAAAAAAAAAGTCTGGACGAACCGAAAAATCTGTCTGGTTCACGGTTTTACGGTTCGACCTGCCGGTCCCCTACAGTTGACCGGTTGTTGACCAAAGTGAAAACCGGATAGAAACCGATCGGTCTGACCTCCGGTTTCGATCGAACCCGGTCCAACCGGCCGGTCCGGTTTCACAACTATATATATATATGCTTAATTATACTTTTATTATTATAGGGTTAACCATCAAAAATACACTTTTGGAGTTTGAGAGAAAAATTTGACTCGAATGTTAAAAAAAAAAAATTTAATTTTGACCTCACAATCTCTAAAAAGGTGCAATTTTAGCCCTTTAACAATTGGTTTGGTGGTTGACTTATAAACGACTTATTGTTAAATGCAACTTTTCATATTTTTAGGGTTTAAATTGTAACTTTTCTGTGGATTTGAAAGTCAAAATTGCACAATTTTTTAAATTGGTTAAATTTGTTCTCCCACAAAAAAACTAAATATAGGATTGTTTTGGACCCTTAACCCTACTTTATGCATATTATTCGAGTATTAATTGCAAATTGTAATTAAAGATTCATTCTTGTTACTTTTTTTTTTTTTTTTACTTATTTTTTACAATGATGTAAAAGTTAATCTAATCTTTATGTCTTTACGACTAATAAATATATCTACCAGATAGTGGCGGATACGGGTACAGATGAAGTGAAATAATATATGTTGGCTAGTCTCATATGTTTCCTATTATCATTTTATTTAGAAAATAATATCCACGTGATCTTTGATGCATAAAAATATACATATTAATCAAATTTTTATTAATTCACTTTTGAAATTTTCAGAAAACATTAACTTATTTTAAAATTAGTTTTATTGACCAATTAAATTCCATTTTTTAGTAAATCTATTAACATTAACCCTAAACACTTCGAAGGCTTTATCTTAGTTGTTTATTATTATTATTATTATTATTATTAATTCCAAATTAAGTGTAAAAGTTGAAAGTTGTTACATTAAGCTACAAATTTTATTAGATTGCAAAAGTAAAAATTAGATTTGAGGTAAATTAAAATTCATATGCCCCAATTAAGCTACTACCAAAATTGACCAAGTCAACCCAAGAAAATGTTGGTAAATGACGTCTATAAGAAGACTTGAATAATAGGCATAAAGTCCCTCCATTATCACCAATTTTGTCTTTTTTCTCGGAATTATCTACCTTTATGGTGTATCAAACAACACCCATTTGTCCCAATTTTAACAGTCCACATGTCTGAATTACAAACGACGTTAACCAATTTTATTGCCTCTCACCCCTCTCCTACACCCTCTCACATTTTCTCTAGCTTCTATTAATTTCTTTGGTGAGGTTAAAGATTGTTTTGGTTATTGTAAGCAGGGTAATCAAATTGGTTAGGGTCAGATGTATTGGATCGTTAAAACTGGGCTAAACGGGCTTCATTTTGTATATTATATAAAGTGAAAAGAAAATGTCAATAGGACAGGAACCAAAGAAGTAAAAAGGTGATAACACATGAATCAAAAAGTTCTTTATACCGTTTAATAATATGTTGTTAAATATGACTTCCATGTTCAGTAATTAATTTGCATTTTTTTAATCAAAATACTTTAATCTGCCTTAAACATGATTAGTGAAGAAATTACCATAGATTGCTTTGTGGCGGTTGCTTAATTTCTAGATGACATTGAGCCATTGATAAAAACGCCAACTAATTAATTTTTACAATAAGACAGTATAAACGATAAACATGATAAGCTAAATATAAATGTAGAGACTAATTTTACTTTCATAACAATATTTTAATTATATATGTTGATAATTAACCAAGGCATTAGGATGAATTAGATGGTTTAGAGACAAATGTTTTAGGTAGCCTAATTTTTTTGACATTTTCAAAGAATTCAATTTAATCTGAAAATATGTTGTATGGAATGATAATGATTCGAACATAACGTATTAAAGGATTTTGAAAAATCGAATTCTTTTAATTTTCTAATTGATAATTATTTAGAGTTAGCTCACCATGTTAATAATATTTGTTTTCATTTTATTAAAAAAATCTGCAAATAAATAACTACACTCGTTTAGCGAGAGTTGCTTGTCCTTCGATAACCGTAAAAATGGGTCAAAAATACACATCAAAGATTAATTTTGGTAGCTAATTAAATAATTAGAAGGCTGGCGGGACTAGTTAATTTAATGTACAATGTTTGAATATGTCAAAAAAAAAGTACATAGTTGACGTCTAAATCTAAACGATATTTGATTATTCTACAAATATGCTTTTCCATGTTTCATTCTGTTTCAATTCAACAATTGAAGGGTTAGTTTATGAAAACAGATTTCACAGTCTGGCTTCATACTATAAGTATTTATGTCTAATTATTGGATTATGCTACTTCTAATCACTATTAGAATAAAAAGACCCTTATTAAATTTGTGTTATAATATGATGAATTATAAAACAATTATAGGATATTGATAATTTTTTTTTTTTTATGGTTACTACTCATAATTGTTCAAGAAACATAATTAAATTGTTATTAAGATAATTGTTATAGGAAACATTATTATACATAAAGAAAGGAAAATCTTAATTTGTTCTTGATATAATTGGCAGTCGATGCTAATGCAAGGGAACTAAAAATAGAATTTATTCCTAGGTCAGCTTTTGTTGATGACCTGTAAGTAAATATATTTTATAAAATTAAGTTAAGCAAATTAGTAATTAATAGTAGAAGATAATGATTTTGTTATTGGAAATGTGAAATTAACGAACCCACTGTTGTTAACTATCCATTCGTAACATGAGGATCAATATAATCATTTCATTCCAACTGCAAAAATACAACCAAATAGAACGCCAATTACGATTAATATAATCATCTCATTCCCAATTGAAGAATACAATGAAATAGAACACCATCATGAAAAGATAACAGTAAAATCTAGATCAACATTTTCCCATGAAAAATAACTCCATTATTCAAATTATTAATGGAAAATAGAGTTTAGATCAAAAAAAAAAAAAAACAACTAAAAAGGGAAAGTTCAAAATGTGAGGTATGAGTTTCAAACCTTGTTAACATAGAAGTCGCAGCTTAAGTTTCCCCACCTCTTCTACAGTGCAGGAATGAGAACTTCCATGGTTCTTACTTTCCTACACAAAGCACACAATCCTAAATTCTTATACAAGATAGCTACCGCTATATATACATTAGCAATATAACAATATCAATTCTCATAATTTAGTTCTTCAAGTAGCTTATATGGAAGATTATCTATAAGCATGCATACACACCTTAAAAAAAAAAAAAAAAAAAAGATTAAAACTAAGATTCTAATGTGATATCAAGCTTTAGTCACCAAGCACTTAAGTTTTAAAGCAAAGAATTTACAACCACATTCAAAGAATGAATAATAAGCAAAATAAGCCCAAATCTAAGCCATGTAACAATCTAATAAAAAGAGGTCTAAAAGATAATTGACAAACACTTTTAGCGGATCAAGGAATTCTAAAAACTATTTACCTGCTAGCTAAAACACTCCTTCAACTCATCTGCCATAAAAGGAGGAGGCAATATGTCATCAAAAGGCAAGAAGATTTGGAAAACGCAAAAGACATATCAATACTTAAGGTGGCAGCAGCTTCAATATCATTTCTAACGATAAGTTAGCAAAAAATTTTGTGCTCTTTGAGTTCTTGTTTTTACATCTCTTTTACAATTTGCAAAAAAAAAAAAAAGAGAGTTAAAAAAAGCCAGTAAACAAAACAGAAATTATAGGTGCCGAAGTTGAACATGAAAAGAGCAAATAAAATCATACAGAACAAGTCGGTTGAAATTTATACGTTGAAAATAAGAAAAAAATAATAATCATCACGAAACGTAGACGTAGATATCGTGGAATGGACCAATCCCTTACCATGATGTAGACTACTTGAAACTGGTCACCGTTCAAAAAAATAGGGAGTTTGAGGATATTTTGCATAAGAAAAAGCTCAACGATGGAGATTGTACGAAGCAAAAGCCGTCATTTAGAACGGGAAGCTAACAAAAAAAATATATATTTCCATCTGAGCGCTACATGTCACCGATCTCCACAGGAGAAACCATATCAAACAGCAGAATCAAAAGTTATAACAAACCAATTACAAAATCATAAAATTATAAATTGAGAAAAAATGTTGATAAACTGATGTCCCCATAGTCATGTTAAAGAATCTCTCTAATCATCAGAGCCAATTAAAGGATAGATGCAGTCGCAATCCTGATAAGTCTCAAAGTCGTAGATATCGAAGTGAAAACCATGCCAAATATGACATCTGTAAGAGTTTGTCTCCCCACACCCTTGGCCATCGCATAACTGGAGTCTGATTTAAAACAAACATCGAAAGAGTAAAAGCAGTTCTAGCCCAAGCAATTCGGATAGGAGGCATCATAGTAAGTCACGAGGCTGGAATAAGAGCATGCATAGTAAGAAGCGGAAGTCACGAAATTCTCTTCTTCTAGTACTCATCTTTGGTGGATTCCTCTAGAAGTAAACCGAAAAAAAGTAGCAACCGAGTTTCTTAAGGTAGACAAGGCAGTAGGCAAATCAAAGCCCATAGAAGAAAATAAGCTCGAAGATGATAACATGCTCAAATAGGAGCTGAAGAAATGGGTCCATTCTATTCCAGCCGAGGTAGGTATTGATCGGTTGATCTCGGAGGTAGCACACACCGAATATGTATTGGCCCAGGAGATTTTGAATGAAACATTTCCTAAGGGTTTCAAATACCCACATCTTTAGGAACACGATGGGACGTCATATCCAAAATTTTCGTCATCACATGAATGTAAAAAGTAGAAGATTTTAAAGTTCATTGGAAGAATTTGAATCATATTCTGAAGTTCATTAGAAGAATTTGAATCAAAATTCTTATGCATTCGTCTAATAGCTACAAAAGCAAACTATACATCCAATTTCGTTTCACATGTTTAAAAAGTATCTGGATTCTCTTCTGTTTTCGGTCAACTAGAAGAGATTTGTTAGTGAAAATAGGGGCACTTGTTTTATTATTAATGGTAGAGATTTGATCCGTCTATAATGCTTAATTTTTATCTTCAAAATACTATTTAATACTTTGTAAAATATCATTTAATCATGGATTTCAACGAGATATCTATTTATCTCTCTTTGTTATCACTTGAATTTTCTCTCTCCTTTCAACGTATCGTTTTCCTTTCTAGCCCTTGAAGACTAATTCCAAGCAAGTGTAAAGGGGATTCAAGAGTTCAATTATCCTTTCCTCCTAAATTCAATTTTTATAAAATACTAAAATCATAAGAACAATCAAAAGATTCGCGGATGCCCATCAATTTTTACCATTATTGGTCTCTTCTGCCAGTAAAATACAGAAAATGATTTCTTCATCAACCAATTTGTTTATGATGTAGGGTAAATCAATTTAAAGAGTTAGAATTTGAAATTGTAGACAGACCACAAGTTTATAGATGAGTCCACCTTGCCCAAATTATCCGTTTCTCTCTGCACCGCTCTTCCCTTCATCTGTATCAATCGATTCAATTTCAAAGCTCAAACACAAACACTCATGACAACCCCTTAATTTAATTTTCACATCTCAATTCTCCTCAATTCCATCAAGATCTGATTTCCAATTTAGTTTTTCGTGTCCTTAATCGATTCGTATAAGTAGTTTTTGATTGATTTGTTACTGGCTTTCATAAATTGAAGTTCAGTCGCAGCTCACTCAATTACCAGAGTCTCCAAATGGAAACAGATTCACATGCTCAGTCTCAAAATCAATTGAGTTCTTGTGCGGAAGTTTATGCGAGTGATTAAAAGAGATTCATATTTACTATTGTTTGATCGATTTGACAATTACTCTTAAGAGTGAGGACGATTAGAGTAGCGCATGAGATACAAAGAGAGGAGACGAGAGATATATGTGAATCATGATATTTCAAAAGCATCAAAGCACAAAGTGTAGATTTTTTCTTTTGTTTTTTCAAAAGCATCTTTTATAAAACAACTACACTCACTCTGCTTCACAAAAAGTAACAAATTATTGAAACCAAAGTATCATCACTCGTTGGTACTTGGCTCTATTTAGTTTTGTTTTGTCGCGATGAAGCTTTTCATATTATCTTTAATTTTCTACGACTAATAACAAATATATAATTTTCCAAACCTTTCTCCTTTCATAACCTGATCAAAATTGGCAAACTGAGGTTAGAATAGGCTCCTTCAACCTTAATTTATGCAGATCCCGTTGAATCTTTGTTTCAACATTGGAACTAATAGATGCCAACACAAGGTACAGTTGCTCTACAAAGGATCTCCAAAACTGTTCATCTGAGACACGAAATGGAACAGTTCACTGAGCTTAAGACTCATAAAAAGGATCAGGGGTTCTTTTGGTTTAGTTGCCACTTCTCAGGATATAGTACCACTTTAACCTGAATCAGCTTCCCCTTTAGCTGTCACATTTACTGCATTTTTTGGATGCTGCCGCTTCGCTTTTGTTGCTTCTGCTCAATGTAACTGCAGAAAAAATTGCAGCTTTATTACCAAAATTGAAGCACCATTTACTCGGTATTTCCAAAACTATGTTTTCAAATACAAAACAAATCACAATCCTATAAGCAATGACAACGAATGTGATGTGGCGGGGACTGAATAATGAAGAACAAAAATGCCACGATGATTTCAAGGGCAAGACTTCCAACCTGAGGATTGATGATGGAGCCCTGAAGGTCCCTACAGGCGATGAATATGAAGGAGGAGCTAGGTAGGAAGGGCAAAAAGGAAGCAAAAATGAGAAGCACACCTTCCAGCAGCAATTCAGCTGAGAGACATCTTACTTGGTTGAGTTGATGGAAAGATTGGCTTCTGCCTGCCGAGTTGACCCCCCTACTTGGCCAACTGGATTCAATTTGTGACCATTCTAGTTTTGTAATTTTCTCTTAGTTTTTGAAGAGACTCCGTGGGCCTTAAGAGTACTAAGTTTGACTGGATGAGTGAGCATATAAGTGGAGTTAAGCCCATGTAACACAACACCAATTGGCTTGTGTTAAGGCCCAATCTACACCACTTGTATACCACTCTTCATTCTTATTTATTTCCGATGTAGGGTTCTCCAATATCTCCAACACTCCCCCTCAAGTGCAACTGGGACTGGACCAGTTGTTACTTGTCAAACATTCCTTGGCCTCTCTCCTTTAAGGTCCAAAGTTATTGACGGGTCTAGTTTTCTCTACTAGCCCAAACTCCACCAGGACTTTAAGCACGGGCCCAGGATCTTTTCGGCTGTCAGGCCTTCTTCTGCTCTGATACCATGAAGAGACTCCGTGGGCCTTGAGAGTGCTAAGTTTGACTGGATGAGTGAGCATATAAGTGGGGTTGAGCCCATGTAACACAACACCAATTGGCTTGTGTTAAGGCCCAATCTACACCACTTATATACCACTCTTCATTCTTATTTATTTCCGATGTGGGGTTCTCCAATATCTCCAACAGTTTCTACCTTCTAATGTTAAGGTTTTGGGAGCTATAAAATGTAAAGAACAGGACTTTATCATCTATTGAATTTCAGTTTGAAGAAACCCTTTTTTTTTAAGGGGGGGTGGGGGGTGGGGGGTTGGGTTTATGGTTTAGGTAACAATTAAGCATTCAATCCTGAATCAACAAGTTAAGGTAACAATTTCTAATGGGTATTTAAAACCAACATCATTAATTGATTTGTATTATTTATTTGACCATTCAATTCTTAGATCAACAAGATTGAAATGTTGTTGGCTCAGGGTAATCTCATTTATCAACACCTTAACACCTGCATCAGAATAATGCAGTAATTCCAACTAAAGGCAACGGCAAGGACTCCGACTCGGTCGTACTTATCCTATGTGTTCAAAGATGATAGGTAGCTGAATGCAACACAAACCGGTAAGTGGTTAAAACTACTTGAGCTATTCAAAAAATTAAGCATTTAACAAATAGTTCTCAACCAAACCACATATTAAAGCAAAACAAACATACACTCTACAGTCCTACATAGTTCAATAATTTAACTTGCTTTCTCTTATGACTAGCGGCATCATATTAAAGCTGGCATCAGATAAAAGAACAATTGCAATAAATGGGAAGTCGACATCTGACAGAGAATAGCCCAGAATGGACCAGATATTCTAGAAGGGGAGGGCTGTAAGGGTAAGGGGAAGTTCTGGTATAGGGCAGGGGACAGTGGTATTTCTGGTATAGGGCACTAATATTTAGGGGGAGATGGGGAGGAAAATATTTTGGTTATTATTCGGCTGCTTTTTAGCATGGGCTCTACATTTTTATGGAGGGAACATTCATCTTCCTATGGGGATTAGAGTTTTAAGTTCCATCTTATCCTTCATAGAGTATTTCGCTCTTTTTAGATTTTAGGCTCTACTCTTGGAGTAGAGAGGGAAGTGTGTAACTTCCTGAGGGTATTGGGTGTTTAGCTCAATCCATTTACGTTAGTTCTGTCATCATTGTTTGTAGTTGATTTCCATTCCCTAATCTTATGTTTTGCTGAGAAATACTATCAATACATTCTTATTTCTCTGCTTTACTATCTCCGTGTGTTTGAGTTTCTATCAACGTCCAAGTCTGACACCCTCAGGCATCAGACATCAATGAGTCAAAATGCTATAATTCAATATCACTCATGTTTATATTCAAAGATTTCGGTACTGTGAGAGGAGTTTATCACAATGGTCACTGCTACAGATCATTGAGGGATATAGGTATTAGTGTCTTACTAAATGGCATAAGATGAAAAAGAACAATTGAACAAAGTAGTCTCATCTGAAAATGTGGTATTCAATTTGTCAAAATGCTCTCATTCAAATCCCCTCATGCTTATAAACAAAGGATTTCATGCTATGAGAGAGGTCAAAATGATAACCCTGGCAATAATTCAGTTAATCAACTGCAGATCATTGGAAGTGAACTGAATTTTAATTAAGGACGCACCGTGTATTTGTAAACAGATTCCTAGAAGCAGATTTCTCCACAAGACTTTTGTAATATTGTGTAAACGGGATGTTACTACTTCCCTTTTCAAGCTGCAGGTCAACCAAAATTAAATTGAGTGCATTCCTGGAAAACCATAATTGATATACTTGTTAGCATAAAGAGGGAAAGAAAAATCAGACACAGACCTGCACAAATGATTCAACAGATTGATCATCTTTTGGTGAAAAAGCAACTTCATCTCTCTTTTTCCGCACAAACTCCATATTCTGCTCCACCTAAATCACCAGAAAACAGAACGGAAAACATAAAAAACATGCAAAATCTTTCACGTCATATATCTTACCAAATACATTTTAAATAGTTATAAAAGCACCACAACATGTCCAAACAAAAGGTATGACAAAATATTGGGGACCTAATGGAATAAGCACAAATAAGAAAATTAATAAATTACTGATTACAAAGTTAAATATCAGTGAAAATTTGTGTTCAATCCTAGATATATTATTAACCTTAATTCATTACTTGTCTAAAATCCATACAGTTGGATATGCGTAACGCTTTTGAAGTTTGCCCCAATATTCCATGCACAGTGAGGGCATCATATGGAAGAAAACTGAAGACCAAAATTAGCAGCCAAGTTTAAAGTGACCTCAATTTAGAGAACAGTATTGTTTGCCAATATTAAACTATGCACCTGGTCGATAAAACGCTTTGCCACACGTCGAAAACTCTCAATGGTGGTCATCTCGTGGAATTTTCTCAAACGAATAACTGGTATAGTTGCCAGCTCAGGAAAAGATATATGATAGCTCCACTGAGAAAAGTGCACAGCCAGCAGCTCAATGGTAGAGAAGACACATGCTTCCTGGAAATTTCGAGACTTTAGCCAATGTTTTGGCAACTGCAAGAGGGGTATCCAGAGTTACTTTTACAAAATACAAAATATGCTTCCACCCATTCTGTTTAAGAACAGAAGGAAGGTAAATGTTCAAACAAGCAAAGATGATAACTTCTCAACAATAAAAGAAACATATTTACAAGAAGCAAGAGTTATTTTGAGTAGACAAAGATGTCATTCAACTCAGATAAAGAAGCCAACCAGAGCTGAAGACAAATTTTGACATAAGAAATAAAATTTCTAGTCACCGACCTTAATGGAAGATGAAAAACTAAAATCCTTTCCTTGCTTCTTGCCCCCCTTGTCGATTTTATATTCTAAAATATCCATTGCCAAAGAAGCAATGGGGATGAAAACACCGCTAGAACTAGAGAGATAATTCAGCCACTGAACACATTTAACTCTTAAAGGCAAGTATCTTGGTCCTGGAAATAAAACAGCTACTCCATTTATGATCTGGATGATCATAAAAAGCAATGGCTGAAGATCATAATCCCGGAAGTTCACCGATATAAATGCAACCCAGAGCTCAATGCAGTTAGCATACTGCCAACTACATATCTTCTTAACTGCTTCCTGAATACAAGAAGAACAAGAATAGAATGATAACCAATTCTTTAAATATGGTTAAATCAAATGTCAGACAGCTTTCTTAGGCGAACAGGCACGAAGCCCGAAAGAAACAAAACACAGCACCAAAGGGCAAAGCTCTAATACCTTCTTCTTAGTTCGTAAGGCCAGTTGTAATATCACAGCAAGTTGTCGTATAGAACTCATTGCCTTGTTAAATGATTTCTGTACATCTAAAGAACATAGCCCAACAAATGAATTCTTTAAAAATTCTATATGTTTAAATAATACTGGCTCCACAAACTTGCAACGACCAATGAAAGCTCTGTATGCTTTAACCAGGCAGGCATCATAGCAATCCGAGTTAAATGCAGTAGCCACACCCTGAAGTACAAGAAAAGACTGCAACGATAGTCTCTCTTCACCTGTTGCCCACAAGTGAACTGATGTCTGCATCCAGTTTCAAGTCAAAGTTAGTTTCTCACAATACCAAGTAAGCAAAAGTTTAAACTAGAAAAACTGTAAATTCCAAGATAGTTTATCTTATCAATTTCTAAAATTAGGTAATTCTAGGAAATTGCATCACTAGTCTCTTCTTATCTACGCACCTTGATGAGTCTTTGCAACAAAGCAGGGAAAGCAGCAAAAAATATTATCGAGGCTTTGAGTCGGGTTAATGTGAATGATAATATCCCTGAGTCAGAAACCTCATTGAGGAGAAATAGAGTACTCCTAAGAAAAGATTTTATCAATGGCTTTACAGTTTTCCATTTTGAAGAATTCTTCAGATCCAAAATGGCCTCCTTCCTTTCATTTGAGAATGATATGCCCAACAATTTACGGAATGTATTATCAGCCTCACTAAGCACGAACATCAAAATCTTGCTGAAAGTTAGGCCATCTTTAAGAACATTGGATGATTCAGCTCCATAGTGACATGCAGCCCTGTATCCATTTAAAATTTTAATAAGGGCAGGTATATTTTGCTGCTCAGTAACTAGCTGACACAAAGTATCAACTGTGTAACTTCTCAAAAGTGTGCCCAATTTGATTGCCCCATTTTCATTCACAGTCTTCTGACCATCATCACTAGACTCATCTTCATCTGAATACTCCTGTAGAGGAATAGATGTTTTCGGGTAAAAAATCAAAGTCAGCAGCAAGAATAAATGAATAAATGCTAATTGGCCAGTTCATAATAAAATTTCTAAAGAATAAAAAGGATAAATAAAACTTTTGAAGTTCAATGATCCCAGTATCTTCATCCAAAACGCTTTTACACGTTCAGCAAATACTGCCCCCTTCTTTGAACATGATTTGAGACAACAGGAAACAACAGTTACTCCCTAAACTCTAGACTGAAATACACATTAGCAAACAACATAAGTGCAAATGATTCAATGGCCAATGTCCTATTTATGCGTAAGCGTGCATCAATGGGACACTGAAGTGTAGACTACATCTCAAGTCCATGTAACTTTGATCTTCCTCAAATATTTATGCACAACAACCATAAGTTTTACTTCCATAACCTAAGGGCTGAAATAGAAATTCAACCCAACAAAGTCCAAACCTAGATGCATGGGTCACATCTAAGTCAGCTAGATAAGAAGTTGCACAAGACTGCAATTCCACCGTGTACAAAATATCAGCATTGATAGGGAGGAAGTGTCACTTACTGATCATATGTTCAGAGAAGGAATGCTTAAGTTCGCATTAGTTTAACTCGTTTACATTTTCTATTCTATTCTGTCATAGGTTCATAGATCTACATAGAAAACAAAGTTATTTCAAGTGACCCTTTTAGTTTAGTTTTTTGTTGATGCATGTCTCTCCATCCAAAACAATTACTAATATTCTCTTGCCCTTGTTAGTTTTAAGTTTTGAAATATTATTTATTAATAATAATCATCTTTTTAGAAATTACTACCTCCGATTTTTTTATATGTCGTTTAAAGTTGTTCATCAAAACCAATGCAATATTAATTAGATTATTAAAATGACTAGTCTACCCTTATTAACTCTCTCCTAAAACTCTACTTTTCATGCCAAATTTTTCTCTCTTTTGTCAAGGCTTAATATAACATTGGTTGCATTAAATATTGAACTTTTCTCCTACTTTAAATAAGGGCAAATATGAGAAAACAATACCAAAAGTGCTTTGGTAATGTAAAACGTCATATAAAAAAGACCAAATTAGAATTCCTAAAACGACATATAAAAAAAAAAAAACCGGAGGGAGTATATTTCCAAAAGTAGTTAAGCAACTTTTTTTGCATCCCCAAAAAATCAAGCGGAGAATAATTTAAATGACAGATGTACATGAAAAAATGGATCTATTATTGAGGCAGAAATATTCTCAACAACTTACATTTTCCTCATCTCTAAATACTTTAAGACGGTTACTGTTGCTCTCCAAAAACTTTGAGAACTCTGGGTCCTGATAATTTGCAAAAATAAATATATAAATAAAGAATATTAAGGATAAAAGATGGGGGGGAAAAGGGACAAGAGAGAGATATGTATTCATATAAGAAACCAATAATTTTAATCTCAAGAAAATTTACATGGATAAAAAAAAAATTCATCTATCCTAAATTATTTTGACAAAGAGGATTTTTTCTGAAAACCGTATTATCCTAAGAAATATATACAATTAGATGTTAAACTGAACTTCTTAGATCTAAGAGAAAACTGAATCTGATTCAAGCATGACGTTCACAAGTGAAATTGCATCGTAGATGCAATGTTAATCAGGGAATCCATAGGCATACATAACCCAATACTGATAAGCATCTCGTTGTCCAAAGAGATATAGCAGAGTATAAACCAAGTGTACAGTCAAAACGGATTTAAAAAGAAACACCATCGCTCCACCTATGATCTCAAATTTGTTTCCAGCGGATCAAACAGTTATGCGAACACAACTTGCACAAGATTAAACTAAGTATATAATATTTTTCACCGGAATATCTAAAGGAAAAAGTTACAAGATTATCACCTTGTCTTTCAGCCTTTCCAATTTTTTTCTTTTCTTCACAAGCTCTAAATGAATTTCCTTGTTCTCAACTGATGAAGTACTATCATTATTGTCATCTGCAGGAAATTTCTTACAATGTGAACATACAGAGATGGAAGTAAAGCATTTGAGAGAACGGCAAGAAATGGTAACGCTTTCCTGACCTTCCATACAACTCCTACTTGCAGTTTCACCCATTTGATCGCTTCCTTCCTAATCACTTAACCAAATCATCAAGGTTAGAAAGCCTAGTAGAGAAACCAAATTAGATTACCTCAAAAGAATGTGGGCATAAGATATTTCAAAACCTCTGTTAGATATCCATCACTGTCTGAATCATCTTCACCTGCATCACTGCCATCTTCACCAAATATTGCTTCAAGAGAGGTACTTTTCATATCTTCAAATTCAGGGATACTGAGAACAAAACATAGAAACTTAATGTCGCTCATCCATGATGGTTCAAGTAAACATCAAATAGTTCCCCAAGGAAAACAGATTTACTCAAATGCAGTATACTGCATACAAACCACTGATTCTTAAATTCACCATAGGAAATAAGTTCGAGATAAACCTTATAAGACAAAATTGCAAAGTAAAATTATAATATTTTGTCAAATAATACACGAGATGCATCAATGTTTTTCAGGCAATTTTCATAAGACAAAATTGGCAAGTAGAGTGATAATCTTTTGTGAAATAATAAACCAAATGCATAAAAGTTTTTCCAGGGAACTTTTACCTCCCATAAGACAGCTGAGTCCCGTCTTCTGGTTCTTCAGCTTCACGTAGTTCATCCTCTGCACCAATAGGATAGTATAGAATCACCAAACACAATAAGGAATAGTCAACCAGCTATATATCGCATAATACTTACTCTTTGAAGCTCTCTTTTTAAACACAGAATTGAGTTTCCGTTTTCTTTTAAGCACTGACTGAAGATTTTTCTTCGCAAACTTCCTTGCCTTCTTTCCAAGCTTTCCCATCTCGCGAAAGTGAAAACTTACCTAAAGAAAATACAAAAATGTTCAGCATTGATTTGAATTCGAAAGGATGAAACATAGCAATTTGAATGTGCCTTTGCACTCCAGCCGCCAAAATCCAGCCTCAGAGAGATTGTTCCAGGCCAAGAGATTACAAGCTGAGGTTGCTGCTTTGCACCCCCAGATTTGGCAACGAAGATGAGATCCTTCGTTGAGGACACCTATATTCAGTATATTGATATAGGAACCGGTAACAGGAACACTTAATATTCACAATTGAATTGCTATGAAAAATCCAAAAGAGAGGCTGAATTTCAAAATTGACGAGAAATAACACAAAGAAGGACAAAAATTACCTGATTTGGCGATGTCAAAGGACAGACGCGATAGAAGCGAAGAAAGAGGGGAGTGTATTGAACCTTTCGTCAAGGTCCGGTGGCCAATTTCTCTACAAAAATTCAAATTTGAAGGTTTAGGAGCCGTCAACGGAAAAGCTAAAACCCCACCTCTTGCAATTAGGGTTTAACAGCAAAAAAAAAACACTAAAGTCAGGGCAATAACGGTAAACGGACCACTCTTCAAGTATGAATGGGCCGCAATGCAGTCGGTGGCTCATGCTCAACTTACATACATTACTTCAGGTATTACCGTATTAGTAATTAAAAATTTAATGGTTGTCAAAAAATAATAATAATAATCAATATTTAATATGATAGATATCATATACATTAAATTGAATAATATGATAAAGATCTTCAGATTATATTACACCTTAAATCGTTTTCAAGTTTTACCTTTTACATTTTTACGGTTATTAAAGTTTTTAGGATTATTTTTTCGAGAAATTATATAGTATGTATGTTTCTGATCTTAGCAAGATTTTAAATAGTATCTCTCATCATTAATTTTTTGTTCAAAAAAATATTTAAAATTCTGAACATTCCTGCTACGAAAAAATACTTTTATTACTAGAATGGAACTAGAAGAGAGTATCAAGTTGTACTATTAATTTCATTAAGTATAACTTTTAAGCATATGTTAATGCTTGATCTGAAATTAAAATGAATTATGCTAAATTATTATACGCTATTTTTATTATTTTTCATTATGAATGTTTTTCTTATTATGATTTTTTTAATCTAAAAAATGATTTCTTTTTTTAATTTCGTAGAGGTATATATGTGATAGAATAACTAATTACTATATTTGTTATTTGAAAAATGATATATTTTTATTTAAGAAAACAAAAGAAAAGACAATTTCATTGAGTATTCAAATCTACATATTTTTCTATAATTATTATTATTATTATTATTATTATTTTGAAAGACAAGGAATTTCATAACTAGAAAAGAGAAGTAATACAAGTAGGGGAGTGGAAAACCACATCCCAATAACCTCAGCGGAACGTCGGCCACTGGCTAGAAAATAGACAGCCATATTCGCTTCCTTACGAGTCCGAGAAAAAAAAAAAAACTTGAAGCTAAAGATTTACAGTCATTAATGAACATCCTAAAGTATGAATTTGATCTTGGTTTTTCTATGATTATTTAGTTCAAAGTAGAAACTTCACCTCCGCTATTCAGTTAAATTTTCCACAAAGGGAAGAGACGCAATACAATTAGAAAGAAACCATGATTGGATTTATAAAAAAAAAAAAAAAAAAGTAGCAGAATTTGCATGAAAATTTAAAACGATAACAAATTTGAGCACAATCCAGGCTTCATCTGTCAAAATTTTTTTTCGAAAACAATATATAATTTCACCACGGGGAATCTGAAAATCTCTAAAATTAGTATCCATTTATCCCTTCAAAATAACGTATTGAGAAATACAAAAAGAAAGCAACTCAAGACTCATTTATTAAAAGAAGCTTCCCACTACAAAAGTAATCCCAGGGCTTATCAAAATCTCAGTAAACTTAAAACTTTGGTCTATATTTCATAAACTCACTGGCTTCTTGCAGTAAAATCACAAGTTTTTGAAAGCAGATTCATGTTGCTGTGGGGTCAGTTTAGCCAGCAATGCCTTGTTCTGACAATGCTCTGTATCCACAAAGTAGAAATTCCCATTGGCTTTGAAGGTCACAAACGGCCTGTTGGTCTCTGGCGGTCGGATATCTGCAAACTTAATAGTTTTTGGAATGTATGTTGCTAACCAGGACATCATCTCCACTTCGAAGCTGTCCGTGCCTGGCTGCCATTTGAGCTTGTGAATATAGGGGCTAACAAACCAATGCAGGACAGCTGTTGTTGTAGCGCTGAAAAATATCACAGAAGATGCGACTGCGCCCTTCAAGATGACATTCATTTCGGGAGATGTCATGAATGTTATGACAGGACCCAAGGACACAGACAGACAGCAGGTCGAAAGAGACAGCAGTTTTACTTTCTTGATGGTGGATGAAATCGGTCCATAATAAACCACTCCAGTCTCTTTATCATCATTTTTAACTTCTTTCCCTCTTTGTGGTCCAATGCTGATCCTATTATCATCTTCCGTCGTCTTAGCTTGAGATGCCCATCTTTTCTGATTTGCCACAGTCGAAATAGGACTGCAATAGTTCGGTTTGGCAATCTGTGCGTGTGACCATATGGCAAACCTCAAACCACGATGACCTGCATAGAGAAAATTAAAACATTAAAAATACGAACTACTGTGTAGTGCATCTTAGAAAAGGCTACAAGTCAAATCCATCTTAAAAATATGGCTCTCAACCTCATCAAATCAAAAGGGATTATCGGCATGCCAATAAGTTACAGACCATGGGAGTTGAAGCTGAAGCTCACAACAAAAAAAAGAACAAGCAAAAAAACTGAAATAAAAAAATGATGAGATCACCTAATAGTGCTTATATTGTTGAACTACAATCTGGATAGCAAAAATTGCAAGAAGAACTCCCTAGCGCATCGCACTAAATAATTAAGCTTCCCTTAAACATTTGTCAAAACATGAACGACATCCTTCTGTAATGTGATATAAAATCTAGAGAATATAACAGACTTCAAAAAAGTGACCCATACGGATATGAGACATCATTCACCCCCACAGACTCGATAAAATTGCAAGATAGTATGATGATTTAGGGGAGAAAATCAACAATATATCCAGTTGCTTTAGACTACATGAATATTTATCATAAAGGATTATGATCCAAAAAGAGCAACAATCTAAAACCACGTCTAACAGGCACAGCAATCGACATTCAAATTCTCATAATTATAGTTAAGCAAACACCAAATAACATAAATGCATCGTGTTTCTACTATCAGTAAGCATAGATTCCGAATAAATTATGAAATCGCAGTGTGCAGGAAAGATACCGAAGCGGCAGAATATCCAGGTTGTTAAAACCCTAAACCCTAATGAAGTATAAAGAGAAATCAAATAGAAGTACAAAAAATGAAATGAATGCAGAAAGAAGAAAAACCTGAAAGGACATTTGTGGATGAGAGGCTTTTGGATTGAGATCGAAGCAAGTGAAGAAGGGCAGCTCTCGCCATATTTTTTCTTCTCTTTAGATTGTGAGTTTCTCACTACTCCTTGTCCTCGTAGCGCAGAGTTGAGTTGCTCGCATAAGCATTTTAAGCTTAACATTTTATATGTATTAAAAGTCAAATGGTGCTCCATGTGCAAGTGGGCATTTGGTCTAGTGGTATGATTCTCGCTTAGGGTGCGAGAGGTCCCGAGTTCAATTCTCGGAATGCCCCAATTAGGTGAACATTTTTGAATTTATTTTTTGTATAAATCTCACGTTTAAGCTTTTTGCACAAAAAAATGAAAAAATTTCCTAAACTAATTAAAAAAATACAAACACAAAATTTTTAATCCATAATAGAAAAAAAAAAAATATATATATATATATATATATATAGCAAAAGAAACAATTTCCAATTAATTAGAGAAAAAAAATAAAAACTTAAGACAAAGAATTTTTAACTAGCAAAAGATTTCGTAAGTTATTAAAAATAAAAAAAAAAGGTACAAAAATGCTTCATCCTTAAACTTTGAAATAGCAATGAAATAGGGTTGATGTATGATTAAAGGTCAAAAAATGGATCATCTTAAAGGGGATTAAGATTTTTCTTTTTAATTTCTAAATGTTTGTTGAACAAAATAATATTTTAAATGTAGAATAGATTGCATATGTTGTACTAAATAACTTTAGAGAGGCAAGGGGGTGTAGTATCTAGATAACACATTCCTTTATGATATGCATAATCAATTGTTTGAAACAAAATAACAAATTAATTAATGAGATGGGATGTTGACAAATATTATGACAAAATTATAATTATATATGTTTTTAATATATTATTATATTTTAAGAAAATAAATTATCGCGCTGTTGACTTGTATATGTTTTATATACTTGGTCCAAAACAAAAGCTAGAGGAAATGAAATGAAATGAAAATATAAAGTTTCTCTATTACAGAAAAAAAAAAAAAAAAGTGTGACGACGAGGGCAAAAGATGAGGTGGCAAGATGTTTAAGTGGGATTTGTGATTGTATGGACCCGTAATAAGCCACCAAACCACTTTAGCTGTGGGGATGAGATCAAATTAAATACTGCTGCAATTACAAACTTGTGGTGGAACTGCATCCTCATCCTATTTCTTACTCTTTTTTCTATTTTTTGTTTCCTCTTTTCATTGTTTTTTATTATTATTATTATTTTTATCAATACAAAGTCATTTATGTTGAGAAATTCACTTTTATTACTACTCTACTAGAATTTAGTCAAATTACCTAAGGATTTTCAAGAATAAAAGGATGATTCGATCACTATTTATGAGATATCCAGATAATAATGATTAAAGAAAAGCAAATTATTACTGCAAATAAATTGAAAAGGATAGTTTTAGTAAAAAAAATCAAATAGAATAAAAAAATTCCGCCGATGGATGTGGAAAAAAAAGAAGAAGAAGAAGAAGAAGTTTTCAAGGTAATTATTATTAATAACATTTTTTTTTAAGCTTTACTTATTTATAATTTATTCCTTTTTGGTATCGGAATTATAAAATTAAAGAATATTTGATGTATGATTTATAAAAGTCGATAACATTTTAAGCGTTTATATAATAACCATCAAAATCATTATTATTGTAATAGATAAATTATTCTAATTGTTCATGACTAGTATTCTTCAAACTATTATCATTCGTTTCGTTAAATTCTATTGTTTCATTTACATTCATTAAACTTTAATTGTTTTCCATTTCTATAGGTCAAATACCAAAAAGATTAAATTAATGGGTCACATACTAAATTGATAGATTATAGATAGGTTATATCCTAATTTTTTTTTTTTACTTGCGTTTCTTAGATTTGGATTCTCTTTATTTACTTTAGCATAGTTTTCGGTGAGGAACTTAGGATTCAAGTTCAAGTCCTCAGAATTTTCAAACCCGTCCCAATCCATCTTTACTAGAGGTGGATTGGTGGATCCTCTTTAAGTCTTGATTTTTTTGAAACATAATTGGGTTTATAATTATCAAGATTTTCTTTATATTCAAAGTAAATATGATATAAAATATAGTGTTTAGAATCCCAAGTATAGAGAGCTAAGTGAGAAGTAGTTGGCAGCTTCCTTGATAGTTTTTGTAATATTGATAGAATCAGTTTTAGCAATGTTATCAGGAATGCTTGTGGAAGCTTTATTGTGATAAAGAATGGCTTTCTTTGTGGTTCGTGCGAGCCTAGCTCTATGAGTTGCAGAGAAGTCTTTCTCAATCTTGATAGATAGCTAGGATTGTTGTGGAGAAGGACTCGACCATTTTCTTATTTTGTTTGGATTGTTGTTGTCTAATTGAGTTTCTCAAATCTTTAATTTTGTCAGTTGCTTTCTGAATTGAGGGCTATACATCTTCATGTTCGTGTTTTTTATCTGATCGAGGGAGAAATTTTATAATGGACTGAGCCCATGTAAACCGTTCAACTGAAAAACTGACACGTAAGCAATATGATTATTTTGAAAATAAAAAACGCTTATATGTCAATTTGTCATTAGAAAAGTCCATATGAACCGGGTCCATTATATAATTTTTCCTGATCGGGGATTGGGATGCCAGTTGTACAGCTTAATTGTATATATAGTTAATGTCGTGGCATTTGATGTCGGATGAACAGGCTTCTTCCATTTACGGAAAAATTGAGATTAATCTAGCATGAAATCAAATCTACATGAGATTCTTTTAAAAAATAAAATTATAGAATGTAATTGATGTATATATTTTTTTTAATATATTTTATTTTGGGATAAGTACAAAAATAAATTCTACGATTTTGCCTCTTTGTAAACTGATGCATGTGATTTAAAACTTTACAAACTGGAACATGTAGTTTCTCAATGTTAACAAAAGTACTCTATCATCCAATGCATACTCTAAAAATTCTATTACCTTTTGATTTTTCATATGAAATCTTACATATTAGTTGATATGTAATGAAACTTAGTGATAAAGTTCATAAAATCCCGGTATGTGTATGTATTTGTTTTAATTAATAATAAAAAAAAGAAAAAACCATAAAAAATAGTCAAAAAGTTTTAAATCTTTGTGACATATCCTTAAATAATATTGATAAACTATTGAGATAATGAATAGTAAAAAAATTAAGTATTGCATGATAATCAAATTAATAGCGTTAACCTTACTAATTTCAGTGCAAAACTTAAAGTTTTTTATTATTTGGTATTCTAGTAATTCATACACATTACTTAATAACTTTCCATCAAAATTTGTAAATTCTCCGGCCATTTTTTTAAAATTTTTTATGAGATTTTTTGTATTATTAATTCATAAAAATATTAATACGTTCCAAAAAATTACAAGCTTCAATCTTAAAGTGCATTGCATTTTATTTGACTAATATGCAAAAATTTCAGATAAAAATTTGAAAAACAATAAAGTGTTTAGGAGAATGTATTGAATAATATACTACTTTTGTGTATATTCTAAGACTATAGGTTTCAATTGTAAAGTTTTAAACCATAAATAACAATTTGCAAATAACAAAAAAAACACAAAATTTATTTATGTATTTATATTTTTCTTTGTTAGCTTTTAGTTAACTTTATACTTCATAGTTTAGAAAAATTATGTGGAAAAAGAATGACACGTTTACAAGAATCTTTTTCTTCTGTAGCTGCTGGGCCCACAGTAAGTTGGAGAGCGAAAAGTCTCCTCCCCAGAAAGCGAGTATGAACTGCATTTCATACTCGCAAAGTTTACTTCTCTAACATCCAATAATCCTAAAAGTCGAACCTGCCAACTCAGACTCAAAATAGGCCCACCCCCAACCTCAGCCAACCACAAGATAACCCAGTAACTTCTCCCAGCCATTAATTTTCCGCCACGTGGACCACAACGGATTCTATCTTTGGCCTTTTGTCAGTCTCTCTACTCCTTGCTCCTTCGCTCCTTACCCTTTCTTTACTTCAGCTTTTACAAATTAGCTCTGAATTTAATGATGTTGAAAAAAGAGAGCACAGGCGACGGCGACACTGGCGTTGCCGGTGGAAACAACAACTGGGCACGTGTGTGTGACACGTGTCGTGCAGCTGCTTGCACAGTGTATTGCAAGGCTGACTCAGCCTACCTATGCTCGAGCTGCGACAGCCGGATACACGTCGCCAACCGCCTCGCATCCCGGCACGAGCGCGTGTGGGTCTGCGAGGCGTGTGAAAGCGCGCCGGCGACTTTCCTTTGCAAGGCAGACGCAGCGTCTCTCTGCAACGCCTGTGACGCCAGCATCCATTCGGCGAATCCACTGGCTCGCCGCCACCAGAGGGTTCCAATTCTCCCAATTTCCGGCGACCTTAACGGCGCCGGGAGAATGAATGAAGAATTGTTTGGAAATATGGAGGAGGATGGGGAAGAAGAGGAGGATGAAACAGCTTCTTGGCTGCTGCTAAATAATGACCCTGTGAAGAAGGATAATAATAGTAATAGTGTGAATCAGAATAATAATTTCATGTTTGGTGGAGAAGTGGATGAGTATTTGGATCTTGTTGAGTACAATTCGAATCAGTATAATATTGATAATAATGAGCATTATGATGATTATGGTGATAATAAGAATTATGGGGATGAGAGTCATGTGGTTCCAGTTCAATGTGAAGAAGAAGATGGAAATCATCAATACCATAATTTTCAAATGGGATTCGATTTTGAAAGCTCCAAATCTGGGTATAGCTACAATCATGGGGTAAGATTGACTTAATTAAACACATTACTTTTCTAATTTACTTGATTAGTTTTTATATATGCTTGATGTGTAATTGTGAGGTTGGAGATTATGTAGGAGGTTAAGGACAGTGCCATAATTAAGTAAGAAGTTCATGAGATATACAGAGGTGTCAGTGTAATATATGAAAGTCAAGTCAGAATTTTAGGGATAGAAAGATATTATTCCACCATGCAATTTTTTTCTTTAGGGATACTTTTTGTGATTTTTACTTGCTCTCTTTTCCCCTTTGCTTTGCCTTCTCCTAAATAGTGGAATCTAATGGCAACAAATTTCAAAATTTTATTGCCAAATACATATCGTTACAACTTTATAGCAGTAATATGTACTAATTTTTTTCATTGTTGCCAAAAGGTATACCAGCCATAATTTTTGCTGTGAAAATCTTGTGTTTCTTATAGTAACAGTTAATGAACAAAAAAGCTTGACGCTAGGAGTATCAAAATCAGTTGTGACACGACAACATGATTCATATAACACATAAATTTAGCAAATCAAAATAGAGATTAAATGTGGGTTAGTATATAAAATAAGTTGACATGTTTAACCCGTTCAATAAACGAATTGTGTTGATATTGACTTTATACATGTTACAACCTACGAGACATGTTAACACGACACGCCAAATCCTACTTGTTGTTATGGTTTGTGCATATTATATCATGTCATATATTGATAATTCATGAAACTTGGCATGAGATAGTGATGAGTTTGATTTTGGGTTAATGAATATGTTATAAATAGGTTCCGGTATCATCAATGGAAGTGGGAATGGTTAGTGAAACAGCAATGGATCAAGAAGTGTCAAACAAGCATATGTCGAGAGCACCAAAAGGGACAATAGATCTATTTTCGAATCATACAACAATAATAGATCAAGAGATGTCAAATAGGGACAGGGAGGCAAAGGTGTTAAGATACAGGGAGAAGAAGAAGAATAGGAAGTTCGAGAAGACTATTAGGTATGCTTCTAGAAAGGCTTATGCTGAGACCAGACCCAGAATCAAAGGTCGCTTTGCTAAGAGATCACCAACTGATTCTAATCTTCAAGAAGTTGACCACTTGCTCGCTGATACTGCTTATGGCATTGTCCCTGCTCATGCTTTCTAGCGAAGCCTAAACACTTGTTTACTTAGTTACTAATTAATCATATCTTTGTATCTCAACTCAATTACAGATATCTTTATATATTTCTTGATCAATTTATTATCATGCTTTTTCTTATCCATTATCTTGTATATTCTTGTTGCTTCTTTCTATATTCTTCAATGTAAATATATTTTTTATTTTGGAATTGATAATTATCAGTTTTCAAGCCCTTAATTTCTGCCTTCTATGTATTGGATTCCAAGCTCAACACTAGTGATGTACTAACTTTTGGACAAGTTGTTGATTAAACTGATTTTAGAGATAATTATGAAAAAAATGATTGTTCCATCTCATTCTTATTCTTCATGCTTCTTTCTATCTTGTTCAGTGCAAACATACATTTGGTTTTTGGAATATAAAAGTTAGAGAAATGTTCAAAATTAATTTCTTTTATTTAACATTTATATTGCTATTTGTTTTGATTATTTTCAAGTAATTAATTTTCTTGTGTACAAGGCATTGGATTTCAAGCTCAACACTCTTTCATTATGGACTGGGTTTGGTATGGCATATTGCTATCTAGCCCAATTAGGTTATAACCTTGTTAAGCACGAATTTTCTTAGGCCGCACTTGGGGATTACATCTAAAGCCCAAGCCAACTATACATATGATACACTTATAATCATACTTAGTAATATCTAATTTCTTTGATCACAAAGCATATTAGAAACAAATTCACTCTGTTTTGAAAAAAAAAAAAAAAAAAAAAAAAAAAAAAAGATCAACCAAAAATGATACTATCAAAAGATAATTGCAACATTCGCAGCAACAAATGTTAAGATTTGAAAATAAAATAATTCACTGCAAAATAATTTTTCTTATCAAAAAATTCATATAGCAATTGGCAGCAATATTCACAATGGTAGCAAAATTTTATCAAATTTAGTTGTTAAATATATACAGTCACAATCTTATGGTAACAATACAAAATAACTTTTCTATTACCATTTAAAGCTATGTCATATTTTTTACAGCAAAAATTTTTACTGTAAAATCTTTTTTTTTTTTTTTTTTAACTGAAATGAGTTTATTGTACTAAATCCAAATGAAGTACATCAATGATATCCATAGGAAGAGTAGAGCTACTAACAAAAGTGAGATTATTAGCTAATCTTATATTTGCAATTAAGAATATGAGCAAACTTATATTCATCCTAACAAAATTAAATCTAATGCAACTAACAAAACTAGCAAAATAGAGACCATCATCAATAACTACATCAATTGAGGATTGTTATTAGTATTGTGTTGTTGGACAGCGGCAATGAGCCCTTGAGAATCACCTTCCACAAAGACTTGAGAGTGATTAAGATTTAGAAACCAAAAAAGAGTTTATTGATAACTGAAAGCTTTACCAAGAAGAGATTCTATCGTATATGACAACAGACCATAACACAAGCTAATAATTGATTCAAATTATCTCTAATCACACACCCGATGTAATCATGGAGGGATCATATTGATACATCAAAATTGTAATTTACGAAGTAAAGTGGGGGAGGTTCACCAATCACTTATTTTGTGTGGTGAGTAAGTTCAATAAATGGTTGAATTAAAGAATGAAATTTACTAGTAGAAGAAGGTGGGTTATCTATTTAACAGAAAGCATGTGAAATAACTAACAAAAAGTAGACGTGGCTCCTACATTAACTATGCCGTTACTACTATACATCACCATCCAAATTTAAACCAAATACCATACACCACCAAATGATGATCACTGATCTTGATACACATGATTTAATTAAATAAATAAAAACAAAAGTAGTTACTTATTAATATCATTCCCATACCATATGAAATTACTGGAACCTGTCTTTACTAAAACTAATCGATAACATTTCATAGAAAAGAATGTTGTCGTTTTAACAGAATTAATTAAATATAACAATGTGTCAGTAACTGAAGGTTGGTCCAAGTGTTAATGAGGTGTTCATATCTTATTTGTCCAATTTAAGGTTCAATTGTCTATTTAGTTTAAATTTACATTTCTTTAATTAATTTGTAATCTGTAAATTCTACGGTATGTTTATACATTGAGATAGGTGGTTCAAGTTAGTCTTGGAAGTGGGTAAATCTACGGTTGGATATAAATATATCAATGCATGTAACATATTTACACGTAAATTTTTCTATGATATTTTTGTGTTTTTAGGAAATATCTTTCTTTAATTGATTCATAAAAATATATATATATAAAAAATCTTTCTTTAATTAAAATGCATTATATCTTAAAAATTATGTGAAAGAAGTTCATCTTTGTGTACAAATATTATGACTTTTAAACAACCAATTTTTTAAAGGTGTAATTACATTTTTTGCTTCTATTGTATCACTCAATTGTTCTTTTAGAGCTTCTATCGTTTCAAAATTACCTTGTAACCTCTGTATTATATAAAATTACATCCATTTAAATCATAATTAACCATTTCGTCCTTAAAATAAGTTAAATATCACTTGGATACGATTTTAAATAGAACATGAATTAAAAGGGAAATTTTAAAATGATAAGGCCAAAAGGATAGTCGATTGATAGAACACGTTTTTGCCATTTAAAAGAAAAACTTTTGGCATATATCATGTTTATCTAAACTCAACTAGTTTTTTTATAAAAATAAAAAAAAAAAAAAAAAAAATTCAACTAATAAGATTGAGATTGGTCAGGCAACACATATCATTTTTAATATGTTAAAAACCACACGATTTTATTTCAAAATTTCCTTTGCATTAATTTAGTTTAGAAACTTTATATATATATATATATATAAAGTTTCTAAACTAAATTAATGCAAAGGAAATTTTGAAATAAATACATACGTGCTGATCGATCTAACAAAAAATTAAAAAAACTTAAAATTAGGATTCTCGTTGGACACCCGTTAGATCCAATATGATGTTTTTTTAAATTATAATTTGGTGCATGCACTGGGACTTGAATTCGAATCCAATATATAGATATTTATGAACATATGTTTATAAAGCTTTTATACTATAGTATATACGATAATACAGTCAATTTAACTAATATACAATAAAACACATACCTTTTTTTCCAAAAAGGAAAAAAAAAAAAAGGAGTGAAATAGTGCTAATCCTTTTAGCTATAACTTTTTTTTCGCTTCCAACAATTCAATTGAAAAAAAAGAGAGAAAGAAAAAAGAGTTTGCTAAAGATTGATGATTGATTGCTAAACCATGTGCTAATTATTAAGAAAAGTTAATGTTGATTATTAAATGCATAATTACATTATTAGATTTTCTAAATTTTCGTATTTAATTTGTTGATCATTATTAATTGTTTTGGGTCCGTATACTTTTATTTGTTATATGTGATTGATGGGGGAAAAAAAAAAAAGAAGAGAAACGAGTTTCCCCGTAAAGATTGAGTATTGGTAGCTAAAATATATATTTGGTAATCATTAAGAAAAGTTAATGTTGATAATATATTAAATGCAAAATACATCACATTATTAAATTTTTTAAATTTTCGTACTTAATCGATATTATTTCTTTGATTAATTAGGCCCCCTATACTTTTGTTTTTCTATTAATATGATTGACATATAGCTATTAACAAATTAGTTTTAACATAAATAGTAGAGATGTAAACGGGGCGAGGTGGGGTGGGATAAGACGGGAATTAGCAATCCCATTCCCGTTCTCCGGGTAGGCGGGGATCCTCGTCCCAATCCCCGTTCAGTAAACGGGGACGATTTTCATCCCCATCCCCGTGGGAGAACGGATTCCCTATAGGGATCTCTTTCCCTGTTTAGATTTTTTTTTATTTTTTTTGAAATTTTAAATAAAATTCAATCTGATACAAAAATAAGTTAAAAAAGTGCATTAAACAAAGCATATTACATCTCAAATAGTTTAAAATATAATCAAAATTACAGTTTGGATACCATCAAATCACTTAATTTTTCTTGTAAGAAAGTGATATTTAATTAAAATATTACAATTACTAATATTATTATTTCAAAATATAGTACATGAGTCCAATATATAGAAATTGAATTAGAGGTTTCTAAGTTGATAAATTGTATCAAGTGCAAAGAGTAAATTTTAATTTTTGCACAGAGGTAAAAGTTCTGCAAATAAGTACACAATTGCATATATTTAGTCTCAGCAGCAATAGTTAAGTACATATGATTGATTGTTAGAAACTTTAAAAGTGAAAGAGGGATATAAAGCAAGTTTTAGTTTTATTATTATAAAATTTAATTAATTATATATATATATATATAAATAATTAATAAAATAAATAAATAAACGGGAATTTAACCGAAATCCCTGCCAGAGACTAAACGGGGATGAGACCGCGGGGCGGGGGAGGTAATCCTATCCCCATTCCCGTTTAATAAACGAGGATAAAATTTTTTTCGTCTCCGCCCCGTGGGGATTGTAAATGGAGAATCCCCGTTCCCGTTCGCACGGTCCCTAGCAAAGACGGGCTCCTTGTTCCCGTTGACAACTCTATTAAATAGTTTAGAGTCAGGTAATTTGACATCCAAAAATTCAGCTATAGTCTTAGACCAAATTGATCTAGAAATATTATAATGATGTTACATCATCGTAGTAGTCTTGAACGATTATGATTCGGAACCAAATAGAAACTCACTTTGGTACCCAATTAACAAAGAACAATGAAGTTTGACAAACAACGTAATTATGTATTTGTAAGAAAAAGGAACGAAAAGGAAAGTAAAGGAAAACGTGACGGATGGGCATGGACAATATTTTAATATTAGAAAACCAAACCCCACCTTTCTTGTAATTTCACATTCATACTTCTTTTTCTATTGTGTTTGCTTCTTCCCTAAAAAAATGTAACATGCATTTTGTCACCAACTTTTATTTTTTTCAATTCGCACAATCAAACATAACTTCAATTGTTTTTAGTTAGGGGTGTCAATTCGTGTTTACGGGTCGTGTTCGTGTCGTGTTTGGATATTCTGATGACACGTTTAAGTACGACACTAACACGACCCGTTTAAATTTGAAACGATTAATTGAAACACGAACACGACCCATTTAATAAACGGGTAACACGACACGACCCGTTTGACACGATTAATAAAAAAAATCAATTATACGATAACCGTATATAACACGACCCGTTTAGCAACCCGACCCGTTTAGCAACCCGACCATAAATATTAGTTAATACCATTAATTAAAATCTAACATCATCCAACAATATAATTAATTATATAAATAAATATTAATAATTTATATTTAATTGATATAATATATACTTACTATATATAATTATTAACTTATTTATATATGCCTAATAAAATATAATAAAACAAACGGGTTACGCGGGTCAGAAACGGGTTATGCGGGTTGACCCATGTACAACACGTTTATTTCGTGTCATAAACGTGTTGACCCGTTTATGACCCGAACCCGTTTAACCCCCAACCCAAACCCGTAAAAATGCGGGTCGTGTCGTGTCAAAAATTGACACCCCTATTTTTAGTTGCAATCATTCTAAATTTAACAGAAGATAAACATTTTTTTCAGGGAAATAAAGGAATTACTAAATATCTTATCATTGACATAAAATATTATTTATGTGTTCGAGCTAATTCTCTCATTTTGAGATACCGTTTTAAGTCAATTTAGATCCAAAGCTTTTAACAATTATAAATTGAAAATAAATTTTGTAATATGTTCTTGTTCAATATTGGATCACCTATATTAACTCATAACCATACCTTGATTACAAATGTCTAACATTGGTTAGTGTTAAGTAAGAAGTTAAGTATCCTACTTTCAGTAACCAATTAAGGTTGACTTGAGTGGTAAGGGTTTCAGTCGTTTAAATTAGAGATTTCGAGTTTGAATTCTAGTGTATGCAAATACTTTAATTAGCAGAGGGGTCACCTAAACGATACCTAATCAACTTCAAAACGAGTTATCGGGCATATTTACCAAAAAAAAGTATCCTACCTTCCGTAATGTAAAAAAAAAAAATATAGATAAAAATTTGGCTCTTGATTTTATTAAATTTCCTCAACAAATTCTTGAACTTCAATTTAGCTCTAATTAGCCCTTACACTTGTAATTTTTGGATAATCTGACCTTTCACTAGCAAAATTGTTACGCATACATCTCATATTTTATGTAATATGATGTGTCAACCATAAACGATGTCGATCAGAAATCGACGGATGTTACTTTTCGGACTCCATTGACACCTTATGAAAAATCAAAGTCACTGAATTCCGGATGAAGTACGGTCGGAAGGCTGAAACTTAAAGATATCTATCATGAAATTTATGAATACTATATCATCCACGTTTTTTCTCTCTGTTTATCTAGCCCATTAACCGTGATTGGAAGATATATGGGATAGAATTGTTAATGATGACTAAAATAATAAAAAATTTACAAGCAAAGAGGCCAACAATAATGGGCTAATTGAAAAAGAAGGGCTTAATGAAAAACAAATTAGGCAGGTCTTGGGTTAAAATATTTTCCCCTAGAGTAATTGGTGAGGTATGAAAGCATTTATAAATTTAAGAAAATGAAAAAACCGTATATTTGATGAGCACTCAACTAAACAATAAATAAGATAAAATGGTGAATGGACCCCTCTTAAGTATAAGTAGAGTCCAAGAAAGAACAATCAAATGGGGAAACAGGTAAAAAACCAAATTCCTTTTTCTTTGTTCTAATCCCATCTCACTAACCCCTATAAATACTTTTATTATATCTTCATCCTCTTCATCTTCATAGCTAAAAACAAATTCACAGAGATGAGGCCTGCAGGAACCAATTCTACTGCTACATCAGCTGCAGAATTCAGGCATTGGAATTCTCCAATTCCATTTCTCTTTGGAGGGTTGGCTGTCATGTTAGGATTAATCGCCATGGCACTGCTGATTCTTGCTTGTTCTTATAAGAAACCAAACACAGCACAAGAAGAAACCGGGGAAGAAACAGAGGATACTGATGAGAATAAAAATGTGGAGCTGAGGCTGAGGTTGGAGATGGAGATGGAACCAAAGATTGTAGTAATAATGGCTGGTGATCATAATCCTACTTACTTTGCTAAGCCTTCTGCTTCTCATTGCACTTGTCAAATTCACCATCTTTGATCATTCTTCTCTTCTAAATTCTTTACTCTACTCTATTTCGGCTTTCTTCTCCTTCCTCATCACTATTTTTTTTTTTAGTTTAGCCTTTTTTGTTGGTTTTGAATTGCCGGATTTCTGTAAATTAATTAATGAGAACTCAATCAAGGAAAAAAAAATCCTTAATCATCCATCATCTTCTTCTTCCTAGTATTCATTGTTTCATCCAAAAAGTTACTTTGAAAAAAAAAAAAGAAAAGAAATTGTTACTATCAAAGTTTGCTAAAGGTTTTTTGCTGATAAATCTTGTAATTGTTGTAATGTTAAATTATAAACTTAATAAATGATTGATGTTGGTCTAACGTGACCTCTCAAATTGAGTATCAACTTACATATGTGCCGATAAGGAGCTGAAGAAATGTGTTAATTATATGTTATTTAGAGAGGAATACGAAGAAAGAGAATTAGTTGAATTGGGTAAAAGTAATTTGAATGTTATTGGAGATGGGTGATGCACAGTTGAAGAAATTGTTTTAAACTATATATAAAAAAATTGTTGGATTTGGTAAAAAGAATTTTGCAACAACTTTTTTTTCCTCCAAAAATCTTATTTTGCAGCAAGATTTTAAACTTTTTGTAATATCTATATCGATGGCAAAAAAACCAAATCTTATTGTTAAATACATATCATCATAATTTTACAGCAGCATATAATAACTATTTTGTTGTTGCCAAAATTTATTTTTGTCAAATTTTGTATTTTTTTATAGTGATATAGATTCCCGAATTTGTTGTCAGCAACTTTACCCCTCAATTTAGATTTCGCGTCACCTAAACTCGGTTAAATTGCACCTCGTAACTCCTTTTGTCCTACATATATTTTACGTGTCAAAACAAGTATATTTCTTAAAGCAATACATACTTTTGAAAAATTCTAAAATCATAATCATATGTTTTAAAAAAATTATGATTTTAATACGTTTAATGAAATTATGTAATGTTAATGAAGAACAGTCCATGCAAGATAGAAATTTTAAATCTAATGTGAGTAATGTTAAAATAGAATAATCATGTATTTAATGCATTGAAAAAGTTACAAATGAGCTTTAGATGCAGTTTGGCTTTAGTTATTAAATCCTTTGTTGTTTTTGTGCCCGTTTGAGAGGGCTTTCCCAATAGGAAAAGGAGCTTTGGAGCAAAAAAAAAAAAGGCCGGGAAAACTCAGCAACAGTGTTTGGTAAAAAGAAAAATGGGAAAGTTAAAAAAACGGAAAAGAGGTTTTGTGACTTTCCTCAAAAGCTTGAAATTATAACTTTCATTAAAAGCCAGAAATACGAAAAGGAATCTCCTTTCATAACCTCTTTTGTATAGTTGATGTTTTGGCTTTCCACGCCTATGAGCTCCCATTTCTCTGAAAAATATAGTAAGAAATAATTTCTTCAGAATGAATTAATCATTCTATGAATGACGTGTTAATTGGAAAACCATTAGGACTAATTCAAGAGGAAAAACACTTTTTTTTTTTTTTATGGGTGACATTATCTGAATGAATGTGTACAAATATTTTATTTGGGGGCACAATGAGTCACATCCTATGGTCTTTACGGGAACAGCAGTTTTAATGATTTAACAGCCTGGTGGTATACTAATTACAAAAGATTAGGCTTAATTTTGACCTCTAAGAACAGGACACAATTTAGTGCGATCCTGCCTATGGAGTCCTTAGTGGTGGACTGTGACATAATTTTTCCAAAGTCGTCACGTTAACAAATTTAAAAAATAACTAAATTTATTGTCTCTACACTAAAACTTAGCATATAATTTAAAATTCCTTAAAAAAAATTTAATAACACAATTATTTTACTAAACCTTATTATTACATTGGATAAATATATATATAATTAAGAAACATTAATTATTAAGTTCCTCTTACTTTTAAAATGTCATTTTTTTTAAACAAAACTCTGCTAATTTGGATGAAGGGAGAGTCTATTCTAGACTTTAGAGGATTAGTTTATTTTTTTTGTGTTGATTAGCCGCAATACTTTGTTATGATTAATGGTATTTATGTTTGTTCTTCACTTATAATTTTTGATCATATATATATCTTACCTCATTCAGTCAAAAGGGCAAAAAAAAAAAAAAAAAAAAAAAAAACTTACTCCAACCTCATGAAGTAAATCACACGATTATAAATACGTTAACTTTGCATAAAAGGATTTAGTATCTTTAAATTTATTTAAAAAAGAAAAGAATGAATGAATGGGAACCGTAGAAAATTATGAACACAAAATTATTAATTAATTGAGGTAACTTGTAGCCTCAGCCAGACTTTGGGTCATCAATTATCCGAAAGAGTCATCAAATGGGTCTTCAAGTACAATTTTTTCTTCGATTATTGATTTTGGCCAACTATCTTTGACAAAATTAGGAGAAAATTGTTTCTTCCAGTAACTTATTTTATTAATAATTATTGGATTAGGATAAAAAAAAAAAAAGATGTGGCCACTCGAAATTGTAATTTTTTTAATTTCTAGTTACTGTTACTGTTACTGTCCGGAGACTGAGAAATATAAAAAATTGTGGAATTTTAATAGACAAAATTAAGTTGTAAAAACTATTGGTTAATTTTATATGTTAAATAATACAAGTGCTTTTCTACATCATCAAGTGGAAATGATCTCTAATCAAAATACATTTAATTGTTAATCATTAATTTCTCTAAAGTTGATTGAGATTGATGCTACTGGTCTATTAATTTTACCCATTCACCCATATGTTTTTCAAAACCATTTTTGAATCCTGAATGTACGTTTATCTATGTGCGTATTCAATTTTACAATCAATTTCATACATGTCAATCTTATCATTTCACAGAATTAATATTTTTAAGTTATTTCCGGTATTATTTTACTTCAGAATTTCGTTTCAATGATATTAATTCACTTTCATTTATTAATAAAATCCATTTAAATATAATAGAGAAATGAAAAAAATATTAAGACACAAGAAAATGAAAATATATTAAGAAATTAACAAGGACAGGTATAAACTAAAAAAGGTATAGACATGAATTTAGTTGGTAATTACAAATTTTTTCTAGCAAATTGATTTTAGAAACCGGTTAAAAAGTTTCATTGGCAATATACTTTGAAGATCGTATTACTAATAAAACTTCTACAATATCCAAAATAAAGTCTTTGCTAATCAATTGCTTTTTTTTTTTTTAATTTTATTGTTATATAAGATATCTATGTCTATTCGATTTGATTCGAAGAGTAAATATTCTTGTTTATAAATAAAATTGATAAAGAAAAATTAATGAATGTATGTAGTCCTACAACAATATCAATTGAAGGAGATACATACGCATCAAAATGAATTAAATTAGGATTCCTTTTAATTTTTCTTTTTCGGGGGAAGAAAATATAGAAAACTAGTATTTAAAGAAGAATTATTTTCCACTTTCCACATGATTAAAAAAAGTAAACAACTTTCCATCAAAGAAAAATTAAGGAAGCAAGTTGTCAAGAATATATGTATGTATAGATCTTAGATTATAATTAAGAAAAGTTGCAAGTAATTAATTAGATTCCATGCAAAAGATATTCTTTGGTTTGTATGTGTTAGGTTAATTTTGTGCACTTAATGAATTCTTTGTAATCTTAATTATATGATTTTGTTAAGTAAAGCAAAGCATCTTGTAATAATAGGTTAGAATTTATTATATGTTTTGACATAGATATTATATGTATGTATAAAAAAACTTTGTAAGGTCAATTAACATTAAGTATGCATAACATTCTGCATCTCTTAGCCCTTCAAGTGAATCAACAGCCAAAAGTAGTAGTAATTACCTTTGATCACTTATTCTTCATATATAGAGACATATTCCAATTTATACTTAATCATTCTCATGCAGGATATCTATTCTTCTAATCACAAACATCTTTTTACAGTATATATATATGAGTAACCATAAATATGACTTCATATGGAAATATACAGTTCGTATATATGAATGTTAAATTAATTTAACACGAACAATAAGCTAGTTACTCAATCCTCCACTTTGGAGATATATTTTAAAAGGAATTGTGTTCAAAAAATAAGCTATATGATTTGATGGATTTGCAAAATTGGGTTCGTAGTTTAAAAACTTGATAAACTCGAACATGCTTTTTGCTTTTTTAATAAAATTAGTCTACCATCTATAATACACAGCGACGAAATTGGAGCAATTTTCTAGAGGCCTCATATTATATTGAAATTTATGAATAAAAAATTATTTTTATATAATAAAATATTTATGAGAATTTAAAAATATTTAAAAAAAATACAAAAAAAAAAAGTCATATTGCAAGAACTTACTATAAATTCTTTAATTTGTGGTACTGGTCCAGCCACTAAAAAAGATAATTATTTATATAGAATAAAAACTTTTAATGATTTGATATATGAAATCAATTGAAATAATTAATTCAATGGGTGATAATTGATAAGCAAATAGAAATTTTTTGATTTGAAAATATTTTAGACACCAAATAATAATGCTTGTAGATATTTAACGAGTAAATTAAATTTAATGAAATTATAAACTAATTTAATTAAAGAATAGATTCAATTTTAAAAAATTAAGAAATAAAAAGCTGTAATTGTTGGATGTTGGGATGAATTTAACCCTATAAAGAAAGAGAGGGCTATGTTATGTAAGATTTAATTATTACTCTACTAGGATTTAGGAATCATATAAACATAACATAGGTGGCAAAATTAGTAATTTTAATACTTTTTTACAAATTTCATACATAGTCATAAGGCAACAATATCTTAAAAAGAAGCAAAGAGGAGAGCTATATGCAGCAACACGCCCGTTGCCCAATCTTTTCGTTTTAGTTCACTTGATAGCAAATGACACCGTTTTGCTATAAAAAAAAATTAAATAAAAAAAAAAAAGGGTATTATGATGCTATCTTTGATAGCAGCAGGGATGAGCATAGTGGGTCGCCGTCGGCATGTACTGCGGACCCCGCTGTGCTCCTTCAACTTCACCCCTGACAATAATATATTATCCTAAAACTAATTTTATCTTTCGAATTTTCAGTTTGAATTTTTACATTGGTTAATAAAACTACAATAAACTTTGATAACGAAACATTTAAATTTTGAAAAAGAGCATGTATTTTTTTAAATTAGTAATGCGGAAAAAATTACAAAAAGTAAAAAAAAGCCATGAAATGTTAAAATTTTGATGAAAAATTATTAATTAATGTAGGTGAATTATTGATGTGCTAAATGGTAAAAATATTAAGTTTTACACAATAATTATATTAACGGTGTAAACCATGAGTTTTTGACTTAATCTCTTTGTAAAATTCAACGCTTTTTTCTTTTATGGTTGATGTGTTATACATTTTTGTTAAGTTATTGCAAATGATAAAAATTAGTAAGTCATCTTAATGCATAAACTAATTAGACGAAAATAAATTAAGAAAAATATATATATTCAACGCATAAATAAAAAGGGTCATAGCTTACTTTCATAATACGCAACAATGCTTCGACTTCCCATGAAAAAAAAAAACAATGCTTGCACTCAATCTTTTGGTTCTTAGTTAATTATAAATTTTGCTAAATATTATTTATCTAAATACATTTTCTATCTAAAATAAAAAATTGTACAATTGATGACAATATGAAAATTGATGAAAGGAAAAAATAATAATAAGTGATCCTTGAAGGCTTGAAAGATTGGCTTTGTTGTTGTTAGGCAAAAGTGCAAAAGCCACTCAAAACTGGTCCAAATTAGAAAGGCAACTTTTTTTTTATTTGTATATATATATATATTTTGGTGGAAAGTGGGAGGCATACATATATGGTTGAAGATACTTGTCCCCGTATGCATTGTGACACTGGGTAGGAAACGTATCCCCTCTCTCTATATGAAGGCCAAGGGACCCTTTAGCTTAACTGTTTCTATGTGCTATTTGTTGACGAAAAGTAGTAAATATGAGTTTTGGTGAATATTTGTTTTTTTTTTTTTTTTTTGTTTCTAGAACAGCTAACAGTAGTTGTTTGATAATTTTAACTAAACACTAAGAATCCACTGTTTGAAGCATAAAAGGAAAAACCAGTTGTTAAAAGGAAAATCAAACACCCACTGTAATTCAATTGAATCGCAAGAAATAAAATTATAAGTAACAATTAATCAAAAAAAAAAAAAAGTTATATGTAACAAGTACATTTGTTCAGGGGGACTGTGACCAATCCGGTTAGGTCAATAAGAAAAAATATATTAGGCTTCGTCATTTTTATTTTACATTTAGCCTGACCCGAGCCAAGCCCCAAAGAGCCCACAAAATTTAGGGCATTTTAGGAAAACACGCCCATTTCAAAGAATCCTTCCAAAAATACATAAATATGAGATTTTCTCCAAAAATACCTCCAAATTTTGACTAATTTCTAAAATACTCCTTTTTATCATTATTAAAATACGCCTATTTATAGAATAAAACAACAAAAAAATCCCAAACTACCTTATTCCCTTACCCATACGATTTCCTCTTATTCTCTTTTGTTTTTTGTAATTTAAATGTTATTTTTTCATTTATTACTAAAAACCGTTCACTTTTTCGACATTGCGCTTTAGTAAGTTTTTTTTTTTTAATCTTCGAAGCGAGATCTATATTATATATTTTTTCTGATCGATTATCAGGGAAGTATCAAAAAGTATCAACCATGGTTTTCAGACCCGGACCGGTCATCGAACCGGTGAAGGGATGGATTCATGGATTTTGGATTAAACCGGAATCGAACCGGATTTAATAAATATATTAAAATATTAATATATTTTTATTTTTATTTTTATAATTTATGAAAATTTGAATATTTTTATTATAATTCTTTAAGTTTAAGCATTTCAAAGACAATATAGTAACTAAAAAAACTCAATTTATGAAATATAATTTTTATAGTTACAATTAAATATCAATTTAATTTAAAATAATTTAAAAATACAAACTATATTTTATTTTAATTAAAAACACTTAAAAATAATAAATTAAATTTTATATTTAAATATTTTTTTTAAAAAAAAAGTATGGTCGAACCGGAAAACCGGTCCGGTTTACGGTTTTTCGGTTCGACCACCCGGTCCGACCAAGCATTGACTGGTTATTGATCAAAATGAAAACCGGATAGAAACCGACGGGTCTGACCTCCGGTTCCGGTCGAACTCAGTCCGACCTGCCGGTCCGGTCCGGTTTTCACAACTATGGTATCAACAAACAGATATTGATAAAAATTACTTTATCTGTATTTTTTTCTATTGTTAGCTTTTATTTAGCCTTCATAACAATAAAAATAATCAGTTTAATTGATCATTCAATATAGATAAAACATATAGAATGAATATATAACACACATCACAAAAAAATAAAAAATGTATCAAAAAAGTATTAGAACTAATACAAAACATGTAGAATGAATGTATAACACACAATACACATAAAGTATCATCAAAAGTATCACAAAATGTATCGCAAAATGTATCGCAAAATGTATTGGAGTTGATATATGTATCAAAACATGTAACATGATACTTTCGATATTTTTTTTATACATTTTTTATACTTTCCTGATAATCGGAAAAAAAATAAAAAAAATATGTATATATGGATTTCGTTTAGAAGAGGAAAAAAATGATAAAAACATTCTAAGGTAGCATTTCGAAAAACTCATAAAATAAAATCCCAAGTTTTTGATAATTATCCCAAATTTTGTCACTAAAAAGTTAGAAACCATCGTGGAAGTATCACCAAAATACCCACCGCATGTAATTATGCATTTACAACTTGAGAAGACTCTTAAAGTAACTATAATGTCTATCTAATTTAACATGCATTTCATTCACCACAATTTTTTTCTACTATTATTATAAGAAAGGCAAGAAAGAAAAGATGGAAAATGTGTTTTTGTATAATAAAATAAGAAACCAAGATGGAAAAGTCATTCAAATTATGTAAATAAATAAATATATAAAGACGAAAAGTGAGTTTGAAAATGGAAATGGTATCATTTATTGGGTGGGTGGATGTGGCGGACAGAAGACGAATTACTTGCCCACTTATTTAGCTTCGATTTTTCCTCTTTTTTTTTTTTTTTAAAAAAAAAAAAGGAAAATTTGAGAATATTATAAAATTTTAAAGAAAATTTTTAAAATTTTTTTAAGGGTATAATAAAATTTTAAGGAAAATTTTAGAATACTCCTAGTGTATAAAACTCTTTAAAAATACAATAGTAAAAAGCAGTTGTTATATGTATTTTTAGAGTGTAATAAAAAATATAAACCTCTTTTTCGAGACTATAAGATTTCTCGAAGTTGTATGTACTGAAATAATACAGTGTCCTTGAAAGGTATTATTTTATCATCAGTTGTAAGATAAAATGTGATTCAATTCACTCACCATATTAAATTTCAAAAGTTAATTTATTATTTCAACTCTTAAAATTACCAATTTAGTCTATCATTTATTCAGTTTTAAGCGAACTACTCATTGTAATGAATCACATTCAGAGACTACTAGTCACATGTGTTATAGGCACACTAACTCTATCCATAAGCCATAGAATCTTCAACATGAACTATCAGGGTTCCACGATGTCCAACACAAATCTTCAATTTCACAATTCCAAAACTGATTTCCCCTTCATATTTATACTCCACCCCGCCTCTATTTTGTGCATGAGAAAAAAGTGACAAAGACAATGCCCTTTTTTTTTAATTTGTATATGATTTTCGGCAATTAACAAAACAATCATATCCGAATTTTGTAAAATGAAAGATATAAGATTATTAGGGTTCATTATGTGATACTTTATTTTTTCCCTCTAATATCGGGAAGAAATCTTTCCAGTGCATTATATTTTTTGACTATGTTAATCACCATCATACACGTCATATTAATGCAATGATGTCATCCATTATAGAGACCGTTATACTCAAAATTGTATAGATGATGGACTGAATTGATAATTTTGAAAGTTGTTGGGCAAAATTTACCTTTAAAGAATAGTTTATAGTTTAGGAGCGGATTTAGCTTAATGCCATCAATTTATCGACCTTGTGTACAAACATAGTGTTGCACCTCCACTTTTCGTGTAATTTCATCTCTTTAGTTTGTTAGAGTCATTCGAATAATAATAGCTAAGCTAGTCTAAGGGTGAAGGGTTAGCCATTAATGGTTGGAACAGGATTGAATTTGAAGTAATTAAAGTAGTAAAATATGTGTTTTTTTATGGAAAACAATTGCAAGGAAAACGTTTTATTTTCCCCACATCCGCGGTTGTTATTCTGTTTCTGTTTCTTCTTTCAGTTCGGTAATTTCATATTTTCATTCCATTATACTCGGTCTAATCTCTTCGACTCTTCTCACTGATTTCGATTACTCAGTGTCCATGGTTCACTGATGCCTTCAAATTGTGTTGGGTCCATCTCTATGGTTGACTTCTTAATTCTATCCATTTCGGAGGGAAAAACACCCTAATTTTGAGGTAATTTTTTTTTTATTTTACAAGAACATTGACGTTTGATGCTCTATTTTCTTTTGAATTTGTGATTTTTTCTTTGTAATTACCATGCACTATTGGTATTTGTGGTATTTGTTTAAATTAATTTGAAATTTTGTACCCTTGCCCTCCAATTCATGGTGCTAGAATTTTGTGGATGATGCTTATTCTGAATCTTTTCTCGGTGCAAATAGAAATTCACAATTCCATTAAACATCTCTTTTTCCAATGCATTACTTAGATTTCTGTTTTGAAATTGTTATTAGAATCATCGCTTCTGGTTTTCCATTTTTAATGATTTCAGTTTTGATATATTGTAATGAGAAATGCATTAGATATGTTTCTTTACCCGTCTTTCTGCTGATATATTGTATAAGCTTGATCAAGTTTAATTGTGTTTGACTTTGACATTGAGAGAGCAGAGGAAGTATACTTTTTTCGGTTTTGCTTCTCGTTTACTTTCATAATCATTAATTATAGGTGTGAAATTCCAAGGTGATGATTAATTAAGTAGCAATATGAAAATGAAGATGTCACAATGTTATAACTTTTAAAAAAAGATGTTTCAATTTTCTTTAATGTATTATTAGTTGCGGAGCTGGAATAAAATACTGTAGAAATATCATAGGTTTCATTTGATATTACCCATGAGACCATCGGTGTTCAACTTTTGAGTTTAATATCTATATTGAACTCCAACACTGATTTACTTTCTGCATTCACCAAAATTAAATAATCCTTATTGTTTAATAATTAATTACAATAATATATGAAAAAAGAAACAAATTATTTCACTCACTGCAATTCCTTTTAGGTTATTTTTGTTTTGTACTGGAAATTATTAGTACAAGTTGGGGGATAAAATGACTCGATAACAATTAAAAGTGTAATTTCTATATTTATTTTATTTTCTTACTTATTCTAGTTGCCGATAAACATATATAATGTGAGATTATCTTGTGTTATAGCAAGAATTAATTATGGATGAACCTGTCTTCACAGCTCCGCCCATGATGAAGAAATTTCTATTTTACCTTCTGTGAGCGGACGACTTGAAAGGAGGGACGCGGCGAAGCGAACCGGGGAAGGTTTTCGAAAATGGGTTTCGCACGATATTTGGGGAAAACGGATTTTATTTATCTTGAGTTAGGAAAATCGTTTCTTCATTTTGAAATTCTTTTTGTAGAAAACGTTTTTTTGATTTATTACTTAAAGACCTCGAAACCTAAATTTTGAGATCAGTGACAGAATCGTCACCCGGATCAGCTCATCCGGGAAATTCCGGTACAGCTCCCTACCGAGCGCAGACTATTGTACCTAATCCAGAGATTCAGGATTCGGGCAACTTACCTACTCAACCTCGAGCTTGTATTCGATTTATGATTTATATTGCCATATTTATTCACTTTATTATCTTCTCTCTACCCAATTCGTTATTTTATTAGCCCGTGCTCAAGCAAATAAAAGAATTAAATTGCGGAAAAATAAATCATACACATGGTTAAACAAAAGAATAATAGAGGCCGCTTATACAACCAAATTGAATAAAAAGGAGAAAACTCTCGTCCTCACATTTACAATCGCGTAAATACACGATGATCTAAAAATTACAACTGCCTAATTTACACGGAAATCTATTAAATACAGCCAAAATAATAAAAAATGAATGCTGTAAAACAGAATGGTTAGCACAGTTTATATTACACATACAGTTAGGACTCAAGTAGGACAGAATTGGGGATTTAGGAAACGGGAGCATGCATTTAGGGGGTAACCGGGTCGACTCGACCGGTCGGACTGGTTAGACCTGGAAAATAGTTTTGAAACGCCCTGTAATTTTTGTGCTGGAAAATCAATTTTTGGAAAACAATTAGCTTGGTTATATGCAAATTTTCACTTTTGTGGGTCTGTTATCCCGGAACTCAGGGTTCCGTTCGTATGGGTTTTCCTAATTTTTACAAACATCTATGGCCTAAAAAGCAGTAAACACACCAAAAACAGATTGAATCCGAAAACAGCATCGCACAACGACGTCTGTATGGGTCGTCCCGTGATTTTGTCTTTTCCGGGAATTTGCAGCCGCGCTGGGGAAAAATAAAGCCGGGTGTAAATGCCAGAATTTCTCCAGACTTAAAAAAAATGTGTATCGTGCCACGACTGTAATTACAGTCATAGGACTACATTACAGTCGTACGACTGTAATTGCGGAGCAGGTACAGCAGTTCATACCTTGTAACATAAAAAATTGGGGCTGATTTTCAGAGCAATTAATGCTCCATTTTTGCAGTAAGAAACCAAAAAATAAAATAGAAAAAGAAGGGAGAAAAAGGGCTTTTTGGTTCTGAAATTGGGGGGAAGTTTAGAGAGAGAATTTGAGAAAAAGGAGAGAAAAAGAAACCCCAAACTCAAGCCATCTTTTTCTTCTCTTTTTCTTTTGATTCTTTAGTGTTTTAAGTTTAAAATCTATTAGAAATCATAGGTTAACAACTAGACACTTCAAACTTAATCAATTTCGGACTTTAAACTCTCTAAATCCTTTACATTTTGAAGATTTTTTGGACTTGGTTTTGGGAACCTTAACACAAGGAAAAAGAAGCAATTTGGAGGTGATTGGGGCGTTTTCAGCGGTCATTCCTATGTGGATCAGCGCCAAAGAGGTAAATACACCTCAAAACTTCATTTTGTTGCTTTTTCTGGGTGATTTGGTGTGTTTTGGTGTGTAAGAACTTAAATTTCGAACCTGCTATTTTTGGAAATCAAGAACAGCCGTACGACTGTTCTTATGGTGAAGAACAGTAGTACGACTGTAATTACAGTCGTACGAGTATTCTTGATTTTCCACTCCTCTTAACTTCATTTAAATAAAATTTTGGCGATTTTCTGCATCTAGACGATTTACAGTCGCATGACTGTAATCCTTGTCCAGGGGCAGAATTTTCATTTTAATCCATGAAAATTCCCAAAAATCATAAAAATTCGGAAAAATCAGAAAATCATCAAAATGAATTTTGTTATATGCATTCACGACCTCCGATTTAATTTTTCATATTGTTGCATTTAGAACAATACGACGACGGAGACCCAATTCTCCCGAAAACCAACCCACCTCGCATGTTAAATTAAAGTAAACCGGAAAATAAATGTTTTCAAAAATGGTTTTCTCACAAAACCAAAATACAGGGACGTTTCAAAATGTTTTCCAGGTCTAATCGGACCGGCTAGCCGAGCCGACCCGGTTATCCCCCTAAATGCATGTTCCAGAATTCTAATTTCCCAATTCTGTCATGTTTGAGTCCTATTTGTGGTGTGCTATAAACTGTGCTAACCGTCTGTTTTGTAGCCTTTAATTTCTTTTATTTTTATTTTTAATGTAATTAATAGATTCATCTGTATATTTTAGGCGATTGTATTTTTTAGATCATCGAGTATTTTAGGCGTTTGTAAGGTGAGGTTGAGAGTTTTTATTTTTATTCAATCGGGTTGTAATAATTTAATTATTTACTACTTTATTTTTATTTATCTGTATATACGCTGCATGCTTTTTATTAATAAAAGTGAACTTTAGAATTATAAAATACCATCAAAGAAAATTGGCCAATTTTATTTTGATTAGACACGAAATAGGGGGACTTGTCCGGACCTAGATCTCTGGATAGTGTAGCGGCATTCCGTTCGGTTCAGCTACACTGAAATTTTCCGGTTGAGCTGAGCCGGGTGGCGACTCCTACACTATTTATCGAGACTTAGGTCTTGGTTCTTTTATGAAATAATATAATTTTGTAAAAATGAATTTTATTATAAAAACCCTATGCGAGGGAGGGTTGCCCGATCTTGAGGTTCCCTTCCGAGAGAGTGCGCATTCCATCGAAAACGTAGTCCGCGCATAGTGGCGACTCCGCTGGGGATTTCTTACAAAAATTTTTCTTAAAAACTTAAAAGAATTTGACAAGCCTTGAAAAGTGTCTAATCAAAATAAGGTGGATGATTCTTGTATGGTATTTTATTTTGCATTCTTTAGTTAGACATTTTTGCATTAGGTTAGGTATCCCATTCGCCTATGTTCCTCTTGGTCTTAGGGGCACGGATATGAAACATCACTCATAGCCTTATACGAACCCATTCGTTCGGACCCTTTGAGTGGGGAGAAGTGAGGAGTATATTTTGCTATGGGAGCTTTGATTTTAACCCGACTTGGACCAAACTCATGTAGGCAGGACCGAACTCATATAGGCAACCTCAGTTGGATTCCCTTAGGATACCAAAATAAATTGTATGAATAATATAAATCGCGCCTTCATCATCCCCAGTTGATGATCGAAGAGAACCCCACCTAGGACTCGATTAGAATTTTCAAAGACTGACCACGTTTGGACAAATAAGGTTGGAATAATAGGCTTCGTGTGCTATGTTTTTCTCGCCATCCCGTGACATACGATCATCGCCATTTACATGCACATGACATACCATACATAAAGCATTTGTGTGATAATTAACCCACGTCTTTATGCATCCACTTGCATTTTAATTTCGTGTGCGAAAACATTAAATCATTCGTGTGCCATTCATACTAACCGTTTCCTTTTACAGCTATAACATTATATTTGTGTGTTAATATTTTCATAAAACATACACTACATCATTATGTATGTCATGCATCCTCACCACATTTTTGTGCAGCCATTTGCATCTTTGTGTGACATAAACATTCATGTCATTTCATCTCATTTAAATTAGGGACATTCCAAAGATGCCCATCACGATCATATCATTTCATAACATATCGGGAGTCCCAAAACTACCCGTATTCTGCCGATGCACCGGATTGCATGCGGCCATTCCATCAAATCATCTCATTCAATAGAGACCATAATGGTCCTAGGTATATTTCCATGTGACGATTTACACGAGGCATTTCATGACACCATACTCATTTATCATAAATATCATGTGACATCGTGGTCCAGATCGGATCACTTCATGACATTATCACATTATTCAAGGCGCTCCCCGAGTGCCAGTTTAGTACGTATGTAGGGGCATTTCATAACATCACCAAATCACGCAATGTGTTCCCCGAACACCGAACCTCTGTCCGTGTCCCTGTTACATGTGACTTTCTCATAACATCATTTCATATCATATGCTTCAAAAGCATTAAAACTCTGTCCATGGGGCGTCCCCTATGCAACCATTTCATGTCATCTCATAGACCTACAAAGCGTCGAAATTCTGTCTATGTGTTGGCACACATGTGACCATTTCGCAAAATTCACTAGGTGCCACAAAGGCGCCGAACCCTGGTCCGTGTGACGGTCCACACGTGATCTTTTGCATTGCATTGGGCGTTCTTGGAATGTCTGGAAAAGAAAATAGGATAATAAGTACAAATAATTTTCTCATCATTTCATGCACCACATCATTCCATTCATTCATTATAAGGACTTTGAATGTCTCACTCTTCATGGCACCATTCCATTCACTCATGTCCCTAAACATCTCCCATATGATGTCGAATAGAACAAACTGGAGCGACCTTGGACAAGATCTCAAGCTTTGAGGGCTGTTGGGGAACCAAGAGCAGTAGAACCAGAAAGTGAATCCGACTCAGGGGAAGAAGTTAAGATGGCTAATCCGACTCCACGCCTCGCTGATGCTTTAAAGGATTTCCTTAGATCATAGGATTTCCGTGATATGCTCAAGGAGGAAATGCGAGCTGTAGTGAGAGAAGCAGGGGAAACTGGTGGTAGTGGAACTGGAAAGGAGAAAGAGGCCGAATCGTCTCAGCAGGGTGGTGATGCCTCGGTTAGTTTAGAGAAGCTGTAAGAAATTGAGGTAGCTATGGAAAGAAAGATGAAGGCGAAGTATTCTTAGCTAGATGAAGTTGTGGCCTAGCTGAAGAAAGGGGCCAGTGTCAGTTCTGAATCCAAGAAGTTGGTTAATATAGATGCCATGATCAGCAAAGGCATCAAGACTTTTCCCATTGGCTTTCAAGTGCCAAAGGTTCCTTCTTATAAGGGAATGAGTTCACCAGAGGCCCATGTAAATCTTTACGCCTGGGTCATGCTGACGGCGGGTGCCACTAAGCAACAACTTATCAACCTCTTCCCGACTACACTTGAGGGAGGAGCATTGGGCTCATACAATTCCCTGTCAGAGGAAGAGCAGTCAGATTGGGAGGCTCTATCGGTGGCCTTTATCAAATATTACAGCTTCAACACCAAGATACAAGTGAAGCTGTATGATCTGGAATGAATCAAACAAAAGCCCAATGTGCCCTTCAATGAATATTATCAACAATGGATGAACAAGATGATCCTTCTAAAAGACCACCCTGATGAAGATGAATTAATACAAAAGCTGATTGACGGCAGTAGGGACATCTTCAAGAGCAATATGAAGTTCCATCCGTTTAGTGAGCTTAGTGAAGTATATAGCATGGCTATGAAAATTAAGCAAGATGAGGAAGAGAAGGCAGTAAGCCATAAAGGTGGTAGAAGTTCAGGCTCTAGCTCTGGGTATAGGTCGACAGCTGTGGCCGGGTCTAGTGGCAGTTCTGATTCAGGTTCTAGAGGAAAAGAGGGGCAGTCTTCAGAGGTGAAGCAAGTTGAGGTTACCGCAATAACCCAGCAGCAAAGCAATCCGAGCAGGAATCTAGGAGGACAGGGTATATCCCCTTGGACTCTCCCATTGGTCAAAATCTTTGCAAAGTGTAGAAATGGAGGCTTGTTGCAGTCCCTAAGGCCATTTGAAAAGCCCGCTGATGCGGATAAAGATAATTTCTGTATGTACCATGTTGTGATTAGCCACAGAACCAACAATTGCTACAATCTAAGGGATTCAATTCAAAAGTTAATTGATGAGGGGAAATTACAGGAGCCACCTAAGTCCAGCACGAAGACTAACCTGTTGCCGGTGTTTGAGAAACGGGTTAATATGGTGCATTCGGGATTGCCGGCTAATTTTATCTTTGCTCAAGTCCTTCAAGCAAATCCTGCTATTCAGTCTGTGGTAGTTGGTGAGGCCGAGGTAGAATCAGAATATGAGGGGCAGGCAGAGCTGAAAGAAATCAAGCCGATAAGCCTGAATGACCTTGATTCGGAAGATGAATATGAAGAGTTTGACGGGGACGAGATAGTTAAGCCTCTGGCCATCGAAAAGCTGAAAATTCAAGAAGTCCAGAATATGACCCGGAGTGGTAGGGTTTATCAACTGGCAACCCAAGTGAAATACAAGGCTTTGATGATTGGATCAGGTAGTACATCAACACAGGAAAGAGTTGGGAAGAAGACCTGGTTATTTCTCAGTTGAAGAAAACCCCTGCCTAAGCAAGTTTGTGGCATCTGCTTCTGACCTCCAAGGAGCATAGGGTGGCCCTAGTAAAGAAGTTATTAGAAATTGAAGTTTCCCCCATTCCATCGTTGGAAGCCTTGTGCTATTTGTTAGATAAGATACATTCTGGGTCTCCTGACATTATTTTCTCTGAAAAAGATCTGCCCAGCGAGGGAAAAGCTCACAATAAGGCCCTCTACATCAGAGCCCATGTGATGGACAAAATATGCCATGTGTGACGGTTGACAATGGGCTGGCGCTGAACATATATTCGTTGAAAATGCTACAATGTTTGGCTCTGAATGAAGATGCTTTGAAGAAGTCCTCCACAGTAATCTGGGCATATGACGACTCCAAAAGAACTGTAATTGGGACTTTTAAGACTGAAGTGGAGGTTGGGCCAGTCAAGTCAATGGTCATTTTCACTGTGATAGACATCCCGGTCACTTTCTCCCTATTGTTGGGAAGACCATGGTTCCACCCATTAGGAGGTGTCCCTTCTACCTTGCATCAGAAAATAAAGTTCCCGATAAATGGAGAGATTGTGACTATTGAGGCGGATGCCCAATCCATAATTGCTGCTGTAAATGAAGGAGTTGTATCATTTGGTGGGTTTCAAATCGCCATGGTCAGGGAAGAGGAAACCACAGATGCTCCAATGGTCATTTATGAAAACTATATGCCGGAGTGGCTGTCTAGGTATTTGCACAAGCAAAATTTTATTCTGGGCATGGGACTTGGAATCAACCTACAAGGGGTGCCTAAGTTTAACATTGACTCGGGAAAGCCAAAGCAGTTCGGGTTAGGGTATACAGAGGAAGCATCTGACCAGAAGAACCTGAGAAGGGGCAACAACGGCAAGCTTATGATGAAACCATTCATGAAGGCAGGAGAAGGGCTATACAAGGGACAGGCTGAATTAGTAAGGGTCAGGAACATTGAATACCTCGGCTTTGAAATATTTTCTGATGTCGTAGACTTTGAGAAAGCTGGGAAGAACCAATAGCCCCCATGGTGGTGGAAGAGGTAGCTGCTAAGTCTGTTGTTCTACAAGGTGAATCACCCGAGGTGATAGCAAAAGAAGTAAAGGTGGCCGAAGAGAAAAATGAAGAAAAAACTTGTCATGAAGCTGTAGAAGTAATTTTAGGTGCATTAACTGCAGCTCTGAGCAAGGCATTCGGGAAGTCCAAAGAAGGGTTTGGTGAAGAGCTGATGGCCAAGGTAAACTTGGATTCTGTGGTTGCTGAGATAGCTAAGATTATGGAAAAGGCTAAGGCACAGATGACTGAAGTTGGAAAGACCGCTGTCACTGATGAAAAAGAGGCTAAACGTGAAACGGATTTGGACTGACCGGAATAATGTCGGAAATGTCCCGGATGACCCAAATGTGTGTGACAATTCTTGGTACGAAGCCCGTAAGGAATTCCAGTGAGTATTTAAGAAAATCGAAAAAAAGAATGAAAAATAAGCAAATAAGCCAATCTGGTGACTACGGTCGCTTGACTGTAGTGCCTACAGCAGCGTGATTGTACTATAGTCGCGTGGCTGTAGTACATTATAGTCGCGCGACTGTAATCATCAGATTTCCTTTTTTACCGAAAATCAGCATTTAATTCGATCTTTTTAAACAAAATAAGCTAATCTGGTCACTACAGTCGCGTGACTGTACTACAAGCGCATGATTGTAGCCATTATAGTCGCGCGATTGTAATCACCAGACTTCCTTTTTTACCAAAAATCAGCATTTAATTCCGATTTTTAACCAAAACAGGAGATATAAAAAACTTGTATTCGAGATTAGGGTTAACAGAACAGAAGAGAGGCAGAAAATTAGAGAATTAGGAGAGAGAAACACACAATAACACAGATTTCTAGACTTTTTCTAGGGTTTTTAAGAAAAATAAAAGGGTTTGATCTAAAAGTAACTTAAAAAGCTTCTACGAAACACATAAAAACCATTGTAAGGTGTTGTTAAATCATCATCACTCACTCAATCTTTCTTGGGGTTCTGTTCGGGCTTCGGAGATCGTGCATTTTTCGGGTCGTTCGTGACTGCAAGATGCTTTTCTGCATCTGAATCCATCCTTGGTGATCCAAACACTGGAACACAGACCAGGTAACATTCTAAGAGGCCTTAAAAACCCATTTTTGTTCATTCTGGGTGTTGTTAATTGATGTATTTTCGAACTTTTTATGATTCTAGGAGTGGTTTTGATTGCAGCTGCCTCGATTAAGATCACAGTCGCCCGCCTGTAATCTACAGTCGTGCGACTGTGACCTATAGTCGCCCGACTGTAATCTCTAGGGCAGAAGCTCCGAATGCCCCAAAATCGGCTGATAACGCTTCCGTTTTTTGATTAAATGTGTTCTTTATGTTTATTATCGGCCCAATGACATCCCTATGTGCTTAGATTCTTGGTTTTTTTGATTTTTGATTGATGGATGTAATTTCAAGTTTGGTGATTTTTGAGGGATTAGGGATTTCCGGATTTGATTCAATCTATTTCGAATCCATTTTATTGATTTTAATATATTTCCAGAAATCCCGGACCCCCCAAAATCATTAAATTTGCAAAGCGGTTTTAAAAAACGAGAAAAGAATATTGGAATCAATTTTGGAGCATTACAGTCGCGCGACTGTAATCTACAGCCGTGCAGCTATAAGCTACAGTCACACAACTGTAGTTGTGGCAGAATTACAGTTTTACCCTTTTGGGCCCTAAACTTGTAATTTTGCATCTTTTTCCTATTCAAAACTGAATTTGGTGTGTTTACATTTTTTTGGACCCTAGATGGATATTTAACTTAGGCCCGGAGGCGAACGGGACCCCTGGGTCCTGGGATATCCGACTCGCTAAAGTTGGAAAATGCATGTAAATGAGCTAAATGGTTTTCAAAATTGGTTTTTCATCCATAAAACCTACAGGGAGTTTCAAAAAACTGTTTTTCAGGTCTAACCAGACCGACTGGTCGGGTCGACCCGATTACCCCCTATGCATGATCCCGTTTCCTAAAATACCCCTATTCTGTCCTATATGAGTATTTAGTGTGATTTATTTACTTGTGTTAACCGTATTTGGATGCAGCTTTTATTTTTACTTTATTTTTATTTTTGAATATATTTTATAGATTAAATCGTGTATCTAGGCGATTGTAATTTTTTAGATCATCGTATATTATAGGCGGTTGTAATGGTGAGAATGAGAGCTTTTTCTTTTTTATGGGTTGTATAATTTGGCCTCTGATTTACTTTTCCGCACTTTTATTTTTCCGCACTTTATTTTAATATTTATATTTATGTCATTTGTATGAGCATCGATTAATGATTAAAAGAAAATGAAATGAGTAGAATTAAATGAATGCAACATTACATTATGAAATAATAATTAAAAATAAGTGAGGATTAGTAGATTTGTTGCCCAAACCCTGAATCTCTGAATTAGGTACCGCGTCTACACTTGGTAGGGAGCTGTACCGGAACTTCCCGGAGGAACTGATCCAGGTGGCGACTCTGTATATAATTTCGAAATTTAGGTTTCGAGATCTTTAAGTTCAAATTGGGATTTTCTAAAAAAACCTATTTTTTCAAAATTCACACTTACAATTAAGTTTTCTACAAAAGGGTTTTTCCAATAAAATGAAAGATTTTCTTAAGAAAGATTAAAGACCTGTTTTCAAACCACATCACCACACTTCAAAAAGAAAATCCCCGATTCCCGCTTCACCACATGTCCCGTAAAAAAGTCGTCCGCTCACAGTATGTGTCGACTACAGGGACTTGAATAAAGCATGCCTAAAGGATAATTCCCTTTGCCTCACATTGATGTCTTGGTTGACAGTGCAGTAAAAGCGGTGATGTATTCCTTCATGGATAGGTTTTCAGGGTACAGCCAGATCCTGATGGATGTGATAGATAAAGTGAAGACGTCATTCATCATAGAGTGGGGTACCTTCTGCTACAGAGTAATGCCCTTTGGACTGAAGAACGCTGGAGCCACATACTAGATGGCTGTCACAACTTTACTGCACGATATAATCCACAAAGAAGTCGAAGTGTATGTCGATGATATGCTTGTCAGGAGGAACACCCTGTTATCCTGCATAGATTTCTTACAAGCATTTGAGAATATAACTTGCGACTCAACCCGAAGAAGTGCATATTCGGAGTTACATCAGGGAAGCTATTGGGTTATGTGGTCAGCCAGAGAGGAATAGAAATAGACCCAAATAAAATCAAAGCTATTCGAGAAATGCCAACTCCAAAAACAGAAAAGGAAGTCCGGTCATTCTTGGGCTCCTTACAGTACTTCAGCCGCTTCATAGCACGGTTGACTTCCACCTGTGAGCCGATTTTCAAGCTATTAAAGAAAGATTAGCCGATTGTGTGGGACGACAGATGTCAGTTGGTATTCGAGAAAATCAAGGCTTATCTGGTAAATCCGCCAGTTCTGAGTCTGCCAATTCCAGGAAAGCCTTTGATCTTATATTTTGCCATTGAAGATTCCTCTATAGGGGCAATGTTGGCAAAAGAACAAGATGGTAGGAAGGAGTTCCCCATTTACTACCTCGGCAACAAGCTGCTGGAGTATGAAACCAAGTACACACTGGTAGGGAAGGCGTGTGTGGCAATGATCTGGCTAACCAAGAAGTTGCGCCATTATTTCTAGTCGTACAAAGTTTAAGCCATGGCCAAGGTGGACCCGATAAAGTATTTGTACGAAGCACCAGTGTTGGTTGGGAAATTATCCAGGTGGCTTTAACTCTTATTGGAGTTCGACATTGAGTACATCACCAAGAAGACCTTCAAAGGGCGAGCCGTAGTAGAATTTCTAGCAAATCAGCCGCTGGAATCGGATTACACGGAGAATTTGGAGTTCCTGGATGAACAGCTTACCGTGGTAGAAGTAAAAAGATGGGTGATGTGCTTCGATGGTTCCGTGAACAGAAAAGGTGCTGGAATGGGAATACTCATAGCAACACCAGACGGTGAAATTATTCCTTTGTCGAAGAGATTGAATTTTCCCATAACCAACAACGGAGCAAAGTATGAAGTATGCTTATTTGGGATGGTAGCTCTATTGACACTAGGGGCGAATGATTTCTTGATTGTAGGAGATTCACTTTTGGTGATTAGGCAAGCACAAGGTGTATGGGAGCTGAAAGAAGAAGCCTTACGGCCCTACTTAGAGCTGCTACAGTACAGGATAGAGCTTTTTCGGCAATATGAATTTAGACATATCCCCAGAGAAAAGAATAAGATGGCTGATGCACTAGCAACACTGTCTTCTATATAGGAAAATCCAGAAGAAACTCAAGTACAGCCACTGGTTATAGCAACTTCCAAACAACCCTGCTTTGAAGTGCACGAAGTAATGGAGTTGACGCTGAAGAAAAGCCATGGGTCATCGATATTTACCAGTATGTGAAGGAAGGAAAATATCCAGAAGGAGCCAGTACTGCTGATAAGGTGTCATTGAGGAAGCTAGCCAATCAGTTCAGAATCTTTGAGGATAAACTATACAAGAGAACGGCAAATGGTGTTCTTTTAAGGTGCCTGACAGAGCAAGAGGCAGAAATAGTGATGCAGCAAGTACACGCAGGGTCCTGCGGGCCACATATGAAAGGACTCACTATGGCCAGGAAGATAATGAGATAGGGGTATTTCTGGATGACTATGCAGGCTGATTGTATAAGAAAAGTAAAGAGATGTCACGAGTGTCAGATCTATGCTGACATCATTCATCTTCCACCACTCAAGCTGCAGAATCTGGTGTCTCCTTGGCTTCTGCTTGGGGGATAGATATGATCAGTGAAATTCATCCTGCAGAGTCTAATGGACACAGATTCATTGTGGTTGCTATTAACTACTTTTCAAATTAGGTGGAGGCAGAATCCTTCGCTATTGTAATAGCCAAGCAGATGGTCAAATTCATCCAAAAGAACATCTTTGCTTGATATGGAATTCCCTATTATATAGTGACTGACAACGGAGTGCAGTTTCAAGGGGCAACAGCTGAGCTGCTTGTAGAACATGGCATTAAGCACCATAAGTCTTCTCCAGACAAACCCCAAGCTAACGGTGCAGTGGAAGCAGCTAATAAGGTGAGAAGAAGATTTTATCGAAAATGGTAACCACTCTTTGGGTTATAGAACCAGTGTCAGAACACCAATAGGGGAGACTCCATATGCCTTGGTGTATGGTATGGCAGTAGTGCTACTAGTAGAAATAGAGCTCAAATAACTCAGGGTTGCCTTGGAAGCCCAGTTACTAGAGATTAAGTGGATTCAAGCCAGATACGAGCAGTTGGCAGCGCTAGATGAAAAACGACTGAAAGCACTGGATCATCTACAGATGTACCAATGCAGAATGGCCAGAGCCTATAATCGGAATGTGAAGTACCCTAAGTAGCAGTTGAAAGCAGGGGATTTGGTTTTAAAGCAATTAAGGCCTTCGAATGTCGATGTTCGAGGGAAGTTCAGACCCAACTGGGAAGGGCCTTATGTTGTGAAGAAAGTCCTATCAAAGGGTGGTGTCAGCATCATTGACATAGATGGAAATGAGTTCACCAATCCTATCAATCAAGACCGCTTAAAGCTTTATCATACTTAAAAAAACAAGAAGAAGAAAGTCTGGGAGGTTGAAAACTCAAAAAGAGCGGCCTAGACAAAAGTTAAGACACGAGAGAAAATGATTAGTCGGAAAATCTGAAAGGAATGACTGGTGACGGATTCTAGCTCTGTGTGAAATGTATGCCATCCGGGGAACCAATCTTTTCAAATGTACTCATTTTGATTTCATCAATAAAGTGAAATGTTTGTTTAAATATACCTGTGTGGTTATGTAAATACATAAACAAAGTTATCTTGCTTAAACATCCATTTAAGGAAAGCGCTTTGCATTTAACTGGTTAAATATATCACGTTATTTAACAATGAAAATGTATTAAATACATACAATCTGAAATCTTTTATCGTCCTCCAAATCTAATTCATCTTTCCAAAGAGCGATAGTGATTGTCTAAGAACTTGCCTTTTCAATCGGTCTTTATTAAAAAAAAAAAAGCTCGCTGGGGTGAAAACCGAAAAGGCACCCCAGGTAAAAATTAGAGTAGCTCGCTGGGGTGAACACCGAAAAGGTGCCCCAGGCAAAAATTAGAGCAGCTCGCTGGGGTGAAAACCAAAAAGACGCCTCAGGTAAAAGTTAGAGTAGCTCGCTGGGCTGAAAACCCATACTAGGCAACCTAGGCAAAATTTAGAGCACATCCAGATTCATAAATTACAGAGGTGAAAAGCAAAGTCTCTTCGTCATCTCCCCAGCATGATTCTCCACATTACTCTCTAGCAGGAAAGTTACAAAAGACACTACGAACCTTTCCTCAGCAGTCATCTATTATCCCCAGCGGCCTTCATATATCTTCAACAAGCAGAAGCTTCGTGCAAAGAGCGTCTTCCACCAGCATTAAACAAATAATAAGACATGCATCATTTAGGATCCACGTGCATATGCATCATCATGCATATGTACACAACATACACAGAGCATTCATCCCCAGCTAGTCTTCATTCTTGATCAAAGGGGCAAAAATTTTTATTCAAAATATCTCGATCAAGGGATGAAGACTCGCGATTTCAAATGCAGGAATTCATCATCACTATTTCAGGCACGGACAAATCTCCAGCAGATCCGCCTCAGGTAATATAGACCCGGTATCGGCCCAGATTGGCTTCATTCCACTTCCCCAGCAGATCCGCCTCGGGTAATGTAAACCCGGTATCGGCGCAGATCGGCTTCATCTTCAAATCCACGGCAAACTTCGCCTCAGGCAACATAGACCCGGTATCGGCTAATTTCACCATCAACTTCGCCTTGGGTAACATAGACCTGTATCAGCTAATTTCACCATTAACTTCGCCTCGGGTAACATAGACCCGGTATCGGCTAATTTCACCATCAACTTCGCCCCGGGTAACATTGACCCGGTATCGGCTAATTTCACCATCAACTTCGCCTCGGGTAACATTGACCCGGTATCGGCTAATTTCACCATCAAGTTCACCTCGGGTAACATAGACCCGGTATCAGCTAATTTCAACATCAACTTCGCCTCGGGTAACCTGGACCTGGTATCGGCTAATTTCATCATCAACTTCGCCTTGGGTAACCTAGACCCAGTATCGGCCAATTTCATCATCAACATCGCCTCGGGTAACCTAGACCCGGTATCGGCTAATTTCATCATCAACTTCGCCTCGGGTAACATAAACCTGGTATCGGCTTATTTCATCTGCAGCATCGCCTTGGGTAACCTAGACCCGGTATCGGCTTATTTCATTTCCAGTCAACTTAGTGCATCATCACGATAGTGAGATTTCAGCAACTCAACTGCACGTTTTCTTTCCTGTGTCTACGGCGCTTCCATCCGCACTCTTAAATTCATCACCTCAGGTATTCTAGACCTGGAGTTGTGTGTCGAATTTGATCACGCGAGGGGCAGCTGTAAGCGCCAGAATTTTTCCAGACTTAAAAAAAAGTGTGTCATGCCATGACTGTAATTACAGTCATGGGACTGCATTATAGTCATACAACTGTACGACTGTAATTGTAGAGCAGGTATAGCAGCCCATACCTTGTGACATAAAAAATTGGGGCTGATTTTCAGAGTAATTAATGCTCCGTTTTTGCAGTAAGAAACCAGAAAATAAAAGAGAAAAAGAAGGGAGAAAATGGGCTTTTTGGTTCTGAAATTGGGGGGAAGTTTAGAGAGAGAAATTGAGAGAGAATTGGAGAAAAAGGAGAGAAAAAAATGTTGGATATGCCCTAGTCCCAAGGCATTGGACCTTGTATTTGTATTGTACATATATTGGATTTATGTATTATACACATTTTGTGTCATTAATAAAGGCATTAATTCATTTATTATATATATCTTGTGAAATATCTTAAATAAAGTATCCAATGGACATATCCATATCCATGATGACAAGTGTCATGCACTTAGCAGTAAGACCATGGATAGGGAAAACGATATGACCATAAAGAGATCCGTAGTCTGTTCCAGTCATGGGAATGAATGAAACTAGAGTGTCTTACTGGTCATTGGACATGGGATGTCAACCAAGTTAATGGGTACATGCAAAAGGGGCATGGTATTGGATAGATCCATTAACGAGAAATCCACACGGTATAGTATCACAAGTGATTCTCGTGTAGTGCTTGTATAGATCCCTTGACCTGACCATATGATGGTGTTGCATGCGAGGTCGCATACTTAGTGGTACGCCTAACGGGCCTGTAATAGGGTGCCAAGTATGGGTACTTTCAGGTATGTCACTTAGCATGGCAATGCTATGGATATGCAGAAGGGATTTGTCACTCAGTAGTCCACTGAGAAGATATCACCGTCGTCTTGATGAATATGACTGATAAGAGTGCGGGCACACACAAACAAGTTGGAACTTGTTTGTGAGCATCAGTACATTCGGGATCAAGTTAATTTTCGGATACAAAAAAGGGTGATCAATCCGTGCCTCTGTGTTGGACACCGATATCAATGACATGGGATATACAAGTTCAAACTACAGGGTTATGATTACACTTGGACTGCCATCTCCATATTAATTGGGAGCTGCAGTGGCTTGCGAGAGCCTGCCTGCAGTCTGTGAGCCATATGCCCACTGCCAACATAAAGATGGGCCTATGGGATCGTACACATTGAGCATCTAAACAAGGACTTAAGGAATCACCTATATACTTGGAGTATACACAACGGAGAGAAAGAATTATATTAATTATATTATAAAGATCAATTGGATTGATCATAATAATAAAATTAATATTTGATTGGCCTTCTCATAATTAATTAGATTAATTTATGAGATTATTTCCTAGGTGGAAATATTTCACATGTATAGGTTTAATTAATTCCATGGTTTAATTAATTAATGAAATTGATTTTAATTTAATTGTATCAAATATATATTATTTGGAATAATATGTTAAAGGTACAAGTTAAATAAAATTAGGTTTGATAATTAATTGGACCTGGCAAATTAATATTGGAATGGGTTGTAAAAGGAGAAAAGCCCACATGAGACAAGGAAGAAAATTGGGCCGAAATCTCAAGGAGAATTTCGGTCCACCCTAGGTAAAATACCTAGGCATTTTCGGCCAAGGGATGTGCATCACATCCTAGCTGAAATCTTGCCCCTCTCTCCAAGGTTTTCCGATTTCCAACCCTAGCATGGGTCGAGTTCCATAGGCATTCGTGTAAGTGAACGAGGAGGGAATCTATATTGATTTCTGCAGCCATCTCTAGAAGAGATAATCTTGGTAAGAGTTTAATCTCTTCTTGATAAAATTTTGATTTTGCAATTTTCTTCTCAATTGCTCCTGAGCACGGATTTGAGAAAATTATTGCTATCTTCTGCATTTATTCGGATGATTTCTGGTGAAAATCCCTACAAAAGAAATCCCAAACTCAAGCCATCTTTTTCTCCTCTTTTTCTTTTGATTCTTCAGTGTTTAAGTTTAAAATCTAATAGAAATCATAGGTTAATAACTGGACACTTCAAACTCAATCAATTTCGGACTTTAAACTCTTTAAATCCTTGACATTTTGGAGATTTTTGGAACTTGGTTTTGTGAACCTTAAAATAAGGAAAGAGAAGCAATTTGGAGGTAATTGGGGCGTTTCCAGCGGTCATTCCTATAGTGGATCAGCACCAAAGAGGTAAATACACCTCAAACCTTCATTTTGTTGCTTTTTCTGGGTGATTTGGTGTGTTTTGGTGTATAAGAACTTCATTTTCGAACCCGCTGTTTCTGGAAATCAAGAAGAGCCATACGACTATTCTTGTGGTGAAGAACAGTCATACGACTGTAATTATAGTCGTACGACTGTTCTTGATTTCCCGCTCCTCTTAATTTCATTTAAATAAAATTTTGGCGATTTTCTGCATCTAGACGATTTACAGTCGTACAACTGTAATCCTCGTCCAGGGGCAGAATTTTCATTTTAATCCACAAAAATTCCCAAAAATCAAAAAATCATCAAAATGAATTTTGTTATATGCATTCACGACCTTAGATTTAATTTTTCATGTTGTTGCATTTAGAATAATAAACGACGAAAACCCGATTCTCCCAAAAACCGACTCACCTCGCATGTTAAATTAAAGAAAACCGGAAAATAAATGTTTTCAAAAATGGTTTTCTCACAAAACCAAAATACAGGGACGTTTCAAAATGTTTTCCAGGTCTAATCGGACCGACTAGCCGAGCCGATCTTGTTATCCCCCTAAATACATGTTCTCGAATTCTAATTTTCTAATTCTGTCACGTTTGAGTTCTATTTGTGGTGTGCTATAAACTGTGCTAACCGTCTGTTTTGTAGCCTTTAATTTCTTTTATTTTTAATTTTTATGTAATTAATAGATTAATCCGTGTATTTTAGGCAATCGTATTTTTTAGATCATCGTGTATTTTAGGCGTTTGTAAGGTAAGGTTGAGAGTTTTTATTTTTATTCAATCGGGTTGTAATAATTAAATTATTTATTGCTTTATTTTTATTTTATCTGTATGTACACTGCATGCTTTTTATTAATAAAAGTGAGCTTTAGAATTATAAAATACCATCAAAGAACATTGGCCAATTTTATTTTGATTAGACAAGAAATAGGGGACTTGTCCAGACCTAGATCTCTGGATAGTGTAGCAGCATTCCGTCCGGTTCAGGTACACTGAAATTTCCCGGTTGAGTTGAGCCGGGTGGCGACTCCTGCACTGTTTATCGAGACTTAGGTCTCTGTTATTTTATGAAATAATCTAATTTTCTAAAAATAAATTTTATTATAAAAACCCCACGTGAGGGAAGGTTGCCCGATCTCGAGGTTCCGTTCCGAGAGAGTCCGCGTTCCGTCGAAAACATCGTCCGCTCACACCGGACGGCGCTAACCCATGCCGAATGGTTGTAGTACCCGGACCCGAAGTCGGTTTCACGTTTTTGAAAAATCATTATTTTGTTTGTTTTCAGTGTTTCCCAAAGATTTTATAGAGTTCGGGGGTCCATTGATGCTGGACTACATATCCAAATCGGATCGAACAACCCCGAAATCGAAAAATAAAACTCGGGAAAAACCAAAAAACTAGTAGCCGTACGCACAGAAATCTGAAAACCGAGACTAAATTAATGTACGAATATTTTTGGGCCGAAAAATACCATAACAGAATGCATAAAATGAAAAATGGACTGTTTTCAGCCGATCAGGACAAATCGGGAATCTGTTCCTGAAGGACAGAGCCGGGCAGCTCTGTTCATCATGAACATAGCCGTGCGGCTATGTTCATGAAAAACACAACCGTACGGCTATGATGGGTTAAAGCCGTTTTCCGGAAAATGCAAAACAGAGAAAAACACACAAAGAATATAACACAAAAAGGTTTAAGGCCTCTGAGAGTTTACCTTGATGTTGTTCCAGTGTACTAGATATGCAGGAACGGATTAAAAGCTTGGAATTGGTGCTGGAAGCTCAACCGGCTGAAAACCACAACAATCCAAAACAACCCGAAATGGTCCCGAATCGAAGAGCAAAGTTTGTAGAACTTGCCTATAATGTCTTGAGATTGATTTAGGGCTTTAACTTTGGTGTTCTTGATTCACTCTCTTTGTCTCTGGTATTCCCTTTTTCTCTTCTCTTTCTCTGCTCTCTTTTTCTCTTTTCTTGTTTTTTCTCCCTTAAGGTTCCGAAATCCCCCCTTGATATGATTTTTTTCTTTCTTTTTATACTCCCCTCACACATATCATTTCGAACATTAAATAGCCATCTGACTTTCTGATTTTGCGCCCAAAATCTCTTTCTGTCAAGCCAAGTTGTTCAGAACAACTTGGTTTACCCACTAGAGCCGTCCGGCTCTAGTTTAGAGCTGGGGCAAAATTTCAAAAATTGGACGCGCGCTCTAAACCTTAGAAAATCACTCGAGAGACCTTTTCAGGGGTTTCAGATGGCAAATAGCTCAGTTTTCAAGACGTTTGAGATACTTCGGGCAATATTCCGGCTGCTTTCAAGCCCGATTCAAATCCGTCTGCTCTGTAAGTAACACATGAACTCTCTTCAAATCGTGGGACCACAATCAGCTCATGGTCAGCTATGAATCCTAGAACGAGTTTGGTCTTATGATTCGGAGCGCGGTGAGAAAGGATAAGAAAACACACTTGATGCCCCTCATTAGGGGTTCTGGTTCAGTCTCAAACCAACTCGCTGTGGTGGAGTGTGCCCGTGATATCGACTCGCTGTGGTAGAGTGTGCCCGTGATATTTTAATTCTTCTCCGTGTGGTGGAGTACCGAATAAGGCTATCTTCTCCATGTGGTAGAGTGCTCGAACAAAGTTACTTTCTCCATGTGGTGGAGTACCCGAACAAGAATGATTTTCTCCGTGTGGTGGAGCACCCGAACAAAGATACTTTCTCCGTGTGGTGGAGTAGCCGAGCAAGGATGATTTTCTCCGTATGGTGGAGTGGACCGTTGAATTTGGGTCGAAAGTGCCTATTTATTCCTTGATAGATAATTTTGGAAACAAAAATTTTTGCCCTTTCGATCAAGAATAAATATGGCTTGATTATTTTTGCCCCTGGATATCTGCAAGAGCGAGAAATACCCTTCTCGAGATTAAGTTAGAATAAACAAAAATCGAGAAAATCGAGAAAAATGCAGTACTTTGAGAATCAGAGCTGGACAGCCCCGTCTTGGTAAGACAGAGTCAGCGGCTTAAAGATAGAGCTGCCCGGCTCTAACGGGTGGGGGGTGAGAATAAAAGGGGCGTCGGTCCCTTTCATCACATTTTTTCTCTTCTTCTCACTTTTTGCCTGAAAATTTCTCTCTGAAATTCTTCTATCCAAGATAAGGAAAATGCGGAAGGCTATTCTTCCAAACACTCCCATACAACCTTCTCCTCACGTGAGATACGTTTTACTTGAAGGAGAATTCTTTTTACCCACTGAGTCTACAGTAGAGGTGTACGGATTACGGGAGACGGTTCTGTACTGTGGGGTTTAGAGAAATGATCCTGTACCCGTGACTCTGAAGCCGTCTACACACATTATTCAGAATCTGGTTAGTTTTTTCCAAACTCCTCTTTTTCTCCTTTTTTTTGAATTTCTGCAAAATAGATGAAATTAGGTGAAATTACACGAAATTGATGCATGTTTACTATAGATTTTGCCCCTAGGAGACTTAATTGATGATTTAAAGCTGATTAGAATCGATTTTAGGGTGAAAAATTGCAAAAACTAGGTTTGGGAACCAAAGCTGTTGGTTTCCCAAATAGAGTTAGCCAACTCAATGTTAGAACTCAACGGCTCTGTTCTTCGCCCTGCGGCTCTGTCCTTCCCTGAACAGATCCGGCCGGCTGTGGTTAGGGCCGGACTGCTCTGGTCCGACCAAAACTAGATTTCTGAGCTTTAAATTTTATTCTAAATGCTTCCAGTTGATTTATCCATGCAATGCATGGTATAAAAAACTCATAAAACTCCCTGTTTATTGTTGTGCAAACGCGGCCCTGTAACCGGGGGGCCGGTTCCATATCTGACACGCTGGCTTTCCACCAGAAGCTCCCTGGTGAGGTGCGGGAGCTGGTTGACTCGATCGGGCTGGACCAGTTTGTTTGTTTTATGTGTGAGAATACACCCCGGACGAGCACGGTTCCACTGATGGCGCTCCTGGAGAGGTGGGTGGTTTCATTCACACTTTCACTTCCCAATCGGGGAGTTCACCGTCACGCCCGAAGACTTCGTGGCTATCACTAGGCTCTCTTTCGGTGGGCGCTCCATAAAGTTCAATCAGACTCTGGAGCGAAGAGACTTCAGCCCCGACATCATCGCCATGTTGATCGGCCTGACTCCTTTGTGCAAGCTGGTCCAGGGGAGCATACTACGAGATTATTGGCTGAGTAGGCAGGGCAACCTACCCGAGGGTTCTGCATTCTCACCTAAGGATGTGAGACGGTATGCTCAGGCGTTTCTACTGTACGCCTTGAGTACTCTACTTTTCCCTATGGGTCAGAGCGACCTGAACTTTATAATACTCCCCTTATTGATATAGCTAGAGGACTTGGGGAATTTGAACTGGGGACGAGCGGGGCTGGCTCAGCTATATTACAGCCTTGACATTTGCGCCCGCAGGAGGCACCGATAGGTGAAGGGCGCATGGATAGTTCTTCACGTGAGTTACCCCCCCTTTTTTCATACTTTTTCATTATGCAAATCTGGGTGTATGAGTATGCCATTCTCCCTCAGCCTAAATTTGAGATACTGGCTAACGCCGTACTTCCTGATTTCCCTTGGCTGTGGTGGTGGCTGGGCTTCGGTTGGAGCAAGATGGACACCGACCCTTGGATCTGCCACCAACTCTTGGCGAGTACAAGTTTTGAGCAGGTATTACTCTTTTTTTTTTACTGTCGTCTGCTTCCAGGTGATTAAAGAGCCATAGGGGAACGCTGTGTGGTCCCCTGAGCTGATGGATGCTCGGAGGCTGATGCCCAGACGGTTCGTGATGGAGAGCCCCGTCAGCTTCGAGTGGTTCCTTGGGGAGAGGGTCACCGATTGGCATGTCGGTCTCAAGGAGCACACGATCCCGCCTGTACCTCCAATCGGACTGTTCTGGCCGTACCTGCTGCCAGAGGAGGACCACCCAGATTTGTTTGGGCCTGGGTATACAGTTATGGGGGATGACGACGACTACTCCCAGTTCATCAGTATACAGCTTCTTCCTCCCACCGGGACTGCACCGCTAGAGGATGCGCCAGCTGGGGTATACCTTTGTTCTGCTTTCATCCTTTGCTTGTTTGGATTATTCTGCTACTTGCTGACCCCCTTTTTTTAAGCCATCTAAGAGGGGTAAACGTCCTCGTAAATCATCAGGCAGACGTTCCAGCGGCCGTGGGTCTGGAACCGATAGCGACCGGGGAGATGGAGGTTCCTCTGCTCACACGGGCATGCTTGGTGCCGACGCCGAGGTGGGGTACAAAGAGCCCATTCCCTCAGTGGTACTACTGATTGTTCCCCCTGTTGGCCTTATTCTAGGCCATCTGGAGTACCTAGTGGAGCCTTGGGTGATGCTGCATAATGATGCGGGGGAACTTTATCGAGCTGATCACATTAAGGCGCATCCCCCTCCTGCTGCTATTCCTCCTTATGCGTCGCATGTGAGTATCCTTGCCCCTGCTTACTTTCGACCATTCCTGTTGCCACTGGTCTGACCCGTGCACCGTTCTTTGTGCAGATTTCAGTGACACAGGGGATGGCTCTGTGTTAGGCGACTTCTGCTCTTAGGTATCTCTCACTTCGGGATAACGGAGCGATGACGGTAAATACCTACGTCAATATGTATATATGCGTGTATGTATGTTTCCGATGTATGTTTATGTATGATATGATGCCTATGCTGTTTGATTCTGATGCAGGCTACAATTGCCGCTCGTCGGTGTGAGGAGGCCCGTATGAAGGAGGAGATGGAGGAGATGCAGAGGACCATTGTGGACCTCACATTCATGAACAAGACTCTCCGTACTCAGTTGGAAGACTGGGAGGCCGGCCGGCGCGTGTAAGCGCTGGAATTTTACACCATCATAAAAAAAAGGAGAGAAGAGTCGTACGACCGTCCTTACAGTCGTGCGACTGTAATTTAAAAATTATAGTCGTACGACTGTAAAGCCAGAGCAGGTACAGAAATCCATACCCTGCGCCAGCAGAAAAGAGAACGCAGAGGATAAAAAGGAAGAAAAGGAAGAAAAAAAGGGATTTTGGTTTTGGTCTTGGATTTCTGGTAAAAAAGGATTTTGACAGAGAAACAAAAAAGAAAGAGAAGGGAAAGAAAAAAAAAAGAAAAAGAGAGAAAAGGGAGAGGAGAAGAGAAAATCAGGAAGAAAAGAAAGAACTCTTCATCAGAAACCCTTGCATTTGGAGATCCTCGGACCCAAGTTTTCAAGCCCAAACATAAGGAGAAAAGTACGGATTTTAGTAGATTGGAGCGTCACCAGGGGTCAATCCTACGATGGGCACACGCCAAAGAGGTAAACATTCCTTTTCTCCTCTCTCTTTTACAAGCTTCTGGGTGTTGGATGTGATTTTTGTGCATTTTTACCTAATTTTTGTGTTTCTGTCTCTGGAAACCAAGAACTGTCGCACGACTGTTCTTGGATGTGATGAACTTACAATCGTACGAGTGTTCTTGATTTCCAGGCGTTTTCTTTCCAGTTTCGCTTCAAATGAATTTCTGGCAAGATTTTGACTTTGGACTTGTTACAGTCGTACGACTGTAACTTATTTTCCAGAATCAGAATTTGCGTTTTTATCCCCAAAAATTTCCAAAAATCCCTAAAAATTCAGAAAAACCCAAAAATCATCAAAATGAATTTTATTGTGTGCATTCACGACCCTAGATTCAATTTCCAATAAAATTGCATTTAGAACAATGCTAGGATGGAGACCCAGTTCTCCCGAAAACCGACCCACCTCATATGTAAAAAATGCATGTAAACCGAAAAAATTGTTTTCAAAACGATTTTCTCACAAAAACAAAAAATACAGAGCCGTTTCTAAACGTTTTCCAGGTCTAACCGGGCCGGCTAGCCGAGCCAACCCGGTTATCCCCTAAAGTCATGCCCCTAATTCTTGATTTCCCATTCTGTCATGTCTTAGTCCAACTTATGGCGTGTTATATATTGTGCTAACCCTCTGTTTTACAGCCTTTTATTTTTATTTTTGATGTATTTAATAGAATAAATTGTGTATACTAGGCGATTGTATTTTTCTAGATAAATCGTGTATTCTAGGCACTTGTAAAAGTGAGGCTGAGAGTTTTTATCCTCTATTTGATCGGGTTGTAATAATTTAATTATTTACTATTCTACCTTACTTCTATGCAAGCTGTATATCTATTTATTTCAATAAAATTGACTTTAGAATTTGAAATACCATCTATGAACATTGACCAATATTTCTTTTAATTAGATACGAAATAAGGGACTTGTCCGGACCCGAATCTCTGGATAGTGTAGCAGCCGTTTATCCGGTCCAGCTGCATTATAAATTTTCCGGTTGAGCTGAGCCGGGTGGCGACTCTACAATATTCATTGAGACTTAGGTCTCGGTTCTTTTATGCATTAATTCCATTTATTTTCCAAAACTGATTTTCCATTCTCAAAAACCCCCAAGCGAGGGAGGGGCCCGCCCAAGATCGTGGCGCCCCTTCCGAAAGGGAGTCTCGCGTTATGTCGAAAACGTCGTCCGCTCACACCAAGTCTTTGGCGATGGCGTCAGAGCCGAGGGTGAGGAGGATGATGATTTGACTGACGAGGGATAGTCATAGACCTTCTTCTGTAGCTTTTGTAGTTTTATGTTGATGCAGCCCGTCTGTGGGCTTGGATTGGATGTTATTATGTATATCTTTTTTATATGTGACTGTTGACTGGTGTATTATTTTTGCTGACGTTTTATGGAATTTCCTCCCCTTTCTGTTGATCTGTTACTTTTTCCCTGTTGGACTTGCTTTTCTGATGGCATTTTATCTGTTTTTTGTGCCATAGGGAATAGTGATCCGGTTCTTCTTTTTCTGCACTTTTCGAATAGATCAACTTCGCGATCGCCTCAGGGATTGTTAGAGAACATCCCGCTCTTTCAACTGGGCCTTATTGGCACCCTATAGTCTACATTCCATGCGGTTCTATATGAATATGCCCCTAAACCGAACCTTTCTGGTGGCTGCAGCCAGGTTCTGGGATCCGATGGATCATGTTTTCCGATTTTCTGGGCAAGAACTGTGCCCTATGGTGGAGGAATTCGGGGCCATCCTTTTCACTCCCTGTCCACATGAAGTCAGGTTAGATATTCCTGAACCCGATTCGGATAGCCTACAGACACTTCGGAGGTTGCTGGATACGGTACATTTAGACCGTTTGCTTCCTGGTGATGCTGCTCCTAGGAGACTCAACCTGTCCGTTGTCATGGACGTGTGTTCTGTCCTGGATCCCTCTGCCCCTAGTTGGGCTTTTCTGATAAGTCTGCTACTAATGTCCCTCTATCTGTACGAGTCAAGAGACGGGACCTGTGACTTCCGGTTAATCCCCGTGGTGGCCCAGATGGCCAACGGTGCTTCACCCATGGGGGTCACTTTGGCTGAGACCCTAGTTTATATGGATTTCGTCCACTCTGGTCACCCGGTCAAGACCTACGGGTGTCCCTTTTTGCTTCAGGTTTGTTCCCAACTCATGTTTGATATTCTTATTAATCTTGCATTCCACTGATTGGCCGTCTCTTCTGCAGATTTGGCTACTACAGAAGCTGAAGCTCCTGAGTGTTCCTCCACCTCAGCCAAGATACGTTCCGAAATGTTTTTGGGCCCGGCGTATCGAACTTACAGGCTTTGCCACACAGACCACAGAAGAATGGCTCAGTTGGCTGAGAGAAAGGATGGACGCATCCATCCGTTGGATTTCCCCCTGGTGGGAAATTTCGCAGGTGACTACAGAGACTTGGGCAGGAGGTGTGCAGCCCCTCGGACTGTCCAAAGTAACATTTTACTCTCCTACATGATTATGCAGGCAATACAGGCAAGTACAGGGGTTGCCTTGTTCCTTGTGCACGACTAAGTGTGGGGAGTTCACATAACGGTGGCCTTGAAAAGTGTAGCAGTAGTGGATGAACCCTACCCGTTTTGAGGTTTTGAGATATGGGGAGGTGGCCTCGACAGAGACAGATGGTCGTTATAGGGCCTGGCTAGCAGACTTAATGACCTGTCCTACAAGATACGAGCGTGAGATCCTGACCCTGTGATATCTTGGCTTGTAGATTTCTTCCCTATTATGTGGAGTTATTGCTGAATGATATTTATTTTGTTATTTTATTTTACATCCTTACTTTTGCATTGACTGCCCTTGCGGGTTTTCAATCTATTGAACTTTATTTGTATCCTAATTTTGCATGAACAGCCTTTCGGTTTTCAGTCCATCGGATTTTTTTTGAAATATATGATGCATGCGAAACATGGAATGTGCAAAATCATAAATATATATAAGTATGCATAACAAAAATCCAATTTTAGGCAAACTTAAGACATTTAAGCAAACAAAACAAGCATTCATTCATTGATTCATTGGTAATGTTTTAGTACAACGTGTATCAATAATGAAATGAAGCTAAGAACAGAGTTAAAAATGGTATCCATCTCAACCGAACTCGCGACTACCACCAGCTGGTCTTCGCAGATTTTCTCACCGATGGTGCTTACTTCTCTGCCCTGACTTTTGCATGGATCGCCTTTTCGGTTTTCGATCCATCAGACTCTTTTTTTTTTACACGTAGTTCCGTCTGAGCATGTCCTAGTTGACAGGGTTGATGAACTCGTTTCCATCAATATCCGTGATCTTTATGGCTCTTTTAGAGACTACCTTCTTCACCACATACAGACCTTCCCAATTAGGCCTGAATTTCCCCCTCATATCTGTGTTGACCTGTTTCATCTGCTTTAAAACCAAGTCTCTGGCCTTGAACGGACGCTTCTGATGGTGGACTTTGCTATTGTAAGCCCTAGCCATTCTCTGCTGATACATCTGTAAGTGATCCAATGCTTGGAGATGCTTCTCATCAATCAGTGCCAACTATTCGTATCTCGATTGAACCCATTCTGATTCTGGCAATTGCGCTTCCATAACCACCCTTAGCGATTTGATCTCTGTTTCCACTGGCAGTACAGTTTCCATTTTGGAGACTAGGGAGTATGGTGTTTCTCCATTGGGGGTTCTGACACTGGGTCTGTAGCCCCACAAAGCAAATGGCAACATATTGGCCCAATCTTTGTAAGTGACCACCATTTTTGACAGAATCTTCTTGATGGATTTGTTGGCGCTTCTACCGCACCATTGGCTTGTGGGCGGTACGGAGATGAGATGACTTGTGGTGCTCAATCCCCTTATCTTGAAATAACTGTGCTGTAGCTCCTTGAGGCTGCACCCCATTATCAGTGACGACATGATGCGGGATCCTATACCTTGTGAAGATGCTTCTCTTATTAAAATCGTCCATTTTCTTGGATGTAACATGAGCAAACGACTCCGCTTCCACCCACTTCGAGAAGTAGTCAATAGCCACAACTATAAATCGGTGTCCATTCGATGCAGGCGGCCTTATTTCTCCGATGAGATCTATCCCCCAAGTAGCAAATGGCAATGGAGTTAATGATATCTGAAGTTCAAGCGGTGAGAGATGATTGAGGTATCCGTACACTTGATATCTTTTCACCTCTTCCAACGCAGTCTACTTGCAGCGTAAGCCAGAAGTAGCCTTACCTTAATAACTTCTTAGCCAAGGCTCACCCCTTCATATGTGGCCCACAGGTCCCCGCATAGTTTTGCCTCATGACTTCTTTGGCTTCTTTATCCGTTATGCATTTCAGGAGCAAGCCGTTGGCGGTTCTTTTGAAGATCTGACCCTCAAAAAATCTAAACTGTGCTGCTAACCTCCTAAGAGAGATCTTATCTGATTCACTAGCATCATCAGGATATCGCCCGTTCTGGATAAATTGTTGAATATCATGATACCAAGGACGCTCCTTTGTTGTTGCTATAACACTGACTGATAAGTAACAAGGATTCTGTGAAATCTCCACTACTACTGACTGCATAGGGTGCTTCAGGGTTTCCTCCCATATTGACGAGAGTGCGGCTAAAGAGTCCGCCATCTGATTCTCCTCCCTCAGCACGTGCCTGAACTCACACAGCCCGAATGCTTCCACCTTATCCCAAACCAACTGGAGATATGGCCGGAGGGACTCTTCTTTTACCTCTCATTCGCAGATGATCTGGTGAATTACTAGTACTGAATCTATAATTATCAATACTTCATATGCCTCTAATGTGATTAGAGAATCAATTTCGAATAGGCAAGCTTCATACTCCGCCCCATTGTTAGTCACCAGGAATTCAAGGCGTTTAGCTAGGGGAATGATTTCTCCATTAGGTGTGCCAATGATCACTCCTAATCCTACCCTATGCTTGTTTACAGCACCGTCGAAGTACATTATCCACCTGTTCGGTTTTGCTTCTATTACAGCCAGCTGTTCATCAGGGAACTCTAAATTCTCGACATAATCTGACTCAAGAGGTTGGTTGGCCAGAAATTCTACCACAGCCCTTCCTTTGATTGTTTTCTTAGTCATATATTCAATGTCAAATTCAGATAACAGGAGTAGCCATCTTCATAACTTCCCGGCCAATATGGGGGTCTGACATAAATACTTCATTGGGTCAACCTTTACCACTGCCTGAACTTCGTACGATTGGAAGTAATGCCTCAACTTCTTAACTAGCCATACCATAGTAGCACAGGTCTTTTCTATTATCGTGTATCTAACTTCATAGTCGATCAGCTTCTTACTCAAGCAGTAGATTGCGTGCTCTCTTCCATCTTCTTGTTCCTAAACCAACATTGCCCCTACTAAAGCATCTTCGATAGCAAAGTACAGGACCAAAGGCTTATTGGGCATTGGAGGCTTTAGGACTGGTGGATTTATCAAATAAGCTTGACCCTGTCGAAGGCTAACTAGCACTGATCATTCCACTCTGTCGGCTGATTCTTCTTTAGGAGCTTGAAGATTGGCTCACAGATCGTAGTTAACCTTGCAATGAAACGGCTGACATATTGCGGCTGACATATTACAGCGACCCCAGAAATGATCTAACTTCTTTCTCTGTCTTTGGCGCAGGCATGTCACTAATGGCTTTGATTTTATTCGGGTCTATTTCAATTCCCCTCTGACTCACTAGGTGACCGAGGAGCTTTCCAGAGGTCACCTCGAACACACACTTCTTTGGATTGAGGTGGAGGTTGTACTTTTCGACCTTATTCAGGAAACTATCCAAGATAACAGGGTGCTCTTCTCGAGTCATTGAATTGACCAGCATGTCATCCACATAAACTTCAACCTCTCTGTGAATCATGTCATGCAACAGTGTTGTGACAGCCCTCTGGTAGGTGGCTCCGAGATTCTTCAATCCGAAAGGCATAACCCTATAGCAATAAACCCCCCAGTTTGTGATATAGGCTGTCTTCACTTTGTCGACTATGTCCACAAGGATCTGATTATACCCCGAGAACCTGTCCATGAATGAATACATAATGGCCCTGGCGGCACTGTCGATCAAGACATCAATATGTGGCAGTGGGAAATCATCCTTGTGAGAAGCCTTATTCAGATCTCTGTAATCCACGCAGACCCTAACTCTGCCATCCTTTTTAGCAACGAGCACTATGTTGGCCAACCATTTCGGATATTCCATGACTTCTAAAAATTTGGCTTTTATCTGCTTCGCCACTTCCTCCTTGACCTTTTCTGCCCATTCTGGACTGAGTATTCTGAATTTCTGTTTGATGGGTTTCATTTTCGGATCTGTCGGGATTTTGTGTTCTGCGATTTCCTTATCAACCCCGGGCATGTCATTGTAGGACCATGAGAAGGCCTTTACGTGTTTTAAGAGCACATTCATGATTTCTTTTCTCTCTTCAGGCGTGAGGTCTTTTGAGACAGATAAAATTTTTGGATCATCATCTGTTCCTAGATTCATTTCATGTAATGATGCATCATGTATGCTAAAAACATTAAATGAATGTTTGCATGTATGCACAGTTCCGTCTGGAAAAACATCACGCAAGTAAGTGAAATCAGATTTCATTGCATTGAAAGCCTTGTAAGCTGAGTTGTTTACATCAAAAACAGAAAAAACAGATACATCAAAATAATTTGCATCCTCCACATGCGGAGGGTCTTCTCCTATTGCAGCTTCTTCGACCTCCTCAAATAATTCCCCCAGGTCACCCTCAAGGGTCTGTTCTTGGTCAACAGACAGCTCTTCCTCGGCCATCTTTGCCTTCCCCATCATCATTAACCTGGCCAATTCCTTCATAGCCTGATTCATCAACTCCTCTTGAGTTTTTGGCATAGCTGCTTTGCCTGGTTCAGAACCTGTATTGGCTTTCATCAGCACAGCCAGTGCCTTGGTGATGGCCGTGATGGCCTCCACAACTTTCCTACTTTTGGGGCCCATTTTCTCAGATGACTCTCCCTTATTCCTGAACTCAACATTGATTCGACTGACTGCTGTCTCCTGCCTTTCCAGAATTTTTCCCTTGTCATCCTTAGCCTCAACACGGACCATGTTGACAATTGGCTCGACTCCGTACTTCCCAAAATCTACAATATTAGAAAAGATTTCAAATCCAGGGAGTTGACCACCCTCAACTTCTACCGGCTCCAGAGTCCCATCGTACACTTTCTCAGCCGGGCGTACAAACGTGCCAACCAGATTCACGGATCTCCTACTTGGCCCATCTCCGTTCTCACGGTAGCCAAGTCCATGTTGGCGGTACTTCCCTGGTTCTATATCAAACTTGGGGACACCCTGTTGTCTTGCCCCCGGGCCCTTGCCGGGCTCAAATTTCTGCTTGGCGAAGTACTTATATATCCATTCTGTGAACTTTGGTTCGTTGCTATTTTCCTCTGTCACAATAGCCACTTGAAAACCTGTCATTGGCTGCTTCTCAACACTTAGAGAAGCTACTACTGATGGTTCATCCGCCTCTACAATCACCACCTTTCCACTTATTAGGAACTTTACCTTTTGGTGCAAAGTGGAAGGTACACCTCCCAGGGCATAGAACCATGGCCTCCCTAGGAGCAAAGAAAATATAACTGGGATATCAATGGCTGTAAACAACACATTGGACCTAACCTCCCCCATATTGACCTCGACCTTGAAGGTGTCGATCACTGTTCTTCTGCTATCGTTATACGCTCTAATTACTGTACCAGAATTGCAGAGGGCTTCCGTTGCAATGCCCAGATAAGGCAAGACTTTAAGAGGGCAAATGTTGAGGGCTGAGCCATCATCGACCATTACACATGGCACAGTCTTATCCATAATCTGCACCCTCAGATACAGAGCTCTATTGTGATTCACCCCCTCTGATGGCAGGTCAGATACGCCGAAGCTGATCTCTTGGGCCCTGTCAGCCTTCAGATCAATTCCCCTTATCACTGCACAAACTTCATCCGGTGACATCGTGGGAGTTGCCTCCATTTCCATTAGCTGCTTTACTACTACCTCACGGTGTCTCGTGGACTCTATGAGAAGGTGCCAGATGCCAGCCCAGGCTGGCGTTCTCTTCAGTTGCTCAACTATCATATCATCGTCTTTACCCTTTGATCCCTGGGCTATAGTGCTTGATTCTACAGCAGAATGGCTCCTCCTGGGTAGTGCCTGGGGAACTACATTGGCGGGTTGGTAAACCCTACCGCTCTGGGTGATATACATGATGGGGCCATCTTTTGTGACCACTGTCCCCTGTCTCGTCTCCACCGGATACATCAACCTAGGCTCCTTAAAACCAAAATCTTCGTTATGATCCTCTAGATCAATGTTGTTCAGATCAATGGGACCCTGTCCCCTCTGTACCACTGAGGTCTACGCTTTAGTTACCTCTGGCTCTTCCCCCTTTACTTCAGCTGTAACCACTTGAACACTCGGGTTGGCCTGAATTATCTGAGCAAACACACTATTGGCCGGTATACCAGAGTGAACCATATTAACCTGACCCCTAAAATTGGGCAGAGGGTTCTTCTGCACATTCGGCTTTAATGCAGGTTCCACAATCCTCCTTTCAGTGACCAGCCTCTGAATGACCCTTATCAGGCTAGTACACTTATTGGTGCGGTGACCTGTCGTCACATGGTAAGCACAGTAATTTTCCTTGTCAGCTTCAGCAGGGGGAACATAAGGCTTCAGGCTTTGTAATAGACCAGCCTCTCTGCACTTGGCGAAGATACGGCCCAAGGAATCGACCCACGGATTTGTGAGTCTCTGAGGTGTTCTTGTCTGGCCTCTTTGGGCCACAGTCGCCACATCGGCCTCCTTTGCCCGGTCTACTGTTGCTGCCTGGACCGGCTTCGAACTAGACCCTGCGGAGGAGGATGTAGAACCGCTAGCTCTGTACCCCTGTGTATATCCCCGGCTTCCTTGGTAGGTAGTCGAGCCGTGCTTACTCAGCTGTTCTTCTTCAGCATACCTCTCAACTTGTTTTGCAAAATCCACCACATCATTGAAGGAATGGAATCTCTTCAGTTTCATTTTCTCCTTGTAGGGTGGCAAGCTACCATCAACGAGCTTCATAATAAGGGACTCGAGTTTAGGAGCTCCATCCACTAACACATGCACATCCATCCACTTTTTGTAATAGGCCGAGAAGGATTCATTAGGCCTCTGGCGGATCCTCTCTAGATCTTCCAGCGTGGTTTCAACTTGAGTGTTGTAAGCATACTATTTCACAAATGCCTCAGTGTAAGGGGGCAAATAAGGTATCTGAAACTGTAAGCACCGGAATTTTACTTCCAAAAAAAAAGTACAGTCGTACGATTATACCTATAGTCGTACGACTGTAATCAAACTACAGTCGTACGACTGTAGTTCGCGGCAGGTGAGCCAACCCATACCTCAAAAGCTAAAAAAATAGAAGGAAAGGGAGAGGCCGAACAGACAAAAAAAAAAAAGGAAAAGGGAGGGAAAAGAAGAGAGGGAGAAAGAAAAGGAAAAGAAATAAAGAAAGAAGGAACTGATCTTCAAGAAACCCTTGCATTTGGAGATTTTGAATCCAAAAACTCTCAAACCCTAACTCTAAGAGAAAAGTTCAGATTTTAGTAGATTGGAGCGATGCCAGGGGTCAATCCTACGGTGGACGCACACCAAGAGGTAAACACTCCTTTTCCCCTCTCTTTTACAAGCTTTCTGGGTGATTGGTGTGCTTTTTCTGCATTTCTATCCATTTTTCTGTGTTTCTGTTCTGGAAATCAAGAACAGTCGTGCGACTGTTCTTGAGTTTGATGAACAGTCGTACGACTGCATATACAGTCGTACGAGTGTTCTTGATTTCCAGCGTTTTCTTCCCAGTTTTCTTCAAATAAGATTTTGGCGAAATCCTGAGTCTGAAACGCTTACAGTCGCACGACTGTAACGTGGATTCCAGAACTAGAATTTCCCTTTTAATCCCAGAAATTTCCAAAAATCCATAAAAATTTAAGAAACCCCAAAAATCATCAAAATCAATTTTGTTGTGTGCATTCATGACCCTAGATTTATTTCCCAGTAAAATTGCATTTAGAATAATGCCACGACGGAGGCCCAGTTCTCCTGAAAACTGACCCACCTCACATGTAAAAAAATACATGTAAACCGGAAAAATTGTTTTCAAAATGATTTTCCTACAAAACCAAAAATACATGGACGTTTCAAAGTGTTTTCGAGGTCTAACAGGGCCGTCTAGCCGAGCCAACTCGGTTATCCCCTAAATACATGCCCCCAATTCTTGATTTCCCAATTCTGTCACGTTTGAGTCCTATTTATGGCGTGCTATATATTGAGCTAACCCTCTGTTTTGCAGCTTTTATTTTTTATTTTTTGATGTATTTAATAGAATAAATCGTGTATTTTAGGCTATTGTAATTTCTAGATAAACCGTGTATCATAGGCGTTTGTAAAAGTAAGGCTGAGAGTCTTTTTATCTTCTATTCGATCGGGTTGTAATAATTTAATTATTCACTATTTCACTTTAACCTCTATGTGCACTGCATGTTTATTTATTTCAATAAAATTGACTTTAGAATTTGAAATACCATCTTTGAACATTGACCAATATTTATTTTAATTAGACACGAAATAAGGGACTTGTCCGGACCCGAATCTCTAGATAGTGTAGCGGCCGTTCGTCCAGTTCAGCTACATTATAAATTTCCCGGTTGAGCTGAGCCGGGTGGCGACTCTACAATATTCATCGAGACTTAGGTCTCGGTTCTTTTAAGAATTAATTTCATTTATTTTCCAAAACCGAATTTCCATTTATAAAAACCCCACGCGAGGGAGGGGTCCGGCCGAGATCGAGGCGCCCCTTCCGAAAGGGAGTCTCGCGTTCCGTTGAAAACGCATCGTCCGCTCACAGAAACCCAACTGGGAGCGGCTCTCCCCCTTCTGCGAATAAAGTAAACGGATCTGTGCACTTAACAGGCTGATAGTGCACCATCTCCTTCAGCTTTGGCAACAGTGCTTCAAAATCAGAAAATTTCTCCTTGAGGCGCTTTTCAGCGGCCTTCTCAATCGAAGCCTCCCTAGCCCTCTCAAAGGCCTCGTCTTCCTCAGAATGATGGTCGATTTCTTGAGGTGGGATGACCACTCTGCTACTGCCAGGCACATTCCTCTGTGAATTAAGGGCCCCTTGAATGACATTCCCCTCGTTCTCAACTGGGGCCTGGGGATACTGGCCAGTCGGGCCTACAGTGGCAGTCACCACAGTCTGCACCTGCTCCCTGATGGTAGCTTTAAATTGATCAGAATTTAGAAAGGCCGTCATGAATGCATCATATCAAAAGGAGGACTTCCACCATTTCCATCTTGCTCCAAGTCTAAATCTGAACTGACCTTAACCCATTCCACTGTGGCTGATTCGGTCTGAGTTGACTGAACTGATTGACCGGACCTTGATCTAACCCGTTCCAATCATTTTGAAGTTCGACTCCAGACTACACATTCAGCATAAGGTTAGCATCACGAATGAATCTTATGACCCTGGACACAAAGTACCTAGTGGTATGTATGGTACGCTCATGGTCGAATGATGTTTCATGAATGGAAATGATAATGGATGTGGTTTCCTTTGCTTTTATTTCGGACATCCCAAGAATGCCCAAAACTATGCAAAAAAAACAATGCAAACAAACGTCGCGTGCGAACTGTCACACGGACAGAGGTTCGGCGCCTTTAGGGCACTTGACGGATGTTATAAAATGGTCACGTATGTACCGACACACGGACAGAGGTTCGACACTTTGTAGGTCAAAATGAAATGGCGTGAAAAGGTCACGTGGAAATCGTTCCTCGGACAAAGTTCTAATGCTTTTCAGGGCATCCAATATGAAGTGATGTTGCAAACAAGTCACGTGTATGAAGGGACATAGACAGAGGTTCGGCGTTTGTGGAACACCTTACGTGAATTAATAATATTTTGGCATGCTCCTATGTGTGTAAAAGTTCAGCACTCGTGGAGTACCTCGAGTGAGTTACTAACGTCACGAAACAAGTCCGGTGTGGATTGCGACATGCAAGCAAGGTTTCGGTATCATCGTGGCCCCAACACCGAATGGACATGAGATGGAGATGATATGGTGTTATGTTGTCGTGCGACTTGCCACACAACCATACCTAAAATCTTTGAGATTTTCTAGTGAATGATATGATGTAGTGAACGACCGAGTGCGAGTCGTCGCACAGGCGGACCGCGGGTAGTTTTGGGTACCCGATATGGCATGAATTGATTGTGGTAGGCATCCTCAGAATGTCCTTTATTAGATGGAATGGAATAATGGCATGAATGTGTATGTCACACTAAATGCAAGTGGCTGCAGAAAAATATGGTTAGGATGCGTGACATACGAGATGATGTCGTGCATGCTTTATGGAAATGTTGGCACATGAGATGTATATATATGTCCCACGAGTAAAATGTCAGGGCTGCACGAAGACGTGGTTAGTTCAATTGCCATACATATGCATATGTAAGAGATGGCAGCACAAAAACGTGATTAGAAATGGCACTCGAGTGATTATGCATTTCGGATGTTTTATGATAAGTGAAAAAAATAAACATGGAACAAACGTTAGCACACACAAAAATATGCACTCCTTTCCAACCTTATTTCTCCTTTCGATTGGTCTCGCATTCTTCCTAGGTATTGGGTCTCTTTGGCATCAACGGGGGATTCCAAAGGCGCACACTCAAATATTCAATTTTAATTTTATATTTTGGATATCCTAGGGGAAATTGCTAAGCCACTACATATAAGCCAAAGTCTAACCAAGGGTCGTACAGGCTCCCATAGAGAATATACAGTTCCCCACCGTAGAACACGATGTAAGGTCATGGGGTGCTATGAGTGGTTTACCCCGTCGGGGTTCTCCAATCCTCGCGGTAGAGGTAGGCCACCTTCTTGGGTAAATCGAGGCTAATAAGTGTATTTGAGGGGTTGAGAAGAAGAAAATGTCATGATATGCAAAAGTATGAATAAATATGGTATTTATAAATCGATAAATGAATACAAGCGAGGTTATATTTTAGTAGTTGCCTAAGTTACGAAAAACTTTTCAGAAACTTTTAGATTCCCTAGCAGAGTTGCCACTGTGAGTGGACGACCTGAAAGGTCGGACGCAGTGAATTGAACCTAGGAAGGTTTTCTAAAGGAAAATGGATTTTGTTTGTCTTGAGTTAGGAAAATCGTTTGTTCATTTTGAAATTCTTTTTGTAGAAAACGTTTTTTCGATTTATTACTTAACGAAACCTAAATTTCGAGATCACTGACAGAGTCACCACCCGGATCAGCTCATCCGGGAAATTCCGGTACAGCTCCCTACCGAGCACAGACTACTGTACCTAATCTAGAGATTCAGGGTTTGGGAAACTTACCTACTTAACCTCGAGCTTGTATTCGATTTATGATTTATATTACCATATTTATTCAATTTATTGTCTTTTCTCTACCTAATTCGTTTATTTTATTAGTCCGTGCTCCAGCAAATGATAGAATTAAATTGTGGAAAAATAAATCATACACATGGTTAAACAAAAGAATAATAGAGGTCGCTTATACAACCAAATTGAATAAAAAGGAGAAAACTCTCATCCTCGCATTTACAATCGCCTAAATACATGAGGATCTAAAAATTACAACCGCCTAATTTACACGGAAATCTATTAAATACAGCCAAAATAATAAAAAATGAATGCTGCAAAACAGAATGGTTAGCACAGTTTATATTACACACACAGTTAGGACTCAAGTTGGACAGAATTGGGGATTTAGGAAACGGGGGCATGCATTTAGGGGGTAACCCGGTCGAACCGACCTGTCGGATCGGTTAGACCTAGAAAACAGCTTTGAAATGCCCTGTAATTTTTGTGCTGGAAAATCAATTTTTGGAAAACAATTGGCTCAGTTATATGCAAATTTCCACTTTTGTGGGTCTGTTATCCCGGAACTCAGGGTTCCGTTCGTATGGGCATTCCAAATTTTTACAAACATCTAGGGTCTAAAAAGTAGTAAACACACCAAAAACAGATTGAATCCGAAAACAGCATCGCGTAACGACGTCTGTATGGGTCGTTCCACGATTTTGTCTTTTCCGAGAATTTGCAGCCGCGCGGTTGAAAAAAAGAGCCGGGCGGCTGTAGTACCTGGACCCAAAGTCGATTTTGTTGTTTTTCGAAAAATCATTATTTTGTTCGTTTTCAGTGTTTCCAGAAGATTTTGTAGAGTTCGGGGGTCCGCTGATGCTGGACTACGGATCCGAATCGGATCGAAAAACCCCGAAATCGAAAAATAAAACCCGGGAAAAACCAAAAAACTAATACCCGTACGCACAGAAATCTAAAAACCGAGACTAAATTAATGTACAAATATTTTTGGGCTAAAAAATACCACAACAGAATGCATGAAATGAAAAACGGACTGTTTTCAGCCGATCGGCACAAATCAGGAATCTGTCCCTGAAGGACAGAGCCGGGCAGCTTTGGGTACCAGCGCCGACCGGTTCTGTTCATCATGAACATAGCCGTGCGGCTGTGTTCATGAAAAACACAGCCGTACGACTATGATGGGTTGAAGCCCTTTTTCGGAAAATGCAAAACAGAGAAAAACACACAAAGAAGATAATACAAACAGGTTTAAGGCATCTCATAGTTTACTTTGATGTTGTTCCAGTGTACTGGATACGCAGGAACGGATTAAAAGCTTGGAATTGGTGCTGGAAGCTCAACCAGCCGAAAACCGTAACAATCCAAAACAAACCGAAATGGTCCCGAATTGAAGAGCAAAGGTTGTAGAACTTGCCTATAATGTGTTGAGATTGATTTAGGGCTTAAACTTTGGTGTTCTTGATTCACTCTCTTTGTCTCCGGTATTCCGTTTTTCTCTTCTCTTTCTCTGCTCTCTTTTTCTTTCTTTTCTTGTTTTTTCTCCCTTAAGGTTCCAAAATCCCCCCCTTGATAGGATTTTTTTCTCTCTTTTTATACTCCCCTAACACATATCATTTTGAACATTAAATGGTCGTCTGACTTTCTGATTTTGCTCCCAAAATATCTTTCTGTCAAGGCTCTGGTTTAAAAACCAGAGCCGCCCGGTTTTAGCGAGAGCCGGGGCAAAATTTTGAAAATCGGACGCGCTCTCTAAACCCTAGGAAATCACCGGGGAGACCTTTTCGGGGGGTTTTGAAGCGCGGATAGCTCAGTTTTCAAGATGTTTGAGATACTTCGGGCAATATTCCGGTAGCTTTCAAGCCCGATTCCGATCCGTCTGCTCCGTAGGTAACACATGAACTCTCCTCATAGAGGTCGGGAAAACCCATGCTCACACCTTCCACAAACCATTTCTTTTTCTTTTTTTTTTTGTATTGCTTAGAATTTAAATGATCTAACTCATAATGAGCTTATTTACTTTCCTTGCAACATATTAAAAAAGCTCAAGGGTTTCAAGATTTAATTGCATTTCATTTATTTTTAAGTTTAAATGAGATTCATTTAGCATCTTATAGAAGTTAGGGCTTATGATTGTCTATTAAGTGTTAAATGATTTGCTTTTAATTTTAAATGAGATTCACTGAGCATCTTGTGGAAGTTAAGGCTTAATTAAAAGGCAAAGATGTTGGTGTATTTGTGGATAGTGGAAGTTTCATTAATCTTATTTCACCAACTCATCTGTTTGATATTAAAATGAGACGTAAATTAACATGATCATTTCCTAAACCATTGTGAGTGATTTGTAAATAAATAAAATTGTTATCGCTGGATAGGAAGCTCTTGACCTTCACGAGCCATAAAGCATGAACGTCGAACAATGATTATTCTAATACAAATTAAAGAAAAAAAACAAAAATCAATTAATCTCGTTTAGTAGTTGTTAATACTTTGTCTCAAGAATACTTGAATTATGTACCTCCCATTTAGAGAGAGATGCATTAACCACTAGGACATAGATCTTAAAAAAATAAAGAGGAAAAAGATGAAATTGATGACGAAGACAACAAAGAGGAAGATGTCGATGATGCCACATGAGGATGTCATTGTTACAAGGAGGTAACACACTTAGGAATTATATTAATTTATGCGATATAAGCTACTTTTGTTTTGTGTTCTTAATTAATTCTTTTGTTATGATTAATTATATGTTATTATGATTTAAAATTATTATTAATTTTACAGGTATATGTAATTGGGATGAGAAGGAATACAATTTTCATTATGTGATTTATTTTGAAACATGCTTCTTCCATAGCATTATGTTTATTTTTCGTGAAGAATTATGGTTTGAATTTGAAGTGTCGGTAATTTCTATTGAATTTGGGCAAGATTGACTTAGATTTAAAGGAACCACCAAAGTACTAGTTGGCGTTATTAATTAAAAAGAAAAGAAAAAGGCTAGCTCCACCCACGAAGCATAATCCGAGAAATGGGGATTAGTGAGAACTAATTTAACTAATTGGAAGGAAAAAGAGGGCTTCAATCAATAGCTGAGGGCATATTGAGGTAGGATCGAATCCATTTAGTAAAGCCAGTTATGGCTAAGAATTGGAACATTGTTCACCAGGCTAGTCTCTCTTAATTTATGATAGTCGTACCCATTTCTTTTGGATATCAAAACATAGGGCTTTACTTCTTCCTTACATCTTGTCTTGTCATATATGTTTGTTGTACCCACCTCCCGAGCTTACCATAAAAAAATAGTAAAAGTCGTAATATTAAAGTAGAAAGAAAATTAAATAACTCTAAAAAAACCACAAAATTACCCTTGAGCTTGTTGGTTACTATTTTATATTATATTTAGATAGATGGACAAAAAATATAACAATTAAAAATGTGCATAATATATAAAAAATAACAACAAAAAAGGCAAAATATTGAAATATTAATATTAAATATAGTATGTAAATAAAGTTGTAAAAATGAGATAAATAATACACAAATATATATATATATATATATATATATATATATATATATATATATATAGTAAATTCGGTTTGGTTTCGGTATAATCGAAATTTTTCAATAAATTTGACTCCAACCAATTACTGAATTCATAAAAAGAAAACCAAACTAAACTAGAATAGATAAATAATTGATCCAAAAATTTTTTCAGTTCGAATTCGGTTCATTTTTCTGTTATCTCAAAAAAAAAAAAAAAAATCACCTTTAATTAGTCCAGTTGAGTTTAGGTGTAAGTATCTTTGGCATCTTCTCCTTTATGTTTATAATTTAATTTAATTTTTTTTAAAATAATAAATATAGAAAATAAGAAAATTATTTTGTGAGAGAATATTTTCAGCCATGGATGGAAAAAAGACTAGTACGTCATTTTAGGTAAGCAAATGCTCCATCATCCATAACATTCATTTCCCTCCTAATTTCTTCATTAAGGAGTGAAGAACACAGAAATCAGATGCAAAACCATGCAAATCTCTCTTCTTCTGCACATTTAATTCAAGCCAGAGACTGAAATTATGATCATGCATTTGAATTTTTTTTTCAAAATTTCTCCTTTTTTCATCAACTAAACATCATTCTCCGTTTTTTCTTAAACCATATCAAAACCCTTTCCCCCTTAATTTCTCTCCTACTTTCTATTTTCTTCGCACATAATCTATCTCACTTGCAAAATCCTATCTTTATACCTCTTTTTTATGCACTTTTATATACTTCTACTCAGTAGCAAAGTTAGGACTTGACTCTTTAGGGGGTAAAAGAAAAAAAAAGGGACGTCGGCTCTGGAAGGTGTTTTCAAGGCCAATAAGCACCCTTGCTAGTATTATTTTCAAGAATTGTTATCATATTGATCCTAGTTATAGTAACAAACTCATTTATATCTCTAATTCCTAAAATAAAAACACAAAAAATATTAAATATAAGTTTAAATTCATAATCTACTAATTTCAATTCAAGTTATAACACAAATTAATTACTTCAATAATTAACTTTCTAATTAAATAATTAATTCAATTTTAATCCAAAATATATAAAAAAAATAAACCAAATTATAAATATGGTTTACAAATTAGTTTAATTCAAGTATCAATTTATCAAATTTTAGTAATTTAGCAATTCTACTTAGTATAATACAAACATATAACTAAACTCAAATTACAAACTCTAATTTATTAAATTTATGAATAATAATTGAATAAATATATAAATAAGTGAAATTGAGAATATTGATTAAAAATAATTGTGATTAATTAATATTTTATAAAAAAATAAAAAATTTCAATTAATATTTGATAAATAAATTAAAAAAGAAATTACTTGTTTTTTCAAGAAGAGAGGAAAAGGAAAAACCAGAAAGGCACTTGAGCCTTCCTAAGTTTTTCAATTTTTTATTCTTTTTCCAAACACAGAGAAAAGAAAAAGAAGGGGGTCATCTTCCTCACCAAAACGTACAGCTGAACAACGACGCTGCCGCTCCGCCGTTCAATAGCAGGAGTCAAAGGGCCAAAGGTAGGCCGATTTTCATGGCTTGCCGGCCATCCAGCAGGTTCGTTCCTGCATAAGGGCTTCATCTATCTGATTTGGGGGGGCAAAATGCACCCCCAAATCCCTAATTCAAGGGGCGAAGGCCGCCCCCCTAAACAACTCTAGTAGAGGTTTTTCCCGGCGGCTGGAGGGGGACCGGCCCCCCCTCCCTCCGCCCCTGTTTAATATTAAGTTTCTGCAATGTTTCATTATTGTTTCCCGGATTTTCAGTTTTTCATTTTAGTTTGTGATGCGAAGTCTTAAAAGAAATATGCCGCAAATTAACAAATTAATAGTTCCATGATTATAAGGCTAAGAGTTAAAATTTCCCAATTTAGTATATATTTTTTTTATAATACTGTGGTTATTTGATTAATTAGAGGTTAAATGTTATTGAAAAATAATAGAACCCCTGATACTTGACCCTCTCCTTTCTCAGGTTCTTTGACAGGTCCAGAGTTAACAACCATGGTCATTTTAACTATACTCCTTGTGAAAAATACGTGTTAATGACATATACCCTTTATTGTTGAGTATAACTCCGAAAATAACACAGCTTAAATACAATGGCAGTCACTGTCTTTCCAGGTTAGTTCCAAGCACTAGGGAATCATGTCAAGCATTGCTCTGTTTTTGTAGTAGATTTACTTCAGCCTTTGTAGTCATCATTTTTCCCCGTTTATATCCAGTTTAGATAGCGTAATTTTTCATTGATTAAGCTACCCTATTAGTGGAGTTCGAGCTTCATGTATCTGTAGATGCATATAGCATTAAAGATTTTTCTTTTTTTTCCTTGTGCTCATGTTTGTTGTGTTCTTAGTTTCTTAATTGAATGAACTGGTTCTGTTAATAACAAAATCAGATAGTTTATCTTGCTGGTGCATTTTAACTGAGAATTTGTTTGTTATGGTATAAATGGAAATTTTGGGGTACGTTAGTGGAAATTCACATGATTTTAAGTAGCGGTTTTTGTTTGTATTGATGGTTAATGATACTGATTTTATCAGTTTATTGAAGCTTCTTTCTTTTTTTTTTTTTTTTTAAAGTGTTGTAGTGGATTGGAGCCGTTGGATTTGTCACTGTAATTTGATATGAAAATTTGTGGTTGTTGGGAATTTAGGGATTCTAGCTGGCAGAAAAGCTGAAGGGATCATCGTTTTTAATGATATGCATAAGTAGTTACTGATTAGAGTTCAATTAGTGTTACTTATATTCAACTCAGAGAGAGGAAGAACAATCAGCAGTTGCATAGAAAATAATGAGATGCCATGTAATCAAAGTTTCAGTTCATTGCTCTAATATTAGCCTAAACTGGGAATATTTTGATTTATGAATTATCTTTGCTATGACATTCAAATATCTGGTATGACAGTCTCTATAATGGATAAATGCATAAAAAGCATGGAGAATTGTTAAATGCAAATTGATTTTATTTTCTGAAGATGCAAAGTAGATTTTTTATTTTCATAATCATGTTTCCAACACAAAATTTGTGCACGTAAGCTCTTAAAGTTAATGGCCAAATTATTGTACTAACAAGAAGCATTATTTCTCAGGAACTAAAAAAACATCTAAGAGATCTGGACCCTTGATCATGGCTGATGGAAAGGAGAAAGAAGTTGAGGTTCAAGACGAACTTGCTGATTCATTGAATGATCTCTTCACTTGTGTTTCGACCATGGTCAAGGGGGAACTTCAGGTCTCAAAACCCATCAATCTAACATCTTATGTATTCAATCCGTTCTTTTTTATAAGCACTTTATCTTTCTTTCTTGAAACTAAATTTGTAACATTAATGGTCTTAGGGGACGAATAATATGTTGGAACTTTTGGAGAAAATGAATCTGAGAGTGGCTGAAGAGTACAAGGGTTTTGGTGATGTAGCTTCCGGGTTGCGAATTTTTGTGGAGCAGTTGAAGACAAAAAGTTCTGGTTTTGATGAGTATGTGCAGCAAATCGATACAATCGAACGGCAAGTGACAGAATTTGAGGCTTTAATTTCAATGCTCGATAAGTATGTCTCTTTGTTAGAATCAGAAGTGCAATCTGTATACCAACATCCACCTTCATAAGTAAAGGTTATATTGTCTGCAAATAAGATCCAAATAATTAAATCATGGTCCAACCTTTTGTGCTGGATGGTTGAATTCTTTAGTTATGGTTGTGGCTGTAGTTTGTCGAAATGGACCAACAATGCCTAGTTTGTGCTGCAACAGTAACATTCCCATTGGTAAAAAAGAAGTTACAAGCTTTCTTATATGCTTTTCCTTTTCAGAAAGAAAGTCAAAGAGATAAGAAAAGGGAAGTTGGAATCAATAGATGTTCTGCAATTTCTGTTTTCCTCGTGGTAATGGTTGTTTTTGGTTCTTTTTTGCTTATGGCTTTAATTCAGGGTACTAGGTTGTAAATATGCGTGTGGCTGCTAAGTGTTGGGTTATTCTGTTTGATTTGAAATAAAAAAGAAAAGAAGATAGTGGGGTCTATTTTTTTTAGGGACTACTGTTTTCTTTTCTTTACTTCTTTTCCAACCTATATTATACTATTAAGTAATCATATATTGGAAATTATTTCTTGTAATTGGCAATTTGAGGACATCGTCTGTTTAGTAGGTGCATGAATCACACCCGTCATCAAAGACAATGAAATTTGAAAAGAAAGAAGAGAGAAAAACAACCCAAGATTAAAAACATACAAAAGTGATTTCTTTTTGGGATAAACCAATTACATCCTACAATTATATAATAATATTGGAAAATTTTTCTTATAAAAAAAAATTATATTTAAAATTTAAAGGTTGTAATCTTGTTTAACATAGTTGCTGCCATTTTATTTTGGTAGAAACTTTTTATTTTACTAGAAACTCGTTGGTGAATGACATAATTGGTCATGTTTAATATCGTTGGCTTTCAATTGAGATAGTTTCTAGGTTACGGGTAAAAAAAATCAATTTCTTCACCAATATTAGAGATTTTTTTTTTTTTTTTTTTTTAACATTGTACCTAATATTAGTGGTATTTCGAGCATCAGAACAACGAAAACATTAAGAGCAAAGATGAACTTACGAGATGATTTATATATCGCATTGTTTATGAAAACTTCAACAATAGCATTTAGCAAAATTTGAACCTATGTTAAGATGTTATAAGAGTTGCTTTCTTACTGATTAGCACACATTCGCTCTCTATAAAAAATAGTGATTAATTATTATTTAGGAAACATACACTACAAGAAAAACGTCCTTTAGTGACTGAAAATTTGGTCTCAAATCCATTGCAAAATGACATTTGCGGCCAAATTTTTGGGTTTGCGACCGAATCAAGTTCAATCGGTAAAGAGATGGTCGATAACATTTTGCCACTGTTTTTTGGGTTAGTGGAAAAGTTTGCGACCAACTAAGTTGGACAAAATGTTAGTCACAAAATTTAGTGACCAAATTTTGCAACCACCTTTTAGTCGCAAATCGATCTTTTTTACTAATTTTAGCTTTCCAATTTCCTTACAAATTACTTACAAAAAAATTCATCGTTAATTTAATTGAAAATAAAAAAAAAAAAAAAAATCATTTGGATTAAAGAGAGCTTGTCGTTGTGCCAATTGAGAACTCTACATAATTATGTAAACCTGCCTAAAAATTAACCAAAATCATATGATTCTTTGACATACATGAAGCAAATTTCTTCATTTTATACTTACTGGAGCAAAAAATAGTGAAGATTAAAAGGCCAATACACTTTTCTTTTTTAGGCACAAGTTCAATGTTTTAGTAATCCAAAAGAAGCTCATCCTTAACCCTTCTCTGACCGAACAACTGTTACACCTTCAATTGACCCAAAAAAAAAAAAAAAAAAAAACTAGAATGAAACAAATTTTAAGAAAAAATGATACAATATAAAACTTGACTAAAAGAAATATGATATAGATGAAAGATAGACAACATCAAACAAAAAGTTTCCTAAAAAATTATGACAAATCACTAATTAATTTCCCACTTGATTTCAATATGCACTCAGAATAATTCAAACATATAAGGTAAAACAGATTGCCACAAAAAGCATATCATGTTAAAGGCATTGAAATTGTAAAATGGGCTTGTGACAAATAATTTCAATTTATTACTATGCAAAGGAATCAACATACTCCAAAGATTACGAGCCCCCACTTTGTTGTAGCACTGTGGCATTGAAAGGAAAACATGAAGAATCAAGTTATGAAGCACTCACAAAGTAGCAAGTAAATGATTCAACTATCACACTTCTCATCTCAAAGCATCCGTAACTTTTCAACTTAATATCAAGCACCTTAAAAACTCCATTCAAGTTCGGTAACAAGTATGTAACTCTATCAAAGCCACCTAGTAGGCCAGTTTCACTCCTTACAATACCTGATGTGAGCGCCGGGTTTTCCTGACCTCGATGATGATAGAATACCAAATTTTATCTATCCTTATTGCTCATTAGGAGAGTCGATTCTAGAAGCGAAGATTCGGATTTAAATAAACTTAAAACTTGAAACCGAGAAGAATTTGAAGAGTTAGGGTTAAAATAACCACAACAGTCACACGGCTATTGGAAGAGCCGCACGGCTATTGTGTCTACAGTTGCACGGTTGTTGACACGATAGCCGCATAGCTGTCAATGCATCACCAGAATTCTGCATGGAGAAACAGCTGTTTGGATTTGAGGGAGACACATAATTAGAGCACTAATCTCTATATTACGAGGTACGTTTGGATTGAAGGAGGTTCAGAACAACAAGAACACAATTAACATTAGAAAAAGGAGATTAAGAAAAGAAGAACCACAAAATTCAACACAATTAACATTGGAAAGAGGAGATAAAGAAAAGAAGAGCCACAAAATTCTCAAACTTCAAAAATCCAAATTCAAGAATCAAAACCTTAAATTCCGCCAATTCAGTTACAAATTCATCATCCAAAACAAACCTTAACCTCCAAATACTTATTTGGTTGCTGGAATTGGAGAATTGGAGCTCAATTGAAGGAGTTTCAAAGCTTTCGGTTTCAAAATTTAAGTTCAACCCAAATCCGAATTCAAGCTTCAAGAAGCGATTTTCTGTTAAATTGAACCCTGGAGAGACATCTAAAAGGTAATTCTGAGAGGCCTTAAACCTATTTATAGCTTTTAGGTTGATTTGTTGTGCATTTCCTCAATTTTAATTTTACTCTGTTTTTCTGTTTTCTAGCGAACCAGAGCCGTATGGCTATGGCCAGAGCCACGTGGCTGTTGAACCATAGTCGTACGACTGTAGTTCATTTCAAATTCAGTGATTTTTAAATTTTCAGCAATTTCTCTGATGTGTTTAAAACCAAAGCAGTACGGGTATTGTAATAGCCGCATGGCTGTTGCTGTTACACCCGCACGGCTATAGTTTTAATTTCAGAATTGATTTTTTGTGAATTTTTCTTATCTTTGCATATCATTTTGACCTGGATTTATATTCTATATTTAATTTCTATATTAATTTCGTAAATTTGTTCAACGATATAAACACAAGTTTCTTGAAAACCGGTCCATTTTTGCATGCGTATATATTAAACCGGATAAATTGATTTTCAAATGAATTTCTAGTCCAATCCAAACCGTATTTCAAAACGTTTTTCAGGTCAAATTGGATAATTTATCGAATTTCCTGATTTCCCATTTCAGGCTCCGAGCTATTTTGAATTCCAATTCTGAGTCGATCTGAGTCCTATGTGTATATATATTTATCTGTACTAACTTTATTTTGCAGGTAGATATATATTAGGATAAATAAATACTTAGCTTTTCATTTTTAGAAATTTTGTATATAGACAAATTTGTACCCCAAATCCCTTTTATATAATTATATCCCCTAGGATAGTCATTTGATCGGTCCGTATATTTTAAATTTCTTGAATTTATTTATTGCTTTCAGTATTTGTATCTCGTGTGTGAGCATCAGTTAAATAATCAAGATAAAATCAATTGTAGAAAATATAAAAGGCATTGATATAAACTGTTAAATATGTTTTGAATCGCGAAGAAATAGGTGAGTTGTCTGAATCCGAATCTTTGACTAAAGGTATAGGGATTCGTAGCTCGTCTAGGTTGTACCATAATTTTCCCGGTTGAGCTGAGTCAGGTGGCGATTCCTGTCACTTTAGTGAGAGCATTCGAGTTTGTTTGTTTTCTCACTATATAACCTTTTTTTTTTTCCATAAAACTCTTTAAATGAAAATCTTCCCGGCCCGATTGCAAGGCCCATCTTTTTAGGATCGTCCGCTCATACCTGAAGCTTGTAGAGACACCGAACACGGTGGTTTATCCATTCTGATTTTAGCTTTCACTCTGTCACAAATGTGACATTCTGCATAGCAATGTTAATAAAAGGAGGACCTAACTAAAAGAAATATTAGATTCAATAGTAGATAGCAAAAAGTTAAAGACTATGCAATGATTCCATTTAGAATAAGTAACATTTTACCTTAATTGACATGTAAAACACCGATAAGTTTTTTGTTGAATCAAAATGGCAATGCTAAAACACTATTGAAACATGAAAAACCAATATTATTGACTTGAGTTGAGAAAAGCATAATAATCAAAGCTGGAAGTTCAAGCCCAAATGTCCAATATTACAGTTTTCAGTTGCAAGTGAATCAATCAAATTTAATTAGGCATATTGGGACAAATATAAGACAACAAATATTGTACAAGTACAAATAGAGAATTAACATATGTTTAACATATATTGAACACCTAGCTAGTTATTGTGCTCATTCTACATGATAAACAATAGCTTAAATAAAATATAAAACAATCGCTCCACGTAAAATTAAGTTTCGTTCAACTTCACAGGTTAACTATGACTAGATGGAAAAGAAATTAACCAAAGACCCTCATTTGTCACCCTTCCTTTACTAGTTTCTTTGAAAAATGAAAAAATGCCTCAAACAAGAAACGAACAATTAAATGTTCTCTTTGGGGTAGATATGAATAATTTACGAGTTACAAAATTTAATGATTTACAAGTTTCGATTTAAAGCTTTATAAAATAATGAAAAAAAAAAAAACATTTTTGGAGCCTGACGTATACATAATCTGCCTTTTTTAGTACCTAACATATTGATATAGTCCTTTTAGTACCTGACATTTCGAAATCAAGATTATTTAGTACTTAGCGTGTTAAAATTTATAATATTTTGGTCTTTACACAATTATTAATATCACCATAATAACTACACATAATCATTGTTATTGCAATAGAGAGATCATTATTACTCTTTATTACGACTTTTTAAATCATCAATATCATCAATTTCGTTAAATTTTATTGTTTAGATACTAAAATATTCTCGATTTTTTTAGATCGGATACCAAAAAGACCAAATCAATAAGTCAGATACCAATTGGGCATATGGAGAGAAAAGAGAAGCAAGAAGAGGGATGAACAAAGAGTGAAGGTGAAGGCTAGAGCTTAGATTGCTAGATGACGGAAGAAATATAAAGAGAGTAAAAGAGGAGAGGGAGGAGAGAAAAGAAAGAAGTCATAAGGTCTGGAGAGAGGATGAGAGAAGAAAAACCCCATCTAAGCTCTCTAAACGGGCACATTTAGTGCCTTATTTTTACTTTTTAAATAACTTTTGACTTAGCAACTAATAATGGTACGTTTAGAACTAAAAATTGGTCTTTGTCTTGGCACCAAAAGAGACGTCCAACTTTGCCGCTAACACAACGTGTTAGGGACCGAGGTTGGTGGCTAATTAGGGACGGACCCTAATTAGTCCATAATTTCAGTGCCTAATAAGGTGTTTTCTTGCGCTGATAATAGAGAGAAGTTTGAAAATTGAGCAGAGAAATAAATGAATTGTATGCGATTGATAATATATTAATGAAGCTTTTGAGGTGTGCAAAGGCAAAATGTTGGTATGTGTGGGCCTAAATCCTGGCCGGCGCTCTTTTGCTCCCCCAAGCAAATTCATGCCTGTTTTCACATCTTCTTGACTTATTCTCCAAGTAATTTTTTTTTATTTTTTAAATTAAATTTGGGGATTTTAATAAATGACAAAGACTGACACGTGGATCGATATTAGAATTACAAAATTCAGGTGCACTGCAATTGCATAACATGAGATGCCAAGTTGTACTACTATATTGAAGTTGTACTAGTAGTATTTATTGAAAGAATTTAAACTTTGGCCAAAAAATGAGGTTCCAAATTTGCCATGCAATCAACACAACAGAACACAACAGAGGTACTAAAATCAATCGGTTTGGGAAAATGTGACGTAAAATGAATCTCAGCCGTTAAGAGTTTTCAATAACTTTCTTTCTCATCTGGATAATAACACCAATAATTAATACATTAACACTCATATGCTGTTATCTCTAACATTACACCTATACGTTAATTATGCCATATATTTTGATACGTGTACTTGCTTCTTATATTACGTCCTACACAATTCTTTTCACAACCAAATCAATTTTATTTTCTAAAAATTCATTTTCCTTCATTTCAAATATGAAAATTTTTACAGTGTTTGGTATAAAGGAAAAAAAAAAATATATGAAAACCAATGTATAGTATATGTAGACGTATTTATGTTTAAATACATCTTTCATTTTTCTTTTTCTTTTTCTTTTTTTTTTTTTCCTTTTAAATAAACATAGCTTTCCTCTTAGTTTTTTAAATTTTCTTAAAAAAACCTGTAACTTTAAAAAAATCAACATAAAGATAACACTTTAATAATCTTTACTACATTTATCCGTATATTTAATATTGTTTATAATTAAAATTATTAATTATTAATTTTGTAGCAACAACATACAATATAATTTTTTTATTACTGTCAAAAGTTATGATAATAATTTTTATATTTTTAGTAATAAATTTTTTATGAAACCAAGTCTAGTATTCCTTGTGAAATAATATTTTGAGCTAATGTAGTAAAATTTTTAAAATATAACAAATTAAAAAATAATTATTTCGGAAATGGACAAAAAAATTAATAAAAAGTAAAATTTTTCTCGAATTAAAGAAAGACATAATTAAATTATGGAAGGAAAGATAATAATAATAATAATAATAATAATAATAATAATAATAATAATAATAATAATAATAATGACATTAGGTAAGAATAATTTAAGAAAAGATGAAGGGGGGGTGGGGTGGGGGTGAATGAAAGTGGAAGCTTTAATGCGCTTAATTATTCATGGACACAAGTTTTGTCCAATTGTTTTGTTGGTAGTGGACGGCTCGACGCGGCGGGCTGAAAGCGCACGCTCATTTATTACCATAATTTATTTTTTTCATTTGGATTCCTTCTTCACTATTTTTAAGCTTTTCTTTTCTATTACTAACATTTTAAACACAAAATGCCTCAACATTCAAGTTTATATGTATTTTGCTACGCTACTACTTATAAACATCTAAATTAATTAAAGTCGATTTTTCTCCTTTTTTTTATATATACAACAAATTCTAATTTGAAAAACACTATAGGTTCAAATTTCATTACCACTATAAAATTTTTTATAAATCATGGCACATGTAGATTATTTAGTAAATTATTTTACGACTTTAACATTTACGTTATTCTTAATCTGAAATATTCCTTTTATCTCTCAATTTTTCCTTTTTTAAAAAAAAGATATTAATAATCAGGTGTTGTGATTGTGACTACATATTTACATAAAAAAAAAAAAGTGTCCATCAAATACCAACCGATAAATCAAATTCAAAAAATTTTTAGTGATAAACCAAATGAAAAGTTGAATTAAAGAGGGGCTATAAATACCAGGTGGGCAGGCAGCTTCAATTTCACTGAAAACGAGCAAAAAGAGAGAGAGAAAGAAAGAGAGATCTAGAGAGAGTAAGGGAGGAAATGAACTCCACAATAACAGGTGGATTTGGGGCAAAAAATGGCGTATTGTGGCACTGGAATTCTCCCGTGCCATACCTGTTTGGTGGTTTAGCTGCTATGTTGAGTATCATCACGGTAGCTCTGATCATCCTTGCCTGCTCCTACAGGAAGTCTCTTTCCAGATCAGAGGATGAAGAGAAGCCAAATTCGAAGCCAGTGGAAATGCAAGTGTTGGATTTTGAGCCTAAAGTTGTTGTAATTATGGCTGGTGATCACAATCCTACTTTCTTAGCCCAACCTAACCCTCTCCCTAATTTCAATTTCAATTGCAATTGCAATTGCCAATCCCACTCTCAACCTGATCAACAAGTTTGATTTCATTTCTCCATTAATCCCCAATTTTGCCTCTTTAATTTTGTCATTTTTGGTTGTTTGCGGGACTTTTTTTGGTAAACTGATGAGTACTTACAATACAACAATATCATATTTTTGTACAACATCTTGATTAATACATCTAATTTCTTCTTAATTTTGAATTCTTTTATCTCTCTCTCTCTCTCCTTATTGATTATATCAAATATTGTTCGCAGACATTAATTTGATAGATTCTTAATTTAGCAGTTTAAAACAAATTCCGACTAACATCGTTCAAGTGAGAGAATGGAAACGTAAGTCTTTTTCTGGGTTAATGGTGGTTTAGTTTAATTTTTAGGCTCTGATGTTGAAGCCATTATTCAGACTTAATCTATCTGATTAATTGAAGATTGTGGTTAAGTGTGTTTTCTATGTACACCAAATATGATCACAATCAGAACCATTACAATTAACTTAACATAAATGTTATTAGAATCAATTATTGGAGGGCACTGGGTCCTTATTTATTAATTTAATTAATTAGATTCCCATTTCATCTGAATTTCTTACAAGAACCCATTGCTTATAGTATCTGTTCATGTCTGAAAAAAGAAAAGCATCTCCATCACTCAAATCTTTTTCAACTTTTCTACAATAAATTTATATATAATTTTTTTAAATTGTCATATCATATCAAGGTTAAGATTGATAATAATCATACACATCAAATTATTGTGAATATTATGATTAAGCGGTTAAAAATGTTTGGCTGATCTTATCTACACAATTTGAAGAAAATAAAAATTTTTAATTTTTAATTAAAAAAAATGGAAAAGAAGGAAAAAAAAAAAAAAAAAAAGAGCATACAAATAGGCGAATTCAAGAAATGGAGAATTCTGGAAACTAAAATAAATGTAAAATGTAGAACTCGTGAATTCTTCAGTGTTTTACAGCTTAATTAATCATGTACAAATGAAGAGAATAACAGTATTAAATTGAAAAGAAAAAAGAAAATAATAGCCAGCTCAGCTATACCGTCGTCTACGTGTAGACCAATCAACACTGAGTCATCAAAAATTAAATATGGAGTAAATTATAGAGAGTGGCACATTTTCCAGCTGAGTAATGAATTAGCTTCTTTTTGACTTTTGGGTTTGCAAATCTCTTCTAAATCACATGTTACATGTCAATGAATGGTTTTGCAGACTTGCCTCAACCTACTTTTCCCTTAACAAATTAATTAAATAATTACTAATTGATAAACTCAACAGAATAATCCTTTTTAGTTCGCTATTTGCTACTCCCTCCGTTCTCTTTTACATGTCGTTTTGATTTTTTTTTATTTTTTATTTTTTTAATTTGTTCATCTTTTTATCGTATTTTATATGACATATGCACTATGACATTTTTTCTCTTATTTAAGAGAGGAATTTAGTATTAACAGAAACTATTATACGTAGTTAAATTGTGATAATTAAGAAGAAAAAATATTTTAGTTTAAAAAAATATATATTAAAAGTAAATTTGTTATTTTACTAGTCTAATTAATTTTTCATCAGTTGTAATGAACAACCTTAAATAACATATGAAAAAAAATAAAAAAAGTATATATTAAAGTTTTGAATTATTTATTAAGGTTAATTTTCGTGAAAATACTTTAATTGGTTAAGTGAAATTTCGATACTAATCTATATCTAAATCAAAATTTTATTTGAAAGAAAAATAACCTTGAAAAATATTTTATCAATGATTAGTGGAATCATATAAAATTTTAGTAATTTTGATTAATACATGACAATAAAAATTAGGAAAAAATACAAAAAAAAAAAAAAGCACTTAGTGGTTTACCGATTTTGCAAATAAAGGTTTATGTGGTTTTACCGTTTGATAAATAGAGTTCTCAATTCAATTCGCGCTCTAAAAAACTATTTCATGTTTTGGATTTTGAGCTGAAATTCTACATATTGATCAATACGAATGCAATAGACCTTGGTAATCAAACTCTAAAAGCGCATATATTTTTTTAATTAAATAATACAAAAAATACATAAAAAATAATTTTATTGCCAGAAAATATCCAAATTTTGAGGAAAATTTTTAAATAACATAGACAAATTATTAGAATGGTGAATTAAAAAAAGTTAAGGTTTGCATGAGGATCGGATCAAAAATACCCGTGTTCACGCTGTTAACCTGATAACTTTATTAAACTCGAATTTTTTTCCAGGTTAGTATCTGAATAGTTTATTCACGCTATTTAAGAATTTTTCATCAAAATTTTAATATTTTTCAGCCTTTTTTTTTTGTATTTTTTCATTTTTTCCATTATTTAATTAAAAAAATATTTATGTTTATAAAAAATTTCAGCGCTTTGTAAAAAGTATCCATTATATTCTTATCAATTAAAATACAAAATTTTACATGAAAATAAAAAATATTGGACATTTTTTAGGCGTGTGTTGGATTAAAGAATTTGTTTCTTATCAACGAGGTCTCTATCTGCAAATGAAAAAGAATCTGATACATGTTTTTGTCAATTTTTAAAACACTTACCTTCATTTATAACACCGAAAAACAATAAGTTTTTTTTTTTACTTTTCCCTAAAAATTAACCACCTAATCTGCGGGGCTGTAACTACAGTAAATACATGTTGAAGTTAGGGTTGTTAAAATGGGTTCGCGTGTCGTGTTGATACGGTTTGGTGACACTTATAAGGTCAACCCTGACACTAACCATATATTAAATGGGTTAACACTACATAATATTATATTATAACGGATTGACACTATTAACATGTTCAACCATTTATTTAAAAAAAGATTATTTATAGTAACAAAAAAAAAATATTTATAGATTAATTCAATATTGAACCACATTATCTATAAAAATAACAATTGCCCTTCTAAAAATAAATCAACATGAATTCATCAACTCAATTAAACATGCAACAATGCAAATAGGCAATAGAAAATAAAAATTAGTTTAAATTTTTGTATTTTTACTAATTAAACAATATTTGGTGAAACTTTTATATCCCATTCAAGCAGTCCTTCCGAAACTGCAATTTCTACATCAAAACCCATAATAGCTACGAGCCTAGTGTAGTCCAAAAAATATCAAATAAATCACAATGAATAAGGGTCTAGAAGTATTGAAGAAAGAATAAATTTATACTATCAGCTCTCAAGTGCAAATGATAGTTTTAACATTCATATTAGTCAAAATTATTAATTTGTTAACGGGTTATACAGGTTCATGGGTTGACTCATGACCCAACCTGTTTATTTCGTGTCATAAATGTGTCGACCCTTTTCCGACACTAACCCTCATAAATCCAACCCTAATTCGTTAAATTTCGTATTAAACGAATCGTGTTCTTGTGTCACCATCCATTTTAATAGCCCTAGTTGAAACTAGCCAATAGTTTTAACTGATTTGGGAAATGGGTTAGGTTATATTAGAGACGCGGCGGCTCGTTGCTGTTAGTTATTATTCCACCGAAAATTGGATTATTAAAGACAAAATAAAATAAAAGACACAAAAACTGTCTATTACATTTATATGGAAACACAATCTTAATAATAATAATGTAAAAGGGAATTGAGTGCACTCCACATCATCTTCCTTATCGGGAGACACAATCTTTATTGGACTTTCCTTGTTCTTCAAAAAATAAATTTTTTTAATTACTTTTGCAATTTGAAGTTGCAAAATCAATTTGTTTTTCTCTTACTGTATTCTATTTATAGATATAATATAAACAAACATATATATTTCTTCAATTTTATTCATTTTAAAGACGAAGGTAAAATCAATTTGTTTTTCTCTTACTGTATTCTATTTATAGATATAATATAAACAAACATATATATTTCTTCAATTTTATTCATTTTAAAGACGAAGGTTTTGAAACTCTCATCGATATTGAATGACAAATACATCATAAGTTCCTAAATTTTTATAGATTTTACAATTAATCTTTCTAACCAGTTTTTTTAATTGTACTAAGCAAATAATTTTTATATTTTAATAATATTCGCTTAAACTTAACATTTTTGTATCATGTGGACTGCAATTTCCGTTTATTAGCATACGATACGATTTTTGAAAAAAGTTGGAGACTCTAAAGTTCACTAGAGTGATCAATTTGAATCATACAAACTTTATATACATATATATTGTAGTTACAAATCTAAATCATATTTTTTTTTATTTAATCTCACGTGTCCTTAAAATTCGTATTACGTATCAATTAACAAGTACAATCCTTGCAAGACAAAGGTGTTAAATTTGACGCAAATATTATGAAAATAAAAAGATCATGTATTTAAAGTGTCAAAAATATTAATGAAGTAACCAATTAGAAAATCCACAAAATTTTAGATAGCTCAAAATGTGTTTTGCCTTATCAAATGGGTATGAAATACATCCTTGTATTATTTTTTGATATAAACTTTTATTGTGCCATGTGTGGAGTGTAGGATTGATTTGTCTTGTTGACATGTGTGCTAATGAATTTTATGCGTTATCTTTTGTGGTATGAAAATATATAAACGAATTACAAATTGTTCATTAAATCCATCTCAATAGATTAAAAAAAAAAAAACAGTATGATGGCATTAATAAATGGAAAAGACATTTATTCCACCCCCAAAAAAAAAAAAAAAAAAAAAGATTTATTAAAATCAATCTTTAAATGGTTTAGGTTGGTGATCGATGAACGTAGTCCTAATATTTGCCATTATTCCTACCTAGTGTAAGAGGCCCCATGTATAGACTCTAATACATTAAACATAATTAAGGAACAATCTAAATGAGAAAAGCTGGGAGGTATTTAATTAATGAATTAGCATGAATCAAATTCACTATCAATTATTCATCTGATTAATTAAATATGTAAATGATGAATTAAAGTGTGTGAGATATATTTATTTGATACCATTTTGATGAATTTACACCGTTAACTCTTTTTAATTAATTAACATGTCTTTAACATGCCATAAAGAATGTTATCCCTACCCCCCCTGTTAAGAGCCTCTCGGTCTCTACTCTCTCCGTATTTCTCAACTAATTTTATTTATTAATCATTTTTGTTCTTTTAGAATATATTCATTACATTTCTTAATAATCCTAAAAGTAAAACAATATTTACACCAATATTATATATAGACTATATGCACTGTTTTTTTTTTTTTTTTTTCATAACTCCTATTCTTTTTAAAGATTTAGTATCTAGTATTGAGAAGAATCAAACCTTGGACATTCCAATTAAAAAGAGATGCCTTTACCAGTAGTTAGAACGTAGCCGGATATTGTAACATTAACTAGTATTTTACTAATAATTTCATTGCGATTGTTCTCTATATTTTATTGAAAATAATATATATTACCGGGGACACGGTTCAATCCCAACCGCAATGTTAGTAAATGGTCAATTTTGATAATGATTAATTTTTATATATAAAATAGTAATGTAACTATTTATGAGAGGAGAATAATAAAATTTTAAAAAGTCGAACGGATTAAATGATTAAAAACGTTTGTTACATTACATCACATATAATTTTAAAGGGAGAGGATGCGGCAGATAGTAAACGCAACAACATAGCAATGAATAATTGGTAGAAGTAGTTGGGAAAAGGCAACACCCACAATCTCCCACTTTCCCCCTACACTCACCACATATCCTTAGCATATTCCACCGCGCACTTATTTAGTCAAAACAATTTATATTAATAATTACAATCTGCAAAACAATTGTCCAATTTCAATTTTTTTTTTTTTTTTTTCAATTTTTATCGTTTAAGGAGATAGAATCTAATCTCGAACTAACTCAAAACTTTCAAACTTTCTATTGTCTTGCCAATCTGAACCGAAAAATATTATTCACTGATCTTTGCTAACTAGCTCATGTGTTATTTAACCCCAAATAACATTACGTTATATGAATATGTGCTTTCATACATTATGAATGAAATCATTTCAACGTATATCAAATCTATGAGAATCTAGTAGTACCCGGAAGTTGTATCCAGTTTTTTTTTTCGATTACTCGGTTCGAGGTTGATAAGGACCTTTTAGGTAGTCCCGCTCCCAATTAAAGTTTTTTGCATTTACTAGAACTTGAACTCGAAATCTCTTGTTTAAGCGATTGAAGCCGTTACCACTAAAGCCAACCTTAATTGGTAGAAGCTGTATTGAGTTAAGAATAAATGGTACAATGTTGAGTCTATTAATTGGTCTGTGCTAGGTAGAGGGTAACTATCATTTGGACATGCCTACTTGAGATTTACGAAATCATCGCACATGCGCTATTTATCCTTTACTTTCTTTACCATAACATGGTTTGCTAGCCACTCCAAGGAGTGTACGTTTTTGATGAATTATGCGTCCAACAATTTTTGCACCTCTTGCTCGATGGCTCTTGGTCTTTCTAGCATATGCTTTCGATTCTTCTTTAGAACCAACTAATGTAAGGATTAATGTTCAACTTATGTGTCATGACCTATGGGGGTGCGCCGTGGATGTTAAGGGTTCTCCATGTAAAGGCCTAATAGTCGTATTAGAGTACCAGGACCATTTCATCCTTTAATCTTCCTTCTCGATTTGTTGCAATGATGATTATCTCTATCTCCATTAGTTACATCGAGGTTCGACAACGTCAAATATGTTTGTTGCACAACATATTGATTTCTTCTTGTAATCGCTACCTATTAATTGTTGGTACCTGCAGGGTCAAGTTTCTAATAGATACAACAACGTTAGATCGTGAGAAAGGAAAGGTCTACCTAGGATGATGTTGTAAGGCTGAAATATATCCACCAACATGAAATCGCACTTTGCCTTTCATTGATGATCTCCATTCCAACCTTGACCTTTAGTTGTATCACGATTGAGACTGGAACCATGTTATTTCGCAGCCCAACCAAAGGGGCAAAGGCGGATGGATTTTGCATCTCTATTAAATGAAGTTTGTCTGTTACTTTTATATTATCATATTTATTGAACTGCTGATATCTGTAAGGATTCTTTTTACTAAGAATCCTTCCACGATTGCTTTTGATCACCAAAGCAGGGGATGGTTTGGGAGGAACCTATCATTTCCTATTACCGGTGGCACCTTAGGTAATCTCTTTCGCATGTGATGCTTGTGGTTCCTTGTCAGTTGGTTCTTCATTGCCTTTGTAATTGACTATTATATTCAATTACGCGGTGCGTTAGAGTTTGTCATTGTGGTATGTTTATGCTCACGGCACCACCGATATTGTTGAGAAAAATTCCTTCTGGTTCTTGAACAAACTATGCTTGAGAAGCCAGATCTTCTAACGAAACAGTGAGAAAAAGAAAAAAACATTGTTTGTCCTAGCTGGAGACAATATAATGTCAAAATCAATAACGATTATCAAAGGAATTTAGAAAAGAGAAAGCATCTTAGGCCCATAATATTATTGTCAAACTGAAGTAGATGGTAAGCTAACAAGATTGATAGGCACCGAAAAGAAGCAATGTTTGCTGCAAATTTCACGCAAAGCTACAAAATCTAAGTGGATAAGAAGCAGCAAATTTGCAAGAACTGTATCAATTTCAATACCTTGTCTTGTCCCAAAATCTGCTGCGAACTACAAGCACAAAAGATCCATATGGGTCCTATTACATTCCTTTTTAATTCCATTTTGGTATTAAAATATTTGAATGTGTTTGATCAAAAAAATATATAAAAAAAAAAAGTCTGAAAATCAGCATTGGTCTTTGATGAAATTGAAATATAATATGTCCAATCAGTGAAATGGCCTTTTCTTGGATAATTAAAATAGAGCCCAATAAGAGCAACCACGTAACTGTCCATTTGAGCACCTTGATTAGGACATATCCACGTTATTCTACTGTTTTTTTGAGATTAAATCATTTTTTGGAGTCGATGCTTTTCAAGTGATCCATTTTCAATAATTTCACAAAATTTTACATGTACACTATTCATAATGTCAATACACAAATAAATAAATAAAATTAAAAAAAATTATCTAAGATGATTTTTTTTTTAATATATTTATAAATTGATTTGAAACTAGTTTAAACAATTCATCTTTCAATTAAAATCTACTCCATACATTAAAATTCGAACTCGCTCTAATTTAAATAACTTGAGATATTAAACTATTGAACCTTAATTGAATGCATGTGGAAAAAAGCTCTCCTCTAAATTGCCTATATTGCCGTAGTCATTAAAAAAGAAAAAAGCTAAACAAGATTTGGCTAAGTAAATTTGAATCGTAGAAAGTTGATATATGATTACATTAACTAATATAATAAATATTTTAAAGGCATCTAATGAAAGCACAAGGAATGTTCCTCTTAAAAAGTTAAAACCCAAAAGGGCATTACTGTAAAAAATATGCCCAAAATTTTCTTTATGTACACACAATTATTCTCCTATAAATTGATCATCAATAACCCACCAACCTCATTCCATTTTTTGTACTTCAAAAAAAAAAAAAAAAAAAAAAAAAAAGAAGAAGAAGAAGAAGATGGAGGGAAGCAGAAGAAGCAATTTGTGGGAATCACCAATTCCATACTTGTACGGAAGCTTACTTCTACTGATAATAGTAATGGTAATGGCACTGGCCATTTTGGTATTATCATTCTACTGTAATCACTCCTACACTACATCTGATTCATCAACCAATCAAAATCCAACAAATTCAATTGAGGTTGTTGTGATTATGGCTGGAGATCATAAACCAACCTTTCTTGCTACTCCTCATGTCCTCTCCTCTTCACCTCCTCCTTCCTAATCTTCCTTTTTTTTTTTTTTTTTTTCTATTCTTAACTTCATTTTTCATAGTTATTAAAATCATTTAGTACAATATGTTTCTTTTGTAATGTTCAATTTTGCCTTTGTGTTACAATACTTCAAAAATGGCACAATGTTTATCCTAAGGATTTCATGCTCAGTACCAATAAATTCTGATTTTTCACCTTATATCCTTGACATCCATTTTAAATATCTGAATAATGTGAACCACTTTTTCTTTCTAACATTTCTAGGTTCTTGAACTTCTTCCAAACTACTATATATATTCGCATGGAGGGATTAAGAGTCTTAACTGTGACTAACTCCCGAAACAAAACTATTCCAATGAAAATACCTGCAGTTTATACTTAAAAAAAAAAAATACTGAACGCAAAAATACATAAAAATTGACGGATGGATATCATAGTACTATTGTTAAAAATTAATTAACATAGCAGTAAAATATTCAAAATTTTTGTCATATGTATATCAATTCCAACATAATTTATGTAGATGTAGATACATACAATCACAATATTATAGCGATAATTTTTTAATTTTTGCCTAAAGTTATGGAAATATTTTTTATACTTTTATCAATAAATTTTTTTTACTACTAAATCTTGTATTTCTTACAGTGATATTAAATTTATTTTTAAAAAATAGGATATCCTACTAGTGTGCATATGTCTTAGTCACATCTATGGATGTATAAAGTATTTACCAGGCCAAAATCTTGATTTATATCTTAAATATTTTTTAAGTATGATAATTTTTTCCTTTTTTTTTTAATATGCTCAAACCAGAAAACGTCTTCAAATTGGCTTTGGTTTTGGGCTGTCCTCTCATTTAATAACCTGCCAAAAATTAATGGCAGCAAATAAGTTTAATATTAAATAGGATTCCAGCTAATTTCTTAATCATGTTTAATACGTTGGCGTAAAAGGGGTTAACTCTGGAAAAATCTCATCTAAATTCTTGATCAACAAGCTTTGATGAAATTCTTGATCAACAAGCTTTGATGGTTGTGCATTTACAAATTGATGCCAGCTAATAACTTGTTATATATACATAATTACCATATGTGGAGCTACTGTATCATTTGCCTGGCACCCAAATGTCATCAAAATTCCAACTAATTTACTTCAAATCCACGGTTAATTTCAATTCAAAATCACTTAATTAATTTGGTAACAGAGATGCATGCATGCATGCTGTAGCAAAATTGAAACAAAGTAACGATATTAGTGTAGACATATAGGACATAGATCCTGATAAAAGGCCCAAAACATACCAAGCCCAATAGAAGAGGAGGCCCATCGAAAAAAGATATATATAGTAGTAAGTGTTATCTCTCGGTAAAGAGCTAGATCCCAACAATCCTTGTTCTTTCTATATTAATTCTACTAAAGAACTAACCTGTTAATAAATACATAATCATCCCATAATAATTCAACTTAAAAATTGAAAAAAATAATAATTCAAGTTCTTATTGTTTAAGAGATAAATATGCAATAAAAACACAAAAACCGAGACTAGAAAGGAAGAGAAACACACAAAAAAAAAAAAAAAAAAAAAAAACAAAGGTCGGGCATTATGGAGAGCACTAAATGAGGATGACAGTGAAAATGCATTTGTTAGAATAATTGAAAAAATGTCAATAATACACTTTTGGTTTGGGGGAAAAATGGTCAACCTTCTTTAGTGATGTATGTCGTTATAATGTTCTACCTCCCAAAATTTACTTTTGGCGTAATTATATTGATGATCACTGAAGTTAAGAATTTATATGTTTAGAGTACTAAACATTAGTTTGTGTTAATAAAGTCATTTAACTTTCATTTTAGTATAAATAAAATCACTTTTACTTTAATTCGTCGAAATCTAGAATCAAAATGATGGAGTGGTAAGTCAATATTTGATTCTACTAGCAGAATGCCAAGTTAACTCTAGCCAATAAAAAATATTGATGTGTTACCGAAATAGCACCCATATATACAACACTATATGAAAATTTAAAAAAAAAAATCGAAATAGAAAATTGAATGGGGCTGATGTGGAGTTGCGCTAGTAAGTTATACTTTGTATTGACTTATCACATCATCATTTTGTAGTCAAATTTTGATAGATTTAAGCAATAGTGTCAAAGACACCAAAATGAAAGTTCAGTAACTTTTTTGACACAAAATAAATTTTAGTGACTATAGATGCATAAACCCTAAATTCCAGTGACCAAGGGTGTAATCAATCCTTTATTTGGGGAGTACAGTCTTAATTTCTTTTTTCTTCACCCGTTACATTATCGGTGAACCAATAAATTATACACATACTATATTTTAGGATTTAGGGTTTATAAATTAGAGTTTAGGGTTTGTATTTTAGGATATAAGATTTTTATTTTAAAATATAAAATTTTATATAAATAATTAACTATTAAATAAATAATTAATTATTACATATTATATATTTTTTTTATTAGTTGAAGTGTAATTTGTGATGGTTTTATTAGTTTTTAAAAGGTTAACACATATGGGGCCTTTTGAATTTGGTCCAAAGAGCCAAATGACCTCCAACTTAGGTAGCGTCCACTTAACCCTTTCAACTTCACAAAATCGATCCATTTAACCCCCTTAATCCAACTTGATGAGATGCGTGTACAACGGTGAGTTACACGTGCGGCCACATAAGCAGAAACGTCACAAAAAGTTTAACACCTCATTTCTCTATTTTGAAAAAAAAAAAAAAAATACAAGAAAAAAAAAGAATAAAACAAAGTACAAACAAAGCTCTACAATTTCATACCCATCTTCTTCGGCTTTGTTTGGGAAAGGGTGAGACAAGAATCATAAAGGAAAGAATGTTAGGGTGTGGTATAATATTTGATGGAAAAATAAAGATCAAAGTAAAACCATGCTTGGGAAAATGAGAGATTTTTTAAAATAGAGTTAAATATGGTAATTACTCAAATAGTCTTTAAAAATAAAAAAGAATTTGAACAATAAAAAACTACAGGGTCAAATTTGTAAACTCATTAGTTTACAACCCATAATTCCTCAAAAACCACCTGTTTGGTGGAATTGAAAAATGAGAGAAACAAAGGTTTTTGAAGAATTATGATCTACCACCAAATCTCATCTCCTCCCAAACATGGACCGATACATACCCTATCTTAAAAAACCACCTCAAAACTTTATCCAAGCAAAACCTTCGTCTCAGCAATTTCAATCAAAGCTCTCCATTACTACAATTATCATTTTATCTCTGAAATGTATTCAATTAACAAGTTACAACAACTCATTTAAGTTGAATTCTTCGTAATGTGAATCACGAGAGAAATAATTTTACATTTAATTTCTAGCATTGATAATGTGTGGGAGAAATTCAGGGGGATCCATAATTTTTAAAAAAGTATTTTCTTTTGTTTTGTTTATCTTATATAATGTGAGTAGTAGATAGTACAAGTGTCCAATGTCATTCACCATGGTTCTTGGCACAAAGTCAAATACTACTAAAATGAGTTAGCATTAGCAATGTATAAAACAGCACTCATCAGCTAATCATTATTATTATTATTATTATTTAACCGTTGTGCCAATTACTCTTTCCGACCTATTTGTCTCAACAAATATTGTATTAACCCTCACTCCTTCCATCCCCAATCAATTTATTACTTTATCATTATGATGGATCCCAAATTATATACAATTTTTTTCATAAAAATACCTTCTTTCATAATCTTCCTAATACATGTTTACGTTACATATATATCAAATTATTTTAAAATTATAAATATTTTTCAATCTAAAATTTTATTAAAAATTATAATAATTTAATTATCAACACCTAATTATATCAGTAAGCTAAATGAGAAACAATTTTATATTTGTAGCAAATTATCCTTCAAGAATGTCAACTATAGTTATTTAAACTACATAAAAGGATAAATTTATATACCAATTTGGAATAGATAAAATATAACATATATTAATCATTTGTGGAGGATAATGAAGTTTAAATTTGTATATTTAAAAAAAAAAATTGTAACAATCACTGTTTAAATTTACATTCGTGTTTCATCATTTTTTTTATATAAAATATTTCAAGTCTAAGATGATGGATCAGTTCGACACTGGTTGAATTTTCTTTGAATTTCGGTTTAAGTTTTTGGATTTTATTTTATGTTCATACCATTTATGACTTTCTATTTTAACTTTATTAATATTTTTCTGTTTCTGGAATTTAAAGTCTTTATCTTAATTAAATTTCTGGTTTGATATAATTTTCATTCTTTTTAGTTTTTCAATTATTTTAGAACACTATGTAAGGGATCCTTAAAAGCCCTAAACTATATAATGAAACCCATAAATAAAGTACTGATTTTTTCTAATTAACTAAGTAAACATTACAAAAACTACCTTTAACCAACAAACATAGTTTAATTAAAAAAATAAAAACAACGCATTCAGTAAAAGAAAAAACGTAAAACTGATTATAATAATAAAATAAATAAATAAAAATGTTTAGTTGTCAAGAATGGGATTCGAACCCATGCCCTTTCGGACCAGTACCTGAAACTGGCGCCTTAGACCAACTCGGCCATCTTGACTTTTTGTTCTTGTTATCTCCCACAATGTTTATTTAAAATAAGTTTTGGTGAATAAATTTAACAGTTTTCGAGAGATGATTTCATTTTTTATCATAATAAACATTTAAAAATAAATAAATAAATAAATTTATAGAATGTTAGTCATCGATCTTAAAGTACCTTCTTCATTGATTCTTTGAAACTTATGGTGATATTTTTTTTTTTTTCCGAGACAAACTGAATTACAATAAAAACAATAGGGGTGTCAAAATGGATTGTTATGTCGTATTAACTTATCATGGTAATAAGTATAAAGTCAACACTAATATTACCCATTTATTGGACGAGTTAAACTTATCAACTCATTTTCAACACTAAACTATATAATCTCAATTCTAATTTACTAAATTTACATGTTATTCGATCTATGTTAATATGTTATAGTGATTTTAACACCCTAAAGATATGATTGAAAGCAAGAGTGAGAAATATATTGTGAGCAGAGGAGCAAAAAGACAGCAGCCAGCTTTGTTAAGAACAACAATGTACAGAACAAAAGCTAAGACAGGTTGGTTAGTATGTTTTTGCAATTACGAGTTGGCTTTTTGTCCAAAAAGCAAAGCCTGACTTGTTCATCCTTTTGAAATGACAGAACAAGTAGCAAAGCTGTGGTTTTCCATGTTCCAGGATATGGGCCTTTCATATTTCTTTTCAGGTATTTTTTTGTCATTTTCTTCCTTCATTTGCATTTCTCGATTCAAGATTGGGACACAACCTTTTATAATATTATTTTATCCATTACCTTCTACTCACCAAACCATCATTATTAACACCTCACAAATGTTTTCCAACAATTTTTCATAATTAATTAATTAATTCATTTCATTCTATTTGGAATTGGGTTTTCCTATTTATACAGTCTTCTACTTCTTCTATTATGCAATTTTAGTATATTAGGTTGTTCTAATTTGTTGTTGGGCTAATTATGCAATGCAAACTTGTCCTTGATTGTTTAATCCATTATCAAGGCCAAGACACAGCCCAATTCCTTTTCTTCAATTATAATTCTTATTTTGGCAAAAGCTAACATTTTATTTTTTTTTTTACATGAATTTGACATACTTTGTCATTCTAATCTCTATATTTCAATTTACACATAGTTTTTGATAAAAAAAATTTAAACATTAATACTTAAGGTCTTCCGTCACAAACTTATTATGAGACTTTCTCCCTGCTCTTTAACTTATGGTTGCATTAGGCATTAAAGAATTCTCTTAAAAAAAACTTGAATTTGTACCATTTTAAGAGATGGAATATAAGAGTAATTTTGTCCAAAAAAATATACAAACATTAAATTTTGATAGAAACAGTAGAGAATGTCATAATGTGACAAGGTAAAATATAAAAAAATATAAATTAGATAAATAAAATACGAGGAAATATAAATATATATTTGACCAAACTAAAAGGTTATAATTATTGTTTACCTAAAATTAAATTACATGCAACCAAATAATGATAGAGTATAGCTTTTCCCATGTTATTTAAATGCAAAGAAAAGAAGTTGATTTGTGTTAATGGCCTCACATTTGTAGTTAGTTATGATAAGCTGTACTGCCTTTGTTTTATTATTAATATCATCCATATATAAAGGTTTTAAACACCAATCTTAGCTCTCCTTCGGTAAAGGATTTTTTGCAATTTCCAAAGTCTGACTTTGCACTTCAACTCTTCTCCTCTTTCTCTCTATTCTTTTTTCAAAAACTCATAGCAATTATATTCTTTACCGATGCCTTAAACCTTTCATTCTTTCTATCTAAATTCTCTCATCTTTTTTTTTTTTCTGCAATGGATTCATCCAAACACCACTTAGGCACAGAAGGATGCAGCAGCAATGAATCTGGTTGGACTATGTACATTGCCTCTCCTATGCAAGAAGATTATGATGATGATGGTGAATATTGCAGTTATGATGTTATCGAAAATTATCACTACCCGGTTACCAAAGACGAGCAAGATAGCGATGATTCCATGGCTTCCGATGCTTCCTCCGGTCCCCATAAACAAGAGACTTATCAAGATCATGGTGGAAAACCTTCCTCTAAGTCTGGCAGCGGCGGCACCAGCAATGGCAAAAGTTTCAACCTTTTTTCTTCTTCAGCTGCAAAATCAAACAAGAAAGAGAAAAAGAATGATGGAACCAGCAATGACAAGAACATGAGAAGACTTCCTGCTAATAGGAGAAACAGCAATTAGTGTCTACAATCAATCCACTTCACAGATTAGAAGATATGCAATCACATTCTTTCACCATTCATGGATATTTTGTAACTTTGATTTATTGTTGAAAACTTCAGATGCATCCTAATTAGTCAAATATAGGTGTTCATGGTCTAAAATCCTGCAGTTTTAAAGGAAATTAGAACCATGTAGCTTAATCTGTTTGTACATTCATCATCAGAAAGCAACAAAAGGGGTTTTCAATTCTGCAAAAAACTATTACAGATGATTCACTTTTCATGTGACTCGGTTACAATGAATGAATGAGGCAATGAACCAACATTTTGTGCTTTGCTGGAAAGAAGAATATCACATCTATTTTTAGATAATTGGGTGTACATCAATATCAGATATAATATTATTAGGGATCACAAGTTAATGAGGAAAAAGAAATCTAATTAGTATTGTTTGTGTTGATGTATGTATGTATGTGTGCAATGAATGAATCAATGAATAGACAGAGTATTTTGTGCTGGAAAGAAGAAGGAAGGAACATAGAAAGACAAATGCCAACCATAAGGAACAAAACACATTTTTCTATAACAGAATATTGACTAGCTAATCATCATCTCATTTCTGCAAATAGTGGGTGCAAATGCAACAGCTTGGCAACTTCTAAGTATGGGCTGTCCAACAACATTCTAAAAGATTCTAATTTCACTCTCACTAATTATTCAAATAATCTAAGTTTATCCTCCATCTACTGATGGATTAGAAAGAGATTCTAAAGACTTCAGAACCCAGTAAATCTATTTTCAATTTATCAAAAAGAATCAGCTAAACAACTCCCATCCCATGTAATGTAACCAATACCTGTTAAGTTGGTGTTACTAACCAACTCTTGCACATACAGTGATACAGCTTTATTCTCTCTAATAAATAAAATCTTGAATGCTCCTTTTACCAAATAATAGAAAGCATATTCTATGAAACTGGATAAAGTGTCAACATGTACTTGATTTGCAAGGTCAATTTGTCCCAAAGGGATCAATTTGGCACTTTTATTTATTTATGTATTTATCAAATGAATCCAAAATGAGATTTATCAGCATATAAAATTGACACGTGTCAAAGAAACCCACTAATCATAACATGTACCATTTTGAACCAATTTGTTATAAAAATAACAAGTTGTGAACTAAATTGATAGCTAAGGTTTATCTAGAACCAAATTGATCCGGCAAGCCAAGCTTAGGAACCAATCAAACCCTTTATCCCAAGTCAATTGCAGCTTCCATATGAAAACAAGAAGCAAAACTGAAAACGACCCTACATGGATTGGAATTATTGTGTTTAGTATGTATTAAAAGGTGAATTATGACCTTATGCACTATCCTAATATACCTAAGAAAATGTGTAATTGTAGTCTTTTCCCAAAATCAAACAAAATTTAGTCCAGCAGATGCTAGTAACACAAGACACAATGGAAGACAGCCAAAAGAATTTACAGCATGAGCTGCAGGATTTCCAAATTTGAAACAAGAGTTATAAAGATAAAGAGTAGAAGAACAAGATTTAACACTGAGAAAATCTTCTTGTTCAAATTTCACTGTCTTAAGCTAAAGCAGCATCCTTCAACTGAAAGATGAGCTACCAATGTCAACCATAAATTTCTAAAGGAGAAAAAAGCAGTAGAATTGCCAAACATAAACACAACATACAGGAGTAAAACAAGCCCAAATCTATAAATTTGGATTTGATGAATTAAATTGAGAAAAGTTTTGACCAAATAGGATTGGCGCAAGTTCTACCCGGTATAAAGTCCAGAGCAGAAATTATTATGCTTATTCAAGAGTTCTGGTTAATCTAGGCACTGCACAAAAACACTTTAATTCTTCAGCTGCTTTGCAATCTTGAACCATTCAGTGTGGAAAGCTCCTTCAATATCAGTTCTTTCATATGTATGAGCACCAAAATAATCACGCTGGGCTTGCACCAAATTCGCTGGCAACCTTTCTCTTCGGTAAGAGTCAAAGTAGGCAAGACTAGATGACATACCGGGAGTGCTAATACCGGAGTTGATAGAGAGACATACAACTCTCCTCCAGGCTGACTGACGCTCAATCATTTCCTTGGCAAACTCCGGATCCACAAGAAGATTGGCAAGATCAGGGTTCCTATCGTAAGCCTTCTTGATTCTGTCTAAAAAAACAGCCCGGATAATGCAGCCTCCCTTCCAAATCCTAGCCAATTCACCCAACTTCAAGTCCCATCCTTTCTCTATACTCTTTGCACGGATCAGATTCATCCCCTGTGCATAACTACAAATCTTGGATGCATAAAGAGCTTGTCTCACATCATCAATTAACTTCTGTTTGTCCACCACCCGATCATTCGATATATCAAAGCTGCCTGCTTTGAAGACTTTAGCAGCTTCAACTCGTTCTTCCTTCAGACCACTAAGGAACCTTGCATCCAAGGAAGACGCAATTGTAGGAGCCGCCACTGACAGATCAGCAGCTTGCTGTACTGTCCATTTACCTGTACCTTTCATACCGGTTTTGTCTAGAACCTTGTCAACCAAATACCCGTCACCCTTGTCATCCCTAATTCCAAATATATCTGCAGTGATCTCAATCAAGAAGCTCAGGAGCTCGCCTTTGTTCCATTCTGAGAAAACATTTCTCAATTCCTCATTAGATAGCTTCCCAACGGATTTTAGTACGTCATAAGCCTCTGCAATTAGCTGCATGTCACCGTATTCTATTCCATTGTGAACCATCTTGACAAAATTTCCTGATCCACCTTTGCCAACATAAGTCACACAGGGACCACTGTCAGGAACTTGAGCTGCTACTTTAAGAAGAATATCTTCAATGTTCTTGTAGGCTTCAAAAGAACCTCCGGGCATCAAAGAGGGTCCATTTCGTGCTCCCTCTTCACCACCTGAGACTCCCATGCCCAAATACAGCAAGCCCAATTCAGCCATGGCCTTTTCTCTCCTCTCAGTGTTCTCGTACCACTCATTCCCACCATCAATGATACAGTCACCTTTCTCCATGTACGCGCTGAGGGTCTTTATTGTTGCATCAACAGGTGCCCCAGCTTTTACTAGCATTATTATCACACGGGGCTTTTGGATTGACTGAACAAAAGACTCGGGATCATGGAAGCCATATAGAGGAAGATTACCCTCTCTTTGAGCTCTTTCAACAGTCTCATCAACTTTGGAGGTAGTCCGATTATAAACAGAAATGGAGAAGCCTTTCTCTGCAATATTGAGGGCAAGATTCTGGCCCATGACAGCCAGACCTGCAAGGCCTATTCTTGTTGGTTTTGGGGGTGCAGCCATACCTTTTCCTGTCAAATAAGATCTCTAATCAGATAAATCCCAGGAAATCAGTGCAGAGGCCCTTTGAACTTAAACTAACAAATGATTTCAAGTTCTACAGAATAACACAGAATGTGAATTGCATAGGAACTTTAGTCAAATTCAGGAAAAATAAATAGAAATCAGGAAAAGAACATACTACAAGTTATCTGTCAAGGAAACACTACTGACAAATGACTTCGTAGGTTGCTACTTTAACTGACTAGTAGGTCTACATTTTCATTTCCCCATCCTATGAAATGGCCAAAGGCTCCAGATCGCACTAAATACTCAATGCTCTTTCTTTTCGAGAAAAATAGTTCTAGGCATCATCATAGGGTCTAATATTACGAAGTTCATGGTTTAATGTGCAGAGTGATTCCAATGTATTCCAAATGATGACAGAGTAAAGAATGACATAGAAACAGAACAAATAGGCAGAACTTGTACCAGTGTTTTTATAATGAAAAAGAAAATGCCTGATTATCACATGGAAAGGGAATGTAAGAAAACTTGAAAGCTAGATGTGACTATATCTATGTACAATATATAGGTCCAAATAGGAACAGTTCCCTGACCCCAAGAGAAAAGGTCAAATTGCTTTTGAACTCCAATAACACCCCTGAGAGTTTTCGGGGAAAATCTCTAACAGTACGAGAAACGTACTCATAGATTGTTATAGTAGAAGCTATTTATAGCTTTGAGGGATTTTAAAATACTACATTACATCATCAGTTTGATCTGATGAAAAGACTACATTTTGCAAAATAACATACAGATTGGAAGGAAGGCAGGAAATTTGTTAATCTGAAGATCTATTTTTGGAGTTAAAAAACCATGTTACTATCCTTCTTACTGCAATCACAAAGTATACATGGACAAACTTAATCATGGCTAGTGATCTTCAACCGAATTGTAAGTTTTAACATAGAGGACCTTCAGTTGTTACTGATCAACACACAGGAATCTGACATCAAAATTGATCAATGAAGACATAGTTGACTTCTCCAAAACTATTATAATTCAACATCAGATTGGCAAATAAGATCATGCAAACCCCAAATCACAAAATCTAAGAACAAAAACCAGATCAGCAATTGAAAAGTGAGTTCAAGAAACAAAATTGTCATTCCTTAGCTACTAGTTCGAAAAAACAAATTCATCCCAACAGATGCGGATGACGAACTGTAAAGTCAGAATTTCCAAAAAAGCAAAAGGGTGCAAAGAATATACCAACAACATCAAAGAAAGTATAAAAAGTAAGAGCATCAAAAGACGTACCTGAAAATTGAAATTGGGAGAAATAGAAGGAGGAGGCGATGAAACCAAAGATCTGGGTAATGAGGAGTTAGGTGAGAATTGGCAATGGGGAAACGAAGGGAAGAGAGAGGAAGATATAGAGGTGGGGAAGAGTTTGGTGAACCGTATAAACACGAGTAAAAAGTGGACCTAGAATCACTGGCTGCTCCAATATGACCATTTTTTTTTTTTTTTTTTGAATTGACTGATTTGGTAGTTAAACGCCGAGTTGGAAAAATTGAATTTTGACACTTCATTTCATGTTTTGCCAACTCACCATCTTTTTGACCATCTTGTTAATCTGACATGGCATTTGTTTAAATATATGATTGGGTGTTTCTTATCGTCTCCATTAAATCAACAAATTTCAATTAGCTGCGGTTGTAAAAAGGGCAAGAATCCATCTAAATAACTCAAAGTCTACCGTTGCCCTTGCAGTCACATGAGAATCCATTCTCTTTGATGTACTTTTTAAAGCGAGTTAACCATTTTATTTTCATAATATTAGAGCATTGTTTAATAAAAGAGCTACGTGACTTTTTGTATACACAAAATAATCTTATTCTTTTTTTAGATACTTTTTGGAATTAGTTTTATTTTTTTTACAATTTTATAATTTAACCAATGTATTTGTAACATATTTAATTTGCCATTAGGAAAGTTCCATAAAACCACATTGGATATGTTTAAGGTCCCAGTTTTAGGAGTTGGGACACATATTTAGCAACTAACTAAACAATTATAAAATAATTAAGTGTATATTTACGTGTGAAACCAAGAAGCAATATATATTCAATATATGAATAATGAATTGACTTGTTGATAATAGAATTTTTGTCCTTTGGTGAATGTTTCATCCACTGTTTTGAAAACTGGACCGACTAGTTAAACCTAGTCCGACCAGAATCAGAAGCTGGTCCGGTCTGCTTCAACCCCAGTTAAACTCCTATTTAACTTCAATTTTACACCAATTCGCCTCTATTTCTATAAACTGATAGCTTTGCTAGTTTAATGACTGGTCCGTTTCTGAAAATCATGATTTTATGAGTCTTTGGAGGATCACACTTTCTCCCATAAATGTGATACAAGTGGTCGAGTTATGTTATATTTATTCTCATAATGCCAATCTATTTCTTTTTTTTTTCTCATATCAAACTTGTTACATTCAATCGGTATTCATATTCTTAACAGTGACACTATGTTTTATGATTATTAATGGATTTGTTTGATTATTAGGTTTAAGAACATGAAACAAAATAAAGAACTAAGTAAAAATCATCCTTGAAAAAGAGACATCAGCAAGATCACCATGGATGATCGAAAGAACACCTTGAAAGTCATCCTTGAAAAAAAGACATTAGCAAGATCACCATGGATGATGAAGGAACGCCTCGAGGGGGTTGTTCGAGAATGGACAAGCCCAGTGGGAGCGAATGAGCTTCTCTTACTAAGAAATCTACACATCTATTTTGCTCATAGTAGACATGAGTTATGGAGACATTCCAATTACAAGTTAGACAGTTTTGGATATCAAGAATAAGTCCCAAGTTAGGATGTGAATCCAGGACACCACTTTGGCAAACTTTAACAGCATCAGCATAATCTGACTCAAGATTCAAATTCTTTATACCTGTTCCTTTTGCAACCTAAAGACCCGTAAGAATAACCCAAAGCATAACTTCAAATGAAATGCCACAACCAATATTATAACAAAAACTTTTCACCCATTGCCATTATCATATCTGATCAGCCCTCCAACAGAAATATTCTCATTTAACTCAGTCCTAGATCCATCTATATTCGGCTTGAGGAATCTGCTTGGCGGCATATTCCAGCTCAGCATCACATCAACCTTTGTAGTACCTTGAACCAAACTACCAACCTCTTACCAAGTTAAAAAAAAAAAACCATGAACATTGCCCTTGGATCCTAAAGTTCTGCCAAGATTAAAGTAACCAACAGATAGTTAAGAAAATAGTAGACTAATTAAGCAAAACCTAGCCAAAACGCTAGCTGCATAAAGCCCATATAAACCAATTATCATTTTGTAATTGAAGAAATCCATGCTCTCATGGCCAAATTACATCTATAGCACCCATTATGCAAAATTAAATGTCTTCTGAATCTTTCCTCATTCGTAAATGATTTATGCCTGTAACAAAGCCAAACAAAGACTCGTATTATCTGTGGCAGCCTCAATCACCAAATATAATTGCAACTCGAATTAGTTTCAACCGGCAGCTTAGAAATAATTACTTCATAAGTTGATCTACATGTGAATCTATCATTTTTACTAGCTCCCCAATTCACCACATTAACCACACTTGGCGAAGAGCTAATTTTAATAACCCTAAGATAATGAAGCCAATGCAAATCAAGATAAGTCTCTAGCAAATTGCGCCCCACTCCCCTTACTCATCAATTAAATTAGCTACCTTACAACTCATAATATTCTCAAGGGGGCCTCTAACTGCAACGTGAATTAATTTTACATTGTAGATCTATGAATCATGCCAAAAAAGAAATTTGTTGACCATTTCCGACATTCCACTTCAGTCTAAGTTTGAAATCTTCATACAGAGCCTTTATACTCCTCCAAAGATGACACTTACATTTAATATTCATTCCACTACCACTGAAAAAATCACCTTTCATGTATTTTCCATAAAGAATCTGAACCCACAAACTGTCCTCCTCCTTCCACACCCTCCAAAGAAGCTTCATCAATAAAGCCCAATTGTTATCTTTCGCATTCCTGATACCGCGATACCGACCATGTTCTTTGGCTTGCATAAATTATCCCAGGCTATGAAGCTGATCTTACGCTCTCCTTCATTGGCCCCCCAAATAAAAAAGTCTATTAATCTTGTCAAGAGTATCTAAAGTAGAATTCGAAATAAGTTTGATTGCATAACATGAATAGGCATGGCCGTAGTTACGGAGTGAGCCAACGCCATCCTCCTTGCTAAGGAAAGACTATCGGTTTTCTAAGAAGAAAGTTTACACTGAAACATTATTCACAATTTAGGAAAAAGTTTGACTAGTTCACTCTATCATGGAAAAGAGGCACTCCCAAATATTTATCGACATTAGTAGTAATTGGAATATGATACAACTATGGAAGCAACCCAAATCAATCAATGATACAAGTATGGAGGCCCAAGTTCAGTCCACTAGGCCCATAAGAAACAAAAAATCACAACAAAATTGAATGATTATGTATTCTAGAACCTTTCCTTGTATTAGCTGTCAATTCTGTTATTTCTCCTTTCCTTTAGATGATTACATCTGTCCTTAGATTCTTATTGCTAAGGAAACTGTTGTAATGTTGGCTATTTCATGATTTCTTGGTTGTTTTGGAATGTTATGAAAAAGTATATTGAAAATTTCTCATTCCCCTTCTCTAAACTCTTAAGGGTCCCTTCCTACCTAAATCTGGAAATTTAGCTTTCCTATTGCTTTTATCAGAATACCACACTACTGACTTAAGATTCGTTTAGGGGCGGAAGTCATATTTTTCGAACACATTAAATTCACATTCTGTCGTGAGCTTGGTCCATAATATAAATAAAGGTCATTATCTTATCAGAATCTCCTTCCAAGAAAATTAAGATATCCTCAACAAGAAAAAGGTGAGAGATTGCAGGGCAATTCTTATTCAACTTGACAGGCTTCAACCTTCCACCATCAATGGTTTCTCGAATTAAATGATTTAGTCTATCCATGGCCAACATGAATAAATAAGGGTACATCAGATCCCCTTGTTGGATTTCTCGTTTTGGCAAAAAGTTCTGACATCTCTCTGTAAATAATAATTTGGGTAAACAATTTATTAGTCCTTGTGTTTTTATTACACTAATTAGTCCATGATATAATTATATGATCTTTAAGTTTTGTCATTGTCAACTGTTTAGTCCTTTTATTGGAGTTAATGGTAAAATTAGACTAAAAATGCAAACAATGCCCTTTATCCTAATTTATAATTGTAAAACATATTATTTTTTCTTTTTTTTCTCACATAGTCCCAATATTACTAATATTAATTAATTTATTAAATTTAATATAATTATATAAATTAATCCATTAGTCTAGAATTTATTTTATTAAAATAAATAAATAAATTTAAAAATATAAAAGATGAGTGAAACTATATAAAATTGGGAACACGAACATTTCATCTTGACCTTATGAAAAACATTAACAAAAAAAAAATATTTTAAAACATTATCAAGATTTATATTTATATTTATTGTTAGTTTAAAGATATTATATTAAACTAATAAAAAATGATAAAAAAAATTTGAGAAAATAAATAATAGAGAAATTTATTATTCTTGTAACTAATATATACAAATATAGAAATATTGACGTGAGTATATATATTACAAAAAATTTATTACAAGTATCCAAATTGAATTTGAAAATTAGAAAATTTTTTTTAACTTATAATCAAGGGTAGTTTTGTACTTTTACATGCAAAAATAGATGGAACGACTAAGAAGTTGATTGAGGCAAAACAACTAATAAATTGTTTAGCCTAAAAATTTTCATGCTGGCAGAGGTTACACACACTTCTCGATCACCTTTCTCCATTGGTCTGGAATAACTATTTGTTCGAAGGAATTGAATACAAGCTCCCATTTGAGCCGATCATACCCCTTTTCTAAGTCAATTTTCAAACCAATGATACCTCTTTTCCCCTTCTTTGTATGCATACATTATTGCGCAATAATAATATTATTTATCATCTATCTACCATTAGGGATGTAAATGGGACGAGGATTGACAGTCTGTAAGCGCCGGGTTTTTCCGACCTCTATGATGAGAGTCCTTTATCACCTGTTGAGCAGACGAACGTGAATTGGACTTGAGACTGAGCGGGATGTTGCCTGGAATGTCTTGAATGCTCCGAAAACCGAGCAATTCTCAACCCGAAACCCCAAGGTAGGTCCTTCGAGTCATTAGGGGGCTTACAGGTGAGCGTGAGATTTCGAAAAATCTATCACGGTTCTGGTTACAACTGTATGGCTGTATTTCACAACTACATCACATTGCTGTAACCCTACAGCCGCGCGGCTCTAGCGAGCAGTCAGATTTTTCGCCAAAAGCCAGAGAGTTGGTGACAGGGGATGGTCTCTACTGTAATTCGGTGGATTTTGGTAAGATTGGGAGATAATTCTTAAGGTGGGAGGATAAAAGGAAGAAAAAGAGAAAGAAAAAATGGAGGATCAATTAGAAAAAAAAAAGGCGAGGATTGACAGTCTGTAAGCGCCGGGTTTTTCCGACCTCTATAATGAGAGTCCTATATTACCTGTTGAGCAGACGAACGTGAATTGGACTTAAGGCTGAGCGGGATGTCGCCTGGAATGTCTTGAATGCTCCGGAAACCAAGCAATCCTCAACCCGAAACCCCAAGGTAGGTCCTTTGAGTCATTAGGGGGCTTAAAGGTGAGCGTGAGATTTCGGAAAATCTATCACGGTTCTGGTTACAACCGTACGGCTGTAGTTTCACAACTACAGCCACATTGCTGTAACCTTACAGCCACACGGCTCTAGCGAGCAGTCAGATTTTGCGCTAAAAATCAGAGAGTTGGTGACAAGGGATGGTCTCTACTGCAATTCGGTGGATTTTGGTAAGATTGGGAGACAATTCTTAAGGTGGGGGGGATAAAAGGAAGAAAAAGAGAGAGAAAAAATGGGGGATCAATTAGAAATAAAAAAAAAAAAAGAGAGAGAGGAAAAGAGAAAGAAAAGAAAGAGAGAAGAGAGAAAAATAGAGAGAGAGAGAGAGAAGGGATTAAAACCAGAAATACAAATACAAAAATACCCTAGAAACTGAGAGTGTTGAGTTCCTGATTATACCACATTCGTCCGTGTTTGTCTCGGGTTGATTCGGATTGACTTAAAGCTCGGTTCGGGAATTCCAAGACATTTGTAGAATCCAAGGCGTATTCCGGCATCCAAATCCATTTCCAGGCGTCAGACACATTGCAATAACAACAAGGTAGACTCTGAGAGGCCTTAAACCTGCGTTTGTTGCTTTGTTTGTGCATTTTTCCTCTGTTTTTGTAAATTTCCGGAAAGCTGATTGCCTAGCTAGAGCCGCATGGCTGTGTTTCCCTTGAACATAGCCGCGCGGCTGTAGTTCTGAAGAACAGAACCACGCGGCTGTGATATCACAGCCACACGGCTGTGTTCCTTCGGGGCAGCAACCCGAAAAAGCCCCAAATTGACCGAAAACAGTCCGCTTTCCATTTTGATCCATTCCGTTATTATCTATGTCAGTCCATACACATCTGTGCATTATCAAACCTTGGTTTTTGGATTTCTAACCATGCAGATGTGAGATTTTTGGTTTCCTAGACTTTGTTTTTCTAGAATTCGGGGTCGTTCAATCCAAATCGGATCCATTGTCCAGCGTTAGTGGACCCTCGAACTCCATGAAAGTCCTTAGGAAATATCGAAAACAAGCAAAATAGCAATTTTCAAAGCGAGAAAACCAGTTTCGGGTCCTAGGTATTATAGCCGCATGGCTGTAATGGTTAGAGCCGCACGGCTCTAATCATAGCCGAACGATTGTAGTCTCCAAAAGGAGGCAGAATTACGGGACGACCCGTACGGGTGTTGTCGTGCGATGCTGTCTTCAGATTCAAACTGTTTTTGGCATGTTTACCGCTTTCAGACCCTGGATGGATGTTAGAATGAGGAAACCCACATGAACGGAACCCCGAGTTCCGGGATAACATACCTGTTAAAAGGGAAAATTTTCATGTAACCGAGCCAAATCGTTTTCCAAAAAAAATGTTTTCCAGCACAAAAATCTACAGAGCGTTTCGAAACTGTTTTCCAGATCTAGTCGGGCGAACTAGCCGAGTTCACCCGACTACCCCACAAATTGTATGCTCCCAAATCCCTCAAATTCCCTTTTCTGTCTTATGTGAGTCCTATGTGCATTTATAATATAATTGTGCTAACCATTTATCTTGCAGCGTTTCGTCTATTATTTTGGATGTAATTAATAGATTATCGTGTACCTTAGGTGATTGTATTTTAGATACTCGTGTATTCTAGACGTTTGTAACGTAAGGACGAGAGTTTTTTCTTTTTATTCGATTTGGTTGTATGAGCGGCCTTTACTTTTATTCTTTTTTATTGCCTGGATGTATGATTTACTTTTTCCGCATTTTATTTACTTCTGTCATTCGTATGAACATGGGCTAAAATAATACAAGACAAAATTGGTAGGAAAAGATAACAAGTGAATAAAATATGGTACCAAAAACTTATAAATGAATACAAGTTAGAGGTTGAATAGGTAAGTTGCCCGAACCCTGAATCTCTAGACCATGTATAGTTGTCTATGCTCGGTAGAGAGCTCTACCGGAATTTCCCGGATGAGCTGATCCGGGTGGCGACTCTGTCACTGATCTTGAAATTTAGGTTTCGAGGTCTTTTAAGTAATGAAACAGGATTTTCTAAAATGTAAAGCCAGTTTTCCAAATTCATATTTAAATAAAAGGTTTTCTCCAAAAGGGATTTCCAAAGCAAATCAACAATTTTCCTAAAACAAGATTCAAACCTTTTTTCCAAAAACAAAACTCCAATTCGAAAATTCCCGGATCGCTTCACCGTGCTCTGTTTTCGCTATTCAAAAGGTCATCCGCTCACACAGTCCCATCCCCGTTTCCCAGCTAGTTGAAGATCCCCGTCCCCGTTTAGTAAACGGGAATAATCCTAACCCCATCCCCTGTCCAGTTAGGGAGCGGGTTCCCACGGAGATCTCCATCCCCGTTAAGATAATTTTTTTCAAAGAAAATAAGTAAAATTTAGTTTTTTTTTTTTAAAAAAAAAAAAATAAGTAAAATTTAGTTTTGAAGCCATAGTTTTTGAGAATGAAAATTGAAAACCTTAGTTTGAATTTTATTTTAGTATTACAAAATTCAATTATTTATATAAAATAAATATATAACTAATATCATATATATAATAATATAAATAATTAGAAGTGAGGATTTAACGAGGATATTGTCAGGGATCTCCGTGGAAACTAAACGGGGACAGGGACAATGACGAAGGTTTGCGGGACAAGAGTCTACAAGACAGGAAAAGATAATCTCATCTCCGTCCCTATTTAGCATACGGGGACAAATTTGTCGCCATCCCCACCCCAGATTCCTGTTTGGCAACCCAACCTACCATTCTTTTTTTTAGGCTAATACTGGTTCTTTTTTTTTTTTTTTTTTTTTTTTTGAACAAGATAATGAAAAAGAACGAACAACCATCTTCTTTTCACAAAATAAATAAAATGTTTATTATTACATAAGAATATCAATAATTATTTCAGGAACATAAGAAGTCTTATGTTTAAAATGTGTTAACAACAAGGATCACCAAAACTGAAATAAAATATATAGTTGGAAGATCTAATTTTTTCTATTTATACTCACTAAATTTGTATTCCTCTGTGAATAAAATAAATGTGTAGTAAGAAGTGAAATCAACCACTTGATAATTATCACTATTATCATGCGGTTTCACTTGGAAAAAATAAATTAATACATAAGAAACCCCTCCCCAATATCTAATGTTATAAAAAATGCGATTTCACTCTCTCTCTTTGCCATTCAACCTTAATAAAATTATAATTAAAATAAATAAATAAATAAATAAAAACCCTCCCCGATATTTTTATTTATACTCACTAAATTGTATTGTTCCACCTCTTATACATGCCAACGGCTGATGTCTAGCATGCTATCATTAACAAGCTACCAACAAAATTACTACTATATTTTTTGATAGAACAAAGGAAAAGCAAGAAACATGACTGGCAAATTCACTAGATTATGCTCATATTTGTAAATCTCCAACTTCTTAACTTCATAATTGTAAACGGACAAAATTGTTCAACAATAACAATCAACAGATCATCATACTGACAGATTTCAAATTCCAGTCTCCAAAAGACCATCTAATCAATCTTTAAGGATTATGGAACTCACTTTTCAAGATAAGGAAATTGCAAATCACCAACTAAAACATAAATGAAGAACTTTAATCCAAATGTTCCAGGTTTCATGATCCAAAATTCCAACTTACAATTACTTAAACATCAAAAGTTCAGAATCTATCTGCCAAATATAGAAGCAATGCAATCAGAGTAGCTTAACATTTCTTAACTAGAAGAGAGAACATATTTATCAGAGTCTACAGTAACTTCACTTAAGAAAGTAAATAAAACTCTCTCAACACATCACTGCTGCATGATTCAGGCAAAACCCATCTTTGTCATGACAACACAAGTTGCAAATATAATAATAAAGAGACAGAGTCATCCACAATAAACTAAATTAAACAAATTAACCAGTAGCTGTGAGAAAATTTTGTTATCATATTGAAAACATGAAAGCCCATTAAGTAAATCCCAAAAGACATAAAACAAGAAAATTTTGCAGAAAAAACACAGCCAAGGTGGGAGCACAAGTCTAAGATCTTATGAACATAGATCACTCCAGTGATTGATTTGCCTTTGCCAACCACTTACACTGTATGACTAGTAGAGTTAACTCCAGACAAACTAATAATTTTCGAACAACAATGACTATCATATAAACTACATCTTTGTAGGACAAAGTGATGATCTTTATTCTTTACCTGATTTGTATTGCCATGAACAGAAGCTTCCTCACTGAGAAATGAGAATGCGCCTCGATGAAGTTCCTCATCTTTCATACTGGGTCAGGATCAAAGTAGTTTATATATATATATATGTAACAGACTAAAGTGAATGTTCTAAACTTGGTCAAACAGCTTACGACTAACAAAATTTCTGTGTAAATGGATGCACGTGTAGAAAAAGAGGTTCCAGTCAAAAGAATCATTTCTGCGTATATATAACCATTTTGGTTGAATACAATTTAATTAATTCACTTTCAAGGACAACTAATGATGAAACCCAAAATGTTGTAAGAATTACAAGCAACCCAGTGTGAAGTATGAACGCTTAGTCACTTACAACTTGCCTGTGTACCTAGCCATTGAAGCAGGCGCCGTGCTAATCTATAGGCCAAAATTGCACATCTGAACAAACTCCATGTCATTGTCTACATATTTAGTCCAGAGATTCTTGTATTGGTTCATGGCAATGTCAAGCCAAGGTTTCATGTTTCCATTGTAATGAATGACTGCAGCATTATTGATCTCATCCATGCTAATACTTGGATTATACCCAAGACCAAGTACATGCCAAGATTTGTCTAATGACTTTGTTGTTGAGTAAAAGGTGATCAGGCCTGGTGGAAGAGTACCTAATTTCCATAGAGTACGATCCTCATTCTGAAAATACCACATCATGCAATCAATTCATTATCATTTACAAAAAAAAAAAAAAAAAGAGTGTTTTCTTGTATGGATTACTTCCATAGTTCCATTCAGCCATTAAAATCAGGAAAGTTCATAAAAAAAAAAAAACACAGTCAGTTGGCCTATTAACATAAAGGAGATCAAAAAGGACAAAAGATATATACCAAGTTCTGCCAATAATGATATTGTTCTGTGCATTTTTCACGCCTCCAAGCATCAAGATCAAATATATTCATTCCAAAAGCCCAAGCACACGCCTTCGGATTAAACCTCTCCCTAATCAAAGGATGAGTGAAGTTCAAATATTGTGCATAACGATGGAATGACCCAAAGCAGGTCTCAACAGCCCCATTTACCTTTCCATTTAAGTCAATCTTCCACAACTCAGTCAAGTCCTTTTGAACCACAACATCATCATCCAAAAACAAAATCTTATGCAACTTAGGATACATCTCTGGCAGATAGAACCGAAGATGATTTAACATAGACAAGTATTTAGGATTCCTGAACTTCATATTACTGGCATCCTTGGTAGCATTTTCTGCCTGATTTTCGAAGTAAAACTTCTGCAGTTTGAGATTCTCTAGTTGCCTCAAAACTGGAACATATGAAGAATTCAAGAAACTAAAATCCTCCACTGCTTTAACTTCCACATGAGCTCCTCCTTCCACAGGCCTCATCCTAAACCACACCTTCATAGCCGCCACATTCATTCTATCAGTAACCACATGAAAAACATGTTTCCAAGTTTCTTCAGCATTCTTCACAACAGACCTAACCACTACAGACACTGCAATAACATTATCTGAAAATAGGGCATAGTGATAAAGACTTGGATCCTCAAACTCTGGTTTAGGCTCCTCTTCCCTATATTTCTCCGGATGAGAAACTCTCTCCTCCACAAGCCTCATTGCCAAGCAATGCAAACTCTTGGGTATCGATTTGGCAGCAATCAAGCTGGCAAAAGCCCCATTCTTTCTTGCCTTGATCAACAATTCGTTGACAGCAAAGATAGTATCCTTTAACTTCTGAATTTTAATTTGATTATCATAGCTCTCCTTGGCCTCAGCTATCATCAGCCTTGCAATTTTCACCCTTTCCTTCACCTCCTTTTCAAACAGTCTCAAAACATCCTCATCTACAGCACCCTCAGACTCAAACAAGGAAGATATATAGTTGGGTTTAGCGGTTATATCTGAAAAATTCTTAGCCAAATCATCAAACATTCTCAATTGCCTAGAGATATCAAGCTTAAGCTGTCTAGCATAGGCAGCATAAGCATTCACTAAAGTCATATGGTCAGTAGCTTGTTTATAAATCAAATCCAGCCGTGTTTTCAAAGGATCCGAGTTCAATGCAAAGAAAGTCCGTTGTACATAAGCATTACCACTACTTGGTAGCGACTGTTAAGACCCGGAAGTGAAAAAAAAACAACAGAATAAGTAACAATTGAATCATTAGAAAGCCGTAATTCTAAAAGTAAGTAAAAAAGAAGAAGATACTTACAGGATCATGAGAGGAAGGAGGCCGAGAAGTAAGAAGAACGGAAAGAGTAGCAAGGAAGAGAAGAGTAAACATGGCGGAGACCAAGATCCGGTAAGAGAAGAAGCTGCGAAGAGCGGCATTAAATCCACCATAGCCAACTCCTCGGCTTCCACGGACGGCGACCGCCATAGAAATCTGAGGATCTGTGGTTGTGTCTTGGTTCAAATGCTAACGAAGTGAGGAAAATCGCAGAAGGAAAGAAGGGGGAAACAGATCTAAATTGGATCCATTTCCGCGTCGGTGAGTATTTTATTTCACTGATGAAATGGAAATGAAAATGACACAGGAATGAGGAAAGCAGAGGGAGGTTATCTTTTTTAATTTATTTTATTTCATATAAAAAACATAGAATCAGTTGTTTTAATACGTATTGCAGACGAATTAAATAGTATAAATATTAATACCATTCATTTTTCCTCTAAGAAAAGTATAATACCATATTAATTTATTATAATTAGATTATTCTTTTTTATTTAAATATAGCAACTATCAAAAACTTGCCCGCTCCCCGTCTCTAAATGAATTTTTTTTTTAATAATCTTTTTTCTTTTTTTTTTTTTAAAGAACGAAAGAAATAACTGAAATGTAAAAGTTGAAAGATGATGTGTTTGGGAGAGAGGATTGAGAGATGGAGGAGCGGATTGCACAATTTTGATGCATGATAATTGTGCAATTCACTCGTTCCCTTCTCAGTCTCCTCTTCCAAACACAACAAAAGATTTGTGTTTGGTTCATTGATAAATTCTTTTCAAAAAGTTTCAATCAAATGGTGGTAATTTAATTTTTTTTTTAATTATGTTCAATCAATCAGTTTGAGTTTATTCATGCACATTCATCTCCTAATTAAAGTTTTCTGCATACACGAGAAATTAGATTAAAAAACTAGTATAAGTAAGTAAAAATGGAGATGAACATATTTTAGAGATAACCGAAAATCGAACCGAAGGTGAATCAATAAAATATTTTATTTTGGTTATTTATTTATTTTATTCATTTTGCTTTTTATTTTGGAGAAATTCGATATTCGGTTACTAGTTCGGTATTTACTAGAAAAATTTTGGTTACACCAAAACCAAACCAAAATTTATACAACACTAATATATATATATATATATATATATATATATATATAATATTAAAATAAAATTTGGTTATTAATAGATTAATAATCCAACTCTCGGAAAATTTTAATTCAATCATATTCAAATTATTCTAAAAGTTTAGATCGATTCAATTTTAAAAATATTAATAATTTGGCACAGTTAATTAAAAGTTCTTTCCAGTTAGTAACCGAACCAATTAATGCTTACTCTATATCATCACGATAAAAACCGATTTAATTTAGGGGGTGATTGATAACCAAATTAAGTACTTAAATTAATGTTTTAAGTGCTTATGAGTTTAACTTTATTTAATAACACTACTTAAAATATACAGTTAAAACTAATCTAAGATGCTAAATTATTTGATTTAAAATTTTAAGTTGAACACCATCAATAGTTATTTTAAATTTATTGTTTTGTTTTTCATTTTTATCAAACAACTCTATTATTTAATAGTTTTAGCGTTTATAATACTGAACACATTTTTAATTTTTCAACACTTATAATTTTCAGTTTTACTAAAAATCACCTTATATATATATATTTTTTAATTTATTAATGTTAATGATCCTGAAAAGAATTTAATAATAATTATGATGATTAGGAAAAAGTGAAGTATTATTTATTTAATATATTGTTACAATGGCGGGTTTTTCCTTTCTCAAATTCAAATCACGCATTTTCCTTGTACATCCAGAAAGGGTTTTTCTTTCTGCTCCTCAAACGAAAACTTACAACTATGATTTCCTTCCTAGCTGGCTCAAGTTTTCTCCACAACCAAACAGATGAAAATTTCAATTTCGGTATGCGTTTCCTTTCCCTGTTCTTCTGTCTTGTCATGTATTATTATATTTCGATTTCCTTATTTTGTATCGTTTGAATGCTTAATGACACATGCCAACTGTTCAAGCGTATCAAGAGCTTTCTTACTTCTTTAGATTTTTTTTTTAAAAAAAAATGAAACGACGAGATCTCGAATTTCGTTGCTGGACTGGTAACAGGTTTATTTTTCAATTTTAGGTTGAGGTTTTAAGCTATGATTAGGTATGAGATATGGTAGATTTGTCACTATGTAAGACCTCCAGGCTTCTGCATTTTGGAATAAGTCATATGCAGCACCTCAAGACGAATTAAGCGTCGTTGTCCTGGAGGAAGGATGCTTAAGAATCTCAATATCAATTGATTAGTTAGAATTTTAAAAACCTGTTCGTTACTGATTAAGCTTTTAGAATGTCATAAAGTTTGTGTGTGTGTTTCATGAAGTGCATTAACAAGTATAAGTCAAGCAATTTTCAGGTGTTGGAATGAATATACGAGCTGATTGTTTTTGGCCACTGATTAGTTTAGATATGTTAGGATTTTGTGAAGTTATATTGAAGAACATGCGAGAGAACTCTACCTTTCTGTGTCTTTTTAGCAACCAATCACTTGGGAATGTGAGGATCTTTTAGAATTTCATAATCACTATCCCAGCACTAAGTAGATCGATGATGAATTGATAAGGTTATAGGTTAACTTAATTTGAAGGAATTTTCGAACAGATGATAGCTTCTTCTTTTTCCTCCCTTCTCTTTTTTGATTTGACATTGATTACTAGTCATCTTTTCCATGAACAAAGAGGTTGAGCAAGAAGGGAAATGCGGTTTACCCTCTACATACCTAGGGGCGTATCTTGTTGCTTTTCACTATAGATGCAGTGAAATGTAATCGAAATTCCAAAGGCCACATAGAAGGACGAAGGTGAGGCTCCTAGATGTTTTCGCTTAAAGCTTAACTTCTCTGTCTCACTGACTAAGTTCAAACCAATCAAGTGTCTATGTTGATTACATGAATATTTAAAAGTGACATGTATAACACTCCAAACTTACAACTACAAGAAGGGAAGTGAAAAGCTAAAACTGAAGGTGTCATAAACTCATAATAATTAAGTGATGGAAATGAAATGCTTATAGTGCCAGAAAACTCAAGATAAGTATTGTTGTAAGAATTAAGAAAGTATTAGGAAGGTCAATAAAATAAGTGTGGTCTCTACCTGAAGTTGGAGGTGCCACCACGGACTGTTCTGTTTCCCTCGAGTAAAATGTGTTCTGAATATGCATATATCAGCACAAAAGTTCTCTTTTAGCCTTAAGGAAACAGGTTTTTCATAACTTTCTCACGCATTGTTTAGAGTGGTGAAGGGTACATGCTACCAGAATTGGCATTACAGTTCAGTTGTCAAAAATCTCAACCCCTAATGGGCTTGGGAAGCAAGAAATGTGTTCTGAGAAATTATGCGAGTGAGGTGGAAAAATGAAGTATTGATTTTGGAGTGTGTTTATTAAAAAGTTCGGTTACTTTTTAGTGTAGTTTTTGCTAGTTGGAATGTTCAAGAGATGGGTGGTTATATTGATTTATCTTCAAATCCTCGATAACCCTGTGCTTTGAAGCTACTTTTCTTCTTTCTTATTTTGAAAAAAAGAGCCAACCTTTTCTTTTCTCTCAATTGATGTATCCTGAGGTCTGTGATCTTGAAATTAATGAAAGGGAATGTAGAAACCTTTTATTGAGGTGTACACTATTGTACGAGATATTGGAAAATTATTTGGCTAGAAGCCTTAATCTAAGTGTTTGATACGCAAGTTATATACTAAAGTTCTCACTTTTTGGTTGTGGAAGCTTTGAAGAAAATTTGTCTCCGTTGTTTTACATGCTTTTCATTGTTGATGACACATGCACGCATGAATTGCACATTATTTTATTCCTTGTTTGTGAAGTGGAAATAAATTACAGTGTTCATCATTCATGCACATGGCGACAGCTGTTTATTTAATGTGTACTTACCAACTGCGACAAAAAAATAAAGGTGTAAAGATGACTCATTAAATTTGCAAAGGCCAGCCTCTGTACCTAGCGACACTGAAAATGGGGTCGAACACAGATTTGTTGGCCTTTGATCTAGGTTGATTCTGAGCTAAAATTCTGGAGGATTCTGTAATATCCTATAACAGTTTGTTAATAATACTCACTTTTTGGAATTTCATTTTGGAAGAATGATATGAATAAGAATATAAGTCAAAAAGGAAAGGGTGGAGAAAAATAATTTTTGAAAACAACTAAAATATGAGCTCATCTGGACCTTCTGCAAATTATAGAAAGAATACACGTATTCCCCACAAAATTCAGTCAAAGAAGCTACTGAAAAGCCAAGAACAGTAATTGGGTTTTAGTGCATCGCCTTTTCATATGTCTTTCTTGTTATAGTAATATTATATTATGGATCAACATTGGCCATCATCATTTTCATGTCATGCGGCGGATTTTATTTTTTCCTCCTATGATAATTGATGGAAATATTCCTTTTATGCGTAGAATGTTGTTTCAATATATGATGCTTTATAAAGCTTGTTCTGTATCTTTTTCAGGTCCAAATTTTGGGATGATTGCTTAAATGTTTTTGGCTAAGTTTCTGACAAATGATCTCTGTGAGAGGATGACTGGTATCTTTTACAAATTTTTAACAGGTGCTGCAAACATTATCTTGATGCACGCACGATTATATCATATATGTATATATGTCCCTGTTTTATGTCTTTCTTTCTGTGCTATTTTATGTTAATAGGTTAAGAATAAAGAACACCTGTGTGATTAAAGCGTTCTCAGATAGCTTTAGGAGAAACTCAAGAAGTTTTAAGCATGAATACAAGACATCAAATTTGAGCAGCAAATTAAATGATATGCTCAAAAGATGTTATTCTCCCACTCTTCTTCAATCTTGGATAGCTAAAATAAGGCTAAGGCCTACGAGCTTAGGATAGATCGATACCATAACAAACAGAAAAAAAAAAAAAAAAAAAAAAAGGGAAAAAATTTAATAAGTAAACCAAAAATTCTGCCTCCTTTTTATCCTAGCAAACCTGTAGAACTTGTGATGGACTGATTTGAAGATTCAGCTCTAAGATAGGCTGTATTACAAGGGATGTCATCCAAGTCCCTGAATGTATCATAAGGGCTATTAAGTTGCATATTGCTAAGCATTTGCCGAAGTTCAGAGGCTTCTTCTTTGAGTTGGGCATTTTCTTGCAGAACTTGGTCATGACATTCAGATACATGGTTCAGTTTATCTATGAGTTGGTGGTTCTCATTTCGGAGCCAAACCACCTGTGACCATAGCTCATCTAGGTGTTTCTGCTTGCGCATGCGTGATCGTCGAGCAGATTCTCTGTTAGATATCATCCTTCTCTTTTTCCTCTCGTTAATAAGGGAGAGTTGTTGTTCATCAGCTTCATCGGAAGTTGAGTTGTTGCTTAGGCTTGATGATTGTAGACTGAATTCTTGAACTTGAGGAGGAGGAATCTGAGAATTATATGAACTAGTGAATCTATTAAATTGAAATGTGGATGTGTTATCCTGAGTCATGCTAAAGTAAGCTGAATATGGACATGGGTTTGAGGGTGCTAGATAATGAAGTCCTGTAACTTCACTGGGCTGCATGGCTTCAACCTGAGCAAAAAAAAGAAGAATAGGAAATGATGGAACTCGGCGTTAGGAGGAGAAGGTTAATTAGATTAATTTGTTGGAATGAAGGAGAATAGAAGCCTGAAGGGAGGTGGCTTTATATAGAATTTAGAAGGTTGAGGTGACCCCATGTTTTTGCAAATTGGATCAAAAGTAGGAAAGGCTCTTAAGCATGAACCACTTGAATACGCATATCATATTTTCTTGTTTTTATTTGGTATTCATAATTCATACATGTATGCATAGGGACATAGGGTTACACCTTTTGAAGATTATGTTGTTGCTTTTTATGATCATGATGCGCATATATGCATGTACATGATGATGATGACATGCCCTCATTAAGTGTTGCAATTCCTGTTATGGATAATCCTCTTGAGATCAAATTAGGCTTACATCAGAGAGAAAGAAAGAGTTCATATCATGGGGAGTATAATTATATTAACAAGGAAATGTATGAGCAAAAATAAAGCAAACGAAAGAAAGAGGGTACAAGAAGTCGATCTTTAAAGTGGTGCATATTATTATTGCAAGCCAGGTTTATTTAGGATGGCTTCACTTAAATGCTCATAAACTAATAGGGCCCTAGTGACATAAGAAATTGGAAGAGAGGGAAAGGACCCCTCTTCTAACTATGATTAGAAAGGACTATACAAATAATTGATGACTCAACAAACCACTCTAAACAACTAATAAAATTATAGCAGAGTATCTGTAACCAGGGTCATCTAGAAATTTTCGGAAACTAACTATTGATGATCTGTAAGATCATGGCAATTATAATTTGTCAGATTAATGCAGATTTAGCTCCATATTGTAAGCTGTGAACTGCTGCACCAGAACTAGCTTTTGGGAGAATGAAAAATGCAATCTACTTAACAAGCGTTTTGCATGAATTTCACTCATCAGTCATCATTAACAAAGTACTGTGTCCAGATTTTGATCCTTACTGGATTAGATATGAGAACACTACAGAAAAGTGGTTTGGCAAATATTTCAGTGATAGTAATCAGACGTCCCAGAAGTTTTTTTATGCTAATGGGAAGAAAGAACAACTATTATTATTATTATTATTTTATTTTATTTTATCGCCACATTCACATCAAGTATAATCTAAGTATTTACTATTTAGTAGGACAAAAATGCTGACAAAGTCGGGAATAGAGTTCAGTTGAGAGCTTTGGTAGTGGGGGAAGGGTGATGGCTGACTTTGTTTCGTGAAAAGGAATATATATTTAACTATGAAGTCGTTTTTAAATACTATAAAACCAGAAAACTTGCTGTTGATTTCCTTTGAGTTCTCTCAGAGAATATCTAATATGAAACAGTAAAAAATATATTATTTTGATTTTTTTTCCGTATTTGGACCTAGTCCTTGCGTAATTAGTTCTTGAATGATGTCAGTTTTCCATGATAATTTCTAAAAAAGTTTGAACGACTGAATCAAGTGCTTAAAATTTTTTCGAAATCGTTAATTGAAATTAGTTCTTGAATGATGTCAGTTTTCCATAATAATATCTAAAAAGTTTGAAAAACTGTATCAAGTGCTTAGTTTAAAATTTTTTCGAAATGGTAAATTGGAATCAGTTTAACAAATTGTCCATTTTACTCTTGATTTGGAAAACTAACTGCATTTTTTTTCTATACGTTTTCCTTTTTAGCCAGGATAACTAGTGGAAAATCAAACTACTTTGGTGTGTTGGTGCTAATTTCACATCCTAGCACTATCATTCATTTTTTTAAAGAAGAAAAAAAGGTATTCTTTTTCGTTAACTTTTTTGGCATTAGCTATCTTTATATTCCAAATTCAATTTGAGTTAAATTTAACTACCTACACCATTTTCTTATGATCTTCCTTAACTTGTTCATATAAGGATACTTTCTTAATAATTTCCAAGTTTGTAAATTAGATTGAATTATAAATAAAAGATTTATATCTTTAATGATTTTACAAATCAATATCTTGTTTTAGTTTGTAATAAATATTTGATTATCTTTCTGATCATAGCTGTCAATGGTTGTTAGGTTTGAAGAATTCTTTATTCTGAAATAGACAATTATAGTAAAATTTGAATAGAGTAAAAACCATGTATCAAATATAATAATATTGTTTCTAAACAAATAGTATGCTGAAAGGTGATAAATAAATTAGACTAATAAACATGTTTTATGCACAACCAGCTAAGTCTTAGTGGTAAGTGCATCTCTCCTAAATAGGAGGTTTAAGTTTCGAGTTTTTATGAAACTATATAATAACCCTTAAAAAGAATAAGAATTAACAACAAAAAAAAAAAACTCTTCTAATTTTAGTGTTTATTTATTTATTTATTTTTTGGAAAATCAAAAAAATGAACAAGAAAGAAGTAGAAAAACATTGTCCACAAATAAAGAGCATCTAAATGTCCTCTAAAACTCATACCAATAGCCAGCATTTGTAATTCTTCTTGAAATATCTTATGTTGCATTAGGAAAGGGCATACAAATTTATGTCTGAAGTGGGTTACTTCGATTCAATATGTTTAACAATAATGGCCACCAAATACCACTTACTTTGACAGTAGTTGCATATTATTTGCAGTCCTATTCCCCGCATGTCAAGTTACCCAACTACACAAGTCAAAATGTGCAGGCTGGCTCACTTAGCTAGGAAAATAAGGGGAGAGGATTATTAGCCTTGATCTTTAGCCCCCACCAGATTAGCAACTCTCTCTCAAGTGGAACAATCTTATTTTTATGTGGTGGTGGTGGGGATTGGAAAATAGATGATAATATGGAACTACTTTGAGACTGAGAGGCTACTCCTCCACTAAATTAAAGCTCTCTCTGTAATAAATTAAGAAAATTAAGGACCAAAATCTTACAGAGGGCAAATGCTTTTCTTTTTTTTTTCCTTGCTTAGGCTTGGGTGGAACATTTAGTCAACAATGTCATCAGACAGATTGAGACCTCTCTTTCTCTTCTTGTCTTCTGATTGCCCCAACTTTGCTGCATTTAAATTTATTTTTTCATTTGCATTGCAGATTTGTATTTACCTTGTAGGAATTCAGTGTATAAAAGTAAATGAGTTATTAAAGATTGAGATTTATGTCTAGTTGACTGTACTTGTATGTACACTGGAAAAGTAGATAGAATGTAACAGACGATGTTTCACTATTTGGGTATATCAGACTTAGTTTGACTACAAGGGAGATCGTGATTTTGGTAGAAGGAACCCTTGGCTTTTGTTCTCAGCTCTCCTCTTAAAGCTACGATTTTGAACTTTGTAGGAAAGATGAGATTTCTTCTTTCTGTGTTTTTAGCTTTCCCATAAAACCATTTTACCAAATATCTCATTCACCTCCTTTCCTGGCTTTCAATTCACAAAAGTTGCTTTCTCCCTTCTCAAACGCACTCCCAAACGCAGCTTACAACTATCTGTATAAATCCTTTCATAAACAGAAAAGTAGAATATTATAATTTTGTTAGGAAAAAAAAAAAAAATTCTGGTGTCACTGTGTCAGTTTGACCTCTTATAAGGTACCTGTACTTTATATAAACACCTAGCCAATATTGACCTCATCTTCTACCGGTTTGTTTTTGAATTAAACATTGTAGAATTATTACAGTTCTAAGCGATTCTCATCTTTACTATAGCCTTTTAAAATCTGAAAGGAAACTAAGGTCTTTCTTTTTATTCCATAATTATTAGTTGTAAATTAGTTCTATAGTAGTTTAAAGGATGTACAATTTTAGAGTTGCAAGTTGAAGCATCTGGAGTAACATTCTAACAGATAATGAAATTTGCTAAGCTACAACTTTATTCTCAGGGTCATATGGTCATTTAAACTATGCATAGACAAATAATTGGTGTTAAAGGCTCCTTGTAAGTTTTGAGGGATGAAGTATCACTTTGGTACTTGACATTGACTTGTAGTATCAATTTGGTCTTAAATTAAGTTTGGGTATTAATTTGATATTTTTGAACTTGATTTTTAGGATCAAATTAATTCAAAATTATAAATATAAGATATCAACATGTATTGAATATTCGCTATATTGACATATGTCACTTTGGGTTGATTTAACCTTAAAAGCCAAATTGATGGGTCAACTTAGTAGCGAAACTTTATTTTAGACCACATCAATACCACAAACTAACTTTCCAGAACAAATTCACTCTTTATCGAAATTTTGAATATCATTTATTATCATTAGTTTGTAGGGACAACAATTCGGTTTTTTTAGGTAATTATAATGTTTATTATTTTATTGATGGATCCAATTAATTAGATTTTTGGTTGATGAAATTCGTTTTAGGTGATTCTTATAATTTGTTGAATATAATCAATAAGTATTAGACGCTAAACCTAGTTTAAGGAATTAGACAATCTTTGTACGGATATCATTTTATTCAGGATTTAAATATTATTCACATGATGACCAGATGATAAGGATATTAAAATGATTAATTGTAATGGGCTTAGATTGGATTTGGTACAACTTGCTTTGTTACTTCAACATACTACATTGTATCGAGAATAGTCATAGTTACTATTGTGTCAACTAAACTTCAATTCAGCAAATCAAACCAACTCAAAAGTAAAGAATAAAAACAAAGTAGTGGTAATAAAGTAAACAGAAGATGGAATGCAGTAATACAGAGTAGTGCAAAAAATAATATTGAGGCTATCACATGTCATTATCAAGAGGATTCTAACATATTTGTCATAATAATATTTCTTTTGACAATTATCAATTTTGATTTATTCTAAGAAATCGCGCATGATTTTAATATTTTTACATCCATTAAATTATGCTACACTAGGAAAATTTTAGCATAGATGGAACAAATCTGTGGAGTAGGCTAACATCCCTCGTAAAAATCCAATTGATTTTATATGTTTTGTTATTTTCTGACCTTTTAATTTCAACCAAGCGTGAAATGTGGAATTTACTCTCTCCCTCGGGTGAGAGTAATGATTATTGATTTTCCATCACTCATTCACCCTTCCATGAAACCTACATATCTGATCATCATATTAAATCAAGCGCCTTATCTTCAATTGTATCCCCAAAATACCCTTCCACATTGGAAAATAATAACTAGGATGGAGAAACGTAAAAAAGGGTAATTTGGGAATGATATGATATCTCAGGTGGAAGCATTTCCCTAGAATAAAGGTTGAGGGATGCACGGAAGGGTACTAGATTGGACCGCCTATAATTATTAACTTCTTTTTTAATTTTGAGATACTAAACAAAGTATGAAATTGAGAGATGAAGAAGACAAATATGACCAAACATCAACACAGGAACACTTTACTTTTGTTACTGTACTGCATTAGCTTTAAATGAGGTAGGCGGCTGAGAAAAAGGCGGGCGCACAATAGATGTCACTCCTGCGCCCCTGCTAACAAGCGCGCATGGGTGCCTAGTGCACATCCTCTGCTTCCTATTGGTTATTGCTTACCATTCAAATTCAACCGTCCCTGTATAATTCTTCTCCCTATCTCTCTTTCAGCTTCTTTTCACCTTTTCTCCTAAATCTTACTTGGCGTACTTAATCTCTCCACCCTTTATATGAAAATCTATGTTTATTCATTACGTTTTCGACACTAACTATGCTCAATAATTTAACAACTTCAATGTTCACAATGGCAAAATATATTCTAAGCATCCAGAATTTTTATAGATTTTACGATTGGACTTCTAATTAATTTTTTCAATATATTTAATACATAATTTTTCTTTGTTGATATTACTTGCATTATATTTAACATTTGCGTCTCGCGTGTACTGCAGTCTTTGTAATTAGTGCATGACATGAGTTTTGAGGATATATGGGACAAAAGCGATGTATAGATTAGATTGGTAACTATGATTTGCCTACATTGGAGGTATGACTTAGATTTATTTAGCAAATTTTAGAGCCTTTTAGTTTTTTCAAACTTCAAATTACGCATCAGTTAATAGAAAGTACAGTCCTTATGAGATGAAAGTGTTAAGTCTGGGACAAGCAATGTAAAAAAAAAAAAAAAAATCATATATTTTATGTGTTGAAAAAATTGATTAAAAGACTAATTATGAAATTTACAAAAGTTTGAGGGACTCAAAGTACATTTTTCCATTTACAACATAGAATGGTTATATGACGAAATAATTAAAAAATATCAATTTTTGGTATAAGTTTCAATATGAGTACTAAAGAAACTTTTTAACATTATCAATCTCATTCATAGTTGTTACTCTCTCTCTCTCTCTCTCTCTCTCTCTCTTTTTAAAGAATTATATATATATATATATATATAATTTTATTATATAGATTAAAAAAGTGACTATAAAATTTTATTTATAATGTTATTTTATTAAAGTATACTTATAAATATTTGGGATGCAAATTAATTTGTTTATTTTATGTGATCAGCAAAATATAAGTATTCTTTCCAAAATTACATTACTTTGAAAAACAGAGGGGATTCATGTAAAACCAATATGAATTATTTGAAAGTGGGATATAAGAACTTTTATTTCAAATTTCACCCATATATGAAGCCATGTTGATTTAATGAGGAAACTTATACAAGTAATTGAGTAGTATATAAGAACCCTTGCTACTCATATCTAAAGCTATGTGAGAGCTAGTTAAAAAAAAATACTGAAAAAGCTTAATGCTTTAAATTGTTGAAAGTGTTCTCCTTTTATTTGGATGAGGTTCCCACGAGCATATGCATTAAGGGGTGGGTTAGCAAGATTGAGGTGGGTGTCACTTGCATAATTTCTGCACCCCACTTACCCAACCTATTCATATTTTGTTAGATTGTGATGCAAGGCAAATTTGAGGCATCTCCCTTTTCTATCTATCACAAGTCTTTTTATTATCATTTTTTTTTTTTTTTTTTTTTTTTATGTTTGTGCTCTTGATTTTAAATATTATTCAAAATTGCTTATGATTTTAACTTTCATCCTTTCATGCTTTTTCTACGTTATATTTAATATTATTGAGAATATATTATGAAATGTATCCTTATAAAGAAGTGAATTGTCCCAAATATATAAATGATCTAATATCTTTATGACTAACCATTTTTAAACATATGAATTGCCCATAAATTAACATATGCAGCTGGTCTATATTAGAGTATTGCTTTGTGAGACACATAACACATTGTCTTGTAATTACTAATTAGCCCATATGACATACTTGGCGCAGATCACATTCACTTATAAACATTTGAAACTTGAAGTTTACAAAACTAGACAAATGCGGGTATCCACCAAGTGGCTTCAATAATATATTGAGAAAGTAGAGCCTAATTAAGTGTGGATATAAATACTCTTAATATTTTGTCTCTAGTGATAAAAATCATGAGTTGTTTCAAAACTCGTTTCTAGAGCTCCAGATTAGTTTAGTCCTTAAGATATTAGATGTGACTTCAAACATGAGTGAACTAAATTAATTTCTCCCTACTGAGCTAATCAGACCTTCAAGCATTGGCTAATAGAGGATAGATCCAATACCATTTTTCAAGCACTTGTATTTTAAATATTAGTTTATTGTTTCATTAGAAAAGATTGTCATCATCATTTCAACTTTTTGATGCACTTTAGTTTATGTATTAAAAATTGTCCTTGTGACCCTAATTTCCCGAATAATTCAATTTGTCCAATCCATGATGGAAATAGATATTAATCTTTTCTGCAATTTTAATTAATTTAATATATTGAATTTTGGTGCATTTTCATTTGAGTGAGATTAAGTGACTGATAAACTCACAACACACAGCCAATAAGTGGTGCTTACGTACGTAAAATTGTACAACAAGGTCTTAATCCACTATCAAATCTAACATTAATTGTGGATAATAAGAGAGGGCTATATTTTAATTAGGTATTGCTTAAATAATTGTCATTAATTTTATTTAATATGAGTGAAAGGTTAAATTCATGAATTTCAATATCAACATATCGCTGCCTTCCATATTCTTGATTTCTTGGCCCTGCAGCTGTTGCGACGTGTTGATTACCGAAATAGTCTAAAAGACGTAGTAAGAATGGCGTTAGGTCAACTCTAGAAAACGAAAACAAGTTAATCATCGAAAGTCCGATATAGAGACTCCAAAGCTTGATTAGTTAGTAACAAATTATAGAAAACTAAGTATAGTACGTACTCTGCTATGTTTAGACCCTGGCTGGTTAATAGCAAGCTACGTGGCTTCTTATATATATAAGGTAACCCTTTCTTTTTGAGGTGTCTTTTCAAGTTAGTTAGGCCTTGTTTGCACAGTATACTAGTATTATATGTGATGCACCTATGGTTATTTACCTTACGATAAAGATGGATATGGTTATGAGTAAGTGTATTGAATTCCACATTGGTTAAAGAAATTATGTGGCCCATTTTATATGCGAGGCAATCCTCTACTATAGGTTACCTTTCGATATAAGTTAAACGTTTGTTTACATGCTATACGTACAAATAATAAATGATGATTTTAGATTTATGTGGTAGCCATTGTTCCATAGGATAGCAATAGGTGCTAATATAACGAGAAATTATACAGTATTTTAGGAGAATATGCTCCCTTAATTATAAAAGGAGATCTATATTTTTTTTATTATACCCTAATAACAATCCATTTACTCCATGTATTTTTAGAGAGTAACATATTCTAGGAGTATTTTAAAATTTTTTTAAAATAGCTCATAAAAGAGTAATACTTTACTCATGTATTTTTAAGGAATACAATACTCCATGAGTATTCTAAAATTTTTCGACACCTCTAATTTACAAAATTTTAATTAGAATGCTCTTGGAATATGACAATCCTTGAAATTATATGGAGTATTGTAAAATTTCTTCTCTAATTGAATATACATTTTTATTTGGTTAGAAAAGAGTCTATAACGAGTATTTTTTTATGCTAAGTTTGGCACACCACGTCACTTGTGTGCCAAGCTATTAAAACCATGTCAATTCACACTTTAACTAATAGAACAATGATAATATCTGATCAATTAATTAATGATCTAATAGTTGATTATATAAATACAATTCTAAATCCTTAAATATAAACCCTATACTCTAATTTATAAATTTTAGACCTAAAACATATTAGGTGATATGGTTTTATTGGACTAAGACATAGATGACGTCGAATGCAAATATATTCTAACATTTCTCGTATATTAGCTTTTCTATTAGAATAAAATTCAAAATCCTTTTCTTTACAGGAAGTGGGTCTAGTTAATCCATGTCATTTGATCAAATAAACATTAGATTGAGAAAATGTATACTGAGCTCTTGAACTTTAATGGAATTTATAATAGGCTTTTTGATTAATTTTTTCAACATATTGAGTATATGATCTTTCTATATTAATATTACTTACTCCAAATTTGACATTTTTACCTCGTATGGACTCAGTTTTTGTTAACTAGTGCATGATAAAAGTTTTGAGGACACGTGAAATGAAACTGAAAATATAGTTTAAATTCGTATATATGACAGACATTCATTGATAACATGGTTCAAATTTCTCCAATAACCTCTAAAGCCTCTTACTTCCCTCAAAATTTGTTTCACGCACCAATTACTGAAACCTATGGTAAGTAACCTTATAGTAATTAACTTTTTGATGCTATTTGCTAATTTAATATAAGATGTTGTATATCTATATTGGTGTGACTTGTATCCTTTAATATGGACAATATTATAGCTACTTGTATCTGAATGTCCTAAAAATTCTGATTTTTTGCGTCATATTTGTTGATTTTTTTTTCTCCATGGTTCTTGCATCAAATATATATATATAATCCTAAGATTATTGACCAAAGTGTCCTATCATGCCTCAAATAAAAATCATAAGAAGACACAAATTGAAGAAGAAACAAGAATTGGTCTAATCAAGCCGTAATTAATTGTCCATTTGATATTGATTGGATTAATAGGATAACTCTTTCAAACAAATTAATTTAGTGTCCACTTAATTTCCTAATGCTTAGAACCATTTAGGAAGTTTTTTTAGTTGCCATTATTTTTATGTTTGGGCTATAATTAACATTACTATTCTTTGACATTACATCCATCATTCTTAGATATTTACTCTAAACTTAATACAGACACACGTATATAAAATATTTAAATAGTATGGAAATGATAAATCAAATGCCAAAATTTGGACAAAAATATATGTAACCTACACAAATTAGGATGGTGACATAAATAAGTAAAATGCTTTGAATTTACAAATTAATACACATAGGAATTCTCATATATACACAAACAAATATATAAACACCATATGTTAGGTAATAACCCATTCAAGTAACAAATTCTATTGATTTGATACTTTTCAACTTCTTAATATGATTTAATCTATTGATGTGATCTAGATAAACACAAATCTCAAATATATGAATTCTCAATAAAAATCAAAAGTTTTTAAACAAATAAAAGAAATGTACAAATTAAGCATGCATTCCAAAATAATCTTTACAAAAACAAAACAAACGTATCAGTAAACTGAAAAATTTGAAATACCAACTTCAAATTGTCAATAAATTCCATAATTAACTATAAATTCATAATACTTTGAATTAAAATATACAAAATATATTTAAAAATCAAATTAATTCCAAAATATTCTCTTATAAAATTTTTATTTTCACATAAAATATGTCATAGAAAATTGTAAAATTTGAGGGAAATAATTGATCGGAATTTGGCATAAATACGTTTGTACAAGTGGTCATTGGTTTACAAAATAATGTGAAGACTGAAAAGGGCAAGAAGCAGGTTTAAGAGATACAAAAAAAAAATTGTCAAATTTGGGATTTAAGAGTAGCTAATATCTTTTAGTATATATATAAATCAAATATATTTCTATTGAAATAGTTTTCAGAACCAGTCACAATTAAGGCTCATTTCTTCTGGATTTGACGGTGGCTAATGACTGTATGTAAGTTATTATTGGAAGAAAAAAAGAATCAAATTATTGTTGAAAGGGAAACCAAAAAAATTAAAGGTGTGAACCACTCAAACATCTTTAATTACCTTAGCCATCATTTTCAACCTCTAAATGATTGAAGTAATAATTCTTAGTCCCCACTCTCATCAATTTTTATGTTATATTTTAAAAAACTAATTTTAGAAACAGATGATGAGCCAGACTAATTCTAAAGGCCACAAGTATAACAATATTAATAAATATATAATTTCAAAAAAAAAAAAAAAAAAAATTAGAGGGATTTTTCGTTTTCTTTGGGTAAGTGGTTGGATTGATTGCTTTTGTGGACACCGTAAGAGCCCTATAAGGCTTCCTTCCAATTTGTGAAAATGACAAGTTTGCTTGTTTAAAATTACAATTCTTTTTTGTTTTTTTTTTTTTAAATAAGGGATGATGTAATCTCCAATTAATTCGTTGTTAGAGGGGAAATGAAATGGTGGGGCAATATAACTGCAATTAATTAAAATTTATTTGAATTTTATAATATCATGACTTTCAAGTTGTTGATAAGATTTTCTCCTCCAAGATATTTGTTTCCACATGATCCATCACTTGGGGCACATAAACTAAGCGGTCAACAAGCTTTGATTTTCTTATTTTGTTGTTGTTAATAACTAATAACAAGGAATACAACCGTTTATCTCTTTATAATACCTCTCTACAATACAAGCGGATAGATGAAATTATGACTCGTTCACTAAATAATAATCTCATCTCACCTAACATGTGGATGAGTGAAATCATCTCAAGCAAACTATGTTTACAGACTCTAATATACCACCTCACGTTTTGACTTGTACCTGAGACTGCCATAAAGTATTTGTTATACAAGAACTATAACATTCTTATCCTACACGTGTCATAGTAATGGGTGAAGATTCCTAATTTACAATGCTGTTCATGTCAATTTTAAGAAAAGAAATGTTATTTTCTTTTAGTGGTCCTCCAAAATGAAATTATTATAAGTCATAGCAAACTTAGAAATTTGGAAGAGGAAAATCCATATTGGCGGCCCATTGGGCCACTTAAAACTAAAAAGCAAACCGATTGGACCGAAACGACCTCATTAAGTGTGAAACTGCAATTGGATTGACTATTTTACCATCATGTGGGACGACATCGTTTCTATTCTCCTTAGGGTCTGTTTGCTTCACTCTGCCCGATTCTGCATTCTTTCTCCTTTGCCTCGACGATTTTTCAGCTTTTATCTTCCTTCCTTGTTTCGAATCCGGTAACTTTCTTCTTCTAAGATTTCATCTTTACTTTTGTTTTTTGGATTTAATTTATTGGAAATTGAAATGAATCCATCAAGAAGAGGTTTGATTCTGTGATGATAAGTTTAAGCTTATTTTGTTTGATTTATTTGTTCAGAATTATGACATTATTGATTTGATTAAGTCTACCGGTTCAAAATGTTCTAAAGCAAAGTTTCATGAACAAAATGTTGCTTAATTTTGTTTGGAATTGATTGAATTTGAAAGGAAAGCCTAGCCGAAGGAGAACCCAAACTGGCACTGTTAGGGAACAATGGCGTTGTGGAAAGCTCGTACGGCTTCATCAACTTTCTCGAAAAGTTTTCTTCAACCTGCATCTACCACCTTCATCAACCATACTTTTCGCTGTTTATCAACTGGTACTTTTTCTCTGTTAATCTACTTTTCTTTAGTTTGTGTTACTATTGCTTACGTTTCTCATTTGCTGAATTACCTTCAGTTATCCATTATGCTTTTGTTTGCTGTAAATTTAAGAATTCGCGTCTTTCATTGTTAATTCTTATGAAATTGGGAAAAATAAATGGACAGAGAGAGAGAGCGATAGGAGAAATTTCAGTTTATCTTTTGGTTTCTGAGGTAACTGAAGAAGGGAAAAAGAAAGTGAATAACATTTTTTTCTCTTGAATACAAGGATGTGATGAAAAAGAGGGACCTAAAAGCAATAAGTTGTGCTATGAATGGAGGCAGGATGGAATATTTCCTCTATTGCAGTTCTGTATGGTCCATTGTTGTGTAACAAACATCCTTGAGTATTATATTATTCTAAAAGTTTCGCGCTTGAATTTATATTTTGTTTGACTGCTGAAATTCCAAAAAGGTAAAAAATGAAGGAAATAGGAAAACTTTGAAGGTTGTTTTGAGAAAGGGGAAGAAATTGAAAAATCGTTTTCAAACAAAAACATAACTGAAGTTGTTTTGGGTGAAAGATGATTCATTTGGATTATGGGTAGCGGGTGGCATGTTCGATTTCATTGTCAATGTGGACGTGATTTATGTTAAAAATTGTACATCACAAAGTATTAGCATAATGTGAAAATCAAATTCCCACTTCCAATCCTCATCTATTTGAATGGAATCTAATGGAACTTTTTTGCCTGGTGTGATGTTTGTATTTTCTGAAGAGCAAACTTGAACACGCCCTTTTGTTTTCTGAATGACAGATCCTGCTGGTACTCATTCATTGAAGGACAAGATGATGAAACAAATGGCTCATCTCGATATCAATTCTCAAGTGGGAACTTGCATGCCACTGTCTTCTATGCGTATTGGAACATTTATCCACAACATTGAAGTTAACCCAGGTCAGGGAGGGAAGCTGGTTCGAGCTGCTGGCACTTGTGCTAAGATCATGAAAGAGCCAAACTCAAAAAACTGTTTGGTGAAATTGCCTTCTGGCATCGAAAAACTGATTGATTCTAATTGTCGGGCCACAATTGGCAGGGTTTCAAATGCTAGCCATAATACTCAAAAGCTTAGGAAGGCTGGACAGAGTCGGTGGTTGGGTCGAAGACCAGTGGTTCGAGGGGTGGCAATGAATCCAGTAGATCATCCTCACGGTGGGGGTGAGGGTCGGAGCAAAAGTAGTGGGTCTTATGGAAGGGTTTCACAAACTCCTTGGGGTAAACCAACTAAATGTGGCAGAAATCAAGAGCAAAAGCGCAAAGACACTTTTGGCAAGTTTATGGAACCCAAGAAAAAGAAATGATGCTTTTTGTCTGCTTCCTTAACAATTAACATACACAATAATTTCAGCAACCGTCTGTCTTTCATCAAGAAAAGTTATGTTTAATTACATTTAGAGCTTTCTAGTTCTCATTTACAAAGAATTTGCAATGAAACATGGCAAGATGTTAATGAACACTAGTAAGACCGTTTATCCACCAAATATTTCATCTAAGCATTGCAAATGGTGACCTATCGATCTCTGATTCAAATATATCGAATTCCCTTGTACCCTTCCCTCCATACCTTTTCTTTTCCGGGAAAATGTAATCTTTTAGGTTAAAAATCCAATTCATGAATGAACTTCCAGATATGTTACAAACCCAAAAAGCTTCCTTTTTTTTATGTGAAGAGGAAAATGAAGAAAGTTGCTGATAAAATACCATCAACTCAAGGGTCATTCTAAATGGAGATGGAGTAGCATTAATCCTCTCTAAATTTGTGGCTTCCATGTTTCTACTCCAGACTTTCTTTACAACGAAGACTGAGAAAATCGAACTCATGCAGTGAAGTCTGCTTTGGAAATCCATTAACTTTTATCCCACAGAACTCCTTTAATGTTGAGAAAGTCTATCATTCTCTTCAAACATAAAATTTCAGACTAGTTTATTCCAGGCAGAAAGCTTAGCTATGTGCATCAATGTGCAAACTAACGGCTTTTATTCAATCATGTATGTTGTCACAAACAAGGCAACTGCAATTATTCTTCTCTATGCGCAGTTAAATAGGTGAATATTTTATATGAAAGGAACTTAAGTAGGATGGAATTTAAGTGCAAACAGACTAGAACAAATTCTTTGCTGAACAGTGAAAGTAATTTGCAGTTCACCTATATACATTTTTGACTCTGCAATCATTATTAGAAGACATTGACATCTAGCAATAAGAAATGCATAATGATAAAGCCTATACAGTTTCTAAATCATTCAATCCTAATATACCAACACTATCAGCAATATTTAAAAAGAAAAAGTATGTGAACATTTCAAAATTGTAGCAGTCATACTAATCTGTGGAAACTCCTCTTGCACCCGTCATCGGCCCTATGCCCTCCTACTCCTCCTCCTCCTCCGCCAATAGTGGCTGTCTTCAGAGCCCCTACTCCTCCTGCTCCTGCTGCTGCTGCTCAGAGTGTACCAATCATCAATGGGCAACTCAAAACTGCTGCTGCTCAGAGAGTCCCAATCATCAGTGGGTAACTCGAAGCCCCTCCTGCTGCTCAGGGAGCCCTAATCCTCAGTGGACAACCCAAAGGCCCTCCCTGTCCTGCTGCTGAAGCTGCTCAGAGAGCCCCGATCATCACTGGGCAACTCCAAGCCCCTCATCCTGCTGCTCAAAGTGCCCCGATCATCAGTGGGCAACTCGAATCGACAGACGGGACAATTATTTTTTATCTCCAGCCAAGGGACAATACAGTCTCTATGATAATAATGAGAACATGGAAGTCTATTAACAATCTCCCCTTCCCCCATCTCATCCCTACAAATAGCACAAACAACCATGTCCTCCTTTCTTAAATTCACCAAAGGTAGATTTTCCACCACCATTCTTGCAGCAGAAGATCTTCCACCCCTTTCAGTCGGGGTAAAATCAACATCAAACAAAAACTCCAATATTGATTCATCTACGTCCACATGATCATTGATAGGCAATTCTTGTTCCCAATCAACATTCATATTTGAATCCTCTTCTTCTGCTCCTCCTAAAGCTGAAATAGTTAAAGATGACAACGCTAATTGATCAGCATCTTCCATTGCCACAACTAGATTTTCGTATTGGTTCCATCGCTCTTCCTCGGTAGCAAGATCAGACAAAACATAATTTTCCCAAATATAAAAATCATCGTCACCAATATTCATATGCATAACCTCACTATCTGAATCTGAATCAATGCCAACAATCCTCAGCCCACCTGTGTTTGCTTCTTCTTGACTACCAGTATTAACATCAACCGGAGAACCAAAATCCTCCATATAGCTCTGAATTTCATCATAAATGTTGGTGTTTTCAAAACCCCAACAATCAAAATCATGCGAAAACTGCGGTGGCTCTGCATTCAAATCCGACCGCGGTGGTTCCGCATTCAAATCGAACAGCGGTGGCTCCACGTTTAAATCCAATTGCATTGGTTCCGCATTCAAATCCAACTCCGATACCGAATTGAGCAAGGAAACAGCGTAATCCGATCGGTTGGGTTCGAAGGAATAATCGGTATCATAATCGGAATCGGAGCTGGAAAGAGAGGAGACGGAAGGAGTGAAGAAGGAATGAAGAGTGTCGAATTGAAGGGGAAAGGGAATTGCAGAGAAGTCGGACATTGTTGTGAGAGGGTAAATTTAGAGACTTTTTAGATTTTATGTTGGTTTGGCATTTTAACGATCAAGACAAGGAAATTTCGAGTAAAAAAAAAAAAAAACGGATATGACTTTGAGTACTATTTGTTTTTTTGTTTCTTTTTCTTTTTCTGTTTTTCAAATTTCACCCAAGATTTGGTACTTGTGGATAATGACATATTTTTCTTAATGTAAACCTTTTCAATAAAGATATTTACGTTAATATTTACGTGAAATTAAATATAGAGATTTATTATAGGTTTAATAAAATAGGGGTGATTATATATATATATATAAGAAATGGTATTTCATTGAATAAAGAAGATGAATTACGCAAACATGGGTGGATGTAAATTTAACTTTAATGGCCTAATTTGATATATGCTCTGGTTAGGTATTAAGCAGCTTGATTGGGTTGCTTTTTAACAAAAAAAAAAAAAAAAAATACACATATTGGTAAAAAGGGACCCACACATATTGATGGAAGATAATGCACATATTACTGATCAAAGAGAACTCACACACATTGGTCAGCATGTATTTTATCAAGCACCACCAGACAATATCGGAGATCCACAACTACAAGAACTCCCACTTCACATGTAACATTGAACAATTTATCATATCTGAAAAAACTTCCAACTCTTGTATAAAGATGATAAATCTGAGTACCTAAAGTGTAAAGATGTTAAAAAATCTGACTAAAAACATTCAACGACCAACCTATGAAAGAAAAATCATCAAATATGTCTTATATCAAAGTAGATCCATAATCGAGAAAGCCAATTTTGAAGATGAAATTAGGAAAAGGTATTGAATGTAAGTTGTCTAATGCAAAACAAAAGCAAAAATAGAAAGAAAATGGAAAACCAAAAAGAAGGATGGAAGGAGGAGAAAGATTATCTTCCTCCCTTTCCAAAACAAAATATAGAATTATGTCTTTTAAAGACCATCTTCTTCCTTTTCCTAAACAAAATATAGAATTATATCTTTTTGACAGAATTTATGGTAAGTGCAGCGGTTAGGTTTTAATTTCAGGCCAAGGTCTTTCTTTTCATATTCTTCTAATAGTGACATACCATCATTCATTGAAAATAAGAACCAATTATGTCTATTCCAAAAAGACAAGTAAAAGTTTTAAAATACATGTTTTTAATATTGGTTTCCACTTATATGTTTTGGTGTTTTTCTAAATACCTTTTTCCCCCTAAATAGAGTTTTTAAATACCACTAATTATACAATTATTTTTACATCTTTTTTTATCTATTCTTTTTCTCTTCTCCATTCACACACATTGTTCTTCATTTCTTGCCTCATCGTTATTGCTGACTGTCTGCTTCCACCGGAGTGCTTCATGTTGTCGTCGTTGGATTTCAATTCGTTATCTCATTTTGTATCAGACGATCATCCAAATCGTAATTAATTAATCCACTTCCTTCTCTGATGGCTCTTCTAGTTACATTGATGAAGCCAAATTATAATGGAATTTGTAGTTTTTTCCATTGATTTACTGGTTAATCCATTGGAATGAAATAAGATAAAATTCATTAGTTGCTGTCGAAATTCGTTTAGATATCTTCTTCCTCTCTTTCAGTTTTCAATTCTCCATTGTTATAAATTTTTGAGTTCGTTTTCTGCAATTCTCATTGACTTTCTTCAAAAATTTTCATTCATTTTTAGATCTGTAATTGTATCTATATTCTTTGTTGCTATTTATTCTGTTCTGTTCATTTCTATTCGTTTTTGTTATTTTATGTTCATTTTTGTTCGTTTTTATTGTAATTCTTTTGTGTTTATATATTGTTTCTATATTTTTGTGTGTATCTATGTAATCTTTGCATTTTTTCACACTTTTCAGTGTGTTTATTTTCTGCGATACATGTACGATACAATCAAGATACCCGATTACATTGATACAATTATGATACAGTTTTGATGCATATGTAATGCATATATGATACACATATGAGTAATATAAAATAATGATATTGTTTTTCACACTTTTTCTGTGTGTTTGGTTTCTGCACTACATATATGATACGGTCGAGATTAGAGGTGGCCAAATTGGACCTGAACCGGCCAAACCGGACCAGGCCGGGTCAAAACCGATCAATCCCTGAACCAGACCAGTGGTTCAGAAGAAAAAAAGGTTAAGGTTCAGGATCGATCAATCCCTGAACCGGTAGTTCTGAACCGATATTTGAACCGGCGGTTCAACCCTTAGGTTCAATCAAGGGTAAGTTTTAATGTAAATTATTAGCTGTAAAATAAAAAAAATGTAAGTTGTTTTTCATATTTGAGAAATTATATTATTTTGTTACGTATATTAATAATTTATCAAGAAATCTCTACATTGAAACCACACGCAAATTAAATTCTAAATGTTTATTAAAAAAGGTTGAACCTGAATTGGACCGAACCTGAACCTGGTCAAACCTGAACCGGACCGGACGGACGGTTCATCTCTTTTGAAGGTTAAGGTTCAGGTTCAATGATTTCTTGAACCTGAACCAGCGGTTCATGAACCTGAACCAGCGATTCATGAACCGTGGCCACCTCTAGTCGACATGCACGATTACTATGATACATTTTAAAACAGTTTTGACACATGTGTAGTATGACACACTTATAAACAATACAAAATAACAAGATGTTGTGATTTGTCACTGTAAATCACCATATGAAAGTGGAAGAACGTGGTTATTTCCTTAAATTTGTGCCCATGAGCAATTGAAATGGAAATTGCAAAAACAAAAATTTAACCAACCAGAGATTGATCTCTTACCCTGTATATCTCTATAAGGGATGGATGCAGACTGCAGGAATCAAGGTAGAATCCCTCCTCGTTCACGTACACGAACGCCTTTCGAACACAACCAGTGCTAGCGTCGGAAAATCACGAACTTTGGAGCAGGAAGGGATGAAAATTTCGGCTATGGTGGCTTGTCTCTCTCTTAGCCGAAATACCTAGGGTTGTTTTAACCCTAGGGGGCCGAAATTCTCAATTGGCTCACCATGTGTGGGCTTTCCTTCTTTCATTTTAAGCCCAAATCTATTTTAATTTTTCTGGTTCAAATTAATTTCAAGCCCAACTTTAATTTGCACATGTATATAATATATTATACCATGTAACATATTATTTACATTTAATTGAAATTGATTTGACTAATTAATTTAATCCATAAAATTAAAATTAGATCTTCACAAAATGAATTTATATGTAAACCTATACATATGAATATTTCCACCTAGGAAATAATTTCATAATTAATCCAATTAATTATGAGAATGCCAATCAAATATTAATCTTATTATTATGATCAATCCAATTGATCTTTATAATAAAATCAATATAATCCTCTCTCTCCAGAGTATATACTCCAAGTATACAAGTGATTTCCTTAAGTCTGTGTTCAGTCGCTCAGTGTGTACGATCCTGTCGGCCCATCTTTATGTTGGCAGTGGGCCTGAGTCCCACAGACTGCAATTGGGCTCTAGCAAGCCACTGCAGCTCCCAATTAAGATAGAGATGACAGTCCAATTGTAATCATAACCCTTTAGTTTGAACTTGTATATCCCATGTCATTGATATCGGTGTCCAACACAGAGGCATGGATTGATCACCCTCTTTTGTGTCCGGACATTTACTTGATCTCGAATGTACTGATGCTCACAAACAAGTTCCAACTTGTTTGGGTGTGGCCACACTCTTATCAGTCACATTCATCAAGAGGCCGGTGATATCTTCTCAGTGGACTACTGAGTGACAAATCCCTTCTGCATATCCATAGCATTGCCATGCTAAGTGGCATACCTGAAAGTACCCATACTAGGCACCCTATTACAGGCCCTTTAGGCGTAACCCTAAGTATGCGACCTCACATGCAACACCATCATATGGTCAGGTCAAAGGATTCATACAAGTACTACACGAGAATCACTTGTGATACTATACCATGTGGATTTCTCGTTTAGTGGATCTATCCAGTACCATGCCCCTTTTGCATGTACCCATTAACTTGGTTGGCATCCCATGTCTAATGACCAGTAAGACACCGCCATACAACCAGGTTAATGATAGTCTCTAGTTCCATTCATTCCCATGACTGGAACAGACTGCGGATCTCTTTATGGTCATATCGTTTACCCTATCCATGGTCTTACTGTCAAGTGCATGACAGTTGTCATCATGGATATGGATATGTCCATTGGATACTTCATTTAAGATATTGCACAAGATGTATATAATAAATGAATTAATACCTTTATTAATAACACAAAATGAGTATAATACATAAATCCAATAAATGTATAATACAAATACAAAGTCCAATGCCTCGAGACTAGGGCATATCCAACACAAGATACATTTAAAAATAAGACAACAAAAAAAAAAAAGGAAAGATGAAGAAATAATAACAAATGTAATTAAAATTACGAAAAAATTGCAATTTTAAATAAGTTAAAAGACAATTCAAAATAGTAATGAGATAGATTGTTGTTACAACTTTGATACACATGTGTGTTACATTTATGATACACTTATAAATAATACAAAATAACAAGATACATATAAAAAAATTTCAAAAACGTATCATAGAGTTCTACAGAAAAACGCGTGTTATCATGGGTCGTGTCACACTAAATCATTTTTCATAAAAAAGGTGTTGATATCACTGAATGAAAGTTAAAAAAAAAAAAAAAAAGAAGGTATTTTAGAGATTCTCTCCAATTAGGTAAAAAAGAAAGGTGGGCCAAAATAAAGGTATTTTACTAAAAAGCTCATAAAATAATAATAAAAAATAATAATTATCAAATTCATTGTTAAGGACTTATTATGTCTATTTAAAAGATCATAAACTTAATAATAAATTAAAAATAAATGATTTTTCCTAGTTTTTGCTATTGATGCAGATGGATTCATAGTACGGGCTGAATGGACACAAGTAAACCTCCATCAGCTACGGTCTAACAATTGAGCTAAAGACATATTAGCTTTTCTTACCATACATAAGGTATAACATTCAATAGACTTTATAAAATTTAAAGGTTTTACATGAAACATAATTTTTTTTACTCTTTTGTATATTATGCAAAATTTTCATCTTTAAATGGAAGAACAAAGATGAATTATTATATTTTTCATAAATTTAAAATTTTTTTTAGGAAATATTTATTATTTTCATAAATCGTATTGAAAAGTGATATACTCCGATTTCAAATTTATTTGTTTTACTAAAAAGTGAAGTTAATTTTATTAACTTTTATTAGTCTAAATTTTGAAGCTGAATTTCTTAAAGTTATTTTTTTCATGAAATTGATAATTTTTATGCAAAGTAATAGTATTACAAACATTAAGTATCATTTTACATAAAATATGACTAATTTTAAAAATTTTATAAAATTCAGAAGTTTTATGTAATATTTAAATTTTTTTTTTATCATTTTGCGTCATATGAAGAACCTCTTTATCTTTATCTGAAAAAATATTAATGAACTATCAATTTTTATGTAAAACTACAATTTGGAAAAAATTAAAATATTTTAGCAATCTTATCATTTTTTTTCATAAAATAATTACTTTCAATTAAATTAGCACTAAAATATTTAATCCAATATTAAAATTATATTTTATTTATGAATTTATTAGAAATTTATAATTTATCATTAGTTTTAGTTTTGATGATAAATTATAATAATTTTATATAAACAAAAATAAAAATATATATTCTTTTCAGTTTTCATTTATTTATTTTTTTTTTTTTTGTCATGTTGGCAAGGTATTAAATTTACTAAAATTAAGTAATACTTTACATAAAACATAACTAACATAAAGTTTGGAAAAATCAATAGTTTTATGTAAAACTTAATGTTGCCCTAAAATTGTGCACTAGCAAGTGTACTAGGTCAGTTATAGTAATGGCAAGACAAGTGTCGATCCCACAGGGAATAAGGGAAAACTATAAGACTTCCTAATAAACCGTCAGATATAAGTTTTTCCAAATAAGTCAGCAATACAATTTTATATAAACTGAAATTAATATAAAGCATACAAGATAACGCAAGGAAGGTTGCCTAAAACAGAAGATGAAAAACAATAATAATAAAAGCACAGACTTCCACCAGTTAGACAAGCAATCTCGAGACATCTTTCTTTAGAATTTATTATGAATATATTAAGGAATGTAGATCTAAGGTTTCTTGCTCTCTACCCACCAAGCTTATCTCTCGACCTCACTTGGATCTATGAATACCCAACTAAGCTTATATCTCGACCGCACTTAGCCTAGGTATTTATGCATTAAGTCAAGCAAGCATTCTACCATAAATAGAAACCCTTAGCACACCCCCAATCTCCTCTCAGTCTCATGGCAAGTGTGTGTGTGTGCGATTTTTCCATATCCCCAAATCTCCTCTCGGTCTCATTCGGAATACTAAGCATACAACGGGGCCCCATTGTAATTTTGATAAGCACATCACAACACAATCATCTCAGCATAATATTCATAATAAATAAGAGAAAGACTTCCCAAGATCACCAGCCTAAACTAGCTTCAGCCTACTGGGAAACTACTCATAACACATAATTAATATCAAAACGAGATTTCCTAACCAGAAAGCTTGAAAGAAGAAAATTTTGTAAATTAAAATTAAAACAAAGAAAATAATAGTAGTTGGAGAAGCATTCAATGCCCAACCCCTCTGAACAGCAGACTATATATAGTTCCCTTAAAGAACAGAAAAATAATCTACCTAGAGACATGTTCCTTGATTAACATAATAACAAAAATTAACAACCACAAAATGCAATGGCTTCCTTAAGAAGCCAAGGATAAGTCTGGAATTTCCCAAAAGAAAATATCTTCTCCTCCTCTCTGGGCCACGCCCCTTCCTTCAACTCCGGCCCATTCACGCCGCAGCCCACTCCAATTCCTTTTTTTTCCTATCTGCTTCCTGAGACTTCCTAAATCCTGCAGCCTTCCTGAGCGACGCCTAAGACCTGGAAAACTCAATATTAGCTATGAATTCTCTATCTTCAAAGGAATTTAACCAATTTAGCTGCTGAATTCTTGCATAATTAACTGGTAATAATTTCACTTATCAAGAACCTCCACACTTGAATATTGCTTGTCCTCAAGCAATCTTAGAATAAAACAGAACAAAAGAAAATGAAGAAAGAAAAACTTTGATGGAAAACACATTAAAAACTTTTCTTAACTTAATTTAACTTAAACAGCAACCATTAATCAATTCATCACCTTTGAACAACAAGACTTCCATGCAAAACACGAAAATTGAGAATACCAAATTAACCAGAGCATTCTTAAGAGACCTGGCTTAGCTTCAGAAACATCCTAAGGCAGCGAGACCAAACCTTAAATTTCAGCAAGCTAGCAAGAAATTAGACCTAATTTGCCTCTCTAAAAGAGTTCACTCACTCTCATGTGTTTGGGCGATTAAAAGAACTCTCAGCAGCAACTCACATTGGTATTAAACTAAAAACTAAGCAAACATCCTATCGCTACCACTTAATTTGACACATGCACAATCAAAAGGTCTTAAACAAGGGCTGTAATGTAAGGCTTAGGTTAGGGGTATGATAAACAGGCTTTTTAGGCTAAAGGAATACCAAATCAAGCAATACAATAGAACAACAAGTAACTTACCCAAAAAGAACTTAAGCAACCCAGGACAGATTAGGACAGGAAACTCAAAAATTTAGATGCAATATCAAGACTTCAGGAATTTAAGCACAGGAATTATGAACATCTTGACACAGAATTTTAAGCTCTTTTTTTTTTGAAAGAAGAAAATTTTGTACAAAACAATTCAATGCAATCAATTGATAATATGATACGGGGCAAAATTGATCTTACTTACACTTTTGAATCTCAAGCAGTTTGAAAAGAGTGAAAATTCCAACTGCCTTTTGACACAGATTAAGCAAAAAGTTGCAAACTCAAACTTTGAAAGAAAGACTATCACAATAACAATTGTTTTTAAGGGCCACACGAATTTCCAATAAGGCAGGCTGCAAAAATTCAATTGAATTATATTGCTTGCTATTCAAGAACAACTTGATTTATTGCTATGGTATTCCTAGGGTAATTTGGATAACATAATGTGAATTGGCTAAGGAAAGGAACACATATTATGGGTAAAACAAAACAATAGGCTAAAAGGCTCAAAGGGGCTTAAAAAAATGGGAAGAGAAATGTTAGGGAGGCTTTTTGGGATTACAACAAAGAGGGGAAAACAAATGCCTTAATCACTTTATGCATGCGAAAAACCTTATGGTTTTGACAAAGACAATTTACTAAGCTCTAGTTTAAAGCTCAATATGTATGCCCACTCCACAAGGAATTCAAGCAAGAATTTATATTAATATAAAAAAAACAGGCTCAAAAACCTCGCAGAGAAATATAGGGTTAATGCAAATTTGGCCTAACTCAAGCTATCAAGGTGAAACAAACTTTAAGGTCTCGAAGCCCTAAGCTGCTTAATCAACAAAAACCAGAATTTCTAAAAATTTTTCTAATCAACAGGCAGTCAATTCTAAGTGTTTTATACAGACTTTCTGCATCCTCAGGATCAGAAAATCTCGCTGGCTGCTACTACACAAGTAAACACAAAGAAATCAAAAAATTTTGGACAAATTTTACAAAATGCCTAGAAAACTAATCACAAAAGTTCATAAAATCACACATAAACCTTTACAAATTCACAAATAAAACTTAAGATTACTTAAAACAGCAAATATTCAAGTAGGGATTCCCAATCAGTAGACCAGCAATTACCAAATAATTCAACCAGCAATCATGCAACACCAAGAATCATCAGCAAATTCAACTTAAATTCTACTAGGCAGTTTTTCTCTCCCATACTTAAGTTATGCTTTGTCCTCAAAGCATCAAATTCATGCAATAAAATCCAAAACAGGGCAAACGAAACCACCTACTTCATGGCACAGAAAAATTATTGAGAGTGGTCATTGAAAAGAAGCATACCAAAGTTGATTGAGGAGGAGAGGGAGAACATATCATTCAGTAGGCTTGGAGGAGACTTGCTCCTCTTCTTCTTCAGATGCATCCCTGATTTCTTCATCAGTAGAATCTTCGTCCTCCTCTTCTTCAGGGATTTCCAACAGAAGCTTCTTGACCTCCTTGGGCTGGATAGCCTTCTTATGCTCTGTCTACACTTCTTCGATAGTGTCAGAATTCTCATCCTGCTTCTCCACTTTGGCTTCGAGGAGAGCAATCTTATTCTCTAAAATAGCAATTTTGGCCCTGTCCTTAATTTGCCTAGCCCAAATGCGGTCAATCAGGTTTACCAACTCTGCTATGGTCATCTTGGAGATTCTTTCAAAATGCTTCAACCTCTCTTGGTCATTCAATGTTAGGTCTTCAATGATTTGCGGCTGCAATGATGTAGAGGAACGAGTGACAGGCCTTCTCCGCATTGCTGGGGGCTCAGAAGGCTGCTTGGAGGCTGACTTGGCTTCTTTCTTTAGCTCAAGCTCCTTTTCCGATTGGAAAGCATCATCCCAAAGCATCCACTTTCCAGCTACCTTCTTGCATACCCCTATCTGATTCAGGTTAACAAACTCAAACGGCGCTGGATGACATTCCAGGGCCAAACCTTCTTCAGAGAACTCAGTTAGGCAAGCTTTGGCAATTCTTGTTACATACGATCTACACAGAATTTTCCCTTACGGCTTAATGCTGTCAATGTAGTGAGCAAACCAGGCCCTAACATTCATCGTTTTTCCTTCAATCATGCAACATAAAGTGAAAAGATCTTGATTTGGAACATGAGATTGATTGTTCCTCCCAAAGATTGAACTGGCAATAAATTTCTGGAGGATTTTATGGCTGTACTTTTTAATGTATGAGGCTGAGGAAGTTGTTGATGAATACTCATTCCAATCAGTGATTTCCTTCCAAAAGTCTGTAGGGTTAAACTCTGGCGCGAAGTCAGTGTAGGCCTGCACGAACTCTTCAGATTCAAGAAAGGCAGTGTCCGCTACCCCCAAATATTGATTTAGTTCAATCAAGGAACAAGTTTCCCTTTTTCCCTTTACTCTGAAGCTAAACTTACGCTGATCATCCAGTTCAGAGATCTCTAGATTGAGAGTGAAAGTGCTGAGGAATTCCAATGTCAGTTCTCTGAAGGCCGGCTCCTCAAATTGCGCATAAAATTTGAAACCCCCATTTGCTAATAACTGCCGGATTTCATTATCAAGGCCCAAGGTTGACAGCACATTCCAATCAAACGTTCTTGAGGGCACAAAAGTTAAGCCCTTGAATTGCTCATATCTTTTGTTTTCCCTGTCGACGAAGGGCTGCATCTTGGCGAGCGTCTTCTCTACAGTACTGGTTTCAGAACCAGAGGGCTGAACGTTGACAAAGGACGATGAGGGTTGCGGGAAGCACTTGGGGCTAGCTTAGCAACTTTCTTTTCCCTGGCCATACTTACAATCTCAAATCAAAGAAAGAGAGAAAGAAAATATGAAGATAAAAAAAAGAAAATACAGAGAATTAGAGAGAGAAAAACAGAAGTAATGAAATAGAGAAGAGGAAAGGTCTTAAAACGGAAACGAGAGAGAAAGGAGAGCAGTTACCCAATTTAAAATTCAAAATATAACTGACACACAGGCAGAGAGGAGGGAAATATGGGCGGTAGAGCGGGAGAGAAAGGGTAAAAATTGTGGCTAATGGGATTGTACACGTTTTCCCAAAATTCACTTTTTCATTCTTATAATTACTCCCTTTTTCGAAAAAATTTTTTGGCCATAAAAAAATCTTGCGGATAAAAAAAAAAAAAGCAAGTATGGATTTTAACAAAAAGAGAATATCAATTTCAAACTTAATGTTACTTCCCATACTTACTCTAGTTATAGCCTTGTAAAAAGAAAACAATATTTCATCATTAAAAACTGCATGTCAAAAAGTAAATGGAATAAGAGAGGGGTTAGGGAGCTTTCGAACAAAATTGCTTCAATCTGTACTTGAAGCGGACACTGAGCAATCTTTGGTTGCTTAAGGTGGTTCAAGGTATTGGAGACTTTTAACACCATTTGATGATTCCTACGCAAGATAAGGCTTTAATCTTTGACCATTGATTTTAAATATTTCACCACTCTGATTCATTATCTGAACTGCTCCATGTGGAAAGACTTGGTTTACGGTAAATGGTCTAGTCCACCTTGATTTAAGCTTTCCTGGGAACAATCGCAATTTTGAATTGTACAGCAAGACTTTCTGACCTTTATAGATAGTCTTCTCTTGAATTTTCTTGTCATGCCAATTTTTTATTTTCTCCTTGTAATTGATGGTATTTTCATAACTGAATAATCTAAATTCTTCTAGCTCATTAAGCTGCATTTTCCTTTTTTCGCCTACCAAGTTCCTGTCAAAATTTAAATATGTTAGAGCCCATAAAGCCTTAAATTATAATTCAACAGGTAAGTGACAAGCTTTTCCATACAACAATCTAAAAGGTGACATCCCAATAGGTGTCTTGTAAGTTGTACGATATGCCCAAAGAGCATTATCAAGCTTTCTTGACCAATCCCTCCTAGAATTGCTAACTGTTTTCTCAAGAATTCTCTTGATCTCTCTATTAGAAATCTCAACCTGCCCACTGGTTTGTGGGTGGTATGGTATAACAATTCTATGAGTGACTCCATATTTAGCAAGAAGCCTTTCAAATTGGTTATTACAGAAATGAGTACCTTGATCACTGATTATTGCTCTAAGTACTCCAAATCTGGTAAACAATTTCTTCAGAAACCTTACCATAACTCGAGCATCATTTGTAGGACTTGCAATGGCTTCTACCCATTTACTCACATAATCCACATCAACCAATACATATTTATTACCATGTGAGCTTAGAAAAGGTCCCATAAAATCAATACCCCAAACATAAAAAATTTCACAAATAATGATATTATGAAGAGGCATAGCATTTTTGGCAGAGATATTACCTGTTCTTTGGCATTCATCACATTCTAAGACAAACCTATGGGAATCCTTAAAAATCGTAGGCCAAAAGAATCCACACTCCAGAACTTTTGAGGCTGTTCGGTTTGCACCAAAATGACCTCCAGCTTCTTGAGTGTGACACATTGACAAGATTACTGGGACTTTTTCTTGTGAAGCACATCTTCTAATAATCTGGTCTGCATATAACTAAAAAAGAAAGGGTTCCTCCCAAAAATAATATTTGGAATCCAAAAGGAATTTCTTTCTTTGTTGAGAAGACAAAGAGGGAGGCATAATTCCACAGGCTAAATAATTTGCAATATCAGCAAACCAAGGTATAGAATGTACCGCATAAAGTTGTTCATCAGGAAAAGAATCAACAATCTCAGGTTGCTTATCAAGGTTGCTTAGTGGAATTCTGGAAAGATGGTCTACAACCACATTCTCTGAACCTTTCTTATCTTTGATCTCAATATCAAATTCTTGAAGAAGTAAGAGCCATCGTATGAGATGAGGTTTCACATCCTTCTTTGCCAATAAGTATTTCAATGCTGCATGATCAGTAAAAACAGTGATCTTAGATAAGACTAAATAAGGTCTAAATTTATCAAAAGCATAGACAACATCAAGCAATTCTTTTTCTGTATTCTTTTTCTGTAGTGGTGTAATTTTATTGTGTCTCTGTCAAGGTTTTGCTTGCATAGTAAATTGGGCGGAAATGCTTATCGATCCTTTGTCCTAGCACAGCTCCAATGCAAGTATCACTAGCATCACATATAAGCTCGAATGGAAGACCCCAATCAGGGGCAATCAAAATTGGGGCGTTCACTAATTTCACCTTAAGAGTTTCAAAAGCTTTTTCACAAGCTTCATCAAAACAGAATTGAACATCCTTGTGCAAAAGTGCTGTTAGCAGCTGGGCAATCTTAGAGAAATCTTTTATGAATCTTCTGTAGAACCCAGCATGACCAAGAAAACTTCGAATTTCTTTAACAGAAGTAGGAGCAGCTAGCTTTTCTATGACTTCTACCTTTGCTTTATCAACCTCCATTCCTCTTGAAGAGATCTTATGGCCGAGAACAATGCCTTTATCAACCATGAAGTGACATTTTTCCCAATTCAATACAAGATTGGTCTCCTTGCACCTGATTAGGAATGCTTCAAGATTGTTGAGACAGGATTGGAAAGTCTTGCCATAGACTGAGAAATCATCCATGAAGATTTCCACTGTCTTTTCGGCCATATCATGGAAAATCGCCATCATGCATCTCTGGAAAGTTGCTGGAGCATTAATAATCCAAATGGCATCCTTCTATAAGCATAAGTGCCATATGAACAGGTAAAAGTTGTTTTCGCTTGATCTTACGGATGAATGGGAATCTGATTGTACCCTGAATAACCATCAAGAAAACAATAAAATGTATAACCTGAAAGTCTTTCTAGCATTTGGTCAATGAATGGCAGTGGAAAATGATCTTTTCTTGTAGCATCATTGAGCTTCTGGTAGTCAATGCAAACTCTCCATCCAATGACTGTTCTAGTGGGAATGAGTTCATTTTGCTCGTTCTGAATGACAGTGATCAGGACTACCTGAACAGGGCTAGTCCATACTGAATCGGAAATAGGGTAGATAATTCCTGAATCAAGTAGCTTAATTACCTCATTTTTCACAACTTCCTTTATATTGGGATTTAATCTCCTCTGAGGTTTTATGACAGGCTTATGATCTTCCTCCATTAGAATACGATGGACACAAATAGAAGGACTAATGCCTTTTATATCTGAGATTGTCCAGGCCATTGCTTCCTTGTTCTTTCTCAAGACACAAAGTAATTTAGTTTTTTGCTCCTGGGTAAGTTTGGAAGAGATAATTACAGGTAAGTTGCTTGGTGGATCAAGGAAGGCATATTCTAAGTGAGAGGGTAATGGTTTCAATTCTAGAGTAGGAGGCTCTTCAATGGAAGGTTTAGAATGCAGTGTGGGTGTATAGTCTAAAGGTTCAATGAATTGCCTGCTTCCTAAGATAGCTGGGCATCCAATTTCAGCTTTAATTTGCTTTTCCATATCTTCTTCTTCATTTTCAAAATCTGCGTCCTCGAATTCCTGCATGAAAAATGGGTTTAAATTGACATCAGTAGCATCAATAAAATAATAGTGATCATCACAAGTAGGAGGATATTTCATAGCTTCATTCATTTTAAAGACTACTTCCTCATCATGAATTTTCAAAATTAACTGACCATTATGAATGTAAATTAATGCACGACCTGTTGCTAAGAAGGGTCTTCCTAGAATAATAGGAACATGCAAATCTTCATCCATATCCATTACAATGAAATCAACAGGAAGTATAAATTTTCCTATCTTAACCAAAACATCTTCAATTATTCCCCTAGGATATCTTACGGTTCTATCAGCAAGTTATATGGAAACCCTAGTAGGTTGAGGTTCTCCTAACCCTAATTGTTTGTAGATGTAATATGGCATAAGATTGATACTTGCTCCTAGATCACATAATGCATTTTCAATATTAAGGTTACCAATAGAGCAAGGTATAGAAAAACTCCCTGGATCTTTGATCTTTGCTGGTAAAGGTTGCTTGCTCTAAAAGATTGACGAGCAATCCCTGTTAAGCTGCACCATTGCTACATTCTCCAACTTTCCTTCAAGAATCTCACATATAAAGGCATTTGTACAAGTGCTTCTGCAAAGGGTATGTTGATGTGAAGTTTCTTAAAGACTTCCAAAAATTTGTCAAACTGCTTGGCCATGTCATATTGCTTAGCTCTTTGTGGATAAGGTATCCTTGGTTGATAATCAGGTACAGGTTTCCCATCTTGAACAGAGGTGTTTTGAATAGAATCTGAGGTTGCTTGACTCTGCTCTGGTTGAGCATTCTCTGGCTGATCTAAAGATTGCTTGACTGCATCAGAAGGTAGCTCAGTGATGTGAGTAGTCTCAGGTTGCTCATTCTTCTCAATAATCTTTTCTTCTGAGTCTTTGTTCTTATCCACAATGTTCATCCTGTAAGGTTGCTCAACATTTTTACCACTCCTAAGAGCAATAGCTTTGCACTCCTCTCTCGAATTGGGTTTAGTGTTGCTTGGAATGAGCCTTTTGTTCTTTGGAGTGACAATATTTGTAAGTTGCTGAAGCTAAGTCTCCATGTTTTTCATATACGCTTGATCTGCTTCATAAAGTGAGACATCATTTCCTTCATCTCCTCAACCTCTGATTTCCTAGATGTAAATGATTGTCCAGCTTGTTGAACATGATTGGGCTGTTGTTGAGGTTGAAAATTGCTGTGAGGCTGCTGAAAAGGTACATGAGGTTGCTTGCTAGGTTGCTGGTTCCAAGAGATATTAGGGTGATTGCACCATCCTGGATTGTAAGTGTTGGAAAATGGATTGTTCTGCCTTGGATTATTTCCAATATAATCACATTGCTCCTGAGTGAGTGAGATATCACAACCAATGCTTCTATGATCACTTCCACAGAATTCACACGATATCTTTGAACTTGAAATGGCTGAGATATTCTGCTTGGCTAACTGTTTAAGGATCAGATCTACTTTGTCGGAAAGCTTGGCAACAGCATCTGATTCGGCAGTCTTTTCTCGATCCTCACGTGCTGAGTGCCGTTTATAACTGGTGTTGACCAACCTTTTGACCAACTCATAAAGCTCTTCCGGTGCCAGTTCTTCTGGGTCCCCATTTGCTGCGGATTCAATTTGAATCTTATATGCATTAGTCAAACCATTGTAGAAATTCTGAATTTGCATCCACATAGGAAACCCATGGTTTGGTAATTTTCTCAGAAGCTCCTTGTATCTTTCCCAAGCTTCTGCAGGGATTCATTATGTTGCTGACAAAAATGAGTAACCTCATTCCTTAACTTGATTGCTTGTCTGGGCGGAAAGTACTTAGTCAGAAAGACTTGAGCCATTTCATCCCAAGTTGTAACTGAACCTGGTTGAAGATTCTTCAGCCAACTTTTAGCCTTATCGCTCAGTGAAAAAGGAAAAAGCTTTAATCTTATCACATCATCTGAGACTCCACGGTTAGTACGAAAAGTATTGCACATAGTCACAAAATCTTGGGTGTGAGCATTTGGATCTTCTCCGGGCAATCCTCCAAACTGAACAGCAGCTTGAAGCATTTGAATCATATAGGCTGATCTCAAACCTTCATTGGGTATCACAATGCAAAAAGAGTGTCCCTCAGTGATTGGTCTCGAATATTCCTTAAGTCTTTGCCTTGGAGGAGGAAGATGAACTTCTCCCTCTCCTCCTAGTGGTGGAGGTGGCAAATTTTGTTCAGCCATTCTCTGTCTCCTTTTGGCTCTTCTGGCAGCGCCACTTCTCCTACAAGTCCTTTTGATCTCTGGATCTATAGGAATTAGAGGGATTCCTGCTCTTCGCATACACCAGGAGATTGCTTAGAGCAGAGAATTTCTGCACAAAACACCAAACACTAAATCAAACAAACGAATTTACAAGAAATCTTTAAAATTTTCAACCGTTAGTTCCCTGGCAACGGTGCCAAAAACTTGTTGCCCTAAAATTGTGCACTAGCAATTGTACTAGGTCAATTGTAGTAGTGGCAAGACAAGTGTCGATCCCATAGGGAATAAGGAAAAACTATAAGGCTTCCTAATAAACCGTCAGATATAAGGTTTTCCAAATAAGTCAGCAATACAATTTTATAGAAACTGAAATTAATATAAAGCATACAAGATAACGTAAGGAAGGTTGCCTAAAACAGAAGATGAAAAACAATAGTAATAAAAGCACAGACTTCCACCAGTTAGACAGGCAATCTCGAGACATCTTTCTTTAGAATTTATTATGAATATATTAAGGAACGTAGATCTAAGGTTTCTTGCCCTCTACCCACCAAGCTTATCTCTCGACCTCACTTGGATCTATGAATCTCCAACTAAGCTTATCTCTCGACCTCACTTAGCCTAGGTATTCATGCATTAAGTCAAGCAAGCATTCTACCATAAATAGAAACCCTTAGCACACCCCCAATCTCCTCTCCGTCTCATAGTAAGTGTGTGTGTGTGTGTGTGATTTTTCCATATCCCCAAATCTCCTCTCGGTCTCATTCGGAATACTAAGCATACAACGGGGCCCCATTGTAATTTTGATAAGCATATCACAACACAATCATCTCAGCATAATATTCATAATAAATACGAGAAAGACTTCCCAAGATCACTAGCCTAAACTGGCTTCAGCCTGCTGGGAAACTACTCACAACACATAATTAATATCAAAACGAGATTTCCTAACCAGAAAGCTTGAAAGAAGAAAATTTTGTAAATTAAAATTAAAACAAAGAAAATAATAGTAGTTGGAGAAGTATTCAATGCCCAACCCCCCTTGAACAGCAGACTATATATAGTCCCATTAAAGAAAAGAAAAATAATCTACCTAGAAACATGCTCCTTGATTAAAATAATAACAAAAATTAATAACCACAAAATGCAATGGCTTCCTTAAGAAGCCAAGGATAAGTCTGGAATTTTCCAAAAGAAAATATCTTCTCCTCCTCTCTGGGCCGCGCCCCTTCCTTCAACTCCGGCCTATTCACGCCGTAGCCACTCCAATTCCTTTTTCTCCTATCTGCTCCCTGAGACTTCCCAAATTCGGCAGCCTTCCTAAGCGACGCCTAAGACCTAGAAAAACTCAATATTAGCTATGGATTCTCTATCTTCAAATGAATTTAACTAATTTAGCTGCTGAATTCTTACATAATTAACTGGTAATAATTCCACTTATCACTTAATCAGACACGGTCTATGTTAATTCATTACTCCAAGACTTGATCTTGAAATTTCTAAATTAATTGTATGAGATATTTACCATTCAAACTAACCTTATTTGATAGTCTTTCTCAATTCATTAATTTATGTTTGTTGAACTCTTTTATCTCTCATTTCGCTATCCATAGTAAAATAATACTAATTTGGATCGGAGGAAGTCAATTGAACTTACAATTTCAAAGAAGATGTATTAACACAATGGCCACGGAAGCAACCATAGTACAACACTCAAAGAAACCACATTCTTGTAATTAATGTATCTTAGCAACTTCAATTGGGTACGTAAGCAAATAAATTGAAAGAATAATAATAATAATAATAAAGGAAAAGTTCAAAAATCATCCATACAGCTGTGGTTCCACTCTATAACAAATCAAGAATTATGTTTTAAGTTTTATCAAAATGAGGACTTGTGGTTTCAAAAGTTAGCAAAAAAAGGGATAAATAGCATTAAATTACGACATATAAAATGTCATTTTTATCTATTTTGAACTGAAAAATATTCAAATTTTGATGTAAAATTTTTAAATAATGTGGATAAACTATTGGACTATTTAATGGACAAAAATGACACATGCCACATCATGATTTTTGAATGCAAAATATTAATTATCTTTTTTTTTTTAAAAAAAACTTTTGATACCACATGTCTTTTTTATTTTATATAAAAATAAAACACAATCATTGATTTGTTAGAGAGGATGAAACTATAAGAGTGATTTTTGAAGTTTCTCCAAAAGAAAAAACATAATCGAAAGCGTAAACAGATATTATTTTCATTAGATGCCAAAGGCAACCTCAAGAAGCAGAGACAACGAACTACCATGCACAAAACACAATGTTTAGATGCCTATCAATACAAAGTAATGAAGAGGATCCGCCATTTGCATATTTAATCAGTGAAAGCTTGTAGGAATTTTGAGAACCACTTTTCAGAGAAACAATGATACAACCTTCACCAATAAATGAAGAGATAACTAATTTTGTGGATTTGCATATTGCTACAAGTTTTACTCACTCGATGGCTTTCAACCACCAGGATGATGAGGTCTTTTTTAAGATTGCACAATGCAACGCCTCCTTCAGCATGTTAAAAAGAACCCAAATCTAGATACACCAATGATACCATATGCATGGTGCCTATTTTTTATCAACTTGTATACTTCTCTACCATTATTTAGTTATAAATTACCCAATTCGAAGATATTGAGTTAGGATTGACTAATGTTCTGAAAATTCAAGTTTTTAGATTATTTACAACACTGTGGAAGGCTTTTTAGTTTTCCTTTTTAATGTTAGAATTTTTTTTTTTTTTTTTAAATTAGCAATTTTTAATGCTAAAAGTCCTATGCAATGTTGCAGGCAACCAACTAGTCATTTTATTTCCTAAGAAAAAACATATGAAGCTTTCTGATAATGCAATAGAGTTAGAAATCCTGGGCAGGAACTATTATCTCCCTTGTACTAACTCCTTGAACATTTGGCCCCAGTTTTATCAATAAACACTTTAAGCTTCAATGAACAATGATTTCATACTTAAATGCCAAATCTATCAAAGGCAAGATCATTAACCCTAGTGTAGATAACTATGTATTCCTCTTTCGAGATTTGAGTTACTCATAATCTACGTTAATTGAAGTATGGCAGAAAAGTTTTGCCAAACCACTTTTCCTATTCCATCAACACCACATATATCTTCAAATTTCTGCAATGTAGTGAATAATAAAGATCTAAGGAGAGAAAAATTACCTTCAAGATTTTCCTATTCCATGAACACCACATATATCTTCAACCAAACTGATCTTAATATAATAAAATTGATCTTAAAAGCAAACTACTATATGTCACAGAAACACAAAAATATTGAACAATAAACGATAATTTATGTGTTGTACTAAATGTATAATGGATTTTGATATGCAAGTAGATTCTATCAAAAAAATAAGACAAAAAACCATAGAAACCGAATCTTGTTTTTGTGGCCCATTGCAGATTAAAGATGTAAACTTGGAAAAAGGGTAGTGATCAGAAGCTGTGACGATGAACTCCCAGCCGCAAAATGGCTTAAGTCGCCGTCGCCCCCATTCTCTCTCAAACAGAGAAGTAGCGCCTAGTGTGTACAGAGAAAGTAGAATTTGATTTTGATTGAACTTTGACCCGATGAACCATTAACCGGTTAATTTTAGTTGAAATATTTCAATGGTTCAGATTTAATCTGATTATTTATATCAACGGTAATTAAGATAAATTAGCGATACTTTGTTTCTATTCTAGACACAGTATTCATTAACCCAAATATTATTTCATTTGTATAATCTGAATTTAAAATTTTGCCCTGCGAGTGTTTGCTGAAGCCATGGTTCATGGCAAAGCCCACATCTTCTCTTCGCATAATAGCAAGAATAGTCCCTCACCCATCAATTGTCCTGCAAAACACAACTTTACAACTTCTTACCTTCTCTTCAATCTCCACCCTTTCACTACGTCAACCAAAGCCCTCCACAAAGATCACAACTTTTTCCCATATTTATCAGGAATGCTCCTACCGCAACGCCCTAAATCCGGGCAAACAAGCCCATGCTCAGATGATAGTGTCTGGGTTTATTCCTACCATCTTTGTTACAAATTGTTTGATCAAAATGTATGTGAAATGTTGCCATTTAAATTTTGCGTACAAACTGTTTGACAGAATGACTAATAGAGATTTGATTTCTTATAACACAATGATATTCGGGTATGCTGGTTGTGGAGAAATGGGTGCTGCAAAGGAATTCTTTGACAACATGCCTAATAAAGATGTGGTCTCATGGAACTCTATGATTTCCGGGTTTCTACAGAATGGTGAATGTCGAAAATCAATGGATGTTTTCTTGGACATGGGCAAATCAGGTATAGGCTATGACCAAACTACTTTAGCTGTTGTGTTGAAAGCATGTGCGGTTTTGGAAGATGACTGTATTGGAATTCAGTTACATGGGCTTGTTATTCGAATGGGATTTGATGAAGATGTAGTTACTGGGAGTGCTTTGTTGGATATGTACGCAAAATGTAACAGATTAGATGATTCACTTCGGGTTTTTGGTGAAATTCCTCAGAAGAATGCAGTTTGTTGGAGTGCTATGATTGCTGGTTGCGTTCAAAATGATCATTGTGTCAATAGTTTTGAGTTGTTTAAGGAGATGCAGAAGGCTGAATTTCAGGTTAGCCAATCTATCTATGCCAGTGTTTTCAGGTCATGTGCTGGATTGTCTGCATTTAGACTAGGGACTCAGTTCCATGGCCATGCTTTGAAAGGTGATTTTGGATTTGATATCATTGTAGGAACTGCTATTTTGGATATGTATGCAAAATGTGGCTGTCTGGAAGATGCTCAAAAGCTATTTAACTCATTGCCTAGACGAAGTTTGCAATGTTATAACGCCATTATTGTTGGTTATGCTCGAAATGGCGAAGGCTTTGAAGCTTTGCAATTGTTTCGGCTTTTGTTGAAGTCCGGGCTTGGATTCAATGAAATTAGTCTATCTGGGGTGTTTAGTGCTTGTGCAGCCATCAGAGGGGATTTGGTGGGGCTTCAAGTACATTCTCTAGCAGTTAAGAGTACTCTCAAGTCAAATATATGCGTGGCAAATGCTATTCTTGACATGTATGGTAAATGTGGAGCTTTGACTGAAGCTGTTTGCATGTTTGATGAAATGGAAATAAGAGATGCTGTCTCATGGAATGCAATAATTGCAGCTTATGAACAGAACGAAAATGAAACAGAGACACTTGTCCATTTTGCAGAAATGCTCCGGTCAAGAATGGAGCCTGATGAGTTTACTTATGGAAGTGTCTTGAAAGCTTGCTCTAGTCCGCAAGCTTTGAATATTGGGATGGAGATACACAACCGAATAATTAAATCTGGATTGGGGATGGATTGGTTTGTAGGAGGTGCTCTTATTGATATGTACTGCAAATGTGGAATGATGGAAGAGGGAAAGAAAATCCATGACAGAACTGAACAACAAACCATGGTTTCATGGAATGCAATTATCTCTGGATTTTCACTGCTACAACAGAGTGAAGATGCTCACAGATTCTTCTCTCAGATGTTGGAAATGGGAGTAAAACCAGACAACTTCACCTACGCAATAGTTCTCGATAATTGCGCTCATTTGGCAACCATTGGACTTGGGAAGCAACTACATGCTCAAATCATTAAGTTAGAACTAAATTCAGATGTCTACATATCCAGCACACTAGTTGATATGTACTCAAAGTGTGGAAACATGCAAGATTCCAGACTAGTGTTTGATAAAGCACTCAACAGGGATTTCGTGACATGGAATGTAATGATTTGTGCCTATGCTCAGCATGGTCTCGGAGAAGAAGCCCTAAAAACTTTTGAGAATATGCAACGTACAAATATAAAGCCAAACCATGCAACCTTTGTTTCAATCCTTAGAGCTTGTGCTCACATGGGGCTTGTCGACAAAGCATTCCAATATTTCACCGCTATGCTAAATGAGTATGGTCTGGATCCTCAATTAGAACACTATTCATGCATGGTTGATATACTAGGGAGATCAGGCCGGATAGGTGAGGCTTTAAAACTAATCCGCAATATGCCTTTCGAAGCAGATACTGTAATATGGAAAACTCTGCTTGGAATCTGCAAGACCAATGGGAATGTAGAGATCGCAGAAGAAGCAACAGATTGTATTTTGAGATTGGATCCACAAGACTCTTCTGCTTATGTTCTTCTGTCAAACATATATGCCAATGCAGGAATGTGGGGTAAGGTCGCGGAGACGAGGAAGAAAATGAGGCATAATAAACTGAAGAAGGAGCCGGGTTGCAGTTGGATTGAAGTAAAAGATGAAGTGCATGCATTTATGGTTGGGGAGAAAGCTCATCCAAAGTGTGAAGAGATCTATGAAATGAATGGTGTGCTTGTTGATGAGATGATGTGGGCTGGTTACATGCCTCATCTTGACTCCATACTTGATGAAGAATTAGAAGGAAATGAGCAGGTAGAGGAACTAAGAAGTGCGTACAATTTTCAGTTTGCTGCTGCAAATCCAAAATCCAAAGTTATTCAAGTTGTTTGACAGGTTCAGCTAGATTAAGATCTAATTGACATCACTTAACTAATAAAAAATGAATCCATTTTAATTTCACCAAAATGTCAAATGGGTTTTTTGAAGGTCTGGAGATTTTCTTTGTTCTGTCATATTTCAATTATTGTCTGTTGCTTTTTTGTTTTTCAAATTTATTTGTGTTTTTGGATGGAGCACTCTATAAATACTTTTTTTTTTTGGTGTATTTTATCTTGTACATGATCATTATTTTTTATTTTGATTAAACCTTGAGAGGAAATCACAGCATTAAATTAATGACGTAATGCATCCTGAAGTCCTAGGAGGAACTTGAAAGCTGGAAAAAAAAAAACCTCAAAAACATCCAACGAAGTAAATAACCTTTTAAACAATTTTTAACATAATAGAACAATTTATTTCCTTAACCAATAATGAATAATGAGATTACTAGCAATGCTTCAAAATAATTAGACATTCACAATATATTAATACAAATATATCTACATCATTGATTGCAATTGGCACTTAGTATCTTAATTTGATTTTTGCAATATATATATATTTTGAACTCTAAATATCATTTTCTCATTTTCTATTTCACACAAGAGAGTGAACAAAAAACAAAAAGTTAAAAGAGTAATCAAGGATGTCTCACGATACTGTGGAAATGATGTTGCTCCCTGATTACCAATAGAGCTCCTAATACATGGGAAAACCAAAAACTATCCAGAACTACTTTAGGATTCTACTTTCATACATGGTGTCTGTGTTGCTCTGGCTGAAACAAATAAACAACTCCTGAAATCAATAAAATGAGCATTGCCATTAAAATATGCTTAAAGCTGACAACTCCTGCATCTATTCTCCTCACAATTTCAGGAACAGATACAGAATCTGCAGTTGCAGCATTGGTTTCACAGCCAGAGGCGTCTTTCTGGATCTTGTCCACCTGTGGACCATGTTAAAATTCAGAGGATAGAAGGGAAAATATGTCTCCATATATAATAGTTTCAAAGAAAGGATTATAATACAAGTAAAGATAGAAAAGGAAATGGCCCTCCGGTGCTACTCATGAAAAGCTTAACTTTGATTCTCCATTTCTCTTCTTGAAGTTTCTAAGATGGATGACGAATTATCCTTGCTATTTGATTATTATACAAATACTCAACTAGAAGTCATTTCCTGGAAAAGATTTTTAACTTGTTTCTATATAAAGAAGACAGTTAACAATTTTCTTTTGGTTTTAATATATTGAATATGAGAACAGTACAAAAAAGGGTTAAATTGCACATCAACTCAGCGGGCAAGTAACTGCTTATCAGGCCGTGCTGTGAATTTCTTTTCCTTATGTGAGCTAGTTGAAAAAAGAAAAGGAAAAAACCTTATTACGTTTTGTATTCTCTTGAAATGTTTTCAAGCAAGAAAATATTTTCCATTGCTTGATTCTTCATATCTGGTAGAAAAGCTTGAACCTTGGTGGGCTTGCAATCATTATATAACAGCCATGTGAAAAAGAGAAAAAACTCGGCAAGAGTTGGCATGGAGAAGCTGAGTTACTTAATCATCATTTCAACAGGGATACATATCCTAATTACAACAATTGCATGGATATGCACTTCGAAAAACTTGGAATTGCTCCTCTTATCCAAATTAAAAAGTCCAGCAAATTAAGTATTTATGAATCATCATCAATTCATGCTTCAGCCAAAATCCTACAAAACATAATAATAGTTCGTACCTTGGAACCAGTAGCTGATTTCTTGGTTACGGCATCAGGAAAAAGATGTTCACCATATCCTCTGTCGTGATTAACGCCTATGGGATCCTTCTGTCTTTGCCTCAACTTCAGCACCAAAGTTTTATTCTCAAGTGCTAATTTGGCCATCTGCATGTATTATAAAGCATTGAAAAATCTACATTAAAATTTCAAGTTATCAATGTATACAACAAGAAGCATGTGTCAGCAGTGTGCATGCTTTTGTATAATTCATCAAAACTCTCACGGTCGTAAAGTGATTAAATGATAAATATCCCAAAAACATAAGTAATCTCATCTAAACAGAGACTCCTATTTAACAATGATTGAAACTTAAAAAGTGGGTTGTGCTCACAAAAGAACTGGATGTTTATTGTATTTATACCTTGTCTCCAAAAGTAATATCATCTAATATGTGATACATAAGAGAATTAAGGGCAATAAAGGAATAGAAGATACGTGGCTATCCTAGTCAGTTATAACAAGGCATTTAGTGTGAGTATAGGAGAGGAGTATATATAGGTACAGTATGAGAGTAGAAGGCAGTTTTTGGGAATTCTATTGTTTGGCTTTCGGGTCTCTTAGCCTACGGTTGAGAGAAGAGGGAGAGATCCCTTGGCGCCAAGCACAGATTTATCCTTTCTATAGGTTGCTCTTGTTTCCCAATTAGTTGTATTGCTCTTGGATTTAGATTGAGAATCATCAATACTAGTTTATTAATTCCATTTCTCTGTTACTTGTTCTGTGTTATTTGTATCAAGGTTCAGAATTTTGACCCGTATCATCGTGTAGCGAGAATTGGAATAACCCGTATCATCGTATAGCGAGAAATGGAATAACACACAAACACAGAACAAGTAACAGAGAAATGGAATTAATAAACTAGTATGGATGATTCCCAAAAAAGAGCAATACAACTAATTGGTAAACAAGAGCAAACTGTAGAAAGGATAAATATGTGCTTGGCACAGCCCAGGGATCTCTCCCTCTTCTCTCAACTGTAGGCTAAGAGATCCAAAAGCCAAAAATTAGAATTCCCAAAAACTGCCTTCTACTCTCATACCATACCTATATATACTCCTCCCCTATACTCACACTAAATGCCTTGCTATAACTGATTATGACTAGGATAGCCACGTATCTTCTATTCCTTTATTGCCCTTAATTCTCTTATGTATCGCATTCTCTATCAATATGGCACAGAAATCAGAACTAAGAAATTTTGATAATAGCTATGCTAAGCCATAACACTTACCTTAATTTTCTTACACAAAACTTCACAATTTTTGAATCATATTCTCTACTATAAAGATAATAATTCAGTTATTCTCCCTATCTGTCCTGTTTATTTAGACACAGAGAGGAGGGGTATGGAGAGAGAAACAAGTGCTTATATAAGAGAATACGACCTGCTTATGAAGATGCTCTCTTTCAATGGCCAATTGCATCACCAGATCTTTTATTACTTTAGTCCGAAAGTCAATATCCTTTGCCGCCGATATTTTTGTTTCCTCTGCTTGCTCCATGCTTTCAAGCCTTCCCCTCAAAAAGCTCAATTCTTCATGGAGTTCTGCATTTGATTCAGACAATATAATACACTTATCCTCTGCGCTGTCTGCACGATTTTCAGCTTTTAAAGCTTTCGACTTCAAATCTTCAATTACAATTTCCATGTCCCTTATTGTAGTATACAACATATTTTCTTTCTCCTGGCTAGCGTCAGAAGATGCCATGGCATGCTGGAGCTTAATATCAGATTCGGCCAACTGTTTTTCTAGTGAAGCCACCCTCTCAGAAATAGCTTCAAACTGGCCCATCTTTTTATCAAGTTCCATATTAGTCTCTGCCAACTTCTTACTCTTGAATTCTGCAATTGAGGTTTTACCTTCAGCTAGTTCTTCTTTCAAACCCTCAATTATGTGTCCATTGTGAATTCCATCTCCAGAGACCTTTGAATTGGAGAGCTGCTTCTCAAGTGAACTGATGCTTTCTCTAAGCTCCAAGGCCTCATTATTTGAAGCAATTAAGTTCTTTTCAGCTTCTGCTAAGCTCGCTTTTAGGCTATCGGTCTGTTCTAGAAGTACATCATTGAGTTTTCTACTGCCATTGAGATTTTGCAATGCATTTTCTTTGGATCCCAACTGGTCTATGGATTTATCAAGTTTCGATCTTAGTTCAGATTCTCGTTGAATTGAACCATTCAAATTGAACTGAATCATCTTAAGTTTACTTAGTAATTCTTTTGAAGTTTCCATGAGAACCTCAGCAGCATTTTCAGCGGTGAACCATCGTTCACTAACATCTATTACTTCTTCTTCTGCAAAGAATAACTCTTGTTCTATAAAGAGTAGCCTGTTTTTTAGATCTTCCTCAACTTGTCTTGATTCAGTTAACTTCTTCTCAACATCCATCTCCCTTGCCAAAGATTTTTCTAACATCCTCAGTATACGTCTCTGCTGTTCAGCAGTGTGCATCTTCATCTTGGTTTCGCTGTCTGAAAATTGGCCATCTGATGAGAAGTTCATCCCCTTATTATTATTCCCTACCAATGGAATAGAAAAGAATAGAAGTCCAATTGCTTTTTTTTTTTTTTAATCCCTCTTCCGGATAAGTGCAAAACTATCAAATTATCATAGATGGAAACATGTTAAACTTGGAAATATTCAGAAATTTCCGATTGCTTATCAGTGGATATCACTACCATAGACCATATATACAGTGATGAAAAAAGTAGTGTGCAGTTTTTTACTTCCAATATTTTTTTTTTTTTTTCAAAAGACGAGTTTTTCTAAACCTCATAATGAATTGACATCCTGCCACAATATGAGCGCCAAACATTCAAGGCCCATATTTTAACCTTCTAGAGTAACCAAATAAATCGATGCCTGATGTGTATGGAAAAAAAAAAAAAAAAGATAGTTGGATGGCTTACAATTTTCTCCTCTGTTCAGACAGGACAACGTCCTCTGAAACCTTGCAGACTGCTCTCTAATTTCTGAGACTTGATCTTGAGACTGCTTCAGTGATTCTTCAGAATCACGTAATCTCTCTTCCATTCCAATGAAAGTTTTTCCAAGATGTTCATACGAGGATATCATTTGGCGGATCGCAAAAATGTTTTCCTGTGCGCTTGTTATGAACTTATCCACTTCTATCACTTCAGAGTCCAGAATCCTGGACAAAAGATCAAATTCCAGAGCCTCCAATGAATCACCCAGCAACTCTTCTTTCACCGCGGCAGTAGCTTCAAACTCATTTTCCTTGGTTGCTGCATGCATCATCAGTACACTTAGATTAACCAACTTCTCTGAAGCACATGCCAGATCTAATTCCATTTTCGTTAGAATCTCATCAGCAAATTGTAACTCAGTATTCATCTCTCCATTAGAAGACATCTCTACTACTAAATCGATTTTACTCGACTCAGCGTCCACCTTTGCAGAGTTCATGTCATCCAGAGAGACACTTGCTTCAGAGACATCATCGGTATTCATGCTTATGTCTACTTATTGAGGAAACCCTGAACCCTAATTGTCAATACAGATCAAAAACAAAGCGCAACTGAAATTAGTGCAGTCATGTGATTTTCAAATCTTTACCAAGATTGAATAAAATGTTAGCCTTACAACCTTGAAAACATGCTCCTTGAAATTATAAACCCAAAAAACGCAACCCACCATAGAATGCATGAATTATCAATTTATCAAAGGATTCTAAAATCTTCAACACAAGAACTCTTTTCACTTCAAATGTCCAATTTTCATAATCCCGTATAAAATTACTCGTCAATTTTTTTTTTTTTTTTTTTTTTTTTTTAAGTAGTGATCAAGCATACCACATGTCAATCACAATAGAGCAAACATAGCTAGTTTGCAATTAGAAGTTGTATAATTTCTGAGTCAAAATAACTACTTCCCCGAAGGGGGAAAGAAAGAAAGAAACTAAGCTTCACCATTTTCATCAAAAAGGAAAAGCAACAACTTTATAAACTTAAAGGTGCAGATGTCAAATGACAATACATTCAAAACTAGCCAGCATAGTTTCCTTCAATCCGCTACCCATATCAATGACAATAGCTCAGAATTCATTCACCAAAAACAACTTGCAATTTTATAAATGACTAATATACAACTCGTCTTTAATAACAGAATCATTGATTAATCAATAAACAATAACTTAAAATCTTTAAAAAGAAAGGATAAAAAATTAAATATGACTCCATAACCACGTAAGCCTGCATCAAAATTCCACTCAAATGACCAATAAGAACAAATATGACACATATTTTGCCAACAGAAGATGTAGAATCCATGTTGAATCATCATTTAGTGGGGATAGTACAACTTGGGCTCATCATCAATTAGAAGTCTAATAATCTGTAAAGGAAAGAAGTATGTTCATCCAGACAATGAAAAGGAAGTTCAAACCTAACCATTGCCAAAATTGACTGACCGGAGGACCTAACTAGCTTCAAGCAACTTTTGGGTAGCTAGGAAGCATTTCCTTTAATCTTTACGTCTATTAAGAGTGTTGACTCTTATGCGAACTCTAGTCGTTTATTCTATTTCTGTATGCTAAGCAAATATGGAAAGAAGGTTTCCCATTGGCTTTTAGGGAGAATCACATACTTCTAGGCCTATGTGACCATAGATTGTTAGCTTTCGAGGAGTCGAGATCAAGATCACAAATATTACCAAAAACTAAAAATCTTTAGTGTATAGATAGAATTACCAAAAGAATAATAGGAACAAGAATTTTTTTCTGCCGTCTTCCCAAGGAAAATGACAAAAATTTCAGAAAAAGAATGATTTCTGATTCAGAAATTCGGTGTGTTGAGGAGACAAAAGAAATTCAAATAAGCTATATTTGCCTAAAAATTAAATTAAAGTAATTCACTAGATCAAGAAATAATGATCCATCCATGCCCTAATGAGATCAACCAGTGTCAAGACACCAATAGAAATATAGCTAACAGTCAGCAAAAACTGCCTCAAACCTAACCTCTTAAAAAATACCCAGTTTTTACCATTTCCAACCCTATTAAGATCTGAATCAATTACGAAAACAAGCAAATTCCCTTCATCTATTTCAAGATAGACCTACATTAATTTCTATTTCATGATTGCAATAGAGCAGTACCACTATCCATTTATGCAATAAGATTGATGATTGAAAATGAATACAAGGCTAATGAATACATCTCAGTCAGGTGACAACCGGTTCAATCGGTCAGTTGGAATACTTAACCAACAACACATGACACAATAATCTCTAATACCCCTTTAGATAATGTGAGATATTTCTATATTTTTTTCCAGTAAGAGGTCTATTATCCTTTCGATACGTAAATTAGGCCAATGCAAGCTCCAAAAGATCTCAAATGAGGGAATCCTGCTACACTAAAGCAACAATGTCGTGACCATTGTATAGGAGGCAGACACCTACAAACTGCTCCATGTTTTAGTGTAGTCAATCTGTCACTGCAAGTACCAATAATTTTCAATCAAGGTTGAGCCCCAATTTGATACCTTACCCTAGTTGACTATAATATAACATATAGACTAAATGCTGAGTAATTGAATTTGAGAGGAAAACTGACTTGTTTTTTCCCGCAACTCCAAATTAAAAAGATCTTGGCTGGTTCAATGGTGCCTTGGGCAGAAAATTCATTACTTTTGACCCTTTTCAAATCGTGCTATTAAACTCAACCCGCAGCGAAAAAGCCAACAGATATTCACATTGAAATACTGAAAAAACCCATTTGACTTTACCATATTAAGATGATTCACAATCATTATGACATCAAAACTAGAAGAAAGACACAAGGTAATAAGTGAAAAACCAAATTAGTGAGGCTAAACTTGTCACATTTGATTACTAAATCCCTTAAATCCAGTAGCATGTTGGTATGCCATGATCAATTCAGGAAATTCCTCCTGTTAGGGAGTGAAAAACTGTAATAAAACTAATCAAAATCAGGATGAAACTAAGCCATCCATTCACATTTAATCCAGCAGACGAAGAGCTAATTGAAATCCTACACCGCAAAGTCTCAAACCAAAAAATGCCATCTCTAAATTTCATTACACATATCAACATATATGAGCAGCAACCCCAACTTCTTCAATGTATATATAATTATATATTAATGCTTCAATTCCTTTCTTAATTTCTATATGTAATTAATTGATTAAGATGTTGGGTATTAATTACTAATAGCATAATTTGTTGCTTCAAAGAATGAAACTGCAACAACTGATAGGAACTATAATTGAAAGAAGGCAACTATTTATGAATGGTTGAGAGATGATACCTGACTATTCTTGCAATTAAGGAATTTCATTCATACCAAACTAGTTGATTAGTAAAACCTCATCTCTCTAATCAAATGATACTCCAACTGAAATTAAATTCACAAATAACAGATACTGGCAAAGGCAAACTGATATTGGAAGAAGAAAACAAAGAACAAAGTGACAGACATAAAAAATAAAATTCAAATCTTCACATACTCTGTGTCTATCGACAAATAGAAACTCCACCAGCAGTAGTTTCTTGCTTAACTCAGTTTCTTCATCCAAGCAACTTGTGTTTATTAACTACTACTAAATTATTCAGTCTGACATACATTTCAAATAGATAACAGATCATACAACAAATATACGGGAACTAACAAAATAAAATACGCCCTAACAAAAAATAAACATCTTGAACAATAACAGCACACTGAAGTTCTGGCCAAACTAAAAACGAACAAATTACAAGGGGATGTTCATGATTTTCTGTAAACTAAAAATCCCTCCATCTACATAATCTATGGAGCATGCACATATAACAAAAAAATATACAGAACCATAAATCTCACCCTTAAGCTGAAACTCAACACATTGTCGATTTATACAAAACCCATAAGCAGCATGAAATTAAACAACAATATTAACATATTGAGGCATAAGAAGAAGGAATAATCGAAATGAAGTACCAAAAACGAATCGGTCAGCTGGTGAGCAGTCTTAAGAATCGAAGCAAAACGGAGTAGAATGGAGCCAAAGAAGTCGATCTCCGATAAGCACCCACCGGCATGCAACCAGGGAAAAGAGCACCAGCACAATATTTCCAGAAGATTGAATAAAGATAGATAAAAGTATCGAAATCTGACAGGACGAGGAAAATGGAAGGATCGCAATTGGAAGTAGGAAAGAAGAAGAAGTAGGAATATTGAGTTCTGGAATTAAATCCGTGATTTGATATTAGGGATATCTTCGCCTACATAGAGTTTTTCCAGAAATATCCAACACCATTAATTTTATTTATTTCACTTAATATCATTAAATGCTTACTAATTATTTGTTGCACTGATACGGAAAATGAATCGGAAATATAAGAGCTGTTGGACACAAAAGCGTAAAAATAATTAAAATATAAAAGTTGTTATAAAAAGACTTAAATAAACAGAGGTTATATGGATATTATAACAATAAGGAAACCGACAGATAGAATATGAGAATAGAAACTTTTTATTATTAGCAAGATACATTAGCGCACCAATTGCACTTAGATATGTTACTTCAGGACCAAGAAGTTCTTCAGTATCTTCTCGAGGACGAAAAGGATCCTTGTTTATATCAAGTGATCGAACATCCATTGGATTACTCAATGGATGTGCTTTATCCATATTGAATTGTTTAAGGATCTTTTCTGTATACCTTGATTGATGAACTAAAATTCCCTTCTCTAGATGATCAATTTGTAATCCAAGATAAAATTTTGTTTTTCCAAGATCTTTCATCTCAAATTCTTCTTTCAAAAAATTTACTGTTTTGGAAATCTATTCGGGAGTTCCAATGAAATTCAAATCATCTACATAAATAGAAACAATTGCAAATCCAGACTCTGATTTCTTTATAAAAACACATAGACAAATTTGATTATTTGTGTAACCGTCTTTCATCAAATACTCACTGAGGCGATTGTACCACATGCGTCCAGACCGTTTTAGTCCATACAAAGACCTTTGTAACTTTACAGAATAAAGTTCACTTTTGCCGTATTTTTCTAGCAATTTAAATCCTTCGGGGATTTTCATATAAATATCATTATCAAGTAAATCATATAAATAATCTGTAACGACATCCAGTAGATGCATACTCAAATTTTCTTGTACAGCAAAACTAATAAGATATCGAAAAGTTATTGCATCCACTACAGGTGAATATGTCTCTTCATAATCAATCCCTGGTTTTTGGAAAAAACCTTGTGCAACAAGCCTTGCTTTATAACTTACGATTTCATTTTTCTCATTTCTCTTTCTCACAAATACCCATTTACATCCAACAGGTTGTACACCTTGTGGAGTTTGGACTACTGTTCCAAAAACTTCACGGTTTTCAAGAGAATCTAATTCGGTTTGAATTGCATCTTTCCATTTCTGCCAATCATTTCTACTTTGACATTCTTGAATAGTTTGTGGTTCATGATCCATATGTTCATCAATAATATTCATTGCCACATTATATGTAAATATATGGTCCACAACTATTTCATCTCGATTCCATCTTTTTCTGGTACTAACATAATTTGTTGAACTTCTTCATTTTTAGTATCTTCAGGTACTTGTACTTCTTCAGGAAGTGTATTCATATTAGTACCTTCTTGCTCAACAGGATCATCTACATTATTTGTTATGTTATCCTCATCAAAATCATTTGTATTATTAACACCTTTTCTTTTCCGAGGATTTTTATCCTTAAAACCAATAGGTCTCCCATGCTTCAAGCGTGTTTGAGTATTATTATTAGGTTGTTCTTCAGGAATTTCAATACGTATTGGCGCATTTACTGCTGGTATATGCGACTTTGTTACTCGTTTTGGATCAGCAAGTGCATCTGGCAACTGATTTGCTAATCTTTGAATATGGATTATCTTTTGAACTTCTTGTTCACAAAGCTTTGACTTAGGATCCATATGAGAAAGTGATGGAACTTTCCATGTGATTGTCTTTTCCACATTTGGCGCATTATTCATATTTTCTCCACCTAATTTTGGAAATGTGGTTTCATCAAAATGACAGTCCGCAAATCGTACAGTAAACATATTGCCCGTTAATGGCTCAAGATATTTAATTATTGAATGAGATTCATATCCAACATAAATTCCTAATCTCCTTTGAGGACCCATTTTAGTACGTTGTGGTGGAGCAATAGGAACATATACTGCACAACCAATAACTCTTAGATGAGAAATGTTGGGCTCATTACCAAAAGCTAATTGTAATAGGGAATATTGATGATAGCTTATCGGTCTAATACATATAAGTGAGGCTGCATGCAAAATTGCATATCCCCATACAGAGGTTGGAAGATTAGTTCGCATAAGTAATGGTCTAGCAATTAATTGCAAACGCTTAATGAGTGATTCTGCGAGACCATTTTGTATATGAACATATACAACAGGATGTTCAACTTTTATCCCAATTGACATGCAATAATCATTAAAAGTTTGGGATGTAAATTCAGCACCATTATCAAGACGAATTGTCTTAATTGGATAATCAGGAAATTGTGCTTGTAACCGAATAATTTGAGCAAGTAATCTCGCAAAAGCCATATTGCATGATGATAATAAACATACATGTGACCATCTAGTAGAAGCATCTATCAAAACCATAAAGTACCTAAATGGTCCACATGGTGGATGTATCGGTCCACATATATCGCCTTGAATGCGCTCTAAAAATGCTGGTGATTCAATTCCAACCTTATCCTTTGATGGCCTTATAATTAATTTTCCTTGCGAACAAGCAACACAGAAAAATTCATTATTGTGAAGAAACTTCTGGTTCTTCAATGGATGCCCATTTGCATTTTCTATAATTTTTCTCATCATTATTGATTCAGGATGACCTAAACGATCATGCCAAATTTTATAAGTATTTGAATCTGTAAACTTATGGTTCACAATAAAATTTGCTTCAATCATATTTACAAATGCGTAATATAAACCAGATGGAAGAGTATTTAATTTTTCAAATACACATTTCTTTCCAAATTTGATTTTGGTAATGTAAAGATATTCATGATTATCTTCACTTATAGTCTCAATATGATATCCATTTCTGCGAATATCTTTAAAACTTAATAAATTTCTATGTGACTTTGGGAAAAATAATGCATTATCTATAATCAATTTCGTTCCCCTTGGCAAAATTATACTAGCTCTTCCGGAACCTTCAATTATTTTTGTGTTACCCGAGATGGTAGTAACAACTGCTTCACCCATTCTTAAAGCAGAAAAATATTTTGCATATTTGAGGATGGTATGTGTTGTGGCACTATCCACGATACATATATTTGCTTCATTGAAGTCGGTAAAAACCGAGGAAGAATTCATGTTCATCATTAAAAGAAATAATATATTATTATTAATTTGAAATAGAAAAATACATAAAGATTTGGAATAAAATAAAATAACAAAATAACAAAATGACATTAATTATCATGTACAATTTCTTTTCCATTGGTACTGGGTGCGAACAAATCAGCCATATCTAGATGAGTAATATCAATGGGATCATCATTATTAAAAACACAATTTGTTTCCATATTAGTATCTTTATTTAATGATGCTTGGTAAAAATCAACTAGATGTTTGGCCATACGACAGGTACATGACCAGTGACCAGTCATACCACAACGATAGCATATTTCTTCATTATTATTTGAATTCTGACTATTTTTCTTTTTATCAACTTTCCCAATTAGACTTTTCCATTTCTGGTGGAAATTATTATTATTATTATGGCTACCACGACCATAACCATATCCATGACCACGACCATAACCACGGCCACGTCCTCGTCCCTGATCACGACCGCGGCTATAACCACGATTATTAATATCATTATTATTATGCGACGTTGCATTCACTTCAGGGAATGCAGTCGATCAAGTTGAACATGTTTCGTGGTTTCTTAATAAAAGCTCATTATTTTGTTCAGCCACAAGGAGGCAAGAAATTAAATCAAAGTATTTTTCAGAACCCTTTTCTCTATAGTGCTGCTGCAGGAGCATATTGGATGCATGAAAAGCAGAGAAAGTTTTCTCCATCATATCTTTATCAGTGACTTTCTCTCCATATAATTTTAATTTAGATGTAATTCTGAATATAGTAGAATTATATTCACTGACAGATTTATAATCTTGTGACCGTAAATGAATCCATTCATAACGAGCTTTAGGTAAAATAACAGTTTTTTGGTGGTCATACATTTCTTTCAAATTTTTCCATAGAATAAATGGATCTTTAATCGTTAGATATTCAGTTTTTAACCCCTCGTCAAGATGACGTTGGAGCAAAATCATGGCTTTTGCCTTTTGTTGTGGTGCAGCATCATTATTTTCATGGATAGTTCTCCCGGGTCCCATAGCATCTAGATAAATTTCAGCATCCAGTACCCATGAAAGATAATTCTTCCCGGTCACATCAAGTGCCACAAATTCAAGATTTGCAAGATTTGACATTTTTTGGACAAAAATAGTAACCAGATGGATGAATCCGAGCAAATCATGCTGATAATGTGTTGTGAAAAGACTTAAATAAACAGAGGTTATATGGAGATTATAACAACAAGGAAACTAACAGAGAGAGAATATGAGAATAGAGTCTTTTTATTATTGAATCTGAGTTGTATGGAATAAGAAAAACTAAAATCTATTTATAGGAAAATTTCAGGGGCTAAAGGGTAATTACATATTTTAAATTAATAATAAACAAACAGTGCCGCACTGCACCGTTTGTACACATCAAATTCCAATAAAAGTATATTTATAGATATAAAAAACTATGAGATGTATTTTTTAAATAACGTCTTATGAAAAAATTAAAAAATGGATTTTCAAATTTTTTATAATTTAAAAAATGAGTTTCTGTTTTCTAAAATTATGAAAATGCGATCTAAAATATTTTCTACAAATTTTTAAGAATTTTAAGTTTTTTAGAACTTGGAAAGAACAAATACTTCAGAATCAAAATTTCTCTCCAACACATTGCACTTTAATAGTTACTTAATTTCAACTAAATGTATATATATTAATTAAGATTATTTTAGTGGTCATAAAACTCAAGTCATTTAGATTAAAGATCTCGAGTTGAAGTTGTTTTGGTTATTTTTATTAAAGAATTGATATCTTATCAAAGTATATTAAGTAAATAAGGGGAATAAAATGAAAATACTTTTTAAAGCTCTTTTAATCTAGACAAAATATATTAATCCTTTAATGTCAAAACCTAGATCACTTTCTAAAAAATATAATTAAAATAGTTGAATTTGTATACTTAAACAATATACATTAAATATGGCTTAATTTCACTCATGGTATACCAACTATCTCCCTAATCACAGTTTGGTATACCAACTACTGTTTTGCATACTGTATTACCCCAACTTCTAAGTGACCTCCCATTGTGGTACATGTGACCTCTTATTGCAGGTTAACTATGCCACGTCAGCACTTTGTTGCCCTTAATTTCACTTATAGTATACCAACTATCTTCCTAATCACAGTTTGGTATACCACTTTATATGTATTGTTTCATTTTATTTTATTTTTTTTAAAATAACAAAAATTTATAAATAAAAAAAAATAAAAGAAAAAAAAAATTGATTTATATATTTCTGTTATTTTAAAAAAATAAAAATAAAATGAAACAATACGTATAAAGTGGTATACCAAACTGTGATTAGGGAGATAGTTGGTATACCATAAGTGAAATTAAGCCCAACAAAGTGCTGACGTGGCACAGTTAACCTGTAATAACAGGTCACATGTACCACAATGGGAGGTCACCTAGAAGTTGGGGTACTACAGTGTGCAAAACGGTAGTTGGTACACCAAACTGTGATTATGGAGATAATTAGTATGCTATGAGTGAAATTAACCCCGTTAAATATCTATACCGTGTTTATGAAATATGTGGAAGGTGTTTATTAAGAAGAAGAACACATGGAGACGAAAAAGAATAAATAGATTGTATTAATAGAATTTGAGTCTTCCTCCTACTCACAGGCTGTGTATAAACAGAATTGATATATTAAATCAAAAGAGGGATAAGAAAAAGAAAGAGAGAAAAATAAAATTTGTTATATCTCTATCAAAGATCAAATGAAGAGCCTATTCCCACCGACAAGAAATGGGTCAGAAGACCAAATAAAGTCAGTAGCTACCTTTCTTTTTCGTATGGATAAGAGTAAGCAACGAAAGACCTAACAACAAATGCCGAATCCAGGGCTCTCGATAGAGATGTGAAATCCGTTCTTGCCGAGGGGAATTTCCCTAAATACTAAATGGTGATGAGGATGAAATTATCTCTTCCCGTTCCGTCCCCATTTACTCCCCGTAAGGATCCCGTTAAAATTTCAATTTAATTGTTCATTTTATTACTTATATATATATGTAAATAATTGAATTTTATAACAAAAAAAATTAAAACTAGGGATTTCGTTTATATTCCTATATTTATTTGAGAATTGATATATAATAACTTGAAAATGTTTTATATTTTGTTTAATGCATTTTTTTTCTTTTTATACAAAATTGAATTTTAGTTAAATTTTTATTTTTTTAAAATTATCTTAACGCAGACAGAGGTCTCCGCGGAAAACCTATTCGCCAACGGGACTGGGGACGAAACTTAAGATTGTCCATGTTTACTAAACAGGAATGGAGATAAGGATCCTTGCCTAGCTGGAGAACGAGAATAGAATTGTCAATCCCCACTCCGCTTCGTCCCATCCCGTTCATATTTTCAGCCAAATCCTTTCTCTTCCGGTGAAAAAGTACTATATGGTATTACGCAGTAAGTTATAAAACCTAAAAGTATTATATAACACAAAGGTTGTAAACCTACAAATATTGTAGTGTATAATATTTTAAAGATTAATTACATATATTTTTTTTCTTAATTTTTTTATATAATTTTTCTAATTTACTGGTTTTTTAAGTTGCCGATATAAGTGGTTAAAGTATTAAATTTATAGTAATATACAAAAGCTCAACTCTAAAAATCTAAAAATCTTATATGAGAGTGTCATATCATCATTTGTCTACATGTCAAAAATCTCACATATAATTTTTTCTTATTTTGTTTTGTTTTCCTCTTTATAATCAAGGAGATAGCAGGAGAAGATTTTAATTAATTAATTTTTTTAAGGTGAATGAATTTAATGAGATAAATTCAATTAAAAATAAAATTTTTAATTTGGACCAGAAGCCAATTGGATGAAGACATTTCCAATTTCCAATGAAAGTTCAAAAGTTATTTGTGTTGGGATTTGACAATATATAAGACTAATAAGGTATATGGGTACTGGTTCTATTATATGTAATTCCACTTAAACCCTTTAAATAATTTCACAGTTGCTAAAAAAATATTTTCTCCGTTTTTTATTATATTATATTTATAGTTATTTACTAAAACCAATAAAGTATTAATTAGATTACTAAAATAACTAGTTTATCCTCAATTCTGTTATCTTAAAACTCTATTTTCAATGTAAAAAATTTACTTTCTTCTTAATAAATCTCTCTCGTACTTTAAATAGGGGTAAATATAAAAGAACATAATAAAAAATGTATTGATAATGTAAAGTATCAAATAAAAAGAACAAAGTGAAAAACCTAAAACATCATATAATAAAAAACAAAAAGAGTATCATTTTAGTTTTTGACATAAGAATTAAGAATATCAAATGTATTAATTATAGTATTATTTTACTAAAATATTTCTATAAAATATTTTTGGAAAACAAAACCTTGTTAGTTAGATTGTAATCAACATTAAATATATAGACATATTTATAAAAAATTAATAAATATCCTCTTAATTTCTTAAAAGACCAATTATTTTAAAATAAATATATTTTACTAAAACAACATCTTTTTTAGGAACTTAGGTAATATAATTTATGCATGACTTGATTTGTCTTTGATCATTATGGTGATTAATTAATTGGAGACAACTGTGATTTGTGGCAGGGGTCTTAAATACGAAGAGTTAGCGATTAGCAAAAAATTTTTCGAATGGAACCAAACAACAACGTACAAAAATCCCTCCAACTCAATATTCCCGCAAATTTTTTCAAGTATAATTGAATCTTTCAAAGTTATTTCAATGTTATTGTTGCCGATGTTCTGATTTTAAACTTTTTAATAATTTGATTATATATTTCTCATTTGATCATGTGTACTTTATCTTTTTTATATAAATAAAAATTATGAAATTTGATGCTAACTCTTTTTGGAAATAAATTGTATTATGTGTTCAGGGTGGTCTAGCCTCTAAGGCTAATTTGAGGAACAGATTTTTGGTTTGATTGGTTATATTAAATAGAGTGGTAGTCCCAGTGCTAATGGCCGCAAAGGAGTTTACAAAATAAATTGCATATTGGTTCACCAATATGGAAACTCCAACATAGATATTATGGTTAGGCTTCCGTTGATGCTATGGAGCAGTCATGCATCCTCAATCATCAGTCATAAAATTTTTTCGAAATTTGTAGAGACAGTTTACAGAAATAGATTGAGAATTTGTAAAGGCAGCCTGTGGGGATAGATTGGTAAACACATTTTTAGCAAGTAGGCAATTTATATTTTATCAAGGAAAAAAAATCAAAACATATTAGAATAAATTTTTAGCATTTACGAAACTTATTAATTTATAATCTTAATATATAACCCGCGCAGCGTGCTGGGCTTTGACTAGTTATTACAACTTTCAATAATATTTATATTTTACTAGTAGAATATTTATAATTTCAAGTTAATTTAATGCACAACTATCAAGATACATTTTAAATTAGAAAATAACTAATATTTGTAATTTGTCTATAATTTAGAAAATTTCATTTTAATTGTAGCCCTACTATAACCCCTTTTAATTATTATTATTATTTTTTTTGGACAAAATAAGGTTCAATCCATTATAAAAACTTAGTCCAAGACCCGTGCGTTGTATGGGCTACAGGAATTAATTTAAGGAGAAAAATTGTTTTTGGTTACTATTATTGATTCTTTTTTGGTATTTAATTAATTTTATATTTATTTTCTTATACATTGTAATTATATAGATAATAAAATTTTCATATTTCAATGTATAAAGATGGCTTAGGATTTTTTTTAGAAAAAATTATACTTAAAGTTTTAGTTTTTAGAATCGTTTTATGAGTTTCAAATGACTCATAAATTGAAAAAATTAAAAAGAAAAAAAATTTGAGATTTAAGCATAATATAAATTTATTTGGAAATCCAACAATACAGAATCTAAAATAAAAATTTGTGAGGTGTTGAACCAAAGCTTTAGAAGCCTTGTTAACATCAAGGCAAAGCTTGCAGCATAAAAAGCTTATGAATGTCTTATGGACTCATTATAATTCTACAACCTTTTATGGGTTAAAAAATTCTGATTCAGATTTCAACGAGATTTTCTCCTAACTAATATAATTAATTTAGTTTTTCTCCTAATAAAAATCTACATATATACAAATGCAAGAACTCATCAAAATTGTTGAGAATATACATTGATGTCAACACGGTAACAAATTGATAGTCTTACCATGGTAAGGCATGCTTGAAAGCAAGGCTCTTTAATCATTAATTTCCATAGGTTTCTCTTCCTTTTTATTGTTCTCATCTTCTAAATTTCTTTATCACTCCACTCTAATACTTTCCTTTAGCCTTTCCTTTTTTTTTTTTCTCTCTTATTGAAATTTTCACTTTCTCTTTACTCACGCGGCATTGGTTTCTTTTTCCTCTTACTCTATAAATCGGTTTCTCTGATTCACGCTATTCTCTCCACCGCTGAGAACATCCTTCTAGTCTTGTTCCTCGACTCGTTGCTCTGTCCAACCATCACTCCTTCCCCCTCATTGCTTCCAACGTCATGTTTTATTCTTTTAAATACTAGTGGTGAACTATATTAATTTTATAGCCTTATGATGTATGAAAAGAAGAGTAGAAAATGCCATAATTAATAAGTCAGGATAGGAAAAGAATGCAGACTTTTGATAGATTAAAGAGAGTTTTTTTTTTAATTACAGATTAAAGGGAGTTAATTGACGTAAACGTGGTGAGAATTTGAAAAAAAAAAAAAAGGAGTAAAAAAGGGGAATTAATTTGAGATACAGATAGGGGAAGGAGGAGCAATGGGTGCATGATCAATGAACTCAATTAAGAAAGAAAGGGAGAGATAGGAGGGGGACATTAAGGAGGTGTTTGGTTTAAATTTTGAAATCGGAATCAGAATGGTACGAAATCAAAATGGTACATAATCAAAAATCAGAATTACTGTTTTTTGTTTTTCTTTGGTTGAGTATGGAATCAGAATCACTATTTTTTTTTTTTCTTTTGGAAGTAGAATATGTTTTTCTGAGAATTTTATAAACAAAGAATTCATAGTACAAGGAGAACAAAAAAAAAAAATCTGCAAATTAGAGGTGGTTTGAAAATTGAGATCAAATTCAATTTAACGTGTTGTAAATTTGTTGTACAATATTTCAGATAAAATAAAATTAAACAGAGAAGTGGGTAAAAAAAAAAATGGATGAGATCATGGAAGAGATAAGATAAATATTTGATTAGAATCAAATTTCTTCACCTAGAGCAGAGAAGAGAATGGTTGATTCCCATACATCAGAAAATATGATTTCCATTCCTCACCCGAAACTGTTCAACTAAATAATAACAAATGGAGTTCTCCATTATATTTCTCATTCTCTGGTTTGTTTTCCATGAACCAAACACCCCCTAAGGTACTGATACTAATTAGATGGGCTACATTTTCTTTAATTTATTTTTCATTGGCAATTTTTCTAGTTTTTTTTTAAGAATTTCTAGAGTTTGACTTTTCAGTTTAATGTTGATGTGGCATTCTTTTCATAAAGGCTCGTATTTCAGCAATTATATATTTATTATTGATTACAACCCAGGACAGAGGAGAAAAAACTCTATGCTAATAACTGGACTATACCAACAACTATTCCACGTAAGAAAATACATATCCACACAGAGACGATAAATCTAACCCCAAGATGATAGAATAAACACCACAACAAACAAACTAAATAACACAACATGCTACAAACTATATTTGATCAAACTCCACCATCCTTCATCAGAAGTACACGGCCACAAGAACACACACTTCCTGCATAACACCTAGCTTAGAAATTATAGATATATCTTCCAAATCTTGCGTAAAAAATACATATCAAGGTACCTAGTTAAAGCATCAAGATCTCAGAGAATCTTTAACTAAGAATAGCTGATGATCAACCTATAGTAGAAAAATCATCATATATGTGATGCGATGGAGCAAATCTATCACTAATGAGAAAATCGATTTAGAAAATAAAGTTAGAAAAAATTTTAGGTGCAGAATATTCAAAGCAAAAAAGGACAAAAACACACTAGAGAAATGAAGAAAAAGAAAGAGAACGATGAAAGGAGAAAGAAGGAAGATATCTTTAGCAAAATCTGGAAGAAAGAAAAATATAAAGAGACGAGGAGTAAAATCCACATGACTCAAAAGCCGCTTTATCTTCCACAATCATTAATAAAGGGAAAATCCAAGAAGTCTTCCTTTAATAAAAATAAGCTGGGAAGGTAAAACAAAGACAAGTGATCAAAGAACTTCACCAAAATATGATTCCCCTACTATTTTTTCCAGATATGAAAAATACTCTCTTTATCTTCAAATCTGATCTCTACTGTTGAAAATAGAGAATGATACGTCTAAAAACCTCTTTTCAATTTTTACAGTGACCAACCGTTCAAACTCCAACAAAAACAATTTAACATAGTTGGATAGATGGAAGAAAAAACCAAAATTTTCTTTTATTTTCTCTTATTTTTGGGTTGCCTCTTCTCTATCCCATTTGTCTTGGTATTTCTCTCACCCTTAAATACATAGAATTTCTTGTTGGAAATTTGGTATTTTATAATGTGATTATTTATCAACTTTGGACTTGATTAGTTTGTGAATAGATTGCAATTTGAATAACGTGAAGTATATCATCGTATTTTACGCAATAATATCTTTTCAACGACATGTAACACGTCCAAAATGGATAAATAATAAATGAGAAATTGATGCTTAAAGTGAATTTTGTTGTAAAGGAATTTGTTGGATGGAAATGCATTGAAAATCCAATATCCCATATGGATATACAGGGAGGAAAAGATATTTATAAGGTAGAGCATTTTATAAGTGGTTAAGTTATAGTAACTAGAAGACTCTCTTTTACGCACGCAAGGGGTGCAAATTCAATCCCAAACGGGTACACCCGTACAACTCGAATGCCCGACCGAAATGACCATTACTGGTCAATCTACTTATGTTTTGGCCTGGATTATTTTTTCCTCCAAAATATCTGATCTCTAACTGAAATTGCTGCAGCAATTAAATTGTTTAATTGTGAATCAACTGCAATTAAATCTTTTAATTTCTCATTAAGGAGATTTATTTTCCATTAAGCCAATTTAATCCAATTAATTCATATTGCTGCCTAGATGCTCAAGTGTATTTTATTCTTGGTTTTTTACACCAAAAAAAAAAAAAAAATCAAGAATCATTTCTCTCTAGTTTAAAAATTGGCAGTATAGTTATGATTATTCTGCACAAGGTTGAGTTCGTGTACGCGTTATTATATTCTGGAAGACGATTATTCATAACAAACAAATCCTATCTTAAAGAGACTGCTAATACAAGCAGTCAACAATCCTATTCTTCTATTGTTTGGCAATCCGATTAAAGTTTATTTTATTTTTAATTTGTAATTTCATTTCTACAATTTAATAAATTGTTGTTTTATTTCCTGTTTGTTGATATTATTATTTATATACATAGTACCAATCCACTTTTGGCTGTCCGTGTGGGTTAGAAAATCCCCATATATTTTATTTTGATCCCTCTAGAAATTTTTTTTTTAACTCTATCATTATGTTTCATTTGTATTTTGAGGATGACCAGTTTTTATATGGAGAAATATTCAAAGGACTTGTAAACATAGAGATAATAAATAATTATAATTATCAAATTCCAACTCTTATACTTATCAAACTTACCTAATTTGAAGTGTTTTCTTTTCAAATTTTTCAGCAATCGTGTTTTTGTTTGTTTAACAAATTATGTTTATTTCAACTTTTTTTTTATTCATTCAAATTCAAATTTAATCAATTAGTTACAATGAGTATAACAAAAAAAAAAAAAAAATAAATAAATAATAATAATAATAAATAATAAAATATATTTTTATATAATTTTCGCAATAACATATTGGTATTGAGAATAATACTATGTGTCATGACATGCATACTCTATAATTTGTCCCTTGGGATAAAAAAATATTTAATTTTATATCAATAACATAAGTAGGCAAGTTGGCAAGCTGGTGTCCAACTCTCTAATTTTATGTCTCCTCTCTTTTTATTTTTTTAAAAAAGAAAAAGAAATTATTATTTACTATTTTGCCCTCTAAATTGCTTGTCTCCGCGTCCAAGTCCACAATTGACCCTTCGATAGTGAAATTTAGAGGACATTGTTTATAGCATGCAAGTGACTCTTCATAGGCTATATTCGGTTTAATTGGTCCCACAATTTAATTTAATTTTCCCCATCACAATAATTCATCACATCACATGGAAACAAAATCAATTTGTTAAATATTAATCACTTTATAATTTTTATTTTGATTTTTTTATATGCCATTTTAAATTACTAATGTATTTTTTATAATATTTTCTCATATTTACCCTCATTAAAGTATGAGAGAAGTTCAATACTTAATGCAAATAAGTCTTAATGATTAAGAAGGAATAGAATTTTAACATAAAAAGTAGGGTTTTAGTATAAGATTATTAAGGATAGATTAGTCATTTTAATAACACAATTAATAATTTATTGATTTTGATGAATAATCTTAAGTGACTAATATTTGAAACCGGAGGAAGTAATTAATTAATAAATTTAATTGAGATTCTCATCCTAACGAAGTCATTAACTTCAACATTTCTAAACAAAACAATTGGTGAATTGAAAATTCTGATTTCACATATAACAATAAAATAATGTCTTAATATGGACCCCTAAAAAATCCATTGGTTTAAAAAGATCCTAATCATAAATTTACTTGGCCAAGAATATTCTTGATCCCTTTTTTTTTTTTTTTTTTTTTTTTTTTTACTGGTGGAGCAACCATAACCTCAAGTTTAATTATTAGTATATAAAAACATAAGTCATGTTCATGATATAATTATAAACAATAAGTGAGCATAAAAATCTTCCATCTTTTGTTTAATTAATCAAGTCTTAATCAAGTCATTTAGTGCCTAATTATGAGGATGGCGACAATTGCATTAGTGGGTTGGAAAATTGGAAGTCTAATAGATGATATTAACATTTGTTGAATTTACCACCACAATTTTTTAGCCTTTATTTATTTTAAGTTCAGACATTTGATTGTCTCCTTTTCAAAAGATGGTTACATATGCAGAGACAAAAATTTCCCATAATTTAATATAACATAATGTCCGAATAGACACAACATAAAATAAAAATTACATAGAAAATGTGTTGAAAGGAAAAATCTTTGGATATGGTATAAGCGACTCTTGTGACATTACAGTTGGATTTAATTCATATATATTGTTATTTTTAGAGTATTTATTTGTGTGTGGAATGATATGTAAATTTTTTTAATAACTGTTGGGATTTTGTGAACTTTATAATATGTATATAAAACATTACCGATATTTGGGCACGTAAATGTATGTGTATTGTCGGTTTTGGATCATGTATTTATCATTATAATTAAGTTAAAGGTCCAATTGAAGTAATCTAATTAATTTAATAGGACCATGTCATTTTATTAAAAGAAGTGTGGGTCAATTTATAATAGATGTAAAAACTCATGGTATAAAACTAATTTATGATGGGTTTAATTAGTTATTTTATACCAACTTAGTCTTTATAAATAGGGGTTATGGTCCCTGGTTGAGCGTAATGTAAAAAGAAATGAAAATACACGTTCCTTAGATTCAGAAAAAACCCCATCTTTTCCTGAGCCTTCAGAAAATTAGGAATCAACTAGAAGATCAGAAACCCGGATTCAATAACCTGCTGTGATCATGGAACCATATACGCTTCCGTTATTACAGATTTAATCAATGATTTCTGCATAAGAACTAGATCCTGGTTTATTAGATTTAATTTCTACATGTGGTGTCAGAGCTTTTCTTATTGTGAAATTGTTGGTTTTATAGATTTATTATAAATTCTGTTTTTCATGATTACATTAAATCTGGGTATCTGAAATTGGAGTTATAATCTATTTTTTTTTGTTAATGGAATTGGAACAAAATTTATTGAATTTTTTGGGTTACTGGTTGTCGGCATCAAGAAATTGAAATCAATTGCTGCCAATTTCTCTTTCTTACCCAAATCAATTGAATTTGGATTGATGGGTTCAAGAATTAGGAAATCAGAATTTGGATTGTTGGGTTAAAGATTTTCGGAAATCAAATAAAAAAAAAAAAATTTTTTTTAAGGAATTGTTTTTAGGTTTTTTACCATTTTAGCCCCTAAAGTAAACAAATTCCTAATTTTGTCCTCAGTTTTTTTTTCTTTTTATAGATTTAGTCACTAATTTATTTTAATTACATAATTGGTCCTTTTATGTTGTTTTGTTTATTTTATTTATTACTTTATGATTTATTAAGGAATAATTATGTGATTAATGTGTGTTATGATCTCAAGTTATATGGTTAATTTGAATTTTGGTTGAGTGATTATTTCGAATCATTTATAATATTAAGAAGCATGTCTAGTAATTTGAATCGGTTAATCGAAGCAGCATGTTACCAAAGTATTCTCTCCTGTCTAAGATTTTTCGATTTTAAGTTACTAAAATATTTTTTTTTAGTGTGTATGTTTTCATGCGGATAATATCCGGCCCAAAGGAAGGTTATTATTGTTTGGCAGAAATTCACATATACATGTGGTGATAAACGTGTGATGATTATTAGGTGTCCGTTGTGAGTATTAAGTCGGTCCAAAGAAAGGCCTAACACTTGACTGGATTTTATTATCAGTGTTTGATTACTACAACAAGGAAATCACTTACAAGTTAACTCTTTGTCCAAAGACTAGACTTAATGTTGTGACGATTTTCTTGTGATGGGTGTTATTTATGATTATGATTAATCACTTTTATGAGCTTACTGTGATTTTGATTTTTGTGTTCTCTACACAGTTAATTCTATTACTGCTGCTACAGTATCTGCTAATATGAATAGCATTCCGGTACTCAATGGAGCCAACTTTAAGCTTTGGAAAAATAAGGTTTTAGTTGCTCTGGGATGCATGGATCTCGACCTTGCACTTAGGGAGGAGCGTCCTGCTAAGCTTTCAGATGAGAGTACCTCTAAACAACAGAGGGAAATGGCTCAGTGGGAGCACTCAAATCGCATGAGTCTAATGATCATGAAGCAAGCCATCCCTGAGACATTCCTGGGTGCTATGTCTGAGGAGACAAATGCCAAAAGGTTCCTGGAAATGCTTGAAGAGGGCTTTGCCAAAAGTGAAAAGGCAGAGACAACTGGCGTTTTAAGACAGCTTGTTTCCATGAAGTATAAAGGTAATGGGAACATAAGGGAGTACATTCTTGAGATGTCTCATTAGGCTTCAAAACTGAAAACACTCCAGTTAGAGCTTTCAGAAGAATTGCTCGTGTATTTGGTTTTGATCTCTCTTCCTCCTCAATTCAGTCAATTTCAGGTGAGCTATAATTGCCAAAAGAATAAATGGACTCTTAATGAGCTCATTTCTCACCTTGTGCAAAAAGAAGAGAGGTTGAGGCATCATAAGGTGGAAAGTGCTCATTTGGCATCGTCTTCTAAAGACAATAAGAAAAGGAAGGGCAAAAAGATTACGGTTGATGAACCACAAAAGAAGCAAAAGGTACCTGAACAAGGTTGCTTCTTTTGTAAAACCCTTCTCATATGAAGAAAGAGTGTGTTAAGTATCATGCCTGGCGCGTGAAGAAAGGTACATCTCTTGCTCTTGTTTGTTTTAAGGTTAATTTAGTTTCAGTGCCGAAAAATACTTGGTGGTTAGATTCTGGTGCTGCTACTCACTTAAGTATATCCATGCAGGGATGCCTGAACTGCCGAAAACCAAGTGATGCTGAAAGATTCATCTATGTGGGGAATGGCAATTCGGTAAAGGTTGAGGCTATAGCAACATTTAGGTTACTGCTTAAGTCTGGTTTTTATTTGGATTTATTTGAGACAATGTGTACCGTCTTTTAGATGGAATTTGATTTCTATTTCTGTTTTGGACAAAGAAGGTTATGTTTGTTCATTTGGTAACAGACAATGTCGTCTTTATTTGGATAATAAATGTATTGGAACCAGTACTTTATCTAGTTTTGATAACCTATATTTGCTTGATTCGGTTACCTCATATAATGAAAATCTTCATGTTAATTCACGAGGCACTAAACGAAAGTTAACCAATGAGAATTCCTTAACGTTATGGCATAAGCGATTAGGTCACATCTCTAAACAGAGAATTGAAAGGCTAGTGTCAAACAGGATACTTGATGAACTTGACAACTCAAGTAATGAAATCTGTGTTGAGTGCATTAAAGGCAAACAGACAAACAAGAGAAAGTTAAGGAGCCAAGAGAGCTGAGGGCATCTTAGAACTAATACATACAGACATTTATGAACCGTTCCCCACACCTTCGTGGAACGGTTAACAATACTTTATAACGTTCATAGATGATTACTCTCGTTATGGCTACCTATACTTGATACATGAGAAGTCTCAAGCTTTGGACGTTTTCAAAAAATTTAAAGCCGAGGTTGAAAATCAACTCGGGAAAACAATAAAACAAGTCAGATCCGACCGTGGTGGTGAATACTATGGAAGTTATGACGATTCAGGTGAAGAACGTCCAGGGCCTTTTGCCAAATTCCTAGAGAAGTGTGGGATCATCCCTCAGTATACTATGCTAGGTAACCCGGCAATGAATGGGGTAGCTGAGAGACGAAATAGGATATGGTGAGAAGTATGATAAGTCGTACTACCTTACCAGACTCACTCTGGGGAGAGGCACTAAAAACCGCAGTCTACATTCTTAATAGAGTTCCAACAAAAGCTACTAACAAAACCTCTTATAAGTTGTGGACTGGTAAGAAACCTATCCTAAAACATTTACGTATCAAGGGATGTCCAGCTGAAGCAAGGCCTTACAAGCCTAATGAGAAGAAATTGGACTCTAGGACTGTTAGTTGTTATTTTGTTGGATACTCTGAAAGATCATGGGGTTTTAAGTTTTATAATCCTAAAGGAACAACATTTTTTGAGATGGGAAATGCTCATTTTCTTGAGGATATTAAGCTTGGGGGGGGGGGGGGGGGGAAAGAAGACCCAAGATTTTGTCTTTGAAGAAGAGGTAATTTCTCTTCCTACAGTTGCTACTGATCATGATCAGGTCCTTATACCTAGTTTTGATCAACAAGCAAATTCAGCACCTGAAGACAATATCCAAAATTCCCCTAATCAAGATCAACAAGATTTTTAGGAAGTGCAAGCTCAACAACCTCAAGAACCAGTGCCACTTAGGAGATCCACTAGGGAAAAGAGAAATGTGATTCCAGATGACTACATCGTCTTTCTCCAAGAGCATGAGACAGACAGTGGAATAGAGGAAAATGATCCAATCAACCTCCGTTAGGCCATTGAAAGTCCCAATGCTTAATCATGGATTGATGCTATAAATGATAAGATGAAATCCATGAAAGATAATGGTGTGTGGGTGCTTATCCCTTTACCCGAAGGTGCAAAACCAATTAGTTGCAAATTAATATTTACAACCCAGAGGGATGCAGAGGGTAAACTGGTCAGGCGTAAAGTTTGTCTGGTCACTAAATGATTCACTCAAAGGGAAGGAATTGAGTACAAAGAGACTTTCTCTCTAGTTTCATCGAAAGACTCTTTTAAGACAATTATGGCACTTGTGGCACATTATGATCTTGAGTTGCATCAGATGGATGTTAAGACAACGTTTCTCAATGGTGATCTTGAGGAAAAGATTTATATGGTGCAACCTAAATGCTTAGATTTTAAGGACTCAAAGCATTTAGTCTAGAAATTAAAGAAATCCATCTATGGGCTCAAACAAGCTTCTCGTCAATGGTATCATAAATTTCATAAAGTAGTGTTATCTTTTGGTTTTAAAGCTAACGCTGTTGAAGATTGTGTGTACCATAAGTTCTATGGAAGTAATTTTATCTTCCTGATCCTATATGTGGATGACATTTTGCTTGACACTAATGATGTAAGATTATTGCATGAGACTAAGAAATTTCTTTCAAAACATTTTGAGATGAAAGATCTTGGTGAGGCATCTTTTGTATTAGGTATCCAAATACACCGAGATCGTTCTCGGGGTATTTTGGATTTGTCACAAAAGGCTTACATCGATAAGATATTAAAAAGGTTTGGCATGCAAGATTGTAATCCCATTAATACTCCTGTGACTAAGGGAGATAAGTTCTGTCTCGATCAATGCCCTAAGAATGACATGCAGAAAAGGGAAATGCAGAATTTTCTTTATGCCTCTATGGTTGGCAGTTTAACGTATGCACAGGTCTGTACTCGTCCAGACATTGCATTCATTGTCGGAGTACTAGGCAGATACTTGAGCAATCCGGGTAAAGAACATTGGACAGCAGCCAAGAAAGTATTACGATACTTATAAGGAACAAAGAATCACATGCTCATATATAGGAGATCGAATCAGTTAGAGATCATTGGGTATTCTGATTCTGATCATGGAAGATGTAAAGATAGCCGTAGATCGACATCAGGATATATTTTCTTGCTTGCTGGTGGAGCAATTTCTTGGAAGAGTGTAAAGCAAACACTTGTTACCTCTTCCACTATGGAATCAAAGTTTGTGGCGTGCTATCAAGCATCCAATCATACTATTTGGCTGCGAAATTTTGCTACTGGATTGCGAATAATTGATGGTGTTGAAAAACCACTTAGGATATACTGTAACAACAGGGCCGCAATCCTTTATGTTAATAACAACAAGAGTTCGTCAAATTCTAAACACATAGAAATAAAGTTCCTTGTTGTTAAAGAAAGAGTTCAAAGAGGTTAGATTAGTGTTGAGCATATTGGTACAAGCTCCATGCTTACAGATCCACTGCCTAAAGCATTGGTACCTAAGATTTTTCTCGAACATGTACCCCGAATGGGTGTTGGATTGTTAGAGGATTTTTAGGTTCAGTGGGAGTCTCTGACACACAATTAAGTCTATTACTTTTTTTTATCAATGTCATCACAATTTAGTGTTAAATAAAGTACTCAGTTTTGATTTTCCACTCTGAATGTTATTTGATCTCATATGGTTTAAGGTTGGATCGGTTGGAAATAGACATGTACTGATCACATCACATGTAATTTCCATGCTACATTTCCACACTTGATCTAGGTCATTTGGTTATGTTAGTATATGTGACCATGTTGGGTTTAGTTGTATCATATATTGGCAACCAAAACCCCCTTGATCCTTGTGCTAATGTACTAATGGACAGGATTAGTTTAAAATGACAAAGTATGAATAATTTGTTTGAACAACTATGGATAAGTAATGATATATATATATATATATATATATATATATATATATATGTGTGTGTGTGTGTGTGTGTGTGATTATAAAGTATAATGTGTGAATACATGCTTATAAAGTCCAAGTGGGAGATTGTTGGGATTTTGTGGACTTTATAATATGTATATAAAACGTTACCGATATTTGGACACTTAGACGTATGTGCATTGTCGGTTTTGGATCTTGTATTTATCATTATAATTAAGTTAAAGGCCCAATTGAAATTATCTAATTAATTTAACAGGGCCATGTCATTTTATTAAAAGAAGTGTGGGTCAATTTATAATAAGTGTAGAAACTCAGGGTATAAACCTAATTTATGATGGGCTTAATTAGTAATTTTATATCAACTCAGTCTTTATAAATAGGGGTTATGGTCCCTGGTTGAGTGTAATTTAAAAAGAAATGAAAAACATGTTCCTTAGACTCAGAGAAAATCACATCTTTCCCTGAGCCTTCAGAAAATTACGAATCAACTAGAAGATCAGATACCCGGATTCAATAATCTGCTGTGATCATGGAACCAGGTACGTTTCCGTTATTACAGATTTAATCAATGATTTCTGCATAAGAACTAGATCTTGGTTTATTAGATTTAATTTCTACAATAACTTTTTCTGGAATTTTAAAATTTTCCCTGTTCTCGTGATGAGCTGGACATAACCTTCTATCCAGAAAATGTCTACCATCTTTAATTTGAAACTTAAAAAAAAATCTTTTAAAAACCTATCATAAACACGAGAGTTGTTGTTGTTATTATTGTTATTTATCATTGTTAATGTTGTTGTTGTTAGGAAAATTACAAATATATTATGAAGTTTCAGACATTGATCCTTGTTATATGTTAGGGGATAAAATTGAACTTTTTTACCAGCATTACTGAAGTATTTTCAACCTTATCCCTAAAATAAAGGAAAAGAAAAAACCTTTTTTGGACCTTAAGGAATATAAATTATGCCACTTTAATTTAGTCCAATGACCTATTGTTTGAAACATTGAGCTATTGTTTGAAACATTAATTTAGTCATTGGCCTATTGTAATTAAGCATATTCACCCCTAACCTATTTCAATTTAGCATATTTTACCATTTTTTTTCTTTTTAATACATAACATTTAATCCAATTTAGACATACGAGTTAGCGGCGTCTAAATTATATAAGTTTTACATTCATCCAATTTATATGTAATTTAAACGTTGTTATGCATATAAGGGGCCAAATGTGTTAAACGAACACATTTTGAGATATTTTCTCTGTTTTTTATTACATGATGTTTAAGGTTATTCACTAATGAAGTATTAATTAGGTTATTAAAATGACCAGTTTACTCTTAATACTTATCTCCTAAAACTCTATTTTCTATGTAAAAATTATCTTTCTTCTTAATTATCAAAGTTTAATGTAGTATTTTTTTATTAAATAATGAACATCTCTCATATTTTAATTAATGATAAATATGAGAAAGTATAGTAAAAAATGCAGTACTAATATAAAATGTAAAATAAAAAAAGAATAAAGTGAAAAATCTAAAACATCGTATAATAAAAAACGGAAAAAATAGTAAGGGGCAAAAGATAAATTTTTTTCAAAAACTTAAAGAATATCTTTGAAATTTTCACGCGTTTAATGTTATTATTCCTTTTGGAGAGAATAGTTTATTTTATTTATTTATTTCTTATGAATAGACGATTATCTCCTCCACCATCGATTTTGTTTCCACGTCCATTAATTCTTCTCCCACGTTGTCCTCATGTTGCCTTTATAAAATTTATATAGTACTTTTTTTTGTTTAACTTTATAAATTTATGATTAATAAGTAATTGATTTATAAAATTTCAAAATCAAATTTTTACTATGTAATTTAATTTGAATTATTGAGATTGAAAGATAATTTTCTATATTTACTTCAAAGGTAAAACAATATTTAAGAAATTTTACTGTTACGTATTAGTTACAGAAATAAATTTATATTTTTTTATTATATCTTAAAAAGATAAATACTAATCCTTTTTGTTAATATATTTTTAAGTAGTATAAGAGTATTTTAAAATTTTATAACAATGTTAATTCATAATATTACCTCTTAAGTTATAGCTCAGCGATTAGTGCATTAAGGTCCACGGTTGAAGTCTCTATAAAGATAAAAAATAGCGAAAATGATAAAAAAATATTAATTCATAATATTAACGCCATTAGGAAATACATTATACCATCTTTTATAAAATTAAATATAAAATTATTATTTTTTAAATATAACGGACACTTAATTTTGGTTGGCCTATGTATGCTTATCTATAATTAAAAAAAAAAAAAAAATTGACTTCATTGGTCGTAATTCGTTGAGTTAAAAAAAGTGCAATCTTTTACATTTTGAAAAAAAAAAAGAAAAGAAAAGAAAAGAAAAGAAAAGGAAAAATTGTAGAAACAGAGTTTTCTCTGTGATCATCATTATCTGGTAACAATTTGTCTATTTTCGTAATATAATTCTCTTCTGTTTCGTCTGTATATATCAGTTGGCCACACCGTCCGTCCATAGAGCCTACGTACGAATAAGCTCTTCCCTTTGTCGTTGCGTGTGGCGGCTTTCTTTCTCTCTTTGTTTCCTTATATATTATTTAGCTGTGGCCTCCAAAATTGAGGGCTACACATTCAATTATTATCTTCTTCCGTACTTTTCTTAGTTTCTGGTTCCTTGGTTTTTCTTAATTTTTGATTTTATTCTTGCCACAAACTTTATTTTTACCTTTCCCAGGTCTTCAATAATACCTGTTATCTCGTGAATTGATCGCTTTGGCGTTTAAATTTCGGTTTGTAACAGATATTGGGGACCTGGGTTTCATTTTTTTTTTTCATAGCATAAAAATCTGAGCTTTAGTTGTAATTTTTCGTCATCAATTGTGTATAATTGAAAAGTTTTCTTGATATCGAAGCTTAATTTTGAGGCTTTGTTATCTGGGTTATAAGTTCAATTTATAGTTGTTTTAGTACCATCTGCAAGAGATCTAGCGATCAGCACTTTGGTTTTTCGAATTTTGTTGTTTGAGATATTGGGTTTGTTTGTTTCCCTGTTGCTGTTGATAATAAGTTCGTTCTTGAGCAAAGAATTTGAAATCCAATCTGATTTCAAGCAGATTTTACAGGTTAGCTATGTTTCTTTTGTATCTTACTTGAATTTCATTTCCTAAATCAAATAATTGGAGAATTATGAAACCGATTTTGACTGAACATCTGCTTTTGTAGGGGAAGCAAGCTTCTGTAGATTCCGTACGAAGTCTCATATCTGAATTTGGAAACGTTATTGAGATACTAGAAAGATGACAATTGGAAATCAAGCTCCAAAGAGGGAGAGAAAGTCAAGGAGGTGCAAGACAGTCAACGAAAATGCTCCCTTATTACCCAAAAAGCATGAGGAAGATGGTGGTTTTGATGAATTTGATGGAGCTTCCTTTACAGGAGCAGTGTTCAATTTATCAACTACTATAGTTGGTGCTGGAATCATGGCCCTGCCTGCTACCATGAAAGTGTTAGGCCTCGGCCTCGGGATTGCCATGATCATCTTTATGGCCTTCTTGACAGAGGCTTCTATTGAGATGTTGCTAAGGTTTAGCAGGGCAGGAAAATCTGCTTCCTATGGAGGCCTTATGGGTGATGCCTTTGGAAAATATGGAAGGATTTTTTCGCAAGTTGCTGTTCTAGTTAACAACATCGGTGTTCTTATTGTGTACATGATCATCATTGGTATGTCTTTATATGTGATCTTTGATTGATCATCCTTTTCATGGATCTATTATGATTTGTTGGGTATCTTTTGATTTTTTCCACATTTATACTTGTGTTCAATTAATGTTTTGACTTAAATTGTTCTTTGTTTTCGGTATTTCTGTATTTAGGTGATGTGCTATCTGGAACATCTTCAAGTGGAGTGCACCATGCTGGTGTTCTTGAAGGTTGGTTTGGAGCACATTGGTGGACTGCAAGAACCTTTGTCCTTCTTGTCACAACACTAGCTATATTTTCACCACTTGCATGTTTCAAGCGAATTGGTTAGTAGTATTCTGTCTTGATTGGAATAAAAGTGACGATTTACTTTTTCTAGTTTTGGTTACCAGATTTGGAAGTTTCATGTGCTAGAATTGTGATTTCTCATATTGATCATGCTATTTTGGTTTTGCAGATTCATTAAGCTTCACCTCTGCTCTATCCGTTGCTCTAGCAGTTGTGTTTCTTGTAATCACTATGGGAATAACAATTGTCAAGTTAATAAATGGAAGTATAATGATGCCTAGATTGTTACCAGATGTTACAGATATGACATCATTCTGGAAACTATTCACTGTAGTTCCTGTTCTCGTCACAGCATACATATGCCACTACAACGGTATGCAATGTTATAAATGCCTGAATCCGCATAGACAATTGATATTATGATGATTTGAATATTCAAATGGGACCAATGTTAAAGAGTTACTGACACATATCTGTGAATTTCTGAATTGTTTCTTGAATCATTTTAGTTGCTTTGTGAAAAATACCAAGCTAGTGCTGTGAAGTTGATACATTTTATATTTTTCTTCGGTACTGGTGTCCGTGATTAAAAATTCTCCTTGATTATTATGTCTTTTCCTCAGAACTTGGTATTATCTACTCATGAACTTGTTCAAGTTAATAACTTCAGAATCGGCTTATCAATTTTACTTTTACCTAATCATTGAGTTTCAAATTATAAGCATTCAATTGACTATTATTGATTGATTTAGTGCTTCAATTGCAGTCCACAGTATAGATAATGAACTGGAGGATTCTACTCAGATAAAATCAGTTGTACGAACGTCACTTACTTTATGCTCAAGTGTCTACATAATGATCAGCATTTTTGGATTCCTTTTGTTTGGTGACGGAACAATGGATGATGTGCTTGCCAACTTTGATTCTAATCTCGGCATTCCTTATAGTTCCCTACTTAATGATGCTGTTCGTGTTAGTTATGCTGCTCATCTCATGCTTGTATTTCCGATTGTCTTCTTCCCCCTACGACTCAACTTGGATGGTCTCCTATTTCCCTCAGCGCGACCTCTTTCTCAGGAAAACATGAGGTTTGCATTAGTGACTATTGCCCTGATCAGTCTGATCTTCTTGGGTGCTAATTTCATTCCAAGTATTTGGGATGCTTTCCAATTCACTGGTGCAACTGCTGCAGTTTGCCTGGGATTCATTTTTCCCGCTTCCATTACTCTAAGGTGCGTTTATAACTTTACAACTTGAATTAGCAAGTATGGTTTTCTGCTTTTTGACATGTACGTTTTTCGATAAATTTGTATACAATTTCGGCTTTTGAACTTTGTTGGCATAATTAGAGATAAGTTTTGACTCCAGGTTCTTTTAGCTTATACATTTATTCTACAATTTGCGAGTAACTTGATGCTATATATCGTGCTGATTCATCTTTTGCATTTCAGGGATCGTCACAATATAGCAACCAAAAAGGACAAGATCTTGTGCATCTTCATGATTGTCCTTGCCGTATTCTCAAATGCAATTGCTATCTACAGCGATGCTTATGCTTTAATTAAAAAGAATTCGTCGCCTCGTGAATGATCTGTCATGCACTCTATAAAATGAATTGAGGAGTAAGCTCATATCTGGGTATGGGACCTGATTGCCAGAAAATATAAAGTCCAACTTCAGTATCTGAGTTCTCTAATGAGGTGTAATGATTTGAAGTTTAATAAGATGAGTACTCAGTTGAATGTATAAAAGTCAGATTGCAAAAGAAGGTAGAATTTGGACCGATGTGCATTTGGTTCTAGTTGTGCTCTTCTTCGTCCTTCTTGTGCGAGTCAGAATCTAACTATTTTGAAACTTACATATGTAAATTTGCCTGTTGTGAATCTGTCTGTTGCATTATTTACCAGTGTGAAAGACATGATATAGTTGATTAAATTAGACTTCCTGGTTTTGAGGGGTCTAACATAACAAACAGTTTTCCAATCCGAAATTGAGAAGCAATCCGATCCAAACATAACAAACAGTTTTGAAAGAGGCCCTTAATTCACATTATATGCATTGAATCAGATTTTCAGGAACCGTTGTGTACACAAATCAGACCTGAACCAATAAAACAGCTGGATTCAGTACCCATCCGTGTTCAGGTTAAAGCGGTCCAAATGGGGCTTGCTTCAGCGAAAAAACAGATCTTCTTTCTGTGACGACAAGTTTATGCAAACATCAAACATGTTAGGCCTAAGCTTTAGTAGTTATCAATTTGCTTAGAGGAACAAAATCAGAATAAAGAACAATATTGTCCACTCATCTCCATATCCACCACGTTATAATAGAGAAAATCTGCCTAGTCACACCCCAACAATGGCTAGAAGTAGTGTACAGATGATATTACCACCATTCAGCAGCTGTTAAAGCAAAGATATTACAAGAGGAAAACAAGTGAATTTGTTAACATCTACCTTCATTCACAATCTTCAAGAGATTGACCCTTCCTTATTAATAATTTTGGCCAAGGCACACTCAGTGAACATTGACAGATTACTTGAAAAAGAAATTATGATAGTTCAGACGAGCAAAGGAGTTGACAAAGAAATCAAACAACGTTCTAAATTCTTATAAATGAAGAACAGAAAGAAGAGAATTTAAGTCGTATACAAAAATTGGAAACCATTCAAAATTATCTGGCAAATTTTTCTTGGCATGCAAGTTTAGGAAGCTTCAAAACTGTGGCGCTAATCTATAACAATAGAGAGAAGCACAGTAGGACAGCAGTTAAGACTAACGCAACGCAACTGGTTATACAAAGTTGAGGACTTCTTAATATCGTGCTACAAAAATATTACATCACTAGCTATAACCTCTAATTTATGACGCCTATTTACAAATTCAGCAGCATCTAATAGACATTTACATAAATTTATAATTATGAGGCCTTCATCATGGGTTCCCAATATTGGCAACGAAAGGAACCAGCCTTCTATAATCTCTTCTCCTCCCTAGTGCACAGTTATCCAAAACACGCCCCAAGATCAAACGTGTGTTCTGCAAAGCTACCTCTCTTGGTGGAATTCCTGATTCAATTCCAGTATGTGCAGCTGGTGTAGAAGAAAATCCAAATCCTGATCCTACTGCATATTGTAGGGGCCCACTCCGAGCTTTAAATGACGTCTGAGGAGCAAGCATCTTGTCTTCAGCACCGTTTTCATATGACCCAGGCTCATGTGGGTGCGAGCCTGATAATGAACTACATCTCTGCAGGAGAGCTTCCAATACACTCAATGCTTCCCAGCACAATGTACTCTCAACCAGCTGGGACACAATTGCATACATATGCGGGCTTTGGGAAGCATCCATTGGAGTATGCTGGAGAAGAGCTTTAAGCATGAGGAGTATCACACGCTGGTATTCAACTGGCCCTTTCTCCAACAGCCTTAGCAAGTGCCCAAATGCCAAAGCTGAGTGTTTCGGAAACCATTCGTTACATAATAATGGCGAAACACAAGCAAGGAGGTTCTCTATGCTTTTGACCTCTCCACGGGCATATGCCACGAAAACAGCAGCCAATTCATCTAAGGATTTTGCTCGACACCAAAGTGCTATGTTGTTCACAACAGAGCAAGCCTTTTGCCACTGCTGATGGAGAGGTGACGTAGGAGCCACTGTTGTATCCTTACTGAGCTGCAAGCAGAGCCAAGGAAGTAAGCCTGTGATGTGCATCAGGAGCCTTGTCTCTGCATCCCCAAATACTGAGTCACATGAGTGCACCGTGATCCGAGAGAGAACCTCAATAGAGACACCATGACTAACAGTGGACATGAGCCCCTTGAGCACAAGAGGTTGCACTCCTTCGAATGTTGGCAGATTCCCGTTGGCTGATACTAATGATTCACTTCGTTGAAAATCCCCAGTGTCATTTACAGTATCAAACTCATCACGAGGCATGCTTGAAAGAAGCACGTTTTCTGTTGTTCTATCCCGGAATGATAAACGGTCAATCACACGTGAGAAGAGTTCCAGCACTTGGCAGTAAACATGAACAAAATCTGTGTGCATCATGGCTACACAGCCCCAGAAAAGTTGCGGATAAAGGATTACCTTTTCAGGTTCCATATTCTCTACCATTACTTGTAATGTCAACAAAATCTCCATGATAAATCCCAAAACTGGGGGCACTGGATTACCCAGGCATCTGTGGAGGCATCTGAGGAGGGATACACATGTGTCACTTGTGACACTAGGCCGCAATGCACGATAGATTTGGTGTGAGCGGCATGCAAGGTGTCTTGATGTGCATTCCATGGCCCATTTGAGTGCCTCATTACCCCAAGTCTCACGAAGATCACCTTGGAAGAAGATAGCATCAACCATACTTTGAACAAGAGCCGACAAGAGTGCTGCACTTGGAAGCTCCGTTCTAGTAACAGAGGGATCCTCATTTTCCCACATCATGCTCCCTCGTTTTGACTGAACATACTTGATCAGACTGACAACCTGTTGCTTATTCTCTCCATCACTGTTTTCTACCTCATATAGCTCCAAGTGTCGCCCGGCAAGTGAGTACAATAGATTTACAAGTAGATGCTGGCAGTGTTCGAGCACAATATCCTCTGAGCTATCCATTGAAACAAATGTCACATGAAAAAGTAGAGGCAGGTGTTCACGAAAATCTTCATCATTCTCATATGCAATTTCGGCCAGTAAAATCAACGCTATATCTGCATGAGTTAGTGAATGTTGTTGATGTCCCTGTAAGGCTGATTGAAGTTCTTTGGCATTAACACCATGCATAAGCAGTGCAGGATGCAACCCATCTTCACCAGAGTTAGGAGTGTCAATGAGGTAATCCCCACTATCCCGAGAAACATGGCGGCTTCGCAAACTTCCTGTTGAACTTCTCACTCCCATTAAAGGGCCTGACATGTTCACCAATGATGGAAGGAGCTGACCTGACCGTCCCGTGGTTACTGGGACAACATTAAGCTCTGGAGGCATTGGACTCAATGGACCTGAGACACTACGCCCAGTCACTCCGGCTGTTCGCCAGCTAAGACTTCCACTTGTATTTCTCAGAGGACCATCAAGGGAACCACGGACAAGCAATGGTGACATGTGCGGCTGAGTATCCACAACAGAGGCAATTTGGGCCGCAGCAGGACCCTGAGAGAATTCTAAAACAAAACTTCCATTTGTGTCACCCTTAGTTGCACTTGACACAACTGGTTCAATGCTATCTTCCAACATCCGTTGAGCCAATTGGTAAACCAGGTGATCAATTGTCCTCTGCGGACAAATCCGTGCTAAATATAAGCTTACCCGCTTTGCAACTGAGAAATATGTGGCAAATGCACCACTTATTTCAGCAGATGCATTTGAATCACAGTCTTCAATTCCTTTCGTGATCAAGAAGTCTAAAACTGGACTGATGTTCCTTGGTTTACTCGCAATCGTGCTCCATAGTTTTTCAATTTCATCTGGAAACTGGTCCCCATGACGCCATGTTACATAGTAAAGGCTCTTCAGTAACCTTTCACTCCATCCTGAATCCTTTAGTTTCCAAAAATTGAGGTTCTCTATCCATGGAGCCATACATGTTAAGACCTGATGCTGTGCAATTATATCAACAGCATCAAGTTGCCTCTGCATGATCTCCTCACAAAGAAGCTGGCTTAGTTCTGGGTGATCTTTGGCAAGTTTACAAGATAGTTTGTACTGGAATTGTTGATATGAATCAGGAAGGTTGCCAACAACAGCAGCTCCATAGCTTCCAGAGCCCTCAATCCCATCCTCAGCCCACTCGCGCACAGAAAGTGTTTCAAGCATCTGAAGGGCATCATCACGGATTTGTCTATTTGGGTCCACAACTTTGTAGAGGATCAGGCTCAAAAGCCTCTGTACTTCACATTTGGGTATCTCTTGGCGCATATAGACCTCAGCTAACACACTGAAGTAACCATCAGCTATAGCAGCATCAGAATAATAACACTGCATAAAATAGTTAAGTCAATCAGCTGCATGTTATGGACTCGAAATCACTAAGATTCATTACTGTTGATAAAGATATTTCAAGCACAGATGGGATATTTGTAATGGTTAAGCATGAAGCATGAGCAGGTAGAACAGAAGAATAACAGAGACAAAAAAGACAACCAAACCAGCAGTTAAATATTCTAAACATCTTTTTTAATCTTTCAGACATAGCTTTTCACTCCTAATTGAGATGGACAAATTTTTATAATCTTTTGTAGCTGAAAATGAAGCAAAATGTATCACTCTTTAGCTTCATAATTCCAGAGTGGAATAAGATACATGGAAACCCAATCAAGGGGCAAAGTAATACCTGATCAATGCAAGCTGGAAAAAGATCCAAATTTGTAAGAAGAAGATTCTTCAAAGCCAATTTTGCTAAGGAAACACGATGCTGGCCCCCTCGATGTCTGTCACGACCAGCAGCTGCACGCCCTCCTTCTCCTGTGTACTTGGAATAAGATGGAGTTGATGGAGAATAACCAAATGGAGCCCTGGGTGCAGGATCATTGAACAGACTGTTGATCCAAGATATTACCCGGCCACTCATTTTTCTTGCATTATCATCAAAGCAAGGCCCATACAAAAGTGAAGCCATAGCATTCATTGAGGCCCACTGGATAGCCTCAATCTGTTCATTCAATTCTTTATCGAATGAAAGTTTGTCTACAGAGTCTTTTGAACGGTTGTGCTGTGAAGCCTTATACCGTTCAACTTCACGGCGGTATTCACTAACACCATCCTGACCCCATGCACCACCAGTTTCATCACTCCAAGATAGAAGAAGATCAAATAAACGCTTTCTAGTTCTGAGATCGAACTTCTCTGATTTTGACTCAACAAATTCAGGCGCAAGAGACCTTAGAACAGAAGCGAGTGCATAACGGAGTGGTTGTTGCATTTCTTGAAAGTTCTCAGCTGATGCTGTTAAAATCTGTCTTGTTGTATCTTCAATGAATCTGAGATAATGGAGACGGAAAACAGGTTTGCGGCTCAGCATGCCAGGCCAGATTTTCTCAGCGACAGTGCGATATATATTTGCAATATGAATGCGGAGTTCTTCACGGCGAGATCTTTGAGACTGAAATAATACGAATTTGACATAATATTAGCTATCTGGATCAAAATCTAACATTTGAAAGGGAAGCAATATGAAGAGGTACAAATAGCATATTTATCTCCTCTCTTTTTTGGAAACATGCAATGGCTGAATATTTAGTGGCAAGTAAGAAGACAACTTTCAAAACTAAGGTAAGAGTATGATGGGTCATTGACTGCCTACGCTCAAAATAAGGTAAGAGAAAAATCACAATAATGCTCAGCCAATTCTTGAATGCAACATTGATATGGTGCATGCTGACAAACTGGAAATGAACCAGAAACAGAAAACTGAAACAAAGGTCAAGATATTGAGATGACTAATTAAATAGATAATTCTCAATTTGAAGTATTGACTGTGAGGGTCACAACACATAATTAAGCTCACAACAGTACGTTCAACCTGGCCAATTCCATCCCAACTATTTTTTGTGTATGTTACCTTCGTCTCATGCAATTTATCTAGAACAGGAACTGCAAATTAGCTCACCCAAACACAGATTTGGCTGTAGCTCATGCTGCGCTATAAATTCTAGCTCAAGCTTCATAAACCAAACAAGCTGAGTCTATCTGGGCGCTCCACAGTGTTCATATATGGTTCACAAATACAAAAAGACTAAATAATTTGTATAATCATTTTTTTTTTTTTTTCAACAAAAAAATTAGACAATGAGGAAGGGGTTATTGAAGTAAGGGAACCAAAAACCGAAAAACCGATTTCCGAAACCAAAACCAAACCGAAAAATAGGTTAACCGAAACCAATGGACTAGGTTACGGTTTTTCATTTTAAAAACCGTTGGTTAACCGAAACCGAAAAATTAACTGATTAGGTATATATTTACATATAATTAGCATAAATAAATGTGGAATTTAGTTACTTATACATAAATATACATATTTATATATACTTTTTAAGCTGAAAATATTTAAAAACTTCATATTTATCTAAATAAGTCTTTTTTTTAGTTGTGTTTGACTTTTAAAATTCATACTTTATAACTTAACAATAGGTTAACCAATTTGTGGTTAATCGATTCTAACGGATTGATTAATGGACTGCGAAAATTTTGTTATTGGATTGGTTAACTGACCATGTGCACCCATTGAACCCATGACAGCTAGTCTCCTATGTTCACTTGTGGAAGGTAGTACCACTAGACCAAAGGCTAGTTGGTTAATAAACTGTATAATCACATCTATGATTCTCTGGTATATACACCAGTGTATATAACAAAACTGACCAAAAACCCCCCAAAAAATTAAAGAAATAATTCCATGCTACTTCATCTTAGCAGACCAAGTTAATTCCTTAGGAAAAAAAATCCAAAATTCAACATGGAAAGCTTAATAATCTGTGGTAAAAAAAATATATATATATATAGTAGAAGAAGAGAGAAAAATATAGGAGAAAAAAACTTGATTATTTATTGCTTACAAGCATATGCCTATTTATACACAAATTAAACTTGGTAATCAAGTTTACAAGCTAATAAGATGTAAACTAACAAGCTGTAAACTAACAAGCTAATAAGCTAATAGATACACAGCTAACAAGCTGTAAACTAACAAGCTATTTCCTACACTCCCCCCTCAAGCTGGTGAATAGGTGTTTTCCATTCCCAGCTTGGATACAGTATGCTCAAATAATGAACTATTCAGCCCTTTAGTGAGAATGTCAGCAAGTTGTCCTTGCGTTGGCACATATGGTGTGCATATCAAACCACTGTCCAATTTCTCCTTGATGAAATGCATGTCTATCTCAACGTGTTTTGTTGTATCATGTTGAACTGGGTTGTGTGTTATGCTTATTGCTGATTTGTTGTCACAATAAAGCTTCATGGGACCATCCCACTTAATTTTCAAATCTTCAAGGACAATTTTCAGCCAAAGTAATTCACATATTCCTTGAGCCATTGCACAAAATTCTGCTTCAATAGTGGACCGGGATACTACACCTTGCTTTTTACTCCTCCAAGTTACAAGATTCCCCGCAAGGAAAGTGCAATATCCTGATGTAGATCTCCTATCAACAACTGAGCCTGCATAGTCCGCATCAGTCTATGCTTCAATTGTCATATTTTCATTTCTTTGAAACAAGATTCCTTTGCCAGGTGTGCCCTTAAGATATTGCAAAATCCTATGAGCGGCTTGTAAGTGCACTTCTTTAGGATTGTGCATGAATTGACTGACCAAACTCAGAGCATAAGCTAGATCAAGTCTGGCATGTGCCAAGTAAATAAGTCGTCCTACAAGCCGTTGATACATTTCTTTGTCCACAGAAACATCTTCCTCTGCTTTTCCTAACTTGAGACCCAGCTCTATGGGAGTGCTAGCAGGTTTGCATGCAGTCTTGCCTGTGTCATTGAGCAGATCAGTAACATACTTTTGTTGGGATATAAAAATCCCTTTCCTGGAATGTGCCACCTCAATTCCCAAGAAATATTTTAATCTCCCCAATGTCTTCATCTCGAACCCCTTAGCCAAGCAATCACTTAAGACCTGTTGCTCCATCTTATCATCCCCGGTTAGTATAATGTCATCAACATACACTACTAACACTGTGGCTCCCCCTGAAGCTGAATGCTTAATGAACAGTGTGTGGTCTCCTTGACTTTGCTTGTATCCCATGGCTAACATGACCTTGGAAAATCTACCGAACCAAACTCGAGGAGATTGTTTCAATCCATACAAAGCTTTATTCAACTTACATACTATATTGGTCTTTCCTGTTGTTCCATAACCTGGTGGAATCTCCATGTAAATCTCTTCTTCAAGTTCTCCATGCAAGAAGGCATTTTTTACATCAAATTGCTGTATATCCTAGCCATGGTTAGCAGCTAGAGATAAGATTACTCTTACTGTGTTCATCTTAGCTACAGGGGCAAATGTCTCCAAATAATTAATTCTGTATGTCTGAGTGTACCCTTTGGCTACCAACCTTGCCTTGTATCTGTCTACTGACCCATTAGCCCTATATTTTACTGTATAGACCCATTTGCACCCACTGGCCTTTTTCCCTCTGGTAATTGCACCAAGTTCCATGTTTTATTCTTTTCCAATGCTTGCATTTCCACATCCATGGCTTGCTTCCATTTTTCATTGGACAATGCCACGGGTAGGGTTTTTGAAATGGTTATAGTATTAAGGTTGACAAGGAAGGCCTGGAAGGTTGGGAAGAACTTTTGAAAGGATATGTAGTGTGAGAGTGGATATAGTGGCTTATCTGTGCATGTTCTGGTTCCTTTTCTAATGGCAATTAGCAAGTCATGATTTTTCTCACTATCTTGAATCTCATTTTCACTTTGCAAAGTAGGCAATTCAGAAATTGTTACCTCATTTGAAGAACTTGGATTAGATACTGGCAAATGCACAAGTTCCGGAATGGCCTATTTCCGTCTTGAATAAACCAAATTCTTTCCAAATCTCACATCTCGATGAACCGATTCAGTGTCAAGGATTGGTTCAGATCTAGAAAGTTCAGATTCAGACTGATTGGGGTTTTCAACATTTGATATACTTGGGTGGATTGAGGGCTGAGAGGGTTTTGATGAAAGTAAAGGTTCAAACCCTGAAAACCAAAGAGTAGATTCCTTCTCTTCCTTAAGACTCTCCCCCTGAACAGAAGGATGGAGAAAATATGCTTCTTGCTCATTTACAGTCACATCTCGTGACATAAAATTTTTTTGAAGGGGGATGATAGGACTTGTACCCTTTTTTGGTGGATGAATATCCGACAAAGATGCACTTTAGTGCTCTATGATCTAATTTCCCTCGATCTTGGTTATGGATGTGGACAAAAGACACATCCAAAAACGGCGACAGATTGTTTGTTGTGGACAAGTTAGGATAAAAGGAAGAAAGCACCTCCATTGGACTTTTAAATCCTAAAACTCTAGAGGGTAGTCTATTAATGAGATATGTGGTTGTTAAAACTGATTCCCCCCAAAGATGTTTTGGCACATTTTGTTCAAGTAGTAGAGCTCGATATTGGTCTAAAAGATGTCCATTTTTCCTTTTGGCAATGCCGTTCCGTTGTGGGGTTTTCACACAGAAAGACTCATGGATTATCCCTTCTCTTTGACAATAGGGAGCAAGAGTTTGATTAAAATAGTCTTTTGCATTGTCTGACCTAAGTCTTTTAATTTTAATACCAAACTGGTTTGTTATCATTGAGACAAACTGTGGGAATACAGAACTGACATCTAACTTGTGTTTGAGCAAGAAAATCCAGGTAACTCGTGTGCAATCATCAATGAACGTAACAAACCAGCGTGCCCCTGATACATTTGGAACAGTTGACGGTCCCCATATATCAATATGCGCAAGATAAAAAGGAACAAAGCTTCTTGAATTACTAATTGGAAAAGGTTCACACTTGAGTTTAACAAGTTCACGGACATCACAATGAAGACTCTTAAGGTCAAGGTTGGTAAACAACGAAGAACACAACATTTGAACAATTTGGAATGAAGGATGGCCTAACCTACGATGGTACAAAAAAACTCTCTTTATTAGATAACACAGACTCTGACATGAATGAGGAAGGAGATGTGTCATTGGACCAGTTCGAGAAATTTGATTCCTCAAGGTAGTAGAGACCATCTGTTCTTTAGCACTGCCAATCCTCTTTCCTGAGTTCTTCTCCTGAAATACACAGTTACTTGTGTGAAATATAACACTACAACGTAAATCTTGTGTGAGTTTCTACATGGATATGAAATTTGTGGCTAATTTTGGGACATGGAGAACATTTTTCAAGGTTATGAGTGGGTTTACTTTGACATGGCCTATACCGGCTACAGTTAGTAAGGATCCATCTGCTGTGGCTATTTTCCTATTGCTTGGACAAGGGAGATATGTTGTTATGTGTTTGGATGAGTTGGTCATGTGATCAGTGGCTCCTAAATCGATGATCCAAGAGTGTTGGAATGGTGAAAATGAGGCATTAAATCCAAATAAAAAAATCTGCTGACTTGAACATGCCAACTAGGGGTGTCAATTCGTGTTTACGGGTCGTGTTCGTGTCGTGTTTGGATATTCTGTTGACACGTTTAAGTACGACACGAACACGACCCGTTTAAGTTTGAAACGATTAATTGAAACACGAACACGACCCATTTAATAAACGGGTAACACGACACGACCCGTTTAACACGATTAATAAAAAAAATTAATTATACGATACCCATATATAACACGACCCGTTTAGCAACACGACCCCGTTTAGCAACCCGACTATAAATATTAGTTAATACCATTAATTAAAATCTAACATCATCCACCAATATAATTAATTATATAAATAAATATTAATAATTTATATTTAATTGATATAATATATACTTACTATATGTAATTATTAACTTATTTATATATGCCTAATAAAATAAACGGGTTACGCGGGTCAGAAACGGGTTATGCGGGTTGACCCGTTTACAACACGTTTATTTCGTGTCATAAACGTGTTGACCCGTTTATGACCCGAACCCGTTTAACCCCCATCCCAAACCCGCAAAAATACGGGTCGTGTCGTGTCGTGTTATCGTGTCGTGTCAAAAATTGACACCCCTAATGCCAACGAACCTGAACCTGTAGGTTTCTCCACAGTACCCTGGAATGCTCTCACCTTTTCTACTTCTTCTGGATTAAGGGCCTTCAATTCCAACCTGCTTCCTTGTGGCTCATCAGTGGCAACGTGTGCTTGTCCACTGACCTGCTGCTGATACTTCTTCTGCCCCCAATCTCGACTAGAGGGTTTGGGATGCAGCTTCCAGCAAGTCTCCCTTGTGTGTCGAGGCTTTTTGCAATAGGTGCCCCATAAGTCATCACGGCTAGGAGGTTTGGGTTGAACCCCTCTTCCACCCTCGTTTATGGGCCCCCTTTCAGTGCTACGTTTTGGCCCCTCTGCTATTATAGCCGAACCATCAATAGGTTGAGAGTCGAGCGTTAAGATCCTCCTACTTTCTTCATTCCGAATAATTGCTACCACTTCATTAAAGCATAGAACTTTCTCTTTTTTGAGTATCTGGATGCTCACTTGATCAAATTATGGATTCAGTCCCACAAGAAAGTCGTAGACTCTTATCCTGTTCAATGAATTCCTTTAGCACCACCGCATCATCAGGACACTTGGTCTTGATTACTCGATAATGATCAAGTTCCTGCCATAGGGATTTCAATTGGTTGGCATACTCTGTCACAAATTTGCCCCCTTGTTTTGCAGCCATAGTTTTGGCTTTTACTTCATACACTTGGGGCTGCATCCCTTACTTTTGAGTATGTTTGTTGAATTGCATCCCAAATATCTTTGGCTGTAGCCAAAAACATCACAGTGTCGGTTATTTCAGGATTCATTGAATTCCACAGCCATGCCATTATCATGGAGTCTTCTTCATCCCATGCTTCAAAACCTTGATCTCCTTTTGGTCCCGTACCGAGCAAATGACTGATCTTCCCCTTGCCTTTCAATATGGTACGAATGAGTTGAGACCACTTCAGGTAATTTTTGCCATCCAATTTGTAGGCATTCTGAATAATGTGTAATTCAGTACCACTCCTAGTTTCTTCATTCCCCATGCTTGATTCGTTCTTCTTGACTTTTGTCATGGTTTTCCACTTGACAGATATCTAAACGGCCTTGACAATAAAGGTCGTAGGCTTAAGAAAAAGAAACGGTGATGAACGGAACAATAATGGTGGATAAACAGAATTTCCAGCAATTAAGGCTTAAAAAGAGAAGGAAAGTTTCAGTAATTAGGGCTGAAAACAAGCGGAAAAAAAGGTTCAGCAATTAAGGCTGAAGAAGATGAAGAGAGAAGCTAAAAACTTGCAGCAATTAAGGCTCAAGAATAGCAGCAATAGTTTCAGCAATTAAGGCTGAAAAATATGCAGGAAAAGATTTCAGCAATTAAGGCTGAATCTTCTTTAAACTCCCAAAAAAATTGAGCCTAAAGCTCTAATATCATGTGGTAAAAAAATAAAAAAGTAGTATAGTAGAAGAAGAGAGAAAAATATGGGTGAAAAAACCTTGATGATTTATTGCTTACAAGCATATGCCTATTAATACACAAATTAAACTTGGTGACCAAGTTTACAAGCTAATAAGATGTAAACTAACAAGCTAATAAGCTAATATATACACAGATAACAAGCTGTAAAGTAACAAGCTAATAAGCTAATATATACACAGCTAACAAGCTGTAAACTAACAAGCTATTTCCTACATAATCTTATATACAAGAGATGTCATGAATCTAACTGACATGAGCCTTATGTATCTCAGTTTAGGCTCATTTAATGAAGAAGCTAAAAAATTATGAAATCAATCTTGAACTTGACTAACGACCCTTTGACTGGTGACCTCAAGCAAGCTTGCATATGGACAACTCTGTGGAGCAGCTCAACTACACTGAGCAATCCTTGCTCCCAATATCACTGCTTCTATGCCTAATTTTCTGAAGAAAAGTCATATGAGCCTCAGGCTGGAGTCCGTCTATAAGGTCACTGGGAATGGGAATTCAATACACGATGTTCTGGAATAGATTCAAGACAGCTGATGGCTATTTCTAGCATATTGGTGATCTTCATGTATAGCAAACTACAATATACTTCCCAATTAACAGTACTATCACAAAATCCAATAACACAATCTTGGGGCATGACTCATTCTCATAAAGCCAGATAATCCAGTCACAACAAACATAGGAAAAAAAAAACAATGGAAAGACATTTTAGGCGCTTGATGATAGACACGTACCTTCCACTTCGGTTTTCCCTCAGTTTCTGAAGAAACCTCATCGATGAAAGATGAAAGCTCACTGAACATAATTTCACATGCTTCCAGGTGTGAATGACCGAGAGCCATAGTGGCTGCTTGCTGAAGAAGTCAAAACAACCAATCTAAGCATTGAAAACATATCTAAAAGCATGGAAATGTAAAGCATAAAATAATCAATCATCCAGTTAGTTACAAGAATGGTACCAAAAGGGGGAAAACACAAAAAGAAAAAAGAAAAAGGAAGAATAACCAAAAGGAATGAGAAGAACACATTCACATACGAATAAATAAGCAAATAAGAAGTTGCATATATATGATAAAGTTATCACAGTCAGCAGCATTATGTTAATAAATATTTAAAAGAAGAAAATTAATGCTAACACAACAAGACTTCATTAGTGCATCACTGCTTCATAGAAGAACTTTCATATAAAAACTAACTGGCCAATATGGCAAGAGAAGAATAATCCAGGTCACAATAAGGTAGATTTGAGCATACAGCATACCATACTAAAGTATTTGTGGCAACTGGACATGTTAGGAACGGACACACTCAATATTCTGCATGAGATTTAATACCTTCAATATCAAACTTATGATAGATAATCCGACAAAATCTCTTTAAAGCACCAAACATTAAGTTATAGTACTGGAGTACTGATTGATCCTTCAATCTTGTTCTGCATAATTATTTACAACGATCATGTTCTTTAATTTTTCGATTGTACAAGTTAAAGGTGGAATTCAGGGAAACACAAATGCACAACAGCAGAAAGCAAACAGTGATATTAGTTGAGAAGGCTCAAATTTTCACTAACTGCTCCATCTTGTTATTTTCCGGAATTGGGATGTATTAACAACACTGTTGTATCTTCATGATAGGTGCATTAACCTTAAAACTTTTTTATCTATATTAAAATAGTGAAGGTGAAACTTGCACGATATATTCACTAGATTTTCTTTCCTTAACGTCCCTCCTCTACCAAGCTTATGCATGTTCTTTTTTCTTTCTAGTTAATGAAACATCCATACAAGAGGACAGCTACGCATCTACTTCTGCCTGTCACTCATGTCTCCTCCATCCATGAACAGCCAAACACGGCATAAATGTCACCATATCTAGCAAGTAGAAACACACTCATTGCCTGCAGAATAATAACCATGTCTAGCAAACATGTATAGAGAAGAAACTAATTTCTATATAGGGTATCCACCTAAACTTAATCAGCAGCTATGTTACCATCAAGAAAAATTAGATCAGTTCACATACTCCTTTAAAAGATATGGGAGTAAACAGCAACCATTGGAAGGCAAGATCCCAGTGACTAATATGGTGCCCAAATAATCTTATCCCAAGCCTCGAAGCAGGAATGGCCTAATAGGTCCCAATGTATAAAGTAAAATGTGTGATCCCTTCTTCTACCATATACTTACTATGTTTGCTTCAAATCCAGATTTTAGTGAGGGAAAAATAAGATGGTAAAGATCTTTGGTTGATGCTAAGCCACCAGCTTCTCTGCTATCTGGTGGGCATGAACATGCAAACATTGCATACATAAGCCACTGATCCAGTTTGTTGTCGGCATCCTGTGATTGATGAGCCTTTCCTCCTAACTCAACAGGTGTAATATGTGCAAGACGTTGTACAACCTCCATCCTGCCAATTAAATTGGAGTAATAATGTTTATACTGTGTTCTCTATTGCTGAAATTGATTTACCAATAAAGTTTTTCTGAACATCAAGAAAGCAACAGAACAATGGCACAAGCAGGGTACATAACTACACACCATTCTTGAACAAATATTAATCAGTTATCCGCTATATAATTTGGGTTCCGACTGAAGCTAATTGCTAAATCTCTTTTGAACTTGTTCTTAGGGTATATAGATATGTATCAACACACATCGAATGAAACAAGGTTTGCTACAGTGGCTCACCATCTATCAGGCAGTTAGTGGGCAGGAGAAGCAAACCCAATGAAGCACAATTACACTATGCTATTCTCTTTACAGCAGCAAGCAAGACGCTGTGTCCAAATTGAAGGAGTGGTTAGGCTGGGTTAGTGGTGCAATTTATCTGTTGTAACATGACCCTATTTGCTACAGATCTTTAAAATAAAATCTTCTAATGCACAATAAAGAATGTTGAAAATTATACCATAATATAAATTTACCATATATGAAAAGAGATAAGACCAAGTAGGTTGAATAACAAAAATATTAACTTCGCACTTCACTTATATTTAATGAATATTTAAAACAACAATTTTGCTTCTCTTTTTCCTCTTTTGAAAAAAAAAATGACAATGTCTCCTTTGCGAACAATCTTGAAGTAGGTTGCTCAATAGTGGGATTTCAATATTCTCAACCATAACAAGATGCAGGTATCAACTAGACAACCCTGAATTGACGAAAAAACAAATTTCATAGTATTTAAACCCTCTCCAAAATTCAAGTTTCTATATTTCCACAGAGAATATCACATAAGGTTCACAATCACGTTGTTATTTGCCAATGAAAGTAATTCATCAGCACAGGATACAGGCAAGTAAAAGCATAGAAAAATTTGACAGTAGATCAACTAAAATGTAATAGCAATGCACGTAAACCAAGCTTTACTTACTTGGCTTCCTGGACAGAGTTTGGGCAAAGCTCAGCTGCATATTTGACAAGTTCACTAAGACACCGAGCCCACCTGTTCTTATCAGGACTCTCAAATATTATGGATTGAAGTGTAACTTCAGGAGGAACTGCATCAGATTCTCTCCTAAAATCAAATAGACGCCCATAATCCCAATAGCAACTCTGAACAATGTCATCCTATAAAATGGAGAGCACAAAGTTGAGAGAAGAGAAAATTAACATTCCCAAGAGTTCACCTTAAAAAAAAAAAAAAAAAAAAAAAAAAACTATTAGAATCAATCCTTCTGTACACGCACACAAATACACACACATATATACATAAGCATGGTGAGATTGATTAGTGGTGTAGCTCACCCCATGTTCCTCTAAGACATCAATTACGAATATTGGTTCTGGTTCAAGTCTCAAATTATTGTCTGCTTGCTCGCGAAATGTAAGGTCTCGTATGTCATTCCTCAAGGCACGTACACAGCGCAACAACTCCAATGCAGTATGCCTAATCTGACTATCCACAGAGCTAAGGAAGATTAAACCAACTGCATCAATCTCAGATGCGCGAAAATCAATAACATCTGTTTGATGAAAAGAAGACTTCTTAAATCCATCAGTTCGCTGTACCCCACGCTTTGAATCATCAGTACTAGAATCTAATTTATCATCAAGTAGACAAGCTCTCCAAAAGCGCATAAGTTCCAACAAGCGTCCCAAGGATGTTTGAATGAGAAGTGGGAATTCATCAGGAAGCCGAAGTATGAAGTTGGCCATCCCTCTCATAACAGCAAAACGACGATGAGGAAGGTATCTAACAATTCGATTCAGTACTTGTACGGCTTCTTCACGGACACCTGGATCAATACTTATGCCATGCTGTGGTATTATTTCTGTAATCTTATCACTTCGGCCAACTTCTTCTATCAGGTAGGGTATACACTTTAAGACTGATCGAAAGAGATATCCCTGGGACTTTTCCTTAGTTACAGCATCTGGAGAGCATACAGTTTATTCAATGTGAGCCATTGCAGCCAGGGTGGAATAACATACAAGCAATGTGGGCATTAAGGAAAAACAACAAATTCATGAACAGAGTGGATCTGTCAAAAGAACTTTTTACCCCTGTAGTTGCCTCAATTATGATATTGAAGCCCTGTACTTCAATTTGGTGAAATTCAGCTCCTGTACTTTGATTTTCTTTAGATTTAGCTCCTCATGAATGCTTCCATCAACCATGTGAGACACACTCCGTTAAATGGCATAATATATTAGCTAATACACACACCATTTCATGTAGCATGTATTACACGGCTGATATAGGGCTAAATTTAAATCAAAATGAGAAGTACAGGGACTGAATGTTACCAAATTGAAGTTCAGAGGCTCAATGTCAAAATTTGAACAAGAATAGGAGCTATAAATATCCTTTTGCTGAATGGATAGAAGTACAAACTGGACAGTGTGAAAAACTGAAAAATAGACCACAATGACACTGAACTTGCCCCATCTATCCACCGACAAAGCAAATAAGTCTAGGCAATAAAAAAATATGATTGGTTGTGTAATAATTAACTCATTACATTAAAGCTCATGAGTGAGCAGGTTTATTTTTTAGCTCCAAAGTAATAGAGTCAGCCAAATGAGCTCCTTTCAAAAATATTGAGCCAATCAGGTAGAAGCTTTAGTCTGTTTGGGAAATAATTACTATATTTCTTCTATGGAATCAGTACCAGTGTATATACAAGTATGGTCTCAACTAGGAAAGAACATAAATTAGGATAACTCTATCCCTAGAATCAAGCTATATTAGTTGTACATTCCGTAACATGGTTCGTTTCCCTTTCAAGGCCTTTGTTTTATAGTCAGTATCAGTCCTACAGCCTATCGGAATCCGTGTTCCTATCAACCAACAACACATGAACTTCAGCATTCACTAATCTGACACTTCCCCATCTTTCTTACAGCTTTCCAACTCGGCAGTTCCGCTGACCACCCATAAGACCAAAAAGAAAAACTCAAATTTCAAAATGCCAAACAAGCATCATGTTGAGCAAAACCTTGTCTATTGACAACTACGCCAAGTACAGATTCACGTACATTCTAGAATTCATTACAATTAAAAACAATTCAATAAATTCTAACGATTCAATAAATTCTAAGGGACTGACATTAAGAAGAATATATACACCCATCAAAGATACGGATTACAGAATGTACAACTCGAAAGAAACAAAATTATAGTACAAAGTTAACAATCAGATTGGCCAAGTGACAAAGTGATATGATGCTGAAGTAAATTTATGTTCAATCAGGACTTTGCTCATTTGTTGGTAAAAAAAAATGCTTATTTGCTTGTTGAGACCATTTTACCTTGAAATGAAAGAATACAAATTACCTATTGTGGTCTTCGAAGAAGTCAAAAGAGCCTGACCATAGATCCTGTGACAAGATCTCAAAATGGACTCGATCGCAGCCTTGACTTTTGGTATGTAGTGGCCAATATCATGCCCTGCTTATGCAACAGGAGTTCAAATGATGCTTAGATAGTATGACAAAATACTGCATTATATTCATGTAAACCAGCTACCATTTACCTTTAAACATTTCCAAGCCAACATGTTTGCTTGAAGGTGACATGACAATGGCAAGCAAAGCACGAAGACCAATAACCTTTGCTTCACTTGGACTATCTTGTTTCAGCAATTCCAATAGCATATGATTCATTGCAAAATCAAGGTTATGTTCAGCAATAGTAACACAAAACTCAACTAATTTGTCATGTTGAACATCCTGAGTGAGCAGTCCTTTCCTCAAAACTGTTAAGAGTTGAGAAGTCACGCTATCCAAGTAATCCCATATCCGATTTGGGGCCTGACTAGCAGCATGAACACTCAAGTAAAATCTCAAAACTCGATGAAGACAATCCAGGGCCATAAAACGATGGTTCTTGTCCTGCACAATCAACATCTATGCTATCATACAATGCATGAAGTAAAACCTCATAAAGTATGCTTTCATTCCCACAGTCAACAAATTAAGACTCTTACATTGAGTGATTGATCAAGAAAAAATAGCATATTCACAAAAAAAAATGCCAAGATAGGTTGCACGAGCTACTTGTTCCCAATATCTTAGATCATAAGAAGACTAGTCGCAAACTTCGCAAAATTCCTTAGTAGATCTAGTTTATTTTTGGAACATGAGTATCCCAAAAATTTTTAGTTATTAACATAATTTCGTTGGAATCCCCAATTTTATTTTCTGCTTTTTCTAAAATCCTAGTTGGTTTAGGACAGCATAAGAAGCTTTTGTTTTCTTGGTAATTCTAATCATTGGACAGTTGGGATAGTCTTTTAAGTCAAAAACCTTAAAGTCCTTCCGTATTAGAATATTAATACAAACAAAATACCTATAGTGGTTGCTTAATGACTTGAAAGAGAAAGTTGCAAGAACAGGAGAAGTAAATTTATCTCTAACTTTGATTCCCACAAAGAGGAAAACAGAAACCAGATAAAGAATTGGTAACAGACAAGCCCTGAGGCTTAAGGATTTTTCATCTTATAAACAATGTTTCTAGAAGGTATTTGTCAATCGGCCAAAGAAACTTATGCAATTACTTGTCTGAGTTATGCAATACAATTCTTTTCTAACGTGTGACTCTTTTTAACTCTTGGATGTGAAGCCAAGGGAAATCACGTGTAACATAAATTTGCCAATCCTAGCATATTCTGTTTACTGCTCATGATATGGCACCATATAAACCTGTTCAATTGAACTTTAACTTACTCTTAAAAGCTTGTAGAGCTGCTCCATATGAGGACCCAAGTTGCTGTGAAATATCTGGGGGTCACCAAGACAAAGGAGAAGAGTCACCAGAGGGTAGCCGACCTACAACATTGACTTAATGTTAAAACATAAGCATATACAAATGCAAAGAGATTGTGGTGTGGTGAAAATCATGGGGAATGGGGAAAAAATTATTTCAATACAACTTCCACAAGGATCTAATTTAAACAAAATGAAAATTAAACGAAAAAAGAATAACAAAGAAAATCAGAAAAAGGATTTGAATTAAAAACAAGAAGCAATGGACTTGTCTTTTTTGCTGATATAATTACAGGAATTTGCACTCCTGCATAAAAAAAAGGCTCTTAAAAGCTTATATAAGCAGTTAGTATTTGGATTTCATATATTATCTTTAGCTAAGTTCCGTCCTATCCTTATCTCTTACATGCATATTGTCAAACTTAGTATACGATAAGCTGTCAAATATATCAATGAACAATATCTCAATCCATCTATCTTTCAACATGATAATATGATATTAGAGACAATTTAATAGCTGATTGAGAAATCTAATAAATCACTACGAAAATTTAGTTGGAGCAAAAATTTCACATAGAAGCTCCAAAAAGAAGATTTTACAGGAAATGGTAGCAAAGAACCAAATAAGCAGGGCCAGAACTGCAAGTAGCTTTGAGGAAGGCCATACCACACCCCCATCCCACCCACAAACCCGCATGCTCCAAAATAGAGATCAGCAGAAAACCCAATAAGCAGGTGAAGAACTATATATAGTTTTGAGGGAGGCCATGCTACACCTCCATCCCACCCCACCTCAGTTCTCGCCTACATCCTGCGAGAAAGATATTGAATTTCTTTCCCTGCAAATACAAAAAGGCTGGTGGCTGCCAAGTCTCAAAAATTTTTTGCAAATCATAGGTATGGCATTATGCACCACTATAACGAACTGCTTATTTTAGCATCCAAAAGAAATCAGCTAAACAAATGGTAATTTACAATTGTTTGTGATCTGGAGATGTGAATCAACAGAGCGAATTGGGAAGCTATGACACACAGTTTCAAGGCTAAAAAGGCTACTCCAAACTCAAATTGTAAATCATTGTTGAAATACTTTGTGAATTTTCGGGTTTCAAGATGATATCTCAGACAGAAGTTATGGCACTATCTGCAAATTTATCTAAACAGAACACAGAGCTTTCAAAAAAATCTTAGAGAAACTCCTCATTCCGTCAAAGAGATTCATTAAGCAACCTTATTCACAGAAACTGCTCAGTACAGTCACCTAAAAATCAATTAAGAAAGAAGAAACAGTTCACAAACTATATTATAAAACAATTAACAACAAAGAACTCTTGAATTCTAGAAAAAAGATAGTTACACTAAAGTCTACTCACTGCTATATGTTTACTTTGTTTGTCCATCCAATGTAAAAGTTGCACTCTTATTCGCCCCACAGCTTCATACCATAGTGTGAGCGCATTATCTACACCAGAAGGGGGCCACTGGCTTTTTCCACCATCTGCTAGTGGAGCAAGGATATTTGAAAGCATATTACATAATGCATGGTACAGCTCACTTTTACGTTTATGTGGAACGCGGTTAAGAGGGTTTGCTTTTGCCACAAAGGAAGCTGATGCATTTAGTCCCCCCTCAGTTTTAACCTGCCATTTAAATCTATAGTCAAATCCTTCTTTCCATGCTGCTGACTTCCAAAAAAGGTAATTATACACATACCCCAAGTTTCAAGTAGCGCATCCCATTGATTATACTCAGTGTTTCACTTCGGGCAGCATTGGTGTCAATGCGACGAGTGTTTAATTCCATAAAAAAGCGTTCCGTTACAGAACTAAACCTAAAGAAGAAAATGGAGAGAAAAACACCATAAACATTAGCAAATCTTGAACTTCAGAAGGGAAAAAAAACTGCTCCTCAAAATACGTCATTTACAACATTCATATTCAAACATCACATGCTTGTACAAAAGACGAAGAATTAAGATGGTATACTATCCTATCTTCTTTTCTCTCTATCCTCTACACTTAACCCTCAACTCCCTCTCTATCTCAAATGCTAAATGCAGCATTTATTTTATGTAGAGAAATTTACATGGAAAACTTCATCGATAGTATCACAACTTATTAATTAACATTGTAAAATTAGGATGAAAGTAAAGAGGATGAAAAGCTAGCTTTTCAACGTCCTTCTACTAGTTTATACATAATTTTCTCAAGTAATCATGTCAAACAACATGAAAGTCATAACAGAAAAGGTTCATGCGGTTTCTTTTTCCATTATTTTCATTTAACATTTCTCACAAAAAAAAGGCAATTTATAGACATAATTAGATGGATGCTGTGACGCTCCATAAAGAAATAAATAAAACTAAAAGCTGAGGCAATTAAGATCTATGAATAGGATCTAAAAAAAAAAGCAACATAATTTGGATCTTACGTCAGTTGAATCTCATAATGAAACTATGATATTCATTATTATTCTGCCCAGCAGGCTAACAAGCAAGGAAATCAACTGAATGTGTTTAATTCATAGACGAAATGAAATGCAATCTATGCTTGGCCGAGGATGGGCCGGTAGAAAAGCTAAGCTAACCTTTGGACAAAACTTTAATACATTATTTAGTGAAAGAAAACCCAAAACAAATTGCAAAATAATATAGTATAAGAAAGCTACAAGTAACCATGGAAAAAAACTTTCTTATTAGCAGTTTTGAACTGAGGATAAGTGTCAAAAATTGTAATGTCATGGAATACCTGATACGAGATAAGGCACCTAACAGCTGAGCAACTAAATCCAGAAGGAGCCCCCGTAAATCAACCAATGAAGGATATTCAATCTGGCTAACAACCCTGTAACAAGAGCTTTCTGAGTTCATATTAAGTTAAGTAAGCACAAAAAAGCTGCACATTGAGCTTTATAACTGATTTTTGCAAGTTTTCATCGAATTATTCACGGCTTTGGAGACATAGGGACTAATTCCTGAGTGTCAACTGTTTGCTTCCTTCTAGATATAGGGCAAACTTGATCTTAGAAATTACTAGCACCAGTATACACACAACTGGGAGATTTTGTTGCTTATAAATCTATCCTCCCATTTACAAACTCACCATAAAAGAGCCTTAGAAAAAAAACTCCCATATCAAGGAAGGCAATAACAAGATCACTAGATTCACTTTTCAAATATGAAAAACCTGTACTGAAATCATCATAAGTCTCTGAGTACCACACATAATTTAAAAGCTTTTAACTTGTCAAAGGTATTCTCACCTATCAGCATTGATTAACCAATCAAATACAAAATTTTCAAGCCCCGACCAAAGCTTCTCTGCAATTAAAAGCATACGTTTATAAATCGCTACCGTGAAGGAAAGAATAATGAAACAGGAAATTATCAAGACAAACCATTAAGTCCTTCCTGCGGACAGCACTCCACGAAACGAATACATGCTGAGCAAAAAATACACTCCACTGCAAGCTGATCCCATGATAAAAATATGAATCAAGCTCTACAACAATAATCATACTTCTCTGAATAAAAAAATTATGGCAGATTGCATTCTCTCCATCAAAGAAAAACATAAAGTGATAATTATACATCTCTAAACAAAATATAGTTATCTTTATCCAAAAAATGATCCTAATAAATCAAAAGAAAATGGCTATGGAAAATAAAATTTTTTCCTTCCACTGCATATATTATCCTAAAGAAAAAAGAATGCTTTCAAGAATAACAATACATCTGTACTTTGCCTCCAAATCGAGTGCAGCATTGCTAATCCATAAATTGCAATGGCTTTGTTCCATGGTATATCTGACAAAACCTATAATTTTTCATGAAGGTGCAGCAACAAAGCTTAAAGACATCGAAGATTTGCCTCATAGATTCTAGAACGATAAAGGAGGAAATTACACAAGAAACGCCACATTTGTTGCAGTTTAGTGCATTTGGTTGAAAAAAGGAACACATGAAATATTTTGTACCAGAATTTAACTATCCAAGTCATTCTAGAAAGCTAGGCTTTATTTGTGCAAGGGCTGAGGGGATTTCACTGCGATGACATGTAGTTTACGGAGGTCTATTACCTGATGATCTAGTTGGATTGGATACTAACGCATATTACATAATGCATTTGCTTATCTAAGGGAGGTGCAGAAGCCAGCACAATAAATATTTGTAAACTCTTAATTGAAAATGTTAATAATCCAACAAATGCCTCAAAATTAAGTTTAATCCCATTATTACTTTATAAGTACAAGTCAAATAATATTTTTCTGAAAGAACTTAATTTTAAGGACACTCCCAAATACTGGGATGCATGAAAAAGGCTGACCAACCTTTCTTTGGAACGTAGAAGCATCATTTGCACCTTTAGGAGATTCACTGAAACAAAAATTCAGTGATAATAAAAAACTTAGCACAGAACAATTAATCACTCAAAAAAAGATAATGTTTATCTGTAATATTAGATAAAGAAAATTAGAACTGTGTCCACAACTCTGTTGTTCTGATGCATAAAAGAGGAGAACATTTGCTAGTTTGGAATCTATATATATATTAAAGACCCACAAAATTGTTATAAGTATTTTCCTGGTGGCTAAAATGCAACATAATTGTAACAAGTATAGGAAGGGGGCTTAACAGTCACATACCTCTCTCTCCACTTTAGAAGAGCTTCTAAAAGAGGAACAGGAGTGTGACGTGCAATCATAGCCAACGAATCCAAAACCTGCTCATACGCAGGATCTGACGGTCGAAGGTACTGTCCATCCTGCATATTGCCATGTAGCACCAATATGAATGTGGAACATATCCCATGACAATTAAAACAAATTTGGAGCCAGTAGATCCAAAAACAACAACACAAATAAAAGCATAAAAAATTTATCTAGTTGTTCTTTCACTGAAGAAGCCATGACATTCAAAGAAAAAAAAAAAAAGAATTAGCTTCAATTATTCATCATGAAACTCACACTGAAATTCAATGCTCTTTGAAAATGCCAAATTATGATTATCAATTAAAAGAAAAATTATGCAAAGGAAATGGCAGTTAGACTTAACTCTTAAAGCCAAAAATCAATATATATTTTGACAAAAGGTCTTATTAGGTCTCCTCTATAGTGAGCCATTTCATATCCTTACTGAGAATTGCAAGAAAAAAACCTTTGCTGGGAAGCAATCTTAACTTCCAAGCAAAATTGGCAAAAGGGGCAGTGGTTTGCATTAGGAAATTGGGTAAAGTTCAATGGTAATTATTACGGAACACAGATCAAAACATACTAAATGTCGAGTAAATTAAATATTCCTAAATTTATAGCAAAGAGAAAGTACTTCATCTGTTAAAAAGAGACAGAAAGAGACAAACGAGTACATACAACATTCTTGAATAAATCCTTTGCCAGAAAATAATCTGTCTAATCTGTACAATAGTGGCATACAGGACATATTTGAAGACATACCAAAATAAACACAAAGCGATGACCACAAAATCATATCCATCATATTTCTCTTAACACACAGGTCAATTACTCTGAAGAGGCAAAGCTTGTTCCTTTAAACTCAGCAAAACTCACAATAATAGTTCAGTAATGGTTATCACAACCTTTTAACTAGATTCCTAGCCCCCGCCACCCCCCCACCCCACAACAACCAAAAAAAAAAAAAAACTTTGCAATTGAGTCTAAGTTCAAATTTCATAAGATTGGAAATGAATAAATTTTCATACCAGAATTAGCAAATTATGAATTACCAATTGAAGACCAAAAAAAAAAATGATATTTGATAACTTTGCAATTGAGTCTAAGTTCAAATTTCAAAATATTGGAAATGAATAAATTTTCATACCAGAATTAGCAAATTATGAATTACCAACTGAAGACACTTACCTAATAGGCCATATTGTCTCAATAGATTAGTGGAAATGCAACGCCTTCACCTAGTAGGCTAAGTTTTTAGGCTGAGTGGTTATTTGAAATAGTAATAAAACTTCTTACACCAAAAGGTACAGCTGCACCCAGATCACTAGTTAAATTTCACCACAAGGGCTTTTGTGTGCAAGGAGTATCAAAGAGACAAAAATATTCTTAAAACTCTACACACAAACTTGAACTTTTTTTTCAGTGATAAGTATCACCCACGAAACAAATATTCAGCATCAACCTACAGTCCATCAACATCTTTAGAAATGACATGATAGTCAGAAGGCATTAAATTTGCAATAAATGAGAAACCTACAAATTCTAATAATTCAGCAATAATTTGAATCTAGATTGCATCATACACCACCAAAAACTTTTAAAACCCTATAGCGTTATCCACCTTACCGAGTGGAACTAATATTACATGACGAATAAAACTGGAGAATCCAGACAAAAGTCCCTAATGTTAATTTACCCACAATTTATTTTCTTCCAACCCACAAAGTAACAAAACCATTGTCTCTATTTTGTTCTGCATTTTCCATCGTGCTTAGAAGACATTACACAATGCAACCGTAAATGAAAGAAAATTAAAAAACTTTGCCTAAATGTGAAAAGCGATTTGAATGTTGCGAAAGAAAAAACAAAAGGTACTAACCTGAGCTTGAGCTGTTTCGATGCGACGCCTGGCAAGTGGAAGAAATCGTTGTAGCAGCGCATCAACTATCAGCTTCGCGGCGCTTCCTGCCTTCATATTGATTATGATTTACTCAATAATCCCAAACTAAAACCATCAAACACCAGAAGAAGAACAGCTCAATCCTGTAAATTTCCGCAAAAAATCAAATAACCCACTAATTAATTGAATAAATAAAGTCAAAAATAAGGAATTGACCAGAAGAAATAATGAATAGTGTGAATTCAATTACAATTAAAAGAATAAACAAACCTTGGAAAAGAAAATTAGGGCTTGAAATTGGGTTTGAAGGAGGTAAACTATAGGAAGGTGAAATTGCTAAAACATGTAGGAAGTTAAATCTGACACAAAAAAAAAAGGCTTAAACTATAGGAAGGTGAAATTGCTAAACCATGGAGGAAGTTAAATCTGACACAAAAAAAAAGGCGCCAATTTTTCGTCTCACCAAATCGGTGGAATTTGGGGTTAAATATTTCAGTTGACAATTTCATCCACGCCACTGCAAGCTTCGACCACCAATCGCAGATACCTTCTGCCGGAATTTTTCCTCTCCGGCGCGTCAAGAGCCATCTTCGACGCAGCGTTTTTTCAACTGTAATCGTCGACTTCTAGCCACCCCCGCTGCTTCTAGTTTATTGTTTGTTACTCGTTCTTCCTGTTGCTCTAATTGAAGATACCAAAATAATCTAAATGATAGATTTTCAGGGGATTGAAAATTGCTCACTGGATTTTTTGTATGCTGCAAAATTAAACGCGGAGCATTTGGGATTAAAGAGTAATTTGTGGCACTATTCCAAACTAATACCCAATATCGATCGAAAACGGAACTAATTCTAATTTTGTGGTGTTTTTATCAAAGTCCGCATATGAAAATGGCGGATACCATTATTTTTTCTGGTGGACCAAGTCTGCTAGTCAAACCTGTGGACCCAAGAACATCCGCAAAAAAAACGGACTAAAAATGTCCGCAAATTTAAAAAACGTACTAATGGGTCCGCAAATAGAAACAGCGGACATTTGTCACGTCCGCGTTCCTAGACAGCGGGTTTTTTTGTCCGCATGTTCAGAAAGCGGACAACTCAGTCCACTTTCTGAAAAAGCGGACATTATGACTGTCCAAGTCATTACAACAGTAAAAAAAGCTTAGATATTGAATTGAAACTGTAAGCTGAGGACCGTAAAAAGGTGGGATTTGACAACCCAAGGTCCGCCTGTCCGAAAAGCGGATTGCTATGTCCGCATTTAACACATTCGGACTCAAATCTTATCACCTTATTCCAGCCGTCCGATCAGTCCGATGAAATTGATAATTATGGGGTTCACCTGCTTTCGTCTTCTCTTCTTCATTTAATTCACCAATTTTCGTTTCCACTTTCTTCTCTTTCTTCCCCTTATTCACCATTCATTCTCTCCGGCCTTATTCCCCTCCTCCTCCTACCTTATACAAAAAAAATTTGATTCTTTAAATCTTTAACATTTTGAAAGCTAAATTTGTTCATGCTTCTATCTTTTTCAAGTAATTTTTCTATCTCTTTCAAATTATCAATTTAATTAATTTTTAGTAAGTTATTAGTAATTATAATTTTACTATATATATATATTTAATTAATTTATTGATTTTGTTTGTAATTTTTTTTGTAATTTTATTTGTAATTAGGAACAAAAATACTAGCAATATAACCATCAAATAACATCTATTGTGAAGTATTCAACCCAAAAAAGGTAAATATTTAAATTTTATGAAATGTTATATTTTGTATATTTTTTAGAAATTATGGTATGAATTTCTTTAAATTTGTGTAATAATATATATGTAATGTATGCAAAAATGGAATATGTATATAATGCTCGTTTATAAATTTATATTAGATTTTATTAATTATAATTTTATTTTATATTTATATATGTTTAATTAATTTATTAATTTTTATATAGGAGTAGCATAAGCAAATTCGAAACGAAAATCTTAGCACTACAACCATCAAATAGCAGCTATTGTGAAGTATTAAACCCAAGAAATGTAAATATAAAAAATTTATGAAATTTTATATGTTGTGTATTTTATTCAAATTATGTTCTGAATTTATTTAAATTTGTCTAATAATATATATATGATGTATGCAAAAATGGAATATGTATATAATATTTGTTTATAAATTTGTATTAGATTGATTTTGTGAAGTTAGTATATAAGACCATCTCCAACTCTTTACGCTAAATTTCCACTCCAAATTAAAATATTTTTAATTTATTCCTTTCCACTAACATTTTTATTATTAGTATATTCCTTTTTACATACAATTATATTATTCATAGTTTTTAATAAATGCTTAAAAAAACATTTAGTGTTAATAATATATAAATAATTGTAATTACATAATAATTTTTTAATAAATAAATAATTTTATAAAATAAAATCGTATAGGATAAAGTTAAAATTAACACATTAATACATAATAGATAATATATATTAATTAAACCGGAGTACAACCACACCATATAAATAGAATAATTTAATTAAACTGAATAACAAATAAATACGATAATCTTACAATAGTACATAGACATTATTCCAAATCACAAATACATTTACACTAAAAAGACGATAAAAGTTAATAATAAAAACACAATACAAAGCAGTACATTATAAGCAATACAGTTAAAATAATACAACAAACGTAATTGAAATGTAAAAATAATACTTAATGATACAAAAATAGGATATAACAAATTTTATGAAAGTTCCAAGTTGTATATTTATTAAAAAAAATTTTTAATTTCACCATTTTAATTTATTTTTGATATTTTATTAATATTAATTTAAAAAATTTTAAGAATTTAAGCAAAATTATTAAAATAATTGAAGACCACAAATACACATATAAATTAAATCAAACACACAAATTAATAAAAAACATATTTGTGAAACCAGACCGGCCGGTGGGACCGGGTTCGACCGAAACAGGAGGTCAGGCCGGTCGTTTTGTACCCGGTTTTCACTCTGGACAACAACTGGTCAATTTTTGGTTCGACTATAGGGACGACCGGACCGGTTTTCCGATTCGACCAGACTTTTTTTTATATATTTTTTTAAATATAAAATTTAAGTTATTATTTTGAGGTGTTTTTAATTAAAATAAAATATATTTTGTAATTTTAAATTATTTTAAATTAAATTGAAATTTAATTGTAAGTACAAAATCTATATTTCATAAATTGAGTTTTTTAATTTACTATATTGTGTTTGAAATGCTTAAATTTTAAGAATTATCATAAAAATGTACAAATTTTCATATATTATAAATAAAAAAAATATATTAATATATTTATAAAATCCGGGGTCGATTTAGGTTTATTCCGGTTTAATCTGAAATCCATGAATCCATCCATTGACCGGTTCGATAACCAGTCCGGGTCTAAAAACCATAATAAAAACACATAAGCGAAATACCATAAAATAAATAGATATTTTGAAAAAAATAAAAATAAAACATTGAAAGAAAAAATGAAAAAGAAACTAAAATAAAAAAAAAAAAAAAAGAAATTGGAATTTGGTGGTTGGTTGGAGGTACCCACCACCAAATTTTGGCTGTCAATTCCAATTTGGTGTTGGGTTGGAGATGCCCTAATATTTATATGTTTCGAAAATCTTAAATATATGATATAAACTATATAGTTTGTAATCGAAATTTTTATTATATTTTTATATATTTTTTTTATTTATGTTAGAATTAATTAAAAAAATATCTTAATCTTATTTAAGATAATTTTTTACATAAATATATAATGAATGCTTTTTAATTATATGACAGAATAATGTCGACTTCATTACCGATATATATTCATTGGGGTGGTCAAATAATAAGGAATCAATTTGGAGTTGATTATGAGAATAGATATTGCAAAGTAATATCAATGAATGGTTTATTCAATCTAAGTTCATTGTTTGATAAGATTAGGACTGTTATGAATATACCAGCGACCGAAGATTTGATTAGGGTGCAATTCCGAAACCCAATTGCAATGAATGAAGTACAGTTAGTGTATAAGTGTTTTGATCTGTGTGACGATGATGATTTGAATATGATGTTGGGGATAGTCAGCAGTTTATGTCATAGCTTTTTCTGTATTGAATTATACATCGAATGCAATCATAATACACCTTCTACACACACGAGGGATATAGCTAGACCTTCTAATTCTCAAGCTGTTGATTATGATGGTGGTGGTAGTGGTGGACTTGGTGGTTATGTTTGCGATGATGATGATGATAGCGATGACTATGAACCTATTGGTTTTAATGGTGGTGGTGGTGGTGGTGGTGGTGGTGGTGATAGCGAATCTGATGGTGATGATGATGAAGAGGATGATGTTGATGGTGATGATAGTGAATCTGAGGATTCTGCTGATGCTAATAATGATCATGATGGGTTGTAGAATGAGGATGAGGTTGAAGGGAATTATAGGGCTTCTTCTTCAAATGTTGATGACACTGCATTATACAATAATTTTACTCCTACATTTTTCCCAAATATTCCCCAGCTTACCCAATTTGATGCATCAGCTATGACAGTCCATGATATTGATGAAAACAGGAATGCTATAAGATGGGATTTGTCAATGGAACTTTCAAAAGGGATGTTATTTTATTCAAGAGAAGCAGTTAAAACTGCAGCTAAAGAATACTCTATGAGAATACAAAAAGAGTTTCAGAGTAGTCACATTGGTATGTCATTATTATGATGAGGGGTGTCCTTGGAGGTTACGTGCGACGCTGAAGAAGAAGTCTCATCTGTGGGAGATCACAAAGTATGTCGGTGAACATACTTGTCATGGGTTGAAAAAGTCTCAAGACAACCGAAATTTGACACGGCCTATATGTATCCCATAGTGGAGGCTATGATTAGGGAGGATCCCTCACTAAAGGTAAAGGTCATTGTTGCAAACTTTCATGAAAGATATAAGATAAAAATCTCTTACAAGAAGGCATGGTTGGCAAAAAATAAAGCGATTGAGAAGATATATGGAAGTTTTGATGAGTCATATAACCATCTTCGCCCTTGGCTTTATGCTGTAACCGAAATGAACCCCGTCTCAATCTACCATATTAATGAGTCTAATCACTTTGTCAATGGTCGATTTGTGCCAGGAGTTAAACGTTTTGAGCTTCTTTTATTGATTCTGAAACCATGCATTGATGGTTTCAAACATTGTATGCCAGTCTTGTACGTTGATGCCACTTTTCTAACTGGAAAGTATAAAGGTGTAATACTAGTAGCATTAGCGCTTGATGGCGACCGAAACATATTTCCAATAGCATTTGCCATAGCTGAAGTTGAAAATACGGCAAATTGGGAATTCTTCTTGCGTTGTGTATGAGATTTTGTTTGCCCAAACATGCCCAATGTTTGTGTCGTATCTGATAGGCATGCTGGAATCTTAAGAGCTATGGGGTCTGAAAAATGGAATATGGCACCTTATCGATTCTACATTCGCCATCTAGTAAGCAACTACAATAAGCAATTCAAAAATGAAGAAGTTAAAAACTTTATCATCAATGCAGGTATTTAAGAGTATTGCTTTTTCAATTGTCGTAAACCTAAACCATAATGAACAAGTTATACAATTGTTTAACTCATTATGCTTTCAAATATGTTTTCATGTTTTTTTAGAATATCAACATCAACCTCGGAAGTTTAATCGGATGATGAGGTTGCTTGAGGAGAAAGAACCTGATAGCTTTGAATGGTTGAATCGGGTGCCAAAGGAGAAATGGGCTCTCGCTTTTGATAGTGGTTGTTGATGGGGTAGTATGACAACTAACATTGCTGAATCAGTAAACGGATGGCTGCTAAAAGATATTCGGGGATTGCCAATAACAACAATGATGGAAAGCCTGTTTTTTAAATTAGTCGATCGTTTCGAAAAACACAAACGTGAAATCGCAGCCCAAGTGCAAAAGGGATTCTCATATACTACATTTGCAATAGACCTATTGAGGACAAGGTTTGAAAAGGCACCTGGACATGTAGTACAAAGCTTTGATTCGAGGAATGGTGTGTTTTTCGAAAGGAAGGGAGGACACAAGCAAGTGGTCAATCTGAAAGAAATGACTTACAGTTGTCGAAAGTTTCAATAATTAAGAATACCATGTTCCCATGCCATTGCTGGGTGTTTGGCATATGGCATTGACCATAGATAATTTATTCATCCAATTTATAAATTAGAAAACAACTTGAAATGTTGGTCAACAGCATTTATCCCACTTGGAGAACGTGACTACTGGCCAACAATCGATGGACCATCACTTGTACCAAATCCGAATTTGATGAGAAAGAAGGGTCGACCAAAAACAACATGAATTCGGAATGAGATGGATTGGAAAGTTGCCGGTGCTAACACCACCAGTTTTTGTAGTAAATGTGGCTTACTCGGTCATAACACTAGGACATGTGGGCGTAGTTAAATATGTTGTAATTATAATGAATAATTTGTAATGGATTCTAATATGTTATTTGGAATGCTTGCTACTATGATAATATGTGTTTTATGACTATATTGCTTTAATAGTAATACACTCAATTGGTAAACCTTACTAGTATGTTGAATTCTTAATGTGCATCATTTTATTATATTGACATCAATTGTTCGTGTTTTTAGGTATGTCAGGTAATCCACCACCACAGCGAGCATACATTGAGCCTGGCCCGATTGACCCTAGCGTTTTACATTCACAGAGATCACATAGATCGGAGGCAGTATGGTTCAATGAGGTGCAAATATGTCACTTTCTATTTACAAAATTGAACTATTAATTAAATAGTGTGTGATGAATTAAATTAATGTTAGTTATGATCATATGTGGCATTATTTTATAAATTTATCCAAAATTTTAACTTCTAAAAACATTGTCCTCTTTAATATACTAAGAAATATATTAAGTTCATTTGAGTGTATATGTTTTTGTTATATTTGTTACTATGTTATTAATTAATATAATTTTTGGTCAATATATTAGGATGAGGAGACAACACTTACTTGCAGGAGGGACGGTACGATCCTACGTGAGGAAGAAATTGATGATCGACTAGAACAAGTCTTGTGACAGACTAGTTTCTATGGAGTTGCACGGTTGGGTTTTTTTCAGTTGGACCACCATCTCATTACTGCTCTAGTTGAGAGATGGAGACTGGAGACTCATACTTTTCATCTTCCCGAAAGTGAGGCAACAATTACACTGCAGGATGTTGCTATACAAACTAGACTACCAATAGATGGTAATCCATTGATTTGCCCACTTCCTGCAAAATGGGTTGATGAATGTGAACAACTATTAGGCATTCGTCCTCCTAGAAATGCCTTCAAAAAAAATATGCTGCAATTGAGTTGGTTGAATGCTAATTTTCCTACTATGCCGGCTAATGATAATGAAGAAGACATTGCACGGTACATCCATGCATACTTGTTGCAACTTTTATTGGGCATATTGTTTTGCAAAAAAACATCAGGTTATGTCAACCTTTTGTTTCTACCTTTGTTGGAGAATATTACAACAATTGGTCAGTATAGCTGGGGCAGCGGGTGTTTAGCATATCTGTATAAAGAGCTGTGTAAAGCCGCCCGATACAACACAGCACAAATTGGTGGTGCTTTAATTTTGTTGCAGGTTTAGGCATATGAGAGATTGAGAGATATATCGCCGAACCTACGGAGTGGAGTTATCACGCCTGGTTTACCACTTGGTCGGCGATACGTATACATAACACTTATGATATATATGTATTAATATATCAATTTTTTTTCACTTGTATATATATATATATATATATATAGGGAGAGAGAGAGAGAGAGAGAGAGAAATCATTGAAATTACAAATAAGTAAGAGAAATCAATTTTGCTCTCCTACTTTGTAAAAGGAAACCAATCTAGAATTCACATAGTGGCTACCGAACAATCAATAAAATACAACAACTTAGGGTATACGATGCCGAACTTGTGTAATGAGGAAATATAAATTAATTAGGGGCATGACTTAAATGGTACATCAGGTTATAACACATGTTATACTATTCTATGAAAGAAAGAATCTAAACAAAATTGATAGGCATGTTTAGTATTCAAAATTAACTTCTGCATATTTATATTTCGTTGTTATGATATAATTGTACAATTTTTATAACATGTTTACTATGTAAATTAATATCTCCTAATTAATTACAGATGAAGCACACCTAAGGATTCTACTGCTATGCCAACTCATACTCTCAGACATATACGATATGTACTTGATTTGGCTGACAAAGATTCTGTAAGTCATACAAATTAGACATGCATTGATGTTAAACATTTATGACTAAAAATTTGCTTTGGAATGGTAAAATCATATTCATATATATGTAAACTTGTGTTGCTTATAGTTCATTTAGGAGCCATACACTGATGATATCCGGGCAGCTGTAAGCGCCGGAATTTTACTCCTCCTAAAAAAAATGTAAAAAGTATAGCCGTACGACTTTAGCTACAGTCGTACGACTATAATTAAACTACAGTCGTACGATTGTAGACCGTGGCAGGTAAGCCAACCCACACCCTAAAAGCAGAGAAAAAGGGGGGGCGCACGGACAGAGACAGAAAACGGAAGAGAAAAGAAAAGAGAAGAAAAAGAGAGAGAAGGGAGAGGAGAAGAGAAAATCAGAAAGAGAAGGAAAGAAACTCATCATCAGAATCCCTCAACATTTGGAAATCTCGGGACCCAAATCCCTAACCCTAACTCAAGGAGAAAAGTGCAGATTTCAGTGGATTGGAGCGACGCCAGGGGTCAATCCTACGGTGGACGCACGCCAAAGAGGTAAACACTCTTTTTCCCCTCTCTTTTACAAGCTTTTTGGGTGATTGGTGTGGTTTTGTGCCATTTCTATCCATTTTCTGCGTTTTCCGTTTGTGGAAATCAAGAACAGTGGTATGACTGTAGTTACAGTCATACGAGTGTTCTTGATTTCCAGCGTTTTCTTTCCAGTTTGCTTCAAATAAAGTTTTGGCAAGATTCTAACTCTGGGCCGCTTACAGTCGCACGAGTGTAATTTACAGTCGTACGACTGTAATTACAGTCGCACGACTGTAACATGATTTCCAGAATCAGAATTTCCGTTTTTATTTCCAAAAGTCCCTAAAAATTCAGAAAATCCCAAAATCATCAAAATGAATTTTGTTGTGTGCATTCATGACCATAGATTCAATTTTCAGTAAAATTGCATTCAGAACAATGCCACGACGGAGACCCAGTTCTCCCGAAAATGGACCCACTTCACATCTAAAAAATGCATGTAAACCGGAAAAATTGTTTTCAAAATGATTTTCCTACAAAACCAAAAATACATGGACGTTTCAAAACGTTTTCCAGGTCTAACCGAGCCAACCCGGTTATCCCCTAAATGCATGCCCCCAATTCTTGATTCCCCGTTCTGTATATTTGAGTCCAATTTATGGCGTGTTATATATTGTGCTAACCCTCTGTTTTGTAGCTTTTTTTATTTTTATTTTTTATGTATTTAATAGATTAATACGTGTATCCTAGGCGATTGTATTTTTCTAAATAAATCGTGTATTCTAGACGCTTGTAAAAGTGAGGCGAAAGTTTTTATCTTTTATTCGATCGGGGTTGTAATAATTTAATCATTTGCTATTTTACTTTACCTGTATGCGCGCTGTATGTCTATTTATTTCAATAAAATTGACTTTAGAATTTGAAATGCCATATGAGAACATTGACCAGTATTTATTTTAATTAGACACGAAATAAGGGACTTGCGGACTCGAATCTCTGGATAGTGTAGCGACCGTTCATCCGGTTCAGCTGCATTATAAATTTCCGGGTTGAGCTGAGCCGGGTGGCGACTCTACAATATTCATCGAGACTTAGGTCTCTGTTCTTTTAAGAATTAATTCCATTTATTTTCCAAACTGATTTTCCATTTATAAAAACCCCACGCGAGGGAGGGGCCCGCCCGAGATCGAGGCGCCCTTTCCGAAAGGGAGTCTCGTGTTCCATCGAAAACGTCGTCCGCTCACAGTGGCGACTCTGCTGGAGATTTCTTCAAAAAGTTTTTTAAAAAACTTAAAAGAATTTGAAAAGCCCTGAAAAGTGTATAATTAAAATAAGGTGGATGATTCTCGATTGATATTTCATTTTGCATCTTTAGCTAGACATGCCTGCATTAGGTTAAATATCCCATTTTAGCTTGATGGATCGTTGAAATGTCACCTTTGTTCCTCATAGTCTTAGGGGCACGGATACGAAACACGACCCATAGTCTTGTACGAACCTCTTCGTTTGGACCCTTGAGTGGGTAGAAGTGAGGAGTATATTTTGCTATGGAAACCTTGATTGTAACCCGACTTGGACCGAACTCATATAGGCAGCCCTAGTTGGATTCCCTTAGGATACCAAAATAATTATGCGAATTAAAATAAAATCGTGCCTTCATCACCCCCGGTTGGTGATCGAAGAGAGCCCCACCTAGGACTCGGTTAGAAATTTTCGAGACTGACCATGCTTGGAGTAATAAGGTTGGAAGAATTCGCTTCGTATGCTACATGTTACACGCTTCTCGACATTTCACGACATACCATAATCACCATTTTCCATACACGATTAAAATTATCCATTCACAAAACATTTTTGTGTGATATTAACCCACATTTTTATGCAGCCACGTGCATTTTATTTTCGTGTGCAATCATTAAATCATCCGTTTGTCATTCATACTAACCTTTTCTTTTTCAGCCATAATATTAAATTTGTGTGATTAGTATTTTTCACATAGCATACATAACATCATGTGTGTCGTGCATCCTAACCCACGTTTTTATGCAGCCATTTGCATTTTGTGTGTCATAAGCATTCACGACATATCACCTAAATTACATTAGGGGCATTCCAAGGAAGCCCACCACGATCATATCATTCCATCATATATCGGGTATCCCAAAATACCCATGTTCTGCCAATGCACCGGATTGCATTCGACTATTCCACCAAATCATTTCATTCAATAGAGACCACAATGGTCCTAGATATATTTCCGTGTGACAATCCACATGATGCATTTCATGACATCATACCCATTCATCATAAATATCATATAACACTGTGATCCACATCGGGTTACCTCTAACATTACTACATTATTCAAGGCGCTTCCCTAGTGTCGGGTTAGTAAGTATGTAGGGGCATTTCATAATATCCCAAATCATGAAAGGTGTTCCCCAAACGCCGAATTTCTGTCTGTGTCTCCTATGGCACATGACTCTCTAACAACATCATTTCATTTCATATGCTCAAAAGCATCAGAACTCTATCCATGGGCCGGTCCCGTGTGACCATTTCATATCATCTCATAGACCTTTAAAGCGTCGAACTTCGTCCGTGTGTTGGTATACACGTGACCATTTCACAAAATTCATTAGGTGCCCTAAAAGCACGGAACTTTTATCCGTATGGCGGTCCACACGTGACATTTCTTGCATAGCATTGGGTGTTCTTGGAATGTCCAAAGTCAGAAAGAGAATAAAAACAAGGGAATCATCCTCATTACCTCACGATGTACATTTCATTCATACATCAAACATTCAAGCATTCCACAAGCACCAAGTACTTTACAGCATGCACTGAGTCATTTATACGTTCCAAAAATGCTAGAAACTTCATCAAGCCCCTTAGGTCTTCCATAATCATTAGAAATCTTATCCTTGTCTCCTGCGCACATAAGCTCCAAAATCTTTTCCCGTGCAAGACAAGCTCTGCACGTACCACATCAAACTCTACCCATCATCCCCGTGTAAGACAAGCTCTACACATACCATTCTAAAATATCTTCCCGTGCAAGACAAGCTCTGCACACTTCCTCCCTATGTAAGACAAGCTCTACACGTATCGTTCCAAATATCTTCCCGTGCAAGACAAGCTCTGCACATTTCCTCCCCGTGTAAGACAAGCTCTACACATATCGTTTTAAATATCTTTCCGTGTAAGACAAGCTCTGCACACTTCCTCCCCGTGTAAGACAAGCTCTACACGTACCGTTCCAAATCTTCCCGTGCAAGACAAGCTCTGCACGTACCGCATCAAACTCTACCTATCCTCCCCGTGTAAGACAAGCTCTACACGTACCGCACCAAAATATCTTTCCGTGCAAGACAAGATCTGCACACTTCCTCCCCGTGTAAGACAAGCTCTACACGTACCATTCCAAATCTTCCCGTGCAAGACAAGCTCTGCACGTACCGAATCAAACTCTGCCCATCCTCCCCGTGTAAGACAGGCTCTACACGTATTGTTCCAAATATCTTCCCGTGCAAGACAAGCTCTGCACACTTCCTCCCCGTGTAAGACAAGCTCTACACACACCGCTCCAAATCTTCCTGTGCAAGACAAGCTTTGCACGTACTGCATCAAACTCTACACATCCTCCCCGTGTAAGATCCGCTCTACACGTATCGCTCCAAATCTTCCCGTGCAAGACAAGCTCTGCATGTACCGCATCAAACTCTCCACATCCTCCCCGTGTAAGATCTGCTTTACACGTATCGCTCCAAATACCAAACCTCTCCCGTGTAAGATACGCTCTACACGTACCGCTTTGAACACTAAACCTCATCCCCGTGTAAGATCCGCTCTACACATAAGCGCTTCGCAAGTATCATCTTGCTTCGATCCATGGACACCGTGCGTGTCATTTTATCCATGTGGTGTATATTTATACGCCATGCTCTCCTTCAGCATATAGCTTCATCAACAACATTCATTGCATTTTGTATGTTTCCATCCCTGGCTTTGTGTGCGCTTGACTAGCTTAGGATTGCATAACATGACATGGCATCATATGACATCATCATTCATAAGTGCATGCATCATATCACACATTCATGCCTACCTCATCCCTTGACTTGGTATCCTCTGTGCGCATGCCCCATTCAGTGCTAATAAATGTTCTTATCAGGGGAGAAAGGGAAGGAGTCTCGAGAATGGCTGGCCCAATGAACTTCAACACCATAACAGATGTCATGGATGATTATGTGGCTTCATCACGATTCCGAAAGGTAGTCAGGGAAGAGGCAGTGGCTATGTTGAAAGAGATGCTTGGAGATGATCTGGACAAGATTGAAAAGCTGACGACAAGGTGCTCTGAATTGGAGGCACGCGTGATTGAGCTTGAGGGAGTAATAAAAGGGTTGACTGGTGAAGCAGAATCAAAGGTCCCCTCAGAGCCAATACTGACCTTGTTCCACGACCAAACAAGAGTCCACTCCCCAAGGGTGACGGAAAGGGCATATCTCCGTGGCCCTTTTCACTGAGCCAATTATTTGCCAAATGTAGAAAAGAAAGGCTACTACAGAGCGTCAAGCCATATGTGGAGCCGGCACCAGATCAAAAAAACAACTTCTTGATTCCCCGTTCTGTCTATTTGAGTCCAATTTATGGCGTGCTATATATTGTGCTAACCCTCTGTTTTGCATCTTTTTTTTATTTTTATTTTTTTTATATATTTAATAGATTAATACGTGTATCCTAGGCGATTGTGTTTTTCTAGATAAATCGTGTATTCTAGGCGCTTGTAAAAGTGAGGCGAGAGTTTTTATTTTTTATTCGATCGGGTTGTAATAATTTAATCATTTACTATTTTACTTTACCTGTATGCACGTTGTATGTCTATTTATTTCAATAAAATTGACTTTAGAATTTGAAATGCCATCTGAGAACATTGACCAGTATTTATTTTAATTAGACATGAAATAAGGGACTTGGCCAGACCTGAATCTTTGGATAGTGTAGCGGCCGTTCGTCCGATTCAGCTGCATTATAAATTTTCCGGTTGAGCTGAGCCGGGTGGCGACTCTACAATATTCATCGAGACTTAGGTCTCGGTTCTTTTAAGAATTAATTCAATTTATTTTTCAAACTGATTTTCCATTTATAAAAACCCCACGCAAGGGAGGGGCCCGCCCGAGATCGAGGCACCCCTTCCAAAAGGGAGTCTCATGTTCCGTCGAAAACGTCGTCTGCTCACAGCAGCATTACCGGAATATTGCTTTCAAGGAAATCATTTATGGAGAGCTGTTGTGCCATTGATTTGCATGCACATTGTGGAATGGCATTAACCAGACAGAGTCCTTCGACAATTTGGTTTGCAACAACACATACCTGTTGCGCCCATGCAAACCAATGAGCTGCATGATATTGAACTGATTCTGGTTAAAGGTTCCATTATGCAGAAAATGGCCTACTGGGTCGCAATATGGAATAATAGGGCAAATTTGATATTTGCAACTCAACTATGTGCCGAACCACTCCATTACCATTCCGAGTACATGGAATGGTATAGGCGAATAACAAGGAGATGGATTTCTGTTAGAGGTGCTGCCCATGGTGCCATTGTAAGTCATTAAAATTGAAAATTCATGTGCTTAAGTTTTTTTATGCCCAACTACATAGTAATAATATATGTTATGTACAGGTTGATGGAATGGAACAACTGGCCTTGGTTAGAGATTTGGATGCTGTGCACAGGATAAGAAATAACATATGCGGTGCGCTTGGGGAGGAACGGCGATATGTTCTGGGTTCGCCACCTCCTCATCCAGCTCCATCAGCTACTTATCCGAATATTGATGTGGATGAAGAGGCACCTGTTGCTGCCACTGGTAGACGCCGCCAACGTACCACATCAAGGAGACGTGAGGTCACAAGACCAACTGATCCTTCTTGTGATATTGTGCCACATCCAGTATCCTACCATTCACATGATCCATATGGAGCAAGCACTTCACAACCAACACAGCAATATTCATCATGAGTTCCTAACCCATCAACTCCTGGTTCATTTGTTAGTCCAAGTGGTCCATCACAGTATGGGTTTAACATTTCTCAAAACCCATTTACACAATGGACTGCGTCCAGCCAATCACCTTGGGCTATGCATGGTATGGGTACACCCCGTACTCCTTCTAATATGATATTTCCATCGTTTGCGCGGCCATCTTTAATGGAACAGTGTGTTGGTATGTCGAGTATGTACTCTCAGCAACAATCTACTTTTCCATATTCCAACTTTGGAACAACATCAAATGTTGAATATAATCCATCATAGTGCACTGATCCATCGCAGCCTTCCAATACAAGTGGACGTAATATTTGATGTTTCTTTTTAAACAATGTATAATATTTTTATGTTTTAGTTTGAGACTTATATCTTTGAATATTTAGAATATTTACTATAAATAATATGTCATATATTTTTTTAATTGTGCATCTCAGTTCTTTTGAAATCGAACGAGTGGTAATTAAGATTTTATTACCATATCTATCTTATTTTAAATCATAGTTTTTTTCATAATGTATACTTTTTTAATAATCGTATAATTGTAATTAATATACAAAGAACATTTTATAATTAATTAATTGAAAATTTGTATATTGTTATTAAAATTTTATCCTATTTTAAATCATAGTTTTGTTATAATTAATTATTTAACTATTAAATAATTAATCGAACGAGTGTAATGCATATTTTCAAAGTAATGTAAAATTTTTCAACATACTCATTGTTTTTTTATAATAACATTTTTATTTCATAGATTTTCATATAAAAACTATGTATATACAAATATTTTTTTAGAAATAAAGAAAATTATTTTAAATTATACAATCAAATGAAAAAGAAATTTTGCGAAATATGCACTTGTGTATTAATATGCCAAATCAATAAGTAATAAACTAAAGGGTCAAAATTTGAAATTTTTTTCTAGGGAACATATAAAACTTGATATCATAAATGTTTTTGTAATAACTTTGCTATACCAAAATTAATAAGTTTTTGTAACTTTTTATTGTTAGGATATTTATAAAAAGTGATTGCAGTTATCTTTTTTTAAAATAACATATAGTGATATATATATGGACACAGACTATTGCATTATATTTTGTGTATTAATAAATGTATTGAAAATAATAATAATAACGAAAATTAGAGATGAAAGAATGATATTTTAAAATTGGAAATAGAAAATGATGTTAATCACTTTTCTAAAGGCAAGCTCTTAACCCTACTTAACACTACAAAATGATGTTCAAGGAATAATAAGATTTTTCATTACTGTCACAAGTAATTTTTTTTTTCTCAATTATTTAAACATTAAAATGATGGGGTTAGGCGAAGAAGACTTTTCAATAATGTCTCTTTGCACAAACATTAACCTCAAAGAAACATATTATAAATTCAAAAAGGGATACTTAAGGTTGGATTTAATATTTTTTTAGGGGTTTCTTTCCTTTGAAGAGTATAATTGTAAATTAAGAAACAAAAAATGTTTCGAGCATTTGTTGTTACGACTACGTGTCAGAATTTAAGTAATGTCATACACATTTTTTGGTTAAATATCAATACTACAAAGATTGTAGTCTGAAGGAATTTTTTTTAAAATCAATGGTAAGATTTAAAATACGAGTGGTAATAAATTCTTTCTATATTTATTGTATTTATTTCCCCCTTTTACTGTTATTAATAATACCACAATAGTAAAATTGTATATTTATTCAACGATTGTTATAACTCTAGAGTTCATTTATGTTCTATATAATTTAAAGACTTTACTAAAAATAGTAACACTGAATTAGATAATCATAATACGAAATTACATTATAATATTAAATTACATTATGACACTAAACAACAAAAAAACAACATAAGTTACAAAATCATAAAATTAAACTACTATTATATTCATCTCCTAATCTTGAATTTAAAACCATTCCTAGCGTTCACTTTATTACAATAGTCTACTTGACATATTGGCAGAGTTTCTAGAACTTTACCAACCAATTCTTGGGGTAATTTAATACATTCACTGTCCTTCGTAATTAATATTTTTACCATATTGTCATAATCTACAGGTGATTCATCAAAAATCTCATCAAATAAGCTTTGATAACGCCAATATAATCCATTTCTTAGCATCCACATTTGTTCCCTCGTTCGCACATCAAATTTGTAGCCAGACATTATTATGTCTTGCAATTTTTCATTCATATTAAGCAGGTACTCCAGTAACTTTTTCCCCATTCTTATCCGAATTGCTTTTAAATTTTCTATTTTCTTCAATGCAAATTCCGGGTACCGCATACACTTAGGGGTCAGTATTGTTTTAACCATCTACAAGTTGCATAAAAAAAATTAACTTTAATTTAAACAATTCAAATACACATTAATTAATTAATTAATCTACAACTTAAATAAAAAATTCTACAACACTACACCAATTTTCTATTTTAAACCCTTGTAATAATAATAATAATAATAATAATAATAATAATAATAACAACAACAATAATAAAAATAAAAATCTAAATAAAAATATAATTTTACACACAAAAAATCTACTTCACTACCCCACTTTTTTTTATCCAATAACTTGTATTAATAATAATAATAATAACAATAACAATAATAATGATAAAAATAAATATAAAATTTTACAAAAAAAAAAAATCTATTTTACTGGCTCATTTTTATTTTTTTTCCAATAATTTATAATAACAATAATAATAATAATAATTAAATTACAGCTATTTACTACCCCACTTTTTTTTTTCCATAACTTATAATTATAATAATATTTTAAAATCTAATAACAATTTCTAAACAAAACTAATAGAGGCATTTACTAACTATATAGTTTTATATCATATATTTAACATTTTTTAAACATATAAATATTATATACTAACTTCACAAAAATAAATCTAATACAAATTTATACACAAATATTATATACATATTCCATTTTTTCATAAATCTCATATATATATATATATATATATATATTATTCCACAAATTAAAAATTTTTACAAAAATTTTATATTTACCTTTTTTTCTGTTTAATACTACAATAACTCTGTTGTTTCCAATTTGAGGATGACAATTCTAAGAAAAAATTATTAATTAAAAAATATTAAAAAAATTAATTACATAATTATAAATATAAAATAAAATTATGGTTAGTAAATTAACTTACCAAGGAATGAGAAATGAGCCGAAGGAATGAGCTTCAAAGGAGGAAGGAAGACGTGAAAAATAAAAAGAAGGGTGTCTACTTTTTTTTATAAGGGGAGAAGAAGAAGCATGTGAAATGAATAAAAATCATCGGACGGTTAGATTTTTTTTTTACTTAAATGATCGGACGGTTGGGGAAGGACAGAATAAAGGAGTCCATTTTTTATAGATGCGGACCACTTTGTCCGCATTAATCAAATGCGAACTCGATAAGAAGACATTGGGCCGCATTAGTCAGATGCGGACATAGTCCGCGTCTTATATATGCAGACCTTAGGCCCATTTTCTGTGAACGCGGACCATGTTAGGTCCCGTCAGCTCAGGGCCAAGTCCGCATCTGGAATATGCGGACTATTTTTGTCTGCAATTTTTAACAGCGAACACCTTTAGTCCGCTGTTATATCCTCCAGATTTTGTCAGGCCCATTTGTCCGCTTTCATCAATTGCGGACTTTTTAAGTCCGTTTTTTTTTTTTTTTACGGACGTTCTTGGGTCCATAAGTTTGACTAGCGGACTTGGCCCACCAGAAAAAATGATGATGTCCGCCATTCTCATATGCGGACTTTGACAAAAACACCACAAAATTGGAATTAGTTCAGTTTCGACCCTATATTGGATATTAGTTTGGAAGAGTGTCACAAATTTGTCTTTAGTCCGAGCATTTGCTTCTTTTACTATCATCAAGTATGTGCGGAGAGAGAGGAACTGTTGGAGGATCTAGCAAAATTAACAGAGGATCCTCTGTTTCTTCTCTCTGTTCGATTCACTAATTAGATTGCAGTCAAAAGGCGGTGTCGTTTATCTCATTTGGCTTGTTATGGACATTTTGGCATGTTTGAGGGAAGCCCAACCAGCTGATTAATTGATTATTATAAGAGATTTTAGCCAAAATACCAAAATGGTTAAAAATTTAAAAATTTCGAAAGGTTAATAACTAAATTGATTCTTTGAAAATAGTTTCTGTAGAAATTTCTCTCCGAAGCCTATTTGATAGCTTTCATGAAAATTCCAATTGAAAAAAATATTATCTTAGCAAGATAATTTTGAATTTTATTATAGTTTTTATGCTCAATTTTCGATTATTCATGTGCAAACTTCTCAACAGGGAATGCCTAGATCTATTTTTATAGTTGGACTTGAACTTAACAGGTTTATATCTAAAGTTGCTTAACCCAATCTAGCCTAGCCTAGTTTGTTATGGGTGGACTCGAATCTAATTCGTTCATAAAAAAATATCATATTAAAACTTTAAATTTATAAATATTTTTTTTCATGTATTATAATATATAAAAAATTAGAAAATTAATAGGCATACATTTGATTTAAATACATGTTCAATGATAAGCTTGAAGGGATCAACCTGCTCTGCTTTAATAAATTCCAATCACGGTCTAAAAATAGGTGAGACGAGACTCACCCTAATATCATTCTGCGCAAATTCATCAGCATGGGGCTGAAGAGACAGGGTACCAAATCCATAAACAAGTCTAATCAACATAAAGGCTACATGTATATTGTTTTATTGGTCGGTCACATGGATATGGGTCTAGAACTATCCATCAAACACCCGTAGCTAAAAATTGAGATGTAACCGATTCATAGACAACTGGAGAATAACATCAAATAACTAGCATGCCTTCTTGCCGACTCCATTATTGACCCAAAATTATCCCATGTATGTATTATCTTCTGTTGAAGATGTAAAAGCAAATCAACAGTAAAGATGAATGAGATTTTTTATGCAGCCCATTTGTAGAATGCAACAATTAGTCATATGTACATAATTTTTGCTGATTTTTACAGTAAAGATTCATAATTTTTCTGGTGTTAATTACTATACAACCATCATGTGTAGTAGAACAATCGATCCTTGATCCTTGTGCTGCTTTCTAGCAAGCAGTGGGTTTAGTGGTGTTGTAAATATGATCCATCATTCTAAACCTCTTCGTCCTTGGAATTGGACACCCTTCTTCTCCCAATATCTCATGTTTTAAGATAATTGCAGTAGAGGAGGACGAAGAAGAAGAAGAAGAAAAGGCTTCATTCCCATGCCCACTAAATTTCTTTTCCTTATAAATAGCAGCTTCACCATCCTTGCTTTCTTCTTGACAGTGGTGGGTGCAGACCTTGCTTAGTTGCAGTAGCAGCTCAGCCACGTCCATTTCCCACTCTGAGAATGAAAAATTCTCCTTCTTGTGTTTCTGGCTACTTATGTGTTCTTTTGCCATTTTCCTCAAATGCGTACACTTTTATAAGTGGAACAGTCTCTTATTTATATGCATTCTAAGTCGGCAACAATTTTATAAATGCCCATCCAATCCTAGGATTTTTTGGATACACTTGTCATTTCGGAAATTAATTAATCCCCTTTGGAACCAGCTTTCTTTCTTTTTTTTTTTTTTAATGGACGAGAGCTACAACGTGGAAAGTTCTTTTTTAATTTCTGGAAGTCTCTGGTATATGAAGAATAACTCATCTTTAACTATTGGCGATGGCAAGGGATATTGATTTAAAGATGCATTTGTTCTTTTTTTTTTTTTTTCCCTTTTGTAAAAAAATAAAAATAAAATCTGATGATTACATCATTTAGCCTCAGTTTACCTATTTTCAGTGCACCATTCTCAACCTCCTCTTATTCTGCAGCCTTCTGATCTGCATGATTAAAGAGAGTCAACATAAATAAAAAAATAAAAAAATAAAAAAAGAGGCAACAAACCTTAAAATAAACAGCAAGAGCTTATGGAATTACAATGAATGCTATTTTTTGCTGTTTATTACCATTCATATGTTTTGTAGTTGAAATTGACCTATGGAATTACAATGAATGTTACTGGACTATTATGAATATTTCTTTTAAAAAAATGCTACTTTCAAGGGATACTAATCAACAAAAAGACCAACGCAAGGGCGTACATACTGGCTTAGAAGAGCGATTTGAGTATCAACCTGCACTTTTTAACACACAAAAACAAGTAAAAACCAAATTGAAAGATATTATAGTACTGCACTGACTCGTGAGACTTTGATTGCTATTTTCTTACATATCATTAAAGAAAACTACATGATTCAGTACATTATTTATTTCACAACTTTGACTAATCCACATATTTCAGCATATGTATACATCACTCACCACCAAAAAGTACTTCACAGAAAAAGTAATAACAATAGCAAATTGTCTAAATTTGGAGGAAAAGGAAAAAAGAAAAATCTTTTTTTTACCAGAAACGTAACTAACCTGAGTTTCAAATTAAAAGGTCTACTTCATAATCCCTATGCTTCAAGGGTTTCCTCTGAACTGGAGGGGCTTTTAACTGCACATAAGTGAGAAACTCAATCATTTTGTTTATAAAAAATGTCATCTTAAACATAAATTAAACCACGAACTCAAAAACTTACATTTGTCTTTCACTACAGCCCCTCAGACCCCCAAATGCAAGTAGATACATGAGCACAAGCAAATTGAGAAATCAATGACCAAAAAAGCTCATATATAAAATAACACGAAAGCTACATTTTTTTTTTTATAAAGATCAGATAATGCAATCAACCAGGCATTAACTGGAAATCAGTTTTCAATATATGGCCACAATTTGAACAATAAAAATTCAACCTTATAACTCCATCTTAAACTAATAAAAAAAATAAAAATTGTATCTTGCTGTCACTTTTCACTACAGAAAGAAAACAAAAATCTAAAACCTGTCTAAGTCTTCATCGATTGATCGGATAACCTCCAACAATTTATCAACTTGTAAAGGTTTGTTCAAATGGAAATCCATCCCAGCATCAATACTCTTGCTTGCTTCCTTGGGCATTGCGTGGGCTGATAATGCAATTATTGGGATATGAACGCCATATCTTCTTTCCCCTTCCCTTATCAATTTCGTCGCCTCATATCCGTCCATTATTGGCATCTGCATATTTTAACAACACACCATAAATTATCACACAAGCAACATATTTGAGATTGTCCATACATCCTTTCCTCAACACCTACTTTAAGTGACTTAACAATTATTGTAATGCTGTGGAATCAAATCAAGTTTATACATATATAGAGAGAGGGGAGGGGAGGGAGTTTTACCTCACAGTCCATGAAAATATAATCATAAGGAACAGATTTTGAAGAACTGGCTTCTTTTTGCTCATCTCGCATAGTATTGAGTACTTGATGTACAGCCTCTTTACCATTCGAGCAGATCTCAACATCAGCTCCAAGCTTTCTGAGACTTATAGAAGTTACATATTGCAACATTTTATTATCTTCCACAAGAAGAATTGTTTTCCCTTTCAAAGACACTTCTGCGTTCATTTCAACTTCTTCCTTGATCTCTTCCTGCTGAAACTGAAAGCGGCTCAGTGGAGCTTTAGTGGTACCAGAGAAGGACTCAATCATTTTTGGAGATTTTCCAATATCAGAATCCATGGCCTCTTGTTGAGATGTTGATCTGATTGTGCATTTAGACATGTTATAAGACGGTGTTCCTTTGAATTCGCGAAGCAAAGACAGAACTTGAGTCAACTGAGAACCATGAAATGGTTTTTGGATTACATAATCACTTTCTAGATACCGTCTGTTCCTCTTAGCTTGCCGCGAAATCTGATCTTGTAACCACACAAATTTACAAGTCTGAATCTCCTTCCTGAATGTAGAAATGGCTCTGTCAAATTCATAGCTTGCAAAATCAGAATCAATTACAAACAGTATGATGCTGGATGGACTTTTTCTGTTTGACTCTAGCTCAGAATTAGAAGGAGACAGACTCAAGTAGTCTGATACATAGGAAGAACTAGCTGCTTTTACTGGACTGAAATTGGACAAATCGAACCGACGCTTTAGTCTCTCCAATTGCAAACGAAGATCTCTTCCAGGATTGATAATTGTTACCTTAATGTTCAAGTTCTCAATGTACTTCTTCAAGACTCTCCTCCTTTCTTCACCTTGTATGCACATTACCATGTGGGATCCTTCAGGTTTCGGTGACATGAATTGGAAGTATTGAAATCCAGGTGAGGCAGGCGATGTGCGATTTTCTTCCATGTTGACAGCTTCATTTTCACAGGTGGATACAAAGATATTGAACCTGAAGCAAGTACCTTTCTCTCCACGCTCTTTTTCGACGATTCTCAGCTCGCCTTTCATTATTCGTACCTGCAGATCAATCCAAAGACAGAATTAACGAAAACAATGTAATTCTTGAAACCCTCTTTTCAATAAGGCAATTTTAAATACCAAAGATTGGACAATGCCAAGTCCCAAACCGGAACCTTCTTGTCCAGCAGCTGTTTCTTTTACTTGAACATAATCTTCAAAGATAGACAATTGCTTATCTTTAGGAATCCCCTTTCCTGTATCATCCACCTCGAATTCAATTTCCACTTCATTGGCATTTTCTTTGACAGCATTGAAAGCATCAAGATCATCGTTTTGATTTTTTCTTCCGCGATAAAACCATGAAAACATCTTCAAAGTTGGAGTTCGGTTAGAATCTATTATTGCCTTCTTAAGATTGTTTCTGTTTACCACACCCCGGACTGAGATATGACCCTCTGATGTAAACTTTATAGCATTGCTGATTAAGTTGCACAAAATCTGCTTGAGTTTCAATCTATCACCTTTTACAAGAGGTAGTTTAAAGATGGAGCCGTCGCACGGATCTAGCACAATGTCAACCCCTTTCTCCATCCCCAATGGATAGTACATATATATGACTTCTTCGAGAAGTTGAGCCAAGTTGAAATCTTCCAATTCTAGAGAAGCTTTCCCCGATTCAAGTTTACTCACATCAAGACTCGATTTCAGTATATCTGAATAAAACAAAAAAGAACAAGAAATATTAACAATTTGGAAACACAAAGCCACTCTCTTTTATTGACAAGAACAAGATGCAACCAATTACTAACTTAGAAGATCTTCTGTGCAAGTCTTCATTTGTGACAAATTCCTCCCTAATTCGGAGAGTTTTCCCTCTTTTGCATTTCCCTCACAAATATCTATGAAGCCTTTAACAGCTGCCAAAGAGCCACGTACATCATGGTTAATGCCAGCATATGCCTTGGTTTTGTTCATACTTTTGCGTTCTGCTTGTTGGGTTGCTTCTAATTGCTTAATCAAGGCCGCACATAAGAACATTTCTCTTCTTATTGCTTTTAGTGTCAACAACATAAAAATACAATTGGGAACCACAGTCATAATAAGCACTAATACCAGAACACAAATTGCTTTGTTGTTTCTCTCAACAAGTTTAACAAACTCTTTTGTGGGATATTGCAACACATACACCTACAAGAGAAAGATGAGACTAATTATTCATACAAACAGTGCAAATAAATACAGTAAACAAAATAATGAATTATAAGCCGATACATGTCGCTTTGGAGTAATTTGAACAAATATATTGATACCAAACTTCATTCTAGAGCAAATTGATAACGTGGGCATAAAATAATTCGACTGTGGACATACCAGTGGAACTCCAGCAATATCAAGAGTTGAGCAATAAAACTTGTAGCTACCAATTTCTATTCCCTGGGGAGCTTTTGAATCATTGTTGAAAGAGTGACAAATCATATCAACATTATGATGCATTGATCCAACTTTTACCTTGACTAAACCATCATCTATAATTATCCGTGTGTCTTTAGCTTTTGTAGGCATGATGACTTGGCCGTGAATGGTAGCTAGAAAGAAATATCCTCCATGAACATCAACTGCTTCAAAGTGATAAATAACTATTTCTAATGGATATCCGAGAGATATGACACCTCTTCCATCCATTGGAGCAGTTATAAGAAGTAAGCTATGTTGTTCATGCTTGTGCCAACCAGAACTTATTGTAGAATAGCAAACTGAGCTATTCATAGACTTCTGTAACCAGCTTTCATTTGTTGTTAACATTGGACTGGACACAACTGCATCCCCATATAACTTACCCGTGTAGCGGTTTGCTGGATTAGTATACCAGATTGCAGAATGAGAGATGTTGGAATATAGTGCAAATAGTTGATCATCATCATTGTAATATGAGAATAGTAAACCGTCTAATCCAATGTATGATATCTGTGACACTTCTGAACTTATGGATAGTGCTAAGAACAACGCTGGTGCAACCTGAAAATGAAAAAATAAAACATAAATATGAATTGTTCTTTCATACACTTAACGTGTTCGTTTTTCAAGGGAGCAACGAATGTCAACTTAAGAAGAACCTCTTCTTGGAAGCCATTGTTGATATCCAATGCATGATTTTTTGTGTCATTATTCTTATTATCTGCGAGGCTGAATTCTAAGAAAATCGATGAATTCTATTCTCGGAAGATCTATGAAGATGAGAATTGGTAAAATATTGGCTGTTAATGATGGCACAAAAGGATTTAGATACACATGAGAATTGAAAAAGAGTACTCCAAGTAAATTATTCTATAGCCCTTTGTATATCAAGCAAATGTAGCAAATATTAATAGACAGTCGCACTCTGTAATGATAATTAGCTCAAAGAGCACCTTCACCATTTGAAGCCCTGGATTTACCCTCAAAAGATTTCTTGAATGACTATCAGCATTTCCCACACAGCTCTCTTTCATATCCCTAGTCCCAATCGATTTGGAAGCGTTTGAAGGATCACGAACCTGTTATCATAAAAGTTAATGTCCAAACCAACAATTTCCGATTGTGGCGTTTATTAAAATGCCCAAAAGGAAAATTTTCCAAATTTTCTCAAAAAAAAAACCCTTGTCAACGTAATCCATGTCAGCAACTTTGAAGGCCATATCCAAGCAACCAAAGAGAGGAGAGACGAGAGAACAACATGAGAGAAAGGGCCGACTTCCAAATCCGGCGGCGTTGGGGAATTCACAGCAACAGCCAATTGTTGGAAAGCCTCGGATATCTTCCTTAGCGGTTTATCAATTACTGAATCGGCCATTTGAATTGAGTATAATTGAATCACTTACCCTGAGTTGATTACTTGATATATAAAGGGCTACAGGATAATTGTTTTAGCTTTTAACTCAAATATATTAAACTTGAGGTTTCCGTTTAGCAACGCATTGTACCCAGAATCCTTAATCCTCACTATAATAACAAGATCAGTTCATAATTTTTTGTATTAACTATCCTAATTCCGATTATCATAGTCGCAATTGATTCATCACGGGACAAAATTTTAACGTTGAAGAGGGGAAGTTTACAGTAGAATTGTATCATTAATTGGTGCTTTTTTGGACTTATTTTGGAAATATATGCAGGATCCATTTTTTTTTTTAAACAGAAAATCATATAAATAAATATATTCCTAAACAATTGCTTTTAACCAGGAAAACAGGGTCAAATTAGGAATAAAAGGAATCAATAATTACACTAATTACGACAAACTTGACAATACTCTCGAAATTATAAAAAAATATATAATTTGAAAATAATAAAAAACCTAAATTGTATTTTTATCAAAATATGTACTGTTTTCTCATAGTTATAAAAATATATATAATATAAAAATAATAAAATATACATAATTATAAAGGAAAATTAAATAATTTACTCTATAAGTATATTGACAAGCAATACTAAATCAATTAATTAGGACCATTGATGAGGCCTGTGCTAATAAACCAAAACAGGTCAAAATGATATTAATTCTTTTGAACAACAACAGCACAGATTAATCATTAAACGATGAAAGTAAAATTACACCCTAAAAATAAGATATTATTTGATGCGTGTAACTCATTATTATTGAATTTACCCAAATTAATACAAGTTGAAGCCACATAAACACTTCATTTTTTCAACATCTAGATGAATTTATCTATTCGTGCCCTCATTGAAGTAAGGGCTCGTTTCAAGATTGTAATATTTATATGATTATGACCTATTAATAATCCATTTAAATAACAAATAATAAATGCCAAAATCAGTAAAAAAAAAAATCATATCATAAGACAAACCTTTGTTTTAATTTCATGAAACGATAGTTCAGTGCCATTCATAGAAGAACTTAAAGCTCTTGCCAAATTTGATGCCGATGAATTTATATGGTTTAACAGTTTTGTAGTCTTTTGAATCTCCACAAATGTATTTACTTGGTTTTCATTTGATTTCGATTCCAAAAGATTATTTGTATGTACTACCATTGAAAGCAAATATGTAATCATTGAAGCTGAAATACACTGCATAAAAATTTAATTAAGTGTAAATATATAATTAACCTTCAAAATTCAAATTAAAAATAAAATTAAGAGCATGAAATTAGATTAAGGGAGGAAATTACGTACTAGACTGAGGAAAAGCGCAACTAGGGTCATGAATGCTTTTAAATGATGAAAAGTTCTTATATTGAACTGCAATGCCATGGCTAAACTTAACTCTATTCAAAAATCACTTAGAACAATAAACACAATATAATTAACCTATATATAAGTAAGTAGAAAGAATATATATATATATATATATATATATATATATATATATATATATATATATATATATATATATATATATAACCTAATTAAACGAGTACTTTCCTGTATTGCTTATACAATATAGGAATAATTAATTACTATCGATAAGGCAACATAGAAATTTAACTTAATTAATGGATCGTTTACTTAAATATGTAATTCCCATAATTATGTTTATGGCAGAAAATAGTGTGAACTAAAAAATCATATATTATAATTAAAGAGGAAAAGTGGAGAAATCTTTTAAATTAAAAAAAAAAAAACCTTGTCAACGTAATCCATGTCAGCAAATTTGAAGGCCATATCCAAGCAAGCAACCAAAGAGAGGAGAGACGAGAGAGCAACATGAGAGAAAGGGCCGACTTCCAAATCCGGCGGCGTTGGGGAATTCACAGCAACAGAAAATTGTTTGAAAGCCTCCGATATCTTCCTTAGCGGCTTATCTATTACTGAATCGGCCATTTGAATTGAGTATAATTGAATCACTTACGCTGAGTTGATTACTGGATATATAAAGGGCTACAGAATAATTGTTTTAGCTTTTAACTCAACATATTAAACTTGAGGTTTCCGTTTAGCAACGCATTGTGCCCAGAATCCTTAATACTCGCTGTAATACCTAGGGGTGTCAATGGGATGGGGATTACCCGAAAACTGTGGGGATTCGAACCGACAGGCGCAGGGAATAACTGATATTATCCACCACGAAGATAGGGGTGGGGGTTATTTTATCCCCGATACTTAAATGGACGTGGGGACTGTAAGTACTATCCCCGCCCCGTCCCCGTATAAATCCTCGTATGTATATATATATAAAGAGAAAAAAAAAAAGAAATGTTGAACAGCCACTTATATTGTTGTAATCTTAACTCCTACAATACTAATTTGATTTTTGTTGAACAGCTAATTAGAAAATATAAGTTTAGCATTTCCTATATCTTTTCCTAATTCTTTGTAGACACGAAGCTTGCTAGGATGCTAATTTGGAACTAATTTTTTGATGAACAAAAAAAAAAAAAAGAATTTATTTGGCAAGCTGCTGGTTTGTACATTAGTTATCTTTTTTTTGTGAAAAACTGACTGTCATATTGATATTTTCTATTTCAGTTTATTTTACCTTTGTGCCTTCTCGACAGTAGTTAGTTCTCAATGTAATTGGCTCTCGTTTGTGCATGCAATAGCAGAATGCTATATGTAGTGGGTTTTTTTTTATTGGATATTAAATGTTAAATTATTTGTTAAAATAACGAAATATCAATTTATTTTATTTGTTGGATATTGTTAGGATTTTATGGACTTTATAATATGTATAACGCATTAACGATATTTGGGCACGTAGACGTATGTGCATTGCCGATTTTTTGGGTCGTGTATTTATAATTATAATTAGGTTAAAGGCCCAATTAAAGTGATCTAATTAATTTAATAAGGCCATGTCATTTTATGAAAAGAAATGTGGGTTAATTTATCATAAGTCTAGAAACCTATGGTATAAAACTAATTTATGATGGGCTTAATTAGTAATTTATACCAACTCTATATAAATAGGGGTTATGGTCCCTGGTTGAGTGTAATTCCTAAGGAAAACACATATTCCTTAAACTCAGAGAAAAACCCCATCATTTCCTGAGCCTCAAGAGGAATTCCAAATCAACCCGAAGATCAGATACCCGGATACAATCAAGAGATTGCTGTGATCATGGAACCAGGTACGCTTCCGTTAATACTGTTTAGAGATCAATAATTTCTACATAAGAATTAGATCCTGGATTATTAAAATTATTAGCTTAATTTTAATCTACATGTGGTATCAGAGCTTGTCTTATTGTGGAATTATTGGTTTTTATGATTGTTGGTTTTTTCCATGATTATATGAATTTTGGCTATCTGATGAAATTGTTGTTGGGCTGTTTTGTTTTATTGATTCTGGAATTGATTTTGTGAATTGATTTTTTATTGTTGGGTTATAGAATTAAAATCAATTGTTTTCAATTTTGGTTTTTTTTTTTTTTGGGCAATTTGTGGGCAAAACGTTGTCTGCCAATTTTGGCTTTTTTGTATTTTTTTTTGTGGGCAATTTGTGGGCAAAACGTTGTCCGCCAATTTTGGCTTTTCTATTGAATTACATTCAATTGTTGTGATTTTGGATTTTGTGGGCCAAAACAATTGCTGTGGAAATTGAACTGAAAGCCATTGGAATTGCGTTGTTTGAACTGCGCCGGCGTTTTAGGGAGGCTGACTGACGCCTCCCTCCGATCGGGCTGCGGCAGCGGTGGCTAGGGTTTCAACCCTAGCCCACCGCCATCCAGGAAGATGAAGCATTAAAAAAAAAAGAAAAAAAAAAACGTTTATAAACGTTAATAATTAATACCTGTTTGTGGCGTTTATCCTTTTCATAATAATAATATGTTTAATTCATGTCTGTTTATAAACGTTTTCTTTTCTTTTTTTTATTTATTTATTTTTTTTTTGGAATTTTACCATTTTAGCCCCTAAAGTAAACAGATTCCTATTTTTTTTGTCTTCAATTTTTTTTAATTACAGATTTAGTCCCTAATTTATTTTAATTACATAATTGGTCCTTTTATGTTGTTTTGTTTACTTTATTTATTTCTTTATGATTTATTTAGAATTTAATTATGTGATTAAAGTATGTTATGATGTCAAATTATATAGTTAATTTGAATTTTGGTTGAGTGATTATTTCGTATCATTTATAATATTAAGCATGTCTAGTAATTTGAATCGGTAAATTGAAGCAGCATGTTACCAAAGTATCCTCTACTGTCTAAGATTTTTTTATTTTAAGTTACTAAGATGTTTTGTCTTTGTGTGTGTGTTTTTCATGCGGATAATATCCGGCCCAAAGGAAGGTTATTATTGTTTGGCAGAAATTTACATATACATGTAGTGATAAACTTGTGATGATTATTAGGTGTCCGTTGTGAGTGTTAAGTCAGTCCAAAGAAAGGCCTAATACTTGATTGGATTTTATTATCAGTGTTTGTTTACTACACAAAGTGAATCACTTACAAATTAACTCTCTGTCCAAAGACTAGACTTAATGATGTAACGATTTTCTTGTGATGGGTGTTATTTATGATTATGATTAATCACTCTTATGAGCTTATTGTGATTTTATTCTTGTGTTCTCTACACAGTTAATTCTATTACTGCTGCTACAATATCTGCTAATATGAATAGCATTCCGGTACTAAATGGTGCCAACTTTAAGCTTTGGAAAAATAAGGTTTTAATTGCTCTGGGATGCACAGATCTGGACCTTGCACTTAGGGAGGAGCGTCCTGCTGAGCTTTCAGATGAGAGTACCTCTAAACAACAGAGGGAAATGGCTTAGTGGGAGCGCTCCAATCGCATGAGTCTAATGATCATGAAGCAAGCCATCCCTGAGACTTTCCTGGGTGCTATGTCTGAGGAGACTAATGCCAAAAGGTTCCTGGAAGTGCTTGAAGAGCGCTTTGCCAAAAGTGAAAAGGCAGAAACAACTGGCGTTTTACGACAGCTCGTTTCCATGAAGTATAAAGGTAATGGGAACATAAGGGAGTACATTCTTGAGATGTCTCATTTGGCTTCAAAACTGAAAACACTCAAGTTAGAGCTTTCAGAAGAATTGCTCGTGTATTTGGTTTTGATCTCTCTTCCTCCTCAATTCAGTCAATTTGAGGTGAGCTATAATTGCCAAAAGGATAAATGGACTCTTAATGAGCTCATTTCTCACCTTGTGCAAGAGGAAGAGAGGCTGAGGCATCATAAGGTGGAAAGTGCTCATTTGGCATCATCTTCTAAAGACAATAAGAAAAGGAAGGGCAAAAAGATTGCAGTTGAGGAACCACAAAAGAAGAAGCAAAAGGTAATACCTGAACACGGTTGCTTCTTTTGTAAAAACCCTTCTCATATGAAGAAAGAATGTGCTAAGTATCATGCCTGGCGCGTGAAGAAAGGTACATCTCTTGCTCTTGTTTGTTCTGAGGTTAATTTAGTTTCAGTGCCAAAAAAATACTTGGTGGTTAGATTCTGGTGCTACTACTCACTTAAGTATATCAATGCAGGGTTGCCTGCACTGCCGAAAACCAAGTGATGCTGAAAGATTCATCTATGTGGGGAATGGCAATTCGGTAGAGGTTGAGGCTATAGCAACATTTAGGTTATTACTTAAGTCTGGTTTTTATTTGGATTTATTTGAGACACATGTTGTACCGTCTTTTAGACGGAATTTGATTTCTATTTCAGTTTTGGACAAAGAAGGTTATGTTTGTTCATTTGGAAACAGACAATGTTGTCTTTATTTGGATAATAAATGCATTGGAACCAGTACTTTATCTAGTTTTGATAACCTATATTTGCTTGATTCGGTTACCTCATATAATGAAAACCTTCATGTCAATTCACGTGGCACTAAACGAAAGTTAACTAATGAGAATTCATTGATGTTATGGCATAAGCGATTAGGACACATCTCTAAACAGAGAATTGAAAGGCTAGTGTCAAACGGGATACTTAATGAACTTGACACCTTAAGTAATGAAATTTGTGTTGAGTGCATTAAGGGCAAACAAACAAACAAGAGAAAGTTAGGAGCCAAGAGAGCTGAGGGCGTCTTAGAACTAATACATACAGACATTTGTGGACCGTTCCCCACACCCTCGTGGAACGGTCAACAATACTTCATAACATTCATAGATGATTACTCTCGTTATGGCTACCTATACTTGATACATGAGAAGTCTCAAGCTTTGGACGTTTTCAAAAATTTTAAGGCCGAGGTTGAAAATCAACTCGGGAAAATAATAAAGCAAGTCAGATCCGACCGTGGTGGTGAATACTATGGAAGGTATGACGGTTCAGGTGAACAACGTCCAGGGCCTTTTGCCAAATTCCTAGAGGAGTATGGGATGGTCCCTCAGTATACTATGCCAGGTACCCCGGCAATGAATGGGGTAGCTGAAAGACGAAATAGGACCCTTAAGGATATGGTGAGAAGTATGATAAGTCGTACTACCTTACCAGACTCACTCTGGGGAGATGCACTGAAAACTGCAGTCTACATTCTTAATAGAGTTCCAACAAAAGCTACTAACAAAACCCCTTATGAGTTGTGGACTGGTAAGAAACCAGTCCTAAAACATTTACGTATTTGGGGATGTCCAGCTGAAGCAAGGCCTTACAAGCCTAATGAGAAGAAATTGGACTCTAGGACCGTTGGTTGCTATTTTGTTGGATACTCTGAACGATCACGTGGTTTTAAGTTTTATGATCCTAAAAGAAGAACGTTTTTCGAGACAGGAAATGCTTATTTTCTTGAGGATGTTGAGCTTGGGGGGGAAAAGAAGACCTAAGATCTTGTCTTTGAAGAAGAGGTAATTTCTCTTCCTACAGTTGCTATTGATCATGATCAGGTCCTTATTCCTAGTTTTGATCAACAAGCAAATTCAGCACCTGAAGACAATATTGAACATTCCCCTAATCAAGATCAACAAAATATTCCGGAAATGCAAGCTCAACAACCTCAAGAACCAGTGCCACTTAGGAGATCCACTAGGGAAAAGAGAAATGCGATTCCAGATGACTACATCGTCTTTCTCCAAGAGCATGAGACAGACAGTGGAATGGAGGAAAATGATCCAATCAACCTCCGTCAGGCCATTGAAAGTCCCAATGCCCAATCTTGGATCAATGCTATGAATGATGAGATGAAATCCATGAAAGATAATGACATGTGGGAGCTTGTCCCTTTACCCGAAGGTGCAAAACCAATTGGTTGCAAATTAATATTTACAACCAAAAGGGATGCAGAGGGTAAACTAGTCAGGCATAAAGTTCGTCTAGTTGCTAAAGGATTCACTCAAAGGGAAGGAATTGACTACAAAGAGACTTTCTCTCCAGTTTCATCGAAAGACTCTTTTAGGACAATTATGGCACTTGTGGCACATTATGATCTTGAGTTGCATCAGATGGATGTTAAGACAGCGTTTCTCAATGGTGACCTTGAGGAAACGATTTATATGGTGCAACCTGAATGCTTAGATTCTAAAGACTCAAAGCATTTAGTCTACAAATTAAAGAAATCCATCTATGGGCTCAAACAAGCTTCTCGTCAATGGTATCACAAATTTCATAAAGTAGTGTTATCTTTTGGTTTTGAAGCTAACGCTGTTGAAGATTGTGTGTACCATAAGTTCTATGGAAGTACTTTTATCTTCTTAATCTTATATGTGGATGATATTTTGCTAGCCACAAATGATGTAAGATTATTGCATGAGACTAAGAAATTTCTTTCAAAACATTTTGAGATGAAAGATCTTGGTGATGCATCTTTTGTATTAGGTATCCAAATACATCGAGATCGTTCTCGGGGTATTTTGGGTTTGTCACAAAAGGCTTACATCGATAAGATATTAAAAAGGTTTGGCATGCAAGATTGTAATCCCATTAATACTCCTGTGACTAAGGGAGACAAGTTCTGTCTCGATCAATGCCCTAAGAACGACATGCAGAAAAGGGAAATGCAGAATTTTCCTTATACCTCTATGGTTGGCAGTTTAATGTATGCACAGGTCTGTACTCGTCCAGACATTGCATTCATTGTCGGAGTACTAGGCAGATACTTGAGCAATCCAGGTAAAGAACATTGGACAGCAGCCAAGAAAGTATTGCGATACTTACAAGGAACAAAGAATCACATGCTCATGTATAGGAGATCAAATCAGTTAGAGATCATTGGGTATTCTGATTCTGATCATGGAGGATGTAAAGATAGCCGTAGATCAACATCAGGATATATTTTCTTGCTTGCTGGTGGAGCAATATCCTGGAAGAGTGTAAAGCAATCACTTGTAACCTCTTCCACTATGGAATCAGAGTTTGTGGCATGTTATCAAGCATCCAATCATGCTATTTGGCTACGAAATTTTGCTACTAGACTGTGAATAGTTGATGGTGTTGAAAGACCACTTAGGGTATACTGTGACAACAGAGCCGCAGTCCTTTATGCCAATAACAACAGGAGTTCATCAAATTCTAAACACATAGAAATAAAGTTCCTTGTTGTTAAAGAAAGAGTTCAGAGAGGTCAGATTAGTGTTGAGCATATAGGTACAAGCTCCATGCTTGCGGATCCACTGACTAAAGCATTGGTACCTAAGTTATTTCTCGAACATGTACCTCGTATGGGTGTTGGATTGTTAGAGGATCTTTAGGTTCAGTGGGAGTCTCAGACACACAATTAAGTTTATTACTTTATTTTATCAATGTCATGACAATTTAGTTTAAATAAAGTATTCAGTTTTGTTCCACTCTGAATGTTATTTGATCTCATTTGGTTAAGGTTGGACCAGTTGGAAATAGGCATGTATTGATCACATTACATGTAATTTCCATGCTACGCTTCCACACTTGATCCAGGTCATTTAGTTATGTTATTATATGTGACCATGTTGGGTTTAATTGTATTATATATTGGCAACGAAAGCCCCCTTGATCCTTATGTTAATATACTAATGGACAGGATTGGTTTAAAATGACGAAGTATGAATATATATATATATATATATATATATATATATATATATATATATATATATATATATATATATATATATATACGATTATAAAGCATAATGTGTGAATACATACTTATAAAGTCCAAGTGGGAGATTGTTAGGATTTTATGGACTTTATAATATGTATAACGCATTAACGATATTTGGGCACGTAGACGTATGTGCATTGTCGATTTTTTGGGTCGTGTATTTATAATTATAATTAGGTTAAAGGCCCAATTAAAGTGATCTAATTAATTTAATTGGGCCATGTCATTTTATGAAAAGAAATATGGGTTAATTTATCATAAGTGTAGAAACCCAGGGTATAAAACTAATTTATGATGGGCTTAATTAGTAATTTATACCAACTCTATATAAATAGGGGTTATGGTCCCTGGTTTTTCTCTGAGTTTAAGGAATATGTGTTTTCCTTAGGAATTACACTCAACTAGGGACCATAACCCCTATTTATATAGAGTTGGTATAAATTACTAATTAAGCCCATCATAAATTAGTTTTATACCCTAGGTTTCTACACTTATGATAAATTAACCCACATTTCTTTTCATAAAATGACATGGCCCTATTAAATTAATTAGATCACTTTAATTGGGCCTTTAACCTAATTATAATTATAAATACAAGACCCAATTAAAGTGATCTAATTAATTTAATAGGGCCATGTCATTTTATGAAAAGAAATGTGGGTTAATTTATCATAAGTGTAGAAACCCAGGGTATAAAACTAATTTATGATGGGCTTAATTAGTAATTTATACCAACTCTATATAAATAGGGGTTATGGCCCCTGGTTGAGTGTAATTCCTAAGGAAAACACATATTCCTTAAACTAAGAGAAAAACCCCATCATTTCCTGAGCCTCAAGAGGAATTCCAAATCAACCCGAAGATCAGATACCCGGATACAATCAAGAGATTGCTGTGATCATGGAACCAGGTACGCTTCCGTTAATACTGTTTAGATATCAATAATTTCTACATAAGAATTAGATCCTGGATTATTAAAATTATTAGCTTAATTTTAATCTACAGATATGAGTGGGGATTCACCGATACCCGTAGATACCCTTGCAGGGTGAGGATGGAAGTGAAAAAATCCCAGAAATATTAAATGGGGAATCTCCAAAACCGTCCCTATAATTACTGGGGACGGAGTGGGAAATACACATCCACCCCCTACTCGCACCGTTGCCACCCCTACTAAAAACAAGATCAGTTCACAATATTTTGTATTAAACTATCCTAGTTCCAATTATCATTGTCGCAATTGATTCATCACTGGACCAAATTTCAACGTTGAAGAGGGGAAGTTTACAGTAGAATTGTATCATTAATTGGTGCTTTTTTGGACTTATTTTGGAAATATATGCAGGGTCCTTTTTTTTTTTAAGCAGAAAATCATATAAATAAATATATTCCTAAACAATTGCTTTTAACCAGGAAAACAGGGTCAAATTAGGAATAAAAGGAATCAATAATTACACTAATTATGACAAACTTGACCATACTCTCGTACTTATAAAAATATATATATATAATTTAAAAATAATAAAAAAACCTAAATTGTATTTTTACCAAAATATGTACTGTATTCTCATTTTTTTTTAATGAAAGTATAATACATTAAAATAAATCCGCAAGAAGAACATCATGAACCGAACCGAAAAAAACCGTTCTAAAAAACACTGTATTTTATAAACCAATCCGATCCAAACTAAATTTTGGTTCGGTCAGTCCAAACCGAACTATTTCGGTTTCAGTTCGGTTCGGTTTGGACTAGCTTGAACCAAAAACATCAACTTTTTTTTAAAAAAAAATCAAAATAAAAATTTTATATTAGTTTGTTTAAAAAAAAATACAAAAAAATTAACTTAAAAAAACAGTAATACTAGATAATACTATTACATCACAATAAAATACTAAAATTCTCTTCTTTTTTTTTCAACTCTCAAGTTTTAACAACTATAAATTAGCATAAAAAAATCACAATATAAAACTATAAAATAATATAATGTCTAAAATTCTCTACAATTAGTATATATTAATTTTATAATTAATTTTAATATTTTACCAATTTTTCGGTTTTTCGGTTTTGAACCGAACCAAACCGAAGTCCAAACTTCTTCATAACTTAAAACCAAACCGAACCAAACTATGAAATGGATCGGTTTGGTTTAGTTTGGTTCGGTTTAGATTTTCGGTTTTTGGATATTGGTTCGGTTTTGCTCACCCCTAATCACGGATAAAAGGAGAGGAATTGGTAAACCACACTCTTATATTTATCAAAGAACAAGCTGCTCGCGCAAAGCAATGAGCAACCCTGTTCGTAGACCTATTGACAAAAACGAAACTAACCCCCGCAATCTGTTGAGCTAACACACAACAATCATCTAATACATGCCCTAACGATGTAAGATAATTGACTTGATTATTAAGGGCCTCAACAACACTTTTAGCATCTAATTCAATGACAACATCCGATAAATTTAAATCTTTAATCCACGATAACGCTTCTCAACATGTCATTCCTTCGGCCTCTCCCGCCGAAGTTGCGCCTAATAAAAGGGAGCTCCTTGCAGCCACCATCGCACCACTTGAATCCCGTAAGATTGCTCTAAAACCAACTCTCCGATCTGTCTTGAAACTTGCATCCATATTGCATTTTAGCACACCCATCGAAGGATCAGACCAGTGGCCAACTGAACTGGAGTTACTGCCATCTCCTACAGCTGTGACCGAAGCATCCTGAGCTGCCCGCCATTCCTGCACTGTCACCGCCTCCTGTCTCCGAATTTGCAATGCATCCACCGTCTCCTACCGCCAAAGCTTGCCATTCCGAGCCCACCAGCAACTCCAAGCGATGGCTATAATTTCTGCACGCTGAAACTCAGTCAACTAGTTAAAAGAAAGCAACAACTAATTCGTGAAATCTAAGTTTTCTTGCAGCTGCTGGATTGCAGCAACATCAGACCATAGTATCGAAATGCAAGGGTGCTTAACAGCACATGAATGATCGATTCTGGCGCATTTCCACACAAAACACAACTTATTTCCACATCAATACCCCGACGATGAAGATTAACTTTAATTGGCAAACAATTCAGAATACAATGCCACTAGAAATTCCAAAGTCGATGAGGGATTTTCAAGCTCCAAATTTCCGACCAAGCCACCTTTGACAATTTATTTGAGACTCTATACATCTGCATTTGTGAGTGATAAGCACTTTTCATGGAATAATGACCTCGCTCTTCAAAAATCCAACAAACCCGATCCTTAATCCTTCTATAAGACAAAGGGATTTTTGTCGTTAGCTCCACATCCCTCTGCATAAACATTGATTGTAGCAAATCCAGGTTCCATTGTCGCCTATCTTGCAAAATTAGATCTTTAACCAAGAAAGCTTCACCCGTCGAATAATCGGAGTCTGAATACAAGGAGAATTCTGATCAGGTAGCCAAGGTACTCGCCAAACACGGGTCAAGTTGCCATCACCAATCACCATACATAAACCCCGCTGCACAATAGGTATGGCAGCAACCAAACTTTTCCAAACAAAGCTATCATTACCCTTAACCACCCCCTGCAAAACATCATAATTTGGGAAGTACCTCGCTTTGAAAACCCGACTAACAAGAGCTTCAGGTTGGGTGATGAAACGCCACAATGATCCACCCAATAAAGCTAAATTATATTCCTTAATTTTTCGAAAATTTAGCCCCCCATCCTCCTTTGGTAAGCATAACTTAGCCCATGCCATCCAATGAACCGACCGCCTCCTAAATATGTTATTATTAACCCTCTCACAAATCTGACCCGAGAGTAAAAAAAAAAATACCCATAGTATACACAGGTAACGCTTGCGCTACGGATTTCAATAAAACTTTTTTCCCTGGTTGAGAGATACCCCTTCTCTTCCAACTCTGAATCTTATCCGTCAATTTTTCTAGTACAAAATTGAAAGACTCTATCTTACTCCTACCAATACAAGATGGAAATCCCAGATATCTCCTATGTTGGGGAACTTCCGGAACAATCATCAGATTACATATATGATCCCGAATCGCAGTTTGGGTGTTAACACTAAACATGATACTTGACTTTTGGAAGTTAATCTGTTGTCCTGAAGCCTGTGAATATAGATCAAAATCCTGTTTCATCTTAGAAGCTTCATCAATTGATGCTTTAAAGTAGAAAATACTATCATCAGCAAAAAGCAAATAAGAAATAGCCGGAGCACCAGTAACCACACTACACCGATGCAACTCACCTACCGTCACCTAATTATTTAACAACACCGAAAGCCCTTTAGCATAGAAAAGAAAAAGGAAAGGTGACAAAGTTTCTCCTTGCCTCACCCTACAAGTTGGTCGAATTTCCTCAAACTGCGAATCCATATGGACAATTTGGTAAGAAACAGTCTCTATGCATTGCATGACCAATCGAATACAAACTTCAGGAAGACCCATCTTTCTCATTATAGCCTATACAAAACCCCATTGGACCCTATCATATGCTTTCGATAAGTCAATCTTTAAAGCTGCCCAACCATGCCGCTCTAATCTTTTCCGCTGTAAATAGTGACTCAACTCAAAAGCAATCATAACATTGTCTGAAATCAATTTTCCTGGTATGAAGGCACTCTGATTTTCTGATATCAAAATCTACATATATTGTTTTAGCCTAGAGACAATGCACTTAGAGATAGCCCACATAATTACATTACAGAAGGAGATAGGCCTTAAATCCGTGACTTTAACAGGCTTTTGAACTTTGGGAATCAAAATTATTACTGTTTTATTCAAAATTTCAGGAATAATACCATTATTTAGGCCATGCAAGCACAAAAGAGTAATATCTCCATCAATTATATTCCAGAAAGCTTGAAAAAACCCGGATTGAAGCCATCAGGGCCCGGGCTTTATCTGGCTGCATCTCCTTAAACGTTAACCACACCTCATCCATACTATAATCCCGCGTAATATTAGCAGCCATATGCTCAGAAACCCGCTGCTGTATACAGTTTAAAACTGCTTACATGTCACCACCCTGCGTCTGAAAAATCATGGCAAAATACTACTGTATATGATTCTCTAAACCAGCTCCCCAAGTCAGCTCAGCATCATTATTATCACGCAAGGTATTAAAGGAATTCTTCCACTACTTCATTGTTGCACTGCGATGAAAGAAAGCTGTATTCACATCCCCTTCAGCTAACCACTTTTATTTTGCCTGTTGCCGTCAATATTTGTTATGCTGCTGTAATAGCTACTTATACTTTACCATTACCTCTGACAATCAAGCTTCAGATTCTTCATTATAACTATTGGCAAGATTATTGATGCTTCGACAGCACTGACGAATACTCGTCTTAAACCGAGACTGATATCCGTTACCCCACATGTGTAACTCCTTACAACACGCGTCCAACTTATTTAAAGCATTCTGAACCGGGTCATCCACCTCTCTCGTTTCTCTCCATACTCTTGCCACCACCTCTTTACAATCAGGAACCAATCTCCAAGCATTCTCAAAATGAAATCGGGTTGTTCCACCCGGATTCCATTGCATAGATCGAACAATAAGAAAAGAATGGTTAGATGTTGATGGTGGAATAACGACCACCTGCATATTCTGAAATTGGTCCAGCGATTCCCTCCGAGCAAGGACCCAATCAAGCCTTTGTCTCAACACCACCCTATTTCCCCACTTCCGCTCCCAAGTGAAACGTTGCCCTGTAAAGCCCATGTCAATTAGTTGGCACCAAGTAATTGTATCCCGAAAGCCATTTAATAAGCTGCAAGGTTGCAGCTGCCCACCTCGCTTCTCCTCTCTCGAGACCATATCATTAAAATCCCCCATAATATACCAAGGAAGTGCTGACTGATCAGCTAATCTACTCAGACAAGTCCAAGATTGGTGCCTCCTACTTCGCTCTGGAAAGCCATAGAAACCTGTTAACCTCCAATCACCCTCCCCATCATAAACCTGTACATCGATAAAGTTTGATTCCGTCCCTAATAACGTAATGACTTCTCCCTCTTTCCACATTAGCACTAATCCACCTCCATGATTTACTTGGGGAACAAAAAGGAAATCATGAAGACCTATACTCCCACAAACTTCTTCCACTCGTACTCTATCAACTTTTACTTCTTGCAAGAACACAAACCTAGGCCGATAAGTGGACATTACGTCCTTTAGTTCCTGAACTGTCACTGGCTGGCCCAAGCCATGGTAGTTCCAGCTGATGAGACTTATGGCTGCTGGTAGGGGTGAGCAAAACCAAACCAATGTCCAAAAACCGAAAAACCAAACCGAACCAAATCGATCCATTTCATAGTTTGGTTTCGTTTGGTTTTAAGTTATGGAGAAGTTTGGACTTCGGTTCGGTTCGGTTTGGTTTGATTCAAAACCGAAAAAATCGAAAAACCGAATAATTGGTAAAATATTAAAATTAATTATAAAATTAATATATACTAATTGTAGAGAATTTTAGACATTATATTCTTTTATATTTTTATATTGTGATTTTTTTATGCTAATTTATAGTTGTTAAAACTTGAGAGTTGAAAAAAAAAAAAGAGAATTAGTATTTTATTGTGATGTAATAGTATTATTTAGTATTACTTTTTTTTACGTTAATTTTTTTGTATTTCTTTTTTTTTTTTTAAACAAACTACTTATATAAAATTTTTATTTTGATTTTTAAAAAAAAAGTTGATGTTTTTGGTTCGAGCTAGTCCAAACCAAACCGAACCGAACCAAAATTTAGTTTGGATCGGATTGGTTTATAAAATACAGTGTTTTTTGGATTGGTTTTTTTGGTTCGGTTCGGTTTTTGAACCAGACCGGTCCATGCTCACCCCTAGCTGCTGGCAGGCCTGGTCCTGGCCAGCGCCTGCTGTATCCGTACGTGGACGAAACTCATCGGTTCCAATCAATAATGCTTCCTCCTCTATTGGTTCCGAAATCATTCTCCTCTTCCTAGGATCCATCATTAGGTCCACACCTAAACCTTGACTAGACTTAACTCCGAAATTCTTTACAACAAATCTGTCCCGAGCCTCTTCTTTTTGCACTACTTTCTGAGATTCCATTAGAGCAAGTTGTGAATATTCAACAGTTAAAGGATTACGCTGTTCATCCCCGATCCATCTATTATTTATCAAACTCCCCATTCTTCTTATTAGAGCTCTAAGGGACGCATCATAGCGCCACTCCACCTGTTGTCCATTTGTAGCATACACTACTGAACAAGACTGTTCAGTGTGATCAAGCATACCATAAATCAGACAGAACGATGGCAGCCTCTCATATCTGAATAGAACCATAAAACCCTCAACCCCTTCCATATGCAACCTCATTTGTTGCTTTAAATGTTGTCTCACATCTATTGCCACTTTAATACGCAGGTAATCCTTTCTAAAAGTTGTGAAGTTGTTGTCGTCAGCCTCAAGAAACCATCCAATATAATTACCAATGATCTCGCAAACTACCATGGAAAAACACCCTGTCGGTACTTCAATCACTTGAACCCAAAAATTAACAGTATTTAGCTTAACAGATGATGCCGGCAAGCATGTCGGAACTCGATCAATAACCAAAATTTTATTATCGAACGACCATGGTCCCCCATTAACAACCCTCTGCATATCAACAATGTGGAAAAATCTTAAAGTGAACCTCTTGATTCCTATTTTCTGGAAGTTCACCCTAAGCTTTGGTCTCCATACTGATCCCAAAGTCCGCTGAAATGCAATGTAATTCACCTCCCTATCCATAAGGATTCGGCCTGTCAGAAGAAGACCGGTCGCCTCCTCTGCACACTGCACCACCGGAATAACATATTTCGTTTCCTCCTCATCATTGATTTGTAAACGATGCACACCTTCAATACTTCTATTATCCATTACTCCGCCCTCACTGCAGAATAGGCGAAAAAAACGTTATGTCAACACCACAGCTACCAAAGCCACCACCCTCACCCTAACGTAATCGACAAGGAAATTCAAACTCGAAAAGCCCTAACTTAAACCAGGGAAGGAAGATCAAAATCAGCCGTCACAAACATGAAGGTGTAAGAGCTCTAGCGAAACCCTAGAGATCTATGTACTGTATTCTTATAGTTATAAAAATATATATAATTAAAAAATAATAAAAGTATACATAATTATAAAGGAAATTTAAATAATTTACTTTATAAAAATATTATCATGCAATCCTAAATTAATCAAGTAGGACTATTGATGAGGCCTACACTAATAAACTTTTAAACGATGGAAGTAAAATTGCATCCTAAACAATAAGATATTATTCGATACAAAAAAAAAAAAAATCATATCATGAGACAAACCTTTGTTTTAATTTCATGAAACGATAGTTCAGTGCCATTCATGTGTGAACTTAAAGCTCTTGCCAAATTTGATGCCGATAAATTTGTATGGTTTAACAGTTTTGCAGTCTTTTGAATCTCCACAAATGTATTTACTCGATTTTCTTTTGATTTCGATTCCAAAAGATTATTTGTATGTACCATCGTTGAAAGCAAATATGTAATCATTGAAGCTGAAATACACTGCATAAAGATTTAATTAAGTGTAAATGTGTAATAAACCTTCAAAATTCAAATTAAAAATAAGATTAAGAGCATGAAAGTAGATTAAGGGAGGGAATTATGTACTAGAATGCGGAAAAGGGTAGGGGTGAGCAAAACCGAACCAAGAACCAAAAACCAAACCGAACCGAGATTGAAAAACCGAACCGAACCGAACCAAACTCTATTTGGTTTGGTTTTGGTTCTATAAAATATAATAGTTTGGTTTTTGGTTCGGTTTTCGGTTTTTATTAAAAAACCGAAACTGAACCGAAACGAACCGTAATAGGAAAAAATATTTTTTAAAAAATATATGTATATATAAATAAATTTTATTTGGCATATTATATATTTATATTATTATATAGTTTGTATTTATGAGATTTTAGTAATATATATGTAATATAAATCCTTTTTAAGCAATACTTTACATGTAATTTATAAAAAATAATGATAATAAAAATTAAAAAATTAAATTTTTTTTGATTCGGTTTGAACCGAACCGAACCGTAACCGAACTGGTTCGGTTCGGTGTGATCCGAACCGGTTCGGTTCGGTTTGACCCGAACCATACGAACTTTGGTTTGGCTTTGGTTTTTATTTTTCTTCTACTTTGGTTTTTGGTTCGGTTTAGTTCGATTCGGTTTTTGAACCGAACCGCGTTTTGCTCACCCCTAGAAAAGGGCAGCTAGCGTCATGAATGCTTTTAAATGATGAAAAGTTCTTATATTAAACTGCAATGCCATGGCTAAACTTGACTCTATTCAAAAATCACTTAGAACAATAAGCACAATACAATTAACGTATATATATAACCTAATTAAACGAGTACTTTCCTTTATTGCTTATACAATATAGGAATATTAATTAATTACGATTGATAATGCAACATAGAAATTTAACTTAATTAAGGGATCGTTTACTTAAATGTGTAATTCCCATAATTATGTTTATGGCAGAAAATGATTTGAACTAAAAGATCACATATTATAATTAAAGAGGAAAGATGGAGAAATTTTTTAAATCATACTAGTTCACGGCCCGTGCTATGCACGGATGTTTTTTATATTTTTAATTATAAAAAATATCACTAGAGAAAATAAAACCATACAAATAAAAATTAATTTCTGAAACTTTCAAGTTTCATGTTGATTTGTTTTTTTTGCCATTAATCAATACAAAATTACCAAATCACTACAAAATATAACATTAATACAAACATCATACATATTGTACATAATTAATTATAAAACAATAAATAAAATCTTCTTTACCAAATTATATTATTGACTTCTTTCACTTCGTAATAAAAAATCAAAGTACATATATAAACTGAAAGTTTCTCAATCAATAAATACATGAATTCATTCTTGAAGAGTTCACGATTTTACAAATTTTATATGCTAAAATGAATTTTTCTATTACTCATAAAGTTAAAACTTTCAGTGATAATATTTCATTGTTTCAAGACTTAAAATGGTATCAATTTTAATCATTCTTATAGAATTTTCTAAACCTATAGCAATTCTAGCTGGGATGTAGCCATGACTACAAAAGAGAGGCTGAAATCAAATATCCCTTTTGGTTTTTTCACTTCTGTCCATTGAGTTTTTTTCCATTCTTTGCTCTGCATTATTTTCTCTAGCCAATGATTTCAAATGATTTAGTTTTTTCAACCTCCCATCTGCCTTTATTTTGACCTTTAGGTTTGGCGAAGAACAAATTTGAATAGAATGGTTTAGAAATTCAACTTGACAACTTCACTTCAATTTCAGTCCACTGAGTTTAGGTTGGTGGTAATAAAATTCTAATATAAAATGGCTTTCTTAATGATAAAAGGAGCCAACCTACATGAAGAACTGCATTGCAATTCGTGGACCACTTGTTTTGTGGATGAAAGGGTTTAAGTTCAAAAGCAAGAGCATATCAATTAGTGCAAACAACTATAGAAATTAAACTATTCCACATGCACACCCTTCCTAAATTTTCAGCATTAGAGAACTTTATGTTGCTAGCTAAATTAATTAAACAAAAAATTGTATCAGTTACATAGTGTACATATACTCTCTTGCCACAAATTATTGTTCATGCTTACCTCTAGTTGATGAATTGCTCGACTCCCAAAACTTTGTACAACACCATTTTTATCTAAATGACAAACATAAGAATTAAAATGTGACCTTCAACCCCACAACTTGCACAATTAAAATTTATTTGTACATATCATATCTTGATTTTAAAATAATCCAAGTCAAATCATACATCAAGAGTTTTATTAACACATCCATGCTGATAACAACCATTTTCTTGGGTCACAGAACCCCCGAGCACACCCAATGTGTACCAGTGTTGAGGCCATACACATATTTACTCATATAGACATATAATATTAACAAATAGAATCATATATATGTTTCACAAATTTATTACACAAAAAAGCTTCAACCATAAAATTTTAAGAGACGATTAAGAGAATTTGCTGCAAAATATATATATAATGGCAACAAAAATACAAAAAAAGGCAGAAAAAGAATTCACTTTAAAGTTGGCTCTTCTCATAGCAAAAAGCTAGGTTCTTAATCAAATATTAGACCCACTCATCGATTTCTCCTGCATGAAGAATACTCAAGAAGCCATTAAAATCTCCTGCAAGAACCAAAAGGAGCAGCACATTGAAAGAGTGATTCTTGTCCAAAAGAGGAGAAAGCACAAAACGAAAACTAATAATTAAAAAAAGGGATAAATTGACATTTCGGCTCCAATATTACTTTGTGTGTGTGTGTATATATATATAGATATCTAGGAATAATAAAAAAAATTCCTGCACCAAAAGCTCTTCGACGCTATGCAAATATTTAGAACTCAATTTCAATTGATTAAAGAGAAAGTTTGAGAAGGAAACAAAGACCATGGCTAATATATGCAGAAGTCCAAAGAGGTGATAAAGAAAATAATGTTACGATTTAGGGAAAAACCTTACAATGAGAACCAATATAATTTGAAAGAATATTATTTAAGTTTCTGCAATCTTTCAACTCTTTTAAGATATCATCATCCTACTCTCTCTGGTCATATACAAATTCAAAAAATGTAGCTCAAAAATAATGTATAGAATATGACTAAGAAAAAAACCTCATTATGCTAATCAAATTTGTTGATCTTCAAATGAACAATAGAAATATAACAAAGAAAGCAAGAAAACAATGCCAAATATCCAAGAGTAAAAGGGAATTCCAACTTACCTTACATTTGTAACTGCAAATACAATATCATAACAAAACATGAAGAGCAATGAGAAAGTGGATAAGAGGCTGAGATAAACATCATCACCAAAGGAACTGAAGAATTGTATAATTCAAAAAAGCAATAGAGAAAAGACCAATCAGAACCCAAAATTTATCATAAAATCATTGTGAAAGAAACGCAAGAAAAATACATGTAGGACTGACTGGAACTCAAATGTTGATCAATATGAATTTATATATTAGTTAAGTTAAAATGCAACGGTGCAGGACACCTAACTAAAATTAGGAAAGTTGCAATTGATCAAAGAGAAAGTTTCAATAACTCAATTAAGTACAATTTATCCACGTATCACAGTCTTCTTGAAAACTACACACCATTGAATATATACAATACTTAAAATTGTTAGTACATAGGATGACAAAAGAAAAATGCATCAGGAAAAATGATTACAATCATGACAATATGACACAGCTATTAATTTATACAACTATAATTAAGTTTAAATGTTTTCATCCTTTTCTGTATATTATGATTGAATACTAATAGATAGATATGAAAATAAGAAAAGATTATTAACGTCTAAGTCTATAGAATGTAAGTAAAGTTACTAACCACATTCCAGATTTGAGAATGGATACTATACTATAGATATAGAAAACACGTGAGGATTATGCATATTTAATGGATCACCTGTAATTGATCAAAAAGGGAAAAAAGTGTCAAAGCTAAGATAAATTGAAAGTTAAAATCATTGGCTTTTTAAATTTCAATTATATAAGAGGAGACCACAACTCATAACTACAATAAATAATAAACAAATGAGAAATTGAATAATCCTAGGGTCTGTATTAGTTCTCAATGATAGCATAGACAAAAAAGAAATATGAGACATCTTACCAGTAACCAGGAAGAAAAAATACCATGAAACCTAAATTAAGAAGACACACTATTAATAAATCAACAAATCAATGAAAGATTAACTAAATACCGATAATACTTACACCTATACCATAGCTTAGGTGATTGCAAGTTTAATTTGTTTGGGACTCCACGCAGGATATGCATGTACACTTCTTGTAGGCTCCTGTATGTAATATGGAATTGCCAATAACATCAATATTAATTTTAGAAAATCAAACTGAAACTCATAGAAGTGAAAGAAATTTTATAAAGTGAGCAATATTAATTTAAGAAAATCAAGCTGAAAGTTATAGAATTGAAATAGATTTTACAGGGCGAGTAATATACACAAATGGTGCCATTAACAATTTTTAGATTATCTGATAATTATCAAGACAATTTTCAGATTATCTGATAAAATACATCAGGTCTTCATGTTAACCACTTACTTTATTTACCCTCAGAAGCTTTGCAATAAAAAACCAACAATGTTATAACACACCCAAGTTTTTTAAAAATGAAATGATAACTAAACATGGGGGAAAAAAATTACAGAATATGAAATCAATGAAAAAGTAGCAAACAGAGGAAAGATGAACCATAATGGAGTCTAGGTATACCTTCCTGAGAATCCAAGGCGCCATAGTTAGGAAGAAACTGAAATGAAAACGAAAAGTCGTGAGAAACACAAAGAAGAAATAAGGAAATAAACTGTGAAAAATCATAAACTAATTAATCATACCAGGTCATTGTTGCTGCTGTCAAAATTTGGGCGAGAAATTTGTAACGAAAAATAAAAAGTTGAATCCAAATACAGAGAAAACCCAGCTTAATTTCACCCATGGTATACCAATTATCATCTCAATCATATTTTGGTATACCAACTACAATTTTGCATATTGACATACCTCAACTTATAAGTGACCTCCCATTGTGGTATATATGACCTGCTATTACAGGTAATCTGCGCCACATCAGCATTTTGACCGAAGTTAAATAAGTCAACGGACCCCACATAATATGAAATTACTATTTTACCCTTAAAAAAAGTTTCCTCCACTTTCTCTCTCCTACCATCTCTTTTGCTTCCATCTTCCTTCTAATATTCTTTCATCCCTTTCCTTCTGATCCACATCCCTTTCCCAATTTCAATTAAAATTAGATTAGTTAATCAACAAATTCAAGATTAAGCACTTCCCAATTTCATCATCCAAATCCATCTTACCAAATACCCAAACCAATTTTACCCAATTTCATTATCTGATTGCAATTTTTTTGTCTTGATTTTCTTTCAGATCTGCTTCAGATCTACTCATCTCCTTCTTTTCATATCCTTCATCTCCTTCAAATTAGTTTCGTCTCCTTCTTCACATCCTTCTCGTGCTTCGTCTCCTTCTTCGTCTTTCTCCACGAACCCTTTTTTTTAGAGGGATGTCACTGGGGTCAGAGAGAGAGTGATGAGAGAGAGAGGAAGATAGGAAGAGAAGGGAGATGGAGAAAGAGAGTGATGAGAGAGAGAAGAAGATAGGAAGAGAAGGGAGATGGAGAAAAAGAGTTATGAGAGAGAGAAGAAGATAGAAAGAGAAGGGAGATGGAGAAAGAGAGTGATGAGAGAAAGAGTGATGAGAGAGAGAAGAAGATAGGAAGAGAAGAGAGATGGAGAAGAAGGAAGGTGTGAGTGGACGACATTTAAAGATGGGACGCGGCGAAGCGGACCGGGGAAAAATGATGATTAGTTTTGATTTTTGGAAAACGGGTTTTGTTTATCTTGAGTTAGAAAATTGTTGATTTAATTTGAAAATTCTTTTGTAGAAAACATTTTCCCGTTTTTAATTTAAAGACCTCAAAACTTAAATCCCGAGATCAGTGACAGAGTCGCCACCCGGATCAGCTCATCCGGGAATTCCGGTATAGCTACCTACCGAGGACAGACTACTGTACCTAATCCAAAGATTTAGGGTCCGGGCAAATAACTTACTTAACCTCTAGCTTGCTTTCACTTTACAATTTATGTTACCATATTCAATTTGTTTTATTATCTTTTCCTAATCCCAATCGGTTTATTTTAATCAACCGATGCTAAAGCAAACTGCAGGAAATTAATTACATAAAAATAAAACATACATTCAAAATATACAAAAGAATAATCAAGGCTGATTATACAATCCAATTGAATAAAAATAGGAAAAACTCTCAGCCTCACCTTTACAACCGCCTAAAATACATAAATTTATCTAGAAAATACAATCGCCTAGGATACACGGATAAATCTATTAAATACATCAAAAATAAAAATAAAAAGCTGGAAAATAGAGGGTTAGCACAATATAAGGCACACCACAAATAGGACTTAAGTAAGAAAGAATGGGGAATTTAGAAATTGGGAACATGCAATAGGGGGATAACCGGGTCGGCTCGGCTAGCCGGTCCGATTAGACCTGGAAAACGTTTTGAAACGTCAGTGTATTTTTGGTTTTCTGAGAAAATCATTTTTAAAATAATTTATTTTCCGGTTTAATTTAATTTTAACATGTGAGCTGGGTTGGTTTTTGGGAGAATCGGGTCTCCGTTGTTGAATTGTTCTAAATGCAATAATACTGGAAATTAAATCTAGGGTCGTGAATGCACACAACAAAATTCATTTTTGGTGATTTTCTAAATTTTTAGGGATTTTTAGAAATTTTTATGGGATTATTCTGGAAATTCTGATTTTGGACGAGCATTACAGTGGTGCGACTGTAATTATAGTCTTCCAATTTCAGGATTTTGACAAAATTATTCAAAATAAAACTGAGAAATTGATGGAAATCAAGAACACTCGTACGACTGTATTTACAGTAGTACGACCGTTCATTAACTCAAGAACAGTCGCACGACTGTTCTTAATTTCCAGAAACAGAAAACGCGAAAATTGAACTTAAAATGCACCAAATCACATCCAATCACCCAGAAAGCATGAGAAAAACAGGGAATGAAGTGTGTTTACCTCTTTGGCACTGGTCCACCGTAGAATTGACCCCTGGCGTCGCTCCAATCCACTTAAAATCGCCTTTTTTCTCCTTGAGTCAAGGTGGAAAAGGTTGGGTCCAAAATCTCCAAAATGTCACGGATTTGAGTGAAATTAGAGTCTGAAATTGATTGAGTTTAAGTGTTAAGTCATTAACCTATGATTTCTATCCGGTTTTAGACATTAACACTCAAGAATCAAAAGAAAAAGAAGAAGGAAAGCTTGAGCTTTTGTGATTTTCTTTCTTCCTCCTTTTCCTCTCTTTTTTCTCTCAAAATTCTTTCTCTCTGATTTCTTAAGCTTAAGTCCAAAAAAGTCCTTTCTCACTTCTCCCTTTTCCTTCTTATTCTGTTGCTTTCTTGCTACCTTTCTCGGGCATTTAATGCCTTCCTTTTTTTTTTTTCTTCTTTTCTGCTGCAGAGGTATGAGCTTTTGCACCTGCTCCAACGTTACAGTCGTACGACTATAACGACAGTCACACGACTGTATTTTACAGTCGTGTGACACCGCTGCATTTTTTTAAGGACGAAAAATTCCGACGCTTACAGAAGGGATGAAGGGTATAATTGGGAATTCATATATGGTGGGCCCCACATTTCAGTTTGACATTGGTCAACTCGCTGACGTGGCGTGTTCAACCGGGAGTCTCAAGTAACAAAACCACAATGGGAGGTCACCTGGTAGTTGGGGTACAATAATGTGCAAAATGGTAGTTGGTATACCAAACTATGATCAGGGCGATAGTTGGTATACCATAGGTGAAATTAATTGTAGAAAACCCCTGCACTAACCTCTTCAAGTGCTATGTAATTTGAGTCCAAATTGCTGAAATCAAAGTTGTAGTTTCTGAAATTTTCTGTAAGAGAAAGATTAGAAGAAATCTGTTTAAGTAAATTATCGATTAAAGAGAGAAAAAGAATTTCTTAATCAAGAGGTAGTTCGAATTTCGAATTGAGTGAATATCGATGATTTTCGAATTGAGTGAATATCGATGATGGAAGAAATAGGCTATGAACAAACTACTGGATTTGTAATTGGAAAAAAATAATTGCAAATAAAAATAAATAAATTTTTTTACTCAAAAGAACAAATAATTAATAAATAAAAAGCTATAATTAAGGAGGGATAGCCACATCAGCTCAATGATAACAGGTTTACTATATGTATAGATTGGATGTTGAAATGGGGGAGTTTGACCGAAATTTATGACAAAAAAAGGGATTTGTATATAATATATATTAAACCATATTATTATAAATAAATTTGGTTATTATATGCCAAAATACTTCAATCTATTTAATTCTTTCTTCAACATTTCCAACCTTTCCTATCATCAAATTTTTGCAATTCCCTTTTTGGTTAATCAAATTTTCGATATGATCTTAATTTAATTTTACAGTTTTTTAGTTAACTCTTTTTATCATGGTTGTAAAACTCGGATCAACCCGGTCGATCTAACCTGGTTCAACCACACCTGAAGGCCAAACTGGTCCGATTCTTGCAAAATCAGTGGGTCATCAAGACTCATGAAAACCTAGCAACCCATCCGGGTTAACTGGTGACCCAATGAACCGGGACCGGTTTAATGAGTTAATTGGGTAAAAAATCTTGTTAAAAAAAATAATTTCAATCCTTTACAAATAAATACTTATTACTTTAAGGTCTCAATGTAATTAATTTATTAACGTATTGACTCAATTGCTTCAAAAGAAGTTTTATGTTCCTCTTTTGACATCCTTGAGTGATTTTCAAATGAGGAATTTCTTTTTCCCTTATATAAGATGATCAAAGATCTTAATATATGTAAATCCCACAATGGAATCTCGTTTTTCCAAAATTTCTTTGACATCCTTTAGCTTAATATATAGGAGTCATTGTGTTAAAATGTCATATATTATAAGAATATTTTTATTTATCTATTTTCTTTTTGTAAAATGGTTCATTCGGTTCCACAACGTTTTAACTCCGATTGGACCTTTAATCCTTGAACATCTCTTTTTTCCAATTCTTTGACCGGTTCAGATCTGATAACCATTTTTGAATAAAAATAAAAACAAGAAAAGGGAGGTAGGCCCACTAGTCTTGCAAGTCCACTAGTCGACTTTAATTGTGTTGCATATGCTAAAGTCAAGTTTAGGGGTGCAAAAAAAAAAAAAAACCAAAAAACCATGAAACCGAACCGAAACCGAACTAAAAATATGGTTAACCGGAATCGATGGACTAGTGTACGGTTTTTATTTTTAGAAATTAACGATTATGGTCTAGGTTTAGGTTTTTACACCGAAAGTCTATGTGGACTCGCGGTTAACCGACTTTTAAAAAATATTTTTCTTAAAAAAATTATGTAATTATATATATATATATATATATATATATATATATAATATGAATAATAAGTGAAACATTTGGGTCTTTGATGTTATTTTACTTCCTTACTATACAACACCAAGTAATCTCGGTCACTCACTTCCAATCCCATCTCCTCTCAATTCTTAATTTCACACTCACTGAAAAAGGAACAGCGAAAAATAATTTCATTAATTAATGTTTGATCTTGCACAACAATTTCTATGTTTAGGAACTTTTTTTTTTATTAATGTTTTAATTATTGGAGTTTATGGTTAAAATATTATTTTAATTAATAATTAAGAGTATGGTTTGTAATTTTATATTTTTATTTGACATTTGGATCTATAGTCTATTTATTTGAGGTTTCAAATATTATAAATTTAGCAAAATTATAATGTCTATTTCGTAAATGGTTAACCGACCGATTAATGGTTAACCGAATTTAATGGACAGTGTATGGTTAGTAAATTAAAAAAACTGTTCAAACCATTAATCATTTGTAAAAGTCCATATGAACCGGTCAATCGACCATGTGCACCCCTAGTGAAGTTTTATGGCTTATTAATTAACTTACGTTGTTTTTTTTTGTCTAAAAAATTTGTCTCCTCTATATTTTCTATATAAAGTATTGAGTTAAGTTTTGATGATGAAAAAAATTGACATTTTAAAATAATAAGCTTTATAAGTTAAAATATTTTTATATATTGCAAAAGCTCTTTATAACATTTTAAATGCTTGGTTTATGAGTTGAGAATCAACTCTCTTGGACATTCCATATTAATAACATAAGTAACATATATATATATATATATATATATATATATATATATATATATATATATATATATATATATATATATATATATATATATGTTGAGTTAAGTTTTGATGATCACAAAAATTGACATTTTAAAATAATAAGCTTTATAAGTTAAAATATTTTTATATATTGTAAAATCTCTTTATAACATTTTAAATGCTTGGTTTATGAGTTGAGAATCAACTCTCTTGGGCATTCCATATTAATAACATAAATACCATATATATATATATATATATATATATATATATATATATATATATATATATATAAGAGCTTATGACATAAAAGAATTGGTAATCCATATTTTCTAAACCCATAAATGGCTTATGACTTGAAAGTTTTTATATATTTCGGCCATATATATATAAATGGCTTATGACCCAATGTTAGCTTATGTCTTGAAAGATTTAAAGATCTTTTCGGCATATATATATATTTATATAGTTGACCCTATATTTGATTATAAGGTGACATAGTTTTGAGATCATATACATATTGTGAGCGGACGACGTTTTCGACGGAAAGCGGACTCTTTCAGTAGGAGCCTCAAGATCGGGCAACCCTCCCTCGAGTGGGGTTTTTATGATGAAAATTCATTTTCAGAAAATTAGATTAATTCATAAAAGAACCGATACCTAAGTCTCGATAAATAGTGTAGGAGTCGCCACCCGGCTCAGCTCAACCGGGAAATTTTAGTGTAGCTGAACCAGACGAAAGGCCACTACACTATCCAGAGATCTAGGTCCGGACAATTCCCCTATTTCGTGTCTAATCAAAATAAAATTCGGCCAATATTCATAGATGGTATTTCATAATTCTAAAGTCCATTTTTATTAAATAAAAAGCATGTAGCGTACACACAGGTCAAAATAAAACAATAGATAAATATTTTATTACAACCCAATTGAAGAAAAAATAAAAAACTCACAACCACACCATACAAGCGCCTAAAATACACGATAATCTAAAAAATTTACAACCGCCTAAAATACACGGATTAGTCTATTAATTACATCAAAATGAAAAATAAAATAATTTAAAAGCTGCAAAACAAAGTGTTAGCACAGTTTACGGCACACCACAAATAGGACTCAAACATGACAGAATTGGGAAATTAGAAATTGGGAACATGCATTTAGTGGGGGGTAATCAGGTCAGCTTGGCTAGCTAGCCCGATTAGACCTGGAAAACATTTTGAAACGTTCCTGTATTTTGGTTTTGTGAGAAAATCATTTTGAAAACATTTTATTTTCCGGTTTATTTTAATTTAACATGTGAGGAGGGTCGGTTTTCGGGAGAATCTGGTCTCCGTCGTTGTATTTTTCTAAATGCAATTATACTGAAAATTAAATCTAAGGTCGTGAATACACACAACAAAATTCATTTTTGATGATTTTCTGATTTTTAGGATTTTTAGGAATTTTTTATGGATTATTCTGGAAATTCTGCCCTAAGACGGAAGTTACAGTCGTGCGACTGTAATTTTCCTAATTGCAGAAAATCGCCAAAATTTTATTCAAATAAAACTAAAGGCAGCGGGGATCCAAGAACACTCGTACGACTGTAATTACAGTTGTGTGACTGTTCTTCAGCACATGAACAGTCGTATGGCTATTCTTGATTTCTAGAAACAGCAAGCCCGAAAATTGGGTTTTTATACACAAAAACACACCAAATCACCCAGAAAAAGCAAGAAAATGGAGGTTTGAAGTAAATTTACCTTTGTGGCGCTGATCCACTGTAGGATTGACCACTGGAAATGCCCCAATCACCGTCAAATTGCTTCTTTTTCCTTATGTTTTGAGGTTTCAAGAGTTGTCCAAATGCTCCCAAAATGTCACAGATTTAATAGGCTTAAGGTCTGAAATTGATTGAGTTTTAAGTGTCAAGTTATTAACCTATGATTTCTAACAAGTTTTAACTTTAACACTTAAGAATCAAAAGAAAAAGAGGAGAAAAAGAACTTGAGTTTTGGGAGTTTCCTTTTCCTCTCCTTTTCCTCTCCTTTTTCTCTCTTTTCTCTATCAATTTTTTTTCTAAACTTGTTAAAACTCAGAGACAAAAAGTCCCCCCTTTTTCCTCTCTTCCCTCTCTTATTTTCTGGTTTTCTTGCTGCCAATTTTGGGCATTAATTGCCCATTCCATCAATCCAAAATCTTTTATTTCACAGGTATGGGCTGCTGTACCTGCTCCGCTAATACAGTCGTACGACTGTAATACAGCCCTATGACTGTAATTACAGTCATGGTATTTTTTTAAGTCCGGAAAATTCCGGCGCTTACACATATGTTGACTTTATATTTGACCATGGGATGAAAAGGCCTTTGAGAACAATTTCGGCAACTTATGTACACATATATTGATCTCTTTTTTTATTATGGGGTGAGTCACTTTTGATATCATTTCATTTTTACTTATGAGGTGATACACTTGAAGAACAAAATCGGCCACAATATGAACTCATGTGATGAAAAAGATTTGAGATCTCTCTAAGTACCACATGAAACATTATAACCTAAGTTTGCAACCTGAGCTAAGAAAGTATTTATCTTGAGATCACATGTGAATCTATAGTCAAACTTTATCTCAAGACAAAAGACCAACCTATATCTTATCTTTCTTTAAACTATGGTTTGAAACTAAGGTTACACATGCTTCTCTCTTTTTCATATTTTATCACATGTCTTTTATATGAAAGGAACTCACCTATACTTTGCTTTATGGCCTTCTTAAGATATGTATCAAAAGTGCAAACGGCCATAAAACATGTGATATCTGTGAGCGGACGACCTTTTTTAAAAGTAATTTGGGAACGCTATGAAGCGAACCGGGGAAAACGTTTTCGTTTATGTTTTGATTTTTGGTGGAAAACAGGTTTTGTTTATCTTGAATTAGGAAAACCATAGATTTGATTTGAGAACTCCTTTGTAGAAATTTTTTTTCCGTTTTTTAACTTAAAGAACTCAAAACTTAAATTCCGAGATCAGTGACAGAGTCACCACCCGGATCAGCTCATCCGGGAATTATGGTACAACTCCCTACCGAGGACAGACTACTGTACTTAATCCAGAGATTTAGGGTTCGGGCAAGTGACTTACTTTAACCTCTAGCTTGCTTTCACTTTACAGTTTGTATTACCATATTTAATTTGCTTTATTATCTTTTTCTAACTCCAATTTGTTTATTTTAAATCCGCCGATGCTAAAGCAAAATGCATAAAATAAATTACAAAAAAATAAATCATACATCCTAAAATATACAAAAAACAATAGATGCCGATTATACAACCCAATCGAATAAAAAATAAAAATTCTCGTCCTCACTTTACAATTGTCTATGTACACGAGGATCTAAAAAATTACAACCGCCTAATTTACACGATATTAATCTATTAATTACAATAAAAATGATAAAAATAAAATAAATGCTGCAAATCAAATTGGTTAGCACAGTTTATATTGCACACCCAGATAGGACTCAAATAGGACAGAATTGGGAATTTAGGAAACGGGCGCATGCATTTAGGGAGTAACCGGATCGATCTGACTGGTCGGACCGGTTAGACCTGGAAAACGTTTTTGAAACGCCCTGTAATTTTTGTGCTGAAAAATCATTTTTGGAAAACAATTGACTCGATTACATGCAAATTTTCATTTTTGTGGGTCTGTTATCCCGGAATCCAGGGTTTCATTCGTGCGGGTTCCTAAATACACAATCCATCTAGGGTCCAAAATGCAATAAACACACCAAAAACATTTGTGAAAATATCGTTTTGCTCATTTTCAATATTTTCCGGGGATTTTATAGGGTTCGGGGGGTCCGCTAATGCTGGGCTACAAACCTGATTCGGATAAACTAACCCTGAAACTCATAAAATAAAACACCAAAAAAACTGAAAACCCTAATATCCATACGTATAGAAATCCTAAAACCAAAATTTTATAACATACGGATGGATTTGGGCCGAAAATGATCACAACAGAATGCGCAAAATGGAAAACGGACTGTTTTCGGCCGATCGGGATGATTCAAAAATCTGTCTCCATAGAACAGAGCCGGCCGGCTCTGTTCCTCATGAACACAGCTGTGTGGCTATGTTCATGAAGAACACAGCCGCCCGACTCTATTCGGGCAATTCGGTTTCCGAAAGTTGCAAAAACGAAGAAAACGCACAGAAAAGACAATGCAAACAGGTTTAAGGCCTCTCATAGTTTACCTTGGTGTTGTTTTGATGCTTTGAAAGTCAAGAAATGAATTGAAAGCTTGGAATGTGTCTTGGAAACTCAACCGGCCGAAAACGCCAATGATCCAAAACAACCCAAAACGAATCCGAAGCGATTCCCAATCAATGAGCAAAGGTTAAGCGACTTGTGTTTAATGTTTTGAAGATTGATTTTAGGCTTTAGTTTGGATATTTTTGGGTTCTCCTTTGGTTACTTTGTCTCGGTTCTCCTTCTCTTTTCTCTCTGTTCCTTTGTTTTCTCTCTATTTCTTTGGAAAATGTTTTCTGCCTAAGGTTGCAAAAATCTTCCCCCCCCCCTTTCTTTTGATTTGATTTTTTCCTTTTTTTACTCCCCTCTCACATATCATTTCGAACATTAAATGGCCGCTTGACTTTCTGATTTTGCCCAAAATCCTTTCTGCCGAGCCAAGTTGTTATGCTTTGTAGAGCAACTTGGCTCACCCACTAGAGCCGGGGCAAAATTTCGAAAATCAGACGCGCACCCTAAAACCTAGAAACCACTCGAGAGACCTCTTCGGGGATTTCGGATTGCAGATAGCTTGGTTTTCAAGACGTTTGAGAAACTCCAAGCAACATTCTGTCGTTTTCAAGTCCGGTTCGTGTTTGTCCGTTCGACAGGTAACACAGGAATTCTCATCATAGAGGTCGGGAAAACCTGGCGCTTACAATATCAACGGCTATATTCCTTTCTTATGTTTATCACTTGAGAACTTAAACTCATTCTCCTTCATAAGGTGAAACAAACAGCATATACTTGAAGACAACGGCTATTATCTTTAAAAGGGATGTATCTAACGGCTACAATCTCCATTGGTTTATAAAAAGGATATTGTTTGAAGGTGTGGAAGACAATTCAAAAAACATTCACACTTTAAGCATTCAACTAATAGTCTTCTATATTCCCAAAGAAAGCAAAGAGAGAAGGAGAAATATTGTTTCATTCAAATATTCACATTTTCGGGAATTGTATTTTCACACAAGGTTGTGTAAGGGGGTTTAACTTTGTTGGTGGTGTGATCAACAAAGGCTGTAAAAGTTTGGTGCTTGAGCTTCGAAAAAACATCGGTAGAGTTTGTTACTTAAGTTCGAAAAAGTAACGGTATAGGTTTGATACCGAGGCTGAAAAATTATTGAGTTTGTTACTTGAACTCGGAAAAAGTAACATAGGCTTGTTTCCTGCCCGTAAAGGAAACATTAGTGGAAATCTCAAGCGGTTGGCTTGGGGACTGGATGTAGACTGGTTGGGTCGAACCAGGATAAAATTTTACGTCTACATTTTTCTATCTCTACTCTCTTATCATTTTATGCAATTTAATTTCTTGAAATTTAAATTAATTGTTTTAGTATTTAAAGTTATTTTTACCAAGGCAATTTTATATTCACTAGTTTTATTATAGTTTTTAATTCCGCATTTTTAATAAAACTTGTTTTTGAAAAAGAAACTTGTGTTTTTATATATGGTTTTTTTTAAGAGAGTCTGCAAATTTTTATTTGTCCTACAGTAATATTCACCTCCCTCTAATACTGTAACTAGCCATTTGGGACCGTCATAAAGATTCATTACTTCATTACTTCATTTTGGTTGCCGAAAGCCGAAATGTAAGGGATGCATGTCGTGATTAATTGATATAATTACGATAAATTTAAGAGTGTTTAATGTGTTAAAGATAAAATTTTCAGTTTGATTATAGTGTATTATTTAATAGTCTTTGGGATATTTATGTAACTAACCCAACAAAATCTGATACGGCCCAAAATTTCTTTAAGATGAAGCCCAACTGAAAATGATAAACGGCCCACCCGTTTTGCCGCTCCAAGTTCAAGATTTTCTTAAACACAACCGGTGGCGCGTGTTGCCTCCTCAACCTCTCTCGTCCCTTCAAGGAACTAGACATGACGAGCGCCATGGGACCTCCGCCTCCTAGAAACCTCAACCCCTCCGCCGCCGACGTCTCCACCGCAGCCGAAACAGAAACAGAGCCTATTACGCTAAATGAACCTCAAGACTCTTCAACAGAAGCTAAAGCCCCAATGGGACCACCTCCATCACCGGTCGCCACCAATGCTAACATTACCGATTCTGAAACTGTCGAAAAGCCGATATCGAACTCGGCCGGTTCCAATTCAACTCGGAATTCGGTGCCCTACACGATTCCTGATTGGAGTAGCCCCCCTTGTCACAAGTTCTATCTTGAAGTTCTCAAAGATGGCTCTATTATCGATCAATTGGATACGTCAGTGATTTGATCATTGTTTTCTTTTATTAATTTTTGATGCTACTTGTGTGAATCTCTAATTCCGCCCAATGAAGGTTAAGTGATTCTCAGATTGTCGTTTCTGTTTTGATAATTGTGGCAGCTTTGAGAAAGGAGCTTATATGTTTGGCCGGGTAGATATTTGCGACTTTGTTCTTGAGCACCCGACCATTTCTCGCTTCCATGCTGGTAATTGCTTCTTATATTTACTAGTACTATTTTTCTGAAAATAATCTGTTGTTGCATCTTCATCTAGTTGATTACTAATGCAGTACTATTATCTTTTTATGCGGAACTTCAGTTCGAGTTACATCGTTGTTTATGTATATATTTAATTGTGATCTACTTCAAAAAGTAAGATGAAATGATCCTGTGAAATTTGCAGTTTACTGTCAATATGTCATTGTTCATTTCATTTTAATCTCCACATGGAATTGATTAATACTCTCAAATTTAAAATTCTAATGGATCTTTGAAGGCTTGTTTACAATATTCTCGGTGAAATTAGTGGCATGAACGTTTTTTTTTTTTTTTTTTCAAAATACTAGTTCTGTATATGTTAATATTCGATATGGGGATTAATTTGATCATCTTATATCTGAACTATCTATGTTATTTGCAAAGATGAATTTGACTGTCTTGAGCGGCACTTGTATGATCATCTTGATGATGGTTGATTGATCTTTTCTCCTTCATAAATTCTATCTGAAGCACAATGGTAGATTAAAAGCTGTTATTTGTTGGGAGTTCAAGCATGTAGCGTGAAAATGTACTACATGAAGGGTTGCTTGCAATGTGCTATAACTAGTTATCTCTGGTTATCAGTTCTCCAGTTCAAAAGAAATGGAGATGCCTATCTTTACGACCTTAACAGTACACATGGTACCTCCATCAACAAGCGTCAGGTATTAGCACTTAATTGTCTTTTTTAATTATCATTCATTATTCGGATTGAAATGTTAAACTTAATGCTTTCATTTTAATAAATGCATATTCAAATTAGTGGTGTTAACCCCACCTATGACTGCTAATATTCCTGTCATATAAATAACCAAAAATAAATTGTGGAAAATTTGATGTTTCCCAAATTGATCACCCTTAGCATTTTTGGTATACAAATTTAAGTTTAAAGGCTAATACATATCACAATATTCTACATAATGCTGTCTTATGTTTGAACTCCTTCAAAATTGGGAGTTGTCTCATAAAAAGAATATAAAGAAGTCTTTAAGAAGCCTCCAATCTTTCAAGTTTTTGGGTTTGAGCCTGCAACTCATAGCTGCAGCTTCAGTTCTATTAAGCTCTATAGTAAGATGCATTCGGCCTTTAATTACAAGTACACATGGTTCTGGGTCCTAACACTAAATCATAAGAAGTTTATTAATCCCTTTGGTGACCAATTTACTTGTAAAGTGATGAAAAATGCATTTTTCTTGTTCCTATCAGAAATAAAAGCTCTTATTTAAGTCCCTTATGTGAAAATGAACTTCAGAGTTCAGACTCGGTCATTAAATTAAGACTTTGTGTTGGGATCTTAATAATGGACACATTAGCAGGAAATCAATAAACTGGTGGGTTTAACAGAAATTAATGTTTCAATTAGAGATTTCAAGAATGAAAGATCAGGGAGTTCTTCTGAATTGGGATCTATCGTTCTGACTATCCTATAAGGAGATTAATAGGTCTTGCTTCAGTGAATAAATATAGCATAGCTGTAGCTCTCAATTATTGATTTTCCAATTAACAGAAGATAAACAAAGTTTTTGCTAGACTGCACTTGTCTGTTCATGTTGTAATGGTAGTTCTTTTACAAAATAGTCAGCTCTCAACTAAGTGTTTTTAACTCATTTGCTGATTCTGTTTATCAGGTGGAGAAACATGTGTATGTGGAATTACATGTTGGTGATGTTATTCGTTTTGGCCAGTGAGTATATTTTTACCTTTTCTTCTAACTTCCCTTTTTTCTGATCAATAAAATTAATATATCACTGATATAAGGCATGAAAAAAGAGTTGCTACAATTTGTACAGAGCTGCACTGTAGCATCAGCTACATCCTCAAAAGCTATTTCCGAAGTTTATAAAAGCAATGTGATGACAACTTGAAGATCATCCAAAGATGAGGAGTGTGTAAATACATAACTCATCTTGAACTTATCCAATGATCTACTATCCTCTTTTCTCAAAAGTTCATGAATCTATGTAATGACTGTCCATGCAATCATTAAATTCTGTATCTGCATTCTTTGCATAGAATTGTTGATCCCAATGTTACATCCATGCATTGATCATTCCCTGGGGTTATTTTCCAGTCATACTACATTCTTGTTTCTCTTGAAAACATAACTGATGCAATTCTTCTCGTCAAACATAAGATGATAGACTTTTGAAGGCAATTTCTTTTTTCCATAAAGTGTTTCAAGAATTGTTTTTTCCTTTCACTCTTTTGCAGAAAAGATATTCCTTCCACTTGCATATGCCATTGTTAGAATTTTAAGTACCATAATTTTGAGATAAGCTCAAAGGGAGAATATACTGTTTAACATATGCAAGGCAAGAATTTTTCACCAGTACATAAGTTCAAAATTGACAAATATTGGAGGGAACCGGAAAAAGTGGAAAATATTGTGATTTTGACTGTGCTAGGGTAGGATTAGATTCAAGTACAGATTGATCAACATTTCTGTTTTCCTTGCACAGCTCATCGCGGTTGTACATTTTCCAAGGACCACCTGAATTGATGCCACAGGTAAGTTTGTTGTCACCATTCTCGGACAATTAACTGAGCAATTGTTTTGCATCAGGAAATTTGTTTGTTTGTTTTAGTTAAAATAATTATTTTTTTAGTTTTCATTGTAAATTTTTGTAGAAAATTCCCATGGTTATGAAGTATTCAAATGAAAGAAATTTACCAAAGTCAAACATAAAAGAGAAAGAAAAGGATGATGGTTTTCTAGTTTCCAATATGCAACAAACAAATTACAATTACAGATGAGAACATGCTATTGTATGTTCTAGATCCAGTATTCCATGTATTTGTGTAGCTCTATTCAAATTCCCTAAATATGATTGTGTCTTGCTTACATGGTTTTGATGCATCAAGTGCTATAATCTGCCGCATGGGTAAATGATATAGGAAACTGACTTGAAGGCTCTCAGAGAAGCTAAGATCCGGCAAGAGATGTTTGATCGAGAAGCTTCACTTCATCGAGCAAGAAGAGAGGCTTCCCTTGCTGATGGTATCTCATGGGGCATGGGAGAAGATGCTATTGAAGAAGAGGAGGTTGGTGATAGATAATAATATAGGTCTAAATATGTTAGAGAAACATCATATACAGTTGCTAACCATCTTCCATTTTAATATCGATGTTGGTTGCTTTGTAATTCAAAACCAGGCAACTTCCCTTTGATTGCTACATGTAGCAACAATTTTTTTTTACATGTAGGATCACATGATATTTTATGAGTTCTTTTTTATTTGCAATATCTAGGATGATGGCGACGAAATTACGTGGCAAACTTATAAAGGTCAACTTACAGAGAAGCAGGAAAAAACCCGTGAAAAAATAATCAAACGAAATGAAAAGGTGAGTGATGTTCATTTTTCATTGCTTCCTCTTTAGGAATCTCATATCTAGTAGAGTGTTAACTTTCCTTTTAAAGATATGCTAAACCACTTAATCCTTATGATACATATGATTTGAGCATATCTTCACAATTTTATTTGTTTGCTCTATTTCAACTCCCTCCCCCTTTTGCATTGCACTTATTCTGGAAGTCAGATGAACTGACCTGTCTGACAGATGTTGTACTTGTTAACTGTCAGTGTACTTTTGCTTGACGGAAGCGAAAAAAAGGTCTCACTATAATTCTACAGCTTAATGCTATTGAATTCTGTGAAATGATAGGTTCTAGTACTTTTACTGTCATGTGTTTTTTATGTTTTTCTTTACCTTTGTTTGCCTTTGAATTCAGTTCCTCAGGTTTTAGCAGTTTGAGACTTTAAAGAAATTAAGGATTTGGAATACTTTTTTCATTTGGTTTCTGTATGGCTTTTTCTATGAAGGAGAATATTGAATGGACAAAATTACGTTCATTTACTTTAGGCTGATCATATATAATTGGAGTTAGTGAAATTTCCTCTGTTTGGTATCAAAGCATCAGTTCACAATGCATTAAACAATAGGTATTTTTCTCTTTTGTACTTTTCCCTAAATAATACATAGCGGTAATTGCAACCATGGTTTTCAGACCCGGACCGGTCATCGAACCGGTGAAGGGATGGATTCATGGATTTTGGATTAAACCGGAATAAACCGGAATCGAACCGGATTTAATAAATATATTAAAATATTAAAATATTTTTATTTTTATATTTATAATTTATGAAAATTTGAATATTTTTATTATAATTCTTTAAGTTTAAGCATTTCAAACACAATATACTAATTAAAAAACTCAATTTATGAAATATAGTTTTTATAGTTACAATTAAATGTCAATTTAATTTAAAATAATTTAAAAATACAAACTATATTTTATGTTAATTAAAAACACCTCAAAATAATAACTTAAATTTTATATTTAAATAATTTTTTTTTAAAAAAAAAAGTCTGTTGAACCGGAAAACCGGTCTGGTTCACGGTTTCCGGTTCGACCGGCCGTTGACCGGTTGTTGATCAAAGTGAAAACCGGATAGAAACCGACCAGTCTGACCTCCGGTTCCGGTCGAACCCGGTCCGACCGGCCGGTTCGGTCCGGTTTTCACAACTATGATTGCAACTAACTTCCTTGCTATACAGTAACTGTTTATGTAGCTTTTTATTACATAGAAATAGACTTAAGACATAAAGGTTAAGACTAAACCATTTACCAGTCAATGAGTTTTCTCTGCTGCCCAATGAGTTTAACGTTTGTACACTTGAATGGGCCTATGCATAACTTTAACATGTTTGCACGGAAAGCTTGCGACTTATTTGACAGTTAATAGTCCAGCATAAGGTCAATGACTTGAATTCATTGGCGAGAAATGAACTACTAGAGAGTATAAACTTATCATATAGCTTGTAGAATTTTATTTTAGATAAAAGGTTCTATTGTTAAAAGGTGTCGAGGTAAAACAGAACTGAATATATACAAAGCAATGCTATTCAATTTTGCTGCAAGCAACAATGTTTATGGCTTCTGATATAATAATCTTTGAGGAGACATATATTGCTTGTTTCACTTTGCTAATATCACTGCTAATGTGCTATGCAACAAACTTGGCTTTAGATTGCACATATGAAGAGGGAGATAGATGCTATTCGTGCTAAAGACATTGCTCAGGGAGGATTGACGCAAGGACAGCAAACCCAGATTGCACGTAATGAGCAAAGAATGACAGAGGTAAAAGCTGCTGACCCATTCTCTCAAGTGTTGTCTGACGGTTGTAGTTTGTCTTTTTGGAGCAGAAAACTCTTAATTTCTCCCTACATCCATGTTATTTGTTCATATCTTCTAACAGATCTTAGAGGAACTGGAAAACTTGGAAGAGACATTAAATGAAAGTATCCGGGAAAGTATAGGCGCGCGTGGTGGAAGGAGATCCAGCAGTATGAAAAAGGGGATAGCAGAAGATGATGAAGATTTTATGAGGTGCTTTACCTTTGCAGAATTCCTTTTGAAATGGAATGTCATGATTTCATCCCTTCATGTTCTGAATCATCTACAGCTTTTCCAATCATGAGTTACATTATTGTTCAATTCTATATTCAATGAGTTTCTAGTAATTGTCTTTTCCTTCCCTATTTTGATTATGAACATTTAGTCGATAGTTAATCTTTTGTCTTTTCATTCCTTTCAGTGATGATGATGAATTTTATGACCGGACAAAAAAGCCTTCAGCGCAAAAAGGTAGTGAAAATCAATCAATTGAAACTGCTGATACCCTTCTTGATAAGAGAGATGCCATTATGAAAGAAATGGAAGATAAAAAGAAGTTGATTTTGATGGAGAAGAATAAGGTGGAATCTGTAAGTACTGAAGGAAATGAAGTTGGAGACGCCCTTGATGCTTTCATGTCAGGGCTGTCATCTCAACTAGGTAAGGAATCACATCATAGGAATTTTGAAATCATTACATTTGTATATTTGAAAAGCAATTTACCTTATATCCTCCCTTGCTAATTTCATATACTGCTTTTCAGTGCTTGATACAACTACAAAACTTGAAAAAGAGTTGTCTGCTCTCCAACATGAACTGGATAGGGTCCTCTTCCTATTAAGAATTGCTGACCCATCCGGAGAAGCTGCTAAGAAAAGAGAATCAAGAGTACAAGAGCCGAAACCTGATACAGCTGAAAAACCTGCTGCTGCTACTACCAAAAGGCAACCTAATGTGAAGCAAAAGAAAGTGAAGGGAGTAGTGAAAGCAACAGATATTGCCTCTGAGAAGAAAGAGAAAACTCCAGATTCTGGGGTTTCTCCTGTTGAATCAGTGAAAAATCCAGAAGCTGACAAGACAATCGTTGATGCACCTGAGGCTGCACCCCCTGTGTATACTGTTACAAAACCTCAATGGCTTGGTGCAGTTCATAATGAGGAACCCAAGGAGAACAAAGAAGAATTAATTATGAATGCAGATGAGACTGACGAGTTTGTTGATTATAAAGACAGACAAAAAATCATGCTTAATGATGATGGACTTGGTAAGGTGGATTCTGGCATTGAAAATGCTGCTCCGGGGTTGATAATAAGGAAACAGAGGAAACCTGAAGGAGCTGTGACTAACAATAATAATGCCACTGAAAAATCTACAGCAACGCCTGTAGAACCCATAGCAGCAGAAGATGCTGTAGCATTACTATTGAAACATAAAAGAGGATATCATGCGGAAGATGATGAACACCAACCACAAGATACAGGCGCTAGTCAACAGGCTAATAAGGATAATAAAAGACCAAAAAGGGTGCTTGGTCCAGAGAAACCATCATTTGTTAATAGCAATTCAGAGTATGAATCTTGGGTGCCTCCTGAAGGTAATTGATCTCTTTCACCAGAAAAAACTTGGTTTTGGCAAACAATTGCAGCTGAATGCATAGTGAGAGTATTACCTTCTGCAGCTACTGCTTTTTATTATTTGTTTTGATTTTGATGTTTCCATGCAGGACAATCTGGTGATGGTCGGACTTCCCTAAATGATAGATTCGGGTATTGAGTGTTTTGGACCTCTACCCTGTTGAAAGCAAGATGTTTACACTAGATGTTAGTTTGTGTCGGCCAGTTTTCGAAACATCCTGCAAAACTATGGCTTCTTTTGGCCCAAGTGTTCGAAGAGAATAGAGACTTGGTCTAATACTAACGTGTCATTGATCATCTGACGAATTTAACATTGCTCAGCGTCTAAGTTGGGATGTTTTTCCAGGGGGAGGGAAATGCCAAGATATGTATACACTTTGTTGTATTTAGAGAATCGTTAAGCATTTTATACGCACAGATGTACAAAATATGAAAACAATTTTCTTTGTTCTTTTCTGTTCTGTTCTTTTCTTTTTTTCTTTAAAAAAAAAAAAAAAAAAAACTACCCTTCTTGGCTCCAAGATGTTAAAGCTGTAGTTGAACTGCCCTTTGCTCATCATCTAATCTAGCTGAATAATTATGCTCTCGATGCAGCAAAATAGGCGAAAAGATTGAACTTTTATGCAAAATAGTTGAACTACCCTTTGCTCATCATCAAATTAACTCTTGTGATCAAAATTGACTCTTATATTCTGGCACATATTTAGACGGGGGACTTTTTACAGAGTTAAGCTGAGAATGAAATAAATTAAATTCATAATACTATGTACACCTCTAAAAACAAAATTTGGTTTAACTTTTTCAAAATCACAAATATACACTGGTTTAATTTGATGTTAAGGTCTAATAAAATTTGACGCCAGTAAAAATAAAACATGCTGGTGTAGAAAAGGAAAGACACGACTTAGAAAAGTGAAAACAGTATTATAAATATTTATCGGAAATTATAAAAATGTTTTAAATTGTCATTCAAATTGCTCTAATTCTAGTATATTTAATTGCTGTATTCTTAACTTTTTTGTAAGATCTAACACTTAATTGTCGATCTCAAAACATGTTTTATATTTAATTTTTGTACTTCAACTTTTCGCAAAATCCAATCCCTAAATTTAGAAGTGAACGAATGTCAATACGGTTTTCGAACCAACTAATCTTAAACTTAACTAAATTTATCAATATTCAAAAAATTGAATCAAACTGCCGATTAAGAGAATTCAGTTTGTTCAAACTAAACTGACTTCATTAGTTTGTTTCAGCTCGGGTTTAGTAAAATCAAATTTTTAAATATCATTATTCTTTCTAGGCTAGTTCTTTCTGATTTAATTAATTTACACAAGTGAAATGTTATTATTTATTTCAAATATCACTTTTTCATCTAAAATATTTTCTACTGTAATTAATTTGAAAACAGATGTGCATCAATAAATAAAATGAGAAAGTCTATTTTTCTAAATAAAAATTAATTATTACATTACCAAAACAAAACCAATGGAGGAGCTCTGACAACTAAAGATTTTAAGCGTAAAATTTTTTTTTTTTCTGGGCATGACTGGTGGTTAATAGAATTTGTTTAGGTAATTAGAAGTACAAAAGATTTGAGTGGAAACAGAAAAAGCTAATAAATAAATATTGGCAATGAATTAAAACAGATAAATAAAAGGATTACGAAAAACATTTTACAAATCGAAATTTATGCGGATGGACTAACCGTCACATATGGCAGGATGCCGGCAGTACACAGGAATTTTTACTGTATCCAACTCCGTATAATTAATTAATTAATAATTATTTAAATAAAATTTTGATTCTAAAATAAAAAACCTAGAACTTAAACAATAAACCTTTAGATGTTAATTTATAAACTATAGAATCTAAATATATTACGTGGCGTTATTTTATAAACTTAAACACACGAAATGGGATTGCATGCCGAACGCATTATAAAATTTTTCTGTGGTGGGAGGTTTAGCATTTTTTGAAAGTAACAATATCAGACGTGCAATTGAAATACAGTTCTATAAATTATATGAAGCACAGGACCGAATTTTTCCCTGCCTTCCAAAAATAGGACTGAAATGTTGTAACAAGTTCTGCTCAACTCTCAACTAGTTAGTTCCTTTCTCATGGCTCCTCTTCTTTACTGTACAGTCTGTTTAAAAGAGAAGTGCTCCAAAAACTACCATAAGAAATTAAAATGTTAATCTATCCATCTTTACATTTATTTAGGAATATACAGAACAGGGGCATACAGATGATAAGGAATCTCGATCAAATACAGAGTGATCTCTGTTGTATCGACGCATAATGCCACTGCATTTTACCACCTGAAGGGCTATAAAATGTCAGCTATTCTTATTATAGCCAAAGCATACCAAATCTCAACTGCGCAGAGGAAACAGATTCCTTGACATGGAGTTACGTGCTGCAGCATGTTAGCACCTCTTAATCTTCAATGATTCATATATTTCTGATTCAGCTCAACAGATGCTTATACCTGTTATTGAGAACGGTATGGTTGCAGATCCAGAATTCCAACTTGCTATACAATTTCATTACAGGCTCTAGACCAATGACCAACAGAAGTGGAGATTGTAGATGATTGAGATTCGCATTATATATATATATATATGATATATACAGGCAATTCTCAGCTCAGTCTCTTCCACTCCATGGTGGACTCCCCTAATCATGCCCACATGTGGAAACAAGCTTGTACTTACAGAGATAGAAACAATACGATCAGTTGAAGAAATATGGTGAATGTAACACATTATGCAGATCAAGGTCTCCTCGTTCAGGTAGCGGAGGGAAAGGCAATGAAGGGAATGATTGCTCAAAGTTCTCAAGTAACTGTCACAAAACAAAAAGAACATAATTACATAATGAGATAAAGCGAATGTAGAATGAAAAAAAAGATTTGTAGCTTCACACTGATATAAAAATTATATCCCAGACTACAGCTGAATTAAGATTCATGATGGTTGCAACCTAATAAACTTCAACTGGTGTTGGTTTGAAAGAGTTACAAAATTTTTTGTATTTTCATCTTTTCCTAATCTACCAACACAAAGCAGGCATGATTCCTTAAGGTGTGCTCATTATCAAACATGAAGTGCTAATCGAACAGTTTCAAGGAAGTTATATAAAACAAAAGTGAAACTATTAAATAAAACTTCAAATTGAGCTTTATCTTGCGCAATTACAACTCCTAATCTTCATCAAGGAAATTTCAGTTATTCTGTCACACTTACATTTTCCAATATTGGCTTTTCATAAAGCTCAACAAACTTTTCGCGGAGTATCCTGTTCATTTCATCCACATCGCATGCGTGCGTCCAATATGAATCATGAACTCCTGTATTTGATACATGAACAAACAATTATAAAAAAGAAAAAATTACGAATAAGAAACCAAACGAAAGCAATAATGAAGGACCTGCAAAGTTTAAGCCTGCCTTTTTACAAGCAATTGCAGTCATCATCATATGAGAACCATCAAGGGAGTGAACAAAATTTGGTGGGAAAGCTGTTCTCTGTCTCTTGACAACAACCTACAACCATAAGGCATCAAATTTGAGATTTCAATATAATATACACTTTTGAAACAACTATTTCACATTGTAATTTGACAAAGTGGGAAGACTGTGATCTATCAAAAACTGAATGCATTTGTCTCCAGGAATAAACACTCAAAGCATGCCTCTGATTTATTATCCAGTTAACGCCAGTTGCAAGTAGAGTGAGAGCGGTGCATGTGAGCATGTGACCAAAGACAAGTCAGATGCTTCCAAGTTTACAGGATCCTCAACTCTGCACTCTACCATCCTCTTCCCTCACCAACATGAGAGAACAAAAAGGAAAAAACCATCTAGCTAAAATATATGCCCTCTAAAGTTTATGAAGCACTTAGAATCTTCTCTGGGCTTAGCAACAAAGTAAATGACCAGTTCCGAATGGCAAGCAAATTGCTCCCTTTACAACCTTTTCATTCAGAATTCTCAGGTCACCGTGTGCTATGGATAGTAGACAATGCTACAGCAAGCTAGCAAATGATATAAGATGAAGTAATACTCTAGTAGAAGAAAGAAATCACAGGTCCCTACCTTGTCTGTTTCTCTTTGCAGCGTCAAAATCTGAAGAGATGTTTTGATCTGCAATGTTACAAGTAGCATCCATATAAATTGAATCAGCCTTGTAATTCACTTCAAGTCCAAACAAATTAAATACTCTTGAGAGAATATAAATTTAAGAGAACTCACAAGATGCCTTCCTAGTTTTCGGTAAGGTTGCACAACAGGAAGTCCCAGTGGAGTCGTCCACCTCACTGGCTCATTTTCAGATGCAATAATCTAGTCATCGTTTTATTATCTAGTCAGTACTCAGTGGTCATAAAAAAAAAGGATAATAGAAACATCAAACAAATGGACTGTGTAAAAAAGGAGCACAGATATAAGATGACAGAGATATGCCTTTGCACATTCACCAAGCCAGTTCATGATACTCCGTGCAGCTTCAAACATTTCTCCTAAGGCAGTTAAAGTTACCTGCTCAAGCAACAAAATGCAATACTATCAATGATGCAATTTGATTAATACTGTGAAGAGTGAATTAATTATTACTGATCTTCCTTTTTTACCTTTGCAGCATAGCAAGAAGCACCAAAAAGCTCTGACTCTTCTGCAACAAGACCACGTTCTTTCAACCTCCTATTAATCTGATCTCTAGCACCAATGTAAGTGACACCATATACAGATGTCATCACAGTCTGCTTCACCAATTTCCTGTCTACCTGTAAGAAATCCAGCCACCAGTGTCATTAGATTTAGGCACAAGTAAATATCAAATAAGCAAACGGATGATATACACTGTGAAATGTAACTGCTTTGCCAAACACAGGCTACATCTGAAAATTACAATAAATAAACAACTTTTAAGGGAACCTGATTAATCAATGTCCTTGCATGCTTTGCATCAGCAAACACTGCAGGATCTTTCTGTGCATCCCTCCGCATGATATCAAGTACCCTACATTAAAATATTGCACTCTTATCACTATATTGTCTTGCAGACAACTTCAATCACTATCATGATCAAATAATACTACTACAAAATGAGATACTAAATTACCTAGCAGCTATTCCTGAGTAGACATCAGCAGGTTTTTCTCCAGCAACCAGATTAACAGCAGCTGCTCCTAACTGCAAGAAAGTTCCAATGATATTATAATAACCACGCCAGAGACCCACACAATTTCCAACTAAGAAAAGGTTTTAAATAACCTTTTACCACTTCAACTCAAATTATAAAGAAATGGCACCAAAGAACTAAGAGTATAGAAGCACTGATCAGGTTTTATACATGGGAAACTACCATAAGGCCAATACCTTGTCTCTTCCTAGTGCTGCGTAGTGTTGCAGGCCATTGCAGGAACCATCCTACAGAAAATTACAACCTTTCATTTCAGTACAAGGGGAGAAAAATTATTGCAGCACAAGCATAATCAAATAATTGGGCTTGGAGGAAAAAAGGGAAGAAGTGAGCAAGTGATACAGTAGTGTCTACGTTATCATCTGAAATAGGTATGATATCATAATCATATGAAATTGGGAACGAAAAGTGAAAGCCAGTTTCCTTTTTAACAGGGAAAAGAAAACATAATAAGTTTACTATTTTGTTTAAATCCAGTAGATTAGAGACCGATGAGAACTTAACTCTTGTTTGATCTTGTGCTTAATCCAACTATGTGCATTACGCTTGCTAATATGCTGACAAAAACTTCTCCCTAGTCTATGAATCTTTAACATCTATATAGTGAATTCCTTAAGGAATTGACAAGTTGACATGAATTTGATACAAAAAAAATTCCAAAAATAACCTGATGAATGGGAATATGCGAAATATATGCTTCTGGAGAGGAACTCCTAAGGCATTGAGCGATATCAATGCATACTGCCAAGCACTGAAATGGATCTTCTGCATGTAACCACCAACGTTTCCCTTCAAGAGGTCTATCTGCAGAATCAAATATATCATCCAAGTGATTCTCAGTAAATGCTATTCGGCCATCATAGGACAGCTTGTCCACACCACCAGCAAATAGATTTGCAAGATGTATCTTCAGCCAGCGTATGCCTGACTTTCCAAGAGGGCGCCCCTCGGCAAACTCCAAAATACCCCTACAGAGATCTGATCCAAGATGGTTCAAATGCGGATGCATGGGATATGCACGCCCTCGAAAGTCAAGATTGTGTGGATAATAAAAACCTTCTTCATCCTTCATTTTCCGTGCTACCTGAATCCAATGAAAAAGGTTAGCATAACCCCTAAAAAGGAAATTTAAATGGTATGGTCACTTAATGAAGAAGATCTTACAGCCAGTTTTAGTTCTGTGTCACAACGCCGGGAGTGTCTCTCCCTATTTTCTTTTTTGGCATATCTGACTTTCCATTTCCATTTCCTCAAGAGTGCTTCATCATCAGTATCTAGCTTCTCTGGTAACGGAACCTGCAAGGTGATCAAATTTTTTAGTGAATGCCAAACTCTAAAACATGCATTATAGAGCATCAAGACAAATAAAATAATGTTCACATGGTCAAGTGTTAGGAAATATTTAACTAGAAAAAAAATATATATAGTAACTCACATCACTTCGGTCCACCAAATCTCCAAGACGGCCTCCACTGTTCCATATTCTGTCGACAACATCTAGTATCCTCTTACTTATCCTCCATTTTGTACTTCCAAGCGTATTCAAAGCCTAAAAATTCATAAAAGATATGAATAGTTGCACCTTCGCTAAAAGTAGTCTAAATACACTTATCAAAAGTCAGTGCCACTGAAAGTTCAAGTTAACAAACAACATCAAATAAGCATGCAGAAAAACCAAGTATTTACAAACCTCAAAAACTGGCTGTAGTTGCTCTTGAGGAGTCCTCTTAACTGCTTCACGTTGATGTCTAGATCCATGCGTACGCATAACAAAGGATGGCAGGAAAAAATGTGCTCCTCTGTCATAACTGCAAAGGGTATGGAAAAAACCTGGTTCATAATAGAGTTCTAGGAAAGAATCCAGACATCTATCTTCACAGTTTTTTCAGTGCAAAATACTTCAAATAAAAGTCATAAAAAAAAAGAGAGTTCTGTCATAACTACTGCATTTAAAATGCTCAGACATTGTAAATGCTGGAAGCGCGTGCCTGCACCTTGCACCTGGGCTCCATGACCCCCTTGCACCTTAGTGCGCCTTGTGCCCTTATAACTATAGGCTAAAACTCTGTTTTAAGCCTTCTCTAGGTTAATAAAGTCATCTATTCTTTTCATTGTCAAAATTAAATACTCACAATCTGCTAGAATGCTAATCACAACTAAGATTTCGGATTTTCAAGAATATTTAGGCTCTTCCAGAATCATAATTGAAACTAAAATTCTACATTCCTAAACCAAATTGTATTGCTATCACATAATACTGTAAAATAAAAAGAAAATCAGCAAACTACGCAAACTCATGGTGTCAAAGTGTAACTTAAGCTACATAACACAATGGGAATCTCAGGAAGGTAAGAGGTTAAATTTCATGTTTAAATATTTAAAACAAACCTAATTGGTTTTACAAAAAGATAACCTGTATAAAAATTTTAGGAAGAAAAAGTTATATTCTACTGTTTTGCTGCTTATCTTGAAGACTACTATTTTCACCTTTTCAGTACATTTGGAAATCTAATTCTCATATGTTGGATCCAATATCAACATAAACTCCTACGCACACTAAAAGTAGCTCCATCATTAAAATAAAAAAAATCGTTTAAGAAAAAATAAGAACAAATTTCACCTAATTGAGATTTTCAAGGAAAAAAATGGCAGTCCGATGACTTCATTTTATAATCAATAAATATTTTACTAAATAAACAATGTCTGCTCTAGCCAAAGTCCAGGAAGACTTGTTTGCAACCCTGCATGTGACAGACTGACTGTAAAGTTAATCATGCATAATATAGTGACTTGATCTCATGCCAGTGACCAGTAACAACTACAAGTTGCCAAAGAGTGCTAGAGATGCATGGGGTCAGTACAGCAAAAGATATTTGTTTGTGTAGAAATATATCTGCTTTGATCATTTCCCTTAGAGTTTAGCTTAGTTGCCCTTTGACTGGAAAACATTCAGCCGAACAATTTTTATCACTCAAAAATGAGTTGATAAGAAAACGAATTCAGAGCAAAATTTTCTCCAAAAAAGAAGATAACCTAAATTAAGATAATCAACAAGACTATAAACATGAAACAGGAGAAATACCCTGTCCACTTGATTGGTGGCACCAACATTGGCATATAAGGAATCACCATGTGCCTTGCCTGCGCAGAGAAAGAAAATTTTTATGGCTCCTTGCAGAAAGGAGAAAAAGATATTCAATAACTTCAGTTGTTCCTTGGAACATCAACATATGAAGTCAGTCCATCTCTCTAGCTTCCAGAGAATAATTCATCAGCTTATAAACTAGAAATTCCTACAAACACTAGTGCAACTTAAAATCATTAAGATGGGGAGCTATAGAATAAATTCTCAATAGAGTATTGATATTATAGCATTACTAACATTTTTCTCAAGGCCTTTCAGGACTAGTGGGTCACATTGAATCACACCATATCTTCTGCTGAATTTCCTGTCCACAAAAAAGCTAATCAGTACTGGTTTGAAGTGATAATAAGCTATTGTGTAAGAAATTGTATAATATAAAGTACGCTATCTAGTGATAGGTGAGAATTGAACTCTCACTTTTCTTGTGTCAGGTTCTTGAATGTGTGTATAAATGCAGGTCGAATTTCAGGTGGAACATCACCTAACTCATCAGCAGGAGGCTGTATAAAAGCTGTTTGTATCAGCAACTCAATCAATCGGCCTCCAACCTGCATTCCAATGAGACACGGATCATATTTCCCATACCACACAAATTGTTTTGAGGAAAGAGGAGAGAGGGGGAGGGGTTGTGGGGATGGTTGATGACACAAACCTTAGCCCTTGTTTCCTGATTCCAGGGTCTTGAATCATCATGCCCCTTCACTATCCGCCTAGCCGCAGGCAACTTTTGTTTCTTAATCAAATCAGTAACCTTTTTCCTTAACTTCTCTTGTTCTGGTGTGACATCACTAGATTCCTCTTCCTGGTTTTTCTTACCCCTATTAGCTCTTTTCTTCTTTGTTTTCTCCAAGAACTTGTATATTCTAATCTGATCCATCAGAAAAACAATAAAAGATCAATGATCAGCTTCAAATGACAAAAGACAAAGTCCTAATGTCAGCAAAAGGAACAATATTTTTGGCTTCATGCATGTCATGGCGTCCACAACAGACAGACACTTCAAAGCAATAACAAAAACACACAATACAATATATAAGATGCATCCAGCCATAAATTCACATGGCAGCTCTAATTCACCATGTATTAAGGCTTCAAAACTCAGATTCCATAATTGAACTCTTAATATTTCCATCATATTACAGTAGGAGGTAACTGTAGCATTTCCTCCAAGTTAAATACCTTTAAAAGAGATTGTTAGCAGTAATCTTAAGCAATATGTTTTTCGTTTTCACTTATCTCGTGCAATTTCGTTACTCTTATTGTTGTGTATATCTGACTTCCTAACTAAAGAGATATATATCCCTAAATGACAAAATCATACAGGTTTTCCTAAACAGACAAAGAACACAGATTACATATCACAAACCTCGTGCTCAATTGCTTCACCAATTGCACAAGCAGCAGCTACAACCCTTGCACATCCATCCCCACCAACCATTACCAGCCCCATCAGCTTATGCATAGTGATAACCGCCATCATATCAGCAGGCAACTGATCAAAATACGGAGAGTAAGCATAGTGATTTTTCATTTCTTGCTCCTTAGCAATGGCTTCCTTCAAAGGCTCAAACCAACCGAGAAATAAGGACTTCATATAAGGCAAATTCGGAGCTAATTTATGCTGACACATATCCAATAACAGCTCCTTATACTCCTTTGCTGCTTGTTCCCACGCCTCAGTTTCAATCTTCAATTGCCTTCTCCTCAACACCCGATACCTCCCATACGACATTCCCCGTTCCTTCCTTTTCACAATATCTCTCTGCTGATCCTCTGCTTTTTTCAAACCGTGCAACAGCTCCTGCACTTCTTCAACAATAGGGACATCCTCTTCAACATCTGTTGAGGATGAAACAGCCTCGGCTACACTCGAAAACGTCTTGGGGCAAAATCCAGAACTATTAACAATCTTCGGGAATACAAAACTCGATATGCCGATGAAGTCCTCATGCTTGGAAATTTCACCAATTCGATGAAAACCGAACCTAGAATTCGAGAGATTCAGTGGATGCGAATTGAAATTACCTGTAAAAACTGGTTCCTGAGGAAAACCGAGAAAGCTACAAGTGCGCAAGAGAGAATGAGACTTGAGGGACTTCGTTGGCGTTTTAGAAATGGCTTGTTTGGCTGCGTTTCTCCACATAATAGTGGAAACTTTTGGTGATTTGAGGGAGAATATTTCAGGTTTTGAATCAAAATGAATCAAATGATCTAATCTGTTGGAGGAGAGTATAGGGGGGTTTATGCAGGACATCCAATGACTGTCAAATTTGTGAAGGAATTAAAAGAAATAGAGGAAAATCGAAGGAAGAATGGAACTGTAATGATGGAAAAATTCCAGATTGAATTTGTGTTCATAGAGTAGTACTAGTAGTGGCCGCCTTAAGGTTAAAACCCTCCTTAAACCTTCCTTTTGATCTTCATCCGCAATTGTTGTTAGTTTCTCACATTCGCTTCGAGAGGGTATTTTTACAATTTCCACATGTTTTTGGGCTTCAATTAAAAATTTGCAGCGGCCAGTTAGCCCTCAAACTTCCCCAAATTTTGAGTTATAACATTTAGCCATTCTCTTCCAATTTTCTTACAATAACATCGTGACCGGTAAAAGCCTTACGTGTCGACACATCATTGCCGTTAACTAAATGTCATAATTACATTATGTTATTTAATATATTATCCATAATTATATATAATATAAAAATAACAAAAATAAAATTTCTGTTTATCTTTATAAACAGTATTATCGAATTATCAATACATCGAATTTTTTTTTAACCACATTTTTGCTAGTATGATCTAGATAGTCGGTTAACATTCTATAAATTAGCGTTTATATAGCGGAATTGTATTTTTAAGGAAAATAAATCCATCTCCATCAAATTCATCAACTCTAAAGTTAAATAATTAATTTTTTTAATTAGAGTAACACGTGTATTCTCATTCATAGTTTCATCCATATTCAGATTTTGGATACATCAATTGTTGAAAGAATTAACCATAACTAGTGTTTATGCTTATGTTTACGATTCTTCTTCATATTAGTTATTTTGTTTGCACGTATGTACTAACAAGAAGAATCATATGTTTCATTTTGTCAAATTTTAGACTACAAGCCCTGTTCACAAATCAACCAAACTATATTATTTATTTTTTTTTATATATATAACATATTATCAATTTTGTAATTTACCCAAAAATCGTTATTATTTATTTTGGACAGTATATGTTATGGTGGATTTGATATTTGCAACGTTACTTTTTCTAAGTTATTATGAAAAGAGACAAAAAATCGCCATGACCTCAATTAAACTTTCATAATTAATTCATTTGGGGTAGTTTATTTTTCATGATATTATATTCCATCTATTTAGGAAAAGACGCCTTTTTAAATTGGCATATGGATTAAGAAATTCATTAGAATTAATTACTATTTTACTCAAATTATTTCTATCAATATTTTTAGAATACGAATTATCATGTTAATTTTTTTTTAATCAATATTCAATAGATAGGATTAAAAAAAAAAAATTTAAGTTGTTCACCTAGTTTGGAACAAATGAATTCTATATATTTTCATGGAATTCATTTGTAAATCCTATTTTATATGCTTGAAAAAAAAAAAAAATTCAATTCCATGAAAATGTTAAAACACAAAGATATTGTGAGTAGGTTAAAAGTTGAATTCATGGTAGACTTAGACTCAAAGGTGCATCTTTGGTAGACCATCACATATATATATAATAATAATAATTCAATATTATTAATTTAACAGCTATATATATATATATATATATATATATATATATATACCCACCCGTACCATTGTTCTCAATTAAAATTCAACCACTTACAGGCATTAGTGCTGCCCCTACAAGTAGTACCAATTATCCAATTCGAACTAGTCCACATTAAAAATAAATTCAAATTGTTATTTTTATCCAAATATGTAATATTCTATTGATATTTGAAAGGCATATAATTTTTTCTCTACCAAATTGGTATTTACAATTTTATATTTGCTTTAAATGTTTACTTTGAGTCACAAATGCTATCTATAAAACACCAAATATTAAATGATGTTTAATATCAACATTCATCTTTATAAAATTGCAATCAAACTAAAACATGCTGATGACATCCGGTCCGGCCTTACGGTTCGGTCCGGTGCACCCGGCCCAGTCCGGTAGTCCAGACCCGTATCACATCATCCGGCTTAAGAAACCGCATTCCGCATCCGGATCCCAACCACCCCTGAGCAGATTAAGTTCCCTAGATTCGCGGAGAGATCCTAGGGGAAGAGGTGGTGTCCAATTAGGAGTCCACCCCCGTGTTTTACTTGGGCAGGAACACCACCCACGTGGAAGCTCTTTCAATATCAATCCAACTCTACTATTCCTTCCTATAAAAGAAGGATACTCTGCCTGAGGTAAGGGCTATTGAAATCTATTCTTAATTCTCCTAAAGTACTTTTCAACACACAGGAGTATATTAACTTAGGCATCGGAGTATACCCCAGAGGTTACCGGTTTCTCATCGTTTTGTCTTGCAGAAACTACGTTAGATCCGGTCAGAGCAGCAACCCGGACCCGGATCATCCAGAGGATTTTACTGAATCCATCATTTAGTGCGGTGAGAGTGGACGGATAATCATGACTCCAAATTCCGCTAACATGACTTCAGACATTTTGGGAGATTCTCTCACAACCACAACCCCACAGGCGACGTTGAACTCATCCATATCTCCCCAGGCAGCAATAATCAATCGAATAGCCAGCAACTTGAGCCCCGCCGATGCCAGAGATCTGAGACAGGCGTTTCTTCAGATCCAGAATCAGGGCATGGTTGGACCAACCATCAGTAGCAGCACATCCCCTCTGATCACAGGAATTGACGGCTTGGGAATGGGAATAGCTCGGAACCTTTTCCCACTACCAGAATACACCAGGGCCCCTTCGACCGCAAACCCAGCACCTGTTTTTCCAGGAGACACCAGGCAGATGAATCAGCCTAACACATTCCCTGGGTTTGAGGATCCCACAGCCCAGCATGCGACGTTCGGGGCTCCACTGGCTCCAATGATGTCACAGGCCAGGCTTCCCAGCTTCCAAACCCTGGTCCAGACACCTCCGCCAAGTTATCACCCGACCCACGGGTACATGTTGGGCCCACCCCCAACACAAGCGGTAACACCCACGCCGGAAGGAGCAGACGACCCAAAGATGATGGCGTTGTTCAAACACTACTTTTCCCGATTCTCAGTGCCCATACAAGAGCCACTACTAGAAAGCGGAGGATCCTGCTTCACCAATCGGATCCTGAGCATGCCATGTGATCCCAAATTCAAACAGCTAAACTTTGAGAACTACAATGGGAAAACAGACCCCTACGTCCACTCCAGAAACTACAAGAACAGGATGGAGATAGCTGGGGCCAACGAGGGTCTGATGTGCAGACTATTCTCATCAACGCTGGTGGGTCCGGCTTCCTATTGGTTCGAGACGTTAGAGCCAGCATCGATTAACAGTTGGGAACAGCTCCGGGAGCAATTCTGCATGAAGTTCTATGGTTCGGTCCCCACCGGAACGACTAGTAGAACCCTACACGACGTGAAACAGAGGCAAGGAGAGTCCCTCTGAGAGTTCGTGGACAGATTCAACTTGGCAACAGTGGAGATTCGGAGACTGGATTTCAACGCAGCTTTAGAGGCACTGATCGCCAACACAACCAACGAAAGGTTAAGGGCAACCTCGTATTGAGGAAGCCCCAAAACGTAACACAGATGATCTCGATGGCAAAAACATTCATAAAACTAGACGAAGTAGGTGCACCAACCCGGCACAATAGAGATGGTGAGAGGGGATCAGAGGACAGGCGACCCAGGAGGGACATAAGAGAGAGAAGGGACCACAGAAGACCGAAAGAATTCACACCCCTCAACCGGCCGTTAGGCGAGGTGCTAGTAGCGGTAGAAAAGAGCAGGGACAAGAAGAGCCTCTCCTACCCAGAAGCTAGGAGAGGACAGATAATGGGAGAGGACGAGAAGGCATTCTGTAGATATCACCGCGTGAACGGCCACGACACGAATGACTGTAAACGGCTGGCTGATGACATAGAGGAACTGATCAAGAAGGGTAAACTCTGAAAGTTTGTAGAGAGAAAAGGCAAGGAGGAATCAAAGAGACCTACTGATGAAGACTGTCAACCGACCAAAAAAACGAAAGGAGTGGTCATGGTAATAGCAAGGGGAGATCCGCCGGCTAAAAAGATCAAAAGGAAAGCCGAAAGAGACGCTAAGCCTAACCCTCCCCTCTCGGAGAACAGAATAGCACCGGGTCACACCGATGCCCTGGTCATGGAAGCAGAGATCGAAGGTTATTTGGTCAAACGTATCTTGGTGGATACGGGAAGCTCGACAAACATCATCACAAGACATGCAATAGAAAAGCTGAGAGTTGCGCCCAGTAGAATCCATCCGGTTCATGCCCCACTAGTAGGCCTCAGTGGGCACACTATACCGGTAACAGGTCAAGTAGCGCTGGATATGGAGATAGGAGATGAGAAACACGTATGGAGGACAAAAGCCGACTTCACCATAATAGACTCTCCTCTGGCATACAACGCCATACTGGGTAGACTGCTTCTCTCAGAATCAGAGGCCGTCTTATCGATCCGGTATCTGACACTGCAAATACCTACCACCTCCGGATGGGCGATAGCCAGGGGGAGCCAACAGACCGCTCAAAGAACATACCTCGCTTCCTTACAGCCAGAGAGGAGCCCGGAGGAAGAAGAAAGGAAGGCAGAGCCGGTGGACAAACTCGAAACGCTAACAGTCGCATCAGACAGAAACGTGCGGATATCCCAAGAGCTAGATAGTGGCATCAAAGAACAGATTATACAAGTAATAAAAGAGGAGCAGAACACTTTCACCTGGAAAATTAGTGACATAGAAGGGGTGCCATCAGAAATAATAAAACACTCACTCAATGTAGATTCGAAAGCAACCCCAGTAGTACAGAAGAGGCGAAAATATGCGCCGGAAAGGCAGAGGGCAATCGAGGAAGAAATCCAGAGATTACTTGACGCATGACACATCCGGGAAGTTCAATACCCCAAATGGCTGGCGAACGTAGTGATGGTGAAGAAGGCGAGTGGAAAGTGGCGCATGTGCGTCGATTTCACCGACCTCAACAAAGCATGTCCGAAAGACAGTTACCCACTGCCCAACATTGACCAGCTGGTGGATTCGACGGCTGGTTACGCCATATATTCATGCCTAGACGCAGCATCCGGATATCACCAGATACCTATGGACCCGGTGGACCAAGAGAAGACCTCCTTCATTACGCACAAAGGGACATACTGTTACCAGGTCATGCCCTTCGGATTGAAAAATGCTGGAGCTACTTACCAAAGGTTGGTGAATTGTATGTTCAAAGATTTGATTGGGAAAACGGTCGAAGTGTACGTGGATGACATGATTGTCAAGAGCCGGACAATGAAGGACCACCCCAGGGATCTGAGGGAGGCATTCGGCATCCTCCAGAAGTACAAACTTAAGCTGAATCCGGAAAAATACATATTCGGAGTACGAGGCGGCAAATTCCTGGGATTCATGATCTCACAAAGAGGGATTGAAGCAAACCCGGAGAAGATAAAGGCAGTACTAGAAATGGCTCCACCCAAGACCCTCAATGACATCCAGAAGCTAAATGGAAGGGTCACAGCCCTAGGAAGGTTCATCTCATTCTCGGCAAAAAGATGCATGCCATTTTACAAAGCACTCAAAAAAGGGCAGGCCTTCAAGTGGGATAAGGAATGCCACGAGGCGTTTGACCAATTGAAGAAGTTCCTCACATCACCCCCGCTGCTGAGCAGACCAATACCGGGAGAAAAATTGTATGTTTACTTGGCAGCGGTAGAGGAAGCTGTCGGATAGGTTCTCGTAAGAGAAGGCAACAGTATCCGGTGTATTACACCAGCAAGGTACTACGAGGGGCGGAGACAAGATACCCCAACATTGAGAAAATGGCACTGGCCCTGCTCTCGGCAGCCAATAGATTAAGGCCCTACTTCCAGGCACACACTATCATCGTGAGAACCGGGTTCCCACTCAGAAAGGTGCTGCAACGGCCCGAAACATCCGGGAGATTGGTGGAATGGGCGATACGCCTGGGGGAATTTGACATCAGATTCGAGCCTAGGCAAGCTTTAAAAGCCCAAATCCTAGCAGACTTCGTAACAGAGTTCCAAAATCTTGAGCACAACTCAACACCTCCATCTGAAGAATGGGACGTCTTTGTGGACGGAGCGTCGTCAAAAGAAGGGGCGGGAGCAGGTGTATACGTCAAAGGACCGAACAGGATCCAAATCTCCTATGCAGTGAAATTGGACTTCCCAACAACGAACAATGCGGCAGAATACGAAGCCATGATCAAAGGCCTGGAGCTAATCAAAGAAATAGGGCCGGACAGAGTCCGGATACTTAGTGATTCCAGATTGGTGTCCAACCAGATAAACAAACACTTTGAAGTCCGAGACCCAGCCATGAAGGGATATTTGGACATTGTCCGGGGTTTGCTGAAACAGATTGAGGCGCAGGGAACAGTGTGGAAGATTGAAAACATCCCCCGGGAAGCCAACAGCCTTGCGGATGAACTCGCTAAAGCTGCCTCTGGCAAAGAAGAGTGGAAACATCTACACTGTCCGTATGAAGTACAGTCTCACCCCAGCATTGAGAAAAACGAAGTCCTGATGGTAGGTCACCATGAAACCTGCTGGATTACACCCATCATGGACTTCCTGAAGGAAGGAAAATCACCGGATGACGAACCAACGGCTCGCCGGATCTCGAGGAAATCTTCTAGATATGCTATCATAGACGGACAACTTTACCGCAAGTCTTTTAGTTGCCCCTGGATGAAATGCATCCCGCTAGAAGAAGGCAATTATGTTTTGAGAGTGCTCCACGAGGGGATCTGCGGGTCACATCAGGCCGCCCTAACCATACTCCGCAAAGCAATGCTCATGGGATACTACTGGGAAACAATGAGAGAAGACGCAGAGGCCTACATCTATGCTTGCCACCAATGCCAGGTATAGGCAAAGAAAACCAGCCAACCACTGGCGGAGCAACAGCCAATCCTAACGGCTTGGCCTTTTTCAACATGGGGGATCGACCTCATGGGTCCGTTACCGGAAGCAAGCAGACAGAGGAAGTGGATAATCGTAGCGGTTGATCACTTCACCAAATGGGTAGAAGCAGAAGCTCTCTCTACCATCACCCCCGAGAGAGTGATTTCCTTTGTCAAGGAATACATCCTGGGAAGATTCGGCATACCGAATACCATCATCACGGACAATAGGACTCAGTTCACCTCTAGAAAATTCAAAGAATTCTGCGAAAGCTTCCACATCTCACATAGGTGTAGCTCGGTTGCCCACCCGTAGAGTAATGGCATGACAGAGGTCACCAACCGCACCATATGCGACGGCATCAAAAAGAGGTTGGAAGGGCACAAAGGAGCATGGGCAGATGAATTGAACAGCGTACTATGGGCGTACAGAACCACCCCAAGACGGGCCACAGGGGAAACCCCCTTCGCCCTAACGTACGGTACCGAAGCAGTAATCCTGGTAGAAATTGGCTCTCCAAGTGACAGGGTTACGTACTACAGCGAAGCCCAGAATGATATCAACTTGTGCTTTCACTTGGACTCACTGGAGGAAAGGAGGGAGAGGGCCTTCGTCCTCATGGCGGCATACAAAAATAAAGTCGCCCGGTACCATGACAAGAAAGTAAAGGCTGTCGCCTTCCAGCAGGGAGATCTAGTATTGCGAGACGCGGAGGCCTCACAGGCTAGAGAAGGAAGAGGAAAATTAGCAGTCAAATGGGAGGGACCGTACCGGATCATTAAGGTCCTTGGACCGGCTACATACAAACTATGCCACATGGATGGAAGAGACATTCCACGCACATGGAACTCCAGGGCACTTAGGAAATACTACCAGTATAGCACGTTGCACTCTTTTTCCCTCGGTAGCGGTTTTTTTTCCCACAGGGTTTTCCCTACTGAGGTTTTTAATGAGGCAACTATAGCTATAGTGCTGTAACTTTAACGCTGCAACTTTATATTAAATGGAGATTCGCTTTCGAATACATCATTTTATTATTCGCTTTCGAATATTTCTTTGAGGTGCTTAGCCATTTTAATTCGCTTTCGAATAAGTGCATAAACGACCCTCCCATTCGCATTCGTTAAAATTTAAGTCCTGGGTTAACATTCGATTCCGAATCTAGACTCGGCTTGGAAAGGGCAGCCATAAACAGATGCGTTAAGTTTGCATTCAAACACAGAAAAAATTTTTTGAACCGCATCGAAAGAAAAAATATATACTTGTTTCATTAATTGCCTTTAATGGGAAAAATGTACATATACAAAACGTCAATCCCTATTCTGATTGCCAGACCCCTCAGTCGATCCCTCTTCAGGCGCTGAGGCGGTTGGAGGGACATCATCTTCCTCATCCGGGAGATCGGCTTCATCAGGGAAATCCACTTCTATGTCCCCGAAAGCAACATCCGGGTAGACCTCAGAGCACCTTTGAAGGATACGGTCCCCATACAGTAGGGCAAGACGCCCGTAGGTAAGGGTCCTCTCCTTCAATTTCTCCTCCGCCGCTAGTCGGTCACTTTCGCGGGACTTCCTCTCCTGCTCGAGGGCCGCCTCGGCTAGTTCGAGAGAACGCTTGAGGGCCACATTCTCGGCAGTCACATCATCAAGCACCTTCTTTTGTTGTTCTGCCTCAGCCTTTACTTTCGCCAGGCTCTCCTCCAGCTTCTTCCTCTCCAGAGCACTGGCAATGCTCTGATCGAGGATTCGATCAGCTTCTTCGACCCTCTTCAACTCCTCGTAGAGGAAGGGAATGGCCTGCAGAGAAACAGTTAGATACAGCCAGAAGGTAAAGGAAAGAGTCTAGGACTTACCGTGTATAGCTTGCTCAGGACTCTAGTCCCTATGCTCCGGTTGGACATAGTCTCCACCCGGGAGGAGTCAGCAGGGAGATACACGCCGTTGCTCGGCTCCAGCTGCACTAAAGGATCAGTAAGGCTTGCATCTTGGCCAAACTTGGATATTAAAATATCCCGTATCGGGCTATCAGTATTCACAGGACCCGAGAAGTCAGGTACTACCTCCTGCATAACAAAAAGTAAGTACAATCCGGAGTTACAGTTTTTTTTTTTTTAAAAAGCGAAGAACGTACCACTCGGGCTTTCTTCCCCTTATCCGACCCGGATACGAGAGCACCGGGCCTCTTCTTTCCTGCAGGCTCCTCGTTCACTACAGGAGCAACAGGACCCGGAACGGCCGGGTTGATTGCAGGAACCAGAGCCGGCGTGGCAGTAGACGCCTTTGATCCGCTCTTTCGGGCACGCTAGGCTGCAACAGTATCAGCAAGTGACATCCCTGCCACAGAGGGAGAATACAAAAATAAGTAAATAAATACCTCGGCCCTCTAAGGGATCATTAAAGAACACAGGGAGACCGGTCCGGTCATCAAGCGCTGCCAGAGGCAACCCTTGACGGTAAGCTCTCGTGGCATACTGCAGCTTCCAATACTGAGTCGGGACCGCCGTCAACAGATCAAGGTGGGCTTGCTCCCGGGGCGAGAGCTTATCCTTTTCCCCCCTCATCTCGCTCGCGGGCCGGAAAGACCAGGCTGTGGGGAATGTTGGCACATTTTCCTTCAACTTGATGAAGAAAAATAGACCCTTGAACCCCTTCATCGAAGAGGTGCGGCCAGAGAAAAACCGGAAGAGAGGCCCCTTAGCCATTGTCAGATGGTCGCTATTGATGTTTCGGAGAACCAGGGTGGCGATATGCCGGAAGAGAGAACCGGTCAGTTGGATGCTGAGGTTACAGCACAACCAATACATGGCGCACACGTCCTCCATCACATTCGGGTGCAACTGGGCCGGACACACCCCGTACCGGTTCAGGATAGAGCATATCCCCTCCGAGAGCGGATAGGTGAACCCGCCCACTACGTGGTGAAGATAGATGGAGAAATAGCCGGGCGGCGGTCGATGAACCCTCTGGTCGGAAGCAGGGATGAGACACTCGCAGGCTTCTAACCAGGGGTAATCAGAAGCCAACTGATTTATCTCGCGGAAAGCAACAGAGGAGGCCATCTGTGATATCCTGGGGGTAAGGGTTCTCCCTGAGGTACTTCTGACCAACTGAGCTGACTCAGGGAGGTTGACAGGTGCACTGGTCTCTCCGGCGGAGCAAGTTCTTTCAGAGGACTCAGAGGTGGAGAGCCTCGCGGCGTCAGAATCCACCTCCACAGAAGGGGACACAGGGCGAGGAGCAGTGCTAGCGGTCCACGAATAGCTCGAAGAACCCATAACAAACAGTAACCCTAGAACTAAGAACTGAAGAAACATAGGAAAGTAGCAGAAAGGATGAAGAAAGCACTTACTGGATTTTTGAGAAATGAAAACGCCTGAAACTCAGAATGACGCCCAGAGCAGAAATCTGCGACTTAAATACCCTGCTGGTGGGAAATCGAAAGGTTGCAGCATTTAAGTCACATCGAAGGTCGCGTCCCTGCGGCTGCACAGTATGTGGCAGACAGTGGGTGGGCACGCGTTCCTAGGTAGGGTTTTAGGTGCTAAACCCTAAAGGGCTTACTTCAGACTTAGGGGGGACTTCTGATGACATCCGGTCCGGCCTTACGGTTCGGTCCGGTGCACCCGGCCCAGTCCGGTAGTCCAGACCCGTATCACATCATCCGGCTTAAGAAACCGCATTCCGCATCCGGATCCCAACCACCCCTGAGCAGATTAAGTTCCCTAGATCCGCGGAGAGATCCTAGGGGAAGAGGTGGTGTCCAATTAGGAGTCCATCCCCGTGTTTTACTAGGGCAGGAACACCACCCACGTGGAAGCTCTTTCAATATCAATCCAACTCTACTATTCCCTCCTATAAAAGGAGGATACTCTGCCTGAGGTAAGAGCTATTGAAATCTATTCTTAATTCTCCTAAAGTACTTTTCAACACACAGGAGTATATTAACTTAGGCATCGGAGTATACCCCAGAGGTTACCGGTGTCTCATCGTTTTGTCTTGTAGAAACTATGTTAGATCCGGTCAGAGCAGCAACCCGGACCCGGATCATCCAGAGGATTTTACTGAATCCATCACATGCTAATTAACAAAAAAGGTCCTTTGAGTAAAAAGACAAAATTAAAATAAAAAGTTTACGCTATACTTTAAAAAGGCTGAGTTTGTAGTTGTAATTAAAGATTCAGATTTTAATATTATTATTGAAATTTAATTTTCAAAATACATTAAATTTTTATGGTAAAATTCATCATTTGTGGACTGACTTTATCATCTCTTTTTTATTTTCTCCTTAATTCTTACCGCTATTCATATGTATTGTGACCATTAAATATATGTAAATAATATTAGATCTGTTATGCTTTTGTGTGTCAGAATTGTATTTAAATTCAATTATTTGAATTAGGTGGGACTTGATATTGATGTGCAAGTTTCAATTTGGAATTGGTCCAAATCTTTTAAATAAAATAGATAAGCATGATGTTGGGTCTCATTACTATTGTAGAATGGGTTTTGCTCAATAATTAATATGTGTAGTTTATCCTAAATCATTTATAGGAAATGTACTGTTGTCTGTAAGGAATTATTTCAAATCTTTAAATGGTAAACACTATAAACAATTATTTCCTTTATAGTTACATCTTGGATTTCAAAATATAATTTTTATTAATCATTATTTTGGATAGAAAAAACGTATGGCCTAAATTAATATTTATTCTAATTAGATGGCTCCAATGTGTAATTATTTATTACTCCACGCTATGTTATAAATTATAATTCAACAAAACAATTACACAGAAATTAACTATAGTGAAATTTAAGGTAAATTGAATTTTTTATTTATACATAATTTGGCTCTAGAACGGTGCAGTAAAACAATTACGCTCAGCTGTACCAGATAACAACCAAATATATAATATTTTCTTAATTGTTCCCAAATAGTGACAAAATCAATCAAGCACGATTACCAGAGCCTCAGGAACTCTTTGAGGTTAGGTTCTCTGTGCCCGTTTCTGTGCCTGAATTTGCTACTTGTTTCAGCTCCAATAAGCTCTTTCTCGCCAATCAAATTTTGATATTTCTTAACCCCAGAAGGTAATCAATTTCTTAGCCACCAAAGCTTTCGTCTTTATGTACTCGGATTGATTTCTGCTCTTTTTATCTTTTCTTTCAATTAATGCATTGTAATCTTGGATCTGACTGCAATTTGGGGTTTTTTCATTTTGATCTGAAATGCAATCTTAGCTCGGGTGGATTGTTGTTACACTTGTGGTGTTTGGGTTAATGGGTGCCTAAATTTGTCATTAAGGCTAGATATTCTGTTCTTTTGCTGCGTATATCATGAAGTGGAGCTTGCATTTCGAATTTTGGGGATTTCTTGTCATGAGGGGGTTAGGGTTTTAAGATTTTATTGCTTTTAAATCAAACTGGGGGTTTCAGAATCTATTGTTCTGCTTATGGATGGTGTTGGAGAATCATCTGCTTCTGTGGCTATGGTATCTAGTCAGGACTTGTCAAAAACTGGGAGTTCACGAGATGATGATGGTTGTCCTAGGCAAATTTCGCCGATTAGGATTAGTGCCTCGAGGAATACTAGCCCCTTGGGCCGCGTTGGATCAAGAAATACTAGTCCTTCGAGGCAGAAGGTGATCAAGACCAAACCACGGGGTCTAGATGAGGAAACAGCAGCTACATTTGGTAAAGCTGTTCACCCTGATGTTCAAATGGAGGATAATATATGGGCCATGTTGCCAGAAGATCTACTTAATGAGATTTTGGCTAGGATTCCTCCTTTTATGATATTTCGTCTCCGTTCTGTTTGTAAAAGGTGGAACTCTATTCTTCAAGACAATAGTTTTCTTACATTTCACTCGAAAGTCCCATCTCATGGGCCATGTCTTTTGGCATTTTGGAAGAACTCACAAACTCTACAATGCTCGGTTTTCAGCCTGCCCTTGAAAACTTGGTATAGGATTCCTTTCACATTTTTGCCGCAGTGGGCGTTTTGGTTGGTGGGTTCGTCAGCAGGACTTGTTTGTTTTTCTGGGCTTGATGGGCTAACTTTCAAGACTTTAGTTTGTAATCCCCTAACTCAAACTTGGAGAACGTTGCCTAGCATGCATTATAATCAACAGAGGCAGTTAATATTGGTTGTTGACAGAATTGATAGGTCGTTTAAAGTCATAGCCGCAAGTGATATTTATGGTGATAGGTCGTTGCCCACTGAAGTATATGATTCAAAACTCGACAGATGGTCACTCCACCAAATAATGCCAGCAGTCAATCTTTGCTCCTCAAAGATGGCATACTGTGACTCCAGATTGTATCTAGAAACTCTTTCGCCGCTTGGGTTGATGATGTATAGGCTTGACACAGGTTATTGGGAACACATTCCAGCAAGATTCCCACGTTCTTTGTTGGATGGATATTTGGTTGCCGGTACTCAAAAGCGTCTTTTTCTAGTTGGAAGAATTGGCCTCTTTAGCACTCTTCAGAGTATGAGAATTTGGGAATTGGATCATACAAAGATAATGTGGGTGGAGATCAGTAGAATGCCCCCAAAGTGTTTCCGAGTTCTCTTGAAGTTATCGGCTGAGAGATTTGATTGCTTTGGACAGGACAATCTAATTTGCTTTACATCTTGGAACCAAGGAAAGGGCCTTCTATATGACGTAGATAAGAAGGTTTGGTCTTGGATTGCTGGATGTGCTCTTCAGTCATATAACAGCCAGGTGTGTTTCTATGAGCCAAGATTTGATGCTTCGATCTACTGAGCTGACAAGTGACAACTCTTCTTTTGTGGGTTCTTTGCATTATGATGTGATTCAGAGGATGATGATGGAGTTGTGACATCATATCCATTTTGTGCATTCTTATGTTCTCCATCTATTCCTTTTCTCTCTGTTGTGCATATTTGAAGGGTTGTTTCCCTGGCTGATTGACTAATGATTCAAATTCCTTTAGCTTTTGCTTACTGGATTGGCATTTTTGGTTCAACAATAGGAAGCAGGTCATTTCTGCAAGATTTTGATTCTATGCTGTCAGTTATATGACCATCCTTTACCTAGGCTCTATTTTGTGTATGTATTGAGTGTCATCTGGTACCAGGAATCTTTGGTGATGCTATGGACTAGGGATAGGCTTGTTAATGAACCTGCTAAGTGGACGAATTGGGGACAATTGTAAGAAAAAATTTCCCCCATTCCTACTGTTGTACATTTCTCTAAATGTGATCACATGAAAATTATGCATCCTAACTTTATGATATCTTGCTGATCAATTATTATCATGATGCTATTTGTTAATGTTGATCTTGGTTGATGTAGTTGTTTTACTTGGTTGATTGCTTATATTTTGATGATGTTGTTTCTCTCTTGAATTGATATATTGGCTACTGCTGTTTGATTTTAGAACTCTTTCCTAGATTTCTTCATTTTGGGGGTTCATGTTGCCTAGATATCTCTAAAATCACACGTGGAGCTGACATTTTCTTCTAGCCGTGTGTATGATCTCTTATAATGGGAGGATGGGATTCTATGTTAGTGCATACGAGTCATGCTCTTTATGCATTTGACGTCGTGGTTACTTTGAAGAATACTTGTGCGGTTACAGTTGTATTTAATTAATTTCCTTCTTTCAATTCACATTTCTGAGAATCTGCATGAACTTTGATCATGCCTGATGTATCCGGCCTCTGCATTAGACCTCTTAATATTCTCAGTGTGATTATTTGCAAGCTTATTGTTTGGAATTCTGGATTTTCAATGTTTCGGTGTTGTGCCTTGCACAAAAACTTCAACTAACCTAAGGAACAGAGAATATATATATATATATATATATATATATATATATATATATATATATATCCTTGTGATTTCTTAGTCTGCATTAGACCTTCATGTAGCGTCCAGAGCCCCTGAGGCTCTCATCCTGTGTTTTGAGTATATAAATCTGGTGTTTCCTCCATTTTGACTTACCTCGATGGTTATTCATACTATATTCTTTTTCTTTGGATAATCTGTGAAGGTAAGGTAGAATTTGGCATTCTATTGTGCATAAAATTGATTTAGAGATGGGCATATGAATATACCAGAGTCAAGAATATTGAAATATGACAACTGCTGCTGAACTTACAGTGGATCCTCCTCTTTTCTTCGGGCTGGGATTAAAAACAGCAGTAATGGAATTGACTGTATTTTGGTTGGTTGGTTGTGTCTGAAGAGACTGAAACCAAAAGAAAGAGAAGCCAGCAGAGTCAAAGACAACGACATTAACATTGCACTTGCTGTAACTTGCAGGAAGAGCTCTATCTTCAATGCTTTCATGGCACATAAGACTTTTTGAGTAGTACAAACCACAGGACCATACAATGTTTAAAATACTTTCATTATAACAAATTTTCGTTGTGAGAAAATTATATGTATAATCTCCAAAGGAGGATTATTAAAACAACCTCAGTCGGAAGCTATGCTTAGCAAGCTTATGAGTTGATCCATTACAATCTCTTTTAGTAGGGAAAAAAAAAACATAGCAGACTGCAAATGAAAAATAAACGAGATACATCTTTAAGAATAAGACCTGTAGAGTTACTCTATCTCCTTCAAATATAATGCAGCTATAAGGGAGCGATTTAACCCAAACGAGTTCGGCAAGGCTTGTACCAGTCGGCCCATACAAGTCTACCATGTTGACAAGCTGTAAAAGTACCTAAGTAAACTCATAGAGTAGAACCAAAACCAATAGCACCTGAAAGAGATGTGGTTGCATCTTCAAAAATGAGATGGAGGGGTTTGCCACCACCGAATATCTCCAGTGATGGGAGATGAACTCCTATGTCTAGCAATCTGCCAATACACTAATTATTTTAATATAGTTTTTTCTATTTACTTAATAATATTTTTAAACAGGTAGCTTATACAAACGGTCAATACACATTATTTCATACGTTTAAAGATGTTTAAGAAAACTTTTCATATGAATATGATAGTACTTGATAATTATCTATACACTCTTATTATTAGTTTTTAATTAAAAATATGTAAAATCAAAAAGCAGGAAGATTTACTAGGATTCTAATTTATCTATAGAATCTCGACAATGATCATAAAAAGAGTATCATGTGAATATGGGAAACAAAACTTTCAATAATTAAAAAAACTGCATCAAAATAAAGATATAATGCTCAATTATAAAAATCAGAAGCCTACCCTTTAGTTTATAAATTAAATACTGATCTCTAACCTAAGCAAGATTAAAACTTTAATTGATTCTCCGTACAATAATGGATGGTTGCTAACCTCAGTTTAAGAAACCGACATAAACATAAATCATTAATTTAGATATGATTAATAATATGAGTAAAAGAATGTACCATATATGAAGATTGAACAAATCATCATCATGACTTTGGTAAATGAAGCCATAGCCTTGTAATTTGAATACATCTGTCCATCTCTACTACCATTTGATACTTCAAGACAATATTCATCATCACCAAAAACAAATTAATAACTCCATGCTTTCGGCTATGAATATTATTCTTTGTATGCAACTAAAAGCATCAATTTAAATTGAAATGATTACCATAGTACTGCGTCCACGAGATAATCAAATAAAACTCCACAACGTCGATTTGTAAAATGTCAATCTGCGTGCAAAATTTAAGAAAGAAACTATAGGATTTAGAGAGATGTATGAGATGGGAAACTATCTTTTGCTAACGGTGTAAAACCATATATCCTAGCTTAGTGTGTAAAATTTTAAATCACAGATATTAGTTCGTAAATGACGAAACTATAATGTTTATTTTGTATTATCCTTTTAATATTTATTCAACATAACACCTTATCATTACTAGATCAATTAAATTTATGTAGCTATATATTGAGAAGAATTTTAGAAAAATAATTTAAGATGAATCTGTCGACACTTTAATGACAAATTCAATGTTAGAGATAATGGGAGAAAAGTTTTGAGAAAAATAACTACACTAACATATGACTAATTTTAGTTGGTTTGGTAATCACAAAATACTATCTTGCTAAATGTTAATAAAATTGACAGAAAATGAAGAATTATACTAGTCAGTAACATTAATTAATTAACTTTGAATGACAAAATTGAGCCTTCAATTGAACCACGTACTGCGTTAAGGATCAAATTACAATTTTCTATCAGTGTTATGAATATTTTTAAACCTTATCCCTTATATATGATGATGATGATGATTTAATTGGAAGAGGATTAAGAAGATGGATTAACCGACTTAATTGGTTGGAAGCAAACCCACACACACACTCTTCTCAATGGCGGAATTGTTGGACTACTCGCCCTCACACCGCCTGTTCTATACTTTTATTTATTTAATTACTACTAGTAATTAAACTTCATATGATGATTTAGCAAATCCATGCACTAATCACCTGTCGACCATGTTCCTCAAGCTCTTAATTTCATGCTCATGCATTCCCTTCTACTTTTTCTCATTTCTTTTTTCTAGGATTTATGCATTCATCCAACCACCCACCACCACTATACTCAACTTAAATTAATGTATAATGATGTTATTTTAACTGAAAAAAAAAAAAAATACTTTCATAAAAAAAATACTCCAAATTCATCTTTGATATAAGTTGGGACTTAAGTCGGCATTCGGATTCTGCACCTCTTTATCTCAAGAACAATTCAATACTAGCTATAGCTAAAATATAACTGTATCTAACTACTACAACTGATGGTAGCCATGGTCTCATTAAATATAACTTCTATTATCTTTAAAATACATTTTTTTTATATGATTCTTATTATTTTTTAAGAATATAGTATCTATTTTGCGGAGACTCGAATTCTGAACCTCCTATTTAGGAAGAGATGCTCATCCTACCATTAGACATGACAGAATGTTAGATTTCACAGCAAAGAATTTTGCACCAAAATAACATTCTGCTTCAAAAAAAACTCATTTACCATCAACATCCAAAAGTTGTTGCAACATAAATCAAATTTATAATGCTACAACAAAAATGTTATATACTTTTGCTGTCAAATCTTATACTTTTTGTTGTGATATTATGATAATAATTTTTATAATTTTGAAGGTCACAACTTCATATTTATGCCATGTAATAATTTTTTCTATTAATGCTAAAAGTTATGAAAATAATTTTTATATTTTTGAGATTAAAATATTTTATTGTTAAATGTAGTAGTATTTCTTGTGTTGTAAATATGTTTTAACGATAGTAGAAATCCTATTGACAAATGAATGCTTTATGAAAAAATGAAGCATATGAGAGATCAAATCGTAGAGTTTGGTTTTTGGCAAGAAAAAGAGGAAAACAAATGGACTGAAACACATGGGTATACAGAGAAGTAAGATTTGACATATCCTTTGAAATGTGATGATGAATTCAATCAATTTGGTAAGCTAAATTTCCCATTAGCTACCTAAAAACAGAAACATATCTGTAGCCTGCTTACCTATTTGAAGATATATATGTACATTTGTTGATTTGCTATGTCTTTCTGAATAGAAAAAGAGATTCCCATATCCCTTCAGACAAAATTGTTCATTTTCTTTTGCTAAGGGCATCCAAGGGAAATTATAAGATTCCATTTGTTTTTTTGTTACTTTTAATTCCTTGTTGCCTTTGTCTCATCTCTATATTATATTTCACTTCAAGATCTAACTCATACTCTTATCATATTTAATTATTATTTGGTCTTCTTTGGGAGATATATTATTGGTTCAAAAATTAATATATCTTCAAATAAATGATCATATATGTCTATTTTCTTTGCATTTAATTTGGTTTCGTTTTGTTATTCATAGTATATGTGTGTTGTGTCAATATTTAAAAACAAAAAGTAATTATTTTGTGTGAATGCTTATTCGACTTGGTGTATATTGGCCTTGAGAGTGCTCAGCTTGATTGTATGAGTGATTATATATGTGGGTTGAATCCATGTAACACAAAACTAAAAGAGTTTGAGTGCACCGTGCTCTTGAGTTGGTGGCATGGCTCTGATAATTCTTGCCTGCGTTTTTGTTGTTGGTTCTCCTGCATATGTTTTATTAGGCAGAATTGTTCAAATTTGTTATGCTTTCTTCCTGATACTTTGTGTTTTCACTTCAGTATTTCCTTAAGTTGTATTTTTGATAGACTTTCATGTACTTTTGCTTCTCACGGTTAATAATGTTTTGTTGGCTTATGGAAAAAAATTGGCTTGTTAAGGTTCAATTTACACCAGCTATATGCTGCTCTTTCTCTACTCATTTATTTCCAATGTGTGATTTCCAATATGTATAAGTACAAATCCACTCTACTTTGTCCTAAATTATAATTAGTAAATAGGAGTTGTTATTAGAACTCAAAACTCTATTAGGAATCATTATTGTTCTTAAATTTTTTATATCATCTTAACCTTTTGAGTTGAATAGTTTCATAACATGAAATTAAGTGTCTTAAGAGTTTAAATCTTGACAATCCATTTATGATTTATTAATGAATTTGTACTATGACGGGTTATTTGCTACATGGACTGTTAGAACTTAATCACTTATTCATTAGTATATAAATCTTTTACTTAAATGGTTGTATGATAGACTCTAACTGTCTAACATATTCCAGTACTATATATATATATATATAAAACGTCATCATTTCATTGATTTAAAGGTTAAATTCATGAGCATAAAGTTTAATATAATGTATATGAGGGAGAAGATATTTTGGAAGCAAAAAAAGATATACAGCATACAGATATATCCCAATGAGTAGTGTAGTGCCCAGCTATGAGTTAAACTCTAAATTAAAAATTATGGATTAGAATAGTTGAAACTGGGAAAAATTAGTAAAAAAATTGAATTTTGAGAAATCTTAAAATGCGTGAAGGGGGTAGCGGCCAGCAAATAGAAAGGGAAAGAAAATGCAATCTCAAACTCAAAATCAAAATATATTCCTTTTGTATGAATTTGTGTACATCTATCTATAAATATAGGTACAAAAACATTCACAAATATATAATTCGAGTGGCATGCCGCATATTTAGCTTCCAAAACATAAAATTAAAACCACGTTCAACCTTTTCAAATCAATTTTTTTTAACAACATTTTTGAGTTTTCCTAGTTCTGCAATTTAGTCAGGTCTAATATTATTATAATATTAATTTTAATTTTGTTTAAGGTGTCGGAACCCTAGCTTTGACTTGCGTTTGAACACACTCTATAAAACCCTCTTTTTAAGTTTCCAAAAAATTTCCTCCCTTTCTTTCAACTTTCATCAAAAACCCACAAACACTAATCCTCAATTAATCACAAAAATGGTTCACATAAGATCACTTCTGTGGCTTCTCTTTCTTCTCAATGCTCTAAAACACTACTCTCTTGCTCAACCAGGTATCCATCTTTCTTTAATTAGTTAATTATATTTATATTGATTTTGATCTTAATTTGGTGTTTTCTCAATTCAGTAGATAATGATGAGCTTGTGTTGGCTGAAGATACTAACGTTGTTTCTGCAGCTGGAAAGGTTAGTTTCATATTGAAGATAATAAATAATTTTTTCCATATTTCTTCCAAATTAATTATATATTAATTACTAAAATTTATATAAAATTATGGACAGGAATTTGGTGATGGGTTCAAAGCTGCAAGGAGAATTGGGTTTGGAAGAGGAAGAAAAATGATAGTAGAAGAAGTGAAGAGGGAAAAAGAAAATGAGAAAATGGGGTCAAAGAAGAAGAATAATAAAACAGGTGCTAATTGCTTTGATCATATCAGATGTGAGAATACTTTTAAATTTAGTGTAAAATGTAAAATTAGAGACAAGCTGAGTAATCCTTATAAGAAGTTAAAACTGTGTGGTTTTTTAGCTTTTGGAGATGATTACCAAGGACCTAAACACCATACTCCTAATCATAACTGAGTTAATTAATTAATTACTGAGTTATGATCATTAATCAGGGTTTTAGTTAGTGATTAGTTAGATTCCTTCTTTCCTTTTTTTTTTTTTTTTCTCAGTAAATGTCTTGGTGATCATGTGTAGATATTGCATTTGTATTCTTTTTCTTTTTTAATATATTAAGATTTCTATGTACTCCCAATTTTCAAAGCTTTCGTAAGGGAATCTAATCGAAATTTTTCTTACATAAAGCTCTTGTGTCTTTCAGTTTATTTATTTATTTTTAATTATATATATATACCAATTAAATTGTTAGGATGTGACTAGTAAGAATTAATTGTGGACAATCAATTATCTGAATTTATATGCAGGAAAGGAGGAGAAAAATGAAGTAGATAAGTTTCTTCAAGTATCACAACACCAACATTTGAACCATTATCAGGTCTTAATTTCTGTCTCTCTCTCTCACATATAAACTGCTGTTAGCTACAAATTAAATTAAATTAATTATTTGGGTCAAAACTCTATACGTGTAGAAGTTAAAGTGTTACATTAATCGCAATGTATTTGGTACGGAGTGAAAATAGAGAGAAGAGAAGAGAGTGCAAATTTTAAAAACTCACTTTCTTCGCTCTACTTTTTTCGCATACCAAACACATCCTTAAAAAAAGTTAACTATCAATTAGTTGAAGAAATAGCTCATTTCTCCTCAAACAATATTTTGAGTTTATTGGGAAAGCCCTTTTCGCAGATCTTTCTCTGATGGATAAATTCGATATTTTTATAACATTTTTATAAATTTGAGATTTTTTGATGTTCTCTTATTCGGTCTTTTTTACAAGGTGTTTAGTAACATTTTTCAAATAGCAACAGTTGTCAGATGCATAACAACTGTTTTTTCAAAGAAAATTTTAATTGCTTCTTTTCCATTCAGCTGGTATTTTATATTTAAGTTATATTATTATTTTCAAAATTATCAACAATTAATTTATAAATTACTTATATTTTCTAATTTAATTTTTGTATAAAAAAATCATTTATACTCTAGCCAACTTTAATCATACTTAAAAAAAAAGATATTCTTATATATATATATATATATATATATATATATATATATATATGTTACATGGCATGTAATATAGTAAGCATGGAAGAAATTAATACATAACCAGAAATTTAATAATTGATGACAATTTAACTTGTTAAAAAATTTACATTACAAAATTCATATATATATATATATATATATATCAAATCCCATAAAAATGAGAGAAATAATCAAGCACTTGATTAATTGTTAATTATAAAGCTATATTAAATTTCATGAACTGCGTGATCCTGTATATGGTCTTAGCTAGCTGATTACATTTGAAGGAAGTAATTTAACTTGTGTATTAATTAAAGTTTTGACGGTGATTGTTTAATGCAGAAGCATATGAAGAAATTGAAGGGAAAGACAGAAAAGTCTGCCATTTTGGGAAATCCAAGAATTTCAAACAAAGATTTAAACAAAATGCCAAGTAAAGACAGATCATCATCCCAAACTAATTATTCATCATCAAGATCTCAATCCAAAGCTGAAGCAGATGATCATCAAAGGCTACTTGAAGCCACTAAAGAGATGGTTAGCTTAATGAACAAAGATTACACTGGTTTTAACAAGGCTAAACACAAGCCCCCTATCCACAATAGTCTCCCTTTTCATTAATCATTAACTACTAGTTAATTAGTTATAAGCCATTAGATGGGTTTTTGGCTTTCACAATTTTGCAACCCTCCACTAGTGAAGCCCCTTAACCTCATATATAATATAGGATTAAGTTAATTATAATTAGCTAGGCTTTGGCTTTTACAATGTTAGGCATAGGAAAAAGAATCATATGCTGTTTGTTTTAATATACTTAATTAGATGTAGAAAATCTGTACATTAAATATGTCTACTCCTCTTATAAAAATCAATATTAATCTGTTTTTTTCATGGGCGATGAATTTATAAATATATACTTGCAATTTTGTCCCAATTCAGCGGTCCATTCATAAAACAAACATGCACAGCCATGTTTGTTTGTTTCGAGGTTAATTTAATTTAGTAAATTCACTTAATGTATATATACTCCCTCCATATATACTCTCTACTTGTGCGATAGCTAATTGATTTTGAAACATGTTATTTCCCCATCCAACTTCACAATATTTAAGTTTTTTCCAAAATTTTTTCATCTTCCAATTTTACTGTCTAAAAAATCTGAATACTCCGCCCCGAATTAATAGAGTATTAGCATCCCAAATTATTGAGAACTTTCCTTTTATAAAAAGTTAGTTGGTTGTGATCTTCCTATTATACCCTTATTTATTATACATGGTAATCAACAAAATATATCAATATTTGTCTTGAGATTATAAATAGTATATCAATCCAATACAAATTTAATTGAAAATTGTAATAATTTAATATTGAACCATTTATATTAAAAAAATTAAATGAGTATATATTAGAAAAATTATGATTAAAAATTATCTCTACCTATATTTTCTTAAATCGCATATAGGCTCAAAGCACTCTATCAAATTGTGAAGTAGGGAGTATTTTTTATTTGCAAGAATGGAAGAGGATAAAAAAAAAAAAAACAAAAAAATAGAAATGAAAGTGGGGAAGATGGAAAGAATGAGGAGAGATATTTTATTATTTTAAATAAATAAATAAAAATAAAATTTGGATTAAAATACCCTTGGTTCTGTTAGCTTTTTTAATATTTTGTTGAGAATGTACTCTTTTTGCTAACAATGTAACTCATATGTCCTTTTTTGACACAAAAAAAACCATAATTTTTGACTTTTTAAGGCATAACCTCGTATGGGTGGTTTTCAAAGTTTCTCCTCAAAAAAATTGATTTTCTTTACAAAGTAAAGAAAAAAAAAAAAAATTAAACAAACCACTCTAGAACTACTCTAGTAGCAAAAGTAGGGGTGATCATATTATGAACATTACTAAAAATCAAATGGTTTGGTTATTTATCTATTTTTTGGTTCAGTTTAGTTTTCATTTTGGAGAAATTCAATTTTCGGTTATTGATTCGATTTTTAACGAAAAATTTTAGTTGTGCCAAAAATCGAACCAAAGTTTAATACAACCATAAAATATATATATTTTTTTATATGTACTTATATAAATATTATCTTATTTTTTAAAATTTTACTTATTTATGTACTATATTTAATATTAACATATTAATATTTTCCCTTCTTTATATTTATTTTTTATATATTATGTATATTTTTTTATTTTTTTTATCACATTAAAACAAATTTTGGTTATTAATCGGTTAATAACCGAATCAAACAAAATAATTTTGGTTCGATTACATTCGGTTATTTCAGAAGTTCGATATGATTTTAAAAATATGAGATAATTCGGTTTGATTAACCAAACCAAACTGATTCTCATTGGTAAGTAAAAGAAGCAATCTTATCCTCTTGGAGAAACATGAGCAGATTATGTCAAGAATAATAATAAATATTATTATATTATTATTGGACATTATCTATCAACTTAAATTTTTGAGTCAAATGGTTTCATGACATGATATAAAAGTTTCTTAGAACTAGAGATTGTGGGTTCGAATCCTAGCAGCTTCATTGGTTGATTAAATCTTAACAAAGGTATATGTTATGTTCTTAGAGAATGAATCATACATTGACAATAAGGATTGTTAAAGAGTGGCATATATGTGGTGTAAATTGACCCTTAAAACAAGCCAATTGAAAGATCAAACATAAGTCCATTCTTTTAAATATTATTCCTCGAACAGGTTGGGGAACATACTTTTTGCCTAAATAGAAGGATATGTTATCTACCTTTCTAGGAATTCTAGTCTGATCGGAGATTGATTCTTAAAGGCATACCTATAGAGAGGGGTTGCATTCAAAATAGAAATGTAATTACTAAACAGGCTGAGACGTTGGCCTTGTTCTAGTAGAATTATAAATCTTGCATGCCTATATAAAGAGGTTAGCCCTCGGATTTGATTCATACAATATTGTTCTTCTCTAAGAATATTGAAGCATAAAACTCAAACTACAAGTACAAAGGTTAAATTATATGTTTTTCATGTCAAACATGTCAAATATATCAATGATTAAAGACCTTTGGCCCATGTGCTATCATTGGTTTGCTGATGTATAGTAAATACACACTCTCTAGAGCAAGTGCATTCTGTTGCTCAAGTGATATATAGTAAGTAAAGTGTCGATCCCTCGAGCTATGCATGCAAACCTAAACACAATCGGGTGTCTATTAATTTATTCGGAGATTATTATATCTTTGATATTTGGTTTATAAAATAAATCTACTACTAAGAACAAATAAAATAAAATAATTCAAGCTATGAATAAAATAAGATTGATATAAGAAATCTAATGGAAAGGCTAACTAAGGCATCCAGTTTCACCTAACATATATTCTAGGAAGTCTTTAAGTCATACAACTAACCCAATTAAATTCCAAAGATGGCAATTTCTATAATTAATCAATACCAGTTATCGGCTCTAATTCTCAACCGAAGCACTTAAACCTTTCAGTTCTAAGTAACTAAGCAAGATAGCATTACGTTCATGAAATCCTAGCACAGACTAGTGAGCCACAAAAGCAATGGTCATGTAAACGTTGCGTTATGTGATTCCGTTAATTTAGTTCTTTAGTCAACTATAAATTAACTAGAGACATTGAAATCGATGGTCACATATTCAAGGTATTAAGCATACACAACATAATCATTGTAAAATAATAGGAATTAAATTGCATTAAACCATAAAATAATTACATGGAGTTTATGCTAAGATCCACCATAGCCTTAGCTATGGTGGAATTAGTTCATAACTAAACTAACTACAACCAAGAACATTAAAGAAAAAATTTGAGTCGAGATGGTCAATAGAGAATTGTACGAATCGTTGATGTAGGTGGAATAAAATGCTCTAAACCCTAGCCTCCCAATCACGGCTTCCTCAAGTTCAAGTCTCCAAGAACGTTCTTGCCAAGAGAAAAAAAGAAAAAAAAAATAAAACTAAAACTTAAAACTAATGCTGAAATTCTCCTCTTCAAACCTAAAACTAAAAAGGAAAGAATAAAAAATGATAATATATTACAGTCCTATTTAGAGGAAATAACTTAAACCACTCCCATTATGAATATGAGTAAATAAAAACAAGGAAAATATCCTAACCAAAAGCTTTGACTTCTATTTCATAAGTCAAACCCGCAGCTTCTTTTAGGCCCACAAAAAATACGGCTTAATTTCACCTATTTTATACCAACTATCTCCCAGTCACAGTCAACTACCATTTTGCACACTGTAGTATCCCAACTTGTAGGTAAACTCCTATTGTGGTGTTTTTTACCTGAGACTCCAGGTTGAGGATGACACGTCAGCTTGTTGATCATTATAAATATAAATTGTGAGCCCCAGCATAAATGAATTCCCAACTCTACCCTCAATTGAAATTTCATATACTTCCCTCCTTGTTTTTTTCCCTTCTTCCCTATGTCTGACTGTTTCTCTCTCTTCCTCAACCACTCTCTCTCCTTACTCACCTGCAACGTCTCTCTCTCTCTCTCTCTCACTCCGATTCTCTTTTTGATATAATTTTCTCTCCTTTTTCCCCAAAATTGCTTTGGCAAACCCTAAAAATCATGCTTCCTTAGTGAATCACTGATAGAGCACTTAACTGGAAAATGAAACCATTGCGATTTTATGATTTCTATTGAATAAGAAAATATAAACAAAACCAGTTGGATGAAATATAAGAAAACGGACCGCAATTTCTAGATAAAATCTACTGGATATATGAGTTGAAAGGAGTGCCATGCTCAATTAGTCCAGGTTTAATGGACGGCTTTTAACTTGGAGCTAGATCGATTGGGCTGTAATCTTCTACATCTATATAAAGTGAATTGCTTCTCCTCTCAATGTTGTGATTATTATATCTATGCTCATGCACTCCAATACCAACTAGTATGCTTCTCGTAAATGATAAAGAAACTTTATTGCTTCCCCTTCCTACCCCTACTCCTCTAGCATTGCTTTCCCTTCCTGCCCCTACTCCTCTGGCATTGCTTCCCTTCCTGTCCCTCCTCCTCTGTCATGATTGCCTTTTCCTACATATGTTCCCTTAGCACTATTTCCTTACCTATTCCTATTGTCCTTACATTGATTCTCCTTCCTACCCCTGTTATGCTTACACTTTGACTAGAATATTAATTTCCCTCTGAATTAGTTTTCCTCCTTCTCTTCATCTGCATAAAGAAAGTAATTACAGTAAGTATCTAATTGTCATTACCACTAATAATTACAAAATTTGTAGTTAAATAACTACTTACATTTGGTGTAGTGGATTTCAGTGGTTCTGTGCACCTCTTTTTGTTGTGGTCTTTGCTACCACAATTGCTGCAAATCATGTTGACTAGTCCCCTCTTGCTTAACTTCCCTTTCAGGTTGGATTCTTCTAGTTCTTTAGGCTCCTTTCTCCTGGACTTCTTCTTCCTTCCTCTTTTAGTTTTTACTGGTGATGGAGGCACAATTAGCACGACCTCTTCAGGATTGGGCCACTGATCACTCCCATTTGTTGGTTTAATAAAGAAAGCATACATCTTTCGATAAGTCTCCACTGAATAACATTTGGCTAAGTAGTTAGTTGGATTCTCGTTGTTGCTAATAATGGCTGCAATTCCATGGCTGCACGTTATGCCTATCAGTTGCCATCTACTATAAGTGCAACTTTTGGCTTCGATATCAATTATAATCTGATCACCAAACCCTGCCACTTGCACTCTTGTACCTCCAGAATATGTTGGCTCAAAATTGAAAGAGAACTCTCTGTTCTTCCATATCTTCTTCATTATCTTTGGGCACCACTCAGCATCATTGTTTTTCAACATATCATACTTCTTCTTCATTCTTTTCATTAACTTCACTTTAATCAACTCATTCATTGTGATCACCCCTTTATCTCTTACTTTTAAGATGTACTTATTGAAGCACTCACACATATTATTAAAAAGCATATCACATTGTGAGATGTTAGAAAACCGAGCCCTAGACCACTGCTCACAAGGTCTTTCCCCTAACCATTTTCTTGCTTCAGGGCATTTTTCTTCAATCTTCTTAAGACACACATCTAATTTGGCTTCATACGATGACCTTGTTGCATTCCATAACATGTCTTTCAACTCGTTCCCCTTGAATAAAGTTCTAAAATTTATGTATATGTGTCATACATAAAATCTATGTTCTGTTGATGGGAATATGGTCTCCACTGCATTTATCAGCCCCTGATATCCAAACACATAAATCCACATAAGAAACCATGTGAAACTAGATAATTAATGATAGGTACCCTAATATTGAGATTCATTTCTTTTGTAGCAGAAAGCAGGTAATAGTGCTACTATTTGTAAGCACCGAAATTTTTCGGGGTTAAAAAAAAAGAGAAAAAGAGCCGTAATACTGTAATTACAGTCGTACGAATATAATTACAAAATTACAGTCGTACGACTATAGGTTTGTAGCAGGTAGTTGCAGCCCATACCGCGAGGAGGAAAAATAGGGCGTGATTCAAGAGGGAAGGTGAAGGACAAAGGGAGAGACAAAGATTTTTGGATTGAAGGGAACTTTTAAGATTTAAAGAAAAGAAAAGAAAACCCACCAAAAAACATCTTCTTTTACATCTCCTTCTTCCTTCAATTCTTGTGTTTGTGAAGTAAAAACCAATAGAAATCATAGGTTTTAACTTAACAAACAACCACAAATCATTCCAGAACCATAAATCCATAACTTGTTAGAATTTTTGGACAAAATTTTGGTACCTTGACATACAAAGGAGGAGGAGTAATTCGGAGCCGATTCTAGGTGTTTTTCGAGCCAAATCGACGGTGGATCAACGCTACAAGGGTTAACTACACTTAAAACTTGTGCTTTGCTTCATCTTCTATGTGTTTTGGTTTGATTTCGTGCATAAAATCAAAATATTTTTCTCTGCTCTTTCTGGGTAGGATGAACAGGTGTACGTCTGTTATTATAGTCGCATGGCTGTAATTACAATCATACGACTGTATTCAACTCCCACGACCATCTTCTATCACTAAATAATTTCGGTTTTTTTTTATCAGAAATGAATTAGAGTCGTGCGACTGTAATTATAGTCGTACGACTGTAATTACAGTCGTACGATTGTAATCTTGTCAGCACGACTGTAGTTTCTGGTCAGTAGCGAAAAAAATTCAGAAAATTATCAAAAATGAATTTATCTCATGCATTCACAACCTTAGATTTAATTTTTAAAGTTATTTCACTTAGAGTAGAACAACGACGGAGATCCAAATCTCTCGAAAACTGACCCATATTTGCATGCTAAATGGAAGTAAACCGGAAAAGAAAATATTTTCAAAAATATTTTTTCTCATGAAACAAAAACACATGAACGTTTTAAAACCGTTTTCCAGGTCTAATCGGGAGAACTAGCCGAGTTTACCCGACTACCCCCTAAATGCATGTCCTTGAATGCCTTAAATTCCTATTCTGTCTTGTCTGAGTCCTATGCATGTCTATAATGTTATTGTGCTAACCATTTATTTTGTAGCTTTTAACTTTTATTTCTTATGTAATTTATAGATTATCTTGTATTCTAGGCAATTGTAATTTTCTAGATCCTCGTGTATATTAGGCGCTTGTAATGTGAGGACGAGAGATTTTCTTTTTTCATTCGATTTGGTTGTATAAGCGGCCTTTATTTTTTATTCTTTTAAAATGCTTGGATGTATGATTTATTTACTCTGCAATTTATTCCTGTCATTCGCTTCTTGAACATGGGTAAAAATAAATACAAAAACAAAATTGGGTAGAGAAAGATAATAAAGCGGATAAAATATGGTAATATAAACTAGAAAATGAATGCAAGCTTGAGGTTGAATAGGTAAGTTTCCCGAACCCTAAATCTCTGGATTAGGTAAAGTAGTCTACCCTCGGTAGGGAGCTGTATCGGAATTTCCCGGATGAGCTGATCCGGGTGGCGACTCCGTCACTGATCTTGGAATTTAAGTTTCGAGGTCTTTAAATTAATAAAATGGGAAAATGTTTTCTATAAAAGGAATTTCTAAACAAATCAATGGTTTTCCTAAATTAAGATAATAAAAAATCCCGTTTTCTAAAACTCAAACCCATTTTTCCTAATTTCCTTTTCCCCAGTTCGCTTCGCCGCGTTCTGTACATTTAAAAGGTTATCCACTCACACTATTTCAGATAACAAAATGCATTAAGCAGGGAAGACTATTATGCATATACATGTTATTGTGCAAATTAAGTGATATTATAATGTCTTTTTTAATGCAATACAAGTCTGTAGTTCAATGTAATCATCATAAGTTTAAAATAATATAGCTCAATCATTAAGTATTGAAACAATGTACCTTTTGTCTATCTGATATTAAAGTCCAATGTTTGTTACTATCAATCCCCAAATCTTCTGCTAAAAGCTGCAAGAACCAAGTCCATGTCTCTATGCTTTCTGTTTCTACCATTCCCTACGTAATTGGAAAAATGCAGTTATTTGGGTTTATGCCAATAGCAGACAACAATTGCCCTCCATACAAGCCTTTAAGCCAGCAACCATCTAATCTAATGAAAGGTCTGCAGCCTACTTTGAATGCTGATTTTAAAGCATTTAGGGAGACATACAGCCCAACAAACCTTCCATCTTTGAATCTACCTGTAACAGTGCTACCTAGATTTGTTCTCAGCAACTCAGCTCTATACCTATAAATAAAACACAGTAATACAATTAAGTAAACCACTACAATGCAATTAAAGATAAATGTATAAAAATTATACCTATAAATGTTAACATATTGTGTTCTTTCATCCCCGTTAATCTTTTCAAGTGCTAAACACTTAGCACGATATGCCTTCATTCTCCCAATCTTTAGCTCTTTCTACCTACTGATATCTTCAATTAAAGCACTTATCTTCTAGTTAGGATCACTCCTGAAAGCCTCTAAATATCTTTTCGCAATCCACTTGTATGTCATGTGGAAGTTGCGATACACCTTCGAACATAAGTGTTGGAAATGGCCACTCTTCACTTGTATTGTAACATTATTTTCATCATGGCGATCTTATCTTGAAGCATAACACCTATATGGACATTTTTCCCCATCATCTTGTTTTGTTCTGCATACTGTCACAACCTTTTTTGGTGTATTGGTTGAAAACCAAATATGAAATCTGTTATTGATGCCATAGTTTTTGCATGCTTCTTTAAACTCCTCTACATTGTTGAATAGCATACCAATTCTAAACTGAAGGTCTTCTAATCCCTTTGTGCATTAAACTCAAGAAATCTAACCCTTGTTTCATTCTCAGAATCTGATCTTGAATCTGTGTGAAGAGCATCAGAAACTTCATATTCAAATGAACTTTCATGTACCTCAAATCTCATACCGGTTTCATAACCAGTATTCCTTATTTTTTCACTCGGTCTCTGTTTGGTTCTTGGCTTTGGTGTCCTAGCTTCAGCAATTCCAGTTATTAAATCTTCATCACCATCTTTAAAAACATAATCAGGATCATGAAAATCTTCTTCATTCCATTGCTGATCACCTTCAACATTCTCATTATTAGCAGTCTCATTTTCTATATTATTGTTATCCACATTCCTATCACTGATATTGTTGCTACAACCACCAACCTCATGATCCTCATTTATTTCTTCATAAGCACTAAAGTCACCAATATATGGATTATCATCGAATGATAGCCCAATATCTTTATTAACAGCAGAAAAGTTATTAACTGTTAAGAAAAATGCATCTACACCATCACTTGCAGGATTATCTATAAAATCATCTTTAACTCCTCCATTAGAACTAACACCATCTACATTAATATCACAACTACTCCTTCTTTCTCCAATGTCATATTCATTTGCAGAATCAACATCACCAACATTTACATCACTGTGTACATTTACATCACCAACATTAAGATTCAGCCTTGAGCTACTCCCTATCTCTCTTGTGTTATATTCAAGAAATTTGATTCCTATTGTTCCCCTAACATTTAATTTCCTTTTACCCTTCCTATCAGTTGCTATAACCAGTGGATTTTCCTCTATAATTTCTTCAATTACAACACTGCCATACCATGTAGTTTTTAAGTCATGCAATACATCATCTAGTTCTTCCAGATCTATAACCTTTACATAAAGATCAATTTCTCCACATTCAACCCCAACCAAAGCCATCTTATAAATATCTGTATCATTGCCTAAGTAATTTAAATATCCTTGAATTGGCTTATCCCAGGGTTTCCAAATATATTGTACATTTCCACTAATCTCTAAAGTTTACTGAACCAATTTGTCAATTGTACATAGAGCGAACCCTTCATCCCAATTACAACTTTCCCTTATGTACATATCACCATCTATATAACTGTCACCTTTAAATTTCCCATCATATCGAATAATAATATCAAAGTAGCCTTTTTCTGGATTTGCATTTATTAACAATAATAGTACCCAATATTTAATTCCTATATACAATTACATTGCATACTACTATTATGTAAACAAAGATTAATACAAATCAAGAAACTAATCAAGAAAGATTAATACAAATCTAATTAGATTAAACAAAAAAGATTAATACAAATCAATAAAGACAATAATCAAGAAAGATCACAATCCCCAATGACACATTTTCTAATTTAATAATCCAATCAATTATAATTGCAAAAAGAGATTTTATTCTATTTGGCTAAGTAGTAAAGACAACACATCATGTGGCATAAACCAAATCCCAATTAATAACAACAACAAAGACAACAAGATATTTAATTCAGTACTATCACTATCCAACAACCTTTTAAAAATATAATAATTGCAAAAATAAAAAACAAACAAAGTGAACTCAGTCTTATATAGGCCATAATTCATCCCAGCCATTGATTAGAATTGCTTGTGGTCCAAAGCTCTAAAAGGTATTCACTTTTCAACTGGGTCCACTGTATTCACAAACCCAATATATTCCATCACTATTAGGTTAAATATTATTTATAGAAAAACCAAAACTTTTACCAAATTTTCCTATTATTTATGCAGTTATATAGAGAGTGAGAAAAACTATATAAAGGCAATAGTAGAGAGAGAAAGAACGAAGTTTATAGAGAGAATATGAAAGCAACAATAGAAACAGAAATCACAAAATCTCCACTTACCCATTCAAATTCCTTACTTGAAGAACAAGACCGCGATCAGTGCTTTATCAGTGATTCGCCAAGGAAGCACGATTTTTAGGGTTTGCCAAAGAAATTTTAGGGAAAAATGAGAGGAAATTAGATCCAAGAGAGAATAAGAGTGTGAGAGAGAAAGATGTTACAGGTGAGTGAGGAGAGGGAGTGGTTGAGGAAGAGAGAGAAGCGGTCAGAAACGGGGAAAAGGGGAAAAAAGAGAGGGAAGTAGATGAAGTTTCAATTAAGGGTAGAATTGGGAATTCATATAGGGTAGGGCCCACAGTTTACTTTTATAATGGTCAATAAGCTGACGTGGCATCCTCAACCGGAAGCCTCAGGTAAAAAACACCACAATAGGAGGTCACCTACAAGTTGGGGTACTAAAGTGTGTAAAATGGTAGTTGGTATACCAAACTGTGACTAGGGAGATAGTTAGTATACCATAGGTGAAATTAAGCCCAAAAAATGCTAATTCAAGTAAGATGAAGTGGGATTAGAGATAGATGATATATCAATAGGGATATGTACAAATTGTGAAGAAAGAATGACAGTATTATGTTACTGTGATGAACCTGGAAAAGAAGCAACTCAAACAAAGTCAGTAAAGTCATGAGATTTATTGCAAACCTTATATGGAAAGGCATTCTCAACAAACTGTACACGACAAGATAAAAATAAAGATGATTTGTGAAAGTGTCAAGACATTTGTATGTTGATTGAGAAGTAAATATGAGCGGACGACATTTTCGACGGAACGCGGACTCCCTTTCGGAAGGGACGCCTTGATTTCGGGCAGCCCTCCCTCGCGTGGGGTTTTTAGAATGGAAATTCATTTTTGGAAAATTGGATTATTTCATAAAAGAATCGAGACCTAAGTCTCAATGAATAGTATAGGAGTTGTTGGGATTTGTCATTGGAAAAATAACGTGGCGCAACGGAAATTACACCGTTTAAAATTTCCTAAAATCCACCTATCGTGTCCAATTACCATTGATTAGAATAAAACAATTTGAATCAAGAGAGTTTAACTCACCAGATTCGTCTCTTTTAGAGACTGTTGCAGAATCGTTTCTTGAAACTGCGATCTCCAAAGTCCGGTGAACGATCAACTATTGAGCGGGAACCAGTGCTAGCCGAAAACGCGAGGAATGGAGGTTTAATGCTGGGATTTTCGGCTGTTTTGGGGCTGCTATTGGTGGCTGAAATTTCCAGCAATTAATTAGAGTTGAATTAGGTTTTTCTTCCTTAAGTGTGCCCTCATATAGACACCTTGTCTAATTGGGTTTTAATTAGGTTAATTAAACCCAAGCCCACTAGGATTATAATTACATAAATAAACTTTAATTAAAAAGTATATACTATGTAATTTAATTCCATTTGGCTAAATTTAATTACCCCTAAATAAAATTAAATCGCACTTAAGTTAATACAATATATGTATTTAATTTTCCTACTTAGGAAAATTATTTAATTAATTGTTTACTTTATGTAATTCAATTAATTGATAAATTAATTAATTACATTATGTAAACTTATTAATTAAATTAAATTCAACCCAATATCAATTAATTACCTTTACACCGAATGTCAACTAATTAATTAACGCATTCCTTCCAATACATTACATGTACAATTTCTATAAGTTCCAGCTAAGTTGATCTATGTGCACGATCCTATGGGTCTGTCTTTATGTTGGCAGTAGGCCCAAGGCCCACAGACTGTAAGTGGGTTCTAGTAAACCATTACAGCCCCCAATTAAGACAGAGATGCAGCAGTCTTTAGAAGACACTCACCCGGTAGTAATCTCATACTGTCCTTTGCCTAACGATATCGATATGAATAAATAAGAGGCATGGTGTCCGTCATCCTCTTCTGTTGTTTATTATATTTCTTGATCTTGAGTTGACTGATTAATCAAATAAGCAACCAACTTATTTGGGTATGGCCATACACTTATCAGTCCCACTCATCAAGTGGCCAATGATATCATCTCGGTGTTACCCGAGTGGCAATTCCATCACTTCATCATCAATATCAACATGTTCACCGGTCCACCCAATCATACCCGTATTTAGCATCCTTTTACAGACCTGTTAGGCGTATGTCAAAGTGAACCGGATTCCATATCGATATTATAATGAAATCTGGTCTGAGGACAAAAGAGACCTACTCAAGAAAGACCTATGACAGGACAATCATGTGGCTTTCTTGTGCGGATCGATCCAGTCCCATGTCAACGACATGTACCTATATTCATGACTGACTATACAAGTACTATGGCTAGTTAAAAACTAGCATACAGTCATCAGATATACAAGTCTGTGGTTCTATTCGTTCCCACGATTAGAACAGACCTGGGATAGGTTTTTTGATTATCAATCAATGGATACTCTACTCATATTATAGCACAAGATATAAATGAAATAGATTAATTGCCTTTATTAATGTGACATAAATAATGTATTCATACAATGAGTCTTAATGTATAATACAAAATACAAGAATCCAATGCCTTAATAACTAGGGCACACCAACAGGAGTCGCCACCCGGCCCAGCTCAACCGGGACATTTGAGTGTAGTTGAACCAGAAGAACGGCTGCCACACTATCCAGAGATCTAGGTCCGGACAAGTCCCATATTTCATGTCTAATCAAAATAAAAATTAGCCAATGTTCAAGTATGGTATTTTAAAATTCTAAAGTCCATTTTATTGAATTAAACATGTAGCGCACATACACATAAAATAAAAATAAAAGTGAAACAGTAAATAATTAAATGGCTTACAACTCAATAGAACAAAAAAAAAAACTCTCAACCTCACTTTACAACCGCCTAAAATACACGATTTATCTAGGAAAAATACAATCGGCTAAAATACATGAATTAATCTATTAAATTACATCAAAAATAAAATAAAAAACTAATTAAAAGCTGCAAAACAAATGGTTAGCATGATTCATGGTACACCACAAATAGGACTCAAATATGACAGAATTGGAAAATTAGAATTCGGGAACATGCATTTAGGGGGGATAACCGAGTCGGCTCGGCTAACTAGCCCGATTAGACCTGGAAAACATTTTGAAACGTCCCTGTATTTTGGTTTTGTGAGAAAATCATTTTGAAAACATTTTTCCGATTTAATTTAATTTAACATGCGAGGTGGGTCGATTTTCGGGAGAATCGGGTCTCCGTCGTTGTATTGTTCTAAATGCAATAACACTGGAAATTAAATCTAAGGTCGTGAATGCGCACAACAAAATTCATTTTGATGATTTTCTGATTTTTCTAGATTTTTATGATTTTTAGAAATTTTTCTGGATTAAAATGGAAATTCTGCTTCTGGATGAGCATTACAGTCGTGCGACTGTAACTACAATCGTACGACTGTAATTCTTCCAATTGCTGTATTTCGCTAAAATTATTTAAAAGAACTTAAAAAGTTGGAAGGAAATCAAGAACACTCGTACGACTGTAATTACAGTCGTACGACTGTTCTTCAACTCAAGAACGGTCGTACGATTGTTCTTGATTTCCAAAAGCAGCAAGCGCAGAAAATGAGTTTTATGCACGAAAACACATCAAATCACCGAGAAAGCACAAAAAAATAAGGGATTGAAGTGTGTTTACCTCTTTGGCGCTGATCCACCGTAGGAATGACCCCCTGGAAATGCCCCAATCCACTCCAAATTGCTTCTTTTCCTTTGAGTTGAGGTTGAGAAGTTGAGTCCAAAAATCTCCAAAATGTCAAGGATTCCTAAAGTTTTAGGTCCGAATTTGATTTAATTTAGAGTGTCAGATTATTAACCTAGGATGTCCAATAGGTTTTTAACTTAACACTTGAGAATTAAAAGAAAAAGAAGAGGAAAAAAGCTTATGTTTTGTGATAGTTCTTTTCCTTCCCTTTTTCTCTCTTTTCTCTCTAAATTCTCTCTTATTTTCCTTAAGCCCAAAAGTCCCCTCAACTTCCTTCTTTTCCTCTCTTATTTCTCCTATTTTTCTGCTCCAGAGGTATGGGCTGCTGTACCTGCTCCGTAATTACAGTCGTACGACTGTAATTTTCAATTACAGTCGCACCGCTATAATTATAGTCGTACGACTGTAATTACAGTCGTGTGACACACGCTTTTTTTTCAAATGGAAAATTCCGGCGCTTACAGTTACCCCTCGGGTGATCAAATTCGACACCCGGATCCAGATTTACAATACCTGAGATGATGAATTTGAGAGCGCGAATCAAAGCGCCGTGTAGATACCCATTTTATCCGGGTAATATTTTCTTTTTTTTTGTATTTAATTATATAAAAAATCCAAAAATACAACAAACTTTTCATTTTTATTTTATAGACTAAGATAAAAAGAAAAAGAAAAAACGAAAATAAAAGTGGAAAGAGACAGAAAATAAATAAATTATTTTATTGAACTCCTTTGTTTTTATAATTTATGAATACCAAAAAAAACAATAAATAAATAAAAAAATAAAAAATTAGAAACAATTGGACTTGCAAATTTTACAAAAAAGCTGAAATGTAACAAAAATGGGCCTGCGAAAAACCCATATAGCAAAAATATTGGCTTTAATTGACAATTACCATCTAATTAAATTGGAACGAGAAACTAAAAAATACCAGCTGTTACTGCCCTGCTTGTTTACCACGCAGGTTACTGTTCATGTGAACAGTAACCAATCTTTTTCTATAAATTGGATAGATATTTTCAGAATGAAGGGGGGGATCCAGAAAAAATAGAGAGATTTGGGGGTGGAGAGGATTCCATAAAGAGATTCAAAAAATAGAATTCCAGAGAAAAGAAACACAATTAAAAAAAAACATAGAGATTTGGCAAAAAAAAAGGGTTCCAAAGAGAGGTAAAATATTTCATAACCCCAATCTTCCAATTTCTCCTTTCATTCCCACATTTCTTTTTGGTTGGGTTGAGTATTTGAAGCCATTAGCCACATTTACAAGAGCAGAGTTAAAAGCAAGTCTTTTTCCTTCATTTTTCTTCAAATTTGTATTTCTATTTATATTATTCTAAGTTAAAGAGCTGTAGGCAGTCATGACCCAAAGAGGAATACTATCTCTATGTATATGGAGAAAGGACTCTCCTTTTGGGTAGTGTCCTAAACCACTAGTAAGAGATGGGCCATGGAATGTACCTATTCCTTACGATTGGTTTGAAGTCTAGATTTAGTTTCAATTTCTCTTGGTGTTTATGTGTGTGCTATGTGCCAATGAAAAAAAAAAGAAACAATTATTACAGTCATCCTTAGTTTAAGAAAACAAAAAAAATTAGATATTCATCAAAATCCACTCTTTAGTCTTGAGTCTTCTAGTGTTGTTTTCCCTTACATGAGTTCGAGTCGTTTCTGTGGAAAGAAGAGCAGAAACGAGTAGTGTTCTGTTTTAAAACTACAGAAACAAAATTAAGAGTCATAATGCGATGTGAAAGGGCTTATGGCTTCAATCCATTTCACACAAAATGCCCATGTCAAAAAAAGAGAAATAAATTTTGTTTCAATAATGCTTCTTGTAACAAAGAATGGTTCTTTCGTTTTTTTTAATCCTTAACACAAGCATTATATACCAGCATAGGCTCATGAATCCAGCATGCATATAGACCCAAATAAAACCCAGCAGTTCTTAGTTTAACATCACGCATACACATCTTCATTGGCACATGTATCCAAAGACATCATTTGCAAATTTCAAGTTTATGTTTACAAGTCCACGCATGCATTACACACTAGGTTCATCACAGGTAGCAAGCATGATCATGACATTTCACTTTTTTCCCAATAAATTTGTTTTATGGCATATCACTAAACCATCTCACAAGCATAACACATAACCATAATAAACACAAACACAGGTCCAGTTCTCAAATTCACATGCATATAAAACCAAAAATTTCAAAAAGGAGAACCCAATTTCAATTCATACAATAATCAGTCTCATTTTGATTTACAAGCCCTTATTTAAATCTAAGAGTTCTTTTCATATTTAAAAAAAAAAAACAAGGATCCTCTTCAATCATCAATAATAGGAAATATCATTGAGCCACACATGAGCATTTCACAACACAGATTTCATTTTCACACACATACATTTATTTTGTTCACAATAAGTAGAAAGTTAGGGACTTAACTAGAAAAGCCACTTCTGGAAATCCGACGAGATATTGGTGATCCATTCCTGACTCGGGTTTTGATCTCTAAAAAAGGGAAACCAATTAAAGATCAGTAGTAAAAAAAAACTAAGAATATACAAAAATACAAAAGAAACACAAACCAAGCAAACATCAGGTAGAGAAACAAAGAACAAAAAATTAAAATCAAGCTAAAAGCAAGAAATTACCTTTGAGGGGAACCATACTACTGTTCGGCCTTGGGTACACTCCTACTCCAGTGAGCCTCCGACGCAGAAAATTAGATTCACCCTTTTGCCTCTTAGTCCGAAACAACAAAACAGACAAACTTAGAAACCAAAGTAGAAGAGAAAACAAAACAAAAAAGAGAGAAATAACAAAAAACAATAAAGATAGAAGAGTAAGGTGAGATTAGAAAAAGATGGGTTACCGTAGAAAATGGTTCGAGGAGAATGAGTGGATGCTGACGGTGAGGAGTGAGGAGTTTAACCGGTGAAAGGGTAATAGGGAGAGGCAATTAATCATCTGTCGATGAAAGGAGGGAGTAACGGAGATGAGTTCTGGTCGCCGTTAGAGCTGTGAGAGGCGGTGAGAGTTAGTGGCCGGTGATGAAGTCTGGTTCACAGGAAAATATGGAGAGGGGCGGCTGAGAACTAGGGTTGAGAGAGGTGAGGTAAATGTGAGTTTTTATATGGTGGTATTAACCTAGGATGTGGAATTGGGTCAAGACCGGGTTGGGCCAGAAATCCGGGTAATAAACATTAAACCAGGCCCATTGGTGCTCTTATGGGATTTAGTTTATTTCTGATTATGGTTTTATTTTTTAGTATTAGCTAAATCCAAGTCTAATTTAAATGTTTGGCAAAATAGAGCTTTTTTTTAGGAATTTCTTTTTTTTATATATTACAAGATTTTTTTTTGTATATAATTTGATTAGAATCATTTTAGAGTTTAGAACTTGAAAAATAAAGTTTTTCTTTTATTGTTAGGATTTAACTTGATTATGTTCTATATAGGAGCTTTATATTTTAAGTTTGGATAACCCTAAAAGTGAAGAAATAAAAATTACATCATAATAAAAATATCTATAATTTACAACATTTAGTACCCAGTAGGGGTGGGGTAGGGTGACATTCGTCTTCCCTACACGTAATTGGTAAATGAACCAAAAAATAGAATCTCTGGTTAATAATAGTGTCCAATCGCACTAAAAATCAGTTGGTGGCAACTCAAATAAAAACACACAAAAAAAAAGATAACGAAATTTGTACCCCCATCGGGTTGGTTCCGACACGCCGTAAACACAAGAAAGAACCCACTATTGAAATAAGCCGTTACCGGGTCTATGTTACTCGAGGCAAAGGAAGGTGGAAGGCGGATAGGCCGATACCGGGTCTAGGTTACCCGAGGCAAAGGAAGGTGGAGAAATAAGCCGATACTGGGTCTATGTTACCCGAGGCAAGGAAGGTGGAAGGCAGATAGGCCGATAACAGGTTTAGGTTACCCGAGGCAAGGAAGGTGGAATGCGGATAGGCTGATACCGGGTTTAGGTTACCCGAGGCAAGGAAGGTGGAAGGCGAATAGGCCGATACCGGGTTTAGGTTACCCGAGGCAGATTTGCTGGAGACTTAAAGATGGAGCCGATCTGGGCCGATACTGGGTTTACATTACCCGAGGCGGATCTGCTGGAGACTTGAAGATGGAGCCGATCTAGACTGATACCGGGTTTACATTACCCGAGGCAGATCTGCTGGAGATTTGAAGTTGTGGATGATGAGTTCCTACATTTGAAATGGCAAGTCTTCATTCCTTGATTAAGAGATTTTGAACAAAAATTTTTGACCCTTCGATCAAGAATGAAGACTAGCTGGGGATGAATGATTTGTGTATGCTATGTATGCATGCATAACGATGTATATGCACATGGAGATTAAGTGATGCATTTCTCATTGTTTATGCCAGATTGATACTTCTCCTTTCTATTGGGGAAGGCATGTTTTGCCCCTGGCTGGTGGAAGACATTCTTTGCGTAAGGCTTTCCCCTGTTGAAGGTATATGCGAGGACTGCTGGGGAAATGAGATAATTGCTGGGAATACGTAACAATGCTGGGAAAGGATCATAGTATCCTTTGTAGATGTTCCGTTGGGTAGCAATATGGAGAATTCTGTTGGGGAGATGATGGAAAGACTTTGCTTCTCACCCCTGTAATTGATGAATCTGGAAGTGCTCTAAATTTTGCCTGGGTTGCCCAATGCAGGTTTTCAGCCAAGCAAGCTGCTCTAATTTTTTCAGCCCAGCAAGCTGCTCTAATTTTCACCCCAGCGAGCTTCTTTTTTTTTTTTTTTTTTTTTTTTGAGACCGATCGATTGAAATGGCAAGTTCTTGGACAATCGCTGTCGCTCTTCGAAAAGCTGAGTTGGATATAGAGGACGATAAAAGATTTCAGATTGTATGTATTTAGCACATTTTCATTGTTAAATAACATGGCATGTTTAGCCAGTTGAATGCAAAGCGCTTCCTTTAAATGGATGTTTAAGCAAGATGACTTTGTTTATGCATTTGTCATGACCATGCAAATATACTTAAACAAACATTCTACTTCATTGATGAAATCAAAATGAGTACATTTGAAAAGATTCATTCCCCAGATGGTATACATTCCACATAGAGCCAGACTCTGTCACCAGTCGTCCCTTCTAGATTTTCTGACTGATCATTTTCTCTCGTGTCTTAGTTTTTGCCTAGGTCGCTCTTTCGAGTTTTTAGCCTAGCAGACTCTTTTTTTTTTTTTTTTTTTTTTAAACATGATAAAGCTTTAAGTAGTCTTGGTTAACAGGATTGGTGAACTCATTTCCTTCCATGTCCATGATGCTGACACCGCCTTTTGATAGCACTTTCTTCACAACATAGGGCCCTTCCCAGTTGGCTCTAAACTTTACCCAAACATCGACGTTTGAAGGCCTTAATTGCTTTAGAACCAAGTCTCCTGCTTTCAACTACCGCCTGGGGTACTTCATATTCCAATTATAAGCCCAAGCCATTCTGCATTGGTACATTTCTAGATGGTCAAGTGCACTTAGCTGCTTCTCATCTAGCACCGCTAACTGCTCGTACCTGGCTTGAACCCATTCAATTTATGGTAATTGAGCTTCCAAGGTGACTCTGAGTGACTTAAGTTCTATTTCCACATGTAGTACTGCTTCCATACCATATACCAAGGCTTATGGGGTTTCCCCTGTCGGTGTTCAGACACTGGTTCTGTAACCCCAAAGAGCACACGGTAATTTGTCAGCCCAATCTCTGTAAGTGGTTACCATTTTTTATAAGATCTTCTTTATCGCCTTATTAGCTGCCTCTACTGCACCGTTAGCTTGGGGCCTATATGGAGAAGACTTATGGTGCTCAATGCCATGTTCTGCAAGCAGCTCAGCTGTTGCCCCTTGAAACTACACTCCGTTGTCAGACACTATATGATGGGGAATTCCATATCAAGCAAAGATGTTCTTCTGGATGAATTTAGCCATCTTCTTAGCTGTTACACTGGTAAAGGATTCTGCTTCCACCCATTTTGAAAAGTAGTCAACAATAACTACTATGAATCTGTGCCATTAGACGCTGTAGGATGAATTTCTCCAATCATGTCAATCCCCCATACTAAAAATCATGTCGATCCCCCATACTAAAAACGGCCAAGGAGATGCCAGATTCTGTAGCTTAAGAAGCGGAAGATGATTAATATCAGCATAAATCTGACACTCGTGACATCTCTTTACTTTTCTTATACAATCTGCCTGCATAGTCATCCAGAAATGTCCTTGTCTCATTATTTTTTTGGCCATAGAGAGTCCATTCATGTATGGGCCACAAGACCCTGCATGCACCTGCTGCATCACTGTTTCTGCCTCTTACTCTGCCAGGCACCTCAAAAGAACTCCCTTTGCTGTCTCTTGTATAACTTATCTTCAAAGATTCTAAACTGAATGGCTAACTTCCTTAATGACACCTTATCAGCAGTACTGGCTCCTTCTGGATATTTTTCTTCCTTCACATACCGGTAGATATTGAAGAACCATAGCTTTTCTTCAGCTGTCAACTCCATTACTTCATGCACTTTAAACAAGGATGTTTGGAAGTTATAATAACCAGTGGTTGTACTTAAGTTTCTTTTGGATTTTCCCACATAGAAGATAGTGTTGCTAGCACATCAGCCATTTTGTTCTCATCTCTGGGGACATGTCTGAACTCACATTGGTCGAATAACTCTTTTCTATACTATAATAGCTCCAAATAAGGTCGTAATGCTTCTTCTTTCAGCTCCCATTTGCCTTGAGCTTGCCTTATCACTAGAAGTGAATCCCCAACGATCAAGACATCATTTGCCCTTAGAGTTAACAGAGCTTCCATCCCGAATAAGCATGCTTCATACTCTGCTCCGTTGTTGGTTATAGGAAAATCCAACCTCTTTGACAAAGGGATGATTTCACCATCTGGTGTTGCTATGATTACCCCGATTCCAGCACCTTTTCTGTTCACGGCACCATCGAAGCACATAACCCATCTCTTTATTTCCACCACGACCAACTGTTCATCTGGGAACTCCAGATTCTCTGTGTAATCCGATTCCAGTGGCTGATTTGCTAGAAATTCTACTACAACTCGCCCTTTGATGGTCTTCTTGGTGATGTATTCAATGTCGAATTCTGATAGAAGTAGTAACCACCTGGATAATTTCCCAACCAACACCGTCACTTCGTACAGATATTTCATTGGATCCACTTTAGCCATGGCTTGTACCTTATATGACTGAAAGTAGTGGCATAGTTTCTTAGTCAACCAGATCATTGCTACACATGTTTTCTCCACCAGTGTGTACTTGGTTTCGTACTCCAGCAGCTTCTTGCTGAGGTAGTAAATGGGATACTCTTTTCTACAGTTGTACGACTTTAACTACAGTCGTACCACTATAATTAAACTACAGTCGTATGACTGTAGATAGTGGCAGGTGAGCCAACGCATACCCTAAAAGCTGAAAAAACAGACAGAGGAAAGGGGCGCGAACAGACAGAAAGAAAGAGGAAGGAGAAAAAGAAAAAAAGAGAGAGGGAGAAAGAAAAAGAGAAAACCAAAGAAAAGAAAGAACTCATCATCAGAATCCCTCAGCATTTGGAGTTTTTGGACCCAAAATCCCTAACCCTAACTCAAGGAGAAAAGTGCGGATTTCAGTGGATTGGAGCGACGCCAGGGGTCAATCCTACAGTGGACGCAAGCCAAACAGGTAAACACTCCTTTTCCTTTCACTTTTTCTTGCTTTTGTTGGGATTTTTCACCGGAAATCACCCGATAAAAGCGGAAGAACGCGGTGATTTCCTCAAATCCAGTCCCAGGAGCAATTGAAGTGGAAATTGAAAAACATAAAATTATATAGAAAGAGATTAAAATTTCATACCAGAAAAATCTCTTTCAGAGACGGATGATGACTGCAGAACTCAATTTAGAATTCCTCCACTCTCACGTACACGAACGCTTGGCGAATGCAACACGTGCTAGCGTCGGAAAAACAAAACCAATGGAGAGGGGAGCAAGGAAATTTCGGCTAGGCTTACTAATGCTTAGGTTGGCCGAATTTTTCTAACCCTAGGTATTTATACCTAGGGTTGGCCGAATCCTTCAAGTGGATTCAGGCCCATCTTGGCTCTTTTCTATTTTGTGCAGGCTTCCATGTTTTAATTTAGGCCCAGTCTAATTTTAATTATTCTGGTTTAAATTAATTTCAAGCCCAATTTTAATATACCCATGTATTTAATATATTACTCCAAGTAATATATTATTTACATCTAAATTAAAATTAGTTTGACATTTAATTTAATCCATCAAATTAAAATTAACTCTACACAAAATAAAATCATATGTAAACCCATACATATGAATATTTCCACCTAGGAAATAATTTCATAATTAATCCAATTAATTATGAAGAGCCAATAGAATATATTAATTTTATTATTATGACCAATCCAATTGATCCTTATAATATAATTAATATATACATGCTTCTCCCTCCACAGTGTATACTCCAAGTATACATGTTATTCCTTAAGTCTGCATTCTATCGTTCTATGTGTACGATCCTGTGGGCCCATCTTTATGTTGGCAGCGGGCCTTTGGCCCGCAGACTGCAGTTGGGCTCTAGCAAGCCACTGCAGCCCCCAATTAAGATGGAGATGGCAGTCCAACTGATATCATAACCCTGTAGTTAAAACTTGTACATCCCATGTCATTGATATCGGTGTCCAACACAGAGGCATGGATTGATCACCCTCTTTTGTGTTCGGACATTAACTTGATCCCGAATGTACTGATGCTCACAAACAAGTTCCAACTTGTTTGGGTGTGGCCACACTCTTATCAGTCACATTCATCAAGAGGCCGGTGATATCTTCTCAGTTGGTTACTGAGTGACAAATCCCTTCTGCATATCCATAGTATTACCATGTTCAGTGACATACCCGAAAGCACCCATACTTGGCACCCTATTACAGGCCCTTTAGGCGTACCCCTAAGTATGCGACTTCACATGTAACACCATCATATGGTCAGGTCAAAGGATCCATACAAGTACTACACGAGAATCCATTGTGATACCAAACCATGTGGATTACTCGTTTAGTGGATCTATCCAGTACCATGCTCCCAGGCATGTACCCATTAACTTGGTTGACATTCCATGTCCAATGACCGGTAAGACACCGCCATACAACCAGGTTAATGATAGTCTGTTGTTCCATTCATTCCCATGACTGGAACAGACTACGGATCTATTTATGGTCATATCGTTAACCCTATCCACGGTCTTACTGCTAAGTGCATGACACTAGTCGTCATGGATATAGATATGTCCATTGGATACTTCATTTACTATACTGCACAAGATAAATATAATAAATGAATTGATGCCTTTATTAATGACACAAATAAGTACAACACATAAATCCAATAAATGTATGGTACAAATACAAGGACCAATGCCTCGGGACTAGGGCATTTCCAACAGCTTTCTGGGTGATTGATGTGTGTTTTGTGCATTTTTGCTATGTTTTCGCGCTTCTGCTTCTGGAAATCAAGAACAGTCGCATGACTGTTCTTGGATTTGATGAACAGTCGTACGACTGTAGTTACAGTCGTACGAGTGTTCTTGATTTTCAGGCATTTTCTTTCCAGTTTTGTTTCAAATAAGTTTTGGCGAGATTCTGACCTTGGAACGTTTACAGTCGCACGACTGTAACTTATTTTCCAGAGTCAGAATTTTCGTTTTTATCCCCAAAAATTTCTAAAAACCCATAAAAATTCAGAAAACCCCAAAAATCATCAAAATGAATTTTGTTGTGTGTATTCACGACCCTAGATTCAATTTTCAGTAAAATTACATTTAGAACAATGCCACGACGGAGACCTAGTTCCCCCGAAAACTGGCCCACCTTATATGTAAAAAATGCATGTAAACCGACAAAATAGTTTTCAAAATGATTTTCCCACAAAAACCAAACATACAGGAATGTCTCAAAATGTTTGCCAGGTCTAACCGGGCCGGCTAGCCGAGCCGACTCGATTATCCCCTAAATGCATGCTCCCGATTCTTGATTTCCCGATTTTGTCTATTTGAGTCCTATTTATGGCGTGTTATATATCGTGCTAACCCTCTGTTTTACAGCTTTTTATTTTTATTTTTGATGTATTTAATAGAAGTAATCGTGTATCCTAGGCGATTGTATTTTTCTAGATAAATCGTGTATATTAGGTGCTTGTAAAAGTGAGGCCGAGAGTTTTTATCTTTTGATTCGATTGGGTTGTAAGCCATTTAAATATTCATTACTATACTTTTATTTTTCTAATACCTGTATGCGCGCTGTATGTCTATTTAATGCAATAAAATTGACTTTAGAATTTGAAATACCATCTATGAACATTGACCAATATTTATTTTAATTAGACACGAAATAAGGGACTTGTCCGGACCCAAATCTCTGGATAGTGTAGCGGCCGTTTATCCGGTTCAGCTGCATTATAAATTTCCCGGTTGAACTGAGCCGGTTGGCGACTCTACAATATTCATTGAGACTTAGATCTCGATTCTTTTAAGAATTAATTCCATTTATTTTCAGAACCGATTTTCCATTTATAAAAACCCCACGCGAAGGAGGGGCCCGCCCGAGATCGAGGCACCCCTTCCAAAAGGGAGTCTCGCGTTCCGTCGAAAACGTCGTCCGCTCACATTAGCTGACATCTATCATCTGATATAATCAGCTGATCTTTCTTTAACAAATTGAAAATTGGCTCGTAGATGGAAGTCAACTGTGCTATGAAGCGGCTGACATACTGTAAGGAGCCCAAGAATGAGCGGACTTCCTTCTCTGTCTTTGGGGCTGGCATATCTTGAATGGCTTTGATTTTATTTGGGTCCATTTCTATTCCCCTATGGCTGACTATATGGCCTAACAGCTTTCCTGATGTGACTACAAATATGCTCTTCTTATGATTAAGTCGCAAGTTATACTCTCCAATGCGAGTAAGAAATCTATTCAGGATAACAGGATGTTCCTCCCGGGTCACTGATTTGACTAGCATATCATCAACATACACTTCGATTTCTTTGTGGATCGTATCATACAACAGGGTTGTGACAGCCCTTTGCTAAGTTGCTCCAGCATTCTTTAACCCGAAGGGCATTACTCTGTAGTAGAAATTACCCCAGTTTGTGATGAACGATGTCTTCACCTTATCAATCACATCCAGCAGGATCTGGTTGTACCCCGAAAAGCCATCCATAAAGGAATACATTAATGCTTTTGCTGCACTGTCAACCAGGATATCAATATGAGGCAACGGAAAGTTATCTTTTAGGCATGCTCTGTTCAGGTCCCTGTAGTCGACACACACTCTGACTCCCGTCTTTCTTGGGTACTGGGATGATATTGGATAGCCATTCTGTATACTCCACCACTTCAAGGAATTTGGCATCTATCTACTTAGCCACTTCTTCTTTCACCAGTGTGGCCCACTCTGGTCTCAGTCTTCTCAATTTCTGCTTTACTCGCTTGAACTTAGGGTCCATTGGAATCTTGTGCACTGCTATTTCTGTGTCCACACCCGGCATATCTTCATACGACCAAGCGAAAGCTTTAACATGTTTCTGCAATATTCCTGTTAATTCTCTCTCTTCCTCGGGGTTTTAGCCTATATGAAATGAATAACATTTTGGGATTTTCATCTGTACTTATGTTAATTTCATGCAATGCAGTGTCATGATGCTAAATATGCTTAATGGTGATTCAAATGCATACACAGAATTATCAGGATAAACATCACACAAGTAAGCAAACTGAAATTTCATTGCATTGAACTTGTCACAAAGTACATCATTTACACTGAAAATGGAAGAAATAGATACAATAAAATCATTTTCATCCTCACAGGCGGAGGGCCTTATACTTCTTCAGCTTCCACTTCCATCTTCAGAGCATCATTCAAGTCTGCAGCCAGCTTGGCCTCTTTCTCAGCAGCAGCAGTGATGTCTTCACTTTCAGCCATTTGCACCTTAGCCTTTTCCATAATCTTGACTATCTCGGCAACCACAGAATCCAAGTTTACCTTGGCCATTATCTCTTCACCGAACCCTTCCTTGGACTTCCCAAATGCCTTACTTAAGGCAATAATCAATGTGCCTGAGTTTACTTCTACAGCTCCATCACAGGCTTTCTTTTCATCTTTCTCCTCGGTCACCTCTATTGCTTTTGCTATCATTTCGGATGGCACACTTTGCAGAACATCAGACTTGGTAGCTGCCTCTTCTACCATCACGGGGGCCACTGGTTCCTCTCGGCTTTTCTCAAAATCAACAACATCAGCAAATATTTCAAAGCCAGGGTATTCGACATTTTTGACCCTTACTGGTTCAACCTGGTGTAAGCGCCGAAATTTCATTCTAAAAAAAAAAAAAAGAAGATCAGATGTCACACTACTGTAATATATAATCGTGTGAATGTGTTACAGTCGTGCGACTGTAATTAAAAATATTACAGTCGTACAACTGTAACGGTGCCCACTTGCAGCTGCCAGGAGGCAAAGATTGCGGGCTGCAAAGGGGGAGCAATTAATGCCCGGCCCTTTGCAGCAAGATAGGGCGGCTGAGGATAAAAAGAAGAAAAGGGGAAGATTGATGTTTTAGTCTAAAAAATCTGGTGAGAGAGGGAGTTTTTATAGAGAGATTTTGAGAGAGAAAAAAGAAAGGGAAAAAAAACACAACAAAAAAAAAGATCACTTTTCTTTTTCTTTTTCTTCTTAAAATCTTAAAGCTAGTATTAAAAACTTGTTAAAAATCAATAAAGTAGTAATCTGATCTCACAAACACATCAAAATCTTGGACTTAAATCATCAGAATCCCAAGCATTTTGGATTTTTGGACACAAAGCTCTCAACCCCAATTCAAGAGGAAAAGTGCAAATTCGTGTGAATTGGAGCGACGCCAGGGGTCAAAACGACTTAGATAAGCTTCTAAAAGGTAGGCACCCCGTTTTCCTTTCACTTTTTCCTGTGTTCTGGGTGCTGGATGTGATTTTTGTGCATTTTCACCTTATTTCTGCGTTTCTACTTCTGAAAATCAAGAACAGCCGTATGACTGTTTTTTTATTTGATGAACAGTCGTACGACTGTATATACAGTCGTACAAGTGTTCTTGATTTCCAGGCATTTTTGTTCCAGATTATTTCAAATAAAGTTTTGGCGAGATTCTAACTTTGGAACGTTTATAGTCGCACTGCTGTAATTTACAGTCGTACGACTGTAGTTACAGTCGCACGACTGTAACTTATTTTCCAGAATCAGAATTTCTGTTTTAATCCCCAAAAATTTCCAAAAATCCCAAAAAAATTCAGAAAATCCCAAAATCATCAAAATAAATTTTGTTGTGTGCATTCACGACCCTAGATTCAATTTTCAGTAAAATTGCATTTAGAATAATAACACGACGGAGACCCAATTCTACCGAAAACCGACCCACCTCACATGTAAAAAATGCATATAAACCAGAAAAATTGTTTTCAAAATGATTTTCCCTCTAAACCAAAAATACAGAGACGTTTCAAAATGTTTTCCAGGTCTAATCGAGCCGGCTAGACGAGCCGACCCGGTTATCCCCTAAATGCATGCCTCCAATTCTTGATTTCCCAATTCTGTCTATTTGAGTCCAACTTGTGGCGTGCAGTAAAATTGTGCTAACCTTTGTTTTGCAGCTTTTATTTTTATTTTTATTTTTATTTTAAATGTATTTAATAGAATTAATCGTGTATATTAGGCGATTGTAATTTTTTAGATAAATCGTGTATTCTAGGCGTTTGTAAAAGTGAGGCGAGAGTTTTTTTTATTCGATTGGGTTGTAAACCACTTAAATATTCATTACTTTACTTTTTATTTTTGTAATACCTGTATGCGCGATGTATGTCAGTTTATTTCAATAAAATTGACTTGTAGAATTATAAAATACCATCTAAGAACATTGACCAATATTTATTTTAATTAGACACGAAAAAAGGGACTTGTCTGGACCCGAATCTCTGGATAGTGCAGTGGCCGTTTATCCGGTTCAGCTGCGTTATAAATTTCCTGGTTGAGCTGAGCCGGGTGGCGACTTTACAATATTCATCGAGACTTAGGTCTCGGTTCTTTTAAGAACTAATTCCATTTATTTTTCAAAACCGATTTTCCATTCATAAAAACCCCCTATGCGAGGGAGGGGCTCGCCCGAGATCATGGCGCCCCTTCCGAAAGGGAGTCTCGCGTTCCATCGAAAACGTCGTCCGCTCACACCTGGCCCTTGTATAGCCCTTCTCCCCCTTTTTAGGAACGGCTTCATCATAAGCTTGCCGTTCTTGCCCCTTCTCAGGTTTTTCTGATCAGATGTCTCCTCTGTATACCTAAGGCCGAACTGCTTTGGTTTCCCTAAGTCAATGTTGAATTCAGGTACTCCTTGCAGGTTGATTCCAAGTCCCATGCCCGGGACAAAATTCTGCTTGTGCATATATCTAGACAGCCATTCCGGCATATAATTTTCATAGATGACCATGGTAGCGTCTGTAACTTCTTCTTCCCTGATCACAGCGACTTGGAACCTACCAAATGGTACAACTCCTTCATTCACAACAGCAATCATTGATTGGGCATCCGCCTCAACAATCACAATCTCGCCATTTATCGAGAACTTAATTTTCTGGTGCAAGGTGGAAGGGACACCTCTTAGAGGGTGGAACCATGGCCTTCCTAACAATAGGGAGAACGTGACCGGGATATCTATCACCGTGAAAATGACCATTGACTTGACTGGCCCATCCTCTACTTCAGTTTCAAAAGTCCCTATCACTGTTCTCTTGGAGTTGTTATATGCTCGGCTTACTGTTGGGGACTTTTTTAGAAAATCTTCATTCAGGCCCAAACATGGCAGCATCTTCAGTGGATATATATTCAATGCCGATGTAAATCACACACGGCATTACCTTATCCATCACATGGGCCCTGATGTAAAGAGGCTTATTGTGAGCCTTTCCTTCACCAGGCAGATCTTTCTCAGAAAAAACAATGTCAAGAGACCCAGAATGAATCTTATTGAACAGACAACACATGGCCTCTGGGGATGCAATAGGAGAAACCTCAATTTCTGACAACTTCTTTACTAAGGCTGCCCTATGCTCTTTAGAAGTCAACAACAGATGCCATAAACTGGCTTTTCCAGGGGTTTTCTTCAACTGGGAAATAACTAGGTCTTCTTTCTCGACTCCCTCCGGTACTGACGTGCTGCCGAATCCAGCCATCGGGGCCTTATCCTTCACTTGTCTGTTGGTTGATACACCCTGCCACTTCAGGTCACATTTTGGACCTCCTGAACTTTCAGCTTCTCAATGGCTGAAGGCTTAACTGTCTCCTCTCTGCCAAACTCTTCATATTCATCTTTCGAGTCAAGGTCATTCAAGCTTATTGGCTTGATTTCCTTCTATTCTGCCTTCTTCTCACATTCCGACTCTACTTCAACTTCCCCTATTGCCACAGCTTGAATAATGGGATTCGCCTGAAGGACTTGAGCAAAAATGAAATTAGCAGGCAGTCCTGCATGTTCCATGTTGACCCGCTTCTCAAATGCCGGTAACGGGTTGGTCTTCGTGCTGGGCTTAGCTGGCTCCTGTAGCTTCCCTTCATCAATCAACTTTTGAATGGCGTCCCTTAGCTTATAACAATTGTTGGTTCTGTGGCCAGTGACAACATGGTATGTGCAGAAATTATCTTTATCTGCCTCGGTGTGCTTTTCAAATGGCCTCAGGGACTGTAGCAACCCACCGTTTCTGCACTTAGCAAATATCTTGACCAAGGGTAGAGTCCAAGGTGATATGCCCTGTCCCCTTGGATTTCTATTCTGACTGCCTTATGATGGCTCCTAGGCGAAGTAGTGAAACTAAACCTAGAATCGCACAACTAAGGCAGTGTACCTATCGTTGACAAGTAATAATTCTGGTTGGTCCAGGTATCGATCCCACAGAGAAAAATATTCTACAAACACTAAACTACTCGGGTTCCTTGCTTGTCCTAGGCGGAACTTAATTTTGGGTTTGATAATGCTAACAACTAAATTATCCTACTCCTAGTTGATCTATCCCAGCTTACTTTACACTTGAATTTGAGTTATTAATTGGCGGTTTACCAACCTATGAATGCTAATGGAGATGGCTTAATCAATTAATTACAATAGATGAATTTAACTCAACAATTAACCCTTAATTATGTTCTTCCGATAATTCAACCTAGCGTGTCTAGATCTTTTAGGTCCTTAGTCGCTTTCCCTTGTTTAGAGGCGGTCTAATTCTAAAGCTCAGAAAATAGGGGCACGTAAGTTCCACAGTGTCATCAATACTAATGGTTTCCGAGGCGTTAATCTAGGTAATGCCACAAATATGAACTTAATAAATTAAGATCTTATAAGACTAGATTATCATTAAAGGAATTGCATAGAGAAGAGGAATAAAAATTGAAATTAAATTGCAATCAATTGTATTAATCAAGAAAGGTGATACGAATTCAGTGTTTACAACCAAACACAATCAATTGTGGAATCAAAAACTAACTTAATCAAATTACAAAAGAGAAGAAGAAAAACTTATGCCCTTTTGGTCCGATTAACCAGATTCTGACGGTGTGAAGATGCTTGGGGTGTACCTCTATAGACGAACTCAAGCCGGAACTAAGAAACTTCTACCAATTGATGGTTCAAAAATCAAAGAAAACAAATAGTTCAAGCCAAAACCTAGCTACAAGTTTCTGCTTTACACTCTAAAAGTCTGGGAAAAGATCCTTAAAACTTAGAAAATAACCTATTTATACGGCTAGGTTAAAACCACGAAATAGAAAAGATGAAAGTAGGGCAACAGCAGAATTCCGGAGCTCGGCACGCCGTACTGGTGGAGGTGGCACGCCGTGCTGTGCAGAATTGTGGGTGGCACGCCGTGCTGGTGGAGGTGGCACGCCGTGCTGTGTAGATTTGGGGTTGGCACACCGCGTTGGTAGGGGTGGCACGATTTCGTGCCTATCCGCTGGATCCCATCCCTTGGCACGCTGAAATGGCACGCCGCGCCCTCATTGTGGCACGCCGTGCCACCTTACTTTTCAGCACTTCAAACTCTTCTTCGCCGCCGCTGCTCCAACTTTCGGTCCGGGTCATAATGCCTATCCAAAACAAACATAAAGAAACATAACCGCACCAAAGCCACGGACCATAAAAATGACATATTATCCAAAATTACAAAAACACCCCTAGAAAACACGAAAAATACTAAAAGTTATGAAAATCTATCCAAAACATAAAAATCACAAAATACTCAAAAACCAAACAAACATTCACACAAAGGACTCTAAAAATTGCCGTTCAAACCATGAAATTGCTTAAAAGATAAGGTCAAAAACCGATCTTATCAACCACCCCACACTTAAAGTCTTGCTTGTCCTCAAGCAAATAAACTAAAGACAAAGGAATAAACTTGCTCGCTTTTACTTGCAAATCCAACTAAGGGTTTAACCGTACGAAATTCATAAACTCAAGAAGGTAAAGCATCACTTTCGAAATGACACTAGGCGCACCAGGTTCAAAACCACTCAATACCCGAACCCAACAAAATTTAGCTAGTCAAAGGGCGAGGAACAAACAGAGTTTATACGACCACAAAACACCTCACAAGATGTCACTCTGACGTTGTAAGCGCCGAAATTTTCTATACTTAAAAAAAAAAAAAAAATTTATAGTCGTACGACTTTAATTTAAAAATTACAGTCGTACGACTGTAATGTCGGACAGACTGCAGGAACCCATACCTCTGCAGCAGAAATAGAGGAGAGAGAGGTTGAGCATTAATTGCTCCGGCTCTGCAGCAAGCAAGCAGGAAAAAAAGAGGATAAAAAAGAAGAAGAAAGGAGAGAGAGGGGGTGTGGGAATTCTGGTGAAGAAATCTAGAGAGAGAAGGAGAAAAGAGAGAAGGAAAAGTGAGAGGTGGAAAACCCACAAAAAATTCATCTTTTCCTCTTCTATTTTCTTTTGATTCTCGAAATTAAGGTTAAAACTTGTTAGAAATCCCTAGGACAATCAATTAACTTCACAACCAAATCAAGAATCTGGACTTAAACAATCAGAATCCCTTGCAAATTTGGATTTTTGGACTCACACTCCCAACTTCCATTCCAAAGGAAAAGTGCGAATTTGTTGAGATCGGAGCGACGCCAGGGGTCAAAACGACTTGGAATAGCTTCTAAAAAGGTAGTCACTTCTTTTCCTTACACTTTTCCTTGCTTTCTGGGTGTTTGAAGTGAGTTTTGTGCGATTTTTTGCTGCATTTTCGTATTTCTGTTCCTGGAAATTAAGAATAGTCGTACGACTGTTCTTAATTTCCAGCCAATTTTTCTTCAGTTTTGGTCCAAAATGAATTTTTTGGCGAAATTTTGATCCTGAATTGATTACAGTCGCACGACTGTAAACTACAGTCGTACGACTGTAATCCTTATTCCGGAATCAGAATTTCAACTTTTATCTGTAAAAATCCCAAAAAAATTAGAAAACCCCAAAAATCATCAAAATGAATTTTGTTGTGTGCATCACGACCGTAGATTCAATTTTTAGTAAAATTGCATTTAGAACAATTCAACAACGGAGACCCAGTTCTCCCGAGAACCGACCCACTTAATATATAAAAATGCATGTAAACCGGAAAAATTGTTTTCAAAAATGATTTTCCCACAAAACCAAAAATACAGGGACGTTTCAAAATGTTTTCCAGGTCTAATCGGGCCGGCTAGCCGAGCCAACTCGATTATCCCCTAAATGCTTGCCCCCAATTCTCGATTTCCCAATTCCGTCTGTTTGAGTCCAACTCGTGGCGTGTCGTATGAATTGTGCTAACTCTCTGTTTTGCAGATTTTAATTTCTTTTTATTTTCATTTTTATTTTGGATGTAATTTAATAGATTAAATCGTGTATCCTATGCGATTGTATTTTTCTAGATTCTCGTGTATATAGGCGCTTGTAAAGTGAGGCGAGTGTTTTTATTTTTCCATTCGATTTGGTTGTAAGCCAATTAATATTTATTTCTTTTCCTTATTTTTGTATTAAATGTTTTGTATGCGCGCTGTATGCTCTTTATATTCAATAAAATGGACTTTAGATTTTGAAATACCATTTGAAAACATTGGCAATATTTATTTTAATTAGACACGAAATAAGGGACTTGTCCGGACCCGAATCTCTGGATAGTGTAGCGGCCGTTTGTCCGGTTCAGCTACATAAGAATTTCCCGGTTGAGCTGAGCAGGGTGGCGACTCCTACAATGTTCATCGAGACTTAGGTCTCGGTTCTTTTGTGTATTAATTCCATTTATTTTCCAAAACGCGGATTTCCATTATAAAAACCCCATGCGAGGGAAGGGCCCGCCCGAGATCGTGGCGCCCCATTCCGAAAGGGAGTCCCGCGTCCCATCGAAAACGCGTCGTCCGCTCACAGTGGCGACTCCGCTGGGGAAGTTCTTCGAAAAGTTTTCTTAAAAACATAAAAGAATTTGACAAGCCCTGAAAAGTGTCTAATTAAAATAAGGTGGATGATTCTCGATTGGTATTTCATTTAGCATCTTTAGCTAGACATGCTTACATTAGATTTAGTATCCATTTTCAGCCCGGTGGATTGTTGAAGTGTCGCCTAAGTTCCTCCTGGTCTTAGGGGCACGAATACGAAACACCACTCATAGCCTCATACGAACCCCTTCGCTAGGACCCTTGAGTGGGGAGAAGTGAGGAGTATATCTTGCTATGAGAGCCTTGATGTTATCCCGACTTTGACCGAACCCATATAGGCACCTCTAGTTGGATTCCCTTAGGATACCAAAATAATTGTGTGAATAATAATAAAATCGCGCCTTCATCACCCCCGGTTGGTGATTGAAGTGAACCCCGCCTAGGACTCGGTTAGAAATTTTCGAGACCGACCACGTTGGAGGAATAAGGTTGGAAGAATTCGTTTTGCTTGCTATGTGTTCTTCACCATTTCGTGACACATCGCCGACGCATGCATAACATACCATAATCACCATTTTCCATACACATGACATACCATACACAAGCATCTTTGTGTGATACTAACCCACATTTTTTTTATGCAGCCATTTTGCATTTTATTTCGTGTGTAAAACATTAATTCATTCGCTTGTCATCCATACTAACGATTTCTTTTTCAGCCATAACATTAAACTTGTGTGATTAGCATTTTATTTTTGACATAGCATACATAACATCATTATGTATGTCATGCATCCTAACCCACGTTTTTATGCAGCCATTTACATATTGTGTGACATGTTCATTCACTACATTTCACTTAAATTAAATTAATGGGCATTTCAAGGACGCCTATCATGACCATCCCATCCCATTTCATAACATATCGGGTACCCAAAATTACCCGTGTTTTGCCAATGCACCGGATTGCATTCGGCCATTCCACCAATATCATTTCATTTAATAAAAGCCACAACAGCCTTAGGCCCATTTTCGTGTAATAATTTACGCGGTGCATTTCATGACATCACACCCATCTATCATAGACATCATATAACACTGTGGTCCACATCCGACCACTTCATGACATTAATTCACCATTTAAGGTACTCCTCGAGTACCCGATTAGTATACATATAGGCCCATAACATCACCAAATCATGAAAGGCGTTCCTCGAATGCCGAATCCTTGTCCGTGTTCCTGTTACACGTGACTTTCTCATAACATCATTCCATATCATATGCTCAAAAGCATCAAGACCTTGTCTATGGGCCCGGCCCATGTGACCATTTCATATCATCTCATAGACCTATAAAGCGTCAAAACTACGTCCGTGTACCGGTACACACGCGACCATTTCACGAATTCATTAGGTGCCCCAAAGGCACCGAAGTTCTGTCCGTGTGATGGCTCACACGTGACGTTTTTGCATAAACATTGGGTGTTCTTGGAATGCCTCGAAAAAGAAAATAAAAAAATAATATATATAAAAAAATAATATATTCATATCATCATTCCATACATAATTCCACTCCATGCATCTTAAGCATGTTCAATGTCTTAATTTTCATGTCATATCACGTCATTCATTCACGACCCTAATACCTCCTGTCTACCCCCAAGCAGAATACACTGGAGCGACCTTGGACGAGATCCCAAGCTTCAAGGGCGGCTAGGAGACAGAGGGTAGTCGAGAGTGACAGTGATTCTGAGCCTAGGGAAGGAGTGAATATGGCAGAACAGACACCGAGCATGGCTGATGTTTTGAGAGATTTCTTCAGGTCGCAGGATTTTCGCGACATGTTAAAGGAAGAGATGAGGGCAGTCGTTAGAGAAGCTGGTGAGACCGGTGGTAGTGGAGCCGGGAAGGAAAAAGAAGCTGAGTCATCCCAACATGGTGGTGACGCTTCGGCTAGACTTGAAAAGCTGCAGGAGATAGAGGCAGCTATGGAACAGAGGATGAAAGCCAAGTGCTCTGAATTAGACGAGGTCATGGCCAAGTTGAAGAAGGGGGTCGAGATCAGTGCTGAATCCAAGAAGGGGGTGAACGTTGATGCCATGATCAGTAGGGGCATCGAGACATTTCCTATTGGCTTCCAAGTGAATTTATATGCCCGGGTTATGCTAACAGCAGGTGCTACCAAGCAACAATTGATTAATCTTTTCCCTACCACATTAGAGGGAGGTGCTTTGGGATGGTATAACTCACTGTCAGAGGAGGAGCAATCTGACTAGGAGGTATTGTCAGCAGCTTTCATCAAATACTACAGCTTCAACACCAAAATCCAGGTGAAGCTGTATGATTTGGAGAGGGTGAAACAGAAATTCAATGAGCCCTTTGATGAATACTACCAGAGGTGGATGAACAAGATGATCCTCCTAAAGAACTGCCCTGATAAAGACGAGCTTATACAGAAGCTCATTGATGGCAGCAAGGATATTTTCAAGAACAACATGAAATTCCATCCCTTCAAGGAGCTTAGTGAGGTCTATAGCATGGCCATGAAGATAGAAAGGGATGAAGAGGAGAAGCCAGCTGGTCAGAAAGGGGGAAGAAGTACAGGGTATAGTTCAGGGTATAGATCAACTACAGTAGCTGGGTCTGGTAGTGGTTCTGGTTCAGGTTCTAGTGGCAAACAGGGGCAGTCATCAGAGGTGAAGCAGGTCGAAGTGGCTACTGTGAATCAACAACAAAGCAACCAGAATAGGGGTCCTGGAGGACAAGGCATATCGCCTTGGACTCTTACTTTGGCAAAGATATTTGCCAAGTGTAGGAATGGCGGCCTATTACAATCCTTAAGGCCATTTGAGAAGCCATCATAAGCCGACAAAGATAACTTCTGCACTTATCATGTAGTGACAGGCCACCAAACCAACAACTGCTACAAGCTCAGGGATGCTATCCAGAAGCTCATTGACGAGGGAAAGTTGCAAGAGCCAGCTAAACCTAGCACTAAAACCAATCCACTGCCGGCATTCGAGAAGCGGGTTAACATGGTTCAGTTGGGGTTGCCGGCTAACTTTATATTTGCCCAAGTTCTGCAAGCAAACCCTACGATTCAGGCAGTAGCGGTAGGGGAACCTGAAGTGGAACCCGAGTGTGAAGGGAAGGAGGGATGTAAGGAGATCAAGCCCATAAATCTGGATGATCTCGACTCCGAAGATGAGTACGAAGAATTTGACAGAAGAGAGGCTGTTAAACTCCCAACTGTTGAGAAGCTGAAAATTTCAGAAGTGCAGCACGTGACCCGAAGTGGAAGGGTATATCAGCCGGCAGATCAGATGAAAGATAAAGCACCGATGAATGGATCGGGTAGTACTTCAGCACCAGAAAGAGTCGAGAAAGAAGACTTGGTCATTTCCCAGTTGAAGAAGACCCCTGCACAGGCCAGTTTGTGGCACTTGCTTATGACCTCCAAAGAGCATAGGGAGGCTTTAGTGAAAAAGCTATCAGAAATTGAAGTCTCCCCTATAGCTTCACCAGAGGCTATGTGCTGCTTGCTAGACAAAGTCCATGCTGGAGCTCCTAATATTGTTTTCTCTGAGAAAGACCTACCAGCAGAAGGAAAGGCCCACAATAAGGCTCTTTACATTAGAGCCTATATCATGGATAAGGTGATGCCGTGTGTTATGGTGGATGACGGCTCAGCTCTGAATATTTGCCCACTAAAAATGCTACCGTTTTTAGGCATGAATGAAGAAGTGTTGAAGAGGTCCTCGACAGTCATTCGGGCGTATGATGATTCTAAAAGAACAGTGATAGGGACCTTTGAAACAGAAGTGGAAGTTGGGCCCATCAAGTCCATGGTTATTTTCACAGTGATCGATATCCCGGTCACTTTCTCCTTATGGCTTGGAAGGCCCTGGTTCCATCCTCTGGGAGGTGTTCCTTCCATATTGCATCAGAAGATTAAATTCTCTATGAATGACAGAATTGTGACTGTTGAGGCAGACGCCCAGTCGATGGTAGCTGCAATGGATGAAGGAGTGGTTCCTTTTGGTGGATTCCAAATTGCTGTCATTAAGGAGGAGGAAACCACAGATGCCCCTATGGTCCTTTATGAGAACTACATGCCGGAGTGGCTATCCCGATATCTGTACAAGCTGAACTTTGTCCCGGGAATGGGACTCGGGATTAATTTGCAAGGTGTGCCAGAATTCAAGATCGACTCGGGAAAGTCAAAGCAGTACGGCCTTGGTTATGTAGAAGGGTCATCCGAGCATAAGAACCTGAAAAAGGGTAAGAATGGTAGGGCCATGATGAAGCCATTTCTGAAGGCGGGAGAAAGCCTTTACAAGGGCCAAGCTGAACCGGTGCTGGTTGGAAATGTTGAGCACCCTGGCTTTGAGATTTTTGCAGATGTTGTGGATTTTGAGAAAAGCCAGGAAGAGCCAGTAGCCCCTGTAATGATGGAGGAAGCTATTGCTGAATCTGAAAATTTGAAGGGAGAATCATCTGAGGTGACAACAGAAACCATAGAGGTGGCCAAGGAAGAAGATGAAAAGGAGACCTATGCCGAAGCTATAGAAGTGATCTCGGGAGCTTTGACTGCTGCATTAACCAAAGCTTTTGGGAAATCCAAGGAAGGATTTGGCGAAGAACTGATGGCCAAAGTGAACTTAGACTCTGTGGTTGCTGAAATCGCTAAGATTATGGAGAAAGCTAAGGCACAGGTGGCCGAGAAAGCTGCAGTCCCAGATGATGCTATGGAAGGGAAGATGGAAGCTGATGAAGAACAAGGCCCTCCGCCTGTGGAGGATGAAAATGATTTTGTTGTATCTATTTCTTCCATTTTCAATGTAACTGATGTACTCTATGATAAGTTCAATGCAATGAAATCCCAATTTGCTTACTTGTGTGATGTTTATCCTGATAATTCTGTGCATGCATTTAAATCACCATCAAGCATATTTAGCATACATGACACTGCATTGCATGAAATCAACATAAGTACAGATGAAAACCCTAAAATGGTACTCATTTCACACGAGCTAAAATCCGAGGAAGAAAGAGAATTAATAAGAATACTCCAAAAACATGTTAAAGCTTTCGCCTGGTCATATGAAGACATGCCGGGTGTAGATACAGAAATAGCAGTGCACAAAATCCCAACGGACCCCAAGTTCAGACCGGTAAAGCAGAAGTTGAGAAGACTAAGGCCGGAATGGGCCACACTCGTGAAGGAAGAAGTGGCCAAACAGATAGATGCTAGGTTTCTCGAAGTGGTGGAGTATACGGAATGGCTAGCCAACATTGTCCCCGTGCCTAAAAAGGATGGAAGGGTCAGAGTATGCGTTGACTACAGGGACTTGAATAAAGCATGCCCAAAAGATAACTTTCAACTGCCACATATTGACGTCCTAGTTGATAGCGCAGCAAAAGCGGCAATGTACTCCTTCATGGATGGCTTTTCAGGGTACAACCAGATTCTGATGGATGTGATCGACAAGGTGAAAACATCGTTCATCACAGAATGGGGTACTTTCTGCTATAGAGTGATGCCTTTTGGATTAAAGAATGCCGGTGCCACTTATCAGAGGGCTGTCACAACTCTGTTACATGATATGATCCATAAAGAAGTTGAAGTGTATGTCGATGATATGCTTGTTAGGTCAACAACCTGGGAGGAACACCCTGTTATCCTGGATAGATTTCTAACACGCATTGGAGAATACAACTTGCGACTTAACCCTAAGAAGTGCATATTCGGGGTCACATCAGGGAAGCTGTTGGGATATGTAGTTAGCCAGAGGGGGATAGAAATGGACCCAGATAAAATTAAAGCCATCCAAGATATGCCAGCTCCAAAGACTGAAAAGGAGGTCAGATCATTCGTGGGTTCCTTGCAGTATGTCAGCCGCTTCATAGCCAAGCTAACTTCCACTTGTGAGCCAATCTTCAAGCTATTAAGGAAAAATCAGCCGATTGTGTGGGATGACAAGTGTCAGCTGGCATTCGAGAAGGTCAAGGCTTACCTGGTAAAGCCACCAGTGTTGAGTCCTCCAATTCCAGGGAAGCCCCTGATTTTGTACTTGGCAGTTGAAGAATCCTCTATAGGGGCAATGCTAGCACAAGAACAAGATGGCAAGAAGGAGTATCCCATCTACTACCTCAGCAAAAAGCTTTTGGAGTATGAAACCAAGTACACACTGGTGGAAAAGACATGTGTGGCGATGATTTGGTTGACCAAGAAGCTGCGCCACTATTTCCAATCCTATAAGATACAAGCTGTGGCTAAAGTGGATCCAATGAAGTATCTCTATGAAGCACCGACATTGGTTGGGAAGCTGTCCAGGTGGTTGTTACTTTTGTCTGAATTTGACATTGAGTACATCACGAAGAAAACCATTAAAGGGCGAGCCGTGGCAGAGTTTCTGGCAAACCAGCCCCTAGAATCAGATTACACAGAGAACCTGGAATTCCCTGATGAGCAGTTAGCCATGGTGGAAGTGAAAAGGTGGGTCATGTGTTTCGATGGGGCAGTGAATAGAAAAGGCGCTGGGATCGGGGTACTTATAGCAACACCGGATGGTGAGGTCATTCCTTTATCCAAAAGGCTGATCTTTCCCGTAACCAATAATGGGGCGGAATATGAAGCATGCTTGTTTGGAATGGAAACTTTATTAACACTAGGGGCAAATGACGTCCTGATTGTTGGAGACTCACTTCTAGTGGTTAGGCAAGCTCAGGGAGAGTGGGAGTTAGGGGTGTCAATTCGTGTTTACGGGTCGTGTTCGTGTCGTGTTTGGATATTCTAATGACACGTTTAAGTACGACACGAACACGACCCGTTTAAGTTTGACACGATTAATTAAAACACGAACACGACCCATTTAATAAACGGGTAACACGACACGACCCGTTTAACACGATTAATAAAAAAAATCAATTATACGATACCCATATATAACACGACCCGTTTAGCAACACGACCCGTTTAGCAACCCGACTATAAATATTAGTTAATACCATTAATTAAAATCTAACATCATCCAACAATATAATTAATTATATAAATAAATATTAATAATTTATATTTAATTGATATAATATATACTTACTATATATAATTATTAACTTATTTATATATGCCTAAGAAAATATAATAAAATAAACGGGTTACGCGGGTCAGAAACGGGTTATGCGGGTTGACCCATTTACAACACGTTTATTTCGTGTCATAAACGTGTTGCCCCGTTTATGACCCGAACCCGTTTAACCCCCAACCCAAACCCGTAAAAATGCAGGTCGTGTCGTGTCGTGTTATCGTGTCGTGTCAAAAATTGACACCCCTAGTGGGAGTTGAAAGAAGAAGCCTTACGACCTTACTTGGAGCTGTTAAAATTCAGAAAAGGTTTATTCGGCCAGTGTGAATTAGACATGTCCCCAGGGATGAGAATAAGATGGCTGATGCATTAGCTACTTTGTCCTCCATGTGGGAAAATCCAGAAGAGACACAAGCTCAACCACTGGTTGTAGCCACTTCCAGGCATCCTTGCTTCGAAGTGCATGAAGTAATGGAATTATCAGCCGAAGAAAAGCCATGGTTCTTTGAAATTTACCTGTATGTTAAGGAGGGAAGGTACCCAGATGAGGCCAGTGCTGCTGATAAGTTGACGCTGAGAAAACTGGCTAGTCAATTCAGAATCTTCGAGGACAAGTTGTATAAAAGAACAGCACATGGAGTTCTTTTAAGGTGTCTAACAGAACAAGAAGCAGAAGATGTGATGCAGCAGGTACATGCAGGATCCTGTGGGACACATATGAACGGGCTTGCCATGGCCAGGAAGATCATGAGACAAGGGTACTTCTGGATGACAATGCAAGCAGACTGCATAAGAAAGGTGAAGAGATGTCATGAGTGTCAAATCTATGCAGACATTAGTCATCTTCCTCCACTTGAACTTCAGAATCTAGCATCTCCTTGGCCGTTTTCAGCATGGGGGATAGACATGATTGGTGAAATTCATCCAGCTGCATCTAATGGGCATAGATTCATAGTTGTGGCAGTTGATTATTTCTCCAAATGGGTCGAAGCGGAATCCTTCACTAATGTTACAGCCAAGCACATGGTCAAGTTCATCCAGAAAAATATCTTCACTCGGTATGGGATTCCTCATCACATAGTAACAGACAATGGAGTACAGCTTCAAGGGGCAACGGCTGAGCTACTTGCAGAACATGGTATTGAACATCATAAGTCCTCTCCATATAGACCACAAGCTAATGGTGCAGTGGAAGCAGCTAACAAGGCAATAAAGAAGATCTTATCAAAGATGGTAGCCACTTACAGGGATTGGGCCGATAAACTGCCTTATGCTCTTTGGGATTACAGAACCAGTGTCAGAACGCCGACAGGGGAAACTCCTTATGCCTTGGTATATGGAATGGAAGCAGTGTTACCAGTGGAGATAGAACTCAAGTCACTCAGAGTTGCCCTGGAAGCTCAATTGCCAGAGACTGAATGGGTTCAAGCTAGATATGAGCAGCTGGCTGCACTAGATGAAAGGCGACTAAAGGCACTGGATCACCTGCAGATGTATCAGCGTAGAATGGCTAGAGCCTATAATCGAAATGTGAAGTGCTCCAAGCGGCAATTGAAAGCAGGAGATTTGGTTCTAAAGCAACTAAGGCCTTCAAATGTTGATGTTAGGGGCAAGTTCAGACCTAACTGGGAAGGACCCTATGTGGTGAAGAGGGTGTTATCAAAAGGCGCTGTCAGCATCATGGACATGGATGGAAACGAGTTCACCAACCCGATCAACCAAGACAGGCTAAAGCTTTATCATGTATAAAAAAAAAGAGGTCTGCTAGGCTGAAAACTCGACAAGGGCGGTCTAGGCAAAAGTTAAGACACAAGAGAAAATGATCAGTCGGAAAACCTGAAAAGGACGATTGGTGACGGATACTGGCACAATGTGAAATCTGTACCATTTAGGAACCAACTTGTTTCAAATGTACTCATTTTGACTTCATCAATAAAGTGAAGTGTTTGTTTAAATATATTTGCATGGTTATGACAAATGCACAAACAATGTTGTCTTGCATAAACACGCATTCAAAGAAAGCACTTTGCATTCAACTGATCAATATCATCACATTAAGTGGCAAATGAAAATGTATTAAATGCGTGCAATTTAAAATCTTTTATCGTCCTCTAAAGTCTAGTTCATCTTCCCAGACGAGCAATAAAAGGTCACAACACCATTTTAGTAAAAAAAAAAAAAAAAAAAAAAAAAAAAAAAGAGAGCTCGCTGAGGTGGAAACAGAAAAGGCACCTCAGGCAAAAATTAGAGCAGCCCGCTAAGCTGAAAACCCATATCGGGCAGTTTAGGCAAAAGTAAGGGCATATGAAAAGCTCGCTAAGGCGAAAACCGAAAAGGCACCTTAGGCAAAAGTTAGAGCGGCTCGCTGGGCTGAAAACCTGATTTGGGCAACCCAGGCAAAAATTAAAAAAAAAAAAAAAGAGAGAAAAAAAAAACGTATAATCCTTCCACGGAGCAGGAAAAACAGAACATCCTCAGTATTCCCCGTAGAATTCGTTACATCACTCCAGCAGAGTTTCCCCCACTATTCCCCAGCGGAATCTACATAAAGGACACTATCAATTATTTCCCCGTAAAGTCTCCATGTTACTCCTCAGTATAGTCTACACAAAGAACACCGCAATTGTTCCCCAGTCAGGCTGTCACACTCTTTCCCAGCGGAATCTCTACAAGGAATACTACGATCATTTCCCCAGCAGTCACTTCACTCCGTTGATAATCACCAAACAATGCCCCAAGAAGAGCAAAATCAACCAGGGGCACAACATATCTCCCCAGCGGAGGACAGAAACATCCAATAACAGGAAATACATACATGTACATATACATCATCGTGCATCCATACATTGCATATATCAATTACTTATCCCCGGCTAGTCTTCATTCTTGATCGAAGGGGCAAAAATTTTTGTTTAAAAATCTCTCGATCAAGGAATGAAGACTTACCATTTTAAGTGCAGGAATTCATCCCCAGCTCAATATCCTTAGCAAGTCAGCAGATCCACCTCGAGTAATGTAAACTCGGTATCGGCCCAGGTCCGCTCCATGATCTCAACTTTCTCCAGCGAGTCCGCTCGAGTAATGTAGGCTCGGCATCGGCCCAGATCCGCTCCATCATCCAAGTTCTCCAGCATCGCCTCGGGTAACCTAGACCCGGTATCGGCCAATTTCTTCATCAATTTCGCCTCGGGTAACATAGACCTGATATCGACTAATCTCATCTCCAGCATCGCCTCGGGTAACCTAGACCCGGTATCGGCCAATTTCTTCATCAATTTCGCCTCGAGTAACATAGACCCGGTATCGGCTAATCTCATCTCCAGCATCGCCTCGGGTAACCTAGACCCGGTATCGGCCAATTTCTTCATCAATTTCGCCTCGGGTAACATAGACCTGATATCGGCTAATCTCATCTCCAGCATTGCCTCGGGTAGCCTAGACCCGGTAACGGCTAATCTCTTCATCAAGCTCGCCTCGGGTAACCTAGACCCAGTATCGGCTAAACCACAATTCACCCACTTCTTCGCCTCGGGTAACCTGGACCTGATATCGGCTTATTTCCTCCCCAGTGTCGCCTCGGGTAACCTAGACCCGGTATCGGCCTATCTCATCAGAAGGTTCATTCCAGTGTTCACGGTGCTTTAATTCATGCTCTCAAATTCATCATCATAGGTATTATAGACCCGGAGTTAGATGTCGAATTTGATCACGCGAGGGGCAGCTGTAAGCGCCGGAATTTTCTATACTTAAAAAAAAAAAAAATTTATAGTCGTACGACTGTAATTTAAAAATTACAGTCGTACGACTGTAATGTCAGACAGACTGCAGGAACCCATACCTCTGCAGCAGAAATGAAGGAGAGAGAGGTTGAGCATTAATTGCTCCGGCTCTGCAGCAAGCAAACAGGAAAAAAAGAGGATAAAAAAGAAGAAGAAAGGAGAGAGAGGGGGTGTGGGAATTCTGGTGAAGAAATCTAGAGAGAGAAGGAGAAAAGAGAGAAGGAAAAGTGAGAGGTGGAAAACCCACAAAAAATTCATCTTTTCCTCTTCTATTTCCTTTGATTCTCGAAATTAAGGTTAAAACTTGTTAGAAATCCCTAGGACAATCAATTAACTTCACAACCAAATCAAGAATCTGGACTTAAACAATCAGAATCCTTTGCAAATTTGGATTTTTGGACTCAAACTCCCAACTTCCATTCCAAAGGAAAAGTGCGAATTTGTTGGGATCGGAGCGACGCCAGGGGTCAAAACGACTTGGAATAGCTTCTAAAAAGGTAGTCACTTCTTTTCCTTACACTTTTCCTCGCTTTCTGGGTGTTTGAAGTGAGTTTTGTGCGATTTTTTGCTGCATTTTCGTATTTCTGTTCCTGGAAATTAAGAACAGTCGTACGACTGTTCTTAGTTTTCATGAACAGTCGTACGACTGTTCTTAATTTCCAGCCAATTTTTCTTCAGTTTTGGTCCAAAATGAATTTTTTGGCGAAATTTTGATCCTGAATTGATGACAGTCGCACGACTGTAAACTACAGTCGTACGACTGTAATCCTTATTCCAGAATCAGAATTTCAACTTTTATCTGTAAAAATCCCAAAAAAATTAGAAAACCCCAAAAATCATCAAAATGAATTTTGTTGTGTGCATCACGACCGTAGATTCAATTTTTAGTAAAATTGCATTTAGAACAATTTAACGACGGAGACCCAGTTCTCCCGAGAACCGACCCACTTAATATATAAAAATGCATGTAAACCGGAAAAATTGTTTTCAAAAATGATTTTCCCACAAAACCAAAAATACAGGGACGTTTCAAAATGTTTTCCAGATCTAATCGGGCCGGCTAGCCGAGCCAACCCTATTATCCCCTAAATGCTTGCCCCCAATTCTCGATTTCCCAATTCTGTCTGTTTGAGTCCAACTCGTGGCGTGTCGTATGAATTGTGCTAACTCTCTGTTTTGCAGATTTTAATTTCTTTTTATTTTCATTTTTATTTTGGATGTAATTTAATAGATTAAATCGTGTATCCTAGGCGATTGTATTTTTCTAGATTCTCGTGTATATAGGCGCTTGTAAAGTGAGGCGAGTGTTTTTATTTTTCCATTCGATTTGGTTGTAAGCCAATTAATATTTATTTCTTTTCCTTATTTTTGTATTAAATGTTTTGTATGCGCGCTGTATGCTCTTTATATTCAATAAAATGGACTTTAGATTTTGAAATACCATTTGAAAACATTGGCAATATTTATTTTAATTAGACACGAAATAAGGGACTTGTCCGGACCTGAATCTCTGGATAGTGTAGCGGCCGTTTGTTTGGTTCAGCTACATAAGAATTTCCCGGTTGAGCTGAGCCGGGTGCGACTCCTATAATGTTCATCGAGACTTAGGTCTCGGTTCTTTTGTGTATTAATTCCATTTATTTTCCAAAACACGGATTTCCATTATAAAAACCCCATGCGAGGGAAGGGCCCGCCCGAGATCGTGGCGCCCCATTCCGAAAGGGAGTCCCGCGTCCCGTCGAAAACGCGTCGTCCGCTCACAGACGCTCAAGTTCAAGGCAAGGCGGATGAGCACACAAAAACAGACAATGGCACACATCACATAGCGAACTAATGGCAATCCCGGTGAAGTCATTGGTCAAGGAGCAAAATCAGAGAACCTGGGGCTTGTAATGTTACGGCTTGGGGTAGGTTTGATAAAAGGGAAATTTTAGGTATACAACTCCTACAAATCAAGTAATATATACAAATTGACTAAGTACTAAAGACGGGTCAGGCAACTTTCAACTCAAAACCAGTCCTAATAGTGTTTACTTTGCTAGATTTTTTTTTTTTTGAAATTAACTTGACAATAAGAAGGCCTTATCCACACCCAACGGCCAAAACACAACTTAACAGGGAAAAGAAAAAAAAAATGACAAGACATGGGTCAAGGCAATTAGATGATCGCCCTAATCCTTTATTCAACAAATGAACTGAAACATGGAATACAAATATCGGCTTAAAGATGCAAACCGGACAAACAAGACATGCGTCTACAAACTCCGAATTTTACGAAAAGGAGCCGAACATACATATTGACTCTATTTGGATTTTTTTTCTTTTTTTTTAAACATAATTTTTCCAAAGGACTAGATGTGAAAGAGTTGAAATGCAAATTGTGATTGACCCCAAAATGAATGAACAACTTAGCCAATTACTTGATTTAGGAGAGGAGGGTAAGAAAGGAAAATCAAAGTTAGTGGTAAAAAGTTAGGATGATAGATTTGGCTTGGTGAAGGTTTTTTAAGTCAAAAAGGTTAATTTAGTGGCTTTGGGTGATCTAAGGGATAAATTAGTAGTTAGGGTTAGGCTCATTTAAGTCAAGGGGTTAATCCTTAAGCTCTCGATGCCAAGTGCAAAACGACACCAGGTTCTACGATCTAGTGTGCCACGATTGTTTTTACCCTCACAAAGAAATAGAACTGATGTGAAATGGTTCCAAAGGCTCAAATTCTCCCAAGTGTACTAGGGGTTGTATGCGGGTCATGTGACTCAACCAATGTTCCAAGGCGTAATCCTAGCTCGATCATGCAAGTAGAGGTAGAGGGTTAATTCTCTAATGCAACCTTAATGACAAATCTAACCAATGGTTACCATCAAGAATCACAAATCACACACAAACAAGCTAATGACTTGCAAACAACTCCTAGTATCCCTAGCCAATTGCTACCAATTCAAGCACAGAGACTTAGTTTCGAGGGTGGATTAAGCAACGTTATTCAAACAGCAATTGACACATAAACAACCTAAAAACACTATCAAACCAAAAACAAACTAAAACCAACTCCACATGCATTAAAAACTAAAGCCTAAATCTAACCAAAAACCAACGCAAAACATCCAAATATGCAAAAACACAAACAAACATACGAAACAAACAATCAAAAAGTGCAATGTAAAAAGAAGCAAAAGAAAGGGAGAAATCCCTTTACCCACCCCACACTTAGATTGCACTTACTCCCAAAAGTGCAATGGGAGAAGGCGCAAAATAAAGCGGGAAAGGAAAAGGGTTACCTCACATATCGGGGGCTGGTGGTGGTGGCGGCAGGTACGGCCACCCTTGGGCTGCATAAAAACGAGAGGCGAACGCCTCGACATTGGCGAGCTGAGCTGCTTGCCTATCAAGGTGCGCATTCATCTACTCCTTAAGCATAAGCTGATGGAAGGTTAAGCCTTCCAGTCGTTCAATTATACCATCCAACCGTCCTTCGATCAGCCCTATAAAATCCAGGCCCACCGACACATTCTCCTCATTCTCCTCATTATCCTCAGCTTCCTCACTCTCGTCCTCCTCATCTACGTCCATAGGAGCCTTACCCCTACTCGAACCTCCCGCACTTGAAGTACCTGCAGCTATCACAACATGGAGCAAGACAAAATTCCCCTTGAAAGCTTCTTGGGAAGGATGCTATCGAGGTTCTTATAACAAGTATTACTACGAAAGAACCAAGCAATACAAGTTACAATATGTCCTAATCCTAGGTCCGACTTAGATCTATTGTGGTGGTTGTATAGGGCTTCCATGACGAAGAAGCCCATGTGCACCTTAACATCATTATGCACATGCCACAGAATTAAGAGTTCAAATGCATTGACTCGGTTGCTTTCGGTTTTTCCGGAAAAATTAAAAAATAGAAATTTGTGAATTAATTGCAAGATAGGGTCATGAATTTGGGAAGTTTTAGCAAACTTAGGTTGGTATACCCTTTGCCCTACCATACGCCAAAATTTCTTGGCATCCATATTCTCCGGCCATTTGTAACCATTCCCCTCAATTCCTATACAAGCCTTAAGGCCTTCAATATCTAAAGAATGTTCAGTACCAAACAGGCGGAAAGTCATGCTCCTAAGGCCCGTATCAGGGTTTGTCTTAAAGCTTAAGGTGGAGTAGAATTCGAGGTTCAACTCCCTAAAGACAGGTGGATTAGACTTCACAAACTCATACCATCCTAGACTAGTCCATTTAGCACGTATCGCTTCTGACCTATCTTGCACAAATAAAAATTCCCCATTGAAGGTTCGAAAGGGGGTGCTTTCTAAAGGAAACAGGGTTTTGTATCTTTTACCTTCATCATCCGAAAGTAGAGGGAAGGGGCATTTATACTTCCTGGAGAGGCTCGTTAAAGGGGCCATCTGCTGTTCGGTAGGTAATTCTTCGCTTGGCACCGGTTCTGGTGACGGGTCTATGGGCCGTCGTGATGAACCGTGTCTCCGATCAGCGACAGTCTTCTTCTTCATCCTACAATTGCACAACCATAAAAACAGAACAAAAATCAAAAACAAAAGAACCCAAATCCAAAGAAACCCTACTGTCATAAATACAAACCATTAAATATAAAGAAAAAGAATGCAATACAATCACCCTATTAAGCAGTCAATCAACCAAAATCAAAGTAAGAAAAAGAACAAACAATAAAAAGAGTAAAGGAAGAGCAAAGCATGAATTCATACTTGGTTGCAAGGAGAATGATGCAAAATAAAATCCTAGGTCAAAATAAGAGTGGAAGGGAAGGTGAGAGGGAGAAAATGAGAAGGGAAGGAAGAATAAGGGTAGAGAAGGAGAAGATGAGAAGGGAAGGAAGAATAAGGGTAGAGAGGGAGAAGATGAGGGTTGGTTCTAGAGAGAGAAAGTGGAGAGAGAGAGAGAAAGTGAGAAAGAAGAAGAAGAAGAATAAGATGGGCGGTTTAGAAGGAGAAGAAGGGGAGGGTTTATATAGGCGGGTGAATTGTGACCTAAAAATTCGAAATTCAAAAGCTCGGCACGCCGTGCCAAACAAACAGCACGGCGTGCTAAGTATAGCATCGAAACTTACCTGGAAACAGCGTGAGGGCAAGCCGGCCTACTGGCTCGGCACGTCGTGCTGTCTTGAAAATTCCATATTTGGCACGGCATGCTACAATTTGGCACGGCGTGCTGCTCGCTCTACAACAATTCACTTTAGAAACAGCGCGACGTCATGTTGGCGTGCTGTTTTGGCACGTCGTAGAAACTTGAAGACCCTGTAATTGGCACAGCATGCTAAATTTTGGCACGGCGTGCTGCTTGCTCATGCACAACCCTCTTCCGGAACAGCACGACGACACGTGGGCGTGCTGTATTGGCACGTCGTGCCACTTTGAAGACCCTTACCTTGGCACGGTGTGCTCTATGTCAGTCACGGCGCGCTGAATTGCTCTTGCACTCGATTTCGGAGCAGCGGCCTGGCACGATTTTGTGCCACACCAGCACGTCACGTGCTACCCCAATCTCAACTTGGCACGGCGTGCCATCCTGAATTCTGCCAACCTTTACTTTTTTCCACATTTTGATCACGACTTTTGATTAACTTGCTTAATTACCTATTCCTACACATAAAAACACACAAAAACATATTAACACAAAAATTAATGTACAAGGGAAGTACACGTACCTCGTTGCTATGTTTATAGTCGGAATAGCTCGACTTCTACGTCCACGTTTTCGCATTACACATCACGAAGGAGTAAGACTTGCTTCTCCTCCTTCACTCCTCCACTGACGTAGGGCTTCAACCGATGCCCGTTTACTTGTTGAATTCCCTTTGGGGTTTCAATTTTCACCATCCCGGAGGGATAGACCTTATGCACGGTAAACGGCCCCGTCCACCGACTTCTCAGTTTGCCCGGAAATAGTTTCAACCGGGAGTTATACAAGAGCACCAACTCCCTTTGATTGAAACCCTTCTTTATTACATACCGGTCGTGCCACTTCTTGGTCCTCTCCTTGTAGATTTTGGCATTCTCATACGAACTCAACCGAAGCTCATCTAACTCTATGAGTTGCCTTAATCGAAGCTCACCTGCAGCTTGCATATCAAAGTTAAGGAATTTTAAAGCCCAATATGCCTTGTGTTCTAGTTCTATAGGTAGATGACAAGATTTACCGAAGACTAAGCGATAAGGGGACATCCCTATAGGCGTTTTAAAAGCAGTCCTATGTGCCCATAGTGCATTGTCTAACCTTAGACTCCAATCTTTCCTAGATGCACTTACCGTTTTTTCTAAGATTCGTTTTAGTTCCCTATTCGAAACCTCAGCTTGCCCACTTGTTTGAGGATGGTAAGGAGTTGCCACCTTATGCTTAACCCCATACTTGTGCAAAAGATTGTCAAATTGTCTATTACAAAAATGGGAACCCCCATCACTGATGATAGCCCTTGGGGTTCCAAACCTAGTAAGAATGTTTTTCTTTAAAAACTTGACAACGACCCTTGCATCATTGGTTGGTAAAGCGACAGCTTCTACCCACTTAGACACATATTCAACAGGCACAAGAATGTATTAGTTGTTGTGGGATATTGGGAAGGGTCCCATGAAATCTATGCCCCAAACATCAAAAAGTTCACACACTAAGATACCCTGTTAGAGCATTTCATTCTTCTGGAAAATATTTCCCATCCTTTGACATGCATCACAGGCCCGAATATAGCTAATGACATCCTGTTTCATGGTTGGCCAATAAAACCCACTAGATAAAATTTTTCTTACAGTTCTATTGGGTCCAAAATGGCCACTCGCTTCTCTATCATGACACATCTCAATAATGGAGGGAATCTCCTCATAATCAACACACCGCCTAATCACATTATCAGCATATAATCTAAAAAGATAAGGTCATCCCAAAAATAATCCTTAGCATCATGAAAGAATTTACGTTTCTGTGCATGTGAGAGGTTAGGTGGAAGAATGTTACCAACTTTGAAGTTTGCGATGTCCACAAACCATGGCATAGAGGTTACCCCACATAACTGTTCATCTGGGAATGTGTCACGAATGTCCGCTTCTGAAGAGGGTATGGATCCTTCACTTGGTAGTCTTGACAAATGGTCGGCCACTACGTTCTCTACTCCCTTCTTATCCTTAATTTCCACATCAAACTCCTGGAAGAGTATAATCCTGGGCCTTGCATCCTGTTTAGCCAACAAATACTTAAGAGCAGTATGGTCAGTGTACACAATGACTTTTGATAAGACCAAATAAGACCTGAACTTATCAAAAGCAAACACAACAGCTAGTAGTTCTTTCTCAGTCACAGTATAATTCATTTGAGCACCGTTTAATGTCTTACTAGCATAGTAAATTGGGTGAAAAATTTTGTTCACCCTCTGACCTAAACATGCCCCAACGGCTATATCACTTGCATCGCACATAAGTTCAAAGGGGATTTCCCAATTCGGACTCACCATGACCGGTGCCTCAATCAATTTCTGCTTAAGCAAATTAAAAGCATACATACACTCATCATTGAAATTAAATGGGGCATCCTTTAGGAGTAGCTCAGTCAACGGCTTAGCAATCTTAGAAAAGTTTTTCACAAAGTGCCTATAAAAGCCCGCATGTCCCAAGAAGCTCCTAACTAACTTAACCGAACTTGGGGGAGGCAGTTTCTCAATCACCTCAATCTTGGCCAGATCGACCTCGATCCCCTTTCCCGACACCTTGTGCCCTAAGACAACGTAATTCCGGACCATGAATTGACACTTCTCGCAACTAAGTGCCAAATTGGTTTCTTCACATCTCTGAAGCACCTGGTCCAAATTCCCCAGGCATGACCCAAAAGTATGACCAACAACAGAAAAATCATCCATAAAGACTTCCATAAAATTCTCAATCTTATCAGCAAAAATGGCTAGCATGCATCTTTAAAAGGTGGCCGGGGCATTACACAAACCAAAAGGCATCCGTCTATATGCAAATGCCCCCGTATGGACACGTAAACGTGGTTTCCTCTTGATCGAGAGGGTCCACTAGAATTTGCATATACCCGGATAGCCCATCTAACGTACAAAAATATTCGTGCCCAGCCATCCTCTCTAATATTTGATCAATAAACGGTAATGGAAAATGATCTTTCTGGGTGGCATCATTCAACTTCCTATAATCAAAACACATACGCCAACCCGTGACAGCTCTAGTAGGGATTAGTTCCCCTTTATCATTTTTCACTACCGTCGTGCCTCCCTTTTTAGGCACACATTGAACCGGACTCACCCACTGACTATCAGAAATAGGAAAGATGATACCTGCGTCGAGGAGTTTTATCACCTCGGTTCTTACCACTTCCTTCATGTTTGGGTTCAACCGACACTGAGGCTGTGCACACGGTTTTACCTCATCTTCCAGGAAAATTCTATGCGTGCAAAACGTCGGACTTATTCCCTTGATGTCATGGATTGTCCACCCGAATGCTCCTTTGTGCTTCCTCAGCACCTCTAGCAGCTTGTCCTCCTCCTCTCCTGTCAATAAAGAAGAGATTACAACTAGTAAATCCTTTAGAGGATGTAGAAAAACATACTTAAGGTTAGGGGGAAGGATTTTGAGCTCCAATGATGGAGGTTCCTCCAATGAGGATTTAGGTGCCGGCTTGACTTCATGTTCCAGCTTATCAAACCGTCCCTTCACCCATGAGCATTCCTCAATTAACACTTCGTTCGCCTCACTTTCACTTAGGCCTTCTCCTATGATGCACTCTAGTTCACTGCACAAATTCTCAACCACACAAGCATCAATAGAACAAAAGGAGTCCACAAAATTACAGTTTTCAACATCTAATGGATATTTCATTGAGTTATAGACGTTGCAACTTACCTCCTCATTGTGCAACCTAAGAATAATCTTACCTTCTTGGACATCTATCAAAGTCCTACCGGTTGCGAGAAATGGTCTTCCAAGCAGAAGGGGCACCGAGCTATCTTCCTCCATATCCATTACCACAAAGTCCGCGGGGAAGATAAACTTGTCCACCTTTACTAACACGTCCTCGACCACCCCCTTTGGTCTCGTGAGAGATCTATCCTCCAATTGGAGGGTCATATTGGTTGGCTTTGGGTTTCCCAATCCGAGTCTCCTGAAAAACGACAGAGGCATCAAATTTATACTTGCACCCAAGTCACATAGGGCATTGGCAATCTCCAAGTTTCCTATCCGGCATGGAATAGTAAAACTGCCCCTATCTTTGAGCTTAAGTGGGAGTTTGTTAGTGATAATTGCCGAACATTCCTCTGTTAAAGCCACCACTTCGTCCTCGCCTAGCTTTCTTTTCCCTGTAAGAAGTTCTTTAAAGAATTTAGCATAAGAAGGCATCTCTTGGAGAGCCTCAATCAATGGCATATTAAATTCTAACTTCTTAAAAATTTCCAGAAATTTGGAATATTTCTGCTCCAATTTATCTTTCTTCTCCCTTTGAGGATAAGGAAGTTTAGGCACATAGGCTCTCACTGGGTCAGGAATTTTCCCTTTTTCATTTGTGCTAGGTTCGGGTTCAGAAATTGATTCGGGGTTGCTTACCTCTCCCGACTCTTCACTTACCTCGGTAGGTTGGGATGGAATATCAGCATTTTGCACTCGGTCCTCCACTTTCCTACCACTTCGTAGGGTTATAACTTGAGCTGTCTCTCGTTGATTACCCTTAGGGTGTTGTTCAGTTCTACTCGGGAGTGCTCCTTGAGGTCTTTCCTACCTCTCCCTACTTATTTGAGCCACCTACTTACCCAAATCCCTACAGTATGCTTCATTATCAGCAAGCCGAGACGAGATGTCTTTTAATAAAGACAAAACCGTCTCATCTTGCTTAGACTGTTGAGGTTGTTGTGAGGATTGATCATTAGGAATAAATGGGGCCTTACCTAACCCCTGCTCACGGTGCTCATAATGGAATCCGGAAGGAGGTCTCAACACATTTTGGTTATTACCATAAGACATGTTCGGGTGTTGATACCTTCTTCCGTAATTATTATTATTGTTGAAATTTTGTGGGTAAGAGTTAGAATTATTGTACCTTTGGTTTCCTCCCACAAAACTTACATTTTCGGAAGGTTGGGCGAATGGGTCACCCAATGCACATTCTTGCCCAGGATGCTCCGCTCCACATGATACAGACTACACCGGCTGGTATTGTGGCCCATGTAAATTCAGGCGGGACATCAATAGGTCCACCTTCTTGTTCACATGGTCCATAGCTGCATCTTGGCGTCCCAAATCCACAGCCCGAACCTCATTCCTTGTTGGCGTGCCCGACTGCCACAAGGTACTCTTCCTAGCCAGCTCCGCAATCAACTCCTCGGCTTGCGTAGCAGTCTTCTTAAAAATTTCTCCACCTGCAGAAGAATCAATAATGGCACGGTTAGCTGGTGTCAAACCATGATAAAACGTGCTTACCTGAGTGAATCGCGGCATGTCATGGTGGGGACAGTTCCGCAATAACCGCTGAAATCTTTGCCATGCTTCATTAAGAGTCTCAGTCCCAAATTGCCGGAATCCCATGATCTCGTTCCTTAACTGAACCGTCTTTGATAGTGGGAAGTAGTATGCTAAGAACTGTTCTTCCAATTGATCCCATGAAGTCACTGACCCGGGCCTTAAGGACTTGTACCATTCCATTGCTCCCCAGCATAATGAGAAGGGAAACAACTTCAACCGCACAGCATCTTGGGGCACCCCACTGATTCGGATTGTATCGGCCACCATGAGAAACTAGTCTAAGTGATCATTGGGGTTGTCACTAATTCCGCCACTGAATAGTCCGTTCCCTTGGATCAAATTGATCATATTGGACTTCAACTCAAAGTAATTAGCAGTAATGGCTGGGATAACCACTCTGGATCTGTTCCGGGGTCGATGTCAGTCATGACCATGTTGTCTCTATCACCACCCCTTCTTCTATCAAACTCCTCCCGCTCTCGCCGGAGTCGCTCTTGCTCAACTCTTTCCCGGAGCTGTCTCTCCTCTTCCTCCTGCTGCTGATGATCCATTTGGACAATTCGCTCTTGTTGTACTTTACGGTACACAAACGTTCAATTTCAGGGTTATAAGGTAAAAGCTCAGGGTGTTGAGAGCGAGTTCGCATAAGCTAGAAAGCACACACACACCGAAAAATAAAAAATAACAAAAATAATTTGCAACAAATATCCACAGAAAAGAAAAATTATTTCACTATAAGCACAAAAATAGTGCCTAGATAAGCAAATAGACCTTTGGTTCAATGATGCAGGAAAATAAATCTCCCCGGCAACGGCGCCAAAAACTTGATGGCTCCTAGGCGAAGTATTGAAACTAAACCTAGAATCGCACAACTAAGGCAGTGTACCTATCGTTGACAAGTAATAATTCTGGTTGGTCCAGGTATCGATCCCACAGAGAAAAATATTCTGCAAACACTAAACTACTCGGGTTCCTTACGTGTCCTAGGCGGAACTTAATTTTGGGTTTGATAATGCTAACAACTAAATTATCCTACTCCTATTTGATCTATCCCAGCTTACTTTGCACTTGAATTTGAGTTATCAATTGGCGGTTTGCCGACCTATGAATGCTAATGGAGATGGCTTAATCAATTAATTACAATAGATGAATTTAACTCAACAATTAACGCTTAATTATGTTCTTCCGATAATTCAACCTAGCGTGTCTAGATCTTTTAGGTCCTTAGCCGCTTTCCCTTGTTTAGAGGCGGTCTAATTCTAAAGCTCAGAAAATAGGGGCACGTAAGTTCCACAGTGTCGTCAATACTAATGGTTTCCTAGGCGTCAATCTAGGTAATGCCACAAATATGAACTTAATAAATTAAGATCTTATGAGACTAGATTATCATTAAAGGAATTGCATAGAGAAGAGGAATAAAAATTGAAATTAAATTGCAATCAATTGTATTAATCAAGAAAGGTGATACGAATTCAGTGTTTACAACCAAACAAAATCAATTGTGGAATCAAAAACTAACTTAATCAAATTACAAAAGAGAAGAAGAAAAACTTATGCCCTTTTGGTCCGATTAACCGGATTCCGACGGTGTGAAGATGCTTGGGGTGTACCTCTATAGATGAACTCAAGCCTAAACTAAGAACGTCGTAAAAGGGGAAGGTTCTATGTAAAACTTCTACCAATTGATGGTTCAAAACTCAAAGAAAACAAATAGTTCAAGCCAAAACCTAGCTACAAGTTTCTGCTTTACATTCTAAAAGTCTGGGAAAAGATCCTTAAAACTTAGAAAATAACCTATTTATACGGCTAGGTTAAAACCACGAAATAGAAAAGATGAAAGTAGGGCAACAGCAGAATTCTGGAGCTCGGCATGCCGTGCTGGTGGAGGTGGCACGCCGTGCTGTGTAGATTTGGGGTTGGCACGCCGCGCTGGTAGGGGTGGCACGATTTCGTGCCGATCCACTGGATCCCATCCCTTGGCACGCTGAAATGGCACGCCGTGCCCTCATTGTGGCACGCCGTGCCACCTTGCTTTTCAGCACTTCAAACTCTTCTTCGCCGCCGCTGCTCCAACTTTCGGTCTAGGTCATAATGCCTGTCCAAAACAAACATAAAGAAACATAACCGCACCAAAGCCACGGACCATAAAAACGACATATTATCCAAAATTACAAAAACACCCCTAGAAAACACGAAAAATACTAAAAGTTATGAAAATCTATCCAAAACATAAAAATCATAAAATACTCAAAAACCAAACAAACATTCACACAAAGGACTCTAAAAATTACCGTTCAAACCATAAAATTGCTTAAAAGATAAGGTCAAAAACCGACCTTATCACCTTATTGCTGGGTTACTGTAGCAACCTCTACTTGTTTCACTTTTGAAGGCTGCCCCCCTTTAACACCAGAACTTAAGCTAGAACCGACACCAGATCCGACTGCAGCTGTTGATCTATACCCTGAACTGTACCCTGAGCTTCTTCCACCCTTATGGCTTGCTGCCTTCTCTTCTTCATCCCGCTCGATTTTCATCGCCATACTGTAGACTTCACTAAGCTCATTGAATGGATGAAATTTCATATTGTTTTTGAAAATATCCTTACTGCCATCAATTAGCTTCTGTATCAGTTCATCTTCATCTGGGCGATTTTTCAAAAGGATCATCTTATTCATCCACCGCTGGTAATACTCATCAAAAGGCTCACTGGGCTTCTGCTTGATCCGCTCCAAATCATACAGCTTCACCTGAATCTTGGTGTTGAAGCTATAATATTTAATAAAGGCCGCTGACAGAACCTCCCAATATGACTGTTCTTCCTCTGATAAAGAGTTATACCAGCCCAATGCTCCTCCCTCAAGTGTAGTCGGGAAGAGATTAATCAATTGTTGCTTAGTGAAGCCTGCCGTCAGTATGACCCGGGCATAAAGATTTACATGGGCCTCTAGTGAGCCCATTCCCTTATAAGAAGGCACCTTTGGCACTTGGAATCCAATGGGAAAAGTCCTGATGCCCTTACTGATCATAGCATCAATATTAACTCCTTTCTTAGATTCCAAGCTGACGCTAGCCCCTTTCTTCAGCTGGGCCATAACTTCATCCAATTCAGAACATTTTGCCTTCATCTTTTTTTCTATAGCTGCCTCGATTTCATACAGCTTCTGCAGACTAGCCGAGGCATCACCACTTTGTTGCGATGATTCGGCCTCCTTCTCCTTTCCAGTTCCACTACCACCGGTTTCCCCGGCTTCTCTCACAACAGCCCGCATTTCTTCCTTTAGCATATCATGGAAATCCTATGATCTCAGGAAATCCTTCAAAGCATCAGCGAGACTCGATGTTGGATTAGCCATCTCAACTTCTTCCCCAGACTCAAAATCACTTTTTATTTCAACAGCTCTCTGTTCCCCAACAGCCCTCGAAGCCTGAGATCTTGTCCAAGGCCGCTCTAGCTTATTCTGCTTGACATCAGTCGGGAAACATTTAAGGTCGATGTATGGAATGATGTCATGAAGAGTGAGACATTGAAAATACTTATGATGGATGAATGGAGTGATGTCGTGCATGAAATGATGATGAAAATGATTTCCACTTATTATTCTATTATATATTTTTTCTCCGACATTCTAAGGATACCCAATGCCATGCAAAAAGGTCATGTGCGAACTGCCACACAGACAAGGTTTCGGCGCCTTTGGGACACCTAATGACTTTTGTGATATGGTAGCGTATGTGCCAACACACAGACAGAATTTCAACGCTTTGTAAGTCTATTAGATGATATGAAATGGTTGCATGGAGATGCCCCATGGACAGAGTTTTGATGCTTTTGAGCATATGATATGAAATGATGTTGTAAGAAAGTCACGTGTAACAAGGGACACGGACAGAGGTTTGATGTTCGGGGAACACCTTTCATGATTCAGGGTGTTATGAAATGCCCCTACATGTGTATTAATCCGGCACTCGGGAAGCGCCTTGAATGATATAATAATGTAATGAAGTAATCCGATGTGGATTACGGTGTTATATGATGTTTATGATAAGTGAGCGTGGTGTCATGAAATGCCTCGTGTAAATTGTCACACGGAAATATTCCTAGGACCATTGTGGTCTCTATTGAATAGGATAATTTAGTGGAATGGCCGAATGCAATCCGGTGCACTGGTAGAACACGGATATTTTGGGATACCCGATATGTTATGAAATGATTATGATGGGCATCCTTGAAATATCCATAATCTAAATGAGGTGAAATGATATGGATGTTTATGCCACACAAAATGCAAATGGCTGCACAAAAAACATGGTTAGGATGCATGACATACATAATGATGTCGTGTATGCTTTGTAAAAAAAATGCTAACACACAAACGTAATGTTATGGTTGCAAAAATAATGGTTAGTATAAATGACACACGGATGATTTAATTTTCACATGCGAAAATAAAATGCAAGTGGCTGCATAAAAATGTGGGTTAGTATCACACAAATGCTCTGTGAATGGTATGTCAGATGCATGAAAAAATGTTGGTTATGGCACGTCATGGGATGGCGAGGAACACATAGCACACAAAGCGTATTCTTCCAACCTTATTTCTCCAAACATGGTCGGTCTCAAAAATTCTAACCGAGTCCTAGGTAGGGTTCTCTTCGATCATCAACCGGGGATGATGAAGGCGCGATTTTATTTTATTCACACGATTTATTTTGGTACCCTTGGGGAATCCAACTAAGGTTGCCTATATGAGTTCGGTCCAAGCCGGGTTGAAATCAAGGTTCCATAGCAATATATACTCCTCACTTCTCCCTACTCGAGGGTCCAACCGAAGGGGTTCGTATGAGGCTATGGGTGGTGTTTCGTATCCGTGCCCCTAAGACCATGAGGAACAATGGCGACAGTTCAACAATTCACCGGGCAAAAATTTGGATACTTAACCTAATGTAAAAATGTCTAACTAAAGAATGCAAAATAAATTTCCAAACAAGAATCATCCACCTTATTTTGATTAGACACTTTTCAGGGCTTGTCAAATCCTTTTAAGTTTCTAAGAAAACCTTTTGTAAGAAAATCCCCAGCGGAGTCGCCACTATGAGCGGACGATGTTTTCGACGGAACGCGAACTCTCTTTCGGAAGGGGTGCCTCGATTTTGGGTAGCCCTCCCTCGTGTGGGGTTTTTAGAATGAAAATTCGTTTTTGGAAAATTGGATTATTTCATAAAAGAATCGAGACCTAAGTCTCGATGAATAGTATAGGAGTCGCCACCCGGTTCAGCTCAACCGGGACATTTCAGTGTAGCTGAACCAGATGAACGGCCGCCACACTATCTAGAGATCTAGGTCCGGACAAGTCCCCTATTTCATGTCTAATCAAAATAAAAATTGGCTAATGTTCAAGTATGGTATTTTAAAATTCTAAAGTCCATTTTATTGAATAAAACATGCAGTGCGCATACACATAAAATAAAAATAGAAGTAAAATAGTAAATAATGAAATGGCTTACAACCCAATCAAACAAAAATCAACCTCACTTTACAACCGCCTAAAATACACGATTTATCTAGGAAAAATACAATCACCTAAAATACACGAATTAATCTATTAAATTACATCAAAAATAAAAAAATAACTAAAAGCTACAAAATAGATGGTTAGCACGATTCATGGCACACCATAAATAAGACTCAAACATGACATAATTGGGAAATTAGAATTCGGGAACATGCATTTAGGGGGGATAACCGGGTCGGCTCGACTAGCCGGCCCGATTAGACCTGGAAAACATTTTGAAATGTCCTTGTATTTTGGTTTTGTGAGAAAATCGTTTTGAAAATATTTTTCCGATTTAATTTAATTTAACATGCGAGATGGGTCGATTTTTGAGAGAATCGGATCTCCGTCGTTGTATTGTTCTAAATGCAATAACACCGGAAATTAAATCTAAGGTCGTGAATGTACACAACAAAATTCATTTTGATGATTTTCTGATTTTTCTGGATTTTTATGATTTTTAGAAATTTTTCTGGATTAAAATGGAAATTCTGCTTCTGGATGAGCATTACAGTCGTGCGACTGTAATTCTTCCAATTGCAGTATTTCGCTAAAATTATTTAAAAGAACTTAAAAAGTTGGAAGGAAATCAAGAACACTCGTACGACTGTTCTTCAACTCAAGAACGGTCATACGACTGTTCTTGATTTCCAGAAGCAGCAAGCACAAAAAATGAGTTTTATGCATAAAAACACATCAAATCACCCAGAAAGCACAAGAAAATAAGGGATTGAAGTGTGTTTACCTCTTTGGCGCTGATCCACCGTAGGAATGACCCCTGGAAACATCCGAATCCACTCCAAATTGCTTCTTTTTCTTTGAGTTGAGGTTGAGAAGTTGAGTCCAAAAATCTCCAAAATGTCAAGGATTCCTAAAGTTTGAAGTCCGCATTTGATTTAATTTAGAGTGTCAGATTATTAACCTAGGATTTCCAATAGGTTTTTAACTTAACACTTGAGAATTAAAAGAAAAAGAAGAGGAAAAAAGCTTATGTTTTGTGATGGTTCTTTTCCTTTCCTTTTTCTCTCTTTTCTCTCTAAACTCTCTCTGATTTTCCTTAAGCCCAAAAGTTCCTTCAACTTCCTTCTTTTCCTCTCTTATTTTTCCCTTACTTCTGTCCCAGATGAGCATTAATTTCTCTCTCTTTTTCTCCCATTTTTTTGCTGCAAAGGTATAGGCTGATGTACCTGCTCCGTAATTACAGTCGTGTGACACGCGCTCTTTTTCTTTCAAACGGAAAATTCCGACGCTTACAGTAAAGTAGCCAAGAAAAATGCATGGAATGGACCTTGGTTAAAGTTTGGATGTAGAGTACGATCGTCGCCAAGGAAAGCATAAACAATCGAATGTTTTAAGCTGTTTGTAATTGGGTGCTTTGCAGTACAACATCTCAAAGGGAGTTTGAAATTGCAAAACTTAGGAAGACGATTTATTAAATAAACCAGAGTTTGAAATCCATAAGACTAGTAATGCAACAGAAGAGATGTAAAGTGAAATCGAGAGAGACCTATCTCTAAAATGTGATGATGACGCCGTTCTACTGTATTGTTATTCTCAGGAGTGTGTGGAGGTGAAGTGAAATGAGAGATGCCAAAGGAATTAAAAAGTGGATCTAATTTAAGATACTCACCCCTATTATCAGGAAAGATAGAGATAATTTTGTTTGAAAATAATTTTCTACTAGCCTTTTGAATTGAGGAAATAACAAAGATGTGTTAGATTTTCTTTTCATTGGATTCAACCAACTATATGTAGTAAAATGGTCAATAAAAACGATATAATACTCAAAGCCATCAATAGATCTTTTCGTTGGTCCCCAAACATCAATTTATATAAGTTTTAGTGGCTTTGTGCTAATAAGAGAATTTTCATAAAAAGGTACTTTAAGACTTTTATTAATGGATCATGAAGTATAATGAAAATTAGAAATTGATAATAAATTCGACCTTGAATTAGCATTTATAAAAATAGCACTAAGAACTTTATTGGAGGGATGACCAAGTTTGTGATTTGTAACATTGATCTAAGGACCAGAAAAGGTTATGCAATAAACATCATTAACGTTCTCCCCTTGCATTAGAGGCACCTCCCGTGTGAAAATCCTTCATAATAAAATGAGATGAGAAAAATTCAATAGATTCTGGACTAGATTTGCATAACTTTGCTATAAAAATTAATTTGTTGCACAATTTTGGAGCACATAAGACATTGGATAAAGAAAGTGCTTTATGTGGTGTATGAATATTTGTATGACCAGTATGAGAAATAGAGAGACTTTTACCATCACCTAAAAAGATTTCATCTGGACCACCATAGTTAGAATAAGATTGCAAGGCAGATAAATTTGATGTTGCTTGATGAAATGCAACACTATCAAATAACCAAGGTTTTTTTAGGTCATTGGAATGCGTAAAGGTAGTAGCATTGGCTACTGGACTTGGTTGTACAGTCGAATTCTAACAACTCTAAACAAAGATGTTGTTGTCTTTCAGAAATCAAGTGAGTTCCTACAATCACAAGTAGCATGACATGGAATTTCATAAATTGACAAAATGAATTTCTTTTGTATGATTGATTCCCTTACTGGTTTTGCCATGGATGATTGGTACTTCCAGGATAACAAGTTGTGAGCTGGCAAAGGATTTTGGGATCCTTGTGGCAACGTAGAATTTGTTGAGACCTGTAATTTTTTTTTTTTTTTTAAGTGACATTTACTGTCGTAAGAGCCAATGGGTAGGCTAAGTCATTGTCTTTCAATATTCTCTCAAAATCATTTAGTTTATCAAACAATTTTGAATAGCTAATCGAAAATCATGAACTTTGATTGCTGCAATAATGGTATTGAACTCCTCTCCTAATTGGGTGATGATATGAACAATGAGATCTTCTTCACTTATTGGATTTTATGTGGGTGTTAGTTCATCTGCAATGGATCACATTTCATTTAGCAAAATAGCCATAGATTTTGTACCTTTTGGTTTTTTTACAAGTTTTACTTTTAGAGAGATAATTATATATCGAGAAGAGTTTGCAAAGCTATTGTTGAGCTGATCTCAGGCTTCCTTTGAGGTTTCACCTGAGGAGATAAGTGGTCGGATAGTTGCAGAGCAGCTACCACGAATTGCACTCATAAGAGTTTGATCTTACCTATACTATAGAGTATAGGCTAGATTAGTTTTAGTACATTCTTGATTGAGATATTGGATGGTGTGATTAGAGTGCCATCAATATATTGAAGCAAATTCAGACCCATAACAGTTGATTGGATTTGCTTTCTCCAAACAGGAAAAATGGGTAGTGGGGAGTGGGATGGGAAAATGAGTTAGTGCATTGATTTGCACAATAGATCTCATAACAAGGTCCAAAACAAGAATGGCAAATAACTCATTGGAACATATGGGCACTGATGCCATTTGATATTTGTGAAAACTTGTATATATTACTGAGGAAAAATTATATTTATACAAAAAAAGAAGAAGATACAGCTACGGGAAATATACAGTTACAACAACTAGATAGGCTAGAATTCGAAAATACAACATATTAGAGAAGATACTAAAATATACTTATCTTGACAAAAAAAAAAAAAAAAAAAAAACCTTTTAAGAAACTATATTGTAATTTCCTTGAGATACTAATTTAACACTCAAATTGTCTATCTATCTTTTCACTGTTTGTCTCATGTATGAAATCTTGCCCATATAATTAAAAGGAAAACGAAAAAAATACATGTGGTTTGTAAAATTTGCAAATGTAAAATGTGTTTTAAAAGTTGATGGATATGATGGTTGCACTGTTTGATAATATAGTCCTTCATCTAACACACCCTCTAAAAGCCATCAAACCGTTTGAAGTTTGATCTGAAATTTTGCATGTTGGTCATCACAAATTCAATGGACTTGGGTAATGAAGCTTTACAAACTTAAGAATTTTTCATCAAAATTTGAATTTTTTTCAGCTATTCTTTTGTTTCTATTATTTTTTTTTTTTTTTCATGATTGATTTTAAAAAATACTTATATTTTCCAAAAAAAATTTAAAGCTTCATTGCCGATGTCCATTGTATTCTAACCAACGTACAAAATTCCAACTGAAAATCCAAAAGATTGGATATTTTTTAAGGCTTGTATTGAATGGACCACTTTGTTTGCTAACCACTAGGTATACGTTTGGTAATAGAAAAAAAAAATCACTACATATTTACTTGGTAATAAAAAAAGTTTCATATATCTTTTCTTTTCCGTAATTATGAAAGGGATATACATTCTTTAGTTTCTCATCCTCTTGGCTTTGGGTGTAAGAGCACTAAACATCACTAAATTTGCAAAAATGTTCATCTATGGTTATAAAAAAAAAAAAAAAAAATCAACTAGTGCTTAAAAATTATATTTTTTTCTATTAATCACAAACTAACAAAACTTGTTTTAATAATTATTTGGGAATTCACTTCATTTTGACTTTGATGACTTTATAAACTTAAAGTATTAATTATCTCAACGTAAAAACTTGTAGTTTTATAATAATAATCATAGATTTTTTTTTTTTTTTTTTTTTTTTTCAGTTGTAATGTATCGTCTTGATGATAAAACTGCCATTTTGCAGGTAAACTGATATGATGCGCTTTGAGTTCCTTATCATCATATATTGAACAAAAATTTCAATCAATGATAAATCAAATACATGAATTTTCATTCTAACAATTGTCAGTTTAGCAAAACATAATCTGTACAATTTAATAAACTCATCAAAACCCTTAAGAGCTTGATGATATTCCTGTTATACAACCAAAAAAACACATTCGATCTTCACGTTCATACCACTATCACAATAACAATTTCACCTGTAAACTTTATCCTTTACTATTATACTCTCTTTGAAAGGCCAAGTATACTAATATTTGTAGACAACTCACCTCGGACCAGAAAGTTCCATTGCTTGGACTAGTAATGAAGAGTCATCAGTGAGATCAGAATATCGATCGGAAGAAGAGAATTCGTGGGGTTTGGATTTGGTTGCTTCTACTTTTTGAGAAGCTTCCCATCTTTCTGCAAGTCCATCTCCTTCAAGCATTCTAACTACTTCAGACATTTTCGGTCTATGGCTTGGAAGGAATTGGGTGCAGAGAAGAGCTACTTGTACCATTTCTTCAAGCTCAATTCTATCATAGTTACCTTTTAGGTCTTTATCTACGAGTAATTCAAGTTTTTTCTCTTGATGAATTTTCTTAACCTGCAAAATCACAACACATTCCATTTTAAGTCCAATTGAAAGTTTCACAAGAGGAAGGAAGATAGTGTATTGCCCAATTACCCAGTCTAGCATGGCTCCTTTCTGATTAGCTGCCTTGCCGAATTCTAATGCTCTTTGGCCTGTGATTAGTTCAAGAAGCAAGATTCCGAATCCGAAAACATCTGTTTTCTCAGAGGATTGGCCTGTGGAGAGATATTCTGGTGCTATATGCCCAACTGTGCCTCTTACTGCAGTTGTGACATGTGAATCTTGGTGATCCAATAACTTTGCCAACCCGAAGTCGCCTACTACAGCTTCACAATAGTCATCAAGCAATACATTTGCTGCCTTAACATCCCTGTGAATTATCTTCGGATCGCACTGCTCGTGAAGATACAATAGTCCCCTGGCAGCTCCTAAGGCAATTCGCTTCCTCGTAGCCCAATCCAAGGCCGGTTTGCCTGCTAAACATAATGAAGAATTAATTCATCTGCTGATGGTTATCTTTGATTTCAACAACGAAAATGTATTACCTTTGAGTCGGGAAGCCACACTTCCATTTGACATATATGGGTAGACTAGAAGTCTTTCTGTTGATGTGATGCAAAATCCATATAACCTAAGAAGGTTGCGGTGCACTGCTAGGCTGATCATCTCGACCTCTGTTTGGAATTGAATCTCTCCGCCTGCTGCATTACCGTCTTTAAGCCTCTTAACAGCAACAATGCTTCCATCATGGAGCACACCTTTATACACATTACCAAACCCTCCTTTTCCAAGTATGTTCTTGTTGCTGAAATTGCTTGTTGCAACTTGAAGTTCCCTGAACTGGAATCTCCTCAAGTTTCCAAGAGAAATTTCCTCGTGGTGTCGGTCTGATATTTTGGAAAAGGTTCAAGAGTGATCAGATAAATAAATCAGATGCTTGATGTTAAATTACGGTGAAACAATAATCATACAATGTGTACCCTTAACATCAAAAAATGTAGGTTGATTGTGTCTTTGCCTCCACCACAGAAGAAATCCAAGTACAAGAATGATGACTGAGACAGAACCAACACTAGAGGCAAGTGCAAGGGCCATTTTGTGATTTCGTGGACTTCCAGAAGGTCGGCCAGCTTAAAAAGCAAAGGCATTTTAAAGTCAGTATCAACTTCAATAGCAAATCACATCAAGGTTTTGTACAGAATTCTTACTGTAAGTGTTGTTCAAATTCATGGACATTGGCATAAGTGATGTTCCAAAGCATCCTGCTTCAGACCCAGTTGGGCAAATTTGGGGATTCCCCATAATGCTGCAGCAGTCAGGCAATGCAAAAAAGCTTCAATCTTAATATCCAATTCACTACTAGAGAATGTAAGAGAAAGAAGAAAGAAAGATCTTTACTTGAATGTTTTAGCAGGAAATCTTGGTACAGGGCCACTAAGATTGTTATAGGACAAGTCACTGAGACCCATAAACAAAACATTCTTTTAATTACAAATTTCGGTCTGGATATAAGTCATTAATGCAAAAGTAAGTTTCGCTACACTTACAGAAATACTAGTTGGGTCATGTTACCCAATGACATTGGTAAAGGTCCAGACAGACTGTTATTATTTAGCCTCCTACATCAGATTCAAAGTAAAAATGAGTAAGCAAACATACAGTTCTAGAACTTGATGTTTTAGTATCAGAAAACTGTGCTTACATGTATTGAAGACTCCTCAAGTGGCCTAGAGAAGATGGAACTTCCCCTGTGAAGAAATTATCAGAAAGATCAAGTGTTTGAAGCTTTGTTAGCCTCCCTAGCTCTGCAGGAATTGGTCCTGTGATATTATTATGCTGTAAAAGCCTGCAGAATAATACACAAATGTTGATACTCATAGCTGCAACTTGAAAAAAAAAAAAAAAAAAAATCCCTATTTTGAAAATAAGCTTATGGGTACTTACACAATTTGAAGATTTGTTAAGTTGCCAATGCTTGGAGAAAGAGTACCAGATAAATTCTGACTAGGAGTTCCTCTGCAATAAGACCATTTTCAAGAAAAGTTCAAAAATTTATCACTTGCAGCCTATTTGTTCATATGGATTGTTACTATTTGAAACTTGAAATCCAGATTGTAAAAGACTTACAGGCCAATGACAAGACCTTCTACAGAGCAAGTAACCATAGTCCAGCAACAAGGATCAACAGAATCCCCATCCCAATTATCAAGAACCCCATGAGGATCATGTAGAGAAGCTTTTATACCCATTAAAGCTTGAACTGAAATTAAAAAAAATCACTCGCTCGTATCAAAAAAGCTTCCATTTTGATAGCAAATAAATGCAGCAAATAGCAGATTTCAAAAGAAAACAGGCAAAGAAATCCCCATTTACCTTCAAAGTTTACACCTTTAGGGGATAGCAACCCATTTGAAGCAGCCACAAACCATAAGAGAGTAACAAAAAAGGAAAAAACTTCTCTTCTTCTTCTCATAGTTGCTGAAATGGAGTGTGGAAGAAACACAGAAACCAAATGCTCCAACGATAAGCAAAAAAATAAAAAAAATAAAAATTATCCCTGTCTTTCTATCAAAGAAACCAACTTTGAGAAAATGGGTTACTTTTGTCTAAGGTAATTCTTCAGATTTGAACCCACTTCTTGCTTTCCAGGCCAGAAATCCATTCACCAAAATCTTTTTTGTCAGGCTAAGACACAAGAAAGTACCAGTATTTTTGGTTGTATAAAGGGAACTAGCATGCCTGTCACTGAGTCAGTAGGTTAAACAAATGAATATTTATATATATATATTTTTAAAGAATTACACTTATATATACTGGCCATAATCTTAAAAGAACAAAAGTTACAAAAACTAGACAAATATTCTTATGGCAAGGAGAAAATGGGAAATTCAATTTGAGTTAATCATGCAGTGGACTTGAAAGGATAAACTTCTGAAATTTTATAATATTGTTACTTTATTAAAGAAAGAAAAAAAAAAGTAGACAAAAACGCAAATTAGCAAAGAAAAATGACAATTCATGCTTAAAAAAACATCTTCTAATATTTGTATGCATATAGTGGAACCAAAATTCTTTCTGGGTAAGTGAGTTATTGGCCATTATATTCATTTCCTAGAGATGAGTTATTGGGTCTTAAAAAAAAAAACATCACCACGCTTGTGTACTAAGGAGAACAGACAAATAGATTAAAATGGAGTATTGTTTGTTTATGTGTGTACTATATTGGGCTGTGTTTGGTTAATAGGAAATTGAAGCAGAGGGAGGAAAGTGGATTCTCTCTCAAGTGATTGGGTAAAATTAAATTATATAATGTAAATTTGCATAATACATTGAGGAATCCAACATTCCCATAGTTTGGCCATACAGTAAAAGACCCAAAGCCTTAAATTTTTATTTTTCTTTTTCTTTTTTTAAAAAAAGAATGTGAGAATCTCGAGGCGTAAAATGGGGGCTCGAGAATTGATGATGGGTGGATTTGGTCACCCACAATCCTTCATCATCATCATCATCCTCTTAGGACCATTGCCATGAGTTTGTTCTTTGTTATGCACTAATCCATGCACTTTCTTCATTATATATTAATACAAAAATGATATGCATAAACTTCATCTTCCACAAAAACTTCTATTATTCCTTTCTTACCTTTTAATATAGTCTCATTTGATCTTCTATTTTGATATTACATTTAAATATCATCACTATTATTTCAAGTTTATTGGTAATAATTAAGGTTGGTTTGAGCAGTTACGAGTTTTAAATCATTTATACTAAAAATTCCGAGTCCAAATATTATAGTTCGTAATAAACTTTAATTGAGAGAGAAACCTCTAAAAAAGTATTTGACTAGTATTTTATTAGCATACAAAAAAAAAAAAGCATTATAAAATTTTCGTTTTGATACGGTACAAATTAACTATCTCATCAATATAAGAGTAAAAGATAGGGTGGTAATAAGGTGACTTTTAAGCTGTAAAATGAATGCTTTAGCAGATTCCATTTGTGCAAATTAAGCACACACACATAGCCCCTTTAGCCCTTTCTTTGGTAGAATTGTTCTTTATCTAATTAAGCAGACAGTCATTCCACGACCAAAAAGACATCTACTTTTAAAAGCATAATAAAACTGCCATTCTCACCTTCTTCTCTTCTTCTCACACCAATTTTACCATTTTCACTTTTTATCAATCACACTATCATTGTGTCTATCTATGCTTGCTTAATTCTCTTCTAACGGCTACCAATCAACAATCAATTTATACCCAAGCCTTGTATTCTTCTTCTTGAGTTGCTTAAATTAGCTTTTGAGTTTGATTTTTTATCGTATACAGAGAAAATTTAATCTAAATAGAGATTACTAAAATGTGTCCCATCAATATCAAACCAATAACAGATATACTAAAAAAAAGAATGAATAAGCAATTTATATTTATGGGTTTGGGATCGAATTGTCCTCTCAACTATTCTCCAAAAGTCGATTTAGTCTCTAACCTTTTGAAATCATCAATATCCCCCTCAGTTTTTAAATTTTCAACAATTTGTCTCCTCTTACTACGGCAATTCACCAAGAACTAGGGTATTTAGACCATTAATGTACCTGATATGAATTTTCCTAGTTACATCATTAGCCTTTCTCTCAGTTTTTGCAGCTCACTTGATGTGTCTTTTAAATATATTAAGGGTTGTAACGGTATCCTTTTTTGTTAATGTATAAAGTTGGTAAAAATATCACTTTTTCAAGTGAAGACAATATACATTTGATAATTGTTTGAATCAAATTTAGACATAAACTATTTAATAAAAGACGCTAATAATCCTTGTAAGAAAAGCAAGTTGTTGAAAATTTAATACTCAAGACGGGACATTGATAATTTTAAAGGGGTTAGAAGCTAAATTAACTTTTAGAGAATATTTTAGTGTGCGATTTGATCCCAAAGCTTATATTTAACTTACAAATTTATAAGAGGGATTCTTTATTTTTATGTAATCGGATCAAATTAGATGTTTGATTAAGTAGTTAGTCTTTCTGTTAAGATACATTTCATATATTAAAAATAAAACTTGAAATAGACGTTTTCGATTGAAGCCAAACATTTGCTATAATTGTGCTACGTGTAGCAGAGGATCCAGATTTTAAGCAATTTTATTGTCTTGTTACAATAATTATATGCTGCTATTGTTATTAGATATAATTCTTAAACTAAATCCCTAATTAATCCAAAGAAAGTGATTTTCTGCCTATTTTGGAGCATGGTTTGTATGATATGATATTGTTTGTTTGTGCCCTTAATTTGATTGTGACATTAGTATCTGTTTTATTTATTTTAAAAGACATTATGGTATCTGTTAGTTTAGAGTTTGTCATTATTGTCAATTTGATAAAATTAAAAAATAAAAAATTATCATTATCAAAAAAAAAAGAAATTAAAAGATAATCAATGAGAAGGACCTGAAAAGAATTTGTCAAAAAAAATTTAAAAAAAATGTCAAAAGTTTTAGGTAACACAAAGATTCTGCATCTATGTCAGAATTAAATTTGTTACTTTGATATTTCCGGTGACTTGATAAACCTAAGCAAAAGAATGGAAAAACACATTTTGAGTCCCTAAACTTTTATAAATTTCATGAAGAACCCTTTGAACACGTTGAATACGTGATCTTTCTGTTTTGATAGTATAGTTCCAAATTTGAAATTAAAGAAAAAAAAAAGCACTAAAAATAATTGAATTAAATAGCATATAAGGTGAGGTAAATAACAATATTATGATATAAGATGAATAAAAAGAAAGAAAGGATTGGAACGTAGTGGAGAAAGCATGAAAGAAGTTGGAATTGACCAAACACAACACTTTATTTTCATATAGTTTGAAAAGAATGACAAAATTGTCCCCACAGATTAAGGACCAAAAGAAACAGGTAACAGCTACGCATAATTGTCCCTTTCCCCGCATCATATGGCAAAATAATTATCCCACCTTCATCCTTATTTATAATTTAAGATTTTCATTCCTAATTACTATATTTTATTGTTAATTTCCAAGTGGATGCTTAATTAACTCTTCATTTTTGTCTCAATTGCTTTGTCTCTTCTTTTTCTTCAATAAAATAAAATTACTGCAAATTCAATGCATAATCTACTGCCGTAAAAACCCTGCCATGTGGTTAAACTGACGTTGAGTTATTATGATTTCATTCTGAGGATAAAAACAAAACATGTTGACCCCTATCTATCATCTTTTTTAATTCCACCCAATTCATCATAATCACACATTAAACTATTATTTCGTTCGTGAAACAGTTCATTACCAATGTCAAAATATCCAACTTTTTTTTATTTACCCTTTTAAGATTATAAGTGATTCTCCGCGTTAATTATTCTCTTATATAACCACAAATATAATGAAATGTAAAAGCTATGTAAAGTAAATACTTCACGTGCTTTTAACGGAGTTTGATACCTATAGCTAATTTTTTGTTAACTATATGATTATAGTATATCAATAGCTCAATGTGTCAATTAGAAAATGACAGACTTGATGTGTATAAATCGGGTGATGCTTTTTTGTTTTTTGTTTTTTGTTTTTTGTTTTTTTTTTGCAATTCTAATTGTAATATCTTTGTCCACATAACTTTTGTAAGAAAAGAAAAGCATTAAAAAATCCTTGATCTTTCCAATTTTTATATATTAAACTTTTTATCTATTAATTTGACTCATTGGACTATCATGGATATAAAATTGCACATATATATTGAACTGCTGTTAATTTAAAAAAAAAAAATTAATTATAAACATTAAACTTAGAAGTGCATTTTTCATGTTATTTGTATTGAGATAATATTTTTGAAAGTTTGACATAGTTAAATGTATGATGTAGATAAATATGAGATGAATTTTGTAGAAGTTGTAGATAAATTTTATAATTAGTATCTTAATTTTCTTTTGAAAATTTAAAATAAAATTGTCTTAAGTTACTAATGGGAAATTTAATTTAAAAGAAGTGGTGGTTGGGTAAAGGAATGGAGGTGCATATGGAACATGAATTATGAAGTGAAGAAATCCAATTGAAACAATAATTATGCTTCAAATGAATAATAGTGGGTTTGTGGGCTTCAAATAAATGGAGGGAATAATATAAGAAAAACAAAACAACATTAAAATTAACTTTCAGTTGACCAATTAATACACTTCAACTTATTTCAGACAAAATATATATCAATGAACCTAAATATTAGCCATTTTCATTCCATTATTTTAAGCTAAGTTCAGACATATATCTTTACTTGCATCTCATCTTGTCCCCATATTTCACTATCATAATTCATACTCTTCCCTCCTCCAATCAATAATGAATGTGGAGAGAGAGGATCCATTGGCTACCTTTTAACATTACCTTGTACTTATACGTATAAGGTAATCTAGGATTGGGAAGTTACACAACACAAGGCGTCTTGATGGGTATGGTTGTCATCGAAAACCGGACCGGATTGAATGTTTTGGAGGTTCATTGGGTTAATTTTTACACGTTTTGTTGAGTGGTTCAAACTGGTTATTGACTAATTGAACTAAATCGATTTATTTAGTTTAATTGGCTATATTTTTTAAAAGAATATTATTTTAGTTAAAAGAATTATGATTCAAGAGGATTAGTTCTAGACTTTTCTTATTAGTAAATTATTATAAAAAAATTTTTTTTTTAAATCAAATTAACTTTTAACTATAATTTTTAAAAACTGCAATAAATACATTTATCTTTTTAATTAATATATTGTGTTTGAAATTTTAGTAGTATAAAAATATTTTTAAAATATTTAGTTTCCACAAGCTACAAATTTTGATATAATTATAAATTTAATTTAAGATATTTTTAAAACTGATTTCAACACTATTCTATGAATCGATAGCTTCACCAGTTCAATGACCGGTCTGGTTTTAAAAATCATACTAATAAGAGACAATATGCAAATTCTAGATTAATTCTAATACAATGCTAATACTTATTCTTGCTGATCCGTTACAATGCGTAATTTCTATAATTATGTTTTGAGAAAATTCAAAATAAATTCATTGCTTTAAGTATTTAGTAGAAGCAGTGCATGTTGATCTACATTGATCACTTGTCATTTTTTTTTATGAAAGAATAAAGATCACTTATAATTTCAAACTAGGTTATTTATGTACAATTAATTAAACCTCTCTTTTTAATTTATAAAAAAGTATGTTGTACATATAATATTATGACATCTTTTAGAAATTACTCTCTCTCATAACATATTGAGAATTAGTATCCCACATGCCAATAATTTAATTGATGATGTGAAAAGTGTTAGAAAACATCTTAATGATATTTGTATGTGTACTTGCTCATTAATGTTTACTTGTCACAATTATGTGGTGATTTAAGTAATATTTGTAATTAAGAGAGAGTGTACATAAGTAGTCGTGTGTCTCTAATTATGGATAGCTATTAATTCAACATGGTCCTCCATTAAAATTTAACCAAATTTCCACTTTATACTGTATTAAAAGAAAAGGAAAAGAGACAAGAACTAAATTAATTAGTCTATTGATCATTAATTAAAAAAAAAAAATCAAATGGACAGAGCTAATATAGCCTACTTTGATTGGCCTAACAATAATAAAACTAAGAAATTTACCCTTCTAAACAACATATATACATAATTTTGAATTAACTAAAACAAAGTAATTAAGTGGATATTAAAAAATTTAAACTCTTTTTTATTATTATTACAAAGATGATCAATCGGCTAAGTAAGTAGTTAGCATTATATATATGGATCATTTAAGTGATAATTATAAATAGAATAATCAGGCATGAAATATTTGTACAAGGCTCGTAGTAGATAATATGTGTGGGGAAATGATGGTAAAATAATCATATTGTTTATAAATAAAAAAGGAATAAAATTAAATAGGATAGGTTGGGGAGGGTAATAATTAAATCCAATTAGTGTTAAAGAAAAAGATGAGATAAGTTTGGTGATGGAAAAGGAAAAAGAAAAAGAAAAAGTGATTAAAATGTTAAAGAAGATAAAAAGACAAGTAAGGCATATTGAGAATTAGTATCCCACATGCCAAGAAAGGATTTCATTTTAGGAACAATAGGGTCCCATTCTATGATGTTATGTTTATTTATTTATACAACTGAAGAGACCAAAACGGCCGTCACTTCACTTTTTTTTTTTTTTTTTTTTTTCAAATTGCATCTTGAGCACACAACTTTTGGTGTATTTTACAATTGGTTCCTTATCAAATTTTTTAAAAACATTAAGTGCATGATTTTTATGTTTTGAGAGTACTCAGACTTAACACTTTTATCTTGTGTGGACTGCAATTTCTGCTATCTAGCATGGTACGAATTTTGGGTTAATTAGAAAGTTTTAGAATTCATTAAAGGATTTGAACTATAATTCCAATGCAAACCAATGTTTGGTAGATGGTGGGCTGAGCTAGGAACAAGCCAGGTATTCGAGTCCTAGTACCAATATTGGGAGGGTTTTTAATTTCATAATCTACCGAATTGTTACCCCAAAACTGAATTAATCGGCATCTAATGTGGTGTCCGGAAACAGGTGGTATTTACCAAAAAAAAAAATAATAAAACTATAATTCCAATGCAGACGTATCACAACTATAAATCTAAACTATATTTCTGATTCAATTCCACATGTTCTTAAAAATCATGTCGATCACTAATTAATAGAGATTGTAGTTTATACGAAACAAAGACAATAAATCTAGAATGAATAATATCAACACAAAAAGATCATGTATTTAACGTATTGAATAAATTGATCATGAGTCAACTACAAAATGCATAAAATTTTAGAGGACCAAAATATATTTTATTTTTTTCCTACTCTTGCCTTATAATTTTTATGCTTTGGTACTTCACACTTGAGCTAATAAAAAAAATAATAAAAAATAATTATTAATAATTTAAATTTCAAATACTAAAACAAGAATTTAAATCCTATAATAAAAATTTTATGTTGCTAAATATAAACTCTAATTTATAAATTATTGTACATATGACATGATTTTATTTGATTGGGTAAATTAGAAAGTTTTAGAGTTCATGAAATTTAACACTTGGGTTGCCTCCCAAGAAGCGCTAGTTTTAAAGTCGATAGCTCGACTTCGAACTTCCCTTTTATGTATATACTTGGAGGAAAATGATGAACTCAAATTCTTCTAAAAATATATCATGGATAGACATGGAAGAATCGGTTCTCCTTGGAGCAAAGAATTTCCACATAAAGCATCTTTGTAATTGCTTGAAATTTTTTGACAATCTCCTCTTCGAATCTAGTATTTGCTCATATAATGAATAGAATAATTGAGTAAGAATTATCTCCAATTATTCATCTTTCGGCTCCTCCATATGAAATTCTTTTCTTAGAGGTTCATCACTAAGCTCCCCCAATGTGGTAAATTCTTCAAATACAACTTCTAACTCTTCTATAGATAATTCTTCTTGGGGTGACTCATCAATAAGTTCATCCAATATGGTATCTTTTGCTTCAAAGTAATCTTCATCATCTGTAATTGATACGTCTGCAGCCATATCAATGTTCAAATAGTTACGATCTCTAGCTGATTTCTCCAACTCATAGGCTATCTTTTGTGTTTCTATGAACATATCCTTGATTTCTTTGAATCTTGAATCCTCTAAAGTGGACGACAAGGCTTGAAAATTATTCTATAGTGTTCCCATGTGTCAAATATTTGGTCTATGCATGAATCTATCTTTGATAATAAACTCCGGCTTGAAAATCCAAACTCTTTACTTGATCTCTGCAACTCTTGGACTGACTTCCATAAATCCAAGCCTAATAACTTAAGTTTTTCGAGTATTGTTTCCTCCAAAATTGATTGCAAGCTTCGATAGTAATCCCATGAAGTGTCATATTGATTCCCCCAAGTTGGATAGAATGAACTAGAAGTTGTTTCATATGCTGGCTCATAAACGTTATCTCCAAAATCATAATTATTATCCAAACTTGCATTCCATGGATAATAATTATTTTGTTGATTGTTGATCCATGGATAACCATTCATAGCCATTACCTCACAAAAATACAAGAAAGAAAACAAGTGAAGAATATACTTACAAAATAATACAAGCTTAAATTAATAGTCAAGTAAATTTGTGTTAATATTAATAAAATACAATCCCCAGCAACGGCGCTAAAAACTTGATGTGAGAATTTGTAAGTGCACAAAATCGTATCAAGTAATAAAGAGTAAGTAAAGATCGTTCCACCGGAGATTGATCCCTGGCGTCGTTCAAATCCACTAAAATTCGCACTTTTCTCCTTGAGTTAGGGTTAGGAACTTTGGGTCCAAAAATTTCCAAATGCTTAGGGATCCTTGAAGATGAGTTTTTCCCTTTCTTTTCCTTGTCTCTTTTCTTCTTTCCCTCTCTAATTTTTTGAGATCCCCAAAAGTCCTCCAAGCTCTCCCCTTCTCTTCTCTTTTTTCTTTTTTCTCCTTTCTGTCTCCTCTCTGTCTCTCCTCTGCTTCTCCTTTTTCTCCTTTTTCTACTGGAGCCCCCTTTTTCTTTCCCCCTTTTTCAGCTTTTAGGGTATGGGCTGGCTCACCTGCCACGATCCTACAGTCGTACGACTGTAGTTTGATTCCAGTCACACGACTGTAGGTAAAGTCGTACGACTGTACTTTTTTTTTTTTTTAAGGGAGTAAAATTCCGGCGCTTACAAATATGTCACTAACCCTATTTTCCAATAATGATTAATAACATAAAATTAACTCACTAAGTACTAATCATCCGAAAAATCCATATAAGTTCAAATTATATTACTCCTGTTCAAATCTAAACATATGATTATATTATCTTAAGTCCAATTTCAAAAGTATTTCCTCCTGGTACTCTATACTATTTCAATTTATAAACATGCAATTGGTGATCAAGCAAAAGCAAACATTAAGCAAGATAGTAAAATTTGCATTAATAAAGTAAGAAAACTACAATAATTTCATAAAACTAATAAAGTTGAACTACATCAATATCCTAGATAAAAGAGAGTTTAGCTACTCATAGTATCTAAAACATACAAATAAGAAATAAGAAGTAGAGAAGAAAAGAAAAACTCTAAGGTTGGTGTAGACGCTTTCGTCGAATTCCTTCACCATGTCGCCTCTACTTCACCATTGGAATTCATTTCCAAAAACGTAAAATTAAAACTAAGTTATGGGATCTCTCAAACTGAAAATCAAAAGGTTTTTAAATAGGAGAAAACATTCTCCTAAACCGAAAAGGAAACAACTAACCTAGAAACTTTAAACTCCCTAGAAACTTTAAACTCCTTAAAAACTCTAACCTTCCCTAATTAAACTCCTAACTCAACAAATCCCAGTTAAACGGGAACTCCCTAAAATATCTCCAGCCCAAATCTCCTAAATGGATTAGGAAGATACAAATTGTAGGAGAAAAAGTCAATACAACAGGTTTGACCCGCATGACCAGGACTAGCTGTAGAAAACCCAAGCTAACTTTTTCGATACAACTCCGATTGGTGCGATTCAAGATGTGCTGGAAAGCTAACGAACAGGCGCACAACTTTGCAGAATAACTCTGAAGTTAAAACAGCCTCCTACTATCTCAAAATCCAGCCGAAGTTCTGATTCCAACAATCATTCCTCAATGAGAATTCTCATTTAATAAAAAATCTCCTATTTAACACCTAAAAGAGAAAAATACAATTAAATAAGAGCAAATAGATAAAACATAACAATTGACTAATAAATCACTAAACTAATACTAAAAATATATAAAACAATCCTAAAAACGAGTTATCGTTCACCAATCATGTTCTTAAAATTTTATATTCTAAAAACTTTGGCTCTTTACCCATCAGAATTATTTGTTTTAGTGGCCCATCCCATCCATGCCATGCATGCGCTCTCTCTCGCTCTGCCTCTCTGAAATCTATTTTCTATCTTTTATTTAATAGTTTTGCAATGCTTTGTGAAGTTCAAGTTATAACAATGATTGCAAATGCTTGTAATTTGACCCTTTTTCTCTTATACTTTAACTGTCAAATTTTGCACTCCAAAACCATAAAATAAAAAACGCAATCATATTTCACAAAACAAATCATGTAAATTTTTAGTTTAGGAAAAAATATTCATTGAACACCTTTCTTTTAATTTTTACATATTAAATTTCTCAGGATATTAATTATAATTGCATATATTAATATAATAAATAATTGTAAAATTTCATAGCATATTTCCTCTATATTTCACACATTTTTAAATGAGACCACATTTACAACTAATTGTTTCATTAACCAACAGCCTATTCAAGAAGGAACAGAATGTGAAAACAAAAAAGAGAAGGAAAAATATTTTCAAGTTGTACTACAATCTGTCGAAGGAGATGGAAGGTATAGGCAACAGGGCATCCATTTAATTGTATTCAGTTAGAGAACTAAAAGTTGGCAAGTTTGTGGTCGGCCAATCTAGCATCAACGTGCAGGTGCACCCATTGGGGTTACATTTGCACCCCTGCGCACAGAATAACTAGTTAATTCTTCACAATCTCATAAAGTGTTTTTCAATATCAACACTATGAACTCTCCATATTTTTCGAATGAGGGACAATGGACTTCTTGTCTAATTTTCTTCACCAGATTGTTTGCATCTAGCTCATTGTAAGCATCAATTTCTCATCCATTATTCAACTGTTTTAAACTATTATATATCGTTAGAAAGATCTCGTTGAATAGAACACGATGACATAATATTAATTCACATTATTCAAAACTCAATGTATCCGTAAAGTAATTAAGATCAAAATTGACAAATAATCACATACATTTTGCCAATTTTTCCGACTCATACTTCACAAAAGGTAGCGTTCGAGCGTAACAATTTTGTCCACAATATGTCATGTTTTAATAAAAATAAAAGATTAGAGGGTAAATATCACAAAAAAGAAATTTCATGGGCTAAATGTTAAAAGTTGGTCAAATTAGGGGCAAAAGAAAATAATTTTGGCATGAAATACATATGATTGTAAAGAAAATACAAATATGTGATAGCATTTTCCCTAACTAAATATATTTATAATAAAACCAAACATGATGGTTAGACAAAATTGTAAAATAGTAGATATAAATAAAATCAGTTTATGGATATATATAAAAGTAAAAAAAGAGGTATATATAGTCAATCATGACGAGATGATGGCAAATATTGTCATGTATGATGTAAGAACATAAGATATAAACATGAGCTGTGAGTTGGAAGAATGGAATGTGTACAGCACAATATCCCAAATAATTAAATAACTCAAAACATGAAAAACAAAGTTCCATTAAGAAGCTTCCACTGTACATAAATGAAATTCACACAAAATGTTAAACAGTCGAGAAATATTGCATTTGATTTGTCACTCTCATCACGTTTTGCTTGCTTGATTAGTCTCATTCTCATTTCCTGACATTTCTTTTTTTCCTTTTCAGTTTAATTTCTGCTTTTCTTAATTTCTTTTTCATATTTTAAGGATAAAAATTCCCATCATCTTATACTTTTATGCTCTATTCCATGTCACATTAATTTAATCCTTCATCCGATGTTTCCAATGACACTTAATTAATTTCTTATTTATCGTAGCCCTATCAATTATGTTATGAAATAATATTCATCATTTACAAAAGAAGATCCAAATAAAACAAAATATAAAAAAAAAAAATTAAAATGGAGTAAAAATGTTGTTGATTGGAAATGAAGGAAAGGTGGAATAGCTGGATGCAAAAGGTCCCCTTTCGACTCAATTATTCAAACAAATACAAATTTGAAATATTGAATCAAATAAGAACTGTTGCTTTCGTGGTCAAAATCCAGTTGCATCTTTTAAGATTGGATTATTTTCAGGGATCTATCCTTTTTAAACTAATAATTTCATTACAGAACAAAATTTCATACGATTTGTCGCCCTTGGATTTGTAGTGAAAAGTATAATTTTCAAGAAAAGATATGGAAAATTTTGTCACGGAGCTCTCAGCTTGTGGCCAATTTGGCATATTCACTCAAAAAGTGGCAGCGTAAATAGCACTAACAAAAAACAAGGCCACCTACGAATTGTAGCTGGAAAAGGCAATGCATGTTGATTTTGTTGAGCAAAACTCAGGTTTAAAAGCCGCTAAATACATCTATAATAAGAAGGTATAAACTTTTAACTGTAATTAAACCCCAAACAATATTATATTTATGAAGATATTTGTGGTTTATTTACGTACATATATACATTATGAGATTCACAGGTTTTATATGTCTAAGAAGGGCCCAACGAGCCCTTAAAGTTTCAAGAGAAGCCTCATCATTTAAAATGGCTCAATCTAACATTTGCCCAAAAGTTACAAGGGGTTACAAAGTATTTCTACTTCTTAATAATGCATGCACTAAATGCCCCCTAATTAGTGAAATATTAGTAAGAACCAAGTGAATTATCCACTGAGAAATATAGAAATAATTTTGCCCAAAAGTTTATGAGATCTACTAAAAAATTATTTAGTGAACTTTATTTCCATAAGATGACATATCAAATATAAGATTTAAAGGTCCACTTGTCCCCGTCTTATGAAAAATGTTTATAATTGTTTCCTATCATATTATTTTAAAACATTTGCTCGTTTTCCTATGCAAATTTACAATTCTCCAAAATAGATGGGAAAACGCAAATCCATCAAAATCATTAATAAACCTTATCCAAAATACATATTACCTACACAATTGTTTAAAAAGGATTGAAATACTAATTGGCCAAATTACTCAAATTTGAGTAATGTTAGAAGACATAATTATCAAACAACAAGTTTGCTAATGATGATTTTGGCAAATCTATCTATTTTGATGTAAATAATTTTAATTTGCACAAGACATGTATCAAATGTTCAAAATAACATGACAGAAAACAAATGCAAATAATTTTAATAAGATAAGGGCAAATCAACCTTTAACCTCATAAACAATAACAACACTTTTTGATACAGCAATAAAGACTGGGCATTTAAGTGTATTGAGTAAATCCATACACCAATACTTATTGTATAATAGAATAAAAATAGCCAGAGTAACATAAGCAACACATGATTGGATTCAAGGAAATAGATAAATAAATTCAACCAAATAAAGAGATGAGGCTAGGGGTGGCAATCGGATGGGGAATATCCGAAAACCGTAGGAATCCGAATCCATGGGGATGGGGAATAACCGAAATCTTTGCCCATTGAGACAGAGGAAATTGTCATTGAAGCTTAAATGGGGATAGAGACGAGGATTGCTATATTCATCCTGTGGGGACCTCCACACCATGCCCATATAAATTCCCATGGGGATCCCCAATATTTTATAAAATTTCATAAAATATACTTGTTTTCAATTTATTTATATACCCCTGACATGTATATATGAGCTATATGTAAAACCCTAAATTAATTTATATTTGTTTGATAGATTCAATGTTGGATATTTGTTGTAATGAATTTAAATTTGGATATTTTTTAGTGTAATGATATAGAGTTAATAAACTGAAGTAGGCCATATATTTTGGCTAATAAGTTTAAGATTTTTTTTTTTTAATGGGAATTCCCCGAAAGCTGTGAGGATACGCATGGGGAGGGTATGAAGATGAAAAATTTCCCAAAACGTTTAATGGGGATTCCGGGAAACCGTCCCTGCAAGTGTTGAGGAAGGAGTGGAAAATGCAAAACCGTCCCCACCCCACTGCCACCCCTAGATGAGGCTCACAAGGACAAATGGGTGGTTAGATTGCAATTTCAAATATTCATCTAATTTTCAAATTAACAGGTCAAACCTAAACAAGATTTGACAATTTGAAGTGTCATTCTCAAGTCAAACCGAATTTAACCCAAAACCAATGTGATAAAATTATATCCCGCTTTTTCTTGCGTTGGATTTGTGTAGTGTGTGCGTGTCGTTTGTAATTTGTCCACCTCTACCGACAGGCGTAGGGCATGTCGACTGAACAAATATAACTGCTCCTTAACAATGCATGAACTCTAAATCCCAATTGTAACATCCTTCCTAATTGGCTTCGAGTATTTTCTTCTCTATCTATTTCAGAATTTCAATTAGGAAAAGCCAATGAAACTGGTGATCATATCAAATCCTAGAAGGTATAGCAAGACAATAACATTATATTTGTAAGCACCACTCTAACACAACCATAAAGACTGGACATTTCCAAGTTTATTGAGTAAATCCAAAGCGGATGACACAAACTATGGACTTTGGAGAAAAGAATGCAAAGTTCAGATTGCAAATGAAAAGAAAAGAAAATCTCTATAAAGAAAGCAAGGTTTCTGCAAAAACGCATGATATCCACACATTTTGATGAAAAAATGTCAAGTAACATGATCAAGTTTTTTAACATGCAAAACAATCATACCATCATAACTTCTACCTTCTTCTCCCTAACTACAAAGAAGAAACTTCATTATACCCCCAGTCCAAAAAAGATGAATAACTGCTACAAGATTAACTCTTTAATAGACTGCAAACAAATTCAACTTTATTCGACAAAAATTTAGCTGTATAGCAGGTGCAATTAAAGTTTATGATTGCAAATTCTTTCTGCATAGCAACATCAATTAAATATGTACGAAATGCAAAACTGATTAACCATTTTCTATGAAAATTTGCGACTGCATAAACATCACAAACAAAGCTAAAGAGACCAGAAGTAAAGATATCAAGCTTAAAAAGTAAGCAAATAACCAAACAAGCTGCTAGTCTGCTACAAAATCTAACAAGAGTTGAAGACCAAATTCCTGTTCCATAACTTCACATGCATCACGTGAACTAGCAGAAAACCACACATTCCTTCCAATAGAAATATGACATCAAAGTCAGAGATGATCCATGAAGACAGGAATTCACAGAACACAAGAATTATGATCACGACTTCACATGCATAACACAACTAAAACAAGTCGATTCATCAATCTCTTAAGAAGCCATGAACAAGAAAGGAAATGAAAGAAAGCACCCAAAAATTTTTCCCTTTAATCAAGGTTAATTTTGAAGAACTTGAACTAGTTGAATTTTTTTTTATTTCCAATAAATAAAGTAAAAAGGCAAAAGTTCAAAGCGGTGTCAAAAATATTCATGCCAAAACTTTTGAACAAATGCCACACTACATCATCCTCATAGAATATAGTGTGTTGTACATTTCAACAAATTACACAGCCAAACTAGCAGAAGCATCAGTATCTTTACCAGCTTGCATCACATGGAAGAGATCCAAAACATCAGGATGGTTCCGGATAACGCGTGGGCATTTGGCCAGGAAATCTTGCGCTTCAGAATGCCTTCCAGCCTCGAAAAAGGCTTCAAATAATTGGAGAACCACAGATGTAGATGGAAACCTCTTGGAAGTAGTCATTGCCCTCATAAATGCAACAGCATCATCGCTTGTTCCTCGCTTCGATACATGCTTAATGAAAGGATTCTTAAAGGGTGGGAAACCATGACTTCTCATCAAATCTAATAAATTCAAAGCATCTGTAAACCCGCCTTGAATCAATAATTTATTAATCAATGCTTTGTAGGTAGTATGCCAAGGCTTCAACTGGTTACGAGTTGCATAATCATGCAATAGCTTGCTTGCATCTATTGCTTTTTTCTGGCAACAATATGCATTTATCAAACATTCAAAAACAAAACCAGTGTTATAAGCTCCCCCTTTCTCAACCATTTTCTGGAAACACTCAGATGCTTTTTCAAGATCCCCAGATGCACAATGCCCTTGAATTAAAGATGCCCAGGCCAGGTAATCCAAATTATCACCTGATTCTTCCAAATTATCCACAAATTCGCTTACTTCATCATTTTTACCACCATTGCTGAGCCCAGACACAATCTTACTCTGCATTTTACCACTAGGTACAAACCCACCTTTCTTCATTTCTTTCAAAACCTTACTGCACTCTCCATATCTACCAACACTTCTTAGAGATTTAAGAAGCGAATGAAGCATAGAATCTGTCAACACGTTATCATTGCCAACAAAGATCCTAACAACCCTTGAAAACAAATCCATATCCAACTCTTTACTTACCAATATCTTCTTCAATAAAAAGGTACAGCAGTGCACAGAAGGCTTATTAGCACCAGTCATTGCAAACTCATACAAGTCCACAGCCTCCCTAATCATTTTCCTGTTTATAAACCGTTCCAACAACTTATCATATGTCGCCAACTCTAGTTCATATTTATTACTCTTCATCTCATCAATCACTTTCTGAAACCGGTCAATACAATCTTCCCTGCCCAGAATTCTAGCCATCGCATTATAAGTTGTTTCATCATGTTTATACAGCCCATTCTCATCAATCCACCTAAAAAATATCAAAGCTTTCAAAGGTTCCATGGCTAAGTTGTCCAAGACAATCTTCACCAATTCACTTGTAAACACGGCATTCAAATTCTTGATCTGAATTTCAATGTCGTCTCCCCAAACTTGATTTCTAACAATCCTACTCATCCTCAATCCAATTTTTTCAACAGTATTATCAACAGATCCTGACGCAAAAACCCCTTTTAGCTCCTCCAAATCTTTTTTCAATCCTTCTGCCTCAAGTTTTTTGACTACTCTATCCCGTGTACCCTTTGACACACCATAGCCTTTTTTCTTCATGGTTTCAACTAAATCCCAAAACTCCTCCAACAAGCCATTGGCACCCAGCATTCCTAACATCAAATTATAAGCTTTGGAGCTTAATCTTTCACTATCCCTCTCCAAAACCCAATGGAAAAACTTCCGAGCCACATCAGGGCTGGAATTGAGCGACTTTAACACTTTCAACACAATTTCATGAGTAATAACAACACTATTCAACTCCAATTCCTTGTTAATAAGACCGACATCACTAAATTTAGTGAAAATATCAGATACAAGGGAACAGTGATCCAGGTCCTTTTCCGGTTCAACTAATGGCTCGGACGAGTAACTATATGCAATCAGGTTTTTGGAATTAATGAAACTATTAATACGGCCGGAGAAATAAGCAGCCTCGCCTGACAAGGTGTGAAGCGACGAGAGAGAATGAAGCGTAGAGAGAGAAGGAGAGGAGTTTACCTGAAACTGAAAGTGATGAGGCGAGGAGCAACCCGGAGTTCTGAAGGAAGAGCGAGGGTAGTTTCGGAAGAGAAGCAATCGCCATGAATGTCTCATTTTCTGTGAAATGGGATTTAGGGTTCTTCGAAAAATCGAGAAGTTGCTTGCTTGCAGGGATTATACTGACGGGAGTTTTTAGGGTTTTAGCGGGGATTTCGGTGGATCCTTCATCCTTCCTTAGCAATCGCGAGTTCGATCTGGGATAGCAGCAACTCCAAATTTAAAAACTTAAATGAATTATTAACAAAAACAACTTTAATAAATCAAGTTTGATAAGGAGTCTGTACAAACTTTATCTCTTTTTTAATTTTTCGAAAACAAAAGTTCTCTCATTTTGTTATGAGTCAAATTTACTTAGCTAAAGATAGCACAAGAAAAAAAAAATAAAGAGTATAAAAAGTGTTTAAAAATCGTTTAAGTTTTGAGAAAAAAAAAAAAAATACTCAAACCAATGAAAAAGTACATTTAATATACCCGAAGACATGAAATTGCTTAAACATTTGAAAAAGTTTAATATAAATAGAAAAAATAAAAAAAATTAAATATTATTTAATTAAAAAAATTACGTAAACTAATTTTGTATTTCAACATTTGGATTTCAGGCTCAACAAAGATATATTTACTTTTTTTTCTTGCAACATAAAAATCCTCGTAATTTCATGTTTGAATCTTGCAAAATAAAAATCCTCGTAATTTCATATTTGAATACGTTTTCTCTTTCAACAAATCATGTTGAATAAGTTTGAGACCACGATACTTTCTGGCAGATAATAATATCATTACTGATATGCACCATGTGTAATAATGATTTCTTCTACACATTTTTCAGTTTACTAATTCATTATGATAGATTACAATCTGACTCCAACTATTTCCTTCTCAAATGAGCAAATCAAATTTGCTTATAAAAGACTCTTACTTGCCAAATATATAGTCATGAAAGCAGTTTAGCATACAAATAACAAAACAAATGACCATCAATCAAATGGTGATGAAAATTTCCCCAACTTGTGGAAAAAACATAATATCAACCCTCAGTAACTCTGAACATATCTTTCACACGTTTGATTATCAGTATACTGCTATTTAACAATATGAACAAACGTATGTCCTACCCAATGAATTTCATCTTAACTTCCCATTTATGTTTTGTTTAAAGCTTCCAATAATTGGTAAGTTCCCAAATTTCTCGCTACACATGCTTTGGTTTTTATGCATGATGTATCATATACCATTTGAATTTTATGTGTGAGAATGGTATAATAGGTTGATCAATGGACATATTCCAACATATATTCAGACATTTCTGAAGTGGGTTTATGCCTCTTCATGCATGGCAAAAGGTGTTCCACAATTTGTTCGAACATAATTGGCGAGGGAATAATCCTAAAAAATGTTCATTCAATCATCTTTTTACACTGGACGGAACATAACCCAACTTATGTGGTTTATGAAACATATCCTTACACTATCATATTAAACTGGAGCCGTCATAATCGTCATGATCGTGCTTTGTGGAGGATTTACGCGCGTGCGAACAATTATACTCTCGGGCCAGAAAATGCAACCTTTCACCAATGGTTAAACCTCTCACTTAGGCACAAGATGCATGTTAGGGAGGTGCAAGAGAGATATCATGCTATACAATCAGTGTTAGAGCATCTCCAACGGAACAATCTCGATGATAATGGTGATGGTGATGATTAATTTATTTGTATGTTTTGTTTGTTATTTTAATTATGTGTGTTGCTTTATGAAATAAGTCTTTATATACCTGTAATGTTTGATAATTATGTGTGTTATAGTATTTAATAATTATGTCTTTCATTGTTAGTCTTATTGTCATATGTCTATTTTATTATCCACGTACCCTTCAATATGATTATTGTATTGTGTTCAGTTTATTATTAATGAGAGTAATGTTTTTTGTTATATTTTATTTTTATTTTATATATATATATATATACATGTTAAATAGAAATAATTTTCTTATTTAATAATAATAGCAAAAATTAATTTAATAACTAAATTTTATTTACAAAAATTATTTTTTTAAATTACATATTAATATATATAATATTAAATTAGAGAAAAAAAATAAATATTCAATAGTTAATATTTAATCTATTACATAATAATTAGAATATAAATGATATGAATAAATTATATATAATAATAATAAATTATTATTATTTAGATGGATTTTTTTTTTTTTTTTTTGAAGGATTGAAAATGGAGTAAATGGATGGAGAAAAATTACTGTAAATACGTATAGTAAGGTTTGGGATAAATGGTTGGACTTGGCCTAAGTAACCTTCATTTTAATACACCTTTTTCATCTTCTCCATATCTTCGCCATCCTTTAGCTTCATTGGTTTTCCAATGACTACTACCCGTTGAGATGATTTTTCCCCAAAATCATACTTTTTCATGGAGAATAAGTTTAGTGAAAAAATAATCACAACAAATAGCTCTATATGAATAATTAGCAATTGTGTATCCTCATTCGTAAGCAAATCTAATGGAAAAAAAATTTTAATAATTTTTTGTATGGAATTTATATAAAGTTCGAAGAAAGTTTATAAATAAAGTAAATGATTTAAGAGGGCGGTAATGGATGACAAATAAGAAACATGGAAGGAGATCGATCTTATCACGACATCACAGAAGGGAAACTCAAGTCACAAGCATTAAAGAGGAACCCTAGAAGAGTAAAGGAAAAACAAATAGAGAGAAAGGGAGATAACATGATGATAAAACATAGAAAATGAAGGGAAATGACAAAGCATGGACTAAAGACCTTTATGCACCTTTTGCTATTACACTTTTTTCTCTTCACCCCTCTTGGTATGACCGTTACGCATTTGCCCCCTGTAGTATGCAAAAACACTACTAAATAAGCCAAAATGGGCATATTCAATCTTATATTTGTTAACGGAATATACATATTTTAGAACTTTTTTTAATAGCACAATAGGTAAAAAGGAAACGTCAATAGGACACGAGATAAAAGGACAAACTCTTGATAAGACATAGGGCAAAACGATATTTAAACCGACTAAGTGTAGAAGAAGAAAGAACAGCTAGAAATAAAAAAAAAAAAAAGAGATATGGTGCAAAAATGCCCCTATAGTTGGCATAGAAGTTAAAAATTACCCCTTATCTCTTAAATTCAATGAAAATGCCCTTAACGTTGTAGTGGTGAATAAAAAATGCTGCTATTTAAAGGAATATAATTTTCCATCCCATTTTTCGTTTTACGCTATTGACTAGGATGCCATGTGGAATCCATGGACCACTTAAAATCTAACACGTGTCAACTTAAACCCATATCTTACAAAACCCAACCTATTTTCTCCCTAATTGGTTTGACCCTTTCCCACCCCTCTTAAATCGATAAACTAAAACCTATCACCTTTCTTTCTTAATCAATTTAATCTCTTATGTAAACTAAACAATTCCCAAATCGATGTGAGCTTATGAAAATGGTGAAGGGGAATCACACTGATCTAATGCCATAATTTATTGGGTTTTTTTATTTTAGGGTACAATTTATATCAAAATAAAGAGAAAAAGTGAGGGACTAAAAAAAATTGATAGAGATTAGTGGGGATTGACAAAGATTGCAAGGTAATTCAATGGGTTCATGACAGAGATGAAAAAAAACTCAATCATTATAGATTGCAAAATGATCAAAAGTTCATTGATTGGTAGGAAAAGCTTCTTTTATGTTTTGGATCAAAAGCTTCTTTTATATTTTCAAATTAATTACATTGCCGGTTGAATTGGAACCCAATTTTGAAGAATGATTTTTCTATCTTTTCTCCTTAAATTGCTTTCAATGGTTCCTTTATTTTGAAGTGGGATTGAAATCTATACAGTTCTATGCATGCCATCAAATATTTGAATACATCTAAGTATTGACATGTTAATTAAAAAAAATACAGATAACTATGAATTATTTTTTGAAGTAGAGTAAATAAAATAGCTTATAAAAATTAATACTATCAAATGCATTGAAAATACTTCAGTAGGCAGATTATAAGCAAATGATTAACAAAACATATGCATTATACAACTAAGAGAAAGAGCTTTAAGTAAATAAAATGAACAGATAAATATAATTGAGATAAATTTATGCATGATATCAAGAACACTTTGTACTGTTCTCTGAAAGGATCAAGAAATCATCATTGATGAAAACATAAACAAAAAAATTTTGAAATAAAAAAGAGATGAGATTAACAATAAAATGCAGTATAATGCTAATTAACTATTTGAGTTGCAGATGTTGCAGCATGCCCATTAATAGTTAGGCTACTCAAAGGCAGCATAAATATGATTCAAAAGCTGTCTTTTGGCCATTAATAGTTAGACTACTTATTGTTGTTAATATATTTGAGTTTGAGATTAACAATAGAATGTAGCAAAATGCTAATTAACTATTCACATTATTGTGATTTTAATTATAAAATCAATAATAATATGCATTAATGAACTATTTTAGGTTAATAAAAAATGTAGCAAAATGCTAGCATTCAATTCCCATTCAGTCAATATATAACCCTTGATAAGACTTACATTCACATTGTTAATATTTGTCCAAAATAGATAGTTTTACATCCTAGGCTAATAACTTTGCCCATCAAGTTTGCTTCATCCAGAAAAATAGGCATTCACTTGTCCAAAATATGTTCAGTCCTAATTGCTAGCTTTCTTCTTTTTTCTAATTGTTAGCTTTCCAATCCTTTGTTGTCTCTCCACTTCATGTGGGTATATTGCAATTGTTTTGTTACCTTTCCACTGCAGCTTTGGAGGTTCAAATGGTAAATCCTAAGGAATGCTAACTTCATGCTCATCAGCTTGAAATGTGATTGCCCTGTGTGATTGTCTATCTATTCCAACTTGAGCTAATGACTTATATTTTGCTACTCTCACTATCCTATGATTTGGTATCGGAAATTTCAATTGTGGACAAGCATTAGGGGCAATGTCTTCAATAATTGTATCACCTTCATCCAAAAAAGTATCTCCAAGCAATACAGGCTATTAAAATCAAAGTTGGTAATGTTAAACAATGCTTACATTGTAAACAAAACATTACACTATTCATAAATAACACTTACATAGTAAACAACGCTTTCAATCCTATCGTCAAATAGATAACCAAAACCAACTCCTCTAAGCCGAATTCGTGGTGATATCTAATTTGGATTTCCTACAGGTTCTTTTGCAATTGATTTTCCTTTATATTTAAATTTGGATGATCCAGCACAGACTGAGGCAATCACATTTGTGACTGTGCTTTCATTATTGACAACAAAAGGGTTTTCTTCGCTTGTATGGACATGATCATTTGCTATGCTTCGATTCTACAACTAAATGCTAAACCCATACAAATGGGGCTAATATTTATGCTTTCATATATAGGGCAGAAAGAGACACACCATACACACTATATATAGACAAACCAATAATTAAAAATTTAAATTAGCTATTTATCTTTGGACACTTATTCCTCTTATGGCCAACCATTCGACATTTGCTATATCTTTGAACCTGACCAACTCTTGAATAAACCAGAAAGCCCAAACGTGCAGCAGGTGGTTGGTTCTCTTAAATACCCCGAATGTGCTTTTTCTTTGGTCTCCCTGGCATTGCTTTAATTTTAGAAGGTAAAATTTTCTTAAAATGGTCACATCTCTAGAATCTTTTACCATGGATAGGCTGTAGCTTATATTTGTATGTGTTGATATAAGAGCTCTTGTGATAGTACATGTCAATTTGAGATATTGGATTGATCTTGGCATGGGATAGTGCAAAAATTGCATATGGACAAGGAATGCCGGTTAGCTGCCACGATCGACAAGTGCACTTTTTCTCATTAATGACAACCACATGCTTATCAATACCCATTGTCACTTCATATCCTTGCTCTCTATTGAATTCAATCATATAGTATCTCGAGGCATCATTACAAGCATCATATAGTTCCATACAGGCTGGAGAATAATCACTATTCCATCTTTCAACCATAAGACAATTCAGGCAAATTTGATTCATAGTTAACACTCTCACCTCTTCAAAGCATTCTAAGTACTGTTCTTTTTTGAGGTTTAACAATCCAAGAGTTGTAGCTTTCTGTATTATTGTTGTCAACCATATCAACTTTCGATCTAGTACTAAAATATGCTTTGCACCAATGTTGTGGAGGGTATTTCAATAACTACTCAGCAGCATCTTTATTCACCTCATCTATTTTCTCCAAATTATCTTTGAATTCCTCTTTATATGTGCTCAAAGCATAATCCCAAAACAATCTTTGTAGCTGTGAGCGGACGACGCGTTTTCGACGGGACGCGGGACTCCCTTTCGGAAGGGGCGCCTCGATTTCGGGCGGGGCCCTCCCTCACATGGGGTTTTTGGTTTGGAAATTCGTTTTTTGGAAAAGCGGATTGTTTCGAAGAAGAATCGAGACCTAAATCTCGATAAAAAGTATAGGAGTCGCCACCCGGCTCAGCTCAACCGGGAAATTACAGTGTAGCTGAACCAAAGCGGGAACTGCCACACTTTTCAGAGATTCGGGTCCGGACAAGTCCTTTATTTCGTGTCTAATTTAAATATTATTGTCAATGTTCTAGTTACGACACTTTAAGTTGCTAAAAATCGATTTTTATTAAATAATACACGCAGCGCGCATACAGGATAATAATACAAAATATAAAGTAAAAAAGAATAAATATTTAAGAGCTTACAACCAAATTGAAAGAAAAATAAAACTCTCGCCTCACTGATACAATCGCCTATATACACGAGAATCTAGAAAAATTACAACCGCCTAAATACACGATTTAATTCTATTAAATACAAATAAAAAGAAAATTAAAATAAAATAAAAGCTGCAAAACAAAGGTTAGCACAAATTATACGGCACGCCATGAATAGGACTCAAATAGACAGAAATGGGAAATTAGAATTCGGGGTCATGCAATTGGGGGTAACCGGGTCGGCCCGGCCGGCCGGCCCGGTTAGACCTGAAAACCATTTTGAAACGTCCCTGTGTTTTTGGTTTTGTGAGAAAATCATTTTTGAAAACAATTTTTTTTTTTTCGGTTTGTTACAGTTAAGCATGTAAAGTGGGTCGGTTTTCAGGAGAACCGGGTCTCCGTCGTGGAATTGTCCTAAATGCAATTTTACTGAAAAATAAATCTAAGGTCGTGATGCACACCACAAAATTCATTTTGATGATTTTTTAGGGTTTTCTAATTTTTCTAATTTTCTGGGATTTTCTGATTTTTATGAAATTTTTTGGATTTTTATGATTTTTTTTGGATTTTAGGGATTTTTTAGGGATTTCTGTCCCTGGCTGAGGACTACAGTCGTGCGACTGTAGCCTTGGCTTGGGAAGAAATCGCTAAAAAAACCCTAAAAACAAAACTCTGAAACTGAAAAGGCAAGGACAGTCGTACGACTGTAAGGGATTTGGCACGACTGTATTTACAGTCGTGCCTCTGTTCTTGTTTCAAGAACAGTCGTACGACTGTTCTTACTTTTCCAGAAATAAAAATGCAAAAACTTGAAGAAAAATGCACCAAACACAATCAAATCACCTAGAAAGCTGGAAAATGAGATGAGTTAAAGGTTGTTTACCTTCTTGGTGACGATCCACAGCTGGAATGACCCCTGGCTACGCACTAATCCACGTGAATTTGCTCTTTTTCCTCAAAAAGTCAAGGTTGCAAGAGTGTCCAAATAACTCCAGAAAAGTCACGGATTTGTGTTTGTTTTTGGTCCGAAATGATTTAGTTTGTTAGTGTGATTGTTAACCTAAGATGTCTAATTCGTTTTAGAGATTAAAAACAAGAAATCAAGGAGAAAATGGGAGAAGAAAGTAAGATCTTTTACTTCTCTCTCTTCTTTCTTTTTCTCCCTCTTTCTCTCTCTAAAATTCTGGTTGCTTGTCTAAAAGTCCCAAAAATCTGCTTTTTCTACCCTTTTATAACTCACTAACCCGGAAATCTTGAGCATTAAATGCTCAAGATTTCCCTTCTCTTTCAAGTCAAAGAGGTATGGGCAAGAACCTGCCCCCCGAAAGTACAGTCGTACGACTGTAGTGAATTCCTACGACTGTATATTACAGTCGTGTTCACAGGCTGCCCCTCGTGTAGCTGAAATCCGATTTCCGAAACGGATTTAGATACACGACAAAGAACACGAAATCACAGATATGCAAGGGTAGTTTTTGCAGGTGACTTTGGTAGTCAAGTGGTCCATATACCTTTTGCATGATGATGACACCGAGAATACAAATGACTTTTGGAGTCGAGCGGTTCCCTACGATGGCTTTCGCGCAAGGATGACGCCGAGATGGAATGACTTTTGAAGTCAAAAAGGCTGTGTACGGTTTGTCACACCGAGCCCAAAAATGCATGTGATGCATGTTTGATGAACGTATTTATTCCTTGATCGATAATTTTGAAACAAAAATTTTTGCCCCTTCGATCAAGAATAAATACGGGAATGCGTGCCATGGTTACCTTTTATAGTCGTGCGAGACCGGATTTATGGATACAAGATGTGATAGTCGTGTGCGACCGGCGCACTCAACGGACTGACACAGAATTTTTGGTTCCCTTTTAAAGTCGTGGGGGACTATGATTTTTGTGTGAATGCATGACGATCGTGTGCGGCTGGGCGCACCCGACAGACTGAAATTGGATTTGGGTTCCCTTTTAAAGTCATGGGGGACTATGATTTTTTGTGTGAATGTAACGGCCCAGAGTGGCTCGGCACGTGGGGCGCATTGAAAATGTGATTGGTGTGATTATACTTACAGTGAATTTTTCATGGTTTTCTCGGATTTCGTGCCCCTTGGGCGAGGCGGACCGTCACTGAAATAAATTAGTCGTCGCTGGATTAGTCCTGCAAAATTACTGAAATGCCCCTGTGGGGAATAATTATACATTAGATAATGAAAATAGGGTTTAAGGAATAAATAGGAAAGAAAATAAAATTAAAAAATAAAAATTTCCCCCCTTTTTTCCACTACAGTCGTGCGACTGTATTCAAATTTTGAATACAGTCGTACGACTGTAGACGAAATACAGTCGTACGACTGTGCAGCAAATATTTAAGGGGCGGTTTCCGCCCCTTTCCACTTCCACCTTCATTTTTTCCGAAAATTTCTCTCCTCCCTTTCTCTGAAACCGACCCAAATCCTCGAAAAGCCGTCCAAAATGTTGAAGAAAATGGGAAAGAAGTTGAAGAAGATCCAAAACAGCGCGGTTCCAGAACCCAACAATCCGGATAAGATTGCTTTTGTGGGGATCGCCCAAGGATACGGGCACCCGCTTTATATGGACCACTTCGGGATCCGATTCGGGATGGAGATCCCTATTCTGCTGGCAATGGATTCCTATTTGTCCGTTACACAGGTTGGTACTCGATTCCTATGCCTTGATTTTGAGTTTTTAAATATTTTTCCTTTTGAACTTTTGGAACTGATTTGCATGATTTACTGCTTTTTGGGCTGAATTGATTGAGTAGAATGCATGCTAGGAGTCCCCTGTAGTCAATAGAAACAAGAAATTAGGAAAAACGGGTTAGAAATCGCGAAAATTAAACGAATTGTGAATTTTTTCTGCAGGAATATGAACAGTCGTGCGACTGTTCATGCAAATGATGAACAGTCGTACGACTGTGGGCACTACAGTCGTGCGACTGTAGTTACGCTCGTGCAACGTGTACTACAGTCATACGACTGTAGCAAGAAAAAGGGAAATTTTTTTTTTTATGTAAAATCTGAATGCATGTGTGTTGTACTTTCCCGTAATGCAGGTGCACAGGATTGCGGGCAGCGGGAATCTCTCCCTGCCACGGGTCTAGTGGGACCAACTTCCCGAGCCCGTGCGGGCCCGAGTTAGGCTCCTAGGGCTTGAGTCCTTCGTTCTGTCTTTGCCCATGAGTACATCGCACACCACACATGCCGTGCTGACGGCTCTGTGCGAGAGATGGGTTTGCACTACCCACACCTTCCATCTGCCCATCGGGAAGTTTACCGTCACTCCCTCGGATTTCGTGGCGATCACAGGCTTTGGGTTCGGCGGGACCCCTATTATCTTCAACTGCAGCTTGACCCGACATCAGCAGGTGGACACTTACATCCGGAGGTTGATTGGCTGCACCCCTGAAAAGGGGAAGATCTTGTGCTCCCGGGTGGAGGCTTATTGGGCCACCCGCGCAGTCTTGGCTGAGGAGGACATGGAGCAGTACACCAGAGCCTACGTGCTCGTCCTCCTGTCCTGCACATTGTTCCCCACTGGACAGAGTACCTACAATCTGACTCTGCTCCCGACATTGGTGGACTTGGCTGCTTTCCCGTCTTTGGACTGGGCACGGGCTGCGTTAGGGCAGCTGTATTACGGGCTGGATTTGTGTGCCCGGGGGGCGCAGCAGGAGATCCTGGGCTTCTGGTTCGGCCTTCTGGTATTGCCTCTCTCTTTTTTTTTTTTTTTTTTTTTTACATGTATTATAATTATTTTTTATAACTACAGATCTGGGCGTTTGAGCATCGCGTGCTGGAGCCGCCCGATTTGAGGGACGTCCAGGGTGATGTTCATCCGACCGTCCTGCGTTGCTGGACGCAGGGGTGGCAAGGTACCGCCCGTGACGTCGAGGAGGTACGGCAGAGTCTGCTCGACACGACCTGGAGGAGGGTAAGTAAACAAAATTCGTTAGTAAGAAAATTTGAATAATTTTTGTTTACCTGTACTGAATTTCTTTTATTGCACTTCTACAGATCCGGCACCACCCTTGGGAGAATCTGGGTGCCATCACTCTCCTCGTTCAGTCCTCGGCACGCTTCGACCGCCGCCGATTTGTCATGGAGAGCCCTATGTCCCAGGAGTGGTACTTGGGCGATCGTCTCTTCCTTTCTGACCACGTCGACGGTCCGGTTGGCCGGCTTGTGCCCCCGCCGCTTCCGCAGGCACTCTTCTGGCCGCATCTGGCGGATCCCGGGACAGACCCCGAGATATTCGGAGAGGGGTATAGTGTAGACCCTGTGGATGGAGATTACCCCGCTTATATCCAGCAGTGTTTACTGCCCGCTGCGGGTGTCGCTCCAGCGGCTCCTCCTCCTCGTCCCCGTCAGGTATTCATTCATATTTCATTATTTTTTTTTTTTGAATTGTTATTCTTTTTGCAGGTGAAGAGACGTAGGGGAACTGGGTCCTCTCAGCCCAGTGGGCCGGCTGGCGGGAGTGCTGATGCAGGTACAAGAGGAGAGGATACTCCTATTCAGGATAGGACCCACCCTGTCCATGTAGGCAGCGCCGCAGCCTCGGCTTCACAGGCCGTCGGTGCTAGTGGTGTCGTGGAGGGTCGCTTGATATCTGAGCTTAGGGCCGGCTTCACCTTGATTGGGTTGGATGGCACCCAAGCCTATACGACCTGGAGCATTCCTCGTGAGGAGCCGGCTATGTTCTTTCCAGAGGACACCACCCACGTAAGTCTCTCTCTTTTTTTTTTTTTTTTTAATCGCTGATACTCTTCTAGGTCCGGCGAGCTGATGTGGAAGAGATAGCCTACCGGTACAAGGGTCTAGGAGACTTCTTGGTCCGAGAGAATGGCGTTTGGGCGGTAAGTATCCCGTGTTTCCTGCATCAAAATTTATGTAATGCATGAATGCATATGTATGTATGTATGGATGCTAATTTATGCTGTCGATTGCAGTCCCGAGTTGAGATGTTTCGAGAGCAGGCCCGAGAGGCTGCTTCTTCCGTGGCTCAGGCCCAGGCTGCAAACCAGGAGGTGGAAAGGGCGAGGGCCGAGATAGCCAGGCTGCAGGCTGGGATGGCTCGTCTGCAGGCGGATTTTGACTCCTATCGGGCTACACATCAGAGTGAGTCTGAGGAGGAGGAGGAGGATGAGGGGCAGGATGAGAGCTAGTTGGAGCGTCCTGCTTGTCTTATTTGTTGTTTTCATAGTTTTTGCTCTTTTGTATTGGATTTTTTAGATACATTGTGAATTGCACTTTTCATATTATTAGATTTGCTTTTGTTTCATCGATATTTGGAAATTCACTCTTCTTCTTTTTCTTCTTCAATTTTTGGCTTCTTTTTATCCAGGCTTTTTCAATTTTCTAGAATCATTATAAGACTCTGATTGGCTCAAATTGAAGCCTTTCGGGTTGTGGAATCTCAAGGCCTATTACAAACACTCGTGGAACATCGAGTTGTTGAATGCCTGTTATCGCTTCTGGGATCCAGTGGACAACGTTTTCCGCTTCTCATGCCAAGAGCTCTGCCCCTTTTATGAAGAGTTCAGTGCTATCTTGAATATCCCCTGCCATAAGGGAGTGGACATCGCCGTCCCTGAGTTCACTTTTGGTAGCATTTCCTCCTTGGTGAGCTTGTTCGGGCTTCCCAATCCCGAGGTGGAAGCTTTATTCGCTACTGATTCTCCTTTTCCTGGATTGAGCTCGGACTCCGTATTAGGATGGTGTATCAATGCCCCTAGGGACCACATGAGTTGGGCCTCCATGGTCAGCCTGTTACTGGTGAGCCGGTATTTCTGTGGTCCTAGTGATGGGGTTATCTCCTTCAGGGCTGTCTCCCTTATTTCTCAGATGGCTGTGGGAGCATCTCCAGCTCCTTTTGCACTTACTGAGACACTGATTAGTTTGCATGAATCTAAGACAAATGGTGTTCTCCACGTTGGCCCTCACCTCACACTGCTCCAGGTGAAATTCCTTATTATCTGGTGTATTTCTGAGTCGAATGAGCTGCTAACCCTTGCTTACCATCAACTACAGATCTGGTTGCTGGAGAAGTTATCAATTCTTAAGATTCCGAGGGGGAACTTCAAGAAGTACAACCCGTCCAATCTCAGGGAACGAGGCTTCTCCGTCGACTCCTATACTGATATGTCTGCTGATGAGTGGGGCATTTGGCTATCTCACCGGACTGATGACCAGATTAGGTGGGTGTGCCCCTGGTGGAAGATTACCCACGTGATTGTAGAGATGTGGGCACATGGTGTGCAGTTATTAGGACAGACCAGGGTGACATTCTACTCTCCGAGTCGCCTTTGCCGTCAGTACGGTCATCTGCAGGATATCCCCCAGCGATCTTGTGTTACCAATTGTGAGGAGTATACTGCTGCTTGGCCAGATCACATCAGACTTCGCTGGGCTAGAGATACCCATTGTGTGACGCTGAATTATGCTAGTCTTGCCCCTACAGAGACAGATGATCGTTACAAGCTGTGGCTGGCTGAGATCCAGGATTTACCGACCCGTGAGGTGCGTGAGAGTGCGACTTTCCGCTGGCTGGCTCCTTCTGAGACCGCGGGACCACTTCCTATCAAGAAAAGAAGATCATAAAGAAAATGTGATTTTCATTATCATGCATGTATTGGCCACCATTATTATCATTTATATACATTTATTATTATTATTATTAATGCAATCCCTCGTCTTTTTTTTTTGTCTTAACTTTTGCTTAAGCCGCCCTTGCGGGTTTTCGACTTAACAGGCTTCCCTTTCTTTTTTTTTTTTTTACGATTGGATGATATTCGCAATTGCACACTTAGGCGTTTAAATGTCTTTGTTTATCTGGATGTTTCGACAAATGTATCATGTAACATACTCCAAACATTCCTGCAATATGTTGAGCATAACGCACTTCATTAATGAAATTTAATTATCGCATCAATTGAAAATTTTAAAATTGGTACATATCTCGAATGAACTCATTCCTGTTATCAACCATCCCATACAGGTTTTCTGGCCGATAAGCTAACCCTCGTTGCCTTAATTTTTGCTTAAATCGCCCTTACGGGTTTTCGACTTAACAGGTCCTTTTTTTTTTTTTACACATGGTAGCGTTTGAGATGATCCTGGTTAATCGGATTGGTGAACTCATTACCATCCATGTCCATGATCTTCACTGCGCCTTTGGAGAGTACCTTCTTAACCACATACGGCCCTTCCCAGTTGGGTTTAAATTTGCCCCTCGCATCCGTATTGGTCGGTCTCATCTGTTTCAATACTAGGTCTCCCGCTTTCAGAGGTTGTTTCTGATGACGAACCCGCCGATTATAGGCCCTAGCCATCCTTTGGTGGTACATCTGCAGATGATCCAGAGCCTTAAGACGCCTTTCATCAACCATAGCCAGCTGCTCAAATCTTGCCTTCACCCATTCTGTTTCAGGCAATTGGGCTTCTAAGACCGTCCTTAGTGACTTCAACTCCACTTCAATAGGAAGGACTGCTTCCATCCCATAAACCAGCGAATAAGGTGTTTCTCCAGTCGGCGTTCTAACACTGGTTCTATACCCCCACAGAGCATAAGGTAGTCTATCTGCCCAATCTCGGTAGGTTGAAGTGGTCTTGGACAAGATCTTTTTGATGGACTTATTTGCCGCCTCCACTGCTCCATTGGCTTATGGCCTATATGGGGAAGACTTGCGGTGTTCCACATTGTACTCTTCGAATAGCTCAGCTGTGGCTCCTTGAAATTACACTCCGTTATCAGTCACCACATGATGTGGTACACCATATCTTGCAAAAATGTGCTTCTTTACGAATTTAGCCATGTTCTTAGCTGTGACCGTGACATAAGACTCAGCCTCAACCCATTTGGAGAAATAATCGACTGCCACTACAATGAATTTGTGACCATTCGATGCTGGAGGTCGAATTTCACCAATTATGTCTATTCCCCACACTGCAAAGGGCCAAGGAGTCATAAGATTCTGCAACTCCATAGGTGGAAGATGGCTGATGTCCCCATAAATCTGGCATTCGTGGCACTTTTTCACTTCTTCTGCACAGTCACTCTGCATAGTGAGCCAGAAGTACCCTTGTCTCATGATCTTCTTTGCCAGAGCTAACCCGTTCATGTGTGGGCCACAGATCCCTGAATGTATTTCTTGCATGACCTTCTTGGCTTCTGCTTCCGTCAGACACTTCAATAACAACCCATCAGCGGTCCTTCTGAAAAGTTGCCCATCAAACCACCTAAACTGAGCCGCCAATTTTCTCAAAGTGGTCTTATCTGATGCATCTGCTTCTTCAGGGTATTGGCCATTCCGTAGAAAATCAGCTATATCTTGGTACCATGGCTTATTATATGTGGCTAATGTCAGGACCTCACTAGAACGATGGAATGGTGTTCTAGCGGTCTCCAGGATCAAAGGTTGCATCGGTGCTTTCTGAGGTCCTTCCCACATGGACGACAATGTAGCTAATGAATCCGCCATCTGATTATCATCTCTTGCCACGTGTTTGAATTCGATATGCCCAAATGTTTTCACCATTTCCCACAAAGTTTCCAAGTATGGGCGAAGCGATTCTTCCTTGATTTCCCATTCTCCGGTGGCCTGACGGATTACCAACAGCGAGTCTCCCACAATGGTCACATCATTTGCCCCTAATGTAATGAGAGCATCAATGCCAAACAAACAAGCTTCATATTCTGCGCCGTTGTTAGTTACCGGGAATTCCAGCCGTTTTGACAGAGGGATTATCTCTCCCTCAGGAGTTACAATGATTACTCCGAGGCCCGCCCCTCTCTTGTTTACAGCTCCATCAAAATGCATGATCCATTTCCTGATCTCCACTTCTACGAAGGCCAACTGTTCATCAGGAAATTCCAGGTTTTCTACATAATCAGATTCAAACGGCTGATTGGCCAGGAACTCAGCCACCGCTCTTCCCTTGATCACCTTCTTCGTTACATACTCGATGTCGAACTCTGATAACAAAAGCAACCACCGGGACAATTTCCCCGTTAAGGATGGGGCAGAGCAAAGATATTTCATTGGATCAACCTTTGCCACGGCTTGTATTTTGTAGGATTGGAAATAGTGTCTCAACTTCTTCGTAAGCCAGACCATAGCAGTGCAAGTCTTCTCCACGACAGTGTATTGGGTTTCGTAATCTAGCAGCTTCTTACTGAGGTAGTAAATAGCATGCTCCCTTTTGTCATCTTGTTCTTGAACCAACATTGCCCCTATGGAGGTTTCTTCAATGGCTAAGTACAGAGTCAAAGGTCTTCCCAGAGTTGGGGGCTTCAACACTGGAGGATTAATCAAGTACTCTTTGATCCTATCAAATGCAACCTGACACTGATCATTCCACACGACGGGTTGTTCCTTCCGAAGAAGCTTGAAAATGGGTTCACAGACTGTAGTCAATCTAGCAATGAACCTGCTGACGTACTGAAGAGACCCCAGAAAAGACCTGACTTCTTTCTCTGTTTTTGGTGCTGGCATATCTCGAATTGCTTTGATCTTGTCTGGGTCCATCTCAATGCCTTTTTGACTGACAATGTGCCCCAAAAGCTTGCCCGACGCAACTCCAAAAACACATTTCTTTGGATTGAGTCTCAGGTTGTACTTTTCAATCATGGTCATAAATCTATCCAGGATAGCAGGGTGCTCCTCCCGGGTCATTGACTTTACCAGCATATCATCAACATACACCTTTACCTCTTTGTGGATCATGTCGTGCAGTAACGTTGTAACCGCCCGTTGATATGTTGCCCCAGCATTCTTCAACCCAAACGGCATCACTCTGTAGTAGTACACCCCCCACTCGGTAATGAAGGCTGTCTTGATCTTGTCAATGACATTCATCAAGATCTGGTTATACCCCGAGAAACCATCCATGAACGAATACATAACTGCCCTTGTTGCACTGTCGACCAGGACATCAATGTGAGGAAGTGGGAAGTCATCCTTTGGAGAGGCCTTATTCAAATCCCGGTAATCCACACAAACCCCGGACCCTTCCGTCCTTCTTGGCAACTGGGACTATATTGGCTAACCATTCAGGGTAATCCACCACCTCCAGGAAATTGGCCTTTATCTGCTTTGCTACTTCTTCTTTGACTTTCTCATCCCATTCTGGACGTAGACGCCTGAGCTTCTGCTTTACCGCACTGAACTTAGGGTCGATCGGAATTCTGTGCTCTGCTATTTCTCTATCAACCCCCGGCATATCGTCGTAAGACCAGGCAAACACTCCCACATGCTTTTTAAGTATTTTTGTCAATTCTCTCTCTTCTTCAGGATTGAGTTCGTTAGAGATAGATACCATTTTAGGATTTTCAATTGTGCCCAAATTAATTTCATGTAATGCAGTGTCATGAATGCTGAACACATTAAATGAATGATTGCATGTATGCACAGAGCCATTAGGAAAAACATCACACAAATAAGCAAAGTTAGATTTCATTTCATTCATCGCCTTAAAAGTGGAATTGTTCATATCAAGTACATAGGATAAGTTTACAAAGAAATCATTTTCTTCCTCCACATGCGGAGGGTCTTCTGTAGCAAGGTCTTCCGGGTCAGCAGGCTCTTCTTCGAACAAGTCACCCAAATCAGCTTCAAGAGTCTCTTTCTGTGCTTCGGATAAGGCATCTTCTTCCACCTTTGCTTTTCCCTTAGCCATCATTTTGGTGAGTTCAGCAACAGCTTTTTCCACTAACTCTGCCTGTCCTGAAATAGCTTCCTTCTTCACAGGGCTCTCTTTCAACCCTTTCTTCAGTAATTCAGCAAATGCTTTGGTAATGGCGTCCACCAGGGGGTCTGTATCTTCTTTTGGTTGCTCCTCCGGGGTGATGGGAGCCACCACTTCAGCTTGGCTTATTGGAGGAGGACTGGTCTCCTTCACACCTTCAGGCTTAAGCATTTCTTCCACTGAGCCAACCCCATATTTCGAAAAGTCAACAACATCAGCAAAAATCTCAAACCCGGGGACTGTTTCCCCATCGATAACCATCGGTTCCGGTTTACCACCATATGGCCCACTACTGGCTCGAACAAAAGTGTCCAAGAGATGGACTTTCTTTGTCTCCGGGATTCCCTTCTTTTCGGCACCTTTGTAACCAAGACCCCCTCGTTGTGACTGGCCCATAGTGATATCAAACTTTATGACCCCTTGTTGATGGACTCCTAGCCCCCTTCCCGGAATGAAATTCTGCTTCTGAAAATACTCATGGATCCATGGAGAAAATGTCAAATCTTTCTCCTTATGCTCTGAGACAACTGCCACTTGAAAGCCAGTCAAAGCTTGTTCAGATGAGTTCAGAGCAGCCACCATAGAAGATTCATCTGCCTCAAGAGTTACAATCTTTTCCCCCATCGGAATCTTCACCTTTTGGTGCAAAGTTGATGGCACACCTCGTAATTGCTGAAACCAAGGTCTTCCCAAAAGCAAGGAGAAAGTCACAGGAATATCAATGACAGTGAACAGCACAGTTGACTTAACTTCTCCCACTGACACTTCTGCCTCAAAAGTACCAATCACGGTACGCTTTGAATCATCGTAGGCCCGTATCACTGTATTTGACCTTGATAATGCTTCTTCAGACAAATGAAGACTAGGTAAAACTTTAAGAGGGAAGATGTTCAATGCTGAGCCGTCATCAACCATCACACAAGGTAGAATTCGATCCATCATCTCCACTTTCAGATACAAAGCACGATTGTGGTTAGTGCCTTCCGGTGGTAAGTCACCCTCGGTAAAAGTGATCCCCCTGGGATTATCAGATTGCTGACTCTTTATACTCCCAATCACTATGCAGACTTCCTCGGGAGACATTAATGGGTTTGCATCCATTTCCATAAGCTTCTTTACCACTGCAGCTCGGTGTCTTTGGGATTCCATAAGCAAATGCCACACAGATGCATGTGCAGGCATCTTTTTGAGTTGCTCCACTACCAGGTCTTCTTTCTCATTCACCTTGATGGGCAAATAATCTTGAACCGGTGCTTCTACCCTTTTACTCGGCTCCCCCAACCGTTGTGGCTCGGGTTGATATACCCTTCCACTTCTCGTGACATTATTCACTGCAGCGTCTTCCTTCCTTATATACATCCCATCCTTAGTGCAGACAGGATAGACAGGTGTTGTCCGGTTCAGAGGTTTGGGCCTACTCATCAACTCAAATTCATCCGCATCATCATCCAATTCTATATCATCCAGATTCACAGGTTTGCTCTCCTCAACGGATGGCTCAACATCTTCACCTACTACCACTTGAATCGCGGGATTCGCCCTTGCAATCTGGGCTAAGACAAAGTTAGGAGATAACCCCGATTGCACCATGTTTACTCTTCTTTCAAACTGAGGTAGCGGATTACTCTGAACATTGGGCTTTGAACGAGGCACTTCTATCTTCTTTTCATCAATCAACTGCTGAATCGCCTTTTTCAAAGCATGGCACTCGTTGGTTCGATGCCCCTTAGTCACATGATAGGAGCAAAAGTTGTTCTTGTCCGCCTCAGCCGGAGGCGTGTACGGTTTCAGACTTTGGAGGAAGCCCAGGTTTCTACACTTCAGAAAAATCCGCCCCAAAGAATCTTCCTAAGGAGAGATCCCCTTTCCGGCTGCCTGTTGACTGGACCCTTATGCAACTGTTGCCACCTCTACTTGTTTAACAGGTGCAGGCGGCTGACTTGGCTTAGCACTCGTTGATGAAGAAGCTGCAGGGTTGTTATTACTTTTATAGCCCGAGGAATATGTGCGGCTCCGATACCCTCCTCCAGAACTGTTCTGAGCCGGGTCAATCTCGTACTTCTCAACCTTGCGAGCCAACTCATGTACTTCTATCAAAGACTGAAACTTATGGTACTTCATCACATTCCTATAAACCTCCAAGCTCCCATCAATCAGCTTCATAATCAGTTCATCTTCCAATGGCTTCTGATGAAGGAGAATCATCTTATCCATCCACCTTTGATAATATTCAGAAAAGGTCTCATTCGGCTTCTACCTCACCGCCTCTAAGTCTTGCAGCTTGACCTCCAGTTGCGTGTTGAAACTGAAGTACTTAATGAAGGCATCGGACAGTGCATCCCAGTCACCTTGTACACCCTCGGGCTGTTTATTGTACCATGTGATAGCTCCCCCCTCCAAAGTAGTGGGGAACAGTCCCACTAATTGATTCATGGTGAGCCCGGCCATGGTCATAATCCGCACATACTGATTCAAATGGGCCGTGGGAGGACTTTTCCCAACATATGGTGTAATCCTAGGCATTTGGAAGCCTACTGGTAGCATTTCAACCCCTCCGGCTATCAGTGTGGATGGGTCGATACGCTTAGCAGATTGAACCTTAGAATTGGCACGCAGCTCCGCTATGGTCTCCTCCATCTCCTTCATCTTTCTTTCCAAGGCGGACTCCACAGGCCGTTCAGAATTATCCCTTCGACCCTCTTCAGCATCCGACTGCCCATCATTTAGTCTCCCTCCACTACTTTCTTCTCGAGCACCCCTTTCCGGCCTCTGATTAGACGATTCGGCCAAAGCACTCTGCACTTGGCTCTTGATAAGATTCTTGAACTCATCAGAACTCATGAAATCACGAAGAGCAGTGGTGGCCACCATGGCAGCAGCAGCTTCAGGTGTGATTGCCATATCCTGAAACCTCTGTTGCAATTGTTCAAATTCCGACGAAAACCCAGCACTTAACTCAGATGACGCTTCAACCCCCCCAAACTGAACAGATTCCTCAGACTCACTAGATGATGAATCGCTGTGCTCTATCCTCACGAGTCGTCGTCCCGATCGGAGCCAAACTACAAAATATTTCAAACAAAAGTTAGTGAAATATGATCACCCAAAGAGTTATGAACTCTAGGGGATATGCATGTATGCATGGCGTGTTGGATGCATGATGCGTGGATGTTGTATGAAATGAGTTTGTAACACGAACCTTGAATAACTAACCCTTCGGGTGGTGAAGTATGCATGAACTCCTATTTATGTATGCATATATTGCAATCCAAGCATTAGATGCATGGATGAGACCTTTGGTGCTCGGGGAGTACCTCCCGTTTTTGTGAAATGATATGATTGTCCTTAGTGGATGGACAGAGTTTTCGGCACTCGTGGAGTGCCTCGGATTTTTGTGATGTGAGATCGACACGCGCATGGCACTTGGTCGAGGTTTCGGTGTCTGTGGGATACCTTGGATTTTTGATGATATGAAATGAACTCGTGCTTGGCTTGCGAGTGGAATTTCAATACTCGGGGAGTATCTCGGTTTCCGCGCCACAATGTGAAGTGAATGCGTTCTTAGTGAACGGGCAGAGTTCTGTGTGAAATGAAATTTTTCGGTCCTCGTGGAGTACCGAAAATGATTTAATGAAATGCAAAGAATTTTTACCGGCACTCGTGGAGCGCCTAAAATAATTTAATGAAATGCGATGAATTTTTGTCGGCACTCGTGGAGCGCCTAAAATGGTTTAATGAAATGCGATGAATTTTTGTCGGCACTCGTGGAGCGCCTAAAATGATTTAATGAAATGCGATGAATTTTTGTCGGCACTCGTGGAGCGCCTAAAATGATTTAATGAAATGCGATGAATTTTTGTCGGCACTCGTGGAGCGCCTAAAATGATTTAATGAAATGCGATGAATTTTTGTCGGCACTCGTGGAGCGCCTAAAATGATTTAATGAAATGCGATGAATTTTTGTCGGCACTCGTGAAGTGCCTAAAATGCTTTCCTACTTGGTAGGTGATGTGATGTGTGTGACCCTTGTGGAATTATTCAAGATTCGTATAATGTTTTATGCATGACACGCGTTTCCCATGGCTGCAAAATAAAACGGTTAATGCTCATGACATTCGGATGATGTACGTGAATTAATTAATTTTTCACATGAAGAAAAAATGCATGGCTACAAAAAATGTGGTTAGTGTAAATGTCACGCGAGTGATTAATGTATTTACAAGCGAAAGAATGGAAATGGCTGTACAAAAGATGTGAGTTAGAATCACACAAATGCTTTATATGCGGTATGTTATGTTCGTGAAGAATGTGAATGATGATATGTTGTGGAAGGACAAAAAGACACGTAGCAATTAGCACACGGATCGTATTCTTCCAACCTTATTCCTCCAAACGTGGTCAGGTCGATAAAATTCTAACCGAGTCCTAGGAGGGGTTCTCTTCGATCACCAACCGGGGATGATGAAGGCGAATTTTATTTTATTTTATTCACACAACTTGTTTTGGTATCCTAAGGGAATTCAACTAAGGTTGCCTAAGTGAGTTCGGTCCAAAGTCGGGATAACATCAAGGCTCCCATAGCAAAATATACTCCTCACTTCTCCCCACTCAAGGGTCTGAACGAAGGGGTTCGTACGAGGCTATGGGTGGTGTTTCGTATTCGTGCCCCTAAGACCAAGAGGAACTTAGGCGACACTTCAACAATTCACCGGGCTAAATAATGGATACCTAACTTAATGCAAAAAATGCCTAACTACAAAAATGCATAAAGTGCCATATAAGAATCATCCACTTAATTTAAATTAGACACTTTTCAAGGCTTGTCAAATTCTTTTAAGTTTTTGAAAAACTTTTAAGAAATCCCCAGCGGAGTCGCCATTGTGAGCGGACGACGCGTTTTCGACGGGACGCGGGACTCCCTTTCGGAAGGGGCGCCTCGATTTCGGGCGGGACCCTCCCTCGCGTGGGGTTTTTGGTTTGGAAATTCGTTTTTTGGAAAAGCGGATTGTTTCGAAGAAGAATCGAGACCTAAATCTCGATAAAAAGTATAGGAGTCGCCACCCGGCTCAGCTCAACCGGGAAATTACAGTGTAGCTGAACCAAAGCGGGAACTGCCACACTTTTCAGAAATTCGGGTCCGGACAAGTCCTTTATTTCGTGTCTAATTTAAATATTATTGTCAATGTTCTAGTTACGACACTTTAAGTTGCTAAAAATCGATTTTTATTAAATAATACACGCAGCGCGCATACAGGATAATAATACAAAATATAAAGTAAAAAATAATAAATATTTAAGAGCTTACAACCAAATTGAAAGAAAAATAAAACTCTCGCCTCACTGATACAATCGCCTATATACACGAGAATCTAGAAAAATTACAACCGCCTAAATACACGATTTAATTCTATTAAATACAAATAAAAAGAAAATTAAAATAAAATAAAAGCTGCAAAACAAATGTTAGCACAATTTATACGGCACGCCATGAATAGGACTCAAATAGACAGAAATGGGAAATTAGAATTCGGGGTCATGCAATTGGGGGTAACCGGGTCGGTCCGGCCGGCCGGCCCGGTTAGACCTGGAAAACCATTTTGAAACGTCCCTGTGTTTTTGGTTTTGTGAGAAAATCATTTTTGAAAACAATTTTTTTTTTCGGTTTGTTACAGTTAAGCATGTAAAGTGGGTCGGTTTTCAGGAGAACCGGGTCTCCGTCGTGGAATTGTCCTAAATGCAATTTTACTGAAAAATAAATCTAAAGTCGTGATGCACACCACAAAATTCATTTTGATGATTTTTGAGGGTTTTCTAATTTTTCTGATTTTCTGGGATTTTCTGATTTTTATGAAATTTTTTGGATTTTTATGATTTTCTTTGGATTTTAGGGATTTTTTAGGGATTTCTGTCCCTGGCTGAGGACTACAGTCGTACGACTGTAGTTACAGTCGTGCGACTGTAGCCTTGGCTTGGGAAGAAATCGCTAAAAAAACCCTAAAAACAAAACTCTGAAACTGAAAAGGCAAGGACAGTCGTACGACTGTAGGGGATTTGGCACGACTGTATTTACAGTCGTGCCTCTGTTCTTGTTTCAAGAACAGTCGTACGACTGTTCTTACTTTTCCAGAAATAAAAATGCAAAAACTTGAAGAAAAATGCACCAAACACAATGAAATCACCCAGAAAGCTGGAAAATGAGATGAGTTAAAGGTTGTTTACCTTCTTGGTGACGATCCACAGCTGGAATGACCCCTGGCTACGCACCAATCCACGTGAATTTGCTCTTTTTCCTCAAAAAGTCAAGGTTGCAAGAGTGTCCAAATAACTCCAGAAAAGTCACGGATTTGTGTTTGTTTTTGGTCCGAAATGATTTAGTTTGTTAGTGTGATTGTTAACCTAAGATGTCTAATTCGTTTCAGAGATTAAAAACAAGAAATCAAGGAGAAAATGGGAGAAGAAAGTAAGATCTTTTACTTCTCTCTCTTCTTTCTTTTTCTCCCTCTTTCTCTCTCTAAAATTCTGGTTGCTTGTCCAAAAGTCCCAAAAATCTGCTTTTTCTACCCTTTTATAACTCACTAACGCGGAAATCTTGAGCATTAAATGCTCAAGATTTCCCTTTTCTTTCAAGTCAAAGAGGTATGGGCAAGAACTTGCCCCCTGAAAGTACAGTCGTACGACTGTACTTACACTACAGTCGTACGACTGTAGTGAATTCCCACGACTGTATATTACAGTCGTGGGTCAACGGTCAACGCCCCCCCCCCCCCTTTTTTTTTTAAAGGAAAATTTCGTGTTCACAGTAGCCCCTTCCCCCGAAAACTTTTTCTGCCAATTACAAAGGACATGTCATGCACACCATCTATGTTCAGCCTTCGGAAGTTGGGACTGCACAGCTGGAAGCAAACCCTAATAGTTTCAACCCCAAAATTCAGTACATTAAATAAAATAGAAAAGCTAAGTTATGAACTATGTAATAAAAGAACAAAATCAATTATAAAACGTAACATATATATGAACTTATATTGATAGATCAACAATTACCTTCTGCATGTCTGATACAATTGTAATTTTGATCCATCTTTCAATTTTAGTCTCATGAAGATTCCAAACAAACCATTCCCAATTGCATAATGTTTCCTTATCAACCACAGCCTACGCGATCGGGTAAAATTGATTATTTGCATCATGACTGATGGTAATAAACATCTAACCCTTGCAAATATCTTTAAGAAAACTTCCATCTAAACCAATGATTGGCCTACAACCACCTAACCAGCCCTTTTACAAGGATCAAAGCAAATAAACATTCTCCAAAATATTTTTTGCCCATTTCTTAAACCTTCTTTGTTAAACTAAAGATCAATATAAGTTTCTGGATTCATTTTCCTAATCTCATCAGTATACCCTTCCAGTGCAGAATATTCTTCTTGGTAACCCCTATCCAATTCCTTTATTATCTGACGTTTAGCTCTTGTGCACATGCTTTCAGTCACATCGAGTTTGAGATAATGTCTGCAATGACCCTTCATGTCCGATATTCGACAGTCAGGCTTCCTTCTAACAATAATACGAAAATAATTGGCCATGAACTTACATGTTGCCCGAGGATTCACAAATTGTCTATCACATGTATGTTCTGGCCATATTGTCTTGATGATAAGACCATTATTCTGTCTATCTTTAGAGGAAAAAACATGGAACTTGTAACATGCAGACTTGCAAATGTATCTTACTCGTTTTGTATCACTCTTCTTCACCTTCAATGGGCAACCAACAGCCACCGCGTACGAAGAAACAACCATTCTAAATTTATTCGAATAAGCAAAACACTATCCAATCTCCAAATTTGATTCTGCACATAACCGTCTGGCCATTTGTTTATGAACTCTTTCTAATTAGTTATGATTTGCCTTCTCAGATCCTTGTCACCTTCTATTTCCCCTTGTAGAACTTGAACGTCATCTTCTTCCTCAACAGCTTGCATTCCAGGAATATGTATATCTTTAGCTTGCTGAGCTACATTTTCAGCCTGATTACCCATTTTATCAGGCTAGTTACTGAGATAAACATGTTTCCTTATCATACTAGCTATACCTTGAATGAATTATGATCAAAATATAAAACAAAGAAATGAATACAAATGGATAGGATGGGCAATTAATAACACACAGACACAAAAGTAACATTGTTATATTGATAATCAATACTTGATTATTGGGTTCTTCATCAGCATTTTGATCATCAGGTTCTTTATCAGCATTTTGATCATCGTGTTCTTCTTCAGCATTCTGATCGTCGTGTTCTTCTTCAACACTTTGATCGTCATTTACAATATAATCTTCATCATCAGTATCACTTTCTCTTGAATCTTCAAATTCTGTTGTAGCTTCTGTTCATATGTACCATCAATGCCAGAATCCCATCCCCAATATGCTTCTAAGTATTTAATCATGTGATAATGTTTTCTAGGTGATATATACCTAGAGGAACTATCTTCATTTGTTTTCCTTTTGCGTGTGTATTGAAACTGTTTATTAGATGAATGACATATATTTAAACCCATTGCAACATCTTTATAGTTTCCAATCACACTAGCCTAAGTTCCAACTCCACCTCCATCACTAAATACATTAGCTTATGTTCCTATGGAAACTCCATTGATACAATTACCAATTGTACTATCCAAATTAGTAGGCTGCGTTCCTACTCCAATATCATTACTTCCTTCACAAAAAGTACCATTAGTGCCTTGGTTTCCGCAATGATATATACCTTCTTTTGGGATGTAAATTGGAATAATTGTGTAGTCAAACACATATACATAGACCTCACCGCCATTCCACTTTATTTTTATGAGCATCCAAATTTCAGTGTCTCCCTCAATTTGAACTAGTCCATCACTACTAGATTTACCGGGTGTACAAAATATATATCTTTTACCTCCTTGTATCTGAATTTGAGATAAGTATCCTTAATATCCCCGTATGAGAATTTATCAGGATCAAACTTTGCGTCAATTCTTACTTCACCCCCAGAGTAAGCTTTCTTTGAAACTAAAACCCAGTTCCCTCCATAATGATAATGAACATCACAACGCATTGAAATTATGTACAAATAAGAAATGATTAAAAGGTTTAATAGACAATTACATGACAATTAGCATTCATATTATTTCAATTCAATTTTGCATCTGCCTCTTTGTGTTTTTATCCAAGCATGATCAATTCTTGTGATACACAGTAGTTAAATTAATTCTCTCAATGATCATTCTAACCCATTAATTATAATGCACATCAATGTCTGGTAAGTTTTTTGTAATTTTGTGCAAGCTAAAACCACAAAGAAAATTGTTCTAAGGCTGCAATGCCAAATCCTGATAATCCTAACAGATCAATATATCATTATGAAAATTAAACATAAAAATCAAGGAACCACATGTCTAATTTGATTATTATAGTGAGAATGGAACATTCCCAATAATCCATTATTGCTTTCCACCATATCTACAATAAAGAAACAAAGATAAAAAAAAGAAAAAAAAAAAAGACCCACACACCAAACCCCACAGGAAGCAATTTCTATGAACTATAAAGAATATAAGACAAGCACATAAAACCACACAACATTATAATATATAAATCCAAAAAACCATGTGGTCCCTTGCTTTTTCTCTTTGTTTCAGTATAAACAACAAACTAAAATAAAAAACCTTTCTTCATCAATCCCCACTATTCCGGCAGGTACCGCCTTCGATCAATGTAGATTCGCCTTGACCATTTTCATAAGCTCACATCGATTTGGGAATCGTTTAGTTTACGTAAGCGAATAAATTGATTAAGAAAGGAAGATGATGGGTTTTAGTTTATCGATTTAAGAGGGTTGGGAAAGGGTCGAACCGATTAGGGAGAAGATGGGTTGGGTTTTGTAAGATATGGGTTTAAGTTAACACGTGTTAGATTTTGAGTGGTCCATAGACCCACATGACGTCCTAATCAGCAGCGTAAAACGGAAAATGGGATGGAAAATTATATTCCATTAAACATGGGCATTTTTTATATACCACTACAACGTTAAGAGCATTTTTGTTGAATTTTAAAGGAAGGGAGTAATTTTTAATTTCTGTGCCAACTATAAGGGCATTTGTACATCATATCCCATAAAAAAAAAGGGAAAAAGCACAGCAGGAAGAAGCTACACATGTGTTGTGGGATTTGAAGCGTAATAGGCTGATGTTGAGTTGTGGGATTTGAAGCGCAATAGATGGACGCTGAGTTTCTTCTGGCACTTATTACAAACGACATCATTTTAGATGAATATCGATATAAAGTTTTTGATAATTTTATTGTTCATTTTAAACAATAGAATAAAATTGTATGTATATATATAAGTTTTATTAAAGGTTATTTCATTAAATATAGAATAGGAAAAATGCAAATCGATCCAGCATACACGTTAAGAAATTAAAATAAAATAACTGTCTTTCATTTGTCAAAAGCTTCTTCGGCACCAAGGATGTGTTTTCGTCATAGGCAAAGATTAGGTTCTCTTTTCTATTCAAAATCGTTAATTTCAAAATCCAAAAAAAAAAAGGTAGAAACTTTTTTCTATTTAAAAAAGGAAAGCAAAGTTTTCAAAAAATAAAAGGGGCTAAAAAAGGAGGAGATATATCGGGTCCAGTAAATAAATTACTAATTCAAATTCAATAGATTATAAATGAATTTAATCCAGTATGATATGATCGTAAGTGAATTGAATTGAATTAACGAATATTGACTTTGTTAATCTATTGGAGTAAATGTTACTCTTATCCTAAAAATTAATAAATGAATTAAGAAAAAATAAAATCCGAAAAAAATGTCATGTTGTTTCTGTTTCTTTGTTTTTTAGTGGAAAATTACATGATTTCGATATATTTATACATTACTCTTATTTTATGTAATTTTTATTTATATTTTAAAATTTGTTCTTTTAATCAAGCATATTTGGAAACAGAAAGAATATTTGAGGAAGGGAGAAAATGAAAATGAATGGGAAATAATTAGAAAGAAAAATCAAAATTGCATTTATGTGAGAGCTACATCAACTTAAATAAAAGCTCTCTTCTTGATACAAAACAAAAAACAAAAATAAAATGCATAAAATTAAATAAATAAAAAAAGCATAAGCTTGAATTATTTGTTCATCCCGGTTGCATTCTTCACTGCATCAACTGTTCCCTGTGCAGTAGCCTTCACCTGCTGTCCAGCCTACATTTTTCAACCAACTTTCTTTATTATTATTATTAAATATATATATATATATTTCATCCACAATTACCATAATAATAAAATTAACACCCATTAATATCATAATCAATTAAATTAACCTCTTGAATTGTTTCCTTTGCTGAGTTTGCAACATTGCCAGCCTTGTCCATCATGGTGTTAGCCTTCTCCTGCAATTCATTAATTACAAGTATTAATTAACACACTTAAATAATTAATTACAAGAGTAAATAAGGATTTAAGAAGGGAAGAAGGCTGACCTGGGTTTGGCCCTTGGCCTCACCGGCATTGTAGGCCATCTGCTGAGAGTTGTCTGCCATTTTTGGATTTTGTTGAAGATTATAAATTAACTCAAAGTTGGTTTGTTTAATCGAGGAACTCTTACTTAAATGGAGAATATTTGTTTTTGATGATTATAACTCCTCTGCAGCTGCCTCTATTTATACTGGTTCATGCTACTCCGTTGCTTGACACGTGTGTTATGGAGTGACACGTGTGTTTCTGCTACTGAGGTTTGATCAGGAAGTTGAGATTTTTTAGGCTTTTGACTAGTTCTAATGGTTGTTACTATTTTTCGGATTTTGATTTTCTGTTTGAAATCCATACAAAATAGGAATAGAATATCTCTTTCCCCTTATTCTTGCATTTACCTACAAATAATTTGTTAAATAATAATAATAATTTTGATCAATTTTACATACCAATTCACAATTCTAGTTTCTAATAAAATAAAATACGGATGAATATAAATATACTACTATAATTTCGATTTTACCGACGTGACTGATGAAAAGAAATCATATATAAATATCACGAAGGTCACTCCGCTATCAGTAATGTTTGCTTATAGTTGCAAAACTTCAGTTTGTGTAAATAGAATAGAGGCCTAATACATACGAAACTCCCTAAACTTGGCTCCGTATGTATTAGGCCTAAAATACATAAAGGTGTATTTTATTTTAATAAAGTCATATTTAATAAATTTTCGACTATATCAATACCAGGATGTTGATTAGGATGACTAGATTAATCAAATTAATAGTATGTCAACACCGCATGTCAAAATTTGCCCCGACCTTTGGATAACTCCTCGTTAAATGTCACACCGGTAACAAAGTTTTCAGGAGTTGCAAAATTTATTTGTCTAAACTAAAGTTTAGATAAGAATTTATTTATTTTAATACACATAAATTCAGATTTTATGACCATAAGTGCATTTAACCAAAATAAAATAGTTGATCCGTATCGATTTTTACTATGCACAATTGCCTTGTATTTATATAGTCAGTTTTGCAAAATTTCTCCTTAATTAAACATGTTATGAAGAAAGGTCACCAAGAAGTTATGCTGCCATTGGTACCCAAATTCAATCACTGCCATCTAAATTGGAACACAAAATCTGGTTCAAGATGATGAAACATAACTAACTGCAGACGAAAATTGAGTTCCATATATAGTTATGCATACAGATTTACAAGTGGAAACAAGAACAAGAGAGTTATATTACCATTGTACAGCCAAACTTCTTTTATTGTATATTTTTGTTACACAATTTTAAGAAAACTTTCCCATCATCTAAATAATCTTCTCTTTAGTACACAAGAACATCTACAACTGATAACTGCTAAACTGGTGAATTTATTGGTAAAAACAACGTATCTCCAGTTCCCTACTTGATTCATGGTAAGTCATCAATTTCAGCCTCCATACTACGGCTTAAAACATCCATCTCCACATAACTAAGATGGTCGGTAAGAGACAGGTCGCATGATTCTTGCCAATAGTATCACAATAATCCCTTCCGTTTTTTCCCAATCAAACGGAATCCAACCAGAATTAGCATATGTTAGCTCAATCTACTGTATGAATAGTAGCCTTTCTAAAATAGTTCAGCAATTTATCACCTGTTTTGGCCAATAAGATGTATACACAGAATATGAATCAAGATAGATTTGGAAAGGAACTGAACAAAAAGATGCATACAAAGAAACACGGCTAGCTTGAAATAAGGACAGGACATTACAAAGTAGAAAAAGTTGTACAATAGTAAATCACACCACCTTGCAGTAGTTAAAATTTTAAGACTAATCCCCTTCTTTGGTTCATTTCTTGCTGCTAAAAGCTATTTTAGACCACATCAATATGATCAACAAATTAAGCAGTAGATGATTTACTTATCCTAGCACTAGTGATCATAACGGGCTATAATAGTTGAAGATATTTCATCTTCGAGAAACAAATAAGAATAAGTTGGTCTAAGCATGGAAAGTAGTCACTAGCCAATGCTATTGTTAGCTGTTACTAATTCAACAAATTATATACACTGCAAGTAATAGAGTTGCTTCATTTAATAAGAATGTGTTAACTGTTGTTTTGAGATAAAAATAAATAATTAGAGATCTTATTCTGGACTCTGTTTGCTATTTAATAGTGCAAATTTTTCGCAAAGCTATATGGAACATCAGAACTTCATTTGTTCGATAACTGGCTTTAAAGGATCCATCAATTGGCTCAAACTCGAACATTATATTGAAGCACTAAATTCAATTGACTTGGTTCAAAACTTTTCTCATATTTCTGGAAACTAGAGTTTCTGAAATCCAACTGATTGGAGACTGAAGTGCTCACTTCATAAATCATAAAAATGCTAGCTTAAACATGCCAATACGCTATTTCGCATTCAGAGACTCCAAATAATAATTCTATTAATTCTTGATGACAAAAAGGGTGTAAAATATCATTCCCCAACAGTCCGTCCCCAAGTAACAGATACTAACCTCAAGAAATGTACACTTAAAAGCTGTTTCCAATATGCCATGTTGAAGTTTCGGTAGCTTATCTGCATCAGATGGTGACCTGATGAAGTATATCTTTCAAAATCCAACTTGTTGGTGCTTAGGATTCTCACATCTTACATCTGAAAATGGTTAGCCGAAACATGTCAATTTACTATCTCAAGCTCGACAACTAGAAATCATGATGCGGTTTCAATGTCTATGAAAAGAGGATGCAACAACCTAGTCCAGTATTATGTATGACAACTAACCTCGGAGAAGGATGAAGATTTTGGCATTGTCAAGCACAAAATCATGCTGCCATATCTAGTGTGTCCTTGATTTCTTCAGAATATTAACTTATATGATCTATATCTTTTAATATAGTCTTTGACATTATGCGTCTATCAACCACATGATTCCAGAAGAGACCTATGATGCTGCCGTCAGTAGCATAAGAAGCATTAAAGCATCTATAGATTTTCAGTGTAATCATCAGCCTTCTGTTGTACATTTCATCTAACAAAACTGAAGCAGCCTTCAAATTCCCCAATTTCCAATAACCATATGCCAGACTGGTGTACACAACGCTATCACCCGATATGCCCTTATCTTGCATTTGAGTAAATATCTCATGAGCACAATCAACCTTTTCTCTCTTGCAGAATCTCCTTATTAGTGCCCTGTATAATGCCACATTAACACAAAGACCTCTTCCTAGAAATTCATTAGGGAGTTCGATAACTGTGTTTTCCTTGTGTTGGCTGCAGTAACCATCTATGAGCCATGAATAAGTGCAGTAACTAGGAGAAAATCCTGCATCAATCATGCTAAACAAGAGCTCTTTGGCACTGTCCATCTCGTGTATTTTGCAGAACCCATGGATCAATGCTTTGTAAGTAAACTGATCTAGCCTCAAACCAGCTTCCACCATCCTGTTCTTCACTTTCAAAGCCGACTTCATATCTCTTATCTTGCAATAAGCGTTAATCAATGTGTTACATGTGATGTTATCTGGTTCAATATTCTTTTCATTCATCTCATTCATGAGTTTATTTGCATCTCTTATCCTGCCTCCCTCACACAACTTACGCAGAATCGAATTATAGGTAACAACAGTAGGATATAACCCTCTGGATTCCATTACTTCTAGTAATTTCAGAGCTTCGTCAAGATCATCCACTCTACAATAACCATCGATTAAAGTGGTGTATGTAATATGGTTAGGAGTGGCATCTTTAATCTCCCGAAAAAGCCTCATAGCCTCTCGCATTCTACCTTCTCTACAAAAACTGTAAACAAGCGAGTTATAGGTAACAATGTCAGGATTGACACCTCCTCTCTCCATTCTATCTTGAACAGATAAAGCTTGATAGTGCATACCCTTTTTGCAGTACAATGAAATCAGTGTATTGAATGTGAAAAGATCAGGAAAAACGCATTTTAATTCCATTTCACCCAACAACTTCTCCGCTTTTTCCACATCTCCAGATTTACAACAAGCATGAATCAACACATTGTAGACATGAATATTAGCCGTAACACCAATTCTAACCATCTTCTTATAAAGTTTCCAGACCAAGTCAGTCAACCTATCTTTAGCTAAGGAATTCAATAACACTGTACAAGCATGCAAATGTGGCATAAACCTTCTTACTCGCATTTCCTCAAACACCTGGATAGCATCTTGTGTCATCTTTGACTTGGCATAAATTATGACGAGCCAGCTAAGAACATGAGAATTCACTTCCGGGTCATCGTGAATCTCAACCACAGCGCTCAAAACAGATTGACAGGACAAAAAATCCTTAAATGCAATCTTCTCGAGCAAAGTCTGTGCAGTCTTAAAGTGTTTGTATTTGGTTAAAATGTGAATCATTGTCCATGAAGATTGTAAGGAGTGTTTATAGCTAGGAATTGATGATTCCATCCATTTAAAGAATGCCCAAGAAAGAGAAGGACTTTCACTATATAAAGAAAGCTGCAACAGTACCTGAAGAGCGGTTGTTGTGGTGAGATTACAACCAATCTTGGGTTTCAAAAGACTGTTCCAGCTACCCTTTAGTACAGCGGCGCAGATGCATTGAACTAATTGGGTTTCACTGCTTAGAGCTACTAAAGTAGCCATTTTTAATGGACTCCTGCTATGAATTTGTTGATATTGGGGAGTTGCGTTTGTCAGTGCTTTGAAATTGTGGGTCAAGTCAAGGAAATACGAACTCTATATGGGTAAAAAGTAGAAAGTGAAACTCAATAAGGGGAGGAAACTCATATTTCCCGAAACATAAAAAAAGAAAAAAACAAATCAAACCGGGTTCATCAGTAAAAACCGAACCGGGTTTGTAGGTTAAACAACCAATGAAGGCGTGGCGCCCTATTCTGTCTCTGCATAGGCTTCTCTTCACTGACTGGAAATATTTGCAGGCAGAGAAAGGAGGATTTTTTCACTGAGGAACATGGGAAACTTGAACCTGGAGGGGAAGAAGAAAAAGAAGAAGGTGAAGAAGGAAAAGAAGACCAGTGCGGAGCTTTTACGAAAGGGTATCTCTTGCTTAAAGTTCATACCTTCTAATTGTTTTTATCTGAAATTCCAATTCCGTTCTTGTAGTTTATTTGTAACAATCTTTCGACTCAAATTTCGTTTATGGTTATTGCTTTCAACTTTTGACTGAGTTACTCTTTCATCGTTTGAATATCAAAAGCTAGCAACTAAGCTCAAGGACTTTTTCTCCTGGCATTAGTTTGCTGATATGAACCCTTAGATATCAAATGTTCATCATATTGGAGTTAGATGATTCTGGCGAGAGAAATAGCTAATCTGATTATAGGTTTAGCTCTCTCTCACCCTCTATTCTTCCTGCAATTGCATTTACCCCTCAAGCCTCACTTGGGAAAATTAAATATGATACTTAAAGTGGGGTTAACCTGGCAATTTTCTGACTGGTTCCATTCAAATTTTTTCACTTTGCCTTATTGGCACAGCTCTGCTGGTTAGAAGTTACTTTCTATTACATTAGTATAGCCTTTACATGCAACCGATGGGTTTGGACAGGAGAGAGGAAGGTAACTTCAAGGCAAAAGGTCCATAGGTGATGAATATGCAACTTATTCATGAGTTCATAGTGCCATCCTCACGCATCAAGCAATTCTGAACAGGACAAAAAACTAAATTCATAGTTCATATTTGTGGTTAATGGTATATGTACTCATGCAAAAACACTTGGCTTTGGTTGATCCATACATGGGAATTATCTAATGTATCTTTAGCGTGTTTTCTGGTGCATGCAGTAGTAGCATTATTTGCTCGAGTTAACATGATGTCCTATTTTTGTCATTGCAATTTCAGTTATGGATACACTCCTTTGAATGGAGGAGCCCAGCTTTGATGCTAAAACTGGTTCTTTATTGTAATATAATCATCTTTAACAAGTTGTATGTATTTCAGAAGCCAATTCTTGCTTAAGATATGCTATGTTGTGTCTGACCTTAATTTTTTAAGAAATATGTATGTAGGTTTCAGGAAGATCAAGTTAGAAGGGAAAAAGAAATCAGATGCAATAATATCATGAATAGTATCTTGTTTTAACATTTTAGGACAAAAAGCAGTCCTGTACTTATGGTCAGCGTCGGCTAGTCTGTTACCAATGATTTACTAGTGGGTTACACCAAAAATGGACAAGCAAATAATTAGGAGAATAACTATCCAAGTAGAGAAACCATACGGCATATTCATCCTTTGTCATAAAATTTTCATTTCTTTTTCGATTGTGTTTTTAATTTGAACCGACTTTTGCAAATTCAGTACATACTTATTAAAATGAGCAATCTGTTCTATGCTATGAGTGAGATCATGAACTTCATTTTGGGCCTTATTCTTTTTTATTAGAAGCATCATTTAGTTGAGGGTTTCAGCTGAATCTCATCGCCTCTTAGGAAAGATCTGATAGATAGAAGTTACCTATGCTGCAACCAAGCCCTTTACTAATCATGATATTTATCTACTAGCCACTGTCCTTAGTTGGAGCAACTATTTTCTACTTGCAAATCGTTTATGAACTTTGAGAAGAAACAGTGTGGTATTTTTTTAATGTAATATCAGGTACTTGTGCTTAACCTTGTTCTATTTCAGAAGTAAATAAAGAGGAAGAAGAGAATGAAAAGATCAAGCCCATTGAAAAGAAGAAAAGAAAGAGGGATAAGGGAAACAATGTGGATACTGGGAAAGGTATTCAACTTACTAAAGGTAAAATGTTCTAAACTTGAACAAATTTTTAATCAACAGTTCTGGATAAGTCAAAAAATGTTCTAAAATTTTCAATTCCATATTTGTGGTGCATGCCATATATACTTATGCAAAAATACTACTATGGTAGATTAATAACTGAGAATTAATATCTTATGCATCTTTGGAGTTGTTGTCCTCTGCACGAATAACATTATTCTCATTGTTTATTAATCTACTGTTACTGCAGTATCCTATTTTTCTCTTAGCAATTTCAATAATGGGCACTCCTTTGAATGGAGGAGCACCACTTTGCTTCAAAAACCAGTTCTTCAGTGTAGATAATTATCCTTAGCAAGCTGTAAGAATTTCAGAAGCAAATACATGCTGAAGTTAGGCTATGCCGTACTTTAACTTTAATTTTTTAGGAACAATAAAGAAGTAGGCAATTTATTTCAGTTTCTGAAAGATCAAGAAAGAAATAAAAAGAGATTTCAAATGCATTTATATTACAAGTAATAGCTTGGTTTAACATTTTAGGACAAAAAGTTATTGTTGTACCTATGGCGTTAGCTAGTCCATCACCAATCATTTATGTTTTACTATGAACATATGTGAACATAGATAAAAGAATTTTTGGAAGCATCAAAGTAGAAATTACGGGGATTAGTATATTTGTCCATTTCCTGTCCTCATTCTTGTATATATGCTCTTTATCTTTCAATATATGGAATGAAATATTTTTCTCCCAAAATAGTATTTTACGAGTTACACCTAGAGTGGACATGCAGATCGTTAGGAGAATAAATATGCAAGTGCAAAGCTATATGACATACACATCCTTTGAGATAAATTGCATTTATTTTTCAATTGTGTTCCACTTGACATACTTCTGCAAATTCATCACTAGCTTGTAAAAAACGTCAGCAACTTGCGGTGTAGACTTACGAGTGAGATTTCAAATTTCATTTAGGTCATATTCTTTCTTCTTATTGGAAGCTTCAATTAATTGATGGTTTCAGTTCAATTGTCACCACTTCTTAGGAAATATCTGATAGGGTGCAAGAAACCCCTTTGCTAACCGTGGTCTTATATAATAGCCAATGATTGAAAATATGTGAAAAATATTAACTTATAGTCCTTGGTTCAACCATTGGTTTCTACTTACAAGTCATTCACAAACTATGAGAAGAAATTGTGTTGTATATTTTAAATGTTTATTATCAAGTACTGATGCTAAACCTTTTCCCATTTCAGAAGTAAAGAAAGAGGAAGAAAACAATGAAAAGATCAAGCCCATTGGAAAGACGAAAAAGAAGAGGGATAAAGGAAACAATGTTAATAATGGCAGAGTTGTTCAAGCTGTTGAAGGTGAAAATGGATGAAGCATAGAAAATTTTGTCACTCTTACTAGATATATAATGATTATCTTAGTCTTGGTTGTTTGTTGTTTTGGCAGAAGATAATGTTAAAGAAGAAAGAAAAAAGATAAAGAACAAAGCATTTAAGAAGAAAAGAAAACATGAGAAAAACAATTCACTAGTTGGTAAATCAGACCAGCTTGGGACTGAGGATGAAGGTGGCTTAGACAAACAACACGGTGGGTATGTTGATAAGGTTGCATCATATTGTGATAAAGACTTTTAATTTGTATGGTTTAGCTAAATTGTCCTTGTGTGAGTTAAAAAAATTTTTAAGACCAGCATGCTTATGTCTACTCCTGGATGCTATGAATTGATAAACTTTTGTTCAGAAAATCTGATAAAGTTTTACTGTACTTATTGAAGCAACTCAAGGAGCTCAGCTTATGACTTGTGCTGTTTTACTATTCCATTTATATTACTCTACTTCACAGATTGATTATGTTTCGTTTACCCAGATGATGGAGCAGAAGACAAAAGCCCAAGTGAAAATGAAGGAAATATTGATAATTTCAGAGGGAAAATGGAGGCTATAGATGGAACTGAGACCAAAGCTTGTAATTATGTTATCACATTTGCCTACATTTTAACTGCAAGCTTTATACTACTTATCTCATGGTGCTTTATTTTTATTTTAGGTAAATCTAAGAAATCTAAGAAAAGAAAAAAGGAGCACGACACCTCACAAGAGAGCGAGAATCTTTTGAAAAAGAAAGAAGTTGTTCAAGATGATGTTTACTGTATTTCTTCAGGAGAAGAGGACTGCTCAAAAGGAATGAAAAGTATGGACTTCAAACATAGTGATATAGTGTCCTAATTCGGTATATGCAACCATATTTAGGGATCTTGCATATGTGTGCTTATAATTTGTTTAACAAAAAATTAGCTTTACCAACAGCTCTTAGGATTTGCCCAGTTGTGCTGTTTAAGCCCACTAGTAAGTCTATGCATGGTTATTAATATGTCTTTCCTAAGGATTGTGCAATGCTGGTTATTCTTATTTTTTGTTTGCCAGGGATCAGTAATTTGGGTTTCATAATTGTTCATCCTTTTATTTAAACAAGACTGAATTGAGGGAAGGAATATTCATCAAGATATTTTTCACTCCATTTTGTTGATACTTGATGCATCATTTTTTGTATTTGAAGTTCTTCCTATATATTTTTCACAATTATCAGTATTGGTAAATATTTACATTTTGAGCTTGAATAACAGAATGGCTTATGGAATACCACCAAAGTAGACCAGGTTTGAAGGTGTTGCAACAAAGAATAGATGACTTTATAAATGCTCATGAGGAAAAACTTGAACAGGTATATTCTCTTTCTTTTATTTCTCAATTAGTGCTTATTTTAAATGCAAGCTCTATTTTCCTTCACAATCCTTCAACTATTTGTCTCGTAGCAATCACTCATCAAAATGCATCATTTTAGCTTATTGAAGAAAGATTTTGTTGATTATGCATAAAAAGATGCATTTACAAAGCACATCTTTCATGGTTGTCTTTTGTGAAAAGTTCAGGAATACATGAACAATTTCTACCTGTGACTGACTAGCAACAATTTTAAGATAATGCACAAGTTTTATTTTATCATTTATTTTATGCCATCTAAATAGATGTGTTTCTTCATTGTGAGATTACGTCTTTGATATCTTGTTTTTATTGACCTTTGCATTATTGATTGTTCTTTCTGGTTTTTCTTCTTAGTGGCATACCTGTTTTTATTTGTCATTTATCTTGTTGTGTCATGGTACAGGAAAGAAAGGAAAGAGAAGCTGAAGCTGCAAAAGATGGGTGGACGGTTGTTGTACATCATAAAGGAAGGAAGAAGACAACAGATTCTGAAAGCGGAATCACTGTGGGTTCTGTTGCCCCAGCTGTTGCACAGAGCCTGGGCACTGCAAAGAAGCACAAAGAAGTAAATCTGGAATTCTACCGGTTTCAAAAAAGAGAATCTCAGAGAAATGGTATGATGCATTATTAGGTTACTTTTTCCAGAAACATGAAAAAAAACATATTTCTCCTTGAATCGAGAATCCTATTCAGCGCTTAATGATGTGACAAAGTATTCGCTTTCTATGCAGAAATTTTGGCGCTTCAAAGCAAATTTGAGCAGGATAGAAAGCGGATTCAGCAATTGCGAGCGGCTAGGAAATTTAAACCATACTGAGAGCTGCAGAAATAGTGCACAGAGGAAATGATCCAGGCTTTGTATCGTCATGATATTGCGATATGGGAAAGAGGGCTCAAAATTTAGCATTTCTTATTATCTGGTGTACATTTCTTCAATTCGATGGAGAAAATGAGAAATTATATTCAGAAGCCAAAAATGTATCAGTATGAAAGTACAACGTTGAGATTCTACAAAAAAATTTGCTGCATTTGTTAATTGTATTTGGATGATACAGTTGTAGTGATCCAATCTTTAGACAATAGATAAGATTTCTGTTATTCAATCCCATTCAAGTATTTTGCAGCATTCGGATTCTCTTTTAATTAATGCGTGAATTTGAGGTTTTAGTTAAACTTGTTAGTCAATATCTAATTGATGTATATGTATGCTACCGTTAACATTGCAGATTTCTCTAAAGAAAAGTAGTCGTACCACAAGAACAGCTCCCAAGACTTGGAATTTTTAACATGTAAATTTTTATAGTCGTACCAGTTTCCACTTTTCTTTGTTCAGTGTTATCCCATCTATAATTAATTACTGATAAATTCCAATTTATTTTAATTTTTTTTTTTTATAAATGGGTTAGGACAAAAGCGATGAAGATAATATTGCACTCACATATACATGGTGAGTTAAATTTAAACGAGATTTTTTATTTTTACCCTTTAAACAAATCGGAAGTTGAAACTTTAATAAAAGAATTAAATCATCGGAAAAGTTACATAAAGGAGGAAGATTGTCTTGTATAGAATTTCTTTATTAAGCAACGTAAGATATTAAACAAAACGTATGTATTCATGCTTAGGGGTGAGCATCGGTCGGTTCGGTTACCGAACCGAACCGAATTTTTGGTTAACCGAACCGAATTATCAGTAAAAATTAGAACCGAACCAAACCAAACCAGGATGAAAACCGAACCGAACCGAACCGAAATTTTTTGGTTCGGTTCGGTTCGGTTCGGTTATTACCGAAATTTGGTATTTTTATAAAAAAATAAATAAATAAAATATTTAAAATGATTTTTAGGGCAATTAATTGAACCATTATATATTATTTTTGTAATTAATTGTTATTTAGTCATTTTATATTTTTTAATGAAATATAAAATTCAATTAAGTAAATTAGAATATTACAAACCTAATATATATATATATATATATATATAATAATTCGGTTCGGTTTCGGTTAAACCGAATTTTTTTACGGAAAAACCGAACCGAACCGAATAACCAAATATATATATAATTGTTACCGAACCAAACCAAAAAAAATTCGGTAACCGAACCGAATTTTTTTTTCGGTTTGGTTCGGTATTGGTATTCGGTTAAACCAGATTATGCACACCCCTATTCATGCTCGTACGTGGTTGATGTGGATTTATGAGGGTATAAAATTTAGGTAACCAGAATGTGTGTTAAGTGGACAGATTGTGATGATGAATATAAATATAGAGAATCAAATTAAAATTTGTGATAAAATGTGGTAAGGTTAATGATAATAGTCGCTTTCTTAGAAATGAAGTGTGTGCCAAATTGTAATAAATTCCAACCAAAATTACAATATCAAAATCTTAAAAGGGAATCTGAAGTTGGAATACAGCAAATGAATAGCTAAAGTCTAAAGAAGAAGAAAAGACCCTTTCTACTCCCAACTCCATTGAATTTAGACTTCTTAGCCAGCTGCCTGCTATTACTCATTTTGCCAACTGCATTTTCCGTGTCTTATTCTTCTTCTTACTTTATTATTTTTGCTCTTTTATTTTATTTTATTTTTTCCCCTTTTGGTAGGGGAGGTTTGCTATTTTAGGTTGTTTTGTGTAGTTAAAGAATCTTCCCAGTTTTAAGTTTTCTTTTTCAAAAAAAAAAAAGAAAAAACCCCATTCCACTTGTACTCTATCCATTGGAGGATGAAGGATGTCGACCTATAGTTTTTAAAAATCGGAGAGTTTTCTTTGTAATTAAGTTTCGGATACTATTATTTTAATGCGAATATGATTAGTTAATAAAAAAAATACCTTTTGTTTATAGTAAAAAATACAATTTTCAATTTTTTTTCTCCAATAAAAGCTGTTATCAACAAAAATTAAATTAAGCTGCGTATTAACTTAGCTAAATCATATGTCTCACATTCTAGCTCGTATTATATGTGTGTACATATCTATTGGAAGGTTCACAACTCAAAACTCACACCATAATTCATTACTCAAAAAGACAATTTCATGCTTGCTGAGTTTAATAATGACTACTTGCAAGTAGATCTGATTAAATATATTTGCCAATTTTTTGGAGACCATCATGATTATAAATCAATTATTTGCCTTCGTATTATTATGTTATTTGAAAAAAAAAAATTATGTAATTATTAGTTAAATATGTAGTAATAATATGGTTTTTTTATACATTGAAAGGAGGATATATTTTGGTATCACAAATAAATATTTTTGTTTTTATGACAATATTAACAATTAAAAATGTAATTTTTATTTTTAATTCGAATATCATAAAATATAATTAAAAACAAATAATTAAATTTAAAAAATAATATAGGATTGGAAAAATAAGATATGATGTTATAAAAAAAAGTAAAGTAAGATATGAGATATGTGAAATAGTAAAATAAAAAGTATCCTTAATTAAGAGGAGCAGTGCTGTGATATTGGTGATGCGGCACACATCCACCAGAGACGTTTTTAGTCTTTCATTCGTTTGAGAAAAAAAAAAAAAATTAGTCTTTTATTTTACATCCCGACAGTATAAGTTTCTTTGATAAGCAACTAAAAAGAAAGCAATATAACCAACTGCAACTCCAACATGTTCAAGAGTATAGCCAACATCTTACACTTAAAATTCAAAAGAACAACAAAGAAAGTAGAAAACTGCTACTAAATATTATTTCCTTTATTTCTCATATGCTTACACGACATAAGCTCTATCTTAGTTCACTCTAACAATGGAACCGCCTCTGCCAGGAGGGCTTCATCAATATAAAAATTATAATACTAAATACTGTGAGATGATAATCACACAGCCAACATAACTCTGAAATCCAACATACAAAATCAAACTAACAGTACCAAGGAACCGTATCCATGGCTATTATAACATGCCCAGCCATTAACCGCACCGGCTAACAGCAATTTATTTTAATTAGAAACTAAAATGAACATAGCAGGAAAAATTGAACTATTTCTCCTCAACTTCCTCGTCCTTCTCATCCTCGTTCCAGCAACATTTGTTAAGGATTGATCTGGGAGATGCACAGCCTTTGACTCTCTCGAAACTGCAGTAGATGATGGATCCACCATTCCCAAGCACTTCATAGTTACTCCCTTCACAGCGATAACCCTTTACATCCATTTCCAACTTCTTTCCTAGTTGTTCATTCACGTCATTGCAATGCAGCGCAACTGAGAATTCAGCTGGTTCGAAGCATGCCAAAACCCTGTCAAGCAGTGCAGCCAAATTCACTTCCACAAAGTTGTACCCCACGGACTCGAAGCTTGCATAACTGAAACCATCTTCTGGGGTAACATGAATTGTAGAAATAGCCTCTCCTTCAATGGAATTCATGGAATACCCACATGGATCAAATTCAAAATCACATATATCTGATTGGGGAAGAATTTTCCTTATACCAGATTCCTTGGTCATTGAAGCAGCTGAATTGGCTTGAGATTTGTAGAAAACAGATGCTCGGTCCCTGTCCAGACCAGTCATACACATTTCGAGAGTGAAAACAGGGTGAGAACAATGCTCCACATCGACAGAAGCAGAATACACATGCCACTTCTGTGTTTTGTCAGGACTACCCATCACATATGCAATGCTCCCCAGGCCAAGTTTGCCAAAATGGCCGTCAAGGATAGCTACTTCCTCAGAGAAACTACGATGCGGGAATGACTGGGCCCCAGGAAATATGAAGCTCCCACGACTATACCTCACAGAATGCACCTTGAGTGAAAGGGTATCAGCCAGTTTCAGAATTGCGGGGATTGAAAGAAGCAACTTAGTAGTCCCGCAAGTTTTTATGATAATTTTGTATGGGTACACAAAGAGGCTAGATTCTGAGAGAACATACGAGTCCACATGATCATTTGAAAGTGAACTGACAATGGTGCATTCAGCTGGTTTGAGAATCTCATCGATTTGGGATTTGGACAGAGAGCGAAGGCCCATCCCTTGAGGATCAGCAAAGAAGCCAGGCTCAGAAAAGCAAACTTCAAGCCTCTTCTCATAGCCTTCAAAGCCGATAGCAGAGACAGGCAAGGCCATCTTGCCTCAAAAGACAAATTAACACAGAAAAGATGTACGAAAGGACAAGAGAACCAAGGAAGTCGAGAGGTAATGCAGACAAAAGCAGGAAAAATAAAGCAAAATGGCAATATGAGCGAACTAAAATAAAATTATGTCAACACTTGGGAAATCTCAGGATGGTTTTCGCACGCACTGCAAAACAGAACATAAAATAAAATCAGTATGCCAGTTAAAAGAGAAAACACAGATGCAAACATCGTTTAAAATCAAACTCACGTTGGAGTAAGCAGCAGATCTGAATTTCTTGATTCCACCGTGAGGCCTAACGTCTTCAATGCTGTAACCTAAGGGAGCTTCGTAGAACAAGGATTTACTACTACTAGACTTCTTCTTGCCACCTTTAGACTCCATTAGATCATTCAGTCTTGCCTGCCACCACGCAAAACAAAAATTAGCACCAGATATCAGCATAACTTGAATAAAAGTGGTAACATAACTGAACAGGGTTGTGAAAAATCATTCTTTACACAAAAAGACGACTCATTCAAAAAACGACAATACAAAAGGAACAATTCCAGATACCTATTCACACAAGTTTGTATTACCAAATACAAAGATGAAGAGGCATATTATAAGCGGTAAATTACTTAATTTTCTAGAATATGATAACAAACCCCTAATTCTATCTCAATCGGGGATCAAAATATTGTTTATAGCAGCAGGGAAAAAAAACAAAATGCTAATGGATTTTCAGGGAAGAAAACAAAATTGTCACGACAATTAATAAATATCGACTTATCGATTTTTTTTATTAAAAACAAAAGGAGTAAATAATGACTAATAACCTCAAACAGGTAATTTAACATTCATCGCCATGTAAACATAAAGATGCCAAAGAAAATATAGAAAAACATATGAACAACAACAAACAAAGGACTCACCGATATGAAAATATTCCGATTCGAGAACTAAAGCTCTTTTAGAAATCTTTCTTTAGCAAACCTCTAAAAAAAACCCTGAAATCCAAAGACAGACGAGAAATCAATAATCAAAATACAAAGAATCGACAAATTACAAAAAGAAAAACAAATAGAAAACGATTACTAAAATGGACAAACGTAATGTTACCATACCGATACAAAAACCGCAAAGAAGATCAGATCGTGATATTGAACAGCGAGAAGACGTTAAAACCGAAGCCCGGTGATTTCAATTCAAGGGAAATTTAATGGGAGCTTTTTAAATTTTGATAGAGGAAGGAGAGTGTTTATATAGGGGGAAGATGAGAGTTTCGTATTACCAAATTACCCTTCCTTATCAGAGTATTAACAGTCGTACCCCATCTCTATTGGCTTTTTCATTTATTTTTGCCCTAATTTAGATACCCGTTTATTTCAATGACTAAAATACCCTCCACGCTATTGAACATTGACGCGCCTGTATGCGTGCTTATGACGCTTAAGGTCCGTGACGGCTTAAAACTGGGACACGTCGAAGGGGTATTTCGGGTATGTTGAAATTGTAATTATTTTTATTAAGGGTCCAACTTTCTATTTACTTAAAAATAAATGTCTATATTTGGAAAGTCCTATAAACGCGAAGGTGTCGTTAAATTTGTCCAATTTGAGAAGTAAAATTTGTTTGGGGAATTACTGTACTTTGCAATTTTAAATTCTAGTCAATTCTGCCCTTGGATGTAATTATTTTTAAGAGTACAAAAACTCGAGGTCAAATACATATACGGTCCTTTCAACTTTAATTTTTGAACTGCTTGACCTCCTCAACTATTTTAGCGATCTATCTAACCTCTCATCTAAAGGTCAAATACATACATAGCCCCTTCAATTTTTATTTTTGAGCCGTTTGGCCCCCTCAACTATTTTAGCAACCTATCTAACCCCTTATCTATTTTAAAGTGGTATTTTTAAACCTTTGAATGAATATAACCAGACACAACAGAGTACTATGCATTACACGCGTTTGACACTAAAGACATGTATGACATACGCTGGAAACCATCTTCTATTTAATTAATATTATAAACTATTATAAAATAAAGATTTCTCAGCAATTAATAAAACTCAAGAGGAGGAAAAAATATGATTGCAGAAGAGACAACAAAGAAGAACGAAGAAAGTTTAACCAAAGTGAGGAGAGAGAGAGAAAAAAATGCATATAATTTTTTTATATAATATTTACAAAATATTATCCTTGTAAAATAGTAAACTTCATCCTAAACGTGCTGAGATTTCTCTTACCATCAGGTCATACGACACATCAGCATTCAAGTGTCTAAAAATACCACTTTAAAATAGATGGGGGATTAGATAGGTCGCTAAAATAGTTGAGGAGACCAAGTGGCTCAAAAATAAAAGTTCAAGAGCCCACGTATATATTTGACTTTTAGATGAAGAGTTAGATAGGTCGCTAAAATAATTAAAGGGGCCAAACGACTCAAAAATTAAAGTTGAAGGAGCCGCGGCCAAAAACTCGAGCTTCTTTAGGATAATGATCCCAGGTTTTCATGCATGGAGAATGGAAAAGATTGACACATTTCCTGGGAATAAATTATATAATATTTAGTCTATACGAGCCTTTTCAATAAAATATTAATGTATAAGTATTTTTTAATTTTTTTAATATTTATATCGTTTACATACGGGTAAGTAATATCAAATCGTAAACTAAAAACAGAACCAAATCGAGACTAAAAAACCGAACTGAACCAAACTCTATTTGGTTTGGTTTTAGTTTTGGTTTATAAAATATAATAATTTGGTTTGTGGTTCGGTTTTTAGTTTGTATTGAAAAACCTAAAACCGAACCGTAATAAGAAAAAATATTTTTTAAAAATATGTATATGTATATAAATAAATTTTTATTTGGCATATTATATATTTATATTATTATATAGTTTGTATTTATGAGACTTTAGTAATATACATGTACTATAAATCATTTTTAAGCAATACTTTACATGTAATTTATAAAAAATAATAATAAATAAAATTTTTTTGCTTCTGTTTTAACCGAACCAAATCGTAACCGAACCGAATCCAAACCATATGAATTTTGGTTTGGTTTTGGTTTTTATTTTTCTTCTACTTTGGTTTGCAGTTTGATTTTTGATCCGAACCGTGTTTTGCTCACCCCTACGTTTACGTGTCAATTTTTTATTCAAAGGATCTATCTGGATACGGTCCACTGTAAAATTTCTCCCTCCTAAGATATCTAATCCTCCATCTCTCTTAAAAGATGATCGAATAAACACTGTTTTTCAAAATATTTCTTCTCTCGAACTATCACAAAGCAATTTATTAAGATAAAAACGCAAAAATCATAGAAGGAATGTCAGGAAACATGTTGATAAGAGACAAATAAAATAAAATTTCAGACCAATACATACACCCACTTTCATCTCATCAATTTCAACTATTTAATTGATAATTTTCTTTTCAATAACGAAGCAAACCAATAGTGACTATTAAAAATTCTGTCCATAATAATTGTGTTAAATGTTGTAAACTAAAAAGAAAAAGAAAAAGAAAAAAGATTTTATTATTCAAAGTAAAATTGATTATAGAGATGAGATATAAAAGAACCCAAATGGGTAAAATATGGTAAAGAGGAAAGAGGGATGTGGATGACTCGGATTTTCTGTCTTTTTTCTATTTTTAATGGGGGTTGGGTTTAGTCTTATCTTTGATACTGTTGATAGAATAGATTCATATATTCTCATCACGTTGTTGAATGTTTGCCACGCCTATCTTCTTTCGTGGCTATTTGGGCCCCCACAGCTGGGTCAAATTACCAAATTGGCCAACAGAAATTCCATATGTTCCAAACTAGTGGCTGTGCTGTCTCTCAAATCAAATGGTGCAACTGGATGGAACCATCTTCATTATCAACCAAATCCACTTTTAATAGGATTTTCAATCATTCACTACTTCTAATTCTGATACTATACTGTATTTATATACATTATCTTTTATCTTTGCTTTTTACCAATATATTCTGTTATTGTAAAGTGAGAATCTACTGGTATTGCAAACAAAAAAAATAAAAGTTTAATATACTAGTGAAATTCGAACGTGGGTGTCCTCCCACGATCCCACAAAGCTAACAAGCTTTATCTACAACCCTTACTTGCTCACATTTTAGATTGATAATGAAAATCAGATGGTAAAGATATATCTATATTTCAGATTCTTCTGGTTAACAATATATATGTTAGGGTAATTAGGTGATATGAGGATGAAGTTGTTGGGATTGAGCCCATGATACTATCGGATGATGAAGAGTACAGCAAAAATGGAGCAGAACAGTTATTTTCATTCAAGATCTTTAACCTTTTCTCTATCTTTTTCTTTTAATAATTTTTTTATTGGAAAAATGGCTTTTGTAGAGCTGGAAATATCCACCAAATGTCCATGTGCATTTTGGTAACTTACAAAATTTTGGTACATTTAAAGACTGACCTATAGAAATTTAATATATTTTAGAAATTGATCTATTGACAATCTAGTACATTCGATTCAATTCAAATAAAGAGAATCGTGTCGAAAAGATCCACATCTACCAAATTTCTATGCATTGACCCCCAGATATACAATTTTAATATGTGAATCTCTAAATATAGGTCAGGTTCCAAAAATATTATTTTTCCCTTTTTTTTTTCTTTTTTCTCTTTCTCTCTTGCACAATTCTTTAAATCTGTTTTTGTCAAATAATTGGAGGATTGAAAATTGAAAAGGCTGAATTTTGAACCCAAAATCTTTTCCATCCACTTAGGCAACAATCAAGTTACATCCAATTAGTAATTCTTTAAAGATTTTATTCTTAGAAATATTAAAAGTCACATGTAATTTAGGACACTTCCAAGGAGAAATTATAAAGCTGTTCATGTAATTTAAATTTTCTTTTTTTGTCGCATAATGTTCATATATAAAGAATAAAGCTTTATTAGCTTTAATAAATTGAATTCTTATAAAAATGTGAAATCATTAAATAAATTATATTCTTATTAAATCATGCAATATTCTCTGAGTCCAGATTTCACACCTTGCACATTTACAACTTTTTGAGTCATTAGTCTTGCACATTTTCACATGTTAAGTGTTGATAGAAAAGGGTTATCAGAAAAGTGTTTTTAGAAATGATTTCAATGTTGTTCCATAACAGGCAGTAACAAATTTTCCATATAATTTCATCAGCAACTTTTTTTTTTTTTTCTAATTTCCATATTGGATTTCTGAACTTACATTATAAATTTACAAGATCCCCAAATAATTTTTCTCCTCATTTCAGTACACCTGAAACCAAGCAGAAAACTCTGCCCGAATACGGAAGGTTACTAACCAGAGATGAGCATTGATATCAGTATATAACCCTTCTTCCTTTTCTGATAACAGATTCCACATCATAACAGGGGATTTAATGGATATTTTCAACTGATAAATATGCATCTCCACGTCACATAGCTGACTAAACTATGGAGGTTGAACAAGCTTTCCGTTCTTCTTGTCATACTCATGCTTCAGTTCTTCCAATCGCTTCGTCACCTGGGGAGAGAAGAGTATTAATGTCAACTTATCAATGTTCTATAAACATTAAAGAATATGTACTGATGTTAACATATTTACATGTTCTACAAAGATAACAGATATGTGAAGAACTTAAAAACAGGAAAGGCACACTGAGAAAATAGAACAATCCTACAAAATTCCCTGAAAGAAAGTTACAAGGAGGCTGAGAATTATGTCATGCTGCAGCATTTTCAGCCAAATCTACGAAGGGTACTCAATTAATTTCTCTATTTAAAATTGGTACAGCTACTTTATCATGAGCAGCTTAAACTTGTCAGATAAAGTAAGGTATTAAGGGCAACAAACACTAACAATAAGATTACTACTGCGATATATGAGAAGGTACACAAGTATAGCTCAACAGCAACCAAGCATAAATTCCAGAAGTTGCATGTTTTCTTTCTATGTCAAAATTCTTGTAAGGTTAAGGTGTATGCTTTGTAAGGTTAAGGTGTATGCTTTTCGTCACAGATATTGATAAAACAAATTCTATTTTTAGCTTCAAATTAAAGCTACATCAATTCCAGCAATTTATTTATTTAATATGACATATTTGACAGTTTAATCCTGAAACAAAAGCATATGAGAGAGAGAGAGAGAAAGAGAGAGAACCGTGAATGAGTAAGCCAGAGGCAATAAAGTATCCGGATCCATTGCATCCTCAGGAAAGTTGCGCAAAGCATGTATGAGTTTCTCAAAGGGTAACTTTACCTGAAATCAAAGTTAAATCATATAAATCCTATCTGCCAATGTTTCTAATTCGGATCCAAAACAAAGAAAAGCACCAAGAATACTCACCAAGTCGTCATGGCAATACCTCAATAGAGCCAAACCCACCTTAAAGACAATTTTGACACCCTGGCAAAAGACCATAATGCGTACATTTTAACAGCCAGACAAAGTAATGACTTCAAGAAAGAGATTACTGAATGGTACTAATGACTAACCTCATACAGAAAGACATCCCAAATTCGAAGAGCCAAATGGAATGGGAAAGAGTAAGAGAAAACAGTTATAAACCACTGACTTGCATACATGCTAGGATTTATCATTTCGCGAGTGAAATGCTCTCCCAGCTTTGGCATATGCTCTTTAACCAAGCGGTCAAACTGAAACAGATACTGTTGTACAAGTGGCAGCCCTACCTACAAAACAAATACTAGATCTCAAAACTAAAATCTATTATATCGCCCGAGATAAGTGGATGAGACAGAAAGCATAATAGCCTAACCTAAATAATTGGTAAGGGGGCTGGAGCCAAGTCCCATCTGAAACTTCTAAATATTACAAAGGCAGAAAATTGAAAAGAAAAATTTTCTAAGAATGATGTTGGGTGGTTCAGCACTTATTAAGCAATTCCATAGTACATAAAAAGGGGAACAAGATCAATATGTATGTAGGCCAAACAGAAACATCCACCAACTTGAAACAAATTTCTGCATAACATTTTGTGAAATTAATCTTACTCCAGTCACAATACCTACATAGAGCGAATAGCATTGACAAAATCCCTAATTGAACATAGGACTATATCCACTCCATCAAAAACCAACTGGAAGATAGCCCTTTATTTTTAATTTTCCCGTTATTATTATTATTATTATTTAAAGAAAAACTCAGAAAGCAATTTATCCATCTAAAGGAACACCGATAAAGATACCCCATCATCCAACATGAAAAGGGAAATCTAATCAAACATAACACTAAAATTAATAAAACATCTTACTGAAAAATATAATATTTATATAAAAGAAACATGGCCAACAAAAGGGCACGCAAGTCCTAACAAGCCAACAATCCATTAACTGTTTGCACCAACATGCACGCACCGGGGATCCTCAAATATCCTGACCAAGAATAATAATACGTTGGAAAGGCAACAATGGCCCTCTAATTTTTTAAAAATTTATATGATTCTGATTAACAAAATACCTTGTTACTTTTATCAATCCTACACGGAAGTTGGGGTAAGAGCTTTCTATAGTTTTCCCTTTAGAATAAATGAAAAGTTCACTTATGACACAATGTAGGCTATGATATACAACTGCATGACGCTTGACAGATAAGACTACCAAGTCAGAACAACAGAAAACCCCCTTTACCATTAGCAAGGTGCCTAAGTGCATCCCGTTGCATGAGATATCATCATAAGTTTGAGGAAAAAAGATCAGCCTCACAGGACCATAGACAGTCTCAGATATAATATTCATCCAGTACCAAATAAAAATATACTTCGGCAGTTTATGTTTTCCATCGGAAGAATAAGCAAAATGAAGTTGCCAAATTCTTTACAATGACGTGCATAAAACAAAATAATAAATCACGAACCACATGTAATCAAGCAAGGGATTAAATTGTATAAGTTCAAATAAAGCCATAGATTCACCTGATACAATCCTTCCATTGGAGCATGGACAGCTCCTTTCAGTAATGCAACTAGCAACCAAAATGCATCCTCTTCACTCATGTAAAGAAGCAATAGTCCAGCCAAAAATCCCATTCCCTACACTTGTGACAATTGAATGGCATTCTTCATTTTGTATTTACAGCAAAGTGATATAGGAGTAGTGAGAGTGTTAGATACAAGAGAGACTAACCTGAACATATCCAACATCTCTATCAAAGACAGAGTATGCCTTCAAAACATTATAAAGGGACCTCTGACCAGGTCCGTGTCTTTGCTGGAAGAAAACATGCGAAGGGAATGTGCGAGAAATATCTCTAATTATATCCAGTTCTGATGCTGATGTCTCATATATGACTAGTTGCTGAAATAGATTTGTAGACTTATCAACACAATGCAAAACAACCACATGCATGTACACAGTGAAAAGGAAAGATTGGCATCAAAATTTAAATACATATGACAAATAAAATAACAGAAATGTATTTTCAACTGTGACTACAACTCAACTTTACACTGCTAGTACCTCTTTATGCTTAAATTCCTTGAAAAGCCTACCTACCTACCAAGAATGAACAGGCATGGAATTTCTACTGACTACTGACTACAACTCAAGCTGATATTTATAGTTCCATTTTGTGCTTGAATTTCTTGAAAAGCCTACTCACCTATTAAGAATGGACATGACATGGAATTTCTACTATGATTACAACTCAAGTTGATGCTGCTAGTACCATTTTATGCTCGAATTTCTTAAAAGGCCTGCTTACCTATAAATAATAACTAGCACAAACCTTATTCAGCCATGCGTGTGTTCATAGAGAAAAAAAGAATTGGAGAACAAAAGAGAAGAAAAACAGAAAACAAACACGGAAGTAGTTTACTAACCACTTATCTGCATTTTATAGAAGTTGGAACAAGCAATCAACAGGAATGCAGAAACACATGGTGTGCCAATTTAAGGTTGTTATCCAAACCATCTCTTTTTTTTTTTTTTTTTTCTAAACCTAGCAATGCCAGCTAAGCATATTAGCACCGCTACAGCTAGGACTTCTGTTTTTCAAGAAAGCTATCATGCCTCACTTTTATCAGCTCAAGTAAATCTTCAGATATCAGTTCAAAATACAATGCTAAGCAAATCAATCTATCAACATGGATTTGATTACAAACTCCGGTCAATTTTCTTAGTTTTGCCCTTTACCCTATGTGTAGCAAACAAATATAAATGAATAAACTCACTTAAAGATCTAAAGATTAACCTTAACACAGCTACAGCTCAAAGATAATGCATGCGAGGCTCATTGCAAACACAGAAACAACAATGCATCAGTTAAAGAAGCAATAAGAACTACCAATATTATCAACCAACTTATCGAGCAAAATGAAGAAAGAAGTACCTCATACACCCCAGGATTCATCAGCAAAAGATCTCGACTTCCGGATATCAACTGCCAAACGAGGCCTCTTAAACAATCTGGGATGCCCTTTCTTATACGCCTCTTAACAACATGAGGTTTCCTCCTAACATAATGCTTCCAATCGCTCCCTCCAACCCCAATCATTTTCCTCCATTTCCGTACCTTCCTTTCCTCCCTGAAATTACATGACAATGGATCAAGATTGATGATATTAGCACTAAAAAAGTTGAATTCACATTCACTCCAACAGAAAAACCAAAACAAACAAGCCATACCTCACAAAGTCGTGGGCTGATCTCCCTTTAGTTAAAACTTCAGGGGAATTATTAATGTCTTGCTTCACAAAGCCAAATCTGTCCAATGCTTTGGGTGAAGGAGGCGGCCCCGGTTCACAATCATCTATTTTTCTTCTTTCCATTGTAATAAGTTAAAAAACTCTACCATGCCACGAGGGGAAAAACCCATCGCATGGTAATCCCTCACAAATATCAAATAAACCAACACAGCCGCAATCTGAAACAGCTGAATTGGGGGGAAAAAAAAAACAATTACATTCACAATTTAGCTCACTACTATTGGGAAGAACAAAAAAAGGTGAAAATCCTACTAGAATACACCATTAAAGCGCAAAAATCAGGTGAAGAACGAGAAATTAGAATGGTAACAACATAATTAATATTACTAAATAAACAAATTTAAAAGGACCTAAAATGTAAGCCAAATACAATTATCGAAATAACAAAATAAGATAAAACCCCAAAAACCAGAATATGGAAAATTGGCAATGTCAACACCATATATTCATAGAAAGAAAGAGAGAGAAAAATTAGCAAACGGAAACAAAACATAAAATTTAAAACTTTAGAAACAGAAATGAAATGGGTACCTGGAAAATAATAGATAGATTCCTGGAGACCTAAGAGGAAGGAGTAGAGAGAAAATATCAGAAATCCAAAAGTCAACAACGGTAAGAAGTAGAGAAAAAAAGTGGGAAGGAGGAATTGGAATAAGAGAAAAATTGTTGCGATGAGATTAAGGAGAAAATTCCATTGAAATTGAAGGATACAGACAGATCGAAATTATCTGTATAACTGGTAGGGAAAGGAAAAGTGAATTTCCCATTATTATTAATGACCTAATTAAAATCCAAATAACGTAAAAGACTGTTAGTTTCAATTAAACAACCAATTGTAGAAAAACGCGTGCTTTTGGAAATATATAAATGTTTTACGGCTACCATTTTACCCAACTATAAAGTAGGTACGTGAAGATGGATTATAATTTGGTGTTGGGCTGGTGACCCATCTATTCTGCTTACACATATAATATCAATATTAACACAGTTTAGTTTATTTATTGTGAGGTTAAAGTTAGATTCATTTCCAAAACTAATTAACATAACATTAATAATAATTCATTAAATTTGTGTATTATATTAATCAAGTTGAAATGTCACGATTTATTTTGATATCCATAATATATGTTTAATGTTTAATTTGAATTACACAAAACCCATAAAGATGTTGATTTGTTTTCAACATTAACACATATGAACACATCCTGTAATCATTAAATTTACGTATTATAATCGTATGACACTCTACTTCATATTAGAGTATATTTATTTGTCTTAGTTGGGCCGTCAGATATTCTTGTAGGCCCAAGATTTTTCTTATCTTCCTTTGCTAAACTAATCCAACCTTAACTCAGCGCATTCTCCGGTTTCATCTTCGTTCTTACTCTGCAACCTGATAAAATCAGGTTCTTTTTCTTTCAATTCATTTCCACATATTTACCAATTTTTATATGATTGCTTGCAGAAATCCAGTACATAGTCTCATTCTTTTAATGGGAACTCTTAAATTTTGTTGTTAGATATTTACTGTTTTGTGTACTGCATAGGTATGGCTACTCTTTCTGTTGTTTGTAATAATGGGTTGTTGATTAGTAAAGTGAATTTAGGAGTTAATAGTGGAAAAATCAAGTCTTTGAGGAGAAACACAAGCGTCTGTTGTTGCAGTCCATTTGCAACTTACAATCTAGTAAATTCCCCAAATTTTCTGCTACCCAGGAATAAGTTTAGGTCATTTTTTAATGAAAAAAGTGAGGTTTCTTTGCTGGGGTTTTGTGTGTGTTCTAAGTCTCAATTTGGGTTATCTTGTCACAATAATGGGAATAGAGAGACCTTTTTGAGGAAAAGATTGCATAATGGTGTAAGAAAGAAATTTTCATTGAGGTTGAGATTGAGACCAAGATTGCGGTTATTCACTTCCAGATTGAAGAGAGTTTCAGTGAAGTCACTTTTAAAAGATTTTGGAACGTTCATAAGAAAGAACGTAAAAAGATTGACACTTTATACTTCAATTTCTGTTGCATTGGGGTTGTGCTACTTGTTTCTGAGGTTAACTGCATTGCCAACTCCGAAGATTGTTCCTTACTCTGAATTGATTACTAGCCTTCAAAATGGTTCTGTTACAAATGTTTTACTTGAAGAGGGATCTCGCCGCATTTATTACAACACGAATCCTCAGTCAAATGGGAGTACTCAAGATTCTAAAGAGATAGATGTTACAAATGAGAATGCTGCTGATTCAGTTGTAAGAGGAGGTATTGTGAGTACCACTGGCCAAGTTTCAAAAATGGATAAGTTGAAGAGTTTCCCTAGGCGTCGTGCTTCTACTCCTGAGTGGCAGTTTTCAACAAGGAAAATTGACCATGATGAGAAATTTCTCCTAAGTGTGATGAGAGAAAAGGGAACAGTGTATAGCTCAGCTCCTCAATCAGTTTTGATGTCGATACGTAGTACATTGATAACTATAATCTCTCTCTGGATTCCTTTAACTCCTTTGATGTGGCTTCTTTATCGTCAACTCTCTGCTGCTAATAGCCCTGCCAAAAAACGTCGGCCTGATAATCAGATGGTCAATTTTGATGATGTGGAGGGTGTTGATGTTGCTAAGGTGGAGCTTATGGAGGTAAGAATAACTAAATATTTGTTCTTTGTTATATGGTTGAGAAATTGTTTAATTGTGAAGGAAATTTGTTCCGCTGCTATTGACTTCTCTAACAGATTTAGAATATGGAAAATGCAAAGGTTACATAAGAATACCTATTATTGACTGTACTTTGAAAATCTGAAAATGGAATGCCTTGTCGATTTTGTGAATGTGAATGCCAGAATTAACTCTTTTTGTAATATGTTGCTCTGGATTGTGGTTCAGTTGGCACTTCCCCTCATCTTCTTCCCCTGAACATGGTCATTTGTGCTTTATAGATTTGTTTAAATGATTGATAGCATTTATTCCAGGCTTTATTCATTGGTATACTTCTGTTGCTATTAAAAATAAGTCTATATTAGCATGCCCACTTCGTGCACTGATTTTATGGCTTGGAGTTAGTGCTTTAGGCTTTTCCCTTTTTAAGATATGAAGGTGAATAGGCAATTGACCAAGGTTTGACAGTAGCTCAAGTCCACAGTCAAAAACTAGCATAATGTCAAGATATGATGAAATCAGTTGCATTTAAAAATCTAACTTATTAATTGGATTAAGGATATAGTTCACATTATATGCTTGAGCAATGCTATGGTTTGAGTTGGTAGAGCAGCTGAACACATTCGAATACATTCACTATTGAGGCACATTGAGACATGACATTAAAATCAAAGTTAGAAGAAGTTTCATATAGACGTATGATGCTATTCATCGAATAATTGCAGCCTAAATTTCCCTGGAGATGCTTAGTACTATGACAACATCTGCTTTTAACTTGGTTACATTTGAATGCCAAGTGCATTCTCACTCTTGTGAAATTCATTTGTTCTACTTAAAACTTGTAATTATAGAGAGATTGAGAGGAATTTCTGATATTTTTCATTGATGAATACCTAGGGTATATATACAGTATACATGTTTACAAGAATGGGAATAAATCCCTACATTTACACCCCTAAATTTCTCTTACAGCTAACCACTAATTACTCCTATAATTCTGCTAATTACCTGCTAATTACAGCTATACATTATGATTCTGTAACACTCCCCCTCAGCATAGATATTGTCATGCCCAGCTTGGTATAAATGTAGTTGACCCGATTTCCCGGTAAAGCTTTAGTAAATACATCTGCTAGCTAGCTCCCGGTTCTCACGTGTTGAGTTGAGATTGTACCATCCTCTAGCTTTTTTCGAGTAAAGTGACAGTCAACTTCTATGTCCTTTCATGAAATACAGGATTGTTGGCAATGTAGATAGCTGCTTCATTGTCACACCATAATGTCATTGGTTTTCTTTGAACAAACCCAATTTCCTCAAGTAAGTAACGTCGCCATACAAGCTCACACGTAGTCAGTGCCAGAGCCCTGTATTCAAATTCAACGCTTGAACGAGACACCACAATTTGTTCTTACTTCTCCAAGACACAAGATTACCGCCAACAAACACACAGTAACTAGTTGTGGACGTCTATCTGTAATATCACCTGCATAATCAGCATCTGTGAATCCTTCTACTGTATGATGACCATGGTTTTGATATAAGATACCACGTCCAGGTGCTCCCTTCAGATATCTCAAAATATGAGTAACAGCGTTCCAATGTGAAGTTCTAGGGGATGACATAAATTGACTGACCACGCTTACCGGAAATGCGATGTCAGGACGAGTGATTGTAAGATAGTTCAATTTCCCAACAACCCTTCTATACTTTTCAGGATTTTCAAGTAAATCACCGTCTTCGGCTTTCAACTTCACATTTGGTATCATTGGTGCATTACAAGTCTTTGCTTCAATTAAACCAGCATCACTCAACAAATCAAGACAATATTTCCTTTGAGTGAGACAAACTCCCTTTCGGCTGCAGAGAACTTCAATCCCCAAAAAGTACTTCAATGTTCCTAGGTCCTTTGTTTGAAAACAAGTTACCAAAAAAATCTTTCAGCTTTGAAATTCCTGACTTATCACTTCCAGTAATCACTATATCATCCACATGCACAACTAGCAAAACACATCCAGAGCTGGATGAAGTAAAGAAGACGGAATGATCATATGCACTTCTTCGTAGGCCAAACTCAATCACAGCATAACTGAATTTTCCAAACCATACATGCAGAGATTGTTTCAAGCCATACAAGGATTTTCTCAACTTGCACACCTTTCCTAACTCCCCCTGAGCAACAAACCCAGGTGGTTGCTCCATGTATACCTCTTCACATAAATCACCGTGTAAGAAAGCATTCTTAACATCAAGTTGATGAAGATCCCAATTAGAAGTAGCAACCAATGAGATGAACAGACGAACTGAAGATAGTTTGGCAACCGGAGAGAATATTTCGGAGTAGTCTACCGCATAAGTTTGAGCATACCCCTTTGCAACTAAACGAGCAGCCGTGCAACAGAACCATCCGGATTCATCTTTAACGTGAACACCCACTTGCACCCAATAGCTCGCTTACTCGAAGGTAGAGTCACTAGATCCCAAGTATGATTATGTACCAGTGCCCTCATTTCTTCTTTCATTGCCTCTTGCCAACCAGGATGAGCCAATGCTTCTGCCACAGACTTGGGAACAGCAACAGAATCTAAAGATGCTACAAAGGACTTGGAAGAGGGTGATAAGGCATTATAAGAGACGAAGGTAGAAACTAGGTAAGTGCATGTGCGTTTACCTTTGCGAATAGCAATTGGTTGGTCAAGGCTCGGATCAGAGTCAGATACAGGGTCTGGAGATGAAGCAGTGGGTGCAACATCGGCTATCGAGTATTTTTCTGCTCTGATACCATTTTATTACAAAAAGATTGAGAGGAATTTCTGATATTTTCATTGATGAATACCTAGGGGTATATATACAGTATACATGTTTACAAGAATGGAAATAAATCCTTACATTTACTCTCCTGAATTTCTCTTACAGCTAACCTCTAATGATTCCTATAATTCTACTAATTACCTGCTAATTACAGCTATACATTATGATTCTGTAGCAAAACTTAAACACGTAAACTCTTATCGTGATAAAAGTTTCATGTATATGGAGGATGAATTTTCATTATAGTAAGCGACAAATTTGCCCCTGAGCTATCTGGTTGTTGATAAGTCCAAATTCCAATCAGCTTCATAATTATTATGTGGACATATTAGCCTATAACTTTTACTTCTTGCCCAGGCTTAATTTTAGACAAACCATTCTGTTTAACACGGTATAGAATCGTATTCTTCATGTGACTTTGTGTGAAATCTTGAATTGTATATTCGAAGTTTTCATTCGAATTAGCATGGCTAAAAATTTGAACTTTTCATGTGGAATGGCCTATAATTGGTCTTATTTGGCTGAAAAATGTCCAAAAGAATATTTTAAAATGCAAGATTTAGGGTCTAAATACTAAATGAACATTAGTTAAGTCAGCAACCACTTCTGCCATTTTTCCTCCTTTGATCGATCAATTTTTTTCCTTATTTAGTGAGGTTGGTGGAGGAGGATACTTAGGGTAGAGAGGGAAGCTGAATGTGATTGATAAAAGTATTTGTAAGTGTTGGGAGTCACTTCCCTCTTCTATAAAGGGGTTTTTTTTTTTTTAAATTAGTTTGATATTCTGTATATTTTATTTACTTGTTTACAGTGTAAAATCTTGCAAGATGAAGAGAAAATTCAAGATATTGGTAAAAACTGTGAAAATAATGGTTAAAATGTGAACTGGCATGCAATAAATAGTGTATTAGGTAAAATCATAAAAGATGAAATAAGTGGTGATGAAAATTGAAATAGCCAAAAAAATATTGCAGATTTTAACTTTTCCAGAAAATAATTATGCTTAGCATGTTTTGTAGATTTGAAGATATTTTTCCAGAATCTATGATCATAATTACCAAACTTATCTATGCATCTGGTTGATGCTATAACATTTTCCATGGTTATTCACGCTGGATGGCATAAAAATGCCTTGAGAAATCTATCATACATTTGATTTTGAGTCTCAACAATGAGAAGAGAAGGTACAGTTAAAGAACTGATAAACTAGTTTTGGAATCCTTATTACTATTCTATTTCTGGTTTGCCAGACTGGACATCCTCTAGATGCCAACTACTATTGATTGGGAATTAATAATGTATTTAACCTTTTCTATCTCTTGGATTATTTCTTTAATGAGATTTTTTTTTTTTTTAATTTGTTAAAACTTTTGTGTTCATGGTGGTAGTTTATAACTTTAAATCTCTGTATCTCATGAAGTAAATTTGAATTTTCTTGAATCTATAACCGAGTTATGCATCTGCATATGCATACTAGGTGTGTTGTCTACTCATCTCCTTGTTTTGTTCCAGTCATGTTGTTAAAAAAGAACTGTATTGCTTTTCAGAATCTTTTCTTCAGGTGTGCTATTCATACTTCCTCTTGGTGTTTTGTAAAATCTCTTAGTCAAATTCAAAGTTCCATCATAAGTTCATTGATTCTTTCTCATAAATCTTGTTCCATTTCATTTATTGACACAAGTTATGTTTGTAGATTGTTTCATGCCTGCAAGGAGCCATAAATTACCGAAAACTAGGAGCGAAGTTGCCTAGAGGCGTGCTGCTTGTTGGTCCCCCTGGAACAGGGAAGACGTTGCTGGCTCGTGCTGTGGCAGGAGAAGCAGGAGTGCCATTTTTCAGTGTATCTGCCAGTGAATTTGTGGAGTTATTTGTTGGAAGAGGAGCAGCTCGCATTAGAGATCTCTTTAACGGGGCTAGGAAATGTGCTCCGTCAATCATATTCATAGATGAACTTGACGCAGTAGGAGGAAAACGCGGTAGAAGTTTCAACGATGAGCGTGACCAAACGCTAAATCAGGTACTGAGCTATTCATTCAGTGCTGGTGGCAATGCTTTAAGTTGTATTAAACCACAATTTTCCTTGCTCTCATCTAACATTTATTTTCCAAAACTGTTTCTTTTTTCGTTTGTAGTTGCTGACAGAAATGGATGGGTTCGAGACGGACATGAAAGTGGTTGTCATCGCAGCAACTAATAGGCCGGAAGCATTGGATCCTGCCCTATGTAGGCCTGGTCGCTTCTCGAGAAAGGTTTTTGTGGGAGAACCAGATGAAGAAGGGAGGAAAAAGATCTTGTCTGTACATTTCAGAGGAGTTCCTCTAGATGAAGACACAGATCTAATCTGTGATCTTGTCGCTTCTCTGACTCCAGGTTTTGTAGGTGCTGATCTTGCAAACATAGTAAATGAAGCTGCTCTACTTGCTGCTCGGAGAGGTTAGTTTTGCCTCCTCTGTATCAAACCCCTGCCTGCTTTTTACTATCAATAGTAGTAATAATTGAAAACCATACTAGGCCGCTTTTATAATCAGAGTACAACTAGTTTTTTCCTTGGGATGAAGGGTCAAGTTGACCCTTCTACTTGGCTCAAAGAGTCAGTTTACCCCAAAATGTACTTTGGTATCAGTTTGGTCATTCAACTTGGTGTTTCTAGTCAAATCAATTCAAAGTGACACGTGTCAGCATAAAAAAACTTTCATCATACCAACAAAAAATTACTCATATAAAATGAAATCGTGTGCTACTCTAGTCTTTATCATTTTTCGTTGTGTTAAGAACTTGAGTGATGGTTTGTACAGGTGGGGAGAGCTTGACAAGGGAAGATATAATGGAAGCAGTTGAAAGAGCAAAGTTTGGGATCAATGAAGGGCAGGTGAGGCCTAGTGCAATAGGCAAGGAACTGGGGAAGCTGTTTCCATGGATACCATCTTTGATGGGCAAGAGTGACACCGGTTTGCAAGGTCCTTTAGGCTATCAAACTCTTAGCTGAACAATATTTTTGGCTACTGTTTTGACTCTGTTTTGTGATTACGTTTTAAAAGTTGAATGTGATGGTTCATTTGCTCATTATCCTCAATTGTCCAATTCTATGCTCTCATTCTTTTTACCAATGAAATTATACTTTGCTAAACCAGTAGGTTTCTTTCTTTCTTTTTTTTTTTTTTTTTTTTTTAGTTTAGTGTGAGGAATTAGTGTTGATATGCATGCTCAAATTTAGGTGAATATCATTTTCAATGGCTATTAGGAAATTTAACCTATTAGGAATTAGAGGGGATTATAGAGGAAGATTCGGGGGATGAACCTATATTCTTATGTATAGGTGTTGTTAAGAGTAATATGTGATGATGGTCACTCAAACTTTGCTTATGATTTAAATACTGGCATCATGTTTTAACTTTGGTTTTTTGGGCCCAAATACATTTCACTGAGGCCCAAGCCCATCCCTTTACACCCCCAAATAGGCTACATGATGAAGTAGGCCCAATAATGAATAAAAAAAAGTCCTGACAACGTCAACGCAACACAGACATTCTAGTCCTAAGGAAACGGTAAAACAGTAATTTAGTCCTCCCTTCCAATTGATCAAATTTTAGATTCTGACCTTTGTAGTTTATTTTTTTGAGATTTAGCTTCTGATTTTCTTCATCCAATTTATTATTTTTTATTTTATTTTTCATTTCAATATGACATATGTCATATATTATTCAAATATTGAACCAAAAATTGAAATAGGATAAAAAAAAAAAAGAATAGTTATTTTATTATTCTATTCAATTCCATGAAATAGCAATTCTATTCTCACTCGTTCTCTATTTCATGAACTAAACATGACCTATAGATTGTTGACTTTATGTGCAAAAGACTCGTTGTTATCTCTAATAAAATTCCAATTGACTTCATTACGTATATATTTGTCCAAGTATCCTTTTGGTGCAAGTGATAATGTAGATTAAACATCATTAATAAGCAGTAGCATGAATCATAATCCAGTTCCAAGTATATTCACATTTGGATGAGAAGGAAATACCCAGGTTCATTGCTTTTAGTAGTTGGGTTGATTCTTTTCACAATAGCAGATGCAAATACATCACGTAATTTCAACATAATTGGTATTGTAATGATTTGTGGTGCTCTAATGATGGACTCTGTTCCTGGTAATTTTTATAATTAATTACATTATAAATAAATAATTCAATAAATAAATAAAATAAATAAATAATTCAATACCTTTTATAAATACATTCTTAAAACAGAGAAAGTATTTTTATTTTTTCGTGATGCATTTAATTCCCCTTTCTGCCACAGCTTTAGTTTAAATAGGATGGTAATTTAATAGACTGTGAATTATCTCATTGTTTTTGAGGAGCTGACTAAGGCTGGCGTAATTAATTTTATAGTATCAGTCAATTAACTTTGCCTACGTGTTAGAAAAAACCTGTCAGACTGCACTTCCATATTTAATTAATTGATTAAAATCTTTTTGTCCATTTGCCAACAAACACACATCCTGTAATCATTGGAAAGATTCCAAATTATGTGAATTATGACTTCCTAAATGGAGTTTAACTAGTTTTAGAACCCACATTGCCGGGAAAAAAAAAAAAAGGTCTAAATTTTAAAAAATATTTGGGTTTGTTATTCTAAATGGATTTATTTTTAATATTTTTATTATTATTATTATTAAAAAATTTTAATATTATTAAGGGAGAAATTAAAAACAAAAGTAATGGTAGTTTGAATTGAGTTCCCGATTGAAATATGTATTTATGAAAAGTTCAAAATGGAGAAATAGATGAGAAGAACTGTCACTTGGAAAAGAGAAGATTGCAGCAAAAAAAGTTTGAGAGACGGAAGAGGAGGAGCAGATGAGGAGAATCGTGACTAACGAAGAAAAAAATTAATTGAAGAAAGAGAAAATTGTAAGAAAAAACTTTTGTCCATACTTCACCAAATCCAATGTCTGATTGCCGAGTTGAGGAAGAAAGAAGACTAATCGGGGAAAGAGAGGACTGCAAGAAAAAAAATTTGTTAATACTTTGACCAAATCCAACGGCTGAAATTTTTTTAAAAAAAGTCTTACAGCTGACAACCCAGTGAATAAAAGAAATCTAACCCTCATGAATTTTGGAAAAAGCCCATTACATCTGGTCCGAGTCTAACCCATGAACAACGATTCATATAATAAATTTTATATGTCAAAAATTCAATTATATACATATTATATAATAAATTTGTAAATTTTTTTAGCGGAATTCTTACGAAAGAAAATAATTTATTTAGATACATATATAATAAAAGAAAACATTAAAAATAGATATGAAATTATTGTTTTTAAAATCATGCGTAAACTTATATTTGTGTACCTATAAATATTTTTTGTTAAAATTAACTTTCAACTATATAAAAAAAACAAAAGAGCCATTTAAAAAAAATATAAATGGAAAAAAATTAAAAAGAAAAAACAGAAAATAGAAGAAAAAAGTGAAAGTAAAATAAATAAATAAAAGAAAAAAATACAAGAAAAAATAAAGAAAATTAAAAAAAAAGAAAAGAAAAGGAAGAAAGAAAATAAAAGAGAGAAAAATAAAAAAAAGGATTTTTTTTTTAAATTGAAGAAAATGAAATATAAGAAAAATTAAAAAATAATTGAAAAGAAAAATTAAAGAAAATGACAAAAAAGGAAAAAGAAAATTAAATCTTGTAGTGAGTCCCAACAAGATTCAATTTTAATATATATAGATAAATTAAAAATAAAATAATGGTGGTTTGAATTGAGCTAACGATGAAAATTTGCATTTATAAAATATTCAAAAGGGAGAAGCAGATTAGAGGAATCATTAATTGGAAAATAGAAGATTACATGAAAAATTTTGAGAGATGGAAGGGGAGAAGCAAATAGGGTTGTCAACGGGGACATGAGGGCCCGCCCGAACGGGGACGGGGATTCCCAATTTAGAATCCCTGCGGGACGGGGACGAGGACAATTTTGTCCCCGTTTACTAAACGGGGACGGGGATGGGATTTACTTTCCCCGCCCCGCGGACCCGTCCCCATCCCTGTTTAGTTCCCGACGGGGATTTCCGTTAAATCCCTGTTTATTTATTTATTTTATTATTTATTTATATATATACATAAATAATTAAATTTTATAATAATAAAACTAGAACTAGGGATTGCTTTACATCCTTCTTTCACTTTTAAAGTTCCTAACAATCAATCATGTGTGCTTAATTGTTGCTGCTGATACTAAATATATGCAATTGTGTGCTTATTTGCAGAACTTCTGCCTATGTGCAAAACTTTAAATATAGCTTTTGCACTTGATAGAATTTATCAATTTAGAAACCTCTAATTTAATTTCTGTATATTGGACTCTTGTACTCTATTTTGAAATAATAATATTAGTAGTTGTAATATTTTAATTAAATATCACTTTCTTATAAGAAAAATTAAATGATTTATTTAATGGTCTACAAACTGTAATATGCTTTTAACTTATTTTTATACCAAATTGAATTTTATTTAAAATTTCAAAGAAAAAAAAATCTTAACAGGGACGGGGATCCCCATGGAGAACCCATTCCCCGACGGGGTCGGGGATGAAGATCGTTCCCGTATACTAAACGGGGACCGGGATCCCCACCTAGCCGGTGAACGGGGATGGGATTGCCAATCCCGGTCCCGTCCTGCCCCGTTTACATCCCTAGGAGCAGATGTGAAGAATCTTGACTGACAAAGAAGAAGATTGACTATGAAAAGAGAAGATTGCAAGGAAAAACTTATCCATGTTTTCACCAAATCCAACGATTGACGGCCCAATCGAAGAAGAAGAAGACTGATTGGAGAAAAAGATGACTGTAAGGAAAAAAATTGTCTATGCGTTGACCAAATCCAATGGCTGAAATTTTTCACAAAGACATCCAACGGTTGCCCAATGGATTTAAAAAAAAAATCAAACCTTAATTTTTTTTTAAAAAAAAATGTTACGCTAAGCCGGAACCCGATCCATGAACATGTCTAATCATATAATAAATTTTATATACCAACATAAATTTTAATAAATTTGAAAAAAAATTCAGCGGAATTCATAAAAAAAAAAACAATTTATTTATATGCATACATGATTAAGAAAATATTAAAAATATTTATGAAACCATTGTTTTTAAAATCATATGTAAACTTACTTATTGTAGCTTTGAATATTTTTTGTTAAAATTGATTTTCAACTATAAGAAAAGTAAAAGAGATATTTTTAAAAAATTAAAAAATAATTGAAGAGAAAAAAAAAAGAAAAAAACAAAAGAAGAAAAAATAGAAGAAGAAAAGAGAATGTTAAAGAAAAAACATAAAAAAATAAGAAAAGATAATGTAAAAATATTTTTTTTTTTAAAAAGAAAGAATGGAAAAAAAAAAATTCAATCTTTTTGTTTTTTTGAAATTAAAGAAAATAAAAAAAAAAAGAATCGGAAAAAAAAAACTGAAAAAAAGAACAAGAAAATTGAATCATGTGGTTACCCTTACAAGGTATTTGTTATATGGGATAAGGGGTGGGATAGAGATCTTATCCCATGTTTGGTAAGGAGATATGGAAAATGGGATAAGTTTCTTATCTCCACTTATCCCAATATCTCTATCTTTGGTCCCCCAAGTATAAGGAGGTGGGATAAGTTTTTTTATGGAAATTATATATTTATCCAACTTAAAAATTTAAAAGACTCATTTATCCTCAATTCATCTCTAATTATTTTAACATAGTTAGGAATAATATAGTAAAACATATTGTTTTATCTCTATCCCTATCCAACATACCAAACATATTATATATTATCCCTATCTCAATTCTAATCTTTATCCCTATCCCTATCTCAATTTTTTATTCCTATCCTTATCCCAACCCTTATCCTTATCCCTATCCCTATCACATACCAAACACTCCATTATAGGATTCAATTTTAATTACAATAGATAAGCGGTTTGCAATGTTTAATTGGAAAGATGAGTGAAATAGTTTAGACCAGTGAAAAACGTGTTATTAACAATATTAGAGTATTGTTGTTTCGAAAGTTTTGTTTGAAAAACGTGCGGTTAAATCTCCTATAGAAGAAGCGTAGATCCATGTCCAATTGAGGAATTAATTAACTAAATCGACTTGACCATGATGCCCTAACAATAATCCTATATAAACACAACACCACACCCCTCACACTCTACTTCACATCCCAACTCACTCTTAAGTTTTCTTCACCCTTCCATTTGTATTCCGATTAATTCGTCTGCGTAAGGTATGCTATCTTTTCTCTTCTGTTTTTTTGGTTTTTGGGCTTATTGATTGTGGTATTCTCTTTTTCTTATATTTTGCTTATGCATATATGCCATCAATTTAACGATCAGGGTTTCCTCTGCTTAATTTGCTTGTGTTCCACAATTAATTAATTTGAACAGTAATTACGTGTTTGATGCTTGTAATAATTACTTAGGGATTGGTTAGGTTAATAACTTAGTTAAAATATTGATTGATTCTCTTATGTCGCCTTCGTCGGTCGGTCGAGCAATGTACTTGCTTCAACTACAAGAAAACTACTTGATTTCGGCTAAAATCATATGGAATTGAATTGCATTGTGTTTTTTGTTGTATATTTGAATAAAATAAAATAAAGAAACAATATTAATATTTTTAACCAACACTTATAATACAAACTATAATTCTTTGTTTCCGATAAAAGAAATTATGATTACTTTATAAAATCTTTCACAAATTGGATGCTGGTAAAACTTTTATAAGAAGTATTTTTCTTGGTTCTTTTCTTAATTTTCGTTTTTCGATTATTCTCAAAACAGAACTTTTTGTTGCATATCCAAAGGGACTGAATAATGATCAAAAATAAATTTTCTACAACCTCAGTCTGGATTTCTAGATTATTAAATGCTATATTTCGAGATAAAATTATTTTGGTTGAAGGCATCCACAATTTTGTTAATTTTCTTGTCAAACTATTAAGAATTCTTTAGTAATTTTAATTAATACAATACAAGTGAGCTTATTTGTGTGGTGTTTTTTTTTTCCAACGCAGTGTTTCTAGAAATATAAATAGAGATTAATTTCATATTCTCCAATTTGACAATCATGATTCAGCTCAAAGGACATACTCAGGTAACTATTATTACTCAGTAGTTTTTAATGTTAGATGAGAAATCAATGTTGGTTTGATAATCTGATTAAATTTGATTTTGATGTGGTATGGTATAGGCTATCCGTGGGATTGCTTTTCCCACCGGATTAGATAAGATTTTCTCAGGCAGCAGAAACGGAGTCATTCATGTTTGGGACTACACGGGTCGGAGTACAAACACCATCAATCTTGGTGAAAAAATTGGATGTTTAATCAGTCAAGGCCCATGGATTTTTATTGGCTTGCATAATTCCATTAAGGTAATAACTTCATATACCACTTAATTTCTGTTTTATTAGTTGAGCTAATTGAAATGTGTGTGATATTAATTTCAGGCATGGAATATTGAGACAAAAGTGCAGTATACTCTTGGCAATGGAAATGAATGGTTTGGACTAGTTTATGCAATAGCTACTAGTGATACCATGCTCTTTTCTGGAGCACAGGTAATTTTTTAATGCATTTTTCAATCTACAATTTAAATATTTAGCAAGTATATGTAATTGTTATCTTTAATTATCACAGAAGCAGCAAGTATTTACATATTCTTGGTGATATTGTGGGGGCAGGATGGTTCGATATTGGCGTGGAAGGATGGTAATGAGAAGCTAAAGCCAATCAAGGTGGCTGCATCATTGAAAGGTCATACTGCTGCTGTAACATGTTTAACAGTGGGATCAAAGAGGTTATACTCAGGTTCGACAGACGGTTCAATAAGAGTACGTAACTCCTTTTCCTGTGGGTTTAATTTCAGCTTAATTTGTTTATTAATGCTTAATTTCTTGATTTGGTCTATGTATAGGTGTGGGATCTTGAAACTTTCAAGTGTATTCATACACTAAAGGAGCACAGTGATGTGATGACGTCGCTCATTTGCTGGAACGAGTATCTGCTATCGTGTTCTTTGGACAAGAAAATAAAAGTATGGGCTGCTACAGAACATGGCACCCTTGAAGTTGTGTATACCCATCATCTCAAACATGTAAGCTTGTGTTTTGCTTTGTTGTATTTCTCTTACTAGTTTTAATCCCCAGAACCATATATCTGCTGAAGTTATTGTTTGTAACAGGGTGTACTATCTCTCTGCGGAATATACGATGAAGAAAAGAATCCAATATTGATATGCTCGTGCAATGACAGTTCGGTTCGCCTATTCAACTTGCCATCGTGAGTACCCTTAACATGCATATAAATATATATTACTTGTTTGACTTGTGGTTTCTTATACAAAAATGTGTGTATGCATGCATGTATAGATTTAAAGAGAGGGGCAGGACTTATTCAAAAGACGAAGTAAGAAGAATAGAGACAAGAGGTGGAGTGGTATTCACAGGGGAAGAAATAGGAACGCTTTCTGTCTGGAAATTTGAAGAATCATCTCCATCATCATGTGGAGTTAGAACTGGATCAGCTGTTCAACACCCAGCAGTTTCATCGACTGTTTGTAAATAGAATCCGAAAGATGAAAAAAAAAAGTTCACAATGTATATATTCACCCCATCACATTTGTTTTGATGGGATTTCTCAATGATTTTACAATTTTCAACTATCAAACACATTTATCATTCTATTGAATGAAACAAGTGCTTTATCATTTTTGCTTATTAATTACCATCTATTCCATAATTTCTCTTTAGTATTATAGCTTGCTACATTTTTTTATTGATGAAATGCACAAATATCTACCATTTATGTATGGTATGCTAAGCTGGTCACTTTGATGTCAGGCCTTGCCATCTATGTAGTTGGAAGATTTGGTACATGCTGCCAGTTCTCCAGATTTGCCAAATATTTTTTTTATAGTTGCAGCCAACATGTACAAAACCCAAATTCTCTTTGCTCTCAAGTGCTAAAAGCCAAGTATTATCCTAATGGAGACGTCATGGTTTCTGCTTCCTTCCTAAATTTTCATTTGGAAGGGGATTCTATGAAGCACGTACGCTCTCTTCTTGCTGAAGGACTTTTTTAGCGAATTTGGACTGACAACTGAGTTCCTTAATTAAATCATAAAACGGTGTAGCATACTGGGTAGGGTTGGTCGCTAGGGATTCCATGGCTAATGTGTCAATATGCGTTCTCAAATTTAGGTGAATACCATTTTCAATGGCTATTAAGAAATTTAAGCTATTAAGACTGAGAGGGGATTATAGAGAAATTCGAGGGAGACGAACCTATATGCTTTTGTATAGGTCTTGTTAAGAGTAATATGTGATGATGGTCACTCAACTTTGCTTATGATTTAAATACTGGCATCTTGTTTTAACTTTGGTTTTTGCCAAAAAAATTGACATCACATTATTTGTTCATGGATTCAAGCCATATCAAAGTCTAAGAGACATTAAATACTACATCAACAAAAATACTGGAATTTCAATTTTTCTATGAATTATGATTTGAGTGTACATGGCATTAATAGAGCTGGCACATTGTATCTCAGAATTTAACGTGGCTTCATCTGTAGTCAAAGTAATGATACTTTTATCTTTTCAGGTGTAGATTTGGCGAGAAATTTATGGAAAGGACGTTTAGCTGTTGACAAATGGTGGCGTTTCGTAAATAATATAGATATGAACAGAACAGGGGCCCAAATATATTTAACTAAGGCCCATGCACATCCCTCTACGTCCCCAAATGGGCTTCATGATGAAGTAGGCCCAATAACGAATAAAAAAGTCCTGACAACGTCAACGCAACGCAGACATTTTAGTCCCAAGGAAACGGTAAAACAATAATTTAGTCCTTCCAATTGATCAAATTTTAAATTCTGGCCTCTGTTTATGTTTTTGAGATTTAGCTTTTGATTTTTTTATTTTTAGTTTATCATAATCCAGTTCCAAGTATATTCACGTTTGGCTACTAATTCTATGATGGTGAAATTCCATCCAATAATTAGATTGATAGATGACGTTGAATCAAATTAATGTTGTAGCGGTAATTAGTATGAATACATATACATGAATCACTGGTTTTCAAGATGACTTTTTTTATATTATTGCCATTTTCATAGCAGTCTCAAATCACATTATTTTGGAAACTAATTTGAAAATAACCTTAATTTAAAAACCAGCCATACATCTATTACGTTTAAAATTATCGTAATCACCAATCTGACGATCAACTTAATTAAAATTGATGACCCATTTTATAATATTTATGGAGTGTAAAAATAATTTTGGAAGAAGTGATGGATGACCTGAATGCTTACCATAATCATCCAAATTAATAAATCAAATGGAATCCACCTCGGGTGATTTTGACCCCCACTTTGCTAGCAGCTACATAATTACTGAATTTAATCCTAAATTTTACTATAAATTTTTTTATGAAAAAATTTCATGCACGTAGAAAATTAAAGTAATTTTTATTTGACATTCACCACAGAGACTGTTTAGGTTCATTAAGGGTTTATTTTGGTTATTTTTATGTATCTGTAATGATTGGAGTTGTAGTGGCGTCAACATGATGTGATTGAAAAATGTGATGTTGATGTTGCCACTAAATTTTAGTAAAATTTTATAAACATTCTAATCATTCCAACACAATACAATACAACAATCATAACACTGCCAATTGCAACTTGCCCACTAAAATTCAAACCTATGTTTTTTAAATTTTAGTGTCAAACAAGTGAAGAGTGTACACCTCCTTTTGCTTTATGCAACAAGATGACAGTCTTATATTGTCTAAATTATATACTGTAAAATTCCCTAAATTTTTATATATTATATTATCCAGTTTCTTTGTTGATTATGTGGTTTTCAAAATTTTCACTGTAAATTGTTTAATCTTTTTTAGTATAGTTAATGGTTAAATTAGACCAAAATTATCTTTTAATTTATTTTATAATAACAAAATATATCATCTTTTCTATTTTATTTTTTTTATTATATAATCCTAAATTTTAATAATAGTAACTAATTTTTTTATATAATTATGAAACTTTAATTTATTGGCATAGAGCTTGTTTCATTAAAATAAATAAACATAAAAATATATTTTTTAAAAAAATATAAAATTAGAAGCAAAACTATGTAAAATTATAAACCCAATTTTTCTTCTCTAATATACCTCGTGGATGACATTAATAATATAAATATTATTTTTAAAAAATTATTAGGATTCATAATAAATTTATTGTCAGTTTAAAAGATATTATATTAAATTAATAAAGTAAATATTAAAATAAATTTAAAAAAATAAATAGTGGTGAAAATTTTATTTTAATAACTAACATATACAAGTATATAAATATTAGTGCATGTATATATATTACAAAACTTTATTAGAAATATTCTAATTAAATTTGAGAAGTAAAAGTTATAATTTTGTACTTTCCTATGCAAAAATAACTAAAGGGGCTAAAAAGTTGGTTGAGACAATTTAAAGACCTTGAAATACATGTGTAGATTAACTAGTGTAATATATAAAAATAAAGAACTAACAAATTGTTTATCCTATATAATATTATAGTGGGAGTTGAATCACCCACTCATTATATATAAGATATATTAGTAATCATATTATTATTTTTAATTAATTTTCTTATATCAGTTCGAGACTTGTCAACTCTAAATGTGATACTAGCCAGTGCATTAAGTCTCAAACGATAAAGTGATGAGTCAGAATTGTCTCTACACATATATTAAAATAGTCTAAGCTTGTTCACTATTAACAACAAGCGGCTTGATCTAATATAAGATTAGTATCATTATTTGGGTTTGGGGTTGAACTGGGCAAAAAAACATAAACTAAACTAGAATTCAATAAAAATTGAAATTTGTCAACAACAATAAAGGGGAACAGGCTCAGGTACAACTAGAACTAGCATGTATGAGCGAAGTCTCTTCCTTTTCACACAAATGACTGAAAATATAGGTTTATGATATCTATAAATTTGTGATAGTCAAGTTTTTATTGCATTAAAAGTTCTACGAGAACTCGTATAGCCAAGTCCAATTATGTGAACTTGTTTCATGCATTAAAATTAATGAAACATTTCATAAATCACATAAAATGAAATATGAAAACCTCTAATAAATGACAAATTGTATCCCCAGACCTCCCGGGATATGAGCCTAATGGTATTGCCGTATCATATAAATATTAAAAGAATCACTTAAAGAGATAAACCTAAGCTGGCTAAGCTTATACATAGGTGCACTACTCACAACTCATCATTGAAGAAGAAGCAGAATATTGTCTACCTCCCAATTGTTGGAGAGGAAATCAACTTAAAAAAGAAGAATATGGTTGCTGGAACTAAAACTAGGATTCCCCTTTTAATAATAGTCTTAAAAGAGAGTATTTATAGCTAAGAGGAAAGAAAACATTTTCTGCACAATTTAAGACTGTCAGATAAAAGAGAGTCCAAACAATTGTAAATAACACCAATTAATTAACCAAAAGTTACGTTTTCGAGTTCACTTTTTTCTTCTCCCAGAGCTAGTTGACCTCTATTTGATCCAAATCTAATTCATTCCTTGATATTTATCTAACCCATTTATGTAAGTGTAACCTAAAATAGCCTCCAATTAGCTTGATTTAGCCATATTTTGCTCAACCTGCTCTTCTAAAACCCATAATTATTTAACAACTTGAAAATAAGTATTTTAAGCTCAAATTGTTTCTGAACGAATCTAAATAATTAAATGTAACAAAAATTAACGGATATAAATTCAATCCATCAAGACTAATTAAACACATTTTAGACGGGTTATTTTTCAACTAAATTTTTTTAAACGAATTCTTTTCCAACTAGAAATTTATCATATATATTAAAATTCGAATTTAAAAATTGAAACCTAACTTAATTAATAATGATACTAATATTTATAAATATTTAAATATACAAATGAGTTTTGATTTTAAATTCTAGAAATTTCATGGAATCTTATACAGACAGACGTGGAAAAATAGTTGTATCTTACTGTTACTGAGTTCAATAACACCAAAGATTTAGCTACAAGTACAGCTAATTTGACCAAATAATGAATCTGACTGGCATCCACATTATTCTACCATCACCATTTATTCCTTTGTCTTACAACTTACACGCAAAAGCCAAACAAATGATGATCGCATGTGCAACTTATGATAATTTTACACCCCCAAGATTGGTAAAACTCAATGTTATCATAACCGTACCGGATGTCAAACTGGTGAAACTATTGATACGTGGTATAATCAGTTCAACCGGATTTTATCGGTATTTATACCGGATTATTATTTTTTCGGAAAAAATATTATTTAAAAAATAAATAAGCTTATAAATTCATCAAATACGAGTTTCAAATGTTTGATACTCAAAATAATTTCATGAAATATCCTAAAACTTCATCAATTTTGAATTTTAATTGATTTAAATTTTAAAATTTGGAAAATTTTGGTTTGAAACCGAACCAGAACCAAACCAAACTAGTTCAGTCTGGTTCAATTCAAACCAAATGTATATTGGTTTAATTTTGGTTTTTATAATTTTCTATGTTTATTTTTTTATTCGGTTCGGTTCGGTCCGAACCGAATCAAAAACCAAACATAGAAAATTATACAAACTGGTTTTTGATCGGTCGAACCAGTCGTCTTCGGTTTGTCAAACCGGTGATTTTAATCAAATCGACCGGACCCATGGCTGGTTCGCAGTAAAACCGGTCGAACCAGCCGGTCCTGGTTTTCACAACATTAAAACATGAAAGTTAAATTTCACCCTTATTTACATAATATAATATTTAAATTTGTACCAAGAAAAAAAACATTATTTCGTCTCATATATTAATTTGGCTTATTTAACTATTACTTCCTCTGTTCTTATTTGTATGATGCTCTGCGTGAATTACTACGACCAAAAATATATTAGATAAATTATATATGCATGACTAATTTATTTTTATTAATTTCTATTCAAAACTCTTACTAATATTTTCTCTAATTCTAATTATATGGCTTGTTTTATTAATATTAAACCAAGTCTCAATACATAAATCTAGAATATATATACTCATATTGATTATATTATTTTTCTTGCATAGAGCACTCATTTAAGACATACATATAAAATAGGGGTAAATATGTGATAAACTAACCAAAATATTATAAAAAAACATAAAACATGAATTATAAAATAATTTTTTAACAAAACTGAAACATTGATCATTAAAAAAAAAAAAAAAAGGATGGAGTATATAATGTAATATTCTAACGATTTTTGTGGCTTTCGTCATCTATGTTTGAATTTCACTGTTGTTGTTGGTTCACATCGGTGGAGCGGTATATAATCTTTGTGTAGATTTTGTATTAAGCAAGGAGCTAATTTGTTGAAAATCGCAGTATAAAGATTAATATGAATTCTTTTCCTACTTAGATTTGACAAACATTGATTCCACAGAACAGACTTAATGTCCTAAATTTAATGTTGAAACTTGACATTAACATGTAAATTGTAGAAAATTTAAAAAGCCAAGGGAGAAGATTAACGATTTTATTAAAAGGTTGAGGATTAAATCTAATTTCAGAGAATAATTAAAGGATAATTTGACCCAAAGTCTTAATCCATTTTACAGTTTAATACTTTTAAAACTTTTGTTCTTGACAATGGCTATGCAGGGTTTTTTTTTTTTTTTTTTTTTTTTGCTTAAAGGAAATCCTATTGGTACAAGTAAAGCAGAAGCATATTCCATGCCACTGGAATCTGAATCTGAATCTGAATCTTCTTGACTCCTTCCATTCCTAGACTTTGACAATGAGATTAATCAGCGCCGGATATGGTGGAATTCCAACCAAAATAAAAACAAATTTGATAGATTAGTCGAATCTTAATTATGTTCTATTTTTCAGCATGAAAATAATAAAAAATATATGCATCACTAGTTGTCCAGTTTTCAATATTATCTTTTAAATTAATGTCATTGCCCAATTAATTTCCGAAATAAATGTGATTTCGGGGAAATATTTACACTGAAAAGGCCTCATCATCAAAATATATATTGATGCCTCGTCAAAATTCAATGTCTTGTTCTTCATTAGGAAAATTATATATATAAAAAAAATTAATTTTTCTAGTAACTTAATTTCATTTTTAACCTTACTAATTGCTTATGTAGAATATGAATATTAGACTCCAACGGTTGTTAGTTGGAGCAGTAAAGAATTCTATTTTTTAAGCAAGGTTTTAGATTCCATAGTTCGAAAAAATAGCTATTAAGAGGATTTTACTTCTTTTAGTAGATCTATTTTGATTGGAATTTAAATTTAATTGGATGGCTTAAAAAAAAAATCTTGACACAAATAATGGATAATTTTGAGAAAAAAAATAAAGAATTATCCCCTCAAAACTATAGCCACTTTAACATTAATTTTCAAGTTTAAAATCATGGATAATGTTTTTTCTTTTTAATTCCAGATAATTATTTTTTTATTAATTAAGTTTGAAATGTGTTAGCTCAATAATTTAATTCATCAAAAACAGTGATGTAACATGGGTGGTTAATTCTCTAATTGCTAGTCATTTTCCTCCAAAATGAAAAATTAAAATGGATTCCGCCTGTTACGATGTTGACTTCCACTTTTACTTAGCTACGAGAGAGTTACAAATTTCGTAAATTCTATATCAAGTTTTCACAAAATATAGAAAAATTGAAGTGATTAGAATATGTATACTCATCTTATAGAAATACCAAGTTAGCATCTCTATTCTAATTAAGCAAAGCCACCTCATGAACTCTTCTCTCTTTTTTTTTTTTTTTTTTTTTTTTTTTAAAAAAAAAAAAAAAATCGGAGTACATTATATACTTAATTTTTCTTGGAGGATCAATGTTAAAAATTCACACTTTATTCCAATTTCTCTTAGTAAAAGAAAATTCAACCGATTGAAAACAAAAAATGCGAGAAATACAATAACTTCAATAATAAGTCCCACACGGGCCACCTCATGCGCTCTTATAATATTTTTTTCCATAATTTAGAAAAACCCCCTCATGTGGCTATATTACTTTTTTAGGGTATACTAAGAAACTTCAAACTTAAAAAAGAAAAAAAAAAAAAAAAACAAAAACAAATTGATCTATTTTTCCATAGAAAACTTTCAGAAAGCAAGGATTAATAATAGAAAAAGGAACCAAAAATAGAGGTAAATGATATGCAAAAAGTGGGGTTGGCGGACAAAATTCAATTTGCTAGTTATACACTCACTTTTTAAGGTTTGTACCAAAAGTGGCGCAACCTTTTTCTTTCCTTTTAGGAGGTATTTGGTTCAAACTTTGGAATCGGAATCGAAATGATACAGAATTGGAATGGGAATGGTACGGAATTGGAATCGAAATCATTATTTATTAATTCTGTTTGGTTTGATGTGGTATCGGAATGGACTCTCATTTATTTATTTTTTTCCTTTTACGTTAAATGAAATATAATATATTTTTAATATGATTTTATTTGAACAATCTTTTAGCAAATTAAAAAAATATGCTTATTAAAAAAATATGCTTATGACCATGATTTTCAGACCTAGACCGGTCATTAAACCAGTGAAGGGATGGATTCATGGATTTTCGATTAAACCGGAATAAACCAGAATCGAACCGTATTTAATAAATATATTAAAATATTAAAATATTTTTATTTTTATATTTATAATTTATGAAAATTTGAATATTTTTATTATAATTCTTTAAGTTTAAGCATTTCAAACACAATATACTAATTAAAAAGACCCAATTTATGAAATATAATTTTTATAGTTACAATTAAATTTTAATTTAATTTAAAAATACAAACTATATTTTATTTTAATTAAAAACACCTCAAAATAATAACTTAAATTTTATATTTAAATAATTTTTTTTTAAACATTCTGGTCGAACCGGAAAATCGCTCCGGTTCACGGTTTTCCGGTTCTACTGTCTGGTTGGATAAAAAATGACCGGTTATTGACCAAAGTGAAAACCAGATACAAACCGACCGGTCTGATCTTCGGTTCAGGTCGAATCCGGTCCGACCGATCGGCCCGGTCCGGTTTTCACAACTATGCTTATGACATAAAATACTATTAAAAATTCTATATGTAATAATAATACAATATAATGTTTATTTATTTTTCATAATTTGTATTATATAATATTTTTATGAACGTAATATTTAATAATAATTAACATAAAACGTCAAAGAATATATATATATATATATATATATATATATATATATATATATAATGAGTTTATCCGCATAAAAAAGCTTCATAGATTTATATAGGACTTTTTCAATCTGTATTGATAATAGATTGGAAGATTAATGAAATAAGAGCAATTCAAATTAATGGGCTAAAGAATCAATAATTAGAGCGGATTTGATGTAAAGTACTCCAAATAAAGAGAAAGCCACATAAATCTATGTTATACTGCAAAATTATCAACATGTGATAAAAACGTGGGAAAAATAAATTTAAAAAGAAAAAAAGAAAAACCTAACAAAAAAGGAAGTTATAAAAGATAGTGGGAGTGGAATCAAATTGATTGATGGGAGGGGGTGGGGGAATCATTGATTCCCATATAAAGGGGAATCACATTCCCATTACTAGTTTAAATTTAAACTAACAAATATCATTAAAGGGAATCAAGTATTCACATTCTTATTCCATGGTATAAACTTGCTATACGAAACACTCTATGTAAATAATATATATATATATATATATATATATATATATATATATATATATATATATATATTGATAAGACATGATGATCTTTCCAATATTAATTATCTTCAAATTATTACAACTGTTTAATTTAATCTAGTGCCTCGTGAGTTTTTAAAAAAATTAATATGAGAAAAAAAAATGAACCAATAATTATACAAAAAAAATTATTATTCAAGTACAGTTATCTCAAAAAATGTTTTCCTTCTATAAGATAATGTTATTCATTTATAAATTATGTCTATTTCAATTCTATTCTTTTGCGTAAAAATTTAGAATTACAAATGATTTTTTTAAAAGAAAAATTGAGGAGTTCAATTATCCTGGCAAAGTCTGGTCACAAATGGTGACAACTAGCTCGATAAAAGCCTAATGTTCACATAGCATTACGAACAAATACATTAGATTAGAGTTTAAATAGAGGAATTTTATTATTATTATTATTATTAATGATATCATTTTATGGAGACTAAATTAGACCAAATTGGGGGGACATATATGGACTAAAAACTGAAGTTTGAGAAATAATTTTACAAAAATGAATTTTGCCAAAATTCTAAAACTATTAATTTTAGGGAGTAGCATATATAAAAAAAAAACCATGAGGTTTTGCCAGTTTACAGATGAAGGGTTGTGTTTTAAAACAGTACAAAAGAATGACACATGGTTTAGCAATTTGAAAATCAAATTTTGCAAGTTTGTTGAGTACAATGAATTTTGGTGTCAAAGCTTAAAATTTTTCGGAAAGTGAATGTATTTTTATTAATTAATAATGCAAAAGAAAAAAAATCATAAAAAATTTAAAAATTACTGACAAATATAAAAAAAATATATACATATTACTTAATAACTTTACAACAAGATTTGAATATTTAGATATTTTTAGGAAAATTTTCTATTTCTTATCTTGATATGTAAATGGTCAAATCATATGTTACGCTTTTATAACATTTTGAAACACCGTTTTTGATCTGTAAAACGATAAAACCATAGGGTTTTTAGTTGTAATTTTTCCTTAATTTTAAATGTGAACAACGTGTATTGCCTATTTGGTTCTAGAAGTATGATTTGCTTGTAATTCGTTTATAAAAAGGTGTCTGCCTTATCTTCTTTTATTTTTTTATTTTCAAATTAACTTAATATACTTATATTCGATTTGATTTGCTTACCGGACCTTTACAGCTAGACAAGTTAGAGGCAGGATATGTTTTTTTTTTTTTTGGGGGAACATGTAACGACAATATTGGAGTTGTAGGTGATCTTCCTCTCATTTTATTTTATACTAAAATACTAGATTCATTGTTTCAAATTAAAGGAGTATTCTTTTGATGTACAATTAAAGAGTTATTGCCGTTTAAAAAAAAAAGTTATTTCCGTTTATAAAAAAAATTAAAGAGTTATTAATTCTTTTATAAAATCAAAGAAAAAAAATGCATCAAAAAGTTTTCAAAACTTTAATTGATTTTATAATTGGTCACACAACCAATTTTTCCAACATGTTAAATATATAAATTTTCATTTTTACAGTATACCTTCACACATGACATATTTGTCATACGTGAATAGGAATATATTTGTACTAACAGGTCACATAATCCTCGTGAAATATAGAGAATCTAAAGTTCATTAAAAGAATTTAAACTATACTTATGGATACGTATATTTTTATAAACATTATATCATATATTAATTAATAAATACCATAATTTACATAAAATAAATATGTCAAATTTAAAATTTATATTATTGAAAAAATGGATTACAAGAATAATTGTGAAATCTATAAAACTTACAAAGTTTGGTCGAGTTTTGAAAAAGAACAAAAAAACTGCTGAGTCCAAGAGAAAATGAGTTGTTAAATAGTAGAGAAGTCTGGAATGTTGTGAAATCTTGGACAGGTACACGTGGAAAGCATATCGGATATGACTGGGTTCCATATCACCTAATTTGTAGCTACAATTAATACTTTTTCTTTTTTGACTAAATTAATGGATATTAGTGTATTACTCACTACCACATCATTCTCTACCTTCACCATCAGCTGTTCTCTCTTTATCTTACAGCTCACAACTCATCTGATCTAAGTAACAGAACAATTTGTTGATCACGTGTCCGACTTTCGTGGTTTTTCTCCTGCCAAAGATTCTCAATTTTAAGTTATTTTTTTTTTATTAATATCCCAATAAACCTTCATTAGTTTTCTAATTCATGAAAAAAAAAAAATTTGAATTCGACATTCTCATCAAGTAATTTTTGTATCTGTGTAATTGTGCACCAAAATGCCAAGTTAACAATCCAGCACAAAATTGATTTGAGTTCATCAAACTTGCGTTTCATAATTTATCAGCACCGATTACATAGTTAATGATATCTTCATATTTCACTAAAAATAAAAAGACCTTTTTTTATTCAATTTTTATTTTTCAATTAAATTGAGTGGGACAATTTATTATCTTTAGCGACGTAATTGGTTCCATTGTGAAAAGCAATTTGTTCTTATCTTTGTGCTTATGTGGTACATTGGTCATATACTTCTAAATATGAACACAACAAAAACATGAGAAATTAAATAGCAAAACCGATATATACAAGAACTAATGGATTGTGGAAGTTGTTGTCCAATTACAAGCATCTACCCAATACCATTAATTTAGGTAGCATTTTGATATTTTCAAGAACATAGAAGTACTTAACATGAAACTAGGAAATCCTAATTTTAAATATGTTTACACACATTTTATTTTTTTGTTTTGCGTGGATTTCGCTTAGTTTCATAAATTGATCATAGCCGCATAGCACAATTGATCGTTTAGAAGATAGAAGCTTTTAGTCTTCTGCTCAATTCCTTCCTTAGGAGTTGCCTATCAAGGCTTGAAGCGGACAAAAGTCCTCTATTCTCCTCGGCTCTCCTTAATAGATACGGTATAACCATTTCTAAAGGACCAAACGGCATGTACTTGCTAACTTGAAATCCCGCATTTCTCAAGCCGAAAGAAAGTGCATCTGCCATTCCATACAATTGTGCAAATTCAAGCTTTTCATTCCCATTAATGCTCCCAATCCCCAATTCTCTCGCTTTCACCGCAGCCAATCTCCCTACATGAATTTCGATTACTTGATGAACCAAACCATAAGAACATATAACAAAACGAAAAGTCTTTCTGTTTTCCTTTTTACCTGATTCGACATTATGAGTAGCGAGAATGAGTCCGTTGGAGCCTTCCGCCATCTTTTCAAGCAAGAAAGAGGCACAATCATTGTAGCAAGCATGCGTATCTTGAATAGTGTTATGAATAGGAGACTGGTAGCCTAGAGAGGACGCCAATTTTCGTTCCATGGACATATAAGCACCGCGAACCAACTTGAAGCCCATTGGAATGCCCATCTTCTCAGCAGCTTTAGTAGCCAACAACACTCTCTCTTTAGCATCTTTTAAGTAAGCCTGAATGGTGCCATAAATGATAGGATTGTCATCCTTGTTGTACAATACAGCCGACGAATAAGTCAAGTAATCAATGGCAGGTTGAACTGCAGTATGCTCTGCATCTACTACTAATGGAACATTGGCTTCAATACATTTTTCACATAGTTTTTGTAATCTGAGTTGGGCCAGTTGGAGCTCTAGCTCTTCTTCTTGGGTTAATGGCTCTGGCTTTTTAAGTGTGTGATATAAAGGGCTTGAATCTGAAAAAACTGGCAAAGAATTTAGTTTCCATGGAAGATTAAAAGAAGGATCCTTCTTTTCCCATCTTAATAAATCACTAATTCTCTCCAGCAATTTCAGAGGGCAAATTGCTGTAACCTTTGCTACAACAAAGCTCACCTGGAATAATCAAACAAAAAAAATATGGTCAAAATTTAATAATTAAAATCAATAATGTTAATTTTGTTTCTGATATTGGTTTGGGTTTTAATTGGAAATAAGATAAAGTTGGAAATGAATCTTAAAAGAATCTTAGAAATGGTAGGGTCTACAAGTTAATTAATTTAATGGTTTTACATCAATTCCGGCTATCCTTACTCTAGGATTCCAAAGCCGAAAAAATAGGAAACAAATATTAAAATAAACAATTTATTTTTAATTAAACTATTTAAAAATAAAACAAAATCAATCTTAGTCTGGTGAATTAGCTGTCAATAAAGATTTTACTGAAACAGAAAAAAAAAAAGAGGATTAACACAAAAGATTATTAATTAATTAACAAATTAAATCTGTGCGAAATTAATTAACGAAACGAAGAATAATAAGAACGGAAAATCTTACAGATGACGGAGGGTAAGATTTTGCGGCTTCGATAGTATCCAAAAAGGCGAGGAAATTGAGATCGCAGCCATCATTTTTAGTTGAAAATTCAACAGCGAAATCAAGCATTCCTCTCATACCAGATTCATTAAGTCTCTGAACATACTTCTTAACCTCATCAGTATCTTCGCCGGCGACGAAATGTTCATAAAAGGTATGCCGAATCAACCGCAAAATCGCATGGCGGATAACCCCGTCGGACTCCTGCATGAAATTCGATCTCATAATCCAAATCCCTAAATCGACGACGGAATCAATCGCCGCCAATTGGAGAATGAGAGACGCATGAATCAGTTTCTTAGTAGGGAGGGTGGAGAAGAGCTTTTGATGATCGTTCAAATCGAGAATACAATTGGAAGAAGAAGGAGGCGGATGGAGCGTAGGTTTATGATGATGATCCGTTAAATTTAGGGAAGCAGGGATGGCGGAGATGGCGGAGGAGGAAGCGGTGGAGGAAATGGGGGAATCGGTCAAATCGAGGACATAAGAGGAAGAAGAAAACGGGGACGAGTTTGTGTCGACAGAGGGAAGAGACGGAGGGGTTTGAACAGGTTTATGATCTGTTAAGTTGAGGGAAGGGATGGTGGAGATGGGAGAGGTGGCAGAGGCGGAGGAGGAGGCGAATGATCGGAGGCTACGATGAAGCAAGGTTGATTGAAGGAATTTGGATGCCATCAAATGGCGGAGACAGAATCTTTTAGAACAAAAAGAAAAAAAAAAAGAAAAAGAATCTGATTTGTTAAAACAAATGAAACAAGAGTTGGAGTAAATTATAAAGGGGAGAATAAGTATATTTATAGAAAATTGACAGGCAGGTAATTTTATTTTTAATAAATTAGTTTTGACAGAGTTGTGAAACAGTAAAAAAACTGGATAAGATTTGCTGTGGTTGGCTATACATGTTTTTTCTTGAGCTAGCAGAAGATATAAAACGGCTGAAACAAAGAGTAGACTTGTCAACGGATCGGTTAATATCCATTTACCCTTCCAATTGTCTAGGAGATTCTGGTTTAGATACTCTATATTTAATTTAAAGGAAACAATTTCATGACATTCCTATTTTCTATTTTGCTATTAATTAAAGTCTTTGATTTTACGATTTAACCTATTATAAACTGTAACCATCAAACTTTTTGAAAACACAACATTTCATTGAAATATAGGATTATTGCTTTTCTCAAAGTTAATTTGTAACTAACAGTTTATATCCCTCTTGAGAAACAGCTGCCTTAATTACTCAAGGAAGGGACTATTCAACCTTATCTTCCTAACAATTTTGTTGCGCAATTTTATTTATTTATCTAAATCGAATAATTCTAAAAAAAAAAAAAGTGGAATAATAATTACTATTATTAGTTTTTTCTTTTGGGTCATTCACTTGATTTCCATAACTAGTTAATTACTTTCCTTTTTTTTTTTAGAAGTTAATTACTTGTTATTTGTTTTCAAATATTAATTTGATTAATTTCCTTCTAAATATTATTTGATATTGATTCTCGTTTTATTAGTCATTTCATTTGTGAGATAAGATTTTGGGAATCAGTCATTTGTGAGGTAAGATTCTAGATTCTCAATATGATTCTATAACCGTTATTATTATTTTTTTCATGTGTTTAAATGTCGATATATATTGTCACTAAGATTTATTTAAGACCAATAATCACTTTTAAATTTTACATATATATTTAATTTATATGCCTTTTTAATAATTAAATATTCGCACTTCTATTTTTTAATCTTTTTTTTTTAATTAATATATGAATTACTTTTAGAAGAATATTTTAAGAGAAACAAATTAAGTAATAAATCAAAAGAAAGAAAAGGAAAGAAACAAAAATGATTGACGTGTTAAATAAGACAAATATGACCAGCCTTTTAATGAGATTCATCAAATCATCATTATTGACATGATTTTTTTAGAACGTGATGTTTAAATTACTAGAAATCAAACTCTTAATTAGTAGTTTATTAGTTTTGTTTGGTTTTTAGTCAAATTTAAGAATTTATTCTTAGAAAAAATAAAAGAACTATCAGAAACAGAAAAACAAATTGATAACTGTTATTGTATCCCAAAGTTAGTGAATGATTGTCCACCGCATCTAAAAAGAATACCACTATTTATAAAAAAAAAAAAAAAATTGTCAATTTTAATTAAAACATCATCAATATTGTACTGCCATACATATTTCTGTAAATAATTATGAAAATTTTATTATTACACCAAATTTTAATTAATTTGCAATGGAATATCAACTAAAATGTCTGTTGCAATTTTTATTTTCACCTAAATATCTATTTAATTAACATTATTTCTTTTATTCACTTCCAAATATTTACTCTGATTAATAGGAGTAATCAGTAACATCATTTCCAGCTAATAGAAAGCAAAAGTGAAGATAAATTAGCTTGTGCACAAATTTCCTTGGTGATAAGGTTGTCCTAACTGTACGTCAACATGTTGACATTTTCTAATTCGCAATTTGAGTTTTCTTTTTCCGTATATTTAATTATTATCACCTTGCACAATCATCGTCTAGTCATAATTGTTATAAAAAAAGTTAATTATTATCAATAATCTTATCATCTATCGTTATATTGTTATTAAGAAAATATAAAAATATGACAACGAGGAAAGCTTCCTGATGAGGATCATTTCAAGTGGTGGTCGTAAGTAAATTCATTTCAAAGTAATCGATTTTAGAAAAGAAAAAAAGGATAATTCTAAAAATTTCTAACAGAAAAAAAAAAAAAAAAAAACTGAAATAAAAATTTATTCCAATGAATGTTAAATTAATAGATGTTAATCATATATAAGTCACTTAGCCACGAATAGATGTCATAGATGCTAATAATTTGCAAATAATTATTAAGTGGAAATTTTTATAGACAATGCTTAATCGATATTAAGGTGAATCAATAGTATTATAAGTAACAATTGTCCTATTGATTTAGTTTATGAATGTGGATTAATTATGAGTATCATACAATTTAGGGATAAGTATAAAAATAAACTATGTGGTTAACTATTTGTAAAATGGTATCTATGGTTTAAATTTTTATAAAATATGACATGTGGTTTCACTATATTAACAAAAATAGTTTATTATCTAGTACACTCCCTAAAAAATTACTTATATTTCGAATTTTTATCTTCAATTTTATATGTTGTTTAATTAAAATATAACGGACCATAGTGTCAAAACTTAGAATTTTTCTTGAAGTGCTTATATTTTAGTAATTCGTCATGTAAAAAAATAAAAAAATTCATAAAAAATTGAAAAATGGCTAAAAATTTTCAAATCTTTAAAACTTGGTAGAACTTTATTTAATAATGTGCATAAATTATTAGGATGCTAAATAGTAGAAAATATTGAGTTTTGTATGAAGATTAGGTAAAGAGCCTAAAGTTTACACCGTTAACATGATTTCTATGCGAAACTTAATTTTTTTTACTATTCATGATTTAACAACATGCTACAAAGTTCTAAAACTTTTTGGGGTTTTTTCTATTTTTTATAATTTTTTTCTCTTTTTCTCATTATTAATTAAAAAAAAAAATATATGCACTTTTCAAAAATTTATGAACTTTATCACTAAAGTTTATTATGTTTTAGTGAACCAACATGCGAAATTTCAGATGAAAATTCGAAGGATAAATGAGTTTTTTAGGGAAGGTATTGAATAATAGACTATTTTTGTTATCATTGTAAAACCACATGTCTCATTTTACTTTTTTAAGGTATACTAAGAAACTTCAAACTTAAAAAAGAAAAAAAAAAAAAAAAAAAACAAATTGATCTATTTTTCCATAGAAAACTTTCAAAAAGCAAGGATTAATAATAGAAAAAGGAACCAAAAATAGAGGTAAATGATATGCAAAAAGTGGGGTTGGCGGACAAAATTCAATTTGCTAGTTATACACTCACTTTTTAAGGTTTGTACCAAAAGTAGAGCAGTCTTTTTTTCTTTCCTTTTAGAAGGTATTTAGTTCAAACTTTGGAATCGGAATCGGAATGATACAGAATTGAAATGGGAATGATACAGAATTGGAATCGGAATCATTATTTATTAATTCTGTTTGGTTTGGTGTGGTATCGGAATGAACTCTCATTTATTTATTTTTTTCCTTTTACGTTAAATGAAATATAATATATTTTTAATATGATTTTATTTGAACAATCTTTTAGCAAATTAAAAAAATATGCTTATTAAAAAAATATGCTTATGATCATGATTTTCAGATCCGGACCGGTCATCAAACCGGTGAAGGGATGGATTCATGGATTTTGGATTAAACCGGAATAAACCAGAATCGAACCGGATTTAATAAATATATTAAAATATTTTTATTTTTATTTTTATAATTTATGAAAATTTGAATATTTTTATTATAATTCTTTAAGTTTAAGCATTTCAAACACAATATACTAATTAAAAAAACCCAATTTATGAAATATAATTTTTATAGTTACAATTAAATTTCAATTTAATTTAAAATAATTTAAAAATATATAATTACAAGAAAAAAAAATAAAAAAATAAAAAAAATAAAATGTAAAAAATTGAAAAACCAAGGTAGGTTAGGGGGAAGACATATGATATGGGATGTGTAACATTGCTTTTTCTTTTTTTTTTTTTCTTTTTTTTTCCCAACAAAGAAAAGGTAGAAAACAAGACCAAAAAAATAAAAAATAAAAAAAATTGTAGCAGGATTATAATATTGTCGTTAAAATATAATTCCAAAAAGATATTATTAAATTTGTTTGGTAGGATGAAAAGATATTAAGATAATAATGAAAAACGAGGCAACCCATATGATATCATATATAAACATATCCTGCCGCTAAGTTGTCTGGGCGTAAAGCTACCAAATTTAGAATTGTGAAGATTGTTTAAAATAAAATTACACTCTTTTATGGTTATAAGCAAACAATACAGCTGGAATCATGAAATTTCAATCAAAACTGACTATACACATTAAATTAAATTATGGGTTTAAACTTTGGGTGTCCAAGCTGCAGTTGTCACTGTTATGATTTAAACAATGTGACTATAATTAGGATAACTATAACAATGTGGGTAGTATCAAGATGGGATGGTCTCTTAGAAAGTCATCATATTGCACCCCTCAAGTATACAAGTCCCTAAATCGTTTCTTAATCAATTTGACCCACCCAAGCCCATATTCAAAGAGCGGGGTTTGGATATGCTAAATTTTCAATCGACTCGGCTTGGTCCAAGCCCGAACAAACCCAAGTTTATATGATTTGGGCTTAGATTCTTATAAATAAAATCCCGGCGTAGCTTTTGATATGTATTATATTATTACAAAATACTAAAATTAAAACTATAAAATTAAATTATTCATATATATTTCATATTTTTTTTTTTAACTTAGTTTATTTCCGTCATGTTTGTTGTTATGAATTTCATGTCCATCATTTTGTACATATATATTCAACTTGATATTCTTTTATATACATTTACATATTATTTATTGTTATTACGAATAAAAATTATAATAGAAATTAGCGAGTAGATCAAAACTAGATTGGAAACTAATTTTAAAGCTGGAGTCCAACCCGAGCATAAAACCATAAAAAATTAGGCATGTTGGCTAGACTTGGGCTCACATGTTTAATGTAGCCCCAACCTCAGGCTAGTGCAACCCACTCGATGAATAGATCTTTCACTTATAATTTATATTGTAGGAAATTTTTCTTAACGTGATATGTAAAAATAAATAACCTAATAAATTAAATAGTTATAATTATATTATATATCAGTTAATTTTATAAATAAAATAAAATTTGCTTAAAATATTTACATACTGTGGGAAAATGGACCTATAGGCTATTATATTTTTTCCACATGCTTTGCCAAAGTTCAAGCTGCCTACTACCTTGTTATTATTTTTAGAACCAAATAGCAGCTATTAGAATTCAAATTTACCAGATGATATATGCTAACAAAACAAGCTAACTAAATTATAATTAATGAACAAATTTATAAACTTTTGCAGTACTAGTAAATTCAGTGAATGAATATATGTTAAATTAAGGGGTTGTTTGAGAACCCAATTCAACACTTCAACTTAATGTATAAATGCACATGAATAACTCTTGATTTATTTTCCTCTTGTTCCTTTTTCTCTGTGTTCTCTTATTGAAATTTAAACATATAAATCCTTTTAGAACAAATTCATGCAAAACGGACTTAACAATGAACAATCCGAACTTATCACGGCTTGCTAAATGCTTCAACCATGCTGAGCAATACCACAGTCAAAATCTATCATTTTTCATACACATTATTTTTGGCTGCTGCATAAGATATCAGCAAACAATTAAAGCATATACATATTTTTTGCATCCGACCAAAAAATATTATAAACAAATGAAAAGATTCACTTCACCTTTGCCGGCAAATTTTATATTGCAAATTATTCATGTTTATCTTAGCGTACAAATAAAGCTGGAGAAAACAGAAAACCAATTTACGTGAGGACATTATCCATTTTTTATGCGATAAGAGAAGCTTATTTCACTTTCTTGAATTGAATAAGTAATCAAGATTTAACTTCAATCATTGATGAACATTTTGTTTGCATTATTTTCCTGAAGCATGTGTGGAAATTAGAGGCAGGAATTCCCCCTCAAAAAATAAATAAAAAGAGATTAAAGTTTACTCTCACCCCTGCATCCTTATTTCTCTTTCAAACTGTACTGAAATGCCTTTTTCGTTTATGTTCGCCACAGAAAATCACTTGGCACATATTGTATAAAACCAAATAATTCAAAATCCAAATGATTTGACAACATAGAAGATAATAATGAAGTCCTCTAATCCATTTACAATACTCTTTGTACTGCATAAGAAACGAAAACTGAAACCTAGAATCAAGCCTACAATTTGGTGATATAATGATATATTATATATTACGGTAGTTACTTCTTGAATGGAACTCAAAACAGTTCATCAAATCCTATAAGAAATCATTGAAATTAGCCTGGTTTTCAAGAAAGCAGGAAATTTAACTAAGCATTTACACATTGCCTATATCCCATTCAGTTTGTTATCTCATTCTACCAGTTCAAAAATGATTGCTAAACTGATGTTTTTGTTGGCCAGCATACTAGAGCTACCAGCATATCCAGAATGACAATAGAATTCACGTCAAAGAAGAGAAACAATGAACGGATTACAATTCCCATCATACACTACCTCTGCTGAATGGTATAGATAGATAGATTTACTAAAGTAATGAATCAGCCAAAACGAAATAACAGTTGATACGAGGCAAAAATCAACTAAGCCAATCAACTGAATCACAATTAGCAATCCTAAAATTGATATGTGGATTCAAATACAGACAATCTCCACTCACATCAAAGCTTCAGTAAAAAAAAAATAAAAAATCCTGTATTCACCAACAAGGTAGCTCAAATCAATGGAGACTAACAGAATGGCTTTTTGATGGAAAATACTTCTTCAATAGAATACAAGATTCTTGTCAGAAAACCTGCATATTACTCTCTATAGGTAGCAGCAGCAGAATACACTCCATCTGAATCAAATAGTATCACAACTTGTGCTGGCTTGTGTGTCTCCTCTTCTCCGATATGTGTACTATTAAACAACCTAATTTAAGGATCATAATTATATATAAAATTATCTGCATCACTGAGACGGAGCAGGAGCACTAACACTACCACCTAAACCCATCTTCTGCCCCAACAGTGTCAGCTGGTCGACGAACTCCGCTCCCGTGAGCATTTCTGTTGTTCCGTATATAATATGTTTAACTGGTTGCTGGCGCTGTGCAAGCTCTTGTAAGCTGCCATACTCTACATAATTACCACCACCAATCATGAATGCAATAGCTTCTTTGAATGGCCCTTTGAGATGGCTGCTACCTGCCCCTGATTTTGGAGCACGGGGATCAAACATAAGGTATGAATCAACTTCAGGATTAGGTCTCCCCTCCATCAATGCTTCAATGGTCCTTGTCAATGCTAACTGGCTATCACTAGATAATAAATTCTTCACACCAGCGGTGACAGCACTAAAGCCATAAAGCTTTCCAGCCCAATCAACAATGTTATTTCTGCTTGCAGAATTTGCTGATGCCAATGAAACATTTAGGGACTTCATTTTCTTCACATACTGGAATGCACAAGTATCAACCTGAGACTCCTTAAGAGCCGCTTCCACTGCTTCAACTTCTGACTGGTTAAGGGTTTCACAAGATATAAGGTAAATGATTGCAAATCTCAACTTATCCATCTTGGATCCTTTCCCTCTAAGCACTCCCAATAATTCATTCCGATCAATCCCTCCTCTTACAATCATGTCAGTTTCCTTTTTGGCATAGGAATCAAGTGACCTCTCCTTGATCTCACCCAATAACACAGTTGCAATGTTCGTGTGCTTATCAATCACCTGCTTTCGCTCTGTCAACTCAGGAAGGGAATTCACTGCATTCATCAAATGTTTTGTATTCCCAATCATGTCCGTGCCATCAAATTCTGCCCCATCTGTTCCTCCAGTCCTTCTATTCACCTCATCAACATCCTTCTTATACTTATTCAATTGGGTCTCAATTTCCACAGCAACTTCAGGAAATTCCAGAGATCCATTTGCAACCCAAAATGGATCAGAACTATCCAACTCAAATGACTTCATCCCACCCTTTTCTCCTTGCACACTCAGCCTATTCAGCCTCAATCCAAGCACATCATGAACAAGAGGGCGATACCTGAAATCATGCTGTATCCCTACAGCCAATTCAAAATTCCTATCAAATATGCACAGAAGTGGCCTCTGAAATGAGCTCATAAAACCTCCACCTTCTGAAAACAAGTTGTTCTTTGATAATAAATGATCCCTCAACCTCTGATCCAATGCTGATGCCACCATCTCTGCTGGCCCTCCACGCGGACACCTAATAACCGGAACAACTGCCAACGTAGCAAGCACACAGAACAAACCACTAACAATCTTCTCAACGATATCCTCAATTTCCCTATCTCCAGCAGAGGGATCATTCAATTGAACATAGCTAGACTTCTGTGCCAAGGAAAATAAGTTATCCTCCAAAGTTACAAACTCCAAATACTGATCATGAACCTTAGAAATCCTTTCAATTGATTCCGAATTCAAGGTCCCAGATGCAAGATCTTCAAGAAGCGGACGAGGAATTGAAGACGAAAAATTTAGGTGGAGAGAATCATACAAGGAGCGTGAAGCATCAGCAATAATTCGCTGAATATTGGTTTGACTAGGTTGAACAAAGTAGACAGCAGGAACATCATGGACGGGTTTCCGGTCCTTGTCTATGAGGAAATAGAGGGTAACCCCATGCTTGCGAAGATCCTTAACATGGATCAACGGGGATAAGATATTCTGGCAAAACTTATCATAAATCAAGATCTTGTAGACTTCTTCATTAGCAGTACCAGTAGCGTTTACAGGTTGATTCAGGTTTAGCATCCGGATTATACATTCTGAATCCAAAATTATAGATCAAGCTCAATAAACATACATAAACAGCTACAATCTCTATCCTAAATCACATAATTAGAGTTCTTCCACCCATTACAGTATACAAAGAAGAAGGATCGAAATTCCTATAGTATATTCATAAAATTAGAGAATGTAAATGCAATAAGGTAACAAACAATAATACAATAAGAGATGAAATTCAACAATTGCAGCAGAAAAAGAGATATAGAGGAAAAGAGGAAATATTTACCGGTTTGTTTCTGACGGAGATTGAGAGCCATGTTGGTGAAATCTCTGATATTCCGGAAAAGGAAAACGAAGCGGAGTCTCTGAAATTTCAATCTCCGATCTCTAAGGTCGCTGTAAATCCCGTTCGATTTGGTGGAGTTGAGAATAGATGGAGATCGATTGGAGAGGTGGTGTAAAACGGTGTCGGTGTAGCGGAATGAGAGATCATGGGCCTTCTTAGTAGCCCATGGACGTTCCCTATATCAGGCACCACTTACACGAAATTGATATCATGGGCCTTCTTAGTGGAGACATGGTATTTAAGGTTATAGGTTCAACCGAAATTGAATTGGGATTAAACCGAATTTAAAAATATATATTAAGATAATAATAATATATTTATGATTTTTAAATTTATGGCATTAAAATTTTAATTTTTTCTACTTTATGGAACTAAGAATTTAAACAAAATATTATACAGCTATAAAACAAAATATTTTAAGAGAGATTTAATTCTATGGGGTCACTGTTTTGATCTCACTGACTGTTCTTGTTGACCGATTTTTAATCACATAGAACTGGATGAAAACCGATCAGATTAACTCCGGTTCCAATTGAATGCCATGGAAGCAATGAAAACTATTCTATAATGCAATGGTAGGTTTAATTAATTTCTAAATTTGTGCCTAATTTTATTTGATCAATTTATGCTTTAGTGTCATAAAGTATTTCAGTTTCATTAGTTTTGGATCCACAATCATATACATACATACAACCTTGGTTATGTATGATTTATCTAAATTTTTATCAAATTAAGATCGCTCATGCTCGATCAATTATATGCATTAAAATTAGTTTGTTTATTTGGATCTTTATATATATATATATATATATATATATATATTAAAGAGATTGGTTATTGAACCATGGCTTCTCTCCCAATCAAGCTACACACAGGGTAGCTGAACCGGAACAAGGGTGCAGAACTGCGGTAGAATCAGCCCCCAATCCAACAAGGTAATCATTTGTGTCTCAATTCAAATTTAATTATTTCTTGTGGATAGTACCTGTGTCATATCAATCTTATCTATATATAGTCCCTAACTGAAAAAATTAATATAACATCTTCACCGCAGATGGGTTAATTGCGTGCCACCGAAGAATTATTTTTTATGATGGAAACTCTAATTTGTGATGCTCATATTTGGGTTCATTTGATAGAAATAGTGACACCATGTATTGCAGTATCATCTAGACCGTCTCATTACAATGGTAGGTTTAGTTAATTTGTCACTATGTGCCTAACTTTGTTTGATAAATTTATGCTTTAATGTACCAATTCGGCATGTTCTAAGGTGAAAATGGGAAGAATTGAGAATTCAATACTTGAACTCTTCAAAATCTATATTTATATATATAAAAAAAAGGTCATGCTTTACATATTGTTTGGTTGGGACGTTATTAATGTATGTTATAATATTGCTCCCCGCCAAGTATAGATAAGAATGATAATAGATACGGTACCTGCAGGTAATGGAACTATCCGTCCCATTCATGTTTAAAAAAATAACTAACCGTCTCGTTCCATTAGCCGTGGATATTGACCAACTAAATTCAATTCCCATCCCACCACAGGTAACGAGCACCCATTAATTACCCGTTCTGCGAAATTTAATAATCTTTTACTAATAATAATAATGTAATATATTAATAACTTTTTATCAATAATAGTTTAACGATATTCAAATATAGTGGATAAATATAATTACATACATAAGTTATATATCTATAAATCAAAGTTGTCTTAGTATTTAAGAGATCAAGAGGTGCTGGTTTGAATCTCATCACCAATCTACAAAAATAGTTATAATATTTTGTGTGTCAACAAGATGGGTTCGGGTAGCGTGTACTCGGGGGGTAATACAATTCCTGTTCCAAATCCATGATTTGTTTATTAACAGGACGGGTTCTGGTAGCGGATACTCTGGGGATAATCCCATTTATGTCCCAAACCATGATGGGTAGTGAATTAAATATCATTTTCGTCTCGTTTCCTTTTATACCATGTTCGGTTAGTCCCATTTGGATTGGTACTTAGGGGGCGTTTGGGAGGGCGGTTTCCACTGGGGAAAGGAGCTTTTGCGTTTAAAAAGCCAGGAAAGCTCATGTTTATGTGTTTGGTAAGCTGGCTTTGAGGGAAAGGAAAAAACACGGAAAGGAGAAAACGTTCCTTTCCTGCAAAGCTGAGAATCCAAGCTTTTAGAGGAAAGCTCATGTTATCCAGCAGTTAAACGTGATCTAAACGCGATCAAAGCCAATCTCTCTGCAATCAAGGGCCAAAGGGAGGCGATTTGTATCCATCAGGTTCGTTACCTTTTTTTTCATCCCTCTTCCAATTTTGCTTCAACTTTGATCCTTTTCCACTCCCCTTTCCGTTACATCTGCTGCAGAATTTGATTTTGTTATCTGGATTTTATTTTTCTTTTTTTGTTCAAGTTGGATATGTTTCCGGTTATGGTGAAGTCTAGATTTCTCATCTGGGTTTCAGCAATTTCTCATCTGGGTTATGGTGAAGTCTAGATTTCTCATCTGGTTATGGTGAAGTCTAGATTTCTCATCTTTGCTCCATTTGTTTTGACCTTTGCAGAAGATTCCAGCCATAAACACAATAACAGTCCGAGGAACTGACTATACTTATTAGGGACAAGCAAGTGGATGAAAATCTCAGGTATATTGGTTCATACTCCTTCGCTTTATTTTATTTTCTTTCACATTCTAATCTTTGTTGGGATTCATATTCATGTTTCATTTAGTTGTTAAGAGACCTACGAGACAGATAGTAACAATGGAAAAACATTGGCTGGTATTACTTGTGATTTTTGAGCCAGTTCTCTTAAATATTGAAGGAACTGCAGTTTTAGGAAAGGCAAACAAGCAATATTATTGGGACTGAGGAGTAACAAACCTTTTCCACTTCGAATTTTGTCAAAACTTAATTTTAGAGTGAGCTGGTATCCTTCTCTTGCAGGTTCAACAATTTCGACAGCATTGAAACATACTTCCTTGTCAAAACTTAATATTTTGGTACTCATCTCTTTTGCTTATATCTGTTTTTCTTTTTCGTTTTGCTGCTCGGTTTGCTTCTTTTGACAAAATTAGCTGATCATTCAAAACAGTTGTTGGATGCTGTTATTTTTTTTTATGATGACTAACAATCCTGTGAAATTTTGGTCCTGTGTGTGTTTGACCTTAGGTAATCTTAGGTAATATGATAGATTAATTTGATGGTCATGCATCTAACTTAACTGTACTTTCAATTCAATCATAGCAATTTGATTTCTATTTCCTTTTTGAAAGGAATTAAATTACTTGAACTGAGATTATGCTCTTATCTGAAGATTACATGACATATATGTCTCAAATTTGTAAGATTGCAATACCTTCACCTTCTTAAACTTCACAACATGGACTGTATTGCTTCAGAGAACTGTTTCACTTAACAAATATAGCAACTAAATCAACTGAGGAACTTGAAAATTGTACAATTTGTTTTTGCAGTTTACTACTGTCATTGATGATGGCAATCGCTTACTATTTAATTGATGATCATAATTTTGCTTACTTGAATGGAGGCTTCAGTTTTCTTGTACCCTTGATTATCACTTGCATTGATCCTTTACTGTTTACTAATGCATCAGAGAATAAAACTAGCTTTTATTCCTTAGTGACTGTGTATTGACTTATTTGTAGCATAGACAATTACTCAACTTAAAAAGTCATTGATCGCCAGCAGGCAACAACCAACCGGAGAAGCCATTAGCTAATTTCAAATATGCATCAATTCTAATTCAATGATGTGAAAATAAATAAGTTTTATGTACTTTAGTCTTCATTTTTAACTAATTGGAGTTGAAGTTCTTGTTTATTGGAGTTCAAGTGTAGGTACTGCTTTCTAGAAATTGAAATACAACATTTGCAGTGGGAGCTCCAGCAGTACTACCACGCTCATTCCTAAGTCTTCAGGTAAATGAATTTGCATAACTGTGTTTGATACTGAGTGTTGCATATGAATTGGAGATACTTGGGCTTGGCTTCTCTTGATAATGCCAACTATGTTATAGGCTTTGAAAACATAACTTTAGTTGGTTGTTCTTCTTAATTAATACAAGAAACTGAAATGATGAATGTTACAGTTGCTATCTTGAATTTTATTTGTTTCAAATTTTACACTTTACATGTGTCAGTTTTGTTAATTATACAACAATGGAAGCAACTAATTAATCTAGCAGTTAATGACATGGTATGCCGAATCATTTATGAATATTTCAGATTTATATACCCTAAATTCTTTCTTTCATGATGCCCTTATGAATGGGAGTGCATATGTGTGTGACCTGTGCAGTGGCTTATATGTTTGGTGACTATTCAGCTATACATAGACCTGAATTGGCCATTGGTTGCAGAAGCCATTTTTAGCTCCTTACAGAAGCTGTCCATTGATTGCGGTCCTTTTATACAGGCTGTGAAGGATTACATTCACAACCTATCAAAGCTCACTTCAATTAAGGGGTCTATGCATAATCGCCCCTCCTCTCAGCAACTTATCAGTCTTTGCGAAAATGGGTAAGCTTGATTCAACAACATTTCTCACCTTGAAGCTGCTAGTGCTGCATTTGAAGCTGCAAAGGCTTGGCTTGAAAAATGATGTATTAAACTAATTAGAAGTGTAGATTTAGGATTAACTTTTTTGTGATATAATAGCTCCTGAAGTTGGTATATACAAGTTAGTTGACAATCACGTATGTAGAAAATGATAATATAAATTTATGTAATAATGCTAACTCTAATTAGAGTGTTTTTACTCTTTATGATATTATTAAAAAAATGTGCTTAATCTCTGAGACTTTGTTCCTGCTGCAAATAATCATTCCTCTCAAGAGTTGCATCTCAGACTGAGTCCCACGTCATTTGGCATTTTACAAACTTATAGTGAAGAGGAAATAGTTCTCTCTCCATAAGTGAAATGCATTTGACGTTTGTTTTAATAAAATTATTATGCTTGGATTTGAGTAAAAAAAACCAACCGGAAAGCTGATGTGGCGATTCAATTCGTCGTCCACATTATCCGTATGACAGCGTAAATAAAAATTAATATAGGTAATAATATACAAAAATAAAATAATTATTAATAGCTAATAATATACAAATAAATAAATAAAATAATTTTTTTTATTTAATTTGTGTGACACAAATTATTAATTTCTAATATTATTTAATTAATTTAATTAAGTAAAAATTAATTTATATCATTTATGTCACTTTATATCATTTTATATATTAACAGCACTTTCATAAGCAGTTTTACCAAACACTACACAAACTGCTTTTAAGAATAAAGCTATTTCTATAAAAATATTACCAAACACTTATCAGCTTTCCCAAACAGCACTTTCCCTAACAGCTCTTTCCCTGACAGCCCTTTCCCTGACAGTCCTTTCCTTGACAGCCCTACCAAACTGGCCCTTAGTACCTCCAAAACCCCGTACCTATTGCTATCCTAAGGACAGATTTGAGACAAAACCAAGCCCTGCTAATGCATGGAACAAGGTGATCATTTGTGTCATTAATTTAAAATTAATTATCTCTTGGCGTTAGAATTCATGTTGGATTAATTACTCCCATTGTTCTTAAAATTGGAAAAAACCATGATAAATATGCCACAACATGGGCTGCCGTTCGGTTTCATGTAAGTAGCCTTCAATCTAATTTCTTATTCTCCTGACCGCCCCTCCTTGCTAGTGACCATACCAATAACAATATCCCTCCTGCATCTCCTCTTTTTTTTCTTTCAGTGAAGCTAAAGACGTACGCTTCTTCTTTTTATCTTTGTTTTTTTTTTTTTTTCTTTTTCTGCTCATTGGTTTCTCCACACTTTAATTTTGTTCTTCTTTCCGTCTCACATATTTTCTGTCCTGTTTTTGTGAAATCGATTTTCTCTTTATTTTGTTTTTGCTTCAATAAAGAGATTTTCGTTTGTCAATGTGTTCATTTTGTTTTGGATCGAGTTCCTGTACTCATGTTATTGTGTTTTGTGCTATTACGTGTCTTCTATGGCCCTCGATTATTCCTTTTTCCTTTATGTATATATCTGTTGTGTTTTTTCTGTTGTGCTTCTTTCAATTTGGGTTTTCTTTCTGACATAAATACGCTAGTGATAGACTGTAGAGGTGGCACTGTCTCTACTTTGGATACAGTTAAGCATGTGGGTGCCCAGACATGTTATCATTCTTGATCAATCCCCTCATTGACATGCGAAGGTCAAGGAGAAGAAGCCTTTAGAGAAGTGTATTATCATTCAAAGTTATGCAGAGGATCTGTCATTCATGATTCTCTTAGCTTTTTCATTTGAATTAAATTCCTGCCTAAATCTATGCATCTTTTTCATTGCATATGATACTGCATTTGGTATTATTTGGTGGCTAGAGTAAGTAATCGTCTTGGAGGTGTTTTATGGTGTTTGCAAAACTTCATATTTGATGCTGCAGCTAGATCTATGCGAGTGGTTTCAAGAGCAGAACATTGAATTTTTCACATTTACATGAATTTCCTATAATTTTTGTTTAACAGTTTCTTTCATAGGAGAAACTGATTTAATTTTGAAAAGTGATATCATCAAAATCTTTTCCCGCAAATGTTACAGTTAATATTTTATTTTGTTCGATTTTGGAACTTAAGGATTGTTCGGACATGAAATTCAAAGGAATTTGTTGAGATTAATTTCTAAATTTACCTTGGTCTTGGTGGATGTATTTTATGTCAATTTTAATGTCCATCAATGGCTTGAAAGTGGTTTTAAGCTCACATAGACCATCAATGAATACAATAAGACTTATCGAGTCCTCATCCATACATGTAAATCTTAGAATAGGGTAAATCAATGAGGTGTATAAATCTTTAAAGATCTTCATATATGTTATGGTTTTGTTTTTGTTCATAAAGTTCTGCGTAATATCACTAACATCAGTTTCTTTTGGCCAAGTTTTTGCGCATCCATGTAGATGATTGTGTTCATGTTCCTTTTTCTCCACAGGTTTTTTGGGTTATGAAGTTCTACAAAATTTTTTTTATGTGTATTCAAATAAGTTTTATTTTACCTATAAATTTATTTGCTGTTGGTAGTCTCTGTTTCGATTGTTTTATATTGTTCATTTTTCAGTGCTTGGTTTTTTGTACCAATTACAATGGAGTATTTGTCATTAGTGCTCCAACTCTCTGCGTAGCTCATGAGTATGGGTTTTGAATTGCATTATTGCTCTTCTTATAACTGTGTTATTTCCAACATTTTATTCAATTAGATTTATGCAAATTAATTGATTAATGATATATGAATGATTAATTGCATTGGAAAAGTAGAGTTGAACCATTAACTTTTGATGCATTTGATGCGTTTTTGACTTTTTAGTAAAATTAATTTGCACCCTACTTTTATTTCAGGTTCGACTATATCTCTTGCTGCATCGATTTTCTTGCAGGTAATTTTCCATCTCTTCTTGCAAGGAATCTCCTCATTTTCTCTTGTTTGTTGTCATTTCTTTTTCCTCTCATTTTATTTCTATGTTATGTTAACTGTCCATATATATATATTATAGAATTAATGACATAATAAATGCAACTCAAAATGAATACAGATTTGTTCAAACTAACCAATATGAAGTCCTTGTTGCTGTTTTATTTGGAAATGACATTCACTAACACAAGTTCACGTCATATTTGGTTACAAATTTGTTTAAGTTATAAGTATTATGTTTTAAATATATTTCATAGTTTCTACTTTGATTTTATACATATTGAAGCAATGAGAATCAAATGTAACAGATTTTGTACGCAAAACTATTACAACTATTTATGATATATGTACTAGTACATTAATTTTTATTTTATTCATGTTTTTTCAAGACTCAAAAACGATTATACATAAAACTATTACAACTATTCATGATATATGTACCTGTACATTAATTTCGATTTTATTTATGTTTTTTCAGACTCAAAAGGGATTAGATATCCGAAGCAACGGGAGGGTGGTCACCTAGTTTTATAGATAAAGGTAAAATTGATCTTCTCAATGTCTTAGAGATAAATTTGATCTTTATTTTTGTAAAATAAAATTTTTATTGCACCGAATCAAATTGATGCCTTGTTGAACAACAATTTGAATCTTCCTTTTCATCCAAAACCCAAATCAAGAAATAGACCAAGGAGCAACTGATCATGAAGAACTGTGAGTTAAAACTCCTCTAGTGATAAGCTTTTGTTTCTCTGTCTATCTCTGTGATTTGTGTAAATTACTTCTTGTTTGTACATTTGTATTTGTTGCATGTCTCTGTGTCATCAAATATTTTCATTTGTCATTATCTGTGCTATTTAATTAAGCACACTGTTGTTTCTTTGTTGTTGTAATGTGGTAACCTTATACCTTCTGATTTCAATTCAACTTTTCCAATTGCAGAAGGAGATCAGATGTGCAACTTTGCAGAGCTGAATCTGATTATATCATTCTAATAAGGTTCACAAAACTATTACATGTGTTTCTCACAGTTGTCTGAAAATTTTGCTCGCATTTCCGGAAATCTGTTCTTGTTTTTTGGGGTTAATTTCACTCATGGTATACCAACTATCTCCCTAATCACAGTTTGGTATACCAACTACCGTTTGCACATTGTAATACCCCAACTTCTAGGTGACCTCCCATTGTGGTATATGTGACCTGTTATTACAGGTTAACTGTGCCACGTCAGCACTTTGTTGGGTTTAATTTCACTTATGGTATACCAACTATCTCGCTAATCACAGTTTGGTATACCACTTTATACGTATTGTTTCATTTTATTTTATTTTTTTAAAAAATAACAGAAATATATAAATCAAATTTTTTTTCTTTTATTTTCTTTGATTTATATATTTTTGTTATTTTTTTTTATAAAAATAAAATGAAACAATACGTATAAAGTGGTATACCAAACTGTGATTAGGGAGATAGTTGGTATACCATAAATGAAATTAAACCCAACAAAGTGCTGACATGGCACAATTAACCTGCAATAACAGGCCACATGTACCACAATGAGAGGTCACCTAGAAGTTGGGGTACTACAATGTGTAAAACAGTAGTTGGTATACCAAATTGTGATTAGGGAGATAGTTGGTATATCATGAGTGAAATTAAGCCTTGTTTCTTGTTTGTCATGACATAGTGATTTCTTCTAGTAATGGATTCGAATTTTTTTAATGATGTCAGTAATAATGGTGTTATATTACTGCTTGATAACTGGACATTTATGCATAAGAACTGATGTTGTTGCTGTGTTTGATAATAATTCTGAAATTTTGAAATTCATACCACCGTTTGTTGACGAATTGATTGATGAATTTTCTGTTGTGTTTATTATTGAAATTGTGTTTCAAATTCTTAGAATTTCATTCTTCAAAATGTGCGACTTCGATAGAAATGGGACTCCCAATGCGCTTTATATAAAGGTTTATGCTGAAAGTTTTGAACCTGAATGCCATTAGTCTACTCTCCTTTGAACTGTGTTCGGTAGAAAGGTTAGTCCAAAACTATATAATCATAGTTAACATGTCTTGGTGTATATGCTCTCCCTTAATAGGGAATCTGGGCTCCCTCCTAATTTTTATGGACGGTGTAATAAATTGTCTCTGGGCTCCCTCCTATCGGCATGTGCTTTAAGCTAGTGGCGTGAGCAGAGAAAATATATCTGTTTTAGTTGTTATTTCTCATGTTAGAATCCTTTCAGGATGGTTTAGTTCTTGAGCTGCTCCGTGTTAATGGAAAATAAATAATTGGTTAATGTGAAAACTTTTCATTCTAACTAGGTATGTATATTACAGCTTAGCATTTATGACTACTTTCCATGATTTTAGTATATATTGGCCTTGTTTTTGCCTCTATGACTTGTGTAATTATTCTTCAGTTAGAATATTGTTTTAGGAGCAGCAACATATAATAACTGAAATTTCTTTAATTACTTGGAATTTATGTATGAGCTGTTGTGGAATTATAACTAATAATACATTCTTTGTAATAGTTAGAGTACAATGGAATCAATTGGAGAATTACGTTGGTAACCACCTTTTGGCCCTGTTCTTCTTGCCATGGCTTCAAATTTCTTAATGATGTCAGTAATAACGGTGTTATATTACTGCTTGATAGCTGGACATTCATGCCTAAAAACTGAAGTTGCTGCAGTGTTTGATAGTAATTCTGAACTTTCGAAATTGATACTACAATCTGAATTTTCTGCTGTGTTCATTATCGAAATTGTGTTCCCAATTCTTAGAAATAAATTTTTTCAAAATGTGTGTTTTTGATAGAAATGGGACTAGCTACGAATAGGGTGAAAAATGGAAATATTGATAGGAATGGTACTAGCTATGAATAGGGTGAAAAATGAAAAAAGAAAGGGGCTAATTGGTAATTGACAAGTTATTGGTCATTACAATTGCTGAGTTTACTATTGTTTTAAAGTTCTTAGAGGGGAGTAGTAAGTTTTGGTAAACATTATGCTTACAGGTCCGTGACATCATGCGAGAAGGGTTAGAAATACTAGATATGGAAGCAGGGTTTCATATGCTAGAAGGTGTGGACCAACTGGTATGTTCATTTGTTTTTGTTTTGATTTTTCCTCTAGAAAGTTGATGATTAATAAAATTCCAGTTTAATTTTTAGTTGTTGGCCTATATTAGTTTTTAAATAATAAGTGCTAATTAGAAAAATAAGTTTTGTGGTTTAAAAGTTTGCACATAATGGTTTTAGGTTTTCTTGATTTGCAAAGATGCACTTTTTCTCTCAAATCATCTAGATTTGCTCACGTGTCGAACTTCTAAAACGTCTTTGCAAATGCGTGAAACAAGAAGTTTTATTCATGTATTTGCACAAATTATTAATATGATTATAATATTGTTGTTATAAATATATAGAGATTAAAGAAAACACACAGAGAAATCTGATATACTGAAGAAGATCAATTTGTTATTCAATAGCATTCTCTATTTATAGAAATAGAGTGTAAATGAAACACTGATTTACAATCCTAATTTATTGGGATTCTAACGACATTCTGCAGACTAGGTAATTTAAAATAAATATAACAGTACAAAAGACCAAGTCAATTTCATAATCAGCAGCTACTCTGGCACGTTTCCAACACTCCTTGCCGAATAGCTGCAAACACCGAGCATGTCTCTCAAAGCTTCAAATCTGGTTTTTGGAAGAGCTTTTGTTAAGATATCTGCAAATTGGACTTCAGTTTTGCAGTAAACTAGGCTGACCTCACCTTCTCTTTGTACTTCTCTTAGAAAGAATAACTTGATCTTGAAGTGCTTGGTAGTATCATGACTAACAGGATCATTTGAGATTGAAATTGCAGCTTGGTTGTCAACATGAATCTGTGTTGGTTTACTTTGCTCCATATGCAGATCTTCAAGTATTTTCCTAATCCAGATTGCTTGATTTGCAGCAGCATTTGCTGCAACATATTCAGCCTCAGCTGTGCTTTGAGCTACAACACTTTGTATTTCGAACACCATGAAAACATTCCTGATCCAAAGCAGAAACAGTATCCTGTTGTGCTCCTCATGTCATCAACTGAACCTCCCCAATCGCTATCAGAATACCCATGAAGCATAAAATCTTGAGAGCGACTGTACTGAATGCCAAAATCTGCAATACCTTTAACATACCTCACAATCTGTCTGGCAGCTTGAAGATGCACTTCACTTGCACAATGCATAAATCTGGAAAGTAGGCTTACTGCAAACATAATATCTGGTCTGGTTGCTGTGAGATACATTAAGCAACCAATGAGGCTTCTATAGTGGTGTTCATCAACTTTATTAGCTCCATCATCTTTGCTAAATTTCTCCTTTTGGTTCATTGGAGTTGGAGTGCTTTTGCAATCTTCCATACGAAATTTTTTGAGAATTTCCTTTGCATATTTTCTTTGGGCTATGAAAACACCATCATGAACCTGCTTCACTTCCAATCCCAGAAAAAAGGACATCAGGTCGAGGTCTATCATCTCAAATACTTAAAGCATTTCAGCCTTAAATTGATTTATTAACTCCCCATCATCACCTGTTACAAATAAATCATCAACATAGATAGAAACTATGATTAAGTTAGAATCTGTGCTTCACATATAATGTAGCTTCACTTGAGCTTTTGATGAATCCAATGTCAACAAGATGACTGTTAATCCTGCTGTACCAGGATCTAGGGGCCTGTTTAAGGCCATACAAGGCCTTCTTCAACTTGTAAACCTTCTCCTCCTGTCCCTTTACTTGAAATCCCTCAGGCTGCTCTACGAATATTTCCTCTTGCAAATAGCCGTTTAAGAAAGCAAATTTCACATCTGAATGATATACCTTCCATCCCTTTTGTGCACGTAACGCCAACAACATTCTGATCGTATCAAGGCAAGCAACTGGAGCAAATGTTTCAGAGAAATCTACTCCAAACACTTGTGCATAGCCCTTCACTACCAATCTCGCCTTGTATTTATTTACAGAACCATCTGGATTGAGTTTGGTTCTATAAACCCATTTGACTCCTATGGGCTGTTTGTGTTGTGGTCTGTCGACTAACAGCCAAGTGTCATTTTTCTCGATCATCCTCAGCTCTTCTTTCATTGCTTCAATCCACTTGTCATCTCTTTCGGCTTCCTTAAATTTTGCAGGTTCTAAAATGGCAACATTGCTTCGTGCATAAATATCAGACAATAGTCTTGTACCTCTAACTGGAACATGATCAACATCAACAACATCATTAACATTATCAACATCATTAGCGTTGTCAGCATCATTAGCATTGTCAGCATCATCAACTTCATTAAAATTATCAACAAACTGCGGTAGGAATCTTGGGCATTCCTTCTTTATTGGCTCTTCCCAGCTCCATTTCTTTTCCTCCATGAATGTGACATCTCTACTTACAAGGATTTTTCCATTTTGGGGTTGAAAAATCCTGTAAGCCTTACAAGTGCTGCTATATCCGATGAAAACTCCTGGTTCAGCCCTTTTGTCAAGTTTGTCTCTTTTCACCTGTGGCACATAAGAGAAACAAAGACAACCAAAGATTTTCAGATTTTGTAAGTTTGGCTTATAACCAAACCATGCTTCGAATGGAGTTTTTCTGCTCAAAACTCTCGTTGGAAGCCTATTAAGAAGAAAAACAGCAGTGTTTGCTGCTTCTGCCCACATCTTCTTCGGCAGCTCCTTTTCATGCAACATACACCTTGCCATTTCCATGATGCTTCTATTCTTTCTTTCACTCACACCGTTTTGCTGGGGGGTGTACGGTGTGGTGAATTGATGTTCAATCCCTGCTTCTTCATAAAATCTATCAAAAGTGTGATTAGTATATTCTGTCCCATTGTCTGATCTTATTGTGCGCAACCTGCAACCACTTTGATTCTCCACAAATGCTTTAAATTTCCAGAATATATTTGCAACTTCAGATTTGGATTTGAAGAAATAAATCCAACAAAACCTTGTATAATCATCAATAAATGTAATATAGTACTTATTACCATTTAGAGATGATGTTCTTTGAGGACCTCCAACATCAGTAGGTACCAGCTGCAATTTATGTGATGCTCTCCAAGTTGCTTGTAGAAATGGTCTTCTTGCTTGCTTGCCATATTGACAAGCCACACAATCTTTCAGCTTCTCTCCTAGCAATGGCACACCCCTCACCAAAGCATGTTTCTGCATGTGTAGAAGTCCACCATGATGAAAATGACCAAGCCTTTTGTGCCACAATTCAGCGTTTGTTGTAGTGCAGGCATAAAGCATATGCTTCTCGTCCATTAGATTTAGAGCATAGCTTTTTGCTCTCTTTTTCACCTTAAAAACATCTCTGCCTGTTGCATCTTTAATCTAGCACCATTCATCTTCAAATATGACTTTAAAACCCTTCTCAACCAGCTGTGCAACACTAAGCAAATTTTGGTCAACATCAGGCACATATAAAACATCTGAGATATGTTTCAAACCTGATAAACTTTCGATAGCAACTGTTCCTTTTCCCTTGACTGAAATGAAATTGCCATTTCGAATTTTCACTTTGGAGACCTTGGTTGTGTCAAGCTCTTTAAAAAGCTTTTCGTCATTCATCATGTGGTTTGTGCACCCACTATCTATCAGCCAAGAATCACTGGAACTGTTGTTTGTAGCATAGCATGTTGCAACAAAGAGTTGTTCTTCGTCATGTTGCTCCGTGGACACTTTAGCCTCATCAGTCTCTGAAGATTTGCATATTTTTTCCATGTGTCCCATGTTGCCACACTTCCTGCACTTGATATCAAGCCTCCACCAACACCTTTTCTGAGAATGATTCGTTTTTTTGCAATGCGGACATGGTGGAAAAGCTTCTTTTTTCTGCTTGTAGGAGTTGTCAGACTTTTTGTATGCTTTTGTTGTTCTTCTTGTCTTTGCCTCCAGAATTTTGCATTTTTATGTGGAATGCACCATGTACTTCCTCCTCCTTTCTCATCATTCTTCTCTGCTCCTGTGCCTGCAAAGCATTTACTAATTCTCCCAAGGAGATACTTGATAGGTCTTTTATTTCCTCAAAAGATGATATCTTGGACTCATATTTTTCAGGTATAGTGACAAGAATTTTTTGCACAATTCTTTCATCTGGAAAATCCTTACCAAGTAGTCGTACCTTGTTCACAATGCCTAACACCTTGTCAACATAGTCTTTAATGGTTTCCTGCTCCGTCATGCTCTGCATCTCGAATTCTCTGATTAAGTTGAGTATTTGCATGCCTTTGACTCTTTCACTGCCTCTATACTCCTTTTTGAGATAATCCCAAATATCCTTGGCAGACTGCAGATTCATTATTCTGTGAAAATTACATTTGACACAGCAGAAAACAGATAGGCTTTGGCCTTGGACTTTCTGGTTTTCCTCTCTTTGTGATTCTTCTGTTGGGCTGCTGTAGGATTTGGAGGCAATTGACCAACTTCATAGTCATCTTCTACAGCCTCCCAAAGATCTAGTGCTTCAAGATGAACAGTCATCCTGATAGCCCAAGCTTCATAGTTGTCTCCTTCAAAAATTGGTGGTGCAGCTGTTGTGAATGGTGTGTCAGACTCCATGAATTTTCTCAACTCACAGATCCCTCAAGATATTATCAGCTCTGATACCAATTTGTTGTTATAAATATATAGAGATTAAAGAAAAGACACAGAGAAATCTGATATACTGAAGAAGATTAATTTGTTATTCAATAGCATTCTCTATTTATAAAAATAGAGTGTAAATGAAACACTGATTTACAATCCTAATTTATTGGGATTCTAACGACATCCTGCAGACTAGGTAATTTAAAATAAATATAACAGTACAAAAGACCAAGTCAATTTCATAATCAGCAGCTACTTTGGCACGTTTCCAACACTCCTCCTTGCCGAATAGCTGCAAACACCGAGCATGTCTCTCAAAGCTTCAAATCTGGTTTTTGGAAGAGCTTTTGTTAAGATATCTACAAATTGGACTTCAGCTCTGCAGTAAACTAGGCTGACTTCACGTTTCATAATATTTACTTTCTTGTTTCGATGTAGATAGTCTCAAGATTTAGGTACCTGTACAAGCATGAGAGGAACTATCATTGAATTTTACCATGCACAAGAACTATAAGAAAAAGGAAAAAAAATTATGTCATGGAAATTTTAAATTTTATGAGCAAGAGCAAAAGAATTACATATAGAATTTAAACATAAAACTAAAGGTAAAAACAAAGATGCAAATATATATTTAGATACGGCCAAAAAAAAAAAAAAAATCTCTACTCATACTTTATTTTTGTGCTTTGCATGTGAACTGAAACATTTCTTCAGAATCTTGTTAAGTTACCCCACTGTCATCATACATACTGTTTTTCCAGTTCAAACATAATAGCAGAGGTTCAGTTCGAGGCCGGATCTTTTGTTCCAGTGCATTGCATTCAACATAGAACCTCGTGCCTGATCAAGATAATTTGGATCTACAGTAGTATTATCGTGAACTTCTGCCAAAATTTTTCTCTCTAGAACTCATAACTGCTACATGATCCATGGTCATATCTAAGTGTACTAAACAAGAAAATAACAAACAAAATCAATCAGTTAGCAACTACGAAAATCAAGATAAAGATAAACAAAAATAACATAGATTATTACCTAGTAGAAGGAGAAAGCAGTTACATTCATCTTCTCATGTCTTCAGTAATCAAAGTCAGGTACCTGCCAAAAATGCCAGTAATAATTTGGTATATCACAAAATTGTCCCTCTTTGTCCTATCACTAATATCATTTGAGTTCACTAGCTTTTGAAATTCTAATCCGAAGAATTTTAATTCACTTTTCTCCTCCACCAGATTGTCCATAGTTATTGTAGTTGTGAATTGTTTTTCCTTGTGTATGTTAACCAAAAAGCGAACCATCGCTCAAAACAGTTTCTTATATTATTCAGGAACATATACAACTTTCATCCTTCATACCCTCAAACCTAGTAAGTGTGGAACACTAACATGCTTAACAGGATGCCCTTCACACTTTCGCAAATTGCTTAAACGTTCAAATAATGTTTTATCAAACTTATCATACAAAAAAACCCGACAATCAGCATCAATCCAAAAGCATCTAAGAAGATGTTGATGTCTATATGTCCATAAGAGCCTGTGGTGCAGAAAAACAGGATCCTCGCGATTAGAAAACTCGTCAATAAAAAAATCTACTCGTTAAGGTAATATGGATCTATGGCGTAGATTTTTTTATTGATGAGTTTTCTAATAGTGATCATTTTTTTTCTACACCACATGTTCTTATGGATGTATAGACATCAATATCTTCTTAGATGTTTTTGAATTCATGACCATTGTCGGGTGATTTTGTATGGTAAGTTTTATAAACCGTTGTTTGAACATTTAAGCGATTTGCGAAGGTGTGAAGGGCGTCCTGTTGAGTTTGTTAGGGTTCCACACTCACTAGGTTCGAGACTACGAAGAAGAAAGTTGCATGTATTTCTAGACAATAAAAGAAACTATTTCGAGCTATGGTTCGCTTTCTGGTTGGCATACATAAGGAAAAACAGTTCACAACTGGAATAACTATGGACAATCTAGTAGTAGAGAAAAATGAAGTAAAATTCTTTGCGTTAAAGTTTCACAAGCTAGTGACCTCATATGATATTAGAGATAGAACAACGAGGGACTTCTTCTGATATCCACTAGATTATTACTAATATTTTTGGTTGGTACCTGCCTTTGATTTTCGAAGACATGAGAAGGTGGATGCAACTACTTGCTCCTTCTACTAGGTAATAATCTATGATATTTTTGTTTATCCTTATCTTGATTGTCGTAGATGCTAACTAATTGGTTTTGTTTATTATTTTCTTGTTTAATACACTCATAGATATGATCATGTAGTAGTTATGAGAAGATGAAAAATTTTTTGGCAGAAGTTCACGAAAATACTACAGTAGATCCATATTATCTTGATTAGGCACGAGGCTCTATGTTGAATGCAATGCACTGGAAACAAAAGATTTGGCCTCGAATTGAACCTATCCTATTATGCTTGAACTGGAAAAACAATAGGTCTTATGACAGTGGGATAAATCTATATGTGGATCTTACAAAGATTCTGGAGAAATGCTTCAATTCATATGCTCACGAAAGTAAAGTATGTATATAGAATTTTTTTTTTTTTTGTCTTATCTAAAAATATATTTGTATATTTGTTTTTAGTTTTATGTTTAAATTTTATATGTAATTCTTTTGTTCTTGCTCATGAATTTCAAAATATGCATGATGAATTTTTTTTTTCTTTTTCTTATGGTTCTTGGGCATGGTAAAATTCGATGATTTATTCGTCCAGGCAGTCATAATGCATGTCTTTTGGGAGGAGATATGCCAATTTCAAGAGGGGGCACATACAATCGAGGAATGACTTTTATCACAGTTGATGGATTCAAGTTTTAGAGATTTTAGTATGCATCTAATGCTTGAATTCTAATTACGTTCAGTGTTTGTTGATAGTGGTGTGTCTAGTAGTTAAATTCTTGGATATTTTTACGCCATGTATATATCATGCGTACATTTATCATAATGCGTGTCCTCTTCTGTCTAATATTTAGTAAGTTACAGTTTTTTGAAAGTGAGTTTGGTGTTGGATTTTCATGTCTTGGTTGAGTAAAGTTGCATTAATCTGGTTTGCACCTGCATTTGAGTAGCAGTCACAGGTTCTGTATGTTTATGGTTGACTGCTATGTTTCAGATGTTTATTTAAATTTTGAAGCTTTGTAGAAGCTTTACTAGCTTGCTGTGCCTAATGATGTGTGCGATTGGATAACTGAGATTTGGGTTTTTAATGGCTGAGTTTGTTTGTGGTATCGGTGGATATATGGTAACAATAAATAAGATAGAGAAGTGTCAATTGCATTTTGAAGAATTGGTGAAAATGTTACATATATCGATAGCGAAGATTAGATTTTTATTTGCTCATTGATTGATAGTAATTCACAGGAAAAAAAACTAATATGGGGACATAATAAGGTACATGTGGCTTCTATGTTTGTGATAAACCGTGGTGGGTTAAAGAGTACCATTTTCTTATTTGTATGAAGTACTGCATTGTCATTAGTATCTATTACCTTTCTCTCCTGAAGCTGTTTCTTGTTCCAAAGTGAGATTTAGAAGAAAGCCCCACATTCAAACAAAATGATCCCGAAAATGTGACAGGAAATGAACAGATAAAACATAATGCATACTTGGTTTGATTATAAGCCATTAGTTTTTTTCGGACGGTTTTAAGTTTGGTGAGAACATGTTTTGACTGCTCCTGCATTATTGTTCTTTTTATGTGGAATTCTTACGACTGAATTAGTGAATAGGTTAGGTGTATTTATATGTAAGAACTCCCCTAGGCGTGATTACTTCTTTGTGTATTCTTTAATTCTTATAACTTAAGAAGGTTATTACGTTGAATGGTGTAGAGGGTGTTTACATACATACAGAAGCTTCTCAAGGGTCTTTAACAAAATTTGTATTTTTCACCTCTATTTTTATGGGCGTGTTTGGACTGATGATGGCTTAATGGGATTAAAGCAATCCGCTTACTAACATATATTAATTCATCCAAAGCTAGAAAATACATGCCTTCTGCTGTATAAAAATGCAGCATTTAGACCATTTGATGGTATTTGTGGTTTGACTAGAAATAGTTTTCTTGTAATTCTTTCTTTTTTATTATTCAATGGCTCAAATGCAGTTCCTTTATTTGGATAGTGAAGATTACATTTTTATTTGGTTATTGTGCAATATAACACTTACTCCAAGTTATTGCTAATTGATTGGTAATTCACAGAAATAACTAAAGCCGAATTTATTTGTTTGTTCTTAGCACAGGGAATTCAAGGAATATATTTATTCACAGGGGTCTTCTGTGGTGGAAACTGAGAAGATATTGAAGAAGGTAAATTAACTATGATTTGGCTGTTAGTTTTGTCTAAATGTTGAGAGAATTTTGTTGGATATTAGAAGTCAGGTTCTATTGCATCTCACTGCTGTAATGTAATACTGAGATATAAATTCAACATATATATTTGGCTTTCGTTTAAGAAATAGAAACAGATGTCAGAATTGGTACTACTAATTAATGGATGTTTTTATATTGTATATTGCCTGCACTTCTTCCAGGTCCAAGTGAACTGATGATATTTTTGATAATCTACTATTTGAGATTTTTCTATATAACAGATCCTATTGGTTAAATTTTATGGATATTGCTATTTTAATTAATTTTAGGAATTTTTGAATTAATTATATTATCTCCTTTTTTCGTTTCTTTCCGTCTCCATTGATTAAATTTTTTCCTTGTTGACCTAGATTCGCTTGCCTGTTTAGGTATATACTTTTTATAGATGTAAAAATTATATTTATAAACTCACATTGATTTGTATCTTTCATTAACTTTAAATTAGAGCAATGCAGAAGAATCTTGGAAGAGAAGGAATGTGATAGAAGCAAAAACAATAGATTGAACAAAATGAAGAAATAGTATTTGAGTTGATAATTCCCTCTGGTAACAAACTATGGACAGAAAACAAGACTGAAAGAAAGATAGAAATGGACCGAGTCCCTCTCTACTCGCAAGAGCAGAGCCTAAACATAATTAACAATACTCCAATTTTCTCTCCCTGCCTCTCTATTTATACTCACCCACTTTTCCCTTATATAACCAACTTCCACTAGTCCCCAAATTATGTGCTCGATTCCTATATTACCCTTTATGCTTATTAGCATATTCTCTATCATGATGGTACAGGTAATCTTTCATTTACTTTTCCGAGTGATGATTTCTAAATTCAAATTTTTGAGGCTCGCAAATAACATTTTCTAAATTTGCTTTGAATCATTGTGTTTAAAGCATAACTTATTCAGCTAAGCTAATGGTTATACAGGTGAATAATACTTTTTTTTTTTTTTTTTGTTCAATCATGAACTCTATCAATTTGTATAACAAAATGAACATCTGTTTATGACCCAAGTTATTCTAAGCTAACTCAGTTGAAAATGGAAGAAAATTGTACACACTGTTTAATATATCTTCTGGTCTTCTCTGGGATGCTATTTCACACATTTGGAAGAAGCCAGTCCAGTGAGGTTGAAGAGGTTCTTTTTCTTTGATTTTTTTTTTTTTTACTATTTTTGTAAGTAATTTAGTAGAGGAGAAGAAAAGAATCTATGGTTATGCTTTTATTTTTCTTTGTTGTCTGGAGTACTAACTATATATTTGTCCTCCTTAGGTGAATGTGTAGCAGAGTTGTCTCAGTTTAGCTCAATGTTGTTGCTTGCATAGTTAAGATGTTTAGTGGAGATTTGAAATTTTATTTTTTTCACAGAAACGATTGTGTACTTTTTGTCTTTTATTATTAACTTCTGATTTATAATCCAAGATTTGCAAGTCTAGAAGTGTTTGCTGAGATATTTGGAATAAACAACTAACAAGTTAGAATGTTGACTTCTTCTGTCAAATTTAAGTGCAACTGGCACGTGCTAATCCACAAACGCTGCGTAACAAAATTTTATGCTCATTTTCATGAATTTTGAACTTCAATATTTGGTACAGTAGAGTTGGGTTTGTTTGCATTATTCAGTTTGCTACGATGACTTTGTACTTGACATATTGATTTTAGGCCTGTAGGTCAGTGTTATTTCAACATGGACCTTCATGAAGGAGTGACAGTAGCCAGGGGCTTTTGGCAGCTCAAATGGAATTTATGGTCGGGGTGTTGAAGAAAACGAAAGGCTTGAAGGTTTTGATGATGTCAATAGACTGACCGCCTTTCAAAATTCTCTCAATGCACGTGAAAAATGTCTATTGGTTATTCTACACATCTTACGTGTGAACTTTGATTTGATTTTGGGTAATATGCAGTTATTAGTTGAATGGTTGAACCATGTGGTTCCTCATTTAAATTTGCCACTGGAAGCTTCAGGGGAAGAATTGAGAGCATGCCTGATTGATGGAACTGTTTTGTATAGCATTTTGCACAAGCTGAAACCTGGTTCTGTTGACATGGTTGAATTACGCTCACGATATATGCGCTTCATAAATTTGTTTTGATTGTGCTTAAGTTTCGAGTTTTTGGTATTGTTTTGTATGTTTATGGACTCGCTTGTTTTGGTTTTTAGAGGGGAAACTCTGAGCCTGGCCCTGAGATAGGGACGTAAACGGGACGGGGATTGGCAATCCCATTCCTGGCTAGGCGGGGATTCCCATCTCTGTTTTTGTTTAGCAAACGGGGATATTCCTAATCCCTATCTCCGGTTCGCGAGAATTTCTGTCCCAGTTAAGAAATTAAAAAAAAAAAAAAAGTCTAAGTAAAATTTAATTTTGAAGTCATAAGTTTTTTTGATTTGTAAATGAAAATTGAAAACCATAGTTTTAATTTTATTTTAGTTTTACAAAATTCAATTATTTATATAAAATAAATATATAATTAATACTATATATATAATAATATAAATCATTATAAGTAGGTATATTGTCGGGAATCCCCGTGGGGACTAAATAGGGACGGGGTCGCGTGACGAGGAGAGGTAATCCATCCCCGTCCCTATTTAACAATTGGAGATAAATTTATCCCCGTTCTCGCCCCGTGGGGATTCTAAACGGGGGAATCTTGTCCCGTTTCGGGCGGACCCCCTTGTCCTCGTTGACAATCCTACCCTGCGAAAATCAAAAGGTTTCTGGCAGCAATGGATGAAATGGGATTGCCTAGGTTTGTACTGGCAGACATACAACAGGTATGGAGACTCTTCCTTTTCTCGTAGAAAGTTAGTAACCACAGCGCGGATGAGAAGTTTGAATTTGATTTATTGGTGTTGGAGAATTTGAGTTATCAAACTCAAAGTAGGATAGAGCTATTTGACCTTAGATTCGAACTATCACGAGTATATATATTGATCACACCTGGTTCAAAGGTCTACTTTCTTTTTGATGTGTAGATAATTTGAGTTACTATGCAGGGGTATATGAATGCCAGTGTTACAGTGGCTTGGTACACTTAAAGCACATTTTGATTCTATTGGTGGGAAAACAGAGCAAGGGTAACCATTCAAGAAGGGTATGGAATCTATTGTTGGAAAATACCAAAGGAATGCATAAACGTGAGAATGTTTCAGCATTTGGCAAGCATAAAAGGGATGTAGAGATTTTAGAGAAAATTGTTCGTTCCCAAGGGAATGCATCAACATTTAACGAAAACTCTGTGGGATATGGCAAAAACCAACGTGGTGGGTTACTATCTGTTGTTTCAGGTTCAACTTAAGAGAAGTTAAATCTGAATGCATCTCAATTCTAGTCCTCAATTATGTGAATGATAAAATTTGTTATAGCATATGCATAGCTGCATTGATCTTATTAAGCTTTTTTAAACAAGCGTTTCTATGCTTCTTGTTGAATTTTTTATGTTCAGCTAATGTATCTGCTGTATACTTGAACTAAGCTCATGCTTTGCCGTGAAATAATGGAAACTATAATCTTAGGTTATTTTTGTTTGACTGCTGCGAGTTGCAAATATTTCAGACAAAGACCTAGACATGATATTTTGATTGAGAAAAGTTGTTTAATAGATGTGCAATCTTATTTTGATGTGGAGTAACCAAGCTAAAATTGTAGTGCAACCTAGGTAAGAAATTTACTTACCATGGGACTAAAAGAGAAGGCTGCTAGCAAAGCTCTAAGAGCAGATGGAAAAGGATCTATTCTTGTTCTGTAGCTTTATCTCTCTTACTGCAATACAGATACAAAAACCAAAAATAGAGCAGATGGAAACGCTCTAAGAGCTGGACCTCATAAGATTAAAGGAAGAGATCTCATAAGCTGGATCTCTAAGAGCTCCTTTTAGTAGATTCGAGAAATAGATGAAAGAACTCGTGTTGTTTTCTCAATCTAAATCTAAACAATGGAGAAAGAAAGAAGGCACCTATCAGAGCTTTATAGTTCATCAGTTTAGAGTTTTGAAGGGTTAACTAATGTGGTTGTTTCTGCTAGGAATTAAGGGTAGCATCTAACTCTATGAAGCGGGAAGTCTTGAAGGAAAAAGAAAATTTTTTGAGGAATTTCAGTGCTTGGGTATAATCAATTATCTGCTCCTGGGTCATGCCTTATGATAGATTTGGCACTTCTGTCATGATGAGTATGACTTTTATCTTTTACGAGGAGTGAAGCTTAAAGGTATAGCCGATGCTGCTGAGAACTATCGTTTAGTGCTTGCAGAAAATTAAAGATTGTATAATGAAGTTCAAGACTTGAAAGATACATCGTAGTCCAACTCTAAGGTACTTGGCCTGCTTGCTTGATACTTAAAAGACTTGTTTTATCACTTTATACAAGAAATATTTGAGTATGTTGTCGGATATGCTCAATCCTTCCAAGGCAATGCAAGAAGCAAACCACCATTGAATATATTGGTGAAAATGGTGAATTAGTTGTTTCAAATCCCTTAAAACAAGGAACAGACAACCGTGGAATCTTCAAATTCAACAATGTTTTTGGTCCAGCTGCTGGTCAAGGTGAGAATTTGATTGTGGACTATATTCTCATCACCATTTGTCTCTCTCTCTCTCTCCCCTATTTTGTTTTGATACTTTCTATCTAGTGCAACGTACTTTGTTAAGATAACACATGGAATATATAATTATATTGTTGAATGTTATCATTTTCAGAGGTATTTTTAGGCACCCAACCATTGATCCGATCTGTTCTAGATGGATAAAACATGTGCTTCTGGTCAAACTGGTCTCAGGAAGGACATACACAATGGTAGTAAACTAACTAATAAGCAGTTTTTCATTGCAATTATTATGGTTGTATAATATCTATACTTGCATTTATTACAGTGGATCTAGAAGATTGGGAGGTAAATTATGGAGCCTTACATGATCTTTTCCAAATCTTTGAAAATAGGAAAAGCTCCACTACGTACGAAGTTGGTGTGCAAATGGTTGAAATATACAACGAATAAGTTCGTGATGGCCCTCAGAAACAATATCCTTCATATTATTGATTAATATAAATTTTTGAGCATGCTTCCACATTGATGTACTCTATCACTTCTATTGGGTTGCGAGTGTAATTTTTTCTTTTCTTAATTATGGCATTTTCTTATTTGTGCTTTGTCTTGACATTGTGAGGATCAAATAAAAGGATAATATTGCTTTCATTTTCTTGATTTTGATGTGCATACTTTTTGTTTTTCAATCTTGGGATTTGGAATATTACCCAGCCAACAGGTTAGCTATTCTCGATACTAGCATGCGCTCTCTTAAATCAACCATTGATGTTTTAGAGTTGATGGACAATCTGTGACGGAGTTAGGAATTTTTTTATTGGGGGGCCAAATATGTAATATTATTTTGATTTCTATATTAATATTAGGTTTAATTATCGAATTCTCTAAAGTTTTATGAAAATTTAGGAAGATCAATTTAGCGTACTCTTATTTTGTATAAAATGGAGCTATATCTTACCCTTAGGGTAGAAACTCATTCAATTTTTTTCTTGTAATATAAATTATAGTTCAATTTTACCATTTTTAAGTAAAAACTGGTTAAAATTATGAAAATTTCTTGAAAATGGTAAAATTGAATTATAATTTTATAATAGATATTGGAGCATTTTGTATAGTAATGTTAAAATTGAACTGCCCTGATTTGAGAGTATATATATATATATATATATATTTTTTTTTTTTTTTTGTGGAGACCATATCTATTTGTATACTAAACTTAAAGGATTAAGTTGTAATTTTGTAAATTTTTTCAAGCATAAAAAATTATATGTTTTCAAAGTCAAGGGGGGCATGGCCACCCTCGGCCCCCCTTTCCCGTCATTGTGGACAATGGGCTGATGAACCGAGCTGTTGGTGCCACAGCCCTGAATGAAATAATTAGTAGATCCCACTGGTTTTAATTGTTCATGTTTGGGGGATGGACAGTCTGGTGCTGTCTTGCGTGGTAATCTACACTTGATAGATTGCTGGTATAGCGAAATGAAGCGACTGGAGACAGGCTTAGGGAGGCACAACATATAGATAAATCATTTTATGCGATTGGGGATTGGATTTTTGCCTTGCAGAAATAGTAAATTGACTCGAATACTGCAAAGCTCCTTAGGTGTAAATTTTAATATAAATTTGATGCAATTGTGATACGAAATATGGTTTATTTGTGTAAATTGGACACAGTTTTGTGACATGGAATACAGTTTAGTTATTTTGCTCTAGATTTTGTTTGTAACAACTCATCATGTACGTTTCACCTTTTGGAAATCCTGATGTAGATTCCTATTCTCAAACTACAAGTACCTTGAAGTTTACTGAGAGGAAATCACTCATTGAGTTAGGTGCTGCAAAGAACAACAGAGACGGAAGGGATATTAGAGAACTCATGCAGCAGGTTGTAGAATTATCATGTTTCTTTCCAATTTCTTCTCGCTAGAAACATTAACAATTTAATTTCACTCATAATTCTCGCTATCCTAAACATTTTCTCTCTCGCGTTTAGTTTTATTTCAATCTTATTTATCTATTTTCTTACAATTTTAAATTTTAAATGACTTTCTTTATATGTTTTATCACTAAAAATTGCATAATAATTCATATTGAAAACCGAGTAAATAATACAATTTATTGCCTTATTTATTGTCTTCATAATATATTAGATAGTTATTATATAGTTTGTAATGTTTCTCCTAACTTTTAGAAAACGTCTTATTTCAGAAATTATTAGATACCCTTTATTGCATAAGCTAACATAATATTAATTTTGTACTATAAAATCATAGATAATAAAATGCAAAAGATGCCTATGTGGAGTGGGAGAAGTTGTCAAAGTTTGTATTTCTTTGATAGTGAAAAATATTTTTTTGAATCTTGATATTAGATAAACTTAAATTACAATATCTGCTTCACTTTTTATCATATCGTGAAAACTCAAAAACATGGATTAAAGAGTTTGCAGCAATTCGAGTATATGAAATATAGTTCGCTCTTTGCGTAAGATTCTTACTCATTGCTATTCTTTTTCCTTTTTGCATTTATGATTGTCAATTTTGTATTTTCTTGTTTTTTATAATTATTTGTTGTTTGTAATTGTATTATATTACAACAGCTTTTATGCATCTTTAACTAAGGTATGTGGTTAATTATTTTAACATTCTTTATAGGTAAAATAATTTGTATACTAAATGAGTTCAAGTTGGTGATTTAAAAAGACCGAATACATTTGGTTACCCTCGTGAACTTGGCCAAAAGCACCTAATGCCTCCCTGAACTTTTAAAGTGTCCGATTGCCCCCATGAACTTTGAAAAAGTGATCTAGTTTGCCCCTTTACTGCCACATATCAATAATTTATTTGTTGTCTCACGTTTGACTTTTCAAAATGAGTGTATTATAAACATTGGTTTAGTGAGACTTAGATGATAAATTGGCACACTTTTTTGAAGTTCAGGGGGGTAATCGGACACTTTGAAAATTTATGGGAGTATTAGACGCTTTTGACTAAGTTTAGGGGGACCAAATGCATCAGGCCATTTAAAAAAGGCCAAATACATAAGTTACTGTTAAATATCTATTGTTATTCCCAAACTTATAAAAAGTCCAGTTAGCCTCCATAAACTGGCAAAACTGATTCAGAGAATCCAATCAATTCAACTTTAATATATTAGTTAGAGAGAATATAGTAACACGCGCCAGGTATCACATTTGAGAAGTCAACTCGTCAAAAGAATCAATAATACTAGACATGTGGCTTATATTGGAAAAATTTCACAAAAATTCCTTAAAACAAATTCATTAAAATATTCAGAACTCTACAAAATTATCGAAAATTTCATCAATTTCTCAGGTAATGGGTTAACCAATTCAACCTTTATACTAATCAATCAAAATTAATTCCGCAATACATCGAGCACAATTAATTCCACGTAGGTGAGGAGGGTGACGGCGTAAGACGACGGTATGGAGGAGGTGGTCTATTGAGTCAGACGGTGGAGATGGCATTCTTTTTATTCTTTTGCTGAAAGTCATATATAAGAGAAAAATTCAATTGAAAAGTATTGTATTGAAATTAGAAAAAACACTTGGCTTAGGTTTCGATTAACTGACAGACAGAATTGAAATTGGTTTTAAATTTTGAAATTGAAAGAATTGGGATGGAAGATTTTGGGCTTTGCAATTGTGAAATAGAATAATTAGGTGAGGGAAGAGATACGTGGGTGGAAGAAAGAGGCATGAGAGAGAAAAAAAAGTTAATGATTTAAAAAAAAAAAAAAAAAATTTTATGTAACTTTTTCTTTTGTCTGAGTCTACTCATTGCATTTGTTTACCCCTTTCTCTGCTGCCGTCAGCTTTAGCGTAAAGTTGATCATTTTTTTTTGTAATTCTAATGACTAAGTAGACTTCTTAGAAATTAGAAGTGCCAGTAGATATTTAGGGCGAATTAATGTATTTAACCTTTAAAAAAAATACTAATTTACATCTCAGATAATTATTATATTAAGTTCGAATATGTAGATATTTCATAAACTTGGTAAAAAATATTTACTACTTCTTAAACTTTCAAAATATCCTACTTTCAAAATATCCTACTGTCCCTCTGAATTTTTTTAAAGTTTTCTACTGTCTCTCTGGATTTCTTAAAATTGGCTCAGTTTACCCCCTAAGTTCCATAAAAACCACAGTTTGCTTTGAAAAGTCAAACATGAGACAACCGATAATTGAGTGACACATGACAGTAAGGGGGCAAACTAGGTGATTTTTTTAAAGTTCAGAAAGGTAATAGGTATTTTTGGATAAATTAAGGAGGTATCTATGTATTTAATCTATATTTTTCCTTAAATGCATTGATTTTTTTTTTTTTTTTTTTTTTTTTTTTTTTTTTATGAATGAGAAGTATGACGTAGTAAAACTTATTTGTTCTGGTATTTGCCATGCCTCACATCCTTCCATTCATATCTATCTATTTTCTTAATTTTATGTATATTTTTAAATAAAAAATATCATTCTTGGTCAACTATTCAATTATTAAAACCAATTAATGTTAATCACAAATTCATGATTGTTACAGAACTAAAAACCATTCATAAGTGTGTTCATTTTTAATGACACATAATAAACTATATAATAGAGGTAAAACTTTTTATTATCTCATCCACTCTCACTTTTTCTTTCTTATTCTCTTATTTATGTTATGAGTGTCAGAGTTTACTTGTTAGGATGCTAAAAATTATTACGAATCATTATAGGCTAAACTAAAAGCCAAAAAAACTAAGACATGATAGTCATTTTATTTTGGCAAACAAATTTGTTTGTTGTAACATCTTATTCTTACTACTTAATTGTTATTTTCTTTGTTTTAGATTTTAACTTCCTTAGTAGATCCATAATATTTTTTTAACATTTGAAAGCTTAAACGTGACAGTAATATTGATATCAATTTTGGGTATTTCTCTTTTCTCTTATATTTAATTTTTATATTTTATAAATCATTATATGCTATTTTATATACCTTTCTTTATATAGTTTTCATAATTTAGAATGTAAAACATAATTAATATAATTTGTTGTTTTATATTATACAATATTTTTTATCATAAAACATAATGTTATATATATATATATATATATTGAATAAAATAAAACGAATTTCCATATTTTTTTTTGAACTGGTGTCTAATTTTCTATTTTATATATATATTTTTTTATCTTAAATCATGTTTACAATTGAAGTCTTTTAGTTATTTTTAATTTTTAATACATTAGTTATTATCATTAATACATAATTTTTTTAATTTCTGACTCATAATTAATTAATAGTAATGGTATTAGAGGTTGTTATAATCAAAATTATTGTCTGAAAATGTAAAGTTAAACTAAAAATTATATTCTAAAAGCTTAAGAATTTTTTTTTTCAATAAAAATCTTTTATTTTTTTATTTTGTAAAATAAATATAGTAAAAACTCTATATTTCATGATTAAATTTTTTGTAAACATTCAATATGTAAAGCTCACTATAATTTATTGGAATCAATATTAAATTATTTAAATATACAATTCTTATATATATATATATATACACACACACACATATATTAATTAAATCACGTATCGAGCGCGTTCAAAGCTGGTTTACTGTATAAAAAATATTTCAATTAATAAATTTTAAATGTCTATGATCTATTTTGATTGTGGCAATTCCTTTAGAGGAAAGAGAATTTGAGAACAAGAAAGTAGAGTTTAAAGAGAGAAGTATTAAAAGTAAACAAGTCAAATTAATATCATAATTAATACTTTATTGATCAATGTGTTAAACCTTGTATAAAAATGATGGGATGGAATAGCTTAAAATTTCAAGTCAAAGCATTCATTGACAATTGTTAATTTATCATTTGTTGGTTTTAGGTCTGTGCATGATATTTTAGAATGACAGGGACTAAACTGTAATTGTGATAAATTACAGGGATCAAATGTGTAAATTACAAGGACCAAATGTTTAATTTGGACTAACCCCATAAATAGATGGAAGGATTTTCTCTATAAATAGAGAAGTCGTTTCTCTGATTCATACACGCGTAAGAACAGAAAACACTCCTAGAGAGAAAACACGAAACATAATACGTTCGTTCGTCGGAAGAATTCACGGATAAAGCCCGTACTCTGTGTATTCGTACTTACGTAGGAAAGGAAACCAGAATGATCCGGTTTCTCGTGTTGATCAGACTCACTCCGTAAACAAATTTCTGCTGCGTATAAACTGTAAGTCCATTTATTTACTTTGTTTATGGAAATCTGTACATTAGTTGTACGGTCCATTCAAATATGTTTTCATTGGTATCAGAGCCATAAGGTTCAAAGATTGACGTGTTCAAGTCTTGATTTCTGGTGATCCGTGAATAGAATACGTTTTTGTTCGTTTTGATATGGTTTTGCATTAATTTCCGTGTCAAAATTATACCGTATTTGATCCAACAGTATAGAGTGTCAAAATTTTTTGTCAGTTTTTCGAAAATCTGATTACACCACTGAAATCAGCATGAAAAATTGAGTCAGAATCTCAAATTTCACGGCCAATAGAGCCGCAGAAGGCGGTGCGTGGACCTCATGCGCCACCATTGCGGCTGGAGTTGGTTTCTGAACGGTTGAGGGGAATAGGTAGGGGTGAGCAAAACCAAACCGCGAACCAAAAACCGAACCAAACCGAGACTAAAAACCTAACCGAACTGAACCAAACTCTATTTGGTTTGGTTTTGGTTTTATAAAATATAATCATTTGGTTTTTGGTTCGGTTTTCAGTTTTTGTTGAAAAACTGAAACTGAACCGAACCGAACCGTAATAGGAAAAAATATTTTTTAAAAATATGTATATGTATATAAATAAATTTTATTTGACATATTATATATTTATATTATTATATAGTTTATATTTATGAGACTTTAGTAATATACATATACTATAAATCCTTTTTAAGCAATACTTTACATGTAATTTATAAAAAATAATAATAATAAAAATTAAAAAATTGACATTTTTGTTTATTCGGTTTGAACCGAACCAAACCATAACTCGAACCAAACTGGTTCGGTTCGATTTGATCCGAACCGTATCAACTTTGGTTTGGCTTTGGTTTCTTTTTTCTTCTACTTTAGTTTTTAGTTCGGTTTGGTTCGGTTCGGTTTGTAAACCGAACCATGTTTTGCTCACCCCTGGGAATAGGGATATGTTGACACATGGCACACAGCGATTGGATGGTTTTGAAAAGTCAAATCGCTCAAACCACCAATCGCGTGTTGCCACGTGTACTGAGTAAACCGTTTTGAAACGGTCAAATTGCAAACATGTCAGCCACGTGGACCAATAGCGTGATGACACTTGGCAGAGCAGTTGTGTATATGCCATATCAGCATACCACGTCATTCGCCACATCATCACAGTGGACCAATCATGTGATGACACGTGGCAGAGCAGTTGTGTATGTGCCACGTCAACCAATCAGGTGATGACACATGGCATGTGTGCCATATCAACACCAATCACATGTCGCCGCGTGTCACATGAGTTAGCCGATCTTGAATGAACCGTGAGGGCGCGTGGCAGACCTTCTAGTGGCACGTGTCGGCGCGTGAGGGCGTTTCCAATGTCCAAATTTCGTCAAATTTTTTCAGAATTAAAATTTGCATTTTTCTTGAATTTTTGTTATATTTTGATGAATTTTTGAAATTCATTTGATATTTTAATTCATTTTCAAACTAAATTTAATAGTATTTATTGTGTATAAATGCTTGATTTATGTTTAAAAATTTCAAGAAAGATTCAGTATATTTATTGTGTATTTATTTACTGTTTATTATTGATCATTGACAAGTTTTTGTTATTTCTATATGTGTTATAGAAATGGCAACTTTCGTAAAAACGACGAAAGTGATCCAGTCTCAGGAGGAGGCGAGAATGATATAAAAACTTGAAGATGAGCTTTTCTCTAAACAGTACCCTCCATTAGAAAAAGAGGATATTGTTGGAGTTATGGAGAGGTTTAATGCATTAAACTGAGAAATCCAAGAGCTTGTCTGGAAATGAGGATTTTCCTTTGGTACTGATCAATTTAAAATGTTAAAGTTTGAGAAAAAGGCTTTTCGTGAAAAGCATTTTAATAAATTTTGGTATGGAGAGAACTCTGCATTTGATGAACTAGTGGACCCCATTGAAGGATTAGTTCCTGAATAGGATTATGAGTCCCCATGCAAAGTATTTGTGTTGAACTTGGTTGAAACGGGAGCTAAGTTATCTCATAATCCTAGAACCATGCTACTAAGAAGTAACAAATTGGTTCACCGACCTTGTCTGGATGCTGCTTTTGAAGGTGTTGAGAACATGGCTATGGATCTCTACTTTAAGTTTGTAGAGATGATCCCAGTCACCTCAAAGGAAATTAAGATTGTTGAACTAGACGAAGAGGATCCAATGACTCCAGAAAATTACGACAATGTAGAGTATTAGGCTGGAAATGAAGATTGAGTTCTTCAGTTTCCTAATTATGAACACTCTTTCTCTTACTGATTTCATTTTTCAATTTTGTATTGAATGGCTTTGTGCTAAATTTTTTAAGTGGTTGTAATTTTGATTAAATGTTGTATATTTTTTTATATATGGTATAATAAATGTTTATCGTTGTTCTAATTTATTTATTTTGAGACTAGTGTTATAATATTCATTAATTTTATACTTGAGAAAATATAAATGTTAAATAAATTAGAATGTATTCTAAAAACAAAACTAAATAGAAATATTTATTATAGGAAATTTAAACCAAATATAGTGTTTGTATTAACCCGTGCAAATGGTGACTCTATGCATTACGCATAGTGTTAGATTTTATGAGAACCAAACACTATTCTTAGTTTTAAAGTTCGATTTTATGTGAACCAAACACTATTCTTATTTTAAATAATCTTATAATAAATATGGTGTATCGCTTACTTATTAATGTTACTTTGTCTTTAGCAGTTTTTTCAATGGCTGCTTCCAAAACTATAGTTGCTGAACTAAATAAGGACCTTTGTTTTGAGTGGGGACAGTTATGAATTTTGGGCTATGAAAGTCCAATACATAATTGAAGAGCAAGAGGCTCTAGACACTCTGGAGAGGATTATGAATCCTCTAGAAAAGGGTAACACCGTTCAAGCAAGGAGGGAGCTTGAGGCTTATCAATCCTGGAAGAGGAAGAACTCGTTTGCCCACATCATCATGCTTAGTGCTATGGATGATGACATAACGAAAAGGTTTCGTGTGTACAACATAGCTAAGGAACTGTGGGATGCTCTGAAAGAGAACTTTGGAGGTGTCTCCATAACAAAACTCCAATCTTTAAGTATCAAGTTTTTATAAGAAAAGAGCAAACCATACGATGAAGAGGCATTTGAGGGAAATGTCTAACATGATAACTGAGCTTCATGATGCTGGTCATAAGTTGACCGAGGAACAGAAAGTTTAAGCTGTGATACATTCTCTACCGAATAGGTGGGAGCATATGAAGTTGCATCTCACTCATGCCAAGGATATTAAGAACTTTGATGATGTTGTTCATCATCTTGAGCTGGAAGAGGACCGCTTGGCTTCTCTTAGTGTGAAATATGAAATTCACATGGCCAGTTCGAGTTATGTTCTGAAGTCCAAGGGAAAGGAAAAGAGGTTCTTTAAGAAAAAGGCGAAGGGAATAGCAGGCAATGTTCCATTTCAAAAGAAGGGCAAGAAGAAAGTTAACATTTTCTAAGGTGAGATGTTATAGTTGTAGAAAGAAAGGACATTTTGTAAGAGACTGCAAAGCTCCTAAGGTAAATGTTACCGAATTGTATAAGTGTTATACATTTGTTTCAAGTTTTGTTATCCTAACTGAATCTCGTCCTTTATGGATTGTAGACTCAGGAGCCACAGACCATGTAACAAAGGATCGAGATTCCTTTGTAGAGTTCCGTAGTGTTCCACTAGGAACCAGGTGGATATACGTGGGAAACAACTCTAAAGAGGAAGTCTTAGGGATTAGCTGTTACCAGCTGGTCTTAAATGGTGGTCGACCACTATTTCTTGAAGATGTCCTCCATGCTCCTGGAATTCGAAGGAACTTGATATCTGTTTCTGCATTTATGAATTTGGGATTCATATTATCTTTTGAATTGCACAATCTTAGTCTCTTATGAACAATATTTACTTTGGTGGTGGATATTTGTTGGATGGTTTTATTGTTTTGGATTTGGATCCAAATTATATGTGTAATAATAGTTTTTCCTTTTCTGTTAACTCATCTGTGGATAATGTTAACATTTCAAAAATGTGGCATGCGAGACTTAGTCACATTAGTCAACATCGTTTAGCACGATTGGCCAAAGCTGGTTTGTTGGCTGATCTATCAAAAGTAGATCTCCCAACTTGTGAGAACTGTTTAAAAGGAAAAATGACAAGAAAACCATTTGCTAAAGCTACACGAGCTAACCAACCATTGCAACTAATCCATTCTGACATCTGTGGCCTAATGAATGTTAGGGCAAGGCATGGTGCGTATTATTTCATTACATTCATAGACAACTATATGAGGTATGGTCATGTCTATTTGATTGCACATAAATGTAAAGCATTAACATGTTTCAAACGATTTATGGCTCTAGTTAAAAATCAACTAGATAAGAGAATCAAAGCTTTAAGGACTGATCGGGGAAGAGAGTATCTCTCCAAGGAATTTAAAGTTTTATGTGATGAAAAAGGTATTGAACATCAATTATCGATACCAAGAACTCCACAACAAAATGGAGTTACGGAAAGAAGAAACCGAACCCTTTTAGAGATGGTGAGGTCTATGATGGCTGAAGCAAATTTGCCTATCTCTTTTTAGGGAGATGCATTGTTGACTACCACATATGTACTCAATAGAGTACCTTTTAAATCCATTGATACCACGCCTTATGAATTGTGGACGAACCGTAAGCCTAATTTGAACCATTTACGACCATGGGAATGTGCTACCTATGTTCACGACACATCTAGCAAGCATGGCAAGCTAAGCCCTAGAGGCAAAAAAGGTATCTTTGTAAGATATCCTTATCTCTCAAAAGGATATGTTCTAGTGGGAGAGAATGAAAATGGTTAAATAACTAAATTTAAGTCATGAGATGTCATATTCTTAGAGAATGAATTTCCTAAGCTGGGAGAGGTGGATAAAGAATTCACTTTCTTTGAAACTCAAGAGTCTGAAACTTTAGGATCACTCAATCCGAGTGGGAGGAATGAAGTTGAAGATGTAAGGGAAAGGGAGGAAAATGATGTTTTTCAACCTTCACAAGCGGATTTGAGTAATCCTGACCCTAACTTGAGTGGTCTTGATTTGAGTGGGAGTCTTGTTCAAAATTCAGGTGTGAATATGGATATAGATCCCAGTAAGAGTGGTCCCAGTGGGAATTCGGCCCAAAATCTTGATGAATATATGAGATTTGTTTATCAAGAAGCAGAACCTACGAGGCAATCAAAGAGAGGAAACATTCTGCGATGCCATCATTTAGTTGATAACGAAGCTTTCTCGATCGTAGCTCAAATTGAAGACATTCCCATTAACATGAGAGAGTTATTGGTGTCTCCAGGAAAGGAAGAATGGATAAAAGCAATGGAAACTGAGATGGAGTCAATAAGGGTCAACAAAGTTTAGGAACTAATTGATCTACCCAAAGGGCGTAAAGCCATTGGGAATAAATGGGTACATACTATTAAGCGATCGGCAGATGGGAAACCTATCGGCTGGTTGTGAAGGGGTTCACACAACAGGAGGGAATTGACTATCAGGAGACTTTTTCACCTGTTGTCTGTGTCGAAACCGTGCCGACGGGCGGAAAAAATTTAATTAAAATGAAAATTATGGGTTAATTAAATGACAAATTTATATAATGATCCATTATGATGTTTGGGTTAATAACAGTATTTTGATAGAGTCGCCACCAATCGAGTTTTGGTCCGATTGGACACCTTAAATAACCAGAGATTTATATTGGTTCGTTTCCTAATTACGTGTAGGGAAGATAATAATCACCCTACCCCGCCCATATTCGGTAGTAAAAGGTTGTAAATCATTCTTTTAGGATATATTTCTTTCATTTTTTTTTTTTTTTTTTGTATCTATACGTGAATATAATTACATATTAACTAGATATATATTCATAATGATGCTTTATTTAAATCAATTTTATTTATTTTTATCCATGACATGGACATAAAAATTTACACAAATATTACGTTTGTACTTGAATAAACTATATATTTTACATTCATAACATGGACGTAAAATATACACATATAACATATAACATAAATACGACAAATATGTAAATGTCTATATATGATTATATAGGATATACGTCCATGCTTGATGCCAACGTAATAAGGAATTTATACTACCCTATAAACAACAAATTTAAAACTCATTTGAAATAATTAGTGAATATTATAGTTTTGATTATGAAAACAAGATTAATTTTATAAATTTAACCTAAGTTGTATTCAACAACCATAGCATAGTTATGAAATTAGGCTTTTTTTTTTTAAAAAAAAAAGTATACAAATTTATTTTATGTCACTTATTTTACTTTAAGAATTTTTTAAATTTTATAAACCCAGGTTTTTTTATTAATTCTTAACAAGTCTACAAGTGTACATTAATATGAGAATTAATAGGAATGCTAAAAAGATAAAAGGGATTTATTTTTCTTGTTGGGCCTTATTTGCTTTTAATATAATTTTCAAGCCCAAAAACCAAATCCTAAACCGGACCCAACCCGAAACCCATATCCAATGGGTATTACCCATCATATATAACTATCTCATTTCTACTTCCCAAACCTTGAGAACCATTACCACTAGCCATCTCCCTTCCTTCAAACCCTAAGATCCAACCGTCGCCCTCTCTTTCCTTTCCACTTTCCTCTCTGCTCACCGGCGGTCGGTCTTCTTGCCGCTCACCTCACTCTGGCCATCGGTTTCTCTCTTCTCTTCTCTCTCGGTCTCGTTCTTACCTGCGGTTGTTTTCTCTCTTCTATTCTCTCTCGGTTTCATTCTCACTAGCGGTCGGTTTCTCTCTTCTCTTCTCACTCGGTTTCATTCTCACCGGCGGTTTGAACTTTGCTCAGCCGGTGAAGATCTAAGCTGGTCCGATCTCTAACATCACCTCTCTCTCTCTCAGTCTTGTTCTCTGGCTGTTCCCTTTCTCTGGAACCCACGGCTCTCCTCAGCCGGTCGTTGACGCTGCTGTTTCCACAGAGTTTTGGAACTGGCGGTTCTAATCATCCCCGATCGGAGGTTCTTTCTTCTTTCTCTCTCTGTTTTTTTTTAGGTTTTCACTATTTTTTTTCCTGATTCTATTTTTTACTTCTTAAACAAATACCCACAAGTATACAAATCCATCCATCCTAGACTAATTGGAGTCCGTCAACCGCAGCGGCTTCAGGGCGAATTTAAGTATCTCCCTCTCTGATTCTCTGTTTCTCACGTTTTTCTAACTTGTTTTTTTTTATTTTTATTTTGAATGCCCTTTATATTTTATGGGTTGCGTTTCTTCTACCTGATTTGTGCTTCTCTCCAGATAGATGCAGAGAAACTGGATAGCGTTTGGTCACTGGAGGCTCACCAGAACCCATTGTGGCTGAACACCGTCAACGGTGGCCTTAAGAGTGTTTTTATCCTTGCACACCAGTGGTATCTCTTTTGTGGCTGTTCTAATTCTTCTAGTTCTATCTGGTTTCTTGGGTTATTATTATTTTTGATGATTTGAGTTAGGTTTATAACCCAAATACTTTCTGTTTCAGATTTGTGAAATCGGAAGGTGGGCTTGGTTTACTCGCCGGAGAGTTTGCCATTACCACACACCCATTGCTGGTCTCCACGAGTCCTTACTAGATGTGGGTATCCCTCCTCTTGCCTCTTTCATTTTATTTAATTTTTTCCTTTGTTTCAATATTTTTTGTTTAGTTTCCTATCTGAGTTCATTTTTTTCAGGATTAGAGACTTCAAGACGCTATTTGGTTTCAATGAGGATTAGTCTAACTAAGTTTCTAAACTCTTAGCTTCACATAATCTAAAGAGTTCAAATACATGTTGTAAGAATTAGATTAATGTTGTGACATGCTTATGTGTGTATATGGTTGGGTTTTACCTGCTGCTGCTGTTTTTATGGCTTGCTGTATTTGAAAATTCTGAGGTTGAGAATGAAATCTGGTTCTGAAATTTGGGTTTGAAACGGGTTGCAAAATTTTAAGTTTACATTACTAGTGATATGTGTGTGCTATTGTATTATAATGGATTATTACAGATTCCTTTTTTACTGGAGTTGATGGGAACCTTGAATAAACTTATAAAAACAATCAAAGAAGAAAGAGCAGTAAGCAACAAAATGAAGAGATAAGTAATTGAATGCACTAAAACACAATGGATGAGTTAGCTAAATAAAACATCAATATTTGGTACAGACATAACATGTCTTTACACAATGTTTGATGAATGTATCACATATTATGTTTTGAGCAAAAAATAATGGAAAAAAATGTATATGAATTACTGTTTAAACTTGCTACTTACTGTTTTGTTTTCAAGCTTCTGTTTCTCCTTCTGATTTTTGGTGTTTATCTTTGATAGGTGGAGTGAACTGTTGGGATTCGTTATCCGAAAAATAACGTGGTGCAGCAGAAAATACACCATTTAAAATTTCCTAGAATCTACCTATCGTGTCCAATTACCATTGATTAGAATAAAAACAATTTGAATCAAGAGAGATTAACTCACCAGATTCTTATCTTCTAGAGATTGCTGCAGAATCGTTTTTTGAAACTGCGATCTCCAAAGTCTGGTGCATGACCAACTATTGAGCGGGAACCCGTGCTAGCCGAAGACGTGAAGGAATGGAGGTTTAATGCTAGGATTTTCGGCTGTTTTGGGGCTGCTCTTGGCGGCTGAGATTTCTAGCAATTAATTAGGATTGAATTAGAGTTTTATTCCTTAAGGGTACCCTTATATAGACACTTTGTTTAATTGGGTTTTAATTAGGTTAATTAAACCCAAGCCCACTAGGATTATAATTACAGAAATAAACTTTAATTAAAAAGTATATACTATGTAATTTAATTCCATTTGGCTATATTTAATTACTCCTAAATAAAATTCAATCATACTTAAGTAAATACAATACATGTATTTAATTTTCCTACTTAGGAAAATTATTTAATTAATTGTTTACTTTATGTAATTCAATTAATTGATAAATTAATTAATTACATTATGTAAACTTATTAATTAAATTAAATATAACCTAATGTTAATTAATTACCTTAACACCGAATGTCAATTAATTAATTAATACATTCCTTCCAATGTACATTATATGTACAATTTCTATAAGTTCTGGCTTAGTTGATATATGTGCATGATCCTATGGGTCTGTCTTTAAGTTGGTAGTAGGCCTAAGGCCCACGGATTGTAAGTGGGTTCTAGCAAACCATTACAGCCCCAAATTAAGACAGAGATGCAGCAGTCTTTCGAAGACAATCACCCGGTAGGAATCTCATAGTGTCCTTTGCCTAACGATATCGATATGAATAAACAAGAGGCATGGTGTCCGTCATCCTCTTCTGTTGTTTATTATATTTCTTGATCTTAAGTTAACTGATTAATCAAATAAGCATCGACTTACTTGGGTATGGCCATACACTTATCAGTCCCACTCATCAAGTGGCCAATGATGTCATTTCGATGTTACCCGAGTGGCAATTCCATCACTTCATCATCAATGTCAACATGTTCACCAGTCCACCCAATCATACCAGTATTTAGCATCCTTTTACAGACCTGTTAGGCGTATGTCAAAGTGAACCGGATTTCATATTGATATTATAATGAAATCTGGTCTGAGGACAAAAGAGACCTACTCAAGAAAGACCTATGACGCGACAACCATGTGGCTTTCTTGTCCGAATTGATCCATCCCATGTCAACGACATGTACCTATATTTATGACTGACTATGCAAGTACTATGGCTAGTTAAGAACTGCCATACAGTCATCGAATATACAAGTCTGTGGTTCTATTCGTTCCCACGATTAGAACAGACCTGGGATAGGTTTTATGATTATCGATCAATGGATACTCTACTCATATTATAGCATAAGATAAAAATGAAATAGATTAATTGCCTTTATTAATGTGACATAAATAATGTATTCATACAATGAGTCTTAATGTATAATACAAAATACAAGAATCCAATGCCCTAAGAACTAGGGCACACCAACAATCTTCCACTTGCACTAGTTCCAAGTGGGCATTGCCCTAATTCCTATAGATCTGGTATGACCGTTGTGCTGTGTCTACGGCAGCGCTTTGGTCAATGGATCAGCGACATTATTCTTGGTGTCAATCTTCTGCAATGATATGTCACCTCTGTTCACGATCTCCCGAATGAGGTGAAACTTTCTGAGCACATGTTTGGATCTCTTGTGTGACCAGGGCTCCTTAGCTTGTGTGATGGCCTCGTTGTTGTCACAAAAAAACATCAACTGGGTCTAGGATAGTGGGTACTACTCCCAACTCGGTTATGAATTTCTTGATCCAAACGGCTTCCTTTGCAGCTTCGCACACAGCTATATACTCAGCTTCCGTTGTAGAGTCAGCAATGGTGACCTACTTTGAGGACCTCTAACTAATGGCACCACCACTCAGGAGAAAAACATAACTAGACTGTGATTGGTTCTCATCCTCATCGGTCTCAAAGCTTGCATCAGTGTAACTTGACACTACTAGCTCATCTTGACCTCTATACACTAAGAAAGCATCCTTAGTCCAATTAAGGTACTTCAGGATTGCCTCGACAGCCTTCCAGTGTTCCTCCCCAGGGTCCGACTGGTACCAGCTAGTCATACTTAGTGCAAACACGACATCAGGCCTCGTACATAACATGGAGTACATGATAGATCCAATAGTAGATGCATAAGGGATCTTTTCCATGTTCTCTTGGTCCTTCTTTGTTTAGGATCATCTTTCATACTCAACTTCAACCCATGGCGCATAGGCAAGAATTCTTTCTTTGCCTTGTCCATGCTGAATCTTTTCAGAACCTTATCTAGCATGACTTAGGCCTAGAAGCCGATTGGATCTATCTCTGTAGATCCTGATCCCTAAGATCATCTCAGTTTCGCCTAAGTCCTTCATTGCAAAGCACCTATTCAACCACTGCTTAACCCTTTGCAGTGTTGGTATATCGCCTACAATGATAAGGATGTCGTCAACATACAGCACTAGGAAGGTGGAAACGCTCCCACTAACCATCTTATACACACAGGGCTCATCAGAATTCTGTGTGAAGCCATATTCCGCAATGGCCTCATTGAATCTCTGATTTCATGACCTCGATGCTTGCTTCAATCTATACTAACCATCTTTGAAGCTTGCATACCCGGTTTGGATACTTTAGATCGATAAAACCCTCAGGTTGTGCCATGTACACATCTCGAGTAGCTTTCCATTAAGGAAAGTGGTCTTAACATCTATCTGCCATATCTCATAATCGTACCATGCAGCTATGGCTAGTAGTATCCTAATGGATTTGAGCATAGCAACTGGTGAAAATGTTTCATCATAGTCAATTCCTTGAACTTGCCTAAATCCTTTTGCCACCAATCACCCCTTGAAGGTGTTGTCGGCCTTTAACTTGAAACACCACTTGCAACCAATCACCTTAGCACCTGGAGGTGGTTCCACCAAGTTCCATACTTGGTTATCGTGCATAGATTGCGTCTCAGCCTCCATGGCTTTGCTCCATTGATCTGAGTATCTGCTTTTAATAGCCTCCTGATAGGTCTTAGGCTCCTCTTGGTCAATGACCATAAGGTACCCATCATCAGTCATGAGAAAGCCGTACCTCTCTGGCTAATGACGTGTTCTACCAGACCTTCTAAAGTCCTGTGCAACCGGTTCTGGTTCCTCAATTTCTTGAGTAGTCAAGCATCCTCAGCAGTAGCTGCAGGAGTTTGTGAGTCTTGAACTTCTGAAAGTTCAACATTACTCCCACTGTCTCTCTTGGAAAGGAATTCCTTCTCTAAGAAGACTGTATTTTTGGCTATGAAAACTTTGTTTTCAGCCGGATCGTAGAAGTAATAACCTTTAGTTTCCTTAGGGTAACCCACAAACTGGCACTTAACAGATTTGGACTCGAGTTTGCCACTTGTCAATTTCTTAACATGTGCATCACAGCCCCAAATCTTCAAGAAGGAAACATTGGCCTTTCGGCCCTTCCATAGTTCATATGGTGTTCCCTCAACTGCCTTGCTTGGTGTATTATTAAGAATGTAAGCAGTTGTCTCTAAAGCATATCCCCAAAAGGAGACAGGGAGTGTAGCATGACTCATCATCGAGCGGACCATGTCTAGCAAGGTCCTATTCCGCCTTTCTGGCACTCCATTCCACTAGGGTGTGCCAATAGGAGTGAGTTGGGATCTTATCCCACACTCTCTAAAAAATGAGTCAAACTCTTGGCTCAAATATTCACCCCCTTGGTCAGACCGAAGTGCTTTTATTTTCTTGCCAAGTTGGTTTTCTACTTCATTCTTAAAGTCCTTGAACCTTTGGAGAGTCTCAGACTTATGCTTCATTAGATACACGTAACCGTATCTGCTGAAGTCATCCGTGAAGTTGACGAAGTACAAAAAACCAGATCAAGCACTAGTGCAAATTGGACCGCATACATTGGAATGTATTAGCTCTAATAGCTCTGAGGCCCTTTCAGCAGTCTTGCTAAAAGGCACCTTTGTCATCTTGCCTTTCAGACAAGATTCGCATGTGTCATAAGACTGGATGTCAAATGACCCTAGCACTCCACTAGAGTGAAGCTTAGCTATGCGCTTCTCATTTATATGGCCAAGTCAACAATGCCAGATGTAAGTAGGATTAATTTCATTTTGTTTAATCCTTTTAGTATTTATGTTATAGATTGAAACTTCACGTTTTAGATCAAGGATATATAAGCCATTTTCAAGAAATGCTGTTCCATAAATAATATTACCACATTGCATAGAAATTCTACCATGTCCAATATTAAATACGATACCAGAAATATCCAACAAAGAAACGGAAATAATATTCCTGCGCATCGCAGGTACAAAATCGCAGTTTCTTAGTTCCAAAACAAGTCCACTAGGCATCTCCAAGAAATAATCTCCGATCTCCATAGCCTGAACCCGAGCACCATTTCCGACTCGAAGATCTACTTCTCTAGATCCTAATAATCTCCTATTTCTTAGACCCTACACATTTGAACAAATGTGAGATCCACATCTAGTGTCCAAGACCCAAGATGTATAAATAGCCAGGTTAATCTCAACAACATAAATACCTGAAGCAGCAGTTTTGCCCTTCAGTTGCTCCCTTAGCTTTGGACATGAGCTCTTCCAGTGCCCCTTCTCATGACACTCATGGCAGACATCGTCAGGAGAAGCAACCCTTGCTTTAGGTTGGGCCACCACCTTTTTGCCCTTAGCCTTGGCCTTAGATTTGGCCTTTCCCTTAGCAATGGATGTATTGCCCTTGTTCACCAGTAATACTTCAGGAGTCTTCTTAAGAGACTGCTCAGCAAGCTTGAGCATGCCATTCAGCTCAACAATCGATTTATCCAACCCTTGCATATGGTAATTCATGATAAACTGGTTGTAAGACTTAGGAAGTGACCCGAGAATAATGTCTGCTTCCAAGTCCTGCGGAACTAGGGAGCCGAGGCGGGCAAGTGTATCAATATACCCCTTCAACTTTAGCACATGTGTGCTAACAGAAGTCTCAGCTGCCATCACAGTCGTGCAAAGTGCTTTAGTTGTCAGGAAACGTTCCTGACGAGCTTGATCTTGGAACATCTTTTTAAGCTGATCCATCATCTCATAAGCATGCTTGTCCATGAACTGCTTCTGAAGATCAGAAGCCATGGTACCCAGCATGAGGCACGAGACATCTCGGTCATCCCTCACGTGCCAGTCATACTACTCCACCATCGCCGTGGTGACGACTCGACCTGCGGGAGGGCCAGCTGGTAAAGGAGCATTCAGTACATACTCTTTAGACTCTTGTCTAAGAACTATTTGTAAGTTCCTAGCCCAGTCCAGGAAGTTAGTCCCCGAAAGCTTCTCCTTCTCCAAGAGTGACCTAAGTGAGAGTGAGTTATTGTTTGTTGCAGCCATTTAAATTGCTTAAGTGAAATGGGATTATCTACATGGAAGAAATCGTTGCTTGAGTTAGAAATAAGGACTTTTAAGCCAATTAAAATTAATAATCCGATTTTAATTTGTTTGTTGGTGATGTTAATTGGCTGACTTGACCAAGATCCACAACTTATCAATGACTGGCCGAACTAGGGCTCGCTAACCAACCATTGATTCTTTTGGTAGGACAACCTATCCAATCCTTCCATGAAGGACTCTTGGTTTGATGGGCTTATTGACACTTTACCCAGCTGTGCTTAGGGCCCGCTCTGAGCTAATGCTACCAATGTTGAGTCAAACCACCATTCACATGTTAACCATACCAAGTATCCTAACCCTCGACGGCCCATCGAATACTATAATGTACCCAACTAGGGCATGACGCACATTGCAGCATCAATGGGAGGAAGAGGTGTGAATGTGGGAAGCACTTTTAAACAACTCAATAGTTTAATTTCCGGATTATAATTAAGTGATACGGCTTAGCATGTATAAACACGGGTAATAATTTGGTGATCCATACATCCATATTATATGACAAATATAATAGCATACTTAATTTAAAATAAATGAGATCCTATGGGCTTTTAGTTACAACCTAATGAAAAACTAGATATCCTATCTAATTCTTCATGGACCGGACTGCAATCCTTCTTGGGCTCCCACCATGGGCTTGCTCCATCTGGGCCTTCCTCCATACTTGATGCAATTACAATAATTTTGTAAAATAAAATCTATTCTAAAATTACATCAAAATAAAAAAATAGCACGCAAGCCATATTTCCCAAAATTAAATTACAACTGATAATAATTTAGGGCCCATGGAACTCAATATCACATTTCAAACAAAGTACCTGTCATGCACATACATATCAATATGATGCATGATCATGGCATTCCAAATTATAAATATAAATGTTAAGCCGAATTACTTAGGGTGAAATTGCCAATTTTAACAAATGTCACTAAGGCCCATAAAGGCCCAATGGATAACATCCATAAATACAAAATTAACAATTTTGCTCCCACTTAAATTTGGATTGTCACAAATTTAAAATTTAGCTCTTCCAATTTTAACCGGTGTCGTGGTTTATTGGGCCAATTTCACGAAGTCCATATTCAATTTAATATGCAAACAATTAAATTAAATATGCATGCCAACAAAATAAACAATTTAAATACAAATTAATTTAAAAATATTTAATTTAATTTGCATTAGGGCCCGGGATAAAAAAATACCCGCAAAATCTAAAACCGGACCCCATACCTCGCGCGCAGCAGCGCCAAAATTGGAATCGCAATTGCGATTCCAATTTTGGCCAACTTATTAATTTTTTTTAATTGATCAATTATTAAAATTCCAGCCAACAAATAAGAATGAATAATCAATAAAAAAAGGATTGAAAAACAATTGGGGAAAAATAATCAAAAATCCAATCCAAAATTCTAGGGTTCATCAAAAACTAAAACCAATTGAATAAAACCCTAAAATTACAAACTTGAAACCCATTATTTCTTCTAGAACGCTTTCAAGAACCAATTCCAATCAATCTAATGGACAAAACCTAGGCTCTAATACCACTGTTGGGATGCGTCACCGGAAAAATAACGTGGCGCAGTGGAAAATGCACCGTTTAAAATTTCCTAGAATCCACCTATCGTGTCCAATTACCGTTGATTATAATAAAAACAATTTGAATCAAGAGAGATTAACCCACCGAACTCGTCTCTTCTAAAGACTGCTGCAGAATCATTTCTTGAAACTGCGATCTCCAAAGTCTGGTGCACGACCAACTATTGAGCGAGAACCGGTGCTAGCCGAAGACGCGAAGGAATGGAAGTTTAATGCTGGGATTTTCGGCTGTTTTGGGGCTGTTCTTGGTGGCTGAAATTTCCAACAATTAATTAGAGTTGAATTAGGGTTTTATTCCTTAAGTGTGCCCTTATATAGACACATTGTCTAATTGGGTTTTAATTAGGTTAATTAAACTCTAGCCCACTAGGATTATAATTATATAAATAAACTTTAATTAAAAAGTATATACTATGTAATTTAATTCTATTTGGCTAAATTTAATTACCCCTAAATAAAATTAAATCACACTTAAGTAAATACAATACATGTATTTAATTTTCCTACTTAGGAAAATTATTTAATTAATTGTTTACTTTATGTAATTCAATTAATTGATAAATTAATTAATTACATTATGTAAACTTATTAATTAAATTAAATTCAACCCAATGTTAATTAATTACCTTGACACCGAATGTCAATTAATTAATTAACACATTCTTTCTAATGTACATTACATGTACAATTTCTATAAGTTCCGGCTTAGTTGATCTATGTGCACAATCTTATGGGTCTATCTTTATGTTGGCAGTGGGCCCAAGGCCCACAGACTGTAAGTGGAATCTAGCCCCCAATTAAGACAAAGATGCAGTGGTCTTTCGAAGACACTCACCCGGTAGGAATCTCATAGTGTCCTTTGCTTAACGATATCGATATGAATAAACAAGAGGCATGATGTCTCATCCTCTTCTGTTGTTTATTATATTTCTTGATCTTGAGTTGACTGATTAATCAAATAAGCACCGACTTACTTGGGTATGGCCATACACTTTTCAGTCCCACTCATCAAGTGGCCAATGATATCATCTTGGTGTTATCCGAGTAGCAATTCCATCACTTCATCATCAATATCAACATGTTCACCGGTCCACCCAATCATACCTGTGTTTAGCATCCTTTTACAGACCTGTTAGGCGTATGTCAAAGGGAATCGGATTCCATATTGATATTATAATGAAATCTGGTCTGAGGACAAAAGAGACCTACTCAAGAAAGACCTATGACGTGACAACCGTGTGGTTTTCTTGCCCGGATCGATCCAGTCCCATGTCAACGACATGTACCTGTATTCATGACTGACTATACAAGTACTATGGCTAGTTAAGAACTGCCATACAGTCATTGAATATACAAGTCTGTGGTTCTATTCGTTCCCACGATTAGAACAGACCTGGGATAGGTTTTATGATTATCGATCAATGGATACTCTACTCATATTATAGCACAAGATATAAATGAAATATATTAATTGCCTTTATTAATGTGACATAAATAATGTATTCATACAATGAGTCTTAATGTATAATACAAAATACAAGAATCCAATGCCTTAAGAACTAGGGCACACCAACATGAACTTCAAAGGAAAATTTGGACAGCAAGAGAGAATAGATAGCTGAAGTTATCTGTTTAGGCAGAGTTAAAGAACAGGGTTTTTTTTTATCTGATCCCTTCTTTTTTTTCTCTTTTCTCTTATGTTGAACTGCCTTTTATAGGAAAAAAATTTCACTGTACAAACTAGAAATTGATTTAGTTGGGACTTATTTTATCCCATTTGGTATGAAATTAAAGGAAAGGAACTCTAGTTCCTTCCTTAAACTGGCTGCATCAGCCTCAGCCCCATACCTTTTGTAATTTCTTGCTTTTTGCCATACTTTTTCTGCTGTAGCTTCAACCCATTTTGGAGCTTTTCAATATTATTTTTTTTATTATTGCTGCCCATTTTTTATTTTTATTTCTTTTTTTTATTATTACTTTTATATTATAAGAAATCTATAAAAGATCATTTAACCTTTTATTAGTAATTTAATTTTTATAATTGACGAAATCTCAAAGATTAAAATATACTGTTAATTAATAAATTAACAAATTAATGCGCATTAAAATTATTTAAAGAGATGATAAATTAACCCGGACAAAATCAGGTATCTACAGTCCGCTTCGCGTATATTAGAATAGTACTTGCTTTTGTAGCATGTATGGACCTTGAATTACATCAAATGGATGTAAAGACTGCGTTCTTAAATGGTAAACTGAACGAAGAAATCTATATGGTTCAACCTGAAGGTTTGGTTGTCCAGGGTCAAGAACATAAGGTTTGTAAGTTGAAAAGATCAATTTATGGCCTTAAGCAGTCTTCAAGACAATGGTATTTCATTTCCATTAAGCGATTATAACAATGCAATTTGTGTCTACATTAAGCATGAAAACAAAACAAAGTTTGTCATTCTAACATTATACGTTGATGATATTTTATTAGCAAGAAATGACATTTCCTTACTCAAGAAAGTAAAGACTTGGTTGTCTTCTAACTTTGAGATGAAGGATCTAGGAGAAGCCAATTACATTCTTGGGGTTAAGATATCAAGAGATCGATCTAAGAGATTATTGGCTCTTTCACAAGAGACTTATATCAGTAAGATCTTAGAACGGTTTGGTATGGCTAACTGTGATCCTAATCCAACCCCTATTGCTAAAGGTACAGAACTGAATGCAAGTATGTGTCCCAAGACTCCAGAAGAGACTAAAAAGATGGAGAGAATTCCTTATAGGTGTGCAATTGGTAGCTTGATGTACGGTATGATTTGTACACGACTTGATATAGGTTTTATGGCTGGTCTCGCAAGCTGATATCAAGCCAATCCAGGTTTGAAGCATTGGGTAGCAGTGAGAAGGATATTGAGATATTTGAAGGGGACTTCAAATTATTCCCTTTGTTACCAAGGAAAGGATCTGCAGTTAAAGGGATACACAGATGCTGATCATGGAACTGATAAAGACGGGAGGAAGTCAACATCTGGGTATATTTTCACTATAGGAAATGGTGCAATTTCCTGGTGTAACAAGAAAAAACTTGCGTGGCATTGTCGACTATGGAGTCGGAATATGTAGCTGCAGCAGCTGCAGTACAAGAAGCAGTTTGGTTAAAACGCTTCATAGATCTTTTGGATCTATTGCCTAAAGGGAAATAAACTACTATCTATTCCGATAGCACTGCATCGATAGCTTATTCCAAGAATCATTGTTATCATGGAAAAAACAAGAATATCGATATAAAATATCATTTCGTTAAAGACAAAGTAGCACAAGGTGAAATAAGTTTAGTGCATGTTCCAACTGGAGAAATGATTACAAATTCGTTAACGAAGCCAATAGCACCAAATGTTTTTAGTAAACACATTTTGGAATTTGGTCTTCGTAGGTTATAGGAACATGTTGTTTTTGAACTGTTATAATAACTTTGGAAAATTCTATTGGAATAGAATATGAGTTATTTTGTTATGTTCAAATTCATTCACTATTTAAAGCGATACACTTACAGATATTGAGTATAGTTCAGTATATTGACGAAATGCATCTACTCATATAGATGAATCTTTTACAATGAGCAATGTGTTCATAGGTAAAAGTATAGATGGAGATGTGAGAAACTCCATATGTGATATGTGTAATATCATAATTTCGTTTATACCGAAAGCTGTCCTGTGAAAGGCTTAAATATGGACTAAAGGTAATGATGCATGAGTTGCATTTAGAGACTGAATGCTTTCGCATAGTGTTGATAAAACATACGTCCTAAGTGGATTAACACTATAGCATATTTTAGTAATATGTGTAAAAGCCGACCAAGGGATGGAAAGAGGAAAATTGATCTCAACTTTCCTAATGTGAGACCCAAATGAAACTATAAGTTTCAATTCACCCTTATGGACCCTTGTAAATAACAAGAAGGGTATGTCTAATTGTTTATTTTAATTGGAACCTCAAACCAGGCTGCGTTAGCAATGAACGGGCATTTAGGGACCTTTCACATAAACAATAGATATATGGTGGAAGGTTATTTATAGAGAGGAAGTACATTTTCAGTAACATGTCACTTGTTAATCATATAACATTCGAGCTCAATACTTTTTCGTGGAAAATGTATGCAGTTTGTATGAATGTTGTCGTGAGATCAAAAGTGAGTCGAAAACTAGTGATCATGGAAAATGGACTAGGGGGAAGTCACGTTAAGCTAAAGGTGGAATGATGAAGGAGAGCTTCAAAGGTTTAACTGTTACGTTGACTGGTCTTGTGAATTCGTCAAATAAGAATTGAAAGAAGTATGTGTATTCAATCGCAATGAAAGTATGTCTTGTCATGTGCGAGTGGGAGATGTTGGTTTTAGGTACGCCAATGACATTTTGGAATGGCAGGGACTAAACTGTAATTATGATAAATTACGGGGACCAAATATGTAAATTACAGGGACCAAATGTGTAATTTGGACTAACCCTATAAATAGATGGAAGTTGGGATTTTCTCTATAAATAGAGAAGTCATTTTTTTTATTCATACACGCGTAAGAACAGAAAACGCTCCGAGAAAGAAAACACAAAACTTATTACTTTCGTTTGTCGGAAGAATTCACGGATAAAGCCTGTACTTTGTGTATTCGTACATACGTAGGAAAGGCAACCAGAACGATCCAGTTTCTCTTATTGATCAGATTCACTCCGTAAACAAACTTTCGCTGCGTATAAACTGTAAGTCTGTTTATTTACGTTGTTTCTGGAAATCTGTACATTAGTTGTACGATCGGTTCAAATATGTTTTCATCATTAAAAGAGAACATACATCACAAGTAGTTAGCAAATTGCTTATGTAAATCTGGTGAGAATCCACTTGTTCTTTTCGGGCACTCTAATTCTCTCCTTCGATGGACTAAACCTCCTAGCGGTTGGCTCAAATTGAATATAGATGATTCGAGTATTAGTCAAGCAGGCTGTATTTCTATAGGAGGGATTTTGCGCGACCATAATGGAAATTGGATCATGGGTTTGTGCATAATATTGGCATATTTCTACTTTGGCAGCTGAGCTATGGGCTATCGGGTAGGAAGTTGTTCTTATCAAAGATAAAGGTTTGAGGAATTTGTTGATTGAATCTGATTGCCTTGAAGCTATTTAGGTTCTCCTTCTTCAGGTTGATCATTCTTCCCTCCATCCTTTCTGAAATATTATCACTGACATTAAGGAAGATCTTCTTAACATTGGATGTCGAGCTCGGCCACATATACAGGAAGGTTAATTTATGCACCAACCAGCTAGCCAAATTGGCAAGAAGTTTCCCTAGAGGCTGCCACCAGCTTCAAAGAATTCCTCAGGGTGTTCACCAGGTAATGCTTCAGGATCTTCATGTATCTGCTATCGGTATAACTACTCTAATTGGAGTTGGCTAGTTTCTTTTCTTCTTCTTGTTGTTTGTTTCTTATTTTCCTGTCTTACCAATAGAAATTTTATAATGGATGATCCACATGGATCATTTCAATGAAAAATTAGCATAAAAGTACTTTTTAGTTTTCCAATACTCATTTTCCATATGTGTTTGTTATTCATTGGAAGGGTCTATATAGACTGGATCCATTGTACATGTGTTCTTTATGCCAATATTGTCAACTCATGAACTTAATCTATGGTTTTGGTTAGAGCATCGCATTATCATATTGCTTAATCCTCACAATTGCCAACCATATTACTTTTTTTTTTGTTTCTCCTACTTAAATCTTAATCTTACATTATTGATTACAACTTGTCCTAACTAACTAATTATTGCTACAATCCAGTTAAAAAAATGCTAATCTTTATATATATATATATATATATATATATATATATATATATATTTATTTATTTATTTATTTATTTATTTATTTATTTATATTGTGTATTTTTGGTAAAGAAATGCGAAACTTACCTATTCTTAGGACCATAACAAATTATAATCTCGATGAGGGTTGAAAATAAAATTTATTGATTACTTACCAACAGAAACTAACTAAATTTTAATTGTAAATGAGAATTGAACCCAAACCTGATAAGTAAGTAAGGTATTAATTTGTTACTGCTCTGGGATTCTATATAGTATTTCTGATAACACTTCAACTTTTCTTTTGAATTAAATATTACTTTTGACTTTCTCGAACAACAATTATTTTCTTAGATAAGATTATTTTCAGATAATATTAATTTATGCAAAAATTTTTATGGTAATCCAATAGACCAAACAAATATAAAATTTAACAGCGGAATATTAAACAATTATAGAGAAACAATGAGAAGTTATTGGCTATGAATTTTTTCCCTTCTATCTTTTTTTTTTGGTGGATTATAAATTATTGTATGGTGATGGATATTCAAATAAAATATTTACTACACTTGCTCAAGTTGTCAAGGACTCTAATCAATTAAATTGGTCCCAACTGTAACCGAGAATTTGAATGTGCTAGGAAAATGACTTGAAAGTGTGTAGAAAGTAGTTGGGTTGATTTGTTTCAAAAACGTTAGGTGAATTTTGTATTGAATGAAAATACCAAACCTTAAAAATAGACAACATCGTACTCTGATTTAAAATAAAAATAAAAATAAAAATAAAAATAGGAAAAGTTAATGCTATGGGAACACTGATCTCAAATTATGGCCTACTTATACCATTAATTATAAAAATATGCAACTTTGCTAATTAATAGCCATATTCTATATCACAACTTGCATCCTATCATATCCCTTCAAAAAAGTTTTCCAATTGGAATTTTTCTTCCTTGACTTGTTACTTTGAAGAATTCTATTTAGTCTATTTTGTTTACCAAAACATTTCAAGGTAGAGAAAAATGGGATCAAGTAATTGGACAGCAAAACAGAACAAGATGTTCGAAAATGCTTTGGCGATATACGATAAGGAGAGTCCAGATGTATGGAGAAATATTGCCAAGATTGTTGGAGGAACAACTGAGGAGGAAGTGAAGAAGCACTATCAACTTCTTCAACATGATATCCAAAACATTGAATCAGACATAATCCCTCTTCCTAATTACAATCATATTCCTAGAAGCAAGATTTGAGGTCAACAACTGAGGTAATCATTTTTTTTTTCTTTCAATCAAAATCGATCTCTGATTTTAGTTCATAGTTCATGTCTTAAAGTAAAATACCGATTTTATTGTAATACAGGATGGAGCATCTTAATTCAGCTGGAATTTGAGTTGCGTTCTTCTAGGAGATTAGACAAAGCTAGCATAGAAAGAGAACTTTTGTTAGATTTTTCAATTGTTTCTTTTCTTTTGAGTGCCTGTGCTAGTTTTGTGTCTCCTTTTTTTAATTGGCTGAAATTTATGGATGCTTTATCTTATCATATCTTAATTTCTCTGCTTAATAGATAAATAAAACAAATCCAATGATATCTCAATTAAGCAAAACAAGGAATAATTAACAGTTAGAAGAAGAAGGGGATCCATGATTATACAAAAATCCATATTAAGACATTCTAATTGAGATGAGTTTCATATGTATTTCTTACATTAAGATTAAACAAGATGTCTATTGTCTAACTATAAGGGAAAATTCTATTGTGATACACTGTCCATGTCCGTTACAACCATACCAATGAAAACAAGAACATAACAAAGTGTAATTAAACCTTTATCACTTTGTGTCTCTCCAGCTACAGCCTGGTAGTAAAAACATCTATCTCTCTTCAATTGGGAGATCCAGGGTTTAAGTCTCACTGAAATCATGCACTACACCCTTAATTAAAAATGAGAATAATAGAAAAAAACCGTAAACACTTTGTGATCACCAAACTAGTTGAAAATTAGCTATTGTCAGTAGGAAATATCTATTTTTTTCTAATCTACGCTCTCATTATCTTTGTTGGACTCCCCATTGAAACATTGCCCAACTCATCAATCTGATTATCTCATTTTTCAAAATCCTTATCATTAACACATATATTTAGTGGAAATTTAATTGATTTGGTGATTAGAAGGTACTAGTGTAGCTAAGTGTCAATAGAAATATTAATGGAGAAATAAAAAGTTACGTTAATGATGGTCTAAAGGTAGTAAGCATTAGGCCCTCAATTGTAACTTTTAACTCGTTAAGCGTAAAATTGCTTTTTTCTACCAATGTAAGGAATATTTTGCATCTAATTCTACAATGATTTCCATTCAAAAAAAAAAAAAATTCTACGTACAAATTTCATTCCATAGGGCCCCAATTAATAACAAAACATTGATAGTGAAGTATGTGTCTAGCTAGTTTCATCTCGATTGAGATTAGGGCTGTAATTAGTTTCTCATCTGCCCATTTTAGACCAAATCAACCGCATACCTAGCTAATTTATCAAAAGTGTATTAATTGGTTAATATGTTCAATAAGAAAAATTTCGCTATCCCGATCAGAATTGTAAAATAACAAAGATAAAGGCACCTCCTGTGATATTTTGACAAGCAAGAGTTGTGATCATTCACAAAGAATGAATGAATTCATGAAAGTGAATCTTCAGTTCAGAAAGAATTAAATTTAAACTTCCTTTCTTAGAGAAAGATTCATTTAGAGTTGGGGAAGATGCTTGTTCCATTTAGAGGAATCAAAAACTACACATTATGAGGAAAAGAAATCCCTATTTCATCTACCTCAAGCAATTGGCGAAAAGCAAAATCAAAACATACTCATAATTTTTAGCATACAAATATATATAAAAAAAAATGTAACACAGATCATTCCCAATGACATATTACCTACGTATATTTAAAGATTGCCATCGAGATTTTATTTTATACAATTTAGCCTATTTAACCCTAAAAAAAAATTATACTTTATTAGCATTAAATAGGTGAAAGAAATCATATGTATCGAGAACGAATTCACAATTGCAACGGAAATAATAAAATAAAATAAAAAGTGAAAAAAATGAAATTGTTAATTTGTAATATCTTGTTACTTATACCAGGCAGTGATGCTAGTCTAGGAGAAACTTAATTACCTTTTTTTATTTTTAAGGTAGAAAGGGGACAAAGGCCTGAGAAACTTAATTACCTTAAAATTAAAATAATTGGTGGAGATTATTAGGAGAAGAAGAATGCTGCGCTGTGCAATATTCAGTACAGTTTTGTTTTTCCAATTAAACTAATAACAGAAAGTTACATAAAATGCCATAAAAAATTGATGATTGATTGTTATTCCGCCACATAATGGGCATAATAAAACTTGTAACTTCATCTATTCGTTCGATAAAAAATTAAAATTGAACGATGGATCACAAATCATAACAAAAACCTTCATTATCAAAACTTTATTTCCTAATTATAAATCATAACAAAAACCTTCATTATCAAAACTTTATTTCCTAATTATAAAAAAAAGGCACATTTTGCCCGATAATTGCAATATTCAACACATCTAAAAAAAAAAAAAAAAAGTATGGTATGCTAGAATTTTTTTATGATCTAGGCGGAGGTGGTGGCAGCAGCAGCGGCAGTAGCAGCCTCTTTTGCTGCTTCTTTTGCTGCTTTCATTGCTCTTGGACCCCTACTCGAGTTACAATAGCAACATAACCCAAGTAGTATCACTATAAATCCAACGATAAATATAGTTAGAATGATATTGGATTTCATTGTACGCAGCTTTATTTTCCTGTAGAATAAAACAAATAAAATTTGTTAGTTTTATAGTAAAAACTATTATAATAAAGAGAATTTATTACTCATTAATTTCTTGTAATTATTAGATTCATGCATCATTGAAGAATATTCAAAATATTCACTCAAAATTAACTAATTAAACTTGCTACTCTTTAAACACAATAACAAGGCAATTAGTTAAATACAAGTTAAGCTAACTGAGTTTGGAAGATGGAGAAAATGCTCACCAGAATTCCAATTAAACTAAAGACCAGAATATTGTGTAATTAGCTCCAATGCCCCGACTAGACTGTGTGTATTTATATACATTGATATTCCTTAATTCCTATTTCACAATAATAATAACAAAATGGAATATTTACTTATATGCACATTGTTTTTTCCTATTTAATAATAATAATAATCATAATAATAATAATAATAATTAGGAATATTTACTATGCATATATATCTTTAATTTCACCTTTTTAGGGTTTTGAACTTCGCTAATTAATTTCCTGTTTTGTTGCGAAATACTATATATATAGTAAAAGGAATATTTAATTATAATAATAATAATAATAATAATAATAATAATAATAATAATAATAATAATAATATGTTAAGAAAACTATTAATTACATCTGCACCAGTTTTGTTATATAAGAACAAACAATATTATTATTCAAATTTGGGTAAACAATTTATTAGACCATGTGATGTCACATATTATATCAGTTAGTTCTTGTGTTTTTATAAATAATTTTATAATCCGTTAATTTTTTCATTGTCAACTGTTTAATTCTTTTTTAGAATTCTTGATCAAAATAGAAATAATTACTCTTTACCCTAATTAAAATTAAAACATCTTATCATTTCTATTTTATACTTTTTTCTCACATAATTCTAATATTACTAATATAAATTACTTCATTAACTTTTTATGTAATTATATAAATTTAATCAATTGCTGCATATAACTTGTTTTATTAAAATAATTAAGTAAATATTTTATAAAATATAAAATTAAGAGTAGAATAATATAAAATAATAAATAATAACATTTCATCTATAATATGTCTTATAAATAAGATTAATAAAAGAAATATCAGTTTGAAAAAATTATCAAGATTCATAGTAACTTTTATTATTAGTTTAAAAATAATAAATTAATTTAAATAAAAAATAATTTTGTAAATTTAAGACAATAAATAATAGCAATATTTTAATTTTATAACTAATATATGCAACTATATACTAGTTCGCTTTTATATATATAATAAAAATTCTATTAGAAATATTTTAATTAAATTTGAAAATTAGAAAATAACTTTTTTTTTTTTTACTTATAATAAGAGTAAATTTGTATTTTCATATGAAAAATAAATGGAGGGATTAAATAGTTGATTAAGACAAAACTTAAAAACCTTAAAGTATATATATGGCTAATTATTTTGGCTTTTAAACTTTTCTTTGTTGGATCTAGGGTTGTAAACGGGGCGGGACGGGGATTATACTTCCCATCTCCATCTTCAGACTATTCGGGGATCCCCGTCCCCGCCCAGTTTATTGATCAGGGACAAATTTCTGCTCCATCCCCTATCCCAGCAGGGAATCAGTTCCCCGCGGGGATCCCTATTCCCCGTTAAACTAATTTTAAATTTTATAAAAAAACTCTATAAAATTTCAATTTTTATCCTCTAACTTATCAAAATGTGCATTAAACTATAAACATAAAATTTTCAAAACTTAATTCTTAAATACACTAACATAAAATTAATAATTATTCACGAGAGAGATTAGTTTTCTTATTTACTTTAGTTTATAAAATTATAAATAATAAATAATAATAATGTAATGTAATAATATTAATAATAAAGAAATATAAATGGGGAATTATCGGGGATTTAAGTATTTAATCAGGGAATTTACCCGGGATCCCCACAGGTTTTAAACGGGGATAGGGATGGAGGCCCGCGGGGCAGGTAGAGCTATTACTATCTCTATCCCTGATTAAGAAACAGGGACAACTTCATCTTCGTCCCAACTCGTAGGGATCTTAATCGGGGATTCTCCGTCTCCGATTAAGAAACAGGGACAAATTCATTCCTGTCCCCGTCCCCGTCTCCGTCTCGCGGGGATCTTAATCAGGGATTTCCTGTCCCCTTCTGGATAGATTCCTCCCGGGAATGGATCTTTGCCACCCGATTGACAACCCTAGTTGGATCCTTCTTTGATTATGGGTGAGCATAAGTGAATCAATAACTAAAAGTCCATTGAATTAATTCATAAATACAAACTCGTGCTGATTTTGATTATATATTGAACCAAATTAGGGTATTTGTTTAGCTTTCAAACTCGTGCTGATTTTTTTGGATTTAACTAGTGTTTGTAAGAGGCTCTGGATCAGATATTGGGATTAAAGAATATTTTATGGCACTATTCACAACTATTACCCAATATAGGGTAGAAATCAAACTAATTCCCATTTTATGGTGTTTATGTCAAAGTCCGCCTACCACATTGGCGGACACCCCTTTTTCTTCTTCCCCCACGGGTCCGCCAGTCAAAGTGCTGGACTGAAAGAGGTCCGCCTATCAAAGTAGCGGACTTAAAAAGTCCGCTTATGGGATAGGCGGACCATTAGGTCCGCTTTTACCAAAAGCGGACCTAAAACCTGCCCTGTCCCAGCTGATGGGACAAGGCAGAGTCCGCAAAACGGGAATGCGGACACATAGATCCGCATTCCAAAGACGCGGACTTATTAAAGTCCGCGTCTTTGAAATGCGGACCTCAGTGTCCGCACACCCAATAGGCGGACATCATGCAGAATCCCTGTCTCCCCCCATCAAACCGACGTATCCCAGCCATCCGATCAAAATGAAAAATAATCCCAGCCGTCCGATCAAAATTTATACCTTCATCTTACCTATCCCCTTTCTTCATCAGCCCATTCATCCGTTTACACAAAAAAAAAACCAGATTTCTTCTTCCTCTCCTTCTCCAACCTTCATCTGCAAAAAAAATTAATTTCCTTCCATCATTAAATATTTTAGAAGTTAAATTTGTTCAACATTATATCTCTTTCAAGTAAGTTTCCTACCTCTTTTAATTATCAATTTAATTAATTTTTAGTAAGTTTTTAGTAATTATAATTTTATTTTGTATTTATATATATTTAATTAAGTTCTTAATTTTTGTTACAGTGTGTTGGTATGTCTAGTATGTACTCTCAGCAACAACCTCCTTTTCCATATTCCAACTTTGGAACAACATCAAATGTTGAATATAATCCATCACAGTGTACTGATCCATCGCAGCCTTCCAATAGAAGTGGACGTAATATTTGATGTTTCTTTTTAAACAATGTATAATATTTTTATGTATAATATTTGATTTTTTAAATTGTGCAATCCAATTCCTTTGAAATCGAACGATTTGTAATTAAGATTAATGAGCTTAATTGTCAAATTAAATTTCAATTTTTATGAGCTCTTAAATTTTTTTTTCTTTGTAGTTATTAAATTCTAATCATATCATATTTTAAGAATTAAAAATTTAACTCTAGAAATAAGTCTCCCAATCTTAAAAGTACAAAATTAATTAAAAATTAAAAACATTTGAATTATAAACAGTTAAGAAGAAGAGCAATATATATAATTCCAGAAATTACAAATTTTTACAAAAATTTTATATTTACCTTTACAATAACTGTTGTCTGGTGGTTGTAGTGATAAAATTTTTTGTTTCCACTTTGATGCTGACAATCCTGAGAAAAAATAATATTAAAGTTGATTAATATTATTAACAAAAATTAATTATATAATTATAAATATAAAATAAAAATTACGGTTTATAAAATAAACCTACCAAAAAAAAAAAACAATGTAGAAGGAACTGAAGTAATAAGTTTAAAAGGATCAGAAAGAAGATGAAAGGTTTAGAAGGAGAAGGAAGAAGAAGCAGAAAGAACGAAGGTGAAGAAGCTGAAAAATGGAATGGTGATTTACTCGTTCTCAACGTATAACTGAGTAAATATATAAATTCATCGGACGGTTTGGATTTATATTTACATTTGATCGGAAGGCTGGGGGTGAAGATTCTGGATGCAGGTCCGCGTATTTGGAATGCGGACACATGTGTCCGCATTTCATAGACGCGGACTCAAAATTTGTACATGAGTCCGCGTCTTTGGAATGCGGACCTATGTGTCCGCATTCCAGTTTTGCGGACTCTGCCTTGTCCCATCAGCTGGGACAAGGCAGGTTTTAGGTCCGCTTTTGGTAAAAGCGGACCTAATGGTCCGCCTATCCCATAAGCGGACTTTTTAAGTCCGCTACTTTGATAGGCGGATCTCTTTCAGTCCAGCACTTTGACTGGCGGACCCGTGGGGGAAGAAGAAAAAGGGGTGTCCGCCAATGTGGTAGGCGGACTTTGACATAAACACCATAAAATGGGAATTAGTTTGATTTCTACCCTATATTGGGTAATAGTTGTGAATAGTGCCATAAAATATTCTTTAATCCTCAGATATTGTGTTGTTAAAGCAGAACTACAACAATGGAATTTCATACTTCAGTTTGGTTAGATAGAATATTGAGGCTTGTGATGTGTTGTATTAGTTTTTTATGCTAGTTTTTTTTTTTTATTTTTTTTTGGGACAGATGAGAAGGAGAAGAAAGAGAAGTGAATGAAACTTTAATATGCCAATTAAATATGTTTAATTTAGTATATTTTAAGTAAACCTTTAATTATTATCGGTATCTAATCTCAGCAATTGAAACTAAAATAACTTGATGATTATATCAACATAAGCTCTTCTGTTTTATAACAACAATAGATGCAATAAGATGCAACTCATAAAGTAAACTATATATTAAATATCTTATCAAAATTGATGACTGTCAATTAATTAATTATTTACCTGATGCTCATTATATCTCTCCAGATCTTAATTTATAGTGATACGGACAAAATTGAATCAAACAATTAAAAATCCACGTCCTAATTAAAAATAATGATTAATTCTTTCATGTTTTTTATTGTTTCATAATTTAACATATTTCCAAGGTAAAAATAAATGTATTTAAGCTTTTAATCATTCCGGCAACAGCTGATGAAAAATTACTAAATTAGACAAAATGTAAAAGATAATTTCTATCAGACGCCTATTTTTCTTCCAGTGCTTTTGTCTCTCTTTTTTTTTTTTTTTTTTTTTTTTTTCTGGATGCGTTATGAAATTAAAATTCAATGATATATCGCTTAATTAAGCAAAACAATAACACAAACAGTCTGAAAATCAGAGAGGAAATAGAATACGTAAAAAAAAGCTGATGAATAACCTTAAATTAACCAATAATTATTAAAAGAAACAAAACAAAACAAAATTTGATTGTGATACATTATTATTTCTATTTCTGATCACAAAGCATAAATAAATAAATAAGAAAAACATTGATCCTTAATAAATCTCTACTTAAAATAAAGATAATATATAATTAGAGGAAGCCAAGTGCAGGTGGTGGTGATCTTGATTCTACTTCTCCTTCTGCTTTGCTTGCTTTCCGACATCCACACACTGCCCACACCAAACTCACCACTACTAGTATTACTCCCATCACTACTCCAACGATTTTAACACCGAATGGAATTTTCATATGAATCATCTTATTCCTTCTCTGCTATATTCCTGCACAATAACAATATACAGAATATTTAGTTAATTTATTTATCTCAATTTCAGTATGGATTTCAAATCAACTCAGCTTATTAGTCTAAAGTCGCAATAAAAAAAGCGCCAATAACTAATTTGAAATATTATCAATAATAAGTATATCATATAAATACTAAAGAAAATAAAAAATTTTTAACAAATAATTTGAATTTCTTGCAATTATAATACGAATAATCTGATGAAGGACATTCATTAATCAATTATAAGAAAACAATATGAGAGGGGAGGAAAACTTACAAAAATTCTACGTTAGCAAGGGAATAGGTATATAGCAGTATTATGTGTAATTACTAGATATACATACATTTACATTCCTATTTCGCAATAATAATAAATCGGAATTTTTACTATTCATATTTCTTTAATTTTCCCTCTTTTACAGATTTCTTATTTTAGTTCTTATGTTTTAATTTTTCTACAAGTTCCTGATTTGTTTCAAACAACCTTAAAAAGTCTGAATGGTAAGAAAAATATCAGAGAGATATTACTGTTTTGAAAAATATAAAATAGAAATATGTATATACAAAGAATTATATAGATGTAGATTGATGACCACAAGAAAAATTAATTTTTGGTTCCCTGTTTTGAAAAATAACATCCCCTTTATAAAATAAGAAATTATGTTTCTTTATTTCTCAAAGATTTTTTTTTTTACTAAGAAATATATTTTTATTTAGCTTATTTTCTTTTTATATTGTAAACACAAAAGAATAAGAAAACTATTTAATATTTTTCAGTAAACAGAAACGGTTTAATATGAAAATATCTTTTACAAAATTCTCTTTCTTTAGAATATATAATATTATGGTAATTCAACTCCCTATTCTAAGAAAGTTGTGTACATGGTACTTTTGTATTCACTTTCAACTTGAAAAATTCCAAATTTTATTGCACCATTTTTTTTTTCTCTCATAAGAACAATTATATTATCACTTTTGCTTCAAAAAAAAAAAAAATGTTGATTTCAAATTGTTAGGAAAAGATTAATTTTGAGAATATAATTAAAATGTTGGCTTTTAGTTTTAGTTCGAAATTGGTTAATTCGAAAACTGAGAGCTCTTGTTATTTCCTCTCTAGTATCCATCATATTAAAAAAATATTTTTTTTGCTTAATTTATTCATAATTTATCTTTTTAGCACTTGATTTATTGATTTGATCCTTTTAGTATCTGATATGTAGGCTTCTAGAATATTTAGTACTCAATTTATAGAAATCAATAACTTTTTGATACTTAGACAGTTCTCAGTGTAACTATCTCTATATTTTTCTTTATATATATATATATATATATATATATATATATATATATATATATATATATATATATATATAAATTTGGGATATTTACCAATATTAGAGAATATAATTAATTATTGGGGATTTTACAAAAATAGGGTCTGTTTACAAAAATACCTTCCAATGAGAATTTTGCAAAAATACTTTCAAAAGTTTTCAAAATTACAAAGATACGTGATAGCCTTTTCAACAATACCTTTTCTACTTTGTCCACTGTTATAATTTTAATCTAATTGTATTTATTTCACAATCTGTTTATTTTTTTGGGCATGCGACGTTAGAAAGTTTTTTTGATTTTTTTTTTCTCTTCGAAATGAGATATATATATATATATATATATATATATATATATATTTGATATTTTTTCACCTTCAATTTTTGTAAAAATAGTGTATAAATAATGTATAAAAAGTGTATAAACAATGTATAAACACAGTATATAACAGAAAAAATATGTATAAACAACGTATGTGATACTGAAAACATATAGAACAACAATAAAAACTGTTAGGCCTTGTTTATACATTGATTATATCATTTGATACTTTGATTATATATTTTTTCTGATATTTTTTTGCACTTTCGGTTTTTGTATGAAAAGTGTATATAACGAAAAGTATAACAAAGGTATAATCAGTGTACCAGAAGGTACAACTAAGGTATAATCAGTGTATTAGTATGTCACACGGTATAACTAAGGTATAATTAGTGTATTAGAATGTATAACTAAGGTATAATCACTGTAATAGTAAATCCTAAGGTATAATCACTGTTTAAGGTATAACTAAGGTATAATTAGTGTATCATAAGGGATAATTAAGGTATAATCAGTGTAATAGTATATTCTAAGGTATAACTAAGGCATATAATCATTGTAATAGTGTATCGTAAGGTATACCTAAGGTATAATCAGTGTATTAGAAGGTATAGCTAAGGTATCATCAGTGTATCGATGTATCAAAAGGTATAATAAGTGTATCAGAAGGTGTAACTAAGATATAATCAGTATATTAGTGTATCAAAAGGTATAATCAAAGTATCAAATGGTCTAATCAATGTATAAACAAAGTCTAACAGTTCTACAAAGGTATAAACAATATATAAATAAGGTATAATCAGTATATCAGAAGGTATGATCAATGCATCAAAAGATATAACTAAAGTATAATCAGTGTATCAGAAGGTATAAATAAGATACAATCAGTGTATCAGTGTATCACAAGGTATAACTAAGTTATAATTAGTGTATCAAAAGGTAACACTAAGGTTCAGTATATCAGTAAGTACAAGTAAGATATAATTAGTGCATCAGTAAGTATAATTAAGGTATAAACAACATATTAGAAGGTATAACTAAGGTAAAATTAGTGTATCGGTGTATCAAATGGTATAATCAACGTATAAACAAAGTCTAACAGTTCTACAAAGGTATAAAAAATGTATAAAAAAGGTATAATCAGCATATCAGAAGGTATAATCAGTGCATCGGAAGGTATAACTAAGGTATAATCAGTGTATCAGAAGGTATAACTAAGGTATTATCAGTGTATCAAAAGGTATAACTAAGGTATACTCAGTATATCAGTATCAAAAAGTATAATCAAAGTATCAAATGGTATAATCAATGTAAAAACAAAGTCTAACAATTCTACAAAGGTATAAAAAAATGTACAAATAAGATATACTCAGTATATCAAAAGGTATAATCATTGCATCAGAAGGTATAACTAAGGTACATTTAATTTATAAGTTATAATTAGTAAATCAAAAGGTAACACTAAGCTTCATTATATCAGTAAGTATAAGTAAGATATAAACAATGTATCAGAAGGTATAACCAAGGTATAATTAGTGTATCACAAAGTATAATTAGTGCATCTGAAGGTATAACTAAGGTATAATCAGTATATCAGAAGGTATAAATAAGGTATAATTAGTGTATTAGTGTATCAGTAAGTATGACTAAGGTATAAACAGTGTATCAGAATGTATAACTAAAGTAAAATTAGTGTATTAGTAAGCATAACTAAGGTATAATTAGTGTATCACAAGGTATAACTAAGGTATAACAAGTGAATAAGAAGGTATAACTAAGGTATAATCAGTGTATCACTACGTATAACCAAGTTATAATCAGTGTATCAAAAGGTATCACCAAGGGTCCAGTGTATCAGTAAATATAACTAAGGTATAATTAGTGTATCACAAGGTATAATTAAGATATAATCAGTGTATCAAATTGAAATTGTTACAAATTGGGAAACCAAAAATGATGATTCTTATAACAATTTTAAAATAAAAATCTTTGTATCAATTGCTACTAGTATTGAGAAAAATTAGAAAGAAGCACCATCCACAAAATTGTAGCTCCATGAACTAAAAGGCAAGAGTTCAAAATTTCAAATTGATCTAAATAAATAGTCAAATACCACAAGTGCATGGTAATTTCAAAAAGAAAAACCACAAAATCAAATAAAAATAGAGCAACAGTCATCAATGTTATGGTAAAATACAAAAAATTACCTTAAAATTAAAGTTTTTTTCCCCAAATGGATAAATAGGGACGTCAACCATAGAGATGAAAGCCAACACGATTTCACAAGATCAATAAACCATGGATATTGAATAATCAAAATTAGTGAGAAAATTTGAAGAGATTGGACTGAGAAGAATGGAATGAAAATACCAAAATCAAAATTAAGCAGAAATAGAAACAAAAAAACCACAAATGTTGGAAATGAACAAGGGTTTAATAGGGGAAAATTTGGGCAAAGGTTTGAAGAAAAAGAAAATGGAGAAAGAGAGAAAGAAGAAGAAAAGCGTAAAAATGGGAGAAAGAAAATAAAAAGACGTACTTATGAAAAGGAAATAGCGTACGCCAAAAAAAGATCTTCAAAACAAGGTAATTTTAGCAGTTTCCCTTAATTATTGGGTAATTAACAAAAATACTGCTTTTTCCAAGAATCATATCAAATACACGTTTGTCCCAAAATCTCTTAAAAATACGCTCAAAAGTAAGTGCAATTTGTGTTTTATGCTCCAAACATTATTCAATTACTCCACCTTATTTTCTCTCTCCTCTTTTCTTATTTAAATGTTATTTTTCCATTAATATCTCAAACCATTCACTTTTTTGACATTCCACTTTAGCAACTTCTTTTTATTTCTTTTTTTTTTTATCTTCGAATTGATATTCATATATATATATATATATATATATATATATATATATATTTGATTGTGAGTGTTGTATCAAAAATGTATCAAAGATACATTTTTATACTTCTCTGATACATTTCTGATATATTTCTGACACATTTCTGATATATTTCTGATACTTTTCTGATACATTTATGATAAATTTTTGATACATTTCCGATCCATTTTTGACACTTTCAAAGATACATTTCTGATACATTTTTGATACATTTCCGATCCATTTCTAATACTTTATGTACTGTGTTATGTATTAATTCCATAAGAATAAAAGAAATCAGTTTAGGTCATTTCTCACTACAGATAAAACTTGTGGAATTAATACATAAAACACATAAGGCAAAGTATCAAAATTGTTTCAGAATTATATCAGAAAATATCAACAAACAAACATTGATACAATATACTTTATTTTATATTTTTTTCTATGGTTAGCTTTTATCTAACCCTCATAACAATAAAAAAAACTAGTTTAGTTGCTTAGTACAAATAAAATCAGTTTTGATACAATTCTGATACATTTATGATACAATTCTGATAAATTTCTGATACGTTTATGATATAATTTTGAATACAATTCTGATATAATTCTAGAAATCCGAAAAAAAAAATCCTAAAAATGTATCAGAGAAGTATCAAAATTTGATACTTCTGTAATACATTTCTTATACATTTTTGATACAATTCTGATCAATTTCCTATACTTTATGCACTGTGTTATACATTAATTTCATGACAATAAAAGAAATCAGTTTAAATGATTCGTCACTACAGATAAAATATGTGGAATTAATACATAAACACAAAACGCAAAGTATCAGAAATGTATCAGAAAATATCGACAAACAAACATTGATACAATATACTTTATTCTATATTTTTTTCTATGGTTAGCTCTTATTTGGCCTTCATAAAAAAAAAAAAAAAACTAGTTTAGTTCCTTATTACTGATAAAATCATTTTTATACAATTGTGATACATTTCTGACACAATGCTGATACATTTATGGAAATCGGAAAAAAAAAATCAAAAAAAATATATACATATGGAGTTTGTTTTGAAGAGAAAAAAAAAAGATGATAAAAACATTTCAAAGTGGCGTGGCAAAAAAATTAACAAAATAAGAAATAAATGACAAAATTAAGGTTAAAAATACAAAAGAGGAGAGAGAATTACAGAAGTTGGTAAAAACAAAATTAACAATTAAATGAGTGTATTTCAAAAAATGACTGAACATAGGCATAAAAGAAAAGTTAAAATTGACGTATTTTTGGTAATTTCCCTTAATTATTTTACGGGGAAATTACCCCATTTGTCTATAAATTTGTACTATTCTTTATTTTAACATCCCATTATTTTTTGTTTTAGATCATAGAAAACTTATTTTTTATTTACCACAATATCATAGTTATCGTTATTTTAAAAAATTTATTATTATTATTATTATTATTATTATTATAATACTATTTAGTTACTATTTATCTTTTTCTTTTTAATTAAAATGTCTATTATCTTTAAACATCTTAATGAATCATTGCTTCCTTTTTTTTTTTTTTTTTTGGGTTCCGTACAAAGCATATCAGTTAAGCATTATCTTTTAAGTTTGAAAATTTGTAGAATGATTTTTTTTTTTTAAATTTATTCTAGCTATATATATTTTTCCAAATCTATTAACCAATCCTCTAATCTCTTTCTCTACTTTCACATGCTTTTTTTTTTCCTTTTCTTCTACACATAATTAGGCATTCATCAAGAAATTAGAGCTTCCAATACTCATCAATCAAATTATCAAGTATGTCTCCATCTTATTCTTTTAACTTGTAACTGGTATTTCTTTTTCTATGGATGAGTATATTATACATGCTCTAATATACTTAGAATATACTACTTGGATTCTATGTTTGTATATGTTGTAGTATATTGATATATATAATATATATTTATGGTATATTAACATATACTTGTATAACCTTGCAGTACGTTGATATACACTTATACAACATATATTTATAATATATTAGTATAGTCTTATTGATATAAACTTGTACAACATGTATTATGTAATATTGGTATATTGTTGTATAACATTACAGTATATTGATATAAACTTGTACGATATATTTATGGTATATTGGTATAATTCTTAGTATATTGACATAGTATCAATTAATGGTATATTGATTACATATATGGAATACATACAAGTAAAATCTCTATATTCATATAATTATTTACGAGGTATAGTGTTAAAGACATTAATTTTGGTTCAAAAGATGTTCTTACCCAGTATTTTATTTTTGTTGTAGAAATTTTCAATTCTTTTGTTTGTTTATCAATAGCGTATGTTGGATTTTTTTTCCAGTTAAAAATGATGATAAATTGGCTTCCATGGAGAAAAAAGGTGAGATGAAACTATTTCAAATGTATTTTAGTTCTAATAGGATTCCATTTACTAAATACTATTATTAAGATAATATAACATTAATTATGATAATTTCTTTTTAGTTTTTTCTATTAAATTTTCTACAAAATGTGATAATTATCATTTTATGATAATTTCGTTTTAGTATTTTCAAAAGCATTTCAGTTGTAATAGGATCCTATAAAAGATATTAACTGGATATTAATATTATGAATATTTAAATTAAGTTTGTTTATTGTTTTTTCATATTATCATTTTCCAAAAATTAAAATGTATTATCCTATTTAGCATTCTCTTATCCATACTATTAAAGATATTATTTAGATATTTTGGTTATTTTAAATTTTACAATCAAATTTGGGTCATTTAGAAAATAATTACGCAATAATATGCTACAAAGCTAATTATCCCTTATTTTACATGAGGAACGAAGCCCACTCGTACTGTTGAGGTTTTGATCCATTAATTCCGGTTGGGCCTGTTTCTGTTTTGAGGCCCACTACTTCCATTCCTTGCCAAAAGCTGGGTTTCAACTATCTATGTCCATTCTTCATCAATGATGATAATAATAAAATAAATGATCAATAATAATATATTATCATCATTATTATTGATCGAATTATATTTATTATTAATAAAAGAAAATTAGTAGTTACAATTGTAAAGGCAACACGTATTTTCTTCTTATTTTTGGTTTGTAATTATCTATTAAGTAATTGCCATAAAATTAAGAATTTTGAATTAACATGTTAAATAATAATTACCATGTTAACTATTGACTCTTATGCATAAAATTAAGTCAAAGCTGAGACCAATATGTCAGTTCAGCACCACCTTAAGAGTTTAACACGTGTATGGTACGAATATTGTTAGGTGGCAAGTTAAAAAGTATATGAAAAAGTTTTACCAATCTCATCTCCATATCTCCGGTAGTATTGAGTTGATATATTAGTCTTAACTTTGACTTGCTATATTAGCATTTCAGCTGGAAATTTAATTAGAATGACTTTATTGAAATCGAAATCAAACGTTAGTGACTTTGAATGACCATAGCCACACAAACTAAAAAGTTTAGTGTATAGAAACTTTTTACCTTTTGCATTATCAATTCAATATTAATTAAGCAAAACAAGAATAAATTAAAAGTTAAATTTAGAAGGGGGAGAGATTTGTGATAATAAGAGATAATGCATAAAAATAAAAAGTCCTATACTATTATTAACATATTACATTAAAAGAGATTTATTAGTTTAATTTAATTTTTAAAATTAAATAAGATAAAGAAAATGGGGGTTGGCTAACTAAAAGGGTCTTCAATTTGAGAGGAGAAGACAGGAGCTGAGCTTCCATCTTGATTAGGATTAGGCCTCTTATATATCTCCATCTTCTTTACTTTTTCATATGCCTGTTTTCAACCAAATTAACCACACAATTAATTACTTTAATTAATTCATCAAAAATCACAATGAGAAATTTTTTAAGTAAATAAAATAACAAAATAATTTTTACCTCATGAAATTTTGTCTTGAAGCAAGTCCTGTGATCGTCCATGGAATGGATGAACTCATGAATATAAATCCTTAAATTGGGAAAGAAGCCAATTCCATTCTCGGAATTTTCTTTTTGATTGAATTATTTATTTGAAGTTGGAGCAGATGCTTGTGTTAATTCAGCAGAATCAGAACCCATAATTCCCTACCATATGGATATCCAAAACAAATAAGAAATAATTTTAAAAAAAATTTGCACAATGTAACAATAATTTGCAGATACATCTAATTACAAAATAATTATATTTTAAAGCATCATATAAGAGAAAGAAAACATATGGCAAGAATTGCATGGATAACCGACTCACAGCCTAAGTGGAAATTGAAAAAAAAAAAAAAAAATTAATGAAATTATTAAGAATTCTTCTGTAGAATTATTTAGATGTCAAAACTGACATTGAAAATTTTATAAGAAAAAAAAAGAAGAAAAAAAAAAAAACTGATATGGAAGAAATAAAAAAGAGGGAAAAGAGCAGAATTAATTATTAATGGAAATTAGAGAAAATCGAAATAATTAGTAGAATCTAATTAATTACCTTAAATTAAATTAATTGGTAGAGATTATTATGAGAGAAAGAATTCGTATGCCGCGGTGACGGTGAATGCGAGTGAATAAGTAGATGTAGACATGTAAATAGCAAGCTTATTTGTAGTCGTGTCTTGTCTTGGATCACAAGATACTTGGCCAATAAGACACATAAATTTAGTAAACTAACTATATATTCCATCTACTTTTTATCTGCCTTTTTTCTTGTTCTTAATTTGCTGGAAATTCTTAAGTAAATAATCTTTTTGTTACAAATTTTTAAGATTAAACTAACATTTTTTTGTAAAAAATTTTGGTATCAAGCGTCATAGTATTTATACTCTAATCATAGTATTTGTTCTTTAAACTAAAGTTAATTATGCACGCTACAATTTGAACTTGACGTCTTTAGATTAAGTGACATGCACTCTTTTACACTTAAATCAATTTTAGAATATTAAACACATAGTCCTAAATTGAGATATATATGGTCATTATTATTATTATTATTATTATTATTATTATTATTATTTGTCATTCTATGGGAACAAAACTAATTAAGATCATTAGAGAAATAGAAAATTGCGGAACTTTTACTCATCAATTATAATTTAGTTTTATATAAGAAATCAAATACAATAAATACCATGCAAACCTTTAAGTAATCATTTATTTAGTTGATAAGTATAAAACAAAACAAATTATCTACTCCATCAACATGCGATGTGGTTTCTAGTTAACAATTTGTACTATTACACAAAACCCAGTATTTATTGCTTGATTTTGCATTTGTTCAAGACTAGAATGGTTTTGGATGAAATCCAATATTTTAAATTTTTATAATATATAATATTATTAAAATACTACAAGTTTTAACCCTCAAACAAATCACATGAAATTAAAAAAAAATCTCTGCAGCATTATAAAATTATATTTTAATTTTTCTAGTTGTTAGGTTTTCATTTTGCAATTAGGAGGATAAATCAAACAATATTGAAGGATCATAATTGTATGCTTCTTATAGGACTCTCTCTCTATGTGCAATTAGGGGTATTTACACAGGATTCCGATGCACAATTGTTTCAAAATGTGTCTTTTGAGAAAGACTGATACGCTTTAGCTTTTGTTTCCAACAAAATAAAGCCCGACAATGTTCATCCACTATGGTAAGAAAATATGTTGCCCCTGCTGTAGATTGATGATGATATGGACCCCACACATCACTATCTAGCAATTGAAAGATTCAGTCTATACTAGAATTACTTGATTGAATTGCAATCTATGTTTGCTTAGCCAACGAACAAATTTCACAAGGTGATTGTATTGACAAACAATCAACAACTCCAAGATACATGGCCCAGTCAACAGTGCCGAAGTTCATATCTGCTTCTACATCATTATTGCTATTTACAGTAGCATTTAAACTCAAACTTACTGACAAACTAGAATCCTTCAGAACTCCTTGAAATGAACTGGTGGTTAACTTGTACAATTCCCCTTCAACAAATCCCACTGCAATAACCTCTCTAGTCCTTTGGTCCTGCAATATACAGTTTTTAGGATGAAATTCAATGACAAAAGCAGCTTCCGACAGCAAGTTGAACTTTAAAGAAGGAAACACATGTTCTAACTTCAATCTTAAACTAAAAACTATTGTATCAGTACTCCTAATTTTCTGTACACTTCCATCAGGCAAATACACTGTTATATTTGCTGAAGAAGGATAAAAATCCACAAAAACTAGCCACATGGGAAGAAGCCCCTGAATCAATGATCCGTGTATCACAAATCTTGGCATTACTGGAAATACTACAAGCAACATTACCTGCAAACTCAGTGTAACAAGCCATATTTGCCAAGTTTGTTGGTGCTCTTGCCTGTGCCTTCAAATACTTCTAAACTTCTTTCTGAACCAGCATGGACACCATCTGAGACTGTTCATCTGATTCATCAACTTCTGCATCAAAAGATCTCTGAGCCAAATGCGCCTGAGAACCTTTCTTGAACTTGTTGACAGAATTGAACTTCTTCTTGCCCTTCTTATCAAGTTATCCATGCAATTTCCAGCAAGTATCTGTTTCATGACTAGTACATTGCAACAAGAACATTTAACTTGCTTCTCATTCTTAAAGCCAACTGCATTAGCAATCTCCACTTGATTTCCAACGTTCTGCCTTTGCTTCTCTATCTTTTGCATAATAGAATAAGCTTTATTGACCGATGGCAGAGGATCCATTAGTAAGATTTGATCCCTTACCAAAATCATATGAATCATTAAGACCCATCAAGAAGTACATATGATCATCTGCTTCCACCATTTCTGCCATTTTCTTCATGGAAACTCCACAACTGCAAACAGGAATGGGATCAAGGTCTCCCAGAGTTTCTTCATTCGAGTAAAATACAAACACACAGACAATCCTCCTTGAACCAATTGAGTTAGATCCCTCTTTAGTTGATAGAATAGTGGTCCATTGGATTCCCCAAATATCTGCCCCAACTCCAATAATAACTCCCTTGTAGTCTTAACATAGAGGAAAGATTCAGAAAGATCCTTCAAAATTTACTCCAAAATCCAAGAAAGAACCATATTGTTGCATCTCTGCCACTTCCTGTAATCAGCAGAAGTAACCGGAGGCTCCAAGTCATCCTTCAATACAAAATCCAACTTTTCCTTTGCAACAAGGCCAATCTTGATGGCTCTAAGCCATGAAAGATAGTTTGTAGTTGTCAATGGTGCTGAAACTAGAGAAGACCCAACATTGTTAGAATTCTGTAACTCCATTGATGATGAAAAACGATCTATCGCACGTTCTCGATTCTGTCGTTGATCACCATTGCCTTGAATGTTATTCAAAGATTCTTGAAAAGCTTCCTCCATTACATTGAAAGAATCAAAATGATTCTGATGACTTCTACTTCTGTTCCCCATGATTTCTCTCAAAAGAAACATATGTTTACAAAGAAAATTCATGGAAAAGAATCAAATGAGCCTAGGTTCTGATACCATCTAGAGAAAGCTTGAGAGAAGAAAGAAGATGATACTTCGACTGAATAGAATTTTGAGTAAATTGTTGTGAGGGATCTACTAGAGCTATATCGCTCATATTCTAACTGAATAACATAATGGTAAGCTAAACTATGGTTTATAACTACCATAACTAAACCATTTTTTTACGGTTTAATTTCACCCATGGTATACTAACTATCTTCCTAATCATAGTTTGGTATACCAACTACCGCACACTATAGTAACCCAACTTCTAGATCACCTCCCATTGTGGTGTTTTTTACCTGAGACTCCGAGTTGAGCACGCCATGTTAGCTTGTTGACCATTATAAAGATAAACTGTGAGCCCCACCATATATGAATTCCCAATTCTACCCTCAATGGAAATTTCATCTAAAAGGACGTCGATTTCCTCTCACCAAACGACGCCATTATCCCATTAAAAACAGCCAACGACACCGCCACTGTAAACTCCAACATCTCCGGTCACTTCGACAACCTTAGTATCAGACACCGACAATAACAACTTATCCAATGAGTTACAAGGCTGCGAGATTTGTCGGATTGTGTTGGCCAATTTTGTCATCTCTTTCGCCATTTTCTTTCGCGATTTCATGTACATAGCAATTTTCGATTCGTCTTTTCACCAGATGGCAATTTGAGCGGCAAGTTGTTCTTCCTTGAGAGCAAGAACGGAACTTTGGAAGATTCGTACACGTCGACGAACCAGAGAAAGTTTTGGAGGAGCTGCTGTGAGCACGGGTTTTTTCCCGACCCCTGTGATGAAAGTCATTATTGCTTTTTTCACGGATAAACGTGAAGCGGATTCTGACCGATCGGAATAATATCGGAAATGTTCCGGATGACCCAAATATGTGTGACAATTCTTGGTACGGAGCCCCAAAAGGATACAAAGAATGAAAAATAAGCAAAATAGGCTAATCTGGTCACTACAGTCACTCGACTGTTGTGCCTACAGCTGCACGACTGTAGTCATTACAGTCGAGCGACTGTAATCGTCAGATTTCCTTTTTTTTTTTTTGCCCAAATCACTATTTAATTCGATTTTTCTAAACAAAATAAGCCAATCTGGTAACTGCAGTCACTCAACTGTAGTCCCTGCAGTCGCTCAAATGTAGTCCACTATACTATAGTCGTGCGACTGTAGTAATTACAGTCTCTCGACTGTAATCATCAGATTTCTTTTTTTTCCCCAAATCAGCATTTAATTCGGTTTTCCTAAACGAGATGTGCTAATCTGGTCACTACAGTCGCTCGACTGTTGTGACTACAGCCGCGCAACTGTAATCATCAGATTTCCTTTTTTACTGAAAATCAGCATTTAATTCCGATTTTTAACCAAAACGGAAGATATAAAAATTTTGTGTTCGGGATTAGGGAAAAGAGAATGAAAAAGAGGCAGAAAAAAAAAGAGTTTTGAGAGAAAAACACAAGAAACACATAATAACATAGATTTTGGGACTTTTTCTAGGGTTCTTAGGAAAAAATAAAAGGGTTTTGATATGAAAATAACGAAAACAATTTTAACGAAACACATAAAAATAGTTGTAGGGTGTTTTCAAATCATCACTACTCACTCAATCTCTCTCGAGGTTCCGTTCGGGCTTCGTTGATTGCGCATTTTTTCAGGTTGTTCGTGACTGCAAGACACTTTCCTGCATCCGAATCCATCTCTGGTGATCCAAACACTGGAATACAGACCAGGTAACATTCTGAGAGGCCTTAAAAATCCATTTTTGTTAATTCTGGGTGTTGTTTATTGATGTTTTTTCGAATTTTTACGATTTCGGAAGCGAATTTTGATTACAGCCGCCTCGCTTAAGATCATAGTCGCCTGGCTGTAACTTATAGCTGCACGACTATGACCTATGGTCGCGCGACTGTAATTTTCTTATTACAGTCGCTCGACTGCAATATCTGGGGTAGAAGCTCTGAATGCCTCAAAATCGATCGATAACGCTTATGTTTTCAGATTTAATGTGTTTTTCATGTTTATTATTGATCTAATTGCATCCATGTATCCTTAGATTCCCAGTTTTCTTATTTTTAATTGATGGATGTGATTTCAAGTTTGGTGATTTCGAGTTTTTAGGGATTTTTGGATTTATTTCGATCCGTTTGGTTGAAATCAGTGTGTTTCCAGAAATCCCAGATTACCCGAAATCGCTAAATTTGCAAAATGATTTTCAAAAACCAGAAAATTATAGCCGCGTGGTTGTAACCTACAGTCGCGCGACTGTTGTAGTTGAGGCAGAATAACAGTTTAGCCCTTTTGGGCCCCAAACTTGTAATTTTGCACCCTTTTCCTATTCAAAAATAAATTTTGACATGTTTATATTCTTTTTGGACCCTATATGAATGTTTAATTTAAGCCCACAGACGAACGGAACCTCCGAGTCCCAGGATATCCGGCCCACTAAAGTTGGAAAAATGCATGTAAATGAGTCAAACCATTTTCAAAATTGGTTTTTAACCCACAAAACCTACAGGGCGTTTTAAAAAACCGTTTTCCAGGTCTAACCGGTCCGACCGGTCGGATCGACCCGGTTACCTCCATAAATGCATGTCTCCACTCCTACAAATCCCTATTCTGTCCTATCTGAGTCTTTTGTATGCCTTGATTATTTGTGCAAACCGTCTTTGGATGCAGCTTTTATTTTAGTTATTTTTTATTTTTAATGTACTTAATAGATTATCTTGTGTAATTAGGCGATTGTAATTTCTTAGATTATCGTGTATAGTAAGCGGTTGTAAATATTGAGGATGAGAGTTTTCTTTTTCTTGGGTTGTATAATTTGGCCTCTGATTTACTTTTCCGCACTTTATTTTAATATTTATATTTATGTCAGTTGCATGAGCATCGATTAATAATTAAAAGAAGATAAAATGAGTAGAATTAAGTGAATGGAACATTACGTTATGAAATAATAATTGAAAATAAGTGAGGATTAGTAGATATGTTGCCCAAACTTCGAATCTCTGGATTAGGTACTGCGTCTACATTTGGTAGGGAGCTGTACCGGAATTTTCCGGATGAGCTGATCCGGGTAGCGACTCTATATCTAATCTCGAAGTTTGTGTTTCGAGATCTTTAAGTTAAATTGGGATTTTCCAAAAGAAAGACCTGTTTTCCAAAATTCACACTTCACCATTAAAATTGAGTTTCTAATAAAAGGGTTTTCTTCAATAAAATGAAAAGTTTTCTTAAAGAAGATTAAAAACCCGTTTTCAAACCACATCACCACACCTTCAAAAGGAAAATCCCCGGTTCCCACTTCAACTTGCATAGAGTAAAAAGGTCATCCGATCATAGTGGCGACTCCGCTGGGGAGCAACGGTTTCTTTTAAAAGTTTTTTTTATAAAAACTTAAGGAACTTAGGCAACAATCGAAGTACATCCTCACTTGTAGTCAATTATTAAATCATAAGTCGATGTTTCATTCACATTTGCATAAGCATGACATTTTCTCTCCTTGAATCCCTCCAACACTTGTTTAAACCCGGTTTATCTTTTAAAGGTGACCTACCTCTTCGGCTAGGATTGGAGGCACCCGAGGGGGTAAACCACTCATAGCCTCGTAGGAACCCCTTCGTGTGGACCCTTGAGTGGGGAGAAGTGAGAAGTATATTTTCGCTATGGGAAGCTGTACGACCCTTGGCTTGACTCATACCTTCATGTAATGGCCTAACAACTTCCCCTTAGGGTTACCAAAACACATATTTGAAAATGGACATTGAGAGTGCGCCTTTGGTATCCCCGGTTGATGCCAAAGAGACCCAATACCGAGGAAGAATGCGAGACCAATCGAATGGAGGAATAAGGTTGGAAGGGTGAGCATATTGTTGCATATGCTAACATTTGTTCTATGGTGGTTCCATTCTTGACCTTTACATGCAACATCAAACATGCATCATCCGTGTGCCATTTTCTAACCACATTTTTTTATGCAGCCATTTGCAAGCATCACCATATGTGTGCTATTATACTAACCACATTTTCTTTCAGCTATAACATCTTACTCGTGTGTCATATACATCTTGTGTGCTCGCATCTCATAAAGCATACATAACATCATCTCGTGTGTCATGCATCCTAACCACGTTTTTGTGCAGCCATTTGCATTCTGTATGACATGGGCATTCATATCATCTCATCCCATCTAAATTGAAGGATGTTCTAAGTATGCCCCTCACGATATTTCATCTTATGACATATTGGGAGTCCCCAAGATTACTCATGTACGCCTGTGCACCGGATTGCACTTGGCCATTTCATTACATCATTGCACCATTAGGGGACCACAACGGTCTTAGGTTTCTGTTCGTGTGGCGGACCACACAATACCATTACATAACATCATGTCCTTTCATCATAGTGTCATGGTGACACTAAAGTCTTATTTATGTGTCACGATCCACATCGGATTGTTTTATAACATTGAAAATTCATTCAAGGTACTCCACGAGTGCCGAATTAGAACTTGTACTAGGACATTTCATAACATGCCTAAATCATGCAAGGTGTTCTATGAATGCCGAAATGTCATCCGTGTCTCCAGTTACACGCGACTTGTTTGTGACATCACCTCATCCAAGATGCCATAAAAGCATCGAACCTTAGTTTATGGAACGGCCCCTATATGACCATCACATGCCACTTCATTGACCCACAAAGCGTCGAATCTCTGTCCGTGTGCCAGTACACACGTGACTATTTCACCACATCCGCTAGGCGCCCCGAAGGTACCGAATTTCTGTCCGTGTGCCATCCCACACGGGACATTTTTGCATTGTTTTTTGCATAGCATGGGACATGCTTGGAAGATCCAAAGAAAAAATAAAGAAAATACAAAAGTCATTTTCATCATTATCCACATCCATAAAGCATCATCCAATCATGGACATGAACACAACACATGCTCCATTTAGGGTGTCGAGTCTAGGTCCATGACATCCATCCACGACTCTAACCTTGTGTTGAATGTGCAGTTTGGAGATGAATCTCAAAGCGGTTAGTTCGTGTCGAGTCAGTGCCAAACCCATCAATTCAATCAGTTGAATTAGAGCCGGTCACCGTGGAGGGGATCAGTTCAGGGTTAGACTCAGATCGGGAGATCAAAACTCAATTGCCTACTCTACCAGTTGACAGTCAGATTTTGTTGGAAGAAGCTAACAGAGCGGAGATGGCCGACGGAAACAGCGGAAACGTGCCCTTTGATATGGCTGCTTTTATAAGGAGTTTTCTCACCTCAGATGAGTTTAAAAATACTCTTAGGGAACAAGTACAGGCCGTGATAGGCACCCTCCCTATTCAATCTGTGCCACCGGCTCAGACTTCGATTGGAAGTGAGGGATAATAGTTTGTCCAAGTTACTAATGGTGCTGCAGGAAGCCTTCCTGGAGGAAGTGGTGGAGTGTTTAACCATAGAGAACCTGACCGTCAGTCCGAAGAGGATGAAGCCTTTGAGAAGGCAAGGGAAGCCTCAATTGAGAAGATGCTAGAGAAGCATCTCAATCAGAAATTTCCTGATATTGAAGCTAAGCTACCTAAGCTAAAGGAGATAGTCCACTATAACCCTGTTAAGTATGTCGACCCGACTACTTTGGTGGCTGATGGAGGAGAGCCACTCCCAGCTGGTTTTCAGATGCCTTACCTGCCTCCGTACACTGGAGAGGGCCTACCGGAAGCCCATTTGGACAGTTATGTGAGGTTGATGACTAGCATGGGGATTGGGAAAAGTCATCTTTTAAATCTGTTTCCGACTACACTGAGGGGTGCTGCGGCGAAGTGGTATATGAAGATGCCTCTCTACATCCTTTCTACTTGGGAGGATGTGAACACGAAAAAAAAAAAATCTGTCGTTGACCGTTGACCCACGACTGTAAAATACGGTCATGGGATTTTGTTACAGTCGTACGACTGTAACGTAAGTACAGTCGTATGACTGTACATTCGGGGGCAGGTTGCAGAGCCCATACCCCCTTGACTTGGAAAAGGTGGGAAATCTTGAGCATTAAATGCTCAAGATTTCCGGGTTAGTAAGGGGTATATAAGGTGAAGAAAACCAGAATTTTGGGACTTTTTGGCAAGAAATCTGATTTTTAGTGAGAGAAAAAGAGAGAAAAAGAGAGAAGAGAGATAATAAACACATTGCCTTTTTCTTACCTTTTCTCTTTAATTTCTTGTTGTTAATCACTAAAAGGAAGTAGAAATCCTAGGTTAACACTCATACTAAAAATCTAAATCATTTTGGGACAAAAACAAACACAAATCCGTGACTTTTCTGGGATTATTTGGACACTTGTTGCAACCTTGACTCCTTAAGGAAAAGAGCGAATTCACGTGGATTGGTGCGTAGCCAGGGGTCATTCCAGCTGTGGATCGTCGCCAAGGAGGTAAACAACCTTTAACTCAACCTTTTTTCCAGCTTTCTGGGTGATTTACTTGTGTTTGGTGCCTTTTTATTCAAGTTTTCAAGTTTGTATTTCTGGAAAAATAAGAACAGTCGTACTACTGTTCTTGAAACAAGAACAGGGGCACGAATGTACTTACAGTCGTGCCAAATCCTCTACAGTCGTACGACTGTGCTTATTTTCTCAGTTTCAGGCTTTTGTTTTTAGGGTTTTTTTAGCGATTTCTGCCTAGCCAGGATTACAGTCGCACGACTGTAGTATACAGTCGTACGACTGTAACTACAGTCGCACGACTGTAGTCCTCGGCCAGAAGCAGAAATCCCTAAAATCCAAAGAAAATCATAAAAATCCAAGAAAGTTCATAAAAATCAGAAAATTTCAGAAAATCAGAAAAATTGGAAAACCCCCAAAATCATCAAATAAATTTTGTTGTGTGCATCATGACCTTAGATTTATTTTTTTTGGTAAAATTGCATTTAGAACAATTCCACGACGGAGACCCGGTTCTCCCGAAAACCGACCTACTTTGCATGCTTAATTGCAATAAACCGGAAAATTGTTTTCAAAAATGATTTTCTCACAAAACCAAAAATACAGGGACGTTTCGAAAATGGTTTTCCAGGTCTAGCCGGGCCTACCGACCGGGCCGACCCGGTTATCCCCAAATTGAATGACCCTGAATTCTAATTTCCCCAGTTCTGTCTACTTGAGTCCTATTTATGGCGTGCCATATAAATTGTGCTAACCTTTGTTTTGCAGTTTTTATTTTATTTTAATTTTATTTTTATTTGTATTTAATAGAATTAAATCGTGTATTTAGGCGGTTGTAATTTTTTTCTAGATTCTCGTGTATATAGGCGATTGTATCAGTGAGGCGAGAGTTTTTATTTTTCTTTCGATTGGGTTGTAAGCTCTTAAATATTTATTCTTTTCACTTTACATGTTGTATTATTGTCCTGTATGCGCGCTGCATGCATTATTCAATAAACATTGACTTTTAGTAATTCAAAGTGTCATAACTAGAACATTGGCTATAATATTTAAATTGGACACAAAATAAGGGACTTGTCCGGACCCGAATCTCTGAAAAGTGTGGCAGTTCCCGCTTTGGTTCAGCTACACTGTAATTTCCTGGTTGAGCTGAGCCGGGTGGCGACTCCTATACTTTTTATCGAGATTTAGGTCTCGATTCTTTTACGAAACAATTAACTTTCCAAAAAACGAATTTCCAATCCAAAAAACCCCACGCGAGGGAGGGCCCCGCCCGAAATCGAGGTGCCCCTTCCAAAAGGGAGTCCCGCGTCCCGTCGAAAACGCGTCGTCCGCTCACAGTGGCGACTCCGCTGGGGATTTCTCAAAAGTTTTTCAAAAAACTTAAAAGAATTTGACAAGCCTTGAAAAGTGTCTAATTTAAATTAAGTGGATGATTCTTATATAGCACTTTATGCATTTTTGTAGTTAGACATTTATTGCTTTAGGTTAGGTATCCATTATTTAGCCCCGGTGAATCGTTGAAGTGTTGCCTAAGTTCCTCTTGATCTTAGGGGCACGAATTCGAAACACCACCCATAGCCTCGTACGAACCCCTTCGTTCGGACCCTTGAGCGGGGAGAAGTGAGGAGTATATTTTGCTATGGGAGCCTTGATGTTATCCCAACTTTGGACCGAACTCATTTAGGCAGCCTTAGTTGGATTCCCTTAGGATACCAAAATAAAATGTGTGAATAAAATAAAATCCACCTTCATCATCCCCGGTTGATGATCGAAGAGAACCCCTCCTAAGACTCGGTTAGAATTTTATCGACCTGACCACGTTTGGAGGAATAAGGCTGGAGGAATACGATCCGTGTGCTAATTGCTACGTGTTTTCTTGTCCCTCCATAACATGTCATCATCTACATTTTTTTCATGAACATAGCATATTGCATCTAAAGCATTTGTGTGATTCTAACTCATATCTTTTGTACAGCCATTTCCATTTTTCGCGTGTAAATACATTAATCACCAGCGTGACATTTACACTAACCACATTTTTTGTAGCCATGCATCCTTTCATCGTGTGAAAAATTAATTAATTCACATACATCACTCGAATGTCATGAGCATTAACTAATTTATTTCGTAGCCATGGGAAACGCGTGTCATGCACAAAGCATTCATGCGAATCCTGAATAACTCCATAAGGGTCACACACTTCACACCGCCTACCAAGTAGGAAATCATTTTAGGCGCTCCACGAGTGCCGACAAAATTCATCGCATTTCATTAAATCATTTTAGGCGCTCCACGAGTGCCGACAAAATTCATCGCATTTCATTAAATCATTTTAGGCGCTCCACGAATGTCGACAAAATTCTTCGCATTTCATTATTTTAGGCGCTCCACGAGTGCCGACAAAATTCAACGCATTTCATTAAATCATTTTAGGCGCTCCACGAGTGCCGACAAAATTCATCGCATTTCATTAAGTCATTTCAGGCGCTCCACGAGTGCCGACAAAATCCATCACATTTCATTAAATCATTTTAGGTGCTCCACGAGTGCCAACAAAATTCTTCGCATTTCATTAAATCATTTTGGGTGCTCCACGAGTGCCGGAAAAATTTCATTTCACGTATCAAAACATGTAGGTGCTCCCCGAGCACCGGAACGCTGCCCGCTCACTAAGAACGCATTCACCCCAAAACGCGGTGCGGAAATCGAGATACTCCCCGAGTATTGAAATTCCACCCGCAAATCAAGCACGAGTTCACTTTACATCATCAAAAATCCGAAGTGTCCCCCGGACACCGAAACCCGAACCAAGTGCCATGCGCGTGTCGATCTCACATCATAAAATTCGAGGCACTCCATGAGTGCCGAAACTCTGCCCATTCAATAAGGACATTTATATCATTTCACAAAACCCCGAGGTGCTCCACGAGCGCCAAAGGTCTCATCCACGCCATCTTAAATTGCAATATATGCATGCATAAATAGGAGTTCATGCATACTTCACCACCCGAAGGATTAATTATTCAAGGTTCGTGGTGCAAATCCATTTCATACAACATCCACACATCATTCATCCAACACGCCATGCATACATGCATATCCCCTAGAGTTCATAACTCTTTGGGTGATCATCTTTCACGAACTTTTGTTCGAAATGTTTTGTAGTTTGGCTCCGGTCGGGACGAAGACTTGTGAGACTAGAGCACGGAAATTCATCGTCTAGTGAGTCCGAGGGGTCTGTTCAGTTCGGGGAGGTTGAAGCGTCATCTGAATTAAGTGCTGAGTTTTCACCGGAATTTGAACAGTTGCAACAGAGGTTTCAAGATATGGCAATCACACCTAAAGCTGCTGCTGCCATGATGGCCACCACTGCTATTCGAGAATTCATGAGTTCTGATGAGTTCAAGAATCTTATCAAAAATCAAGTGCAGAGTGCTTTGACCGAGTCGTCTAATCAGAGACCGGAAAGGGGTGCTCGAGAAGAAAGTAGCGGCGGGAGACTGAATGATGGGCAGTCGGATGCCGAAGAGGGTTAAAAGGGATAATAATGAGCGGCCTGTGGAGTCTGCTTTAGAGAGAAAGATGAAAGAAATGGAGGAGACTACAGCGGAGCTGCGTGCCAGTTCTAAGATTCAATCTGCCAAGCGTATTGACCTATCCACACTAATAGCCGGAGGGGTTGAAATGTTGCCGGTAGGCTTCCAAATGCCTAGGATTGCACCATATGTTGGGAAAAGTCCTCCCACGGCCCATTTGAATTAGTATGTGCGGATTATGACTATGGCAGGGCTCACTATGAATCAATTAGTGGGATTGTTCCCTACTACTTTAGAGGGAGGAGCCATCACATGGTATAATAAACAGCCCGAGGGTGTACAAGGCGACTAGGATTCACTGTCTGATGCCTTCATTAAGTACTTCAGTTTCAACACACAGCTGGAGGTCAAGTTACAAGATCTAGAGGCGGTAAGGCAGAAGCCGAATGAGACCTTTTCTGAATATTATCAAAGGTGGATGGATAAGATGATCCTCCTTCATCAGAAGCCCTTGGAAGACGAGCTGATTGTCAAGCTGATTGATGGTAGCTTAGAAGTTTATCGGAATGTGATGAAATACCATAAGTTCCAGTCCTTGATAGAAGTACATGAGTTGGCCCGCAAGGTGGAGAAGTACGAGATTGACCCGGCTCACAATAGTTCTGGAGGAGGGTACCGAAGCCGGACATATTCTTCGGGGTATAAAAATAATAGCAATCCTGCAGCTTCTTCATCAACGAGCGCTAAGCCGAGTCAGCCACCTGTTAAGCAAGTAGAAGTAGCAACAGTGGCACAAGGGTCCAATCGACAGGCAGCTGGAAAGGGGATTTCTCCTTGGGAGGATTCTCTGGGGCGGATTTTTCTGAAGTGTAGAAATCTGGGCTTTCTTCAAAGCCTGAAACCGTACACGCCTTCGGCCGAGGCGGACAAGAACAACTTTTGCTTTTATCATGTGACTAAGGGACATCGAACCAACGAGTGCCATGCTTTGAAAAAGGTGATCCAGCAGTTGATTGATGAAAGGAAGATAGAGGCTCCACGCTCTAAGCCCAATGTGCAAAGTAATCCATTGCCCCAATTTGAAAGGAGAGTGAACATGGTGCAATCGGGGTTATCTCCTAACTTTGTCTTAGCCCAGATTGCAAAGGCGAATCCCGCGATTCAAGTGGTAGTGGGTGAAGATGTTGAGTCATCTGTGGAGGAGAGCAAACCTATGAATTTGGATGATGTAGAATTGGATGATGATGCGGACGAATTTGAGTTGATGAGTAGGCCCAAGCCTGTGAACTAGACAACACCTGTCTATCCTGTCTGCACCAAGGACGGGGATGTATATAAGGAAAGAGGACGCTCCTGTGAATAATGTCACAAGGAGTGGAAGGGTATATCAACCCGAGCCACAACGGTTAGGGGAGCCGAGTAAGAGGGTAGAAGCACCGGTTCAGGATGAAGACCTGGTAGTGGAGCAACTCAAAAAGATGCCTGCACGTGCATCTGTGTGGCATCTGCTCATGGAGTCCTAAAGGTATCGGGCTGCAGTGGTGAAAAAGCTTATGGAGATGGATGCCAATCCATTGATGTCTCTTGAGGAAGTGTGTATGGTGATTGGGAGTACAAAGAGTCAGCAATCTGATAATCCCAAGGGGATCATTTTCACCGAGGATGACTTACCACCGGAAGGGACTAACCACAATCGTGCCTTGTATCTGAAAGTGGAAATGATGGATAGAACCCTGCCTTGTGTGATGGTTGATGACGGTTCAGCATTGAATATCTGCCCTCTGAAAGTTTTACCTAGTCTTCATCTGTCCGAAGAAGCATTATCGCGATCAAATACAGTGATACGGGCCTACGATGATTCAAAACGTACCATGATTGGTACTTTTGAGGCAGAGGTGTCAGTGGGAGAAGTTAAATAAACCGTGCTGTTCACTGTCATTGATATTCCTGTGACTTTCTCCTTACTTCTGGGGAGACCTTGGTTTCATGCATTGGGAGGCGTGCCATCAACCTCGCACCAAAAGGTGAAGATTCCAATGGGGGGAAAGATTGTAACTCTTGAGGCGGATGAATCTTCTATGGTGGCTGCTTTGAACTCATCTAAACAACCTTTGACCGGCTTTCAAGTGGCAGTTGTCTCGGATCATAAGGAGAAAGACCTGACATTTTCTCCATGGATCCATAAGTACTTTCGGAGGCAGAATTTCATCCCAGGAAAGGGGCTTGGGGTCAATCAACAAAGGGTCACAAAATTTGATATCACCATAGGCCAATCACACTGAAGGGGTCTTGGTTACAAAGGCACTGAAGTGAAGGAAATCCTGGAGACAAAGAAAGTCCATCTTTTGGACATTTTTGTTCGAGCAAGTGGTGGGCCATATGGTGGTAAGCCGGAGCCAATGGTTATTGAAGGGGAAATAGTCCCCGGGTTTGAGATCTTTACCGATGTTGTCGATTTCTCAAAATATGGGGTTGCTTCGGTGGAAGAAATGCTTAAGTTTGAAGCGGAGCAAGTGATCAGTCCTCCTCCAATAAGCCAAGTTGAAGTGGTAGCTCCCATCATTCCAGAGAAGCAACCAAAAGAAGATGCAGACCCCCTTGTGGACGCCATTACTAAGGCATTTGCTGAATTGCTAAAGAAAGGGCTAAAAAGGAATCCTGTGAAGAAGGAAGCTGTTTCGGGACAGGCAGAGTTAGTGGAAAAAGCTGTCGCTGAACTCACCAAGATGATGGCTAAAGGGAAAGCAAAAGTGGAAGAAGATGCCTTATCTGAAGCACAGAAAGAAACTCTTGAAGCTGATTTGAGTGACTTGTTTGAAGAAGAGCCTGCTGATCCGGAAGACCCTGCTGCAGAAGACCCTCCGCATGTGGAGGAAGAAAATGATTTCTTTGTAAACTTATCCTATGTACTTGATATGAACAATTCCTCTTTTAAGGCGATGAATGAAATGAAATCTAACTTTGCTTATTTGTGTGATGTTTTTCCTAATGGCTCTGTGCATACATGCAATCATTCATTCAATGTGTTCAGCATTCATGACACTGCATTACATGAAATTAATTTGGGCACAATTGAAAATCCTAAAATGGTATCTATCTCTAACGAACTCAATCCTGAAGAAGAGAGAGAATTGATAAAGATACTTAAAAAGCACGTGGGAGAGTTCGCTTGGTCTTACGACAATATGCCGGGAGTTGACAGAGAAATAGCAGAACATAGGATTCCGATTGATCCCAAGTTCAGCGCAGTAAAGCAGAAGCTCAGGCGTCTACGTCTAGAATGGGCTGAGAAAGTCAAGGAAGAAGTAGCAAAGCAGATTAAAGCCAATTTCCTGGAGGTGGTGGATTACCCTGAATGGTTAGCCAATATAGTCCCAGTTGCCAAGAAGGACGGAGGAGTCAGAGTTTGTGTGGATTATCGGGATTTGAATAAGGCCTCTCCAAAGGATGACTTCCCACTTCCCCACATTGATGTCCTGGTTGACAGTGCAGTAAGGGCAGTTATGTACTCGTTCATGGATGGTTTCTCGGGATATAATCAGATTTTAATGAATGTCATTGATAAAATCAAGACGGCCTTCATCATTGAGTGGGGGGTATACTGCTGCAGGGTAATGCCTTTTGGGTTAAAGAATGCCGGGGTGACCTATCAGCGGGCGGTTATGACGTTGCTACATGACATGATCCACAAAGAGGTAGAGGTGTATGTTGATGATATGCTGGTGAAGTCTATGACCCGAGAGGAGCACCCTGCTATCCTGGATAGATTTATGACCAGGATTGAAAAGTACAACCTGAGACTCAATCCAAAGAAATGTGTTTTCAGAGTTGCATCGGGTAAGCTATTGAGACACATTGTCAGTCAGAAGGCATTGAGATGGACCCAGACAAGATTAAAGCCATTCGAGATATGCCAGCACCGAAAACAGAGAAAGAAGTCAGATCTTTTCTGGGGTCACTTCAGTATGTCAGCAGGTTCATTGCCAGATTGACCACGGTCTGTGAGCCCATTTTCAAGCTTCTTCGGAAAGAACAACCCGTTGTGTGGAATGACCAGTGTCAAGTTGCATTTGATAGGATCAAAGAATACTTGATAAATCCACCAGTGTTGAAGCCCCCAACTCTGGGAAGACCTTTGACTCTGTACTTAGCCATTGAAGAAACCTCCATAGGGGCGATGTTGGTTCAAGAACAAGATGACAAAAGGGAGCATGCTATCTACTACCTCAGTAAGAAGCTGCTAGATTATGAAACTCGGTACACTGTGGTGGAGAACACTTGCACTGCTATGGTCTGGCTTACGAAGAAATTGAGACACTATTTCCAATCCTACAAGATACAAGCTGTGGCAAAAGTTGATCCAATGAAATATCTCTGCTCTGCCCCATCCTTAACGGGGAAATTGTCCTGGTGGTTACTTTTGTTATCGGAGTTCGACATCGAGTATGTGACGAAGAAGGTGATCAAAGGAAGAGCAGTGGCTGAGTTCCTGGCCAGTCAGTCGCTTGAATCTGATTATGTAGAAAACCTGGAATTTCCGGATGAACAGTTGGCCTTGGTAGAGGTGGAGATCAGGAAATGGATTATGCATTTTGATGCAGCTGTAAATAAGAGGGGGGCAGGCCTCGGAGTAATCATTGTAACTCCTGAGGGAGAGATGATTCCTTTGTCAAAGCGGCTAGAATTCCCGGCAACTAACAACGGTGCAGAATATGAAGCTTGCTTGTTTGGCATTGATGCTCTCACCACATTAGGGGCAAATGATGTGACCATTGTTGGAGATTCACTGTTGGTAATCCACCAAGCCACCGGGGAATGGGAAATCAAGGAAGAATCACTTCGCCCATACTTGGAGACTTTGTAGGAAATGGTGAAAGTATTCGGGCATATTGAATTCAAGCATGTGGCTAGAGATGATAATCAGATGGCGGATTCATTAGCTACCTTGTCATCCATGTGGGAAGGACCTCAGAAAGCACCGATGCAGCCTTTGATCCTGGAGACTGCTAGAACACCGTTTCATCATTCTAGCGCGGTCCTAGCTTTAGTTGTTGATGATAAGCCCTGGTACCAAGATATAGCTGATTTTCTATAAAATGGCCAATACCCTGAAGAAGCAGATACATCGGATGAGACCACTTTGAGAAAATTGGCGGCTCAGTTCAGGTGGTTTGATGGACAAATTTTCAGAAGGACCGCTGATGGATTGTTATTAAAGTGTCTGACGGAAGCAGAAGCTAAGAAGGTTATGCAAGAAATGCATTCAGGGATTTGTGGCCTGCACATGAACGGTTTAGCTCTGGCAAAGAAGATCATGAGACAAGGGTACTTCTGGCTTACTATGCAAACTGACTGTGCAGAAGAAGTGAAAAAGTGCCACGAATGCCAGATTTACGGGGACATCAGCCATCTTCCGCCTATGGAGTTGCAAAACCTTATGACTCCTTGGCCATTTGCAGTATGGGGTATTGACATAATTGGTGAAATTCGGCCTCCAGCATCGAACGGTCACAAATTCATTGTAGTGGCAGTCGATTATTTCTCCAAGTGGGTTGAAGCCGAGTCTTATGTCACGGTCACAGCTAAGAACATGGCTAAGTTTGTGAAGAAGCACATTTTTGCAAGATATGGAATACCACATCACGTGGTGACTGATAACGGAGTGCAATTTCAAGGAGCCACAGCTGAACTATTCGAAGAGTACAATATGGAACATCGTAAGTCTTCCCCTTATAGGCCACAAGCCAATGGGGCAGTAGAGGCGGCAAACAAGTCTATTAAGAAGATCTTGTCCAAGACCACCTCAACCTACCGGGATTGGGCAGATAGATTACCTTATGCTCTGTGGGGGTACAGAACCAGTGTTAGAACGCCGACTGGAGAAACACCTTATTCGCTGGTTTATGGGATGGAAGCAGTCCTTCCTATTGAAGTGGAGTTGAAGTCACTAAGGACGGTCTTAGAAGCCCAGTTGCCTGAAACAGAATGGCTAAAGGCAAGATTTGAACAGCTGGCTATGGTCGATGAAAGGCATCTCAAGGCTCTAGATCACCTACAGATGTATCACCAAAGGATGGCTAGGGCCTATAATCGACGGGTTCGTCATCAGAAACAGCCTCTGAAAGCGGGAGATCTAGTGTTGAAGCAGATGAGACCGACTAACACAGATGCAAGGGGCAAATTCAATCCTAATTGGGAAGGGCCATATGTGGTAAAGAAAATACTCTCCAAGGGTGCAGTGAAGATTATGGATATGGATGGCAACGAGTTTACCAACCCGATTAATCAAGATCACCTCAAGCGCTACCATGTGTAAAAAAAAAAGGGCCTGTTAAGTCGAAAACCCGTAAGGGCGGTTTAAGCAAAAATTAAGGCAACGAGGGTTAGCTTATCGACCAGAAAACCTGTATAGGATGGTTGATAACAGGAATGAGTTCGTTCGAGATATGTACCAATTTTAAAATTTTCAATTGATGCGATAATTAAATTTCATCAATGAAGTGCGTTATGCTCAACATATTGCATGAATGTTTAGAGTATGTTACATGATACATTTGTCGAAACATCCACATAAACAAAGACATTTAGACGCCTAAGTGTGCAATTGCGAATATCATCCATTTTAAAAAAAAATAAAAAATAAAAAAAAGAGGAGGAAGCCTGTTAAGTCGAAAACCCACAAGGGCGGCTTAAGCAAAAGTTAAGGTAAAAAAAAAAAAAAGAGGAAGAAGAAAGATCGCATCAATAATAGAAAAGATGTATATAAATAATAATAATGGTAGCCAATACATGCATGATAATGAAAATCACATTTTCTCTTTTATGCTCTCCTTTTCTTGATAGGAAGTGGTCTCGCGGCCTCAGAAGGAGCCAGCCAGCGAAAAGTCGCACTATCACGCGCCTCACGGGTCGGTAAATCCTGGATCTCAGCCAGCCACTGCTTGTAATGATCATTTGTCTCTGTGGGAGCAAGCGAGGCATAATTCAACGCCACACGATGGGTATCTCCAGCCCAGCGAAGTCTGATGTGATCTGGCCAAGCAGCAGTATACTCTTCACAACTGGTAACACAAGATCGCTGGGGGATATCCTGCAGATGACCGTACTACCGGCAAAGGCGACTCGGAGAATAAAACGTCACCCTGGTCAGTCCCAACAACTACACACCATGTGCCCACATCTCCACAATCACGTGGGTGATCTTCCACCAGGGGCACACCCACCTAATCTGGTCATCAGTCAGGCGAGATAGCCAAACGCCCCGCTCATCAGTAGACATATCAGTATAGGAGTCAATAGAGAAGCCTCATTCCCTGAGATTGGCCGGGTGGTATTTCTTGAAGTTCCCCCTCGGAATCTTAAGAATTGATAGCTTCTCCAACAACCAGATCTGCAGTTGATGGTAAACAAGGGTTAGAAGTTCATTCGACCCAGAAATACACCAGACAATAAGGAATTTCACCTAGAGCAGTGTGAGGTGAGGGCCAATGTGGAGAACACCGTTTGTCTTAGATGCATGCAAACTGATCAGTGTCTCAGCAAGTGCGAAAGGAGCTGGAGATGCTCCCACAGCCATCTGAGAGATAAGGGAGACAGCCCTGAAGGAGACAACCCCATCACTAGGACCACAGAAATACCGGCTCACCAGTAACAGACTAACAATGAAGGCCCAGCTCATGTGGTCCCTAGGGGCATTGCCACACCACCCCAGTACAGAGTCCGAGCTTAACCTGGGAAAAGGGGAACCAGTAGCAAATAAAGCTTCCACCTCGGGATTGGGAAGCCCGAACAAGCTCACCAAGGAGGAAATGCTGCCAAAAGTGAACTCGGGGACGGCGATGTCCACTCCTTTGTGGCAAGGGATGTTCAAGATAGCACTGAACTCTTCATATAAGGGGTAGAGCTCTTGGCATGAGAAGCGGAAAACGTTGTCCATTGGATCCCAGAAACAATAACAGGCATTCAACAGCTCGATGTTCCACAGGTGTTTGTAATAGGCCTTGAGATTCCACAACCCGAAAGGCTTCAATTTAAGCCAATCAGAGTCTTGTAATGATTCTAGAAAATTGTAAAAGCCTGGATAAAAAGAAAAAAAAGATTGAAAAAGAAAAAGAAGAAGAGTGAATTTCCAAAGATTCAATCAAATAAAAAAAATCCCATAATGTAAAGAATGCAGTTCATAATGTGCCTAAAAATCCAATACAAAAAAAAAACTATGAAGACAGTAAATAAGAAAAGCAGGACGCTCCATCTAGCTCTCATCCTGCCCCTCATCGTCCTCCTCCTCCTCGGACTCACTCTGATGCGTAGCCCTGTAGGAGTCAAAGTCCGCCTGCAGACGAGCCATCCCAGCCTGCAGCCTGGCTATCTTGGCTCTCGCCCTATCCACCTCTTGGTTCGCAGCCTGGGCCTGAGCCACGGAAGAAGCAGCCTCCCTGGCCTGATCTTGGAGCATCTCGACTCGGGACTGCAGTCAACAGCATAAATTAACATTCATACATACACACATGCAGGTTCATGCATTACACAAATCATGACATGATACAGGAAACAAGGGATGCTTACCGCCCAAACACCATTCTCATGGACCAGGAAGTCCCCTAGGCCCTGGTACCGATAAGCTATCTCCTCCACATCAGCTCGCCGAACCTAGAGAATGGTAGAAGATTAAAAAAAAATCAAAAATCAATCAAATCATTGACTTACATAGGTGGTATCCTCCGGGAAGAACACAGCTAGCTCCTCACGAGGAATATTCCACGTCCTATAGGCGCGGGAGCCATCCAACCCCATCAGAGTGAAGCCGGCTCTAAGCTCAGACACTAAACGGCCCTCCACCACACCACTAGCGCCGACGGCTTGAGAAGCCGAAGCTGCAGCACTACCTGCATGGACAGGGTGGGTCTTATCCTGAATAGGAGTATCCTCCCCGGCTGTAGCCGCATCAACACTCTCGCCGGCCGGGCCACTGGGCTGAGAAGACCCTGCTCCCCTACGTCTCTTAACTTGCGAAGAGAATAAAGAGTAAAAAAAAAAGTGAATACCTGGCGAGGACGAGGAGGAGCAGCCGCTGGCGCGACACCCGCAGCAGGCAGTAAGCACTGCTGGATATAAGTCGGATAATCCCCATCCATGGGGTCTACACTATACCCCTCTCTGAATATACCAGGGTATGTAGCGGGGTCCGCCAGATGCGGCCAGAAGAGAGCCTGTGGAAGCAGCGGAGGCATAAGCCGGCTGATTGGACCATCGAAGTTGTTGGAAAGGAAGAGGCGCTCGCCCAAGTACCACTCTTGGGACATAGGGCACTCCATGACAAACCGGCAATGGTCAAAACGCGCGGAGGTCTGAACAAGAAGGGTGATGGCACCCAGACCATCCCAGGGATGGTGCCGAATCTGTAGAAGTGAAATAAAGGGAATTCAGTGCAGGTAAACAAAAATTGTTTAAATTTTCTTACTAACGAGTTTTGTCTACTTACCCTCCCCTAGGTCGTGTCAAGCAAGCTCTGTCGCACCTCCTCTATATCACGGACAGTACCCTGCCATCCCAGCGTCCAGCAATGCAGGATAGTCGGCCGGACATCATCTTGGACGTCTCTCAACTCGGGGGGCTCCAACACGCGATGCTCGAACGCCCAGATCTGTAGTTACGAAAAAATACATATAAAAAAAAAGAAGAAGAAAAGAGACAATACCAGAAGGCCAAACCAGAAGCCCAGAATCTCCTGCTACGCCCCCCGGGCACATAAATCCAGCCCGTAATATAGCTGCCCTAGTGCAGCTCGTGCCCAGTCCAAGGATGGGAAAGCAGCCAAGTCCACCAGTGTGGGAAGCAGAGTCAAATTACAGGTACTCTACCCAGTGGGGAACAGCGTACATGATAGGAGGACAAGCACGTAGGCTCTGGTGTACTGCTCCACATCCTCCTCAGACGAGACTGCACGGGTGGCCCAATAAGCCTCCACCCGGGAGCATAGGTTCTTCCCCTTCCCAGGGGTGCAGCCAATCAACCTCCTGATGTAAGTATCCACCTGCTGATGCCGAGTCAAGCTACAGTTGAAGATAATAGGGGTCCCGCCAAACCCGAAGCCTGTAATCGCTACAAAGTCCGAGGGAGTGACAGTAAACTCCCCGATGGGCAGGTGGAAGGTATGGGTGGTACAGACCCATCTCTCACATAGAGCCGTCAGCACGGCTTGTGTGGTGTGCGGGGTGCTCATGGGCAAGGACAAGATAAAAGACTCGAGCCCTAGGAGCCTAACCCGGGCCCGCAAAGGCTCGGGAAGCCTAATCCCACTAGACTCGTGGCAGAGATAGATTCCCGCTGCCGGCAATCCTGTGTACCTGCATTATGGGGAAGTACAACACATATGCATTCAGTTTTTGCATAATAGTAACATAGAAAAATTAATCGAAACAAAATTGTTAAAGCCTAATTTTCTTGCTATAGTCGTACGACTGTAGTACGCTTTGCACGAGCGTAACTACAGTCGCACGACTGTAGTGCCTACAGTCATACGACTGTTCATCGTTGGCATGAACAATCGCACGACTGTTCATACCCCTGCAGAAAAAAATTCGAAATTCGTCCAATTTTCACAATTTCTAACTCGTTTTTCCTAGTTTCTTATTTCTTTTGACTACAGGGGACTCCTAGCATGCATTCTACTCAATCAATTCAACCCAGAAAGCAGTAAATCATGCAAATCAATTCCAAAGATTCAAAAGGAAAAATATTGGAAAACTCAAAATCAAGGCCTAGGAATCGGGTACCAACCTATGTAACGGACAAGTGGGAGTCCATCGCTAATAGAATTGGGATCTCCATCCCAAAGCGAATCCCGAAATGGTCCATGTAAAGCGGGTGCCCATATCCTTGCGCAATCCCCACAAAAGAGATCTCATCGGGGTTATTGGGTTTTGGAATCGTGTTGCTTTGGATCTTTTTCAACTTCTTTCCCATTTTCTTCAACATTTTGGGTGAGATTTTGAAGTTTAGGGTCGGTTTCAAAGAGAGAGAGATGAAAAGTTTTCGGAAATATGGGAGAATGGGAGAGAAAGGGGCGGAAACCGCCCCTTTATTTTGTTCTGCCCGCGAAGTACAGTCGTACGACTGTACTTCATCTATAGTCGTACGACTGTATTCAAAATTCAAATACAGTCGCACGACTGTAGTGGAAAAAAGGGGGGAATTTTTAATTTTTCCTAGCTATTCTTTAAACCCTATTTGCATTATCTGATGTGTAATTATTCCCCACAGGGGGATATTTCAGTAATTTTGTAGGACTAATCCAACGGCGACTAATTTATTTCAATGACGGTCCGCCTCGCCTAAGGGGCACGAAACCCGAGAAAACCGTGAAAAATTCACTGTAAGTATAATCACACCAAACTGCATTTTCAACGCGTCCCATGTGCCAAGCCACACCGGGCCATTACATTCACACAAAAATCATAGTCCCCCACGACTTTAAAAGGGAACCCAAATCCAATTTCAGTCTGTTGGGTGCGCCCAGCCGCACATGATTGTCACGCGTTCGCACAAAAATCGTAGTCCCCCACGACTTTAAAAGGGAACCCAAATCCCGTGTCAGTCTGTTGAGTGCGCTAGTCGCACACGACTATCACATCTTGTATTCTTAAATCCAGTCCCGCACGACTATAAAAGGCAACCAAGACATGCATTCCTGTATTTATTCTTGATCAAAGGGGCAAAAATTTTTGTTTCAAAATTATCGACCAAGGAATAAATACGTTCATCAAACATGCATCACACGCATTCTTGGCTCGGTATGACAAACCATACACGGCTTTTTGACTCCAAAAGTCATTTTATCTCTGCGTCATCCTTGCGCGAAAGTCATTGTAAGGAACTGCCCGACTCCAAAAGTCATTTATACTCTCGGTGTCATCCTCATGCAAAAGGCATATGGACCACCTGACTACCAAAGTCACCTGCAGTTCACCTGCGAAAACTGCGTTTGCATATCCACGTGATTTCATGTTCTTGTCGTGTACCTAAATCCGTTTCGGAAATCTGACTTCAGCTACACGAGGGGCAGCCTGTGAACACGAAAAAAAAAATCTGTCATTGACCGTTGACCCACAACTGTAAAATACAGTCGTGGGATTTTGTTACAGTCGTACGACTGTAACGTAAGTACAGTCGTACGACTGTACATTCGAGGGCAGGTTGCAGAGCCCATACCCCCTTGACTTGGAAAAGGTGGGAAATCTTGAGCATTAAATGCTCAAGATTTCCGGGTTAGTAGGGGGTATGTAAGGTGAAGAAAACCAGAATTTTGGGACTTTTTGGCAAGAAATCTGATTTTTAGTGAGAGAAAAAGAGAGAAGAGAGATAATAAACACATTGCTTTCTTCTTACCTTTTCTCTTTAATTTCTTGTTGTTAATCACTAAAACGAAGTAGAAATCCTAGGTTAACACTCACACTAAAAATCTAAATCATTTTGGGACAAAAACAAACACAAATCCGTGACTTTTCTGGGATTATTTGGACACTTTTTGCAACCTTGACTCCTTAAGGAAAAGAGCGAATTCACGTGGATTGGTGCGTAGCCAGGGGTCATTCCAGCTGTGGATCGTCGCCAAGGAGGTAAACAACCTTTAACTCAACCTTTTTTCCAGCTTTCTGGATTATTTACTTGTGTTTGGTGCCTTTTTATTCAAGTTTTCAAGTTTGCATTTCTGGAAAAATAAGAACAGTCGTACGACTATTCTTGAAACAAGAACAGGGGCATGACTGTACTTACAGTCGTGCCAAATCCTCTACAGTCGTACGACTGTGCTTATTTTCTCAGTTTCAGGCTTTTGTTTTTAGGGTTTTTTTAGCGATTTCTGCCTAGCCAGGATTACAGTCGCACGACTGTAGTCCTCGGTCAGAAGTAGAAATCCCTAAAAAATCCCTAAAATCCAAAGAAAATCATAAAAATCCAAGAAATTTAATAAAAATTAGAAAATTTCAGAAAATCAGAAAAATTGGAAAACCCCCAAAAATCATCAAATAAATTTTGTTGTGTGCATCACGACCTTAGATTTATTTTTTTTGGTAAAATTGCATTTAGAACAATTCCACGACGGAGACCCGGTTCTCCCGAAAACCGACCCACTTTGCATGCTTAATTGCAATAAACCGGAAAATTGTTTTCAAAAATGATTTTCTCACAAAACCAAAAATACAGGGACGTTTCAAAAATGGTTTTCCAGGTCTAGCCGGGCCGGCCGACCGGGCCGACCCGGTTACCCCCAAATTGAATGACCCCGAATTCTAATTTCCCCAGTTCTGTCTACTTGAGTCCTATTTATGGCGTGCCATATAAATTGTGCTAACCTTTGTTTTGCAGCTTTTATTTTATTTTAATTTTATTTTAATTTGTATTTAATAGAATTAAATCATGTATTTAGGCGGTTGTAATTTTTTTCTAGATTCTCATGTATATAGGCGATTGTATCAGTGAGGCAAGAGTTTTTATTTTTCTTTCGATTGGGTTGTAAGCTCTTAAATATTTATTCTTTTCACTTTACATGTTGTATTATTGTCATGTATGCGCGCTGCGTGCATTATTCAATAAACATTGACTTTTAGTAATTCAAAGTGTCATAACTAGAACATTGGCAATAATATTTAAATTAGACACGAAATAAGGGACTTGTCCGGACCCGAATCTCTGAAAAATGTGGCAGTTCCCGCTTTGGTTCAGTTACACTGTAATTTCCCGGTTGAGCTGAGCCGGGTGGCGACTCCTATACTTTTTATCGAGATTTAGGTCTCGATTCTTTTACGAAATAATTAACTTTCCAAAAAACGAATTTCCAATCCAAAAAACCCCACGCGAGGGAGGGCCCCGCCCGAAATCGAAGCGCCCCTTCCGAAAGGGAGTCCCGCGTCCCGTCGGAAACGCGTCATCCACTCATAGAGGACCTATCTGAAGCTTTTGTAAAGCAGTACGATTACAATACCCAAGTAAAGACTACCCTCGAAGACCTAGAGAGAATCCGCCAGAAACCAAATGAGTCCTTCCGGGCTTACTACAAACGGTGGATGGATGTGCAAGTTTTGGTGTATGGGGCACCAAAGTTAGAGTCGCTCATTGTGAAGCTGGTAGATGGTAGTCTCCTCCAATACAAGGACAAGATGAAGCTGAAGAGATTCCACTCCTTCAATGAGGTGGTGGAGTTTGCCAAACGTATCGAGCAATACGAAGAAAAGGAGCAGAGGGGCAAACAGAGTTCGGGCTCTTACAAAAGCAATTAGGGGTGCTCTCAAGGGTACAAAGGCAACAGCTCTAAGGCTACTCCAGTGGGGTCCCAGGCTAAGTCGACTTAGAATGTAGCCCCGATCGAAGTGTAATAAGAGGACGTAGCTGTTGTGAACCTGGGAAGACAGACTCCTCAAAGGGTCACCAGTCCATGGGCTGAGCCAGTAAGCCGAATTTTTGCTAAGTGTAGAAAGGCTGGGTTATTACCGAGCTTGAAGCCATTTTCACCTCCAGTTGAGGCAGATAAAGATAACTTCTGCACTTATTACGTGATGACGGGTCATAGTACAAATGAGTGTACCCAGTTGATTAGAGCCATCAAGCAGTTGGTCATTGATGGAAGGATCATCGAGCCAGCTTTGAAACCTAGCATTCAGAGTAATCCCTTTCCCAACCTCGGATGATTCGGCTTCACAAGACATTGAGGACCATGACGCTGCAATAAAGAGAAGACCCTCCACATGTGGAGGCGATAGTCATTTTGATGTTTTACTTTGTTTTATTTTATTATTATTATTATTACTATCATGTGAACAATTTAGCCTATGAGGTGTTTAATTTAATAGAGTTTGATTTCAATTACTTGTGCGATATTTTTGGAATGGAACTTTGCATGCATCCAAACATTCATTTAATGCCTTTAACACACATGATGCATCAATGCATGAAATGAATCTAGGGATAAAAGATGACCCAAAAATGATATCCGTTTGGAAAGTTTTCACACTTGAAGAGAGAAAAAGAAGATCGCAATGGTACCACAAAAGAACATGGAAATCTTCGCCTGACTGAACGATGTCGTGCCGAGGTGACAGAGAAATCACTGAACACCAAGTTCCAAAGGTTTCAAAGACGAAACCAGCCAAGCGGGAGCTCCACAAACTCAAGCCAGAAAAAGGAGAGTTGTCACAACATGAGGAATTGATAGCGTCGGAAAAATAAAGCTGTCCATATCGAACGAACATTGATTCATGGTCATGCCCGTCAAACCACTTCTTAAAGTGGGTAGAAGCGGAGTTATATATAAGTATCATAGCAAAAAAAAAAAGCCATCACGTCATGGCCAATAATGGCCTATAATTCTAAGGGGCAACAATACAGTGTTCCAGAATAAAGTATTGAACATCATTGACCGTCTCCATATCCCTCACAAGCCGGCAGGACGACAGTGGCGGCCAATAAATCCATCAAAAAGATTCCATCAAAAGTAGTGGTTGCCTACAGAATATAGGTCAATATATTACCATCTGCTTTGCAAGGACACAGAAATAGCATCAGAGTATGCACTAAAGCAATGTCATACTCCTTAGCCTATAGGATGGAAGCGGTTCCACCAGGGGAGACAAAGACCAAGTCGTCAGCCCTATCAACCCAGGCAAGCCCAGGTGTTGTTACTTAAAAAAAAAAGGGTCCGATGGGTCACAAACCGAAAAGGCGATCCATGCAAAAATCAGGACAGTCCGATGGATCGAAAACCAAAAAGGCGATCGATGCAAAAGTTAGGATAGAGAGGCGAGCACCATCAGCAAGAAAATCTACAAAGACCAGTTGGTGGCAGGCATGGGTCCGGTTGAGATGGATACCAATACTGATTCTGTCCTTAGCTTCATTTCATCTTTGATGTGTATAGTGCTAAAGCATTATAAATGAGTGAATGAATGAATGCCGTTTTCTGTTCAGGTTAAATGTCCCAAGTTTGCTTGAAATTGAATTCGTATGGATCTGCATATTTTCTGCTTACATGCATCTCACTTCAAAAAAAAAAGTCCAATGGATCGAAAACCGAAGAGACAGTCCATGCAAAAATAAGGACAGTCCGATAGATAAAAAACCAGAAAAGGGCGGTCTATGCAAAAGCTAGGGCATAAAATAAAGTCTGCTGAATTGAAAACTCGAAAGGGCAGTTCAGGCAAAAATAAAGACACTCTGATAGGCCGAAAACCCAAAAAGGGCGACCTATGCAAAAATTAGGACAAGCAATGAAAATAAAACAAAAGTCATACAGTAGTATCAAGCTCAGACAACTCTAATCCTGTAAAAACCGAGGTATGAGCAATCAACCGTATATTGTGTGAATCATTGATTGAGTATATATACAGATGGCACTAACTCTAATTAGGGTGTATAAAATACAGAATAGTCCCCCCTTCTATTGTAAATTACAATTAAGTATACATACAATTATATTTCCCTAACACCCCCCTCAAGTTGAACTGGGAAAGGCATGAACAGTCAACTTGTCTCGAAGCCATAGAAAGCGATCCTTTGAAAGACCCTTAGTAAGAGCATCAGCAAGTTGGGCGTGAGAGGGAAGGAAATGAACTCGAAGAAGGCCACGGCGTACACGATCTCGTACAAAGTGGAAATCAACCTCCAAATGTTTGCTGCGGTTATGGAACACTGGATTCAGAGTCAAGTAAGTAGCTCCCAAGTTACACAAAACAAGATAGGAGATGGAATTTTGAGAAATCCAATTTCGGCCAAAAAGGATTGAAGCCACTGAAGCTCGGATGAAGCTGATGCTAAAGCTCTATACTCAACTTCTGTAGAAGATCGAGATACTGCACGTTGCTTACGAGAGGACCATGAGATAAGATTACACCCCAGAAAGATAGTGAAGCCAGTGGTGGATTTTCTATCATCAAGACAACTGGCCCAATCCGAGTCAGAGAAACCCGTTAAGAACACCCGGCAAGGATGAATGGACAAGCCATAGCTAGTTGTACCGCGCAAATAGCGTAAAATACGCTTAACCGCCACCCAATGGTCAAGTGTAGGAGAATGCATGTACTGAGACACTCGGTTGACCGCATAAGCAATATCTGGACGAGTAAACGTCAAGTATTGCAATCCACCAATGATGGAGCGAAAAAGGGTTGCATCATGAAAGGCTTCACCCCCAACAAGGGTAAGCTTCTGGCTTGTATTAACTGGTATGGAAATAGGGGCACAAGTATGCATTTGAGCACGGACAAGTAAGTCATTAACATACTTGGTTTGGTGAAGGAAGAGGCCTTTTGAAGTCCACTCAGCTTCAATACCCAGAAAATAGTGTAAACGCCCCAAATTTTTAACGGCAAACTATTGTTGCAGAAAATGAACAACACGATCCAAGTAAGAAGCCGAATTTCCCATCAACAGTATGTCATCAACATAGATCAAACAGAAAACTTTGAGAGAGGCTGAATTGATGTAATAGAGAGAACTGTCAGACTTGGAAGCCAGAAAACCAAACCGAAGTAGAGCACTAGTCAAACAACGATGCCACTGACGAGGGGCCTATTTTAAGCCATATAATGACTTCTTCAGGCGACAGATATGATTAGGAAACCGAGAATCTGTAAAGCCAGGAGGCTGTTCCATATACACAACCTCATCCAAAGTCCCATGTAGAAATGCATTTGACACATCTAATTGAATAACTTGCCACTGAAATGTGACTGCCAAAGACAAAAGCATCCGAATGGTAGTAGGTTTGACCACGGGACTAAAAGTATCATGAAAATCAATCCCGGGTCTCTGATGAAAACCCTTGGCGACCAGGCATGCTTTATACCGCTCAATTTTGCCATCCGGCTTCTGTTTCACACGGAAAACCCATTTGCAGCCAATGATATTTTGATTAAGAGCACGTGGAACCAAATCCCAAGTTCCATTGGAAATGAGAGCATTAAACTCATCAGTCATAGCTGCTCGCCATTCAGGAGCGTTCATGGCTTGTTTGTAGGTAGAGGGCTCCAATAAAGTAGGAGGAGAAGTAATGGCAACAAGATTTAACATTTTTTTGGGCTTCACAACACGATGGCTGCGTGTGACAACTGGACCACCAGGGGGAACAATATTTGCGGTTTGGTGAAATTGGCGAGAATCAAGAATGGGTGGTAACCCAGGAGATATGGTGGAAGCATGAGAACCCGAAACAGGAGACTCAAGAGAAACCCGAGATGAAACAGGAGGTGAACTGGAGAAGTGATTGGAGTGAGATGAAGGTGTTTGAGGGACAGTTGGCATATCGGGTTCAGGAGTATTTGTAGACTCAGATTCATTTGTGGGTGCAATATCTGTGTCAGGAGCTGGAGTGTGGGTGTTTGAGAGAGGAAGCGGTACAATCGGTAAAGGAATGTAGGATTGTGGTGAGGCCGCTGCAGCAGGAGCTGTTGACACAGGAGAGAACACAGCACGAGAAGCACCGAATGGGAAAACCTGTTCATCAAATAGTACATTGCGTGAGATATAAAGTTTGCCAGTACGAGAATCAAAGCATTTGTAGCCTTTGTGAATTTTACTGTACCCAAGAAAAACACAAGGAGTGGAACGAGATTCAAGTTTATGCTTTGCATAGGGACGCAGCCATGGATAACACAGACAACCAAACACTTTTAACAGATTATAATCAGGTGCAACAGCAAAAAGTTTGTTATAAGGGTTATCGTGTACTATAGTGGAAGTGGGCAAGCGATTAATGTTGTAAACAGCACATTCAAAAGCTGCAGACCAAAATTTAATAGGCATATGAGAATGATGCAGTAAGGATAACCCAGTTTCAACTACGTGTCTGTGTTTTCGCTCCGCTCTCCCATTTTGCTCAGGAGTATATGGACAAGAAACCCGGTGTGTAATCCCATTATCTCGCAGGTAATTAGTTAAGGATAAAAATTCGCCCCCCCCCCATCAGACTGGAAAGTTTTAATGGGTCGATCAAAAAATTTCTCAACTAAGGTCCTGAATTGAACAAAAATATCATGCACATCAGATTTATGGCGCATAAAATACAACCAGGTATATTTGGAGTAATGGTCAAAAAACAACACATAATAGGAATACCCATCAAAGGATTTTACAGGCGCTGGTCCCCATACATCAGCACAAATGAGTTCAAGAGGTGCAGTGGAAACAGATACAGAATCAGTAAATGGTAATTTATGGCTTTTACTCAAGGCACAAGCATTGCAAAGAGACACATGTGAAGAATTAAATTTAATATTATTGGAGTTCAAAGTGCGTTTCACAATAGATAATGAAGGGTGACCCAAACGGGCATGCCAAGTATTCAAACTAGCAAAATAAGCACTAACAACTTTATTTCTAGAATTGGAATCTAAACAAAGGCTGTAAAGACCATCATCATTCCGGCCTCGAAACAAAGTCTCCCGCGACTCCAGATCCTTGATAAGAAAATGATCATAAAAGAATTCAACAGAAACTGGATTAGAGTTGGTTAGAGCAAAAACGGATAACAAGTTATGATTAGCTGCAGGAACATGTAAAATATCACGAAATTTAAGGGTCAAAGGACCAACATGAAATGAATTGGAACCAATATGAGCAATAGGTAGAAATTTACCATCCCCGATTTGGACCTCTTCGGGTCCATTATACTCGGAATGCAAGGCCAGATTCTCCATATTCGATGTCAGGTGGTGTGTAGCTCCTGTGTCAACAACCCAAGACTGATTTGGCATTGCAGCAGCAAGGTTTGAGGAAGGAGGAGTACGGCTTCTGGATATTTTTGGAGAAGGACAAACATTGGCTTTGTGTCTAGAACCACCACAATTGTAACATGTCACATTCTCATCAGCAGCAAAATTAGGATTTGTAACCCTATTGGAGCCTGAATGTCCATAATTTGAGGGTTGAGCCCTGTTATTATTCGAATAGTCCTGCTGTCCAGAATATTGGCTTTGACCAGAAGAATAGCCTCGGCCACCAGTTCTTCCTCGTCCACCAGAACGACCAGCCAGTCCTCGCCCTCTTGCTCCTGTCATACCTCTGCCAGCAAACTGGGCCATTGGCTGAATCGAAGGGAAGGTAGTAGACAAGGCTCCATTGAATTTCAATTGTCTTTCTTCGGTTAAAAGAAGGCCAACCAGATTAGAGAAGGAAATAGATTCCGTTTTGGTGGCCATGGTTCTCATAAATATGTCATAGGGTTCACCCAACCCTTCAATAATTGCATAAACAAGGTCATCTTCAGGAAGCATATAGCCTAAAGCATGAAGTTGATCACTGATAGCCTTGGCAGATTGAACATAAGTAGTAATCGAATCAGTTCCGCGCCGGAGGTGAGTAAGCTGATGTCGCAAATTTCGGATTTGAGGGCCTGCACCAACAGAATACGTAGCAAGCATGCGATCCCAAACTTCTTTCGCCGTCGACGCACCAACAAATTGAGGAAGTAAGTTTTCAGAAATAGAGTTTAGTATCCAGCACAATACCTGCTGGTCTCGCCTTTCCCAGGCTGAATATTCAGCCGTTTCAACGCCATTGGAGTCAAGCTTAGTCAGTGCAATAATTCTGCCATCAACGTGGCCCATAACGCCACTGCCTTTGAGCATCGGAACAACGATGCTTTTCCAAATCAAGAAATTCGAAGTAGACAGTTTGTGATTAGTGTTTATCATACCAAGGGTGGAGGACGAAAATAAGGGAGCATTTGTTGTGTTTTCAGACAAATTCAAGGTTGAATTGCTAGATTCAGATGAGTTGGAGTTTGATGAAGCCATGAGAACGAAAAAAAAATAGAGAAAAGAATGGATGAAGTAGAGCAGTGTGATGGTCGACGGCTGAACCCTAAGGCTCTGATACCATATGAGCAATCAACCGTATATTGTGTGAATCATTGATTGAGTATATATACAGATGGCACTAACTCTAATTAGGGTGTATAAAATACAGAATAGTCCCCCTTTCTATTGTAAATTACAATTAAGTATACATACAATTATATTTCCCTAACACGAGGTACATCAAAGCCAGTGCCTCACGCCCATGCCTCGTGGAGCAAGCAATCAGGTCAATCAACCAAACTTCAATGCGATATCCCACTAAAGACAGACCTATCTGGGCATCCCAATCGTCCTTCCGGTCCCTGAAAGTCTGATTTATGACCTCCAGCTTGGACCCACCGATGCAACTGATCAACCTCTATTCTCAAACAAGCGGACTCATGGCGCTCGATCCCAATCGTCGTCTGCAACAAATAAAACATGAAAAAGCACCATAATCATACGCATATGCATCCAGGACAAGCACATACACATACACTCAAAACATACACACACACACATGTATACACGCAGCAATGTGTACTCAAGTGCAGGTACATGCTGTCATCATCAGGCTATCTCAAGCCATGAGTACTTCGAAAGCGGAAATAACCCGACACTAGGGCATCATCAAATCCTAAGTATCCAGGGACAAAACAATCAAGCCATATTTATTCTTGATCGAAGTGGCAAAAATTTTTGTTTCCAAAATTATCGATTAAGGGATAAATACATACCCCCCAATCCAATTTCAAAGGTATTGCTCCACCACAGAGAGCTAGTTTCAACAGTATTGCTCCACCACAGAGAGCCGATTTCAACGGTACTGCTCCACCACACAGAGCCGGTTTCAACAGTATTGCTCCACCACAGAGAGCCAGTTTTAATGGTATTGCTCCAGCACAGAGAGCTAGTTTCAACAGTATCAAGGGGCAAGATATTTAGTCCATATTCATTCTTGATTGAAGGAGCAAAAATTTTTGTTTCCAAAATTATCGATCAAGGAACGAATACGTACCTGAAACAACTTCAAAACATCAAAGGAAACCATCAAGCTTCTCAAATCACCAAAGCATCTTTCCCCAGCCACAAAAGCTTCACGGAAAACACTATTATCCTTTCCTTTAGTGACACAGGCCCCACTAGAAGTGAAATGACAAAAATGGCCTTCTGTTAGGAACCAAACTACCAAATGGCTAAAACAACTTCCCTTCAGTGACGCAAGCTTCACAGGAAACCAAATCACAAAAACATTTCTTTCCGTAGTGACATAGGCTCCACTAGAAGTGAAATGACCAAAACGCCCTTCTGTTAGTAACCAAACTACCAAATGGCTAAAACAACTTCTTTTTAGTGACGCAAGCTTCACGGGAAACCAAATCACAAAAACATTTTCTTTCCCTAGTGACGTAGGCTCTATTAGGGGTGAAATGACTAAAATACCCTTTTGTTGACCACTAAGCGACCAAATGACCAAAATACCCTTTTCCCATCAAAAGGGGATACCAAATCACTGAAACCCATTTCTTTTCGTGACATAGGCACCATGAAAGATCAAATGACCAAAGTACGCCTACCTCAAGGAATGCCGACTTCCCAAGTTGTAAAATTACCAAAATGCCCTTTCCTTTCATAAGCATCAAGTGACAAGGAGAATTCAATCCGGGCAAGTCCTCTGCTTCGCAATAGAGTCAAAGCATGTCCCTGGCAAATCAAATTGATCTGGGCAAAGTCCTCTGCTTTGCAACGAAGTCTAAACACGACCCTGGAAAACATCAAATCAATTCGGGCAAAGTCCTATGCTTCGTAACGGAGTCGAAGTAAGACCCTAAAGAATCAAACCAACCTAGGCAAGACCGCTATCTCGCAAAAGCAACCGAGACAAGTCCCTACAGACATCAAAACAAGTCAACGCGAGGAGAACCCCCAGGTACATTCTCTTCTCCTTCTCACCGTGCTCCCTATCGCGAGACCAAACTCGAATCGGGCACAAGCACCCATTCAAGTTGACTTTGGTCACGCGAGAGGTAGCCTGTGAGCACGGGTTTTTTCCTGACCTCTGTGATGAAAGTCATTGTTGCCTTTTTCATGGATAAACGTGAAGCGGATTCGGACTGACCGGAATAATGTCGGAAATGTCCCGGATGACCCAAATATGTGTGACAAGTCTTGGTACGGAGCCCCAAAGGAATACCAGTGAGTATTTAAGAAAATCAAAGAAAAGAATGAAAAATAAGCAAAATAGGCTAATCTGGTCACTACAATCGCGCGACTGTAATTGTCAGATTTTCTTTTTTTTTGGCCCAAATCAGCATTTAATTCGATTTTTCTAAATAAAATAAGCTAATCTGGTGACTACAATCGCTCGACTGTAGTCCCTACAGTCGCTCGACTGTAGTCCACTATACTATAGTCGCGCGACTGTAGTAATTACAGTCGCTCGACTGTAATAATCGGATTTCCTTTTTTTCCCCAAATCAGCATTTAATTCGATTTTCCTAAACGAGATGGGCTAATCTGGCACGGCTGTAGTACAGTCATGGGGCTGTAGTCACTACAGTCGCTCGACTGTAGTGACTAGACCCCCATGACTGTACTACAGCCGTGCGACTATAGCTACTACAGTCGAGCGAATGTAATTATCAGATTTCCTTTTTTTTTACTGAAAATCAACTTTTAATTCCGATTTTTAACCAAAACGGGAGATATAAAAATCTTGTATTCGGGATTAGGGAAAAGAGAAAGAAAAGGAGGCAGAAAAAAAAGGTTTTGAGAGAAAAACACATGAAACACACAATAACATAGATTTTGGGACTTTTTCTAAGGTTCTTAGGAAAAAATAAAAGGGTTTTGATCTGAAAATAACGAAAACAATTTTAACGAAACACATAAAAACAGTTGTAGGGTGTTTTCAAATCATCACTACTCACTCAATCTCTCTTGGGGTTCCGTTCGGGCTTCGTTGATAGCGTATTTTTTCGGTTTGTTCGTGACTGTAAGACACTTTTCTGCATCTGAATCCATCTTTGGTGATCCAAACACTGGAATACAGGCTAGGTAACATTCTGAGAGGCCTTAAAAATCTATTTTTGTTGATTCTGGGTGTTGTTTATTGATGTTTTTTCAAATTTTTATGATTTCAAAAGCGAATTTTGATTACAGCTGCCTCGCTTAAGATCACAGTCACCTGGCTGTAACCTACAGCCGCTCGACTATAATCTCTGGGGCAAAAGCTCCGAATGCCCCAAAATCGACTGATAACGCTTCCGTTTTCAGATTTAATGTGTTTTTCATGTTTATTATTGGTCTAATTGCATCCATGTATGTTTAGATTCCTGGTTTTCTTATTTTTAATTGATGGATGTGATTTCAAGTTTCGCAATTTCGAGTTTTTAGGGATTTTCGGATTTATTTCGATCCGTTTCAGATCCATTTGGTTGAAATCAGTGTGTTTCCAAAAATCCCAGATTACCCAAAATCGCTAAATTTGCAAGATGATTTTCGAAAATGAGAAAAGAAGGCCGGAAAGAAATTCTGGAGCATTACAATCGCGCGGCTGTAATCTACAGCCGCGCGACTATAGTTGAGGCAGAATTACAGTTTAGCCCTTTTGGGCCCCAAACTTGTAATTTTGCACCCTTTTCCTATTCAAAAATGAATTTTGACGTGTTTACATTCTTTTTGGACCCTAGATGAATGTTTGATTTAGGACCACATACGAACGGGACCCCCAGGTCCTGGGATATTCAGCCTACTAAAGTTGTAAAAATGCATGTAAATGAGCCAAACCATTTTCAAAATTGGTTTTTCACCTACAAAACCTACAGGGCGTTTTAAAAAACCGTTTTCCAGGTCTAACCAGTCTGACAGATTGGGTCGACCCGATTACCCCCCTAAATGCATGTCTCCACTCCTAATCCCTATTCTGTCCTATCTGAGTCTTTTCTATGCCTTGATTATTTATGCTAACTGTATTTGGATGCAGCTTTTATTTTGGTTATTTTTCATTTTTAATGTACTTAATAGATTATCTCGTGTAATTAGGCGATTGTAATTTCTTAGATTATCGTGTATAGTAGGTGATTGTAAATGGTGAGGATGAGAGTTTTCTTTTTCTTGGGTTGTATAATTTGGCCTCTGATTTACTTTTCCGCACTTTTATTTTTCTGCACTTTATTTTAATATTTATATTTATGTCATTTGCATGAGCATCGATTAATAATTAAAAGAAGATAAAATGAGTAGAATTAAGTGAATGGAACATTACATTATGAAATAATAATTGAAAATAAGTGAGGATTAGTAGATATATTGCCAGAACCTTGAATCTCTGGATTAGTTACTGCGTCTACATTTGGTAGGGAGCTGTACTGGAATTTCCCGGATGAGCTGATCCGGGTGGCGACTCTGTATCTAATCTCGAAGTTTGTGTTTCGAGATCTTTAAGTTAAATTGGGATTTTCCAAAAGAAAGACATGTTTTCCAAAATTCACACTTCACCATTAAAATTAAGTTTCTATGAAAAGGGTTTTCTTCAATAAAATGAAAGTTTTTCTTAAAGAATATTAAAGACCCATTTTCAAACCAGATCACCACAACTACAAAATGAAAATCCCCGGTTCCCGCTTCAACGCGTGTAGAGTAAAAAGGTCGTCCGCTCACAGCTGCTCCACCTATTTGGGCTTCCGACAAAGGGATTCTTGAGTCTAAGGGAGTTGAAGAATGTCGTCGAGGGATTCGTGGGCGAGCTTAAGACGGCGGAGGGAATCGAAGGGAGAAGAGGAATTAGGTCTAAGTTGATTGATTTCCTCGCATATTTGAGAAATTAAAGGGTGGGATTGAGAAGGAAAACTAATTGATTGGATATGGTGAGATAATTGGGATTTGGATAGGCGATTGGGGATTTTGTTGGGAAAAGAAAGAGAGCATTTGAATACTCTGACCATGGCAGCTTAATTGATTGATTTTGCAGAGAGATTGATTGTTGGTGAATAATGAATGTGAGGGTAGAATTGGAAATTCATTTATGGTAGGGCCCAGAGTTTACTTTTATAATGGTCAAGAAGCTGACGTGGCCTGCTCAACTGGGAGTCTTAGGTAAAAAACACCACAATAGGAAGTCACCTAGAAGTTGGGGTACTATAGTGTGTAAAATGGTATTTGGTATACCAAACTATGATTAGGGCGATAGTTGGTATACTATAGGTGAAATTAAGCCCATTTTTAGAGAACTAAAAACTTTCTCGATATGTGCTATTATTGGTTTGACATTGTAACTCATGTCATATTGATATTTCCCTTTTATCCCTTGTAGTATGCAAAAACATTCCAAAACAACCCCTTGTTGGTGTGCCTAGTCCAAAGGCACTTGTTCTTGATTGTATTATAAATTGTATGCAGATATTTTGTATTATACATTGTGTTGTATATAAAGGCATTTAATCTATTTATTTGTTTCTTGTGCAATTTAATAAATAGAGATCCATTGATTATAGTCATACTCATGTTAACTAATATAGGTCATTAGCTAATGTGACATTAAGTAGTGTTAAAGCTATAATCATAAAGTTGTCCCGGGTCTGTTCTAATTATGGGAGTGAATAGAGCTAAAGGACCATCATATCCTTGACTGGATGGTAGTGTCTCACTGACCATTAAACACGGGATGTCAATCAAGTGTGTAGGTACATGTTAGGTTACATGGTACTGAACCGATCCGCCTTAAGAACAACGTATGGTCCGATCGTCATAGGTGTTTCTCAGGTAGTTCTTGATATTGTCCTTGGACCTGATTTCACTATGACATGACATGGGATATCATAAACTTTGATATACGCCTAACGAGCCTGTAACAGGGTGTCAAGTACGGGTATGTTGGGTGGGCCGGTGAACATGTTGATATTGATAGTGAGTTGATGAAATTTCCACTTAGTGTTCCATGAGATGACATCACTCACGACTTGATGAGTGAGACTAATAAGTGTATGGCCATACCCGAATAAATTAGGATACTTATTCACGATCATCAGTCTACTCAGAATCGAGGAACGAATAAGCATAAAAGAGGGCGACGGGAACCAAGCCTCTTGCTTATACATCGATGTCAACTGGCAAGGGACATATAAGAATACTATCGGGTAATGTTTCACATGAGATTGCTAGTCTCCATCTTAATTGGGGCCTGTAATGGTTTACTAGAATCCACTTACAGTCTGTGAGCCCTGGGCCCACTGTCAACATAAAGACGGATCCACATGATCATACACATAGAACAGCTGAACATGTGACAAATCAAAATTGTATATGTTGGGTATACTTAGAATGGAAACTCGGTTAATTGAATGATTGACAATAGGTTTTGTCAAAATTAATTCAATTAATTTAAAAGAGAAATTAATTGTATTTGATTAATTAATTATAGTATGTAAATAATACTATAATTTAATTGTATGTAAATTGATTAATTACTTAAATAGATTTTCCTTGGTGAAAAATTAAATACATGGGTTATATATATTTAAGGTCAAGTTAAATTAAATTTGGGTTAAATAAATTTAATTAATTGGATTTGATTGAGTCAATTAAAATTTTATTATATGGTTTAATTTAATTCCAATTACATAATTGAATCAGTTTACTACAATTAAAATTTAACCTAAAGTTGATTTTAAAACCTAATTTTGTACTGGATATAAAAGAGACATTAAAAACTGATTTCTCTAACCTAGCCACTAAGCAGAATTTTGGCCTGTACAAGCTCTCAGTGCCGCCCCCTCTGCTTCTTGTACATTCAAGTTCCGTTTATCTCCGTTCGCTAGCACGATTCCAGTTCGGTAGCTGTTCTGAGTTGCCGTTCGTCCGTTCTACAGTAGCTGTTCTAAGTTGCCGTTCGTCCGTTCTACAATCTATAATAGTCTCTAGAAGAGATGAGAAAGGTGAGAAAATTTATTTTTTTCATCTATCTTTTGATTCTATCATGGTTCCTGGAATCATGGAATTTGAGGGAAAATTTTAAACCGTATTTTTCGATGCGCTTCGATTTTCCCCCTGAGAATTCCCTACACCCCTAATAAATTTATTCTGTCATATTTCATTAATATTTTTTATTCTTGGAATATTGTGGAATATGCTTGTCAATGGCCTTTTTTTTTTTTTTTTTAATAGCATATGGAGCAAAAGAAAAACTTCAATAGAACAAGGGTCAAAAGAGCAAACCAATCACTTTATTCCCTTTTTATACTTCTACGTAGTGCTTAATTAACTCTAATTGTTTGTGTGCATGTATACATTCATATTCATATTTCATATTAATATTATTAATAAAACGGAATCTATATTTTGGTCTACATATGCATATATGTCTTTAATTTTTCCTCTTTAGGGTCTTGAATTTTATCAAGCTCCTATTTTATTTTTTCAATTTTCTAAAAGTTCCAGTTTTGTGTCAAAATAGGGAAAATGACTTTTTTGCCCTAGATTTATTCAAAATTTATCATTTTAATTTTTGGTCTATTGATTTGTAACATATGATCCTTTACATAAAACAGCCAAGCTCATATATATGATAATTTATCGTTTAAACTGCATAAAAATTGGAAAAGAGGAGAAAATTGTGATGTACATCATGACATTATATATTAGAGGATCACAACGTGTTCAATTAAAAATTGCAATGTGATAGGAATTAAACGCTCCAAATCACTAGATTAAAAATTAAAAACGTACATTTTTTTTTTTTTCCAGGCAAAAAAGAAAAATTTTTTTCCCCTTCCAGAATATATAAAAGCACCTTAAAAAAGGTAAATAATGCACCAACTCCCTGTGGTTTTCAGTTACACTAAAATGTCCTGTTACTTTTAAAAAATTTACCCCGTTTTATATTGATGAGCTGCCACAATGTTGGATACGATTAGGACAAATTTGCCCTCATGGTCTAACTTTAATCTTTCTCCTTTCTCAATAACATCACTTCAACCATCCATTTTTTTTGACATTCACTTATCAATGTGTGAGATTCCACAACCTCACACCGGATATACATGTCTCTGATAAAATGATAATAAGTGGTGTACATTATTGCGCCTTAATACAAGTTAATTAATTTTATATTATATGAGCTTAACGTTATATGTTAACTCATATATTTAAATTAAGCACTTTCAAAACTCGCAAACTCTTCAATCAATCTTCTTCGATCTTGATATTTACCAAATCAGAAAGGATAGTCATCTAGTTAGTGTTTGATTTATGTCTAAATGAATTCATGTTTTACTTCTGTTTAAGTTTAGTTTCTGAATTCTTATTTCTGTTAGAATTTTTTTTAAATTCCTTGTATATGTTGGGTTTTCTTTCCGAATTTATATCTGCTCTGATTTGTGTAATTAGGTTCGTTTATCATGAAAACTATGCTTCCAACTGGGAAATTACAATACATGCATGAATTTTAGGGGTGAGCAAAAACCAAATCTAACCGAAATAACGATCGAACCATTAAAGTTCAGTTCTTCGGTTCGGTTTTTCATTAGTATCAAGTTGGGTATGGGTTAAATTTTGGTTATTTTGCTCGGTTTGGTTTAAGTGACATAACTTACCGATTAAACCGAACAACCGAATTATAGGACTATCAAAATTTTATTATATGTAATTCTATAATTTAGTATTTCAATGTAAATTTTATTTAGTGATTTTAATCTTTTTATGGGCCTAATTCAACATATTAAATTATAGGTCTTGTTATTTTACATTTAAATTTAATTTTATTCTATGTTTGTTTTTGTTTTGTGCCTTATATGTAATTTGTAGATTATAAATTTTTGTATTTGAGATCTTAAATGATGATACATCCAATAAGATTTTATTTTGTGCAACTAGCAAGTAAAAATATTTATATTTGTTAAATCAAACCTAGTTCAATTAATATACACAACCAAACTGAAACAACTGAACCAAACTATTTAATTCGGTTCGATTTATTTCTAAAATCAGTTCGGCTCAATTTTAATTTTTGGCTCTATTCGGTATTCAAACCATTTGGTTCGGTTCGGTTTTTGAACCGAACCAATCAGTGCTCACCCCCTAATGGATTTTTCTACATATGATGGGTAAAATTACAATACAGATTGTAAAAATCATTTATATGTACTAAAAGTGAATGTGCTTCAGGTGATGTGTAATTTTCTTAAATTTTTTTTAATTAATTTCTTTTTCTTTTCTTCTAAATTACTTTAACAATTATTTTCAAATTTTTTTCAACCTAATCATTTCCAGTTATTCACCCATTCGTTCCCCTCCGCCGCCGTTTTGAAAATTTTCAAACTCCTCCCATTTCAGATATCTATCTCAAATTGACAATTGGTTATACTCACTTTTAAGTCTCAACCTCATCTTTCTCCTTGTTGCGTACCTCTCTCCCCGCCTTTTCTCTCTTATTTGTTCCCTATTATCTCCCCTCTATTTCTCTAATATTTATGATCCTTCAAAAGAAATCTATTCAGGGAATTTCTCGCTTCTTACTACGATAAGCACCCTTTCGCTCCTCTCTCCGATGACACAGTTCGTCTCTCCTCCAAGCTTCACTCTATGGGTTCTGATTTGCTCACTGCTTCTCCCCCTTAACTAGGTTTCTTCAATTCCTTTCTCATTATTGTCTAGGTTACTGATACAGCTTTTTGTTATTTCTTTTTTCCTCCTTTATCGTCTTCTTCTTAATATTTATTTTTGCAATAATGGCAGATGAAAGATTATTAATAGAAGAAGTGGGCTGTAATCCTGTTTCATAAATTTATGGAAGAACCAGAAACATGTATGTGAAAGAAATTTTGTATTTGCTTGATCATTCTTGCTGGCCAAAGGCAGTTAGCTTGCACCACTATTCTTTCTTAAATTGAGCACAATTACATTCGGATTCTCCTCATTTCCATGTTTCAGATTCTAATCAATATTTTATTGATTGCTTCTCCAGATTATGCAGCATTTTTTAGTGGAAATTCTGTTGATGGTGATGTCTTTCTTAGCCTCTTCCATCTTCCTACCAATTTGTCTTTGTGTTATGCTGTTATATTATATCCGAGTTACAGATCTTAAGGTAATTTGGCATTCTTCTTAATGAAATTTGGTTATATGTTTGCTAAATGGAACATTAAGTTGAAATGGTATGATAGCAGAATTAACTCATGCATTCAAAAGAATTGATTACGAGAGTAGCATTTGTTTACAGTCATTTGTCCTAAACTAATAGATTTGCTACTACAATTTTCTTTTACTTTGTGTACTTATTTGTTTCTCTTACTAGGAGAGTAACTACACCAAATATAAAAGACTGTATTCATTATTCTATGATTTTGTATTTAACTCCTGTTCCATTTTCACTTATATTATGCATTGCAAACAAAACCACATGATATGGTCAGACCTAAAATCGAAGATGGATACAAAGTTTGTCTATTGCAACAAAAGTTGTCTCCCTTGAATGTTGAAAACAGTTTCACTATTGATGATAATTGGTTGAATCTCACCTATTTGAATTTCATAGATCCTTAAATCTGAAATTCTAGAGGAAAACAAGTGTTTGCAACTGGTCTTGATAGGTAATGTGTAAAGTTCAGTGAACTCATCTAAATAGATTTGTATCTCTATTTGCCAATTTTTACAATAAATTCTGAAAGTGCTGAAATTTTTTTTTTACTGTTCATCACAGTTTCTATCAATAGATTTGTTATTTATTATGATTTGTTTATTGAGTAATCTTTTGTTCCTATTTCATCTAGACAATGATTCTTCATATGTTTTCTAATGCAGTTTCTTTTTTTAATTTTTCAAGTCTACTTACTCAGGTTTTAGTTTTCGTTTTGCCATTTTTTTCCTCCTAAGCTTTCCTATTTGATAACTGTCTTCTCTTTCTACTGTAATTTTTCATAGAACCACTTTCTTTTTCTTTTGTGATAGAGTAAATTATTTTCACACTATTTATATGTTTTTAGCAATTTATCCTATTTCTTCTTTGGGTTTTGGTCTAATTTTGCATAATTTAGAGTTGAGTTAGTTTCTGTATATGTGTATCTATCTAATTGGTTCATTAATGTTAATATTATTTGTAATTATGCATAATGTCATGTTGAATAAAATCTCCCTAACATCTAATACTTGCTTAATTTTGTTTCACAGGTTACATGTTTGGACTTGGTAAGTTAATAACAAAATCAAATGACAAAGATTTATCAGCAACACGCTTGGTTGGAACACCATGTTACATTCCTCTAGGTTAAGTCAATGTCTTCAACCTTAAAGAAATTAGCACTTTTATATAGCGAGTCAAGTTAAAGAACTCAAGGGATACATTCTCCGTGCACCATTATCTTAGACCTTTTAGTACCAATTGTAGATTTTGGTATTTTGACTTGCAATTGTGGCGAGAGATGGTAATGATCATAGTTGTAAGTCAAATACCAATATGCTATTAAAATGATTTATGTTTCTCTGTGATTTGAATGTGTTGAGTAAGAATTTTGTCTATCAAATCTTTCTTACAATTTCATTTTACTGAAGTTCTTTTTGACTTCTTATGCTTGCAATTTAAGGATATTATGTGTTATGAAGAATGATTTGTTAGTCAATGTGTGCCAAAATTGTTTAAGAATTACAAATTCTTTTGTGCACTCAATTATAATGAGTTTTTATGCAAATAACTTAAACTCCCATGAGTTTTCATTCTTGCAACCAGACATTGAAAATCAGTGATGAATATTCATAGTTAAAGCTGAGGAGTGGGAGAAGAAAGAAAGGGAATATTGTTGTAATTATCCTATTTGCTTTATTAACAATTCGTTAAAATTTGGATTTTCTTTAAATTGTAGCTTTGTTTACTTTGCTCGATGATGTTTTCTAACTCCTGAAGTAAGTGATTTCTTTAGGGTATTGATTACAGAGCTTTCTTTTACGGCCCAATACAGATTTTGGTATTGTTACTAAGCTCTTGTCATAGTTCTAAGTCAAAACATCAACTTTGACCTTAATGAAATTCACACTTCACTATCGCAAGTGAAGTAAAAGAACAAGAAACATATTCTATGTTTACCATTTTTTTAGACCTTTTAGTATCAATTATTCATAATAGTACGTCTACCATCTCTTTTTCTTGTCTTGTGTCTACCTCATTCTTCCTCAATTTTCAAATTCTTATTTACTTTCTTTTGTTTTACTTCCCATTTTTAATTTTGTTCAGACAAATAGCACAGGATAATGGAAGAGATCAAAGCAAAAGTCCCAAATTTCTAGAAAGGATAACCTAAACCTGAAGACTCAGACAAAGAAGATGAAGCTGCCGATGTTGTTAAGGATTACAATAGATTCTAAAGATGTTGGATTTTTTTTTTTTTTATTGTTCATCACAATTTCTACAAATCCATTGGTTGCTAACAGAAGTTCCAAGGGGGGGCACTTGATATGGAAGCAATGCAGATTTTCAAAGAGCTTATCTTATGATTGGTTTCAAAAAGGTTAATGGAATTTATTACTCTGAAATTTTGTTCTAAATTAGTAAGCATTGCCTTTGTTTTCTTAGCATTTGTGTAAGTGTCAACTTTTGAGGAATTATTCAGTAATTAAAATAGTACTTTTAATATGATTGATTGAAGTATTTAATGGGATCATACAAACATTTCGAAATTTGATCTTTTGAGTGAAGTTATTCCTTAATTATTTTGCACTTATATTTTAATTTTACTTTTATATATATATATTTTCCTTGAAAAAACAAGACTTTTGATTGAAGAATTCATAGCAATAGTTTACAAGAGGAGGATGAATACACACCATACCTCCTTACCAGACACTAAACTTGAAGCACATGCTAACAACAGCGCAGCTAGATTCAATAATGGTCTAACAAAAATTAAATTACAATAATCAAATGATGAAGCTAACAATTTACATTCTCCAATCTAATTTCTTACATACAAAATTTATTAGTATACATACTTTTGAATGGTTATCTGATTTAAAGGAATTAAAGAGGTATATGCATTTTCCTTTTTGTAGGAAATAATTTGATGGAGAAGTCAATTTTGCTTCTGCAAGTTAAAGATTTTTTCCTTATTAGAATTGTTTTGTTAAGAGTTGTTTTATTCTTAATCATATAACATATTCTTTTTCAATTTTTTGTTTTTGTTTTTTTTTTTTTTTTTTTTGAAAAATTTGTGAAATAGCATATCTGTATACTGCATAGGTAAAGAGAAACATTGATTTAAATACTGAATTACCATTTATAGTGTCCTAATTTTGGTTATTTTTTCTTTAACTTAGTTCTTTACCTAGCGGTGCTTTACAAATGTAACAATTTGACAATTGAATTTTATTTTTCTTAAATTCATTTGCAATAAAAAGAATTTGTTTTTGTTAGAAAATAATTCTAAAATTATAGTAGTTACTTTTTCAAAGTGCACTAATATCATCTTTTTATGTTTTCATATTGAAAACTTAATTAAGTATATACGTGTATTTACACGGGTGATCAGCTAGTTATTTTCTATTTTTAGTTACACTAGCTCATGGCCCGTGCAAATGCACGGATTTTTATAATATTTTTATAATTTATATATTTTATTTTAATATATTATTTACTCTTAAATCTTCAATTCTTGATTATAAAAAAAATAAAAAATATATTCTTAAATTAATTTTATATACTTTGTTGAATTGTATAAATAATTAAAAAAAATCATAAAATATATTATGAAAATCAACACACATGACATAAGTAGTCTGAAATTATACATAAAAAAATATATATGAAAAATATCATGTACTCGGTTCTTGTAAAAAGGCATCATATAATGTACTTGACAAATTAAAAGTTCTTGTATGGTATATCTGATGTTTATATTTTGATAATGCATCTAATATCTTTATATACATTAGAAGTAACTAAATATAATACGTAATTAATAATTTACAATCCTTTTACACCATACATTATAGTGAAAGGAAAGATAAAATAAGAAAGAGTTATTTTAAAGAGGTTTGCTCTGTGAAAATAAACGAAAAAATAAACATGATTTTTCAGTATTTTTTTATTCCTTTGTCCTCTCTCGTATTAATTCATTAGAATCTTATACTAATTTCTTCACTCAAATAGTTAATTTCAGATAATAATAATAATAATAATAATAATAATAATAATAATAATAATAATTCATATTTTCACCAATATAATCCTATAAGCGGATCCGTTGCTGGAGTAAATTCAATAATTATCAGTATATTCAATAGTAATGCATTCATAAATTGAAATAAAGATAATTTTAAGACAAAATTGGAAAAACTAAACTCATGCATAATATAGTACACAACTTGAGAAAATATTTATTCATATGATGCTCACCATTATGGGCATCCTGCAAGAACAAAGTGTAATCAATCTTGATGTAAATGGAAAATAATAGAAATTATCATTAATAGGATCAGCTTGAAATTTTACATTAAAATGTATTTCTCTTAAATAATTTAACATCAAAAGAAATAAATATTTTGTAATCAAATATACTCATATATCAAAAATGAGTAAATGAGGGAGCGAAGGAAGAGGAATTATCAATACTATAAAATACGATAAATGGAAAAAAGCTCTCTTTCGCATATTGTTGAGATAGTTTTCAAATATAATCCGCCCCTATCACTTTTTGAAACCCAGAAAGATCACTCATCCTTTCATCACAAGTCAAGCAACTTTGTTTATGAAGAAAAGGAACACAGAATGAATGAAACCGTGATTTCAAAAAGCAAGGGAACCAATGGTAGTTAGAAACCTTTGCTAGAAAGATAAAGGTAAGACCTAATCTAAAATACAAAGAAACAAACAATTTCTCCTTAGATCTTGAATAAAGTTCCTTCCTCTAACAGAGCTACGAATCACTTGAAACAATCAAATTATAAAGACTGCATCAAATTCTTTCTAACAAACTGAGCAGAAAGATTCGCAAAAGATATTACGTTAAATTGAGATGTGAGAGTGTAGAGAAAAGAGAGGAGAAGGCATGAGAAAGAAATTAAAGCATTATAGAAGGAAACTGTAAAACACATTTATAATAGAACCGTAATTCAGTAAATCACATTTCAAACAAAACCAGTATACTAAATTATAAACAAAATAAAAAAATTCAGTAAACCACCGAGATAACACATCAAATTTTTTAACATACTTTGGTGAGTATGTCAAAATATTAAAAAAAATTCTTCAATGATCTCAAAATACATTACACATGGAAAATGCAGTCCAAATTGAAATTGAGAAACTAAATCCAAAATAAGATAGATAGATAGATATCAAATGTAGAAAAAAGAAAAAATGGAATAGGACAAACATTAGGCTCCTCTATGGCTATGTATGAGGCCAATTGTAAAATTAGCAAACAAAATCCATAAATTATATACCTTTTCAACTTGTGGACTCTACAACCATTGAAAGTTTTGAAGTTGACAACATCTTAATGTAAATGGAAAACAATAGAAATTAAAATTAATAACAGAGTTGATGGAAATGAAAACGACCTGTCAAGCGACACTTAGTGGTTGATCCAAGGTCCCTAAATTCCTTTAACACTAAGTAGTTCTACTGTTCAAACCCTAAAAATATAACAAAAAAAGTTTGAACGTTTAGCACGATCAAACTAAAAGAATTTTAAAGCCTTTTCTGTGATTCCATGCAAATCACTTTTGAAGTTAACACACCTTTACATATAACACTGGGCTAAGAAAAAAATGAAAATTACAATCATTAAACTATGTGTCATTCATGACTTACATTTTCAAAGCCAACAATGTTCTTGTTTTTAGTGAAGAACTCAAGCTGGATATTCTGCTCAAACCAATAGAAAAAGAAATCATCAGTTATCACAAATTTAATGGTATAAACGTAAAAAGATATCAAAAGATAGAGAGGGACTGACTCTCACCCATTAAATTATCAAAGATGCATTCGGGAATATAGTACCATCCAACTCATCTGCAAAATCAATTGGATCCTAAAAAACACATGTTTTTCTTGGTACAACATGCAAAATGCAATTTATGAGCAACTAAAGCCTTTAATTCAAACAAAAACAAACCTGAATCAGTTGCTAATGAGAAGAAACATTTAATTATTTAATTGACAAAAGGAATGCTTTTAATACAGTTGCAGCTATTTTGGTTACTCTAGAAACATGAAAAAGTTACTTTTCAAATCATCATAATCCACTAAAAATGAATCCTAATCTACTAATCCTGAATTGGAATCCTAATTACTGACTATTCAATAAAATTGAGTTAAGACTTGACACGTATATGGTAACACTGATCGATATACATTAAGGAAATCTCTCTATTACAAATTTATGATTAGGCTCAAAGCTGCAGGTTCTCTTTTTCAATTGAGTATAAGTCAACATTAAGCAATAGATGTTAAAACTTAGTTATCAAAATCATTTCCTTACAAAACTATGTGTATATTTTAGAGTCTTAACTTAAATTTGGCTTCACTATCAACTCTAGCAGACGATTTTAAAATTATCAAATTACTTCTCCTTGCTAAAACCATTATTGATACAGAACTAAAGATATTCAGATTTCACAAAAGAACTTTCTTTCCAAACTCTTCAGCAAAAGGAAAACAAAAAAAATTACTTTTAGATTGAGTTGGTAGGATAGCTTAAATAAGAATCATAACCAACTCAAAGGATAACCTTTTTAAAAGGTTAATCAATAATAGAGAAGAGCATTTGAGAGAGATAGCAACAGAGACAGACATATATATAGACATATATATTTCTAATTCTTCAGTTACATTTGAAATAATTTCATGAACTGTTTTACATTTGAAATAATTTCATGAACTGTTTTGAACCATGTTGAGCATACGAATTAATATCCAATTTTGCAATCTTCATTGGAGACCTACTTTGCCTCCAAATATCACTACACAATACAATAAAAATTGATCATTTGTGATTTTCCAAATATCATCAAAAAGGTAATTACACTTGGATTAAGATGGACAATGTCATATAAAGAATCCCAAACCAAGCTACATTGATTTACCAAATTTGCACATTAAAAACAATCATGTTGAACATCTAGACATCCATCTTGCAATACCTCCAAATGATGTTCTGAGCTGATCAATGTTATGTCAAAACTTTCAATTTTGAACATTGCAGTGAGTATGAGAAATAAAATAAAAGATGAACTAAAGAAAGAGGAAGACAACACTAATCAAAACAATCATGAAACTGTAGTGTCAAAACTAAAACACCATAAAAAAAATCAAATTCACAAAAAGGTGAAAAAGCAATACAAATAGAAGCCAAACCTCGACCTCCAACAATTAAGAAAGAGGAGTTTACTATGCAATTTGGGGAAAACTGGGCCTTTTCAAAAACCCTTTGTAATTGACAAAGAACAAAGCAAAAATCATATATCCGTACACAAATAATAATTCAAAAATCTCAATGAGAATCTGAGAGAGATAGTGATTTGCAACACAACGCCATTACATAAAAAAAAATCTCACCAGACCTGAATGAATTTGGATATAGCTTCCTTCTTCCTCTTTTTTTCTGAAATTATAAAAAGCAAAAATAGACTAACCACAATCAATTGTCACAAAAATAGCACAAAATAAAAGGATAAATGAGATCAATTACCTATTTACCTTGCAAACAATAAAAAAATGTCCAAACTTGCGCACCGACTCGCAAGAACATATTGAAATTACCATTCCTGGGAGAATAATGGTGAATAGAGCAGCCAATTTGAAGGAGGAGAATGGCCTGATTTAGCAAAGAAGATGAAGATGTAAAGAAGTAAAGGAACGGCAATAGCGGAAAGGAAGTAACCGTGAAATCTAAAAAACTGTCCATAAACAAAAGCCAACTGAAAAAGCGCAGGAATATTAAGCAATCAAAACTGTTTGTAATAGAATAATTACCAGATATCAGAAAAAGGAAAGATTGAGTCAAGAAGCTTCCATCCCCATAAGTAGATCAAATGGCGCTTCGAGAAGAGGATCAGAAGGAGAGAAATGGAGGCTGATCTGTGTTTTGGAGAGAGGGGAAGAAATGGTGGAAATGTTGATATTGCACCGCGGAAAGGTCTTAGAGATGCTACTGAGCGGATTGACAGAGGCAAAATAGAAAAATGAAATTTGAAAGTGGAATTGAACTCCTGATGAAACTGGAAAAAGTGGAGGAGGAGATAAAATGGGGATTTAGATTTTGGAATGAGAAAAGAGACGGGATATTATTATTATTATTATTATTATTATTATTATTATTATTATTATTATTATTATTATTATTATTATTATTATTAGATAGAGGAGAGAAAAGATAGGATAAGAAATTCAAATTCTAAAACTTGAAGGTATCATATCAGGCGAGGTATAAGGATTGTAAAAACTAATAATTAGCTAAAAAATTTAATAGATAAATGATTTAACTTATTTAAAATTAATTAAAAATAATTTAGAAAAACTGAGAAAATGACACGTCAGCGAAATGTATTCAGTTTTTATATAGATAATAGATTACTCACGAAAAAGTTTTGTTGATGGATAATAGTAGAGGGAGAAGAGGAATGAAAAAAGTAGAAATAAAGTAAGATAAAAGATATTTTTGTCTTCAAAGTGTGTCACATCATTAACAAATAAACTCTATTCTAGGGGTGAACATGGACCGGTTCGGTTCAAAAATTGAACCGAATCGAAAAAAGGGAACCGAAAACACGGTATTTTATAAACCAATGCAATCTAAACTAAATTTTAGTTTGGTTCTGTACAAACCGAACCAAATTTAGTTCGGTTCGGTTTGGACTGGGTCGAACCAAAAACATCATCTTCTTAAAATAAGATCAAAATGAAAATTTTATATAAGTAGTTTGTAAAAAAAAAAAAAAAAAGAAATACAAAAAAATTAACTTAAAAATCAATAATACTAAATGATATTATTACATCACAATAAAATACTAACATTCTCTATATTTTTTTTTTCAACTCTCAAGTTTTAACAACTATAAATTAGCATCCAAAAATCACAATATAAAACTATAAAGGAATATAATGTCTAAACCTCCACAAACCCCAAAAAAATCAAATAAAAATTATCTTCAAAGTCCAAGATCCAAATAAAATTTGATCAATTAAGGTTGAAGAACCTACAAAATTATCTTTTAATTTTAGTATTTTACCAATTATTCGGTTTTTCGTTTTTTTTAACCGACCCGAACCGAATCGAAGTCCAAACTTCTTAACAACTTAAAACCAAATCAAACAGAACTATAAAATGGATCGGTTTGAATTTTTGGTTTTTGGATATCGGTTCGATTTTGCTCACCCCTACTGTATTCAAATGACGAAAGGATATAATAACGTAACAAGATAAAACCTCGTGTAGGTATAACTTAGAATATAAAACCACCCAGAGGTATTAATTAATGTATACCATAAACCTCAAGTATGTATGAATTATTTACCCTGAAAAAATCACACGGAAGCAAAGGCATTTTAATTTTCTTTTTCTATCGATAATTTATGTCCAACATTTGAAAAAAAAAAAAAAAAGAAAAAAGGGTAGAATACACATATTATATTGAGCTCTAGATTTATTTTGCACGTACCATTTCCTGCCATGAGAACAAAAATTAAAATTATAGAATTAGTACTTTTCCTCCTTATATCGTTCTTTGTTGCGGAGATTGGATTGTTAATGCATTACAAATGAAAGTTATCGCATAATTATAAGAAGTTGTCACGTAAAAGCTTATGTGACAATAAATAGTTATCAGGTGGGTTCTTAGAATTATTTTTGTGACAATCAAATTATTGTCATGGATATAGTAGGGTAAACAATATCTTATTTATTAAATCCCCGCTCTATTAGACTCGGGGAATCTCCATAAATATTTTTATAGGATCAAAGATAACAAACACAAATGAGTAACTATATAATTTATTAATCCATGAACTCCAAATTTATTTTGCATTTTATGTTACGAGAACAAATAAATATATAATTAGTACTTTTCTTTCTTACATAGTTCCTTGTTGAGGGGCAGAATTGTCCATAGGATGGATAATTCCTTTTTAGGATATATATTTATAATTTAAAATATAAAAAAATCTGGGATTTTTTTTTTTTTTTTTGAAAAAAAGACAAATCCTTGTAGTTATAAATGCCCCTGCCACATGGTGTGGGGTGAAATTCCGCTTTTTGTTAACAAATGAAAACTTCAATTCTTGTTTTGTAATAAAATAAATTTTTAGGACTTTTTTGTAAACGACTATAATCACATATGTTTTTTTTTTTCCCCCTAAAAGTTTTAACCCTTTACATCAATCACATAAAATTTTAGAAAAAAAAAAAAAAAAAAATCTCTGTAGCATTATAAAATTAGATTTTAGATCTTAAATTATTTTCTAATTTTTTAATTTTGCAATTAGGAGGAAAAAATGAAACAATATTAATTATTAGGAAAACAAGCACTCGACAAAAACAATAGACCCAGTACATGATATAACAAAAATATACCTTCATACATAAATCTTAATTTTAACAAACACAAAGCATAATACGATAAATAATTACATAAAATAAATTAGCCTATAGTAAGGCACATGGTTCTTAATTAATTTACCCTATTAGCAAATTATGGGAAAATAAAGCCCTTTCAAACAAAAGATGCTGCTGCTCAGTTCTTCTTTATTTCTCTCTCTCTCTCTCTTTATTTTTTTTTTTTCTCATTTTTATCAACAATAAATAACTCATGACCATTGCGACTATAACAACAAGAACAACAATAAAAAATATGCCACAAATTAAAAATAAGACTTTTAGTAAATTTAATTTTTTTTTATTAAGGGCAAAATGAAATAAGATTGCAATAATAGTATAATAAGGATTCAACAAAACTCCAATTACATTACGGTATTTTTCCCATAATATTAAGCATTGATCATAGGTCAATTAACAATCACAAAGCATAAAAAAATGTCGTTCATTATCTCTAATCTACTATCTAATCCTCATTCAGTTCTCTTGGAGAACTTAAAAAAATAAAGATAAAAATAAAAATGGGTGGATTTGCTTAGCCAAAAAATTCTATTTTGGTCCCAATCTACACTGCTCCCTCATGTTGTGATTTTCTTACTTTCCGAGCATCACACAACCTCCGCAAATAATGATGCAACCCAATAATTGATAGTATGATCCCTATGGCTGAAACAACCATAATAACAATACCAACTGGAGCTGCTCTCATCATTTTTTACTTTAGCTTCAGCTTTATTATCCTGTAATTAAAAACAAAAATTAATTATTTTAACAATACAATTAAGTAAATACAATCAAAACAAAGAGTAACTACTTAAACTTATGAATAATTCTTATAAAAACATGAATATGATTTGAAGAATATTCAATACGTTCCCTGCCGGCCTATCAAATGATTCACACAAATTAAAAACAAAAAACAAAAAACAAAAAGAAGGACAATTTGAGTTTGAGAGAGGGTTAAAAATGCTTATTACCAGAATTCCAATATAGCAGAAGAGCAGAGAATTCTGTAGTTAGCTCCAATGGCCCGATTAATAAATGTGTGTATATATAGGTATATATACATTAATATATTCCTCTTTATTAATGATAATAATACTAGTATCATTATTATTACTATAATGGAAGCTTTATTACACACAAATAATCAATTTTCCGTTTTTGGGTTTTAAATTTTAGAAAGTTCCTCTGATTCATTTGTTTCGGAATATATAAAGCTCTAATTAGAATAGAAATACTCAATCTTGGAAATATAAATTTTTTTATCGATTATTTAGTCTTTTTTTTTTTAATTTTTTAATTAAGGGGTAGTATTGATTGGTTTTTTTTTTTTTTTTAAAAGAAAATTAAAACAGGTGTAGTGAGTTAATTGAATTTTCTAGTTAAAGTTACTGTGTTTTAAATGACATGGTATTATTATTATTATTATTATTATTAAAGGGAATACTAATTATGTTGTCAAACATCATTTGCTTCAACTACTCTCTTCGTTCTTTTTATATGTCGTTCAAAATTGTTCACCAAGACCAATGAATAGTTAATTGAGCTATTAAGATAACTAATTTAGCCTTAATGAAAATATTAAGATGCCAATGGTACCTTGCATATCAAGTTTATTTCATCATCAGATCTAATTGCATATTTTTTCAGCAAACCTCTAGGTACAGCTCATTTCTTACTTCTTCGTGACCGACTTCATGTCACTGTACCCATCGGCTTGATAGGGTGTCAAGGGATATTAGAATCCTTTTATAATTAGAGTTTCTTCCTATTTAATGTTTATTCCTAATTTGTATTTGTCTCTTATTCTGTTGTAATCTTCTCTTTAAGTTTTCTTTCTCTATATATATCTTGTTGTATCGAACATAATTAATTAATGAGAAATACTTTTATCCTCTAATCCCTCACATGTGATATTCTCCATTAATACTAAACATCTCTCTTGAAATAAATAAGGGCAAATTTGAGAAAAGAAAATTAAAAGAGCATATGTAATATAAAATGATATATAAAAAGGAACAAACTAAAAAAACCAAAATGATATGTAAAAAGAAACGGAGGGAGCACCATGTTTATTTATTTTTCATTTACGGACAAAAGAAGTTATATACTAAAATATAGACATTTTCATTTGCGAACTTCGGATGAGCCTGATAATAAAAAAATTTGTCCAAGTCTAATTATACTTGCATAAAAATTAATTTGGACTAGCCCGGGCTACGTTAGAACATCAATTTTAAGTTCAACCCAATTTCATCCACTAAAATTAGTTACTTTTATCATTTTTCAATTTTTCTTAATAATTAAACTAAAACAAAGATATAATAATTAGATTAAAAAAAAAACCCTAGCCACCTCCTCTTCCTCAACAAGAAACTTCTAAAGTTTCAACTTTTGAGGAGGAAGAAGGAAGCTATCCTCTTTCTTTCCCTATTTTTGTTTTACATTTTTTTGTTTCGTGTCTAGTGATTTGATTGAAAATACGTCGTTGAAAATCGATTTATAATTATAAGATCAATATATTTGCTTCACTATCTAGAATCTATCTAGTTTGCATCATTTCAATTCTAACATAACGAGTAGAAGCGTTTTATTCTATAACAAACCTTTAGTCATGGTCCGCGCGGTTTTAAATAATCGCTTCAGATCTATTTTCTAGAAAAGATTTTAGCATTGGAGATTTCTGTTGCAACTGTTATCCAAAAATGGTAGATCGATCGACAATGGCTGGATTTTCTTCAAATTATAGTTAGTCTAAGTAATTATTTTATTGTTTTACCCTTTGTGAATTTATTGTTTCCGTTTGTGATCTTTTTTTCCTATTTGTGGAATTTGTTATCTGGCTTTGGTTAGCTCTAAATAGGATTTTTTCCTTTTATTTGTTGATGTACTGTTTTTTTTTTCTTGAAACAATATATGCTTTATTTTATATATATATATATATATATATAACTAAAATGAAGACAATTGGACCCAAAAAATATATTTACATGGTATAACACGATAAAACTAATATAATCTAAAACAATTTTAGTAAAAAATTTTTTTTTAATAAATTTAGAAACAATCTATATGAAGTACAAATTAAAAATAAAAATAAAACAAAGTATATAAGTATATGTTAGTTGGGCCGGACATGGGTATGTACACAAATCTCAAATTCAATTCACTAAACTTCAGATTTCACAGGGTTTAGGTTTGGGTTCAGACAGGTCTAACATGTTAAATATATGTCTAAGCCCAGGTTTGGAGATCAGGACAGGCAGTTACCGAACCGAATAAACAAATCTACTAATAAAATAGCATTTCCTTTGCATTAAGTTCAAAAGGTATACTCTTATTTTATGTCAATAGCCAACTAAATTCGCTAATTAAAGATCTTAATTGATCAAATTAAGTAACTAAGATAAGCTACTATGCATTCATGATAAAACCAGTCATTCACATATATATTAATCTGCGAGTGATAAGAGATTCTTAACTATTTAAGCATTCAACACATATTAATCACATATTAATTTTCTAAGTACCTAACAATTACGGGATGTGATGTAGTTAATGCAACAACAATATTAATTAACCTAATAATAAATGGAGTCATTTTGAATGAAGCTAAGAAATAGTAACAGAATTGAAGTAAAAACAGACCTGCCCTAGTCCAAAGCCTAAAAAAAGGCTTCAACATAATACATAAAATTGGTTGACATGTGGCAAGCAGGTATTGGTTAGAAAGAAGCATAAATATCCCTGAAAGCAGAAGGATTTTTCATCAATACAACAATTAATTAAGCAGAAGAAAAAAATTAATTAGTGTCTTTGAGTTAAAAGAAAAACAGAAGAAGAAGATGAACAATTCTCAGGATGCTAGCTACCAGGCTGGACAGGCCAAGGGCCAAGCTCAGGTTTTTGCTTCATTTAGTTTATTTTTTTTTAACATTTTTCATTTTATTTTCTTTAGAAATATCATAAATTATATTTATATATATGTAATATTCAGGAGAAAGGTAACCAGCTTATGGACAAGGCCAGCAATGCAACTCAATCTGCCAAGGAATCATGCCAAGAGGTTGACTCTCTCTTTTTTTCTGAAAAGAAAATAGCATTTAATTAATTAAATGATTTTTTATTTTAACACATGAACATTGAAAATGAAAATGCAGGTTGGGCAGCAAATCAAGGAAAAAGCACAGAATGCTACTGAAGCTGTGAAGGACAAAGTTGGAGCTAACAATTAATTGAAGATATTATGTTTTCTTTCATTTGCTTCTATTTTGTGCTCTCGTAATGGGACTTACTTCAACTTAAGAAAAGAATTAATTTTCGTTTTATTAATTTGTTGTATCCCAATTTTGAATTAACTAGTCTTAAACCGGGCAATGCCCAGATCTGTTTAATATTATTTAAAAATAAATAGAAAATTATATTTTAGCTGATTTAAACATGAATTATTTATTCATTTATTAGTGTTAATTATTTTGAATGTAATCTCTCTCTATGTTATTCATGGGTTTCAAAGTTTATTTATTTTAATTATAGTTATTCATGGTCAAACTATATAAAAAGTAGATTATATAGTATACGGTAATTAACTATAAATGAATAAAAGAAAATTATAAATAAAATTCTGCTCATGTTATAAACATATAATATGATACATGATAAATGAGTGAAATTAATGATAATCACACAAGTTAATTATGTAACATAAGCATTGAATGATTGGAGGTATAGATAAAAGATAAATGGTTGAATTGAATTATGCAACATAAGCATTAAATAATTGGATTTTTGGATGAAATGCAATTAGTTAATTAAACGAATTGCATGCTTAATAATAAAAAGTTTCAAGAAATTTTATACATACATATAGAAGAAATCCATTATATATTATTAAAAACTTCTTTGAAAACTACATTTTGGGTACAATTGTATATTTTATCTTTCTTGTCACAAATAAGAATCTTCAATCCTTGTTTGCTTGTAACTCTAGAAACTACAACATACATTTGATCATGGCTAAAAACTGGGCGAGGAAGATATAAACCAACATGTGAAAGAGATTGTCCTTGACTTTTATTTATTGTCATGGCGAAACAAACAACTAAAGGATATTGCCTTCGTTGGAATTTGAAAGGCAATCTAACATCTGATGGAGTCAAAGCAAGCCGTGGAATGAAAACCTTTTGACCAACATTGCAACCACTAATTTTTTCAACTTCAATCACATATTTCACCAATTGAGTTACCACTAACCAAGTACCGTTACATAGTCCAGAAGTCTGATCTATATTATGAAGCAATATCAAAGGTACACCAATCTTCAACTTGAGTTTATGGTATGACAAACCTGATGAATTTATAGTATTAAAGAATTCTGGAGTATAGATATCTGACAGTCCCAAATGGCTAGTTACAGTACTAGAGGGGGGTGAATAGTACTGTAGGACGAATAAAAATTTGTAGACTCTTAAAAAAAAACTTTTTATAGAAACACAAGTTTCTATTTCAAAAACAAGTTTTATTAAAAATGCGGAATTAATTACTATAATAAAACTTGTGAATATAAAATTGCTTTTGCAAAAAATAACTTTAAATACTAAAGCGATTAACTTAAATTGCAAGTAATTAAATATCATAAAATAATAAAAGAGTAGGGATAGAAAAATGTAGACGCCGAGTTTTTTCCTGGTTCGACCCAACCGGTCTACGTCCAGTCCCCAAGCCAACCGCTTGAGATTTCCATTAACGTTTCCTTTATGGGCAGGAAACAAGCCTATGTTACTTTTTGCGAGTTCAGGTAACAAACTCAATACTTTTGCAGACTAAGTATCAAACCTCTACTGTTACTTTTTGGAGCTTAAGTAACAAACTCTACTGATACTTTTTCGAAGCTTAAGCACCAAACTTTTACAGTATTTGTTGATCTCACCACCAACAAAGTAAAACCCCCTTCACACAACCTTGTGCGTAAATACAATTCCCGAATATGTGAATATTTGAATGAAACAATATTTTTCTACTTCTCTTTGATCTCTTTAGGAATTTGGAAGACTTATGAGTTGAATGCTTAAAGTGTGAGAATTTCTTGATTTGTCTTCCTTTACTTTCAAGTCTCCTTCGTCATCCTTTTTATAAGAAAATAGAAATTATAGCCGTTTGATACACCTTCTAAAGGATGATGATCGTTCGTTTCAAGTCACAAGGAGTATACGTTAGTTTCATCTCTTGAAGAAGAATGAGCTTTGATTCACAAGTGATAAGCATCCATAAAGGAAGATAGCCGTTGATCTCAAATGATAAATGTTTTATGGCCGTTTGTACTTTTGATTCTCAATCAATAAAGCCATAAAGAAAAGTACATGTGAGTTCTTTACATAATAAAGTCATGTGACAAAATTTGAAAAGTGAAAAGCTATAGAGAGAGAGAGAGAGAGAGAGAGATAAGACATAGATATAGTTGGTCATAAGGCTTGAGATAAAAGTTGACTATTTATCCATAGGTGATCTCAAGTTGAAGACTCATTTAGCTTTGGTTTCAAACTCAAATTATAAAGTCACATCATTTATAGTAAAATGCTAAGTTGTCACAAGTGGTAAGCTATTAACTTTTAGGACTTTAAGCTCATAAGCATATATGACTTAAAATATTGATCCCAATTCTTTTCACCTCATGAGCAAACATGAGTTCAATATATGTAGCCGAATTGATCTTAAGAACTTTTCACCTCATAGTCAAACATGAGTTCAATCTTGTAAGCATATATATGGCCGAAAAGATCTCAAATCTTTTTATCTTATAAGCAAACATAAGCTCAATCATATATATATACACATTGATCTCTTACCTTTATATGATACTTTGAGCTAATAACCATATAGCATTCTTCTATGATATAAACTTAGTATGGCCAAGAGAGTTGATCCTCAACTTATAAGATAAACCAAGTATTCATTTAAGCTTAAAATGCCATAAAGAGCTTTTGTAGATTATAAAAACATGTTAACTCATAAAGCTCTTTAATTTATTTAAATGTCAAACTTGTGATCATCAAAACTAAAAGTCAGCAATATCATTTTGGCTATCAGAGTAACTATCCCTTTTTCAAATTGAATCAGAACTTAAATAGCATACTTCTTTACCTGGCCACAAAGACAACATGTAATCATTCACCAAATTCACAACATCTAATGTAGGTGCAAGAATAGCACATCCTTGTAAATATGTTTGATCTCCAAAATTTTATAACAAACCAGGATACTTGTTATGAACAATTGATCGGATTGGATTTTGAGTATGTTTAATAAGAAACTCATCAGGCACATCAAATTTAACTTCACCGTCATTGTTTCCACCGATCGTTCCATCTGTTGGATATGCCCTAGTCCCGAGGCATTGGTCCTTGTATTTGTATCATACATTAATTGGATTCATGTATTATACTTATTTGTGTTATTAATAAAGGCATTAATTCATTTATTATATTTATCTTGTGCAATATATTAAATGAAGTATCCAATGGACATATCCATATCCATGATGACCAGTGTCATGCACTTGGCAGTAAGACCATGGATAGGGTAAATGATATGACCATAAATAGATCCGTAGTCTGTTCCAGTCATGGGAATGAATGGAACAAGAGACTATCATTAACCTAGTTGTATGGCGGTGTCTTATCGGTCATTGGACATGGAATGTCAACCAAGTTAATGGGTACATGCATAAGGGGCATGGTACTGGATAGATCCACTAAACGAGAAATCCACATGGTATAGCATCACAAGTGATTCTTGTGTAGTACTTGTATGGATCCTTTGACCTGACCATATGATGGTGTTACATGTGAGGTCACATACTTAAGGGTATGCCTAAAGGGCCTGTAATAGGGTGCCAAGTATGGGTACTTTTGGGTATGTCACTTAGCATGGTAATGTTATGGATATGCAGAAGGGATTTGTCACCCAGTAGTCCACTGAGTAGATATCACCGGCCTCTTGATGAATGTGACTGATAAGAGTGTGGGAGCAGTTGGACTGCCTGGGCTAGAGGCCTAAAGCCCGTTAAGGGTTAGAACCATGGTGGGCCAAAATTGGCGATTTCTATATAATGGCTTGGACATAATTGAAATGGGCTTAAATCATGCATTATAACATGCTTATGAATTATATGTATTGGATGCATATGTGTGATTAAATGTATGTATGGTTGGATGCTATTGGGCCTTGTACAAGATGGGTTGTATTTTCTTTTTGGGTAAATACGGCCTGTGTGTCGTTTTCCTTTTAATGTAATTTTATTTTATTCGATTATTGTAAAATTTTTAAAAGGAAGAAGCCCATGGAGTGGTGAGCCCAAGTGGAGGTGCAAGCCCAGAAGGAAGAAGATGGAGGCCCACCTGATATTATTTTCTAGTATAGGTTTACTAGAATAATATTAGGATGTAATATAGGCCCATTGCAGTCCATTTTACTCATTTATTTAATTATGCTTTATATTTATATGCATGTATGAATGTATGATCCAACCGCATTTCACCCGCCTTATGTATGCAAGCCGTTGTCAATTGAATCTTAAACCAAATGAAATTGCTAAGTCACTTAAAAGTGCTTCCCTCATTCAAAACCGGCTCGAAGTGGGAATAGGCCAGTTGTAGACCTTGCCCTCGCAGGATACACTGGAGTATTGTCACTTTGTATTGGGTTAAGGTATGGGATACTCTAACACTTGAATGGAGGTTTTGACTTAGCGTGGGTAGTAGGATTCTCTTGGCCCTAAGCACAGATGGGTAAGTACCAATAAGCCCATCAAACCGAGAGTCGCTAGGTTGGGATTGGACGGCGTTCCTACCTAAATAATTAGGGTATAGTTGTACCAGGCCCTCGTCTGGCTATATCTTAATAAAATATGGATCTCGGCCCATTAGCCCAACAACTCGGTCTAATTAATAACTTGATTTATTATTAATTTTATATGGGAATAACAAAGTAAAGTCCTTTATTAACACTCTAAATGTTTTTCTATGTAGAAATTCTAAATGGCAAACAACAATACCTTATCACTGCGATCAATTCTGGAAAGGGACAAGCTTTCCGGTCCTAACTTTTTGGACTGGTCTAGGAACTTGAGAATAGTTCTAAGGCAGGAGTCCAAAGAGTACATACTAGAGAGGCCTGTACCGGCTGCGCCTTAAGGACGTGATCCACTGGCTGCCTAGCTGGAGGAATACGAGGCACATGTCAAGGATAATAGGGATGTGACATGCCTTATGTTGGCCTGCATGGTCCCCGAACTGCAAAAACAGTTTATAGACCATCAAGCCTTTGCTATGATAACAACTCTAAACGAGATGTTTCAAGAGCAAGCTCGTCAGGAAGGGTACCTGACCAACAAGGCATTCCACTCTTGTAAGATGGGGGCCGGGACATCTGTGAGCGCACACGTGGTCAAGATGAAGGGCTATTTGGACACTTTGGCCTATCTCAGATCGCCTATCTCTCAGGAGTTGGCGGTGGACACAATCCTTGCATCCTTGTCGGATTCTTATGATTAGTTCATCCTGAACTATAATATGCAAGGGATGAACCGTACTGTCAGTGAGCTGCATGGGATGCTTAAGCTTACTGAGCAGTCGATCAAAAAAGACTCCGCTGGTGCTGCTGGTCAACAAGGGGAACCCTCCTGTTGCTAAGGGTAAGGCCTAGGAGAAGGCCAAAGCCAAGGCCAAGAAGGCCAAGGCTAAGAAGGCCAAGGCCCAACCCAAGGCCCAGCAGAAGACAGGTCCTGAAGATGTCTGTTTCGGGTGTAAACAGGCGGGCCATTGGAAGAGATCGTGTCCCAAGCTAATGGGACAGCAAAGAAGGGGCCAAGGTGCATACTCTTCAGGTATTTATGTTATAAACATTAACCTTACTGTTTCAACATCCTGGGTATTGGATACTGGATGTGGTTCTCACATTTGTTGCAATGTGCAGGGACTTAAGAATAGAAGGTCACTGGGGTCGGGAGAGGTGGACTTGCGGGTCAGGAATGGAGCAAGGGTTGCTACCATAGAGATCGTCGAATACCACCTTGTGATGCCTAGTGGATTGGTTTTAATTTTGGAACAATGTTATTTTGTACCTGCTATATGCAGGAATATTATTTCAGTTTCTATGTTGGATATTTCTGGATTTTATTTTACTATTTCTAATGGTAGAATTTCAATATCTAGAGAGGGATTATTTTATGGAGATGCTCTATTAAATAATGGCCTATATATCCTGGACTTAAATGAAACCAATCACGTCTATAACATAAACACAAAAAGGGTTAAGCCAAACGAACTTAATCCTGTCTACCTATGGCATTGTCATCTCTGCCACATAAATGAGAAGCGCATTGCTAGGCTTCACAAAGCTGGAGTCTTAGGGTCATTTGACTTGGAGTCAATTGATACATGCGAATCATGTTTACGAGGCAAGATGACAAAGGTGCCTTTTAGCAAGAAGGCTGAAAGGGCCACTGGCTTATTGGACCTAATACATTCTGATGTATGTGGACCTATGAGCGCAGCGACCAAAGGTGGGCACCTGTACTTCGTCACATTCACGGACGATTTCAGTAGATATGGCTATGTCTATCTGATGAAACATAAGTCCGAGACCCTTAATAGGTTTAAGGAATTTAGGAACGAGGTACAGAACCAGTTAGGCAGAAATATCAAAACCCTTCGGTTGGACCTAGGTGGTGAGTATATAAGCTTAGAGTTTGACTCATATTTGAGAGAGCATGGAATAGTTCCACAGCTCACTCCTCCCAGAACACCACAATGGAATGGGGTGTCCGAATGGAGAAACAGGACCCTGTTGGACATGGTCCACTCAATGATGAGTCAAGCCTCTCTTCCAATTAGTTTCTGGGGACACGCCCTCGAGACAGCAGCTCTTATCTTAAATAATACTCCGACTAAGGCAGTGGAAAAGACCCCATATCAGATATAGACGGGCAAGGAGCCCAATGTGTCTTTCCTAAGGATTTGGGGATGCGAAGCACATGTCAAGAGATTGACTAGTGGCAAGCTGGAGCCCAAAACTGATAAATGCCTGTTTGTGGGCTACCCTAGGGAAACCAAAGGGTATTACTTCTACAACCCCGTCGAGAACAAGGTGTTCGTTGCAAGGAAGGGGGTCTTTCTAGAAAAGGAGTTCCTTTCCAAGAAAGACAGTGGGAGCAATGTTGAACTCAGGGAAGTTCAAGGTCCACAAGCTCCTGAAGAGGATAACTCGGAGGCCCAGGTGGAGCTTCCACAAGGGGAAGCACCGACCCAGGCCGCACAAGGCCTAGAAGGTCTGGTAGGGATCGTCGGGAACCGAAGAGGTATGGTTTCCTCGTCACCGATGATCAAACTTTTCTCATTTGGGATGAGGAAGAACCCAAAACCTACCAGGAGGCTATGGCTAGCCCACAATCTGCGAATTGGCATAAAGCCATGGAGGCAGAAATGCAATCTATGTATGATAACTAAGTTTGGAACTTGGTTGATCCACCTCCGGGTGCTAAGGTAATAGGTTGCAAGTGGTGCTATAAGCTAAAGGCCGACAATACCTTCAAGGGGCTTCTGGTTGCGAAAGGTTTTAGACAAGTCCATGGAATAGACTATGATGAAACTTTCTCACCAGTAGCCATGCTCAAATCCATCAGGATCTTGCTAGCCATAGCCACATGGTACGACTATGAACTCTGGCAAATGGATGTCAAAACTGCTTTCCTTAACGGAAAGCTACTCGAGGATGTGTACATGACACAACCTGAGGGTTTTGTCGATCCATAGTATTTGGGAAGGGTATGCAAGCTTCAAAGGTCCATTTATTGACTGAAGCAAGCATCCCAAAGTTGGAATCTAAGATTCAATGAGGCTATAAAGAAATATGGCTTCATACAGAATCAAGATGAGCCTTGTATGTATAAGAGACTAGTGGGAGCATTGTCACATTCTTGGTACTTTATGTGGACGACATCCTACTCATTGGAAGCGACATACCTACACTATAAGGGGTAAAGCAGTGGCTGAGTAAGTGATTCGCAATGAAGGACTTAGGCAAAGCTGAGATGATCCTAAGGATCAGGATCTATAAGGATAGATCAAATCGGCTTCTGGGCCTATGTCAGGCCTCGTACATAGACAAAGTTCTGAAAAGGTTCAGCATAGACCGGGCCAAGAAAGGTTTCTTGCCAATGGGTCATGGGCTGAAACTTAGCAAGAAACACTGTCCTAAGACAAGGGAGGATAGGGAGAACATGAAATTGGTTCCATATGCTTCGGCTATAGGATCAATTATGTACTACATGTTATGTACGAGACCTGATGTCGCCTTTGCACTGAGTATGACGAGCCGGTACCAGCAGGGTCCCGGGGAGGATCACTGGAAAGCTGTCAAGGCGATCCTTAAGTACCTTAACCGGACTAAGGACATCTTCTTAGTGTATGGTGGTCAGGAAGTGTTGTCAGTTACTGGGTACACTGATGCAAGCTTCCATACCGACCAGGATGAGTACCAGTCGCAGTCTGGGTATGTATTTTTGCTAAATGGTGGTGCTGTAAGCTGGAGGAGCTCAAAGCAGCCAACCATCACGGACTCTACAACAGAAGCTGAGTACATCACCGCATCTGATGCAGCTAAGGAAGCTGTGTGGATGAAGAAGTTTATCACTGAGTTAGGAGTAGTGCCAACTATCCAGGACCCAGTTGATATCTTCCGTGACAACAATGGGGCCGTTGCATAAGCTAAGGAGCCCCGGTCACACAAGAACACAAAGCACGTGCTCAGAAAGTTTCATCTCATATGAGAGATCGCGGAGAGAGGTGACATTGCATTGCACAGAGTGGACACCGAGGATAATGTCGCAGATCCTTTGACTAAGGCACTGGCTCAGCCCAAGCACGAGGGTCATACTAGATCTATAGGGATTAGGCCCATGCCTAGTTGAAACTAGTGCAAGTGGGAGATTGTTGGATATGCCCTAGTCCCGAGGCATTGGTTCTTGTATTTGTATCATACATTAATTGGATTCGTGTATTATACTTATTTGTGTTATTAATAAAGGCATTAATTCATTTATTAGATTTATCTTGTGTAATATATTAAATGAAGTATCCAATGGACATATCCATATCCATGATGACCAGTGTCATGCACTTGGCAGTAAGACAATGGATAGGGTAAATGATATGACCATAAATAGATCCGTAGTCTGTTCCAGTCATGGGAATGAATGGAACAAGAGACTATCATTAACCTGGTTGTATGGCAGTGTCTTACCGGTCATTGGACATGGAATGTCAACCAAGTTAATGGGTACATGCATAAGGGGCATGGTATTGGATAGATCCACTAAACGAGAAATCCACATGGTATAGCATCACAAGTGATTCTCGTGTAGTACTTGTATGGATCTTTTGACCTGACCATATGATGGTGTTACATGTGAGGTCACATACTTAGGGGTACGCCTAAAGGGCCTGTAATAGGGTGCCAAGTATGGGTACTTTCGGGTATGTCACTTAGCATGGTATTGCTATGGATATGCATAAGGGATTTGTCACCTAGTAGTCCACTGGGAAGATATCACCGGCCTCTTGATGAATGTGACTGATAAGAGTGTGGCCACACCCAAACAAGTGGGAACTTATTTGTGAGCTTCAGTGCATTCGGGATCAAGTCAATGTCCGATACAAAAGAGGGAGATCAATCCATGCCTCTGTGTTGGACACCGATATCAATGACATGGGATGTACAAGTTTAAACTACAGGGTTATGATAACAGTTAGACTGCCATCTCCATCTTAATTGGGGCCTGCAGTGGCTTGCAAGAGCCCAACTGCAGTCTATGGACCAAAGGCCCGCTGCCAACATAAAGATGGGCCCACTGGATCGTACACATTGAGCGACTGAATACCGACTTAAGGAATCACGCGTATACTTGGAGTATACACTGTGGAGAGAGAGGAATATATATATTAATCATATTATAAAGATCAATTGGATTGATCCTAATAATAAGATTAATATATTCAATGGGCTCTTCATAATTGATTGGATTAATTATGAGATTATTTCCTAGGTGGAAATATTCATATGTATAGGTTTACGTATGTTTTTTATTTTGTGAAGACTAATTTTAATTTGATGGATTAAATTAATTGGTCAAACCAATTTTTAATTTAAATGTAAATAATATATTACTTGGTGTAATATATTAAATACATGGGTATATTAAAGTTGGGCTTGAAATTAATTTAAACCAGAATAATTAAAATAAGATTGGGCCTGAATTAAAAGAATGAAGCCCGCACAAAATGAAGGAGCCAAGCTGGGCCTCAATTCCCCTAGGGGAATTCGGCCAACCTAGGTTTTAACCTAGGGAAAATTTCGGCCACCGGAATGCACAACACACAATAGCCAAAATTTTCAACCAAGCCTCCTCTCCATTGCTCGTTTTTCCAATGCTAGCACGGGTCGTGTTCGTTAGGCGTTCATGTACGAGAACGAAGAGGGATTCTGCTTTGATTCCTGCAGTCTTCATCCATCTCTAAAAGAGATATTCCGGGTAAGAGAATTATCTCTTTCTATCATATTTGTTTTTGTTTTACAATTTCCATTTCAATTGCTCCTGGGCATGGATTTGAGGAAATCATCGCGTTCTTCCGCATTTATCGGGTAATTTCCGGTGAAAAATCCCAACACCATCTCTAATACTTAATATCCATTCTGAAAATGATCGCAACCCATTCAATATTTGCAGTACCAGTCTGAAGCCTCATGTTCTTAGTTAATTAAAGCACTTTACAATAGTTCCATAAGTAAGAGGCGTTGAGAGTAACTGAAACTATATTTTGTCTGCTGCCTTTTGGAATAACGGGTAAAATTTATCTAAAATCACCATCGAAGATAACAACCTTCCCACCAAATGGCAAATTCAAGCTGTTACTATTATGGAATCTTAAGATGTCTCTGAGTGTTCTATCTAGTGCTTCAAAATAGTGTTTGTGAACCATTGGTGCTTCATCCCATATAATAAGGCAAGTTTTAGCAATTAACTCAGCTAATGGACTTCCTTGTTTGATGTTGCAAGTGGAATCTTCATTTATAGTCAATGGAATACCAAATCCAGAATGAGCAGTTCTGCCACTAGGCATAAGAAGGGAAGCTATTCCACTTGAAGCTACTGTTAGGACAATTTCACCTCTGGATCTCAGAAAAGATGATAAAGTTCTCCTTATAAAAGTCTTCCCAGTACCTCCAAATCCATAGACAAAAAATATTCCCCCATCTTCCTTTCTTACTGCATTAATGATAGTTTCAAACACCATTTTCTGATCGTCATTCAATGGCGGAATGAGCTTTTCACTTTCCCTTTCTAATAATACTCTATCATAATTAAGCTCATCTTGAATTAACCTTTTTCTCCCTTCATCAATTAGTGTTAAATCAAGGAATGGTAAAGTAGGATAATTCCTCAAGCTTCTTCCATTTCTATTCAAAATTTTCTCTATTTTAGCAAGTGTGTAGCTCTTTACTTGCTCATCTGTCATTTGTAAATTTGAAATTATACATACAAAAAATATAAATGAACAATATCATGAAATAAAATTGAACTTACAAAAATTTTGTAATGTACTTAACAAACTATATAAATATAAAATTATCAACTAAAATTAAGCAAATATAAAACTATAACACAAGTCATTAAAATGGCATATTTTTGGAAATTATGGAAACAATATTTTTGGAAATTTTTTTTGAGAATGTTAATAAATAATAACTTAATTCATTACCTTGGTTGCCAAGTATTTGACATTGGCGATGTAGTATATCATCGGAGAGAAGATGCCATGTTTCATTCCAAAATAATTATGGCCTTGAAATATAGTTGGAGAACAAGATAGTACTAAACAATGAGCATAGAAAATGAGCTGAACCCCAAAAAGATGCTTCAACTATTGCATCTATGTACTCTTTGTCATCATCTAGTAACCCCAATGTGAAACACGCATCTTTAAATGTTGGGTATAATTTACCATCCACGATCTTGATGTCGTCATATTTTATTGGCCCCCTTACAATATTCAACAAAATCCTAAGATAGTATAATTCTCCAGCTCCCGGATATACATAAAATATTCTTCCTACAGAAATTCCATGCTGTCGTGGACACCATTTCCTAACCTTCTTCATAAACCTTGATGATTCATCAACTACCTCGACTTTTTTCCATACAAACCTAGTTGGAAATTCAGCATAAGTCAATTCTTTAGCCTCTGGATATTCTCTATTCGCCTTCATCCATTACAGAAATATAGTTTGCACTTCGCCACTTCTTTTAACAACATCTTCAATAAGGTCATCCTCACGAAATACAATAATCTGCTCACCTGGAAGATGGAAGTTGAGTCTTTCAACTCCAAGCTCTCGGTAATTAATAGGAAATGCAAATATTAGCCAAGCTGCCTTACACGGAGAAATGTATCTACAATCATAATATATTTTCACTTTATCCTATCCTTCACCATTATTACCATTTGCATCTTACTGGTAAAAGGAGGTAGTTATCCAATCATTCCCCTTATTTATATACTTGAACAAATACTTGATGGCCCTATGTTGATTGTACCATTCGACATTTATATGTGCATTATACTTCAGTAACAACTGACTGTTATAAGGAACAACAAATCCATTGTCAAGCCGAATGTTATTTTTCTCAATAGTCCTCCTATTATCCCTTATTCTATACAAAGGATATCATTGTTCATCCATGGTTGTTTCCTTGTTAAAGTTCTTAGGGAACTGCTTTGAACATTTTCCATCTTTCATGCATGATGAATTTATATTAGATTCACTGCAAGGACCATGCAATATGAAATTTTTTCACTATTTCATACAAATAAGGATTTTCATCTTTATTAGGAATCTCACCTGAGATTATCTTATCAATATCCTTTCCAGACGGGTGCTTATCTTTTGGGTGCAAGAACAATAATAAATGTGCATGAGGGAGACCTCGTTTTTGGAATTCTATTGTATATAGAACTGTAAATAAACATCAAGATGAATTAAAGCATGTGATGATGACTAAATGTTCATCTATTGTAAAGATAACTAAAAATAAACACTAAGATGAATTAAAGCATAATCTGATGACTAAATTTTCATCTATTTTACACATAACTATAAATAAACACTAATATGAATTAAAGCATGTGATGATAACAAAATATTCAAATATAAATATAAATATTAAACAAAATCAGAGACATACTCACTCGTGTTCTTCCAAATAGTTTTTCAACCTTCAAGTCATGAACCAATCTATCTAGCTTCATTTTGAAAACTATAGTTATCACATCAGGCCTGTCTTCTACTCTTAAATTTTCTTTATCAATAAATCTCTGTATCTCAGGCCATCTTGCATTACATGTGAAAGTAATAAAGAGATCAGGATATCCTATCCATTTACATATGGCCATCTCATCTTGATAGTTCTGTATCATGTACCTTGAAATAATTTTCACAGTTTTTAATTGCTAAAAGATTTGGACGGAGGTAAATTATCACAGGGAGCATGAATAGTTAGATGATATTTTTAATAACACGCACCTTGCACCAACGACATATGTGGATTGTAATATAATCCTCTTACCAGTTGATGATGGATTTGTTTCACCTCTTAATACTGCTTCACATAATCCTTTGAATAAATCTGCCCTGAGATTTTTTTGGTTGTGTCGAATGAATGATAATCTTTCTGCCTCTATCATTGTGTAAGAATCAACTATAAATTGCTAGAATAACTCCGTTGATCTCAAACTTGTCAGTGGTTCATCGATCCTCTATTATATTCTAAAGTAAAAAAATTGGCGCATGCTAATGGACTGCCTTTTTAGCGCTTTTTTTGTCCTCACTAAATGAAATATCCTTTCGATATCCATCTTCTCCATACGAAAAAAGCAATGGATATTGCATTGGGAAATAAGAAGGGTGTAGCTCATTGATACATTGCAGTGCACCTGAGTTGGTCTCAATAATAATGTCTCTAAAGTTTTCAGCAATGTCAACATCACCAACTACTAAACCAGCAACTTCTGAAGCAATAGGCATGTTATATCTCCGACCATCTTTAGTTCGTCCTCCAATCAACCTCAACTTCAAGTCTCTATATTCACAAGTAGCCAATCTATCTCTAGCTAATCTGGATGATTGTGCTAGAACATTCTTTTCATTGAGCATACTTTTTAAGTCTTGAATTACAGAATGATCGAACTATGTTTTGCTATTTCGTGCACTGAAATAAAACATTAAAAGCATGTTAATTATCATTAAAAATAATTTAGATTTTTAATGATAAAAACCTTTTAAAGTTCATAAATTAACATACCTAAGAGTTCCGACTCTATTTGGAATCTCATTTTCTGTATCATAGATATATAACTATGCAAACTTAGGACTCGATCCTGACTGTGGTAAGAGACTACCAATCATGTGATGGTTTTGACTGTTAAGTCTAAACACATAAGGACTAGTTCCATTATTCATAGATGTATCAATTTTACCCCCCATCGACGTTAAGGAAAACATCATATTATATCCCCTTATATTTTCTAAGAATGTTTACTTCTGCTATCAAACCCAAATAGTAAATTTTTAAGTGTAACCGGGGGCTCTTTCAATAATTGTAATTTGACTTTTCCTGATCCACAACAAAGTGAAAATACTGGATTGCTGCTTCTTTGATACTTACTAAGTCGCTCTTCATACCACATGATTGCACCATATGATGAACACGAAAAATCTGGATCACCAAGATCCAGAATACCTATATTTAAATATTAAAATATCATTAGTAATCTTTATACATTTATGCATTTTCATACACACATGGGGTTATGCAAGCCTAAATGAACAAAATAAGATCAATTATTATTTATTATAATTTATTTATTATTTAAATGCAAAGCACACAATCAATTGACCATGGTTCAATTTGGGTCTTATTCTATAACGATAAAATTTCTTAATGATTAGGCTTCTATAACACTCCTAATTAGGCCATTATTTTTTTTCTCTTTTTTTTTTATTTTCTTTCCTCCATAAATTCATGCTTTGAATTGAAATAATGGATTCGGAGATACAGACGTAAAATTGCATTTATAAGATATTCTTTGGACATATTACATTAATAGTAAAATAAGATTCATTTTGATTGAAACTTAATTTGAGCGAATTTATGTAATTGGTTTGTCTTCACTCACATTCACATTCACCATTGATTTGTTTTCACTCACATATAGTATTTTAAGAATTCGATAAACTATATTTATTTCAAGAAATTAATAATAAAACAATGAAATAATATATATATATATATATATATATTATTGTTAAAGAAATAAATTTTTTCCCAAGCCAAAGTCAAGTACATATAAATATTCACCACACAAACACACGAACATACAAATACAATTTAAGTCTCATACTATTATTTATTTGGTCATGATCATGAACAATATTGTTATCAACAACAACTTGATCAGATCTAGATCCCGCATATGAATAAACTGCATCAAATCCTGAATTATATATAATTTTGTTGTTGGTATAGCCAATTTAATAATAAAACAATCATCTCTTTCTAGATAATTAAAATATTAGTATAATATCATTAGTAAAGTCAATAAAAGAATATGTTATGCCATTAACATTATAGCTATCATGATTTTTGGAACCTAAATCTAAATATTCAGTAATAAAATAATATAACTTCTTACTACAATTTAAAATATAAACGAATAAATTTTGTAATATATATTAACAATAAATATTTATACAATTCTATAATTGCATACCATCATGTATGATGTTCTGATGACAAACCACTTGATCAAATTTAGAGCTCAAGTTTGTATACACTAAAACAAAAAAGTGATCATATTATATTAATTTAAGTATATAATATGATAAAATAATTATATACTTCACAAAAAAATAGTATAATACCATTAGTAATATCTTGAAAAGGAATTACTCTGCCACCAAATTCATTCATATATTGATTGTTGGAAGCTGTATCATAATTTATATAACAAATAGTCTAAATTATTAAAGCAATTTATAGATTAAGAAATTAATAACTTCAAATATTACTGATATGAACTATATGGATTAAATAAAATGCATTATGTTTTTTCAATGCAATATCATTAAAATATTGGAATGTGAAAATTTTATAAAAATACACAAAAAAAAAAAAATACAATATAAAATAGTTACCTTTGTGAAAATTATTAGAACACAAAACCTTCACAGATTGTTTAAAATTATTAGAACACAAAACCTTCACAGATTGTTTTTCTTTCAACTTATTGTTTCTCTTCATTCTTGCTAAGCGACTTTGTAATCTTGAATCATCACTCGTGTTGGAGTAGTTGTTATTTTCATCCATCTAACAACTAAAGTTTCTTAATATGTATTAAAACTCAAATAATCATCCATCTTAATATGATTATTTAATAAGTCTCTATAACATATTGTGTCAAATAAATTGACGAAAATGTGAATTTCATCTTTGTTAAAAGAGAATATAGAGAGAGATTTATAACTAACATACAAATTTTTTTGAATTAATTATATTATCAGATTATCTAATAAATTTAAATAATTATCATATATTTTTAATGACATTTTGGAGCTAATTAATTGAATTTATTCTTTCATAAAAACTAAAACATTTATAAATATATAAAAAAATGCAAGATGGAAATGTAATAACCAAATGAAACAATACGTCAACTCACCTTTAATTTCTTCTTAGTATCACAACTTAAGATAAAAAGTTAAAATTCCCTTGATTGTTGGAGAAATACCTGAGATCTAAGGAGAAAATACAAAAAGACGAAAGTACAAAAAGATGGTTTACAAATGAGATTGATGCACCAATTTACATGTCAATGTGTGCACGCAAAAAAGCCTTGGTCAAAGCTAATAAACACCTCTAGAGTAGGAATTCAAGTTAATCTTTCTTTTTTAAAATAAGTCTAATCTTTATATTTTAAATAATACTATCATAACCGTATTGGACATCAAACCGGTAAGCCTATTGGTATGATGTCTTAATTAAGAACAGAATCCATCAGCACTTTTCTAACTCCTGCTTGAATACAATCAATAGTATGTAAGATATCCAACAAAAAGAGAATGCCCTTCACCATATACCACTCACCACCATACAAATGTAAAATAAAGAAACATGGAGAGCAAGCTATGTATTACTAGATGAGTAGAAATTATGATGCAATGAAAGTTTTTCCAGAATTCAGCTAAAAACGATAGAACAATTGTAAAATTGAAAGCTTAGATTTCAAAAAAATTATACAAAAATAGATGTTGTATTAAGTACTACCTCACCAATTTATCATTTCAGTTTCAGCTAAGAATTATGAAACTATATAAAGAAAACCTTGAAAATAGAAACCAATGCTTCGATAGCACCTAGCATCAAGTCTAGTACTCAAACTAACTTAGAAAAACACGTTTAGTAAATTAACACATTAAAGAGCAATCATGAGACATTGAAATATGACATACAACAAATATGATTTTACATTTCTTTGAATATTAAATTGTAATATAGCTATAATAATTTTACTTACAAAATATGTAATTAGCAAAATTTTAACTTCATACTTTTTTTTTTCTTCTTTAAAATTCAACTGTTGTGTTTTGATTACAAAATATGACATATAGATATTAATTAACCTAATAATAAATGGAGTCATTTTAAATGAAGCTAAGAAATAGTAACAGAATTGAAGTAAAAACAGACCTGCCCTGGTCCAAAGCCTAAAAAAAGGCTTCAACATAATGCATAAAATTGGTTGACATGTGGGAAGCAGGTATTGGTTAGAAAGAAGCATAAATATCCCCGAAAGCAGAAGGATTTTTCATCAATACAACAATTAATTAAGCAGAAGAAAAAAAAATTAATTAGTGTCTTTGAGTTAAAAGAAAAACAGGAGAAGAAGATGAACAATTCTCAGGATGCTAGCTACCAGGCTGGACAGGCCAAGGGCCAAGCTCAGGTTTTTGCTTTATTTAGTTTAATTTTTTTTTTAACATTTTTCATTTTATTTTCTTTAGAAATATCATAAATTATATTTATATATATGTAATATTCAGGAGAAAGGTAACCAGCTTATGGACAAGGCCAGCAATGCAGCTCAATCTGCCAAGGAATCATGCCAAGAGGTTGACTCTCTCTTTTTTTCTGAAAAGAAAATAGCATTTAATTAATTAAATGATTTTTTTATTTTATAACACATGGACATTGAAAATGAAAATGCAGGTTGGGCAGCAAATCAAGGAAAAAGCACAGAATGCTACTGAAGCTGTGAAGGACAAAGTTGGAGCTAACAATTAATTGAAGAAATTATTTTTTCTTTCATTTGCTTCTATTTTGTGCTCTCATGATGGGCCTTACTTCAACTTAAGAAAAGAAATAATTTTCGTTTTATTAATTTGATATATCCCAATTTTGAATTAACTAGTCTTAAACTAGGCAATGCCCATATCTGTTTTATATTATTTAAAAATAAATAGAAAGTTATATTTTAGCTGATTTAAACATGAATTATTTATTCATTTATTAGTGTTAATTATTTTGAATGTAATCTCTTTCTATGTTATTCATGGGTTTCAAAGTTTATTTATTTTAATTATAGTTATTCATGGTCAAACTATATAAAAAGTAGATTATATAGTATACGGTAATTAACTATAAATGAATAAATGAAAATTACAAATAAAATTCTGCTCATGTTATAAACATATAATATGATACATGATAAATGAGTGAAATTAATGATAATCACACAGGTTAATTATGTAACATATGCATTGAATGATTGGAGGTATAGATAAAAGATAAATGGTTGAATTGAATTATACAACATAAGCATTAAATAATTGGATTTTTGGATGAAATGCAATTAGTTAATTAAACAAGTTGCATGCTTAATAATAAAAAGTTTCAAGAAATTTTACATACATATAGAAGAAATCCATTATATATTATGAAAAACTTCTTTGAAAACTACATTTTGGGTACAATTGTATATTTTATCTTCCTTGTCACAAATAAGAATCTTCAATCCTTGTTTGCTTGTAACTCTAGAAACTACAACATGCATTTGATCATGGCTAAAAACTGGGCGAGGAAGATATAAACCAACATGTGAAAGAGATTGTCCTTGACTTATATTTATTGTCATGGCGAAGCAAACAACTAAAGGATATTGCCTTCATTGGAATTTGAAAGGCAATCTAACATCTGACGGAGCCAAAGCAAGCCGTGGAATGAAAACCTTTTGACCAACATTGCAACCAGTAATTTTTTCAGCTTCAATCACATATTTCACCAATTGAGTTACCACTAACCGAGTACCGTTACATAGTCCAGAAGTCTGATCTATATTATGAAGCAATATCAAAGGTACACCAATCTTCAACTTGAGGTTATGCTACGACAAACTTGATGAATTTATAGTATTAAAGAATTTTGGAGTATAGATATCTGACAGTCCCAAATGGCTAGTACAGTACTAAGGCGGGGTGAATAGTACTGTAGGGAGAATAAAAATTTGCAGACTCTCTTAAAAAAAACTTTTTATAGAAACACAAGTTTCTATTTCAAAAACAAGTTTTATAAAAAATTTGAAATTAATTACTATAATAAAACTTGTGAATATAAAATTGCTTTTGTGAAAAATAACTTTAAATACTAAAGCGATTAACTTAAATTGCAAGAAATTAAATATCATAAAATAATAAGAGAGTAGGGATAGAAAAATGTAGATGCCGAGTTTTGTCCTAGTTCTACCCAACCAGTCTACGTTTAGTCCCCAAGCTAACCACTTGAGATTAACACTAACGTTTCCTTCACGGGTAGGAAACAAGCCTATGTTACTTTTTGCGAGTTCAAGTAACAAACTCAATACTTTTGCAGGCTAAGTATCAAACCTCTACTGTTACTTTTTGGAGCTTAAGTAACAAACTTTACTGATGCTTTTCTAAACTTAAGCACCAAACTTTTACAGTCTTTGTTGATCTCACCACCAACAAAGTAAAACTCCCTTCACACAACCTTGTGTGAAAATACAATTCCCGAATATTTGAATGAAACAATATTTTTCTTCTTCTCTTAGATCTCTTTGGCAATTTGGAAGACTTATGAGTTGAATGCTTAAAGTGTGAGAATTTCTTGATTTGTCTTCCTTTGCTTTCAAGTCTCCTTCTTCATACTTTTTATAAGAAAATAGAAATTATAGCCGTTTGATACACCTTCTAAAGGATGATGACCGTTAGTTTCAAGTCACAAGGAGTATACGTTAGTTTCATCTCTTGAAGAAGAATGAGCTTTGATTCACAAGTGATAAGCATCCATAAAGGAAGATAGCCGTTGATCTCAAATGATAAATGTTTTATGGCTGTTTGTACTTTTGATTCTCAATCAATAAAGCCATAAAGAAAAGTACATGTGAGTTCTTTACATAATAAAGTCATGTGACAAAATTTGAAAAGTGAAAAGCATATGTAACCTAAGTATCAAACCGTAGCTAGAGAGAGCGAGAGAGAGAGAGAGAGAGAGAGAGAGATAAGACATAGAGATGGTTGGTCATAAGGCTTGAGATAAAAGTTGACTATTTATCCATAGGTGATCTCAAGTTGAAGACTCATTTAGCTTTGGTTTCAAACTCAAATTATAAAGTCACATCATTTATAGTAAAATGCTAAGTTGTCACAAGTGGTAAGCTGTTAATTTTTAGGACTTTAAGCTTATAAGCATATATGACTTAAAATATTGATCTCAATTCTTTTCACCTCATGAGGAAACATGAGTTCAATATATGTAGCCGAATTGATCTTAAGAACTTTTCACCTCATAGTCAAACATGAGTTCAATCTTGTAAGCATATATATGGCCGAAAAGATCTCAAATCTTTTTATCTTATAAGCAAACATAAGCTCAATCATATATATATACACATTGATCTTTTACCTTTATATGATACTTTGAGCTAATAACCATATAGCATTCTTCTATGATATAAACTTAGTATGGCCAAGAGAGTTGATCCTCAACTCATAAGATAAACCAAGTATTCATTTAAGCTTAAAATGCCATAAAGAGCTTTTGTAGATTATAAAAACATGTTAACTCATAAAGCTCTTTAATTTATTTAAATTTCAAACTTGTGATCATCAAAACTAAAAGTCAGCAATATCATTTTGGCTATCAAAGTAACTATCCCTTTTGTCGGAACCGGACCGACGGGAGGAAAATCTTAGTTTTGATTTAATTTTATTTATTTCAATTTTTTTATTATTATTCGTGTAATAATTTATTATGATATCTGGTTGATAATAAAATTTTAGAGAGTCGCCACCAATCGAGTTTTGGTCCGATTGGACACCTTAAGTAACCAGAGATTTATATGGGTTCGTTCGCTAATTACGTGTAGGGAAGATAAAAAATCACCCTACCCCGCCCATAATTGGTACTAAAGTCGTAAATTATGCTATTGGGATGTATTTCTTTCCTCCTATTATTAAATGTATGTTCATAAAGTTATTTTATTCTAATAAATTGTATTTATTTAAACCCATAACATGGATTTAAATATTTATACACATGCTATATTTGTATTTGAATAAGTTTTGTATTTTTTTTCTTTTTACCTCCATAACATGGACGTAAAATACGTATATATCGTAGATCCAATAAAAGTATAAAATATCTCCATATAATCACGTAAGGCATATATCTGTGATCAATGCTAAAATTAACCAGGATTTTATAATGCCCATTATTAAATTAGCCCAAATTATTTTATATCATAAAATAAGGTTAACCTTATTAACTAAATCAACTTAAATTCTATTTTATAACTATAGCATAGTTATAAAATAAAAATTCCAAGGTTATACATACACAAATTTATTTTATGTCATATTTTTTTTACTTTAGAAATCTTTAAATTTTATTGCCCTAGTTTTTAATTAACAAACCTACACATGTGTTTATATGAGAATTAGGAATAGAAAAAAAATAAATTAATAACCAGTTGGGCCAACCTTGACACTTAATACAAATATCCTAAGCCCAGAAACTAAGCCCTAAACCAAACCCAACCCGGAACCATTAACCATGGGTTATTACCCATGGTATAAAAGCCAAGTTCTTCTCCTTCCAACCCTAAACTTCTCTTCATCATCTGCCTCCATTAGCTTTTTCTCTCTACCCAAACCCTAGAATCAAATTTTCGGCCGCCTCATCCATCTTCCCCGGCCATCTCGCCGGCCGCTCTTTTCGCCCTTTCTCTCTCTCTCGTTCTTTCTCTCTTTCTCTCGTTCTCTCTGTCTTTCTCGTTCTCTCTGTTTTTCTCGTTCTTTCTCTCTTTCTCTCGTTCTCTCTGTCTTTCTCGTTCTTTCTCTCTTTCTTTCGTTCTTTCTCTCTTTCTCTCGTTCTCTCTGTCTTTCTCGTTCTTTCTCTCTTTCTCTCGTTCTCTCTGTCTTTCTCTTTCACCTTCGCCGGCTGCTCTCCCTTCCGATCTCCTGCTCTCCGTCGATCTGGGAGTCAGATCTGAGGTGATTCATCTTTCTGCTGGTTGTGTTTTATTTTATTTTTATTTTTTTTTGTTGTTTTTTTGTTGTTTAATTTCTAACATTATCTTGTGATTTACAGGTTTCAAAGATGGCAAAAATTAAACCTGGTTTTGGTTTGCTTACGCTGGCTAAGTCTCTAAACTCTTTTTTGTGACAAGCATGAGCATATAATGAAAATATACTCTGTTTATTTGAGCTTACAATGGCCTCCTTACACATTAATGAATCTGATGTGTCTTTAAACTTAGGTTTTGATGTTGGTGAATGGCTTTTATATGCTATGTTTGGTGCTGGAATTTGATTAAAAGAGATGATTGCATGCTGGAATAGGACAGGAATTATGGCTTTGCTGTGTTGCTGATTTGGACTTTATTATTTTATATTGGTGAATGGCCTTTGTTGGGGATGGTAAAAATAAAAGAAAAATTATATGCATATCTTGTTCACATGATGTGTTGCCTTGTTTGGTTGGGTTTTCTGTTTGTGAAAGATTATGCTTTAAAGGGGCAGTGATGAAGAGGCCTTAAAAAAGACATCCTTTAACCATATGATTTTCTGTTTCTCTAAGTTTCTGAACAAAAAAAAAAAAGAGTCTTGCATTCAGCCACCATCTTTATGTTAGGCTAATGTGGCTTTTTCTTGAAATTTATTTTGAGTTGAAGCCTATGGTTTTAATCTTGAGATTAGGAGGTAGAATGTGAGGCATTTTTATAGTGTTTTTGAGACAGAGTACACCAAAATCATATGAGTCCTTATGATTTAAAAAAAAAGTAAACTTCTGAGCCCTCTTTACTAAAGTCATTTTACTTGAATTTACAAATTATGAGAATCATGACTCTTCTATTAGGGTTACTAATGTGAGCTGTGGCCATCACATGACCCTAGCTCCATTAGTGACCTTAGTAAGGTAAATGCAGAATAAAATGCTATTTATTGAAATGATTGTTCAGAAATGAAAAGAGAAGGTAATAAAAATTTAATTGTTTGCTGGAAATAAACACTAAGTATTGATAGACTTACTTGATACTTGGATATGTTGAAACTGAATAGATGTTCTTTTGATTGCAGGTATATTTTGGAGATTTTTTTTTGAAAGGGGGAAACTTAGTGTAGCAGAGATGGAAAAATGAAAAGAAGCTGTGTTCCTTTTTTTTCTTTATTGAGCTGCCTTTTATAGGCCTTAAAATTACTGTAGAAACTGGACTGGTTGTAATTTAGTTTTGTATTTTCTGCCCCATCTGGTTTGAAACCAAAGGAAAAAAAAACTAAAACCCTTGAAAATTGGCTGTATTCAGCCGTAAACTTTTTCCCCTCCTTTCCCTGTAATTTTGCTTTTCTGCTTTGGCCATACTTTTGGCCATGCTCTGGTACTATTGAATTCTGCCCTCATTAATCTGTATTTCGATATTTTTTAATTTATTTATTTATTCTTATTTTTGTATTATAAAAGGCCCATTTGAATAAAAGCCCATTTAATTTCTCTTGTGCTTTCTGTATAAAATATCAACAAAATAAAAATAGGCTTGTTAATTGGTAAATTACAATTATTGGAATGACAAAATTAATTCGGACAAAAATCGGGTATCTACACCTTTTGCAAATTGAATTAGAACTTAAATAGCATACTTCTTCACCTGGCCACAAAGACAACATGTAATCATTCACCAAATTCACAACATCTAATGTAGGTGCAAGAATAGCACGTCCTTGTAAATATGTTTGATCTCCAAAATTTTCTAACAAACCAGGATACGTGTTATGAACAATTGATCCGATTGGATTTTGAGTATGTTTAATAAGAAACTCATCAGGCACATCAAATTTAACTTCACCGTCATTGTTTCCACTGATCTTTCCATCTCCAATACTTAGTATCCATTCTGAAAATGATCGCAACTCATTCAATATTTGCAGTACCAGTCTGAAGCCTCATGTTCTTAGTTAATTAAAGCACTTTACAATAGTTCCATAAGTAAGAGGGGTTAAAAGTAGCTGAAACTATATTTTGTCTGCTGCCTTTTGGAATAACGGGTAAAATTTATCTAAAATCACCACCGAAGATAACAACCTTCCCACCAAATGGCAAATTCAAGCTGTTACTATTATGGAATCTTAAGATGTCTCTGAGTGTTCTGTCTAGTGCTTCAAAACAGTGTTTGTGAACCATTGGTGCTTTATCCCATATAATAAGGCAAGTTTTAGCAATTAACTCAGCTAATGGACTTCCTTGTTTGATGTTGCAAGTGGAATCTTCATTTATAGTCAATGGAATACCAAATCCAGAATGAGCAGTTCTGCCGCTAGGCATAAGAAGGGAAGCTATTCCACTTGAAGCTACTGTTAGGACAATTTCACCTCTGGATCTCAGAAAAGATGATAAAGTTCTCCTTATAAAAGTCTTCCCAGTACCTCCAAATCCATAGACAAAAAATATTCCCCCATCTTCCTTTCTTACTGCATTAATGATAGTTTCAAACACCATTTTCTGATCGTCATTCAATGACGGAATGAGCTTTTCACTTTCCCTTTCTAATAATACTCTATCATAATTAAGCTCATCTTGAATTAACCTTTTTCTCCCTTCATCAATTAGTGTTAAATCAGGGAATGGTAAAGTAGGATAATTCCTTAAGCTTCTTCCATTTCTATTTAAAATTTTCTCTATTTTAGCAAGTGTGTAGTTCTTTACTTGCTCATCTGTCATTTGTAAATTTGAAATTATACATACAAAAAATATAAATGAACAATATCATGAAATAAAATTGAAATTACAAAAATTTTGTAATGTACTTAACAAACTATATAAATAAAAAATTATCAACTAAAATTAAGCAAATATAAAACTATAAGACAAGTCAATAAAATGGCATATTTTTGGAAATTGTGGAAACAATATTTTTGGAAATTTTTTTTAGAATGTTAGTAAATAATAACTTAATTCATTACCTTGGTTGCCAAGTATTTGACATTGGCGATGTAGTATATCATCGGAGAGAAGATGCCATGTTTCATTCCAAAATAATTCTGGCCTTGAAATACAATTGGAGAACAACATAGTACTAAACAATGAGCGTAGAAAATGATTGTGAACACGAAATTTTATCGTTAAAAAAAAAAAAGAGAGTCTGACTGTTGACCCACGACTGTATTTACAGTCATGGGCTTTTGGTTACAGTCGTACGACTGTAACGTATGTACAGTCGTACGACTATACATTCGAGGGCAGGTTACAGAACCCATACCCCCAAGAATTAAAAATTGGGAAAAATCTTGAGCATTTAATGCTCAAGATTTTCCCGGGAAAAAGGAAATAAAAGGAAGACAGACGGATTAGGTAGGGAGGAGGCTGGAGATTTTTGAAAAAAAAAGGAGAGAGAGAAGGAGGAGAGAAGGGAGAGAAAATCCAAACAAAACCCACATTTCTCCAATCTTTTTCTTTACAAATCCGGTGAGTTAATGCTTAAAATTTGTTAGAAACCCCTAGGTTAATAACTTGACTTCACAAACACATCAAGATCTTGGACTTAAACCCACAGAATCCGTGACTTTTTGGAGTATTTTTGGACCTCTCTTGCAACCTCAACACACAAGGAAAAGGAGCGAATTCACGTGGATTGGAGCGACGCCAGGGGTCCATTCGACATTGGATTAGCTTCCAAGAGGTAGACACTTCTTTTTCCTTCTCTTTTTCTAGCTTTCTGGGTGATTTGCTTGTGTTTGGTGTGTTTTCATTTAAGTTTTTAAGCTTCTGTTTTTGGAAAAATAAGAACAGTCGTACGACTGTTCTTTGCACAAGAATAGGGGCACGACTGTAATTACAGTCATGCCAAACCTTTTACAGTCGTACCACTGTATTTATTTTCTCAGTGTTAAAGTTCTCTTTTTAGGGTTTTTTAGCGATTTCTGCCTCTGGTAAGGATTACAGTCGCATGACTGTAACTACAGTCGCACGACTGTAGTCTTCGGTCAGGAGCAGAAATCCCTAAAATCAAAAAAATTCATAAAACCCAAAAAATTCCATAAAAATCAGAAAATTTCAGAAAATCAGAAAAATCTTGAAAAATAAAAAATCATCAAAAATGAATTTTGGTGTGTGCATTCACGACCTTAGATTTATGCTTCGGTGAAATTGCATTTAGAACAAAACCACGACGGAGACCAGGTTCTCCCGAAAACCGACCCACTTTGCATGCTTAATTATAATAAACCGAAAAAAAATGTTTTCAAAAATGATTTTCTCACAAAACCAAAAATACAGGAACGTTTCAAAATGGTTTTCCAGGTCTAACCGGGCCGGCCGACCGAGCCAACCCGGTTACCCCAATTGCATGACCCCAAATACCTAATTTCCCAATTCTGTCTGTTTGAGTCCTACTTATGGTGTGCCGTATAAATTGTGCTAACCTCTGTTTCACAGCTTTTATTTTAATTTTCTTTTTATTTGTATTTGATAAAATTAATCGTGTATTTAGGCGGTTGTAAATATTTTTTAGATTCTCGTATATTCTAGCCGATTGTAACAGTGAGGAGAGAGTTTTATTTTTTCTTTCAATTGGGTTGTAAGCTCTTAAATATTTATTATGTTTACTTTTTATTATGCTGTATTATTACGTATGCGCGCTGCGTGTATTATTTAATGAAAATCAATCTTTAGCAATTTAAAGTGTCGTAAATAGAACATTGGCAATAATATTTAAATTAGACACGAAATAAGGGACTTGTCCGGACCTAGATCTCTGAAAAGTGTGGTAGTTCCGGCTTTGGTTCAGCTACACTGTAATTTCCCGGTTGAGCTGAGTCGGGTGGCGACTACTATACTTTTTATTAAGATTTAGGTCTCGATTCTTTTTCGAAATAATCCGCTTTTCCAAAAAAACAAATTTCCAAATCAAAAACCCCACGCGAGGGAGGGCCCCGCCCGAAATTGAGCTGCCCCTTCCGAAAGGGAGTCCCGCGTCCTGTCGAAAACGCGTCGTCCGCTTACAGTGGCGACTCCGCTGGGGATTTCTTAAAAGTTTTTCAAAAACTTAAAAGAATTTGACAAGCCCTGAAAAGTGTCTAATTTAAATTAAGCGTATGATTCTTATATGGCACTTTATGCATTTTTGTAGGTAGACATTTGTTGCATTAGGTTAGGTATCCATTATTTAGCCCGGTGAATCATTGAAGCGTCGCCTAAGTTCCTCTTGGTCTTGCGGGCACGAATACGAAACACCACCCATAGCCTCGTACGAACCCCTTTGTTCGGAACCTTGAGTGGGGAGAAGTGAGGAGTATATTTTGCTATGGGAGCCTTGATGTTACCCCGACTTTGGACTGAACTCACTTAGGCAACTTTAGTTGGATTCCCTTAGGATACCAAAATAAATTGTGTGAATAAAATAAAATACGCCTTCATCATCCCCGGTTGGTGATCGAAGAGAACTCCTCCTAGGACTCGGTTAAAATTTGACCTGACCACATTTGGAGGAATAAGGTTGGAAGATTACGATTCGTGTGCTAATTGCTATGTGTCTTCTTGTCCCTACATAACATATCATCATCCACATTTTTCACAAACATAACATACCGCATATAAAGCATTTGTGTGATTCTAACCCACATCTTTTGTACAGCCATTTCCATTTTTCACGTGTAGATACATTAATCACCCGCGTGACATTTAAAATAACCACATTTTTTGTAGCCATGCATCTTTTCATTGTGTGAAAAAATTAATTAATTTACATACATCATTTGAATGTCATAAGTATTAACCATTTTATTTTGTAGCCATGGGAAACGTGTGTCATGCAAACATTCATGTGAACCTTGAACAATTCCACAAGGGTCACACACATCACACCGCCTACCAAGTAGGAAATCATTTTAGGTGCTCCACGAGTGCCGACAAAAGTTATCACATTTCATTAAATCACTTAGGTGCTCCACGAGTACCCATAAAATTCATCACATTTCATCAACTTATTTTAGGCGCTTTACGAGTGCCGACAAAATTCATCACATTTCATTAAATCATCTTAGGTGCTCCACGAGTAACAACAAAATTCATTACATTTCATCAAATTATTTTAGGTGCTCCACGAGTGCCGACAAAATTCATCACATTTCATTAAATCATTTTAGGCGCTCCACGAGTGCCGACAAAATTCATCACATTTCATCAAATTATTTTAGGTGCTCCACGAGTGCCGACAAAATTCATCACATTTCATTAAATCATTTTAGGCACTCCACGAGTACCGACAAAATCCATCACATTTCATTAAATCATTTTAGGCGCTCCACGAGTGCCGACAAAATTCATCACATTTCATTAAATCACTTAGGTGCTCCACGAGTGCCGACAAAATTCATCACATTTCATTAAATCATTTTAGGCACTCCACGAGTACCGACAAAATCCATCACATTTCATTAAATCATTTTAGGCGCTCCACGAGTGCCTACAAAATTCATCACATTTCATTAAATCACTTAGGTGCTCCACGAGTACCGATAAAATTCATCACATTTCATCAAATTATTTTAGGCGCTCCACGAGTGCCGACAAAATTCATCACATTTCATTAAATCATTTTAGGTGCTCCATGAGTACCGACAAAATTCATCACATTTCATTAAATCATTTTAGGCGCTCCACGAGTGCCGACAAAATTCATCATATTTCATCAAATTATTTTAGGTGCTCCACGAGCATCGACAAAATTCATCACATTTCATCAAATCATTTTAGGCACTCCACGAGTGCCGAAAAATTTCATTTCACACATCAAATCGTTTTAGTGCTCCCTGAGCGCTGGAACTCTGCCCGTTCACCAAGAACGCATTCATTTCATATCACGATACGGAAATCGAGATACTCCCCGAGTATTGAAACCCCGCTCGAGTTCACGTCATATCATAAAAAATCCAAGGCATCCCCCGGACACCGAAACCCCGACCATGTGCCAGGCACATGTCGATCTCACATCACAAAAATCCGAGGCACTCCCCGAGTGCCGAAACTCTGTCCGTTTGCTAATAACATTCATCTCATATCACAAAAACCCAAGGTGCTCCACGAGCACGAAAAGATTCATTTCATGTGTTAAATCACTTAGGTGCTCCACGAGCGCCAAAAAATTACATTTCATTCATTAAATCATTTAGGTGCTCCACGAGCGTCGAAAAATTCATTTCATTCATTAAATCATTTAGGTGCTCCACGAGTGCCGAAAAATTACATTTCATGCACCAAATCATTTAGGTGCTCCCCGAGCGCCGAAATCCCGACCATGTGCCGTGCACATGTTCACCTCATTTCATATCACAAAAACCCAAGGTGCTCCCTGAACGCCGAAACTTTGCATATACATCATTCTAACCACATTTTCGTGCAACCATTTTCAAGACATCAACATATGCATGGCATTTATTCTAACCACATTTTCATGCAGCCACGACATTCTATTTATGTGCCATGCATATTTATCTCCTGTATATTGTTATTTTCACAAAGCATACACGACATCGTCATGTATGTCATCCATCCTAACCACGTTTTTGTACAGCCACTTGCATTTTTGCGTGACACAAGCATTCACGTCATTTCATATCATTTAAATTAAGGACATTCTGAGGATACCCTTCACGGTCACTTCATTTCATAACATATAGGGAGTCCTAAAACTACCCGTGTTCTGCTCGTGTACCGGAGTACACTCGGTCATTTCATTAGACCATTTCATTTAATAGGAGATCATAATGGTCTTAGGTCTATTTTCGTGTAGTAGGTCACACGATATCATTGCATGTCTTCACATCCTTCATCGTTGGCGTCGTGGGGACGCCGAAGTTCTGTGGGTGCGTCGCAATCCATTTTGGATTGTTACATGACATTGACATTATTGTATCATTTGAGGTGCTCCACGAGTGCCGGATTACTACGCATATAGGGGCGTTTCATAACATTACTGAATCATGAAGGGCGTTCCATGAATGCCGAACTTCTGTCTATGTCCTTACCTACACGTGACTTGTCAGTAAACATCATCTCATATCATATGCCTCAAAAGCATCAGAACTCTGTCCATGGGCCAGCCCCTATGAGACCATTTCACTTCATCTCATAGACCTACAAGGCGTCGAAACTATATCTGCGTGTTGGCACACGCGTGATCATTTCACGATATTCACTAGGTGCTCCAAAAGCACCGAACCCTTGTCTGTGTGGCGGTCCAAACGTGATCTTTTTGCATTATCTCTTGCATGACATTGGGTGTTCTTGGAGTGTCAAAAAAAAATCAATCATTATCATCATCTCCCTCATGACATCATATATGGAACTCATCATTCATACACATACATATCCCATCATGCATCCATGACTGCATCACCTGTGATTTGGTGTTCTTCATGCGTATGCGCCCGTTAATGCTAATAAGTACTCTTATCAGAACGAAGAGGAAAGATTTCGAGAATGGCCAACCCAATGAACTTTAACTCCATAACGGATATCGTGGAGGATCATATCGCCTCATCACGGTTCTGAAAGGCGGTTAGGAAGGAAGCGGCAGCAATGCTGAGAGAAGTGCTGGGGGATGACCTTGACAGAGTAGAAAGGCTGATAGCAAGGTGCACCAAATTGGAAGCACGAGTGGCAGAACTTGAAGAGAAAATGAAAAATGCGGCATCCTCAGACTCCAATACTGATGCTAGCGAGGGATAGAATGCCAAGTTTGCTAACACTCGCCCTCGACACCTTGGAAGACCCTCTCCCCGGGATTCAGGTTTGCCAAGGCTAACTGATGAGGTAGAACTGAAGAGGCCCCTCAAGACGAATGTTGGTACCGACTCCGTTCCACGGCATACCAAAAACTCGCCTACCAGGAGTAGTGGGAAAGGCATTTCTCCATGGGCTGACTCATTAGGTATGCTATTCCTCAGATGCAGAAATATGGGTCTCCTGTAGAGTGTCAGACCATATGTGGCGCCAACACCAGAGCAAAGGAGTAATTTCTGCAGCTATCATGTGATCGCAGGCCATCGGACCAATGAATGTCATGCTTTAAGAAAGGAGATCCAGAGACTAGTCGATGATGGAAAATTAGAAATCTCGGCCTTCTTTGATAAACAACCAGGGGCAATCAGTAAAACCACCAAAGAAATTTCTCAAACCTCCCGAGGAGAGGAATATGATGAAGAAATTCTGAGTCTGCTCTGATAAGAGTGGGTCGAGGATGCTGAAGCTGAAATGGTGACCAATCAGAGAATAACCAGATTTTGTGAGATCAATACCTCCTGGAGATTCCTTCTTACAAGGGACTCATTTTGTTTATGGGATGTATTGAATTCATTATGAATGCAATGAAAGCTATCTTCGTCTTACTTTTGTGATGATTACTTGTACATGGCATTATGCATGCATTTGACAATCTGAAATTGTTGGGGAATTAATCACACAAAACAAACATAAAACGCAGCGGATAAAAGATTAATCCCCACCAAGGACCCATGTACATCGCATTGAATCGGAAGGAGGGTTAAAGAATTACCTTAATTCTTTGAAGATTGAATCAAGCAGGAACCAAAATAGCTTCCCTCTACGGTTGATCCACACGGAGCAATACGTCCACCGCGTGCTAGCGCCGGATTTGAAGAACAATTCTTCGAACGAGAGAAGAGAGAGCAGAAAATCAGATTTTCCCTTTTCTTTTGGAGGAGAGTTTCGGCTGGTTCACTTGGCTTGTGGTGGCTGGCCGAAATCTGCTTCTTAACTTATGGAGCAATTAGGTTTTCAGGTTTTTATTTCCTTAAATATAAACCCTATTTAGTTAATTATAATTATAACCTAATACACCTATTAGTTATAATTATATATTAACCCACACAATTTAATATTAATTCTCAATTAATATTAAATCAATTCAATTCTCCATGATACATATATGTATATATAATATTATAATTAATTATATCTCCATATAATTTAATTATAATATGTAGCATACTTTATGCAATATTAATTACATTAATATTTATATATACATACATAAATATATATCATTATATATATTTATTCTCTTTCTCACTCATAAATTATTATCCAATAATAATTTATACCCGATAAGATGAACTTCATTTTGCTCTTGTGTGTGACCCCATAGGATCATATTAATTGGCAATAAGGAAATTACCATAATGTCCTTATAGGTCACAAGCGGACTCTAGCAAGCCATTACGACTACCCAATTAATATGATTGGAATGATCCAATACCTATTTATAGAATGTCATATTCCCTTTTGTCTCTTTGATATCAAGATTAATTATAAGACATGGTACACTTGTCAATCTTATATAATTAATCATATGCTTTCTCGATCTCAAAGTAAACTGTTCAGACAAATCAATTGATACTCTTATCAATTATTTGAGCACGGCCATGCATTTAACAGTCTTACTTATCGAGGGGCCCAGTGATATCGCTCTCTTGTTAGAGAGGGACAAAATCCCATATCTGTCACTCACATCCCTAAGCATGAGTCATATTGTACCCAACCACAGCCTTTATAACTACTCTGTTACAAGCAGCGTTTGACTGCGTCAAAGCACAACATGAATTCATCCCGGAATCCATGGTGACCTCAGGTCAAAGGAATCAGCTGATGACACTACTATAATCAAGATCAGTTGTGACACGTGACCATGAACTTGATCTCATAGTGGGTCTCCAGCAACATGTTCTCTAACATATTGCCCGTGAGTATAATCTGTATCTGTATACACTATATTCATCTTATGAATATCCATTATCACTCACACTAGTCTTAGTTTGTTATTATTCCCATAATAACAATCGACTAGGGAAATTTAGAATTACACAATTAATTCATGGATACATTATCATAAATACTAACATACAAATATATATGATAAAATAAGTCTTTATTAATGACTTAAGAAGATTGTTTACATAATCCAACATTGGCTTAGGGCACAATCTCTAACAGAAATGACATGTCCAACACACATAATATCAAAATGCATGACATCATTCTGAGTATTGTGGGGAACCTAAAAATGAACCTGGCCCTGAATGAACTCTATCTTGAAAGGTGAGCTTGTGAGATAAATAAAATAATATGATGGTACCACTTCCGCCGAGGCATCTTCTAATTCAATTCAACAATCCTTGAAAGACACTGCCAATCCTGCCCCACAGCATCAATTTAAAAAGCACGTACGATACCCAAATCACCCTAAACTGAAAAGCCCTTCTTAAGGCAAAACAAAACCAAAAATCCCTCCTTGAGGCACCCAAACTCAGAAAGCCTTCTTAAGGCAAAACAAAACCAAAAAGCCCTCCTTGAGGCACCCTAAACCGAAAAGCCCTTCTTAAGGCAAAACAAAACCAAAAAAGCCCTCCTTGAGGCACCCAAACTCCGAAAGCCTTCTTAAGGCAAAACAAAACCAAAAAGCCCTCCTTGAGGCACCCAAACTCAGAAAACCTTCTTAAGGCAAAACAAAACCAAAAAGCCCTCTTTGAGACACTTAGACCCAGAAAGCCTTTCTTAAGGCACAATTAAAAACCAAAAAGCCCTTCTTAAGGCAAAACGAAACCAAAAAGCCCTCCTTGAGGCACCTAGACCCAGAAAGCCTTTCTTAAGGCACAATCAAACCAAAAAGCCCTCCTTGAGGCACCTAGACCCAGAAAGCCTTTCTTAAGGCACGATCAAAAACCAAAAAGCCTTTCTTAATGCAAAACCCTAAATTAAAAAGCCCTTATTGAGGCACCCTAAACTAAAAAGCCCTCCTTGAGGCAAAATCAAACCAGAAAGCCCTCCTTAAGGCAAAACCAAACCAGAAGCTCTCCTTACGGCAAAACCAAACCAGAAGCTCTCCTTAAGGCAAAATCAAACCAGAAAGCCCTCCTTGAGACGAAATCAAACTTATCCAAGCTTATCCAAAGCACCAACCGCCAAGAAATTCAAATGACCTTCACTACCTATCTTATTGTAAAACTATGAATCATTCCTTGATTATGGTGCATGTATAATCTTGTTTGCATGACATTCCTGTGCACATGACATTACGCACACATTGTTCATCCAAAAAGGCATATTAAGCACATATGACATGCACGAATTTGAATGCAGTAGGAAAACCAAAAGGTGGCTATGGCTTTGATTTAGTTCCTTCAAAAAAAAAAAGAAAAAATGATGAACCCTAATGCTGCTCCATATCGCATTTTTCTGCATCATCTCATCACCAGAAGGGTGACAGAGCAGAGAGAGAATTTGAATATGAGTCTACTTCAAATGAGCTCAACAATGGTTACCCAAGAAATTGAATATTGAAGACACCAAGCTGAATAAAAAAGAGATTGAAGTTAATCTTGGTGGAAAAACAAGCCTGATGATCAGAAATCTACCAAATCAGTTTCCAAGACATGATCTGCTGCAAATTCTGGACAAGCATTGTCTGGAGGAAAACAAGAATAAGTCCAAAGGGAACTCTGCTCATGAGTTCCTCTATTTGCCTATGGATTTCAAGACTGGAGGAAATGTTGGTTATACATTTGTGGACTTCACCAACAGTGTTGGGACAACTTGGCTTTACAAAGCTTTCAACAATCATAAAGGGGACGATGCCATCAACAGGAAAGCTTACAAAGTCTGTTGTGCTCATATTCCAAGGGAAAGTTGCACTTACCAACCATTTCAAGTATTCAGTATTCGGAAACCTTGCCTGAACAGGAATCTGGGGTGAATTGGAAACATGAATACGGCATCAGACCGCAGGAGAATCCAATGGTTAATTGAATTCATCTCAGGTTATCCGTCCACAATGGCAACTCTATCCAGTGACCAGGCATTCATCCAAAAAAAAAAAAACTCCAATGTGGAAAACCGAAAGGACATGTTGGTAGTTTGAAGGGGCATCAATCAAAACCAGAGCCACACTTTGGATTTTCCTAATGCATCCACATTCATTATGTCATGGATGTTTTATATTCAATTTTGATGTTCAATATGCATTCGTCATGTCATTGCATGTTAATGTCCACATACGGGGTGACATCACGCAGCGAACCATGTCTGATTCAGTGTTTTATACCCCAAACACAAACCCTTAATGCTAGGGGCAGGTAAAAGCCAAACCACTGGGTGTCATCAGCAGCAACGTCCTCACGACTTCTGATGAGCATAGTCAAGGTGTACTTTCCAATCTCGAAACGGATCAATACAAAGAGATCAATTTGGCTGGAACGCTCGTGCAAAACTCTTGGACCATTCAAAAAAAATCGCAAAGAGAAAATTTCTAACACGAAATACCGAGAGGACGTGTCGGTAACAAGAAGAGGGTGATGTTTAAAGCCGAAGTCACTGTTAATTTCCCTATTGTACTCATTATGATGTCGTTGTAATGATAGTATGCACGTTTGACATTTTGCTTAGATGTTCATATCGCATACATCGTGCCATTACACATAAACATCCATTAATAGGTCATTGCATCCAATTCCCATAATAATAAAAATGAAGTCCATATCGTATACAGAAAATCCAAAAAAAAAAAAAAGGAGTATAGTACGGAGCACTCAATCTAGCTCTCATCCTGTCCCTCACCCAACCTGATGCAAAGCTCTATAGGTGTCAAAGTCCTCCTGCACCTGAGTCAAATCAGCCTGCATCCGGGCCATGTCAACCCGCACCCGGGTCAACTCGTGGGTCGCAGCCAAAGCCCGAGCCTCAGAAGCAACTGCCTGTCTGGCCTGATCCTAGAGCATCTGCACTCGAATCTGCAAAATAACAATATAAGTTAACATGCATACATACATGCATATTCATCCATGCATTGCATAAATCATGTAGTGATACAGGGATTGTAGAATGCTTACCACCCAGTTGGCGTTCTCCTGGACCAGATGAGCCTCCAAGCCCAAAGCGACCTGAGAAGTAGATGGCGCAACACTGGCAGAATGTACGGGATGACTCCTATCCTGAACAGGGGCATGCCCACCAGTAGTGGCAGTCTCAGCACTTTCATATGTTGGGCTAGTCTGCTGAGTAGGACTAGATCCCCTACGTCTCTTGAACTGCAAACGGAAGAGCAAAAAAAAAAAAAAACGAAGAAGGGAAAGGGAATGACGATACCAGAAGGCCAAAACAGAAACCAAGGATCTCCTGCTGCCACCCCCTAGCGCACAGGTCAAGTCCGTGGAAACTGCTCCAATGCAGCTCGAGCCCAATCCAAAGGGGGAAAGGCAGCCAGGTCCGCTAGAGTGGGGAGTAAAGTCAGATTACAAGTGCTCTGCTCGATGGGAAAAAGCGTGCATGATAACAAGACAAACACATAAGCCCGAGCACACCGCTCCACGTCCTCCTCAGGCAGGTCTGGGCGAGCAGCCCAATAAACCTTCACCCTGGGGAATAAGGTCTTCCCCTTCTCAAGTGTGCAGCCGATCAACCTGCCTATATAATCGTCCTCCAGCTGATGGCGAGTCAAATAGCAGTTGAAGCTAATCAGGGTCGCGCCGAACCAGAACCCAGTGACAGCAACGAGGTCTAAGGGAGTAACGGCGAACTTCCCGATGGGCAAATGAAATGTGTGGGTGATGCAAGCCCACCTCTCACACAAATCCGTCAACACGGCATGGGTAGTAGGCGGCGTGCTCATCGACAATGACATAATAAAGGTCTCTGGACCCTGAATCCTAACCCGATCTCTCACAGACTCAGGGAGGTGGCCCCGCCAGACCCCGGGCGGAGAGAGATTTATGCTGCCGAAATCCCCCGGTCCTACACATTGGCAAAAGCCAACAAGTCAGCAGTTAATCTTTCTAACAATGGTCTGCCTAATCCAAGGGGCACAAAACCCGAGAAACCTCAAAAAACTCACTGTAAGTACAATCTCACCAAGTTTCATTTTCGACATATCCTATATGCCGAGTCATACTAGTCTGCCACACACACACACGCACACACACACACACATACACACGTACCCTTTACCAAATCTCAGTCCCCCCGCGACTATAAAACGGAACTAGGTTTTTCGTGTCAGTCAGTTGAGTGCGCCAGGTCGCACACAGCTGTCACACACTCACGTTCACACATTTCACAAATCTCAGTCCTACATGACTATAACAGGTGACTCGAAACGCATCTTCCCGTATTTATTCTTGATCAAAGGGGCAAAAATTTTTGTTTCAAAATTATCGATCAAGGAATAAACACGTTCACTAAGCACACATTGCATGCTTTCTTTTGGCTCTGTATGGTAAATCATACACGACCATTTGACTCTAAAAGTCATAGTCTTCTCTCTATCATCTTGGCGTCATCCTTACGCGAAAATCATCGTAATGAACCGCTCGACTCCAAAAGTTGTTTTATATTTCTCTATATCATCTTCGTGTGTCATCCTTATGCGAAAATCGTCATAAGGAACCGCCCGACTCCAAAAGTCATATTCTTCTTTGTATTATCTTGGCGTCATCCTTATGCGAAAATCGCCTTAAGGAGCCACCCGACTCCAAAAGTCGTATTCTTCTTTGTATTATCTTGGCATCATCCTTACGTGAAAATCGTCGTAAGGAACCGCCCGACTCCAAAAGTCATATTCTTCTCTGTATTATCTTGGCGTCATCCTTACATGAAAATCGTTGTAAGGGACCGCCCGACTCCAAAAGTCGCATTCTTTTCTGTATTATCTTTGCGTCATCCTTACGCGAAAATCGTCGTAAGGAACCGCCCGACTCCAAAAGTCACATTCTTTTTTGTATTATCTTTGCATCATCCTTACGCGAAAATCATTGTAAGGAACCGCCCGACTCCAAAAGTCGCATTCTTTTCTGTATTATCTTGGCGTCATCCTTACGTAAAAATCATCGTAAGGAACTACCCGACTCCATAAGTCGTATTTTTCTCCACACACGAGTCACACGCTTGCATATCATCTCAAATTTCATGTTCTTTGTCGTGTACCTAAATCCATTTCGAAAATCAAACTTTAGCTACACGAGGGGCAGCCTGTGAACACGAAATTTTATCGTTCAAAAAAAAAAAAAAAAGAAAAAAAGAGAGTCTGACCATTGACCCACGACTGTATTTACAGTCGGGGGCTTTTGGTTACAGTCGTACGGCTGTAACGTATGTACAGTCGTACGACTGTACTTTTGGGGGTAGGTTGCAGAACCCATACCCCCAAGAATTAAAAATTGGGAAAAATCTTGAGCATTTAAAGCTCAAGATTTTCCCGGGAAAAAGGAAATAAAAGGAAGACAGAAGGATTAGGTAGGGAGGAGGCTGGAGATTTTTGAAAAAAAAAAGGAGAGAGAGAAGGAGGAGAGAAGGGGGAGAAAAGCCAAACAAAACCCACATTTCTCCAATCTTTTTCTTTACAAATCCGGTGAGTTAATGCTTAAAATTTGTTAGAAACCCCTAGGTTAATAACTTGACTTCACAAACACATCAACATCTTAGACTTAAACCCACAGAATCCGTGACTTTTTGGAGTGTTTTTAGACCTCTCTTGCAACCTCAACACACAAGTAAAATGAGCAAATTCACGTGGATTGGAGCGACGCCAGGGGTCCATTCGACGTTGGATTAGCTTCCAAGAGATAGACACTTCTTTTTCCTTCTCTTTTTCCAGCTTTCTGGGTGATTTGCTTGTGTTTGGTGCGTTTTCATTTAAGTTTTTAAGCTTCTATTTCTGGAAAAATAAAAACAGTCGTATGAATGTTCTTTACATAAGAACAGGGGCACGACTGTAATTACAGTCGTGCCAAACCTTTTACAGTCGTACCACTGTATTTATTTTCTCAGTGTTAAAGTTCTCCTTTTAGGGTTTTTTAGCGATTTCTGCCTCTGGTAAGGATTACAGTCGCACGACTATAGTATACAGTCGTACGACTGTAACTACAGTCGCACGACTGTAGTATTCGGTCAGGAGTAGAAATCCCTAAAAAAATCCCTAAAATCAAAAAAATTCATAAAACCCAAAAAAATTCCATAAAAATCAGAAAATTTCAGAAAATCAGAAAAATCTTGAAAAAACAAAAATCATCAAAAATGAATTTTGGTGTGTGCATTCACTACCTTAGATTTATGCTTCGGTGAAATTGCATTTAGAACAAAACCACGACGGAGACCCGGTTCTCCTGAAAACCGACCCACTTTGCATGCTTAATTGTAATAAACTGAAAAAAAATGTTTTCAAAAATGATTTTCTCACAAAACCAAAAATACAGGGACGTTTGAAAATGGTTTTCCAGGTCTAACCGGGCCAACCCGGTTACCCCCAATCGCATGACCCCAAATACCTAATTTCCCAATTCTGTCTGTTTGAGTCCTACTTATGGTGTGCCATATAAATTGTGCTAACCTCTGTTTCGCAGCTTTTATTTTGATTTTCTTTTTATTTGTATTTGATAGAATTAATCGTGTATTTAGGTGGTTGTAAATATTTTTTAGATTCTCGTGTATTCTAGGCGATTGTAACAGTGAGGCGAGAGTTTTATTTTTTCTTTCAATTGGGTTATAAGCTCTTAAATATTTATTCTGTTTACTTTTTATTATGCTGTATTATTACGTATGCGCGCTGCGTGTATTATTTAATGAAAATCGATCTTTAGCAATTTAAAGTGTCGTAAATAGAACATTGGCAATAATATTTAAATTAGACACGAAATAAGGGACTTGTCCGGACCTAGATCTCTGAAAAGTGTGGCAGTTCCCGCTTTGGTTCAGCTACACTGTAATTTCACGGTTGAGCTGAGCCGGGTGGCGACTCCTTTACTTTTTATTGAGATTTAGGTCTCGATTCTTTTTCAAAATAATAACTCCACGCGAGGGAGGGCCCCGCCCGAAATCGAGGCGCCCCTTCCGAAAGGGAGTCCCGCGTCCCGTCGAAAACGCGTCGTCCGCTCACAATGAGCTGAACCCCAAAAAGATACTTCAACTATTGCATCTATGTACTCTTTGTCGTCATCTAGTAACCCCAATGTGAAACATGCATCTTTAAATGTTGGGTATAATTTACCATCCATGATCTTGATGTCGTCATATTTTATTGGCCCCCTTACAATATTCAACAAAATCCTAAGAAAGTATAATTCTCCAGCTCCTGGATGGACATAAAATATTCTTCCTATAGAAATTCCATGCTGTCGTGGACACCATTTCCTGACCTTCTTCATAAACCTTGATGATTCATCAACTACCTCGACTTTTTTCCATACAAACCTAGTTGAAAATTCAGATAAGTCAATTCTTTAGCCTCCGGATATTCTCTATTCGCCTTCATCCGTTACAGAAACATAGTTTGCACTTCGCCACTTCTTTTAACAACATCTTTAATAAGGTCATCCTCACGAAATACAATAATCTGCTCACCTGGAAGATGGAAGTTGAGTCCTTCAACTCCAAGCTCTCGGTAATTAATAGGAAATGCAAATATTAGCCAAGCTGCCTTACACGGAGAAATGTATCTATAATCATAATATATTTTCACTTCATCCTATCCTTCACCATTATTACCATTTGCATCTTGCTGGTAAAAGGAGGTAGTTATCCAATCATTCCCCTTATGTATATACTTGAACAAATACTTGATGGCCCTATGTTGATTGTTCCATTCGACATTTATATGTGCATTATACTTCAATAACAACTGACTGTTATAAGGAACAACAAATCCGTTGTCAAGCCGAATGTTATTTTTCTCAATAGTCCTCCTATTATCCCTTATTCTATAGAAATGATATCATTGTTCATCCATGGTTGTTTCCTTGTTAAATTTCTTAGGGAAGTGCTTTGAACATTTTCCATCTTTCATGCATGATGAATTTATATTAGATTCACTGCAAGGACCATGCAATATGAAATTTTTCACTATTTCATACAAATAAGGATTTTCATCTTTATTAGGAATCTCACCTGAGATTATCTTATCAATATCCTTTCCAGACGGGTGCTTATCTTTTGGGTGCAAGAACCATAATAAATGTGCATGAGGGAGACCTCGTTTTTGGAATTCTATTATATATAGAACTGTAAATAAACATCAATATGAATTAAAGCATATGATGATGACTAAATGTTCATCTATTGTATACATAACTAAAAATAAACACTAAGATGAATTAAAGCATAATGTGATGACTAAATTTTCATCTATTTTACACATAACTATAAATAAACACTAATATGAATTAAAGCATGAGATGACAACAAAATATTCAAATAAAAATATAAATATTAAACAAAATCAGAGACATACTCGCTCGTGTTCTTCCAAATAGTTTTTCAACCTTCAAGTCATGAACCAATCTATCTAGCTTCGTTTTGAAAACTCTAGTTATCACATCAGGCCTATCTTCTACTCTTAAATTTTCTTTATCAATAAATCTCTGTATCTCAGGCCATCTTACATTACATGTGAAAGTAATAAAGAGATCAGGATATCCTGTCCATTTACATATGGCCATCTCATCTCGATAGTTCTGTATCATGTACCTTGAAATAATTTTCACAGTTTTTAATTGCTAAACAATTTGGACGGAGGTAAATTATCATCGGGGAGCATGAATAGTTAGATGATATTTTTAATAACACGCACCTTGCACCACCAACATATGTGGATAGTAATATAATCCTTTTACCAGTTGATGATGGATTTGTTTCACCTCTTAATACTGCTTCAGATAATCCTTTGAATAAATCTGCCCTGAGATTTTTTTGGTTGTGTCGAATGAATGATAATCTTTCTGCCTCTATCATTGTGTAAGAATCAACTATAAATTGCTGGAATAACTCCGTTGATCTCAAAATTGTCAGTGGTTCATCGATCCTATGTTGTATTCTAAAGCAAAAAAATTGGTGCATGCTAATGGACTGCCTTTTTAGCGCTTTTTTTGTCCTCACTAAATGAAATATCCTTTCGATATCCATCTTCTCCATACGAAAAAGCAACGGATATTGCATTGGGAGATAAGAAGGGTGTAGCTCATTGATACGTTGCAGTGCACCTGATTTGGTCTCAATAATAATGTCTCTAAAGTTTTCAGCAGTGTCAACATCACCAACTACTAAACCAGCAACTTCTGAAGCAATAGGCATGTTATATCTCCGGCCATCTTTAGTTCATCCTCCAATCAACCTCAACTTCAAGTCTCTATATTCACAAGTAGCCAATCTATCTCTAGCTAATCTGGATGATTGTGCTAGAACATTCTTTTCATTAAGCATACTTTTTAAGTCTTGATTTACAGAATGATCGAAACTGTGTTTTGCTATTTCGTGCACTGAAATAAAACATTAAAAGCATGTTAATTATCATTAAAAATAATTTAGATTTTTAATGATAAAAACCTTTTAAAGTTCATAAATTAACATACCTAAGAGTTCCGACTCTATTTGGAATCTCATTTTCTGTATCATAGATATATAACTATGCAAACTTAGGACTCGATCCTGACTGTGGTAAGAGACTACCAATCATGTGATGGTTTTGACTGTTAAGTCTAAACACATGAGGACTAGTTCCATTATTCATAGATGTATCAATTTTACCCCCTATCGACGTTAAGGAAAACATCATATTATATCCCCTTATATTTTCTAAGAATGTTTTACTTCTGCTATCAAACCCAAATAGTAAATTTTTAAGTGTAACCAGGGGCTCTTTCAATAATTGTAATTTGACTTTTCCTGATCCACAACAAAGTGAAAATACTGGATTGCTGCTTCTTCGATGCTTACTAAGTCGCTCTTCATACCACATGATTGCACCATATGATGAACACGAAAAATCTGGATCACCAAGATCCAAAATACCTATATTTAAATATTAAAATATCATTAGTAATCTATATACATTTATGCATTTTCATACACACATGGGGTTATGCAAGCTTAAATGAACAAAATAAGATCAATTATTATTTATTATAATTTATTTATTATTTAAATGCAAAGCACACAATCAATTGACCATGGTTCAATTTGGGTCTTATTCTATAACGATAAAATTTCTTAATGATTAGGCTTCTATAACACTCCTAATTAGGCCATTATTTTTTTTTCTCTTTTTTTTTTTTAATTTTCTTTCCTAAAAAAATTCATACTTTGAATTGAAATAATGGATTCGGAGATAAGGACATAAAATTGCATTTATAAGATATTCTTCGGACATATTACATTAATAGTAAAATAAGATTCATTTTGATTGAAACTTAATTTGAGCGAATTTATGTAATTGGTTTGTCTTCACTCACATTCACATTCACCATTGATTTGTTTTCACTCACATATAGTATTTTAAGAATTCGATAAACTATATTTATTTCAAGAAATTAATAATAAAACAATGAAATAATATATATATATATATATATATATATATATATATATATTACTGTTAAAGAAATAAATTTTTTCCGAAGCCAAAGTCAAGTACATATAAATATTCACACACACAAACACACGAACATACAAATACAATTTAAGTCTCATCCTATTATTTATTTGGTCATGATCATGAACAATATTGTTATCAACAACAACTTGATCAGATCTAGATCCCGCATATGAATAAACTGCATCAAATCCTGAATTATATATAATTTTGTTGTTAGTATAGCCAATTTAATAATAAAACAATCATCTCTTTCTAGATAATTAAAATATTAGTGTAATATCATTAGTAAAGTCAATAAAAGAATATGTTATGCCATTAACATTATAGCTATCATGATTTTTGGAACCTAAATCTAAATATTCAGTAATAAAATAATATAACTTCTTACTACAATTTAAAATATAAACGAATAAATTTTGTAATATATATTAACAATAAATATTTATACAATTCTATAATTGCATACCATCATGTATGATGTTCTGATGACAAACCACTTGATCAAATTTAGAGCTCAAGTTTGTATACACTAAAACAAAAAAGTGATCATATTATATTAATTTAAGTATATAATATGATAAAAATAATTATATACTTCACAAAAAAATAGTATAATACCATTAGTAATATCTTGAAAAGAAATAACTCTGCCACCAAATTCATTCATATATTGTTTGTTGGAAGCTGTATCATAATTTATATAATAAATAGTCTAAATTATTAAAGCAATTTATAGATTAAGAAATTAATAACTTCAAATATTACTGATATGAACTATATGGATTAAATAAAATGCATTATGTTTTTTCAATGCAATATCATTAAAATATTGGAATGTGAAAATGTGAAAATTTTATAAAAATACACACACAAAAAATAAAAACACAATATAAAATAGTTACTTTTGTGAAAATTATTAGAACGCAAAACCTTCACAGATTGTTTTTCTTTCAACTTATTTTTCCTCTTCATTCTTGCTAAGCGACTTTGTAATCTCGAATCATCACTTGTGTTGGAGTAGTAGTTTTTTACATCCATCTAACAACTAAAGTTTCTTAATATGTATTAAAACTCAAATAAACATCCATCTTAATATGATTATTTAATAAGTCTCTATAACATATTGTGCCAAATAAATTGATGAAAATGTGAATTTCATCTTTGTTAAAAGAGAATATAGAGAGAGATTTATAACTAACATACAAATTTTTTTGAATTAATTATATTATCAGATTATCTAATAAATCTAAATAAGAATATACAATTTAATAAAAAAAACTTATCATATATTTTTAATGACATTTTGGAGCTAATCAATTGAATTTATTCTTTCATAAAAACTAAAACATTTATAAATATATAAAAAAATGCAAGATGGAAATGTAATAACCAAATGAAACAATATGTCAACTCACCTTCAATTTCTTCTTAGTATCACAACTTAAGATAAAAAGTTAAAATTCCCTTGATTGTTGGAGAAATACCTGAGATCTAAGGAGAAAATACAAAAAGACGAAAGCACAAAAAGATGGTTTACAAATGAGATTGATGCACCAATTTACATGTCAATATGTGCACGCAAAAAAGCCTTGGTCAAAGCTAATAAACACCTCTAGAGTAGGAATTCAAGTTAATCTTTCTTTTTTAAAATAAGTCTAATCTTTATATTTTAAATAATACTATCATAATCGTATTGGACATCAAACCGGTAAGCCTATTGGTATGATGTCTTAATTAGGAACAGAATCCATCAGCACTTTTCTAACTCCTGCTTGAATACAATCAATAGTATATAAGATATCCAACAAAAAGAGAATGCCCTTCACCATATACCACTCACCACCATACAAATGTAAAATAAAGAAACATGGAGAGCAAGCTATGTATTACTAGATGAGCAGAAATTATGATGCAATGAAAGTTTTTCCAGAATTCACCTAAAAACAATAGAACAATTGTAAAATTGAAAGCTTAGATTTCGAAAAAATTATACAAAAAAAGATGCAGTATTAAGTACTACCCTCACCAATTTATCATTTCAGTTTCAGCTAAGAATTACGAAACTATATAAAGCAAACCTTGAAAATAGAAACCAGTGCTTCGATAGCACCTAACATCAAGTCAAGTACTCAAACTAACTTAGAAAAACACGTTTAGTAAATTAACACATTAAAGAGCAATCATGAGACATTGAAATATGACATACAACAAATATGATTTTACATTTTTTTGAATATTAAACAAACATTGTAATATAGCTATAATAATTTTACTTACAAAATATGTAATTAGGAAAATTTTAACTTCATACTTTTTTTTTCTTCTTTAAAATTCAACTGTTGTGTTTTGATTACAAAATATGACATACAGATATTAATTAACCTAATAATAAATGGAGTCATTTTGAATGAAGCTAAGAAATAGTAACAGAATTGAAGTAAAAACAGACCTGCCCTGGTCCAAAGCCTAAAAAAAGGCTTCAACATAATACATAAAATTGGTTGACATGTGGCAAGCAGGTATTGGTTAGAAAGAAGCATAAATATCCCCAAAAGCAGAAGGATTTTTCATCAATACAACAATTAATTAAGCAGAAGAAAAAAAATTAATTAGTGTCTTTGAGTTAAAAGAAAAACAGAAGAAGAAGATGAACAATTCTCAGGATGCTAGCTACCAGGCTGGACAGGCCAAGGGCCAAGCTCAGGTTTTTGCTTTATTTAGTTTAATTTTTTTTTACATTTTTCATTTTATTTTCTGTAGAAATATCATAAATTATATTTATATATATGTAATATTCAGGAGAAAGGTAACCAGCTTATGGACAAGGCCAGCAATGCAGCTCAATCTACCAAGGAATCATGCCAAGAGGTTGACTCTCTCTTTTTTTCTGAAAAGAAAATAGCATTTAATTAATTAAATGATTTTTTATTTTAACACATGAACATTGAAAATGAAAATGAAAATGCAGGCTGGGCAGCAAATCAAGGAAAAAGCACAGAATGCTACTGAAGCTGTGAAGGACAAAGTTGGAGCTAAAAATTAATTGAAGATATTATGTTTTCTTTCATTTGCTTCTATTTTGTGCTCTCATAATGGGCCTTACTTCAACTTAAGAAAAGAATTAACTTTCGTTTTATTAATTTGTTGTATCCCAATTTTGAATTAACTAGTCTTAAACCGGGCAATGCCCAGATCTATTTAATATTATTTAAAAATAAATAGAAAATTATATTTTAGCTGATTTAAACATGAATTATTTATTCATTTATTAGTGTTAATTATTTTGAATGTAATCTCTTTCTATGTTATTTATGGATTTCAAAGTTTATTTATTTTAATTATAGTTATTCATGGTCAAACTATATAAAAAGTAGATTATATAGTATACGGTAATTAACTATAAATGAATAAATGAAAATTACAAATAAAATTCTGCTCATGTTATAAACATATAATATAATACATGATAAATGAGTGAAATTAATGATAATCACACAAGTTAATTATGTAACATAAGCATTGAATGATTTTTTGGTATAGATAAAAGATAAATGGTTGAATTGAATTATGCAACATAACCATTAAATAATTGGATTTTTGGATGAAATGCAATTAGTTAATTAAACAAATTGCATGCTTAATAATAAAAAGCTTCAAGAAATTTTATACATACATATAGAAGAAATCCATTATATATTATTAAAAACTTCTTTGAAAACTACATTTTGGGTACAATTGTATATTTTATCTTCCTTGTCACAAATAAGAATCTTCAATCCTTGTTTGTTTGAAACTCTAGAAACTACAACATACTTTTGATCATGGCTAAAAACTGGGCGAGGAAGATATAAACCAACATGTGAAAGAGATTGTCCTTGACTTTTATTTATTATCATGGCGAAACAAACAACTAAAGGATATTGCCTTCGTTGGAATTTGAAAGGCAATCTAACATCTGACGGAGTCAAAGCAAGCCGTGGAATGAAAACCTTTTGACCAACATTGCAACCAATAATTTTTTCAGCTTCAATCACATATTTCACCAATTGAGTTACCACTAACCGAGTACCGTTACATAGTCCAGAAGTCTGATCTATATTATGAAGCAATATCAAAGGTACACCAATCTTCAACTTAAGGTTATGCTACGACAAACCTGATGAATTTATAGTATTAAAGAATTCTGGAGTATAGATATCTGACAGTCCCAAATGGCTAGTACAGTACTAGAGGGGGGGTGAATAGTACTGTAGGGAGAATAAAAATTTGCAGACTCTCTTAAAAAAAAACTTTCTATAGAAACACAAGTTTCTATTTTAAAAACAAGTTTTATAAAAAATTTGAAATTAATTACTATAATAAAACTTGTGAATATAAAATTGCTTTTGTAAAAAATAACTTTAAATACTAAAGCGATTAACTTAAATTGCAAGAAATTAAATATCATAAAATAATAAGAGAGTAGGGATAGAAAAATGTAGACGCCGAGTTCTATCCTAGTTCTACCCAACCAGTCTACGTTTAGTCCCCATGCTAACCGCTTGAGATTAACACTAACGTTTCCTTCACGGGTAGGAAACAAGCCTATGTTACTTTTTGCGTGTTTAAGTAACAAACTCAATACTTTTGTAGGCTAAGTATCAAACCTCTATTGTTACTTTTTGGAGCTTAAGTAATAGACTTTACTGATGCTTTTCGAAACTTAAGCACCAAACTTTTACAGTCTTTGTTGATCTCACCACCAACAAAGTAAAACCCCCTTCACATAACCTTGTGTGAAAATACAATTCCTGAATATTTGAATGAAACAATATTTTTCTTCTTCTCTTTGATCTCTTTGGCAATTTGGAAGACTTATGAGTTGAATGCTTAAAGTGTGAGAATTTCTTGATTTGTCTTCCCTTGCCTTTAAGTCTCCTTCTTCATCCTTTTTATAAGAAAATAGAAATTATAGTCGTTTGATAAACTTTCTAAAGGATGATGACCGTTAGCTTCAAGTCATAAGGAGTATATGGCCGTTAGTTTCATATCATGTAGAAGAATGAGCTTTGATTCACAAGTGATAAGCATCCATAAAGAAAGATAGCCGTTGATCTCAAATGATAAATGTTTTATGGCCATTTGTACTTTTGATTCTTAATCAATAAAGCCATAAAGAAAAGTATATGTGAGTTCTTTACATAATAAAGTCATGTGACAAAATTTGAAAAGTGAAAAGCATGTGTAATCTAAGTATCAAACCGTAGCTAGGGAGAGAGAGAGAGAGAAAGAGAGATAAGACATAGATATAGTTGGTCTTAAGGCTTGAGATAAAAGTTGACTATTTATCCATAGGTGATCTCAAGTTGAAGACTCATTTAGCTTTGGTTTCAAACTCAAATTATAAAGTCACATCATTTATAGTAAAATGCTAAGTTGTCACAAGTGGTAAGCTGTTAACTTTTAGGACTCAAAGCTCATAAGCATATATGACTTAAAATATTGATCTCAATTCTTTCACCTCATGAGCAAACATGAGTTCAATATAAGTAGCCAAATTGGTCTTAAAAACTTTTCACCTCATAGTCAAACATGAGTTCAATCTTGTAAGCATATATATATATATACCAACTTATGAGCTGATTTTCAAGTTGTTGAAGAAAGATCAACTGATTGTATGGGACGACAGATGTCAGCTGGCGTTTGAGAAGATTAAAGCATATCTGGTAAATCCACCGATTCTGAGCCAACCAATTCTGGGAAAGCCTTTGATTTTGTATTTGGCTGTTAAAGATTCCTCCATAGGGGCAATGCTAGCACAAGAGCAAGTTGGAAAGAGGGAGTGCCCTATTTACTCTCTTAGCAAAAAGCTGCTTGAATATGAAACCAAGTACGCACTGGTAGAGAAGACATGTGTGGTAATGATTTGGCTAACTAAGAAGCTGCGCCATTACTTTCAGCACACAAAGTGTAAGCCGTGGCCAAGGTGGATCCAATGAAGTACCTGTATGAAGCACCGATGTTGGTTAGGAAATTAGCTAGATAGCTACTACTCTTATCAGAATTCGATATTGAGTACGTCACTAAGAAAGTCATCAAAGGGCGAGCTATGGCAGAATTTCTAGAAAACCAACCGCTAGAATCAGATTATGTGGAGAATTTGGAGTTCCCTGATGAACAACTGGCTATAATGGAGGTGAAGAGATGGGTTATGTGCTTCAATGGTACTGTAAATGGAAAGGGTTTTGGAATTGGGGTAATCATAGTGACACCAGACGATGAGATCATTCCATTGTCAAAGATATTGGACTTTCCTATAACTAATAATGGGGCAGAATATGAAGCATGCTTATTTCGAATGGAAGCTCTTCTAATGCTAGGGGCAAATGATGTTTGATTATTGGAGATTCACTTTTAGTGATTAGACGAGCGCAAGGTTAGTGGGATCTGAAAGAAGAGGCCTTACGGCCCTACTTAGAACTACTGCAACACAGAAGAGAGTTATTCAGCCAGTGTGAATTCAGGCATGTTCCCAGGGAGGAGAATAAAATGGCTGATGCACTAGCGACATTGTCTTCTATGTGGGAAAATCCAGAGAGAACACAAATACAACCTCTGGTTATAGCAATCTCCAGACAAACCTGTTTTGATGTGCACGAAGTGATGGAATTGACAGCTGAAGAAAAACCATGGTTCTTTGACATTTATCAGTATGTGAAGGAAGGAAAGTATCCAGAAGGAGCTAATACTGCTGATAAATTTTCATTAAAAAGGTTAGCAAGCCAGTTCAAAATCTTGAAGATAAGCTATACAAGAGAACTGCGAACGGGGTCCTTCTAAAGTGTTTAACGGAATAGGAGGCTGAAGCGGTGATGCAGCAAGTACATGCAGGATCCTGTAGGTTGTATTATGAATGGAGTCGCTATGGCCAGTAAGGTGATGAGGTAGGGGTACTTCTGGATGACTATACAGTCTGATTGTATGAAGAAGGTGAGAAGATGTCACTAGTGCAGATTTACGCTGATATCAGTCATCTACCCCCACTTGAGTTACAGAATCTGGCATCTCCTTGGCCATTTTCAGCATGGGGGATAGATATGATTGTAGAAATTCATCCTGTAGCATCTAATGGGCACAGATTCATAGTAGTTGCAATCGACTATTTTTCAAAGTGGGTAGAGGCAGAATCCTTTGCTAGCGTAACAACTAAGCAGATGTTTAAGTTCATCCAGAAGAACATCTTTGCTCGATACGGAATCCCCCATCATGTAGTGACTGATAACGGAGTGCAATTTCAAGGGGCAACAGCTGAACTATTTGTAGAACATGGCATTGAACACCATAGATCTTCTCCGTATAGACCACAGGCTAATGGTGCAGCAGAAGCAGCTAACAAGTTGATAAAGAAGATTTTATCAAAGATGGTAACCACCTACAGGGATTGGGCTAACAAATTGTCGTATGCTCTTTAGGGTTATAGAACCAGTGTCAGAACACCAACTAGTGAAACTCCCTATGCCTTGGTGTATGGTATGTAGGCAGTGTTACCAGTGGAAATAGAGCTCAAGTCACTCAGAATAGCCTTGGAAGCTCAATTACTAGAAACGGGATGGATGCAAGCTAGATATGAGCAGTTGGCAATGTTAGATGAGAAGCGATTGAAAGCACTGGATCATTTGCAGATGCATCAACATAGAACGGCTAAGGCCTATAATCAAAAGGTGAAGTATCCCAAATAGCAGTTGAAAGCCGGAGATTTGGTTCTGAAACAATTAAGGCCTACTAATGTCGATGTTCGAGGGAAGTTTAGGCCAAATTGGGAAGGTCCATACGTTGTGAAGAAAGTGCTATCAAAAGGTGCTATCAACATCATGGACATGGATGGAAATGAATTCGCAAATCCTGTCAATCAAGATCGCTTGAAGCTTTATCATGTTTAAAAAAAGTCTACTTGGTCAAAAACTCAAAAAAAGGGCGGCCTAGGCAAAAATTAAGACATGAAAGGAAATGATCAGTTGGAAAATCCGAAAGGGACGACTGGTAACGGATTCTAGTTCTATGTGGAATGTATACTATTTTGGGAACCAACCCTTTCAAATGTACTCATGATGATTTTAGCAATAAAGTGTGATGTTTGTTTAAATATATTTATATGGTTGTGGCAAAATGCATAAACAAAGTTATCTTGTCTGAACATCCATTTAAAAGCACTTTGTATTTAGCTGGTTGTAAGGCTTGCATTGTTTAACAACAGGAATGTACCAAATACATGCAATCTGAACTCTTTTCTCATCCTCCAAATCTAATTCGTCTTCTCTAGGGGTGGCTAAAGACTTCGAGACAGATCCAAGTTTGAATCTCATAAAGCCTTGTGTAAATGTGATCATTGTGATCATTATATATGAAGCACTTATAAAAACAAAAGAAGAAGAAGAAGAAGAAGAAGAAGAAGAAGAAGCTCGTTAAGGTGAAAACCGAAAAGGCACCTCAGGCAGAAGTTAGAGCAGCTCGCTAAGCTGAAAACCTGTGGTGGGCAGTTTAGGCAAAAGTTAGAGCACTTCCAAACTCACTCTTTCTAGGGGCAAATTTTAAAGTCTTTTCATTATTCCCCAGTGGAACCGTTACAAAGAATATCACAACTTTTTTCCTCAACTGTCATCACATATCCTCAACAGAAATACAAGGACTATATTGCACAAAGAATATACTCCCTCAGCTGAAGTTAATCGGAGGCATGACACATTTTTCTCCAACAGGATGTGAAACATCAAGATTGGACAAATAGTGGAAAATGCATTCTTTAGGGTCAACATGCATATGCATCATCATGTATACATGCATAACATACATGGAGTATTAATCCATAGAACAGTTGGATCCCCAGCTAGTCTTCATTCTTGATCGAAGGGGCAAAAATTTTTGTTCAAAATCTCTCGATCAAGAAATGAAGACTTATTGTTTCAAAAGTAGAAATTCAAAATTTCACCGCGGGTAAATGTAAACCCCGTATCGGCTCCAATCAAATCCGCCGTGGGTAAATGTAGACCCGGAATTGCCTCTAACCAAATCTGCCATGGGTAAATGTAGACCTGGAATGGGCTCCAACCAAATCCGCCGTGGGTAAATGTAGACCCGGAATCGGCTCCAACCAAATCTGCCGTGGGTAAATATAAGCCTGGTATTGGCTCCAGTCAAATCCACCCTGGGTAAATGTAGACCTGGAATCGACTCCAACCAAATCCTCCGTGGGTAAATATAGACCCGGAATCTGCTCCAACCAAGTTCTTCATGGGTAAATGTAAACCCGGTACCGGCTCCAACCAAGTTCTTCATGGGTAAATGTAAACCCCGGTATCGGCTCTAATCAAATCCGCTGTGGGTAAATGTAAACCCAATATCGGCCCCAATCAAATCAGCCGTGGGTAAATGTAGACTCGGAATCGGCTCCAACCAAATTTGTCGTGGGTAAATGTAAACCCGGTATCGGCTCCAATCAAATCTGCTGTGGGTAAATGTAAACCCGGTATCGGTTCCAATCAAATCCACCGTGCGTAAATGTAAACCCGGTATCGGTTCTAATCAAATCCGCCGTGGATAAATGTAGACTCGGAATCGGCTCTAACCAAATCCGCCATGGGTAAATGTAGACCCGGAATCTGTTCCAATCAAATCCACCGTGGATAAATGCAAACCCTATACCGGCTCCAATCAAATCCACCGTGGGTAAATGTAAACCCAGTATTGGCTCCAATCAGATCATCACTGCGTCAATGCGGCTTTGCCGAGTCAGGTATGCCTTTCTTTCCTTACGTTTATGGCGCTTTACTTTGCGTTCTCAAGTTCACCTCAGGTATTTTAGACCTGGTATCGGATATTGAACTTGATCCCGTGAGGGGCAGCTATAAGCGCTAGAATTTTCCAACCCCAATAATGAAAATCTAAAAGTCATTTTTACAGGGGAAAACACGAAATTTTTTGGGATATATATATATATATAAACAGAGTGAAGTAGCTACACGGCTGTAGTCAAATTACAGTCATACGACTGTAGGTCTATAGCAGCTAGTTACAGCTCATCCTGCATAGGAGAGAAATGGGGCATGATTTAGGGGCCTTATTGCATCTTCATGGCTTTTTGGGGGTCTATGGGTGTAAAAGAAAGGCAGGAGAAGGGGGGATGAACAGAACAGAAGATTTGGATTGAAGAGAGCTCTAAGGATTAGGAGAAGAGAAGGAAAAAGAAAAGAAGAAAAACCCAACAAAAATATCATCTTCTACTACTCTTTTTCTTTCGATTCTGGTGTTTGTGAGGTTAAAACTTGACAAACACAAATAAATCATTCCAGAGTCTTAAACACATTCAAATCCGTAACTTATGGAGATTTTTGGACTTATTTTTGCACCGTAACATTCTAAGGAGGAGAAGCAATCTGGAGCCCATTCAAAGCATTTTCCTCAGTCAAATCGATAGTAGATCGGCGCTACAAGTGTAAATATATCTTAAACTAGTATTTTGCTTCATTTTATGAGTGTTTTGGTGCATTTCGTGCATAAAATCATTTAAAACCAAAAATGCAAGTCTGTTGTTTCTCGGCAGGATGAACAGCCGTATGGATGTAATTATAGTCGCACGACTATAACTACAACCGTACAACTGTAGATGGTTTCCACAGCTATAATCTTTGTCGCTTAAAATAATTTCGGCAATTTTCTGATCAGAAGCGAGTTACAGTCGTAAAACTGTAATTATAGTCGTACGACTGTAATTACAGCTGCACGACTGTAGTTACAATCGTACAGCTGTAGTTTCTGGTTAGCAACAGAAAATCACAAAAACCCAAAAAATTCAAAAAAATCAGAAAAATTATAAAAATGCATAAAAAATCATAAAATCATAAAAAAAATAAATTTATTTCATGCATTCATAAGCTTAGATTTAATTTTTGAAGTTATCTCACTTAGAACAGAACAATGACGGAGATCCAAATCTCCCAAAAATCGACTCATACTTACACGCTAAATGGAAATAAACTGGAAAAAGAAAATGTTTTTGTGAGCATGGGTTTTTTCCCGACCTCTGTGATGAAAGTCATTGTTGCATTTTTCACGGATAAACCTAAAGCGAATTCGGACCGACCGGAATAATGTCGGAAATGTCCCGGATGACCCAAACGTGTGTGACAAGTCTTGGTATGGAGCCCCGAAAGAATTCTAGTGAGTATTTAAGAAAACCGAAGAAAAGAATGAAAAATAAGCAAATAAGCCAATCTGGTGACTACAGTCGCTTGACTGTAATAATCAGATTTTCTTTTTGGTCCAAATCAGCATTTAATTCATCCAAATCAGCATTTAATTCGGTCTTTTTAAACAAAATAAGCTAATCTGGTCACTACAGTCGCTCAACTGCAGTGCCTATAGCCGCACGACTGTACTACAGTCGCACGACTGTAATCACCAGACTTCCTTTTTTTACCGAAAATCAGCATTTAATTCTGATTTTTAGCCAAAACGGGAGATATAAAAGCCTCATATCTGGGATTAGGGTTAAGAGAACAAAGAGGAGGCAGAAAATTAGAGAATTTTTAAGAGAAAAACACATAATAACACACAATAACACAGATTTTGAGACTTTTTCTAAGGTTCTTAAGAAAAATAAAAGGGTTTGATCTAAAAATAACTTAAAAAATTTCAACGAAACACATAGAAACTATTGTAGGGTGTTGTTAAATCATCACTGCTCACTCAATCTCTCTCGGGGTTCCGTTCGGGCTTCGTTGATCGCATATTTTTCGGGTTGTTCGTGACTGCAAGACACTTTCCTGCATTCGAATCCATCTTTAGTGATCCAAACACTAGAATACAGACCAGGTAACATTCTGAGAGGCCTTAAAAATCCATTTTTGTTCATTCTGGGTGTTGTTTATTGATGTCTTTTCGAATTTTTATGATTTCGAAAGCGAATTTTGATTACAGCTGCCTCGCCTAAGATCATAGTCGCACGATTGTAATCTTTTTATTACAGTCGCTTGACTGTAATCTCTGGGGCGAAAGCTCCGAATGCCCCAAAATCGATCGATAACGCTTCCGTTTTTCGATTAAATGTGTTCTTTATGTTTATTATCGGCCCAATTACATCCCTATGTGCTTAGATTCCTTGTATTCTGATTTTTGATTGATGGTTGTAATTTAAAGTTTGGTGATTTTAAGGGATTAGGGATTTTCGGATTTGATTCGATCCGTTTTGAATCCATTTTATTGATTTTAGTATATTTCCAGAAATCCCGGACCCCCCAAAATCATTAAATTTGCAAAGTGGTTTTCAAAAACAAGAAAAGAATCTTGGAATCAATTCTGAAGCATTACAGCCACGCGGCTGTAAGCTACAGTCGCGCGATTGTAGTTGAGGCAGAATTACAGTTTTGCCCTTTTGGGCCCCAAACTTGTAATTTTGCATCTTTTTCCTATTCAAAACTGAATTTTAGTGTGTTTACATTCTTTTTAGACCCTAGATGGATGTTTAACTTAGGCCTACATACGAACGGGACCCCGGGTCCCAGGATATTCGGCCCACTAAAGTTGGAAAATGCATGTAAATGAGTCAAATGGTTTTCAAAATTGGTTTTTCATCCACAAAACCTACAGGGCGTTTCAAAAAAACGTTTTCTAGGTCTAACCAGTCCGACCGGTCGGGTCGACCCGGTTACCCCCTAAATGCATGTCCCCGCTCCTATAAATCCCTATTCTGTCCTATTTGAGTCTTTTGTATGCCTTGATTATTTGTGCTAACCGTATTTGGATGCAGCTTTTATTTTTACTTTATTTTTATTTTTGAATGTATTTTATAGATTAAATCGTGTATCTAGGCGATTGTAATTTTTTAGATCATCGTGTATTATAGGCGGTTGTGATGGTGAGGATGAGAGATTTTTCTTTTTATGGGTTGTATAATTTGGCCTCTATTTACTTTTCCTACACTTTTTCTTTTCTGCATTTTATTTTGGATTTATATTTATGTCATGTGAATGAGCATTAACTAAAAATAAAAAGAAGATAAAATGAGTAGAATTAAGTGAATGCAACATTACATTATGAAATAATAATTGAAAATAAGTGAGGATTAGTAGATTTGTTGCCCGAACCCTGAATCTCTGAATTAGGTACCGCGTCTACACTTGGTAGGGAGCTGTACTGGAATCTCCCAGATGAGCTGATCCGGGTGGCGAATCTGTATCTAATTTCGTAATTTAGGTTTTGAGATCTTTAAGTTCAAATTGGGATTTTCTAAAAAACTTATTTTTCCAAAATTCGCACTTACAATTAAGTTTTCTACAAAAGGGTTTTTCTAATAAAATGAAAGATTTTCTTAAGAAAGATTAAAGACCCGTTTTCAAACCACATCACCACATCTCAAAAAGAAAATCCCCGGTTCTCGCTTCACCGTGCGTCCCATAAAAACATCCTCCACCCACAGTTTTCAAAAATGTATTTTCTCATAAAACAAAATACATGAACGTTTCAAAACCGTTTGCCAGGTCTAGCCAGACGAACTAGCCGAGTTTGCCCGACTATCCCCTAAATGTATGTCCGCATATACTTGTACTAATCTTTGTTTTACAGGATTTGAATTTATTTTTATTTTTATTTTTATTTTTATTTTAACTTTGATTTCATTAGATACTCGTGCATTATAGGCGATTGTATCCTGATCCCCAAATTATATAAATGTATCCCCTAGGATAGTTTTGTTGTGATTCGATTGGGTTGTAAATAATTAATTTATTTATCACTTTTTATCTATATGTACACCACATGATTAAATCAATAGAAATCAATCTTATAAATATAAAATGCTATCAATGAACATTGGCCAAATTTATTTTGATTAGACATGAAATAAGGGACTTGTCCAGACCTAAATCTCTGTAAAGTGTAGCAGCCCGCGTCTAGTTCAGCTATGCTGTAATTTCCCGGTTGAGCTGAGCCGGGTGGCGACTCTTATATTTTCTATCGAGGTTTAGGTCTCGATTCTTTCAGGAAATAAATAACAAATTTTCCAAAACCAAATTTCAGCGATAAAAAACCCCTCATAAGGGAGGGTTGCCCGATATCGAGGCTCCCTTCCGAGAGAAAACATCGTCCTCTCACAAACGGAATAAACTTTTCACTTTCCCTTTCGAATAACACTCTATTATAATTAAGCTCATCTTGAATTACCCTATTTCTCCCTTCATCAATTAGTGTCAAATCAGGGAATGGTAAAGTAGGATAATTCCTCAAGCTTCTTCCATTTCTGTTCAAAATTTTCTCTATTTCAGCAAGTGTGTAGTTCTTTAATTGCTCATCTGTCATTTTTAAATTTGAAATTATACATACAAAAAATATAAATGAACAATATCATGAAATAAAATTGAAATTACAAAAATTTTGTAATGTACTTGACAAACTATATAAATATAAAATTGTCAACTAAAATTAAGCAAATATAAAACTACAACACAAGTCATTAAAATGACATATTTTTGGAAATTATGGAAACAATATTTTTGGAAATTTTTTTTAGAATGTTTATAAATAATAACTTAATTCATTACCTTGGTTGCAAAGTATTTGACACTGGCGATGTAGTATATCATCGGAGAGAAGATGCCATGTTTCATTCCAAACTAATTCTGGCCTTGAAATATAGTTGGAGAACAACATAGTACTAAACAATGAGCGTAGGAAGTGAGCTGAACCCCAAAAAGATGCTTCAACTATTGCATCTATGTACTCTTTGTCATCATTTAGTAACCGCAATGTGAAACACGTATCTTTAAATGTTGGGTATAATTTACCATCTATGGTCTTGATGTCATCATATTTTATTGGCCCCCTTACAATATTCAACAAAATCCTAAGATAGTATAATTCTTCAGCTCCCGGATGGACATAAAATATTCTTCCTGCAGGCATTCCACGCTGTCTTGGACACCATTTCCTGACCTTTTTCATAAATCTTGATGATTCATCAACTACCTCGACTTCTTTCCATACAAACCTAGTTGGAAATTCATCATAAGTTAATTCTTTAGCCTCTGGATATTCTCTATTCACCTTCATCCATTGCAGAAACATAGTTTGCACTTCGCCACTTCTCTTAAAAACATCTTCAATAGGGTCATCATCACGAAATATAATAGTCTGCTCACCTGGAAGATGGAAGTTGAGTCTTTCAACTCTAGGCTCCCGGTAATTAATAGGAAATGCAAATATTTGCCAAGCCGCCTCACATGGAGAAATGTATCTACAATCATAATACATTTTCACTTCATCCTGTCCTTCACCATTGTTACCATTTGCATCTTGCTGGTAAAAGGAGATAGTTATCCGATCATTCCCCATATTTATATACTTAAACAAATACTTGATGGCCCTATGTTGATTGCACCATTCGACATTTATATATGCATTATACTTTAATAACAACTGACTGCTATAAGGAACAACAAATCCATTGTCAAGCCGAATGTTATTTTTCTCAATGGTCCTTCCATTATCCCTTCTTCTATACAAAGGATATCCTTGTTCATCCATGGTTGTCTCCTTGTTAAATTTCTTAGGGAAGTGCTTTGAACATTTTCCATCTTTCATGCATGGTGAATTTATATTAGAAGTACTGCAAGGACCATGCATCATGAAATTTTTCACTATTGCATACAAATAAGGATTTTCATCTTTATCAGGAATCTCACTTGAGATTATCTTATCAATATCCTTTCCAAACGGGTGCTTATCTTCTGGGTACAAGAACAATAATATATGTGCATGAGGGAGACCTCATTTTTGGAATTCTATTGTATATAGAATTGCAAATAAACATCAATATGAATTAAAGCATGTGATGATGACTAAATGTTCATCTATTGTATAGATAACTAGAAATAAACACAAAGACGAATTAAAGCAATATGTGATGACTAAATTTTCATCTATTGTACACATAATTATAAATAAACACTAACATGAATTAAAGCATGTTATGATAACAAAATATTCAAATAAAAATATCAACATTAAACGGAATTAGAGACATACTCCCTCGTGTTCTTCGAAATAGTTTTTCAACCTTCAAGTCATGAACCAATCTATCTAGCTTCATTTTGAAAACTCTAGTTATCACATCAAGCATGTCTTATGCTCTTAAATTTTCTTTATCAACAAATCTCTGTATCTTAGGCCATCTTGCATTACATGTGAAAGTAATAAAGAGATCAGGATATCCTGTCCATTTACATATGGGCATCGCATCTTGATAGTTCTGTATCTTGTAACTTGAAACAATTTTCACAGTTTTTAATTGCTTAATGATTTGGACGGAGATAAATAATCACAGGGAGCATGAATAGTTAGATGATATTTTTAATAACACACATCTTGCACCACCGACATATGTGGATGGTAATATAATCCTCTTACCAGCTGATGATGGATTTGTTTCACCTCTCAATACTACTTCAGATAATCCTTTTTTTTTTGTTATGTCGAATGAATGATAATCTTTCTCCCTCTATCATTGTGTAAGAATCAACTATAAATTGATGGAATAACTTTGTTGATCTCAAAATTATCAATGGTTCATTGATCCTCTGTTGTATTCTAAAGCAAAAAAATTGGCGCATGCTAATGGACTGCCTTTGTAGCTTTCTTTTCCCTCACTAAATGAAATATCCTTTCGATATCCATCTTCTCCATACGAAAAAGCAATGGATATTGCATTGGGAGATAAGAAGGGTGTAGCTCATTGATATGTTGCAGTGCACCAGATTTGGTCTTAATAATAATGTCTAAAGTTTTCAGCAGTGTCAACATCACCAACTACTAAACCAGCAACTTCTAAAGCAGTACAAATGTTATATCTCCAACCTTCTTTAGTTCGTCCTCCAATCAACCTCAACTTCAAGTCTCTCTATTCACAAGTAGCCAATCTATCGCTAGCTAATTTGAATGATTGTGCTAGAACATTCTTTTCATCGAGCATACTTTTTAAGTCTTGAATTATAGAATGATCGAACTTTGTTTTGCTATTTCATGCACTGAAAGAAAACATTACAAGCATGTTAATTATCATTAAAAATAATTTAGATTTTTAATGATAAAAACCTTTTAAAGTTCATAAGTTAACATATCTAAGAGTTCCGACTCTATTTGGAATCTTATTTTCTGTATCATAAATATGTAACTGCGCAAACTTAGGACTCGATCCTGACTATGGTAAGAGACTACCAATCATGTGATGGTTTTGACTATTAAGTCTAAACACATAAGGACAAGTTCCATTGTTCATCGATGTATCAATTTTACCCCCCATCGACATAAAGGAAAACATCATATTATATCCCCTTATATTTTCCAAGAATGTTTTACTTCTGCTATCAAACCCAAATAGTAAATTTTTTAGTGTAACCGAGGGCTTTTTCAATAATGGTAATTTGACTTTTCCTGATCCACAACAAAGTGAAAATACTGGATTGCTGCTTCTTCGATGCTTACTAAGTCGCTCTTCATACCACATGATTGCACCACATGACGAACATGAAAAATCTGGATCACCAAGATCCAAAATACCTATATTTTAATATTAAAATATCATTAGTAATCTATATACATTTATGCATATTCATACACACATGGGGTTATGCAAGGGTAAATGTACAAAATAAGATCAACTATTTATTTATTATTTAAACGCAAAGCACATAATCAATTGACCGTGGTTCAATTTGGGTCTTATTCTATAACGGTACAATTTCTTAATGATTAGGCTTCTATAACACTCCTAATTAGGCCATTATTTTTTCTCTTTTTTGTTATTTTCTTTCCTCCAAAAGTCCATGCTTTGAATTGAAATAATGGATTCAGAGATAAAGATGTAAAATTTCATTTATAAGATATTTTTTGGACATATTACATTAATAGTAAAATAAGATTTATTTTGATTGAAACTTAATTTAAGCGAATTTATGTAATTGGTTTGTCTTCACTCACATTCACATTCACCATTGATTTGTTTTCACTCGCATATATTATTTTAAGAATTCGATAAACTATATTTATTTCAAGAAATTAATAATAAAACAATGAAATATAATATATATATATATATACACACACACACACACCATTATTTATTTGGTCATGATCATGACCAATATTGTTATCAACAACAACTTGATTAGATCCAAATCCCACATATGAATAAACTGCATCAAATCCTGAATTATATATAATTTTGTTGTTAGTATATTAGTATAGCCAATTTAATATTAAAACAATCATCTCTTTCTAGATAATTCAAATATTAGTATAATATCATTAGTAAAGTCAATAAAAGAATATGTTATGCCATTAACATTATAGCTATCATGATTTTTGGAACCTAAATTTAAATATTCAGCAATAAAATAATACAACTTCTTACTACAATTTAAAATATAAACGAATAAATTTTGTAATATATATTAACAATAAATATTTATTCAATTCTATAATTGCATACCATCATGTATGATGTTCTGATGACGAACCACTTGATCAAATTTAGAGCTCAAGTTTGTATACACTAAAACAAAAAGGAGATCATATTATATTAATTTAAGTATATAATATGATAAAATAATTATATATTTCACAAAAAAATAGTATAATACCATTAGTAATATCTTGAAAAGGAATTACTCTGTCACCAAACTCATTCATATATTGATTGTTGGAAGCTATATCGTAATTTATAAGAAATAGTCTAAATTATTAAAGCAATTTATAGATTAAGAAATTAATAACTTCAAATATTACTGATATGAACTATATGGATTAAATAAAATGCATTATGTTTTTTCAATGCAATATCATTAAAATATTGGAATGTGAAAATTTTATAAAAATACACAAAAAAATACAATACAAAATAGTTACCTTTGTGAAAATTATTAGAACGCAAAACCTTCACAGATTGTTTTTCTTTCAACTTATTTTTCCTCTTCATTCTTGCTAAGCAACTTTGTAATCTCGAATCATCACTTGTGTTGGAGTAGTAGTTTTTTTCATCCATCTAACAACTAAAGTTTCTTAATATGTATTAAAACTCAAATAAACATCCATCTTAATATGATTATTTAATACGTCTCTATATCATATTGTGCCAAATAAATTGATGAAAATGTGAATTTCATCTTTGCTAAAAGAGAATATAGAGAGAGATTTATAACTAACATACAAATTTTTTTGAATTAATTATATTATCAGATTATCTAATAAATTTAATAAGAATATATAATTTAATAAAAAAAACTCATCATATATTTTTAATGACATTTTGGAGCTAATCAATTGAATTTATTTTTTCATAAAAACTAAAACATTTATAAATATATAAAAAAATGCAAGATGGAAATGTAATCAATATATCAGAACCAAATAAAACAATATTTCAACTCACTTTCAATTTCTTCTTAGTATCACAACTTAAGATAAAAAGTTAAAATTCCCTTGATTGTTGGAGAAATACCTGAGATCTAAGGAGAAAATACAAAAAGACGAAAGCACAAAAAGATGGTTTACAAATGAGATTGATGCACCAATTTACATGTCAATGAGTGCATGCAAAAAAGCCTTGGTCAAAGCTAATAAACACCTCTAGAGTAGGAATTTAAGTTAATCTTTCTTTTTTAAAATAAGTCTAATCTTTATATTTTAAATAATGCTATCATAACTTCATCAGACATCAAACCAGTAAGTCTATTGGTATGATGTCTTAATTAGGAACAGAATCCATCAGCACTTTTCTAACTCCTGCTTGAATACAATCAATAGTATGCAAGATATCCAACAAAAAGAGAATGCCTTTAACCATATACCACTCACCACCATACAAATGTAAAATAAAGAAACATGGATAGCAAGCTATGTATTAATAGATGAGCAGAAATTATGATGCAATGAAAGTTTTTCCAAAATTCAGCTAAAAACAATAGAACAATTGTAAAATTGAAAGCTTAGATTTCAAAAAAATTATACAAAAATAGATGCAGTATTAAGTACTACCTTACCAATTTATCATTTCAGTTTCAGCTAAGAATTACGAAACTATATAAAGCAAACCTTGAAAATAGAAGCCAATGCTTCGATAGCACCTAGCATCAAGTCTAGTACTCAAACTAACTTAGAAAAACACGGTTAGTAAATTAACACATTAAAGAGCAATCATGAGACATTGAAATATGACATACAATAAATATGATTTTACATTTTTTTGAATATTAAACAAACATTGTAATATAGCTATAATAATTTTACTTACAAAATATGTAATTAGCAAAATTTTAACTTCATACTCTTTTTTTTTTCTTCTTTAAAATTCAACTGTTGTGTTTTGATTGCAAAATATGACATACAGATATTAATTAACCTAATAATAAATGGAGTCATTTTGAATGAAGCTAAGAAATAGTAACAGAATTGAAGTAAAAATAGACCTGCCCTGGTCCAAAGCCTAAAAAAAGGCTTCAACATAATACATAAAATTGGTTGACATGTGGCAAGCAGGTATTGGTTAGAAAGAAGCATAAATATCCCCGAAAGCAGAAGGATTTTTCATCAATACAACAATTAATTAAGCAGAAGAAAAAAATTAATTAGTGTCTTTGAGTTAAAAGAAAAACAGAAGAAGAAGATGAACAATTCTCAGGATGCTAGCTACCAGGCTGGACAGGCCAAGGGCCAAGCTCAGGTTTTTGCTTCATTTAGTTTATTTTTTTTTAACATTTTTCATTTTATTTTCTTTAGAAATATCATAAACTATATTTATATATATGTAATATTCAGGAGAAAGGTAACCAGCTTATGGACAAGGCCAGCAATGCAGCTCAATCTGCCAAGGAATCATGCCAAGAGGTTGACTCTCTCTTTTTTTCTGAAAAGAAAATAGCATTTAATTAATTAAATGATTTTTTATTTTAACACATGAACATTGAAAATGAAAATGAAAATGCAGGTTGGGCAGCAAATCAAGGAAAAAGCACAGAATGCTACTGAAGCTGCGAAGGACAAAGTTGGAGCTAACAATTAATTGAAGATATTATGTTTTCTTTCATTTGCTTCTATTTTGTGCTCTCATAATGGGCCTTACTTCAACTTAAGAAAAGAATTAATTTTCGTTTTATTAATTTGTTGTATCCCAATTTTGAATTAACTAGTCTTAAACCAGGCAATGCCCAGATCTGTTTAATATTATTTAAAAATAAATAGAAAATTATATTTTAACTGATTTAAACATGAATTATTTATCATTTATTAGTGTTAATTATTTTGAATGTAATCTCTTTCTATGTTATTCATGGGGTTCAAAGTTTATTTATTTTAATTATAGTTATTCATGGTCAAACTATATAAAAAGTAGATTATATAGTATACGGTAATTAACTATAAATGAATAAATGAAAATTACAAATAAAATTATGCTCATGTTATAAACATGTAATATGATACATGATAAATGAGTGAAATTAATGATAATCACACAAGTTAATTATGTAACATATGCATTGAATGATTGGAGGTATAGATAAAAAATAAATGGTTGAATTGAATTATGCAACATAAGCATTAAATAATTGGATTTTTGGATGAAATGCAATTAGTTAATTAAACAAATTGCATGCTTAATAATAAAAAGTTTCAAGAAATTTTATACATATATATAGAAGAAATCCATTATATATTATTAAAAACTTCTTTGAAAACTACATTTTGGGTACAATTGTATATTTTATCTTCCTTGTCACAAATAAGAATCTTCAATCCTTGTTTGCTTGTAACTCTAGAAACTACAACATACATTTGATCATGGCTAAAAACTGGGCGAGGAAGATATAAACCAACATGTGAAAGAGATTGTCCTTGACTTTTATTTATTGTCATGGCGAAACAAACAACTAAAGGATATTGCCTTCGTTGGAATTTGAAAGGCAATCTAACATCTGACGGAGTCAAAGCAAGCCGTGGAATGAAAACCTTTTGACCAACATTGCAACCAGTAATTTTTTCAGCTTCAATCACATATTTCACCAATTGAGTTACCACTAACCGAGTACCGTTACATAGTCCAGAAGTCTGATCTATATTATGAAGCAATATCAAAAGTACACCAATCTTCAACTTGAGGTTATGGTACGACAAACCTGATGAATTTATAGTATTAAAGAATTCTGGAGTATAGATATCTAACAGTCCCAAATGGCCAGTACAGTACTAGAGGGGGGTGAATAGTACTGTAGGGAGAATAAAAATTTGCAGACTCTCTTAAAAAAAAAAACTTTTTATAGAAACACAAGTTTCTATTTCAAAAACAAGTTTTATAAAAAATTCGAAATTAATTACTATAATAAAACTTGTGAATATAAAATTGCTTTTGTAAAAAATAACTTTAAATACTAAAGCGATTAACTTAAACTGCAAGAAATTAAATATCATAAAATAATAAGAGAGTAGGGATAGAAGAATGTAGACGCCGAGTTTTGTCATAGTTCTACCCAACCGGTCTACGTTTAGTCCCCAAGCTAACCGCTTGAGATTAACACTAACGTTTCCTTCACGGGTAGGAAACAAGCCTATGTTACTTTTTGCGAGTTCAAGTAACAAACTCAATACTTTTGTAGGCTAAGTATCAAACCTCTACTGTTACTTTTTGGAGCTTAAGTAACAAACTTTACTGATGTTTTTCGAAACTTAAGCACCAAACTTTTACAGTCTTTGTTGATCTCACCACCAACAAAGTAAAACCCCATTCACACAACCTTGTGTGAAAATACAATTCCCGAATATTTGAATGAAACAATATTTTTCTTCTTCTCTTTGATCTCTTTGGCAATTTGGAAGACTTATGAGTTGAATGCTTAAAGTGTGAGAATTTCTTGATTTAAAAAAAAAAAAAAAAAAAAAAAACCCTTATGAACTCTTGAATTATTTTATTATTGAGTTTTTTGAAAGTACATAAATTATACATGTGCATGTTGTACATTTTGGCTTTCAATTTAGTGTTTAATATGAATGGAAAAAAAAAAAAAAAAAAGTAATAGACTCGGTCAAAACTGAATACTGAACCTAAAAATAGTATAAGATTTGGAATAAAAAGTAGACCTGGTTTCAAGGCAAGAAATGCTTCAATATAAGATATAAAAATTGGTTTGACAAGTGGCAGGCAAACATTGGTTCGAGAGAGGTATAAATATTCATGAAAGCAAAAGGTTTTTCCATCAATTAATATATAATTAAAAGTGTTTTTGAGTTAAAGAAAAAAGAAGAAAAAGATGAACAATTCTCAGGATGCTAGCTACCACGCTGGACAGGCCAAGGGCCAAGCTCAGGTTTTATTCGTTTTTTAATTTTTTTTTTTAACATTTTTCATTTTATTTTATTTTATTTTATTTTTATAGAAATATAGTAATTGTATATATGTAATTTTTCAGGAGAAAGGTAACCAGCTTATGGACAAGGCCAGCAATGCAGCCCAATCTGCCAAGGAATCATGCCAAGAGGTTCAATTTTTTTATTTTAAATCTGAAAAGAAAATGGCATTTATGGTTTTTTTTTTTTTTTTTTTTTTTGACTTAGAAAGAAAATAAGTTAATGGAAAATGTTTTCCTAGTCTAAAGAAAATTTTTAAGAAATAAGAGAAAATAATTTCTCATTTTACAAAAGAGAAGTTATTTTCGAGAGAGAGAAAACACATTTTATGTCCTTACTATATATATGTTACCACCATATCTTTATCTTATAAATTTTCATATTACATACCAAACAAAAGAAAGTATTTGATAAGAAAATTATTTTCCATGAAATAAATAGAGACTTGATTAAATGATTTTTTAAAAATGCAGGCTGGGCAGCAAATGAAGGAAAAGGCACAGAATGCTACTGAAGCTGCAAAGGACAAAGTTGGAGCCAACAATTAATTGAAGATATTATGTTTTCTTTCATTTGCTTTCTATAGTTTTATTTTTATGCACTCATAATGAGTTTTCCTTCAAATTAAGAAGATAAATTAATTTTCTCTTCTTTTTTGTTAATTTTTTGTATCCCAATTTTGACTTAGTGAAATAATCCTTGCCTTTACTCCAAATCCTATTATCTATTATCTATATACTATATGTGAAAAGTTAGCATCTTATTGTTTAGATTCATCATATTTAAGAAAAGAAAAAAGAAAAAAGAAAAAAAAAAAAAAATGGAAGGAAGGAAGAATGTCCAAAAATAAAAAATAAAAAAAAAAGGAAAAAAAGGTAACACACTTACAATTCTTTAATTATTCCTTTAGTGGTTTTAACTTAAGAGTTTGTGTTCTTGCATTTACGCTTAATATATTTTAGATAACTAAAGATGTCATAATATGTTAAATTGAAATGTTTAGTAGTTACTTATATTGTCTCCATCCCAGAAAAAGATAATTTGATTTCAGCCTTTTTGTGATAAAATATATATATATATATATATATATATATATATATATATATATATATATATAATTAATAGAGTTGAATAACACATTTTTATACATAACTTTATTTATATATCCGTTCTTAAACTTGATATTATTGATTAATGCATGTATATTTCTAAATAAAAATTAATATATATTTTATATTTATTATGAATACTAAAAGTATATTAAATAGGGGTACATTGAGAAATTGAAAATATAACTATGATCTAGAAAAAGAAACTAGACTACAATTTGGAACACACCAAAAAAATCATATAAACTATCTTTTTGGGATAGAGATATCATTTTTAAAAGGATATTTACCTCGTAAGAGTAATTTTTTATTATCAAAACTATGAGGGATCAATTACATTTTATAGATACATTTTAGTATAGTTCACCAAAAATTCATTTATTTAGATAGATATCGTGTTGTATATTTTGCATCAAAGTTAGGGTATCTTAGCCATTCAGGGATAAATAGACGTGTCACAAGTTCCATACAAATTGCTTCTCAATACAATTTCTTTCAAATTGATTAAAATTTCATGTATTGATTCTTGAATACCTATTATAGTAGAAAATTCATGTGACATTTTCTCATAGACACATTACTCCTTCATTAAATAATGTGAAATTTCTAAAAAAAAATAAATTGTGTTATTTTTTTTTTTTTGTCTATTTTACATTATGACATTATAATGAAAAAATATGGTTAACAATCAAGGAATAAATTGGAATTAGGGGTCTAATGATAATTACAGAAAAAAAGTTTCAATGAATTAATAAAGTTGACTTCACTAGTAAGGCTCTCAAATTAATTAAACTAAATTTCATGCTTGATTTCTAGTAAATGAAAATAATAATAATAATAATAATAATAATAATAATAATAATAATTGAGAGACACAGCCTAGAAGATATAATTAGTCTCAGACTGATTTGATACTTAAATAATAAAAAAAATTATTATATACTTTTAATTAATAAAAAAGAAGAAAAAATAAGAAATATTTGGAATTTTGGAAAAGGAAATTGCTTCCAAAGCAATATTTCATCAATAATACTACATGTAAGAAATGGTTATTTTTATTCATATTTCTTCTTCTTCTTCCTTTTATTTTTTTTTTTGACAAAGTTTGGAGAGATTAATAAGTTTCGAACCTAATACCCGATGGATTGGTATATATATTTCTTCTCATATTAAAATAAAGTACAATGTAAAAAAACACATCTAAATTTACAACTACATAAACGTAATATTCTTTTTATTGTAAAAGTGACAATGTGTTTTACAAAAAAAAAACAAAAAAAAAAGAATAATTTTGTTATATTTTGGTGACATGACATTAACATCTCATTTACTCAATATGTCGTATTAACAACATGTCACAGTTATAAACCAACAGTTCAACATGTTATATTAATAAATACTAACATAACTAGTTGAATTTCTTATTTTTGCTAACATTATTGAATAAATTATTAATTTACAATGAAAAACAAAACATTGTTTTACTCACAAATATGTAGAACTCCATATTTCTTTTTCTTTTTCCCAAAAAAAAAAAAGAAGGTACAACTAATTATTTAGAAACAGGAAATATTAAGACATAGTTTTTTGGTTAAGTCCATATTGGGCTTCTAATTTAGATGGGCCCAAGGAGATCATGTTTGCCCAACCCATTGAGAAACAGTTGGATTTTGGGTTTTAGAATTTTAGTTGCTTACCCTAAAAAAAAAACAAAACATAGTTGCTTACTTTTAAGTTTCTTTATATGGTCGCAGATTTCTTCCCTCCGCTTATGGTAAATCAATAAGTCATGACCCAAATGAGTAAATTTTAGATATGTCACGGCAAATAACTTATTTCAATATATTTAAATTACTGAATTACGGTTAATGATGACAACATATTAAGCTTTACATATATCGCTATGAAAATTTTTAGAATACTAATGTATTTTGGTACTCCTCAAAAATACATTGGCAAAAAAGTTGATGCATATCCTTTTAGGATATAATAACAAAAAAAATCTCATTTATAATTAGAGGAGGCGTATGTATTCCTGCAGTAGTGGTAAAATTTCTCATGTTGCTATATAATTGAAACAATATTTAACAAAGCATTTATTTGATATATATATATATATATATATATATATATATATATATATATATATATATAATGCGTATTTTTATTATTATTTAGTAACACACTTCTAAATCATCAGTGATATTGAATATGGAGCATGTCAAGAATAATACTTATGCGTACGTACTATGTTTAGCTATTATATGTAATACGTGATATGCATGCAAAATATTATGATAGATAATATTTTACGTACGTAATTAATTACTTATTCGAAATATTTTATATATATATATATATATATATATATATATATATATATATATTAGGTTTCATACGGAAATTCAGTTTAAAAAAAAAAGGCTTTATAAGGAAATTAAAAAAATTGAAAAATGATTGAAAAAAATAAATTAGGGGAAACCATCATTACAATTACACCTCAGTAATAGGAAGGCTTTATATATACCATATAGCCGCCTCAACAAATAATATCAATGTGCATTTAGAGAGAAAGAGATAGGTAAGGAGAGATTGTTAGGAATATATTATAGAGGGACCACTTAATGTATATATTTTCCACTATTGGGGTTTTGTGTAATTATCCCCCACCTCATGTATATATATAAACCAATTATTCAGCAATACAATTCAAGGGATTTCCCAAATCTATTAGGGTATCAGAGCTAAAATAGGAAAACCCTAAAACAAGAAAAGAAAAGAAAGAAAAGAAGAGAGCAGCCGAAACCCTAAAGAAAGAAAGGATACAGCAGCCGTCCATCAAGAAAGAAGACAGCAGCCAACCGTCGATCAGTAGCAGCCATGTCCACCGGCGAGAACCTCCACTCCGACGCCTCTGACGCCATCAATGGCACCAATGACCACCACGTGATCCAGCCCCTTCCTCTCTCCCTTCCCAACGTCTCCACTCAAATGGTTATCAAACTCACATCAACCAATTTCTTGTTGTGGAAAACCCAATTGTTACCTATGATTAGGGGTTGTGGTCTTGAAGGGCACCTAGATGGGTCGGAACCCATCCCACCGATGACGCTACCGGATGGCTCAAAAAATCCAGCCTTTGTCACATGGGAGCAAAGAGATCAACAGATACTTTCTTGGATAGTTAACTCTCTCTCTGAATCTTTGGTTCATCAAGTTGTTGGAATTAATTCTGCTACAGTAGCTTGGAATAGATTAAATGCAGTGTATGCTTCGGGTTCCCGCGCCCAAATAAGAGAATTGAGGCATCGTTTACATAGTTTAAAACAAGGGAATGAATCTATTGATGAGTATATGAAAAAGGCTAATCAATTTGGGACCAATTAATGTCCTTGGGTTATGAAGGGAGGATGATTGTTGAATTTATTTTGGATGGGTTAGATGATATTTTTCATGAGTTTTGTCGTTGTCTTGAGATTCGTATGGATGAAATTGGGTATGATGATTTGTATGGTTTGTTACTTACCGAGGAGAGAAATTTAAATCGCCATGTGAACCGAGAAACCTCCCTTCCTGCCGTTAATGTTACTGTCAAACAGCAGCAGTCCAGACATGGATTAAGTCCGTTTTCCAGCCCCGGGCGAGGGCGTGGTGGTGGCCGAGGTAGAGGCCGTGGTAGGCAGCCCCATCACCATAATAATTTTCAGCAATTTGGGCATTATCCGGGTAATTTTCAGTAGCAGTCCCGTGGGGGACAGCATTGGCAATGAAATAATAATTTTCAGCAGTGGAATCAAAACCAAAGCACCTCCGCCACAGTAGATGTATCTACGGTTGTGTGTCATAATTGCAAAAGGAATGGTCACTATGAGAGGCAATGTCCGTCTCCAAGACAAAATCAGCAGCCCCACCATTTTCCCCAAGCCAATAACACCACCCTTACCCATCATTCATACCAACCTTGGATCATGGACACGGGTTCCACACACCACCTCACTTCGGATATGGGGAACCTCGCTCTACACTCCGATTACACCGGGCCTGAAGAAGTGGTTTTAGGTAATGGTGCCAAACTCCCTATTCTTCATGTTGGTCATTCTTTTCTTTCCAATTCTGATTGCTCTTTAAAATTATCTAATGTTCTTCATGTTCCTAGCTTTAACACTAACCTTGTTTCTGTCTCTACCTTGACTAATCAGAATGATGTTTCTGTTGAGTTTTTTAACAAGTTTTTTGTGGTGAAGGACCTGAAGTCCAAGAAGGTTCTTTTCAGAGGGCCGAATAAGCAAGGATTATACACTATGCTGCTTCCTTCCTCTCCTCCAGCAAGTGTTCATGTCACGTCATTGTCCACGTGGCATGCCCGGTTGGGTCATGTGGCACTCCCCATATCAAGAAAATCATTAGTCAGCATAGTTTATCTGCTCCGAATAAATTTAATAAATTTTGTTGCTCTAGTTGTGTTTTAAGTAAGAGACATAGACTGCCTTTTGTTGAATCTACTTTTTAGGCCAAAGGGCCTCTTGAATTGGTTTTTTCTGACTTATGGGGTCCGTCCCCAATTTTATCCTATGATAATTTTTCATATTATATTTTGTTCTATGATCATTACAGCAAGTTCTGTTGGATCTATTTTCTCAAGTATAAATCTGAAGCTTTGTCTGCTTTTATTAAGTTCCATACTCTTGCTGAAAAATAATTTAATTGTTCTATTAAGTCCATTCAGTCTGATTGGGGTGGCAAATTTCAGCCTATTTCCCGTTATTTGTCATCCCATGGTATTATTCATCGGGTCTCGTGTCCTCACACCCCACAACAAAATGGGTGTGCGGAGAGGAAACACCGCCATATTGTTGAGACTGGTTTGGCTCTGCTTGCTCATTTTGGCTTGGATAAAAAATTTTGGACCAATGCTTTTGATAATGCTGTTTATTTGATTAATCGAATGCCTACACCACTGTTGAACTATATCTCTCCTTTTAAGTATCTCATGCATGCTGCCCCAAATTATAATTTTTTGCGTATATTTGGTTGCTTGTGTTATCCGTGGCTTCGTCCTTATAATTCTAACAAACTTGATTTTCGGTCTCGTCCTTGTGTCTTCATTGGCTACAATTACCTTCATAAAGGTTACCGTTGCCTTGACCCTTCTTCTGGAAAAATCTTTATCTCACGCCATGTAATTTTTGATGAACAGGTGTTTCTATCCAGAGCTCACCCGTGTCTCGGCCCCTCTTCCACCCGCCAGCACCTCAGTCACTTACCCACTGTTCCTACTACCCACCACATGCCCAGCACCCACAACACGCCCTACCACCTACCGCCACCTTTAGCCCCCAACCGACCTCTCCACTCTCTCACAGCCCGCCATCCCAACCCGCCCAGCGCCCTCCTAACCGGTCGCCGGCCCACCGTCCCCACCCCCCTCTCCGCCCTCGCCAACCGCCACAGCCCCCTTACCCTCCTCACTGGTAGCTTCCACCTCCCTTCCACCCAATCCGCTACCTGCTCCCACCTCTTCCCCGGGCCTGCCTCTCATAGTTGATTTGTCTCGGTTTGCAACCCGTGACCATAAGCCAGCCCCAGCTCCTGTTTCGCCTCCCCGGCGTATGATTACAAGGTCTTTAACAGGGTCCTCTCGCCCTAGGATTTTGCACACAAAAGTCGTTGCTTCAGACCCTACCTCTTATTCTGCTGCAGTCAGGCAATGGAGGAAGAATATAATGCCCTTCTCACTAATGGCACTTGGGAATTGGTGCCTGCTCCTCCGAAGGCAAAAATTATTGGCTGTAAATGGGTGTTTAAGACTAAAAGAAAACCAGATGGGTCACTTGACAAGTATAAAGCATGGCTTGTTGCTAAAGGGTACCATCAGTGCCCTGGCATGGATTTCACTGATACCTTCAGCCCGGTAGTCAAACCCACCACTATACAGGTCCTCTTGTCCTTGGCAGTCACTTACTCCTGGCAAGTTCTCCACCTTGACATGTCTAATGCTTTCTTACATGGGGACTTGGAAGAGCGTGTGTTCATGACTCAGCCTCCTGGCTTTATTGATCCGGTCCATCCCACTCATGTGTGCTCCCTCAAGAAGTCGTTGTATGGGTTGAAATAGTCCCCGCGTATGTGGCACAAACGCCTCACTTCTGCTTTGATTGGGTTTGGTTTTTGCTTTTCAAAGGCGGATGTCTCTCTTTATATGCTTCGTATGGGTAAAGTTCTGATTTTTTTGTCTCATTTATATGGATGATTTGCTTCTATTGGGTAATGATTCAGTTCAGTTATCACGGCTGGTCCAGTATCTACAAACACAATTTGCCATCAATAATCTTGGCAGGGTACATTATTTTCTTGGTCTGGAAACTACCTGGCATAGTGGTTCTCTATTTATTAATCAGCATAAATATGTTCAGGATTTACTCAAGCGGGCTCAAATGGACTCTTGTAAGCCGTTGGCCACCCCTGCCTCTGCAACCTCCTCCTTGTCAGCTGCAGGGGGTGAGCCTCTTTCTGATGGGACTTTGTATCGGAGTATAGTGGGTGGCTTGCAATATTTGACTATTACTCGGCCTAACATCACCTTTGCAGTTCACAAGGTTGCTCAGTTTATACATGCACCTACAGATTTTCATTGGCAAGCAGTAAAACATATCCTCAGATATCTTCAGGCCACATCTACCTACGGTTTGCACTATAAACTGTCCTCTAATATTGTTCTGTAGGGATTTTCTGACTCTGATTGGGGTGGTGATCTAGACGATCGACGGTCTACTACTGGCTTTGCGATCTTTTTGGGTGATAATCTGATTTCATGGGTCTCTCAGAAATAACGGACAGTTTCTGGGTCTTCTACAGAGGCAGAGTATCGTGCCCTTGCTACCACTACTTCTGAGCTGTCTTGGTTGGTTATGCTCCTCCGTGATATTGGTCTTCCACTGTCCACTGCTCCCACTCTCTGGTGTGATAATCTTAGTGCCACATATCTGACTGCTAATCCAATTTTTCATTCCCACACAAAGTACCTGGAGATCGATTTTCACTTTGTGCGGGGAACGGGTGGCCAATTGGTCTCTTTTTGTTTGATATCTCCCCACAGATGCTCAGCTTGCCGACGGCCTCACTAAACCCTTGGCTAAGATACAATTTCGGTCTCTTCGGGACAAGTTGAGCATTGTCGCCTCTCCATGCTCAACTTGAGGGGGTGTGTTAGGAATATATTATAGAGAGACCACTTAATGTAAATATTTTCCACTATTGGGGTTTTGTGTAATTATCCCCCACCTCATGTATATACATAAACCAATTATTCAGCAATACAATTCAAGGGATTTCCCAAATCTATTAGAGATGGCTTCAATTACAGCTCTCAACGAAGAAATGGAAAGATCCTATCAAAATGATGAAGAAAGGTATTGGATTTTAATCTTCCTATTGGTTTTCAATATAAATCAAAAGAACCCTGGATTTGATTATAAGTGTGATGATCATTTCACACTAATCAGAATATATACAGATCTAGATCTAGCTTGGATAAGAAAAGGAAAAAAAGAAGTTATCAGTTTGTTAATGATTTGAATCCATATGTAGATGTGACTTTCTGTCAAAGATTGCAAAGCGTTGCCAGGTGAAGAAGAATGGTAACTAATTCTTGCTGCACATTTTTAATAGTTGAGTTTTGTTCTAATTAGGCACAAAAGAATGGTAAACTAAACATATATGGTTTGATTTGCTTTAAGGTTGCTAAGAAGATTCAGGATATGGTCGGAGTTAAAAAAAACTCGTATACTTGGAGTCTGATTATCCCCCGAATGGAGGCAGTTGAGATTGAAGATGACCACAAAAGAATGGCATTGGCATTTGAGGTCTTGAACGAAAGCTGCTTCATGACCAACACTGGAATCAATGTCTTAGAAAGTGTGGTTAACAACAGAGGGTAAGAATCGAATTTTGATCAGTATTGTTAAAAAAAATCAAGAAATGCTTATTTGACACCTAAAAATTTCTATGTTTGCAGATCAAATTTAGAAACTTCAACGGCTTTTATACTTTGATAGTTGATTAAAAAATCTGCTGCAACGTTAAGATATGTGATATGTGTTATATGAATATGCAACTTGGGTATTTGGCTATAATTGTTGAGAATAGTTACGCAACTATATTGTTTAAATTATATTAATATGCTAGTTAAGGGAAATCTCCTAGAATACGAAAGAGTAAAAAAAAAAAAATGCTTTCGTTGTTGTGGAATAAGAAGCTATGGTATCTTAACTTATATAGTTAATGCTGTCGCAGGATGCATGATAACGAGGTCGCAGAAATGCCTTACATTGCCACTCGAAATAAGTAGAGGCTCAAAGGCATGTCGAGAATGATCTTCCAAGCAATTACATATGTAAGCAGTGGCCACATGTCAACAACTTCTCCTCGATCGAGAGCTTGGATCACCAAATCAGTTCATTGCTTGATTCCATTATTCACAATATCCTCTCATTTTTTCCCTCAACCAAACAACCTCTCCATACAAGTCTATGTGTCTCATAATGATTTTAGATATGGATTTAATACAAGTGACTAGATCCAAACAAAAGCAATATTTAATTCATTGGATTGGATTGTTAGGAATGACAATTGGGATCGTCTTTCTATGATTTCTTACCATAGTATATGATATAAATATAACAAAAATGATAATTATGCAAATCATATTGTACTTATTTATCAATCATGTTGTTTTTATCTTGCCCGTATTAAGCTGTTTCTAACTTCACATCGTTATTACTGCTACCTATTTTAACCTTCATTTAGTAATTTCTGTGTGGATTATTTATTTTCCATGGGATTATTGATCTACTATAACCGCAAACAACCGAAGACAATGTTTGTCATCTTACATGGCATTTGAAAAAAAAATATATTTTTTATCATTTAAAAAAATGTTTGAAGAATAAAAAAAAAAAAAAACTTAATTGACATCGATTAAAAAATTAGTAAATAATCAATCAGTCGTAAATATAAAAGGTAAATCAGTGTGCAAATAGTAATTATTGCTCAAAAGAATTGAGAAATTATTTATACGAAATCTAATTTCTACAAATTAGTGCTTATATATGCTTTAATCCACAATTAATTAGAAATGGCTTTCATCTAATTATATTGTCCTCTAACTAAATCAAGTGTTAGCCAAGATTACTCCTAAAATTAATTCACAATAACAATAAACTGATTAGTACCTGTATGGGTTGTGGTTTCAAGTTTGCAAATAAAACTACAATAAAGGGAGCTATATTATCTATAGAGCAAACAAAGACAGACTTCCCATTTGGATGTGGTATGAATCATTACATTCTTGAAAGCAAAGATTACCAAAAATGGTTTTCTTCAAGATTCAGATAGACTGATACACTACTTTCACTGACAAAATAAAATGGTATAGCGACGAAAAAATACGAGGTCATGAAAACTACAAAATGGGCGACGAAATAGTAAAATTTGCTCAACAAAATGACATTTGCATAAGAGGCCACAACAATTTCTAAGATGATCCTAGGTATCAACCGGATTGGGTGAAAAATCTTTTGCCTAACGAACTATGGGAAGTTGCATCAAAATGAATCGATTCGATGGCTTCGAGATTTTCATGGAAGCTAATTGCTTGGGGTGTTATATTACTTCTAATAACTTAAGAGTAGGAAATATTAAGACGTAGATTTTTGGATAAGTACATATTGTAATCGGAATTAAGATGACATAATTTTTGGTTTAAGATGTCCATTCAATTTAGTGGATCCAAAAAATAATCACATCCTTTCAAATGGGAATCTATGGAGGATTTGGTGCAAAACGAAGATCTGAATTTTATTTATGAGAAATGTACAAGTCCATTTAAGTAAATTTGTAATAGACTATTTCCAATTGAACTTATTTAGATGACATGTGGTCTTTCATATGTATAACACATGAATAACCCATTGAAAATCTCTTGAGCTTAATTGGATTTTCTAATTTTTAATATGCAGATGGCTATTTTTTAATATGTATTGCATTTTTGTTATTTCCTATCTAGTTGTTTAATAGTATTTCTTTCTTAGTTAGCTTATGATTTATTTCCTATTTAGATATTATTTTTTCTTATTTAGTTTTATTTCTATCCTAGTTAGCAAAGAGATTACTTTCTTATAAAATTTTATTTCAATATATTTGAATTACTGAAATAGTGTTAATGATGACACAATATTAACCTTTACATATGTTGCTATATAATTACAATAATATTCAACAAAGTATTTATTGCTATTAACGAAAAAAATCTAATGAGCATTTTTTTTAATTTAATATCGCACCTTTTTTTGTTGATCGCACTTTTTGTTATTAGCTAAATTATTAGTGTTATTGATACAGAGTATAACAAGTGTAATACTTACGTATACGTACCATTGTTTAGATATTGCATATTCTAGACGTAATATGCATGTGAAAGATTACTATAGATAATAATTTACATACTTATTCAAGAAATAAATTTTAACTTTTGAAATAGTTTCCAAATATACTAATATACATATATGCTGGAAATGGCTAAGGTCTTATAAGGAAATTCAGTAAGAAAAAAGTTTTATAAGGAAATTTAAAAAATTGAAAAATAGAGAAAGCTCTAGGTTGGAAATACTACTCAGATACTAGGAAGGCACTATATTTACCACCTTATCAAACCCTTGACGGCCGCCACAAACAAATTTCAATCTGCATTTACAGAGAGAGAGAGAGAGAGAGAGAGAGATGGCCAACGAGGGATGGCTTCAGTTACAACTCTCGGCCAAGAAGAGGAAAGAACCTGCCTATTCTTTAAAAATGGTGCATAAAGGTAATTGAATTTTAATCTTCCTCTTGGTTTTTAAAATAAATCAAAAGAAAACTGAATGGATCGATCTAGAATTGATTATAAGTATGATGATCATTTTAAACTGATTTTGTGATTGATAAATCTGAATATATAGATCTAGATCTAGGGTTTAGGATGGTAATTAACTTATCAGTTTCTTGATGATTTGAATTTAATTTTGTTAAAAATCCATGTGCAGATGTGAGTTTTTGTCAAAGATTGCAGAACGTTGCCGGCGAAAAATCTCTAATAAAGGTAAGTTGAGATTTAGAATAACTGATTCTTGCTGCTCATTTATGATATCGATCTGAGTTTTGTTCTAACTAAGCACACAAGACTAGTAAACTAACCTTAGAGGGTTTTGCTTAATTAAGGTTGCTGAGAAGATTCGGAGTCTGATCCGCCTATTGGAGGCTGTTGAGATCGAAGATGACCATGAAAGATGGCATTTGAGGTCTTAAACGAAAGCTTCATGACTGACATTGACAATTATACTGGAATTGATGTCTTAGAAAGTGCGGTCAACAATGGAGGGTAAGAATCAAAATTTGATCAGTTTGGTAAAAAAGAAATGCTTAATTATTTGGCACCTCATCATTTTTTTATCTATGCAGATCAACTTTTGAAAGAAAGAACTTCAATGGCTTTTATAATCTGATATTGGAAAAAAATGATGCAATCATTTCTTCTGCAACTTTAAGGTATGAAATGTGTTATGTGCACATACAACTTGGGTATTTGGTGTGGTTAATTGTTGAGAATAATTATGCCTATATATTGTTAAATTAAATTAATATGCTAGTTAAGTGAAATCTCCTAAAATTCGAAAGTTAAAAAAAAAAAAAATGCTTTCGTTGCTGTGGAATGGGAAGTCTTCGTATCTAAACTCATGTAGTTCATGCTTTTGCAGAATCCACGATAATGAGGTCGCAGAATGCCTTAGATCGCTATTAAAAATAAGTACAGGCTGAAAGGCATGTCGAGGATGATGTTCAGAGATTTTAGATCGATCTCCTGCACTCTCCGTTCTTTAAATAGTTCAAAACTCTTTTCAACTTCACACAATGGGGAGTAGAGCTTGAAACTCGATGCATCGACCAATGGCCTCACCAGGTGTAAAGTCGGTTGTCCAAATCAAAGGATCATTATCATCCAATAATGATAGGAGATAGTAGTTGTATTATAATTGTAATTGTATTTGTGATTGTATTTGTATTTGTGTAGGAGTCCTAGGAGTTATATGTATATTTTACAGCTGTGTATTGGGGTATAAATACTCACTCAATAATCAATGAAATTCAGGGTTTCCACAATTCCTATATGGTATCAGAGCAGGTCGGCCTCCTCCCTCAATAACCCTAAACGTTTTTCTTCTCTCAAAAAAGAAAAAAAAAAACAAAAACAAAACAAAAAACAAAAAGGAAAATCATCACAGCTGATTATTCTCAGCCGTCGCTCACCATGTCCACCGTTCCAGCTGTATCTTCCGGCGTCCTAACCGTGGTTGACTCCTTGGCAAATCCAATCTTGCCGCCGCTGCCCTTTCTTGCCACCCAAACACCGGCAAAACTCAATAGCTCCAACTTTCTATTGTGGAAAACGCAGATGCTACCGATGATTCGAGGCAGCGGCCTTGACGGACACTTGGATGGATCAGATGCAGCCCCGATAGAATTTCTTGATGATGGAACTCGAAACCCAGCATTCACGGTCTGGTTGAGAAGAGACCAGCAGGTATTATCTTAGTTATTAAACTCAATTTCAGAATCTTTATTACCTCAATTTGTGGGAGTTACCTCTGCTAAAGTTGCTTGGGATAAACTAAATATTTCATATGCTTATGGGTCTATATCACATATTAGAGAATTACGTAGTAGGTCACATAATCTGAAACAAGGAAACAATGACATAGTTGTTTATTTAATTTGGGCAAAGTCTTTTTTTGATTCAGTTAAAGAAGATGATTTAATAGAAGCGGTTATTAATTGTTTGCATGCGAATTTTGATGCGTTTGTTAGAACCTTTGAGGTACGAATGGATGATGTGACATTTGATTACTTGTATGGCATGTTATTAACTGAGGAGAGGAAAGTTAATCGACGTGTGAGAAAGAGAACAATCAGTCCCATCCGCACATGTGACGGTGAGGCAGCAATCCAATGCGCCAGGGTATGGTTCAGGTATGAATTCTGGCTCGTATAGCGCCGGTAAGGGGCGCGGTAATGGCCGTGGAGGCCGAGGAAGGTAGCAGTTTCATCAGACAGGAAGAGGTGGTAATTCCTATCAAAATAATTCTTTTCAGCAAGGTAACTCAATTATGGCAGCAGGTTTTGATGTAACTTCAGTAGTGTGTCACAACTATAGAGGATCGGGTCACTATGCGCGTCAATGCCCATTCGTGAAACTTAACCCCCAACACCAACGTAACCCTCAATCCAATCATACAACATTATCAACCCAACTTTCCCAACCGTGGATCATGGACACCGGGGCAACCCATCATCTGACTTCTGACATGGGAAATCTTGCACTTCATTTAGACTATACTGGGCCGGAAGAAGTTGTTTTAGGTAACGGTTCCAAACTCTCTATTTCCCATACTGGTCATTCTTTATTTCCTGTTGCTGGTGGGTCTCTAAATTTGTTAAATATTCTTCATGTTCCTGGGTCTAATTCTAATTTAATTTATGTTTCTGCTCTCACTAACCATAATGATGTTTCTGTGGAATTTTTTAATGATTGTTTTGTGGTGAAGGACCTGAAATCCAGGAAAGTTCTCTACCAAGGTCCGAATAAAGGGGGTCTTTATACAGTACCAAGCATCGCAGCATCTCCAATTCGGGTTCATGTTACGTCTCTTTCAAAGTGGCATGAACTTTTGCGTCATTCGTCGCTACCAGTTGTTCGGAAGATAATTAGTCAGAATAATCTTTTAGTTTCCAATATAATTGAGTCAGTTTGTTGTCCAAGTTGTGCAGTGAGTAAAAGCCATAAACTTCCTTTTGTTATGTCCAATTTTAAGGCCACTCAGCCCTTGGAACTTGTTTGCTCCGACTTATGGGGTCCTGCTCCAGTGCGATCTTATGACAATTTTTCATATTATGTGTTATTTTATGATCATTAAAACAAATTTTCTTGGATTTATTTCTTGAAATATAAATCTGATGCCTTACCTGCATTTATTAAATTTCGAACCTTGATGGAAAAACAATTTGACTGTTCTATTAAATTTTTCCAATCCGATTAGGGGGGAGAATACCAATCTATTTCCTCATATCTATCTCAGCATGGCATCCAACACCGGGTTTCCTGTCCGTACACTCCTGAACAAAACGGGTGGGTAGAAAGGAAACACAGCCACATTGTAGAAACAGGTTTGGCATTATTGGCTCTTTCTAAACTCAATAAATCTTTCTGGACTCATGCTTTTGACACTACTATGTATTTAATCAATCGAATGCCTACCAAGTTGCTTGATTATTCCTCTCCATATAAGACCTTATGACATTCTCCACCTGATTACAATTTTCTTCGTGCATTCGGTTGTTTGTGTTATCCGTGGCTTTGCCCGTACTCTGAGTCGAAACTTGATTTTCATTTCCGTCCTTGTATTTTTGTTGGTTATAGTCACTTACACAAAGGTTATCATTGCCTCGATATTTCTTCTGGCAAAGTATTTGTCTCACGCCATGTTATTTTTGATGAGCAGGTTTTCCCGTATCCGGAGTTGTCTCGATCCTGTGATCCACAAGCAACAACATCAAACACTAATCCCATCATACATTTCCCTATTCATCTCTCAGTAAGGTGTGGTTCGGGGATGAGCCAGGCAGAAGTTGGTGGGCCAAAGGAGTGGCGCCGGGGTGGATGGCCTGAGCAACGAGCGGCCCAATGAGGGGTGGCGCCGAGGCAGAGAAACCTAAGCAAAGAGCGGCCCATTGACGAGTGGCACTGGGGTAGAGAAACCTGAGCAAGGAGCAGCCCTGAAGGATGTCGATGGGGGTAGGAATGAACCGAATCTATACCGGAAAGAGAGGGTTTCGAGACTGTGCTTACCAAGTCAGACATGTCTGGGTGTAAACTGCTGAACACCCCAGCTTGTGTTTCCACCAAATTATCGGCCTCAAGGGATTGTTAGTGGATGGGAACATGTATCGGAGTATAGTCGTGGGTCTTCAGTATTTGACTATTACACGGCCGGACATTGCGTTTGCTGTCCATAGGGTTGCTCAGTTCATGCATGCGCCCACTGATGTACACTGGCTAGCTGTCAAACGCATTCTGCGTTACCTCCAGGCCTCTTCTTCTCATGGTTTGGTGTTTCGACCTAGTTCTTGTTCTCACTTACATGGGGTATTCTGATTCTAATTGGGGTGGAGATTCAGATGATCATCGGTCCACCACGGGGTTTGCTATCTTTCTTGGATCCAATCTAATTTCTTGGGTGTCTAGGAAGCAGTGTACAGTTTCCCGTTCATCTACGGAGGCCGAGTATCGTACCTTGGCCACCACAACATCTAAGCTTTCTTGGATTACTATGCTTCTCTGTGACATTGGGTTCCCATTGTCTGTGGCCCCTACCCTTTGGTGTGATAACTTGAGTGCAACATACTTGATTGTGAACCCTATTTTTCATTCTCGTACGAAGCATCTAGAGATTGATTTTCACTTTGTTCGTGAGAAGGTAGCGGCCAAGTCTCTTTTTGTTCGTTATTTGCCCACCGATTGCCAGATTACCGATTCTCTTACCAAGGCTCTTCCCAAGGCCTGATTTCTTTTTCTGCGAGACAAGTTGAGTATTTGTTCCCCCCCTACTCAACTTGAGAGGGTGTGATAAGAGATAGGAGTTGTATTATAATTGTAATTGTATTTGTGATTGTATTTGTATAGAAGTCCTAGGAGTTATATGTATATTTTACAGCTGTGTATTGGGGTATAAATACTCACTCAATAATCAATGAAATTTAGGGTTTCCACAATTCCTACAAATAATTCAGAAAGTGTGTTGTAATTTATAAGCTTTTGTTTCATCTCATTATCAATGGGAGAAAACAAATACTTCCTTTGCAACAGATCAACAACATCTCCTTGAGTACTTTGATGACCAAATAAGTTCTTTGCTTGATTCCATTTTTCCCTATATCCTCTCAATTTTGCCCTCAATCAAATAGATGATACCATCCAAAGAGAAACATTACCAATTGTGTTGTTGTTTGAGTTGCTTGTGACTTCACATCATTATGCTTGTTGTCTAATGTGATATTCATTCAGCAATGACTATTTGAATTAATGTGTATTTCTCTATGTAGATTATTTCTTTTCCATGGAAATTATTGATTGACTATAATCTAACAATCCAAGAGAATATTTATTTATATTACATGGAATTCAAAAAAAAATTATTTTAGAATTTAATAAACAACATTTGAAGATTAAAAAAAAACTTTTAAGCTCTGTTAAGAAAGTAGTAAATGATCAGTTGTAAATAATATTTTAATAAGTATATTTTTATAGGATTTATGGTAGAATGAAATCATAAAAGGTAAAACCATGTGCAAATAGTAACTAGCGCTTAAATGAGAACTAATTTATATGAAATTTGGTGTCCTTAAATGGAACATTTATGGCTCTTATAATCATGGTTTCTGCTTTATATGGTATCAAAGCTATTTTTAAAACTGAAATCACTATCTTTTTTAGCATATCTGATGGTCCTAGGCGTAGTAGTAAAACTAAACCTAGAAACGCACAACTAAGGCAGTGTACCTATCGTTGACAAGTAATAATTCTGGTTGGTCCAGGTATCGATCCCACAGAGAAAAGAATATTCTGCAAACACTAAACTACTCGGGTTCCTTGCGTGTCCTAGGCGGAACGTAGTTTGGGTTGATTATGTTAACAACTAAACTATCCTACTCCTAGTTGATCTATTCCAGCTTACTTTGCACTTGAGTTTTGTGTTATCAATTGGCGGTTTACCGACCTATGAATGCTAATGGGGATGGCTTTATCAATTAATTACAAAAGATGAATTTAACTCAACAATTAACCCTTAATTTTGCTCTTTTGATAATACAACCTAGCGTATCTAGATCTTTTAGGTCCTTAGCCGGTTTCCCTTGTTTAGAGGCGGTCTAATTCTAAAGCTCAGAAAATAGGGGCACGTAAGTTCCACAGTGTTGTCAATACTAATGGTTTCCTAGGTGTCAATCTAGGTAATGCCACAAATATGAACTTTAATAAATCAAGATCTTATGAGACTAGACATTCATTAAAGAAATTACATAAAGAAAAGGAATAAAAATTGAAATTAACTTGCAACAATTTTATTAATTAAGAAAGATGAATGAATTCGGTGTTTACAACCAAACATAATCGATTTGCGGAATCAAAACTAACTTAATCAAATTACAAAAGAGAAGAAGAAAAACTTATGCCCTTTTGGTCCGATTAACCGGATTCCGACGGTGTGAAGATGCTTGGGGTGTACCTCTATAGACGAACTCAAGCCGGAACTAGGAACGTCGCAAAAGGGGAAGATTCTATGTAAAACTACAACCAATCGATGGTTCAAACTCAAAGAAAGCAAATAGTTCAAGCTCAAAACCTCACTACAAGTTTCTGCTCTCACTCAAAAAGACTGGAAAAAGAATCCTTTCAAACATAGAAAATAACCTATTTATACGGTTAGGTTAAAACCAGGAAAAAGAAGAGATGAAAGTAGGGCAGCAGCAGGTTTCGGGGCTCGGCACGCCGTGCTGGTGGAGTTGGCACGCCGTACTGTGCAGAACTGAAGGCGGCACGCCGTGCTGCTGGAGGTGGCACGCCGTGCCGTGTGATTTTTGGGGTTGGCACGCCGGGTTGATCTGAGTGGTACGAAAACGTGCCACTCCACTGGACTACTCCTCTTGGCACGCCAGGTTGGCACGCCGTGCCACCCTGATTTTCAGCACTTCGAACTCTTCCTCACCGTCGATGCTCCAACTTCCGGTCCGGGTCATAGTACCTGTCCAAAACAAGCACAATGAAACATAACGGCACCAACGCCACGGACCATAAAAACAACAAATTAACAAAAATTACAAAAACAACCCTATAAAACACGAAAAATACTAAAAGTTATAAGAATCTATCCAAAACATAAAAATCACAAAATATTCAAAAACCACACAAACATTCACACAAAAGACTCTAAAAATTGCCGTTCAAATCACGAAATTGCCTAAAAGATAAGGTCAAAAACCGACCTTATCAATATCTTCAACTATTTTTTTAGAATATCTTCATCTTCGTTACTACAATATATATATATATATATATAACGACACTTTTTTAGCAACATAAAAAATAAGTGTCTCTATTTTTTTTAATGTAGCCACACTTTTTTATGTTATATCGACTTTATAATCTGTTGGTTTTTGGTCCGCCCATGACATTTTGGAATGGCAGGGACTAAACTATAATTATATGTAAATTACAGGGACCAAATGTGTAATTTGGTTCGACCCTATATATAGATGGAAGTTGGGATTTTCACAATAGATAGAGAAGAAGTTTCTCTATTTCATGATGATGATGATGGAGAATCATAGAGATTCCCTTCTAGATCCGGGGAAAACGTCCCTAGCGATAAACACGACATACTTCTTCGTTCATCGGAAGAATTCACGGAGATAGCCCGTATTCATTGTATTCATACACTCATAGGAAAGGCAACCAATGATCCGTTTTCTCGTATAGATCAGATCTATTCCATAAACAAGTTTCTGCTACACATAAACCATAAGTCTGTTTATTTATCATGTTTATAGTAATCTGCACATTCGTTGTATGATCTTATGGAATTCTGATTTCATTGGTATCAGAGCCGAAAGGTTTATAGATTGATGTGTTCAAATCTAGTTTTCTGGTATTCCATGAATAATGACGTGTTCAAATCTTGATTTCTAGAATTCCGTGAATTAGAATAGGTTTTATCCGTTTGAATGTGTGTTTATTCGTTTAAATACATGATTGTTCGTTTTGATATGGATTTATATTGATATCCGTGTCAAAATGATTCTGTAAAACTTGACATCTGATGTTCCATGAATAAGAATATGTTTTTGTTCATTTGGATTCGTTATCATTCGTTTTGATATGGATTTGCATTGTTATCCGAGTCAAAACAATACCGTATTAGATCCAACAGTACAAAGTGTCAAAATTTTTTGTCAGAATTTTGTAAATTTGACCACACTACTGAAATCAGCACGAAAAATTGAGTCGGAATGTCAAATTTCACTGCCAATGGACGCCCCTAAGGCGGTGCATGGACCTCACGCGCCACACTGCGGCTGGGATTGGCCGCATGACGGTTGGGGAAGTTTAGGTCTGCTGGACACGTGGCGCGATGGGATTGGTTCATTTTTCTGACCGTTGAAAAGTCCTTCCAATAAAGTGATGACACGTGTACAAGTCAACCACTTTTGAAACGGTTAAACACCACGTGTCCCCATAGCATGACGACACGTGTCAAAACAGTTGGGATTGTGCCACATCAGCATAACACGTCATCTTCCATGTCATCACTATGGACCAATAGGGTGATGACATGTGTCAAGGCAGTGCCACATCAGCATGCCATGTCGTCATCCACGTCATTCGTTGACCCAATCAGGTGACGACACGTGGCTTGTGTGCCACGTCAGCACGAATCACATGTTGCCACGTGTCACATGAGTCAGTAAACCCTATGGAGGGCGTGAAGGGGCGTGTCCGTGTGTGGAGGCACGTGTAACAGATGCAGACGGCGCGTGTGGGCACGTGCAGTGGCTTCCGGCGACCAAATTTCGTCAAATTTTTTCCGGAATTAAAATTTACATGTTTCTTGAATTTTTGGTATATTTTGATGAATTTTTGGAATTCATTTGATATTTTTAAACTAAATTTACTAGTATTTATTATGTATAAATGCTTAATTTATGTTTAATAAATTCAAGAAAATTCAGTATATTTATTGTGTATTTATATACTGAATTTTGGTTGATCATAACAAGTTTTTGTTATTTCTATATGTGTTATAGAAATGGCAATTTTCGCAAAAACGGCGAAAATAATCCAGTCTCAGGAGGAGGCAAGGACTCTACAAAAACTTGTAAATAAGCTTTTCTCTAAACGGTATCCTCCGTTAGAAAAAGAGGATATTGTTGGAGTTATGGAACGGTTTAATGCGTTCAACGGTGAAATCCAAGAGCTTGTCTAGAAAGGAGGATTTTCCTCTGAAATTGATCAATTAAAAATGTTAAAATTTGTGAAAAAGGCTTTTCGGGAAAAGCACTTTAAGAAAATTCTGTTTTTGACGAACTGGGGGACTCCATTGAAGGATTAGTTCCTGAACAGGATTATGGATCCCAATGCAAAGTATTTTTGTTAAACTTGACTAAAACAGGAACTAAGTTATCTTATAATCCTAGAACCATTTACTTAGAAATAACAAGTTGGTTCGTCACCCATGTCGAGATGCTGTTGTCGAGGGTGTTGAGAACATGCCTTTGGATCTCTACTATAAGTTCGTAGAGATGATCCCAGTCACCTCAAAAGAAATTGAGATAGTTCAACTCGATGAAAATGGAGATTGAGCTCTTCCTTTTTCACTTTTTCTCTTGCTGATTTCGTTTTTCAATTTTGTATTGAAGGGCTTTGTGCTAAAGTTTTTATTGTGGTGGTAATTTTGACTAAATGTTGGATATTTTTATGGTATTATAAAATGTTTATTTGTTAAACATTGTTATTTTAGTTATTTGTTTTAGTAATTTTTAATTTATTTATTTTGAGATTATAACTAAGTGTTATATTACTCATTAGTTTTATACTTAAGAGAAGTATAAATGTTAAATAAATTAAAATATAATCTAAAACAAAACTAAATATATATTTATTATTGGAAATTTAAACCTAATATGGTGTTTGTATTAGCCTATGTAAATGGTGACCCGATGCATTGCGCATGGATGTTCGATTTTACGTGAACCAAACACTATTGTTAGTTTTAAATGATCTTATAATAAATATGGTGTATCGCTTACTTATTAGTGCTACTTTTTTCGTTAGCGGTTTTTTTTTTCAATTGCTGCTTCAAAAGCAATAGTTGCTTAACTAAATAAGGACCTTCGTTTGAACGGTGACAATTATAAAGTTTGGGCTATGATACTCCAATACATAATTGAAGGGCAAGAGGCTCTTGACACTCTGGAGAGAATAATGGTTCCTCCTGCAGAGGGTAACATTGCCCAAACAAAGAGGGTCCTTGAGGCTTATCAAGCCTGGAAGAGGAAAAACTCATATGCCCGCATCACCATGCTTAGTGCGATGAATGATGATATCGTGAAAAAGTTTCACGTATAAAACACATGCTTAGTGCGATTTATGCTCTCGAGGAACAGAAAGTTCAAGCTGTGATTTGAATGAGTGGGAGCATATGAAGTTGCACCTAACCCATACCAACAACATTAAGACCTTTGACGATGCAGTTCGTCATCTTGAACTGGAAGAGGACCGTCTGGCCTCTCTTAGTGTGAAAGCTGAGGTTAGCATGGCTAGTTCAAGTCCTGGTCTGAAGTCCAAGGAGAGGAATAAGAGGTTCTTCAACAAGAAGGCAAAGGGAATGGTGGGTAGTGTTCCAGTTCAAAAGAAGGGCAAGAAAGATTTTAACATTTACAGGGTGAAATGTTACAATCGCCGACAGAAGGGGCATTTTGCAAAAGATTACATAACTCCTAAGGTAAATGTTACTGAAGTGTATGAGTGCTATACATTTGTTTTAAGTTCTATTTTCCTAACTGAATCTCGTCCTTCGTGGATCATAGACTCAGGAGCAACAGACCATGTAACAAAGGATCGAGATTTTTTTATTGAGTTCCACAGTGTTCCACAGGGAGCAAGGTAGATATACGTGGGAAACAACTCTAAAGAGGAAGTCTTAGGGATTGGTTGTCGTCAGCTGGTCTTAAATAGTGGGTGACCACTGTTATGTCCTCTATGCTCCTGGAATACGAGGGAACTTGATATCTGTTTCTGCCCTTATGAATTTGGGATTCATGTTATCTTTTGAATTAAACAATTTTAGTCTCTTATGAACAATATCTACTTTAGTGGTGGACATTTGTTGGATGATTTTATTGTTTTGGATTTGGATCCAAATTATGTGTCATAATAGTTTTTCCTTTACTGTTAACTCGTCTGTGGATAATGTTAGCATTTCAAAAATGTGACATGTAAGACTTAGTCACATTGGTCAACATCGTTTAGTACGATTGGCTAAAGCAGGTTTGTTGGCTGATTTATCAAAAGTAGATCTCCCAACTTGTGAAAGCTGCTTAAAAGTAAAGATGACAAGAAAACCATTTGGTAAAGCTACGTGAGCTGACCAACCATTGCAACTAATCCATTCTGACATCTGTGGCCAAATGAATGTTCGGGCAAGGCATAGTGTGTACTATTTCATTACATTCATAGACGACTATACAAAGTATGGTCATGTCTATTTGATTACACATAAATCTAAAGCATTAGCATGTTTCAAAAGATTTATAGCTCTAGTTGCAAATCAATTAGAGTAGAGAATCAAAGCTTTAAGGACCGATCGGGGAAGAGAGTACCTCTCCGAGGAATTTAAAGTTTTATGTGATGAAACAGGTATTGAACATCAGTTGACAATACCTAGGACTCCACAACAAAATGGAGTAGCGAAAAGAAGAAACCAAACCTTCTGATAGATGGTAAGGTCTATGATGGCTGAAGCAATTTGCCTATCTCCTTTTGGGGAGACGCACTATTGACTGCCATATATGTACTCAATCGAGTACCTTCTAAGTCCGTTGAAACCACGCCTTGTGAATTGTGGACGAGCCGCAAGCCCAATTTGAACCATTTGCGACCATAGGGATGTGCTACCTATGTTCGTGATACATCTAACAAGCATGGCAAGCTAGGCCCAAGAGGCAAGAAAGGTATCTTTATAAGATATTGATAAGGTCGGTTTCGACCTTGTCTTCTAGCCAAATTCGTGGTTTGAGTGGTAGTTTTTAGAATCATTTATGTGAATGTTTGATTGTTTTTTTTCGTATTTTGTGTTTTTTATGTTTTGGTTTGATTTCTTATATTTTTAGTATTCCTCGTGTTTTTCGTGTTTTATGGTCCGTGGTTGTGGTGCGGGCATGTCCCTTTGTGTTTGTTTGGACAGGCATTAGGACCCGGATCGGAAGTTGGAGCAACGACGGCGTGCCATCCCAATCAGCGTGGCGTGCCGATTCCAACTCTGCATAGCACGGCGTGCCGACTCCACCAGCACGGCGTGCCGAGGCCGAAAATCTGCTGTTGCCCTATTTTCAGCTTTTCTTTTCTGTGGTTTTTAACCTAGCCGTATAAATAGGTTATTTTCTTGTTTTGGGGGATCTTTTTCCCAACTGGTAGAGGTAGAGCAAAAACTTGTAGCTAGGGTTTAGCTTGACCTTTTTGTTTTCTTTGAATCTTGGAACCATCGATTGGTAGATTGCTTTGCATTGAACCTTCCCCTTTTGCAACGTTCTTAGTTTCGGCTCGGGTTCGTTAATAGAGGTACACCTCCAAGCATCTTCACACCGTCGGCATCCGGTTAATTGGATCAAGAAGGGCATAAGTTTTTCTTTTTGTCTTTTGTAATTCAATTTAGCTAGCTTTTGATTCCGCAATCGATTTTGTTTGGCTGAAAACATTGAATCTGTTACATCTTTCTTGATTAATACAGTTGAATGCAAGTTAATTTCAATCTTTATTCCTTTTCTTTATGCAATCCCTTTAGTGATAATCTAGTCTCATAAGATCTTAACCTATTAAGTTCATATTCGTGGCATTACCTAGATTGACACCTAGGCAACCATTAGTATTGACGACACTGTGGAACATACGTGCCCCTATTTTCTGAGCTTTAAGAATTAGACCGCCTCTAAACAAGGAAAACCGGCTAAGGACCTAAAAGATCTAGATACGCTAGGTTGATTTAATTGGAGGAATATAATTGAGGGTTAATTGTTGAGTTAACTTCGTCTTTTGGAGTTGATTAATTAAGCCATCCCCATCAGTCTTCATAGGTCAGTAAAACCGCCAATTGATATTCCAAATTCAAGAGCAAAGTAAGCTGGGATAGATCAACTAGGAGTAGACTAATATAGTTGTTAATATAATCAAACTTAAATTTAGTTCCGCTTAGACACGTAAAGACTCTTAGTAATTTAGTGATTACCGAGGTTTAAATTCCTTGTGGGATCGATACCTGGACTTTAGGCCAGATTTTATTACTTGAACGACAAGGTACACTGCCTTTGTTTGTGAGTCCGTTCGGGCTCCATCAAGTTTTTGGCGCCGTTGCCGGGGAGTTTTAACTTGTTTCGATAACATTAGATAAAAGGATTATTTTCTGATCTAAGCATTGTTAATACTGTTCATATTCTGTTTTTGGTTTTATTATTTGTGTATAAAATTTATTTTCTTTTTGTGTGAGTGTTTCCTAGCTTATGCAAACTCGTTCTCAAAGTTCTGAATTATTACCTTTGGATACTGAAATTGACCGTACGTGTAGGAATATTCGAAGATCCCAAAGAGTGGTAACCGCAGCCATGGACGAGGAACCAAGGCGACAAATGAGGAATGAAATCGAAGCCGAGATGAGGGCAAGGATTGAGGCTGAAGTTCGGGAGCAGGAACGTCTCTGCCAAGAACGTCAATTGGAAGGCGCGGGAGATGATAGAATTATGGCGGATATGATGGCACCCCATCGTCCTAGAAACCGGGCTGGTGTTATTCTACCACCAATCACTGCTAACAACTTCGAGCTCAAGACGAACATGATCCAAATGGTGCAAAGTAACGGCCAATTTAGTGGAGCTAGCAATGAAAACCCGAACGATCATCTTGATCGATTCCTAATGGTGGCTGATACTGTAAGACTCAATGGAGTTCCTCAAGACGTGATCCGATTGAAGTTATTTCCATTTTCTTTAATCGGAGGAGCTGTTGAATGGTACAAGTCCCTTCGAGCGGGATCCGTAACGTCATGGGACCAGCTTGAGGAAGAATTTTTGGCTTATTACTTTCCTCCGTCTAAAACAGTCCAATTGAAGAATGAGATCACAGCCTTCCGGCAATTTGGTTCAGAATCCATGATGGAGGCATGGAGGCGTTTTCAAAGGCTACTCAGAAACTGCCCACACCATGACCTTCCTAAGTGCACTCAAGTAAGTATTTTCTATCATGGGATTTCGCCTTCTCACCGTGCTATCATTGACTCATCTGCAGGTGGGGATATTTTTAATAAAACCGCAACGCAAGCGGAAGAACTTATTGAGGAACTAGCTAGGAAAAGCCCCTTGTGGCAACAAGAAGTGCCAACGCGAAGAGATGTCCACGCTGTAGAAATGGGACGCCGTGATACAGCAGTGGAAGATTTGAATAAGAAGGTTGATCTTATGTTGGCACATCTGAGTTTGAACCCAACACACCAACCTGTGCTGTGTGTGTCTTGTGGAGGGGACCATCCCGGTCAAGAATGTGGAATGGGCAATCCATCAGCCCAAGAGGTAAGCTATGTTGGAGGTAACCAAAGGTATAATCAACCACCCCTTCAAAATGCTTTCCAAAATAATAACAACTTTCAAAGAAGATTTCAACATCCGAATCTATCCTATGGTAACAATCAAAATGTGTTGAAACCTTCTAATGATTTTTTGCAAGACTTTCGTAATCAAGAGCTTGGTAGGGCTCCTCAATCTCAATTTGGTCAAAATAGTAATGCTCATAATGTTAAACAAGATGAGTCGGTATTAAGCCTTCTTAAGGACATATCAACTCGTCTGGCTACTAAAGAAGCTCGTTTGGCCAATAGTGAAGCTTTGAACAGGGACCTCACCAACCAGTTGGCTCAAATAGCTAGAAGCTTGCAAGAACGACCTCAAGGAAGCCTTCCTAGTACAACGGAACCGAACCCAAGACAAAACCCAAGGGAGACAGCCCAAGCAATTACTCTAAGGAGTGGGAGGCAAACGGAAGAACCAAGGGTTGATCAACCCATGAGAGTAAGTAATCAATCGGAAGAAGTAAGTCATTCTAAACCCGAAAACATCTCTACTTCTTCTAATGCTCAAAAGGAAGATATTTCTATTCCTATTAGTCCTTACATTCCTAAACTTCCTTATCCAAGGAAGGAGAGAAAGGACAAATTGGACCAGAAATACTCTAAGTTCCTTGACATCTTTAAAAAGCTTGAACTTAATATCCCTTTGGTGGAAGCTCTTCAAGAGATGCCCACCTATGCTAAATTTTTCAAGGAGCTAATTGCAGGAAAAAGGAGATTAGGGAATGACGAAGTAGTGGCCCTAACAGAAGAGTGTTCCGCAATTGTAAGCAACAGACTTCCACCTAAACTAAAGGATCGAGGCAGCTTCACGATTCCATGTCAAATTGGGAATCTTAAAATTGCAAATGCCTTATGTGATCTGGGAGCAAGCATCAACTTGATGCCACTTTCAATGTTTAGGAAGCTTGGTTTGGGGGATCCAAAACCTACAAACATGACACTCCAATTAGCGGATCGATCTATAGCAAGGCCACAAGGTGTAATAGAGGACGTGTTAGTCAAGGTAGACAAGTTCATTTTTCCAGCGGATTTTGTGGTACTAGACATGGAGGAGGACACGGTAGTCCCAATCTTGCTCGGGAGACCATTCCTTGCAACCGGTAGGACCTTGATCGATGTGCAAGAAGGTAAACTTATTCTACGGTTGCAAGATGAGGAGGTAACCTTTAATGTTTATAATTCAATGAAATATCCACTGAATAATGAAAATTGTTATGCTATTTCCTCTTTCTCTCCGGTTGATGAATGTGTGAGTGAGACTTTCTACAGTGAATTAGAGACCCCTTTAGATGAAGGTCTGAACTTGGGGGCGGAACAAGATGAGGCGTCTGCCTCAGAAGAAGAAGAACATTGTGCATGGGTACAAAGGTTTGAGAGGCTAGAAAGAGAGATCAAACCAGCACCAAAGTCATCACTAGAAAAGCCTCCTACTTTGGAACTCAAAACTCTACCCATGAATTTAAAATATGCTTTCTTACATCCTCCCAATGACTTACCGGTTGTTATTTCTTCTTTATTGACAGTTGAGCAAGAAGAAAAACTTATCGAGGTGTTACGGAAGCATAAGGGAGCTTTTGGATGGACGATCCATGACATTAAAGGAATTAACCCAGCATTTTGCACCCACCGGATATTCCTTGAAGAGGCGGTAAAACCCTGCGTACAACCTCAAAGACGCTTGAACCCAAACATGAAAGAGGTTGTTAAAGCAGAAGTGATCAAACTCCTCGATGCGGGCATAATTTTCCCAATCTCGGACAGTCAATGGGTAAGTCCAGTCCAATGTGTGCCTAAGAAGGGCGGTATGACGGTAATTGAGAATGAAAAAGGTAATTTAATTCCATCTAGAACGGTCACCGGTTGGCGTATGTGCATTGATTATAGGAAACTAAACAACGCCACCCGGAAAGACCATTTTCCTTTACCGTTTTTGGACCAAATTTTGGAACGTATGGCGGGTCACGATTTCTTTTGTACGTTAGATGGCTTGTCCGGGTATATGCAAATCCCTGTGGATCCTCTTGACCAAGAGAAAACCACATTTACATGCCCATTCGGGACATTTGCATATAGACGGATGCCATTTGGCTTATGTAATGCACCAGCCACGTTCCAAAGGTGTATGCTTGCCATATTTACCGACATGGTTGAGGATTTCATGGAGGTATTTATGGATGATTTCTCTGTGTATGGATCTAATTTCTCTACTTGTCTTGGAAATTTGGATAAGGTATTGCAGCGGTGCGAGGACACGAACTTGGCCCTTAGTTGGGAAAAGTGCCAATTTATGGTAAGGGAATGTATTGTGCTTGGACACAAGATCTCGGGGGAAGGGATTAAGGTCGACCCGGCCAAAATTGAGGTTATTGCAAAGTTACCTCCCCCTAGTTCAATTAAGCTTGTGAGGAGTTTTCTCGGCCATGCCGGATTTTATAGGAGATTTATAAAAGATTTTTCTAAAATCTCCAAACCACTAACCGAGTTACTCCAAAAAGATGTTTCTTTTGAATTCTCTGATAAATGTTTGCATGCTTTTGAATCGTTAAAACAGAAATTGATTGAAGCACCTATAATGATCGGCCCTAATTGGACTCTTCCCTTCGAACTTATGTGTGATGCATCCGATGGTGCAGTAGGTGCATGCTTAGGTCAGCGGGTGGATAAAATCCTCCGCCCAATTTATTATGCTAGTAGAACGTTGAATGATGCTCAAATGAACTATTCTGTAACGGAGAAGGAATTACTAGCTATTGTGTTTGCCTTTGATAAATTCCGGTCCTATTTGGTTTTGTCAAAAGTAATCGTGTTTACTGACCATGCTGCACTCAAGTATTTGATGTCTAAACAGGATGCAAAACCTCGTCTTATAAGATGGATCTTACTGCTGCAAGAGTTCGATATCGAAATCCGAGATAAGAAGGGAGTAGAAAATGTGGTAGCTGATCACTTGTCAAGGCTGCCGCAAGAAGGTGAAAGTAAGCAAGAACCGGAGATCCAAGATGCATTCCCGGATGAACAACTCCTTGCGGTTACTTCCGTACCATGGTTTGCCGATATTGCAAACTATAAAGTTGGTAACATCATTCCGCCTGATCTCACACGAAACCAAAAGGTAAAATTTTTTCATGATGCTAAAAACTACTTTTGGGATGATCCTTTCTTGTTTAAGTCGTGTGCAGATGGTATTATTCGAAGATGTGTACCTTTTGAGGAAGTTACCTCAATCATCCGAATGTGCCATGATAGAGAGGCGGGAGGACATTTTGGACCGGATAGAACCATGGGGAAAATTCTGTCTTGTGGATTCTTTTGGCCAACAATGAGAAGTGATGTGGAGGCTTATGTTCGAGCTTGTGATGCGTGCCAAAGGACCGGAAATATTTCACAAAAAAATGAGATGCTCCAACAAGGAATTCTAGTGTGTGAGCTCTTCGACGTATGGGGGATCGATTTCATGGGACCATTCCCAAACTCTAATGGGAATCAGTTCATTTTGGTGGCGGTCGAATACGTGTCAAAATGGGTAGAAGCAGTAGCATTGCCTACGAACGATGCAAAAGTGGTAATCAAGTTCTTAAAAAGCAATATATTGACTCGTTTCGGGACCCCTAGAGCTATCATTAGTGATGGGGGCTCCCATTTTTGTAACAAGCAGTTTGATTCCCTTTTGCAGAAATATGGCGTTACCCACAAAGTAGCCACACCTTACCACCCTCAAACGAGCGGACAAGTGGAAGTGTCGAATAGGGAACTGAAAAGAATCCTTGAAAAGACGGTCAGCATGTCGAGGAAAGATTGGAGTTTAAAGCTTAACGATGCACTTTGGGCTTACCGGACGGCATTCAAAACACCAATAGGAATGTCACCATACCGTCTTGTGTTTGGAAAAGCATGCCATCTTCCCGTTGAGCTAGAGCACAAGGCGTTTTGGGCCTTAAAATTCTTGAACTTTGATATGAAAGCAGCGGGAGAGCTCCGGCTTCGTCAACTCTTCGAACTTGAAGAACTACGCCTCTCGGCCTACGAGAACGCCAAAATTTATAAAGAAAAGACCAAGAGGTGGCACGATCAAAGGATCCAGGAAAAGAGCTTCGAGGAGGGAGAAGCGGTACTCTTGTACAACTCAAGGTTGAGGTTTTTTCCCGGAAAATTGAAGAGTCGTTGGACAGGACCGTTTACCATTCACAAAGTCTACCCTTCGGGCATGATTGAGATACTTACTCCGGAGGGCATCCAAAAGGTAAATGGTCATCGCCTCAAGAAATATTTCACGGGGGCACAAGAGCAAAGGCAAGTGATGCTCTTGAGAGACCCATGAACACAAGAGAAGCGAGAGAGTCGAGCTATTCCGACTATAAACATAGCAATGAGGTACGTGTGCCTCACTTGTACATTAATTGTGTTTGTATTATTATGTTTTTGTGTGTTTTTATGTGTAGGAATAGGGTATTGAGCAAGTTAGCCAAGAGTCATGATCAAAGTGTGGAACAAGGCACGGATTGGCAATATTCAGTGCAGCACGCCGTGCCGCAATTCAGCACGCCGTGCCAATGTGCAATCTGGTCAGCATGTGGCGTGCTCAAATCGGCACGCCATCGTGCCGCGCTTCTGTCTCAACATCGCGTGCAAGCGACATCGGCACCCCGTGCCAAATCGGCACGCCGGCGTGCGGGTGTTCTGTTTCCAGGTATGTTTTCGTTGCTCTGCTCAGCACGCCGTGCTGAATTATTGGCACGGCGTGCCGAGCGTTTAAAATTTGAAATCCTAGGTCGAAAACTGCGCCTCTCTATTTAAACCTCCTTTTCCCCCTTCTCTTCTTCACGCCCCTATTCATCTTCTTCTTCTTCTTCCTCGATTTCTCTCTCTGATTTTTCTTTCTCTCTCTCTCTCTCATCACTTCTCTCTCTAAACCTTTCCCTCACTCTCTCTCTCTCCCTCTTATTCCTCTCCCCTTCTCAATTTTTCTCTCCTTTCCCCTTCTCCTCCACTCCCCTTTTGACCTAGATTTCTGCTTGTGCTTCATCTTCCCTACACCAAGGTATGAATCTAAACTTTATTCTTCTTTTTCTCGTTTTGATTTTTGCTTGGTTACTTGCTTAATAGGGTCTTTCTTTTGCTATGTTTTCTTTTAGTAAATTGAATTTCTGCACTTAGATTGTCTATGGTTTTGCTTTCTTTTGTTGTTGAGTTTTGTTTTGTTTTGTTTTTTTTTTTTTTTTTTTTTTTTTTTTTTTTTTTTTTATGGATGTGCAATTGTAGGATGAAGAGAAAGTCTGTACCCGCTAAGAGACATGGTTCTTCCCGTCCGCCTGTGGATCCGTCACCGGAATCGGAGCCACGCGCCAACCTTCCTTCCGAGCCGCAAATGGCTCCTTTGACGAGCCTTTCCACTAAGTATAAGTGTCCTTTTCCTCTGCTCTCGGATGAGGAAGGTAAGCGCTATAAAACTTTGTTCCCTCTTGAAAGCACTCCCTACCGAATCTTCGATTGGGGATTTTTGAGTGTGCTAGATCGGTCTGATGCTTTATGTGCTAAATTGCATAGTATGGGTTGGTATTCGTTTGTCAAATCTAGCGTACCTGTTTTTAGGGAGTTGAACCTCGAGTTCTACTCCACATTGAGTTTCAAGACTGACCCTAATTCAGGCCTTAGGAGCATCACCTTCCGACTCTTTGGGGTTGCACACTCCCTAGACATCGATGGTCTTCGGGATTGCATAGGCATAGAAGGAACTAGTTATACATGGCCCGAAGATATGGATGCCAAGCAATTTTGGCGTTTGATAGGCACTGGGGTATACAAACCCCGGTTTGCCAAGACTTCCCAAATCCAGGACCCCATTTTGCAACTGCTGCATAAGTTTGTTTGCTTTAATTTTTCTGGGAAAACTGAAAGTAATCGGGTCAATGCCTTTGAGCTGTTACTCTTGTGGCATGTGCACAATAATGTTAAGGTGCACTTAGGATTTTTTGTCATGGAGGCCCTTTACCTTCACCACAATAGGTCCAAGTCTGAACTAGGGTTAGGGCACATCGTCACTTGTATTGCCTGTTTCTTTCATTCTAATACTTGTTATAGGCACCTCGATAGCATTCTTCCCAAGAAGCTTTCGAAGGGCATTTTGTCTTGTGCTCCGAATGTGACGGCTGCAGGTACCTCGAGCGCGGGAGGTTCGCGTAAAGGAAAGGCTCCCATGGAGGTCGATGAGGAGGAGGCTTATGAGGAAGCAGAGGCCACCGAGGAGGATGCGGAAAATGTCTCGGTCGGCGTGGATTTTATGGCTCGGGTTGAAGGACGGTTAGATGGCATCGTTGAACAACTGGAAAACTTAACCGTCCATCAGGTTATGCTTGGGCAGCGGATGGCCAATATCGAGGCGTTTGCCACTCGTTTTTGTGCTGATCAAGGTTGGCCGTATCCGCCGCCGCCTCCTCCCGGACCCGATATGTGAGGTAACCCTTTTCCTTTCCCGCTTTATTTTGCTCTTTCTTCCTTTGCACTTTTGGAAGTAAGTGCAATTTAAGTGTGGGGTGGGTCAAGGGTTTTTCTCTCTCTCTCTTTTATTTCTTTTTACATTGCACTATTTGTTGTTTGTTTTGTATGCTTATTTTAGTTTTTGCATGTTTTGTGTGGAGTTATTTCTGGTTGTTTTTGGTTTGATAATATTTGTTTTTTTTTTGTTTGTCGCTTGCAACTTAATGATCCAACTCCTCATAAGCAATGTTTTACAATCTTTAAAAAAAAAAAAAAAAAAAAAAAAAAAAAAAAAAAAACCATAACCACATAACCTCTTATTTTGCATCTTTCTAGGTTAAGTATGCTTGTTAATAGGGATGTTTACATTGAATGTAACATGAGGCCCCATTTGATTGTCACCTTTGGAATAATATAGACTTTGGGGTTGAGATGCATCGCTTTTAGACATATACTCTCTAAGAAGCTTCTTTTTGATTGAGCATGAGTAAAGAGATGAAATAGGCAAATTGTGTGTTTTATTTTGATTAACCTTGGGGTAAGGGAAACTAATTATCTGTACTTAATGAACATTGACAAAAAGTCAAGAATGAAAAATGGAAATTTATTCCGCTGGCTTCACTTACAAGGTGAAGTTATGAATAGTGTTAGTAGCCGCTTGATTGAATGTGCTTAGTTGAGTAAGTCGGGTGCATTGTGTTTGCTCCATCTTTGTTATCTGTTCGGAAAAGCTAAGTGACATCTCAAGTAAGGTCGAAAGTTATAAAGTCAATCAAATGGAATCGATCAATGCATCGTGATAATTTTGTTTTCCTCCCCAAGAAAATTGTGTGAATTCTAAAGTCCTATTGATCTTTATCTATGTGATTGATTGGGAAGTGACTTAGAAGTGTACTATTTTAGTGATGCAAATCATATTCTGATAGTTAATTGAGTTGCTTTGTGTGCATGAGTTTGGGGTTAAATGTTAAATTCTTTGTGACAGCCTTATTGATTGAGTATGCTTGACTTGTGGATAAAATTGAGGTTGTGGTTTGTGATTTCTTTTAAAAAAAAAAAAAAAAAAAAAAAAAAAAAAAAATCGATTATTTGATCTTTAATTTTGCTTCATTGTTTTCAGGAGTTGGAGATGTTTTGTTTGCTTGAGGACAAACAAGACTTTAAGTGTGGGGTGGTTGATAAGGTCGGTTTCGACCTTGTCTTCTAGCCAAATTCGTGGTTTGAGTGGTAGTTTTTAGAATCATTTATGTGAATGTTTGATTGTTTTTTTTTCGTATTTTGTGTTTTTTATGTTTTGGTTTGATTTCTTATATTTTTAGTATTCCTCGTGTTTTTCGTGTTTTATGGTCCGTGGTTGTGGTGCGGGCATGTCCCTTTGTGTTTGTTTGGACAGGCATTAGGACCCGGATCGGAAGTTGGAGCAACGACGGCGTGCCATCCCAATCAGCGTGGCGTGCCGATTCCAACTCTGCATAGCACGGCGTGCCGACTCCACCAGCACGGCGTGCCGAGGCCGAAAATCTGCTGTTGCCCTATTTTCAGCTTTTCTTTTCTGTGGTTTTTAACCTAGCCGTATAAATAGGTTATTTTCTTGTTTTGGGGGATCTTTTTCCCAACTGGTAGAGGTAGAGCAAAAACTTGTAGCTAGGGTTTAGCTTGACCTTTTTGTTTTCTTTGAATCTTGGAACCATCGATTGGTAGATTGCTTTGCATTGAACCTTCCCCTTTTGCAACGTTCTTAGTTTCGGCTCGGGTTCGTTAATAGAGGTACACCTCCAAGCATCTTCACACCGTCGGCATCCGGTTAATTGGATCAAGAAGGGCATAAGTTTTTCTTTTTGTCTTTTGTAATTCAATTTAGCTAGCTTTTGATTCCGCAATCGATTTTGTTTGGCTGAAAACATTGAATCTGTTACATCTTTCTTGATTAATACAGTTGAATGCAAGTTAATTTCAATCTTTATTCCTTTTCTTTATGCAATCCCTTTAGTGATAATCTAGTCTCATAAGATCTTAACCTATTAAGTTCATATTCGTGGCATTACCTAGATTGACACCTAGGCAACCATTAGTATTGACGACACTGTGGAACATACGTGCCCCTATTTTCTGAGCTTTAAGAATTAGACCGCCTCTAAACAAGGAAAACCGGCTAAGGACCTAAAAGATCTAGATACGCTAGGTTGATTTAATTGGAGGAATATAATTGAGGGTTAATTGTTGAGTTAACTTCGTCTTTTGGAGTTGATTAATTAAGCCATCCCCATCAGTCTTCATAGGTCGGTAAAACCGCCAATTGATATTCCAAATTCAAGAGCAAAGTAAGCTGGGATAGATCAACTAGGAGTAGACTAATATAGTTGTTAATATAATCAAACTTAAATTTAGTTCCGCTTAGACACGTAAAGACTCTTAGTAATTTAGTGATTACCGAGGTTTAAATTCCTTGTGGGATCGATACCTGGACTTTAGGCCAGATTTTATTACTTGAACGACAAGGTACACTGCCTTTGTTTGTGAGTCCAAAAGCACCGAAAAATTCATTTCATTCCATTTAGGTGCTACACGAATGCCTAAAACTTTTCATTTCACACATAAATCATTTAGGTACTCCACGAGTGCCGAAAAATCCATTTCATTCCACTAAATTATAGGTGCTCCACGAGCGCCGAAAAAAAATTCCATTTCATGCATTTAGGTGCTCCACAAGCACCGAAAAATTTCATTTCATGCATTAAATTTTTTAGGCGCTCCACGAGCACCGAAAAATTTCATCGCATCCATCATATCATTTAGGGGCTCCACAAGCGCCGGGAACCCATTTTATTAAATCATTCAGGTGCTCCACGAACACCGGAAAATTTCATTTCATGCCAACAAATCATTTAGGTGCTCCACAAGCGCTGTAAAATTTCCTCGCATACATCAAGTCACTTAGACGCTTCACGAGCGCCGAAAAATTAGATTTCAAGTATTCCATCATTTAGGTGCTCCACGAGCGCCGAAAAATTCATTTCATTCCACCAAATCATTTAGGTGCTCCACGAACGCCGAAAAATTCATCTCATTCCATGAAATCATTTAGGTGCTCCACGAGTGCCGAAAAATCCATTTCATTCCACTAAATCATAGGTGCTCCACGAGCGCCGAGAAAATTCCATTTCATGCATTAAATCATTTAGGTGCTCCACGAGTGCCGAAAAATCCATTTCATTCCACTAAACCATAGGTGCTCCACGAGCGCCGAAAAAATTCCATTTCGTGCATTCAATCATTTAGGTGCTCCACAAGCACCGAAAAATTTCATTTCATGCATTAAATTTTTCACGCTCTACGAGCGTCGAAAAATTTCATCGCATCTATCACATCATTCAGGTGCACCACGAGCACCGGAAAATTCATTTCATGCCATCAAATCATTTAGGTGCTCCACGAGCACCGTAAAGTTTCCTCGCATACATCAAGTCACTTAGGCATTTCACGAGAGCCGAAAAATTACATTTCAAGTATTCCATCATTTAGGTGCTCCACGAACGCCGAAAAATTCATTTCATTCCATGAAATCATTTAGATGCTCCACGAGTACCGAAAAATTCATTCCATTCCACTAAATCAGAGGTGCTCCACGAGCGCCGAAAAATTCATTTCATTCCACCAAATCATTTAGGTGCTCCACGAGCGCCAAAAGTTCATGTCATTTCATCGAATCATTTAGGTGCTCCAAGGGCGCTGAAAAATTACATTCCATGCATTCAGGTGCTCCACGAGTGCCGAAAAATTCCATCGCATACATCAAGTGACTTAGGCACTCCACGAGTGCCGAAAATTTACATTTCATGCCTCAAATCATTTAGGTGCTCCACGAGCACTGAAAAGTTCATTTCACTTCACCGAATCATTTAGGTGCTCCACGAGCGCCGGAAAAAATTACATTTCATCCATTAAATCATGTAGGCGCTTCACGGGTGCTGAAAATTCCATCGTATGCATTAAATCATTTAGGTGCTCCCCAAGCACCGAAAATCCCGACCATGTGCCACGCGCATGTTCATCTCATTTCATATCACAAAAACCCAAAATGCTCCCTGGGGCACCGAAACTCTACCTGTTCACTAAGAACTTATTCATTTCATATCATGATTTGGAAGTTAAGATGCTCCCCAAGCATCGAAATTCCATTTGTGCACCAAGCGCGAGTTCATTTCATATCACGACATTAAAACTCAAGGTACTTCGTGAGAGCCGAAAATCCCGGCCATGTGCCACGCGCATGTTCATCTCATACCATATCATGAAATCCCAAGGTGCTCCTCGAGCGCCGAAACTTTGCTTATGTGTCATTCTAACCACATTCTCGTGCAGCCATTTTCAAGACATCTACATAAACATGACATTTAGTCTAACCACATTTTCATACAGCCACGACATTTTATTTGTGTGCTATGCATATTCATGTCCTGCATATTATTATCTTCACGAAGCATACACGACATCATCATGTATGTCATGCATCCTAACCACGTTTTTTGTGCAGCCACTTGCATTTTGTGTGACACAAGCATTCACGTTATCTCATATCATTTAAATTAAGGACATTCTGAGGATACCCTTCACGGTCACTTCATTTCATAACATATCGGGAGTCCTAAAACTACCCGTGTTCTGCCCGTGTACCGGCATACACTCGGCCATTTCACTAGACCATTTCATTTAATAGGAGACCACAATGGTCTTAGGTCTATTTTCATATAGTAGGTCACACGATATCATTGCATGACTTCATGTCATTTATCATTGGCATCGTAGGGATGCCGAAGTTCTGTTGGTGCATCGCGATTCATTTCGGATTGTTGCATGAAATTGACATTATCGTATCATTTGAGGTGCTCCACGAATACCAGATTATTACACATATAGGATCATTTCATAGCATTACCGAATCATGAAAGGCGTTCCATGAACACCGAATTTTCGTCCGTGTCCTTGCCTACACGTGACTTATCTATAAACATCATCTCATATCATATGCTTCAAAAGCATCAGAACTCTGTCCATGGGCCGGCCCCTATAAGACCATTTCACTTCATCTCATAGACCTATAGGGTGTCGAAACTATATCTGTGTGTTGGCACACGCGTGATCATTTCACGATATTCACTCGGTGCTCCAAAAGCACCGAACTCTTATCTGTGTGGCGGTCCACACGTGATCTTTTTGCATTAGCTCTTGCATGACATTGGGTGTTCTTGGAATGTCCAAAAAAAAAAAATCAGTCATTATCATCATCTCCCTCATGACATCATAGATGCAACTCATCATTCATACACATACATGTCCCATCATGCATCCATGACTGCATTACCTGTGATTTGGTGTTCTTCACGTGTATGCGCCCGTTAATGCTAATAAGTGTTCTTATCAGAGGAAGAGGAAAGATTTCGGGGATGGCCAACCCAATGAACTTCAACTCCATAACGGATATCGTGGAGGATCATCTCACCTCATCGCGGTTCCGAAATGCAGTCAAGAAGGAAGCAGTGGCAATGCTGAGAGAAGTGCTGGGGGATGACCTTGACAGAATAGAAAGGCTGACAGCGAGGTGCACTGAATTGGAAGCACGAGTGGTAGAACTTGAAGGGAGAACGAAAAATGCAGCATTCTCAGGCTCCAATACTGATGCTAGCGAGGGACAGAACGCCTAGTTTGCTAACACTCGCCCTCGACACCTTGGAAGACCCTCTCTCCGGGATTCAGGTTTGCCAAGGCTAGCTGATGAGGTAGAACTGAAGAGGCCCCTCAAGACGAATGTTGGTGCTGCCTCCGTTCCGCGGCATACCAAAAACTCGCTTATAGGGAGTAGAGGGAAAGGCATTTCTCCATGGGCTGACTCATTAGGTGCGTTATTCCTCAGGTGCAGAAATATGGGTCTATTGTAGAGTATCAGACCTTATGTGCCGCCAACGCCAGAGCAAAGGAGTAATTTCTGTAGCTATCACGTGATCACAGGCCATCGGACCAATGAATGTCATGCTTTAAGAAAGGAGATCCAGAAGCTGGTCGATGATGGAAAATTGGAAATCTCGGCTTTCTTTGATGAACAACCAGGGGCAATCAGGGAGACCACCAAAGAAATTTCTCAAACCTCCCGAGGAGAGGAATATGATGAAGAAATTCTGAGTCTGCTCTGATAAGAGTGGGTCGAGGATGCTGAAGCTGAAATGGTGACCAATCGGAGAATAACCGGATTCTGTGAGATCAATACTTCTTGGAGATTCCTTCTTACAAGGGACTCATTTTGTTTATGGGATGTATTGAATTCATTATGGATGCAATGAAAGCTATCTTCTTCTTACTTTTGTGATGATTACTTGTACATGGCATTATGCATGCATTTGACAATCTGAAATGACATGTCCAACACACATAATATCAAAATGCATGACATCATTTTGAGTATTATGGGGAACATAACAGTGAACCTGGCCCTGAACGAACTCTCTATTGAAAGGTGAGCTTGTGAGATAAATAAAATAATATGATGGTACCACTTCCGCCGAGGCATCTGGTAATTCAATTCAACAATCCTTGAAAGACACTACCAATCCTGTCCCAAAGCTTCAATTTAAAAAGCACGTACGATACCCAAATCACCCTATACCGAAAAGCCCTTCTTAAGGCAAAACAAAACCAAAAATCCCTCCTTGAGGCACCCAAACTCCGAAAAGCCCTTCTTAAGGCAAAACAAAACCAAAAAGCCCTCCTTGAGGCACCCAAACTCACAAAGCCTTCTTAAGGCAAAACAAAACCAAAAAGCCCTCCTTGAGGGGCCCAAACTCCGAAAAGCCCTTCTTAAGGCAAAACAAAACCAAAAAGCCCTCCTTGAGGCACCCAAACTCAGAAAGCCTTCTTAAGGCAAAACAAAACCAAAAAGCCCTCCTAGAGGCACCCAAACCCAGAAAGCCTTTCTTAAGGCAAAACAAAACCAAAAAGCCCTCCTTGAGAAACCCTAAACCGAAAAGCCCTTCTTAAGGCAAAACAAAACCAAAAAGCCCTCCTTGAGGCACCCAAACTCAGGAAGCCTTCTTAAGGCAAAACAAAACCAAAAAGCCCTCCTTGAGGCACCCAAATCCAGAAAGCCTTTCTTAAGGCAAAATAACACCAGAAAACTCCAATTAAGGTAAGATCGAACCAGAAAGCCTTCCTTAAGGTCAAATCAAACCAGAAAGCCCTCCTTAAGGCAAAATCAAACCAGAAAGCCCTCCTTGAGGCAAAATCAAGCTTATCCAAACTTACCCAAAGCACCAACCATCAAGAAATTCAAATGACCTTCACTATCCAACTTATTGTGAAACTCTGGGCCTTTCCTTGGTTGTAGTGCATGTATAATCTTGTTTGCATGACATTCCTGTGCATATGACATTACGCATGCATTGTTCATCCAAAAAGGCATATTAAGCACACATGACAGGCATGAATTTGAATACAGCAGGAAAACCAAAAGGTGGCTGTGGCTTTGGTTTAGTTCCTTCAAAAAAAAAGAACCTCAATGCTGCTCCATATCGCATTTTTCTGCATCATCTCATCACCAGAAGGGCGACAGAGCAGAGAGAGAATTTGAATACAAGTTTACTTCAAATGAGCTCAACAATGGTTACCCAAGAAATTGTCTATTGAAGAGACCAAGCTAAATAAAAAAAAAAGATTGAAGCTAATCTTGGTGGGAAAAACAAGCCTGATGATCAGAAACCTACCAAATCAGTTTCAAAGACATAATCTGTTACAAATTCTGGGCAAGCATTGTCTGGATGAAAACAAGAATAAGTCCAAAGGGAAGCCTGCTTATGATCTCCTCTATTTGCCTATGGATTTCACGACTGTAGGAAATTTTGGTTATGCATTTGTGAACTTCACCAACTGTGTTGGGGCAACTTAACTTTACAAAGCTTTCAAATATCATGAAGGGGACGATACCATCAACGGGAAAGCTCACAAAGTCTGTTGTACTCATATTCAAAGGGAAAGTTGCATTTGCCAACCATTTCAAGAATTCAGTCTTCGGGAGCCGTGCTTAAACTAAAATCTGGGGTGAATTAGAAACATGAATACAGAATCAGACCACAAGAGAATCCAGTGGTTACTTGAATTCATCTCAGGTTGTCTATCCACAATGGCAACTCTATCCAGTGACCGGGCATTCATCCAAAAAAAAACTCCAATGTGGAAAACCGAAAGGACATATTGGTAGTTTGAAGGGGCGTCAATCAGAACCAGAGCCACACTTTGGATTTTCCTAATGCATCCACATTCATTATGTCATAGATGTTTTATATTCAATTTTGATGTTCAATATGCATTCGTCATGTCATTGCATGTCAATGTCCACATACGGGTGACAGCATGCAGCGAACCATGTCTGATTCAGTATTTCATACCCCAAACACAAACCCTTAATGCTAGGGGCAGGTAAAAGCCAAACCACTGGGTGTCATCAGCAGCAACATCCTCACGACTTCTGATGAGCATTGTCAAGGTGTACTTTCCAATCTCGAAACGGATCAATACAAAGAGATCAATTCGGCTGGGACGTCGTGCAAAACTCTTGGACCATTCAAAAAAAAAAGAAAAAAAAATCGCAAAGAGAAAATTTCTGACACGGAAAACCGAGAGGACGTGTTGGTAACAAGAAGAGGGCGATGTCTAAAGCCGAAGTCACTGTTAATTTCCCCATTGTACTCATTATGATGTCGTCGTAATGATATTATGCGTGTTTGACATTCTACTTAGATGCTCATATCGCATACATCGTGCCATTACACATAAACATCCATCAGTAGGTCATTGCATCCAATTCTCATAATAATTAAAATGAAGTCGATGTTGTGTACAAAAAAAAATGTAGTACGGAGCACTCAATCTAGCTCTCATCCTATCACTCACCCACCTCCTCGGACTCACTCTGATGCGAAGTCCTATAGGCGTCAAAGTCCTCCTGCACCCGAGTCAAATCAGCCTACATCCGGGCCATGTCAACCCACACCCGGGTCAACTCATGGGTCGCAGCCAAAGCCTGAGCCTCAGAAGCAGCTGCCCTTCTGGCCTGATCCTGGAGCATCTGCACTCGAATCTGCAAAATAACAACATAAGTTAACATGCATACATACGTGCATATTCATCCATGCATTGCATAAATCATGTAATGATACAAGGATTGTAGAATGCTTACCACCCAGCTGGCGTTATCCTGGACCAGATGAGCCTCCAAGCCCAAAGCGACCTGAGAAGTAGATGCCGCAACACTGGCAGAACAGACAGGATGACTCCTGTCCTGAATAGGGCCATGCCCACCAGCAGTGGCACTCTCAGCAATTTCATATGCTGGGCTAGTCCGCTGACCAGAACCGCATCCCCTACTTCTCTTGACCTGCAAAAAAAAAAGAAAAAAAAAGAAAGAAAAAGGAAAGGGGAAAGACGATACCAGAAGGCCGAAGTAGAAATCAAGGATCTCCTGCTCCCCCTGGCGCACAGGTCAAGTCCGTGGAAACTGCTCCAATGCAGCTCAAGCCCAATCCAAAGAAGGAAAGGCAGCCAGATCTGCTAAAGTAGGGAGCAAACCGGCGCACAGGTCAAGTCTGTGGAAACTGCTCCAACGAGCCCAATCCAAAGAAGGAAAGGCAGCCAGGTCTGCTAGAGTGGGGAGCAAAGTCAGATTACAAATGCTCTGCCCGGTGGGAAAAAGTGTGCATGATAACAAGACGAACACATAAGCCCGAGCACACCGCTCCAAGTCCTCCTCGGACAGGTTTGGGTGAGCAGCCCAATAAGCCTCCATCTTGGAGCATAAGATCTTCCCCTTCTTAAGGGTGCAGCCGATCAACTTGCCTATATAATCATCCTCCGACTGATGGCGAGTAAAGTAGCAGTTGAAGCTGATCGGGGGTCCGCCGAACCAGAACCCAGTGATAGCAACGAAATCTGAAGGATTAACGGCAAACTCCCCGATGGGCAAATGAAATGTGTGGGTGATGCAAGCCCACCTCTCACACAAATCCGTCAATGCAGCATGGGTAGTAGGCGGCGTGCTCATCGACAATGACATAATAAAGGTCTTTGGACCCTGAATCCTAACCTGATCTCTCACAGACTCGAGGAGGCGGCCCCGCCAGACCCCGAGCGGAGAGAGATTTATGCTGCCGAAAATTCCCTGGTCCTACACATTGAGGAAAGCCAACAAGTCAGCAGTTAATCTTTCTAACAATGGTCCGCCTCATCCAAGGGGCATGAAACCCGAGAAACCTCAAAAAACTCACTATAAGTACAATTTCATCAAATTTCATTTTCGACATATCTTGTATGCCAAGTCACACTAGTCTGTCACACACACACATACACACACGTACCTTTACCAAATCTCAGTCCCCCCTTGACTGTAAAACGGAACTAGGTTTTTTGTGTCAGTCCGTTGAGTGCGCCAGGTCGCACATGGCTGTCACACACTCACATTCACACATTTCACAAATCTCAGTCCCACATGACTATAAAAGGTGACCCAAAACGCATCTTCTCGTATTTATTCTTGATCGAAGGGGCAAAAATTTTTGTTTCAAAATTATCGATCAAGAAATAAATACGTTCACTAAGCATACATTGCATGCTTTCTTTTGGCTCTGTATGGCAAATCATACACGACCATTTGACTCCAAAAGTCATTTTATCTTGGCGTCATCCTTTCGGGAAAATCGTCGTAAGGAACCGCCCGACTCCAAAAGTCGTATTCTTCTTTGTTTTATCTTGGTGTCATCCTTATGCGAAAATCATCGTAAGGAACCGCTCGACTCCAAAAGTCGTTTTATATTTCTCTATATCATCTTCATGCGTCATCCCTACATGAAAATCATCGTAAGGAACCGCCCGACTCCAAAAGTCGTATTCTTCTTTGTATTATCTTGGCGTCATCCTTACGTGAAAATCGCCGTAAGGAACCGCTCGACTCCAAAAGTCGTTTTATATTTCTCTATATCATCTTGGCGTCATCCTTACGCGAAAATCATCGTAAGGAACCACTCGACTCCAAAATTCATTTTATATTTCTCTATATCATCTTCGTGCATCATCCTTACGTGAAAATCGTCGTAAGGAACCGCCCGACTCCAAAAGTCGTATTCTTCTTTGTATTATCTTGGCGTCATCCTTACTCGAAAATCGTCGTAAGGAACCGCCCGACTCCAAAAGTCGTATTCTTCTCTGTATCATCTTCTTGGCATCATCCTTATGTGAAAATCGTCGTAAGAAACCGCCCGACTCCAAAAGTCGTACTTTTCTCCACACGCGAGTCACACGCTTGCATATCATCTCGAATTTCGTGTTCTTTGTCGTGTACCAAAATCCGTTTCGAAAATCGGACTTTAGCTACACGAGGGGCAGCCTGTGAACACGAAATTTTATCGTCCAAAAAAAATAAAAAAATTAAAAAAATTAAAAAAAAAAGAAAAAAAAGAAGAAAAAAAAGAAGAAAAAAAAATTAAAAAAATAATAATTAAAAAAAAATTACAGTGGTACGATTACAGTCGTACGACTGTATTATCGGGGCAGGTGAGCCAACCCATACCTCAAAAGCCGAAAGAACAGAAGAAGAAAAGGGGGGACAGACAGAAAAGAGAGGGAGGAAAAGAAAAAAAAAAGGGAGAAGAGAGGAAGAAGAGAAAACCAAAGAAAAGGGGAAGAACTCCTCAATCAGGATCCCTCAGCATTTGGAAATCTCTGGACCCAAATCTGAAACCCTAACTCAAGGAGAAAAGTCCGGATTTTATTGGATTGGAGCGATGCCAGGGGTCAATCCTACGGTGGACGCACGCCACAGAAGTAAATACCCCTTTTCCCTTCTTTTTTACAAGCTTTCTAGGTGATTGGTGTGCTTTTTCTGCATTTCTATCCATTTTTCTACGTTTCTGTTCTGGAAATCAAGAACAGTCGTGTGACTGTTCTTGAGTTCGATGAACAGTCGTACGATTGTAGTTGATTTCCAGGTGATTTTATTTCCAGCTTGTTTTAAATAAGATTTTGGCGAAATCCTGAGTTTGGAGAGTTTACAGTCGTACGACTATAGTTGAGTTTGCACGACTGTAATTTATAGTCGTACCACTGTAGTTTCCAAAATAAGAATTTCACCTTTAAAACCTTAAAATTTCATAAAAAATCCATAAAAATCCCCAAAAATCCCCAAAAAATCCCAAAAAATTAGAAAACCCCAAAAATCATCAAAATGAATTTTGTTGTGTGCATCACGACCCTAGATTCAATTTTCAGTAAAATTGCATTTAGAACAATTCCACGACGAAGACCCGGTTCTCCCGAAAACCGACCCACTTTGCATGCTTAATTGTAATAAACCGAAAAAAAATGTTTTCAAAAACGATTTTCTCACAAAACCAAAAATACAGGGACGTTTCAAAATGGTTTTCCAGGTCTAACAGGGCCGGCCGACCGGGCCAACCCGGTTACCCCCAATTGCATGACCCCAAATCCTAATTTCCCAATTCTGTCTACTTGAGTCCTATTTATGGCGTGCCGTATAAATTGTGCTAACTTCTGTTTTGCAGCTTTTATTTTATTTTAATTTTCTTTTTATTTGTATTTAATAGAATTAATCGTATATTTAGGCGGTTGTAATTTTTAGATTCTCGTGTATTCTAGGAGGTTGTATCAGTGAGGCGAGAGTTTTATTTTTCTTTCGATTGGGTTGTAAGCTCTTAAATATTTATTCTTTTACTTTTTTATGTTGTATTATTATTACGCATGAGCGCTGCGTGTATTATTTAATAAAAATCAATCTTTAGCAATTTAAAGTGTTGTAATTAGAACATTGGCATTAACATTTAAATTAGACACGAAATAAGGGACTTGTCCGAACCTAGATCTCCGAAAAGTGTGGCAGTTCCCGCTCTGGTTCAGCTACACTGTAATTTCCTGGTTGAGCTGAGCCGGGTGGCGACTCCTATACTTTTTATCGAGATTTAGGCCTCGATTCTTTTTCGAAACAATCTACTTTTCCAAAAACGAATTTCCAATCAAAAACCCCACGCGAGGGAGGGCCCCGCCCGAAATCGAGGCACCCCTTCCGAAAGGGAGTCCCGCTTCTAGTCGAAAACGCGTCGTCCGCTCACAACCAGAACATAAGGTTTGTAAGTTGAAAAGATCAATTTATGGACTTAAGCAGTCTTCAAGACAATTGTATTTTCGTTTCCATGAAGCCATTATATCAATGCAATTTAAGGTGATTAATGCAGACTCGTGTGTCTACATTAAGCATGACAACAGAGGGAAGTTTGTCATTCTAACGTTATACGTTGACGATATTTTGTTAGCATGAAATGACACTTCCTTACTCAAGAAAGTAAAGACTTAGTTGTCTTCTAACTTTGAGATGAAGGATCTAGGAGAGGCTAATTACATTCTTGAGGTTAAGATCTCAAGAGATCGATCTAAGAGATTATTGGCTCTTTCACAAGAGACGTATATCAATAAGATCTTAGAAAGGTTTGGTATGGCTCACTGTGATCCCGATCCAACCCCTATTGCATAAGGTACGGAACTGAATACAAGTATGTGTCCCACGACTCTAGAAGAGACTAAAAGGATGTAGAGAATTCCTTATAGGTGTGCAATTGGTAGCTTGATGTACGCTATGATTTGTACATGACCTGATATAGTTTTTTTTACGGTGGGTCTCGCAAGTCGTTATCAGGCTGATCCAGGTTTGATGCATTGGGTAGCAGTGAAAAGGATATTGAGATATTTGAAGGGGACTTCAAATTATTCCCTTTATTACCAAGAAAAGGATCTGTAGTTAAAGGGATACACAGATACTGATCATGGAATTGATAAAGACGGAAGGAAGTCCACGTCTGGGTATATTTCACTCTAGGAAATGGTGCAATTTCCTGGTGTAGCAAGAAACAAGCTTGCATGGCATTATCGACTATGGAGTCAATATATGTAGCTGCAGCAGCTGCAGTACAAGAAGCGGTTTGCTTGAAACACTTAATAGATCTTTTGGATCTATTGCCTAAAAGGAAATATACGACTATCTATTCTGATAGCACTGCATCGATAGCTTATTCCAAGAATACTTGTTATCATGGAAAAAGCAAGCATATCGATATAAAATATCATTTTGTTAAAGACAAAATAACACAGAGAGAAATAAGTTTAGTGCATGTTCCAACTGGAGATACGATTGCAGATTCGTTAACGAAGCCAATAGCTCCAAATGTTTTTAGTAAACACATTTTGGAATTTGGTCTTCGTAGGTTATAGGAACATGTTGTTGTTTTTGAACTATTGTAATAACTTTGGTAAATTCTATTGGAATAGAATGTGTGTTATTTGTTGTGTTCAAATTCATTCACTATTTAAAGCGATACACATAGAGCTATTGAGTATAGTTTAGTATGTTGGCGAAATGTCATCTACTCACATGGATGAATCTTTTAATATGAATTATGTGTTCATAGGTAAAAGTGGGAGTGTGAGTTACTCCATATGTGATATTTTGCATAATATCCTCATTTCGTTTATACCGAAAGCTGTCCTGTGAAAGGCTTAAATGTGGACTAGAGGTACTGATGCATGAGTTGCATTTAAAGACTGAATGATTTCACATAGTGTTTATAAAACATACGTCCTAAGTGGATTAACACTATGGCATATTTTAGTAATATGTGTAAAAGCCGACCAAGGGATGGAAAGAAGAAAATTGATCTCAACTTTCCTAATGTGATACCCAAATGAAATTATGAGTTTCAAGTGCACCCTTAAAGACTTGTAAATAACAAGAAGGGTATGTCTGATGATTAACTTGATTGGAACCCTAAACCAGGCATCATTAGCTATGAACGGGCATATAAGGACCAGTCAGATAGCATTAGACATATGGTGGAAGGTTATTTATAGAGAGGAAGTACATTTTCAGTAACATGTCACTTAGTAATCATATAACACTCGAGCTCAATACTTTTTTTATGGAAAAGGTATGTAGTGTATATGAATGTTTTCGTGAGATCAAAAGTGAGTCGAAAGCTAGTGATCATAGAAAATGGACTAAGGGGAAGTCACATTAAGCTAAAGGTGGAACGATGAAGGAGAGCTTCAAGGTTTAACCGTTACGTTGACTGGTCGCGTGAATTCGCCGAATAAGAATTGAAAGAAGTATGTGTGTTCAATCGCAATGAACGTGTGTCTTATCATGTGCGAGTGGGAGATGTTGGTTTTTGGTCTGCCATGACATTTTGGAATGGCAGGGACTAAACTGTAACTATGTGTAAATTACAGGGACCAAATGTGTAATTTGGTCCGACCCTATATATAGATGGAAGTTGGGATTTCCACTATATATAAAGAAGAAGTTTCTCTATTTCATTATGATGATGATGGAGAATCGTAGAGATTCCCTTCTAGATCCGGGGAAAACGTCCCTAGCGATAAACACGACATACTTCTTCGTTCGTCGGAAGAATTCATAGAGATAGCCCGTACTCAGTGTATTCATACACTCATAGGAAAGGCAACCAGAACGATCCGTTTTCTCGTGTAGATCAGATCTATTCCATAAATGAGTTTCCGCTACACATAAACCGTAAGTCTGTTTATTTATCATGTTTATGGTAATCTGTACATTCGTTGTATGATCTTATGGAATTCTGATTTCATAATCATTTAACGATACTGTTAAATATTTGTCACAATTATCAAAAAATTTAGCAAAGCTTTTGATAAAATCATTGGCATTTTTTATATATAGTGACGGTTTAAATTTTATGTGGATAGAAAGTGTCTCGATACTATTTAATTTGAAGACACTTTTACTTGTGTCGACATATAAAAATACTTAATGACACTTCTAATTTTTTGTTGGTAATTTTTAAAATTTTAACTATGTTTTTAAATAAGTATCGTTATTTCGTTTTAAGTCAAAGACAGTTTGATTTTGCGTCAAGAGATGGTATCTCGATACTATTTAATTTGAAGACACTTTTTACTTGTGTCAACCTATAACAATGCTTAATGACACTTCTAATTTCTTGTTGGCAATTTTTAAAATTTTAACTACGCTTTGAAATAAGCATCGTTACTTCGTTTTAAGTCAAAGACAGTTTGATTTTGTGTCAATACTATTTTATTTGAAGACACTTTTTACTTGTGTCGACCTATAACAACACTTAATGACACTTCTACTTTCTTGTTGGCAACTTTTAAAATTTTAACTACGCTTTTAAATAAACATCGTCACTTTGTTTTAAGTTAAAGACAGTTTGATTTTACATCGATATTAAGTGTCTTATTATTTCTTAATTCAAAGAAACATTTTTGCTATGTTCCTGTATTTATATATTCAGTCACAACTTTTTTATTTATGTCGAGTTATATCACCACTTACTTATGCTTTTAAATTTTTTGTTGGTATTTTTATAAAAAGTTTACTACACTTTTAAATATGCATTGATATTTCTTTTTGAAATTAAAAACATTTTGATTTTATATTGATATAAAGTGATATTTTTTTTTTTAATTTGAAGACATTTTTATATTAGTGTTTAGGTTCTTAAATGAATTTTAAGCTCTTTTCGTTGCCTTTGATCATGCATCAAGTTACTAATTAATTGTTTTTAATGTGCAGAAAAATTCAATTAATCCGAAATCTTGGCTTGTGTAAGTTTTCAAAATCAAGAAATTTTACTTAAGAGAAGTCATAAGCCATGACTTGGGCTCGAGAACATTAGTCTTCTGTTTCTTTTTGTTGTGACGAATTCAAGAAAGTGATTTAAACCATGATTTAGGCTTGAGGACATAACTCTTCTGCTTCTTTTTGGACAAAGCTTAATTTTTGTGTCTTTTATTTTATTTTATTATTATTTTATTTATAAAAAAACAGAAAATATATAAGTTAATTTTTTTTTCTTCATTCTTCTAACCCTAATTTTTTTAGCAACCAATTCTCTCCTCTTAAAGAAAACCATCCAGCAAATTCTCATCGCTGCCGTCCACTTCCGTCGCCTTCGTCACCGCTGCCATAACTTCTTTCCTTCACTTATGGCCAAAACGAAGCAACCTCCAGGCTGAAAACCACCATCGAAGAAGCCATCCGTTGCAGCAGTAAAAATCGTGACACCACCAGTCTCCTAATCTGCCCGGACGCGTACCACATCCCATCCAGCGCCGCCACCTTCTCATGCGACCAACATGCCCGCCTTTGTCTCCATCGAGACGTGTCAATCACCCAGCCCACCAGCCATTGATACCCTTACCGCCAAGCGTTTACTGACTCTGGCAGAAATCACAGCCGTTGACGACGTACCATCAACCAGACCAGCAACCACTGTTGCCCCTATTCCAGATCAGATTTCGGTGACTGAAACAACCATTCCGGTGACTGAAAAGTAGTCAATTTCGGCTAGCACTTCTAAGCCCAAAAATAAGGCAAAATTACAGGTTAAATCCACTGCTAAGAGATCCAAAGTGCCAACTAAGTCCAAAGTCGTCTTAAAATGAAAACGAGGATTCACTTCAAGGTTGCCCCACCTTTAGAACCACCTCCAGCTTCCTTGGATTCCGACACTCTAGCTCTACCACCGTCCAAGAAGAAGAAGATAACTTGGGTAATGCAAACTCGTTCCCAACTGTCTAGAGGTACTTTTGTACATGTTTTTGAACATCATTTACATGGTTACTTGAATTTTCCTACTAGTTTGAAAAAGAAATATGCTAATGTTTGTAGTAGACAGATTATTCAGTGTAAATGTGTTGATACCTCTTTGTTGGTTGAGATTGGTTTGTTAGATGAATTTAATTTGATGGTGGAACATATTGGTTGGAAATCATTCTTTGCACTTAAATGCCCTGGTTATACTGAGCTGATTAAGGAGTTTTATACGACTTTTTAATTCACAACACTTAGGGAATTTACCATAGAAACACCAAATGTGATTAGATTCAGGTTGATGGGAAAGGGATTTGCTTATTCTGTGACTGAGTTTAACTCATCATGTGGTTTAATTTATTTTAATTTTGCTGAGATTGATGAATATAAATTGTGTATGATTGATTTTCCAAAAAGTTTCCATGGTTGTAAGGTCTGGCCTGAAATGTCAGTTGATGTTTTTGCTTATGATTTTAGCCAGTCTAAGGCCTATTACTTGAAACGACCTGAGTTGCAATATATTCATCACTTTTTGGCATATGCTTTTTCTCGGAGGATCTCTAGTATTAGTACCTGCAATAAAACTGAGTTATACTTTCTGTGGTGTATGCTTAGTAATGTGAAAGTTAATTTAGGTTGTTGGATAGCTAGTCAAATACGTACTGCTTGGATTGCTGGTAGAGATTTCATTTTTGGTTCCTTGATTACTCAATTAGCTATAAAATTAAACCTAATTGATCTTGTTTCTACAGATTTACATGTTGTTTTTAAGATGGAACCTTTAGATTTCAGTTGTTTGAGTAATATAGGACTAGTTTCCCAAGTAGATGGCGCTCTTCGTTGGTTGCCTATTGGTGCAGATTCGAAACCAGGTTGTCGGGTGAAGGGAGGCACTCATACCGAAGCTGCCAGTGTTGATTATTCCCCTGTGCTTAGCTTGTTGCAGCAGGCCATGGAGAAATTGAAGGCCATTGATGCCAATGTGAATGAATTACATCGAAAAGTGACCTGAATTAAAGAAAATGTAGCTGAGTTTGTTGGATGTGCCTTAGTCCTGAGGCATTTGTCCTTGTATTTATATTGTAAATTTATTGGATTTATGTATTATATAATTTTATGTCATTAAATAAAGGCGTTAATCTATTTATTATATACCTTGTGCTATGTTTTAAATAGAGTGTCCAATAGACATATCCATATCTATGTTGACAAGTGTCATGCACTTGGCAGTAGGACCATGGATAGGGAAAACGATATGACCATAAAGAGATCCGTAGTCTATTCCAGTCATGGGAATGAATAGAACCAAAGACTATCATTAGCCTGGTTGTATGGCGGTATCTTATTGGTCATTGGACATGGGATGTCAACCAAGTTAATGGGTACATGCAAAAGGGGCATGGTACTGGATAGATCCACTAAACGAGAAATCCACATGGTATAGTATCACAAGTGATTCTCGTGTATTACTTGTATGGATCCTTTGACCTGACCATATGATGGTGCTGCATGTGAAGTGGCATACTTTGGTGTATACCTAAAGGGCCTGTAATAGGGTGCCAAGTATGGGTACATTCGGGTATGTCAATGAACATGGCAATGCTATGGATATGTAGAAGGGAATGTCACTCAGTAGACCACTGAGAAGATATCACCAGCCTCTTGATGAATGCAACTGATAAGAGTGTGGCCACACCTAAACAAGTTGGAACTTGTTTGTGAGCATCAGTTCATTCGGGATCAAGTAAATGTCTGGACACAAAAGAGGGTGATTAATCCATGCCTCTGTGTTGGACACCAATATCAATGACACGGGATATACAAGTTTAAACTACATGGTTATGATTACAGTTGGACTGCTATCTCCATCTTAATTGGGGGCTGCAGTGGCTTGCTAGAGCCCGCCTGTAGTCTGTGGGCTAAAGGTCCACTGCCAACATAAGGACGGGCCCACAGGATCATACACATTGAACGTCTGAACTCAAACTAAACGGATCAACTGTATACTTGGAGTATACGCATCGGAGAGAGAAGATTATATTAATTATATTATATAGATCAATTGGATTAATCAAAATAATATGATTAATATTTGTATTGGCCTTCTTATAATTAATTCAATGAATTAATTTATGAGATTGAATTAATTTATGAGATTATTTCCTAGGTAGAAATGTTGTACATGTATAGGTTTACATGTATTTAATTTCATGATAGTCTAATTTAATTCCTTGGTTAAATTAATTGGTCAAATTAATTTTAATTTAAATGTATATAATATATTATATGGTATAATATAATGACATACATGTTGGATTAAAATTACATATGAAATTAATTTGGACCCGGAGAATTAAATTGGACTTGGGCTTAAAGAGGAGAAAAGCCAGCATGAAATTAAAAGAAAATTGGGACTAAAATTCCCATAGGAATTTCGGCCATCTAGGTTAAATAACTTAGGGAATTTGCAGCCATAAAGTGGGAATTAGACAGAAAATTTCAGCAGCATTTTCTCTCAATTTCGGCCGATCCTCTCGCTAGCACGGGTTGTGTTCTATAGCCGTTCTTGTACGGAAATGTGGAGGAAGTTGGTTTCGATTTCTACAGCCATCTCTTAAAGAGATTTTCTGGTGAGAATCTATTCTTTCTCCATTGATTCTGTTGTTTTCAATTTCCATTTCCATTGCTCCTGGGCACGGATTTAAGGAAATCAACGCGTTCTTCAGCTTTATCGGTTGAATTCCGGTGAAAAATCCCAACAAAGTTGTACCAGCTTTAGGATCACGATCCCCCGTGCCCGCCTTCCCCTTAGGAGCATTTGATCTTGGGCATTCATAAACCAGGGGAGTTCCTCTCTTACTTTCCTCCTTTATTTTATTCTGGTTTGTGATATAAAGTTATTAGTTTTCCCTTTTTAATTTATGGCTCATTTGCGGTAGAATAGGGAAAATTATTTTACTTGAACTCTGTAAGTTATTTTCCTACTGTAGATCCTTTTCTTATTGGTAAATTATATGTTTTCTAAATATATGGTTGAGAATATAGATAGATTAATTAATGATTTTGATTTTGTTGTGAGAAGATATTAATTTGTGTTTATGTGTGTACACAAAAATATACTTTTCTGTAATTATGGAATATTTTTTAACTTTTTAAATTTTGATTTCTACATAGATAACAAATGGTTAATGCATCTTGTTGATGATGGCTTTTTCTGTTGGGATTTTCACTGGAAATCACCCGATGAAACCGGAAGAACGCGGTGATTTCCTCAAATCCGTACCTAGGAGCAATTGAAGTAGAAATTGTAAAACTTAAAATTAAACAAGAAGAGAATCAATTCTCACCAGGAATATCTCTTCTAGAGATGGCTGCAGAAATCAAATTTGATTCCCTCTGCGTTCACGTACACGAACGGCTATCGAATACGACCCGTTCTAGCAAGGAGATCAAACGAGAGTGAGTGAGAGGGGGGCTGACATTTTCGTCTGGTCTTCACTTTGCTATGGCCGAATTCTTTAGGTTAAAAACCTAACCTAGATGGCTGAAATTTTGACCAAAATTTCGGCCCAATACTCCACTTAATTTCATGCGGGCTTTTCTCCTTTTTGAGCCCAGGTCAATATTAATTCTTTTGGTCCAATTAATTTTCAAACTTAATTTTCATTCAACATGTATCCTAACATAGTATACCATATAATATGTTTCATACATTTAAATTAAAATTAATTTGATCAATTAATTTCACCATGAAATTAATTTTGACATTCATAAAATTAAGATACATGTAAACCTATACACGTGAAACATTTACACCTAGGAAATAATCTCATAGATTAATTCATGGAATTAATTATGAGAAGACCAATGCAAATATTAATTTTATAATTTCGATCAATCCTATTGACCCTTATAATATAATTAATATAATTAATATAATCCTTTCTCTTCGGTGTGTATACTCCAAGTATACAGGTGATCCCTTAAGTCTGTGTTCAGACATTCAATGTGTACGATCCTGTGGGCCCATCTTTATGTTGGCAGTGGGCCTATGGCTCACTGACTGTAGGCGGGCTCTAGCAAGCCACTGCAACCCCCAATTAAGATAGAGATGGCAGTCCAACTGAAATCATAACCCTGTAGTTTAAACTTGTATATCCCATGTAATTGATATCGGTGTCCAACACAGAGGCATGGATTAATCATCCTCTTTTATGTTCGGACATTTACTTGATCCAGAATGTATTGAAGATCACAAACAAGATCCAACTTATTTGGGTGTGGCCACACTCTTATCAGTCACATTCATCAAGAGGCCGGTGATATCTTCTCAGTGGACTACTGAGTGACATATCCCTTCTGCATATCCATAGTGCTGCCATGCTCAGTGACATACCCGAACATACTCATACTTGGCACCCTTTTACAGGCCCTTTAGGCGTACACCAAAGTATGCGACTTCGCATCCAATACCATCATATGGTCCATACTTGGCACCCTTTTACAGGCCCTTTAGGCGTACACCAAAGTATGCGACTTCGCATTCAGTACCATCATATGTTCAGGTCAAAGGATTCATACAAGTACTACATGAGAATCACTAGTGATGCTTTACCGTGTGGATTTCTCGTTTAGTGGATTTATCCAGTACCATGCCCCTTTTGCATGTACCCATTAACTTGGTTGACATCCCATGTCCAATGGCGGTAAGACACCGCCATATAACCAGGTTAATGGTAGTCTCTGGTTCCATTCATTTCCATGAATGGAACAGACTACGAATCTCTTTATAGTCATATCGTTTTCCCTATCCATGGTCTTACTGCCAAGTGCATGACACTTGTCAACATGGATATGGATATGTCCATCAGATACTCCATTTAAAATACAACACAAGACATATAATAAACAAATTAATGTCTTTATTTAATGACACAAAATATGTATAATACATAAATCCAATAAATGTACAATACAAATACAAGGTCCATTGCCTCAGGACTAGGGCATATCCAACATTTTCAAGATAGGGGATGCACGTAAAATAGATGAAGAAGGATACTACATCATTTTGAAATTTAAATAAAAGCACTGTGGAATATTATTGCTTATATAAGGCTTTTGCGCTATTGAATTTCTTGTATTCTCTTATACTTTTTAAGACTATTGTAAACAATCATGATATTTTCAATTATAGACATTTATAAAATTATACGTGATAAGTTTGAAGATATTATTTAATAAAAGTGTTGCAACAATTATGACATTTATACACAAAATGTCATTTATTGATGATGTATTAATATTTATATGTCGCAATTTAATATTTTTTTTTTAAAAAAATGTCATTTACTTTTAGGAAATAATAGATTTTTAATGTTGCTAAATATAGACATTTATATAATTACATGTTATAAACTTGGAGATTTTTTTCATTGAAGTGTCGTTGTATTTAGCACATTTATGCATGAAAATGTCATTATATTGAGGACGTACTAATATTTATATGTCGCACTTTAATGACACTTTTTAGTCAAGAAATAACGTCTTATTGGGACAAAATAAATACGTAGTGTGGCCAGATGTAGACGCCAATATAATTATATGTCAAGAACTTGTAGATGCTTTTTTATTGAAATGTCGTGAATTCAAGACTTAATGAATATTTTCTAAAGGGAAATGGCAATACAAAAAAAGCACTTGGGCTAACTTAGGACGCTTTATTAAAACGTTGTGAAAATGTTTAAATTTATTATTAAATAATACGATAGATTTTATGACGTTAATATAAACGTTGCTAGCATGACAACGCTTTTCATATGAAATGACGACACAATTTGGTTTACCAATACAATATTAATGTGTCATTAAAAATTACGATACGCGATTTAACGACACATGTAACGACGTTTTGAAAAACGTTGGCAAAAGTTTAAAGACTCCGAAAAGCGTCGTTAAAAGCTAAATTCTTGCGTTGTTATAGATTTTTTTTTTTTTTTTTTTTTTTAGTGCGTCCATGTTTGATACTTTGTGGGCAGCGATTCCAAAGTCAACAACCATAACTACAACGTCTTCTAAGACAGCAATGGTTATATCATATTCATAGCCAATTCAAAATGCTGCAATTTTTTACTTCCCTAACAATTCTTTATTCTGGAACTTGGTTACTTTAACTATTAATAGTGATCAGTTGATTGAATACAAAGTTTTTTTTTTTTTTTCAATTAACAAAAAAATATATAATGCGTATTTTTTTTATTATTTAATATCGAAATTTCTATATTAGCTAAATTATTAATGATATTGTATACAAAATATGACAAGCGTAATATTCACGTACAACATTTATCTATTACAAATACTCTACGTAATATGCATGCACATAATTACAGTAGATAATTTTATGTACGTAATTATTACTTATTCAAGAAATAAATTTTAACTTTTGAACTAGTTTCCAAATATATTAATATATATATATATATATATACGGAGGCTAAGCAAATTCAGTAAGTAAAAGGTTTTACAAGGTAATTAAAAAATTGAAAAATCATAAGACCAAAAAAAAAAAAAAAAAGAGAAAAAGAAAACCCTAAATTACAGCCTCAGCTAATAAGAGGCTCTCTATATACCATCTTATCAAACCCTTCATGATATGGCCGCTTCAAATATTAATGTGCATTTACAGAGAGAGAGAAAGAGAGAGATGACTTCAATCACAGCTCTCAACCTAGAAAGTGAAAGGAGCTGCCTATCCTTTAAAGATGGTGCAAAAAGGTATTGATTTTATTCTTCCTCTTGGTTATGGTTAATGAATCAATAGAAAATTGAATAGATCTAGAATTAATTACAAGTGTCATGATAATTACAAACTAATTTTGTTGAAAAAGGAATTTGATTGATAAATCTGAATATAAACTTAGGATGGTAATTAACTTATCAGTTTAATTGTTGATGAATTGAAATTAATTTTGTTAAAAATCCATGTGCAGATGTGAGTTTCTATCGAAGATTACAGAACGTTGCCGGCGTGAAATCTGCTGTAGCATTGTGATGAATCTCCAAAGCTGAAAAAGAGGTGCCTACAAATGTCTTTTGTAGTCTGATATGATAGAGTACAATACTCTATTAGGGTTTGACATGATTCTTGTGGGGTTAGCCAATTAAGCTCTGATACCACCAATTACATTACATTTACAGCATATATACATAAGTGAGTACAATACTCTATCATGATAGTGCCAGGAAACATGAGAATGTTTAATCTCATTATCAATGGGAGAAACAGATACTTTGTTTTCGACATATCAACTACCTCAAGAGCTGGGATAGGCAGATGCTTTATTCCAATGTAGGAGTGGACTTGCTTTCCAATTCTACAATTAGATGTCTCATGATGATTTATATATAGATATAATACAAATACAAAGTTACAAGATCCATGAAAATCTAACGAGAAACAATATTTCATTTATTGGAGAATTTGTCATCATTCCTTAAGATGGTATTGATGGGAAAAATATACCGACTACAACGGCAACAATAAATGCGGAATAAATCTTCGTTGTGAATCTTTTTCCCAATTCGTATGAATCTTTGAGGAAACTAAAAATTAGAGCAACACCAAACAACAAAAATGGAGCAATGCACAACAACACAAACATGCAAGATTTTTACGTGGAAAACCCTTTCGATCCAGAAGTAAAAACCACGGGACCCTTAGACCGCTTAATCTTCCACTATCAACCAATAATAGGCAATTATAACAAGTTTTCCCTAGATGAACTAGAGGTATACACCATCAACCTTCATATTCTTGGAATATATCATCATGAACTATGGAAATCAAAATAAAGTGGGAGAAAAGACGAAGAACAAACCAAGCACACACAATCTATCTTTGGACAAAAATGCTCCCCTGACCTCCAACGACGATCTCCACTATTTAGATTGAAGACACAGATGTTAAGAACACTCTGCTCAAAGTTTACGGCAATCCAATGGTCGAAACTCTGGTAAACGCCAAAAACGTGCAGCTGATGATGGAAAAAAAAAAATGGTAATTCAAAAACTCTTTTCTCTCTTTCTTTTCTTGGTTCTTTCTGCCTCACTTTCTCTCACTTCACATATCACCTCTTAAAGACATATATTCTCTTATATCTATTATTCTCTACCTCATATTGTCAACTTTTAACCTCTTAAAGTGTTTAAGCTCCTAAAGGTCTTCTTTAGGTTAGAAAAGTTAGAAAAGTCTAACAGGTATATGATATAAATGTAACAAAAATTATAATAATTGTATAGAACATATCGTACTTGTCAATCGTGTTGTCTTTATCCTACTCGTATTTAGCTGCTTCTAACTTCACATTATGATTTTTGCAAATTGTAATGTTTATTTAAATTAATGTTTATTTGATATTTCCATATGTAAATAATTTATTTTCCATGAAAATTATTGATCTTCTATAATCCATACAGTCCAAGAGAATATTTCTTATCTTACATAGTATTAGAAAAATTTTTATTTTAAAAGAATAAAAAATAAAAAAAAATTAGTTAAAGATCAGTTGTAATTAAATTTTTAATAAGTATATTTATTTGATAAAAACATAAGTATATTTTATAAGATTTATGATAAAATGAAAGAATATAAGGTAAAACATGGTGCAAATAGTACTTAGTTCTTAAATGAGAATTTTTTTTATACGAAATTTGATTTCTACAAATTAATTAGTACTTATATCATGCATTAATCCACAATCAATTAGAAAAGGATTTCATCTGATAAGGGCATTACTTTAACGAAATCAAGTGTTAGAGAAGATTATTGCTAATATTAATTAACAATAATAATACACCGATTACCTTGTTTATTTATAGGCTATGTTTCCTAGTTCGTGTATAGGTTGATTATTTCAATTATACTAACTAGAGTAGATAGAAAGTTTATACTCAATATAATCATGGTGTCTGCCTTATATGGTATCAAAGCTACCTATTTCCGAAACTGAAATCACTATTTTTTTTTTTTTTGTTACCATATATATTTTGATCTCTCCGGCCATGTTTGCTACTTCGTTGGCAGCGGCTCCACAGTCAATAACCATACCTACAATGTCTACTACCACAAAAATGGTTATATTGTAGTCATTGCCATTCAAAATGATGCAATATTGACTTCCCCAACAATTTATTATCCTCTTAGCTTCTTAAATTATTAATGGTGTTCAATTAATTGAATAAAAGTATTTATTTGTGATTAGCGAAAAATACATGATGTTTATTTTTGTTATTTAATATGATGCACTTTTCATTATTAACTAAATTATTTTTTATATTGAATACGAAGTATGACAAGCGTAATACTTAATATGTAGTATGCATGCACAAAATTTCAATAAATAATAGTTTAGGTAAGTAGTACATTATTTATTCTTTCTTCGTAAACTTGGTTGCTGCGTTTTCGGCTGTACTTTTGTAGCTCACTTTCTTGTATTCCTCAACTTTCATATTAATAGACTACTTATCTTAAAAATAAATAAATTATTTATTCAACAAATAAATTTAGCTTTTGAAATAGTTTCCAAATATATATATATATATATTGGGTAGGTAGGTTTTTTTATAAGGAAATTACAAAATAGAAATATTATAAAAAAATTTGGAAAACCCTAGATTACAATTACACCTATGGCACTATGTATACCACCTTATCAAGCCCTTGATGGTCGCCTCAACAAATATCTCTCTGCATTTAGAGAGATGAGAGATGATGAGCACATGCACTTCTCAACCAAGAAACAGAAAAGAAAATTGCTGCAGATCAAAGGTATTGAATTTTAATCTTCCTCTTGGTTTTTAAAATAAATCAAAAGAAAGCTGAATACAACTAGAATTAGCTAGATCATGATCTTTTCAAACTAATTTTGTGATTGATAAATCTGAATATATAGATCTATGATGGTAATTAAGTAAAGGAAAAAAGAAGTTATCATTTTCTTGATGATTTGAATATAATTAAATTAATTTTGTTAAAAATAAATGTGCAGATTTGAGTGCTACGGTTGATCCTGGAGGCATCTTACACCCAGTCAGATATGAAAAAAAAAAAGATATATTTTTGTTGTTAAGGAAATAAATGTATTTCATTTTGTAATTATTGTAATTATCCTTGATTTAGGTTTATCTCCTTATTTGTATTGTTCCCATATTGTATCTCTATTTATACTCATGTAATTCTTGATAATCAATAGTATGGAAAAGAATTATTTTCCACATTATAATTTTTAATATGATATCAGAGCATAATTAAGACTCTAAATGTCAAGCCAAGAATCTTCATCCCCTTCAAACTCCAACCTGTATTCAGCCCCCACATCCCCTAATTCTGCCGATTTGCAGCAACCCCAAACACTACCTTTAATCACCACTTTTATAGCTCAATCTTGTCCCACCTTGTCTTCCACTTATACACCTTTAATGGCCACCAACACCAATCACACAACCCTTCCTATCTCCACCAACCAAATATTCTCAAATAAACTCAATCATACCAACTACCTTGTATGGAAAACCCAAATTATCCATGTTCTCCATTGTCAAGATCTCATGAGCCGCATAGATGGCACCACACCAGCTCCACCTAGACTCATTCCTTCTACTACAAATCCTAACCAACTCACCAAGAATCCAGCTTACAGTGAATGGTTCTCCAAAGACCAGATGTTGCTTTCCTGGATCTTCACTTCCCTCTCTCCTGATGTATTCAAATCAATTGTTGGACTTACATCAGCCCATGCGGCTTGAAAGCTTTATCTAAAGCTTATGGTTCTGTTTCTCAAAATAGACAATTACAAATTCATATGTAGCTTCAAGAACTCTGCAAAACTGACTCCGGAGTTGATGATTATCTTCAGCGTTGTAAAGCTTTGGCTAACGAACTTGCTTCTGCCAGTGGTCCTCTAAGTGATGCTCAATTCAATGTTGTGGTCTTCAAAACTCTTGGAACTAAATTTCAATCTATAATTGCCACATTATGTGTTATGGATCCACCTGCTGATTTCTTTACATTATATGGCCATCTTACATCACATGAAATCTTAATTAAAAGTTTCCATGAGATTCCTATTGCCTTAATTGCTCAATGCCCAGCCCCCTCTTTTTAGCCATTCTCTTCACCGGTGTTTCCATCTACCAACCGAAACCCAGGACGTTGTCGACAACAAGGACCATGCCAAATATGTGGATTCAGCAATCATACTGCTGACAGGTGTAGGAGGGTTATCCCCAACCCCAACTTTCGGCCTTCAAGTCACTCTTATGGACAATCTCAGTTTAGTCAGGCCAACTTGGCTTAGGTACCTCCTGGTTCGGTTCAACCATAACAACATTATCAGTACCACACTTCACCGCCACCTACCCCACTCCCGCCACCTGCCAAGCTATGGTATCCAGACACTGGTGCAACGCACCATATGACAGCCGATTATAATCAGCTTCAGCACTTGCAACCATATCATGGGTCGGACCAGATTCGGGTTGGCAATGGTCAGGGTATGAATATCCCTCACACTGGTTCTTCCAATTTTGCCTCTTTTCAATTAACTGATGTTTTATTACTTCCTAAAATCACCAAATCACTTTTATCTGTCCAAAAATTTGCCACTGACAATCGTTGTTACTATGAATTTTGGCGGTCTTATTTTCTGGTTAGGATCGGGTAACGAAGGAAATATTGTTGAGAGGCCCGAGTGACCGGGGCTTATATGTGCTGCCACCTAATATGAAGCAAGCACTGGCTGGAGAAACTGTCTCTTTTGACAAGTGGCATGCAAGGTTAGAACACTCAAATAAGAGAGTTACTTCCAAAATTTTACATGATTCAAATTTACAATTTATTCAGTCACCAAATAATTGTAGTGCATGTCACATGGGAAAATTGCATAAGGGTGATCTAAAATCCATTAGTCACCCTAGTACTACTCCTTTTGAAATTATACATGCAGATGTTTGAGGTTCGGCTCCCATTGAGTCATATTTAATAAAAAATTTTTTGTTTTATTCATTGATGAATGCACTAGATTTACTTGGGTATATTGTTTAAAGTTTAAAAGTGATGTGTTAAATGTTTTCCTGGAATTTGTTGCCATGCTAAAACGCCAATTCAATGCCACAATTAAGAAATTTCATGTTGATTTTGGTGGTGAATTTCAAAAATTAACATCTCATTTTAAACAACATGGCATTACACATTTATTGGCTTGTCCTCACACTCATGAACAACATGGGATTTCCGAACGGAAAATTCGCCATATAATTGATACAACCCTCACTTTACTTGCCCATGCAAATGTTCCTTTTCGTTTTTGGAACTATGCTGTGAATCACAGTGTTGAATTAATTGTCTCCCGTACCAGTCTCTCAATAATTCATCTCCTTATAGTCACTTATTTCACAAATCTCTGGACTATAAAGACTTTAAAATATTTGGATGTGAAATTTTTCCTCTTCTTCGACCCCACAATAAAAATAAATTTCAATTTCGCATTCATTCTTTCATATTTATTGGTGAATCTAAATTCCACTCAGGATTTCTTTGTTATAGCATCCAAAATGATCGGATTTACATTGCAAATCATGTCAAATTTAATGAAAAAAATTCCCTTATTGTGTATCTCAACCGTGTAGCTTTACTTCTCTAGACTTGCGATCTCCAGATCATATGATGTGGCACATACAAGTGCCTAATCCCATTTGCCACTCTCTTAGTAAGTCCTTGCATCTGCATTCTTCCAATTTAAATAATGGCATGTAAAATTTAAATAACCCAAAACCTACACATATACCATCACCCACTACTCATAGTCCAATGCCCACTCCACAAGATTCTCCTTCCACTCACAGCTCTCCACCCACTATACCAACATCCATCATCATGCCACTACACCTTGCCTCCCCCACATCATCCTTGTCTCCCACTACACAAGATTCTCCTACCACTCACAACTCTCCACCCACCACACCAACATCCCTTATTACGCCCATACCATCCTTGTCTCCTTTACCCCGCCCACCTTCCACTAATTCCCAGCAATTCAATCCCTCACCACCTTTCCATAATGCCTCTCTTGGTATTAAATTAATTATTGATCTCTCCAATTCAACATTTCAGCCAAATAGCATAGCACCCACAACCTCCACTCACCCCATGCATCTTCGTCCTTCTCATGCCCGCAAACCTCCACCTCGTTATGCCCTTGACCATTCCTTAGTTTCACCTGACTTTAACATTACCGAGCCATCCACCTACTCCCAAGCCCGAAAATTTCCAGTGTGGCGTGATGCCATAACCTATGAGTACAATGCTCTTCTTAATACTCACACTTGGATCCTGGTTCTCAAACCACCTCATACTAATGTGATTGATTGTAAGTGGTTTTTTCATATTAAAAGACACTCTAATGGGAGTATAGACCGATATAAGGCTCGTCTTGTGGAAAAGGGGTTCACTCAACAAGCCGGAGTTGATTACAAGAAAACTTTCAATCTGGTGATTAAGGCAACTTCAATTCGGATGGTTTTGGCTCTTGCATCAATCCATTCTTGGCCAGTTAGATGTCACAAATGCTTTTCTTCAGGGCCACTTAACTGAAACCATTTACATGAAACAACCACCAGGTTTTCTTGACAACAGCAGACCGGATCATGTTTGTGTCCTTAAAAAATCCTTGTATGGTCTTAAATAAGCTCCTCGGGAATGGTTTAACCGATTTTGCACATTTCTTGCGTCACATGGTTTTCGAAAATCCCACTTAGAAAACTCCTTATTTCTTCGAATTCAAGTTACCACTTCAACTTACATCCTTTGTTATGTTGATGATATTCTCATCACTGGTACACACTTACTTGCGGTTCAACAAACTATTCGGCTCTTAGAATCCGAATTCCCTATATGCGATTTGGGCCAAGCTTCCTATTTTCTTGGTATAGAAATTGATCATACGCCCCATAGGATCTTATTGAGACAAACCAAGTACATTGTGGATCCTATCCAGTGAACCAATCTTCAGGATGCCAAACCTTGTAACACTCCTATGGCCTCTACTCCAAATCTGTCCAAAACCATGGACATTCCTCTTGCCTCTGGTGAATAATATAGATGAATAGTTGGGGCTCTCCAATATCTCACTCTCACATGACCAAAACTTGCATTTTCCATCAATAAATTATGCCAATTTATGCATTAACCAACAGACATACATTGGCAAATTGTTAAACGATTACTCTGCTACCTCAAAGAAACTCTTCATCTTGGCATTCTCCTCTCCAGATTGTCTCCTCTGCAATTAACCACATTTTCTGATGCTGATTGGGGGGCTGCCCTGATGATAAACGATCCATAGGAGGGTATGGCATTTTCTTGGGTGACAGTTTAGTTTCTTGGTCCGCACGCTAACAACCGACCATTGTAAGATCAAGCACTGAAAGTGAGTGTAAAGCCATTGCAAATGCAACTATCGAAACCATATGGCTCAACTCCCTTCTTACAGAACTTTAGTTTTCAATGGAAGGCAAAATTCACCTATGGTTGATAACATTGGAGCTATTTACCTTAGCAAAAACCCAGATTTTCACACCCGTACCAAACACATTCCTATTGACTATCACTTTGTACGTGAGTTAGTTGATAATGGTACTTTGCAAATTCAGTTCTTGGCTTCCAATGATCAACTTGCGAACATATTCACCAAGCCTCTTAGTACCTCTCGGTTTCTACCATCGACTTGACGAGGGGTGTTAAGGAAATAAATGTATTTCATTTTGTAATTATTGTAATTATCCTTGATTTAGGTTTATCTCCTTATTTGTATTGTTCCTATATTGTATCTCTATTTATACTCATGTAATTCTTGATAATCAATAGTATGGAAAAGAATTATTTCCACATTACAATTTTCAATATTTGTGAAAGATTACAAAACGTTGCCAGCGAGAAATCTTTTATTTTGCTAACTCATGGCCATTTGGTGAATTTCAGAGTGGCCATCCTTGTTTTTATCTATCTCTATAGTTGAAGAGGTGCCTGATTGTGCTAGTAAACATTGTAAGCTTTTGTTTATAAGCTTATGTTTCATCTCAATATCAATGGGACAAAACCCATGCTTTCTTTGCCACATATCAGCTACCTCCTCAACATCACTTCTTAGCTTGATTTAGCAGCTGGAAAAATCTCTCCAGAAATATCTTGTCAAGAATGAGAAATTATATGCATAGCTGTCAACCTGCATTATGATCTATCTCCATCAAAATCAAAGAGAAACAATATTTCATTCATCGAAGAATTAGGATCGTTTTGCCATAATTGTCTTATGTTGTTTATATTCTTTAGGATGACATATAATATAAATGTAACAAAAATAATCAAGTTATTTATATATTCCTTATGATGGCATGTGATATAAATGTAAAAAAATGATTATGTGATCTATATATTCCTTATAATAGTATATAATATAAATGTAACAAAAATGATTATGTAAGCTATATATTTCTTACGATGGTATATGATATAAATGTATCAAAAATGATAATTTTTTAGATTGTCATGTTGCCTTTATCTTACTTGTATTGAGCTGCCTTTAACTTCACATCACTATAATTGTTGCATATTGTAATCTTCATTTAGCAATTTCTATTTGAATTAATGTGTTTACTCTATGTAGATTTACTCCTACTCAAACTCTCCTTAAAAATTTATGACAAAGTCTTCATCATTCTTTTGTTGATATCAAAATTAAACAACTACCACAAGTACTCTCTTGTTCAAAAATTATGAGCTTAGTTGCTCCTTGTTTTGCTACAATGAAACCCCCCATAAGAAAGCTACCCCTTTCCATTATTGCCTTTGTTTTTTGTGCTTTTGCATTTCTTTCTCATTTATATTCCAGATCTCTTTTTTAAGCTTAAATCCTGTTTTAGGAGAAATTCTGCTAAAAACTCAATTAAGCAAACAAATTTATGCTTATTTTATTGAGCTTGTTTTTTTTTGGGGGGGGGGGGGGGGGGGGGGGGGGGTTTATGTTTAGACTGATGAACCAACAACTATTAGTTAAAGTGGTAAAATGCTCTCAGTTTTAAACTTTATGAATAAAAAAAACAGTTGTTCAGAGAGTTTCATCTCTTGTAAAAGGGTCCACTATTCCGGCTCGAATTCAGATTCAATTAGATAATTCAAAACAAAAGATGTTTTGGATTAATGAGAGTACAAGGTGTTATATATGGCAAAACAATGGCATTTAACTTGGTGAAATTTAGCCAATAAAAATTTATATATGTTCAAAAATATTTTTTGTGAATAAAATTGTTATGCTTGGCACGCATTCAAATGTACTCTTAATGAACGGTTCTCAACCCATTGCGAATAGTAATTAGGGAAATTGTCAAAATTACCCTCGTTTCAGGATTTATTTTAGTGGTTTACCTTTTCCTATTTACACTATCACGTGTTTTTCTAGATATAATTCTTCTTTACGCTATTTTCCCCTTTTTCTTCCCAACAAACTTCAGTTCTGGCGCTCTACATTTGGACGCAATGCTTCAGTCTTGTGGAGCTTCCATTCTTCTCCTCTCCTTCCGTTTTTGCTACTACTGATGATCTCTTCTATTTGGCTCCTTCTATTTCTCTTCTATTCCCCCCCTTTAATGGCGCGACTGATGCTTAGCTCTACTTTTTGAGGGAGAAGATGTACAATTTCTTCTCTTCTTCTTCTTCTTCATCATCTAATCTGAGCTTTTTCTGGTTCTGGGTTCTGTACTGCAAGTATTGGCAATGGCCGAATATATTTGTTTATTCAATAAGGTACTTTCTTCCTTCCTTTATTTTCTTTTGAAAGATTGAACTTTGTTTTGTTTTTGGTATGGAATGTGTGCTGATGTAATCTGTTTATTGTTTTTTTTTTAACTTAAAAATCTGGTATTTTTTAAAATTGTTGTTCAAGTTTTGTCATAGATTCATGGGTTTGTGCGATTAGGCTAAATGGGTTTTGTAGAATGCATGTTCTGATCTGGTTCTGAAACTAGATTTTTCCAATTTTCTGCATTTTACACACATTTGACTTTTTGGTCCTAAATCTACTGTTTAAAGTTCTCATCTTTTGTTGTTGTTGCTAAGATAATATCGCTGGTACTATGGCTTTTGTCCATCTTCTGTTATTTGCTCTTAGCTTGATGTTTCACAGTTCATTTTATCATGTATTTCAGACCTAGACAGATAATTTGAGTATAAAATTTCAAAAAAAAAAATCCAGTTCAGAAGCAACAATATAGGAGAATCTAACATGCTTTTCTGTAGCAGTAATGTTGTGCAATGATCCATGATCAATAATTTTGAACAATTAGACTGAGATGAAAAAGACGATAATGCTTCATTGATTGATCATATTGAGCAACCACGGCGTTTCTTTCAAATGATTGAAATTAACCCTTGGATGAGACAACGCCTGTCCTAATTATAAGTCATAACTTCTTATGGTGATGATTTTCAATGTTTGAGCCCTTGATTAATATTAAAAGCAAACATAGACGTAACTTCATAATTGTTTGCATCTCAACGAAGCCTGATTTACTCAAGGTGGCAACGTGACATTTTCTTTCAATTATCTTTCCTTATCCTGTACAGTCCTTTCTTAGAATATGGTAAACCTTATATTACAACCTCATATGCTAAATTCCTTTCAGAACTTATAAGACACTCTGAGAAGAATATGCTTCTCAAATTATATTATTAGGAAATTTTGTTTAAGATCATCCTTTATAAATGTGCTACCCTTAATGATCTAAATATGAGACTTTTAACCTTTTACTTCAGCATTCTTTCGACGTTTTCAGTTTGCCAACAGATTAAATTTCATAATCATGATAGAATATTGCAATTAGGGAGCATATATTACCCAATATTCCCATGAAATGACGCTAAACAGAAGTAATTTATCTTGTTGTTGAAATAATTATGGGAAATTCTTAGATTATTCTCTTGATTGCACTCATTTGCTTCCACATGCTTATAAATGACGTACTATCTGATCTCTCTGTCTCTTTATCATTAAATAACCTTGTGTATATTAATTAATGAGGTTTGATTAATGGCAGTGTTAGTGTTTTCCCTGTTTTGTGTTGTTTGCATCTGCTCAGTCTGTTTAAAGCAAATAAGCACCAGTAGTTGAAAGAAATGGTTACAAAGAATTTGTACCTCAAAAGCACCAATGAGGAAATCTGTGTCCAAGCTTCAGCAGGCTGGAGCTGAAGGAAAGAACAACAAACCCAAAGCAAAGCCAGTTGTAGCAGAAGCTGAAGAGAACCAAATGAACTTTGAAATATGTGAGTGTAATATGCATGCCAATATATACATCAATTTTCCTTTATATTGGTCACATTCAGACCATTTCTTAATTGACTCATCCATTCCCACGTTGTTTACTCACCATGTAGCAACTTGCACTTTTTTTTTTTTTTTTTTTTTGAGTGAAGTGCACTTAATTTATTTAATTATATATTGTTTACTAACTAAGCCATGCCTCTTTCTGTTAAATACTACTATTGTTTATTGACCAAGAAAATTGCATTACTTGTCCGCCCATATATATTTGTATAAACGACTGTTTTTAAACTGTAAACATGAATATTGAAGAGTTTGAATGTTTAACTCATGATTACCTTCCACTACCAAATACTATTATGTTGTTACACTGTTTATACACTTCTTATACACTGTTTATACATTGTTTATACACTTCTTATATAGTGTTATAAATTGTTATACACTGTTTATACATTTCTTATACATTGTTATACACTTTTTATATATTATTATACATTGTTTATACATTATTTATACACTTCTTATACACTTCTTATACACTGTTTATACACTGTTTATACATTTATTATACACTGTTTATACACTTCTTATACATTGTTATATGTTGTTATACATTGTCATACACTTCTTATATATTGTTATACACTTTTTATACATTGTTTATACACTATTTATACATTGTTTATACACTTCTTATACACTGTTATACACTTTTTATACATTGCTTATACATTGTTTATACACTACTTATACATTGTTATACATTATACACTTCTTATACAATGTTATATGTTTATACACTTATTATTCATTGTTATACACTGTTTATACATTGTTTATACATTGTTTATACATTGTTATACATTGTTTATACATTATTTATACATTGTTTATATATTGTTATACATTATACACTTCTTATACAATGTTATATGTTTATACACTTATTATACATTGTGATACACTGTTTATATATTATTTATACACTGTTATACATTGTTTATACATTATTTATACATTATACACTGTTTATACACTTCTTATATACTGTTATACATTGCTTATACATTGTTTATACACTACTTATACATTGTTATACATTATACACTTCTTATACAATGTTATATGTTTATACACTTATTACACATTGTTATACACTCTTTATACACTGTTTATACATTGTCTATACATTATTTATACACTGTTATACATTATTTATACATTGTTTATACATTATACACTGTTTATACATTATTTATACATTATTTATACACTGTTATACATTGTTATACAATGTTTATAGACTTCTTATATATTGTTATACATTATTATACACTTCTTTTATATTATTATACATTATTTATATATCGTTTATACACTTTATACATTGTTTATACACTCTTTATACATTGTTTATACACTCTTTATACACTTGTTATAAATTGTTATACCTTCTTATATATTATTATACATTGTTATACACTGTTTATACACTTAGTATACATTGTTATACTTTCTTTATACACTGCTTATACATTATTATACACTATTTATATATTAAGATACACTATTATATTGATTATACCTTAATTATACCTTAAGATACACTATTCTAGTGATTATATCTTAGTTATTCCTTATTTATACCCTATTTATTCCCTAAGATACATTATTATATTGATTATACCTCACTTATACATTAATTATACCTTAAGATACACTATTACAGTGATTATAACTTTGTTATACCTTAATTATACCTTAAGATACACTATTACAGTGATTATACCTTAGTTATGCCGTAATTATACCTTCAAATACACTATTACAGTGATTATACATTAGTTATACCGTAAGATACGTTATTACATTGATTATACCTTAGTTATACCTTAATTATACATTAAGATACACTATTACAGTGTTTATACCTTAGTTATACCTTAATTATACCTTAGTTATACATTAAGATACACTATTACAGTGATTATACTTGAGTTATACCTTAATTATACCTTAGTTATACCTTAAAATACACTATTACATTGATTATACATTAGTTATACTTTAATTATACATTAAAATACACTATTACTGTGTTTATACTTTAGTTATACCTTAATTATACCTTAGTTATATATTAAGATACACTATTACAGTGATTATACTTTAGTTATACCTTAATTATACCTTAGTTATACCTTAATATGCAAAGGCATAATTAGTTATACTTTAGTGAAAAAAATATGTCGGAAAAAGTATATACATATGGACTTGGTTTCGAAGATAAATAAAAAATAAAAAAAACTTTCTAAAGTCGAATGACAAAAAAGTAAACGGATTGAGAGATAAATGCGAAATTAGATTAAAAATTATAAAAAGAGGAGAGAGAAACGTGGACAAAGTAGAGAAGGTATTTTAGAGATTTTGATTTGTGTTTTGTTGTTTATTATGTGAATAAATCACGTAAAAATGAAAATTTTTGTTTTAGGTATTTTTGAAATTTTGAAAAGTTTTTAAGGTATTTATGCAAACTTTTCCTTTTAAGATAAAAATGTTATATGGTGCCAAAAGTTATGTATTTATGTAAAATACCCTAGTAATTATTGCTTAAATCCATATTGGGCTTCTAATTTAAATGGGCCGGAGAGACGGCATTTGTCCAACCCATTGTAAAGCAGTTGGATTTTTTTTTTTTTTTTTTTTTTTGTACTTTTTTTTTTTTGGTGGAATCGTAGTTGCTTATTTTTTAGTTTCTTTCTATAGGGTAATTTTGGTTTAATTAAGATTAATTTTATTTTAGTTATAATATAAAAATTATAAGATTATGAAGCCAACTGCAATTTCTCGATGAAATTTTGAAAAAATTATAACAATTATGAGAAATTTTGTTAATAATGATAACTCTAATATATAATTGCTTCTCCTCATAACAGTCTCAAATGCAAACCGAGTAATTTGAGAAATTATATATTTATTATTTATAAAATAAATATAAAAAAAAATTTATTGAAGGTTATGAATTAATTAGTCTCTTTGTACATCGTTTGGGCTCTTATTATTACTATTACTATACGAATGATCATAACAAATTATATAATTCAAAATTTTCAAAATATGTAATTAATTCCCTTTTTTTTTTTTTTTTTTTTTTTGACAAAGAAAGAGAAGCATTAGATTATATCATTAGCCAAAATGGCAGAAATACAATCTGGAGCATGAGAACTCCAAGAGCGTCGACCTGGAGATGAACCTGTGGCTCTAACAAGAGAATGAGCAGCACAGTTCGCAGTGCGACTGATAAAAACAACTCTTACATTATCAAGAGCAGATAAAATATCCCTACAATCTAAAACAAGCAAACATAACTGGAATTGATAAAGAGGTCGCTATTGATTGCGTTAACAGCATTTAAGCAGTCCGATTCCACCACAATGTGAGACCTTCTGTTTTCTTTGATCCAAGATAAAGCCTCCCTTATTGCCAAAACTTCAAGCACAGCTGGATCTTTAAAATGCCAAAAATTAATCACTGAGGCCTCTAGGAATCGCCCCAAGCTGTCACGGTGGACCGCACCACAAGCTCCAAACTCCGGAAAGACTGCTGCATCTACCGAGATGGAAATCCATCCAGAAACGGGACGAGTCCATCGCTGGTTGGGCTGAATATGATCCGCGGAATCAGCTGATGGTAGCTTCATCAAAATTTTCCAGCTCCTAAGGCTGTTAATGCTGTGAGACACGACTTCACCAGGTTTTGGAATTTTGTTGTCCCAAATCAACTTGTTTCGAGCATGCCAAATACCCAAAAAATAGCAGCAACGAGATCCCATATGTCCCTACTCAGATGCTGAAAAATTGAGCTCAGCCACGAAACCAAGTCTCTAGCAAAACTACATAACCAGCCTATACCCGACAGCTCCCAAACCTTTCTTGCAAAATCACAGGAAACCAGGATGTGAAGAGGGGTCTCTATATCTCGATCACAAATGGAACAGATACTGGAAATTATAACTCCTTTCTGCACAAGATGCGATTTTGTTGGTAAGCAGTTTGCCACCATACGCCAAACTAAGTTGATCATTTTAGGCGGAGCTTTTAGATGCCAAATGTTCTTCCAAATAGCATCCGAACTCTGAATTTGGTTTTTAGTGGCTGCATGAATTATTCTATACCCTACCCGTACAGAGTATACACCACTAGGGTCTTCATTCCACGTCCATCCGTCATGCACAACCCTGGTACTTAAAGGTATGGAGAGAATTAAGTCTCGATCCCTCTGATTGAAGATAGAACCGATTTATTCTCATCCCAAGCTCGCCTCCCTGGAATGATCAGTTGAGAAACTGTCATCTCATCAGAATAAGTAGATTGATAAGTGGTTACATAGCCATTCTCCGGATCTGATAGCCAGGGAACCTTCCATATCCATATATCTTCTCCATTTCCCACCTTCATTCTACTCCGCCTCATGATAATTTCGCTGCCTACCCAAATACTTTTCCAAATGGTACTCGGATTTTCACCAGGAATCGAGTCTAGGAACGAACAATCTCTAAAATATCTAGCTTTTAGCAGCCTAGCCATCAAACATTGGGGATTGTGTAAGATGCGCCAGCCTTGTTTTGCTAAGAGAGCACGATTAATTCCATTTAGATATAGTCGAATTGGTACACCCATTAAAAGTGGATGGAGAAATAGTTTCGAATCCGATTTCTTCCCTAAAATTTCTCTTAAAAAACATGTAGTCAATTTGAACTGATGATTATACCAAAGTATAGTTCAGTTCATACATGTTCTTCGCTTTGTGAGATAGAATGTTTATTTCAATATTATCTTCATCATAATGAGACCAATAAGATGAAATTAATTTGATGATTTTTCTGTCGCTAGATGTGTTGAAAATTTCAACCAAAAACATTGACGACCATTCTTTGAGAAACACACGTACAACTGCGTTCTCGTTAAACGCTCTAAAATCACCTTTACACCGTAGAAAAAGTTGGAAAGAAAAGCCAAAAACATGTAATCAACACAAATCCAATGGTCAACGGTGTCAATACTCACATCGGCAATTGCCATTGCCCTTGAACTACCTTCTTCAACGCGACTTCCACTACTAAACACACTCCATGAAGTAAGAAGAACAAGGTAATTTCCCCAGTGGGCTTCACGCGCACCAGGTAGTAGAATATAAGCTCGTGCACAATAGCCGACACGACAAAAGTCCCCATAATTGCAGGAAGTGAAGCTCACCGGCTGCCGATGGCTGGAGAAAATATTCTTAGAGGAGGTATGTATACAGTCGGACGTAGGATATTTGTGACCATAATGTTCCATCTCCTACCCCAAAAATCTTGGAGTGAAGTTGGTAGATACGGCTCGTTGAACTGCGGCTCAAGCTCAAAACCCAGGACACATGAAGCCAGGACGACCAAAATTGCTAAAATCAATTCAAGAAAAATATAAATATGAACACAATAAAAGATAAGAATTGCCCCTGGGTGTATAAACTTCCTGTAGTCATACAAACGAATCAATAAAAGCATAACTATGCATTTGAATAAGGCAAAATTTGGAAAAGATTTATGCCAATTTTCAGTAATTGGGTATTCTTTATTTTGGCCATTTTGGGATGGGTTTTCTTTATTTTGGCCATTTAAATGAGATTTGTGAGAAGGGTTGTGTTGCATTTTGACGGGGAAACAAGCAGGAGGGAGAAAAAGTACAATTGAAGTTTATTATATATTCCATTGTCTGTAATAACCAAGGTTGTGAAAACCGGACCGGACCGGCCGGTTCGACCGGTTTTACGGCGAACCGGCCATGGGTCAGATCGGTTTGATTAAAATGGACGGTTTGATAAAAAAACCGGAGATGACCGGTTCGACCGGTTAAAAACCAGTAAACCGGCGAACCGGTCAAAAACCGGTTTTGACCATTTTCTTTCTTTGGTTTGATTCGGTTCGGTTCGACAGTTCGGTTTCTTTCGAACCGAACTGAACCGAATCAAAAAATAAACATATAAAATTATAAAAACCAAAATCAAACCAATATATATTCGGTTTGACTTGAACCAAACTGAACTAGTTTTGTTTGGTTCTGGTTCGGTTTGGTTTCAAACCAAAATTTTTCAAATTTTAAAATTTAAATCAATTATCATTAAAATTTAAAATTGATAAAGTTTTAAACCGAACCAAAAAATAAACATATAAAATTAAACCAAAATCAAACCAATATACATTCGGTTTGATTTGAACCAAACTGAACTAGTTTTGTTTGGTTCTGGTTCGGTTTGGTTTCAAATCAAAATTTTTCAAATTTTAAAATTTAAATCAATTATCATTAAAATTTAAAATTGATGAACTTTTATGATATTTCATGAAATTATTTTGAGTATTAAATATTTGAAACTTGTGTTTGATGAATTTATAAGCTTATTTATTTTTTAAATAATATTTTTTTTTTAAAAAATAATAATCCGGTATAACCACCGGTATTACCTGGTTGAACCGGTTGTACCACGTACCAGTAACTTCACCGGTTTGATGTCCGGTACGGTTATGATAACATTGGTAATAACTGCACAATTTACTCAATTTACTTAATTTCCAAATCAAAACCTGAACCAAATAGATTTTTTGCGAAATCTGACCTTATTTGTTATGAAAGTCTCTATTCAATTTTAAAAATAAATGTTAGTATTCCAACTCCAGTTTTGGAACTTTTTGTATTCTCTTGATTAATATGGAGAACAGAAAGAATAAATGTTGCTACCAAATACTAATATAATGTCAATTAATTGGGAAATTATGTCCCAAGAGAAAATGGAAGTTGGAATGAAACTGGCATAAATTAAGCTTAACTTTCTACAATAGTTTCCATATTCAACAAAGATGAGACACCGACTTTATAAGGGGAAAAATGTACTTGGAACCAAAATATCTGCCATATCCGGGTTACAGTTGAAAACAAAGACAAGTCAAAGATGAAAGGGCCTAAGAGCTTGGCCGGCTGTGCTCAAGTATATCATATGCATCAAGAATACCAGGAGGGAAACCGGGATTTGTTGCAGCTCTTACAGCAACCTTTGCAACTGAAGTAACATTGACAGGAGGTATAAATAGAGGGCCAATGACTGGGATTTTCGACAGTGGCTTCGTATGTCTGAATACCTGCAGTAAAATTTGAAGTTAGATGATCATTCTTTGACATAACACAGGACAATTTTAATTGCAATATGGATCATAAGCGTTTCCCTCTTATATTCGAACTTCTCCAAAATTAAACAACAGAGGTGAGAGAGCTTTTAATTTTCGGTTACGAAGTCCTATTTAAGTCAGAACTAGACTAGATTGAGTGTATGATGAAGAAGCATTCTGTCCCTATTGGAAGAACATGAAAATTGACAGGAAATTGTTTTTGTTCTGTAGGATGATAAACAATGTATCTTACCATCTCAAGTGGAGCCCCAATTATACTCAAAGGTAACTTCATATTCCCAACTCGGCGACTCCCGTGTATGAAACCAGGCCTAAGAATTACACCTGGCACGAAAAATTGAGTGTCAATATTTCTCATTTACGTTACATTCTCCAAATTTAAGGAAAACGGAAGCACTAAATCTTTCTCCAAAAACATTGAGTTGGACATGGCAAAATCAAAACCAAATGGTGTTGTGTTAAAAATGGTAATAAGGCAACGTAACTGAAATTCCAATAGTGAAATAATTCACAGGCTAAATCAAGAAAACTAAAATAGGAACACATGACTAAATATGGGCTATTAAAAAAAGAACATTGAAAGTTATAGAATAAATAGAGTGAGACGTTAGACCTTGATATGGGAAGTTATTTACTAGTTCTGTTTCAGTTGCTCTCTGCATCAAAGTAGGAAGATAAAAGGTGACAGATTAGATAAAAGGTGACAGATTAAATAATCCATAACCATTGTAGCTAAATAATATAGCATCAACAGGAAGGGCATTAAGCCATTAACAAAAGCAGTGGAACGGCATAAATATATTGCCAAGTACTTCGAAAAGGAAAAGAAAGAACAAATGCTTGATATTATCATTAGGCGATTTCATGGAGCTTTTCATAAAGAAAATTAACTACCATAGAAACTATGTACATAGATGATTAGTGAGCAAGAAAGTACCTTTCCTTCATAATATCCTCGTAGCACATAAGTTAGTAAACCAAAATCGGCAGCAGAGATAAATACAAATCTTTTCACGCCTGGAAAGATGATCCATATCAATGAAGGAGATAGTCTATAGTTATGCAAAAATACATAAAGGTACATAAAACTGAACGAACCAGATAAAAGACCAAAACTAAATATCAACACGATTGTGCTTCCACTCTAGATTGTAAAATATAAGAAGTTCTCTTAAAATGTGGAGGCCATTCATGTATACGAGCAGGCAATAGGCGTCATTCTGAATCAGTTCAATCAAACTTTTCTATAGAAGAATGAGTTCCATACTAATTTGACTCAGAGTAATAGAAAAGTTGGAAACAGATTGATAAAATGTTGATCATAAGAGAAAGTAATCAATAACCTTGGGTCAGAGCAGAAGAAAGAAACTAACCAAATGAACTACAAGATAATTTTAGAATTTAGAAACATAAACAACGAAGGTAAAATTAAAGAGAAACTTTGATTCATTCAATTTTCTACAGCAAGAGAATAAGAAGATTGCTGTCTCACTATCATAATTCAACATCAATGACGCTTCTAAACACACACTAAATGAAGTGGCAGACCTAAGATGACAATATTTTTACTTTTATTTTTTTGCATAGTTACGTAAAACTCCTTTTATCAATTAAGGTTATGTAGGCCTTACATGATGGATACAGGTTTTCAGTATGATGGGGCAAACTCACACATGAGATGGATATTTTGATTCCGAAAGATGTCCAAAATTAATTTAAAAAAAGAGGCTGGATTTCAACCTAAATTGGAAAGTCAGGAAAAAATTAATTTCACAATATAACCATTAACAAAAGAATTTGCTGCCAAAAAAAATAAAAAAGAAAAAAAGCAAAAACCATCATGTTGATTCGTTTTTTCGAATGTTGATGTTTTTCCATATGCCAAAAAAGTTGTTTTCTCATACGATATAGGTATAGCAACCAGCAATAAAATCACACAAAACAATAAAAATTCAAAACAATTTTCAGATTAGATAAAATTGAAAAATCATACAAGGTTTAGATCATTTTAGTCATTAATCCAAGTCAAATTGATTTTCAATTGCATATTCTAATACCAACTATCCTAGATATTTACTTACATGCCAAGCATTAGCATATTGCAGATTTTATTGTGGCATTTTCTATTGTTCAGTCAGCATAATTCTGCCAGAAAAGGCACTTAATCGACCAGCTTTGGAAATCCATCGAATATTAGAGCAGTAAATTTCTTGAATATTCTTCTTCACAATTCTGAGATGTTATTTTTGTTCAAAATTTCTTTACCATCTGCGATTTGTGATGAAGCCTAACCACTTTTTCAATTTTTGTGCTGCTAGAAGTTTAAATTACAATAGGCATCTCTTAAATAACAAGGGAATGCCCATATGAAGAAAAAGGTAACTGGATGAAAGTATAAGACAACACCTTGTTCTGAAGCAGCTTTAATAGCATTTATATTAGCAGATCCGTTGATCTTGTACATATATGAGTTTGAGCCAAAACCTCCAACGCATGAGATCTACAAAGTTAGCCATAAAACAAGATTAGATAAGTCATTATGTTAAGGATGATAAATCAAATTAGTTAAGCTAAGCAAATCAACTAAGATAAGCAATCTATAGAGGACCGAAAGGATAAGAATAAATGACAAAAAAAAATGCTCTGAAATTATATAAAGTTTTCCTAAAGACAACCCTCTTAGACATGGATTGTCCCTGATGATCCCAAATGTCTGACCTCATCATATAAAACTTAAAACTCTACAGTTTTGCTCTGTGTTCGGATCATAGTAACTATCAATATAACAGTAACTAGTCATCCTTTCGAAATCCCACCTTTTTTTAAAGTACATTGATATCATGCAGCCCTATTCCTTGTGCAAAGACACGGGCAAAGCATCCACAACATTCTGGCGACTGGCAAAAAGTTGCATTTCTTTTTTTCTTTAATCCCGAAGGAATTGACAACAAAATGGGGACTAAAAACTATGTAATTGTACAATCATTAAGTAAAATCACATTAATTATAATTAAGAGTAATAGTCAAATATGATACCACTGATGTTACTCCATGCAGTGCATGCCTTAGGGAATCAGGTGAAAGCAGATCTCCTGTAGAAGAAGAAAGGCAGAGCATTACATTTCAACAAGTAGGAAAGGTAAACAACATATTACAACTTCTTGTAACCTTGATGCCACACTATGCTTTCAGCCCAAGAATCACGTAGAGATGATCTCCCAGACCTAATAATAATAAAATCAAGTAAACACATCCGGAATTAATGTTGTGGAAAAATTTTATAAGCAAATAACTGACGCATTTTTTTTTTTTTTTGTTAAGAGCAATTTCATTCTAATTAGCCTAGTTGTTATTCACCATCTAACTTCCACTGAAAACTAAACAACCAGTAGCAACAGTTGATTATCATATCTTTATGAGAATTGTTAAAAAAGCAATACCTACTGAGGCTGGATACAGTCAAACCATGGTCTAATGCTTCTTTGCATATATGCAAACCAACAAATCCATTTCCACCCAAAACAAGCAGCTGAATCAAGGGCATGTTTCATCAGCAACAAAAAGATGTAAACCACATGCTAAAAGCAACTTTGCACAAACCTTCTCTGCTGGAGGAGGTTTTGATTCTACTGTCTCTGCTTCCCGAACTTTTGATATGCCATCAACCTGATAAGAACTTGAGGACAATGATCTCTCATATCCCAGCACAGCTACTGAACTGTTTCAGCAAATACAGAGGTGATTGTGATGAAATATTACAGCTTTGCAGACAGGAAAAAGGGAGTAACAAAAGCAGCCTCTTGTTCTATCTTTCATGACACTTTATTTCATCAACTTGTTCTGTATTGGAACGGCATTTCAATACATAAAAAAAATCAGCATGAAAAATGATGTAGAAGATGTTATTCGAGTAAGTGAAATCAAAACATAAATCTGCAACAGAGTGAAACCAATGTGAATAAAATAAATTGATGTGTATCCTTACTGATATGGATATACACCATTTAGCTCAATGTTTGTATGACTGCCTTCAGGAATGAACAAAAATGTTAGCATAGAACACAAATAGTGATTGCTGAATCAGAAGGATATGGGTGCTACATTACATTTAAATCTCCTGCAATTCCAAAAAGGCACATCGCTTAAGGTTGCAAGAGCCCAAAGTTAACTAATAGCATTAGATGTGAGCATTTTCAGTAGTCCTTACGAAACATAATCTAAAATTAAACTTCAAGAAAATGTCACTTGCGTTTCTGGAAATTTGTAGCATAGTTTACATGTTCCTATTTTCGCAACAAAGTTGACAGTTGCCATGATCACATTAAGACTGGTTCTTTCAGACATAATATGATTCTTCATCATCGTATACTACATACCAACACCAGATCATTATGCTGCAATTCACATTTCTGATAAGAAAGTACAAAAAATGTAGCTTAAGCTTCCAGTAAAAGTACCCAAAGAATTTCCAGTATATCATGTGCAACTTTTTCCTTAATATTTTTGCAATTTCAGCGTCCTAAAAAGTATTCAATTGAGTACTGTTGATGCTCAAAAAGCAAACATAAATGCATAATATGCGTCGATGGGCCAAATGGCTCATTGGAATTTTTAAGCAACAGACGAAGGTAAAAAGTTCAACAATAATGATCAAGAAATTAACTAAAGTTACCAAAGCTGATGTCTAATTCCTCAAATTGGGACATATTCATTCGATACATAAATGCAATACAAAACCTATCAAAGGTACTAACAAAGTAGAAACCACTAATACATACGAAGAAATCATTTCAAACACATAATCAAAGACCAGAAAAACTTCATTGAAGAAAGCAAAAACGGCAACATTTTATCAAAACCCCAAACGGATCACACAGTGGTCACGAGAACTGACCGAAGCCTGGAAAAAGAAGCCTTTGAATGCAGCAATCGAGCCATGGCGGCCTTCATTATGAGAGTGAGTAAATCTACCCTGTGATTTTGCTTCCTTAAAGTTTGTGGGTTTAAAGGGGAGATTATTTACGAAATTTGAAATCCTTTCTTCCATCAACGGGAATGGAGTTGCGTGGACTGCTAGTTAACGCACTAAACATATGGCGCGTAATGTAGACAAGTCTTAAACAACTCCATGTTGGGCTTGCTCTATTTCGGAATAGCATGGCCAAGGCCTTGAATAACATAAAATCGGATTGGAAATTCTAGGTTATCCCTTTGGGAGGGAAATTCTTAATCCTAGAACCAAACAGTAGCGATTCTCAAATGTGGCAAATCAGTCATATGGGAACTTCGCAAATATACCCACGTAAATGCACAACTTGTAAAATCTCTTGAAATTTAAGCTTCTTTTTTTTTTTTTTTTTTTTTTTTGGGGGGGGTGCCAAAACCAGAGGAGAGAGCAAAATAGACACTCTCCTTTCCCAGATTCCTTCATTCTCTCCAAGGATTTATTAGTTTTGCTGTTGATTAGCTGTTTCTTTGAGGTCAGTTTTTATTCTATGGAGCTAATGATCAGTACTTCTCTTTTTTAGGTATAATCTTCATCTTATTTTTGTATTTAATTTTTGCATTAGTGTGTTTGATATATCAGAAGCATTTGCGATTGAGTATTCATTTTGTTATAGTTTTTGTGGATTTTTTTCTCTCCATCCTCCTTTTGTTCCATTGCTGCTTCCTAATTGTTTGTCTATAAGTTTTAGCAATACTTAGAGAAAATCCATCTGGAATTTTTCTTATAATAACTAGAAGAATTCTAGTTCTACTGCGTGTTCTAGTTTTATTCGAAGGGGGAGGGATGTTCGTGTTGCAGATTTTTTGTTTTGTGTGCCAGCTTTTTTTTATTTAATATTACTCAAAGTTTGTGCTTGCCAATAGGGCTGAGCTGAGCTGAGCATTGTTCGAGTATAATTAAAAATCCGAGTATTTATGGGTTTAGCCTCTAAAAAGATTCTCAAGTTTGATTCTCATAAATGCATCCGCAAAGAAATGTGAAGAGCGTTAAATTATATGAGATATTGACATGAATTCTGTAATTGCGGATTGAGTAAACTGATGAATAAGAAATAATTGAGCTGGATTTGTGTCTTCCTTTACTCTGCCTCCAGCAATCTTCCTTCTCTACCTCTCTTGTATATTAATTTCATATGCTGAATAAAATTTTGTATATATTGAACATATTTAACCCATTTGCCTATACAAGTTATGCTTCATAAAATGGGTGGCAATATTAATTGTATTGATCGTGCTAAACTTTGAGCTATAAATTTCAGTTAAGTTACCATATTAATTTCGGTCCAATGTGTAAAAGCAGCAGCAATTGATTGGGTTCGGTTATTGAACCGAACAAAAAATTATACAATGGTCCTGGACCATATGGACCTTTCCAATGAAAAATTAATACGGAAGCGTTTTTTATTTTCAAAATGGTCATATTGCTTACGTATCAGTTTTTTAGTGGAACGGTCCATATGGACCCGGTCCACTGTAAAATTTCTCTGAACCAAACTAACTGAAGTCCAGCCTTGCTTAGTAGCGCAGTGTCCAGGTTTTCTATTTGTTCATCAATGCATTAATTTTTCCAAGCTGTCTGTTAACATGCTGTTATATATTCACCCCTGACCATATATTTGCTATGTTCTTATCAAAGTTTTTGACTTTGGAATCTTCTTTATCAATTTGGAAATACAAGGATGTCATAATTGGAAAATTCATACCTGTTTGCATCTAGTTATTAAGGTTAAGAACCATGAACTGGAATTCATCGAACAAATAATAATTGGAAACTCTTTTCTCACACAGCATTAGTTCACTTCCTTTTTTCTTCCCTGTTTTTCTGGGTTTAAGCCATCTTGTCTTCCTGTCAGCTTTTTTTTTTTTTTTTTCTTGCTGCAAATTAGACAGTGATTAACATCTTACCTTCTGGTTCATTTTGGTCAGCAACAGTTTATATTGCACATAGAAGCATGGGAAGTCCCCAGCAGCCAAAGAAAAGAGTAGCATTTGTGCTGATTGATGGGTTGGGTGATGTGTCATTGCCAAGGTTCGGATACAAGACTCCCCTGCAAGCAGCCAATGTTCCCAACTTGGATGCTATTGCATCTGCTGGAATTAATGGCCTTATGGACCCTGTCGAAGCAGGCTTGGGGTGTGGAAGTGACACTGCTCACCTTTCATTATTGGGTTATGACCCACGAGTCTATTACAGGGGTCGAGGTGCATTTGAGTCGATGGGTGCTGGATTAGCCATGTCTCCTGGTGATATTGCATTCAAGGTTTACTTCAGAAGAATGGCTCTATAGTTCTTAAGTTGTCATACCTTTCGACCTTATTCTATTGGTGTTTTTATATTTCTATCTATATGTTTCACCAAAGAGGTTCAAGCTTTACAAAAACTTTCTTTTTGTTGTTACTGGTGATTATTCCATTTAATATCCATTTCAATTTTTCTGATTTTTAGTCAAATTTCGCAACATTGGATGAGAAAACTGGAATAGTCACCAGTAGAAGGGCTGACAGACACTTTGAAGAGGAAGGCCCAATTCTTTGTGCCGCTTTAGATAAAATGACATTGCCGTCCTACCCTGAGTATGAAGTCAGAGTCAGGTGCAGTAGTTTAAACCTTGATATTATTTTTCATTGTATACCAATATGCATAATGTGGATCCCATTTTTGGACCTTGCTTCGGAACTTTGAGGTTTTCAATTTTTCTAAACTTACAAAATGATGGGATGGGCAAGGATTCCTTGGGCAAGCAAGGAAATGAGTGGTGTGGTTTGGGGGAAATGACCCAAAAGACGGTAATGATGGTAAAACAGAGGGAGGGTGGTGGGAAGTTTCCTGACTTAGGTACATCAACACTGGAGTCAAATGACCTCCCTTTGTATGGTTCATATAGGGAATCTACGTAAAGTACTTGTAGAAAATAATATATAAAAAAATTGAGTTTGATTGGTGTTAAGTTTCACACTTGAGATTGAAAATATTGAAGAAATTCAATCCTACAGGTATGCAACCGAACATAGATGTGGAGTGGTTGTTAAAGGACCAAGATTGAGTGGAAATATTTCAGGAACGGACCCTTTGAAGGACAACCGCTTACTTCTTCAGGCTGAAGCCATAGATGATACTGATGAAGCAAGGCATACAGCTGCCGTTGTTAATGAATTGTCCAGGGAAATGTCACGAATTCTGACCTCTCATCCATTGAATGCAAAACGAGCAGCAGAAGGGAAGAACATTGCCAATATTGTCCTTTTACGAGGATGTGGCATTCGAATTGAGGTGTGTTGTTTGTATTTATCCTTCACATGTCATTGTTTTTTCATTTCCTGGAAAGTAATGGATATGCCTGTGGAAAGGAGCTTTAAATTTTCATTCATTCACATATATTTTGCTCAACATAAGTAGGTGGAATTTTCTGTTATTCTTTCTTTCTGTTGGGTAGGGTTGGAGAATTGATTGTATCAACTACAAATCCCAGTTTTTATTATCAGCCTAATATGGTCATGACTTGACATTTGAACCCATTATTAATCCTTTAAAATGCATAAAAAAAAAAACCATAACAATAACTTGACTCGATGGATCTATTGATGGAGTTATGGGCTTCAGTAATTCAGAGTTTTCTTTCAAACATGTGATTGGTACTATTATAATTTTGCATCTGATGTAGAAATTTGCAGTGAGGTACTCTATACTGTTCATTTCACAAATTTTATGTTTTTGCAAATAATAGAAGATGCTAGTTTACAATATAATTTGATAGGGCATGGAAATCATTATTTAATATAATTTGATAGGCGTGGAAATCATTATTTAACATATAGAAGGCATGGAGTGAAGGAAACATGCAACACTCTTAATGTAATTATAGTGAGACAAGTCGGTTTTCCACATATCTTCTCGGTGCTTGAAAATTTAGGTTACTTGTTTCATGGAAAGATGTTCTCATCATTGTGCAGGTTCCTTCATTTGAAAAGAAACATGGGTTATGGCCATGCATGGTAGCTCCCACTAAGATCATAGCTGGTTTAGGCCTATCACTTGATATTGACATTCTAGAGGCTCACGGGGCAACTGGAGATTATCGAACCCTTCTGACTTCCAAGGCAACTGCCATTGCTAAGGCACTCTCTGCTCCTTTACAGCCTTGTCCAAATGTTTTTGTGCCAGGAGAGGATGAGCACAAACCGGGGAGGCCAGATGGTTATGACTTTGGATTTCTCCACATTAAGGTCTTAATTCTAAGTATGATATATCTTTTTTTTTTTTTTCCCTATGATTTCCACGGCTGCAAGCATCGTTCTGAAAGTGGTCTTCCATATCAGAATGACTTTTTATTTTCTTTCTCTTTCTTCTTTATTTTCTTTTAACAAGACCAATATTGTACAAAAAGTAAATAAATAAATGCTGCATGGTGCCACTTTGTGTTTTTAAGTCTGAACCACATGTTGTGCTGTTGATTCTCCAGACAGACTTCGTTTTTCATGTAGTGCTGCTACATGCACGGGAGATGATATCTCCTTAATATAATTGCTTGGACCATTAGGGCTGAGGACATACTGAGCATATTTTTTGGTAAAGTATATTGCTACTTTCTTTGGCAAGACTAATTTGATGGTTCAAAATAATTTGAATTTTTGGGTGCTCCTTTTTCTGCACTTTCGTCTTCTCTCTGCCTTTGGGTATTTTTCATTTTATGGAAGGTTGTATTCATATGTTCTAAAGCCAGCAATTTTTATGTCCTTGATATCACAATAATGGTGGATTTTGTTGATTTTCGGTTTTTCAGGCAATAGATGATGCAGGTCATGATAAGGCCAGCGTTTTCAAAGTCAAGGCAATGGAAGCAGTAGATCGAGCTATAGCCCAGCTTGCCAAGCTTCTTTGGCAGGCAGAAATAACTGGAAAATACCAGTATTTCCTTTGTGTCACTGGAGATCACTCTACTCCTGTTGAATATGGAGACCATAGTTTTGAACCAGTTCCATTTGCCATATGCCGACTAGCAGACTTTGTGGGTGCAGTTGGTGGAGAGTCAGTTATTGTGGCAACTTCACTTGAACCTTTTCCTCTCCCAACCGTTAAGACTGATAATGACCTGGAGGAATATAAGATAGAAAAGGAAGGAGGTAGCAAACAGCTTAAAGCTTTCAGTGGTGATTCAGTTTGCGAACTTAATGAGATAGCAGCAGCAAAAGGATGCCTTGGACGGTTTCCAGGAGGAGAAATGATGGGCATCATAAAAGCATTTCTTAAATTACATTCATGAGATGCTTTTGTAAAACTGAGTAGATGTTTTACTAATAAGTTCACTTTTGAACTCAAAGAAGAGCAAAGCCAGCATCTGCCGATCATTTTCACATCATTGAAAGTCTGAAGACTTTTTTGTTTTCCTATTTGAAAACATTACTGCAATTTGTGCTCACTGTAGAATAAGCCAATCCAAATTTGTGATCCTTTTTTGTTGCCTCAGTGTCATAATTGGTTCAATGCAGAATCCTAATTGATTCTATAAGCTTATCATTTTTCTACTGTAGTATGCATTTTCAAGGGCAGATAAGTTATTTACAGATGATCATCAATTACTTGTATCTTTATCTAGAGCGAGATAAATTTTGTTGTCACCACGAATGACAAATAGTCCTTTAGCTTGTTTGTTATCATCATTCTTCAGTTCTTGTGAAATCTGACATGATTCTTTTTATTTGTGGAGGTTGAGAACTACATGTTCTGCTTGTCAAAGAGGCTGAATTGAGTTTTCACTGAAAAGCAGTTGATAAGGCTGTAAAAGTTATCAGTTATTTGAAGCCCGGGATAGACGACACTGCTAATGCAGTCCAAACTCGACACTGAGGTGAGTAAAGCTTTTTCTTTAATTTTTATTTTCAAAAGCTTTTGATAAATTCCATGGATGTTCTTTCCAAATTGATCACAGCTCTATCATATAAGGTGGCTACTAGGTGCTTTACACAGCAGCAGGTGTAGCATACTTGTAAAAAATTTTGAGCAAGAAATCGATGTTCATGAACATTAACACCTAGTTGTTTAGTCTTCTTTGCATGTAATCTTAATGGGATACGCCTAGAATCACAATGAAGGACCTTGTTTCTAAAACTTTTAGCCTCTACTCTGTTAGCAACCGAATAAACAATCCTTATTAGAGCACAGAAAAGAGATAAACACTCAATCGAATAACAGGGGACGAACAAGAGCAAAAGAGTAACCAACAGAGCAAGGAAAGACAAATTGAATTGAAGAACTCATTCTTCAATCCTCCCAAATAACCCAACCCAAGGGTTATCCCTCTGTTTTTGCCAAGAATAGAGCCCAAAAGCAAATAACAAGTCTATTTCAAAGTCTGCCTTTCTAACTACCACACTCCCCTTATTAATAGGCAGCAGCTAAACAAAAGTACTAAACAATTACAATAGTGTCCCACATCCCATAACACTGCCCCACAGCCCATAATACTGCCCAATAACATTACAGCTCATACAAGTGACCAATCTTACCCCCTTTTATCTTGTTCTCTATCATACTCTCACCATTGCATTTAACATTTTCAACAGTATCTATTTTGGAATTCCTGTCTTCTGCACCAATGTCAATCCCTTTAACAGTCGGCTAATTTTTAAGATCAGAGGACCGAACAAATGAACAGAAACAGCAATTGCAGAATTCAGGGGGTAGCAAAATCAGGGTCGCAAGTATCATGTAATCTTAAGCCAAATTAGGGTAAGATCGCTAGTCCCTATCCTTTGCTATAAGGAAGATAGGAGAGCCATTAGGAATCATGTACTTGGTAATATCAAGATTCTCGTAGCACTTTAGAACTGATCTGTGTTTCATCAAAAGATAAAAATTCCAATGCTGAAATTACCATGCGAATTGTGGTTGACGAAAAGAAGAATAAAGAAATGAGAAAACGATATGATTACTCTGACATGAATGCTGTGAGGAACAGTAAGCAGACTTGCCTTCGAAAGCAAAAGCTACCATCTTTTTTAGGGCTTAAAATTCCGTTTGCTCCATTTCTTATTAAAAAAAAAATGTTTGCATTGCTTCCGTCCAGAATAGACGTGAAAGCTTAAAACCATTAACAGATTTGTTATGTCTTGTAAAATTAAGCAAATTTGAGTAATATGGCTAATTGGTAGTTTGATCATTGTTGTTGTTAGACAATTATGTTTTTATCGAATTTGTAATTTATTAAGTAAATGTGTTTTGGATGGGTCTCTGATGATGGTTTTAACGGATTTATATTTTAATGTGAGTGATTGTAATATATATAAGATGCGAATGTTTGAAAATAATATGATAAGGGATAAATATAAATATTCCCTGTTAAGACGGGTCAAATGGACTTTTAAGCTATCTTTGCCGTAGAGGAAATACCCTATGTATCATCTAGAGTACTAAATATTTTTCCCTTATTTTTAATAATATTACCATGGTTTTTAGACCTGGACTGGTCATCGAACCGGTGAAAGGATGGATTCATGGATTTTGGATTAAACCGGAATAAACTGGAATCGAACCGGATTTAATAAATATATTAAAATATTAATATATTTTTATTTTTATTTTTATATTTATAATATATAAAAATTTGAACATTTTTATTATAATTCTTTAAGTTTAAGCATTTTAAACACAATATAATAATTAAAAAGCTTAATTTATGAAATATAGTTACAATTAAATGTCAATTTAATTTAAAATAATATAAAAATACAACTTATATTTTATTTTAATTAAAAACACCTCAAAATAATAAATTAAATTTTTAATTCAAATATTTAAAAAAAAACAGTCTGGTCGAACCGAAAAACCGATCCAGTTCACTGTTTTCAGGTTCGACCGATCGGTCCGACCAGAAGTTGACTGGTTGTTGATCAGAGTGAAACCAGACACAAACCGATCGGACAGACCTCTGGTTCCGATCGAACCCAATCCGACCGGCTGGTTTGGTCCGGCTTTCACAACTATGAATATTACTATGACAATACCAAATGTGGAGGGGGCTTTGATGTGGAAATATAACCTGCTACCGTATATTTAATCAACCAAAACAACGAATGGAGGAGTAACCAATTTCCAAAAGTGGAGGTAGGTGGGAGTCCATGTGCTCCAAATTCATATTGAAAAAAGAAAAAGATTGACTGAAAGATGAGTTCAATCTTCATGACACGACGCAGGGGCAGCGCTGGGGTCACGGAGGTGCACTTGCACTCCAGCCGCCGGAAAACACCCCAAATAGGGGTGTTTTCCTGGCTGTCGCCTCCCCAGAAATTGGGGGGCCCCCAATTTCTGGGGAAGAAGACAACCCAGACCTAATGGGTTGGACTGTATTCTTTTTTTAAAAAACCCAGGAGCAAAACGACGTTGTTTTGTTCCTGGGTTTTTTTTTTTTTTTACTCAGGCACAAACGTTTTGCTCCTGGGTTTTTTTTTTTTTTTACTCAGGCGCAAAATGACGTCGTTTTGCTCCTAGGTTTAAAAAAAATAAAAAAGCCAAGTCTTATTGGGCTGGGCTGTTTTATTTTTTTATATATTGATTTATATTTATTTATACATAATGAAATGTCTTTTTTTTTCTCTTTGAGATGAAATTGGATATATTTAAACTTTCACATTGTAATTGAGTTTTCTTTAGTCATGATCATATATATTTTTATCATTTTGATTTCTATATTTAATCATTTATTATATACTATTAATGTTTTTTTCTAATTCAAATTTATAATAAATATTTTCTAAAAATTCGAATTCCATTGTTTGTATTTTTTATTATGTTTCATACCAATTGAAATATTATTTACATAATTGGTATTAAAAAAGTTATGAGTAAATTTGTGTTATTTTTAGTTTCTCTCCACTGCTGTCTCTCGGTTCACCACCGTGACAACCTGTCGGTCGCTGTCTGTTTTTGACCCCCCAATGTTGGAGTCCTGGCTCCGCCACTGACACGACGTGAGGAACTTTGGCAGAGATGTTTCTATTTTGCCGATATTGAGTTTGAAAATAGGGAACAAATTTACATAATATCACTGAGTAATGTAAAATTTTTCGTAGTATTTGATAATAAATCACAGCTAATCAAAGAGTTTAAAAAAAAAATTTAGGATGTTCTTAGAACATGACACTCCCTATAATTAAATTAGTAAAAAATACTGCTACTTAGCTTTTAGGATAGAACAAAAAATAAATAAATATATATCTTTTACTCTAAGAATACTATAAAATTTTTCAAAGTTGAACACTAAAGAGTTTGTTCTTATATGTCTATGAATATTCATTTCTTGTATTTTCTAATGGGCAAAGACGGTTTACTCGACTAAATAAATCTTTTTAACTCTCACTTGGACTTAATTAATCCCATCTAATCTTATTTATTGGATAATGTGGTTTCTACTTCTAGTCAATAAATTTATAAAATTTTATAGATGACAAAATAACTACATTTGTAAAATTTATAAACTTTGTGATTTCTGTTAAAATTAAGGTAGGAGGCTTTAAAAACAACTCCTTTTAAATAAATATTTCTCGAACATAGATTGCGAAATAGCTATCATTACCACGCCATCGTATTTAATCCATTACCAATGTATCAACATGTATTATCTTTTAAAAATGGAAAATATATGAAAATATAACGATGTTTTTGTTCTTACCATCATAGTTGAGTTTTTACATGACTGATGTTGGTTAGACCAAGTTACATAGATTCGAGAAACTTTTAGGCCTAATATATTCTAATTTATCCTAGACATCACCAATACTTCCTGAACTTTATTTTTGTCCAATTAGCCCACTAAATTTTGAAAAAGTGACTCAATTTGTCCTATTAGGACCATGTGTTAATTATTTATTAGTTGTCTCATGTTTAATTTTTCAAAGCACGTGTGTTACAAACGCTGGTTTAGTGAAACTTAGAGAATAAATTGGATAGGTTTTTCAAAGTTCAAAGAGATAACTGGACACTTTGTAAATTTAGGGGGACAATTAGCTCTTTGGACCAAGTTCAGGGGGATCCAGATAAATTTGGCCAAACTTTTATTACGAGGTTTATAAGTGCACACCAAATTGAACTGATACATAAAAACGTTTAAATTGTAAAATATGTTCTTTAATATATATATATATATATATATATATAAAATTTATAAATAATCATTTAATAAAATAATACTAAAATCACAAAAGTTATTTTTATTCTATTTTTTTATTAATATTTTTTCGTTGTAATAGAAGTTTCTTTTATAGCTGTTCCAATTTGATTAATTAAACATAACGTTTCATTAAAAAAAAAATAACAATCTCAGCTCATGGTCATTACATTCAATAGAAAAGAAATTAAAAAAAAAAATTATTGCAATATGAGAAGAAGAATAATTGAAGAAAAAAAATCCATTAGCTGTACGATAATACGAACATACAATAATATTTGGCACAAAACCTTTCTCAATTCTCAAACTTAAAATTAAAAAATAAATAATAATGATATTTCCGGTGAATAAAACTTGAATCCGAAAATGATACGATGGTTTCGCTCGAAAACTATTTTATTACAAAAGAATAAGAGTAAAATATCGGATAATCTAGAAGAATATTTCGATGTTTAACTAAGAAATTTACTCAGGAAAAAGAACAGAGAACAGAAAAAAGACAGAAAGTAAGAGATAACCCTTGTAGAGTAAGCGTGATGAATTCACCTATTATCATAGTTGTGAAAATCGGACCGGGTTCGACCGGAACCGGAGGTCAGACCGGTCGGTTTCTATCCGGTTTTCACTTTGATCAATAACCGGTCAATATCCGGTCGGACCGTCCGGTCGAACTAGAAATCGTGAACCGGACCGATTTTCCAGTTCGACCATACTATTTTTTTTAAAAAAATTATTTAAATATAAAATTTAAGTTATTATTTTGAGGTGTTTTTAATTAAAATAAAATATAGTTTGTATTTTTAAATTATTTTAAAATAAATTGATATTTAATTGTAACTATAAAAACTATATTTCATAAATTGAGTTTTTTTAATTAGTATATTGTGTTTGAAATGCTTAAACTTAAAGAATTATAATAAAAATATTCAAATTTTCATAAATTATAAATATAAAAATAAAAATATTTTAATATATTTATTAAATCCGGTTCGATTCCAGTTTAATCCAAAATCCATGAATCCATCCCTTCACCGGTTCGATGACCGGTCCGGGTCTGAAAACCATGCCTATTATCATACACTTTTAAAGTTATACATAGACGCTAATGGTGTAATCCTTAATTCTAATCAGACTGACCAAGAGCAATCGCAGTCGAATCAAGTCAACTCTATCCATTTTCTAAAAACTTGAGGAACTTATTCAACTCGAGTTCACCACAGAACCCATCTCTGGAACCGAAGCCAAGTTCAACCTTCACCACGTGAACGCTCTACAAGCTAGTCCCATCCTTATGCCCTTTCCTTTTATATCTATATGTTGATTGATACCCTCGGCTTCCTTCTCTCTATGGAATAGCTTTTCTATCTAAATCATTTCCCATTCGCCTGGTCTTTCTTTCTTCTTTTAAGAGCAGGGTAAGGAAGCCAAGTCTTTTCTTTATTCCATTAAAAATCGTATGGTTAGTGACTTCTGTCATCCCATTAGATTGCAGATGAGACACTGAAGAACTGATCATCCCCTATTTATAATTAATATATAATTAATAATAAAGCCTATTAATTATTCTTTATTAATAATTTTTTATAAATTCATTAGTTCCTTCTTTTTATTAGTAAAGTTACATTTGAAATTAATTAAATAAAAGGAATTAGAATGGGTTTGGGTTTAAAAGAATTAAAGCCCACATATAATGGGAGGATGTATGGCCAAAATTTTGGGCATGAGAATGAGTCGTTCTCTTGACTTTTAGGTAGTAAAGTAGGACTTTGCTTCTTATGGATAAAGTTGAGATAGTAAAGTGATGACTCATGGTAGTAAGTCATGGTTTGACCATGAAGTAGCAAAGTTGGACTTTGCTTTCTTGATACTTATCTTCTTTCTTTTGGTAATAAAAAGAATAAATAAGCTACTTTTCATCTCATGGGACCCGCCCACTTCTCCTCTCCTCTCTTCTTGGAAAATCCGATCCGCTAGCACGGGGTTAGTTCGATAGCCATTCGTGTATGTGACAGTGAAGGAAGTCTGTTTAGATTTCTCAGTCATCTCTTTAAAAGATAAACTACCACGTGAGTATCTAAGGTAACACCTTAATTCGACGTACATCGATCTCGTATGATCCGAGTTTCAAACCTAGATATATAATTAATATCTAGCTATCGACTAACTGGTTCATTTAACTCATTGAATAGTTTATCTTGAACTAGCTAAGATGGTCAAATCTAATTTGTCTTTGAATACCTTAATCCTCTACTTGCTTTTTGGGGAACCGCTTTCATATTTTATCCGGATGTTATGAAATAATAATAATATTTATAATAATAATAATAAGCAAGAGCAATACATAGATATTTATGTTATAACCTGGCGTGTTTTTTATTTATAAAACCTTTATGGGATCATTTTTTGTGGGGGACCGTAGGAATTTAAAAAGACAAAAGAGAACGAAGAACCCAACTTTGACTACGTGTGGATCCTGCATTGATGACGTTGGACTTCGAGGAACCTAATGTTCTTTCTCTAATGGCTTGGCGAAGTCCTAATACTTAATTCTTTTTTTTTTTTTTTTAATTTTTTGAAACAGAGACCTAATACTTAATTAATTAAAGTTTTATAGTATTTCCATGGGTTTTGGTTCATCAATACTTCAAACTCCAGTAACCTCCGAAAATGGCCCCTTTTGCCAACCCACTCTCTATTTCAAGCCTGCCAAGTTCAAGGATCTGCACCTCAGGTAACACTGCTCTACGCCTCTTTACCTTCTTTTAATTAACTTGACTGACTAGTCTAGAGCTTGGTTAACTGAGCTGATTTGGTAGACTTCTCCTGGTTCGTTGCAACTCCTTCAAAACCCCAGTTATGTTGATGCTGTTTGGTTTCACAATTTTTGCTGGATTTGTGTTTCTCAAGTGAATCTAATTTGGGGGTAAAATGAATATGTACGGGCTTATTTAAAGTATTTATATGATATCTAGTAGAATTTGAACATACATTTTACATTTGATTTAGTTTCACTAAATCAAACAATCACTGACACATTGTTAAGTTATTGAGTCTTCGTTTACTTCAGGAGTCAATATTATCTCTTTTTGCATTCTTAGGACAATTGCAATCCACTTTTTCATTTCTATGGAACTATGAAGTTTTGATTTTTATTTAGTTATTATGTTAATAATCCACGTTGTCTAGCTAAAAAGCGAAGAGCCATTTGTATGTGTAAAACAACCCTCACCTTTTGAGGTACCTTTTGGAGTGTGACAGACCAAGTGCAAACTTGTTATGGACAACTGGATATGCTTATGGATATTACGAGCTTCACGATTCTTGTCTGTTTGTTGCCTTATTAATCTTGTGTTCTTTGTTTTATGTTTTTTGCCCTTAATAGGAGAGGAGCAATGGCTTGGTTGTTTTCCATTGAAACCAAAACCACCGAGTTTAAGGTTCTCAAATGGATTTAGTGCGAGAACAAAAGCTGCTCTAAATGCTGATATGAAAGCTACTGAAATTCCTCGCCAGTGGTATAATCTTGTTTCAGATCTTCCTGTAAAACCTCCCCCAGCACTGCATCCTCAAACTTATGAACCAGTCAAACCAGAGGATTTAGCCCCTCTCTTTCCTGATGAGTTGATTAAGCAGGAAGCAAGTACCGAAAGGTTCATAGACATACCTGAAGAAGTTCTTGACATATACAGACTCTGGCGGCCAACTCCCCTGATCAGGTTCAGTCTTGTATTTATTTAAAAGTTTGCTGTTGTTCGTATGTTTTGCTCCTTGTTCTCTCCAAGGAGCAATATATGAATTTTGAGTTTATTTTTAGGGCCAAGAGGTTAGAGAAACTTCTCGATACACCGGCTAAAATATACTACAAATACGAAGGCGTCAGCCCTGCTGGATCACACAAGCCCAATACAGCCGTTCCACAAGTTTTCTATAATGCACAACAAGGCATCAAGAATGTCGTGACAGAAACAGGTGCTGGCCAATGGGGATGTTCTCTAGCCTTTGCTTGCAGCTTATTTGGTCTTGGCTGTGAGGTAAGAATCCTTATTGCTTTACTGAATTAATATCTTATGATCCAGATTTTACTCCCACGAGCAAAAAGTTTGTTTTCCAGTGTTGAATTGGATCTTGAAAATGTTACAGATGTTTATCAATCCAGTTTCATTATCATCTCCTATGTAATTAATATAATTTTAATCAAATTTTCCTTCTAAACATGTAATCACTGTGGAACTTTACTCTTTCTCTGCAAATTAGTGCCATTGGATATGTTGGGTTCAAATGCTAAACTTAATTAGTTCTTACTTTGATTTTGAATCTTTGTATAGGTGTGGCAGGTTCGTGCATCTTATGATCAGAAACCATATCGTAGATTAATGATGGAAACCTGGGGTGCAAAAGTACATCCATCACCATCGGTTGTTACAGAGTCAGGTCGACAAATCCTGCAGAAAGATCCTTCAAGCCCAGGAAGTTTAGGAATAGCTATTTCAGAGGCTGTGGAGATTGCAGCTAAAAATGTTGATACCAAGTATTGCTTGGGGAGCGTGCTCAACCATGTTTTGTTACACCAGACTGTTATAGGTGAAGAATGCCTGAAACAAATGGAAGCCATAGGTGAAACTCCTGATGTGATCATAGGGTGTACTGGTGGTGGCTCCAACTTTGCAGGACTCAGTTTTCCATTCATTAGAGAGAAGCTGCATGGGAAAATCAACCCTGTAATAAAGGCAGTTGAACCTGCTGCTTGCCCTTCACTAACAAAAGGCATTTATGCGTATGATTATGGTGATACGGCTGGGATGACTCCATTAATGAAGATGCATACCCTTGGGCACGATTTCATTCCTGACCCTATTCATGCCGGTATGCAGAGTTTCAATTCAGCACTCGTGTTCAATTTTCGTTTCCTTTACCAATTACATATTCTCCGTTGTCTAGGGGGTTTACGTTATCATGGTATGGCACCGTTGATTTCACATGTCTATGAGTTGGGTTTCATGGAAGCAATTGCAATTCCTCAGACAGAGTGCTTCCAAGGTACGCTGTCTTCCATTTTCTGCACTTAAACCAGTAAGTTTCATCCCATAATCGTGAACATATTGCAGGTGCCATCCAATTTGCTAGATCTGAAGGGCTAATACCTGCACCTGAACCAACTCATGCAATAGCAGCCACTATTAGGGAAGCTCTGCAGTGCAAGCAGACTGGAGAATCGAAAGTGATTCTTATGGCAATGTGTGGACATGGCCATTTTGACCTTACATCATATGAGAAGTATCTGGAAGGAAATATGGTTGACTTGTCATTTGAAGAGGAGAAAATCCAAGCATCATTGGCCAAAATTCCTCAGATCACAGTGTGAAGCTAAGCAGTCACTTTCAGGAATGATAATGCTGATCCTCAGTATCTATGCCATGTAAAATTTGATTTTACCTTGTAGCAAAGAGTCATACCTGGGCTATAAGCACAAAAAAGCCTTGCACGTTTTATAATAAATGGGCTATGAACTATTTGACTCAATATCTCTGCAAAGTTTATTTGAGTCGGTTTGTGTAGAGAAATAGAATAAACGCTTCGAGTCTTTTGTGTAGTTGTAGCCCATGACACCTGATATTGGAACAAAGAACAAAGGTTAAAATGATTTGAAATCAATCAATGTTTTCAGTGCTTCGTACTTTTGTTTTTAGTGTTGAATTCTTATGTGGAGAAATGTGTTATGCACGTTGGTTAACATGTGAAATTTGGATCCTTGTTCTTCAACTCCATGGAAAGTGAAATGACTCACATCACAATTTATAATGCTTGATGACTTGATACTTAGTCTGCAATGAACTGTATTCACTATTGATTTTTAGCCTATTAAAGAGCATAGCTAATAACTTGGAGAAGTTACAGTTTTTCTGAAGTTGTATACCCATTTCTTGAAAATTTAACAAAATTTGAGCTTTTTATCTCACTCTGTAATTTACAGACACTGGTATTGTATCCATTTCTGTCGTAAAAAAGAATAAAGTATAATGAGGAACCATGTTATGCAAATCCAAGTTGATGATTGATATCAATAGGATCAAGCCCTCACATTAGCCATCTTAAGGGCCAGTTTGGGATTGTTGTTATTGAAAGTGTTGTCAGGGAAAGCTAAGTTTCATTGCTTTCTTTAAAAGTTTTTTTAATTGTTTTTCTAGTACTTTCCTGAATACAATCTGACTTTTACCAATTGTGCATTTGAAGCTGCTTTCTGCAGCCCCCAAAACAGTTTTCAGCCAAAGTAAGGTTCCCCATGCTTTGGTTGAAAGCTGCTTTCGGGACTACTGAAACCTGTCCCAAACTGGTCCTAAGTAGCATGGGGTAAAAAGCCCATGATTCATATCAATGTGTGACTAACATCAAACATTCTCTTTTGGTCTCATATGGGACCTTTGCAAGTCGCAATCGTAGTGGTCCTGGACCAGTGTGTTCCGAAACCACGTTAGAAGTTCTTGACTACTATATTGTGCAAGTATATTTTTATATGTTGTCAACATTGTGTTTGTATTCGGAAATTGACTGCACAGTCATAATATTATTATATAAATGATGCGAAAGTTTTACAGTGCAAACAGGACTGGGTTCTATGGAGCCCATGGTTTTCAGACCCGGACCAGTCATCGAACCGGTGAAGGAATGAATTCATGGATTTTGGATTAAACCAGAATAAACCGGATTTAATAAATATATTAATATATTAATATATTTTTATTTTTATATTTATAATTTATAAAAAATTGAATATTTTTATTATAATTTTTTAAGTTTAAACATTTCAAACACAATATAGTAATTAAAAAAACTCAATTTATGAAATATAATTTTTTTAGTTACAATAAAATGTCAATTTAATTTAAAATAATTTAAACATACAAACTATATTTTATTTTAATTAAAAACACCTCAAAATAATAACTTAAATTTTATATTCAAATAACTGTTTTTTTAAAAAGTCTGGTCGAACTGGAAAATCGGTCAGGTTCACGGTTTTCCAGTTCGACTGGCCGGTCAGACCGAAATTTGACCGGTTGTTGACCAAAGTGAAAACCGGATGAAAACTGATCGGTCTGACCTCCGGTTCCGGTCGAATCTGATCTGGTTTTCACCACTATGATGGAGCCAACTAATGAGAAAAAAGCATGTTACAATGTGTGGCTAGGATGAGTGCGTTAGAAAATAAAAATAGATATGCATTTCTTTTTTCTTGAATTTCATTTGGAAGTTCTATGTAAACTGAAACCATAATAGAATTCCTCATAATTGATAACAAAAAAAGTATAATATAAGTTATCAAGTTAAACAAAATTTAAGATAATCACCAAATTAATAATATTAAGAAATAAAATATTAGAAAAGGAACACTCATTGACTTAATAATATTTACAATATGTAACATAATCGCCGATAGTAATACGTAATACATACCATTACAACCTATGAAAATTAACTACTTATCAATTATAGATATGCCACCAACAAAACAAAAAAAATCATTCACATTTACATTTAATTTTATCAGTATGCCTAAAATCACATCTCAACACCAAACTTCCATCCATTCTTGTCAATACAAAACTCTCAACCAACACAAAACAACAAAGTCTTCTCCATCCATTTTCACTTCTAATCTCAACTCTTCTTTCAATTCTTACATTTCTTCCATTAACATCATCAATCCATCCTCCTTCCTCTTCCACCATTTTCATCTTCTCCACTGTTGCAAAGCTTAATCCCACACTAATCCCTCTATTAATAACTTTATACCAAACAAACCCACCTTCACTAATCCTCCCATCCTTCCTTCCTTCCCTTCCATACACATAATCAACTTCTCTTTCTACATTAGCATTAACAATTACAATCATACTATTCTCATTATTAACATTTTCCCATGAGTAAATCTCTTCCCAATGTTGCTCGAGTGTCATTTTGTATAATATTGACTTTCTCATTTGGTCCCTAATTCTTGCATTTTTTTCTCTTACAAACACAAAGGGACAATACCATGTTCCTACAAGAACAGGAGCTGATTTCTTCCTGCAAATTGGGAAGTCAAAACTAGGTAGTTGAGTTCTAAGAGAGGTGTCCAGACCTAACGCCTCATTTATTTGGAAATTGCATGAGCTTAGCCTTGAGCTTTTAACTTCCCACCCTTTTTTTCTTAGTAGTTTGGGAGGATGACCATATGGAGCAAGAGATTTGGCAAAGAAACTGTGACCATAATGGCGATGAATCTTGAATTTTTGGTTGATGTTTCTTGGATCTAATGGCTTGGGTTTTCTGTCGTTTATTACTTTTTTGAAGCAACATAATCCCATCTCCATATCACTTGAACATATGCATGCCTGCCTGCACATTCACACATAATTTCCAAATATAAATATAATGAGGGACTTAGCTAAAGTGCTTAATTGGGTACTGTCACTTGGACCATTCAGTTCACTCATTAAACTTCAGTTTGTATTATAAAAGAACTTAATTTTGATTATTGTCTTATTAGGATCCCTGCTTTCTTTATCAACTATGTTAGAAAATTAATGTGGTGTGAATTAAGTATGGATTCGCACCATCTTAAAGTTTGAAAGATATATTATTTACTTCACTAATACCACACTGTCAATAACAAAAACACCTCAAACTTCAATTTATTATCGTTTACATACTATTATTGGGGTAATTCTATTGTTGAAATGACATTATTGGAGTTGACATGGTGTGACTTAAAATTGAACATGACTTGATCCATAGTCAAAGTATGTCACATTAGTTCTTCAACATAGATTTGGCAAGAAATTCATGATAGTGACTTTAATGGAACAAAATGTTTAGATATTTTTATGAACAAATTGAAGTTTAATAGCCATAGTGAAAAACAATAGCAAAAATTGACTGTCTTTCTGGTGCTTTCACTCACCTTTAATTAGCTCCAAAACGAACTTTGGGTATCCATTCAACTTGACATTTTATTTACATTAGTCCAAAATAACAATATGTGTAAGCACAAAATATTTATGCATGTAAAAGTAATCAATAATAATCTATTGACACGGGTTACTTTTGGAATAATTTCTTTAAAAAAATTTTTTTTGATATATATGGACTAAATTAAGTGGGAAAAACAATATTTTTGGTTCCGGAGGGTCAAATATTGACTGATGGCATCTAAAACTTTGATTTGGTGTGATTTGCCTCCATACAATATTTTTTTTTTTTTTTTTTTTTTTTAATAAGTACTATTAATGAAAGAAAACGTCACATTTGAACACCACACACCATAAACTCCATATTTAGAACGAAGGAAAGCAAATTTAATTCTACACATCAAGGAGTACAATTTTATGAACACAAGCACGAAAGGGTTCACCAATAAGCTACACACTTATAACAAAAAATAAATAAATAAAATAAATTTCAGTGGTTAAATTTCAACAAATTAAAATGAATGGGCCAAAAGAGTCTAAATTTAGTAATTAAGTAGGAGAACCTAAAATATCATATTTTGGCGACAGGATTGATACCTAAGTTCATTTTTGAACAAATTGAAGTTGCGAGCTAGTGTGGTCCATATCATTGGATGATTGACATGTCAAGAGTCATATTGACATGTCAGTCCTCTAACGGTAAGGACAACAGAGCATGTAATTGAGAAATAGGATAATTAGAAAATAGAGTGAAGGGAAAGAAGAGCAGTACCCTTTGAATCGGCCTTTAGCTTTGATGACATAGTAGCAATTAGAAGAAAGAGGAAGATCAAGAACTGGCAGAAACCAAAGTTTTTTGGCAATAGTTTCTTGATATTCCGAGGAGTGAACTACATTGAGTATCTTATCCTGAGGGAATGGGAGTTTCTTAACTGTTCTCCTCGTACAAGCACCAAAACAGTAAGTATCATCAGCTTCAGCTTCTTCATCTGTAATTACTAAATACCCTGTAAATGGACCCTCTGGTGGCTCTGCTTCTACTGCTGATGGGTGCTTTCTGTACAACGATAGAGGCCTTGTCACATACATTACTATTATTTTTATGATTAATCACTGAATATGATAGACTGATTTATACAGATTGTTGTCTTATGAATTAAGTATGCATTTAAATTTTAATTTAAATTTTAATTTATTGCACAGTTACATGACATAAAAGGTTTGATTAATGATTTTGAAGATATAAAGCAAGGCTTTTGTATGATAAAGATGTACAGTAAAGAGGTAATGGTTTTACTTTGTTTTTGTGATAAAGATGTACAGTATAGAGGTAATGGTTTTACTTTGTTTTCCACTTTCTTCCTATCTATTTTCACACTAACTTTGCTTTTTTCTTCTGATAATATTAATTTGAATCTTAATGGATATCTTTCCCTCGAATTTTCAATTCAAATTGGATGATTTTTGAGTTTTTTTTTTCATTTTTCTTTCTTTTTTCAAAAAGAAAAAAAAAAGTATCATCTATAGATATTAAGGTGATACATATGGTAAAATATGTATCTAGGTAAGGTTTTTTTTCCTTTTGTTCTTTATGTATTGTTTCTGTTTCTGAAATAATATAGATACTTTTGTTTAAAAAAAAAATAAAAAATAAAAAACATAAGACCTCACACAATTAATAAGAACAACATAAAAAGTCAAGGTTGTTGCTTTCCATGATTGTGTGGGGTATTTCAGTTTGTGGGCTTGGCTGCAATCTGCATTCTGTTAAGTAATTAAATTAAAAGGTTTTTACACAGGTTTGCCCACTCTCTATACTGTTTTTCTCTTTTGCCTCCAGCATCCTCATATTTTCTTTTGTAATTTTTTTATACTTTAATTTTCATTTTTTTTTATCTCTTTTGTTACAAATTAATTGGTTATGTGATATATGTTTGTAATATTAGAAAGTTAAAAAATTAATATCTTGTACTTTTTTTTGGGTGAAAAATGTTACGAATTAATAATGTTATATTTTTTTAGATTGTAGTTAAATTATTAGGTTCTAATAATATCCCTTATTTTAATGTATAAAAAAATATATTACTTTAAGTTTAAATTGGCCAATAGTATTAATATAAGAAGAAATATATAAGTAAACTTTTGAAAAAAAAAAAAATTGCGATGTAGGCATAGCCTTCAATCTCCTGAGAAATCATTAATTATGGTCATTCTACAAGAATATTAGAAATTTAGGATTCTCTAAAAATATTTTACAGTTTTGGGCGGTTAGAGGGATTGTTTCATGAGAAATTACATATACAGTAGATCTATTGTGTACACCATATCATGTGTGTGAGAAGCAAATAAAATCATGACAACATCTCAATTAATACAAAAATGATTATGTGTAATCAATTAATTAATTATTTAGTAGTTGATTATATATATAAAAATCCAGACTATAAAATACAAATTCAATACCCTAAAATATAAATTTTATAAACTAATTTATAAAACTTCATACCCCAAAATATTACATGATATAATTTTATTGGTTTGATGAACAAATAACGTAGTGTGCTAGAAATATTCTATAATTTAATTCACGGGTTTGTTTCCCCCAAGAGCCACTAATCTACAGAAAAATGAACCACCTGGTTTTCTTGAAAACAATTTTTTTATTTTAAGAAAATGAAGTGGTACTGTTGTTCCAAATTGCACAAACCAATTAACGAACTACGAGCTAATTAATGTAAATTTCAAAATCACAAATTACATGTAAACTATTGCTTAAAAAGGATTTATGTTACATGTATATTATTAAAGTCTCATAAATACAAACTATATAATAATATAAATATATAATATACCAAATAAAATTTATATATATATATATATAAAATATTTTTTCCTATTACGGTTCGGTTCGGTTTTTTTTTCAACAAAAACCGAAAACCAAACCAAAAACCAAATTATTATATTTTATAAAACCAAAACCAAACCAAATAGAGTTTGGTTTGGTTCGGTTCGATTTTTCAATCTTGGTTCGGTTTAGTTTTGGTTCGTGGTTTAGTTTTGCACATCCTTAATAATATTTATTTTAGTGTCTAGAATTTTTATTCAAAGATATAAGATTTTTATATAAATAATCAATTATTAAATAATTAATTGATTCATTACATATTGTTATTTCTTTTATTAGTTGCATTGTAATTTATTATAATTTTATTGGTTTGTGTAGAGAATACCATACTTGCTTGACAAACAATAAAAGTTTTCAATAAGTATTGAAAAAGATTTTATCACATTCCAACAAAGAGAAATTATTTTTTAAGTTTATAATTTAATTTCATATAACTTTGATAATGCGTATCTAACAATTTTAACATTTTTAATTTGCTACTCCCTACGTCCAGGAAAAAAATTCACTTTTTTAGTGTCCCATAAAATAGGCACAACTCATCTTTTAACTATAAATAACCACTACTTTCCTATTCTACCCTTATTTATTATGGTTTGAAATTACTAAATTTAAAATAAATTAAATTTACTATGCATTAAATCATTTCATTAATCGAGGATACATTAATAAAAAATAAGTTATATTTAATGTTTTTCTTATTCAATGTACCGATATATTTTTGTCTGGTATGGAAGGAGTAATCACTACAACAAAAGGGGTCTATAGCGACGCTGAAAATCGTTGTTTAACGACGCTTTTTGTGTCCTTAAATGCTTCCCGACGCTTTTAAAAGCGTCGCCATTAGCGTTGCTAAAACTCGTGTCGCGATTTATTTAACGACGCATTAACGTTATGTTGCTAAGAATCATTGAGCGACGCTTTTAATTTATGCATCTCAAAATTGACGACGCTTCTATTTTTTTCGTCTTAATATTTTTTTAATTATTTATTTATGAATTTATATATATTCACTACATTTTCTTAAAGCGTCGTAAAATTTGCGACGTATAATTTTAATTATGTAGTTATTCAGCTACATTAGTTATGCATTCCGTCTTAAATAGCACAACACTTCATTTAAAAGTGTCACGAATTTATGACATAAAATTTTATAAAACGTCCCCATTTAGCTATACTTAAATTAACTGTCACAAAAGTAGTAACATTTTTTTTTTTTAAAAACGTCTCTAAATTTGTGACGCATAAATATAATTCTATAATTACTGTGGCAACATTTTAATTGAAAATGGTTAAATGTGCATTACATCCTTTCGTTATCATGAATAAAACAACAAATATAAAATTCTAGAACATAAAACACAAATTGTATCAATAGAATATAAGAAAGCTATTATAACTTGAAAACAATACAATTGCAGTATGTGTATGACTTTTGACAATGAAATTTTAAAATCATAATGTTTCGACAATTCTTACTATAGAAACAAGTTTAAACTTCTCCTCAGTGCCTCCAACCTTGCATCTCAATGCGATTTCCTTTAAGAGTTCATGTGCCTGAATGCATAGACAATGAATGTTAGCAAATTATTAAACACTGCAGATTTTATGAGAGGAGAAACAACAAAAAAGAAAACTACAGGGTATCATACACAAGGATATAGTTTCTATGATAACTTAAACCAGTCAAAATGAAATGAAAAACTTAATAAATGACCATTTTAAACACTAGCCAAAAGTGCTTTAAGATGTAGCTCCATTATTAAAAATAAAAATGTGAAATTAAATCTAGAGGAATATAACAAATACAAACTGAGTAAGAAACTAACTTGGTTGTAGAATCAGCAGCTGCTACTGCACTATGTCCATCACATATACCAAATACTCCAAACTGCAAGATAAGCAATTAGATTGTTCAGCATTTTGGAAACACATTACAACTCCATTTTCATGTGTATCCAGGAAAACACTTAATTTAGTTAATAAAGATAATTATAAATCTAAAACCTGGTCAGGGAGGGGCCATTGACAATAGGACAAATCTTCCATTGCAAGCTTCTTTCCTACTCGACGCAAAGCCATTGGATCTGATTCACTAACAAGGGACAGAGCATACAAGTATTGGTTTAATCATCAAATCATGTTGCATCAGTTAGGAACAGATTCCGAGTTCGATTTTGAAAGGGAAGAAGATATCAAAACAGAAGCAAGGAAAAAAAAGTGAAATTTTGAAAGGTGTACTTACTTGAAAATACCAATCTACGTCAGAAGTAAAGCAACTTTGAGTTTATCCACTGTCCCTATAAAAACATTTCTAACAATTAGAATCAATCCCATACCTAATAGTTTACATGTGACAATTAACAAAATAATCTAAAATATAGTATTACAGAAACATCAACACTTTTATCTACAAAGTTCAAGGTTTAAGAAATTGAGAAAGAACTTTCAAAAGAAATTAATCAAATTACTTACAGCATTTCTAAGAAATTTATGTAGTCATATCCTCCCTAACCCAATTGATGGGCTCATTGATATCAACTGCTTCAACATTGTGAGGCATGCATTGAGTGTACGTATCTTCATCCTCGAGATTTGTGCAAGTCCCCATATCATATAAATCTCTTGGTTTAGTGTGAATAACTTGAAACCATTCTTTGTGCTTCGGATCTTGTATATAAAATACTTGTTTTGCTTGAGACGAGAAAACAAAAGGATCATCTTGCAATTGCTCACCCCTATGAATTAGCCTAGTGAAGTTAACCAAAGTGCAACCATTTTCATCTTTTTTCACACCCCTCGAACTAACATCAAACCAATCGCATCTAAACATCACAATTTTGAATTTTCTAAAATAATCTAACTCGATTATGTCATTAAGAACTCCATAAAAAGGAATCCCATCCACCTCCACAATTACTCCACTATTTTGAGTATTCCTATATCTATCTCTTTTTTTTGTGTGAAATCTAAAGCCATTAATTATGAACCCACTAAATCTTCTAATGATATTGTTTGGTCCTTTAGCAATAGATATTGTTTCTTCTGAAACATTATTCCCTTTCATCTTTGTTACCTAACATATAATAAAAAAAAACACATGCATAAATTATTTAAGTTTTTTAACAGAATATGCTTTGACAAAGCAAAAAAATTATTAGAATATCCATGCCTAACTAACCTGATTTAAGAGCCACTCTGGAAATTTTTCTAGAAGCCATTTTTGCTCTTCACGTTGGTTAGGGCGATTTAGACGATATGCTCTTCGTTGATCAACCAAAAATTCACTGCTTGAAGACATATATATTACTAACTCGCATATTGCTAATAATAAATAAATAAAGCATAAATAACTAACCTCTTAAACGGAGAAATTTGGTCATAGTGAAGCAACACATAACGATGGACTTGCTTTAGTGACATGCCATCAAGAACTGCACTATCTACTTTACTTAAAATTCGTCCTCCAGTTGAAAACATATACTTTTCAGTGCTATCTACGCGATCAAAATTTCTTTGTGGGCGATTGAAAGTAGTTTCAACTCCTCCAAGATATCGGGAACAAAAAATCAAACATTCATCTGCAATATAACCTTCTGCAATCGAACCTTCTGGATGAGCTTTATTTCGAACATTTGATTTAAATCGAACCAAACCCCTACAAGATTATAGTTCACAAATAAAAAAGAACTTCAGCAATATGGAAAATGGAATTAGACAACATCTTAAAAACAAAAATCAAATATCTAACCTCTCAATTGGAAACATCCATCTATAATGCACGGGACCACCAAGCCTAGCTTCAGCAACTAAATGTATGGTTAAGTGAACCATAATAGTAAAAAACGCCGGAAGAAAAGTTTTTTCCAGTTTACAAAGGGTTTCAGCCACCCTTAATTCTAATTGATCAAGCTCATCCAGATCAATGGTTTTGCAACATAATGCCTTAAAAAATAAGCATAACTCAGAGACAACAGCAACTACTTGACGAGGTAAACATGATCTTAAAGCAATAGGAAGAATATCTTGCATCAAAACATGGCCATCATGACTTTTGAGATTCATAAGTTTACGCTCTTTCAAGTTTACACATCTTGAAATATTAGAAGCGTAACCATCAGGAACCTTCATATTTTTCAACACAGTCAAGAATAATTCTTTTTCCGTTGAAGACATTGTGTAACATGCTTGTGGCAAATGAACTACATTATTGTGTTTAATGGGATGAAGCTCTTGTCTAATTCCCATGTTGACTAAATCAAGCCTTGCTTTATAGTTGTCTTTGCTTTTGCCATCAATGTTCAGTAAAGTGCCAATCAAATTATCGCAAATATTTTTCTCAATATGCATGACATCCAAATTATGACGTAGAAGATTAAACTTCCAATATGGAAGATCAAAAAATATACTTCTTTTCTTCCATAAACAATGTGTTGCAGCCTCTTGTTCATCATCATTTTCATCGAAAAAGGTATCGGCATCTTCAAAAACTGTTGTTTCATTGTCAGCACTAGATTGTTGGCCATTTGGATTTTGTTCTCTTTTCCTTTTTTTATTGGATTTTGTTGTTTTTCCATAAACAAAATTAACACCACGCAATTGCCTTAGTACTTCGGTTCCAGAAGGTGCCAGTGGAGCTGATTGTAACTCAACAGTGCCATCAAATTGATCCTTTTCGTATCTAAAAGGATGATCATGCCTCAACCACCTTCGGTGACCCATATAACAAAATTTTCCTCCATTACTTAACCATTGTGAATTTGTTGATTCCCCACATGATGGACAAGCTACACGCCCCTTGGTGCTCCAACCCGATAAATTAGCGTAAGCAGGAAAATCATTAATTGTCCACATAAGTGAAGCTCGTAACTTGAAGTTGTCCTTAGTATAAGCATCATACGCATCCACACCATCCCATAATTTTTTCAATTCATCAATCAAAGGCTGTAAGAAAACATCAATATCATTTCCTGGTCCCTTTTCTCCTGGGATAACCATAGACAATATCAAGGATGATTGTTTCATACAAGCCCAAGGTTCCAAGTTATAAGGAATCAAAACAACTGGCCAAGTACTGTATGTAGTACTCATAGTTCTAAAAGGATTGAACCCATCACTGGCTAAGCCAAGCCGCACACTACGAGCATCTGATGCGAATTCTGGGTACCGTTTATCGAACTCCTTCCAAGCTAATGCATCTGCTGGGTGCCTCAACTTACCATCTTTATTTCTACCTTCGGCATGCCACCTCATGGAAGAAGCAGTTGTTGAACACATATAAAGCCTTTTTAGCCTTGGTATTAGAGGAAAATACCGCAAGACTTTAGCTGGTTTTTTCTTCTGTGGTTTGTCGTTCTCCTGTTCCATTGGATCAGCATCATTATCATCGTTAACAATCCATCTTGATGTCAAACACACACTGCATTGTTCCTCGTTCTTCTTCTCTCCCCAATATAATGTACAATCATTTGGACAAGCATCAATTTTTTCGTATCCCAAACCTAATTCTTTGATCGTTTTCTTTGCTTCGTAATAAGATGATGGCAAGTGATTGTTGCTCGGAAATGCCTCTACCAATAATTCTAATAACATGCTAAAAGACTTGCCAGACCAACCACTCAAACACTTAATATGGTATAATCTCAATATAAATGATAATCTTGAGAATTTCATACATCCCGGATATAGATCTTGATCACAATCTTGCATTAGCTGTTGAAATCGTACTCTATCATCACTCGGATCAGCTGGAGGATGCTCTTCGATGGGTGAGCCCATAGTTGGAACATCATTAGTTGCATTTGAATGATCATTATCAGATATAATCCCAAATGCAGTTTGAAGAAGATTGCGCAAGTCATACTGGCCATGAAGATTCGCTTGCCCACTACTACTTGTAGCATTCACAGAATTAAGATGTTCATGCGACGGTGACAATACTGATTCTCCATGGAACACCCAATTTTCATACCCTTCTAGTATACCATTCCATAAGAGGTGCCCATGAACAGTTTGTGCATCATGTGAATATCGATTAAAACATTTCTTACATGGGCAATAAATTTTTCCATTCACAGATGATTTATCAACTGCAAATTTAATAAAATTAGACACACCATTCATATATGCATCACTTGATCTAGACTCATTTATCCAACTTTTGTCCATTGTGATTATCTAATAAAAAGAAAGCAAAAATCTAAAGTTAGCATACCATTTCATGTGATGAAAAGCTTTTTAATATTTAGCATCAATATTATTTGCAAGCTTTAGATACTAATAAGTAATTTTAGTTTACAAGATAAACATTTATATATCTAGAAAATTTAATGATCACAATTTTTTAGCATTCTACACTTTCTTTCTTTCATAGAAAAAGAAACAAACATAGCATCAAGTCCGGATGTATTGTCAATGTATGATCATTGCAAACATAGCATCAAGTCACTAGATTATTGATCTTTTCCCTTTTCTCTTTATTAGCCTCAAACTATAGTCATAATCCCATTAAGTAGTTTATATCACTTCACATCACATGCAATTCACCAAACATGTGAACTATATGTTAATGAGCAGAACAACACCAAATCAATTTTTTTTGGCAGATAATTTAACTTTGATCAAGTCTAGAAAGTGTGATTATAATTTATAATTAATTTAAAGTGCCTGATGATGATTAATGATTCTATTTAGCACAGGGATATGTTTGGAATCTAAATCTATCTATGGATTTATAGCAGCGACAAGGCCAATGGAAGGTTGGACTTAGGGCGACAGAATATTGGTATTTATCTCCGGTTTAATTAAGGCTGATTAACCCAAATTTAAACATTAATTTGTTCAATAATTACACAGCTCTTTTTCTTGTTTTCTGCTTTCTAATTGTAAAAATGTAAGTTTGAGCAGTACTGTTAGAACTAAGGTGCAACAGAAGCATTCATCACAAGGGACATATGTTAATGAGCAGAACAACACCAAAGGACCAAATTATATATAATTGTAAAACTGTTTCAAATCCTAAAATCCAAGGCATAGCAATATCGTACGAAATCAATTTTGAGTTTGATAATTTCCAGTGGAAAATTCTGATGCAAAATGAAATTGCCCTAGAATATCATAACAATCAATCCCAATCAATCCAATTTTATTGTGAAATCTCAAATTTATTTTAGGTTAAAATATAAAAAATTTAGGAATTAAAAACTGAAAGTTACCTAATGGAAGAGCCGGCGGATGAGCGGAGCTGCGGAGAGCGGCGAACGGAGGGAGAGCGGCTGACGGGGCGGCGGACAGTGGCTGGGCGGAGGAGGCAGGAAGGGGCGGAGGAGGCAGGTGGTGAGAATTTGGTGCAGTGAGTGAATGAAGAAGTTATCGCAGGAATCTCAACATCTGATATTTTTTTTTTCCTGCCCAGGCAAAACGACGTCGTTTTGCCTGGGATGTAAAAAAAAAAAAAAAAAAAAAATTAAAATAAAAATCCCGAAAGCCCTTTCTTCTCTATTTCAGCTACTGCAATTCTTGGAGAAGATGGTATGTTCTTCTAACTCTCATTTTCAATTTCACTCCCTACAAACCTTTCTCCCATTTCTAATTGCCATTTTTTGAGATCTGATTCCTCTGGTTTTTTGGGTGGGGGGGGGGCCAGAGATTTGAAATTGTTGCCACCGGACGGCGGCTTGGGGGGGCGCAGACGCGTTTCACTAAAGATCTATCAGCTTGGCATTTTACAGTAAGTTATTGTTGGTTTTTGTTGACAGCCCCTTGCATTAGCTCTAAAAGGTCAGTTTATGCCAAAGCTTGTGTTAGTAGATTTAGATTGATGTTGTCTGTTACGCAGACATGAATGTTATGGTTTGATCAAAACAAATTTTCTCCGACTTAAATGTGAAGCAGGATGAGTTCAAAGTAAAGTATATCATAGTTGTCTCTTATACATAATTTTTCCTTATGAAACTCTTTGCTAACTTTTGTTTTCACTTAAAGTGTGTTTCCAGGACAGTTGAAATGGTTCAAGATGCTCGAATTCCGAAGCAGCCAACTGATTGCTGTGAAAATGAGAAATCATTAAATTCTCAGATTACAGAAATTGCAAGTGGAGGAAGATATGCTCCCTATATACTCCAAAATCTGACTTCTTTGCCCCTAGTATACCATGTTTTCCAAGGGCTGGTTAATGCTGATGAGTTAGGTGCCTCAGAGATTAAGGATGGAGTATCAGTTCAACCAGGTGCTTCCGTTCCTATATATCTTGATGAAACTCCTGAGAAGCAACTGTTCCGATTCAGACCTGCTGATTCTTCTGATAGGCTTAACGAGAGGCAGTCAAGTGGAGTTGTTCATCATTATATGTGCATTCAACTTGAAGGGATGTCTTTGCCTTCTGCGGCAGTTTCAATGGATCTTGTTGGACTTACTTGTTTCGAGGTTGATTTTTCAAAGGCCTCAAACAAAGTTGAAGTTGAGAAAACAGGGGATCTTTCAAAAGTGGCTAGAAACAGTGAAGGGAATGTTAGATCTAATACTAATAGTGGATTTTCTGTTCCTGTTGTGTTTGATGTTTCAATGCAGCGCTACAGCAAATTATTGCGATTGTACTCAAACGGTATGTATGGTTTTTAGGGGTGATCTCATTTATTATGGCCTCATCTATATTATTTAGATGCTACTTGTCATGATTTAGGTCATCATTTCAAATTTAACCTCGGTGCCACTGGAATTAAGGTTTGATATTCCTTTTGGACTATCCCCTAAGGTATGAACAAAAGAAAAGTTTCCTATAAATTTCAACTTTGGATTTGTGGTTTTATATTTTCTCAGTATCCTACATATTTTGTTATATCAGATCCTAGATCCAATATATCCTGGACAAGAGGTTCCACTTCCTTTGCATTTGGCTGAAGCAGGTCGTTTAAGGTGGCGTCCACTTGGGAGTTCTTACTTATGGAGTGAAGTGCATGACCTCTCAAATATTCTTTCTCAGGAAATCAAGATTGGAATCCTTAGATCCTTTGTTTGCTATCCTTCACATCCCACCAGTAATCCATTTCGGTGTTGCATTTCAGTGCAAAATGCTAGTGTTCCTTTAAGTGGCAAGGAAGAGAAAGGTCCATCTCCTTATTCTTGTAGCACTTCCAAGCAATCCACTAAAAGTTGCAGTAATGAGTGGAAGCAATCCAAGCAACGGCTAATTCATCAAGTGACCTTGAGTACTCCCCTAGTACTAACCAGCTACCTTCCAGATGCAGTATTGCTTACTGTTGAAAGTGGTGGGATTATGTGTACGGAAGTGCTTTCAGAGGTTAGTAAGTAATTTTCATAGAGATGAATGAGATGCTGGATATTTGAAGTACATTAACTCTTTCATTTTGATTGTGATTCAATCATTCCAACACAATATATGTGGTAAATCTGATTTTCAGGTTGAAACTTCCTTTCATCACGTTGATCCTTCGCATGATCTAGATCTGAAGTTCCATATGCAAGGTTTCAAAGCTTCTCCTGTGAAATTTCCACGCGCAGAAACATTCAGTGCAATGGCTAAGTATAGTGGAACAAATTTCTCTTTGACTGAGACCATGACCTTCGTCTTGTTCCGACTACGGGGTCAAGCACTGTACTTATTCCCCAGTCATTGCCAAATTCCGCATTTATCATATCTGTGACCTCTAGTGCTCTTGCTGGGTCATTTGCGGGGAGGACACAAGTCATAGCATTCCAGCCCATGTAACTTTGAATTTTCCGTTATTGGAACTATTCTTTATACTTAATATCAAACTTGTGGCATATTAAACAAAATGAGTAAATGATGTCATTATTTCATTCTGTAGATATGTGATAAGCAATGCATGCAAAAGATAGCACTGCTAAAAGGATATTAGGAAGGTACTCATTTTTATTCTCTACAAAATGCTTTTAATAAATTAATATGGTTTTGCTATGCTTTATCTACTGTCAACTGCCAGGTACATGGTTTTAAGTATGAGGAGTAGGTACTAGTTAATTTGGTGTATCTCTGTTTTACAATGAATAGCAGAATCACAAAGGCCAATTCTGTTTTATCTTTGTTCTCTTCTTTTTTTGTCCAGCCAACTATTAGCATTAGAGCTTGGGCTACAATACAAAACAAAGAGTACCCTTCCCTTAGTCTATAAGTTCCCCATCCATCTTATCTCAATGGTATTTGAACCTATGCTCTGCCAATTAATTAATGCTTTTCTTTTTTTCCTTTTATGCTTTTTCTGGTTCGTTCACCTACTTTCTTCAAAACTAGTCAAAATAATTAATGATATATGTAGAAAGGTACAAATGCAACTTTGAAACATTAATGATATATGTAGAAAGGTTCTTTTCATGGCTTGGCTTTTCCTATATATGACATTAACGCCTTGCAGAGCAAGTTGCTTATGAACATATCTGTTATCTATCTTTAATCAATCATTCACAATTACCACGTGGACTTGTATATTTCATTCTATCAACTAATTTTGTATTTCTATACTTAATTAATTACGTTCTTGACTTTGTGCTTTACCTTTATGACTTTTCTTGAAGTGACTATATTGTGGCAAAACTCTGTAACAAATTCCATCTTGATTTACAATTATGCATGGCCACATCAACATGAATTACTCATTTGCCTTGTGCTTCACTGTGCATATGATGGAGTTTCAATCTTAACATTGCTGATGCACTCATGCAGGAATCACCTATGGTTGTGGAATCTGTGATCCTAGCCAGAAAATTCCTCATTTGTCTTCTGGATACCTTGTTAGTTACTGGCAATAAGAAAATGGTGAAATACCTGACTCTGTATATGAGAGCCATTGGCACGTGTGGTGGGTTGGGGTTTAATAGTTTCTTGTTTAGCATTTTCTTGTATCATTGCTTTCTGATCATGTATAGTATTATGATTGATTTAATTTTTGCGCTCTGCTTTTGTTTATCATACAATTGATTGGATCTCTTACTGCTAATGATGATCTCATCCACTTCTCCTTCACTTGCATATGTTTCTCTCCTTGGTCTCCATATCTTCATCAAATACACCAATAATTAGTTTTTATATATATATATATATATACCACTAGTGGAATACAACGATCGTACGGGTGAATGAAAATAATGCAGAGAGATTTATGCCAAATTCAAAAATGATTATGCATATACAACAACTTAAAAGGCAGAAATATATAATTTCAGAAAAGAAATAATATGCTCAGACAAATAGAACCTTCAATTATACGTTGTGAGGTCAGGCGGTAGTCCGCCACATACCAAACATATAATGAATGCGAGAATAAATTCTTTAAAACAAATTCATAAATTAAATACTGGAAATAAAATCCTTAATCATATGTAGTTGAATTCAGGCGGTATTCCGCTACAACTTACAACCACATATGATTAAGTTATTAAGAAGATGAGAAATAATGCTTACTTATTATTGCTTTAAATCCGTTTACAACTTGTGGAATGCTTTGAATCCAGAAAGAACCAGAGAGAATTACAATAAGGGAGAAAGAGAGTCTAAAAAATCTAGAGAGAAGGGAGAGAGATCTGGAGAGATAGAGAGAGAAAGCTATCTAAGATCCAGAGATGATTTTCCAAATGCAGAGAGCTCCTCCTTATATAGACAGGTAAGGAGCAAAAGGACAAAATTGCTTTCGGTGCCTGGGACCCACCTCACTTTCGGCGCCGGGCCCACCAAAGATGCTGAGACAGATACGACAGATACGTCTGGCTACAGTAAATACGTAACCTTGTATGAATACATATACCAGTATGCTTACATTGGCAAGTATGCATATCAGGGAATTCCTGGTTATGAGCCAAGTACCCCTAACCGCATTACCTGACCAAGCGGCTACTAGCTCGGTTCTTATTCATTTAGAACATTGGAACCATTTTTCATTTATTATTCTGGTATAATTCATTAGGTTATTGATTTACAATAGACCAAAAATATCTTCGTTCTCATCAGCCAGGGATGGTGGCCTAGACGATGAAGAGGATGCTTTGGATCCAGTAGCTGAGGTTCTGGATTCTATTAATTCTTTCATGATTTTGAAAAATTCTTCCTCTGACTTTGCGGCTGCGAGCTGAGGAATAGCAAATGACTTCTGTGCTAAAAATTCTGAATGTGCTTGGACCTGTTCAATAGGCAGATCCATTTTGCCTTTAGAATTGAGCCACATTCTGACAGCGGCTTCATTGCATTTATTGAATGCTTGGAACTTATTCCACCATTTAACCTTAAAGATTCTGATAAGATCAATGGTATTATTTTGATTCGTTTGATAAGAGAAATGCCAGGTTAAGGTCCATGGTACAAAAAAGATTGTACTGAAAATTAATAGAGGTGAATGCCTTTTTTGCAATGGTGAAGGGTCAAATTTGTCTTTAAAAAGGGTATATGCGAGGTTTACTGATTCAGGAAGGATTTCGATAGAAGACCCAAAAAATCCCCACCAATGATTGAACCAGTTTGGTAATTTAGAAATGGCTTTTCTGGTGTCAAACATGATCAACCAGGTATGCGATCCTTTGGAATTTTGGATCATTAATGCGTTATACCAGGCTTGTTGATAGTCCCAGTAAGAAAAGGTTTTGCTGGTTGTTATTCTTTGGGTAAAGGATGCTGGAAAAGATTTCAAGTCAGAAGGACTTGACCCCCAATCTTGAGGATGGATGATCTTCAAGATTTTAAATTGGGAGTATGCTGGTTCTCCGGAATCACCATGAGAAGTATGCTTTATTTCCACAGATTCAGTTACCTTTAGGATGGTTAAATAAAAGTCTATGGGCTTAGAATAATCCCAAGGCTTAAAATTCCATCCATGAGGGAAAAGTTTTGATACAGCTACTGAGGGATTTTTATCATAAAAGCCGTCCTCAATAGATGTAATATACTGAAAATTCTTTTTGGTAAAATATTCAGATTTAGGCTGGGTAGCCGTATTCTGAGAAATAACATTTGCAGAAATACTTTTTGAAGAAGAAGGAAAAGTTATAAAATTTTCTTTAAAAATTTCTTTTGCTTCCTTCAAAGAAACTGGTCCGAAAGGACTAGAAACAGATAATGCTCTTGAGGGTTGGGCAATTTCCTTTCCCTTTGAAATTGGATTCTTTGTCAAATTCTTTTGAGAAGACTGTGCTGAAGAAGAAGACAATGGGTTTTCTAAAACTCTTTTTGCTTCAGCCATAGTTGCAAAATAATTTTCAAATGCTTTTTCAAAAGATTGAGTGGCCTTAGTAAGGGCCAAAGTATTTGGATTATGCGGAGTATTTTTGACAGAACTAGAGCTGTCTTTGCTTTCTCCTTGTGCATCCTGGAACATAGCTGTCCAGGCTTTTACTTTTTCTAATGCAGAAAGCTTTGCCTGATCCTTTGAGGATCCTTCGCCTTTCTTTTTCTTAGGGGGCATGGTCCTGCAAAAATTCACGGGTTAAGAAATCGGGAATAGAATTTTGTTCTCCCCGAATAAATTCTATATCAAAATCAAATATGCTTAATAAAGCTTGCCACCTTGCAAAAATTTGCTTAGAGGCAATGTTTTTAACATCTTTTTGCAAAACTTCTTTTGCTGATTTACAATCAATCCTTAATAAAAATTTTTGATTGAGCAAATCGCTTTGAAATTTTGAAATACATTTTACAATGGAAAGAATTTCTTTTTTGATTGTAGAATAATTCTTTTCAGTGTTATTCCAGTGCCCAGAAGTAAACTGGACAATATACTCATGCTTATCCTGTACCTGCTTTAAAATACCTCCATAACCAAAATCAGAAGCATCAGTTTCCACGATTTTAGGTAATAGAGAATTAGCAATATGCAAGCAAGGAATATGATGCACATAATGTTTTATCTGTTGGACTATCTGAGTATGCTCATCAGTCCATGCTGGTGGATTCTTTTTTAATCTATCATGCAAAGGTTTTGCTATCCTATTTATATTAGGACAGAAATCTAAAACATAATTTAGACTTCCTAAAAACCTTTGAAGTTGCTGTTTTTCCAGAATTTGATCTGGAAATTTAGATGCAAATTCTAAAGACCGCTCGATGGGAGTGATCGTTCCTTGGGTAATATAATGACCAAGAAACCTAATTTTGGTTTGGAATAATGACATTTTGCTTTTTGAGACTACTAAGCCATTTTTCTTTGCTGTAAGGAAGAATGACTTCAAATGCTTAAAATGCTGATCAATAGATTCTGAAAAGATAAGTACATCATCAATATAGACAATGCAAAATGCTGAATATGGATTAAAAATATCATTCATAATGCGTTGAAATTCTGATGGAGCATTTTTTAAGCCAAAAGGCATAACGTTCCATTCATACTGGCCAAATGGGACAGTAAATGCAGTCTTATACCTATGCTTTGGATCAATCTGGATTTGCCAAAAACCAGATTTAAGATCAAATTTAGAAAATACATATGCAGAATGCAATCTTTGTAACAGGTCTTTCTTATTAGGTATTGGGTACCTAATCCATCTGAGGACCTGATTCAAAGGCTTATAATTTATGACTAATCGTGGAACTCCACGTTCAATCTCAGATGCCTTAATCACATAAAATGCTGCACAACTCCAAGGAGACCTAGATTGGGCAATTAAACCTTTATCTAAGAGATCCTGGATTTCTTTTCTACAATGCTGCTCAAGCTCAGAATTCATTTGGATTGGCCTAGCCTTAGTTGGGATATCTCTTTCATCAAAACTAGGCTCATAGGGCAAATCTACCATATGCTGCTTCCTATTCCAAAAGGCATTAGGAATATCTGCGCAAATTTCATTTTCAACTTGCTTTTGAAAATCTGAAATTCTTTTCTGAATAAATTCACTTTTCAAATGGGCAGAAATTCTTTGAAAATTAATGCCATGCTTTAAATGCATAATTTCAAATTCCTTAGTCTTAATCAGATTGTTAATCTGATTATCAAAAATTGAATTTGCTTTTAATAAATTCAGATTTCTGGTTCTGGGTTTTTCAATAAAAGGGAAAATAATATTTTCATTTTTAATTTTGAAAATAATACCAGAACTAGATACAGAAAAAGGAGTAATTAAAGTAATAAAAGGTGTTCCTAAGATAACACTATGATTTATGTTATCAACAAGAACAAATGCAGTTTTAATGCAAGTTTTTTCATTTAACACAAATGCTTCAGTCTTACTGCTAATATTCATTTTTGAGTTATTAGCGGCAGACAGTTTTTCTTTGGTTTTTTCCCAAAATCTTTTAGGAACTAAATCAGGTTTTATGCAATTTAAATCTGCACCAGTATCAAATAATGCAATAGTATTGAGTTGAAAATCATCAGAAAATTTCAAAACAATGCTAATCAAATACTTTCTTAAAGTAATTTCTTTTAAAACATACAGAAAATCTTCAGGAGCGCATTCTAAGGTATCTAACTTAGATTCTTCTAGGTTAGTGTTATTCTCCTCCTCGCTTTCTGAATTATCTAACTGATTATTCAGTAAGGCTTGGAGAATGGCAGAATCCTTTTCTTGCTTTTCTTTGATCTGTTTGAGTTCAAGTTTAACATTCTTGATCTCAGTTTGCAGATCAGAAAGAGATAAGGGAGTATTTTTTCCCTTAGCCTTGTGCTTTTCTAAAATACTAGTCAAGTTATATGTGTTAGTACTAATCTTAGGGAGGCTAACAGGCTTGACTTCAGGTTTGCTTTCTAGGGTTTTCATTAACCTATCAAGATAATCCTTTTGAAGTTGAGGATCAGAGATATGCTTAATGACATCTAACAAAAGTTCTTGGTCTTTTGTCAGAACATTTATGCTTCTACTTTCCTCTGATGACGATGATGATGATGTTGATGAATCAGTTGCCAATTCATCAACCTGAAATGCATTCTCTTCCTCAGACTCTGAATCAGGATCTGATTCCGAAGAGTAGATGAGAATAGCCTCAAGTTTACTTAAGACTTCTTCTTCTAAACCTAATGCATGCAGTTTTTTGCTAAATCGGCAATACTTGGCAGTATGGCCTTTCCTATTACACTTATAACAAGTAACATGCTTCAAATTTCCAAAGGGTTTTACCCCTTCTGGTTTTTCATTTCTTTTAAAACCAGACTTATGCTTATGAAAATTCCTTTTATATGCAGGAAAATCTTTTGGACGGTTTTCCTTTTGAAATTTCTTTTTATAAAAATGTTTTTTATGGGATCTTTTAGACTCTTTATGGCAAGAACCATTACAATCAGGCTTGTCCATGGAAACATCAAATTGTTTACAGAACGAACCTAATTCTTGCTTAGTCCTTTTCATTTCCCATTTCAAATGCCTTTGAAGTTTCAAATCCTGGCAAATCTTTAGTCCTTCCTTCTGGATAAGACTAATAAGTTCACCATATGTTAATGTTGAGTAAGGGATTGGAACCCCTAAAGTTTCCTTAATTCTGTTTCTTACCTTTTCACCTAACAAGGTAGGTAGACCTGCAAGAAACTTTTCTTTCCAGAAAGGCTGGTTGGAATCTTCTCTCAACATAACACGAGATAAAAATGTATTTTTATAATACTGGAAATCACTGAGTTTTTTACATCTTAAATTTGATAAAAGCTCAGCGTTTTTATCCTTTATATGCGAAGAATCACCCAAAAAATGCAAAGAAATGGTTAAAATTAATGTGGAAACAGAATCCTGGATAGGTTGTCCTTCGTCATCTAAAATGGGTTCTGCGTCTTCGTCAATCTTAACAGCATTTAATATGCTAAGACGTTCAGTTTCAGTAAGATGGTAATCCCACCATCCTTTTAACTGACCCGCAAAACCTGCAGTAAGAAGTTCTGCAATGGCTTTATCCTGAACGTTGGTCTGTATTCTATATGCATTGGCTGCCATGGTCATTTGTTGCAAGAAATTCAAAATCTGATATTCAGACAATCCATCTAAATTCCATTCATAGACAGAAGATGCATTAAACCTAGACTGGCTACTAGATGCTTGATCTAAATGGTTTGCAACAGGAACAATAGGCCATGTAATTCTATTGATCTGAGGAATAGGTTCAACCTTTTCTTCACAAATACTCTGGGATTCTGAGGGAGAATCCTCATTTAATGCGTTTATCTCTGGTCTTAGGCGAGACTGAGGTGTCTCTGGAGCAATTAAGTTAGAGGTTGAGGCCTCTATCTTGCTTAATTGGTCTTGAATAGCCTTGGCGAATTCTATTTTATTATTTTGAAATTCTCTTTGGCTATCTCTAGAAATTTGAGACGGCTTAAAAATAGGATTCTTAAGCCTTTCCTGCTTCTGTTCTATTTTTATAACAGAAGGCTTAAGGGTTTTCTCAATTCTAGTTAACTGTTTACCTAAGGTATGCAGATGCGTATTTGAGAAATTATTTTGTTCAATAACAGATGCAAAATTCTTATGCACGTCTTCAGTCACATACTTGTATGCAGATGCATTAACAGATGAATTTCCTGAGACTGGAATTTTTATTCCTCTCAGAGGGGGATGATCAGACTCAATCCTTGAGCCATCAGATAAATTCCAAGTACTAACCTTTTCTTGGCTAGAGACTGGATTGATGCACTTGAATGGATATGCAATGTTGTGCTGTGATGCATAAAGTTCAAACCAATCGAAAAACATGATATGGACTTTATGTTGCAAAACAAAATCATAATACTTTTCTTGAATTTTTTGTCTTTGGTTCAGGAAATTCTTAAAGAACCAAAGTTTTTTCTTTTCATTATGAGGAGCATAAAAATCTTTATGCAAAAGGGTTTTGTTTAAAACAAATTCTTTATCTAACACATTGATAACATTCTCAGTAACTGAAGAAAAAGTAGGCGAGGTTGGTTCAGATTTTTGAACACTTACTTCTCCTAATTCTTCTTTAGTATAAACTGCTCTGGGAACATTATCAGCGTAGAGAACACCAGTTAAATGCGTATTAGGGATGTCAGAGGTAGAGTGCCTGTGAGGCATGCTTACAGGGATTCTTCTTCTGTGAAACAAATGGCAAGAATCCTTGTCTTCATCCTCAACATGCTTATGCTCAATCTTACCTAATTGTGATACTCTACCTAAATCCATGGTATCACTATTGGAAGAGTCATCAGAAAATCTTGTACTTACCGATTTTCTGTTAAAGGTTAGAGTGACTTTTCCACTAGGATACTGGTTAATTTCTCTGACATTCGTATTAGGCATTATTCTAATTGGTGGTTCAACTGCACATGCTTTTTCCAATACCCATTCATCAGGAAGAGTTACATCTTCCCATTTAATGAATTTTGGAACAATAGCATTTGCCTTGGTCATATCTGTTTGCAAAACCAAAGTTTCTCCTTTATGACATGAAAACTTGTGTTTTGAGTCAAATGCAGATGTCATGGCTTTGTAATGAACTCTGAAAATTAATGCAATGGGAATAGATCCTTTTTTCATGCGATAATTGTGCGTTTGAATTTGTAAAACAAGAGAATCCAAAATGTTTTTATCATTTAAAGAAATGGTTAAATTAGGGTAACATGAGAATGATATGGGACCTGCACACAGACTAGACTCAACCGTGCCTAGGATGCCTTCCTCATATACTTCCATTCTATTATCCCTAACAACACATAATATGCTTGTGTTTAGACCTTCCTTGGTCAAGGGCTTAATCCCTATCTGAACAAGGCCAATATGAATGTACTTAAAATTCTTTTGTCTATGCTTGTCTAAAGAATGCTGTGACAAAAGATTAATGCTTTCATATGAGTTTGTGAGAGGTATATCCCTCTCCTCAGTCTTTATGTTCAAATTTGTTTTGAACAACTTATCTCTAATGCTGAGTTCATATATTTCATGCTTCTTAACATGAGGTATATGCCAATCACTAATGCATTTGGTAAAATCTTCAACAGTAATTTCATTACTACTGTTGATCCTTATATTCTCTAATGATGTAGATGCAGAAGATGCAGAGTATGTTCTAGGTAGAAGTGTGTGATCCATCATTAAAATGCAAATCAAAACAAACACATACTAATATTGACTACGGAACCCAGTCACTGCCTCTCTTTCCCTGTCCGTCGGTACTTTTGGGCAAACAAGGGTCTAAAGGACTCACCAATACAAGTATATGCAGGAATGATATGCACAGTAGATCTGGAAATGGATGAATGTGAACAGTGTGAAGATGAATGAACAGTACTCTCACCCCTTCTGGCTCTGATACCACTAGTGGAATACAACGATCGTACGGGTGAATGAAAATAATGCAGAGAGATTTATGCCAAATTCAAAAATGATTATGCATATACAACAACTTAAAAGGCAGAAATATATAATTTCAGAAAAGAAATAATATGCTCAGACAAATAGAACCTTCAATTATACGTTGTGAGGTCAGGCGGTAGTCCGCCACATACCAAACATATAATGAATGCGAGAATAAATTCTTTAAAACAAATTCATAAATTAAATACTGGAAATAAAATCCTTAATCATATGTAGTTGAATTCAGGCGGTATTCCGCTACAACTTACAACCACATATGATTAAGTTATTAAGAAGATGAGAAATAATGCTTACTTATTATTGCTTTAAATCCGTTTACAACTTGTGGAATGCTTTGAATCCAGAAAGAACCAGAGAGAATTACAATAAGGGAGAAAGAGAGTCTAAAAAATCTAGAGAGAAGGGAGAGAGATCTGGAGAGATAGAGAGAGAAAGCTATCTAAGATCCAGAGATGATTTTCCAAATGCAGAGAGCTCCTCCTTATATAGACAGGTAAGGAGCAAAAGGACAAAATTGCTTTCGGTGCCTGGGACCCACCTCACTTTCGGCGCCGGGCCCACCAAAGATGCTGAGACAGATACGACAGATACGTCTGGCTACAGTAAATACGTAACCTTGTATGAATACATATACCAGTATGCTTACATTGGCAAGTATGCATATCAGGGAATTCCTGGTTATGAGCCAAGTACCCCTAACCGCATTACCTGACCAAGCGGCTACTAGCTCGGTTCTTATTCATTTAGAACATTGGAACCATTTTTCATTTATTATTCTGGTATAATTCATTAGGTTATTGATTTACAATAGACCAAAAATATCTTCGTTCTCATCAGCCAGGGATGGTGGCCTAGACGATGAAGAGGATGCTTTGGATCCAGTAGCTGAGGTTCTGGATTCTATTAATTCTTTCATGATTTTGAAAAATTCTTCCTCTGACTTTGCGGCTGCGAGCTGAGGAATAGCAAATGACTTCTGTGCTAAAAATTCTGAATGTGCTTGGACCTGTTCAATAGGCAGATCCATTTTGCCTTTAGAATTGAGCCACATTCTGACAGCGGCTTCATTGCATTTATTGAATGCTTGGAACTTATTCCACCATTTAACCTTAAAGATTCTGATAAGATCAATGGTATTATTTTGATTCGTTTGATAAGAGAAATGCCAGGTTAAGGTCCATGGTACAAAAAAGATTGTACTGAAAATTAATAGAGGTGAATGCCTTTTTTGCAATGGTGAAGGGTCAAATTTGTCTTTAAAAAGGGTATATGCGAGGTTTACTGATTCAGGAAGGATTTCGATAGAAGACCCAAAAAATCCCCACCAATGATTGAACCAGTTTGGTAATTTAGAAATGGCTTTTCTGGTGTCAAACATGATCAACCACTAGTGGAATACAACGATCGTACGGGTGAATGAAAATAATGCAGAGAGATTTATGCCAAATTCAAAAATGATTATGCATATACAACAACTTAAAAGGCAGAAATATATAATTTCAGAAAAGAAATAATATGCTCAGACAAATAGAACCTTCAATTATACGTTGTGAGGTCAGGCGGTAGTCCGCCACATACCAAACATATAATGAATGCGAGAATAAATTCTTTAAAACAAATTCATAAATTAAATACTGGAAATAAAATCCTTAATCATATGTAGTTGAATTCAGGCGGTATTCCGCTACAACTTACAACCACATATGATTAAGTTATTAAGAAGATGAGAAATAATGCTTACTTATTATTGCTTTAAATCCGTTTACAACTTGTGGAATGCTTTGAATCCAGAAAGAACCAGAGAGAATTACAATAAGGGAGAAAGAGAGTCTAAAAAATCTAGAGAGAAGGGAGAGAGATCTGGAGAGATAGAGAGAGAAAGCTATCTAAGATCCAGAGATGATTTTCCAAATGCAGAGAGCTCCTCCTTATATAGACAGGTAAGGAGCAAAAGGACAAAATTGCTTTCGGTGCCTGGGACCCACCTCACTTTCGGCGCCGGGCCCACCAAAGATGCTGAGACAGATACGACAGATACGTCTGGCTACAGTAAATACGTAACCTTGTATGAATACATATACCAGTATGCTTACATTGGCAAGTATGCATATCAGGGAATTCCTGGTTATGAGCCAAGTACCCCTAACCGCATTACCTGACCAAGCGGCTACTAGCTCGGTTCTTATTCATTTAGAACATTGGAACCATTTTTCATTTATTATTCTGGTATAATTCATTAGGTTATTGATTTACAATAGACCAAAAATATCTTCGTTCTCATCAGCCAGGGATGGTGGCCTAGACGATGAAGAGGATGCTTTGGATCCAGTAGCTGAGGTTCTGGATTCTATTAATTCTTTCATGATTTTGAAAAATTCTTCCTCTGACTTTGCGGCTGCGAGCTGAGGAATAGCAAATGACTTCTGTGCTAAAAATTCTGAATGTGCTTGGACCTGTTCAATAGGCAGATCCATTTTGCCTTTAGAATTGAGCCACATTCTGACAGCGGCTTCATTGCATTTATTGAATGCTTGGAACTTATTCCACCATTTAACCTTAAAGATTCTGATAAGATCAATGGTATTATTTTGATTCGTTTGATAAGAGAAATGCCAGGTTAAGGTCCATGGTACAAAAAAGATTGTACTGAAAATTAATAGAGGTGAATGCCTTTTTTGCAATGGTGAAGGGTCAAATTTGTCTTTAAAAAGGGTATATGCGAGGTTTACTGATTCAGGAAGGATTTCGATAGAAGACCCAAAAAATCCCCACCAATGATTGAACCAGTTTGGTAATTTAGAAATGGCTTTTCTGGTGTCAAACATGATCAACCAGGTATGCGATCCTTTGGAATTTTGGATCATTAATGCGTTATACCAGGCTTGTTGATAGTCCCAGTAAGAAAAGGTTTTGCTGGTTGTTATTCTTTGGGTAAAGGATGCTGGAAAAGATTTCAAGTCAGAAGGACTTGACCCCCAATCTTGAGGATGGATGATCTTCAAGATTTTAAATTGGGAGTATGCTGGTTCTCCGGAATCACCATGAGAAGTATGCTTTATTTCCACAGATTCAGTTACCTTTAGGATGGTTAAATAAAAGTCTATGGGCTTAGAATAATCCCAAGGCTTAAAATTCCATCCATGAGGGAAAAGTTTTGATACAGCTACTGAGGGATTTTTATCATAAAAGCCGTCCTCAATAGATGTAATATACTGAAAATTCTTTTTGGTAAAATATTCAGATTTAGGCTGGGTAGCCGTATTCTGAGAAATAACATTTGCAGAAATACTTTTTGAAGAAGAAGGAAAAGTTATAAAATTTTCTTTAAAAATTTCTTTTGCTTCCTTCAAAGAAACTGGTCCGAAAGGACTAGAAACAGATAATGCTCTTGAGGGTTGGGCAATTTCCTTTCCCTTTGAAATTGGATTCTTTGTCAAATTCTTTTTAGAAGACTGTGCTGAAGAAGAAGACAATGGGTTTTCTAAAACTCTTTTTGCTTCAGCCATAGTTGCAAAATAATTTTCAAATGCTTTTTCAAAAGATTGAGTGGCCTTAGTAAGGGCCAAAGTATTTGGATTATGCGGAGTATTTTTGACAGAACTAGAGCTGTCTTTGCTTTCTCCTTGTGCATCCTGGAACATAGCTGTCCAGGCTTTTACTTTTTCTAATGCAGAAAGCTTTGCCTGATCCTTTGAGGATCCTTCGCCTTTCTTTTTCTTAGGGGGCATGGTCCTGCAAAAATTCACGGGTTAAGAAATCGGGAATAGAATTTTGTTCTCCCCGAATAAATTCTATATCAAAATCAAATATGCTTAATAAAGCTTGCCACCTTGCAAAAATTTGCTTAGAGGTAATGTTTTTAACATCTTTTTGCAAAACTTCTTTTGCTGATTTACAATCAATCCTTAATAAAAATTTTTGATTGAGCAAATCGCTTTGAAATTTTGAAATACATTTTACAATGGAAAGAATTTCTTTTTTGATTGTAGAATAATTCTTTTCAGTGTTATTCCAGTGCCCAGAAGTAAACTGGACAATATACTCATGCTTATCCTGTACCTGCTTTAAAATACCTCCATAACCAAAATCAGAAGCATCAGTTTCCACGATTTTAGGTAATAGAGAATTAGCAATATGCAAGCAAGGAATATGATGCACATAATGTTTTATCTGTTGGACTATCTGAGTATGCTCATCAGTCCATGCTGGTGGATTCTTTTTTAATCTATCATGCAAAGGTTTTGCTATCCTATTTATATTAGGACAGAAATCTAAAACATAATTTAGACTTCCTAAAAACCTTTGAAGTTGCTGTTTTTCCAGAATTTGATCTGGAAATTTAGATGCAAATTCTAAAGACCGCTCGATGGGAGTGATCGTTCCTTGGGTAATATAATGACCAAGAAACCTAATTTTGGTTTGGAATAATGACATTTTGCTTTTTGAGACTACTAAGCCATTTTTCTTTGCTGTAAGGAAGAATGACTTCAAATGCTTAAAATGCTGATCAATAGATTCTGAAAAGATAAGTACATCATCAATATAGACAATGCAAAATGCTGAATATGGATTAAAAATATCATTCATAATGCGTTGAAATTCTGATGGAGCATTTTTTAAGCCAAAAGGCATAACGTTCCATTCGTACTGGCCAAATGGGACAGTAAATGCAGTCTTATACCTATGCTTTGGATCAATCTGGATTTGCCAAAAACCAGATTTAAGATCAAATTTAGAAAATACATATGCAGAATGCAATCTTTGTAACAGGTCTTTCTTATTAGGTATTGGGTACCTAATCCATCTGAGGACCTGATTCAAAGGCTTATAATTTATGACTAATCGTGGAACTCCACGTTCAATCTCAGATGCCTTAATCACATAAAATGCTGCACAACTCCAAGGAGACCTAGATTGGGCAATTAAACCTTTATCTAAGAGATCCTGGATTTCTTTTCTACAATGCTGCTCAAGCTCAGAATTCATTTGGATTGGCCTAGCCTTAGTTGGGATATCTCTTTCATGAAAACTAGGCTCATAGGGCAAATCTACCATATGCTGCTTCCTATTCCAAAAGGCATTAGGAATATCTGCGCAAATTTCATTTTCAACTTGCTTTTGAAAATCTGAAATTCTTTTCTGAATAAATTCACTTTTCAAATGGGCAGAAATTCTTTGAAAATTAATGCCATGCTTTAAATGCATAATTTCAAATTCCTTAGTCTTAATCAGATTGTTAATCTGATTATCAAAAATTGAATTTGCTTTTAATAAATTCAGATTTCTGGTTCTGGGTTTTTCAATAAAAGGGAAAATAATATTTTCATTTTTAATTTTGAAAATAATACCAGAACTAGATACAGAAAAAGGAGTAATTAAAGTAATAAAAGGTGTTCCTAAGATAACACTATGATTTATGTTATCAACAAGAACAAATGCAGTTTTAATGCAAGTTTTTTCATTTAACACAAATGCTTCAGTCTTACTGCTAATATTCATTTTTGAGTTATTAGCGGCAGACAGTTTTTCTTTGGTTTTTTCCCAAAATCTTTTAGGAACTAAATCAGGTTTTATGCAATTTAAATCTGCACCAGTATCAAATAATGCAATAGTATTGAGTTGAAAATCATCAGAAAATTTCAAAACAATGCTAATCAAATACTTTCTTAAAGTAATTTCTTTTAAAACATACAGAAAATCTTCAGGAGCGCATTCTAAGGTATCTAACTTAGATTCTTCTAGGTTAGTGTTATTCTCCTCCTCGCTTTCTGAATTATCTAACTGATTATTCAGTAAGGCTTGGAGAATGGCAGAATCCTTTTCTTGCTTTTCTTTGATCTGTTTGAGTTCAAGTTTAACATTCTTGATCTCAGTTTGCAGATCAGAAAGAGATAAGGGAGTATTTTTTCCCTTAGCCTTGTGCTTTTCTAAAATACTAGTCAAGTTATATGTGTTAGTACTAATCTTAGGGAGGCTAACAGGCTTGACTTCAGGTTTGCTTTCTAGGGTTTTCATTAACCTATCAAGATAATCCTTTTGAAGTTGAGGATCAGAGATATGCTTAATGACATCTAACAAAAGTTCTTGGTCTTTTGTCAGAACATTTATGCTTCTACTTTCCTCTGATGACGATGATGATGATGTTGATGAATCAGTTGCCAATTCATCAACCTGAAATGCATTCTCTTCCTCAGACTCTGAATCAGGATCTGATTCCGAAGAGTAGATGAGAATAGCCTCAAGTTTACTTAAGACTTCTTCTTCTAAACCTAATGCATGCAGTTTTTTGCTAAATCGGCAATACTTGGCAGTATGGCCTTTCCTATTACACTTATAACAAGTAACATGCTTCAAATTTCCAAAGGGTTTTACCCCTTCTGGTTTTTCATTTCTTTTAAAACCAGACTTATGCTTATGAAAATTCCTTTTATATGCAGGAAAATCTTTTGGACTGTTTTCCTTTTGAAATTTCTTTTTATAAAAATGTTTTTTATGGGATCTTTTAGACTCTTTATGGCAAGAACCATTACAATCAGGCTTGTCCATGGAAACATCAAATTGTTTACAGAACGAACCTAATTCTTGCTTAGTCCTTTTCATTTCCCATTTCAAATGCCTTTGAAGTTTCAAATCCTGGCAAATCTTTAGTCCTTCCTTCTGGATAAGACTAATAAGTTCACCATATGTTAATGTTGAGTAAGGGATTGGAACCCCTAAAGTTTCCTTAATTCTGTTTCTTACCTTTTCACCTAACAAGGTAGGTAGACCTGCAAGAAACTTTTCTTTCCAGAAAGGCTGGTTGGAATCTTCTCTCAACATAACACGAGATAAAAATGTATTTTTATAATACTGGAAATCACTGAGTTTTTTACATCTTAAATTTGATAAAAGCTCAGCGTTTTTATCCTTTATATGCGAAGAATCACCCAAAAAATGCAAAGAAATGGTTAAAATTAATGTGGAAACAGAATCCTGGATAGGTTGTCCTTCGTCATCTAAAATGGGTTCTGCGTCTTCGTCAATCTTAACAGCATTTAATATGCTAAGACGTTCAGTTTCAGTAAGATGGTAATCCCACCATCCTTTTAACTGACCCGCAAAACCTGCAGTAAGAAGTTCTGCAATGGCTTTATCCTGAACGTTGGTCTGTATTCTATATGCATTGGCTGCCATGGTCATTTGTTGCAAGAAATTCAAAATCTGATATTCAGACAATCCATCTAAATTCCATTCATAGACAGAAGATGCATTAAACCTAGACTGGCTACTAGATGCTTGATCTAAATGGTTTGCAACAGGAACAATAGGCCATGTAATTCTATTGATCTGAGGAATAGGTTCAACCTTTTCTTCACAAATACTCTGGGATTCTGAGGGAGAATCCTCATTTAATGCGTTTATCTCTGGTCTTAGGCGAGACTGAGGTGTCTCTGGAGCAATTAAGTTAGAGGTTGAGGCCTCTATCTTGCTTAATTGGTCTTGAATAGCCTTGGCGAATTCTATTTTATTATTTTGAAATTCTCTTTGGCTATCTCTAGAAATTTGAGACGGCTTAAAAATAGGATTCTTAAGCCTTTCCTGCTTCTGTTCTATTTTTATAACAGAAGGCTTAAGGGTTTTCTCAATTCTAGTTAACTGTTTACCTAAGGTATGCAGATGCGTATTTGAGAAATTATTTTGTTCAATAACAGATGCAAAATTCTTATGCACGTCTTCAGTCACATACTTGTATGCAGATGCATTAACAGATGAATTTCCTGAGACTGGAATTTTTATTCCTCTCAGAGGGGGATGATCAGACTCAATCCTTGAGCCATCAGATAAATTCCAAGTACTAACCTTTTCTTGGCTAGAGACTGGATTGATGCACTTGAATGGATATGCAATGTTGTGCTGTGATGCATAAAGTTCAAACCAATCGAAAAACATGATATGGACTTTATGTTGCAAAACAAAATCATAATACTTTTCTTGAATTTTTTGTCTTTGGTTCAGGAAATTCTTAAAGAACCAAAGTTTTTTCTTTTCATTATGAGGAGCATAAAAATCTTTATGCAAAAGGGTTTTGTTTAAAACAAATTCTTTATCTAACACATTGATAACATTCTCAGTAACTGAAGAAAAAGTAGGCGAGGTTGGTTCAGATTTTTGAACACTTACTTCTCCTAATTCTTCTTTAGTATAAACTGCTCTGGGAACATTATCAGCGTAGAGAACACCAGTTAAATGCGTATTAGGGATGTCAGAGGTAGAGTGCCTGTGAGGCATGCTTACAGGGATTCTTCTTCTGTGAAACAAATGGCAAGAATCCTTGTCTTCATCCTCAACATGCTTATGCTCAATCTTACCTAATTGTGTACTCTACCTAAATCCATGGTATCACTATTGGAAGAGTCATCAGAAAATCTTGTACTTACCGATTTTCTGTTAAAGGTTAGAGTGACTTTTCCACTAGGATACTGGTTAATTTCTCTGACATTCGTATTAGGCATTATTCTAATTGGTGGTTCAACTGCACATGCTTTTTCCAATACCCATTCATCAGGAAGAGTTACATCTTCCCATTTAATGAATTTTGGAACAATAGCATTTGCCTTGGTCATATCTGTTTGCAAAACCAAAGTTTCTCCTTTATGACATGAAAACTTGTGTTTTGAGTCAAATGCAGATGTCATGGCTTTGTAATGAACTCTGAAAATTAATGCAATGGGAATAGATCCTTTTTTCATGCGATAATTGTGCGTTTGAATTTGTAAAACAAGAGAATCCAAAATGTTTTTATCATTTAAAGAAATGGTTAAATTAGGGTAACATGAGAATGATATGGGACCTGCACACAGACTAGACTCAACCGTGCCTAGGATGCCTTCCTCATATACTTCCATTCTATTATCCCTAACAACACATAATATGCTTGTGTTTAGACCTTCCTTGGTCAAGGGCTTAATCCCTATCTGAACAAGGCCAATATGAATGTACTTAAAATTCTTTTGTCTATGCTTGTCTAAAGAATGCTGTGACAAAAGATTAATGCTTTCATATGAGTTTGTGAGAGGTATATCCCTCTCCTCAGTCTTTATGTTCAAATTTGTTTTGAACAACTTATCTCTAATGCTGAGTTCATATATTTCATGCTTCTTAACATGAGGTATATGCCAATCACTAATGCATTTGGTAAAATCTTCAACAGTAATTTCATTACTACTGTTGATCCTTATATTCTCTAATGATGTAGATGCAGAAGATGCAGAGTATGTTCTAGGTAGAAGTGTGTGATCCATCATTAAAATGCAAATCAAAACAAACACATACTAATATTGACTACGGAACCCAGTCACTGCCTCTCTTTCCCTGTCCGTCGGTACTTTTGGGCAAACAAGGGTCTAAAGGACTCACCAATACAAGTATATGCAGGAATGATATGCACAGTAGATCTGGAAATGGATGAATGTGAACAGTGTGAAGATGAATGAACAGTACTCTCACCCCTTCTAAGCCCATAGACTTTTATTCAATCTGATTAAGACTAAGGAATTTGAAATTATGCATTTAAAGCATGGCATTAATTTTCAAAGAATTTCTGCCCATTTGAAAAGTGAATTTATTCAGAAAAGAATTTCAGATTTTCAAAAGCAAGTTGAAAATGAAATTTGCGCAGATATTCCTAATGCCTTTTGGAATAGGAAGCAGCATATGGTAGATTTGCCCTATGAGCCTAGTTTTGATGAAAGAGATATCCCAACTAAGGCTAGGCCAATCCAAATGAATTCTGAGCTTGAGCAGCATTGTAGAAAAGAAATCCAGGATCTCTTAGATAAAGGTTTAATTGCCCAATCTAGGTCTCCTTGGAGTTGTGCAGCATTTTATGTGATTAAGGCATCTGAGATTGAACGTGGAGTTCCACGATTAGTCATAAATTATAAGCCTTTGAATCAGGTCCTCAGATGGATTAGGTACCCAATACCTAATAAGAAAGACCTGTTACAAAGATTGCATTCTGCATATGTATTTTCTAAATTTGATCTTAAATCTGGTTTTTGGCAAATCCAGATTGATCCAAAGCATAGGTATAAGACTGCATTTACTGTCCCATTTGGCCAGTATGAATGGAACGTTATGCCTTTTGGCTTAAAAAATGCTCCATCAGAATTTCAACGCATTATGAATGATATTTTTAATCCATATTCAGCATTTTGCATTGTCTATATTGATGATGTACTTATCTTTTCAGAATCTATTGATCAACATTTTAAGCATTTGAAGTCATTCTTCCTTACAGCAAAGAAAAATGGCTTAGTAGTCTCAAAAAGCAAAATGTCATTATTCCAAACCAAAATTAGGTTTCTTGGTCATTATATTACCCAAGGAACGATCACTCCCATCGAGCGGTCTTTAGAATTTGCATCTAAATTTCCAGATCAAATTCTGGAAAAACAGCAACTTCAAAGGTTTTTAGGAAGTCTAAATTATGTTTTAGATTTCTGTCCTAATATAAATAGGATAGCAAAACCTTTGCATGATAGATTAAAAAAGAATCCACCAGCATGGACTGATGAGCATACTCAGATAGTCCAACAGATAAAACATTATGTGCATCATATTCCTTGCTTGCATATTGCTAATTCTCTATTACCTAAAATCGTGGAAACTGATGCTTCTGATTTTGGTTATGGAGGTATTTTAAAGCAGGTACAGGATAAGCATGAGTATATTGTCCAGTTTACTTCTGGGCACTGGAATAACACTGAAAAGAATTATTCTACAATCAAAAAAGAAATTCTTTCCATTGTAAAATGTATTTCAAAATTTCAAAGCGATTTGCTCAATCAAAAATTTTTATTAAGGATTGATTGTAAATCAGCAAAAGAAGTTTTGCAAAAAGATGTTAAAAACATTGCCTCTAAGCAAATTTTTGCAAGGTGGCAAGCTTTATTAAGCATATTTGATTTTGATATAGAATTTATTCGGGGAGAACAAAATTCTATTCCCGATTTCTTAACCCGTGAATTTTTGCAGGACCATGCCCCCTAAGAAAAAGAAAGGCGAAGGATCCTCAAAGGATCAGGCAAAGCTTTCTGCATTAGAAAAAGTAAAAGCCTGGACAGCTATGTTCCAGGATGCACAAGGAGAAAGCAAAGACAGCTCTAGTTCTGTCAAAAATACTCCGCATAATCCAAATACTTTGGCCCTTACTAAGGCCACTCAATCTTTTGAAAAAGCATTTGAAAATTATTTTGCAACTATGGCTGAAGCAAAAAGAGTTTTAGAAAACCCATTGTCTTCTTCTTCAGCACAGTCTTCTCAAAAGAATTTGACAAAGAATCCAATTTCAAAGGGAAAGGAAATTGCCCAACCCTCAAGAGCATTATCTGTTTCTAGTCCTTTCGGACCAGTTTCTTTGAAGGAAGCAAAAGAAATTTTTAAAGAAAATTTTATAACTTTTCCTTCTTCTTCAAAAAGTATTTCTGCAAATGTTATTTCTCAGAATACGGCTACCCAGCCTAAATCTGAATATTTTACCAAAAAGAATTTTCAGTATATTACATCTATTGAGGACGGCTTTTATGATAAAAATCCCTCAGTAGCTGTATCAAAACTTTTCCCTCATGGATGGAATTTTAAGCCTTGGGATTATTCTAAGCCCATAGACTTTTATTTAACCATCCTAAAGGTAACTGAATCTGTGGAAATAAAGCATACTTCTCATGGTGATTCCGGAGAACCAGCATACTCCCAATTTAAAATCTTGAAGATCATCCATCCTCAAGATTGGGGGTCAAGTCCTTCTGACTTGAAATCTTTTCCAGCATCCTTTACCCAAAGAATAACAACCAGCAAAACCTTTTCTTACTGGGACTATCAACAAGCCTGGTATAACGCATTAATGATCCAAAATTCCAAAGGATCGCATACCTGGTTGATCATGTTTGACACCAGAAAAGCCATTTCTAAATTACCAAACTGGTTCAATCATTGGTGGGGATTTTTTGGGTCTTCTATCGAAATCCTTCCTGAATCAGTAAACCTCGCATATACCCTTTTTAAAGACAAATTTGACCCTTCACCATTGCAAAAAAGGCATTCACCTCTATTAATTTTCAGTACAATCTTTTTTGTACCATGGACCTTAACCTGGCATTTCTCTTATCAAACGAATCAAAATAATACCATTGATCTTATCAGAATCTTTAAGGTTAAATGGTGGAATAAGTTCCAAGCATTCAATAAATGCAATGAAGCCGCTGTCAGAATGTGGCTCAATTCTAAAGGCAAAATGGATCTGCCTATTGAACAGGTCCAAGCACATTCAGAATTTTTAGCACAGAAGTCATTTGCTATTCCTCAGCTCGCAGCCGCAAAGTCAGAGGAAGAATTTTTCAAAATCATGAAAGAATTAATAGAATCCAGAACCTCAGCTACTGGATCCAAAGCATCCTCTTCATCGTCTAGGCCACCATCCCTGGCTGATGAGAACGAAGATATTTTTGGTCTATTGTAAATCAATAACCTAATGAATTATACCAGAATAATAAATGAAAAATGGTTCCAATGTTCTAAATGAATAAGAACCGAGCTAGTAGCCGCTTGGTCAGGTAATGCGGTTAGGGGTACTTGGCTCATAACCAGGAATTCCCTGATATGCATACTTGCCAATGTAAGCATACTGGTATATGTATTCATACAAGGTTACGTATTTACTGTAGCCAGACGTATCTGTCGTATCTGTCTCAGCATCTTTGGTGGGCCCGGCGCCGAAAGTGAGGTGGGTCCCAGGCACCGAAAGCAATTTTGTCCTTTTGCTCCTTACCTGTCTATATAAGGAGGAGCTCTCTGCATTTGGAAAATCATCTCTGGATCTTAGATAGCTTTCTCTCTCTATCTCTCCAGATCTCTCTCCCTTCTCTCTAGATTTTTTAGACTCTCTTTCTCCCTTATTGTAATTCTCTCTGGTTCTTTCTGGATTCAAAGCATTCCACAAGTTGTAAACGGATTTAAAGCAATAATAAGTAAGCATTATTTCTCATCTTCTTAATAACTTAATCATATGTGGTTGTAAGTTGTAGTGGAATACCGCCTGAATTCAACTACATATGATTAAGGATTTTATTTCCAGTATTTAATTTATGAATTTGTTTTAAAGAATTTATTCTCGCATTCATTATATGTTTGGTATGTGGCGGACTACCGCCTGACCTCACAACGTATAATTGAAGGTTCTATTTGTCTGAGCATATTATTTCTTTTCTGAAATTATATATTTCTGCCTTTTAAGTTGTTGTATATGCATAATCATTTTTGAATTTGGCATAAATCTCTCTGCATTATTTTCATTCACCCGTACGATCGTTGTATTCCACTAGTGGTATCAGAGCCAGAAGTGTGTGAGAGTACTGTTCATTCATCTTCACACTGTTCACATTCATCCATTTCCAGATCTACTGTGCATATCATTCCTGCATATACTTGTATTGGTGAGTCCTTTAGACCCTTGTTTGCCCAAAAGTACCGACGGACAGGGAAAGAGAGGCAGTGACTGGGTTCCGTAGTCAATATTAGTATGTGTTTGTTTTGATTTGCATTTTAATGATGGATCACACACTTCTACCTAGAACATACTCTGCATCTTCTGCATCTACATCATTAGAGAATATAAGGATCAACAGTAGTAATGAAATTACTGTTGAAGATTTTACCAAATGCATTAGTGATTGGCATATACCTCATGTTAAGAAGCATGAAATATATGAACTCAGCATTAGAGATAAGTTGTTCAAAACAAATTTGAACATAAAGACTGAGGAGAGGGATATACCTCTCACAAACTCATATGAAAGCATTAATCTTTTGTCACAGCATTCTTTAGACAAGCATAGACAAAAGAATTTTAAGTACATTCATATTGGCCTTGTTCAGATAGGGATTAAGCCCTTGACCAAGGAAGGTCTAAACACAAGCATATTATGTGTTGTTAGGGATAATAGAATGGAAGTATATGAGGAAGGCATCCTAGGCACGGTTGAGTCTAGTCTGTGTGCAGGTCCCATATCATTCTCATGTTACCCTAATTTAACCATTTCTTTAAATGATAAAAACATTTTGGATTCTCTTGTTTTACAAATTCAAACGCACAATTATCGCATGAAAAAAGGATCTATTCCCATTGCATTAATTTTCAGAGTTCATTACAAAGCCATGACATCTGCATTTGACTCAAAACACAAGTTTTCATGTCATAAAGGAGAAACTTTGGTTTTGCAAACAGATATGACCAAGGCAAATGCTATTGTTCCAAAATTCATTAAATGGGAAGATGTAACTCTTCCTGATGAATGGGTATTGGAAAAAGCATGTGCAGTTGAACCACCAATTAGAATAATGCCTAATACGAATGTCAGAGAAATTAACCAGTATCCTAGTGGAAAAGTCACTCTAACCTTTAACAGAAAATCGGTAAGTACAAGATTTTCTGATGACTCTTCCAATAGTGATACCATGGATTTAGGTAGAGTATCACAATTAGGTAAGATTGAGCATAAGCATGTTGAGGATGAAGACAAGGATTCTTGCCATTTGTTTCACAGAAGAAGAATCCCTGTAAGCATGCCTCACAGGCACTCTACCTCTGACATCCCTAATACGCATTTAACTGGTGTTCTCTACGCTGATAATGTTCCCAGAGCAGTTTATACTAAAGAAGAATTAGGAGAAGTAAGTGTTCAAAAATCTGAACCAACCTCGCCTACTTTTTCTTCAGTTACTGAGAATGTTATCAATGTGTTAGATAAAGAATTTGTTTTAAACAAAACCCTTTTGCATAAAGATTTTTATGCTCCTCATAATGAAAAGAAAAAACTTTGGTTCTTTAAGAATTTCCTGAACCAAAGACAAAAAATTCAAGAAAAGTATTATGATTTTGTTTTGCAACATAAAGTCCATATCATGTTTTTCGATTGGTTTGAACTTTATGCATCACAGCACAACATTGCATATCCATTCAAGTGCATCAATCCAGTCTCTAGCCAAGAAAAGGTTAGTACTTGGAATTTATCTGATGGCTCAAGGATTGAGTCTGATCATCCCCCTCTGAGAGGAATAAAAATTCCAGTCTCAGGAAATTCATCTGTTAATGCATCTGCATACAAGTATGTGACTGAAGACGTGCATAAGAATTTTGCATCTGTTATTGAACAAAATAATTTCTCAAATACGCATCTGCATACCTTAGGTAAACAGTTAACTAGAATTGAGAAAACCCTTAAGCCTTCTGTTATAAAAATAGAACAGAAGCAGGAAAGGCTTAAGAATCCTATTTTTAAGCCGTCTCAAATTTCTAGAGATAGCCAAAGAGAATTTCAAAATAATAAAATAGAATTCGCCAAGGCTATTCAAGACCAATTAAGCAAGATAGAGGCCTCAACCTCTAACTTAATTGCTCCAGAGACACCTCAGTCTCGCCTAAGACCAGAGATAAACGCATTAAATGAGGATTCTCCCTCAGAATCCCAGAGTATTTGTGAAGAAAAGGTTGAACCTATTCCTCAGATCAATAGAATTACATGGCCTATTGTTCCTGTTGCAAACCATTTAGATCAAGCATCTAGTAGCCAGTCTAGGTTTAATGCATCTTCTGTCTATGAATGGAATTTAGATGGATTGTCTGAATATCAGATTTTGAATTTCTTGCAACAAATGACCATGGCAGCCAATGCATATAGAATACAGACCAACGTTCAGGATAAAGCCATTGCAGAACTTCTTACTGCAGGTTTTGCGGGTCAGTTAAAAGGATGGTGGGATTACCATCTTACTGAAACTGAACGTCTTAGCATATTAAATGCTGTTAAGATTGACGAAGACGCAGAACCCATTTTAGATGACGAAGGACAACCTATCCAGGATTCTGTTTCCACATTAATTTTAACCATTTCTTTGCATTTTTTGGGTGATTCTTCGCATATAAAGGATAAAAACGCTGAGCTTTTATCAAATTTAAGATGTAAAAAACTCAGTGATTTCCAGTATTATAAAAATACATTTTTATCTCGTGTTATGTTGAGAGAAGATTCCAACCAGCCTTTCTGGAAAGAAAAGTTTCTTGCAGGTCTATCTACCTTGTTAGGTGAAAAGGTAAGAAACAGAATTAAGGAAACTTTAGGGGTTCCAATCCCTTACTCAACATTAACATATGGTGAACTTATTAGTCTTATCCAGAAGGAAGGACTAAAGATTTGCCAGGATTTGAAACTTCAAAGGCATTTGAAATGGGAAATGAAAAGGACTAAGCAAGAATTAGGTTCGTTCTGTAAACAATTTGATGTTTCCATGGACAAGCCTGATTGTAATGGTTCTTGCCATAAAGAGTCTAAAAGATCCCATAAAAAACATTTTTATAAAAAGAAATTTCAAAAGGAAAACCGTCCAAAAGATTTTCCTGCATATAAAAGGAATTTTCATAAGCATAAGTCTGGTTTTAAAAGAAATGAAAAACCAGAAGGGGTAAAACCCTTTGGAAATTTGAAGCATGTTACTTGTTATAAGTGTAATAGGAAAGGCCATACTGCCAAGTATTGCCGATTTAGCAAAAAACTGCATGCATTAGGTTTAGAAGAAGAAGTCTTAAGTAAACTTGAGGCTATTCTCATCTACTCTTCGGAATCAGATCCTGATTCAGAGTCTGAGGAAGAGAATGCATTTCAGGTTGATGAATTGGCAACTGATTCATCAACATCATCATCATCGTCATCAGAGGAAAGTAGAAGCATAAATGTTCTGACAAAAGACCAAGAACTTTTGTTAGATGTCATTAAGCATATCTCTGATCCTCAACTTCAAAAGGATTATCTTGATAGGTTAATGAAAACCCTAGAAAGCAAACCTGAAGTCAAGCCTGTTAGCCTCCCTAAGATTAGTACTAACACATATAACTTGACTAGTATTTTAGAAAAGCACAAGGCTAAGGGAAAAAATACTCCCTTATCTCTTTCTGATCTGCAAACTGAGATCAAGAATGTTAAACTTGAACTCAAACAGATCAAAGAAAAGCAAGAAAAGGATTCTGCCATTCTCCAAGCCTTACTGAATAATCAGTTAGATAATTCAGAAAGCGAGGAGGAGAATAACACTAACCTAGAAGAATCTAAGTTAGATACCTTAGAATGCGCTCCTGAAGATTTTTTGTATGTTTTAAAAGAAATTACTTTAAGAAAGTATTTGATTAGCATTGTTTTGAAATTTTCTGATGATTTTCAACTCAATACTATTGCATTATTTGATACTGGTGCAGATTTAAATTGCATAAAACCTGATTTAGTTCCTAAAAGATTTTGGGAAAAAACCAAAGAAAAACTGTCTGCCGCTAATAACTCAAAAATGAATATTAGCAGTAAGACTGAAGCATTTGTGTTAAATGAAAAAACTTGCATTAAAACTGCATTTGTTCTTGTTGATAACATAAATCATAGTGTTATCTTAGGAACACCTTTTATTACTTTAATTACTCCTTTTTCTGTATCTAGTTCTGGTATTATTTTCAAAATTAAAAATGAAAATATTATTTTCCCTTTTATTGAAAAACCCAGAACCAGAAATCTGAATTTATTAAAAGCAAATTCAATTTTTGATAATCAGATTAACAATCTGATTAAGACTAAGGAATTTGAAATTATGCATTTAAAGCATGGCATTAATTTTCAAAGAATTTCTGCCCATTTGAAAAGTGAATTTATTCAGAAAAGAATTTCAGATTTTCAAAAGCAAGTTGAAAATGAAATTTGCGCAGATATTCCTAATGCCTTTTGGAATAGGAAGCAGCATATGGTAGATTTGCCCTATGAGCCTAGTTTTGATGAAAGAGATATCCCAACTAAGGCTAGGCCAATCCAAATGAATTCTGAGCTTGAGCAGCATTGTAGAAAAGAAATCCAGGATCTCTTAGATAAAGGTTTAATTGCCCAATCTAGGTCTCCTTGGAGTTGTGCAGCATTTTATGTGATTAAGGCATCTGAGATTGAACGTGGAGTTCCACGATTAGTCATAAATTATAAGCCTTTGAATCAGGTCCTCAGATGGATTAGGTACCCAATACCTAATAAGAAAGACCTGTTACAAAGATTGCATTCTGCATATGTATTTTCTAAATTTGATCTTAAATCTGGTTTTTGGCAAATCCAGATTGATCCAAAGCATAGGTATAAGACTGCATTTACTGTCCCATTTGGCCAGTATGAATGGAACGTTATGCCTTTTGGCTTAAAAAATGCTCCATCAGAATTTCAACGCATTATGAATGATATTTTTAATCCATATTCAGCATTTTGCATTGTCTATATTGATGATGTACTTATCTTTTCAGAATCTATTGATCAGCATTTTAAGCATTTGAAGTCATTCTTCCTTACAGCAAAGAAAAATGGCTTAGTAGTCTCAAAAAGCAAAATGTCATTATTCCAAACCAAAATTAGGTTTCTTGGTCATTATATTACCCAAGGAACGATCACTCCCATCGAGCGGTCTTTAGAATTTGCATCTAAATTTCCAGATCAAATTCTGGAAAAACAGCAACTTCAAAGGTTTTTAGGAAGTCTAAATTATGTTTTAGATTTCTGTCCTAATATAAATAGGATAGCAAAACCTTTGCATGATAGATTAAAAAAGAATCCACCAGCATGGACTGATGAGCATACTCAGATAGTCCAACAGATAAAACATTATGTGCATCATATTCCTTGCTTGCATATTGCTAATTCTCTATTACCTAAAATCGTGGAAACTGATGCTTCTGATTTTGGTTATGGAGGTATTTTAAAGCAGGTACAGGATAAGCATGAGTATATTGTCCAGTTTACTTCTGGGCACTGGAATAACACTGAAAAGAATTATTCTACAATCAAAAAAGAAATTCTTTCCATTGTAAAATGTATTTCAAAATTTCAAAGCGATTTGCTCAATCAAAAATTTTTATTAAGGATTGATTGTAAATCAGCAAAAGAAGTTTTGCAAAAAGATGTTAAAAACATTGCCTCTAAGCAAATTTTTGCAAGGTGGCAAGCTTTATTAAGCATATTTGATTTTGATATAGAATTTATTCGGGGAGAACAAAATTCTATTCCCGATTTCTTAACCCGTGAATTTTTGCAGGACCATGCCCCCTAAGAAAAAGAAAGGCGAAGGATCCTCAAAGGATCAGGCAAAGCTTTCTGCATTAGAAAAAGTAAAAGCCTGGACAGCTATGTTCCAGGATGCACAAGGAGAAAGCAAAGACAGCTCTAGTTCTGTCAAAAATACTCCGCATAATCCAAATACTTTGGCCCTTACTAAGGCCACTCAATCTTTTGAAAAAGCATTTGAAAATTATTTTGCAACTATGGCTGAAGCAAAAAGAGTTTTAGAAAACCCATTGTCTTCTTCTTCAGCACAGTCTTCTCAAAAGAATTTGACAAAGAATCCAATTTCAAAGGGAAAGGAAATTGCCCAACCCTCAAGAGCATTATCTGTTTCTAGTCCTTTCGGACCAGTTTCTTTGAAGGAAGCAAAAGAAATTTTTAAAGAAAATTTTATAACTTTTCCTTCTTCTTCAAAAAGTATTTCTGCAAATGTTATTTCTCAGAATACGGCTACCCAGCCTAAATCTGAATATTTTACCAAAAAGAATTTTCAGTATATTACATCTATTGAGGACGGCTTTTATGATAAAAATCCCTCAGTAGCTGTATCAAAACTTTTCCCTCATGGATGGAATTTTAAGCCTTGGGATTATTCTAAGCCCATAGACTTTTATTTAACCATCCTAAAGGTAACTGAATCTGTGGAAATAAAGCATACTTCTCATGGTGATTCCGGAGAACCAGCATACTCCCAATTTAAAATCTTGAAGATCATCCATCCTCAAGATTGGGGGTCAAGTCCTTCTGACTTGAAATCTTTTCCAGCATCCTTTACCCAAAGAATAACAACCAGCAAAACCTTTTCTTACTGGGACTATCAACAAGCCTGGTATAACGCATTAATGATCCAAAATTCCAAAGGATCGCATACCTGGTTGATCATGTTTGACACCAGAAAAGCCATTTCTAAATTACCAAACTGGTTCAATCATTGGTGGGGATTTTTTGGGTCTTCTATCGAAATCCTTCCTGAATCAGTAAACCTCGCATATACCCTTTTTAAAGACAAATTTGACCCTTCACCATTGCAAAAAAGGCATTCACCTCTATTAATTTTCAGTACAATCTTTTTTGTACCATGGACCTTAACCTGGCATTTCTCTTATCAAACGAATCAAAATAATACCATTGATCTTATCAGAATCTTTAAGGTTAAATGGTGGAATAAGTTCCAAGCATTCAATAAATGCAATGAAGCCGCTGTCAGAATGTGGCTCAATTCTAAAGGCAAAATGGATCTGCCTATTGAACAGGTCCAAGCACATTCAGAATTTTTAGCACAGAAGTCATTTGCTATTCCTCAGCTCGCAGCCGCAAAGTCAGAGGAAGAATTTTTCAAAATCATGAAAGAATTAATAGAATCCAGAACCTCAGCTACTGGATCCAAAGCATCCTCTTCATCGTCTAGGCCACCATCCCTGGCTGATGAGAACGAAGATATTTTTGGTCTATTGTAAATCAATAACCTAATGAATTATACCAGAATAATAAATGAAAAATGGTTCCAATGTTCTAAATGAATAAGAACCGAGCTAGTAGCCGCTTGGTCAGGTAATGCGGTTAGGGGTACTTGGCTCATAACCAGGAATTCCCTGATATGCATACTTGCCAATGTAAGCATACTGGTATATGTATTCATACAAGGTTACGTATTTACTGTAGCCAGACGTATCTGTCGTATCTGTCTCAGCATCTTTGGTGGGCCCGGCGCCGAAAGTGAGGTGGGTCCCAGGCACCGAAAGCAATTTTGTCCTTTTGCTCCTTACCTGTCTATATAAGGAGGAGCTCTCTGCATTTGGAAAATCATCTCTGGATCTTAGATAGCTTTCTCTCTCTATCTCTCCAGATCTCTCTCCCTTCTCTCTAGATTTTTTAGACTCTCTTTCTCCCTTATTGTAATTCTCTCTGGTTCTTTCTGGATTCAAAGCATTCCACAAGTTGTAAACGGATTTAAAGCAATAATAAGTAAGCATTATTTCTCATCTTCTTAATAACTTAATCATATGTGGTTGTAAGTTGTAGCGGAATACCGCCTGAATTCAACTACATATGATTAAGGATTTTATTTCCAGTATTTAATTTATGAATTTGTTTTAAAGAATTTATTCTCGCATTCATTATATGTTTGGTATGTGGCGGACTACCGCCTGACCTCACAACGTATAATTGAAGGTTCTATTTGTCTGAGCATATTATTTCTTTTCTGAAATTATATATTTCTGCCTTTTAAGTTGTTGTATATGCATAATCATTTTTGAATTTGGCATAAATCTCTCTGCATTATTTTCATTCACCCGTACGATCGTTGTATTCCACTAGTGGTATCAGAGCCAGAAGGGGTGAGAGTACTGTTCATTCATCTTCACACTGTTCACATTCATCCATTTCCAGATCTACTGTGCATATCATTCCTGCATATACTTGTATTGGTGAGTCCTTTAGACCCTTGTTTGCCCAAAAGTACCGACGGACAGGGAAAGAGAGGCAGTGACTGGGTTCCGTAGTCAATATTAGTATGTGTTTGTTTTGATTTGCATTTTAATGATGGATCACACACTTCTACCTAGAACATACTCTGCATCTTCTGCATCTACATCATTAGAGAATATAAGGATCAACAGTAGTAATGAAATTACTGTTGAAGATTTTACCAAATGCATTAGTGATTGGCATATACCTCATGTTAAGAAGCATGAAATATATGAACTCAGCATTAGAGATAAGTTGTTCAAAACAAATTTGAACATAAAGACTGAGGAGAGGGATATACCTCTCACAAACTCATATGAAAGCATTAATCTTTTGTCACAGCATTCTTTAGACAAGCATAGACAAAAGAATTTTAAGTACATTCATATTGGCCTTGTTCAGATAGGGATTAAGCCCTTGACCAAGGAAGGTCTAAACACAAGCATATTATGTGTTGTTAGGGATAATAGAATGGAAGTATATGAGGAAGGCATCCTAGGCACGGTTGAGTCTAGTCTGTGTGCAGGTCCCATATCATTCTCATGTTACCCTAATTTAACCATTTCTTTAAATGATAAAAACATTTTGGATTCTCTTGTTTTACAAATTCAAACGCACAATTATCGCATGAAAAAAGGATCTATTCCCATTGCATTAATTTTCAGAGTTCATTACAAAGCCATGACATCTGCATTTGACTCAAAACACAAGTTTTCATGTCATAAAGGAGAAACTTTGGTTTTGCAAACAGATATGACCAAGGCAAATGCTATTGTTCCAAAATTCATTAAATGGGAAGATGTAACTCTTCCTGATGAATGGGTATTGGAAAAAGCATGTGCAGTTGAACCACCAATTAGAATAATGCCTAATACGAATGTCAGAGAAATTAACCAGTATCCTAGTGGAAAAGTCACTCTAACCTTTAACAGAAAATCGGTAAGTACAAGATTTTCTGATGACTCTTCCAATAGTGATACCATGGATTTAGGTAGAGTATCACAATTAGGTAAGATTGAGCATAAGCATGTTGAGGATGAAGACAAGGATTCTTGCCATTTGTTTCACAGAAGAAGAATCCCTGTAAGCATGCCTCACAGGCACTCTACCTCTGACATCCCTAATACGCATTTAACTGGTGTTCTCTACGCTGATAATGTTCCCAGAGCAGTTTATACTAAAGAAGAATTAGGAGAAGTAAGTGTTCAAAAATCTGAACCAACCTCGCCTACTTTTTCTTCAGTTACTGAGAATGTTATCAATGTGTTAGATAAAGAATTTGTTTTAAACAAAACCCTTTTGCATAAAGATTTTTATGCTCCTCATAATGAAAAGAAAAAACTTTGGTTCTTTAAGAATTTCCTGAACCAAAGACAAAAAATTCAAGAAAAGTATTATGATTTTGTTTTGCAACATAAAGTCCATATCATGTTTTTCGATTGGTTTGAACTTTATGCATCACAGCACAACATTGCATATCCATTCAAGTGCATCAATCCAGTCTCTAGCCAAGAAAAGGTTAGTACTTGGAATTTATCTGATGGCTCAAGGATTGAGTCTGATCATCCCCCTCTGAGAGGAATAAAAATTCCAGTCTCAGGAAATTCATCTGTTAATGCATCTGCATACAAGTATGTGACTGAAGACGTGCATAAGAATTTTGCATCTGTTATTGAACAAAATAATTTCTCAAATACGCATCTGCATACCTTAGGTAAACAGTTAACTAGAATTGAGAAAACCCTTAAGCCTTCTGTTATAAAAATAGAACAGAAGCAGGAAAGGCTTAAGAATCCTATTTTTAAGCCGTCTCAAATTTCTAGAGATAGCCAAAGAGAATTTCAAAATAATAAAATAGAATTCGCCAAGGCTATTCAAGACCAATTAAGCAAGATAGAGGCCTCAACCTCTAACTTAATTGCTCCAGAGACACCTCAGTCTCGCCTAAGACCAGAGATAAACGCATTAAATGAGGATTCTCCCTCAGAATCCCAGAGTATTTGTGAAGAAAAGGTTGAACCTATTCCTCAGATCAATAGAATTACATGGCCTATTGTTCCTGTTGCAAACCATTTAGATCAAGCATCTAGTAGCCAGTCTAGGTTTAATGCATCTTCTGTCTATGAATGGAATTTAGATGGATTGTCTGAATATCAGATTTTGAATTTCTTGCAACAAATGACCATGGCAGCCAATGCATATAGAATACAGACCAACGTTCAGGATAAAGCCATTGCAGAACTTCTTACTGCAGGTTTTGCGGGTCAGTTAAAAGGATGGTGGGATTACCATCTTACTGAAACTGAACGTCTTAGCATATTAAATGCTTACATTGGTGAGTCCTTCTTATTATTGCATTAGTGGAATGCTCTGATACCACTAGTGGAATACAACGATCGTACGGGTGAATGAAAATAATGCAGAGAGATTTATGCCAAATTCAAAAATGATTATGCATATACAACAACTTAAAAGGCAGAAATATATAATTTCAGAAAAGAAATAATATGCTCAGACAAATAGAACCTTCAATTATACGTTGTGAGGTCAGGCGGTAGTCCGCCACATACCAAACATATAATGAATGCGAGAATAAATTCTTTAAAACAAATTCATAAATTAAATACTGGAAATAAAATCCTTAATCATATGTAGTTGAATTCAGGCGGTATTCCGCTACAACTTACAACCACATATGATTAAGTTATTAAGAAGATGAGAAATAATGCTTACTTATTATTGCTTTAAATCCGTTTACAACTTGTGGAATGCTTTGAATCCAGAAAGAACCAGAGAGAATTACAATAAGGGAGAAAGAGAGTCTAAAAAATCTAGAGAGAAGGGAGAGAGATCTGGAGAGATAGAGAGAGAAAGCTATCTAAGATCCAGAGATGATTTTCCAAATGCAGAGAGCTCCTCCTTATATAGACAGGTAAGGAGCAAAAGGACAAAATTGCTTTCGGTGCCTGGGACCCACCTCACTTTCGGCGCCGGGCCCACCAAAGATGCTGAGACAGATACGACAGATACGTCTGGCTACAGTAAATACGTAACCTTGTATGAATACATATACCAGTATGCTTACATTGGCAAGTATGCATATCAGGGAATTCCTGGTTATGAGCCAAGTACCCCTAACCGCATTACCTGACCAAGCGGCTACTAGCTCGGTTCTTATTCATTTAGAACATTGGAACCATTTTTCATTTATTATTCTGGTATAATTCATTAGGTTATTGATTTACAATAGACCAAAAATATCTTCGTTCTCATCAGCCAGGGATGGTGGCCTAGACGATGAAGAGGATGCTTTGGATCCAGTAGCTGAGGTTCTGGATTCTATTAATTCTTTCATGATTTTGAAAAATTCTTCCTCTGACTTTGCGGCTGCGAGCTGAGGAATAGCAAATGACTTCTGTGCTAAAAATTCTGAATGTGCTTGGACCTGTTCAATAGGCAGATCCATTTTGCCTTTAGAATTGAGCCACATTCTGACAGCGGCTTCATTGCATTTATTGAATGCTTGGAACTTATTCCACCATTTAACCTTAAAGATTCTGATAAGATCAATGGTATTATTTTGATTCGTTTGATAAGAGAAATGCCAGGTTAAGGTCCATGGTACAAAAAAGATTGTACTGAAAATTAATAGAGGTGAATGCCTTTTTTGCAATGGTGAAGGGTCAAATTTGTCTTTAAAAAGGGTATATGCGAGGTTTACTGATTCAGGAAGGATTTCGATAGAAGACCCAAAAAATCCCCACCAATGATTGAACCAGTTTGGTAATTTAGAAATGGCTTTTCTGGTGTCAAACATGATCAACCAGGTATGCGATCCTTTGGAATTTTGGATCATTAATGCGTTATACCAGGCTTGTTGATAGTCCCAGTAAGAAAAGGTTTTGCTGGTTGTTATTCTTTGGGTAAAGGATGCTGGAAAAGATTTCAAGTCAGAAGGACTTGACCCCCAATCTTGAGGATGGATGATCTTCAAGATTTTAAATTGGGAGTATGCTGGTTCTCCGGAATCACCATGAGAAGTATGCTTTATTTCCACAGATTCAGTTACCTTTAGGATGGTTAAATAAAAGTCTATGGGCTTAGAATAATCCCAAGGCTTAAAATTCCATCCATGAGGGAAAAGTTTTGATACAGCTACTGAGGGATTTTTATCATAAAAGCCGTCCTCAATAGATGTAATATACTGAAAATTCTTTTTGGTAAAATATTCAGATTTAGGCTGGGTAGCCGTATTCTGAGAAATAACATTTGCAGAAATACTTTTTGAAGAAGAAGGAAAAGTTATAAAATTTTCTTTAAAAATTTCTTTTGCTTCCTTCAAAGAAACTGGTCCGAAAGGACTAGAAACAGATAATGCTCTTGAGGGTTGGGCAATTTCCTTTCCCTTTGAAATTGGATTCTTTGTCAAATTCTTTTGAGAAGACTGTGCTGAAGAAGAAGACAATGGGTTTTCTAAAACTCTTTTTGCTTCAGCCATAGTTGCAAAATAATTTTCAAATGCTTTTTCAAAAGATTGAGTGGCCTTAGTAAGGGCCAAAGTATTTGGATTATGCGGAGTATTTTTGACAGAACTAGAGCTGTCTTTGCTTTCTCCTTGTGCATCCTGGAACATAGCTGTCCAGGCTTTTACTTTTTCTAATGCAGAAAGCTTTGCCTGATCCTTTGAGGATCCTTCGCCTTTCTTTTTCTTAGGGGGCATGGTCCTGCAAAAATTCACGGGTTAAGAAATCGGGAATAGAATTTTGTTCTCCCCGAATAAATTCTATATCAAAATCAAATATGCTTAATAAAGCTTGCCACCTTGCAAAAATTTGCTTAGAGGCAATGTTTTTAACATCTTTTTGCAAAACTTCTTTTGCTGATTTACAATCAATCCTTAATAAAAATTTTTGATTGAGCAAATCGCTTTGAAATTTTGAAATACATTTTACAATGGAAAGAATTTCTTTTTTGATTGTAGAATAATTCTTTTCAGTGTTATTCCAGTGCCCAGAAGTAAACTGGACAATATACTCATGCTTATCCTGTACCTGCTTTAAAATACCTCCATAACCAAAATCAGAAGCATCAGTTTCCACGATTTTAGGTAATAGAGAATTAGCAATATGCAAGCAAGGAATATGATGCACATAATGTTTTATCTGTTGGACTATCTGAGTATGCTCATCAGTCCATGCTGGTGGATTCTTTTTTAATCTATCATGCAAAGGTTTTGCTATCCTATTTATATTAGGACAGAAATCTAAAACATAATTTAGACTTCCTAAAAACCTTTGAAGTTGCTGTTTTTCCAGAATTTGATCTGGAAATTTAGATGCAAATTCTAAAGACCGCTCGATGGGAGTGATCGTTCCTTGGGTAATATAATGACCAAGAAACCTAATTTTGGTTTGGAATAATGACATTTTGCTTTTTGAGACTACTAAGCCATTTTTCTTTGCTGTAAGGAAGAATGACTTCAAATGCTTAAAATGCTGATCAATAGATTCTGAAAAGATAAGTACATCATCAATATAGACAATGCAAAATGCTGAATATGGATTAAAAATATCATTCATAATGCGTTGAAATTCTGATGGAGCATTTTTTAAGCCAAAAGGCATAACGTTCCATTCATACTGGCCAAATGGGACAGTAAATGCAGTCTTATACCTATGCTTTGGATCAATCTGGATTTGCCAAAAACCAGATTTAAGATCAAATTTAGAAAATACATATGCAGAATGCAATCTTTGTAACAGGTCTTTCTTATTAGGTATTGGGTACCTAATCCATCTGAGGACCTGATTCAAAGGCTTATAATTTATGACTAATCGTGGAACTCCACGTTCAATCTCAGATGCCTTAATCACATAAAATGCTGCACAACTCCAAGGAGACCTAGATTGGGCAATTAAACCTTTATCTAAGAGATCCTGGATTTCTTTTCTACAATGCTGCTCAAGCTCAGAATTCATTTGGATTGGCCTAGCCTTAGTTGGGATATCTCTTTCATCAAAACTAGGCTCATAGGGCAAATCTACCATATGCTGCTTCCTATTCCAAAAGGCATTAGGAATATCTGCGCAAATTTCATTTTCAACTTGCTTTTGAAAATCTGAAATTCTTTTCTGAATAAATTCACTTTTCAAATGGGCAGAAATTCTTTGAAAATTAATGCCATGCTTTAAATGCATAATTTCAAATTCCTTAGTCTTAATCAGATTGTTAATCTGATTATCAAAAATTGAATTTGCTTTTAATAAATTCAGATTTCTGGTTCTGGGTTTTTCAATAAAAGGGAAAATAATATTTTCATTTTTAATTTTGAAAATAATACCAGAACTAGATACAGAAAAAGGAGTAATTAAAGTAATAAAAGGTGTTCCTAAGATAACACTATGATTTATGTTATCAACAAGAACAAATGCAGTTTTAATGCAAGTTTTTTCATTTAACACAAATGCTTCAGTCTTACTGCTAATATTCATTTTTGAGTTATTAGCGGCAGACAGTTTTTCTTTGGTTTTTTCCCAAAATCTTTTAGGAACTAAATCAGGTTTTATGCAATTTAAATCTGCACCAGTATCAAATAATGCAATAGTATTGAGTTGAAAATCATCAGAAAATTTCAAAACAATGCTAATCAAATACTTTCTTAAAGTAATTTCTTTTAAAACATACAGAAAATCTTCAGGAGCGCATTCTAAGGTATCTAACTTAGATTCTTCTAGGTTAGTGTTATTCTCCTCCTCGCTTTCTGAATTATCTAACTGATTATTCAGTAAGGCTTGGAGAATGGCAGAATCCTTTTCTTGCTTTTCTTTGATCTGTTTGAGTTCAAGTTTAACATTCTTGATCTCAGTTTGCAGATCAGAAAGAGATAAGGGAGTATTTTTTCCCTTAGCCTTGTGCTTTTCTAAAATACTAGTCAAGTTATATGTGTTAGTACTAATCTTAGGGAGGCTAACAGGCTTGACTTCAGGTTTGCTTTCTAGGGTTTTCATTAACCTATCAAGATAATCCTTTTGAAGTTGAGGATCAGAGATATGCTTAATGACATCTAACAAAAGTTCTTGGTCTTTTGTCAGAACATTTATGCTTCTACTTTCCTCTGATGACGATGATGATGATGTTGATGAATCAGTTGCCAATTCATCAACCTGAAATGCATTCTCTTCCTCAGACTCTGAATCAGGATCTGATTCCGAAGAGTAGATGAGAATAGCCTCAAGTTTACTTAAGACTTCTTCTTCTAAACCTAATGCATGCAGTTTTTTGCTAAATCGGCAATACTTGGCAGTATGGCCTTTCCTATTACACTTATAACAAGTAACATGCTTCAAATTTCCAAAGGGTTTTACCCCTTCTGGTTTTTCATTTCTTTTAAAACCAGACTTATGCTTATGAAAATTCCTTTTATATGCAGGAAAATCTTTTGGACGGTTTTCCTTTTGAAATTTCTTTTTATAAAAATGTTTTTTATGGGATCTTTTAGACTCTTTATGGCAAGAACCATTACAATCAGGCTTGTCCATGGAAACATCAAATTGTTTACAGAACGAACCTAATTCTTGCTTAGTCCTTTTCATTTCCCATTTCAAATGCCTTTGAAGTTTCAAATCCTGGCAAATCTTTAGTCCTTCCTTCTGGATAAGACTAATAAGTTCACCATATGTTAATGTTGAGTAAGGGATTGGAACCCCTAAAGTTTCCTTAATTCTGTTTCTTACCTTTTCACCTAACAAGGTAGGTAGACCTGCAAGAAACTTTTCTTTCCAGAAAGGCTGGTTGGAATCTTCTCTCAACATAACACGAGATAAAAATGTATTTTTATAATACTGGAAATCACTGAGTTTTTTACATCTTAAATTTGATAAAAGCTCAGCGTTTTTATCCTTTATATGCGAAGAATCACCCAAAAAATGCAAAGAAATGGTTAAAATTAATGTGGAAACAGAATCCTGGATAGGTTGTCCTTCGTCATCTAAAATGGGTTCTGCGTCTTCGTCAATCTTAACAGCATTTAATATGCTAAGACGTTCAGTTTCAGTAAGATGGTAATCCCACCATCCTTTTAACTGACCCGCAAAACCTGCAGTAAGAAGTTCTGCAATGGCTTTATCCTGAACGTTGGTCTGTATTCTATATGCATTGGCTGCCATGGTCATTTGTTGCAAGAAATTCAAAATCTGATATTCAGACAATCCATCTAAATTCCATTCATAGACAGAAGATGCATTAAACCTAGACTGGCTACTAGATGCTTGATCTAAATGGTTTGCAACAGGAACAATAGGCCATGTAATTCTATTGATCTGAGGAATAGGTTCAACCTTTTCTTCACAAATACTCTGGGATTCTGAGGGAGAATCCTCATTTAATGCGTTTATCTCTGGTCTTAGGCGAGACTGAGGTGTCTCTGGAGCAATTAAGTTAGAGGTTGAGGCCTCTATCTTGCTTAATTGGTCTTGAATAGCCTTGGCGAATTCTATTTTATTATTTTGAAATTCTCTTTGGCTATCTCTAGAAATTTGAGACGGCTTAAAAATAGGATTCTTAAGCCTTTCCTGCTTCTGTTCTATTTTTATAACAGAAGGCTTAAGGGTTTTCTCAATTCTAGTTAACTGTTTACCTAAGGTATGCAGATGCGTATTTGAGAAATTATTTTGTTCAATAACAGATGCAAAATTCTTATGCACGTCTTCAGTCACATACTTGTATGCAGATGCATTAACAGATGAATTTCCTGAGACTGGAATTTTTATTCCTCTCAGAGGGGGATGATCAGACTCAATCCTTGAGCCATCAGATAAATTCCAAGTACTAACCTTTTCTTGGCTAGAGACTGGATTGATGCACTTGAATGGATATGCAATGTTGTGCTGTGATGCATAAAGTTCAAACCAATCGAAAAACATGATATGGACTTTATGTTGCAAAACAAAATCATAATACTTTTCTTGAATTTTTTGTCTTTGGTTCAGGAAATTCTTAAAGAACCAAAGTTTTTTCTTTTCATTATGAGGAGCATAAAAATCTTTATGCAAAAGGGTTTTGTTTAAAACAAATTCTTTATCTAACACATTGATAACATTCTCAGTAACTGAAGAAAAAGTAGGCGAGGTTGGTTCAGATTTTTGAACACTTACTTCTCCTAATTCTTCTTTAGTATAAACTGCTCTGGGAACATTATCAGCGTAGAGAACACCAGTTAAATGCGTATTAGGGATGTCAGAGGTAGAGTGCCTGTGAGGCATGCTTACAGGGATTCTTCTTCTGTGAAACAAATGGCAAGAATCCTTGTCTTCATCCTCAACATGCTTATGCTCAATCTTACCTAATTGTGATACTCTACCTAAATCCATGGTATCACTATTGGAAGAGTCATCAGAAAATCTTGTACTTACCGATTTTCTGTTAAAGGTTAGAGTGACTTTTCCACTAGGATACTGGTTAATTTCTCTGACATTCGTATTAGGCATTATTCTAATTGGTGGTTCAACTGCACATGCTTTTTCCAATACCCATTCATCAGGAAGAGTTACATCTTCCCATTTAATGAATTTTGGAACAATAGCATTTGCCTTGGTCATATCTGTTTGCAAAACCAAAGTTTCTCCTTTATGACATGAAAACTTGTGTTTTGAGTCAAATGCAGATGTCATGGCTTTGTAATGAACTCTGAAAATTAATGCAATGGGAATAGATCCTTTTTTCATGCGATAATTGTGCGTTTGAATTTGTAAAACAAGAGAATCCAAAATGTTTTTATCATTTAAAGAAATGGTTAAATTAGGGTAACATGAGAATGATATGGGACCTGCACACAGACTAGACTCAACCGTGCCTAGGATGCCTTCCTCATATACTTCCATTCTATTATCCCTAACAACACATAATATGCTTGTGTTTAGACCTTCCTTGGTCAAGGGCTTAATCCCTATCTGAACAAGGCCAATATGAATGTACTTAAAATTCTTTTGTCTATGCTTGTCTAAAGAATGCTGTGACAAAAGATTAATGCTTTCATATGAGTTTGTGAGAGGTATATCCCTCTCCTCAGTCTTTATGTTCAAATTTGTTTTGAACAACTTATCTCTAATGCTGAGTTCATATATTTCATGCTTCTTAACATGAGGTATATGCCAATCACTAATGCATTTGGTAAAATCTTCAACAGTAATTTCATTACTACTGTTGATCCTTATATTCTCTAATGATGTAGATGCAGAAGATGCAGAGTATGTTCTAGGTAGAAGTGTGTGATCCATCATTAAAATGCAAATCAAAACAAACACATACTAATATTGACTACGGAACCCAGTCACTGCCTCTCTTTCCCTGTCCGTCGGTACTTTTGGGCAAACAAGGGTCTAAAGGACTCACCAATACAAGTATATGCAGGAATGATATGCACAGTAGATCTGGAAATGGATGAATGTGAACAGTGTGAAGATGAATGAACAGTACTCTCACCCCTTCTGGCTCTGATACCACTAGTGGAATACAACGATCGTACGGGTGAATGAAAATAATGCAGAGAGATTTATGCCAAATTCAAAAATGATTATGCATATACAACAACTTAAAAGGCAGAAATATATAATTTCAGAAAAGAAATAATATGCTCAGACAAATAGAACCTTCAATTATACGTTGTGAGGTCAGGCGGTAGTCCGCCACATACCAAACATATAATGAATGCGAGAATAAATTCTTTAAAACAAATTCATAAATTAAATACTGGAAATAAAATCCTTAATCATATGTAGTTGAATTCAGGCGGTATTCCGCTACAACTTACAACCACATATGATTAAGTTATTAAGAAGATGAGAAATAATGCTTACTTATTATTGCTTTAAATCCGTTTACAACTTGTGGAATGCTTTGAATCCAGAAAGAACCAGAGAGAATTACAATAAGGGAGAAAGAGAGTCTAAAAAATCTAGAGAGAAGGGAGAGAGATCTGGAGAGATAGAGAGAGAAAGCTATCTAAGATCCAGAGATGATTTTCCAAATGCAGAGAGCTCCTCCTTATATAGACAGGTAAGGAGCAAAAGGACAAAATTGCTTTCGGTGCCTGGGACCCACCTCACTTTCGGCGCTGGGCCCACCAAAGATGCTGAGACAGATACGACAGATACGTCTGGCTACAGTAAATACGTAACCTTGTATGAATACATATACCAGTATGCTTACATTGGCAAGTATGCATATCAGGGAATTCCTGGTTATGAGCCAAGTACCCCTAACCGCATTACCTGACCAAGCGGCTACTAGCTCGGTTCTTATTCATTTAGAACATTGGAACCATTTTTCATTTATTATTCTGGTATAATTCATTAGGTTATTGATTTACAATAGACCAAAAATATCTTCGTTCTCATCAGCCAGGGATGGTGGCCTAGACGATGAAGAGGATGCTTTGGATCCAGTAGCTGAGGTTCTGGATTCTATTAATTCTTTCATGATTTTGAAAAATTCTTCCTCTGACTTTGCGGCTGCGAGCTGAGGAATAGCAAATGACTTCTGTGCTAAAAATTCTGAATGTGCTTGGACCTGTTCAATAGGCAGATCCATTTTGCCTTTAGAATTGAGCCACATTCTGACAGCGGCTTCATTGCATTTATTGAATGCTTGGAACTTATTCCACCATTTAACCTTAAAGATTCTGATAAGATCAATGGTATTATTTTGATTCGTTTGATAAGAGAAATGCCAGGTTAAGGTCCATGGTACAAAAAAGATTGTACTGAAAATTAATAGAGGTGAATGCCTTTTTTGCAATGGTGAAGGGTCAAATTTGTCTTTAAAAAGGGTATATGCGAGGTTTACTGATTCAGGAAGGATTTCGATAGAAGACCCAAAAAATCCCCACCAATGATTGAACCAGTTTGGTAATTTAGAAATGGCTTTTCTGGTGTCAAACATGATCAACCAGGTATGCGATCCTTTGGAATTTTGGATCATTAATGCGTTATACCAGGCTTGTTGATAGTCCCAGTAAGAAAAGGTTTTGCTGGTTGTTATTCTTTGGGTAAAGGATGCTGGAAAAGATTTCAAGTCAGAAGGACTTGACCCCCAATCTTGAGGATGGATGATCTTCAAGATTTTAAATTGGGAGTATGCTGGTTCTCCGGAATCACCATGAGAAGTATGCTTTATTTCCACAGATTCAGTTACCTTTAGGATGGTTAAATAAAAGTCTATGGGCTTAGAATAATCCCAAGGCTTAAAATTCCATCCATGAGGGAAAAGTTTTGATACAGCTACTGAGGGATTTTTATCATAAAAGCCGTCCTCAATAGATGTAATATACTGAAAATTCTTTTTGGTAAAATATTCAGATTTAGGCTGGGTAGCCGTATTCTGAGAAATAACATTTGCAGAAATACTTTTTGAAGAAGAAGGAAAAGTTATAAAATTTTCTTTAAAAATTTCTTTTGCTTCCTTCAAAGAAACTGGTCCGAAAGGACTAGAAACAGATAATGCTCTTGAGGGTTGGGCAATTTCCTTTCCCTTTGAAATTGGATTCTTTGTCAAATTCTTTTGAGAAGACTGTGCTGAAGAAGAAGACAATGGGTTTTCTAAAACTCTTTTTGCTTCAGCCATAGTTGCAAAATAATTTTCAAATGCTTTTTCAAAAGATTGAGTGGCCTTAGTAAGGGCCAAAGTATTTGGATTATGCGGAGTATTTTTGACAGAACTAGAGCTGTCTTTGCTTTCTCCTTGTGCATCCTGGAACATAGCTGTCCAGGCTTTTACTTTTTCTAATGCAGAAAGCTTTGCCTGATCCTTTGAGGATCCTTCGCCTTTCTTTTTCTTAGGGGGCATGGTCCTGCAAAAATTCACGGGTTAAGAAATCGGGAATAGAATTTTGTTCTCCCCGAATAAATTCTATATCAAAATCAAATATGCTTAATAAAGCTTGCCACCTTGCAAAAATTTGCTTAGAGGCAATGTTTTTAACATCTTTTTGCAAAACTTCTTTTGCTGATTTACAATCAATCCTTAATAAAAATTTTTGATTGAGCAAATCGCTTTGAAATTTTGAAATACATTTTACAATGGAAAGAATTTCTTTTTTGATTGTAGAATAATTCTTTTCAGTGTTATTCCAGTGCCCAGAAGTAAACTGGACAATATACTCATGCTTATCCTGTACCTGCTTTAAAATACCTCCATAACCAAAATCAGAAGCATCAGTTTCCACGATTTTAGGTAATAGAGAATTAGCAATATGCAAGCAAGGAATATGATGCACATAATGTTTTATCTGTTGGACTATCTGAGTATGCTCATCAGTCCATGCTGGTGGATTCTTTTTTAATCTATCATGCAAAGGTTTTGCTATCCTATTTATATTAGGACAGAAATCTAAAACATAATTTAGACTTCCTAAAAACCTTTGAAGTTGCTGTTTTTCCAGAATTTGATCTGGAAATTTAGATGCAAATTCTAAAGACCGCTCGATGGGAGTGATCGTTCCTTGGGTAATATAATGACCAAGAAACCTAATTTTGGTTTGGAATAATGACATTTTGCTTTTTGAGACTACTAAGCCATTTTTCTTTGCTGTAAGGAAGAATGACTTCAAATGCTTAAAATGCTGATCAATAGATTCTGAAAAGATAAGTACATCATCAATATAGACAATGCAAAATGCTGAATATGGATTAAAAATATCATTCATAATGCGTTGAAATTCTGATGGAGCATTTTTTAAGCCAAAAGGCATAACGTTCCATTCATACTGGCCAAATGGGACAGTAAATGCAGTCTTATACCTATGCTTTGGATCAATCTGGATTTGCCAAAAACCAGATTTAAGATCAAATTTAGAAAATACATATGCAGAATGCAATCTTTGTAACAGGTCTTTCTTATTAGGTATTGGGTACCTAATCCATCTGAGGACCTGATTCAAAGGCTTATAATTTATGACTAATCGTGGAACTCCACGTTCAATCTCAGATGCCTTAATCACATAAAATGCTGCACAACTCCAAGGAGACCTAGATTGGGCAATTAAACCTTTATCTAAGAGATCCTGGATTTCTTTTCTACAATGCTGCTCAAGCTCAGAATTCATTTGGATTGGCCTAGCCTTAGTTGGGATATCTCTTTCATCAAAACTAGGCTCATAGGGCAAATCTACCATATGCTGCTTCCTATTCCAAAAGGCATTAGGAATATCTGCGCAAATTTCATTTTCAACTTGCTTTTGAAAATCTGAAATTCTTTTCTGAATAAATTCACTTTTCAAATGGGCAGAAATTCTTTGAAAATTAATGCCATGCTTTAAATGCATAATTTCAAATTCCTTAGTCTTAATCAGATTGTTAATCTGATTATCAAAAATTGAATTTGCTTTTAATAAATTCAGATTTCTGGTTCTGGGTTTTTCAATAAAAGGGAAAATAATATTTTCATTTTTAATTTTGAAAATAATACCAGAACTAGATACAGAAAAAGGAGTAATTAAAGTAATAAAAGGTGTTCCTAAGATAACACTATGATTTATGTTATCAACAAGAACAAATGCAGTTTTAATGCAAGTTTTTTCATTTAACACAAATGCTTCAGTCTTACTGCTAATATTCATTTTTGAGTTATTAGCGGCAGACAGTTTTTCTTTGGTTTTTTCCCAAAATCTTTTAGGAACTAAATCAGGTTTTATGCAATTTAAATCTGCACCAGTATCAAATAATGCAATAGTATTGAGTTGAAAATCATCAGAAAATTTCAAAACAATGCTAATCAAATACTTTCTTAAAGTAATTTCTTTTAAAACATACAGAAAATCTTCAGGAGCGCATTCTAAGGTATCTAACTTAGATTCTTCTAGGTTAGTGTTATTCTCCTCCTCGCTTTCTGAATTATCTAACTGATTATTCAGTAAGGCTTGGAGAATGGCAGAATCCTTTTCTTGCTTTTCTTTGATCTGTTTGAGTTCAAGTTTAACATTCTTGATCTCAGTTTGCAGATCAGAAAGAGATAAGGGAGTATTTTTTCCCTTAGCCTTGTGCTTTTCTAAAATACTAGTCAAGTTATATGTGTTAGTACTAATCTTAGGGAGGCTAACAGGCTTGACTTCAGGTTTGCTTTCTAGGGTTTTCATTAACCTATCAAGATAATCCTTTTGAAGTTGAGGATCAGAGATATGCTTAATGACATCTAACAAAAGTTCTTGGTCTTTTGTCAGAACATTTATGCTTCTACTTTCCTCTGATGACGATGATGATGATGTTGATGAATCAGTTGCCAATTCATCAACCTGAAATGCATTCTCTTCCTCAGACTCTGAATCAGGATCTGATTCCGAAGAGTAGATGAGAATAGCCTCAAGTTTACTTAAGACTTCTTCTTCTAAACCTAATGCATGCAGTTTTTTGCTAAATCGGCAATACTTGGCAGTATGGCCTTTCCTATTACACTTATAACAAGTAACATGCTTCAAATTTCCAAAGGGTTTTACCCCTTCTGGTTTTTCATTTCTTTTAAAACCAGACTTATGCTTATGAAAATTCCTTTTATATGCAGGAAAATCTTTTGGACGGTTTTCCTTTTGAAATTTCTTTTTATAAAAATGTTTTTTATGGGATCTTTTAGACTCTTTATGGCAAGAACCATTACAATCAGGCTTGTCCATGGAAACATCAAATTGTTTACAGAACGAACCTAATTCTTGCTTAGTCCTTTTCATTTCCCATTTCAAATGCCTTTGAAGTTTCAAATCCTGGCAAATCTTTAGTCCTTCCTTCTGGATAAGACTAATAAGTTCACCATATGTTAATGTTGAGTAAGGGATTGGAACCCCTAAAGTTTCCTTAATTCTGTTTCTTACCTTTTCACCTAACAAGGTAGGTAGACCTGCAAGAAACTTTTCTTTCCAGAAAGGCTGGTTGGAATCTTCTCTCAACATAACACGAGATAAAAATGTATTTTTATAATACTGGAAATCACTGAGTTTTTTACATCTTAAATTTGATAAAAGCTCAGCGTTTTTATCCTTTATATGCGAAGAATCACCCAAAAAATGCAAAGAAATGGTTAAAATTAATGTGGAAACAGAATCCTGGATAGGTTGTCCTTCGTCATCTAAAATGGGTTCTGCGTCTTCGTCAATCTTAACAGCATTTAATATGCTAAGACGTTCAGTTTCAGTAAGATGGTAATCCCACCATCCTTTTAACTGACCCGCAAAACCTGCAGTAAGAAGTTCTGCAATGGCTTTATCCTGAACGTTGGTCTGTATTCTATATGCATTGGCTGCCATGGTCATTTGTTGCAAGAAATTCAAAATCTGATATTCAGACAATCCATCTAAATTCCATTCATAGACAGAAGATGCATTAAACGTAGACTGGCTACTAGATGCTTGATCTAAATGGTTTGCAACAGGAACAATAGGCCATGTAATTCTATTGATCTGAGGAATAGGTTCAACCTTTTCTTCACAAATACTCTGGGATTCTGAGGGAGAATCCTCATTTAATGCGTTTATCTCTGGTCTTAGGCGAGACTGAGGTGTCTCTGGAGCAATTAAGTTAGAGGTTGAGGCCTCTATCTTGCTTAATTGGTCTTGAATAGCCTTGGCGAATTCTATTTTATTATTTTGAAATTCTCTTTGGCTATCTCTAGAAATTTGAGACGGCTTAAAAATAGGATTCTTAAGCCTTTCCTGCTTCTGTTCTATTTTTATAACAGAAGGCTTAAGGGTTTTCTCAATTCTAGTTAACTGTTTACCTAAGGTATGCAGATGCGTATTTGAGAAATTATTTTGTTCAATAACAGATGCAAAATTCTTATGCACGTCTTCAGTCACATACTTGTATGCAGATGCATTAACAGATGAATTTCCTGAGACTGGAATTTTTATTCCTCTCAGAGGGGGATGATCAGACTCAATCCTTGAGCCATCAGATAAATTCCAAGTACTAACCTTTTCTTGGCTAGAGACTGGATTGATGCACTTGAATGGATATGCAATGTTGTGCTGTGATGCATAAAGTTCAAACCAATCGAAAAACATGATATGGACTTTATGTTGCAAAACAAAATCATAATACTTTTCTTGAATTTTTTGTCTTTGGTTCAGGAAATTCTTAAAGAACCAAAGTTTTTTCTTTTCATTATGAGGAGCATAAAAATCTTTATGCAAAAGGGTTTTGTTTAAAACAAATTCTTTATCTAACACATTGATAACATTCTCAGTAACTGAAGAAAAAGTAGGCGAGGTTGGTTCAGATTTTTGAACACTTACTTCTCCTAATTCTTCTTTAGTATAAACTGCTCTGGGAACATTATCAGCGTAGAGAACACCAGTTAAATGCGTATTAGGGATGTCAGAGCTAGAGTGCCTGTGAGGCATGCTTACAGGGATTCTTCTTCTGTGAAACAAATGGCAAGAATCCTTGTCTTCATCCTCAACATGCTTATGCTCAATCTTACCTAATTGTGATACTCTACCTAAATCCATGGTATCACTATTGGAAGAGTCATCAGAAAATCTTGTACTTACCGATTTTCTGTTAAAGGTTAGAGTGACTTTTCCACTAGGATACTGGTTAATTTCTCTGACATTCGTATTAGGCATTATTCTAATTGGTGGTTCAACTGCACATGCTTTTTCCAATACCCATTCATCAGGAAGAGTTACATCTTCCCATTTAATGAATTTTGGAACAATAGCATTTGCCTTGGTCATATCTGTTTGCAAAACCAAAGTTTCTCCTTTATGACATGAAAACTTGTGTTTTGAGTCAAATGCAGATGTCATGGCTTTGTAATGAACTCTGAAAATTAATGCAATGGGAATAGATCCTTTTTTCATGCGATAATTGTGCGTTTGAATTTGTAAAACAAGAGAATCCAAAATGTTTTTATCATTTAAAGAAATGGTTAAATTAGGGTAACATGAGAATGATATGGGACCTGCACACAGACTAGACTCAACCGTGCCTAGGATGCCTTCCTCATATACTTCCATTCTATTATCCCTAACAACACATAATATGCTTGTGTTTAGACCTTCCTTGGTCAAGGGCTTAATCCCTATCTGAACAAGGCCAATATGAATGTACTTAAAATTCTTTTGTCTATGCTTGTCTAAAGAATGCTGTGACAAAAGATTAATGCTTTCATATGAGTTTGTGAGAGGTATATCCCTCTCCTCAGTCTTTATGTTCAAATTTGTTTTGAACAACTTATCTCTAATGCTGAGTTCATATATTTCATGCTTCTTAACATGAGGTATATGCCAATCACTAATGCATTTGGTAAAATCTTCAACAGTAATTTCATTACTACTGTTGATCCTTATATTCTCTAATGATGTAGATGCAGAAGATGCAGAGTATGTTCTAGGTAGAAGTGTGTGATCCATCATTAAAATGCAAATCAAAACAAACACATACTAATATTGACTACGGAACCCAGTCACTGCCTCTCTTTCCCTGTCCGTCGGTACTTTTGGGCAAACAAGGGTCTAAAGGACTCACCAATACAAGTATATGCAGGAATGATATGCACAGTAGATCTGGAAATGGATGAATGTGAACAGTGTGAAGATGAATGAACAGTACTCTCACCCCTTCTGGCTCTGATACCACTAGTTTTGATGAAAGAGATATCCCAACTAAGGCTAGGCCAATCCAAATGAATTCTGAGCTTGAGCAGCATTGTAGAAAAGAAATCCAGGATCTCTTAGATAAAGGTTTAATTGCCCAATCTAGGTCTCCTTGGAGTTGTGCAGCATTTTATGTGATTAAGGCATCTGAGATTGAACGTGGAGTTCCACGATTAGTCATAAATTATAAGCCTTTGAATCAGGTCCTCAGATGGATTAGGTACCCAATACCTAATAAGAAAGACCTGTTACAAAGATTGCATTCTGCATATGTATTTTCTAAATTTGATCTTAAATCTGGTTTTTGGCAAATCCAGATTGATCCAAAGCATAGGTATAAGACTGCATTTACTGTCCCATTTGGCCAGTATGAATGGAACGTTATGCCTTTTGGCTTAAAAAATGCTCCATCAGAATTTCAACGCATTATGAATGATATTTTTAATCCATATTCAGCATTTTGCATTGTCTATATTGATGATGTACTTATCTTTTCAGAATCTATTGATCAGCATTTTAAGCATTTGAAGTCATTCTTCCTTACAGCAAAGAAAAATGGCTTAGTAGTCTCAAAAAGCAAAATGTCATTATTCCAAACCAAAATTAGGTTTCTTGGTCATTATATTACCCAAGGAACGATCACTCCCATCGAGCGGTCTTTAGAATTTGCATCTAAATTTCCAGATCAAATTCTGGAAAAACAGCAACTTCAAAGGTTTTTAAGAAGTCTAAATTATGTTTTAGATTTCTGTCCTAATATAAATAGGATAGCAAGACCTTTGCATGATAGATTAAAAAAGAATCCACCAGCATGGACTGATGAGCATACTCAGATAGTCCAACAGATAAAACATTATGTGCATCATATTCCTTGCTTGCATATTGCTAATTCTCTATTACCTAAAATCGTGGAAACTGATGCTTCTGATTTTGGTTATGGAGGTATTTTAAAGCAGGTACAGGATAAGCATGAGTATATTGTCCAGTTTACTTCTGGGCACTGGAATAACACTGAAAAGAATTATTCTACAATCAAAAAAGAAATTCTTTCCATTGTAAAATGTATTTCAAAATTTCAAAGCGATTTGCTCAATCAAAAATTTTTATTAAGGATTGATTGTAAATCAGCAAAAGAAGTTTTGCAAAAAGATGTTAAAAACATTGCCTCTAAGCAAATTTTTGCAAGGTGGCAAGCTTTATTAAGCATATTTGATTTTGATATAGAATTTATTCGGGGAGAACAAAATTCTATTCCCGATTTCTTAACCCGTGAATTTTTGCAGGACCATGCCCCCTAAGAAAAAGAAAGGCGAAGGATCCTCAAAGGATCAGGCAAAGCTTTCTGCATTAGAAAAAGTAAAAGCCTGGACAGCTATGTTCCAGGATGCACAAGGAGAAAGCAAAGACAGCTCTAGTTCTGTCAAAAATACTCCGCATAATCCAAATACTTTGGCCCTTACTAAGGCCACTCAATCTTTTGAAAAAGCATTTGAAAATTATTTTGCAACTATGGCTGAAGCAAAAAGAGTTTTAGAAAACCCATTGTCTTCTTCTTCAGCACAGTCTTCTCAAAAGAATTTGACAAAGAATCCAATTTCAAAGGGAAAGGAAATTGCCCAACCCTCAAGAGCATTATCTGTTTCTAGTCCTTTCGGACCAGTTTCTTTGAAGGAAGCAAAAGAAATTTTTAAAGAAAATTTTATAACTTTTCCTTCTTCTTCAAAAAGTATTTCTGCAAATGTTATTTCTCAGAATACGGCTACCCAGCCTAAATCTGAATATTTTACCAAAAAGAATTTTCAGTATATTACATCTATTGAGGACGGCTTTTATGATAAAAATCCCTCAGTAGCTGTATCAAAACTTTTCCCTCATGGATGGAATTTTAAGCCTTGGGATTATTCTAAGCCCATAGACTTTTATTTAACCATCCTAAAGGTAACTGAATCTGTGGAAATAAAGCATACTTCTCATGGTGATTCCGGAGAACCAGCATACTCCCAATTTAGAAACAGATAATGCTCTTGAGGGTTGGGCAATTTCCTTTCCCTTTGAAATTGGATTCTTTGTCAAATTCTTTTGAGAAGACTGTGCTGAAGAAGAAGACAATGGGTTTTCACCTCACAACGTATAATTGAAGGTTCTATTTGTCTGAGCATATTATTTCTTTTCTGAAATTATATATTTCTGCCTTTTAAGTTGTTGTATATGCATAATCATTTTTGAATTTGGCATAAATCTCTCTGCATTATTTTCATTCACCCGTACGATCGTTGTATTCCACTAGTGGTATCAGAGCCAGAAGGGGTGAGAGTACTGTTCATTCATCTTCTGAAAAAAGGGGTGAGAGTATGTTCTTTTTCTTAGGGGGCATGGTCCTGCAAAAATTCACGGGTTAAGAAATCGGGGTTCACATTCATCCATTTCCAGATCTACTGTGCATATCATTCCTGCATATACTTGTATTGGTGAGTCCTTTAGACCCTTGTTTGCCCAAAAGTACCGACGGACAGGGAAAGAGAGGCAGTGACTGGGTTCCGTAGTCAATATTAGTATGTGTTTGTTTTGATTTGCATTTTAATGATGGATCACACACTTCTACCTAGAACATACTCTGCATCTTCTGCATCTACATCATTAGAGAATATAAGGATCAACAGTAGTAATGAAATTACTGTTGAAGATTTTACCAAATGCATTAGTGATTGGCATATACCTCATGTTAAGAAGCATGAAATATATGAACTCAGCATTAGAGATAAGTTGTTCAAAACAAATTTGAACATAAAGACTGAGGAGAGGGATATACCTCTCACAAACTCATATGAAAGCATTAATCTTTTGTCACAGCATTCTTTAGACAAGCATAGACAAAAGAATTTTAAGTACATTCATATTGGCCTTGTTCAGATAGGGATTAAGCCCTTGACCAAGGAAGGTCTAAACACAAGCATATTATGTGTTGTTAGGGATAATAGAATGGAAGTATATGAGGAAGGCATCCTAGGCACGGTTTATATGCACAGTAGATCTGGAAATGGATGAATGTGAACAGTGTGAAGATGAATGAACAGTACTCTCACCCCTTCTGGCTCTGATACCACTAGTGGAATACAACGATCGTACGGGTGAATGAAAATAATGCAGAGAGATTTATGCCAAATTCAAAAATGATTATGCATATACAACAACTTAAAAGGCAGAAATATATAATTTCAGAAAAGAAATAATATGCTCAGACAAATAGAACCTTCAATTATACGTTGTGAGGTCAGGCGGTAGTCCGCCACATACCAAACATATAATGAATGCGAGAATAAATTCTTTAAAACAAATTCATAAATTAAATACAATATATATATATATATATATATATATATATATATATATATATATATATATATATATATATATAAGATTAAGGAAATAAAGCATCCAACTAGCCCCTCAACTTTGGGCTTTACACGTCAACTACTTAAAATATTGTGGTATATGATGAATTTGCTATATTTCTGTAACTAATATGGAGTATTAGACCATAATTCCATGTATACACTTTTTTATCCTACTTCTAAGGATAGATAGAAAAGGTTGAAAAGCCAATTTCAAATCATTAATGCTAGAAATATTGTAAACTTGCACAAAGGTATAGAATAGACACATGAACTTGAAGCAAAAAAACCATCACTACTTAAATTTGACAAAAAAAAAAACTTGACAATTAACTAAATTTATACAATAAACCATAACTACTCAAAGTAACCAAAGTCATTGATAAAAGAAAACATCACAATAAAATTACTTTGAAAAAAATTTAATGCTACGCTTGATTTCTTGGTAAACTTCATTTCCTTGATGACACCACATGAAAAGCTTGTGAATTTGTATGACGAATTTGGGCCTGAAAAAAAAATAAGTAAAATTCAAATTTTTGTTAAAATCATGGTCACATTATGTTAATATATATCACAAGAATACTTAATCAATTATAAAATTACTAACCCCGGAAAGAAAGGTGTCATAGCGACACAATTTAGAGTTGACCGTGTTCAAATTTCTTTTTAATTCTTCCATTTTAAATTCTTGATCAATCTTCATTTTTGCCATCTCAGTTTCGTAGTGATTTTTCATTTCTGACATCTTGTCTTCGTACTCTTCTTTCAAGCGGACAATCTTTTCCTCATAATTATCATGGATTTCATCAAGATGCTTTTGAAGTTCCATAACATCATGATGACGCTTTTTCCTAGGCTGAGAATCAGGTCCAAACAATTATGCACTATTAACTCCAAGTCCATAACCTCTAATTTGACCATATTGATCTTTTCCAATCATTTCATTGTATACTTCATCCTCAATAATATTGAGGTTAGGATCTTCAACAGTTGAAGCCCGTTGTGCAACAATGTTGGTAGCTTTCTCCTATTTTATTTGTATAAAGTAGTCAATAGATATTATTATATTTATAATTAGCACTATCAACATTTGAATGTGAATAAATATTTACCACAAGCTCTTGTGTCTGAGCATTGACAAAACTTCCGTTTTTCCTTTTATGAGTAATTCCAAAAAACTCAATTTGCCCCAACTTTTTTCCATGCTCAACCTCCTGTTATAAGGGTTAATTAAGTAGCAGTCACATAAACTAATAGACTAATTCAGAAATATTCACTTGCCTATATAAACTAATTCAGAAATTCACAATTTTCCATACATACATATACGTCTAATTAACTTTAGGATAATTAAGGACAGATGGTGCATAAGTGGCATGCATAGAAATCCAAGTGTCCACCAATTACATATGTCAAAAATGGGAAACACAAACAATTAATTAATTGATGACATATGTTTTTTTCTGGGTAAGAATTGAGTGAGGAGATGATATAATTATATCAAAATTAACAAAAAGAAGGATAATTAATTACAATTACACATCAACATCACACAATGGAGAGCCAAGCAACGGATTTTGGCCAACTAAACCCTTTTTTAAACCCAACTAAACATCACACTTCACATAAACTAAAAATTAGAGACGACAAAATTAAATAAAACTTACATATTCATCTTTTTTTCTTGCAAAACTCATTGAACCTGAGGTATGCAATGTTGTATTATTAGATCTTGCTTTTTTGCCTTTTTCTGAGAGCATCTGTATGGAAAAAAAAATTCAAAACTAGTAAATTGATTCTTCAAATATACAGATATGTGTAAGTTATATATGTCACCTGTGATTTTTCAGTAAACCAATATTCCACAAGTTTCTTCCATTGATTCGGAAATACTCCATCTGGAACTGAGTTTTCTAGTTCTTCTTGAGTTTTGTTGGGTTGAAAATGTTTGGATTTTAATCCATGCTTATAATTTCTCCACTTAGATGCTATGGATGCTAATATCCATCTTTCCAAATTCTCATTATTAGGAAGTTCAAAATATTTCTGCAATCATATATATAAATATATATATATATAGGCAAATCATAGATATTATAATTAATTTGATTAAACAAAATAATATTAATGGTTTAACATGTTTAATACCTTTGTCAAAGCGAGTAAATCCTCTTTGCAATGAGGAGGCATATACCTCCAATCCGAATATTCAACAGAACAAAATTCCTTCTTTCTAGCAACAGTGCCTAGCCATCCCCCCAAAATACCGCCCCCCTTTTTAATTGGTTGCCCTAGATTATTGCAATTAACAATAATTTTTTGTCCTTCGGGTAGGGTCCAAACATCCATAGCGCGAGTAGATCCGCGTTTCTTTCGAACCATTCCTTGATCATCTATTAACAATGAATATATATATATAAAACATAGGCATTATGACGATGAATAATCTGAATCACAGTTTCTTTTCCACTATAGACAAAAAATAAAAATATAAAATAATTAATAGTAAAATGATAAAATCTTACCTCTAATTTCTACATCATCATAAGCTTGAGTGCCCCGTGCATCATCTTCTTGCCCGTGATTGTCATTTGATTGATGATTGCCAGGGGATTGGATCTCACTTTCTACATTAGGTAAAATTGTTTGAGAGTCACTTAATTCATAATCGCTAGGTGCTTGAGTCTCGTCACTGTCTACATTCGGAATATTTGATACCACTAAATTCGACTCGCTCGCTCCTTGTTGAGTACTAATATGAATGCCTCTCAATCTCCTTTTTGCCATGTTTATCTATGAAATTAGCTTTAACAATCATAATCCAAAAAATTAAAGTTAAATAGTAATATGTAATGAAAAGAGGTTTTTTTTTTACCTTAAACTTGCGGCAACAAAAAAAAAATAAAATAAAATAAATGAAAACATGGAAATACCTTTTGAGATAGTGGAATTGGTGGGGTGGAGTCCATAAAGAATTCTCCAATTTATGGAGTTAATGGCCAACGTAGACAAGACAAAAAAGGAGGGAAAAATTGTAGGTAATTAGTTATTAAGGAGGGAAAAGTCACAAGTAATTAGTAATTTTAGAGGAATTCCAAAATTTTATTAAATTATCAATTGAAAAAAATCATTATATTAAAAAGGATAAATATGAAATTATTTATAAATTAAATTATAAATATATGAATCATTATCTTCTTAGCTATTATAAATAAAAATATCTCTAAATCAGAAAAAAAAAAAATTAAACAGTAATTAACATTAGAAAATACCGATGCTTTTTTAAAGATTGTCGTCAAATTATTTTTTTAAATACAACATAAAGTTAAAAGCATCGTTAAATGATAATAAGAATCGACACAAATAGAAAAGTGTCGCTAAATTTATATATATAACGACAAAAATAAAAAGTGTCTTAATGTGAAAAATATTGGGACATTTTTATTGACGCAAAATTCAAAATGTCTTTAACTTGAAAAAAAATACCGACAATTTTTCTAAAAGCGTAGCTAAATGTTTAAAATTAACGACAAAATAATAAGAATGTCCTTAAGCGATAATGACAAGCGACACATGTAAAAATGCGTTGGTAAATTCTGGAATATGGTGACACATTTTATTTGCGTCGCAAAAATTCTGTCGCTATAGGCCCCTTTTGTTGTAGTGAATTCTCTTTTTAAGTTTAAGCATTATTGTAACTAAATATCTAAAATTTGGATATAATATGTTCCACAAATACATTTTTGTCACTGGCAATTCAATTTCCGTTTGTGAAAAAGAAAGTACCAATTTTCACCATTCAAAAAGAAGATACTAAATTATAAGTAATATCTGATAGTATCTTTAGGCTTTGACTTTGTGACCATCCCAAATTTTTGTGGAACTCTTATGAAACAATACCAAATCTGTACTAATATTTCCTTCCTGAAATCACCATAAAAATTCTTGGTTTATTCTTCACTATTACTTTCTGACATGATCACACACAACAGAATTAATCGTGACCGTCGGATTGTAAACTTTCTGGCTAATAACAGTGACGTGGTGCTCAAGTTTCCTTACTGCTTCAAGACTTTTAAGTCAACTCTAGTTTCAGCACAAATTAAGTTAAAACCAACTAATCCATATTGGTTAAGGATTCAAAATCGTAATTAATTAAAGAGAAATTCTTAAAGAAAAACCTGTAATTCTTTGCCATATATATTACATTGAAGAAACACATAACTACAACAAAAAAAATATGAACTGCTTAATCGAGTTACGCCGATTAAACAAACCTCAACAACACAAAACCCTAACTCAACCTGTCTTCTTCTTCATCACAACAATTCATTGCGAAGTCCATTATCTTCCCAATAATTTCTACATGAATCTCAAATCCCACCGCCCGGAACCATTTGTTGGGAATTAATCGCCAAAATAAATACGCAGCGGAAAGAAAAACGGATTAATCCCCACCAAGGACCCATGTACATTGCATTGAATTGGAAGGAGGGTTAAAGAATTACCTTAATTCTTTGTAGGTTTTGAATCAATTAGGAACCAAAGTAGCTTCCCTCTACGGTTGATCCACACGGAGCAATTCATTCACCGCGTGCTAGCGCCGGGATTGAAGAACGATTTCTTCGAATGGAAAAACCAAAGTTTCGAAAACCTTGGGTGAAGGAGAAGGGTGAAGTCGGCTGCTAGGGGATGGGATTTTAGGTTATAAAACTTCCTTTTATATCCATTAAACTCAATTATAATTATAACTTAATACCCTTATTAGTTATAATTATAAATTAACCCACACAACTTAATATTAATTCTCAATTAATATTAAATCAATTCCATTCTCCATCATACACATATGTATATTGATATTATAATTAATTATATCTCTATATAATTAAATTATAATATGTAGCATACTTTATGCAATATTAATCATATTAATATTTTTATATACATATATATATATAAATATATATATCATTATATATATATTTATTCTCTTTCTCATTCATAAATTATTATCCAATAATAATTTATACCCGAAAAGATGAACTTCATTTTGCTCTTTGTGTGTGACCCCATAGGTTCATATTAATTGGCAATAAGGAAATTACCATAATGTCCTTATAGGTCACAAACGGACTCTAGCAAGCCATTACGACTACCCAATTAACATGATTGGAATGATCCAATACCTATTTATAGAATGTCATATTCCCTTTTGTCTCTTTGATATCATGATTAATCATAAGACATGGTACACTTGTCAATCTTATATAATTAATCATATGCTTTCTCGATCTCAAAGTAAACTGTTTAGACAAATCAATTGATACTCTATCAATTATTTGAGCACGGCCATGCATTTAACAGTCTTACTTATCGAGGGGCCCAGTGATATCGCTCTCTTGATAGAGAGGGACAAAATCCCATATCTGTCACTCACATCCCAAAGCATGAGTCATATTGTACCCAATCACAGCCTTTATAACTACTCTGTTACAAGCAGCGTTTGACTACGTCAAAGCACAACATGAGTTCATCCCGGAATCAATGGTGACCTCAGGTCAAAGGAATCAGCTAATGACACTACTATAATCAAGATCAGTTGTGACACATGACCATGAACTTGATCTCATAGTGGGTCTCCAGTAACATGTTCTCTAACATATTACCCGTGAGTATAATCTGTATCTGTATACACTATATTCATCTTATGGATATCCATTATCACTCACACTAGTCTTAGTTTGTTATTATTCCCATAATAACAATCGACTAGGGATATTTAGAATAACACGATTTATTCATGGATACTTATCATAAATGCTAACATACAAACATAAATGATAATATTAATCTACACTAGATTAATCTTAGAAGTCAAATTACATAATCCAATATTGGCCTTAGGGCACAATCTCCAACAATCTCCCACTTGTACTATGGCCAATCATACATGTATCTCATACCCATTGACCTACATGACTTTCATGTATTCATTCATGCGGGAGTCTTTGTCAGTGAATTATTAATTTTCGCTTCCGTTGCTACTTTACACATTTTCACTCTTTCTTTAGAGACAGCCTCTCTAAATTAGTGAAAGACGCCTAAGTATATGCTTGTGTCATACAGGGTTCTTACGCATTGAACTATTGTCCCTACAATAGTCTCACAGGATAAGCAATGCTTAGAACAAAACACAAAAATTTTGATGAACTTCTTCATCCAAAATTTCTTTTACATCATATGTAACAATATACTTTGACTACTATTATAGATATTTAGCTATATTGTTTTTATTTTGAACCTTTCAAAATCATAACATCTCTTTTTAAGAGAATACTAGATCTCGACTGATATATTGCAACTAATTGCAATCAGTTGTATATGTGCAGTTAACATAAGCAAGCTTCTATTAAGTCTTTTTACATTGAACGCTTTCAATGCTTTGACTTAAGCCAAAACATTCTTTTAGATCTATCTCTATAGATTCCAATTTCAAGAACACAGGCAGTCATGCTTATAACATTAACCGAAATTACTTTCTTAGCCAAGATTTTACTTCTTGCAAGGTAAGAATGTTATTTCCAACAAGCCATATGTCATCCACATATAGCATTAGGAATACCGATATGCTCCCACTGATCCTTTTGAAACACAAGATTCATCATCCTTTTGATAAAATCAAACCATTTGATTTCTTTATCAAAACTATGATTCCAACTATTTGATGTATGTTTCGATCCTTATGAGAATCTTTGAAAACTTGCATACGCTATTTGAATTCTTTGGATGCTCAAAACTTTGGGTTGTGTCACGTACACATCCTCAATCATGTTTTCACGTAAAAAATAGATTTTGATATCCATTTGCCATATTTTATAATCATATTATGGGGATATGGCAACAAGAACTCAATATGACTTGATCATGAATAATGACTAAAGAGGATTTCATCATAGTCCTACTATGAATTTGTTCGTATCCTTATAGTCACTAGTCGTGCTTTATAAGTTTGAAGATCACCATCCATATCGGTTTTCAATTTGAAAACTCACTTGCAACCATTGCATATGCATCTTCTAAAAGACTTATCAAAGTCTATACTTTGATTGTCAGACATGGACTTATCTTCAACCTTTGTAGCATCAAGTCACATATTAGATTCAATCAAAGTCTATACTTTGATTGTCAGACATGGACTTATCTTCAACCTTTGTAGCATCAAGTCACATATTAGATTCAAAATCTAACATTGCTTCTTCATAAAAGAAGACTTACTTCATCTAGTAAAATTACATCATGATTTTGAGAAATCCATATCTCTCCTAATCATGTCGTATTCCACTAGAATTTCATTGGACTTGTGTAATTTCAACAATGATCATGAAACCATTTCCACGTTCCTCTTCAACGTTAAATGTCACTTTTGTGAATTACGAGTTTTGTAGGTGTACTTTACTCCCACTAACTCTACTAGAAATTAACTCCCTCTTCAAGGTGAAACCATTTCTAGCTACAACTACTTTGTATCCCAAAGAAACACAGGAGTAACAACTCCTACTTTCCTTTTGAGTAATCCACAATACGATATTTAAATTTAGGTGCCAACTTATTCGAAATAAGCTTTACAGCCCTAAACTTATTCAATGAAACAATTTGGGTCTCTTACCCAACCATATCTCATATGTTGATTCATGAATTGTTTTAGACGGAACAATATACACAGCTGCTTTAATGGCATATTTTTGAGAAAACGATGATCAACTTGACTTCATCATAGATTGAACTATATCTTTATAGAGTTCGATTACTCCCTTTTCGACACAACATCCTTTGTGGCGTACTTGGAGGAGTCAATTGTGAGACAGTCCCACAATTTCTAAGATGATTGTCAAAATCTTGACTCAAATATTCACCACTCGGATCATATCTAAATGACTTTACTATCTTGTCAAGATACTTCATACTCCTTTTACAAGCTTTTGAACACTTCAAAAGTTCCAAACTCGTGTTTAATTAGATACTCTTATCTAGAGAAAAGTTCCATAAAGGTAATGAAGTATTAAAACCTCCTTTAGCAGTTGATTTATAATTCATATACATCCATATGTATAATGCTTAATAAATCGATTATTCTTTAACTACTTTTAGCAAAGAACAACTTTATCATCTTTTACAATAAACAACATTCGCATGATTCAAGATGATTCATAATCTCATGAATCCAAAAGTCCATTCTCATGGAGTTTCGTAATGCGACTTTGCTTATGTCTCCAAGAGGACACTGCCAAAATAGGTTGAATCAACTATTTGATTCGATCCTTACAGTATTTATGTTACAAATGGGCTCCACATATAAAGACAATTATGTAAATCTACATTTCATAATCATGTCTTTATAAAGTTTATAATTCACAATTATAAAATAAACAACATTTGTTTACTCAAGCCAACAAGCTCAATAGGCAACAAGAGTTCGTAACTCACATGTAAAAGTTCATAACCTTTGAGTAACAACCTTTGCTTCTCTTGCATATTCGCATCCTACCTTTCACCTTCATAAGGTTTCTATTCAAATTGCGATTCATCATATTCTACTAATATGAGATTCACAACGGTATCTAATACCTTTTGATATAGAAACAAGAGTAGAATAGTTAATAAATACTTAAGGTAGCAGTCTTACTGCCTTTCATCCTCTTATAGTTCTCCAAACAAGGTTTGCTATTTCTATTCTAATGAACGATTCATTCTAGAAATGGCAACACCCTTCTTTTGGAGATCTCTCTATGCCAACAGCTTTGGTCTTTAAAACATGTTTCACCCGAACCTTTCGGTCTTTATGCTTTTCGACCTTCCTTTTATCCTTTCCTTTTGAACCATAAGCACACAATTCGAGGCGGGCTTATCCTTTATGGATAACTTAACATTCTTTTGCATCCTATGCAACTAATTCACAATTTTCCCCATGTCATTCAAATGATAGTTCATCACCAATGACTATCAAATAATGAATTCAAGATCACATCTCAATGCCTTTTGGAGGCCAATGAGAAATTGTTGCCTCAAACACTTATCTTTTCTTGCTCACTAACTGATGGAACATTTCCATTTGTGATGTATCATATACCTCAAGTAAAACTTCCACGTGCGGAAGAATTGGTGGCAAGTGTAAGATAATAAATTTTAAACAGAGTCCCTTCGATGCTTCAAGTAAGCATCTTTTATACTCATGTTACAATTGCTAGTGGTTCATTGGGCAAAAGGATTATTGAGAACATATGATTCCTTTTGATTTGAGAACAATTCTCAATGTTCAATAACAATCGAGATCAAGGTAATAGCAATTATAACTATAATAAAGCGTGTAAAGATTTTAGTTAAATGCTCCTACTTAAATTATAAAACCCTTTAAAATATTTAAGTGGGTGAAGATCCAAAATCCATACTTAACCATAGCACTGCTTTGGCATGTCCCTATGATTAAATATAATTTCGGTAGGCAAAGACTCAAAATCATGCTTTAAACCATTTAAACATATTTTGGATGTGCACTTCTTTGCCAATTGCATCATTATGCAACTCTTATAATTTATGAGATGTATGATATCATATATCATATTTAATTGTATGTTACTCATCTCATCTTTGCCTCGGGCTCAAACACCATTTTGATTAACCCTTTGTTAAACCAATTACAACACAATGAGAATCACCATTTCTCATATTATCGCTTCGCTAAGGTCACAACATGCGTACCCGCTTTGGCGTGGCTACCATGATGCGAACATAGTACTTGACTAGTGTTATACGTAATTGGGTGGCAAATATAAACTTCATAAGTTTATTTAGGGTTTGTTAAATCCTGTGATTTAATTGTATCATATACAATTCATGGCATTAATATTAAACATACTCTTGTTAATACTAATTAGCATGGCATCCTATGTCATACATATGTTAAGCATGCAATCTAGCATGGCATCACATGGCATCTAAAAGAAACAAAGCATGCATTTACATATATATATTAACATTTTGCATCACATGCAAAATAATTTCTAACATGCATCAATATTTATTAACATGGCATCTTATGGCATAAAATAAATACAACATGCATAAGACTCAAAACCGTGTTATGGTATGGTTTTATCTACATTGATTTTCATAGGCCAATATGAAAATCAACAGGTCATATCCTAGGTGGTTGTAACCATCGTATGGTCACAGCACAGCCGCACCCCTTGGATCCGTCTTCACGTCTTTGTTCCTTGGCACCATCTCTTGGATTTACATATTTTACAAAAATTGTATCCTATACAATTTTCTAGTAAATAAAATTTACAAACAATAAATTGCATCCTATACAATTTATCTAGAAAAATAAGATTACATAAATACAAACGACTCGCAGGCCGTATTTATAAAACCTTACATTCACCAAAACCAAAAGAAAAACAAAACACATCCAAGGGTCCAAAACCATAATAAATAAAATAAAGCATCCACGGGGTCCAAAACCATACCATAACACCATGCATAAAATTATCAACAATAATTTTATATCTAAAAATATTTAGGGTTCAAAGTGGTAAAATACAATCACATTGTATTTAGAATTAATTAATTTGGAAAAATTCGTAAATATGCAGAAACAATTTTCCACACTTAAAACGAAAAAGGGGTAAAACTGTCGGACAGCATGCTCGTCGGGCCGCGCACTGCAGTATCCAATACTGCGCGCAGCCCGACGGGCTGCGCAACACGTAGCTGCGCAGCCCATGCTGCGCAACACGCAGCTGCGCAGCCCATGCTGCGTAAGCAGCATGTGCAATTGCAAACTGCAATTGCAATTTGCGCCCAAAAAGTATTCTGGGCATTATGCCCAGAATAACGAACAGTAACCTTTGTTTTTTTTTTTTTTTTTTTTTTAATTAATTAATTGAAACAATTTCAATTAAAAATCCATGAATCAAATTCTTGAAACCAACCCCTTAAACATTCCAAATCATTAAAACAAATCATTCACAATGATTAATGTATAAAATCAAATTTTAATTGTTATTCATAATAACATAGAACCCTAAATAAAACATACAAACCCCTAACAACAATTTTGATCCAATCAAAATCATATAAACCCTAACATGTAATTTTGATCCAATCAAAACAATAATCCAATTCATTCAAAATACAAGTGGCTCTGATACCACTGTTGGGAATTAATCGCCAAAATAAATACGCAGCGGAAAGAAAAACGGATTAATCCCCACCAAGGACCCATGTACATTGCATTGAATTGGAAGGAGGGTTAAAGAATTACCTTAATTCTTTGTAGGTTTTGAATCAATTAGGAACCAAAGTAGCTTCCCTCTACGGTTGATCCACACGGAGCAATTCATTCACCGCGTGCTAGCGCCGGGATTGAAGAACGATTTCTTCGAATGGAAAAACCAAAGTTTCGAAAACCTTGGGTGAAGGAGAAGGGTGAAGTCGGCTGCTAGGGGATGGGATTTTAGGTTATAAAACTTCCTTTTATATCCATTAAACTCAATTATAATTATAACTTAATACCCTTATTAGTTATAATTATAAATTAACCCACACAACTTAATATTAATTCTCAATTAATATTAAATCAATTCCATTCTCCATCATACACATATGTATATTGATATTATAATTAATTATATCTCTATATAATTAAATTATAATATGTAGCATACTTTATGCAATATTAATCATATTAATATTTTTATATACATATATATATATAAATATATATATCATTATATATATATTTATTCTCTTTCTCATTCATAAATTATTATCCAATAATAATTTATACCCGAAAAGATGAACTTCATTTTGCTCTTTGTGTGTGACCCCATAGGTTCATATTAATTGGCAATAAGGAAATTACCATAATGTCCTTATAGGTCACAAGCGGACTCTAGCAAGCCATTACGACTACCCAATTAACATGATTGGAATGATCCAATACCTATTTATAGAATGTCATATTCCCTTTTGTCTCTTTGATATCATGATTAATCATAAGACATGGTACACTTGTCAATCTTATATAATTAATCATATGCTTTCTCGATCTCAAAGTAAACTGTTTAGACAAATCAATTGATACTCTATCAATTATTTGAGCACGGCCATGCATTTAATAGTCTTACTTATCGAGGGGCCCAGTGATATCGCTCTCTTGATAGAGAGGGACAAAATCCCATATCTGTCACTCACATCCCAAAGCATGAGTCATATTGTACCCAATCACAGCCTTTATAACTACTCTGTTACAAGCAGCGTTTGACTACGTCAAAGCACAACATGAGTTCATCCCGGAATCAATGGTGACCTCAGGTCAAAGGAATCAGCTAATGACACTACTATAATCAAGATCAGTTGTGACACATGACCATGAACTTGATCTCATAGTGGGTCTCCAGTAACATGTTCTCTAACATATTACCCGTGAGTATAATCTGTATCTGTATACACTATATTCATCTTATGGATATCCATTATCACTCACACTAGTCTTAGTTTGTTATTATTCCCATAATAACAATCGACTAGGGATATTTAGAATAACACGATTTATTCATGGATACTTATCATAAATGCTAACATACAAACATAAATGATAATATTAATCTACACTAGATTAATCTTAGAAGTCAAATTACATAATCCAATATTGGCCTTAGGGCACAATCTCCAACACCATTTTCTTTCCCTCTCCAAAGCCTCGTTGCCGACGATGGCAATCTCCGTCGAACAATGTTCTCTCTCCTCTCTCGTACTCTAATCCCCGAATCCAACTTCGACTCCATTGTTAATTCCTTTTTCTCTCAAGCAAAATCGGTAGCTTCTGATCAATCTTGCAACTCCGGCTCTTATTTTATCCCCCTTTCCTTGTCAATTAGGGTTATTTGGATTCAGAATTATAATCTTGAAGCTGAGCTTGCTTGGAAGCGGCTGCTGCCTCCCGAAGTCGGCGGCGGGATTTCCGCTAATCTGCCTGCGACGGAGAAATCGGTGAGAGAGCTGGAAACGGTGGTTTACAGCAGCTCCGACGATGTTGGGGATGGTTGTTCCTCGTTTTCTTCGGAATGTCGGATTTGTTTGGAGGAATTTAAGGATGGAGGGGAGGTTACGAGGATGCCTTGCTTCCATTTATGTCATGGAGATTGTATTGTTAAGTGGCTCAAGAACAGTCACTTGTGTCCTTCTTGCCGGTTTCCGTTACCGGTTTGCGGGGTGGTGGAAGGGGCTTTTCCGTTCTATAGACGGAAGCATTGTTGGAAGCGGCTCGTGCCGGCAGTTGGTGGTAAGATGAGGAGAACAGTTCGTATATCTACTAGGTACCAGGCTTATTGATTAATCTCATACACCTTATGATAATCCATGTAATTATCTCTAATCAATTAGAAGTTCTTGTTTTAGAGTAGATGGAAAATTGAATTAATGGGATATGTATTCTTAGTTCTCTTATCATTGAGCAATTACTTTTAAACAAGTTTGTTTTGATGACAAATATATGAGTTCATAAAAGGGAATAAATATCCTCATGAAATTCCTGATGTTTTCCTATTATTATTACTATTATATGTTGTTGTAATCTATAGAAAAAGTTTTAAATTTCACCGAAAAATTTATCAGTGGGGAGATAAATCTGCCTCTTTGTAAGAACAAAGGGCAACTACGATTATGTTGGGGAGTATAAGGAGAAAAATTAACAAAAACTAATAGGGAGACTGGAGGAAAACCTAATTAAAATAGTCTTTCTATATATAAAAACATAGAAACATAGTTCCATTCTTAAATCGGATATTGACTTCATATCAAAAAAATAAAAAGTAAAGAATAAAAAGGCAAAATTGCGATTAGCTCCTTAATCAAGTTTATGAACACATTGAGTACCTGATCTTTTCATTTCAATATTATTAATCCCAAACTTAACATATCTTTTACGTATGTGTAATATGGTTTTTCTGTAACGGAACTGTGAAATAAACATTTCCAAATGATTTAAAATTACGTGGTTTTATCGTTTGAACTGTAAAATGGATATTTCCAGGAAATATTTTTTTATCCATACAATTTTCTAAAATTGTATGAGGTACTAAAATATTATTAGTTATGTCATTTAATAGTACTTGTCATATTTACATAAAATAAAATCGAGTTTAGAACTAATAATTTAAAAAAAAAAATTAAGTACTTAATGTATTCAAAAATTGATTAAAGAACCAATTACAGTTTTGATAAAAAATCAAGGAAATCAGAATATGTTTTCCCAATAAAAAATAAATTCATAAATAAGAATTGACTACTTATATAGGTAACATCACGTGTCTTGTGTAAATATTTCCATTACAAAGAATTCTTATTTTGTCTAATACTATATATAATTCACATGTTATATATGTTTTTTCTTTAATCTTTTATGTTATATATATGTTACTATAACAATGTATTAATGAAGAAAGTTTAACAACATATGGAATCCAACCATGATAAAATTTTACAGATTATGTCATCTCAAGAGCAACTTCATAATAATTATTATTGGACAATAAAAGAATAGGTATTTAATTTTTTTTAAAATACTTAACCGTTTACAAGCGTAAATTTAGACCTTAATTTACTCATTAGTCCAGTAGCCTATCGTAATAAATGTCAATATAGCCATCAGGATATAGTCTAATTACTACACCCATAAGAGGTGGGTGAAGAAATTTGGATTCCAAACCAAATTCCCCCTAAAAGTTTTCTAAGAAAAAGTTAAATACTCCCTCCTTTTTTATTACATAATGTTTAAGGTTATTTATTAAGACTAATAAAATATTAATTATATTACTAAAATTACTAGTTTACCCTTAATACTTATCTCATAAAACTCTATTTTTCATGCAAAAATTTTCTTTTTTTTTTTAATTATCAAAGCTTAATGTAGTGATTTTTGCATTAAATAATGAACACCTTTCATGATTTAAATAAGGGCAAATATGAGAAAACATGCTAAATAATGCATTGATAATGTAAAGTGTCAAATAAAAAAAAAAAAACCTAAAGCATCGTATAATAAAAAACGAAAGGAATAGTATTTACCCCTTAAATTTTCGTGCGATGAACAATGCCCCTTAAGTTCTCCTGAAAGTTAAATAGTCAATAAATAATAGACCGTTAGAATAAGTTAAATTGGTCCTCTACCGAAAAAATAGAGAGATTTTTAAGCCTTTTGCAATAATAAGGGTTGTATTGCTCCCAGCACTAAAGTTTAAAATTTAAAATGATAAACCCTGAAAATATAAATGTTAATAAGTGTCATTAGCCGAATGATAGGGCTTATTGGCTACACAGCCTAATAAAAAAGGTAGTCCAATTAGATGAACTTGTATACATGAAGATCTACACTCTTACTCTATATATATATATTGATATATACTAAAACTGGAGTACTCTATGATTGACTTGGCAGTTTCTCCTCTTTTGAGTTATTCTTAATTATTAGTATTTCCTTAATTCTCTTTTAATTAAAAGTTAAAAGCTCTTAAAACTACTTCCTCTCCCCTAAAACTACTTCCTGCCCCCCGTCACACTTATCTTCCTAAAATGAAATTGATACCTACTTCGATTTAAATTCAAGTAGCTCTTTGTTTTCTCGCATATCAGCGTCTTTTAGGGTATTTTTGTTATGTCTATCAATATTCCTATCATGCTTCCTCTTCGTTGTCCTCCTTCCTGCGAAATTTTATTGCATCTATGGTTAGAGAACAAGCAATAACGACTAATCTCTAAAATCTTTGTATATGCAGACTCTCTCACTCCACTGAAAATTCTCTTCTCCCCTCCATTGCACGTACGTCATCCTCTCTTCATCTCAAACCCTAGCTTATACTTTTGAAATCATTCATTGATTCATTTTTATCTCTACTAAATGTAGATCCTTTTTTAATTTCACGATTCCTTTTTTTCCTCAAAGTCTTTCTTCCCCCTCTCTTTGGAAACTATCACATCTTCCATAAGATTTCATCCTCCTTTGTTTCTGTGTGGCTTTCTAATTTCTATTATTCCTTAATTTTTCCTTCGTTATGATATCACATGAGATTGAAGAGGGCTTTCTTAATCCTTTCATTTCATCTGCTTCTTCTCCATTATTAATGGCTTCACTATCTTCTTTTTCTTCATCGCGTATGATACTGAACATGGATATTCATATGGTTCTCCGGTGCATCTGTCATGGTATTCGATTTCAAGTTCTATCCATAGTAATATGCTCCCTTCCTCCCTCATTGTTTATTGGATCAATCAATTAAAAGCTTTTGCAGACAGAGAAGATAGAACTTCAAACTACTGAAGTGGATGAAACTAAGGAATGTGACGTGTACAAGCAAATAGATGATTCATTGTTTAGTTTTGTGATTCCTTGTGTTTAGTTTTACTTCTTTGTTGGTGATTCCTTCAATTTTCATATTATTCATTTTTCGACCTTGCATCCAGCTGTATTTTTTGCTTTCTTTTCTATTGATTTTGTGAACAAATTTTGGGTTCTAATCAGTCCAATATGTATTTTATTGTTTTCTTTTCCATTAACTTTTTTCACTATTTATCAGGAAGTTTTCTTAATCTACTGATATTTTTTTAATATCTATGTTGATGTATTTCTTATTGTCATAGAGATTGTTTCTAAACCGATTCTATTTTCTAATTTATTTCCTCTTATTTATCAGTTCGGTGATGATTTTATTTTGCAATTGACATAGTTGATCATCATAGTTAGTAAAAACTCTGGATAAGAATTTAAGTTGGAAAAGCCTTCAACAACATTGCTGAAAGTCTCGAAGAAACTAAGAACGAAACTCTTGTCAACACAACGATGCAAATTTCAAAAATAAAAAAGCCATGGTTACCCTTTTTCTTTTACCTGATTTGCCTCCTATAATTTATAACCTAAATGGATGATTAATGAGCATGTTGTTTCTTACATTCATGAACTATTGTTGATGACTTTCTTTTGTTTTCTCTTCCACATTGCTACAATTTGCAAACTGGAAAGCGTTACTTGGCATCACACTGATCAACCTGATAATAATACTTGAAGGTATTGTCAAATGGATGCTTAAATATTTAACGTCATTGTTAATTATGTAATTAGTACAAAGGAACAACACTCTTTGATTTATGTTTTTGGAATTTTTAACTTTAAAGTGTCGGACAATTTGTTCATTTTCTTTGGTGAAATGATTGGTGTTTTTGTGTCTTAATTATCTCTATTTGTTTTTGTGCCTATACTCTATTATTATCAATTTATCGTTTATTGCTAATGAAATATTATACACATGAACCACAATCCTGTTCTGGTGAGTTTCGTTTCTCCAATTGTGGCTTTTCATTTATAATTTTGTTTTCGCTGTGGTTTTGGGATTTGTTATTTTGGGTTTCAGTTTTTGTGAGCTTTCGATCAAAACTAGGTAGTGTTATTTTGGGTTTCAGTTTTTGGTATCTTTTTTCTCTTGATATCTTTATTTATTCTTATTTGTTGAAGTAGTAGATAAGTGTTTTTGTATCACATTGAATATGATATCCTGTATAGTGGAGAAAGAAGATGTAGACATTTGGTTTTATTAAAGCACAACTAGCAGAGGTAATCATGTTGACGTAATATAAAGCAGTAGACACTGATTTAGAAATTTTTTTTATGACGCTTGATAGCTATTAGCAATTATGGTATATACTTGTTATATATAAATAAAACTTTATGATATTTTGATGAGTTAGTGTCAGATGAGAGTAATTAGAAACGGACAATTATATGTACAACTTTTGATATCTTTAAACTTTTGTGAAATGAGAAGTATTTCCTTCTGATAAGAGTATAAAAAAAAAGTAGCTTATAATGGTTGAAGCTATTGAATCTTCTCTAAACTGCAAATTCATATTATCATAGTACTTTATATATTGATATTTACTAACATTTATGTTGTTGTCTCTAAAGATGGATTTGGTGCATGTCCTTTTGGTGTATGAAATTACCTAAAAGGCTTTTAAGATTATTTTAGTTTGATTGTGCCCAACGTTCAACCTTTTATCATATATCAGCAAAGTTTCAGTGCTTAAACAGATGAACTACTTAGTTTATGGTATTGAAATTTAGAAACTTTCATCTATCAATAGGTGCCACTTGACAGATCATTTTCATTCACTCTAACTTTGTCATTGATTTTGTTTTCTACTTTACTTTGTTTATGTTAAGGTGCTGTTAAATTCAGAGCTTTAAGCTGGCTATAGAATCCACAAGTTGAAAAGTTATTGAATTTATGAGTTTTGTTTGTTAATTTTAATCTTGGCCTCCTACATGGCTATATGGGCAAAAATGTTTATCTTCCATTTTTCTTCCCCTTACATTTTCTCTAAACTTTCATGCATGTGCTACTTAGCTGATATATTTCAAGATCGATGCATCGTCATAGTTTGCAGATATAACCAACAGTTAGGCTTTTTTCTTGCTTGACTGTAGTTTCTTTACTATACTATCTTATTCTTTTATAGATATTTTCTTTTTGACAATCTTTTGCATGTCGACCTGTTTGTTACTTTTAGTAGTCTGTTGTTCTTATTTCTTCCGTTAATTTTTTTCTTTCTAAAATTTTTCACAGTTCTTATTAGTTAAAGAAAGTAGGTCTTCTTTTGTGGACAATTCCACAGGTGATCCCTGCTATCTTTTTTGTTTCTTTCCCTTATAATTAACTTCATGTTTAGATCTGGTGTTGGGACTATCATTTTTTATTTTATTTGGTTTCCTATGGGTTGGTCTTTTGTTGATTCACAAAATGCTCTTAATTAGATTTATGGTTTCCTCTTATTTTGTCTAGGTTTCTACAATTTCTATACTTGTATTCATAGTTAAATATTTTAATAAATTGATTGATGAACTGAAGAACATTTTTTACTTTTTTTGTATAGATTTGTTAGATATTTTTGTATTTTTCTCAGCTTTTAACGAGGTATTAGGTCTTATATTAGCAATGGATTATAATTTTCGTATTTTTTTCAGATTTATAATCATTCTTTTGAATCGATAACTCTGTTAAAAAACACTATGGTTGCTTGAGGTGCTTTTCAAGTTCACATAACTACATAACTACATAGCGTATTACTGACATTTATTTACTCATTTAATTAAGTAGCTTTTAGAAAAGGTATAAGAATCCTTATTAAAGAGACATACCCATGATTTGGATTCTGCCGCCATTACACAATCCAGTAATATGCATTTTAGCTCTACATATTCGTATGCAAGAGGTATGGCTTAAATGTAGTCTTACTTTTTTGTTTTCCTCTTTGAATTGATGGGAAAAGTATACCGACCACAACGGCAATAACAGATATGGAATAAATCTTTGTTGTGATTCTTTTTCCTGAATCTTATGAATCTTTGAGGAAACTAAAAATTAAAGCAACACCAAGCAACAAAAATGGAGCAATGTACAACAAAACAAACACGTAAGATTTTTACGTGGAAAACCCTCTCAAAAGAGAAGTAAATACCACGGGACCCTTAGGCCGCTTAATCTTCCACTATCAACCAATAATAGGTAATTACAACAAATCTTCCCTAGATGAACTAGAGATATACACCATAAACATCATATTCTTAGAATGAATTATCAAGAAACATGGAATCAAAACAAAAGTGGGAGAAAATGTTGGGATTCGTCATCAGAAAAATAACATGACGGAGCGGAAAATACACCATTTAAAATTTCGTAGAATCCACCTATCATGTCCAATTACCATTGATTAGAATAAATACAATTTGAATCAAGAGATATTAAATCACCGGATTCGTCTCTTCTAGAGACTACTGTAGAATCATTTCTTGAAACTGCGATCTCCAAAGTCCCGTGCACAACCAACTATCGAGCGAGAACCGGTGCTAGTCGAAGAAACGGAAGGAATGGAGAATTAATTGCTGTAAATTGTGGCTGTTTTTGGGGTTGAAATTTCTAGCAATTAATTTAGGTTTAGGATAAGGTTTTCTTCCTTAAATGTGCCCTTATATAGACACCTTATCTAATTGGGTTTTAATTAGGTTAATTAAACCTAATCCCACTAGGATTATAATTACATAAATAAACTTTAATTAAAAGTATATATTATGTAATTTAATTCCATTTGGCTAAATTTAATTACCTCTAAATAAAATTAAATCACACTTAAGTAAATAGAATACATGTATTTAATTTTCCTACTTAGGAAAGTTATTTAATTAATTGTTTACTTTATGTAATTCAATTAATTAATTACATTATGTAAACTTATTAATTAAATTAAATCAACCCAATGTTAATTAAATACCTTGACATCGAATGTCGACTAATTAATTAACGCATTCCTTTCAATGTACATTACACGCACAATTTCTATAAGTTCCTGCTCAATTAATCTATGTGTACGATCCTATGGGTTTGTCTTTATGTTGGCAGTAGGCCCAAGACCCATAGACTGTAAGTGGGTTCTAGCAAACCATTACAGCTCCCAATTAAGACAGAGATGCAGCAGTCTATTGAAGACACTGACCCAGTAGTAATCTCACAGTGTCCTTTGCCAAACGATATCGATATGAATAAATAAAAGGCATGGTGTGAGCGGATGACCTAAAAAGTGGAACGCGGTGAAGCGAACCGAGAATGAACGGGGTTTTGGTTGAAGTTTAATAAATAAGGGTTTGTCTATCTTACTTTAGGAAAACTATGACCTTGGAAATTCCTTGCTTTAGGTTTGTGTTTCTTGCTTTTGGAAATTCCTTTTGTAGACGACATTTTCCCATTTTATTGCTTAAAGACCTCAAAACCTAAATCTCAAGATCAGTGACAGAGTCGCCGCTTGGATCAGCTCATCCAAAAAATTCCGATACAGCTCCCTACCGAGCGTACACTGTCGTACCTAATCCAGAGATTTATGGTTCGGGTAACTTATCTATTCAACCTCGAGCTTGTATTCATTTTATAGTTTATATTACCATATTTCATTCACTTTATTATCTTTCTCAACTCAATTTCGTTTAATTATCAGCCGATGCTCATACAGATGACATAAATAAATTGCAGAAAAGTAAACCATGCATCCGAATTATACAAAAATAATAAAGGCCGCTTATACAACCAAATGGAATAAAAAAGGGAAAACTCTCGTCCTCACATTACAAGCGCCTAGAATACACGGGTATCTAAAAATTTACAATCACCTAAAATACACGAATTAATCTATTAACTACATCTAAAATAATAAAAAGGAAAGTAAATGCTGCAAAATAAGCAGTTAGCACAATTATCACACAAACACAAATAGGACTCACATAGGACAGAATTAGGCTTTTTAGGAGCGGGGGCATGCATTTAGGGGTTAGCCGGGTCGACTCGATCAGTTAACCCGACTGGACCTGGAAAACGGTTTTGAGATGTCATGTAGGTTTTTGTGCTGGAAAACCCATTTGGTTTCGTTTTATGCAAATTTCTATATTTTAGCCGGTCTGTTATCTCGAACCTCAGGGTTCTGTTCGTGTGAGTTTTCCTAATTTCAACAACCATCTAGAGTCTGAAAGCGGTAAACACACCAAAAACGATTTGATGCTGAAGACAGCATTGCGCGACGATGTCCGTGTGGGTCGTCCCGGGATTCTGCCTCCTTCCGGGTGATGGGGATTAATCGCACAAAACAAAATACGCAGCGGAAATAAAACGGATTAATCCCCGCCACGGATCCATGTATATTGCATTGAATCGGAAAGAGGGTTAAAGAATTACCTCAATTCTTTGTAGGTTTTGAATCAAAGGAACCAAATTAGCTTCCCTCTACGGTTGATCCACACGGAGCAATTGATTCACCGCGTGCTAGCGCCGGGATTGAAGAACGATTCTTCGAACGAGAGAGAGAGACCGAAAAATCAAATTTTTCTTGGTGTTTAGATGGAGAAAAACGGGCTGCCACACTCCTTTCTTGTGTCTGCCGAATTCCTCTTGTTGTGTGGCTGAAAACTAATTTTATTTTTTTTTTAGGTTTAGGTTATATTTCCATTTATATAACCATTAACTTAATTATAATTATAACCTAATACACCTATTAGTTATAATAATAAATTAACCCACACAACTTAATATTAATTCTCAATTAATATTAAATCAACTCCATTTTCCATCATACATATATGTATATTTAATATTATAATTAATTATATCCCTATATAATTGAATTATAATATGTAGCATACTTTATGCAATATTAATCATATTAATATTTATATACATATATAAATATATATCACTATATATATTTATTCTCTTTCTCATTCATAAATTATTATCCAATAATAATTTATACCCGTTAAGATGAACTTCATTTTGCTCTTGTGTGTGACCCCATAGGATCATATTAATTGGCAATAAGGAAATTACAATAATGTCCTTATAGGTCACAAGCGGACTCTAGCAAGCCATTACGACTACCCAATTAATATGATTGGAATGATCCAATACCTATTTATAGAATGTCATATTCCCTTTTGTCTCTTTGATATCATGATTAATCATAAGACATGGTACACTTGTCAATCTTATATAATTAATCATATGCTTTCTCGATCTCAAAGTAAACTGTTCAGACAAATCAATTGATACTCTTATCAATTATTTGAGCACGGCCATGCATTTAACAGTCTTACTTATCGAGGGGCCCAGTGATATCGCTCTCTTGTTAGAGAGGGACAAAATCCTATATCTGTCACTCACATCCCTAAGCATGAGTCATATTGTACCCAACCACAGCCTTTATAACTACTCTGTTACAAGCAGCGTTTGACTGCGTCAAAGCACAACATGAATTCATCCCGGAATCCATGGTGACCTCAGGTCAAAGGAATCAGCTGATGACACTACTATAATCAAGATCAGTTGTGACACGTGACCATGAACTTGATCTTATAGTGGGTCTCCAGCAACATGTTCTCTAACACATTGCCCGTGAGTATAATCTGTATCTGTATACACTATATTCATCTTATGAATATCCATTATCACTCACACTAGTCTTAGTTTGTTATTATTCCCATAATAACAATCGACTAGGGAAATTTAGAATTACACAATTAATTCATGGATACATTATCATAAATACTAACATACAAATATATATGATAAAATAAGTCTTTATTAATGACTTAAGAAGATTGTTTACATAATCCAACATTGGCTTAGGGCACAATCTCTAACAATCTCCCACTTGCCCTAAGTCCAATCTTCAAATGTATCTAATACCCATGGACCTAGCATGACCATCATGTACAGCTTGTGAAAGAGCTTTTGTTAGTGGATCGGCAACATTGTCTTCAGACGCAACTTTGCATATCTTCACATCTCCTCTTGAGATGACTTCTCTTATGTAGTGAAAACGCCGAAGTATATGTTTGGATTTCTGTGACACACTAGGTTCCTTAGCAAGTGATATTGCCCCATTGTTGTCACACAAGAGGCTCACAGGATGCACTATGCTAGGAACGACACCAAGTTCTTCGATGAACTTCTTGATCCAAACAGCCTCTTGGGCTGCATCTGATGCAGCAATATACTCGGCTTCTGTTGTAGATGCAGCTATCGTGCTTTGCTTAGAACTCTTCCAACTTATCGCACCTCCATTCAGAATGAACACATACCCAGACTGTGACTGCATCTGATCTTGATCAGTTTGGAAACTTGCATCCGTGTAACCATTTACAACAAGATCTTCGTCCGAGCCTCCATATATCAAGAATGTATCTTTAGTTCTTCTCAAGTACTTAAGAATACTCTTGACAGCAGTCCAGTGACTAACACCTGGATCAGACTGATATCTACTTGTCATGCTCAAAGCAAAAGAGACATCTGGCCGAGTACATACCATGGCATACATGATAGATCCTATAGCTGACGCATAAGGAATCTTATCCATGCGTTGACGTTCTTCAACTGTCACAGGACATTGCTTACGACTAAGCTTTATCCCTTGCCCAATAGGAACATTTCCTTTCTTTGATTGATCCATACTGAACCTTTTCAGTATTTTGTCAATGTATGTACTCTGCCTCAAACCTATCAATCTCTTAGATCTATCTATATAGATCTTTATTCCAAGAATGTAGGCTGCCTCACCCAAGTCTTTCATAGAAAAACACTTTCCTAGCCAAGATTTTACTTCTTGCAAGGTAGGAATGTGATTTCCTATTAACAATATGTCATCGACATATAGAACTAGGAAAACTATATTACTCCCACTGAACTTCTTGTACACACAAGGCTCATCTTCGTTTTTGATGAAGCCAAACTTTTTGACTGATTCATCAAAACAATGATTCCAACTTCTTGACGCTTGCTTCAAACCATAAATGGCCTTTTGAAGCTTGCATACTTTATCAGGATTCTTTGGATCGACAAAACCTTCAGGCTGTGTCATGTACACATCCTCAACAAGGTTTCCATTCAGGAAAGCTGTTTTGACATCCATTTGCCATATTTCGTAGTCATAATATGCTGCTATGGCAACAAGAATTCTGATGGACTTGATCATAGCTACTGGCGAAAAGGTTTCGTCATAGTCTATACCATGAACTTGTCGGTAACCCTTTGCCACTAACCTTGCTTTATAAGTCTGAATATTCCCATCCATGTCCGTTTTCAACTTGAAAACCCATTTGTGCCCTATTGCTTTAGCACCCTTTGGGAGATCAACCAAAATCCATACTTTGTTGTCGTCCATGGATTGAATCTCTGACTTCATAGCATCAAGCCATTTTTCAGATTCTGAATTAGAGACAGCTTCCATGTACGTGGAAGGTTCATTCTCTTCTAACAGAATCAGATCATTTTCGTTCGTGACGAGAAATCCATATCTCTCGGGCTCATGACGAACTCTACTTGATCTACGTTGGACTTGTGTTGCTGGTTCTGACTCAACAACTTCTTGTGAATCAGGTTGTTGTTCCATTTGAAAACCATTTTCATTTTGGTTATCCAGATTTTCTTGCAGGTGTACTTTACTCCCACTGATTCCTTTGGAAATAAACTCTTTTTCCAGGAATATACCATTCCTAGCAACAAACACTTTGTTTTCACTAGGACTGTAAAAGAAATAACCTTTAGTTTCTTTTGGATAACCTACAAAGTTGCATTTCACAGATTTTGGTGTTAACTTATCTGAAATCAAGTATTTCACATAAGCTTCGCATCCCCAAATCTTGAGAAAAGACAAATTTGGTCTCTTACCAACCCATATCTCATATGGTGTCTTTTCAACTGCCTTTGATGGAACTCGGTTCAGTGTGAATACCGCTGTTTCAAGTGCATATCCCCAAAAGGATAGAGGAAGACTTGTTTGACTCATCATCGACCGAACCATATCCAATAAGGTACGGTTCCTCCTCTCAGACACACCATTCCACTGTGGTGTACCAGGAGGAGTTAGTTGTGAGACAATCCCACAATTTCTAAGATGATCGCCAAAGTCTTGGCTCAAATATTCACCACCTCGATCAGATCTAAGTGCTTTAATTGTCTTGCCAAGTTGGTTTTGTACTTCATTTTGGAAGGCTTTGAACATTTCAAAGGATTCCGACTTATGCTTCATTAGATATAGATAACCATATCTACTGAAATCATCAATGAACGTAATGAAGTATTGAAAACCACCTCTAGCAGTTGTGCTCATAGGCCCACATACATCTGTATGTATGAGTTCTAATAAGTCACTAGCCCTTTCACTGTGACCAGTAAAGGGACTCTTGGTCATCTTACCCATTAAACAAGACTCGCAAGTGTCATATGTTTCAAAAACATCTAGACCCAAAATTCCATCTTTATGGAGTTTTGAAATGCGTTTCTCATTAATGTGTCCTAGACGACAGTGCCAGAGATAAGTAGGATTCACAACATTCATTCTTATCCTTTTGGTATTTATGTTATATACATGCTCATTATAACCTTCACTAAGGTTCAACAAATAAAGACCATCATGTAAATCCGCATTTGCATAAAACAAGTCTTTATTGAAAAGCAATAAGTGATTATTCTCAATAACACATTTAAATCCTTCCTTGTCCAAACATGAAATAGAAATGATGTTCCTAGACAAATTAGGAACAAAATAACAATTATTCAAAGAAAGAACAAGTCCACTTGGCAACTTGAGCTCGTAGCGACCGACTTCATAAGCAGCAACTCTAGCTCCATTCGCCACATGGAATTCTACCTCGCCCTTCTTGAGCTTTCTACTTCCTTTAAGCCCCTGCACATTCATACAAATGTGAGAACCACAACCGGTATCTAATACCCACGAAGTAGAAACAGAAGTAGAATGAAATATTTCAATAACATAAATACCTTGATTAGCGGTCTCACCGCCTCTCTTCTTCCTCAAGTCCTCCAAATAAAGCTTGCAATTTCTGCGCCAATGACCAGGCTGATTGTAGAAATGGCATGTGCCTTCCTTTGGAGGCTTTGCCTTGGTAACAACTTTGGGCTTCTTTGCATCCTTCCCAAACTCTTTGGGTTTGTTTGCTTTACCCTTCTTCTTCTGGATCCTACCCTTTTGCACCATATGGATCCCTTTGGAGCTTGGCTTCTCTTTTATCGTTACTTCAGCGTTTTTCAGCATCCCATGCAGTTCGCTGACCGTTTTGTCCATATCATTCATGTGATAATTCATGACAAAATGGGAGTAACTCTCGGGAAGAGAATTAAGGATCAAATCCGTTGCCAACTCAGGTCTGAGTGGCGAACCAAGCCTCTCCAACTGATCAATGTACCCTTTCATCTTCAGAACATGGGCACTAACCGAACTCCCTTCGGTCATCTTGCACCCAACCAAAGATCTCAAGGTCTCATACCTTTCCCTTCTCGCTTGCTTTTGGAACATTTCCTTAAGCTCTTGAGACATCTCATATGCCTCAAATGTTTCCAGATCCTTCTGAAGTTCCGGAATCATTGATGCGAGCATCAGGCATTGTACATCAATCTGATCATTTTGATGCTTGTGAAAAGCATCCCTTTCAGCTCTTGAAGCTGTGGTGGGTGGAGGGTTAGCGGGCAAAGGCCCATCCAGAACATACAGCTTTCGCTCTTGCTTGAGAACAATTCTCAAGTTGCGATACCAATCTAGGTAATTGGTTCCGTTCAGTTTATCCTTCTCAAGGATAGATCGAATAGAACCGGGATTGCTTGTGTTGGCCATTTATCTACAACAGAAAATATATGCAAAGTTAATTACATAAGAGAATTAAACTCCCACTAAAATTATAAAACCCTTTAAAATATTTAAGTGGGTAAAAGACCCAAAATCCATACTTAACCATAGCACTGCTTTGGCATGTCCCTATGATTAAATATAATTTCGGTAGACATCACCATGTCAATTATATCATTATGTAACTCTTTTAATTTATGAGATGCATGATATCATATATCATATTTAATTTGCATGTTACTCATCTCATCTTTGCCTCGGGTTCAAAACACCATTTTGATTAACCCTTTGTTAAACCAATTACAACACAATGAGAATCACCATTTCTCATATTATCGCTTCGCTAAGGTCACAACATGCGTACCCGCTTTGGCGTGGCTACCATGATGCGAACATAGTACTTGACTAGTGTTATATGTAATTGGGTGGCAAAAATATAAACTTCATAAGTTTATTTAGGGTTTATTAATTCCTGTGATTAAAATGTATCTCATACAATACATGGCATTAACATTAATCTTTCTAAGTTAATATTAATTCTAGCATGGCATCAAATGTCATACATTCATCTAGCATGCATATATCATACTTAGCATGGCATCACATGGCATCAAAATATAAAACATGCAATAGACTCGAAAGACCGTGTTATGGTATGGTTTAAATCTACATTGATTTTCATAGGCCAATATGAAAATCAACAAGGTCATATCCTAGGTGGTAGCATCCATCACATGGTCATTGCACCGCCTCTTGGATCCGCCTCCACGTCTTTGCTTCTAAGCACCATCTCATGGATTTATATTTTACAAAAAATTGCAACCTATACAATTTTTCTAGTAAAATAAATTTTACATATCATAAATTGCATCCTATACAATTTATCTAGTAAAATTAAAAATTACATAAATACAAACGACTCGCAGGTCGTATTTATATAATACCATAATAAATAAAATAAAGCATCCACGGGTCCAAAACCATACCATAACACCATGCATAAAATTATCAACAATAATTTTATATCTAAAATATTTAGGGTTCAAAGTGATAAAATACAATCACATTGTATTTAGAATTAATTAATTTGGAAAAGAAAATTTGTAAATTTGCAGAAACAATTTTCCACACTTAAAACGAAAAAGGGGTTAAAACTGTCGGACAGCAGGCTCGTCGGGCCGCGCACTACAGTATCCAATACTGCGCGCAGCCCATGCTGCGTAAGCAGCATGCTGCTTACGCAGCATGTGCAATTGCAAATTGCAATTGCAAACTTCAATTGCAAATTGCAATTGCAATTTGCTGGCCAAAAAAAAAAAAAAATATTCTGGGCATTATGCCCAGAATACGAACAGTAACATCTTCCTTTTTTTTTTTTTTTTAATTAAATTGAATTGAAACAATTTCAATAAAAACCCATGAATCAAATTCATGATTCCAAAACCCCTTAAACATTCCAAATCATTAACATAAAATCATTCACAATGATTAATCAATAAAATCAAATTTTATTTTGTTATTCACAATAACATAGAACCCTAAATAAAACATACAAACTCCTAACAACAATTTTGATCCAATCAAAATTATACAAACCCTAACATGCAATTTTGATCCAATCAAAACATAAATCCAATTCAATCAAAATACAAGTGGCTCTGATACCACTGATGGGGATTAATCGCACAAAACAAAATACGCAGCGGAAATAAAACGGATTAATCCCCGCCACGGATCCATGTATATTGCATTGAATCGGAAAGAGGGTTAAAGAATTACCTCAATTCTTTGTAGGTTTTGAATCAAAGGAACCAAATTAGCTTCCCTCTACGGTTGATCCACACGGAGCAATTGATTCACCGCGTGCTAGCGCCGGGATTGAAGAACGATTCTTCGAACGAGAGAGAGAGGCCGAAAAATCAAATTTTTCTTGGTGTTTAGATGGAGAAAAACGGGCTGCCACACTCCTTTCTTGTGTCTGCCGAATTCCTCTTGTTGTGTGGCTGAAAACTAATTTTTTTTTTTTTTTTAGGTTTAGGTTATATTTCCATTTATATAACCATTAACTTAATTATAATTATAACCTAATACACCTATTAGTTATAATTATAAATTAACCCACACAACTTAATATTAATTCTCAATTAATATTAAATCAACTCCATTTTCCATCATACATATATGTATATTTAATATTATAATTAATTATATCCCTATATAATTGAATTATAATATGTAGCATACTTTATGCAATATTAATCATATTAATATTTATATACATATATAAATATATATCACTATATATATTTATTCTCTTTCTCATTCATAAATTATTATCCAATAAGAATTTATACCCGTTAAGATGAACTTCATTTTGCTCTTGTGTGTGACCCCATAGGATCATATTAATTGGCAATAAGGAAATTACAATAATGTCCTTATAGGTCACAAGCGGACTCTAGCAAGCCATTACGACTACCCAATTAATATGATTGGAATGATCCAATACCTATTTATAGAATGTCATATTCCCTTTTGTCTCTTTGATATCATGATTAATCATAAGACATGGTACACTTGTCAATCTTATATAATTAATCATATGCTTTCTCGATCTCAAAGTAAACTGTTCAGACAAATCAATTGATACTCTTATCAATTATTTGAGCATGGCCATGCATTTAACAGTCTTACTTATCGAGGGGCCCAGTGATATCGCTCTCTTATTAGAGAGGGACAAAATCCCATATCTGTCACTCACATCCCTAAGCATGAGTCATATTGTACCCAACCACAGCCTTTATAACTACTCTGTTACAAGCAGCGTTTGACTGCGTCAAAGCACAACATGAATTCATCCCGGAATCCATGGTGACCTCAGGTCAAAGGAATCTGCTGATGACACTACTATAATCAAGATCAGTTGTGACACGTGACCATGAACTTGATCTTATAGTGGGTCTCCAGCAACATGTTCTCTAACACATTGCCCGTGAGTATAATCTGTATCTGTATACACTATATTCATCTTATGAATATCCATTATCACTCACACTAGTCTTAGTTTGTTATTATTCCCATAATAACAATCGACTAGGGAAATTTAGAATTACACAATTAATTCATGGATACATTATCATAAATACTAACATACAAATATATATGATAAAATAAGTCTTTATTAATGACTTAAGAAGATTGTTTACATAATCCAACATTGGCTTAGGGCACAATCTCTAACACCGGGAACTACAGCAGCGCGGCTATGGTTAGAGCAGTGCTGCTCAAGTTAAAGCCGTGCGGCTATAACATCCACAGCCGTGCGGCTGTACCATCCAGAATCCGAAATCGGTTTTCTCGTTTTTTCAAAAATCGTTGTTTTGCTTGTTTTTTATGTTTCCTAAGGATTTTCGTAGGGTTCGCTAATGCTGGACGACGGATCCGATTTGGATCAAATAACCGTGAACTCCAGAAAGCAAAATCCAGACACCCACACACATAGAAATCCAAAAACCTCAGTTTGATAATGCACCCATGTATTTGGGTCGAAATATATCTTAAAAGGATTATCAAAATGGAAAACGAACTGCTTTCGGTCAATTCGAGGGCTTTTTCACGTTTCTTCCCTGGAGGAACACAGTCGTGCAGCTGTACTGTTACTACCGCACAGCTTTGTTCCAAGAGACTATAGCCACACGGCTGTGTTCTAAGAAAACATAGCTGTACGGCTATGTCCGGGCAGCCGATTTTCTGGAAATTGACGAAACAGAGGAAAAAATGCATAAAAACACAATGAACACAAGTTTAAGGCCTCTCAGAGTTTATCTTGTTGTTGTTCCAGTGTATTGGACAATCAGAAACGAATTAAAGATCCAGAATGTGCCTTGAATCTGTAAACTTACCAAAATTCCAAAAATGAATCCGGAATCAATTCGAAACGAATCCGAAAATGTGTCCGGACGAATGAGAAATGGTCCAGAATTCTCACTTGGTCTCTTTGGGTGTGTTTTTGGTCTTTGTTTTTCTCCTTCTCTTTATTTCCTTTCTCTCTTTTTGTTTTTCTTTCTCTGTCTCTTTTCTTCTCAATTCTAATTTTTTCCTCCCCTTCCTTTTGATTCGAATTTTTCTTTTTATATCCTTCTCTCTTTTGGTCACTTCACGCATTAATTGGCCCCAACAAAAAATCCGGCCACAGCCCAGCTGAAATCCTTCATTTCAGCCAAGTTGATATGCTTTCTGCAGAGCAACTTGGCTGCCCATCAGAGCCACACGGCTCTAAGTGTTAGAGCCGTGAGGCTCTGGATTTACAGCCATAATACTCTAGATAGAGCCAGGGCAGACTCCCCTAATTCCTACACTCACCTCTAAACCCTGTAATCACTCGAGGGACCTTTCTCGGGGTTTCGGATTATGGGCAGTTTGGTTTTTGGAGCATTCCAGGCATTCCAGGCGATATCCTATTCATTCCCAATTTTGACTGCTGAACAGGTAATAAAGGACTCTCATCACGGAGGTCGGGAAAACCTGTGCTCATACATGTTATCCGTCATCCTTTTCTGTTGTTTATTATATTTCTTAATCTTGGGTTGACTGATTAATCAAATAAGTAACCAACTTATTTGGGTATGGCCATACACTTATCAGTCCCACTCATCAAGTGGCCAGTGATATCATTTCGGTGTTACCCGAGTGGCGATTCCATCACTTCATCATCAATATCAATATGTTCACCTATCCACCCAATCATACCCATATTTAGCATCCTTTTACAAACCTGTTAGGCATATGTCAAAGTAAATCGGATTCCATATTGATACTATAATGAAATCTGGTCTGAGGACAAAAGAGACCTACTCAAGAAAGACCTATGACGCAACAACCATGTGGCTTTCTTGTGCGGACCGATCCAGTCCCATGTCAACGACATGTACTTATATTCATGACTGACTATACAAGTACTATGGCTAGCTAAGAATTGCCATACATTCATCGAATATACAAGTCTATGGTTCTATTTGTTACCACGATTAGAATAGACCTGGGATAGGTTTTATGATTATCAATCAATGAATACTCTACTCATATTAGAGCACAAGATATAAATGAAATAGATTAATTGCCTTTCTTAATGTGACACAAATAATGTATTCATACAATGAGTCTTAATGTTTAATACGAAATACAAGAATCCAATGCCCTAAGAACTAAGGCACACCAACAGAAAAAGCCAAGAACAAACCAAACACACATAATCTGTCTTTGGACAAAAATGTCCTCCTAACCTGTAATGATGATCTTCACCATTCAGATTAAAGAAACAGATGTTAGGAACACTCTGCTCAAATTTCACGGTGATCCAATGGTCGAAACTCTGACAAACGCCAAAAACGTACAGCTGGTGATGGAGAAGAAAAACGGTTTCAAACTCTTTTTTCTCTTCTTTCTTCTTTTGGTTTCTTTTCTGCCTCTCTTTTTCTCACCTCACTTTTCTCATCCTCACCTTATAAAGTCCTTCTCACGTCACATACATAAAGTCTTCTCACTTCACATATCACCTCTTAAACACATCTTTTTAACCTCTTAAAGTCTTTAAAGTCTTCCTTAGGTTAGAAAAGTCCAACAAATCTCCCCCTTTCTAACTATAAGGAAGAACTCACCAACCCAGCAATCAAGCAACACACTTTTAGCTTCTCTCTAGCTAAAGCCTTTGTCAAAATATCTGAACCATAATCATTGGTATGAACTTTGTCAAGTTCAAACAACCCTTCTTCAAGAGCATCTCTAATCCAACGATACCTCACATCGATATGCTTTATTTTCTAGTGGTAAGTAGAGTTTCTGGCAAGGTGAATTGCACTTTGGTTATTACAAAAGCACAACATAGCGTTGTTGCTTAAAACCCAACTCCTACAAAAACCTTTTCAACCACAACATCTCCTTACCCACTTCCGTTGCTATATACTCAGCCTCTGTTGTAGAAAGTGCAATACATTTCTGCAATCTTGTTTGCCATAACACAAATCCCCTTGTAAAAGACATCAAATAACCAGAAGTAGACTTCAAGCTATCCTTGTCACCTGCCACATCAGAATCCATGTACCTAACCAGTACTAGCTTTCCATTCCCAAATGTGAGACCCAATTTGGAAGTACCTCGAAGATATCTGAAAATCCACTTAACTGCTTCCCAATGCTTCCTACCCAGATTTGACAGAAAACAGCTAACAACACCTACCGCATGAGCTATATCAGGCCGTGTACACACCATGGCATATGTCAAACTTCCTACTGTTGAGGCATATGGAACTCTATCCATCTCTTTCTTCTCCTTCTCAGTAGAAGGGCAATCTTTTGTAATTAGCTTAAATTTGGTAGTAAGAGAAGAACTAACCACTTTAGCTTTATCCATGTTAAACCTACAAAGCACATTTTCAATGTACTCTTCTTGTGACATATGCAACTTCTTGGCCGCCCTATCTCTGGTGATTTTAAAGAAAAGAATCTATTTTGCTGGCCCTAAGTCCTTCATAGCAAAGGACTTACTCAACTGTTGCTTCAACTGGGTAATTCTTCCAGCATCTTTGCCAACAATTAGCATGTCATCAACATAAAGCAATAAGATGATAAAATCATCATCACCAAATCTTTGAACAAAGACACAGTGATTTGAAGCAGTCTTTTGGTTGTCCTGATCTCCCATAACAGACTCAAACTTCATGTACCACTGTCTTGGTGCTTGCTTCAAACCATATAGACTCTTCTGCAGTCTACATACATAATCCTCTTTTCCTTTCATCTGAAAACCTTCAGGCCGCTACATGTAAATCTCCTTGTCTAAATCACCATGGAGAAATGCAGTCTTGACATCCATCTGCTCAACCTCCGAATCAAGGCTAGCAGCTAAACCAAGAACAATATAAATAGATGCCATTTTCACCACTGGAAGAAAATCTCATCAAAATCAATACCTTTCTTCTGACTAAATCCCTTGACCACCAATCTAGTTTTGTACCATGGCTGTGAAGAGTTCTCTTCCTGCTTCACTTTGTACACCCACTTGTTCTTCAAAGACCTCTTGCCCTTAGGCAACTTCACCAACTCAAATGTATTATTCTTATACAAGGATTTCATTTCATCTTACATGGAATCAATCCACTTTTTCTTGTGTTCATCGTCCATGGCTTGAAAAACTTTCAGGTTCTCCCCCATCAGTCAACATCACATACTCATCAGCAGAATACCATGTGGAAGGATGATGGTCTCTAATTTACCCCCTAAGTGGAACAAATGTTGGTGCAACTAGTACTAGTAACTGATAATGGACAATCACATGCATTTCAGCTTCCTGTGGAGCATTAACATAAGTACCCTGTTGGTCAATAGTGTGATCAGCATCTCCTGCATATGTGCCAACATGCCTATGAGGAACTGGATCCAAATCAATAAATTCATCAATAGGCTGAAGAACTGTCTCAGGTTGCTGTAGGGAATGATTAGTAGGCTGAGAAACTTGATATGTCTCATATTTTGTGTCTTTTTGGCTATGTATGTAGTATGAAATGCATATGTTTTTAGCTTTTGTGTGGGCATTTTGCTGGGTTTTGCTGTTTTACATCTGCAGGTACAATAATTGGAGGATTGGAGTTTTTAAGAAAAGATTTGGAACTAAATTGCTGCTGGGATAAAGATGAAGAATTAACCTTGCCCAAGGCTAAAGCTCATGCGTGATGGAGCTGGCAGGCGGTTTTGCTGACCGTGATCAAGCAGTTGACCAATTCCTAAATGAGATATTTTGAAGACTCTATTTTAGGAATTATGCTGATTTAGAAGATGACTATTTTTAATTCCTTTTCTTTATTTAGCTATGTAGGAAATACACTTATTTTTTTTCCTTTTTAATTTCTTCCTTTTCTCAATTTAGCTAATTTAGGAATTAGGAGGATTTTCTTCTTCCTCTATTTTAAGTGCCTTGACAATTCAGTTTGAGGCAGGTTTTTGATTATTGAAAAAAATAGTTATACAATTTTCTCCATTCTAGAGCATTCTTTAGAACATTATGTGTAACTAAATTTATATTTCATCTAAGGGGATTTCAAGGCTTGGCACCTATTGATTGTGAGATTGTTCTTGAACTTAACTTGTTAATTTAATTTTCCATATTCTTATTCTTGCTACAAGAGAGAATTTTTCTTTCTTTTATTATCTTGCGTTTTAAAGTTCCTGATCAGTTATTTAAATTACAATTTAATAAATCGTTATCGGTGAGGAGAATCCGTGATTCAATCCATTGAATTGAACATTAAAAGAGTAAGAATTTAGTCTTAAATTAATCTCGCTAAGAAATTAATTGGATTAGATTAGGCCTTTCTGGTTCTTTAATGCTTTCGGTAGACTAAATCCCAGCCGCTAAGGAAGGATTGTTTATTGAATAGGAAATTATATTGAGCCATGCTAATATACTTCAATTTAGGAGAGGTTAGTCTTTATACGCTAAGTTATCGACTAAACTAATCTGGAATAAATTAAATTGATCATTTAACAATCAATGATCAATCATAACAATTGCCAAGTTAAGAAATAACCTTAGATGAAGTTTCCTCATTATTGATTTGTTTCTCATAATTACTTTGCCTTCTTATTTAGTAAACTCTTCCTTAATTAATTATTCTCTTTTATAATTCTTCTTTTATTTAAGAATATCAAATCACCACAAAACTCCCTTTTTAATTATTTACTGTTTTACAATTGTCATAAGCAAATTAGTTAATTAAGCATTAATTCCTTAGGGATCGACCTCGACTTACCCACTACAATTTTATTTGTTCTAGGTTTAATCGAGCATTATAAATTTATTTTTGGCGGTTTCGACACCCGACCAAATTTTGGCACCGTTGCCGGGGAGTTAATTTAATTTAATTAATTTTATTCGTTTATGACCAGGTCTACAATTGGAAAAGAGCTGCAATACGACGCTGAAATTGAAAAAACTGCAAAAAGGCTTAGGAAGGCAGCACGGTTAGAAAAGAAGAGAAATACTGCAAGGGACGTGTTGACTGGGGCTAGTACCAGCAGTGCTACTGATTCCTCAAGTGATTCCGAGGAAGAACCGATGGCCAATTTAACACTCCGGGAACTCCATACTCCACCGGTGCATCAGCAGCCCCTGTGCATCACTTATCCTGCAACTACTGAGAATTTCGAATTAAAATCAGGATTGATTCACTTGCTGCCAAAATTCCATGGGATGGAAAGCGAAGATCCCTACATGCATCTGAAGGAATTTCATGTCGTGTGTTCCGGAATGAAACCACACGGCATTAGTGAAGAACATCTGAAATTAAAAGCTTTTCCTTTTTCTTTAGCTGACAAAGCAAAAATCTGGTTGTTTTATTTGCCTTCAGGTTCGGTTACCACATGGACAGATATGGCCAGATTATTTTTGGAAAGATTTTTCCCTGCATCCAAAGCTGCCTCACTCCGACGTGAAATTAGCGGAATCCGACAAAGAGATGCAGAATCACTTTATGATTATTGGGAGCGTTTTAAGCGTTTATGTGAGAGCTGCCCGCAACATGGTATGACGGAGCAATCACTTGTTCAATATTTCTATCAAGGAATGCTACCCATGGAGAGAAAAATGATTGATGCGTCTAGTGGTGGGTGTTTGATAAATAAAACGCCTGCTGAAGCGTGGGAATTAATCCGCAATGTGGCTGAAAATTCCAGGCAATTTGAAGTTCCAACTGAACCCACCAAGCGTGTGCATGAGGTAAATTCTCACCTACTAGAAGATAAAATAAATTCTTTAACCACTTTGGTACGCAGTTTAGTTACAGGAGGAGGAACACCAGCTATGATTTGCGGAATCTGCGCGTTTACCGGACATACCACCGATGCTTGCCCTACGCTTGATGGAGAAACAGAGCGTGCCAATGCTGCTACTGGTTTCGGGCAGCAACATCAGAGACGATATGACCCATACTCTCAAACATATAACCCGGGATGGCGAGACCACCCGAATTTCAGTTATGGAAATCGATCTCAACAACAACAACAACCTCAATTCCAGCCAAGGATTCAACAAACTTCAGCTCAAAAATCAGGAATGTCTCTTGAGGAAATCGTCCATTCATTGGCTACTAATATGCAACAGCATCAGCAAGAAACGAGACAACATCAGCAAGAAACCAAAGCAAACTTCCTGAGCTTAGAGAAACAGATCAACCAACTTGCTAGCTCTATGAGTGCGCTAGAGTCTAAGGGTAAATTGCCTTCACAAACGATCGATAACCCAAGGCAAAATGCAAGTGCAGTTACCCTTAGAAGTGGACGAATACTTCCTGAAGCTGTTGATAGAAAAGAAAAAACTGCTGAAAAAGAATTAGAAATTCAAGAACAGAAAGGAGCTGCAATTAATCAAACTGCAGAATCGGCCATAGAAGAAAGCAAGCAAAAATCCCCACCTATCGTCATTCGGCCACCTTTCCCGGAAAGATTTTCAAAATCTAAAAAAGCCCGAGAGGACAATGATATACTAAAGACTTTCCGAAAAGTAGAGGTAAATATTCCATTACTTGATGCAATTAAACAGATTCCTAGATATGCAAAATTTTTAAAGGAATTATGCATTAATAAGTCTAAACTTAAGGGAGTCGAAAAAGTGATTGTAGGAGCTAATGTGTCAGCTGTCCTAGAAAGAAATTTACCTCATAAATGCAAGGATAAGGGGATGTTTGCAATTTCATGTCGAATCGGAAACACCAGCATCAATAGAGCTATGTGTGATTTAGGAGCCTCCATAAATGTTATGCCTAAGTCTATATATGATAAATTGTGTGCTGGTCCGTTGGAGAAAACAAATGTAGTGATTCAATTAGCTAATCGGACTCTAGTTTACCCGTTGGGAATTTTAGAGGATGTATTAGTTCAAGTGAATGACTTAATCTTTCCTGCTGATTTCTATATTCTAGACATGGAAGATGATACATCTTCAGAATCCTCAGATATACTGTTAGGCAGACCATTTTTGACTACTGCAAGAACAAAGATAGATGTCCATAAGGGTATTTTATCAATGGAATTTGATGGGAAAACTGTGCAGTTTAATGTTTATGATGCCATGAAATATCCAACTGATTTATCAACTGTTTGTAGCATTGATCTAATTGACCCATTGGCTGATAATTTTTTTCAAGTTAATAGTGATGACAAGCTGCAGGTTCTATTAAGTGAGAGTATTGATGAAGACAATTGTGCAGAATTCCACCACTCAGAATTGAAAGAACTAGCACGAGATTTGGCTAATTCACCAATACATGAAGGTAGGGTAGCCAGTATACAAATTCCTAAATCTGACAATCAGCAACTTCCTTCTGTATTGCAGGAACCAGAGCTGGAGTTGAAAGAACTTCCACCACACTTGAAGTATGCTTTTCTTGGTGCAAACAAAACTCTTCCGATGATTATTTCTAGCAAGCTAGAAACTGAACAAGAAGAGCGGCTAGTGGAAGCTTTGAAAAGCTACAAATCTGCAATAGGATGGACTATAGCCGACATCAAAGGCTTAAGTCCCTCTACTTGCATGCACAAAATTCATTTAGACGATGATGCAGTACCTAAACGGCAGCCTCAAAGACGTCTCAATCCAACCATTATGGAAGTGGTTAAAAAGGAAGTGCAGAAAATACTGGACGCCGATATCATTTTCCCAATTTCAGACAGCAAGTGGGTAAGTCCAGTTCAAGTAGTTCCTAAACGGACGGGAGTCACTGTGATTCGGAACGACAAAGGAGAACTGATACCTACGCGTATACAGAATGGCTGGCGAGTTTGCATTGACTACCGTAAATTAAATGCCGCTACACGAAAAGATCACTTCCCATTACCATTCCTTGATCAAATGCTTGAGCGATTGGCTGGAAAAAGTTTTTACTGTTGCCTAGATGGTTATTCCGGCTTTTATCAGATACCCATAGCTCCGGGAGATCAAGACAAGACCACATTCACGTGCCCATTCGGTACATTCGCATTTCGGAGAATGCCATTCGGTCTTTGCAATGCACCAGCTACTTTCCAACGATGCATGGTAAGCATTTTCTCTGATTATGTAGAAAAGATAATTGAGGTCTTTATGGATGATTTCACGGTCTATGGAGACTCTTTTTCTGAATGTTTGTCAAACTTAAAACTGGTTTTACAAAGATGTTTAGAAAGCAATCTGGTTCTAAATTACGAGAAGTGTCATTTTATGGTTGACAAGGGGTTGATTTTAGGACATATAGTGTCTTCCAGGGGTATAGAAGTAGACAAAGCAAAAATTGATGTTATTCAGTCTTTACCTTACCCCCGCAATGTCCGGGAAGTTCGTTCTTTTCTTGGCCATGCAGGTTTTTACAGAAGGTTCATACAAGGATTTTCGAAGATCACGCAACCACTGTGTAAACTGCTCCAGAAGGATGTTCCATTTGAATTCAACCAAGACTGCCAGGGTGCATTTGAAAAACTTAAAGAGAAACTGACAACAGCCCCTGTGCTCACATCTCCAGATTGGAATCATCCATTTGAGATAATGTGCGATGCAAGCAATTATGCTGTTGGAGCAGTTCTCGGACAAAGAATTGACAAACAGCCGCATGTCATTTACTATGCATCACGCACACTTGACAGCACCCAAATTAATTACTCCACCACTGAAAAAGAATTATTAGCAGTAGTATTTGCACTGGAGAAATTCAGACCATACCTATTAGGAGCTAAAGTGATCGTCTACTCGGATCATGCAGCTCTAAGATATCTGCTAGCAAAGAAAGAAGCAAAGCCAAGATTAATCAGATGGATACTTCTGCTACAAGAATTTGATTTGGAGATTCGTGACAAAAGAGGTTCCGAAAATCTGGTAGCAGACCACCTGAGCCGTCTCATCCAAGAAGGAGATATTGAACCATTGAAAGATGAATTCCCAGATGAAAGGTTATTTCAAATTACTACTTTACTTCCATGGTATGCTGATTTGGTAAATTTCCTTGTGACAGGAACAGTTCCAGATGATTTATCACGTTCAGAAAGAGACAAACTTAAGAAGGATGCAAGGCATTATGTTTGGGATGAGCCTTACCTCTGGAAACATTGTGCAGATCAAATTATCCGGAGATGTATTCCTGATAATGAAGTACAGTCCGTCTTACAATTCTGTCATACAAAAGCATGCGGAGGTCACTTCGGCCCAAAACGTACTGCGAAGAAAGTTTTAGAGTGTGGACTATTCTGGCCAACACTTTTTTGTGATGCTTATCTTTATTGTAAGTCCTGTTCAAACTGTCAACGGATGGGAAACTTGAGCAGCAAGGATCAGATGCCATTGACTTCAATCATATCCTGTGAAATTTTTGACATTTGGGGGATAGATTTCATGGGACCATTCCCTAATTCTGGTGGAAATCTGTATATCCTGCTTGCTGTTGATTACGTATCCAAATGGGTGGAAGCTAAAGCCACCAGAAAAGATGATTCTCATACTGTGGTCCAATTCGTCAAATCCAATATTTTTAGCCGTTACGGAACACCACGTATTCTTATCAGTGATAGGGGCACGCATTTCTGTAATCGGATATTGGGTGCATTACTACAAAGATATGGAGTCAGTCACCGCATGTCAACAGCCTACCATCCTCAAACGAATGGCCAAGCTGAGGTTTCCAACCGGGAAATCAAATCCATATTGAGCAAAACAGTAAATTTGACCCGTAAAGATTGGAGCATCAAGCTAGAAGATGCACTATGGGCCTACAGAACAGCTTATAAGACTCCCATTGGCATGTCTCCATATAGATTGGTTTATGGAAAAGCGTGTCATCTCCCGGTAGAACTGGAACATAAGGCGTTTTGGGCAATCAAGAAATGCAATACTTCCTATGATGCAGCTGGCGAAGAAAGGAAATTAGCATTGGTGGAACTAGAAGAGCTGAGGAATGAGGCGTATGAAAGTTCAAGTATTTACAGAGACCGCACCAAGAAATTCCATGATAAAACTTTAAGCCGTAAAAATTTCCAACATGGACAGAAAGTCTTACTTTTTCAATCCCGACTAAGACTCTTTCCGGGAAAGTTAAGGTCTTGGTGGATTGGTCCGTTCTTAGTCACCCGGACTTATGATCATGGTGCAGTGGAAATTCAAAGTCTGGAGACCAATAAAATTTTTAAAGTCAACGGCCATCGACTCAAACCATTTTATGAAGGCTTTCAGGCTACAGAGGATCACAGTATTCCATTGGGAATGCCATCTGTGGAGTCTTAGAATCTCAGGATGCAAGTCTAGCCACAGACGATAAATAGAGGCGCTTCCGGGAGGCAACCCGAATTAGCCTTGCCCAGGGCTAATTTCTTTTATCTCTACAGTTTTTCTTTTCTTTTTAACTAAATTAACTGTCATCTTCTTCCTTAAACTAAATCTGGATTTTTAATCTCTTTTACAGGTCTTCAAGGTCCAACAGGTTTAAGAATGGAGTGAATTTCTAATTTTAGAAGTCAATGGGCCGAATTTCTGCATTTGGGTTAAAATGGGCCATTTATTTTAAAAGCTATGGCAGGTTTTATTTTTTTTTACTTTAAACCAAACACACAAAACTCACCCACTTACCATTTACCTCACTTCTCTCTTTCTCCTTCACACTCTCTCTCTACCAACCCTAGCCGCCACTTTCCAACAACGCCCCAACCCTCTCCTCCTCACTCATGGCGAATCCTCCTAGATCGGCCGAACCACCGACCGACACTCCACAAGCAGCACCGGCAAGACGGGGTCGCAGAAAGTAGGTAGCGATACGCCGGACCCATCGCCGAGCACAATCGCCTCCTGCTCCATCTCCGGCAAAGACGACTCCATCACAAGCAGCACCGAGATAATCCTGACAGTCAGGAGACTAGCATCACAAGCACGTACGGTTCACTCCACTCCAGCATCCTCTTCACGGAAACTGACCCAAACCCCAACCGGTTCCCAAGAAAAGGAACCGATGCCTGCATCTCCATTATCCTCAGAAAAATCGAAGAAATCTTCTTCTTCAGAAACCGAGTCTTCCGATACAAGCAGCCCGGTGCCTAAACCGAAGCAAAAACGTCAGAAATTATGCTGTGGGCAAAGTACATATCCACCTCCACCTCAGCTGGAGTTTTTGGATGACTCGTTCACTCAAAGGTATATCAAAATATGCTCTTTACCCTTTGTTTCTGCTCGTCAATTTTCTCTTCCTGCGATGGATGCTTTGGGTATAACTGCTGACATTTTTGTATTGTTGCGAAATATTGGCTGGCACGAGTTTCTGATGAACTTCGATTTTCCCATCTTTGGTTCACTCACTCTCGAATTTTATAGTTCCTATGTGTTTGACTATGATTCTTCTGCATTTAATTTGCCTAAATCTATTTTGAGTTTCCAGTTGCTGGGTCAAATGCATAAACTGTCCATAGACACTTTGAATGTTGGTTTAGGATTCTTGGAAGAGTCTTTTATTTCTACTGCTGAGTATACAACCTATCTCTGTGTTGGAGATTGTGCCCTAAGGCCAATATTGGATTATGTAATTTGACTTCTAAGATTAATCTAGTGTAGATTAATATTATCATTTATGTTTGTATGTTAGCATTTATGATAAGTATCCATGAATAAATCGTGTTATTCTAAATATCCCTAGTCGATTGTTATTATGGGAATAATAACAAACTAAGACTAGTGTGAGTGATAATGGATATTCATAAGATGAATATAGTGTATACAGATATAGATTATACTCACGGGTAATATGTTAGAGAACATGTTACTGGAGACCCACTATGAGATCAAGTTCATGGTCATGTGTCACAACTGATCTTGATTATAGTAGTGTCATTAGCTGATTCCTTTGACCTGAGGTCACCATTGATTCCAGGATGAACTCATGTTGTGCTTTGACGCAGTCAAACGCTGCTCGTAACAGAGTAGTTATAAAGGCTGTGATTGGGTACAATACGACTCATGCCTTGGGATGTGAGTGACAGATATGGGATTTTGTCCCTCTCTAACAAGAGAGCGATATCACTGGGCCCCTCGATAAGTAAGACTGTTAAATGCATGGCCGTGCTCAAATAAATTGATAATAGTATCAATTGATTTGTCTGGACAGTTTACTTTGAGATCGAGAAAGCATATGATTAATTATATAAGATTGACAAGTGTACCATGTCTTATGATTAATCATGATATCAAAGAGACAAAAGGGAATATGACATTCTATAAATAGGTATTGGATCATTCCAATCATGTTAATTGGGTAGTCATAAAGGCTTGCTAGAGTCCGCTTATGACCTATAAGGATATTATGGTAATCTCCTTATTGCCAATTAATATGAACCTATGGGGTCACACACAAAGAGCAAAATGAAGTTCATCTTATCGGGTATAAATTATTATTGGATAATAATTTATGGATGAGAAAGAGAATAAATATATATAGTGATATATATTTAAGTGTGTATATATATAAATATTAATTTGATTAATATTGCATAAAGTATGCTACATATTATAATTAAATTATATAAAGATATAATTAATTATAATATTATATATACATATGTGTATTATGGAGAATTGATTTGATTTAATGTTAATTGAGAATTAATATTAAATTGTGTGGGTTAATATATAATTATAACTAATAGGTGTATTAGGTTATAATTATAATTAACTAATTAGGTTTTATATTTAAGGAAATAAAAACCTAAACCTAATCACTCTCTCCAAAAATACACTAACTGAATTCGGCCAGCCACCACAAGAAAAGCAGCCAGCCGAAATTCTCCTCCCAAGCCAAAGGGAAAAATCTGATTTTTCTGCTCTTTTCTCTCGTTCGAAGAATTGTTCTTCAATCCCGGCGCTAGCACGCGGTGAATGAATTGCTCCGTGTGGATCAACCGTAGAGGGAAGCTATCTTGGTTCCTTTTGATTCAAAACCTACAAAGAATTAAGGTAATTCTTTAACCCTCCTTCCAATTCAATGCAATGTACATGGGTCCTTGGTGGGGATTAATCCTTTTATTTCCGCTGCGTATATATTGTTTTTGTGCGATTAATTCCCCAACAGTGGTATCAGAGCCACTTGTGCATTGGTTGAATTGGATTTGTTATTTTGATTAGATCAAAATTGCATGTTAGGTTTGTATGTTCTTGATTTAGGGTTCAATGTTATTGTGAATAACATGTTTAAAATTTGATTTTAATGTGAATCATTGTGAATGATTTGGTTGTAATTGTTTTGAATCAGAAAAAGGGGTGAAATTTTGGATTCAGCATGTTGGCACGCCGGCGTGCCGGTTTTGGCACGGCGTGCCAACAGGAAATCGTTCCTGAATGCTTGAGTTCAGAATGGTGGCACGCGGGCGTGCCGATTTGGCACGGCGTGCCAACCTGAAAATTTTGCATATGGCACGACGTGCTGGGCCTTTGCACGCTGGAAGTTGGGTTTGGTGTTTTTCGTTTATGTGTGAAAATTGTTTCTACACATTTACGATTTTCAAATCAATTACTCTAAATACAATAGGATTGTATTTTACCCTTTATGAACCCTAAATCTTGTAGATATAAAATTATTGTTGATATTTTTATGCATGGTGTTATGGTATGGTTTTGGACCCCGTGAATGCTTTATTTTATTTATTATGGTTTTGGACCCTTGGATGTTTTTTGTTTTTCTTTTGGTTTTGGTGAATGTAAGGTTTTATAAATACGGCCTGCGAGTCGTTTGTATTTATGTAATCTTATTTTTCTAGATAAATTGTATAGGATGCAATTTATTGTTTGTAAATTTTATTTACTAGAAAATTGTATAGGATACAATTTTGTAAAGTATGTAAATCCATGAGATGGTGCCAAGGAACAAAGACGTGAAGACGGATCCAAGGGATGCGGCTGTGCTGCGACCATGCGATGGTTACAACCACCTAGGAAATGACCTGTTGATTTTCATATTGGCCTGTGAAAATCAATGTAGATAAAACCATACCATAACACGGTCTTTCGAGTCTATTGCATGTTTTATATTTTGATGCCATGTGATGCCATGCTAAGTATGATATATGCATGCTAGATGAATGTATGACATTGGATGCCATGCTAGAATTAATATTAACTTAGAAAGATTAATGTTAATGCCATGTATTGTATGAGATACATTTTAATCACAGGAATTAATAAACCCTAAATAAACTTATGAAGTTTATATTTTTGCCACCCAATTACGTATAACACTAGTCAAGTACTATGTTCGCATCATGGTAGCCACGCCAAAGCGGGTACGCATGTTGTGACCTTAGCGAAGCGATAATATGAGAAATGGTGATTCTCATTGTGTTGTAATTGGTTTAACAAAGGGTTAATCAAAACGGTGTTTGAGCCCGAGGCAAAGATGAGATGAGTAACATACAATTAAATATGATATATGATATCATGCATCTCATAAATTAGAAGAGTTGCATAATGATGCAATTGGCAAAGAAGTGCACATCCAAAATATGTTTAAACGGTTTAAAGCATGATTTTGAGTCTTTGCCTACCGAAATTATATTTAATCATAGGGACATGCCAAAGCAGTGCTATGGTTAAGTATGGATTTTGGATCTTCACCCACTTAAATATTTTAAAGGGTTTTATAATTTAAGTGGGAGCATTTAAATAAAAATCTTTACACGCTTTATTATAGTTATGATTGCTATTACCATGATCTCGATTGTTATTGAACTTTGAGAATTGTTCTCAAATCAAAAGGAATCATATGTTCTCAATAATCCTTTTGCCCAATGAACCACTAGCAATTGTAACATAAGTATAAAAGATGCTTACTTGAAGCATCGAAGGGACTCTGTTTAAAATTTATTATCTTACACTTGCCACCAATTCTTCCGCACGTGGAAGTTTTACTTGAGGTATATGATACATCACAAATGGAAATGTTCCATCAGTTAGTGAGCAAGAAAAGATAAGTGTTTGAGGCAACAATTTCTCATTGGCCTCCAAAAGGCATTGAGATGTGATCTTGAATTCATTATTTGATAGTCATTGGTGATGAACTATCATTTGAATGACATGGGGAAAATTGTGAATTAGTTGCATAGGATGCAAAAGAATGTTAAGTTATCCATAAAGGATAAGCCCGCCTCGAATTGTGTGCTTATGGTTCAAAAGGAAAGGATAAAAGGAAGGTCGAAAAGCATAAAGACTGAAAGGTTCGGGTGAAACATGTTTTAAAGACCAAAGCTGTTGGCATAGAGAGATCTCCAAAAGAAGGGTGTTGCCAATTCTAGAATGAATCGTTCATTAGAATAGAAATAGCAAACTCTGTTTGGAGAACTATAAGAAGATGAAAGGCAGTGAGACTGCTACCTTAAGTATTAATTAACTATTCTACTTTTGTTTCTATATCAAAAGGTATTAGATATCGTTGTGAATCTCATATTAGTAGAATATGAAGAATCGCAACTTGAATAGAAACCTTATGAAGGTGAAAGGTAGAATGCGAATAGGCAAGAGAAGCAAAGGTTGTTACTCAAAGGTTATGAACTTTTACATGTGAGTTACGAACTCCTGTTGCCTATTGAGCTTGTTGGCTTGAGTAAACAAATGTTGTTTATTTTATAATTGTGAATTATAAACTTTATAAAGACATGATTATGAAATGTAGATTTACATAATTGTCTTTATATGTGGAGCCCATCTGTAACATAAATACTGTAAGGATCGAATCAAATAGTTGATTCAACCTATTTTGGCAGTGTCCTCTTGGAGACATAAGCAAAGTCGCATTACGAAACTCCATGAGAATGGACTTTTGGATTCATGAGATTATGAATCATCTTGAATCATGCGAATGTTGTTTATTGTAAAAGATGATAAAGTTGTTCTTTGCTAAAAGTAGTTAAAGAATAATCAATTTATTAAGCATTATACATATGGATGTATATGAATTATAAATCAACTACTAAAGGAGGTTTTAATACTTCATTACCTTTATGGAACTTTTCTCTAGATAAGAGTATCTAATTAAACACGAGTTTGGAACTTTTGAAGTGTTCAAAAGATTGTAAAAGGAGTATGAAGTATCTTGACAAGATAGTAAAGTCATTTCGATATGATCCGAGTGGTGAATATTTGAGTCAAGATTTTGACAATCATCTTAGAAATTGTGGGACTGTCTCACAATTGACTCCTCCAAGTACGCCACAAAGGATGTTGTGTCGAAAAGGGAGTAATTGAACTCTATAAAGATATAGTTCAATCTATGATGAAGTCAAGTTGATCATCGTTTTCTCAAAAATATGCCATTAAAGCAGCTGTGTATATTGTTCCGTCTAAAACAATTCATGAATCAACATATGAGATATGGTTGGGTAAGAGACCCAAATTGTTTCATTGAATAAGTTTAGGGCTGTAAAGCTTATTTCGAATAAGTTGGCACCTAAATTTAAATATCGTATTGTGGATTACTCAAAAGGAAAGTAGGAGTTGTTACTCCTGTGTTTCTTTTGGATACAAAGTGTTGTAGCTAGAAATGTTTTCTCCTTGAAGAGGGAGTTAATTTCTAGTAGAGTTAGTGGGAGTAAGGTACACCTACAAAACTCGTAATTCACAAAGTGACATTTAACGTTGAAGAGGAATATGGAAATGATTTCATGATCATTGTTGAAATTACACAAGTCCAATGAAAGTCTAGTAGAATACGACATGAATAGGAGAGATATGGATTTCTCAAAGTCATGATGTAATTTTACTAGATTGAAGTAAGTCTTCTTTTATGAAGAAGCAATGTTAGATTTTGAATCTAATAAGTGACTTGATGCTACAAAGGTTGAAGATAAGTCCATGTCTGACAATCAAAGTATAGACTTTGATAAATCTTTTAGAAGATGTATATGCAATGGTTGCAAATGAGTTTTCAAATTGAAAACCGACATGGATGGTGATCTTCAAACTTATAAAGCACGACTAGTGACAAAAGGGGTTATAAACAAATTCATAGTAGTGACTATGAGGATACGAACAAATTCATAGTAGGACTATGATGAAATCCTCCTTCATCATTAATCATGATCAAGTCATATTGAGTTCTTGTTGCCATATCCGCATAATATGATTATAAAATATGGCAAATGGATATCAAAATCTGTTTTCTACGTGAAAACATGATTGAGGATGTGTACGTGACACAACCCAAAGTTTTTGAGCATCCAAAGAATTCAAATAGCGTATGCAAGTTTCAAAGATTCTTATAAGGATCGAAACATGCATCAAATAGTTGGAATCACAGTTTTGATAAAGAAATCAAATGGTTTGATTTTATCAAAAGGATGATGAATCTTGTGTTTCAAAAGGATCAGTGGGAGCATATCGGTATTCCTAACGCTATATGTGGATGACATATGGCTTGTTGGAAATAACATTCTTACCTTGCAAGAAGTAAAATCTTGGCTAAGAAAGTAATTTCGGTTAATGTTATAAGCATGACTGCCTGTGTTCTTGAAATTGGAATCTATAGAGATAGATCTAAAAGAATGTTTTGGCTTAAGTCAAAGCATTGAAAGCGTTCAATGTAAAAAGACTTAATAGAAGCTTGCTTATGTTAACTGCACATATACAACTGATTGCAATTAGTTGCAATATATCAGTCGAGATCTAGTATTCTCTTAAAAAGAGATGTTATGATTTTGAAAGGTTCAAAATAAAACAATATAGCTAAATATCTATGATAGTAGTCAAAGTATATTGTTACATATGATGTAAAAGAAATTTTGGATGAAGAAGTTCATCAAAATTTTTGTGTTTTGTTCTAAGCATTGCTTATCCTGTGAGACTATTGTAGGGACAATAGTTCAATGCGTAAGAACCCTGTATGACACAAGCATATACTTAGGCGTCTTTCACTAATTTAGAGAGGCTGTCTCTAAAGAAAGAGTGAAAATGTGTAAAGTAGCAACGGAAGCGAAAATTAATAATTCACTGACAAAGACTCCCGCACGAATGAATACATGAAAGTCATGTAGGTCAATGGGTATAAGATACATGTATGATTGGCCATAGTGCAAGTGGGAGATTGTTGGAGATTGTGCCCTAAGGCCAATATTGGATTATGTAATTTGACTTCTAAGATTAATCTAGTGTAGATTAATATTATCATTTATGTTTGTATGTTAGCATTTATGATAAGTATCCATGAATAAATCGTGTTATTCTAAATATCCCTAGTCGATTGTTATTATGGGAATAATAACAAACTAAGACTAGTGTGAGTGATAATGGATATTCATAAGATGAATATAGTGTATACAGATACAGATTATACTCACGGGTAATATGTTAGAGAACATGTTACTGGAGACCCACTATGAGATCAAGTTCATGGTCATGTGTCACAACTGATCTTGATTATAGTAGTGTCATTAGCTGATTCCTTTGACCTGAGGTCACCATTGATTCCAGGATGAACTCATGTTGTGCTTTGACGCAGTCAAACGCTGCTCGTAACAGAGTAGTTATAAAGGCTGTGATTGGGTACAATACGACTCATGCCTTGGGATGTGAGTGACAGATATGGGATTTTGTCCCTCTCTAACAAGAGAGCGATATCACTGGGCCCCTCGATAAGTAAGACTGTTAAATGCATGGCCGTGCTCAAATAAATTGATAATAGTATCAATTGATTTGTCTGGACAGTTTACTTTGAGATCGAGAAAGCATATGATTAATTATATAAGATTGACAAGTGTACCATGTCTTATGATTAATCATGATATCAAAGAGACAAAAGGGAATATGACATTCTATAAATAGGTATTGGATCATTCCAATCATGTTAATTGGGTAGTCATAAAGGCTTGCTAGAGTCCGCTTATGACCTATAAGGATATTATGGTAATCTCCTTATTGCCAATTAATATGAACCTATGGGGTCACACACAAAGAGCAAAATGAAGTTCATCTTATCGGGTATAAATTATTATTGGATAATAATTTATGGATGAGAAAGAGAATAAATATATATAGTGATATATATTTAAGTGTGTATATATATAAATATTAATTTGATTAATATTGCATAAAGTATGCTACATATTATAATTAAATTATATAAAGATATAATTAATTATAATATTATATATACATATGTGTATTATGGAGAATTGATTTGATTTAATGTTAATTGAGAATTAATATTAAATTGTGTGGGTTAATATATAATTATAACTAATAGGTGTATTAGGTTATAATTATAATTAACTAATTAGGTTTTATATTTAAGGAAATAAAAACCTAAACCTAATCACTCTCTCCAAAAATACACTAACTGAATTCGGCCAGCCACCACAAGAAAAGCAGCCAGCCGAAATTCTCCTCCCAAGCCAAAGGGAAAAATCTGATTTTTCTGCTCTTTTCTCTCGTTCGAAGAATTGTTCTTCAATCCCGGCGCTAGCACGCGGTGAATGAATTGCTCCGTGTGGATCAACCGTAGAGGGAAGCTATCTTGGTTCCTTTTGATTCAAAACCTACAAAGAATTAAGGTAATTCTTTAACCCTCCTTCCAATTCAATGCAATGTACATGGGTCCTTGGTGGGGATTAATCCTTTTATTTCCGCTGCGTATATATTGTTTTTGTGCGATTAATTCCCCAACACTCTGTGATTACCCTGATGATTTTGATGCTGATAGTGTTTACAGCCAATTGTGTGAAGATGTTGCACTTAAATTTAAACCTGGGAAATCTAAAGCCAATTTGATCATTAATAAGCCATTACGTTACTTGCATCGCATTCTTGCATATCTCATTTCAGCTCGCAATGATGACACCACTGTCATTACCAAATCTGAACTGTTCTTTCTGTGGTGTATGGTTGAGCAAAAGAAAGTTAACCTAGGATATTGGCTGGCACAGAAATTCCGTACACTGGTACAAAAACCTAAAAAGCTGTATTTAGGTTCCTGGGTCACATGTCTAGCAGTCCATATGCTCCAGTTTGATATCACTAAACCCAACATGACTCTTGTTTGCCCTTTACCTGCGTTAGATCTTAAACTCCTATCGGACCTGCGGTTAGTTACCCGCACAGGTCATGACACTTGGTTATTTGTGGATGCAGGAAAGCTTGCGCCTGCTGGAGATGCTCGTCCTGCCACTAATCCAGTGATGCCCACTACACGGCAGACTGACTCAGCCATGCTCCAGTCCATTCTTGGCCTTTTACACACATTCCAAGCGGATCTAACTGCCTACTTTCAACATGTTGGGTTCATACCTCCCTCACAGCGCCAGTAAACAACTTCCGCTAGTCACCTCTTCAGCCGGCAAGTTCCTTTCTTTATCTTTAACTTTTTCTTTCTGTTTCTGCTTCAGTCAGCTACGGGACTAGCTGTTTTACGGTGGGGGGATGACTTTAGGTACCGATCAGTTTCATGTGCTTGCCATCTGAATATTAATTGCATACATGATGCTCTAGAGAAAGGCCTGTTACTTAAAAGTAGTCTCCTAGCATAAAGTGAAAAAATTGGGGAGTTTGGTTTAAAAGATAGTTCTTAAGTCATGTGCTGACTATTAACTGAAGTTCATTAAATATCATGTATGATTCATGCTGTGACAAATTTTTGCAGACCTATTATCGAGCTTTAAATGCCTATCGAAACAATTCAATTTGCATGTGCTTAAACCTGCTGTCATCATGTATCTTGGGGTTATGTTTTTAGGCTTTTTAAGGTTTTCAAAATTCACAATTGTGTCATTATTAAAAAAAAAAAAAAAGGGGTAATCAGTTTTTCAATTTCCAGTTTCATTCACTTTGCATTATTAAGGTTCCGCTGGCCAATGTGCCATGAACCGAGCTAGTAGCCGCCAAGGTTCGTGTAGCTTGAGTAACCGAGGTTATGCGGGTCAGAACCGGGTAACTTCGCGTCAAAAGAGCTTCTACAACCTGACGTAAGATTCCAATCATGTATCTCACGTTTCTTTGTTGCTTATCTAAAAAAATAATAACAAAAAAAAAACAAAACAAAAAAAAAACAAAACAAAACAAAAACAAAAAGAAACAAAAAGAGAGCATTGCATTTTGCATTCATCTTTGCATAACTGTTTATTCCTTGCTTTAACATAATTATACAATTGTCAAAAAGAATCCTTAGAATTGTCCTGAGCATTACTTCCTAATTACATGATGATGTTTTTAATCAAGAGGAACTAATAAATGTTGTGTGCCTTAAAATTCTTGGCTTGATATTAGGGATCAGAATGATGGTAAAGGCAGTTTGTACTTGTATATGTTTATGAATGAAGGTTTAGTAAAGTATGGTGACTCGATGTTCTTCTTTTACATTCATAATTTCTCTGAAACTTAAAGCTTTATTGTTGGGGGCTATTTTTCTGTGACTTTCGCTTTATAAAGAGTAGACTGTTGTTGTTTCTATTCATACTTGAGGGCAAGCATGGTTTAGGTGGGGGGATGTGATATGTCTCATATTTTGTGTCTTTTTGGCTATGTATGTAGTATGAAATGCATATGTTTTTAGCTTTTGTGTGGGCATTTTGCTGGGTTTTGCTGTTTTACATCTGCAGGTACAATAATTGGAGGATTGGAGTTTTTAAGAAAAGATTTGGAACTAAATTGCTGCTAGGATAAAGATGAAGAATTAACCTTGCCCAAGGCTAAAGCTCATACGTGATGGAGCTGGCAGGCGGTTTTGCTGACCTTGATCAAGCAGTTGACCAATTCCTAAATGAGATATTTTGAAGACTCTATTTTAGGAATTATGCTGATTTAGAAGATGACTATTTTTAATTCCTTTTCTTTATTTAGCTATGTAGGAAATACACTTATTTTTTTTCCTTTTTAATTTCTTCCTTTTCTCAATTTAGCTAATTTAGGAATTAAGAGGATTTTCTTCTTCCTCTATTTTAAGTGCCTTGACAATTCAGTTTGAGGCAGGTTTTTGATTATTGAAAAAAATAGTTATACAATTTTCTCCATTCTAGAGCATTCTTTAGAACATTATGTGTAACTAAATTTATATTTCATCTAAGGGGATTTCAAGGCTTGGCACCTATTGATTGTGAGATTGTTCTTGAACTTAACTTGTTAATTTAATTTTCCATATTCTTATTCTTGCTACAAGAGAGAATTTTTCTTTCTTTTATTATCTTGCGTTTTAAATTTCCTGATCAGTTATTTAAATTACAATTTAATAAATCGTTATCGGTGAGGAGAATCCGTGATTCAATCCATTGAATTGAACATTAAAAGAGTAAGAATTTAGTCTTAAATTAATCTCGCTAAGAAATTAATTGGATTAGATTAGGCCTTTCTGGTTCTTTAATGCTTTCGGTAGACTAAATCCCAGCCGCTAAGGAAGGATTGTTTATTGAATAGGAAATTATATTGAGCCATGCTAATATACTTCAATTTAGGAGAGGTTAGTCTTTATACGCTAAGTTATCGACTAAACTAATCTGGAATAAATTAAATTGATCATTTAACAATCAATGATCAATCATAACAATTGCCAAGTTAAGAAATAACCTTAGATGAAGTTTCCTCATTATTGATTTGTTTCTCATAATTACTTTGCCTTCTTATTTAGTAAACTCTTCCTTAATTAATTATTCTCTTTTATAATTCTTCTTTTATTTAAGAATATCAAATCACCATAAAACTCCCTTTTTAATTATTCACTGTTTTACAATTGTCATAAGCAAATTAGTTAATTAAGCATTAATTCCTTAGGGATCGACCTCGACTTACCCACTACAATTTTATTTGTTCTAGGTTTAATCGAGCATTATAAATTTATTTTTGGCGGTTTCGACACCCGACCAAAACTACTGCAGGCTGCTATAGAAGATCATCAATAGGCTGAGAAACTGCTTCAGCCCTTTGAACATCTTTAAAAGTCTGATCTTCCACAAATATGATATCTCGACTTCTCACAACTTTCTTTGTGACTGGATCATAAATCCTATAACCCATCCCATCTTGTCCATAGCCAATGAACACACATTGCCTATTCTTTACATCAAGCTTAGATCTCTTATCTTTGGGAATATGCACAAAGGCCTTGAATCCAAAGACACATAAGCGATCATAAGTAGGGGTGGCAATGGGGCGGGGATTACCCGAAAACCGTGGGGATCAGAACAGATTGGCGCGGGGAATAACCGATATTATCCCCCATGGGGATAGGGGTAGGGATTATTTTACCCCCAGTACTTAAACGGGCGTGGGGGCGGGAGCACTATCCCAGCCCCGCTCCCGAATAAATCCCCGTATATATATATATATATATATATATATATATATATATATATATATATATATATATATAATTCCTATTTAGTGCCAAGCCCATCTCTGTTATTCTTAAATGATTAGACTTCAATTTCAAGTTGTTCAAAGAAAGTTCACTTGGAACTTAAATATTTGTAATATTGGATATATTTTGTAATTTGGATATTTAATGTTAAACCACATTTGTAATGTGGTAGAATTTGTATTTTGGATATTGAATGTTAAAATGGTTATTAAAATAACAAAATATTAATTTATTTTATTTATTGGATATGGGCGGGGATTCACCGATACCCGTAGGCACCCGCGTAGGGCGGGGATGGGGGTGAAAAGATCCCCAAAATGTTAAATGGGGAATCATCAAAACCGCCCCCGCAATCATTAGGGGCAAAGTGGGGAATGCACCCCTGCCCCCGCCCCCGCACCGTTGCCATCCTTAATCATAAGAAACATCTTTGCCGCTTGAAACCCTTTCAAGAACATCAAAATGCAAAGGAATACAGGGTATTAGGTCTAAAACATGTACAATAGTACTGAAAAGCCTTACCCCAAAATGATCTAGGCAATCCAGCATATGACAAGATTCTTCTAACTCGCTTAACCAGTGTCCTGTTCGTCCGTTCTGCTAAACCATTCAGCTGCAGGGTCTTAGAAGGAGTCCTTTGATGCTGAATATCCTGCTATCTACAATAGGCATCAAAGGGACCTATGTATTCACCTCCATTATCTGTTAGGATACACTTGAGCTTCTTCCCAGTCTGTCACTCAACAAGAGCTTGAAACTGCTTGAAAGCTAGCAATACCTGATCCTTACTTTTCAAGGTATAAACTCACATCTTCCTTGAATAGTCATTGTGGATATTGGAGATCTTTCCTTGTGGATATTAGACAATACGCATCGGAATGCACCAGATCAAGTATGTTCTCCTTCTTGGAAGGAGCATGGCTGTGAAAGGAGACCCTCGTCTGTTTACCTGCCAAGCAATCAGAACATCTCTTTAAGTGAATATCATGCACATCAGATAGCAAATTCTTCTTAGACAATATAGACGTGCCCTTTTCACTCATGTTAGCAAGTCTCTTACGCCACAAGTTAATTGCATCAACATTCTCCACTTCATTAACAATGCTTTTGGAGATCTTTAATTGCACCTGGTACAACTTAGAATGTCTGCTACCTCTTGCCATAATCAAATAACCTTGAGTGAGCTTCCACTGTCCATTACCAAAGCTGTTGTGGTAACCATCATCATCAAGCAAGCCTGTAGAAATCAAATTCAATCTCATATCCGGAACATGTTTCACATTATGTAAAACCAACTCCATCGTAGTATCAAACTTCAAACAGACTTCACCAACACCAACAGTCTTTGATAGCATATTGTTATCGCTATTTACACCACCAAAGTAACCTGGAGTGTAAGATGAAAAATGGTCTCTTCATGATGTAACATGACATGAAGCACCACTATCAATAAGCCAACTCGAATCATCATGTGCAAGATTAACAACATCACAATCACAACAAATCAGGAGATTACCAGTAGTAGCATTAACAACATCATTTTCATTACCACTGTCATCTTTCTTATGATTCTATGTACCTTTCTTCTTCTCCTTCGCCTTTTCCTTCTTCAGCTTTCTGCAATAATTTTTGGTATGCTCTGTTTGGCCACAATGGTAACACTCAACACTGGCAAACTTATCCTTAGAACTGTTGCGCTGATTCCCTCTGTTACTCAGACCTTTACTCTGGCTTCTCCCCCTTCTTTCTATAACCAGGACTTCTGACTGCGAAGAGGAACCTTATGACTTTCTTCTAATCTCTTCATTCAGAATACTGCCCTTGGCTAACTCAAAGGAAACAATACCATTTGGAGAAAAGTTACACAAAGATGTTCTAAACATCTCCCAAGAGTCCGGTAATGTACCAAGAACCCACAAAGCATGTATCTTATCCTCAAACTTGATTCCCATTCCCTCAACTTGATTCATAATTCCTTGGAAGGCATTCAAGTGATTTATCAACGGTCTTCCATCTTGATACTTCAAATTAATCATTTGTTTAATCATAAACAACTTGTTATTCCCTGTTTTCCAAGCATACAACTCCTCAAGCATGTTCCACAATTTCCGTGCATCCCTCTCACCAATAACAAGGTTCAAAACACTATCCTCTACCCACTATCTAATAAACCCGCAAGCTTGCCGATGCAAAATCTTCCATTCTGCTTCTTCCTTGTCATCAGGTTTATCATTAAGAACCGGTAGATAATAGTCCTTCACATAAAGAAGGTCTTCCATTTTTGTTTTCCAAACATGATAATTTGAACCATTTAAATGAACCATTCTAATGTTATTAGTCTCTATCATTCACACAAGTCCAATAAAAATAATATTAACAACCAATAGCTCTGATACTAATCTGATGGGAAAAATATACCGACCACAACGGCAACAACAAATGCCGAATAAATTTTCGTTGTGATTCTTTTTCCGGACTCGTATGAATCTTTGAGGAAACTAAAAATTAGAGCAACACCAAGCAACAAAAATGGAGCAATGTACAACAACACAAACACGCAAGATTTTTACGTGGAAAACCCTCTCAACCAAGAAGTAAAAACCACGAGACCTTAGGCCGCTTAATCTTCCACTATCAACCAATAATGGGCAATTACAACAAGTCTTCCTTATATGAACTAGAGGTATACACCATGAACATCATATTCTTGGAATGAATCATCAAGAAACATGGAATTAAAACAAAAGTGGGAGAAAAAGCTAAGAACAAACCAAACACACACAATCTGCCTTTGGATGAAAATGTCCTCCTGACCTCTGACGATGATATCCACCGTTCAGATTGAAGACACGGATGTTAGAAACACTCTGCTCAAATTTCATGGCGATCCAACGGTCGGAACTCTGGTAAACACTAAAAACGTGCAACTAGTGATGGAGAAGAAAAATGGTTTCAAACTTTTTTTTTTTTAATGTTTCGTTTCTTTTTTGCCTCTCTTTTTCTCACCTCACTTTCCTCATCCTCACCTCTTAAAGTCATTTTCATTTTCATATACATTAAGTCTTTCTCACTTCACATATCACCTCTTAAATACATCTTCTTAACCTTTTAAAGTTTTTAAGGTTTTAAAGATCTTCCTTAGGTTAGAAAAGTCCAACATGAATTGGAATATCCTTAATTTTTTAAAAATTTAGGAAAGTAGGCAAAACTAAATTAGAGCTAAAATATATTTCCCAAATGGACAATAACATAAGAATATCATAATTAATTTATCAGATTAGTTAAACTATCCTTATTTGTTTGTTAGTTTAAGAAATTAATCAAAGCTAAATTATAGCTTACACAAATTTGGGAATTGAGGGCTTAATAATTTGGGAATCAATTAAATAATTAAGAATTAACTATATCTATTTCCAATTGGCTGGCTCTGCGATTCTTTCTGTCACTATACGAATTCACACGTTGTTGTTTGTGTTTGAAATTTATTTTTTTACCTGCTCTATTTCTGAAATCTTGCTGAGATAATGTCACATTCTCCAGATATGGAAAAGGCTCTAATTTAAGGCCAGTTATATAATTATGGTATCTCTTTTATTTATTATGCGATGTGTCCAAAATTTAGGAAATTAGTCAAAGCAAAATTATAGTTTATGCAAATTTGGAAATCGAGTTAATAATATGGATACTAACTAAATCAGAATTAATAATTGCTTATTCATAATTATAGCTAAATCAGTATTAAAATAAATTTCCTATATAGGTGCCTTACCTTAAGTCATATGTACTATTCAACCATATGCAATCTTACAGACTATATAACTTTTTTTTTTTTAACTTTTCTATCAATGATCAGATGTGGGATCAATATTTGCAGGAATATGAGAAATCCTTGTCGAGATAAAGTAGTGTAATTATTTAGATTAACTGACTTTATTAACACAAATTTAATTTTAGTGACCATAGATACATAAATTCTAAATTTATCCTTATATTTGATGTTATTTTGAGGTTTAAGGTTAGTTGGGGAATCTCTAATAAAGACTTGATATAATACGCAAACAAGTGAAAGGGGAATCACTTATCATTTTGAGTATATTTTGTGAATAGCTAAGACGTTTTACTCTCTTGGAATGTCTCAAAAAAATTGGACAAGTGACAGCTGGAGGATCATAAGTTTCAATTGCCATCCTACTATTTCAATCAAGATTTCATATTTTGTTACACATAGTTAGTTGTAATACTTTTATTTATTATTATTATTATTATTATTATTATTTTAACATCTATTGGTGTCATTTTGTCGACTTATATATTTTTAGGCAAATGTGTAAAGTTGCTAAGAAAAATATATTTTCTTGGTATCTTTCATATTATTTTATAATTTTTATTTATTAAGAACCTATTTAGTTATGTCCTTCCCTAATATTATTACTTTTTACTGCTTCTGTTAGTTATTTATTGTTGTTAGTTTCACAATAACTTCAACTTTCAGAAATTACAGACACCTTCTTTAGGATGTATCTAGCAGAGTATCATACGGTGTCAGTGTCTAAAACGTGTCAGACACTGGACACAGTAACTTTTCAAAATGTCTGTGTATCATGAGGATAAAGTGATGTTCATACACTAATGTGATCTTCGTTTTCTTTCCATTTAACCCCATTTATGTTTTATTATATATAACTTTTTAGGTGTGCACACGGTCGGTTAACCGGTCCATGTGGACTTTTGCTAACGGTTAACCGCTTGAACGGTTTTTCTAATTTACTAACCGTAAACTGTCCATTAAATTCAGTTAATCATTATTCGGTTAACTATTAATTTCGGTCGGTTAACCATTTTTTTACAGTTAACAATTTCCAAAATAAACATTATATTTTAAACCTCAAAATTTTAAATCATAAATCTCAAATATCAAAGACAAATATGAAATTACAAACTATAGTCGTAATAATTGATTAAAAATGACATTACAACTTAATAATTGATTACAAATGACATTACAACTAGAAGTGAACTGATTATGTTTATCGGTGAATTAATTGTTACCAATTAACAGATTGGGAGACCTGACGTACTTTAGAAGTATTGCAAGATAAACCGCTGTACAATTAATTCACTATGACAGAAACCTTACAATCTTGTAGTCTTGCATCTTACAGATCATAAAAGAATGTAAGGCAAAAATTAGCACAGATTTCATTTACAATTATTTAATTGTGAAAGTAATATAACAATTTAATCAGTACATTTTTCCAGTACATGACAAATTAAGCTATTCGGACTCCATAAACCTCAAGTATCGATGAATTTTTACAGTGATTCAGGACGATATCAATCTGAGACTACTACGATTGTGACATCAATAATAGCATTGACGTATCAAAATCACAATGAATTTTTGTAAATACAGGATTTTATTTGTGTAACACAAACTTAATTCTCAATCTACATCCATTACATACACTTGTTGGTTTATAAAATCAAGAAATTATTAGATGAATTTCTATTTGTATTTGGGTGAACAATGAGTTGAAATTTGAAAGTGATAGGTTTGGGTTTGACCTTTATTGGCTAGATTGTAATAATGCAGTCCTATATATTATAGGATGCAACAATTAATATTATTGTTTAATTACTAAAAAATATTTTCTCCATAACACATAAATGTATCTTTAGTATTGTGCTTTTCATCTCTAAAAATTCAATTTTCTTTTCTAGAAATATATATATATATATATTGGAAAATAAAAATTGAATTACGGACAAAAATTACATTAAACATATTGAAAACTATGGAGGTAAAATTACATTAAATACCCAAATGTTTCACCGTTAATTCATATAACCTATATATCCAATTATCTAATTAAAAAAAAAAAAATTCCAACGGTCGGTTAACCGAGTCCACATGGACTTTTAGTATAAAAACTAAAACCGAAACCAAAACCGAAACTGAAAATTTTTAAAAATAAAAACCGTACACTAGTCCATCGGTTTCGGTTAACCATATTTTCTGTCCAGCATCGTTTCGGTTTTACGGTTTTTCATTTTTTTGGTTTTTTTGTGCACCCCTACAACTTTTATGTCATCGAAAAATTTGTATAAGCAACAAAACCTTACGAAAAGTCTACTACAATAAAATTTAATTCGAGTAAATAATAGACCCGGAGACTAAAGCTACTTACATTAGTCTCATATTTACTATTATTTTATTAATATGTTATTTTATTTGTTAGCTTATTAATCTAAAAGTAGCCAATTGTTTTTAGTCATTTATGCAATTACTATCCGCCCATCCATGGTGATTACTAAGGCTGGGCATAAAAACCGGAAATACTGGCATGAACCGAATATCCGAGGAAAAAGATCCAAAATTAGACCGAACTGTTGACTTTTTTTAAAAAAAGAACTGGATTGGACTGGACCGTAATTTATCCAAGACCGGACCGAGGACCGGATTGAATTGGATTGGACCAAGAACCGGACTGATAGAACCAAAAATATATTAGTATTAAATATATATAAAGAGATTATTTAATTTTAAAATTTTATAATATATGTAAAAATAATAATTTATAATCTTTATAATATATAATATTTAGAAAGATATTATTAGAATTTATATTTTTTAGTTGAAATTATATAAGAAAATATTTGTGCTTTTTTATTTTTAGGATTTATTTTTTATATTAGGATTGGACCGGATTGAATCCCCAGACTCCATAACCGGATAGGACTGGAACTGAATCCCCGAATAACCGAACTGGACTGGACCGAAATTTTTGGAACAATCCAATTCTGAATATTTATTCCTCCAATCCAATTCTAGAGATTTCTAAATCCCCTGATTGGACCGAACTGTGCCCAGCCCTAGTGATTACGCTTTGCACTCAGAGGAGCAACACAACACAAAAACAAAAATATTATTGTTAATAAGCCATAATAGGTTATCTCAAAAATCATTTTACCATTTTTGTCAATAAGCCACATTAAATGCTTTGAAATACTATGTTCTAAGACTATTATTATTTAATTGAATTAACTATGCTCATTCAAGAGAGAAAGTAGTGATTTTCATACGAATTGTTCAATTATTTTTGGACTAATAATATTAATATTTATTCTTATATAATAATATTTTATGTAAATATTATTATCCAGCCCGTACATTGCACGCGTGTTAGGCTAATGTGTGTGTGTGTATATATATATATATATATATGCTAAACAATTTATTTGCCCCTATGTTTTTATGTGTTACACTAGTTAGTTAATAGATAAATTTTAAGATTCTTAAGTTTTATTTTAATGAACTTTTTTGTCCTTTTTATTATTATTATTTTTGCTTATGAAAGGACAAATTTGCCCTTGGTTATAGATAAAAATTTATGTTTTAGTTTTTAAATTTAATTAAAATTTTTCTAATAAAATTTTTTGTAGTATATAAATATGAACCATTTCTATTAATCATAAAAATAAAATTATTTCTAATGTTATTATGAATCTCGTTAATTCTTTTAAAATGATATCTTTTTGTTTATTAATGTCATCTATAAGGTATATTAAAGATGAAAAGTTCGAATCATAATTATATAGTTCTACTCTTAATTTTATATTTTTTAAAATATTTTTTTATTTAGTTATTTTAATAAAACAAGCTTTATACTAATAGTTTAGTTATATAATTATATAAAATTTAATGAATTAATGAATCAATATTAGTAATATCATTTTTATTAGGATTATGTGAGGAAAAAAATATAAAATAGAAAAGATGATATGTTTTATTATTAGAATAAACAGTCTAATTTGATTTAAAAGAACTAAACAGTTGATAATGTAAAACTTAGGGACTATATAGTTATCATTGGAACTGACAAATATAATATTTAAAAATATAGGAACTAATATAATACCACGTTACTCTTATGAAAAAAAATGCCCCTTTACATTTTATTAATTATTTTTCCTAATAGTGATTGCATTGCTCAACATTGACAATACACATTTATATTTTAAAGTGAAACACTGATTCTAATTTTGTTCAAATAAAATTTAGAAGCTAGTGCTTTTTAATCAACGATATATATCAATATTTCATTATTTTTTAATATTATCTTTGTAAATTCAGTTCGGTTCGATTTTTTTAGTTTTTTCAAATAAAAACAAACCAAAACTAAATTACATTTAGTTCAGTTTAATTTGATTTTTTTTTTAATTCATGTTCACTTTGATTTTGGGTACGGTTTAATTTTCCTCATTCCTATTTTGAATCTATTTACATAATTTTATGTTATAAAGGAAAAAATTATAACTTATTATCCAACTGCATTCTAGTGATAAATATCAATCTCTTCTCAAAAAGTAAACATAGTAAGTTGTTAGATTTATATTTTACAGATATACAACTGAAAAAATAAAATAAAAGGTAGTTAATTGGAAATATTAAGGATGTGAATGGAAAAAATTAAAAATTAAGATGTGAATGGACAAAAAAACTCAACTAACATAACCTAATTTGTAAGTTTGGCCTAAAAGAATTAATCATCATTTTAGCCTCTAATCTTACATATGATTTTCATTTTAGCCTTTAATAAAACAAAAGTCTTAAAATCTCCCTAATGTCTTAAAAATGTCTCAAAATTACCCTTTTTTTGACAATCAACTTATGGTGACTGTATGTGGCATTATTTATGTCACACCTAATCCTTTTTGTAATATCACTATTCCTCGATCTAAAATTTGATAGTAATTCCCCTATATTATGGATATCTATCAATCTGTTAAACTTGCCACCTTCTTAAAATCATATTCATATAACCATATCTAACACACACACACACACACACACACACACACACACACACACACACACACACACATATATATATATATATATATATATACTTATATCACCAAAACTTTTCATCCATTAATATTCAATATACACTAATTTTTTTCTAAATATTTTACTTAAACATATTTACTATATCTGCAATACATTCCACACATTAATACCAGAGATGTACAAAAGATCTATCTAAGTTGGTCCAACCTCTTCTAACGCTTGATGAACAAAATGAGAAAGGCGCTACTGTTACAATCTACAGCTTGTCTACTTCTCTGAAAAGATTAAGTAAGAGGGGTGAGTACACTTACTCAGTGAATGGATAAATATATAACAAAAGGGAACCATACAGGTTATTTATATATATATTCAAAATCATAACAGTTGGATAAACATGAATTTAAAAGCATACTCAAACGCAACTTTTCTAAAATATAAATAAATCAATAGCAAAATCATTACATCTCAAAGCATTTTCTTAACATTTTTCATCAACAAAACCCTATAGAAAGTAGCAAGCCATTAAGAGTAGTAAATTTGATACATTAGAAACCAACATCTTACACTCAAATATGTATCCTAAGGATCAACTTCAAGGATGAAACCACGTAGGGATGACAACAAACCAACCCATTGAAGCATTATGTAATACATTGCGTGGAAAATCCTGCATTCCACGTCTTTTCATTACCAAGCTAACGCTTGGAAAACCATGCATTCCACTAATCAATTAAGTCACACGCATGTGTAAAGCTATCTATCATATTTGTCATATCATAATTCGAACACCCATCATCAAGGGTATGATCTTATAGGCTCATAAATTAAGTGTATAAAAGCTATATCCATCCAGCTCATCAAATAGAAATATTTAAGTAACATGTACAAAAAACATAAACTGCCATGAATTGTTCCCAACTTTTATATTCAAAATATAATTTGTAATAAATCAATCATTTTTCACTTATGGAAACATATATATGTATATATAATTATAATTGAAAATAGTATTGTTATATAATTATCCTCTCACCTAGTTACCAAAAAGACTTTCCCTTTGTTTGCTTATACACCCTAACGTGTTTCCTCGGGTGCTAAATCTTCACCTAACATAATTATAACGAAATTAAGATACACTAGAAATAAGCCTAATATGCTACAAGAATGCTAAAATGCATAAATATGTACCTAATTTTTCTTACCGAATATTATAATTTCCATAGTTTTTATTCATAACATAATGCAACAATTAAATCCACTTGAACATTTATACCCTCAAATATATTTCCAGCCTTCTTTTACCTATATATATATATATATACTCATTTCTAACATACTTTGCTTCCTTTTATTCCCTCCAAAGCTTTTATCTAACTAATCCTACAACTCATTTATATCTAGAATTAATCAATATATCAATCTACTGCTAATACCCAACAATAAAACACTTCCATATCAACAGTATTTATCCAAGTATACCACCACCACAAAATATAAAGATTTACTCATTTAAGAAATCTTTACCTTTCCATCAAGAACTAAACCATAAACTTGCTAATTTCATAATAATTAATCCATTGAGATTTTGACCAAACTCCAAGAATTAAACTTGTCAACAATAATATTTAGAACGTTCTGAAAATTTCTTAGGCCGGAGATACCCTGCTGGAGTGCCATTACTGGTAGCCAGAGAGTTCCGGTGTTGATCTGTTGACTGCTGGAAATTCACACTGATGGTAGGAGTCCGATGGTGGTGGACTCGTGTCCTAACTCCTCACCGATCGCTCCAATCGAAGGCTAAAAGCTTATGAATTTCAAAACCCTAAAACTTGAAATTCACCCTTTAATCTCTTAAATTGATGACTGAATCTATTTAATTAGGGAAAATTTAGTTGCAATTTGATGAAAAAAATACCATGATTGAGAAGAAATTGATGATATGTAGTTGGTTAGTATGGTGGGTTTAAGGGAAAAGAAAAAAAATGGAAATGAAGAGAAGAGAGGGAGAGACACGAAGAAAAAGAAAAAGGAGAGGGAGTGATGGGTCTGATCCCAATTTCTCCTTTCTTTTAATATAATATAATATAATAACTATTATTTATAATATAAATATAATAATATATGATATAATATATATATATATATACATAAATATATATATATATATATATGTATATATACACATATATATATATGTACATATATATATATATATATATATATATATATATATATCTTAATTCTTCTCCTCACTTTACTTTCTTTTTTCTTCTTCTCTTATATATATATATACACACACACACACACATACAAATAACAGGGTATTACAATTCTCCCCCCGTAAAAAGAAATTTCATCCCTAAAATAACCTATGATAGCTAGAATAAGTGCGGATATTAGGAACACATATCTTCTTCTCTCTCCTATGTGGCTTCTTCTCTAGAATGATTTTTTTCATAAAACCTTTACCAATAGAATCACCTTATTCCTCAAGACCTTTTCTTCTCGTGCCAAGATCTCTATTGGTTCTTCCTCGTATGTTAGATCTTCTCTCAACTCAACAGGTTATTTTGTAAGTACACAATCGATGGACCAATCATACAATCACTAAACGCAATCGGGCTATCTATTAATCTGGGCGAAGAATATTCTATCTTTGATTTTTGTTTTCTAAATCTAAGATTAAAATTAAGAAAGCAATTAAATATAATGAAAGAAAATTGATACGATAAATTTGATGGGAACGCTAACTAAGGCATCTGGTTTCACCTAACATACTTTCTAGTAATTCTTTAAGTCATACAACTAACGCGATAAAATTTCAAAGATGGCAATTTCCACAAATAATCGATACTGATTAGGGTTATCAATTCTAATTCTTTACCTAAGAACTTAAACCTCTCGATTCTAAGCAATTAAGCAAGAAAGCATTAAGTTCAAGAGACCCTAGCACGAACTAGTGAGCCACATAAGCAATGGTTATGCATTCGTTGTGTTATGTGATTCCATTATGTGATTCCATTAATTTAGTCATTTGTTTAATTATAAATTAACTAGAGGCATTGAAATTGATGGTCATATATTCAAAGCATTAAGCAAATATAACATAATCGATGAAAAATAATACGAGTTAAATTGTATTAGACTAAAAGATAATTACATAGAGTTTATGCTAAGATCCACCGTAGCTATGGTGGAATTAGTTTATAACTACACTGAAAACAACCAAGAAAATTAAAGAAAACATAATGGAGAAAAAGCTCAAAAGAAACTAGAAATTCGAGATGAACAATAGAGAGTTGTACGAATCATTGATGCAGATCAGATGAAATGTGCTCCAAACCATAGCCTCCTCAATCACTAACCCACAAGCCATATTTTAAAGCGCTTCAAGCTCAGAGGAAGAGAGAAAAAAAAACTAAAAACTAAAAAAGAAAACAAAAGCAATCCAAATCTAAAAAAAGAAACAAGTTAATCAATCCTATTAGGAATAGGAATGTATAAAAACAATGAAAAACCCTAAAGAAAAGGCTTTGACTCCTTTCTCTTAAGTCAAATCCGCAGCTCCAAGTAAGCACATCAATAGAGCTGGCTCAAAAAGCAATTGCAACTTCAAAACTTCAAAATTAGCACCCCATAAGGCATAGTCATGCCTTGAGACTACTCCTGGACTAATCCTAGCCAATTTTACTATTTTTCATGCACTTTTAGCTCTTTTTTCCTTTTCAACATGGAAAATAGCATAAAAGATGTAAAATACGCCTTAAATAGATTAAAATAACTCAATTAAAACTCATAAACTAAGGCAATATAAGCATATAAAATACACTTATCAACTTCTAATAGGTGTCCACCTTTAACACGTGTAATAATTCCTACTTTCAACATCACTACCTCCTCTATTTCAAATGCATCCACTTCTACTCGTAGTCACTCAATGAGACTTTGAGACTCTACACTTCAATCAAAAGGAAAATTATCTACTCTTATTGCGTAATCTTCTTCTTTTGTCTCTGACATTACGCCTTCCTGTTTCACTAAAGCTAATAAATTACCAGAATGGCGACAAGCCATGTCTGAAGAAATTAAAGCCCTTATTGACAATAACACATGATGTCTTATTCCTAGACCTTCTGGTAGAAATGTTGCAAGTTTCAAATGGTTATATAGGGTTAAGAGATGTGTTGATGGGTCCATTGAAATATTTAAAGTGAGATTAGTCGCTCATGGTTTTACTCAACAATCTGGTCTTGGCTACAAAGAAATATTCAGTGCTATTGTTAAAACCACTACAATTCATACCATTTTGGCATTTGATGCATCTCATAAATGGTACATCAATCAACTTGATGTATCAAATGCATTTTTGCATGGAAATTTAACAAAAACCATATACATGGAGCAACCTCAGGGGTTTATTAATAGTGATAGACTAAATCATATCTGTCTCTTGTAGAAATCACTTTATAGCCTCAAGCAAGCCCCTCAAGAGTGGTTCACTAGATGAGAACACTTTCTGCAATCTATTGGTGTTGTATGTCACTTGTTGACAACTCTTTATTTGTTAAGACTTTAGGCACCCATCGAACATTTATTTTATGTTATGTAGATGAAATTCTCATCATTGGAAGTGATAAAGCAATACTTGATTCTATTACTATTGTTATTGAAAAAGAGTTTCTGATTTGCAACTTGGGATGTGCTAGTTTTTTCTTGGTATTGAAATCCAATGGTCTACCAGAGGCATTCACTTATCTCAAGTTAAGTATGTCAATGACTTGCTTAGCAAGGTTAAATTGCAACAGTGTAAATCATGTATGTCTCCTATGGCGATTATTCCTAATCTCTCAAAGTCACATGGGACTCTCCTCTCCTCTGGTGATGAATATCATAGTGTTGTAGGGGCATTTCAATATTTGTCAATTACAAGACTTGACTTAGCTTTTTCCATTAACAAATTGTGTTAGTTTATGCACTGTCCTATAGATGTTCATTGGAAAAGTGTGAAATGAGTCCATTATTTATATGGTACCATGGATCATGGAATTCTATTATCTACTAGTGCTACTAATACCTTTCATTGTTACTGTGAGTGGACGATCCTAAAAGCATGGGCCTCACGACCGAGTTGGGAAAATTTAATAGAGTTTTATATGAAAACAGGGTTTTGTAGTGAGAAAACAAACAAACTCGAACGCTCTTACTAAAAGTAACATGAGTCACCTGTTGGATATGCCCTAATCCCGAGGCATTGGACCTTGTACTTGTATTATACATTTATTAAATTTATGTATTATACTCATTTTATGTTATTAATAAAGGCATTAATTCATTTATTATATATATCTTGTGCAATATATTAAACGAAGTATCCAATGCACATATCCATATCCATGATGACAAGTGTCATGCACTTGGCAGTAAGTTCATGGATAGGGTAAACGATATGACCATAAATAGATCCGTAGTCTATTCCAGTCATGGGAATGAATGGAACTGGAGACTACCATTAACCTGGTTGTATGACGGTGTCTTACCGGTCATTGGACATGGGATGTCATTCAAGTTAATGGGTACATGTCAAAAGGGGCATGGTACCGGATAGATCCACTAAACGAGAAATCCACTTGGTATAGTATCACAAGTGATTCTCATGTAGTACTTGTATGGATCCTTTGACCTGACCATATGATGGTATCGCATGCGAGGTCGCATACTTAAGGGTACGCCTAAAGGGCCTGTAATAGGGTGCTAAGTATGGGTGCTTTCGGGTATGTCACTTAACATGGCAATGCAGAAGGGATTTGTCACTCAGTAGTCCACTGAGAGGATATCACCAGCCACTTGATGAATGTGACTGATAAGAGTGTGGCCACACCCAAACAAGTTGAAACTTGTTTGTGAGCTTCAGTACATTCGGGATCAAGTAAATGTCCGGACACAAAAAAAAGGTGATCAATCCATGCCTTTATGTTGGACACCGATATCAATGACATGGGATATACAAGTTCAAACTATAGGGTTATGATTACAGTTGGACTGCCATCTCCATCTTAATTGGGGGCCGCAGTGACTTGCTAGAGCCTAACTGCAGTTTGTGGTCCAGAGGCCCACTGCCAACATAAAGATGGGCCCATGGGATCGTACACATTGAGCGACTGAACACTGACTTAAGGAATCACACGTATACTTGGAGTATACACTCTGGAGAGAGAGGATTATATTAATTATATTATATAGATCAATTGGATTGATCATGATAATAAAATTAATGTTTGATTGGCTTTCTCATAATTAATTGGATTAACTATGAGATTATTTCCTGGGTGAAAATATTCATATGTATGGACTTACATATGAATTTATTTTGTTAAGATCTAATTTTAATTTCATGGATTAAATTAATTAGTCAAACCAATTTTAATTAAACGTAAATAATATGTTACATAGTGTAATATATTATACACATGGGTAAATTAAAGTTGGGCTTGAAATTAATTTAAACCAGACAAAGTAAAATAGATTTGGGCCTAAAATGAAAGAAGGTAAGCCCACACAAAGAGGAGCCTTCGGCCACCTAGGGTTAAAATAACCCTAGGTAATTCGGCCAAAGGGAACCCAAGCAAACATAGCCGAATCCTCCCCCTCCTCCTTCTCTGTTGTTCGTGTTTTTCCGACGCTAGCACGGGTGGTGTTTGTTAGGTGTTCGTGTACGTGAATGAGAAGAGATTCTAGCTTGATTCCTGTAGTCTGCATCCATCTCTAGTAGAGATAATCCGGGTAAGAGATTCATCTCTTGCGATTAAATTTTCCAATTTCCATCTCAATTGCTCCTGGGCACGGATTTGAGGAAATCATCGCGTTCTTTCGCTTTAATCGGGTGATTTCCGGTGGCAAATCCCGACATCACCACCCAACTCAGCTCAACCGGAAAATTACAGTAAAGTCAAGACGAGCTACGAATCGCTATACCTTTTAATTAGAGATTGGGTCGGACAATGCACCTATTTCTTCTTAATTCAAAATGTGTTTAACTGTTTTATATTAATGCCTTTTATATTTCTACGATTTATTTTATCTTGGTTTATTTTACCCAATGCTCACACACGAGATACATAAATGTTGAAATCGATAAATAAATTTGGAAAGCAATAAATAAATTCAGAAAATTTAAAATATATACAAACAAAGCAAATGACTAACCTAGAAGATACATTTAATAAAAAAAAAAAAGGAATAGGGTACAATCACCTATATACATGAAATATCTAAAAATGAAAAGCCAGACATACATTTACCCTAACATATATCTACCTGCAAAACAAAGTTAGTACATTAAATATATTTACAAATAAGACTCAGATAGACAGCACAGGGATTCAAGACAGCTCTAGGTGCAAATGGAAAAAATTGAGAGAATTCGACAAATTAACTCGGTTTGACCTAGAAAACATTTTGAAACTCTGTTTTATAGGGCTGGAAAATTGTTTGAAAATTGTTATCCGGTTTATTTTTTTCACATACAAAATATCAATTTGCAGTCAAGAAACTGGTGTTTCTATCGTGAAACTGGTTTATGAAAATAAATACAGAAATTAAATCTAAGTCAAAATGATATAAAAATGTATGAAAACTACACAAAAACGTGATTATGGGACCAAAGTCATAGTTGTACGAATGTGAAGGCTCTCACAACAACTGTACGGCTTTGGGTTTGAACAAACTAAAGAAATTGCTAAAACTTTTAAATCGCTAAATTCTAAGAATAAATTATAGCCATACGGCTCTTGCACAATAGCCGTGTGGCTTTCGCATAAGCCATATGGATCTGGTTTACTAGAAACCCAAAAAACAAAGCAAAAATGGAAATGAATGAAATGACACACCAAATAAACCCAGAAAGCGATAAATAAGTTTAAGGCCTATCATAAACTTTACCTTTGATGACTTTCTCTAGTTTTAGACTCCAGAAAACCAATGGAGAAGTGAGAATTTGAAGATTTTTGAACTTTCCAATTTTAAGTCCCTAGCTCCGAAAACTTAGAATTTGCTCCGAAAAAACAAGTTGAATTTGAGTCAAAGATGACCCCCAAATGGATTTTGATGGATGTTGATTGTCAATTGAGATTAACAGTTGATTTCGTATCTAGAATTGTAGCTTTTTTTCTCTCAATCTCTTTTTCCTCTAATTTCAGTCTTAATTTCTCTCATCTCCTTACTCTCTTTTTACTTGGGTGTCGTAATCACCACTTATCCATTTTCATGCAAAGTTGCTACCAATCATCGACATTTGTGAGGCTATTGATGGTACAACCGTACGGTTGTTGACAATACTGCCATATGGCTGTAATCATCTCAACACAGCTGTAGCTTCCTTTCAGCCTTAATTCTTTGGATTTTCACGGTTTTGCTTTCCAAGATCTATATACTTCCAAATTCTCACTTCTTGAACCGGTTTTCATGAGGAACTTTAAAAGTTGTCATTTTGGTATTTTCTCATCATCGAGGTCGGAAAAACCTGGCGCTCACAATTACTCTAATAATGATTGGGGTGGTTACCCTGATGATCGATCTTCCACTGGTGTTTATTGCATATATCTTGGCAAGAGTCTAATTTCATGGTAGTCAAGAAAACAACCGACTATTGCCGGGTCGTGTACTGAAAATGAGTACAAAGCAATTGCAAATGCCATTGTTGAGTTGTTATGGTTACAATCCTTTTTCGTGAGATTGGGATTTCCATCAAGAAACCTATTCAACTATGGTGTGATAATATTAGCGCTACTTGTTTGACAACTAATCCTTACTTCCATGCTCGCATTGAATTGGACTACCATTTTGTTAGGGAACAAGTTGTCAATGGTTTCCTCACCACTCGCTTGCAGATATTCTTACCAAGCCGCTATCTACCTCATATTTTACAACATTTCATAATCAATTACATATGTGTTTTAGACATAAGCTTGAGGGAGGCTGTTAGTGTATATAATCACGTTTCCCAATTATTATGTCATTAGAAGTCATTCTTGTTTCAATCTCTTGTAACTAACTATAAAGGACATTGTAAACTCTAATTAATAAAGAAATAATATACACACGGATTGTCACTTTAATAGCTCTTACCTAACGGAAGTTGTGCTCAACAAGGGGTACGAAATCTAAACGATGAAAGCATAACAAGAAAGTGAGTAGCCTGAAGAAGAACTAAAAGAATGGAATGGGAAAGTAACACAGCAACCAACAGAGGCGCTGGAAGTGAGTTGTTGGGAATTAAATGGAATTCATGAATGATAAAAATAGAAGAAGAAGAAGAACAAGAGATGGGTTGGATTTAATAGGGTGTACAATTGAAGGAAATGGGTGCCGTTCCATGGCAATGAAAATGGAATTAACATATTATTTAATTAAGGTAAAATGCATCCAAAACCCCCTGATCTTTCTTCTTGTATGCAATCAGTCCTATGATCTTTGTTTTACCTACATTGAGTACATGATCTTTTCTTTTTTCGTCTAGTCACCCGCAATTTTTACGGCCTCTTACGCGTGTAACCCAGTCCCCGTTTTCGGCGCGTCAACCGTTATGTATACTAGGCAAAACACATCCAAACCCCCTGATCTTTCTTCTTTTATGCAATCAGCCCCATGATCTTTGTTTTGCCTACATTAAGTATATGATCTTTTATTTTTTTGTCTAGTCACCCGCATTTTTCACGACCCCTTACGCGTGTAACCCAGCCTCCGTTATCTGACATGTCAACCGTTATATATGCCACGTCATCCGCCACATCAGTGTTTTGGTCCCACTTACCCATACCTATAACCAACCCAAAAACCCAACCAACCCAGCTAATATAACCTGACCCGAAATGCTGAAACCGGATTTTACATTCTAAAATAACGCATTCTTCTTCTTCTTCTTTTACTTGAATTCTTTCAAACCCTAACACCAAAACCAGTTTTAGAAGAAGAAGAATGCATTATTTTAGAATGTAAAAATCCGGTTTCAGCATTTTGGGTCGGGTTATATTAGCTGGGTTAGTTGGGTTTTGGGTCGAGTATAGGTATGGGTAAGTGGGACCAAAATACTAATGTGGCGGATGACACGGCATACATAATGGTTCACACGCAAGATAAAGGAGACTGGGTTACACGCGTAAGGAGCCGTGAAAAATATGGGCGACTAGACAAAAAAATAAAAGATCATATACTCAATGTAGGTAAAACAAAGATCATGGGGCTGATTGGACAAAAGGAGAAAGATCAGGAGGTTTTGGATGTGTTTTGCTTGGCATACATAACGGTTGACGTGCCAGATAACGGAGACTGGGTTACACGCATAAAGGGCCGTCAAAAATGCGGGTTACTAGACAAAAAAAGAAAAGATCATATACTCAATGTAGGTAAAACAAAGATCATGGAACTGATTACATAAAATTAGAAAGATCAGGGGGTTTTGGATGCTTTTTGCCTTTAACTAATAATTAAAATAAAAATGGGCATATGATGCAATAGATGAGAGTTTTGCAATTCGAAAACCATACGTCATATAAGTTAATAGAACCACAAAAAAAAAAAAAAAAAAAAAAAAAAAAAAAAAAAAAGTGGTTATTTTGAGGTGTTAGGCATTGGGAAGATTTTTAAGTTTTTGGTTTCATTAAAAGCTAAATTAATAATTGCGCCTAACTTTAGGGATTAAAATGGTGATTAACCCGGTCTAAAATTATGTACTGGGTTGTTAAGATATCTGTACTCTTGAGCTAACATTTCTCGGTTGTTAAATTAAAAAAAAAGAGAGAAGCGAAGAAATTTTGCAAGTTTTTATGGTTCACGCTTGAAGGAGGTCTACCGGCTGTAGATTTTTCACCGTCGAAGACTCCTTCGCTGCTTTCCCTAAGGTGAGGCGGAATACCTCGTTCTTTTCCTTATTTATTCTTTAAATTTCACGATAACTCTAGGGTTCTCTATAATTTGGTGGCATCGTATCAAATTATTACTTTTCTCTCATAATTCATTACTTTTTCTTCAATGATTTTTGAGGTTTAGGGTTCTTTTAATTATGTTAGTGAAGAAGTGAGCAGTTAATTAGCTCATTTTGAATTGAATTCAGAAAATGAAGATATAGAATTGATTTTCTGTATCTTAACTCTATCTACACGTGTAGTGGTTGGGGTTTTAGATTTTTCTCCTGCCACCGTGTGTTTAATGGCACAAAGGAATTAGATTGGTCTATGACTTGCATCTGGTTCATGTGATTTTGGATAATGCGATACCAATAGTTGTTGCAAAATTTATTTACAAATTTGGAATTAGTTGCAACTGCAGCTGACTGTGAGGATTGAGGAATGAATTGCTAATCCTCTGCACTGAAAAGTATACCTGAATGGCTGAATATAAATGTGAACTGTCATGGCTGTAATATTAAGGGATGTTTCAGCTCTTTCCACAACTGCTAAACATGCTATAGGACCAATGCTCGAGCATTTAGTTCTTGTTAGATATTATTATTCTCAAACTAAAATCCAGTTGGGCATCATCTCTTTGGTCCTATTGGTTGAACTCCCTCTACAGGTTGGGATTGACTATCTTGATGGGAAGTAAAGGTCGGATTCCACCACATGTCAGACGCCCTATTCCTGGACCTGGTATGGTACATCATGATCCATTTGGTCCGGGAGTACTCCCTCCGCCTGGCCCCTTTCCTCCCTTTGACATGTTACCTCACCCTGAAATTTTGGAACAGAAGCTTGCTGCACAACATGTAGAGATTCAGAGACTTGCAACAGAAAACCAGAGGCTTGCTGCCACTCATGGAACTTTGAGACAAGACCTTGCTGCAGCTCAGCATGAGTTGCAGATATTGCATACTCACATAGGTGTTGTCAAGTCTGAAAGAGAACAACAAATGAGGGGCCTCATGGATAGAATTGCCAAGATGGAAAATGAGTTGAAAACGGCAGAGCCTCTTCGGTCGGAGTTGCAGCAGGCTAGGGCAGAGGCTGATAAGTTGGTAGTAGCAAGGCAGGAACTTATGTCCAAAGTGCATCAGTTGACTCAGGATCTTCATAGGGCTCACACAGATGTGCAGCAGATTCCTATTTTAATGTCTGAACTTGAGGGCCTCAGACAGGAATATCAACGGTGCAGGTATTCATTTGACTGTTGCTTACCATTATTTTTCAAATTGTTTAGGGCTGATAGTAATGAAGATGAATGCTATTCTTCTTGAACTTGAAGAGTTTGTGATTGCCAATTTATGATTTTTCAAATTGTACTTAGTTTCCATTCTTTCAATTCATGCATTTTTTTCCTATTTATATTGTGTATTACCTATACCTTTTATCTGTTCTTATATCATTTTGATCATGCAGGGTTTCGTATGATTATGAGAAGAAATTATTCAGTGATCACCTGGAGTCACTTCAGGCCATGGAGAAGAACTATGTTACAATGGCTAGGGAAGTGGAAAAACTTCGTTTGGAACTTAATAACACTGCCAGCACTGAAATGAGAGCAGGTTTTTTACAAATTTTTGTTGGTTGGATTTGCTTTTCTCTAGCTTATTATTCTCTATATATATTCTATATGAGGCTTTTTTTTTTCCCAGCTGCTGGTGGGCCTTATGGTGGTGCCGCTGGAAACATTGAGAGTGAGGCTTCTGGTCGTCATATAGGACAAAATATATATGATGATGGCTATCCCCAAGGCCAGGTGTGCCAACTTTCACATCTATGTATTTGGTAGCATTATGTTTACCTTAAATAGATGTTTAATATGTAAAAAATATAGTAGCCCTGTTAGTTTCTTGTTCACATCCAATTTTTCATTAAAGGTGAACTGCATGCCATATTTTTCGTGGAAAATTCAACTTTGATTCTTACTTATAAATTGTCACTGACCAACAACCTAAAATCTGGATTACCATCATTAGTTTGTGCCTTAGAAAAAATTCTTTCACATACATGTTCTTGTGGAGGAGTGATATATATCTAATATGCTAATATCCATCGCAAAGTCACTGTAAACTTATTTATGGATTAAATTTGACATGCCAACTTTTGAAGCTTGAACAGTTCAAGGTACTGCATCTGCATGCTGCTAGATTAGTCGAATATGGGGGATTAACTGCTTATAAATTGATCCTAAAGTGTTCTGGTTGTATCTAAAGTGATTGTTTTTAAATATGAATTTGTTGGTCAAACGAATATTAATGTTAGCAGCGTAAGTTGATGATATTAATGTTAGAAATGAAATCTCAACATATTTACGGGCTGTTACAAAATTAAATTTTATAGAAAAATCATGTGGAAAATGCCATACTATAGGTTAATGAGGCAGATACATAACGGTATCTTATTATTTTCGAATTAAGAATCCCAAAACTGTGTGCTGTGAAAACTCAAAAATTAAAAAGTAGCATGTCTACTTTTTATACATAAAGATATTTTGCTACTATATATCCTGCTTGAACTAATAATTTATACTCAATCTATCTTTAGAATAAAAGAAAAATTAAAATGTTGACTAGTTTACTTAATATTCTTGAAATTATTATATTTCAAATTGAGAACAAGTACAACTTATTATATTGAATATGGGATAATACTAATCACAAGAGCAAGTTAATTCATCAGCTTTCTTTTTCATTTCAGTGGAGTAGGTGATGTATTTATGTTTTGGACTGGATAAACTCTCCAAGGTTTACTATGATTATCATGTATATATTATATACATATCAATGTTGTTAGGTTCTACCGAAAATAAACCTTTTTGGTAGAACCTCAAACAATCTTGAGACTAACAACGTTCAGTATATGTGAAGAATATAGATAGTGGCTGCTATGCAAAATCCGAATCTGTTACTACAGGTTATAGCTTGTTGGAATTATGAATTCCATAGAACATTGCTCATGTGATTATGACCATTGAACTTATTTTACTGGTACTGATGAGGAAGCTTTGCAAGTGATTTACAATTTATCATTTTAATTACTAAAGAAGTCAAACAATTATTATCATTTTTGTTGTTTGTCCATGATGATGATATAATATGTCTGCTTCCTGAAATGAAAATGAAAGCTGATGAATTTCCTCTTGCCTTTTCTTCTCTCAGGGACACACTGCTGTTCCTGGAAATGCTGGTGTAGCAGCAGCTGCTGCTGCCAATGCTAGTGTCAGTGCTAGTATTGGTGCTGGAACTCCTACTTATGGTGGGGCTCAATCTGGCTCTGCGCCCATAAAACCACCTAATGCCCCTAGAGGCCCTGGTTATGAACCAACAAAAGTAGCTGGTTATGATGCACAAAGAGGACATGGTTATGATGCTCAAAGAGGATCCAGTTATGATCCTCAGAGAGGACCTGGATATGATCCTTCAAGAGGACCTGGATATGATCCATCAAGAGGACCTAGTTATGATGCACAAAGGATCCCTGGTTATGATCTGCAGAGAATACCCGGTTATGATGCCCAGAGACTACCTGGTTATGATATGCAGAGACCACCTGGTAGTGATGCACCAAGAGGACCTGGTTATGATCCTCAGCGAGGACCACATTATGATGTGTCGAGGGGTGCTGGCTATGATGGTGGGTCTAGAGGGACTGCTGGTCCTCATGGTCAAATGGCACCTGCAAACAATGTGCCCTATGGGTCTGCAACACCACCAAGCCGTCCAGTTGGTGGGTACGAGGCACCAGCTCGAGCTGGAAACCAGGCAAGGAGATGAGAACTATTGATGCACTTGAAATGCAGTTTACTACGCAGTAACTGTTGAGCATCTGATTCCTAAGTGCTGCAATCTTGCAATCTAGTTGGTCTCATGCAGCCACCTGGTTTTATAGCAAAAGTTGCATCGGCTAGCACCTATTTTCCCTGGTTCCCATTGCTCTAGGTTCATTTTTATACAATTTTATTACCATGTCTAACTTCTGCGAATTAGTCCACTAATTTTGCCACCAACTTGCTAATGTATCTGGTGTGATTTGGGATTTAAAGGAAGAAATCGGGAGATTGCCTCTATTGGAGCTGTACATTTACGTGGACAAGAAATTTACAGTGACAGGATAATTTAAATAATCAAATTGTTTCAACACTTATTTTGATGTCTCAGCTTGGTTAAATTGCCAGATCAATTCTTACTCCCTTTTTTTTTCTCTCACACATAAGGTAAGAAATAAAGCAAAAATGAACTGATTTTTAATTTTTTTTTTTTTCTCAATAATGATAACAAAACAAAAGAAAGAATGTATTTTGGATTTTCATTTTGAGTATTTTCTTGGACACTTTATGGGTATTAATTTAACTGATATTGATTATTGTCTTCCTCTTAAATATGTTTTTTGAAAAAAAAAGGACAACTAAGAGTGTTTGGTTCAGCAAGATGTATGAGAATGACAATCATTAATTTCCTTTTTCAAAGTTTTGGTTTAAATTTTTAGTCGGGAATGGAAATCACATTCCACCATCTATGAATAATTCCATCCCCTCCGCCTATCAATCAACTTTCATTGCCCTTCCCTTATCAATAATAATAAAAAAATTTCACATTTCTTTCTTTCAAGCCATGATTTTTTTTTTAATTTTTTTTTTTTTATATTAGTATATTATTTATGCATGTACTAATATAGTAATTATAAATAAATTTTTATTATATCATATAATTTATATACAAATTTGTTATTTAGTTATTAAATACTATACTTTTAATTAAAGTAGAAAGAGTACAAAAAAAATATTATGTGATAGCTCCGGGGAAAGACGTGTCTTCACGCGGTTAGAGATGGCCAAAAGACCGTCTATTTCAGAAAAAATGCCAAGTACCTGTAAGGGCCGGAATTTTCCGTAAAAAAAAAAAAAAAAATCGCGCATGTCACACGACTGTAATATACAGTCGTGCAACTGTTGTTAAAGTCGTGCGACTGTAATTAAAAATTATAGTCATACGACTATAACATCGGAACAGGTGCAGAAGACCATACCCATAACATAAGAAAGCTGAGGATTTTGGGGGAGCATTAATTGCTCCGGTTTTTGGTGAAGTAAAGGCAGAAAATAAGAGAGGGGAAAAGGAGGAAATAAGGGACTTTTGGACACTTGATTTCTGGTTAGAGAGAGACTTTAGAGAGATTTGGGAGGAAAAGGGAGGAAAAGGAAATACACAACTTCAAGCATTCTTTTTCTACTCTTTTTCTTGTAAATCTTAAGGTTTGTGTGAGCGGACGACCTCTTCTCGGACGGGACGCGGGGGCCCGACGAGGAAAACTTGGGTTTTTGGTTTTTGATTTTTGGTTTTTGAAACCTTCTTCCTTCTCTTCATGGTGAGATTTTGGAAAAAAACAGGATTTGTTTATCTTACTTAGAAAAATCAATTCATTCGTTTCGGAATTCCTTTTGTAGAAAACATTTTCCCATTTTATTACTTGAAAGATCTCGAAACTTAAATCCCAAGATCAGTGACAGAGTCGCCACCCGGATCAGCTCATCCGGGAAATTCCGGTATAGCTCCCTACCGAGTATAGACAGCTGTACCTAATCCAGAGATTCAAGGTTCGGACAAGTCCCTTATTTCATGTCTAATCAAAATAAATTTGGCGGATATTCTTTGATGGTATTTTACGTTTCTAGAGTTGATTTTTATTGCATTAAGTTAAACACACGGCGCGCACACAAATAAAACAAAATAAAGCAGTAAACAATTAAATTATTACAACCCGATCGAATAAAAATAAAAATTCACTTTACAACCGCCTAAAATACACGGATAAATCTATTAAATACATCCAAAATAAAAAATAAAAGGCTGCAAAATAGAGGGTTAGCACAATTTATATTGCACATACAAATAGGACTCAAATCAGGACAGAATTGGGAATTTTAGGAAATGGGGGCATGCATTTAGGGGATAACCGGGTCGACCCGACCGGTCGGACCGGTTAGACCTGGAAAACGGTTTTGAAACGCCCTGTAGTTTATGCTGGAAAATCAATTTTTGGAAAACAATTGGCTTGGTTACATGCAAATTTTGATTTTCGTGGGTCTGTTGTCCCGGAATCCATGGATCCGTTTGTGTGGGTTCCTAAATTCAACGTCTATCTAGGGTCCAAAACACAATAAACACACCAAAAATATTTATTTAAAATGCAATTTTATTTGTTTTTAATATTTTCCAAGGACTTATAGAGTTCGGGGGTCCGCTAATGCTGGACAATTGATCCGGTTCGGATGTAACAACCTCGAAACTTGGAGAATAAATCCCGGAAAACTTGCAAATATTAATATCCGTACGTATAAAAATTCAAAAACCGGTGTTAAAATGACGTACGAATATTTACGAGCCGAAATATGTCAAATCAGAACGCGTATAAATGGAAAACGGGCTATTTTCGGCATGTCGGGACAGATCGGGGAGCTGTCCCTGAAAAGCAGAGCCATACGGCTCTAGGTTAGAGCCGGCCGGCTCTGTTCTAATTGGACCAGAGCCGGCCGGCTCTGTTCTTGAAGAACAAAGCCGTACGGCTCTATTCGGGTAGCCAATTTTCCGGATTTTCAGAAACAGAGAAAAATCACACGAAAAATGCAATAAACACAAGTTTAAGGCCTCTCAGAGTTTACCTTGGTGTTGTTCCAGTATATTTGATGCACAAGAACGGTTTGAAAATCGAGAATGTAACTCGAATCCTCGAATATCCCGAAAATCCGAAAGTTTACCCGAACGAATCCGAAATCGAACCGAGAATCGTTGTGAACCGGTGAGTAAATACTAGAGTGAATGGTTGTGTGCTAAGAAATTTGATTTCAAAGATAAAACTAAAAGGATTTTTTTTTTTCTGTCTCTCTTTTCTCTGTGTTTCTTTCTTTCTTTTTCTCTTTTTTTTTTTTTTTTTTTTTTCCAAATCCCCCTTTTTTCCCTTTGATTCTGCTTCCTTTCTTGTTATTATTCCCAAAAAAAAACTCAGACAAAATAATTTCCCCAATTAAATGCGGGTAATTAATTGTTTTTGTCGTTTTTTCATCAATTTTCACAGAATTGGGACAAAGTATGGCACCCATGCCCGCCCATTAGAGTCGGCCGGCTCTAGTTTGCACTAGAGCCGGCCGGCTCAATCTAGAGCGGGCCGGCTCTGGTCGAACCGGAGCCCACACATTTTTTTTTTTTTTACTATCTGACGTGCCTAAAAATCACCCGGAGAAACCGCTTTACGGTAGTTTCGGATTGCGGATAACTTCGTTTTCGGAGAATTCGAGACGTTTCGAGTAATATTCTGCTCTTTTCTATAACCGAAGGTAATAAAGATTTCTCATCACTGAGGTCGGGAAAACCCGTGCTCACAGGCTGCCCCTCGCGAGATCAAAATCGACTAGATCGGTAGCTTACGTCCGATTTGAGTTTTTGGTCTCGCGATTGAGAGCGCGGTGAGTAAAGGATAGAAAAACGCACCTGATGCCCCTCGCAGAGGGTACAGAGTAATCGACTCGCTGTGGTGGAGTGTGCCCGTGGTATCGACTCGCTGTGGTGGAGTGTGCCCGTGATACTGTCTTCTCCGTGTGGTGGAGTGTGCCCGATGATTTTTAACTTTGCTCCGTATGGTGGAGCGATCAAATGATAATGTCTTCTCCGTATGGTGGAGCGTGCCCGATTCTCCGTATGGTGGAGTGTGCCCGATGATTTTTAACTTTTCTCCGTATGGTGGAGCAACCAAATGATACTGTCTTCTCCGTATGGTGGAGCGTGCCCGATTCTCCGTATGGTGGAGTGTGCCCAATGATTTTTAACTTTTCTCCGTATGGTGGAGTGTGCCCGATGATTTTTAACTTTTCTCCGTATGGTGAAGCGACCAAATGATACTGTCTTCTCCGTATGGTGGAGTGTGCCCGATGATTTTTCAACTTCTCTCGGTATGGTGGAGTGTGCCCGATGATTTTTAACTTTTCTCCGTATGGTGGAGCGACCAAATGATACTGCCTTCTCCGTATGGTGGAGTGTGCCCGATTCTCCGTATGGTGGAGTGTGCCCGATCATTTTTAACTTTTCTCCGTATGGTGGAGCGCGTGGTTGGAATTGCGTCAAGTTGCGTATTTATTCTTTGATCGATAATTTTGGAAACAAAAATTTTTGCCCCTTCGATCAAGAATAAATACGGTTTGGTCATTTTTTTTCCTTTGGATGTCTGCAAAAATCAACAAAGAAAATACCCTTCTCGGGATCAAATTGGACTAAATTAAAATTGATTTTATTTTTATTCTTATTATTTATATCTTATTTTATTTTATTTTTATTTTTATTTTTATATTTATATTTATATTTATATTTTTTTATTTTTATTTTTTTTTTTTTCGAGGAATCAGAGACGGGCGGCTCTGTCAGAAGAGACAAAGCCGCCCGGCTCTGACCAGAGTCGGCCGGCTCTAGTTGGGGCGGCCAACATGGTTTAAGAAGGGGGATTCCTTTCTTTCACCCATTTCATTTTTCTTTCTTCAATTTCTTTGCATTTCTTACCAAGATGAGGAAGATGAGGAGAGCTGTGCTCCCTAATGCTCCTTCCCAACCTCCATTCCATGTGAGATACACATTACCTGAGGATGAGTTTTTTCTATCCACTGAATCTACAGTGGAGGTATACGGCTTGAGAGAGACGGTTCCTTACTGCGGAATCGTGAGGAACGATCCAGTACCCGTAACTTTAAGCCCATCCACGCACATCATCAAAGATCTGGTTAGTTTTTCTTCAATTTTCCCCTTTTTCCATTTTTTTGAATTCCTGCAAAAATATGCAAAATTAGAGAAGATTATGTGGAATTGATGCATGTTTAGAGTAGATTTCATTCCTAGGAAACTCAATTGATGATTTAAAGTTGGTTAGAAATGATTTTAGGACAAAAAAAAAGGCAAAAAACGGGACTAGAAAACCGGAGAACCGGTATTTTTCCGGACAGAGCCGGTCGGCCCACCGTTAGAGCCGGGCGGCTCTGTTCCTGGTTCTGGTGAAGAACAGAGCCGGCCGGCTCTGTTCTTCCAGAACTGAACCGTCCGGCTGTGGTTCAGCCGGGCGGTTCGACCATTTTTTTTTATTATTTTTATTATTTTTTTTATTTTTATTTTTATTATTTTTTTATTATTATTTTTATTTTTTTTTTATTTTTTTTTATTTTTTTTTTTATTTTTTTTTAAACCATGTTCATAAGTACCTCTCCAGTGGGAGGGGTGCACGGTTAACCTTCAATTCGAATAAAATAACTAATATGATGACGTATACTACTAGGACGAACTGGAATAAAAGAAGCGATGTTTCGGAATCCATAGTGATAGAGATGTAGAAATTAGATCTGGAATCAGGAATGTATAAAATGAGTTGGAATGGAGATGTATATATACTCGTCGTCTCCAACGGCCATGTGACCGTTGAAAATGTGGCCGTTGGGCACCATTTCAACGGTTACTGAGCCGTTGGACACGCCGAAATTTTATTTTATTATTATTATTTTTTTATGCATGTATTTATATGCATATGTAGAAAAAAGATGCAATATATAAATGATTGAGAAAACTCCCTGATTATTATCTTGTAGGATCGAAAAGATAACCGGGGTGCCGGTTCTGTATCCGATGCGCTAATTTGGTATAAGAGGCTCCCTGACGAAGTGCGGGAGTTGGTCGAGTTAACCGGATTGGATCGGTTTATTTGTTCTATGCGTGAGACCCCACCTCGGACAAGCAGGGGTTTGCTGATGGCGCTTCTAGAGCGGTGGATGGATTCCACCCACACTTTTCATTTTCCGATTGGGGAGTTTACGATTACACCCGAGGACTTTGTGGCTATCACAGGATCATCTTTTGGCGGGCGCACCGTCGAGTTCAACCAGACCTTTGGGCGTGGAGGTTTTAATCCCGACGTGATTGCCATGTTGATCGGCTTGACTCCCGCAGGCAGGCGGATCCAGGGGAGCACCTTGAGGGATTATTGGCTGGGTAGACAGGACAGCCTTCCCGAGGATTCTGCATTCTCCCTTATTGATGTGAGACGCTATACTCGGGCGTTCCTGCTTTACGCTTTGAGTACTTTGTTGTTTCCCACAGGACAGAGTGACCTGAATCTTGCTGTGCTCCCCTCTTTAATACAATTGGAGGACGTGGGGAGCTTGAATTGGGGGCGAGCCGGGCTAGCCCAATTATATTACGGCCTCGATGTCTGCGCCCGCGGAAGGCACAAGGAGGTGAAGGGCGCGTGGATTGTCCTTCATGTGAGTCTCTCTTTTTTTTTTATTTCTGGTTTGTGAACCAGAGCCGGCCGGTTCTGGTCGAACCGGAGCCCACACATTTTTTTTTTTACCTTCGTCTGCCTTCAGGTGATTAGGGAGCCTTGGGGGCATGCTGCGTGGTTCCCAGAGCTTTTCGATGCTCGGAGACTGTTACCTCGGCGATTCATTATGGAGAGCCCCGTCAGCCTCGAGTGGTATCTCGGGGAGAGAGTATCTGATTGGCGTGCTGGTCCCCCCGAGCGTAGGATACCGCCTGCACCTCCTGTCGGATTGTTCTGGCCACACCTGCTACCAGTAGAGGAACATCAAGATCTGTTTGGGTCTGGTTACACGGTTATGGGGGGTGATGGTGACTATCTCGAGCTCATCAGGACACAGCTTCTTCCCCCTACCGTGGATGTACCGCAGGAGGATATGCCAGTTGAGGTATACCTTTACCTTACTCTTACTTTCTGCTGGTTTGAGATTATTCTGCTACCTGTTAAATTTTTTTTTTTTTTAGCCATCTGAGAGGGGTAAGCGCCCTCGTGCATCTTCAGGTAGACGTTCCAGCGGTCGCGGGTCTGGGACTTCCCGCGGCAGGGGAGATGGAGATTCTTCTGCTCACACAGCTGTGTTCGAAGGTGACACCGAGCTTGTCCCTTCGAGGGTGTCCCCTGTTGGCTTTGTTTCAGGTCATCTAGAGCACAGAGTTGAGCCCTGGGTGATGCTCCATAATGCGGCGGGAGAACTCTACCGGGCTGAGTTGTACACTGAGCAATACCCTTCTCCTGCTTATGTTCCACCTAACGCGACCCATGTGAGTATTTCTGTCCCTGTTTAATTTTGGACTGCACTTGTTGCCACTGCCCTGATCCGTGCGCTATCCTTTGTTCAGATTCCAATACCGCATGCGACGGTTCTGTATCAGGTGGCTTATGCGTTCAAAGACCTCTCGCTTCGGGATAACAGCGTCATGAATGTAAGTACCTGTGTCCCCATGTATATATGCATATATGTATGCTTCAAATGCATGTGTGTACGACGTGACGCTCTTTTTTTTTTTTTTTGTCTCAGGCTGCACTTGCCGCTAGCCGTTGTGAAGAAGCTCGCTTGAGAGCGGAGATAGAGAATATACAGAGGTCTACTAGAGTGGAGAGGGAGACTATGCAGAGGTTTATTTCAGATGTTCGTGCTCGGTTGGAAGACTGGGAGTCTGGTCGGCGTTTCTTTGGTGATGGCGTCGAGCCCCAGGACGAGGAGGACCACGACTCGACTGACGGAGGGCAGTCGTAGACTTTAATCTGTTCATTTGTAGCTTCATGTTTGATGTAGTCTGTCTGTAGGCCCGGATCTTATGCCACTTGTATCGTACTCATTTATTTATTGTTATAAATTTTTTATTATTACTGTTATTTTTATTATTATTATCTTTTTTTTTTGTTCGCAATTGTACACTTTGGGCGTCTAAATGTCTCTGTTTATCTGGATGTTTCGACAAATGAATCATGTAACATACTCCAAACATTCATGCAATATGTTGAGCAAAACGCACTTCATTAATGAAATTTAATTATCGTATCAATTGAAAATTTTAAAATTAGTACATATCTAGAACGAACTCATTCCTATTATCAACCATCCAATACAGGTTTTCTGGTCAATAAGCTAACTCTCGTTGCCTTAATTTTTGCTTAAATCGCCCTCACGGGTTTTCGACTTAACAGGCCTCTTTTTTTTTTTTCACATGGTAGCGCTTGAGGTGATCTTGATTAATCGGGTTGGTAAACTCGTTGCCATCCATATCCATAATCTTCACTGCACCTTTGGAGAGTATCTTCTTAACCACATACGGTCCTTCCCAGTTGGGTTTAAACTTGCCCCTCGCGTCCATATTGGTCGGTCTCATCTGTTTCAATACTAGATCTCCCGCTTTCAGAGGCTGTTTCTGATGACGAACCCGTCGATTATAGGCCCTAGCCATTCTTTGGTGGTACATCTGTAGATGATCCAAAGCCTTGAGACGCCTTTCATCGACCATAGCCAGTTGCTCAAACCTCGCTTTTACCCATTCCGTCTCAGGCAATTGGGCCTCCAAAACCGTCCTTAGTGACTTCAACTCCACTTCAATAGGAAGGACTGCTTCCATCCCATAAATCGGCGAATAAGGTGTTTCTCCAGTCAGCGTTCTAACACTGGTTCTGTAACCCCACAAAGCATAAGGTAATCTATCTGCCCAATCTCGGTAGGTTGAAGTGGTCTTGGACAAGATCTTCTTGATGGACTTGTTTGCTGCCTCCACTGCTCCATTGGCTTGTGGCCTATAAGGTGAAGACTTACGATGTTCCACATTGTATTCTTCGAAGAGTTCAGCTGTGGCTCCTTGGAATTGCACTCCGTTATCAGTTACCACGTGATGTGGTACACCATATCTCGCGAAGATGTGCTTCTTTACAAACTTAGCCATATTCTTAGCCGTGACCGTGACATAAGATTCAGCCTCAACCCACTTGGAGAAATAATCCACTGCCACCACAATGAACTTATGCCCATTCGATGCTGGAGGTCGAATTTCACCAATTATGTCTATGCCCCATACTGCAAACGGCCAAGGAGTCATAAGATTCTGTAATTCCATAGGTGGGAGATGGTTGATGTCTCCGTAAATCTGGCACTCATGGCACTTTTTCACTTCCTCTGCACAGTCTGTTTGCATGGTAAGCCAGAAGTATCCTTGTCTCATGATCTTCTTTGCCAGAGCTAATCCATTCATATGCGGGCCGCAAATCCCTGAATGCATTTCTTGCATAACCTTCTTGGCTTCTTCTTCCGTTAGACACTTCAATAACAATCCATCCGCGGTTCTTCTGAAGAGTTGTCCATCAAACCATCTGAACTGAGTTGCTAACTTTCTTAAAGTGGCCTTATCTGATGCATTTGCTCCTTCAGGATATTGGCTATCTTGCAGAAAGTTGGCTATGTCTTGGTACCAGGGCTTATCATCTACAACTAAAGCCAGGACCTCGCTGGAATGATGAAATGGTGTTCTAGCTGTTTCCAGGATCAAAGGCTGCATCGGTGCTTTCTAAGGTCCTTCCCACATGGATGACAAAGTAGCTAATGAATCTTCCATTTGATTATCATCTCTGGCTACATGCTTGAATTCGATGTGCCCGAATACTTTCATCATTTCCCACAAAGTCTCCAAGTATGGGCGAAGTGATTCTTCTTTGATTTCCCATTCCCCGGTGGCTTAATGGATTACCAACAGTGAATCTCCAATGATGGTCACATCGTTTGCCCCTAGTGCAGCGAGAGCATCAATGCCAAACAAACAAGCTTCATATTCTGCGCCGTTGTTAGTTACTGGGAATTCTAGCCGTTTTGACAAAGGAATTATCTCTCCCTCCGGAGTTACAATGATTACTCTGAGGCCTGCTCCCCTCTTGTTTACAGCTCCATCAAAATGCATAATCCATTTCCTGACTTCCACCTCCACCAAGGCCAACTGTTCATCCGGAAATTCCAGGTTCTCCACATAATCAAATTCAAGTGGCTGATTGGCCAGGAACTCAGCCACTGCTCTCCCTTTGATCACCTTTTTCGTCACATACTCGATGTCGAACTCTGATAACAAAAGTAACCACCGGGACAATTTCCCTGTCAAGGATGGGGCAGAGCAGAGATATTTCATTGGATCAACTTTTGCCACAGCTTGTATTTTGTAGGATTGGAAATAGTGTCTCAATTTCTTCGTAAGCCAAACCATAGCAGTGCAAGTCTTTTCCACCACAGTGTACCGAGTTTCGTAATCCAGTAGCTTTTTACTGAGGTAGTAGATAGCATGCTCCCTTTTGTCATCCTGTTCTTGAACCAACATCGCCCCTACGGAGGTTTCTTCGATGGCTAAATACAGAGTCAAAGGTTTTCCCAGAGTTGGAGGTTTTAGCACTGGTGGATTGATCAAGTATTCTTTGATCCTATCAAATGCAACCTGACACTGGTCATTTCACACGACGGGTTGTTCTTTCCGAAGAAGCTTGAAAATGGGCTCACAGACCGTGGTCAATCTGGCAATGAACCTGCTGACGTACTGAAGTGACCCTAGGAAAGATCTGACTTCTTTCTCTGTTTTCGGTGCTGGCATGTCTCGAATAGCTTTAATCTTGTCCGGGTCCATCTCAATGCCTTTCTGACTGACAATGTGCCCCAGCAGCTTGCCCGATGCAACTCCAAATACACATTTCTTTGGGTTAAGTCGCAAGTTGTACTTCTCAATCCTGGTCATAAATCTATCCAGAATAGCAGGGTGTTCCTCCCGAGTCATAGATTTCACCAGCATATCATCAACATACACTTCGACCTCTTTGTGGATCATGTCATGTAGCAATGCTGTGACTGCCCGTTGATAGGTTGCCCCAGCGTTCTTCAACCCAAACGGCATCACTCTGTAGCAATACACCCCCCACTCAGTGATGAAGGCTGTCTTGACCTTATCGATGACATTCATTAAGATCTGATTATACCCCGAGAAACCATCCATGAATGAGTACATAACTGCCCTTGCCGCACTGTCAACCAGGACATCAATGTGAGGAAGTGGAAAATCATCCTTTGGAGAGGCCTTATTCAGATCCCGATAATCCACACAAACTCTGACTCTTCCGTCCTTCTTGGCAACTGGAACTATGTTGGCTAACCATTTAGGGTAATCCACCACCTCCAGAAAGTTGGCCTTGATCTGCTTTGCTACCTCTTCCTTGACTTTCTCAGCCCACTCTGGACGCAGACGTCTGAGCTTCTGCTTTATTACGCTGAACTTGGGATCAATCGGAATTCTGTGTTCTGCTATTTCTCTGTCAACCCCCGGCATATCGTCGTAAGACCAGGCAAACGCTCCCATATGCTTTTTAAGTATTTTTGACAATTCTCTCTCTTCTTCAGGATTGAGTTGGTTAGAGATAGATACCATTTTAGGATTTTCACTTGTACCCAAATTAATTTCATGTAATGCAGTGTCATGAATGCTGAACACATTGAATGAATGATTGCATGTATGCATAGAGCCATTAGGGAAAACATCACACAAATAAGCAAAGTTAGACTTTATTTCATTCATCGCCTTAAAAGCGGAATTGTTCACATCAAGTACATATGACAAGTTTACAAGGAAATCATTTTCTTCCTCCACATGCGGAGGGTCTTCTGCAGCAGGGTCTTCCGGGTCGGCAGGCTCTTCTTAGAACAAGTCACCCAAATCAGCTTCGAGAGTCTCTTTCTGTGCTTCAGATAAGGCATCTTCTTCCACCTTCGCTTTTCCCTTAGCCATCAGTTTGGTGAGTTCAGCAACAGCTTTTTCCACTAACTCTGTCTGTCCTGAAATAGCTTTCTTCTCTACAGGGCTCTCCTTCAATCCTTTCTTCAGTAATTCAGCAAATACTTTGGTAATGGCGTCCACCAGGGGGTCTGTATCTTCTTCTGATTCCTTTTCTGGAGTGATGGGAGCCACCACTTTGGCTTGGCTCATCGGAGGAGGATTGATCACTTGCACCGCTTCCCACTTAAGCATTCCTTCCACTGAAGCAATCCCATATTTTGAGAAGTTGACAACATCAGCGAAAATCTCAAATCCGGGGATTGTTTCCCCATCAATAACCATTGGCTCTGGATCACCACCATATGGCCCACCACTTGCTCGAACAAAAACGTCCAAAAGATGGACTTTCTTAGTTTCCGGGACCTCCTTCTCTTTGGCACCTTCGTAACCAAGACCTTTTCGGTGTGATTGGCCTATGGCAATATCAAACTTTGTGACTCCTTGTTGGTTGACCCCAAGTCCCTTTCCTGGGATGAAGTTCTGTTTCTGAAAATACTTATGGATCCATGGAGAAAATGTCAAGTCTTTCTCCTTATGCTCCGAGACAACTGCCACTTGAAAGCCGGTCAAAGGTTGTTCAGATGAGTTCAGAGCTGCCACCATAGAAGATTCATCTGCCTCAAGTGTTACAATCTTTCCCCCCATTGGAATCTTCACCCTTTGGTGTAAGGTTGATGGCACACCTCCCAAAGCATGAAACCAAGGTCTCCCTAGAAGCAAGGAGTAAGTCACAGGAATATCAATGACAGTGAACAGCACGGTTGACTTAACTTCTCCCACTGACACCTCTGCCTCAAAAGTACCAATTACAGTACGCTTTGAATCATCGTAGGCCCGTATCACTGTATTTGACCGTGATAATGCTTCTTCGGATAAATGAAGGCTAGGTAAAACTTTCAAAGGGCAGATATTCAATGCTGAGCCATCATCAACCATCACACAAGGCAGGGTTCTATCCATCATCTCCACTTTCAGATATAAGGCACGATTGTGGTTAGTGCCTTCCGGTGGTAAGTCATCCTCGGTAAAAGTGATCCCCCTGGGATTATCAGATTGCTGACTCTTGATACTCCCAATCACCATACATACTTCCTCGGGAGACATCAATGGATTGGCATCCATCTCCATAAGCTTTTTCACTACTGCAGCCCGGTGCCTTTGTGACTCCATGAGTAGGTGCCACACAGATGCACGTGCAGGCATCTTTTTGAGTTGCTCCACTACCAGATCTTCTTTCTCATTCACCTTGATGGGCAAATAATCTTGAACCGGTGCTTCTACCCTCTTACTCGGCTCTCCCAACCGTTGTGGCTCGGGTTGATATACCCTTCCACTCCTTGTGACATTATTCACTGGAGCGTCTTCCCTCCTTATATACATCCCATCCTTAGTGCAAACAGGATAGACAGGTGTCATCTGGTCCACAGGCTTGGGCCTACTCATCATCATCATCCAATTCTATATCATCCAGATTCACAGGTTTGCTTTCCTCCACAGGTGGCTCAACATCTTCACCTACTACCACTTGAATTGCGGGATTCGCCCTTGCAATCTGAGCTAAGACAAAGTTAGGAGATAATCCCGATTGCACCATGTTCACTCTCCTTTCAAATTGGGGCAGTGGATTACTTTGCACATTGGACTCAGAGCGTGGAGCTTCTATCTTCTTTTCTTCAATCAACTGTTGGATCGCCTTTTTCAAAGAATGGCATTCGTTGGTTCGATGCCTCTTAGTCACATGATAGGAGCAAAAGTTATTCTTGTCCGCCTCGGCCGGAGGTGTGTACGGCTTCAGGCTTTGAAGAAAGCCCAGATTTCTACATTTCAGAAAGATCCGCCCCAAAGACTCCTCCCAAGGAGAGATCCCTTTTCCAGCTACCTGTTGACTGGACCCTTGTGCAACTGTTGCCACCTCTACTTGTTTAACAGGTGCAGGCAGCTGACTTGGCTTAGCACTCGTTGACGAAGAAGCTGTAGGGTTGTTATTACTTTTATACCCCGAGGAATATGTCCGGCTTCGATACCCTCCTCCAGAACTGTTGTAGGCCGGGTCAATCTCATACTTCTCAACCTTGCAAGCCAACTCATGTACTTCTATCAAGGACTGAAACTTGTGATATTTCATCACATTCCTATAAACCTCCAAGCTCCCATCAATCAGCTTCACAATCAGTTCATCTTCCAACGGCTTCTGATGGAGGAGAATCATCTTATCCATCCACCTTTGGTAATATTCAGAAAAGGTCTCATTCGGCCTCTGCCTCACCGCCTCTAAATCCTGCAACTTGACCTCCAGCTGTGTGTTGAAACTGAAGTACTTGATGAAGGCATCGGACAGTGCACCCCAGTTGCCTTGCACACTCTCGGGTTGTTTATTGTACCATGTGATAGCACCCCCCTCCAAAGTGGTGGGGAACAATCCCACTAATTGATTCATAGTGAGCCTAGCCATAGTCATAATCCGCACATACTGATTCAAGTGGGCCGTGGGTGGACTTTTCCCAACATATGATGCAATCCTAGGCATTTGGAAGCCTACTGGTAACATTTCAACCCCTCCGGCTATGAGCGTGGACGGGTCAATACGCTTGGCGGATTGAACCTTAGAACTGGCACACAGCTCCGCTATGGTCTCCTCCATTTCCTTCATCTTTCTCTCTAAAGCTGACTCCACAGGTCGCTCAGTATTATCCCTTCGACCCTCTTCAGCATCCGACTGCCCATCATTCAGTCTCCCTCCACTACTTTCTTCTCGAGCATGCCTTTCCGGCCTTTGATTAGGCGACTCATTCAAAGCATTCTGCACTTGATTTTTGATAAGGTCCTTGAACTCATCAGAACTCATAAATTCTCGAATAGCAGTGGCGGCCATCATGGCAGCAGCAGCTTCGAGTGCGATCGCCATATCTTGAAATCTCTGTTGCAACTGTTCAAATTCCAGCGGGAACTCGGCACTTAACTCAGATGACGCTTCAACCTCCCCAAACTGAACAAGCTCCTCGACTCACTAGATGACGGTGCACTGCGTTCTATTCTCACAAGTCTTCGTCCGGATCGGAGCCAAACTTCAAAGTGATTTGGACAAAGGTCAGTAAAAAGAAATGATCACCTAAAGAGTTATAAACTCTAAGGGATATGCATGTATGCATGACGTGTTAGATGAATGATGTGCAAGTGTTGCATGAAATGTGTTTGTAACACGAACCTTGAACAACCAATCATTCGGGGGTGAAGTATGCATGAATTCTTATTTTTGCACGTACGAATTGCAATCTAAGTGTTAGATGCGTGAATGCGACCTTTGGTGCTCGGGGAGTACCTCGGGTTTTTGTGAAATGATATGATTGTCCTTAGTGGACGGACAGAGTTTTCGGCACTCGTGGAGTGCCTCGGATTTTTACGATGTGAGATCGACACGCGTATGGCACTTGGTCGAGGTTTCGGTGTCCGTGGGACACTTCGGGTTCTTGATGATGTGAAATGAAGTCATGCTTAATTTGCGAGTGGAATTTCAATACTCGGGGAGTATCTCAATTTCCGTGTCGCGATGTGGAATGAATGCGTTCTTAGTGAACGGGCAGAGTTCCGGCGCTCAGGGAGCACCTAAACATTTTGATGCGTGAAATGAAATTTTCGGCACTCATGGAGTACCTAAAATGATTTGATGAAGTGATGGATTTTGTCGACACTCGTGGAGCATCGAAAGTGATTTAATGAAATGTGATGAGTTTTGACAACACTTGTGGAGCATCGAAAGGCGATTTAATGAAATGCGATGGAATTTTGTCGGCACTCGTGGAGCGCCTAAAGGTGATTTTATGAAATGTGATGAATTTGGTTGGCACTCGTGGAGCGCCTAAAAGTGATCTAATGAGATGTGATGAATTTTATCGGTACTCGTGGAGCGCCGAAAGTGATTTAATGAAATGAGATGAATTTTATCGGTACTCGTGGAGCACCGAAAGTGATTTAATGAAATGTGATGAATTTTGTCGGTACTCATGGAGCGCCTAAATGAGATGTGATGAAATTCGTCCGTACTCGTGGAGCACTTAAAATGCGATGATGAATTTTGTCGGCACTCGTGGAGCGCCTAAAATGATTTAATGAAATGTGATGAATTTTGTCGACACTCATGGAGCATCGAAAGTGATTTAATGAGATGTGATGAATTTTGTCGGTACTCGTGGAGCGCTGAAAGTGATTTAATGAAATGTGATGAATTTGGTCGGCACTCGTGGAGCGCCTAAAATGATTTAATGAAATGCGATGGAATTTTGTCGGCGCTCGTGGAGCACCGAGAGTGATTTGATGAAATGTGATGAATTTGGTCGGCACTCGTGGAGCGCCTAAAATGATTCAATGAAATGCGATGGAATTTTGTCGGCACTCGTGGAGCACCGAAAATGATTTGATGAACTGTGATGAATTTGGTCAGCACTCGTGGAGCGCCTAAAATGAAATGCAATGAAATTCGTTCGTACTCGTGGAGCACTAAAAATGCGATGTGATGCATTTTGTCGGCACTCGTGGAGTGCTTAGAATGATTTCCTACTCGATATGTGGTGCGATGTATGTGGCCCGTATGGGGTCATTCAAGGTCCGTGCAAATGCTTTATGCATGACACGCGTTTCCCATAGCTGCAGAATAAGACGGTTAGTGCTTATGACACTCGAGTGATGCATGTGGATTAATTAATTAATTCTTCATACAATAAAAAGATGCATGGCTACAAAAGATGTGGTTAGTTTTATGTCACACGGGTGATTAATGTATTTACATACGAAAGATGAAAATGGCTGTACAAAAGATGTGAGTTAGAATCACACAAATGCTTTGGATGTGGTATGTTATGCTCGTGAAAAGTGTGGATGATGGCATGTCATGGAGGGACAAAAAGACAAGTAGCAATTAGCACGCAAATCGTATTCCTCCAACCTTATTCCTCCAAACGTGGTCAAGTTGATAAAATTCTAACCGAGTCCTAGGAGGGGTTCTCTTCGATCATCAACCGGGGATGATGAAGGCGCAATTTATTTTATTCACACATCTTATTTTGGTATCCTAAGGGAATCCAACTAAGGTTGCCTAAATGAGTTCGGTCCAAGCCGGGATAACATCAAGGTCCACATAGCAAAATATACTCCTCACTTCTCCCCACTCAAGGGTCCGATCGAAGGGGTTCGTACGAGGCTATGAGTGGTGTTTCGTATCCATGCCCCTAAGACCAGGAGGAACATAGGCGACACTTCAACAATTCATCGGGCTAAATATTGGCTACTCAACCTAATGCAAGGATGTCTAACTAAAATACAAACATAAAATACCATGTAAGAATCATCCACGCTATTAAGAATCATCCACGCTATTTTGATTAGACATTTTTCAGGGCTTGTCAAATTCTTTTAAGTTTTAAGAAAACTTTTGTAGAAATCCCCAGCGGAGTCGCCACTGTGAGCGGACGACCTCTTCTCGGACGGGACGCGGGGGCCCGACGAGGAAAACTTGGGTTTTTGGTCTTTGATTTTTGGTTTTTGAAACCTTCTTCCTTCTCTTCATGGTCAGATTTTGGAAAAAAACAGGATTTGTTTATCTTACTTAGAAAAATCCATTCATTCGTTTCGGAATTCCTTTTGTAGAAAACATTTTCCCATTTTATTACTTGAAAGATCTCGAAACTTAAATCCCGAGATCAGTGACAGAGTCGCCACCCGGATCAGCTCATCCGGGAAATTCCGGTACAGCTCCCTACCGAGTATAGACTGCTGTACCTAATCCAGAGATTCAAGGTTCGGACAAGTCCCTTATTTCATGTCTAATCAAAATAAATTTGGCGGATATTCTTTGATGGTATTTTACGTTTCTAGAGTTGATTTTTATTGCATTAAGTTAAACACACGGCGCGCACACAAATAAAACAAAATAAAGCAGTAAACAATTAAATTATTACAACCCGATCGAATAAAAATAAAAATTCACTTTACAACCGCCTAAAATACACGGATAAATCTATTAAATACATCCAAAATAAAAAATAAAAGGCTGCAAAAAAGAGGGTTAGCACAATTTATATTGCACATACAAATAGGACTCAAATCAGGACAGAATTGGGAATTTTAGGAAATGGGGGCATGCATTTAGGGGATAACCGAGTCGACCCGATCGGTCGGACCGGTTAGACCTGGAAAACGGTTTTGAAACGCCCTGTAGTTTATGCTGGAAAATCAATTTTTGGAAAACAATTGGCTTGGTTACATGCAAATTTTGATTTTCGTGGGTCTGTTGTCCCGGAATCCGTGGATCCGTTCGTGTGGGTTCCTAAATTCAACGTCTATCTAGGGTCCACAACGCAATAAACACACCAAAAACATTTATTTAAAATGCAATTTTATTTGTTTTTAATATTTTCCAAGGATTTATAGAGTTCGGGGGTCCGCTAATGCTGGACAATTGATCCGGTTCGGATGTAACAACCTCAAAACTTGGAGAATAAATCCCGGAAAACTTGCAAATATTAATATCCGTACGTATAAAAATTCAAAAACCGGTGTTAAAATGATGTACGAATATTTACGAGCCGAAATATGTCAAATCAGAATGCGTATAAATGGAAAACGGGCTATTTTCGGCATGTCAGGACAGATCGGGGAGCTGTCCCTGAAAAGCAGAGCCGTACGGCTCTAGGTTAGAGCCGGCCGGCTCTGTTCTAATTGGACCAGAGCCGGCCGGCTCTGTTCTTGAAGAACAGAGCCGTACGGCTCTATTCGGGTAGCCAATTTTCCGGATTTTCAGAAACAGAGAAAAATCACACGAAAAATGCAATAAACACAAGTTTAAGGCCTCTCAGAGTTTACCTTGGTGTTGTTCCAGTATATTTGATGCACAAGAACGGTTTGAAAATCGAGAATGTAACTCGAATCCTTGAGTATCCCGAAAATCCGAAAGTTTACCCGAACGAATCCGAAATCGAATCGAGAATCATTGTGAACCGGTGAGTAAATACTAGAGTGAATGGTTGTGTGCTAAGAAATTTGATTTCAAAGATAAAACTAAAAGGATTTTTTTTTTTCTGTCTCTCTTTTCTCTGTGTTTCTTTCTTTCTTTTTCTCTTTTTTTTTTTTTTTTTTTTTTTCCAAATCCCCCTTTTTTCCCTTTGATTCTGCTTCCTTTCTTGTTATTATTCCCAAAAAAAAACTCAGACAAAATAATTTCCCCAATTAAATGCGGGTAATTAATTGTTTTTGTCGTTTTTTCATCAATTTTCACAGAATTGGGACAAAGTATGGCACCCATGCCCGCCCATTAGAGTCGGCCGGCTCTAGTTTGCACTAGAGCCGGCCGGCTCAATCTAGAGCCGACCGGCTCTGGTTTGTGAACCAGAGCCGGCCGGTTCTGGTCGAACCGGAGCCCACACATTTTTTTTTTTTTACTATCTGACGTGCCTAAAAATCACCCGGAGAAACCGCATTACGGTAGTTTCGGATTGCGGATAACTTCGTTTTCGGAGAATTCGAGACGTTTCGGGTAATATTCTGTTCTTTTCTATAACCGAAGGTAATAAAGATTTCTCATCACTGAGGTCGGGAAAACCCGTGCTCATAGTTTGGATTAAAAATCTATTAGAAATCAATAGGTTAATAATCTGACTCTCTAAACAAATTAAATTTCGAACTAAAAACCCTAAGAATCCCAAGCATTTTGGAGATTTTGTACCCAAACTTTCCAACTTCAATTCAAGAGGAAAAGAGCAAATTTGAGTGGATTGGTACGACGGCAGGGGTCAATCCTACGGTGGATAAGCGTCAAAGAAATAAACACTCTTTATTCCCTCTCCTTTTCATGCTTTCTGGGTGAATTGGTGTGTGCTGGAGGGAAGTTACTCACACTGCATGCTAGGTTGTGTGATAGTAATTAATAAAGAAAACAAAATAATCAAGGGAAAGAAATTAATTTGATTGAAAATGATAACAAAGAGATTGGAGCTATGCCCAATCCGAAAAGGTGAATGCAAACTCCCAAGCTGCTCAAGGCTTTAAATAGCAAATGAAGTCTTGCAACTTGGTGCACAAAAGTAATAAAGTATTCTTACAAATGATGGGTAAATAAATATAAAATTGGTGGCAGAATAAAATAATACAAGGCACACATCTCAAATTTATTTAATCACATAGTTCCAAAGTTTGTGATTAAACTAATAAATTTTCTCCTTCTTCTCTCTCCTGCTTGTCATTCCCTAGGTATGAGCCGGTGGCTGGCAATCACATGTGCATGTCTCCTGCTGCTTCTTCTGCCCATGCACGTCCAGGCAACTTGGTTTCTGCCATCTTTTTATATTTGTCTTTTGTTCCAGCAGTTTTCACCTTGCGCACCCAGACTGCTTGCCCTTATCCAGAATTCTTCAAGCAACCTAAAAACTGTTCTTTTTAGCTTATTTGCTTATCAAAATAATTCCATTTTAATTTGATTTACACCCAATTATTTAGGTATAATTTTCACTTATCAATGTGTTTTTGTGCATTTTTATTCTACTTTTGCGTTTTCTGTTTCTGAAAATCAAGAACAGCCGTACGACTGTTCTTGAGTTGATGAACAGTCGTACGAATGTTCTTGATTTTCATTAATTTCTCAGTTTTATTTTGAATAATTTTAGCGAAATCCTGAAATTGGATGATTTACACTCGCACTACTATAATTACAGTCGTACGACCGTAGTTACAGTCGCACGACTGTAATGCTCGTCCAATAGCAGAATTTCCAGAATAATCCCTAAAAATTTCTAAAAATCCATAAAAATTCAGAAAAATCCAAAATCAACAAAAATGAATTTGTTGTGTGCATTCACTACCTTAGATTTAATTTTCAGTGCAGTTGCATTTAGAACAATGCTACGACGGAGACCCGATTCTCCCAAAAATCGACCCACCTCACATGCTAAAATTAATTAAACCGGAAAATAACTTGTTTTCAAAATTATTTCCTCACAAAACCAAAAATACAGGGACGCTTCAAAATGTTTTCCAGGTCTAATCGGGCCGGCTAGCCGAGCCAACCCCGGTTATCCCCTAAATGCATGCCCCCAATTTCTAAAGTCTCATTCTGTCCTATTTGAGTCCTATTTGTGATGTGCCGTAAATTGTGTTAACCCTTTGTTTTGCAGCTTTCAATTTCTTTTACTTTTTTATTTTTGATGTATTCAATAGATTAATACGTGTATTTTAGGCGATTGTATTTTTTAGATTATCGTGTACCTAGGCGATTGTAAATTTCTAGATAAATCGTGTATTTTAGGCGTTTGCAAGGTGAGGTTGAGAGTTTTTATTTTTGTTCGATTGGGTTGTAAGCCATTTAATTATTTACCACTTTACTTCTATTTTTATTTTATGTGTATGCGCGCTGTATGATTTACTTTAATAAAATTGACTTTAGAATTTGAAATACCATCTATGAACATTGATCGTTTTTATTTTAATTAGACACAAAATAAGGGACTTGTCCGGACCTAGATCTCTAGATAGTATGGCGGCCATTCGTCCTGTTCAGCTATACTTAAATTTCCCAGTGGCGACTCCTATAATATTCACCGAGACTTAGGTCTCGGTTCTTTTAAGATAATTAATTCTAATTTTCTAAAACGAATCTAAAAACCCCACGCGATGGAGGGGTTAGCCCAAAATCGTGGCGCCTTGCCGAAAGGGAGTCCGCGTTCCGTCGAAAACGTCATTCGCTCACAGTGGCGACTCTGCTAGGGATTTCTGACAAAAAGTTTTCTTAAAAACTTAAAAGAATTTGACAAGCCCTGAAAAGTATCTAATTAAAATAAGGTAGATGATTATTGATTGGTATTTTATTTTTGCATTTTACTTAGACATGCTTGCATTAGGTTAAGTATCCCGCTTTACCCCGGTGAATTGTTGAAGTGTAGCCTAAGTTCCTCTTGGTCTTGGGGGCACTGATACGAAACACCACCCATAGTCTCATACGAACCCCTTTGTTCAGACCCTTGCGTGGGGAGAAGTAAGGAGTATATTTTGCTATGGGAGCCTTGATTTTAACCCGACTTGGACCGAACTCATATAGGCAGCCTTAGTTGGATCCCTTTAGGACACCAAAATAAATTGTGTGAAATAATATAAATCGCACCTTCATCATCCCCAGTTGATGATCGAAGAGAACCCCACCTAGGACTCGGTTAGAATTTTCGAGACCGACCACGTTTGGAGGAATAAGGTTGGAGGAATACGTTTTGTGTGCTATGTGTTTCCTGCCATCCTATGACTCATCACCATTGCTATCTACTCATGCATGACATACCATAATCAACATTTTCCATCCATATGACATACCATACATTAAACATTTGTGTGATAATCAACCCACATTTTTATGCAGTCACTTGCATTTTATTTTTGTGTGTGAAAACATTAATTCATCCGTTTGCCATTCATACTAACCATTTCTTTTTCAGCCATGACATTATATTTGTGTGATTAGCAATTTTTTTTCCACATAGCATACACAACATCATTATGTATGTCATGCATCCTAACTCACGTTTTTGTGCAGCCATTTGCATTTTGTGTGTCATAAGCATTTATGACATGTCACCTAAATTAAATTAAGGACATTCCAAAGGATGCCCACCGCGATCATATCATTTGATAACATATCGGGTATCCCAAATTACCCGTGTTCTGCCAATGCACCGGATTGTATTCAACCATTCCACCAAATTATCTCATTTAATAGAGACCACAATGGTCCTAGGTTTACTTCCGTGCGACGATTTACACAAGGCGTTTCACGACACCATGCTCATTTATCATAAACATCATATGACATCGTGGTCCACATCGGATCATTTCATGACATTAATATATCATTCAAGGAACTCCTCCAGTGCCTAATTAGTGTATATACAAGCTCATAACATTGCCTAAATCATGAAAGGTGTTCCCCAAATGCCGAATCTCTGTCTGTGTCCCTGTTACACGTGACTCCCTCATAACATCATTTCATATCATGTGCTCAAAAGCATCAGAACTCTGTCCTAGGGGCGGTCCCATGTGACCATTTCATATCATCTCATAGACCTACAAAGCGTCAAAACTCTGTTTGTGTGTCAGCACACATGCGACCATTCCATGAATTCACTAGGCGCCCCAAAGACGCTGAACCTCTATCCGTGTGGTGGTTCATACGTGATATTTTTGCATAACATTGGTTGTTCTTGGAATGTCCCAAAAAGAAGAAAAAGAATAAAAGAAAATCATTCATACTATCACTCATAACCTCACTCCATTCATTCATTACAAGCACTTTTAATGCCTTACTCTTCATGTCACCATGCCATTTATGCATATCCCTAATACTTTCCGTATAATGCTTAGTAGAATACGCTGGAGCAACCTTGGACGAGATCTTAAGCTTTGAGGGCTGTTGGGGGACGGAGAGCAGTTGAGACAGAAAGTGACTCTGATTCTGGGGAAGAAGTAGAGATGGCTAATCCAATATATAGCCTTGCTGATGCTTTGAAGGATTTTCTAAGATCGCTAGACTTTTGTGATATGCTGAAGGAGGAAGTGCGATCAGTAGTGAGAGAGGCTGGAGAAACTGGTGGTAGTGGAGCTGGAAAAAAGAAGAAGGCCGAGTCATCCTAGCAGGGTGGTGATACCTCGGCTAGTCTAAAAAAGCTGTAGGAAATAGAGGCATCCATGGAAAGAAAGATGAAGGCAAAATGCTCTGATTTGGAGGAGGCTGTGGCTCAGTTGAAGAAAGGGGCCAGTATCAGTGCAGAGTTTAAGAAGGGTGTTAACATTGATACCATGATCAGCAGGGGCATCAAGACTTTTTCTATCGGATTCCAAATGCCAAGGGTGCCTTCTTATAAGGGAATGGGCTCACTAGAGGCCCATGTAAATCTCTACGCTCGGGTCATGCTGAAGGTGGGCGCCACTAAGCGACAAGTGATTAATCTCTTCCCAACTACCTTGGAGGGAGGAGCATTGGGAGGTATAACTCGTTATCAGAAGAAGAGCAGTCAGAGTGGGAGGTTCTGTCAGCAGCCTTTATCAAGTATTACAGCTTTAACACCAAGATTCAGGTGAAGCTGTATGACTTAGAGCGGATTAAGCAAAAACCCAATGAGCCTTTTGATAAGTATTACCAGTGGTGGATGACTAAGATGATCCTTCTGAAAAACCGGCCAAATGAAGATAAACTGATAGAGAAGTTCACTGATGGTAGTAAGGACATCTTTAAAAACAATATGAAATTCCATCCATTCAATGAGCTTAGTGAAGTCTACAGTATGGTGATGAAGATTGAGCGAGATGAAGAAGAGGAGGCACCAAGCCATAAGGGTGGAAGAAGTTCAGGTTACAGTTCTGGGTATAGATCAACAGCTGCAAATGAGTCTAGTGGCGGTTCAAGTTCAAGTTCTAGTGGTAAAAAGGGGTAGACCTCAGAGGTAAAGCAAGTAGAAGTTGCTACAGTGACCCAGCAACAGGACAATCAGAGTAGGAATCCAGGAGGCCAGGGCATATCACCTTGGACTCTCCCGTTGGTGAAGATATTTTCTAAGTGCAGAAATGGTGGGCTGCTACAGTCCTTAAGGCCCTTTGAAAAACCTTCTGAGGCAGATAAAGATAATTTCTGCACGTATCATGTTGTTGCTGGCCACCGGACTAACAATTGTTACAAGCTGAGGAATGCCATTCAAAAGCTGATAGATGAAGGGAAACTGCAAGAACCAGCTAAGCCAAGCACGAAGACCAACCCACTACCAGCATTTAAGAAGTGGGCCAATATGGTATATTCGGGATTACTGGCAAATTTTATATTTGCTCAAATCCTTCAAGAAAATCCCGCTATCCAGGTTGTAGCAAGAGAGGAAGCTGAGTGGGGTCAGAATGTGAAAAGAGGTCAAAACAGAAAGAGGTCAAGCCGATAAGCTTGAATGACCTTGATTCCGAAGACGAGTATGAAGATTTTGGCGGAGAGGAGATGGTTAAGACTCCAGCCATTGAGAAGTTGAAAGTTTAGGAGGTCCAGAATGTGACACGAAGTGGCAGGGTGTATCAACCAGTAGATCAGGTAAAGGACAAAGCCCCGATGACTGGGTCGGGTAGTACATCAGCACCAGAGGGGGTTGAGAAAGAAGACTTGGTTATTTCCCAGTTGAAGAAGACTCCTGCACAAGCTAGCCTATGGCATTTGCTTTTAACATCTAAGGAGCATAGGGCGGCCCTAGTGAAGAAACTGTCAGAGATTGAAGTCTCCCCTATTGCATCTCCAGAGGGCATATGCTGTCTGCTAGACAAAGTCCATTTTGGGACTCATGACATCATTTTTTCTGAGAAAGATTTGCCTGGTGAAGGGAAAGCTCACAACAAGGCCCTTTACATCAGGGCCCATGTGATGGATAAGGTGATGCCGTGTGTGATGGTGGATGATGGCTCAGCTGTGAATATATGTCCATTGAAGGTACTGCCATGTATGGGCCTAAATGAAGATTTTCTAAAAAAGTCCTCAACAGTAATTCGAGCATATGACAACTCCAAGAGAACAGTGATAGGGACTTTTGAAACTGAAGTAAAGGTTGGGCCAATCAAGTCAATAGTCGTTTTCACGGTGATAGATATCCCTATCACCTTCTCCCTACTGTTAGGAAGGCCATGGTTCCATCCTTTAGGCGGTGTCTCTTCCACCTTGCACCAGAAAATTAAGTTCTTGATAGATGGCGAGATTATGACTGTTGAGGCGGATGCCCAATCGGTGATTGCTGCTGTGAATGAAGGTGTTGTCCCTTTTGGCAGGTTCCAAGTTGCAGTGATCGGGGAAGAGGAAGCTACAGATGCTCCCATGGTGATCTATGAAAATTATATGCCGGAATGGCTATCCCGCTACTTATACAAACAGAACTTTGTCCCGAGCATGGGACTTGGCATCAACTTGCAAGGAGTACCTCAATTCAAGATTGACTCGAGGAAACCAAAGCAATTTGGGCTGGGGTATACAGAGGATACATCTGACCAGAAAAACCCAAGAAGGGGAAAAAATGGCAAAGTTGTGATGAAACCATTCCTGAAAATGGGAGAAGGGCTATACAAGGGCGAGGCTGAACCAGTAAGGGTTGGAAATGTTGAATACCCTGGTTTTGAAATTTTTGCTGATGTGGTTGACTTTTGAGAAAAGCTAGGAGGAACCAGTAGCCCCCGTGATGGTAGAAGAGCCAGTTGCTAAATCTGATGTTTTGCAGGGTGAGCCGCCTGAAGAGATGGCAAAAGCAGTAGAGGTGCCCGAAGAGAAAAATAAAGAGAAAGCCTATGATCAAACTGTAGAAGTTATTTCAGGTGCATTGACTGCTGCCTTAAGCAAGGCATTTGGGCAGACCAAGGAAGGGTTTAGCGAGGAGCTGATGGCTGGACTCTGCGGTTGCCGAAATAGCCAGGATCATGGAAAATGCTAAGGCACAGGTGGCTAAAAAAGGAGCTGAAGCAGCTGTAGACTTGGATGGTACTTTGAAGATGAAGGTGGAAGCTGAAGAAGTGCAAGGCCATCCGCCTGGGGAGGATGAAAATGATTTTATTGTATCTGTTTCTTCCATTTTCAATATGAATAGTGTACTGTATGACAAGTTTAATGCAATGAAATCTTAGTTTGCTTACTTGTGTGATGTTTATCCTAATAATTCTGTGCATGCATTTGAATCACCATCAAGCATATTTAGCATACATGACACTGCATTGCATGAAATCAACATAAATACAGATGAAAATCCCAAAATGGTATTCATTTCACGTGAGCTAAAATCCGAGGAAGAGAGGGAATTAATAAGAATATTACAAAAACATGTTAAAGCTTTCACTTAGTCATATGAAGACATGTCGGGTGTAGACACAGAGGTGGGTGTAGACACAAGATCCCAACGGACCCCAAGTTCAGGCCGATAAAGCAGAAGCTGAGAAGACTGAGACCAGAATGGGCTACACTGGTAAAAGAGGAAGTGGCTAAGCAGATAGATGTCAAGTTCCTTGAAGTGGTAGAATACACAGAATGGCTAGCCAATATTGTTCTAGTGCCCAAGAAGGATGGAAGGGTCAGAGTATGCATCGACTACATAGACCTGAATAAAGCATGCCCAAAAGATAACTTTCCACTGCCTCATATAGACGTCCTAGTTAATAGTTCAGTAAAAGCAGCAATGTATTCCTTCATGGATGGCTTTTTGGGGTACAACTAGATCCTGATGGATGTGAATGACAAGGTGAAGACATCCTTCATCACATAGTGGGGTACCTTCTGCTACAGAGTAATGCCCTTTGGGTTAAAGAATGCTGGAGCCACTTATCAAAGGGCTGTCACAACCCTGTTGCATGATATGATCCACAAAGAGGTCGAAGTGTATGTCGATGATATGCTGGTTAAATCAATGAACCGGGAAGAACATCCTGTTATCCTGGATAGATATCTTAAACAACGCATCGGAGAATACAACTTACGGCTTATCCTGGATAGTTGTCTAGGTGGCTGTTACTCCTATCCGAGTTCGACATTGAGTACATCACTAAGAAAACCATAAAAGGGCGAGCCATGGCAGAATTTCTAGGAAATCAACCTCTGGAATCAGATTACATGGAAAATTTGGAGTTCCCAATGAACAGTTAGCTATGGTCGAAGTAAAAAGATGGGTTATGTGCTTTGATGGTGCCATGAATAGAAAGGGTGCTGGAATCGGGGTGCTTATAGCAACGCCGGATGGTGAGATCATTCCCTTATCAAAGAGGTTGAATTTTCCCATAACTAATAACTGGGAAGAATATGAAGCATGCCTATTTGGGATGGAAGCTCTATTGACATTAGGGTCAAATGATGTCTTAATTGTTAGAGATTCACTTTTGGTGATCAGGCAAGCTCAGGGTGAATGGGAGCTCAAAGAAAAAGCCTTACGGCTTACTTGGAGCTGCTACAGTTTAGAAGAGAATTATTCGGCCAATGTGAATTCAGACATGTCCCCAGGGATGAAAACAAAATGGCTGATGTACTAGCGACTCTATCCTCTATGTGCGAGAATCCAGAAGAAACTCAAGTTTAGCCACTCGTCATAGCAACTTCCAGACAACCTTGCTTCAAAGTGCACAAAGTAATGGAGCTAACAGCTAAAGAAAAGCCATGGTTCTTCAATATCTACCAGTATGTGAAGGAAGGAAAATACCCAGAGGGAGCTAGTACTGCTGATAAGATGTCATTAAGAAAGCTAGCCAGTTAGTTCAGAATCTTTGAAGATAAACTATACAAAATAACAGCAAATGGAGTTCTCCTAAGATGTCTGACAGAGCAAGAAGCAGAAACAATGATGTAGCAGGTACATGCAGGATCCTGCGGGCCACATATGAATGGACTTGCCATGGCCAGGAAGATAATGAGACAAGGGTACTTCTGGATGACTATGCAAGTAGATTACATAAGAAAAGTGAAGAGGTGTCATGAATGTCAGATATATACGGACATCAGTCATCTTCCACCACTTGAATTACAAACCTAGTGACCCCTTGACCGTTTTCAGTACAGGGGATCGATATGATTGGTGAAATTCATCCAGCTGCATCTAATGCGCACAAATTTATAGTCGTGGCAGTTGATTACTTTTCCAAATGGGTGGAGACAGAATCCTTCGCTAAAGTAACAGCCAAACAAATGGTCAAGTTCATCCAGAAGAACATCTTTACCCGGTATGGAATTCCCCGTCATATAGTGACTGACAACGGAGTGCAGTTTCAAGGAACAACAGCTGAGCTATTTGCAAAACATGGCATTGAGCATCATAAATCTTCTCCATACAGATCGCAAGCTAACGGTGCAGTAGAAGTAGCTAATAAGGCGATAAAGAAGATCTTATCAAAAATGGTAACCACCTACAGAGATTGGGCTGATAAGCTACCATATGCTCTTTAGGGTTACAGAACCAGTGTCCAAACACCAACAGGAGAAACCCTTATGCCTTGGTATATGGTATGGAAGCAGTATTACCAGTGGAAATAGAGCTCAAATCACTCAGAGTTGCCATGTAAGCTCAGTTTACCAAGCTAGATATGAACAGTTAGCAGCGCTAGATGAAAAGTGACTGAAAGCACTGGATCATTTACAGATGTACCAGCGTAGAATGGCCAGGGCTTATAATCCGAATGTGAAGTACTCCAAGTGGTAGTTGAAAGCAGGAGATTTAGTGTTGAAGCAGTTAAGGCCCTCAAATGTCTATGTTAGGGGCAAATTCAGACCCAACTGGGAAGGACCCTATGTGGTGAAGAAGGAGTTATTTAAAGGAGGTGTCAGTATCATGGACATGGATGGAAATGAATTCACCAATCATATCAATCAAGACCGGTTAAAGCTTTATTATGTTTAAAAAAAAGTCTACTAGGCTGAAAACTTGAAAAGAGCGGTCTCGGCAAAAGTTAGGACACGAGAGAAAATGATCAGTCGGAAAATCCGAAAGGGACGATTGATGACGGATTTTGGCTCTATGTGGAATTTATACCATCTGGGAATTAATCTTTTCAAATGTACTCATTGTGGTTTCATCAATAAAGTGAAATGTTTGTTTAAATATATTTGCAATGGTTATGACGAAATGCATAAGCAAAGTTATCATGCTTAAACATCCACTTAAAGAAAGCACTTTGCATTTAACTGGTCGAACATATCATGTTGTTTAACGATGAAAATGCACTAAATACATCTAATATGAAATCTTTTATTGTATTCCAAATCCAATTCAGCTTTCTGAAGAGCGATAGTGATTGTCCAAGAACTTGCTTTTTCAATCGGTCTTTACTTTAAAAAAAAAAAGAGCTCGCTGGGGTGAAAACCGAAAAGGCGCCCCAGGCAAAAATTAGAGCAGCTCGCTGGGGTGAAAACCGAAAAGGTGCCTCAGGCAAAAATTAGAGCAGCTCGCTGGGCTAAAAACCCGTATTGGACAACCAAAGCAAAATTTAGAGCACTTCCAGATTCACCAATTACAGGGGTGAGAAGCCAAGTCATTCCATCATCTCCCCAACAGGATTCTCTACATCACTCATCAACAAAGCATTTACAAAGGACACTATGATTCTTTTCCCCAGCATCGTCACGCATTCCTAGCAATTATCTCATTTCCCTAGCAGTCCTCACATGTATCTCCAACAAGGCGAAGCCTTATGCAAAGAGCGTTGTGAGCGAACGACGCGTTTTCGACGGGACGCAGGACTCCCTTTCGGAAGGGGCACCTCGATTTCGGGCGGGGCCTTCCCTCGCATGGGGTTTTCGATTTTTGGTTTGGAAATTCATTTTTGGAAAAGCGGATTGTTTCGAAAAAGAATCGAGACCTAAATCTCGATAAAAAGTATAGGAGTCGCCACCCGGCTCAGCTCAACCGGGAAATTACAGTGTAGCTGAACCAAAGCGGGAACTGCTACACTTTTCAAAGATTCAGGTCCGGACAAGTCCTTTATTTCATGTCTAATTTAAATATTATTGCCAATGTTCTATTTACGACACTTTAAATTGCTAAAGGTTGATTTTTATTAAATAATACATACGGCGTACATGCAAGATAATAATACAAAATATAAAGTAAAGAAAATAAATATTTAAGAGCTTACAACCCAATCGAAAGAAAATAAAACTCTCGCCTCACTGATACAATCGCCTAATTACACGGGAATCTAAAAAATACAACCGCCTAAATACACGATTTAATTCTATTAAATACAAATAAAAAAGAAAATTAAAATAAAGATAAAAGCTGCAAAACAGAGTTAGCACAATTTATACGGCACACCATAAATAGGACTCAAGTAGACAGAATTGGGGAATTAGGATTTGGGGTCATGCAATTGGGGGTAACCAGGTCGGCCCGGCCGGCCGGCCCGGCTAGACCTGGAAAACCATTTTGAAACATCCCTGTATTTTTGGTTTTGTGAGAAAATCATTTTTTTGAAAACATTTTTTTTTTCGGTTTATTACAATTAAGCATGCAAAGTGGGTCGGTTTTCGGGAGAACCGGGTCTCCGTCGTGGAATTGTTCTAAATACAATTTTACAGAAAAATAAATCTAAGGTCGTGATGCACACCACAAAATTCATTTTGATGATTTTTGAGGGTTTTCCAATTTTTTGGGATTTTCTGAAATTTTCTGATTTTTATGAAATTTTTTGAATTTTTGTGATTTTCATTGGATTTTAGGGATTTTTTAGGGATTTCTGCTTCTGGCCGAGGACTACAGTAGTCTTGGCTTAGGCGGAAATCGCTAAAAAACCCTAAAAACAAAACCCTGAAACTGAGAAAGTAAGCACAGTCGTACGACTGTAGAGGATTTGGCACGACTGTATTTACAGTCGTGCCCCTGTTCTTGTTTCAAGAATAGTCATACGACTGTTCTTACTTTTCCAGAAATAAAAACGCAAAAACTTGAAGAAAAATGCACCAAACACAAAAAAATACCCAGAAAGCTGGAAAATGAGTTGAGTTAAAGGTTGTTTACCTCCTTGGTGACGATCCATAGCTGGAATGAGCCCTGGCTACGCACCAATCCACGTGAATTTGCTCTTTTTCCTTAAGGAGTCAAGATTACAAAAGTGTCCAAATAACTCCCAAAAAGTCACGAATTTGCGTTTGTTTTTGGTCCGAAATGATTTAGTTTGTTAGTGTGAGTGTTAACCTAGGATTTCTAATTCGTTTTAGTGATTAAAAACAAGAAATCAAAGAGAAAATGTGAGAAGAAAGTAAGGTATTTTACTTCTCTCTCTTCTTTCTTTTTCTCCCTCTTTCTCTCTCTAAAATCCTGATTTCTTTTTGCCAAAAAAGTCCCCCAAAATCTGATTTTCTCCCCTTTTATACCTCACTAACCCGGAAATCTTGAGCATTAAATGCTCGAGATTTCCCTTCTCTTTTAAGTCAAAGAGGTATGGGCAAGAACCTGCCCCCGAAAGTACAGTCGTATGACTGTAAGAAATTCCCACGACTGTATTTTACAGTCGTGGGTCAACGCCATTTTTTTTTTAATAAAAGAAAATTTCGTGTTCACAGGCTGCCCCTCGTGTAGCTGAAATCCGATTTCCGAAACGGATTAGGTACACGACAAAGAACACGAAATCACGTGGATATGCAAGGGTAGTTTTTACAGGTGACTTTGGTAGTCAGGTGGTCCATATGCCTTTTGCATGAGGATGACACCGAGAGTACAAATGACTTTTGGAGTCGGGCGGTTCCCTATGATGGCTTTCACGCAAATATGACGCCGAGAGTAGAAATGACTTTTGGAGTCGGGCGATTCCCTACGATGGCTTTCACGCAAGGATGACGCCGAGAGTAGAAATGACTTTTGGAGTCGGGCGGTTCCCTACGATGGCTTTCGCGCAAGGATGACGCTGAGATGGAATGACTTCTGGAGTCAAAAGGCTGTGTATGGTTTGTTACACCGAGCCCAAAAATGCATGTGATGCATGTTTGATGAACGTATTTATTCCTTGATCGATAATTTTGAAACAAAAATTTTTGCCCCATCGATCAAGAATAAATACGGGAATGCATGCCATGATTACCTTTCATAGTCATGCGGGACTGGATTTATGAATACAAGATGTGATAGTCGTGTGCGCCTGGCGCACTTAACAGACTGACACGGGATTTTTGGTTCCCTTTTAAAGTCGTGGGGGACTATGATTTTTTTTGTGTGAATGCATGACGATCGCGTGCGGCTGGGCGCACCCGACAGACTGAAATTGGATTTGGGTTCCCTTTTAAAGTCGTGGGGGACTATGATTTTTTGTGTGAATGTAACGGCCCGGAGTGGCTTGGCACGTGGGGCGCGTTGAAAATGCAATTGGTGTGATTATACTTACAGTGAATTTTTCATGGTTTTCTCAGATTTCGTGCCCCTTGGGCGAGGCGGACCGTCACTGAAATAAATTATTCATCGCTGGATTGGTCCTGCAAAATTACCGAAATACCCCTGTGGGGAATAATTAAACATCAGATAGTGAAAATAGGGTTTAAAGAAGAAGAAATAGGAAAAGAAATGAAAATTCCCCCCTTTTTTTTCAACTACAGTCGTGCGACTGTATTCAAATTTTGAATACAGTCGTACGACTGTAGATGAAGTACAGTCGTACGACTGTACTTCGTGGGCAGAAATAATTTAAGGGGCGGTTTCCGCCCCTTTCTCCTTCCACTTTCATTTTTTCGAAAACCCCTCTTCTCCCTCTCTCTGAAACCGACCCCAATCTTCAAAATCCCATCCAAAATGTTGAAGAAAATGGGAAAAAAGTTGAAAAAGATCCAAAACAACGCGGTTCCAGAACCCAATAACCCCGATGAGATCGCTTTTGTGGGGATTGCTCAAGGATACGGGCATCCGCTTTATATGGACCATTTCGGGATCCGATTCGGGATGGAGATCCCTATTCTTCTGGCGATGGACTCCCATTTGTCCGTTACACAGGTTGGTATCCGATTCTTTGGCCTCGATTTTGAGTTTTCCAATATTTTTCCTTTTGAACTTTTTGGAACTGATTTGCATGATTTACTGCTTTCTGGGTTGAATTGATTGAGTAGAATGCATGCTAGGAGTCCCCTGTAGTCAATAGAAACAAGAAACTAGGAAAAACGGGTTAGAAATCGCGAAAATTAAACGAATTGCGAAATTTTTTCTGCAGGGATATGAACAGTCGTGCGACTGTTCATGCCAATGATGAACAATCGCACGACTGTGGGCACTACAGTCGTGCGACTGTAGTTACGCTCGTGCAAAGCGTACTACAGTCGTACGACTGTAGAGAAAAAAATTGCCTTTAAAATTTTATATCGTTCGATTAACTTTGCAAAATCTGAATGCATGTGTGTTGTACTTCCCCATAATGCAGGTACACAGGATTACCGGCAGCAGGAATCTCTCCCTGCCCCGGGTCTGGTGGGATCGGCTTCCCGAGCCCGTGCGGGTCCGAATTAGGTTCCTAGGGCTTGAGTCCTTCATTTTGTCCTTGCCCATGAGCACACCGCACACCACCCATGCCGTGCTGACGGCTCTGTGCGAGAGATGGGTTTGCACCACCCACACCTTCCACCTGCCCATCGGGGAGTTCACCGTCACTCCCTCAGATTTTGTGGCGATCACAGGCTTTGGGTTCGGCGGGACCCCTATCATCTTTAACTGCAGCTTGACTCGACACCAGCAAGTGGATACCTACATCCAGAGGTTGATTGGCTGCACCCCTGAGAAGGGGAAGATCTTATGCTCCCGGGTGGAGGCTTATTGGGCCACCCGTGCAGTGTTGACTGAGGAGGATGTAGAGCAGTATACCAGAGCCTACGTGCTCGTCCTCCTATCCTGCACGTTGTTCCCCACCGGGCAGAGTACTTACAATCTGACTCTGCTCCGACACTAGTGGACTTGGCTGCTTTCCCGTCTTTGGACTGGGCGCGGGCTGCGCTAGGGCAGCTATATTATGGGCTGGACTTATGTGCCCGGGGGGCGCAGCAGGAGATCCTGGGCTTCTGGTATTGCTTCTTTTCCCTCTTTTTTTTTTACATGTCCTATAATTATTTTTTTGTAACTACAGATCTGGGCGTTCGAGCATCGCGTGTTGGAGCCGCCGGATTTGAGGGACGTCCAGGGCGATGTGCATCCGACCGTTCTGCGTTGCTGGACGCAGGGGTGGCAGGATACCGCCCGTGACATAGAGGAGGTACGCCAGAGCTTGCTCGATACGACCTGGAGGAGGGTAAGTAGACAAAATTCGTTAGTAAGAAAACTTGAACAACTTTTGTTTACCTGTACTGAATTTCTTTTATTGCACTTCTATAGATCCGGCACCACCCTTGGGAGAATCTGGGTGCCACCACCCTTCTTGTTCAATCCTCCGCACGCTTCGACCACCGCCGATTCGTCATGGAGAGCCCTATGTCCCAAGAGTGGTACTTGGGCGAGCGCCTCCTCCTTTCTGATCACATCGATGGCCCAGTCGCCCGTCTTGTGCCCCCGCCGCTTCCACAGGTGCTCTTCTGGCCACATCTGGCGGATCCTGCGACATACCCAGGCATATTCGAAGAGGGGTATAGTGTAAACCCTGTGGATGGAGATTACCCAGCTTATATTCAGCAGTGTTTACTGCCTGCTGCGGGTGTCGCACCAGTGGCTCCTCCTCCTCGTCCTCGTCAGGTATTCATTCATATTTCATTCTTTTTTTTTGACTTTTTTATTCTCTTTGCAGGTTAAGAGACGTAGGGGAACCGGGTCCTCTCAGCCCAATGGCCCGGCCGGTGAGAGTGCTGATGCAGGTACGGGCGGAGAGGATACTCCTGTTCAGGACAGGACCCACCCTGTCCATGCAGGCAGCACCGCAGCTTCTGCTTCGTAAGCCGTCGGCGCTAGTGGTATAGTGGAGGGTCGCTTGGTATCTGAGCTTAGGGCCGGTTTCACTCTGATAGGATTGGATGGCACTCAGGCTTATACGACATGGAGTATTCCTCGTGAGGAACCCGCCATGTTCTTTCCGGAGGATACCACCCACGTAAGTCCCTTTTTTTTTATCGCTGATACTCTTCTAGGTCCGGCAAGCTGATGTGGAAGAGATAGCCTACCGGTACAAGGGTCTAGGAGACTTCTTAGTCTGGGAGAATGGCGTTTGGGCGGTAAGCATCCCGTGTTTCCTGCATCATGATTTATGTAATGGATGAATGTGTATGTATATATGTATGAATGTTAACTTATGTTGTCAACTGCAGTCCCGAGTCGAGATGTTCCGAGAGCAGGCCAGGGAGGCTGCTTCTGCCGTGGCTCAGGCCCAGACAGTGAACCAAGAGGTGGATAGGGCGAGAGCCGAGATAGCCAGGCTGTAGGCTGGGATGGCTCGTCTGTAGGCGGATTTTGACTCCTACAGGGCTACACATCAGAGTGAGTCTGAGGAGGAGGAGGAGGATGAGGGACAGGATGAGAGCTAAATGGAGTGTCCTGCTCTTCTTATCTGTTGTCTTTACAGTTTCTTGCCTTTTGTATTGAATTTTTAGACACATTATGAATTGCACTTTTTATATTATGGGATTTGCTTTTGCTTCATTAATATTTGGAAATTCACTCTTCTTCTTTTCCTTCTTCAAGTTTTGTTTTCTTTTTTTTTTTTAACACAACATGGACTTCATTTTTATTATTATGGGAATTGGATGCAATGACCTATTAATGGATGTTTATGTGTAATGGCACGATGTATGCGATATGAGCATCTGAGCAGAATGTCAAACATGTATAATATCATTACAACGACATCATAATGAGTACAGTGGGGAAATTAACAGTGACTTCGGCTTTAGACATCGCCCTCTTGTTATTACCAACACGTCCTTTCGGTTTTCTGTGTCAGAAATTTTCTCTTTGCGATTTTTTTTTGAATGGTCCTAGAGTTTTGCACGAGCGTCCCAACCAAATTGATCTCTTTGTATTGATCCATCTCGAGATTGGAAAGCACACCTTGACAATGTTCATCAGAAGTCGTGAGGACATTGCTGCTGATGACACCCAGTGGTTTGGCTTTTTACCTGCCTCTAGCATTAAGGGTTTGTGTTTGGGGTATGAAACACTGAATCGGACATGGTTCACTGCATGCTGTTACCCGTATGTGGACATTGACATGCAATGACATGACGAATGCATATTGAACATCAAAATTGAATACAAAACATTTATGACATAATGGAATGTGGATGCATTAGGAAAATCCAAAGTGTGGCTCTGGTTTTGATTGATGCCCCTTCAAACTACCAACATGTCCTTTCGGTTTTCCACATTGGAGTTTTTTTTTTTTATGCCCGGTCACTGGATAGAGTTGCCATTGTGGATAGACAACCTGAGATGAATTCAAGTAACCATTAGATTCTCCTGTGGTCTGATTCCGTATTCATGTTTCTAATTCACCCCAGATTTCAGTTTAAGCACGGCTCCCGAATGCTGAATTCTTGAAATGGTTGGCAAATGCAACTTTCCCTTTGAATATGAGTACAACAGACTTTGTGAGCTTTCCCGTTGATGGTATCGTCCCCTTCATGATTGTTGAAAGCTTTGTAAAGTCAAGTTGCCCCAACACAGTTGGTGAAGTTCACAAATGCATAACCAAAATTTCCTCCAGTCTTGAAATCCATAGGCAAATAGAGAAAATCATAAGCAGGCTTCCCTTTGGACTTATTCTTGTTTTCCTCTAGACAATGCTTGCCCAGAATTTGTAGCAGATTATATCTTTGAAACTAATTTGGTAGGTTTCTGATCATCAGGCTTGTTTTTCCCACCAAGATTAACTTCAATCTCTTTTTTTATTCAGCTTGGTCTCTTCAATAGTCAATTTCTTGGGTAGCCATTGTTGAGCTTATTTGAAGTAGACTTGTATTCAAATTCTCTCTCTGCTCTGTCGCCCTTCTGGTGATGAGATGATGCAGAAAAATGCGATATGGAGCAGCATTGAGGTTCTTCTTTTTTTTTTGTTTTTTTTTTTTTGAAGGAACTAAATCAAAGCCACAGCCACCTTTTGGTTTTCCTGCTGCATTTAAATTCGTGCATGTCATGTGTGCTTAATATGCCTTTTTGGATGAACAATGCATGCATAATGTCATGTGCACAGGAATGTCATGCAAACAAGATTATACATGCACTACAACCAAGGAAAGGCCCAGAGTTTCACAATAAGTTGGATAGTGAAGGTCATTTGAATTTCTCAGTGGTTGGTGCTTTGGATAAGTTTGGATAAGTTTGGATAAGTTTGATTTTGCCTCAAGGAGGGTTTTCTGGTTTGATTTTGCCTTAAGGAGGGCTTTCTGGTTTGATTTCGCCTTAAGGAAGGCTTTCTGGTTCGATCTTGCCTTAATTGGAGTTTTCTGGTTTTATTTTGCCTTAAGAAAGGCTTTCTGGGTTTGGGTGCCTCAAGGAGGGCTTTTTGGTTTTGTTTTGCCTTAAGAAGGCTTTCTGAGTTTGGGTGCCTCAAGGAGAGCTTTTCGGTTTAGGGTGCCTCAAGGAGGGCTTTTTGGTTTTGTTTTGCCTTAAGAAGGGCTTTCTGAGTTTAGGGTGCCTCAAGGAGGGCTTTTTGGTTTTGTTTTGCCTTAAGAAGGGCTTTTCGGAGTTTGGGTGCCTCAAGGAGGGCTTTTTGGTTTTGTTTTGCCTTAAGAAGGCTTTCTGAGTTTGGGTGCCTCAAGGAGGGCTTTTTGGTTTTGTTGTGCCTTAAGAAAGGCTTTCTGGGTCTAGGTGCCTCAAGGAGGGCTTTTTTGGTTTTGTTTTGCCTTAAGAAGGGCTTTTCGGTTTAGGGTGCCTCAAGGAGGGCTTTTTGGTTTTGTTTTGCCTTAAGAAGGGCTTTTTGGTTTAGGGTGATTTGGGTATCGTATGTGCTTTTTTTAAATCGAAGCTTTGGGGCAGGATTGGTAGTGTCTTTCAAGGGTTGTTGAATTGAATTAGCAGATGCCTCCGCGAACGTGGTACCATCGTATTATTTTATTTATCTCACAAGCTCACCTTTCAAGAGAGAGTTCGTTCAGGGCCAGGTTCACTTTTAGGTTCCCCACAATACTCAGAATGATGTCGTGCATTTTGATATTATGTGTGTTGGACATGTCATTTCAGATTGTCAGATGCATGCATAATGCCATGTACAAGTAATCATCACACAAGTAAGACAAAAATAAATTTCATTGCATTCATGATGAAATCAATACATCCCATAAACAAAATGAGTCCCTTGTAAGAAGGAATCTCCAAGAGGTATTGATCTCACAGAATCCGGTTATTCTCCGATTAGTCACCACTTCAGCTTCAGCATCCTCGACCCACTCTTATCAGAGCAGACTCTGAATTTCTTCATCATATTCCTCTCCTCGGGGAGGTTTGAGAAACTTCTTTGGTGGTTTCCCTGATTGCCCCTGGTTGGTTATCAGAAAAGACCGAGATTTCCAATTTTCCATCATCGACCAGCTTCTGGATCTCCTTTCTTAAAGCACGACATTCATTGGTCCGATGGCCTGTGACCACGTGATAGCTACAGAAATTACTCCTTTGCTCTGGCGTTGGCGACACATAAGGTCTGACACTCTGCAATAGACCCATACTTCTGCACCTGAGGAACAGCGCACCTAATGAGTCAGCCCATGGAGAAATGCCTTTCCCGCTACTCCCGATAAGTGAGTTTTTGGTATGCCTCGGAATGGAGGCGGCACCAACATTCGTCTTAAGGGGCCTCTTCAGTTCTACCTCCTCGGTTAGCCTTGGCAAACCTGAATCCCGAAGAGAGGGTCTTCCCAGGTGTCGAGAGCAAGTGTTATCAAACTGGGCTTTCTGTTTTTCGCTAGCATCAGAGTTGGAGTCTGAGAATGCCGTATTTCTCATTTTCCCTTCGAGTTCTGCCACTCGTGCTTCCAATTCAGTGCACCTCGCTGTCAGCCTTTCTATTCTATCAAGGTCATCCCCCAGCACTTCTCTCAGCATTGCCGACGCTTCCTTCCTGACCGCATTTCGGAACCGTGATGAGGCGAGGTGATCCTCCACGATATCCATTATGGAGTTAAAGTTCCTTGGGTTGGCCATCTCCGAGACCTTTTCCTTTTTCCTTTGATAAGAACACTTATTAGCATTAACAGGCGCATACGCGTGAAGAACACCAAATCACAGGTGATGCAGTTATGGATGCATGATGGGATATGTATGTGCATGAATGAGTTGCATATATGATGTCATGATGGGGATAATGATGAGGATGATTTGAATTTTTTTTTTTTGACATTCTGAGAACACCTGATGCCATGCAAAAGACCACGTGTGGGCCGCCGCCACACAAAAAAGAGTTCGGCGCTTTTAGAGCACCTAGTGAATATCGTGAAATGATCGCGTGTGTACCAACACACGGATAGGGTTTCGATACCTTATAGGTCTTATGAGATGAAGTGAAATGGTCACGCAGGGGCCGGCCCACGGACAGAGTTCTGATGCTTTTGAAGCATATGATATGAGATGATGTTTATAGACAAGTCGCGTGTAGGCAAGGACACGGACAGAAATTCGGCGTTCATGGAACGCCTTTCATGATTCGGTAATGCTATGAAATGCCCCTACATGCGTAATAATCCGGTACTCGTGGAGCACCTCAAATGATATGATAATGTCAATGTCATGCAACAATCCGAAATGGATCGCTATGCACCAACAGAACTTCGGCATCCCCATGATGCCAATGATAAATGATGTGAAGTCATGCAATGATATCGTGTGACCTGCTACACGAAAATAGACCTAAGACCATTGTGTTCTCCTATTGAATGAAATGGTCTATTGAAATGGCCGAGTGTATTCCGATACACGGGCAGAACACGGGTAGTTTTAGGACTCCCGATATGTTATGAAATGAAGTGACCGTGAAGGGTATCCTCAGAATGTCCTTAATTTAAATGATATGAGGTAACGTGAATGCTTGTGTCACACAAAATGCAAGTGGCTGCATAAAAACGTGGTTAGGATGCATGACATACATGATGATGTCGTGTATGCTTCGTGAAGATGATAATATGCAGTACATAAATATGCATAGCACAAAAATAAAATGTCGTGGCTGCATGAAAATGTGGTTAGACTAAATTTCATGCTTATGTAGATGTCTTGAAAATGGCTGCACGAGAATGTGGTTAGAATGACACATAAGCAAAGTTTCGGCGCTCGAGAAGCACCTTGGGATTTCATGATATGAGATGAGATGAACATGCGCGTGGCACATGGTCGGAATTCTCGGCACTCAGGGAGTACCTTGAGTTTTAATGTCGTGATATGAAATGAACTCGTGCTTGGTGCACGAATGGAATTTCGATGCTCGGGGAGCATCTTAACTTCCAAATCATGATATGAAATAAATAAGTTCTTAGTGAACGGGTAGAGTTTCAGTGCCCCAGGGAGCATTTTGGGTTTTTGCGATATGAAATGAGATGAACATGCGCGTGGCACATGGTCGGGATTTTCGGTGCTCGGGGAGCACCTAAATGCTTTGATGCATGTGATGGAATTTTCTGCACCCGCGGAGTGCCTACATGATTTAATGAATGAAATGTAATTAATAATTTTTTTTTGGCACTCGTGGAGCGCCTAAAATGATTTAATGAAATGCGATAAATTTTTATCGGCACTCGTGGAGCGCCTAAAATGCTTTCCTACTTGGTAAGTAATGTGATGTGTGTGACCCTTATGGAATTATTCAAGATTCGTATAATGCTTTATGCATGACACGCGTTTCCCATGGCTGCAAAATAAAACGGTTTGACGTTCATGACATTCGAATGATGTACGTGAATTAATTAATTTTTCACACGAAGAAAAAATGCATGGCTACAAAAAATGTGGTTAGTGTAAATGTCACGCGAGTGATTAATGTATTTACAAGTGAAAGAATGGAAATGGCTGTACAAAAGATGTGAGTTAGAATCACACAAATGCTCTATATGCGGTATGTTATGTTCGTGAAGAATGTGAATGATGATATGTTGTGGAAGGAAAAAAAGACACGTAGCAATTAGCACACGGATCGTATTCTTCCAATCTTATTCCTCCAAGCGTGGTCAGGTCGATAAAATTCTAACCGAGTCCTAGAAGGGGTTCTCTTCGATCATCAACCGGGGATGATGAAGGTGGATTTTATTTTATTTTATTCACACAATTTGTTTTGGTATCCTAAGGGAATCCAACTAAGGTTGCTTAAGTGGGTTCGGTCCAAAGTCAGGATAACTTCAAGGCTCCCATAGCAAAATATACTCCTCACTTCTCCCCACTCAAGGGTCCGAACGAAGGGGTTTGTACGAGGCTATGGGTGGTGTTTCGTATTCATGCCCCTAAGACCAAGAGGAACTTAGGCGACACTTCAACAATTCACCGGGCTAAATAATGGATACCTAACCTAATGCAATAAATGCCTAACTACAAAAATGCATAAAGTGCCATATAAGAATCATCCGCTTAATTTAAACTAGACACTTTTCAAGGCTTGTCAAATTCTTTTAAGTTTTTGAAAAAACTTTTGAGAAATCCCCAGCGGAGTCACCACTGTGAGCGGACGACGCGTTTTCGACGGGACGGGGGACTCCCTTTCGGAAGGGGCGCCTCGATTTCGGGCGGGGCCCTCCCTCGCGTGGGGTTTTTGATTTTTGGTTTGGAAATTCATTTTTGGAAAAGCGGATTGTTTCGAAAAAGAATCGAGACCTAAATCTCGATAAAAAGTATAGGAGTCGCCACCCGGCTCAGCTCAACCGGGAAATTACAGTGTAGCTGAACCAAAGCGGGAACTGCTACACTTTTCAAAGATTTGGATCCGGACAAGTCCTTTATTTCGTGTCTAATTTAAATATTATTGCCAATGTTCTATTTACGACACTTTAAATTGCTAAAGGTTGATTTTTATTAAATAATACATACGGCGTACATGCAAGATAATAATACAAAATATAAAGTAAAGAAAATAAATATTTAAGAGCTTACAACCCAATCGAAAGAAAATAAAACTCTCGCCTCACTGATACAATCGTCTAATTACACGGGAATCTAAAAAATACGACCGCCTAAATACACGATTTAATTCTATTAAATACAAATAAAAAAGAAAATTAAAATAAAGATAAAAGCTGCAAAACAGAGTTAACACAATTTATACGGCACACCATAAATAGGACTCAAGTAGACAGAATTGGGGAATTAGGATTTGGGGTCATGCAATCGGGGGTAACCGGGTCGACCCGGCCGGCCCGCCCGGTTAGACCTGGAAAACCATTTTGAAACGTCTCTGTATTTTTGGTTTTGTGAGAAAATCGTTTTTTTGAAAACATTTTTTTTTCGGTTTATTACAATTAAGCATGCAAAGTGGGTCGGTTTTCGGGAGAACCGGGTCTCTGTCGTGGAATTGTTCTAAATGCAATTTTATAGAAAAATAAATCTAAGGTCATGATGCACACCACAAAATTCATTTTGATGATTTTTGACGGTTTTCCAATTTTTTGGGATTTTCTGAAATTTTCTGATTTTTATGAAATTTTTTGAATTTTTGTGATTTTCTTTGGATTTTAGGGATTTTTTAGGGATTTCTGCTTCTGGCCGAGGACTACAGTCGTACGACTGTAGTTACAGTCGTATGACTGTATACTACAGTCGTGCGACTGTAGTCTTGGCTTAGGCGGAAATCGCTAAAAACCCCTAAAAAAAACCCCTGAAACTGAGAAAGTAAGCACAGTTGTACGACTGTAGAGGATTTGTCACGACTGTATTTACAGTCGTGCCCCTGTTCTTGTTTCAAGAATAGTCGTACGACTGTTCTTACTTTTCCAGAAATAAAAACGCAAAAACTTGAAGAAAAATGCACCAAACACAAACAAAATACCCAGAAAGCTGGAAAATGAGTTGAGTTAAAGGTTGTTTACCTCCTTGGTGACGATCCACAGCTGGAATGAACCCTGGCTACGCACCAATCCACGTGAATTTGCTCTTTTTCCTTAAGGAGTCAAGATTACAAAAGTGTCCAAATAACTCCCAAAAAGTCACGGATTTGCGTTTGTTTTTGGTCCGAAATGATTTAGTTTGTTAGTGTGCGTGTTAACCTAGGATTTCTAATTCGTTTTAGTGATTAAAAACAAGAAATCAAGGAGAAAATGTGAGAAGAAAGTAAGGTATTTTACTTCTCTCTCTTCTTTCTTTTTCTCCCTCTTTCTCTCTCTAAAATCCTGATTTCTTTTTGCCAAAAAAGTCCCCCAAAATCTGATTTTCTCCCCTTTTATACCTCACTAACCCGAAAATCTTGAGCATTAAATGCTCAAGATTTCCCTTCTCTTTTAAGTCAAAGAGGTATGGGCAAGAACCTGCCCCCGAAAGTACGGTCGTACGACTGTACTTACACTACAGTCGTACGACTGTAGGAAATTCCCACGACTGTATTTTACAGTCGTGGGTCAACGCCCTTTTTTTTTTTAATAAAAGAAAATTTCGTGTTCACAAGCGTCTTCCACCAGCCAGGGGCAAAGCATGCCTTCCCAGCAGAAAGGAGGGATATCAATCTTGCACAAACAATGAGAAATGCATCAATTAATTTCCATATGCATATATATCATCATACATGCATATATAGCATACACAAATCATTCAACCCCAACTAGTCTTCATTCTTGATCGAAGGGGCAAAAATTTTTGTTCAAAATCTCTCGATCAAAGAATGAAGACTTACCATTTCAAATGTAGGAACTCATCATCCTCAGCTTCATATCTCCAGCATATCCGCCTCGGGTAATATAGACTCGGCATCGGCCCAGATCGGCTTCATCTCAAGTTCTCCAGCAGATCCACTTCGGGTAATGTAGACTCGGCATCGGCCCAGATCGGCTTTATCTCAAGTTCTCTAGCAGATCTGCCTCGGGTAATGTAAACCCGGTATCGGCCCAGATCGGCTCCAACATCACATCCCCAGCAGATGCACCTCGGGTAATATAAACCCGGTATTGGTCCAGATCAGCTTCATTCCATATCCCTAACAATCCTTGCCTCGAGTAAAGATCCGGTATCAGCTTATTTCACCTCCTTCCTTTGCCTTGGGTAACCTAGACCCGGTATCGGCCAATCCACCTTTCACCTTCCTTTGCCTCGGGTAACCTAGACCCGGTATCGGCTAATCCATCTTTCATATTCCTTTGCATCGGGTAACCTAGACCCGATATCGGCTTATTTCTTCCCCAACTTCGCCTCGGATAACCTAGACCCGGTATCGGCTTATTTTGGCAGTGGATTCTTTCTTGTGTTCGAGGCGCTTTGATTCACACTCTCAAATTCATCATCTCAGGTATTTTAGACCTGGATCCGGATGTCAAATTTGATCACGCGAGGGGCAGCTGTAAGAATCAGAATTTTCCTTCAAAAAAAAATCACGTGTGTCACACGACTGTAATATACAATCGTACAACTGTAACATCGAAGCAGGTGTAGAAGACCATACCCATGACATAAGAAAGCTGAGGATTTTGGGGGAGCATTAATTGCTCCGATGTTTGGTGAAGCAAAGGCAGAAAATAAGAGAGGGGAGAAGGAGGAAATAAGGGACTTTTGGACACTTGATTTCTGGTTTTGAGAGGGAGAGAATTTAGAGAGATTTAGGAGAAAAGGGGAGAAAAAGGGAGGAAAAGGAAATACACAACTTCAGGCTTTCTTTTTCTACTCTTTTTCTTGTTAAATCTTAAGGTTTGGATTAAAAATCTATTAAAAATCAATAGGTCAATAATCTGACTCTCTAAAAAAATTAAATTTCGGACTAGAAACCCTAAGAATACCAAGCATTTTGGAGATTTTAGACCCAAACTTCCCAACTTCAATTCAAGAGGAAAAGAGCAAATTTGAGTGGATTTGTGCGACGGCAGGGGTCAATCCTATAGTGGATAAGCGCCAAAGAAGTAAACACTCTTTATTCCCTCTACTTTTCATGCTTTCTGGGTGAATTGGTGTGTTTTTATGCATTTTTATTCTACTTTTACATTTTCTGTTTCTAGAAATCAAGAACAGCCGTGCGACTGTTCTTAAGTTGATGAACAGTCGTACGACTGGAAATACAGTCGTATGAGTGTTCTGGATTTCCATTAATTTCTCAGTTTTATTTTGACTAATTTTAGCAAAATCCTGAAATTGGATGATTTACAGTCGCACGACTGTAATTACAGTCGTATGATCGTAGTTACAGTCGCACGGCTGTAACGCTCGTCTAAGAGCAGAATTTCCAGAATAATCCCCAAAAATTTCTAAAAATCCATAAAAATTCAGAAAAACCCAAAATCAACAAAAATGAATTTTTTTGTGTGCATTCACTACCTTAATTTAATTTTTAGTGCATTTGCATTTAGGACAATACTACAATGGAGACCCGATTCTCCTGAAAACCGACCCACCTCACATGCTAAAATTAATTAAACCCGAAAATAAATTGTTTTTAAAATTATTTCCGCACAAAACCAAAAATATAGGGACGTTTCAAAATATTTTCCATGTTTAATAGGGCCGGCTAGCCGAGCCAACCCGGTTATCCCTTAAATGCATGCCCGTAATTTCTAAAGTCCCATTCTGTCCTTTTGAGTCCTATTTGTGATGTACCGTAAATTGTGCTAACTCTTTGTTTTGCAGCTTTCTATTTCTTTTACTTTTTATTTTTGATGTATTTAATTAATTAATACGTGTATTTTAAGCAATTGTATTTTTTAGATTATCGTGTACCTAGGCGATTGTAAATTTCTAGATAAATCGTGTGTTTTAGGCGTTTGTAAGGTGAGGTTGAGAGTTTTTATTTTTGTTCGATTGGGTTGTAAGCCATTTAATTATTTACCGCTTTACTTCTATTTTTATTTTATGTATATGTGCGCTGTATAATTTACTTTAATAAAATTAACTTTAGAATTTGAAATACCATCTATGAACATTGGCCGTTTTTGTTTTAATTAGACACAAAATAAGGGACTTGTCCAGACCTAGATCTCTGGATAATGTGGTGTCCGTTTGTCCGGTTCAGCTATACTGAAATTTCTCGGTTGAGCTGAGTTGGGTGGCGACTCATATAATATTCATCGAGACTTAGGTTCTCGGTTCTTTTAAGATAATTAATTCTAATTTTCTAAAATGAATTTCCATTCTAAAAACCCCACGCGAGGGAGGGGTTAGCCCAAAATCCTGACGCCCCTTCCGAAAGGGAGTCCGTGTTCTGTCGAAAACGTCATCCGCTCACAGTACCTGTATCCAAGAAAGTGTGAGGACCGGGTGACCTCTGGGTCCACTTCGATGCCTAAGTCAAAGATTTTAGAGAAGGAAAATAAGAATAAGAATGAAATCTTGAGGATTCAGAATGAGATACCTGTGAGGTTCCCCACTACCCTTTTTATACTTGATTAGTCCGCGTGGCTTTGTCAGGCCGTTATGTATGGTCATTTCTTATTGGCTAGGCATGGGCTGCTCTTGGTCCCCTTCTAGCATGTCTATGTTACAGACTCACCCTGTGCTTGTCCTCGCGGCACCTGTTGCTGGTACAGAATCCAGTCCTTACACGTGTACAGTAGAAACCAGCTTACATGTCCTCGCCAATGTCTTTGGTGACTGAGTGGAAGCCAGAAGAGGCATCATGAGGTAATTGCTTGTTGTGTAAAGTTATGGACGAGGTAGGCGAATATTAGCCGTGTGAACCACGCGGTGTGTTTTAGTACTCCATGCTATCAGGAGTCCCCCCTTGGTGAAGAATTTAAAATCTTTTAAGGGTTTTTTTGCGGTAGGTTTGTGGGAACCGAGGAGCCCCTTGGGACTTGTGTACCTAATACCTGGGCGATCGGTGTCCCCTCATTTAAGTGGTGTCAGAAGGCATCTTTTCACCTGCCCCTCCCCTATTTTCTTTAAAAAGGAAACTGGGTCGCCTTTTGTCCTTTGCTTCAAGAACCTTCAAGGCCCCTCCTTTTTGTGATTTCTGCATTCTTGTCTCTGCATTTGCAATTTGCTTCTCATTATCCTTATTTCCAGTATGTTCTTCTTCATACTTCAACTTCGTGGTATTGCAATTTTGATTTCTATGAAAATTTGCCTTTTTGCTTGGATTTGTTTTCTATGTTGGTTCAATTTCTTGCCTGTTCCCATTTACTTTTCTGGGTTTGTTACCTGTTCATCTTCTTTGCTTTTCTAGGTTTGTTGCATGTACTTTCCTTCTCTTGCTTGAAGCGATGAGTTCTTCTGTAACACTTAGTGACCTAGGTTCTTCTAGTAGTGGGGGATCTGTGGAATTAGTGAACTCCAGGAACCACCCTAGGGTTAGTAAAAGCACCCATGGTTTTAACTTCAAAAGCACCGGTAATAAACCGGTTCGCCGTCTTCTAGACCCAACAGACCCTGATGACTACCGAGTAATCGCTACTCCCAACTTACCGAGTTTGCTTACTTCTTCAGGAAATGAATACCACTTAACCACCTCTTTAGAGTCTGATTCTCCCAATTTAGCATCCCTTGCCCGTGCTGAAGAGGTGGGCACTTCAGTCGCGCCTTCTATATTTGTTGAGCCGCCTGCTAAAGGTCCCATTTAGGTAGATTCTTCTCCGTCTGAAATCCCTCAACCCGGTCCCAACAGAACTAGGGCCAAGAGAATGACTCCTCGTATAGAGGATATGGTTTCTGAGACTCGTGAAGGCCACATAAGCTTTTACAGAGAGATCTATCCCTGGTTGCGTGATTGCCGAGTCATGCTGCCTTCTAAGCATCAACGTGTCCATAGACCTCCACTAGGTTATTTTTCTATATACATGGACCAAATTCAATCTGGCTTTTCCTAACCACTCCCATCTGGCGTCTGCGACATCCTCCTCAATTAGGGCTTCTGCCCAGCCCAAATTCATCTTAACTCCTGGGGGGATATCTGTGCCACCTACTGGTTGTGTGAGAACCTGGGGTTCGATTTAAATGCCACCTTCTTTCGGAAGCTGGCTACTCCCAAGCTGAATTTTGGGGAGGACCACTACCAGTTGTCTAAGAAAAGAGATTTCTATGCCCTTAAAGGGCGGATTGCTTCCCTGAAGCGTTTCAAACATTTCTTCTTTTACATAGAGGTCCAAAAGGACTTGGATGTGCTCCCTGTCAGATGGTTTTTTAGGGGGGCAGGGAAGGCTCTCCAGCCCCTAGAGCCGGGTGAAAAAATTTTCCTCGAGGAGTACAGGACTTTGGCTCCTGATATGTGGACTTGGCAGGTTACTATAGATACTTACCTTGAGAAGATTAGGCTCATAGAACGGGAAGAGTAATTTATTTTACCCGGGTCCAGTTTGCTTAGTTATTTATTTGTTTTCTCAGGCATGAATACAACTGATGCGCTTAGTCGCGTTTTAGCTGCCCAGAAGAAAAATCTGCTGAAGGAGCAGTGTCCAAATCCTACTAAAATCCCATCCTGCGCAGGGGAGCCGGCCAAAGGGCTAAGTGCTTCCAAGACTCAAAAGAGGAAGAGGACCGTTCCCACAGGTCCTAAGCCGGCTTCTCATCCCGTAAGTTTTGGCTTTCTCTTCCCTAATGGATTATTATTATTACTTTTTACTAACCTCACTTTCTGGCTTGTCATTTTTATTTGATCAGGGCTCTGGAGTGGCTCCCGTCTCCTCCGGGCTGTCTTCCCTTCCTCAACCTTGGTTGCGAGGAAGAGGGGGGCAAGAGGTCCGAATAAAGGATCCGACAGTCCAAGCTGAACTCAGGTCCGGGTTTGTGCTGCCAGCTGACAAGGAGGAGTACGTCAAACTTGGTGACAATAAGGCGGCTTCTATGTGCCTCATGGAACTGTCCTCCGTAAGGATCTTAACGAAGCTGCTGAACTCCTTTTCTTCTTTTTTATTATTCATTCGGCTTGTTGTTTTGTAGGGGCTCTCTAGAGTAGTTGAACTAGCTGGTCATCTGTCTAAGACCAGCCAGCTGGAAAAAAAACTTAAGGTGTCTCAGCAGGCACTGGAGGCAGAGAAGAGCAGAGCCTAGATGCAGGGAGAGGAAATTAATAACCTGAAGAAATAGGTGGAAGAAGAGAAAGCTGCACGGGAGCAGATAGACATCCTCAATAAGCAGCTAGAGGATGAGAAGGCGGTGTATAAACAAAGTGTTGAGAAATGTGACGCCACTCTCCTTGACTCAACTGGCAATCTAGTTCTTCTAGGACAGTTATCTGGCCAACGCGTCCTCACTGCCTGCTAAGCAATTCATCCTAACCTGGTCCTGGATTTGGACTCGGTCAGTTTTCCTCAGTATGATTAGCTTCCTGCTGATAGTCCTGATGAAGAAAATGCCGTGTCCCCAGCGGGTGCTGAGGAGCCGGTAGGTATAAGAAGCAGTGTTCTTGGAGCGGATGCTAGCTCTTAGAAAAAAATTGTAATTTTTCAAGGCCTTAATTCGCTTTTGTTTGTACTGTACTTGTTATTTCAATAAAGAATTCCGTTCCTTGTTTACTCGGCTTTTTCATACTCAATCTTTTGTTTATTCATCTTTTGTTCTGTTTACCAAAATTCTTTCATGCTTGGCTTTTATGCTTGTAGTTTTGTCCTAAGTCTGCACATCTATTCTTTCATTATTCATTTGAACCCAATTAGGGTTTTTAGAATAAATGTGTTCATTTGGTTAGGACCGACTCCTTCTTGGACGGTTTTTAGAATCAATGAGCTCATCCGGTTATGACCGACTCCTTCTTTTAGGTTTCAATGGTTGAAAGATATTTTTATTTATCTTTTCAGAATACATCATTGAGGGCGTCCCCTGCTAAGTTTTACAATTGGAGGTGCTGCCTCGTTAAAAACCCGACTATGGAAAGACCCAGTGGGAAAAATCCACTATTGGGAAAAAAGAGTGCAGCCTTTTTTCTTCTTAGCTATTCTCAGGCGGGAAGTATTGCCTTAAATTGGCAATATTCCATGTACGTGGGATTTTTTTCCCATCTAGATTGTGAAGCTTGTACGTCGCTGGACCGACTACTGCTGCAACTCTGTATGGCCCTTCCCACTTTGCACCAAGCTTTCCTTTTCCTTCCCTCACCTGCGATGCTGCGAAATCCTTTAGGACCAGGTCATCTTCCTTGAGTGTTGTCTTTCTCACCTTCATGTTATGGTAACGGGCCACTTTGTTCTTGTAGGCCGCCATCAGGATGTAAGCTCTTTCGCTTCTTTCTTCCAAGGAATCCAAATGGTACTTCATGTTGATATGATTTTGAGCTTCTGTGTAATAAAGCACTCGGGCACTAGGGGCTCCAATTTCGACGGGGATTACTGCTTTTACTCTATATACCATAGCAAAGGGGGTTTCCCCAGTCGGTCTTCTTGGGGTGGTTTTATAAGCCCACAAGATGTTATTCAACTCATCAACCCATGCTCCCTTGTGACTCTCCAGCCTTTTCTTGATTCCATCTCCTATGGTTCTCTTTGTGACCTTCGTCTGCCCATTGCTTTGGGGATGTGCCACTGAGGAAGAGTTATGCGTGATTTTGAGTCCTCTACAGAATTTCTCAAATTTGTTCAAGATGAATTGGGTGCCATTGTTGGATATGATTCTATGGGGTATCTCGAATCTGGTGATGATGTGGTCCCACATGAAGGAGACGACTTTCTCTAGTGTGATCGTTGTGGTCGCCTCTGCTTCAACCTATTTGCTGAAGTGGTCTACTGCAACTATAATAAACTTCCTCTGTCTGTTGGTTTCAGGCATGGGTCCTATGATATCAATACCCCATGTGGAAAAGGGCCAGTAAGTTAATACTGGTTTCTGCTCTGCTGCATGCAAGTGGGATCTTTTGGAATGGATTTGGAATTGGTGGCATCTCCTGACATAGGCCGTTGCATCTGCCTCCATTGTTTCCCAATAGTAACCTTGTAGTACTGCCCTTCTGACTAGCGCCTGTGCACCTGGTGGGACTCGTAAATTCCCTCATGTAATTCTTAGAGGACATAATTTCCTTCTTCAGCAGTGATGCACTTCAACCATGCATCGGTAAAAGTCTTCTTGTAGAGTTCTTTGTCGATTATTGCATAGCGCTGTGACTTCCTGGAGATCTTTGTTACCTCTCCTCTGTCCTCAGGCAGATGTCCTTCTACTAGGTACTTTATTATGGGCTCCATCCAACCCAGCTCCACCTTTTCTACTATCATCACCTCATTTGCTCCGATGCTGGATTTAGTTTGAACTTCATATGGGCAATTTAAGAATTGCCAATCTTCAGCGCTTGTTGCTGCCTTAGCCAACTTATCTGCTTCAATATTTTCATTCCTGGAGATGTATTCCACCCTCTATGTGGTGCCTCTGCCTTCGACCGCTTTGAGCAAACATCGCACCTTGTCTAGGTATCTGGACATGCAAGGATCTTTAGTTTCAAAGTTTTTATTAATTTGGTTGGAAACTAACATTAAGTCACTCAGCAGTTTCACCCGGTCTGGGTGATTTCTCGGATGAGCTCCAGCCCCTTAATCACTGCTTCATATTCTGCGACGTTGTTGATGGCAGGAAAGGCTAGCTTCACTGCATAAGACATCTTTATTTTCTCAGGCCCTTCGATGTGCACTCCAATTCCTGCTCCTTCTTGAGATGAAGCTCCATCCACATATACTTTTCATTCTTCCACCTTCAGTACCTGGTTTGGTTCTAACTTCATGAATTCCACAAAATCCGCCAAGACTTTAGCTTTTAATGCTGATCTGGGCTTAAAACGGACATCAAATTCACTGGGTCTGATAGCCCACTCAACCAACCTGCCTGAAGTATTCGGTCTCTGTAGCACCTTCTTCAGAGGGAAATTTGTTCTCATAATTACTGTGTGGGCCTGGAAGTAAGGTCGCAACTTGACGGATGCTGAAATTATCGCCAAGGCCAATTTCTCAATCCTCGGGTATCTGAGCTCGCCCCTCTTAACACCTTACTGGTGTAATACACTGGGTATTGATGCCCTTCCTCTTCTATAACCATCACTAAGCCTACTGCTTCATCTGTTGTTGCTAGATACAAGTACAACATCTCACCAAGAATTGGCCGGCTTAGCAATAGTGGTGTTCCGAAGAAGCTCTTGATTCTGCCGAATGCCTCTTGGCACTCATCATCCCAGTTGAACTTCTGATTCGTTCATTTTTTTAGGCGGCACCATGTCTAAGATTGCTTTAATCTTCTCTGGATTTGCTTCTACCCCTCTTTGTGAAATCATGAAGCCCAGGAATTTCCCCCCTCGCACTCCAAACATGCACTTCTCTGGATTCAATTTGAGGCTGTATTTTTGCAGTATTTTGAAAGCCTCCCAAATTTCTTGGGTGTGATTTTCTTCACCCTTGCTTTTAATGATCATGTCATCCACATACACTTTGACTGTCTTTCCAATCTACTCTTTGAACATGTCATTGACCAAGCACTGATATGTCGCTCCTACGTTCTTTAAACCAAAGGGCATTACCCGATAGTAGTACGTGCCTTCGTGTGTGACAAATGCGGTTTTTTCTTCATCCACTGGGTCCATTGGAATTTGATGGTATCCCAACTTTGCATCCAGGAAGGAGTAGATTGCGTATCCATCTGTTGAGTCTACCGGCTGGTTAATGCTCGGAAGAGGATAGCTATCCTTTAGGTAAGCTTTGTTCAAGTCAGTGAAGTCCACACATATCCTCCATGCCCCTCCTGGTTTCTTTACCAAGACCATATTTGCTAGCCATTCGGGATATAACACGTTTTGGATATGTCTGGCTTCTACCAATTTCTTTATTTCTGCCTCAATTGCCTTCTGCGTTTCTGGTGCATGGTTTCTTCTCTTTTGCACTACCGACTTGGTAGTAGGATTTATATTTAGGCTGTGCTTCATTATTTCTGGCAAGACTCCGATAATATTGCTGGTACACCAGGCAAAGGTCTTTTGCTCTTCCTTGAGCACTGCTGTGATTGCCTACTTGAGCTCGAGTTTCAATTCCTTGGCCACTTGGACTGATCTCCTTGGTCTGACCATAAGGGCCTCAAGCTCATCCACCGGTTCAGCTCTGTCTTGCTTTTCTGATTCCCAGCTAACCTCTCCTAGTTTCAAGGAAGCTAGATATGTTTTCTAGGCCGCTTGCTGACTCCCCCTAGCCACTGGCACCCCCGTCATGGTCGGTATTTGGAGGGCTAAATACCGGACGAAAAGGATTGCTTCTGATTCTACGAGGAATGGTCTTCCCAATATGATGTTATAGGCGAGTGGGGTGTCAATTATTACAAATTCTTCTTCAGACCTCCAGCTGTGCTTTTCATCCCCCATCTCTAAATTCACTGTCACCTGCCCAACAACCGTGACCGAATGGCCACTCAGCCCTACTAGGGGCGAATATACCGACTGGATCCTGCTTTGATGGATGTCTAACTGGTGGGCACCTCCTTCATGATGATGTTTATCGAGCAACCGATATCCATGAGGATCCTTTTCACTGTGTATCCTTCCACCAACGCCTCAATGACCAAGGCGTCTGCATGGTGTGCTTGCACATTGCTGTGAATTGAGAACGAGTGATTCAAGCTACTGGATTTCCCTGTATTCGATGTCTGATGTGCTGAGGACCAAGATTTTTTACTGGGTGGTTCAAATTCAGATCCCCCAGTGATAACCATGACGACCCCCTTGGACTTCTTAACTGGCCTTTCATCGTCGTCTCTTCTATCCTTCTGCTCTTTGTCTCTGTTTGTGTTCCTTGTTATGTAGTTAACAAATGTACTAAACTTACCTGCCTTGATCAGTAGGTCCACCTCTGCAGCTAGGACTTGGCAGTTGTTTGTGTGATGACCTTTGGCTCTGTGAAACTTGCAGTACGCTTCCTTTTCACTCCCCATTATCTGGCCCGGCTTGGTATGGGGATATCGAATGCTTTTTGCATCCGAGCTTCTCTGAATTGCTACTAGTACCTCACTAAGTGGGGCATTCAATGGTATAAACCGTGACCGGTCTCCAAGGCGGTTTCTTTGATCTCGACGCTTGTGCCTCTCTTTAGGCCGAGTGGCCTTGTCTCTCTCATCGTGCCTCCTGCTCTTTGCAGGCATGTCAATCTCATCGATTTCTACCATGCTTTTTGCAAGGGCTATCATCTGAGTCAATTCTCTAGGCTTCCTTATTATGATTTCTCCTCGAAGCCTTTCATTGGTAGTATTTTTAATCATAGCCTCCTTTGCTGTGCTGAAATCCAAGTTCCTAACCTCCAGACATGTGAGGTTGAAACAATCAATGAACGACCTCAAAGATTCACCAGGCTTTTGGACCACTTCATGAAGGGTGCGACTGGCTGCTCCAGTCGATATTAAGCCCATAAAGTTCTTACAAAATTACTGTCTGAGTCGGTCCCAGCTGTCGATTGTTTTGGGGTCCAGAGATTCAAACCAGTAAGCCGCTACTCCTATCAAAGTTGTAGGGAACAGGTGGCAAATTATCCCCTCCGTAGCTCCTGTAATGTTCATCCGGTTCTTAAAGTTCCTAGCATGGACTTGGGGATCGGCATCGCCCTTGTAACTGTCGAAGGTTGGTCGCTTGAATTTGTGGTCTATCGGCTGATTGAGTATTCTGGCTGAAAAGGAGATTCTCCATTCTCCATCAATGGTTCCTGGTATGGTATGGCGAACGTGCTTAGTGCTTTCTTAAACATCACCATAAATCTAGGATTATCTGTAAGCTAAGCACCGGATTGGGACGATGTTGGAGGAGGAGGAGTGGTGAATGGAACCAGTGTATTATATGGGACTGGCTGTTGTTGTAAAAGCTGTATGGAGGGAGGAAGCTATGTGTTTGAGGCAGTGTTTGTATTTGGTTTAGGTGTGGCTAAGCAATGTGAGGGGGAGGCAGATAAGGTTGGGGTAATCCATACTAGGAACTCGAGGCGAGGATCTGGGGACCATTTGCTCCCCTGGGTTGCTGTGTTGGGGTTCACTTGTCCTGCTGGAGGCTGGTCCCCTACTGGTGTGGGCATCCAACCAAAGACGGGCTGAGCTCCTCCTACTTGAGATCCTCCAACTTCCCTTTCGTCGGTTACTCCAACGCCCGCAGGGTGCACGATACTTGGCCCCAATCCTTCCGCTCTCACCATAGAAGTCCCAGATTCAGAGATAGGAAATAGGGCTCGTACAGTGCTTGGATGAGAAATAGGCTCTGGCAAAGTATTCACCACAGAGAAAGGAGTACTGCTACTCATCAAGGAACCTATCATGCCCTGCTCTTGCATCTGCAGGACAGCTCACCAGAAGTCGTTCTGATTTGCTGGACTTATCCCATAGTTCCTGGCAATTCGATCCAAAACGGCACTAGCGGAGCTATTATTGCTGCCTAAAGTTGTGGCGAAGGTGTTGGATGGACTTGGGATTGCAGTTGTCAAAGGTAAGGTCATTACAATTTCTGGGAAAGGTAGTATTCCTCCTCCCTGGGGAGAAAGAACTGTTGAAACAGCTTCTGAAGTTGTTGATCCCGATGACATTGTTGTCCAACGGTTCCACGCTCACCGCACCAATTTGATAGCTTCGGGGAAAGACGTGTCTTCATGCGGTCAGAGATGGCCAAAAGACAGTCCATTTCAGAAAAAAGGCAGAGTACCTATATCAGAGAAAGTGTGAGGACCGGGTGACCTTCGGGTCCACTCTGATGCCTAAGTAAGAGATTTTAAAGAAGGAAAATAAGAATAAGAATGAAATCTTGAGGATTCAGAATGAGATACCTGTGAGGTTCCCCATTACCCTTTTTATACTTGATCAGTCCGCGTGGCTTTGTCAGGCCGTTATGTATGATCATTTCTTATTGGCTGGGCATGTGCTGCTCTTGATCCCCTTCTGGCATGTCCATGCTGCAGACTCACCCTGTGCTTGTCCCCGCGGCAACTGTTACTGGTACAGAATCTAGTCCTTACACGTGTACAGTAGAAACCAGTTTACCTGTCTTCGCCAGTGTCTTTGCTGACCGAGTGGAAGCCAGAAGAGGCATCATGAGGTAATTGCTTGTTGTGTAAAGTCATGAACTAGGTATGCGGATATTAACCGTGTGAATCACGCGTTATGTTTTAGGACTCCGTGCTATCATTTTGGTTGAATGCTAAACCAAATATATTTCGTAAGTGATAGATTCTGAATTTTCATTATTTCGTTACTAATCTCTATTTCCAATTTAAACTGAATACTATATTTCTATCAACATATTAAATTCAAGAAATCTATCGAATTTTTTTTTTAATAAAATAAAAAGAAAAAAGAAAAAAGAAAACTATAAAGAAACGAGCAACGAGTCACCCAATGGAAAAAAAAAAAAAGTTGTATATGGTTAGGGTTTTTTATGTGAAAATTTTTACCATTTTCAATTCTTCCCATAAAGTATCTCACATGAAAATTTGAAATCGCATACCCAAGATCCGACCCAGACGACTCAAAAAGGTTCGGGTCTGGTTTAGGCCGAATTAAATTCCAAATCTGAAAAACCTTTGGTTTATAATAAGAAATTCAAAATATTTCCTTTCCCGGCAAAGCTCTCCTGCGACTGAAGAAGCAAACACCATTTTCTTCCTTCTCGTCTCGCCGCAATCATTCCTACGGTGAAATACTTTCTCTCTATTTATCAGCGAAACGCTAGAGATAGGAATATTGATTGAAAAGCCCATTTTTTCCCTTAAATTCCAAAATCATTTTGTATCGAGAATTTTATTTTTAGTTTTCTTCCTTCAAGATTCGCAGTCGGTTGCAGTTTGATTAACAAATAACAAGTTAATTAAGATATGTGAATATGCAAATACTAAGAATATAATTCAAGTGGCTGCATTGATTAAGATTTAGCTTTGATTTTGTGTTTCTAGGATTTATATATTTCTTTTCATCTATTGATTGTAAGGGTATTTCTTTTGATGGGGATTTGTTGCTGGGATCGTTTTCAGATTTTATATCGTTGATTTTTACTCTATGGATTGTCCAATTCGAGGTATGGAGAATGTGGTAGCAACTGTTAGTGGCTACCACGGGTTGGAGCGTTTCAACCTCATCAAACTGATTTCCAAAGCCGGTGCCAGTTATGTAGGTGCAATGTCAAAGTCCATTACACACTTGGTGGGTTTCTATTTTGAATCTCATTTAACTTTGACGCGAGTTTTAGGGTTAATTTGGGGAGTGGATGGTATCAGTTGTTTCGGAATTTATAAATCAGAAACAAGGGGGAAAGCCAATTTGCGTTTTGGATATTCTGTTTGATTACAATTGTTTTTTGTTTTACTCGAGTCATCAGGTGTGCTGGAAATATGAAGGAAGGAAATATGATCTTGCTAAGAAATTCAATACAACAATAGTCAATCATCGGTGGGTGGAAGATTGCATAAAGCAAGGGAAACGTGTTCCTGAGCAGCCCTACATGCTACAAAGGTGCATATACTACGTTTGACTATGTAATTGTTACACTTTTCAAACCTGAAGCAGCATGTATAGATAATTCTGTTGTCAAAGGATCCTATGAGATATGTGATGGAAAATCTCGCTTATCTCATGTATATGAGCCCTGATCGAAGAGGATATGGAAAATTTTCTTTTTGTATCAAGGATACATAACCTTCATCGAACACCAACCATATTACTGTTAGCTATTCACACTATGTTCTATTGATATAGTTTGTATTTTAAGAGCTATTGTATGTGCTGCTCTTACACCCTGAACTGTCCATTTTATGTGGTGCTCTTTCTTGTTGCTTGTGTATTATCAATGTTCATTAATCAAGTATATTCGGAAAATAATGTTGGAATTACAGATGTACTTTGTAATTCTTTCAGTGGAAAAGATGCAGGGCCTCTACTGATGGAGGCCTCTGTTATATATGATGTTGGACCCTCGAATAAGAGCCGTAAAGCACTTTCTGACAAATCCAACATTTCTGATTACATTGAAGGACAAATAAATTGTATGGGCTGGGGAATTTCTGGTCTTGCTGCTTGGAATGGTTCTGATTTGTTGGATGAGGTAGCTCTTGGAACTTTACTATTATCATGTTTGTACGAAAAGCAAATTTTTGCATGTATGTGAAGAAAAATTAGAGCGCAAATTTCATTTGATCATGGGGTGATCTGATATCATACCATTAGAATTAAAATCATTACATTAATGTATCACATCATATGCACATAATGAATTAACCGTAAAGGAAAACCATGATATTAGATGGACTACATTTTTTCAAAGATCAATAACAGGATATCATGTTTTTGAAATATAGCATTATATGATTTTGTGGCTTGATAATTGCATGTAGATACATATTTTGAATCTCTGTTGTGTTGGGCTGTGTATTAGTTGTACTTGTTGACGACCTAAGAGGTAACATTAATCCTGTACCATTTCTTTTTAAAGCAGAATCTGTTTTCTGAGATGAGAAAAGAAAACAGCAATGCACATAAATCAAAGTCCAGACAACGAGAAAAAGCTTTAAAGAAAGAAAGCAGGTCTACTGGTAGATATTGTTCTCAGGAGCCTTCTTTATCTTTTCTTGTTGAATTGGAGGTAATTAAACTACCTTCTTTTTTTCTCTTAAGTTTTGAGAGAAGAAATGTGTCCATAGTTAGCATTTACTTGTCTTAAAACTCAGGCCTAAGGGAGAATTCATATCTCAGTTTTATGATCTTGGGTTTTCCTGTTGCTGGATGTTTGTCATACGTGTGTCTAATATCTAGTCAGTAGTTACTAGTTACTTATAAGTCTTGGTGCAAACAAAATGAAGTGCATTTGGTATGATACCTCCAATCAATCTTAAAAGTCAGTAAAACCATAACTTGCATGATTTCTTGATAATTGATATGGCTTAATTTTCTGGACCATTCTTATTACTGCATTTTGCAAATGCAAACCTGTTAGTTGGGTGTGGGAAAATATGTTCTTTGTCCATGCTCTGGTTTTTCTTATGTGTCAGACAAATTAGATCTTGTTCCAACCTAAATCATTTCACAACATCTTTATTATTTGTTCACTTAGTATTGTGATAGTCGAATTTTGGTACATTAACTAACTTTCAAAAGTAATTGTGATATTCCATATCTTATTTTCGTTAAACTGCGCTTCCTTTAACCCTTTCCCTTTTTCTTTTTAAAAGCATGATAATTCAAGTTCAAAAGCTTCCATGCATTCGGCTAGACAGAAAGGGAAGATTTCAGGGGGTGTGGAGCCAAGTATAGGATCTGAAAAATGTTTGGTGAAGGGGAAAAGGAAGATTTCCAATGATATTGGAAGCACATTTTTTGGTGAATCCTCTTATAACTTTCGGAGGCTTGTGAAGGATAAATATAGGAGGGACAATTTGGACATGGAGCTTCTGGATTCTGATCAAGATTTTGACTCAATAGGACCTTATAACAAATTCAGTAAAGCTGCAGCTTCATCTGAATATCGAGATTGTGAACAGGAAGTAAACATAAATGGAAGTGGAAGAACATCAACTGAAGCCACAAACTGTGATGAGGTTTCTACAGATCAAACTTTTGATGATATTGTAGAGAAAAGAGATATGAATTCCCTTGAAAGACCTTCAGGTGCTGTTGAGGTCTGGTGTGACAAGAACAGGGATTCAAGCCAGTCTGAACCTGTTACCAGATTATCTATATCAGAGGAGTTATCATGTGTTATATGTTGGACGGAATTCAGTTCAACTAGAGGTGTTTTGCCGTGTGGGCATAGATTTTGTTATTCATGCATCCAAAATTGGGCAGATCATTACGCTATGATATCATTTCCACAGAATGTTCAAACGATTATGCTGCATTTTGTATTGTTAAACTTTTATACTTTTTCGTCCGTTCGAGGCTCATCCTTTTGCATCTCTCATTATTGTACTTTTGCTAGTGCCTGTAAGTCATTTCTCCATTTATTGTTATTGCTTCTCATTTTCCTCCTTACCCTCCATGCTTATGTTATCTGAAGCTGCATGATTTCTTAATCCATTGTCCCTTTATATTTTCTCTGAATTAGCTGTGCTCGTTCAGGTTCCATTATCTAACTGTTTGAAGGCAATCCTAGTAATTTGACATTTGATGTTGCTTCATGCTTGCATAGTACATAACATGTTTGAGAAATGTTTGCTATAGTTTATGAAAGTTGAGAAAAAAAGTTTATTCCACATCTCTTGTTGAAAAGCACAAATGGTTAACCATTATGCAATTTCTTTATCTTGGTTCTGATGTTTTTTTCACTACAATACAATCTGTATGAGTTTTGAAGGTTCTATGCTGGAGGGCTCATTTTAGTATGCATTTTAATTTTTTTTTTCCATTGTTATGTGATCTGATAGACTTTTTTATAAGTTCACTCATGTCTTCTGCTGATGATATGTGTAGATTGCAAGCAGAAAAACTTCAACTTGTCCTTTGTGCAAGGTTGGTTTTGTAAGCATCACTAAAGTAGAGGATGCAAACACATCTGATCAGAAGATTTACTCTCAAGCTGTTCCTTGTCCCAGCTCAGCCACTGAGATTTTACTATTAAATGATCAAGAAAGACTACAAGGTGCCGAGGTAATATTCCCGTTTGCTCTTGTACACCACTATCTTTTTATATTCTTCTCAGCTGCTTTACTTATTCAGAGTAATTAGATGTCAAACAACTATTTGCTTCTTAAATTCTTTGCTGGATATGATTCTTGAGGATGATTCGTTTTGTTTTATGTTTCGATGAACAGTCCGCGGTTTGTGTTGAATGCGAATGCCGGGAACCTGAGGATCTTCTTGTCATATGTGATCACTGCAATATACGATGCATTCACATGTACTGCCTGGACCCTCCCTTGACACCATGGACATGCATTCACTGTAAGGATCTGCAAAGGCTACTTTATCAAGGCAGATAATTCATTTATCAGGCCAGTCTTCATTTTTTATACGCTTATAATTCATTTAACAAGGATTCTGCACATGCAACTTGATCTGTACTCCATAATATCAATTGTATACCAAATGTGGAACCTTCTTCTTAACGGTGATAAGTGCTTCTAGTTGAATCTTCTAAGTATTAATCTTACTTTGACTTGTATTTTCGTAATGCCTGGCCATTTGTTTTTAACAAAGGATGTGAAACAGCTATATGTATAGTCCTAATATCTTCTATGCTAAATCTGCTTGTTATACATGTTACTTTGGAACAAAATCTTGTTAGCCTCAGCACTTTTGAGAATAACATTTTAGTCTGAGTCTTGATCCCCTACCTGTTTTTTGATTTTTTTTTTTTTTTTTTTTTTTGGTCACTATCAATGAAGACATTGATTTTTTGTTTGTGCAGATGATTTTCATGCTTGTTCAAAATCCTATTGTATTTTCGCCCTATTCTTGGTTTTTGACTGTCCAAAATCTGGATTCAACCCGAAACGACTCTTAGAGAGCTCTCCTAACAATCGTTCACAATACTCAAACTGAAGATCTTGTTTATAGAGAATGAGATTATTAAACACTTCAACCAACTATTTAAATTTGCATTATTTAATTCTGTTGTTCGAATAATTGTCAAACTCAAGGGGCAATGGTAAACTATGAATTCTGTAACATGTTATATGGAATTTTCAAATTATATTTCATTTTAATCCGTTCGAATATATTTCAGTTTTCATTTTCTACAATAGAAACCCTTATAGATTGTTTGATTAGGGTGTTATTAAGGTATAGTATAGTATGAGTTGTTCAAAGAGTGTGTTTGTTTTGGTGATAATCAAATGAACCATGAGAATATCATGGTTTTAAAACCATGAAATTGCCCACATTTTTAACACCCCAAATTGGGGTATTAGAATAAAACCTATCTTCTCATACTAACCAATTAAATACTAAATATTAATAGCACTCCAACCAAACAATGTGTTACTGGTGTGTCTCAATGTGCTTTGTTATGTTCTGAATGCTGCTCTTCTTTTAACCATTCACATGAATTACTTTATTGATCCTATAAAAATTATTTGCCTCTCTTAAATGATTTTTAATTTCCATAAATTCTCTCTTGAAATCATTTACTAATCTTATACATAAATTCCATTGATATCCTGCTTTACATTGGAAAACACTTGATTACTGAATTCTCTGGTTTTCAATTTTGACTTTGAAGGATCTTACAATCATTTCAGGTCTGAATACATAAGGCAATTTATTGAACATCTACACCACAAATACCAAAAAATGACCATTTTGGCCCTTGATCTATCCAAAATGTGTCATTTTAGTTTATCACCTATTGATTTAGTACATTTCGTATTAATCTATTGCAATTGAGTACATTTGGTCCAATTTAGACGTATGAGTATAACACCGTCGAAATTACATATAAAGCAACCTTTAATTTAGATGGCGTTATACTTGCAAGTCTAAACTAGATCGAATGTTTAAATTGGGCCATAAATTCTCTATAAAAGAACAAGAAATTGAACATATGCGCTCATATGCGCTGAATTTCAATAGGTTTGAGGCCGAATGTTTGAAATCAATAAACCAGAAACTAGAATAATACATTTTGAAAATAGCAAGTTCCCCCCACAGATACTGTATTAGTGGTTGTTTGCTTGTGTAACTATATCATGAATGTACCGCTATGTTCAAGAAACACCGCTAAAAGTATACATGATTTGCTACTATTTCCTTGAGCCTTTTTTCAGTTGTACATATCTTTTCATGTTATGAGTGGACACTCTTTGCTCTCTGCAATGTATAATAAATGTAGTAGTGGGGATGAATCTAACACTTAAGACAATAGAATAGATGTTTAATAATTTAAAGGCCTTTGAACCACAATCAAATCTTTAATTTTTGTGTGCAGAATTGCCACGTCATGATCAGCTTTTCCTTTGTTTGTTTTATTCATATTCATAGCCTTCTCTCTCTTACTTTGTTTTATTGAAGTTGATGTTGAGATATAGAAAGGGCTAAAGAGGTATGGGGTTGGCTCCTTGTTCATTGTTTGCTTATTCACACTATTATTTCTTTTGTATTGTATTATATTGTATTCTATCGTTCATCGTTTTTCACTCTTTCCATATCAGCTTACAGTAAGCTCTTTGTGGAATATGTCATCACCAACTGTTCTTTTAGGCAAAATCTTGTATCTTTAGTATGGTTCAACGAAAGGAAAAATATAAATATTGGAAAAAAGAAATCAAGGTACCTTTAATTTTTTATATATTGAGCCCTAGATCCTTCATTTTGACATGTTAAACCCTCGACAATTATGAAACATAGGGTCGGTCCTTCATCAAAGTATAAGTAGGGGTGGATATCATACCCAGTTGAAAATACATCACTCACTTAATCTTTGTTTTATATAATATGGTATTCCTTTTTATAGTTTAAATTGAAATTTATGTCTAGTGTGGTTATAAAAATGGATGATATGGATTTAATAATCTCTTTTCGAATGTGGGATGATAAGTGAAAAAAAAATATATGCATATGAAATGAATTAACACGTTTGTAACTGAATTTGATGTTTATAGTTAATTTTTTAATGATTAGAAGTTCAATATAAAAATATAATTGATTGACCTCAGTATCTCAAATTAAAAATTACAAGTAAAATTTTTTCAAAATATTCACAATGAGATCTGTCCCTTGATATGGAGTAATCTTACAATATATATATTCTGTCAGCCAATAAAATAATATCATTTAATAATAATTTATTAAGTAGAAATTTAGACTAAAATAAAGTAATAAACAAAAAAGGAAGAAGCAATTAAGTTTAGTAAAGGTTTGTAAATAGGCAAAAGCTGTTCCTATTTCAATAAAAAGTAAAAGATGACAAGCAGACAAAAGTGTTGTGGGTCAACTCCTCTCTGTTAAAGGAATTCATTATTTTCTCCAGATTTCTTTCACGTTCAAATATCATAAGAGTGCCCGTCAAATTATTGGATATAAAATTTTCATGCTAATCCAAGTTTATAGTTTTAGCAGCAATGTTGATTTAAATGAATTTTTATCCAATACATTCACTTAAATATCGTTTAGACTCTAATAAAATTGTTCTGATCAATTTTTTTGTCTGACTGCAAACATGACAAGTCAATATCAACTCGGTGCCACATCAAATCAAACCATTGTTATTTACATACATGTAGCATCATGATTTTGCCATGGTGGTAATTTTGAGCATAAAAAATTTAAAATAGTACTCTAATCCAGTAAAAACAAAAAAACAAATGTAACCATCCATCTGGCGACATAATAAGTGCTTGATTTCATGTGACATTGAGCTGGTATTTAGCTATTAGCTTTGTTTCGCCACATCAGCAGTCAGACTAAAAAATTGGCTCGGATGACTTTATTGGAGTCAAAACGATATTTTAATAACTTTATTGATCGAAAATTCACTTAAATAATCATTGCAATAGAAACTATAAACTTGAATCATCATGTAAACTTTTTTCCCCATATCATTTAATGATTTTATTATCAGGTGTGTTCTAAAACTTTCTGTTGACTTCGTCCATTGTTAAAGTTTTCTATCTCGTTCATTCAGGTCACCATGAGAAAGAGTTTGGATAAACAAATTAAACTTGAAGTTGAAATTTTTATGAAATTCAGTTCAAGCTGAAATTAAACAATTTGCAAAAGAAATTTAATTTAAATACATCATCGATAAGGATGTTAGAAAGTTAAGAAAGGTTACACCAGTTATTGCAAGAGTCCTATCATGTATATGCACTTAGCAATGTTATCAAAACAAAATCAAATTAGCCAGTTCAACTGTAAATTGGTCATGAATTTGGTCAATTTGTTAAGAAACACTGATTTAAAAAAATAAAAAAAATAAAAATTGGCAGAAAAAGGTTCAATAAGTAATTAAACGGGTAAACTAGACCGATTGAACGGTAATTTGAATAGTATTTCTAACAATATGAATTAAATAATATATATATATATATTTTTTGAATAGTATTTCTAATAATATATATATATATATATATATATACATTTATAATTTGAACATAAACTAATTAAAAAGATAACAAAGTTCTTTTAATAATTATTTTTTCTATTCACAGGATTTAAACCCGAAATCTTATTTAAGAGAAGAAACTTATTATTGCCTCAACCAGCTTGTAATTAGTTTAATTGTAGTTTAATAATTAATCAGGTTTAGTGATTAAAACTAGCAAGTAGATTATGCCAACACCCATCAATCGATATTTCTTGTTTTTGGATTTTTCCGGCAATTTGATCATGGAATATTGTATAATCGTTTGAAGTGTCATCTGTTATGTGGATCACCCCTAGAATTTCAGTGTTTCAGTCTCCAACGATATTAAAGTACGAAAAATTTTGTAATACTCTAGCAGAGACAGACTAAGAAGATGTGAATGATATATTTTGTATGGAGTAGTATGCTGTATGCATTGGTTTATTCAGTGGTGAATTTGGGTCCACTATTGCTCCATATCATGGAGATAGACCGGTAGAGACATAGATTTCAGATGTGGTAATTTAACTAAATTGGAGTATAGAGAGATATATAGAAACATTAAAAAATAAAACACTAATTAAATTAATATTATTGAGATGAGAAACATATTAAGAAGATAGTAATTAATATCCTAATAAACTTACATTAAGAGAATCAGAAAGCATAGGATTTGGATTTGGGAGAATCAGCAATTTTCAAGGTTTCTTCAATGAGTTTTCTTGCTTTCTTGCTTCTAATCTCAACTCTCATACTCTCACTCTTTTCAATCTTATCGTATGGTTTCTTCATCTTCAAACTCCTTAGCTTTGATTTCAAGCTCACCATTAATCTCTCCAATCCCATCATCACCATCTTATTATTTAACTAACCCTGCAATTAATTAATTACTTTAAACATAAACAAATCATGAGAGGAATTGAAGTAGAAAGACAGAGATTAATTAAGTGATTACCTTAGGGGAGATTTGAATGGAGGAAGAATGAATGAAATTAATGAATAAAAACGGTTTGAAGTCTTAGTCTGAAATCGTAAGCATTAGCAAGCATTAGAGCTTAGAAGGCTCACCACGATTTTATTATCACTTTCTGTGGGCTTTGCAACGTTTACTCTTATTTTATTGTCATTCCATAATTGCCCTTTTACCAATATATCAAATATGTTTTTTTTACCCTCACTATTTAAATTAATTCAGATTTATCCATAATAAATCAAAATTATCAAAAATCCTAATTATTTAGTCAAATAAAAATGTTAGATAAGGTATAAATTTCAACCAATGTTATTTAGAGGATAATTACATTACATCTTAACAAGAAATTTTACAATACTGATGTAATACGTATTGTCTTAGTTATAAAAAAAGATTTATTTTTTATTATATCCATAAGTCCATGCAGTAATCCTGTTACGCCATAAATTTTTAAAAAATATTCTAAAATTTCTCTAGTTAGAACTATGTAAAAACATCCTATTTGTAAAATTTAAGCTTGAAATATATAAAACTTGATATGAAAAAGAATCTTTTAGGATATAGTTTGATTTCAAATTTATTAACAAGATTTGGTTGGGAGTGAAAGTCAATCTCTTATTTTGTGAAACAAATTCATTTATATACTCTAGACCGTTCATTTATATGAGAATAAACTTTTTCTAAGAAAATAAAAAGAAAAATATATTGGAAAAATAAGAGAAATGACTATTGAAATGTAATAATCATTATTAATTAAAGTTTTCAACATTGAGTGTTGGTGTTCGCTAAAGTCCATAAAATAACTATAATCAGATTTGAACTAAAACTAAACTAAAGAATTTATATGATAAGTAAACTTAAAGTCTCATTGCCACATTTTATTCTTTTGCCACGTGTTTATTGCTTCACAGTCAAAAACTTATAAAATTTTAAAAAATCAAACTAAACTTCAACAAATTTAAAAAAGTTAAAAATTCCAAAATTAAAAATTGTAATATATATATATATATATATATATATATATATATATAACCAAACATTTAAATTTAAATTTTTTTATATATTTTTATCTTGTTATTTTTTAAAAATTTTTGAAGCTTTTTAATTTAGTTTTTAACCTATATTTTTCATTCATTTAACTTTAATTCTTCAATGTTATAATGCCACACATGATTGGAGAACGTGGCGAGGAAATGAGCTAACAAGCAGGACTTTGGATTGATTTGTCGTATTAACTTTTTTATTGTCTTTTTTTTCAAATTCAACAATAGCAACTTTATTAACATTGAAACTAAAATTAAATAATTTTATTGGCACAAAATTTATTTTAAAGATCATTGATGCACAAATACAGAACTTCAGTAACCTTTAGTGCATTTCACCTGTGAAATGACACCATACATGAGGTGAGAAACTCAATTGCCTCTTTATATAGTAAATTATTTATTAGTTCTTATGTTTTTATATAACTACTAGTCAGTCCCCATAAGTTTTCTTTTCTTTAACTCCTTAGTTATTTTTGTTAGAGCTAATGGTCAAATTAGATTAAATAAACTCTTTGGTCCTCAGTAGGGAGAAGGATGTCGCAATTGTTCAACCTATTGAACTCCTCCCTTGGAGTTTGAAGTTTCTCGGAGGTCATTTGGGAGACTAATCTCTCTGATTTTGGGAGGAAAAACTTTTTGCTTGGGTTGCTTTACTTCTTTGAAGAGGAAGCCTGATTGTTTTGGGTTTTTAGGTGTTTGGAAGTGGAAGTAGCAGAAAGGGTTCTGGAAAAACTAGAGGCAGACATGATTGCTTAAAAAGTGGATATGAAACAAAATGTAGAAAATGAAAGAACAAAGAAAATGAAATGCTAAAAAGAGTAACGAAGAACTTATTGGTTTTTTGGAAAACCGGAAGAAAATGAAAAAAGATTATCTTTTGAAGAGAACACACGATAATCGCAAAAAGTTTTTAGCATAAACACAATGAAGAAGAGAAGTTCTTTTTGCAAGTATGACGACAAAAATGAAAGTTAGGAAGCTTTTATACCTTTTTTAGAACGATTCATGCACCATACCAAAGTAGTTGCTACATGTTGGACTTTATACAGGGGCGCATTATTCAAAGACATAACTGTTCAACATCATTCCTTAGAAGGCTTATTTGGACTATTGCGGGGAGGGGGGTTTTCTAATGTGGTGACCGAATATTTTGAAGCTATTGGTCTAGCCTACCATCGACCGAACCTCAATGGAGATTTAAGCATTCGTACAGGACATAAGTTGTTCCTGCATAGTGAAGGATATAGGTCCGATCTTTCATCTATTGGTCCTTAGATAGACTGGAGAACGTATTTCTTGCCTAAATAAAAGAATTTTATAACACCTTTCTTTCTAGCAATCCTTGTCTAATTAGAAGACTGATTCCTAAAGGCGTGATTATACAAGAGAATTACATTCTTTCAGTTGAAATTTAATTCTGAAATTGGCATAGATGTTGTCTTTGTTCTAGTGGGATTGTAAATTTCACATGCCTATATAAAAGTTTAGACCTCATGTTTGATTAATACAATCTCAGTTCTTTTTTACTTATTGTTTTTCTCTGAGAATCATATTGACTTGGGCATCGGAGTGTCCTTCAGCTAAAACAGTTGACACTTCTTTCATTGTTTTGATGTTTAAGTAAGAAGGTTTAGTCGAACCAATAACTGATTTGGAGAAAATTTAGTGGATTAGTAAAAATCTAGAAATGGAAAATGTATGGAATGTGATGTAACAATAAAATGGTGGTCCAAATCTTGTAATATGCAAAACTCTCCTCTGAAAAAGAACACCAATTTTGTAGGCCACTTACTCCTTGGAAAGAGACATAACAAACTACGCCCAGACAAAAATCTTTCTCTTTAATCCATATCTTGTTGAATGTTAATGCTAATTTCTTCACCTTCTTGTCATTAATCGTATCTTAATAATTGCATTTACGAAAGTGATATCAACGACTTCTAATTTAATGACACTGCACTTGATTAAATATTAAAAATTAAAAATACAAACTTTAAATATATATTAAGTTTTGAAAAGAAAAAATTACTATGAAAGACAGAATTGTCTTTTCAAGATTTTATTTGGAAGAAAGTGACTCAAAACAAATCGCTCACTTTCATAATTAATTGTTCATGAACTTGACATCGGTAGCTAATATTGTTCTTTTTTTTTTTTTTTTTTACGTCTAAACTTAACGTTTATTATAAAATTAAATGACAGCTTAAATTTCAACAAAGAAACTTAGTTCAAATTTTAAAATTAAATGACAGAAAATATATAACATTTGAATATTTTAATTTCAAAATGAACATGGGATATTCAAATTCAAAAGAGAGATAAATGTGACACAACATCATGTCAGATGAAATATACCTGAAAGACGCAAACTACAAATTTAACCCTCAAAGAACAATGTCAGCATGTAAAATTGATAAGTCATAGCTAGATTTCAAAAAAAAAAAAAAAAGGGTGAAATTGGAGCAGTATGTGGAGAAAGATAAATATTTTTAGTTCCTTTTGTCAAAAAGTGACATTTCTGATTATAATTTTGTATTATATGTAAAATAATACCAACAATTCACGTGTGAATTGAAAGCAGCCTAATATGGCAGCTGAATTAAAATTGTGGGCATTTTTCTACCATATGCTTAACATGGATCGACTTTCATGCGTATTAACTTTAAATACTTGATAAACATATGTAATTTGTTCATTTAATTTGTTTCCTAAACGTTATTTCATATTGGGGGAGATTCTTTTTTTTTTTTTTTTTTTGTCTTTCCTCATTACAGGCCTCATATTATTTTTACCATAATACTGTTTTCAAATTTCTGCATATCTTTTGTCTTTCTTCCTACAATGTTTTGGGACTATTTGATTTTTTTTTCTTATTATTATCTGTGTTTGACATTTTGGTCGGTTCCTACTATTTCCTTTTTTAAATAAATTCCTCAATTGGTACCTACAGGTTGTAATTCAATTGACATTGCATTTTGAGTTTGTAAGAATAGATTCATATTTGAATCTCATTAAGGCCCTATTTGGTTTGGTTCTGCTGTTGTTATTTGCTGTTTGTTGTTGTATTTTGTTGTTTGCTATTTACTGGTTAATAATTAATGTTTGATAAAAACATGATAAATTTTTGTTGTTGGGATAAAAAATAACCAATATAGAAAGAAATTAAAAAAAAAAAAGTGTTTTTCGTGAAAAACATGTTTTATATGCTGATGGGAAACATCAAATTTTTTTCTTAAAAATTTAAGAATAAGTATGAGCAAAATCTAACCTAAAACCTATATTTTTGTCATTTGGTATCAAACAACAAACAATACTTGAAAAATAGGTATCCAAATAGGCTCTAAGTACATTCGCAAGGACGGATAAGAAGCCTTACTATGACTAAACTCCCAACACGATAATTTCAATTATGATACATATAGTTTATAGGGCTTTTTACATAAATACTTACCTTTTGGCACCATATAGTTTTTTTACATACAAAGCAAAAGTTTGCATAAATACATAAAAAACTTTCCAAAATTTCAAAAATACCTAAAACAAACATTTCTTTTTTATATGACTCATCCACAAATAAACAACAAAACAAAAATCAAAATCTCCAAAATACATTCTCTACTTTGTCCACGTTTCTCTCTCATCTTTTTATAATTTTTAATCTAATTTCACATTTATCTCTTAATTCGTTTATTTTTTTGTCATGCGACTTTATAAAGTTTTTTTTTTTTTTTTTTTTTTTTTTTTTTTTTTTTATCTTCGAAACAAACTCTATATGTATATACTTTTTCCGACATATTTTTTCCACTAAAGTATAACTAAGGCCATCTCCAACCATAACTCCAAATTTTCCACTCCAAATCCAATTTCTTCTATAATTTAGAGTGAGCTACAGTTCTTTTTCTCCAACCCTCCACTCCAAATTTCCACTCCAAATTAAAATATTATTACTTTATTCCTTTCCACCTAACTTTTTATTATTATTATATTCATTTTTACATATATTTATATTATTCATATCTTTTTATTAAATCATAAAAAAAATTAATATTAATAATTTATAAATAAATATATTTAATTACATAAAATTTTTTTAATGAATAAATAATTTTATTAAATAAAATCGTATAGGATGAAATAAAAATTAACACATTAATACATACTAGATAATATATATTAATTAAACCGGAATACAACCACACCATAAAAATCCATTTAAATACAACAATTTAATTAAACCGAAGTACAATATAAATACGATAATATTACAATACTACATAGACATTATTTCAAATCAAAAATACGTTTACACTACAAACACAATAAAAGTTAATAAAAAAAAAAAGCACAATACAAAGTAGTAGTACATGATGAGCAATACATGTGTGTGCTATTAGTCTAACTGTGTGTTTTATGTAAAATAAAATTTATGTATGTGTATGTGTTCAAGTAAGTTGTATTGTACCGTATTGTCATATTTTGTAATGCAATGTCATTTATTTGCTATTAATTTTATATTTCCAAGTTGTATGTATATTAATATTTTTTTTATTTTCACCATTTTAATTTATTTTTGATATTTTATCATTATCAATTAATCAAATTTTAAGAATTTAAGCAAAATTATTAAAGTCATTCAAGACCACAAATACACATATAAATTAAATCAAACACACAAATTAATAAAAACACATAAGCCAAATACTATAAATTGAATTTTTTATTTTTAAAACTAAAAAATAAAAAATTCAAAGAAAAAAAACAAATAAAAAAAGGAAAAAAGAAAAAAAGAAAAAAAAACAAATAAAAAAAAGGAATGGTAGAAACAAATAAAAAAAAAATAAAGCAAAAAACAAAAAAAGAAAGAAAAAAGTAAGAAAAAAAAAAAAAAAAGGAATGGAGGGGAACAGTACCCCGCCAACATTGGAGGGGTACTGTTCCCCTCCAAAATTTTAGTGTAAAATTTGGTGGTGGGTTGCATTTCCAACCCCAAATGGAGTGGGGTTGGAGATGCTCTAATTATGCCTTTGTATATTAAGGTATAACTAAGGTATAACTAAAGTATAATAACTGTAATAGTGTATATAATGTATAACTAAGGTATAATTAAGGTATAACTAAGGTATAAACACTGTAATAATATATCTTAATGTATAATTAAAGTATAACTAATGTATAATCAATGTAATAGTGTATCTTAAGGTATAACTAAGGTATAATCACTGTAATAGTGTATCTTAAGGTATAATTAAGGTATAACAAAGGTATAATCAATATAATAATGTATCTTAGGGTATAAATAGGGTATAACTAAGGTATAATCACTAGAATAGTGTATCTTAATGTATAATTAAGGTATAACTAAGGTATAATCAATGTAATATTGTATCTTAAGGTATAAGTAAGGTATAATTAAGGTATAACTAAGGTATAATCAATGTAATAACGTATCTTAAGGTATAATTAAGGTATAACTAAGGTATAATCACTGTAATAGTGTATCTTAAGATATAACTAAGGTATAATTAAGGCATAATCACTGTAATATTGTATCTTAAGGTATAATTAAGGTATAACTAAGGTATAATCACTGTAATAGTGTATCTTAAGGTATAATTACGACATAACTAAGGTATAATCACTGTAATAGTGTATTTAAGGTATAATTAAAGTACAACAAATGTATAATCACTATAATAGTGTATCTTAAGGTATAATTAATGCATAAGTAAGGTATAATCAATAATAATAATATATCTTAGGGTATAAATAGGGTATAAATAAGGAATAACTAAGGTATAATCCCTAGAATAGTGTATCTTAAGGTATAATTAAGATATAATCAATGTAATAGTGTATCTTAATGTATAAATAGTGTATAATACTGTATAACAGTGTATAACAATGTATAAACAATGTATAATAATATATAAGAAGGTATAACAATGTATAACAATGTATAAGAAGTGTATAAACAATGTATAAATAGTGTATAACAATGTATAACAGTGTATAACAGTGTATAAATAGTGTATAAACAATGTATAATAATATATAAGAAGTGTATAACAATGTATATCAATGTATAAGAAGTGTATAAATAGTGTATAACAATGTATAACAGTATATAAGAAGTGTATAAATAATATATAAATAATGTATAAGAAGTGTATAAACAGTGTATAACAATGTATAACAGTGTATAAACAGTGTATAAACAGTGTATAACAATATATAAGAAGCGTATAAACGATGTATAACAATATATAAGAAGTGTATAACAGTGTATAACAATGTATAAGAAGTGTATAAACAGTATATAACAATGTATATCAGTGTATAAGAAAGTGTATAAACATTGTATAAAAAGTGTATAAACAGTGTATAACAATGTATAAACACTGTATAACAATATAAGTGCAGTCCCAAAATTAAAGTCCTAAAATGCAGTCCCATAATTACAGTCCCAAAATTGCAGTTCCAAAATTACAGTCCTAAAATGCAGTCATAAAGTGCAAATGCAGTCCTAAAATACAATCATAAAGTGCAAATACAGTCCCAAAATTGCAGACCTAAAATGCAGTCCTAAATTGCAGATGCAGTCCCAAAATTGTAATCCTAAAATGCAGTCCTAAAGTTCAGATGCAGTCCCAAAATTGAAATGAAGTCCTAAAGTACAGATGCAGTCCTAAAATGCAGTCTGAAAGTGCAGATGCAGTCCAAAATTGAAATGTAGTCCTAAAGTGCAGATGCAGTCCAAAATTGAAATGCAGTCGTAAATTACAGATGCAGTCCCAAAATTACAATCCTGTGTGTATTGACCAACCACATGATAAAAGCTTATGTGGTCCTACACTCCAAAAAGCAATATTCCAGATGAAACCTTCAGAATTAAACAACTTATTTCATTTTAAGACTGTAAAAAACTCATATCACTTTAAAATTATACAAATACATAGGATATTTGGAGGTGATCTACAAGCTAGGGACCACAGATAACGCAAGATTAGAAAGGAACAAAATCATTCCTTCATTCCACCAACTACATTTGTACTCCATTTCAGTTAATTGCTTGGTGTATTAAAGCCACCACGTAAAATATAAATTATGGCAACAATTAAAGCCACCACGTAAAATATAAATTATGAAACAGTTGAGCTATCGGAGTAAACTTTCTCAATCTCATGAGCTAATTATACCCTTAATTTATATTGTAGAAATAACCATAATAGATTCACACCTCGAGAAATCCATACATAACATCTGCACAGCTGCTTGCACAAGCTCTTCGAACACGCTCATTTATCCAAATTTCTATTGCCCCATATTCAGTAACCTTTTTCAGCACCAAGTCACCCTCCCTCTACATTAGATACAGAAAAACAAAAATCAGCATGATACGTATAGTACCCCAAACATAATTGTATAATGAAAGATGACATAAATTCTATAAATAAAGCTTATTAATGCTGCATCCAATGAAAATGCTATAAAAACCACTGAGTTTGTATCTCTAGTCGTCTAATGGGAATCATTATTTACAAAAGGAAATCCTTCAAAAAAGGATAATTTTGATTTTTCAATATGTCACCATTTCAACCTGCGATAATACTTTCATGTCATCTTAGTTAATGGCCATAGTCAACACGATGAATAAAAACCAGTCCTAAATCAAAAAACATGAAACAATAAACTCCATACACTACCAAAAAAGTATAACCAATTCAAGAAACATAAATAATTGAATAGAATTGATACAGTAATTGGGTACTTTCATCAAACACTTGATACCTTAGAAGAAGGCTTCTTAGTCAATGACACTCTGTAAATAGCTCCAAAGGCTCCCTCACTCAATTTCTTCCCCAAAACAAAATCATCCTGTAACCAAAAACCAAACCCTAATTGTGATGGTGAAGCTATGTTTTAGGAGTAGGAGCTACAGATTTAAATTGTGCAGATGACTCATCATTTAGGTCTTTGAATTGGACATTCGAAGAAAACATATAAACACTTCCAATGATTTTCCATCATATGACTAAAATAAACCCAGAAGCGCAATTACCCAAAAGAGCACCATTATAAAATTTACCTGCGCTACTTGCCAGATATAGTTCCATTAGCACTTTCTCCTGTACCATCTACAACCTCTCTTCACTGAAGCCAGTTGCCTATATGAAGATGGCGGTTGCCGTTGGTGGTGGGGCACGGGGAAGCACAATTGACAGGAAAAGGAAAAATCCGAATAGAATCAGCTAGAGAGACAATCGCCGGTGAGGAATCAAGACCTTCAACACGAAAGGAGATCTGCCAAGCCATCAGATGAGGGAAAAGCGTAGACGGAGGATGGCAGAGCGAAGAATGCGAAACTAAGATCAGAGAACATAATTAATTTTTTAAAAAAGAAAAAACCGTATTAAAAGAAATAGAATTTGGGAAAAACGTGTTTAAGAGAATAGAGAAAAGTATGGGCAAAAAGTAAACTCAAAAACAGGGTGTACATGATAATTTCCCTAGTTTATATGTATATAGATAAAAAAAAAAATCCACGATCTGTGAATTCCAAAAGCCCAAGTTTTAACATGAATGCTCATGTAGGTCTTTGTTACTAATTTTGTGGATTCCATAGATGGGCCCAAATTATTTAAGATATAGAAGTGGGCCAACTACATATGTTGAGTTTGAACATCTCCAATCCCAACTAGCCATCCACCTACTTAACCAATTATAAATCCCGATTACAAAAGCTCTATTTCCAATGTAATTAATACCATTATCAACTATAGCTAATCACCTAGTCTGGCAAACTCTTTTTTTTTTTTTTCCTTTTCAAATGGACTGCTCACCAACTGCGTGTGCACTTTCCCATTAAACTATCTCATCTTTTTCCAATATTAAAATTACCAATTCCCATACATGTGTGGACAAAAGGCTAAAGCTCAAAATCACAACTAATCAATTAACATTCGTAATCCTAATATACCCACCAACTTATTAATTCTGCATCAACTTTCTTAATCATAATTCATATCTTCTTTTCACCCTAATTATGCTAAATTGGATGATTACTTCCCATATATATTCCATTAATCATGGGTGCAATGTATATGATTATAATTGATTAAATGCTTAACACATTAAATCAAAATATCAAAAACTACGTAATGAAGTATCAAAAAATTATTCAGAGTCATAATATACATATGAGTTTTTTTAACTGCATCATATACATATGAGTTAATCACGAATTTTGTTAGTTAAAATAATGTATGTGTGTGGAGGCAGGTCATGTTTATTAGGAATAGTAAATCCAATATATGTATTTAAAAAAAAAAAAACAACAAAATTAATTAAGTTATTGTTTGAACTTTGAACTAGCCAAACCAAACAAATAGCTATATAAATTAACCCAAAGGATATGATTTTGGCTCCTCCCCTCTTTCTCTCTCAACTTAATTAAGCCATGGAACTTCCCTTTCAAAAAGGGCCAGTATTAATTTTGGTCCCATTAGTAATCTTCACCCTAATTCTTCTCACAATTATTCCTCTATGTTACCCCTTATTAGGGTACCCTTTATATTTGTTACAAAATTTAACCAATTCAACCTCTCATCAAAATTATTCATATGATGAGAGTAAAAATAATAAAGTAGTAGTGAAAGAGGAGAAATGTGAGATATTCAAAGGGGAATGGGTGCCAAATCCTGAAGCACCCTATTACACAAATAAAACATGTTGGGCAATACATGAGCATCAAAATTGCATGAAATATGGCAGACCTGATTCTGATTTCATCCAATGGAAATGGAAACCTTATGGATGTCAACTCCCTACTTTCAATCCTCTTCATTTTTTCCAAATTGTTAGAGGTCAATCATTGGCCTTTGTTGGTGACTCTGTCGGTAGAAACCATTTGCAGTCCTTAATTTGCCTTCTTTCTCAGGTAACTTTTATTAATTATACTTCTCTTAATTAATAATTACTGAATTATGTCATAATTTATTTTGCTTTCCCCGTCTTAGAACTAGTTAGAAATTGCATGTGTCAAATTATTCCTATTAATTTTAATGTTTCTTTTTTCTTTTTTTGTTATTTAATTTTGATTAATTAGTGTTTTTTTTTTTTTTTTTTAAAGTTTAACATTGCATGACAACGGATATGCCTGACGAAAAGTTGAATTTAATCATGATAAAATTAAAAAATTTTATACAAAATATATATATATATATATATACATAATATTTTTTACAGCACCATTTTATGTATTAGTTGAGCGAATGCATTAGGAGATTGAACAGATTAGGTATGTGATTGGACATAACATTCATGCACTATCTAATTGAGAATATTCATTTGATATGATCCTAATCATATTTAATTGTCCCATAAAAATAAATGTCCATAGCCAATTAGTGCCGACCTCGTCTGTTTGTAACACAATCAACGTGATGTGCAGTTTAATCAGCCTTAATGGACTAGGTTTAGAACCTAATCAATTAGTGCTGAACGGGTCAGTTTTGGAATTAAACTGTTAATGTAACTCTAATTGCCTACAAAGGGTATAAAAAGGAAATTAGAAATAATTTTTTACCATTTTGTCGTCCAAAATTTATTTGATAATTATTTCAGGTGGAATACCCCATAGACGTATCAGACACATCAGACGAGCAATTCAAAAGATGGAGATACCCATCCTACAATTTTACCGTGGCTACGTTTTGGTCACCCCATTTAGTCAAGGCAGAAGAAGCAGACACAAATGGGCCAACCCAAACTGGCCTATTCAATCTCTACCTAGACCAATTCGATCATCAATGGACGACCCAGATTCAACAATTTGACTATCTCATCATCAACGCTGGCCATTGGTTTTTTCGTCCATCAATTTACTATGAAAACAACAGAATCGTTGGCTGCAGATACTGCCTGCTACAAAATGTGACAGATTTGCCCATGTCTTATGGGTACACGAGGGCATTTAGGACAGCTTTTAGGGCCATTAATGGGATACAAAATTACAAGGGCATAACATTTCTTAGGACATTTGCACCTTCTCACTTTGAAAATGGGGAGTGGGACAAAGGGGGAAACTGCATAAGGACAAGACCTATGAGGAGCAATGAGACAAAATTAGAAGGGGTAAATTTGGAATTATATCTGACACAATTAGAGGAATTTGAGATAGCTGAAAGAGAAGGGAGAAAAAGGGGATTGAAATTTAGATTAATAGATACAACAAGAGCAATGTTAATGAGGGGAGATGGGCATCCAAGTAGATATGGGCATTGGCCAAATGAAAATGTGAGATTATATAATGATTGTGTGCATTGGTGCTTGCCTGGACCTATTGATACTTGGAATGATTTCTTGCTTCATATGTTGAAGATGGAAGTTGGAGATACTACTAATTCTAGTTCTTACGAAGATCACCTTTTTTCAAGTGATAGAAAGATGAAGTTTATTGGATAAATATCTTCTTCTTTTTTATTACCACAATTATTTTAGTGTTCTTCATTCTTTTACTTCAAAATTGGGAATTCCGTTGTAATTTTCGTTCGATGGAAGTAATGAATATAAATTAAATTGTTTTGGAGATGAATTTTATTATGAAATTGGTGATCCTAGCTTTGCATGATAAAGAAGAGAGATTCTATTGCAAACCGAAACCATGGTGGCTTGTACCATTGAATGCTTAACATGACATCATAGTTGTTGACATATCACACATCCAACAGTGCGGACCACCATAGTCCTAGTCGATAATAGAAATTTTCGATAAAGAGAAGTGATTGGTGATGGTTTATGTCAAAATGGATACAAAACCTTTGGCCAATTCAATGCGTAGAGGTTAAACTGAGTTCTTCCATTATACCTTTTCAAAATTATAATAATATAAGCACTCTAATTTTTTTTTCTTATGAGATTTATTTTTGCCTTTTTTAGTTGAATTTCTAAATAAAAATCTAGTTTAAAATAATATACCTAAAGTAAACATGATTAGCTTAATTTAACTCTTAATCTGATTGGTAATAGAATATAATGTTGTTGGGACTAAAAACCTTTTCGCCCCTTATGCTATCAAGGATTTGTCCTTTTATCCTATTAGCTATTTAATAAAGCTACAAAATGGCCCAAAATAAGCATATTCCGTTATATTTCATTAATAATTTTGTTAAAAAATATGATAACATATGCTTATTTTGGACAATTTTAGAGTGTTTTTACATACTATAAAGGTAAATGGGTAATAACCATGCCGCATAGGTGAAAAGGAAAAAAATGTGATAATATAAGGGGTCAAAAATCTTTAATCCTTTATTATTGCTTGTTTCATTCTAGAATTACTGAAATTCTCAACTCTATTGAAGTAAAATAGATAAACGAAGAATCAATTACTCGATTCAAGGCTGATAAAAAGTTGTTAAGATAGATTCTTTTCCATTTAAAATTCAGACTAATCAAAATGAATTTTTCATTAGAGTCTAGAACGATATGTTAATAGAACCATTATCTCTTGGATCAATTGTGTTGCAGTACCCCTACATGAATTATTACATCAATTTGGACTAAATTATTACGGAACACTTACTTGAAATAAGTGAAATAGGCAACATGGCTTCCAAATAAGCTACTATTATATATTATAATGGAAAAAAGAAATTATATGAAGTTAATTAAAAATTTTCCAAAACAATATCCCAAAAGTAGTAATTAGTAGCTTTAACGTTCAACGTCAAACGCCTCCCTGGCCTTGAAAGCCCAACTACCTACTCTATTATGCACCTCCCAATAATGATTGATGGATTATCAAAATAATCTTTATCGACAAGGAGTTTTCTCATTTTGAGAAAAACTGGAAGAATCGGTAAAATATATAGGCAGAATGCTCAAGTTAGTAAGAGGTCAAAAAGTCGTAGAGTTATTAATTAAAAAAAGAAGTTGTAGAGTTAAATAAGAGAAAGTCTTGTACTTTTAAAATACGAAGATCTTTGCATATGCTCCAAGCAATTCTAACTTGATTATGATTAATGTTTTTATTCAACCAATTGGAAAGATTCCTAATTGGGTATGATATAACCTTATTTGAGTACTATCTTGAGTAGAAAGCAGACTCCAGGCAAGTAAAGAAGCACCTTAAATATGATATAATCTCCTTCTTTGATCGAGAAGAACTGTACAAGCTCTATAGTGCAACAAACACCAAATTTATCTATTTTATTGGATCCAAATGCCGTCAATGTTAGTAATTCAACTATGAAAGATTCCAGCTTATCCGAGACTCAGTCTTCACTCCATATTTATCTGGAAATCTTGGTTGTCGAGTGAATTTTTCGTTATGTCATCAATGATAATTGCTACTTTTAATTAAAAAGAAAATAATGGGTAACTAATTAATTATTTAGTTTATAAAGTATGACAAAATACTTACATTAGTCATTTGATACATTCGTAAAACTATTGTAACAGTTATCTATACTTATTTTCGTGTTACTGCCTTACTGGATCGTTTTTCCTTTGGTTCCTTGCAATTTTTCTTTTGATCTGATATATATAAATATAGAAAATTTTGCAGAAATAAAAGGCTAACTATGACACTCAGTGTGAGTTTAAAATAGAATTTCTTATTATGATTAACAAAGCTTGATTACAGAGCCACAAACTTGTCTATTTATACAAGGCTGTAGAACAATCGAGAAGACTAGAAATACTTCAGTAAGATTGGCTCCAAAAAATAACAAACTCTAACCTCATTAACACCAGCTGTCAATAAAGCAGGAATCCTGTGTATACCATTCCACAATCTTCCATATGTGTTTAACATCCCCCTCTCAAGCTGGAATTGGAGGAAGAAGAACTAATCCCAGCTTGACAAGCGTTGGGAATCATATGGTGATGACTAAGGTGTTTGGTAAAGAGGTCTGCAAGTTGTACAGTAGTAGGAGTAAAAGCTGTTTACAGGAACCTAGAAGCAATGTGTTCTCTGGTAAGGTGACAATCAATAGCCACATGTTTTGTTTGCTCATGATTAACAGGATTTTGAACAACAGATATAACAAATTGATTATCACAGAGAAGCAAAATTGGCAGCTGTAATGGGATACCAAAGTCCTATAAAAGATATGATATCCATTTAAACTCACAGCTAGTAGTCGCCATGCTGTGATATTCAACTTTTGTGGATGAGCGACTCACTGTGTTTTGCTTTTTAGCTTTCCAGGAAATAAGAAAAAATCACAACAGAATACAATAGCCAGTGATGGACCTGCGAGTCAACTTACATTTGCCTTAATTAGCACCACTAGAAGCCAAAATCCTCGTAATATCTGAAGTATGAGGATAAAAAAGACCACATGCATATGATGATCACAAGGATCCTGCATATGTTCACTCAGCTGTTGAGTCACAAAGGACAAGTTAGGCCTGGTGAAACACAAATATAAGCGTCTTCCTATCAGCCTTCGATATCTAGCAGGATTTGACAATGGTTAACCTTTGACACTAAGATCAATACCAGTGAGCATTGGGCTGGATATGGTTGCAACATCTTTGAGTCTAGCATCACTAATCATATCATGAATGTATTTTGTTTAGGACAAATATAAACCTTCTTCTACTCTAGCAATCTCAATACCCAAGAAATACTTAATTGGTCCAATGTCTTTTATAGTGAAAAGATCACTGAGATAAGTTTTGATTGCTGTAACATCTTGCTCATGAGGTCCCATAATCAAAATATCATTGACATAGATAAGAGCAACAAGAAATGTTGAAGCTGTAGACATGACAAACAAACAATGATCACGGCGAGACCTCTTAAGTCCATAATCAGTGAGTTTAGCAGATATCTCCTTATGCCATTGGCGGCCAGCCTGTTTCAGGCTATAAAGGGATTTTACAAACTTACATGCTTGTCGATCTATAGCTTTTGTATAACCTAGGGGAGGCTGTAGATAGATATCCTTATCCAATGTCCTATGTAAATAAGGGTTATTGTTGGGAATCGTCAGGGGAAAAATTAAACGCAAGGCGGAATGTGAGCGGACGACCCCGAAACTAGAGACCGGGACGCGGCAGAGCGAACCGGGGAAGGTTTTTGAAAACGGGTTTTGTGATGTTTTGGGAAAAAACGGGTTTTAGTTTATCTTGCTTTAGGGAAAATCATTCGTTTGTTTTAGAAATTCTTTTCGTAGAAAACATTTTCCCGTTTTATTATTTAAAGACCTCGAAACCTAAATTTCGATATGAGTGACAGAGTCGCCACCCAGATCAGCTCATCCGGGAAATTCCGATACAGTTCCCTACCGAGCACAGACTACTGTACCTAATATAGAGATTCAGGGTTCAGGCAACTTACCTACTTAACCTCGAGCTTGTATTCGATTTATGATTCATATTGCCATATTTATTCAATTTATTATTTTTCTCTAACCCAATTTGTTTTATTTTATTAGCTCGATGATCAAGCGAAATGCAAAAAATAAATTGCAGAAAAATAAAGCATACATCCAAAATATACAAGAAAATAGTAGAGGCCGATTATACAACCCAATCGAATAAAAGATAAAAACTCTCATCCTCACATTACAATCGCCTAAGTACACAAGGATCTAAAAATTACAATCGCCTAATTTACACGGGAATCTATTAAATACAACCAAAATAATAAAAATAAATGCTGCAAAACAGAATGGTTAGCGCAATTTATATTATAAAAACAATTTAGGACTCAAATAGGACAAAATTAGGGATTTAGGAAACGGGGGTATGCATTTAGGAGGTAACCGGTTGACCCGACCGGTCGGACCAGTTAGACCTGGAAAATGGTTTTGAAACGCCCTATAAATTTTTATGCTGGAAAACATTTTTGAAAACCATTTGGCTCGGTTTCATGCAAATTTTCATATTTTAGCGGGTCTATTATCCCGGAAATTGGGGTTCCGTTCGTGCGGGTTCCTAAATACAAAATCCATCTAGGATCCAAAAATAGTAAACATACCAAAAACATTTGTGAAAATACTGTTTTAATGGTTTTCAATATTTTCCGGGGATTTGGTAGGATTCGGGGGTCCGCTAATGCTGAACTATGGATCCGATTCGGATAATACAACCCCGAAACTCAGGAAGTAAACCTAGGAAACACTGAAAACCCTAATATCCGTACATATAGAAATCCAAAAAACCAAAATATTACGACATAAGGATAAATTTTAGCCGAAAATGATCACAACAGAATGATTAAAATGGAAAACAGACTATTTTTGGCTGATCGGGACAAACTGGGAATCTGTCCCTGTACAATAGAGCCGGGCGGCTTTGGATACCAGAGCAGGCCGGCTCTATTCATCATAAACATAGCCGTACGGCTCTATTCGGGCAATCCTATTCCGAAAGTTGTAAAATGAAGAAAAAGTACAGAAAAGACAATGCAAACAAGTTTAAGGCCTCTCAGAGTTTACCTTGATGTTGTTTTGATGCTTTGAACGTCAAGAAATGAATTGAAAGTTTGGAATGCTTCCTGGGAACTCAACCGGGTGAAAACCGCAACGATCCGAAACAACCCGAAACGAGTTCGAAACGATGCCGAATCAATGAGCAAAACTTCTGGGATTGGTTGTGAGTGTTTAGAGATTTCTATTAAGTCTTGGTTTTGGTGTCTGGGTTCACCTTAGCACTCGGTTTCTCTGCCTCTCTTTTTCTTTTTCTTTGTCTTTTTTTCTTCTCCCTTTTTTTCTCAAGCCCCCCCTCTTTTTTTGCTCCCCCCTCTTTTATATTTCTCTCTCACACTTATTTCAATCAATCAATGAGTCGTCCCATCTCTGGTTTTCCGCCTCCCCTTTTTCTTCTGTCAAGACAAGTTGCTCTACTTTGCAGAGAAACTTGTTTTGTCCACTAGAGCCGGGGTGAAATCTCAAAAATCGGACGCGCACCCTAAATCCTAGAAATAGCTCGGGAGACCTTTTTGGGGATTTCGGATCGCAGATAGCTTGGTTTTCAGGATGTTTGAGATACTCTGGGCAACATTTCAGTCGTTTTCAAATCTGATTCAAGTCCGTCTGCTCCACAGGTAACAAAGGAACTCTCATCATAGAGGTCGGGAAAAACCCGTGCTCATACGGAATACCGATTAAAATTTTTCTTGATGCCATAGCCCAAGATTCATGTAGATTAATAGAACGAAACCAAGAATGGAAGGGACATTGAATTTCCTCACCTTAAACGTCTCCTCTAGAGATTGCTGCAAAAATCCAAACGCGTTTCCTCCATAATCCGGTACACAAACGACTTTTGAACGTGACTCGTGTTAACGAACGGAAGAACAGAAACCAAGAAATTTCGGCCTAGGGAATTTTCACTCCTTTCTTTGGTGTAGGCCAAAAATATTAAGTGGCTAACGTTAGGGAGAAATTGGGTTTAAGGCTTCCTTATATACTCTTTACTATACTCCTTAGCCTACTAGGATTTTAATTAAAACTATATGTTATTTAATTTGATTAAATTAATTTAACTTGTACAATTAGAATTAAATAAAACTTTATTATAAAATTTCTATTCACAATTAGATATAATTTTATCAAATTAATATAATCCAAAGTTAAATTGAAATCAACCTTAATAAATACATCCTCTGTATTTATATTTTCACTAAGGAAATTCTATTTTATTTAATTAATTATTTACTACATGTAATTAATTAATCAAATAAAATTAATTTCTCCTTGATATAATTGAATTAATTATGACATAACATAATGTCAATAACTCAATTAATTTGGTTTTTGTTCCAATTCCGATTTGTCAACGTTCAGTCGTTCTATGTGTACGATCATGTGAGTCCGTTTTTATATTGTTAGTGGGTCCAAGGCCCATAGACTGTAAGTGGGTTCTAGCAAACCCTTACAACACCTAATTAAGATGGAGACTTGCAGTCTAATGTGAAATATAACCCGGTAGTAATCTTGTATATCCCTAGCCAACTGACATTGATATATAAGCAAGAGGCATGGCCCTGTCATCCTCTGATATGCTTATTTATTTCTTGATAAAGAGTGGACTGAACCTAATGAATAAGTATCCTAACTTAGTCGGGTATGGTCATACACTTGTCAGTCCCACTCATCAAGTGGCCAGTAATATCATACCAGGGGACACTAAGTGGCAATTTCGTCAACTTCATTATCAACATCAACATGTTCACTGGCCCACCTAATATACCCATACTTGGCACCCTATTATGCCCGTTAGGCATATATCAAAGTGTATGAGAGATCCCATGTTATTTTATAAGGAATATCGGGTCTAAGGATAATAACAAGTCCTACTTAAGAATCACTTATAACGATCAAACCATGTGGTGTTCTCGTGGCGGATCGATCCAGTACTATGTAACCTAATATGTACCCGTATCATTGACTTACATTCCATGTCTAATGGTCAGTGAGACATCGCCATCTAGTCAAGGATATGTAGGTCTTCAGTTCCATTCATTCCCATGATTAGAACAGACCAGGGATATCTTTATAATTATAACTATAACACTACTAAAAGGTCTCATAATCCAATGACCTACACTGGTTTGCTTCAGTATGGTTATAATATAAATAGCACAAAATATGAATAAATAGATTCATGCCTTTATTTCAACATAAAATGTATAATATAAAATATCCAAATATAAAGTATAATACAATACAAGAACCAATGCCATTTGGAGTAGGGCACACCAGCAGTTATTAACATCAATTTGATGTATATACCACCCTTTAACTGCCCCAATTGCCAAAAACAACCTTACAGTAACTGTTTTAGCAACCGAACTAAAACTATCAAAATAATCAGTACCGATAATCTGATTATACCTCTTTGCCACCAATTTAGCCTTGTACCTCTCTATTTCCCCTGTTGATTTATATTTGACACGATAAACCTACTTAGTTGCTAAAGGCTTCTTATGAGTTGGTAATGGAACCAAGTCCCAAGTGTGATTGGCTTCTAAAGCCGCTAGTTCAGCTTCCATGGCCTTAACCCAATTAGGATCAGATTTGGCTTGATTATAATGAACTAGTTCTTTAACTTGAGAAATAGCTGCAAGAAATCCTCTGTGCTGAGGTGATACACCATCAATAGCAAGCAAAACATAGTTAGACTGATATACATAAGAAACAAAATCTTTTAACCATGCTGGTCTTTTCTTTACTCTATCTAATATTCTGATACCAACTGCAGAATCTGTATGCTGTTGTACCTAAGGCTGAAACATAAGAACTTGTACTGGTGAAGGAGAAAGCAAAGGAAAAATTGTCTCTTGAAATGTAACATCCCTTGAAGTAATGATTTTATGAGTTAGCACATCTAAGATCTTATATACTTTTTGGCCAAAATGCCTGAGAAAGCTCTAGTATCAAACTTGTGTTTGTCAAGCAACACATTCTTATAATAGCATTGGCTCCAAAAAGCATGAAATCAATCATAATCAAGAAATTATCAAAAAATAACTGATAAGGACTCTTCCATTGTGACAATCTTAAAGGGAAAACATTGATGATCTAAACAGCCAAAAGAATAGCCTCACTCCAAAACTTTTGTGGTAAACTAGATTGAAACAAAAGTGCTTTTGCTACATTAAAAAGATGTCTGTGCTTCCTTTCTACAACCCTGTTCTGCTGGGGAGTATAAGAACAAGTTCTATGATGAACAATGCCAAAACGTTGTAACAAAGATTGACATGTGGAGTTAACAAACTCTACGCCATTGTCAGTATGTAAAATCTTCACGAGTTTGTTATATTGAACTTGTACCATTTAAAGAAAAACCTGTAAAGCATGCACTACTTATTTCTTTTCCTTCAACATAATAACCCAGGTAAATTTGGTATAGTCATCCATAAGAGTGAGAAAATATTTTATGATTCTGTTACTGAAGAAATTCAATAAGGACCCCAAAGATCCACATACAACATTTGAAGAGAAACTGTAGTTTTTATTTCACTTCTGGAAAATGGCAGTCTATGTTGCTTTGCACAGGGACACACTTTATAATATGGCATATCACCATTAAGTTCAATAGTAGGAATGTGAGTGAGTACGTCAAAAGAAGGATGGCCTAATCTATTATGCCATATAACAGTTTTGTTATCTAGACTACTATCTTGTAACACAATAGCAGAACAACACAGTTGGACTCGCTTGATTATATCCTTGGAAAAAGAATGTATGTCCAGCAAATATAAGTCTTCGACCAACCAACCAACAGCCCCAACTTCTTGTTTAATCTGATCCTACAGATAACAATAATCCTTGTAAAAGTTGGCTTGAATAGAATACTGCTGCAGCAATTGACTGACTAAAAGTAGATTGTATTGAAAATTAGGTACATAAAAGACACTATGTATCCATAAATCATCGAACAATTGTATTGTACAACTTTGGTAACTTTATGCATAAAACCAATAGGCAAACACACTGTCTGATGTACTGGTAAATTTGTACTTTAGAGAAACCAATCTTGTCTAGAGCTCATATGTGAACATGCCTGGCTATCAACAATCTAGCAATTAAAAGAATCAAAACAAATTGATGGAGCAAGATTATTCTTACAGAAAACCCTGCGAAAGCAGTGAAATCAATATTGTTGCCCAAAGGAGAATCTATTTTAACTGGTGACTTTCCTTTCAGCATTTTATAAACTTCTTGAATCATATAATTTAGATTTTGACCTTCATCAACTTTATCACCATCTTCAGAAAGCTTATCAACCTTTACTGATGTTGTATTTGTAGCAACATTTTCCCTTGACACATATTTGCCTCGATTTTTCACTTCTGGTGTAGTCAGCAAAGGTGCACGAGGCCCTTTCCACCACTCAGGGTACCCAATAACTCTGAAACATTTAGATCTAGCATGTCTATCTGTATCACACAAATCACTAAACTTATCTTTTTGAGTCTCAAACTTCTTCTTTTTTATATCAACAGATCTGCCATTAGTCTCTGTTTTACTGAAACTAGCAATCTCAAGATGATGATTACCGGAAATTTCTTGTTGTTTTTCAACTTTCAGCAACATAGAATAGGCTTTATTGATATTAGGCAATGGATCTAAGAGAAGCAATTAATCTTTAATATGATCATAATGCTCGCTCAGTCCAAGTAAAAACTGCATCTCCTTCCATTGCATTAGTAATTCGTTGAAAGGTTACAATCACAAGTCTTAGATGCTCCACAATGACAATGTGGCATCGGACTTAAGAAATTCAATTCTTCCCAATGACATTTCAATTTGTTAAAATATTACAGTATAGTCATGTTACCTTGAACTATTTGACTAATCTCCTTTCTGATTTTGTAGATCATAGGACCATTTTTATCTCCATATCTATGTTGAAAAACCTTCCACAATTCTCTAGTGCTGGTTGTATATTGAAAACCTTCTGCGATTTCTTTACTCATTGAATTGAGTAACCAGGAAATGACTAGATTATCAGATCTAGACCATTTGAGATATTCATGCGAATCTTCAGCTGGTACAATTTGATCTTTGAGAATGAAATCACTTTTCTCCTTCACTTTAAGTGCACGAATCATTGATCCACTCCATGATAGATAATTAAAAGTAGTCAATTACAGATTGACAATGGAAGCTCTAGGATTCGAATCATGATGATGATAATCACGATCTGGAAAAACTACAACCTCTTCTGTAAATGAATCTTCATCAAATTCTTCATCTTGTGGAATCTCCTTCGTATTGTTGTTTCCATTTTTGCATGCCATGTTTGGCGTTGATACCATATGAAACTCAATGTGAGTTTAGAATAGAATTTCTTATTATGATTAACAAAGCTTGATTACAGTGCCTCAAACTTGTCTATTTATACAAGGCTGTGGAACAATCGAGAAAACTAGAAATACTTTAGCTTGATTAGCGCCACAAAATAACAAAATCTAACCTTCTTGACGCCAACTGTCAATGAAGCAGGAATCCTGTGTATACCATTCCACAATCTTCCATATGCATTTAACACTAACCGATGCATTTTGTCCAATTATAGTAACTAAATTAATAATTGCTAACCCGAATTAACTATTTTTTATAACATTTAAGGGTATTTTTATAGATTAACACGAATATAATTACAAAATTATGCAAACACTGGCAAAATCATGACCTTATAATACAATATGACAAACAAAAATAAATATAAGAATAGAATAATGTATATTAAGGGCCAGTTTGGTAGGGCTGTCAGTGAAAGGGCTGTCAGGGAAAGGGCTGTCAGGAAAAGAGCTGTTAGGGAAAGTGCTGTTTGGGAAAGCTGATAAGTGTTTGGTAATATTTTTATAGAAATAGCTTTATTCTTAAAAGCAGTTTGTGTGGTGTTCGGTAAAACTGTTTATAAAAGTGTTGTTAATATATAAAATGATATAAAAGGACATAAATGATATGAATTATTTTTTACTTAATTAAATTAATTAAATAATATTAGAAATTAATAATTTGTGTCACACATTAAATAAAAAAATTATTTTATTTATTTATTTGTATATTATTAGCTATTAATAATTTTTTTATTAATCTCCATATCACATACATATTACAAAAAAAAAAAACAACATTTATTTTAATTGAAAGATACTAATATAAAGTAATAATTTTCATACTAATCATCCATACATATATAATAAGTTAATCAAAAAATTGATCAACACCCGATTGTTGCTAATTTGTCTGTGACATCAAAGAAAAAGCAATCTCATCACGAATAGAATCCATTTCTATAACTCTATTATTACTAGGATTCTCCTCAGATAAAACATCACCGCTAACATCTTCAAAAATGTCTTGTGGCACAAAATCAGGACTCTCATCAAATCTTGTAAAAACCGGATCATTTAACGAATTTCTTCGAATAAAATTATGCAATGCCATTGATGCAACAACAATATCCCTTTGGATTATAAATGGATACGTAGGCATATCTCTTAATATCTTCCATCTTTGCTTCCATACGCCAAAAGTCCTCTCGATACAACATCTAAGTGATGAATGTGCTTTATTAAAAGTTTCTTGATACCCTCTCGGTGGTTGACCACGTCTAAAATCTGGAAGATGATATCTTACCCCTTTATAAGGTTTAAGAAATCCATTCATTTGTGGATATCGAGCATCAACCAAGTAATATTTTCCTATAATTTAATAAAAAAATTAAAAATGTAATGTCAATATTTAGAACAATACAAATAACAATAAACAATAATATATACTGTAAGTAAATAATCACCTGGTGGTGGTTTTGGAAAATTTAGATTTGGATCATTAATAGCTCGATAGAAAATGCGTGTATCATGTGCTGTGCCCTCCCAACCTGCTAACAAAAAGGTGAATTGCATATCGAAACTACATGCAGCCATGATATTTTGTGTTGGTATTCCTTTTCTACCAATAAAAGGCACTTGCTCAGCTAAACTCACATGTGCATGTACGTGAGTACCATCAATTGCTCCAATGCAGTTCTGAAATAAATATAACTATATTACTAATAAAATAAATAAAAGAATGTGACTTATAACAAAGAATTCTATAAAAGAAAAACATATGAATTGTATTTTACCTTGAAATAGGGCATATATCTTTGATCATGGAGAATTTCTCTTGGGATATTAGAAAACTCAGGGTCTACCGGTTTTATCAAATCCTTTGCAAGTGAACACAATGCATGCAACACTTCTCTGAAAATTCGGCTAACAGTTTCTCCAGAATGTTGAAATCGTTCTTGAGTGTTTCTATTTGATGCACCTTGAGCTAATATGTATAAGCAAATGCATAATTTCTCAAGAATTGACATGTTCTTTGAAGACTTCAACCCATGATTTACTTCTAGAGTTGTACAAAGTAACAAAAGAGCATCTTTTTTCATTCGGAACATATTTAAACACCGTGTTTCATGACCCTCCATGAGTTCTCTTAACCATTTCAATCCAGTATGATATGAAACCATACAAGGATTTTTATGTATGTATAAATCATAATATAATCCAATAGCAGCAGTAGCAGAAGCTGAAATTTGCCAAAATTCTTCTTCGTCATCACTTGACGAATTGTCTACTAGATCATTATTATCATCACCATCCATTCTAGTATGATTGTCCTAAAAAAATAAAATTAAACATCATCAACTACATAAAATGAATATAAATGTACTGAAATTACAAACTTCCATGTAAATCAAATAGTCAAATTACAAACATCCTACATAAAATAAATACCGACAAGAAATAATACAATAATATTCAATTAGATTGTTTTCCCTGGAAGACTTTGTATTGAAAATTCAACCATCCTAATTTTTCATCAGGATTTGACATACTTAAATAACCTTCTTTTTTTGCCTTTTGCTCGAATAACATTGAAGCAAAAAAATACAATTCACTTCCACTTTCCAAACCAGGCAAAGATTTCACATCTTCCATAAGTTCAGTAATGCTAGGTGTATCATTTTTCTTTGACATTAAAGTACTCCTACTTTCCACACTAGCAACCAACCTAGATATATCTTGTCTCAATTTTGCTGCACCACCCAATTTCTTCCTAACAGTTTTTCCTTTACCACTAGTTGTTCCTTGTCCCATTTTTCTCTTGTTTCTATTTCCTGTTGATAAGTTGCCTATTTTTTCAGTGGTATTTTCTTCCATCAACTCATCTAAACTATCCTCAAAACTCTTATCAGTTGAATCACCACGCCCTCCATCAAGGTTACCTTCCTCACTTACAACATGGACATTGTCATGAACTAGATCATCAGCAATTGGTACAGTACTAGAAGGTGCCCAAGCATATTCTCCCATAGCCACGGTATCAGAAAACATGTAATCCAGTCGTTCAACAAGGTCTGGCTCAAGACCTTCTTTTTGAAATTTTGCAGCAGCTGGCACAACCTAAAATCACAAAGTAGAAGGACAACACTAATTAGTATATAGATTGATACACCTACCATACATATACATATAATATATATAAATGTATAAGTTACAGTAGGTTAACACAATTCAAGTAATTAACAAAAAGTCAAGTGAAAAGTAGTGACTAACCTTTATTTTTTCATCTCACCATTCTTGTGGTGCAACAATTGTGTGCCTTACAGGATCCCAGCCTAACCCTGTCTCTTTTCCTATTAACTCTTTCCAAATCTTCCACTCTTTTTTCAGTTGATCCCATTTATTTTTAAACATCTTTCTTTCATACGCGCATCCAGTTTTTGCATTGAAATTTGTAATAACATAAATCCAACCTTCTGCAGGAAAGTGAGTTCCAGGACGCATGCCCTTCTCAATTGCTTGGATACAAAGATCACAAAATATTAATATATTCTTCTTATTCCAAGTAGCTTTCACTGTCCTTTTGCTTGCAGTTTGACTTGCTTGGGCATCCATATTTCTACTATCTATATACTAATATACATCAAAATCCTTCTTAACTTCTAGTATATATATAATATGTTATTAGATGGAAATTAAACTCTAATTATACATCAACATTTAATGTACTAATTATACATATTTCAGTTTCATACACAGTGTCAAAGCAACATAATTCAATCAACAACACAAATAATAATAACTATGAATAAATACCTAATAACCGATTAATAATCATATTAATCCCAAAAAACATTGATATCTAATAACATTGAAGCAAAATATTTTATGACTAATCAAGTTAAACAAAATCAAAATTAATTCTAAAAAACATCACAATATTGTAGTAATAATCGAACGATCTTATAACAAGAATCTAATGATATTCTAGTTATAATCCAATTAATATTCAGATACTAAATTAATAATTTTCATTTATAGTAAAATTTTATAATACCGCTAAAGCATATACTGGTTGAAAATAGATGGGTAAAAAGGCTGATGCTATATGAGCTTATAAGATTTAATAAAGAAAAAATAGATTCTATTTTTTATAAATTATAATTACAGAGGAATGTAAAATTTGTGATATTATGAACAGGAATCAATGATTGAATAGCAATTATTCACTCACGAGTTGAATATAAAAATGAAATAGACAAAGAAAAGAGGAATGATCAATTGCATGGTATACCAAACTGCAGACATGAATGTATGTGAGTTTATCAATTTCCTTAAATTATTGGAAAGATTTTTTTTTTTAAAAAAAAAAAAAAAAAACAAATGTACTGATGAGTCCCCATCTACCTTTTTTCTTTCTCTAATTATTTATCGTGTTTCCGTCATTGCATATATAATATAGGAAACTAGGTAATTATATTATGATAGAATGGAGGTGAATTTTGTAGAATTAATGTTGATATGCATGAACCAAATATAATTGGGGACCATCGTAAGAGATCTCAGTTGAGTTGTCCAGTTTAGTACCAGCTATCTGCATCCTCTTCCTACATCCTTTCTATTCTTTCTCTATCTCTTTTAGTTTATATCATTCCAACCACGTGTCATTTTACTAATTTTTATATATAACTAAAAGCATTTTTGTTTCTTGTGCTGTTAATCGCCACATAAACAAGCATAAATGTACAAACTAAAAGACAATTGGTGCTTCAGAGGTATCCACTGGAATAGAAACCATGTATAAAAATGTAAGCACAAAGAAATTCAAGCACAGTGTTTTCACAGAAACTTTAATAATCTAAAAAAAACAAAAAGTTTACAACATAACGTTATTGGAAACATTTCCATAGCCAGCCTTATTGATTAAAGATAAGGCAAGAATGATGGCAATTGCAGTTAACATTTCAATATGATTATGGAATGATGCTATCCATGTTTTAGTCATCTTCAGTATCTCAGTGCACAAGGTTCAAAACAGAAATGGTGATGGCTAATAATTTCCTAATAATGTATAAAATTTCAAACTGGCATCTGTGCAAAGTTGTAACAGAAATAAAAATACTGATGCAAGTACGTACTTGATTCAGAGCAGCTTACATTAACTCACAAATTCTCAGCTTTTCAAGGAGAACTAGCTCAGTTGCTGCAGAATTCTAATAAACTGCCTTTTCAAAAATTGCTTTAGTTGTATGATGATCAGTTAAATGGTTATTTGCTAGTAATACAGACTACAGACTGCTTCTAGTTTTGCAGTCAAACCCCAACATAGTACCACAAAAGCCAGTAGTATCGGGATCAATAGGCCTTAACCTATCGTAATCCTCCTAGCTTGTTCAAAAGTGATAAATAAATCCCAAATCAAGATTGATCTTCCAGCTAAAGATAAATGGGGAAATTTTCAAGTAATTTAGGATAATAGGCAGCATCCCCTAAGCCTAAATTGACAGAACTACGGGGGCGTTTGGGAGGGGTTTGCTACTGTACTTGGAAACAAAACTATGTACCAGTTGTTTTTGACAATATTTTTAATGACAAACTGCAAATAATGACAAACTGTCCAATAGTTGATATCCAGGTAAATTAAAATTAAACAGAACTAATAAGAATCCTTATTACATAAGTTGTATGGCAGAACGCAAGCAAACATTTGAAATACCAAAAATTGAAGGTGCAGGGGATCACAAAGCCTGATGAAGGCATTTTGTTTCCATCCACAATGCCCAATTTATGACAGATTAACTTTAAAAAAACAAAAACACAATTGAAACCTAACTTTTTGAATATAAATTCAAAACCTAGGTTGAAGTTTATCTCCTCAAACACATCAAGCAGAACACATCATGGATGGAAAATAAATGAATTAGAAACCTACATTAAAATTTCTATCTTCTATTAAATCTCTTTATTTCAAACTAAGAACTAGGGAATACTCACATGAGAAATCAAATAAGAAGAGAAACGGTAAGAAGGTCGACAGTGAGCTGCTGTGGATTATGGTCAGTTCCAACGGAGATGACCAGTGGTTGTGGTGTGACTCATTGTTTCAATGGAAAGATATGGGAAAGAATTACTAATTCACTTGCTGAACTTATTTGTAGCAAAAATGAAAGATCCATTTTTAAGGTAATTTCATAGCCCTAATACCCAACACTTCACATCCACATTCACAATTCAAATATCCAAACATTCCCATTCGAGAAAAAGCAAGAAAAACAATAAAATAAAACCAAAAAACAAGGGGCAAAACTTCAAGCCAGATCCACAATTATACGAGACGCTGTAATCAAGTAAAAAATGAATCTTTGCACATTGGGTAAGATCTCAAATAAAGAAATGAAAATGGTCAACGAAAAAATCTGACATTATAAAAAGAGAATGAATGAGAAATTGAGGTAAAGTTGGCGTAGAAATTAACCTTTTGAATTGGCTACAGGGACGGTGAGCAGCGGCGACGTTGGAGCAGCAGCAGGAGCAGAGTGCAGATCGCGTCGCGTCCAAAGGTTCTGAGCTTTCCTCTGAAAGCTTCGATTCTGAGCTTTGCGGGAAAGGAGAGTTTTCTCCTTTCCGTGTTTTTGGCTTTCCCGTAAAGCCAGTTTACCAAACACTTCAAAATCTCCTTTCCTGGCTTCTGAGGCAAAAAAGCTCCTTTCCCCCATGTTCAACGCCCTCCCAAACGCCCCCTAAGTGACATGAATCGACTAATATACATACATTCAACTACTCTTGGTGGCTAAATTGTATATCCTTAAATGAAAGGTAGGGAAAATCAATTTTAACCTTATAATACAAAATGATCCAATGTTATGCCATAATACTATGAAATTTTAGATCAGTTTATTATATATTTGTCTATAATTTGTATTGAAATTTATTGCAAAATCAGTAAAATTGAAATATAATTTATATCACAGGGTAATATTTTTATTATAAAAGCTACAATACTCATTTTATGTGAAAAAGGTAAAATAGTAACAACCATATATTGCTACGTAATTTTGTAAATAAATTGAATAAATGATCGTTGAAAACATTCTAATGATCTTGAGAGTGTGTAGTTTGACTATCATAAATAAACACATATGTGAGATTAGATTCATATGATACAAAACAAACGCAATCTACGAAACCTATATATTCATAATTATTTCTAATTATATATATATATATATATATATATAAAATGAAAAGAGACTCTTCTTTCCTCCTAAGTCACGCCATTGTGGCTTAGCAATAATTTATCAACTTATATCTGAAGATAGCTCAGGCTGACGACCATTGATGAACCTTATGATTGCTGCCTGCAATAATTTCAGATTTAGCTGATACTTTTGCACTGTTTATGTTTCCACGTGGAAGTCAAAGAATGCAATGCTTCTATCTCTATACTTTTTCATAAACAATCTTTGCTTCTAATTTTGAATTACTTGTATATTTGTACCTCTGAATCATTATAACTAAACAACACTGTTCATATATATTTAAGTGTTTTTGGTTGAGTGGACTTGAACATCATCAATCAGCTATTGATGAACCATTTATTTTCTCTACTTATTTTTCTGCCAATTAATGGATGAAGTGAATATTTGGTTTGTTTAAGCTCCAAAAACTAATTTAACAAATGTCAGGCTTTTTGTTTCTCCAAATGGAGAGGATGTCATCAAGATTGCGATGTAATAGACTATGATTTTTCACCCAGAATGATAGTTGTGTTGCTTGTTAGGTATTATAATAAAATTGGAAGAGTTTCACTTTTTGGTCCATTTCAGCATGAATTCAGATTTAACTGGATTTTTTAGGCAAAAAAAATTATACCCCCTTTATCTCACAAATATAGACACAAAAGTACCTGTTTTACTTCTCATAAGAAAAAAAAAAAAAAAAAAAAAAAAATACATAACTCTTTCTAATATGAATAAAAATTTATATCAATATTCATGGGATGAATCTAATTGAAAAATCTAAGAATAGTAAAAGTTAAAATTAAAAAAAAAAAAAAGCGTTAGGAATATTTCTTTTTTTTTTTTTTCTTCTTTTTTAACTTATGAGCCAATTTACACCAAATATAATTTTCATATAGTTTGATTCTCCAAACTTGTCAATTTTTCTAGCAAATCAGTCTAAAATCATATTTTCCAATCACAATTTAAAATATTTTTAGAAATAATGAATTATGAATTGATGTATAATTGTGAACTAATTTGTGAAAAACGTAAGATTCAAAGTCAAATTTTATAAATTATTTTAGTTGACTAACAAAGCAAATTGACCACTTATCCGACAAAGCAAATTGACCACTTATCCGACAAGCAAAATATTCATCAACTAACCAATTTTATTAATCCATATATTTTTACATATTATACTAATTAATCTATATAATAATTATATAATTTCTAATTTTATCATTGTTAACTATTTAGTCTTTTTAGTAAAATTAAAGGTCAAATTAGACTAAAATACCAAAAATTACCCTTCATTCTATTTTATATTTTTTTCCTCATGAAACCCTAACATTACTAATATTGATCAATTAATTTATTAAATTTTAAGGAACTAAATTATATCGGCATATATAGAGCTTGTTTAATTAAAATAACTCAAAACAATATTTCAAAAAATATAAAATTAGGAGTAGAATTATATTAAATTATAAATTCAAATTTTTCATCACTATTATATCTTATGAATAACATTAATAAACAAAAAGATATAATTTTAAAAAATTATCAAAATTCAAAATAACATTTACTATTTGTTTATAGATATTATATTAAACTCAAAAAATGATAACATATATCAAATAGAATAAATAATAGCGATAATATTTTTAATTTTATAGCTAATATATGTAAGTATAAAAATATTGGTGCATACTTTAATTAAATTATAAAATTAAAAGAGTTATAACCAAAGGTAATTTTGTATTTTCATATACATAAATAAAAGAAATGACTAAAAAATTTATGCAGACAAAACTTAAGGACTTTAAAATATATCCATGGACTAACTAGTGTAATACGTAAAAACATAAGAACTAACAAATTATTTATCCTAGAAATCAATACCTAGCAAAAGGTAATATACAAGACCAATAAATTACTCATATAAGTGATGTTATAGGACACTAAATAGGTAACGGCATTAACATATATAGTATTGTACCGAACACCCTAATCAATAGGATATAATAGGAGCAAAATTAACATAGAAGCTAAAGCAGACAGAAATGCACAGAATTAGCATTCAATTAATCACTGATTATGATTTCTTACCAAAAAACAAAGATGCATCATATTAATTATTTAGCATATACACTCCAACCTCATTGGCCCTTAAAGCTGTTTGAAGTAATTATTATGATTTTATAGTATCATCTCTATGTCCAAATACATATATATAAAGTGACAAATGCAAATCTGTCCAATCAAGAACTCCACCATGAAGTTTCATGCCACTGAGATTTCTAGCACAAAGTGTACACAGAAAAAACTATTCCCGCTAGCCATCTTAATAATTCTCCTCACCATAATTCCTCTCTTTCTACTGAAAAATCCACACTCACCTCTACCTTCTAGTAAAATCTGTAGCAGTGAATTAAGATGCAGAAAAGAAGTAAAGGAATGTGATATTTTTAGTGGGAAATGGGTCACTTATCCCAGAGGGCCACTTTATTACAACAATGAAACATGCAATTTGATTATTGATCAGCAGAATTGCTTGAAATTTGGGAGACCTGATACACAGTTCATGAAATGGAGATGGAGACCAGATGAATGTGAATTACCCTTGTTTAATGCAGTGCAGTTCTTGGAGCTTGTTAGAGGCAAATCAATGGCTTTTGTTGGGGACTCTGTGGGAAATAACCAAATGCAGTCATTGCTTTGTCTCCTAGCCAGTGTAAGTTCTCTGTTTCTCATTTCCTGTAGAATACCGAGGGACCTTATATTCAATAAAAAAAATGTCTGGATTGGACCATCGTATGGAAATTCTCCGACGCATGAGATTCACGTGTTGTTAAAAATGGAGTCCCCGAGTCATAAACCGAATATTTTGCTGTAGATGTTAAAAAGGGGCATGCAGTGAATCTCATGAGCTGCGGCTCTGTCCAATAACGACCAATCCAGACATTTTGTCCAGTAAGAGGCCAAATGTTGAAGAACAAAAGGTGAGGGGCCAAATCGATGCATTTTGCCAAGGTCAGGAACCAAAAATAGAGCTGTGCCAAATGCTAAGCATGCTCAAACATAATGATTATACTCAAGTAAACTTCAAAACTAAGATAGTTAAATGCACAGGCTTTGTAATTAGGTCAAATGCACTTTCTTCAATTTTTTGCCTTATATTTCTTCTATGCATCTTCTAGGTGGCTCAACCGGAGGATGTTACTCATATATATGCAGCAGACACAACATATTTCAGATATTGGTTCTACTCTGATTACAAGTTTACCTTAGCAACTCTATGGTCTCCCTTCTTGGTTAAATCTAGTGATGCAGACCCCAGTGGCCATTCCCTCAACAGCCTAATGAATCTTTACTTAGACGAAGCTGATGATGCGTGGGCGAGGCAGATCGAAAGTTTCGATTATGTCATCATCTCAGCTGGACAGTGGTTCTTTCGCCCTCTTTTCTACTACATGAATGGTGAAATTGTTGGGTGTCACAAGTGCTACAAGGACAACATTACTGATGTTACTAAGTACTATGGATACAGGATGGCTTTCAGGACCGCCTTTAAGACACTTTGTGAGCTAAAAGGGTTCAAAGGGATGACATTTTTAAGGACATTTTCTCCATCTCACTTTGAGAATGGAGCATGGAATGCAGGAGGGAATTGTGTAAGAACAAGGCCATTTACAAGTGAAGAAGTGGAGTTAGATGGATATAACTTGGAATTCTACTTGACACAGATTGAGGAACTAAAGAATGCAGAGAAAGGAGGGAAAAAGAAGGGTTTAAAATTTGGACTGCTAGCTACTACTGAAGCTATGCTGCTGAGGCCAGATGGACATCCAAGCCATTACGGGCACTCGCCACATAAGAATGTGACAGTAAATGACTGTGTTCATTGGTGCTTGCCAGGCCCCATTGACACTTGGAATGAGTTTCTGCTTTATATGATGAAGAGAGAAGCTCAGATATCTTCTCATGGGAAGCTGCAGAAAATTGCTTAATCCCGTATTACAGATATTGCCCATAATATTTATGTATTCTTTATCCCGTAATGATTTGTAATTTATGTTTACAGTTAAAACAGAGAGACACTTCAAATCTCCCTCGAATTTTCCTTTTTGGATTGATTTTTCAATGATAGAAACGAACAGAATCAAATGAGATGCTTATGGTTGGATGCGAATTATTTAATATGGAAAGGTAAATTTGGACAAAATAATAGTCTAGCTAAAAAGAGCATACACACGAAAACAAAACCTGGAACCTAAATCCAATGCATTAGTAGCTTGATCTCTTCTATCATTCATCATACATCGAAATATTACATGCACCCTAAGGTATAATACAACAGAAAAGTTCATCTATAAATGTACAAAGATGTCAATTATAAGTCCTATACTTTAATCAGTAAAATAAGTTCAGAAAGCAATAAAAGCATTATTCAAAAGAAGGTTCATTCTAAAGACAACAAAGACAACATCAAATGTCAATCAAAATGAAATCTTGATGAAGACCAAGATGTGCAACAATAAAATGTAGAGCACAAAAGCCGACCTCAGTAGCATAAGTCTCTTCTGTTGTTCTGTTCGGCCACCAGTTGAATAAGGAAGCTTGTCAGCAATGAATTCCAAAGAAGAAGAAGATCCCAAGGATCCCTTGTCTGAGTTGCTTCTTCCAAAACGGTTCCTGGCATTATTGGCCTCTAAATTGTTGGTTTGACGCTGTCTCCACAATCCATTCAATCTTTCTAGCTCAATCTCTTTCAAATGGATTTCATTTGCCAGGCCTTCAGCTTGTGCCTACAATGAAGAAGCCAATATTTGTAATATAGTTTCTTTTACTTTGAATATATACACCACATAACAAAGAGATAGAAACGAAATTATAAATCCATAAGTAACTGCAATGCACCTGTTTTGTTGCTAGTTGCTCTATTAAACTGTGAAGTTGTTTATCCAATATCTTTTCTCTTTGAGCTGCATGCAAAAACTGTTTTTGGTCAAATTTCCTACCACAGAGTTCCAGAGTACAAGAATTTTTCTGCCAATCGGCTATGTAAGCGTCTATATGTGAGTGTTTTGGTTTCGTAGAAACAATGAAAGCCCATTCCCAGCAACTTCTGTCTCTGTGTGTGTGTGCGCGTGAGTGCACGCAAGTGGTAGCAGTAGGTGCCTCATTTATACTTGCAAATTGCACATACATCAAATGAAGTTCCGAAAATAGCCGGTAAAGCAGAGACAAGGTCTACAAAACCAGTACCTGGTGTAGGCTTCTTCAACGCAGCATCCTGAACTTTAGCCCATTTTTTCTCTAAATCATGAACTACTCCTTCCATTGAACTCTAAGAGGATGATGATCAGACAGATTTTCAGTACAAAAGCAGGAACACCCCATGGGGAAGAAAAGAAAATTTGTGAGATGCATAGAAAAGGAATTATGTACCAGTTCCTTTTTCTTGTTCTCTAACTTCTCCGATAAAGTGGACTTTGCAGCTTGTGCATCTGGTTCAGCTTCCTCTCCTGTTCTGGGCACAGCCAGATCATCAGACCTACCTGACTGGCTGCTCTCCAATGCACTTTCAAGCTCCTGTCTCAAAATGATTTCATGCTCATCGATTTCCTACAATCAAGAATACATCTCATTATTAGAGATGTTAATAACTCAAGAAAAACAAATGATATTTCAGAAACTAATTAAATTTCAACACACATGTTACAATGTAAGAGAATTCGTTCAACAGAAATACCAGACATGGAATGTGTATGGAAATTGTTAGAGCAGCAGAGACATGCCCTTAAGGTTAAGCTCAAACCTGTATCTTCCTCTTAAGTAGATCTGCTTCCTGCACTTTTTCCTGTATTTTATTCTCACAATTTGATATGGCCTTTTCATATGCAACATTTTCTTCCTGCAACGTCACCTCTCTCAATTGGGCCTGGCAATTACAATTTATTAATATGTGGAAGGGAGCAATGACTTTTTGAGAAGTATTAGACCTGCCAACAGAACTCATCCATAATAATCAAAGACACTGCATTGCACATCAATGTATGGTAAACTTTGAGATTATAACCAAGTAAGAGGTGGTGCAAATGAACTCATTTCCTCACGATATCTGTATCAATTCAAAGATTTCAAAACCACAGACTTCCTCCATTGAACATTAATGCCATTATTCTCAAAACAATTCATGAAAAACAAGTTATTCCAGTTAGAGATAACCAAAGTAGATTCACATCAAAAGGCCTAATGTATGCCTCGTTGAGCATAATGCATCAAAATACATGCTTTTGATGCACAAAATTTGGCAATTATTCAGTCAACTTTGCACATCCATATATTTCAAGCACAACATTTGAATGCAGTATTTTTTTATTTTATTTTTCAAAAATCAAAGGGACTAACTTATTTTCATTTTCAGTTAGTGCATGAGCAGATGGATGATAGCAGGTTCAGTAACTAACATACTAATTATATAAGCATTGGAATAATTATTATCTCAATTACGATTATTGTTGAAGGGATGGACGCAATTTTTTCGGGGGTAACAAGAAACCGTACACAAAATTTCAAAAACAGCACAAGAAAAGCGTACAATTTGAACGCATTGTACATTAAGAGAAGAAAGAAAGACAGACCTAAGAAAAAAAAAAAATAGAACAGAGTGTAAATGTCTAGAATAGGGTAAAATCAATTTTCTACTGTGGGGAGGGGATCACGATTCAAAGACCTAGATAAAGGGGGGAAAAAAATCTCAATTATAGACTTTGCACCATCAAAATTCATGTACACAGGTATGAATTCGATAATAAAAAATAAAAAATAAAAAAAAACCCATAAAACGCAAAGAATAAGCTGCACCAAACAGCAATATATGCGTCATAGATAGACCAAAGAAGGAAAACACCAGATTTGAATTCAATCAAAATCAACACAAAAAAATTGACGAATTACTTGCTCCTTAGTGGCAGAGTGAGCGTTCAGTTGCAAAGCAAGAGCAGCATTGGAAGCGAGGGAGTGGGCGAGGAGGTGAGGAAGGCGTTGAGAGATATCTGGCGGGGGTAGTCTGAGCCGTAGATCCTGGATCGCCCGACTCAAAGAGGCTGCCTTTCGATCTAATTCGCCGACATATTTTTGTTGATCTTCAGAGAAGATCAATGGTATGGCGTCTACTTCATTACTCTGATCACCACCGTGAGCTCCTACCACATCTGCCGCCCATGCCAGTAATCCCGCCATTGCTCCCAAATTCTATTCAACCTCCATGGAAACTGTAAGCTGCAAATATTGGTCAGCGATTTGAACCGGCAAAATCAAGGCTTGGACCGGAACAGATTTTATCGACAAAAATGCATTTTAGTCCTCAAATTCTATGGTTGTTCTCGACAAATGCAATTATTTTTATGAAACTATTGCAAATATTAGAATTGAGATCTTATTTTTCTATAATTTTGTATTTGACTCATTTTTCGTATTCTTTTTGTATTAGTTAATTGTATTTGAGAGTTTAATTCAGAATACTAAAATAATAAGCGATTCAATAAAATAATACAAAATTTAAGGGCAGCCATAATGTTTGAAATTTTCTATGAAGTAATTTTTGTTCGATAAAGTAAATCTCACTTTATTAAACTTAAAATGATAAATTAAATTATAATTATAAATGTTCTAAAAATAAATAAATAAAATGATAATTGAGACAACCGTTAATTTACTTATAGGGTAGATAATTATATATTTCTTAATATATTACAGATTACACTACTCAATTTTTCTATTTCTAATATATATATGATATTATTTTATTCTCATTAATTTTTAATTTCAGAATTCAGTGTGAAGAAGCTAAAGATACGGATTCGTTTACTTGGAAGGGAATTGACGAGAGATTCTACTGTGGACTAGGCCCATTGTGATCCGCACCGTTAGATGCTTGACATATCATCATAGTTGCTGACATGTCACACATCCAACGGTACGGATCACATGGATCCGATCCATATTAGAAATTTTTGGAATTGTCCATGGTGCATGGTGATGAAGGAGGGCCTTAGGCGTGTTGTTTATAATGGGCGTACCACTCTTTTGCTGAGATTTGGAGCTTTATTTGCGGTCAAATCTAGCTTGGAAGGCCGATTTCATGAATGTTGTTTGTGAGCTTGACTCGTTTACTACTATTAATCTTATGCAAAATCCGACTCTGGATACCCACTCTCATGCTTGGTTGCTCACGCAGTGTATTGAGCTAAAAGGGAGAGATTGGCGTGTGAGTTTTGTTTATACGTATAGAGTTGACTAGATGGTGAATTTCACAGGGATTGTTTCTTTAGGCTATCATGGTATGGTACGCCTCTTATAGATACCCAGTCAATCCTTTCGGAAGATAAGTGTGGCTTTAGTGTTTCTGAATTTATTGTTTTCTAGTTTTCCTTTTTCGTGGGGTTTTAGCCCTCCTGTGTTAAAAAAAAAAAAAAAAAATTAAAAAAAAAATATCGTTTAGCTAATACGAGTAAATTTTTCACTCTCCAATAAAATATTTTTATCTCATGGTGATAAAGAAAAAAATTTAACAACAAACAGAACTAAAATATTATAAAATTTAAAATTTATTCACTAAGTGATAAGTTTATCATATTTTTTAAATTTAAGATATGACTAAAATAATATATGGGATGTATTTTAAATGAAGTAATTAAATAATTTATGTAAATCAAATTCATGAATCTCATAAGGGATATTTGAAAATAGAATGATTCACTAGTTAGTAACTTAGGCCATGTTTGATAACTAGGTTAATGACTTAAATTATGTATTAAATATATATATATTTTTTTAACCTTATTTGATAACAGTACTTAAAAGTTACAGTTAAGTAAAAAAATCACTAAATCTAATCAATCAAAATATTTGACTTAAAATTTTAAGTTGAACATTCTCAATAGTTGTTTTAAATTCAGTGCTTTTTTTTTTTCTTGTTTATCAAACAACTTTATCACTTAATAATTTTAGCATTTATAATATTCAGTACTTAAAATTCAACGCTTAATTTTTCATCACTTAATTTTCAGTTTTACTAAACACCACCTTAATATACAAAATTTATGAACTCATAAATTATTTCCTTCAAATCAAGAGACTTTCCCAGTTAAGAAAAATTCACTTCATTTGAACCAAAAAAAAAAAAAAAAAGGAAGCTTTACAATTCCAAACACATTTGTAAAATTATACAAAAAGGGTGGATTTGTATTCGAGGAATTTGTTAGACAAAAAATTATCACAACCCATTAATACTAATTAGTGTTGGTCCAAACGGTTGGGAACTTGAATTCACTTAAATAAAGTCTCGAGTTTGAACTTTGTGGATGTAAGTAAAATTCCCAGAAATAGACTCTTGCAGATCCTCGATTGAAAATTAGTTTGGATGCGGAGTTGGACATAAAGGTGATAACAGCGGTAGTACAGACCCAACCAGGATTATATCGTGGGAAAAAAAAACAAACTGAATCCTTTAATATGATCACAAGAATTGCCCAAAATCCTATTTGAACGATATACCATCGAATAATTAAGAGCATGACACCCAATTGGTACATCTTATAGGTGTAAGGTCACAAGTTGAATAAATTAACGGCTTTATTTTATCCTCACTTTAGCACTATTATTATTATTATTATTATTATTATTATTATTATTATAGACTACTCACGAACAATATTGATAGGAACCAGCTTTATCCATACATCAAGTTAATTACCGAATCATAATCCAAAATAAATTAATCAGAACAAACTAGAAAGCCTTCCGTGAACTTATATAACTAATTCTTTGTGAAAAAAAAAAAAACACATATATAACTAATTGAAGCAGAATATTCATTACTTGCATCCTTCACTACACAATCTTATTCTTGCCTTATTACTTTTACCTTCAATTATTCTTTTCCAAACTTTTCTACATATTTTTCCTATCCTAATCACCTTTCCCACTTCAAAATTCCCCTAATTTTCACATAAAATCATCAACATCTATATGTATATACATTCCTTGCATCATCCCAAAAAAAAAAAAAAAAAAAAACCTCAAACCCATAACACCATTTCTCCACCTCTCTTGTTCAATAACTAACGAAGTAACCAACTTTTCAATTCCCTCCAACTTTTATATCAACTACAAACATGTTTAAAAAACTTGGCAAGAAATTTGAAAAAGAAGTCACTCGGCCTTTCAGAAAACGTCACAGACGCGAACTTCCACCACCGCCTCCACCTCCTCCACCTCCTCCACCCCCACCGCCACCGCCTCCACCTCCACCTCCACCTCCGCCACCACCTCCCTCTCCTCCAGAAGAACCAACCACACCTCAAATAGAATCTCAACAAAAGCCAAAGCAAACATTTCCATTTCTCTTCCCCACTGCCCAGTCAACAATCCTACCTGATCCTTCCAAATTCTTTTCCCCTTCTCTCCTCTCCTCCCCTTTGCCTACTAACTCTTTCTTTCAGAACTTCACCCTTTCTAATGGTGACCAACCGGAATACATTCACCCCTATCTCATCAAATCCTCTGACTCTTCCCTTTCCGTTTCCTACCCATTTCAGATTCACAATAAATCTTTTGTACAACAGATTTTTCAGCCTGATCTTACCATCTCTGCTTCAAATAAAACCAACCCAGATACTCAAATTAACCATATAATCTCTTCTTATAGCGATATTAGTGTCACTTTGGATATACCCTCTTCAAATTTTCGCTTCTTTCTTGTTAGAGGAAGCCCTTTTTTGACATGTTCAATTCTTGCCAATACTTCAATTATTATATCCACAATTCATCCCATTCTTTCACTTTCTTCAAACAGTTCATTAACCAAGCACACTGTTAAGCTTAATAACGGTCAAATTTGGCTAATATATTCCTCTTCCCAGATGAATTTGAGGCGGAGCCAATCTTCAATTACTTCTGATGGATATTCTGGCATTATAAGGATTGCAATACTGCCGGATTTTTCTAACCGAAAACATGAAGCAATTCTTGATCGATTCAGCTCTTGCTATCCGGTATCAGGCAATGCAGATTTCACCAAACCGTTCTGTGTAGAGTATAAATGGGAAAAGGATGGCTCTGGTGACTTGCTTATGCTTGCACATCCATTGCATATTAAGCTTTTATCAGGTGAAAATGTTATTTTTCTGAACGATTTCAAGTATAGAAGTATTGATGGTGATCTTATTGGTATAATTGGACACTCCTGGCTATTGAAATCTGATCCTATTTCAATAACTTGGCATTCAATAAAGGGTGTGAAAGAGGAATCCTTAGCTGAAATTACATCTTCATTATGTAAAGATGTGGAGTCTTTAAATCAATCACCAGCAGTAACAATAACTTCATCTTATCACTGTGCTAAATTCAGTGCAAGGGCAGCACGTTTAGCTTTGATAGCAGAGGAAATAGGCCATACAAATGTGCTTCCAGTGATTAAGAAGTACTTGAAGGAAACAATTGAGCCATGGCTAGATGGCACTTTGAAAGAAAATGGTTTTCTTTACGATGAGAAGTGGGGAGGAATAATAACCAAACAAAGCTCAACTGATCCAACTGCAGATTTTGGATTTGGAATTTACAATGATCACCTTAATCACCTTGGTTACTTTCTTTATGCAATTGCTGTTTTTGCGAAAATCGATCCATTATGGGGAAACAAGTACAAGCCTCAGGCTTATTCTCTAATGGCTGATTTTATGAACATGGGAAGGCAAGAAAACTCAAGCTACACACGTTTAAGATGTTTTGACATCTATAAATTACATTCTTGGTCAACAGGACTAATCGAATCAGCTAATGGGCGAAATCAGCAAAGTTCAAGTGAAGCAGTGAATGCATACTATTCAGCAACTTTAATGGGATTAGCTTATGGAGATACTTATCTTGTTGCCATTGGATCAGTACTTGCAGCCATGGAAATTCAAGCAGCTCAAACATGGCTTCATATTAAAGAAGGTGAGAGTTTATATGGGGAAGATTTCACTAAAGAGAACAGGCTGGTGAGTGTTTTATGGGCTAATAAGAGGGAAAGTAATTGTAAGGTTGTGCTTCAGTTTTTGCCATTGTTGCCCATTAGTGAGGTTTTGTTTTGTGATTTGGGTTTTGCAAAAGAGGTTGTGAATTGGGCGTTGCCAAGTTTAGAAAGAGGAGTGAGTGAAGGGTGGAAAGAATTTGTTTATGCCATCGAAGGAATTTATGACAAAGAAAATGCTCTAGAGAAGATAAAAAATATGAATGAGCAAGAAGAAGGTAATTCTCTTACAAATATGTTATGGTGGATTCACAGCAGAGGCAATCAAGAACAACAAGACTTGCTCAAGGGAGGAGGAAAATTCTGTTGGTTTGCTCACTACTGTCTCTAAATTTAATTATATGAAGATATGTGTGTGTGTATGTATGTATGTATATGATGAACTATTAGAATAATTCAACTGCAAACTACATGGAGTTGTGTTTCAGTCTGATTTAAACCCCCAAAACAATGGTAAGAATACCATTGGTTAAGGCAGTCATCTAGGGGTTTCAACATTAAATTAAATAATCTACTATGAAGAATTAAATGATTGGTTTATTTAAGAGCTTATATGTGATACCCTAACGGGGCGTTTGGCATTTGATGGGGATAGGGATAGGGATAAGGATTGGGATAGGGATAAGGATAAAAGATTGGGATAGGGATAGGGATAGGGATAAAAGTTAAAAGTGGGATAGGGATAATTTTAGATATGTTTGGTATGTGGGATAGGGATAGGGATAAATCAATGTAAATGACAAAATTACCCCTAAACATATTTAAAATAATAAATGTTATATTACTTATGTAAAAAGATATAAAAATTGGCATTTAGACCGTTGGGTTGGGGCTTATGGCCGTTGGGTCACCCAACCCAACGGCTATTTTTTTTCAAAAATCCAGGTGTGTCGCGAGCGCGACAAATTTTGTCGCGCTCGCGACCGTGGGGAACAAGGCCATTTGGCCTTGTTCCGCGAGCGTGACAAAATTTGTCGCGCTCGCGAAACGCCTCCGTAGGCAATTTCGCGAGCGCGACAGCGCGACAAATTATGTCGCGCTCGCGACCGTGGCCAATTTGGCCACAAAGGCAAGCGTCGCCAGCGCGACGCGCTGGCGACGCTTAAATGCTCCTAGTCGCGAGCGCGACATAAATTGTCGCGCTCGCGACCGTACGCCACAAGGCCAAAATGGCCTACGTCGCCAGCGCGACATGAATTGTCGCGCTCGCGACCGTACGCCACAAGGCCATTTTGGCCTTGTTTCGCCAGCGCGACAAAATTTTCACACTTGCGACTCAATGGTTTTGAACCAAAAATAATGAATTTCTCGTATAACGACCAAATTATGCCCATATTCATAATTTTTTGTATGTCACAACAACATGACTTATGCTTTGATATACTTTTGAAATTGGACGCACATAATTAGAAGTATAGAACAAATAATACTACTTTTTAAAATTAAAGTTATCCTTTTGATTTCATATAGCTCTTTTTCAATTTTAGAAAAGGTAAAAAGCAAAAAGCCAAAGTTGTGTCATTTTTTCTTTTGTTTGATTGTCCTTTCAATGAAGCTAATGTAGATCAATTCCATGCATAATTAAAATGAGACATAATATCCACCAATTAAGATAACTTGATATCTCAAATCCGATTTTTAGTTTGTGCAGTAAATTTTAATTGACGAGTGACTCCTTTTAAAACTTTTTCCCACACCAAAATTGTTGTTCTTCTTAATACACCTATGGCACACATTTGAAAAGAAAAATGGCAATATGATACAAGACACCATGTCAATATATATATATATGATAAAAATAAATATCATAGAATAAAAACGGAAGAAATAATGAAGATTGTGCTGGCCTTTGCCTTTCCAATCTTCCCAAACACAAACAGAACAATAAAAGACATCTTGGGAGTTAGGACTAAAATTAAACAAGAGAATCAGTTTAGGAATAAGAATAAGACTGCAACTTCGACAAGAAAACAAGATCAAGAAGTTGGACTCATCCCGGAGTAGAATGGGAATCAAGGAATTGGAGGCTATGAATCAGCATATCCACACATTCCATATATACATAGGACACCCCAAGATCAATGGCACTAAGTCTACCTCTGGTCAATATCTCCAAAATCAAATGTGATGGTAATTCCTCAATTGAAACCAACCTATATCTATCTGCCATTTTTATCAAGTCTTCACTTTTCACCCCCGAACTAAAAGCCCACCAAATTGTATATCCTCAGATTTACAAGGCTACTAAGAAGAAATGAGATCAACACAGAGCAGAACTAAAGAGAGCTATCAAATTTTTTGGCGAAATCTGAAGCAATTAAAACAACATATAAAGAATACAACATCGAAAGGAAGAAAAATCGATGGAATAGAATACAAGAACGGAGGCCTAGATGAAAAATTCACAGGTTTTTGATTCAGTGATTGAAAATAAAACATCAGAAGAAACTATTCGCGCACGAAACCTCGGAAAAAATATCAGAAATTTTGCCGAAAAGCAAAACCTCACCTGCAAATGAAGCACAATTCGATTAGATAAATTCAAATAAAACAAAGCAGCACAAAAGTTTGATCATCTCAATAACAAAGGAGAAGGAGAGGACAACGTGAGCTGCTGGAGAAGATGAGGACAATTGTGTCCAAATTAAACTTCCCCTTATCCCAGCTGATTAATACCTGGGGGGGGGGGGGGAAGTTTAAGGATTTGGGATAGGGATGGGATAAAATCCCTTATCCCTATCCCAACAACCTGTAAACAAACATGGGATTAGGGGGGTATAGGGATAAGAAATCCCTATCCCACCCTTAATCCCTATAAACAAACAGCCTGTAAGGGATACATTTGAATCCCTAAACTTTTGTTGTTTTATGCATAAAATTTCTGATAAATTATTTTACCACATTGAGCTTATAATCAATCATTTTATACCATAATTGACCATTACTAAAAATTTTATAGCAATTATGTTCTACATTTCGTCAAATAAGCGTCAACAATATTTTAGACTACTGATTTGAATTACATTTAACAACACAAAATTAACTGACTAATTAGATTATTCTATGTACTACTTTTTTCTATAATAACTCACTCCCCACCAACAATTTGGTCAAAATTGTACTCCGCATTTCATTAAAAATAATCTTAAATTAACTTAAAATACTGTTTGTGATCTTTAACAAAATATTGAAGATAAACGAGATACAATTTTTAGTAAATGAGCAATTATGGTAAATATATATATATATATCAAAAATTTAATGTGCTAAAAACTTGTACATCATGTCTTTTGCCTAAATATGTATATTATTCATTAGCTTTTGTTAGAAAATAACACTTATTAATTGGTTTTAAAGTTGGCATGGAGCTTGAGAAACAATTCTCTTTGAATGCATTTCACTCTCCTTGGAACATGAATGCATAATGAAGCCTTATGCCATCTCCAAATTAATGCATGCATAATGGAGACTTATGCCATCTCCAAATTATATTTTTTCTCCAATTTAGAATGAGCTATAGTATTTTTATCTTCGACACTCCTCTCCCAATTTCAGTCGGAAAACATTCTTAATCCCTTCTCACCAAACATTATTTACTATAATTATATTTCTTTTTACATATATCTTTATTATTTTTTATATTTTATCAAATCCTAAAAGAAATCAATTTCGCAAATTAATTGTGATAATATGTTTTTTTTTTTTTTTTCTTTCATATATCGGATACACGTTAATTTGTTCAACTTTCAACGATTTTTTTTATGAGAAATATCTTATATTTATGTTAATAAGCTTTACCTACAGTTATTATTCGAAGGTTTTATAACACTCTTTTAGCCTTTATTATTCAATATTTATAAAATAACATATAATTATTTTTATAATAATATTATTTTATGATAATAAAGTTGGTCCCCCCCCCCCCTTTTTTTTTTTTTGGAATAAAATTCAAAAATTGTGCACATGCTTGTAAGAGGCGTGCAAGTGTGCATATTAGGTCAAACTTTTTTTTTTTTTGATAAAAATTGACCGCAAATGTGAAATTTGTTACCAAATCACCATAAACTGGAATTTGTTTTCTTTTTACCACAGTTGTATCTCTATCCCACCAAACACCACTTAAAATCAATATTGAAGTCAGAATTCCATAAAGATCATACAACGAATGTATAAATTACCATAAACAGAATAAATAAACAGACTTACAGTTTATATGCAGCGGAAACACGTTTATGGAATGGATCTGATCTACACGAGAAATCGGATCGTTCTGGTTGCCTTTCCTATGAGTGTATGAATACACTGAGTACGGGCTATATCCGCGAATTCTTCCGACGAACGAAGAAATAAGTCGTGTTTTATCGGTAGGGATGTTTTCCCCGGATTTAGAAGGGAATTTCTACGATTCTCTATAGTTATTCGGAAATAGAGAAACTTCTTCTCTATTTATAATGGAAATCCCAATTTCCATCTATATATAGGGTCGGACTAAATTACACATTTGGTCCCTGTAATTTACACATAATTACAGTTTAGTCCCTGCCATTCCAAAATGTCATGGGCGGACCAAAAACCAACATCTCCCGCTCGCACATGACAAGACACACTTTCATTGCGATTGAACATACATACTTCTTTTAATTCTTATTCGGCAAATTCACTCGACCAATCAACGCAACGGTTAAACCTTGAAGCTCTCCTTCATCGTTCCACCTTTAGCTTAACGTGACTTCCCCCTAGTCCATTTTCCATGATCACTAGTTTTCGACTCACTTTTGATCTCACGAAAACATTCATATACATTACATACCTTTTCCACGAAAAAGTATTGAGATATGATTACTAAGTGACATGTTACTGAAAATGTACTTCATCTCTATAAATAACCTTCCACCATATGTCTAATGCTTATCTGACTGGTCCTTATATGCCCGTTCATGGCCAACGAAGCCTGGTTTAGGGTTCCAATCAAGTTAATCATCAGACATATCCTTCTTGTTATTTACAAGAGTCTTTAAGGGTGAACTTGAAACTCATAGTTTCATTTGGGTCTCACATTAGGAAAGTTGAGATCAATTTTCTTCCTTCCATCCCTTGGTCGGATTTTACATATATTACTAAAATATGCCATAGTGTTAATCCACTTAGGACGTATGTTTTATAAACATTATGCAAAAGCATTCAGTCTCTAAATGCAACTCATGCATCAGTACCTCTAGTCCACTTTTAAGCCTTTCACAGGACAGCTTTCGGTATAAACGAAATAATGATATTTCACATATCACATATGGAGTTTCTCATACTCCCACTTTTACCTATGAACACATAATCATATTAAAAGATTCATCTATGTGAGTAGATGACATTTCGCCAACATACTGAACTATACTCAATAGCTCTATGTGTATCGCTTTAATTAGTGAATGAATTTGAACACAACAAATAACTCACATTCTATTCCAATAGAATTTGCCAAAGTTATTACAACAGTTTAAAAACAACAACATGTTCCTATAACCTACGAAGACCAAATTCCAAAATGTGTTTACCAAAAACATTTGGAGCTATTGGCTTCGTTTGCGAATCTGCAATCATATAACCAGTTGGAACATGCACTACACTCATTTCTCTCTGTGCTATTTTGTCTTTAACAAAATGATATTTTATATCGATATGCTTGCTTTTTCCATGATAGCAAATATTCTTGGAATAAGCTATCGATGCAGTGCTGTCAAAATAGATAGTCGTATATTTCCTTTTAGGCAATAGATCCAAAAGATCTATGAAGCGTTTTAACCAAACGGCTTCTTGTACTGCAGCTGCTGTAGCTACATATACCGACTCCATAATCGATAATGCCACGTAAGCTTGTTTCTTGCTACACCAGGAAATTGCACCATTTCCTAGAGTGAAAATATACCCAGACGTGGACTTCTTCCCGTCTTTATCAATTCCGTGATTAGCATCTGTGTATCCCTTTAACTGCAGATCCTTTCATTGGTAATAAAGGGAATAATTTGAAATCCCCTTCAAATATCTCAATATCCTTTTCACTGCTACCTAATGCATCAAACCTGGATTAGTCTGATAACGGCTTACGAGACCCGCCGCAAAACCTATATCAGGTCGTGTACAAATCATAGCGTACATCAAGCTACCAATTGCACACCTATAAGGAATTCTATCCATCCTTTTAGTCTCTTCTGGAGTAGTGGGACACATACTAGCATTCAGTTTCATACCTTTTGTAATAGGGGTTGGATCGGGATCATAGTGAGCCATACCAAACCGTTCTAAGATCTTATTGATATACGTCTCTTGTGAAGGAGCCAATAATCTCTTAGATCGATCTCTAGAGATCTTAACCCCAAGAATGTAATTAGCTTCTCCTAGATCCTTCATCTCAAAGTTAGAAGACAACTAAGTCTTTACTTTCTTGAGTAAGGAAGTGTCATTTCCTGCTAACAAAATATCATCAACGTATAACGTTAGAGTGACAAACTTCCCTCCGTTTTCACCCTTAATGTAGACACAGGAGTCTGCATTTATCACCTTAAATTGCATTGATATGATCGCTTCATGGAAACGAAAATAACATTGTCTTGAAGACTGCTTAAGGCCATAAGTTGATCTTTTCAACTTACAAACCTTATGTTCTTGACCTTGGACAATGAAACCTTCAGGTTGAACCATATAGATTTCTTCATTCAGTTTGCCATTTCAGAACACAGTCTTTACATCCATTTGATGTAATTCAAGGTCTATACATGCTACAAAAGCAAGTAAAATTCTTATAGACGTGAAACGGACAATAGGTGAAAAAGTCTCCTAATAGTCAATTCCTTCCTGTTGTGTAAACCCCTTTGCAACCAGCTGACTCTTAGTCTGGATAGGTTTCCTATCTGTTGATCCCTTTATCGTATGTACCCACTTATTCCTAATGGCTTTACGCCCTTTGGGCAGGTCAATTAGTTCCCAAACTTTGTTGACCCTTATTGACTCCATTTCACTTTCCATTGCTTTAATCCATTTTTCTTTCGCTGGGGATTCCAATAACTCTCTCATGTGAGTTGGAATATCTTCAATTTGAGCTATGATCGAGAGAGCTTCGCTATCAACTAAATGACGGTGTTGCGGAATATTTTCCCTCTGTGATCGTCTTAGAGGTTTTGTTTCTTGATAAACATATCTCATATATTCATCAAGATTTGGAACAGAACTCCCACTGGGATCTATATCCATATTCACATTTGAATTTGGAATATGACTCCCACTCAAATCAAGACCACTCAAGTTAGGCTCAGGATTACTCAAATCCACTTGTGAAGGTTGAAAAACATCATTCTCTTCCCTTTCCCTTACGTCTTCAACTTCATTCCTCCCACTCGGATTGAGTGATCCTGAAGTTTCAAACTATTTAGTTTCAGAGAAAGTGAATTCCTTATCCACTTCTCCCAGCTTAGGAAATTCATTCTCTAAGAATGTGACATCTCGTGACTCAAATTCTGTTATTTGACCATTCTCATTCTCTCCCACTAGAACATATCCTTTGGAGAGATCAAGTATCTTATAAAGATACCTTTCTTGCCTCTTGGGCCTAGCTTGCCATGCTTGCTAGATGTATCACGAACATAGGTAGCACATCCCTATGGTCACAAATGGTTCAAATTGGGCTTGCGGCTCATCCACAATTCACAAGGCGTGGTTTCAACAGACTTAAAAGGTACTCTATTAAGTACATATGTGGCAGTCAATAGTGCGTCTCCCCAAAAAGGAGATAAGCAAATTGGCTTCAGCCATCATAGACCTCACCATCTCTAAGAGGGTTCCGTTTCTTCTTTCCGTTACTCCATTTTATTGTGGAGTCCTAGGTATTGTCAACTGATGTTCAATACCTATTTCATCACATAAAACTTTAAATTCCTCAGAGAGGTACTCTGTTCCCTGATCGGTCCTTAAAGCTTTGATTCCCTACTCTAATTGATTTGCAACTAGAGCCATAAATCTTTTGAAACATTCCAATGCTTTAGATTTATGTGTAATCAAATAGACATGGCCATACTTTGTGTAGTCATCTATGAATGTAATGAAATAGTACACACCATGCCTTGCCCGAACATTCATTTGGCCACAGATGTCAGAATGGATTAGTTGCAATGGTTGGTCAGCTCACGTAGCTTTACCAAATGGTTTTCTTATCATCTTTCCTTTTAAGCAGCTTTCACAAGTTGGGAGATCTACTTTTGATAAATCAGTCAACAAACCTGCTTTAGCCAATCGTACTAAACGATGTTGACCAATGTGACTAAGTCTTACATGTCGCATTTTTTGAAATGCTAACATTATCCACAGACGAGTTAACAGTAAAGGAAAAACTATTATGACATACATAATTTGGATCCAAATCCAAAACAATAAAACCATCCAACAAATGTCCACCACTAAAGTAGATATTATTCATAAAGAGACTAAAATTGTTTATTTCAAAAGATAACATGAATCCCAAATTCATGAGGGTAGAAACAGATATCAAGTTCCTTCAAATTCCAGGAGCATAGAGGACATCTTTAAGAAACAGTGGTCGACCACTATTTAAGACCAGCTAACAATAGCCAATCCCCAAGACTTCTTATTTAGAGTTGTTTCCCACGTATATCCAACTTATTCCCTATGGAACACGGCAGAACTCAACAAAAGGAATCTCGATCCTTTGTTACGTGGTCTGTTGCTCCTGAGTCTACAATCCACAAAGGACGAGATTCAGTTTGGAAAATAGAACTTGAAACAAATGTATAACACTTATACACTCGGTAACATTTACCTTAAGGAGCTGTACAATCTTTTGCAAAATGCCCCCTCTGTCTGCGATTGTAACATTTCACCCTAGAAATGTTAAAATCTTTCTTGCCCTTCTTTTGAACTGGAACACTACCCACCATTCCCTTTGCCTTCTTCTTGAAGAACCTCTTGTTCCTCTCCTTGTACTTCAGACCAGGACTTGAACTAGCCATGCGAACCTCAGATTTCACACTAAGAGAGGCCAGACGGTCCTCTTCCAGTTCAAGATGATGAACTGCATAGTCAAAGGTCTTAATGTCATTGGTATGGGTTAGGTGCAACTTCATGTGCTCCCACTCATTCGGTAGAGAACGTATCACAGCTTAAACTTTCTGCTCCTTGAGAGCATAAATCGCACTAAGCATGTGTTTTATACGTGAAAATTTTTTCACGATATCATCATTCATCGCACTAAGCATGGTGATGCGGGCATATGAGTTCTTCCTCTTCCAGGCTTGATAAGCCTCAAGGTCCCTCTTTGTTTGGGCGGTGTTACCCCCTGCAGGAGGAACCATTATTCTCTCCAAAGTGTTAAGAGCCTTTTGCTCTTCAATTACGTATTGCACTTTAATAGCCCAAACTTCATAATTGTCACCGTTCAAACGAAGGTCCTTATTTAGTTAAGCAACTATTGCTTTTGAAGCAGCAATAAAAAAAAGTTAAAGACAAAATAGCACTAATAAGTAAGCGATACACCATATTTATTATAAGATCATTTAAAACTAAAAATAGTGTTTGGTTCACATAAAATCGAACATCCATGCGCAATGCATCAACTCACCATTTACATAGGCTAATACAAACACCATATTAGGTTTAAATTTCCAATAATAAATATATATATAGTTTTGTTTTAGATTATATTTTAATTTATTTAACATTCATACTTCTCTTAAGTATAAAACTAATGAGTAATATAACACTTAGTTATAATCTCAAAATAAATAAATTAAAAATTACTAAAACAAATAACTAAAATAGCAATGTTTAACAAATAAACATTTTATTTCATAACTTGTCCAACAGCAAAAATACAACCACAAAAAAAAAGCACGTAGCTAATTCAATACACAATTGAACATTTGAAATCAGCAACAAAAAAATTTTTGGAAACAGAAGAACTCAATCATCATTTCCAGCCCAATTGTCCACATTATAGTAACCTTCTAGAGTCATCGGATCATCCTCGACACTAGTGTCGATCTCATCCTCTTCCTCTAGGTCAACAATCTCAATTTCTTTAGAGGTGACCGGTATAGTCTCTACGAACTGATAGTAGAGATCATGAGGCATGTTCTCAACACCCTCAAAAACAGTGTCCAGACAGGGTCGACGAACCAATTTGTTATTTCTGAGTAACATAGTTCTAGGATTATGAGACAGTTTGGCTCCAGTTTCAGCCAATTGTATTGCAAACACTTTGCATTGGTATTCATATTCCTTTTCGGGAACCAATCCTTCAATGGAGACCACTGCCATGTCAAATATAAGATTTTCACCAAACCAGAATTTTTTAAAATGCTTTTCCCGAAAAGCCTTTTTCGCAAATTTTAACATTTTTTATTGATCAGTCCCTGAGGAAAATCCTCCTTCCAGACAAGCTCTTGGATTTCCCGATTTAACGCGTTAAATCGCTCCATTACTCCAACAATATCCCCTTCGTCCAACGAAGGATACCGTTTAGAAAATAGTTCATCTTCAAGTTTTTTTTCATGGCTCGTGCCTCCTCCTGAGACTCGATTATTTTTGTCGTTTTAACGATGGTTGCCATTTCTATAACACATATAGAAATAACAAAAACTTGTTAATGATCAACCAAAACTCAGTATATAAATACACAATAAATATACTGAATTTTCTTGAATTTATTAAACATAAATTAAGCATTTATACACAATAAATACTAGTAAATTTAGTTTAAAATACCAAATGAATTCCAAAAATTCATCAAAATATATCAAAAATTCAAGAAAAATGTAAATTTTAATTCTGGAAAAAATTTGGACACCAGACACCACCGCACGTGCCCACATGCATTCCGAAACAATCTGCCACGCGCGTCCATGAGCTCCCACGAGCCGTCATGCGCCACTAAGATCGGCTGTCCAGGTGACATGTGATTCGTGCTGACGTGATGCGAACAGACACGTGTCATCACCTGATTGGTTCAGAAGATGACGCAGCAGACTTTGTGGTATGATGACGTGTCATGATGACGTGGCACACACAGAACAGATTTGCAACGTGTCATTTTACCACTGGTCCATGTTTCATACACGTGTCACCACGTGGCACGTTGACGGTTTCTAAACCGTTACTGGGTGACACGTGGCATAACGTGATTGGATGTTGACTTTTCAACCGTCGAAACTGTCCAATCGCGTTGTGCCACCTGTCATTTGAACAGTTCTCGTCGGTTGAGGCTTGACACGCGTCATTACATGATTGGCTATTGGACCGTTTACTTTTCAACCGTTTACAGATCAGCCATTCGCATCTCGCCAGGTGTCGCTCACACAAAAAACCTCTCAACCGATCCGTAACCAACGCCAGCCGCAGCGGTGGCACGTGAGGTCAACGCGCCACCTTCCGATGCTCCGTTGGCAGTGAAATTTGAGATTTCGACTCAATTTTTTATGCTGATTTCAGTGGTGGAGTTGGATTTTCAAAATTCTAACAAAAAATTTTGACACTTTGTACTGTTGGATCAAATACGGTATCGTTTTGACACGGATAACAATACAAATCCATATCAAAACAAACAAAAACGTATTTAAAATGAACAGAAACATATTCTTTTCATGGAATATCAGATTTCAATGTCTATGGAATCATTTTGATGCGGATTTCAATATAAATCCGTATCAAAACGAATGATTGTGTATTTAAACGAATAAACACGCATTCATAACGGATAAAAATTATTTTAATTCACAGAATTCCTGAATTCAAGATTTGAACACATCAATCATTCATGGAATACCAGAAAACTAGATTCGAATACATCAATCTATAAACCTTTCGGCTCTGATACCAATGAAGTCAGAATTCCATAAAGATCATACAACGAATGTATAAATTACCATAAACAGAATAAATAAACAGACTTACAGTTTATATGCAGCGGAAACACGTTTATGGAATGGATCTGATCTACACGAGAAATCGGATCATTCTGGTTGCCTTTCCTATGAGTGTATGAATACACTGAGTACGGGCTATATCCGCGAATTCTTCCGACGAACGAAGAAATAAGTCGTGTTTTATCGGTAGGGATGTTTTCCCCGGATTTAAAAGGGAATTTCTACGATTCTCTATAGTTATTCAGAAATAGAGAAACTTCTTCTCTATTTATAATGGAAATCCCAATTTCCATCTATATATAGGGTCGGACTAAATTACACATTTGGTCCCTGTAATTTACACATAATTACAGTTTAGTCCCTGCCATTCCAAAATGTCATGGGCGGACCAAAAACCAACATCTCCCGCTCGCACATGACAAGACACACTTTCATTGCGATTGAACATACATACTTCTTTCAATTCTTATTCGGCAAATTCACTCGACCAATCAACGCAACGGTTAAACCTTGAAGCTCTCCTTCATCGTTCCACCTTTAGCTTAACGTGACTTCCCCCTAGTCCATTTTCCATGATCACTAGTTTTCGACTCACTTTTGATCTCACGAAAACATTCATATACATTACATACCTTTTCCACGAAAAAGTATTGAGATATGATTACTAAGTGACATGTTACTGAAAATGTACTTCCTCTCTATAAATAACCTTCCACCATATGTCTAATGCTTATCTGACTGGTCCTTATATGCCCGTTCATGGCTAACGAAGCCTGGTTTAGGGTTCCAATCAAGTTAATCATCAGACATATCCTTCTTGTTATTTACAAGAGTCTTTAAGGGTGAACTTGAAACTCATAGTTTCATTTGGGTCTCACATTAGGAAAGTTGAGATCAATTTTCTTCCTTCCATCCCTTGGTCGGATTTTACATATATTACTAAAATATGCCATAGTGTTAATCCACTTAGGACGTATGTTTTATAAACATTATGCAAAAGCATTCAGTCTCTAAATGCAACTCATGCATCAGTACCTCTAGTCCACTTTTAAGCCTTTCACAGGACAGCTTTCGGTATAAACGAAATAATGATATTTCACATATCACATATGGAGTTTCTCATACTCCCACTTTTACCTATGAACACACAATCATATTAAAAGATTCATCTATGTGAGTAGATGACATTTCGCCAACATACTGAACTATACTCAAGAGCTCTATGTGTATCGCTTTAATTAGTGAATGAATTTGAACACAACAAATAACTCACATTCTATTCCAATAGAATTTGCCAAAGTTATTACAACAGTTTAAAAACAACAACATGTTCCTATAACCTACGAAGACCAAATTCCAAAATGTGTTTACCAAAAACATTTGGAGCTATTGGCTTCGTTTGCGAATCTGCAATCATATAACCAGTTGGAACATGCACTACACTCATTTCTCTCTGTGCTATTTTGTCTTTAACAAAATGATATTTTATATCGATATGCTTGCTTTTTCCATGATAGCAAATATTCTTGGAATAAGCTATCGATGCAGTGCTGTCAAAATAGATAGTCGTATATTTCCTTTTAGGCAATAGATCCAAAAGATCTATGAAGCGTTTTAACCAAACGGCTTCTTGTACTGCAGCTGTTGTAGCTACATATACCGACTCCATAATCGATAATGCCACGTAAGCTTGTTTCTTGCTACACCAGGAAATTGCACCATTTCCTAGAGTGAAAATATACCCAGACGTGGACTTCCTCCCGTCTTTATCAATTCCGTGATTAGCATCTGTGTATCCCTTTAACTGCAGATCCTTTCATTGGTAATAAAGGGAATAATTTGAAATCCCCTTCAAATATCTCATTATCCTTTTCACTGCTGCCTAATGCATCAAACCTGGATTAGTCTGATAACGGCTTACGAGACCCGCCGCAAAACCTATATCAGGTCGTGTACAAATCATAGCATACATCAAGCTACCAATTGCACACCTATAAGGAATTCTATCCATCCTTTTAGTCTCTTCTGGAGTAGTGGGACACATACTAGCATTTAGTTTCATACCTTTTGTAATAGGGGTTGGATCGGGATCATAGTGAGCCATACCAAACCGTTCTAAGATCTTATTGATATACGTCTCTTGTGAAGGAGCCAATAATCTCTTAGATCGATCTCTAGAGATCTTAACCCCAAGAATGTAATTAGCTTCTCCTAGATCCTTCATCTCAAAGTTAGAAGACAACTAAGTCTTTACTTTCTTGAGTAAGGAAGTGTCATTTCCTGCTAACAAAATATCATCAACGTATAACGTTAGAATGACAAACTTCCCTCCGTTTTCACCCTTAATGTAGACACAGGAGTCTGCATTTATCACCTTAAATTGCATTGATATGATCGCTTCATGGAAACGAAAATAACATTGTCTTGAAGACTGCTTAAGGCCATAAGTTGATCTTTTCAACTTACAAACCTTATGTTCTTGACCCTGGACAATGAAACCTTCAGGTTGAACCATATAGATTTCTTCATTCAGTTTGCCATTTCAGAACACAGTCTTTACATCCATTTGATGTAATTCAAGGTCTATACATGCTACAAAAGCAAGTAAAATTCTTATAGACGTGAAACGGACAATCGGTGAAAAAGTCTCCTAATAGTCAATTCCTTCCTGTTGTGTAAACCCCTTTGCAACCAGCTGACTCTTAGTCTGGATAGGTTTCCTATCTGTTGATCCCTTTATCGTATGTACCCACTTATTCCCAATGGCTTTACGCCCTTTGGGCAGGTCAATTAGTTCCCAAACTTTGTTGACCCTTATTGACTCCATTTCACTTTCCATTGCTTTAATCCATTTTTCTTTCGCTGGGGATTCCAATAACTCTCTGATGTGAGTTGGAATAACTCCCATTCCAAAATGTCATAGGCGGACCAAAAACCAACAAATATAAATATACTATAGTCTATTTTCTAATTTTTTATGATTGAACATATTTAACATTTTATATATATATATATATATATGTATATATATATATATATATATATATACAAATTCCATGCACTCAAACAGTAAAATTGGCAATTTTTTTCCAATTTTGCCCTTTTACCTTTTCTTTAATTCCCCTATTGCTTTTTCCCCTTTTGCCCCCTTAATGTCTTCTTAATTCATGTTCGCCCTTCGCCCGCATAAAAAACAACACCATTTCGGAAAATCTTGGTTTATATAACATAAAAGGGATGACTCATCTTTTGCAAACTATTTAATGTAACATCTTGTTTATTTAATACATCAACTTTTGCATCTGTGTATGTACAATTACATGTTATAACTGGATAAAATAGTGAACATATTTGCATCATATATGTTATAAAGTAAGGTGAAAATAGGTATAAGATAGCCATTTAGTTATACGAAAATACAACACTAGGAATTAAATGTATCCTAAATGTCTAGGGACTTAATTGAACAAACTTTACAAATCGAAGGATCGAAAAGAGGTTTTATTAGATATTTTGTTTTATTAGAGGTTTTATTATTATTATTATTATTATTATTATTATTATTAGATGGTGAACTGATGAGTGAAAATATTACCAAGTAATTATGTAAGAATTCAGCATTTAATTGATTAAAATTCTATTGAGAATTGAGAAATCATGGCTAACATTGAGCTTTTCCAGGTCTGATTGCCTATTTCAGAGAGATCACTCAAATTGGAAAATCTCAGAGTGCAGCAGAGAGAAATGTAAAAGGCTGCGGAATGGATGGGCCGAATTTAAAGAGAAGGGTGCGGCCCAAGAAGGAGGAGGAGATATTTTGTTTCTGGAAATTCCACTGCTGTCCTTGGCTTCTCAAGGAAGCCACTTGCTCTTGTGGTTGTAAATTTTTGGCAATATTTTAATTGGTGCTTGCACCATAGATGGTTGACAACTCATTGCTAGACTTTACTTTTTGGGACTATAAATACTTCACTATTTGGGGAGGGGGAGCAGCATTTAATTGTCTCAACTGTTTGTTAATTTAAATTAATATTAGTTTGCAATTTATTATTTCTTTGCAAGTTTTCTGGTTAGGAAATCTCGCGATAAGGTTTGCTAACAGGCTGAAACCAGCTTAGGCTGATAGTCTTAGGAAGTCTTTCTCTGTTTTTATTATGAATATCATGCTCAGATGATTGTGTGGTGAAGTGTTTAATTTAATATGGGAAAGGGCCCTCTCATATTTCTAGTACTCCTAATGAGACCGAGAGGAGATTTAGGGATATGGAAAAATCACACACACACATACTTGCCATGAGACTGAGAGGAGATTGGGGGTGTGCTAAGGGTTTCTATTTATGACAGAATGCTTGCTTGACTTGATGCATGAATGCCTATGCTAAGTGAGGTCGAGGGATAAACTTAGTTGGGTGGTCATAGAATCCAAGTGAGGTCGAGAGATAAGCTTGGTGGATAGAGAGCAAGAAAACTTAGATCTATGTTCCTTAATATATTCATAATAAATTCTAAAGAAAGATATCTAGAGATTGCCTGTCTAGCTGGTGAAAGCCTGTGTTTTTATTATTCTGTTTACGCAATCTTATATTTCCTGCCTTGCATGTTTTATATTTTCAGCTTTTATAAATTTTTTTATACACTTTTATTGGAAAACCTTCAGATCTGGTGATTTACTAGGAAGTCTTGGAAATTTCCCTTACTCCCTGTGGATATGACACTTGTCTTGCCCAATACTACAATTGACCTAGTACACTTGCTAGTGCATAATTTTAAGGCAACATGAAATAAGGGACATTTGGTCCAATTAGGTTATTTTTAGGGACAAAAGGCCCAATGAGGGAGAGATAAGGATAGAGAAGGTTAAGATAAGTTTTGTTAGGAATAAAAATATACAGAATTTGCAGAAAAATATAGAAGAGAAGAAGGAGAAGAAGAAGAGAAATAATGATGAAATAGAGTAGGAGAAGGAAGAGGTAAGTTCATGTAAACTTGTGATGTTAATTTTGTATAGTTATAAGTAGCAACTGAAAAAGTTATAAAGTAATGAATTGTTTATATGTCTTAGGAATATGTTTGCAAAATTTCATAATTTTTGAGTGAGTATAGTGGAAACTAGAATTTTTGGAAGGTGATATGCTCAAAATTGCATGTATACAGGATTGGGGTCAAATTGGAAATTATACCATAATTGTTATAGCGCCCAAAAAATTCTGATTTTTGAATATGCAATTCTCTTATGTATCTAGTTTAAGAAGTAAAAAAATCAGCTTGATCCATGTTGTATGGACATAGTTATAAGCGTTTTACTAGAAGTTGTTGTAAGCGCCGGGATTTTCTTACAAAAAAAAAAAGAAAAAGAAAGAAAAAAAAAATTCGGTAAAAAAAAAATTCGAAAAAAAAAAATTCGGAAAAAAAAATTCGAAAAAAAAAAATTCTACAGTGGTACGACTGTAATTACAGTCGTACGACTGTAATTTAAAAATTACAGTCGTACGACTGTATTATCGGGGCAGGTGCAGAACACTATACCCATGACATAAGAAAGAGGAGGAGAGATTTTGGGCAATTAATGCCCGGATTTTGGAGAGAAAAGAGGGGAAATCAGAGTAGAAAAAGAGGAAAAAAGAGAGAGAAAAGGGAGATTGGATTTCTGGTGAAAAATTTAGAGAGAGAAGGAGAAAAGAGAGAAGGAAAAGGAAGAAAGAAAAAACCACAAAAAACTCATCTTTTTCCTTTTCTATTTTCTTTAATTCTCGAAATTAAGATTAAAACTTGATAGAAATCCATAGGTTAATGAGTTAGCTTCACAAACAAATTGAAATTTCGGACTAAAACAATCAGAATCCTTTGCAATTTGGATTTTTGGACATAAAGCCCCCAACTTCAATTCAAGGGGAAAAGTGCAAATTCTTGTGGATTGGAGCGACGCCAGGGGGTCAATTTCGACTTGGAGGGACTTCTAAAGGGTAGGCGTCCCATTTCTTTTTTATTTTGCTTGCTTTCTGGGTGTTAATTGTGATTTTTGTGCTTTTTTATCTCTTTTTCTGCGTTTCTGCTCCTGGAAATCAAGAACAGTCGTACGACTGTTCTTGAATTGATGAACAGTCGTACGACTGTAGTTACAGTCGTACGACTGTAGTTGATTTCCAGGTGGTTTTATTTTCATCTTGTTTTAAATAAGTTTTTGATGAAATCTTGAATTTTCAGCATCTACAGTCGTACGACTGTAGTTGAGTTTCCACGACTGTAATTTACAGTCGTACCCCTGTAGTTTTCAGAATCAGAATTTTACCTTTAAAACCCAAAAATTTCTTAAAAAATCCATAAAAAATCATAAAAAATTCCCAAAAAATCCCAAAAAATTAGAAAATCCCAAAAATCATCAAAATGAATTTTGTTGTGTGCATCACGACCATAGATTCAATTTTCTGGTAAATTTGCATTTAGAACAATTCAACGATGGAGACCCAGTTCTCCTGAAAACAAGCCCATTTAACACATAAAAATGCATGTAAATCGGTGAAATTGTTTTCAAAAATGATTTTCCCACAAAACCAAAAATACAGGGACGTTTCAAAATATTTTCCAGGTCTAACCGGGCCGGCTAGCCGAGCCAACCCGGTTATCCCCTAAATGCATGCCCCCAATTCTTGATTTCCCATTTCTGTCTATTTGAGTCCTAATTGTGGCGTGCCGTATAAATTGTGCTAACCTTCTGTTTTGCAGGTTTTAATTTCTTTTATTTTTATTTTTGATGTATTTTAATAGATTAAATCGTGTATTTAGGCGGTTGTAATTATTTTTAGATTTTCGTGTATTCTAGGCGATTGTATAAGTGAGGTAAGAGTTTTTATTTTTTCCATTCGATTTGGTTGTAAGCCAATTAATATTTATTTCCTTTCCTTATTTTTGTATTAAATATTTTGTATGCGCGCTGTATGCCTTTCATATTCAATAAAATGGACTTTAGATTTTGAAATACCATTCGAGAACATTGGCAATATTTATTTTAATTAGACACGAAATAAGGGACTTGTCCGGACCCTCTGGATAGTGTAGCGGCCGTTCGTCCGGTTCAGCTACATAAGAATTTCCCGGTCGAGCTGAGCCAGGTGGCGACTCTACAATGTCCATCGAGACTTAGGTCTCGGTTCTTTTATGCATTAATTCTATTTATTTTCCAAAACGCGGATTTCCATTATAAAAACCCCACGCGAGGGAAGGGCCCGCCCGAGATCGTGGCGCCCCATTCCGCAAGGGAGTCCCGCGTCCCGTCGAAAATGCGTCGTCCGCTCACAGTGGCGACTCCGCTGGGGATTTCTTCAAAAAGTTTTCTTAAAAACTTAAAAGAATTTTGGCAAGCCCTGAAAAGTGTCTAATTAAAATAACGTGGATGATTCTCTTTTGGTATTTTATTTGCATTTTTAGTTAGCCATTTTTTGCATTAGATTAGGTATCCTTTTATAGCCTGGTGGATTGTTGAAGTGTCGCCTAAGTTCCTCCTGGTCTTAGGGGCACGAATACGAAACACCACTCATAGCCTAGTACGAACCCCTTCGCTAGGACCCTTGAGTGGGGAGAAGTGAGGAGTATATCTTGCTATGAGAGCCTTGATGTTATCTCGACTTTGACCGAACCCATATAGGCAGCTCTAGTTGGATTCCCTTAGGATACCAAAATAATTGTGTGAATCATAATAAAATCACGCCTTCATCACCCCCGGTTGGTGATTGAAGTGAACCCCACCTAGGACTCGGTTAGAAATTTTCGAGACCGACCACGTTGGAGGAATAAGGTTGGAAGAATTCGTTTTGCTTGCTATGTGTTCTTCACCATTTCGTGACACATCGCCGACGCATGTATAACATACCATAATCACCATTTTCCATACACATGACATACCATACACAAACATCTTTGTGTGATACTAACCCACATTTTTTATGCAGCCATTTGGCATTTTATTTCATGTGTAAAACATTAATTCATTCGCTTGTCATCCATACTAACGATTTCTTTTTCAGCCATAACATTAAACTTGTGTGATTAGCATTTTATTTTTGACATAGCATACATAACATCATTATGTATGTCATGCATCCTAACCCATGTTTTTATGCAGCCATTTACATATTGTGTGACATGTTCATTCACTACATTTCACTTAAATTAAATTAATGGGCATTTCAAGGACGCCTATCATGACCATCCCATCCCATTTCATAACATATCGGGGTACCCAAAATTACCCGTGTTTTGCCAATGCACAGGATTGCATTCGGCCATTCCACCAATATCATTTCATTTAATAAAAGCCACAACGGCTTTAGGCCCATTTTCATGTAATAATTTACACGATGCATTTCATGACATCACACCCATCTATCATAGACATCATATAACACTGTGGTCCACATCCGACCACTTCATGACATTAATTCACCATTTAAGGTACTCCCCGAGTGCCCGATTAGTATACATATAGGCCCATAACATCACCAAATCATGAAAGGCGTTCCTCGAATGCCGAATCCTTGTCCGTGTTCCTGTTACACGTGACTTTCTCATAACATCATTCCATATCATATGCTCAAAAGCATCAAGACCTTGTCTGTGGGCCCGGCCCATGCGACCATTTCATATCATCTCATAGACCTATAAAGCGTCAAAACTACGTCCGTGTGCCGGTACACACGCGACCATTTCACGAATTCATTAGGTGCCCCAAAGGCGCCGAAGTTCTGTCCGTGTGATGGCTCACACGTGACGTTTTTGCATAAACATTGGGTGTTCTTGGAATGCCTCAAAAAAAAAATAATAAAAAAAATATATTCATATCATCATTCCATACATAATTCCACTCCATGCATCTCAAGCATGTTCAATGTCTTAATTTTCATGTCATATCACGTCATTCATTCACGACCCTAATACCTCCTGTCTACCCCCAAGCAGAATACACTGGAGCGACCTTGGACAAGATCCCAAGCTTCAAGGGTGGCTAGGAGACAGAGGGTAGTCGAGAGTGACAGTGATTCTGAGCCTGGGGAAGGAGTGAATATGGCAGAACAGACACCGAGCATGGCTGATGTTTTGAGAGATTTCTTCAGGTCGCAGGATTTCCGCGACATGTTAAAGGAAGAGATGAGGGCAGTCGTTAGAGAAGCTGGTGAGACCGGTGGTAGTGGAGCCGGGAAGGAAAAAGAAGCTGAGTCATCCCAACATAGTGGTGACGCTTCGGCTAGTCTTGAAAAGCTGCAGGAGATAGAGGCAGCTATGGAACAGAGGATGAAAGCCAAGTGCTCTGAACTAGACGAGGTCATAGCCCAGTTGAAGAAGGGGGTCGGGATCAGTGCTGAATCCAAGAAGGGGGTGAACGTTGATGCCATGATCAGTAGGGGCATCGAGACATTTCCTATTGGCTTCCAAGTGCCGAAAGTCCCCACTTACAAAGGAATGGGCTCGCCGGAGGCCCATGTGAATTTATATGCCCGGGTTATGCTGACAGCAGGCGCTACAAAGCAACAATTGATTAATCTGTTCCCCACCACACTGGAGAGAGGTGCTTTGGGATGGTATAACTCACTGTCAGAGGAGGAGCAGTCTGACTGGGAAGTATTGTCAGCAGCCTTCATCAAATACTACAGCTTCAACACCAAAATCCAGGTGAAGCTGTATGATTTAGAGAGGGTGAAACAGAAATTCAATGAGCCCTTTGACGAATACTACCAGAGGTGGATGAACAAGATGATCCTCCTAAAGAACCGCCCTGATGAAGACGAGCTCATACAGAAGCTCATTGATGGTAGCAAAGATATATTCAAGAATAACATGAAATTCCATCCCTTCAAGGAGCTTAGTGAGGTTTACAGTATGGCTATGAAGATAGAAAGGGATGAAGAGGAGAAGCCAACTGGTCAGAAAGGGGGAAGAAGTACGGGGTATAGTTCAGGGTATAGATCAACTGCAGTAGCTGGGTCTGGTAGTGGTTCTGGTTCAGGTTCTAGTGGCAAACAGGGGCAGTCATCAGAGGTGAAGCAGGTCGAAGTGGCTACTGTGAATCAGCAACAAAGCAACCAGAATAAGGGTCCTGGAGGACAAGGCATATCGCCTTGGACTCTTACTTTGGCAAAGATATTTGCCAAATGTAGGAATGGCGGCCTATTGCAATCCTTAAGCCCATTTGAGAAGCCATCAGAAGCCGACAAAGATAACTTCTGCACTTATCATGTGGTGACAGGCCACCGAACCAACAACTGCTACAAGCTAAGGGATGCTATCCAGAAGCTCATTGACGAGGGAAAGCTGCAAGAGCCAGCTAAACCTAGCACTAAAACCAATCCACTGCCGGCATTCGAGAAGCGGGTTAACATGGTTCAGTCGGGGTTGCCGGCTAACTTTGTATTTGCCCAAGTTCTACAAGCGAACCCTACGATTCAGGCAGTGGCGGTAGGAGAACCCGAAGTGGAACCCGAGTGTGAGGAAAAGGAGGGGTGTAAGGAAATCAAGCCCATAAGTTTAGATGATCTCGACTCTAAAGATGAGTACGAAGAATTTGACAGAAGAGAGGCCGTTAAACTCCCAGCTATTGAGGAACTGAAGATTTCAGAAGTGCAGCACGTGACCCGAAGTGGAAGGGTATATTAGCCGGCAGATCAGATGAAAGATAAAGCACCGATGAATGGATCGGGCAGTACTTTAGCACCGGAAAGAGTCGAGAAAGAAGACTTGGTCATTTCCCAGTTGAAGAAGACCCCGGCGCAAGCCAGTTTGTGGCATCTGCTTATGACCTCCAAAGAGCATAGGGAGGCTTTAGTGAAGAAGCTATCAGAGATCGAAGTCTCCCCTATAGCTTCACCAGAGGCTATGTGCTGCTTGTTAGACAAAGTCCATGCTAGAGTTCCTAATATTGTTTTCTCTGAGAAAGACCTACCTGCAGAAGGAAAGGCCCACAACAAGGCTCTTTACATTAGAGCCTATGTCATGGATAAGGTGATGCCGTGCGTTATGGTGGATGACGGCTCGGCTCTGAATATATGCCCGTTGAAAATGTTACCGTTTCTAGGCATGAATGAAGAAGTGTTGAAGAGGTCCTCAACAGTCATTCGGGCATATGATGATTCTAAAAGAACAGTGATAGGAACCTTCGAAACAGAAGTGGAGGTTGGGCCCATCAAGTCCATGGTTGTCTTCACAGTGATCGATATCCCGGTCACATTCTCCCTATTGCTTGGAACGCCCTGGTTCCATCCTGTGAGAGGTGTTCCTTCCACATTGCATCAGAAGATTAAATTCTCTATGAATGACAGGATTGTGACTGTTGAGGCAGACGCCCAGTCGATGGTAGCTGCAGTGGATGAAGGAGTGGTTCCTTTTGGTGGATTCCAAATTGCTGTCATTAAGGAGGAAGAAACCACAGATGCCCCTATGGTCCTTTATGAGAACTACATGCCGGAGTGGCTATCCCGATATCTGTACAAGCTGAGCTTTGTCCTGGGAATGGGACTCGGGATTAATTTGTAAGGTGTGCCGGAATTCAAGATCGACTCGGGAAAGTCGAAGCAGTGCGGCCTTGGTTATGTAGAGGGGTCACCTGAGCAGAAGAATCTGAAAAAGGGCAAGAATGGCAAGGTCATGATGAAGCCATTTCTGAAGGCGGGAGAAAGCCTTTACAAGGGCCAAGCTGAACCGGTGCTGGTTGGAAATGTCGAGCACCCTGGCTTTGAGATCTTTGCAGATGTTGTGGATTTTGAGAAAAGCCAGGAAGAGCCAGTAGCCCCTGTAATGATGGAGGAAGCTATTGCTGAATCTGAAATTTTGAAAGGAGAATCATTTGAGGTGACAGCAGAAACCATAGAGGTGGCCGAGGAAGAAGATGAAAGGAAGATCTGTGCCAAAGCTACAGAAGTGATCTCGGGAGCTTTGACTACTGCATTAACCAAAGCTTTTGGGAAATCCAAGGAAGGATTTGGCGAAGAACTGATGGCCAAAGTGAACTTAGACTCTGTGGTTGCTGAAATCGCCAAGATTATGGAAAAAGCTAAGGCACAGGTGGCCGAGAAAGCTGCAGTCCCAGATGATGCTCTGGAAGGGAAGATGGAAGCTGATGAAGAACAAGGCCCTCCGCCTGTGGAGGATGAAAATGATTTTGTTGTATCTATTTCTTCCATTTTCAATGTAACTGATGTACTCTATGATAAGTTCAATGCAATGAAATCCCAATTTGCTTACTTGTGTGATGTTTATCCTGATAATTCTGTGCATGCATTTAAATCACCATCAAGCATATTTAGCATACATGACACTGCATTGCATGAAATCAATATAAGTACAGATGAAAACCCTAAAATGGTACTCATTTCACACGAGCTTAAATCCGAGGAAGAAAGAGAATTAATAAGAATACTCCAAAAACATGTTAAAGCTTTCGCCTGGTCGTATGAAGACATGCCAGGTGTGGATACAGAAATAGCAGTGCACAAAATCCCAACGGACCCCAAGTTCAGACCGGTAAAGCAGAAGTTGAGAAGACTAAGACCGGAATGGGCTACGCTGGTGAAAGAAGAAGTGGCCAAACAGATAGACGCCAAGTTTCTCGAAGTGGTGGAGTATACAGAATGGCTAGCCAATATTGTCCCTGTGCCTAAAAAGGATGGAAGGGTCAGAGTATGCGTCGACTACAGGGACTTGAACAAGGCCTGCCCTAAGGACAATTTCCCACTACCTCACATTGACGTATTGGTTGATAGTGCAGCAAAAGCGGCAATGTACTCCTTCATGGATGGCTTTTCAGGGTATAACCAGATTCTGATGGATGTGATCGACAAGGTGAAAACATCGTTCATCACAGAGTGGGGTACTTTTTGCTACAGAGTGATGCTCTTCGGGTTGAAGAACGCTGGTGCCACTTATCAGAGGGCCGTCACAACTCTGTTGCATGACATGATTCATAAAGAAGTTGAAGTGTATGTCGACGATATGCTTGTTAAATCAGCAACCCGGGAGGAACACCCTGTTATCCTGGATAAATTTTTAACACGCATCGAAGAGTACAATTTGCGACTTAACCCCAAGAAGTGCATATTCGGGGTCACATCAGGGAAGTTGTTGGGCCATGTAGTTAGCTAGAGGGGTATAGAAATGGACCCAGACAAAATTAAAGCCATCCAAGATATGCCAGCTCCAAAGACTGAAAAGGAGGTCAGATCATTCCTGGGTTCCTTGCAGTATGTCAGCCGCTTCATAGCCAAGCTAACTTCCACTTGTGAGCCAATCTTCAAGCTATTGAAGAAAGATCAGCCAATTGTGTGGGATGACAAGTGGCAGCTGGCATTTGAGAAGATCAAGGCTTACCTGGTAAAGCCACCAGTGTTGAGCCCTCCAATTCCAGGGAAGCCCCTGATTTTGTATTTGGCAGTTGAAGAATCCTCTATAGGGGCAATGCTTGCACAAGAACAAGATGGCAAGAAGGAATATCCTATTTATTACCTTAGCAAGAAATTGCTAGAGTATGAAACCAAGTACACACTGGTAGAGAAGACATGTGTGGCGATGATTTGGTTGACCAAGAAGCTGCGCCACTATTTCCAATCCTACAAGATACAAGCCGTGGCTAAAGTGGATCCAATGAAGTATCTCTATGAAGCACCGGCTTTGGTTGGGAAGCTATCTAGGTGGTTGTTACTTTTGTCTGAATTCGACATCGAGTACATCACGAAGAAAACCATTAAAGAGCGAGCCGTGGCAGAGTTTCTGGCAAATCAACCCTTAGAATCAGATTACATAGAGAATCTGGAATTCCCTGATGAGCAACTAGCCATGGTGGAAGTGAAAAGGTGGGTCATGTGTTTCGATGGGGCAGTGAATAGAAAAGGCGCTGGGATCGGGGTACTTATAGCAACACCGGATAGTGAGGTCATTCCTTTATCCAAAAGGCTGATCTTTCCTGTAACCAACAATGGGGTGGAATATGAAGCATGCTTGTTTGGAATGGAGACTCTATTAACCTTAGGAGCAAATGATGTCTAAATTGTCGGTGACTCACTTCTAGTGATCAGGCAAGCTCAGGGTGAGTGGGAACTAAAAGAAGAAGCCTTACGGCCTTATTTGGAGCTGCTACAGTTCAGAAAGGGTTTATTCGGCCAGTGTGAATTCAGACATGTCCCCAGGGATGAGAATAAGATGGCTGATGCATTAGCTACTTTGTCCTCCATGTGGGAAAATCCAGAAGAGACACAAGCTCAACCACTGGTTATAGCCACTTCCAGGCATCCTTGCTTCGAAGTGCATGAAGTAATGGAATTATCAGCCGAAGAAAAGCCATGGTTCTTTGACATTTACCGGTATGTTAAGGAGGGAAAGTACCCAGAAGAGGCCAGTGCTGCTGATAAGTTGACACTGAGAAAACTGGCTAGTCAATTCAGAATCTTCGAGGACAAGTTGTATAAAAGAACAGCACATAGAGTTCTTTTAAGGTGTCTAACAGAACAAGAAGCAGAAGATGTGATGCAGTAGGTACATGCAGGATCTTGTGGGCCACATATGAACGGGCTTGCCATGGCCAGGAAGATTATGAGACAAGGGTACTTCTGGATGACAATGCAAGCAGACTGCATAAGAAAGGTGAAGAGATGTCATGAGTGTCAAATCTATGCAGACATTAGTCATCTTCCTCCACTTGAACTTCAGAATCTAGCGTCTCCTTGGCCGTTTTCAGCATGGGGCATAGACATGATTGGTGAAATTCATCCGGCTGCATCTAATGGGCATAGATTCATAGTTGTGGCAGTTGATTATTTCTCCAAATGGGTCAAAACGGAATCCTTCACTAATGTTACAGCCAAGCACATGGTCAAGTTCATCCAGAGAAATATCTTCACTCGGTATGGGATTCCTCATCACATAGTAACAGACAATGGAGTACAGTTTCAAGGGGCAACGGTTGAGCTATTTGCAGAACATGGTATTGAACATCATAAGTCTTCCCCATACAGGCCTCAGGCTAATGGTGCAGTAGAAGCAGCTAACAAGGCAATAAAGAAGATCTTATCAAAGATGGTAACCACTTACAGGGATTGGGCTGATAAACTGCCTTATGCTCTTTGGGGTTACAGGACCAGTGTCAAAACACCGACAGGGGAAACTCCTTATGCCTTGGTATATGGAATGGAAGCAGTGTTGCCAGTGGAGATAGAACTCAAGTCACTCAGAGTTGCCCTGGAAGCTCAATTGCCAGACACTGAATGGGTTCAAGCTAGATATGAGCAGCTGGCTGCACTAGATGAAAGGCGAGTAAAGGCACTGGATCACCTGCAGATGTATCAGCGCAGAATGGCTAGAGCCTATAATCGAAATGTGAAATGCTCCAAGCGGCAATTGAAAGCAGGAGATTTGGTTCTAAAGCAACTAAGGCCTTCAAATGTTGATGTTAGGGGCAAGTTCAGACCTAACTGGGAAGGACCCTATGTGGTGAAGAAGGTGTTATTAAAAGGCGCTGTCAGCATCATGGGCATGGATGGAAACGAGTTCACCAACCCGATCAACCAAGACAGGCTAAAGCTTTATCATGTATAAAAAAAAAAAGAGAGGTCTGCTAGGCTGAAAACTCGAAAAGAGCGGTCTAGGCAAAAATTAAGACACAAGAGAAAATAATCAGTCGGAAAATCTGAAAAGGACGACTGGTGACTGATTCTGGCTTAGTGTGGAATCTGTACCATTTAGGAACCAACTTGTTTCAAATGTACTCATTTTGACTTCATCAATAAAGTGAAGTGTTTGTTTAAATATATTTGCATGGTTATGACAAATGCACAAACAAAGTAGTCTTGCATAAACACACATTCAAAGAAAGCACTTTGCATTCAACTGATCAATATCATCGCATTATTTGACAAATGAAAGTGTATCAAATACATACAATTTAAAATCTCTTATTGTCCTCTAAAGTCCAGTTCATCTTCCCAGACGAGCAATAAAGGGTCACAACACCATTTTAGTCAAATCTAAAAATAAAATAAAATAAAATAAAAGAAAAAAGAAAAAAAAAATGCTCGCTGAGGTGAAAACCGAAAAGGCACCTCAGGCAAAAATTAGAGCGGCCCGCTAAGCTGAAAACCCATATCGGGCAGTTTAGGCAAAAGTTAGGGCATATGAAAAGCTCGCTAAGGTGAAAACCGAAAAGGCGCCTTAGGCAAAAGTTAGAGCGGCTCGCTGGGCTGAAAACCTGATTTGGGTTACCCAGGCAAAAATTAGAGCACTTAAAAAAAAAAAAAAAAAAACTAAAAAAAAAACTCATAACTTCCCACGGAGCAGGAAAAACAGAACATCCTCAGTATTCCCCGCAGAATTCATCACATCACTCCCCAGCATAGTTTCCCATACTATTCCCCAGCGGAGTCTACATAAGGAACACCATCAATTACTTCCCCGCAAAGTCGCCATGTTACTCCTCAGTGTAGTCTACACAAAGAACACCACAATTGTTTCCCTAGTCAAGCTGTCACACTCTTCCCCAGCGGAATCTCTACAAGGAATACTACGATCATTTCCCCAGCAGTCACCTCACTCCGTCGATAATCACCAAACAATGCCCCAAGAAAAGCAAAATCAACCAGGGGCACAACATATCTCTCCAGCGGAAGACAGAAACGTCCAATAACAGAAAATACATACATGTACATATACATCATCATGCATCCATACATTACACATATCAATTACTTATCCCCGGCTAGTCTTCATTCTTGATCGAAGGGGCAAAAATTTTTGTTTAAAAATCTCTCGATCAAGGAATGAAGACTTGCCATTTTAAGTGCAGGAATTCATCCCCAGCTTAATATCCTCGGCAAGTCAGCAGATCCGCCTCGAGTAATGTAAACTCGGTATCGGCCCAGGTCCGCTCCATTATCTCAACTTTCTCCAGTGAGTCCGCCTCGAGTAATGTAAGCTCGGTATCGGCCCAGATCCACTCCATCATCCAAGCCCCCTAGCAGATTCGCCTCGAGTAATGTAAACTCGGCATCGGCCCAGTCAGCTTCATCTATTTCCCCAGTAAAGTTCGCCTCGGGTAACCTAGACCCGGTATCGGCCAATTTCTTCATCAATTTCGCCTCGGGCAACTAGACCCGGCATCGGCCTATCCGCATCAACTTTGCCTCGGGTAACCTAGACCCAGTATCGGCTTATTTCTTTCCCCAGTCTCGCCTTGGGTAACATAGACCCGGTATCGGCTTATCTCATCAAAGGGTTCATTCCAGTTTTCGCAGCGCTTTGATTCGCGCTCTCAAATTCATCATCTCAGATATTATAAACCTGAATCTAGGTGTCGAATTGATCACGCGAGGGGCAGCTGTAAGCGCCGGGATTTTCTTACAAAAAAAAAAAAAAAGAAAGAAAAAAAAATTCGGAAAAAAAAAATTCGAAAAAAAAAAATTCTACAGTGGTACGACTGTAATTACAGTGGTACGACTGTAATTTAAAAATTACAGTCGTATGACTGTATTATCGGGGCAGGTGCAGAACACCATACCCATGACATAAGAAAGAGGAGGAGAGATTTTGGGCAATTAATGCCCGGATTTTGGAGAGAAAAGAGGGGAAATCAGAGTAGAAAAAGAGGAAAAAAGAGAGAGAAAAGGGAGATTGGATTTCTGGTGAAAAATTTAGAGAGAGAAGGAGAAAAGAGAGAAGGAAAAGGAAGAAAGAAAAAACCACAAAAAACTCATCTTTTTCCTTTTCTATTTTCTTTAATTCTCGAAATTAAGATTAAAACTTGATAGAAATCCATAGGTTAATGAGTTAGCTTCACAAACAAATTGAAATTTCGGACTAAAACAATCAGAATCCTTTGCAATTTGGATTTTTGGACATAAAGCCGCCAACTTTAATTCAAGGGGAAAAGTGCAAATTCTTGTGGATTGGAGCGACGCCAGGGGTCAATTTCGACTTGGAGGGACTTCTAAAGGGTAGGCGTCCCATTTCTCTTTTATTTTGCTTGCTTTCTGGGTGTTAATTGTGATTTTTGTGCTTTTTTATCTCTTTTTCTGCGTTTCTGCTCCTGGAAATCAAGAACAGTCGTACGACTGTTCTTGAATTGATGAACAGTCGTACGACTGTAGTTGATTTCCAGGTGGTTTTATTTTCAGCTTGTTTTAAATAAGTTTTTGATGAAATCTTGAATTTTCAGCATCTACAGTCGTACGACTGTAGTTACAGTCGTACGACTGTAGTTGAGTTTCCACGACTGTAATTTACAGTCGTACCCCTGTAGTTTTCAGAATCAGAATTTTACCTTTAAAACCCAAAAATTTCTTAAAAAATCCATAAAAAATCATAAAAAATTCCCAAAAATTCCCAAAAAATCCCAAAAAATTAGAAAATCCCAAAAATCATCAAAATGAATTTTGTTGTGTGCATCACGACCATAGATTCAATTTTCTGGTAAATTTGCATTTAAAACAATTCAACGACGGAGACCCAGTTCTCCTGAAAACAGGCCCATTTAACACATAAAAATGCATGTAAATCGGTGAAATTGTTTTCAAAAATGATTTTCCCACAAAACCAAAAATACAGGGACGTTTCAAAATATTTTCCAGGTCTAACCGGGCCGGCTAGCCGAGCCAACCCGGTTATCCCCTAAATGCATGCCCCCAATTCTTGATTTCCCATTTCTGTCTATTTGAGTCCTAATTGTGGCGTGCCGTATAAATTGTGCTAACCTTCTGTTTTGCAGGTTTTAATTTCTTTTATTTTTATTTTTGATATATTTTAATAGATTAAATCGTGTATTTAGGCGGTTGTAATTATTTTTAGATTTTCGTGTATTCTAGGCGATTGTATAAGTGAGGTAAGAGTTTTTATTTTTTCCATTCGATTTGGTTGTAAGCCAATTAATATTTATTTCCTTTCCTTATTTTTGTATTAAATATTTTGTATGCGCGCTGTATGCCTTTCATATTCAATAAAATGGACTTTAGATTTTGAAATACCATTCGAGAACATTGGCAATATTTATTTTAATTAGACACGAAATAAGGGACTTGTCCGGACCCTCTGGATAGTGTAGCGGCCGTTCGTCCGGTTCAGCTACATAAGAATTTCCCGGTCGAGCTGAGCCGGGTGGCGACTCTACAATGTCCATCGAGACTTAGGTCTCGGTTCTTTTATGCATTAATTCTATTTATTTTCCTAAATGCGGATTTCCATTATAAAAACCCCACGCAAGGGAAGGGCCCGCCCGAGATCGTGGCGCCCCATTCCGAAAGGGAGTCCCGCGTCCCGTCGAAAACGCGTCGTCCGCTCACAGTTGTACATATGAAACTTGGCAGAAACATGGCTTAGAAGTAAATTTCATAATAAATCGTATGGGGGTCAGAAAATTATGTAATTTTAGTATGATATACCCCTATATATCATGAATAAAAAAGCAAAAATTAGGTCATTTGAGTATGGAAGTAGAAAGTTATTAATTTTTAAATGTAGTACGGTAATAAAAACCGATACACAAGTAAGAATAGTTATGTAAAAGAGTATTTTCATAGAATGAAAAAAATATAATATACTTGTATTAATATGAATTTATATTTATTGGAGCTTAAAATCTTAAAGGTATGCCAGAAGAGGGTACAAACTGCTTTCAAGAACATAAGATGTTAATTTCGTGATATTATGTGAATATTTGATGATATGTGTTATTATGATATGTTGAAATGAATACATATGAATATTCTATGTGATGAGTTGAATACATGTGCGATATGTGAAAATGGTGAGAATTCTTATATATGGATATTTGTGAATTACATGATAAATGATTTATATGATATACGTACTTGTACATGAATATATGACACATAAAGGGTGTTGTGACAAACCTGACCGAACACTGCAATTACATGAATCACATGGATTATCTAATTATCTAGACCTATATGGTCAACTACATGGATATCTGATTATATAGACCGAAAGGTCAATTACATGCTTAAATGAGCTGGGTGTGCCACAACAAATTAAGAAATGACTCATTCCTTTATATATATATGAAATTGATGAATTTTATATGTATGAGTGTGTGTGGTTGTAATTCATTTATTATTTATATTTACTGAGTAGGGACTCATATAAATCGCTAATTTTTCTCACTAGCTAAAGTTGTAGATAAAGTTTGGTTTCTAGAAATTCATAACACTAAAGATATCATGGATGAAAGGTCTATCGATTGAGTTTCATCTCACACTCTCTCCTCTCATTACAAACTTGTAGAATAAATAAAGTTAGCTTTAACAATAATGTAAAATATGTTAGGATTTATAATTAATATAATAGCAAATTGGATATGTTGTAAACGATGTTTATCTATTGTGAAAGAAATGCGGTTTGTAAAAAAAATTTATGAATTTCTATGGATGAAAAAGGATAAGGAGTGTTATAACTTTATTATAGTAAAATTGTAGCACTCCTTATCCCTTATCATCCATAGAAATTCATAATAATTTTTTTTTATAAGAAATTGCATTTATTTCACAGTAGAAAAACATTATTTACAACATAGCAGCTTCACTATTATACATATTAAAATCCAAACATATGTTACATTATTCTCAATCCAGCTTTATTTATTCTACATGTTTGTAATGAGAGGAGAGAGAGTGATATGGAACTCAGTCGTCCGACCTTTCATCCATGATATCTCAAGTGTTATAAACTTTTAGAAACCAAAATTTATCTACAATTTTAGTTAGTGGGAAAATTAGCGATTTATATGAGTCGCCACTCAGTAAATATAAAAAATCGATGAATTACAACCACACAGTCATACATATAAAATTCATCAATTAGTCATATATATATATATAAAGGAATGAGCCATTTCTTAATTTGTTGTGACACAACCAGCTTAACAATTGCCCCGAGATCATATAACACATAACGTATGATTCAGTTGGCCAGCTCATGTAAACATATGATTGACCTTTCGGTCTGTATAATTAGATAATCCATGTGGTTGATCATATAGTTTTAGATAATACATGTGATTCATGTAGTTGCAGTGTTCGGTCAGATTTGTCACAACGCCATTTATGTGTCATGTATTCATGTACAATTACATATATCATATGAATCATGTGTCATATACTTCACAAATATCCATATATAAGAATTCTCACCAATTTCACATATCACAAATATATTTAGCTTATCACATACAATATTCATATACATTTATTTCAACATATCATAATAACACACCTCATCAAATATTCCCATAATATGACAAAATCACAAATAAATTTCTATCAAGTTTATACTCACAAAATTAACAGCTAATGTTCTTGAAAGTGTCTTGCACCCTCTTCCGAAATACCTTCAAGATTTTGAGCTATATAAATATAAATTCATATTAAATACAAATATATCATATTTTTCCTTTCTATGAAAATACTCTTTTACACAACTATCCTTACTTATATATCAATTTTCATGACCTTACTACACTTAAAAATTTATAACTTTCTACTTACATGCCTAAATAACCTGATTTTTTTTTTTACTTTGTAACATATAGGGGCATAACATACTAAAAGTACATAATTTTCTGACTCTTATATGATTTATTATGAAATTTACTTCTAAGCCATGTTTCAACTAGTTTCACATGTATTAATTCTAGTAAAACACTTAGAACTATGTTTGTACAACATGGATCAACCTAATTATTTTTTCTTCTTAAACTAGACATATAAGAGAATTACATATTCAAAAAACAAAAATTTTTGTATGCTATAACAATTATGGCATAGTTTCCAATTTGACCCTAATACTGTATACATACAGTTTTGAGCAAATCACCTTCCAAAAATTCTAGTTTCCACTATACTCACTTAAAAATTATGAAATTTTACAGACTTATTCCTAAGACATAAATGAAGAATTAGTTACTTTTACAACTTTTTCATAATCTACTTCTAACTATATGAAATTAACATCACAAGTTACATGAACTTACCTTTTCCTTCTCCTTCTCTATTTCTTCCTTATTTCTCTTCTCCTTCTCCTTCTTCTCTTTTATATTTTTCTAAAAATTCTGTAGATTTTTATTCCTAACAAGACTTATCTTAACGCTCTCTATCCTTATCTTCCCCTCATTGGGCCATTTGTCCCTAAAAATAACTTAATTGGACCCAATGTCCTTTAGTCACCTTTTTATAATAATAATTATAATAATAATATCAATTGCAGTGTCTTTAAACCAAATATCTAGTAAAATCTCTTTTTGATCCTTTGATATCTAAAGTTTGTTTAATTAAGTCCCTAGACATTTACGACACATTTAATTCCTAGTGTTGTATTTTCATATACCTAAATGCCTATCTTATACCTATTTTTACCTTATTCCATAACATATATGATGCAAATATATTCTATATTTTATCTAGTTATGACATGTAATTGTTTGTACACAAATGCAAAAATGGATGTACTAATCAGTGGAAAGATGGGATACATCACATTTGCATTTGTTAATTCTGCAGTTCTGAAGATTTATTTCTTTTGTAAACAAAATTGCATCAATTTAATTAAAGATCTGTAAATCTCATAGAATTTATCTATTATTGCTATTGTTGTAAAACATTTTCCCATTTGTTGGTGGCTTTTGAGGGTGATTTGAAATTTTGCAATTATGTTGTAGGAATTAACATGTCAAATTCTATGAGATTTACAAGTCTTTAAACTGATACAATTCTATTTACAGGTAAAGTAACTCTTTAGAACTATAGCATTAAAAAAGTTATATTAGTAACAAGAAAGCACCATTAGAATCTTTTTATTGGATCCTTATAATCAAAAGAACGTTACCTTTCTATCATCCTTTTTTTTTTCTTGCAGAATTTCTTATTGCAGTAGAATCATTCAATACATTCTTTTTGCTACCTTCTTTTTTCTTTCTTTCAATTAAGAACAGACTTCCTATATTATCAAACCTTAACCAAATTTCAAAATAGAGCAAATGGCTATCGTACATCTGTCTGAGTTCTTTAAAGTCATTGCAATTCCAATATTTGGCTACAAACCTCCAAAAACCATCCATCATAATATGTCCACCCCTTTTCTTTATCTGCTTCTCAAATCTTAGACCACCGATTTGGAATGAAACCAATGCTTTCTTGGAAAAAAAAAGCAAAAGCTTCATCGTATTTATCTTTCAATTCATTCATCAATGCATCATCCTCCATAATTATGCTGCAAAATTGACAATTTGCCTATTCTTTTCTCTATCTAGTAAAAAGAATTTAAGAATTTAAATTGGAGACTAATTTATAGTGTGTTTTTGTTAGCAAGTGAATTTACATAAGGTAACCCTCTTCTGATTAATTAAGATTTAGGGTTCTCATCATTTCGTTCTTAAAGCATTGTCATTTCACATTTTAGGTGCTCTTTAACTCTTCTCTAGCTACAGTCTGATTTTTGTAGTTGCTCAAGGGGTTTCTAATTTTTCTCAGTCACTCTTATGAGTTTGAGCATACACTATGATTCTTTCCATTCTTGTTGTACCTCCATTATTAATCCTTCTATTTTGACGATTTTTTATGATTCTAACATGATCCGGTGTGTACAACATGCTCTCCGGACCACAATCAAATCTCTCGATAATATGATAGTATGAGTTTTGTTAATCGTTTTAAGGTGTAAATCGATGAATAACATGGTCAAAACCAGTCATTGGAAAATTTTTGGTCAGTTACTCATATGACCAAGTTATGTAAATTGATATTAATTCAGTTAACTATGGTTAACCTATTACTATATGTTGGAACAGGCCTGACGGGTAAAAAAATGAAATAATATAAAAACATGGGTTTATATGGGAAGCAAAGTGAATGATTTTATTTATTAAAAAATTTAATATTTTAAGAGTCGCCACCAATCGATTTTCAGTGCAATTGGACACCTTTTGTAACCAGAGATTCAAAAATGGTTCGTTTACCGATTACGTGTAGAAAAGACAAATATCACCCTACCCCACTCATAATTGGTATTAAATGTTGTGAATTATTTAAAACGATGTAATTTTTGTTTATTTTTCCCAACTACAACATGATTTTTTTTATTAATGAAATTTTGAAATTTGACTACTATGTCTTGATTTTCTTATTATTATCCTTATTTTATCGAAGACAATTTTTTAAAATAAAGATTATCAGTCCAAAAATAAAATCTCTAAATTATTTAAGTTACCAAAGAAATTTAAAAAAAGAAGAAAGAAATTAAAACATTGAACACTTTTATATTTAAATCACAAGGATTAATTGTTTTTTTATAAATTCCATGCATTTTATTCAAATCCAAATGATATGGAGAGATAATAAAGAAAAATAAAAAGGGCTAATGGTGATTTGTGCTTTTGTGTGTCTACTGGTCCATTACTCCTATTTCGACACGGAATAACTGACCCGGATCCTTATTACCCATTGTATAATATCTTCTTTACCTAATTACTAACCCTAAGCCTCACTCTTCACTTTGAACAGCTGCCTCTCTTCTCGTCTCTGTGCTTTTCCTCTCTCCCTTCTCCATCTAAATCGGTGACCGTTGGCCGGAGATAGGCGGCGCCACTTATGACTTCTACTCTCTCCTTCTCAACAGAATCCATCGCTCCTTTCTTTCTAGCAGAGACCGAATTCAAACTCTACCCAAATTCAAATCGCCTCCCTCTGAATCCCATGGCTCAAATCCTTACGACTACGGCCGCCAATGCTACCAGATCAATGACTGCTTAAGCTCGGCAGTTTCGATCTCCTCCGATTTGGGGTATTTCTATCTCTCTTTTGAATTTTCATTTCTGTTTTAGTTTTCATCTTTGGCTTTCTCTGATTTTTATTTCTCTCTCGGCAGATGCAGAGAAATTAAGCCAAGTTTGTTCATCGGAGACTTACTAGAGTCCGCCTGAACTGAACACTGACAATGATGCATCTGGGGTGCTCTTTTCCTCACCGACTAGTGGTATTTCCCCCAGTCTCTCATTTTCTATTTCCTCTGTTTTGTATTCTTAACAAATCCCTTAAACCAAACCTCAGAATTGCAGGTGTTAAAGCCCTATGTGACTCTTAAATCTTCCCAAAGGTGTTGAGTTATGAAGGACAATCTTTCCCTCTCTGCCTCTCCATCACGATGTACTACTGGGTTAGTTCTCATTCTCTATTTTGATTCTTTATTTTCTGATTTGTGATGCATGTGCACCTCAGTTATTACTTACTGCCTCTGGATCTTCTATACTTTGCTATAAATATTGATGGCTTTTCTTGATAAATGGATGGATAGATGTTTGCTCTTTTTTTTCATTTTATGAAAAGTACTTGGGTTTTTGAAGATGTATGCATGTTGATTTGAACTAAAGCTTATAAATCAAAATGAGAACGATTATTACATGAACTGAAATTGAGTTCTTTTTTTGAAAATTTTGGTTTATATGCATGTGAATTAGAAACTGGATTTGTGTTTGTTATGGCTCTGCATGTTTGTTTAATGGTACTCCGCGAAACTGATATATTATGAGAAAAGCAAAATGTTATGATTATGCTTGTTGCTGTGGTGAAACTAATATGTCATGCATGCGTGAACTATTAGACATGAACTTGAAATTTGCAAATGATATGTTTGGATATAAGTGCTTATGATGATGTGTGTGCTAGTGTTATGTATTAGAAGATATGCATGAGAAGAAGACGTTAGATAGTGATGCGGAATATGGTGCATGATTCTAAACAGGTCCTTGTATGTATGCAAGAAATTAAGAAGTTACTTTTGATTATAAAAAGTATTTTATTGAAATCGAAACTCACTTTTAGAGATAGGTATTCATGTGTGAGGATTAAAACAAAAGAACCATTCTTAATTAAAAAGCATTATTGAAACAAAATTTTTTTTTAATTTTTTGAAATGGGCATTTTTTATGAAATTGGATTGAAGCCATAAGCTTGCTCATTACACATTATGACTCTTGCTTTTGTTTCTGTGATTTTTGAATAGAATACTACTCAATTATGCTCTTCTTTTCACAAGAATGACTTAAAATGATGAAGAAAAAGACAATGCTTAAAGACTCAAGACCAAGAAGAAGATTAGATGAAGAGTGATTATATTTTCTGATTTTATTTATTTAAGGTTAACTGTAATAATTGTTTGGTCTTTTGTTGGTTATTCACAAGCACTTAACACACACACACACACCAATCTAGACCTTATTACACTAGTAAGGAATGGATGCATTCCATGCCCCATCTCTTACTAATTATTTAGGACACTACCCAAAAAGAGAGTCCCTTCTCCATATACATAGAGATAGTATCCATCTTTGGGTCATAACTGCCTAAAGCTCTTTAACCTAGAACAACATAAAAAGAAATAACATATTTGGGAGAATAAATAAGGAAAAAGACTTGCTTTTAACTCTGCTCCTGTAAATGTGGCTAATGCTTTCAAATACCTAGCCCAACCACTAGAAAAAATGTAGGAATGATATGAGAAATTAGTAGATATGGGGAAAATGGTGCAAGAAGTAGATCGAGAAAGGAGGATTTGGGCATGAACTGCTACTCTGCTCTGAAATCTTTTTAACCTCACTTACACTCTAGATTTTTCTCCATTTTTCTGTGTCTGAATTCCCCAAATCTCTCTCTGTTTTTCTTAATTGAAGTCCTCCCCCCCCCCCCCCCCCCCCCCAACCAGTCTGAAAATAACCTCTTAATTTTTAGAAAAGAACGGTTACTGTTCACGTGAACAGTAACCATTGTGAAGAGCAAGCAGTTACAGTTGGTTTTATTGCAATTTCTGGTTCAAACTTAGACTAAATGGTAACTACTCATTAGTATTATTAATTAGTATTATTAAGTTGATCATATTTAAAAGATTCTATGATTTACAACCAAGGACGGCGGTATAGATAGGGGTAGGGGATTGCCCCCCCAAAAACAAGGAAGAAGAAGACGATATATCCATGTTGCTTTTGTCTTCTTAATTAAGTAGGGGTAGGGAAGTTAAGAGAGCATGGTCCTCTTTGAAAATTATTAGTAAAAATAGTTGTTGCTTGAACTTTAAGGGTATGATAAAATAAAAATCTCTTTTTATAACTAATAAAGTATATATTCCTAGAGTACTGTAAAATTTCGCTGGAGTTAGGACGAGAGTGATACATATTAGGAGTTTTAATTAGAAAAATATACGCTAAATGGAGTGCATTATGTACGATTTAGGAGAATGACATATGGATAATATATATTATGAATTTTAGAAAAACAGACAAACTGCATAATTGAGTGCAAGGTATGAGTTGGATTTTGGTGATCATGTCATCATCATTATCATTGTATAATTACAGACGTTGAATTTATATTAATTTGATGATAATTCTGGGAATTCTCTTGGTATGTATTGCACTTAACAAAAAGAAACTGCAGATAAATGTAGGCAAGTTCATTGTAATGTTTAAGTTAGTCTATAGCATACGAGAAATGATTTTTAAGAAATTCAGTTGATAATCATATATATATAAGAAATTCACTTTATTGATTACTTAAAATTTTTATTAGTTGATTGCATTTAATTTTAAAAATAGATAAATTCTTTTGAAAAGGTAAGGATATTAACATAGCAAGACGACAAGAAATACTTGTTTTCATGATTTCATCCCTTGAATATATTTAAAAGATCATCTTCACCTCCAAATATAAAATAAAAACTAATTAATACATGCTTTTTGCCCATTTTGCTTCACCGATCGATCTTCTACTTTAAAATATTAGTAATAAACTAATTCGATTTGAGAAAGAAAGAAATATACTTATTAATATAAACAATTAGCATATTCTTTTAATACATTTATAGTATTTTATGAACTTTTAAAGAATGTGGAGATTGAATTTACATTGATATACTCATTTCTTTAGAGTATGATGGTCACTAAGCCATTGCTTACTGATTTAATTTTATGTAAATAGTTGAACTGTTAATAAGTATATAATTAAGAACTTATTCAAAGTAAATCCTAAAAGATACAATTATGTCAAACTTTTAATAATTTTTTTAATATATATCAATAATAATTCACTGAGTAATATATTAGAATTAGTACTTTTTTGGTAGATTATTAGAATTAGTACATAATCTTTAAGTAAATATAAAAATATTACAAAATTAAATACAAGGATCCCATGGAGAGTAAAGAAAAATACAAAACAGATTTTTGAAAGAGCAAAGGATCTTCATCACATTGGCATTCATAAAATAATTAAATAAAAAGATTTTATATCTTACGTGAACACATAATGTGACTGATTTTGAAAGGTATATTACTTCATGGAGTGTCTTAGAGATTAAGAATTGCATCAATTAATTGATTATTAATATCCAATTATGGATTTCAGCTTTCTTAAAAAAAAAAAAGGAATTTTGTTGATTCATTTATCAATCAATTGGTTATTTGTGTAATTAACGTGCCATAAATTTTCTAAGAAATGACTTGAATTTTGTAAAAGGAGATATTATTGTCAAATCGATTTGATGCATGGAAAAAATGCCCATGACAAAAGGAAAGATGTTTGCATAATTCATCTAATAATTCATCTAATAATAACAATTCAGTGTTGTGTAAAGTAAATGAGAAGGAAAAATAGGAGCAAAATATCTTTTCAAGTACAATTTATTTATTTATTTTTGGTAAGAAGAAGTACAATTTAATACTTTTACTTATTGAAAAATTCAATTTTTAAAATTTATTTTACATGTTCCATGAATGGAATAGGATACATGTTACACTACCCCTTATTTTGTATGAAGACAATGAATCTTTTCATACGAGGATTATAAAAAAAAAAAAAAAAAGGAGTCCGATTCTCTCATGGGAATAATTTGGAAGATGTAGACCAAAAATTTGTAGTCTTTGTTTACAACAACATAATGTAAATCAATATTAATTGATGTTAAATATGATTAGTAATAACTATGGGTACAATAAAGTAAGGAAAAACTTTAAAACCCAACTACGTGGTTTTATTCATTAAGGAGGAAATGTGGTTTCAAAAGTTAACAAAAAAAAAATAATAATAATAATAATAACTCATATTTTTCCATTAAAAATGATGATTTGGTAAAGGCATTTTATCCATTTAGCATTATAATTGTTTACCCATATTATTTAAAACTTTTTTTATTAAAATTTGAATATTTTCCGTAAATTTTCCATTTTGTTATAATTTTTTTAAATTTATAATTGTTGCCTACAAATTAAACTCTAGCAAGTGTACTAGGGTGCGTAGTAATACTTAGACAAGACCAAGTATCGTTTCCTTAGGGATCTTAAGCGAACAACCTTAAATTTCCAAGCAAACAGGTAGATCTGGTATCTTTCATAATAAAAATGATAATTGTAAGCAAACTAAGTAAACTAAAACAGATCCAAGTATTAACAGATTTAATATTGCAAAGAGTAAAAGTAAACAACAACAAGGGTAAAAAGCAGTATACCCAAACCAAGCACAAGCAAGCAGTTTTAGTATATTTCTCTTCTTAAATATTATGAGCAGGATTACATGTAGATCTAGGGTACCTCAATCTCAAATCACCACACTAGGAACCTCGGAACATGTAGATCCTATGGTAAGTAATCTAATCGAATCTCTTCAGCAGAAGACTACTTAAACATGCATTAAGATCTTGTAAGCATTTAATCAAGGATAAAACCCTTAGCATGCAGTCTACTCGAATTTTTTCAGCAATAAACATGCATGTGTTTCATGGCATTTCCATGGTTATGAATCTCCTCTCGATCTCATCACAACCACTAGCATATGAGGTGATCAGGCTAATTGAAAGATGAAGCACACTAAGAAACAATCATTAATAAATAATACTCATAATAAGAAAGCAGAAAGAGTACTTACCACTGCAAGTCGAGCTGGTTCAAGCCTGCTTAGAATGGACCACTCACAACATATAAGCAACATCAATAGAAAAATAAATAATAAATAAAATTAAGAGAAATTACTACTACTATTAAATTAGAAATTACGAGTAAGAACACAAGAGAGGAATTGAGCCAAGTATTAAAAGATCTCAACTACCAACACAATTAAAAGCTCTCAACTACCAACACAAAGGGAGTATTTATAACACTCCCCAAATGACTAAACTAATCTAGAAATAAAATAATACTTCCTCCGTCCGACTTTAATAGGCAATATTTTGATTGTATGGTAATTAAGAAATTAATTAATAGGCTACATTTTTACTAAAAGACCCTCAATATACTAAATGATTAAATGAAGTCAATATTATTACTTTAATTGTCTAGGTAAATGTAACAAGTGTATTTTTGACAATTTATCACTTAATTAATAATTAGACATTGAAAAATACATATATTGTTGGACACTCAAAATAAAAATTTTGCGTATCAAAGTTGGACGGAAGAAGTAATAAAGTACTTAAACCTTGTTGACTCAAAATTAACCACATAATTAAAATAATGTATTTAACCAATAAAGCTAATCTAGATTTACAAGTTAAATCTCTTTTCTTAAAAGTCAACTCTTCTTTCAATCAAATCTTCTCCCCTCTCCTCCTTGGGCCCACGACATGGGTTGGATTTCTGTCCATTTTTTTTTCTCTCTCCTCCCAAGATCTTTCAGTCACTCTTCAGCCTGCTTGCTCAGATTTTTCAGGAATTTGCTCCACTTTAATTTATAACCTGAAATAAGCTCTAATTAGCTAAAATTAATTCAATAAAGCTCAATTTAAATCCAATTAACACTTGAAATTATTGTTATATTTTATACTTATCAAATATCTTCATACTTGAACATTACTTATCCTCAAGCAATAAGAAAAGAAAAAGAAAAGACACTAAAAACACTTAAGAACTAAAAAGAAACAAGAACAAAAGAACACTTGAAACACTTAAACAAGGACAGCAGCAGCAACAATTACTTCAAACTTTTAATCAACACAATGATCAGGAGGAAAATACAAAGCTTAAGAAAACTAGATATCAAGCCCACACAAGCAACAAGCTAAGACAGAGGATTAGACTGCTTAACTCAACTAACCAGCAAGCTTTCAAACAAACTGCCACACCAAAGATTGCCTCTCAATCACTCTAAATGCAATAGGGTAAATAGCTTTGCACAACAACCATTAGACACATAATCCATTCAACATATGCTTGATAATTGGTCTCATCACCACCACTTTATATGGAATAAGATTCATAATCAAAAGGACTTCACAAACAAGGTTGTAACTTGATTAGGGTTAGGGGTGTGTGAAAGATAAATTAGGCAAAAAGAATTACCAAATAAATATAATAAATGCATGAACAAGCAGCCTCAACAATTGCAGCAACACCAAAACTCAAGCAATCTAATAACGGATATGGAATGGGCTCACAAGAAAAGGTATAACAAGGAAATGCATAAGGAATTCAAGCAATAATCATAAGAAGATTGGAAAGATTTAACACAGGAAATGAATGACATTATTTGAGAGAATTTTTCATTTTTTCACAGATAAATTACTATTTCAAGCAAGCAATCTCAAATACTGATATATGATTGAATAGGAAGATTGACTTGCAAACATGGATTTTAATTCAAACAATACAGCAAGCTCAACAAATATGAAACTTGAGAATTTTAAAGAGTCATCAAAGACTTGAAAGAAACTTTGGAAGAATTGATTCAATCTTTTAAGAATTTATTGACATTTGAATGCTGACACTGCTGGATAGAAAGATTTTCAGAATTCTTATGATTTTTGAAAAGGGATAAAGCTTTAAGGAACAAAAAAATTTCTCAAAAATATTAGAAAGCAAGAATTAGCAACACAACAATTGATCAACTACTTGCTCAAAATAAGAATTTTAATTTCTTTGGCAAATTCTTGGGTGATTTTGGGAAAACATAAAGTGAAAAGGTTAACGAAAAATGATTTCAAAGGTTAACAACAATAAACAGGCTTAGGCTTAACTGGGCTTATCCACAATGGGGGAAAAACACATAATCATGGTGGCTATTTAAGCTAAATGGTTAAAACCTAATGCCTTTATCATATCATGCATGTGAATAATCATGTGGTCTTGACAAGTATTAACCAAACCAAGTTCTAGCTAAGGTTGACAGTGCAAGCTCACTCACAAGGAATTCGAGCAAATAAAATTGATTCAAAGGGATTATGTAAAGATTTGGAAGTGAAAAACAAATTTTATGGGTTGATCCACAGAAAGAATAAACAGGCTCAAATCCTCACAATCAAAAAAGAGGTTAAAAATTATGCCAGTTGGTTTTAAACAAGCTAAAAAGTTGAGAAAATCATTAAAATCCTAAGTCCTAGAATGCTTAATTAGCTTACACCAGCTGCAAATGTAGAGCTAAAATCATGCTTCCAAACTCAATGCATTCTACAAGTGATCACATGTGAATCAAACATTCAAAAGCTTTTGCTTTGCTTCCACAAAACACTTATAAAAACATAAAATCAAAAAATTTTAACAAATTTTTACAAGAAACAGAAAACGAACTACTTACACAGCTTGCTTAAAAATAGAAAAGAACAAAAAACGATAACACAATACTTGAAGACTTACAACATTGTTTATGAATGACAAATGTTCAACAAAGCAATAATAATTAATCAACATTAATTTTAAGCATCAATTAAATTTCAGGCTATTTTCACAATCAAAATTAACCTTCCCGTCCTCATATCTAAAACTTGCATTGTCCTCAATGCAACAATGCAACTGTTGGGAATGCCCTAGTCCCAAGGCATTAATCCTTGTATTGTACCATACATTTTGTATATTATAATAAGATTTATGTATTATACATTCGTGTCAATGAATAAAGGCATTAATCAATTTATTATATACAACTTGTGCAATATTATAAATAGAGTATCCAATGGATATATCCATATCCATGTTGACAAGTGTCATGCACTTGGCAATACGACCATGGATAGGAAAAACAATCTGGCCATAAAGTCATCCATAATCGTTTTCAGTCATGGGAATGAAAGACTATCATAAACTTGGTTGTATGGCGGTGTCTTACTGACTATTGGACATGGAATGTCAACCAAGTTCATGGGTACATCCAATGGGGCATGGTACTGGATAGATCCACTAAACAAGAAATCCATATGGTATAGTATCACAAGTGATTCTCGTGTAGTACTTATATGGATCCTTTGCCCTGACCATGTTATGGTCTTGCATGTGAAGTGACACACTTTGGTGTACTCCTAAAGGGCCTGTAACAAGGTGCTAAGTATGGGTAAGTTCGGGTGTGCTAGTGAGCATGGCAAGACTATAAACATGTAGAAGGGAATGTCACTCAGTAAACCACTGAGAAGATATCACCAGCCTCTTGATGAATGCAACTGACAAGAGTGTGGCCACATGCAAACAAGTTGGAACTTGTTTGTGAGCATCGGTTCTTTCTGGATCAAGTAAATGTCCAGACACAAAAGAGGGTGATGGCGCCATGCCTTTATGTTGGACACCGATATCAATGACATGTGATATATAAGTTTAACTACAGGGTTAAGACTTCCATTAAACTGCTGCCTCCATCTTAATTGGGGGCTATAGTGCTTGCTAGAACCCGCCTACAGTCTGTAGGCCTCGAGCCCACTGCCAACATAAAGACAGGCCCACAGGATCGTACACATAGAATGTCTGAGTTTGAACTTGTCGGATAGCCCGTATACTTGGAGTATACAGACTGGAGAGATAAATATTAATTAATTAAATTATAGGTCAATTGGATTTATCAATATAACTTAATCGATATGTATTTTAATTGGAAATTTATTTCCGGGTGGAAATAAAATACATATATAGGTTTATATGTATTATGATTTAAGTTGAATCTCAATTAATTTATTGTATCAATTTTAATTGGCAAATCAATTTTAGTTTAATGACATGTACGTTATATAGTATAGTTTTATATAAATACATGCATAAAAGTTAAAATAGAATTGCATTTAATTTACCCATAATAATTAATTTGGATTTAGGGATTTGTGGTATTAAAATCCTAACTTAAAATCCAATTAAACAAAAGCCTTAAATCCAGGCCTTGATTTGAGCCAAGAATTCATTCTCATAAATGAGAAATTTCGACCATAAAAGAATAGATAGGCTGAAATTTTTGGCCAAGCAATCTTCTCCTCACTTTTGATCCGCCGCTAGCACGGGTTCTACTCAATAGACGTTCGTGTACGTGAGAGTGGAGGAAATCGATTTTGATTTCTGCAGCCGTCTCTAGAAGAGACATAAAAAGGTGATAATCTCATTCTTGATCTTTGATTTTGTGTTTTTTATTTTCATTTCAATTGCTCCTGGGTCACGGATTTGAGAAAATCGATGCGAGCTTCCTCTTTAATTGGTTGACTTTCTATGAAAAATCCCTACACCAACAAACAATCATAAGAATACAGGGAAAGGAAAAGAAATTATTGAGCATGGCATGGAATGGAAATTTCAAGGGCTAAGGGAGATAACACATACCAAAGAGAGAGAGGAGAAGAATAACAAACAGTTACTTTTCAGGCTGCTGGTCCTCCTCCATTGAAGCAATCTTCTCACTAGGTTGTGGAGTGTTCTCTTCAAGAGTGGTGGAGGTCACTTACTTGGCTGGGCGATCAGGAGTAGACTCAGAACTTACTTCTTGCTCAAACTCTTTTTCCAACTGAGTCACTTTCTTCTTAAGTTGCTTGATTTCTTTTTGCATCCCTTCTATCTTGAGGGTTTCTTCATTCCTTTTAGCCACCAAGTCATCAATCCAAAGTACAAGGGTTTCTATAGAAACTTTGTAACATTTATTGTAGAAAGCAACTTTGTCATCAACCTCCTCCACCGTAGGAATATTCGTACCTTTAGCTTTCTCACTCTCCTCTAACTTTCTCTTCTTTTTCAGTTGGTCATCATGAATCTTAATTACTTTCTTCCCTTCTCGAGCAGCTTGCAGCATTTTCTCTTTGATTTCTCCTTCATGGTAAAGATACCATTTGTTTCCAACTTTTCTTGCCATATTAATCTACCTCAGGTTGCTGTAATCATTGGGAGCAAGCTTGCAATCCAGGGTCAAATGAGTGTCATCAAACTCTCCAGCAGTCTTTGCAATCCATGTGTGTAGGAACTGCACATGATCTTTGTGTTGGTCTTGCTAGAAAGAGTGAAAATGTAATCCGTAAACCAGGCCCCAATGTTCATCCTTTTGCCTCTCACCGTACACTAAAAAGTGAATAGGTCCTGCTTAGGCAGAGAAGATTGATTAACACAGGCAAAGATGGAGCCAGCAATCAAATTTTATAGAATGTGATGGGTGTAAGCGATCAAATGGCTAGAATTGTTGTCCTGAGAGGAATAGTTGTTCTGCCCAGTCACTTCTTCCCAAAAAGCAATAACATCAAAATCAGTTAAGGAAGCCTCAAACTCTTTAGAATTTATGGTCACATCATCAGCAGCACCAAGGTATTTGTTGAACTCATTCAAAGAAAAGTGATTGGCCTTTACCCATAACCCAAAAATGAAATTTCTTTTGGTTGTTAAGGTTTGTGATTTTGGGATCGCTGGTGAAAGTGTAAGAAACTCAAATGTAAGTTCTTTGTAGGCAGGCTTGTTAACTTGCAAAAATTACTCAAATCCTTTAGGCTTAATCAATTCTCTAATATCTCATCCAATTACAGTGTGGAAAGAACTAACCAATTAAGAATGCATAACGGAGTGAGAGGTAGATTCTAAAAAACTTGATATCGCTATTGTTCATCATCATAAAAAGTTAGCATCTTCTTAAAAATTTGTTCCTTCGTGAGAGAACCAGCACTGGTTGAATATGGCGGAGTGGGCTTAGGCATAACTGAAGGAGTGGCTGCACTCACAGTGATGGCAGCAGCGTTGGGCTTAATGGTGAAATGTTTAACTCCTCTAGGCATGATTGCTTAGATAAAATATGCAGATAGAAGAAAAGAATGGAAAAGTAAAGTTGAGAGTTAATTGCTACAGTGATATAAAATTAAAAGGGAAAGAGTTCTTAAAAAGGAAGAAGAGAACAATTAGGGCGAGAAAAAGGGGGAGCTTGACAGTTTTCCCAAATTTGAAATTCAAAAATTAAAAACCAAGACCTGCCATAGAGAGAAAGAAAACCACTAGATTGGGCGGCCAAATGGAAAGAGAAAGAAAGGTGGGGGCTTAATTTGATATGTGACAAATCCCTATACTTATCTCTTTTCCATAACCCCGTGTTTTAATTAATTAGCCATTTACTAACTCTTAGCGATTTGACATGTCAGAGAAAATTAAAGCCTTTTTCTTCTTTTTGTCTCCTCTTAATTAAATAAATAATTTCAGATTTAGTGAGAGATTATCAACTTATGTCAAGTAGTCAGACTGACATAGATTGAAAAGGATTTACCAAGCTAGATTTTAACCAATAAAATAATTGTGTGGTTGCAAAAATTTTAACTCTTTAAAATTACAAAAATCAAAATTAAGTATGAGATGCAACACAAGCATGAAAAATATTTTATAAGTAAAAATTCGAACTGTATGTTGCCATCCTTACACTAATCACGTTGCTTGAGTACCTACAAGAAGAAATAAGCAGACTATTAAAATAGATATTTACTCCAAAAAGAATACTAAATTAAATAGGATTAAAGACTTTTTTAGCCCCTGTACTATCATCAGTTTGCCCCTTTGACCCTTGTGCTATTGAAGTTTACCTTTTGCCCTCTGTGGTATGCAAAAACGTGTTCCAAATTGACATCTAGAAAGCATATTCTGTCAGATTCTGTCAGATTCTGTTAACAATTTTATCAATGAAATCTGACGAAATATGCTTTCTAGGTGTCAATTTGGAATTTTTTGCATACCACAGGGGGCAAAAAGGAAAGTTCAATAACACAGGGGCCAAGGGGGCAAACTGATGATATCACAGGGGCTAAATAGGTCTTTATTCCAAATTAAATATGTAAAAGGTAAGAAAATTACAGTAGATTGCTTCAATTGGTGTTTAAAGCGGACACCATTTTCTTTTTGAGGTTGCTTATGGTGGTTCAAAGTATTGAGTGCTATCAAGAACCTTAAGGGTATAGCTTTAGTCTTTGGTCGTTTACTTTGAAGATTTCGCCCTGATCGTTAGTAATTTCAATAGCACCATGTGGAAACACTTTAGCAACTGAGTAAGTTCCAGACCATCTTGATCTAAGCTTGCTTAGAAATAATTTCAGTCTTGAATTAATCAAAAGAACACGTTGTTCAGGATAAAACTCCTTGTTTTGAATTCTTTGATCATGCCATTTCTTTGTTTTCTCTTCATAGTTCATAGCATTCTCATATGCAAACAATCTGAATTCTTTAAGCTTGTTCAGTTGCAGCCTTTTTTGTTTACCAATAACTTGCCTATCAAAATTGAGATATGTGAGAGCCCATAAAGCTTTAAATTCTAATTCAATAGGTAAATGGCAGGCTTTACTATAGACCAATTTGAATGGTGACATCCCAATGGGAGTCTTAAAGGCTGTTCAATAAGCCTACAGAGCATTATTAAGCTTCTTGGACCAATCCCTCCTAGAATTGCTCACCATTTTCTCAAGAATACACTTGATCTCTCTATTAGAGATTTCAGTCTGCCCACTAGTTTGTGGGTGGTAAGGTGTAGCTATCCTATGAATGACTCTAAATTTCTTGAGTAGCCTCTGACACTGAACATCACATAAATGAGTACATTGATCGATGATAAATGCTCTCGGCACACCAAATCTAGCAAACAACTTCTTAAGAAACCTTACAACAACATTAGCATCATTGGTAAGACTAGCAATTGCTTCTACCCACTTGCTTACATAATCAACCATAACTAATAAATACTTGTTATTTTTAAGAACTCGGAAACGGACCCATAAAATAAATACCCCATACATCAAAAATTTCATAAACAACAATGTTATGTAAGGGCATGGCATTCTTGGTAGAAAATGTTACCTAAGCATTGACATTTATTGCACTCTAAAACAAACCTATGAGCATCCTTGAAGATTGTGGGCCAAAAGAAACCACATTGACCTTTGAAGCTGTTCAAGTAGCACCAAACTGACCTCTGGCTTCTTTGGTAAATAAATTATTAAGATTGCTTGGACCTTATCTTGGGAGACACACTGCCTTATAATCTGATCTGCACATAATCTAAATAAGAAAGGTTCCTCTCAAAAATAATATTTAACATAAAAAAAAAACTTTTTTTTATGATAAGAAACATAACGAGGTATTATATCACAAGTAAGATAGTTAGCTATGTCAGCGAACCAAAGGATAGAATTTACCAAATGAAGTTGCTCATCTAGAAATGAGTAAACAATCTCAGGTTGCTCTCTGGAATTCTGGACAAATGGTCTGCAGCCACATTTTTAGATCCTTTCCTATCTTTGATTTCGAGATCAAACTCTTGAAGTAACAAGAGCCATCGGATGAGATAAGTTTTCACATCTTTCTTTGCAGGCAAGTACTTTAAGGCTGTGTGATTTGTGAAAACAGTCACTTTGGACAGCACCAAGTAAGATCGGAAATTGTCGAATGCATACACCACTGCAAGTAATTCTTTCTTTGTTATTGTGTAATTCTGTTGGTTTTCTGTAAGCATCCTGCTTGTATAATAAATTGGCCAAAAATGCTTATCAATTCTCTATCCCAAGACTGCTCCAATGCAAGTTTCACTTGCATCACACATTAGCTCAAAAGGGAGATCCCAATTAGGAGCAATCAAAATTGGTGAACTAATTAATCTTGCTTTAAGCTCTTCAAATGCTTTTAAGCAATCTATATTGAACTTCAAATTGACATCTTTGTGTCAAGGAACTATAAGCTGTTGAACAATCTTAGAAAAGTATTTGATGAACCTCTTATAAAAGCCAACATGTCTAAGAAAGCTTCGGACTTCCTTGACTAATGTAGGAGCAGCCAACTTCTCAATTACTTCAACATTGGCTCGATCAACTTCAATGCCTTTTTCAAAAATCTTATGGCCAAGGACAATGCCTTCATGAGAAATTATACAATGGACCGGGTCCATGTGGACCTTCCCAATGAAAAACTGACACATAAGTGTTTTTCATTTTTCCAATGTTCATATTGATTATGTGTCAATTTTTTATTGGATCGGTCCACATGGACCCAGTCCACTATAAAATTTCTCTGCCTTCATTGACCATAAAATGACATTTTTCCCAATTCAACACTAGGTTTATCTCTTTGTAACGAACTAAGACAACTTCAAGGTTACTTAGGCAGGATTGAAAAGTCTTGTCATACACAAAAAAATCATCCATGAAAATCTCCACAGTCTTTTCTACCATGTCATGAAAAATCGACATCATGCATCTTTGGAAGTGTTGTTAGGGCATTGCATAGACTAAAAGGCATTTTTCGATATGTATATGTACCATACGAGCAAGTAAAGGTTGTCTTCTCTTAGTCTTGGGGATGAATTGGAATTTGATTGTATCCCGAGTAACCATCAAGAAAGCAGTAAATTGCATAGCCCGAAAGTCTTTCAAGCATTTGATCTATGAATGGAGGAGGAAAATGATATTTCCTTGTTGTATCATTAAGCTTGCGGTAATCAATGCAAACTCTGAAACCAGTGACTTTTCTTATGAGAATAAGCTTATTCTTGTCATTTTGAATAATAGTCATTCCGCCTTTCTTAGAAACAATCTGACCTTGACTGGTCTAAATACTGTCCGAGATTGGGTAAAGGTAAAATGACAAATTTAACCATATAGCCAAAATATGTAGTTAAGTATTTATTTAAACAAAAATAGTTAATAATGTTATATTACTTATCTCTTAAGTAATTATTGCTCCATTTATGTCTTTGAAACTTGTTATAATTAATGGCATAGTATCTCACAATTTTATTATTAGTATCATTTTGGAAACTTAGAAAAATGATAAAAAAAAAAAAGAAACTAGAAAAAAGAACGTCAAATGTTTATAATTTTGCAGTAGATTTCTGTTTTCTTTCATTTATATTTTTTCTTATTTTATTTTATTCATTAACTGTTGCCCTTCAAATGTGCACTAGCAAGTGTACTAGGTCAATTGTAGTATTGGGCAAGACAAGTGTCGTATTTTACAGGGAGTAAGGGAAATTTCCAAGACTTCCTAGTAAATCACCAGATCTGAAGGTTTTCCAATAAAAGTGTACAAAAAATTTATAAAAGCTGAAAATATAAAACATGCAAGGCAGAAATATAAGATTGCATAAACAGAATAATAAAAACACAGGCTTTCACCAGCTAGACAGGCAATCTCAAGATATCTTTCTTTAGAATTTATTATGAATATATTAAGGAACGTAGATCTAAGGTTTCTTGCTCTCTATCCACCAAGCTTATCTCTCGATCTGACTTAGCATAGGCGTTCATGCATTAAGTCAAGCAAGCATTCTATTTTGAATAGAAACCCTTAGCACACTCTCAATCTCCTCTCGGTCTCATGGTAAGTGTGTGTGTGCGTGATTGTCCATATTCCCAAATCTCCTCTCGGTCTCATTAGGAATACTAGGCATACAACGGGGCCCCATCATACAATTTAATAAACACTTCACCACACAATCATCTGAGCATAATATTCATAATAAACATGAGAAAGAATTCCCAAGATCACCAGCCTAAGCTGGTTTCAGCCTGTTAGGAAACCTTATCGCGAGATTTCCTAACCAGAAAACTTGCAAAGAAATAATAAATTGCAAACTAAAATTAGTTTAAATTAACAAATAGTTGAGACAATTAAAATTCTGCTCCCCCTCCCCAAATAGTGAAGTATTTATAGTCCCAAAAAGTAAAGTCTGGCAATGAGTTATCAACCATCTATGGTGCAAGCACCAATTAAAATATTACCAAAAATTTACAACCACAAAAGCAAGTGGCTTCCTTGAGAAGCCAAGGACAGCAGTGGAATTTCCAGAAACAAAATATCTCCTACTCCTTTTTGGGCTGCGCCCTTCTCTTTAAATTCGGCCCATCCATTCCACAGCCCGCTACATTTTCCTCTTCTTCTGCTTCTTCACTCTGAGACTTCCCAGTTTAAGCAATCTCTCTGAAATAGGCAATCAGACCTGGAAAAGCTCAATATTAGCCATGATTTCTTAATTCTCAATAGAATTTTAATCAATTAAATGCTGAATTCTTACTAAATTACTTGGTAATATTTCCACGCATCAAGAACCCCCACACTTAAACATTGCTTGTCCTCAAGCAATCTTAGAATAAAACAGAACAAAAGAAAAGGAAGAAAGAAAAACTTTGATGGAAAACACATTAAAAACTTTTCTTAACTTAACTTAAGCAGCAACCATTGATCAATTCATCACCTTTAAACAGCAAGACTCCCATGCAAAACACGAAAATTGAAAATACCAAATTAATCAGAGCATTCTCAAGAAAACTGGCTTAGCTTTAGAAACATCCTAAAGCAGCGAGACCAAACCTTAAATTTTAGCGAGCTAGCAAGAAATTAGACCTAGATTGCCTCTCTAAAAGAGTTCACTCACTCTCAAGTGTTTGGGCGATTTTTATAAGAACTCTCAGCAGTAACACACATTGGCCTTAAACCAAAAACTTAAGCAAACATCCCATCGCTACCACTTAATTAGACACATGCACAATCAAAAGGTCTTAACAAAGGGTTGTAATGTAAGGCTTAGGTTAGGGGTGTGTTGAACAGGCTTTTTAGGCTAAAGGAATACCATAAGGATTTACAATTTATCCAAACAAAATGCAAGCAAAAAGAACTCATGCAACCTTAAACAGATCAGGAACAGGAATACTCAAGAATTCCGATGCATTCTTATGAGCTAAAAGATTGAGCATAAGAAGGAATATCAAGCAATCTGATAAAGAATTATAAGCTTTTTCAGAAATTGCATACAGCTTGAAAAAGATTTTGAATTTGCTCCTCTTTTTTTTTTTTTTTTTCAATTTTTTTTTCGATTTTTTTTTCGATTTTTTTTTATTTTATTTTATTTTTTTGCAAAGAAATAATAATACAATTGAAGGCAAGCATTAATGATATGATATGAGATAAGACTAAGCTTGCTCAAAATTTCGATTTTAAGCAGTCTTAAAGAAAGATGAGAATTTTGACTGCATTTTGGCAAAAATTTGAAAAGGGATTGCAAGGTATATCTTCTTAAAAGGGGCTTTCATAAGAATACCTTTTTGAATAAGAGGAGGTTTTCCAGAAAGATAGATTGCATGATTTCAATCAATTCAAAATGCTTGCTATGCACAAATAAATAAATTCATTCCTTTGGCATCCTTAAGGTGTTTTTGGATAACATAATGTGAAGTGGATAAGGTAAAACAAATTGTGGGTTGAACAAAAATAGGCTTAAAGGCTCAAGGGGCTAAAAAAAATGGGAGAAAATTGGTTAGGAAGGCTTTTTAGGATTAAAAACAGAGAGGGGTAAAAACAATTGCCTTAATCACTTTATGCATGCGAAAAACCTTATGGTTTTGACAAAGACAATTTACTAAGCTCTAGTTTAAAACTCAATATGCATGCCCACTCCACAAGGAATTCAAGCAAAAATTTATATTAATATCAAAGAAAATAGGCTCAAAAACCTCACAGAGAAATATAGGGTTAATGCAATTGACCTATTTCAAGCTAACTTGGTGAAATAAACTTTAAGGTCTCAAAGCCCTAAGCTGTTTAATCAACAAAAACCAGCATTTCTAAAAGTTTTTTTTTAATCAACAGGCAATCAATTTTTAAGTGTTTTATACAGATTTCCTGCATCCTTAGGATCACAAAATCTCACTGGCTGCTATACTCAAGTAAACACAAAGAAATCGAAAAATTTTGGACAAATTTTTACAAAATGCTTAAAAAAACTAAACCAATACAAAAGTTTATAAAATCACACAGAAAACTTTACAAATTCACACATAAAACTTAAGATTACTCAAATCAGCAAAAATTCAAGCAGGGATTCTCAGTCAGCAGTCTATCAATTACCTAGCAATTCAGTCGATAAATCAAGCATTCTTAAAAATTTTCAGCATTTTCAATAATAATTTCACTAGGCAATCTAACCTCTCCCCCACACTTCAATTATGCTTTTTCCTCAAAGCAACTAATTCATGCAATTGGATGAGCAAAAGCGAGGTAAAGGGAAATTACCTATCTCATGGCAAAATTGAAGTGAAATGGTGCAAGCAGAAGTTTAAAGAGATATAACAGAGGCTTTGAGATGGAGTAGGAGGAAAGCTTTTTCACTCATCTGGTTTGGAGGAGACTTGTTTCTCTTCTTCTGGTGGTGGATTTTGTTCAGCCATTCTCTGTCTTCTGCGAGCTCTTCTGGCAGCACCATTTCTTCTCCTACAAGTCCTTTCGATCTCTGGATCTAAAGGAATTATTCCAGCTCTTCGCATACACCAGGAGATTGCTTAAATAGAGAATTTCTGCACAAAACACAAAACACTAAATCAAGCACACAAATTTACAAGAAATCTTTAAAAATTTTCAACTGTTACTCCCCGGCAACGGCGCCAAAAACTTGTTGCCTTAAAATTATGCACTAGCAAGTGTACTAGGTCAATTGTAGTATTGGGCAAGACAAGTGTCGTATCCACAGGGAGTAAGGGAAATTTCCAAGACTTCCTAGTAAATCACCAGATCTGAAGGTTTTCCAATAAAAGTGTACAAAAAATTTATAAAAGCTGAAAATATAAAACATGCAAGGCAGAAATATAAGATTGCATAAACAGAATAATAAAAACACAGGCTTTCACCAGCTAGACAGGCAATCTCAAGATATCTTTCTTTAGAATTTATTATGAATATATTAAGGAACGTAGATCTAAGGTTTCTTGCTCTCTATCCACCAAGCTTTCTCTCGATCTGACTTAGCATAGGCGTTCATGCATTAAGTCAAGCAAGCATTCTATTTTGAATAGAAACCCTTAGCACACTCCCAATCTCCTCTCGGTCTCATGGTAAGTGTGTGTGTGCGTGATTGTCCATATTCCCAAATCTCCTCTCGGTCTCATTAGGAATACTAGGCATACAACGGGGCCCCATCATACAATTTAATAAACACTTCACCACACAATCATCTGAGCATAATATTCATAATAAACATGAGAAAGAATTCCCAAGATCACCAGCCTAAGCTGGTTTCAGCCTGTTAGGAAACCTTATCGCGAGATTTCCTAACCAGAAAACTTGCAAAGAAATAATAAATTGCAAACTAAAATTAGTTTAAATTAACAAATAGTTGAGACAATTAAAATTCTGCTCCCCCTCCCCAAATAGTGAAGTATTTATAGTCCCAAAAAGTAAAGTCTGGCAATGAGTTATCAACCATCTATGGTGCAAGCACCAATTAAAATATTACCAAAAATTTACAACCACAATAGCAAGTGGCTTACTTGAGAAGCCAAGGACAGCAGTGGAATTTCCAGAAACAAAATATCTCCTCCTCCTTCTTGGGCCACGCCCTTCTCTTTAAATTCGGCCCATCCATTCCGCAGCCCGCTACATTTTCCTCTTCTTCTGCTTCTTCACTCTGAGACTTCCCAGTTTAAGCAATCTCTCTGAAATAGGCAATCAGACCTGGAAAAGCTCAATATTAGCCATGATTTCTTAATTCTCAATAGAATTTTAATCAATTAAATGCTGAATTCTTGCTAAATTACTTGGTAATATTTCCACTCATCATTAACAATCTTCACTATTACATTTTTAATATTTAAATCACGTATTTAGCCTTTTGGTACAATACTTTTTTTTTCTATTGAATCTTTATATTATTATTTTGTAGTATATGATTCCTCTACGATTATTTGTTTATTGATTTACAGTATTAATAACAATGAAACTTTATAACACACAAGATAACTCAAATTGGAACTCAACTAATTAAACTTTTGGTTTTGTTTATTAAGTCAAAAATGTTATATTAATTACTCTTTTTTTCAAGGTTTGGAAAGCTAAAAGAAAATAAGTTTGTTATCAATTGAAAATATTCTAACAATATTAAGGATGTCTAATTTTCGAATCAAAGCAACAAATGTAGAGCCTCAAATTATTAACTCATAAATTAAGAAAAAATTCAATAGATCATATTAATATGTTTTGTTGTATTATAAAATATTATTTAAAGATAAATTATTTTTCCAGAACAGGTATAATCTTAATTAAAATCCCATAGAGTTATATAAAATTGATAAATTTGTCTTTTTGGATTTGTTGTTAATTTGTGGTTTACATCCTAAACAATTGGTATAAAGTGTGTGGCAAAATTTTCCTAACAAGAGCTAATACTTCACAATAATCATTTTTCCAAGGATACAGTATTTGATTTCATAGAGACTTCTGAACCTCCTACCAAAGAGAGATATATTTTTTACTAAGACATAACTGATATGTAGTTGACATCTTTTAAAATACATAACATTATTTTATTTAAAAATACCTAATATCAATTAGTACCATGGTAGAGTTTTCATAAGTTCGTAGCCGATATATATATATATATATATATATATATACTAGATTTCCACCTGCGCAATGCGCGGATTTGTTTAAATCTATATAAATTAAATCTCAAAAGTAAAATGGTCAGTGATTAATTTATGGAGATAAAAATGATAATCATACAAAAAAAGAATTTTATTTAAAAGCAATTTGTGCAAAATAATTCAACTTTTAAATAAATATGTTTCATTTCGAGAAAAAAAAGCTGGCTCCCTAAAATTTTTTATTTTATTAATTAAGAATTTGAAAGTTTGAATTCAATAATCTTACAAATTGATAAAAGAAGTATTCCAAAATTACATGAATAATATGACAAAAAGAAGAAAGAATTTAGTAAGGGATAATGGCTAGGAAATATCTTTGAGTGGATTAATAGGCTTAGAACATTTTGCAATCAACAGGGAGCCCTTGGGGACTTCCCTTGAGATCAGAGTAGTAATTGTCAATCAAGCAGTTCTTATAAACCCATTGAAGCCTTTCTTGACTTGTTGAATGCCATGAATTTGAATTAGATTTAGTTTCATAAGAATTTGCTCCATTTGAGGCAACACAAGCATTATGAGCATCGAAATTCCTATAAGAAGCAGTGAATAGAGCATGAGACCAGTCAATTTTGACCAATTCACCTCTAGTGGCCCAATCAACTACATTCCAAAGGCTAGAGTAAATCCTCATTGGCTAGTTCTTTGGAATTGTAACTCCCTTTGTTTCCGTGTTCTTGAATTCTCTAATTGGTGTACAATCTACTGATAATCTAAAATTCGACAGATGAAAGGAACAAAAGAATTAAAGTTAAGTATAATAATAAAAAAAAATAATTCCAGAGGATGAAATAGGTGTGAAACCATCAGTTAGATCAAACCAAATATAGAATTATGCTCTGTATTGTCCACTTGCCTTTGACTTGGCTAAACACATTAGTATGAAGAATGTAAGGATCACCACTCAAGAATTCTAAGTCTATCTCATCCCAGAAAGGCAAGGATTGATGCCAACTTGAAAGCAATTGTCTAAATTTCCTTTTCAAGTTTTGTGAATATGCCAATTATTTCTAGGAAAATGAGACTATAACCAAGTACTGATTATAATTATAAATAACTTATGAAAAAGATATACCATAGAAGTCTTATCAAGTAACTTCATTGCTTATGTGCTTAAAAAATAACATGTAGAGCATGAGTAGATTTCCTACAAGCCTTCGGAACAAAAATCTCTCATAAATTTTTGAATAAAAAACCAGAACTTATGTTGAAATCTAAAAACATTACCATTTAAGTCACAAAATTAGTAAGCATACCACCAAAAAGAAATGCATTTCACTTCAAAGTCTTAGTAATTTTACCATAATTAAATAAGGATAATAGCAATAATCAATAACATAGATTCATGATGCTTATTAATATACAACACTTCCTCTCTAATTGCAAAAAGTGCATCAGCACAGTAATTGCAAACAACAACTTATTTCATTTGCCTTTGAATCATCTCTGCATCAATTGGGAGTAGCTTTGGTTCCTTCAAATAAACAAATGAAAAAAAAATCATTGAGAACTCAAGAAATCCTTACAAATTGAAGAATAGAATAAAGAGGAGAACTTGCATAATTTACTTCAAATTCCCAACTTGAAAGTAATAGATGAATTATTAATATCACAAAAGTCTGAATCCTACTTTCTCCCGATAATAACTTCACAACTGAACTAAAAAAGTGTTAAGCATATGTACAACATTTACATGGACAATAGAAAGAAAGCTTACTATGACTACTGATTCACTATACAGGAAAAATAGAAAATTTATTCAAAGAATCATATAAATTCCAATGTTGCGTGGGTGGCAATCTAGTTAATATATATAATTGCAACCAATGTTTGGTAGCTCAGATGGTAGATGATGGGCTGAGCTAGGGACAAAACAAGTGTTCGAGTCCCAGTATCAACATTGGTAGGGGTCTTGATATCATAATCCAAATAAGACTAATTAATATATAAAATTGCAAAGACATAAAACAACACTTGATAAAAATGAATTACCTGATTATTCTATTAATCTCCTAGAGCACCTATTGCAGAACTCCATAGTTAAAGAGGCAATCATAAGCTGCAGTTGAAAAAGACAAAGATCGGCTAATAGAGGAGTGAAATGCACTGAAAGGGAGTGGCGTAGAGAGAACCCCTAAAAGAAAGAGAAAAGAGTGGCAATTGAAAGATAATCACTAATTCAAAAATTGAAAGCGGATTATCAGTGGATTATTTTTAATTAACAAATAATAATTACATAACAATATAAAAAGCAAATAAGAATTAATTGAAAATTAGGAGAGCATGACACGTAGACTTTGAGTATTCACTTTTAATATATATAATGATATATATATATATATATATATACACACTTAAAAAATATATTCTTAATTTCTATGTGTTACATGATATATCTAACACAAAATATAAAATGTAGAATAAATGATACTTATTAATGAATTTTACTATGGATATATAATTTAGGTTAGACAATTTATTAGTTCCTATATTTTTACGTATTACACTAGTTAGTCCGTAGATAAATTTTAAAACCCTTAAGTTTTGTTTCAATGAATTCTTTAGTCATTTCTTTTATTTTTGCCTATGAAATGGCATAATTACCCTTGGTTATAGGAAAAAAATTATCTTTTAGTTTTAAAATTCAATTAAATATTTGTATTTGTAGTATATACACATGCACCAATATTTTTATACATTTATATATTAGTTATAAAAATAAAATTATTTTTATTATTTATTCTCTTTAATATATAATATATATTATCAATCTTTTTGTTAGTTTAATTATATCTATAAACTAACAATAAATGTTATTATGAATCTTGTTAACTTATTTTAAAATGATATTTTTTTATTTATTAATGTTATCTATAAGGCATATTAGAGAAGAAAATTTCGAACTTATAATTTTATATAGTTCTATTCTTGATTTTATATTTTTAATATATTTTTTTATCTATTTATTTTAATAAAACAAGCTCTATGCCAAAAGTTTAGTTATATAATCATATAAAATTTAATAAATTGATTAATCAACATGAATAATATTATTAATATTAGGATTATACGAGAAAAAATGTAAAATAGAAGAGATGATATATTTTATTATTATAAAATAAAATAAAGAGTAATTTTGGCATTATTAGTATAATTTGACTTAGAAGGACTAAACAGTTGATAATGACAAAACTTAATAACTATATAATTATCATGTTGACTACCAAGTATAAATGTAAAAACATAGAGACAAATAAATTATTTACCCTATAATTTAGTAGTCTCTATATTTTCATATATTACACTAATTAGTCTTTATATTTTTAGAAATAATTATATAGTCCCTAAGTTTTTTCTCCTCTCAACGCTCTAATCCTTTTATCAGTGACCAATATTATAATTGTAAAATATGCTATTATTTTTCCTATTTGATTTTCTCTTTTTAATTTTTCCCACTTGATCATAATTTGTTTAATATTAGAATAATTGATCTTTTAACTTTTATATGATTATATGATTTTAATTTACCAGTGCCAAACTTGTATTTTTTGAAATTAATGAAAAATATTTCTAAAGTTATAAAATTAGGTGTAAAAATATATGCAAACATGAATTTTTTTATTTAATAATTATAAAAACGATTAACAAAAAATACAATGTTGAAATAATTATCATAATTTGTAAAAATATTTAATTCTATTTTTAGAAAAATTATATATTAAATAATAGAAAACTATAACGATAATAAATAATATTTTAAAACAAATTTATAAATATTGTGTAAAGATAAGTGATAAATATACCAATAATTTCAGGTATTAATTGGAATTAAATTGAACTTTATTAAATTAATTTTGGCTAACTAGAGCTAATTTCAGGTTATAAATTAAATTGGAGCAAATCTGTGAAAAACCTCGGCAAGCAGACTGGAAAAAGCTAGAAAAGAGTCGTTAAAGAGAAATAAAAGGATGACAGAATTTGGACCATACCGTGGGCCCTCAGAAGAGTGGAGGAGAAAATTTGACTTGTCTCAAAAAATAGAGATTTGACTTTTGGGAAAGATTTTGTTTGCAAATCTAGTTAAACTTGAGTGGTTGTACTTTATATTATTTAATTTCTGGTTATTTTTAAGCCACCATGTTAATTACTTTATTAATATTTTAATTTTTTTAGGGTATTTTAGTCTTTTGGGGAGTACTATATATACTCACTTAGTTCTTGTAGCAGAGGGCTTTTGGAGCTTTGGACTCTTGGCTCATTTTCTCCCTTGTATTCTAATTCTTTAGTTTAATATAATTAATTTTTCTTCATTTATTTTCTCATTTATTTTTCTGTTGATGCTGCTTATGTATTGTGAGTAGTCCGTTTCAAACAGGCTTGAGCTAGCTCGGTTGACAGGAGTAAGTATTCCTTCTCCTTATTTATTATAGGTATTATGTGCGTGATGATTGTTTCTTGGTATGCTTTATCTTCCTTTGAGACTGATCACCACATATGCTAGTGGTTAAGATGAGACCAAGAGGAGATTCTTAACAATAGAAACACCTTGAAACACACGCATGTTGATTGCTGAAAAAATTCAAGTAGACTACATGCTAGGGGTTTTTATCTTTGATAAAATGCTTGCAAAATCTTAATGCATGATTAAGTAGTCTATTGCTGAAGAGATTCGATTAGGCTGCTTGTCATCGGATCCACATATCCGGAAGTTCCTAGTGTTGTGATTTGAGAGTGAGATACCATAAATTTATGTTCTGTAATCCTGCTCATAATAATTAAGGAGAAGAATGTACTGAAACTGTTTGTTATGCTTGGTTTGGGTCTGCTGCCTTTTTATTATTGCTATTGTCATTTTTATTCTTTGCTATCTTGAACTCATTAATGTTTAGAACTGCTTAGTTTACTTAGTTATTTTGTTTTAAAACTTTATTTTATTTGTGAAAAATATCAGATCTGCTTGTTTGCTAGAAAAATTAAGGTTGTTCGCCTAGATCCTTGTAAGAACGATACTTGGTCTTGCCTACATATTACAATTGACCTAATGTACATGCTAGAGTCTAATATTATAGACAACAGCTATAAATATGATTCCAATGTATATATGATATGAAAACTTTATAAAAAATATTTTAATTAAATTTTAAACCTAAAAGAAGTTAATTATGATAAAATGCATCTAGACAGTATCAGATCACTCTAGAACCAATAAATTAGATTAATTGAAAAACAGTAAAATCATGGAAAAATTATTGTCATATAAAGTTTTTAATTTTATTAAATTGGAATAATTTCAAACTGTAAAATAATATGTAGACATTAATAACATGGAAAATCAAATAAAAAAATGCTGAATTATTTAACAAAAAAAAGTAGCGTAATTTTTTCTTTATATATATATATGTACTGTAGTATTGTAACTAATTATATAAATATGTATAGTCATGAGTTAAATTGATTATAAATATTTTTTTATGAAATTGTTAACATATATTATTCCACATGATTAAGAATTTTCCAGCTCAAAATTTAAGGAAAGTATGTCAATAATATATGAGACAATAGCTCAAAATTTGAATTAAATAACCCTGATTCCTAGAAGTTCTCCCTAGTAACTACCTTCTTCAGTTCAAACTTCTCGTATTCCTTGTTAGTGCCCTCTAATACTTACATTATTTTTCTGAATTAAAATAATACATGAGATAATTTTCAAAAAGGTTGTCACAAATTTGAGAATATGCTATTTTAGTATAATTTGATCAATTCATAAAAATAAATAGTTTCAATAATTTAAATATCTTTCGGGATCATATTTAAATTGAATATAAAAATTTAATTACAAATAACTTAGTTTTTAATTAATTTTAACATAAAATAAGACTTTTTTTTTTTACATGAAAAAAATATTGAGTCTTTATTAAATTTTGTCACTTTCAATATATATGAGTATCAATAATGTTGATTTTCCCACCTGGCCATATTACCATCCAATATGACAGTCAACATCATCCAATCCATAGATAAATTTTTTTTTTCTAACTTTTAAAACCACATGTCCTTCTTTTGACCAAAAATATATATATATATATATATATATATATATATATATATATATATATCAATTTATTAGCGAATGAAACCAAGTGGGTGATTTTTAAAATTTCGCCTTAAAATAATGCATGAATTAACTAACATGTATTCCAATTATTATTATACACTTAATTAAAAGTAGCAAATCATTTTTTTTTTTTTACTGAAATTATCGAATCACTTATTGTGTTATTATAGATATTAATTATCATAGAATACAAAGTTGACACGGGAAAATGTAATATATATATATATATATATATATATATATATATATATATATATAAGGAGGTAGAATGTGGTCTCAAACAAACTCGAAACTTGAATCTCGCATTTAGAAAGAAATACACTTACCACTAAATCATAGTTAGATATACATAGGAACTCGAAGGTTTAATTTACTCTTTATCCTTGAACTAGGGCTTTTCAATTCAATTTACTAGTTTCCTTCAAGGGAATAGGTAATAAAAAATCTTATGGCTTAGTGGTTTTACAAATCGAGATTACGTGATTCAAATTTTTACAAATGCATATCCTGAGGTCCTTGATATACCTTAGTTTTCTTTTTATACTTTTCCCTTCCTTTAATGTCAAGCATACAGCCTAAAACCCCATATTCTCATCCTTAACTTGTCACACATTCAAATTCAACGGACATTTTGGTATCTTACAATCCCCACATTCCTTAAACCCCTAAATTCAAATTCCTCCCAACTTCACTTCTAATCAAAACCTTCTATCTCCTCCCTCTTCTTAATAATTGGTAATTTGTGGCCCATTAATTTCACTATGTTAAGGAACCAGTCAGAGTCCTTTCATTTCCTCCCTCTTTCCTCTCTACCAAATCCCAATAAATCTTGAGAAAATGTTAAACAAATTGAAGCGAAGAGTCAAATCCTTAGTCACCAAGTCCTTCAAAAAACCCCCCATACAACAACCTTATAAACCCATTTCTCCTTCTCCTCCTTCTTCACCCCCGTCATTTTCTAATCCTGCAATTCCTCCTCCTCCTCTTGTTGCCATGCCTCACCATCCCCATCAAAAGTCTCCATCTTTACCCTTTCTTTTCCCCAGAACCCAATCCTCTGTCCTCCCTGATCCGTCCTTGTTCTTTTCCCCTTCTCTCGTCTCTTCCCCTTTGCCAACTAATTCTTTCTTTCAGAATTTTACCCTTAAGAATGGCGATCAGCCTGAATACATCCACCCATATCTAATTAAATCCTCTGGTTCTTCCCTTTCTGTTTCCTACCCATCTCGATTTCACAATGCTTCTTTCTTGTACCAGGTCTTCATCTCTGATCTCACGGTTTCTGCTTTGAACCGAGCTACACAGAGAAGTCATGTAATTACTTCTTATAGTGATCTTAGTGTCACTTTGGATTTTCCCTCTTCGAATTTGCGCTTCTTTCTTGTTAGAGGGAGCCCTTTTTTGACATGTTCGGTTACTGATAATACTGCAATTTCTATATCAACTATCCATGCCATTCTTTCGTTATCTTCTAACAGTTCACTCACCAAGTTTACGGTTAAGCTTAATAATGGTCAAACATGGCTAATTTATTCCTCTTCACCAATTAATTTAAGTCACAGCATTTCTTCGATTACTTCTGATGGGTTTTGCGGAATTTTAAGGGTTGCTGTAGTGCCAGATTCTGACCCAAATTATGAAGCAATTCTCGACCGGTTCAGTTCTTGCTATGCGGTATCAGGTGATGCAGCTTTCTCCAAACCATTTTGTGTAGAGTATAAATGGGAAAAGAAAGGGTGGGGTGATTTGCTTATGCTTGCACATCCTTTACATGTTAAGCTTTTATCTGGTGAAAATGTTGAAATTGTGGATGATTTTAGATATAGAAGTATAGATGGCGACCTTGTTGGTGTTGTTGGAGATTCATGGATGTTGCAATCAGATCCTATTTCTGTTACCTTTCATTCAATTAAGGGTATCAAAGAGGAATCTTGTGCTGAAATTGTGTCTGCACTTTGTAAGGATGTTGAGGGTTTAGATTCATCAGCTATAACAACTACCTCATCTTATTTTTATGGTAAATTGATTGCAAGGGCAGCAAGGTTGGCTTTGATAGCAGAGGAGGTGGGTTTTCTTGATGTCATTCCTGCTATAAGGAAGTACTTGAAGGAAACAATTGAGCCATGGTTGAATGGGAGTTTCAATGGGAATGGTTTCATGTATGACGATAAGTGGGGTGGAATTGTAACCAAACAAGGGTCAACTGATTCGGGTGCAGATTTTGGATTTGGTATTTATAATGATCACCATTATCATATTGGTTACTTTCTTTATGCCATTGCTGTTCTTGCAAAATTTGATCCATTGTGGGGGAGAAGGTATAAGCCACAAGCTTATACCCTTATGGCTGATTTTATGAACTTAAGTAGACGGTCAAAATCAAATTATCCGCGTTTGAGGTGCTTTGATTTGTATAAATTGCATTCTTGGGCTGGAGGACTAACCGAATTTGCTGATGGACGGAATCAAGAGAGCACAAGTGAGGCAGTGAATGCATACTATTCAGCAGCTTTGATGGGATTAGCCTATGGAGACACACATCTTGTTGCCATTGGATCAACCCTTGCCGCAATGGAGATTCATGCTGCACAAACATGGTGGCATGTAAGAGAGAATGATAATTTGTATGCAGAAGAATTCACCATAGAGAATAGAGTGGTGGGAGTTTTATGGTCTAACAAGAGGGACAGTGGGCTCTGGTTTGCACCTCCTGAATGGAGGGAGTGTAGGCTTGGAATTCAGTTATTGCCTTTACTGCCTATCTCTGAGATCTTGTTCTCCGATGTAGGCTTTGTGAGAGAGCTTGTGAATTGGACTTTACCTGCTTTAGGAAGAGAAGGTGTGGGTGAAGGGTGGAAAGGATTTGTGTATGCCTTGGAAGGGATCTATGACAAGGAAAGTGCTTTGGAGAAGATTGGGAAGTTGAATAGTCATGATGATGGTAACTCGCTCTCTAATCTGTTATGGTGGATCCACAGTAGAGAACATTATGAGGATGAATGGTGTGAGGGAGGAGGAAAGTTCTGCTGGTTCGGTCACTATTGTCACTAGACTTATTTGCTGGTCACTGAGACAATGTTGACTAAGACATGAAGTCGAGAATTGGATTACTTAGGAGTAATTTCTAAATTCATGATTGTTCTTTTGTGTGTTGTGAATTTCTATACAAATATGGAAGATGGAACGGAAAAAGCATTTTCTTGGCATATATTTCAGTTTGATTTTGAATTTATTATTACATGATACTAGGCCACATATTTGCTGTTTTCTGGTAATTACTCCTAATAATATGGTGATGTTTGCATATTTATTTTGTACTGTAGCTTTTAGAACTTCATTTATGATTCTGATACATTCTTTGATTATGGAATAGGCATCAGTTTCCATTTTATTTGTTCTATAGGTTGCTTGTTTCTTCCTTTGTAAGTTGATCATAAAAAGGCCGTGTTGTTATATCTATCATGATCAGATAGAAGCAAGCATTTTGGTGTACTGTGATGGATCAAGTAATGGGATTTTACTGTGGTGTAATTAAAATTGCAGTCCTTTTTTGCCATTACTTCTGCACGTATAATGTCAATTATGCCAAATACTCTTGGAATGAAGATTGCAGATGGAAACGCACCCTTCAAAAAGGGACAGTGGAGTCGACATAGCTGTTTATTCCCAGGCAGGAGATGTGATCTTCCTTCATATAACTCTGGATGAGTGTTCTCAGGGTTCTCTTCTGCTTCTTCTTCGTTGATTATATGTTCATATTGATTATTATAGAAGCAGTTTTAGTAGTTTGAGCGGTTTTCGTATAAATTGATGGTATGATTATGCTGATATCTTATGTTAATCTCTGGTTTAGAGCATAAACATTACGCATAAATGGTCCTACTGAACTGTAAGCAGCTTTTTTATGTTGAAATTAAGGTTCAACAAGGACAAAGAAATAGCTATTTGTGCCCGGTAAGGCTGCAACTTTGGCTTCGACCTGCTGCAAATTGGCACTAATTGCGATTTGACACATTTTTTTTTTAAAATATTTACTTAAACTCATTCTTGGTGATGATAGTGGTGGTGATATTAGCGGGACCAGTGAGGTGGTGACGGCAGTGGTGGAACATGGTGGTGGTGACAGCAATGAGGTGGAGGCTATAATTGTCATGGGCCGCCTCAAAATTTGCCCAAATTTGGTGCTAGAATTATTTTTCATAGGCCCATGGAGGTTTGGAAGAGCCCTAAGAATGGCCACAAGGGTCAAAATGCACTAAACATAAAACCTTTAGGCCAAATAAATGATAATTGGGTCAAAGAAGGGGTGGTTATGCCGCAAAAGTTGGAGAAAAATGGAGGTTTGGCGAGGAAAATGTGGGCTGCTGCAAAACAAGCCCAGCCAGCGTGCAAGCAGCCCAGCCCGGCTTGCAGAACAGTGCAGCCCAGCGCGCAGCTCGTTAGCAACGGAAATCCAGTAGCTGTTCGGTTCTAGAAGCCGCTAGAAACTTCTAGCAACGCCCAATCCGTTCCAGAATCCGTAGGAAACCATTAGTATTGCCTCTAGAAGCTTGTAAACCGCCTCTACAAGATGTTTTAGGCATTATTGACTAGAATATGTTAGGAATATTCCAAATTAATATGAACCACACATTAAGGAGGTGGAATGGCTATAAATAGGTCTCACCCCCTCATTTGTAATCAATCCAAGAAGTTGTAAAGCATTCTTCAAGTAATAAAAGCTCTATTTAAGTTCATAAGCTTTGCTCTCTGTTCACTCTACCACTTAGTTTGCTTAAGCATTTGGGAAGGCTGACTAGCATAGCAATTGAAGATTTTGTTCGCTAGTGCCGCACGTCTCAACTAGGAAAACGTTGTGCACATGACATAATGCACGGACACGCTGAAGGCGCAACGTTCCCACGTCCGACCTGTACAATAGCCATAATCCATGGTTGATTTTGATTTTATCCATTATATAATCATGTAATATAATAATATGAATATGTTATACTTTTTGGATTTTGTATAATTTTAATTTTCATAAATCTAATCTTATATTTTTATTTTGACACATTTCTACCATCTATGAAAATATAATGTTTTCACTTGTGTATTCATGTAACATAAGACGGAGGGATGGTAACAGTACCAATAGAATAGTAGAATGCGTACATTTGCAATAAATCAAAATTTTCAATTACATATCTAAAAATTGTAATAAAATGCTGATTTCACTTTTTTTTTTTTTTTTTATATTGAGGAAGAGGTACCAAGGGTGTGGTATCAATTCGTTATATGTATCTCAAGTATAGTGAATTAGTATCTATATTTGTAATTTTTTGTTTTTTTTTGGCTATTTTTCTCCATTTTTAGAAGTTTTATGCTATTTATGTTAAATACCCATAGAGATATCGAATCAAACCAAAGTTGTAGAAGGGGCAAAATATAACTTTTTGTTCTGATATTGGTAAAATGTACAAAATTTAGAATTTTAAAGTTTTGGTTGATTTTATATATAGTGGAGCATCCCTTAAAAAATATTAATAATAGAGCTTTTTTACATGGTGGAAATACGATGCTCCATTATTGTTGAAATGATAAGGTAAGACCTTTAAGATAAAGAATTTTTTATGATTTTACAAATCACACAAGTCAGCTAAGATTTCAATTTATATCAACCACAATATATCAACCACCTTACAATTTAAATACCAACATAAAATTTCTATTTGTTCTCGAGAAACAAGAGCAGAATCAATTCATTATCTGAGTTATACATTATAAATAATAAATTGAACTGGACAGAGAAAAATTAGAAAGAAAGTATACCAGATTTAGTCCTAGGTTTGAATATCGACTCCGTGGGTAGGAACAACAAGCATAAAAGCGAGGATGATGTGCGATTATGATTTTGATTGGGAGAAAGTAGCAACTTCCTTGTTTCTGGCTGTTACGCAAAACATCAAATTTTTAACTTTCCTTCAAAATACTTTTAGGTGTTTTTCGTGTTACTTGCTTTCATGGCTTTTGTAAACACTCTTCCCCTCTCTTTCCTGACTTTCCTTGTTAAAAGTAGCTTTTTCAATTTGGGACAGCAATCCCAAACTGGGTCTTAAAAGATTTAATTTTTATATTTTGTCAAGGACTAAATATTCGAAAATATAATGTCAAGTTAAAATTATGCCATTTCACAAGGTAAATGGCTAAAAATTAAGTTTTGCCCTATAAAGTGCAACCACATCAAAATACAACTTTAGAAAAAAAAAAAAAAAAGTGGCAATAATAGAGTCTAAAAGGTTTGGTATATTTCAATACTAAAAAAAAAAAAAATAGTATATGATGGATGACCAACGAAATTTCCAAAATTTAATAGAAAACGAAAGCCAACAAACATATAAAAATCTATAAAAAAAAAATCACAATAAAAACAAAATTGCTATGTAAAAATAAAAAAAAAAATGTAAGTAAATGACATAAATATAAGCATGTGAGTAAAATGATAAATTAAGAAAGAACTCTATATATATATATATATGGTTATGGCCCCTGTTTTATTTGTATTTTTTATTTATAAATACTCCTTTCCATTAATTTTATGGTTTTATATATAATTTTATGAGGCCTGTATTTGAAAAATTCTCTTTTTAGCCCCTACTATATATTTCACTTTTACCATAAAATGTTGAATTTGGTGTTACAAGTTTAACAATACATGTATATTTACTTCTAATACTATATTATACATCGGAATTGATTTTCTTAACAATATATTACTTTGATATTATTGTAATGTATTATACATGTTTTTCTTGCAAATTGTCATTTTTTAATCGTTAATTAACTTTTTATTTCTTTGACTTATTTGGCCCCCCTAGCAAAAATCTGTCTGACACTGCTATATATATATATATATATATATATATATATATATATATAAAAGATAGAATTATAAATATAAAAACAAAATTTCACAACAGAATAGGAAATTTCAATTCTCTAAAAAAAAGGTTCACAATCAATTTAACCCAGATACATCCAGGTCAACTTAATCTAATTCAAAAACATGGTTCTTTTTTTTTTTTTTTTTTTTTTTTTTTTTTTTTTTTATTTCACCAAAAAATGTTCACCATTATACTCAAAAACCCTCTAAAAACCTCGACAATGGCGAAACCCATCTCCGGAGTTTGGACAACAATACGGAATCGATAAGGTTTGGGTTTTTTCTAGGTTTTTTACTCGATTGTGGATTTGGAAATCTGGTTGTTTAGGGTTTAGTTTTTCTTCTCACTTGTTTTGAGTTTTCGGTAAAAGCTAGTTTCATTCGATAAATTATATATGTAAGTTTCAAGTACCATTTTTATTGAATTGAAGAGGAGTAACCATACGTGATTAGTTGATTTCTTCAATTTATTTGCTATGCGATTTAATATTGTCATTCCTATCTATCTGCTTAGCACTGTCCTGTCCGTGTTTTGTTCATGTTGACCTGTCATTTTACCTAATAACCAAAGATTCTTTATTATTCGATTTGGTGCTTTTCAAATATGTAGTTTTCTTTTATGGTCTTATTTGGAATTAGCTGATCCTCAGTGTGGATTCTTCTTTGCTCTTTTTCATTTACTTTTCATTTCTCTACTAGTATGTTTATAGTTCTGATGTCTTAGTCAAACTTAATACCTAATTTACATGAAAAGAAACAGCTGGAGATGTTATTATCGCTGCACATAATTTTGTCAATTAACTGTCAGAACATGACATTTGAAAATAATTCAAGTAGCAATTTAGCTAGTCCTAAATATGTTTTCCCCTGCCTTGGAGGCAATTTAATGATTTAATATCTGAAAAAGGGACTCTTTCATTGACGAGCAAGTATTCCTTGGAGACAATTTTTCATTCTGTTTTGGGTGCTCTTATATTCCGTACTAATTAATTATCTCTTCATGGCATATAGTTTATGCTGTCTCTTGCACCCCTCAATTTTCTCGCTACTCTTCTCTGTTTTTCTTTTCTTATAATTTTTCTAATTATTAAATTTTTGGACTTTGAGATAGATTTTATTAAGATGGTTGCTGAGCTAATAATAGGGGAAAGCTGCTACGGATCTGCCAAAATGGTTTTAATTTTTCCACTTTATGCAGTTTATGAATTTTTAGATGCAGCTCAAATACAAATTGAATACTTGTTTCTCAAACCCAATGCTCTACTTTGTGAAGTTTTGTTTCCCTTTCATAAGCATAGCAAGATCATGGCTTGGGAAGAATATCTTATGGTATATTTACGTGTGAATCGTTTTGAATACCACATGATTTGATTTATTGATGCCTTCTTATCCATCAAAATTTGATAGAACTTTGTTGTTGACCAAGAAGATAACTGTTTGTATTTCTCAAGAAGAAAGACAGCTTGTCAAACATGTTCCCTCAAGCAGATAAGCTTGGACACCAGATTGAAATTGAAATTCTTTTAACATGTGAACTGATTTTGTTAATTGGAATTCTTGACCATAATGCATTAAACCATGTGTATGCATGATGATTGCATTCAGTTCAAGATTCAGCTAAAAGAACCCTTTAGAATACATACTGCTATTAGCATGAAAGGTAAGATTTTTTAGAATATAAATTCTAGTAATAGTTGCTTACAAATGTGTCAGAATTAACCCAACCCAATATCCATGGACTGAATTCGTTTTAACAAATGACCCATGGGTTGGGTTCATGGTTGGGTTGGATTATAATCCTAGCCTCATTGGGCCCAACCTTGTAAAACCCTACCTCAAAGTTAGATATAATTGAGTTGTTTTTGTCTCTGTAGAGCAATTTCCCGTAGAAGCAAAAGATGGGGAAGATACGTTATAAGAGATTGAAAGGAAGCCAAAACCTTCGGCAGAGATTACTCTTAGCAACCCTCTCTGCCACTCCTCTTCTCATTGAAGACATTCGTGCTGAAGACACTCTGCCAGGCCTCCGCCCCCACGAGATCTCCCTCCTCCGTCTACTTGAGAGGATCTCTGATGATTGCGTTATTGAAATCAATGAAACTGGTAAGCCTCACTTCTGTTTGCGTAAATTTCTGTTTGGTTTGTTCTTGTTTTGATTTCCTCAAGTGTATGTGGCAGGTACCAAGTTCAAATACAAGCCTGGGATTGTGATGGGTGGGAAACATCATGTGCATGATTGTGGTGTTAGTCGATCAATTGGTTATTTCCTGGAGCCACTCATTGTTCTTGGTTTTTTTGCCAAGAAACCCCTTACAATAAGACTCAAAGGTGCGGCATTTGCTCAGGATTATTGCAATAATACTTGCTCTTCTTTATGGAATTCTTTGCTCTTGTGGACTATCATAGTCATGGACTGAATCTAGTAATTCTAGTTGGGATTCGGCCCCAAAAGAATTTTAAGCCTTTTCTCTAATTTGCAACAGTAGGTAATAATTTAGAAAACTTAAAGGTTGGTTGCAATCATCAACTCATCTGTGGCCAACATTATACGTATAAAATAAACTCACAACAAAAGGAAAAACTGTCTGAATATTCAAATAGAAGGACTATCCTATTATGAAACGATCCATAACCTATGGTTGACATATTTTGATGTAGTGGCTGTTCTGTGAACTGATATACATAAAATGGATGTAGTTGTAGCCCATAATTCTGAATGCATAATCTTTTGGAGTAGAGGGTAAATAAAAAGATGGATAAATGCTTAGACTCTTTCTGATGTGATTATATTTTTCGTTTTACTTGAAACAGTCAGTAATTGAGTGATTTAGAAATAATGTTTTGTATCTTGTGGCTTTTGAAAATAAAAGCTATTACCTATTGGATTGTTGCAAGGATTTGATGTTCTCATAGTCTTAACTTCCTTTTCTGCTACGTTCGCTTGTTTTCTTCAATTTTCATTCAGAATTTTCTTCATTTGGGCTTTTGGTTACCATAACTGTTAATCTATTTTGCTTTTTATGTTGATCTCATAACATTGTGACCTACTGCTTTAAGAAGCCAGAATTAGTTCCTTTCTTTTTTAGCTCTTCTATTAAGTGCCTTTTGCCCTCTAGTTGTTTAAGCTAGGTCTAACATACGCAAAAAAAACCTTAACTGGAAGAGCTGCAACCTAAAGAGTGCCAGAACAACCTTGAACTGATTAATTGGATATAATTACTAAAACAGAAGTGCCTTTTCTTCCATAGAGTAAAACTTTTTTTCTTTTTTTATTCCTTTGCATGTGCAGTTGCATTAACCTGCAGGTGATTATCTTATGTTTAGGGTTTGAACCTTCGCACAATAATGAATTTGTGAACTTCATTTCATAATTATAGTGCACAATTCTGGTTCTCTTAAGGGTCATAGTGTCATGGTGGCTGCTTCTGTTTTTATGATGCAATTGCCAATTCTTAGGTTTCTTGTTAGTTCTTTATAGCACATGAACTTGGCATTGAGGTGGAATGGTCTACTTAAAACACAAGGCTGGCAGAGGAGTATAGTTCAGTTCAAAGATTGGTTGACATATGCAAGAAAAATTTCCATGTTGAGGAAGGGAGGGAGAGCTAATCACTTAAGAACATTACATGGATGGCCTTATATAAATAGGAAAGCAACTGTTTTTTCTTATCATGCATTTTCAAGTTATATATCATGCTTTCACCAGTGAGAAAAAATTGAGGCTTCTGATTATTCTACAAATTCTCAGCTAAACGAATCTTGTTGTAAGAACCTATTTTAATGTGATTGGAGGAACAATCTTCCATCAGGATCTTTTGTGGCCTACTTTGTCAAAGATCAATTATAATCAGTTGGAAGTCATTCTAGATATTTGCAGGAGAGAAATTTTACTAGTAACACCTTTTAGGCTTTTAATCTGATGTAAAGCCATTAGCTCCAATTTCTTATATGATATTCTGACTTGAAAGACTATTTTATGGTCTAAAACGCTGATTTCATCTTAAAACTAGTGACCCTCAGAACTTGAAATATTATTACTGACTTGTAATTTTCATGTTACTAAATGGAACTAGGAATTACAATTTTATTAACAAACATGAATTTAGAAACACATTTTGAATCTTTTTCAGGAATTACAAATGATTCTAGAGACCCATCTGTTGACACTTTTCGATCTACTACCTTGCCCATGTTGAAGCAATTTGGGGTTCCATCTGAAGGATTGGGGCTGAAGATAGAAAGGCGTGGAGCTCCTCCTCGTGGTGGTGGAGAAGTCGTTTTATCAGTACCAATTGTTCAAAGTCTAACGGTGGGATTCTTAAAATGTTATAGTTCAGTTTATCTGTTGTTATTTTTATTTTCTTATGTGTTTGCTCAACAGGCAGTTACTTGGATCGATGAGGGAATGGTAAAAAGAATTAGAGGGGTCACTTTCTCTACCAAAGTGTCTTCTCAGTTTGAAAATACCATGATTCATGCTGCCCGTGGAATTTTTAACCGTTTGCTCCCTGATGTTCACATCTTTACTGACCATAAAGCTGGCCCAGAGGCTGGAAAGTATGCTCTCTGTCAGAAATATCCTTTTGTTCATCAGTTTTTGTTTTGTTTTGTTCCTCTTTCTTTTCCTCATGCTTTTGGAAATAAATTTTGGTCAAATGTATCAGTGAAATGTAAGCTTTTAGCATTTTAAGATTAGTACTTACATAAATCATTATACCATGGCAGTTCACCCGGTTATGGAATTTCATTAGTTGCCGAAACTACTTCTGGTTGCTTCATTTCTGTCGATACAGCAGTTTCATATGCACATGATACGAGTGAAATGGATGATGAAAAGAAAGAACTGACGCCCCCAGAGGATGTCGGCGAGCAAATTGCCTCTCTTCTTCTTGAAGAAATTGGGCAAGGGGGAGTAGTGGATTCAACGCATCAGGTTTGTGTTATTTCGTCTCTCTTTTCCCTTTTTTTTTTTTGTATGCTTGATGAAATTTGTTCAGCACTGTATCTTTCATTGCTAAATCCTGAATTCCCTTGCTGATGCTAGTCAAATTCTACCAACTTTGTATATATTGTGTTTAGTTTTCTGGAACAAAAGGTGCATGTTTCCCCTGTTTATGAAGTACTAGTTATAGAAAAATTTCAGAAAACGAAGTATTTGGTTGTGATGTCTAATAGTTTAAAAATGATTGATGACAATACCCTTTCTATAAGACTTCAGTAATAACTTATATATATATATATAGACTGCTGGAAGGAATCAGGGACGGCTGATGCATATTCCCGATTAGAAGATATTAAAAAGTGATCTGGTTTTACAGTGAGATACTACATCATTATTGCAATATCTTTTATTGTTCTTATTGCTCTACTGTTTTGTTTGTAGGGTTTACTATTTCTTCTTTGTTCAATATGTCCTCAAGATGTTTCAAAAATTCGTGTTGGAAAGCTCTCACCTTATGGCATAGAAACTCTGAGACAAATCAGAGATTTTTTGGGGGTTAAGTTTGTTATTAATCCAGACCCATCAACTGGGACAGTGATGCTGAAATGCGTGGGATGTGGCTTGAAGAATCTTTCCAGAAAGGTTTCATGATGACACTTTGCAATGAGATAAGGATTCTTTGTTGGGAACTGTATGAGCTAAGGATTATGTTTTAGGTATGCCCGTTTTGTACATTAAGTGCCCACTTAGGGGGGGAGATGAAAGATACTCCTCCATGCAGTCTGTCAAATAGGAATTTTGGTATCATATTGCAGCTTATGCAGTCTCTCAACTTGTCACTGCAAACCGAGTATTGGGTTTGGGTCGGTTTCATTTGATCAGGTTGATTGGGTATGAATTGATTCTGAACAGACCTACTTATCAGAGGACACATGTTGAGGATATATAAATACTTTTCCCTAAAAGGAAACAAACAGAGAAAAAGCATGAAAGACTTGATAGTACCTGTTAATTGTAGCATTTGTTAGTTATTTTGGATGCCCCTTTATTGTTTTACTTATTATTTTTTGTCCAACTTTTCGAGGCTAATTGAGGCTATATGTATCTAGTGAAGTTGAAAAGCTTACTGGGTTGTTTATGGAGATGAAAGTTTAAGTTTTTGTGTATGATACATTTATTTATATTATTACATTGCTAAAAGCAATAAATTATCAGGTTATTAAGGAGATTTGTCATGACCACCAGTTCGCATGATATGCTCTGAGTTTATTCAAAAGTACACAAAATTCAGAGTGAGAAAAACATTTCATTCATAATTATGCACATCTATTCCATTACAAGATTTACTTGGTTATGAAATTCTCCAATAAGAAAAGAAATTGGCAAAGATGCTGCTGTCATTTAAAAATCCAAGATATGGATACTGCATACAACATAACTTCTAGTTAACTAGTCTACTCTTACTCTCCAGAGAAATGTTTGGCAGGCGGTGAACGAGTTTAGTGGAGCCTGGGATGAGTTGAGTTATTTGTTGAATGTGTCTTGTCGAATTGAGAAGCTGGTGGGTTGGAATAGGCCTTCGCCAGACTTCCTCAAGCTTAATACGGATGGTTCCAGGCAGGATGATGGTTTAATTGCAGCTGGTGGTGTCCTTCAGGATACCGACGGAAGGTGGATTGCTGGTTTTGTGCATAATATAGGAATTGGAAGCTCTTTCGATGCGGAGCTCTGGGGTATTGTTTTGGGGAATGTCTCACCTCAAAGCTTGGGTTTTGACCTTGTTGAGGTCGAGTCAGATAATAGTGAAGCTATTGCAAGCATCATTAAGGAAGAAGATCCCCGTTTTCCTTCTAAAAGCCTTGTTAAAGGTATTCATCAGTTGATTTCAATGTTTAGGAAAGTGAAGATTAAGCATGTTTATCAAGACAGAATAGAGTTGCAACGCTTTGGCTCAGCGGGCTCATAATTACCTCTTAGGAGTTTCTATGCTTACCAACCCTTCGGCAGAAGTATTACCCCTTCAGAGTTTCTATGCTTATCAACCCTCTTAAGCTCCGGCAGAAGTAGCGCAGTTGATTCAAGATGATTGTGTTGGAGCTGCTTTCCCCAGGATCATCCTTGTTAGGTGTTTTTGTTTTGTGTTCTTGTTTCACCCAAAAAAAAAAAAAAAAACCATCAGATATAAATTGCAATGAATTGGGACAGAACAGCTGTTGAATTAGTTGACGAAGATATATCGATTGGCTATGTCAAGAAAACTTCATATTGCAAACGCAATACTTTTCTACAGCCCATAATATGAAACCCTAAAGTATTCATAAGAGGAGATAAAGAGGCTGGAGGATGTGAAGTCATAAAACTATAGCAGGATGGTTAGTCACAGCAAAGTAGAAACATGTTTTGGGTTACCTATGGATTATAACTATTACTTTGCTGATATGTTTGCTTGGTTGAATAACAACAAACTTATCATTGTACTGAATAGTAATTCCATGAAAGAAAATAATCATTCCTGGACTACCAATCATGAAACCAGCAGAACACAATCTGTATAGTATCCACCGATATAACTGCAAACCTATTCCAAATCATATGACACTTGTGATAAAATTGCCAACCACAAAACTTCTTATCCGTATCAGTCCAACTAAAAAACTTTAGTTGCATGTTATTATAAATTATAATAGCAAAATTTGTTCCAAAGAAACATCCAATTCCCATAGTGTGAACTCTGAGGACAAGAAGAAGAATAAAATAGAAGCTAATAACATTCAATCCCTCTCAGTGAACCAAGAATGGATCATCAGTTTAGATCAAGTCTAACCAAACTCAGATTTCCTCTGATCCTCAGTACAATCAGAGTCTACTTCTTAGTTTTACTCTTCTTTTTTGTAGCCGCACTACTTGTTCTCAGATGTCTTCGCTTCCGTGTATAAGCAAATTCTCCAAACTTATGGCCCACCTTAGTTTCAGTGATCTTACAACGAACAAAGGTTTTTCCATTGTAAATTCGGACAGTCTGTCCAACAAACTCTGGTAAAATAACAGATCTCCGTGACCATATTTTCTTGTTAGCAAGGAGTTCAGGTTTCTTCTTGATTTTTAACAGAAACGCATCGACAAAAGGAAGTCTTGTTGCCACATTCTTCCTCACCTGCAATTAGTTGTACGTTTAAAAAGCAACTTTAACAGAATGTCTTCCGAATAGGAGGATACGAAAGAAAACAACCTGAATCATTCAAGAAATAAGGAAATTACTTGAAAATAGATGTCCTAAGATAAGGAAACTTACTGTAGTTTCCCCTTCGTTAGAAATTGTTGAAGATGTGGAAGGTGATGCAGGCCTTGGAGAACTATCTGAAGAAAACGGCCTGCTCAACATAGAAATAGCGGAACTCAATTGGCAAAATGCTACGCCATCCCATTAGAAGAGAAAAGTATTGATGGAATACGATAGGATGGACGAAATTTGGTAAGACAAGCAACTTCATTATATTGAATAGTATAGGTCCTTGTGTTAATCTTTCCATATCATGTAATATGCATTACACCTCTTTTCCCACTTTCTATTCCTTCATATCTCTCTAACAACTATGACTGCCAACAATAATAGAAAAACAAAATGTTCTAGACATAGGCTTTTTCATTGAAAGGGTGCTTTATTGTGTCTGTATCATGGAAAAAGAAATGGTAAGATAACTCTGACCTTGTGGGCTCTAAACCAACTCGAAAGCCTGCAACAAATGAAATTCAAAGGATGGCACAGAAATAAGGAAGGGTGTTAGCTAATGCCTAAACAAGCCTTCATCAAGCAGGTAAATCCACAAAACATCATCGGCAGTATAATTACCTAGACAACCATGGGAATGTACATTTCCCAAGCTACTTGATCCTCTTCCAAAAAGCAATGTCTAAACAAGTGTGCAACCAAAACTAATGAGGATTTCATAGCATTAATGTGTAAGCTACAGTTTCAAAAATAAGAAATTATATAGGAAAAGATAAATGAAGCTTCTCGAATTAACAATTGCCAAAAGATAAGTAAATATATCAAAAATATAAGAGAAATAGCAATTACCTCTTTCAGATTGATAGAGTAAGGTCGTGATAATGGGGCCAATTTAGATCGAGTGTAAACCAATGACTGCTCCAAACCCTGTTTCGGATCAAAGCAAATGCAATTAAGCCAGAGTTCAATAAAGCCATGACTAAAGAAAAATACACAAAAAAGAGAAAGTTCTCCGCAACTGACCAAAAACACTGGGGGGCTCCCGGAGAGAACTTTTCGCCTTACACTTGCCCACATCGTTTCTCAATGGGTTAAGAAAAATCCTGAACATGAAAATAATTAAAAAGATGAAGTGAGGTCGATTCAATTTAGAATCGAAATGAAACTGAAACGATTAGGGTTTCAAGGAAGAAGTATAATGAGAGACTGAGAGGAGTGGATTAGCAGAAGAAGGAGATGGAGAGAAAGGGGCGACACAGCAGGAATGAAAAAGTTTAGGGGTTTTAATCAAGGTTATGAAAACCGGACCGGACCGGCCGGTTCGACCGGTTTTCCCGCGAACCGGCCATGGGTCCGGGCGGTTTAATTGAAATCAACGGTTTATTAGAAAACCAGAATTGACCGGTTCGAACAGCGGAAAACCGGTCAAAAACCGGTTTTTTTGACCAATGCTAAATAAATTTCAGAAAATGTCATATGTGGGATTTGAACTCACAACCTCTCAAGATGAATCCAGTGCCTTAAACCACTTAGCCACCCTGAGTTTATTAATAGGTTTTACTGAAATTTGTAATATATCAATTAAATAAAAAGGTATCATAAAGAAAACATTTTCATGAAATTATTTACTTATATCACGAAAGAATAAAGTCAAAATGATAATTTTCATCCTTAATCTTGAAAAACGTACATCAATTGAATTTGAATTTATGATTTTGCATCGTACAATGAAACTGAAGTGACTACATTAGTTCATTATATTTTATTGAATCATACCATTTTATTAGTTAATTTTTTATTCCAAATCCAGTGCACTGCTTGCTTCATTTAGTAGTAGTACTTTTGATTTCTTTAGTATTTCTTTGCTATTGCTAGTCTCTGTTTTTGCCCTTACTTTTACTAGTTTATTTTTATTATTTAAGGCTTGTATTTGCTTAAGTTTTAAGATATTTTATGACGTTATTTTTAATATTAAATATTTGAAACTTGTGTTTGATGAATTTATAAGTTTATTTATTATTTAAATAATATTTTTTCTAAAAAAATCAATAATCCGGTATAACCACCGGTAAAATCCGGTTGAACCGGTTGAACCACGTACCAGTAGCTTCATCGGTTTGATATCCGGTACGGTTATGATAACATTGGTTTTAATTGAAATGGCTCCGCTGTTGCAGTCCTCAAATTCTTTGTAAATGTAACTTCTTATTCTTTAAAAACAAAAAATGTAAATGACTAAATGTAACAACTGATAATCTACACTGTACATAAATGGACCTAAATTAACAACCTAGTTCCATAGACTGGATCCTCCTATTCCGGGGCGAGCATCCTTTGTTTGATTATTTGCTGAATCTTAAGAAGTTACACCTTTGGACATTTTTCGTTACATGGTAAAATTTTAAGCATTTAATTTTTGGATTCTTTGCGAATTATGATAGGCATTGAAAGTTGTTTCGGAAAAGAAAGCATTTAACTTCACACACATTGAATTGAAATTCTCCCAAACTCAATATCATCAGTGCAAATTACCAAGCGGATCCACATACTGAAACACAAATAACTCAATTCCTACTCTAGACCTTTCTGTTCCCAAACGTTAATTATACAAATAGAATAACTTAAGATGACAAGATATTAGAGAACCAACAAAATGCAGTAATTATAACAGAACCCAAAATTTCAAGTATATCAAACAAAGGAATCTTTAGTTTGAGGTTTAAATTAGGAAGAGGGGAAGAGGTACTTTTGTTTGCTTCCGTAGGCTTAATTCTCTTCTTATCACAAGCAAGAGTATATATTATCAGGATTCAAATTAAAAATGCGACTTTCATGTATCAACTGATGTAAATCATTCTCAATCTGAAATCTATAGTAGCAAAGAATGAGACCTGATCAAAACGAAAAGAACCACCGACCACGGAAGACGGCTTGGGAAGGAAGAGCGCCGACCACCGACCACGGCACGGCGGAGGAGTAACAACACAACTGCAGTTGGTTAAGTGAAAAATAAACAGAGCAGCAGCGGGAGGAGATCAGCGACGGTAAGAGGAGGCTGGGTGGAGGTTTCCGGCGGCGGCGATAGGATGGAGAAGAGAGGGGAGGCGGAAAGAGCGGGGAGAGTAGAGAGACGGACAAAGTTTAGGGAGGGAATTATTAGATTTTAGGTTTTTTATGTTTTGTGTATATTATAATATTAAAATTTTACGGAAATTTAATATTAAAAATATAATATCTATGCTATATATAAATACAATATAAATAATATTATTAATTCTCTACCAATCACAGTTTCAAGATGGGAATGAGATTTACCCTCCTAAAATATCCGCTACCCGAACCCATTTGAATATTACGGTTAATATACAAAATATTATAAATATTTCGTAGGTTGATAATGGAATTTGAATCCATTGTCTCTCGATTAAAGTGTTAACCATTGCGACAATTTTAATATCTTGATAATTTATGCATGCAATTTATAATATCCATCCATTCTCATCCCTACACTGGAGTGATAGATATAGTGTTAGCCAAATTTTTGTTAAAAATATAAAACAGTGCAACATTCCAAAATTTGGATTTAAAATTAATCAAAGAGAAAGAAAAAATTAGCAACCTAGGAGTTAAATAGTGATCATGTTTGAAAATAAGATTTTGGTCAAAATCGCTTTTGACATTGATTTGTAAAAATGGTGAGTTAAATTATCAATCAAATCAGTTAACAATATTACATATCGTCTTTATATATATATATATACTATTATTAATAAATGGAGGGTAGTTAAATTGTCAACAAATAATTCATATAATTTATATTTGTACCAACTCAACACGGTCGGTAAGTATTAATTAGTAACATATGTAAAAAAAAATAATAATAATAATTAGTAACATAATTGTACTAACTACGTTTCAAATCAGTGTTCGAAAATTGTTGAACAAAGATGTTAGGGGAACTCATTCATTTCTTTGGAATATTAACTAAAACAAGTTCTCTAATTAAAACAAATTCTCCTTTTAACTGTATTATAGAATCAATCAAGAATAATAGATTATTGAAATGATAGATCAGGAGACCTAAAGCGGATAACCTATAAATTATTTGTGGATCTTCTTTTGAACGATCACGTTCTTATTTAATTTTTTTCCTTTTTCTTTTTTCCTTTTGAATGAATAGATAAAAAAGAGGAAGAGTTTGATTAATTTATGTCAGAAAATCTTAAAAGAAGTTAAGATGCTCCTTGAGCACAAATGTCCCGTGAGAAAGTAGAGTTTTGCACTAAGCATATACTAAAAATTTGCAAGAGCTAAAAGATCTTGAACTGGTCACAAATCAAATCGGTCATGGAATCATTGGGTTCGTTTTCAAGGACATTGAAGATAACATAAGAATATTTGTTGGTTCATATGTTTTATATTGTAGTTCTCATTGAAGTACATATTTGAAATGAATTTAGATGCAAAGAGAAACATGAAAGGAATGCATCAAGAGTCGTTGATGGCTTCCAAAGTTATTTCGATTTAACAAGTTTTAATGTGTTAATTTCATTTACTTAATTACCACTCTTTCATTTGTTTTTTCTTTTTTTTAATCTATGGCTTGCCAAGGCGTTTCATACTAATTGTGAACAGATGTTCTTAGTTTTGGAAGTTTAAGAATTTTTTTAATCAATTTCTAGGTAGAATGCCATTGTTTTGACCTAATATATTTAGGCAGAAATGAATGCTTAAAATGCTATGTTTTTGTGCTTTTAAGTCTTTTATAGCAGTATTTATGAAAGTAGAATTTAATACATGTAACTCTTTTTCCAATAAGTTTGGCTGCCCTTTTGAAAATGGTCAATTACCTTCAATATTGCACCTAATTTGTAAATCTATGCTGCAATCTACTTGAAGAAAATGAAGCAACAAATTGAATTGGCTCATTAGAGTCTTATGAGTCATGACTATGGTGCGGTTGTCTCCCACATTATTCTCTACTTACAACATTGAATGTGTCATTGGTTTGAATGATAGTATAACAGACCAAACTCTTGAAATTCTTAGTTTTATGAAGGGTTTGAACCATACAATTATTTGAGAGTATACTTTTTACGATTTCCACGAAATCCTATAATTTTGTATGGGAATTTCGCTTTGAATCTACAAACCTATATAGGAGAATTAGCAAGTCGTGATTTCTAATCATAACTCTTCATCTACCCTTTGAAATATTTCATTATGTGCCAGATGTGTTCCAAAAACATCTCTCGGAACATGATGTCTTTTACATCAGATATGCATGTTATAGAGTATTATATTGGGGATGTTGAGGAGAATATCTATCTATCTATCTATCTATATATATATATATATATATATATATATATATATATATATAATTTATACTATAAAACACATGAACCAACCAATATTCCCTGGCTATCTTCAACGTCTTTGAAGACATCCTCATTATCGCCACGACCAATCCTATTTATGATCAGTTCAAGATTTTCTACCTCTTGGCAAATTTTAAGAATGTGCTCAGTATGATACCACTTTCTCATGAAAAAAACATGCTTATGGAGCATCTTAACCACCTCCGAGGTTTTCTTGCATAGATCAATCAAATGCTCCCTCTGGTTTATATAATCATTTCAAAAAAAAAAAAAAAAAAAAAAAAAAAAGGACAGTAGTAATAATTGAATAAAAATGTGATCGATCAAGAGAAGATCCACCAATAATTGATAGCTCCCCATTTGTCTCTTGATGTATCGTTAAGCTAATCTATTATTACTTATTAAATCAATAAAAGAGTTAAAGGATAATTTGATTTAGTTAAAAATAGAGAGTGGAATGATACATCAAGAGACAGATTACAGATATAGGAATGACCTCTCAATTATTGAAAATAATTTGTAGGACTAATTTAGTTAACAATGAGTTCGAGTATTAATTTGGACGTTTTAATTTGTCATTTGGGGTTAAGTTAGCCAAAGGACATGTGTCAATACATGATTAATGGCTTTTTGAAATGTCATTTATCATGCTAATTGTAAACGCCGGAATTTTCCGTGAAAAAAAAAATCGCGCGTGTCACACGACTGTAAAATACAATCATGTAACTGTAATTAAATTACAGTCGTACGACTGTAACGTCGGAGCAGGTGCAGAAACCCATACCTCTGCAGCAAAAAAAAAGAGAAGAAAAAGAGAGAGCATTAAATGCTCGGGGATGGGCAGCAAGAAAGCAGCAATAAGAAGGGGAAAAAGAAAAGGAAGAGGGACTTTTTGACAATTGATTTCTGGTCTTAGGAAAAGAGTTTTAGAGAGAGGTTTGGGAGAAAAAGGGAAGAAAAGAAAAACACACAACTTCAAGCATTCTTTTTCTCCTCTTTTTCTCCTCTTTTTCTTGTTAAATCTTAAGGTTTGGATTAAAAATCTATTAGAAATCAATAGGTTAATAATATGACTCTTTAAACAAATTAAATTTCGAACTAAAAACCCTAAGATTCCCAAACATTTTGTAGATTTTGGGCCAAACTTCTCAACCTCAACTAAAGGAGGAAAAAAACAAATTTAAGTGGATTGGTGTGACGCCAGGGGTCATTCCTACGGTGATTAGCGCCTAAGAAATAAGCACACCTCATCCTCTCTTTTTCTCATACTTTCTGGGTGATTGGATGTGATTTGGTGTATTTTATTTCAATTTTCTCATTTTCTGTTTCTGGAAATCAAGAACAGCCGTACGACTGTTCTTGAGTTGAAGAACAGCCGTACAATTGTAGATACAGTCGTACGAGTGTTCTTGATTTCCATTAACTTCTTAGTTTTATTTTGAATAATTTTGGCGAAATTCTAAAGTTGGATTGATTTACAGTCGCACGACTGTAATGCTCGTACAAGAGCAGAATTTCCAGAATAATCCCTAAAAATTTCTAAAAATCCAGAAAATCACAAAAAATGAATTTTGTTATGTGCATTCACTACCTTAGATTTAATTTTTAGTGTAATTGCATTTAGAATAATACCACGACGGAGACCGAATTCTCCTGAAAACCGACCCACCTCACATGCTAAAATTAAATCAAACCGGCAAATAAATTGTTTTCAAAATGATTTTCTCACAAAACCAAAAATACAGGAACGTTTCAAAATGTTTTCCATGTCTAATCGGGCCGGCTAGCCGAGCCGACCTGGTTATCCCCTTAATTGCATGATCCCGAATTCTTAAAATTCCATTCTGTCCTATTTGAGTCCTATTTGTGGCATGCCGTATATTGTGCTAATCCTCTGTTTTGCAGCTTTTTATTTTTATTTTTGATATATTTAATAGATTTATCCGTGTATCCTAGGTGATTGTATTTTTAGTTAAATCGTGTATTTTAGGCGATTGTAAAAGTGAGGATGAGAGTTTTTATTTTTGTTCAATTGGGTTGTAAGCCATTTAATAACTTACTGCTTTACTTTTATTTTTATTTTGTATTATATGTGTATGTGCGCTGTATGAATTATTTTAATAAAATTGACTTTAGAATTATGAAATACCCTCAAGAACATTGGCCATAATTATTTTAATTAGACACGAAATTGGGGACTTGTCCGAATCTAGATCTCTGGATAATGTGGCGACCGTTCGTCCGGTTCAGCTACACTGAAATTTCCCGATTGAGCTGAACCGGGTGGCGACTCCTACACTTTTTATCGAGACTTAGGTCTCGGTTCTTTTACGAAATAATCTAATTTTCTAAAAATGAATTTCTATTCTAAAAACCCCACGCGAGGGAGGGGTCCACCCGAAATCCAGGTGCCCCTTCCGAAAGGGAGTCCGCGTTCCGTCGAAGACATCGTCCGCTCACAGTGGCGACTCTGCTGGGGATTTCTTACAAGAAGTTTTCTTAAAAACTTAAAAGAATTTGACAAGCCCTGAAAAGTGTCTCATTAAAATAAGGTGGATGATTTTTTATTGGCATTTTATTTTGCATTTTTAGTTAGACATGCTTTGCATTAGGTTAAGTATCCCGTTTTACCCCGGTGAATTGTTGAAGTATCACCTAAGTTCTTCTTGGTCTTGGGGGCACGGATACGAAACACCACCCATAGCCTCGTACGAACCCCTTCGTTCGGACCCTTGAGTGGGGAGAAGTGAGGAGTATATTTTGCTATGAGAGCCTTGATGTTATCCTGACTTGGATCGAACTCATATAGGCAGCCTTAGTTGGATTCCCTTAGGATACCAAAATAATCCTGTGAATAAAATAAAATCGCGCCTTCATCATCCCCCGTTGATGATCGAAGAGAACCCCACCTAGGACTCGGTTAGAATTTTCGAGACCGACCACGCTTGGAGGAATAAGGTTGGAAGAATTCGCTTCGTGTGCTACGTGTTACACGCTTCTTGATATTTCACGATATACCATAATTAACATTTCTCATGCATATGACAAACTATACATGAAACATTTGTGTGATAATTAACCCACATTTTTATGTAGCCACTTGCATTTTATTTTAGTGTGTAAAAACATTAAATCATCCGCTTGCCATTCATACTAACCATTTCTTTTTCAGCCATAACATTACATTCGTATGTTAACATATTCACAAGAATACACGATATCATTATATGTGTCATGCGTTCTAACCACGTTTTTGTTCAGCCATTTGCATTTTGTGTGACATAAGCATTCATATCATTTCATTTAAATTAGGGACATTCCAAGGACGCCCATCATAATCATTTCATAACATATCGAGGGTCCCAACATACCCGTGTTCTGCCAATGCACCGGATTACATTCCGCCATTCCACCAAATCATCTTATTCAATAGAAACTACAATGATCCTGGGTCTATTTTCGTGTGACTGTTTACACGAGGCATTTCATGACATCATGCTCATCTATTATAAATAGCATATAACACTGTGGTCCACATCGGATTACTTCATGACATCATTACATTATTTAAGGTGCTCCCCGAGTGCTGGATTAGTATGCATGTAGGGGCATTTCATAACATCCTAAATCATGAAAGGGGTTCCCCGAACGCCGAGCCTCTGTCCGTGTTCCCCATTACACGTGACTTTCTTACAACATCATATCATATGCCTCAAAAGCATCAGAACTCTATCCATGGGGCTACCCCATGTGACCATTTCATGTCATACCATAGACCTACAAAGCATCGAAACTTTGCCCGTGTGTCGGCACACACGCGACTATTCCACGAATTCACTTGGTGCCCCAAAGGCGCCGAACCTCTGTCCGTGTGGTGGTCCACACATAGAATTGGGTGTTCTTGGGATGTCCCGAAAAGAAAAAAAAAGAATAAAAAAGAGCCCATTCATGCCATCATTTCACCCATAACTTCACTCCATTCATTCATTATAAGCACTTTCAATGCCTCATTCTTCATGTCACCATGCCATTCATGCATGACCCTAAACGTTTCCCGTATGATCCCCAGCAGAATAAGCTGGAGCGACCTTGGACGAGATCTCAGGCTTCGAGGGCAGTTAGGGAACAAAGAGCAGTTGAAAGGAAAAGTGATTCAGAATCTAGGGAAGAAGTGGAAATGACTAATCCTTCATCGAGCCTTGCTGATGCCTTAAAGGATTTCCTAAGGTCACAGGATTTTCGTGACATGCTAAAAGAGGAGATGCGAGCGGTAGTAAGAGAAGCAGGAGAAGTTGGTGGCAGTGGAGCCAGAAAAGAGAAGGAGGCCGAATCATCCCAACAGGGTGGTGATACCTTGGCTAGTCTGGAAAAGCTGCAAGAGATAGAGGCAACCATGGAAAGAAAGATGAAGGCGAAATGCTCAGAATTGGAGGAGGCGGTGACTCAGTTGAAGAAAGGGGCCAGTATCAGTGCAGAGTCTAAGAAGGGAGTTAACATTGATGCCATGATCAGCAGGGGCATCGAGACTTTTCCTATTGGCTTCCAAATGCCAAGAGTACCTTCTTACAAGGGAATGGGTTCACCAGAGGCCCATGTAAATCTCTACGCTCCTGTCATGCTGACTGCGGGTGCCACTAAGCAACAGGTGATTAATCTCTTCCCGATTACCTTGGAGGGAGGAGCATTGGGGTGGTATAACTCTTTATCAGAGGAAGAGCAGTTAGATTTGGAGGTTCTGTCAGCAGCCTATATTAAGTATTACAGCTTCAACACCAAGATTCAGGTGAAGTTGTATGACTTGGAGTGGATCAAGCAGAAACCCAACGAGCCTTTTGATGAGTATTACCAGTGGTGGATGACTAAGATGATCCTTCTGAAGAACCACCCAGATGAAGATGAACTGATACAGAAGCTGATTGATGGCAGTAAGGACATCTTCAAAGACAATATGAAATTTCATCCATTCAATGAGCTTAGTGAAGTCTACAGTATGGCGATGAAAATCAAGCAGGACGAAAAAGAGAAGGCACCAAGCCATAAGGGCAGAAGAAGTTCAGGTTACAGTTCTGGGTATAGATCAACGACTGCAGCCAGATCTAGTGGCGGTTCTAGCTTAAGTTCTGGTGGAAAAGGAGGGCAGACTTCAGAAGTAAAACAGGTTGAAGTTGCTATAATGACCTAGCAACAAGGCAATCAAAGTAGGAATCCAGGAGGTTAGGGCATATCGCCTTGGACTCTTCCATTAGTGAAGATATTTGCTAAGTGGAGAAATGGTGGGTTGCTAAAGTCTTTAAGGCCCTTTGAAAAACCTTCTGAGGCAGATAAAGATAATTTGTGCACGTATCATGTTGTTACTGGCCACAGGACCAACAATTGTTACAAGCTGAGGGACACCATTCAAAAGCTGATAGATGAAGGGAAACTGCAAGAACCAACTAAGCCCAGCACGAAGACCAACCCGCTACCAACATTTAAGAAGCGGGTCAACATGGTACGTTCAGGACTGCCGGCTAATTTTATCTTTGCCCAGGTCCTTCAAGCAAACCCCGCAATTCAGGCTGTGGCAATAGGAGAGGCTGAAGTAGAGTCAGAATGCGAGAAAAAGGTAGAGCAGAAGGAAATCAAGCCAATAAGCTTGAATGATCTTGATTCAGAGGACGAGTATGAAGATTTTGGCGGAGAGGAGACAGTTAAGCTCCCAGCCATTGAGAAACTGAAGGTTCAGGAGGTACAACATATGACCCGAAGTGGTAAGGTGTACCAACCGACGGATCAAGTGAAGGACAAAGCCCGGATGACTGGGTCGGGTAGTACATCAGCACCGGAGGGAGTTAAGAAAGAAGACTTGGTCATTTCCTAGTTAAAGAAGACTCCTGCACAAGCTAGCCTGTCGCATCTGCTTTTGACCTCTAAAGAACATAGAGCTGCTTTAGTGAAGAAACTGTCAGAGATTGAAGTCTCTTCTATTGCATCTCTAGAGGCCATGTGCTGTCTGATGGACAAGGTCCATTCTAGGACTCCTGACATTATCTTTTCTGAGAAAGATCTTCCCGATGAAGGAAAGGCTCACAACAAGGCCCTTTACATTAGGGCCTATGTAATGGATAAGGTGATGCCATGTGTTATGGTGGATGATGGCTCGGCGCTGAATATATGTCCACTGAAAATGCTGCCATTTCTGGGTCTGAATGAAGATGTGCTGAAGAAATCCTCAATAGTAATCCGGGCGTACGACGATTCTAGGAGAACAGTAATAGGAACTTTTGAAACTGAAGTAGAGGTTGGACAAGTCAAGTCCATGGCGTTTTTACTATGATAGATATTCTGATCACCTTTTCCCTATTGTTAGGAAGGCCATGGTTCCATCCTCTAGGAGGTGTCCCTTCCACCTTACACCAGAAAATCAAGTTCTCAATGAATGATGAGATAGTGACTGTTGAGGCAGACGCCCAGTCAATGATTGCTACTGTGAGCTAAGGAGTTGTCCCTTTTGGCAGGTTCCAAGTTGCAGTGATCGGGGAAGAGGAAGCTACAGATGCTCCCATGGTGATCTATGACAATTATATGCCGAAATGGCTGTCCCGCTACTTATACAAACAGAATTTTGTCCCTGGCATGGGACTTGGAATCAATCTGCAAGGAGTACCTGAGTTTAATATCGACTCAGGGAAGCCAAAACAGTTTGGCCTTGGCTATACAGAGGAGACGTCTGATTAGAAAAACCCGAAAAGGGGTAAGAACGGCAAACTCATAATGAAACCGTTCCTAAAAGCAGGTGAAGAGCTTTATAATGGCCAAGCTGAACCAGTAAGGGTCAGAAATGTTGAATATCCTGGCTTTGAAATCTTTGTTGATGTTGTTGACTTCGAGAAGATCCAAGAGGAACCAGTGGCCCCCATGGTGATAAAAGAAGCAGCTGCTAAGTTTGATTTTCTGCAATGTGAGGCGTCTGAAGTAATAGCAGAAGCAGTGGAGGTGGCCGAAGAGAAAAATGAAGAGAAAGCCTGTGATCAAACTACAGAAGTAATTTCAAGTGCAGTGACTACTACCTTAAGCAAGGCATTCAGGAAATCCAAGGAAGGGTTCGGCGAGGAGCTGATGGCCAAGATGAACCTGGACTCTGTGGTTGCTGAGATAGCCAAGATTATGGAAAAGGCTAAGGCGCAAGTGGTTGAAAAAGAAGCTAGAGCAGCTGTGATCCCGGGTAGTGCTCTGAAGATGAAAATGGAAGCTGAAGAAGTACAAGGCCCTCCGCCTGTGGAGGATGGAAATGATTTTGTTGTATCTGTTTCTTCCATTTTCAATATCAATGATGTACTTTATGACAAGTTTAATGCAATGAAATCTCAGTTTGCTTACTTGTGTGATGTCTATCCTGATAATTCTGTGCATTTATTTAAATCACCATCAAGCATATTTAGCATACATGAAACTGCATTGCATGAAATCAACATAAGTACAGATGAAAATCCAAAAATGGTATTCATTTCACGCCAGCTAAAACCCGTGGAAGAGAGAGAATTAATAAGAATACTATAAAAACATATTAAAGCTTTCGCTTAGTCATACGAAGACATGCCGGGTGTAGACACAGAGATAGCAGTACACAAGATCCCAACCGATCCCAAGTTCAGGCCAGTAAAGCAGAAGCTGAGAAGATTGAGGCCAGAATGGGCTACACTGGTAAAAGAGGAAGTGGCTAAGCAAATAGACGCCAAATTTCTTGAAGTGGTAGAATACACTGAATGGATAGCTAATATTGTCCCAGTACCTAAAAAGGATGGAAGGGTCGGAGTATGTGTTGACTACCGGGACCTGAATAAGGCATGCCCAAAAGATAACTTCCCATTGCCTCATATTGATGTCCTGGTTGATAGTGCAACAAAAGCAGTAATGTATTCCTTCATGGATGGCTTTTTAGATTACAACTAGATTTTGATGGATGTGATAGATAAAGTGAAGACATCGTTTGTCACAGAGTGAGGTACTTTCTGCTACAGAGTAATGCCCTTTGGATTAAAGAACGCTGGAGCCACTTACCAGAGGGCTGTTACAACTCTATTACATGATATGATCCATAAAGAATTCGAAGTGTATGTCGATGATATGCTAGTTAAATCAATGACCCGGGAGGAACATCCTGTTATCCTGGATAGATTTCTTACTCGCATCGGAGAGTATAACTTGTAGCTTAACCCCAAGAAGTGTATATTCGGAGTCACATCAGGAAAACTATTAGGTCATATAGTCAGCCAAAGGGGAATAGTAATGGATCCAGACAAAATCAAAGCCATTCAAGATATGCCAGCTCTAAAAACAGAAAAAGAAGTCCGGTCCTTCCTGGGTTCCTTACAGTATGTCAACCGTTTCATAGCACGATTGACTTCCACTTGTGAGACAATTTTTAGGTTATTGAAGAAAGACCAGCTGATTGTGTGGGATGACAGATGTCAGCTAGCATTCGAGAAAATCAAGACTTATCTAGTAAATCCACCAGTCCTGAGTCCACCAATTCCAGGGAAGCCTCTGATTTTGTACTTGGCAATTGAAGAATCCTCTATAGGGGCAATGCTGGCACAAGAACAAGACGGGAGGAAAGAGTACCCTACTACTACCTCAGCAAGAAGCTGTTAGAGTATGAAACCAAATACACACTGCTGGAGAAGACATGTGTGGCAATGATTTGGCTGACTAAGAAGCTGCGCCATTACTTCCAGTCCTACAAAATACAAGCCGTGGCTAAGGTGGACCCAATGAAGTATCTTTATGAAGCACCAGTGTTAGTTGGGAAGTTATCCAAGTGGCTATTACTCTTATCCGAGTTCGACATCGAGTACATCACTAAGAAAACCATCAAAGGGCGAGCTGTAGCAGAATTTCTAGCGAATCAGCCACTGGAATCGGATTACACGGAAAATTTAGAATTTCCAGATGAACAGTTAGCTATGGTTAAAGTAAAAAGATGGGTTATATGCTTCGATGGTGTCGTGAACAGAAAAGATACTAGAATCGGGGTGCTAATAGCAACGCCGGATGGTGAAATCATTCCTTTATCAAAAAGACTGATTTTTCCCATAACCAATAACGGGGCAGAGTATGAAGCATGCCTGTTTGGGATGGAAGCTCTTTTGGCACTAGGGGCAAATGATGTCTTGATTGTTGGAGATTCACTTCTGGTTATTAGGAAAGCTCAGGGCGAATGGGAGCTGAAAGAAGAAGCTTTACGGCCCTACTTGGAGCTGCTACAGTTCAGAAAGGAGTTATTTGGCCAGTATGAATTCAGGCATGTTCCCAGGGATGAAAACAAAATGGCTGATGCACTAGCAACTCTATCCTCTATGTGGGAAAATCCAGAAGAAACTCAGGTCCAGCCACTGGTTATAGCAACTTCTAGACAACCTTGCTTTGAAATGCACGGAGTAATGGAGTTGACAGCTGAACAAAAGCCATGGTTCTTCGATATCTACCAGTATGCAAAGGAAGGAAAATACCCAGAGGGAGCTAGTGTTGTTGATAAGGTGTCATTAAGAAAGCTAGCCAGTCAGTTCAGAATCTTTAAAGGTAAACTATACAAAAGAAAAGTAAATGGAGTTCTCCTAAGATGTCTGACAGAGTAGGAAGCAGAAGAAGTGATGCAGCAGGTACATGCAGGTTCCTGTGGGCCGCATATGAATGGACTAGCTATGGCCAGGAAGATAATGAGACAAGGGTACTTCTGGATGACTATGCAGGCAGATTGTATAAGAAAAGTGAAGAGATGTCACAAGTGTCAGATATATGCAGACATCAGTCATCTTCCACCACTTGAATTACAGAACCTGGCGACCCCTTGGCCGTTTTCAGCATGGGGGATTAGATATAATTGGTGAAATTCATCCAGCTATGTCTAATGGGCACAGATTCATAGTCGTGGCAGTTGATTACTTTTCCAAATGGGTGGAGGCAGAATCCTTTGCTAATGTAATAGCTAAGCAAATGGTCAAGTTCATCCAGAAGAACATCTTTACCTTATACGGGATTCCTCACCACATAGTGACTGATAACGGAGTGCAGTTTCAAGGGGCAACAGCTGAGCTGCTTACAGAACATGGCATTGAGCATCATAAGTCTTCTCCATACAGACCCCAAACTAACGGTGCAGTAGAAGCAGCTAATAAGGTGATAAAGAAGATCTTATCGAAAATGGTAACCACTTACAGAGATTGGGCAGATAAGCTACCATATGCTCTTTGGGGTTACAGAACTAGTGGCCAAACACCAACAGGAGAAACTCCTTATGCCTTAGTATATGGGATGGAGGTAGTGTTGCCAATAGAAATAGAGCTCAAGTCACTTAGAGTTGCCCTAGAAGCTCAATTGCCAGAAACTGAATGGGTTCAAGCTAGATATGAGTAATTGGCAGCGTTAGATGAAAGGCGACTGAAAGCACTGGATCATTTACAGATGTACCAACGCAGAATGGCCAAGGCTTATAATCAGAATGTGAAGTACTCCAAGTGGCAGTTGAAAGCAGGAGATTTAGTGTTGAAGTAGTTAAGGCCCTCAAATGTCAATGTTAGGGGAAAGTTCAGGCCCAACTAGGAAGGGCCCTATGTTGTGAAAAATGTGCTGTCGAAAGGTGGCGTCAGTATCATGGATATGGATGGTAATGAGTTCACAAATCCTGTCAACCAAGACCGGTTAAAGCTTTATCATGTATAAAAAAAAAGTCTGCTAGGTTGAAAACTAGAAAAGAGCGGCCTAGAAAAAAATTAAGACACGAGAGAAAGTGATCAGTTGGAAAATTGGAAAGGGATGACTGGTGACAGATTCTGACTCTGTGTGGAATGTATACCATCTGGGGATCAATCTTTTCAAATGTACTCATTTTGATTTTATCAATAAAGTGAAATGTTTGTTTAAATATGTTTGCATGGTTATGACAAATGTATAAACAAAGTTATCTCGCTTAAACATCCATTTAAAGAAAGCACTTTGCATTTAACTGGTCGAACATATCATGTTGTTTAATGATGAAAATGCACTAAATACATCTAATATGAAATCTTTTATCGTCCTCCAAATCCAATTTAGCTTTCAGAAAAGCGACAATGATTGTCCGAGAACTTGATGTTCCAATCGACCAGTCCGAAAAAAAAAGAGAGAAGCTCGCTGGGGTGAAAACCGAAAAGGCGCCCCAGGTAAAAATTAGGGTAGCTAGCTGGGGTAAAAACCGAAAGGTGCCTCAGGCAAAAATTAGAGCAGCTCGCTGGGCTGAAAACCCGTATTGGGCAACCCAGGTAAAATTTAGAGCACTTCTAGATTCACCAATTACAGGGGTAAGAAGCCAAGTCTTCCCATCATCTCCCTAACAGGATTCTCTACATCACTCCCCAGCGAAACGTTTACAAAAGGATACTATGATCTTTTTCCCCAGCATCGTCACGCATTCCTAACAAATATCTAATTTCCCTAGAAGTCCTCACTTGTATCTTCAACAAGGGGAAGCCTTATGCAAAGAGCATCTTCCACCAGCTAGGGGTAAAACATGCTTTCCCCAGCAGAAAGGAGAAATATCAATCTGGCACAAACAATGAGAAATGCATCACTTAATCTCCAGATGCATATACATCATTATGCATGCATACATAACATACACAAATCATTCATCCCCAGCTAGTCTTCATTTTTGATCGAAGGGGCAAAAACTTTTGTTCAAAATCTCTCGATCAAAGAATGAAGACTTGCCATTTCAAATACAGAAACTCATCATCCACATCTTCAAGTCCCCAGTAGATCCACCTCGGGTAACACAAACCCGGTATCGGCCCAGATCGACTTTATATCCAGTTCTCCAATAGATCCGCCTCAGGTAACATAAACACGGTATCAGCCCAGATCAGCTTCGTCTTCAAGTCCCCAGCAGATCCACCTCGGGTAACATAAACTCGGTATCGGCCCAGATCGGCTTTATCTCCAGTTCTCCAGCAGATCCGCCTCAGGTAACATAAACCCGATATCAGCCCAGATCGGCTTCGTCATCAAGTTCAGCAGATCCACCTTGGGTAACATAAGCCCGGTATCAGCCCAGATCGGCTTCATCATCAAGTACCCCAGCAGATCCACCTCGGGTAATATAAACCCGGTATCAGCCCAAATCGGCTCCAGCTTCACATCTTTAGCAGATCCACCTCGGGTAATATAAACCCGGCATCAGTCCAGATCGGCTTCACTCCATATCCCCAGCAATCTTAGCCTTGGGTAACCTAGACCTGGTATCGGCCAATCCGCCTTTCACCACCTTCCCTTGCTTCGGGTAACCTAAACCTGGTATCGGCTTATTTCACCACTTTCCTTTTGCCTCGGGTAACCTAGACCCGGTATCGGCCAATCCACCTTTCATCACCTTACTTTGCCTTGGGTAACCTAGAGCCGGTATCGGCCAATCCACCTTTCACCACCTTCCTTTGCCTCGAGTAACTTAGACCTGGTATCGGCCAATCCGCAATCCATCTTCCTTTGCCTCGGGTAACCAAGACCTGGTATCGGCCTATTCGTAATCCACCTTCCTTCGCCTCGGGTAACCTAGACCTGGTATCGGCTTATTTCTTCTCCAGTTTCACCTCAGGTAACCTAGACCCGGTATCGGCTTATCTCAACAGGAGGTTCTTTCTTGTGTTTGCAGCACTTTGATTCGCGCTCTCAAATTCATCATCCCATGTATTTTAGACCTGAATCCGGGTGTCGAATTTGATCACGCGAGGGGCAGCTGTAAACGCTAGAATTTTCCTTAAAAAAAATCGTGCGTGTCACACGACTGTAACATACAGTTGTGCGACTGTAATTAAAATACAGTCGTACGACTGTAACTTCGGAACAGGTGCAAAAGCCCATACCTCTGCAATAGTAAAAAGAGAAGAAAAAGAGAGAGTATTAAATGCTCGGGGATGGGCAGCAAGAAAGCAGCAATAGGAAGGGGAAAAAGAGAAGGAAGAGGGACTTATTGACAATTGATTGCTGGTCTTGGGGAAAGAGTTTTAGAGAGAGGTTTGGGAGAAAAAGGAAAGAAAAGGAAAACACACAACTTCAAGCATTCTTTTTCTCCTTTTTTTCTTATTAAATCTTAAGGTTTGGATTAAAAATTTATTAGAAATCAATAGGCTAATAATCTGACTCTCTAAACAAATTAAGTTTCGGACTAGAAACCCTAAGATTCCTAACCATTTTAGAGATTTTGGGCCAAACTTCTCAACCTCAACTAAAGGAGGAAAAGAGCAAATTTAAGTGGATTGGTGCGACGCCAGGGGTCATTCCTACAGTGGATTAGCGCCTAAGAAGTAAGCACACCTCATCCTCTCTTTTTCTCATGCTTTCTGGGTGATTGGATGTGATTTGGTGCATTTTATTTCAATTTTCTCGTATTCTGCTTTTGGAAATCAAGAACAGCCGTACGACTGTTCTTGAGTTGAAGAACAGTCGTACGACTGTAAATACAGTCGTACGCGTGTTCTTGATTTCCATTAACTTTTCAGTTTTATTTTGAATAATTTTGGTGAAATTCTAAAGTTGGATTGATTTACGGTCGCATGACTGTAGTTACAGTTGCACGACTGTAATGCTCGTCCAAGAGCAGAATTTCTAGAATAATCCCTAAAAATTTCTAAAAATCCCTGAAAATTCAGAAAATCACCAAAAATGAATTTTGTTATGTGCATTCACTACCTTAGATTTAATTTTTAGTGTAATTGCATTTAGAACATTACTACGACGGAGACCCGATTCTCCTGAAAACCAACCCACCTCATATGCTAAAATTAAATTAAACTGGAAAATAAATTGTTTTCAAAATGATTTTCTCACAAAACAAAAAAAACAGGGACGTTTCAAAATGTTTTCCAGGTCTAATCGGGCCGGCTAGCCGAGCCGACCCGGTTATCCCCTTAATTGCATGATCCCGAATTCTTAAAATTCCATTCCGTCCTATTTGAGTCCTATTTGTGGCGTACCGTATATTGTGCTAACCCTCTGTTTTGCAGCTTTTTATTTTTATTTTTGATGTATTTAATAGATTTATCCGTGTATCCTAGGCGACTGTATTTTTAGTTAAATCGTGTATTTTAGGCGATTGTAAAAGTAAGGATGAGAGTTTTTATTTTTGTTCGATTGGGTTGTAAGCCATTTAATAACTTACTCCTTTACTTTTATTTTTATTTTGTATTATATGTGTATGTGCGCTATATGAATTATTTTAATAAAATTGACTTTAGAATTATGAAATACCTTCAAGAACATTGGCCATATTTATTTTAATTAGACACGAAATAGGGGACTTATCCGAATCTAGATCTCTGGATAGTGTGGCGGCTGTTTGTCCGGTTCAGCTACACTGAAATTTCCTGGTTGAGCTGAGCCGGGTGACGACTCCTACACTCTTCATCGAGATTTAGGTCTCGGTTCTTTTACGAAATAATCTAATTTTCTAAAAACTAATTTCTATTCCGAAAACCCCACGCGAGGGAGGGGTCCACCCGAAATCGAGGAGCCCCTTTTGAAAGGGAGTCCGTGTTCCGTCGAAAACACCGTCCGCTCACACTAATACATCTTCTTTTGAACTAATTTGACTCGAGTTTTCAAGTTAAGGGACCAAATTGATACCCAAATTTAATTCGACCTAATTAATTCTAAAACCCAACCTAAACACCAAATTAATTATAAATGGATAAGTCATGATTAATTCTTAAGTAATTTATTATTCAATTGATATTATAATGTATATATATATATATTTTTTTTTACTTTTTATATGTAGAGATGTTTGCGGGCTTTATCTTGTGCTGTAGCCTTTTAGTGGAGGTACAATAGAAAAAATAAACTAAGAATTTTGAAGCAGTTACCGAGGATGAGAAGAGAAGGCCAATGGCAGAAAAGCAATAAGGAAAGAATTAGCGTTGGTTGGCTTAGCTGGAGCCCACAATTTCATGTTGAGTACGTGTATGCTGACGTGGAGAAAGAGAACCAAGACAGGAACAATCAATTCAAATCCACTGCAAATCCTGATCAGATTACATTCCACATTTTCAAAAAATACTTCTTGAGAAACACAGGATTGTGCCTAGAAGGACTGTGAATATCTTTTACTTACTAGCAACTTTTTGAAATTAACGAAGGCAGACGAAACCGACATTGTAAACAAAATAGAGATGTTAAGAAATGTTCAAGAGAGACCTATTGTTAGGTGCTTAGTGCCACCGATATATTCCAAAATCTAAAAGTAAGGGATATGTTATTATAAGTGTTGGAATTTTCCAGACTTAAAAAAAATATTGTGTGTCACATGACTGTATTACAGTCGTGTGACTGTATTTACAATCGCACGACTGTAAAGAAATGTTCAAGAGAGACCTATTGTTAGGGTGCTCAGCGCCACCGATATATTCCAAAATCTAAAAGTAAGGGATATGTTATTGTAAGTGCTGGAATTTTCCAGACTTAAAAAAAATATTGTGTGTCACATGACTGCATTACAGTCGTGTGACTGTATTTACAATCCTACGACTGTATTTACAGTCGTGCGATTGTATTTACAGCCGTGCGACTGTAATTGAAAAATTACAATCGTAGGACTGTAAATGCGGAGCAGGTACAGCAGCCTATACATGAGAAAAACAAAAAATTGGGTTGATTTGAGAGCAATTAATACTCGTTTTCTCCAGCAAGAAAAACCATAATAAAGGGGAGAAGAAAGAGAAAGTGAAGGACTTTTGGACTCTTAGGATTTGGCAAATTTGAGAGAGAAATTGGTAGAGAAAAAGGAGAAAAAAAGGGAACCCAACAAAACATCATCTTTTTTCTCCTCTTTTTCTTTTGATTCTGGAGTGTTAAAGTTTAAAACCGGATAGAAATCATAGGTTAACAATTTACACTTCAAACTCAATCGATTTTTGACTTTAAATTCGCTAAAATCCGTGACATTTTGGAGAATTTCGGATAACTCTTGAAACCTTAGCACTCAAGGAAAAAGAAGCAATTTGGAGCGATTTGAGGTATTTCCAGCGGTCAAACCTACGGTGGATCAGCGCCACAAAGGTAATTATACCTTGAACCTTCATTTTGTTGCTTTTTCTGGGTGTTTTGATGTGATTTGGTGCATAAAGACTCATTTTTCGGACTTGCTGTTTCTGGAAATCAAGAACAGTCGTACGACTGTTCTTGTGGAGAAGAACAGTCACACGACTGTATATATGGTCGTACCAGTGTTCTTGATTTCCTGCGGCTTTTAGTTTTATTTGAACAAATTTTGGCCATTTTCTGCACCTGGGTGATCTACAGTCGCACGACTGTAATCCTCGTCCAGGGGCAGAATTTCTAGAATAATCCATAAAAATTCCCAAAAATCATAAAAATACAGAAGAATCAGAAAATCATCAAAAATGAATTTGTTGTGTGCATTCACGACCTTAGATTTAATTTTTAATGTTATTGCATTTAGAATAACGCAACAACGGAGACCCGAATCTCCTAAAAACCGACCTACCTCACATGTTAAATTAAAGTAAATCGGAAAAAGAAAAAGTTTTCAAAATGATTTTCTCACAAAACAAAATATAGGGATGTTTCAAAATTGTTTTCCAGGTCTAATCGGGCCGGCTAGCCGAGCCGACCCGGTTATCTCCAATTGCATGTCCCTGAACTCCTTAAAATCCCATTCTGTCTAATTTGAGTCCTATTTGTGGCGTGCTATAAATTGTGCTAACCATTTGTTTTACAGCTTTTAGTTTTTATTTTTCATTTCGGATGTAATTAATACTTAATTCATGTATTTTAGGCGATTGTAAATTTTTTAGATCATCGTGTATTTTAGGCGCTTGTAAGGTGAGGTTGAGAGTTTTTATTTTTATTCAATTGGGTTGTAATAATTTATTTGTTCGCTGCTTTTTACGTTATTTTGATTTGTGTGTACGTTGTGTGCTTTAATTTAATAAAAATGAACTTTAGAAATTATAAAATACCATCTATAAACATTGGCCAAATTTTATTTTGATTAGACATGAAATAAGGGACTTGTCCGGACCTAGATCTCTGGAAAGTGTAGCGGCCTTCGTCTGGTTCAGCTACACTGTAATTTCCCGGTTGAGCTGAGCCGGGTGGCGACTCCTACACTATCTATCGAGACTTAGGTCTTGGTTCTTTTATGAAACAATTTAATTTTCCAAAAATGAATTCCATTCCAAAAACCCCACACGAGGGTGGGTTGCCCGATCTCGAGGCTCCCTTCCGAGAGAGTTCGAAGACGCTCAGAAAAACATCGTCCGCTCATAGTGGCGACTCTGCTGGGGATTTCGTACAAAAGTTTTTGTAAAAACTTAAAAGAATTTGACAAGCTCTGAAAAGTGTCTAATCAAAATAAGGTGGATGATTCTTGTATGGTATTTTATTTTGGATTCTTTAGTTAGACATTTTTGCATTAGGTTAAGTATCCCTTTTTAGCCCAGTGAATTGTTGAAGTGTCGCCTATGTTCCTTTTGGTCTTAGGGGCACGGATACGAAACACCACTCATAGCCTTGTACGAACCCCTTCGTTCGGACCCTTAAGTGGGGAGAAGTAAGGAGTATATTTTGCTATGAGAGCCTTGATTTTAACCCGACTTGGACCGAACTATATAGGCAACCTTAGTTGGATTCCCTTAGGATACCAAAATAAATCGTGTGAATGCTATAAATCATGCCTTCATCATCCCTGGTTAATGATCGAAGAGAACCCCTCCTAGGACTCGATTAAAATTTTCAAAGACTGACCACATTTGGAGGAATAAGGTTGGAGGAATACGCTTCGTGTGCTATGTGTTTCTCGCCATCCTGTGACATACCATCATTGCCATTTTCATGAACATGACACACCATACACGCAAAGCATTCGTGTGATACTAACCCACATCTTTTGTGCAGCCACTTGCATTTTATTTTCATATCTGAAAACATTAAGTCATCCGTGTGACATTCACACTAACCCTTTCTTTTGCAGCCATAACATTATATTCGTGTATTATCATTTTCACAAAGTATACACGATATCATCTCATATGTCATACATCCTAACCATATTTTTGTGCAGCCATTTGCATTTTATGTGACATAAGCATCCATATCATCTCATCTCATTTAAATTGAGGACATTCCAAGGGTGCCCATCACGATCATATCATTTCATAACATATCGGGAGTCCCAAAATTGCCCGTGTTCTACCTGTGCGCAGGATTGCACTCGGCCATTTCACCAAATCCTCTCATTCAATAGAGACCACAATGGTCCTAGGTTTATTTCCATGTGACGATTTACACGAGACATTTCATGACACCATGCTCATTTATCATAAATATCATGTGACACCGTGGTCTATATTTGATCACTTCATGACATTATTACATCATTCAAGGTACTCCCCGAGTGCCGGATTAGTACACATATAAGTCCATTTCATAGCATCACCAAAACATAAAAGGTGTTCCCCGAACACCAAACCTCTTTTCGTGTCCCTATTGCACGTGACTTTCTTATAACATCATTTCATATCACATGCCTCAAAAGCATCAGAAATCTGTCTGTGAGGCGGCCCCTATGCGACCATTTCATGACATATCATAGACCTGCAAAGCATCGAAACCTTGTTGGTGTGTCGGCACACACGCGACCATTTCATAAAATTCACTAGGTGCTCCAAAAGCGCCGAACCCTTATCCATGTGGTGGTCCACACATGATTTTTTTGCATAGCATTGGGTGTCTTTAGAATGTCCGGAAGAAAAAATAAATAGAGATCATATTTATCATCATGTCACTCATGACATCATTTCATCCATTCATCATAAATCATCTTTAATGTCTCACTTTTCATGTCATCATTTCATTTATTCATTGTCCCTAACATTTCCCGTGCGATGTCAAGCAGAATAAACTGGATCGACCAAGGACAAGATCTCAGGCTCTGAGGGCTGTTGGGGAACAAAGAGCAGTAGAAACAGAAAGTGAATCTGATTCTGGGGAAGAATTTGAGACGGCCAATCCAACACCGAGTCTTGTTGATGCCCTAAAGGATTTCCTGAGATCTCAAAATTTTCGTGACATGCTGAAGGAAGAGATGCGGGCTGTTGTGAGGGAAGTTGGTGAAACCGGCGCTAATGGAGCTGGAAAGGAAAAGGAGGCTGAATCATCTTAGCAAGGCGATGATGCCTCGGCTAGTTTGGAAAAGCTGTAAAAAATTGAGGCGGCTATAGAAAGGAAAATGAGGGTGAAGTGTTCAGAATTGGATGAAGTTGTGGCCCAGTTGAAGAAAGGGGCCAGTGTCAGTTTGGACTCCAAGAGGGGGGTTAATGTAGATGCCATGATCAGCAAAGGCATTGAGACTTTTCCTATTGGCTTTCAAGTGCCAAAGGTTCCCTCCTACAAGGGAATGGGTTCACTAGAAGCCCATGTGAATCTCTACGCACGGGTCATGCTAACGGCCGGTGCCACTAAGCAATAACTTATCAATCTCTTCCCGACTACACTCGAGGGAGGGGCCTTGAGCTGGTACAACTCTTTATCCGAAGAAGAGCAGTCAGACTAGGAGGTTTTATTGGTGGCCTTTATCAAATACTACAGCTTTAATTCTAAGACTCAGGTGAAGCTGTACGACTTGGAAAGAGTTAAGCAGAAGTCAAACAAGCCCTTTGATGAATACTATCAAAGGTGGATGAATAAGATGATCTTGTTAAAGAACCGCCTGATGAAGATGCATTGATTCAGAAGTTAATTGATAGTAGTAGGGACATCTTCAAGAATAATATGAAGTTCCACCCTTTCAGAGAGCTTAGCAAAGTATACAGTATGGCTATAAAAATTGAAAGAGATGAAGAGGAAAAGACCGCAGGCCATAAGGGAAGCAGAAGCTCCGGGTATAGATCGACTACTGCAGCTGGGTCAAGCAGTGGATCCGTCTCTGTGTCTACAAGTAAGGGAGGACAAGTTTCTGAGGTTAAGCAAGTCGGGGTTGCTACGGTATCACAGCAGCGAGGAAACCAAAGCAGAGGTCCGGATGGTCACAGCATATCACCTTGGGCTTTCTCCCTAACTAAGATTTTTGCTAAGTGTAGGAATGATGGACTGTTAAGTTCTCTTAGGCCATTCAAGAAACCAGTGGATGAAGATAAAGACAACTTCTGTACTTACCACGTCATGGTAGGACATAGAACTAATAATTGTTATAAGTTGAGAGACGCCATCCAGAAGCTTATCGACGAGGGAAAACTACAAGAGCCTGCCAAACCCAGTATAAAGAATAATCCGCTGCCAGCATTTGAAAGGCAAGTCAACATGGTACAGTCGGGGTTACCAGACAATTTTATCTTTGCTCAAATTCTCCAAGCAAACCCCAGCATACAGTCTCTGGTGGCCAATGATGTTTAGGTGAAGTCAGAGAGTTGAAAGCCGATAGAGCAGAGGGAAGTGAAGCCTGTGAGCTTGGATGACCTGGATTCAGAGGATAAATATGAAGAGTACGACTGTGATAAGACCGTTAAGCTGCCTGTTGTAGAAAAGCCAAAGGTGTCCGAAGTTCAGAATGTAACAAGAAGTGGTAGGGTCTACCAACCAGTAGTGCAGCAGAATGAGAAAACCCCAGTGTCCGGATCAAGTAGTATGTCAGTGCCAAAGGAAGTAGAAAAGGAAGATCTGGTTATTTCGTAACTAAAGAAAACTCCAGTCCAAGCCAGTCTGTGGCACTTATTGCTGACTTCCAAGAAGCACAGAGCAGCTTTGGTCAAAAAGCTCTCTCAAATTGAAGTGTCTCCAATTGCTTCTCTGGAGGTAATATGCTGCTTGTTGGATAAGATTCATGTAGGATCCCCTGACATTGTATTTTCAGAGAAAGATCTGCCACACGGGGGAAGGGCTCATAATAAAGCTCTGTACATTAAGGTCAACATCATGGATAGGGTTATATTGTGCGTGATGATAGATGACGGGTCAACCCTGAATATATGTCCCTTGAAAATGCTACCATTCCTAGGCCTGAGCGAAGAAAGTTTGAAAAAGTCTTCCACTGTGATCAGGGCCTATGATGATTCGAAAAGGACCGTAATCGAGACCTCTGAAGTTGAAGTAATGGTATGACCGGTCAGGTCGACGGTCATCTTTACTGTCATTGACATCCTAGTTACCTTTTCCTTGCTTTTAGGGAGACCATGGTTTCACCCACTAGGGGTGTTCCTTCAACCCTACACCAAAAGATAAACTTCTCGATAGGCATTGAAGTTGTAACAATTGAAGCAGATTTTCAATCTGTAGTTGTTGCAGTTAATGAAGAGATAATACCATTTGGTGGATTCCAAGTCGCTATGGTCAGTGAGGAGGAAACCACAGATGCTCTGTTGGTCATCTACAAGAACTATATGCCAGAATGGTTGTCTAAGTACCTTCACAAGCAGAATTTTGTTCTTGGCATGGGACTCGGAGCTAATTTATAGGGCGTGCCCGAGTTTAATATTGATTCTGGGAAACCGAAGCAGTTCGGCTTGGGTTACATAGCAGGGGCATCTGATGAGAAAAGCCTAAAGAAAGGGAAAAATGGCAAGCTCATGATGAAGTCATTCATAAAGGCAGGGGAAGAGCTGTATAAGGGCCAAGCTGATCCAGTAAGGATTGGGAACATTGAATATCCGGGTTTTGAAATATTTTCTGATGTCATAGACTTTGAGAAGAGTCGGGAGGAACCAGTAGCCCCTGTGATGGTGGAAGAGGTAATTGCGAAGTCTATTGTTTTGCAAAATAAGCCGCCTGAAGAGATAGCAAAGGCAGTAAAGATACCCAAGTAGAAAACCGAAGAGAAAGTCTGCGATGAATCAGTAGAAGCAATTTCAGGTGCACTGGCTACTGCTTTAAGCAAGGCATTTAGAAAGTCTAAAGAAGGGTTTGAAGAGGAGCTGATGACCAAGGTAAACCTGGATTCTGTGATTGCTGAGATAGCTGAGATCATTGAAAGGGCTAAGGCGCAGATGACTAAAATTGAAGAGACCACCACTCCTGCTGAGAAAGAGGCCAAGATAGCTGCAAATCTAGATGATGCTCTGGAGATGAAAGTGGAACCTGAAGAAGTGCAAGGCCCTCCGCCTGTGGAGGATGAAAATGATTTTGTTGTATTTATTTCTTCCATTTTCAATGTGAATGATGTACTCTATAACAAGTTTAATGCACCAAAATCTCAGTTTGCTTACTTGTGTGATGTTTATCCTGATAATTCTGTGCATGCATTTGAATCACCATTAAGCATATTTAGCATTCATGACACTGCATTGCATGAAATCGACATAAGTACAGATGAAAACCCTAGAATGGTATTCATTTCACATGAGCTAAAACCCGAGGAAGAGAGAGAACTTACAAGAATATTGTAAAAACATTTTAAAGCTTTCGCTTGGTCATACGAGGACATATCGGGTGTAGACACAGAAATAGCAGTTCACAAGATCCCGACAGACCCTAAGTTCAAGCCAGTGAAGCAGAAACTAAGAAGATTGAGGCCAGAATGGGCTACATTGATGAAAGAAGAAGTGGCCAAGTAGATCGAAGCCAAGTTCCTTGAAGTGCTGGAATATACAGAATGGCTAGCCAATATCGTCCCAGTACCTAAAAAGGATGGAAGGGTCAGAGTATGCATCAACTACAGGGATCTGAATAAGGCATGCCCAAAAGATAATTTCCCACTGCCTCATATCGATTTCCTGGTCTATAATGCAGCTAAAGTGGTGATGTATTCCTTCATGGATGGGTTTTCAGGATACAACCAGATCCTGATGGATGTAATTGATAAAGTGAAGACATCGTTCATCACTGAGTGGGGCACCTTCTGCTACAGAGTAATGCACTTCGGATTGAAGAACGTGGGAGCCACTTACCAAAGGGCTGTCACAACTTTGCTTCATGATATGATCCACAAAGAAGTCGAGGTGTATGTCAATGATATGCTTGTTAAATCAATGACCCGGAAGGAACATCCTGTTATCCTGGATAGATTCCTCACACGTATTGGAGAGTATAAATTGCGTCTCAACCCTAAGAAGTGCATATTTGGGGTCACATCAGGAAAGCTGTTAGGCCATGTAGTCAGCCAGAGGGGAATAGAGATGGACCTAGATAAGATCAAGGCTATTCGAGATATGCCAGCTCCAAAAACAGAAAAGGAAGTCCGGTCATTCTTGGGCTCCTTACAGTATGTCAGTCGCTTCATAGCACGGTTGACTTCCACTTGTGAGCCAATTTTCAAGCTGTTAAAGAAAGATCAGCCGATTGTGTGGGATGATAGATGTCAGCTAGCATTCGAGAAAATCAAAGCTTATCTGGTAAATCCGCCAGTTCTGAGTCCACCAATTCCAGGGAAGCCCTTGATTTTATACTTGGCCATTGAAGATTCCTTCGTAGGGGCAATGTTGGCGCAAGAACAAGATGACAGAAAGGAGTACCTTATTTACTACCTCAGCAAGAAGCTGGTGGAGTATGAAACCAAGTATACACTGGTGGAGAAGATATGTGTGGCAATGATCTGGCTGACCAAGAAGCTGCACCATTACTTCTAGTCATACAAAGTGCAAGCTGTGGCCAAGGTGGACCCGATGAAGTATTTGTATGAAGCACCAGTGTTGGTTGGGAAGTTATTTAGCTGGCTGTTACTCTTGCCAGAATTTGACATTAAATACATCACTAAGAAAGCTACAAAAGGGCGAGCCGTAGCAGAATTTCTAGCAAATCAGCCACTGGAGTCAGATTATACAGAGAATTTAGAATTCCTAGATGAACAGCTAACCATGGTAGAAGTAAAGAGATGGGCTATGTGCTTCGATGGTGCCGTGAATAGGAAGGGTGCTGGAATCGGGGTAATCATAGCAACACCGGACTGTGAAATTATTCCTTTGTTGAAGAGATTGGATTTTCCTATCCAAATAACGGAGCAAAGTATGAAGCATACTTGTTTGGGATGGAAGCTCTGTTGACACTAGGGGAAAATGATGTCTTGATTGTTAGAGATTCACTTTTAGTGATTAGACAAGCTCAAGGCGAATAGGAGTTGAAAAAAGAAGCATTGCGGCCCTACTTAGAGCTGCTACAGTACAAAAAAGAGCTTTTCGGCCAATGTGAATTCAAACATGTCCCCAGAGATGAGAACAAGATGGCTGATCCGCTAGCAACTCTGTCTTCTATATGGGAAACTCTAGAAGAAACTCAAGTACAACCACTGGTAATAGCAACTTCCAGACTGCCCTGCTTTGAAGTGCATGAAGTAATGGAATTAACAGCTAAAGAAAAGTCATAGTTCTTCGATATTTACCAGTATGTGAAGGAAGGAAAATATATAGAAGGAGCCAGTATTGCTGATAAGGTGTCATTAAGAAAGTTGTCCAGCCAGTTCAGAATCTTCGAAGATAGGATATACAAGAGAACAGCAAATGGTGTTCTTTTGAGGTGCCTAACAAAGCAAGAAGTAGAAACAGTGATGCAGCAGGTGCATGCAGGGTCTTGCGGACCACATATGAATGGGCTCGCTATGGCCAGGAAGATAATGAGACAGGGGTATTTCTGGATGACCATACAGGCTGATTGTATAAAGAAAATAGGAAGATGTCACGAGTGTCAGATCTATGCTGATATCAGTCATTTGCCACCACTTGAGCTACAGAATCTGGCTTGCCCTTGGCCTTTTTTCATAATGGGGGATAGATATGATTGGTGAAATTCATCCTGCGACATCTAATGGCCATCGATTCATAGTCATGGCAATTGATTACTTTTCAAAGTGGGTGGAGGCAGAATCCTTCGCTAGTGTGACAGCTAAGCAGATGGTTAAGTTCATCTAAAAGTACATCTTTGCTCGATATGGGATTCCCCACCATGTAGTGACTGACAACAGAGTGCAATTTCAAGGGACAACAGCTGAACTACTTGCAGAATATGGCATTGAGCACCATAAGTCTTCTCCATATAGGCCCCAAGCTAACGGTGCAGTGGAAGCAACTAATAAGGCAATAAAGAAGATCTTATCGAAAATGGTAACCACCTATAGAGATTGGGCTGACAAACTGCCGTATGTTCTTTGGGGTTACAGAATCAGTGTCAGAACGCCAATAGGGGAAACTCCCTATGCCTTGGTATATGGTATGGAAGCAATATTGCCAGTAGAAATAGAGCTCAAGTCACTCAAAGTCGCTTTGGAAGCTCAGTTACCGGAGACTCAATGGACTCAAGCTAGATACGAGCAGTTGGCAGCTTAGGTGAAAAGCGGTTGAAAGCATTGGATCACCTACAAATGTACCAATGTAGAATGGCCAGAGCCTATAATCAGAATGTGAAGTACCCTAGGCGGCAGTTGAAAGTAGGATATTTGGTTCTAAAACAATTAAGGCCTTCAAATGTCGATGTTCAGGGGAAGTTCAGACACAATTGGGAAGGGCTCTATGTTGTGAAGAGGTGCTATCAAAAGGCGGTGTCAGTATCATAGACATAGATGGAAATGAGTTCATAAATCCTGTCAACCAAGACCGCTTAAAGCTTTACCACGTGTTAAAAAAAAAGTCTGCTAGGTTGAAAAACTCAAAAAGAGCGGCCTAGGCAAAAGTTAAGACATGAGAGAAAATGATCAGTTGGAAAATCTGAAAGGGATGACTGGTGGCGGATTCTAGCTCTATGTGAAGTATATATTTGGGAACCTATCTTTTCAAACGTACTCATTTTGATTTTATCAATAAAGTGAAATGTTTATTTAAATATATTTGTGTGGTTATGTCAAATGCATAAACAAAGTTATCTTGCTTAAACATCCATTCAAGGAAAGCACCTTGCATTTAACTGGTTGAATATATCACGTTATTTAACAAGGGAAATGCACTAAATACATACAATCTGAAATCTTTTATCATCCTCCAAATCTAATTCATCTTTCCAAAGAGCAACAGTGGTTGTCCAAGAACTTAACTGTTAAAGAAATCAAGCCTTCTTCTAATAAGAAATTGAATCCTAATGATGCTACATATAGCACTTTTCTGCATTATATCATCACCAGAAGGATGACGGGACAAGTAGTCACGGCACCATTTCAGTCGGTCATGGTTCATCTTAAACTTAAAAAAAAAAAGCTAGCTGGGGTGATGTAAGCGCCGGAATTTTACTGACTTAAAAAAAAAAAGAGGGTCATCGTACCATGACTGTAATTACAGTCGTGGTAGGTACAGCAGGCTATGCCTAGGGGACAGAAAATTAGGGGCTGAAGGGAGAGCCATTAATGCTCGCCCCTTTTGCAGCAAAACAAAAAAAGATAAAAAGGAAGAAAGGCAGAAAGAGAGGGGCTTAGAGTTTGAGATTTTAGAGGTTTTAGAGAGAGAAAAGAAAGAAAAAGGGAAGGGAAAGAAAACTCACAAAAGACAAACTCTCTTTCTTTTGATTCTTGAAGGATTAAGTCTAAAATTAGATAGAAATCTTAAGTTAATAAGTGGACACCTCAAACTCAATTAGTTTCAGACTTTAATTTCACTCAAATCCCTGACATTTTGGAGAAATTTGGACAACTCTCAAAACCTTTGTATACAAGGAAAAAGAGGTGATTTGAAGGTGATTGGGGCGTTTTCAGAGGTCAATCTTATGGTGGATCAGTGCCAAAGAGGTAACCATACCTCAAACCTTCATTTTCCTATGTTTTCTGGGTGTTTTGATGTGATTTCGAGAAAAAAAACTCATTTTTTGTACCTGCTGTTTCTGGAAATCAAGAACAGCCGTACGACTGTTCTTATGGTGAAGAACAGTCGTATGAGTGTAATTACAGTCGTACGAGTGTTCTTGATTTCCCGCTCCTCTTAATTTTGTTTGAATAAATTTTGGCGATTTCCTGCATCTGGGCGATTTACAATCTCACGACTGTAATCTCCATCCTGAAGCAGAATTTCTAATTTAATCCAGAAAAATTCATAAAAATCTTAAAAAATTCAAAAAAATTAGAAAATCATCAAAAATGAATTCTGTTGTGTGCATTCACGACCTTAGATTTAATTTTCAGTACTATTGCATTTAAAACAATACAACGACGGAGATCCAATTCTCCGAAAAACCGACCCACCTTGTATGCTAAATTAAAGTAAACCGGAAAATAAAATGTTTTCAAAAATGATTTCCTCACAAAACCAAAATACAGGGACGTTTCAAAATGTTTTCCAGGTCTAATCGGCCGGCTAGCCGAGCCGACCCGGTTATCCCCTAATTGCATATTCCCAAATCCTTAAAATCCCATTCTGTCCTATTTGAGTCCTATTTGTGGTGTGCTGTAAACTGTGCTAACCTTCTGTTTTGCAGTTTTTAGTTTCTTTTATTTTCTATTTTTGATGTATTTAATAGAATAATTCATGTATTTTAGGCGATTGTAATTTTTAGATAAATCGTGTATTTTAGGCACTTGTAAAAGTGAGGTTGAGAGTTTTTATTTTCATTCGATCGGGTTGTAATAATTTAATTAATTATTTACTGCATTATTATTATTTGTGTGTGTACGATGCCTGTTTATTATTTAATAAAATTGACTTTAGAATTATAAAATACCATCTATGAACATTGGCCATATTTATTTTGATTAGACACGAAATAGGGGACTTGTCCGGACCTCGACCTCTGGATAGTGTGGTGGCCGTTTCAACTACACTGAAAATTTCCGATTGAGATGAGCCGGGTGGCGACTCCTACACTATTCAACGAGACTTAGGTCTTGATTCTTTTGTGAAACCATGTAATCTTCTAAAAACAAATTTCCATTCAAAAAAAAAAAAAAAACCCACACGAGGGAGGGTTGCCCAAAATCCAGGCGCCCCTTCCAAAAGGGAGTCCGCGTTCCGTCGAAAACGTCGTCGGCTCACAGTGAAAACCGAAAAGGTGCCTCAGGCAAAAGTTAGGGTAGCTCGCTGGGCTAAAAACCCACATTGGGCAACCTAGGCAAAATTTAAAGCACTTCCAGATTCATAAATCACAGGGGCAGAAGGGTAGAACTTCTCCACCGTTCCCCACGGGAATCCTTACAGCATTTCCCAGGGATCCTTCACATTACTCGCCAGTGGAACATTTATAAGGGACACTATGATCTTTTCCCCAGCGATTGTCACGCATCCCCAGCAATCATTTTATTTCCCTAGCAGTCATTTTATTTCCCCAACAGTCCTCATATGTTTTCAACAAGGAAAAGCTCCGTGTGAAGAGTGTCTTACACCGGCCGAGGGCAAAACATATCTTCCCCAGCAGAAAGGAGGAGCGTCAATGTTAAACAAACAATAAGAAATGCATCCTTCAGGATCCACGTGCATATGCATCACCATGCATACATACACAACATATACAGAGTATTCATCCCCAGCTAGTCTTCATTCTTGATTGAAGGGGCAAAAATTTTCAAGGAATGAAGACTCGCTGTTTCAAATGCAGGAATTTGCCATCGCTATCTCAGACACGGATAGATCCTCAGTAGATCCGCCTCGGGTAACATAGACCAGGTATCGGCCCAGATCCGCTTCATTTCAGATCCCCAACAGATCTGCCTCGGGTAACATAGACCTGGTATCGGCCCAGATCGGCTTCATTCCAGATCCCCAGCAGATCTGCCTCGGGTAACATAGACCCGGTATCGGCCCAGATCGGCTTCATTCCATAATCCCAAGCAGATCCACTTCGGGTAACATAGACCCGGTATCGGCCCAGATCGGCTTCATTCCATAATCCCTAGCAGATCCGCCTCGGGTAACATAGACCCGGTATCAGCCCAGATCAGCTCCATTCTATAATCCCCAGCAGATCCGCCTCGGGTAACATAGACCGGATATTGGCCCAGATTGGCTTCATTCCAGATCTCCAGCAGATCCGTCTCAGGTAACATAGACCTGGTATCGGCACAGATCGACTTCATTCCATAATCCCTAGCAGATCCGCCTCGGGTAACATAGACCCGGTATCGGCCCAGATCGGCTTCATCCCATAATCCCTAGCAGATCCACCTCGGGTAACATAGACCCGGTATCAGCCTAGATCGGTTTCATTCCATAATCCCCAGCAGATCCGCCTCGAGTAACATAGACCCAGTATCGGCCCATATCAGCTCCATTCCAAGATCCCCAGCAACTTTGCCTCGGGTAACCTAGACCCGGTATCAGCTTATTCCACCATCAACCTCGCCTCGGGTAACCTAGACCCGGTATCGGCTTATGTCAGATTCATCATTTCAGCAGATCCGCCTCGGATATATGTAGATCCAGTATCGGCCCAGATCAGCTGTGTTTTCTTTCCTGTGTCTACGGTGCTTTAATTCTCGCTCTCAAATTCATCACCTCAGGTATTTCAGACCTAGAGTCGGGCGTTAAATTTGATCACGCGAGGGGCAGCTGTAAGCGCCGGAATTTTCCAGACTTACAAAAAAATTGTTATGTGTCACACGACTATATTACAGTCGTGCGACTGTAATTGAAAAATTACAGTCATGCGACTGCAAATGCGGAGCAGGTACAGCAGCCCATACCTGAGAAAAATAAAAAAATGGGTTGATTTTAGAGCAATTAATGCTCGTTTTCTCCAGTAAGAAAGACCAGAATGAAAGGGAGAAGGAAGAGAAAGTGAAGGACTTTTGGACTCTTAGGATTTGGCAAATTTGAGAGAGAAATTGGTAGAGAAAAGAGAGAAAAAGGAGAGAACCCAATAAAACATCATCTTTTTTCTCCTCTTTTTCTTTTGATTCTGGAGTGTTAAAGTTTAAAACCGGATAGAAATCATAGGTTAATAATTTGACACTTCAAACTCAATCGATTTCAGACTTTAAATTCGCTAAAATCCGTGATATTTTGGAGAATTTTGGACAACTCTTGAAACCTTAGCACTTAAGGAAAAAGAAGCAATTTGGAGCTATTTGAGGTGTTTCCAGCGGTCAACCCTACGGTGTATCAGCGCCACAAAGGTAATTATACCTTGAACCTTCATTTTGTTGCTTTTTCTGGGTGTTTTGATGTGATTTGGTGCATAAAGACTCATTTTTTGGACTTGTTGTTTCTGGAAATCAAGAACAGTCGTACGACTGTTCTTGTGGAGAAGAACAGTCGCACGACTGTATATATGGTCCTACGAGTGTTCTTGATTTTCCACGGCTTTTAGTTTTATTTGAACAAATTTTGACGATTTTCTGCACCTGGATTATCTACAGTCGTACGACTGTAATTACAGTCGCACGACTATAGTTACAATCGCACGACTGTGTGCGACTGTAGTTACAGTCGCACGACTGTAATCCTCGTCCAGGGGCAGAATTTCTAGAATAATCCATAAAAATTTTCAAAAATCATAAAAATACAGAAAATCAGAAAATCATCAAAAATGAATTTTGTTGTGTGCATTCACGACCTTAGATTTAAGGCCAAACGCATACGCGGCCCCTTCAACTTTAATTTTTGAGCCGCTTGGCCCCCTCAACTATTTTAACGATCTATCTAACCCCTTATCTAAAGCCAAATACATAAGCAGCCCCTTCAACTTTTATTTTTGAGCCGCTTGGCCCCCTCAACTATTTTAGCGACCTATCTAACCCCTCATCTATTTTAAAGTGGTATTTTTAGACATTTGAATGCTGATGTGTCGTATTTCTTCCTCTTCTTGAGTTTAATTAATTGCTGGGAAATCTTCACTTTATAATAGTTTGTAATATTAATTAGATAGAAGATAATTTTCAGCGTGTGTCCTACATGTCTTTAGTGTCGGATGCGTGTAATGTATGGTACTCTGTTGTGTCTGGTTATGTTCACTCAAAGGTTTAAAAATACCACTTTAAAATAGATGAGGGGTTAGATAGGTTGCTAAAATAGTTGAGAGGGCCAAACGGCTCAAAAATAAAAATTGAAGGGGCTATGTAAGTATTTTACTTTTAAATGAGGGGTTAGATTGGTCGTTAAAATAGTTAAGGGGGTCAAGCGGCTCAAAAATTAAAGTTGAAGGGGCCGCGTATGTATTTGGCCTAGATTTAATTTTTAATGTTATTGCATTTAGAACAACGCAACGATGGAGACTCGAATCTCCTGAAAACCGACCCACCTCACATCTTAAATTAAAGTAAACCGAAAAAAGAAAATGTTTTCAAAATAATTTTCTCACAAAACATAGGGACGTTTCAAAATTGTTTTCCAGGTCTAATCGGGCCGGCTAGCCGAGCCGACCAGGTTATCTCCAATTGCATGTCCCCAAACTCCTTAAAATCCCATTCTGTCTAATTTGAGTCCTATTTGTGACGTGCTATAAATTGTGCTAACCATTTGTTTTGTAGCTTTTAGTTTTTATTTTTCATTTTGGATGTAATTAATAGCTTAATTCGTGTATTTTAGATGATTGTAAATTTTTTAGATCATCGTGTATTTTAGGCGCTTGTAAGGTGAGGTTGAGAGTTTTTATTTTTATTCAATTAGGTTGTAATAATTTATTCACTGCTTTTTACTTTATTTTGATTTGTGTGTACGCTGTGTGCTTTAATTTAATAAAAATGAACTTTAGAAATTATAAAATACCATCTATAAACATTGGCCAAATTTTATTTTGATTAGACATGAAATAGGAGACTTGTCCGGACCTAGATCTCTGGAAAGTGTAGCGGCCTTCGTTCGGTTCAGCTATACTGTAATTTCCCAGTTGAGCTGAGCTGGTTGACGACTCATATACTATCTATCGAGACTTAGGTCTCGGTTCTTTTATAAAACAATTTAATTTTCCAAAAATGAATTTCCATTCTAAAAACCCCACGCGAGAGAGGGTTGCCCGATCTCGAGGCTCCCTTCCGAGAGAGTTCGAAGACGCTTAAAAAAACGTCGTCCGCTCACAATTATTTTTTTTATTTCTATGCAAATATGTAATCATTGATAAAGTTGTTATTGTGAAGGTAATATATGGAGTTGAGAAAAATGATGAAAACATAGGGAAAGTGAAAGTGAAAGGAGCAGCTAAAGCCAAAGCCGTAGCCTGAAAAAGGCAAAAAGGAGGAAGAAAAAGGAAGACCACAACATCATGATGTTATCATCACAGGGTATGATAGTGTGATGGACGCAAATGATAATGGCATCCACCATGAGAACATACGAAATTCTTTTGAAAAAAATTAGGGTGATTTTGTATATGGTTGCATGGTAAGAAAATGCAAGGCTAAGAATGCGAGATCCTTTTTTTCACAGGATTTGGATTTCTAAGGTAATCAATTATTTAGTTCAAATATTTTTTAATGTATATATCTAAGTATGTGCAATACTTGCTGAAAATGTATTTACTATTTCATGAATGAGATATGTTTAACGAAATGGAATAAATGCATTTTAATTTCCTCCTTATGATTTTTCAATTGTGCTTATAAAAATAATTGGGATAGCTTAGGATCAAACTTTGTTCATACTGCTTCCAAATTAACTGTATAAACCAATAAACAACCCAAAACTCGTTGTTGTTCATAATCTTGCTTCTTAGAACACAAAAGCTCACATGGAGTGAGATTATCAGGAACATGTGTTGGCATGATGTTAATATCAAAAGATGCATGCAAAATACAATCTGCCTAAAAAGATAAAGGCAAAGATGCTCGAAATCTAAGGTGCCCTGCTACTGTAAGAAGATAATCGATGTTTGCGCTCAACAATACTACTTTGTTGAGGGGGTGTATTGACATGAAAACTGATGAATAATGTCTTACTTGAAAAAAAACTCACTCATCAGCAATTCAGGTGCATTATCACTTCTAAAATGTTTAATAGATGTAAAAAAAATGAACACACACATAATTATAATAACATTCAATGCACTTTGGTGCTTCTCCTTTATTTTTAAGCATGAAAACCTACATAAATTGACCATCAAAATCTGTAAAAAAAGATCCATAACCAACGTTTGATTCAGTTGAAAAAGAAGCCCAAATATCCAAACGAATGAAATCACGCATTGTTGTAGATTTAATATATTGTTTTTTTTTTTTCTCGCTATATCTACTTTAAGTCTAAAATTAAAATATAACTTTTATCTCACATTTTTTAGAACATATCTCACTATCCTATGAACATGTTAAATGATGTTTTAACTATTAAGCTTATATGTAATAATGTACTTTGATACCAATTAAGACTAACTCATTTCCAAATAGTGGAAGAGGTAAGTTTGGATTATAAAATCAGATAATATACAGAATATCATACCAAATATATAGCCTACGTATGACACACTGATAGAGTTATTTGGCTATCATGTTTTTGAATGATGAGAATCATATTTATTCAAATAAAATAAATGATACATTAACTAGGAATGAATCTCACACAACAATAGCTGCAAATTCAAATTTCTTATAAAAAAAAAAAAAGCACTTCTCACCTAATAATTCCAATTGATAAATAAATGCGGAGGTACTGTATTAAGTTATTTAACTACTTAACTTCCGAATGAAGTAACGATAAATGAATATTATACCTATTTAATTGGATATTTATTTGAGTTAAAATGAGTTTAATTTGAATAATTATTGGCTAATTAGAGCTTATATCATATTAAAAGATAAAATGGAGCTCAAACTCGAGTAATTTCAATAAGCAGGCTGAAAAAAGCTGGAAAAAAGCTTCAGAAGAAAGAGAAAAAAATGGGCGAAATTGGTACTTGCCGTGGGCCCAAGGTGGAGTGGAGGAGAGAAAGATTTGATATCTAAAAAGTATATTTGACTTTAGCTACAAGTTAAGCTTTAAATGGTGAACTAATTAACATTTTATTGTGTGATCATTTTTGAGCCATCAAGGTTGCTGGTACATCAATAGGGGTTCACACGGTCGGTTAACCGGTCCATGTGGACTTTTACAAACGGTTAATTGGACGTTTTTTTAATTTACTAATCATACACTGTCCATTAAATTCGGTTAACCGTTAATTTCAGTCGGTTAACCATTTATGAAATAGACATTATGATTTTGCTAAATTTATAATATTTGAAACCTCAAATAAATAGATCATATATCTCAACTGCCAAATAAAAATATAAAATTACAAACTATAGTCTTAATTATTAATTAAAATAACATTTTAACCATAAACTCCAATAATTAAAATATTAATAAAAAAAATTCTCAAACATAGAAATTGTTGTACGAGATCAAACATTAATTAATGAAATGTTCTTCGCTGTTCGTTTTTCAGTGAGTGTGAAATTAACAATTGAGAGGAAATAGGATTGGAAGGGAGTAACCGAGACAAATTGGTGTTGTACAGTAAGGAAGTAAAATAACATCAAAGGTCCAAATGTTTCACTTATTATTCATAGTACATGTATATATATAATTATATAATTTTTTAAGAAAAATATTTGTAAAAATTCGGTTAACCGGGAGTCCATATGAACTTTCGGGGTAAAAACTTAAACCTAAACCATAACCGTTAATTTCTAAAAATAAAAACGGTACACTAGTCCATCGGCTTCGGTTAACCATATTTTTAACTCGGTTTCGGTTCGGTTTTACGGTTTTTCTTTTTTTTTTTTTTTTTGTACCCCTATACATCAAATATTATTTTATTGCTAGGTCTAGATTGATTCTCGGAGTACTATAAATACTTCATTTCTTTGTTAGTTGTAGAACTTTTAGCTCAATTTCTCTCTACTCTTGTAAAACTCTCTTTTTCTAATTAATTAATATTTTCTTTTAATTTTATTAAGACTATGTATGACTGAGTATGACTGAGTAATCCGTCCAGCAGGTTAGAGCTAGCTTGACTAGCATGAGTAAGTGACTTTTCTCCTTATTTATTATGAGTTTTATGTTTTGATGATTGTTTTATGGTGTTCTTCATTTATTTATAAGTTTAACCGTCTCATACTTTAATAGTTATAAAGAGACTGAGAGGAGATTCATGACTATGGAAAAGACCATAAAACACGTGATTTCTTGCTGAAGAAATTTGAGTAGATTGCATCCTAGGGGGTTTTTATCTTTTGATAAAATGCTTACAAGAGATCAATGCATGATTATGTAGTCTTTTGCTGAAAAGATTCGATTATGCTGCTTATCATAGGATCCACATGTCCAAAGGTTCCTGGTGTGGTGATTTGAGAGTAAGATACCCTAGATCTATGCGTGGTAACCCTGTGCATAATGTTTGATGAGAGAAATGTCAATGAAATAACCTGATCTTGCTTGGTTTGAGTCTGCTGCCTCTTATCATTGTTGTTGTTTATATTTTGTTTTCAATAATCTTAACTCTGCTTGTTTAGCCTGTTTACTTAGTTTTATTTTAGAATATTTTTTAATTCATTGAAAGAAAATTAGATTTGCTAGTTTGCTTGAAAATTTGAGATTGTTCACATTAATCCATGTGGAAAACGATACTTGGACTTACTACTGTGCTACAATCGACCTAGTGCACTTGCTAGTATCGTATTTAGGAACAACAAGCAACACCACCAATATGATAATAATAATTTCATTAAAAATGTTAATTTACTGTAATATTCTAAGAAAAAAATAGTAATAATAGATTAGTGGAATATTATAATATAAATTAAATTTTCCTTTTAACTCTTTTATAGTATCAATAAATAATAATAGATTAGTGGAATGATATATCAAAAGACGGATATGAGAATGACTTATCAATTATTAGTGGATTTTTTCTTGAACGATCATGTTTTTATTCTATTGCTACTATTTTTTTTAATGATTAGATGAACTAGGGGGAGCATTTGATTGATTTATGCAAGAAAATCCAAAAGGAGGTTAAGATGTTTTATAAGTATGGTTTTTTTTTTTTTTTTTTTTTGTGAGGAAGTAGAGTGTTGCACTGAGCACATTCTTAAAATTTGCCAAGAGGTAGAAAATTTTGAACTGATTACAAATAGATTATTAATTTAGTAAAAAAAAATTTTTAAAAATCTTATATCCTTTCAAAATAGATTACCTTTTTAACTCTCATGACTCATAAATATTTAAATAATCGAGTAAGTATAAATAATTTTTTCCATTGTGCTTTATATTGTATGCATCATGAACCTTTGTTGTAGACATGTTACTTCAGCCCTAAAAAGCTATATATATATCCCAGTGGAATACTCTATAGCATGCATATATAATGTAAAAGACATAATGCTCAGAAAGATTTTCCATAACACATCTTGCACTTAAAGAAGTATTTTCAAGGGTAGACGAAGAGTCATGATTGAATATATTCCACGACCTACTAATTCTCCTAAACCCTAAGAACTTCAAGAGTTTGGTCCATTACACTATCATTCGAACCAATGATATACTCAATATTGTAAGTAAAGAACAACATAGGAGACAACCCATGCACCATAGTCATAACTCATAAGACTCTAATGAGCCAATTCAATTTGTTGCTTCATTTTCTTCAAGTAAACTGCAATATAGAACTACAAATTAGGTGTGATAGAATAGAGAGGGCTGCTTTTGTAAATGTATCTATTAAGGGTTAACCCTAACCCTAATCTTGTGTATATATATACTTGTATTCTCATCAATAATAATTATGTAGCCACTATTTTATGGTATCAGAGCCCCCTACGTTTTAATACCAATCTCTAAACACTCTCAATCATGTCTTCTTCAGCCACTCTCTCTACGATGTCCTCTCTATGCCGTCCACTGCTGCTCCCATTACCGCCGGCGTAACCTTGCCTATCGGCTTCACCTTTGCTGCCGTCTCCACCAATTCTCTTATCTCTACTGTGTGTTCCATGCCTATTCTTGATTCAGGCTGTGTGCCTCCTCCTGTCGGCAATATCCCACCGCAACCTATTACGTTCCAACCGGCTTTGACTACTCAATTGGGCTTAAAACTCAACTCAACCAATTTTCTTGTGTGGAAACTGCAATTGATGCCTCTGTTGCGAGGTTGTGGCCTTGCTCATCACATCATTGGAGACCATTCTCCTCCCACTCAATTTTTACCGAATGGCTCAATCAATCCATTATTTGTTACTTGGGATCAAAGGGACCAGCAGGTCCTTAGTTGGCTTATCTCCTCAGTTGAACCTTCTCTTCTTCCTCAGATTGTTGGCGTGAGAACCGCCCGTGATGCCTGGAACAAGTTACATTCAGCCTACTCTGTGGGTTTAAGAGCTCAAATCCGAATTCTTTGCAATCAGCTTAACACACTTGATCGAAATAATAAAGATATTAAGACTTATGTTCAACTTGCTAAGTCCTTATCTGATGAATTGGCTGCCCTTGGCTATGCCGTTCCCGAGGAGGATCTTGTGGACCAAATTATTGGAGGTCTTGACCCTGAATATATCATCTTTTCTCGCATTCTTGAAGCAAAATTAGAAGCAATCAGATTTGATGATCTTTATGGTTTGTTGCTGACTGAAGAACGACATCTGAACCGGGAAAAATCTGTTGTGCCGTCCACCATCCCTCCAATAGCTCACTGCAGCACCCGAAACTCACCAACACAGACTAGCAGAGGCAGACGTGGTGGCCGCCACAGCTCCCATGGGCGTCATGGTGGCCGTTCCTACACGCCATCTCCTGGTGGACAGCCCTATAATTATTCAGCTACTAAAAATAATGGACCTCAACCTAGCACCATTTGCTATAATTGCCGTGGAAGTGGACACCTCGCCAATTTCTGTCCTTCACCCAAAACTCGTAGACCCAATGAATCCATACATCCATCTTCTCACATGATCACTGCTGAAATTTCTCAACCAAAGTCTTGGGTTGTTGATACTAGTGCAACTCATCATATTACTTCCGATCTTGACAACCTTGCTATTCACTCTGAATATCAAGGTCCCGAAGAGGTCCAACTTGGTAATGGTTCTCACCTCCCTATCTCTCGTGTTGGTAGCTCTAGTTTTTTAATTGATAACAAATTACTCCGTTTTCGTGATATCTTATATGTTCCTTATTCTAACCAAAATTTGTTATCTGTTTATGCTCTAACCAACACTAATCTTGTTTCTATTGAATTCTTTTCTGATTGTTTCTTTATTAAGGATTTGGTAATGAAGCAGGTCCTATTCAAAGGCAAGAGTGATCAAGGCATGTACTCCATGTGTCTCGCCCCACCAGTCTCCATTCAAGCTAATTATGTTTCTTTAGCTACTTGGCATGCTAGATTAGGCCATGCAGCTACTCCTATTGTTTCCAAAATTTTACAATTCAATAAAATTGCTTCTGATTGTCGTTCCAATAAATCCTTATGTCATGCTTGTTGTCTCAGTAAAATGCATAAGCAACCTTTTATTACATCTACTTTTCATGCCACTGCACCGTTACAACTTCTATGTTCTGATGTGTGGGGACCAGCTCCCATACCCTCCTATGATGGTTATTCATACTATGTTGTTTTTTATGATCATTACAGCAAATACACCTAGTTATATCTCATAAAGCATAAATCTGATGTTCTCTCCATCTTTCAGCACTTTAAAACATTAGTTGAGAATTTCTTTAATGTTAAAATCAAAGCCTTTCAATCTGACTGAGGTGGTGAGTTTCGTGCCTTAACTAATTTTTTGCGAGAGCATGGGATTACACAGAGGGTATCATGTCCCTATACACTAGAACAAAACGGTTGTGCTGAGCGCAAGCACTGCCACATAGTTGAAACTGGACTTTCTCTTCTTAATCATGCTAATGTCCTACTTAAATTTTGGAGCCGTGCCTTTGAATGTGTTGTTCACATTATTAATCATTTACTAATGCCTCAATTAAAATACGAAAGTCTGTTTCACCGTTTGTTTGATACTTCCATTGATTATCTTTCTTTATGCATTTTTGGTTGCTTATGTTTTCCTTGGTTATGTCCATATTCTAAGCATAAACTAGAACCTAGATCTCTTCCATGTGTTTTCTTTGTTTATAGGAAGGTACATAAAGGATATCTTTGTTATCATATTCCATCTGGCAAAACTTATGTCTCACGCCATGTTCTATTTGACGAGCAGGTGTTTCCGTTTTGAAATTTTTCTGATGAGTCTGCACCAGTTTCAGCAACTCCTGGCATATCTTCTGGTCCACAAATCTCCTTTCCTCTCTCCTCTCCACCGTCATCACTACCTGCAGCCCTACTATAATTGCCTACCGCCCCTATAACCAGCGTTAACCCTACCTCTCCACCATCTCACCCTAACCCGTCCCCACTACCAAAACTGACCCCTCCTCCCAACCCTTCCCCATCTTCCAACCCATCTCCTACCTCCATCTCGTCACTACTAACCACCCCAACCACCGACCTCCACCATCATCCCGATGCAGCTCCCCCTATACCGACCTCAGCCCCAACCCTTACCATTGACCTTACCCCGTTCGGCCCCTTCCCACCTCTACCATCTCACTCAACCGAACCAGATCCCCCACCAACTCGCCGGATTCTGATCAGAAGACAAACTGGCTCGTTGCCTCCTCCACGACAATTTCTCTCCTTTACATCTGATGCTGAAATTGAACCTACTTGTTTCACTCAAGCTTACAAAATTCCTCATTGGCGCCAGGCTATGCAAGATGAATTTAATGCTCTTATCCGCAATTGGTTCCTCCTCATCCCAAACAGAATATTATTGGATGCAGATGGGTGTTTCGAATTAAACGGAAGCCAGATGGCTCTATTGATCGTTATAAAGCAAGACTAGTGGCTAGGGATATCATCAACGCCCTGGCCTTGATTATGGTGACACCTACAGTCCGGTTGTTAAGCCCACAACAATACGTACTGTTCTCTCTTTGGTTGTGTCTTTGAATTGGCTGGTAATTCATATGGATGTCTCCAATGCCTTTCTTTACGGTAATTTGGATGAACAAGTCTTCATGGCCCAACCACCTAGTTTTGTTGATGCATCTTTTCCCATTTTGTGTGTTCTCTCAAGAAATCTCTGTATGGTCTTAAATAAGCGCCTTGTATGTGGCACCGGTGCTTGACTGACGCCTTAATTTCTCTTGGTTTTCAAGGTTCTAAATCTGATTGCTCACTATATTTTTACAGCAATGGTTGTGACAAAATGCTGTGTCTCATTTATGTGGATGATCTTCTCTTGACTGGCACCAATCGTACCAAAATTAATCATACCATCTCCCTGCTGCAGTCTTGGTTTGCACTTAAAAATTTGGGACAGCTGAAATATTTTTTGGGCATTGAAGCACATTGGCAATCTTCTGGGTTATTGTTAACTCAACAGAAATATATTGATGATTTATTGAAGCGTGTTTCCATGGACAATTGCAGTGGTGTGTCTACACCTGCCTCTCCGTCGGAAAAACTTCACATCAGTTTGGGAGAACCGTTATCTGATCCTATCTAATATAGAAGTGTGGTTGGCTCTCTCCAATACTTATCTCTTACACTTCCGGACATCTCTTATGCCGTCAACAAGGTTTCACAATTTCTTCATGCCCCGACATCAGCCCATTGGGTGGCAGTAAAACGCATATTGCGTTATCTCTATGCAACGTCCAGCCATGGTATTTTTCTACACCGTGATTCTTCCCTTCTCCTTCAGGGGTATTGTGATGCTGATTGGGCTGGTTCTCTTGATGATCGTAAGTCTACCACGGGTTATGTTATGTTTCTCGGAAGGAACCCAATTTCTTGGTGCTCTCGCAAGCAACGTGCAGTGGCTCGTAGTTCGACCGAGGCGGAATACCGGTCGCTTACTAATGCATCCTCTGAAGTTCAATGGATTCATATTCTTCTTCAAGAACTTGGTTATCGGCTTCCTTCTCCTCCTCTCATTTGGTGTGATAATCTAAGTGTGACGTATCTCACTGTTAATCCCATTTTTCACTCTCGCAGTAAACTTCTTGAAGTTGATTTCTTTTTTGTTCGTGATCAGGTTGCCCGTCAACAACTTCAAGTTCATTTTGTTAATTCTATTGATCAATTAGCTTATGGACTCATGAAACCTCTCACCGAGTCTCGGTTTCAGTCCATGTGTTCCAAGTTGAACTTAGGCTCAACCCCCGTTCAACTTGTGGGGGAATGATAGAATAGAAAGGGCTACTTTTGTAAATGTATCTATTAAGGGTTAACTCTAACCCTAATCTTGTGTATATATATACTTGTATTCTCATCAATAATAATTGTGCAGCCACTATTTTAAGGTGTAATATTGAAGGCTATTGACCATTTTTGAAAGGGCAATCAAACTAATGGGAATATGAATATCAACGGTAGCAACTATTAAATTCTACTTTGATAAACACTACTGTAAAGGAGGTTTTTTTTTTATTGAGGAAAAGGTACTAAGGTGTGGTTTCAATTCGTTGTATGTATCTCAAATATACTCAATTAATATCTATATTTGTAATTTTTCTTTTTCTATTTTTCTCCGTTTTTAAAAGTTGTATGCTATTTATGTTAAATACCCATGGAGATACCAAATCAAACCAAAGTTGTAGAAGGGGTAAAATATAACTTTTTGTTCTAATATTGGAAAAAATGTACAAAATTTAGGCTTTTAATGTTTTATAACATCTAGTTTTTTTTAGGATTTTATGGACTTTATAATATGTATAACGCATTAACGATATTTGGGCACATAGACGTATGTGCATTATCGATTTTTTTGGGTCGTGTATTTATAATTATAATTAGGTTAAAGGCCCAATTAAAGTGATCTAATTAATTTAATAGGGCCATGTCATTTTATGAAAAGAAATGTGGGTTAATTTATCATAAGTGTAGAAACCCAGGGTATAAAACTAATTTATGATGGGCTTAATTAGTAATTTATACCAACTCTATATAAATAGGGGTTATGGTCCCTGGTTGAGTATAATTCCTAAGGAAAACACATATTCCTTAAACTCAGAGAAAAACCCCATCATTTCTTGAGCCTCAAGAGGAATTCCAAATCAACCCGAAGATCAGATACCCGGATACAATCAAGAGATTGCTGTGATCATGAAACCAGGTACGCTTCCGTTAATACTGTTTAGAGATCAATAATTTCTACATAAGAATTAGATCCTGGATTATTAAAATTATTAGCTTAATTTTAATCTACATGTGGTATCAGAGCTTGTCTTATTGTGGAATTATTGGTTTTTATGATTGTTGGTTTTTTGCATGATTATATGAATTTTGGCTATCTGATGAAGTTGTTGTTGGGCTGTTTTGTTTTATTGATTCTGGAATTGATTTTGTGAATTGATTTTTTTATTGTTGGGTTATAGAATTAAAATCAATTGTTTTCAATTTTGGTTTTTTTTTTTTGTGGGCAATTTGTGGGCAAAACGTTGTCTGCCAATTTTGGCTTTTTTGTTTTTTTTGTGGGCAATTTGTGGGCAAAACGTTGTCTGCCAATTTTGGCTTTTCTATTGAATTACATTCAATTGTTGTGATTTTGGATTTTGTGGGCCAAAACAATTGCTGTGGAAATTGAATTGAAAGCCATTGGAATTGCATTGTTTGAATTGCTCCGGTGTTTTGAGGAGGCTAACTGACGCCTCCCTCCGGTCGGGCTGCGGCGGCGGTGGCTAGGGTTTCAACCCTAGCCCACCGCCATCCAGGAAGATGAAGCATTAAAAAAAAAAAAACGTTTATAAACGTTAATAATTAATACCTGTTTGTGGCGTTTATCCTTTTCATTTTCTCTCCAGTTTCATCGAAAGACTCTTTTAGGACAATTATGGCACTTGTGGCACATTATGATCTTGAGTGGCATCAGATGGATGTTAAGACAGCGTTTCTCAATGGTGACCTTGAGGAAACGATTTATATGGTGCAACCTGAATGCTTAGATTCTAAAGACTCAAAGCATTTAGTCTGCAAATTAAAGAAATCCATCTATGGGCTCAAACAAGCTTCTCGTCAATGGTATCACAAATTTCATAAAGTAGTGTTATCTTTTGGTTTTGAAGCTAACGCTGTTGAAGATTGTGTGTACCATAAGTTCTATGGAAGTACTTTTATCTTCTTAATCTTATATGTGGATGATATTTTGCTGGCCACAAATGATGTAAGATTATTGCATGAGACTAAGAAATTTCTTTTAAAACATTTTGAGATGAAAGATCTTGGTGATGCATCTTTTGTATTAGGTATCCAAATACATCGAGATCGTTCTCGGGGTATTCTGGGTTTGTCACAAAAGGCTTACATCGATAAGATATTAAAAAGGTTTGGCATGAAAGATTGTAATCCCATTAATACTCCTGTGACTAAGGGAGACAAGTTCTGTCTCGATCAATGCCCTAAGAATGACATGCAGAAAAGGGAAATGCAGAATTTTCCTTATGCCTCTATGGTTGGCAGTTTAATGTATGCACAGGTCTGTACTCGTCCAGACATTACATTCATTGTCGGAGTACTAGGCAGATACTTGAGCAATCCAGGTAAAGAACATTGGACAGCAGCCAAGAAAGTATTGCGATACTTACAAGGAACAAAGAATCACATGCTCATGTATAGGAGATCAAATCAGTTAGAGATCATTGGGTATTCTGATTCTGATCATGGAGGATGTAAAGATAGCCGTAGATCAACATCAGGATATATTTTCTTGCTTGCTGGTGGAGCAATATCCTGGAAGAGTGTAAAGCAATCACTTGTAACCTCTTCCACTATGGAATCAGAGTTTGTGGCTTGTTATCAAGCATCTAATCATGCTATTTGGCTACGAAATCTTGCTACTGGATTGCGAATAGTTGATGGTGTTGAAAGACCACTTAGGGTATACTGTGACAACAGAGCCGCAGTCCTTTATGCCAATAACAACAGGAGTTCATCAAATTCTAAACACATAGAAATAAAGTTCCTTGTTGTTAAAGAAAGAGTTCAGAGAGGTCAGATTAGTGTTGAGCATATAGGTACAAGCTCCATGCTTGCGGATCCACTGACTAAAGCATTGGTACCTAAGTTATTTCTCGAACATGTACCCCGTATGGATGTTGGATTGTTAGAGGATCTTTAGGTTCAGTGGGAGTCTCAGACACACAATTAAGTTTATTACTTTATTTTATCAATGTCATGACAATTTAGTTTAAATAAAGTATTCAGTTTTGTTCCACTCTCAATGTTATTTGATCTCATTTGGTTAAGGTTGGACCAGTTGGAAATAGGCATGTATTGATCACATCACATGTAATTTCCATGCTACACTTCCACACTTGATCCAGGTCATTTAGTTATGTTATTATATGTGACCATGTTGGGTTTAATTGTATTAGATATTGGCAACGAAAGCCCCCTTGATCCTTATGTTAATATACTAATGGACAGGATTGGTTTAAAATGACGAAGTATGAATATATATATATATATATATATATATATATATATATATATATATATATATATATATATATATATATATATATATATATATATATATATATATATATATACGATTATAAAGCATAATGTGTGAATACATACTTATAAAGTCCAAGTGGGAGATTGTTAGGATTTTATGGACTTTATAATATGTATAACGCATTAACGATATTTGGGCACATAGACGTATGTGCATTGTCGATTTTTTGGGTCGTGTATTTATAATTATAATTAGGTTAAAGGCCCAATTAAAGTGATCTAATTAATTTAATAGGGCCATGTCATTTTATGAAAAGAAATGTGGGTTAATTTATCATAAGTGTAGAAACCCAGGGTATAAAACTAATTTATGATGGGCTTAATTAGTAATTTATACCAACTCTATATAAATAGGGGTTATGGTCCCTGGTTGAGTGTAATTCTTAAGGAAAACACATATTCCTTAAACTCAGAGAAAAACCCCATCATTTCTTGAGCCTCAAGAGGAATTCCAAATCAACCCGAAGATCAGATACCCGGATACAATCAAGAGATTGCTGTGATCATGGAACCAGGTACGCTTCCGTTAATACTGTTTAGAGATCAATAATTTCTACATAAGAATTAGATCCTGGATTATTAAAATTATTAGCTTAATTTTAATCTACAGTTTTTTGTATGTGTAGTGAAAAATCCGTTAAAAGAATACTTAAAATAGAGTTTTTTTTACATGGTGGAAATACGATGCTCTATTATTGTTGAAATGATAAGTTAAGATCTATAAAATAAAGATTTTTTTTATGATTATACAAATCTCACAAGTTGAAGTTGCACTTAATGGGTTTAATTTTTATATTTTGTCAATGACTAAATATTTGAAAATATAATGTCAAGTTAAACTTCTGCCTTTTCACAAGGTTAGAGGCTAAAAATGAAGCTTTGCCCTATAAGGTGCAAGCACATTAAAATAGAACTTTTAATTTTTTTTTTAAAAAAAAAGTGGCAATAATAGAGTCTAAAACGTTCGGTATATCTGAATACTTGAAAAAATTAGTATATAATGGATGGCAAAAAAAATTTCAAAAATATAATAGAAAACGAAAGCCAAGAATATAAAAATCTAAGAAAATATATGAACATAAAAATGTAAAAAAACACTTCAATAATAAAAACAAAATTGGTCAATAAAAATAAAAATCAAAATAACGTAAGTAAATAACTTCAATATAAACATGTCAGTAAAAGGCTAAATTTAAGAAAGAATTTTAAACTGGTACAAATATATATGTATATAAAAGATAAAATTATAAATATAAAAATAAAATTTCAAAATAGTATAGGAATTTTGAATTCTTTTAAAAAAAAAAAAGCTCAGAATCAATTTAACCCAAACCAGTCAATCAACCCAAGTCAACTTAACCTAATTCAAAACCATGGTTTGGTTTTGTTTTTATTTCACCAAATTACAAAACTTAGCTAAATAAAAGTATATTCAAAAACCCTCTAAAAACCTCGACAACGGCAGAGGCCATCGCCGGCGTTTGGACAGCAGCACAGAATCGATAAGGTTTGGGTTTCTTTAGGTTTTTTACTCGATTGTTGACTTGGAAATATGGTTGTTTAGGGTTTAGTTTTTCTTCTCACTTATTTTGAGATTTCAGTAAAAACTAGTTTCATTCGATAAATTATAGAGTTATATATAAGTTTCAAGTACCATTTTTATTGAATTGAAGAGAAGTAATTATACTTGATTTGATTGGTTCAATTTATTTGATATGCGATCTAATATTCATCCCTATCTATCTACTAAGCACTGTCCTGTCCATGTTTTTTTTCATATTTGCCCTGTCATTTTACCTAATAACCAAGGATTCTTGTAGACTCAATAATTTGTATGGTTTAGATCTCACATAAAACTAAGAACTTCAAGAGTTTGGTCCATTACGCTACCATTCGAACCAATGACACACTTAATGTTGTAAGTAAAGAACAACATAGGAGACAACCCATGCAATGTAGTCATAAGACTCTAATGAGCCAATTCAATTTGTTGCTTCATTTTCTTCAAGTAGACTGCAATATAGAATTGCAAATTAGGTGTAATATTGAAGGCTATTGACCGTTTTTGAAAGGGCAACTAGACTCATGGGAATATGAATATGAACGATAGCAACTATTAAATTCTACTTCGATAAATACTGCTATAATAAAAGATTTAAAAGTATAAAACTATAGCATTTTAAGCGTTCATATTTGCATAAATATAATAACTCAGAAATTGTCAAACTTGCAAAACTAAGAACGTTTTTTCATAACATGTATGAAATCTCATGGCATGTCATAGATTAAATAAATATAAAAAAGCAAGAATGTGAATTACGTAAATGAAATTAACACATTTAAAATTTTCAATTATAATTAACGTTGGAAGCCATCAATGACTCTTAAGCATTCCTTTCACATTCTAGAAAATCTATATCTATGTTTAACTATTTTGATTCCCTCGAACAACAACTCACTCCATTAAGCAAAGAGTAAAAAAAATTATGAACAAGAACATCATATATGAAGCATCCCCCAACAAACCGATAGACTTGATTCCCTTTAAAACATTATCTTGCCTAATCTACTACAACAAAAAAAGAAATCAATATTCAGATGAGGAAGGCAATGCAAAAAATGAGATATTAAAATATTAACAACAAATATTTAACTGGTTTTAAGTCTTCAAGAGGTAGAAAATCAATAAGAATTATCTCCCCTTGAGATAAACTAATTTAGAATTTATTTGTGAGCTGAAGATGGTTACAACTTTTTTCTATGTTGCCTAAGGTAGATACAATTGTAGATCATGAAAAAAACATGAATATTTACACGCTCTAATTTATTAGAAAGATTCAATTTAGAGAAATAAAAAAAAAAAATTAATTAGATACTCTAAATTACTCTCCATATAAGCTTTTTAAAGTATAAATTGATAGATAAATTAGATGCTAATTGACAATCGTTCAAAAGACTCCAACCCTACGACTCACTAGTTAAAAAGAACAATATCAACAGAGAGAGAGAGAGAGAGAGAGAGAGAGAGAGAGAGAAGCTTGGCTTTGCAGCAACATTTGGCCCACACCACACCAAATTGTGGATTTGATTTCATGTGGTCGAATAAAAAATGCGATAATAATTTGCTGATTAGGTTAGAGGTTTATATGTTGCTGTTTTTTGGTCTAATTATAATTAAAAACCTCTTAGGATGCAAATTGTAGTTAAGATATAAATTTCTCACACACAAATTTCTAATTATAAAATGAAAAAAAAAAAAAAAACTATAGTTTGAATTCGAAATATTTGTTTTTCTTTTCCAAGTATGGGTTATATTTTTGTTAATAAATTAATTTAATCAGGACATATATTATTATATTGTATATGAAAAAAAAAACTAACTCAAAGATACAGATATTTATAATTTTTATTCTTTATAAAAATAATTTTAATAAAACTACTCAGCACCTAAACGTAGTAAGATGTGCACAAATTTAAATTTAATTAATTCGTCCATAAAATAAAAACAATTAACTTTGAAAGAAAACAAAATTATGTGTTGCCATAGGGTTAAATTATTACTCAATAGAGAAGTATGCAAATTTTGAATAATATTTTTTATTTCGATCCTATGGACGCAAACAACTTTCCTTGGCTTGACAGTACAAGCAAGACAAATTAAAAAAGAAATCAATATTTTTCAGTAATTAGCTCAACAAACCATTTAACCTTTTGTTAGAATATCAAGCTTCTTATATTTTTATTTTTATTTTATTTAAAAAAAAAAAAGGAATATATAGTATTTTTTGGAAGCATAGAAGATGAACATGGCAGTTGAAAGAGATCTGGCAAAAACAATAAAATTGAATAAAAGTTCATATTGCATAAATATATTATTGATTTAATCTACATACGCGCTCAGTTACATTGACTTGAAAATTTTCCAACTGTTTAACGTGTATAAAAAATGAATGAAATTGATTGATTAATATGAACAAAAGAAAAGAAACCAATTATTAATTAATTGTTATGAACCAAAAATTGATTGATTAATATGAACCAATTCTTTCTTTTAATATGAACATGCACACGAGGATGAATTATTAAAGATGACAGACTGAGACAGAGTCTATGGCATGTGCACATTACATTTGTTTACATTTCACCCTTCTGTTACCATTACTACTCAATTTTAAATTAATTGTTTCTTTCTTTTATTTACTTTTCATAACAATTGGTTTACTCATACACTCATGATATAGATGAAAGGGTAAACTGTTCAATCATTATTTTATACTTTAATTTCGTTACACTTATATGTTAATTTGGTATTTAACATTTTCCGGTAATGCGATATTTTGGTGGTTAAAACTTTGCTTTCAAAAATTGCTTTAAGTTATCCATAAAATATAAATGCTCTATCCTACAATTCTTTTTCAAAATACAATACATGAAAAATAAAAAATAAAAAAAAAAAGAAAAAAAAAAGCTTTTTGAGTCAATTTTAGTATTCTTATGAAAAAAAAAATATTGTATAGTCTTATTTTTTTCAAATTTTATATTAAATTTTTAAATTAACACATTAAATTTTAGCTAATCAAAATTACACACATTAAATTTTTAATTAAAAAATAATTGGATATTTTATCTATGGTGTCTTAGACAGAATTAGTCCAAAATTATAAGGTAATTGTGGTGTCAATAGTCGTACTAACGTACCATTCGTTCAACAATTTTGAATCGGTATGATCCGAGACTATAATAGAATTTTTACTTTTATTTAATATATTTAATATATACTTGAAAATAAATATTTGCAAACGTGCATTTGTTTTATCTACAATTTAAAATTGTAACTTTGTTAACTACTCTTTTTTTTTTTTTTTTAAATTCATTGTTAACTACTCTTTTAGTTGCATAGTAATTAGTAAGTGTATTAAGTAGTAATAGCCAGTAATTTTTCAATGATTTAAAGTTAAGATTAAAAAGAAAAAGATAAACAGAAAAAGAACAGCTAATACAGCAATGGCGGACTGACAAGAGGTAGAACATGGTGTGAATGAAATGAATTCGTAGGAAAATTATAAAGAAAAGAAATTCCACTTTTTCTCTCTTCTCTATCTACGCCGCATGTGAGGTAAAGTTTACTTCCAAAGTTGCTACCACGTTTCTCTGCTTATTTTGTGGGCGCACATCTCTCCATTTTCTTTCAAAGAAAAAAGGAAAAAAAGAACATAAAGTTGTCTCCTGAGAAACCCACTTGAATTTCGACCGCTTCAACCGGAAATTTCAAAAATTTCAAATAAGAAAAACCCATTTGAAAGATATAGGTAAGACAATTTTTGAACTTTGAGCTTCTTAATATCATTTTTGTGATCTGGGTTATGCTGCGTTAGTGTTTTCAAACTATAGGATTATAGTTCGTAAATTTTGTTTTTTGGTGGGAAGAAAGCCAGTCTAAGGCTCATACTCCGTAAGTTGATCTTATTGATGCTCTACAGTTTATTGATCTGGGTTTAGCGTTAGTTTTGTGCATAGGTTTTTGTTTTTCTGCATTTGGGTTTCTGTTAAGCTCTCGCTCTGGTTAGAGGATAAGTATTTTTTTTTTTTTTTTTATGAGTAATAGGAATTGAAAGAGATTGATTTTTGGTTCAATGGGGATTGTTTATTTTGGGGAATTTGGAAGTTTGCAATGAAAAAGTAGGCATACTTCCAAGATTTCCTCATGTTTTGGAGTGGAAAGATCAAATATGAGTTGCTGATTTGCTAGACTTGATTTCAAAGTTTAGTTTTTTAAGCACATTTGGTTGGTTGTAAACATGGCTTTGGCATCACCTTCACCAGACTCTTCCCCTTTTGTAGTTCAACCACCTTCCCCTTCTTTGCCATCATTTTCTACTGTAACTTCACCGTCTCCTGAAACAAGTCTTCCTAATCAGACAATTGATCCCCCTCTTCCTTCAACTCCATCTAATTCTTCAGCTCCACCCACTCAATCCCCCCCTCCGGCAACCCCAGCTGCTCCCCCTCCTTCTCCACCATCACCACCAACATCCTCAACACCACCTCCAACAACATCCTCTACACCACCACCATCTCCACCAACATCCTCTACACCACCATCTGATCCGCCTCCATCAACCCCAGCATCCCCTCCTCCATCACCACTTAATGCTCCACCCCCAGCTGCCACTGCTTCACCACCTCCACCAGCAAGCACCTCCCCTTCTCCCCAATCCTCCCCAGCAACTCCACTTCCAAACCCACCTCCCCCTCAAGCTGTTTCTGCTTCTCCACCCCCTCCTCCTGTCAATGACCCTGTACCTCCTTCCACTAATTCACCACCTGCACCAATAGCAAAGGCCCCTGAAAGTACCCCAAAAGTTACTCCACCTTCTAGTTCACAGCCTGGTAGCCCTCCTCCTGTAATAAATTCTCCTTCTCCTCCAGCATCTACATTGCCTTCGGCCCCACCTTCAGACTCATCAACATCTTCGCCACCTGTAATACCTCCTCCTGTGCCTCCTGACAACTCGTCAACAACAGGAAATTCTCCATTGTCTCCCTCACCGTCTCTTCCTACTGAAAAACCAACTGCGAGAGCAACTAATGGGACTAATATCTCCACCAATTCAGTACCAAGTAGTGCAGGAGGTTTAAATGCTGGAGGAGCAGTGGCCGTAGGCATTGTGGTTGGGTTTGTAGTTCTCAGTTTTCTTGTGATGGCTGTTTGGTTTGTACATAAACGAAAGAAAAAGCAAGCTACACCAAAAATTGGGTACAATATGCCTTCCCCGTTTGCCTCTTCCCAGAATTCAGGTGAAGCATTTGAAATTTTGTATTGTCAATACTTAGCTACCAATTATTGACTCTCTAGGACCTTTGAAGTTGTTTTTAGTTTTTATATTTTAATACCTCTGTAGGTTTATAGTTGCTTGATGGATGAGCAAGGGAATCATATAAACCTGGATGCATAATTTGGACTTTCATTGTCAAAGAAAATTTTAACCAAAGCATTCTAAAAACTTGATCAGCTTGTTTGCATGTTCTTAAATTCCTTTTGTGTGTGTGTGTGTGTGTGTGTGTGTTTGTACTACATATCTGATTTTAGCTATTGCATTTGGGATGTAAGGAGAAATCTTGTACTTAATTTATTACTTACAGATGATTTTTACTGTTTGGTTCATTTCTGTGTGATCTAGCCTTTTAGTATGAATACTTTATAGCCTATATAATTTACCTGAGTTCAGCAAAAATATACCTAAAATGCTGTCTAAGGCTCTTGGCTTTGCTTTGTGGATCCTGTTCTTCCATTTATTCTTGAAGCATACTATCATAAATACCTTGGTATTTCTGTTCTAAAAAGGACTGATACTATTTTTGTTGAATGGGTGAATCAAATATACTGAATTATGTTGAAATGCTTACAAATGCAATCCGAATTAGTGAAAGTTGCATTTTTTTACCTTGCAGATTCATTATTTCTAAGGCCTCATTCCAAAGGTGCTTTGGGAGCAAGCCCATCTGGTAGTGATTTCATCTACTCTCCATCAGAGACAGGAGTAAATAATTCAAGAGCATGGTTCACATATGAAGAACTAGTCCAAGCCACAAATGGTTTTTCCTCAAAGAACCTTTTAGGTGAAGGTGGATTTGGTTGTGTGTACAAAGGTATCCTTGTAGATGGTAGAGAAGTAGCAGTAAAACAATTAAAGATCGGAGGTTCTCAGGGGGAGCGTGAGTTCCAAGCAGAGGTTGAGATCATTAGCCGAGTACATCATCGCCATTTGGTTTCATTGGTGGGCTACTGTATCTCCCAGAATCAAAGATTACTTGTTTACGAATTCGTCCCAAATGATACTCTTCATTATCATCTTCATGGTAAGATATGTTTCTGAGTTAAAAAAACAGAAAAGATATGCTTCAATTTTAGTACTTTTTTCTTCATCAATATGATGTTTCCATTATTACTTTCTGATAAATTTCTTTGTGGATTATCCTATGGACGCCTGAAGTGGGAGGAAGGCCAGTTATGGATTGGGCAATTCGGGTGAAGGTTGCTGCTGGAGCAGCTCGTGGCATAGCTTACCTACATGAAGACTGTAAGATTCATACTTAATTCAAGCAAAGATTCATCTTTTATTCATCTTAGTTGCGTTGATGATTTTGGTCACTGGCATCAGCCCTGCAACACAGAGCTTTCCTTCTCGCTTCATTTTATTTAACTGAAACATTAAAACTTTTTCTTTTTCGGGTTAAATGTGCATCGACAAAATTATCTGCAAGATTCCTACATCCAATGAAACATATTTCGCTAATTTCGTTCATCATGTGTATCAGGTCATCCCCGCATTATTCACAGAGATATCAAGTCATCAAACATCCTTCTAGACAGTAACTTTGAAGCTAGGGTATGCCTGTTTCAGAAATTCTCATTTTTAATTGGAACCAACAAATATTCTGTAGAGAAAATGACTCATGATGCTATCACAGTGCTCCTAAAATATTGTATTTATCCTTCGTTTCTGTGAACAGTCTTAGCTGCTGTGTTATATTTTTAAAAATGGCTAATATTTTCCATTGTAGTGCATCTGGAAAGTTCATTTTTGCCTTGATATACTATAATTTCTCGACCTAGAAATTTTCTTAATCTAACATGTGTTTTTTTTACAGGTTGCAGATTTTGGGCTTGCGAAGATAGCACTGGAACTGGATTCAAATACACATGTATCTACACGTGTTATGGGGACCTTTGGGTAGGTGAACCAGATTTTGTATACATCTTTATAAACTTATTTTCATTAGGTGACAAACATCTTGTAAAATAACTGATATAACGCCAGGGCAACCTATGTATTTGTAATTTTCTTATGTATGAAATTTCCATTTCTCAGGTACATGGCTCCTGAGTATGCCACAAGTGGCAAGTTGACTGAAAAATCTGATGTTTATTCTTTTGGAGTTGTGCTTTTAGAGCTAATTACAGGCCGAAAGCCTGTTGATGCCTCTCAGCCAATGGGTGATGAAAGCCTAGTTGAATGGGTAAGTTGCATAGACATTGAATTTTCATTACTGTATTGATGCCTCTAGCAGAATGCTAAAGCAAGATGATATTGCAAGTATTCATCACATAATTCTAAATTTGTTGTCAGGCTCGACCATTACTTAGTGAAGCACTTGATAATGAAGACTTTAGAGCTCTGGTTGATCCGAGGCTGGAAAATAACTATGTTGCAAGAGAAATGTTCCGTATGATTGAGGCAGCTGCGGCCTGTGTGCGTCATTCAGCTTCTAAAAGGCCGAGAATGAGTCAGGTAACCAGATAATGCTGATATATCTTCCATTTCTCTTTTCCACATTTGTAGGAAAAAAAAAAAAGTTATAGATGTCATCTTCATCCAACTAGCTTCTTCAGGTGGTGAGAGCTTTGGACTCATTAGACGAGTTGTCCGATCTATCAAACGGAATGAAACCGGGGCAAAGTGAAATCTTTGATTCAAGGGAACAGTCTGCACAAATCAGAATGTTCCAGAGGATGGCATTTGGTAGTCAGGATTACAGTTCAGATTTTTTCGATAACAGTCAGAGTAGCTGGAGAAGTCGAGATCGTGGGAGCCAGGGGAGTTCCTTTATACCATAATGCACACTTGGTTTGCTGCAATTTTCCTCTCCATATTGTGGAATTATAGAACAGCTGATTCAAGAAGGGTAACCCATTTTGCTCAGTCCTGGATTTTGAGACCCATGATTTTGTTCATCTTGGAACCAGGACATGTTACATACTGAGCCCTTTCTTTCTTTTATTCATTTTTTTCCCTTTCTCAGCTATATATTCTTTATCATTTAAAATGATTCCTTTGTATTTAGTATATCAATTAGTCCAACTCTCATTTTCCTTTGACCCGAAGCCTTGTTAATGATGCATATATCATATTTCTCTCTTTCTTTCGGTGAACCAAATTAAGCTGAGCTTTGACTGAACTCAATGATACTGTTGTTGATTCCAAAATCGAGTAGTAATTTTGACTTCAATTCAAAGTTGATTCTTATTCCATTGGAAATTTGTTACCTCTGCATTCTATATTATTTTATGAAAGTTCAGTTAATTTTAAGCCACAAGTTAAAACAAAATTGAAAGTTCAGTTAATTTTTATGGTACAAATTAAAGTTAAGTTACCTTATTGAAATCATTGGCATAATTGAATGATTGTAATTGCATTTACATCATAGTTTAGCATATTGACTCGATTAACTAATATGCTGTTACGAAAGTTATCGGGATAATTGGAATTATGACTAAGAGTAGTTGGAAAGTAAGTGCACATAGGAGGGAATTTGAAGCAATTATAGAGAAAGTGGAAAAAAAATGGAAATTGAGAAACAAGTTAACATATAATTGAAGAGAAGCTATGAAAAATGTATTTTGCAAGAATGGATGTATTATGAGAAAACCGATTGGAAAGATGAGCGAAAAAAATTAAAATATAAAAGAAGTGTGAGAAACTATCCTATTTGAGAGGGTAATTTTGTACACCAACTTAAATATCACCACAATCTAATGTTGACTTAAGTAAAATAAGCAAATAACAATTGTTTTTAGTACGGGTGGCAATTCGTGTAAGTTTGTTGTGTTCGTATCGTGTCGAATTCGGGTTCGTGTTTCAGTGAGCAAAACCCGAATCTGATCCAAAAATTTTCGTGTCATAATCGAGTTAACACAATTGTGTTCGTATCGGTTTCGTGTCGTGTTTTCGGGTCACATGCAAAAATATTATAATGGAAATATTAAAAATTTCAAATATTTATGTCATATCTAAATTAACAAAATTAACCCTTATCAACCTAAAATATTGATCCAAAATCTATTTTACAAATCTTTATGTACTATTTTTTATTTTAGATTATGTTTTGTTCACATTTATGTGTCATTTTATTATATCTATTAAGAATAACGTGTAAAATTATTGAAAAGTTATTTTGTGTTTGTGAGTTATATATCTTATATTACATTTCTTAATGGTGACATGTAAAAATATAGGAAAATATAATAATAAATTTTAATATTCGTGTCATTTTCGGATTAGCAGGTCAACCCTAACCCGACACAAAAATTATCGTGTCACTTCATGAAAATAGCCCATTACCTATTTAATCAAACCCAAACTCACTAAATTCGTATCGTGTTTATATCGTGTCAGCAGATCATATACATAATTGACCCCTCTAGTTTTTAGATATTTTTGTCAATCACTCGTTTATTTGATTCCAAACAACAATCAGTGCCACTCAACACATTAAAACTATACACCCTCTAAACCCAAGTCTGACTAATGAAACCTATAAAAGAAATTTAGGTATGTCTATGGCGAAAATAGGGGTTCTTGGCAAGCATAAACACCTTTTTGGTCGCTAATTTATGTTGTTTTGTTACTTGTGTGAGTCGTCTTTTTATCTCATGATCTATCTAAAAAATTGGTCAATACCTAAATTAAAGGAAGGTAAATTTATTTTGATTATTTTAGAGAAAAATCATGATTCATTGATTACTATTGTTAGACCAAAAAATATCTATTTTGTATTAATTGTGCCAAAACAAATTTAACTTTATTTAAAATCATGGTGAGTTTTTTACTTGGTGAGATGGATTTCCTTTTACATAGGTTATGAGATAAAAGAACTAAGAGGGTATTTGGTGATAATCAATGGCTAAGAGGGTCCTCGCTCGATAATACAAATATCTTACTTTTAAATAGTAGTAACACGAAATTGCTATCAGCGTACATATTATTTTGGTTCATGTGTTATACATCAATTGCTTTTTTGCTTCATAACCTTTAGGTCTTTTTACCCTGATCTATTGCATTTTAGTCCAGTTAACCCAATTTGAACGTCGTACGACTAATGTTTAGTGTTATACTCGTATGTCTAAATAACACTGAATCTTTAAATTAGGCCAAATGTTATTTCCTAAAAAAAAAAAAAGGAAAATTCAGCCAAATGCTCTCAATTAAAATATGTCAGGGGCTAAATATGCTCAACTACACTAAATTAAGAGTTAAATATATTGAATTATAATAGCTCAGGGCCGAAAGAACTAAATCAAAAGGTTGGGGCATAAAAAGGCAATTGGTGTAGATGTCAGGGGCCAAAAGATTTTTTTGCCAATTGGCACTCCTATCAAATTGGACTCAGACTCGAGGCCAAAATTCCTTTGCGGAAAGAATATCTTCAGTTCTTCACTTCAATTCAACCCAAGTAAACAAAATCACAACTTCAACAGCCGCAGAGGACAGATCGGACTGCATTTATCCGCCGGCGTAGCACAAGATATAGAGAAGAGGAAATTACTCGGGAAAGATGGGGGAAGAAAGAGAGGATCCGCAGAAGTTAAAGAGACTGGCGGCCGCCGCTTATGATTACGAGAACGACCCTAGATGGGCCGATTACTGGTCTAACATCCTCATCCCACCCCACTTGTCGTCTCGCTCCGATGTTATCGATCACTACAAGCGCAAGTTCTATCAGCGTTACATCGTCAGTACACTTCACTTCTCAGTTTCTGATAATTTATGCATACCCTTTGTCTGTTCTCATGTTCTCGATTATTGGTTCTGATTGATTGTCGGGATTGCAGATTGTCATGTGGGGTTTTTCTCTTTCTCTCAAGATTTTGGAAATTGGGAATCTTTTATTCTACTCAACTGAATAGTATACATATAGAGGCTTTTGCCTTTTGAATAGTGATTCCCATTTTACATTGTGTTCTTGCTTAGTTTACTTGCACAACTTTGAACTTTGTGTATGAATTCGGTCAATGTTCTTAAAGAACTAAAGTTCATTATTGGTTATTGCTTATTACTTGTTAATGATTGAATATAACTTACATCTATGAGTAAAGCTGCATACGATAGGTGAAATTACTGGGGACGTATATGACGTAGGGACTGTCAGTGCAAACTGAGTTTGGGGAATTATGAGAAGAACTATGCTTTTTTCTTGGAAGCATTTACGTTAATTAATACTTCCAGCTCTTAGTTCTATAGGGAAATGAGAGAATTTTGGTTTGAAAAATGAAATGTTTATATTTTCTGTCTATTTGGACTGCTTCATTTGTATTGTTTCTCATTTCTTGTTTGTGAAACTTCCTTTACAATGTTCGTGCTTATTTTCTCATTGGGACAATTAATAGAATGGTGTATGTAGGTACTCTTCTGTTCATAACCTTAGGTCGTTTTGTTGGCAGGATCCTGATCTTGTGGTGGAGCCAATGACTTCAACTGGGTCGTCTCAATCAGCAAGATCAACTTCATCGTCCTCAACATCATCAGCAAGGACATCATCAGCGACTACTAATGACCAAACTCGACAACGGAGCACAGGTTGGGTATATTATCTCCTGCTATTTCAGTGTCAGAAAGCAAATACTTATTTTTCTCTATCAATTGTTAGACAAGTGAAATTCATTTCTCTTCATTGGTCAGAGGCTTCTCTCTTTTAAGTAATGTAAACTGTAACCAAAGTTTCGGTTGTAGGTTCAACAACTCGAACCTCTGGAACATCAGCAACAACTGGTTCAAATACTAATCCTGCTTCTGTTCGCTGGGATCGACAAACTATACAATTTTCTGTCAATGCCTGGGTATGTAGATTGTTCCTTTGTCCTTCCTACCTTTATATGTTCCATGCTTGTCAAGAATGTTTATATATATAGCAGTGGCGGTAAGTGTCTTGAATATTCTAATTCCTTGTATAGCTTCGATGCGATCTCAGTTTTGAATAGCATGTGAATTTTTATCTAGACACGGTAGTTATTTAAGATCTTTTAATTCTCTGCCAAGAGAAACAAAATTGATATCAATTCAAAGTTCAGCTGTCATTCAATTATGTCATGTGTCTTCTTTTGAATAGGATAGTTTCTCTCATGTTCTTCAGAAACTTCGCTCTATCTTGTATATTACTGTTGTTGCATTTTTTTTTTTTTAAAATTTTTTCTCATATGTTTTTTCTGCCACAGGTTTTTGTTGTAGCTGTACTTGCAATTGTTCCTATTGTACCCAGAAATCTTTCAAATAGGGCGTATCGTTTGTCATTCATGGGCACTGCATGTTCATCTCTGTATTCCTTGTACACTTTATATGGGGTAAAACAAAGTCTATTTTAGTCTGTGTTTTTCTTTGTAGTTTACTTAATTAGTTTTTCACTGACTGCTTTATATTTTTCCATAGAGACCAAGGGCATTCAATCTGCAGGCACTGCAAAGTTACTTTCAGTCAATCATTGCAACCAAGGATTTTATTTACTTCATCTATTGTATATCATTTGTCACTTCACATCTATGCCTCAAATGTGAGCATTGCGCTTTTCCAGAGTTCTTGTTTTTTTCTGTTCACAAATCTCATGAATGTAAATTGTATGTTTTTTGTGATTGCAATGGGTATAGTGGTTTAAAAGAATGACCTTGTTGCAGTTGCTTTGATTCCTGTATTGTGCCGGGCATTGGAGAATGTTGCGAAGTTCTTAAGGCGCAATTTCAGCCGTTCCTCCTTGTACAGGTAGAAAAGATATCTATGTTACATAACTGACTCTGCGACCGTACTTTTGCTAAAGTGGTTATGTGAAAATGAAAATTATGTAGCTAATTTAATTTACAAATGATGGTGAAATTCTTGCTCTGGCATGGAAACACTTTTAAATTTCTAATAGGGTTTCATTTTTTGCTTTTAAATCGTTATTAGCAAAGTTCCACATCTAGCTTGATATAATATTATTTGTTTAACTATTTATGGTTTCTGCTTGATATATTAAGCATCTGGCACAAAAATATCCATTAGTTCCATGACATCATAGTTGACATGTAATGACTCTGTTGCTTCTGTTTATTTGGTTCATCAAAAACTATGTGAACCAATATTATCGATGTTGTAAATAAGATGACTATAGATCTCCTCCATAGAACTTAGAACACAGATATTTGCAGAATGTGAAACCGAAAGGACCGTAAAATGTTACTTTTTTTAAGACTAAAGTATGACAGGGATAGGCTTTTTTTTGTAATACTTAATTTGAATACGATACTTCTACTTAAGATGTGCAATGGTATACAGTTCTTAGTAAACAGCTCAACTATTCATTTAGTAATTAGAGTTCCGATTTAAGGAGTATAAAGTTTATTTCCATATTGTTACCTAAATAAAAATGAAAAAGGATCCATATTTTGGATCACTCCAAACTGCAATTTCTAGGGGGTTTATTACTTTCTGTTGACCCTGATGTAGCAGAATCTTCATAGCAACTTAAAAAAAAAATGTAATCTGCACGTTAGAATGATGTTTCTTTGTTTTCTGAGGCAAATGTTTGCTTAGATTTAATTTATTACCATTCAGAGCTTCAATTGATTTGGTCAGTTCATTGTGGTGTAAAGCGTTTTTCATGCCATTTCAATCTGGTTGATGTTAAATGACTCCAATTACTTTGCTTTCTGCCTGCTTTTGCTCTACATAGCATTTGATTTGTTACCTTGAGTTAAGGTTGTTATTTTCCTGGAGAAGCTAGATGCAAGAGTGCTTTGGGGATATTCTCTCTATATCTTATTGACTACAACAACCTAGTATTTTTTACTTCAACATGTCAGTGTCCTTTTTTCTTTATTAGGGAAGTTAAAACCATTAGAAACCCCAGTAATGTGCCCAAGTACTTCATGGATCAAGTAAAAGGCAAAAGAAACTAAAGGAAAGATTATTCATCACCCATGAAGATGAGAAAAAGTAATGAATATTACCTCTCTACCTTTAAGTGCTTCATAATTAAAATGTTGTTTCGAGCCAATGGATTTTATTTATCTCCTATCAAAGCTACAGGGCTGACTAGAATTAATTGCAAAATTGCTGAAGAGGGACTTGAGAAACCTTGAAACGAGAATGAATAAAAGAAAGCTTCTTTCTGTGGTTCAAAACAAAGAAAATTAAATAAGGGGAAATGACTGAAAACCTACTAGAAATATTTCCAGGATGATGAAGTACAAGATGGATTTCATTGTTTGCACTTTGCTCACTCTTTATAAACATGGATACCATTCACCAGTCTAAGTAGTTTATTAGAAGACTGTCAAATTTCAATCTTCAGATTATTTTTAAAAATGCAGGGGTCTAACAAATACTGTTTCCTCTGCATGTAAGTTTGTCCTCTTTTTTTTACTTTCAACAATTTTTTGTTCTGCTCCACAGGAAGTACCTTGAAGATCCTTGTGTCTGGGTGGAGTCGAACGCAACAACCCTCAGCATTCTTTCCTCACATGCTGAAATTGGACTTGGCTTCCTCTTAATCATCTCTTTGTTCTCGTCAGTTGGCCTAAACCTTTTTCTGCTATTTTTAACTTTTCTGATAACATATTTTATATTGAAAAGTTTGATGCATATATGCAGGTGGCAGCGTAACATAATACAAACATTTATGTACTGGCAGGTAAACTGCATCTCTATGATAGACAATTTCATGTTTTTTCCTTCTGCTGTTTCTCTTGATTGTCATCTCTACTACTTTTCCCACTGTTTTAAATATTTTGACCCTCAAGTTTTGGGTGAGTTATGGTATAGAAGTAGAGATGCTGCTCTGTGAGTTTTAGATCCTGGGTCCATTTTTCCTCACTTCTTCCCCTCACTTTTCTGTTGACGATCATTTTGTTAGTGAAGTGGCCGACAAAAGATACATTCAAGTAGACATTGATTAGAATACCTGATTGGAAGGAAAAAATTGATGCCATGTTTGTTAGGTATCCCGCACAAAACAATTTGATGTGTTTTTGTTCCCAATCTCACCCTGAAGGGTACATTCAGATGGCTCATATGTGAGCTCCCATCAAGCTTGTTAGCCTGTGTCACTCAGCTTAATCTTTGAATAGAGAAAATCACTAGATGCACATTCAATGGATTTAATTTTACAAATCTCAAATGCATTTGCCAAAGAAATTCAAGCTATTAAAAGTTTTGAGTCAGCTGCCATTAATATGAGATATACTGTTGGATTTTCTAAAGCTTGCATTTTTTGGCCTGGCAGCTATTGAAGCTCATGTATCATGCGCCAGTGACCGCTGGATACCATCAGAATGTTTGGGCAAAGATTGGAAGAACTGTGAACCCACTTATTCATCGTTATTGCCCTTTCTTGAATACTCCAATATCCGCAGCTCAAAGATGGTGGTTGAGGTAGAGGTAGATGGTTAATGTTGAAAAGAAAAAAGAAATATTCAGCCTGGAATGAGATTTGTTCCATAATTACTATTTACATTTGGAAGTAAAACCACTAATCTAAGGTATCATGCAGGTTTCTTTTGTTTCTCGATTAATAATAAACTTTGACTGTTAGTCTAAAATTTTGCTTTCATTGAAACATTTTCATGGAAATTCCAGCATGAATATGTTGTAAACTTTTTGCAGGATTTTTCATTATTGACTAGTACTTTTTATTTCTGCTCTTATTTTAAAATGCTTTATCAGAATTTTCTCGTGCAGTTTTCGTTATGATGAAAGTTTTAATTAATATGTGATATAGTAAATTAACGGGGTTAATTATGCCGACGGTCTATGAGGTTTGGAGTTTGTGCGTAGGGGTGTCAATTCGTGTTTACGGGTCGTGTTCGTGTCGTGTTTGGATATTCTAATGACACGTTTAGGTACGACACGAACACGATCCGTTTAACTTTGACACGATTAATTGAAACACAAATACGACCCATTTAATAAACGGGTAACATGACACGATCCGTTTAACACGATTAATAAAAAAAATCAATTATACGATACCCATATATAACACGACCCGTTTAGCAACACGACCCGTTTAGCAACCCGACTATAAATATCAGTTAATACCATTAATTAAAATCTAACATCATCCAACAATATAATTAATTATATAAATAAATATTAATAATTTATATTTAATTAATATAATATATACTTACTATATATAATTATTAACTTATTTATATATGCCTAATAAAATATAATAAAATAAACGGGTTATGCGGGTTGACCCATTTACAACACGTTTATTTCGTGTCATAAACGTGTTGACCCGTTTATGACCCGAACCCGTTTAACCCCCAACCCAAACCCGCAAAAATGCGGGTCGTGTCGTGTCGTGTTATCGTGTCGTGTCAAAAATTGACACCCCTATTTGTGCGTCTACAGTTATTAAACTTTAATTCGTGTCAACAAAGTCACTGAACTTTTATTCTAGTGTCAATAAAGTCACTTTCGTCTTATTTGTTGAAATCTGGCAATAAAATGATGATGTGACGAGTTAATATCAATTCTAAAATACTTGTACAGTACTATGTCAGTTCTAATCAATTTTGAATGTGAAATTTCATTTTTTTGTAATAATGTTGCATAGGTGAATGTCATGTTTGTGATACATGTCAATTTTTATTTTTAGTAAGAGTTTATGTGATATTTTGTTAGTAGCTTTGACTTAGTGTCGACTTATTTCATCATTATTTTAGCGTTAAATTTTGATGAATTAGGATGATAGCGACTTTATTGATGCAAAAGAGAAAGTTTAGTGACTTTGTTGATACAAATAAAAGTTTAGTGAACGTACAAACAAACTCAAAATTTGAGTAATTTACATAAATTAATGTTTATAATAATGTTTGATGTAGTTGGTGGTTTATGTTGTTATCTGGTTTTAAGTATATTATACTTTTATATATATATATGTTGTAATCTGAACTTAATTATAATAGAGAGAGATCTAATAAATTAGATAAACCGACTGAACCTCCGAAAATGATGGGTGTATTAATGCAGCTTTCTTTAACAATTTGAAATACGAAAATGCTGGAATAGGTATCTTCTTCAGTTATAGCTTAACATATGTAAATATAGCTTATGATAAAAAAATAATAATAATTAAAAATTGAAGTTTTATTTGTTTAAAAAAAAATTCAAGTGTTGTAAGATTACGCAAGTAGTTTGCTTCCACGAATTGCTCAACCTCTGAGGAGACTCCATCTACCACATTTGTAAAAGCTTGTTTTAGTCTCTGCAATAATTTGCTATTATTATTCTTTTTGTCACAAAAAAATATTTGTTTTGATTTCTTTTTTTTTTTTTTTTAATTCCGCTTGAAATAATAAAAACTCTAGAAGGCAGGATTATATTTTAATAAAATAGGAGAGATAATTATTCAAATTCAATGAGATATGCTTCTTTAAAGATGAATTAAAAGATTAACTTTTATAGGAATTATACATACTTTAAAAAAGTATATTGTAAAGCATGAAATTAATGATTAAGTCTTTAAAGTAATATTTTTAAGATGAATTGTATACGCTTTCAAAATAAAATTAAAACCATATCACGACCCAAATTAAGTATTTAGAAAAGGAAATATTTGTTATGATAATTGTAAAATACATTTTCACATGTTTTGTATATGCGTGGTTAAAAGTATGCAACTGAATAAAAATAAAGTTTTTTATGTAAAATATACGTTTTCAACGGGATTTTAGTAAAATACTAAAATTAAAATAATATATTTTTAATGTTTCTATGCATCAAATATATATTTTTAAAAATTGTATCATGTGCTAGTTAATAGATATTGTAATTCACTCGAGATAAAAGTGTTATCTTTGCGACTAATACTATAAAAATCAATTATGAAATTTATAGAACTTTAGAGGGTTTATGATATTTTTTGCCGTTAATTATCATAAATTAAAAACAATCATAAATTTTGTAAATAAAATGCTATAAAAAAAAGTAAAAAATTTTAGACTTTTATCATTATTGGGCAAGAAAAAAAAAGGGTAAATTGTTAGTTTGTTGTTTTGACTAACCTTTTTGTTAAAAGTCGGTTTAAAGGTGAATCCAACAAAGAAGAGATGGTTAACACTCTTTGTTAATTGTAGATTCTTGATTGACTTGAACTTAGAAGTACAATTTATAATAATAATTCTTAAGTCCTAAGGTAAAATTTATAAAATCAAATACTTAAAAAAAAAGCGTGGAGGATAAGGATTATGAACAACAAATCTGGGCACCTGGCAGTAGCATGGGGAATCGGGGGAAGGTATTGTGTGGGACCCAATGCCACATCATCCCACATGTTTCATCTTGTGTGGGTCCCATTCGCCACTATTGTGCTACACATTTCCACGTGGCTCATTTTCAACGGTTTTAGTTTACCATTCATTCTGAATTCTATTCTATTTAATTACCCCAGAATCATCTAGGGTGAGCGTGATCCATGCGGTTCAAAAACTACACCAAATCAAAAAAATAAGCCAAAAAATATTATATTTTATAAATCAATTCGATCCAAACTAAAATTTGGTTCAGTTATGTTTAAACTAAACTAATTTGATTCGGTTCGGTTTAGATTAGATCGAACCAAAAACATCAACTTCTTAAAAAGAAAAAAAAAATATTTATATAAGTAGTTTGTTTAAAAAAAAGAAATACAAAAAAGTTAACTTAAAAAATCAGTAATACAAAATAATATTATTACATAACAATAAAATACTAAAATTCTCTATTTTTTTTTTTTCAACTCTCAAATTTTAACAACTATAAATTAGCATTTAAAAATCACAACATAAAAATATAAAAGAATATAATGTCTAAAATTATCTACAATTAGTGTATATTAATTTTACAATTAATTTTAATATTTTACTAATTATTCGGTTTTCAGTTTTTTGGTTTGGAACCGAACCGAACCAAAATCCAAACTTCTTAACAACTTAAAACCAAACAGAACCAAACTATAAAATGAATCAGTTTGATTCGGTTCGGTTCGATTTAGATTTTCGGTTTTTAAACATTGATTCGGTTTTGCTTACCCCTAGAATCATCTAACAAAAGCTTCTTTCTTAATCGCATTTCCATTTCCATTTGCCTTTATAGTAAGCAACTTCATTATGATAAGTCGGCCATAATTTATATATTCTCACTTTTTCGTATTAATTCACTTTAGTATACAAAATTATATTCAATTAATTAGAATTGATGCCTTAGGGGAGATAAATATTCAAAATTATTTGATAATAAATTAAAGATTTATTTAGTACATAGTTTTTATGATAATTTCATTTTTTTTAACGTTGTGATATATAATTTTTTTAAAAATTTGAATTTTGAACTTTATAATTGGAAAAAGATGTCTTATTATCACGGCATTATCATAAACTAATTAATATAATAAGTTAAGATATATGTATGTTACCAACGTTTTTTAAATAATTAATAATTTTAATCTATTTTTAATATTCGATATATATTTTTTTTTTTTTTTTTGAAAATATTCGATATTTTAAAAAAAAAATTTCACTAACTGAGTAAATGAGGCCGTTATTACTGTAGTCGCGTGGGACCAAGCAGTTTGAACATGTATTCTAAAATTTTCCATAAAAGAGTCTGCCGAAAGTTTCAAAATTCAGAAGCAACCACAGGTTCTCACTCCATTACCGCTCCCAGATTCAAATCCATTCGCCGGCGGGGATGACGTCATCACTTCCGGCGAATCATGCCTCACCAGATCTTCGCGACTCATTTCCTTCGATGTCACCATCTCCCTCACTTTATGGTGAGGATACGATGACTGATAATTTGCTTCTCTCTGGTTCTCCGATATACAAGAAGGGCAGCGTTACTTGCGAAAACCTACCGCGCCGTCGTGCCACTCCCGGCGGGAAGCCGCCTATGCTTCAGAAACAGCAGTCCTTTGGCCGAGATTTCGGTCACGCTGCCAGCGAAACTTACTTGCTCACTCGACTCACTATCACGCTTCTCCGATATCTCGGGTATTATTTTGTTTTCTGAATTTACCGATTACGAACTTTTTTCTTTTTTTTTTTTTCAGGTTTTCCTTTTTCGGAATTAAACGTGTGCGTGTATTGGTATTTGCCATTTTGAGTATTCAGATAAAATCTGGAATCAGATTGATTATTTATGCGATAATAGAAGTAAAGATAGCTGAAATGACGGTGAAAGCTTTCTTATTTGCTTGAAGTTTATTAGCGGTGAAACCTAATTAAGTACTTGCAGGATTGATAATGGGATTCTTTTTTCTTTCTTTTCTCATCATCTAATAGGAATTGAAGAACACCTTTTTTTTAATTAATTTTACAAACTTAATTATTTAGTGGTTCTAGGTTTCATTTTCTAATACTTTCTCTGTTTTAATTATCATGAACTTCAATCCGTGAAGCTTAATGGCAAGATTAATTGCATTTCTTAACACTATTCATTTGAATTTTCTATTTTTTGAAATTAGCGGGAGCAATAATACAATAGTCGGCCTGCCTGCCTTCTTGTCATTTAGGTGGCTTAAGTAGGAGTAATCCATGTTTTGTTGGGGAATGTAGATGATTGAATCTATTATCTATTATGTCTCTATCTCTAACCGTTTCTATTTTAATTCAATTTCTTGTTTTATTTTTCCTCAATTTTCTTTATTTTTTTTTCGCTTTGTTTCTCTTCTGCTTTTAATAGGAAAGTAGGAAGTAGAAGTTCTAATTTTTTGTCTGGCTTTCTAAATTTTCACCAATTTAATTGTTCGCAGATTTATGGAATTAATTGACGGTATTATTCACGTAAATGTCAGGAATCTGAATTTACATTCAAAATATAGAAGCCTGAAATGATAATACAATAGTGGACCAGAATTTGTCATTTACCTGGTGCAATATTTTAGGTCTTCGGGATGTGTGAAAGATGATTGCATCACCAGCTACACTTGATATATATTTCTTTTAGACATGGAAATGAATGATTCTAAGGGATGTAAAAAGATAATGCTTAGTTGTTTGTTCTCCTTCTGCCACCATTTGGTCATAGCTTGCACAAATTTGTACAGTGAGGTGATCCAGATCTTACCTGGATCATATTTTCTTTGGTTAATAGTTGGTTAGTACTCTGAGAAGGGTTTTGGGAAATACCTATGGTCATCTTATCTAATATTATATCCCTCGAATGCAACTTCACTTGATACATTACTTTACCATGACCTCTTCTAATCATTTATTTTTGTTCAGGGTAGGCTACCGGTGGATCACCAGACTAGCTGGCCTTGCACTCTATGCTGTTTTACTTATGCCTGGATTCCTTCAAGGTGTGTTTACTGTTTGCATGAAATCATTATTATGACTATCTTGTTCCTAATATATAACTATATATGTTTAGCTTTGAAGTTGGTAAAATGCACCTAGAAACTTCATGTTTTGATTGCATATAGGTAATAACTTGACAATGTTATCCGTCAATATCTGCTCACATCGTATATGGAAAGCCTTCAAGCAGAGGGATCTTGTCAAATCTTTTAAGTCACCTGCTTTCCTCTATTTCGATTTGATATGTCATCAATATCAATTATTAAAGCTCACTCTAGTAGTCCTCCTATTGTTCCCTGGGTTTTTTATTGGCAGGTTCTTGGTCATTTTTGTTTTGACAGAACACGCATCAGTATGAAGATTCTCAGAGAATTTTTTAGGACAAAATAATAGATGTTGTGCTCATGCATTTTTGCTTTATTTCTCCAATCTTTCTTAAGCGAAAATTGCTATGACATCAGAAATCGAGCATGCAAATCCTTTTCTCTGGGAAAGGAATTGTTGTCATGGTTCAGAAGGATTTGTTTGCTTCAGTTGCCCCCACTAGAAAAATAATACTAACCTGCTTTTCTCGTGATAACAATTTCTATTCCTGGAATCTATTGCCAAAGGGAAAGTTACTAAGTTTCAGACAGCAATCTGTAAATATCTTGGTCCTCTGTCCAGATTTTCCCTTCGACCTCCCTCCCCCCCCCCACCCTCTCTTTTCTCCTTCACTAACACACGCAAAACTAAGTTGGTGTCTGCCTAACCTTCTTGCTACTCGTGCCTTTAGATGCCTAGATGTCATTTTCATTTCCATTTTCACTTTTTTCTCGTGGTATTCAATGCTACATCTCAGCTTATATACTGTGTATCATGCTTATGATGAGGGAGAGCTTAATACGTGCCATGAAAATTTATATTTCCAATAACTATAATGGCATATTTATAAATTTTATTATCTTTTTGCAGTTGGCTATTATTATTTCTTTTCAAGCCAGGTGCAGCGTAGTATTATTTATGGAGATCAGCCCAGAAACAGGTAATGAATATGTGATAAAGTTTCTTTTTTATTTGTCATGTTCTAACGAATGGAATTCCTTCTTTATCACTTTAATCCTAAAAAAAATGTTTTTCTGTTAAATTGATGGTTTTACCTTTCCAGGTTGGATCTATACTTACCAGAAAATAAGGATGGGAAAAAGCCAGTTGTTGCATTTGTAACTGGAGGTGCCTGGATTATTGGGTGAGTGACTTTAACAGTTAATATGAATTTAGTGTGTCAGATCAATTTATCTCCTTCCAAGTTTCTCTACATGTAGTTCTACATTATTTTTCCCTGATTTAACTACTCAAGATACTAGTAATAATCCTGCATGCCAAATGATGCCCATCATTACTTGATCATATCTGCCTGATTGGTCAAGAAGAGTTTTCAGCAGAGTCTGTGCTTAAGGATATGGTTTCTCATTATTGTTTCTACCATTGATACCCACTACATGCTAACAAAGTCACCTAGCGATGTGTTTTGACATCCAATTTGGATTTGCTTTCATTATTATGCATTGAAGTGGAGAGTGGGGGTCTATCATCATCTTTTGTCATCAAATATAACCGGAGTACATTCCAAAGGGCACAATTATTTGAGAAACAAGGAGTTATCCGGATATCTCAACTTGTGGCATTTGTCTTGATGAGGCTTACTGAGTGGACTTTGTTAATGCAAAAGTGTATAAAATATGACTCTACATTATAATGTATACAACAGTATATTTCCTTGCACGATACTTATCCTATTTTTTCTTTGATTAAGTTTCTCTAGTTTCTTGCTGATTTAGGTATAAAGCATGGGGTTCTCTTCTAGGAAAACAGTTGGCTGAAAGAGATATCATAGTTGCATGTATTGATTACAGGTATGTGGATCACCACATTTTATGATTTACATAGCTTCTAATTGGATAAAAATTTTAAGCAAATATGTGCGTCAAATTAAAATCAACTCTCTCATCCATATAATTGCTGATTGACGAGGCAAACATCTGGACTACTCGCATTCTCAAATGATTAGTTTGTTATTTTGTGTCAATACTTCAGTTTAATTTCAGCCAAACAAACGTAAAAATTGCATGGTTCAAGTATGCTTCTTCCACTTGAAGCTTGTATTTGAGATATTGAACCTTAATCATTTTTGGCATTATGACTTTTCATATCATCTTTATGCCAATGCCTACTAATGCGTTGTTTACCCACACTGATCATTTTTGCTTGGCCTGTTAATGCAGAAATTTTCCCCAGGGAACCATTAGTGATATGGTAGCAGATGTTTCTCAGGGAATTTCGTTTATCTTCAACCACATCTCAGAATATGGAGGTGATCCTAACAGGTCATAATTTAATTTCACAGTTTTGCAATGTCTTACTCCATCATAAATCTTTGTTATTGATTTATTTTTTCTTTAATTTCGGACTGATTAGGATTTACCTGATGGGACAATCAGCTGGTGCACATATTTCTGCTTGTGCTCTGGTGGAGCAAGCAATCAGAGAAGCTAATGGAGCTGAGGGTATCTCCTGGAGTGTCTCACAGATAAAAGCTTATTTTGGTTTATCTGGAGGGTAGGTTTTCCTCCTTATAATAGTAAAACGTGTGTTCATCATAATTTGTTTTCACTTGTCTTCCTTGGTCTTGTCGTTATTGATATTGATTTCCTGCACTTTTGAATTGGCTTACAGGTACAATTTGTTTAAGTTGGTTGATCACTTCAATAATCGTGGCCTCTATCGCTCGCTTTTCTTAAGGTAGCCACCCATTAATATTTTCTGGTTACTGAACATTTTGTATTATGTACTTCATTTACTGCTATTTACGGCTTGCAACTTTTTCTTCGCAATGGTTTCAGCATAATGGAAGGTGAGGATTCTCTGCAACAATTTTCACCTGAAGTAAGAATAGAGGATCCAGGCTGTAGAGATGCTGTTTCTCTGCTGCCTCCCATCACACTTTTTCATGGAACTAAAGATTATTCCATACCGTCATCTGCAAGGTCTGAATTCAATGTCCATGTCTTCTGCATAATTTAATATCATGATTTCAGTCTAAAATAATGACAGGAAAGATGTACCAGTAGAGAACAGCAAATTTGCCACATTGCATTGTTGAATAGTTTGTCATTTCAAATTTAGTCCAAGCACCACGTATTAAAGTGTGAAGATTAAGAATTTGATGCACAAAAGTCCACCTTATATTTGACGTAATAGTAAATGAAAGCAGCAAATTCTTTATCATTTTTTTTTTCTTTTTGCAGTCAAACTTTTGTAGAAGCACTTCAAAGGCTAGGAGTTCGGGCAGAGCTAGTTTTGTTCGAGGGAAAAACTCATACAGATCTGTTTCTACAGGTGTGGGGTTATTTGGATGATTCAGTTATGTAGTTTTCATTACCAAATTATTAATCTTTTTGAGTCCAAAATTAATGTGCATACTGCTTCCTTCTTGGCTGTTGAATTGGTAATAGAAATCCCATAAATTTAGAAGTGTATATAACCATAACTATCTGCTATGGTTTCATTATATTGTACTGAATTAACAATCCAATTCTTCAGGATCCATTAAGAGGCGGGGAAGACGAAATGTTCGACCAACTGGTTGCAATAATACATGCTGGTGATAATGAAGCACTTGCAAAAGATGCAGCTGCACCCCCTAGAAGACGCCTTGTGCCTGAGGTGTTATTAAGACTGGCTCGTTGTATCAGCCCATTTTAGGTCTGTAACTTGTGATGGTTTCATTGTTTTATTCTTTTTTGTAGATCTAATTATTGCTTCCTTTTATTAGTCATGGCTGCTAAGCGTATCCCATTATTTGCCAATACTTTTTTCTTGGTATCGATTAAAAAAAAATATCACGGATATGATAGACATAATTAGATGCTACTCCCTTGGTTTTTTATTATATGACGTTTTAGATTTTTTATCTTGTTCTTTTTTATTTGACATTTTACATTACCAATGTATTTTTTACCATGTTTTCTCATATTTGTCATTATTTAAAGTATGAGAGAGATTCATTATTTAATGCAAAAAATACTATATTAAGCTTTACTAATTAAGAAGAAAGAAAATTTTTGTATGGAAAATAGATTTTAGCGTTTGAAGTATTGAGGGTAAATTAGTTATTTTAATAATCTAATTAATATTTCATTGGTCTTAGTGAACAACCTTAAACATCATATAATAAAAATAGTGGGAGTATTTTTTTTATCATTATTTGAAGGAATGTCCTCCTTGAGCAAAAAAAAAAAACGTTGCCTAGAGTGCCTTTTATTTATTTAACATCGAGTAGGTATTATTTTAGTTTTTTCTACAACACTATACTTCCTTTAGGTTTATGGTTCCTTGAGTTTAGGTTTTCGCGTTTATAATATGAAATGGAGAAGTTATTCAATGAAAAGTTCTAAGTTAAAAGGTCAAAAGACAAAAGTGTTTGCTCAATCTCAAATTGAGTCGAGCTTGTGTATTAATTGGAGCAATAACTTTTGAATGTGCACAAATGTTTTATGTTTATTAACTTGAGAGATGATTGCTCCTGAAACATTATAATTAGCTATGATCCGAGCCTTACCACGTTAACAATGAATGTAGATTTGTACCTTGACTCATCTTAGTAAGCAAGTTATAATCCAAACCGTCCACGTATACATTGAGAGTAGATTCCTTGACTCACTTTTGGTGAGCAAATCACAATTCCAGCCGTCCACTAACATATTTAGGCTATTTTGCCATGTTGTTATTTTCTCTGTTACAAGTTTATGACAATGCAATTAGATGCTTATGCCGAAAAACAAAAAAAAAAAAAAACAACTTAAAGACACTAATAATCTAATCATTTTCAAGATCTTATATCTCCGGTAACATTTTGGTTCCTAATTTTAATTTACATTTAAGATATGGTATAATTGAAAATGATAACATTATCATCATCGAACATATTGAGTGAGATTGCCTTGTTTTAATTGATTTGTTTCAAAGTTGTGATCAAATTTAAAGACACCATTTATTTTCAATAAAGTTTTTTTAACCTTTTGTATATTTTTCCATAAATATTAGTGCGCCATTTTGGACAATAGTTAGCATACTTCAATTAATTTCAAGCAAGTAGAACTTACTACCATTCCTATCTTTACATCAATAAATAGACTAGAGTGAGAGCAGCAGAAGAAAAATTAAGTTGATATAATCTAAAACATGATGAATCCCTTTCTTATGATAATAAACGATTTTACTAACGTGTTTGAAAATTAAACATTGAGGGGTTGTTATCCCAAATATTAGGGGTTTAGTCAAGAGAAGTTGAAAAAATTGAAGGGGGGTTTTATTTTATTTGAGTAAATTTTAATTTGATGCATACATGAATACTAATTTTTTTTTTTTTTTTCAAACACAAATAATTTTGCAGGGAAAGGCTGTGGGGAGTCCGATTGAATGAGAAGGGAAAATTTGCTCAATAAATAAGATAGTCTTTAAAATTGAAACTGGCTGTTTGGTGCTTGATATTAAGGATTTAATTAATTACTGACAAGCTACTACTCTGCATTGTGCTTTGTTTGTGTTAATTTCTAGAATTGCAAATAGAAATTCAAGCAACAATAGGCTGCTTGTATATATATATACATATATCCATTTTCGTAAAATATTGTTATTTTTTTTGCCAATTTACATAAATTTTTAGTATCATGTGTTCGAAAAGCTAATTCTAAGTGTTTGGTGAGTAATAACGTTTTGGAACACCGACTTTCGACTTTTGACTTTTGATGTTGTTTCTCAAAAACTCCAATTTGAAGCTTTTAACGAAAAGAATTTTGTATATAATTATTTGGACAAAATTATCATCTTCAACTATATAAGAAAATGCAACTTTTTTTTTTTATTTTCTAGCTTAGGTGCTTTGCTAATCAATTTGCTAATACGATAATCACCAAAACATCATTATAATTACGTTTTGTTTTGCTATTAATTTATTTTTATTATGAAAATTTCTATCTATTCAAAATTTTCTTTTTACTATTCGATAAATTAATAACCTTGAGTAACTAATAATTTTCTCCGGTCCGACTTGGGCCAATAGGATAAAATAATAATCTTACTAAATACATAAAATAATAATTTTTGTGAAAGTATAAAATAATAATTCATAAAATAAAGTATTATCTAGAAATTTCCTATTTTTAAATTGTATTATTTCATAAAATATGTATTTCATAATCATTTGTTTCCCCTTTCCATATGAATTAAATTCAATTTGATGTTTAATTTTTTGATGGCATATACCATACTCGATATATTATTCTTATGTTGAAGCAAGTAATTTTTCGAGGTATTTATAGTAAGAAAAGCTTCATTATTGGCTTTTGGATCTTGATTGTCATCACTTGGCATATCCATTCCTCCTTGAATAATTTGTAACTTCATCCATAAGCGGTTCCATTAAAGCTTCTTTTTCACTAGGATAATTTAAAATTTGCTCAATATTCATGGCATTCCTATTGCGTGCATTAGATATAAAAGCTTTTAATCCATAAATGTCTCCTAAGTTACCATTTATTATTCAAGAGGTGAACCTTCCTCCGATAGAAGTAGCAATGTTGAAATATATATATAATATGAAATGACTCTCTAAGTTAATAAATATTAATTTATCAATAAATTAAAAAAAAAAAAAAGATCCGAAGGGTATTCATTTATAAATGTTTTATTGTAGGTAGAAGTTTCTTTTAGGAAAAGGAAATTAAGAATAATGAATTCAATCGGTTAAAAAATATCTTGCTAATAATAAATTCTTACAAGAGAATCGAAGTTTGCTTCCAACTATAGAGAAATTTCATATTCGAACAAGAAATATATATTGAGATCCGAAATTTCCTAAATTGGAAAATAAAGAAAGAAATACTTAAAAAGGAAAGTTACAACGGTAACTTATGGAAAGCCAATTATTGCATATCTCAATTCCAGATTCTCACTGGACATTAAACACTATATAATATCATAAACTTAACCTAACACCAATTTCGAGCAATGGCTGAATCCAAGAGAAAGGCAGCTCGAAAAGCCAATTTCTTGAAGAAAATCTTGAATGGTGATCAATCTACTAAAACATCAAGTTTCCTCAAGAGAAAACCAACTCTGATGAAGAAGGCTAAGGAGCTCGAAACCTCCTGTGGAATTGAAGTTTGCATTGTTTGTTTCGATCAGAACGGCACCGTCGATTTCTGGCCTCCCAATGAATGCGAAGTGAAGAAGAGGTGCTCTTCCTACTTGGGATTAAATAGCCGAGATAAGAAAGAGTGTGATCACTCTCAACTTTTGCAATCCAAGAAGAAGAAACTCATCAAAAAAAAGGGTAATAATATTGATTCGGTGATTTTGAATTTGGGTAATTGGGTTGATGGGTTATCAGGGGATTCATTGAGGGCGTCTGTGAATGGATTGGAGATTAAAATCAAGAGTCTGAAGGAGAGAATAGAGTTCCTCAACACAACAACTACAACTGCAACTGCAACTGATGATGATGAAGCCAGGTGTTTTAATGGCAACAACAAAGATCGGTTTTCTACTGATGATATGGGAACTACATCCATCAATCAGAATCAGAGCAATTATTGTTATTATCCTCCTATGGAGTATGAGAACAAGATGATGAGTGAGGATAGTTTTTGGATGATAAACGACAATCAGAGTACCGGAAACGACATGACGTACGAATTTTATCAGAATCCTGTGCAAAACAATTATATGATGCAGGCTCAGCAGATTAACTTGATGGGTGGAGAGACTTGTGATATCACCAATTGTTTGATTTCAAATGATAATCAAACAGCAAATTTATATGATATTGTCCCAATATACCAATTGCCATTCAATTTCAGTGTTCACTCTGCGACTCCAACTAACTACTTATTCTGATTACAACAATGAAAGCTGTCCACTCAATTTTGTTTTAATTCTATAATTATTAGGCTAGGCAACTATTCAATGTATCTCGATTCATTCAGAGGATACTTCCTCAATTTTGTCCGAATAATATAATTAACTTTCTTATCATTTTTGTTGCTGTTGATCTGTGCATGTCCCATTCAGTTTGTTTGAAAACTCATACTTTAATTAACATTATTGAACCATATGATCGTCTTCGATCAGATCCTGACAAAATTAAAACCGAAAGTGAACCATATTAGAAAAATAAAAAAACCTAAGTTTTTTATCGGTTCGGTTTTGGTTCAGTTGACCATTACAATTCTACTTCCTGATGGTTAAGTTCAGTATTTTAGTTCCAATTTTCAAACTTGACATTCAGCATAGAATTGGTCAGTCACTAATATTCAAGCATAGACTACAAATTAAAATATGCTGTCTGGTTTCTCTGGTTGTTGAATGCTGTTATTATATACCTCACAGCAGTAAGAGAGAAGATTTCAGATTGCAATAAAATATGAAGAAACAAAGTTACAGTGTTGCAGAATGCAGGCTTCTCCATATCAAAACAAGAAACAATGCAACTATTCTGGGGAATTAGCTATCAACATGCATTTACAATATTAACAGCCATTACAAAACACAATAGAATCATGTTGCGCGCTTTTTACGATACTTCACAGGTTAAGTTACTAGCAAAAAGAAAAACATACAAACCTGCGGGCATTATCAAAATGAAGCCAGCCTGCAATCCCACAACTCCTTCACAGTTTCATCAACCAAAACTTCAAGTATGTCCCAATCAATTTCTGCACCGGTTTCAAACTCTTCAATCTCAAACTCTGTCCATTTTCCCAAGGAATGACTCATTTCCCATTCTACTATCTCATCTGTTATCATCCCAGCCAAATTTGTCCACCTTCTTACCTCCTCTACAACCTCTTCAATCAGCATTTCCGTGTTCATGCATAAGTGGACTCTTCTCCATGTTTTGAATCCAGAGTTGCAATATCGCCCATATTTGGAGTCCATATATTCTATCAAACAATCAAAATGAAACCTTTTAACTTGCCTGCTGCCTTTACTATCCTCATACCCGAGAAGGCAGTCAGACTTTGTAAACAAGGCACCAGCAAGATTTTCAAGAACATCAAATAGAAAGGGGCCTACTAGAAAATGCTTCCTCCTATCTGAATTTTGTAGGGATGTACTGCTAAACAATAGTTCGGCATCCAAAATAACCTCCTTTACATAATTGAATCTGCTGCCCATCAATTCATCACCATCAAGATGGATGCTCTGTAATGCCCTTGATGTACATTTGAGAAGATCAGTCACAATTTTGCTAGCAACATTTCCTTCATTCATCGACGTTGCAGAATCAAGAAGATCAACATCAGTTTCTACTGGTTGCAACTGATCACATGAGTAATCCATGGAGTCATAGAGTAGCCTACGTGCTGTAATCAGAAGTAAAACTTGAAGACATATGATGAACAGAGAAAATATTAAAAAGAAAAAACAACGGAAATTACAGCGACAAAACAAAATTGTTCTAGCAGGCAAACTAATTTGAAAATTGCTGATGCTTTTTCATTCTGTTTTTAACTGTCTTACCTGAGGAATCATCCAAACTGCTGGACAAGCAACTCTCATTTGAGAACGAAGCATCAAGAACAGATCCAGGACTCAGGTAGTCTCCGTCATGTGAAAATCCAACAGGAGCCTTCCTTGCTCTTCCACTAGTCTGAGAAGACTAACAACAGAAACGAACTTGTTAAGATTTGCCAAATTCTGAAGGAAGAAAAATTTGCAATAGCTAAATAACCATAGATGAATAACACAAACAGAAATACTCATCAAAACAAAAAATTTATCCCTTTTACTTGGTCCAATACAAGGATATATTTCATAATATGCTTAACAAAGGGGTATGCAACGATTTTATGTTTAACACTAGGTAACTAATCACAAAACAAGAATTCCATCTCACTAGTTTTTGCTAAGGTGCAAACTGTGAGTCATGAAAGAAGTAATAAATTCAGAACTTTCCTAAACAAACCAGAACATCTCAACATTGACGGAGAATATCATTGTCAAAAGCCAATAGCTGACCATATTGTGAAGCAATTTCATGTCAGATCTATGAGTTAGTGAAGCTCTGTTTGGAAGAAAATACTGTATCTAATTGGAAATGAAAATGGCAATTGTTAATTGATACACTAGGGTATAGGTACCGTAGTCAAGGAGAAATAAGTACAGATAGTAAACAAGAAAGCAACAATAAGAGCACCACATCGAAATCAACTGTCCTGTGATAATTATGCTTCATCCCAGTTTTCCAATTTCCAACATCTTAACTCAAAGCACCAGAATTCTCTACTGATGTACCAAAAAGATGAAAGTGCAGAATCAGTTTTTCCAAAGCATAAATGCAAGCTAAGACAATTTAGATAACCATATGCTTTAAGGAAAATAAGAGTAAAGAAAATTTTTGAACTTTGTGAATTTTTCACAATTTTTAATTAAATTGAAATAGAACCCAAACAAATACCGTTCACAGGAAATTAATAACAAAATGCAATATAATGGAAGAAGACGGTACCAAGATGAGGGAAAGCAAACCAACCTGGAATGTCTTTTCTACATTGACCATATGACTATTTGGAGAAAAAGGCTGTTGTGCAGTCAATGCTGATATGAGCTCTTGTAGAATCACGGCTGTTGATCTCTTAGGTGCAGCACCTCCAACCATCAATTCATCCTCTTCTTGAGAGGTCAGTTCCTTTAGTTTTAACTCCAAAAGTGCCCCTAAACTATCTCCATTTAATGGCATTTGCCTCTGGAAAAATGTTTTGCCATCCTTTTCTCCAGATAGTAGACCATTATGGTAACAAGCATTCTTATCAATGTTGTCTCTTGTCTCATTAAGCCCCAAGGATGTAAAATTTTTATGCCTCAGTGACGAATTAAAGGTAAAAGATACAACATCATGACCCTTATTAGCATCAGCTTTATTAGATGCCCCCTGACTCGACGTTTTGGCTTTGACGCATTCATGACCTACATTGTGAGCATTTGGCTCTAATCTTTTTCCACCCACCAAATCACATTTTATGTTTTTGGGTCTCACAGGTTTTGAATTAACAATTCCAGTGCTTTCAAGCTGTGCATTGACACTTGCCGTCCTCCTCTTACGTACCGGAGTCCTTGGCTGTGATAAGGAATCATCTCTTCTGCTGCAAAATTTCTTTTCAGCATCGCTCGTGCACTTGTCCATCTTGCTGGACACCCTCGATGGACTACCACGGCTGCTTAAACTTCTGTTCAAAGCAACAAAATCTTTGGCCTCAGTAATGGCATTGCCAGCTGAACATGCTCTCCTGCTTTGCAGATTATTTAATTTGGCTTTTGGTGGAATTCTACTCCTACCTACTGACACATCAGTTCGCGTGTCAGTCCTCTGCTGGAAGGCAGTAGAAGATGTCTCATCCTTTTGAGGCCTTCGATGTTGGCTTCTAAATTGTCTTTGCATTTGGTCCTCCATGGACACTACTGGTTTCCCATCCAAGACAGGTTCATTGCATGCTCGCTTTTTATCAAATCTCTCAGCAGAGGAAGATGGTTCAATCAGCTCAGGATGATTAACTTCAGGCCCTTCTTGTTCAAAAACAGAAACCGTTGGCCTCGGCTTTATCTTTTCCAATCCCTGGGAAGACATTTTTTCAGCTGAGACAGGAGATGCCACTACCCGCTTCTCAATTGTTGGTGTAAAATCCTTTGCTTCTACCAAATTGCCACAATTTTTACAAGAAGTTTGTCCCATGAAAGACTTGGCCACACCCATATCATAGTTCACAGCAGTATCTTGTTGGTTCCCAAAATCTGCTGGCATTGCTCCCAAGCCCATTCCATCCATTAAAACCTCACTCTTTGGTGTATAGTTCATAGAACTAGTATAAGAAAGAGCACATTTTGCTCTATTGGTAGCTTGCAAGCCGGGCTCTAAAATCCTAGTGGCAGCATCAATTAACCTGGATGTTCTAGACACATTACTGGAAGCGGAAAGCCTAGGACTCTTCACAGGGGAAGCAAGCTTGGAGTGATGATGCTTTCTTGACCTCGATAGTACATTCCTAATTTGCAAAGCCTCAGCTCCAAACCTAGTCACTGCCCGTCTGTCAAACTGCCCAGTCTTCTGAAGCTTCTGAGGCCTGGACTCAACCTTAATGCTTCCCTTTCCCGAGTTCAAAACTTCAATATCAGACCCACAATGATTATTAACAGATTTTTCCTTATTAACATCACATGTAGCAGCATTCAAAGGTTTTTTGTGCTTATCTCGGTTCACTGAAGGCAAGGATTCAAGACCCATAAGTCTAACAACTAAACCTGCAGCTCGCATATCATGCTTTTGACCTGTACTATCACTACCATTCCCATTCTTTTTAACATTTGGGAAACCCCCACTATTCTCATCAGCAATCTACACAAGGGAAGTAGAAACACGGGTACTTGATTAAAAGAGAGCAAATTTAGCAGTTCTAAATGCATAGCAAAACAAGAAAACTTAAAGATACCAAATGTGGTTTGGTCTTAGGCATCTTCTCATCTCCTCCAAATTTTTTTGTAGCTTGCTTGGCACGAACTAAAGGAATCACAACAATCAGAAACAAAAACTAATCAATGTTTATAATTCTTTGTAAAATGAAAGGAGAGACAGACCTGGAGGAAGCAATTTCCTGGAGAAAAGCTTTTTCTTGGCAAATCTCCTATTCCAATCGAACAGCTGAAAGAAAATCCCCACACAGCCACCAGGTCTGTGCGGCTTTTTCTCCGTTATCGCCATACATGATGTTGCTTGCCCCGTTGTTTCATTCATCTCTCCCATTGAAACCAGGAGAAGAAGAAGAAGAAGAAGAAGAAGAGTAAGATCCTAAAAAATAACCAAAAAGATCCACTCAAATCTCAAAATTCCCATCCATTAACAAAATGCCAATAGAGTACAAAGAAAATCCATATGAAGATATCAGGTTCCTCTAATACAAGCTAAGAGAAAACAATGTAGCAAACAGAGCAGAGCCCCCCAGAAAAACAGCAGAGAAAACGTAAAAGAAAGCACCCCACGGTGGAGAAAATAGGGAAGACGTACAATGATAGAATGGAAAAGGAAAAAGACAGGACAGGCCAGAGAGAAAGAGGAGAGAGCAACAAAACGACGATTCAATGTGCTAAAGAAATGAAAAAATGTAGCAGATAAAGGAAACAGTGCTTAAGCCTTTGGGTCAGTTATCTGTATCTACTACATGTCTCGACGCAAAAACAGGTGGATTCTCTTTCTATTTGCAATTATGATAACATAACCATAATCATATCTAATCAAATCAAATCAAAAAGAAAGTGAAGGAAATGAAATGATGAGGAAATTAAGAATCATAAGAAAGGAAGGTATTAGTTGCAAACACCTAGAAAATGAAGCTGAGGAGAACCAGAATGGGGAAGATGAAGATGATGATGGATGGAGGGCTGACATTTTGACAGTTATGAAAAACAAAAACAGAAGAAGAAAAAGGTACGTCTGCAGCTGCTGCTACTGAATTGAAAGGGGCAGCTCGTCTTCTCCACAGTAGAGAGAGAAAGAGAGGAGTTTGGTTTGGAATCACGAGGAGAGAGAAACCACGCGCAGGCAGAGAAGGAGTGAGAAAGTGGTCAAAGAAACGAGTAGAGAATGGGGAAGTGTGAGTGAGAGTGAACAAGACAACAATTTTGTGTTTTCTGTTTTGTTTTTGTCCTTCTCTTTTACACACACGTACACTCTCTTCTTCATTTTTTCATTTTCACCCCTCTTTTTTTCTTTCCTTTCCCCTTTTCCCAACTTCTTTTTTTTTTTTTCTATGAAATTTCTTTTTAATTTGCTATTTTTTGAATTTTTTTCATAATAAAGCTGAAATTCTTATCTCCTCTCATAAAAAGAAATGAATCCACTCAATTAGAAACATTATTATCTTTTCAGTTATATGAAGCTTAATGCAATTTTAAATTAAAAAAGGTTATGTATTTATGAAAGACATAATAGAAATTTGAATGATTTTTAATTGAGGTAATTATTAATAAATTAAGTAAATATACATCAATGAATCAATATATGTGCTTCTACAAATAATTATGTAGCCCTTGTTTTTTTTTTTTTTTTTTTGTTGACCAACTCTTTAATTTCTCTCTTATAAATCCATCTAAAAAATATTAGTCAAATGGCAATTTGAATTAAATGAAACTTAGAAGATTAATATTATCTTTACCCTCTTTTATAATAATTAAATATATTATATTTTATGTTTTATGTGTTGTTTCTGTCACATAATTATAACATCTTGGTTGATTTTTTAATTAATAAGTGACTATAGAACTCTAATTTGATAACAAAAAAGTGCGCTTCACAAAAATAAAAGAAAAAAGAAAACAAAATATTTCAGAACTTATAAAGATATATTGTGCTACTATATAATTATAATACAGTTGCATTCTGAGTCAATCATATTGCTATCAATTATCAGTTTCAACGGATTATATGTAAATAACTTGTCGGGTGGTCTACAGATCAAAGAGCAAAATAATGCAAATTGTCAAAATATAACGAATTTTGGGGTGGTTTGAAAACTATAGACAAAATTAATATGGAAGCAGAAATGGTGAGAAATATTATAACAAACGCGTTATTTTGTACAATGCGTTCAGATTTGCTTTTTCATAGAATATCTGTCATTTTGGCAGGCTTTTTAGAGCTGAACGCGTTTATGGGACTGACGCTTTCACAATCTTGGCATCTCATCTCTAAAAACGCTGGTGAAACCAGCGCTTTTTAGAATTACTTGTCAGAGGGAATCAATTCCCTCTGAAAAGTTGATGGATGAATGGATAGATGGATGAACCATTTCTTCGGTCACTTTAAACTCGGCAGAATAGTATATTGTAATTATTGATTGCCAATTTCACCTTCTTCATCCCTTTTCATTTCTGCTTTCAACATTTTAACCTTCAACATTCCTTCAATATTTCTTCTTCAACCTTCAAAGAAAAATCCAATATTTCAAGCTTTTAATTTTTATTTTTAACCCCTTTTCACCACTTCGTATAGCAGGGACCACATCAAATTACAAGAGGTTAGCTTCTTTTTAATCCTAAAATTATATTATGTTTTTTTTTCCTAGAGAATTTAGGATATGTCACTATAAATTTAAATTTAGTTATAGAAACTTAATTTTTTAATTATGTTTTATATAAAGGTTGATTAATATATATATATATATATATATATATATATATATATATAATGCATTTCAAAAAACTATTTTTCCATAATCAGTAAGTATTTTATAATTCGAAGATATAGTATGTTATATGCTATATGTAAATGTATGAATTTTGGTGTATAATCAAAACTTAAAAAAATATATATTTAGATGTCACATGCACAAATCTTTTTTGAATATTTTCAAATCATCTATAATGTAATAATATAGACTTTATGTGATATGAACATATCTAGATAACATATGTTGGTTTACGTTGAATTTTTATTTTAAAGGTTGTTTAAGTTGATAATTGACTTAATTAAATGGCATGTATACTTCAAATACAAATACAAGCAAAGAATTTTTTTAATTGAATTACACTTAACTAGTTCTTTTAGAATTTTTTTTAGCAGAATTAATTATGTATCAATGAAAATTACAACTGGAAATATTGAGTTTTTCTTTGAAGGTTGAAGAAGAAATGTCGAAGGAATGTTGAAGACATAAATGAAAAGGGTTGAAGAAGGTGAAATTGGTAATCAATAATTACAATTTACTATTCTGCTGAGTTTAAAGTGACCAAAGAAATGGTTTATCGATCCATCCATTAACTTTTCAGAAGGACTCTGACAAGTAATTATAAAAGCGCTAGTCCTACTAGCGTTTTTAGAGATGAGATGCCAAGATTGTAAAAGCGCCGGTCCCACAAGCGCGTTCAGCTCTAAAAAGCCTGCCAAAATAACAGATATTCTACGAAAAAGTAAACCTGAACGCGTTGTATGAAATAACGTGTTTGTAATAATATTTCTCACTACTTTTGCTTTCATGTTAGTTTTGTCTATAGTTTCCAAACCACCCCAAAATTCGTTATATTTTGACAATTTGCATTATTTTGCTCTTTAATCCGTGGTCTACCATCTACTTTCATCGTTTTTCTGAATTTTCATTTTTTATCCTTTTTTTATTATTATACATCATTTTTCTATTTTATAACTTACTATGGTTAAATTAAACTGACAAATTTATAAATGAGACGATGGATTTTATGTATATATAGATAACATTTCTTCTCCATAAAATTCTTGACTGAATCAATCCCTCTGTAATTTTTCTTCAGCATCAAAGCTCTTTTTCCCACTTATCAAACATGTTTGGGACAAAGCATGTCAAAGAGCACCGATGTGACTAGCTGAACTGATATTTAATAGTAAGAAAAAAAAAAAAATACATGTATTGAAAGTTTGGAAATTCAAGTTTATGGTGTTATCATTTGACAAATAAAGTCCTACACCCAATTCCCTCTCTAAAAACTATTTCATCCTTCAATGTTGAGTTCAAATTCTTCATTTTGGTCAATATGTATATAATAGATCTTGATAATGAAACTCTAAAATTTTTGGAAATAGTAGATATTTTTCTAATTAAATAATACAAAAAATTAAAAAGAAAACCAAAAAAATAGAATTATTGCTAGAAAATGTTGAAATTTTTATGAAAAATTCTTAAATAATAGAAGCAACTTATTACAAGGGTGAATTAGAAACAATGATACAATTTTAAATAAAAATAAAAAATACTAGACAGTTTTTAAAGCATGTGTTGAATGGAAAAATTTGTTTTGGATTGCAAAACCGGTGAAGCAAATGTGTATATGTATTGCCAAAAAAAAAAAAAAAGATCAAAGATAGTTTTGACTTTAGAAAAGCAAGAAAATGAAAATCTCAATTATTAATTATATTTCTTTATTTCAATTGAGTTATACAATAATTAATTAAAACCTTGAAGTATTTAAATAGCCTAAGCAAATCCAAAAAAGATTAGCAGTTGAATCTATAATTCCAAAACAACTCTACTTCACCATAGAGAAACAAAATACTAGTTCATTTATCCTCTGCAGATTCACGCATCAAAAACAATATTAAATTAATATGTAAATACCTTTTTAGAAAGCAACAATATCTATAATTCCTTTCACCGAAAAATCAAACTGAAATTTGTTGCCATTGATACTCCTCTCCTCTTATACATCTATAATTTTGATGAAATCTTTGACTTTAACAATACCTGTCTGTAAGGGAAAACACCGATCGATTGCAGGTGATTAATTGAATTTCAGAGACAAAAACCGCAAAAGGATAAGAGATTGGGATGAATTAGACATTTAATGGTTTAATTAGCTAGGGAATTAGGAATGAAAATATATAATTATAATTCTCATCCTCAAAAATATTTAGAATGCATTGCTGAAGTCTCCGCCTATGCATATGGAAATAGATAAATGTAATTAATGAGTGGAATGTGAGAAATTTTACGTTACTCCAATAATATATACTCTCTAATAAGTTATACAGTATGCCTGACACACTACGTTATCTGTGTGTCAAGCCAATAGCATTATGACAAATTGCACTATAACTAATATAAAAATAACACGTTGTAATTAATTAATTATTTGTTTATTCAATAGTTAATTATTTAAATAAAATTCTAGACCATAAAATAAAAATCCTATACCCTAAAATATAAACCCTAAATGCTAATTTATCAACTCAAAACCCTAAAATATAAACCTTGTATGCTAATTTATCAACTTTAGACCCTAAGGGCTAGTTGAGATTGCTGTTAGTGAAAGTGCTGTTAGGGAAAGTAAGGTTTCGTTGCTTTCTTTAAAAATAGTTTTAAGTGTTTTTCCAGTGCTTTTCTGAATACAATCTGACTTTTACCAATTGTGCATTTAATATTGCTTTGCGTAGCCCCAAAAGCAACTTTCAGTTAAAGTAAGCTTTCTCATACTTTGGCTGAAAGCTGCTTTCGAGACTGCTGAAAACTGTCCCAAATTGATCCTAAAATATGTGACATAACGTGATTTTATTGGTTTGACATACGAATAACGTGATGTACCAGGCGTATTTTATAATTTCTTCATACTTCCTGAGTTATAAAATAGGATTTCTATTTTTTTATTATAACCTAAAAGCACATACATCAACTATTTTTGTTAATAAATTTAAAAAAAAATTACAATATTTTAAACGTATTCTAAAATTTTCCTTATTATGAGAAAAAATGTCTTGCTTATTCCTTTATTTCGGGTCACTGTTTTTTTTTTTTTTTTCCACTTATTTTGCTTTTCTTTGAAAAAAAAAATAAAAATAAAATAAAAATAAAAAACTTGACATTTCATCTTAAAATCTGGCATCGTTTTAGGAAGCTATGTGATTCAACAATTACATATATTTATTATATAGATGGTTACTATATTTATAAGGTCAAATACATACACGGTTCCTTCAACTTTAATTTTTGAGTCGCTTGGTTTTCTCAACTATTTTAGCAATTTATCTAACCCCTCATCTAAAGGTCAAATACATCCGTAGCCCATTCAATTTTTATTTTTGAACCATTTGGCCCCCTCAACTATTTTAGCAACCTATCTAACCCCTCATCTATTTTAAAGTGGTATTTTTAAACTTTTGAGTGAACATAACCAGACACAACAGAGTACCACGCATTACACGCGTCTGATACTAAAGACATGTAGGACACACGCAGGAAACTATCTTCTATTTAATTAATATTACAAACTATTATAAAGTGAAGATTTCCCAGCAATTAATAAAACTCAAAAAGAAGAAGAAATATGATTGCAGAAAAGACAACAAAGAAAAACGAAGAGAGTTTAACCAAAGTGAGGAGAGAGGGAGAAAAAAATGCAGATAATTTTTTTATATAATATTTACAAAATATTATCCTTGTAAAATCGTAAATATTCATCATAAATGCGTTGAGATTTCTCTTACCTCCAGGTCATATGACACATCAGTATTTAAGTGTCTAAAAATATCACTTTAAATAGATGAGGGGTTAGATAGGTCGCTAAAATAGTTGAGGAGGCCAAGCGACTCAAAAATAAAAGTTGAAGGAGCCACGTATGTATTTGGCTTTTAGATGAGAGGTTAGATAGTTCGTTAAAATAATTGAGAGGGTCAAACAATTTAAAAATTAGAATTGAAGTTACCGCGCCCATGTGTTTGGCCTATTTATAGGGATGTCCATGTCCATGATTGCAATCACGTCTACGTCCACGGTTGTGACCACATCCACGATTTACTATTGCACCCTGATTTTAATCAGTGATAAAACCCATACCCAAAATTATACGATCCTATATAATTACCCAAATGCTGTCTATAAGACGTAAATGAGATTGAAAAAAAAGTATTCATTTCAGGTATGTATATATGCTCTCCAATATTATATTCGGTACTTGTACCCGATTATAAAGTTCTAAACGATATGATTATACTTTTTCATATAAATAATTTTTTTTAAGAATTTTTTCATGAATTATTTGTTAAATTTATGTTATTTATTGATTTGTGGATTATAAAGGTTAATTATAGAATTTTTTTTTTTTAATTTTATGATTGATTTGTTTAGTTATATTTATATTTATATTTTTTGTTAAATGTGTAATTTATACGGGTCAGATAATTAAAATGTACTCGGAAATTTTGTGGGACGAGAATAAGATTAACTAATATTCGCAAGAACGAAGACGAGATACATAGTTATATTCGTAAATAGGTATGGGTAGATGTGGTCACGGTTCATGAACCGCTGGTTCAGGTTCAAGAAATCCTTGAATCTGAACCTTAACCTTAAAAAGGGATGAACTGCCGGGTAGATCCGATCCGGTTCAGGTTTAAGGTTTGATTAGGGTTTAATCAGAGTTTGATCAGGTTCAGGTTTGGTCTGGTTCAGGTTCAACCATTTTCAATGAACATTATTCAATTTGCGTGTGGTTTTGATGTAGACATTTCTCGATAAATTATTAATATACGTAACAAAATAATATAATTTCTCAAATATGAAAAACAACTTACATTTTTTATTTTACAATTAATAATTTACATAATATAAAAATTATTACAAAAAATATAACTTGTACAAATACACCATTTATTTCTCTTACACTTTTAAAAAGAAAATCAAGTGAAAGAAGTTAAGCACGTTAAAAAAAAGAAACAAACCGCCGGTTCAAAGGTTCAGGAATTGATTGAACCTGAACCTGAATTTTCTTTTCTTCTAAACCAAAAATCCAGTTCCAATATGATTCGGTTCAGAATTTGACTAATTTTAATTCGGTCCAATCTGATCCGTTCGACCGGTTCAGATTTAATTTGGCCACCTCTAGGTGTGGGATGGATATTGTTAATACCCATGATTACTTTAACCGTTATCATCCCTAGTTTTAATACGAGTGGGAGTATCAAGACTTTTAGCTCTTCAAAAAGTTGATTAACCCCCAATACCAGTCCCCGCTAGTTTTCTTTTATAACATATTTTTCAGTTTTTTTAAATGTAGGAGCGTACCTCTTTTCTATTAGCCACCACGCGCCCCAACCTTCCTTTTCATCTCCCTCCACGGCCTCCACCTATTATTCATTTTTGATTCTTGCATTTAATTATATTTTACTCTGTTTTATTGTTCATAAAACTATATCCAACTCAATTTGTTTTTAAAATAATTTAATTTTTTTAAGTTAAAACTCGTTATTAATTTATTTTTTCATTAACTACTTTTATTTTTGTTAAAATAAGTTAAACTTTTACCTATTTTGCAGACGTTCGAATCCGAGTCTTTTCTCATAAATTTAATTTAGAATGCTAACTAAGTTATACATGATTCATATATATTTTTTTAGGCTTAATACATCAATTGTCCCCTAAACTTAATCTCAATCTATTTTTATCCTGAACTTAGCTAACGTCCAATTTATCCTTTCATGTTAGCTAAACCGTCTCAAATAATCTCCTTAATGCTAGCTATGCGTCAAGCAAGTGTAATTCAATGAGCATGAATCTATCGAGATAAACTAGTTCGGTTTAAACAATATGAGAAAGCAAAATGGATAGATTTAGCCAAAATGAGAGTACAAACTGAATATTCCCTAAATTAGATGTAACAATAGATAATTGATGTAAACTTTAAACAGTAACAAATGTGTTAAACTTATTTTTTAATAACACATAGTCATGCTAAATGATCGTAGTTAGTTATAAATAATAAATAAGGAGAAGGCAGAGGAATCACAATTATGGGTTATATTAAGGCAGTGGATAGTCCGTTAGATTTGGTTGGCTCACTTTTTCTCATCGCTTTTCAGGATAAAGAGACCTCTAAAATATTCTCCTACATCATCACCTAAAACACTACTTTGTCTACTCTTGCACTTGCTTCAATTTTTTTCACTTTATAAAAAAAAAAACCATAAACCTCGACTTATTAATTAATGGAACTGCAGAGATGTTTTTTAATAAAAATATATGAAACATATTTTAAATATGCAATAAAAAAAACTAGCACACATTCGTATGAGATGAATCTGCTTGGTTTATGTTGAACCAATTTAAACGAAGATTGCAATAAATTTAACTAAGGTTGTATATTTCAATTTACGATTAATTAGCTCTATGTACTTTGTAATTTTGAATAATGTAGCGCTTGAGTAATAAATATATTCAACCTATTTTGCTTTGTGAATTGATTGATTGGATATTTTTACATTGTTTAATTAGAATAATATTAAACCCATATTTCAAAATTTTGCATCAATCTAAAAACTTTTGAAATTCTAGGATGATTTCAAATTAAACTTTCTTTGGTATCAGGGCATCTGCAATCTTATATTCCAAATTTCTACTTTAAATCTAATTTCCTCTATAATTTACTGGAAGTTGTAGTTTTTTTTCTCCAATCCTCCACTTCAAATTAAAATATTATTATTTTGTTCTTTTCACCTCACATTTTTGTTATTATTATATTCCTTTTTATATGTGTTTATATTATTCATATCTTTTTATCAAATTCTCAAAAAAATTTTAATTTTAATAATTTATAAATAAATAATATTTAATTACATAATAATTTTTTAATAAATAAATAATTTAATTAAATAAAATCATATCGGATGAAAGTAAAAATTAACACATTAATACATAATAGATAATATAAAATTAATTAAACTGGAATATAACCACACTATTAAAATTCATTCAAATACAATAATTTAATTAAACCAGAGTACAATATAATACAATAATATTAAATACTATATAGACATTATTCCAAATCACAAATACGTTTAAAATACAAACATGATAAAAGTTAATAAAAAAAAGCACAATACAAAGTAGTACATGATAAGCAATACAACTAAAATAACACAACACACATAATTGAAATACAATAATAACACTTAAAAAATAGTACATAACAAATTACTAAACGCTTCAATTATAATATTCCTCCCACAAGTGCTCAATTAATGCATTTCGGAGTTCAAAATGTGTTGTTTGATCTCTAATTTCACGATGTCGACGAATGAATTCATCAAATTGATCATTAGGATTTTAGGCTCGATTTGCAATTCTTCCTTCAGTTATGATCAGACAAGGTATTGGTGCATCCAGCTCACGTTCATCCTCAATTATCATATTGTGAAGAATAATGCAAGTCTTCATTATATCATGTAGTTGACATTTTCTCCAAAAACGTGCTTGGTTAGTAATAATTGAGAATCGAGATTTCAAAACTCCAAATGCACGCTCAACCTCCTTCCTACATGATTCTTGCATCAATGCGAAATGTTTTTTCTTTGTCCCTTGAGAGTCTTTTATTATTTGAACAATAGTTGACCATTTTGGATATATTTCATCTGCTAAATAATAGCCCATATTGAATTCCTTCCCTCCAATTTTGTAATGTACTAGAGGTAGCGACAATTTGGGAGGCTAGGGTTTGATCGAGGATGAGAAGGAGAAGAGAGGATTTTGCAGAGAGAGAAAGAGACAGGCAAGTGCCAAATAGGAGGCTGGTCAATGCTTGTTTTTCAATTTGAGGCATTCGACCAAAACGGTGTTGCTTTGAGTAGGTGCTACAGGGAACGAATGAAAATACTATAATACCCTTCTATTTGACTCTGAGGTGAAAGGCTAAAATGGTAATAGCCAGGATTGAAATTGATTTATATATATAGGGCATGAATCTGAAAAATAAAGAGAAAATTACTCCATATGTCTTTAGGTTGGTAATAAATACAAAAGTGTGTATATATATATAGGGCATGAATCTGAAAAATAAAGAGAAAATTACTCCATATGTCTTTTGGTTGGTAATAAATACAAAAGTGTTTTTCCTTTTTACATGATAGAGCACTTTACCTAATGATGATTTTGGATTTTTTAGTTTAAATACTTTTATTAAATTATAATTATGGCATATTTGATAAATAAATCATATTCTCTTATACGTATTACTTTTCTCTCTCTTCTTTTATAATTAAAAACTAATTTTTCTTTTATCTTTTTATCTGTTCATTTTTTTCTCATTCCGTTTTAGAAAATTTTTTTCGTTTTCTTTTTCTTTTCGAAATGAGATCCATATTCATATATTTTTTTCATCTTCGTTTTTTGTGTTGATATTGCACACAGTATAAAACCAGTATAATACCAGTATAATCATAGTATTTGCAATATAAAATAAGTATAATCGCAGTGTATTGCAGTATAAAACTAATATAATCTTTTTGTAAGTTGCAAAATATAATTTTTGTATAACTACAATCAGTTTTTATAAATTGTGTGTAATATTAATGCCAAAAACAAAGAAAAAAAAAGAAAGAAAAATGGAAATGGATCTCATTTTGAACAGAAAAAGAATAAGAAAAACATTCTAAAATGGAATAATGAAAAAATGAAAAAAATATAGAGATAAATGAAGAATTAGTTTTTAATTATATAAAAGGAAAGAGAAAAGTAGTGGACAAGGGAGAGAGAAAAGTAGAGAGTGAAAGTAGAGATAAGAGAAAGAGAAAAATTATTATTATAATTAATATTTTATTATAAAATACTTTTAATATTTATTTTTCAAGATGTTAACCTAGTAGGTTTTGAAATTATTAGTGTTTTTTTTACGATGAAAGTCTTAAAATAGAATAGGTAGTCGGTGAGTTGGATTAAAAAAAAAAGGAAATAGAAAGAGGCAAGGAAAATGTGAGGTCCACGTGAGTTTGGATGCAGAAGCAGCAGGCAACTTGGTAGTTAGTAAATCAATTCAGAAGCCCACGCAAAACAGTGTCTTTTATACTCAGCAAAACAGTCAAACATTTATTTATTTACTATCTTTGAGAGGCTACAGTCAAACATTTTACGTGAATTCATAGAAAAATGTAATTAAAAATTAACCAAAAAGAGTGAAACTATTGATGGGTCAACAATGTAAGAATAAATTGATTAAGATAATAAAGTCAATCACTTGAAACATGTGACATGTAACTGGATGATAACACCACTTCTCATATCAATTAATATAGTCAGGGGTTTTTAACTTAACTACATATGTCTGTTAGTATTATTATTATTTTTTTTTTCCTATTAAAGCAAACAGTAAGCCTATTAATATCCGTAATATAAAACATAAGATAACAAATCAAAAACGGGAAAAAAAGGATTTGGTTGATAAAAGTATGAAAATAACAATGCATACATATATATATATATTTTGAAAAAAAGGGTGGAAAATTTCAATAAAGAAGAAAATAAGCAATACAACTTGGAGGAATGGTAAACCACGCACGAACTAAGATATTTAAATTACGAGGAACAAAATGAAAAATACACAACTCTAAATCTACAGCTAACAACTCGCCATAATAACCAATTGCATCAAAATAGGAATTTAAAGGGTAATTACTAATCCAAGCATTATGAAGCAATCGAAAGTCATACTCTTAATGAACTATTTTGTACCCTAATGACTTCAACCAATAAATAACATAATACAAAAAAATAAAATAAAATAAAATTCTCAAGAAATCGTACAAAAAATGAAAAAAAACCAAACAGCTCGATATGAAAAAAAAAATAAACCCCTCTGAATTTAAAAAAAAAAAATCTCGATAAAAATGACATTTTTTTATAATTTTTTGTAAATATGAGGTGGTTTCAGCTGGGAGATTGGCCCATTAAACCAGCAGTCCATCTCGGCCCAACACAACTATGGATATATCTAATAAAAAGATGAGAAATTACCAAAAAAATGCTGTTACTGGGTGAGTTTTTCACTTACGTGTGGGGGATAGCGCATCCGCAGCTAACGAGACTAATCCCCGCAATTTCCTTTTATAAATATATTACCTCTCTCGTGTCATTACCCACAAATATTACCTATGTAAATTTCATTTTTATTGCACTATAAGTAGAGGGTACTTATTAATTACCCATCTCGCAAAACTACTCATTCAATAAAAAGATAATAATAACATAAATAAACTAATTAATAATAAAATTAGAAAAGCCATTTCCAGATAAAGTTTACAATTTAGAAATTAACAATCAAACTAATTTTAACCAAAAAAAAAAAAAAAAAAAACTAAAACTTAATAAAACGACATAACAAAAATTGAATTTAATAAAGGGTAAATTAAAAAAAAAACTCTTATGGTTTCACTTTTTTACAAATAAAGGACTATGAGTTTTTTTTTTTACAAAATTAGGATTGTGTTTTAAAATGTTAACAAAGAAAAGGGAATTAAATAATTAAATAAATAAGTAAAAAACTCTAAATTAAATAATAATAATAATAAATTTAAAAAAATCGTAACAAATTAATTCGAAAAATATTCAAATCTTGATGTAAAATTCTTAAATAATATGCATAAATTATTGAAATGTTAAATAACCAAAAATATCCTCCATTATATCATCATTTTTAACGTAAAAATGTTAGTTTTTTTTTTTAATATTTTAAAACACAATCCTCATTTTGTAACAAAAAAATCACAGTCCTTTATTTACAAAAAAGTAAAACTACAAGGTATTTTTTTGTAATTTTTCCTTTAATTAAATTAATAATATTCGATTACAGTAGAGAAAACTAATTATATGCATAAATTATCAAGAACCCAAATTTGTCACAGTGATTTACACTTCAATCAAAAGGTGATGGGTTTGAATCCCACCACCAACCTATGAAATATTTACAAATTTTGCGTGCTATAATATAAAAATGGGTTCGGGTAGCAGGTACTTTAGGAGATAATCTCATTCCTGTCCTAGACCTGTGATGGGTAGCAAATTAAATATCATTTTCATCTCATATCCTTTTATACTAGGTTCAGGTAGTCTCATTAGAATCAGGTAGCGTCAGGTACCCGCGAAACCTGTACCCATTACCATCCTTATGCTTTGATTTTCATTCATTAAATATGGATATTTTTCCTAATACACCTTTTCTTCTTCAATAAGCAATTACTACAACCGCATTTTCTTCGTTTTTAAGTGATTGCTTAATAAACCATTAATATATGTGATTGCTTAATAAACCATTAATATATCACACCTCATAGATCCAAATGGACTTCACATTCTGCTGCTTTGACAATCTTTGAACCAGACATCATAGATACTTTTGTTGTATACTAAAGCAACCAGCAACATCATAACACAGAAACCAAACTAATATAACTTACTTTCTACCGTCCTCCTACATCCTCAAATGTACGTTTAGAGTATCTCTTGTGGTTTTTGCTGTGTATCACGCTTCTTTGATCAACCCTACTTCACCGTCATTGAGAATTCAAATTCAACCAAAGGAAACCATTCAGAATTAATGACGGCGCACACCAAAAAGAAAATAAAAACAATACAAATTACGTAGATTCTTATTCTAATTGCAATAATACTAACCTTTAGCTATGAGTGGTTGATAGCCTAATAGTGTCTGTCGCTTCAATCTAAGAGTTATCGGTTGTGTCAGATCTTAAACAAAAAAGTTTATAGTATAAAAATCATTTACAAGACACAAAATAAAAATCAAATATTAAGTCTGAACTAAAGTCAAATGTAAAATAACAAGACTCATAATTTAATATGTTTATTTACATTAAAGTACTAAATCATAGAATTACATGTAGCAAAATTTCAAAATACTACAATTCAGTTGGTTCAGTTTAATCGGTAATTTATGTCACTCAAACCAACCCAACCAAAATAACTAAAAAATTTTGATAAAATAGAACCAACACTGAACCAATATAAATCGAAAAGCCAAACTCTAATAATTCAGTAGGTCATTTCGATTAGGTTCGGTCTTTCTCTCCCCCAATTACTTCTAGTTTCGAACAAGCAGGCAGAGCAAGAAGGCCGAACTTAATTGGGCTTGAATGTAAATGACCTTATTGAATCCAAGCCTAGCACAACCTGTTGTATAGAATGGCTCAGCCCTTCTCATCATATTATATCGTTCTACGAGTAAATTTGAAACTAGAAATAAAACCAAAACTTGGCATGGAATTGAGAGAGAATCGAAATGAAAGAGAATAATAATCGTTGGGAATGATGATTGGCGGTGAACGGCGAACGGTGTTGCGAGTTATTATTTAGAGGAAGGTGGCGAAAAGTAATGGATTAGAAAAAGAGAGAGAGAGAGAGGATAGCTCGAACAGTATATAAATCAACTTTGCTATTGTAAGTTAATATATAAAATAGGGATAAGTACAAAAATAAACTCTGTGATTTTGACCATTTGCAAAATGGTATATGTGGATTAAATTTTTACAAAATATGATGTAGTTTTATAATGTTAACAAAAGTAGTCTATCATCCAATACACTCCCTAAAAACTCACTTATTTTTCGAATTTTTATCTGAAATTTTTTATGTTGGTTAATTAAAATACAATGGCCATAGTGTCGAAACTTTGAATTTTTCGTGAAGTGCTTATATTTTTAATAATTGATAATGCAAAGAAATAAAAAATTCATAAAAATTTGAAAAATGGCCAGAAAATTTTCAATTCTTCAAAACTGGATGAAAATTTATTTAATAATATGTATAAATTACCGGGATGCTAAATAATAGAAAATATTGAGTTTTGCACGAAGATTAGGTTAAAAACTTAAAGTTTACACTGTTAACCTGATTTCTATCCAAAACTTAATTTTTTTTTACTTTTATTATTTCAATATCTTATACATATTATTTAATAAAATGTTACAAAGTTTCAAAATTTTTCGGGCTTTTTTCTATTTTTTGTAATTTTTTTCTCTTTTTCTCACTATTAATCAAAAACATACATGCACTTCCTAAAAATTTATGAACTTTGTCACTAAAGTTTATTATATTTCGAAGGATAAGTGAGTTTTTAGGGGGTATATTGGATGATATACTACTTTTGTTAGCATTGTGAAACCACAAGTCTCATTTTGTAAAATTTTAAATCACAAGTACCATTTTATAAATAGCTGAAACCACAGGATTTATTTTTGTACTTATCCCTTATTCAAATAAACCTTATGCATTTGCAAACTATTATAGGTTGTTTAAAACTCTGCACTTGTAGCTTCGCAGTCTTAAAGAAGATTTCAAAAGAAGATAAGATGAAACACGTCAAAACGCATGACTATTTAAATGAATATGTATATTCAAATGGGCAAATTACCAAAAAAAAAAAAACTCCGTGGTTTCATTTTTTTACAAATAAAGGACTGTGGTTTTTTTTTTTTTTTTTTTGTTTAAAAAAGAGGATTGTGTTTTAAAATATTAACAAAAAAAAGAATAACTAAAATTAAATCATGACATTACATAGGATATTCTTGTTCATTTTGAACTCAAAATTTTTAAGTTGGTTAATAAAAATACAATACACATGAATGATAAACTTTGAAAATTTTTAAAAAGCGTAAATATTTTTATAAATTAAATAATGATAATAGATTTAAAAAAAATCATAACAAACTGAAAAATCTTTGAAAAATATTCAAATTTTAATGTAAAATTCTTAAATAATATACATAAATTATTGGTATATTAAATAACTAAAAATACCCTCCGCTATATCATCATTTTTAACGGAAAAATGTTAGTTTGTTTAAAAAAAACCACAGTCCTTTATTTACAAAAAAATGAAACCACAGGGTTTTTTTTTTTTTTTTTTTTTTTTTTTTTTTTTTTTGTAATTTGCCCTGTTCAAATTCCATCTGAAATCGATTAAGATTCATGTATTGTTTAAAATGAATTGATAATTTGGGTAATTATTGTTTTTCTTGTATCTTAAAATCAAACGAAACTTGTCCTAAGATATTTGGTTTCTTCTTATCACCATGTTCAAAAAAATCAGTCAATTTTTTATTGCGCTTATGTGGACTATCGATTGGTTTAAAGAGAAAAGTGACAATTGTTTTAATAGCGTGAAAGGACTTTAAAGTTGGATTAGTGTAGCTAATTAATTAAATTATGAATGTGGTTCACTAATATTTTGGAGGATAGGTGTTGTTGCTATGTCATAATTAGAACCCTTTATGCAAAATATTTTCACATGCAACCAAACCTTTGCTTCATAGAAGCAATATAAAAGAAATATAAAGCGATCTTTCAACAAATACTTCCCAAATGTTGGTTTCTCATAAAATGTACAGCCGGCAGCAAATCAAGAGAAACAGGACAACAATGAATAATCACTTATTAAGAGTAACAAATGGCAATTTAATTTAATTATCTCATCAACATAAAATTTAGAATTATTATTATTATTATTATTATTATTTTGTATTACAATTTTTTACATTTAACACTAACATTTTTTTTAGTTATATTTGATAAGAGGAAAATATTTTAATATTTTACCACCAAAAGATCCAATTTGAATTAAATATAAGCTGTTTTTGCTCCAATTTATTTTAATTAGGAGTAATTATGGTTTATTACTTGCTTTTCCCTATTTGTAGTCTTTTCCGGAAAGTTTGGGAGAGATTTGCTCGAATTGGATTGTCTAAGAAGCATTGAGCAGCGGAGCAGTCCAGTTATTTTGACACAGAAGTTGCTTTTACCAAAAATGGAATGAACAGCTTACTACTTCTAGAAAGTCTCTTTTTTGAAGCAAAGTCGTTCGTTTCTTATTGGCTGGAGCTGGAGATAGGTTACAAAGCGCCTTTTTAGACATTTTTCTGTAATTTGAACTTTTAGATCTGGTTGTCCTTAAGGGACACGTATAGGGTTTAGATATTCTTCTTCATTTATGGGAGTTCCTAGTCTTGGACATCATCTTCTCTCTTATTTACTCCTTGCTATAGTAGTGTTTAGTAGATCTTACATTTATGCCTACCATGGCAGAATCTGTTCTGGCCATGGAGGAGTAGTTTATTTGGGTGTAAGCCAGCAGTGGCTGGAACTATGTAAGTACTTTCTTTATGTTAATCTAAGGCTATTTCAGTATAAGCATGTATGTCTATCTTGTGATTCTCTTGTTAGATGAGTTTGATCAACTCATGCACAATATGTTGAGTATAATGTTTATTTGCTTTGTATGTGGAAAATACAAGGTTAGATGCATATGTTGACTTACCAATGACTTTTCTTTATATGATTGAGGTTCATGTTGGAAATGCCCACGTTGATGCTTCCTATTCTTGATGCATGTTTTTAAATGTTAATTGCGGAGAATGTTCCAATTAATTATTTGAAGGCATAGGTTTTATAGGAATCAATTGCAGAGAATTTTCTGGTTAAACTGACTATAATAGTTGTCGTGGAACAGACTCTTTTGCATGCTAGACTGAAATTACTTAGGTTACATAAAAACACAAGCTGTTTCCATGCCATGTTGTTGCTTACTCCGCCTGTTATCATTGTTAGTTCAGATCTGTATTCAAGTTGACTTCTTTTCATGATATTTGTTAGATCTAGTTAATTTTAGTGGATTTTAGACTTAAAACACAAACTTGATAATATAACCATGTTTCTGCCACAAGCTATTTTAGTTTAAGGACCGTATATGTTATGACTTGTATTAATACCCAGATTCCTGTAGGAATGATATTTGAACTTAGATCCACTTTATTACTTGTTGATCTAATCCACTTGATAGAGTATTTTGCATGCTAGTTCATGCCCAACAATGTTTCAGTTTGAGGGGGGCTTAGTTTCATAAATATTTATTAGTTGTTTTGTAATCAAAAAACTCAAAAGGAAAAATAAATCCTAAGTATTACGATCTTTTCAATTCTTTTTTTATCAAGTTTTTTCTTTTTATATCTTTCTTGAAGGCTTTATCAATTATAAATACACATATTAAACTCTCGGTTGACAAAAAAAAATTAATTGTGAGTATGACACTCGATTAAAAATGCATTATTTATCCCATCGAAATTTTTAGATTGTATTTTTGATAGATTAGAAACAATTTTTTTTATGTAATTAAAGAGCAACTGTTGCAAACTCTCCAACTGATGAATGCAACTTTAAAACATAAATAAAATGGATAAGATGCTTTTAACCGATTTTGATAATCATTGCTTTCTTGTTAACTAAGGATTCATATGCAAAGGGTGCTAAATTGAACGATTAATCAATTAAACATGAAAGCTAAACTAAAGGCTTATCTTCTTTAGTAAACAAGTAGACTTAAATAATGAAAGAATAAGGGGTCTCTTGCTAGGCATGTCTTTTCTGAAAAAAAAAAAAAAATTAGGATGGCAATGCAAAGATTTGTTCATAGTATTGACTATCTGGTTCGTTCAAGCGCACTCCTTCAAAGTTGAATTTGGACATTATTTATAAGTTAGGCTCGTCTAAGTCTGAGCTTGACATAATTTGATATTGTGTCGACTGGATTTGGAAGTATTCTTATATTTCAAAATCAGAGTCTCGTCTTGCTTGAGAATGCACAAAAATTAGATGGACTAGGTCGAGCTTGGAGTTCAAATTTTTAGTGACAAGCTCAATTAAGTTTGGTCAAATGAGTATGTCTATTCGCAATGTCTTCCCTTGTAAAAAAAAAAAAAAAAAAAAAAAGAACTCCAAAATTTTATAGAATTTAAATATTAAAGAAGTTGAATATTGGTATCAATTTTAGATCATAACAATGGACTAGCTAGGTACGAATTTTAATTTTAATTTGATTCTAATCTGAATTTTTTTTTTTCGTTCATTATAGAGTTAAATTTAGATTGGAGCTGAAATAAACCTCCGAGAAAAATCGGTAATTTTCTTTTTTTTTTTTTTAACACAAGACTCTAGCATAATATCTTGCTTAATTAACCACCGTACCAAGAACTTGTCGGTTGATAGTTTTTATCTTATTTTGACAAGGAAAAGAAAATATAATGTGATAGATAAAGATTTGAAAAATAAGTTGATAATAACAACATTCAGATTATCGTATTGGGAATGAGAAGCAAATAGAGACTTGATACCAACTACAAATCCATTAAGCATGAGAAAGGAACCAAGATTAGGACAGCCAAGAACTACACCTATATGTCTTTTTCTATGTCCCACACCATGTGCCCATTTTGCAAACTTTTCTTCCCACCATTTTTGTGTACCCAAAATCTTCTCTTCTCTCCTCTTCTATCAAAAACTAAAATAATAAATAAAATAATAACAATTAATAAAAAATCTTCCCCTCTTAATTTACAATCTTTTATCCATATTTGCACCTTACAAACTATTATTAAAATTCTAAACCTTTCACCTTTAGTTAATTTATCATTATTTTTTCTTTTGTTTTGAATCATATCCTAAAATTTTAATTTTTCATTTAATATTTGAGCTCTTTTACAACGTACAGGTTTATCTTTTATTCAATTGAGTCCCTATACTACATATTGAAAGAATCTCAATTTTTCTTTTGTTAAAAAAATTTAGTAACTCATATATGTGTTTTGCTAATATTCACCACCTTTTTTCTTTAATGAAACATAAAATTGTTTGCTTAAATTACTGATCCATTACAGACTCTTTTAAAGAAGGCACCACCCTCTTAATAACGTAACTCATCATTGAATTTTAACATTCCTTTTATTTTAAATTTATATTTATATAAAAAAAGGTTATTTAATATTATCAATATATATGACCATATCATTCATTCTACTAATACTTCAATGATTGAGTGTTTAAATACCTACGCAGGTCAAAATTTTCCATATTTAAATTTTAATAATATTCTTTGACAATTTATTTTTTAATCACATTTAAATTCTCGAGAAAATCATTACGTAATGATAAATCCCATCCCTTAAAATAAAACCTCCATCTTTTTTATTTTCATTTTAAGAGTTTGCAACTTATTTTTAGATTATCTTTTATGTGGCCCACCTGTCATTTAATTTAAGATAGCTCTATACGATAAAGAATCAACATGATATATCACAAGTGACCAAAAACCCTTTCTGCTGGTGTCAATCTTAATTAATATTGTATAATTAATTATAAGGCAATCTTATAATTAATATTATGATAACAAGGAACATATATATATATATCAATAGAGAAAAATAATACTAATGAGAAATCCAGAAGAAGAACATAATTCTTGAAAACCAATAAATATAATAAGAAAGAACCCTCAATTTTTAATTTCTGAGAGTGAAAAGAGAAAGAATAGATTAAAATAAAAAGTATATTTACAGCAAAAAAAAAAAAAAAAAAAGCCCAAAATAGATGCAAAAGAAGACAACGGAAAGCAATTTGTTACCTGTCATATAGTGTTCCAAACCCCATGTGCCTTTGAATTATATCCTCTCCACCACATTCCTATGTCTCTTTGTCTTCCGGCCACGGGTATATGAAGAAAATTTTTGAAAAAAAAAAAAAAAAATCAATCTGAACCCACAAATTAATTAATACAAAATAACCAATTAATTACTTAATTAATTAAGCTTGACTCATGAACAAATATTAATTAAATACTAATAATCACTTCTTCCTGTTCTTATCTTTGGCATTGAAGAAAATCCCAAATAAATTCCCTGATGGAACATTTAACACTGGACTAACACGAACTCTGTTTCCATAATTCTTCTTCAATGGAGGCTTTTGGTAATTATTTGAAGATGAAGAAGATTGCTTCAGAAATGGCTGTTTACTGTGTTTATTAGTAGCATTATTGTTATTATTATTACTCTCTTTAATACCAAATGGTACCCTTTTGAGAGTATTTGGTGCAGAGCCAGTTGAGTTGCTTCTTGACAAAAGTGGTAAAGGACACAAGCTTCTTCCATACCCACTTACACAGTTTAAACTGCTGCTCCTTTTGAACCTCCAAAACGACTTCGTATTAGCCTTCTCTTCTGTTTCTTGATCAATTATCCCACTTTTTATTATTTCCTTCTTGGAATCATTACCGCTGCTGATATATGGATCAGGTGAAGGGTTAATTGGGGTTTTTATAGCATTCCTTTTCTTGATTTCTGCCGGGAGAATTTTGCCATCGGAGAAAAGTTCATCGGCCGGGGATGATTCTTGGTCAAAGCTGCTCTTCCTTACGCAGAAATCAAAATCAATGCTTGAATTGGATGCAACAACAGTAGTGTCCACTGGAACATTATCGGAGAGGCAAAAATCGTAAGAGAATGAGATTCTTGGAGTAGAAATTCCGGCTGAGTTATCATCAGAGCAGAGTTCGATTGCCATTCTTTTTTTTTTCTTTTCTTTTGAAGAAAATTTATAGCATTCAAGAAAGAGTGAAACTATTTAAAGGAGGTTTGAATAACAGAATTGGAAGCTGAAAATTAAAGAATGGAATTGAAGAAAATGTGTAAAAAAGTCGAGTGAAAAGATGGGAAATAGAGAGAAGACTGAGTCTAATAAGAGATATGGAGATGGAGAGAAACAGATAAAATAGAAGGAAACGTGACGAGAAGTTTTAGCTCTAAAAATCAGTGGAGTCCGTTATAGCCTTATAGGTCAATAATTATAAATTATAATACTCATTTATTATAATAATTATATTAAAGAAGTACTCATATATACTTTTTAAAAATTTTTAACACATGCGTTTATTTTTCATTAAAAATCTATGTGAATAGAATTCATAAAAAAAGTTTTTCATTTATTGAATGAACTCAGTTGAATGCAGATTATGGACATTTTAAGTGATTTATTTTGTAATTAAAATTTTTTTATTAATCAATTTGAATTTGATCATATACTTAACATTTCTTTCAAATTAAAATTTTTTATTAAGATTTAAATTCAAAATTAACTCTCGACACTCAAACTAACCTTAATTGATATAAATTACTCGATGCAAATAGAGGTATTTCATATACGGTTGTCATTTGACACTTTTAATCATGCTTTATTATTACCATAATCACCTTTCTAAAAGTGTTTATTTTAATTCATTTTTAAATATATAAAACTGAGAGTAAAAGAAGCTTCATTTAGATCATTTTTTGTTTTTAAGAGATTAGGTAAGTGGGGAATCTCTTAAAAGTTAATTTATGTTTAAGAGATTACGTACTACTAATAAAGTAGTAATATTAAGTTAATTCATTCCACGTATTATTGCTGCGATTTAAGTACATCGTAAAAAATTTATCTTTATTTTCATTTAAAACATATATTTATTATCATAGAATACAATCCAGCCAATTATTTTTCACTCAATTATCTAACTAGTAAATGCCACTTAATTGTACCTGCTGTAGCTGTAACTATAATTTCGGTAAATATTTATAGTCATTAAAACATTCATTACTTCCCTTAAAAAAAAAAAAATCGGTTAAAACTTTTTAATCATTATTAAATTGACTGGGATTTGTTCTCAATCAGCATCACATTAATAAATAAAAGAATAGTAGCAGTAGTAAAATTTTGTAGGGCTAAGGATAAATAAATTATAAAGCTGCAATATAGTATTTATGAATATAATACATATGTATGATGAAAATCATTTTGCAATATATTGTGATTACATCGATTTTTTTTTTTTTTTGAAAAAAAATATTGAAAAAAGTATTTCCTTAATATATAGCATATAGAGAAGAAAAATAAATTAGGAAGGTATATTATAAGGTATATGTGCGTTACATATAGCCAAAGAATACAATAACAAATTATTCCAAAGGAAAAGTCTGATCTGATCTGAACTATGAAAAAGAGTCAACGAGGAAAGTGGACTTGCAGTTCCTGTCTACTACTCATACTGTGTGCCATACCACAACTACATGCAAATAGATCTTGTTCCTTAGCCTTAAACATTTACACATGTTCTATGTCTCTTTTTTTTTTTTATCTTTAATTAATGAACTAGATTTCATTCCAAAATTTCAATTCTATTTACATATATATCCTATGGTAATACAAATACATAATATTGTAAAAAATAAAGGTTAATTAGTGAGATTTGTGATGGGAAAGGTGACCAATCCGAAATTGATAGAAAGAATACAAAGGCAAAGTAGGGCTACAATATGTCAGTGAGACTCAGAGGTCAAAATCATACTGCCACTGCCTGTCAACAATTATTAAGTTAATTTAGTGGTCAATATTATTTTCTGTGTCCTCTCAATTTGAGACTACTGAATGAAAACAGAGGTGTTCAAAATTCAATATGTACTGCACGAATTTATCACATTCTAGGTTGTTAAGAAAAGAAATGACCCATTTTCAAACCCTAATAATGAAGGGGTAGTATTTAGATCTTTTTTTTTTTTTTTAAATAAAGCTAATTTGGAGAAAAAGCATATGTACCCATTCATCATTCTCTTGCATCCTAAGTTAATTTCATCTTGGGGTATGTTTGATTGGAGGGAAGAGTGAGAGGAAGGAAAAGAATTAAGGCTTTCGAGATATATATTTGGATATGTATGATGTCTAAATACACTTCTCATAATCTGTAAATTCTTTCTTTCCTTCCTAATTCTCTCCAACCAGTCATAACATTAAAGAGTTCACGAAATACAATTATCTAACACATAAAAATGATTATTTGTCATTAATTAGTTAATATGATGTACATCAAATTTTGCATATATAAGTAAAATTAATAGTAATATAGAAGGTAACAAAGGAAAAAAAAATAGAAATACAGAATTCACAAACAACTAGGCTGGTAGCTTCCTTGATTTATTTTTCAATGTACGAACTAATAAACTTTTATTTGCATTTATGTTGAATGAACGTTCTTCTCCATCTCCTTTCATGTAAACACAAAAATTGATAGCGCAATATCAATTGAAAGTATGAATTTTTTTTTTTTTCCTTTTAAGAGTGTGGATTGGTTTATTAATGAACACTAGTTAATTTGATTGAGAAATGATAGGTACATGTAAACAATCATTGATAATAACTGATTGGTTGGGGTGTTATTAATCTATAGCTAGCATGGTATGGAATTTTTTTTTAATAGAGGCATGTATTCAAACGATTAAGAAATAGAAACAACCCTAACAAAAGGGTAAAACATTCCCACTAAGATATGGACTATGCCGACAATTTCACAAAAGGGAAATAGTATTCCACGTAGGGAAATATAGCCTAACCACAAAAGGATAGCAGAAAAAACTAAAATAAAACATAATAAGTCATAATATTCTTGTTGAACGAATCAAAGAAAGATACCCCATTGTTGTAAACCTGCATAACCAACATAAAATCTACTCCAGAGCTTCTTTTCAACAAAAGCTAGATCTAAAAAGATCGTTTCATAAAAGTGTAAATTTGTAGATCTACGCAGTATTAACCTGCATAGGCTAAAATATCCCTTTCACACACAAAGTGATGATGTTGAAAATGAGTGGATCTGATAGATCTTGAGTTGTTCTTGTAGTCTGAACTTTTAGGAGCTCAAAACCGCTTACTGGTAGAAACAACAATAGCAGATACACAAAGAAACTAAAACATTCAAAAGCAAGAAAGCAGGCTTCCTCCTTCCTCCTCGGTTCAAAGTTGAGAAAGGAGCTTTAGATGAGATGAAATAGAGAATAGAATGAAGAAAAAAGGGTGGGGGGTGAAGAGCTGCTAGAGTTATGGTATGGATTGTTAAGAAAATGTGTTTATTTTGGAGATTCTCAAATGAACCATGAGAATTTCATGATTTCAGAATCATGAAATTGTTGATATTTTAACACCTCAAATTGGGGTTTTTGAATAAAACCTTCATACTTGTACTAACCAATACTATACTATACATTAATAACACCCCAACCAAACAATAGAGGCCATAAGACACCGTAAATTTAATAATTATTGATTTATCATATTGGTTTATTGTCCAGTCAAATATGTTACGTATATATTAGATATAATTGGTGGTTAGCATGCTTTTAAAGTAGGTAAAAAAAATTTATCTATGCCTTATGCAAATTCGGGGCGGAATTGGAGGGCTTGCAGGGACTAAATCCCTTCTTGGTGGCCACCAAAGTTTTTTACCGATTTAAGCAACAACATGAACGGCAACTCTTGGGTAATAAAAAGAATGGGGAGCGGGTCGAAAACAACTCCCACTCATATTTTCTCAAGAAATTCTAGGTTCTTTAGAGTATTGAGACTGATTGTATACGTAAATACAAATGTGTGGTTAAATTTACATATAACAAAATCAATTAATTGGTATCAAGTCTTCATATGTACAATTCATATGCTCTTATATATGAAATTATTTGACAAAAAAAGCTTAAGTTAGTATATAGGTAAGGTCCAAAATCTTTTACTATCATCTCTGACACATCTTCCAACATAGCGTGCACGACAAATACTTAATCTATCATGTATTAAAATTCTAACAATATGAAACTGCCAAAATTTGAACTTCCAACCACTTGGAATGAGAAGCTTCACTACCACATGATAGAATCATTTGATTTAAAAATTTGAACCGATAGGTAAGCTCAAATAATAGTTTTTATTATACTTTTTCCTTTCACATCTAATATTAGAAGGAAAGTGCAATTTACAGTAATGCATTAAACACTACAATTAAGCAACCTAAAACTAATCTAGTTAATGACTAATACAATTCTTTATTGCTCTCTGTTCCGTTGATTTTTAATACGCTGGGTGGTGTTTTACTTTAATTGATGAAATGAAGGTAAGCTAGACTTATGGCATAAGAGATAAAAGAAAAACCCCACCCTTTTTGTTGGTTTTGTCGCTGTCTTTACCCTCGGTTTTTTTTTTTTTTTTTTTTTTTTGTGATTAGGATTTATGGAAGATGAGGCGATGCACTTTAATTAAAGCTACTGAACTAAGTACTTAAAAAGAAGAAAAAAAAAAATCCTCACATACACCAATTCTGAATGCTATCTCAACTAGCTCTTCATTGTCGACTTTGTGCATCCTTAGGAAAGAAGGGACAATAACGGGGTACAGATTTATCAAACATCCGGTGCTTGTTTATTAATAATTTATTGATTGTGTCTTTATTGTTATATTTGTTTCGATGGAAATTAGGAAGGAAAGAAAGAATTTACGAATTAGGAGTATATTTAAACATTATATATATCTAAATACACTCGAAAACCACAATTATTTTCCTTTCTCTCACTCTCCTCTTCAACCAAACATACTCTAAGGTGAGTTTAGCACCCAACGATTTGATTCGATTATAGCTGATGGTCTTCATATTTCTGTAAATGTAACGAGATATAAACCTTGTTATGACATTTTTTTTAGCTCTAGACTAATGAGAATAATAGTAATATGAGAAATAATAACAAAAGCTATTACAAGCATTATCTATTAACTTAATCTTTTTGGTTTAATTGGTTCCATTACATTATATTAGTGCAAAAGAAACCTTGATGGCCGAAAAAGATCATGGGTCCATGTTTGAAGACTTAGTAGAGTTTAAGCTTCTAGAAAGACTAGATCCTTTAATGATCTTGGACCTTAACGACATAGGCCAAAAAATGTTTGACAAGTGACAACTGGTCCAAACTTAGTTGCACTTAAAGGGGAGTGTTGGAGAATGAATCGATGTTGAAAATGAAGAAAACTAAAAAGTAGCATATAAGTGGTATAGATTGCGTCTTAAGACAGGCCAATTGGTTTTGTATTACATAGGCTCATCCGTGATTATATGAGCTTATATATTTACTTATGCAATTAAACCCGACACTTTTAAGTTCCACGGCTGTTCATGGTATCAAAGCTAAAAAATTGTCTAATAACGCTCATGTTTAAAAATTTAAATTTGATGGAGTTAGAATGAATATGAACTTATTATAATTATATGAGCTTATATATTTACTCATAAATTGGAGTGAGTTAGAATGAGGGAAAATTTGAACAAAAATTTAATATCAGATGTAAAATTATATTTTTAGAATATGAACTTCTAAGTACTTAATTAGATATTAATTTTTGTAAAATGAATAACATATTCATATTTACATTCTAAAAATTTAAATAAAATATTTTCCTTAAGTTTATTTTATCACAATGTTAATGTAATGTAATAAATTGAATTATCATCATTGTATAATAATGCAGGAAAAAGTCGGATATTGTAGTTTTGAATTTGATACCATTATAAGTACACATAGAAAGGGTCTTTGTTTTCTAAAAAATATATTCATCTCCATAACTCCCTAAAGTTAGTGAGATGGAAAATATCTCAAAACTTAAAAGTTTTTGGAATCCTAGCGGTTAATTTTTGATTTGTTCGATCCATACCATTTTAGAATCAACGTATACAATGGATGGAAAAGGTTTCATTTAACTAATCTTTGGCTATGATTTGTGCATCATAGATTAATTTTATGTTATTGCAATAAAATATGCTTAAATGTGTTTGTTAGAATAGATTTTACTGACAATCAATGTATTGCAATTGTGTTTCTATGTTGATGGTATACTTGTTTATTGGGTTGAGCATCCGCTCGGTTTCTAAGTCTTATTGTCTAATTTTAAAAAAATTGGGTTTGGACATACATTCATTTTACATGTTAGAACATCTGACCCCGAATCTAGTGAAACCCGTAGTTTAGCAGGTTGAGTTTAGAATTTTTATAAATAATCAAGCCCGACTCAAGCCTAACCCGATCATTATATACTTATAATTTATAATTTATATAAATATTTTTAAATTTATTGTAAATTTATTTATTTGTCATATTGTTTTTGTTTTTAGTTTGATTATGAAGAAAATTTGAAAAATAAAAAAAGTAACCAATTGCAGTAGATGAACTCAAATTAATTGATGTTCTAAACCCATCCCAAGCCAGAATTATTTTTAGGGCTTTTTACATAAATACTTACCTTTTAGCACCATCTAACTTTTTTACCTACAAAGGAAAAATTTGTATAAATACATTAAAACTTTCCAAAATTTCCAAAATATCTAAAACAGAAAATTCTTGTTTTACGTGATTCTTTTGCAATAAACCACAAAGCAAAAAATCATAATCTCTAAAATATGTACCTTCTCACATGCAAAAACCTCCCAAACGCGACAATCTCAGAATCGCAAAGCATCAATATCGATCAGAATCGCAAAACTCAATCGATCACTGCCTCACTGCAAACAAACATAGCAATTCAACAAAAACAATCAATCGATCACAGAGATATGCAAGAAATCGCAATTCTACTCCATCACAATGGAACTTGGACTGAAGATTACAGATTCATCAACTACAATGTAAGTAGCATCCTAGTACCAACAACATCAACATTCAATGACTTCAACTGAACTATCAAAGGAAACATCAATATCGATCAACAAAAAGAAAATTTACAGATTCAATTCCAGGTAACAGAAGGATATCCACCAATGGAAATAATGAACGACATGTCCATTAGATTCTATTTACAGCTAAAGAGTGCAAGCAATATCCTAATGGAGTATCCACTATGCATAACAGCAATTCCGAGAGGAATAGAAGAAAAACAAGGTAAAATCATCACAAATATCTCAGAAAGTTTAATCATTTTATCACATAGTATAAATAAGGTATAATGTGTATCAGAAGGTATAACTAAGGTATAATTATTGAATGACAAAACTAAAACTAAAGTATAATCAGTGTTTCAGAAAGTATAACTAAGGTATAATCACTATAAAAGTTTATCTTAAGGTATAACTAATGTATAATTCAAGTATAACTAAAGTTATAATCAATGTAATAGTTTATCTTATTGTATAACTAAGGTATAATTAACATATAATAAAGTATAACTAAGGCATATTGTGTATCAAAAGGTATAATTAGTGTATCACAGCCTATAACTAAAGTATAATCATTGTGTCTTAAAGTATAACTAAGGTATAATCACAATAATAGTGTATCTTAACGTATAACTAAGGTATAATTAATGTATAACTAAGCTATAAATAAGGTATAACTAATGAATAACAGTTTTCTTAAGGTATAACTAATGTGTAATTCAAGTATAACTAAACTTATAATCAATGTAATAGTGTATCTTAATATATAACTAAGGTATAATTAATGTATAATAAAATATAACTAAGGCATATTGTGTATCAAAAGGTATAATTACTGTATAACTAAAGTATAATTATTGTGTCCTAATGTATAACTAATGTATAATTAATGTATCAGAAAGTATAACTAAGGTATAATCACTATAATAGTGTATCTTAACGTGTAACTAAGGTATAATTAATGTATAACTAAGGTATAACTAATGTATAACTAATAAATAACAGTTTTCCAAAAAAGTATAACAAGTTTATAACTAAGGTATAATTTGTGTATCACAATGTAAATGTTTTTACTAATGTATAATCAAAGTACCAATTGATGTATACTAATGTATAACTAAGGTCAAACTAATGTATAACAGTTTTATAGAAAAGTGTAACCAGTGTAACACAATGTATAAGTAAGGTATAATCTGTGTATCACAATGTAGAAGTTTTAACTAATGTATAATAAATGCAACTAACATGTAACATTGTGCGTATATATATAATAGGAAGTGAAGAAAAGGATCACAACAGTAACATGGAAGAATCTGTATACCAAATAGAGTACAACCAGTACAACACAGAAGGAGAAGGTGAAGAATATGACCATGTAGCTTACATAAGAAACATAACAGAAAGAAAAATAGAAGAAATATACAGCACAAAACAAGCAAACACATACAAACAAAAAGACAATGAAGTAACAGATGCCAATGTTTACTACATACAGACAAATCTATACAAACAAAAAGACACTCAAAGAAGCAATTAGTCTCTATGTAATAAAAAAAAATTTCCAATTCAAGGTTCAAAAATCCTGTCCAAAACAGTACTTCCTGCAGTGCATCGATGAACAGTGTACATGGAGATTCGGTGCATCAAGCAAAAAAAAAAAATACAGAAAGATTCATAATAAGAAAGTATGTTGAAAAGTACACATGCAACATCAATGACAAGAATGGTGATAAAAGATAGGCAACAAAGGCACTTATAGCAAGCATCATCAAGAACAAATACATCAGACTAAAAAGAATATACATAGCAAAAGATATAGTATATGACATGAGAGAACAAATAGGGGCAGAAATCAATTACCAAAAAGCCTGGCGTTCAAAAGAAGAAGCACTCAAAATAATTAGAGGTTTACCATCTGAATCATACAACATACTACCAAGCTACCTCTATATGCTGCAAAAAAACAAACCCAGGAATAATAATCAGTCTGGAAACAAAAGAAAACAGATTTTTGTACCTATTTGTAGCAATGCAAGCTTCAATACAAGGATGGAAACATTGCAAACCAGTTGTTGTTGTTGATGCCACATTCCTCAGAACATGTTACAGTGGAACACTCATCTCAGCCTGCATGCAAGATGCTTCAGGTAAAAAAAAAAGAAAAAAAGAAAAACTATAATATTGTTATCTTTTGATACTATAATTAAGGTATAACTAAGGTATAATGATTGTAACAGTATATCCTAAGGTATAACTAAGGTATAATTAAGGTATAACTAATGTATAACTAAGGTATAATGATTATAAAAGTGTATCTTAAGATATAACTAAGGTATAATTAAGGTATAACCAATATAATAGAGTATCTTAATGTATAAATAAGGTATAATTAATATATAATTAAGGTATAACGACTGTAATATAGTATCTTGAATGTATAACTAAATTATAACTAAGGTATAAAATATTGTAACTAAAATATAAGTAAAGTATAAGCAAAATATTGTGTCTTAAGTTATAATTAAATACACTTTTACAATTATTATACCTTATTTATACCTTAATTATACCTTAAGATACACTATTATAGTGATTATACCTTAGTTATATCTTAAGATACACTGTTAGAGTGATTATACCTTAGTTATAACTTAATTATACCCTAATTATACCTTGATACAATTGCTTATTGAAAAAATCCATCCAAACCAGTACCAAAAAGACACATGTGATCCTTTACTTTTCTTAATTGAACTTTCCAAACATGGCTATTAAGTACCCTTACCTTAACTACATTGGACAGATCAGCTCTAAATTTACTCATAAACTTCAATCCAACACTCCACCCAAAAATGATACAAGAAATCCATAACCTTAATGAACAGAGAATTTCAAAGAAAGCCTCTGCTGAAAAAAGATAAAAGAAATCCATAATAAAAAAGAAATATAGCATTCATATGAAGTTTTTGTAAACAAGAAGATGAACTCTTCAATGTAGATAAGATAATGATGCCTAATGGCCATGTTTGGAAAACCCAATTAAGAAAAGAAAAGGATCATATTCTCTTTGATGCTGGTTTGAATGAATTCTTTTAATAAGTAACTGTATCAAGATATAATATTGTGTCTTAAGGTATAAATAAATACAATTTTACACTAATTATACCTTAGTTATACCTTAATTATACTTTAAGATAAGCTGTTAAAATGATTATACCTTAGTTATACCTTAAGATTCACTTTTACAGAAATTATACCTTAAGATACACTGTTACCGTGATTATACATTAGTTATACCATAAGATACATTGTTACAGTCATTATACCTTAGTTATACCTTAATAATCATTGTATTAGTGTATAACTAAGGTATAATTAAGGTATAATGACTAAAATAGTAGTCATTATACCTTGATACACTAATACAATGATTATACCTTAGTTATACATTAATTATATCTTAGTTATACACTAATACAATGATTATTAAGGTATAATTAAGGTATAACTAAGATATAACTAAGGCATAACTAAGGTATAATCAATGTCATAATGTATCTTAAGGTATAATTAAGATATAACTAAGATATAACTAGGGTATAAACATTGTAATAGTGTGTCTAAGTTACACCTAAGTTATATCTAAGGTATAACTAAACTATAACAACTGTAATATGTATTATAAGTAAGGTAAAAGTAATTGATAACTAAGGTACTGTAATAGTGTTTAACTAAAGTATAATTATGGTATAAAATAATAAACAAAATATTATACTAATATACAACGAACTGACAAATACAGAGATGATCTTCCCGCTGGCATTTGCAGTAGTTGACGAAGAAAATGATGAATCATAGGAATGGTTTTTCAAAAAATTCAAAAACGTGCATGGACAAAGACAAGAAATGGTCATAGTTTCAGATTGACATAAGAGCATAGAAACAACTTCAAAAATAGTGCTACCAGATGTTCCACATTGTGTTTGTGCATTCCATCTGCCGTGAAACCTCAAAATCAAATACAAAAACAACACAAGAGACATGAAGAAATACTTCAACAAAGCAACAAGAGCATACACAATAGAGGAGTTCAATAAGTACATGACTGAACTGGAAAATATCAACAAAAAAATACCAGCATACCTTCAAGATGTTGGATTTGACAAATGGAGCAGAGTACACTCAATAAACAACAGATACAACATCTTGACATCAAACATTGTAGCATCAATAAACTTTGTCAACAAAGCAGCAAAAGACCTACCAATAATGACTCTTGTGGAGTACTTACGGAGCATGCTACAAGATCTCTTCTACAAAAATAGAAGCATTGCACAGGCAACGATGACAATGCTCACACATAGGCAAGAACAAGTACTACAAGCAAACTACATACCAGCATTGAAAATGCAGGTTCAAATTCACAACTGATCACTTCTATTATACATTCTATATACACTACATACACATAATATTGATTACAAAAATGTAGGTAAAACCATCCACAAGTAATCTGGTAACAGTCACAAGAAATGGGATAGATTACATAGTTGACATGAAAGAAAAGACATGTACCTGCAATAGATTCGAAATGGATGAGCTTCCATGTCCACATGCCCTTGCATACATAAGGAAATTCCACCTCAACATATATAATTACTGCTCCCATTACTTCACAAAACAAAAAATGTTAGCAACTTATGAAGGAACAATATACCCAATACCGTCAAAAGATATGTGGGAAATACCTCAAGAAATAAGGGATCAGAAACTGAATCCACCAGAAGCAAAACAAAAACCAAGAAAACCAAGAAAACAGAGATTCATAGCAGCTTGGGAAAGAAAAACAAAAATGAAAGTAAAATGTGGAACTTGTGGAAATCCAAGCCATAACAAGAGAACATGTGGAGGAGCAAAACAATAATTAACTGAGTGTTGTACTGAATTGAATTGTATTGAATAAAAAATACATTATACTTGCACTTTTTAATTCAATAAATGCTACATTTGAAATGTAAAAACTGTATAAAAAAAGAAAACAAAATCTAAAAATGTATAAACTCTGTATATGAAAAAAATAAAAAATAAAAAAACATCATAAGAAAAAATACTTCACACATCCAGTGGATGCAAATATTCATTATCACTTTCTTCTTCCTTTTGATTCCTCAATAATCCATGGTTGTACAGCGAAACTGCCAACCTTGTCCTATGAGCTTTAACATCAAATGGATCTGGAAAAGGCTTTTGCTCTATGAGATACTCAGAAAAGCTCAAAACAAAAACTCCACAATCACTAAAAAAAAGGTATAATCAGGGTATCAGTAACCATATAAAATGTATAATCAGTAAACACAATATCATAAGGTATAATCAATGTATAAAAATGCTTAAATAATGTGTAACTAAGTTATAACTGAGGTCCAACACTTTTACAAAACGTATAAGCAAGGTATAATCATTTGTATCACAATGTATAACTAAGGAACAACTAATGTATAACTAAGGTATAATCGTTATAATAGTTTATTTTAAGATATAACTAATGTATAATCAATTTAATAGTGTATCTTAAGGTATAATTAAAGTATAACTAAGTTATAATCATTTTATTAGTGTATTTTAAGGTATAATTAAGGCATAACTAATGTATAATCACTGTAATAGTGTATCTCAAGGTATAACTAAGGTATAATTGAGGTATAACTAAGGTATAATCACTGTAATAGTGTATCTTAAGGTTAACTAAGGTATAATTAAGGTATAACTAAGGTATCATCACTGTAATAGTGTATCTGTAACACCCCTTATGTCCTGTGCTATATTCGAAGATGGTATGAACACATATTTTTTTTTCTTTTTTTTTTTCAAAAAGTACTCCATTTACTTATTAACATAAATCCACAAGTACACCACACAAGTATATGTTCTATTATACATATTCAAACCACACTTATAATACAAAGTTTGAAACCCAAAATTTTCTATTCTACATGCCTGAGATGAGAGGAGAGAGAGAGTGAGATAGAACTCAGCCGGCCGACCTTTCATCCATGCTTTCTACTGTGCTTTACCCTTCTAGGAACTTAAACTTTATCTACAACTTCACCTAGCTAGAAAAATTACAATCACACATATTCACACAAACAAATTCCAACAAACTCAACCAAGCACATGCAAATGAATGATCCATTTTATTTATTTGTTGTGACACAACCAGCCAAACAACTGCCCCGGAATCATATACCAGATATCAAATGATTTTGCTGGCCAGCTCATGTAACCATGTACTTGACCTTTTGGTCCATATAATCAGATAATCGATGTGATTGACCATATAGGTCCAGATAATCCATGTGAATCATGTATTCGCAGTGTTTGGTCAGGTATGTTACAACGCCCTTAATCTTTCATGTAACTATGTGCACTAACTTTCACATATAACATTTAACTCAAACCTTTCAACATAATTCATGTAGTACATATAATTGTTCAAACAACACTTCACGTTTGTACACGACGCAATCACCATATATTCAACATATACTCATATACAAAATTGTTCACCTCAACATATAAAGCCACGTAAAATTCATTTCCAACAAATTACAGCAATACACATACAAACATATCAATACATCAATTCACAACTTTCATCAAAATATGCAAGTCCATATCAAGTTTATACTCACAACTTAGTCGTTAATTCCCTCGTGGGCAGCTGGTACCCTCTTCCAGATTATCTTCAAGATTTTGAACTCCTAAAAATATAAATTCATATAAAATACAAAGACATCATCGTTTTCCTTTCTATAAAAACACTCTATCCTCACTTATATAGATAGGTTTCCATAACCTAACCACATTTAAAAATTCATAACTTACACTATATTTATCCAAATTACCAAATTCTTGTTTTATTTTACTTCTAACACAAAGATACATGTCATATTAAAATCACATAATTTTCGGAGTATTATACAAATTATTATAAAATTTACATTCTAGCCCTGTTTTTGCCCTGTTTTACCTGAACAGCTCCTAGTAATTTCACTATAACTTTATCCCTCCAACTTGGATCAACCTAATTCTTTTTCCTACTTAAAATAGACACATCAGGGAACAACATATCCAAAAATTAGAAATTTCTAGGCGCTAAAACAATTATGGCATAACTTTGAATCTGACCCTATTTCTTTGATCATCAAGTTTTCAGTACATCCTCTTTCAAAAATTCTGTCTTTCACTATATTTGTCCAAAAATTATGAAATTTTGCAGAAATATTCCTAACTCATAGATTAAAAATTCATTACTTTACAACTTTTTCATATTCTATTTCTAGCTATCCGAAATTAATATCACAAACTACATGAACATACCTCTTCCTTCTGCTTCTCTATTTCTTTCTTATTCCTTTTCTTCTTCTTCTTCTCCTCTTCTACGTTTTCTGTAAGTTCTCTAGATTGTTTTTACACTTCCAAGACCCATATTAACCCTCTCCATCCTTATCTCTCCCAAAACTCATTTTAATCCCTTGACTTCTAATTTAGTCGATTAAATCCTTAGACATTTAAGACACATTAAATTTCTAGTGTTGTACTTTTGATTTTTACCTTACTTAGCAACATGTATAGTACAAATGTATTTCTCTAGTTTATCTAATTGTGACATGTAATGATCGTGCACAAATGCCAAATGAATGCAGTAAAATGGGATGTTATAGTATCTTAAGGTATAACTAAGGATAATTGAGGTATAACTAAGGTATAATCACTGTAATAGTGTATCTTAAGGTATAACTAAGGTATAATTAAGGTATAATCACTGTAATAGTGTATCTTAAGGTATAACTAAGATATAATTAAGGTATAACTAAGGTATAATTTAGGTATAACTAATGTATAATCACTGTAATAGTGTATCTTAAGGTATAACTAAGGTATAATTCAGGTATAACTAAGCTATAATCATTGTAATAGTGTATCTTAAGGTATAACTAAGGTATAATCAGTAAAATAGTGTATCTTAAGGTATAACTAAGGTATAATCATTGTATCACAATGCATAACTAAGGTATAACTAAAGTATAACTAATGTATAACTAACGAATCAGAAAGTATAACCAAGGTATAATCAGTTTATCACAAAGGATAACTCATGTATAATCCTTGTATTACAAGGTACAGATAATGTATAATGAAAATATAACAAAAAGAAATAAAACACACCAGTCAGTCTTCTGAGTTACGCCTTCAACAATTTCCACTTCCAGAGGACGTAAAGGATTCCCAACTCTATACACATCAGATTCCATAAGATCAACCATGCTATCGAGAATTGACCACTGATGAAGAAAGTATGGAAGTATAACAGCATACTGATTAGCGCCTTCAAGAGTTGAATCAGCACTACGTCTGCCCAAATAAGAATCGTAGATGAAGACTTCCTCAAGCTCAAGCAAAACCTTCCCAACACCTAATGATTTTGTCCAATATGAATTGGCATAAACACTTCATCTACATCAGACCATGCCTTCCCGGTCCAAATATCAACACCCATAATGAAACTGGTGATGACATCATCAAATCTTATGTGTTGAAATACCTCACCAGTCCCAAGAATATTATCCACAAGTCCAAACATATACTTCACTCTAGCATCAAACCTCATATCGTAGTTGTGAAGTTATATGCTATCCGATCACAGTATTTGCCCTTCTTCCTTAGATAATACATAATTATATCCATATGCTAACAAAAAAAAAATCATTTATAAGTATAACCAGTGATTATACAATATATAATTAAGGTATAAACTATGTATAATCAGTGTATACATCACAAAAATAACAAACTAAAGATATAACTAAGATATAATCATTGTACCCGAAGGTATAACCAAGTTATAATCACTACACTAGAAGGTATAACTAAGGTATAATCAGTGTATAACTAAAGTATAATAATTGTATAATCAGTGTATCATTAACAAATATAAAAAAATTGTATAAGTAATGTATAAAAAATGTAATAATCCCTTTTAATGTATAAGTAATGTATAAGTAATGTATAATTAAAGTATAATTAACGTAAAACTATGGTATAATCACTATAATAATATATCTTTAGGTAAATTAATGTATAACTAAAGTATAATCACTTTAGTAATATATCTTAAAGTATAAGTAAGGTATAACTGAACCATAACTAAGTTATAACAATAGTAAAACTAAAAAATAATCAATGTATTACAAAAATATAAACAGGTTATAAGAAACAAAATACTTACAGTGCTACTTAAATACTCGCTACGAGTATACAATTCAAGGAAGAACTTCTTTGAATCAATTGTACCAACACCATAACGGAAAGGAGGACTTATCAGATTATTCTTGGGAGTATACCAGTTGTTCCTTGTACTGGAAAAGAAAAAAAAAACAAAGGAAACAACATAAATAAAAAATACAAATAAAAAAAACAACTTAAAAGAAAAAAAAAAATACTTCTTAGCTGCTTATTTATTCTTGTTGATAAAGCGGATGAAATCACTAGTAAGTTGATGATCACCAGGATACTCCCCTAACTCACACAAATCATCCAAAACAAATGATCCACGAACAGGCTTCAAAACAACCTTTTTATCATATCCAAATTTGTAGTGTATGGTGAAGAAATCGTACGCCACCCTCCCTCTTCCTTCTTTTATAAATCCCCTTCTTCACAATTTCATCATCAATAACCATAATATCATTATCCTAAAAAAGCAAGAAAACAATAAGAAAGATAAACACCATATAAACAAAACAACAAAACAACAAAAAAACACATACACACATCTTTGATAGAATATACTCTCTCATAACTCTCAACTTCAAGTTGATCCAAAATATCAGGATCAATAAAGTCTAAGAAACACATAGAACCAATACCCTATAATATGTAATGAGTAAAGTCAGAAATATAATCAGTATATTCAAAGTATAAGATGGTTTAGATAATGTATAACTAATGTATCAGAGTATAATACAGTATATAATCAAACTATAAAATCAACAAAATACAAAAATAAATATTACAAAACACACACAAAAAAAAAGAACAAAAAAGTCATGAAAACGAAAAACATACAACCTCTTTAAGCTTTTCAAGAGCAACAACAGCTTCATGCTCTCTCTTATTACTTCTAGCAGCTACTGTGTCAGCCTTTTCATCTTCCACAGAATCCAATTTTCCAACAGCAGCTACTTTATTATTTTCAGCAACAACAGAACTATTTAAACTAACACCAGCACCTTCACCAACATTCTCCTTATTAACAACATCAGGATTCTCTAAATGATCACCCAAAGACAACACAACTTCATCAGCAATCGCAGTTATAGCATTGAAGTTAAAATACCTAGTGCAATAAAACTCCGGATCATTCATTGTTATTGGTGGAAAAACAACAGGTTTATACACAACTATTGCCCTCTCTGTCACCACATTGTCAAAACTGAAACTTTCTTCATTAATATCCTTTTTATCTTCAAAATCCATACCATCAGTCTTCACCTCCCCTTCCACAACAACATCATTATCATCCATATCAACATTATCATCCTTATCCTCCTTATTCTTAGCCTTATCCTCCTGTGCTTGACTATCAACATACTGCCAAAAAAAAATGTACAAATAAATGTATAAACAAAGTATTTAAATGTATAAAAAATTGTATAACTGAAGTGTAATGGGTGTATCACAAAGTATAACTATTGTATAAACAGAGTACCAAAAGGTATAATCACTATATTATTGTATCTTAATGTATAAATAAGGTATAATAACTATATTAATCTATTTAAAGGTACAAATAAAGTATAATAAGTGTATAATAAGTGTATCAGTAAGTAAAACTAACATCTCATATATAACAAAATGTATAATCAAACTATAAAAAGGTATAAAAAGGTCTAAGTAGTGTATAAAAAGGTATAATAATTTTATAATCAGTGTATCATTAACAAACATAACAAAAAAATTTATAATTAAGATATAACTAAGGTATAAACACTGTAATAATCTATCTTAAAGTATAATTAATGTATAACTAAGGTATAATTACTTTAATAGTGTATCTTAAGGTATAATAAAGGTATAACTAATGTATAATCAATGTAATAGTATATCTTAAGGTATGATTAAGGTATAACTAAGGTATAATCAATGAATAACTAAGGTATAATTACTATAATAGTGTATCTTAAGGTATAATTAAGGTATAACTAAGGTATAATCACTGTAATAGTGTATCTTAAGGTATAAATAAGTTATAATTAAAGTACAATTAATGTATAACTAGTGTATAGTCAATGTAATAGTGTATATTAAGGTATAATTAAGGTATAACTAACGTATAATCAGTATAATAGTGTATCTTAAGATATAACTAATATATAATCATTGTATCACAATGTACAACTAAGGTATAAAAAAGGTATAAATTACGTATCAGAATGTATAACCAAGGAATAATAAGTTTATCTCAAAGCATAACTCATTTTTAATCCTTGTATTACAATGTATAACTAACGTATAATGAAAATATAACAAGAAAATGCATAATTAAAGACATCAAAATACATATAGTAAGATAGTGATGCTCAATTTACTAACCTCATCATCCATAGTATTATCCTCATCATCATCACCCTCATCACTCTCATCAGTCGTATCCTTGACATCCTCATTAAAAACAGTCTGGAAAAAACAAAATTTAATCAAAGAAATAAAGATATAATAAAAACAGCTATAACCAAAGAATAATAAAATATATAATAACTGTATAAGAAAGGTATAATAAAAAAACAAACCTTATTCAAAAAGTCCCTTGAAGTTTCCTTTAAAAAACAAAAGTTTATATAGATATATATATATAAGAATAAAAGCATAAGTAGAATACCAGTTTATCAACACGGCTGCTGATATCATCCAACTTCTAAATAACTAAACCAAATTGTTACTCAACATATTTCCTCAACAATGCAATCTCAGATAGAACAGCTCAAGCTTGAGATTGAGAAAAAGAACCTTTCAAATCATCATCATCCACATCAACATTATCATGTATATGGTCACCATCACCTTCTTCCATATCAACCTCAATGTGCTTATCATCACTATCACCTTCAACTTCATCTATTTTAACCAAATTTTGCAAAGAAAGGTCCCTTTTCACATAAAAATTCCCAAAGAAAGCTCCTTAATCTCCTTATCAGTAGCATAGATATTTTTTAATCCCAACTAAAAAAAAAAGAACAAAGAAGAAAAAAGGTATAACTAAGGTATAATTAGTGTATCACAAACAATAACTAAAGTATAACAAAGTTAAAATTAAGGTATAATTAATATAACAGTATAACTTAAGATACAATTAAGGTATAACAAAGGTATAATTACTGAAAAAGTGCATCTTATGGTATAATTAAGGTATAACTAAAGTATAATGATTGTAATAGTGTATCTTAAGGTATAACTAAGGTATAACTAAGGTATAATCACTGTAATAGTGTCTGTTGATACATAGAAAAAGTATAACAAAGATATAACAAAGGTATAACTAAGGTATAATCAATGTAATAGTGTATCTTAATGTACAATTAATGTATAATTAAGGTATAACCACTGTAAAAGTAAATCTTAGGGTACAATTAAGGTATAACTAAGGTGTAATCACTGTAATAGTGTATCTCAAGGTATAACTAAGGTATAATTGAGGTATAACTAAGATATAATCACTGTAATAGTGTATCTTAAGGTATAACTAAGGTGTAATCAATGTAATAGTATCTGTTAAAGAATAAAAAATGTATAACAAAGGTATAATTAATGAATAAATGAGGAATAACATACGCTTTTGGCCGACTTGCTGAATAAAAGCTTGTCTAATTTTTCTATGCGGAAATCCTCAACATAAGTCTGCCAATTGAAGACCCTTGGAATAAAATTTGTAGCCTTTTGACTAATAACTCTGTCATATGTTAATCTGCTGCATGCAAGACAAACCTCATAAAACCATAACTGGAAAAAAATCGGACAACCCTCAACCCGATAAGACTTAGGCTTTGATCTAGAAATTCCAGTCTTCTTTAAAAAAAAATTGTTGCATCATAAGACTCGCAACGTAATTGCCCGACTCTACCACATCAAAATAGTTACTAGGAATAGATATCGAAAAATCTATACCCATTAGGTAGAAACTGATGAAATATACTAGTGCAATCTTAAGGTAATCTTCAGCAGAATCATCATTAAAAACATTAGAATCCTTCTTCAACACTTCTTCAACATCTTTCTTCTTCACCTCACTCTTATTAGCAAAATAACGGGAAAGTAATCGAGAACCCACACCAGTGGAACAAAGAACAAAATCATCATAAGCAAATGATTTCAAACCAGAAATCAATAAAAACTCTTCAACACTAAACCTTAACTTAGTACAGCAACCTCAACAATAATGGAATCATTTTCTTCCTCTTGATAAATCTCCCGTAGCAGTAAAGAATGGATCAGCTGCTTTATAACCCTCAAAATTGGTAAATCCAAGAAATAACCAAATATGGTTTCCTTAAAGATCTTAATCACTTGTTCAGGCAGATTTAATTTCAAGAATGTCAAAAAATCATAATCAGAAAAAACAAAAACACGGCTTCCCCAATACTCGCGTTTCTTATAAATAGGTCTACCACTCTGAAAAATGTAGTAAAAATATATCAAAAAATGTATCATAAAAATATAAACAATAGGACTAAAACATATACCATTAACAAAATAAGAAACTAAGGTATAAGTAAGTTATAAACAATGTATAACTAAGGTATAAACTGTGTATAATTAGTGTATACATAACAAAAACAACAAATTAAAGATATAACTAAGATGTAATAACTATACCAGAAGGTATAACCAAGTTATAATCATTACACCAGAAGGTATAACTAAGGTATAATCAGTGTATAACTTGGTTATACACTGATTATACCTTAATAATTAAAAAATAACTAATGTATAATTATTGAAAAAGTGCACCTTAAGATATCATTAAGGTATAACTAAGGTATAATTACTGAAAAAGTGCATCTTAAGGTATAAATAAGGTATGACAAAGGTATAATCAAAGTAATAGTGTATCTTAAGGTATAATTAAGGTATACTAAGGTATAAATAATGTAATAGTGTCTGTTTAGGAATAACAAAAGCATAACAAAGTTAAAATCAAAGTATAATCATTGTAATATTGTATCTTAAGGTATAACTAACGTATAATTACTGTAAAAGTGAATCTTAAGGTATAATTAAGATATAACTAACGTATAATCACTATAATAATGTATAAGTAGGGTATAATCAGTGTGTAACCAGTCTGTCAGTAACAAAATAACAAACTAAGGTACAAGTAATGTATAAACAATATATAACTAAAGTATAAACAAGTTATAATCACAATATCAGAAGGTATAAGGTATAATCAGTGTATAAATAAGGTATAATAAGTGTATAATCAGTGTAACATTAACAAACATAAAAAAAAGGTAAATGTAAGGTATAAAAAAAGGAATAAAAAATGTATAATCAATATAATAGTGAATCTAAATGTATAACTAAGGTATAACTAAAGTACAATCAATGTAATAGTGCATAATGTATAATTAAGGTATAATTAATGTATAAGTAAGGTATAATCACTATAATAATGTATCTTTAGGTATAATTAAGATATAACTAAGGTATAATCAGTGTAAAAATAGTATAATAAGTCTATAATAAGTGTATAATCATTATAGTAGTGTATCTTAAGGAATAACCAAGGTATAATAAAAATAATAATGTATCTTAAGGTATAATTAATGTATAATTAAGGTATAACTAAGGTATAATCACTGTATAGTATAACTAAGGTATAATTAAAGTATAACTAAGGTATAACTAATGAACAATAGGTGTATCACAAGTTATAATTAATGTATAATCAGTGTATAGCAAAAGTATAAACTATGTTTAACCAATCTATCATTAAAAAAAACCTAAGGTATAAGTAAGGTATAATCAGTGTACAAATAATCAAAAAATCAGTAGCTTAAACACACCCAGAAAACAGAAATAACAAACTATAAATACAGGATAAATTCAAAATCATAAATGACATAAAAACTTACCACAAGCTTTTCAGAAACAACATCGTCTCTGGATTTTCCCTTAACAGCACCATCCTTTGTGTTCCCCTTAAAAACAACAAGCGGCTTCTTAACAGAAACATTCTTACCCTTCTAAGAATCGGTGTTTTTAGTACCCTTCACCATTTTATACAATATAACACTGTAAAACAAAACTAAAAAATCACAAAAAAACGCATGCAAAAAAAAAAAACCCATAAACAAATGGAAAAAATACCTAGAAAAATGATGAACCGCAAACAAAAATCACAGAACAAATGATGAACAAACCCACGAACCGTAAAGAAGAAAATGAAGAACAACCACGACAGTATAAAGATCAAAGAAAGAAGGAAGAAGAAAACTTAAAAACACGATTACCACTAACCAAACAAGAAGCAGAAATAAGAGAATACAAAAAGGCAAACAAAACAAATGAAAAACGTAGAAAAGAAAAGCGTACCTGCAAAACATAAATAAATAAATAAATAAATAAACTTATTTCAGTAAATAAGAAAATGTAGGCCTAAAAACAAAAGCCCAAAACGAGCTTATATATGACAATTTCCCTTATTTTTATATGGACTAAGTTTTGGGCTTAGATAAGTAATTTTATCATCAAGAGTGACAATTCTGGTCCAAGTTTGCCTGACTAACAAGTCCACTTGATGGTAGTTCAAGAACTATTGGCGTTGGCTTCAATGTATTGATTATAATTACTATTATTATTATTTTTTTATGTTATTCATTTGTTCTAGTTAAGGGTTAGATTTATAAAAGTGCAAGGGTAAATTATCATTGATGATATTTATATGAGTACATTAGGGTTAGGAGTAGCTATTTAGGAATATACAATACTACCCTTTATATTATTGAGGAATATACAATACTACCCTTTACACCCTCCCGCAAGTTGAACGGGGGGAACAACCATCAACTTGTGCCTTAAGCATTGAAAATGCTATTTCGTCAAACCTTTGGTGAGCACATCAACAATTTGATCCATTATATTGAAATAAAGCACATGAAGAACTCCTTTGGCAACTTTATCACGGACAAGGTGAAAGTCAACTTCAATGTGTTTACTTCTATTATGAAAAATGGGATTAAGAGTAAGATACGTTGCTCCCAAATTATCACAATAAAGTGTAGGAGTAGACACTGAAGCAAAACCAATTTCTTTTAACAAAATTTGTAACCAATGAACCTTAAAGGCAGCAGTGGCTAAGGCTTGATACTTAGCTTCAGTGGAAGATCGAGACACTGTCCGTTGTTTCCGAGAAGACCATGACACAATATTAGAGTCAAGAAAAACCGAGAATCCAGAGGTGGACTTTCAGTCATCAACATCAGCTGCCCAATCTACATCCGCATAAGTAAATAATGAAGGAGTATATTTCCTGAGAAAAATACCATGAGATGCCATCCCTCGTAGATATTGTAGGATTCGTTTGACTACCCCCTAATGTGTAACATCTGGAAGGGGCATAAACTGAGACACACGATTAACATAATAGGAGATGTCCGGTCTAGTAAATGTCAAATACTGAAGACCACCTACAATAGAGTGATATAGAGATGGATCTTCCACTAAGTCGCAACTTTGTAGAAGACAACACAGGTGTGGATACAGGATTGGAATTGTGCATTTGAGCCCGAAGCAACAACTCCTCAACATATTTGTTTTGATGCAATAAGAGACCATTATGCTCCCACAACGCTTCAATTCCCAGAAAATAGTGCAATTTGCCAAGATCTTTAATGGCAAAATCATGTTGTAAGGCTTGAACAGTAGACTGAATGGCTGCATTATTATCTTCAAGAAGGAGAAGATCATCCACATACACTAGGCAAAAAAATTTCACAGAGCCAGTTGTGAGCGGACGACGTTTTCGACGGAACGCGAGACTCCCTTTCGGAAGGGGCGCCTCGATCTCGGACGGGCCCCTACCTCGCGTGGGGTTTTTATAAATGGAAAATCTAATTTGGACAATAAATGGAATTAATTCTTAAAAGAACCGAGACCTAAGTCTCGATGAATATTGTAGAGTCGCCACCCGGCTCAGCTCAAGCGGGAAATTTATAATGTAGCTGAACCGGACGTACGGCCGCTACACTATCCAGAGATTTGGGTCCGGACAAGTACCTTATTTCATGTCTAATTAAAATATATATTGGCCAATGTTCTTGAATGGTATTTCAAATTCTAAAGTCAATTTTATTGAAATAAATAGACAAACAGTGCGCATACAGGTTAAGTAAAATAGTAAAGATTAAATTATTACAACCCGATCGAATAAAAGACAAAAATTCTCAGCCTCACTTTTACAAGCGCCTAGAATACACGATTTATCTAAAAATATTACAATCGCCTAGGATATACGGTTTAATCTATTAAATTACATCTAAAATAAAAATAAAAGAAATTAAAACCTGCAAAACAGAGGGTTAGCATAATATATAGCACGCCACAAATAGGACTCAAACATGACAGAATGGGAAATCAAGAATTGGGGGCATGCATTTAGGGGATAACCAGGTTGGCTTGGCTAGCCGGCCCGGTTAGACCTAGAAAACATTTTGAAACGTCCCTGTATTTTGGTTTTTGTGGGAAAATCATTTTGAAAACAATTTTTCCGGTTTACATGCATTTTTTACATATGAGGTGGGTCGGTTTTCGGGAGAATTGGGTCTCCGTTGTGGCATTGTTCTAAATGCAATTTTACTGAAAATTGAATCTAGGGTGGTGAATGCACATAACAAAATTCATTTTGATGACCTTGGGGTTTTCTGAATTTTTATGGGTTTTTGGAAATTTTTGGGGGTTAAAAATGGAAATTCTAATTCTGGAAATAACGTTACAGTTGTGCGATTGTAACTACAGTCGTACGACTGTAAATTACAGTCGTGTGACTGTAAGCGATCCAAGATCAGGATTTTGCCAAAATTTTATTTGAAACAAAACTGGAAAAAAACGGTTGGAAATCAAGAACACTCGTATGACTGTTCATCAAACTCAAGAACAGTCGCACGACTGTTCTTGATTTCCAGAAATGGAAATGCAGGGATATGAACAAAAACGGCACAAAACCACACTAATCACCCAGAAAGCTTGGAAAGGAGAAGGGAAAAGGAGTGTTTACCTCTTAGGCGCGCATTCATCATAGGATTGACCCCTGGCATCGCTCCAATTTGCTAAAATTCGCACTTTTCTTCTTGAGTTAGGGTTAGGAATTTTAGTTCCAAAGATCTCCAAATGTTGAGGGATCCTTGAAGATGAGTTTCTCCTTTTTTCTTGTTTTCTCTTCTTGTTTTCTTTCTTTTTCCCCTTCTCTTTTTTTTCTGTCTGTCCGGCCTCCTCTTTTTCTTTTTTTTTTTTTTACTTTTAGGGTATGGGTTGGCTCACCTGCCACGATCTACAGTCGTACGACTGTAATTTGATTACAGTCGTACGACTGTAGTTAAAGTCGTACGACTATACTATATTTTTTTTTAGGAAGTAAAATTCCGGTGCTTACAGCTGCCCCTTGAGTGATCAAATTCACCACCCGATCCTAGTCTGGGATAGTTGATGTGAAGTTGAGAAACGCGACTCAAAGCACCGCAGACATAGGAAAGAACCTGCCGTTGAAATAAGCCGAGGAAATAAGCCGATATCGGGTCTAGGTTACCCGAGGTAAAGCTGGAGAAGAAATAAGCCGATGTCGGGTCTAGGTTACCCGAGGAAAAGCTGGGGAAGAAATAATCCGATATCGGGTCTAGGTTACCCGAGGAAAAAATGAGGAAGAAATAAGCCGATATCGGGTCTAAGTTACACGAGGCAAAGCTAAGGAAGAAATAAGCCGATATCAGGTCTAGGTTACCCGAGGCAAAGCTGAGGAAGAAATAAGCTGATATCGGGTCTAAGTTACCCGAGGCAAAGCTGAGGAAGAAATAAGCCGATATCGAATCTAGGTTACCCGAGGCAAAGCGGAGGAAGAAATAAGCCGATGTCGGGTCTAGGTTACCCGAGGCAAAGCTGAGGAAGAAATAAGCCGATATCGGGTCTAGGTTACCCGAAGCAAAGCTGAGGAAGAAATAAGCCGATATCGGGTCTAGGTTACTCGAAGCAAAGCTGAGGAAGAAATAAGCCGATATCGGGTCTAGGTTACCGGAGGCAAAGCTGAGGAAGAAATAAGCCGATATCGGTTCTAGGTTACCCGAAGCAAAGCTGAGGAAGAAATAAGCCGATATCGGGTCTAGGTTACCCGAGGTAAAGCTGAGGAAGAAATAAGCCGATATCTGGTCTAGGTTACCCGAGGCAAAGCTGAGGAAGAAATAAGCCGATATCGGGTCTAGGTTACCCGAGGCAAAGCTGAGGAAGAAATAAGCCGATATCGGGTCTAGGTTACCCGAGGCAAAGCTGAGGAAGAAATAAGCCGATATCGGATCTAGGTTACCCGAGGCAAAGCTGAGGAAGAAATAAGCCGATATCGGATCTAGGTTACCCAAGGTAAAGCTGAGGAAGAAATAACCCGATATCGGATCTAGGTTACCCGAGGCAAAGCTGAGGAAGAAATAAGCCGATATCGGGTCTAGGTTACCCGAGGCAAGAAAAGATGGAATGCGGTTAAGCCGATATCGGGTCTATGTTACCCGAGGCAAAGGAAGACGGAATTTTGATGATTTGAAATCCTACTAGAATTGGGTGGACTTGAAATAATAAGAGGTTCAAGGATCTGAAACCGTGCTTGAACGTAAATAAGTATTTATCCCTTGATCGATAATTTTGGAAACAAAAATTTTTGCCCCTTCGATCAAGAATAAATACTGCTTGATTGCTCCGCCCCTTGGAGACTTGTTATGTTGAGACTTGGATTTGCGCGGTTCCTTCTCATATTTTAAGGCCCAATAGATGCCCCGGCGTTGCGCCATCTCTGCTTTGAGAGCGATCCTGGTTCAGGATAGTCCGGTGATAATGATGGATACCTGCGCTTGGATTGGTTGTGATATGTATGTACATGTATGCATGTATGTTTTGAATGCATGTATATGTTTCAATGTATGCATATGCAAATGCACTTTTGAAAATGCATGTCACACCATTTACTTGATCTTGACATTCCAAGTTCTTGCTGGGGAAGATATGTTGTGCGATTGATCGTCCATAGCTGGGGAAGCAAAATTTCGGGTGCAATGTAACCCTTGCGCTCCTGCCAGGGATTTATGACAGCCAACGAGGAAGTACGATGATTGTTGGAGAGAAAGTGATGCTGTTATTGACAACGATGTCGTTGAGAAATGATACAGAGGATCTAGTTGGAGATTGATGAAATGTTCCTACTAGGGGAATGACGGAGAGGTTTTGCCTTCTTTGCCACTAGGCTTCATGGATTTAGAAGTGCTCTAAATTTTGCCTGATCCGTCCAAAGTGGGTTTTTAATTTAGCGAGCTACTCTAACTTTTGCCTAGGGCACCTTTTCGGTTTTCACCTTAGCGAGCTTTTCATATGCCCTAACTTTTGCCTAAACTACCCAATATGGGTTTTCAGCTTAGCGGGCTGCTCTAATTTTTTCCTGAGGTGCCTTTTCAATTTTCACCTCAGCGAGCTCCTTTTTTTTTCAATGGTGCTCTAACTTTTGCCTAAACTGCCCAATATAGGTTTTCAGCTTAGCAAGCTGCTTTAATTTTTGCCTGAGGTGCCTTTTCTGTTTTCACCTCAGCGAGCTCCTTTTTTTCAATTTATTTTTTTAGAATAAGATGAAGACTTCTAGTTCTGTACAGGTCGACGATAACTGGCAATTAATTAAAGCATCGCTATGCCCACTTGCTCAGCTGCCCCTCTGATGATGAGATGATTATAGAATGCTTTGTAAGACTTGGTTGCTCCATCGCTGTTGCTAAAGCTCACAAGCGTATAGCCATATATGATGCATGATGTGAATTCAATTCCAAGCAAAACTTGGGATATTTAAATGAATAGGGCAAGGCATTCATTCATTCATTCATTGATAATGTTTTAGCGTAATGCATATTATGTATGAAATGAAATTAAGGACAAGATGAGTATGGTATCCGTCTCGGCCGAACCCACAACTGCCACTAACTGGTCCCTATGGATTTTCCTGCCGGTGGTGCTTACCTCACTGTCCTAACTTTTACATGGATTGCTTTCATGATTTTCAATCCATCGGACTCTTTTTTTTTTGGAAACCTGAGCCTGTCCCGATTGAAGGGATTGACGACTTGGTCTCTGTCTTTCTCGGTAGTACCGCTTCGATTCTGCAGGTTGATGGCTGTGTCGTCTCTTTAATGTTATTCTTGCATTAATTCAGTGTATTTGCAAGATAAATGGTAGCATGCTAAATTAGCCTTTGCAGATAGATTCCATATTTGGCAACACCTTTTTTATGTGCTTGTTAGCTGCTTGTACTATCCTGCTGGATTATGGGTGGTGTGGAGGTGATGCATGATGCCTCTCTCCTTTATTCTAGAATGATTGTACTGTTGCCCTAGAACTTGCATTCTATTATCGGGGCTGATATGGTGTGAAACATCATATGATACAGATGCATTCTTATTTCCGAACTTGGCACCCCCTTTTTTTTGTTTTGTTTTTTGTTTTTTGTTTTTTTTGCTTCCGATTGGCTGGACTCGTCTTTCAGATTCTTTGTAATTCCGCATCCTGCGATCCTTTGTCGATCTCTAGATGTGTTGTTATAGGACTAGGCGAAGTTCTTCCATGCTTTTAGGCATTTTGCAATTTCTCTTTCTCTTATCAGTCATGAGGTTTTCAGGATGGATACCATTTTGGATGCTCATCTGTCCTTAGATTCATCTCACGTGATGATGTGCCATGTATGCTAAAGACGTTAAATGAATGTTTGTATGCATGCACAGTGTTCCGTCCAGGAAAATATCGCACAAATAATTGAAATCAAATTACGTTACACTAAACGTCTTGTGGGCTGCATTGTTCACAAAATAAGATAGAAGATAAAAATAGATACATCAAAATAATTAACATCCTCCACATATAGAGGGTTTTCTTTTCCTACTGCATCATCAACTTCGATAGCTAATCAAAGCTGGGCAAAGGATTGCTTTGGACATTGGGCTTCAAGGGCGGCTCCACCATTTTCCCGTCATCGATCAGCTGTTGAATGGCCCTCAGCAGTTGCTTGCAGTCGTTTATGTGGTGCCCTACTATCATGTGATAGGAACAGAACTTGCCTTTGTCTGTCTCAGTCGGGTTTTTGAACGGCTTCAGAGAACTCAAGAGACCGCCATTCTTACATTTAGCAAATAATCGGCTCAACGAAATAGCCCATGGGGATATGCCCTTTCCGTCACCCTTGGGGAGTAAACTCCTGGTTTGTCTCGGAGCAATATCAGTATCGACCTTGAAGGGAACCTCCGATTCTGCTTCACTGGTCAGCTCTCTTATTACTCCTTCAAGCTCTGCCACACGTACCTCCAATTCAGAGCACCTGGTCGTCAGCTTTTCCACATTATCAAGATCAACTCCTAGGACTTCCTTCAACATTGCCGCTGCTTCTTCCCTAACCATCTTTCGAAATCATGATGAAGCAACATAATCAACTATGACATCTGTTACGGTGTTGAAGTTCATTGGGCCAGCCATTCTCGAGACTCCTTCCCTTTTCTCCCCTGATAAAAACATTTGTTAGCATTGACTGGGACATGCGCACAGAGGATACCAAGTCAAGATATGATGTGGGTATGAATGCGTGATGTGATGCATACATGTACAGATAGTGATGTCATGTGATGCCATGTCATGTTATGCAACCCTAAGCTAGTCAAGTGCACACAAAGCTAAGAATGGAAAAGTGCAAAATGCAATGAATGTTGTTGATGAAGTTATATGCTAAAGGAGAGCATGGCGTATAAATATACATCACATGGATAAAGTGACACATAGGGTGTCCACGGATCGAAGCCAGGTGATACTTACGAGGAGCTTATATGTATAGGGAGGATCCTATACATGAGGAGAGTTAATATTTGAAGCGGTACGTGTAGAGCGGATCTTACACGGGAGGAGAGGTTTAGTGTTTAGAATGATACGTGCAGAGCGTGTCTTGCATGGGAAAAGATTTGGAGCGATACGTGTAGAGCTTGTCTTACACAGGGAGGATGTGTAGAGTTTGATGTAGTACGTGGAGAGCTTGTCTTGCACGGGAAAAGATTTGGAGCGATACGTGTAAAGCTTGTCTTACAAGGGGAGGATGTGTAGAGTTTGATGCGGTACGTACAGAGCTTGTCTTGCATGGGAAAAGATTTGGAGCGATACGTGTAGAGCTTGTCTTACACGAGGAGGAAGTGTGCAGAGCTTGTCTTGCAGGGGAAGATATTTGGAACGATACGTGTAGAGCTTGTCTTACACGGGGAGGATGTGTGCAGAGCTTGTCTTGCACGGGAAGATATCTGGAACGATACGTGTAGAGCTTGTCTTACACGGGGAGGAAGGGTAAAGTTTGATGCGGTACGTGCATAGCTTGTCTTGCACGGGAAAAGATTTGGAACGGTACCTGTAGAGCTTGTCTTACATGAGGAGGATGTGTGCAGAGCTTGTCTTGCACGGGGAGATATTTGGAACGATACGTGTATAGCTTGTCTTACACGAGGGAGAAGGGTAGAGTTTGATGTGGTACGTGCAGAGCTTGTCTTGCATGGGAAAAGATTTGGAACGGTACGTGTAGAGCTTGTCTTACACGGGGAGGAAGTGTGCAGAGCTTGTCTTGCACGGGAAGATATTTGGAATGATATGTGTAGAGCTTGTCTTACACAGAGAGGATGTGTGCAGAGCTTGTCTTGCACGGGAAGATATCTGGAACGATACGTGTAGAGCTTGTCTTACACGGGGAGGAAGGGTAGAGATTGATGCGGTACGTGTAGAGCTTCTCTTGCACGGGAAAAGATTTGGAACGATACGTGTAGAGCTTGTCTTACACGGGGAGGCTATGTGCAGAGCTTTTCTTGCACGGGAAGATATTTGGAATGATACATGTAGAGCTTGTCTTACACGGGGAGGAAGGGTAGAGTTTAAAGTGGTACGTGTAGAGCTTGTCTTGCATGGGAATAGATTTGGAGCTTATGTGCGCGGGACACAAGGATAAGGTTTCTAATGATTATAGAAGACCTAAGGGGCTTAATGAAATTTCTAACGTTTTTGGAACACTTAAATGACTCAGTGTATGCTGTAAAGTCTTTGGTGCTTGTGAAATGCTTGAACGTTGTGGAGTGCTTGAATGTTTAATGGATGAATGAGATATACATCGTGAGATAATGTGAATGATCCCTTTGTTTTTATTTCTTTGACTTTGGGCATTCCAAGAACACCCAATGCTATGCAGAAATGTTACGTGTGGACCGCCACACGGATAAAAGTTTGGCGCCTTTGGGGCACCTAATGAATTTTGTGAAATGGTCACGTGTGTACCTACATAGGGACAGAGTTCGATGCTTTGTAGGTCTAGGAGATGATATGAAATGGTCACATGGGACCGACCCATGGACAGAGTTTTGATGCTTTTGAGCGTATGATATGAAATGATGTTATGAGAAAGTTACGTGTGATGGGGACATGGACAAAGGTTCAGCGTTCAGGGAACACCTTTCATGATTTGGGATGTTATGAAATGCCCCTACATACGTACTAATCCGGCATTCGGGGAGCGCCTTGAATGATATAGTAATGTCATGAAGTAACCCGATGTACAGTGTTATATGATATTTATGATGGATGGATATGATGTCATGAAATGCATCGTGTGGATTGTCACACGAAAATATACCTAGGACCATTATGGTCTCTATTGAATGAAATGGTTTGGTGGAATGGCCGAATTCAATCCGGTGCATTGGCAGAACACGGGTATTTTGGATACCCGATATATGATGGAATGATATGATCGTAGTGGGCGTCCTTGGAATGCCCCTAATTTAATTTAAGGATATGTCGTGAATGCTTATGACACACAAAATGCAAATGGCCGCACAAAAAACGTGGTTAGGATGCATGACACACATAATGATGTTATGTATGCTATGTGAAAAATGCTAATCACAGAAATATAATGTTATGGCTGAAAAAGAAAGGGTTAGTATGAATGGCAAGTGGGTGATTTAATGATTTCACATAAAAATAAAATGCACGTGGCTGCATAAAAATGTGGGTTAGTATCACACAAAAATGTTTTATGTATGGAAAATGTTGATTGTGTATGGAAGATAGTGTTATGGTATGTCGTGAAATGTCGAGAAGCGTGTAACACGTAGCACACGAAGGGAATTCTTCCAACCTTATTTCTCCGAACGTGGTCGGTCTCAAAAATTCTAACCAAGTCCTAGGTGGGGTTCTCTTCGATCACCAACCGGGGATGATGAAGGCATGATTTTATTTATTCACACAATTATTTTGGTATCCTAAAGGAATGTAACTAAGGCTGCCTATATGAGTTCGGTCTAAGTCGGGTTAAAATCAAGGTTCCCACAGCAAAATATACTCCTCACTTCTCCCCACTCAAGGGTCCAAACGAAGGGGTTCGTACCAGGCTATTGGTGGTGTTTTGTATCCATGCCCCTAAGACCAGGAGGAACAAAGGCGACACTATAACAATCCACCAGGCTAAAATGGGATATTTAACCTAATGCAAGCATGTCTAGCTAAAGATGCAAAATGAAATACCCATCAAGAATCATCCACCTTATTTTAATTAAACACTTTTCAGGGCTTGTCAAATTCTTTTAAGTTTTTAAGAAAACTTTTTAAGAAATCCCCAGCAGAGTCGCCACTGTGAGCGGACGACGTTTTCGACGGAACGCGAGACTCCCTTTCGGAAGGGGCGCCTCGATCTCGGGCAGGCCCCTCCCTCGCGTGGGGTTTTTATAAATGGAAAATTGATTTTGGAAAATAAATGGAATCAATTCTTAAAAGATCCGAGACCTAAGTCTCGATGAATATTGTAGAGTCGCCACCCGGCTCAGCCCAACCGGGAAATTTATAATGTAGCTGAACTGGACGAACGGCCGCTACACTATCTAGAGATTTGGGTCCGGACAAATACCTTATTTCGTGTCTAATTAAAATATATATGGGCCAATGTTCTTGAATGGTATTTCAAATTCTAAAGTCAATTTTATTGAAATAAATAGACATACATCGCGCATACAGGTTAAGTAAAATAGTAAAGATTAAATTATTACAAACCGATCGAATAAAAGACAAAAACTCTCAGCCTCACTTTTACAAGCGCCTAGAATACACGATTTATCTAAAAATATTACAATCACCTAGGATATACGGTTTAATCTATTAAATTACATCCAAAATAAAAATAAAAGAAATTAAAACCTGCAAAACAGAGGGTTAGCATATAGCACGCCACAAATAGGACTCAAGCATGACAGAATGGGAAATCAAGAATTGGGAGCATGTATTTAGGGGATAACTGGGTTGGCTCGGCTAGCCGGCCCGGTTAGACCTGGAAAACATTTTGAAACGTCCCTGTATTTTGGTTTTTATCGGAAAATCATTTTGAAAACAATTTTTCCGGTTTACATGCATTTTTTACATGCGAGGTGGGTCGGTTTTCAGGAGAATTGGATCTCCATCATAGCATTGTTCTAAATTCAATTTTACTAAAAATTGAATCTAGGGTCGTGAATGCACACAACAAAATTTATTTTGATGACTTTGGGGTTTTCTGAATTTTTATGGGTTTTTGGAAATTTTTAGGGGTTAAAAACGGAAATTCTGATTCTGGAAATAATGTTACAGTTGTGAGACTGTAACTACAGTCGTGCGACTGTAAGAAACCCAAGATCAGGATTTCGCCAAAATTTTATTTGAAACAAAACTGGAAGAAAAAGGCTAGAAATCAAGAACACTCGTACGACTGTAACTACAATCGTACGACTATTCATCAAACTCAAGAACAGTCGCACGACTGTTCTTGATTTCCAGAAACGGAAACGCAGGGAAATGAATAAAAACGGCACAAAACCACACCAATCACCCAGAAAGCTTGGAAAGGAGAAGGGAACAGGAGTGTTTACCTCTTAGACGCGCGTCCACCGTAGGATTGACCCCTGACGTCGTTCTAATCCATTAAAATCTGCACTTTTCTCCTTGAGTTAGGGTTAGGAATTTTGGGTCCAAAGATCTCCAAATGCTGAGGGATCCTTGAAGATCAGTTTCTCCCTTTTTCTTGTTTTCTCTTCTTCTTTCTCCCTCTCTCTTCTTCTTTTCTTTCTTTTTCCCCTTCTCTTTTTTTTTTCTCTCTGTCCGGCCTCCTCTTTTTCTTTTTTTTTTTTCTACTTTTAGGGTATGGGTTGGCTCACCTACCACGATCTACAGTCGTACGACTGTAATTTGATTACAGTCGTACGACTGTAGTTAAAGTCGTACGACTATACTATACTTTTTTATAGGAAGTAAAATTCCGGCGCTTACAAAAGTATGTTTATTAAACAAAGAGGTATTTGCTTGAAATGCACGAAACCCCAGGCGAGCCAAAGAATGAGCTAAACATTTGTTCCATGTCTGTAGTGCTTGTTTCAAACCATATAAGGACTTCCAAAGTTTACAAACAAAACCAAGGTGATGAGGATCAACAAATCCTGGCAGCTGCTCTATAAACACCAATTCATCCAAAGCACCATGTAAGAAAGCATTTGAGACATCCAATTGGTGAACGGACCAATTATATGCTAATGCAAGTGATAAAAGAGTCCAAATAGTAGCTGGTTTGACTACCAGACTGAAAGTGTCGTGAAAATCAACTCCGGGTCTTTGATGGAAGCCTTTGGCAACCAAGCGAGCCTTGTATCGATCAATTGTTCTATCCGCCTTCTTTTTAAGACAAAAAATCTAGCAACATCCAACAACATTTTGACTAGGAGAAGGCGGTACCAGCTCCCATGTACCATTGGCAATTAACGCATTATACTCGGTAGCCACGGCTTTACGCCATTTTGGATGTTTAATAGCCTGAGTATAACATGTAGATTTAGCTGTAGAATTCAGTTGATCAACAGAAGCAACAAATTGTTTTGGTTTTAATTTCCCAGTTTGTAGCCGTCTCACCATGGGATGAAGTTTAGTAGGAACAACCATAGAATGACTTGTAGATGAGGGAGCCATAGATGGACTGGATTCAGCAATTAATGGAACAGATGGTGATGAAAGGGAACTGGAAGTCCACATAAAAAGAGAGGGAACTGAATTATTACATAAGGGAGAAATAGGACATGTGGCAGCAGTAGTGATGGGAGGAATGGTTGGAGGCGGTGACATGGTAGTAGTGGAATCAGGAGTGGGATTTATAATTGTGGGAGATGTTTATGTTGGAGTTGGTGAGGTTGAAGTAATATTGGGTAAAGGAGATGGTAGTGGTAAAGAAAAGGTGACAGCAGGTAATGGCGTAATATTTTAGGTCATTGATGTTGGCGTCCTACTGGATTAAGAGATAGAGACAGCAAACGAGAAAACTTGCTCGTCAAACAAAACATGACGTGAGATATAAATACGACCAGAAGAATGATCAAGACATTTGTAACCTTTATGCAATTTACTATAACCCAAAAATATGGTAATGATTGCGGTTCAAGTTTTTTTTAGCATAAGGACAAAGCCAGGGATAATAGAGACAACCGAAAACTTTCATGAAATTGTAATAAGGCTTAATACCAAAAAGCTTACGATACGGTGTGTCATTTTTAATTGTTGGGGTAGGAAGACGATTGATATTGTAAACAGCACATTTAAAAGCATAAGTCCGATTGGAATTTGGTACAGAACTGTGATGTAGTAAAGCAAGGCCAGTGTCAATAATATGTCGATGTCCCGTACAACTGTTTTGTTCCGGCGTGTATGGACAGGAAATTTGCTGTGTCTTACCATTATCCTGAAGAAATGAAGTTAAAGCTTGAAATTCCCCTCGTTTAATTTTGTGACCAAAGTAATTCTTAATAAGGTTTTTAAATTGCATAAATGTACAAAGAACATTAGATTTATGATGTAAAAAGTATATCCAAGAGTATTTTGTGTGGTGATAAAAAAATAACACATAATACGAGGAACCATCGCATGACTTAACTAGGGAAGGACCACATACATCAGAGCAAATTAAATCAAGGAGAGAATAAGAAGAAGTGAAAGGCAGTTTATGCATCTTACTAACAGAACAAGCATCACAGATTTTATTCAATGAATTATTTGAAAACAAGATAGAATTATCTAACAAAGACTTTCTAACAACTGGTAATGCAGCATGTCCAAGCCTTGCATGCCACAATTGTAAACCAGCTATAGAAGCACTAGGAGAAATTTTATGTGATGGAAGACAAACTGAGTAGGGACCCTGGTTACTCTGGCCTTTGAAGATGACTTGCTTCGTATCCAAATCCTTAACAAGAAAACAATCAGAGAAAAATTCAATAGAAATTGGGTTAGAGTTCATTAGAGCATCAACCGACAAAAGATTACGATTACAAGAGGGAACTCTAAGAATATCACGAAGAACCAACTTCTTAGAACCAAATTGAAACAAATTAGAACCACAATGAGAGATAGGAAGATGCATACCATTACCAATTTGAACTTCTTCATGACCAGAGTATTCTGAGTGAAGAGCTAAGTTTTCCATTTTCGTTGTCATATGGTGTATGGCCCCAGTATCAAGAACCCAAGGCTGATTTGGAGTAGAAGCTGCACAATTAGAGGTGGGAGACACATGCTGATGTCGGTTTGGTTTTGGAGAGGGGCATTGATAAGAGTAATGTCTGGTTCCTCTACAATTGTAGCACTGAGATTGAGTAATATCACCTGAATTATTCCTTAATTGAGCACCATAAAGCTTTCCCAAATTTGGTGGCATACGGCCTGGATATTGGCCCAATATGGACTGCTGTTTTGTTGGTGTGCCCTAGTCCAAATGACAATGGTTCCTGTATTGTATTATACTTTATATTTGGATATTTTGTATTATACATTTTGTGTTGAAATAAAGGCATGAATCTATTTATTCATATCTTGTGCTATTTATAAATAGGGTATCTAATGATTATAACCATACTAAAGTAAACCAATGTAGGCCATTGGATTATGAGACCTATTAGTAGAGTTAAAGTTATAATCATAAAGATATCCCTACTCTGTTCTAATCATGGGAATGAATAAAACCAAAGACTAGCATATCCTTGACTGCATGGTGGCGTCTCACAGGCCATTGGACATGGAATGCCAGTTAATGATATGGGTACGTTTTGGGTTGCATGGTACTAGATCAAGTCGCCACGAGAACACCACATGGTTCAATTGTCATAGGTGTTTCTCAAGTAGGTCTTGCTATTATCCTTAGACCCGATGTTCGCTATAACATAACATGTGATATATGCCTAATGGGCCCGTAACAGGGTGCCAAGTATGGGTATGTTGGGTGGGCCAGTGAACATGTTGATGTTGATAGTGAAGTTAACAGAATTACCACTCAGCGTCTCCTGAGATGACATCACTGGCCACTTGATGAGTGGGACTGATAAGTGTATGGCCATACCCGAATAAGTTGGGATACTTATTCGTTAGGTTCACTCAGTATCAAGAGATAAATGAGCATAAAAGGGGATGACAGGGCCATGCCTCTTGCTTATATATCGATGTCAGTTGGTAAGGGATATACGAGATCACTACCAGGTTATGTTCCACATTAGACTACTAGTCTCTATCTTAATTGGGGGCTGTAACTGTTTGCTAGAACCCACTTAAGTCTATGGGCTTTGGGCCCACTATCAACATAAAGACGCACCCACAGGATCGTACACATAAAATGACTAAACGTTGACAAATCGGAGTTTGAACGAAAACCAAATTAATTGAGTTATTAACATTAGGTTATGTTATAATTAATTCAATCATATTAAGAGAGAAATTAATTTTATTTGATTAATTAATTACATGCAGTAAGTAATTAATTGAATAAAATAAAATTTCCTTGGTGGAAATATAAATACAAAAGGTTTATTTATTAAGTTTGGTTTAATTTAACTTTGGGATATATTAATTTGATAAAATTATATTTAATTGTGTCAATTGGAATTTTATAATAAGGTTTCATTTAATTCTAATTGTACAAGTTAAATTAATTTAATCAAATTAAATAACCTATAATTTAATTAAAATCCTAGTAGGCTAAGGAGTATACTAAGGAGTATATAAAAGGAAGCCTTAACCTAATTTCTTCCTAACCCTAACCCCTAGAAGCAAGAATTCGGCAACCAAATAAAAATTATAGCAGCCCCTTTCTTTGCTCTCTCTTGGTTTTCATTCAATCCGTTCGCTAGCACGAGTCCCGTTCAAAAGTTGTTCGTGTACCGGATTATGGAGAAAATATGTTTGGTTTCTATAGCAGTCTCTAGAGGAGACAGTTAAGGTGAGAATATTTATTTTTCTCCGTTCTTGATTTCATTCTATTAATCTACATGTATCTTGGGCTTTGGAATCTAGGAAAATTTTAATCGATATTCCACCTCGCGTTTAATTTTTTCTGTGACGATTCCCTACACTGTTGTCCATTAAAAAATGCACCATGAGACTGTTGGTAATGAGCTGTGTAGCGGCCTCCTCCTCCACGGCGTGACTTGGATTTTGACGGACAGCAACCTGGGCCATTGGGGGGGATTGGATTCTGCTTTTCTTTAGCTTTAATACAGGCAAGATGAGGCTTCTCATTAAGAAGAAGACCATAGAAATCATCAACAGACATGTCATCATATCGCGCCTCGATATTCTGAGAAAACTGTATGTAATCTTCATCAAGTCCAGTAAGTATATGGTCAATAAGATCATCATCCGACATCGAACTATTAAGAGCAGCTAACTCATCGGCAAGGCCTTTAGCCTTTTGAAAATATATAGCAATTGAATCACCATTACGATCCAGTCCTTGAATCTGGGCACGGATGTTACGAATTCGAGACCTGGAACCCGATGAATACGCTGCCTTGAGTTTGTCCCAGGGTTTCGTAGCCGTGTTGGCTCTAACCAATTGAGGAAGAATGTTTGCAGAAATAGAAGCCAATATCCAGCTTAATACCTATTGATCCTGCCTTTCCAAAAGCTTATAGAAAGGATTGGAAGACCCATCAGCAAGCAATTCATTTGGTATAGGTTCAGACCCAGTGATGAAATGTTCAAGGTCACAACCTTTTAGAAGAGGAATGAGTTGCACCTTCCATAATAGATAATTAAATGAATTAAGGGTGGGACTAATAGGATGGGAAATATTCGGAGTGAATGAGTTGTAAATAGGAATTGGAGGATGAGACAATAGAGGACTTGATGTAGAAGTTGTTGAAATAATAGTGGTGACGGTCCCAAATGGCTAGTTATAGTACTAGAGGAGGGGTGAATAGTACTGTAGGACAAATAAAAATTTGCAGACTCTCTAAAAAAACTTTTTATAGAAACACAAGTTTCTTTTTCAAAAAACAAGTTTTATTAGAAAATGCGGAATTAAAACTATAATAAAACTTGTGAATATAAAATTCCTTTTGTAAAAATAACTTTAAATAATAAAGCAATTAAATTTAAGTTGCAAGAATTTAAATTGCATAAAATATAAAGAGAGTAAGGATAGAAAAATTCAAACATCGAATTTTATCCTGGTTCGACCCAACCGATCTACGTCCAGTCCCCAAGCCAACCACTTGAGATTTCCATTAACATTTCCTTTACGGGCAGGAAACAAGCCTATGCTACTTTTTCCGAGTTCAAGTAACAAACTCAGTACTTTTACAGGCTTAGTATCAAACCTATACGGTTACTTTTTGGAGCTTGAGTAACAAACTCTGTCGATGCTTTTTCCAAGCACAAGCACCAAACTTTTACAGCCTTTGCTGATCAACCACCAACAAAATAAAAACCCATTCACACACCCTTGTGTGAAAAATACAATTCCCAAATGTGTGAATATATGAATGAATAATATTTCTCTCTCTCTTTGAACTCTTTTGCGAATATGGAAGACTAATGAGTTGAAAGCTTAAGTAAGAATGTTTCTTGAATTGTCTTCCACACCTTCAAATCTCCTTCTTCTTCCTTTTTAAAAGCAAATAGAGATCATAGCCATTTGATACATTTCTTGAAGAAAGATGACCATTTTCTTCAAGTCATATGGCCGTTTGTTTCACCTGATTTTAGGTTCTCAAGTGACAAGCATTCATAAGGAATATAGCCGTTGATATCACATGCTTTATGGACGTTTGTACTTTTGGATACATAATCAATAAGGCCATAAAGCAAAGTATAGGTGAGTTCCTTACATACAAAAGACATGTGATAGAATTTGAGAATGAAAAGTATATGTAACCTTAGTTTCAAACCGTAGCTTAAAGAAAGAGATAGGATGGTCTTTATTCTTGAGATAGGGTTTGACTATAGATCCAAATGTGATCTCAAGATGAAGATATTCCTAGCTTAGGTTGCAAACTTATGTTATAAGGTCACTGTGAGCGGACGACCTTTTTAAAAATAGGAGGCGGCGAAGCAAACCGGGGAAAAAGAAAATTATTATAGATTATTTTGGAAAACGGGTTTTGTTTATCTGAATTTAGAAAATCGTGGATTTAACTTGGAACTTCTTTTGTAGAAAACACTTTCTCGTTTTTAACTTAAAGACCTTGAAACTTAAATCCTGAGATCAGTGACACCCGAATCAGCTCATCCGGGAATTCCGGTACAGCTCCCTACCGAGGACAAACTGCTGTACCTAATCCAGAGATTTAGGGTTCGGGCAAATAACTTACTTAACCTCTAGCTTGCTTTCACTTTACAGTTTATATTACCATATTTAATTCGCTTTATTATCTTTTTCTAATCCCAATTTGTTTATTTTAATTATCCGATGCTAAAACAAAATGCAAGAAATTAATTGCGGAAAATTAAATCATTCATTAAAAATATACGAAAGAATAATAGAGGCCGATTATACAACCTAATTGAATAAAAATGGAAAACTCTCAACCTCACTTTTACAACCGCCTAATATACACGGAGATCTAAAAAAATTACAACCGCCTAAAATACACGATTAATTCTATTAATTACATTAAAAATAAAAATAAAGAAATTAAAGCTGCAAAACAAATGGTTAGCACAGTATACGGCACGCCACAAGTTGGACTTAAATAGGACAGAATTGAGAATTTAGAAATTGGGGGCATGGATTTAGGGGGATAACCGGGTCGACGCGGCTAGCCGGCCCAGTTAGACCTGGAAAACATTTTGAAACGTCCTTGTATTTTTGGTTTTTTGAGAAAATCATTTTGAAAACAATTTATTTTCCGGTTTAATTTGATTTTAACATGTGAGGTGGGTCGGTTTTTGGGAGAATCGGATCTCCGTCGTGGTATTGTTCTAAATGCAATTTTATTGAAAATTGAATCTAGGATTGTGAATGCACACAACAAAATTCATTTTTGGTGATTTTGGGTTTTCTGAATTTTTAGGGATTATTCTGAAGATTCTAATGCTGGAAGAGTACTACAGTCGTACGACTGTAATTACAGTCATGCGACTGTAAATGATTCAAGCTCAAAATTTCACCAAAATGTTATTTGAAATAAAACTGAAAGAAATCAATCTGGAAACCAATAACACTAGTACGACTGTAAATACAGTCATACGACTATTCATCAAACTCAATAACAGTCGCACAACTGTTCTTGATTCACAGAAACAGCAAGCGCAAAAGTTGAACAAAAATGCATAAAATCACATTGATCACCCAGAAAACATGAAAAACAGAGGGGATAAAGAGTGGTAACCTTTTAGGCGTTTGTCCACTGTAGGATTGACCCCTGGCGTCGCTCCAATCCACTAAAATTTGCTCCTTTCTCCTTGAATTGAAGTTAGAAACTTTGGGTCCAAAAATCTCCAAACGCTTGGGGATCCTAGGGTTTCTAATCCGAAATTTAGTTTGTTTAGGGAGTTAGATTGTTAACCTGTGGGTTTCTATCATATTTTTAAACTTAGTTTTGAGAATTAAAAGAAATAGAAGAGGAAAAGAAACTTGAGGTTTTTGTGTCTCTTTTCCTTGTCTCTTTCTCTCTTTTCTCTCTAAGATTTTAGAATCCCAAAAGCCAGCCCCCCTTCTTCTCTCTTTTTTTCTCCCTTTTATCTAATTTTCTTCACCAGAATCTGGGCAATTAATGCCCATATTTTCCTCTCTCTTTCCTTATGTCATGGGCATGGTGTTCTGCACCTGCTCCAATCGTACAGTCGTACGACTGTAAGTTTTTAATTACAGTCGCACGACTGTAATTTACAGTCGTGTGACACCTGCGTTTTTTTTTAAGAGCGGAAAAGTCCAGTGCTTACAGTCACATGTGATACTTAAAAAGATCTCAAATCTTTTTCACCTTACAAGTACACTTGAGTTCAATATGTGGCCGAATATGTTCTTCAAGCATTTTATCTCATAAGCAAACATAAGGTCAATAAATGAGATGATCTCAAAAAACAATTCACCCTATAAGCCAAAATGAGATCAACATATGTGTATATAAGTGGTCAAAATTGTTTTTAAAACATTTCACCCCATAGTCAAATGTGAGGTCAACATATGTGTATGATCTAAAAGAAAAAAGAAAAAACAACTTTCACCTTATAATCAACTGTGGGGTCAACTTTGTAAATATATATATATGGATTATTAAGTATTTTTATCTCATAAGCTCATATGTGTGTGTGTGTGTGTGTGTGTGTGTGTGTATGTGTCTATATATATATATGGTACTTGTATCATCCTTTTATGATATTAATATGGAGTGCCCAAGGGAGTTAATTCTCAACTCATAAACCAAGCATTAAAATGCTATAAAAGAGCTTTTGTAAATCATAAAAACATTTTAACTTATAAAGCTCATTATTTTGAAATGGCAATCTTTGTGATCATCAAAACTCAACTCAACAAGTGGAAATAGTTTCAATAGCAAGGGGCATTGAAAACGAAGAACTAGGAGAAAATAAGGGCAGAGAGAAACCTTGCACAATGATTTGAGAGGAGAGATGTTCAGGACTAGAAATCGGCATTGTGACAGATGAAATCAAAGAAGCAAAAACTGATGAGGAGATTGATTCATTCATCGATACACTAGCAGAGGAGGAGATGGGTAGGTTGGTCATCGTTGACGTTAGATTTTTCTCTTAGGATTGCTCTGATACCATAATAAAAGTGCAAGGGTAAATTATCAATTGATGATACAAGTATTTACATGAGTACATTAGGGTTAGGAGTAGCTATTTAGGAATATACAATACTACCCTTTATAGTATTTAGGAATATACAATACTACCCTTTACATAGATTACTTTTCCTTTTTTGATATTCATTTTAACTTTTTTAAATTTGCTTTTGGCTTTTGCCTAACTTTAGAAGGGGTATGTATTTTTATTATGCAATGGACCATCTTTCTAAATGGATAGAGGTAGGCCCACTAACCATTATCACTCCTTAACAGATCATCAACTTCATATAAAGATATATCATTAATTTTTTGTTATAATGTTTCTAATCCCATTGTCACAAATAATGTAGCTTAATTTACTTCTATTGACTTTAAAGGTTTTTCTAAAAGCGTAGATATTACTGGAATTACAAAGTAAACTAGGAGAAAATGGTTATATGTATTGCATTACTGATTATAGCAGTGAGTACATGCTTATATAGAACAAGATACAAACTTCTAGATAGATGCCATATCAACTAACAAACTAAAAGCTTCTGACTAATCTTCTCGCTAACTCCAACTGCGGTGAACACTGCAATGACCATTTGATTCGATACCCTCCCCTCAAGATAAAGGTGAGATATTAAGCGACTTTATCCTGGAAAAAGCAACAGACATGTGATTAGAACTGAGAGGCTTGGTTAACAAATTTGCAAGCTACTGATGAGATGTTATGTAAGGTGTTTTGATAAAATCTTGCTGCAAATGCTCTCTAATGAAATGACAATTAATATCTACATATTTCATTTTCTCATGAAACACAGGATTTGCAGTAATATGGATAACTTCTTGATTATCACAAAGTAATGAAATAGGTAACTGTGGTTGAATTTGAAATTCCTGCAACAGATAGACCAACTATTTCAACTGATAAGATGCAGTAGCCATTGCTCTATATTCTGCCCTAGCTGAACTTCAACCAATTATACCCTGCTTCTTTGATTTCCAATAAATTAAACCATCACAAAGAAAATACAGTATCTAGTGATAAATCTTTGAGTCGCTTTACACCTTGCCCAATCTGAGTCAAAAGAAGCAAATAAATTGCAGTTATTATAAGCTAAATAAAACTACACTTTTGAGAGAAATAGTACCTTTAAGATATCTAAAAGTATAGAGAGTAACATTCATACGCACTTATTTGAGAGAAATAGGGATGGCTACTGGTATAGGTTTTGCGAGTACCTGGCGCTAGCCGACATTATTGGGACTACCAAACCCCGATATAAAAGGATTCAAGACGGGAATGGGATTAACTCGCGGGTACCCATGAAACCCGATCTCGATTATGTACATAAAAAAATATAACTTATATTTTGTACGTTAGTGTGGGATTCAAACCCACCAACTTATATTTTGTATGTTAGTGTGGGATTCAAACCCATCACCTCTAGGTTGGAGGCGTAGGGTGTTAGTTATTAAAACAACTTTAGTTTTTTGATAATTTACGTGCGTAATTATGTTAATCCACTATATTTGAATATTATTAATTAGGGATAATTACGCAAAAAAAACCCATATGGTTACACTTGTCTACAAAAAAGTCCTAAAGGTTTCATTTTTTACAAAAAAATCCCTGTGGTTTTTTACTGTTAACAAAAAAGGGATTTTGACCTAATGCCGTAAAAAAATGATGACATGGTAGAGAAATTTTGATGACGTGGCAAAGGCAAAAATTGCCATGTGTTCACTTTTTGACTGCGTTAGGTCAAACTCCAACAGTTAGAAACCACATGAATCTTTTTGTGAAAAACGAAAACTCTAGGACATTTTTGTAAACAAGTATAACCACAGGGGTTTTTTACGTAATTATTCTTATTAATTATTATTAATAAAAGATTATTAATTTATTATATTACTATTATTATTATTATTCATCTTTTAATTTTTTAATGGTAATTTCACGAGTACGGGTAATCAACGAGTACCCGCGACCCATCGTGGGATAGAAATGGGATTGACTTATTCTATACCAGTGAGGACAGGACAGGTAGTGAAATTTATAAACCGAAATGGGAGGGGTGGTTCCATTACCCGCGGGTACCCTACCTGTTGCCATCCCTAGGCGGAACTAATAAATCGATTGAGTTGCTACATAAGATAAGAGATGTCAAACCTTGTAAATCCCATGTAAAGCAAACACCCTATCAGCCTCTTATATCTCTCCGGATCAGAATAAGTAATGGAAGCATCATCGTACTGAACATTGTTAGGAAAAGTACTATAAGTGACTTTGGCATCCTCCAATCATGCATCCTTCACCAAATCTCTTATGTACTTCTGTTGAGAAATCAAATTACCTTCTTCAAATTGTGCAAGTTTAGTACCAAGAAAGAATTTTACCAAACCTATGTTTGTAATTGTGAATGTTGCATCCAACTCTTATTTAACTCTTAATATCAAATCTTTTAAAGTACATGTGATTAACACATCATCCACTTATACAATCAATAATAAGAAATCTATTGCAATCTTCTTAGTAAAAAGACAATAGTCATGAATGCTTTTTTGAAAACCCAATGACAAAAATTTCTCAGTAAAAGCCTTATTCCATTGCCTCATTACTTGCTTCAGGCCATAAAGAGATCTTGACAGTTTGTAAACATAGCTTGCATGGACTTCATATCCAGTTGGAGGAGTCATATAAACCTCTTTATCAATATATCTATGAAGATAAACATTATTTTTATCTACTTGATGGATTGGCTAGTGTTTGGAAGCTGCCAAAGCAATACAACTTTAACTGTAAAGTGAGAAGTTATCATGATAGTCCACACCTAACTGCTGACTATACCCTATTACAATCAAACTTGCCTTACATCTATTGAGACTCATATCAACTTTGTACTTTAGTTTATAAACCCATTTGGAAGTGATTGCTTTCTTCCTTAGAGGCAATGGTACTATAGTTCAGGTTGCGTTTAACTCCAACGCTGTAAGCCCTTGTTGTATAGCCTTAACCCATTGAGGATCCTTTTTAGCTTCATTATACCTATGTGGTTCTTTGAGTTGATCAATATTGGCCAAAAAAGCACTATAATGTCGTGTTAATGAGAAACTAATTAGAGAATTAGCATCTATAATCACATTATTAGTGACAAAACCATTTAACTATATTGGCTTGTGTACTATTTTAACTAGCCTAGTAAGAATAACAATATGCAATTGGCTCTACACTTAAGAATAAAATTCTAAAACTGAAACATCTTGTAGTACATCTGTATTTACACCATCATTATCTGCAAAAGGAATAAGAGAATTTAGTAAAACATAAAAACTATTAACTAGTGTCGTTGCCTTCATTAGATGTTGTAGGGAAAAGAAAACTTCACCAGTATTTGCTTGCAATGGGCATTGCATTGCATCTGCCTGCATTGAGCTTTGCACTACATCTGCTGAATCTACCTACAATGGGTGCTCCACTATAATAGCCTACATTGGTCGTTTCATGCTAGCATAACCATCATCAACTACATCTCCTTGTGGCATAGGTAATGCAGCAAACTGATTTATAGATTTTCCTGCTATATGAGGAAAAACTACTTATTAAAAATCAACATCCTTAGAAAAGCAAATTTTATGTGTTTGCATATTAAAAATCTTCCACCCTTTTTGACCTAGAGATCCTTCTAAGTAAATACCTCCAAAAGCTCTTTCTACAAATCTATCCTTTGAGGACTAGTATTAGAAAAATAGTATAGGCAACCAAAAGATTTCAACTATGAAAAATCAAGGTCTTTACTATATAGTTTTTAATAAGGACTCTGCCACCCTAACACCTTACTTGGTGCCAAATTTAAGAGAACTATAACATACAATAAGGCATCACCCTAAAACAATTTAGGCAAATTGGCTTGAAACAAAAGGATTCAGTAATATCTGTTAGAATCATATGTCGTCTCTCTACTACTCATTTTGTTGAGGAGTATAAACACAAGTTTTATGATAAGCAATCCCATGCTGGTGAAAAACTACTTGACATGGTGCTCCAATGAATTCAGTCCTATTATATGTCCTTATCACCTTGATAGAACTACCAAACTGAGTCGAAATAAACCTGATAAAATTATTAAGTAAAAATGACATTTGTGTCTTATGTTGGAACAAAATTATCCATGTCACTCGTGTAAATTCATCCATAATAGTTAACATATATCGATCACCAGTTAATGATCTCTATTTCTAAGGACCTTAATAATCAATATGTAGCAAATCAAATGCTTTTGTTGATGATATAGTGCTATTGCAGAAAGGTTTTCTTGACTACTTAGCCTTATGGCAAACAAAATAATCCAAAATAAGAGGTACATCCTGAAAAATATTACTAAGCTTGGTCTTTCACAAATGACCTAACCTATTGTGCCATAACATACAAGTAAGAACTGTAGGTAATGCAAGTGAGCTAGCATGTAAAGCTACATCAGCTATTATTGACTTCAATAATGCTGGTTCGAAAGATGCTGCAGTAAGTCTATACAACCCTTTTACCAAAATTATCACTGTTATCAACCTCTTAAAATGTTGGTCCTGCAAGACATAGTGCTTAGCAAGGAACCATACCTTGTTTGGATAATTTTTAAGCAACTATGACACAAAAAGCAGATTGACTTGAAAAGAAAGCATATAGAGAACATTTTTAATATCAAAATTGTAGAAAATCTTACTTCACCAATGCTTGTGATACTCTATGGAGTACCATCAATTGTGTAAACATTTCTAGCTGTTAAAAGAGACTTAAAATTCTCGATAGAATCCAAATAAGTGTTCATATATGCATTTGCTCCTGAATCAACAATTCAAAAAGAACAAAGGAGAAATAAGATTTACTTGCATAAGCACCACCAAAAGTTACGAAGTCATCATGATCCATCTTATTCTTCCCCTTCATATACTTATGAACTGCTTTCTACACCATCATTTTCATCATCTTTTCTTTTCCTCCATCAGAATTTGAATCTGAGTTGTCAACATGAGTTTGCATCTCTTGAGTCATACAAGCTTGTGCTTGCACTCATGAACCAAATGTTCCATAGATCCTTGGTACCTTATACTACTCTGGATAACCAATGAGATGAAAGTAACTAGCCTTATCATTCCCTTCTTAATCATAACAAGTTCATTTTCCTTTCCTTTTGCTAGATTTGCCACTAGTTTTCTTCTTGGAAGCATATTTTCCTCTTGTAGCCTTAAGATTGGAAATTGCATTATTAACAAAAGCTGATTAAGTATCAATCACAACATCTCTTTGTTTCTCAATTTGAAGCAAGATATGTTTTGCTGACATTGGGAAATGAATGCATAATCAAGATATGATCTCTGCCTTAATCACACTTAGGATCATATAGCTTTTGTGAAATCAATCTAGGTTTTACATAGCTACATCCTATCAAAGGCCTTAACACTACAAGTTCATCTCACAGCCACTTCATCTTGTTAAAAAAACTCAACAATTTTCATACCTCCTTAAACAACAACACTTATTTTTTTTTTTTTTGCAAATGAAAGATAACTGGACCAGTACTCTACCTTATCTCTATCTCCTTCCATAACTCTTTGGAATTAAGAGCAATCAAGAAAGCCTCTACTAAATCTTTTGACGAGGAATTCAATATTCATGAAAATACCAAACTATCTACTTCCTTCCACTGTTCATATTCAGTAAACTCTTAAATCTAATAGTGTAATGTCTTTGAGCATAAAGTTCAATTTTTGCTTAGCATTTAAAATAGTCAACATTGCTCGTTTCTATGGTATGTAACACTTTCCATTAAGTACATTACTCACAAGTAGTAATCCTAGATTATCAGTATTAGAAACACTAAACTGTAAAGTACTTTATGCATCTTGATTTCTATCAAAATTTGGATTAGAATCCATATTGCAATCTTGAACTTGATCTCTATTATGATTTTAAACTAGAGGGGGTTGTATTTGATTGCATTCTATTGAATCGTAATTCGATGATAACAACCAATTAGAAAAGTTTACATCTATGATAAATAGAAATATCATTAGTTTAATACTATTACAATTATGTTGTAAATAATAAAGAAGTAAAATATGATTTTTAAGAAGATGAAGCAACCATACAACAAGAAGAAGGATATTAACAAGTCTTGCAATCAAAAGCTTAGAAAAGCATAAAGAGATTAAATGTTTAACAAGCTGATCAAGAGATGAAGGAAACTACTTCAAGAGCTACATGCCTATCATTGTATATGAGCTTAAAACTCTCCAACAGCTATCTCTCTCTTATAAGCTAGAAGTAGTAAGCAATATATATTTAAAACATGGATGAATTAGCCACTCTGTCTTTATGACCTACAAGCAATGACTATACTTCCTTTAGGAGCTGATTACAACTGTCATTATTCCTTTAGAGGCTGTAAGCAACGGCTAGTTCTCCTTATGATCTCAAACCAACAGCCATAAAATCTTGTTCAGAAGCTCAATGGCTAATATTCCTTCAAGAGCTCAATGCAATAACCATATTTCCTTTATGAGCTATGTCCAACGGTCATATCACCTCTTGAGGTGCTTCTCCAACACCTATAAAAGAAAAACGAATCAAATGAGCAAAGTGTAAGACTTACCAATATTCACACATATAAGTTATTGTATTCTAGTCTTCCACAATTCCTTTACAGAGCAAATCAAGAGAGAAAGCTTCATCTTTGTTTTGTTTATTCAAATTTTCATATTCAAGGGAATTGTACTTTCACAAAAGGTTGTGTGAAGGGGGTCTACTTTATTGGTAGTGTGATTAACAAAGTTTGTAAAAGTTTGGTGCTTGAACTTTGAAAAAGCATTAGGAAAAGTTTGGTATTTGAGCTTTGTAAAAAGTACTTGATAAGTTTGGTACTTGAGCTTTAAAAAAGCATTGGAAGAGTCTTGTTACTCGAGCTGGGAACAAGTAACGGTAAAGGTTTGATACTTAGTCTAAAAAAGTATTGAGTTTGTTACTTGAACTCGTAAAAAGTAATACAGGCTTATTTCTTGCCTATAAAGGAAATATTAGTGGAAAATCTCAAGTGGTTGGCTTGGAGACTGGATGTAAACCGATTAGGTCGAACCAGTATAAATCTCGGTGTCTTCAATTCTCTATCCCTACACTCTTTATATTTATTGCTATTTAATTTTCTGCAATTTAATTTAATAGCATTATTATTTGAAGACTTTTATTTAGTCAAGCAAATTTATATTAACAAGTTTTACTATTTTATCATTTCGGCATTTTTGTGAAACTTGTGTTTATTGAAAGAAAATTATTTTTCATTAAAAACAATTTCCTAAATTGTTTGTGAAATTTTTCATTTAGTATATAATATTATTCACCTCTCCTCTACTACTGTAGCTAGCATATTTGGGACTATCACATTCCTTCCTCGACTCTGATCCTGCTATTCCTTTGTTCCTATTTGTAGAGCATATGCATAACTTACACAACCTCTTCGCCATGGGAAAGAAATCAAATCTCTCACCAACGGAGCTCTGATACCATTAAAAAGAAAATTAAGAGAAAATGGTTCTGTGTATTGCATTAATGATTCTAGTAGTGAATACATGCTTATATAGAACAAGATACAAGCTTCTAAATAGATGCCACATCAACTGACAAACTAACGACTTCTAACTAATCTTCATGCCAACTCGAATTGCAGTCAAAACTACTTTGACCATTTAATCCAATAGGTGTACATCAAGTTTCAGTTTACATTTGTTTTTAAATCATAGTCCAATGACTTGAAAGAAGTATCAAACAAACCAAAAATTCTAGTACGTGTCGGGACTATACTACTCCTGAATAATCAAAATATGACATGTCAGCACCCATGCTAACGGGCATTCTTTTATTAGTCAGAAATAGTGTAGTTCCGACATATACTAGAATCTCTCCAAACTAAACACTGTTGTAAGGAGCCAAAAAGTGACTTGATCAACAAAAGAAGTAATAAGTGAAAGTTTTAAATTATGACTTGTGGACTTAATAAACCCCACCATGCATTGCCATTATTGAAACCACATCCTAATATTACAAATAACTCTATAATTCATATTAAAAATGGTGCAATTAGTGGCAAAGTGGTTTTTATTATTGTTAGAGATATAATAAAACTATAATTGTATCTTACCTATTTGCTTAAATTTTTGGGACAAACGGTTCAATTACATGATATCATTAGATCATGTTAGACCTAGAGGTCAAGGATTCGAATCTTAACAACTTTATTTGCTGATTAAATTTCAATATATAGTAGAGTGAGTCTTTATTAGACACACTTCAAGTCCAAGGAGCATTTACGTGCAAAGAATGTCAGAGATAATAATAAAAACTACAATTAGTTTTACTTATTAATTTAAACTTTTAGATCAAATAGTTTCATGACAATTATAGCAAAGCTTTTAATGATGCCAACTTCCAACATATTTTGGACATATTGTAGGAATGACGTGCTCAAGCAACCATGAAGATGAACAGATTTATTATCGAACCATACCATTTTGATATGGCTATAGCCCATCATCAATTAGGTCACTTAATTAATTAGATTAAATATGTGATATCGCATAATTTACAAAATACCTTAATTCATAATACATGTAAAATCTACATAATAAGTTTTGACCCAAACGATCCTATGATTAAGCTATGGTAATTCGAAACGAAATATACTTTGAAAAGACAGATATTAAAGATGAATAAAAGGAATAGTGAAAGAAAATTTTTTTCTCGATGTGGTGAAAAACCTTAAACGACTATAATGGAGGGAGTAAGTAAATAATTGGAGAATAGAATCAAAAAGTTGAGTAGACCAAAAACGAAACAATGGTAATGATGATTGCACTGCCCATTTTTTGGACCAACCAATTAAGAGGGGACAAATTGTTGTCTGCAACAAAGCCATAATTTTGTTTTTTTGTTTTTTTTTTTTTAAATGCCAACTAACAAAGGCAAGAAGAAGAAAAAAAATAATTGGTCACCCCCTCATCGGGAATGACACTGCACTCGCTGCCTTGCAATTTGGCATCATTTATAAAGGTAAACAGCTATCCCATCTCCCAAATTTTACCAAAGTGTATCAATGCTTCACAAAATTTTAGAATATTTCTCAAATACGGTGCTCTATAAAAAATACATTAGCAAATGGACTGTCTTTTGGGTTTTTTTGGATGTAAAAAAATTATAAATCTCTTTTTATAGGTAAGGGATTATATATTCAAGAAATATATATTTTTTTATGTTTTACCAATCCAATAATTATCTTCATATATTTTGTTTCGGTTATATTAATACATCTCTTTATTTATTTTTATATATTTTTTATCCAAAAGAATGATGTGACATATTGTAAATACATCGTTTTTATTACAAATGAATGAAAAAAAAAAAACGAATTAAGAATAATCACAATCTATCTACAACTAAATGCGTAATTTAGACTTCTAGCTTGTACAACTTACAAAAATTTCATTAATAAACGAAAATTAGAATTCAAGTCTTTACATCTTGGTCTAAAAAACTATCTTATCAAGAAATCATTTAATTTAAAACTTCAAATTCAAAGGAATGTCCTAAAATAATATTTATTACTCCTTCTCAATCTCAAATTGATGGATTACTTTACCATTTTGATCAGTATTGAATTATAGACAACTTTCTATTTATAAATATTAGTTATGTTTTACTTTTTCCAATATACTTTTATTTATTGTGTATTGAAATCAACAAATTATACTATATTAACTTGAAATTATAAATATTATTTTAATTTCAATACAAACTTTATTGAAAATTTTTACTAATTAATGCTCATTTGTTCCTTTTGGTTAGTAAATAAGAGTGCAGGAATATCATATATAAGATATTCATCCTTTAACTAAACTTAACTATTTTTTTTAATTTACATAAAGGCGAGAAGTAGTTTATCAATTTGGGACGGAGGGAGTATTTATAAAAAAAATATAAAACTAATGAAAATCAAATATTAGAAACAACACAGAAATAAAATAACATTCTATGATTTCTAAACGAATTGGTATATATTTTTGGGCAAATTACAAAAAAAAACCCTGTAGTTTCATTTTTTTTGCAAATAAAGGACTGTGATTTTGTTTTGTTTAAAAAAGAGGATTGTGTTTTAAAATGTTAACAAAAAAAAAGATAACTAAAATTAAATTATGATAATACATAGGGTATTCTTGTTCATTTTGAACTCAAAATTTTTAAGTTGGTTAATAAAAACACAATACACATGAATGATAAATTTTGAAAATTTTTGAAAAGCGCAAATATTTTTATAAATTAAATAATGATAATAGATTTTAAAAAAATCATAACAAATTGAAAAATTTTTGAAAAATATTCAAATTTTGATGTAAAATTCTTAAATAATATACATAAATTATTGGTATGTTAAATAACTAAAAATACCTTCCGCTATATCATAATTTTTAACGGAAAAATGTTAGTTATCCTTTTTTCGTTAACATTTTAAAACATAATCCATTTTAAAAAAAAAAAAACCACAGTCCTTTATTTGTAAAAAAGTGAAACTACATGGTTTTTTTGTAATTTGCCCTATATTTTTTTTAATTTTGAAATATCAAAAAGCTTGATTAGTCTTGATCTTGATTTTTCATATTTAAGTTCTGTAAATTAGAAATTTTTTTTTTTTTTTTTTTTGAACTAATTGAGTAAAAAGTCAAAAATTAAATAAGCGCAATTATATAAAGTTGGAACAAAAATGGAAAAGAAAACAATGAATCAAATTATTTTTATTTTTCCACTTTACAGCTAACTCTATGAATTAAATTAATATTTAATATTTTGTTATATGTCATAATTGAATCTGGAATTTGTAAAATTAACTATGGATGAGGGACGGCAAGTTTGTTAAATGTTTTTGAGAGACACATTGGGTTATGTATGTCGTGGGTCCAATGAAATTGATCTGATGGGAAATGGAACTGAAATGAAATGAAAAGGAAGATGAATGAACCAACCAACCAACAATAATCCCATTTTATAATATTAATATATATATATGCATGCATTCTCTTTCTCCTTTTCACAATAATTACATAAATTTATCACTTTCCTTCTACCTTACTCTCCACTCAACATTTTATTTTATTGAAAATATATCCCTATCATATCTAAATTAGTTTTTATTTATCCACAGCGTTATCTAATCACTCCTACGTCACCTGTTGGTTTATCATTTTGCCATAAGCTATCAAAATTGAGCATATTACATCTAATTTAATTACTATTCAAATTTGAATTAAACATTTGACTAAAAATTATTATTTCGAAACTTGCATCTAATTAGACAACCAATATTCATTTGTGCGATATTGAATACACAAAGAATAATAAGGAGAAAATTAAGTTAACATGATAAAAGATATCAAATAATAGAATTACGAGTTGTCAGAATATTCAATTTTGATAATCCTTAAAATTCGATTGCAAAGGATAACAATTGAACACCGACCATATCAATCTCTGAATTATTATTTGACTTTAAACCTTTTCATCATGTGATCGGATTCATATACGTGTCTGCCAATCCCCATTATCATATTTAAAATGCACAACAAATCAGCAATCGACAGAGTCAAATATGTTAAATTCAAAATTACTGCCAACGCTATCTCAACACTAATAATTTGAATCGTATGAAGACAAATCATTTCTTACGTCACTGTCCGTTCAGCCCTTTATAAAGCAAAAATTTAAAATAAGTTCATGGTCCTATAAATATCTCAAAAAGGCCCTGTTTTAACAAATAAAACATGTCGACCTTTTATGTTGCAGAAGTTCTACTATGTTTTTGGACCGAATTCATTCGAGACCATAGAAAATTTTTTCGTTCTGTATAAGAATACTCTTTCAACTTGCTTTTATATATATATATATATAAAGTGTGTTTTAACTTGTAATAACATGGCATATATAAGAGATATTCTCCTTAGCCCATTCAATCTAAGACGCAGTGTGTCACTCATTCTTTTGACTTCCTTGAAAAAAACCTCCCAAAAATATAACTATAATCAATGTTATCAAAAGCCAATTGGATTGATCGGTTTGACCGGTTCAACTGTAAACCAATTATTGATCCCATCAATTTGATATATATTTTCGTTTTAAAAAAAACTGGTATTGATTAGTTCGACCGGTGGTCAAACCGCCGAACTGCGATTGAACTACCAATTGAACCACTGGTTGAGTAATATTTTAATAAAATTATATAAAAAATATATATATTTTTTTAAAAAAAAATAAACATCTGGTTGAACAATTGGTTAAACTAAACAAATTATAAATTGGTAATCTTACCGGTTCATTTTTTGGTTTGGTTTCAATAACATTGAGCATAATTAACTAATATTTTTTGGAAATAGCCTTTTACTATTTTTATTGGAATACATTTTACTTTTCTCTGATTTTCGGAAATTTGAAAAACCATACAAATTTGATACAAATATACAAGTAAATAGTAAATAGACACTAAATGAGCATAAATTAAAAGATTAAAATAAACTATCCAAACATAAATGATTTTCCAATTTTATTTTGTTTTTGTACAACTGGATCCGACGATTACTAATTGTGATCATCCTTTTATGATTGGATTGCTTGACCCGAACATCTACAACTAGAGGTCCTAAAAGGGATGCTCCAATGCCTAAATTAATAAGCTTTTAAGGATATTCATTTAGCAACAAATACAAGATTGATCTAAGAGAGTGTTTGGTTGGCTAGAAAACTTGTAGGGAATGGTAATGAGAATCAATGATTCTATTTATTATTGTTGTTTGAATAAAACCACCTAAGTAATGAGAATCACATTCCCCAATTTGTAGGAATTACCATTCCTGTCTCACCCCAAATTAATCAAGTCGATTTTGATGCTTTGAACATCAAGAAATGGATTAAAAGCTTAGAATTTGTCCTGGGAGTTCAACCAGCCGAAAACCAAAATTCGATCCGAAACAACCCGAAAAGAATCCGAAGTGATCCCAAACCAATATGCAAAGGTTGTAGAACTTGTCCTTAGTGTTTTAAGATTGATTTTAGGTTTTAGCTTGGATGTTTCTGGGTTCTCCTTTGGTTACTTTGTTTCGGCCTCCCTTCTTCTCTTTCTTTGCTTCTCCTTTTTTCTCTGTGTCTTTAGAAAGTGTTTTCTGCCTAAGGTTGCAAAAGTCTCCTTTTATCTTTTGATTTGATTTTCTTCCTACATCCATTTAAACCAAAAAATCTTACGCTTTTTGTTAAAAGAAATCTTACAGTTTGAAATTTTTTTTTCAATAAAAATGATACAATGAACACAAAATCTAACAAAAACAGAAACTTATCATTATGGTAGTAACTATTTCTACGACTTTTTTTTTTTTTTTTTCTAAACGGTTGTAGAACTTTATATATATATATATTTATTTATCTAAGTTTTAATATAGTATAAAATATAAAAAAATAATACAATGTGCAAAATATTAGATGGTGATTTCGATTCCAAACTAAATCTAACAGAATTGACATATGGTGACCTTGATTCTGATTTCATATTATTTAACTCTCATTTTCGTTTCCAATTTCAAATTCTGAAGTTTAAGCTTGTTGAATTTACATGATCAATACACAATCAACCATGATTCAAGACGTTAAACATGCATAAAACACATAATCACATCAAACAGAATTGATGAATTATGAGATAAGTTTCACGGCATAAATACCTCTTGTAGATTTCCAAGTGAATCTTCAATCTAGAGAAGGAAGAAGACAAAATCAGAGAATTGAATAGATCAAACTTGAATTTTCCTTTTCTCTTACGTTTTACAAAAAACGTATTCTCGTTTTCTAGAGAGGGAAGAAGTGAATTAATTATTATGAACTTCTTCATATTTATACTCTTTTAGAGTTATCTAGAAAAGAATATCGACCGGGTCGGCTCGTGGGCCCATCAAGGGTGACCCATCCAATATTTCCAACAAAGCCAAATGCCCCCTAAATTTGATGGAGCAACCCCCAATATATAGGCATCGCAATTCTAGTACGACTAGAACTACCAATGTTGTAATAATACCTATCTTTGGAGTTGCATTCCAATTAGGAATGTTGGACTCTATTAGTATACACCTAGGATACATACTACTAAGTGAAAATAAATTTCCAATTGTGAAGCTGGCTCATATCCCTAAGTATGCAGATGTTTATTCTTACTTTCTAACGGATCAGCTGGCTTCCATTGAGCCGGATATCATGGAAACCAACATTCAGCTTGCACCTAGATACTCATTTATTTTAGACATCATTTGCAGATCCAGCATTAGTCAAATATCCAGTTATGTGATTAAAAGTCCCCCAAAGGTTTGGTGCAGTTCTTTAAGGCTGGTAACACATATGGACATGTGATATAATCACCTTTAGGACGAATGCAAATTACGAAGTGTCGTTTTGGAATGAGCAATATTGCTCATTTGTCGCCACAAGTCCCATCAATCACTAGAGCGAACGAAATTACGCACCCTTTCTCTTCTCTATAACACCATAAGCTTCTTTTCCCCCTTTTGCATTTCTTTCTCTAGAATCCTTTGCAAATATTCATTTCCTAGTCGATTTTCTTCCAATTCTCTGTGAGCAACTTCCCCATTTCTAGCAAATTTTGCTTTTACCATCATTCGCTTCTTTCTATTGTAATTTTTTGTTTTCATGCATTTTGCAGTTTCTTCTTTGCTTTTAGAACCATATCCAGTGCCTTTGTATCTTCTTATAGAATCCCTTCTGTCTCCATGAACTCATATGAGAGTGAGGAATCATCTACCTAATTCCATAAGAATAAAGATCAAACTGGACTGCACCTTCCCAATAGAAACCTCATGGTGTCGGTTCTTCTTTTGGCCCAAAATTTAAACAAGGTAAAAGCTTACGACCAGATGTTATAGAAATATTAGAGTGTACCCCAAAGGAAAAATAGTTCAACCCTAAGGTCATGACGTCCCAGATTGAGGATGTGGTGTTCGAAGTGATAGAAGGCTTGATCAATGCATAAGGAAACCTACAATTGGCTAAAAGGATGTGCGAATACCTAATTTTCTTCACTGATCCAAAGATTCTATAATTTTTTTATGGTAAATAGCAAGTTAATTTTTTGGTTTACTTAGATTTAGCATAAAAGAAAAGACCTGGTCAATTTTTTTTTATCATAAAAGATACTAGCTTTATATTCTAATGAAGTATAAATAATAGTGAAAAAGAAAACTTTTTTTGAAACATGAAAAAATACTTTAGATATAAGAAAAAACTTTATCTTATATTTTCATTCGGAGTTTTTTTTTTATATTCTTCAATTTTAAAATTTTTTTATACTCTTAAATCAAAGAAAACTCTATTTTTTGTGTTTTGAATAAAATAATATTATTAAAATCAGAACCAACCAGCCAATTTGACCAGTTTTACTAGAAAATTGATAAAAGGTCCAATTAGTTTAACTTGAATAAAAAAAAAAAAAAAAAAACTAGACTAGGTCAGTTTGAATCCGAAGAAAAAGAGAACTAAACTATACCAGTCTTGAAAATAACAAATTCTTTTAAAAATTAAAGAAAAAATTTTTATGCATATTTTTTTTTGGTTGGAAGGATATTCTTTATGAAAGCTTGATGAAAAGATTAGTTCAAAAGTACGAATATGTTGGGAAAAAAAAAAAAAACTTATAAAAAATTATTTATACATTAGGCACAATTCAAATTCAATGGGGAATCGCAGCGTACACGCACATGCAGTATATTTTAAAAAAACTACTATCAACCCAATACAAGACCTTGTCAAGTACTAATACAATATAGCCCATAGAAGAGAGACAAATTTGTCAATCTCAAATGTAAAATAAGAAAAGTTAAAATACTCATTTAAGATATTTTGTAACTTGTTATTACAATATTTTTGACTTAATTATGTGGATGTTTGATTAATAGTCCTTTTTATATATATTTATTTTTTTTTTATAAGTTTGTATTGAATAATACATTTAAAAAAAAACTAATTGGTTGTAACTCAATTGATACATTTTCCAAAATAGAGGTGGGAAATAATGGGTTCAATACTCAGCATCTTTAAAATTCATATATATATATATATATATATATATATATATAAAGTAAAAATAATTGGATATATATATAAAGTAAAAATAATTGGATTCAACTAAGTTGAATTGATATCGATTAGGTTCAAACAGTAATTCCAAAAACTTTTTTTTTTTAATATTCTTAATTTCTTGCACGCAATTGGCTCTTCCATTCTTTACCCCCAATTCAATTTCACAACGGTTCAGTTTCAGACTTTCAGTCGTTGAACCAACCAACCACAACATACTGATTTCAAAATTAAAAGGGTCCCCTTATCTCCATCTTTGTTCTCTCCAGGTTCTCTCTGTTCAGTTTTTCTTTTTCCCTTCAAGTTTCCTTCACACCAAACACCCAAACCAAGGATTTCAATTTTCCACTCAAAAGCTTTTTACACATGCCGAATTGGGAACTGAAGAATTGCTGCGACCATGACCAGGTCGTCTTCCTAGTCACCATCGGTGTCTTCTCTCTGGTCATCCTCGCGGTAATTGGAAAAGCTTTTCTCTCTTTCTCTCTGTTTGCATTTCTTTTTACTGGGTTTTTCTGTTTTTGAAGATTAAGTCAACCAAGTCAAGACCTTCTTTTTGGTATTTGGTTTTCAATGTGTTTTCTCTGTTGGCGGAATTTTGATTTTCTTGGCATTAATTGTTCTTTGAGCTTTAGTATTACATTGTGGGTACCATAGAGGGCTATGTGCACATGGTGTTGACTATATGGGTTGACAATTGATGGGATTAAAGTTCAGCATAGTTGAAAATTATGATTAGTAAAGCTTAATTATTGATGAGATAACTAGGAGGATACTAGGCTAGATGGTGTTTTAACTCTAGCATTATAGCAACTGGTGTTTCTTGTGCTGGCAGTACTCTGAAATAGGGGATTATAATGCTTACATAAATAGTATCCAGCATATATCCTGTGATGTTCTAGATCATGATAGTTCCAAAAAAAAAAAAGAGTTAGAATAGAACTTGGATAAACTGGCACTTGTATTGAGGTTCTAAGGTGACAATGATGGGCATCTGCTGTCTTCGCTATGCTGCATTTAAATAATTAGGATGGTTTAAATTTAGCTTTAGAATGCGAACCAGACAATCAGGTGCAAATTCAATATAGTTTTTCATGATATTTGCTGCATGTTCTTGCAAGTTTGGTTGTGCTAAGACTTGGTTTCTTTGAGTTTTCCTCTAACATTTAATAGCAATGCCTTTTGTTTTTATTTTTCTCATTTCATAGCTATGGAGAACGATACTGATGACGCCTTTTAAGCTCATCACTGTATTTTTGCACGAAGCAAGTCATGCAATTGCTTGTAAACTCACGTGCGGTCACGTAAGAAGCTCTTCCCTCTTGCACATCTCTCATAGGATAGAGAACTTTCCATGTTTTCGGTACTGTCACCCACTTGATTGTATTTAACTGTAGCTTAATCTGTAATTTAATATATGATTACATAATTTTAATCAAAGCATAGCTTCCCTCAAGTTTGATTGATTGTTCAAGACTATATTATAACTTGCTCTTATGATGCAATGCTCCATTTTTGGAGCTTGAATTCATTTTGAATTATGGTTTTACAAGTTTCGGCTAAACGGAAGCTAAAATCGAGAGGCATTTTAAGCACCTAGTTATCACATTTCACTTCAATAAATAAAAGGGGGGGTCATGAAAATTGACTCTTTGAAGGTTGTGAAAGGTTTTTACAGTTTCTTCTTGGGTATCATTTAAAGCAAAATGTAATACAAAGTTGAGCTATTGCCTTACATTTTTTAGTTATTTAGCAGGGGTGTCTACTGCTGAGTCATCGAATGATATTTTTTCATGCCATTTTTCTTCTTAATGCATTTCTTATTAAATGGAAAATTGGCATCACTTTGTTTTTCTTAGGAGGCAAGTGGATAGAGTTCGTATTTGTTTCAAATTTTCAGTATTTAATCTGACACATGATGATTCCCTGTATGCTAATTAATGTTCACTAGTCTCACTATAGCTTCCTGGATAAAGATCAAATGCCGTTAATTTCATTTCCTGTAATATGCAGGTGGAAGGGATTCAGGTTCATGCTAACGAAGGTGGCGTGACTCAAACACGTGGCGGTGTTTATTGGATTATCTTGCCCGCTGGATGTAATTCTCTTCTTACCTTGAAGCTCGATCCTTAATGACAATGTTTAACCTTTTAATATAAATGCTAAGCAATATGGATATGCAATGGGGCCGAGTAAGACAGACATGCTGACTTGGCAAACCATGATCATATTTCTATCTCTGGCTTCATACCTGTGTTTATTTCCTAGTTGCTAGTCATAAATCTATCGGTTGGTTCTCTTCTTCCCCTCCTATGGCAAAACCAATTTTTATTGCTAGTCTGGCTAAACCTAAACACGCTCCAATCCAATCCCAGTTTATTGCGTTGAATATCCAATGTGTAATATGGAGAAAGCATGGTGGACTTTTGTGACACCTTGTTAGTTATGTGCAATTTTCAGCATGAAACATTCTTTCTGGAGTGTCATGGTTACAAATTTGTGTGTTGATTATTTCACAAGTTATAAATTAGACTTCGTTACTTTTCCCCCCAATAACTTCATTCTGCCTTTGGACTTGAATGATGTCTTCTTAAAGCACATGATATTCAACGTTTAAACGTAATGGCTTTCACAATATGTAGTTGCCTTTTTCATCTAGATCTCGGTTCATCATTTTGGGGAATGGCGTTGATACTTGCATCCACAAATCTTACTACAGCAAGAATAGCTGCTGGATGTTTTGGTGTTGCTTTATTGGTCGTGCTCTTTGTTGCTAAGAATGTAAGATATCTAAAATTTTTATTTTATTTCCTACTAAGTGTTATCACTTTCCACATTTGTTGCCTTCCTTTGGTTTAATGAAATTTGGAAAAGTAGTTCCTCTAGCTTTGTTCTATAATCTTACTAACTGCTTATTGTTTTTCAACAGTGGACGCTTCGAGGTCTATGCATTGGTGCGTGAATGGTGATTTGCCTTAAATTTTATGTCTTTGTGTTTTACAGATTTCATTTGATCACATCTTCCCTGTCCACAAATTCAACCCTCAGGATTCATTATTTTCCTCGCCGTTGTTTGGCTATTGCAAGAAACCACAAAAGTTAGGATCCTTCGTTACGTTATTCTTTTCATAGGTATATAAACTTACTCCATCATAACTTCCCATGTTATTCTTTTCTTCCATAACCATTTGATTATGATGAGATAAAAAGAGAATCAACTAATATTCATTCTGTCTATGATAGGAGTAATGAACAGCTTGTTTTCAGTTTATGGTATGTATTCTTCAATTGTTCTCTGCATTTTCTACTGACTGCAGTTAAGTTGTAGACACTAAATTGGAAATAGTCGCAGATATTTATGATGATCTAATATCTCGAAGAGTTCACTCTAGTGATGCTGAGAAGTTTGCAGAACTTTGCCCCTGTCCTTGCACTGGTGTTGGTTGGGGGGTCATTTGGTAAGGCTTAGATTATTCTTTATCTACATTTACTTCTGACATAGGATAAACATTCTGAGGAGCGACGTGCTCTATGTTTCATCTTGTTTTTGACATAAAAATGTAACTTTATTTGCAGGGGAATGATATCATTTATTTTTCTTTGTGGATCCATATACCTTGGACTAGTGATCTTATCTTGAGGTAAAATCTGCTTCTGCATGGTATTAATTTATTGCTATCACAAACACCAAAAATTCTAGCATGCATGTCAGCAATGGTGCTGACGTGTGGCTTTTGTGCTGGCCGGGAGTAGTGTACTCCCGAACACAATAGGCTTTCTCAACACATGTATAATATTTATTTGCAATAGGAGCACATTTTCAGCTTGATTTCTTCCAGTGAGGTAATATCTTTCTTTTCCTTTTAAGCATCTGGTGGAGTATAATATAGTGATCTGTAGGATTTTACTTCCAAACTGGAAGAAATCTGGATGGCCGATTGAATTGATGTGTTCATAAGTATTCTATCATAGTAAATAAGCCATTGGAAGGTGCATAAGTTAATGATCAAATGCTAATACATCTCCATTAGAAGCATGCCTAAACTTGTCATGCTGTCTTGTCTATTCAGGTTCAGACAGAGCGAGGATCAAATTTTTCTGGATGAATCGGAGGGGCGGGCTCTGGTTGATGTGTAGTACTTGTGTCCCTGAGTTTGGATTATCTTGAATCTTGAAAAATTGGCATATACTTTGAATTGTTGTGTACATGGGGGTTCATTCTTTCAGCCCTTTTCATTTGGGGGTTGTATATTAGTTTATGATTATTCATTTGTACAGGGAAAGGGAAGCATGTATCAATTACGCTGACTGATTGAGGATTTGATAGTAGCTACAACTTGATTTTGCTAGCACTATATAAGAGCTGCCTGGAATGAAAATGATGAATGGTTTAATTTCTTGATTTCTTGCAAGCTGCATTGGATTCTATCAGCTTGGGGAGATGTTTCGTGTTTCTTGATGGTGTTTCTGTTGGTTGATTAGGATTATGTTCTATCATATAAATTCATTTTGAAGTCAAAATAAACAGTCCATTAGTATTGTACGGGTAAATGACGGGTGAATTTATTGGATTGAAGATATTGGAGTTTAGAGGGGTTAATTACACATGGATTCTAATAGTTATTGATATATGCACATTAAGCTGTGATTTTTTTTTTTTTTTTTGTGAAAAATTAATAATATTTGTTAATAGGAACATTTATGTTATTTTTAAATAATAGAATGTATATTGCATAGTTCCAAATTTAATCACATGACCGGACCGCCACTAATTGAACCGGGGATTATTGGGATTCACCAGATGATTGTTCATGGGTATTGATTTGACGCATTTTTTAGGTGGTTGCTTTTCAAATTAAAGGCTGATGCACTGCATATATTTGGGGTCAAATTCAAGATTTTTAAACAATTTTGCTGGGTGCTTCAAGTTTTAACCGTTAAAGCCAACTTTTTAATATAAAAGCAGGTGTTTAAACTTAACTTAAGATTATTATGACTAATTTGGATGCAGTTTAGAGCTCTGTTTCTGTCCTTTTTTGGACTCTGCTCGTAAGTAAAGAAATGTTACACTTGGGAACTTAAGTTTCGTGAATGTTAAGCTTATTATGACTTAGATAGAGTGTAGAGCTATGCTTTTATTAATTAGTAATACTATTTCAAAAGCAGCCTAAAACTTAATATTCATGATGTCGTTTTAGCCTCCCAACACAACTCCGCTTGTTTCCACTTTAGTTGTCTAATTCGTCAAAACTAACTTTCGACCTTCTTTTGGTAAGGTGGGCTGCATGTTCCTATTACATTCAGTTCCTTTTTGTTTTCTCTATTGTTTATTCATACTCATACTTGAAACTTGGGCGCCCACCACTTGTTTGATGGTATGCTTGTGAGAAAATAACGCTTACTTCTGCAATTTTCGTGTTGGTTTACAATTATGCCAGTCCAGAAAAGGATACATTAATTTTTTAATAACTGTGTTTTTGGCTTCGATGAATTATTACCAAGTTATAATGTTAAAGCTCTTATTTATTTATTTGATTGTTGTAGATGGAATCTCAAGAGGAAGTCTGTTCTTCTGAGACTCTTGCATATATGGAGCTTGCATTAGAACAGGTAATGTGTAGACATTGCAAAGAGTTCAAATTTAAAGTCACCTCAAACTAGTCTTGTGAGTATTCATTTTATTTCTTTTAAGAGAATGCAAAGAAACTAAACAAGTTAAAGGTTCCTCTATGTGTTATGTTTATCCCATTTGGCGGTTGCTTGTGGTACATGAGATATTCCACCTGTTACGGTGCATGTTCACTAGGACTTAAAACAGCTATTCTTTTTCTTCGTTAGTTTTCTGTCTGTGACTTAAATTGATGCTGAATCTTTTTTTTCTTTCTTTTTCTTTGTTAGTTTTCTGTCTGTGACTTAAATTGATGCCCTGAGAAAAATATTTATCGGTCCATGTATTTGTCATGTTGCATAATATGTAACATGCACATCCATTTGGACTGTTATTGTGTTGATCATTTTGTAGAAGCTTTATTTGTCAATTTTCATTTTCCTGTTAATTTCTTGTAGTGCATTGATAATCAGGTGTTTATCAGTCAATTTTGAGCGCGTGTTGAGAAAATTGTTAGAGCTTCATACTTTTGATTGACTTCCACATGTTGAAAGCTGTAATAAGTAAAAGAAGTACCATCATCCTAATCATAAACTATTCTTATGATTCATTCAGTTCTATGCGATGACTGGACTAGTTTAGCTTATCTGTGCATACTTCCTCAGATGTAGTAACACTTGTTTTCAGATTAGGAAATGTGGAAATCCTTTATTGTATAGATGTTTTTGAATGGAAATAGTGTAGTATGCTGATTATTAGTGAAGTGGAAAACACTGATTTAATTAAATTTCACCTGAAGTGCGGGTGAACATTAGCAGATATGTTTTCCTCCACATATCATAAGTTGGATGTTCATTGGTAGGTGTTCTACTAGTTATTCATGGCATGCTAAATGAAATAAAAAGAAAATCTTTTTTTTTTTTTTTGCCTAAAGTAGTGAAATACAATGGTGATTCTGTTATATATGTTAAATTTGAATTTGGTGCTGGCTGAGACATGTTTCTCTGTAATAGATTACTTGTTTTTCATATGACAGGCAAAACAGGCCTTGGACTGTCTTGAAGTGCCAGTAGGGTAAGCTCTTTTCTGCAGTTATGTTTAAACCATTATCATGACAAAAGTAGAAGCTATCAAGCTAAACAATGTTGAAGTAAAATGAGGCGAGCATTCTAACTGTTTAACTGCCCTCAGTTGAATTCTCAATTTTGCCTTTTTTTAGGCGTGGATTGTTGACAGATTCTTTTGAATTATGTGTCAACAGTGGCCTAGTTTTTACTAGGAAAGGTGGATGCTAATGCTCCCAAATCACTGGTGCTATATTTATTTTAATCCGGAATAAGCTAGGGCTTTTTAACCTGGCATTCTATTGACTAAAATACCATCTTCGGTAATATGCTACACAAAGCTTTTGCTCCTTGGTGCACTATTTATATATGGCCATATCTCATGAATCGCACTGAAAGTCTGACAATGTTTTACTGCCCCCTGTATATGGGATAAGGCTTTTTTTAGTTAACCTAATCAATGTGTATATTGCACTTTCTTTTCTAGAAATAAAATATTTTGCTTGAAGTCAGTTTGTCATTTCCTCATTGAAATAACTTTTTTGTTTGACCAGTTGTGTGATTGTTGAAGATGGGAAAGTTATTGCATCTGGAAGAAATCGAACCACTGAGACTAGAAATGTAAGTTCTCAATTCTCATATGCATTATTTCTTCATTGGTTTGGTCTTCGTGTATTGTTTGATAATATTCTATGATTCTCTTTTCCTTATCTTGATATCCCTTTGAACTATATATGTTGTTTGAGATCATACACATAAATCTGAAAGTTTTCCTCATCGTAGAATCATCAACTGTGAGCAAGTGAGGGCACAATACTTGACAATATAATAGCCACTGGAATATTCATCAGTAATCTCGCTTGTATCCAGGGCAACTCAATCACACTGCTAGTGAAATTGCAAATTTGCAACAATATTTGAAATGTGATAAGCAATTAATCCTTGGATACTATTTATCAGTACTGCAATAGTATGATGATTAAATAACTGCTGTCTGCTTTTACAGGTTTTAAGTTGCCACTTTAATTTCTTGTTTCAGGCTACAAGACATGCAGAGATGGAAGCAATAGATTTTCTTCTTGAGCAGTGGCAAAAAGGAGGACTTTCAGTGTCAGAAGTTGCTGAAAAGTTTTCAAAATGCACTCTTTATGTTACATGTGAACCATGTATAATGTGTGCTGCATCTTTGTCTATTCTCGGTATCCTTTCTTGTTAACTGATAACTGCTATTACTTGCTTGATCTCTTTTGGTTTTCGTTTATTAGTCTGATTAATAATTTTTCACTATTTAGTTGTTCCGTTGCTTAGGTATGAAGGATGTATTTTATGGCTGTGCAAATGATAAGTTTGGAGGCTGTGGATCAATATTGTCATTGCAGTTGAGCCACGTTCAAACACATGAAAGGTTCATTTTTTTTTTTCTGTTTCTTTTGGTTGTAGTTTGTTGTGGTTGTTTTATTTTGCTAGACACCCATTTGTAGATTTTGAAATGCAAATAGAGTGAGGATATTTGAAAAGAAAATCATTATTTAGCTGAATATAACAAAATTATGAGAAGGCCCCCCAAAATTCCAATATATTATTTTCTTTCATTGAAGAAAGTGAAAAGTTTCCAAACCAAAGTCGAACAAGAGCTTGAACAGGTCAATCCAAATCTAGGTCATTTTCTAAGAAACAAAATATGGAAGAACAAATAAATAAGAACTCGAACTGTTAAAATTATTTGTTAACTCCATTCCTTATGTAAACCATGTACTATGTCTTGAATGGCTGAAACATTAAAATCATGAGCCATTGCAATCAATATATAATTCTTTTTATTTTGGGTTTATTACAACAGATATGAAAGTTTGTTGTGCTGATGAATTTCTCCTGGTAGAAATTTGGTTTTTTTGGTTATATGATCTCTTGTGAGTTTGATTCTGCACGAATCTGTTCAGTAAGCATCGTCTAATATTGTGATTTCTAATGTGTCATCTATCTGTTGATAGTGGGGAAGTTGCACAAGGGAAGGGTTTCAAATGCACAGGAGGAATAATGGCAGCTGAAGCAGTCTCTCTTTTACGATGTTTCTATGAACATGGGAACCCTAATGGTAAGTTCATCTCATGCTGAATGTCAATTTGATTTTTGAAAGAACAAAGAAACAAGTAAAAGGAGAAGTAATATTTTCAGTCACTTTTGGGATTGAATTCTATAGAAATTCATTTACTTTTTCAAACATGAGATTCAATTAAATAAAATAGGTATTCAATTGAATTAAATTGCTACATTTTTAGGCTTAAATGAATTCTTCAGCATGTGGTTTATGGTTATGTTTGTTTTTACAGCTCCAAAGCCTCACAGGCCAGTGACACTTCAGACTAAAAATCCCTAAATTCATTCAGGCAGAGGATGCATGAATATTCCCAGGTTGGTTTATAAGTGCTCATTAAAAATTGAAAAATTCAAAGGAGACTTTGGGTATTTTTGACAGGAATTTTCTTACATATTCTTTATCTAATCAAAAGTAGACAAATGCTGTTACTATTGCATTATTTTGGAAAACAATTATTTTTTTGGATTTTGGGGGAATTCAATTATATTTCTCATGAAATCAATTATGGAAAATAAATTAAACAGAAGAATTGAATTGTAACAAGTTGGTTCAAATGTCAAATTCTTTCAATTGGAAAAAAAACCTTCTCCAATAAGAGGTCTCAAGTTCAATAAATTTCATTAATACTAAATCAGTTAACTTAAAACATAAGTGGTCTTTCAGTTGGCCATTTTGACAATTTTTGTGAAGAACTCTCAAGTTCAAAATGAACATGAGAGGTCTCGTTCAATAAATTGACTATTCTATTCAAAATGAATGGTTAAAATTGAACCATACAATATATAAATAATTAATCCTTGAAATTTAATTTATACTAAATTTCAATTTTGTAGTCATTTTGAATTGAATTGCTCAAATTATCAAAATAGCCTCTCAATGAATTTAATTAAGCGTTACATCTTGTGTGATAAACTAGGATTCTCTAATATTCAAATTTAAATTAAAAGCATCCTCAATAAGCCAATAGAACTAATTAGCGCTGACGCGTCGTGTTAGAATCCTTAATTTGGCGCTTATTTCTACCAAGAGAAGTAGGACTGCACAAAAGAAAACTGAAAAACTGTGAAACTGAATCGAAACAGAGTTAAAAATATAGTTAATTGAAATCGATGGACCAGTGTGCGGTTTTTATTTTTAAAAATTAACGGTTACGGTTTAGATTTAGGTTTTTACACTGAAAGTCCATGTAGACTTACGTTTAACCGATTTTTTACAAATATTTTTCTTAAAAAATTATGTAATTATATATATATATATATATAGGTAATATGAATAATAAGTGAAACATTTAGGAATTTGATGTTATTTTACTTCTGTACTATATAACAATAAGTAATCTCGGTTACTCCCTTTAATCTATCTCTTCTTAATTCTTAATTTCACACTCGCTGAAAAACGAATAGTGAAGAACAATTTCATTAATTAATATTTGATCTTATACAACAATTTCTATGTTTAGGAACTTTTTTCTTTATTAATGTTTTAATTATTGGAGTTTATGGTTAAAATGTTATTTTAATTAATAATTAAGACTATGGTTTGTAATTTTATATTTTTGTTTGACATTTGAGATTTATGGTCTATTTATTTGAGGTTTCAAATATTATAAATTTAGAAATGGTTAACTGTAAAGAAATGGTTAACCGACCGAAATTAATGGTTAACCGACTAATGGTTAACTGAATTTAATGAACAGTGTATGGTTAGTAAATTAAAAAAACTGTTTAAACAGTTAACCGTTTATAAAAGTTCATATGGACCTGTTAACCGACTGTGTGCATCTTTAAAGAAAAGTTTAGTATGAATATTCTATACTAGTAAATCACAATAATTAAGAAGAAGTTAAGAAAATTTTGACGAGTAAAGTTTTAATTAAGAAAATAACATTAAAGATAAATTAGTTATTTTAATATTTTAATTCATTTTTTATTGGTTTAGTGATCGATGTAAAAAGACAAATAATGGCTAACCTCAATTGTGTTTTTGTTATTGTGACACCGTTTAAAACAAATTAATGAACTAAAAAATGTTAAGTTTTCCAAGCATAAATTTTTGAAATTAGAATTGTAATTGAATTGCATTAAAAGTTTGATAAAGTCATTCACTCATCTAAACATAATGTAGGGCAGTTCATTCTCCCAATCCTCAACTTTAATAAAGTTATAAAATTAATTTGTGAAAAAAAAAATTCAATTTAAGTGAGCTAGCATACCAAAATTTGTTAGTAACCTCGCTAATAATTATGAGAATCGAAATGGGTTATTGTGTTGTATTGATCTATTTTGATGACACATGTATGGTCAACGTTGATACGATTCATTTATTAGATGGGTAAAATGTATCAATCTGTTTTTAAAACCAACGGACATAATTTCAATATTGGAATAATATGAAAAAAGGTTACCAGGTTAATAAGTCGAAAGGTCACAGAGCTAGACAAAGAGTCTTATGTGTGGATGTTTTGTATATATATATTCAATATGCTAATTACTAGTTCAAATTTCCGAACATTAATGTTTTGTTAATATTTGCACTTTACAATGGACCCGGTCCATGTGGACATTTTCAATGAAAAATTGACACATAAGCATTTTTTACTTTTCCAATGTTAGTATTGCTTACGTGTTAGTTTTTCAGTGGAACAGTCCACATGGACCCGGCCTACTATAAAATTTCTCGAAACATAGTGACCTTGAATAGCTCCATAGTTAAGTTAAATAAAAAACCTGTTTGTTTATGGATTCTAAAGCATTGGAAGGTCAGATAATTTATTTTAATGAAAAATTTGGATACATTATCGCACGTTGAAATTCCCTCATTGACAACTACTTGACATATATTGTATTAATTATTGGACATTGCTGTGACTCTTCAAGAGGGAATTAGCTACTCAACACTACCATGCAAATCCAATATTCTTTTTATATATACTTTAGCCTGGTTTGGAAAATTTCTAGCTGGGCTGATGCTTACCATATATATACAAAATCAGAAAAAGAATATGATGCCAGACATATCAAACTCATAAAGTCTTAAAGATAAACATACTGTGTGATTTCCCATCTAATTACCTGCATGATCCCTGTAACCATTATAATTCACTTGTACCAAATTTATATTAATGAGTAACTTTTTTTTTTTCAGGAAATGGATTCTGAATTATTGAGATAGGCTTTTAACTCGTTTTTCTTTCTAAAATAATTCATTATATATTGATGATCAAAGCTAAATGTTAGTGTAACAATACTATTCCAATACTATGTAGATATGGTCCACTTTGGTCTACCTCTCATTCCTTAGGACCTGTGTTTTAAAACACATTTATTTGTATTGGAAACACTTCGTCCAGTCACTTTTTCTCTATTTCCGATAAGTTCATTCATATCTCCATTGACATCATTCAGGGCCACTCTTTACTCAGGCCTTCTTCCCAGGTGTCACGTCCTCAGGACCGGGTCGTTACGGTTAGAGGTTAAATATTCCCTAGCTGTATACACACACAACATATTACCTTGACTGTTCAAGAACAAAATAAGCTAATTCATGCCCGATCTCTCTCTCTCTCTCTCTCTCTCTCTCTCTCTCTCTCTCTCTATATATATATATATATATATATATATATATATATATATATAAACAAGGATATAAGTATTGAGCAAAAGAGATAGCTACACATTGACACGCTGGGCTACACAATAAGCAATACTAGCTGGGCAAGATGCTTAATTGCAAACTATCATGTAATTTCTCAAAATTAAGTAACTTAATTTATATAGTTAATCTCACTCAATATTTCTTAAAAATATATACAAAGAAGAGTATAAATTCTTTAAGTTTTACTGGTACAGGTTTTATACAATAGTAATGGAGAACTAAAAGCAATTTAAATTTGTCACCTAGGAGAAACCCTAAAATATAAGGAATTAATGAGATAGCCTTTGTATATATGGCCAACCAAAGGAACCTTAAAAAAGTTTTAAAAAAAAAATTAAAGAAAAGTCAAATATACAGAAAGGAAAAAGATACATTGAAGTGGATTCGATTGTGTAAATGAATAGAGTCTTATTATCGTAATATAAACCCAACAAAATGAAGCAGGTTGGCAATTAAGCTTAAGAGAAAATGGAGAAGCTTTCAATTACCCTCAAAGGCTTCCAGTATTTCAGGCTATAATTCATTAAATATTATACATTGAAATTCTGGGAGCCTTTGAGACCAACTGAAATCTTACTCCCTATTCTTTACTTATTATGATCAGGAGATCATGGGATTGTTTCCTCTTAATTTACAGGTTCATTACTTTATCATTCATCTGTTGTTATCTATTTAAATTTGTCACTGTAAGCAACCATGTTAATGAATTGATTAGCTAGCTAGTGATAAAGCTTATATGGGAAGTGAAGGATGAATACCAAATTAATCATACCCAACATCAACAATCATGTATTTATAACACATAATCACATCAATTAAAATTGACGAACTATGAGATTAAAGACACAATATAAATACACTCTTATAGTTCCCAATTTCATCTTTAATCCGCTAAAACAAAAATTGCTTGATTGAGATGGTGAATCACAAATATCAGAAATTTTCTTATGAAAAAACACTTACCGTTCATTTTCTACAAAACGGATACTTTTTCCAAGATGGAGAAAAAGTAGTTATCTTATTGAAGTTAACTTCTTTTTATACTCCGTAAAATAACTTCCATAGTAATTATCTATTTGACTAAAATGGATCGGATCAGGTTCCATCAAGGGCGATCTGTCCAATATATTCAATATGAACAAATACAGTTATATTCGTAATTAGATTGTATTAATTGTATAGCAAGTGACTGTTGTATTTTTTATAGTTTTTTTTTTTTTTTTTTCTATAAGTAAAAGTTTAAGGGTAGGAGGGATATCTTCAGCTCAGCCAAGAAAACCTTCAAATATATTACTCGATTGATTATATTAGTATCTCGTGGATGGTAAAACTATAAGATGATAGCTTGGTTAAGCTAGAATCAATCAAGATTCAATTTTCAATTTTCATAATGCATATTTGGTGTGTCAAGCTAGCTAGAGAACCTTCAATTTTTAATTTTTCTTTTGTTTTGTTTTTTATCAATGTTTTGTGCTTGTTGGAAAAAGAAATTAAAAAATGGAGAAAGTGGAGAAATAAGACATTATGGATGATCATAATACATAGAAAGCTATTAATTAAAGTTTAAAATTATGGATGACCATAAAAACTAAGGCGCTGGAAAGTGGAAACACATACATTCATCCATCGCTGTGATCAAAACTTTAATGTAAATACACAAGTCAAGATGCCCAGCAATGGTTTCCGCCAACAACTAATGACAAAATTATAGAATAGATAATCAACAACCTAACATTAAACTCTAATTAAAGCAACAAAAATTCAGAGATTGATTTAGGAGGTGGAGCACTGGGCGTCCAATAATCGACTGGACCATCGCCATTGTCGAAAACTGCTTGGCAGCAATCCGGCGAAAGAAACACTTGATGTGAATAATATGCTACTTCCATCTCATTTCTGTAATACTCTTCCAGGTCGAAATCAACAACATTCTGCCGCTTATTGGGATAAGCTTTGGCCGTGGGGAGAATCACCCAATATGCAATCACCACAACTATCACTATTACTTTTTTGTTCATTCTTTTAATTTGCTTAATTTACAAAAAAAACTAATACAGCCTTAAAAATAAAGAGTAATTAATTCTTCTGCTGATCTACATCAATTTGCTTGTTTATATATATATAGGGTTTGAGTACTACTCCTAATTCAAGTGGAATTTGGGTTTGTTACTTGTACGTGTAGACTATTAAAGAATAATTTCTTAATTAATTAGTAGATGTAGATGTCAATTAATTGGTCTTTCAATTAATTCGCTTTAATTAAGTATTTGTTATCCAGGGTCTTTTATTAATCAATGTTTGTTAGACTTTTATATATGAATTGTCAGTGATCGTAATATGGGAAATTACTAACTTTATACGGTGTGTTTGTATGCTTAATTTTGTTCAACCACAAATCACAAAAGTTGCAGCAATCCGAATTCGTCTTTTTTGTTTTACGTTCTTGCCAATTCTTTGATTTCTTTCTTCTTTTTCAATGCTAATTAGAATTATGCCTTTCACTAAACTATTTTTTTTAATCACTAACTTTTCGAAATCATCAATTCCTCCCTTCACATTTTAAATTTTCAACATATCCCTCTCTTGCAATGGTTGTTAATGTTTTTTTTTTTTTTTTTTTTTTTTTTTGAAAACTTACATTTAATAACAAGTCTAAATTTAATTCAAACATTATTAAATGCAATTTGTTTAATCCAAACATCTCTTCCCAATAAAAAAGTCATATCTCCACCAACTTTACATACTAATGCAAAGAATAAAGTTATAACCCTTGGTATATTAAAAGATGCAAAAAGCAAGTAATAAAAATTGATGCAAAATATGATGATGTAATTAGAAAAATTCATGTTAAATACAATGGTTTAAATACTCTAATCTTTGGTACGAAGCTTTGCAAGATAAAACAGGTTATTGAACATTTAAAAGGTTAGAGAATAATCGAAGGTAATTGGATACCAAGAATTCATAATGATACGTTGTATTCTTGCAGGCTCTCTCATTCGGTTAACTCAAAAAAGTTGGTTTGGACTTGGCGGACTTGTTCAACTTAAAGTTTTGTCATGTTCTTTTAGGGTCAGTTTGGGATTGCTGTCAGTGAAAGTACTGTCAAAGAAAGCTAGGTTTCATTGCTTTCTTTAAAAATAGTTTTAAGTGTTTTTCTAGTGCTTTCCTGAATACAATCTAACTTTTACCAATTGTGCATTTGAAGCTATTTTCTGCAGTCCTAAAAGCAGCTTTCAGCCAAAATAGGGTTCCCTATGCTTTGGCTGAAAGCTACTTTCGGGACTGCTTAAAGCTGTCCCAAACTGGCCCTTAAAAGAATTGCTAAACTCAAAGTCATTACAATAGTGGTGCACGAGTTCTATGGGCTTTTGTTGAAATATTTCAAAGATTAGAAGATTGCCATAACATCCTCAAATTGTATGCCGAAACTGCTACTCATCAACCATCATATATATGATGATTAAATTCTTACCAGAAATTAATTCAATTAGAATTTGCTCATGATTTACGATTTCTTCAAAATTCAAAAATGACCAGAAAGTTATGTTAAAAATAAAAAGTCAGCAAGTAATGCAGGAACAAACTACGCAGAACAATAATTGAAAATGCTCTTGTTTTCTTATTGAGAGAAATTTTCATTACCACAATGCCCATTTTAGTGAAGGCTTTCAATGAAACTACATCTAAAATCATATCAAGTAATTTGATGTGCACATTAGCTCAGTAGTTAGGGAGAACATCAGTGGCTTAATTTGGTTCAAATTAATACAACAGGATTTTCTATTCATTTTTTGTGCAAAAAATGTGAAGCTTTAATTACAAAATTTGGCAGCCCACCACTAATCATAATCGTGGAGGGCTCATAATCACATTATATATCCAAATCATCATCTGGATCCTCATCAGAATCTGGCTTCTCGTCGTCTGAATCACGAAAATATATTATCTCACCCCCACCAGAGCCAGAAACCTCAGTTCTTTGTATATTCTCACTCAAAGCATTCGTCTCTTCATTTTTGTTCTCTGTGAGAGATCTTCGACCATCATAAATTTGTATGGGTTTGCCATTTCCTATAGCAAGCACAACCAAGGTTTTTAGCGTAATTCATCAGTGTCTTTTCGAGGTCAAAGACCAGGAACAATAAGAAAAATAAAAAATAATATTATATCTTTTGTGGTTTTAGCACCTTGGTGCTCAAAAGGAAGCACAACTTTAGCCCTTTCTATCTGTTCCTTTTCCGACAGCTGTAGGTTAAACTGTACCTGTTAAACAGAACCAGCAACTCCGATGAAATAAAGCATATCATAAATAACTATTTTCTTCTCTTTTTTCATGAGCAAATAAAAGCATTCGTGCACTTCTTGCTTGTGTCGATATATGTATTTTTGGTTGAGAAGTTGGGTTGTTCGTGCATGTGATTCCTGTTTCGTTAGTGCGTCAGTAAAGGGGAGAGGGAGAGGGAAGAACGAAATAAGACTGACCTTAGGTATAAGTCCTTGATTGGTTATTCCATCTTCAGATGAAACAGATGTAAACTTCATTCCTGAGTACTCGATATCAAATATTTCAGACTAAAAGCAGAATGGAAGAGGAAATTGTTAAAGCAGTTTATCACTTCACATTCAGTAGAAAGCAGAGAGGGAGAAAGGGGGGATTTACCATCACTCTAACACGTCCATTGCGACGCTTGAATCTGACATTAAGCTTTCCTTTACCAAAATCCCTTTCAGACAGAGAGAGGTTTTCTAAATCCCATCTTTGCCCATTAGCAGATCGATTTAGTGGTTTTATACTGGCAACCATAGATGACATATACTCAAGAACAGATGTCACCCTCACTTCATGAAGATCTGAATGTAGCAACCAGTACGCGGATGAAACTTGATCTGAGAAGAGAAGGATACTCAAATTAAATCTGCAATTACACAAAATAAATGTTAAATACGGCTGCATTTTGGAAGTTTTAATTGTGGTCTCCATAAATCGTGTCCCCTTTGATCCACTATGCGCATGCCAAGAATCTCAACTTACAAAAATAAACAATAAACCAAAACCTTTAAAAAAAAAATGGGTATTTTGACATTAATAGTTGTACAATTTGCTTCGCATACTAGAAAACAGCAGAAAATACTAAAAGGAGAAAAATACAACTTTTGGCCAACGATTAGATGGATTCTTAGACAGAATAAATGTGCATACCATGGCTGCGAAGATTGCTTAAAAGACCTCCAACTCTTGACACAGCTGCATATCTTAACATTTTATCTACCTGGTTAAAATCATGAAGAATCTCCATCAGTTTGAGATCAGCAAGAAAATTAAAGAATTCTTCAAGCAGTAAATTATGAGAAATCTAGGGCTGTTTTTTCTTATTTTCTATAATTTTCAAATAAGAATGATCTCATTAGCCGTGTGATCATCATCATTTGTAAGTCATGCAGAAAATTCCAATAATTGATAAAGATCCACCAAACAACATTTCAGTCTATTGATAGCACACTCAATACCAAAAATATTATCCTTTAATCATTCAAGTTTTCCTTTTTCATTTTTTCTGGTGACACAAAATCCAGGCAGCTTCCATTTTACATGAAATATACCAGGGTCGATTGGCATTGTTGGCACAAAGTGCTCTTTTAAGTTGAAATATCTAAATATATATCTATCTTTATAAGAAGAAAGCAAGTTAAAATAGACATTTTAGCAATGGATAAGAATTCATAATCACACAAATGCACGCACAAATGGGAAAAAAATTGATTCTGCTACATTAAATGCATTAAGCATCAAAGCCCAACTACAGTGAAAAAGTTATACACGATATCGTGTCCCATATTGTTATCTATATCATGTCCCATATGGTGTTCTAAACTTATGCCATGAGGAAAAGGAAACATAGAAGAAGCTAGCACACACGATTCTTCAGCGTATCGGAAATTCACCATTAGGCTCTTAATTTCATTGAACAAAATATAGCATGTATTATGTGTACAATGCATAATCATGCCTTACTTTATCCCATTTTTCTTTACTCGTAAAGCACGGTCCATGGGCACATAAAAGCTTTAGAGAGGAAGCTTACTAGCACTATCGTCAAATCAAAAGGATGCATATTTCAACCCAAAGCTAATTATATTTCAACTTGGGCATATAGCTCAAAATTTCAACTAGATTCTGTATGCTTCTACATTTACTAAGGGCATGTAAAGCTAGCAAGCTTCTCTAGTTGTACGGAGACGTCTAGAAGAATGTCTTTAATGTCATTTCAAGTTACTTCCAAAAAACTACACCATGAGGATTAGAAAACCAAGGAAGCAATCAAATGCACATACAAAACAAAAACAGCATAAAGTTCTTAATCTAATTGTAGGACACTATATCAAGTGTATAACGTGATTTATTGCTTCAGATTCCTGTATTCATAAGATGTGTGGGCATCTTTTTGCATTGATAGGAAGCTTTCTACTACTGCTTTCAGAAAAAAGATTCACATCATAAACTTTCAACAGGGTGTGTTCCGTACACGTGGACTTGAATGTCAAAAGAGTTCTTCCCAGAATCGATATTAGAATCTGTTCATTTTTTCCCATGCATAAGAATGAGTGTGACTACCAATCCAGAGCAAGAAATACCAGCATACTAGTTTGAACATCATTCGAGCTTCATATATTGGCGCACTCCGAAAAGCACAAGATGCTGATACTAATTGATTTTGTTCATTAGAATTTAGACATATTCACAACCATGGGTTTCATTGTTGCAAAATTACCGAGTCTATAGCTACAGAGAAGCGATCTTTGCCTTGTCCAACTAATCCTGTAAACAAAACCACCATCCATAATAAAATAAGGAATAAAACAACTAGTATAAGTTATCCATAAGTACCTAAAAACTCAACTTTTTCTCGCACATTTTACTTAATAAAGTAAACTAACGGCTTCCATATAGAAAATACCTTTCCCCAAATCCAGAATCAGAGAGTACAGTTTGTCCAAATCCCTCACATCCTTACAAAGGTGTCCTATGCCAGAGACTTCATAGGAAATTTCCATCCCATTTCCAAGCTTATCCTTCCAACCAAGAGGATCCGTGTAACAATCTAAAATCTGAATCCTACAAAAGACAATAGAGGCATTGGTATCCAATCCATATAAAAATTAATACAACTGAAAAAAATGGCAATAAGATGATTAATAGTGTATGCATGAACACTATAAGAAAAATTGAACCACAAACATCCCCGATAGGATAGAACACCTTATTGCTAGGTAGCCAAAGAAGCACTAAAAGTTCAATAAATAGAGAACTTCATCCTCGTTAGAGAGAGAGAAGTTGATTCCGATAACATAAACTAAAACCAGGCTTATTTCCTTTGAAAATTGTAGAATCGCAATGAATTTTGTTTCTATTGAAGGCAAAGAAAAATAAAATGATGAAACTAGGAGTTTCTTATTCGACTTAACTTACCATTTAGAAGAGGAAGCAATATCAATTCCTCTTGCCTTCAACAATTGTACATAAAACGATGGGCTCCGAGTAAACGCAACAACTACAATCCCACTGTATCAAGAATTAAAAAAAGAAATGAACATTAGAAGGCCATCTGTTTCAATGGAGGAAGAAATGGAAAAGATTTGTGGTACAACTGACCGGAATTGAGATTTCCCAGCCAAAGTGAAGGACGAGAGCTGGGAGAGCAAATGAGAAAACACATGAAACCCAAAAGGTGAAGCCGCGGTATCTTTGATAGTGAGAGCAGGCGCGAGCTCTCCTTCCAAAGCTCCGTCTCGTAAGGTTCTGCAAATCGATTCCGCCATTACTGGGAACTTGTATTGCTCTGTAACTGTCACAAAACCCTATTTGAGGGATTTAGAGAAGATTCGGAAATATGCAATCAAGTCCTTGGAAATGTTGAAATTTCAAAATTTCTGTCATATAATGTACAAAGGGTTAATTTTTTGGCTTATATATTAATTTGATTCAACCATTCACTTTAGAATTTAGATATCAATTTTAACCATTAATTTGACTTTTAAGCAAAGTACACCTGATATTTCTATTGACCTGAATTCAATCTACAAACCAAATTTATTTATTTTATATGTTCAAGTTGATATTTCCAATCAATATAGTAAATAATCGGTTTTGGAAAAATAAAAAGAAAATAAAGAATCATTTACTGGAATGTAGAAAAAAAAAAGTCTTTAATCTTTGATTTATTCAAAATATATTTCTTTGCTCTCTAATTTATTGATTCTATATGTTTGGCCTCTGTTCTATTACGATTGATCACATTGTATCCCTGGTCATAACCATAATAATATAAGCTTGTAGTTTCATATATTAATAAAAATATCTCAGTGAGTGGACGATTCTAAAAGAGACGAGTCTCGCAACCAGGCCGAGAACATTTTATAATTGAAAACGGATTTTATAGTGAGAAAACAAACAACCTCAAATGCTCTTACTAAAAAGTGACATGAGTCGCCACTGGGCTCAACTCAACCGGGAAATTGTGGTATAGCCAAAACGAGCTACAACTCACTGTACCTTTTAATCAGAGATTCGGTTTCGGACAACTCACATATTTCTTGTCGATTCAAAATATATTTAACAATTTTTATCAAGGCCTTTTATATTTTGATTTTATCATTGTTTTGTTAAGTTAATGCTCACACACGAGATGCAATACTTAAAATATACAGAACAATCAAATTACTACCCTAGGGGATACAATTGTGTAAAAAGGGATTCACGATACAAATCCATCTATATACAAATTCCTAAAAATAGAAAGCTAAACATTCATCTATCCTAATATACATCTACCTGCAAACATAGTTAGTACAAATAAATATATACACGTAGGACTCAAACAGACCCAGAATAGGAATTTCAGATAGCTCAGGACATGAAATGGAGAAAATCAGGAATTCGATAAATTACCCGATTTAACCTGGAAAACATTTTAAAACGTCATTTTGATGGGACTAGAAATTCATTTGAAAATTAATTTGTCTGATTTATTATTTCCACATGCAAAAGTGGGCCGGTTTTCAAGAAATTTGTATTTCTATCGTTAAACTAGTTTACAGAAAATTTAATATTGAAATTAAATAAATACAGAATGTAAATTGATGTCAAAATGATATTAAAAATAAAGAAAAATTAAAAAAAAATAATTCTGAAATTAAAACAACAGTCATACGGGTATAGCAGGAACAGTCGTGCGGATGTAAAAACACTCATACGGCTCTAGTTTTAAGAGAATCAAATAAATCACTAAATCTGAAATAAACAACAACCGTACGGTTGTCAGTGCAACAATCATGCGGCTATTAACAACAGCCGTACGGCTCTGGTTCGATAGAAAACAAAGCAAAATTTTAAATCAATACAATGCACCAAAAATCAACTCAAAAGCTGTAAATGAGTTTAAGGTCTCTCAGAATTACCTTTTAGATGTCTCTCTAGTGTCCAATTTGAAAGAAATCTGATTCTTGAAGTTTGAATTCGGATTTGTGATTAAAATTGAAACTTTAAAACCAAGAGCTTGAAATCTCCAATTCAGCCCCAATTCTTCAATTCCAACCACCCAAATGTGTCTCTGAAAGTTTAGGAAGGGTTTGGAGAATAAATTTTGTGATTGGATTAATAAATTATGGTTTGATTTTGAGTTTTGAAGTTTTGATGATTTTGAGAATTTGGTTTTTTCCTTTTTGTTTAATCTCCCTAATCTTTTTCTCTGTTCTTGTTGTTGTTAGTGTTAATTTTCACTTTTGAGCTGCCTTCAATCCAAATTCCCGTAATGAGAAGGATTAGTAGAAAAGTAGGTGTAATCTCCCATTTCCAACAGTTGTTCGTTTCCATGCAAAGTGCTGGTGATTCATTAACATCCGTGTGATTATCGCGTGACAATCATACGGTTGTTACCACAATAGCCTTACGGCTCTTCAATAGCCGTGCGGCTGTTGTCTTCAGTCAACCTTAATTTTTTTAAATTCTCTTGATTTCAAGTTTCAAATTCATTTCAAATCCGAATTTTCACTTCTCCAATCGACTCCCGAAATGAACCAAAAGAATATATGACATTCGGTACTCTATCAACATTGAGGTTAGGAAAACCCGCCGCTCATAATCTCATATTTTAAAAATTTGTAAAAGCGGATCTAAGGATTTATCCATTTTTAGTCACAAACTTTTTTATTAAAATCCTCAGTAAACAAGGAGAAATTGAGGGGGTGGTATTCAATTGAGACTTTTATAGACTTTTTTAAGTGAATGACTTTTATAGACTTTGATGACTTTTAATTACTTTTATAGAGTTTTTAGAAGTATTGATGACTTTTAAAAAGTTTATTCGATAGACTTTTATAAACTTTTAAAGACTTTTATAGACTTATTAAAATACTAAAATATAATCATTTCCATGTGTTTAATGATAATACACCAAAGCATAAATAACTACAAAAATCTATAAACATAAAATATGAAATAATAACACTAAAATTAAATAGTAATGTTAATTAAAAAAAAATTATAATTTAACTATAAAATTTCTAATCTTCATTATCATTCATATGCTTAACATTTTTCCATATATAAGTAGCAATCATAGCTCTCCATTCATTAGTATTATTTCTATGTTGCTCTTACTTTCTAACAAATGGTTCAAAATATTCTTTTTGGTTAATTGACATTGGTGTAGATAAAAAAGTTTCACTACTTGGTTCAATTGGAAACTCAACTGATTAACACTCTTTTCTTAGAAAATTATGCATTTAAGTGTAAGCAATTTTATAAATATGGAACAACCACATACCTGAGTAATGAAATATCGAATAAAATTTACAGAAATTCACTAAAAGAATACCCCATTCAAAAGAGTAGATTATCGGAGCATAAATTATAAAAGGTAATATATCTAAACAAAGTATAGAACCAGCTCAAACAATAAAAATTATCTCAAAACGCATACTTATTTGAATTCCATCTCAAACCGATAAATTTTACCATAAAAAAATATTTAGGCCAGACTTAAGAGTTAATTTGCTTGCGGTTGATCAATTTCAAGGAGATTCAATAAAGAAAGTAAAGAATGGAGGAAGAGACTAGACAAATACCTTGTTAAAAAATGGCAGACAACTTGGAAAGGACGAGTAGTGGAATAGAGTGGTGGAGGGAGGAGAGCAGCCAATCAGCGATGGAAAGAGGGGACTGAGTGGAGGTTTCCGATAGCGATAGGATAGAGGAGAGAGAGGAGGTGGAGGAAGAGTGAGGAGAGCAGAGAGAGGCAATAAAGGAGAGAGGGTTATGAAAAACCACGATTGAAAGTGAAAATAAAAAGTCTTCCATCAAAATAAAATGTTTTTCATTAATATGTATGACTTTTTTAATTGTGTTTTGAGTTAAAAATTGTAAAAAAGTATATAAAAGTCATTGTCATTAATTGTTAATGACTTTTTTAGTACATGATTATTTTTATAGATTCTATAAAAGTCTTAATTGAATATCTGATGACTTTTAAAGACTCTTAAAAAGTCTTAATTGAATACCTGATGACCTTTAAAGACTCCTAAAAAATCTTAATTGAATACTACTGGATTTTAAAAGTCTATAAAAGTTTTAATTAAATACCGCTATTAGTCATATCATCAATTTTTTTTTCTTCTCCAAGTATTTTTAAATGTTAAGAGGAGTACAAATGGAATTAAAAAAAAAAAAAAAAAAAGACACTGCTAAATGGATAGAAAAGGGTGGATTGAATCCCTTTTTTATTTATCGAAATTACCAATTCAACCTTCATATATAAATGTAACTAATGACCCTATTACCTCTCATTCATTTTCCTTTTTTTGTTTTATCTGTCTCAATTTGTTATTGCTGATTTCCTTTTTTTCTCTTTATTATGGTCTCTATTAATTTCCTTTTTTTTTTTTTTTTCCTTTTGTTAATTTTTTTTTTTCTGTTTATCTTAATGAAAAACTTTTATTACTAAGGGGGTGGTATTCGATTAAGACTTTAATGGACTTTTATAGACTTTAATGAGTTTCAGTGACTTTTAATAGTTTGCAGAGAATTTTTAAAAGTATTGATGACTTTTGAAAAGTTTGTTTTATAAACTTTTATAGACTTTTATAAACTTTTAAAGACTTTTGTAGACTTATTAGAAAATACAAATAATCTCCATGTGTGCAATGATAATGAACCACATAAATGACTACAAAAATCGCCAAACATATAATATGAAATAATAACATAAAAATTGAGTAGTAATGTTAATTAAAAAATTGTAATTTGGCTATAAAATTTCTAATATGCATCATCATTCATATGTTCAACATTATTCCACATGTCAGTAGCAATACTAGCTCTCTATGCATTAGCATCATTTCTTTGTTGCTCTTGTGTTCCAACAGATGGTTTAAAATCTTCTTCTTCATTAATTGAAATTGGTGTAGATGAATTAGTTTCACTATTTTGTTCAATTAGAAACTCATCTGATGACACTCCTTTCTAAGAAAATTATGTAATCCAGCACAAGTCAAGATTACCTCTGTTTGTGTGTCAAACTGAAATGGGGGAGCTGTCTTAAAGATGGTAAAAAGGACGGGTGATTATGGAGGTCGGAGAGGGTAACGAAAAAGTAGGGGTGAGCAAAACACGGTTCGGTTCAAAAACCGAATCAAAAACCAAAGTAGAAGAAAAATAGTATCCAAAGTTCATATGGTTCGGATCAAGCCGAACCGAACCAGTTCGGTTCGGTTATAACCGAATCAACAAAAATTTTAATTTTTGTATTTTTATTATCATTATTTTTTATAAATTACATGTAAAATATTGCTTAAAAAGGATTTATATTACATGTATATTACTAAAGTCTCATAAATATAAACTATATAATAATATAAATATATAATATGCCAAATAAAATTTATTTATATACATATATATATTTTTAAAAAATATTTTTTCCTATTACGGTTTGGTTCGGTTTCTTTTTTTAACAAAAACCAAAAACCAAACTATTATATTTTATAAAACCAAAACAAAAACCAAACCCAATAGAGTTTGGTTCGGTTCGGTTCGGTTTTTGGTTCGCGGTTTGGTTTTGCTCGTCCCTACGAAAAAGGGCGGGTGATTATGGAGGTCGGAAAGGGTGGAGGTCGATCGTTTCCAGAGACAGAAAGGGCGGATGATTATAGATTTCACAATAAATGATAAATAAAAAGTCTTGCGTATAGATGCAAGACTTTTTTCTAAGAATTTTGTGTTATATTTTGTAAAAAAAGTCTATAAAAGTCATTCTCATCAATTGTCAATGACTTTTTGAATACAGGATGACTTTTAAAGACTCCTAAAAAGTCATAATTGAATACCTGATGGCTTTTAAAAACTCTTAAAAAGTCATAATTGAATACCGGATGACTTTTAAAGACTCCTAAAAAGTCTTAATTGAATACCTCCGGATCTTAAAAGTATGTAAAAGTCATTAAAAGTCTTAATCCAATACACTCCTGTAAAATTTTTCAATTATATAGGATGAAAGTATTATGTACGTTAATATTTTTATAGTAAACTAATAAAGATACGTTTTCGTATGACATTCAAATATATATGTACATAAGAAAGATAAGTTATAAAAGAAAAAAAAAAATTATCAGGTTTCGAATTTAAATGTTGCATAAATAAATGAAGGAAATGTCATGGTATTTTAATATTGCAACTGTTATGATTAAGATATAATTTTATTTGAAATATTTTTTTCTAATTTTTATTTTGTGATTAAGTATTTTTAATTATTAAAAAATTTGACATCTACATTTATCTTATAAATTTTTATATTATACAAATTAAAATACTAAATTTAAAATGTCATGAAATTTTTCTGGAGTTTTTTCTTTTATATATATATATATATATTAACACGCTAAAAAAATGACGCAACTTAAATAGGCAAAAAAATGCTAATAGTAATATTATTAGTCTAAAACGATTTAACTATTCAATCGTTTTCATTTATATTCTTTCATTTTTTTTATTATTTCAATTTAGATGTTGCAATGGATAACGGTCATTAAAGTTAGATTCGTAAAGTTGTTCAATTGATATTTTGACAAATAGAACTCGTAGCTGGTCAGTGTGCCACCATCAATTATTTTAATTTTTTCTTCAAAAATAGATTCATATTTACTATTTTATTTTACTTTCTATATTTTTTTTGCATTGTTGACACTCAACTCATTAATATTTAATTAATTAATAGTGTAGAACCGTACCGCACAGAGATACATTAAATTCCAACACTTTTATAGTTATTATACTCCATTTTTCTCTTTCATTTGCATTTGTAAACATTTTCTTCCCCTTTTCATTTTCCACATACAATCTTAAGTACTAAATTTTGTTTAATGTTTTTAGTTGTATATTTATATTATCATTTCTTACAGTTTAGCAATTCTTCATTAAATTATCATTTTACACAAACTTTGACATTTAAATTTATTTTAGAATTTTTATATTATATAAACAATATATAATTAAAACTAGGGATAATTATGCAAAAAAAAAATCCTGTAATTACAATCGTTTGTGAAAAAATCCTAGAGATTTTACTTTTTGTAAAAAAATTCCTGGCTTTTGGACCATTAAAAAAAAGATGAATTTCAAATAACACTGTTGGAATGTTCTCCCTTAGCACAAACAAATTGTCTACAAGCAAAGTCTGAATCTGTTCTCCTATTCTGAATTTGACCCTAACTCTACAACCACTGACCTAGACACCACGCTAACTAATCTTGGTCTAGTTCTTCATCTTGGTTGAGGATCTACGTTACTGACTCTCTCTAGTCTTCCTTTAGGAGGGCGATTCCAAACTACAAATAGTCATGAGCTCACGTTAGCATTATGGATGAATGATTGACAGTCCTTTGACCTAAAGTGGTATGCGTGCATGCATATATGGATGACATGATATGGTCGATGTGTGATATGCGTATGACATAAATGTTTATGCGGGATAGGCGAGGATTGGATACTTGAAGAGCATACGGGCAAGGGTTCGGTGCTCGGGGAGTATCGAAAAAGGTTAACTAGATTCTGCCAATCACAGTCATATGAGTTTGCATACGAACAAAGGTTCGGCATCCTGAGGGCGATACTAGAAGGTGCTGATTTCGATTTTGATGATCACAAGTTAACATTTAATAAAATGAGTTTCTTAAATCAACACTTAGCTTTAAGTATTTTATAGAGTGAGAATTTCACTTTATATAATAAAGACAAAAAGATCTTATGCTTATAAGTTATATAATTCTCTTCGTGACTTCAAAAATCTTTTATAAGCTAAATAAGTGGTAGAGGGCATTTTAATCCAAAAATTAAAATTTTTCTTAAATATGATTATAGTTTTTTTACTTTCTCTTTCCTCTTTTTTCATTTTCCCATCTTTCATGGTCTTCTCATCTCCTTGTTTCATATTCAATTCTTCATTTGCTACCCAACTCTAACCTATCACTGTCACAGTTGTCGTCAGTGCCGTAGTCGTCGCCACCGCCGCTCCTATCAGTGCGGTTACAAATATATATTTTTTAGCAAGATATATATTTGTATTTTTTTTTAATGTTTGGTATAAAAAAATCAATGAAAAACAAAATTCTAGTCAATGGTAAATTAAATTAAATATATTCAGATTTGTATTAATTAAATTACCTTTATAAATAATTTGTTCAGATTTGTATTACATAACTAATTAATACATTTTCTCAGTTAAAACGAATTGATCTTAACGTGAATATATTATAGCTAAAGGAGTAAAAACATAATGCAATGTGATTTGGATTTGGGGAATAATTACTGCAAGCCAAGATTGCAATTAGGAAAAACAACAATAATTAATTGATTATGGAGACATCGGGAATAGATAAAGGAAACTTATTAATGTAGATTTTTTCGAAAACCGTTGATTTGATTAAGTTATACTGTATTTCAATTAAGGGCATTTAAGGTAGGGATTTTTTTTTTTTTTTTTTTTTTGTTCCTTTTCTATCTGGATAGATTCTATCCAAATATTCTTTCAAAAAATAAATAAATAAATAAGTGTTAGAGTTTTGTGGTAAATGGTTATTGCGTATGCAAATTTGGATGATTTTATTGAAAAGGGTATGTATTTATTGAGGTCTGTGGCATAAATTTTTTGTTTAATTTTTGGGAAGTATAAATTCAGGATTTTCATGTAAATCTAAAAGGAATAGGATGATTCAAAATTGATAGATTTGTAATGATTCTTAAGCTATGAAATTAATAAAAGTTGATGGGGGAAACTGATTGTAGAGATTCGCTAAACCAACTGATTGTATTACCGAATAATACCATTGAAGTTGCAGAATTTAATTGCAAAATCACTGAAAGAGAAGATATTCGGTTTCTAAAATGTTTAGGTGATTTTCAGTCAACTTGTTCCCTTTATCATACTCTTTCTTTCTTATCTTCCTTCTCAATTCTCATCCATCTTTTCTTTTTTTTTTATTATTATTGTTATTAATTAACTTCCTTAATTATTGATCTTATAATTTTAATATTTATAAACTTATTTATTTAAAGTATTTTACTTATTTTTTTATATTATATTCTTACTTATTATCATTATTTTTAAGATTTTCAATCAAAATACTATTATTAGTTTTCATTTCTGAATTAATCAAATATAATTAAATATATACATTTCATAATTTTACATTTTCAATTCTTTTATTTAAACCAGATGCCCCTTTACTTGAATTGAATGAACCAAGTCAAAGAAGTCCTACTCAAGTTAAACCCAACCACTTTAATTGTCAGTTTTATAACTTCATACATCACTTCAAATTAATAAATGAAAATAAGGTGTTTGTTAGTTATTTAATAATTAACACAATTTAAAAATTTCAGTCCACTCAAATCATTTCATTAATCAACATACTTTATTTAAAAATTTAAGTTAAATATCATGGATAATAATTGTTTGCATTATAATTTATTTTTCAAAAGTGGATCGGTAAACTGGTCATTTACATATGGTTATTGGAGTACCGTATTTTTGTTCTTGTTTTCTTTATATGTTTTCTTTGTTTTAGTTTTCGGTATTTTTTTAGTTAGTGGAAAAGTGAAAAAAACAATCTATATATACTAAACATGTTACTATTGAGCTGATGTGACTATTCTTCCTTAATTGTAGCGTTTTATTTATTAATTATTTATTATTTTCAGTAAAAAAAATTTCTATACTTATTTGCAATTATTTTTTTCCCAATTACTAATTAAGCAGTTTGTTCATAGTCTATTTCTCCTATCATCGATATTCACTCAATTCAAAAATCGTCAATATTCACTCAATTTGAAATTCGAACTACCCTTTGATTGAGAAATTAACTATTCATTCTATCTCACGATTCATCTGTCTACAGGTTTCATTTCATCTCTTTACGGATTGCATCCCATTTATATTTAGGGCTTTTCTTAGCCTTCCATTTGTTTTTGTTCTTGCATCCGTAGAAATTCATTTTCTTTTATTAATCGACAATTTACTTAAATGGATTTCTTTTAATCTTTCTCTTACATAAAATTTTAGAAATTATAACTTTGATTTCAATAATCTTAGTTTTGATTTCAGCAATTTGGAACTCATATTAAGTAGCACTAAAAGAGATTAGTGTCGCGGTTTTCTCTGTATTTGGATTCAAGTATTTATTTTTCGTTACAGGTTTCTCGCCCAAATCTTGACAGCAGCAACAACGACCTAGTATGGTTAATTAGTTTCTGATTTTTCAAAGTTTATTTCCTTATTTCTTCTTCATGTTTCTCATGGCTTTTCATTTTTTATAAGTGTATTTTACATGCTTATATTGCCTTAGTTTATGAGCTTTAATTGAATTATTTTACTTCATTTAAGGCATAATTTACTTCCTTTGTGCTATTTTCTATGTTAGCACCTTAAGAGGAAAAAAGAGCTTAAGGTGCATGAAAAAAAGGGCAAACTTGATTGGGATCAGTCCATGAGCAATCCTAAGGCATGAGTGGGTGCTAATTTTGAAGATTTGGAGCTAAAATTATGATTTGGGCTAGCTTTATTGGTGGGCCTAAAAGGAGTTACGGGTTTGACTTAAAAGAAGGAGTCAAAGACTTTTCATTACAGTTTTTTTCTTTTTTTTTTTTTTTTTTGTACCTTTCCTATTCCTAATAGGATTGTTTTAACTTGTTTTCCTTTTTTTTTTTTTTAGTTTGAGAGGAAAAAGGAGGAGAGTCTTGGTTTTTACATTTTTGGTACATAGATAGTTCTTACTTTTCTCTTCCTATTGGCTTGGGGAACATTCTTGGAGACATGAACTTGAGGAAGCCGTGATTGAGAGGCTAGGGTTTGGAGCACATTTCTTCCAATCTACATCAATGATTCGTAAAATTCTCCATCAATCATCTGGACTTTCTAGTTTCTTCTAAACTTCCTCTTTATTATGTTTTCTTTAATTTTCTTGGTTGTAGTTAGTTTTTCATATTAGTTTTTCATAAACTAATTTCACTATAGCTAAGGCTATGGTGGATCTCAGCATTTATTCTATGTAATTACTTTTTAGTTTAATGCAATTTAACTCATATTATTTTCCATTGATTGTGTTGTGTATGCTTAATGCCTTGAATGCGTGACCAACAGTTTCAATATTTATAGTTAATTTATAATTGACCAAAGGACTAAATTAACAGAATCACATAACACAACGACTGTATGACTATTGCTTTTGTGGCTCACTAGTCTGTGCTAGGTTTTCATGAACTTAATGCTTTCTTGCTTAATTGCTTAGAATTGAGAGGTTTGTGCTTAGGTTAAGAATTAGAATCGATAGCCCTAACCAGTATTAACTAATTATGGAAATCGCCATCTTTGGAATTTAATCAAGTTAGTTGTATGACTTAAAAAATTACTAGAATGTATGTTAGGTGAAACCAGATGCCTTAGTTAGTCTTCCCATTAGTTTTCTTATCTCAATCTTATTTTATTCATAGCTTGAATTATCTTATTTAATTTATTCTTAGCAGTAGATTTATTTTATAACCCAAATTCAGAGATAAAATAATTTCCACCTAGATTAATAGACACCCAATTGCATTTATATTTGCATGTTTACTCCTCGAGGGATCAACACTTTACTTATCTTATATTACTTGAGTGACAGAGTGCACTTGCTATAGAGTGTGTGTATTTTATACGCATCAATTTTCGTTTTAATTTCGTCTCAATTATGGTGCCTTGGATTCTCAGGAAGGTATACCTATACTCCATTATCATTCATCTTTCCTCTGTTTGCTACTTTTTGGTTGATTTCATATTCTGTATATACTCCATTATCATTCATCTTTCCTCTGTTTGCTACTTTTTGGTTGATTTCATATTTTGTTTCCTCTGTGTGTTATAACGTTTTTGGTTTTGTATTACAAAGCTTCTGAGGGTAAATAATGTAAGTGGTTAATGTGAAGACCTGATGTATTTTATCAGAAAATCTGAAATTTATTTTGATAACTATCAGATAATCTGAAAATTGTTGATGGCACCATTTGTGTATATTACTCACCCTTTAAAATCTCTTTGAATTCTATAATTTTCAGTTTGATTTTCTTAAATTAATATTGCTCACTCTATAAAATCTCTTTCACTTCTATAACTTTCAATTTGATTTCCTAAAATTAATATTGATGCTATTGGTAATTCCATATTACATCTAGGAGCCTATAAGAAGTGTACATGCATATCCTGCATGGAGTCCCAAACAAATTAAACTTGCAATCACCCAAGCTATGTAAGTATTATCGGTATTTAGTTAATCTTTCACTAATTTGTTGATTTATTAATAATGTCCTCTTAATTTAGGTTTCATGGGACGTATTTTTTCTTCCTAATTGCTGGTGAGATGTCTCATACTTCTTTGTTGTCTATGCCACCATTGAGAACTAATACATCCTTAGATTATTCAATTTCCCATTTTTCTATTATTTATTGTAGTTATTAGTTGTGGTCTCCTCTTATATAATTGAAATTTTAAGAAGCTAGTGACTTTAACTTTTAATTTATCTTGGCTACGACACTTTTTTCCCTTTCTGATCTACCACAGGTGATCATTAAATATGCATAATCCTCACGTGTTTCATATATCTATAGCATAGTATCCATTCTCAAATCTGGGAATGTGGTTAGTAACTTTACTTACAATTTACAGACTCAAACGTTAATAATCCTTTCCTAATTTTTAATGATTCCGTGTTTATTCTCTCCTACATGTATTACTCTGTAATGACCTTTTATCCTTCCCAAGTTGCCATTTCATATCTATCTGTTAGTATTCAATCATAATATACAAAAAGGGACAGAAACATTTGAACTTAATTATAGTTGTGTAAATTAATAGCGGTGACATATTATCATGATTGTATCTTTTTTCCTGCTGTATTTTTCTTTCGTCATCCTATGCACTAACAATTTTAAGTATTGTATATATTTATTGGTGTATAGTTTTTAGGAAGAATGTGATACGTGGATAAATTGTACTTAATAAGGTTGTTGAAACTTTCTCTCTGATCAATTGAAACTTTCCTAATTTTAGTCAGGTGTCCTGCATCAATGTGTTGTAACATAACTAATACATTAATATTGATCAACATTTAAGTTCCAATCAGTCCAACATGTATTTTTCTTGCATTTCTTTCACATTGATTTGTGATAAATTTTGGGTTCTGATTGGTCTTTTCTTTGTTGCTTTTCCGAATTATACAATTTTTCAGTTCCTTTGGTGATGATGCCTTTCTCAGCCTCTTATCCACCTTCTCACTGCTCTTTATGTTTTGCTGTGATATTTTATTTGTAGTTACAAATGTAAGGTAAGTTGGAATTTCCTTTTACTCTTGGATATTTGGCATTGTTTTCTTGCTTTCTTTATTCTATTTCTATTACTCATTTGAAGATCAACAAACTTGATTAACACAATGGGGCCTTTTCCTTGGTCATATTCTATACATTATTTTTGTGCTATATTTTTCGAATTTGTATACGATCAGAGAGTAGGATGATGATATCTTAAAGGAGTTGAAAGATTGCAGAAACTTAAATAGTATTCTTTCAAATTAGCTTGGTTCTTATTGCAATGTTTTTCCTTGAATCATAGCATTACTTTCTCTATCACCTCTTTGGGCTTCTGCATAGATTAGCCATGGTCCTTTTTCCTTCTCAAATTTTCTCTTTTATCAACTAAAACTGAGTTCTAAATATGTGCACAACACCGAAGAGCTTTTGGTGCAAGAAATTTTTTTATTCCTTGATATCTATATATCTATACCTATGTCTATATATATAAACTAAAATAGTAACATTAGAGCTGAAATGTCAATCTATCCCTTTTTTTAATTATTAGTTTTTGTTTTGTACTTTCTCCTTTTATGGACAAGAATCACTCTTTTAATGTGCTGCTCTTTTTAATTCTTGCAGGAGCTTTTAATTGCTTCTTGAGTATTCTTCATATTTGATTAAAAACCTAGCTTTTTGCTATGAGAAGAACCAACTTTAAAGTGCATTCTTCTTTTGCTTTTTTTTTTTTATTTTTGTTGCCATTATATATATATATATATATATATATATATATATATATATATATATATATATATATATATATATATATATATTCTGCAGCCAATTCTTTTAGTTATCTCTTAAAATTTTATGGCTAAAGCTTTTTTATGGAATAAATTTGGGAAACATATAAATGGTTCTATTTGTTAATAATATATGTGTGATCGGACACATTTTTCAATGCGTTCGGACTCTCTCGGAAGGGAGCCTTGAGATCGGGCAACCCTCCCTCACGTGAGGTTTTAGAATGGAAATTCGGTTTTGGAAAAATTAAATTAATTCATGAAAGAACAGAGACCTAAGTCTCGATAGAGTGTGTAGGAGTCGCCACCCTGCTCAGCTCAACCGGAAAATTGTAGTGTAGCTGAACCGGATGAAGGCCGCTATACCTTCCAAAGATCTAGGTCCGGACAAGTCCCCTATTTCATGTCTAATCAAAATAAAATTTGACCAATATTCATAGATGGTATTTTAAATTTCTAAAGCTCATTTTTATTAAATTAAAGCACACAGCGTACACACAAATCAAAATAAAGCAATAAATAAATAAATTATTGCACCTCAATTGAATAACAATAAAAACTCTCGACCTCACCTTACAAGCGCCTAAAATACACGATTTATCTAAAAATTACAATCGCCTAAAATACACGATTTAAACTATTAATTACATTAAAAATGAAAATAAAAAGAAATTAAAAGCTGCAAAACAGACGGTTAGCACAATTTATAGCACGCCATAAATAGGACTCAAATTGGACAGAATTGGGAAATTAGAGATCGAGAGCATGCATTTAGGGGGTAATCGGGTCGGTTCAGCTAGCCGGTCCGATTAGACCTGGAAAACAATTTTAAAACGTCCCTGTAATTTGTTATGTGAGAAAATCATTTTGAAAACATTTTCTTTTTCTGGTTTACTTTAATTTAGCATGTGAGGTTGGTTGGTTTTCAGAAGCTTCGGGTCTCCGTCGTTACGTTGTTCTAAATGCGATAACATTAAATATTAAATCTAAGGTCGTGAATGCACATAACAAAATTCATTTTTGATGATTTTCTGATTTTTCTGAATTTTTAGGATTTTTGGAAATTTTTAAGGATTATTCTGCAAATTCTGCCCCTAGACGAGGATTACAGTCGTGTAGTTGTAATTACAACCGTGCGGTTGTAACTACAATCGTACGACTGTAATTACAGTCGTGCGACTGTAGATCATTCAAGTACATAAAATCGCCAAAATTCGTTCAAATAAAACTAAAGGCCGCGGGAAATCAAGAACAATCGTACGACCATATAGACGGTCGTGCGACTGTTCTTCTCCATAAGAACAGTCGTATGACTATTCTTGATTTTCAGAAACAGCAAGTCCAAAAAATAAGTTTTATGCACAAAATCACATCAAATCACCTATAAAAAGCAACAAAATGGAGGTTTGAGGTATGGTTACCTTTGTGGCGCTGATCCACCGTAGGTTTGACCGCTGGAAACACCTCAATCGACTCCAAATTACTTCTTTTTCCTTGTATGCAAAGGTTTCAAATGTTGTCCAAAATTCTCCAAAATGTCACAGATTTTAACGAATTTAAAGTCTGAAATAGATTGAGTTTGAAGTGTCAAGTTGTTAACCTATGATTTCTATCCGGTTTTAAACTTATCACACTAGAATCAAAAGAAAAACAGGAGAAAAAGATGGCTCGGTGTTGAATTCACTTTTTCTCTCCCTTTTCTCCCTTTTCTCTACCAATTTCTCTCTCTAAATTCAGCCAAATTCCAAGAGTCCAAAAGTCCTTCACTCTTAACCTTTTTCTCCTTTTATTTCTGGTCTTTCTTGCTGGAGAAAACGAGCATTAATTGCTCTCAAATCAACCTATTCTTTTATATTTTTCAGGTATGGGCTGTTGTACCTGCTCTGCATTTACAGTCGTATGACTGTAATTTTTCAATTACAGTCGCACGACTGTAAGTCGTGTGGTGAAATTTTTTTTTAAGTATGAAAAATTCTAGCGCTTACAATATGTCTATATGCGCAAATATGTGTATGGCCTCAACACTGATACACGTTGGGTTTGCTTGGGGGTTTTGTGACCCATGAAAATGGTTGTTATCAGCATAGATGTGTTGATAAAACTCTTGAGGTATGATTTGACTTAGATTGTCTTAAAATCAAGATATGATATGTACAAATAAATTTTAATTATGCAGGTTGTAGGTTGAAGGTTATATTTTAATTCTTATGTTTGTCGATTATATAAAAATGGTGTCATACAAGGTTTTGGGAGTCGAGCAATTCATCAACTAGAGGTAAGCATGAACAATAAATTATGGCAAGAGAGTGTATTTACACTATTTAAGTGATACAGTTGTATTTAGCTAGTAGCATAAAGTTCTCTAATATTGTAATTCTGAAATTTAGCAAGGGTGTGCATATGGAATAGTTTAATTCATATAGTTGTTTGTACTAATTGACATACTTTTGCTCTTGAACTTGAACCCTTTCACGTCACAAAACGAAATGGTCCACTAATTGCAATGCAGTTCTTCATGCAAGTTGGCTCCTTCTATAATCAAGAAAGCCATTTTATCATTGGAATTTTATCACCACCAACTTAAACTCAATGGACTAAAATTCAAGTGAAGTTGTCAAGTTGAATTTGTAGACCATTCTGTTCAAATTTGTTCTTGGCCAAACCTGAAGGTCAAACTAAAGGTGGATGGGAGGTTGAAAAAACTAAATCATTGGAAATCACTGGTTAGAGAAAACAAGGCAGAGCAAAGAATGGAAAAAAAACCCAATGGACAGAAGTAAAAAAAAACAAAAAACAAAAGGGATATTTGATTTCAGCCTCTGTTTTGTAGTCACGGCTACATCCCAGCTAGACTTACTGTAGATTTGGAAGATTCTATAAGAATGATTAAAATTGATGCCTTTTTGAGTGTTGAAGCAATGAAATATTATCATTGAAAGCTTTAGCTTTATGAGTAAATAGAAAAATTCATTTTAGTATATAAAATTTGTAGGATTGTAAAACTCTTCAAGAATTAATCCGCGTATTTATTGATTGAGAAGCTTTCAGTTTATGTATGTACTCTGATTTTTTATTATGAAGTGAAAGAATTCAATAATATAATTTGGCCAAGAAGATTTTCTTTATTATTTTATAATTAATTATGTACAATATGATATTTGTATTAATGTTAGATTTTGTAGTAATATGGTAATTTTGTATTAATTAATGTCAAAACAAACAAATCAACATGGAATTTGGAAGTTCTGGAAATTATTATTATTATTTTTTTGTATGGTTTTATTTTCTCTAATGATACTTTTTATAATTAAAAATATAAAAGGCATCCATGCGCAGCACTAGCCGTGAACTAGTAGAATTTGAAAAATGCAGTAGCGACAATATCGACAATTAACCGCGTTCAATACACATTTTCCTTCTTTCTAAATTTTACACAATGTTTTTTTTTTCTAAATTCTACACAATTGTTTGATTATAAATCTAAGGGCATTTATTGTGTCACTCCTATTCACACATTTCGAATTAAGAAGTGGAAACAATGATATTTTTAAATTTTAAATATGCAGAATAACAAAGTTTGGAAATTTGACAAATATATTGGATTATATATTAGTGACTATTTGTCAACTTTGGGCCAAATTATATTATGGAAAGGAAGCGTATTTAATTAAATGATTAGTATCATTTTATGGTACGTAATGTGAGCTTTCCAACGGTATATAATTTACCCAAAACGGACAAGTAGTGAATGAGAAATTGTTGCTCAAAGTTAGCCTAATGGAATGGAATATTTGAAGAAAAATTTGGCTTATGTTAACTTATCCCGGCTCTCTCTTGCCCGCACAGGGGGGGAGTGCAAATCCTAGCCCCGAGCCTTGAAAGGCCCAATGCGCACCCGTACGACGTGGGCGTCGCGAATGCCGGACCAAAATGGGCTTATTCGAATTCTGTGTCAGTTTTATTTTTGAATAAAAATATAACTGCAAAATTAATTCTCAATTTAATGTCACTTAATTCCATTCTTTTAAATCCTCCTTCTGCCTATTTTTCTTTTGTTCTATCCATTGAAATTCGAAATTCCTCTCCTTCTCTGCATTCTGTTTCCTTCAAGAAAGCCTTTTTTTTCGGTGATAGCCCACTACGCACAGTTTAGTTCGCCTTTGTGAATCGTTGTATCCTGGGAGACAAATCGCCACTACGGGTTAGATAATTGTCTTAAGGAAACTGTCTATACAGGCCTCGGCTCTACTGCTTCCTTCCTTCTGTTAAGGTTGAAAAGTATTTTAGCTCTGTCGTTTGTTATTCGGTTTATTTCAATTGTGTATTCTATAATCTGCAATTTACTCAAATTAATTGTATTTCAATTTCATGCAACTAACATTCTTAAGACAATTATTCGTAGTACTTGGTTAAGTTTTGCAGGATTACCTTGACATTCTGGATATTTATACCTTGACATTTGGAGAATTTTTAAGACCTTTTACTGGATTATTTTGGACTGTTTGGACATTTGTTGTTCTAAATTAACAGTTTTTTTTTTATTCATTTTCTGTGTTTAATTTGTTGATTTTGGAATTTCGCTTACTTTGTTTGTTTGAAATGTCAGATTGAAAAATGGCTGATATTGTCCCACCTATTGGAGGCAATGGTTCTGAAACTGGCCAAGGCCAGAATAACCAACATGGACAAAATGGTCCTACTGGTTCTAGGTTTGTTATGCCTAACGGTCCTGTAGCTGGTTCGGATTCATACCCAGTAACAGTGCTTGAAAGGCCGGAAAAATTCAACGGAATGAATTTTAAGATGTGGCAGCAGAAAATGCTTTTCAACTTGACTAGCATGCAATATCATAGGCTGCTGAAAGAAGATTCTCCTGTTGTTCCCGAGGGTGCGGTGGATCCTTCTATTCAATTCGCTGTTGATGCTTGGAATCACTTGGATTTCCTTTGTAGAAACCACATTCTGAATGGATTGGTTCCTGATTTGTATGAGGTTTACACTGTTAAATGAACTGCAAAGGAATTATGGGACTCCTTGGATAGGAAGTACAGAGCTGAGGATGCGGGTGCTAAGAAATACTCAGTAGGCCAATTCCTTAGTTACAAAATGGTTGATTCCAAATCTGTTGTGAGTCAAGTGCAAGAAATCCAGCTTTTGATCCATGGGATGCAAGCTGAAAGGATGGAGACTAGTGAAACCTTCCAAGTGGCTACAATCATTGAGAAATTGCCACCTAGTTGGATTGATTTCAAAAACTATCTCAAGCATAAAAGGAAAGAGATGTCTGTTGAGGATCTAATTGTTCAGCTTCGTACTGAAGAAGACAATAGAAGATCAGAGAGGAAATCTTCTGTTACTACTAATCAAGCTGTGGCTAGAGCCAATGTAGTGGAGGTCAAGAAAGACCCTAAGAAAGGTAAACAGCTTGCTGGATTTAAGTCCAAATTGGGACCTAAAGGGGGCATTTCCAAGAAACCAAAGTTTAATGGGAAATGCTTCAATTGCAACAAAATGAGACACAAGTCCTCTGATTGTAGGCTGCCAAAAAGGGTCAACAAAATGGAGGCAAATGCTGCGGAAGAAATTGCTAGAGATGTGTCTGACATCAATTTATGTGTAGTGATTTCTGAAGTCAACCTGGTTGACTCAAATCCACGAGAATGGTGGCTTGATACTGGTGCTACATGCCACATTTGCTGTGACAAAGGGTCTTTTGCTGGATTGACTCTTACAAAGAAAGGAGAGAATCTCTACATAGGCAATTCTGCTACTTCAAAGATCAAGGGACATGGAACTGTGATTCTGAAAATGACTTCTGGGAAAGAAGTGAAGTTGCAAAATGTCTTGTATTTTCCTAAAATGAGGAAGAATCTGGTTTCTGGGAGCCTCTTGAGCTCACATGGCTTCAAGATGGTTTTTGAGTCTAAGAAATTTATTTTGTCTAAAGGGGGTATGTATGTGGGCAAGGGATATGAATGTAATGGGATGTTCAAATTTAATTGTATCTCATGTAAATCAAATTCAATTGAAATGAATAAGAATAACATTTCTTCTGCTTATATTATTGAGTCTTCTAATTTATGGCATAGTAGACTTGGACATGTTAATTTTGATACGTTGCGACGTTTAATTAACTTGAATCATATCCCCATCTTTCAAATTGATAAAAACCATAAATGTGAAATTTGTGTAGAGACAAAATTGACAAGATCCTCATTTCATTATGTTGAAAGAAATTTAGAACCACTTGATCTTATACACAAAGATATTTGTGACTTGAAGTTTGTTCAATCAAGGGGAGGAAATAAATATTTTATTACCTTCATAGATGATAGCACAAAATATTGTTATGTGTATTTGCTTAAAAGCAAAGATGAGGCTTTAAAGAAATTTGTTCTTTATAAGCAAGAAGTAGAAAACCAACTTAATAAAAAGATTAAGGTGGTAAGAAGTGATCGTGGTTGTGAGCGGACGACGCGTTTTCGACGGGACGCGGGACTCCCTTTCGGAAGGGGCGCCTCGATTTCGGGCGGGGCCCTCCCTCGCGTGGGGTTTTTTTGAATTGGAAATTCGTTTTTTGGAAAGTTAATTGTTTCGTAAAAGAATCGAGACCTAAATCTCTATAAAAAGTATAGGAGTCGCCACCCGGCTCAGCTCAACCGGGAAATTACAGTGTAGCTGAACCGAGGCGGGAACTGCCACACTTTTCAGAGATTCGGGTCCAGACAAGTCCTTTATTTCGTGTCTAATTTAAATATTATTGCCAATGTTCTATTTACGACACTTTAAATTGCTAAAGGTTGATTTTTATTAAATATTACATGCGGCGTACATGCAAGATAATAATACAAAATATACAGTAAAGAAAATAAATATTTAAGAGCTTACAACCCAATCGAAAGGAAATAAAACTCTCGCCTCACTGATACAACCGCCTATATACACGAGAATCTAAAAAATTACAATCGCCTAAATACACGATTTAATTCTATTAAATACAAATAAGAAGAAAATTAAAATAAAAATAAAAGCTGCAAAACAGAGTTAGCACAATTTATACGGCACGCCATAAATAGGACTCAAGTAGACAGAACTGGGAAATTAGAATTCGGGGTCATGCAATTGGGGGTAACCGGGTCGGCCCGGTTGGCCGGCCCGGTTAGACCTGGAAAACCATTTTGAAACGTCCCTGTATTTTTGGTTTTGTGGGAAAATCGTTTTTGAAAACATTTTTCCGGTTTATTACAATTAAGCATGCAAAGTGGGTCGGCTTTCAGGAGAACCGGGTCTCCGTCGTGGAATTGTTCTAAATGCAATATTACTGAAAAATAAATCTAAGGTCGTGATGCACACAATAAAATTCATTTTGATGATTTTTGGGGTTTTCTAATTTTTCTGATTTTCTGAAATTTTCTAATTTTTATGAAATTTTTTGGATTTTTATGATTTTCTTTGGGTTTTAGGGATTTTTAGGGATTTCTGCTTCTGGCCGAGGACTACAGTCGTGCGACTGTAGTCTTGGCTTAGGCAGAAATTGCTAAAAAAACCCTAAAAACAAAACCCTGAAACTGAGAAAGTAAGCACAGTCGTACGACTGTAGAGGATTTGGCACGACTGTAATTACAGTCGCGCCCCTGTTCTTGTTTCAAGAACAGTCGTACGACTGTTCTTACTTTTCCAGAAATAAAAATGCGAAAACTTGAAGAAAAAGGCACCAAACACAAACAAATCACCCAGAAAGCTGGAAAATGAGTTGAGTTAAAGATTGTTTACCTTCTTGGTGACGATCCACAGTTGGAATGACCCCTGGCTACGCACCAATCCACGTGAATTTGCTCTTTTTTCCTTAAGGAGTCAAGGTTGCAAAAGTGTCCAAATGACTCCCAAAAAGTCACGGATTTGCGTTTGTTTTTGGTCCGAAATGATTTAGTTTGTTAGTGTGAGTGTTAACCTAGGATTTCTAATTCGTTTTAGTGATTAAAAACAAGAAATCAAGGAGAAAATGTGAGAAGAAAGTAAGGTATTTTACTTCTCTCTCTTCTTTCTTTTTCTCCCTCTTTCTCTCTCTAAAATTCTGATTGCTTGCCAAAAAGTCCTGCAAAATCTGATTTTCTTTCCTTTTATATCTCACTAACCTGGAAATCTTGAGCATTAAATGCTCAAGATTTCCCCTCCTCTTTAAGTCAAAGAGGTATGGGCATGAACCTGCTCCCCGAAAGTACAGTCTTACGACTGTACTTACACTACAGTCGTACGACTGTAGCAAATTCCCACGACTGTATTTTACAGTCGTGGGTCAACGGTCAACGGCACTCTTCTTTTTTTTTTTTTTTAAAGAAAATTTCGTGTTCATAGGCTGCCCCTCGTGTAGCTGAAATCCGATTTCCGAAACGGATTTAGGTACACGACAAAGAACACGAAATCACGTGGATACGCAAGGGTAGTTTTTGCAGGTGACTTTGGTAGTCAGGTGGTCCATATGCCTTTTGCATGAGGATGACACCGAGAGTACAAATGACTTTTGGAGTCGGGCGGTTCCCTACGATGGCTTCCGCGCAAGGATGACGCCGAGATGGAATGACTTCTGGAGTCAAAAGGCTGTGTATGGTCCGTCACACCGAGCCTAAAAATGCATGAGATGCATGTTTGATGAACGTATTTATTCCTTGATCGATAATTTTGAAACAAAAATTTTTGCCCCTTCGATCAAGAATAAATACAGGAATGCGTGTCATGGTTACCTTTTATAGTCGTGCGGGACTAGATTTACAAATACAAGATGTGATAGTCGTGTGCGACTGGCGCACTCAACAGACTGACACGGGATTTTTGGTTCCCTTTTAAAGTCGTGGGTGACTATAATTTCTGTGTGAATGCATGACGATCGCGTGCGGCTAGGCGCATCCGACAGACTGAAATTGGATTTGGGTTCCCTTTTAAAGTCGTGGGGGGACTATGATTTTTTGTGTGAATGCAACGGCCCGGAGTGGCTTGGCACGTGGGGCGCGTTGAAAATGTAATTGGTGTGATTATACTTACAGTGAATTTTTCATGTTTTTCTCGGATTTCGTGCCCCTTGGGTGAGGCAGACCGTCACTGAAATAAATTAGTCATCGCTGGATTGGTCCTGTAAAATTACCGAAATACCCCTGTGGGGAATAATTACACATCAGATAGTGAAAATAGGGTTTATAGAAGAAATAGGAAAAAAATGAAAATTCCCCCCTTTTTCTAACTACAGTCGTGCGACTGTATTCAAATTTTGAATACAGTCGTACGACTGTAGACGAAGTACAGTCGTATGCGGGCAGAAACAATTTAAGGGGCGGTTTCCGCCCCTTTCTCCTTCCACTTTCATTTTTTCGAAAACCCATCTTCTCCCTCTCTCTGAAACCGACCCCAATCTTCAAAATCCCATCCAAAATGTTGAAGAAAATGGGAAAAAAGTTGAAAAAGATCCAAAACAACGTGGTTCCAGAACCCAATAATCCCGATGAGATCGCTTTCATGGGGATCGCACAAGGATACGGGCACCCGCTGTATATGGATCATTTCGGGATCCGATTCGGGATGGAGATCCCTATTCTGCTAGCGATGGACTCCCATTTGTCCATTACACAGGTTGGTATCCGATTCTTCAGCCTTGATTTTGAGTTTTCCAATATTTTTCCTTTTGAATTTCTTGGAACTGATTTGCATGATTTACTGCTTTTTGGGTTAAATTGATTGAGTAGAGTGCATGCTAGGAGTCCCCTGTAGTTAATAGAAACAAGAAACTAGGAAAAACGGGTTAGAAATCGCGAAAATTAAATGAATTGTGAATTTTTTCTGCAGGATTATGAACAGTCGTGCGACTGTTCATGCCAATGATGAACAGTCGTACGACTGTGGGCACTACAGTCGTGCGACTGTAGTTACGCTCGTGCAAAGCGTACTATAGTCGTACGACTGTAGCGAAAAAATGGCCCTTAAAATTTTATTTCGTTCGATTAACTTTGCAAAATCTGAATGCATGTGTGTTGTACTTCCCCATAATGCAGGTACACAGGATTGCCGGCAGCGGGAATCTCTCTCTGCCCCGGGTCTGGTAGGACCGACTTCCCGAGCCCGTGCGGGCCCGAGTTAGGCTCCTAGGGCTTGAGTCCTTCGTTTTGTCCTTGCCCATGAGCACACCGCACACCACCCATGCCGTGCTGATGGCTCTGTGCAAGAGATGGGTTTGCACCACCCACACCTTCCACCTGCCCATCGGGGAGTTCACCGTCACTCCCTCGGATTTTGTGGCGATCACGGGTTTCGGGTTCGGCGGGACCCCTATCGTCTTCAATTGCAGCTTGACTCGACACCAGCAGGTGGATACCTACATCCGGAGATTGATTGGCTGCACCCCTGAGAAGGGGAAGATCCTATGCTCCCAGGTGGAGGCTTATTGGGCCACCCGTGCAGTCTCGACTGAGGAGGACGTAGAGCAGTACACCAGAGCCTACGTGCTCGTCCTCCTATCCTGCACATTGTTCCCCACCGGACAGAGTACCTGTAATCTGACTCTGCTTCCGACATTGGTGGACTTGGCTGCTTTTCCATCTTTGGACTGGGCTCGGGCTGCGTTAGGGCAGCTATATTACGGGCTGGACTTGTGTGCTCGGGGGGCGCAGCAGGAGATCCTAGGCTTCTGGTATTTTCTTTTCCCTCTCTTTCTTTTTTTTTTTTTTTTTTTTACATCTATTATAATTATTTTTATAACTACAGATTTGGGCGTTCGAGCATCGCGTGCTGGAGCCGCCCGAGTTGAGGGACGTCCAGGGTGATGTCTGTCCGACCGTCCTGCGTTGCTGGACACAGGGGTGGCAGGGTACCGCCCGTGACATGGAGGAGGTACGGCAGAGCTTGCTTGATACGACCTGGAGGAGGGTAAGTAGGCAAAATTCGTTGGTAAGAAAACTTGAACAACTTTTGTTTACCTGTACTGAATTTCCTTTATTACACTTCTACAGATCCGGCACCACCCTTGGGAGAATCTGGGTGCCATCACTCTCCTTGTTCAGTCCTCCGCACGCTTTGACCGCCGTCGATTTGTCATGGAGAGCCCTATGTCCCAAGAGTGGTACTTGGGCAATCGTCTCTTCCTCTCTGACCACGTCGACGGTCCAGTCGGCCGGCTTGTGCCCCCGCCGCTTCCACAGGCACTCTTCTGGCTGCATCTGGCGGACCCAGCTACATACCCTGGTATTTTCGGAGAGGGGTATAGTGTGGACCCCGTGGATGGAGACTATCTTGCTTATATCCAGCAGTGTTTACTGCCTGCTGCGGGTGTCGCGCCAGCGGCTCCTCCTCCTCGTCCTCGCCAGGTATTCATTCATATTTCATTCCTTTTTTTTTTTTGACTTGTTATTCTCCTTGCAGGTTAAGAGACGTAGGGGAACTGGGTCCTCTCAGCCCAGTGGCCCGGCCGACGGGAGTGCTGATGCAGGTACGGGCGGAGAGGATACTCTTGTTCAGGACAGGACCCACCCTGTCCATGTAGGCAGCGCCGCAGCCTCGGCTTCACAAGCCGTCGGTGCTAGTGGTGTAGTGGAGGGTCGCTTGATATCTGAACTTAGGGCCGGCTTCACCCTGATAGGGTTGGATGGCACCCAAGCCTATACGACCTGGAGTATTCCTCGTGAGGAACCTGCTATGTTCTTTCTGGATGATACCACCCATGTAAGTTCCCCCCCCCCCTTTTTTTTTTAATCTCTGATATTCTTCTAGGTTCGGCGAGCTGATGTGGAAGAGATAGCCTACCGATATAAAGGTCTAGGAGACTTCCTAGTCCGAGAGAATGGCGTCTGGGCGCTAAGCATCTCACGTTTCCTGCATCATAATTTGTGTAATGCATGGATGCGTATGTATGTATGTATGAATGCTAATTTATGTTGTCGACGGCAGTCCCGAGTCGAGATGTTTCGAGAGCAGGCCAGGGAGGCTGCTTCTGTCGTGGCTCAGGCCCAGACGGTGAACCAGGAGGTAGATAGGGCGAGAGCCGAGATAGCCAGGCTGCAGGCTGGGATGGCTCGTCTGCAGGCGGATTTTGACTCCTACAGGGCTACACATCAGAGTGAGTCTGAGGAGGAGGAGGAGGATGAGGGGCAGGATGAGAGCTAGATAGAGTGTCCTGCTCATCTTATTTGCTGTCTTTATAATTTCTGTCTTTTGTATTGAATTCTCAAATACATTGTGAATTGCATTTTTACATTATGGGATTTGCCTTTGTTTGATTGGATCTTTGGAAATTCACTCTTCTTCTTTCTCTTTTTCAAATTTTTTCTTTTATCCAGGCTTTTACAATTTTCTAGAATCATTACAAGACTCTGATTGGCTCAAATTGAAGCCCTTCGGGTTGTGGAATCTCAAGGCCTATTACAAACACTCGTGGAACATCGAGTTGTTTAATGCCTGTTATCGTTTCTGGGATCCAGTGGACAACGTTTTCCACTTCTCATGTTAGGAGCTCTGTCCCTTATATGAAGAGTTCAGTGCTATCTTGAATATCCCTTGCCATAAAGGAGTGGACATTGCCATCCCCGAGTTCACTTTCGGTAGCACTTCCTCCTTGGTGAGCTTGTTCAGGCTTCCCAATCCCGAGGTGGGAGCTTTATTTGCTACTGGTTCCCCTTTTCCCGGGTTGAGCTCGGACTCTATACTGGAGTGGTGTATCAACGCCCCTAGGGACCACATGAGTTGGGCCTCCATGGTCAGCCTGTTACTGGTGAGCCGGTATTTTTGCGGTCCTAGTGATGGGGTTGTCTCTTTCAGGGCTGTCTCCCTTATCTCCCAGATAGCTGTGGGAGCATCTCTCGTTCCTTTCGCACTTGCTGAGACACTGATTAGTTTGCATGCATCTAAGACAAACGGTGTTCTCCACATTGGCCCTCACCTCACACTGCTCCAGGTGAAACTCCTTATTGTCTGGTGTATTTCTGGGTCAAATGAACTTCTAACCCTTGCTTTCCATCAACTGTAGATCTGGTTGTTGGAGAAATTATCAATTCTTAAGATTCCGAGGGGGAACTTCAAGAAATACCACCCGGCCAATCTCAGGGAACGAGGCTTCTCCATTGACTCCTATACCGATATGTCCGCTGATGAGTGGGGCGTTTGGTTGTCTCGCCTGACCGACGACCAGATTAGGTGGGTGTGCCCCTGGTGGAAGATTACCCACGTGATTGTAGAGATGTGGGCACATGGCATGCAGTTGTTAGGACAGACCAAGGTGGCATTCTATTCTCCGAGTCGTCTTTGCCGTCAGTACGATCATCTGCAGGATATCCCCCAGCGAACTTGTGTCACCAATTGTGAGGACTATACTGCTGTTTGGCTAGATCACATCAGACTTCGCTGGGCTAGAGATACCCATCGTGTGACGCTGAATTATGCCTGTCTTGCCCCTACAGAGACAGGTGATCGTTATAAGCAGTGGCTGGCTGAGATCCAGGATTTACCGACTCGTGAGGCGCATGAGAGTGCGACTTTCCGCTGGCTGGCTCCTTCTGAGGCCTCGAGGCCACTTCCTGTCAAGAAAAGGAGATCATAGAAAAAATATGATTTTCATTATCATGCATGTATTAGCCACCATTATTATTATTTATATACATTTTTCTGTTATTGATGCGATCCTCTTCCTTCCTTTTTTTTTTTTACCTTAACTTTTGCTTAAGCCGCCCTTGCGAGTTTTCGACTTAACAGGCTTCTTTTTTCTTTTGCCTTACCTTTTGCTTAAGCCGCCCTTGCGGGTTTTCGACTTAACAGGCTTCTTCTTCTTCTTCTTCTTTTTTTTTTTTTTTTTTGACAAATGGATGATATTCGCAATTGCACACTTAGGCGTCTAAATATCTTTGTTTATCTGGATGTTTCGACAAATGTATCATGTAACATACTCCAAACATTCATGCAATATGTTGAACATAACGCACTTCATTAATGAAATTTAATTATCGCATCAATTGAAAATCTTAAAATTGGCACATATCTCGAACGAACTCATTCCTGTTATCAACCATCCCATACAGGTTTTCTGGTCGATAAGCTAACCCTTGTTGCCTTAATTTTTGCTTAAGTCGCCCTTACGGGTTTTCGACCTAACAGGCTTTTTTTTTTTTAACACGTGGTAGCGTTTGAGATGATCTTGGTTAATCGGATTGGTGAACTCGTTACCGTCCATGTCAATGATCCTTACTGCGCCTTTGGAGAGTACCTTCTTAACCACATACGGCCCTTCCCAGTTGGGTTTAAATTTGCCCCTCGCATCTGTGTTGGTCGGTCTCATCTGCTTCAATACTAGATCTCCGGCTTTCAGAGGTTGTTTCTGATAACGAACCCGTTGATTATAGGCCCTAGCCATCCTTTGGTGGTACATCTGCAGATGATCCAAAGCCTTAAGACGCCTTTCATCGACCATAGCCAGCTGCTCAAATCTCGCCTTCACCCATTCTGTTTCAGGCAATTGGGCTTCTAAGACCGTCTTTAGTGACTTCAATTCCATTTCAACAGGAAGGAGTGCTTCCATCCCGTAAACCAACGAATAGGGTGTTTCTCCAGTCGGCGTTCTAACACTGGTTCTGTACCCCCACAGTGCATAAGGTAATCTATCTGCCCAATCCTGGTAGGTTGAGGTGGTCTTGGACAAGATCTTCTTAATAGACTTATTCGCCGCCTCTACTGCTCCATTGGCTTGTGGCCTATAAGGGGAAGACTTACGATGTTCCACATTGTACTCTTCAAACAGTTCAGCTGTGGCTCCCTGAAATTGCACGCCGTTATCAGTCACCACGTGATGTGGTATTCCATATCTTGCAAAAATGTGCTTCTTCACGAACTTGGCCATGTTCTTAGCCATGACCGTGACATAAGATTCAGCCTCGACCCATTTGGAGAAATAATCTACTGCCACTACAATGAATTTGTGACCATTCGATGCCGGAGGACGAACTTCGCCAATTATGTCTATACCCCATACTGCAAACGGCCAAGGAGTCATGAGATTTTGCAACTCCATAGGTGGAAGATGGCTGATGTCCCCATAAATCTGGCACTCGTGGCACTTTTTCACTTCTTCTGCACAGTCAGTCTGCATAGTGAGCCAGAAGTACCCTTGTCTCATGATCTTCTTTGCCAGAGCTAATCCATTCATATGTGGACCACAGATCCCTGAATGCATTTCTTGCATAACCTTCTTGGCTTCTGCTTCCGTCAGGCACTTCAGCAACAATCCATCCGCGGTCCTTCTGAAGAGCTGTCCATCAAACCATCTAAACTGAGCTGCCAACTTTCTTAAAGTGGTCTTATCTGATGCATCTGCTTCCTCGGGATATCGGCCATTTTGCAGAAAGTCAGCTATATCTTGGTACCAGGGCTTGTTGTCCGCAACTAAAGCCAGGACCGTTTTAGGACGATGAAACGGCGTTCTAGCAGTCTCTAGGATCAAAGGCTGCATCAGTGCTTTTTGAGGTCCTTCCCACATGGATGACAAGGTAGCTAATGAATCCACCATCTGATTATCATCCCTGGCCACATGTTTGAATTCAATATGCCCGAATATCTTCACCATTTCCCACAAAGTCTCCAAGTACGGGCGAAGTGATTCTTCTTTGATTTCCCATTCTCCAGTGGCTTGACGAATTACCAACAGCGAATCTCCGACAACGGTCACATCATTTGCCCCTAATGAGATGAGAGCATCAATGCCAAATAAACATGCTTCGTACTCTGCGCCGTTATTAGTCACTGGGAATTCTAGCCGTTTTGACAAAGGAATTATCTCTCCTTCGGGGGTTATAATGATTACCCCGAGACCTGCCCCTCTCTTGCTTACAGCTCCATCAAAATGCATAATCCATTTCTTGATTTCCACCTCTACCAAGGCCAACTGCTCATCTGGAAATTCCAGGTTCTCCACATAATCTGATTCAAGCGGCTGATTGGCCAGGAACTCAGCCACTGCTCTTCCTTTAATCACCTTTTTCGTCACATACTCAATGTCGAACTCCGATAACAAAAGTAACCACCGGGACAGTTTCCCGGTCAAGGATGGGGTGGAGCAGAGATATTTCATTGGATCAACTTTTGCCACAGCTTGTATCTTGTAGGATTGGAAGTAGTGTCTCAATTTCTTCATGAGCCAAACCATAGCAGTGCAAGTTTTCTCCACCACAGTATACCGAGTTTCGTAATCTAGCAGCTTCTTACTAAGGTAGTAGATAGCATGCTCCCTTTTGTCATCTTGTTCTTGAACCAACATCGCCCCTATAGAAGTTTCCTCAATGGCTAAGTACAGAGTCAAAGGTCTTCCCAGAGTTGGGGGCTTCAACACTGGAGGATTGATCAAGTATTCTTTGATCCTATCAAATGCAACCTGACAGTGGTCGTTCCACACAACGGGTTGTTCCTTCCGAAGAAGCTTGAAAATGGGCTCACAGACCGTGGTCAGTCTGGCAATGAACCTGCTGACATACTGAAGTGATCCCAGAAAAGATCTAACTTCTTTCTCTATTTTCGGCGCTGGCATGTCTCGAATTGCTTTGATCTTGTCTGGGTCCATCTCAATGCCTTTTTGACTGACAATGTGCCCCAAAAGCTTACCCGATGCAACTCCAAAAACACATTTCTTTGGATTGAGTCTCAGGTTGTACTTTTCAATCCTGGTCATAAATCTATCCAGGATAGTAGGGTGCTCTTCCCGGGTCATTGACTTTACCAGCATATCATCAACATACACCTCTACCTCTTTGTGGATCATGTCGTGCAATAACATTGTAACCGCCCGTTGATAGGTTGCCCCAGCATTCTTCAACCCAAACAGCATCACTCTGTAGCAGTACACCCCCCACTCGGTGATGAAGGCTGTCTTGACTTTATCGATGACATTCATCAACATCTGGTTATACCCTGAGAAACCATCCATGAACGAGTACATAACTGCCCTTGCCGCACTGTCGACTAGGACATCAACGTGAGGAAGTGGGAAATCATCCTTTGGAGAGGCCTTGTTCAAATCCCGATAATCCACACAAACTCTAACTCTTCCGTCCTTCTTGGCAACTGGGACTATATTGGCTAACCATTCAGGGTAATCCACCACCTCCAGGAAATTGGCCTTTATCTGCTTTGCTACTTCTTCCTTGACTTTCTCAGCCCATTCTGGGCGTAGACGCCTAAGCTTCTGCTTTACTGCACTGAACTTAGCGTCAATCGGAATTCTGTGCTCTGCTATTTCTCTGTCAACCCCCAGCATATCGTCGTAAGACCAAGCAAACGCTCCCAAATGCTTTTTAAGTATTTTTGTCAATTCTCTCTCTTCTTCAGGATTGAGTTCATTAGAGATAGATACCATTTTAGGATTTTCAATTGTGCCCAAATTAATTTCATGTAATGCAGTGTCATGAATGCTGAACACATTGAATGAATGATTGCATGTATGCACAGAGCCATTAGGAAAAACATCACACAAATAAGCAAAGTTAGATTTCATTTCATTCATCGCCTTAAAAGCGGAATTGTTCATATCAAGTACATAGGATAGGTTTACAAAGAAATCATTTTCTTCCTCCACATGCGGAGGGTCTTCTGTAGCAGGGTCTTCGGGGTCGGCAGGCTCTTCTTCAAACAAGTCACCCAAGTCAGCTTCAAGAGTCTCTTTCTGTGCTTCAGATAAGGCATCTTCTTCCACTTTCGCTTTCCCTTTAGCCATCATCTTGGTGAGCTCAGCGACAGCTTTTTCCACTAACTCTGCCTGTCCTGAAACAGCTTCCTTCTTCACAGGGCTCTCTTTTAACCCTTTCTTCAGCAATTCAGCAAATGCTTTGGTAATGGCGTCCACCAGGGGGTCTGTATCTTCTTTTGGTTGCTCCTCCGGGATGATGGGAGCCACCACTTCAGCTTGGCTTATTGGAGGAGGACTGGTCTCTTTCACACCTTCAGGCCTAAGCATTTCTTCCACTGAGCCAACCCCATATTTCGAGAAGTCAACGACATCAACAAAGATCTCAAACCCGGGGACTGTTTCCCCATCGATAACCATCGGTTCCGGTTTACCACCATATGGCCCACCACTGGCTCGAACAAATGTGTCCAAGAGATGGACTTTCTTGGTCTCTGGGATCTCCTTCTTCTCAGCACCTTCATAACCAAGACCCCCTCAGTGTGATTGGCCCACAGTGATATCAAATTTTGTGACTCCTTGCTGATGGACTCCTGGCCCCCTTCCCGGAATGAAATTCTACTTCTGAAAATACTTATGGATCCATGGAGAAAATGTCAAGTCTTTCTCCTTATGTTCCGAGACAACTGCCACTTGAAAGCCAGTCAAAGGTTGTTAAGATGAGTTCAGAGTAGCCACCATAGAAGATTCATCTGCCTCAAGAGTTACAATCTTTTCCCCCATCGGAATCTTCACCTTTTGGTGTAAAGTTGATGGCACACCTCCCAATGCATGAAACCAAGGTCTTCCCAAAAGCAAGGAGAAAGTCACAGGAATATCAATGACAGTGAACAGCACGGTTGACTTAACTTCTCCCACTGACACTTCTGCCTCAAAAGTACCAATCACGGTACGCTTTGAATCGTCGTAGGCCCGTATCACTGTATTTGATCGTGATAATGCTTCTTCGGACAAATGAAGACTAGGTAAAACTTTCAGGGGGCAGATATTCAATGCTGAGCCGTCATCAATCATCACACAAGGCAGGGTTCTATCCATCATCTCCACTTTCAGATACAAGGCACGATTGTGGTTAGTGCCTTCCGGTGGTAAGTCATCCTCGGTGAAAGTGATCCCCCTGGGATTATCAGATTGCTGACTCTTAGTACTCCCAATCACCATGCATACTTCCTCAGGAGACATCAATGGATTGGCATCCATCTCCATAAGCTTTTTCACCACTGCAGCCCGGTGCCTTTGGGACTCCATGAGCAGATGCCACACAGAAGCACGTGCAGGCATCTTTTTGAGTTGTTCCACTACCAGGTCTTCTTTCTCGTTCACTTTGATGGGCAAATAATCCTGAACCGGTGCTTCTGCCCTCTTACTCGGCTCTCCCAACCGTTGCGACTCGGGTTGATATACCCTTCCACTTCTTGTGACATTATTCACTGGAGCATCCTCTTTCCTTATATACATCCCGTCCTTAGTGCAGACAGGATAGACAGGTGTTGTCCGGTTCAGAGGCTTGGGCCTACTCATCAACTCAAATTCATCCACATCATCATCCAATTCTATATCATCCAGATTCACAGGTTTGCTTTCCTCCGCAGATGGTTCAACATCTTCGCCCACTACTACTTGAATCGCGGGATTCGCCTTTGCGATCTGGGCTAAGACAAAGTTAGGAGATAACCCCGATTGCACCATGTTTACTCTTCTTTCAAACTGACGTAGTGGATTACTCTGAACATTGGGCTTTGAACGAGGCGCTTCTATCTTCTTTTCATCAATCAACTGCTGAATCGCCTTTTTCAAAGCATGGCACTCGTTGGTTCGATGCCCCTTAGTCACATGATAGGAGCAAAAGTTGTTCTTGTCTGCCTCAGCCGGAGGCGTGTACGGTTTCAGACTTTGGAGGAAGCCCAAGTTTCTACACTTCAGAAAAATCCGCCCCAAAGAATCCTCCCAAGGAGAGATCCCCTTTCCGGCTGCCTGTTGACTGGACCCTTATGCAACTGTTGCCACCTCTACTTGCTTAACGGGTGTGGACGGCTGACTTGGCTTAGCGCTCGTTGATGAAGAGGCTGCAGGGTTATTATTACTTTTATACCCCGAGGAATATGTGCGGCTCTGATACCCTCCTCCAGAATTGTTCTGAGCCGGGTCAATCTCGTACTTCTCAACCTTGCGAGCCAACTCATGTACTTCTATCAAGGACTGGAACTTATGGTATTTCATTACATTCCGGTAAACTTCCAAGCTACCATCAATCAGCTTGACAATCAGTTCATCTTCCAAGGGCTTCTGGTGAAGAAGGATCATCTTATCCATCCACCTTTGATAATATTCAGAAAAGGACTCATTCGGCTTCTGCCTCACCACCTCTAAATCTTGTAACTTGACTTCCAGCTGCGTATTAAAACTGAAGTACTTTATGAAAGCATCAGACAGTGCATCCCAGTCTCCTTGCACATTCTCAAGCTGTTTGTTATACCATGTGATGGTCCCTCCTTCCAAGGTAGTGGGGAACAATCCCACTAATTGGTTCATGGTAAGCCCTGCCACAGTCATAATCCGCACATACTGATTCAAATGGGCCGTGGGGGGACTTTTCCCAACATATGGTGCAATCCTAGGCATTTGGAAGCCTACTAGTAGCATTTCAACTCCTCTGGCTATTAGTGTGGATGGGTCAATACGCTTGGCAGATTGAATCTTAGAACTGGCACACAGCTCCGCTATAGTCTCCTCCATTTCCTTCATCTTTCTTTCTAAGGCAGACTCCACAGGCTGCTCAGCATTATTCCTCCGGCCTTCTTCAGCATCCGACTGCCCATCATTCAGTCTCCCGCCGCTACTCTCCTCACGGGCAGCCCTTTCCGGTCGCTGATTAGATGATTCAGTCAATGCACTCTGCACTTGGCTCTTGATAAGATTCTTGAACTCATCAGAACTCATGAATTCTCGAAGAGCAGTGGTGGCCACCATGGCAACAGCAGCTTCGGGTGTGATTGCCATATCTTGAAACCTCTATTGCAATTGTTCGAATTCCGGCGAAAACCCAGCACTTAACTCAGATGACACTTCAACCTCCCCAAACTGAATAGATTCCTCAGACTCACTAGATGATGAATCGCTGAGCTCTATCCTCACGAGTCGCCGTCCCGAACGGAGCCAAACTACAAAATCTTTCAAACAAAAGTTAGTGAAATATGATCACCCAAAGAGTTATGAACTCTAGGGGATATGCATGTATGCATGGTGTGTTGGATGAATGATGTGTGGATGCTGTATGAAATGAATTTGTAACACGAACCTTGAATAACTAATCCTTCAGGTGGTGAGGTATGCATGAACTCCTATTTATGCATGCATATATTGCAATCCAAGTATTAGATGCATGAATGAGGCCTTTGGTGCTCGGGGAGTACCTCGGGTCTTTGCGAAATGAGATGAATGTCCTTATTGAACAGGTAAAATTTCGGCACTCGTGGAGTGCCTCGAGTTTTGTGATGTGAGATCGACACGCGCATGACGCTTGGTCGGGGTTTCGGTGTCCGGAGGACACTTCGGATTTTTGATGATATGAAATGAACTCGTGATTGGCTTGCTAGTGGAATTTCGATACTCGTGGAGTATCTCGGTTTCTGTGCCACAATGTGAAGTGAATGCGTTCTTAGTGAAAGGGCAGCGTTCCGGTGCTCGGGGAACGCCTAAACGTTTTGATGCATGACATGAAATTTTTCCGGCACTCGTGGAGTACCCAAAATGATTTAATGAAATGCGTCGAATTTTTGTCGGCACTCGTGGAGCGCCTAAAATGCTTTAATGAAATGCGATGAATTTTTGTCGGCACTCGTGGAGCGCCTAAAATGCTTTAATGAAATGCGATGAATTTTTATCAGCACTCGTGGAGCGCCTAAAATGCTTTCCTACTTGGTAGGTAATGTGATATGTGTGACCCTTGTGGAATTATTCAAGATTCGTATAATGTTTTATGCATGACACGCGTTTCCCATGGCTGCAAAATAAAATGGTTAATGTTCATGACATTCGAATGATGTATGTGAATTGATTAATTTTTCACACAAATAAAAAATGCATGGCTGCAAAAAAACGTGGTTAGTGTAAATGTCACGCGAGTGATTAATGTATTTACACGCAAAAGAATGGAAATGGCTGCACAAAGATGTGAGTTAGAATCACACAAATGTTCTATATGCGGTATGTTATGTTCGTGAAAAATGTGGATGACGACATGTTGTGGAAGGACAAAAAAGACACGTAGCAATTAGCACACGGATCGTATTCCTCCAACCTTATTCCTCCAAGCGTGGTCAGGTCGATAAAATTCTAATCGAGTCCTAGGAGGGGTTCTCTTCGATCACCAACCGGGGATGATGAAGGCGGATTTTATTTTATTTTATTCACACAATTTATTTTGGTATCCTAAGGGAATCCAACTAAGGTTGCTTAAGTGAGTTCGGTCCAAAGTCGGGGTAACATCAAGGCTCCCATAGCAAAATATACTCCTCACTTCTCCCCACTCAAGGGTCCGAACGAAGGGGTTCGTACGAGGCTATGGGTGGTGTTTCGTATTCGTGCCCCTAAGACCAAGAGGAACTTAGGCGACACTTCAACGATTCACAGGGCTAAATAATGGATACTTAACCTAATACAAAAAAAAATGTCTAACTACAAAAATGCATAAAGTGCCACATAAGAATCATCCGCTTAATTTAAATTAGACACTTTTCAAGGCTTGTCAAATTCTTTTAAGTTTTTGAAAAACTTTTGAGAAATCCACAGCGGAGTCGCCACTGTGAGCGGACGACGCGTTTTCGACGGGACGCGGGACTCCCTTTCGGAAGGGGCGCCTCGATTTCGGGCGGGGCCCTCCCTCGCGTGGGGTTTTTTTGAATTGGAAATTCGTTTTTTGGAAAGTTAATTGTTTCGTAAAAGAATCGAGACCTAAATCTCGATAAAAAGTATAGGAGTCGCCACCCGGCACAGCTCAACCGGGAAATTACAGTGTAGCTGAACCGAGGCGGGAACTACCGCACTTTTCAGAGATTCGGGTCCGGACAAGTCCTTTATTTCGTGTCTAATTTAAATATTATTGCCAATATTCTATTTACGGCACTTTAAATTGCTAAAGGTTGATTTTTATTAAATAATACATGCGGCGTACATGCAAGATAATAATACAAAATATACAGTAAAGAAAATAAATATTTAAGAGCTTACAACCCAATCGAAAGGAAATAAAACTCTCGCCTCACTGATACAACCGCCTATATACACGAGAATCTAAAAAATTACAATCACCTAAATACACGATTTAATTCTATTAAATACAAATAAGAAGAAAATTAAAATAAAAATAAAAGCTGCAAAACAGAGTTAGCACAATTTATACGGCACGCCATAAATAGGACTCAAGTAGACAGAACTGAGAAATTAGAATTCGGGGTCATGCAATTGGGGGTAACCGGGTCGGCCTGGTCTGCCGGCCCGGTTAGACCTGGAAAACCATTTTGAAACGTCCCTGTATTTTTGGTTTTGTGGGAAAATCGTTTTTGAAAACATTTTTCCGGTTTATTACAATTAAGCATGCAAAGTGGGTCGGCTTTCAGGAGAACCGGGTCTCCGTCGTGGAATTGTTTTAAATACAATATTACTGAAAAATAAATCTAAGGTCGTGATGCACACAATAAAATTCATTTTGATGATTTTTGGGGTTTTCTAATTTTTCTGATTTTCTGAAATTTTCTGATTTTTATGAAATTTTTTGGATTTTTATGATTTTCTTTGGGTTTTAGGGATTTTTAGGGATTTCTGCTTCTGGCCGAGGACTACAGTCGTGCGACTGTAGTTACAGTCATACGACTGTATACTACAGTCGTGCGACTGTAGTCTTGGCTTAGGCAGAAATCGCTAAAAAAAACCCTAAAAACAAAACCCTGAAACTGAGAAAGTAAGCACAGTCGTACGACTGTAGAGGATTTGGCACGACTGTAATTACAGTCGTGCCCCTGTTCTTGTTTCAAGAACAGTTGTACGACTGTTCTTACTTTTCCAGAAATAAAAATGCGAAAACTTGAAGAAAAAGGCACCAAACACAAACAAATCACCCAGAAAGCTGGAAAATGAGTTGAGTTAAAGATTGTTTACCTCCTTGGTGACGATCCACAGTTGGAATGACCCCTAGCTACGCACCAATCCACGTGAATTTGCTCTTTTTTCCTTAAGGAGTCAAGGTTGCAAAAGTGTCCAAATGACTCCCAAAAAGTCACGGATTTGCGTTTGTTTTTGGTCCGAAATGATTTAGTTTGTTAGTGTGAGTGTTAACCTAGGATTTCTAATTCGTTTTAGTGATTAAAAACAAGAAATCAAGGAGAAAATGTGAGAAGAAAGTAAGGTATTTTACTTCTCTCTCTTCTTTCTTTTTCTCCCTCTTTCTCTCTCTAAAATTCTGATTGCTTGCCAAAAAGTCCTACAAAATCTGATTTTCTTTCCTTTTATATCTCACTAACCCGGAAATCTTGAGCATTAAATGCTCAAGATTTCCCCTCCTCTTTAAGTCAAAGAGGTATGGGCATGAACCTGCTCCCCGAAAGTACAGTCGTACGACTGTACTTACACTACAGTCGTACGACTGTAGCAAATTCCCATGACTGTATTTTACAGTCGTGGGTCAACGGTCAACGGCACTCTTCTTTTTTTTTTTTTAAAGAAAATTTCGTGTTCACAGTGGTGGTGAATATGTTGCACCATACAGCGAGTTTTGCTCCCAACATGGTATTATTCATGAAGTAACACCACCATACTCTCCTCAATCTAACGGTGTAGCTGAACAAAAGAATAGTACCTTAAAAGAAATCATGAATGCGATGCTAACCAGTTATGGGTTACCATAAAACATATGGAGGGATGCCGTGTTGTCAGCAAATTACCTTTTAAACAAGGTACCCAGTAAGAAACAAGACAAAACCCCTTATGAATTATGGAAGGGTAGAAAACCTTCTTATAATTACTTGAAAGTGTGGGGGTGTCTTGCAAAGGTAAGGGCCCCATTACCTAAGAGAATGAAAATAGGCCCAAAGACAGTGGATTGTATTTTCATTGGATATGCGGAACACAGTAACATGTATCGGTTTCTTGTGCATGAATCTAAAAACCCAGAAATACACAAGAATAAATTAATGGAGTCAAAGGACACCTCGTTCTTTGAAAATGTGTTTCCATGCAAACAAAATGATGTGGGGTCGGGATCTAAACGGTCTCCTGAGACGTTGAAGTTGACAGTCAAGATGGTCAACATGACAAAGTTGAGAATAATGAAGAGCTTCAACAAGAGGTGGAAGAGAATGTTCAAGATCTTCAAGAAGAGGATGAGATGGACATAGAGGTTGAACCTCGAAGAAGTAAAAGGGCAAGTGTGGAAAAATCTTTTGTTCCAGATTTTCTAACTTACATGTTAGAGGCTGAACCACAAACTTACAAAGAAGCTGTAAGTTCAACTGAAAGTCCTTTATGGAAAGAAGCCATAAGGAGTGAGATTGATTCCATTCTGCAAAACCATACTTGGGAATTAGTGTATCTTCCTCCCAGAACTAAACCACTAAGCTCTAAATGGATTTTCAAACGGAAATTGAAAGCAGATGGAACAATTGATAAGTACAAGGCCCGTTTGGTTATAAAAGGTTATAGACAAAAAGAAGGCCTTGACTACTTTGATACTTATTCTCAAGTGTCGAGAATAACATCCATTAGGATGGTACTTGCTATTGCCGCTCTACAGAATCTTAAGGGACATCAAATGGATGTGAATGGGATTCGTCATTGGAAAAATAACGTGGCGCAGCGGAAAATACACCGTTTAAAATTTCCTAGAATCCACCTATCGTGTCCAATTACCATTGATTAGAATAAAACCAAATTGAATCAAGAGAGATTAACTCACCGGATTCGTCTCTTTTAGGGACTGCTGCAGAATCGTTACTTGAAACTGCGATCTCCAAAGTCCGGTGCACGACCAACTATTTGAGCGGGAACCGGTGCTAGCTGAAGATGCAAAGGAATGGAGGTTTAATGCTGGGATTTTCGGCTGTTTTGGGGCTGCTATTGGTGGCTGAAATTTCCAGCAATTGATTAGAGTTGAATTTGGTTTTTCTTCCTTAAGTGTGCCCTTATATAGACACCTTGTCTAGTTGGGTTTTAATTAGGTTAATTAAACCCAAGCCCACTAGGATTATAATTACATAAATAAACTTTAATTAAAAAGTATATACGATGTAATTTAATTCCATTTGGCTAAATTTAATTACCCCTAAATAAAATTAAATCACACTTAAGTTAATACAATACATATATTTAATTTTCCTACTTTGGAAAATTATTTAATTAATTGTTTACTATATGTAATTCAATTAATTGATAAATTAATTAATTACATTATGTAAACTTATTAATTAAATTAAATTCAACCCAATGTCAATTAATTACCTTGACACCGAATGTCAACTAATTAATTAACGTATTCCTTCCAATGTACATTACATGTACAATTTCTATAAGTTCCAGCTCAGTTGATCTATGTGCACGATCCTATGGGTCTGTCTTTATGTTGGCAGTAGGCCCAAGGCCCACAAACTGTAAGTGGGTTCTAGCAAACCATTACAGCCCCCAATTAAGACAGAGATGCAGCAGTCTTTAGAAGACACTCACCCGGTAGTAATCTCATAGTGTCCTTTGCCTAACGATATCGATATGAATAAACAAGAGGCATGGTGTCTGTCATCCTCTTCTGTTGTTTATTATATTTCTTGATCTTGAGTTGACTGATTAATCAAATAAGCAACCAACTTATTTGGGTATGGCCATACACTTATCAGTCCCACTCATCAAGTGGCCAATGATATCATCTCGGTGTCATCCGAGTGGCAATTCCATCACTTCATCATCAATATCAACATGTTCACCAGTCCACCCAATCATACCCATATTTAGCATCCTTTTACAGACCTGTTAGGCGTATGTCAAAGTGAACCGGATTCCATATTGATATTATAATGAAATCTGGTCTGAGGACAAAAGAGACCTACTCAAGAAAGACCTATGACATGATAACCATGTGGCTTTCTTGTGCGGATCGATCCAGTCCCATGTCAACGACATGTACCTATATTCATGACTAACTATACAAGTACTATGGCTAGTTAAGAACTACCATACAGTCATCGAATATACAAGTTTGTGGTTCTATTCGTTCCCACGATTAGAACAGACCCGGGCTAGGTTTTATGATTATCAATCAATGGATACTCTACTCATATTATAGCACAAGATATAAATGAAATAGATTAATTACCTTTATTAATGTGACACAAATAATATATTCATACATGACTCTTAATGTATAATACAAAATACAAGAATCCAATGCCCTAAGAACTAGGGCACACCAACAAAGACAACTTTTCTGAATGGAGATCTGGAAGAAGAAATCTATATGGAACAACCTGAAGGGTGTGTAGTTCCAGGTCAAGAAAAGATAGTCTGTAAATTGGTGAAGTCTTTATACGGTTTAAAGCAAGCACCAAAACAATGGCACAAAAGGTTTGATGATGCCATGATGGCTAGTGGCTATCGTATCAACGAGTGTGACAAATGTATTTATGTCAAAACTACAACTGAAGGATATGTTATCCTATGCTTATATGTTGATGATATACTCATTGTAGGAAGCAATGAGAAGATGGTAAAGAGTACCAAGAACATGTTAAATTCTAGATTTGATATGAAAGATATGGGACTAGCGGATGTGATTTTAGGCATCTAAGTTAAACGTTCACCTAATGGTCTCATTTTAACTCAATCACACCACATGGACAAGATACTTGATAAGTTTAACAAGGATGATTCTGGTATAGCCAAAACTCCGTTAGACATTAGTCAATATTTGTCCAAGAACAAAGGTGAAGGCATAGACCAAGTGGAGTATGCTAGGGTTATAGGTAGTCTGACGTACCTTTCGAGTTGTACAAGACCAAATATTGTTTACACTGTAAGTAGTTTAAGCAGACATACGAGTAATCCAGGAAAGATTCATTGGGTAGCTATCGTGAGAATACTAAGGTATTTACGATATACCCGTAATTATGGTTTACACTATACGAGAGAACCTGCGGTACTAAAAGAGTATTCTGATGCTAGTTGGATAGCTGACATTAAGAATTCTAAAGGTACAAGTGCGTATGTGTTCATTGTAGGAGGAGGAGCAGTGTCCTGGAAATCCTCAAGGCAAACGATTATAACTAGATCCACTATGGAAGCTGAGTTTGTAGCCTTGGATAAAACTAGAGAGGAAGCTGAATGGTTACGGAATTTCTTAGAAGATATTCCAGAATGGCCAAAGCCTGTGCTCGCAATTTGTATACATTGCGATAATCAAGCAGCGATTAAAAGAGCACAGAACATTATGTACAACGGTAAGTTGAGACACATGCATCGTCGTCATAATACCGTTAGACAACTGATCTCAACAGGAGTTATCTCTATTGACTTTGTAGGGTCAAAGGATAACACTGCGGATCCGCTAACCAAAGGTTTAAACCGAGATCAAGTTGAAAAGACATCAAGAGGAATGGGACTAAAGCCCATGAATATTTAAGGCGCTATGTGAAGGAAAACCCAACCTTGTTGACTGGAGATCCCAAGATCTAGGTTCAATGGGACAACCTAATTGCATAGACCTTGTGAGGTCACTGTAGGGGTCAACCCCTTGTCCATTCCTATGATGTAAACAGTGATAAAACGTGGAAAGGTTAAGCTATGCTTTTAATGATTCTTTATGCTTCAAAAGTTTAAGCAAAAGAGATCACCTATGTGACAGTGAAGTGGGGTCACTTCAAAAGAAACTAATGGGGCTTAGTTATCTGAAACTCTTGCAGAACCAGGAGATGTCCATGACCATAACGGACATAACCATGAGAACCAAAAACTGTGTTATGTTGGTATTTGTGTGAGGTATATCGTTGTTTACACACACGGCAGAATCGTTCAAGAACATCGTGTCTACTAGCAAGCCAGTAAGTAAATATACTAGTACAAGGGAAGGTTCAAGGGTTGATGCCTACTTATCCTATGCAAATATCGACTGTAGTTTATTATCACCACTTCGATTTTGATCTTTCTTTTCGTCAATCAATTTCATTCATGTGAAGGATTGTTGGAAATTTGACAAATATATTGGATTATATATTAGTGACTATTTGTCAACTTTGGGCCAAATTATATTATGGAAAGGAAGCATATTTAATTAAATGATTAGTGTCATTGTGTGGTATGTTACGTGAGCTTTCCAACGGTATATAATTTACCCAAAACGGACAAGTAGTGAATGATAAATTGTTGCTCAAAGTTAGCCTAATGGAATGAAATATTTGGAGAAAAATTTGACTTATGTTAACTTATCCCACATGGGAAAAATATAAAGTGGAAAAGGTGTTTATTTTGAAACACACTTTTGTAAGGTGTTAACTTGTATAAGCCAAAAGGCTCTCTCTTGCGCGCGTAGGGAGGGTGCAAATCCTAGCTCCGAGCCTTCAAAGGCCCAATGCGCACCCGCACGACGTGGGCGTCGCGAATGCTGGACCGAAATGGGCCACTACGGGCCTGCCTAGTTTTTGCTCCCACCCAACTAAATTTTCTCCAGATATTTTGAGCTTATTCGAATTTTGTGTCAGTTTTATTTTTGAATAAAAATATAACTGCAAAATTAATTCTTTTAACGAGAGAATTAATCCAATTTAATGTCACTTAATTCCATTCTTTTAAATCCTCCATCTGCCTATTTTTCTTTTGTTCTATCCCTTGAAATTCGAAATTCCTCTCCTTCTCTGCATTTTGTTTCCTTCAAGAAAGCCTTCTTTTTCGGTGATAGCCCACTACGCATAGTTCAGTTCGCCTTCGAGAGTCGTTGTATCCTGGGAGACAAATCGCCACTACGGGGCAGATAATTGTCTTAAGGAAACTGTCTATACAGGCCTCGGCTCTACTGCTTCCTTCCTTCTGTTAAGGTTGAAAAGTATTTTAGCTCTGTGGTTTGTTCTTCGGTTTATTTCAATTGTGTATTCTATAATCTGCAATTTACTTAAATTAATTGTATTTCAATTTCATACAAAAAAAACCCTAAAAAAAAGTAATTAATTTAGGTTTTACTAGAGTTTGTCTCTAAATTTTATTAGAGTTTTTTCTTGCATTTTTAGCTTACGTAGTTGGTTTTCTTTGAAATTTCCATAAATTTGCTATAATTTATTGGTTTTCACTGCAAGAAAATTTATGATTACCGAAGGTTCGTTGGTATTCTGATTTTTACCAAAGAATTTCATGATCACCGACGGATCTGTCCATTGGTAATAGTGAATTTTGTAGTAGTGTTTCCTTCGACATTTTTCTTCGGGGCAGAATGGTGATGGAGATATATTGCGGCCTTCTCTTGTTTTGTTCATGTGAGCGGACGACACGTTTTAAACGATACTTTATTATAACTATAAAAACGATATCAAATATATTTAGTTTTTTAGTCAATATATTGTGTTTAAAATTCTTAATTTTATAAAATTTTTCTAAAAATATCAAATTTTCACATATTATAAATTTAAATAATATATATATATATATATATTATTTTGATATATTTTCTAAATAAAATTCAAGTCCAATTGACTTCTAGTTGAATCTCTAACCCTTAGCTCTTACTTTCATTGCTACAATGAATAGTTCCGTTATGAATAGGGGTGAGAAAAACCAAACTAATATCTAAAAACCAAAAATCCAAACCAAACCAAACCGATCCATTTGATAGTTTGGTTCGGTTTGGTTTTAAGTTGTTAAGAAGTTTGGATTTTGGTTCGGTTTGGTTCGGTTCAAAACTAAAAAACCGAATAATTGGTAAAATATTAAAATTAATATATACTAATTGTAGAGAATTTTAGAAATTATATTCTTTTATAGTTTTATTTGTGATTTTTGGATACTAATTTATAGTTGTTAAAACTTGAGAGTTGAAAAAAAAAAAATAAAGAATTTTAGTATTTTATTGTGATGTAATAGTATTATCTAGTATTACTGATTTTTTAAGTTAATTTTTTTTATTTCTTTTTTTTTTTTTAAAACAAACTACTTGTATAAAATTTTTATTTTGATTTTTTTAAAAAGTTGATGTTTTTGGTTCGACCTAGTACAAACAGAACCGAACTGGTCCATGCGCACCCCTAGTTATGAAAACCATAATTAATACTTCATATTAAGAACTTTTTATATTTTAAAATATAATTTTGACACAATTTTCACACGATAGTTTAGTTTGCTTAATTCATGTACAAACATTTATTTGATTTTTATGAATGGAGTATTAAATAAGTCGAAATATGTGTTGGTAAAGTTATTTGACTTAGTACTCCATTAATTGAATTATATATATATATTTTTAATTCTGTTCGTTAAAGAATAATTGAAAGGTTAAAATAAAATAAAAAAAAAAATTGGATGGCGAGGCAGATAGTAATAAATTTAGGGACAGAAAATATGGGTAGCCGTAGCCCGTGGGATGAGAAGTAGATGAAAGTTGCATAAGCTTTGCGTGATGCTTAATTTGCCAACTCGCATTCCCGTACGACCTTCCTTTGCACGTGGACAACTCACCCTTCCAATCTCTTCAAGCCACTTACCCCAAAATTCATGCCACCGAATAAGAAAAAACAAAAAAAGTTTCATTTTCTTTCCATTGGAAAATTGAATGTTTTATCAAATAGGATTAAATTAAATTATTATCAGATCAAATATAATAATTGATATTTTTCACCTTTTAGTTATGGTTTAAAGTATTATATTAGATTCCTTATTAGGTATATGATATTTGATAATAAAATAATAATGATTAGGAACGAGTCCATATCAAAGTCTTTATAATTGACAAATACGTTAGTGATAGTTAACACAAAACAAAAGAATAAGATAAGCTACTGAGGTGATCAAAGTCTATAATTCATTTTGATTAAGAAAATTTTAAATGAAAATGACATTTCTCTAATTTTAAATAAAATAAAATCAAATCAGGATATGCATGACATGATACATAAAGCATAAATTAATAGGGTAGCATGGAAAACGAGGATAGCGACGTCCTATCCAATTCCACATTGCAAATAATATGGGATGTGGTCCCCATTCCCACACCTTCTGCTATAATTTTTTTGACTAATATTAATATTACAACGAATCAAAAGTGACCGACCAACTCTCTCTGCTCACTCTACCATGATACGCCGTCGCTTTACTTACCATTGTATCCCCTCGTGTCGTTGCTCTTGTTGTTGCCGATCAGTATGCGCGATTATTACTACTCCACTTGTATTCATTATGTCCTTTCTCTTTTTCTCTCTACTTTCTTTATTTCTTCGAATTATAATATTTCTGTTTAAATTCAAATTTTACTTTTATTATTAGAATTTCTATTGGTAGAGTGATATGGAAATAATCTCCTAAATTCCTGTATAGCCTTGGAACTTTTCCTAGCTCTATACTGAACCCCTACATACCATTAAGCTTTTTTTTTTTAAAAAAAAAAAACGAATTATTAAAAATAAATAAATACGAATAGTCATAAATAAGTCAAGATAGTTAGTTAAAAGCAGTATAGATGGATGGGGTTGGTTGGAGTTGGATATCTTTGATAGTTTCGTCTTCGATAAAAAATCCTAAATCATAGTAAATAGATTAGGTTTAGAATGGATTTTAGTTGAGAAATTGCGGGTGGAGTTTCAGATGTTGTTTTTGTTTGAAATGGAGAAACTGATGAATCCGAATTCTAATCGGAAAAGGAAGTTTGTTGAAGAAGAATTGGAAATTGGAAGCAAACTGTATCAAGATCCGATTCCGACCCCACCAATTCAAAATTCCATGTTCAGATATCTATCTTTTCTCCTACTCAATTGAACTTTCTTTTCGTCGTATTCCGTCTCTATCTCAACTTGTTTCCCTCTCTATTTCTACCCTTTCAAACTCTTCAAATACCAGCAATTTCTTTCACACCCCCATGCTTCAACTCTTCCCACCTATTTATTCCCTTTCTTTTTCCTAATTTTTCCACCATTGAACTTTTCTCCTTTTCTCCCCCCTTTTATCTTCTGCGTTGAGCCACAATTTAGCCAATGGAGGCTCAGGTCAACGGCCGGAATAGCTATGGACTCTTGAGACTGAGATGCTCTGTTCAGAATTACGATTGGGGCAAATTAGGGACTGATTCACAGGTTGCCCGGTTATATGAATTGAATTCCGGGTCCAAAATTGAATTCGACAAATGCTATGCTGAGCTTTGGATGGGTACCCATCCGTCCGGACCCTCTTTTGTGGAGTTGGAGGGCAGTAATGGGATTGAGAATGGGGCGGCAGTCGGGTCTCCGATGGTTACTTTGAAGAAGTGGATTGCTAAGAACCCTAGTGTGCTTGGTGATAAGGTTGTTGATAAGTGGGGTTCTGATCTCCCTTTCTTGTTCAAGGTACATAATTCAATTCAATTCTATTCTATTCAATTCTCTTTGTGTTTGATTGTTTTAGTTTTTCCAATTACTTCGTAGTGTCAAATTTGGACTTGGTGTTCAGTACAGAATTCGGAGGGGTGATTTTTCTTTTTTAAGCTCCAGGAGCGATAATTTTGTTCGCAATTTGAGTGAATTCAGATTCAGTATTTTTTGTTTGCTGGGAAAAGGAGAAGAGTGAATTCAGATTCAATTAGCAAACGATGACAGTAGCTATAGAAAAGCATAATTACATGTAATTCTTTCTGTTTTCCATGTGACAAAAGATTTTGCAGAATGACCTAAAGTTTCTTTCCATAATTCCATTGTCCTCAGCAACAATTTTTTAATCCACGTCTTATTTATGGTTCTGTGATTTACAAGAAACCGGTGGTTGCAATTTTTTTTTTAGTGAGGGACTAATTCCATATGTTGTAACAATATTTTTTATTAACAACATAGACTTGTGATAAGAATTCTCCAATTCGAAGTTAAGCTCCCAAATAAACGAAATCCTAGACATTCACTAAAAGTTAGGATTTGGTTTCATATTCGATGTATTTATACCTTTGTTTTTGTTGTTGTGCTTATGGATATTGATGATTTTAATTATTTGATGATTTGGCAGCTACTTTCCGTAGCAAAAGCATTGTCGATTCAGGCTCATCCCGATAAAGAATTGGCAAAAATGCTGCACAAGCTTCATCCAGATGTTTACAAGGACGACAATCACAAACCAGAAATGGCTTTGGCAATAACAAAGTTTGAGGCTCTTTGTGGTTTTGTCAGCACTAAGGTGATTCACTTGCCTTGTAAATTACATATCCTTTATTTTTGTGCTTTGGCTATTTCTGATTTATGTTTTATCCCTTTTTTTGAGTTTTTGTTCGCATTGGAATTTAAGTTTTGCTGTTATTTTTTATTTGGCTTTTTTTCTATGATTTGTTTATTAGCAGTCAATTTCATCTTCAACTTTTTTTTTTTTTTGTTTTTTTATGTGTGGGTCTTACAAGGTTTATGGAAGAATTGCCTTATTATCGGCTTTTGTTTTTTTCTCTTTTTAAAGCATCCATCTTTAGTGAATCTAAGTCATTTGTCACCTGTAAATCGGAATTTAGGATTAACACGGAAAGTTTACAACAGATTTGGCTCTCCTACTTATTTATTAGGCCTAGTATTAATGTTCTTTCATGGTTGAAAGGAATAATCAGAATTCGTATATGAAGATAAAAAGGTTCCTTTCCCGTACTAATGTTACTTTATATTCGAGAACAGTTCTGTTATTTTTTTTTTTAAATTTATTTTGCAAACCATTTTAATTCCTTCTCTCCATTTTCACTATTCAGGAGCTCAAAGCTGTGCTTCAGAATATCCCTGAGATTGTGGAATTGGTGGGTAGCATGGATGCCAATAAATATTTAAGTATGGACGAAAAAGACGAAGAGGAGAAAGTAAAATCAGTTCTAAGAGCAATGTTTACCCAACTCATGTCAGCAAGCAAAGAGATTACAACTAAAGTAATATCCAAATTGAAAAATCGGCTGCACTTGGAAAGCCAGGTGAGCTTAAATTTCTTGCTTAATGCTGTAATTTTTAGAATGTAGGATTTAAACCACTTTATTTATTTTTGAGAAACGAGTAGTATACTACTTACAAGAGCAAGAACCATGGCAAACATATATTATAAAGTCGTTGGTCAAAAGAATAGGGATGTTCTAACGCCTAAGACCTCCCATTTTGTTTGGCCTTTTGTGTAGTTTTTCTTTTCTGTGCAAGGAGGCTTTTTCTATTTGTTGGACTTGAGACCTCTGTAGACCAAAAACAGTGCAACAAAATAATTAGAAATAAAAGCACTATTCAAAACATTGTATCTTTACACGATTTAAAATGCTTCGAGTCAACGAAATTGGAATGAAATTCTTATGACAATGCTGGTCTCTTAATTCGATTATGATCTTTCAGATCAAGAAATCTTTGTGATAATTTGATCAAGCACAGTGAGAATAATAAACAACTTCCCATTCAAAAAGCCTATGCCAACAGGAACAAAGAAATTCTACTGTACAATGCATACTACGGAAGAAAAATAAAAACGTAAAACATACTAATTCTTGACCATTCTTTGATTTTTTCCCATGTCAGTTAAGGGAATTAACAGATAAGGAACAGCTGGTTTTGCGTTTGGAAAAGCTATATCCAGGAGATATTGGTGTTGTTTCAGCTTTCTTTTTCAATTATGTGAAGCTTAATCCAGGAGAAGCATTATATCTCGGGGCAAATGAACCTCATGCGTATATTAATGGTGATTGCATCGAGTGTATGGCAACATCAGATAATGTTGTTCGGGCTGGGCTCACACCTAAGTTTCGGGATATCCAAACTCTCTGTTCTATGCTCACATACAAACAGGTGAATCAATCATCCACATATATACTAAAAGAATTCCATTTTGTTGATTTTTTTTTTTTTAAACTTGAAATGGTCTGACATATTGTTTTCGAATTGTGATGCAGGGCCTGCCTGAAATCCTGAAAGGGTTTCCTTTTATTCCGTATGTAACAAGATACCAGCCGCCTTTTGATGAATTTGAGGTAGATAGCTGCATACTTCCAGGGGGAAAATCAACAGTGTTCCCTGGAGTTGGAGGTCCATCGATATTTGTAGTCATAGATGGGGATGGAGAAATGCAAACAGGATCAAGTAAGGAGATTGTGAATGAAGGAGATGTGGTATTTGCACCTTCTAACATTGAGATCACCATAAAAACAGCTTCAAAGCTGCATCTGTATAGAGCTGGAGTCAATTCCAGGTTCTTCCAAGACTTGTGAATGGGAAGAAAAAAAGGCACATATTATAGGCTTTAGTTGCAGATTATTTATTCATTGGGTTTTGGCGTGCCTCAAAAGTATCTATGATTTAATTTTTATAAATATATACGTATCCACATATTTGTTTATATTGGTAATAAAGATAACAGTAGAGCTTGCATGTAAATTCATTCAGGAAGATCATATATTAAAAATTGTAGTAAATTTATTTTCAATATTTCGATGGGGGACACTTCTTGGTCAATCCTTTTATAATGTATAATGAATTCTACATTCTGCTATCAAACTCCATTAATTCATTATTGTTAGTTGTTATTTTCTGAATAACAATTTTTTTAATAGAATTGAGATTTGTATTAAGGATATAAAGATTAGGTCAAAAAGAAGAAACTTACGGCAAAGAGTACATAGAGCTCCATGAATTACATCAGAAGCACGTACGGGTTCATGATTATACCATAAGCACATAAAGTAAAATGTCAGTGTTTATATTTGGCGAAGGATATAACAAAATAAATACTTTTAAAAAGGAGTATTAAGAAGCTTATTTTGATTCCTGTTCTATCAACCAAATGTCCTTTGGTCATTTGTCGTTTAAAATTTTTCTATTTTGGTTCATGTTTTATCCACCAAATATCTATTTGGTCCATGTTTAATATCATTTTAGACCCACCTCAATTAAAACTTATCTGTGTCCTTTCAAATTTAAAGCTATTAGTTTTGGTTGAGATAAGGGTTTAAAAACGCAAGTTTGAAGGAATATAAGCCAAATGGATATTTTGTGGGTAGAGCAGGGCCAAAAAAGTCTTTTTTGTCAGTCTTGAGAAAACGTCAGATGAAAGTTGAATGGCAGGTGATCCAAACTGCTCCATTAAAAATCAGATGCCATTGATTTGAAGTAGTTAAATTATTAAGACATGCATAAGCAAGTAATCAAAATCATATTACAAATTCATGAGGTTCAAATATTTAACGATCTGAACAGGACCTGAAACCCAATTCTGAAGAAACTGCTGATAGAAGTTTTTGTTAACAATGTTAGGATATAGTTTTTCCTTTTCTTTTGTACCTTTTTTAATTCCCTACAATCCGGATCAAGTTTCTTACTCTAAACTTTAACTTGGAACAAAATCACTTCAAATTTTAAAGAAATTGATTCAACATATAATCTTAACACTATATTTACGACTTTTTTTGTTTAAAATTATTTGTTCCAAATGAGGTTGGATACAAGATTTGTTCCACAAATAATATCGTCATGGTCATGGCAACAGTTATTTTCCCTTAATATAGGAAGAGTGAAACGCAGCAGCTTAAAAAAATCCTTGGACAGGATTCAACTGGATTTTGCTCCGAGTCAAATGATTTGTTTTTTTCTCAATCAAAAACACATCATTTGAGCCAGAAAGCAATAAATTCAGATTAATGCCTGTTTCAACAGATCGCATGAATCTGGGCAACTGTTATCTGAAGCTTGCATTTGATAACTAGAAAGAATCCTCGACTTAGCATTCTCATATACTGTGAATATATTGAATCCTTTGTTCACGCAGTCCTCGCATAAAATTTTTTCGAGATTTCAATGGCAGCAGTTAAATAAGCAAATTACTCTTTATAGGAGTATATAATGTCCTACAGCCTCAACAATTCATAAATTTCAAGTGCATCGAAAATGTCAAGAATTTTATCATCCTGCCCAAAACATGTTCAGCCAGAATAAAAAAACTCATTTCAAACCAAAAATCTATAAGCTGCAAATAAACTCAAGAAAATGGGGCAAAACTCTTCACAGATCATCAGGCATCTGTAATGGGATATTCAAAGACTACATCTTTCCCGGTAAGCTTTCTGTAAACCCCAGCAAATGACTCCAGCTTGTACTCAGTGTTGTTCCGCTCCTTAGGATCCAAGAACACCTGCCAATTTACATAAAAAAAAAAAAAATACAGGATCAATGGAGGCCACAGATTTAGTACTTGCAAACATTTTCTGGTCCAATATTTCTGCCCAAATCCTATGTGTTACAACGAACCTTCATAATTTTGGAACCATCAAGTCTGTATCTGATGCGTTTCCCAACAATTTCAGCTGGATACACTACATCCTCTAGCATGGCCTCATGCACAGCTGTGAGGGTACGGGTTCGTGGTCTCTGAACAGCTGACCCTTTCTTTGGTGGACGCAAGATCCTTCGTGTGGCAACCAGCACAACATCCTGAAACCCGGTCAGAGGAGCAATTTAAACATAGCCTAGTACAATGACCACATTAATTCAGAACCAAAAGTAATACAAACAAATCAAAATGCCTTCAACCTAATAACCAGGATGCTTCAGCATGCCACATATCTTTAGTATATGGCACATAGATCAATCATGTATGATCACATAGAATGACAGTTCACGATGACAACAATTAAAGAAAATATAGCAGTGCCAATACTTCTCAGAGCATCTTCATATCAAGTCAAAACTTACCTTCCCACTGAACTTCTTCTCCAACTCCCTAACAAGACGGAGATGAATCTTGCGGTATGCCTTCCTCAATCTGTAAGGAACATAAATAACAACAGCTTTGCGATTTACAGACACATCCATTTGACTGCAAAAGCACAAGGTTTCATTGAGAATCAGTTTGCCAACAAATAATTGAAGAAAACAGAAAAGGAAAATTCAAATAGTACATACACTGCTTGATTTATGAACAGATCTTTCAAATCACTTTTCAGCTCCTGGTTTGTATTCTCAAGGTCGAATATTGCCTGCAGAGGACAAGCATTTAATTTGATGTGTTGAACTGATTTCGATCATGAAGCACAACAACTGAGAGTATTTTGAAAAACCAACCTGTGCAACTGACTCTTCAAATTCAGTAGGTTCAGCATCCTTGTCTTTTCGGATCTTCTTTGATGTAGAGTACATATTTGCAAATCTAGAGGTAAACATGGCCAATCAGAGTCAATTTGTGAACGAGAATAATCCATTTCCTACTTCATAAGTGGAGACAGCAATAACAAGAGAAATCCACAACCAAAAACCTCAATTTGAAATTCATTTTAGGCGTTGTCGCAATCTTATAAATCTTCATCTCCTATTAAAAGTGTTCTTTCTGCAATGGTCTCTCATCCATCAATGAAAAATCCCAGTACTAGACCAAAAACCAGTTTTTTTAAAGCCTAGTACAAAGGCATTAGCGGTAGCCTAGTAGTTACATATATTTTACTGTAATTGCTGGCAAAGGAAAGGTTCAGCTACAATATCACTGGGTCAAAATGAAATTTTTCGCAAGTTACGGCTAAGTTCAATGCGTAACAAAAGATAAGAAACTCCTATCAAATCATTGTCCAAATTTATAAATGGCAAACCACTGAAAGAATCTACCAACCATTGTACCTTGCATAAGCAGCAAGAATACCCACTGACACAACACTAGTTACAAAATTGTTTTTCATCGATAATTAAATTATAAAAATACACTGTTGATTTTCTGTGGATTTAACCAGATTGAAATTAGGAAAGAGATATAACAATAAAACTTAAAAGAAATAACGTTTAAGCTTTGACTCTAATGGACAGTTATACAACATCTATATGTACAACCCATTATTTACTAATAATGAGAATCTCCTACATTGAATTCCATATGATTTGATATATGATAACATAAGAAAGTATATCTTAAAAAAAAAAAACGCCTAGTCCACAAAATGTCTGTATTAGCCGGTGAAGACTCCATAAACTAGAAGTTACCACTACTGAATAAAAAAAGGACAACTGTGCATGTATCATGAATTCGTCTCAAAAAGCAGTAACAAATGAATTACAGAAGCAATATCCAAGGAATCAATCATCAACTTACAAAAGATAGCAAAGAAACAAGAGAAATGGAGGTATTCCCTTAGAAAATCCAATATCGATTTCTCAAAGCAATTCAAATTATAAAATACAAAGAAGATGAAACAGTGAATCGCCAACTCGAAAAATATGGGCAAAGAAACACTGAGAGAAGAAAACAAATAGGGTTTAGGATCGGCTTACCAGGCAGCCTAAGCAAAGGAAGAGTTGAAGCCACAAATGCCGCGCAGGAGAAAAGATGGCTGCAGGGTTTAGTATACCTACTTTTGACGGTTCAGATTCATTCACCACTTTTTATCTGGTTCGTTGATCTACTAGCGTTTTTCTTTTTTCTTTTTTTTTTTTTTTTTTTCCAATGAGCGATTTTCATTTGTAACTTTTTTTTTTACAAAAATTTTATACTAGTTTAGAGGCAGAGGTGGTAATTATGTACACGATTTGCTAACACGACATGAATTTAGTGAGTTTGGGTTTGATAAAACAGGTAACGGGTCATTTTTGGGTTAACAAGAAAGTGACACGATAATTTTTGTGTCGGGTTAGGGTTGACCTGCTAACCCGAAAATGACACGAATATTTAAAATTTATTATTATATTTTCCTATATTTTTCCATGTTACCATTAAGAAATATAATATAAAATATATAACTCACAAACATAAAATAACTTTTCAATAATTTTACACGTCATTCTTAATAGATATAGTAAAATGACACATAAATGCGAACAAAACATAATCCAAAATAAAAAAATAGTACGTTAAGATTTGTAAAATAGATTTTGGATCAATATTTTAAGTCGATAAGGGTTAATTTTGTTAATTTATATATGACATAAATATTTAAAATTTTTAATATTTCCTTTATAATATTTTTACATGTGATCCGAAAACATGACATGAAACAGATACGAACACGATTATATTAACTCGATTATGACACAAAAATTTTTTGATCGGGTTTGGGTTTTACTAATTGAAACACGAATCCGAATTCGACACGACACAATCACGACCCACTTACACGAATTGCCACCCCTATTTGGAGGTCAGGTAAAGTGTTACACGTATCGCTTGCTTGCCATTAGTGTACAATTGTTTTTTTTTTTTTTTTCAATGAAAAAAATTATTGAGTAACTTGTATGAATTATAGTAACTTATCAACATATGGCAAAAAATATTATTATGTTATAATTTCCAAAGTATAATATAAACAATTATTTTAATTATTTAAAAGTAAGGTTCAAATGGATCATCTATAGAAACTATACAAATATTCATATTTTTTCACATTCCTCTATTTTCTGTTCAAGAAGCTAGGTCATTAATTACCAGAGCATGTGCCATCGAAATAATTTGCAAACAAGATTAATGTATTATATTAAACATCCAAAGTTATTAAATAAAATATTTTTATTTGGGTTTGGAAAAGAGTTATAGAATTATAATTCATTGTTTGTCTATTTGCTATGTTCTTCTTTATGTATTTAAAAAAATAAAATAAAATTCAATGTCTTATTTTAGTTAGCTTCCTTTTTTTTTTTTTTTAAATACACCAATTATGGTTGATTTACCTCTAGTCAATTAAGCTAAATATCAAGTTCGATTTGTAGTAGATGCAAAAAATCTTAATTGATGAGAAATGCAATGAACTATCCAAATTAACATATATTTTAAAGAAACTCGAATTTTAACTTTTTTTAAGTAGGAAGATGACTTTTCGAACCCAACTCACCCAAAAGCCCATAACTCATCTCCCAATCGAACCAAGTCCAATTGTTAAATTTCGACCAACAATATAGGAGGATGAGCATGTCACCATAATAAAGTTAGAATGGAAAATTGATTTGCGCCTTGAGGTATGGATTTGCCTAGTGCAACATTTTACTTTGTAAAGAAATATTTCTTGAATAATAAGTAGGGCAGCTCAGGGCGTTTCAGTAACAGTTCTTCAATTTCTTTTTAGAATTCCTTATCAAAACCATCATCAATACTTGTCTAATTCATCTTCGTTTATTTTAGTTCTTTTTATCTGATACTTTAAAAAGAATAGCAAAATTTCAATCCATCATCTGCTGTGGCAGCCAGTCTCTGCTAAAGCTTCAAGTCTGGGCAAACAGTATTTCATTCTGACCATTAAGCAGATTTTACAAAGATTTGCTAATCTTGTTGTTTCATTTTCATAATCCATATTGCTTTCATCTAAAGCTTAAGCACATCAAGAACTCAAAACACTTCAGTATGAGCCAACAAATGTTACATTGATTCAATCCCACTTCTCTGACTCTGTTGTGACTGCAAATTCTAAACCCAGATTGAGTTCAACCAAGTCCTATCTGCTCAGACCATTTAACCATGACAGGATAACTTGTGCACCTTTTTCCCATTCACAATCTAACATCATATCATGGGCCACCCCTTCCACTGTGACACCTGCTACACCGTAAAATCTTCCTGTTTCATCAAGTCCTTCCTTGTCCTACAAAGTTTTTGCGGCGAATCATGATCAACTTGGCAGAGGGCAAACAACAAAGTAAGATATGCACATCTATATGAATTTACATGGAAGACTAGCAAAAGCACATCAGAAAGGACTTTAAGATTAACAAGTAGACTAGTTTCGTTTTATAATTAATGCTGAACACTTTTATCTATACGTTCTACACTTCCATTTCTGAATCTTGAAATTTTGAATTATTCCCATAATTTTGATACATAATTCTTTTACATTTACATAAAACTTCAGACTTTGCATCAAGAAAATTAATGCATGGATAAAAATAGGAAAGGAAATATATTTAAGAATCACCAAAAAGTCAGGTATGCATATTACCACTATAAAGTCGTTGCTGGCACCCAAAACAAGGACATCAATGGAAGATTTTGGCACTGATGGAACTGGAAGAGATGCATTTAGTTTCCGTAGATCAAACAAGGGCATTCTCGAACTCTCTCTCATTAGCTCCTGGTAACTGAAAGCAATCAAGACAGCAGGACCGGACAAATGAAACCATAAGCTTAATTGATTCATTTTTCATTGTTGTTTATCATTTTGAATAACATTGGAAGCGCAAATGCTTGCGAATATGGTTACAAGGTAGAGAAACAAACCGCATCACTAGATGATCCTCCATTGTTGATGTGAAAAATGTTTCCTTACAAAGAGAGAGGTCAGTTTGAAAAGCTTTAGCTGCCAAGCTACGTGTCACCTGATTATAATTCAAATGAAGTTTTAGCAATTAGTTATATGACTATATTCAAAGGCGAAAAGGGGTTTTCAGTATGATCAAGAGAAGGAAGGATATTGATCACAAAAGTGTATGCGGAAATTTCAGAGCATGAATTGAAAGATGTATACTTCCTTAATGATAACAAAAAGGTAGAAATTCTGCAATAAATTTTACACTTAGAAGAAAGCATAAGAGACTTAGAATTATCTATACAGCTAACAGGTCTGTGTCCGAAACTGATAATCTACTTTGTTGAATGACGGAGTGCAAATTTTAGAAGGATTTAGTCAAGGTTCTTCCCATGAATACAAAGGAAGTACCTTAAAAGCAGCAATAGGTTTGGAAAAGAGATACCGCCACACTAACCCACTGCACAGAGAGAACAAACACATGAGTCTGGAATATCACAACTGCAGGAACAGCATATCCATAGATATATACCATGTGAAATTACCTATTACCAGAAGGAGGTACAGAACAGATGAGCGCAGCTGCAGCAAGATCGGGAAAAAGATTTTTTGTTTCTAGAAGTGAGTCCAACGATAATAAAATATGAAGTCAGTAAAAGGCAAAACAGTATGTTTTCCGAAGCATTGAAAACACAAACAATTAATTTGATGAACAGTAAAGAATCATCCATCCTAGATGCACGCTCAAGCTTCGAAGGCAAGGATGAAAAATTAAGCTATGCATTCCAATTGCATCTCTTATATGCCTCTTTCAGGAGTGGATTTTTCTTCATAAAATTGAATTTGCAATCACTTGAAAAAACATAGGAAGACAAAGACTACCTGTAAACTTCTCGTTTCTTATACTTGCAAGGTAGTATTGAATAATTAGCCCTCCAAATGAATGTCCAAGCAATACCGGTGGCAGCTTGATTTTTTTCTGGATGAAGTCAGCAATATCACCTGCATGCGTCTACTGTAGAATTGGTGAGAAAGTTGAGCATTTTTATTTGTATGAGTACAATAAAATGTCAAAGAAGAAGAAAATAATTACTATGAGCCACCCACTAAAAGAGTTTATATGCTAGCAGATAGCTACAATACCTGTAGAGAACCAGCAAAAGAAGCAGCAGGTTCATCACTTTCGCCCTGTAAATGGACAAGCAAGAATCCCATAAATGATGCACTTATAATTCACTTCATCCAGTACTCAAGGTACTGTATTTGGGAATAAGTACAGCATTAATGATCTAAACATATTTATTATAAGAAGAAGGTGTTTATGCTAAAGAATTCAAGGTAATCAAAGTGTATATATATATAACATTATCAATTAAGTGAAGAAAGAAACTTGTCTTGTTTAGTTGGCATTAAATGCAAAGATTGGCTTCTCTACCAAAACCAACAAAATATGATTCAAATGTTAGATGAAATCATTGAAAAAAATGCTCTACAAATAGGCTCATTTTGCTCTCAAGTTTAATCATGTATGTGAGTACAGAACTAGTAGAAGAAACAATTTTCAAACAACTGGAATAAAAAGGGCTGGATTTTGTCTAGATTTTCATCTTAATTACAAAAGAAAAAACTTGGCAAAATCCAGTATTAAGAACTAGATTGCACATAGTGTTTTCTAATTCTCTAATTTCAATCCTGAATTTCATGCTCAGGTGTATAATCGTTGAACTTCATCAAATCGTATAGTCCTACCAAAATATTACAATCAACAAGGAAGAAGATTATATTAGAAATTGTAAATGATTATTGAGCTATTTCTCGATAAGATATTTACAACTAAATACATACAAATATAACCAAATCACATATGAAGTATGAAGCAATGCAATAGATAGTAAGTACCTGACCCAACAAGCTAAGGGCATAGCAATCAAAGCCAGAGTTTGAAAAGAAGGGTAACCAGTTTTCAGCCCAGCACCATGCGGCATGGTAGCTTCCATGAACAAACACCAATACTGGGTTTGCTGAATCTATTTTACCCTTCTGCTCAATCACCTCCATCTTCAGCCCTGAAGGAAGCTGGTGGAAAAGACGGGTCTGCCCCTGCTTCAACTCGTACGGGACACGCATTTTGTGGGATTTACTGAGAACAGCAGGGGCCTTCAATGTCATTGTCGTTGGCCGGGAGAGACAGAGGGAAGAAGCCGCCATTGCAATCATATTCAAGCTAACCGACCCACCCAATCTCTATTTATTATTCTTTTTTCGTCTTATTCGTTATTCCAGTTTTTTTTTTTTTTAATTGAAACATTAATTGTTAAAATAACTATATCAGCGGTTAATTTATGTTTTCACAGTAAATCAACCAAGAGATAGAGTAATACATTGGTGATAAATGATTCTCGAAAACGCGATTTTTCATTTACTAATACTAACAAATAGAATAATAAATTAAATTGAATTAGGTTAAAAAAAAATTTAAAAGTTTTGTTTAATGACACTTGTTTCAAATAAGTAATATTCAGGATTATTCGCAATTAATTTAGTGAGACCAAAGCTGAAATCTTTTTTCATGAATTTAATCTACAAGATCAAGTAAACTACAACACTTAAGATGTTATTATTATTTTCAGAAATAAAAAAACGAAAATTAATTATTCTAAAAGAATTAAGGGGGCGGTATTCAATTGAGACTTTTACAGACTTTTTTTAACTGAATAACTTTTATAAACTTTGATGATTTTTAGTTGCTTTTATAGAGTTTTTAAAAGTATTGATGACTTTTGAAAAATTTATTCCATAGACTTTCATAAACTTTTAAAAACTTTTATAGACTTATTAAAATACTAAAATATAATAATCTCCATGTGTTCAATGATAATACAACAAAACATAAATAACTACAAAAATCTACAAGCATAAAATATAAAATAATAACAATAAAATTGAATAGTAATGTTAATTAAAAAAATTGTAATTTCACTATAAAAATTCTAATCTTTATTATCATTCATATGATCAACATTATTCTATATGTAAGTAGCAATCGTAGCTCTCCATTTATTAGCATTATTTTTATATTGCCTCTTGCGTTCTAACAAATGGTTCAAAATATTCTTCTTGATTAATTGACATTAGTGTAGATGAAAAAGTTTTACCATTTTGGTTCAATTAGAAGCTCAACTGATCAACACTCTTTTCTAAGAAAATTATGCATTTAAGTGTAAGCAATTTTATAAATATGGAACAACCGCATACATGAGTAATAAAGTATCGAATATAATTTACAGAAGTTCACTAAGAGAATATCCCATTTAAAAGAGGAGACTATCAGAGCATAAATTATAAAGGCAAGCTATCTAAACAAAGTATAGAACCAGTTCAAACAATAAAAATCATCTCAAAACGCATACTTATTTGAATTTCATCTCAAACCAATAAATTTTACCATAAAAAAATATTTAGGCTAGACTTAGGGGTTGATTTGCTTGAGGTTGATCAATTTCAATGAGACTCAACAAAGAAAGCAAAACACGGAGGAAGAGACTAGACAAATACCTCGTTAAAAAAAGGGCAGGCGGCTTGGAATGGAGGAGTAGTGGAACAGAGTGGTGGCGGGAGGAAAGCAGCCAATCAGTGATGGGAAGAGGGGACTGAGTGGAGGTTTCCGGCGGCGATTGGATGGAGAAGAGAGAGGAGGTGGAGAAATAGTAAGGAGAGCAGAGAGAGGCAGTGAAGGGGGGAGGGTTATGAAAAATCACGATTAGAAGTGAAAATAAAAAGTCTTTCATCAACATTCATGACTTTTTTAATTGTGTTTTGAGTTAAAAAATTATAAAAAATTATATAAAAGTCATTGTCATCAATTGTTAATGACTGTTTGAATACATGATTACTTTTATAGACTATAAAAATCTTAATTGAATACCTGATGACATTTAAAGACTCTTAAAAAGTCTTAATTGAATACCTGATAACTTTTAAAGACTCCTAAAAAGTCTTAATTGAATACCACTGGATTTAAAAGTCTTTAAAAATCTATAAAAGTTTTAATTGAATACACGCATGTAAGTAACGAGCCAAAAGTTGAAACAAAACCCAATCCTGTGTTGCGCTTTTCTAATATACAAGGGAAGCCCAAATGGGTTGATTATTTGTCGGAGATCCTAGGTATTTAAGTGTAAAAAAGAGACAAATGAGGGTAAAAGTCAGGACCATCAAAATATGAGAGAAAAAGAGGAGAAATTTGTTTCTTTGTTCCATCCTCCCGGTTGTACAAATTCGACCTTTATCGAAGTTTGAACTGTTGGATTACCGTGAAATTTAAATAGTGTCTTCCTAGTATCTGGGTCTTCATTCTAAATGGTGGAGAATAGGTTTGGAAGTTCGAAAGATAGTTTCGTCCCTAAGTAGATTGTTGACAGAATAGTGATGTGTTCTTAATTTTTTGTCTCTTAAATTTAATTTCCATTTTTTTTAATGATGTGTTCCAAAAATATGATGTTGACGTTGTGTGTATCTAGTTTTATCTAGGGAAAACCTGTTGTATTTGTCAATTATTGGTGATACTGGAAGATTAAGCGGCCTACGAGTCCCGTGGTTTTTACTCCTTGTATTGAGGGGGATTTTTCACGTAAAAATTTTTATGTGTCGTGTGTTTGTGCACTATTCCATTTTTGTTATCAAAACGCTATTCCTATCGCTCACCCAATCTACCACCTCCATCCCGCCTTAGGTGTCACTATATCATACCATCCAATTATAAAAATATTATTCATAATTTGTTTGGTAAAATGTATAATTAGACCCTTGCTTTATTTTCATTTTATTTAATTCTAGTATTGTTTATGTGTTTTTCTTTTTTCCCTAAATCCTAAATGTTAAACCCCTCAAATCTAAAACTTAAATGCTAAACTCCTAAATTCTAAACCTTGAATGTTAAACCCCTAATTTGTAAACCTTAAATGCCAAACTTCTAAATTATATACTCTAAATGCTAAACCCTTAAATTCTAAACCCTGAATGCTAAACTCCTAATTTCTAAATGCGAAATGCATGAACTCGAAACCCTAAATACGAAACCCATAAATTCTAAACCTTAAATGCTAAACCCCTAATTTCTAAACCTCAAATGCCAAACTTCTAAATTCTATACTCTAAATGCTAAACCCCTAAATTCTAAACCATGAATGCTAAACTCCTAATTTCTAAATGCGAAATGCATGAACTCGAAACCCTAAATATGGCACCCATAAATTCTAAACCTTAAATGCTAAACCCTAAGTTCTAAATCCTAAATACAAAACCCGTGTAATAAACTGATGTAGTAATACAGCTATACAAAACCAAGGCAAGATAAACAACATTTTTCATAAATAAAGTGCCGTGAGAAATGGTATAAGAAATTAGGATTAAACGGACATAAAAATAAAAATGCAAGGGGGTTAAAGGTAATGGTGGGATGGAGGCGGTAGAAGAAGCATTTTTCTTTTGTTATTGGCCTTGTTCTAATTGTTAGTTTTCTCAAAAATTCATATGAATTGAGAAAAAAACTCACGAAAAATATTTATTTCGCATTTATTATTGCCGTTGTTCGTCATTATAGAAGTGATTTAATTAATAAAATTTTAAAAATTCACCTAGAACGATCGATATTTAGAAGATTTTAAAAAAATTGATAATTTACAATTCATGAGGTGGAAATTAAGTGTATCTACTCTAGATACTGGATTGAATCAATTGATACTGTATATGGAATAAAGATTTTTTTGAGTCATAATCTATTCACCATATGCTCAATCGATACCTGACCTATTGATTTGGTCCTTTTGGTACTAAACCTATTGAAATCGAGAACATTTAGTACCTGAATAACAAAATTTAATGAAATTGATGATATTGGTTGTTTAAAGAGTGGTAGTGAAAAGTAAGAATGATCGGTCTATTACAATAACAATGATTATGTAAGTTATTATAATGATATTAATAATTGACTAAGGATCAAAATATTCGAGATTTTAATAGATCAAGTACTAAATGTTCTTGATTTCAAAACATCAGATACCAAAAGGATCATATCAATAGGTCAGGTATTAAATGGACAAATTATGGATATGTCAGGCCCCAAAAAGGTTTTTATCCCTACTTTATATCTAAATATATCAATACTATCTCATGTATTACGTTTTGACTTTTCGATTTCCTGCCATTTTAATGTCTACTTTTTTACCCATGTCAACGCCCTTCAATCACTGCATATAATTCTGATAGAAAACTTTCAGCCTACTTAATTGAATCAATGAGGAGCTAAACAATAGAACATACACCAAAAGCAATCACAGAGACAACACCAAAGTTTTTACGTGGAAAACTCCTTCAATGTGAAGGATAAAAAACACGAGACCTCTCCCGGTCCAAGGGAAAAAATATCCACTATAATTTGAAGTGTTTACAGCAGATACAAAACCGAGCAAAGTGAACAACAATGCACATTCACAGCTCCATACACTGACAGCACATACAGCAGCAAGAATACAGCAAAAACTATAGTTCAAGACTTCCAAATACACTCTCCATCACACACAATGAAGAACAACAAGTCAGGAACGAACTCACCAAAAATCAGCTCAATCTGGATAGGAAAAAACCGATCAAACGCTGAAGAAGGTGGAGAAGCTCAAAACTGAAACTCAGAAACACACATTCTGTCCGATTCTGCCCAGGTACGAAAAAGCCCTCCGGACGTCGAATGCTGATCTCCACCGTTCAGAATAAAGATACAGATGTTAAGTAAAAACTGTATCAATTTCACAACGATCCAACGGTCTGAACTCGGGAAAATGACAAAAGAAGGTGGCTGGGCGGATGAACAAAGCAGCAGGTTTTTTCCGATTCTGCCCAGTACGAAAGAAAACCCTCCGGATGTCGAATGCCGATCTCCACCGTTCAGAATAAAGATACAGATGTTAAGTAAAAACTGTATCAATTTCACAACGATCCAACGGTCTAAACTCCGGTAAATGATGGGCGGATGAACAAAGTTGCAGATTTCTCTTCTCCCTTTTCTCACAAGAATGGCTGCCAAATCCTCTCTCCCTTTCACTTCAAGACACATAAATATGTTTAAATACCTCAACCCTAGAGGAACAAGCAAAATGGGCTCAAAATAGATGGGTTTCCTTCACATAGGAAGGGAACCAAAGCCCAACAAATTCTGCTTCTTCAACTTACGAGCAAGGATTAATAGGAATGCCAGCAGAGGGTAAAATCTAGTTATGGAAATCTCTAGCAGTGAACCCTACCCTATACATGCAATACCATTTTACCAGTCGAACAGATCCATAGCTAGCACCTTATCTGGTCGGAGATGGAGCTTAGCTAGTTTCCAGGCCTGTTTGCGAAAGGGCACGAACGGAAAATATGGACATCATCTTCACCCACCATTTTACGTCTTCTGCACATGTTGTCCAAACTAATTCCCCTCGTTAAAAGTGCAGCAAAACTAGCAGAATGCCTTTCAATTATTAAATCAATAATATGCTATGTTAAAACCAAAAAAAAAGAGCAATAATATGGGAGTCCTAAATTATGCAGAAACCTTACAATCAAAAGTCAAATGATTAAACGCTAAAGAATCTCAGTTAAAGTTGTTACTGAGATTTTTCAAAAATCAAATACTATCATCTTATCTAAAGTCAGAATTCCATAGATAACCATAAACAGATAGATAAACAGACTTACGGTTTATATGCAGCGAAAACTCGTTTATGGAATGGATCTAATCTACGCGAGAAATCAGATCGTTCTGGTTGCCTTTCCTACGAGTGTATGGATACACTGAGTACGGGCTATATCCGTGAATTCTTCCGACGAACGAAGAAGTAATCTTGTTTTATAGGTAGGGACGTTTTCCCCGGGAATAAAATGGGAATCTCTACGATTCCATCATCATCCTTGAAATAGAGAAACTTCTTCTCTATTTATAGTGGAAATCCCAACTTCTATCTATATATAGGGTCGGACCAAATTACACATTTAGTCCCTGTAATTTACACATAATTACAGTTTAGTCCTTACCATTCCAAAATGTCATGGGCGGACCAAAAACCAACATTATCATTTTTAGTTTTTTTTATTTATTTTATATTCAGTTAATCAGTACGTATTTCTAGCATTTTTCTTCTAAGAATATCTACCATCTTATCAAAAAAAAAAAAATATATATATATATATATATATATAGGACTTTTTTCTATAAAAGCCAAATTCATTTCATTAAAAAAAAATACATCAGAAAAGTAAAGAGGAAATAACTCCATATACAATCAGGATAAAGTCGGTATAAGGTCCACAAAAGGGGAAAAAAGTCCACAAAAGAGCAAAAGATTCTATAAAAGAAAAAACTAATCTAAAATACATATAAACAATACTTTGAATGAAATAACAATTCCTATTATAAATCTGTGGCTACGTAAAAATAACTGTAGTACAATCCATATCTTGTAAACCCTTCCAAATAAATAGATCCAAATTGATCTCATTGAAAACTCGTATATTTAACAATTTACGACACACTGACCATGAATCGTTTTGATAAATAGCTTTTGCTTGTGTTAATTTGAAAGAGAACATATCAAAGATATTGCAACATACAACTGTAGATCTAGCAACTTAGGAAACTGAATAAAAAATATCGATTTCAACCAAAGCAAAAGCAAAGCAGTTAAGAAAACAATAAAGTGGTGAGGGGGGGTTATAATAGATGGAAGGAGGAAGAAATAATACAAGCTTCCTTATTCCTCCTCAAAAACGAAAAGCAACTAGGGTTTTTTCTCTAGAGAAAAGGAGAAGAGTTCAATACTACGAGAGATAATAATAAAAACTATAATTAGGCCTTACCTCTCAGCCTAAACTTTTGGGTTAACTGGTTTTATGACATGCTATCGGAGCCCCTTAGACTTAGAGGTCGAGAGTGTAAATCTTGTCAGCTCTATTTGTTGATTAAATTCAACACATGACATAGTGAGCATGTATTGTATACGCTTCAAGCCTGTAAGACATTCATGTGAAAAGGAGTGTCAAAGATAATAACAAAAGTTATAATTGAGCCTTACTTATCAGTTTGAGCTTTTGGGTCAAATGGTTCAACGACAAATACGGGACTTAGGTGTGAAACAAGTGCGAAAAAATAAGCATATAATTTTAAGTGTTGAATATTACAAATGCTGAAACTATTAAATAATAGAGTTGTCTGATAAACACAAAAGATAAAGAAACTAAATTTAAGAAAATTATCTGTGATGTTTAACTTAAAATTTTGAGTAAAATATTTTAGTTTATTAGATTAATTGATTTTTTTGACTTTACTAAAACTTTTAAATTGTATTATTAAATAAGTTTAAAACCAAGCACTTGAAATATTAATTTTAAGTACTTAAATAGGTTATCAAACACCCCCTTAATTAATATTCTAATAATATTTAGAAGCTTCTGAGGTTTTATCTCTAGGGTTGGTTAGAACTTCTTTCTCTCTCTCAGAGTTTTTTTTTTTTTTTTCCCTCTTTAGATACTTTTATCTAACGTACATGGCTTTTCTGTGTTTTATTCTCTATGTTTTGCTAGATTTTTCTCTATTGTTTATCTCTTTGTACCATGGCTAATTTTGCTATTGTTGATATGAAATATTTGATTAGATGAAGAAGATGATTTCGAATTTCTCATCATGACTTTAGGTCAACAAATAAAGGATTTTGACCTGTGGACTTATGTAGTTAGAGTTCTGCTTCATTGAGCTAGAGGTGAATTATGCAGCATAAAGGTATCAATATGTCATCTGAAACATCAAGCTATAAATTACCATGGAGTATTGAATTTGATTAAGTCTTTAAGATGTAATTCAATCATTTTAGAGTTTGATCAATATTAATTTTACTGTGCTTTATTTAATACTTCATCCATAAATTTTGTATCATGATTAATTAGTTAATGTTTGATTGGCTTTTATGAATTCATTTATGAGCAATGCAACTTATATATCTCTTTTTATAAGTTTATAATTAACTTAATTAATTTAAACAGTTGAAATTTATAAAAAAGAATCCAATAATATTTAGAAAAATGGTGAGAAGTTCTGCCCATCCCGTGGGGTATGCCAAATTTGTTCTAACCTACAAATTGAGTTGCACAATTTTTTTTTTATAATAGTGATAGTTTTTATTATCTATTGATAAAATGAACAACGGTTGGTTGGAATAGTAAGAAGCTCATCCCCTTTAAGTAAAGTCTCAAGTTCGAATCTTGTGAATGAAAAAAATAATTGTTAGGAGAGCTTCACCCCTGTAAAAAGAGTCTATCCTGCCTCGAACCCACATTCAACTGTATCGTTGAGAACAAAATTATCTATTGATAAGCCTATATCTTGCAAAAGGATGATGTTAATATTAAATATTAATATGAAAAAAAAGCTAAAGCAACAATATTGGAAAAGGAATTTCAAGCCAAAAATGGACAAACAAGGTAATGGCATGGTGACAACTTTTCTTTGGTTGCATAATTAATTTGAATGGAATTAATATGTAAAAACAGTGTTTCCACTGTAGAGAGAAATTGAAGTAAATTTATGCTTCATACTGTGTATGTGCATTATCTAAATTATGTTCCCTTAGCCTACCATTTGTTGTTATCACATTTGTCTCTTTCTTATCCTTCATTTTTTTTTTTATATAAATGTCTCCATTTCTCCTCTCTTACGTTACCTCTTCTCGTCCGTTTATATATCACTTTCTGCATTCTCATTAATTCTATTCTTTTCTATTACTAATTAAACTGTAATTCACTAATCAAATTAGATTATTGTAATAAGCCGCCTCTCAATCATTTTTTAACAAGATAAATGTTTAGTGAGGGATATAAATTGTGACAACTCATGTGCATATGATAAAAAAATTTTGATGAAACAAAAAATTGTACCCAAAACTTAACGAATCTAGGGTGATAACCACCAAGCAATAGTTAAACATGCGGAGATGTGGGTTCAATTTCCACAATCTTTAAAAGTTGGTAAAACATTTCAAATTTATCAAAAAGGAAAAAAAAAAATGAATACAAGTGCCTAACTCGTTTAGAAGTCAAACGAACTTCGATATTAATTAGAATGAAATTTTGTCAGGTGTTTGCATATCCTAATTCAGCTAAATTATAAGTTTATAACCATATTGGATAACCACTAATTATCTTAGCAGCCACCAAATAGGTAAAACCTTAATCGATAGACATGATTATTTTCTCTTTTAAATTTACTGTAACCATAAAAATACACACACTTAAAAAATTTTCAGGTTCAAAAAAAGTTTATTCAGCTTTTTTTTTTTATTTGTGGACTGTAAAGCAAAACATAATGATACCCACAGTTTGAAATAAACAAAAATCTAAGTTACTATTAATGAATAAAATATAATATTAATAAATGAATAGTTCCAATAAAAAAACAATATAAAATGTAGTCAGAACACCCCTCTGAAACCTGCAAAAAAAGAGTAGATTATGGGTGAATTTGCAGAATATATGCAGAGGCTTACGCATTCTCAATCTCAACCTTACACACACACTGCTTCTGACTTGTTCTTTGACTCTTTTCTTCAACCTCATTTTTCTCCTTTTCCTATTCCTATTTCTAATTCTACCAATCATGAATTCCTCAATTCTCCACCCATTCTTCATAACTCTGACACCAACAATCCCAAATTAGAATTGCAATCCACTACCACTTCAATTCACATTTCTCCTTCTGTTTCTGTTACCAGCACTACTATCAAAACTAATGTGGGTTTATTTCTTTCTCTTTCTTCATTCTTAATTAATTCAATTTTTTTTAACTTTTCCTTCTAATTTCAATAATTTTGCAGAATTCTGGCAGAGGTAAGAAAGGAAAGAATAAAGAGAAACGAATGGAAAAATTAGCAGACAAAGTTATTCATGTTAGAGCTAAAAGAGGCCAAGCTACTGATAGTCATAGTATAGCAGAAAGGGTATACTACTTGTGTTTTTTTTTTTTCAATTTTATGTACCTTGTTGATAAATGATTAAAAAAAAAAATCGATATTTAATACTGATTGATGCTAATTGTTTTGTCAGGTTAGAAGAGAAAAAATTAATCACAAGTTGAGATGTTTACAAGACATTGTTCCTGGATGCCACAAGGTATATATTGGTTTTTTTTTTTTTTTTTTTTTTCAAAAAAAGGTTTTATGCATAAAATTTGCATTATTTTTTTTATTAGCACTAAATTAATTTCCTGATATGGTTTTGTGAAATCACAGTCGATGGGAATGGCAGTAATGCTAGAAGAGATCATTAATTATGTCCATTCATTGCACAATCAGGTTGAGGTAAAGATTAATTATATATGAAGTAACACAAAATCTGGTTAATAAACTTTTATGTTTGTTATAGATTTTTTTTTTCTTTTTGGTATTAATTAATATATATCAGTTTTTTCCTTGTAAAATTTCAGTTCCTTTCAATGGAGCTTGCTGCAGCAAGCTCTCCTTATGACTTCAACTTGGAAAAAGAATCTTCAGAAAAGGCTCAGGTGCTTTTTCAACCAATCCCTTGAAATTAATTACTTTATTATTATTATTGGTTAAAAAAGCAACTAAAATCTGAAGTCCTTACTAGGCTGCCTTATTTTGTTTGCCTAACCTATTACAAGATATGGTCAACAGATTTGTTTAGTGTGAAGATTTCATTATTTAGTATATATTATTAATCAAAAAAAGCACTTTTTTAGCAAACCAAAACACACACAAGATAATATATCCATTATGATCTAGCTAGACTATTTGTCATGTCATGCATGAATGCATTGTATATAGTCCCTTTTCTATATTAATTTTTTTTTTAAAAAAGTAATATTAGACATATTATTGTAATTATTAGTTAATTTTCATCCCATTTTGACCAACAACAAACATATATTCATTATCCTTGCTTGGAAAAATTTATAATAATACAGGTTTATTGAACTCAACCGCTAACAAAGGGTGGCTTGTACACTTTTATTTTTTAACACTAACATTTGTATGCACACTTATGATTAAGTGCATTGGACGTGCCCAATAGAACTTTTTGATCAGTCTAATTGTAAAGGTATACTTATAAAGTATAGGAAATCACATTGTATTTGTGTGGGTAAATTAAAATGACAAAAAATAGTAATTAATTAGAATGAATGGTTGAATAGCAGGCAACAGCAGCAGGTGGGGCAATGGAGACACAGAAATGGTTGAGAGAAAGATACGAAGAAGAGTTGAGTAGCTACCAATCTACATGGTCCATTTGACTACATTTTTGGACATTGCTCCTTTCATTTTGCTACATATCCGCATGAATTTGCTTCCTACCTCATTTTCCCTTTTTTTTTTTTTTTGGTTTGCCTATGTCTCTGTTTATGTAACAGAAACGTATATGCTAATTATGATATTTCTATTACTTCACGAAAGGGTCCAGAAACAAAAGTACGAAACAAAAAAATAATAATTGTATAATTCTATTTATTTTTATGATACAATTTTGAGGCCTCAGTTTTCTTATCTCTTCTTTCATTATTTTCCAATTTGACTCGAGTATTAATCAAAATTGTGGCTTGTGTTACTTGGCATGAGCACTTAAATATATTTTCACAACTCCATGGTCTGGTATTGCTTTTACAATTTTCATATTCAATTTTAGAGGCAGATTTAGTAAATGCTTCCAGTCAGACATCTGCACATGATCGAATGTTGTGTGCAAGAAACACAAGTACTGCAGATGGTTCATTAGTTTGCTACTCTTTTCAGAATCTAATTGACCCAACCACACATGGACTTTCTTATATCTATAATTAATGATTTACTATCAACAATGTCATTATCTGTCTTTGACAATGAGATATATGTAACCTTATTAATTATTAAGATTAGGACATTAAAATTTTCTGTTGATTAACAATATATAAGATATAAATCTCAGTTTGCTAATTACTTCAGATTAATCTATAAATTAATTGAAAGCGATGCATATATAGGAAGGAAGGACTAATGAGTTAGTGAGTTAGAGATGAGTTTCCATCAGATGAAAAGAGGTAGAGGGACAAAGCAAATGAAAACAAGGAGGAAAAAAGAAGAACTGAGACATCCAATAAGCAAAAGATAAATGGGGAGAATTATCCAAAAAAAGAAGGGGGTCCTACTCATGAACAGAATCTCATGGATGTTGCCTATACAAATGGCTGCATGATTGTAATGAATAAATTTGTATGCGATTGGGAACGAATTGTAAAAGGTCCACAGATGCATTGCATCCAAGCATACAAATTGTTAGAAGACAGCTTCAATGGGCCATGTTATGCTCACAACAGGATGGGGCAATATTTCTTAAAAAAAAATAATAATTATAATCATCTAATATCTGGCCTCCATTTTGTTTGACAAATTCTGGCTTTTGAGTTTTTGTTGGTTCAAACTATGTATAACCGATTCATCATTAATTACCACTAGTATATATACGTACATAATCATGATTGTGAATTGTAATTTGGCTAAATTGCGATACTTATAATGTATATGCAAATTGGTTACCTTGTTTATTTTTATAGCACATCCTACCATTATCAATTTGATCATTTTCGTATCATAGGATTGTATAATTTATTATATATTTTTGGTAAGTTTTTCTCAAATTTGTCCACCAATTCAAAACTAAGAGACACAATTTCATATAAGAGTAGAGTTAATTGATGTTGAAATTAGGGGTGCATACGGTCGGTTAACCGGTCCATATGGACTTTTACAAACAGTTAACCCGTTTGAACGGTTTTTTAAAATTTATTAACCATATACTGTCAATTAAATTCGGTTAACCATCAGTCGGTTGACTATTAATTTCGGTCGGTTAACCTTTTTTTACGGTTAACTATTTACAAAATAGATATTATATTTTTCTAAATTTATAATATTTTAAACCTCAAATAAATAGACCATAAAAATTTCAAATGTCAAATAACAATATAAAATTATAAACCATAGTCTCAATTATTAATTAAAAATAATATTTTAACCATAAACTCCAATAATTAAAACCTTAATAAAAAAAAGTTCCCAAACATAGAAATTGTTGTACAAGATCAAACATTAATTAATGAAATTGTTCTTCGCTGTTCTTTTTCAGTGAGTGTGAAATTAAAAGTTGAGAGGAGATGTGATTGGAAGGGAGTGACCGAGATTACTTGGTGTTGTATAGTAAGGAAGTAAAATAACATCAAATGTCCAAATGTTTCACTTATTATTCATTTTACCTATTTATATAATTACATACTTTTTTAAGAAAAATATTTATGAACGGTCGGTTAACTGTGAGTCCACATGGACTTTCAATGTAAAACCGCAACTTAAACTGCAACCGTTAATTTCTAAAAATAAAAACCGCACACTAGTCCATCGGTTTTGGTTAACTATATTTTTAGCTTGGTTTCGGTTCAGTTTCACGGTTTTTCGATTTTTCAGTTTTTTTTTATGCAGTCCTAATTGAAATTCTAAAAAGAATTTATTCAGTGAAAAAGTACAATTCAGCCGAGCACTGGACAATATAAGTAAATATTTGAGGTTGCTTGTTGTTGCTAGTCAAATTTGTAAACTATTACTTATAATAAATTCAAAATCGCTTAAAAACATATATATGAATTGGGAGTAGTAGTTAATCAAATAATCAAAATGAATTAAAAAATATAAAATTAGGAGTAGAACTATATATAATTATTATAAATGGAAATTTTTCATCTCTAATATACCTTATAAATAATATTACTAAACAAAAAGATATCATTTTAAAATAATTAACAAGATTCATAATAACATTTGTTGTTAATTTATAGATATTATATTAAACTAATAAAAAATAACAATATATATTAAAGAAAATAAATAATAGAGATATTTTTACTTTTATAATTAATATATATATAAGTATATAAATATTGGTGCATATGCATATATTACAAAAGTTTTTATTAGAATTACTGTAATTAAATTTAAACCTAAATGATAAATTTTTTACTTATAAATAAGGGTAATTTTGTATATTCATAAGCAAAAAAGAAGGAATGGACTAAAAATTTTGTTAAGACAAAATTTAATTTAAGAATCTAAAAATTTATCTGTGGACTAAGTAGTGTAATACGTAAAAATATAAGAAGTAATAAATTGTTTACCCTATATTTTAATGATTTTAGGTTTTTCTATTTTGTAAAAGATAGTCACCTGTATATTTGTGAAGAAATGGGCCTGTTAAGCCCAGCCCAAGGATACTGCAGAGGAATCCAGCCCGAATTGAACAGAGACTCGGTGAGTTCATCTTGTTTTCTTGAGAGACTCTGCCTTGTCTAGTTTATTACTCTGATTCTTAAGCATCACAATAAACTAATAATCAGCCATTTGAATTCTGTTTTGTTCAATTAAGCTCTTTGCCTCTAATTTCTCCATTATATTATAGAGCAACTCAGCTGCTGAGATCTCTACTGTTGCATTCCATCGATTTTTTCAAGTTAATCAGATAATCCAAATGATGTCTCCAAATCAAATTAGTGATGATCGAGGATCTCCTCATTTCAGGTAATGTGATTTTTATCTAAACCTAACCCTAACGTTTTGTTTGGTTTCTGAGAAAGTTAGCCTAATTTTGCCTTGTAATTTAATGCTAGAATTTTTAGTTTCTTTTGTTGTCGAAGTCATAAAAATTTCCTGATCCTGTCTGAATAGAAATGTCTGGTTTCATGCATTTCTTGTTTATTCGTTATTATTATTATTTTGCTACTCTCTTTTTTGGCCAAAGTAAGTTTATGTTGAATAAAATGTGGAAGCAGAATGTTCTTTCTCAAATCAGTAGCAAATCGTGCAAGTGTTTGCTCGACTGTTTTGATGGGGCACTATTTGAACATTGCTTGCGTTCTTTGTTTAGGTGTTAAGTAAATCTAAGGAAAGGAAAACTGGACAAAATATTTGAGTTTATAATGTAATTTTAAATAGCTAATTGGCTTCACTCAGCTGATTCTAACTGCATTTTGTTTAGGAGGGCTCCCAGAAATGTTTAATTGAGTGTGTATAATTAACTTTTGTGTATTTATTGCTGAAAGGCAATAGATGAAGAATAATGTTTTACTAGCTTAATTATTGATTGAGAATTTGCATAATGATTTTGCATAAAGATAAACTCTATAGATTGCTGTTAACTTTGTTACTCTTGACATGATTTCAAATTGATGTGTATTAATTTTATTTCCACTCCAAATTCTGTATGATTCTAGTACTTTTACTGTTTAATTTACTCACCCATTCAAAGTTTACGAACATTATTAAGATATAAAAAGTTGGAATGCCATTGTTGAGTTTTGTTTGACAAAAACATATTGAGATGGCACTGGTAAACTTCTGTGTTGTACACCTGTTTGTACAGTATGACCTTTACTTTTTGGTTGCTCTTAGTAAAGCAAAATTAATCTATAACAATGATTTTGGTTTTCTGTTCACAGGCATACTCCCTTACAGATAATTCATATAGTTGGAAATTTTTTGAGAATATGGTCAGTATACTCCATGTATCGTTATTTGTCTCAGACTGGAGCTTCAGTGTTACTTTTTATCTTCAGTTGTCTAGTCCCTTCATCCATCTTGTTCTTAGCTTTGCAAAAGCCTTGGAAAGGAAGACCACTTTCCAATCAACAGGTTACTTGGAATAATTCTTTTTATTGTAATATGCATGTCAAAGGAAAGTAAAAACTACATTACTTTTTACTTCTTGGTTTTATTGTTATTCAGGTAGTGCCATCAATCATTAATGGTGCCATAACAGCTTTATACTTCATCTTGTGGGGAAAGGGTCTAAAGTCATGTGGACCAGTTAGGTAGGTTTATACTGTTCAAGAACATTACACTAATATTCATGCCTTAGGTTTTTTGTGGAATTGTGTTTCTGAATTCCCTCATTTTTAAAGTTATTCATTATGAGGCATGGGGTGGAAGCTAAGAGATTTTAATATGGCAATCTGACAGATAAAACAGTCTGTATTGAGGAAATTAAATGCTTATCATGTATATAACTAATTGGAACTTTTTGAAGTGCTTATAACCTCTTTTTATCTTTCAGTCAAGTATTCAATCCCTTGTATACATTCTCTGCCAATATGCATGATTTTTCCATGGTTTAGTTGTTGTATCAATATTTTGCAGCCAGGACAACTCATTATTTCATGGTTGATGCCAAATTAGTAGATGCAACAAATAAAGGAATAGATTAATTCAATAAAATCGTGAAAATCTTGATCCGATATGAATTGAGGTTTGGATCATGTAGATCCAATTGTTTATTTGAAGTTTACATGGAAGAACTGATATTAGGGTGAATTATTTGAGCAGGAGAGGGATTTTTTTTAGAGGAAGATGCTAATTATTGAAACCCCAACTGACATAACTTCTGCTTCATTCTTTCTTCCTTAATTGATGGCTTCATCGAGAGACTCAATCAAGTAGGTAAAATCTTAGCCTAAATGGTTTAGTGGGATGAAGAATTGGTGGATCATCTGTTAATGCTTTATGTGGCGAGTGATGGGCTATAGCTTCGTCATTTATGGTTGTCAAATGAGGTTATAACCTGTTCCATCTCAAAGATAATGGATTCTTTGTGTGGGTGATATGGATCTTCTAGAACCCCTGAGTGAGATAACTGACCTTTTTTTGTCCCATTGAGTACTTGCTTTTACTTGATATATGTATCTTTTATGGTGGCTAAGATTAGGTAAGTTTTCTTTAAGACTTGGCTATCTGCCTATTTTTGCTTTTGTGATGGCAAGGCTTTCTTTGTGATGACTAGGCTTGTAAATGAGGGACTGCAAGGGAGATTTTCTAATGCCTGAAATGCAATGTTTTCAAGGTACTGGAATTGAGACTGCTTTGTAAGAGTCCTAGGTCTCCTGGTAAAATATGTAGGATGAGAAGAGAAAGAAAAAAGCTGATGGAGTTTGTTGGAGAAGAAATAGAATAAGGCTTGAGTAGCTGAAAGAACGAGAGGAAAGCAATGCTCTCAAGCTGCACTAGAACTTAGTCAAGAATACCATGATCCCTTTTGAAATTCTTAGAAAAAACATGAATATTTTCATTGTTGTTGTATGTTGTTTCGTTGTTTTCAATTTGGAACATTCAATTCTCTTGTCCTTGAGACAAAGCTGAAAATACCTTGGTTTTATGTTGATAGACATGAAAGTTTTGCTCCTTTATTAAATTTTAGCATCTACGAGCTTTTAAATTGGCTGGTCAAACAATGATATATAAGCTTTAACAACCCATTCTTTTCCCATTAATACCTCTTGTTCCCACCTTTTTTTTTTTTTGTTTAAATTCTTGATGCTTGAATGAAGAGCTTCTAGACTGTGTGTTTTGGCGTGCCTATATGTACCCTGGTGATAGTGGTAGATCCATTTTTGTTTTCAGTTCTGTATTTTTTTATTAGTCATAGAATAATATACTCATCATTTGTTTCATTCTAGAGCTATATTGGCGGAGTATTCTGGTGCTGTTCTTGGAGTATTGTCTGCTGCATTATATGGTCAGAGGAGCCATCTCTGGAAAAAAGTAACTTCTACTTTTATTGAGCAAATAAGAGTGCAAACTTTATGTTTTACATACTTCTCCTGGTTGATGAGAAACTCATGGCTAATATGTGTCTTTCAAACCTCCAAAAGCATTAAAAATATCTTTGCTTCATGAACTTCTATTTTATGCTTAACATTAACCTAGAGTGGTTATTCTCTGTTAAGAATTTCCATAAATGTTTTTTATTGAAAAGATAATAAATAGCAACCTGTTTGTTGACTTATTCAGTAAATGTTTTATCTTTTACCAGGTAGGTGGTCTCATTGCAATGTTGGCATCTTTCTACTTGTTATCTCAAGGGTGGGCAATGGCCACTTATTTTCCATTTTATATCCTTGCCTATATTATTTTGAAATAAGGAATGTTGCTTGTAATTTGTTTTTGTGTTGCCGAATGTGAATCGTCAAAACACCTCTTGTGAACTTAACATGTAAAATACCATTCAAAGATGCTGGTGATGCAGAGGGTCACACAGAAGAAGTTTTGAGTATAACAGGAATGATAGTTCCAATCCTTGCAGGAATATTATCAGCCTTGAGAAGGGTGATTGCACGGCGTGTTTCACTCAAGGTATTGGCATTCATCCATGTTTATTATTATTTCCTTTCTTTCTGGAGAAGATCTGAATCAGCCATTGTTTTCTTAGTTTCTCTTTATATTCTCATATGCATTTTAGCCATCTATTGTTTCCAGAATCAGCTAAAGCGAAGACTTAATGCCATCACCATTACATCTGCAACATGCTTTTTATTTCCTATAGCTATGTGGGACTTCATTATGGTAAGTTTGATGAGTGGACATGTTGGAAAAAGGTTCTCTTTTGTTTTATCTCACTTTGCATTGAGACTTTGTGTTGATTGCAAGTAAATATTTCGGGGAATGTGTCAGGGTTCAAGTTCTAGTGACAAAGCGGCAATGCCATTTTCAACTTGGCCATTTCTAAGCACTATTCTTTTTGGGATTATCTTGATATTTTATATCGACAGCATTGCAGAAGAGAGGTAATGTTTTTTGATAGTGACATATGCTGTTCTTGGCTATGCAGTTCAATCATGCTAGGGTAATTCACTGATGAGTTGATTGCTTTGACTTGTCCACTGGAACGTACGTTTGTTTTCCCTGCTTGTGCATGTCCAGTGGGTTTGCTTTTTTATGGCCACTTTTCCTAGTGCTCCGCTATAAGATATGCATGGTTATCTGGTTATTTGATTTCACTTATGCTTGTTTATATAATCCTGAACTATCCATGATAGAAATTTCCAGCATCTAACTTTTATGAACCAAGAACCAAATTTCATTTTATATTATTGTTTGCTTTAAGAGAGAGATGTAGCAGATGATGTTATTTCCGCATTTCATATGCCAAAGCATGGAAGGGGTGTTGAGACATTGTACTGGCTATACTATTTTTCTGCTTGTATTACTTTACAATAGTTTTGGAAAATATGAAATACATATACCTTCCTAGAGCAATACAGGAACCTCGTGCATTGGAGCAACCCTTTTTATTTTGAAATTTCTGATAAATTATTGAAGTATATTCCCATCTTTTAAACTATATTTCACAAGGGCAGAAAAATGCATTAGCCATTTCTATAATTTTCTTGTACTGATATTTATCTAGTGGTAACTTTGCATCATTCTTTTGACGTGGAATTGCACACAAGGGTTCTACTCCATTACTGTCACAAAGATTTTTATCTGAAATGGGGATCATCGAACTTGTATATATTGTAGTGGCTGAATTCGTAGTTATTATGTGGCATTTTACTTTTCTAATGTAGCATATATGGATTTTCATAACTTCCATCTTTACAATTTCATCAAGTTTTAAATGCCGTTGTGCTGCAGAAATTTTTAGAACTAACTAAACGATGAAAATAACTTTACCTGGTTGTAGATTGCACATGGTTTTCTCTTCTCCAAGGCATTTAATGGTAGCTGGCGGATGCATCATTGTCATGGAGATCGTCTATAATATGGACTTCTCTCTGCCAGGCTTCATCATCTGCTCCTTAATTTTGGGCTTTGGTAAGTACAGATGTTATTTCATTATAACCAGTTTGTGCATCTCTGTGTGGGCATGTGTAGTTTTTTCTTAGTTCTTAGAAAATTATTTCCTGGGCAATACAAAGTAGCCTCTCTGTTTTCTCTTGTCAGAACAGTGGACATACCTCTTCTAGACTGGGAAGTTTTTAGGTTTTCTTATTAGTCCTTATACATTTAGTCCTTATTAGTCCTTATTAGTCCTTTTTAGGCATTTAGAAGTTAATTACCTTCTCTTAAACCATCACTGGAAAAATTTGATGATGATTTAGAAATGGATCTGCTATACCTAAGTAATTACCAAATGAGAAGTATTGCTAAGAAATGTATCATCATATCTTCCATAGCAATTTCGCCGCTTGATTTAGCAACGGTTCTGACTTCTGAACCTGCTATAGAATCGCCTGGTATAAAACTTCAGTATAAAGCGTTAGGCTTCATATGGTTGTTATTGGTAGCCTGGATCCCTTTCCTAAACTATATCTATTTTAGGAAACACATTATGCATATTTTGGAGATGTAGCCAAGTCCGTTCAGTCATGTTCTAATATGGCCTCTATTTTGTCTTTTTTCCTTTATATGCTAAAATATTAATTAGAGCTTTGAAGGAGAGGAAGATGCTACATTAACCTTTTTTTTTCTTTAACGGGCAACTCTTTTTCTCACCAGAATTGGTAAAAGAACGACAAGAGTTAGGCTTGTATTACAAGTAAACTTCAATGGGCACCAATTCTGGTACTGTAATGCCTCATAAAAAGTTTCGCAGACACCTTATGTATAAGAATTTATGTAGCAAATAATCAATATTGTAGTTTCAAAATTTTGGGTCATACGTGGCCTTGCTGATCAAATCAACTGGGGTACAAAGACGAAGAAAAATAAGTAAAAAGAAAAGAAAAATGAAATAATATGGGTATATAATGCAATATGATCAAACTGAGCACATTGATGCAGCGGGAAGAAATTGCTCGTTATGCTTTTCCATGTTCCTTGATGACTTGTATCCAATATATATATATCCAGTACCCTTATTGTACCCTTGTTTTAGTTTTGACATATGTTATGGCAATTGCTGTAGGCATTCATGAAGCAACCTCTTTGGAACGAAGTAAAAAGGGTTCTTTGCAGCATCCAGATCCATCAAACGGTATATTGGAAGAGCAAATACAGATATCCCCACTTCCAACTTGAAGTGTTTCTCTGCATATACAGAACATTTTTAGCAGCTGGTAAAATTGTTTTAAAGATCAATTTTCTTGATGAGTCAAATGAAGAATTCAGCTGAATTTCAGGAGGAATTGACAAACCTATAGTTAGAATGTTTCACCTGCATAAACTCATTAGGGGCCGGTGTGCTTTTTGCAGTAAAGTGTATATAAATCCTGTAAATTCATTTTATGTGGTTGATCTTTTGAACCATTCGCCTAATTTGCTTTCTTAGAGGCAGCCCGTGGGCACGCACATGGATTGTAACCTTGATAATTTTGAAGCTCCCAGAAAACCATTTAGTTAGTTTCCAGAGCGCCATTGACTGACTGCTGTTCATCGTCTGAATCAAATTTCTATACAATTTAGTTTCCTTTACAGGGTTTGGTGTCACATTTGACCTCTGTTGTATGTGAGAATTAGCTTGTTTTGTGATGAGGTAGCCACCTTCAGAAGAGAATAATGTCCAGTCCAGTGAAGTCAGTAAAGTGGGTAATAGAAGGGAAGTTATTGCCTTTTTGGATCCCCCAATTTACCTCTATTTTAGGGGTTCATGTAGGCTATTGTTTGTTGCATTCTCCAAATAGCTCGTGTTTGTTCACCTTTGGAGCTCTACTTTTCTATGGGCCGATGTAATATTGTCCAGTGTTGCTGTTACATAAAATTAAAAGGAGTTGGTAATTGCTGATTTGATTTTTTAGCAAATGTCATTATATTTTTCTAGCCTTTTCTGTCACTAGAAGCGTCTTTCTTTTCCTTTTTTGGGTTTCTGCTGATTTTTTTTTTCCAAACTATAATATTTGCATTTTTATACTGAATATGCGCGTGTTATGACAAGCAGATTTGATTTTTTTTTTTTTTTCCTTTGGAATTTGATTCGTCGTTATTTCTAGTTTGTAAAACAATATATGTATTCTCATTTTTGGTTAATCCGTCGGGTTGAAGTGCGCAAGGAATTCTAAATTTGAGTGAAATTAAGTGAAATATGGATTATGATGATGTGTTGTTGACATTTTTTTTTTTTTTGTTTTTTTTGCCGTGTGTATTAGTCAGGTTGAGAATATAATTGGAAAGATTATATTGGAAATATGAAGGAATACAAGTGCCTTTTTTTTATTTTTTTGATATCAATCTCTTTTTTTTGGTACTTTTATCATTATTAATAATTTTTTTTATGTTTTGTGGTTCAATTTTTTTGTTCAACTTTTCCAATGTGTTTAGGTGGTTCTCGAAACCTTTATTTTTGTAGAGCATGTTTTGTGTGTGTGTGTGTGTGTATTGTTGTTGTATTGTTGTCTTTTGTTGTATTGTTGTTTCCTTTTCTTTCTACCTTCATCTTCAATGCGTCGTGCGAACTAAGCTCATTGCTGCAGTATTTATGCTTTGTTTCTACATTTTTGGCACTGGTATTCATGCAGTTTCTATTCCTAGATAGTGATCTCTCTCTTGTCCTCAATTTCGAATCTGAAATTTGAATTTGAAAGAGAAAAGGAAAAGAAATAATGTAAAGACGACTGAAAGACTTCTGTATTAATCAAATTCAAAGACTGAAAGACATTGTTTTTCTACACCCGTTTCCATTTGATTGGGAATCAAAACAAAATGGGAAAATTAATTAAGTGGATAATTCTCTCTAGTACACTAACAAACGGTGATTAATAAAAAAACTACCTGGATAACAAATAGTTCAACCGACAAAGAAAGCACTGATGCTAAATTAATTAATTAGACACTTCTTAATGAAATTGAAATACCAAGTAACATCTACATCTACTAATTAATTAAGAAATTATTCCTTAATAGCCCACAACTTACAAGTAATAAACCCAAATTCCTAGGTAGAATAGGATTTCATTTCCAAATTCCACTGGAATTAGGAGTAGTACTCAAACCCTATATATAAACATGTAAATTATTGATCTTAGGGGTCAGCAGAATTCACAGATTATCAATTAGTCTCATTTACTCCCTCGCTCTAAATTCTTAGGTTAGATTAATATTGATGATTTAATTAAGCAAATTAAGTAGAACAAAATTGAAACAATGAATAAGAAAGTATTAGCGATAATTGTGTTGGTTGCATATTGGGTCAATGAACAACAGACTACTGTAAAATGCACAAGAGATGAAGGCGTGGAAGACTATTGCAGAAACGAGATAGAAGAATCATATTTTTCACACAAACTATTTCTTTCGCGGGATTGCTGTGAAGCAGTTTTTGATAATGGCGGCTGTGTTGCTCCTGATTTTATTGGCATTCAAGATACTCCATGGGGTAGATCATTGAAGGCCTATTGCAAAAATCAATATCAGAATTAGAACTAATTAAGGGTTTTTATTGTTACACTTTAATGTTAGGTTGTTGTTGTTCATTATGTATTCTATAATTTTTGTCATCACCATTAATTTTGATACATAAGTTTTAATTAACATCTTCTTTAATTGGTTTTATTTTCTTTTTCTATACATTGTTCGGCGGCTTATTTCTTCACATCAAAGTTTCCACATTGGATTTCGAATTTCATTCTGTAATCATTTAAATTTTGAATTGAACTTTGTGGTTTAGAATTAAAAAGGGGGGTTTTAGTGCTTATGTTATATTTGTTTTTAGTTACGCCTTTTATACGAATGGGGGGGTGGCATGCTTAATGTTTACTCAACAATAACTTATACTTTGATGAATAGGATTTAATTATTATATGAACAGAACAAGATTAACTGAAAAGATTCCAAAGAAGTTTATATCCTCTTTCAGAGATAATGGTTTTAGTTTAGGCCACTTTCAAAGATCCAACTAAAATTATATATCAATGAGAAAAACACATCCAAAGTTTTTGGGCAACTATATATATATATATATATATATATATATATATTAGTACATGCCAACGTTTGTAGTTATAGCATACTTGCATAGGAAGTTATGATTCAAATCGATTCTTCTAGTAAGTATCAAAGTTTTTTTACTTTTCACAAAAATTATATCACGTGCTAGTTAACAAATACAGTAACTCACACGAAACAAATACGTCAAGTTTGGGACTAATACTATGAAAACAAAAACAACACATACTCAATGTGTTGAAAAAATTGATCAGATAGTCTAACTTGTAAAATTCATTAAAATTCAAAAAGTTAAAAAAATGATTTTTATGCGAGTGATCATTCTTTTGCTGTATTTACTATATTTTTGTTTTGTTGTTTTTTTTTTTTTTTCAAAAAAAAAAAAAAAAAAAAAAACACTTTGAAGGAGAGGATTACTAGTAGAACTTATGTGCTGTTCATATTGGTAGAAGCTTACGGCAAGTAATCAGCAGTTTAATGGAAAACACAATTTGGTTGTGGCTTAAAAACAAAACATGAAAAGTGATTGATGATGATGCATTGGAACTCGACCAAAACAAGTTTGAATTTCTTTTTTAAAAAAGAATGACCAGCTATTCCAGTCAATGATAGTGCTATCATTTTCACAAATATTTGCCGTTCTCCAATTGGCGACGGGCTTTAACTCATCAAATGCCATAACAAATCAAGTAATGATGGAGAAAAACAAAATCATTTTTTCAAATACACAACAATGTCCAATTTTAATTGGTTGAAGATTAAAGAGTACAAATATAAAAACATTAACATCAATTCATTATATGCCATGTCTAGTACTTCCAGCACTTTTTGTTAGTGCTTTGGTGATTATATGAGTAACAATTCCAACTGGGCAGAACAGCAGGCAAAACGAAACTGAATGTCGCGTCTCAATTCCGTTTTCTAATCCGTCTTGATAAACTTGTCTGGACGAAATGAAAATGGAAGGGAAGTGTTAAAATAGGAAGGCAGAAAAGGAGGATGGAAGGGAGGACAAAGGGTAACTGGTACCTTGCAGCAAAGAGATCAACGGCTAGTAAGTGAATCCATGCCGAAGCTAATGTCATTTCACTGGAAAACATCTTCGCTATACCAGGCAACTGCATAAATTTAAATCAACAATGTCGAATCAGATATTTTTATAATCTTCTCAAAGTAAATAAGTGTAAAATTGCTTCAAAACTTGCGAAAAATATGTCATACTATTTATTTTGGCTACGCACCTCTGGTAACCAGTATTTGCTTGCAAACATCAGACGAATTGTCTCGGGTGTCCAGGAGAGGTATAGTAGATAGGCGTATAGAAGTCCAAGCACAACATACGGCATGTTACTTTCCATTGACTTCCTAGTCTGCATAATGCACAATCAAGTTATAAATGTCTGTAACTTGAAAATAAGGCACGACTTAGGTTTCCCACCAACAATAGTGTTTCTGATGAAAATAAAGATTTCAAACCTTGGCTCGAAAATTCAGTATCGGGGAGTAAAACAAATCACTCATATTCACAATTGAAGAGGAGAATCAAATAACTTAGACTATCATTACTAGTTATTTATTGAAATAATCTCTCATTTGTATACTAGGCATTCCACATTATAGCCTTGACAGGACAATTCAAGAATACTATACTCAACACCACCAAATTCACAAAATATTGAATCTCCATATCTCATAAGTAGAAATTCCATAACAGATGTAGAAAGCATACCAAATCAGATTTCGGAGCGACGATCATAAGCGTGTAAAATGGGAGAACAGCTGCAGTCCCCAAAGTGAACACAGAGCTTGCTATTTGTGGATTTGTCAACCCTCCATTACAAAATAAATAGTAAAACAATCAAAATCAACAAATTCCCAAGATGAACATCGCAAGGATCCAAGAGAACAAATATGAGTGGTGTTCATACATTAACCAATGTAAATTTGTATCCAAAAACAAAAATTGGTGATTCATGACAAGTAGACAACAGGCATTGAACAGACAATTGGAAGTAAGAAATACTAAACATCGATTTTGATTCAATCAACTGATATAAACCTTAGCTTTGCAACAGAGGGTTATTTATCTAAGCCTTGAAACAGTTGATAACAAAGTAATTGAATAGAGTTTCATCCAAAATATCAGAACATTCCTCATAGCTAAGTAATTTGGAAAACTGAAAATTGAGCAATGAATAAACAATAGAGTGGACAAATGGTGTTATTACATGATGCATAGACAGGTGTGCATTTTGTGTAGGCATCAAATCTTGTATGTTTTGGCCGAATGGTAAGTCTAGAGCCTCTCACAAAACTCCAGTTATTAGCTTCCACCTTTGCAACTGACTGCCCAAAAAGTTGGCTACTGCTTTTGGGCGAAAAGGAGTAATTTTGAGCACCCTTATGAACTATACACTGGGATCTTACAATCCGCCCGGAGCATTCAATCTGCCAGCTCATAACAACAAATTACAAACCCTACCCATTATAAAATTGAATCACATAGCCATAAAGCAAGATCGAAGGCACAAATTAAAGGGCATACCTTGATGGAGAAATGAGAATGGGAGAAGCAAGAGGGGAGGGCCATATCGGATGCAGAACGGCAAAAAATTGGCTCTTCATTCGGTTGAAGGAAGGAAGTGATTTAAAGTAAAGAAGTTGCCAAAAAGGATGAGCTGGGTGCTTGAAAGACAGCAGAGAAATTGGGAACAGGCAGCTAAGGAAATATAAAAAGAAAAAGAGAAAAGTCTATAAATGGCGCACTGAGAAGGAGAGTAGACTAATAAAAGAGAAGAGCAGTACTTGCAATACAGCAGTGAAATATACAATAGAATTATCCTATTTCAATTCATTCAGACATCAACATGGTCCCACTAGCGCTACATCGTTTGTTCTTTTGTTGCGAGTCTTAAAACTTCATGGATTAGATATAGTGATAGATAACAGATATTTATTTTGTCCCAGACTGGACTAGTCTAGTTCGAGACCGTTGTGATTGTGATATGACAGCACTACTAATAATGTGTCGCAATCATAATGATTCTAAACTGGTATGATGATTCTATTTTAGTTCTAGATCAATATAGTTCGGGACTATTATAGAACCTCTCAATAAATAGATAGTTCAATATAGAACAAGTACGAGCTAAATGATGTATTCTAGTCTTAAATTTTAGTTTGTGCGGTTGAATTTGACATATCCGGCTTTCCATAATTTAAATGTTGATTCCAAGATTAGGGGTCCACTAGTATTCCGCCTAATTAGCCGCAAGCAAATTACATTTAAAGATAAAGTTGTTTAAGCATTCTAATGCTATATTTGTTATACTAATTTCAATGCATGTACTTCGACTTAACTTGCTTCAATACAAAAGCACGTTAAGCCATGACCACTTCAACCATTCATTAATCTCTATTTCATTTGGGATTTTTAGATATTTTATCTTGCCGTTTATTGAATTTTTAACTGACGTATCAATTAGGTATAAATATCAAATTTGATTAAAAAAATACATCTTTTACATATCATTAGAGAGATTAATAATATTCATTTTCTATAGTTGCATTATCTATACATGTATAAATTTTTTTTTTTTAATTGTAGAAAATGTTATGCTAAATATGGCTAAAATTATAACTTTTTTTTAATACGTTTAGAATTAGTGTGTTTTATTAATCAAGAGCTAAATATGCATACTTATAATTTATGAGTGATTTAATAAAGTAAATATAATTGATGGTGTTAAAAAAGAAAAGATAGAAGTTTAACGTGATCATATGGAAAAGATTAAAGTGGAGATTATAGTATGATTTGAGTAGAATATTGATAATTGTGTTGTGTTTGGTTTGGGTGGTGACGTGGTGTAGGTTAGAAAGGCATGTGGGTTGCAGCTTGCTGATGGACTCCATGACATTGCCTTTTCTTCAACAAAACAAACTTGGCCGTTCAATTTATTACATTCCACGCATTCAATTCTAATAACATTAATTCACTTACTTTCATGCATCATTTTCAAGTCAACTACGTACTAATTCATTTATCTCATTCTCCATGTCCACTCTCATAATCCATTTAACTCGTACTATCATACCGCAAATTACGTCATGCAAAAATTAAAACAGATATGAACACTGAGAAATTATATTTGTAAAAAAATATAGTACACCGAAATGGAATAATCATGTAAATGATAAAATAATAAGGGTATATTTATAAATTTAAAAACTATGAAGATACATAATTTTTTGTTTTTATACATATACAATAAAGAAAAAAAAATACAAATCATATAAGAGAAGGAAAAACAAATTTTCTATTTTTAACATCACAAAAAATGAGTTTTGATTTTCTAACACTTTGGAAACGTGACCCGAAACGTTTTTTACATGTTTCCAAGAGTTTCCGGTTTCAAAAATGTGGAAACGATGAAATGTTCAAAATTAAAGTTCCCATACAACATAGCCTAATAAGAAAAATCTACTTAAAATTTACTTAAATATGCCTTCATATGTACTTAAATAGGTAGTTATGCAATTATCTCGTTGTCCAGATCAGTTAGTTTTCAACCAATTCTCTATTTGTCCAAAAACCGCTTAGCAATGTTTGAATCGATCGGTCAGACCAAAAACTCCTACCTATAAGAGTTAGCAACGTTGTCAAGCTTGAGGTGTAAGAGCTTTGAAGGGGTAAACTCCTACCTATTATTCAGATATAAAGTAAAGTGAATATAGGGAAACATTCACTTAAGTAGTTTTGGTTACCCATTGCCTAAAAAGAATCTAAAGGAAAATGCATAAAATTGCAATTGACTTAAAAAATTTTAATTGTGGCTGGCCATAATTAGTGATACGAACATCCTTTGAAATCGAAAGTTGTGGTTTTTACAATATTAAATAACTAAAATTGTTAATTTATAAACATAGAAAAGAAAAATGTTTTGTTTGAGGGCCGCGGGCTGTGCATGGAAAAAGGGCCGAAATCTGAGAGATGGGCCTGCTATACGACGCAACCCAAAAAGAGCACCTAGTTAGATTTGAACTAAATTCCCACATCGTTACCTTTCAACCTTAAACTAACAATTATAAACAGGAACGCAGCAAAACTATATTGTCCCTTCGGGGACATCCGATAAAATTGGAACGATACAGAGAAGATTAGCATGGCCCCTGCGCAAGGATGACACGCATAAATCGAGAAATGGTCCAAATTTTTTTTTTTCATTCCTTTTCAAAGTTTAAAGTATTTCCTAATTGAAAAATCCTAATATGTATTAGTTTTTCCATTAAATCATTTGACTCAAAAGTTTAAACTAATATAAAGTCCAATAATATAACTTTCACGCGGATGTTTATTGAACTTGAAGCAAGTATAACAAAAGCCAACTCTACCATAAGGTGAAATTTAATCAACAAATGGAACTGTTAGGTTTCGACGCTCGACCTCTAGATTTAAAAGATTTTGATACCAAATCATACAACCATTTGATCCAAAAACTTGACACGGTAGGTAATATAAGGCCTAATAATAGCCTTTATTATTATCACTCAGAGTTATACGTATTGTTTAGATGTTCCATTTAACAAACAAAGAAAGAAGTAAACATATAAAGGAAGATACAAATAGATAAAGCTTTTAGGGAATGAATTCAATCAAATTCTCCAAATTGAAATCATCAAATAGAAGAAGTAGAAATTTATTGTTAAATTTGATTACTTAATTAAAAAGAATTAAGATTGAGTTTGGAGATGAAGCCAGGAGATAATATCATGAAGAACTTGAAAAATGACGTCATCAGTTTCACCTTCAAGAAGAGAATGAAAAGCATCTTTGTAAAGCTTAAGTTTCTTGTCAGAACTTCTTGCCTTCTCATACAGAGCTTTGCTTACTGATGGATCAGTTACTACGTCTGCTTCTCCATGCAGTATTAACAATGGCACTGTTACCTATTAATTTCATTATTTTATTTTAATTAATCAACCACATCACATCACGTCACATGCTTACTATTTAATCGATTTTAATTACCTCTTCTAACCTTCGTTCTAGCTCTTGGGTTGTTCTTAGACACTCTAACGCCGTCCCCACTCTTGCTGTATCCTTGTAAGCTATCACATTATATGCCGCCTACATTCATTATGAATGATTTACAAACGAGAAGGGATAATACCCTAAATCACATCACATGGAATTTTTTCTTATAAAGGAAAATGAAAGGAAAGAGTACGTACCAGCTGCTGTTTTTTGGAATCTCGGAATGCCATCTTGACGAAATCACTATTAGGAACTATTTTGAGCTTAGGAAATAGATGAGCTATTCCGATCAACATTTGGAACAGTATCCATGGCGGTATCATATTATCTGCGAACTAATTCGTTATATTCAACACACTATTATTTTCTATTTATATTAATAATTAATAATTAATGAAAAAAAAAGATATTTAAATATCATTACTTTGCACATTGGAGCGACAAGAATTGCACCACTCCAAGCATTAGGTTGTTTGAGGTGGACTTTCAGAGCTACTGCTCCTCCCAATGACTCTCCAAATAAGAAGCTTTTCAGTCCCTTCAGCTTTGGGTTTTCTGCCTCCAATCCAAATCAACCCAATTTCTTTACAAATTAACTTTTAATTCCACACCAACCATTAATGGGAGGTCACTAATAAATTCGGATAATAAAGTAAAATAAGGAAATGAACCTTTGATTTTGGAGAAATGCTCAGCAACATCATCCACAAGTTTATCAAGGCTTGGAATGTAACCATGAAGACCTTCTGAAAGACCAAATCCAGGATAATCCATTGCAAATACTCCATACCCACTTAATGCCAATTTCCTTGCTATTCCTGTTTAATTTTCAGTAACAACCATTTTCAGTAACAACCATTTTAACTTATGTATTTATGTTTTAATCAATTCTTAAGAAAAATTAAAATTAAAATAAAGTGGATTACCTTCGAATACAAAAGTGCATGTTTGTCCATAACCATGGCAATAACAAACCAAAGCCTTCGGACTAGAGCTCTCTGGTAACCAGCTTTTTGAAAATATTTCTATTCCTCTTGAATTCGTTTCATATGACTGCACATTGATTCACCATCTTTATACACTAATCACTAACAATATATCGATTAAACTTTAGCATTTCTTCTCTCACTTTTAGTACTAACAAAATTCATACCATTATAAACAGAGAAATATACGTACTATATAGTAAGTTAATTAAATTATAAAACATCTTAGGAAATTAATCGTCCCTAATTTATGAGACATTAAAACATTAAAAGTATAAATTTGTGTCTTTATTTGTTGGTAGGGTGAGTACTAAAATTGAAACAAAAAATTACATTCTTAATGAGGGATCCTTATCTAAATGACTAATTATAGAAGATCAAGATTTTGAGTCTCTTTAACAATATATATTACACCCTTGAAAAATGAGAATTTTCAAATATATATATAATTTTTTTATGAACATTAGTTATTTTGCTAATCTTTCACCTATATTTCTCATTTGTTATACGTAATAACCAATAAATATATCAAATTAAGTGAACGTTATAAATAAATATTCTAGGAACATAAGAATTGCAATCTATCATTATATCCATCATCTATATTACTCTTTTTGTTTTTTAATCCTGTATCACATATAGAAAACATTGCTAAAAGTGCATTAATAATTTAAAATGTCATGTAAAAAAGAATAATTATAAAAAAAAAAAAAAAAACCCAGAAGGATTAGTAAATTAAATTTGAAAAAGTTATATATAAAAAATTATACTTTTACTAATTTTTTTTAGATCATGTAAAAATTCAATATTAGTCATCATCATAATTTTTTTTTTTTTTTTTTTTAAAAAAAAGAAAGAAAAAGAAAAAACTAATGCAGGCCAGCCCTAGCCTTCCTCCACCAACTCCTAAAAAGAAAAACTGAATCTTTGTGGTTCCAAAAGGTGAGATTTCGTCCAATGAGTTGAGAAGTAATAAATAGACAAATAAATGAATGAATTTAAATGCCATATCATCATTTAATGGCAGCTAACTAATTTACTTGCCAAGCTATCATCTCCAGAAAAACTATTAACACTTGTGTAAGTGTAGTGTAGTGTATGTGGACGACAATATTTACACTATTTATGTTTCCAAGTCAAATCTTCACCATACAACCATGTCACCAAATGAAAATTAAGGACTAAACAATATTTAAATTTTCTTTTTATGCTCTTTTCTCATATTTTTATTATGTGCCCTAACCAGGAATCTCTCAATGTCTTAATTTTTTTTCATACTTTTCATATTTGTGATCCTATTTAGCAAATCATATTGCACATGCTTCGGTTTTTGCTTTTGGTTCTATCTATGATACCGGGAGTAAAATTTTGTTATTTTCCTTTAATTCAAAAAATTTCATTCTTGATTAATAATAGTAATTTTTCATAAGAAAAAAGAAAATAATAGAGAGAAATATTAATTAGTTTAGCTTTTCTCTTTTTCAAAATGTACTTATTTGCTGTTCTTACCAAAATGAAAAAGTGAAAAATCTATAAAACAGAAAAAGAAAAAGTTAAAACCGAATCTTTCTGATTTTAAATATTTAAATTAAGAAAGAATATAAAAAGAAAAATAAGAATTTGACTATCATCATTTGACTTTATCGATCTAGTAATTAACATATCATTAAATCAACATGTCGCATCGACAAGAAAGAATAGTTTAATGTATCACACCAGCAAAGGTAACAAAACACTTCCATAAAATTAACTTATTACATTAACAAATCCAAACAACAGATTGAAGTTCTTATTTATACGGAAACACATTTCAAGCACACTAAACTTTTAGGAAAATCATATTTGATCCCTAATCAACTTTCTAAACACATAAGAGTAAATTATCTTTTCATTTTGATATATTACTCGATACGAGCTTAGTATTCATTTTGAAATCGTTTCAGGTGTCAAACTATTGTTCGTCACATGTCGTCCAACAGGGTGCATTACACACGTGCAAAATAAGAGTTGTGTTTAGAGCAGGTAATATCAAAATAGAAAAAAGATGTAGGGACTGTATTAAAAAGAATTTATTAAAAGTTGAATTGTGATATATGTGGTGGGTTTCAAATGGAAAAAGAAATAAGTTGAATTCCATAATAGAGATGATTTATTAATTAATATAATTAAAATTACCTCCTGGATCTTGAGCCCTTCAGAAGGTATCTGCAGCAGGAACCAAGCGCAAATAGGTATCATCCACTCTAATTAACAAAAAATGAATAGAAATGAAATAGTAAAGAAACCTTCATTAAGCAATGATCAATCTGAAGCTGAATGGAGAGGAAATCTTGTCTAGCACGGCGTCTCTCTTTTGCATAATCCATCTTTGCTATCTTCATCCCTTCCATTTTCTTCTTTCTTCTTCTTCTTATTTTCTCTCTCTATCACTGACTCAATCTGTGTGCCACTCTCTCCCACACCCCCACACACTTCCCATACATTTATATCATTTGTTTACGTGTTTCTTTAATATTATCCTTATAGTTAGCCAACATTATTAATTGATATTTTGCCGCCTTCTACTTTTTTTTTTTTTTTTCTTTTAATTATTTTGGAAAAAATAATCTTTTAACTTCTTTCATAATATTTCAAATTTTAAAGCACTAAATTTTGTTTCGTCTTTTTTAACCTAATTTTATTGTTTTCTTTCCTGCAATTCTAGTACATGAAAAAGGGTCTAATTTTGCTCCTGAGAATATAAAGATAAATTAACAAACAACGCATAATTAATTATGCTCTTCACTAATGAAAATTTTAAATTCACAACAACTTTTTTTTATTGCCTATTCCTAATCTTTAAACTCAGCCTCACAATTTGTTACAGATTGTAATTAATACGATTTTAATTTGTATCAATTGTTTTATTTTGTTTGTTAAGATGAATACAAAGGTAAGTTTTTGATTTTATTATTTATTTTTAGGATGAAGGATTCTTGACAATATGGCTGTAAAATTTAGTAATCTGTTTATGTAAAATATTACAAAAATTTGTGTGAAATTAATAACAATGTCAGAAATGGAAAGAGTAATATGTAACCTACGGGATTTATACATCTACATGTGAAGTAGTAGTTGTCTCATTATGAGCTAGCAATAAATATAATTTCCATTTATTATCAACTTATTATTTTATTCTATTTTATCCTCCCAAAATGTTAATTTCTTTTACAATTTTTCATATTAAATTCTCGATTTTTCAATTTAACATCCTAAAACAATTATAGATGATTATAATTATTTACTTCAAACTGTATGAAAGTCACGTGTTAATCCACGCTCACTGCACCAATTGATATTTTTCAAGGAAACAATCATCTGGGAGCATCTCCAACCCAACGCTATATTAGATTGGAGATGCAAAATTTAATGGTAATTCAACGCTAAAAAATAGGAGGGGAACAATACCCCTCCAATGCTAGCGGCGACTGTTCCCCTCCATTTCCTTTTTTTTTTTTGTTGTTCCTGTTTTATTTGTTTTTTACTTTCTTTTTTTTCTTTTTTTATTTGTTTCTTACCCTCCATTCCTTTTTTTTTCTTTTTTTATTTGTTTCTTACTTTATTTTTTCTTTTTTTATTTGTTTCTTACTTTCTTTTTTTTTTTATTCGTTTCTTACTTTCTTTTTTTCTTTTTTATTTGTTTCTTACTTTCTTTTTTCTTTTTTTATTCGTTTCTTACTTTCTTTTTTTTTCTTTGAATTTTATTTTTTTTTTTGTTTTAAAAATATATATTTATTTTATAGTATTTGGGTTATGTATTTTTATTAATTTGTGTGTTTGATTTAATTTATATGTGTATTTGTGGTCTTGAATTATTTTAATAATTAAATATTTTTATTTATAAATTATTAATATTAATTTTTTTATGATTTAATAAAAAGATATGAATAATATAAATATATGTAAAAAGGAATATAATAATAATAAAAATATTAGGTGGAAAGGAATAAAGTAATAATATTTTAATTTGGAGTGAAGGATTAGAGAAAAAAACTGTAGCTCATTCTAAATTATAGAAAAAATTAATTTTGAGATGGAAATTTAAAGTTAGTGATTAAAGATCACCTGAGTACAACAACGAATTACCTACAATAAACATTGCATCAGAGGCAGCCGGACGAAACCCCTCCAATGCCTCTAACTAAGTTAGAAGGAGGTTTTTGAGATAATGAAAAATGACGTGAAGAGAGAGACATAAATTATAGCTTTTACACTTAACTACGTGGGTCATGCTTCTCTGGCTGCAATGTACAACACAAACAGGATAGGCCCACATGACAAGTTATGATGAGGTTTCATCAGTCTTATGCGTGTAATATCAAGATGAACTTAGCAGTTATTATGCTTACTGCATAAGGTGTAGGAATTTACCCTTACACGTATGTGACGGATCCGAATGTCATGGATTAGAACCTTTTAGATCTAGAGGTCAAGGGTTCGAATCTTACCAGTTCTATTTGTTAATTAAATCCAACACATAATAGAGTAGACCTATGTTGTACACGTTTCAAGCCCAATGATATTCACGTGCGGTGGAATGTCAGAGATAATAATAAAAAGCTATAATTGGGCTCACCTATCAATTTAAGTTGATAGATGAGGTCAATTATAGTTTTTTTATTATCTCCAACATCGTGTGTGAATAAAAATTGTGTCACACGCCAGTTTATGAATGCTATAGCACATGTGAGACAAATATGTTAAGTTTGGGCTAATACTATCAAAATAGGTGAAAACAATTATGTACTCAATGTGTTAAAAAAATTAATCAATAAGCTAATAGCAAAATTTATAGAAGTAAGGGAGCTTAGGAGGTGTCTTGCATTTTATACTTAATTAATGTTTCTGCATGTCCCTGCTTTGATGAATCCATTAGAAGACAGCAGGCTCCTTCAGTCTGACCCAACAATAAGGCCATGCTTCGGGACCGATAAAATAAAATGAATTTATTGCAGAAATGATACAATTGTTGGTACAAGATATTGAATATTATAGTTAATGTCATGACAACGAAATTTGAAATAAATATATTTTAATTTTTTGGTTTGATATGTAAATTCACCTCCATATGAATCTCAATTTGCCAATTCTTAACACAGATCAACTCGAAAAATTTACACATTAAGCACATTTGTTTACTGACATGGCAATGGAACCAATCGACACTTAAGCTTGTTAATTTAGTATTAAAGAGGAGCAATTCTTCTTTGGTTCTCATGTTTTTGTTTTTATTTTTATTGTTTTTTAAGATTGGCAAACTTTAGGTGTCTGAAATTTTTTTTTCAAACAGTACAAGGGAGTGGAACTAATAAGGCTATTTGTGCAATATTAGGTATGCAGCTATTTATTAACAGAAATTAAGTGTATTTTGATTGAATACTCGTCACACTACTAAATTGATGTCAGATGATGTCAATGATATATAAGTAAATATGTATTTATAATGTACAAAATTATCAAGTTGAGGTATGTGAAGAATCCTTTGAAAAATTAAAGATAACATTAAGCAAAGTTTGCCAATTTTAAAGATGAATTCAAATATCAACTATAATTATTTTTCACAAACCAATAAAGGTTTGTGCACTACTTCACATAATAATTATGTAGAATTTATGAACTATCAGTGAACAATGCTGATTTTGGAGGAGAGGGATTAATTAAATTATACAAATATATATAAGAAATGAGACCAATAAATTAAACGAAAAACATGTAGTTACAATCAATTAATGGGCTTATGGAATATATATATATTTGTTTGATTACAACTGGAAAACAACTATTAACCATTATTTTAGACTTTCTTACATTAACTCCAAATTTCCACTCCAAATCCAATTTCTTCTATAATTTAGAGTGAGCTACAGTTTTTTTTTCTCCAAATTTCCACTCCAAATTAAAATATTATTACTTTATTCCTTTCCACCTAACATTTTTATTATTATTATATTCCTTTTTACATATATTTATATTATTCATATCTTTTTATTAAATCCTAAAAAAAAATTTAATATTAATAATTTATAAATAAATATATTTAATTACATAATAATTTTTTAATAAATAAATAATTTTATTAAATAAAATCGTATCGGATTTTATTCCAAGTTGTATATATATTAATATTTTATTCCAAGTTGTATATATATTAACATTTTTTTAATTTTCACCATTTTAATTTATTTTTGATATTTTATCATTATCAATTAATCAAATTTTAAGAATTTAAGCAAAATTATTAAAATAATTCAAGACCACAAATACACATATAAATTAAATCAAACACACAAATTAATAAAATCACATAACCCAAATACCATAAAATAAATATACATTTTTAAAACTAAAAAAATAAAAAATTGAAAGAAAAAATAAAAAAGAAATTCAAAAAAACAAAAGAAGCAAAGAAAAAAAAAAAAGGAATTGGAGGGAAACAGTCCCCACCAACTTTGGAGTGGGATTTGGTAGTGGGTTGGAGATCACCCACTACCAAATTTTGGCTCTCCAACCCAATTTGGTGTTGGGTTGGAGATGCCCTTATCATCCACTGCATTCTGAGCTATTCGCAAAAAGTTTTTCTCAAATTATTTGTGAACTTAAACTTTCAATCTTTTATTTTTACACATTGACTCTTAGTTATTTATAAACTTACATATTAATTTGGTAAAATTGGCAAAAGCAACATTTGGTCTCTATACTTTATTAAATTTATAAAATTGACCCATGTACTGAAGTACATATATAACCCACAGTCGTTTACTGCAATTTCAGTCTTGGCCCATCTAAGCTACGTGATTGGCACACGGTCATTTACTGCAATTTATATATATAACCCACACACATGGAGTCTTTGATTAATTGACGGATCGAAAAATACATCAATTGTTATTATTATTAATTGACGGATCTAAACGATTATTGACACCCCTACCCAGTAGAGATATTAGGAAAATATCAAGCTATGTACTGAACCCCAAAACTATATTTCGAAAAAGAAAATAATAAGAAGCGATAAATGTTCTGACATACATGATTTAATTTTATTTCCCATTGAACAATAAATAACTTTTACACAGAAAAACATACCTTTTGTTTTTCCTTTATTTGTCTGTTTTGCTCTTTGTACATAATTAGGAGGTAGTATTAGTTTGTTTGCTGTGGTCATCAAGCCAAGAAATGATATCATTAAAAACTTGAATAATCACTTCATCTGGCTCACCAGCAAGAAGACCATGATATGAATCCTTATATAGCTTAAACGTCTTGTCCTTGCTGCATGATTTCTCATATAAAGCCTTGCTCACTGATGGATCTGTTATTACATCTGCCTCTCCATGAAGGATGAGAAGTGGCAGAGACACCTGCACCATCAACATTTCAACTCCATTCAAGAAAATACACAATTGGACAAAAATTAAAGGAGATTAACTAAATTCCAACTTGGTTACAATATTTCAGAGCAAGTGGTATACATCTTGCAAATGCTGGTCTATCTCCTGAGTAGTGTTAAGCATCTCCAAAGCTGTCTTTAGCCGTGGCTTACCCTTGTAAGCAATTACATTATAAGCTGCCTGAATTGGACAAGAGTGAAAATACAACAAGACACCTAATTATAAGCATCATTCAGTTCAAAAGCATATATGAAGCAGATAAGATTTGAGACAATAATCTATTTGAGTAAAGCGATGAACCTGTTCTAGCTTCTTCAAATCCCTACATGCTAACGCAGCCATATCCTTTACTGGAACTAGTTTTCTTTTTGGTAGAAGATTAGCTACACCCATCAAGAATTTCTTCACTAGTAACGGCGGAACCATGTCATCTGCAATCTACAATTCATCTCTCAGCTAAAAGAAGGCAACATTATAGATAAACAGCATATTATTGTCATCGAGTAGGGAACAATACTTTGCACATTGGTGCAGATAGAATGGCACCGTTCCATGCATTAGGTTGTTTCAAATGCACCTTCAAAGCCACAGCACCACCCATTGACTCTCCAAACAGGAAACTAGGAAGAGAGCGAATCGCTGGATCCTCTGCAATATAATTTCAACAAAAACATGTATTGACATTAAGCCATAACTTGATGTCATATCGTTCTGCAGGAGCAAACTCAGAATAGTAAGAGAGGGAGAAAGAGCGAGAAGATTATTAATAACATTGTTGCTTGCTTACAGATAATCTGTAATTCACAGCGGTTGTTGAGTCCTAAAACCTGGGAAAAGGATCTCTCTCCCACAGCCCAGTTAATAGAAGTGCAGACACTTGAAAAGTACATAAGATGAAATGGCCGCATAAGAAAATGAGAAGCAATTGAGGATTTTGGCATAGTTTTGGCATGCAATCAAGAGAAATGGATATCAGAATGCAAGATTTTGTATGGAGCAATACCCTGTACTCACTATACTTGAATACAGCAAGATTTTGTTCTTGATAGGCTGCACCCCAAGATTTTGAAGTAATTATTTGGTCATGTTTCCATTAGGATTGCCAACACTGAAGACCACTACAAGAGAGACCAATTCATCCATAGAGTACACAGAAAGGGTTCTAGATATCAATATATGTTACGCATCTGCTTTAAAAGAAGCAATAAGAACATCTTTGTTTCAGAATATAGTCATTACAAGGATATGAAAAAAATGGTATGCATATGGTAGATTATACACGGCCACACATAATTCATTTGAGAAAAGCAAATTCCTGAAAATAAATCAAAAGAGCATCAATAAAATGGCCAGATGAGGTTTTAAGTATATTTAACATATAAAAAAGCTTCATTTCCATGGATGGGATTGGATGGCTGGATCCATCCCACAGGATAACTTATATTGTGAATGATATATACTCCCAGCATGGATTCATCTTCCCACCCCATAAAATAGCCAAATGGCTTCAAACCTTATAATATTTCCAACCAACTCCCCTCTCAGATCAACAGAAAAATCAGAGAACCCACCATGCACTGAATATATTTCAAGAACTAGAGAATAAGCACTGATGTGTATATGATAACTTGGCCCCAGGTCAGAAGAAAAGATACATGAGCAACCACCATGCAGAAGACTCTGTAGCTAAGTGAGCTCAATATATTCTTTAAATCATCACATGAAAACGTAAACTGGAGTCACCTATTAAAGTCATTAAGATAGATGATAAACTAACCCAACAAACCTAAAGATGAACCTACCATTGAACTCTATATCAGAGATTCATTGTGATCACAAAACATACAAAAAGCACGTACCAAGGAAAATGAAATGCCATTTATTTGCCCCAGCACTGAGTACGTGATCAATCTATAGCCCACAACTTCAATCCCCTTATTGCTCCATAAAAAAAATAAAAAAAGAAGTTCACACTTAGAAATAAGTAATAACTGTCGTCAAAATCTCTTCTTATCATAGAAGCACAAAAGAACAAAAATGATAATAAGGGTGTGATACGAGTCCTCACAGAATCGTCCAAGAGATCAAAGATTTCTTGAGGGTTCAGATAAATCTTATTAGCTTTCACTTAAACCTACAACAACACATTAAGACTTCCAACGTGATTTAAGCGAAATACACAAGACTATGGAACAAAAGAAACAAACACAAAACGAGTCCCAGCCAAAACATACACTCTAATCCTATCTAATCACCCCTTTTGCACCACAAAGAAATGAATGATTCAAAGAAACCTTATGGAGTGCTTACGAGCCTTGATGCTTAATAATATTAAAAAAAATCACTTGCAGACTCTTAAAACAGAGCTAGCTCCAGAGGATAGCCCCTTAATGACCCTCCAGATAATTTTGATAGATGAGAACATCTAATACAACACTTTGACCAAGTGGCTCCCCTCTGATTTGATATATATTTGTTAGAAAGTTTGGATTTCAAGTTCCTCTAGAGATACTTTCCTATGTACTAAATAAATACTTTTAAGCATTATTAAGTAGAAAGTAATGAATTAGCAAAGCACCGCAACAACTGCAAGCGCTATTTGGATGACATCCCCTACTCAATCCAAATCGAAGAAAATTAATTAGAGCAAATTATCCATTTGTCTTAGTAATTTGAGTTCCCTTAACATTGAATGTATGCAAAATGTTGGTACCCAGGATATCCTTCGAAATATAACAGGGCAAGCTTATGCTATTAGGGTTTTCCCATGTGTGTTCAAAGAGTGAAAATACAGTTTGATCTTTTCACTTTCAGAGAGATATCATCAGTTCATCAGTAAAAGTAAAATAGATTATTAAGGTGCTCAAAGCAAAGGTCTGGTCCAGTCCAGTTCATACCTTTGACTTTGGAGTAATGCTCGATAACATCATCGACTAGCACTTCAAAGCTGGGAATGAAGCCATGAAGACCTTCTGAAAGACCAAATCCAGGGTAATCCATACCATATACTGCAAAACCAGATGATGCCAACTTTCTTGCAACTCCTGTAAACATGTAGACAATCAGTAAAGTCTCGTCAGCAGAGAATTCCTAAAACCACATAATGGTGACTACTCCTTGAAGATGGCTACATGCCTTCCATGAAAAATGTGCAAGTATCTCCATAACCATGACAAATACACACCACTGCTTTTGGGGAAGAGTTCGTCGGTATCCAACTTTTAGTGAAAATTTCCAATCCTCTAGAGTTCTTCTCATATGACTGCACAAGAAAATATTTTTTCATATATAACAGACTAAGTTACTTGTCTAATCCTCTGGAGAACCACAATTTAATTGAGGATTAGACATCTAACGGTAGTATAATCTGTCAGATTCAACTTGTCTAGAATTAAGAGGGAGGAGGGGCCATTGGATTGAGCTCCCTGACTGGATATTTGGGGGTCCTACTGATTACTAAACAACATTGATGTGCATTGAGATTGTAAAAATATCATTTCCACTTTTCACATCTATGCTCACTGTAGAACTGTTATAACTGCAGATTTCATCACATATCTGTTAATCATCAAAACAAATTCCCTGAAGCAAAGGAAAGTGGCATTCATATCTTTGAAGCATTGAATTTGATTGAATTTTGAAAGAATATTGTCCAGGAAAGAAAACAACATTTGAAACCAAAGTGGCAGCATTTAGTACAACAAAAATAGGCAAAAGGTGTTGGACTTTATTACACCTGAAAAAGGGAGCTAATTAGTATGACGCCAAGGTAGCTAGTTGGAGTATTAAATAAAGACAATCCCCCTTCCCCACCTTTGAGAGCCTAAATTAGCCTTAAAAATCATATGACCATTTGACTTTACATGTGTAACCAAAATAGATTGCCACAATGAACTATAAGCACATTCTAGGTGCAAATAGTTTCAAGCTAGTCAACTCAACTGCTCTTCCTATATCCACCTAATTGAGTATTTTTTTTCAGTTTCAGCTGCAAAATCACCTCACTACAAATAGAGATTAGTACAGAGCGTTTACCTCCTTCATTCTCAAACCATCAACAGGCGTCTGCAACATATAAATCGACATAAAATAACAAGATTAGTCCAAAATCACCTTCTGTTTCGTAAATAACAAGTTATTAAGAAACTTCAATAATCATCACATAATATAATAATAAAAAAAATCATCTGGACCGAAACAGAATATATGTTTGATATAATCGCGATTCGGGAAGCAAATGCCAATACATGACATGAGGACTAAATCACAATTAAAAAAGGAAAATAAAAAAACCTTGAACAAGATATGGTCAAGACCGAGCTGAATGTTCTTAAACGCTTCACGAACGCGACGTCTAGCGGGAGCCTCATCCATATTCTCATCGAGAAGCTTCAGCAACTCTTTATCAACACCGGCAAATTTGCCTGAACTTTCCATTACTTCCCCCATTTTCCTTATATTTCCCCGGAAACAAACAATCCCTAAATCCCAAAAAGCAATAAAAAAAAAATTACCAAAAAGCAAAATGCTCGGAGGAGAAAAAAGAGTTGGAGATGCGAAGACTACTTGCTATATATATACTTTTTTTCTAAAAAAGCAGCATGATAATAATAAAATTAATAAAATAATAATGGGAAAAAACAGAGACCGTCTAGAAAACGGCAGTGGAGATGGCAATCTTTAGCGGGTTTCAAAGCCATAACAAGCAAAACTGAATCTGACTTCAAACCAATGAATTAAAATTGAAAAGTCTACAAAAGAAGATATATGATAATCTGAGTTTGAATTTTATATTATTTTGATTTCGAGAATAATCTATTTGTTTTCTAAGCGGAATTTTCGTTTACTGTGTGTAAAGCGTCAGCTTGCTGCTGTAAGCCAATCTTCAACCCACTCCTCTATGTTCTCTAGCTCCAACTTCTATTTTTCTCCTCTCTGTTCTCTTACTCCAACTTCTATTTTTCAGCTCTTTTTCCTTATTTATGCATAGTTAAACAAACTGCATTCCAACTCATTCCCACATTTTCTGCACCATAAAAAAAAAATTCTTTCAACAAATAATATTTTCTTATTTCTATGCACCTATATATTCTTATTATCATTTAACAAACTATATCCAAAATTAATAATTTTTTATGTTAGTTAATAAGTATAAATTAAAAAAATTATATATATTAAATACTTAATTATAAATAGTTCGGATAAGAAAATAAATAATTATACTAATTATGACTATTATTATTAAAGAAAATTCGACCAAAATTTTCAAAATATATAAACAACTAATTTTTGCGTTAAAAAATATATAGAATACAAAAATTTACTATATTAAACTAATTTTTGACATAAATAACGTGAATTAATTATTAAATCCACTATTTTATGTACTAATATAGTAATGTTTTAAATTGTTGTATTTTTCGTTGTGATTTATATCAGACGAATCACTTTATATCAAACCAAATTGTTGATTGTCCATTGATGGATCGGATGAATCACTTTCATAATTGTAAGTCATTCTGAGTTTAAAGAGAGAAAATAATTTCAAGAAGATTTCTAGTAAGAGAATACCTAACGTAGGTTGTGGAAAGCTAAGGTGATTTTACCATTTATATAGGTTGGTGGTTGCGTAGATGATAACAAATTGTGATTAAAAATGATGTAAATAACGCATGTAAAAAAATGTGATATGAAATATGATTAAAGGTGATATAGATAAATTATATGAAAATATGTAGATAAACTTTGCAAACCATATGACATTTTTAAAATGTGTTTTTGCAAAGTTTCTATCAAAATGGTTGTTTGACAATCTGAATACTTTAAGATGGAAGATAAAATTCTATGTGAGGCTTATACGGAGATATCACGGGATATTGATTTCTTTGTCACACTATTTTCAACTAATTACATGGTTGTGGTAAAAAAATCCATTAATTTACGGGTTTGTGGTATTTTAAGTCTTGTCCGCCGGTTTGACAAGCGGATATGTTCAAATTCAACAACTGAATATGTAGATTGTCTTCCACAACTCAATCCGCCGGTGGAAATTGCAGATAGAGTTATCCGCTTGTTACACCAGGGGATGTGTGTTGAATTAAAAAAAAAAAAAAAAGAAAAAAATTAACTACCGGCTTCTTCCTTTCGGTAAAAAAAATATATGTTGAAATTGTTGATGGATATGCGTTGGACATAAAATTTAAGTTGAAATTCTTGATGGATGGAAGACCATTGTGGTGATTAAAATTTTCTGTGTTTTTGAAAGTTTATAACAAAGAAGGAAGAAGATGAATTGGGAAATGAGTTAAGGTAATGAATAGGAAAGTTAGGGGGGGTGAAAAAAAATTAAATTGGGTAAACTGGGTAAACAAATAGTTGGGAGATCAACGGCACAGAACAGCTGCTCTCTACTTAAGTGGTTGCCTCTAACTGCTTATTTAATAAAGCGGAACTCCTTTCTTCCTTTTTTGAAAGGTCGCCAAAGTCAGTCATTTTACACGGTTGATTTGGAGAAATCAACGACTACTTTTGGCCCTTTTTTAACAAGTGGTGTTGGTATATTTGCAGTGGGATTAGACATTTCACATATTGTACCTATATACGCTCTTATGACCAGTGGACAATACTTTTACTACCACAAAAATGTAAAATTCTATATTGCTACCATAAACATGTAATTAGTTCAAAATCATGCCAAAAATCGATCAATATCCCTGATATCATAAGATCCTATTGTTGGCACAAACCAATCCGTACATATGTATTAGTCATGTATTGTAGAGTTATTCAAGAAAAAGTCAACTAACAATGTAACTCGTACCGTAAGATTGTTTCAGTCAAGAATGCAAAACATTATGATGGAAGTGAAAAAGTTAAGAGAGGGCATTAGGCAAGTCGAACAACACAATCCGAGTGGGGCATCAGACCGTGACATTGTGAGTATATCTATTACATTTCTGATAATTATGGAAGTATAAATGTTGATACGTATAAGTTATCTTTTAATTTCATTGTAGATAAAATCATGTCAAAGAATTATTCTCGCAAGATTTTGATGGAAAAGGTTTCAGGTTTGATCATGTGTGGAATACGTTAAATGACTTTGAAAAATTTGAAGTTCATGTTGTCGATCAAAAAAACAAGGGTAAGAAGCAACCACGATCTACATCATATGTTTTATCTGAGTCTGAGAATCCAACTCCTGAATTTCCAACACCATAATCCCCTATTTGTTCTTTTTTTCTCTAAACTTAAATGATGATTCTCCTAATACAAACTCTTATGAATGACCAATTGAGATTAAGAAAGTAAAACTTAAAAGAGCAATAGAATCACAAGCCAATGAAGTTAGAAAGATTATGAAAGAAGATAATAAAAAGCTAGTGAAAATGATAGAGAATTCTATGGAAATGCAAAGGGGGATAATGCAAATTCAGAGGGAGAAAATGAAACTTAACAAGCAAAAAATAGAACAACAAATGGAAAGGGAGGGACAACGCTTGAAGGTTTTGTATTGTTCAAAGATCCTGAATCACTTTTGGACCCAAATTTGCATGCTCTTCTTTTACAGAGACAATCTGAAAGTTATGTTGGTAGATTGGCGGCACAAAGTAACCAATCACAGCCATCACCATCTAACATGGAAAATTTGGATATTTCAACAATTTTGGTGGAAGTTAACATGATTTACCACCTTATTACTTCAATATTACATATTTTATTATTTAAAATGTCGATGTATGTTATTTTGGTGTCTTCTTTTGTTCTATAAATTTTTGTTTAAATGCCTTAATGTAGTGTTTGTAATGTTTTCTTATTATGTAATATATATATTGTTTTTATCATGTAATGTTTGTTTTTTTTAGAATTTTAAATCCTTATTATGTTAAATGTTTTATGCAATTCATTTTATATTATAATGTTTAATTTTAAATTTTAAAGGACATATACAAATTTAATTCGTGCAATTATATTTTGATCTTTAAATAAAAAAATATATTATAATAAAATATAAATAAATCAAAATGACATTAATACATATTAAAAACACATGCAAATAATAAAATAACTTAAAAATGACAAAATATATAATTCATTAAACTAAAAGAAAAATTAAAAAAATAATATTATCCTAAATTTGGAAGAGGAGTTGGGATGCTCCAAATTTGGAGTATCTGAAGTCCTACTCCAATGGAGTAGAGTTGGATTAACACCCTACTCCAAAAATAAGGAAATTGTTATTAATGGGGTTGCGTTGGAGCTACTCTAAGTAATGAGACTGCGTTTATTGAAGGTTCTAAATAGAAATCGTGTGGACGTAGGAGGAGAGGAAATAAGTTAAACAGACTTAGGCATTGGTTTGTCACTCTAAAAAGGATTCATTTTCACATGAGAAGGATGAAGGGCATTGCTTGACACAATGCAAAGACTAATTTTCTTTCATGGCCATACCATACTGAAAATTGTGAAATGTTATACTCCTTTCCCATGGTTAAGCACGTTTTTGATAAATTAAGTTTTTTTTATCAAAGATAAATTAAATTATTTCTTTACTGCATAGTAATTACTTCTCAAATGTTCTTTTATTTAAAAAAAAAAAAATAGAAAATTTTAATAATTAATACAAATAATACTATAATCGAACCATACCAAAAAGAAATAGAAATCTAGCATGGAAAATTAAAGTTTAAAAGAAACATATTAAAATTGAATTAATCATTCTATTAACCTAACTAATGTTCCATTGGTTCTAGTGAACAAATTAATTCACATATAAAAAGAATACGAATTTAGCTGAATATATCGATTCATCAATTTTTAATTTCGAAGGAATATGACTATCCTGAAAATTCCAATATAGGCATGATTAAAGTTAATTTCAACTATAATACTCCTTTTTAACCATGAGAGAGACACGCAAAACGATGAAAAAATGTAATTTTTAACATTTATATATGTTGCAGTTAACATAATTGAATAGAAAACAAACTAAGGAAGAAAATAAAATGGAGAAATATTCTTTAAGAAGATGTAACCGATCGTTTACAAATATTCTTTTTAAAATAATTTTATATAAATATATATATATTAGTTTTGGTTGTGTTATATTATTGAAAAATTTATATATATGTCATATGAATAATAAGTGAAACATTTGGGTCTTTAATGTTATTTTACTTTCTTACTATATACCTACTCTCGGTCACTCTTTCCAATCTCATTTTCAATCCCTAATTTCACACTCACTGAAAAACGAGTTTATTTTATATTATTAATATTTTAATTATTGAAGTTTATGCTTAAAATGTTATTTTTAATTAATTATTAAGACTACGGTTTGTAATTTCATATTTTTATTTGATATTTGAGATTTATGTTCTATTTATTTGAGTTTTAAAATATTATAGATTTAACAAAATATAATATATATTTCCTAAATGATTAACCGACCGAAATTAATGATTAACCGAATTTAATGGAAGTGTATGGTTAGTAAATTAAAAAAATCATTCAAACGGTTAACAGTTTGCAAAAGTCCACATGGACCGGTTCATCAACTGTGTACACCCCTACTAGTGAAGCTTGAAATTTAGTGGATTGAACTTGTGATTTATGTAATTTCTGAGCCCGACCTGACTAATATAATATTTACACATATATATTATTGTATTTTTAATATCAAATTATAATTTAGATAAATAGTTTTTAATTTTGTTATGAACTTTTTTTACTAAATTTATTATATTATATTAGTTTTGGTTGTGTTATATTATTGAAAAAAAAGTGACTAATTTTAGTAGATGGGCTTGGATTGAGCTAACTGAAATTGATGTTCTAAACTTAGCTCGAACTTGAATTAAATTTTATATGGACTGAACTGACTTTAAACAAGTTTCTTTATGGCAAGTACCAAAAATACGCTTTTTTATGTTTGGTTTTCGCACATACGTTTTTGTATTCTTGTAAATACTCCCTTTTTTAGTACTTTTTGTTTTACGCCTATTACTGCTTTTTTATACGCTTTTACATTTTATTTTTGCATTTTCGTATTCTATTCTTCTCTTTCTACTTTTACAATCTCTCATCTTCTCGTGTTCTTCTTCTATTGTTGCTGCAGTGTTTTTCTGTTATCGTTGTTTTATTTTCATTGATGTGATTTTTGTTTTTTCAATTCTTGTATTCGTTGTTTGTTTTTGCATTTCATTGTTGTGATTCTGATATTTTCGATTTTGTTGTTTGTTGTTTGTTAATAATGGTGAAGAATGTTGGGTTTTCTAAGAGGAGGAGGGTTGATGGTGACTGTGACGAGAATGTTCCGACTGGCGAAATTTATTGAAAAATCAAAGCTGAAAAATGAAGGTGTAACTCGGAGGGTCACTAAGAATAGTGATGTGGTTGAGAAGATATGTGTTTGTTTTTGTTTGGTATTATGTTATTTTCGTTTCTTTGTTTGTTTTGTTATCTTATTGATGATGATATATGAGTATTTAATATGGTTTTGAAAATCGGACTACACTAGCCCGATAACTGAGTCCGATCGGAATCGATGACCAATTCGGTTGGTTTTTAACCGATTCAATTTATGCTTTTGAATCATCCAAAACCAATGAACTGATTAGTCGACTGTCAAACCAAACAGTATGTTTTAGTTGGCTGTTCTGTGCAATTCAAAAGTTAATAAAAAATGATGTTTTATACTTTCTTTTTTTTTTTTAATGCCAAGCAAAACAAATCTGACACCATCTTCCATCACATTTTCACCTTTATTTTTCTTAGAGAAGGTGTTGTGCCTAAAAAGCTAAATTTTCACACTCGTTCATGAACCCATTTTTCCATTAATTTACTATTTTCCATTGTATGTATAATTTGTATAAATTCAATATTTGTAAATCAAATTGTCATATTGATAGTCAATTACGTTGAAAGAAATGAATATACAAGAGTTTTCATAAAACAAATGAATGTGAAATATAAAATTAAAAAGATATATATGAAGGTTAAATTTTCTTAAAAAAATTATATGTTTAAACATAAATTATACACTTAATCCCAGTTCAGCATAAAAACAACTAATAACAATTTATCATGTGGAATGTCAAATTATGTATTTAAATTTTATGAAGTTTAAATTTTGAACTATGAAATATAAACATATTCCAAGTCATTTTAATTTTTATTAAGTATTAACTATTATGTCCTGTTTGAAGTTATTATTTTTATTAATGTGACATTGGATTTTATTACATATCAGGAACTAAAATGACATATGATGCCATAAATTTTTTTATATATAAAAATTTTGTGAACCAGATTCAAACCCAATTGAACCCTGGTTCTATAAATTGGTACTTTTACTGGTTCAATAACCGATCCGACTCTGAAAACTATGGTATTTGATACAGTTTTGTTACATCTGTGATATCGTGTTGATACATATTTTGGTATTTAGTTATATATATTATTTTTACCATATACTTTGTTGATATATTTTTTTAACATTTTGTTATACTGTGTTGGTATTTTGTTGTTTGTATGTATATTGTGCTGTTATATTGTTGATTATACATTTATGATAGTGTGTTAATACGCTTTCTTGAAGTGTTTTTAGTGTTATGTTTCTTATATAAGCTGTGTGGAGATGGATAGAGTGAAGGTAGAGCCTCGGGTGAGATTAAATATTTAATAAAGACCTCATATTTATTATATGGTTTCACCTCTTAATTAATGTATAACACTCTATACCTTGCTTCTACCACCACTTTTCATGACCCTAATTAGAGATATCAAGTCCACTATATTTTTATTTTATTTGTGATTTGCAATTTTAGATCAACTTTGTTTTGTGATGTTTCTAACACATCTTTGTTTTGTGATTTCGCAATACAGTAATGTGTGCGATCGAAGAGATTTATGTGATTTGTGGGGTTTCTAGGATTGGGGAGTTTCTGTGATTAGAGAGATTTATGCGATTTATGATGTTTTTATGATTGTTGATTTTTCTATCTTTGGATAATTTTCGTGAGGATAGAGAGTATTGGTGAGGTTGGAGAAATTAACACACTTATTTAAGTTTGATTAATTTGATTTTTTTTTCTCTTTTTTTTTTTTTTTTTTGCCTTAGTGCACCGAAAATCATGTATTTTATAAATTTTGAAACTTTTCTTATAATATTTTAGAGATAATCTTTTTTCTTTTCCGACTGGAAAAATGAATTTTAGAGATAATCTCTATGCTATGTTAAAAGGAGATTAGGGCCAAAATTAGACTTTTTTTTTAGGAAAATGACCACAGATACGTCAATTTTGAGTTTTATTTTGTACGTACAGGAATATCATTCTTGAAATACGCTCATTTATTTGTAAATTTTGCTTTTACCCTCCTCCTTTCTCTCTCATCTTTTATATTTTTAACCTCAATTTTGTCATTTATCTCTTAATCCGTTAATTTTTTCGTTATACCACTTTAAAATATTTTTATCGTTTTTTTATCTTTGAAACAATATATATATATATATATATATCAGATTTTTTTTCAAAATTTTAGAATTATATCAGAAATGTATCAAATTTGTATCAAAAATGATTTTATCTGTAGTGAGAAACTAAATTGATTTTTTTCATTGCCATGAAGGCTAAATAAAAGATAACCATAAAAAAAAAAATAAAATAAAACATATTGTATCAATGTATGTTTATTGATACTTTCTGATACATTTTTTATACAATTATGATATTTCCTGTATTGTATTTTATGTATTAATTTTACATATTTTATCTGTAGTGAAAAATCGACTAAACTATTTTTTTTTTTTACTGTTATAAAGGCTAAATAAAAACTAACTATAGAAAAAATACAAAATAAAATATATTGTATTAATGTCTGTTTGTTGATACTTTTTGATATATTTTTGATACGTTTCCGATATTTTCCGTACTATGTTTTATGAATTAATTTCATATATTTTATCTATAGTGATGAATCATCTAAAGTGAGTTTTTTTTATTGTTATGAAAAATAAATAAAAGCTAATTCATGTGAAATTAATGCATAGTATAATATATAAAGTATTAGAAATTTTATAAAAAATGTATCAAAAAAATATTAGAATTAAATTAAAAAATCAGAAAAATAAATCAGAAAAAAATATAAACATATGAATCTCATTTTAAAAATTAAAAAAAATAAAAAATAAAATGAACTTATTAAAATAAAACGCCGAAAAAGTTAACTGTTTGAATGATAAATAAAATAAATAATTTGGACAGGAATTAGTGGAAATAATAATATTTATCTTTTTTTTTTTTGGTTATCTACGTGGGACGGATCGAGTGGAGCCTGCCCAAACCTACTGAAATGTCGATCCTGCCCAAACCTACTGAAATGCCAGTGGAGAGCGAAAAGGGGCTCAGTGAACAAAGAGTAGAAATGAACGTGGAGCACGTGCTTATTAATTATATAATTTTTTGCTTATTATACATGCTTATTATACAATTAAGTACAAGAAACGTATCTAATAAGCAGAACTTGGGTTTTTTTTTTTTTTTTTTTGGGATGAAAAAATAGAAGTAATTAATTGGGTTGGGAAGCAAAACAAAGAGAAGAGTCCAACAAAAAATGAACAACTTAACACGACACAAGTGGGACCCAATCTACTACTTTGACACGGTTACCCTCTTCTACGGTCGTAAATGGCGGTAGCTTTATTTTCGCGTCAAAAATTTCTTTTTATTGTGACAAGGGAAACAGTGGGGTGACGTGGACGACAGCTTGCATTATGTCCAGTTGGGTTGGCATTTGGCAATTCTTTCTTATTTTTCATTTTCTTTTTTCCAAAGTCAAATTTTACCTTTCCAAATCCAAATATCAAATTTGAATCTCCCACCGCCTTTACTGTATCAAATTTAATTAATCCTTTACTACTAGGGTTGTCAAACGGGTGACGGAGACCCGTCTTTGTTGGAGGTCCATCCGGACAGGAACGGAAAATCTCCGATTAAAATCTCCACGAGATAGGAACGGGGACGAATTTGTCCCCGTTTATTAATCGGGGACGGGGATGGTAATACCCCTACCCATCCCGCGGATACCGTCCTCATCCCCGTTTAAAGCCTGCGGAGATTCCCGATAAAATACCCGAATCCCCGTGTTAATTTATTTAATTAATATTAGATTATATGCTAAAGTAATTAACAAAATGTTTAATTGTTGTGGATTCTAATTTGGAGAGCAAAAAGAACACAGCCCATATAACAATCCGCAGCCCAATTGATAATTTAATAAAAGTTATTTGCCCCCCCAAACCCACTCCTTCTTCCGCTGCTTCTCTCATTTGTCAATTGGAAATTTAACAAAATTTGAAAACTTATGAATTTTATATTGCTAATTTTGCTAGGTTTAATTGGAAATTTGGCATGAAAATGAAGATTGGAATTGGAGAAAGGGTCCAAGTTGATGATGTTATTTTATATATAATTATTAATTATATATTAATGTATTTGAGAATTGAGTTTTAAGAATTTTATGTTTGTATTTTAATACATGTTTGGATAAATTTGAGGGTAAAATTTGAAATTTTACAGGGTTTTTTTATAAAATATTAAATTAGCTAAACGGGGACGGGGATCCCCGTGGGGACCCGATTCCCAGCTGGGGACGGGGATGGGATAGATTTTTATCCCCGATTAATAAACGGGACAGGAACGGGGATCCCCGATTAATTTGGGGACGGAGATGGGGAATGCAATCCCCGCCCGTCCCGCCCCACCCCATTTACAACCCTATTTACTACAAATATTACCATTTTATATGTTTGTCCAATCATAATTTTTATTTTCCACGATTTAATAATTAATTATGTCATATTATTGTGTTTCATCAAAAAGTTATTTACAAATTTTTATCTTTTTGTATTATTATATTAAATAAATAATTAATTAGTTATTATATTTTCACATATTATACAGATAATCTATTATCCCTAAATTTTATCATTATCAATTATTTATTTATTTTTAAATCAAAGACTAATAATACCAATATTATTTGTTATTCTATTTTATAATAATAAAAATATCATCTTTTTTTATTTTACATTTTTTCTCGTATAATCTTAATATCAATAATATTACTAATGTAGATTAATTAATTTATTACATTTTATATAATTATGTAACTAAACTCTTGGCATAGAGCTTATTTTATTAAAATAACTAGATAAAATATATTTTAAAAAATATAAAATTAAGAGTAGAACTATATAAAATATAAATTCGAACTTTTCATCTCTAATATACCTTATAGATAGCATTAATAAACAAAAAGAAATCATTTGAAAATAATTAACAAGATTCATAATAATAGTTACTGTTAGTTTACAGACATTATATTAAACTAATAAAAAAAGATAATATATGTTAAAGAGAATAAATAATAAAAATTTCATAACTAATATATAAAATTATAGAAATATTGGTGCATGTATATATTAAAAAAAATTATTAGAAATATTTTAATTAAATTTAAAAACTAAAAGATAAATTTTACCTATAACAAAGGTAATTTTGTTCATAAGCAAAAATAAAAGAAAAGCTAAAAAGTTCAATAAAACAAAACTTAAAGACTTTAAATATAAATTATGGACTAACTAGTGTAATACGTAAAAACATACAGACTAATAAATTGTTTAGCCTATTATATTCTTGTTTATCATTTATTTTCTTCAATTATCAATATATTTTCTTTTTCTAACATGGTAAAATCAATTATTTTCATCTATTATAACTTGAGTCTTGCTATTGTTCAGAGGTTATTTGTCACCATTAATTTGGCTGATTGAATTAAGGTTTGAGAAGGAAAAAAGACATAAAAAGAGATAAAGGGGATGGTAGATGGAAACAGTGAGTTCATCAGTCGTCCAAAAAATCCAGAGTGTGTGTAATTGTTTGAACTTACAGATATCAAAAAGAGAGACCAAAGCGAAGAGAGAGGTGGGTTGAGTTAGGTTAAAGATGACATGGAGTTGGATTACATGAGTGTTAATATTTATATAATCCGATGGCACATATTATATTCTGAATGGGTAACTTATCCAATTAAGAATTTGACTTTGCAGTGTGTAATGTGTTGAAGCCCCATTAATGATGGTTTTGAAGATGACAAAAATTATTGAAGAATAAAATAGAAGGTAAACAAATTTTATATGTGATCCAAGACAAAATAATATGGTGACTATGCATAAAAAGAATATATTAATTAACATGTGTTATAGATGTAGTTAAATTCAAAAAGGTAAAAAGTTGTTTTAACCATTATTGGAAAAAGGTAAGTAGTACTAAAGATTCACAAATCTTCAAGTTTTGGGAAAACAAAAAAGGAATCTGCGCTCGCTTCTTAAAGAAATTGTCTTCCCTGATTAAAAAAGGCTTTTACCATTTTTTTGTATATTATCAGTATTTCATGTGACGATGTAGAAGCTTTTTTCTTGAAAAAGAAACTGGTCAACGTCCTGCTTGATAACATATATTATTAACACCAAAACAATTCAAATGACTTCTGTCAATAGCCAAACGTGTCTCAACGACCACTGTCTAAAATGAAAATCTTAAAGAATGAATCTAACAACCAGAATTCATCTCTAAAGACTACATCTCATTTATAAACGATCATATGCGTTCTCCAACGTTCATATTCTTCATCTTGCCTATAAATTGAAGCTTGGTGCCCATTGAAGAAGTAATGAAGCAATTGAGAAGAAAGTAGCTTAAGAGAAAAGTGAGCTTAACATTTATGTAATCCTTTTTCAAAGTGTAAAAACATCTCTCATTCAAAAAACAGTGTGTTGTGAGCTACTTGAGAAAAGTAGTGAGGCTTAGTGTGTATCTAAACTTGGAAGGATGGTACTTAGCAAATGAGAGATAACATTAAATTGTAAGGAGTGTTGAATTCTACTCAGTAAAAGGAATTCATAACATTAAATTGTAAGGAGTGTTGAATTCTACTCATTAAAAGGAATTCATAGTGGATTGAAAATTCTCAAGGAAGGGGTACCTTGGGGAGAGGAGTAGATAGCAGGCCGAACCTCTATAAATCTATTGTGTTTGATTTTCTAAACTCTAAACTTTTTACTCATTGCTTTCAATACTTGATTTCTGCTTCTGAAAATTGTCTATAAACTTCTGTACTTAAATGTGTTGGAAAGTTAGTATTGGAAGATTAACTGGAGAGAGTATTGGTTAATAATTTTAGTCAAAAATCCAACATTGAATTACTTTATCTATTGATCCATTGATAATTCTTGAAAACTGAAATCGTGCTATTGACAATATCTACTATTCTGCTTTTGATAACATTGTGATTCTTACATTATAATATCTTGTTTTGCAAATCTCTTAATTAATAATTGTGACTTATTAAATTATTTTTTGGAAAAGAAATTGACTGATCAGTTATTCAACAGATAATATCGTGCTAAAGTTGTTTGTTGATATTGAATTACTATTTATCTGTTATCAACATTAGAAAAGTCTTAGTGATTAAGAAAATTTAAAAGACCCAATTCATCCTTCCGATTGGGATTCAGTCTTTGGGACCAACATAATGAGCCTCTAATGGAAGAATAGGACATTTTGAAAATTGCTCAATGTAACACTTAGTGGACGTAGACCGTTAATTGTTCTATTTTCAACATTAAAAGTAAATTGTAATTTTCCCAACAAGCATAGAGGTCTTTTCATTTGTTTTTTTCTTCTAAATTCAAGTTTTTATCTACTTGGCCTCCTTGGTTCCTTAACATAATATGTTTTAACCAGTTAGTTATCAATAGAAAAGTTGAAAACAAAGCTCGTAGAAAAAATAATGAAAAAAAAAAAGAGAGAGAAATGTGAGAAAGAAAGAGAGCGAGTTGGAGATAGTGTCAAGAGACAAAGACCTAATTTTACCAGAAAAATTAAATCTGATCTATGGAGTAAGTAAGGGAATGGTTAATTCCCACATTACAGAGAATGCGTTTATCATTTCCTATTCATATTTGTTTTGGTTAACCAAATAGTAAGAATGGAAATTAACTATTCCCATTTCAATTTTCTAATAAAATGACCCAACAAAACACCCTATAACTCTATTTCTTTTGTTTGTTTACGGGTTATAAGAGCACAAATCATGAAACTATAGATATTAGACACAATTTACGGGGACTTATTAAAATAATTTAAAACACATAGAGTGATTAAGTCAATAAAATTCAATTTGTGTTAATAAAGTCACTTATCTTTCGTTACCCTTAATGCTTTGAAATACAACGCTGAAATGATAATGTGATAAGTCAACACAAAATCTGACTTACCAACACGATATCACGTCAACATCCAACCAATAAGGCAACTGATGTGCATTATTGGTGTAGCATCTACGTGTACATGAAAAAAAAATTAAAATTCAGAAATTAGTTGGAGTAATGTGATGTTGTGCTGACATGTTAGCTTTTATATTGACTTATCATGTCATTATTTAGAGTCAAATTTGGACCGATAAGATTGAAAGTGGTCTTATTGATTAAATAAAAAAAAAAAAAAGAAAGTTAAGTGTGTTTATTAAGATAAATAAAATTTTAGACATGTCAGTTACTTTCAATACAATTTAGCCTATTATTTTTTCTGGAGTTATGGACATATCTCATTTCCTCGTATGCTTAGTAAAAAAAAAAAAAAAAACACTAATTTTGTACCCACTAATGTCAAAAAGAAAATGATTTAAATGTTACTCTTGTGATACCACTAAAATACGAAGCTAATTTTGCTAATAAACGTGTAAAACATTTATTTATTTGCTTCACCGTTAAATTACAGTTACATTACCATTTAATATAATACATTACCGTTAAATTTAGCCAACAGCTTCTAACTCAAACTCATTAAAATTTCAACCATACTTTTGCATTTTTTTTTATAAAAAAAAAATATGAATAATTTTTTCTTTAATATAGAAAGTAAGATAATCAACTAATTTTATGTGGGTGAGCCTATTAAATCTCCACTGTTTGATGCATAAATTTGGGGACGAATGCAACATAATAAGTAAAGGAGCGCAATATTTGGGTTTTACTAATTAGAAATCACATATTATTTGGGAAATTACGAAAATAAATTTTGGTATTAAGCAAAATTATCAATTTCTCAATTTTTCTAATTTTTTTTTTTTTTGAAAAAAACGTTAACATCACAAATTGAGACAAAACGCAGACGTTTTGACTGGAATTACCAAGTCCACAACTGCCTGCAGAGTACACCCAATCTTCCCCTTCTATAAATCCGTCTCAGAGCCTCTTTCTCTTCTCTTCTCCGTCGTGGCATCGCCTGTGGCTTTCTTCTCCCGGAGGATTCCTCCAGGTTTCTATCGATCTGTTCTCTTTCTTCTAGGTTTTTTCTGTTTTTCATGCTGCTCGTTAGTCTTTTAAGATTCAAACTCCCCTTCTTAATATGCAGATCTGGACTTACTTTTTCCATGGTTACATGTCTCTTACCTCAACAGATTCACTCCTTTTTTATTTTTTCTTATTATTGAAATTTGGAATTTTGAAGCCCTTCATTTCTAATTCTGGTCTTCATTTCTAATTCTGGATCAGATCTAGTTTATCTTCTTCTTCTTCTTTTTTTTTTTTTTTCGGTAGTTTCGTGGCTGAGCTTTTATTCGTATTATTTACTAACAATTACGGTTGAATTTTTGTTGATGCTTTGTTTTATCCCTTATTCCGGTTATATATGATTTTTTGGTTACCTTTGGTTTTAGTCACCTGTACAGAAGGAAAAAAAAAGGTTGGTTTTTCAAACTTCCATCATAATTTGGTTCAAATTGATTTAATTTGACCTACTTTTTTTGAAAGTTAGCTCTTTTGTCTGGTTTCTTCTATTAGTCGAAGCTTTGGGCTTAGATCTGTGATGGAATTCATTAAATCATGTGATTTCTTGTCGTTTGCTTGGTAGACGGTGGAGGAAATTTCAATGAAAGAAAACGAATTGAAACGAATTTGAACTTTCTTAAGTAGTTTTTTATGTAATTTTTTTGTCATGATAATCTTGCAAACCAACGCAATTAAGCCGCTTTTTAAAGTTGATCTGCGTGGATTTTTATGATGGGATCGTGTTTTTGTTAGATGGATCTGAATTTGCGGTGTTGTATCTTGTTGTCTTGTGTCTGTCTTTTGAAGATTTAGATCTCAATAAATGCTTTCTGAAATTTAGTTTCGTTATGTAATGATATAATCTGAAGTTATCATCTGTTGTGTTGATAGGCGTTCTACTGTTGAATAATCCGACGAAGTTGAAGATGAATCGTTTTAATCTTCAGAAGAACGCTGTTACCTCCTGTGATGAGACTGTAGGCTTGGTTCCGATCTGTGATCCAAAGGGTCCTGTTGTCTGCCCCAAACCTCGAAGAGTTGGAAATCTGGCTAACAATTCCATTAGGCCTATAAGATGGCACATGGGGTAATTTCTTTAAATAACCTCCTGGATTTTTTCATTGTATTTTACTAGTTTATAATGAATATTTTGCTAAACTGAGGTTTCTCTTTTAATTTGTCTTAAATGACAGTTACCAAGCAGAGATGTGCGACTCAAAAGCTGGGGCAGAGCTTTTGGACATTATCCTGATGAAGGTAGTGGAGGTTATCTTATTGCTTACTTATGTTGTTTACATTGTTAATTGAAATGTATCGCACTTTAGGAGCTCTGCCACACTAACTTGTTTGGTGGCTTGATGTTTTTGATGTATCTTTATGGTTACAAGTCTTATATCCATTCCTCTTATGTTTATGGGCGTAAGTATGTTCTCACAGAACTTAAAATGCTTGTGCAAATTTGAGAATTTTACTGATGAAATCTTTCCATAACAGGAGGATCATGGAGCAGAACAAGCTGCAGCCCAGGTAGGCTCTTCACCTCCATTTTTTTGTGGGTCTCCGCCTACCAGAGCCAGTAACCCATTAACCCAAGATGCTCGTTTTGGAGATGAGAAAATCACTCCAATGTCACCATTGTCTATTCCATCACCTTCGGGTGTGATATCTCCAACATCATCATCTCGCAAAGGAGGTTGTGTGAGAATGAAATATGGGCTTAAACCAGCTGAAGTTAGAGTAGAAGGATTTAATTGCCTGAATAGGGATCGCCGGAGCTCCAGCATCCCTGCAATGGCCTAGAACTTATAAAAATCAAGTGTACATAGAAGGAAGCTTAAAAATGCCACCAGATTTACCAACACATTTGGAATTAACAAGAAAAGAGGGAATTTTGAATCTTTTTGGAGTCGAGAGCTGCTAGTAGTGTAAATATGAAATGTTTTTGTTATCATTTTTCTGTGGTGATCAATGCTAAATATTTCTGTAAGTAGTTTGAAGCAAGAAATGGGAAGGGAAACCTTGTGTTGTTAAAGAGGTTAGATCTGTTTGAGAGCATGTAGCCTAGCTAGCTCTTTTGTAATGTAAGATAAGAGAGAGGGAGTAAAAAGGGGTTGTTTTGATTTCATTTGTGATCACCATGGAAAAATTCTGAATAGGCGAATTCTGTATAGTGCCTAATGGTGATTGAATTTTGCTCATGTACTGTGTAAATGTAATTAATCAAATTTTAAATGGCTTGGTACTTTGTTTCCTTGTTATTCTAGAAATTGTGGTGTGTTGGACTTTTCAAAGTTGAATTGACATAAACTGAACCTGTTTACTTTGCCCTTAACATGTTTGGACCATGTCATAAAGATTCTCTCCTTTTTTTTTTGGTACAAACACAATTTCACCATCTTATAACCTCATTCCATCTCAGAATCTCTGCTTTTTCTAGCAGCGTTGAATGACAGTTTTTTTTTTTTTTTAAAAAGATTAACCTCTTCAAATGTAGGGATTAGCCTTACAAAAAATTTTAGTCATCTTAATAATCATTTTTCTTAATAAATAATAGGATAAACAATTTATAATTTTTCGTTTCTCGAAGTTTGGACCTAGGTCATGCGTCTCTCTTCCGTTTCTTCGTGAGAGACAGATTGTGCCTTGTGCTATCTTGATTCCTCGACGATGGTGAATCCAGCTGTTGCAGACTTGCAGGAAGAATACGAGCGCCTGCTGCTGAATGATTTTGAAGAAGTTGAATTTCCTTTTTTGATAGCCAGTAACCCTCATTCAATGATTGTTGATGGTTAGATCTTGAGCTATGTAGGACAGGTTCTAATTGACAGAGAGATTAACTCAATCGCTTTGCAGAGAACTTTGTCGAATCTGTGGGTGCCTAAGATGGGTGTGGGTGTGGCGAAAGTTAGGCTTAACTGGTATGTCTTTCAAGTTTTTTCACATCAACGATTTTGCTAGAGTTTGGAAAGGAGCTCCATGGTCATTTAACAATAAGTTGATTGTTCTTCGTGAACTTCCAATGAATGTGGGTTTGATGGTAATTGTACTGGATTCATCTCCTTTTTGGGTTCAGATATTCGGTGTTCCGGCTGGTTTTATATCTGAGCAATTATGTGAAACAGTGGGCAAATTTATTGGTACTGTTATGGAGGTTGACGAAAATAATTTCAAAGTTTTGTCCCCAACATATCTGAGGGTTAGGGTATTGATTAATATTACTAAACCCCTTAAGAAGAGAAAGACATTAAGGCCGACGTTGGGTGCCGGATTTACCGTCAACTTTAACTATGAAAGATTGCCTTCCTTTTCTTTTGATTTGTGGCTTCTTAGAACATACTGAAACTCTCTGCCCACTAACGTATGTTCGTGATAATCTTCAACGATTGTATGATCATAGCATCCAGGCTCCGATACGTAAGATGATAATTACTGCAGAAGACAGATTCCTTCGAGATTTAAATGGTAATATGTTAATGACTACAGGGTCTGAGGATCCTCATATAAACCATGGCCAAATACTATTATAGTTAACTAACAAAGTGAAGGACTTGGACGAAAATGCTGAAACTGAATTAATGACTGTTGATGTAACTTTAAATGAAACTAAATGGGAGCAAAGTGGGTGACTATTATAGAGGGATCATTGGTTTCCAAGAAGGATGGTAGTCTTATGGATTCTGGTGTTCCTATTGATAATCTAAAGGCTGCTTCGGGGGGCCGAACTAGCCTGCAACAGTGAAAATCCTTAGTTGGAACTATCGTGGCTTGGGCAGGCTACGTGCAGTACAAGAGTTAGAAGAGTTGATCTCTTCCTATTTGCCCAGTGTGGTATTCCTTATAGAGGTAAAGGTAGATAGAAGTGTTGTAGAACGAGTACGGTGTAAGATGAGATTTGATGGTTTGTTTTATGTGGACCATATTAGACATGATAGGTGATTGACAGTTTTATGGAAGAAGCAAGGGATGGTGAGACTGTTGAAATATGATCATAACTTTATCGATGTGGAGGTCATGTAAGAGGACAAACCCTCATGGCGGTTGACAGGTTTTTATGGTTTTCTGAAACGAGCTCGGAGACGTGCTTCGTCGGACTACTTGATACAACTTAGTTCTCTGAGTTCTTTACCGTAGTGTGCCATTGGAGATTTCAATGATTTGATGACTAGTGATGAGAAGAAGGGATGATGTCCTCAACCGATTAATTTTCTCACAGGGTTTACACAAACGATACAGGCTTGTGGATTATAGGATCTAGGTATGGTAGGGTATTCGTTCACCTAGAAACATAGTCAAGGTACTGAAAATTGGCTTGCAGAGAGGCTGGATAGAGCTTTAGTTTCAGGTAGCTGGATAGAATTTTTCTCGAATGCTTGGGTTCAAAATGTGCCTGCTGTTGAATCGGACCATTCAACACTTGTGCTCACTTGTATGACGGCTTCAGTCCACCATCCAAGTAGATTCCAATTTGAAAACTCTTGGAATCGTTTGCCTAGGTATCGAGAGATTATCGCTGGTTGCTGGTTAGGGTCTTATTTCGTGCCTTTGAAATTGAAAAGTTGTGTAGAGAAGCTTTACGCTTGGGGTTGCTAACAGCATGGTCCATTTAAGGCTCAATTGCGCCACTGCAGAGAGGAGTTGGACCTGCTCCGTTGTCAACTAGGATGGGAGGTGTTAGATTTATTTGTGCAGAAGAAGGCAGCGTTAGGTACTTTATTACAGCATCAAGCTGATTACTGAAAGCAAAGACCTAAGAAATTCTAGCTTGAAAATTCAAATCAGAATACTCACTTTTTTCATCAATCAGCATCAACTAAGCAGCGAAAGAATGGTTTGAAACTACTAACAGATGCAAATGGGAATTGGGTGACTTGGGGGAATAGGTTGGAAGGTTTGATTTAAGAGTTTTATTCTGAGCTTTTCACCAGTGAAGGGGTAGATTATGATGTTGTGCTTCAGGAATTTGACCGAAAGATCATAAGGGAACATGAAAGTCTGTTGAATCAACCTTATTCGTGGGAAGAGGTAAAAGAGTCAATTTTTTCAATGCATCCTAATAAAGCACCGGGGCCAAAAGGCTTTAATGCAGGTTTCTTTTATATGTATTGGGATATTATGGGGCAGGATGTTGCTGATTTTTGTTTGCATTGTTTAAATTCTTGTTTTCTGCCTCTAAATTTAGATGCAACAAATTTAATGGTAATTTCGAAAGTTCGCAATCCTACGAGGGTAACTGAGTTAAGACCAATATCTCTTTGTGATGTGCTTTTCAAGATTATTGCTAAAGTCTTATCAAATCCAATTAAGCTGGTGTTACATGACATTATTTCTCTTAATCAGAGTACTTTTATTTCGAATAGATTGATTACGGATAACATTTTAATTGCTTATGAGATTGGTCATTTTTTGAATAGGAGGAGAGTAGGAAATATTGGGTTAGGTGCTCTCAAGGTGGATATGGCTAAAGATTATGATAGGGTGGAGTGGAGTTATTTACATACCGTGTTGCTGAAGCTTGGGTTTCCGGATCAATTTGTTAATATTGTAATGTTGACAGTTACAACTGTACAGTATAAAATTTGTCACTCAGGTGGAGATTTTCAAGAGTTTGAACCGCAGAGAGGTGTTCGACAAGGTGATCCACTTTCACCATTTTTGTTTCTTATTTGCTCCGAGGGACTTTCCGCGTTATTAAATGCTCGAATTCGGATGAGAGATTTGCACGGTTGTAATGTAGCTCCTTTTGCACCTGCAGTGTCACATTTATTATTTGCTGATGACAGTTATTTCTTTATCCGTGCAAATGTGATAGAAGCTTTTTTTTAAAATTGTTTCGCTTTGTATTCTTAGGCTTTGGGTCAATTAATTAATTATGAAAAGTCTTCATTATTACTTAGTCCAAATATGAGAAAGGAAGCTCGACAAATGATCCTTCAAGTGTTAGGTGTCTATTTGGTTGACGATTAGGGTTGATATTTAGGTTTGCCATCCTTGGTTGGAAAGTCCAAAAAGGTTGTGTTTGATTTTTTGCGTGAGAAAGCTTCAACTAAAATTGCAAGTTGGAATAAGAAATGTTTATCTCAGGGTGGGAAGGATGTGCTTATTAAATCTGTGGCGTAGGCTTTGCCAACTTATGCAATGAATATTTTTCTGCTACCTAATTGTCTTATTGCTACTTTAGAACGGTTATATGCTGATTTTTGGTGGGGTTCGAAGGAGAAGATCCACTAGATGTGATGGAAACATTTGTGTCTTCCGAAGGAAAAAAGTGGTCTTAATTTTCGCAGCTTGTACGAATTCAATTTAGCACTGCTTGGTAAACAAGTTTGGCATATTCTGACAATGTCGGATTCGTTGGTCGCTCAAATTTTCAAAGCGACATATTTTCCTACATCTTCCTTCTTTGAGGTCACAAGTCGTTTTCTTAGCAACTAAGGAGCTAATCCAAGCCGGAATGGGGTGGTGTATTAGAGATGGCACCTTGGTGTTGATTTGGGATTTTAATTGGCTTCCTGATATTAATAATCCCCAAATTTCCATTATGAGAATAGCAGGTTTTGAGGAAGGTATAGTTAATTTGCTATTAGAAGAGGACAATTCTAGATGGAATGATGAGTTGCTTGAGTATCTGTTTCACGAACAAGATAGACAATTGATTAAAATAATTCCGATTAGTCGGTTCTTTGTAAGGGATCATCCTTATTGGTTATTTGAGAGGCAAGGATTCTATTTCGTCAAGAGTGCATATTATCGATTAAGATTAGTAAGGGATGTTACACTTCCTTCCAATTTTATGCAAGATAATTGGGTGAAAGTTTGGTCACTCCACATTCCTTCTCAAGTGAAATTTTTCTCTAGAAGCTTAGTTCACGGATTCTTCCTACGACAACAAGATTGTTTGAAAAATATGTTCAGTTGGATACCATCTATCATTTTTGTAGAGAAGTGCCAGAAACTGATTATCATATACTTGTGGGTTGTTCTGCAGCTCCAGATGTGTGGGCGAATTTCTTTGCTCAAGGATGGCCTCTCTCGATAACAAATATCAATCAATGGTGGGATTGGATTACGTCATTAGAGCTCAGAACTTATGAAAGTGCAGCAATGTTAATGTGGGCCATCTGGGCTCATCGTAATGCCTTGATTTGGGAAAATACAGTCCCATCAGGTACACAGGTCACTAGTCACGGGTTGGGTTTTTTGGCAGAATGGCAAGCGGCACAGGTAGCTAACCGTCTGTAATGTCCGGCGACACTAGTTAAATAGATTTCCATCGATTAGCAGCCTCCTCCCAGCATTTCTTTCAAATGCAATATTGATGCGAACTTGTTCAATGATGGAGCAAGGGTGGGGCATGGTTGCATTATGCGTTCGGCTACGGGTGAGGTCATTGCAGCTCGGAGTTTATTACTTTATGCTAGTGGTGATCTTGAAATGGCAGAAGCTTTAAGTTGTCGTGAAGCTCTAAGTTGGCTGAAGTGGAAGGGGTTGCAGAATGTAATAATGAATTAGACGCTTCTAACATTGTTTCTTATTTGAATAATGGGGGTACAATTCTATCTTCGTTAGGAGTGGTCATTGATGATTATCGGAGATTGGCTCACAGCATAGGTTTGATTTCTTTCCAAAGTATTTGTAGGTCTGCAGATCAGGCTGCTCACTGTCCTTCCACGGGCTGCTGATTCTTCGACATGTCGAGGGGAGTGGAATTCTTGTCCATCCTTTCTAGTGCTGTAATTGTGTTTGATGTTTAATGCTATTGGCTCTACTTTATGAATATATTTTAGAGTTTTTAAATTATGGACATTACACCAAATTTTACATTTATGAAATCTTATATAGTTATATCATAAAATTGAAAAATTAACAACGAGTAGTTTTGAATAAAAATTATCAAATATGTAATATCCTATTATCTTTATCACCTCATAAATTTTATAACATGCAAAGTTTTTTTTTTGTCTCTTCACCCTCAAATTTCTCTTTATTCTTGTCTTCTTCTTTTCACCAGTTTATCATTTCTTTACACATTGGAATGCACACCATTGCTTCAACTTCAAATTTCCGGTCGAAATTTTTTTGCAATTAATTAATCTACACTTTGTTCGATTATGAGGTCACATGAAAGTACAAATATATGGCCTCCATGGATCATAACAAGTCCATTATTGAAACAAAGTTCATTGAATCAGTCATGTATTCTAAGGAAAGCTTGCATAAACAGCTTTGAGTAAATTACAATGTGTTTTTCAAGCTCATCTTAAGGAATTATCCAATTTTTATTTTTATTTTTTGTATGTGCTCACTAATCTACTATATATTTTACTTTTTTGCAATCTTAATTCATGTGAAAGCTCACAGTAAAAGCATGTTAGATTATTCAGTTTGCTACTTTAAATTGAAGATTATAATATTGTGTTGAGTTTTATGTGGGTCTTATTTTGTGTTCAATACTAAAACTATATATTTAGTCTATATTCAAGTTATATTGGAACAATAATAAAGCTATTAAATAACCAATTTAACAAATGAGTTCAACACGCCCAGACTTACATATTAAAACTATATTCAAGTTATATCTAATCTATATCCAAATTATATTGAATCTACATTCAAGTTATATTCAATCTATATTCATGATTAATACACAAAATGCAACAAGTATAGTTTGTATTTGAAATTCATTATTCAATCATGTGATCTAATGCTAACTGCTTGTGTATATTTAGATTGAATTATATAGGTTTATTCAAGCTATATGAACTATATTCAATATACAAAGCACATCAAACCATTTAATATACAAGCTTAACAAACTCAATAAATAATACTATATTCAATACACAAAGTAATTCACCCCTCTCCAAAAATAAATTATAGAAAAAGTAAAAATAAAATAGTGAACATTTATTAAAGGAAGCTATTTATAGGATAATTAGTTGAATGTGTATATTTGAATGGTTGTTAGGCAATAAATATTGATAAATGCTAATATATATTTTAGAAAATCCAAAAATCCCTAGATTTCTATATATATATATATATATATTTTTTGTAATAATGACATATATTTAATAGATTTATGTAGTTTTGTTATATATTGAAAGAAAATTATCAGGATCATTTATATATATATATATATATATATATATATATATATATATATATATAGTTAAAGGACACATGTATGTAGAAATTTCTTTTAAATTATTTTTTCAATCATTTTTTTTTTTTGTTTCTTTAAGAGTATATAAAAGTATAGATTAACCTTAGTTGTAAATAAAAAAATCGTCTTTTTTTTTTTTTTTAATTTCAAATTTAATTGAATTAATAACGCTGTTTAGTTGTATGTACATTCACATTTCCATACTCGTCTACATGAGTTTTAAAAATATTTTTTTTAAAATATATATTTTGTATGTTTCTATCATAATTTTATTTTATTTTATTATTTTTGGCAATACAAAGAAAGAGAAAACAAACAACCAAAAAGAAAACGAAACTACAAATATTTTTAAACCAACATTAAATATTCTTATCCTTAAAAAAATAATAATCAGAAAAAACATCAAATAGTTTTATGAATCCAGATGATTTTTTTAAAACCATATTTTTTGTTTGGAATTTGAATTTTATATAGTTTTACATCTAATTTTTTTCAATTGAAGTCATATAATTATAGAAAAAATAATTATCAGTTAATTCATATTAAAAAATTAGGATCACGTGGAAAAAAATATAAAATAGAAAAGATAATATGTTTTACTATTATAATTTAATCCAATTTGACTTTATAAAAAAAAAAAAGGTTAAATAGTTGATAGCTAGAAAATTTAGAGAATACTTTCCTTTCCTCCACAAGAATATATAAATGATTTCATACGAACAGCCCGTTTTGCAACCGTCCCTTGAGTGGAGAAGCCATTTATTTAGAGTGTTTCTATGTATTAAACCATAAAAGGGCTTTCAAATATAGGGTTGACCACAATTTGATGATTACCGATCAAGAAATTTAATTTTGATTACCAACACATTTTAGTTCGGTTTTAATTGTTATCTTCGACAATTTCAATTCCGATTACTATTTCAATTTTAGTAAAAAAAAATTATGTTAAATTGAAACCAAACTAAAATTTATATATAATACTAAAATGCCACATTATTAAGAACAATTTTTATTATTTATTGATATATGTATTGATATATTATTTATTTTTCATTTTTATAATATACTACTACCTTCGGTTCATACTCCGATGCGATTGTAGAAACTCATTTTATGCAAGTGATACTTTATTTTTATTTCATTATGGTATTTGGGAAAAAATCCAAAAATGCAACTGCTCTTTTATTCTTCTTTATTTATTTATTTTCTTGTTTATTTTCCATCTTTATAGACTTAAAAAAAAAAAAGTGTAAAGTAAGAGAATGCAAGGAAAATAAAGGAATAATTTTATTGATTTCTTTCATTTTTGTAAGTCTAGATTACAAGCTTATAAATGGGAAATTACCCTATTTGACCATGAATATGTAATATTATTTATTTTAGCATCCCATGATTTTTGTATCTAGATTATTAGTAAATTTATATTTCTTTTAGCCCAATATTACCACTATCACCATCTTAAGATTTTTTTTATTATTATTTATCTCATTCTTATCTTTATCTTTTTAATTATAATTTTTTTATATTATTTTTCTAATTCTTATCTTTATCTTTTTAATTATAAATGGTATTACTTTCATATTTTGGTCATTCTTTCTCAGTTATTTTTTTCTTTTTCATGTGAGGTATATGTGAGCGGACGACGCGTTTTCGACGAGACGCGAGACTCCCTTTCGGAAGGGGCGCCTCGATCTCGGGCAGGGCCCTCCCTCGCGTGGGGTTTTTGGATTGGAAATTCGTTTTTTGGAAAATTAATTGTTTCGAAAAAGAATCGAGACCTAAATCTAGATAAAAAGTATAGGAGTCGCCACCCGGCTCAGCTCAACCGGGAAATTACAGTGTAGCTGAACCAAAGTAAGAACTGCTACACTTTTCAGAGATCTAGGTTCGGACAAGTCCCTTATTTCATGTCTAATCAAAATAAAATGGCCAATGTTCTAATTACAACACTTTAAATTGCTAAAAATTGATTTTTATTGAATAAATACTTGCAGCGCGCATACATAATAATGCAGAATAAAAGTAAGGAAATAAATATTTAAAAGGTTTACAACCCAATTGAAAGAAAAATAAAACTTTCGACCTCACGATACAAGCGCCTAAAATACACGAAAATCTAAGAAAAATTTACAATCGCCTAATATCCACGGTTTAATCTATTAAATACAATGGTTTAATCTATTAAATATATTAAAAATGAAAAATAAAGAAATTAAAGCTGCAAAACCAAGGGTTAGCACAAATATATAGCACACCACACTTAGGACTCAAGTTTGACAGAATCGGGAATTCAAGGATTCGGGGTCATGCAATTGGGGGTAACCGGGTCGGCCTGGTTAGACCTGGAAAATCATTTTGAAACGTCCCTGTACTTTTGGTTTTGTGAGAAAATCGTTTTTGAAAAAATTTTTTCGGTTTATTTTAATTTAGCATACGAGGTGGGTCGGTTTTCGGGAGAAACGGGTCTCCGTCGTGGTTTTGTTCTAAGTGCAAAAACACCAAAAAAATCTAGGGTCGTGAATGCACACTCCAAAATTCATTTTTGATGATTTTTCATTTTTCAAGATTTTTTGAATTTTCTGAATTTTCTGATTTTTATGAAATTTTTGGGGTTTTATGAATTTTTTGGATTTTTAGGGATTTCTGCTTTTGGCCGAGAACGACAGTCGTGTGACTGTGTGCGACTGTAGTCCAACCTGGAGCAGAAATCGCCAAAACTGAGGAAATTCAACAACAGTGGTACGACTATAGGTGAAATGGCACGACTGTAATTACAGTCGTACCCCTGTTCTTTGTGACAAGAATAGTCATACGTCTGTTCTTAATTTTCCAGAAGGAGAAGTGCAAAAACTTGGATAAAAATGCATAAAAATCAACTAAATCACCTAGAAAGCTGGAAAAAGAGAAGGGAAAAGGAGTGTCTACCTATTTGGTGCCGGTCCACCGTTGGTATGACCCCTGGCAACGCACCAATCCACGTGAATTCACTTCTTTTCCTTGTATGTTGAGGTTGCAAGAGAGGTCCAAAAATACTCCAAAAAGTCACGGATTTTGATGGTTTAAATCCCAGATTTTGATGTGTTTGTTAAGTCAGGTTATTAACCTAGAATTTCTAACTCGTTTTAAGTATTAACTCTCTGAATCTTAGAAGAAAAGAGTTGAAGAATGTGGGTTTTTGGTTTTTTGCCTTCTCTCTTCTTTCTTTCTCTCTTTTCTTTCTTTCTCTCTATCCTCTCCTTTCAATTTTCTGCCCTTTATTTCTTCTTCCCTCAAAATCTTGAGCATTAATTGCTCAAGATTTTCCCTAATTTTTTATTCTAGGGGTATGGGTTCTGTAACCTGCCCCCGAGCATACAGTAGTACGACTGTAATATGGTTACAGTCGTGCGACTGTAACAAAAACACCACGACTGTACTTATAGTCGTGGTAATCAAGGTTTTTTTTTAGACCCGGAAAATTCCGTGTTCACAGGTTGCCCCTCGTGTAGCTAAAGTCCGATTCTTTGGACGGGTTTAGGTACACGATAAAGAACACGAGATCGAAGGTAGTGTGCATGTGTGTGGCTTATGGGTTAATTTCATGAGGTTTTTGGTAGATAGGCGGTTTCTTATGATCCCTTTTCACATAAGAAAGACGCCAGCAAAAACATAACTTTTAAGAATAGATAGCCGTGTATGACCTACCATAAAGAGCCATGGTGTTTGTAGTGTGCAACTGGTAAGCGTATTTATTCCTTGATCGATAATTTTGAAACAAAAATTTTTGCCCCTTCGATCAAGAATAAATACGGGTAGATGCGTTTCTGGTTACCTTTTATAGTCATGTAGGACTAAAATTATGGAGTGTGTGACAGCCGTGTGCGACTTAGCGCACTCAACGGACTGGCACGGAAATTCTGGTTCCATTTTAAAGTCATGGTGGACTGAGATCTGGTGAAGTGTGTGGCAGCCATGTGTGACTTGGCGCACTCAACGAACTGGCACGGAAATTCTAGTTCCTTTTTAAAGTCGTGGGGAGACTGAGATTTGGTGAAGGGTGTTACAGCCGTGTGCGACTTAGCGCACTCAACGGACTGGCACGGAAATTCTGGTTCCGTTTTATAGACGCGGTGGACTTAGATTTGGTGAAGGGTGTGACAACCGTGTGCGACTTAGCGCACTCAACGGACAGGCACGGAAATTCTAGTTCCGTTTTAAAGTCGCGGTGGACTGAAATTTGGTGAAGGGTATGACAGCCGTGTGTGACTTGGCGCAGTCAACGGACTGACATGGAATTTCTGGTTCCGTTTTATAGTCGCGGGGGACTGAAATTTGGTGAAGGGTGTGACAGCCGTGTGCGACTTGGGGCGCTCAACGGACTGACACAAAATTTCTAGTTCCATATTATAGTCATGGGGGAATGAGATTTGTGAAGTGTGTGCGTGTGTGTGTGACAGATTGGTATGACTTGGCATACAGGATATGTCGAAAATGAAATTTGGTGAAACTGTACTTATAGTGAATTTTTCACGATTTTTCTCGGGTTTCGTGCCCCTTAGATGAGGCGGACCATTGCTGGAAAAAATTAGTCGCTGACGGGTTGGCCCTGCGAAATTACTGAAATATCTTCCCGTGGGGAATAATTAAGCATTTGGTGATAAAGTAGGGTTTAGGAAATAAATAAAGAAAATTAATTAAAAAAATTTCACCTTTTTTCCACTACAGTCGTGCGACTGTATTCAAATTTAAGTACAGTCGTACGACTGTACTTCACGGGTAGAAAGAATTAAAGAGGCGGTTTCCGCCCCTTCCTTCCCTACTCCTCCATTTTTCGAAAATAGCAGTTCTCTCTCTCTCTCTCAAAACCGATTTTTAACCCCAAAAACTTACGAAAATGTTGAAGAAATTGGGCAAGAAAGTGAAGAAGCTCTCAAGTAACCTGATCCAGAGGCCCAACAACGCGGATGATATCCCCTTGGTCAGTGTTTCAAACGGTTATGGCCATCCACGGTACATGGAGCATTTCGGGATTAGACTCGGGATGGAGATCCCGATTTTGCTGGAGATGGGCTCCCATTTGTCTACCACACAGGTTGGTACCCGAATTTTATCTTTGATTTTGCGTTTTTGAATATTTTTCCCTTTGAGTATTTGAATTTGATTTGGCATGTTTTACTGCTTTCTGGGTTGATTGATTGAGTAGAATGCATGCTAGAAATCCCCTGTAGTTAATAGGAACAAAAAACTAGGGAAAACAAGTTAGAAATCATGAAAAATTGAACGAAAATCAAAATCTGCCTGCAGGGATATGAACAGTCGTGCGACCTGTTCATTCATTTTATGAACCGTCGTGCGACTGTAGCCATGCTCGTGTGACACGTGCTATAGTCGTACGACTGTAGCTTAAAAGCCAAAATTGTTTTTTATGCATGTCCCCTTTTAATTAATATTGATTATTTTGATATTATGCAAAAATTAAATACGTATGCATTATACTTCCCAAATATGTAGGAGCATAGGATTTCCGATAGCGGAAATCTCTCATTGCCACAGGTTTGGTGGGACCGTCTTCCCGAGTCTGTGAGAGCTCGGGTCAGGATCTTGGGTCTAGAGAGCTTCATCTTGTCGTTGCCGACGAGTACGCCGCACACTACTCATGTTGTGCTGACGGCTTTATGCGAAAGATTGGTCTGCACTACCCATACGTTTCATTTGCCCATCGAGGAGTTCACCGTCACTCCCTCGGACTTCGCGGCTATCACCAGGTTTGGGTTCGGTGGGACGCCGATTGTGTTCAATTGCTATCTGACCCATCAGCAGCTGGTGGACGACTATATCGGGAGATTGATCGGCTGCACCCCTGAGAAGGGGAAGATTCTATTTTCCGGGGTGGAGGATTATTGGGCTGCTCGCCTAGACTTGTCCGAGGAGGACGTGGAGCGGTGTGCTCGAGCTTACGTGCTTGTCCTGTTGTCCTACACGTTGTTTCCTACCGGGCAGAGCACTTGCAATATGACTCTGCTGCCGACTCTGATGGATTTGGCTGCCTTTCCTTCTTTGGATTGGGCTCGAGCTGCGTTGGGGCAGCTGTACTATGGATTGGATTTGTGTGCTCGAGGGCAGCAGCAGGAGATCCTCGGCTTTTGGTTCGGCCTTCTGGTATTATCTCTTTTTTTGCTTTTTTTTACTCTTTTGTTAATTATAGATTTGGGCCTTCGAGCACCGTATTTTAGAGCCACCAGAGCTGCGAGACATCCAGGACAACGCCCAGCCGACCGTCCTACGTTGCTGGATGCAGGGGTGGCAGGGTATTGGCCGTGACTTGCGGGAGGTCAGGTAGGGTTTATTGGATGCTTCCTGGTAGAGGGTAAGTAAACAAAACTTATTAGTAGAAAAATTTAATTAACTTTTACTTACTTGTGTTGAATTTCTTTGGTTGTATTTTTGCAGATCCGGCACCATCCGTGGCATGGTCAGGGCGCCGTTTCCCTCCTCGTGCAGACATCTGTGTGGTTTGATGATCGCCGGTTTGTCTTGGAGTGCCCGATGTCCCAGGAGTGGTACCTGGGCAAGCGCCTCCGCCTATCTGACCATGTGGACGGCCCTGCTAGTCGGCTCGTTCCTCCGCCGCTACTGCTTGCACTTTTTTGGCCCCATTTCACCGATCTTGCCGTGGATCCTGATATTTTCAAGGATGGGTACCGTGCTGACACCGTGGACGGCGATTATCTGGTATTCATCCGCCAGTGTCTGCTGCCCATTGCGGGTGATGCACTGGCGGCTCCTGTTCATTAGGTATTTACTTCTTCTTCTTCTCCTTTTTTTTTAATGTTCTTCTGTTTATAGGTCAATAGACGCAGGGGGTCCAGTTCCGCTCAGCCGATCGGCCCGGCTGGCGAGGGTGCTGAGACCGCCACGATTGGTGGGCATGCCTCGGTGCAGAATAGGAGTCATCCCGTCTATGCTGGTAGCGTCGCAGCCTCGGCTTCTCAGGCTGCAGGTGTGGTGGAGGGTCATTTGATGACCGAGCTCAGGATCAGCTTCAGCATGATAGGTTTGGACGGCAGCCAGTCCTATAGGTCGTGGCCCGTTCATCGTGAGCAGCCACTTACGTTTGCTCCAGTGGACACCACCCATGTACGTTTCTTTTGTTTTTTTTTTTTTTTTGACTTTCTGGTATGATCTGGTATGTTCTAGGTTCCTCGGGCTCAGGTGGAGGACATGGCATATCGGCACTTGGGCTTGGAGACCTTCCTCGTTCAGGAGAACGCCATCTCGGCGGTAAGTATTCTGCATTTTTTGCATTATCTGATGATTTATGCAATACATGAATATGTATGTATGTATGTATGCATGTTAATTTATATTGTTATTTTGTAGACCCGAGTGCCGATGTTCCAAGAGCAGGCCAGATAGGCTGCTATCTTTGAGGCTCGGGCCTTGGCTTCAGCCCAGGAGGTAGATCGGATGAGAGCTGAAGCAGCCAGGCTGCAGGCTGAGCTGACCCGGATTCAGGAGGACTTCGACTCCTATAGGGCTATGCATCAGAGTGAATCCGAGGAGGAGGAGGAGGGAGAGGGACAAGATGAGAGCTAGATAGAGTGCTCTGTTTCACACTTTTTTTTTCTGTATTGGATTGCTGTACACAACTTGAACTGTATTTTTATTATTATGGGATTTGGATGCAACAACTTACTGATGAATGTTTATGTGTAATGGCACGATGTATGCGATATGAACGTCTAAGTAGAATATCAAACATGCATAATATCATTAAGATGACATCATAATGAGTATAGTAGGGAAATTAACAGTGACTCCGACTTTAGGCATCACCCACTTCTTGTTACCAACACGTCCTCTTGGTTTTCCGTGTCAGAAATTTTCTCTTTGCAATTTTTTTTGAATGGCCCAAGAGTTCTGCGTGAGCGGTCCAACTGAATTGATCTCTTTGTATTGATCCGTTTTGAGATTGAAAAGCACACCTTGACAATGTTCATCAGAAGTCGTGAGAACGTTGCTGCTGATGACATCCAATGGTTTGGCTTTTACCTGCCCTTAGTATTAGAGGTTTGTATTTGAATTATAAAACACTAAGTTAGACATGGTTCGCTACGTGCTGTCACCCGTATGTGGACATTGACATGCAATGACATGACGAATGCATATCGAACATCAAAATTGAATATAAAACATCTATGACATAATGAATGTGGATGCATTAGGAAAATCCAAAGTGTAACTCTAGCTTTGATTGATGTTCCTTCAAATTACCAATATGTCCTTTCGGTTTTCCATATTAGAGGATTTTTTTTTGCTAACATATGTCAGAGTACGCAACTGATCACCAAACTGCATCAATTGATTACCCACTGGATCCTCCAAGACATGTTTCCAATTCATCTCATATTCCAATTCGTGTACAGTCCTCAAGGGTGAACACAGCTTTCAATCCTTCACAGTACGACCCCAGATGATGAAAGAACCACCGGTAAGTAGTCAGTTCCGTTGTGGCCAAAGAGTGAGTTCTTGAAATGGTTGGTAAATGCAACTTTCTTTTGGATATTGGCACAACAGGCTTTACAAGTCCTCCTGTTCACGATTGTTGAAGGATTTGTAAAATCCGGTTGCCCCAACATTGTTGGTGAAGTTCATGAGTGCATAACCAATATTTCCTCCCATCTGGGAGTCTATAGGCAAGTAAAGGGAATCATAAGCAGACTGTTCTTTGGGCTTGAACGGAAGGTAACGGGTGTTGAAGGTATGGATGAAGATCAAGATGGGAAGTGTTTTGGGTTTGAAGATATATAGGAGTCCGAATCTTTCACAGGTTGTTTGAGAATGAGAAAGTCCAAATCCTTCACAGAAAGGGTACAAAAGATCTGGTGGCAATGAAAATTGAGATGGTAAGTCGTTCCCGTGTCAATTGTGGCTGCCATATAGGAGAGGAATTCTTCCGTCTGCAGTGATCTTTTTTTTTTTTTTTGGAAGGAACTAAATCTGAGCCACAGTCACCTTTTGGTTTTCCTGCTGTATTCAAATTCATGCATGTCATGTGTGCTTAATATGCTTTTTTGGATGAATAATGCATGCGTAATGTCATGTGCACGGGAATGTCATGCAAATAAGATTATACATGCACTACAACCAAGGAATGATTCAGAGTTTTACAACAAGATAGATGGTGAGAGATTATTAGGATTTCTTAGTGGTTAGCACTTTGGATAAGCTCGGGTTTTTATTTTCGGGATTTGGGTATAGGATACTTTTTGGGGTATGAGGCCAAGTTTTTTTTTTTTTTGGTGATTCCCTCAAGGAGGGCTTTTGATTCGGTTTTACTGCTAGGAGGGCTTTCTCTATTCGGATGCCTCATGGAGGGCTTTCTGGTTTGATTTTGCCTTAAGAAGGGTTTTCTGGTTTGATTTTGCCTTAAGGAGGTCTTTCTGGTTTGATTTTGCTTTAAGAAGGGCTTTCTGGTTTGATTTTGCCTTAAGGAGGGCTTTCTGGTTTGATTTTGCCTTAAGAAGGGCTTTCTGGTTTAATTTCGGTTTGGGTATCGTGTGTGCCTTTTAAGTTGAAGCTCTGGGGCAGGATTAGTAGTGTCTTTCAAGGATTATTAAGTTGAATCAGTAGATGCCTCGGCAGAAGTGGTACCATCATATCATTTTATTTATCTCACAAGCTCACCTTTCAAGAGTGAGGGTTCGTTTAGGACCAGGTTCACTTTTAGGTTCCCTATAATGCTCAGAATGATGTCATGCATTTTGATATTATATGTGTTGGATATGTCATGTTAGATGATCAAATGCATGCATAACGCCATGGAAAAGTAATCATCACATAAGTAAGATGAAAATAAATTTCATTGCATTCATGATGAATTCAATACATCCCATAAACAAAATGAGGCCCTTGTAAAAAGGGAAACTCTAAGAGGCATTGATCTCGTAGAATCCGATTATTCTCTGATTGGTCACCATTTCAGCTTCAGCATCCTCAACCCACTCTTATCAAAGCAGACTCTGAAGTTCTTCATCATATTCCTCTCCTCGGGAGACTTGAGAAGTTTCCTTGGCAGGCTCCTTGATTGCCCCTGGTCGTTAATCAGAGAGGGTTGAGGTTTCAAATTTCCCATCGTCGACCAGCTTCTGGATCTCTTTTCTTAAAGCAAAACAGTCATTGGTCCGATGGCCCAGCACCACATGATGGCTACAGAAATTGTTCTTTTGTGCCTTTTTCGGCTCTACAAATGGCCTGACACTCTGCAAGAGACCCTCCTCTCTACATCTGAGGAATAGCTTGCCTAACGAGTCAGCCCATGGAGAAATGCCCTTTCCGCTACCCATGGTAAGCGGGTTTTTGGTATGCCGTGGAACGGAGTCAGTGTCAGCACTCGTCTTAAGGGGCCTTTTCAGTTCTATCTTATCAGTCAGCCTTGGCAGACCCGAATCCTGGAGAGAGGGCCTTCCAAGGTGTCGAGGGCGAATGTCAACAAACTGGGTATTCTGTTTCTCGCTTGCATCAGTGTTGGAGTCTGAGAATGCCGCATTTTTCATCTTCCCTTCGAGTTCTGCCACTCGTGCTTCCAATTCGGTGCACCTTGCCATCAGCCTCTCTACTCGGTCAAGATCCTCTCCCAGCACTTCCCTCAGTATTGCTGCCGCTTCCTTTCTGACTGCCTTTCGGAACCGTGATGAGGCGATATGATCCTCCATGATATCCGTTATGGAGTTGAAGTTCATTGGGTTGGCCATTCCCGCAATCTTTTCCTTTTCCCTCTGATAAGAACACTTATTAGCATCGACGATGCATACTCATGAAGAACACCAAATCACAGCTGATATAGGCATGAATGCATGATGGGGTATGTATGTGCATGAATGATGAGTTGCATATATGATGTCATGAGGGAGATGATGATGAGGATGATTTGATTTTTTTTTTTCGGACATTCTAAGAACACTTAATGCCATGCAAGAGATAATGCGAAAAGACCTCGTGTGGACCGCCACACAAACAGGGGTTCGGTGCTTTTGGAGCACCTAGTGAATATCGTGAAATGATCGCGTGTGTACCAACACACGGATAGGGTTTCGACACCTTGTAGGTCTATAAGATGAAGTGAAATGGTCACGCAAGGGCCGGCCCGCGGATAGAGTTCTGATGCTTTTGAGGCATATGATATGAGATGATGTTTACAGACAAGTCACGTGTAGGTAAGGACACGGACGGAAATTCGGAGTTCATGGAACGCCTTTCATGATTTAGTAATGTTATGAAATGCCCCTATATGCGTAATAATCCAGCACTCGTGGAGCACCTCAAATGATACAATAATGTCAATGTCATGTAACAATCCGAGATGGATTGCGACGCACCAACAGAACTTCGGCATCCCCATGATGCCAATGATGAATGACGTGAAGCCATGCAATGATATCATGTGACCTCTTACATGAAAATAAACCTAAGACCATTGTGTCCTCCTATTGAGTGAAATGGTCTAGTAAAATGGCCGAGTGTATTCCGGTACACGGGCAGAACACGGGTAGTTTTAGGACTCCTGGTATGTTATGAAATGAAATGACCATGAAGGGTATCCTCAAAATGTCCTTAATTTAAATGATATGAAATGACGTGAATGCTTATGTCACACAAAAATGCAAGTGGCTGCACAAAAACGTGGTTAGGATGCATGACATACATGATGATGTCGTGTATGCTTTTCGAAGATAACAATATTCAAGACATAAATATGCATGGCACACAAATAGAATGTCATAGCTGCATGAAAATGTGGTTAGAATAAATGCCATGCATATGTTGATGTCTTGAAAATGGCTACACGAAAACATGGTTAGAATGGCATATAAGCAAAGTTTCGGCGCTCGGGGAGCACCTTGGGTTTTTGTGATATGAAATGAGATGAACATGTGCGCGACACATGGTCGGGATTTTCGACGCTCGGGGAGCACCTAAATGATTTAATGTGTGAAATGAGATTTTTCGGCTCTTGTGGAGCACCTAAACCATTTAATGTGTGAAATGAGATTTTTTTTCGGCGCTCGTGGAGCACCTAAATGGCTTAATTGACTTGATGTATGCGATGAAATTTTTCGGCACTCGTGGAGCACCTAAATGCATGAAATATAAATTTTTCGGCGCTCGTGAAGCATCTAAATGATTTAATGCATGAAATGGAATTTTCTCGGTGCTCGTGGAGTACCAAAATGATTTAATGGATGCGATGAAATTTTTCGGCGATCGTGGAGCGCCTAAGTGACTTGATGTATGCGATGGAATTTTTTGGCACTCGTGGAGCACCTAAATGCATGAAATATAATTTTTTTTTCGGCACTCGTGGAGCACCTAAATGATTTAATGGAATGAAATGAATTTTTCGGCGCTTATAGAGCACCTAAATGATTTAATGGAATGAAATGAATTTTTCGGCGCTTGTGGAGCACCTAAATGATTTAATGGAATGAAATGAATTTTCTGACGCTCGAGGAGCACCTAAATGATTTCCTACTTGGTAGGCGGTGTAATGTGTGTGACCCTTATGGGGTTGTTCAAGACCCATATGAATGTTTTATGCGTGTATATGTATGCTTATGACACTCAAATGATGTATGCGAATTAATGTTTTTTTTCACACAATTAAAAGATGCATGGCTGCAAAAAATGTGGTTAGTGTAAATGTCACACGGGTGATTAATGTATTTACACGTGAAAAATAATGGGTATGGCTATACAAAAGATGTGAGTTAGTGTCACGCAAATGCTTTACATGTAGTATGTTATGTTCGTGAAAAATGTGGATGATGGTATGTTTCGAAGGAACGGGAAACACGTAGCAATTAGCACACGAATCGAATTCCTCCAACCTTATTCCTCCAAACACGGTCAAGTCGATAATTCTAACCAAGTCCTAGGAGGGGTTCTCTTCGATCACCAACCGGGGATGACGAAGGCACATTTTATTTTATTCACACGATTTATTTTGGTATCCTAAGGGAATCCAACTAGGGTTGCTTAAATGAGTTTGGTCCAAAGTCGGGATGACATCAAGGCTCCCATAGCAAAATATACTCCTCACTTCTCCCCACTTAAGGGTCCGAACGAAAGGGTTCATACGAGGCTATGGGTGGTGTTTCGTATCCGTGCCCCCATGACCAAGAGGAACTTAGGTGACACTTCAACGATTCACCGGGCTAAATAATGGATACTTAACCTAATGCAAGAATGTCTAACTACAAAAATGCATAAAATGCCATATAAGAATCATCCGCCTTATTTTGATTAGACATTTTTTTGGGCTTGTCAAATTCTTTTAAGTTTTTGAAAAACTTTTGAGAAATCCCCAGTAGAGTCGCCATTGTGAGCGGACGACGTGTTTTCGACGGGACGCGAGACTCCCTTTCGGAAGGGGTGCCTTGATCTCGGGCGGGGCCCTCCCTCACGTGGGGTTTTGGATTGGAAATTCTTTTTTTGGAAAATCAATTGTTTCAAAAAAGAATCGAGACCTAAATCTCGATAAAAAGTATAGGAGTTGCCATCCGGCTCAGCTCAACCGGGAAATTACAGTGTAGCTGAACCAAAGTGAGAACTGCTACACTTTTCAGAGATCTAGGGTCAGACAAGTCCCTTATTTCATGTCTAATCAAAATGAAATGGCCAATGTTCTAATTACTACACTTTAAATTGCGAAAAATTAATTTTTATTGAATAAATACATGCGGCGCGCATACATAATAATGCAGAATAAAAGTAAGGAAATAAATATTTAAAAGGTTTACAACCCAATTGAAAGAAAAATAAAACTCTCGACCTCACGATACAAGCGCCTAAAATACACGAAAATCTAAGAAAAATTTACAATCGCCTAATATACACAGTTTAATCTATTAAATATATTAAAAATGAAAAATAAAGAAATTAAAGCTGCAAAACCAAGGGTTAGCATAAATATATAGCACACCACACTTAGGACTCAAGTTTGACAGAATTGGGAATTCAAGGATTCGGGGTCATGCAATTGGGGGTAACCGGGTCGGCCCGGTCGGTCGGCCCAGTTAGACCTGGAAAATCATTTTGAAACGTCCCTGTACTTTTGGTTTTGTGAGAAAATCGTTTTTGAAAAATTTTTTTCGGTTTATTTTAATTTAGCATACGAGGTGGGTCGGTTTTCGGGAGAAACGGGTCTCCGTCGTGGTTTTGTTCTAAGTGCAAAAACACCGAAAAAATCTAGGGTCGTGAATGCACACTCCAAAATTCATTTTTGATGATTTTTCATTTTCAAGATTTTTTGAATTTTCTGAATTTTCTGATTTTTATGAAATTTTTGGGGTTTTATGAATTTTTTGGATTTTTAGGGATTTCTGCTTCTGGCCGAGAACTACAGTCGTGCGACTGTGGTTACAGTCGTACGACTGTAAACTACAGTCATGCGGCTGTAGTCCAGCCTGGAGTAGAAATCGCCAAAACTTTGAAAAGAAATAAAATTGAGGAAATTCAACAACAGTGGTACGACTATAGGTGAAATGGCACGACTGTAATTACTGTCGCGCCCCTGTTCTTTGTGACAAGAACAGTCGTACGACTGTTCTTAATTGGTCTTGCCTACATGCTATAATTGACCTAGTTCACTTGCTAGAGTCCAATATTATAGGCAACATATACACTTGTACAATATATATTTATGATATATTGGTATATTCTTATTGATATAAGTTTGTACAACATGTATTTATGTTATATTGGTATATTGTTGTATAACATTGTAGTATATTGATATAAACTTGTACAATATATTTTTGGTATATTGGTATAATTCTTAGTATATTGACATAGTATCAATCAATGGTATATTGATTACATATATGGAATACATACAAGTAAAATCTCATGGTATATTCATATAATTAGTTACGAGTTATAGTGTTAAAATAAAGATATTAATTTTGGTTCAAAAGATGTTCTTACCCAGTGTTTTATTTCTGTTGTAGAAAATTTTCAATTATGAGTTATAGTGTTGAAATAAAGATATTAATTTTGGTTCAAAAGATATTCTTACCCAGTATTTTGTTTATGTTGTAGAAATTTTCAATTCCTTTATTTAATTTATTCATGACATATGTTGGATTTTTCTTCCAGTTAAAAAGGATGATAAAATTGGCTTCCATGGAAAAAAAAGGTGAGGAGAAACTATTTCAAATGTATTTTAGTTCTAATAGGATTCTATTTACTAAATATTATTATTAAGATAATATAGCATTGTGAGCACGGGTTTTTCCCGACCTTTATGATGAGAATTCTGGTTTTACCTTTTGAGCAGATGAACACGAATCGGACTTGGGAACTACCGGAATGTTGCCCAGAGTATCTCAAAAGTCCTGAAAACCGAGCTGTCCGCGATCCGAAACCCAGAGAAGGTCCCCTGGATTTTTTTTAGGGTTTAAGGTGAGTGTTGCTTTTTCACGAATTTCACCCCGGCTCTCCCTAGAGCCGCATAGCTGTAGCTTTTTTAAACTACAGCCGGGCGGCTCTAGTGGGTTGAGTCAAGTTGTTCTGCAAAGCAGAACAACTTGACTGAGCAGGGTATGGGCGGCTGAATTCAGAAAGAGTGGACAACGCTTTTAATGTTTGAAATGATTATGAGTGAGTGGGATATAAAAAAAACAAAAAGAAAAGGAAGATGGAGGGGGTTCTCAGCAAAAAAAAAAAAAAAAAAGAAAAAAGAAAAAAAAAGAGAGAGAAATGGAGAAAGAAAAGAAGAGAAAAAGGAGGAAGAGAAACCTAAAAACCAATAATCTTAATATCAAAGCCAAACCCTAAGCATTAAAGGAGATTTCTCGACCCTCCTGCACTCGCTTGGATTTATCTCGGGTTCATTTCGGATTGATTCGGATTAGTTTTGGGATTTCAATATGGTTAAGGATTCCAGGTGAATCTCAAGTTTTCAATTCGTTTTTGGACGTCAAACATATCAAAACAACATCAAGGTAAACTCTGAGAGGCCTTAAACCGGCGTGCATTGCGTTTCTCTTATTTTTGCAAATTTTCCAGAAAAGGGCCACCCATCACAGCCGCATGGCTGTATTCACCTTGAACAGAGCCGCACGACTATGTTTTGTAGGGGCAGAATCCTGAAACTGCCCCGATCGGCCGAAAGTAGTCCGTTCTCCATTTCATGCATTCTGTTGTGAATTTTTTCGGCCCCAATGCATCCGTATGTTGTAAAACTTTGGTTTTCGGATTTCTATACACACAGATGTTATCATTTTTGGTTTTTCTCGAGTTTTATTTTCTGATTTTCGGGGTTGTTTGATCCAAACCAGATCCGTAGTCTGGCATTTGCAGACCCCTGAACCTTATAAAATACTCGGGAAACATCAAAAATGAGCAAAACGGTATTTTCAAAAACGAGAAAACCAATTTTTTGGGTTCTGGAAGCCATAGCCGCACGGTTGTAGTTTCCAGAATAAGGCATAATCGTGAAACGGCCCATACGGACGTCGTCGTGCGATACTGTTTTCGAATTCAAATTATTTTTGGTGTGTTTACCTCTTTCGGACCCTAGATGTTTGTGAAAATTAGGAAAACCCACACGAACGGAACCCCGAGTTCTGGGATAACAGAACCGCTAAAATGTGAAAATTTGCATGAAACCGAGCCAAATGGTTTTGAAAAATTGTTTTCCAGCACAAAAATCTATAGGGCGTTTCAAAACCGTTTTCCAGGTCTAATCGGTCCGACTGGTCGGGTCAACCCGGTTACTCCCTAAATGCATGTCCCCGTTCCTAAAAGCCCCAATCCAGTCCTGCTGTCAGTCCTACTTGTGTTTATAATATAAACTGTGCTAACTATCTGTTTTGCAGCATTTATTTTCCTTTTTATTATTTTTGCTGTAATTAATAGATTGATTCGTATATGTAGGCGTTTGTAATTTTTAGATCCTCGTGTATCCTAGGCGCTTGTAATATGAGGACAAGAGTTTTTTATTTTTATTCAATTTGGTTGTATAAGCGGCCTCTATTATTCTTTTGTATATTTTGGTTGCATGGTTTATTTTTCTGCAATTTATTTCTGTCATTTGCTAGAGCATTGGCTGATAAACAAACGTAATCGGGTAGAGGAAGATAATAACTTGAATAAATATGGTAATATAAATTATAAACTGAATACAAGCTCGAGGTTAAATAGGTAAGTTGCTCGAACCCTGAATCTCTGGATTAGGTACGACAGTCTACTCTCGGTAGGGAGCTGTACCGGAATTTCCCCGGATAAGCTGATCCAGGTGGCGACTCTGTCACTGATCTTGAAATTTAGGTTTCGAGGTCTTTAAGTAATAAACGGGAAAATGTTTTTTACAAAAAGAATTTCTAAAACAAACGAATGATTTTCCCTCTAGCAAGATAAACAAAAACCATTTTTCAAACAAATGAAATTCATTCGAAAACCCCCGGTTCGCTTTGCCGCGTTCCGCCTTTCAGGTCGTCCACTCACAAGCATTAATTAAGATATTTTCTTTTTAGTTTTTTCTATTAAATTTTCCACAAAATGTGATAATTATCATGTTTATGATATTCTCTTTTTAGTATTTTCAAAAGCATTACAGTTGTAATAGGATCCTATAAAAGATATTAACTGGATATTAAGATTATGAATATTTAAATTAAATTTGTTTATTTCTTTTATATTATCATTTTCTAAAAACTATAACGTATTATCCTATTTAGCATTATCTTATTCTTATAAATAAAGAATTACAAAAAATAGAAAAAGCCCTAGCCCAATAGTTTGTAGGCCCAACATGAGTTCAAAAAAAATAATAAAAAGTTATATATAAAGCTGTATTTTTTTTTTACTGTGCAGGATTAGCTTGGCAGATTTTTTTGTTAATCTTCTAGTTCTGATGAAACTAGAAGAGGGGGGCAAACTAAATCAGAAGAAGAGGTTTTAGTTACAATCATATCATAAAGAGGACTATAAAAGGGGTCTAAACAGTAAGGCAAAGTGGAGTAGAAACACAGCTTTCTAGAGAGAGAGAACTTGAAAAGAGAGAGTGCAGACTAGGAAGTAGGCATGAGCAGACGTCCATCTCTTATCCCAGAAAATCTTTATTTACCTTTTCCTTTCATTTAATCACCCCTTCTTCATTTAATCATCCCCTTCCATTAATCATCATCTTCTTACATGTACAACTGGTAGTTAGAGGCCATTAAAGAGTACCCACACACAAGACATTAAAGACAACCTAATCACTCATATCCATTTCCAAGATAGATACACATTCGAGTAGGTCCTTTTCCATGTAAACTTTTTTAGCTTTTCCTTTGTGTGTGGTTTGTATACAAGTCTTTTATGACTCAGAGAGATCCTTGCTCCATGTGTATGGAGAAAGGATACCCTTTTTGAGTGGTGTCCCGGATCATTAATAAGAAATCGGGCATGTAATGTACCTATTTCCTATTAATGATTAGAGGTCTAGGTTTAGTAGTTTTTGAATAAACATGTGCAGCTAGATCTGGAAATGTATGCAAAAGTGGGTTCAGATTTTATGTTTAGATCATTGGCCATGGGTGTGTGGTTTTCTTTCTTAGGGAAAAATGTTAAAAAGTAAGAGATCCCTTATAAGCCAACCAAGTTCCATTTTGAAAAGTTGTGTTTTCTTTTTTCAAAAAGGGGATTAGTACCAATAAAAACCAAATTTTTTAAGCCCTAAACCCTTTAAAAAAAAGAGAAAATTTTCAAAAATAGATAACTGGTTGCTTTGGGAAAACTAACCCAAATTCATTTTATTAATCAGAAGGAAACAAATGAAAGGATCACCCATCATAAGCCTCATTTTGGCATCTTCCTCATCATCCATTTTTTTTTTTAAATAAGGCATGAAATGTAATGCAAAGGTACAATTTTCGTTTCATCAAGCCAATAAAACATTTAGAGATCATGAGTAGTTGCATAATCAAATTTGAGGTAAATTCCAACCATGCATTTAGGCATCTCATTACATAAATAAACAAGATATAAGCAGCACTTGAACATTTTTAGTTAGCATCAGTGACAAATAGTCAGAATATCATCATATTTATTGGCAACCAGGAGTTCAAAGTTGCATAATAGATACGAATGTACTAGCACTATCGTATAAGAGCACATTTCAGGAGCGTTACACATGCTAATTCAAACAAATCTAGGTCCAATATACCAGCACACACATCATAAAGATGAGTACAATTCTTTCCCGCCAATGAACCCATTTCATTCTACACATTTATTCAAATCAGCATGCATAGAAGCTTAAATCATCACATATTAGCATAGGATTCCCCAAATACATATACACTAAATCAAAATTTTCAAATAAGGAACCCAGTTCATATTTCATAGTTTTCGGTTCATCCAGCATACATAAAGACCATTCATTCTCAAGCACACATGCATGTGAACTCATAAAAAGCCCATGTTCAATCCCCACAGAAGTCAATTAGCATTTTTAATCACCAAACAAAGAGGCCATCGTACATATTGCACATATAGGCACCAAAATTTAGGAGAGCATAATGAAAATGGGGATTTAGAGACTTATCCTTCGAATTCATTTCAAAGCAATAGTTTTTTTTTTCTTTTTACTCTTTCTTTTTTTTATTTCAATAGAATTCCCGTTATCAATTTGGCCAAAGACCTGTAAAAATGGACAAACTCAATTAGTTTTCAAATTAGAAATGTAGTAGTAATTACAAGAGAGAAGCAATAGAAAAGTGGAAAAAAGACGAGAAAGAGGGAAAGGATACCTTCGGTTCATCATCATCAGTGATAGGTTCCCCTCTTATTGTCGTTCAGTCCTGTCAGATTTTGAAGGGTCACCGACGAGTGAATACCGTCGGATTTCCTCGGATCAAATAGCATAAGACAATAGATTAGAGAAATTTTTCCAAAAGTATAAACTCAACAAGGTAAAAATTAGGCCAAACAGGGAAATAGGATGGACAAATGAAATCCCAGAAGAGATGAATACCTTTAATCAATGATCGAAAGGAATATGAACCCTCCTCATACCGATGACACCGGTAATTTTGAATCTTAATGAATATCAATTCACAGATAGAGAGAAGAGTATTGGACCAATATCAGTGAAATAGAAAGGTTAGTTTCACCATGAAAGAAAAGGGAGGTGGCCCGAGTTTAGGTATCGAAAGCAAAGGCAAGAATCACCTTCATCGAAAAGTATAAGGGTCAGGTGAGGCCGAGAGAAAGTAGGCCGCCTTAGAGAAAATCTGAACAAGGAGGAGAGGCTACCGGCGGCGAGGGGCGGTGACATTGACCGATGAAAGTGTGGTAGAGAGAGACGGCTAGGAGAGAAACAGGAGGTTAGGGTTGTGAGCATGGTTTTTTTTCTCGACCTCGGTGATGAAAGCTACTGTTGCCTTTTTCGCGGATAAACATATAGCGGATTTGGACCGACTGGGATAATGTCGGAAATGTCCCGGATAGCCCGAAGGTGTGTGACAAGTCTTAATACGAAACCCCGAAGAATTCGAGTGAGTATTTAAGAGAACCGAGGAAAAGAATGAAAAATAAGTGAAAGTGGCCTTATCTGGACATTACAGCCGCGCGGCTATAGTCTACAGGGGTGCGGCTGCAACCTACAGCCGCGCGGCTGTAATCATCATATTTCCTTTTTTTTGTCTAAATCAGCACTTAATTCGGTTTTTAAGCAAAATAGGCATTTTTGTCACTACAGCCGCGCGGCTGTAAGTGTTAGTTTTCCTTTTTTACCGAAATTAGCTATTAATTCTGATTTAATGCAAAAAAAGGAGGTATTTAAACATCATAATCTGGGATTAGGGTTAAAGGAGGCAGAAAACAAAATATACAAAAAGAAAAAGAGGGATTTTGAGAGAAAAATAGACCATCACTTAGCTTTTCTCTAGGGTTCTTAAGACAATTGAACAAAAAAAAAGTTTGACCTAAAAAAGAAAACAAAAATAATGTTAATAGAACACATAATAATCAATCCTTCAATCTTCTTCGGGGTTCCATTCGGTCTTCGGAAATCGCGCTTTGTTCGAGTTGTTCGTGACTGCAAGACGTTTCTGGCACCCGAATCCATTTTTCGTGGTCCAAGCACTGGAACACAGATAAGGTAATCCTCTGAGAGGCCTTAGAAATCCATTTTGTTCATTCTGGTTGTGATTTGATTGCATATTTTGAGTTTTTTTTATGATTTTTGGGAGTTTTTCCGGCTACAGCCGCCCCACTCATGATCATAGCCGCTCGGCTGTAATCTACAGCCGCCCGGCTGTGACCTATAGGAGCGCGGCTGTAATGCTATGTTTTGAATTTTTTTATGGTTTTTTGAGAGTTTTTCCGGTTACAGCCGCCACTCATGATCACAACCGCCTGGCTATAACTTACAGCTACGCGGCTATAATCTACAGGGGACAGCCACGTGGCTGCAGCCTACAAGGGAGCGGCTGATGTTGAGGCGAAATCACTAAATTTGCAAAACGATTTTCAAAAATGAGAAAACACACTGGAATAGATTCTGGAGCATTATAGCCGCACGGCTGTAACTACAGTGGCGCGGCTGTAGTTGAGGCAGAATTACAATTTTACCCTTTTGGGCCCCAAACTTGTAATTTTGCATCATTTTCTTATTCAAAAATGAATTTTGGCGTGTTTGCATACTTTTGGACACTAGATGGATGTTTGATTTAGGCCCACACACGAACGGGACCCCCGGGTCCCTGGATATCTGGCCCGCCAAAGTTGGAAAAATGCATGTAAATGAGCCAAAGCGCTTTTAAAATTGGTTTTTCATCCATAAAACCTACAGGGCTTTTAAAAAAACCATTTTCCAGGTCTAACAGGGCCGACCAACCGGGTCGACCCGGTTGCCCCCAAATGCATGTCCTCTACTCCTAAAAATCCCTATTCTGTCCTATTTGAGTCTTTTGTATGTCTTGATTATTTGTGCTAACCCTATTTGGATGCAACTTTTATTTTCAGTTTTCTTTTTACTTTTGATGTATTTAATATATTATCCTGTGTATCTAGGCGATTGTAATTTTTAGATTATCGTGTATAATAGGCGGTTGTAAAAGGTGAGGATTAGAGTTTTCCTTCGCTTGGGTTGTATAATTTGGCCTCTGATTTACTTTTCCGTACTTTATTTTAGTATTTATACTTATGTCATTTGCATGAGCATTGGTTAATGATTAAAGGAAGATAAAATGGATAGATTTAAGTGAATGAAATGTCATATTACGAAATAATAATTAAAAATAAGTGAGGATTAGTAGGTATGTTGCCCAAACCTCGAATCTCTGGATTAGGTACTACGTACCGGAATTTCTCGGATTAGCTGATCCGGGTGGCGACTCTGTATCGAATCTCGAAATTCGTGTTTCGAGATCTTTAAGTTAAAATGGGAATTTTCTAAAAGCCTGTTTTCTCAAATTTGTGTCTAAAATTAAGTTTTCAACAAAAAAGACTTTTCTAATAAAATGAAAGGTTTTTTTAAGAAAGATTAAAACCCGTTTTCAAATCCCTGGTTGCCACTTCACAGCGCATTCCGAAAAAGGTCGTCCGCTCACAATGGAGACTCTGGTGGGGATTAACGGTTTCTTCAAAAAAGTTTTCACAAAAACTTAATGAACTTAGGCAACAATTGAAGTATATCCTCACTTATAGTTGATTCTTAAATCGTAACTCAATATTTCATTCACATTGCATAAAGCATGACATTTTCTCTTCTTAAATCCCTCCAACACTCATTTAAGCCCGGTTTATTTCCAAAGGTGACCTACCTCTTCCGCTAGGATTGGAGGCACCCGAGGGGGTAAACCACTCATAGCCTTGTACAAACTCCTTCATTTGAACCCTTGAGTGGGGAGAAGTGAGGAGTATATTTTATCTATGGGAACCTGTACGACCCTTGCCTTGACTCATTCCTTCATGTAATGGCCTAGCAACTTCCCCTTAGGATTACCAAAACATATACTTGAAAAATGGACATTGAGAGTACGCCTTTGGTATCCCCGATTGATGCCAAAGAGACCTAATACCTAGGAAGAATGCGAGACCAATCGAATGGAGGGATAAGGTTGGAAGGTTGAGCATATCGTTGCTTGTGCTAACGTTTGTTCTATGGTGGTTCCATTCTTGACCTTTACATGCAACATCAAACATGCATCATCCGTGTGCCATTTTCTAACCACATTTTTTTATATGCAGCCATTTGCAAGCATCACCATACGTGTGCTATTATACTAACCATATTTTCATGCAGCCATAACATCTTACTCGTGTGTCATACACATCTTATGTGCCCGCATTTCATAAAGCATACATGACATCATCTCGTGCGTCATGCATTCTAACCACGTTTTTGTGCAGCCATTTGCATTTTTGTATGACATAGGCATCCATATCATTCCATTTCATTAAAAATGTAAGGATGTTCTAAGTATGCCCTTCACGACCATTTCATCTCATAACATATCGGGAGTCCCTAAGGCTACCCGTATTCCGCCTATGCACTAGTTTGCATTTGGGCCATCCTATTACATTATTAGAAGACCACAAAGGTCTTAGGCTTGCGTTTGTGTGACGGAGCACACGACATCATCACATCTTGATTCTTGATCATTCACATTTGGTGTCATGGAGATGCCTTAGCTTTGCTTGCGTGTCCCAATCCATATCAGATTGTTACATAACATCGACAACCCATTTAATGTACTCCACGAGTGCCGAGCTAGTTTTCATATTAAGACATTTCATAGCATTCCTAAATCATGTAAGGTGTTCCATGAACACTGAAATGTTGTCCGTGTTTTGACTCGCATGTGACTTGTATGTGACATCACTTCATGTTAGATGCTATAAAAGCATCGAACGTCTGTCTATGGGAAGGTTCCCTCAGGACCATTTCATGTCATCATATTGACCTACAAAATGTCAAACTTTTGTCCGTGTGTCGGTACACATGCGACCATCTCACCATATTCGAACCTCTGTCTGTGTGATGGCTCGCACGTGACGTTATTGCATTGTCTTTTGTGTAACATAGGGTATACTTGGAGCATCCGAAGCAAGAGAAAGAAAAGCACTAAAGCCATCTTCAGCATCATCCATATCCATGAGACATCATCCGAACATAAGCATAAATGTACCATTTAGAGTGTCGAGTCTAGGACCATGACATCCATCCGAAACTCTAATCTTATGTTGATTGTTCAGTTTGGAGTCACATCTCGGGAAGATTAGTTCGAGTTGAGTCAGAACCAAACACCCGGGTTCAGTTAGTTCAATCAGAACCGATCACCGTGGAGGGAATCAGTTCAGGGTCGGATTCAGACAGGGAGTTTGACGTGCAGTTGCATACCCTACCAGTTGACAGTCAGGTTTTATTGGAAGAGGTTGACGGAACAGAGATGACTAAAGGAAATAACGGAAACAATAGGAACAATGGGAACAATGGAAACCTGCCTTTTGACATGGCTGCCTTTATGAGGAGCTTCTTAAGCTCGGATGAGTTCAGAGTCACTCTTAGGGAGCAAGTGCAGGAGGTGATGACCACTCTCCCTATTCAGGTTGTCCAATCAGCCCAAACGTCAGATGGAAGTGGGGGACAATAGTTTCTCCAAGTTACCAACAGTGCTGGAGGAAGTCTTCCTGGGGGGAGTGGCCCAGTGGTGAACCAGATGGAACCCGATCGGCAGTCGGAAGAGGATGAGGCCTTTGAGAAGGTAAGGGAAGCCTCGATTAAGATGATGTTAGAGAAGCGCCTCAATTATAAATTTTCTGATATTGAAGCCATGCTACCTAAGCTGAAGGAGATGGTCCACTATAACCCTGTTAAGTAGGTCGACCCCGACTACTTTGATGGCTGATAGAGGTGAGCCGCTCCCAGCTGGTTTTCAGATGCCTTACCTGCCTCCGTACACCGGAGAGGGCCCACCGGAAGCCCACCTGGACAGTGATGTGAAGTTGATGACTAGCATAGGGATTGGAAAGGGTCATCTATTGAACTTGTTTCCAACTACTCTGAGGGGTGCTGCGGCAAAGTGGTACATGAAGATGCCTATACACACTCGCTCCACCTGGGAGGATTTATCTGATGCTTTTGTGAAGCAGTATGCCTACAACACCCAGACTGAGACAACTCTTGAGGATCTAGAAAGGATCCGTCAGAAGCCGAATGAGTCTTTCTCGGCTTATTACAAACAGTGGATGGACGTGCAGGTTTTGGTGGATAGGGCACCAAAATTAGAGTCGCTCATTGTGAAGCTGGTAGATGGTCATCTTCCCCAACACAAGGACAAGATGAAGCTGAAGAGATTCCACTCCTTCAATGAGGTGGTGGAGTTTGCCAAACGTATCAAGCGATACGAGGAAGAGGAGCAGAGGGGCTGACAGAGTTTGGGCCCCTATCGAAGCAATCAGGGGTACTCTCAAGGGTATAAAGGTAGCAGCTCTAAGGCTACTCCAGTGGGGTCCAATGCTAAGACGACTCAGGGTGCAGCCCCGATCGAAATGCAATGGGAGGACGTGGCCACCGTGAACCTGGGAAGACAGACTCCTCAAAGGGTTACTAGTCCGTGGGCTGTGTCAGTAAGCTTGATCTATGCTAAGTGTAGAAAAGTTGGTCAGTTGCAGAGTTTGAGGCCATTTTCACCTCCAGCTGAGGCAGATAAAGACAATTTCTGCTCTTACCATGTGATGATGGGTCATCGTATAAATGAATCCACCCAGTTGATTAAGGCTATCAAGCAGTTGGTCGTTGACAGAAAGATTATCAAGCCAGCTTTGAAACCCAGCATTCAGAATATCCCTTGCCCAACCTCGGATGATTCGGCTCCACAAGACATTAAGGACCATGAAGCTAAAATAAAGAGAAGACCCTCTGTATGTGGAGGCGATAGTCATTTTGATGTTTTAATTTGTTTCATCTTATTATTATTATTATCAATTATCATGTGAACAATTCAACCTCTCAGTGTTTAATGTAATACAATTTGATTTCGATTACTTGTGCGATATTTTTCGGATGGAACTGTGCATGCATCCAAACATTCATTTTAATGCCTTTAACACACATGATGCATCAATGCATGAAATGAATCTAGGGACAGATGATGACCCAAAAATGATATCTGTCTCAAAAGACCTCACGCCTGATGAGAGGAAAGAAAATTAAAAGTACCAGAAAAGCGTATGGAAATCTTTGCTTGGCTGTACAATGTCGTGCAGGGGTTGATGGAGAAATTACTGAACACCAAGCTCCAAAGGATTCAAAGATGAAATCAATCAAGCAGGAGCTCTGTAGACTCAAATGGGCATGGCTCCATGGTCACAACCGCCAACTACTTCTCAGAGTGGGTAGAAGCGGAGTCATATATGAATGTCACCGACAAAAAAAAAAGACAAAAAAAAAAAGAAAAAGAAAAAAAAAGCATTATCATGTCGTGACCAATAATGGCCTACAATTACAAGGGGCAAAGATGGAGCATCATAGATTATCTTTGCATCTCCCATAAGCCAATAGGGCGTTAGAAGCTGCTCACAAGGTTCCGTCCAAATGACAATCACCTACAAAGGATAGCCCGATATGCTATCATTTGTCTTGAAAGGGCACAAAACTAGCATCAGAGCACGCACTGAATAAACGTCATACTCCTTAGCCTATAGGATGGAAGCGGTTCCACCAGGGTAGACAGAGACCAAGTCGTCAACCCCATCAACCCAGACAAGCCCAGGCACTATTACGTGTAAAATAATAATAATAATAAAAAAAATAAAAAAAGGTCTGATGGGTCGTAAACCGAGAAGGCGATCCATGTAAAAATCAGGACAGTCCGATGGATCGAAAACTGAAAAGGCGGTCCATGCAAAAGTTAGAACAGAGAAGGGAGCACCATCAGCGGAAAATCTGCAAAGACCAGTTGGTGGCAGGCATGGGTCCAGTCGAGACGGATACCATTACTGATTCTGTCCTTAGCTTCATTTCATCTTTCATGTGCATTGTGCTAAAACATTATAAATGAGTGAAAGAATGAATGCCATTTTATGTTCAGGTTAAATGTCCCAAGTCTACTTGAAATTAAATTCGTATGGATGTGCACATTTTCTGTTTACATGCATCTCACTTCCAAAAAAAAAAAGAGTCTGATAGATCGAAAACCCGAATAGGGCGGTCTATGCCAAAGCTAGGGCATAAAATAAAGTCTGTTGAATTGAAAACCCGAAAGGGCGGTTCAGGCAAAAATAAAGACAGTCCGATAGGCCAAAAACCTAAAAAGGGTGACCTATGCAAAAATTAGGACAAGAAATGAAAATAAAACAAAAGTCATACAGTAGTATCAAGCTCAGACAACTCTAATCCTGTAAAAACTGAGGTACATCAAAGCCAGTGCCTCACGCCCACGCCTCGTGGAGCAAGCAATCAGGTCAATCAACCAAACTTCAATGCGATATCCCACCAAGGATAGACCCATCTGGGCGTCCCAATCATTCGTCCGGTCCCTGAAAGTCTGATTCACTACCTCCAGCTCGGTGACCCACCGACGTAATTGATCAACCTCTGTTCTCAAACGAGCGGACTCACGACGCTCGATCCCAATCGTCGTCTGCAACAAACAAAACATGAAAAAGCACCAGAATCATACCCATATGCATCCAGGACATGCACATACACATACACTCAAAACATGCACGCACACACATGCATACACGCATCAATGTGTACTCAAGTATAGGTACATGCTGTCATCATCAGGCTGTCTCGAGCCATGCGTACTCCGAAAGCGGAAATAATCTGACACTGGGGTATCCTCAAATCCCAAGTATCTAGGGGCAAAACAATCAAGCCGTACTTATTCTTGATCGAAAGGGCAAAAATTTTTGTTTCCAAAATTATCGATCAAGGAATAAATACGTACCCCCAATCAAACTTCAAAGGTATTGCTTCACCACAGAGAGCCAGTTTCAATAGTATTGCTCCACCATAGAGAGCCGATGTCAACGGTATTACTCCACCACAGAGAGCCGGTTTCAACGGTATTACTCCACCACAGAGGGCCAATTTTAATGGTATTGCTCCGCCACAGAGAGCCGATTTCAACAGTATCAAAGGGCAAGATATTCAGTCCATATTCATTCTTGATCGAAGGGTCAAAAATTTTTGTTTCCAAAATTATCGATTAAGGAACGAATACGTACCTGAAACAACTTCAAAACATCAAAGGAGATCATCAAGGTTCTCAAATCACCAAAGCATCTTTCCCCAGCCATAAAAGCTTCACGGGAAACACTATTATCCTTTCTTTCAGTGACACAGGCTCCACTAGAAGTGAAATGACCAAAATGCCCTTTTGTTGGTAACCAAACTACCAAATGTCTAAAACAACTTCCCTTTAGTGACGCAAGCTTCACGGGAAACCAAATCATCGAAATATGTCTTTTCCCAGTGACATAGGCTCCACTAGAGGTGATATTACCAAAATAACCTTCCTTCAAAGGATGCCAACTTTTTGAACTAAAAAATTACCAAAATACCCTCCAACTTCATGAACATCAATTCACAAGGAAAATTCGATCCTGGCAAGTCCTCTGCTTCGCAATGGAGTTGAAGCATGTCCCTGGCAAATCAAACAACATCTGGGCAAAGTCCTCTGCTTTGCAATGGAGTCTAAGCATAACCCTAGATAACATCAAATCAATTCGGGCAAAGTCTTATGCTTCGCATAGGAATCGAAGTAAGACCCTGAAGATTCAAACCAATTTAGGTAAGACCACTGTCTCGAAAAGCAGCCGTGACAAGTCCCTACAAACATCAAAACGAGTCAACGCGAGGAGAACCCCCAGGTACGTTCTCTCTTCCTTCTCACCATGCTCCCTATCGCGAGGCCAAACTCGAATCGGGCACAAGCACCCGTTCAAGTCGACGTTGGCCACGTGAGGGGTAGCCTGTGAGCACGTGTTTTTTCCCGACCTCGGTGATGAAAGCTGCTGTTACCTTTTTCACAGATAAACATGAAACGGATTCGGATCGACTGAGATAATGTCTGAAATGTCCCGGATAGCCCGAAAGTGTGTGACAAGTCCTAATACGGAACCTCGAAGAATTCAAGTGAGTATTTAAGAGAACCGAGGAAAAGAATGAAAACTAAGTGAAAGTGGCCTTATCTGGACATTACAGCCGTGCGGCTGTAGTCTACAGGGGCGTGGCTGTAACCTACAGTCGCGCGGCTGTAATCATCATATTTCCTTTTTTTTTGTCTAAATTAGCATTTAATTCGGTTTTTAAGCAAAATAGGCATTTTTGTCACTACAGCCGCGCGGCTGTAAGTGTTAGTTTTCCTTTTTCGTCGAAATCAACAATTAATTCCGATTTAATGCCAAAAAAGGAGGTATTTAAACATCATAATCCGGGATTAGGGTTAAAGGAGGCAGAAAACAAAAGATACAAAAAGAAAAAGAGGGATTTTGAGAGAAAAATAGACCATCACTTAGATTTTCTCTAGGGTTCTTAAGATTATTGAAAAAAAAAGAGTTTGACCTAAAAAAGAAAAAAAAAATAATCTTAATAGAACACATAATAATCAATCCTTCAATCATCTTCGGGGTTCCGTTCGGGCTTCGGAAATCACGCTTTGTTCGAGTTATTCGTGACTGCAAGACGTTTCTGGCACCCGAATCCATTTTTCGTGGTCCAAGCACTGGAACACAGACAAGCTAATCTTTTTAGAGGCCTTAGAAATCTGTTTTGTTCATTCTGGTTGTGATTTGATTGCATGTTTTGAGTTTTTTACGATTTTTGAGAGTTTTTCCGGCTACAGCCGCCCCACTCATTATCACAGCCCCTCGGCTGTAACCTTTGTGACCTATAGGGGCACTGCTGTAATGCTATGTTTTGAATTTTTTACGGTTTTTTGGAAGTTTTTCCGGTTACAGCCGCCACTCATGATCATAACCGCCCAGCTATAACTTACAATCGCGCGGCTGTAATCTACAGGGGACAGCCGCACGACTGTAGCCTACAGTGGCGGGGCTGTAGTTGAGGCGAAATCACTAAATTTGCAAAATAATTTTCAAAAACGAGAAAACACACTGGAATCGATTCTAGAGCATTACAGCCGCGCGGCTGTAACCTACAGTGGCGCGGCTGTAGTTGAAGCAGAATTACAATTTTACCCTTTTGGGCCCCAAACTTATAATTTTGCATCCTTTTCTTATTCAAAAATGAATTTTAGCGTGTTTGCATACTTTTGGACCCTAGATGGATGTTTGATTTAGGCCCACACACGAACGGGACCCCTGGGTCCTGGGATATCCGGCCCGCCAAAGTTGGAAAAATGCATGTAAATGAGCCAAAGCGCTTTTAAATTTGGTTTTCATCCATAAAACCTACATGGCGTTTAAAAAAACCATTTTCCAGGTCTAACCGGACCGACCAACCCCCAAATGCATGTCCCCCACTCCTAAAAATCCCTATTCTGTCCTCTTTGAGCCTTTTGCATGTCTTGATTATTTGTGCTAACCCTATTTGGATGCAGCTTTCATTTTTAGTTTTCTTTTTACTTTTGATGTATTTAATAGATTATCCCGTGTATCTAGTCGATTGTAATTTTTAGATTATCATGTATAATAGACGGTTGTAAAAGGTGAGGATGAGAGTTTTCCTTTGCTTGGGTTGTATGATTTGGCCTCTGATTTACTTTTCCGCACTTTTATTTTTTCCGCCCTTTATTTTAGTATTTATACTTATGTCATTTGCATGAGCATTGGTTAATGATTAAAGGAAGATGAAATGGATAGATTTAAGTGAATGAAATGTCATATTACGAAATAATAATTAAAAATAAGTGAGGATTAATAGGTATGTTGCCTGAACCTCAAATCTCTGGATTAGGTACTGTGTCTACACTTGGTAGGGAGCTGTACTGGAATTTCTCGGATGAGCTGATCCGGGTGGCGACTCTATATCTAATCTCGAAATTCGTGTTTCGAGATCTTTAAGTTAAAATGGGAATTTTCTAAAAGCCTGTTTTCTAAAATTCGTGTCTAAAACTAAGTTTTCAACAAAAAAGACTTTTCCAATAAAATGAAAGGTTTTTCTAAGAAAGATTAAAACCTGTTTTCAAAACCAAAACATCAACACTTAAAAAGAAAATCCCCGGTTCCCGCTTCACCACGCGTTCCGAAAAAAGTCGTCTGCTCACAAGGGTTGAGAGAGTGAGGTAGAGAAGGTTTTATATACTGGTTATTAACCTTAAGGTTATGTAAGTGGGTCAAAATCGGGGTTAGGCCAAGGGATCCGAGTAATGATTTGAATTAGGGCCTTTTATGCTCTTATTTTGTTTATTTTATCTTAGATTATGGTTTTTTTTTTTTTCAGTTTATAGTAGTAATCAAGTTTATGTTTAATTTAGGTATTTGTTAAGTAGAGTTTTTTTCTTCTAGAATTTCTTTTTTTTTATATATATAACAAATTTGTGTATGCAATTTGTTTAGAATCGTTTTAGAGTCTATATTAAAAATAATAGGATTTCTTTTCCTTTTTTAGGCCTAGTTTAATTATGTTCTAAGTAGAGGTAATTTATTTTAAATTTGTGATGCTATAAATAAAAAAGAAAAAATTGCATCATACTAAAGAATAATTTACAGCATTTAATACTAAGTATGTTCGAGGTAAGGTGACTGAGGTCTTCCCTGACCAAAAATAGAATCTCTAGTTGTTGATAGTGACCAACTGCACTAAAAATTGATTGGTAGTGACTCTAATCAAAACACGATAAAAATAAAAAATAATAAAAAGCCAAGAAAGAAGTAGTAAATCACATTTTTCTATTTTTGCTCGTTGGACCGGTTCCGACAGCAATAAAAAGCGAATGTTAAATATATTCACTTTTAGTATCGATATTGTTTCTCACTTTATTCTTCGAATGCGGACCACTCTTATGTATTCCCCATAGTTCTCTATTCATTTTGTTGATTCGACACACTTTCCATTATAAGGTATTAGATTATTTCCGTTTTAATTTATTTCTTACAATAAAATACTACGGCGTTTTAAGTTCAAGAGCCGACCAGCCACCAAAACATGCAGACGGATGTCATTGTTGGTGATTGTCTTAGTTTACGTTCTTTCTTTCATTGTATTAGATTTGAATTTGTTAAGAGAAATTTAAATAAGGTAGCTCATGTGTTAGTTTAGAAGGTTTAGAAATCCAGGACTCGTATTTTGGTTTCCATGCAAACGATCTAGATTTTCTTCCAATTAGTTTAATTCGGCGAAGAGCTAAACAGTTAAAACAGAATATGAATTAGCAATCCGATGAGATCTGCCTGGATTATAATATTTATGATGATTATTGAATCATATCTGCTTTAAACTAGATACATTAATATATGGATTTCATTTTATTAATTCCAGAATTACACTTGAGATTTTTTTTTTTTTCCTTTTTTCTGATTTTATCAACTATCAAAAGTGAGATATATGAGTCCGTACATCTTACTTTCCACGTTATATATTTTGATTATTACAAATATTAATATTTTAATTGACACTAAATCAATCCTAAAAAAAAAAATTTAATTTTCTCTAATAGGAAAGTTAATAAATAAAACCATTGGTTTAGATTTAGCAATAATTTATCAAACTAAGCACAGTAATGATCGATCTAATTTCCCTTTAATTATAGCTAAAAAATGATTACAAACCAGTTTTTAATATTTCATCAAATATATAGAAAAAAAGATTAAGTAAACCTGTCACATAAAGTTAAGTGAAAACCCTAAAAATAGTGAATATAAAGGAAGTGAAGGATAGAAATTTCCCATTTCAATTCAATCCCTCTGATTTTTTGTCTGAAATTATCTCAGAATGAAAAGAGCGAAAGTGAGCTCGGTTTATGAAGGAAGGAGAAGGAAGAGAAGCATTGAAGAAAAGCAGATGAGCTCAAGAAATGCAAGATTGAACGCTAGAGCTCGAAAAAATAGCTACAGAGGTCGAATTCTCCATTACTTGGCTGCTTCAAAGCACTGGATGATGAACAATTTTACTCCTACAATTCAACAAGAAGACACGCCCGCTGCTGCTGCTGCTCAAGTAATTCATGTTCAACCTGGATATAATAATAATGATGATGAAATTGATGCTAATAATATGAAAAAGGCAAATGCTGAAGCTGAAGCTGCGGATGGGAATGGGGAGAAGAAAGCTGAAGCTAAAGTTGAGGACGAGGAGATGGAAGACGAAGCTGCAGCGGAAGAAGAAGGAGAGGGAAAGGCGGACATGGTGAAGATGAATGCAAATATGGAGAAATGGGGGGAAGAGGGAGAATGGTGGGAGGAATGGCCTTTGTGTTGGAGTTATGAAGAGAAATTGTTGTGGGGTGGATTTGCAAATAATTTACAGGATGATTATCAGGATTTTTATGTGGGTGATATTTGGAATTGAAAGTTCTATCAAATCAATAAGACATATGGAGAAGATAAGATTATTCCTTTTCTTCTTTAAGAAATAAATTAAGAGTTTATTGTAATCTTTTTTAGTATGAAATTAAATTAACAAACTCTTAAATTTTCCTTTTGCACACAATGAATTTTATTAATTTATATATATGTTTTTGAGGTTTGATTGCATTAATTATCAAGTGATATTATGAACTCTATAATTAGTGAAGATGGATCAACAAGATATTAGCAAGAATGAGACATGAGTCCTTCCTATTTGCCCTTGATATGCTTGAACAAAATAATCTAAAATCATTAATCTAGTGATTGATCATATGATAAATCTCTACTTAAAACTACATTTTAATTTGACTTGTGATTTCCTATCCTGTGAACAATTTGAATGAACTTAACTTTATTCTTGTCAAAATAAATCCATGATTTTTTTTTATTTATTTATTTTTTTTACTATAAAACGGATGAAAAATTCATTAATGAAGATCAAAGGACAAAATGTCCACAATTTCAGAGGGCGGAACATCGGCAAAAAAGGTGGGTGAAGAAGAACACAACCCTAGCTTGGCAAGCGTATGCAGCATGCCTTGTCTTATTTGCAGTACGACGAACAAAAGAAAAACTATAGTTAGAAAAGGAAGATGCAAGATGTCTACAATCTTCCAGAATGACATCCAAGGTTGAGAAATCAATTAAAACTGATCCCTTAAGAGCTTAAATAACAATTTGGGAAAACCCTCCATTGTAATAGAACTAGAAAAAGATTTGAGCCGACTCAGAGCTTCTCTACTCGACATTGCTTCAGCTAGTGTTGTATCCAACTGTCCTGAAAAGGCCGAATTCCAAGCTGCAATGAAAGTCCCATTTGCATCACGCACAACACACCCAAAGCCTTTATTTATTTCAACTATTTACTTACTTGCACATCATTTCACAAATGATTGGGGATGTGTCTACTTTATTCTACGTTAAATGATAATTACACGTACACTTATTGTGAATGGTTGAATATGTGTACTTTATTGTACTTTTATTCGATAATTACACGTGTTAACTTGTTCCGCATGGTTGAATATACGTACTTTTTTAACCAATCATTCGATAATAACACGTGTTAACTTGTTCCGCATGATTGAATATACGTACTTTTTTAACCAATCATTCGATAATAACACGTGTTAACTTGTTCCGCATGATTGAATATACGTACTTTTTTAACCGATCATAAATGAAAATCCCTACTTAAAACTACAATTTTGACAAAACTACAATTTTGACTTTTGAATGAGAAATGTATATATTCCTATTCTCTCAACAATTTAATAACTAATTAAAGATTTATTCAATAAATTCAAAATATTTATATATTTTAATTATTTACTTTTTTTTAAGTATATCTGATTGTTTGTTTTGGAGTTGATCAGACACTTTTTAGGTAGTCCATTTCCTAATTAAAGTTCTTTCTATACACTATAATTTGAACTCAAGATCTCTAACTTAAACGACTGGATTCCTTATCACTCAAGTCAATCTTAATTGGTTTCAACTATTTACTTACATACATGTCATTGTAATACAAATGATTAAATGGGTGTACATTATTTTTCATTAATTGATAATAACACGTGCTTTTATTATGACTGCTTAAGTTTATGTACTTTATTTTATTTTTAATTGACAATTACGTATATTCTTAACTTAGAAATAACCGAAAAAAATATGTATGCCATTGTAATTTCAATATTGCATACTCAATAATTAGTTTTTTTTTTTTTTTTTATCTGAACCATTAAGATTATTGAATTTGATTTCGAATCGGGGTGAATTCTTTTTAAAGAGAACGAAGCTTATAGCAAAGCCGTTTTGGAGATGAAACCCTAATGGGAGCTCTAAAGAGATAATTTAATGATTAGGCGAAGCCACAGATATATACTGCCCTAATTGACTAAATAGGAGTCTTCTATTGTTACTATAATTACATATGTATGACTTGTACACAAAGCATGGTAATATACAGAGTTATCTTTTAGCTCTCCAAGCAACTGTTTTCTTCATTCATAAGGTTTAAACATGCGACCTTACTTAAGGAAAAGAGACTCCTTACCACTCCAACCAATAATTTTTTGTTACCCGACCAATAATTAATAATTCTATAAAGTGTTATTAACTAGGAAAATTATCAAAAATACCTCAGTTTTAACTTTCTTTTTATATGTACGTTCAATCATTTATTGAAATAAGCTCATTGAATTGTTAATTTTACTTTTACCCGTTTCCTTTCCTCCATGCGATTTTCTCTCATCTTTTATATTTTTAACCATAATTTTGTCATTTATCTCTTAATCCATTAATTTTTTTACCACGCCACTTTGAAATGTTTTTATCATCTTTTTTCTCTTCAAAACAAGATCCATATGCATATATTTTTTCGAACTTTTTTTGGATTTCCATAAAAGTATTAGAATTGTATCAAAAATATTTTGAAATTGTATTATAAATGTATCAGAAATCTATCAAAATTGTATCAAAATTGATTTTATCTGTAATAAGGAACTAACCTGGTTTTTTTTTATTGTTAATGAAGGCTAAATAAAAGCTAACCATAGAAAAAATTATAGAATAAAGTATATTGTATCAATGTTTGTTTGTCGTTATTTTCTAATACAATTCTGATACATTTGTGTTATATTTCTGATACCTTGTGTTATGTGTTTTATGTATTAATTCCACATGTTTTATCTGTAGTGAGGAGTCACCTAAACTGATTTCTTTTATTGTTATGGAATTAATGCATAACACAGCACATAAAATATTAGAAATTGACCGAAAATGTATCAGAGAAGTACATTTTTGATACAACACTAACGATAGAAAAAATATCAATATATATATATATATATATATATATATATATATATACACACATATATATATCAAATCGAAGATAAAAAAAAAATAAATGAAAAGAATTTACTAAAGCGAAATGTCAAAAAAAGTGAACGGTTTGAAAGATAAATAAATAATAAAGTTTAAATAATAAAAGAGGAGAGAAAAAATAAGATGAAGTAATTGAAGAATACTTATAGCTTATAACAAGAATTGGCTATAGTTTTGAGAGTATTTTTGAGAGATTTAGAAGAGAGCGTATTTTTAATATAATAGTTGAAAAAAGTAATATTTCTCTAAATTACCCTATTAACCATTAAGGCCATCTCCAAGGGGAGGGGAGGTCGTTTGATAGACAAACTTCCCAAGTGAACCCCTACATTTACCATTTGTGAAAACTGATGGGCCCAGTTTTATGTCTTATAAACAGGCCCAATTCCAAACCTAATAAAAGGGAGCAAGCATAGCTTGATAAAGCAGCCATCATCAGCCTCATCCATCAGCCACCATCCCCTTCTTTACCCATCTCCTTCTTTACTTCTTCAATCACGTCCATTCATCAACAACAGAAGAAATAATCTGGATCGTTAGTTTGAAACAGATTTTAGGCGCCAAAATAACAAACTCTTTGTATCTGAATATAAATAGCTTTCCTTTGTACTGGTTTTGTAAGATTGATGAATAAATAAAATTTGCATTTCTTTCTCTGTTTTTTTTCACATGGTATCAGAGCAGATTGGTGAATTCGATCCTTGATGGCGCCACAGAGAAACAACGCAAACTGATTTCAGAATCTTCAACCAGATGTTTTTGATGAAGATGAGTTAGCAAATGAGCAGATAGGAGATAGAAATGCTGTTAATATGGCTTCCGCAATGAATCAAGTAAGTGAGAATCCTGGATTAATCCTTACTGCTGTTCAGCTTTCTGGTAATAACTATATGGCCTGGAGTAAAGCAATGTTGCGAGCTTTGAAGGTGAAGGAAGTTTCTGAGTTTGTTCTTAAAGACCTTGAGATTCCTATAGAAGGATCATTAGCTTATCGCAAATGGCTCAAAACTGATTGTTTGGTTACTTCTTGGGTGTTGAATTCAATTTCAAAAGAAATAGCAGATGGATTTCAGTATGTTTCTACTGCAAGAGAATTATGGAAGGATTTGGCTCATCGTTTTGGAGAAAGCAATGGACCACAAATTTTCCAAATCAAGAGAGAAATCAGCCTATTAAATCAAGGTAATTTCTCTATTATGATGTATTTTAACAAGCTTAAGAAGTGTTGGGATGAGTTAGCTTTTTTGCGGCCAATTCCTTGTTGCAAATGTGAAGCAGTAAGGAATTGTATTTGCAATGCTTTTCGAAGAATTTCAGATATGAATGAGGAGGACAAGTTAATTCAATTTCTCATGGGGCTGAATGATCAGTATGATAATGTGAGAAATCATATTTCTTTAATGGATCCTCTTCCTAATCTCAATAAAGCTTATTCAATGTTGTTGCAAGTGGAAAAGCAAAATGAAATTTCTGTTGAACAATCAGTGGATGTTGCTAGCTTTGCACAAAGTGACAAAAAGAAGAAAACACCTGTTTTTGTGAAAGGGAAAGGAAAGAAGAAATTTGAATCCAAAGATGATCTTTATTGTGACAATTGTGATTCACACGACTATGTTAGAGCCACCTGTTTTGAAATCATTGGCTATCCAGATTGGTGGGGTAAGAACAAAGAAAGCAGAAAGGAGAAAAGTGCTGGCACAAGTTCTGGTGGAAAATTTCGGGCAAATGCTGTTTGTGGTAGTAGCAATTCAGTAAAAATTACTGATGAAAGTGACACTGATTCTCATTATGATGAGCCAGATATGAGCAACATGATTAAGGAGGTTTACAAGATGATGAAGGGCAAATCAGTTTCCGAATCATCTATGCACACGGCGGATTTTTCTGCTTTTGCTGGTTTTTCAGGTCAGTCCTCTATTTTCCCTGTTTCCTTAAGCAGTGAAAACGTTTGGATTGTTGACAGTGGTGCTACTTCGCACATGTGTCCTGTTAAGGAGATATTTGAGCAGCTGAGTTCTTTAACTCATAAGCAAACAGTGACTTTGCCTAATGGAAGTTTTATTCATTTAAAATACAAGGGTGATGTAGTGTTGTCCTCACAATTGAAGTTACAGGATGTATTGTATATACCTCAATTTCGATACAATTTGTTGTCTGTCAGTCAATTAATGATTCAAACATAGATGGTGGTGGTTTTCTCTAAACATTGTTGTTACATACAGGACCAACGGTCTAAGAGGCTTGTGGCAGTAGCATGGAAGGTTGATGGGCTATTTTTGTTGGATAAAAAGTCTTTTTCACTTGCTGTTTTAGAACAAATGCAAAATTGTATTGATGGTAAGACTGATTTTGTTGCTTCTGTAGTTTCAGATAACAAACTTTGGCATTTGAGGCTTGGTCATACCTCCATAGATGTTTTGAGTCACATAAATGATGATACAATATCTTTTTCTTGCTTAAATGAAGATTGCACCATATGCCATTTTGCTAAACAACACAGATTATCTTTTAATCGCAGTAAAATTGCTACTAAAGCTAGATTTGACTTGATACATGCTGATCTGTGGGGGCCATATAAAACCTTTTCTACTACAGGAGCAAGATATTTCTTGACTCTTGTTGATGATTTTACAAGGATTACTTGGGTTATTCTATTGCAACACAAATCTCAAACCTGTCATGCTTTACAGGCATTTTTTTTTATTGATTGAAACTCAATTTGCTGCCAAAGTGAAAATGCTGCAGACAGACAATGGTACAGAATTCATTAATCATTCTTGTCAAGAACTATTTACTTCTCGGGGTATTTTGCATCAAAAAACATGTGTGTATACTCCTCAGCAGAATGGTATTGTTGAAAGGAGACATCGCCAACTATTGGAAGTGGCCAGGGCCATTCTTTTCCAAGCATCTCTTCCAATTCGGTTTTGGGGAGAAGCAATTCAAATGGCTGTTGCAATAATAAATGCCTTACCTTCTCATGTTTTGGATTGGCGTTCACCACATGAGGTTTTCTATGGAGATTTACCTGATTACAGTAAATATTTTGTTTTTGGTTGTCAATGTTTTTTCACTGACACACATCCTGTCAAAGATAAATTTTCTGCTCGTGCTTTTAAGGGAGTGTTTCTTGGTTTTTCTTCTGGCCAAAAGGGTTATAAGATATGGGATTTGGAACGTCAAGAGATGGTAGTAAGCAGGGATGTTCAGTTTCAAGAGGAGATTTTTCCTTTTGCAGTAGTTCAGTCTCAATCATTGCCATTGTCCGCTAGTTCTTCTGAAGTTGTCTCTGATGTTTTGTCTTCTGCTGATGGTTCTAACATTGAAAGCTCCTTACGCCGATCAAATAGAACTCGGACCAGACCTGTTTGGTTGTCTGATTTTATCGCTTCTGTTACTAATTCTCAATTACTTCTTCCTTCTTCTTTGCAGTTTACTACTGCCCATACAGCTTTTTTGACAAAATTGCTAATTTCCAAGGAGCCATGACATTATTTTGAGGCTAGAACTGAACCTTGTTGGGTTGAGGCGATGCAACAGGAGATATCAGCCTTGGAATCCAACAATACTTGGATTCTTGTTCCATTACCACCTGGAAAAAAGGCTCTAGCTACTAAGTGGGTCTATAGAATTAAATATAAACCCACTGGTGAAATTGAAAGATATAAGGCGCGGTTGGTCGCTAAGGGTTACAATCAGGAATTCGGAGTCGATTATCATGATAGTTTTAGTCCGGTTGCTAAGTCTGTTACAGTTAAAATGTTTTTAGCAATTAGAGCTGCTTTTGATTGGTATATTCACCAAATTGATGTGAACAATGCTTATTTACATGGGGTCTTAGATGAAGAAATTTATCTTCAGCCTCCTTTGGGCTATGCTAAGGCGGGTACAGGTCAGGTTTGTAAATTGGTGAAATCCCTTTATGGGCTTAAGCAGGCTGGCAGACAATGGCACAGAGAAATCTCTGCAAAACTGTTGAGTTTTGGCTTTATTCGTTCTTACCATGACCATTGTTTCTTTACTTTGCAGAAATCAACAGGATTTGTGGGATTACTCATTTATGTAGATGATATTCTCATCATGGGTGCTGATGAAAAACAAATTATGGAGGTTAAGTCTTATCTACATCAGCTGTTTACCATAAAGGATTTGGGCCCTGCAAAATATTTTCTTGGCATAGAAATTGCGAGGTCATCATCAGGTTTGTTTCTATCTCAGACCAAATATGTGACTGATATACTGAAAGATGCTGGGTTGGAAGGAGTTAATACAGTTGCTAATCCTATTGCACACGGTATTGACCTTGCCTCAGATGGGATTGAATTACAAGATCCCTCTGTTTTTCAGCGTTTAGTTGTTCGTTTGCTGTATTTGCAATTCACCAGACCAGATTTATCTTTTGTCACTCAACAATTGAGCCAATTTATGCAACGTCCGTGTACCCATCATTTGCAAGCTGCAATGTATGTTCTTCGTTATTTGAAGGGGATTGCACACTACGGTTTGTTTTATCCTAGCCAATCAGATGTCCAAACTGTTACAGCCTATTGTGATGCAGATTGGGGAAAATGCAAGTTGAGCAGAAGATCTCTTACAGGCTATTGTGTTTTTCTGGGGAATGCTTTGGTATCTTGGAAAACAAAAAAACAATCTACAGTCAGTCGTTCAAGTGCTGAAGCAGAATATCGAAGTATGGCCTCTACAAGCTGTGAGCTCAAATGGATACAGTATCTTCTTCAAGATTTTGGTATTCAAGCTAAGCTTCCTATTACTATGCACTGTGATAGTAAGTCAGCCATTGCCCTTGCTCAAAATCCAATTTCTCATGACCGTACCAAACACATCTCTATTGACTGTCATCTTGTACGAGATCATATCTCTGCTGGTTTTCTTCATACCCTATATATTTCTACTGATCATCAACTTGCTGATCTTTTTACTAAGGGCCTTAGTCTGGATCATATGAAACCTGCACTTGCCAAAATGGGTTTGGTTGCTGCCACACCAAATCCATCTTAACGAGGGGGTGTGAAAACTGATGGGCCCAGTTTTATGTCTTATAAACAGGCCCAATTCCAAACCTAATAAAAGGGAGCAAGCATAGCTTGATAAAGCAGCCATCATCAGCCTCATCCGTCAGCCACCATCCCCTTCTTTACCCATCTCCTTCTTTACTTCTTCAATCACGTCCATTCATCAACAACAGAAGAAATAATCTGGATCGTTAGTTTGAAACAGATTTTAGGTGCCAAAATAACAAACTCTTTGTATCTGAATATAAATAGCTTTCCTTTGTACTGGTTTTGTAAGATTGATGAATAAATAAAAGTTGCATTTCTTTCTCTGTTTTTTTTCACACCATTGCATGGGTCACCTGCCCAGTTATCGATTGCTTCCAAGCAACCGATCCTTGTTTATTTTTTATTTCTCTTAATGTATTTTTTTTGTATTTGTAACTTATTTTAATATGTTATGAATAAAATGATATTATTTAATATTGTAGGATCAGTAATCATGTCGGTTTGGCTTTTATCATTACTAGACGTAGACCCGTGTGTTGCACGGGATGTAATTATATGTGTAATTATTTATAATAAATATTTTATTATATTTATGAAATTTTTTATACGTTTGATAGAGTTATGTGCTTTATCTTTCCTTTTTTTTATCAAGGAGAAACTATGAGTATGCATATACTATAAATGACACATATATATTTTCATTAAAAAAAAAAAAGGTGAATTTTGTTCTTTGAAAAAATGATACCCGAAATCATTTAAATCATTTATAACACTATGTAATATTGCTTGCTCTGAAATTAAAATGCAAGAGATTTGAAATAAATATACTACTTAAATTATTAATTTAACAAAAAATTATATAATTTTTACTGTTCAGTCAAAAAAGGTATTGAAGATGCATAATTAAAATTCTCGTAAACATCAAAACAATTAAACTGCTAGTAGGCCACATCCTTATCCCTACATGTTCACAATGATAATCATTTCTTTAATTTGAATTTATACCCAAATAAATCTTGACTTACTAATGCAACAATAATCATATACAATCAAACTAATAAAAAATAAAAATAAAAATAAAAATCCAATAGCTTCCTGACGTTGAGCACAATATATATATATATATATATATATATATATATATATATATATATAAAGGATCATTGAAGCAAATCTATCAACTCAAAATCAAAAAGTACAGAACAAAGTATATAAATACAAACTCAAGTAAAAAATATGAACCATAATCAAATAGAATAATCGATCACTAATTGTATAGGAAAGAAGTCAAAAAATAAAGAAATATAATATCCTCCCTACTGAATAAAACAGTAAGTTTGCGCGTGAAATCAAATAATTAGTCATTTTATTACCTTTGTTTTCTCTATGAATTAACAATTGCAAGGCCCTAGTGAAACCACCAGATTGGTGCAGATCCAGTATTCATTTCTGTAAATCCGAGAAACAACATAACATAACATATATAATTAGAATATAAAATACAATAAAATCTATTAGAATAAGGAAAATAATACAATGCTAATTAATTTGGGAGGGAGTTTAGATGGCAAAAACTTAAGGAGAGAATGCTATATTCTCTTTCTTCATTTTGCACACACATAAAAGAAATATGCTGATTTGGTAGAATGTGAAGCTCCTTTTGTTTCAGCCGTTTTGATGGATGAGTTCTATAGTTCAACCTGCTAAACATAAGCTCAATAAACTCGCATTAGTAACTTGAGTGGGCCAGCTTCTAAACTTATCAACAGAATGTTACGACAATGGGCAAATTGGTATAAAAAAGAAAATACGTCTGCAATAACTTAAGATTCTGAATTTAATTTAAAGAGCGTAGAACAAAACCTTGGGCATGGAAAAGTATCAGATCATACAATCGCTTTCTTCTACTCAACTTCAACACCAGGTTCTAGCCGATGATTAAATATCACAATTTAATTATGAATAAAATCAAATCAATTACTGATTTAGCATATAAATATCATCAACCCTCAATCCCTTACAGGCTCTCGAATTTATGTGCTCTTGAGGATATAAAAGTCCTTAGAACTATCTGCAAAGTGGAAAGCAGCAGAAAACAAAGATGAGCAAGAAAGACGCGACGGGATTTGAGAGAAATGGGATTTTCTTTTAATTATTCCTATTGCTTGAGAGACTGAAGCTGAAATGATGGACGACATGAAGATGAAACTGGGATGAGAAACAAAGGTGGAACACGAGGATTCTGTTTCATTTGAGAATGAGTTTAACTAATTGGCACTTGCAAAACCATGAATTCAGTTTTTAAAGGTCTTTCTTCGGTAGAGAATTTGACAAAGACACAACATTTGATTTTGAAACGGAAGGAAGAGGAAAGGGCAAGGGAAGAGGAAGAGATTCTCAGGCTTTAAAACTCAATTAAGAATTAACAAATTCATGATGATGTATAATTATTTTATGAAAAAATAAAATTTGAGGTAATTTTGGTTGAGTGACATGAATTGATTTCTGTTGAGGTGGCATCACCTTAGAGTCTTGGATGTTTCAGCTTTTAGAGAGATATAATTGATGTTTCAGCTTTTAGAGAGATATAATTGATTGATATAATTAATTGTGTATAAGAGGTTGTTGTGAAATGAAATTATTTATTTTGCTGACATGTGACGTCAAAAATTGGCAAATAACCTAAGAGAGATTACTCACTTGGAGATGCTCAAAATGGAAATATATATATTCAGATAATTAATTGCCAAAGGAGTTTCAAATATGTGTTTTCCTAATTATATATGGCATGGAAAGAAAGATGACAAAGACGTCTGTTGAAGGAATTTTGTGGAGCAAAACATAAATCGTGGCCTGTGAGATTCGAACTCACGCGGGGAAACCCCACTTACTTAGCAGGCAAGCGCCTTAACCACTCGGCCAAAGCCACGTTTTGTTCTCAGGTTTGAAATTATTTTATTAATATATAAAAAACGTACGTTATTAGTGTCTCAAGATTTAATCAGAAAAATGAAATGTCTCAAGTTTGATGAAACTGGAAACCTCTATAATTGCTAGTGTTATCAATTTTTTTTCCAAATAAGTAAATAAATTCAATAACAACACATTATAATATTAATCAAAGCTGATTTGAATATTAGTTAAGAATTTCAAGTTATTTAAGGTATCACGGGTTTTGAATTCTAATCTATGCAGTAAGATTTGATTGAGAGACTAATCACTTAGAAACAACATTTTTTTTAAGAAACTATTTCATTGTTTATATGAAGAAGTGGTAATATTTGTATTTATTTTCCCTTCATGGTTATACAAATGTTTCAATGTGATTTTTTTTCCTTCCTTTTTTCTAAATTTTGTTGTTTGGTAGTAAACTGGATTTAAATGAGATGTATTTCTTTTCTTTTCTTTTCTTTTTTTTTTACTGTACTTTTTTTTTAATAGAAACCTATATATGCCTTATGGAATAGAATAAATAGGATCTCACCAAAAGATGTAAACAAATTTTATAAATATGTATATAATAAATAAAATGCAGAAAGAAAAAGACTGGGCTGCATATTTACTTATTCAGTAAGCCCACAAGTTACTGTACATGTATTTCGATTTCGAAAATGTATTGATTAGATGATGAGATGATAAATTAACAAGAACATAAAATTGCGGATTAAAAGAATATTGGAAATGTAATCGACAATTTAGTTCATTGGATTCAACAATTAAATCAAAAGTAGTTTGAACCTTGAACTTAATTTGATTCATTCATTAGAGGGTGGCCACAACTCTTATTCAAAATCAGGGTAGTACATCAAGAGGAAGACCTCAATCACACACACAAAATCAAGTAAAATGGAATTCTGATATTAATTAGATGTATTACAATCGATTAATAGCATAGAGGTTAATCATGCCCAAGAGTTTCCTAATTATGTTTAGAAAATAATTTTTTAGATTGATTTTCTTTTAGGAATAAGGTACCAAAATACCTCTAACATTATAGAAGAAATTGAGATTTAACCATTACATCTATAAAGGGTCAAGATTTTAAGAATATGTAATTTTAGTCATCTCTAACGGGTCTCATCACTTAATCCCATTAGTCTGTTATTTATCGCCACATAGGTTGCTGACTGGATTTAATGATCCATTACGTGAACAACACATGTGATTGGGACCCACATAACCTAATTGAATTGGAATCCACGATGTTGGTGCTTGACCCATATGAAGTGCAAGGTTATTAGTCGGTGCATTGACAGGAAAACCCATAACCCGCTCCACCAAAATATCCCTAATTAGCTCAGACATGCCACTGCTAGTAATAGTCTATTATACTACGAAAAGCCTCAACTGAGTCCCTTGGAGCGGCGACCAATCTCTCAAACGGATATATAAATTTCAAAAACCCTGATAAGTTTTTACCTGCAAAATCAAAATCGAATAAAGAAAATATCTACAACAACAACAACACTACAGATGAAAAACAACAACAAAGAAGAGAAATTAATTTAGTCTCCTTTCACTTTTGATATGTGGGTTAGGTTTTAGTTGAATTGGAATGTTTTGAGTCCCTCAAATCCACATGTTGCATGCTAAATGAACTATTAAATCCAGTCAGCATCCTATGCATAAGGGACTAACGGCGTTAAGTGACGAGACCCGTTAGAAATAATTAAATCGCACATTCTTAAAATACCGAGGTCTTAATTGGACATTTTTAGACAGTAGAGGTAAATTTCAAATGTCTCAATAATGACGGGGTTATTTTAGTAACTTAATCCTTTCCAATGTTATCATAACCGTACAGGACATCAAACCGGTGAAGCTAGTATGCGGTACAACGGGTTTTACCGGTGGTTATACCGGATTATTATTTTTTCGGAAAAAATATTATTTAAAAAATAAATAAGCTTATAAATTCATCAAACACAAGTTTCAAATGTTTAATACTCAAAATAACTTCATGAAATATCCTAAAACTTCATCAATTTTAAATTTTAATGATAATTGATTTAAATTTTAAAATTTGGAAAATTTTGGTTTGAAACCGAACCGAACCAGAACCAAACCAAACTAATTCAGTTTGGTTCAATTTAAACCGAATGTATATTGGTTTGATTTTAGTTTTTATAATTTTCTATGTTTATTTTTTGATTCGGTTAACCGAATCAAAAAATAAACATAGAAAATTATAAAAACAGGTTTTTTACCGATTCGCCAGTTCACTGGTTTTGACCGGTCGAACCGGTCATCTCCGGTTTTTTACTAAACCAGTGAATTTAATAAAAAAAAAAAAGATAACTAGCATTTTTCCATTAAAAATGATGATATAGCGGAGGATATTTTTAGTTATTTAACATACCAATAATTTATGTATATTATTTAAGAATTTTACATTAAAATTTGAATATTTTTCAAAGATTTTTTCAATTTGTTATGATTTTTTTAAAATCTTATCATTATTTAATTTATAAAAATATTTGCGCTTTTCAAAAATTTTCAAAATTTATCATTCGTGTGTATTGTATTTTTATTAACCAACTTAAAAATTTTGAGTTCAAAATAAACAAGAATACCCTATGTAATGTCATGATTTAATTTTAGTTATCCTTTTTTGTTAATATTTTAAAACGCAATCCTCTTTTTTAAACAAAAAAAACCACAGTCCTTTACTTGCAAAAAAATGAAACCAAAGATTTTTTTTTTGTAATTTGCCCTATTTTAAATTATTCAAGCAACAAATAATTTCAAACAATAAAGCGAAAATGAATTCTATCGTAAAAGAAAAGGTAAAAGAAGTAGAAAATAGGAAAAATACGAACAAGGCATGAAATTGAACATAGAAGAAGAAGAAGAAGAGGAAAAGAATAACAAAGAAGAAAAACGGAGAAGAAAGGGAAAGTATTTTCAAAAATAAAATAAAAAGAAAGGGAAAGTAGAGAGAGAGAGAGAGAGCGGTAGAGAAAAAACATGAATTTAACTAAAGTATTATAAAATAAAAGAAATTTGTTTGTAACTAATTGACAAAAATAGAATGGTGTCTTGTTAATTTCTTTATTTTTTAGATTATTTTTTATTATATCATTCTTAAATTAATAGTATGGTATATATGGTAATATAAACTTGACGGAATCCGAAATACAACATCCATCTTCTTTAAAAAAATCAAGAATTTTTTTTTCCTCCTTATCCCTGCGAGGAATTTAATCATCACAAGGATATTTGTTGTTTATTAAAAGTAAATATTCTGTATTTTTATTCAAATTAATACATAAATTACGAATACGCCTAAAAACGTAATGCTCAATTACAACTAAAAACATGTTATTATTTGAAAAACATAAAATTTCAGTTCAAGCATTAATTAAGATTGAACGACAAAATCAAAATAAGTTCACACCTAGCAGTGCAAATGCAAAATTTACAAGTGTTAATACAAAAATAAAAGCCAATATTGAATACACATTAGATGAAAAGAATATATGAAATCGAAGGGTTATCACTAATGTTATTAAAATTGGATCAATTGGTTTGAACGTTTTAATCCAAAACCGATTCTAGGTCTGATTAGTTTGATTAAAAATTTTGAATTTTAAAAAAATCAATCGAAAACAATTCAATCAGAAGAACCAGCTAGTTTTACCGCTGGTTGAACCATAATTTATTATGATTTATTATTAAATAATATTGTTTAAAAAAAATAAATACACAGTTAAATTACCAGTTCAAACCGGTCGAACCACGAACTAGTAATCTCACAAGTTCACTCCCATCTGGTTTTAATAATATTGGTTATTATTTTAGCAAATAACAATAGCTTATCACCTCTAACCTATTAAGTAAAAACTAATCAAAGATTAAAAATAAAATAATATATTAAAATAGTTTTGGAATTTCTCAAAAATCCCGCTATAATGGTATTGTGTTGGGAATTTCTCAAGACGAAAAGAGTTATCTTTGTTTCTATCTCTATTAAAAGTTTGAGGATAAAAAAATTCACATTCTCATCCCGTTAAGATTTTTATCAAGGATTCTCCATCTCCATTTACAATCCAAATAGATTCGGTCTCACGAAAGAACAAAACAAGCGAGAATTTCCTACAAGAATATAGCTGGATAAGCGAACTATGATTTAGCTAATTTAGAAAACTAAAGAATTCGATTGGATAAAAAATTTCTTTAGAGACAATATTGAAAAGTGATATCTTCTTTTTCTTTTTTTAAGAAAAATAAAATAGGAAAAAATGAAGGGCATATTTGATACTTCACAGTTAAGACCACAAAACCCTAACCCCAGTACAAATACACTCGTCTTATCCTCGACGCAGCCATTACAGCTAACCGAGTTAGGGCTTCTCTGCGATGGTAAAGCTCTCTACCGAATTTGTCTCTTCGTTTCCGTTGACAGATCTATAGCTGTATTGATTCTGAATTTCTGCAGGGTAAAGGAACCGGAAGTTTTGGTAAGAGGAGGAACAAGACCCACACCCTCTGCGTCAGGTGTGGCCGCCGTAGCTTCCACCTCCAGAAAAGCCGATGTTCAGCCTGTGCCTTCCCTGCTGCTCGCACCAGGAAATGTATGTACTCTCTGTTTCGTTACTTTTATATTATTCTTCGATCATTTTTTGCGATTCTAAACTATTTCTGCAACTTGTCTGCTATGATTTTTTAGCTGAAGCTCTTTTATGTATTCGCCTATGGGTCTAACATTGTATATGTGTATATTTTTCTTTTCTAATTTGTTATGTGTAATTTTGTCTGTAGAATTGAATCTCATACCAACGAATTTGTCTACTTTAGATGCATTTTCCCTAGCTCGTAAAACAGAAATTTCATTGACTGGATTGAAGTTTTCTGTCATCTGAGAAATATCACTCCTTTCTCCTCACTTGCAGTATTTCATTTCACGCTAGATTGGTGTAATTTTTGTACTTCTCCATGATTATTGTCTTTTTCCAAGATCAATACTAAACTGAATTGGGGGTGTCCCCTTCTCTGTAGGCATGTTCATATTGGGTACACTATAGAGTATATACATATTATGAAAATGATTTTATCCTCGACTCTAATGTATTCAATGGTATACTTTGTTCTCCTGCCCCTTGAAGTTTGCATATGTGTGGTTAAGAAGTGATCAGGCAGTTTTTTCTTGGGTTTACTTGAGCTATATGCAACTGCAATATAGGTCATTGAGTTGGTAAACAAGATTAGGTATGTTTCTATTCTTGCTTTCAGATAACTGGAGTGTAAAGGCCATCCGTAGGAAGACAACCGGAACTGGAAGGATGAGGTATTTGCGTCATGTTCCTCGCAGGTTCAAGAGTGGTTTCAGAGAAGGTAAAAGTTTCTCATTTCATTTTGCATTGGCTTTCCTTTCCATGTAGATTTCCCCTTAAAAAAAGCTACATATTTCTTGTCATTTTGACTTATTTTGTTATCTCTCATTTATATAGGCACCCAAGCAGCTCCTAGGATTAAGGGAGCAGCCGCAGCAACTGCTTAAGGTGAAACAGTCTTCTTCATCATTATTTTTTGTCAAGAATTGCTTGAATTATTGTGGGACAAATTTATGAGATGGTTTGATGAACGGATGTACTTCAAATTTGATGCTTTTTAGTTGATATTTAGTTTTCTTTGATCTGCAGTTTTGATTTTGAGGAGTTAATCTATTTATTGAGATGCTTACATTGAATGGCATAATATTATTTTTGTTAATGTGATTAAATGTTCAAATTTCACCAATCTTTCATAAAATTGATTCCACATGAACACTTTAAATTCATGTTCGGCTCTGTTCATTCTGGATTCTGTGTATGATCAATTCTCATGCATGATGATTGCAATGCATTTGTAGTCAAGTATTGGCAATTCCTTACTATCAGACCACTCTTCCAGTCTTGCGGCTCCAGTATCTGATAACCATCTGCATGAGTTGCTGCTGCCATGGAAGACCGCTTGACACCAGTGCTGCAGCTTGTAATTGCCTGTGATTTTCATTTTAATTAATCATTATTACTTCCATGCTTTGCCTAATTTTAACTGCTGGTACTCCTAAACTGCTGTATGGGGAAAGCCTAAATTTTATCCATCAGTACGAAAACCACATTGTATTAAGTTTTGTTTGATACGATTTGTTGCTTAAAATGCATACGATGAAGTAGATAAAAGTGGATTCGGAGTAGCATTTTATCTATAATCTACAACAAAACAAGCCGTGAACGAAAAAGAGATAAAATTTCATTATCTTTTGACTAAACCCAGTATCTACATAAAATTTCCTCGAAATTCCAAACCAGAAATCAAACTCAGATCTATGGTATCAGGTATCAACTGATGATTTTTGGTGCTCTCGGTAACACAGTCGGATTTAAGATCATGTTTTATTTTTTTAATCATTCCATAAGCAAAAGTAAAGCAAATATAAATATTTTTTCACTACACTTGAGACGTAAAATTGCTAGGTGGAAATGTGTTGAACCACTAAATGCTTGATGTTTGTATGTATGCGGTTACCCAGGTCAAAATCACCAAATCTATGCTTTTCTTCATGCAACTGCCTGAAGACATTATTCCATTTCTGGGAGACAAAAGCAGTGGCTCAAGGGAGATCAGAAGCCAGTTGCTTCAACCACAGTGGTGACTACTACATGGGAAAATTAGCCATGGCAACCTGAACAGCAAAGTATAGTAGTAGCCGGCTCAAACTTTAAACAATCCGAGATAAATTAGCCACAGAATTTCTGAATTTGGTCTAAGCTTCCAAAGGCCATAAAAACAAATTAAGATAACAAAACGTAAATAAATTGCTTAAAGAAGGGGAAAATAATTGTTGAATCAAACAACCATACACATAAAAAAAAAAAAAAAAAAAATACATGAGAAAAGTATACTCATAATTAATTAGTAATAGTGGGAGTGAACCAAACAAGCTGTGTGCTGCTGCTTTCGAAAACAGGGAATTCTTCTATTATTCTGGTTTTCAAGTCGAACACTCCCATTTCAAAGCAGGTTACTTCAAAGTACATAATCAGTGAATATATGGTTGTGGAAAAAATATATAGTATTTGCTTTGAATCCCGGTGGACAATCTTTGGAATATTCTGCAGAACAACAACAAATGATCGGTTGATCCAATCCAAAATCAAAAGAATTGGTTCCAACAAACAAGATATCCTCCCCAATATCTGTCAACCTACTGCTCCATCGACCCACCCCAAAATCAAATTTACATACATTAATTGCTTTGAGTTTTTTCTATGCTTCTTGTCTCTGCAATCTGTTCAACCATCAAAAGACCAGCACGAGAATTAACTAGGCTGAAATAATGACCAGTTCAAAAGAGTCTAGGAGATGATGCTGCACTACTTATTTGTGTCACCGTTTGATTTGGATTTGAATTAGAACCAATTTCAATAAGCATCAGTTGTGAATTATCGGTCAAACCATATAGTTGCCCTTTGTGAAATATAACATCAACGTAATATTCACTATTTTCAACGAAATTCCATTTATTATCTCCCCATTTGGTGTAAGCCAATCTGTAATGCCAACTATAAATACCTAGCACCATAAAATCATCACTTAAGCTGGGATTTAATGAGACAACACACTTTTTTACTCTTGAAAGACGGCAGGGAAGCTTTTTATGTAAACCGGTTAATGGGTTAAACATAACTACAAAATCACTATCTTCATCATAGGCAACTGCCCAACCATGAGATGATCCTCGAAAAACTAGTGATTCAAATTTGTGTAAATCACGATAGTAAGTTTTGTTATCTGTTATGTCAAAGAATTGATACGAAGCTAATTTGTTAAGCTCCCATAGCAGCAATATCAATGGAAATGGAAATTGAAATTGAGTGTGGTTAGGCAACTCAGATTGCCATGATTTACGCACAATTAAATCGAACTTTACCACGTCCCTGGAACTTTCTCCCACTCGTTACCCATCCGAAAAATATCAATATTTCACTTAGATTCGTAATGAAATTCAAACCTGAACTTCAGTAAGAAGAAAAAGCTATACCTTGTGTAGAGATGATTTAAGTATGAGTTTAATGGGGTTGAGGTGGTCTATTTTTATAGGCATAAAAAGTAATTGAAAATATGCCGTAATAGAATAGGATTGATTTTCCTATTTTGACTTTGGAAAAAATACCCAATAATAATACTCCATATCGCAACAGGATTTGGAATTGGAAATAATAGTCCAAATTACATTACATTAGGACTCCACCGAATAAAAATGCTGTACCTTTCTTCATCTATATGTTAGTTTTAATTTTATTTGGTCTCCCGAGACTAAAATAAAATGTTCACTATAAAGCATTTCCCTCAAGGAGAATGTTTACTCAATTTCATCGAGACTTGAGTTATGTTTTGTTTATTATTTTTGTAGTTCTCATAACCCTTTCAGAGGGCAATATATTGTTGCATTTTACAAACACTAGCGTGAAATTTTTGGTTTCTTAGACTGCTGACCCTGTTCATTGTTTCTTGCCCATTTCAAATGGTCTCTGCACATCTCTTTGGAACCATATTTTGCCCTAAAAACAAGACCAAAAGAATACTATTAAGCACCCATAACAGTAGCTCATACTTAAAACTCAGAAAACAACAATTAGTTTACATACTTCCACCCAAGTTCTCTCTCAGCTTTCTCTAGACAGCAGCAGCGCATCCAGGCTCTCGTGGATAGGTCTTGACTTGGATTTTCTGTAGTTTTTGTTAGACAAAAATGTCAGTTGGGCTCTCTATTTGTTGAGAGAATGTAAGTTTGAAAGACAAATAGCCACCTTGCCAACAGCATTTCCAATTGCAGCAGCCATTTGACGCTGAGATATTCTGCGTCCAGTGCCTAAGTTGTAGGCTACACCACCTACATACGATATACATACATGAGAATAAACGTGTTGTGTTTTCTACATGGCATAGGTAAAAGTAAATTGCATCTTGATTAACGTTCAAGTGAAAGCTTAGAGAAAAATAGCTTACCTATATCCTCTGCAGTAAGAAGCTTTTGCAGAGCAGCAATATGACCATCCGCTAGGTCAACAACATGGATGAAGTCCCTGACCTATTTATGAAAAATATGGTTAATCCGCATCAAAAAGAACACTAGATGGGTTTATCTCTGTTATGTGCAAAACAATAAAAATTCCTAGCGGTGATGACTTTTCGACATTGTAAGCACGAACACATACCACAGTAGCATCCTCAGTGGGATGATCATCACCGGCTACTTTTAGTGATTTCCCAGCAACAACCTTTTGGATAACATTTCCTGTATGACTGTTTTTACAAAGTTTGCCACTCTCATGTGTTCCAAAAGGACTGAAGTACCTCGGTAAGATAATATTCCACTTTGGATCTGTCTTTTGAATATCCCGAGCAAATTCTTCAGCGAAAAGCTAAAATGAAGTAGAAGAGTATTAATCACAAGGGAACAATACTACTTTGGAGAAGTTAACTTCAGATTTGGAATAAATATTAACTCAAGCAACAGAAATTTCTTCAGGAGAAAGTAATATATACCTTAGTACGCGCATAAGGGTTCATAGCGCGTAACTCAAATTCTTCAGTACAGGGAAATTTGTCTGGTCGGCCACATACAGATGCAGAAGAGGAGAATACCATCTATTTTTTGGCAAAAACATGAGAGATGATATAATTTGGAAATCTGTTGCTAGATTAACTCAATATTGCTATTCGAGTTATAAAGAGTCACTGAAATTTGCAAAAAAATATATGTACTATGACAGCTTTTATCACAAATATTTGTAACAAGTAAAATCAAATTCTTTATGTGTGGGAGATATTGTCTTTACAGCAGAAAACCATGGCACAAGAACAGTTGTTTTGCCATGAGTGAATTCAAGCCACGGACAACAAAATGAGAAATATCTTTCAGAAGAAGAGATATGTGTTGAAGTAGGAAGATGTATATTTTATGTTTTGAAAATCACAAAATATCAAAAAATAAAATTAAAAAAAAAATGTTTTGGGTAGTCCTCAATAAAAATAATTGAAATATGTTTATGGACAAAAATTATTATTTGGAAAAATTTTGATTCAGACCTTGAACTTAATTTGGAGCCTGAAAGAAAGGCAACAAAAAGGAGTTTGCCGGTATTAGAAAAAAAAAATTCCAAAATAGAAGGTGTAAAGTCTTGGAAAGACAAAAAATTAGTAAAGCATAAGGATCCCAAGAGAAGTCTCTCACCAACCCTTTGACGCTCGCTGACCACATACCTAAAGCAAAAGGCGTCAGTATCCTTTTCGGTGAAAGCGGAAGACTAGTCTCAACAAAAGGAAGGCTATCACTTACAAATCCTGGAAGCTAGTCAACAAAGTCTATGCTATTGAAGACCAACTCAGTGTTAAGAGAACCTAGATTATTTAAACCATTGCATTTTTGCACAAACGGCGATCACCTCTTCTAGCAACTTCAGAACTTCTCTCCAGCTAGTTAAGCAGTCTAACGGCTCTATAATGGTAATATCTTCAAGAAGTCTATAAAATGAAACTTGGAGCTCCATTGCAAATAAGAAGAAGCTATCAAGAAGAAAGAAACATTTTAGAAGAAAATTTGAAAGCTTAGAATTGTATAATCTTTCTTCACTGTTGTAAAATATTTCTAATCATATAGAGTGAGCTTACTACTTGTGAGAAGCAGTCTCTTAATGTATCAAATCTTGTAAGGGAGGAACTTACTAGAGTGAGATAGCATTAAGGGTGTAAAGAGGTTTTGAATTCTACCTTAGTGAAAAAATTTATAATGGATTGGACAACTCTCGAGAAAAGGTACCTTGGGGAGAGGAGTAGGCAAGGAAGACCAAACCTCTATAAAATCTAATGTGTTTGATTTCTCAACCTTATACTCTTTACTTTACTACTACTAAAATATGATTGCTTCTTTCTATTGAAACTGATACTGATTGTGCTTGTGATATTTGTGTTAATTTTTTTTTATAACAATGGAGGGACTAAGCCCAGAGCAAAATAGAAAAAGAAAAGAAAACAAGAAACAAAACTAGGACCGAGTCATCCTTGGGCTAGAAAATCCAAGGCTATCTTCAGTCAGAATACACTGGAGGCCTGCAGGCGGTACAACACACTCGTGAAGACCTATAGGATAAGTTCCTGCGTAGTTCGCCAACCAGTCAGCGGCTCTATTCCCTTCTCTATAAGTATGACTAAATCGTACCTCCCACTCTCGACTACAGAGAGTCATACATTGACGGATGATCCACTGGTAGGGATGAGTATCGGGCACACCATTCTTCATAAAATTGATAGTAACTGCGGAATCCAATTCAACTAGGACATGTCTGTACTCGCGATTCCAAGCCATATTCAATCCAAAGAAAAGACCCCAGATCTCTGCAAGGAGAGACGAGCAAATACCAATGTTTGCCATAAAACCATAAAGCCATCCTCCATTTCCATCCCTCAGTAATCCACCCGCCATAGCTGTCCCTGGATTTCCTTTACTCGCTCCATCACAATTAAGCTTTACCCATCCCGCATCCGGAGGCTTCCAAGCGATAGCAATGACCCTATAATTCGTCATTTGAGTATGACAGGACTCCATAGCATCCATGAATTCCGATGCTTGGGACTGGATAAATCGCACATTAACTTGACAACGTTGAACATCGTCAAACACTTTCGTATTTCTCCATCGCCAAGCCCACCACACGCCTGTCATGAAGAGAGTCGGCCAATCCACACCATCCACCATTTGAATGTGATTCAAGCAGCCTGCAGCCCAACGCTGAAGCGGGCTAGAAAAGAACCAAGCATGGTACCCAGATGGAACAAGAGCCGCCCATAGCTGCCTTATATTGCAGCAGTCCCTTACCAAGTGCAGAGTGGTTTCCTCCTCTGCACAAAACGGACATAAGGAAGAGCTAGCAAGATGTCGTCGAACCCTATTGGCATTGCAAAGAATCGCGTCATGCACCACCAGCCACATAAACATCTTTACATGTTCCGGGACCTTTGCCGCCCAGATTAAATTCCAATTGAAGTCCCGCGAGCTGTCCCCCCTTTGCGTTAAAAGCTGATAAGCTGAGGCCACCGTAAAGCAACCATTCGGGGTTGGCCCCCAGTACCAACCGTCTAAACAATCCTCCTTCGGAAAAATGGCTCGTGACGCAATTTGAAAAATCACAAAAGTCGGTAAATATGCAGCAAAGATGTCCCAATTCCAAGTCCCATTTTCATTCCAATAATTGGCCACAGTATCATCTATCATATGAATAGGTATTGGGTAATTTGAGCAACTAATTAAGGCTTGGTGGCCCACCTAATTATCTCTCCAGAAGCTTGTTGATTTGCCATTTCCAACCATTCTTCTCAACCCCAATTTCAAAACATCAAACCCACACATTATGCTCTTCCAGGTGTGAGACTGGGAATTGCGAAAAGTGAAGGATTGCAGGTTATCAATATTGAACCCATATTTAAATTGAAGTGCCCTAACCCATACCTCAATAGGATTTGAAAGTATACGCCATCCCAATTTAGCAAGCATTGCTAAATTAAAATCTCGAGTCGAGCGAAAACCCAATCCCCCATCACGTTTTGGTTTCTTCATCGTTTCCCAACTCAATAAATGAATCTTCTGCTGAGATTCCGAAGCTCCCCAGAGAAAGTTTCGGTTAAGTTGATCAAGCTTCCGACAAATGCCCAAGGGAAGAACCGTCGTCTGCATCGTATAGCTAGGAATGGCAGCCATAACCGATTTGATTAAAGTCACTCTCCCTGCCATAGATAAATACTTGGTCTTCCAACCCGAAAGACGGGACTGAATTCTGTCCAAAGTCCGCTGGTATGTCACTTTTGTAACTCTCTTGTGAATGATTGGCATTCCGAGATAGATTCCCAAATCCGAAGTCGGAGATACCCCAATGGCTGCACAGATATCAGTTCTATCCCGTGGTAAAACATTATTAGAGAAGAAAATTCGCGATTTATCCATACTCACTTTTTGCCCCGAAGCCTCACAAAAACGAGATAACACCCCACTAATAATTTCAGCTTGGTGAACCGAAGCCTCAGCAATCAGAATAATGTCATCCACGAAGAAAACATGAGATAATTTCGGCCCCGCTCGAGAGATCCTGATCGGTCTCCACTAGGGGTGAGCAAAACGCGGTTCGGTTCAAAAACCGAACCGAACCAAACCGAACCAAAAACCAAAGTAGAAGAAAAATAAAAACCAAAGCCAAACCAAAGATCGTATGGTTCGGGTCAAACCGAACCGAACCAGTTTGGTTCGGTTACGGTTCGGTTCGGTTCAAATCGAATCAAAAAAATTTTTAATTTTTTAATTTTTATTATCATTATTTTTTATAAATTACATGTAAAGTATTGCTTAAAAAGGATTTATATTACATGTATATTACTAAAATCTCATAAATACAAATTATATAATAATATAAATATATAATATGCCAAATAAAATTTATTTATATACACATATATTTTTTTAAAAGAATATTTTTTCCTATTACGGTTCGGTTCGGTTCAGTTTCGGTTTTTTTTTACAAAAACCGAAAACCGAACCAAAAACCAAACTATTATATTTTATAAAACCAAAACCAAACCAAATAGAGTTTGGTTCGGTTCGGTTCGGTTTTTCAATCTCGGTTCGGTTCGGTTTTTGGTTCTTGGTTCGGTTTTGCTCACCCCTAGTCTCCACTGCTTAGCATAAATGGCGTCCTCAATAAGGTGAGTCAATCGGTCCAGGCACATCACAAACAGATATGGTGATAGAGGGTCCCCCTGACGAAGCCCCCGGGTTGGAGCAAACTCAGAAAGCTGCTCACCATTCCAAAGCACCCGCATCGACGAAGATGAAACACACTGCATAATAATCTCTACCCAATGTCTCGGCAAACCGAAGCAATACAACGTGTCTCGGAGAAAATGCCAACTTATCCGGTCGTAAGCCTTTTCAAGATCGAGTTTAAGGAGCATGTGGCCTGTTCTGCCTGTCTTCTTCTTGAACGAGTGAGTCACCTCTCGGATAAGGATAACATTATCAGAAATCTGCCTCCCGGGAATGAAACTACTCTGGGTTGGAGAGATCCGGTTTTTCAAGAATGGTTTCACCTATTCACTAAGCACTTCGTAACAATCTTGTATAACACATTGCAAAGACTTATAGGACGGAACTGATTCAGACGTTTAGGGCTCTGGACCTTTGGTATGAGGGAAATGAGGATTTGACTCACCCTTGAATCCAAATCCCCATCATTGAGTGCTCGTAAAGCAAAACTACAAGTTTGAGAGCTGACCACATTCCAAAGCTTTTGATAAAAAACCGCATGAAAACCATCCGGTCCCGGTGCCTTAAAAGGTGCCATCGAAAATAAAGCTTTACGCACCTTTTCCGCAGAGAAATCAGCAAAGGCATTCTGATAATCCAACTCACCCCAAACCGGAAAAGTGCAACAGGTATTCAAGGTAGGCCTATCCACCCTCTCTTCGGAGAACAGAGTTTTAAAAAAGTCCGTAGCCATGGCCTTAAGTGTCCCCTCATCCCAGACTCACTGGTTATTACTATCTTTTAACCCCTCAATATCATTCTCCTAATTATTGTAGAGGCATGAAAGAATTTGGAGTTGCGATCACCAAAACAAATCCATTGGACCCGAGATTTTAGGAACCAAAAGATTTCCTCCTGCAGAAGAACATCATTTAACTCCTTCAACAACCGGTCTTCAAGCCGAAGTAAGCCGCCATGCACCCGCTGGGAGAGGAGTCTCTGCACGCCCGCTAAACGGGCAAAGAGTCTTTTTTTCCGATAAAAAATCTGCCTAAAGTGCTCTTTGTTCCAGACCTGAACCGCGTCCTTGAAAGCCGTTAGATTATCAATAATATAATTGCTTCTCCCCCACTGCCTTTGAGCAAAACTCATAAAATCAGCATGTTGCATCCAAGCCGCTTCAAACCGAAAAGGTTTTCAAATAGGACCTGTCGAATTAATCTTCAAATCCAATAAAATGGGACAATGATCCGAACCATTCCGAGGTAAATGTCTAATAAACGCGGCTGGAAATAAATGCCTCCAATCGAGGTTACATAGAGCTCGATCCAGTCTACACGTTATCCGAGTTCGAGGCGTGTAACCCCTTACCCAAGTGAAAGCCGGGCCCGTGAAGCCCATATCCACCAGCTGCATCTCATCAATCCAATTAGAGAAGGAGGTACAGCGATCTAAAACTGAAGAAACCCCCCTTGTTTTTCCTCAAGCGATTTTATGCAGTTAAAATCCCCCGCCATAATGCACGGATCCGAAATCCCAGAGTTCAGCTGAACCATTTCCTCCATGAAAGCCCTTTTAAAAGACAGTTGAGGCCTCACATAAACTGCAGAAAAAAGCCAAGACCTGTCCGTATACCGCCCCCGCTTAAAGTTCACCCTTGAGTGGATGTATTGATCATTTTTTTGGAGAATTGTCACGGTGACACGATCCGTGTGCCAAAGCAACCAAATCCCTCCTCTAAAGCCATCCGCTTCCACTCTATCCATATCTGTGAACTTCAATCTCCTACAAATTGCATCTGCTTTTTCACCCGAAATACGGGTCTCCATAAGAACTAGAATCATCGGATCATGGGTTTTAATTAAAAAATGCAGGATACGATGAAACTCCTTACCACCAGCTCCACAACAATTCCAAACAATAATCTTCATTATAAAAAGGTAAAAAAGGATAGGACAAACCATCATTAAACTCTTGGTGAAATATGGGGGGCATCAGCTAGTATACCCTTCCCATAACTCACACCGTTCAAATCCCAATCACTGATGTTTTACCCATTATTTTCCTCCCCCCATAAAGTCGTCTCCAGACCTGACCCTCCAGCATCCGGTTGGCGTGGCTGAATAGTAATGTGTTGCTGCCGTAAGTGCGGAACCATGGCACCTGTCCCGGCATCCTCACGAAATCTCTTAGCTCGGTTAACCCTAGTGTCCACCTCCTGGTCTTCCTTTCCTCTGAAAACCATCGATGCTGAACCAGTAGCTTCCACAGCTTCCCCAAAAATGTTGTGTTTCCGCAGTTCTTCTAACGGCAAGGCCGGTCACATCTGTTGCCTCTGGTTACTAACTCCTGTACGGGTGTTTTGGCAGCCACTCTCCCCCTCCTTCCACTGTGCAAACTATTCCGAGCTCCCATCATTTTGCTTTGAAACGTAGCAGGTTCCACAATAGTAAACACGGGTTCTTGGACTTCTTCCACCTCCTCATTCAGAATATCAAACCGATTTCTATTAGTGGCTGAACTTTTATTATGAATATCTTGATTCCTCGGCTTTCTCCTTCTCCGTTGGACCATCATCCATCAGATTATCAGATTGCCTTACTTCCCCAGTCACGTTAATTATTTCTGAATTAGAGCTATTCAATTTTTCACCATTCTCCGCTGTATGATTGCCTTCCATATCCGGTATAACCCTATGCTTCGTTAACAATCGAAGGAGACGAACACTACTGTCGAGAATGGCCATAGCGACCACAATTGGTACATGCTACATGGAGACCCTCATATTCTACTCGAATAATTTCTCCATTGAGGTAAAACTCAGCAATCAAAGGTTTGTTTAGCTCGATTTCAATACACACCCGTGCAAAGCGGCCCCTATTTGCTTGAGCTGTATTCTGATCCACTTTAACCGGCTTTCCAATCGCCTTGGCAATCTCAAGGAGCACATCCTCCACATAAAAAAGCAGCGATAGTCCTGGCAAGCGTGCCCAAACCATGGTGGTGGCAAGCGTGCCCAAACCATGATGGTTTCTACAATCTCTTGCGCTAGACGGAACTCAGGGGTCCAAGTATGCACTGTCAAATAGTGCCCCTGCACTAACCAAGGCCCTTGTGTCATCACTTTCTCCCTGTCTTCTTCCAGGTCAAATTGGACCATGTGAAAACCATACCCTAGGTCCATAATGTCTACTACCCTAAGTGGCTTCCATACTTCAAGTGCTCTCCTTGATAAAGCCATATACCCCAAATCCTTACCGAGGAGTTTAACGATTAGAGCGTTTCGCCAAGGGGCAGCAAGTTCTTCCACCAGTTGGGGGGCAATGATTACATTGGGTTTCAATCCATTGCAGGGTGAGAAGTCAATTGAAACCATACCATTGGCTGGCAACGTTCTAGGGTTTAAAGCCCTACATCCTTTCTTTCTTCCTGTAAGCACCTCATTAAAAGTCATCCCAAAGTTAGCAGCATTCGGAGATAACTCATCGTTCATCCTTACATCATCCGTCGCGTCCGGTGGAGCAGTCGGTTCTGGCGGCACACGCGTGTCATGGCCATTGGGGGCGGTACTCATGCCGGTCTAGGGTTTTCGGTTTCACTATTTTCAATCGTGGGGAGGAACTCAGTTTTTATTAATGAGTCCTTTCAACTACTATTGCATGTGTTACTGATTTCCTTCTTTTTTTTTCTTTTTTTTTGTGTTAATTAGTTACTAGCATAAGTATTGAGACAATAAGCTTTGTCAAATATTTAACACTACTTATCTGTATTAATCATTGCTATTGACTCATTACTATTAAGACTTAACTATTAAATATCTTGTGAAAGAATTACTCTTTATCATTTGCTAATCTTGCTATTGAGAATTGGCTCTGTTGATCATTACATGTTGACCTGCTCTTTTGAACATTAAAATGTTGATTATAATTGTTATTGTTGATTTCTCGTTGAAGTTGAAAAACATTTTTTTATCAACAAATTTTTAGAAACCCAATTCACCCCCCCTCCCCTCTTCCTTCTTGGGTATTCAGCCTCTGGGACCAACAATATACTATGTTGGAACAAAAAACATTTCAAATTTCATTAAATGGTAATCACAACAAGCTATAATGCAAGCCACAATTGGAATCTTTACAAGTGCATAGCCTCCAATGTTTTAGTTAATTAAATATTCTACCTCACAACTGTAATCATTATATACAAATAATGAACAATATTATAAGTTGGTACAAGAAGTGAACATAATTACAGAAGATTATGGCAAGAAAAAGCGATCTTTCAAAAAAAGAGAAAAAAAATTGAAAGACAGGTGTATCTTATAACAGTTGTATTAATGGCATAAAGACCTTTTTGGATAGCAGTTGTATTAGTGACCTATCCCACTAAGATGTATCTAATTAGGGGCTAGTTTGGAGTTTTTTTTTAATAGTTTAGGCCATGACCTTAAACAGGTTAAACACAGTAACCACATTATTATTAAAATAGAGAATACGTTTGCAGAAGCTTTCATTAACTCTCTCCAACCCAGCCTAGTGAATAGCTGCATCAAACTTAGGTTCTAAGAAACAGCAATTCCTTACCACCCAAGTAACCAATTTCAGCCAAATCCAAAAATTGTAATTACAGATCAGGATCAATTAAGAAGTAAAACAGTGGCATTTAAGATTCTGAGACAACTTAGAACCAGCCAATTCCTTGACCACATTGCAGGGCAGGCTTAACTATAAAACCAATAAAGCAAAAGCTTTAGACCCCTATATTTTCCAATGGCAAAAAATTTTTCATTCAAGTTTCTCCTTATTTCATTAATCTCCTAAACTAATCGTTTGTATTTCTTTTTATTTATATCAGTCTCACGATCTCCTTTTCCTTTTCTTTTACTTCAATTACTATGTTTTCTACTAGAGTATCCGTTTTTGTTACATATTTTTTTATTTTCTCACATTTCTTAATTCTAGTATCTTATTTATCTTAATAATCAAATCTAGAAATTTTTCAATACTTCGATGATCAAATTTGAGTCTTTTTTTTTTTGGGCATAATTGGCCACATTAGGCCAAATAGTGTAAGGTTGCTTGATTCAATAAAAAGCGTACATAGTCAATAAATATCTAATAGTTTGGAAATATTTTTTTATATTTTCATTTCCTTTAGGTTGAGTTTCTTAATTTATTTTTGGGGAAACTTCAAAAACCAGCCATGTGGTTCCAACTTCTGACAAATCAAGGATTGTGTTTTATTTTTGTCAAAAAGAGGGCTTGAAAAATTAGCAAAAAAGGATAACTAATATTAAATCATGTTAGTTATCCTTTTTTTGCTAACTTTTGAAACCACAAGTCCTCTTTTTGACAAAAATAAAACATAATCCATGATTTGTTAGAGAGTGAAACCACAAAAGTGGTTTTTGAAGTTTTCCCTTTATTTTAATTTAGATAACTAATTAAGTAGTTATAACAAAGAATTCAAAAGAAATAAATTTATATAGAATATAAAACTCAGTACTTTTTATTGTTTCTAATTTTCAAAATGATCAGCTATAAAAATTTGCTTTAATGTACTATATACGCTGAGTCGGGCCTGCTACATTGAACGCTTAAGAAAAAGAATTAGAAAGATTGTCAAGAATCAATGTGAGTGGGTGATCCTTTTAGAGCAACAGACCGTGAGGTCGGGCTGAGATTTTAAATAAAAAAAATAAAATGAATTTTAGAAAAGTAGCGAGAAAACGAACGAAACCGAACACTCTCACTAAAATTGACATGAGTCGCCACCCGATTCAGCTCTACTAGGAAATTGCGGTATAGTCGAGTCGAGCAGAAATCGCTATACCTTTTAGTAAGAGATTTCACTCTGGACAAACTACCTTTTTCTTTCTTATTCAAAATATTAATTTAACAGTTTTTATCTCTTTGCCCTTTATATTTCTATGATTTATTTTAATCCAATTTTTGTCTATATGCTCTTATAGGAAAAGGTATAAATGAAATCTGAAATTAAATAAATTTAGGAAAGTAAATTATTACAACCCAATTGAATCAACAATCCTAGGGGATACATCCATATAAAAAGGGATTTGGGGCACAATCGCCACAACTGGAATCTTTAGAAGTGCATGCAATCATTTATACAATTGAACAAGATTATAATCATTATGGCAAGAAAAGGCGATCTTTCAAAAAAAGAGAAAAAAAATGAAAGACATATGCCTTATTTGGCCATGACCTCAAACAAGTTAAGGGTACCAACCACGTTATTATCAAAATAGAGGGTAGGTTGTGCAAAGCTCTCCTTCACGCCCTCCAGCCCAGTTAAGTGCATTACAGTATCAAAGTTGTTGCCAAGAAACAGCAACTCCAGATCACCTTTATGTCTTAGATCACCCAGATGAAATTTAAGATTCTGAGATTCAGAGCCAACTAATTCCTTGACCTCAATAAGAGCTTCAACAGAAGAATTTGACAAATTGTCAAATATCATCATCCTGAATCCCATATTTAGAAGTCCGAGCACAACAACATTCCAAGAAACTATTGGGATTCATCCTCGAAAATCAAATCAGATGGCAGTGGAAGCCTTTTCAATTTTCTAGAATCCTGATACCAGGAACTTATGTAGATGAAATAAAAGAAATTATGTCAATAATTAAGAATATAATTCTCACCTTGTCTCTTCTAAAGACTGCTAAAGAATCAAAATAGATCCTCTCCACTCTCACGTACACAAACGGCTATCTAAGGAGCACCCATGCTAGCGTCAGATCAAGCAGATCTCTCCTCCCTTTAACATTGATTTTCGAAAATCCAAGTCTAGGAAGAGAAGGGGGGCTGAAATTTGTCTAAAAATTAAGGTTGAAATTTTTCTTTCTTAAGTGGGTATTTATACTTCAGTGGAAACTAGGTCTAATTAATTACTTTAGGTTAAATTTTAATTTCCAATTGATTTAATTTTATATGTATAAATTAAATCATACCATATGATATAATTTATATCATGTCAATTAAATGCAATTGACCTATTAAAATTAACCACAATAAATATTGAGACTTAACTTTTATATATATATATATATATATATATATATATATATATATATATATATATATATATAATTTTCATCTAGGAAATCAATTTATAAAATTAATTCATCGAATTAATTCTACGAAATAATCAATTTCCATTAATTAAATTATTTTGATCAATCCAATTAAGTTATAATTTAATCAATTACCTTCCCCGTTTGTTAATATACTCTAAGTGTATCAGTGATCCGTTAAGTGCTAGTTCAGACGTTTAATGTGTACGACCATGTAGGCCGTATTTATGTTGGCAGTGGGCCCACAGTTCACAGACTGTAAACGAGCTCTAGCAAGCCGTTATAGCCTCCAATTAAGAGGGAGACTACAGCATAACGGAAGTCGTAACCCTGTAATATAACTTATATGTCCTCTATCAATGATACCAGAGTCCAACATGGAGGCATGGTTTCATTACCCTTTTTTGTCCCCGGACTTTTCCTTTATATCAAGTGAACTGATACTCTTAAATAAGATCCAGCTTATTTGGTTGTGGCTACATTCTTATCAATTCCACTCATCAAGAGGCTGGTGATATCTTCTCACTGAAACACTGAGTGACATATCCCTTTTGCACATTCATGGTCTTGCCATGCTTACTGACACACCCAACCGTACCTATACTTGGTACCCTATTATAGGCCCACTGGGTGTAGGTCAAAGTGTGTGAGGTCACATGCAATTCCATTATGTGGTCAGGTTGTACGATCCAATATAAGTACTACACGAGAGTCACTTGTAATAATGTACCATGTGGATTTCTCGTTAGTAGATATATCCAGTACCATGTTTTATCACATGTACCCATGTACCCGATTGACAATCCATGTACTATGGCCGGTAAACGAACGAATCCAAACACTCTCACTAAAAGTGAGAGGAGTTGTCATCCAGTTCAACCCTACCAGGAAATTGTGGTATAGACGACCCAAGCAGAAATTGTTATACCTTTTAGTCAGAGATTCCAGTCAGAACAAACTACCTTTTTCTTTTTTATTCAAAATATTAATTTAACGGTTTTATCTCTTGGTCTTTTATCTTTTATGATTTCTTTTAATCAATTTTTGTCTATATGCTCATACAGGAAAAGGTACAAATGAATTCTGAAATTAAATAAATTCAGGAAAGTAAATTATTACAACCCGATTGAATAAACTATCCAAGGGGATACATCTATATAAAAAGAGATTTGGGGTACAATCACTTAAGTACATGAATAATCTTTAAAAAAAATAAAAGCTAGTATACATCTAACATAATCTATTTGCAAAACAAAGGTTAGTATACAAATAAATATATACACATATTGGAGTCAAATAGACAGCAAGCGGATTCAAGATAGCTCAAAATGTGAAATGGGGATAGTCGGGAGGAACCCAGCATGTTCAACCAGTTAGACCTAGAAAATATTTTGAAACGATGTATTTAAGTCTGAAAACAATTTTAGCAAATATTTTGTTCAATTTTATATTTACACATGCAACATGGGTCGGTTTTCAAGAGACCGAATCTCAATCATTGCTCTAGTTTATAGCATACTTCCAAAAATAAATCTAGGGTCAAAACAATATCATATGCATGAAAATAATTGAAACAGAATATTATGATCTCGACACTATAGTCGTACAGGTATAGAACATCAGTTGTACGGCTAATAATGATACTTGTGTACCTCTGGTACTAAAAAAAATTAAAAAGAAAATATCGAATATGAATTCTAATATTCAATCCATATCTGTGCGGCCCTTAGACAACACCCGTACGGCTGCCACACGATTCTAGATATCTAGAATTCCGAAAAAACAGAGTATGAAAGTTTGAAATGAAATGATGTATAAAATCAACCCAAAAAGTAATAAAATGGATTTAAAGCTTCTCAGAATAGCCACAATAGGCACACGATTCTGGATACCTAGAATTCCAGAAATACAGAGTATGAAAAGTTGAAATGAAATGATGCACAAAATTAACCTAAAAAGCAATAAAATAGATTTAAGGCTTCTCAGAAGTACCTTTGGTGCTTTTTTCCAGTATTTTAGGGTCAAAGAAAACCAATTCTTGGAAATTAAATCGGGATTCAAAGAACTTAAAAAATTGATTCCCAAAGCTTCAATTCTTCAAACTAAACCTGAATTCTATGATTCCAGTCACGGAATTAAGCCTTTGGAATTTTTGGTATGGTTTGAAACTTCAATTTGGGTCTGATTTCGGTGGATTTTTGTGGTTTAATTTGATGTTAGGTTGATTTTGTTGAATTGAGTTAAAAATCAAAAGCAGTCGAAATATTAGAGGGGCTGAACTAGAGGGGGCTAACCGAGGCTCCAGCCCTGCCCCAGTTTCGACGGATGGAAAATCCCCATAGGGGTTTTCCATTTAACCCCAGGCAACATCTTCCATTGGCGGCGGCTGCTGCTGCAATTTCATTTCTTGAATATGGGTTTAGGTTGAAGATAGCCTAACACAAGCCCATCTATTTTGTTTTAATTTTTTAAGTTGGGACTACCAAAACTATGTCGTCTAATTCTAACTAAATCAAGAAATAATAATAATAACAATAATAAACCAATTAATATCAATTTTTTTTTTTAGGACATTACACCAAAACTCATATTTTTAATACTATCTACGATTAAACCAATCAATTTTTTTTTTAATTACATCAACTCAATAAAAGCAAACAATAATATATCAAATTTCTATATATTTATTCTGTTATTGTTAAAATCAGATAATTTAAAATTAATAATTATATTTAGTATAATCTAAAATAGATTTACTATATCACAATTTTTTAGACGTATACTCTATGTCTTTTTTTTTTTTTTTTTTCTTTTTGTTTGTTTCTAATCCTTTTTAATCATACTTGATAGTTGATATTGACTCAAGGTTTATCATGTCATCCCACTGGGCTTTCTTAAGCCTTGTAAATCTGTGCTACCACACCCATCACATTAAACCTTTAGCACTTTACGTATTGATTCCCTTTTTTTTTTTTTTTTTTTTTTTTTTGACAAGCTTCATTTTTCCATGGCTCCGATAGCAATTAAATAATTATTGTTATTGTTATTACTATTACTATTGTTGTAATTATTATTATTATTATTATTATTATTATTAGTATTAGTATTAGTATTATTATTGTTATTCTTATTACTATTATATTATTATTGTTATTATTATTACTATTATTATTATTATTCATAATTAATTTTTAACGTTTTAAATGTTAAATTGATATTTACTAACATACTTAATATAAATAGCTAGAGTAAAATATGTTGAAATTGATAATATTTCAAATTGAGGATTCCTTATTACTATTATTATTGTTATTATTATTAGTATTATTATTGTAATTCTTCTTACTATTATTATTATTATTATTATTATTATTATTATTATTATTATTATTCATAATTAATTTTAACGTTGATATTTACTAACATACTTAATATAAATAGCTAGAATAAAATATGTTGAAACTGATAATATTTCAAATTGAGGATTCCTAGCGATTCCTGATCCATTTTCATCTGTTCATGCCCCGCATGTTATACAACACAGAAAGCAGAATTAAAGTTTTCTCCTCAGGAACAAAAATCCACTGAAAAAACCGAAATTGCCAAGACAATACCCCTTCAATCCCTCATAATGTCGAAAATCAAAGATCAAATCTTCTTTATGAGTTGGATCACAAATACATAATAAGATTATCACATCCTCCATTTGAAGCCATTTTGAACAGATGAAAAAAAAAAAATCAAAATTTTACTTTTGAAGTTACTGCAAGTTGGGAGTTGGAGAACTAGAGAAGGAGATAAAAGAGAATATCCAATCGGGAGTAGGAGCATGTAAATCGCATAATATAGGGCGACTGGTTTTTAGACAGAGGGTAAAATAGTTCAGCAAACCAAGCAACTCCAAAATAAAGTATTCATCTGGGGTGTCGATTCTATGACAGATCAAGTGACATTGAACGATTCACCACATTGACTGAAATAGTAAATTTATGCACCTTTCACGGAAACATTGGTAAAAAGGGTAAAACAATACTAGTTCTCAAAACTTCCGTTCAATATCAAGACTACAGATCAAAGAAATAGCATCAAATGTGAAGTCATTCATCAAATAATGTTTTTGTCCCAGAAAAATTTAAGCACTTCTTGTCAAAATATTATGCTAAAGAAGACTGTTTCACCTTAAGCAGTTGCTGCAGGTGCTCCCTTAATCCTAGGTGCTGCTTGGGTGCCTATATAAATGAAAGATAACAAAATAAGTAAAAATGACAAGAAATATGTAGTTTTTCTTAAGGGGAAATCCACATGGAAAGGAAAGCCAATGCAAAATGAAACAAGAAACTTTTACCTTCTCTGAAACCACTCTTGAACCTGCGAGGAACATGACGCAAATACCTCATCCTTCCAGTTCCAGTTGTCTTCCTACGGATGGCCTTTACACTCCAGTTATCTGAAAGCAAGATAGAAACATACATAATCTTGTTTACCAACTCGAGGACCTATATTGCAATTGCACATAGCTAAAATAAACCCAATAAATTAAAAAAGAAGCTGCCTGATGACTGCCTAACCACACATATGCAAACATCAAGGGCCAAGAGGACAAAGTCCACCATTTGAATAAATTGGAGTTCAGGATGAAATCATTTCTATAATATGCATATACTCTGTGTAGATCAATGTTGAAAAAATAAAAAAATTTGATACCCAATATGAACATGTGTACAGAGGAGGGCAACCCCCCGATTTAGTTCAATATTGATTTTGGAAAAACAACATAATTAAAAGTATAAAAATTACACCATTCTAGTGAGAAATGGTACACTACAAGTGAGGAGAGTTAATGTTATTTAAGATGACAAAAGACTTCAATCCAATCAATGAAATTTCTGTTCTGCGAGCAAGGGAAATGCAACTAAAGTAGACCAGTTCGTTGGTATGAGATTCAATTCTTCGCACACAAAATTACATATAACAAATTGAACCGAGCATCAGCGGAAAAATCATAGCAGAGATATTGTAGAAATAGTTTAAAATGGCATGAACGGATTGAAGAACAATATACAAGTAACGAAATAGTGTAAACATACATTTCCTGGTACGAGCAGCAGGGAAGGCACAGGCAGAGCAACGGCTCTTCTGGAGGTGGAAGCTACGGCGGCCACACCTGACGCAGAGGGTGTGGGTCTTGTTCCTCCTCTTACCAAAACTTCCTGTTCCTTTACCCTGCAGAAATTCAGAATCAATAAAGCTACAGATCTGTCAACGGAAACGAGGAGACAATTTCGATAGAGCTTTACCATTGCAGAGGAGCCCTGACTCAGGTAGCTGTAAAGGCTGCGCCAAGGATAAGCTGCGGCGTCGACGAGTGTGTATTCGTATTGGGGTCAGGGTTTTGGGGTAACTGTTTAAGTATCAAATATGCCCTTCAAGTCGCTCTTAGTTCTCAATCTCCCTTTTCTTTTACTTTTTAACCTCTTTTTTTTCTTCTTTTTTTTTTTTTTGTGAGAAAGATTAGTTCTCAATATCATGGTTTTCAGATCCGGACCGATCATCGAACCGGTGAATGGATGGATTCATGGATTTTGGATTAAACTGGAATAAACCGGAATCGAACCGGATTTAATAAATATATTAAAATATTAAAATATTTATATTTATAATTTATGAAAATTTGAATATTTTTATTATAATTCTTTAAGTTTAAGCATTTCAAACATAATATACTAATTAAAAAAACTCAATTTATGAAATATAGTTTTTATAGTTACAATTAAATGTCAATTTATTTTAAAATAATTTAAAAATACAAACTATATTTTATTTTAATTAAAAATACCTCAAAATAATAACTTAAATTTTATATTTAAATAAATTTTTTTAAAAAAAAAAGTCTGGTCGAACCGAAAAACCAGTCGGGTTCACGGTTTTCCGGTTCGACCAACCGGTCCGACCGAATATTGACCGGTTGTTAATCAAAGTGAAAACCGGATAGAAACCGACCAATCTGATCTCCGGTTCCAGTCGAATCTGGTCCGACCAGCCGGTTCGGTCCGGTTTTCACAACTATGCTCAATATTGTCCCGGAAGAAAATTTTCATCCAATTGAATTCTTTGAATTTCTAAACTAATAGTTATTAAGCCAAACCCCATTATTTGTCTAACAACTAACAACTCGAGCAAGCTCATGAGCTATTTGGTTTGCATACAGACTCAGAAAGATTAAAGATATATTATGCAAAGAACGAACTAATGCCAAACATAAATTCAAAATCAATCTCATTAAAGTACGATACGCTAACGAGTAAGTGAAATCCTGAACAATTTGTTGGAATCTATCTCAACAATTACCAAAAGGAAGTGGATGTCTACACGGTCGGTTAACCAGTCCATATGGACTTTTACAAACGGTTAACGGTTTGAGTGGTTTTTTTAATTTACTAACCATACACTGTCCATTAAATTCGGTCAACCATTAATTTCGGTCGGTTAACTATTTCTTTACGGTTAACCATTTACGAAATAGACATTATGATTTTGCTAAATTTATAATATTTGAAACCTCAAATAAATAGACCATAAATCTCAAATGTCAAATAAATCTCAAATGTAAAAAAAATATATATAAAATTACAAACCATAGTCTTAATTATTAATTAAAATAACATTTTAACCATAAACTCCAATAATTAAAACATTAATAAAAAAAAGTTTCCAAACATAGAAATTGTTGTACAAGATCAAACATTAATTAATGAAATGTTTTTCGTTGTTCGTTTTTCAGTAAGTGTGAAATTAAGAATTGAGAGGAGATAGGATTGGAAGAAAGTGACCGAGATTACTTAGTATTGTATAGTAAAGAAGTAAAATAACATCAAAGGTCTAAATGTTTCACTTATTATTCATATTACCGATATATATAATTACATAATTTTTTAAGAAAAATTATGGACTTTTGATGTAAAAGCCTAAACCTAAATCGTAACCGTTAATTTCTAAAAATAAAAACCGTGACACTAGTCCATCGGTTTCGGTTAACCCTATTTTTAACTCGATTTCGGTTCGGTTTTACGGTTTTTCGGTTTTTTTGTGCACCCCTAAATGGAAGTTCAAACTCCTTTAACTAACTGATTGCCTCCTCCAAAAACACATTTCGAACCGTTGTTAGAAGCTTACATTTTGTAGTAAGAAACATTTCCGAAGAAGATCTTAAAACACAGTCATGCCCCATGAAAGAGCCATCACACAAAAAAAAAAAGGGTCGTCAACAGTGCATTTGATCATCAGACCCATTGGAGTAGCCAATTTTCTCTAGGGATGAGCTTGATTTGGTTTGATTAATGACCAAACAGAATTATCCCATATTTTTAATACCGAACTTAACTTTTGAAATAAGTAAATATGACCAAACCAAAATTTATTTGTTTGGTTCGGTTGTTAACGATTAGTGATCAAATTTATTTTAATGGATAAAAAAATTTTAAAAAAAATACTTTATATATATATATATATATATATATATATATATATATAAAGAAGGCAAAATATTAATCTGTTAATATTAGATATAGACTGTGAATAAGTAAAACTGTAAAAAATAAATATGATATTATTTTTGGTACGATAAGGAATTAAAAGAAACAAAAGAAAACAAGCCCAAAAGCATAGCTTGAACAAGGTTCCGAAACAATTCTAGAACTAAGAGCTGCAGAATAATCTTCCCATAGCAATTGATTTAACAAAGGAGGAGGATCATCCAAGATCTTCAATCCCAACTCAGCAGTTCTGCATGAGTTAGTGAGATAGTCAGCACATTTATTCGCCTCCCTGTACATATGCTCGAACCAGTGGTTTGGTAACAAAGCAAGATAATGCTCGAACCATGTTTCTCAATGGATGCAAATTACCAAGTTGATGGCTTCCTTTAAGGATTTGGAAAACTTCAAGAGAGTCTAACTGAATAACAACATGCTTTAGCCCTCTTTGAACAGCGGCCTTAATACTCGAAAGGACATCCCACATTTCCACCATCAGAGAGTTTCATTTACTTACATTATGGACGGAACCAGCCAACCAATGCCCGTTTGAGTCTCTTATTAACCTGCCTCCACCAATACTCCTGTTATGTTGGGATTCATTATCGGAAAAATAATGTGACGCAGCGGAATTACACCGGTGCATGACCAACTATCAAGAGGAAACCGGTGCTAGCTGAAGAAGCAGAGGAATGGAAGATTAATGCTGGAAATTTTGGCCAAAAGGGTTGCTGTAGAGGACTGAAAATTCCAGCAATTAAAATAGAGTAAGTGCTAGGTTTTCTTCCTTAAGTGTGCCTTTATATAGGCTCCTTGTCTAATCCGGTTTTAATTAGATTAATTAAATCCAAGCCCATTAGGATTATAATTACATAAATAAACTTTAATTAAAAAGTATATACTATGTAATTTAATTCTATTTTGCTAAATTTAATTACTCCTAAATAAATTAAATCACACTTAAATAAATACAATACATAGAAAAATTATTTAATTAATTTGTCTACTTTATATAATTTAATTAATTAATTAATTACATTATGTAAACTTATTAATTAAATTAAATATACCCAATGTTAATTAATTACCTTGACATCGAATGTCAATTAATTAATTAACGCATTCCTTCCAATACACATTACATGTACAAATTCTATAAGTTCCGGCTCAGTTGATCTATGTGCACGATCCTATGAGCCTATCTTTATGTTGACAGTAGGTCCACAGACTGTAAGTGAGTTCTAGCAAACAGTTACAGCCCCCAATTAAGACAGAGATACAGCAGTCTGTTGACAACATTAGCCCAGTAATAATCTTAGAGTGTCCTTTACCAGACGATATCGATATGAATAAACAAGAGGCATGGTGTCTGTCATCCCCTTCTGCTGTTTATTATATTTCTTGATCTTGAGTTAACTGATTAATCTAATAAGCAACCAACTTATTTGGATATGGCCATACACTTATCAGTTTCACTCATTAAGTGACCCGCGATATCATCTCGGTGTTACCCGAGTGGCAATTTCGTCACTATATTATTAATATCAATATGTTCACTGGTCCACCTAATCATACTCATATTTAGCATCCTTTTACAGATCTATTAAGCGTATGTCAAAGTGAATCGGATTCCATATTGATGCTATAATGAAATCTGGTATGAGGACAAAAGAGACCTACTCAAGAAAGACCTATGACGTGACAACCATGTGGCTTTCTTGTGCGGATCGATCCAGTCCCATGTCAACGACACATACCTATATTCATGACTGACTATACGAGTACTATGGTTAGTTAAGAACTACCATACAGTCATCGAATATACAAGTCTGTGGTTCTATTCGTTCCCACGATTAGAACAAACATAGGATATTTATGATTATCAATCAATGGATACTCTATTCATGTTATAGCATAAGATATAAATGAAATAGATTATTGCCATTATTAATGTGACACAAATGATGTATACGTACATAGAGTCTTAATGTCTAATACAAAATACAAGAATCCAATGCCCTGAGAACTAGGGCACACCAACAACAAGAACCATCAATATTCAGTGTACCAACATATTGCAGGTTTTATCCACTACAAAAAAATCTCTCTTCTAACTGACACCTAGCTATTCCCCTCTAGGCATCCAACATTGCTCATTGAACCGATAAAACTCTTAATTGCATTAAATTTGCAAAAAAGAATATTCTCTCCATTCTGAAAAATAATGTTATTCTCCATTTCCATAAAAACCAAGCTATAATAGAGAAAGCATATTGCCATTCAGCATTCCAGATGGCCTTGTCCTTATTATATAAATTAGTGAGAAGAAATTAGGATCCACTCGCCAATCTCTTCCCAAATTACATGACTTCGCAGACAATCCAGAATAGCATGCAACCCAGTTTCAATGGAATTAGAGCACCTAGTGTAGGTATCATACTCAATTGAATGATGCCTTTGTCTGTCAAAATACATTAGCAATCTATCTTCTAAGCAAATTTAGTGGAGAAGGAGCCATTTTTCGTCAATTGCCATATAATATCATCTTCCTTATCATCATTTAAAAGGATCTTCGTTGCTGTAAGATGAAGAAGAATCTCTTAGGTTAGAATATTCTCGAAGAGAGACCACTTCCACTCCCCGTTCTGATCTATAAAGTCAGCAATTTTTATATCAATGAGCTTATAAGGAATTGGACCACATTTCTTAAATAATGGTTTGTGCATTAACCACATATCCATCCAAAAGTTAAAATTCTTTCCATTTTTTGGAGACCAAGAAAGTTCTCAATGGTGAATCCAGGAGTCCAACTTCGGTGGGGCGAAAACTCCTATAAAAATTTTTTATAGAAAATTATGTTCTAGCAAATTAAATGACACAAAATATATTAAACAAATATTCTTATACATATACCAACAATAATGTTTTTTTAACTGACGAGGATGAGTCATTCATAGACATAGTACGAGAACTCTTGCTACATGGCAAATACTTTCTTCCAGATTTCAATTTCTGAAAACGATGCAAAATGGCTTCAATTATTTGTGCTAATTAAAGCCTTTTTTTCAATGTAACACAATAAGCAATCCGACAATAATTCATCTCCCATCCGGTTATGCAAATCAGTCTTGACAATATTCATTAGGGATGAACAAAACCGAACCAATGTCCAAAAACCAAAAATCCAAACCGAACCAAACCGATCTATTTTATAGTTTGGTTTGGTTTGGTTTTAAGTTTTTTAGAAGTTTGGACTTCGGTTTGGTTTGGTTCAAAACCGAAAAAACCGAAAAACCGAATAATTGGTAAAATATTAAAATAAATTATAAAATTAATATATACTAATTTTAGAAAATTTTAGACATTATATTCTTTTATAGTTTTATATTGTGATTTTTGAATGCTAATTTATATTTGTTAAAACTTGAGAGTTGAAAAAAAAAGTAGAGAATTTTAGTATTTTATTATGATGTAATAGTATTATTTAGTATTACTGATTTTTTAAGTTAATTTTTTTGTATTTCTTTTTTTTAAAACAAACTACTTATATAAAATTTTTATTTTGATTTTTTTTTTTAAGAAGTTGATGTTTTTGGTTCGACATAGTCCAAACCGAACTAGTTCGGTTTGGACAGAACCGAACCAAAATTTAGTTTGGATTGGATTGGTTTATAAAATACAATGTTTTTTGGATCGGTTTTTTTGGTTCGGTTCGGTTTCTGAACCGTGCCGGTCCATGCTCACCCCTAATATTCATTGCAGAAAAGATCTTTCAACAGTAGATGTTGCAACAGGTAAGACTAAAGCCAACTCGATAAGTCTATACACTAATGGAAAATAAATGTGATACTGCTTTTCCACCATCTTTTTTTGTAAGAGCTCCAATGTCACGAAGATGAGAGAATTCTTCTAGCGATCTCATAAGAGAAATGTAGAGCTGAGGTTGATGGTCAAGCTCCACTATCTCAACATTAGAGAAATCTTTGGAGTAGAGCCCAACAAGATGCAGTAGTCCCTCATTATCAAAATTAGCAAATGAGTTTGTATGATTAAGACACATTATGCACTTGAATAAATCAGTGTTTGACTCTGTAAAACGATTTTCCAATTCTAGAGCAACAAGATCAATAACCTACTATTATATGAACAAAAGCAATTTAAAGAAACAAAATATAGAGAAATAAAGAGATATACCGTATATATCAATTAAGATAAAATAAAGAGAAATCTAGTATATTTATAAAGATTTCTGTAGGAAAATGGTGAAAATAAGTCTTTAGTTCTCCATCAACAAGGTTTTTACTATGACATGGAATAATATCTTCCATATTAGGCACATGAATTTCTTATTCTTCACAAAATTTAGTGACATCTTCCAACAATTTCTCCTAACCATCTTGTCTATATGCTTGTAAGTTCTTTTTCACCACTTCGACCATACTGATGGCATTTCCTATGTTTTGATCTTTTGCTTGTAAAATCTGTGGCAGAGTATTTGTCATTCCCAAAATATGCAACATCAACTTTCCAACAAATGCAAACTTAAAAGTGAATATTTTTTCATCTAGACTCTTAGCAGTGCCTCGCATTTTTGCATCAGTACCATCCCTATTTATTGATTTGAGCACTTCTCCCACTGAATCCCACATATCAAAAAGCCGAATTAATGTTTTATAGTGAGAACCCCAACGTGTATCACCTGGTCGAGCTAAGCTTATTTCTTGATTCTAACCCTTTCCTGTTGAAAGCTCACCACTTTGTATTTTGTTTATAACTTCTTCATGATGTAATTGGTGAAGGGCATCCTTGCTTTTACATGAAGCTCCAACCATATTCACAATCATAGAAACATAATCAAAAAATTGACTCATAATATCTTTATCCTATGCAGCAGACACAACAGCTAACTGAAGTTGGAGAGCAAAACAATGGATATAATATGCGTACTTGTTTTCATTTTGAATAAGTGCTTTCAAGCCATTAAATTTACCATGCATACTAGAAGCCCTATCATAACCTCGACCTCTAAGTCTTGAAAGTGATAATCCATTCTTTGCAAAGAAATCATCAATGGCATCTTTTAAAATATATGCGGAAGTGTCACTAACATGAACCACTCTAAGAAACCGTTCATTAACTTCTCCATTATCACCCATAAATCTCAAAACTATAGCCATTTGCTCCTTCACAGAACTATCTCGGGCCTCATCAACCAAAAGAGAAAAGAACTTGTCTCCTATTTCACTCAAAATAACTTTTCTCATTTCCATTGCACATGATTCAATAATATCTCTTTTTACTTAAGTTTGATGATCACAAGTTGACATTAAAGAAAAAAAAAAAGAAATTCTTAGTTGGTAAAATAATTTCAAATATGTTGACAAGTAATAAAGGGAAGTGATGTCATATAATACCGAGTACTACAAAAGCATTACGAGATAAAATAATATATGAGATAGTTTTGTTTATGAGATAAACAACTTATGTCTATAAGTTGCAAAATACTTCCAACAGCTACATGTCTCTTCAAGAGCTGCATACTATTTCCTTATGAAATGAAACCAATAATTATGTTTTGCTTACAAGCTGAAGGCAACTACTATATTACTTCAAGAGCTCAAAACAACTGCCACATTTCTCTTATGAATCAAAAGCAACAATAATATTCTCTTAGGAGATGAATGCAACAACTATATTTTGCATATTAGCTTAACTCAACTGCCAAATTCCTTTATAAGTCAAAAGCAACAGCCACTTCTCTTCATTAGGAGCCTCTTCAACACCTAATGAAGGAATGTAAATCAAGTGAGCAAGATGAGAGACTTACCAACATTCACACATTCTAAGCCATTAATTCTTAAAGTCTTCCATAATTCCTACAAGTGCAAAAAGAGAGAAGAACTTCGTCTTGTTCACATATTCTTTCATATATATTCATTTTAAAGGGAATTTTATTTTTCACACAAGGGGATTTATGTGAGGGGGTTTACTTTGTTGATAGTCTGATCAACAAAGTTTGTACAAGTTTGGTGCTTAGGCTTTAAAAGGCATCGGAAAAATTTTGGTATTTGAGCTTGAAAAAAATACCGAAAAAGTTTGGTGCTACAACTTTGAAAAAAAAAAGCATCGAAAGAGTTTTGTTGCTTGAGCTCTGAAAAAGTAATGGTAGAGATTTGATACTCAGCCTGTAAAAGTATTGAGTTTGTTACTTGAACTCGTAAAAAGTAACACAGGCTTGTTTTCTGCCCGTAAAGGAAACGATAGTGGAAAATCTCAAGCAGTTGGCTTGAGGACTGGATGTGGACCGGTTAGTATTTTATCAATTTTATTTTCTCTATCCCTATAAATTTTATTTTCATTGCAATTTAAATTAATAGCCTTATTTTTTAATACACTTTTAATTTTAAAGTATAGCATATTTAAATTCACAAGTTTTACCATTTTATCAATTCCGTATATTTTTGTAAAACTTGTGTTTGTTGAAAGAAAATTGTTTTGTCATTAAAAAGAATTTTTAAAAGAGTTTGCAAAAATTTTTATTCGATATACAGTATTATTCATCCCTTCTCTAGTACTGTAGCTAGCCTATTTGGGACCGTCAATCTCTTTGAATTGAAGGGGAAGTCAATATATTATTTTTAGGAGCATTTTGTATTACCTTCTTCATTTCTACATTACGCTCACAATACCAACTACTGAGTTCAAGAAAATGACCTCGATGTAGTGATTCAGAAGACTCATATGTCATCGGAAAGCCAAACCCTCCCCCAAAAGAAACCGAGCAACATCTAAAGTCACTGTCAACCAAGTACGATACTCACCTTCTAAAGTAGCACTTTTTTCTGATAAAACATAATCCACATTCTCTCTTTGTTTTTGGTATTGGTTAACCTTAGTTCTAGACAAAGAGTGTGAGCTACCTAAACCTCCATCATGAGCAACAAAGTTAGTTACGGCATTTTTCCAATTATTATATCTAATTTCTATAAAAGCATTTCCTCCATTTTTGTTACTATTACCAAACAAATAATAATAAGGATAAAATGCTTTACCCTTGGAGATACTGTATTCTAAACAAGCAAATTTCTTAAACCATAAACTTTGAAACCTCTTTTTAACTCCCTTATAATCAGCTTGTAGAAATTGATGTTCAACTGGCTGACAAGGGCCTTTAGCTAAGTATCTCCTCCTTAATGAATCTTTAATCTCAAAAGGGTAACTATTAATTGCCTTCCACAATCCTGGATCACGAATGATATTATAATCTGAAACCTCGACCTCAATACAAGGTCTTTTTCATTGTTTTGATCAAGAGGTATTTGTTGACTTCGGTTTTGATGATCACAAGTTGACATTTAGTCTAGTGAGTTTCTTAATGTCTTTGCGTTAAAGATCTTTATGAGTTAAGAATTACGCATTATGAGTTAAAATGTTTTTATAAGTTACAAATGTTCTTTATGGCATCATAAGTTATATAAATACTTGAAATGCCTTATGAGTTAAAGACTAACTCTCTCGGCCATATAAATCCATATTATAAAGTATTAATATAGGCTTATGAGTTGAAAGATATTGAAAGATATATGCTTATAAGTTGAAAGATATTGAAAGATATATGCTTATGAGTTGAAAGATATTAAAAAGATATATGCTTATGAGTTGAAAGATATTGAAAGATATAGACTTATGAGTTGAAAGATATTGAAAGACATATGCTTATGAGTTGAAAGATATTGAAGATATTGGCTTATGGTTGAAAGATTTGAGCTTCTAAGATACATATATTCAGCCTTAACTTGTTTTAACATTCACCTTAGCCTATAAGCTTAACACCATGCTACTTGAATATCTTTATCACGTGAAGAAAATGCCTTACTATTTGAGAAATCTTGGCATACTTATGACCTATATCAAATGGCCACTTTATCTCTCCATTTATAAAAAAGAATAAAGTGACCTTATGACTTGAGTTAAAAATGCTTATGACTTAAGATTACTTTATTGATTGATATCAATGGATACATAGGGATGACTCTTAAAACTAACAAATGCTTATGAATTGAAAACAACTGACTATACCACTTATGAAATGAAGAAAATGGCCAAAATATGTTTGTGACTTGAGATCAACATATACTTTTCATTATAAGCTAAGTCAAACAGCTTTATTACTTGAAAACAACATCTATATCTCTTTGTGAGATAATTCAAACGACCATCAATCCTTTATTACCTGAAATCAACATCTACCTCTCTTTGTGAATAAGTTTAAACGACTACATAGTGCTTATTACTTGAGGTCAAAGTACATCTCTCTTTAAGAGTTAGTTCAAACGACCATCATTCCTTATGAGTTATATCAAACGGCCATAATGCTACTTTTTCTTATAAAAGGAATGAAGATGAAGACTTGAAGGCAAGGAAGATCAATTAGTAATTCACACAATCTTAAGCATACATTTCTAGTCTTCCAAATTCCCAAAGAGAGAAAAGAGAAAAGAGCTATATTTCTAGTCTTTAAATATTTATGCATTCGAGAATTTTATTTTCACACAAAGCTGTGTGAAGGGGGTTGTGCTTTGTTAGTGGTGTGATCAACAAAGCTTGTAAAAGTTTGGTGCTTGAGCTTCGAAAAAGCATCGGTAGAGTTTGTTATTTAAGCTCCAAAAAGTAACGGTAGATGTTTGATACTTAGCCTGCAAAAGTATTGAGTTTGTTACTTGAACTTGCAAAAAGTAACACAGGCTTGTTTCCTGTCCGTAAAGGAAACGTTAGTGGAAATATCAAGCGGTTGGCTTGGGGACTCGATGCAGACCGGTTGGGTCGAACCAGGATAAAATTCAGCATCTACATTTTTCTATCCCTACTCTCTCTATATTTCATGCTATTTAAACTCCTGCAATTTAAATTAATCGCTTTATTATTTAAAGTTATTTTTTACAAAAACAAATTTATATGCACAAGTTTTATTATATTAATTAATTCCGCTTTTTCAATAAAACTTGTTTTTGAGAAAGAAACTTGTGTTTCTTCAAAATGAATTTTGAAAAGAAAGTTTGCGAAAATTTTATTTGCCTTACAGTACTATTCACCCCTCTCTAGTATTGTAGCTAGCCATTTGGGACCGTCAGTATTACACGACCAGTTGAAGATGGTTTGGGAGTTGAATTCAAATTTCTCTTAGTTCTACTAATAAACTTGTCCATTTTGTTTATTCCTAAAATAGTAACACAATCAAATTATTAACACAATCCCAAATTATAACACAATCTCAAATTCACAATTAATTCAATTTAATCTAAATTATAAAGCAATCCTAAATTCTACATCTATCAATCATAATTCAAATTCTAAATTATATACAATTTTAATAATTTGACAACTTAATTAGTATCAAGTAAATAAATAATCCAACTATTAAACTTAAATTATAAAACCTAAAACCCTAATTAATCAAATTCATATAAAATAATTGAATCAAATGATAGCAATATCATTAAAAACACACATCATAACAATTTCCAATCAATTTAATTTAATTCATAACTAACAATAACCATATTCCCAAATTCAATTTAGGGAGCAAAACTACATATTATTTAGAAATTAAAAGATGGAAAATTAACTAACCTAATTGAAAGAAGAATCAAGCAATACAATGGACCGAAATCGGCGATTGGCGGAGAGAGCGGTGGAAACCGGCGAGCGGCAGCTTTGGAGAAGAAGAAATTGAAGAAGATATAATACAGAGAGGATGAGAACGAAAGCTATTTTTTTAATGAATTGGAAGGAGTTAAATCTGTTTTTTTTTTTAATGGCCAGGCAAAACATGGCAAAAAATAAAAAACGAAAGCTAGCTTTTGTCTTCCTCTGGTTTTAGGGGGGCAAATAAGCCCCCCCCCCCCCCCCCCAAACCAAAGCCACGGGGTTCAATGTCCATCGAAAACACCCCTACTAGGGGTGTTTTCTCATGGTCGAGGGGGCTGCTGCCTACGCGTGCCCCTCTCCCTCCGCCCCTGCAAGTTCTTATTTGAAATCTGTAGCCACCACTAAAACACTTTGCCAAATATGGGACTTGCGCTTCTTCAAATTACTAGCCTCAAATATAGACTAGTTATCCAGGTATTTGCCTTTGAGGAGATGGACCTGAAGGGCATTTAGTTCCTTAATAAAACGCCAAAGTTATGTCATGATTAACACTCTATTGGCTCTTTCTAATTCCAATTCCACCCCCCTCCCTGTTACTACATACTTTATCCCAATCGACAAGGTGGATTTTCTACATTCCCATATCACTGCTCCAAATGAAACATTGATTAGCCTTATCTAGCTCAAGCATCGTGGCCATTAGTGAAAGGTTAGTCTGCATCACATGGTTGGGTATGCCACTAGTTACTGATTTCACTAAGGTAACATGACCAACCATGGACAAATTGGTTGCTTTCCAACCTAAGAGAGAAGAGTTAACTTTTTCCATAATATTCACAAAGATCTTTTTAGTAACACAATTATTTAGAAGCGGGACCCTAAATAACTACCCAGGCACAAAGTTAAAGTAATACCACATTGCTAACCGGCTTGGACTTACTCAAGTTAAAACTTTGACTTAAAGCAGAGCAAAACATAAAAAGACACTCCTCTATAACCTCAAGCTGATCCATAGAAGCCTCACTGAAAAGGAAAAGGTCATCATTGAAGAATAAATGAGTGATGATTGGCTTATTTTTTAAAAACTTAATTCCTTTCCATCTCCTTTCTCTAACTCTTTGTTGAATCAAGTGCCCCAACCTCTCCTTACACAACATAAAAAGATAAAAAGCGATTGAATCACCTTGTTGATCCTACACGAAGCTTGAGAGCTTTTTGTCATACTGTTGTTGAACATGATTCTCATAGAGGGAAAAGATATGCATTTTTTAATTATATTAATCCAGTCTTGTGGCACCCCTATGCTTAGCAAAGTGTCCATTACAAAATCCTAGTATAGTATGTCATACACCTTTTGGAGGTCGATCTTAATAGCCATGTACTGCTTCTTCCATTTCTGGATACACATATAATGCGTTATCTCTTGAGCAATGATGATGTTATAACTAATCAGGACAAAACTACTTTGGTTTAGCCCTACCAATGAAGCCATGATAGCCTTGAATCTATTGGCTATTATTTAGGTAATAACTTTATAAATCACCATACACAAGTTAATCGACCGAAATTGGGTTAGATTCTCCATGTGTTGCACTTTTGGGATGAGCACAATTAGATTTCCATTAATGGCAGATATGTCTGTATTGTTCGCAAAAGTAGCCAATACAAACCCAGTTAAACTCTTTTGGACTAGTCCCTAATGCTTCTAGTAAAATGCTGCTGGAATCCCATCAATTCCTGGAGCCTTTAGAGCCCCCATCTTAAGAATTGCTTATTTTACATCTCCCCCTTGTTTGAAAAGATGTTGAATAACTTCATTAAGCTTCAGAAAATTTGGAATCCATATAGCCAAGAATTAGTTGTTCAACTCCCGAGTAAACAACTGTTTGTAAAAATTCACCGTCATTTGTCTTAACGAGGCCCAATCATCAATCTAATTCATGTTGGCATCTTAAAGTCGGTCTACTTTATTGTGTTTCTTTCTGATCATTGTGGAGATATGAAAAAATTTAGAGATATGAATATGTATAAAATAAATATTTTTTGGTGTTATATTAAATTTCAGTTTGATTTTTAGTAGAAACCAAACCAATAACCAAATACCGAATTTGTCCAAAATGAAAACTGCACCAAACCAAACTAGAGAAATAATTGAACCAAAATTGGTTGTCAGTTAAGTTTTTGGTTATTTCCATATTCTGCTCACCCTTACATTTCTCTGTTTAAAAATCTAAATGTCCCTTCTTGTAGCATGGATCAAGTTGAGCGTCTATCCAAGAATGCAAAAAAGATATCCATAATGTATTTTCTCATTAATTATGACTCTTGTTTAATTTAAATAATCAATTATCGCTCTTTTAGTACCAGGTTGCACACAGTTTGATCCATTACAGATATTTAGAATTCTCCAAAATTAGATTGGAATTCGGTAATTCATATAATTAAATCTCTAGAATTAGATTGGAGAAATAAATCTTCAGAATTGGATTGCCCCAAAAATTTCGATCCAATCCAGTTCTGAGATTCGGTTATGGTCCTATTTGGTTTTGGTTTAGAAATTCAATCCGGTTCATTACAAATACATAAAAAATTGTAAAAAAAAAATAAAATATTTTCTTACACAATTTCAATTGAAAAATACATATTCAAATAATATGCATCAAAATATTTTCTCACCAACATCGTATTGTAAATTATTTTAATTATATAATAATAGTTATATTCTTCTTACATATTATAAAACTCCTAAATTTTTTTGATAAATTTAATTTTTATTAAGAAGACCTTGAGAAAAGGTCAAACAAACTTACACGAATAATAAATAGTGCGCATCATTACATGAGATATATATATATATATATATATATATATATATATATATATATATATATATATAAAATAAAAAATGTGAATTTAGTACTAATAAATTCTTGGTTCTTTCAATACAGTCATCGATCCAGTCTAATTCAGTCTTGTCTTTAGTTCGGTTCAAGATAAATTCCGATACAGTTCGGTTTAATTATTTAAAAAAAGTCAATAGTCTATTTCAATTCAGTTCCTTGAAAAAAAAAAATCATCTATTTGGTCTCATTTTGGTATTTTTTTCCTCGAATTTTTGGTAAAGTCTACAATCTTTGGCGTTCGTGCCCAGTGCCAACCCTATTTAGCACTCATTCCTTAAACCAACATGATGGCTCCAATTGTAATTTAACTCTTAACTTATTCAATTATTGCACTAGTTGAGTTTATATATTTTAAAATTAAGTATACTATAACATTTTTCAAATTAAATATTATTTTATTAAACTTAAAAGATGAATTACACAAGAACGATCGGATTTAGACCTAACCTCGATGATCTTATTTGAAACAAGTTCTAGATAGCACTGAGTTGATTGGCTTACTTTTGAACGATAAAAAAAATATAAGTATTTATTTACAATTGATACACAATTTATAAAATACTATTTATTAAGAGCATATATCAATAAAGAGTTTTTAGTTACAAATTAAATTTTTATGGTAATTACATTCCATACCTAATTCCAATTAATTAATGATATCATAAAACTTAATACAAAAATAATTAGAATAATTAATTAGGTTCAAATGATTTTTTGAATATTGATTAAATTAGTCACATGTTAATGAAATGTATACATTGACAAAATAACAAACAATAGAAAAAAAATTGACTTTCTGCAGTAGATAATTATGAAATATTTTTCTACTTTAAATTTATATATAATATTAATATGGAAATAAGGAATTTATAATTGTCATAAATATTAATTGATTATACAACTGAGAAAAAAAAAATTGTATTAGACAAAAGATGTATTAGATGAATTATATTATAAAGTATTATATTTGTAACTAATTTTTATGTATCTCATTCCATCACACATCTAATTACGTTTCATGTTATTACAATGTAACAAATGTCTCCTAAAAATATGCAAAATTAGGTATTTGTCAAATGCATGATATTCTTTCCAATAGTGATTTTAAAAAATTCATGAACTAAATGTCTTATTTAAAACTGTGGGTTGCTTGTAAGAATATAAATAATTTTATGATTTTTTTTTTTTTTTTTTGGAATATCCGTCATTGGTTAGTTGTAAAGACATGTGACATTTGACATTTCTAAGTATGAAGAATTTTTCTTTCCTTAAGATTCTTTTTGTAAGAGGTTTTCATTTATTTTCAATTAAAGTAATTTTTTTTCCAAAATTCTCCCTCAATACCTATTGTTTTATGTTAAATAAATCTTGGTTTATTTTCTTTGAGGTCCAAGATTGTTAATAAATCTAATATTTACTATTTGTCCAAAACTCTATTAGGTTTTCAAATATAAGTATGAAATCTTTCAATTGTCGGACCTTCTTATATACTGATACTATAAAAAGACTATATGGGTGTTAAAAGTGTTAAGCCTGACTGAATAGTACTACGAGAAGGGTTAAATTCTTCAATAAAATATTTTGCACCAAAATAATTTTTTTTTTCTTGTCAAAAACCTAATATAGTAGCAATATTAAAATTTTTAAGCAAATACATAAAATTACAACTTTATAGTAGCAACATATATCTACTTTTATGTTACCAAATATTGCATTTCTTGTAGTGTAAGTGAGCACATATATGTGGAGCTGAATCCATATAAAACAAAACTAAATGATTTATGTTAAAACTCAATATACACAATTTATATGTCACTTTTTTAATTTTATTTGTTTATAATACCCAAGTTTAAGATGGTAGACTAGGTCTTCTAATATAATATTGAGACAAGCATTAATGTTTAGTCATATATGCAAAATCGTTTGCTCTCCAAATGTCTAGCTCTGAGCATGTGATGAGTGTTTTAGGTATTACACATCAGCTAATTAAAAGATAATAAGTCATTTATAAAAATAAAAACATTTACCTTTTCAATTTGCCTTTTAGAAACTAAATAAATTTCAGTTTGTTCATTTTAATCTCACGAGTCAAATAGTTGGTGATTTCAATACTTACGTTGAATTTTCCACGAATTGATTTGATAGATACTGGTAAAAATGACAACGAAGAAAACAAAAGATCAATTGTAAGGAGATTTGTGTTATGAATTAAAATTTCATAACAATTTTGTTCCATTTGTAATAGTTAGAAGACAACTTATGTAATTAACATGTTATTAATTATTAATAGCCAATAAGAAATATTTAAAAAGAAAGCATAAATTATGTTTATCTTTTGCTTAATATGTAAAATATTTTGATCAGCCTAACTACAAATGTTTTGATTTATTATAAGAGTTGATTCCAAAAATAGATTAAAAATTTTCTCAACTCACAATAATATATGAAAGAAGGCAATCCGTATATTTATAACTATTCAATGAACCGCCGAATGAAATAATAGAATAATAGAGAAGATTGACAATTAAGTTGTATGAATTGAGACTAAAAAATTGATGGAACAAGACAAAATACAATTGAATTATATCATTAATGATATATGGAATGTTAATTAATATAAGTTTGCATACCCTAACCTAAGCTATAATGCAAAGCAATTATTATTATTGTTATTTGTTAAAGGGTAAATGCAAGCTATCATGATGAGGAATTTTGCCAAATATGCAAAATAGATCGTAATCACTTCATTGCTACGTCTCATCTCATTTCCATATAAAATATATATCTCCAAAATTATGTAACTAGAGTCTTTTAATTTTAGGCATTTAGCATAAATATCATTGTTGTATGCTTCGAATTTTTCCACTAAAAGACTTTAACCCGAGAAGAAGCCTAACGCTGGAATTAAGGTCTCAATTAACTAACTATAGGAGTTGTAATTAATTTGAGTTGTTGGTTTATTTTACTTGGCCCATTTATTGTTAAAAATTAGACGGTGAAGCGATTTTAAGTTATTCACCAAAATGCTCATTTGGGTACTCAAACAAATATAGCATACTTCCACAAAACTCAGGTGCTATTTTGATTCAAAAAGGTTAAATTATCCGAATCCTAAGATCAAAATGTGCCAGAATACAATGATTAAGTCCATCAAGTTGTAAAAAAAATTATTCTTGAAAATGAAAAATATCAAATAATGATTGCTTGAGCCAAGTTGCAAATTCATGCAATAGTGTCCAAAAAATCATGCAAATTGAATTGAGGAAGAGGCAGCGCGTGGCTGTTGATGTTTACAGATAAATGTTAATTGTCAGTATATTTTGGTGAAGTGAAAAATAGAGTACGTGGCACAAGTGGTTGTTCAGTTCCTAGGAAACTTATCATCATATTACAAGTACTTTTAAGTTGCTTTTTTTGTCCTTTAATTTATTTATTTTAATCCCAATAATTCTTTTTTAAATTCCATGAATCATGAAGGTTAGGTCACTAATTACGTTTAAATTAGCATAAAAAAATTTTTTAGTTTAAAAAAAACGAAAATTGAAATTCAAATAGTGAATTAATACTACACTCTGTTTGAATTAATATTGTCTGTAAATTTTTTAACATAAAAATATTTTTTTATCCTAATCTAAACGGAATTAGTAACTCCCTTTAAATTTGAGTGAAAACGATATGAATTAAAATAAGTTAGAGCTAAAAGAAATATTTTAAACAGATATAAAATTAAAAACAATATACAAACAAGACAAAGACCAAATAAGTCTTTAAAAAAAAAATACTATTACAATTATACTTATATTCGGTCAAAGAAAAAAACTTATATAAAACATTACCACACCATGGTTGTATTATTTAAAAAAAAAAACAAATAAAATAAAATCACAAATATTCTCATTAAGATATTAATGTCGGACTTAGTCATATTTAAAACTCTTTACCTCTTTATACAATGTATTTAATAAAATTTATAGTGAAATTTCTTGTCACAAACTCCGTTTATATTGCCAATTTAAGTATAGCCCATTTATGGTAATCTTGGATTTTCTCTTAATTCTATTGACAGTGGTTCCGATGCTGCATTTTTTGTTCCTGATAAAATGTTGAGATAAAAAAAGATGCTCTTTTATGACCTTGTTTCTTGACTCATAAATGGAAAAGGAGTAGCAATCTGCAAAATCAAGGAGGAAGGAAAAGAAGAAGGGAAAAGAAGAGGATGAGAATAAATAAATATCATCCAGAGCTGTAAATTGTTGATTGACTTGAGAACATTCATTTTCAAAAGTTTTTCAATTTGTATCTTATCACTTCACAATTTAAATTATAAGTTAATTTTTATAAGAATACACGTATATTATCTCAAAATTTCAATAAGCTCATGAACAATGAAATAAATAATGTGAAAGTAAATCATAACAAGATGAAGAGGAGAAAAAAATGAAATAATCTCTTCTCAATGTGAAAATGAAACATTGAAAATAAGACGATACTCCAACACGATAACATTCGATTTTATCTTTTTAACATATAAAACCAACCAAAATTTTAATCTTTAGTTTCAAATGTAGAAATATATGTATATGATTTTCATATGTTAAGATGAGCGATCAAAATACATAGGGTGAAAGAGTTGCCATATAGACTTTTAAGGTATAATAAAAAAATATAAATCTCTTTTTAATAATAAATGGAGTATATATATTCCAGGAGTATTGTAAAATTTAATATCTACAATTCCCATAAAAGCATAAAATAAATATTTACAACAAGTGTTATACTGCAAGTAGAAAAAATATCGAAATTTAATATAATGAATATTACATCATAGTTAAATATGAATAATTAACCATAGTAGGTAATTTATTAAGTTAAAATTTTGAATTAAATTCATCAACTATCTTAATTAGGTGCAGCTCAATTGGTACATTTCTCAAAATGAAAGTGAGAAGTTGCACCTCTTCGAAATACATATTTATTAAAGAAAAAGGATTAAATGAAAATAATCACAAAAAAGATTATATTATACTAATATTTTTTTTTATATATATATAATAGTATATTATACTACTATTTAAGACGGCATTACCAAACATTTTTTTTATTTTTTCAGTAGATACTCCCATGTGTATAAGTCAACGGGTTCAAATGAACGAATTTGGTATATGTGGACCCTTCATTGGGTTTGGGTCCTAATATTACTCTCTAATTGAATTATTTAAGAATAAAACTATTCTTAAAGTGGTAGAGTCGGCTGAAATAGAACCAACTTCAGAATTGTAGCCAGAAAATCTAGCAGTTTTGACATTAGATTTTGCAAGTGGTTATCAAGAGAGAATGACCCCTTTTTTTTTTATTCTATTATGCAAGTTGATCCATATATTTTCGAAATTAGAAAATCAATACAATCTTCAAAACAAAAATAGAATTCATGTCTAATGATTAACATGTTATTAGGGAAAAAATAGAAAAAGAAATTGCAAATACAACTTAAACTTACGGGAGGAGCGTAGGAAAATCGTTGTCTTCCAAATTCTTTGCATATGTCTAAAAAAATTGTGTACACCGGACCACTTCCTCCCACACATTCAACCAAACACATCCTAACTTAATTATGAAAGTGTAAACTATTTTCCTGTCGTATCTTTACCGTAGGATATTGAACATTTTACTTAATTTTTTTTTTTTTTAAAAAAAACATGGTTTGTTAAGAATTTATAGTGGTATTTCACCGACATTTGAAAGAGAAAGCCTGCAGTTTGTTATATTATACTCATTCCGTTTTTAATTATATGATATTTTAGGTTTTTCACTTTGTTCTTTTCTATTTGACACTTTACATTACCAATGCATTTTTTAACCATATTTTCTCATATTTACCTTTATTTAAAGTATGAGAGAAATTCATTATTTAATGTAAAAAATATTACATTAAGTTTTGATAATTAAAAAGAAAGAAAGTTTTTTCATGGATTGTAGAGTTTTAAGAGATAAGTAATAAGGATAAACTAATCATTTTAGTAATCTAATTAATGTTTTATTGGTCTTAGTGAACAACTTTAAACATCATATATTAAAAAACGGAAGGAGTATAAAAGATAATAGACAAATTAAAAAGGAAAAGCTTTACAATTCCAAAATATGGTTCTGGACATGCACTCTTCCATAGATTTTAATGTCATTTCTAATAATAGCTACCTTATAGGCTTAGTTATTGAAAATTGTAAGTTTTTTGCTTCATAATCAATTAATATTAGTTATTGTTGTGTTAGAAGGCAAAACTGTGACGGTTTGGGAGTTTAGTTTACATCCTTACACTTGCCAATTTCTCTTGAATTGTAATAAAATATCATCTCTTAAAATACATCTTCATCTTGAGTTTTTTTGATCTTTTTATGAAAATCACAATAATAAATTTTTTAAACATATCAAGTACATTAATATTTCATTTTAAAATTATTAGACCTAAACTCAACATTCATTTTGCATGTAACACATTCGATTAAAATGGCAGAACTATGAAACAAACACTTCCATATATTTTGAGAATTACATGATTTTATCACTTTGAACTGCGAGACGTAAACTTCTAATTGAGCTACTTTCTTATCCAGATAATTTTTTAAAATTGTGTCGCGTGTTAAAATATTGTTAGTTATATCATTTAACGAAGCGCGTTACACATGTATACAATAAACACCTAGTTTTTTTTTTTTTTTTGTAAGAAAATAAAACTCTAGTTTAACACTAATAAATCAAAACAAAAAAAATTAGGTAATTAAAGTGTTTTAATATAAATTAACAAGAGAATATAAATAAAAGCTTAGAAGCTTATGAAGCATTTTGCCATTGGAAAAAAGGAAAAGGACAAAAAAGAAATTAATAATAATAAGCAGGAAGTAGACATGAATTATGGATTTGATAAAAAAGAAAAAGAGTACTAATATAAAAGAGAGAAAATGTAAAAGCATAATCTAGTCCAAGTTGTGATGTACTAGTACAAGTTTAAGATGATAAGCACAATTAAGAAATAGGTGGACCCCACACCCACTCCAAAACCGTTGGCGAACAACGCCCACGGTCCTAATGCATCACACAACACGCACACAAAATCCGGAAACCGGTTGCCGGTTTTCTCATAAAGCGGTTTTTTTTAACACACGATCTCCCGAAAACCAGGAGCTTTAGTTTATTATTCTTTTTTTTTTTTTTTTAAAGAAAAAGAGAGGAGCTCCACTGTGGGTCCCTATCTTTCCTCCCCCCAATATGTGGCGATTCGACCGCACTCTGACACCAAATCGTGCTTGCCACGCGCTCCTTTCTTCTTTTCTTAAATTTTGAACCCACTTGCATGCTTGTTTTAACCTTTTCTTACTCTCCCTCTTACACCTGTAGTCAAATTAATATTTTTAATAAATTTTGATTTTGGTTGTTTTGATCAACAAATGTTACTTCACATGACAATTCGTGCCCAAAATATTTGACAAATTTGAATCAAATAGCGTAAGAATAAAATATATTTTATGTTGTACAAATTTAAAATAAGGGTTTGTAGTTTTATAGTGTGATGCCCATCTGTTTTAGTGAAATTTTGTTGCTTTCTCTAAAAGCAAATGAGAATATAAAATTTCCATGTTAAAAAGTTACTGGAATTAAAACAAGATTCGATTAAAAAACTTAACCAAACTAAATTAAAAACTAAATAGTAAAATGTAAAATCAATTACTATATATTCAATTATATTAAAATTAGCAGTTGCCAATTGAAGTCTTTGTTGATGAACATTTTCATGGAATTTTCACATTTTTAATGGATTTGATTTCATATTTTTATTTAAGTTCTACACACGGGGCTGACGAATTTTCTATGACACCTTGATTTACATCTATTCATCTGGATTTCATTTTCATTTTCATTTTCAGTAATCATTTAACCTTTAAAATTTTTGAAAAAAAATGATTAATCGTGTAAATAATAATTATTATTATATTAAAACAATTACATTTTATTTTTATTTTTGAATAAATAATTAGAAAATAGTTGTTAAATTTATTATAAGTGTGATTTATTCTTTTGGCAACAAATTTAATAAGAATATAGGTCATCTAAAATGTGTAAATGATAAAGAATCCCTAGGTTGTGCATTAATTTAGTAGTGGGGTTTGATGGAGAGGTTATTAAACTTTTTCTCGTTAATCTCTCCATAGTTCCATAATTTCATATATTAAGCGGGTTAATTTGTAGCAACCCGTTCAATATATGTTCGTGTTGGTTTCGTGTCGTGTTTTTGGGTGACATGCAAAAATATTATAAAGGAAATATTAAAAATTTCAAATATTTATGTTATATCTAAATTAACAATTTAACCCTTATCGATCTAAAATATTGATCCAAAACCTATTTTACAAATCTTAACGCACTATTTTTTATTTTGGATTATGTTTTGTTCGCATATATGTGTCATTTTACTACATCTATTAAGAATAACGTATAAAATTATTGAAAAGTTATTTTGTGATTATGAGTTATATATTTTATATTATATTTCTTAATGGTGACATGTAAAAATATAGGAAAATATAATAATAAATTTTAAATATTTGTGTCATTTTTGGGTTAGTAGGCCAACCTTAACTCGACACAAAAATTATCGTGTCACTTTCATGTCAACCCAAAAATGACTCATTACCTGTTTAATCAAACCCAAACCCACTAAATTCGTGTCATATCAGCAGGTCGTGTACATAATTGGCACCTCTATATAATATTATATACTCTCCCAATAAATTCTCAAATTATTTCTCATTTTTCTTCATCAATTTTTTTCATTTTAAATTTTTTACAATGGAAAAAAATTCATCCCCCCAAAACCCAAATCCAAATTTTGAATATTTATTTTTTATCCAAAATATCAATAATTTTCAAATTCCGCTACATTATCAAAATCCAAATATCCAACCTCCTTTAAATTTTGGCCAAACTACCAATAATTCATAAATTCCTCCAAATTATCAAAATCTTAATTTCTAATATCCCTTCAATTTTTCATTAATATTATTTAATAGTTATTACTTGTTAATATTATGGATATTTGTTATTTAATTTTATCTTATATTTTTTTTGCATTTTACATTAATATTATTTAATAATTATTATTTATTAGTAATTTAAAATAAATATTTGAAACATTTGGTTAGATTAATTGTTAAAATTAATTATATTGTGTTAATATATATATATATAAATATATATATATTTTTTTTTGTTGAATGATTAAATAAAAAAATATTATGGAATGAAGTGTGATTTAACAATGGGTTTCATAAATAAGTTGTAGAATTTAATGGTTATGAAAGAAAATTTAATAGGATTTAGTTTATTGTGTTGGATGATGTGATAAGATTAATGCGTTGATCTATTAAAAATTAGGGGTGACAACGGTGCGGGTGCGGGGCGGGAGTGCATTCCCCACTCCGGCCCCAATGATTGCAGGGGCGGTTTCGGTGATTTCTCATTTAATATTTCGGGGATTTTTTTACCCCCATTCCCGTCCCGTGCGGGTGCCTATGGTTATCGGTGAATCCTCGCCCATATCCGATAAATAAAATAAATTAATATTTCGTTATTTTAATAACCATTTTAACATTCAATATCCAAAATACAAATTCTACCACATTACAAATGTCGTTTAACATTAAATATCCAAATTACAAAATATATCCAATATTACAAATATTTAAGTTCCAAGTGAAATTTTTTTGAACAATTTAAAATTGAAGTCCAATCATTTAAGAGTTAGGACTTTGTATTCATTATATTAAAACATTTAATACATAACTTTGAAGTAAAGTAAATTAATAAGTAACTATTTATAAGTAGACCTGTTAATTGGACGGGCGGCCCGCTCAGCCCGCACTAATTTTAGAGGGCTTGGACATACATTTATCATGTTTGGCCCGGCCCGGCCCAAGCCCGTAAAAGCCCGGATTCTAAAGGGTTGGGCTTGATTAAACAATATAAAGCCCTGGTAGCCCGGCCCGCCCGTTATATATATGTATTGGTTATTAAAATATTAAATACAAATTATAATTTATTAATCAAATATAAATCTTAATACTATTGATTAAGTAATTAACTCTACTGCCGCCTCTCACCAGGCTTTTCATATTCCACAAATTTAAATCCTATCGTCTTTATATTTTACTTTTTAAGTAATTAACTCTAATTATAACACTCATTTATACAGACTTTATTTAGTATTTGAGAATATTAGAACAAGTTTGTGCTATTTTTTTTCAAGGATATTGTTGTGTTTGAAATTTAGATTATTTTGGATTTAACTTTTTTATGGCATTGGTTTAACTTACATTTTATTTTAAAACTATTAAATTTTTTTAGATAAATAAAAAAATAAATTTTGCGGGTTCAATTGGGCGGGCATGGGAAGAGAGGTTTCAAGTCCGGCCCGGCCCGGCCCGAGCCCGTCATTTCCACAGGAAGGGCTGGGCAAGGCTTGGACAATATAATTTTAATGAAAAGCCCGTTAAGCCCGGCCCTAGCCCGCCCAATTAACAGGTCTATTTATAAGTATAATACCTTTTACTTCAACTTCCAACCAACTTTGAAGAAGACAATCTTACAGAGAAATAAAAACAGAAATGGGCTTGGCACTAAATAGGAATTAATTAATCTATATAAATATATATATATATATATATATATATATATATATATATATATATATATACGGGGATTTATTCGGGAGCGGGACGTGAATAGTACTCCCTGTCCCTACGCCCGTTTAAGTACTAGGGGTAAAATAATCCCCTACCCCTATCCCCGTGGAGAATAATATCGGTTATTTCCAACATCTATTGGTTCGGATCACCACGGTTTTCGGATAATCTCCGCCTCATTGACACCCCTGTTAAAGATGCTTTTATTTTACTGCAGTAATAAACTAAAAAAGTAAAACGAAAAAATTGTGGCAGCCGGATGGAGTAGCAGGGTTTGTCGATGTAAAATGTTGCCACGCAATGCCAACAACAGAAACTAACCAATGAGAGAACCAAAATGGATACACTTATTGGGAGTTGTCCTCACGCTTTATAGGCGAGACTGGTTCTAATCATCACTCTAATCTTTATTTAATTATAATTAACAATATCTTTATCAACTAGATTATAATAAAATTAAACACAGCAACCCCCCCTTTAATGTGGAAACCAGAGTTAGGGAGATAAAAACAAGTTGCGGTTAAGTACCCTGTCCCTCTAAATCTACCAGCGCCTTCCTCTCCCCTCTAAATACCATTTCTCTCCTCTTTCTTCCTTCAACTTCTTCTTCCTCTCCATTTTCTCCCAAAATGCGGATGAGTTGTAATGGCTGCCGTGTTCTTCGCAAGGGCTGCTGCGAGAATTGCAGTATTCGACCTTGCTTACAGTGGATCAAAAGCCCTGAATCTCAAGCTAACGCTACTGTTTTTCTCGCTAAGTTTTACGGCCGCGCCGGTCTCATGAATCTCATTAACGCCGGCCCCGAACATCTCCGTCCTGGTAATTTCTATCTCCATTTTCTGATACATTATTCGAATTTTATCTTCTGTTTGCTGATTTTTGGTTGTGTTGAGAACTTGAGAAAGAAGAGGGAATTGATGATTTTGTGATTCTGTTTGGCAGCGATTTTCAGGTCTTTGTTATACGAGGCCTGCGGTAGGATAGTGAACCCGATTTACGGATCGGTCGGGTTGCTTTGGTCCGGGAGCTGGCACCTCTGTCAAGCTGCCGTCGAAGCCGTGCTAAGAGGAACTCCGATCACTCCGATAAACTCCGAAGCGGCGGCCAATGGCCAAGGCCCGCCTTTGAAGGCTTATGATATTCGCCACGTTTCTAAGGACGAATACTCCGCTGCTTGCAACGAGAGTAACCGAGTCAAAACTCGCTGCCGAGTCAGGAGAGTTATGAAGCCCAAGGTGTCAAATAACAACAACAACAACAACAAAAGCGAAAAGCCGAGTGGCGCGCACCAGCCCGAGTTAACTCGGTCTACGAGCCACGAGTCGTCGGTGAGTCACCAGTCCGTTTTGGCAATGGTGGACGGAGATAGCAAGGAGACGGAAAGCATGGTGTCGGAAGAGACGGCGGAGGCGTCGCTGCTATTCCGGGAGTCGGCGGCGAAGGAGGATGTGAGAGTGGGAGAACATCACGATGCGAGCACGGAAATGGTGGTTGGGGTTGGACTGGAGCTGACACTGGGGTTAGAGCCCCGGTCACGTGGGAATCACGTGGTACCAGTTAAGAAAAGGAAATTAGGGTATGGGTCATCAGATGATGACACGTGTAAAATAGAGCTGGGATTAGACTTCCCGGCGGCTTCTCACTGATATGTAACTAAGAAGGTCTAGTTTTTGGCGGCTCAAACTGATCGGCTCTTTTCAATTAGAAGAGATGTAAATTTGGGGTTTTCTTTTATGTTTGTTTAGACCCTTTATGATGGGAAACCAAAAAAAAAATAGAGGTGTACAAATCTGGTTTACATAAATAGACATCATAAATCAATAGAGGGACCTTCGTAACATGTATTTTTTTAATTTATTTTTCATAGTTGTTCGTTAAAAGTTTTAGTATGATCAAGACCACGGAGGTTTGAAGAATTTAATGATTAACATGTCATTAATTATATTGATGTGTCGATTATCCAATGATGAGTAACATGTTTCTTTTTGCTACACACGAGATATCTTACCGTATTCTTAAAGTATGTACTCTTTTAATTATACTTAGAGGTGAGCAACCAATGTTTAAAAACCGAAAATCCAAACCGAACCGAACTGAATCAAACCGATTAATTTCATAGTTTGGTTTGGTTTGGTTTTAAGTTATGAAGAAGTTTGGACTTCAGTTTGGTTCGGTTCAACACCGAAAAAATTGAAAAACCGAATAATTGATAAAATATTAAAATTAATTATAAAATTAATATATACTAATTGTAGAGAATTTTAGACATTATATTTTTTTATAGTTTTATATTGTGATTTTTTTATGCTAATTTATAGTTGTTAAAACTTGAGAGTTGAAAAAAAGAAGAAGAGAATTTTAGTATTTTATTGTGATGTAATAGTATTATTTAGTATTACTATTTTTTTAAGTTAATTTTTTTGTATTTCTTTTTTTTTTTTTAACAAACTACTTATATAAAATTTTTATTTTGATTTTTTTTTAAAAAAAAGTTGATATTTTTGGTGCGAGCTAGTCCAAACCAAACCGAACCAAAATTTAGTTTGGATCGGATTGGTTTATAAAATACAGTATTTTTTGGATCGGTTTTTTTCGGTTCGGTTCGGTTTTTGAACCGAACCGGTCCATGCTCACCCCTGATTATACTTCTCCTGTTCCTAAATGATGTCTTTTTAGTGTTTAGTATAAGAATTAAAAATATTATTAAAATGTTATAATTATAGTAATTTTTTACTAAAATATCCCTATAAAATATTTTTTCAAAACGGATAATCTTGTTAATTAGATTATAATCAACATTAAATGTAGAGATATATTTGTAATAAAAGTTAATAAATGTTCCCTTGATTTCTTAAATGTACAAGCATTTTTGAATAAATATATCTTGTTTTAGGAAGGGAGGGAGTATAATGGAATTTACATTTTTTATTATATCATACGTGTTGTAGCTCAGTTGGCAATGCAGGCTGAGTAGATGGGAGGAGATTTGGATTTGAATCCCACTAAATACATTCACGTGGAAGGGTGAAGAGTTTTAACTGTGACGAAGTCCCGAAGAGAATTATCTCAAGATGAGAATACCTGTAATTTATTAAAAAAAAAAAAACTTTTTTATGCCATATATGTTTAAGGAAAACTACAAGCCGGGAACATTCTAAAATTTTCTGTAAGGAATACACTTTATATGTTAACCCTACCCGTTCTATGATTTTCTATAGCAAGTTGAAGGATAAGGAACTAAAAATAATATGTTTAAAGTCTTTTTGTTGGCTACAAGATTCATTCAAGTTGCATTTCATAATCAGAAATTATGTTTCTACTTGCATCTTCCAAGAGTCTGGTAAAGTATAATTTCATTTTTATCGTATTTTTACAAAAAAGATCAATGCATTAAAACCTTTTAACCCTAATATATTTATTGACTTCTTAAATTGACTCCAAACGTCTATTGGTTCTCCAACTTTGAAATTGTCCAATTAGCCCTCTAAAGTTGATAAAACCGACCCACTTAATCCATTCAATCTGACTAAATCAGATAACATTAAAGGATTATAATACACATACTGCCACGTATCAAATTTGAAAAGTTAAACAATGAAACAACCAATAACAATCTGAATAGCCATTGGATTGTTTTCTTATAAAAATTTTCAGCCGTTAGATTTTTTTTTTATTAATCAAGATGGCTTAGGCACTCCATTTTTCTCCTTCAACATGTGGCTTGCCACATCAAATCTAGGGTCTTAAGTGAATCGGTTTTACCAACTTTAGGGGGTTAAATGGATGGCTTCTAAATTTAGGGGGTTAATAACCATTTGGTGTCAAGTTAAGAGGACAATTGATGTATTAGACCAACTTTTTAAGATGTTTATCTTTTTAAAAAATGTAATAGAGGATGATAATAGATATTTCAAAGTACTGTGCATGAAATTAAAAATTCTAACCTTTATTTTTCTAAAGAGTTGTAAATATATGTACAACTAGCTTATAGCCCATGCGATGCACAAATTTGTTTAGTACTTTATAAATGTAAATTTGGTTTATTTCGATTTATTACTTATTTTTATTTTTTTATTAATTTTTTTTTATTTTATTGATTTATATAAATAATTAAATAACTCACTGACATATTTATGAGAAGTGTATGATAATTAATATCAAATTTTATTGGTTAATATTATCGTTTTTTAGTATTAATTATTTATACAAATTATTGTAAGTATGAAAGATTTATTTTTTTTTTTTGAGTTTTGGTTTTAATTTCAAATTTTAATTTTTTTGCAATAACCGAATTCAAGTTGAAAAGATAATAACAATAACTAATTAAAAAAATACGTGAGATATGATGATAGAAATCTATTAATACATTTAATGAAGAACAAAGGAACCACGACATATACAATCATATAAGTCTGCTTTATAAATAAATATTGTATTTCGAAATTATACCCATTCGGAAAAGCGATATCTATAATACAGAGTTAAGATTATTGAAAATTCAAGCAGTAGAACTGTTTTGGTAAGTAAATTTAAAAGATTAATACATAGAGATTAAACAAATATAGAATAAAAACAAAATGATTTAAAATAATTTCAAAAATTTGAAAGTTTGAAACCTTACTTTGATTGTTACTTCTCTAGTAGTTATATATATATATATATATACAAAGCTACATTTCCACTAAGCAAATTCAAGTAGCTAGTTTCTCGTTTAGCTAATTAATTTCTTATTTAGTAATTTCAGTGATAATTGCTTGATTGTGATAATATGAAAATTAAAAAAAGGAAATGAAATAATATTTGATGAATTTGAAATCTTTTAATAATTTAATTAATTATTTTTTAACCGAATAATAGATTATATATTTCTCTTTTGTTAAACATTTTAAATTTATTATTATCTTGAACGCCAATATACTCGTAATATTTTAAATTTATAATAAATTTTAGCTAAAATAATATTTAATTTCCTTTCTCGTTATGTAGAACTTATTTAAAAATAATTTTTAATTAATATTTTTTCTAAATTAATATATAGATTAATTAACATTTATAAAAGTAGAAAAATTATGCTTTATATAATATATAGATTAAAATAATTTTAAAAAATTGAGAATTTGACACCTTAGCTTGATTGTTACTATTTTAGTAGATAGATATAGATACAAGCTTAATTTCCCCTTAGTAATTCAAGTAGTTAATTTTTCATTTAGTTAATTATTTTAATAGTTAGCAATTTTAATAATAATTGTTTGATTATGATAATAGGAAAATTAAAGAGAGGAGAGGAAAGAATATTTGATGAATTTGAAATTTTTTAATATTTTGATTACTTAATGATAGATTACATCTTTCCCTCTTTTATATTGTTTTTCATTTATTAATATATTGAGCACTAATCTATCCATAATATTTTAAAATTGATAATAAAATTTAGCTGAAATAGTATTTAATTACCTTCCTATTATGTAGAATTTGTGTAAAAATAATATTTAATTAATATTTTTTTCTGAATTAATATATAAATTAATTAATAATTAAAAAGTAGAAAAATCGTGGCAATGACACGTGGCTCCATTGTCTACTATATAATATATAAATAAATTTGTCAATTTAAGATAAACTCATTATCAAGTTGACATAGTGTGAATGGAAAAAATATTGCTGAAAGAGCTTTACCCCTTTAAAAAGGGTTTATCATATGTCGAATCTAGATACGACTGGATGATTCCACAAAAAAATTAAACTTAAATTTAGTTTTTTTATAATTTTCTTCCTTTGCTCTTCTGATTTTCAATTGTTTAATTATATCCTATTTACTTTACTTATAATGTTGCACCTTAGTGTGATTAGATTAATGAGAACTTTTATTGCTATCTAAGAGACAATTTTAACAATATGTTTAATACTTTTTTCGAACTTAGTTTATTGTGCAACTGTAATTTAATTGACCAAATCTGTATCTACTCCTTGAACTTTGAAAGATGAGCATACAGACCAAATAGGTTAATTGATCAGTATACAATTTGTTCATTCTAAATAAGCAAGGCCTATAATTAAGTGAAAAATTTAAACCATATACCCCTAGCAAATGAGATTTTCTATTATTCTTAAAATTAACTTAAAACTTAGGTTAATTAAAGGAATGATGTTTTACACGTAACTAACATTTGGTTATTTAAATTAAAATCTTGTATATTAATAATGAATTAATTGAAGATAATGGATTAATAAAATTTAGAAACATACTATGTTTTGTTACGTGTATAAATTATATAGGCTCTAAAATTTTAAAACTAATAATTATGAATCATTGCTATTTTTAGAAGCATGAAATTAAGGAAAATAATAACTTTCATTATATTCAATTTATGTCACATCTATGACTGTTGCTAGTTGCTAATAATCAAAACCTGCAATACATGAAGAAACAAAAAGTAGTTAGAGATTAAAATTTTTGAACCAATTAAAAAACAAACAAATTGTAATATATTTACTAATGTGATAAATCATGATTTCTGATGTAGTAGAATGTGCAAAATGTTAAAAATTGAATAATATAAGCACCAATATTTAAGCAAAATCATTATAAATGAAGAAAAAAAATCTAACAATTGGAAATTGAAGGACTAAATTCGATGTTTGATTTACCTCTTGAAACAAAAATTTGAGGGTTGTAATTAAGGAACTCAGAGTCAAATTTCCAATGAGAAGAATTGAAGGAAGGAAGAAAATAGAGAAAGGAGTAGTAATTATTGGCGTTAATTATGTGAAATTGTTTTAGAGATGTTTTTGAGAGTATCTTATGATGGATTCTGTAGAAATCCTTCAGGGGATCCGGGCTTGAGTTGTGCTGGGCCGGATCTAGTGACATTCCTGCGAAACAGAAGGATGGAGACACCGGTAACCTCTGGGGTATGCTCCGATGCCTAAGTCAGTCTAGGTTGTTTAAGCTCAGTGTAGTAGCTTGAGTAGGAATACTCTCAAGCCCTTGTTTTAGTCAAACTAGAAGACTTCCTTTCTAGTCTCCCTCTGGAATATAGAGTCCTTCTTCTTCCACAATACAGTAAGTAGACTCTTACAAGAACTCTATCACCCACCTTCTAGAATCTTTCCGCCGGGTGAAGACAATCCAACTTGGATCTCTGTTTCCTTTTTACGAAACCTGGTGAGAGACTCGGTATTTAAGAAAACCAGATAATAGGCCCGACATCCAAGTGTCCGGATGTCATCAGAAGTCCCCCCCTCCCGAGTTTGGAGAACTCTTAAGGGTTCGATCTCCAAAAAAACCTCTACTTAGAGCCACGCGCCCACCAACTTCATGCCACGTGCCTGGCATCTGAGGAGATGTGACCCTTGGCCATCCCGTCAGTTTTCAAAGGTTATAACCTTTCATTTTCCCCCCAAAACACTAATTAATTGACACATCTAATTTATGCAGGCATTCTTCTTCTACCTTGCTTTCTCTTCAACTTCTTCCAGCAAATCCAGTAAGTTTCTCCTCTCTTCATCTGTAATTTCTTTTCTGATTTGTTTTACTAACCGCTCCTAGTTTAAGCATCCCCTGAGCCCTGAGAAAACCTATTAAAAACCATGGAATCCCCCAACTATTCTTGTTCTTTGAGTTCTGATCACCGCCCCCATCTCGCCAAATAGAAGTGGATATTGATTTCGCAAGACTATCTTCATCGGAATCCTCAGAGAGGACACCATCCACCGGAGAAGCTAATGCTTCAACACGTTGTATTCCTACATTCCAAGCAGTTAGGGTTGTGAAAGAAAAAACCCGAAACCCCCGCATTATAGATATGGCATCCTTTATTACAAAAAGGGAGATACGTCGGTTGCAGACTTCTCACGCCTGGTTAGGTACCTACAAGTGGCTTAAACCCCTTCCTAATCAGATAGTACACCAACCCCAGAGGGTTTCTTTTCCATATACCTTCATCAGATTGAGGGCGGATTTACTTACCCATTGTCGGAAGAGATCTGAAGCATCTTGAACTAGTACAACATATGTCCAGCACAACTTCACCCTAACATCATTGAAGACATCTGCACTTTGTTCTGGTTATGCTGCAATCTCAGCATTCGGATAACTGGTGCCATGTTCCGGCACATTGCTACGCCATTTCTCCAGGACACTAACAGTGACCACCTCAGTTTAGGAAAGGGTCTTAACTTCCGATTTTTTTACCAGTCGTACCTCCTTTGTCAAGGGCTTCAAAAACCTTTTCTTCTTCATTAGGCGCAAGGAGGATGCTCCTTCATTCCCTATGGCCTGGTCTTTCCAGCGTACTTCAGAGATGAGGGGAGGGAAAGACAAACTTTCTACTCAGGAAAGATCGAATCTGGAGCTGCTGTGCTCCGTCCTTACTAAATACCGGAAGCTCTAATATGCGGTTAAGGCCTTTCACCTGAAGTTGCCCTTGGCCGCACCGGATGACTGGACTGGGCTTTTAGTTTTCTTTAGTGACCCTTTTGAGGACCGTCAAGGTACTTATTCCTATTTACTAATTTTTGTATTTCCATTTTTGGCAGGGATGTCACTTGTTGATACTATTGCAGTGTTAAAGAACTAGAAGAAGAAGGGGTCCCGAGCCTCGATTGCTACCCACCACCATGCCTCCGGTTCTATGGGTACCTACGCTGCATGCTCAAGGTCCAGACGTAGCTCCTGGTGGGAGCATTTAGTATGCTCCTGTGAGTAAGAAAAAGCCCCCACCCTTATCCCTACTACAGACAAGGGCAAGAAAAGTCCGTATGGTAAGATTTTTCCTCTTTCCTCCCTATCTTTTACGTGTGTCAGGATTTAAAAGTTGAGCTTCTTTTGCAGGTTGTAGTTCCGGACTTCACTCGGCTTTCTACTGATGATGGTCCTACCGTTAAGGAGATCTTGCTCTCTAAGTTCAGAGAAGGGGCAAGCTTGACCATCCTTCTAGTGCAATTGGAGCTAAGTAATAGGATGTACCTACTGACTGATGCAGTCTGGATGAACAACCTGAGCAACGCATAATCGACACTTGGGTTCTAAGCAAACTTTATACTATGAGCACCCTTGAACTTAACACCTGTACCTCCTCTGGGGTCAATTTAGATGACGCCTTTGGTTTGTTTATAGGCCAACCCATTTCTTTTTGAGGAGCTGAAGCGAGTTGAAGAGGCAGACCTCATCTATAGCCAACACTTGGCTAGGGCATTAGAAAGGAAGAAAACGGAGAAAGAACTAGCTGATGTTGTTGAAAGGAGCGAAGAGCAACAGAAGGCTCTAGAAGTGGCTAAGGCTGAGATCGCGAGCTTGAAGCAATATTGGGCAGACTCAGAGGTGGCTCTGATAGTGGAGAGAGAGAGAGTCACCAGAGGGATCTGGCTGCCGGAGAGGAGAAGCTGAAGGAGAGAACTTTGACATATGGGCGATTGGCCTTGCTGTATGGCAACTGCATCCTCTAAAAGTGTACGGAGACTTATTCGGACATCTCTTTTGAGGGGGTCGACACGAGCTTCCCCCAGGAGACTGATCTTTCCCCCCTCTCTTCCTCTTTGTTAGAAGAGGGGGATCAGGCTCCCTTCAAGATGGATCCCGAGGCAATTACTTCGGCCGCAATGGGACCGAATGAAGTGAACTCAGGTGTGGTGGATGTACCAGATCCCGAAGAGTAGTTAGGATGTCTTTAGCACTTTTGTATGTAATTATTCCCCTTTTTTCATTGGGACATTAATACAATAGGAACTTTTGTTCGAGTGATTTAGTTATATGGCTTTATGTTCTGGTTCATGTTGCCCTTTCTAGGAACTTTGATCATAGCGATATTGCTTTAAAATTTATTCAGAAGTGAACAATATAACACCGGACTCATATGAACAATACATTCGAAAGCGACTTGTTTATTATTGCAAGGTCAAGATGATACAACATTATAACACTAAAGTTGCCTCATTAAAAACCTCAGCAAGGAAAACCCTGTGGGAAAAAACTGTTGCTGAGGGCAAAAGAGTGCAACATGTACAATGTGAACAGTTTTAACTATAATGATACTTCTGGAGTGTTCTTGAGTTCCATGTGCGGGGGATCTCCTTTTCGTCTAACCGGCTCAGCTTATAAGTTGCTGGACCCAGGACTCTGTCGACTCAGTAAGGTCCCTCCTATTTTACAGCCAGCTTTCCTTTACCTTCCCGTGCCTCTAAAGCTACCGCATCTCACAGCACAAGGTCCCCCGGCTGGAAATTCACTGTTTCAACTTTTTTATCGTGGTATCTGGCGACTTTATTCTTATAGGCAGCCATGAGGCCAAAGGCTCTATCCTAAAGGTGGTAAAGCGACACGTGACCCGTCGACACGACACGAACCCGACACAGTTTTTTCGTGTTTGGGTTTGGCTTAGTAGGTCATGGGTCATTTTCAGGTCGACCCGAATATGACACGCTAAATTTCAGGTCGCGTTTTGGGTCAACCTGATAACCCAAAACTGACCAGAAAAAATTATTACAAATTTACCCTTATGAGATTTTAGGGTTTGAATTGAGAGTTTACACATTAAAAAAACTCTAATTTTTTTATCTTTGCTTGTTCCGCGATTGGCGCCACTCCTCTCTTCTCTTGCTGCCTCTCTTCTTCTCCTTCTCTACTTGTTCTTCTCACCTATATCTTTCCACTCCAATCTCGGATCTCCGGCCTCTTCTTCTCTCCCCTGCTGAAATTCAAAGAGGTAAGTTCTTCCCCTTCCTTTTTTCTTCTTCTCTTCCCCTTCCTTTTGTTCAAAGATTCTGTTTATTTGATAGTATTTCATTGTGTGTTGTAACTTTCTATTTACTATATAAATTACTTTCTTATTTCGGTATCAGATGAGTTCTATAATCCGGTAAGTGGTCCATTTATATGTTTTGGTAGACTTAAGAATTAATGTTATATTGAAATACTGTGTGGAGTTAAGAGGATATAAACAATAAAAGAGTAATGGGGCTACAATGGAGATTGGCTTCCATTTACCAGAAAATTAACCAGTACGGCTCAACAGATTTTAATTCTGATTAGAATTGCGGGCAGCCTATTCAATAAGAAAACAATGCATTTTACTACCCGTATTTTGCATATGTGCATTTTGTTTTGAATTTTGAGTGAAAAAGAAATGATTCAAGAATGTGTTTTATGTGGTATTAGCTGCTGATTAGGAGAAAGTGTGTACTAAAAAAATAAAAATGCACATCAAATGACAATAATTTAGTGAGAATATGTACTAAAAAGTGGCAAATTAGACTGATAATTAGTGACATATATATGTACTAATAGGAGAAAATAATTCAATAAAATGTGTAACCAAAATACGTTGGAATTGTTAATATATATTATGCCAAGTGAGTATTACATGACCACTAATTGATCTTCTATAAGTGATTGTTTCCATCTCTTTACTTAATTGATTTGTAGTACACATTTAGTGGGTACATTTTCATATTAGATGTGGATATTAGACTTGAACAAGGAAGAATGGATTAAAGATGTTATGAATTTGGACAAGGAAGAACATGCATTTGATTCTAGTTCTATCCATGTGGATTAATGGATTGTAATCTACTATGTTTTAGTTTAATGGATTGTAAAACATATTGTTTAAGTTTTAGTTTAATGGATTGTAAAACTTACTGTTTATTTTTTTTCTTTGAATTTGATGGATTATAGTTTATCAAGCTTAGTCTTGAATCTATTTTATGAAGATTTTTAGGTTTCAATGTGTGATGTATTATGTTTTTGGGTCACAGGTTGGGTCATGTTTTAATTAACCTGGTTAATATTCTCGTGTCGTGTCGTGTTACCCGTGTTTTTTAGTAGGTCGTGTTTGGGTTTGAATTTTTGACCCAAAAAATTTTCATGTCGTGTTCATGTTTGGGATTTTCGACACAAACCCCAAATTTGACCCGACCCAAACACAACCTAATGACACGAATTGCCACCCCTACTCTAGCCCTTCTTTCTTCCAATGAGTCCAGATGGAAACGAATGTTGATGTCATTCTGTCCTTCGTTGTAATACATCTCCCTGTCGCTGGGGGAACCTATTTCTACCGGAATCACTGCTTCGGTTCCGTATGTCAAGACAAAGGGGGTTTCTCTGGTAGCCCATCTTGGAGTGGTTCGGTATGCCAAGAGAATGCTATTAAGTTCATCCGCCCAAGCCCCTTTATGGCCCTCCAGTCTTTTCTTAATGCCATCACACAACGCTCAGTTTGTGACCTTGGTTATTCCATTACTTTGGGGATGAGCCACTGAGCTACACCTGTGATCGATCTAGAAGTTTTTATAGAATTCAGTGAACTTTCTGGAAGTGAATTGGGTTCCGTTGTCTATGACGATGACTTTCGGTATACCAATTCTATTAAGAATCTGCTCTCGCACAAAGTTTATTGCTTTCTCTGTACTAATGGTGGATATGGTTTCGGCTTCCACCCATTTAATGAAGTGATCCATGGCTACAATTAACCATTTCTTTTGTCTATTGGCCTTTGGCATTGGACCCACCAGGTCAATTCCCCATGTGGAGAAGGGCCACGTAGTTAAAATCGGCATCTGTTCTGCTGGGGTCGGTTTGTCTTTTTAGTGTGCACCTGGCACTGGTGGCATGCGGCAATATAAGAATTAACGTCTTTCTTCATTGTCTCCCAAAAATAACCTATCAACATTGCCTTACGGACTATAGCTAGAGCTGCCTGATAAGATCCGTATATTCCTTCGTGGAGTTCCCTCAGTATGTAATTTCCTTCTTCAGTTGAGATGCAATTCATCTATGGGTGACTGAAGGACTTCCGGTAAAGCTGGCCTCTGATGATTGAGTATCTTATAGATTTTCTTAAGACTCGGCTGGCCACCTTTTCTTCTTTCAGCAACTTGCCTTCTTTAAGAAAGTCTATAATAGGTTTCATCCAGTACGGGCTGTCTTCGTCCATCGTCAGTGCCTCCATGTGCTCGGTACTTGGTTATGATTGTACTTCATATAGGCAATATAAGTACTGCCATTTTGTGTAGCTGGAAGCGGCCTTAGCGAGCTTATCTGTTATACTATTTACATCTCGGGTTATATTCTCTATCTTCCAAACCGTCCCCTGAAGCTCAATCTCTTTTAGAACTACCTGGACCTTCTCCCAATATTTGCTCATAGAAGGGTCTCTGACTTCAAAATGCTTGCTTATCTGGTTAGACACCAACCTTAAATCACTAAGTATCCGGACCTTATCTGGTCCTATCTCCTTAACCAGTTCTAACCCTTTTATTATGGCTTCGTATTCGGCCGCGTTATTGGTGGTGGGGAAGTCTAATCTCATTGCATAGTGTAGTCGAATCTGGTTTGGACCCAGGATGTAAATCCCTGCCCCAGCCCTTTCTTGTAAGGATGCTCCATCCACGAATACATCGCATTCTTCTAAAGGTGGTGCTGACTCTGGTTCTAAGCCAGCAAACTCAGTTACGAAGTCCGCTAGGATTTGAGCTTTCAAGGCCTGCCTTGGCTCAAACCGGATATCATACTCCCCTAACCGTATTGCCCATTCTGCAAACTGTCCGGATGTCTTTGGTCTTTGAAGTACTTTTTTCAGTAGGAAACCGGTTCTAACCATGATTGTAGGGGTGCACACGGTCGGTTAACCGGTCCATTTAGACTTTTGCAAACGGTTAACCACTTGAACGGTTTTTCTGTTTTACTAACCGTACACTGTCCACTAAATTCGGTTAACCATTTTTTTACGGTTAACCATTTCTGAAATAAACATTATATTTCAAACCTCAAAATTTTAAACTATAAATCTCAAATATCAAAGATAAACATGAAATTACAAACCATATTCTTCATAATTGATTAAAAATGGCTTTACAACCATAAACTAAAGTAATTAAAATATTAACCAAAAAAAAAAAAATCCCAAACATGGAATTTGTTCCTCAAAATCAAACATTAATGAAAGAAAAACTCCATGTCCATTTCACAAAACCTTCATATTTCCTGCATATATAATTAAAACAATAATCAAAATTAAAGTTGATACAATGCTTTATAAAATAACAACCATATATATTCAACCATATAACAACCATAAATCTCAAGATTTTATTTTTACAAAGAATACATATAAAATTAAATAAGTGTAAGCGCCGGAATTCTCTGTACTTAAAACAAAAAAAAGAAAAAGAGAAGAAGAGTCGTACGACTGTCCTTACAGTCGTACGACTGTAATTTTTTAAATTACAGTCGTACGATTGTAATATCGGAGCAGTTGCAGGAGCCCATACCTCTGCAGCAGAAAAATGGAGAAAAGTGGGGGAGCATTAATTGGTCCGGTTTGAAGACAAGCAAGCAGGAAAAATCAGAGAAGAAAAGGAGAAAGAGAGGGGAAAAAGCCAATTTTGGATTTCTGGTGAAAAGAATTAGAGAGAGAAAGGAGAAAAGAGAGAAGGAAAAGAAAGAAAAAGCCCAAACTCAAAAAAAAAAAATTCTTCTTTTCCTCTTCTATTTTCTTTAGTTCTCAGAATTAGGATTAAAATTTGGTAGAAATCCTTAGGTTAAACAATTAAATTCACAAACAAATCGAAATCTCGGACTAAAATCAACAAAGACCTTGACATTTGGAGATTCTTGGGACCAAAGCTCTCAACCCCAAACTTAAGGAAAAAGTGCAAATTCGTATGGATTGGAGCGACGCCAGGGGTCAAATCGACTTGGATAAGCTTCTAAAAAGGTAGACACTCCTTTTCCTTTCATTTTTTCTTGCTTTCTGGGTGATTGAAGTGTATTTTTGTGTATTTTTGCTGTGTTTTCGTGTTTCTGTTTCTGGAAATTAAGAACAGTCGCACGACTGTTCTTGGATTTTATGAACAGTCATATGACTATATATATAGTCGTACGAGTGTTCTTGATTTCCAGGTCATTTTCTTCCATTTTGTTTCGAATAAAATTTTGGCGAAATCTTGATTTTGGGCTGCCTACAGTCACACGACTGTAATTTACAGTCGTACAACTGTAGTTACAGTCGCACGACTGTAACCCTCGTTCCAGAATCAAAATTTCACCTTTAAGCCACAAAAATTTATAAAAATCCATAAAAATTCAGAAAATTCCAAAATCATTCAAAATGAATTTTGTTGTGTGCATTCACGGCTATAGATTCAATTTTCAGTAAAATTGTATTTAGAATAATTCAACGACGGAGACCCGGTTCTCCCGAAAACCGACCACCTCACATGTGAAAATTAAATCAAACCGGCAAAAAATGTTTTCAAAGCAGTTTTCCCTCAAAAAACCAAAATACAGGGACATTTCAAAATGGTTTCCAGGTCTAATCGGGCCGGCTAGCCGAGCCAACCCGGTTATCCCCTAAATGCATGCCCCCAATTCTTGATTTTCCAATTCTGTCTATTCGAGTCCTAATTGTGGCGTGCCGTATAAATTGTGCTAACCTTTGTTTTGCAGCTTTTATTTTATCTTTATTTTCACTCTATTTGTATTTTAATAGAATTAATCGTGTATTTTTAGGCGGTTGTAATTATTTTTCGATCTTCGTGTATTCTAGGCGATTGTAAAAGTGAGGCAAGAGTTTTTATTTTTCTATTCGATTTGGTGGTAAGTCAATTAATATTTATTACTTTTCTTTATTTTTGTATCACGTATTTGTATGCGCGTTGTATGCCTTTTATATTCAATAAAATTGACTTTAGAATTTTAAAATACCATTTCGAGAACATTGGCATTATTTACTTTAATTAGACACAAAATAAGGTACTTGTCCGGACCCAAATCTCTGGATAGTGTAGCAGCCGTCCATCCGGTTCAGCTACATTATAAATTTCTCGTTTGAGCTGAGCCGGGTGGCGACTCTACAATATTCATCGAGACTTAGGTCTCGGTTCTTTTAAGAATTAATTCCATTTATTTTCCAAAATCGATATTCCATTTATAAAAACCCCACGCGAGGGAGGGGCCCGCCCTAGATCGTGGCGCCCCTTCCAAAAGGGAGTCTCGCGTTCCGTTGAAAACGCGTCATCCGCTCATAATAAGTAAGAGTATGAATAGCATATACCTTGAGGACAACTTGAGTGTCATATGGAGTGATGACTGCAACATCAACAAGACTGGGCACAACTACTACAACATAATAAACATTGAATTAAAAAATTGGAAATTTGGGGATTAAGGAGAAGACTGAAAAACAAGAAATTACTTTTATCCTCTTTCTTTTTCTTATCAGCCTTGGCTTTATTGTTCTTGTTTCTCCCATACCTTGGGGCCATTTGTTTGTTTTTCTCAAACAAAGGAACAACAGAAAAGCAAAAAGGCTATCAAATTATTATAGAGAGGCTAATCAAAATCAAATATCAACTTTAAGCGAAGTGTGCGAGGAGAGCAGTGAAGTGAGTGAAATATTGGGAATTAAGGTAAAATTACAATAAAAACCCAAATATTTTATCTTTAATTCATTTACCCTATATATATATTAAAAAAAAATTTCCAACGGTCAGTTAACCAAGTCCACATGGACTTTCAGTGTAAAAATCGAAACTGAAACCGAAACTGTGAAAATTTAAAAATAAAAACCGTACACTATCCATCGGTTTCGGCTAACCACATTTTCTGTCCGGTTTTGGTTTAGTTTCACAGTTTTTTGATTTTTCGGTTTTTTTTGTGCACTCCTATATGATTGTGTGTGCTTAGAAGTACGGCCTCAACTTGTTGGCTGCTGATAGTAAGGCTAATGCTAGCTTGTCAATACTTGGATATCTTATCTCCGCCCCTTTGAGTACTTTGTTCGTATAGTATACTGGGAACTGCTGTCCCTTTTCCTCCCTTACAAGGACTGACCCTATAGCTTGGTCGGTAGCGGCCAAATATAGGTATAGTTTCTCCCTATCCACCGGTCTACTTAGCAACGGGGGAGAGATTAGAAATTGCTTGATCTAGTCAAACGCTTCAAGGCATTCTCTATCCCATTTAAAAGATTGGCCTTTCTTCAGCGCCTTGTAAAAAGGTATACATCTCTTTACGGAAAAAGAAATGAATCTTCCTAAGGCCGTGATCCGGCCATTCAGCTTCTGGACCTCATTTATCATTCTGGGGGGAGTCATCTCCAACACGGCCTTTATCTTCTCTGGATTCACCTCTATTCCTCTCTACGAGATCATGAAACCCATGAATTTTCTCCCTCTCACCCCGAATACACATTTCTCAGGGTTGAGTTTGAGTCTGTATTTTTAGAGGATGGGGAATGCTTCCCTTAGATCCTCGGGGTGCTCAACAACGGTCCAGATTTTAACAATCATGTTGTCCATGTATACCTCGAGTGTTTTTCCGATCAGCTCCTTGACCATGTGTGAGCGGATGACGCTTTTAGGCGCACGACTCTCTCTCGGAAGGGAGCCTTGATATCGTGCAACCCTCCCTCGCGTGGGGTTTTTGGAATGGGAATTCAATTTTGGAAAATCAAATCGTTTCATAAAAGAACCGAGACCTAAGTCTCGATAGAGAGTGTAGGAGTCGGCACCCGGCTCAGCTCAACCGGAAAATTATAATGTAGCTGAACCCGACGAAAGGCCGCTACACTATCCAGAGATCTAGGTCCGGACAAGTCCCTTATTTCGTGTCTAATCAAAATAAAATTGGCCAATGTTCTTTGATGGTATTTTATAATTCTAACATTCATTTTTATTAAATTAAAACACATAGCGTACACACAGATAAAAATAAAGCAGTAAATAAATAAGTTATTACAACCCAATCGAATAAAAATAAAAAAAAAACTCTCGACCTCACGTTACAAACGCCTAAAATACATGGAAATCTAAAAATTTACAACCGCCTAAAATACACGAATTAAACTATTAATTACATCAAAAATAAAAATAAAAATTAACTAAAGGTTGCAAAACAAACGGTTAGCACAATTTACGACACACCACAAATAGGACTTAAATAAGACAAAATTAGGACATTAGAGTTTGGGGGCATGCATTTAGAGGGGTAACTGGGTCAGCTAGGCTAGCCGGCCCGATTAGATCTGGAAAACAGTTTTGAAACGTTTCTGTATTTTTTTGTTTTGTGAAAAAATTATTTTGAAAACATTTTATTTTCCGATTTACTTTAATTTAACATGTGAGGTGGCTCGGTTTTTGGGAGATTTGGGTCTCCGTCGTTGTATTGTTCTAAATGCAATAACATTCAAAATTAAATCTAAGGTCGTGAATACACACAACAAAATTCATTTTTGATAATTTTCTGATTTTTATGAGTTTTTATGATTTTGGGAATTTTTGTGGAATTTTTTGGAAATTTTGCCATTGGACGAAAATTACAGTCGTGCGGTTGCAATTACAGCCGTAAGACTGTAGTTACAGTCGTGTGACTGTAATCCTTCGATTTGCAGAAAAAACACCAAAATTATCAAATGAGAAGAGGGGGAAATTTAAGAACAGTCGTACGACTGTTGTTTGAATGGTACGACTGTAATTACAATCGTACCACTGTTCTTTACTACAAGAACAGTCGCACGGCTGTTCTTATTTTCCAGCAACAATAAGTCAAAAATGTGAGTTTTATGCATGAAATCACACCAAACACCCAGAAAAAGCAGCAAAATGAAAGTTTTGGGTGTAATTACCTTTGTGGCGCTGATCCACCGTAGGTTTGACCACTGGAAACACCTCAATCGATTCCAAATTGCTTCTTTTTTCCTTGTATGCAAATGTTTCAAAAGTTGTCCAAAATTCTCCAAAATGTCACGTATTTTGGTGGATTTGAGTTCTGGAATTGATTTGATTTGGTGTGTCAAGTTATTATCCTATGATTTCTATCAAGTTTTAGACTTATAACACTAGAATTAAAAGAAAAAGAGGAGAAAAAGATGATGTTTTGTTGGGTTCCCTTTTTCTTCCTTTTCTCTACCAATTTCTCTCTCAAATCTGCCAAATTCTAAGAGTCCAAAAAAAGTCCTTCACTTTCTCTTACTTCTTTACTCTGGTCTTTCTTGCTGGAAAAAACAAGCATTAATTGCTCTCAAATCAACCCCTTTTTTTATATTTCTTAGGTCTGGGCTGCTGTATCTGCTCCGCATTTACAGTCGTATGACTGTAATTTTTCAATTATAGTCGCATGACTGTATTACAGTCGTGTGACGCATTTTTCTTAAGTCTGGAAAATTCCGGCACTTACACCATGCTATTCACCAACCTTTGGTAAGTTGCCCTTGCATTTTTTAACTCGAAGGGCATCACCTGATAGCAGTAAGTTCCTTTGTGAGTGATAAAGGATTTTTTTTCCTGGTCAACCGGGTCCATTGGAATTTGATGATACCCAGAAGTTGCATCGAGGTAAGAGTACACTGCGTATCCTACCGTGGACTCCACTAGTTGGTTTATATATGGCAACAGGTGACTGTCTTTACCGCATGTTTTGTTGAGATCAGTGAAATCTACGCACATGCACCACTTCCCATTTGCCTTTTTGACCATCACCACATTCGCCAACCATTTCGGGTAATGAACTTCCCTCATGTGTCATGCATCCATCAGTTTTTTAATTTCCTCCTCCATTGCCTTTTGCCACTCTGGTATGTATTTCCGCCTCTTCTGGATTATTGGTGTCATTTCCTAGTCCACATTGAGGGAGTTCTTTATAATTTCCGGTGGTACCCCTTCAATGTCACTGGTCTTCCAGGTGAACGTGCTCTACTCGTCTTTTTATTGCTAGTATTATTCATTCTTTAAAGTGGTAATTGAGCTCCTTGGAAATCTGAATATCCCTTCCTGATGGTATTGTTAGTGTTTCGAGTTCATCTACTGGTTCTGCCTTTCATTCTTCCTCTTCTGGGTCGGTTCTTTCTAGTTGTAAAGATGCCAAGTATGTCTTCGGAGCTACCTGCTGGCTTCCTCTTACTATTGCCTATCCTGCCGGGGCCGGTATCTGTAGTCTCAGGTACCTGATGGACAATATGGCTTCTGACTCAGAGAGGAATGGTCTTCCTAATATGGCATTGTATGCCAATGGAGACTCTATGATTGTGAAGTCTACCTTGGTTCTCCAAACATGCTCCTCATCTCCGATCTTAAGGTCCAACGTCACTTGTCCCCTAACTGGAACCATGTGTCCACTGAGACCGACTAGTGGTGCATGGACTGGTTGGATCCGGCTAGTAGCGATCTTCAGTTTTTCTACTGCATGTTTGATGATGATGTTAGTCGAGCTTCCTGTGTCTACCAGGATACATTTAACTATGTACCCCTGTGAGCGGACGACCCGAAATGAAACGTTTAGGAAAATCAATGCGAACCAGGGGTTTTTAGAAAACTGAAGAAAATTGGTTTGTTTTGGGTGTGAGATTTTTGGAAAACGGATTTTGGTTATCTTATTTTAGGGAAAACCATTCATTTGTTTTGGAAATGCTTTTTTGTAGAAAACGTTTTTACGTTTTATAACTTAAAGACCTCGAAACCTCAATTTCGAGATTAGTGACAAAGTCGCCATCCCCATAAGCTCATCCGGGAAATTCCGGTACAGCTCCCTATCGAATGCAGACTGCTGTACCTAATCCAGAGATTCAGGGTTCGGGCAACTTACCTACTTAACCTCAAGCTTGTATTCGTTTATTTTTTATAAAGTTATATTTATTCAATTTATTATCTTTCTCTAACCCAACTTATTTAATTTATTAATCCGATGCTAAGGCAAAAATGCATAAAAGAAATTGCAGGAAATTAAACCATTCACACAAATATACAAAAGAATAATAGAGGCCACTTATACAACCGAATTGAATAAAGAATAAAATCTCTCCTCCTCACTTTACAAACACCTAAGCACACGAGGATCTAAAAATACAACCGCCTAAATACACGAATTAATCTATTTAAATACAACAAAAATAAAAATAAATGCTGCAAAACAAATTTGTTAGCACAATTTATATTATAAACACAAATAGGACTTAAAACAAGACAGAATGGGGATTTTAGGATTAGGAGCATGCATTTAGGGGGTAACCGGGTCGGACCGGTTAGACCTGGAAAACGGTTTTGAAACTCCCTGTAGATTTTTGTGCTGAAAAATCAATTTTTATAAACCATTTGGCTCGGTTTCATGCAAATTGTTGTTTTTGTGAGTCGGTTATCCCGAAACTCGGGGTTTCGTTCGTGTGGGTTCCTAAACACACATTTCATCGAGGGTCCAAAATACAGTAAACATACCAAAAACATTTGTAAAAATATTGTTTTAGTTATTTTCAATATTTTCCGGGAATTTTATGAGATTCGGGGGTCTGCTAATGCTGAACTATGGATCCGATTCGGATAAAACTACCCTGAAACTCAGAAAATAAAACCTCGAAAAATACAAAAAAAAAAACACTAATATCCGTACGTATAGAAATATAAAAACCAAAATTTTATGGCATACGGATGGATTTGGCCCGAAAATGATCGCAACAGAATGCACAAAATGGAAAACGGACTGTTTTCGGCCGATCGGGACAAACCGGGAGTCTGTCCGGCTCTGTTCTCCATGGTTAGAGCTAGTCAGCTCTGTTCATAAAGAACAGAGCTGTACAGCTCTATTCGGGTAATCCGATTCCGAAATTCGCAGAAACAAAGAAAACGCACAGAAAAGACAATGCAAACAGGTTTAAGGCCTCTCAGAGTTTACTTTGATGTTGTTCTGATGCTTTGAATGTCAAGAAACCGATTGGAAACTTAGGATTTGCCCTTAAAGTCCAACCGGCCGAAAACCAAACAATTCTAAAACTAACCCGAAATGATCCGAATCAATGAGCAAAGGTTATGTGACTTGTTGCTAATGTCTTGAGATTGATTTCTAGGGTTTAAACTTTGTGTTTTTGGATTCTCTCTGGCTCTCTATCTCTCTGCCTCTTTCTTTCACTCTGTCTCTCCTTTTTTTTTTGCTGTTTTTTTTCTTTTTCTTTCTCTGCTTCTATCAAATCAGCCCCATCCCTCTGATTTTACCCATACCTCTCCCTGGCGAGACAAGTTGCTTTGTTTTACAAGGCAACTTGTCTTGCCCACTAGAGTCGGCCAGTTCTAGTTTGAAAACTAGAGCCGGGGAAAAATTTCGAAAGTCCGACGCGCACCCTAAACCCTGGAAATCACTCAGGAAACCTTTTCGGGGATTTCGGATCTCGGATAGCTCGATTTTCAGGACGTTTGAGGGACTCCAGGTAACATTCCATCGTTTTGAAGTCCAATTTAAGTCTGTTCAGTCCACAGGTAACGTAAGAATTCTCATCATACAGGTCAAAAAAACCCGTGCTCACAACCCCTCTATTTCTGCTTCCATAACAAGGGCATCTGAAAGCCCTAGCTGTACCTGGCTTCCTGTTGAGAAAGGCGGGTTGAGCTCACTTTTTTCTGTTTCTCTAGCTCTCATTGTCTTTTTGCTCGGTGGATCTCTTATGGAAATAACAATCACTACTCCTTTCGTCTTTTTGGCCGGTTTGCTCTCCTCTGGGTTTAGCCCTTTTGATTCATCCTTGGAGTTTGCTTTTTTATCCACTAATTTTTGGAGTCTGCCCCTCTTGATCAGCTCCTCGATGTCTTCAGCTAAATGCCTGAATTCGTCTGTATCATGGCAGTTCACCCTGTGGTACTTACAGTAGGCATTCTTATCTTCCTACATTATCTGTCCTCTCCTTACCTTGGGGTAGGACAAGCCCTTCCTATCAGAGCTTTTTTCAACTACCACTAGTACCGCTAAGTGGCCGGTTCAGAGGTGTAAATCCTCTGAAATATTTGGATTCCCTTCTGTCTCTCTTTGATCTCCTCTTTTCGTTTTTCCTTTCCTATTCCTTGCTGCTTTTGATCGGAGCTCCTACTTTATGTAGTTCAATAAAGGTTTTGGCCATGAAGATCATTTGAGTGATGTTCTAGGGTTTCTGCAGGACTAGGTCGGCTTGTAATTGCTCGTTGGTCGTGTTGGCTATTAGTGTCTCCAGGGTTATATGGAAGTCCAGCTTCTAGATCTCTACCGTGGCCAGGTTGAGCCAGTCCATGAAAACCCTGAGGGATTCCCCTTGTCTCTGCTTTACATCTTGGAGGGTCCTGCTGTCTGTTCCTGTGGGTACGAACCCATAGAATTATGTGCAGAATTGTTCTCTTAACTGTTCCCAACTGTTGATTGACGCTGGCTCCAATGTTTCAAACCAGTAAGAAGCCGGACGAACTAGTGTCGACGGGAAGAGTCTGCACATCAGTTCTTCATTTGCTCCTGCTATCTCCATCCGATTCTTGTAGTTTCTTGAATGGACGTAGGGATCTGTCTTCCCATTGTAGTTCTCAAAATTGAGTTGTTTGAACTTGGGGTCACATGGCATCTTTAGGATTCGGTTGGTGAAACACGATCCTCCGCTCTCTACCAACGGCTCCTAAATAGGGACTGAGAATCAGGAGAAATAGTGTTTAAATAGTGCCAACATCTTCGGGTCGTCTGCTCCCTCTGGTACCGATGGTGCTGTAGGTGTTAGCGGCGGTCCTAGCATGTATTCGTGGGTAAGATGTAGGGGTGTCTGAATCAAGGTCTGGTAATTTAAGCCTAGCCTGTGGGGTTGAGGGTGGAGCCGCGGGTTGGGTAGTGTCACTATCATCGGAGGTTACTGGTACGCATCCTGGGGTTCCCCGTATCTTGCAAAGATAGGGCTTGGCTAATTTATCTGCCTTATGTCTCTTGGGAAGGTGTGGCTAGGTGGAGTGGCTATATACTGCGTCGTTCGATCTCTTTCTATTTGGGGGAGTGGGAAGAGATTCCTGGCTGCTCTTGTCCCCAGGCCTCCTATCATGTCTGTGATTAGGGGGGTTGTGCTGCTACTGATGGTTGTACCTACCATACTAAAATTCTGGATCTGAAGAACTGCTTGCTGATAAGTGCATTTTATGCACGTAATCTGTCTTTGTTTATAGGCTTTAATTGATATATTTTTAGTTAACTTAGGCGGATTTACTTCATTTTGTGTAATTACTCGTGCTAGGGACTCTGAAGTTGGAAATGAGCTTAAAGAGCTGATTTTGGAAGCTTGGAGTGCATGAAGGATGGAGCTTAAAGTCATAACCTATAGGCATGGCTTATGGAGTGCTGTTGGTGCTGAAATTGAGCTTAGGAAGCTGTTTTGCATAAGCCAAGATCATGGCTTAAGGGGACCTGCGAAATTTGAAGAATTTTTATGGGATTAGAAGACTTCCAATTTAGTTTTAGCTTATTTTATTTCAGCCTTTTTGTGATAGGCTTTTGGGGATATTTTTATTTTTAATAACTCTAATTAGATTTTCCTACAAAAATCTTAATTAGAGTTATTTCTTTTTTAGAACTCTTTGCTTAGTTGATTAGGTTTAAAAAGAGTTAGGTCAATTATTTTTTTCTCTCTTCTTCTTTTTGAAAGAAATTACAGCAGCCTCTCTTTTCTCTCTTCTCAACATGTTCTTCCCCCATGAAGAACGAATACCCTAATTTATAGCTAGAAGGAAATTCAGTCTTGTAACGTCAACTGTGAGATCAATTGTTCTTATTTTCTTCTTTAATTCAAGTAATTGATTTCATTATATTCTTATTACTTTTGCCTGATTTAATTGAATCTTTGATTTAATTATTTACCTATGATTGATTTGCTAGTTAGGTAATTAAATACGTAATCGTTTAATTCACTTAACCTAGTTAGCAAATAACACGATTAATTATGGACAAGTTTTTAATTTGTGTTATGGATGAAATTGATATGCTTTAAATAATCTCGCTTGTGTGATTATTGAGTAGAATTAGTGTCTCTTTCGTGTGTTAATGCATTTGATTGAATTAAATTCCGAAGCTTGTTTGGAACTGTTCAATTAAATAGGGATAATTAATGAGCTTCTCTTAGTTATCTATTCCGTAAGAAGAGACTAGGTGATTCATGCTTTATGATAACTATAGCTAATTTATTTGAATGCATTGAAGTTATCTTTTGTGTTTGATCGATGATCGATTGATTTGACTCAAGACTTGAATTCGCCTTCTAGCTGGATTCGCCTCATATGGATTTTTACCAAATTATTTCGTTTCTGTTATTTTTAGATTTTAATTGCAGTTCTTAAACAATCCCCTTTATTTTTCTTGTTCAAAACTTTAGAAGACATAATCCGGCCAATCCCTGTGGATTCGACCCTGCTCCCTTTTTACTACAAAATTCAGTTTCTGAGAGTAGGAAATTATTCTTGGTGTGCTCGACATGCATCACCTGCCTGAGGTCTCTAGCATCAGCGGGGCTGAGGCTGCTCGCAATGTGGTTGATTACTGCTGCCTGGGAGGACACAAATGAATTTAGTGTCGCCAAGGATGGGCTTATCATGGTTGAGAGAGAGTTATCTCTGATGATTTTTGAAGTTGTCATAATAGTGGAACTTAAAGTCATAGTCGATCGTCCATGCTCACCGCACCAAATAATGGATTCTGTAGAAATCTTTCAGGAGATCCGGGCTTGAGTTGTGCTAGGCCGGATCTAGTGATGTTCCTACGAAACAGAAGGATTGAGACATCGGTAACCTCTAGGATATGCTTCGATGCCTAAGTCAGTCTAGGTAGTTTAAGCTTAGTGTATTAGCTTGAGTAGAATGAATTAGATCTTACCTCTACGCTCACTCCTTTTATAGGGCTAATAGTAGAGTTTGGCTTGGAGTAGGAATACTCTCAAGCCCTTGTTTTAGTCAAATTAGAAGACTTTCTTTCTAGTCTCCCTCTGGGATATAAAGTTCTTCATAATACAGCAAGTAGACTTTTACAAGAACTCTATCACCCACGTTCTAGAATCTTTTCGCCAGGTGAAGACAATCCGACCCGGATCTCTGTTTTCTTTCTATGAAACCTGGTGAGAGACTCGGTATTTAAGAAAACCGGATGATAGACCCGGCATCCAAATGCCCAGATGTCATCATCTTGTAAAGAAATTTTCATAGTTTAGCGGAAAAGTTAGAAAAATGAATGATATATTATAGAAGAAATTATTACCGTAAATAAAAACAAAAATTATGAAAAGAATTAATTATTGAAAAACTTTAAATTTATGATATAATATTATTTTTTAATTTATAAATAATTGAAAAAATGAGATAGTGCCACGTGTCTTAATTAGGGCTGGGCACGGTTTGGTTCAATCTGGGGATTTAGAGATCTCCAGAATTGGATTGGAGGAATAAATCTCCAGAATTGGATAAAAAATTCGGTCTAATCTAGTTCGGGTATTCGGAGATTCGGTTCCAGTTCTATCCGGTTATGGAGTCCAAAGATTCAGTCCGGTCCAATCCAAATATATAAATAAATATTAAAAATAAAAAAATACATATATTTTCTTATATAATTTTACTAAAAAAAATAGAAATTCTAATCATAGTTTTCAAAATATTATAAATTAAGTTGGTTTAGTGATTAGAAATATTAGAAATGATTTTTTTCATATATATTATCAAATTATAAAATTAAATAAACTCTTTGTATATGAAATATGAATTTAATACCAATAAATTATAGGTTATATTAGTGCGGTCCTTGGTCCAGTCTAATTTAGTCCGGTCTTCAGTTCGGTCCTAGATAAATTACAGTCCGGTCTTCGTTTCGGTCCTTTTTTTTAAAAAAAGTTAACATTTCGGTCCAATTCTGGATCTTTTTCCTCGGATATTCGATCCGGTCCAGTATATCCCATTCTCATGCCTAGTCCTAGTCTCTATTGCCTATTGTTTTATAATGTATATAGATATAGATTATCGACTTTAACAGAAACACAAAGAGTAATGTAATAGGCACAATTATTTATTGGTCTTAGTATTAACTTTTTTGTATTTTTCATTAAAAAAAAATATAATTGCTACATGTTGTTTCTTGTCTAACTTGTCGTACTGTCAAAGTTCATCTAAAAATAGTAAAATAGTATCAGTCACTTGTAAAACTGAATCAATTAAAATTTAGAATAGCACAATTGTTTTCGATCTTATTTTATAAAAAACCATTAACTTTCTTATTTTATTTCTTTCATATTTTTCACCATAATCCTAATTTCTATAATATTAAGAAATTAATTTGTAAATTTTTCTATATTGTATCACTTTAATTTATTAGTGTAAAAGTTATTTTATCAACAAATGAATAAAAAATGTTTCAAAAATTATAAAATTAGAAGGTATATATAACCATACAAAGTTGTAGATGTGTTTATCCAACTATAGTTTAGCGGTAAAGGAATTTCTCCATGACCTGAAGATTAAGGCTTCAAGTGTCGATGAGACCATATATTACACCTTTAATAAGAAGGCCAAAATTTATATATATATATATATATATATATATATATATATATATATATATAAATTGTAGATGTTGAACAAATTGTTTTTAATTGTTTTATTCCTAATAAAACCTTATGGATAAAACCACTTATCAATATTCATAATATTGTTTAAATAATGAACAACAAGACAATAGAATCTGAGGAAGGAAAAATAGAGTAATTTTTTTTTTTTTAATTTTTAGAATCAACATACACGTGTAGAAAATGTCAGTGTATTTATGGTACAAAAATTTCATCAATAATGTCTTGATTTAAAGTTGAAAATTAAAAAAAGTAACCAAGAATAATTTTGTAGATGATAATATACAAAACAAATAGATAGACTAAAGAGTTGCGAACTTAAAAATACGTAAGTGAACGAATAAGCGTAAAATGTTAAAGCAGGGGGAGTACCCATAATAAATTGTTTGTTTAGGCAAGTAATTAAGTTGGATTAGTTGAAAATTAAAACGTGGAGTGGACTATTGTTAAAAGAGAAGAAAGAAAAAAGAGAGGTAGAAAAAGAAGGAATGTTCGAGTTATGGGCGGCAGGTCATAGGTGTTAGGTATCCATTTCCCATGTATTTGCGCATGTCTTGCACTTGGGTCTTCATTAACTTCTGATTCCTACCACTTTTGTTTTTCAATTTTTCACCTACTTTCTCAATCCACGTCTTTAATTCGCTCATTTACTCTTGTACTTGCTTGAACTTTCATCATTTCCTATCATTTCCTGAAACTTTTTCATGTTTATTTCGTTACATATTTCAACTTTCTTATTCTGCACTCAATAAATTCTTAAATCATTAAATTATACATTATTCTATCCATAGTTTTTTCAATATGTAGAGATAACTGTATTCTCACCTTGCATTTAAGAATTTATTACAAAATAAACAAATTAAGGGATCTGTACATTGAGACATTCTGAAAATCCAAAAATTTAACGAGACTAAATAAACAAGTTCAGGGACCTTTTTATATATTAGCCCTTCTCAATCTCACACACATATATATTGTGTTAAAATAGTAAAAAAGAAACATATATAAGTATAATCAATTTTAGACTTAAAGGAAAGAAATTTACAAATAAACCCCAACCATTGGTGCATCTTTCGATTTAACTATGGATACATTTTTAATATGACCAATCCCAACCCTTTTTTTTTTTTTTTGAAAAATGATCAATCCCAACCTTAATGTCTAGTTTACAAAATGACTTTATATATGTTGATAGTTAAAATGGATAAGAAAATTTGTAACTTCACAAATGATTCATATGGCTATTTTAGACTTTCGCAAAAAAATACAAGATTATTATACAACATGTCACATTGAATTATGTTTCAGGCACAAGGAGACGCACTGTCATAATATTTTGGCTTTTTGGAAATTAAAAAAATAAAAGGAAATATTTTTTGAATAAGATTTTTATATTTCAACTTTTATAGAATATAGTTAATATTTTACAAATCAATTTTGTTTTAGTGTGATTGTCTTTAAAAAAAAATCTCTTTATCTTTCCCAAAAAGAATAATATAAGCCTCGACGTGGTAGCAATCAAATACTAGGGTATGTGATTATTTTTGGATATCAGCCCAGTAGCCCACCCAATAAAAGTGAAAATTGATAGAGCAATGACAGGCTAATTGATTCCACCCAAAAACGCATGCCCCTCACCGCCACAGGCCACCACCACCACCTCTGTCCATGGAGGCAAGGAGGAGATTATATCTGCTAGCCTAGCCACCGGCGATTAACTCTCGTCCCTAACAAAAAATCGTCTCTGCAACCACTCTCTTTCTCTCTTGCTCTTTCTGTGCTCTTCATTCTCCCAGGTTCGTCTTTTCTGTCTCGATGCACCATTTTAGTGCTCTCGATAACCCTAACATTTCTTTGTTTTCCTTTTTCAATTTTTTTTCTCTCATTCAGATAAATATCTTGCGAAATTGGAAGTGTTTTCTCTTCTTACAGCTTGTTTGTCAGCTTTCGATATTAAACCTAATAGTATTCTCAGAGGTTTTTAAGCTTCTTCGAACATTTTCCTTCTTCTCCTTACGCATTACGTTTTCTTTGTGATTAATGGTTGACTGAGGCAAGTTTTTTCTTGTTCCTTTTCTTTTTCGTGCTTGCTCTTTTTCTTTCCCCTGACATTTTCTTGAGATCGTGGGAAGTCATCTCCTCTGAATGCTTCACTTTAGTACTTGCACTGTATTCCATCATAACTTGGCTGGTTATGGTTCTCAATATCCTTAAATAATAATGATGCATAGTGTGAAAATCAAAGGGTTGTCAGAGTGACCTAGAAATTTTGGCTTTCTTCTTGAAGTATTTTCTGCCTGTGGATTTGCTTTCTTTGTGCTTATCGTATAGATTATAGTAAATCTGCATAGTAGTAAGTTTGTTCTAGCTCTGGGCTAATTATATACTTAATGCATTTTGTTTTCAGACGATTATAGGAATTTTTGTTTTAATCTGTAGGGCCAACGACTAGCCACTTCCTTATTAGTTCTTGGGAGATAATGGATGGTAATAGGCGGAAATTTTTTAAAAGACATCAAACAACTCAATTCAAACGGAAAGGAGTTGACAGGAAAGGAAAATGGAAACATTCTAGCCGTGAAGAACCTTCCGGGAATTCACTTCCTGTTGATACTGTCTATCGCATACTTTGTCCTTCAAGAAAGATTGGCGGTGTTATTGGAAAGGGTGGTGGAATAATTAAGGGACTCAGGGAAGAGACCCGAGCCAAAATAACTGTTGCTGATTCATTTCCTGGTTCAGATGAAAGAGTAATTATCATTTATAGCTCTCCTGAAAAAATTTCTAGGAATCAGAATACGGATGGGGGTTTAACCATGGAGAATGAAAAGGGGTCTATGGAGCCTCATTGTGCTGCTCAGGATGCTCTTCTTAAAGTCCATGACCGGATTGTTGAGGAAGATCTTTTTGGTGGGGCGGCACCTCATGATGATAATGAAAACAATGTTATTACAGCACGGCTTCTAGTTCCAAATAACATGGTGGGATGCCTTTTGGGCAAACGAGGAGATGTCATCCAGAGATTGCGAAGTGAGACAGGTGCTAATATTCGAGTTCTTCCTGCAGATCATCTTCCCACTTGTGCCATGAACACTGATGAATTGGTTCAGGTAATATTTATAGCCTGTTTACTTCTTTGGTTTTATATGAAGTAATCAAATAGAATACAGGCACAGATGATCTTAACTTCCGTGTCACGATATTGGTTTTGTTTTGTAAAGCTTCATCTTAATGAGTTGTATGTAGAAGTGGAAGTTGGCAATTTGTTAAATTGATTCTTCTTTTATCAATATGCAGTGGTGATTTGTTTTTTAATGTTAATATTGATATTGATTTTCTATTTTTTTTTTGCATTTGCTATATTTCTTGGTCATGAATAGCTTATTAAATGTTACATTATTCCACCCTGCTTCATGTGCCCCAAAGCTTTTTTTTCACGATACTGTAAGATCCAGAATCAGGCCTGATGGTTCAATAAAAAACCCACCTTAAATTGTGTGAGCGGTCCTATTAATTTGTGAAACATTCAAACACCAACACAGTTCTACAGTGATAATTCTAAGGTGAGGAGAACGTGGCAGCTTGGTGAACTGCCATCTAGCTCCAATTGATTACTATCTTGAGAATCGAATTTCTGCTCTTTAAGCACCTTGACTGCGTTGCGAGATACATTATTTTTTGTAAATTGTCTTTTCAAAACCTCTTTTGCTGTTTAAGAAGTCCAAATATAACTGTATCAAAATAAATGATATCAAATGTATCAAAGCCATTTTGTTATTCAAGTGTGAATGTCATCTTGTTGATTACTTCTGTTATAACAATGAATTTGGCATCCAATCCCTTGTCAAAAGAAAATCAAATTGCAATTATGGCTCCTGAATTCATATCAGAAGTCACTAATTATGGCATACTTAGTAATAGACATAGGATATACAAATAATTAAGTTCTGGTTCATGTCCAATTTAAGTTTAAGTTTATTCTTGGACTCTTGATTCTCAACAAGGGCCTGCTTTTTAGTGCATAGGTTTCCAGGAAGAACTTATTTAACTTTGTATATAATCAAAGAAGATTTTTCATTGAAAATTTGTCAAAAGTTGCACATGTAAACATTGATGTATGTGTCTTCATATGGGGTATATTGTAAAAGCTATCTTGTGCAGTAAGCATAAAACTCGAGAAGTTATCTTGTTTTGCTGTCTAGGCTATCATTTGGAAATGTTGGCTAGCTCGTTTTCACTTTTATGTTCTGATGAAATGGTAAAATGGCATTGCATATGTATCTAAAAGTGATTGTTTGTGTTTGAATTGATATGACTGTTGCCTAATGAATTTCATAACGACCTGGTCTTAAGGATGCAAGTGGCGCTAACCTGAACAAGGGAGAGCCTTTAATGGATGGTGAGAGGGGGTACATATGAATTGCATCTCATGTTGAAAATGGAGAGTTACTGAGTTGAGTTATATAAATAATGTATGTATCAAATACATGTAGCTGTGTTCCAAAAATGTAAGACCTAATGTATAGTAGACTAGGGAGAAATATGAACATATTCATTGTGCTGGGCTAGGATGTTAAATTGGTAATAGTCCTACCTTTTCATGTATGCTGTTGGTTTGTGGATGGGCTAAGCAGCAGTTGGTGGGCTTGTGGTGGGAGCCTTAAGATAGTGATGACTTCAGGAATGAAACTAATCCTAAATTGAAAATAGAGAGCGGGTTAATGAGTTATATAAGTAAGGTGTGCTTTCAAACATGTTTTAAACTTGTGAGGTTAAGGTTTGGGTCATGGTTCAACATAGATAATATCTACTGGGTGTAACGAATATTACAATATATAACGACCCGCCCCTAAGCGGTGGCATCAGGGCAAGTTGCCTAAGCAAGGAGCAGTATTTAAGGAATGGCAGTGGGGTAGATGAATTGAAACTATGAGTTATTTGCTACACAAGTAAGGTATGCTTTTAAATACACATGGAAGCCTTTTAATTTGTGAGACCAAAGGTATGGGACTTGGGTCAAAAGAAGCAATATCTAAATTAAAGTGGTGCCGACTCTATTGAGTGGATGTATGATTGTCGTTTGGCTTTCTCAATAGCTTTGGCATTGAAATCTTTTTCTTTATTACTTAAATGGATTTCTTACTGGAGTCCGACTTTGTTAAGACAGGTTTAGGTGCTGTTTACATTGGTTTTCACGAGCAGCTCAAATTTATGCTTGCCTCATTAATCATCAAGGATGTGACAAATGGTTTCAGAAATTGTTATATATCATCTGTGTAATGTGTGGTTGGGAGGTAGTTTCGGGACTTGATTTCTAGAAGTATTTGTGCAAATGTGTATATTTGCATGCAGAGGATCCTAGCATGCTGTGATCAAGATGGAAATGCAAAGGATGGGCTTGTTATTTGGAAGAGGTGGGATGAGTAATCTAGGCTCACTATATTGGTATGTAGAGTGCAAGAACAATGACTTCAGTGCTAGGAAAATAGGAAAGTCTATTGTGGTCTCTCTCTTTGTCTTGCAATATCTTTTGTCTCTCCTTTGTTTTGATGTTCTTTTCGTGCCTTTGTATAAAAGGATTGGATTTTCTCAATTTTCTGGTTAGATTTAGGATGAGTTATCGATGCTTTCATGTCCTTTATCGCTCTCCCTTCACTGACCGACATCAGTTGTATAATGAGCTCTGAAGTCCTAATTGGAAGAGCAAATTATTGAGAAGTTGCAGTGATGCATCATGGGCCTGTAGCTGGTCTCAAGTTGATTGTAGATTCTCATAAAGTTGGAACTGCTTGATGCTCTCCTAATCGAAAACCTTAAAAGAGCTTAATCAATTTGTATTTTACGATTAAATAATTTATATTCCTTGTTTGGCTTGCTTTGTGCCTTACTGATGTTATAATTGTGATTTTGATAATTGTTTATGCACAATTGATCAGTTCTGAACATATTTATTTACATGCATCCTTTTCAGTGTATGATTTGCAACAATTACATTTATGAAGGTCAATTTCATTGGTGTATTCATTGACTTCTGTTTCTTTACTGTTTTGAACAAATATCGTGTTTTTATGTGATGCATATTATGTTAGATGTGGATGCTTTCTATTCTTTCATTAGTCAAAACCTCGAAAAAAATGTACGCTTTAGCAATTCCCTACTAAAAGTATAATTTTGGAAGGTCTTGTTCAGATATCTGCAAAACCTGATGTGGCAAAGAGGGCTCTTTACGAGGTTTCCACCTTATTGCATCAAAATCCACGTAAAGACAAGTCTCCAAGTGTGTCTATGCCTTATGGTGGCCCAAGTTTTCATACACCTGGGGGTCCAATGGCAAATATGCTTCCACCGGGAAATCAAATGTTTAAAAATCGGAACTCTTCTTCCCACAATACACCTCCCATGCCATTGATGGGGGGATATAACAATCAGGCTCCAGGTTTTAGGCCAGGTGGCTTTTCCAGTGGTCCATCAGGACATGGTGTGGAGCCTTCAGCTGAGTTTTCTATGAAAATTTTATGCTCCGCTGGGAAAATTGGCGGTGTAATTGGCAAGGGAGGTTCTAACGTAAAACTGGTTCAGCAGGAAACAGGAGCTAGTATCCATGTTGAGGATGCTTCAGCAGAGTCAGATGAACGTGTTATTCGTGTATCTGCTTTTGAGGTTTGTAAAATACATGTTTTTGTTAATCGATTGATGGTTCCAAATATTGTTGTGCTGGTACTTTACTAATTCAAATTATTGTGCTGATATCCTCTTAGGCTCTCTGGAATCCGAGATCACAGGCAATAGATGCAATTCTTCTGCTCCAGAATAAAACAAGTGAAGTCTCTGAGAAAGGTACTACTACTACCAGACTTCTTGTTTCATCAAGTAAGGTTGGATGTATCCTTGGACAAGGAGGTCAAGTTATTAATGAAATGAGAAGGAGAACCCAAGCAGACATTCGTGTCTACTCCAAGGATGAGAAGCCTAAGTGCGCATCTGAAGATGAAGAGCTTGTACAGGTGAGTTGGTCAAATGAAGCTTTATATGATTTGTATGTATCACTAATGTATTTATTTTATTGGGTGATTTTTGGTCTTTTTAATTTTCTTTCTTGGACTTTTTTTGCAGTTTTATCTAATCCTCACTATTGGTTATTCAGATATCTGGGAATTTTACTGTTGCCAAAGATGCTTTGGCTGAGATTGCATCAAGACTAAGAGTAAGAACTCTGCGGGATGCAAATACTGGAATAGAACCTGGGCATCTTGGACCTGTCCAGGGATTTGGGCCAACACGAAGCCTGCCAGGCAGAAATCCCCAGCTATCTGGTGTAATGGGAGCTGGCAGTTCTGGTGGATATGAAGCTCTCAGGGTAAACTTTCCCTGCCGTTTCACTTTCCTTTTGTTTCAAAGACCATGTCATTGATTCACTTTACCTGCTTATTGTCTTTAACAAACTTGCAACAAATGCAATAGAGCATGGTTCTGGTGATGGATTATGCTACTACACAATATGCGCTTAATGTTTATATTTTAGTTTGTGATTAGTGGCTCTTTCACATCATTCCCATATTTTTTGCTATGACTTGCAATGTGTTGGTGCTGTCGTTATTGTTTTGTATTATCTCTTCCTCTGTGTGTCTCTATTGAACACACGAGAACACATGATAGTTTATACGCATGGATCCATGTATGTGTGGAGTTTTGCACTAACCTACGCAATAGTTTAGAATTTATTATTACTGCTTGACTGACAAAAAGAAAAATGCAACTGTTAGTATTTTACAGTTTTTAAAACAGAAATCTTATGATCTATAAAGGGAGTTAGTTAACCAGTTATGGTTAAAAAGAATGTTGGAATTCAAACTCTGAGGAAAGTACATTTCTTTTGAAGTGGCTGCTTTCATTCCCTAAAACCTGCATTGACCTTTGGAAATATTCTCTCTGCTATTTTTTGAGTGTCAAAGTTTTAATTTATTATGTTTTGCTTGGCAATTGATGAGGGATTAGAGTAGAAATGCCTAAAGTAAATAGATGTTTTAAAGGGGAAAAAATCCAGGACAGAAAGTTAACTTGCAAGCTCTGAAGCTTTGAGGAGGGGGTGGTTAAAATAAATCAATAACACTGGCTTGGCTCATGGTCTATTGCAAATTGTATTGCTGGAAATTTTTGGGAAAAATTGTGTTTGAATACACGATATTATGTTACAAATGCGAATTAGAACAATTGGTCCAAGGAAACATGTCTTTACATTAGTTTGTTATGTCACAGTGGCATGGTTTTTGAAGCATTTGTTTGGAGAAAAATTCTGGGATTTTTAGCAGTGCAAATTTACCTTAGCAATTATTGTTAGACAATTCCTTTGCCTTTTAATGAGTTTCTTTGTTGGCAATTTATATTTACCTGAGGTTTAACGTAGTTCCGATTTACTTCATTGATATTCTGTCTTTGTTGTGTGTTATGAATTTAGGATTCCAGGTATGAGACCTTGTGCCCCTTACTGTTAGGAGCTCATTAAGAGAGAACTCCACAATCACTACAGCTCATTAGAGAGAATTCTGAATCTCTTAGAATTTTTCTGGTCAGATAAATGCTTGAATATTGTTGATAATTGGTTTCCTTTAAAAGGATTAAACAGTAGATAGTACTAGGACTCCTACTTCTACTACAACTGGAACTTCCTAGATGAAATAACGATTTGAAAATAATGCTTCTAGGACTTCTTTTTTCCTATGAGAATTAAGACTTACTAAATAATTAATGATTCTGAAAATAAGTCTTCTTAATTAAAATTAAGAGTTTATTCTAATATAGACTAACTGCGGCATAACATCTTCACTTTCAAAAATGCGCATGACCTCATATGCAAAGATAGGATAGGATGACAATGTATGATAAGTGGAGTTGGATCCCTTGAAGCATCCTGGTTCTAGTGAAGGTTGTTCCAATCCTTATAGCCGCAACTGAAGTGTGGTGGGCCCATAAGACCATAACCCACAGGTCCCAGGATTGCAACCTGGCTTTGTTACCAATTTGTTATCAATTTAAGGTGTAAGATCTAGTTATGAGTCCTTGTACCTCTTATTGTTAGGAGCTCATTAGGTGAGAACTCCACTATCTCTAGTGCTCATTAGAGACAACTCTGAATGTCGTAGGGTTTACTGGTCAAATAATGCTTGAATATTATTGATAGTCTTCCTTCAAAAGGATTACACAGTTGATAGTACTAGGCTTCCTGCTCCTACAAAAACTGGAACTTCCAAAATAAAATAATGCTTCTACCAATGCTATTCCTATTAGAATTAAGACTTCCTAAATATATGATTCTGAAAGTAAGACTTCCTAAGTAAAAATAACAGTTTATTATAATATAGACTAGCTGCAGCATGACAAGCTGCAAAACCTAAACTAAGCAGACTGGCGGTTTCCTAACATTGTGCCTTTTGATAGGAATTTATGTCTTATGTACTATCTCACTCCGTCTCCCTCTCCCACACACTCTGTGCACGCACAGGCACACAGATATGCATGTATATGTTGTTTGTATGTATTTTTTGAGAGGGAACATATATTTCACTAATTTCATTTTTCTCATGATTTCTGGAGAGGCTTGCAGATTGTAATGTGGGTCTGAATGTGTCCTGCTCAATACCTAAGATCTCTTGCTTTTAGGTTTTGTGGGAAGTTAGAACTTCCCCCTGCATTTTTAAGGACGCCATTGTGGTTTGAGCTTGTGATCTTTAGGTTAAAATGGAGTAGCCTCATTGCTTTTAGAAGTTATCTCTAGTTGAGGTTCCTCATTCGGTTTTATTTGTCTTCACTAAATTCTCCTTTCTAGCTCCAATATTTTTATAATGGTTTGCCATTTCTACATGAACTTGGTATTTTTATTTATGCTGAAGTCTGACAAGTACCTGCATTCTTATGTCAAATAAATGGAATGGGCTGAATTGTAAAAGAATATTTGGTAAAGGTTTATCCTCGTTAATGGCTATTCAAGAAATATTCTTTGTACGGTTCAACCAAGCCTCAATTCTCTACCAATTTATCCTCGTTAATGACTATTCAAGAAATATTCTTTGTAGAGAATATTTCTTGAATAGTCATTAACGAGGATAAATTGGTAGAGAATTGAGGCTTGGTTGAACCGACTGTCGGATATCTATCATAGAATTCACATTTCACTAGTTGTAATAGCTAGTATGGGTTTATAATATTTGCTTTGCTCTTGTTATTGTAATTCTGTCAGCGCCTTTGTTGACAACGAATTTGATTGTGGGTTTGAAGGCTTAAAACATATCATATTGATATTCAACAGTGCATTCTTCTTGAAATTCATATTAAATGTCAACTGAGTTAATGATTAGTCCCATTCTTGAGTAAATTCCATCTTTTAGAATTTCTTCTCGCTCTCTCTCTAAAAGATGATAGCCTCATTATGTCTTCTCTATGACAACTATGTTTTTACTTCTATGAAGGGTGGTGGACTTGATTATGAATCTCAGAGTTATCCAGCTCCAACTGCTATGCGGTACTGATGCGTTTATTAATAGGGCAAATTACAAAAAAAAACCCTTGTGGTTTCATTTTTTTGCAAATAAAAGACTTTTTTTTTTGGTTAAAAAAGGAGGATTGTGTTTTTAAATGTTAACAAAAAAAGGACAACTAACATTTTTCCGTTAAAAATGACAATATGGCGGAGGGTATTTTTGGTTGTTTAACATACCAATAATTTATGCATATTATTTAAAAATTTTACCTCAAAATTTGAATATTTTTCGAAGATTTTTCAATTTGTTATGATTTTTTTAAAATTTATTATCATTATTTAATTTAGAAAAATGTTTGCGCTGTTAAAAAATTTTCAAAATTTATCATTAATGTTTATTGTACTTTTATTAACCAACATAAAAATTTTGAATTCAAAATGAGCAAGAATACCCTATGTAATGTCATGATTTAATTTTAGTTGTCCTTTTTTTGTTGACATTTTAAAACACAATCCTCCTTTTTTAACAAAAACCAGTCCTTTATTTGCAAAAAAGTGAAACCACAAGGATTTTTTTGTGATTTGCCCTTATTAATATTTAGAATTATTAGTGCTTGTTTGAGTAATGTAGCTGAATTCTTTGATGTCATTTTCAGTTCCAGGTTTCCAAATCCAAGTGGTGCATTGGAGGCTAATATTTTAAACAATGGAGTTCATTCTAGACCAGGAGCTGGGGGGATTGCCGGTATTGGTGAGGTATGCCATTAAATTATCTGTCTCTGTTGTGATGTGCACGATAATTAGTTGAGATTATTGTGATGGAAACATGTATGTGTATGTGTGTGTGTGTGTGTGTGTGTGTGTGAATGCACACCATCATGTCCTAATAATATTACGGTTTTGGCCCATTATCATATTATACACTGTATTTCTATTACTTAGCTCCATTAACTTTGCAGTTGATGTTTGTTGATGTTTTTGAACTTGTGTCAAAAGTTGACATTATGTTCAATTGAGAGGTTATATATGTTAAATGCCATGCCCCAACCAATTTTTGGAAGGTTACATGCTCCTGCGCTGTTCGTCTGCATATTTCGTACATATAAGCATTTCACTGAGTCTGGAATTTCTGGATATTATGAAGATGAGTAGAAATAAGATGCAAAGGTTTGGAGCAAACGAATAAAAAAGTAGGATAGGAGTGCAATGATTTGCCAGAGTTCAGGATAGATCTTATTGGGTCTGTGGATATAGGATATAATCAAGTTCTTTGAGGTTCTGAATGTTGCCTTGCATTCAGAAATCAAAATGCTGTTAAACACTGAGGTTTCTGTGATAAGACACTTTAGTCAACTTTTGTTGTGGGAGAAGGATGAATTGAAACTTTTGTAGCTGATAAAGATCCCTTCATGTTTTCATTGTTGATTTACCTTGAAATCGCATCATTATACTCCCACACCTTTTTCTCGAAATGAGATGAAGAAAAACTAGGCGCGACTGACTGTATTCGACTAAATCTTAAATTTCAGTGTTTGAACAATTCTTAACTTGTTCTCTATATTAGGCGCCTGGCCCAAGGTTGAAGCTCCAAGATCCTGCATATGGTGTACCTGAAAATTTAGTTGAATTTCATGGATCTTCTGAGCGTCTGAATGCTGCACAAAACATTCTTCACCCCTTTCCATCTTCTGCTGGGCAGAGCATGAATTCTCAGCACGGTTCCTACCAAAACATGATTGCTCAACAGAACTCATATCAGAATACGAGTGCTCAGCCTAACCAGAGTGCATATCAAGGCATGAATGCGCAGCAAAGCCCCTCCTATAGAAGCATGAATGTGCAACAAAGCCCATATGCAGCGACTGCTCAGCAAGGCGCCTACACAACAAATATCAGTGCTCCGTTGACCGCCTACCATAACCTTAGCACCCAGCAGGGCACCTATCATTACTGATACTGACTTGTGTTTGGAAATTTTTGTATCATAGTTTGCTCAGTTTTTTTTTTTTTTTTTTTTGTAACTGCCTGATCAGCATACATCAGGATGAGATAGATTTCTATTAGGTTGTTTCATTATCTCAGCATGTGCAGGCAGCAGTGGAACAACTAATGCTGTGCTATGCTTCTTCAAATTGTAAACTATTTTTTTTCAGAGTAGAGGACTACAAGCATAATTTTTCTAGTACGGGATCTCTGTGTAGGCAAATCAAATATTCTTCTTATTTATGACAAACTAAATCATTATCTCCTCTATCCTTTGGGCGTGGATGCAATTTGCTAGTTTGACTTGATTTAAATTGTTGATACTTCTTGCATTGATTTTATTGAGGTAATAAAACACTGTGATTTTACTTGCTCAAGTATATGTAGGCTTCGGCTCTTGGTAAAGATAGTATACTTGACATGCAATGTATGGATTATAAATATTACGTGACATATTGATTTAATGATATAACGGGTTGATATGGTGAGTAATAGATTGACTTCCATGGTTTGACTTTTGACTTGGGTGATATGAGCTGTGATATTGAGTTGCTCTTGAAACAGAATCTGTAGATGAAGTTAAGTAATTAAAAAAAAAAAAAAAATTGTTATGATCATATTATTCTTCCGTCACATTTTAAATTAAGCCACAGTTTTTAACATAATCGTGGCTTTTTTTATTAATATAATTTATTAATTTATTTTTGGTGATGTGGAATTCTTATACATGTGAAAGTGCTGACAGTCTAATCATCCCAGAATTTGGAAGCACAAAATGCTTGCAGCGTTTTATCTAATTTTTTGGGTGAGACGTATATTTGAAACCCATCGATTAAAGTGCAACAATAGCATTGAATAAAACCACAATAATAATTGAATTATTAAAGAGTTTTAAGACTAAATTGATTGAGAATCCACGGTTGACTTTAATATGAAGTGAAGTGGGATTCCATTTGTACAAAAAACGTACAACTGGTGTTGATAATATTTGGTAATGGGGATGGAGTTTCGGCATGATATCTTCAAATGGATGAAAATCTTATTAGCAACTGAAAAAAGAGCCATATCCTATCTTCAAACATCAAGTGCAGCTTCAACTTGTCCACTTTTAATGTGGAATCAGGGTTGACTTTCTGTTTGAAAAATCTCATCTTACCTTCAATTTGACAAAATACACTTACTATAATTTCCAAACAAAGAATTTAGATTTACAAAGAGGAAGCATCACAATCCCATAATTTGATTGAACACTTGAATTATTTTATAGAATTGAAATAGGTGCCCCCGTGAAGCCATGCATTCAAATTTGTCCGACTAAAGTAAATAATTAAAGGTTGTTCTTTTTCTTATCCCACTTGTGATTTTGTCCAATGAGTTTTTATAGTGCCCATTAACAACCCAAATGGCACAGGCCCAATGTAGCAATGAGCAAGTGTTGGCTACTGTATAATTGAGGTGAAAGTGCTGTCAGCATTTCACTTGGTACTTTCTACGACCTTAGTTTCTTCAATCACTGTGATTTGAAATAGCTGCAAATCATATCATATCAATGCTACTTTTGCCACTCTATCTCGCCTCCATGCCAACCGGACTAAATTGACACAAATGTTTGGGCATTTTCCATCTTCAAATTTGTAATTTACTATTTGAAAGCTACACCATCATCAAGGCAAACAAAAATATGGATTAAAATTTTTTGGATTCTTAAAAAAATATTTGAAAAAAAATATAGCAATAAGACATTTGGATTAAAAGTTTTGGGGCTTGCCAACTATGGGGCCTAAACCCTTGTTTTGATGGCTTTATAGTTAAGTCGGTCCTCAATTTGTTATATTCTGATGCCGGAAAGTGAACCGATGAGGCTATCCGTTTGCAGTCCAACTGGTGGTTCAACCAAATATCTATTTTTAAAAAGTAATATTTAATTACAAATATTATTAAAATATGTTTCAACCAATAGTTGAATCACCGGTCGGGCTGTTTCTAGATGGTTTTTTAATAAAAATTGGATTTTTTTATCAAACCAATCGAACCCATGGCAAATTCACGGTTAAATATGTCGATCCAGTTTTGATAACATTCGTTTTTACGCTTCAGTTTGTAATAATGTAAGTTTAGAGTATATACTTAATTTAGTAATTATAATTTTAGTTTGTACATGAATGTCACCATTATAATTTTGCCCACCATATTTTATTGCATGTAATGGAATTATGCACATAATTAAATCTTTTGAGGTGGACTCAGCTGTAAGAAAGTGCATGGACACTTCTATTTTGATTCGGTTCCTATTGCTACTGTTTAAGTTCTTATAGGTGAAGTGATATGTAAATTTTCTCTTAAATATCTTGCACAGTCTTGAGGGTTTAGCATTTAATCAGACATTAATATGTAACATTAATATGTTACTCTTTCTTCTTCATACTCATGGGTTAACTTAATGATTTTATGCATTAATTGTAATAAGGGCAAATTTGAGAAAAATTTATAGAAAGGCATATAGAAATGGTCAAATTAATAACTGTAGAAAGTCATCTAAAAATGACTAGAGAGAGTATAACCGACTGTACATGAAACATCCATGAACTATAATACCATAAGAATACCCTCTATGCTTATTATAAATTTTTTTTTTCTTTTTTGGACTTCAATGGCTTTTTCATTTTTTTTTTTTTAATCTCATCCGTTAAGTTAAATACAGATAAAATGTGGCATTTGAGTGGAATGGTACTCATCCCAATGATCACGAATACATGTCAATGGGAAATAGTATTAGATTAGATGTAGATGAAGATAGAGTTTGATGATGGTAATACAATAACACAGTAGTAGAGAGAGACAAATGGGAAATGCACTTGAAATCAATATGAATTTATAATAACAGTTTTTCAATACAAAAATTAGGGATTTTTTTGGGGCTTGAAATGTAGTCTTAATCAATGTTATCATAATCGTACCGGATATCAAACCGATAAAGCTACTGGTACGTGGTTCAACCGGCGGTTATAACGGATTATTGATTTTTTTGAAAAAAAAATTATTTAATTAATAAATAAGCTTATAAATTCATCAAACACAAGTTTCAAATGTTTAATAATCAAAATAACTTTATGAAATATCCTAAAACATCATCAAATATAAGTCTTAAATAATAAAAATAAACTAGTAACTTAAAATATTATGAAGTTAGTAAACTTTGATTTAGGGATTTCAAAAATCCATCTCTGGCTCAGAAAAACTAGGGGCGAGGAAAACCAAATCACAACTTGAAAACCGAATCGAATGAGTAGAAAAACCAAACTGAACGAACCAAAGTTAGTTTGGTTTGGTTTTAGTTTTTAAAAATGTGATAGTTTGGTTTTCGGTTTAATTTTGGTTTTTGATGGAAAAACTGAATAAAAACTGAACCAAACCAAACTAATTATAAATATTTAAAAATTATTTATAGATATATGTATAAAATACATTTTATTTGATATAATATATACTTATATTATTATGAAATTTATATTTATGAGATTTTAATTATATATATATATTTTACATACATACATATATATATATATATATATATATGTATGTATGTATGTATAATATGGACTATTTTTTACAATAATTTATATATAATTAATAATAATTTAATGATAATTGATTTAAATTTTAAAATTTGGAAATTTTGGTTTGGAACCGAGCCGAACTAGTTCGGTTTAGTTCAATTCAAACCGAATATATATTGGTTTGATTTTGGTTTTTATAATTTTCTATGTTTAGTTTTTGATTCGGTTCGATTCGGTTTTTGAACGGAACCGCATTTGCTCACCCCAATATGAAGGATAAGAAACCGGTTTTGACCAGTTCATCGGTTCACCGGTTTTCTCTGGTCGAACCGATCATCTCCGGTTTTCTATTAAACTGTTGATTTTAATTAAACCGATCGAATCCATAATCAGTTCGTTGAAAAACTGGTCTAACCAGCCGGTCTGGTCCGGTTTGCATAACATTGATCTTAATCATTACTTAGGAATTAAACAGTGTGTTGACTTTTGTTGTCAAACAAAAACAAAACTGATCGTCTTCACTTTCCAAGCTTTACACTGTAACTGCTGATTATGACGTACTTATAAACTAGAATTCAATATTCCCCATTCCGTCCCCAGTGATTGCGGGGGCGGTTTTGGAGATTCCCTATTTAATATTTCGGGGATTTTTTCACCCCCATCCCCTCTCCGCATGGGTGCCTATGGGTATCGGTGGATCTCCACCCACCCATATCCAACAAATAAAATAAATTAATATTTCATTATTTTAATAACTATTTTAACATTTAATATCCAAAATACAAATTCTACCGCATTACAAATGTGGTTTTACAGAGAAAGAAAAAAGAAATAGGGATCAATTGAAAATGACACTCTACAGTACAGATATTTATTAGAAAGGTGGGCTTTAATAGAAAGAAAGGAAGAAAGATGGGCTTTAATCATCCAAGCCCATCTCTCTTTCTTTTTTTCTTTCTCTTTGTGTGTGTATATATATATACGGGGATTTATACGGGAGCGGGGCGGGATACTCACGGCCCGTTTAAGAATCGGGGATAAAATAATCCCACCCCCATTCCCATGGGGATAATATCGGTTATTCCCCGCGTTTGTCGGTTCGAATCTCCATGGTTTTCGGGTAATCCCCGCCCTATTACCACCCCTAATCGGCTCCTCACTCCTCCGCTTTCAATATATATTGTGGTCTAGAATACCAAAAAAAGCGGCCATATGCTCACTGTTTTATGGACATCCAATAACGTTATCCCTTACTTTCATTCTGCTTTTCACCAAATAGAGAATAAGATTAATATTATTGATAGTTTTATTGGCAGTGTCTGCTGGACTATCCAATTGTGGGAGAGTTTGTATTGTTCTTGAGAAGGCCCTAAGCCAGATTAGCAGGCTAACCCACCTTCATAATCACCCACAATCCGGTTAAGTCTTTAATTATCTTTGTCTTACCAAATTTAATCTGATCAAACATTTACTGTGTATCGCACTCTGTACTTAGTTTGGTGAGATTTTCTCTTATTTTATCACCCAACGTTTAATTAAGAAATGTATTACCTCCTATTGGTCATTTTCGTTAAAAAAAGAAAGTAATACTTACCCCTTTTCTTTACTAGATCTTAGTCAATTCAATTCACAATTTATAACTTCGTAAGTATTAATCATTTGTTTAATTTAAACCATACCCCAAGTATTACTCTTGGAAATATTAATGGCAATCTAACATATAACTAGATCTCATCTGTCAATTCATCTCTGGACCTATCCATCTCGGATAAATAACCACAGTTGAACTTTCTTTCCAGACACCGCTACCTGCTCGCTCGTTTTGACCTTCACGCTACAGGCATTCTCATTAATCGACGTTTAAAATTCTTTAAGGTCCATCTTTATGTGCACCACTCCCAACCTCACAAGTTCACCCTTCATCAGACCACAAGAACCACATATCACTGACCAATATCTCCTCCATGAACAAATTCACAAGTTCACTCTCACAGTAATCTGGGTTTCCACAATTCCATCTATAATAATCATTTTAAAGTGCAACAATAGCAACTCACATTAGTCTTACCGAACAATATTAGCTGCAACTCAAAATAGTGTTACCAAACATCATTAGCTAACAACAACTACATCCATTTGCTAACATTCGAACAAATAAATTTATAAAATTTAGTTTTAGAATAGTTAAATTAAATGAAAATAACAAACATAGATATTCGTTGAACAATATTTGTACTCATTTATTTAGGTAAATAATTTATTAGTTCTATGTTTTTACATATTACATTTGTGTTTTTAAAAATTATTATAAGTTTTTATGTTTTTGTGAATGTTAACTGTTTAGTTATTTTATTAAAATCAACGATCAAATTAGAATAATAATGTCAAAATTGTCATTTATTCTATTTAACAATAACACATATCATTTTTTCTATTTTATATTTTTTTCTTACACAATTCTAATATTTACAAATATTGATTTAGTGATTTGTTAATTAACATTTATAAAATTATTATTATTATTATTATTATTATTATTATTATTATTATTATTATTATTATTATTATGATCATCATCATCATCAATGTGGAGTTGATGTATTTATACAGGAAATGAATAATTCTAATTATATAAGGATTCAACTTACTATTTAGCCAATTATATTGAGAATATGATATGAGTCGCATATATGTAGGAAGTAATTCTTGTTTGTTGGATCAATATGAGAAAAAGATATATAAGATGAAGTACTAAAATGGATTGTCGTGTTATGTTGATTTGATTTGGGGACACATATAAGGTTAACTTTAAGACGATTTATATTTATTGAACGAGTTAAATGTGTTGACCCGCTTTTGATACAAACCCACATTTCAACATTGATTCACCAAATTTGCGTGTTATATGAATTTTGTTAACATGTCGCGATCTTTTTACACCCTTATCGATAAGCATAAAAAAATGCAACATGTGAAATATCTAAGCAAGTGACCAAAGCAACGTATCCATCATTTCTTAAGAGAAGTAAATAAGTCAGATAAAAGCGAAGATGAAGATGAAGAAGCATATGCTAGATATCAAATTAAGTCAGATCATTTAGTTGATAAAACATATCCTCGTCAAAAAAGTCAAGACAAGAAGGATTGTTGTAAGTCAACAATTAGCTGATTAAATGGGACCAAAAATATTCCTCACGATTAAGGAAGAAACTACAAGGTATAATGTTCGGTATCATATGAGGTAAAGAATTAGTCGCCTTTTTTTCTTTTTCTTTTTTTTTTTTTTTTTTTTTTTGATAATTATTAGTCAGCTAAATTAAGTAAAACAAAGCCAGACTCTAGTGCTTGCGGAGCTTAACTTTAATAAGCTTAAGAGAAAGCAGTATATAGTTGACAAATTTCCATTAATGCGAATAACAACTAATTTTCTCAATAAGTGTAATGTTGCCGGTATACAAAGCTCAAAGTTGAAAGAGAAGGATTAGAGACTCAGTCTCACAACTTCTAAGCATTTATTAATTATTCTCCAGCCAAAGAAAAACGTCTGTCAAATTGAACAACTGAGTTTCATTTGATTTCTTTTACAATAAAACACAAAACCAGAATTATTGTTTGTTGTATCAAAGGAAGAATAATAGTCTCTTTTCTAAAAGGGATAACTTTGATAATTGAGGATCAAATTTTCTCGAGTTGTCATGTGAAAAACTGAAGTTGAGTTAGTAAGGGATTCACTTACGATGGTAGTTTTAAGTTTGTAAATTTCAAATGCTTGATTCTTGATAGTTATACACAAAGAGTCAAGGAAAGTAATATATGATCTTGGGGAGATGACGTAAGACTTTAATTGTTGTAAATTTATTGCATTAAATTAATCTTTTTCAAACTCTAGCTACCCATTTACTTTCATTAGTTATATAATGATTATTGCATGATTAAAGTCATATATATGTTAAGGAACTATGCAGGTAACGTTAAATACAAGGGAAAATTTAAAAAACCACCTATATGGTTGTACCTTTTGACAAATTAAGAATTGCGATTATGGTTTCAAAAATTAGCAAAAAAAGGATAACTAACATTTTCCATTCAAAAATAATGATGTGGTATATATCATTTTTGTTCATTAAGCATTCCAATAATTTATCCATATTATTTAAGAATTTTACATCAAGATTTGAATATTTTTTATAAATTTTCTTTTATTTGTGATTTTTTTTAAAATTTATAGTCATTATTTAATTAAAAATAGTTGCATCTACACATTTCTCAAAAAATTTCAAAATTTATCGTAAAAGTCTATTGTATTTTATTAACCATCTCGAAAATTTCTAGTTCAAAATTTATATATCATGATTTAATGCTAGTTATCCTTTTTTTGTTAACTTTTAAAACCACATGTCCTTTTTTGGACCCCCCCCCCCCAAAAAAAAAAAAAAAAGAAAAAAAAACACAATCCTTCATTTGTTAGAAAGTGAAACAACAGTGGTGGTTTTTGAAGTTTCCCCTAGACTAAAAAGATTGAGTTTATACTGATAGATGAAATTGAAAATGCTTTGTTATTTACAGTAATTCTTTACAAATAGTTTTTGATATGGGTTAAAAATTATTCACAAAATTGTCTATAGTTCAATTCACGCTCTCCTTGATACATCCAGTAACTAAGGATCGACATTATTCATTATTGTCTCTTCAGGAAAAGTAATCCTAAATAGAATTAGATTTAGAATATTACCTTACTTGACAACCGCCAGATCTGATCTTTGAGTCCCAATGGAATATATATATATATATATATATATAAGGAGAAGATATTAGTTTAATTTATTTGAAGAGAATTTGTAGGCTTTGAGACTGGTAAGCTTGATTATATGAGCGATTAGTGAGTACACATGTGAGATTGAGTCCATCTAACACAGCCAATTAGCTTATGCTAAGTATAATCTAGGAATTTATATGTTACTCTTTAATCTCATTTATTTACAATGTGGATCTCTAACACTCTCCCTCAAGTACATCCTGACTTGGAACAGTTGTTACTTGTCAAACATCCATTGATCTTTCTCATTTGAAATATAAGGTCATCAACGACTTTAGTCTTTTCTCTTAGGCTAAACTCAACCATTCTTTAACTATAAGCGAATGATCTTTCTGCTATTAAACCTTTTTTCGCTTTGATATCATGAAAACTTTGCGAACCTCGAGAGCGTTGGACTTGGCTACGTAAGTAAGTATATATGTGAAGTTGAGCCCATATAATACAAAATAAATTGTTTTATATTAAATCTCAACCTACCTCGTTTATATACCACTTTTTAATTTATTAATGGAAGCATTTGGAACACAAATTTCAAATAATGGTAGGGGTACTGATGAACTTTGAGCTAGCATTTTCCCACTTTCTTCGTTAATGGCCTCAATTTATGCACATTAGAAAAAATAAACTTTTCACTGTGTTATAAACGTGTGATTTACAAGTCTTACTATTGTTAATTATCATTATTAATTTTCAGCAGCCATACATTTCTGCACGAAGAAATCAAACTATTCTCGGCAATAACAGGATATATAAATTATTATATATGGATTTGATTTAAATGCATTTGGCATGCTTATACTGTCTTTTCTGATATGAGTATTTTAAACTTATATGTCTCCAAAACAAAATCTTTAAGATTTAGTAGATTGGTTCGTGCAGATATTGAGAAGATTTTCATCAGTCAAAACATGTTATCATTAAGCATTTAATTATACATAGTGTTTATAGACAAGACAGTTTAATCCATTCAAAAATCCAAGTGGATATTTCAATATATGGATTACCTGTATACAATTTGATATATATATTACTTATAATGGAATTATCTGTGTTCCACATTTGATTACTATCATAGGCACATTATTTACCTAATTAATATTTTCATTTTTATCATTTTGACTTTGCTTTAGAAAGAGTGTTTTTAAGTTAGGTTAATTAGTGTCCATACTCACAAAATTTTGAAAATAAATTTCCATATAAAAAGTGGAAATGCCTACCATATCTTTAATGTAAAAACAAAACAAAAACATATTTAGAGATATCGAATGAAATCATTAATTCAAAATCATTTGATATATATATATATATATATATATATATATATATATATATATATATATATATATATATATATATATATATATAGTGTGATATATAAGTGATGTAGATTAGTCTTAATATAAGCTAATTGATTTTGTATTATATGAACTTAACCCCACTTATGTGTTTACTCATGTAGTCAGATCTAGTAATTTCAAGGCTCACAGAGTCTTTTCATGGTATCCAAGATAAAGAAGACCTAACAGCCGATTCGGGACTTGTATTTAAAAAATTTAGCCTAGTGGAGTTTGGGCTAGTAGAATATTAGACTTGTTAATGACCTTAGAGATAGATTAAGGAATGTTTGACAAGTGACAACTAGTGTAAGCCTAGTTACACCATGAAGAGAGTACTAAAAATCTCACATTGGAAATAAATAAGACAACAAAGTGGCATATAAGTGGCATCAATTGGCCTTAACATAAGCCAGTTAATTTTTTGTTATATGAGCTCAATTCCACTTATGTGCTCAATCATGTAGTGAGACCCTACACTTTCAAGTTCCACAGAATCTCTTCATAAATGAGTTGAGGATTACCAAAAGCCACATACCAAACCAATGGGCATGTTAAAGATACTTATTATTAAAGAAAAAAGAATAAAACAAGCAACTTGGATGGAAAAAATTTTAAGTAAAAGATTTAAGAAAGGAGAAAGAATATTTGCTTGGAAAATGAGCAATAATAAAAGGAAACTACTCAAATTAATAGCTTACAAGGTGAAAATCGATTTGTCGATTTGTGCCAGTGGTAAAAAAGAAGAGAAATCACATACCATAAGTACACAAAATCCTAAAGTAAAATGTATAAAGCTTCTAAATGTTGAATTAATACGAACGTTATACAACTCAAATGGTAAGTCAACATGGTTATGCTCTAGAAAGCTGATAAATACATCAAGGCGTGAATATATACATAGCTAAAGCTACTTAATCAAACTAACTATTACATTTCTAAAGGGTAAGGGGTAAATTTAATTCAAATGAGGGAGATGTATGCACCGAAGGCCAAGTAGGGTCCTGTTGCATCAATAGGGTTAGAGTTCACACAACATAATTGTCAAAAAATATGCTTATGGACTCACGATAGTTAGATACGAGTGACATTTACCATTCATAATCAACATTATTTGATTACTATAGTCAGGAGAGATTAAAAAAAAGTCATAATATAAATACTATTCAGACTCATATAAGGCTTGTGTATGCTTTTGACAAGATACATATGCCACTAATAACATGCAACCACCCCTTATATGTAACAACTTGTTGTGTAGATATTGTACACTTTAGCCCAAGTCCCATTCTTTGGGCCTTATGGCTTTAAAATGCATCTACATATATTGAAAATACTTCTTACTGATATAGCCCAGTCAATCCCTTTCCATTTTTGATGTGGGATTAAGTCGTCTCTATCGTTATTCTTTAGAGCCACTACTTACACAGGTCTTCTACTCCAGCGCCATCCTTCTCACGACCGGGTCATTACATTATACCCTCAATAAAGATGAACACGTTATATATGCATAAATGACCCTTATTAAATGACATACATGTTTATAATATAATGATCTTGTTAAGCTAATATAATCTAAGAGAGCGCCGTGAATTACATTTTAAAACTTTTTTCATTTGTGAAAAATTTTAATTAACAATAGGTCGTTTTCTAAAATATTTTATACATTATATCTTTTACCTTGGATGCTTATAAATAATTGTTAAAATTATGTAACGATGCTAGATAACAAGTCTCCTGGTAACACCCTTTTCTTGTATATAAGTGACAAAACTTTTAAGGTCGTTCTTTATATTCTCATTTATTTGTTGTGAGAATATGTGTCCATGTGGCAGTAGCAAATTTGTGGCTTGCATCTATTGACTGGTGTTAGTTTTAGAGGGAAACAATTCTGTTATAATAGAATTGATTCCTGAAGCTTCCTCTCTTCATTCTCTTTTATATAAACACTCAATCCTCACAAGCATGTAAGTAATTAAATTTAATCAATATTCATCTCTGGATTTTATTAGTTCATATGGTATCAGAGCTATACTGGTTTCAATGGTGACACACTGATGTATGTAGGAGGTTTTAATACTGGAAGGATTTGCAATTGAAGTGGATCCAAAATATCAGACTGAGGAGCATCTGAATCATAAAGATGTAGAGAACAATTGCACACAAGTTAATCATAATGTTCAACAGTTTTTGCAAGATTCAGTCCTTCTAGTTTCACAAGGAACATACAATCCATGTATCACTCTTACAAATTTTTAGTTAACCGAAAAGAATTATATTACGTAGCGAAGAGCTATGATTCGAGCTTTACATGTCAAAGAAAAAAGTGATTTTATGTTGAAAGATCAATAAGTACTGGCTGAGAATGCACCTAGTTATAAAAAATGGTTGAAATCTAATTGTTTAGTCACTGCTTGGCTAATAAATAGTATGGATAAGTAAGTAAATGAGATTTTTCAGTATACAACCTTTGCTAGAGAATTATGGAAAGATCTTGAACATAGGTTCGGAATAAGAAATGGTCCATTGCTTTACTAGATTCAAAGAGATATTAGCTTGTTGATATAAGGAAATCTTTCAATTCTTCAATATTACAACAAACTCAAGAAACTATATGATTTGAGTTTTTTTTAACTCCAATTCCAGAGTTATGACAGTAAGAATGTTTTTGGCATTCGGAGTAGCAAGGGGGTGGCAAATCCATCGAGTGGATGTTAATAATGCTTACCTGCATGGGTAGTTAAATGACGAAGTTTATTTGCAACCAACACAGGGCTATTTTGAGGTGTCAGCAAGGCATGTTTGCAAGCTTGTTAAGTCTCTTTATGGACAAGCTGGGAGGCAGTGGCATAAGAAATTTTCCACCAAATTGATCAGTTTTGGTTTTATCAAAAGCAAGAATGATCATTCTTTGTTCATTTTTAGTACTGAGCAATTTTTTCTTGCAATACTCATCTATGTAGATGACATATTGATTATGAATCTAGTAAGCAAGAGATTACAGAAGTTAAGGAGTATTTGTATACCTTGTTCACTATTAAGGAGATGGGTTTGGCAAAATATTTCCTTGGTATTAAGTTGGCAAAGCAGGATGATGCATTGTGTTGACTCAAACTAAGTATATTACTGAGTTAGTTCAAGATGGACATTCAAAAGAAATGTTGTATCCAGTCCTATGCTAAAAGGTGTTTCTTTGTCAAATTCTCAGGAAGAAGGGGCAACTTTGTCTGATCCTGCATTATACAGAAGTCTTGTTGGCATGCTTTTGTATTTGGGGTTTTCTAGGCCTGACATATGTTATGCTACACAAAATTGTCTCCATATATGCAGAATCCTTACCAATCACATTTAAATGCAGTATTACATGTACTTAAGTATCTCAAGGGTACTTTGAACTATGGTTTCATTTATCCAAGAAATTCTGATCTTGCAGTCATTTCAGTATGTTGTGATGTTGATTGGGGTAGATGCAGAACAACTAAATGGTCTCTTACAGGATTGCTTATTTATTGGTCATGCCTTGGTGTATGGATGACCAAGAAGCAGGCAACTGTTAGCCACTCATCTACAAAAGCAAAATATCAAAGTATGGCCACCGCTATTTATGAACTTAAATGGGTTAGTTACTTGATGACGGACTTTGGTATACAACCTCAACTTCCAATTCCCTTATATTGTGATAATCAATCTACCATTACACTTGCCAAGAATCTAATGCATCATGATACGACCAAACATGTTGATATTGATTGTCACCTCATCAAGGAATATGTTGAAGAAGGCTTCCTGTACACTCCTTATGTTTCTATACAACAACAACTGGCAGATTTGTATACTAAGTGCTCGAGCCATGCACATATATGTTTCCCATTTGAGCAAAGATGAACCTTGTTCTTACATGTCCATCTTGAAGGGGGGATGTGAGAATATGTGTCCATGTGGCAATAACAGATTGGTGTCTTGCATTGCTTATATGGCATCTATTGATTGGTGTTAGTTTTGGAGGAAAACAATTTTGTTATAAAATAGAATTGATTCTTGAAGCTTCTTCTCTTCCGTGTCTTGTGTACAAACACTCAATCCTTATGAGCTTGTAACTGGTTGAAGTTAATCAATATTCATCTCTCGATTTCGTTGGTTCATATTTATTTTTCCTTCATTTCATTTCTTCATGTGTTTAATTTTTAAGTTATTATCTTTCAATTTTTTTTTTTTTTTGGTTTATATATATTTAATTTAGAATTGATAGGTATTCTTTGTGTTTTTTTTTTTTTTTTTTAATATATAGAATAAGAGTCTATTTGGTATTTATTTTTTTAAGTATTTTTTGTTGTTTGATACCAAATAATAAAAATGAAAATGTTTGCTAAATTTTTAGTAAAGATTGTTGATAGGTCTTTAAGAAATACTTACTTTTATTTTATTTCTTTTCATATTAGTTTTTTCACTGAATTTTTCCTATTAGTTATTTCATGTTATAGCAGTAAAATTTTATGATACTTTTACTAAACATTAATTATATATATAAAACAACAATAAACAATATGAAAAAACAACAGAATTAAATAGGAAATAAATATATATGTAATTTGTTTGAAAAAGAAAAGTAAAAAGTTACTTGAATTGAAGCTTATCCTAGCTAGGTACGCATGGCGGATTAAATAAGAAACCAAAGGTTGTGAACCTATTTTTTGGACAAATGGTAAAGAGTTGAAGCTGAAAATTTTAAAGAAAAGACAAGTAGATTTATTAAATCAATATACCCGAATAAATCCCAGTAACACTTTTTAAGAATAGACATTTAATGGGAAACTTTAGATCTGAATTTTACTTTAATTGGTGATTAGAACAAAACCTTAATTAAATTAATTAGGTTTTAAAATTTTCATATAAAAAATCATAAGGGGCAAACAGAGTGGTGGTGGAGGCAGCTGGATTTTTAATTAAAGGATGGCGCATGATTTTGATACTAATTATTTGCTTTTTGATCTTTAACATATTTTAATACTTCAAGTTTTTCGTATTAACAACTTTGCTTTGACTCCCTTAGTTGCATCTCTAGCCCTAATTTTTATTTTATTATTTTAGTGAAATAACTTGGGACATCCCACTACTTTATGTTCGTGTGGGATATTACATTTATAATATACTATTAAGTCACTACCTTTCAGTTACTAATTAAACCCACTCGTGCAAATACTCAGAAATTCAATAAAATAACTAAAAAAAAAATGTTAGTTTTGTTGTTGAAAAAATATAGTAAAAAGTTTTGTTGCAAATTAAATTTATTTAACAGTTAATATCTAAAGTTGTCGCAATATATATTAATAACAATAAAATTATATTAAATATAATCACTAAATATGTACAGTCACAATTCTATGGTATTAACATGTAATAAAAATTTTTGTTACTGCCTAAAATTTACTCATCACTAAATATAATATTCTTAGTGGTGAGATCACAAATGATTATATTTTTATTATGCGTGAAATTCACAAGTGAAATTTCTTCTCAATTTAAGACATGGATTGAACCATTAATTTTCCAAAATTAGTAATCAAACGTTCGAAAATGAATGTTGAGATGCTAAACTCATACAATTTTATTAAAATATATAAGTAGCCAAAAATATCACTTTTTTTTTTCTTTTGTTTTTTATTTTATATATATAAAGAAAAATAGACTTTACAGCTTATCATTACCAAAACGATCGTTCCAATTATTTATCAATTTCAGACGTGCATCCTTAAGACCGTACGTATATACATTATATTAAATAAAATACGTATTTAGGAAATTGCTGGCTGGGATATAATTAAATATATGTAACTTGCAATTTAATATTATAAAGTGAAGTAATTGGAGTCTATTAATCATTGGATGGTTACAAAAGAATTTGATTTTAGGAAATCCAATATTCGACTCTTGCTGACATTTTTATATGGAAGAAGATTTGACGTGGTGAACAATGCTTTAATTTCTTTTTTCCATTATACAATTATTAATATAGCTCAAAGTTATCATCCTATACAATTTCTCGATTCTCCACTGAGAAAATTTAGAATATTTGAGTATTATCCGTGTACTAAACTAATAAAATCATAATGCATAATATATTTTACGTCCTACAATCTATATATTACCTTCTAGAGTGTATATTTTAGAATCTTATTTGAATAATCCGTTATTAATTAATTAATTATACATTATCATTTTTCTATTGATTAAAATATGATTTGTTATGATCTTATCTGCTTAGCATTCAAATAATGTTGCGTACCTGACATACAATAAAATTCTATTGAATTTGATCATTTTGTTTTTTCTTTATAATGATTTTGGATTTGCAAAGGGGGAAAGATATTTCTTTCGGCGGGTTTGTGATGTATGAAGTGTCTTTGCCTTGATTGAAACATTCTCTTCAATTGCTTTTCATATTTTTCATGCCTTTTATGCAAGTCTTTCAAATTTGGACTTCTTTTTATAAAATTTCTTAGTAGATTATTTATAAAAAATAAACTCACATATAATATATCTAAAGAGATGAGAATTTAAAAGATTAAATTGGGTGTTCAATCATAAGTTACATGCTTTTTTAGGGTATAATAAAAAAAAATACAAATTTTATTTTATAACTAGGTTAATTAGTATGTATTTTTCGAGTATTGTAAAATTTCTCCCATTTGAAAAGAGAATTTAATTATATTGAAAATGTGTTTCATCAACCTCAAAATATTATTTCGAATTCGCATAAAAATTTTATTTATGGTTTGACGTATTTTTCAAAATTTTTAATAGTTTAATTTTAGAAGTGGGAGGAGCAGAATGGAAGACTGCTAAATAAATATATGTAATGGGTTGGCAGAAAAAAGGATCCTGACCCTGCCCCTTACATTGTCCGTTTAATATGCAAGTTGGTTAATTTTATTATTTTTTTAAAGTTTAAAGTTGAGCACTTAATTAATTAAACACATTTTTAATGGGGAAAAAAAAGTGGAAGAATCAAATACAAATAATAATAATAATATTATTATTATTATTATTATTTACGAAATAGGAAACCCTTTGTACCTCCCAACACTTATGGTTTCTTTAATCTTAATTTTGAAAATCATGTATGACTTATCTCAATACCACTTATAAGCTTTCTATGACCCTTAATTCTTTCCTAAATCATTATTAAGATAAAATCCCTAATTCGCTCTAAATTTTGTTTATTTTTTCTGACATATTACCTCTTAGTTCTTAAAAGGAAGTCTTAACCTTTTAGCTTTTAACACAAGAATTAAGAATATCATTAAAATGCTTTAATTATAGTATTGTTTTACTAGAATATCTCTATAAAATATTTTTAGAAAACAAATCACCTTGTTAGTTAAATTGTAATTAATATTAAACGTAGGGATATATTTGTAAAAAAACAAAATTTTCCATTGGTTTCTTAAAAGAACAAGCATTTTGGAATAAATATATTTTGCTAAAGTGACATCCTTTTAAGAATGAAGAGAATATTTTTCAATATTTAACTTTTATTATCTTTTCTAATATATCTAGTCCTTAATTGAATGCGTGCAGTAATTTTAGAGTCATTAAATTCATATGTTTGAATTTCGTCCACTAATGAACAAAAAAGAGATTAGCTACTAAAAAATGCCCACAAAAGAAAAAAAAATCAAACATAAAAGGACAATAACTATATTGATACAATTTGAAAGTATCCAAAACCCATAGTTATAAAATCTAAATCAGACCGGTCGGCTGGTTTTCAGCGAGTTTATACTCTAGTCAAAATTTTGTCAACGATTGATTGGACTAATCGGTCTAAAAACTGTAAATCAGATTGTTTTTATGGTTTGACTATACTTTATTTTTAAAAGAAATTTATTTTAGTTAATAATTTAGGTTATTGTTTTTATATTTTCTTAATTAAAATAAAATATAATTTTAATTTTTAAATTATTTTAAATTAAATTGATATTTAGTTGTAATTATAAAAATTATGTTAATACATTGAGTTTTTTTAATTACTATATTGTGTTTAAAATCTTTAAGTTTAAATAATTATAATAAAAATGTTGAAATTTTCATATTTATAAATATAAATAATATAAATATATTGTTATTTTCATATATTTTTTAAATCTGGTTCGATTCCAATTTATTCTGATGTAATTCAAAATCTATGAATCCATCAATTCAGCGGTTTGATGGTCAGTCCGGTTCTTAAAACCGTATTTTGCGGTTAAAAAAAATACGGTTTTGACCTCATTGAGTCGTAAGCATTTTTTTATACGCTTGTTTTATTTTATTATTTATGAATTATAAATTAAATATCTTAATAGTCATATTATATTAAAGTTGATCTGATTTTTATGATCTCACAGTTCAAAAGAAAACTTTATGCTACTACAGCAACACACACACCAATAAGTAGATATACATAAATATATAGGAATATTAATTAATTATTCAAAGAAAGCAAATTATAATAAAAAAGCAAAATCACTATGGTTTTAATTGATTTTATTAATAACTGTCACTTGTGTACATCCTTGAAAGCATAATTCCATGCCTATATAATCTCTTGGACTAAAATACCCCTCCAACCCAAAAAAAAAAAAAAAAAAAAGAAATGTAAAATTAAATGAAGAACAAAAAAAAATAATCACCTCAAAAATTGAAATCAAGGATTTAAGGGCCTAAGACAAACTTGAACTCCATACTTAGGTTTAATAGTTAAAACTACAACAGGGGCATGACGGTAATTATCAGAAATATTGAAGCTAAATTTAGAAATTAACATAGCAAGAATAATTTTAGCTTCCATCATAGCAAAAGTTTGTCCAATGCAATTTCTAGGACCAGCAGCAAACGGCATGAAATGTCTGCCTTGTGCAAATGTTGTTTTTGAAGCAAATCTATCTGGATTGAACTCATTTGCATCTTTTCCCCATAATTCTTCACTGTGATGAATTGCAACCACTGGAATCCAAATTGATAGTCCTTTTGGTATAAACAGATCTCCCAATTTTATGTCTTCAAATGCCATTCTCGGTAGCAGTGTTGCTGGTGGATACAACCTTAGTGATTCATTTATTACCATTGTTAACTGCACCAAACGATAATTAAGCAATTAATTAAAACTAACCCAAGTAGAAAGTGTCTCAAGTTTAAGTGATTTTTCAATTTGTGGGAAGTCAATTTTATTTCATTTTCTAGGCCCAACTTCTCAAAGCAACTGTCATTGTCATTAACCAACAAAAAGAGCAATAACACAACAAAACCATATATTATACACACTGAGGCCAAACTTGGTAAAATAATTTTTTATAATTTTTAAGTACATTGGTTATTCCAAAAGAGATCCACAGCTGGCATGCTGGCTAGAAGTAGGATTTAGTAGGTATGAAAAAATTATTTAATTAAATTAGTTTTATAAAATCTAGGCTTCTGTAAAAATTCAAGTCAACTTAAGAGTGAGACCCACAGAGTTGGTAAAAACATATGACCAAACATATACAGTGATATCACATTCAAAAGGCAAAAATTTCCTTTTTAAGGAAAATAGTAAATGCCCATTTAAGGCAAAAGAAAAACTAAATAAAGATAATAATAATAAAAAGATAATATTTAATTTTTGTATTTGATTTAATTTACTAAATTAGTCTCCATATCCAAATTGGCAACGTTTGACTTTGATATGTTTTGATACTATTTTGTTAAAACTTAAAAGCGTCATGGTCAACTAACAAATTTTATTCATTATAGGAGTTAAATTATATTCTTGGCTATATATAGAAAAAACGAAATAAAATAACATTAATGAAAAAGAAATCTTACCACGGTGAGTTTAGGAAGATGATCAAGCGAAGGAGTTTGACCATTGCAGACTTGCTTGACTTCTTCTCTGACTTTTTGTTGCCACGTAGGATTACTGGCAAGAAGCATAATAGTCCACGTAAGCAAGAGAGCGGTAGTTTCATGTCCGGCAAAGAAAAAAGTCTTGCATTCATCCATTATCAACTGTAAATTTAGACTGAATCCATTTTCTTTCTTCTTCTGCATTTCATTTAGAAGCATTCCCAATAAATCATTTCCGTAGCTACTACTTCTACCTATTTCTACACAATCTTTTCTGCTCTGTATTATCTCCATCAATAGTCTCTCCACTTCCATCTTCAGTGATTTTATTTCTCTGTTGTATTTACTTGGGAAAAATCTGCAAAAACCCAAATTATAATTTATATCGTTAAAAAAACTGAATAATTTTATTCTATGTTATTTTATTTTATTATTTTTGACTTTACCCTTGTTAATTATAATCCCCCGTAAACAAATGCATAACTCATTTCAAAAGATACCTTAAAAAGAGGGCTGAGCCACATATATACAAGGAGCCACATAACTTTCTCATTAACCAATGTGAGATTCAACACACTCCTCAAGCCAAGAACCATTTAAAGCGTGAAACAAGTTTTCATAGGTGGCCCAACAATATTGCATGCAAAACTATGTTAACAAATGTCTAATTCACTCTAAAAAAATATCTGAAGTGAATACAATTACCTCACATATATCAAGAGTAACATAGATTCTTCATTAACCAATATGAGATACAACACTCCCAAACAAAGATTTTGTCTCTGGAAAGTGCCTTCACTAGGGGCATCTCCAACTTTGAAGCCACCTCTTTTATCATGGGAATTTGAGGAGCCTTTCAAGACCCCTATTTTTTATGGAAAATTTATTTTTGGTGGGACTCTTCGGTTTAAAAATAATTTTCAATAAAATAATATAGTAGAATGTAAGATTGATGGGACCATTTGATGACTCTTTTGAATAGTTTTTCCGTTGAAGTGAACAAATTTTATATTGTTATTTTGATGTTTTTGGATGATGTGACACTAAAAGTGAGATGAGAAGACCCCTTAAAGAATCTTTCTAATGGAAATGTCCTAAAAGTAGGGTTTTTTTTATTCGGCCAAACTAGTTTCTTTCTCTCCCTTAATTCCTCTCAAACAAAGGATGAAAATGATAGAAAAGAAAGAATTCGCAAATCAAGCTTAAAAAATGGAATCTTAAAAGAAAAAACATGTTAGTTTCTTGTTTTTGGGTATATATGTCAATTCAATTAATCGATTTGGGAATTGATGAAATATTCTTTTTAATGGCTGAACATATATTAAGAATCGAAACTTAAGCAGGTTATGGGGTCTTTTTCAGTTCATTATTCATTAAAAAGAAAAATAAAAGAAATAAAATTACCTGCTTCCAGGTAAGCACAAGTGCCTGGTAGATTGGGCACAGAGAGATTGGAGAAGAGTTAAAAGATGGAATATTTGCTGCCCTTTTTCATAGCTGCTGTCGAATTCGGTTCTTGAAATTATATCAGCAGTGAGTCGTGTCATGTATTCACTAATCTCAAACTCACTCTTCCCTGATTCCACTGCTTTTTCAATTGATTGGAGCATCTTCTTTGTGCATTCCACCATGTGCACAGCAAAGCTCTTCAATTATCAACAACACCACCATCCATTTTATTATTTTCTTCTTTGTTTTAAAACACTAAATTCTTTTATTTTATTCGGAAGTACCAACTGAGTTATAATCTGTACGTACCTTGAGCTTGTCACCCATGAATGCTGGGGCAACAATATGTCTTTGATGATACCAATTATCCCCGTTTGCCATTAACAAACCGCGCCCAATAAAATGTTTAGACCCTTGCTGTTGCAGCCATGATTTACCAGCTTTAGTGCTGTACTTTGTTAGCAATTCTTTAATCAATTCGGTCTCGGTTAAACACATGCGAGGTTCAATCCCACTCCAGTATATAAATCTCTTGCCTACAAAACTCACATCCAATCAGAACGAGAACAACAAAAATAAGGATAAAAACGGGTGCATAAGTTTAACCAGTGTTGATCTTATTCGTGTCACCAGATCACACAAGAACCCATAAAAAGAAGAAGAAGGAGAAGAATAGTACCGAATTGTTTAGACCACAGAACATAATGCGGCAAAAGGCGACGAACAATGTCATGATCAAAATGGTCTAAGTCTTTAGAAGTGGAGCGAGAGAGCAAAGACGTGACGTCTAATAAATTGCCAGTGAGAGGGCGAGGTTTAGGCCCACGCACACCTTGCTTCTCCATTATCTTCATTATGCGTCTGGGAGTTAAGAAATAACATGAGATTGTATCATATGCAATCTTCAATATTATGCTAACCATTACTATCATTATGCTGATAATTAAATCCATCTCTCCTCTTATTAGATCTCTTTATTTCTGTTTTTTCACACGGAGAGGAGAGTGTGTGTTTTTTTTGTCTTCGTTTGTTTGGCTTTATTTGTGCTTGAGTGAGTATATTATATATACAACATTTCCAGATCTCCTCGTCCACTGTACCTTTTTTTTTATTATTATTATTATTTAAAAAAAAAAATTCTTTCTTATTTATTATATACCAAGGTAGAACCTGGGTGCACGGCCGATAAAACTTAATCAAATATAGTTTTAAACTGATATGGGTGTAATTTAATTAGTAATACAACATCAAGTTGTTGGGATGAATTTAGATTTGATTTCTACTAAATACATTTGCAGAGAAAGACGAAGAATCATAGTTGTCTCAATAAGGATATATATGGTTTATACCAAAAAATAAATAAATAATGCTTTTACTTAAGTTTCTATATTGGTTTTGTTAATTAAGCCTTAAAAAAAAAAAAAAAAAAAAAAAGAAGGAAACTCTCATTTTTGTAACATAAATATGTAAAAACTATAAAGTCGCATGAAAAAGGTGAATATATATATAAAACCTCTAATTAATCATTTATAGAAATTTAGTAAATTCAATGAATATAGTTCAAACCGTTTATGGAGATAATTTTGAATTAAGTAGACTGCCATAAAAAATAAAATTTATATTCCTTTCTTTCTTCACATGCTTTGTACGAAGATAAGAAAGTAAGAGCAGAGAATCTGAAAAAAAATTAAAATTACGGAAAGAGTATTAAAGCTTCTCAAATAAGAATCAAAACTTTCACTATCTTAATTAGGAACCTACAATATAATACCTACGTGTTAAATAAGAATTAAAAAAAAAAAGCAGATTTTTTTTTCTTTCCCATTTTGAACTAAAATATTTTGAGTTGGTTAATGAAAATATAACAGATCTTATCAATAAATTTTTAAATTTTTTTGAAAAATGTAAAATTTTTTTAATTAAATAATGTTTATAAATTTTAAAAATATCATAAAATGTGGAATCTACAAAAAAATATTCAAATGTAAATATGAAATTTTTTAATAATATGAGTAAATTATTTAAATATTAAATAAAAAAAATATGATTTTCTATATCAGAATTTTTAACAAAAAAAAAAAATATTAATTATAATTTTTTTATAATTTCTTTTTGATAGAAATAAAATATAATCTTCAATTCATTAGAGGATAACACCAAAAAGTAATTTTTGAAGTTTTACAATAAAACCCGTAAAAGAAACAATTGAGGAAATGAGTGAAAACATTTTTTCTTTTTTTCTTTCTTTTTTTTTTTTTTTTTTTTTTTCAGTGGAGTAGGTTGACATTCACAGTTCATGGGAAATTACAACCTCACAGATGTGGCAGTCGAATTCTGATATCACAGCTATCAAATTAATTACTTTGTCAACTGAATTAAATGAAGAAATTGTTGGTTAATTTTGCTTTTATTCCAAAGCAGAAAAAAAGAAAAAAAAAATATTAGTGATTAATTTTTTAAAACCTTAAATTAGAGTATTTCTTTTTTCGGCTAAATATACATGTAATCCTTTCAACTTTTATTTTTAAACTATTTGGTTCTCTTAACTATTTTAGCAATATATCTAATCCCTCATTTAAAAGTTAAATAATACGTAACCCTTTTTATTTTTACCCACTTGGCCCCCGCAACTATTTTAGCGATCTATCTAACCCCTCATCTATTTTAAAGTGGTATTTTTAAACTTTTGAGAGAACATAACGAGACACAACAAAATACCATATATTACATACGTCTGACACTAAAGACATGTAGAACACACGCTGAAAACCATCTTCTAGTTAATTAATATTACAAAGTGAGGATTTCCTAGCAATTAATAAAACTCAAGAGGAGGAAGAAATATGATTGCAGAAGAGACAATAAAGAAGAACGAAAAGAGTTTAACCAAATCGAGGAGAAAGGGAGAAAAAATGCAGATAATTTTTTTATATAAATACGCTGAGATTTCTCTTACCTTCAGGTCATACGACACATCAGCATTCAAGTCTAAAAATACCACTTTAAAATAGATGAGGGGTCAGATAGGTCGCTAAAATAGTTTAGGGAACCAAACGGCTCAAAAATAAAAATTGAAGGGGCTATATATATATTTGGCTTTTAGATAAAGGATTAGATAAGTTGCTAAAATAGTTAAAGAGGCCAAGTGACTTAAAATAAAAGTTGAAAAAACCGTGTATGTATTTAACCTTTCTTTTTCTTAACGCAGATATTTAAAACCTTAATTATACATATGATTTGATTTGATGGACTTGAAATGATAGAGAACAGATAATGTAAATGTATATATATGGTAATTATTATAATTTATTTATTTGTTATATTTTTTTTTTCAAAGAAGTTCCAAACTTGGTAGAATATTTAGTTGTTAATATTTAAACATATGACCAGTTTGGGATTGCTGTTAGTGAAAGTACTGTTAGAAAAAACTAAGTTTCATTGCTTTTTTCAAAAGTAGTTGTAACTGTTTTTCCAGTTTTTTCCTGAAGACAATCTGATTTTTACCAATTATGCATTTGAGACAGCTTTCTGCAGTTGCAGAGACAGCTTTCAGCCAAAGTAAAGTTCTTCATACTTTGACTGAAAGCTGTTTTCGGGACTGTTGAAAGCTACCCCAAACTATGCTCGCCCACACCCATTTTATATAAAAGGGAGGTGAGTAGTGCACACTTTAATTTGATATATATATATATATATATATATATATATATATATATATATATATATTCACAATTTATTCAACAGTTTTTCAATCTATATTTTTCTTTATCACTAGCAGTTAGGCATCTGAGTGCAACAATTAGTGATTTTGCCACCTCTCTCTACATTTATACAATTAATTGCGGAATCAATCCGCCTCTAGTAGAGATAGATTGGTGACATATTTTCGAACCCAGGCCTTTCACCCATAAAAAAAATAAAAAATAAAAATAAAAATTTGTGGACCGAGAATCAGTTTGTGAGGAATAATACCTATTTTTAATCCACACGAAACTGGACAAGACCAATTTTAGGGTGAATTGCTCTTTCTTTTATAAGTGGAGTTAGGCGGTCAACTACTTTCATGGGTGAAGTAGATGTTATATGGCTATTATTGACTTACTTAGAGCTTTAACTACTTTTGTAGTCAACGGCTGAGTTAGACACTTTGAATTGAGAGAATCCCTTTTTTTTTTTTTAAAAAAAAAAAAAAGTTATAATAAAGCATGACATACAATATAAATTTATGCTTCTTTGAAAATATTAATTTTTTCTTTTTCTTGTTTTCCTTTTATCAATATTAATTATATATGCATTCATGCATAAAAAAAAAATTACGGTAAATGATTATAACTTTTCCAATATTTGGACAAATATATCACTTTCTCCTCATGTTTTATTTATCAAATTTATATATCCCTGTTTTTTTAATCCATCATATTATGGTATCTATTTATTGATTATTTTGTTATTTTCTATCAAAATTTATATCGTGATATATATTTATGAATTTATATAATCTTTTAAAATGTTCTATATTCGAGTTCTTCTTGAATAGAACCCTTTAATGTAATTTTTTAATGAGAAAAAATGATTTTGTGATTAGTGACCTTACAAAATCAACAGTAGTGATAGGAGATAAGGGAAATTTTAGTCACAAATATTAGCAACTTCAATAATTTTGATAAACAAAATATTTAATAGCAAATGGACGGAGGTTATAATCTAATTGAAGCAAACTTTAGAAAAATATAAATTAGATAGATAAAATTCATGTAAGTAGTGATGTGTTTGGGGTTATAATTATTTACAGGAGAAATTAATGTAGAAAAAAAGTTGTTAAAAGGAGAATAAAATGTTATTTGTGATCAATGAATATGATGCATTGTTGATTTGTTGTCTAATTCCATACATCACCTTACCCATTCATGAATATTAGGGAGTTAATTAAAACCAGCAACTAAGATAAATAAAAAGGGTAGATTAGCCCAAGGATATTTTGGGCTCCTTTTCTTTCAGGGCAACATTTCATCAAATTATTTCTAAAATATTATATTATACACTCTTAAATAACGAAATTAATTACAACCATTCCTAATCCTAAATACTAAAAATAAGGCAACAAGAAATCAGCTATATATATATATATATATATATATATATATATATATTTATGGCAATAAAATCGTTGATATCTTGGTGATACATATAATTTTTAAATTAATGAAACAATAAAATCATTTCTCTTAAATATCCTAAATCATAGGATTAGTCTATAAGGGAATAAAAATTGGGTGCACTAATGAAATACCTGGTGATATACATATTTATTTTCTTGTTTAATCTTTTTTTTTTTTTTATAAGTTTCTTGTTTAATCTTATTTTTAATTAATTGCATTTATGTTAAATGTATTTTTTTTTTTTTTTTGGTGAAGTCTTGGTAAAAATATTGGTAATATGTTGATTCTATGAATTATTAAACTACTAAAATTATGTAAGACAACAAGGCAATAAAATTAATTTTCTTAAATACCATAAATCGTGTATTACTAGCCCAATTAAAGAATTAATTCTCTTAAAATAGTGAATATTTTAAGTGGTTCATTAAAATCGTAACGGGTCCCTTTATTTTTATAAGATCATTAAAAAAAAAAAAAAAAAAAAAAAAAACTCTCTCTGTACATAGCTTTCTCTTGTTTTTAAATCAATCTACTTATAGTCAGTAATTTATTCCGGTGAGAATGGAGAAATTGGGATAAAAAGTCATAACATTATCTTTACTTGATTAATTGAAAAGCTAAGATAAGACAGTCACTTTTGGAGATCACTAACAAAATTAGTTTAATTATAGATGAGAAGCTACTGAAATGATATATGGAACCTAAACTTAATCAAACATCACATATTCCTAATCAAAATAATTACACTTCTACAAATAATAATTAAAAAAAAGCTTGTCATTGTACTCTTAAATCAAGCTCTGTTCCGTTATATTACCATTCTATGATAAAATTTATTGGAAAACAAACTTTTGGTTGAAATGACTTACTAGTTAAAATATGCATAAATTTATTTCATTTAAAATGAATTTGATCATACATCTTGTCTTCTTTCTAAATATGCTATCTTTTAAGTTTTATTTAAACTAAATACACCTTTTTTAAACAATTAAACAAATAAACATATGTAACTTTTAATTGAAGCCAATTCACTTTAGGCCCGATTTATTATGATGATAGAAACTCTTAATTTAATGTTGGCCCGTTCATTATCAGATCATTTACAGATGTCTAGTCTTATAAACTTCACGTTCTAAGTGTTCATCATTAAAAGTAAAGGCAGTGCGTCAAGTATTTTACGTTGGCTAGCTATATAGACAATAAGTCATTTATAAATTTGTAGTAAATTGGCAATCATCTTTTTGATTTTAAAGTGCCTTTTAGGATGAGTTATGCCAAATTTATCATGATATCAGAGTCTTATATGCAACATTAGTCATTCGGTGGATATTTGATTCATGCTCCAAATGATTTTAAGCATAAGGGATACAGTGGCGGTGCTAGGATTGGTTTGTTGGGGGGGCAGAATTTGCCTCAAAAAATTTTCGGCCAATGAACAAAAATTTCCGATCGGCTGACAAACCTGAGTTAATTTAATTCAATTCAATAAGAGCACAATTAAATTAATCTAAACTTACCAATTCAAACCCAAAAATAACAATGCACAATCAATTCAATTCAAATCCTTATTCAAACCTAATTTATCAATTCAAATCTAAAAGTTACAACACAATTTACAGAATCAATTTATCAATTCAAACCCACATTCAAACCTAATTTATCAAATAACAACACAATTTACACAATCAATGCCTCAATTTATCAATTTAAACCTAATTTACACAATTTTTTTTCTAAAACCTAAATAAATTACAAACCTAATATTTTAAATTAAAACTAACCGAAATAAGAAGCAAAGAGGAAAGGAGGAGAGGAGAGGAGAGGAGGACGGACAGAGTCGAGCAACGGCACAGGCTGGCGGGAAAGCAAAGAGGAGAGGAGAGAAGATAGCTAGTGGTGGTGAGGGATGAAAGCTATGTTCTCTGTGTTTTATTTTCTTTCCCCTCGTTTTGCCCTTGTCTGTTTTATTTATTTATTTATTTTTAAAGACCAGGGCAAAACGAGCCCTGGTCTATTTTAAACAGGCAAATTCAAAAAAAAAAAATTATAATAATAAAAAAAAATAAAGCCCTGATACAGGGTAGGAAAAAGCAAGGGCGCTGCCCCTGCTCTTGGGGGGACAGCTGTTGAAGGGGGACCGCCGGAAAGCCCCCTATTCAGGGCTTTTTCGATGGCTGGGGGTCAGTTGCCCCTGTGACCTCTCTTAGTGCCGCCCCTGAAGGGATATGTGTTAAATATCACATATTACTTAACTAGAAAACTATATGGTTCATATACATGTGAGCCAGTTTCCCATTTTAAAACTTTTTGGAGTTATGCTTTTACTCAGAATTACAAAATTTATATTAATTATCTAATTTAAAGTTAATAACTTGAATCTCCTTAAAATTGTATCAAATGTACTAAAAGATTCGCATGTTTTAAAAGATAGTTTTAACATTGATGTATTTACTTCGATTTTTACTTAAAAAAAGGAAAAAAAAAAAAAAACGCAATATATTCTTATTATTAAGTTTGAATCCATGATGATTATTTAATTAATACACAAAACATGGACCTAATCCTTTGTTTTAACGATCAATAATTCTTATCATGTATTTAAATTCAGTAATAGTGATTTTACTAGATACTTCACAATATATCAACCCGAATGACCAAATAAAGTAGGTTTTTAAAAGAAAAAATATGTAAAAACTGATAGAAGAATGTTAGAATAAAATTGAACCAAAATATTGAGATTTTGAAAGTACGAAAATCTGCTAACATATTTACTCAAATCTTAAAAAGATTTAAGTCATTTACACGAAGAAAAACTTTTTTGAGGTATGATGTATCCACAAATTGCTCATTTACTACTTGATCTATTAATATAGTCTTTTTAGTACCTAACGTTTTGAAATCAATAACGCTTAGATGTCGACCTATTAAAATCGAGAATATTTAGTTTTTGGACAACTATTAATATCATTATAATAACCTACATAATGATTGATATTCTAATAAATATACCATTATTACTCTTCAGTACCACTTATTGAACAACTAATATTATTAATTTTATTAAATTTTATTGTTCAACTACTAAATGTTTTCGATTTCTATTGTTCAGGTACCGAAAAGACTAAATCAATAGATTATGTACCAATTGAACATGTGGTGGATGGATCATAACAAAAAAAAATTTCTTTATTATACATTTCTCAACTACTAAAATTCCAATTAAATTCACTGGTGAGAAATAATTTTTTATGAAAATTGATTTTTTTAACCTAATAAATCGGTTCGAAACAAATTAAGACTTTTTTTTTTCCTTGTAAATTAAGACCCTTTAAATATATAGTCTATTGTGTACTGTAAAATTCGAACTTAAGAAATCTAAATTACACAATCTGAAGCCCGTAATTGCTTAAATAAACATTAATTGGTTTGTTTATCAATATTTATAGCTCGATTCACTCATTTTTGAAAAAATCCTTTTGGAAGAAAAAATGTCAATGTCATATATATATATATATATATATATATATATATATATATATATATATATATATATATATATATATATAAACTTAGATGGTGTTTGTTTCTACTTTTCGAAGCAGTTTTTAGCTTTTTACCTTGAAAAGCAAATAACCTAGTGTTTGGTTATATTTTTTAAATAACAGCTTTTAGCTGTTATGCAGGAAAAATTATCTTTTCACGAAAAGCTCGTTTTCAAAGCTTTTCATGAAAAGCTTTATAATTATTTAGTTTTTACAAATTTAATCTTTCCAAAATAATAAATTATATAAATTCATAAATTTTTTTATGTTTATAAATATTGAAAAATTAAGTGAGATTAATTCCTCAAATTAAATTATTTAGGCTAGTTTTACATTTTTTTTAAAATTTATATATATATATATATATATATTAATTCACTCAAAAATTAAAAACATATTAATTTGATGCATTATATGTAGATGAAACTATAGTTTAAATTATTTTTCTACACTTATGAGGTCACTATTTAACGAAAATAATAATTTTTAAAGTGTATAATGAGTTAAAATTATTTTTAAATTGTCTAATTATTTAATTATTTTTATTAATATTTATGTAATATTGTTATTTTTGTATACTTATTGTATAATGGTATAAAAAATATATCTATGTTAGTCTTTTTACATCTTAATAGTAACAACTGATAATAAGTTTACCAAATACAATCAATCAATTAGATAACATATAACAGCTTACTGCAATAATAAACAGCTAACATGAACAGGAAACAGGAAACAACAAACAACAATAACAACAATAGTTATTAGCTAACAGCTGAACCAAACATGCCCTTAAAATAAGTGAAAGAATAAACATATTTGGCTCATTTTAAACTCCTAAATGAAAGAAAAATTGATTATTTCTATCCTTAAAAAAAAATGTTAGCTCGAAAAGTCATATGCACATTCAGCTTTATCATGATGATAAGTGTCTCTCTCTCTAAATAAAATTTATAGAGTTCGAGTTTCCGTGAAACCAGATATTACACTCTTAAAAAGAAGGGGATTTGTTTTAAAAAAACAGAAAAGAAGTCATATAAAACACATTCTACAACACTTAAACCTAGAAAGAAATTTACAATGCAATGCACATAAAGAAAGATACATCAAACATAATATGAACATGCATCAAAAGATTGGAAAAGAAACTATATAATGCTGCCTATTTTCTTTGACATTCCTACTCACAAAAAAACGAAAAAAGAAAAAAAAAAATCCCAAGTTGACGAAGAACCATGCATGGAATCCAACCGAAAGCTAACAATAACCTTGTAAATTTTGATATAACATATTCAACCCCTCCAAAAAAAAAAAAAAAAAAAAGTTTAATTTTTTTATTGAAGGATAATTAAAGAAAAGAGTATATAAGAATTATGTTGATCAAGAATCTTTGAATTATTAGTATCATAATCTTTGGATATGTTCTATGGAAAAAAAAGGGGGGGGGGATTAACGCTAATATATATTGGCACTAATCTAGTTTAGGCAATGGTGATTGGTAAGTCGGTGCGTAAATTATATGTTCAAAATGAAATGGGTCAAAAAGGAAATTAACATATTTGGGCAGAATGATATGTTAAGAAAGATCTCTTTAATTTTTTCCAATGAAAACTTCCTTAAAGAATATGTTCTGTTTAGGGGATGGTCTTTAGTTAGCTGTCCTTGTTAGAGGCAATAAGCCACAAAAAAACGTACAATATCAGTTGGAGGACACGTTCGATCCTAGCCCCACTTTATGTCCAACCCCAAAAGTTTAGATTCTTTGTACGGCTGTGATGGAATTAACCTCATTTATCTAATATCCCATTTCTCATTTCTTTGTTTTATTGCAGAAATTACACCTTTTTAAAATTAACATGGAGATTATAAGATTATCATATCTATATTATTCTATTATCCTTATATCATTTACTAAATTTATTTATTTAATATTTTTAAATTAATTATCTAGTAAAATAGGGTAAATTATCTAATAAATTAAAACTAATTGTCTACTGGTTAAGTTAATTAAGAGTTGTTGCCTCTTTAATATCTTATTTAAGTCTTTTTTTTTTTTTTCATAAATGTTTTATTCATTTCTACTTTATCTGCATTCAGTCCCTATATTTTTCACATATAGAATTAATATGAAAACTTTTATTAAATTATAAGGTACGTTTTTTTCAAACTCACTTGTATTAGTTCGATATGTTGTTTATTGCCAAGAGTTTTATCGTTTCATACTTCTAGTTTTATGTGAGTCTTTTTTCTGTTCTTTCAATATTGAAGTTATATTTAAATTATGTTTAATTTATATTCAAGTTATATTAAAGTAATATTGAAGCTACGTTAAAAAACTAATTTAATAAATAAGTTCAATACACTCCAAAATTACATTTTAAAGCTATATTCAAGTTATACGAAATCCATATCAAAGTTATATTAAACTTATATTCAAGTTATATTCAATCTCTATGCATGATGAATACACAAAATATAAAGAATCTTGTTTGTACATGAAATTGATATTATATGAATTTAATGCTAACCGCTAGTATGCATTTAGATTGGATTATGTATATATTCAAGCTATATACAATACACAAAGCTCTTCAAACCATTTTATATACAAGCTTAACAAATTTAATAAATTGTATTGAAACTATATTCAATACACAAAGCAATTCACCAATTTCCAAAAATAATTCATAGAAAAAGCAAACTAAAATAGTTAAACGTGAATCAAAGAAAGTTGTTTATAGAATAGTTAGTTGAATGAGTATTAATTGAATATTTTATACACAAAGCAAATCCAACCTTTTCATATATGAGCTTTACAAACTTAATAAATTATATTCAAGTTATATTGAAGTTATATTTAATATACAAATCAATTCATTAATTTCCAAAACATATTCATAGAATAAGCAAAATAAAATTGTTAAACATGTATTAAAGAAAGTTCTTTATAGAATAGTTAGTTTGAGTGGGCATTAATTGAATATTTGAATGGATAAATGAATAATTATTAGTAAAAATAAAATATATATAGATAAAAGGTTTCTACATATTTGAAAATTTATCAGGAGATAAATATTGATTTTATTATATATTAATACAAATTTCTATATTTTTGTATTTTTTATAGTGGTGACATATATTTAATAGGTTTTTGTAGTTTTGTTATATATTGAAAGATAATGATGATGGTCACAAATATATAAATTTTATAGTTAATGATCACATAAATGTAGAAATACCAACCTTACCTATTATTTAACTATAATTTCTAAACTTCAATTTATGTTACAAAAATAATTCAACTTTAATTTTTAAGGTTATTATTATTATTATTATTATTATTATTATTATTTTAATTTCTCATTTACACTAGAAAACTAATGAGACTTGATTAAACCATGAGTTCAACATACTTAAGCTAGTAAACGTCATCGGTTCTATTAATATCATATCAGCAACAGAACTCAAAATTTTAATTTTATTATTGTTTATAGATCATGACTAGAGTGTGTTGAATCTGCTGTAGTTTAATCCATAATAAGTGCAATGTCACGTCATCTTTTTCAGCATAGCTGCAAGAAGATAATTCCCATGGTGTTGACTCATGAATACGGCCACCATCAAACCATTAATTTATGTGAAACATTAAATTGAATGAAGTCTTTTTAAGTTTTAAATTTAATTTTTCTGTGATTTTATCACAAATATTTTATAAATGTTACCACTACTCATTCAATTAATTGTTCAACTATATATATTGTATTAAATATATGTAATGTTAAGTTTAATTTTATGAATTGGTCTACTTATGTACAAGTTCATATATTAGAATTGCTTATTCTTTAACATCACCTTCTTTGAAAAGATTTGTAATTAGGAGTGACAACTCAGGTTATGTTATTTAATATATTCTATATAATTATACATGACATAAATGGAACCAAAATGATATTCATGTCCAATAGACCATGTCAGTCAGGTTCTCTTAGTAAATTGTGTTGTCATGTTAGAAATATACACCCCTAGTTGTAATCTATCATGATTTAAGCAATTGTATATATTTCCTTCAAATAATAATAATAACAGATTCTGTAGCAGTGAAACGCATTGAATTTATAAGACGCAAATAGCATAAGTTTAAGCTAAGATTGGTGGTAGAGGCACCATGATTTATTCACCATGTCAGTGCAAAGAAAGGATCATAAAAACCTGTTTTTTTACTTTCTTGAGTTTTAGAGCATTATTTCCGAATAATTAGCACAACAAAAGGAAGCCCAATATGATTGAGCAAATATGAGACACATTTCAGAATCCAAAAATGAAAGAAAATTCTCAAAACTAAAATAACCACTCATTGAGCTATTGATCTGACTCATTGATGCCTAAAAACTACCCTACAATAAATTCTTGAGTGTAGGGGTGTACAAATCAACCCAACCTGATGAATTTAACCAACCCAATCCAACCCAACCTATATATTCTTTGTCTTAATGGTTATTCATGGGGTTGGATTGGGTTGAGTTGGATGAAATGGAAAAAGTAATTGGGTTGGGTTGGGTTGGGTTGGGTAGGATTCGAATTAACCGTCACATATAAAATTCAATTTTTTCCCTTTGAAAATTTTCACTTCTTTGTACTATTTTTCATCAATATTCAATTAATTAAGTGATAACATCGATAATAGTGATGAAAAAAATTAGGAAAATATCAACCCTCTTGTTTTTAATATATATATTTGGTTGACTTATATATATATTATATATGATCAAATTTCAACTGTCGAGATTAATTTATAAAGAAATTACATGAAACAAAATTTCTTACACATGAGTTACTTGGAATTTTATCTAATTGTATATGTACAGAATTGGATTCGGCTTTATCTCTCCAATTACAAACAAAAATGTTTAGTGGAGTTTTTTTTTTTCGGAATTTAGCAGAGGTTTAATTTCATCTATGCCCCCGAAATTTAGTTTCTAATATGAAATCCCTTAAACATTGTAAATGTCAATAGTGGTGCTACTCTTGTATACATCAAATATCATCAAATTCTTTTTTTTATATATATAATTAGAAGAGTCGCTCTTAATGCTTTCAAAGAAAACATGATGTGTTATAAAATACTGGCTAAATTGGATGTGAGATTCTTGATTATAATAGCTCATGAGCTAAATGTTGTAAATCTATAATTTACATATCATCAAAAAATATTATGGATAGATCAATGGTCAAATAAAAATAATTTATATTATTTGATGAATTTTAAATAATAAAATAAAAATTTGTGAGAACAGTAAAAAAAATTGAAATTTGTGATACAATTATTATTTTGAACAATTGGTACATGTATTAACAATTAATATGGACAAAAATAATAAAAAAGGAATTACAAAGAAAAAATCATCAAGCAATGTCATCTCTAAAATTTGAGAAATCTTATAGTGGACCGTTCCAATAAAACAATAACACGTAAGTAACATGAGCATTGAGAAAATGAAAAACATTTATGTGTTAGTTTTTCATTAGAAAAATCCACGTGGATTACGTTGATCATATAATTTATCATTTTTTCTTAATCCATGAATTATTTGTTATTTGTGTACCAATTATTATTTGATGGATTTTAAATAATAAAAAAAAAATTGTGAGAACTGTTAAAAAAAGTTGAAATTTGTGATACAATTATTATTTCATGTATTATTTGATGAATTCAAAGTAGGGAAGCATATATCCTATTCCATCTAGTAAACTATGTAATTGTATAAATAATATTCAACCCAACCCAACCCAATCCTGTGTGAATATTCATGGGTTGGGTAGATTTTTGATAACCAACCCATGAATTGCTTTTATGATTGGGTTGGGTTGGGTTATCACCCAAATACTATTGGGCCATTCATTGAACAGCCCTACTTGAGTGAAATTCCTGGTTCCCACATAGCTATCAAACCCTACATTTTTCAAAAATGAATCTCACTCAACACGAACATAGAAAGAAGAAAATTATGGTGCACTAAACCCTACAACAGTAAAATTCATAGTTTGGAAGACCTGTTATCAAATCCAGCTTCACTTTACGGATTGCATTGTACAATTTTTATTCCTGTCACCAATGATTCTCAACAGATTATAAGCCTCTACTGAACCTTACAAAGAAGAAAAATGACAGCACACCAAACACTTTTTTTTCTTATTTGAGAGAAAAATGGTATAAATTCTCTTCTAACTTGTAAATGTTACTCAATTTCCTCTTTTACCTTCAAATGGGTATATCTAATTATCATCATACTCTCAAACTTTTAACATCTTAATTCTTAACTCATCTTCGGCATTCACAATTTTCGCAGAGGATTTTCTGTTACTAGTTTGCTCATTATTGTTGGTTCCAAAACTTTGGCTAGTCAATTCATTCTAAGTGAATTATTTCCTTCTTCTTTCTATAAACATAGCAACTCTCCGCAGTTAACATCTTGACAACCAAGTCTCCATAATTGAACAACTGGCATGTTGAGCTTAGCTTATTTCTGCATTTCCTGTGTGATTAATTCCACCAGATGTGCACAACAATGGATAAGCATCTCTCCTCCAACATCAAGGAACAGCATAATTAATCTTGTATCTTAAACTAAAAATAGTATTAAAAATGCAGTCCTATGCCCCATTCAGCTCTATCATTTGCACCTAACTTGTTTTCACCACAGCGTGATCATCCCAACTATATGTAAAACCAGCAGTTCTATAGATTGAACTGGAATTCTAGATCAATGCATGTAAGGTTTAGATCAGCCACGTCTTATGCCATCATACCAGCTGTAAGTCAAAATCTCAAGACATTCCCCCAACTAAGAAACTCCGCAGTTCTGTACAGAGTAAGCAACTTTAATATGCCAAAGATTTCCAGAGGCAACCATTTTCATATTGAAGTTAATTGTGAAAGCACTTTAAATACACAAGGACCTAAAAGCTGAAGCTGGTACTGCTATATAAAAGGTGAACCACTTCCTCATTAACGAATATACACATCCTTAATGGTAGAGTTTTAAGGTTAGATTGCATCACATCCAAAATTTAGGAAGAGAAGACAAAGTAATAAAGAATTAAATTAACTGGAAAAAGAAATAGAAAAAAAAGCATCAGAAATGCAGTAAAAATACTGCTAAGGAAGTTTCTAATTCAATCCAATGGTCCAAAGAATATGAATCACACAAAAATTTATGCGTGCAAGGGGTAAGGGGGATGTTGAAAAGATAGTCAGAAAACCCTAAAACACTTTAGCTAAGGTTCACTAAATTAATCCGTCACCCAAAAAAGACTTATATATCGTTTGCCATCTCCACATCAATGTTCCCTTGAGGAAAATGAAAAATTATTCAATATCACTTCTACAAACCTAATCTCTAGAACATAAATACGTCAATTCGATTTCTTTTCTTTATCCCTTGGTGTAAATTGTCTTGATAACATCCATTGCTTTGAGTTGGTGTAGAAAACAAACAATGTGAAATGAGAGAAGCAGAAACACATAATTATTGCTTCAAAAAGGAAAGGGTACATCTCTGGGGGACGGATTGTCAAGTAAATGATATGAAGTATAATAGAGCAAAGATACATAAAGGTCAATATGATTGAGAGAGGACGGAGGACAGCAGAATGAGGGATCTTAGCATCTCTTCTTCTACCAGGTGTAAAGTAAAGAAGGAAGATGAGAGCATGAAAAACCATGTATGGAACAATCAATCTGTCGCGACACAAAAGTGGAAACATAGAGAATAATGCATAATGCATTAGCATCTCAAATGGGCCACACAATTCCACGGCCAGTAGGCTTGCAGGCAGAAGAGGCAGTAGAATAGACTTCTCATGCACTGCAAATTTTATTGTAGTCATGCAGATATGTGCTGCACAAAGATATAAAATCAAACATAGAATAACAAGAAAAAGAAGAATCGTATTACCTTGGAATGAAAATAAGTAGAATGCGAAAGAACCATTCAAGAGTCCATAAAGGAAGCCCTTATTGCTGGGAGACAATATTTGCTGAACCATTGAAGGTAGACAAGTTAATATAGTGCCAGCTAAACTGAGGTTCTTCAGTGATTGTGTCGTAAATAACTTCTTCCACTTAATGAGAACTGATGTAGCACACCAAAAGTTAGCCACATAATCCTCATATATTCCTCTCTCAAAAGGAGCAAGACGTAGGAGAACCTTTACAAAGCACCAGAAAAAGAACTAGTGTTAATAACCAATTCTTCGACCAGCATCATGTAGTTAAATTGAGTCCAGTAATCCAACCAATTGTCACTGGTTTCCAACAACGCTGATAATTTTTGAACTCTTGTTCTCAGGGTTTTAATCAATGGAATTGTTCACAGCTACAGTATTAGGCTGTATCAAACTGTATAACATGACAGTATCATTCAACTTTATAAGAATTTATAAAGAAAAAAATTAAAGAATCTTAGGGGAAAGGACACTTGACAATTTTGAGATATATGTAACTAAACTGGAACATATCAACATTGTAATTTAAAATGATAATTGATGGGGAAGAATACATCATCATTAAGGTATCGAAAATAACAATTCATTTAAGAAAAATAGAAATTGTGATATCCGAAATAATAATTCAATGGTTCATTGAGAAGAAAAAATCAAAATAATGCTGGTCGCAGTTGACATAAATCTTACAGCAACTAATTCTGTTGGAATTGCCAAAACCAACTCTATATTCAATAGAATTAACCTTATTTCATAAATTAAATCAATTAAAACTTGAAAATTAAGAAATTGATACAAAATTAATTGATCTAAAATCATTGTTTTATACAAATTCCCTATAAACTAAATTAGTTATAAAATTGTAACAATCCACAAGAAATATGTAAAAAGATAAACTTCCGAATAAATTATAAATTAAACATATGGCTACGCTCTCTGCCTTGTCTTCTACATTTCCCGGTGTTTTTTAAAAACAGTAGGGGCCCTTAAGGCGATGAGACCATAAATCATCCGAGTTTCTAGGTGCCATCCTAGATGCTCGACCTAGCAAAGTGGAACACTACATAGACAAGAAGGATAAAAATATATACAAAGACAGCAGAGAAGTTTCAATAAAATAACCATAGAATCATACGAGTTATAATTATCATCAAATTTGAATCTCAAAAAGAAAAAATCCCAGCATACAGCAAATTACAATTCTTGTTACCTTGAGCTTAGCATTCATCCAACTTCTCCAGCAGAATTCTTCTGAAATCAATCTTCTTTTTAGCTTATGAAACATTGTTGCTTTTTTCCCCTTGCAATTTTCTAATTCTGCCTATGGCATACAAGGGGCAGTATTATCTGCAGTCTCTTTTTTTTCTTAAAGGACAAACATCTCGAATTTTCCCAATAAATCTGCTGATTCTTCCTATTCCTAATATTCACTTAAAGAGGTTTAATTTGTTTTTGGAACAAATAATTTTTCTGAAAACCAAATTATCATTTATGATGTTGGTACCTTAAAATATAGATTCATTTCCATAATCCCTTTGATTTTTTATTTTCCTCTTTAATTTTTTTTTTTTTTTAAAAATCAAAATCAAAAACCTTTAGGTACTGCATAAGCTGAGGAGTTCCGAGTAATTACTGCCTAGCTTCTGCTCCTCTAGTGCAATCAACAACTCTTCTTTTGTAAATTACATCTGTTACATCACTCAAACAGCAGAGCGCCCCATCCATTATGGGCAAAACATGCCATTAAAGACCATAATGACAGTTATTCCCAAATCACCACCTAAACATGCTACATCCCATACCTGCTGGCTACTTTTTCAGTATGCAAGCAATGCCTCTTATGTGAATTTTTCTTTTCTTTCTTTTCTTTTTTTTTTTTAATTCATGTTGAGATAACATTTTGTTTCTTGAAAATTCAACCAATTAGATAACCGTGTTTTGACATCCAACCAAAGCATCTTGCAACTATTCTGCAATTCAAACATATAAGCAAGACTGCAAGAGGTGAATGGCATATTTCTAATCATATTTGCATCAGTACTTCTCCCCCAATCTTCCACTAGTAGAAAGCACAATTTTCTGAAACATAAAAGGAGGTATTTACTCATACTTACTTTCCCAGACATCTGAATTGCAGGTCCACAGAAATTTAATTCAAAAGGAAAGCAATGGATCAAACAGAAAATTTTCTGCAACTTCCACAACAATTTCGAAAAAAGAAAAAACAAAGTTCCCACAAAAAAAGGGAGAGTGGTATCAAACTTGCCTATCAGGACCTATAGCTAGCGTTAAAAGGAAAGACAGTCAGCTTCACGAAGGAATGCTGAATCTGAATGTTTAATCTTTCACAGAACTAATTTAAGGACCGGCAAAACAACAAATCAAGAACAAGGAGAAATAACATAAACAGAAGTAGCTTTATAAGTACAAATCACTCTACAATGACCAGAACCAAAAGTATCAACCAGTTTAAGATTTTGTCCCAGAGATATCCGTGGTTATTAAATATAAACTGAAAGAAAATCATCCCCATGCATTGATTGACCAGAAAACAAAACAATTAACTATTCTCTTACAGAGAACTACCATAACTAACTAAATCCATTAGCGGATGGAAACAAAAGGACAAATCCAATTCATATTTGATAACATTAACAATAAGATTTTACCTCCAGAATGGCATCTTTTGATTGAAGATACGGCCACCAAATGATTGAAAATGTTCCCAGGACAACCAATCCTAGTTTCAAAACCTCTAGTAAAGGATTCTTTTTTCTTAGGCAGTTGCCCAGGAGATGGCTGAAAAAGGCAGGTGCATAATATGCACTCATCTGGAAAGGGGAAATGGCCATAAAGTTATTTTAAGCATCAACCTGAGAATAGATCAGAAAAGCTAGAGAATGGCAAAAGTAGAATATAATAATCATGGATACATGATTCAATTATCATTTTTATGTTTTCTTCATTAATAATTTCATTTGTTTGCTCTAACTTAGGCAGTAAGTTATCCCCAAAAAGGACTCTATGCATGTAAAATTCTAATAACCAAGCAATTATAAGCACTAAGCAGATCAATGCAACCTTAGTAGGAAAAATTTTCTTGAGTATAAAGTAAAAGCTGAGATTTTTCATCATCCCTGATCAGTTCCAAAATCAAAACTAAGAAATTAGGAGAAAGCTGTTCCTTTCTTCTTTCCTAAATCCTAACTAAATGGCATAAGCAATTCAATGGATCTTCTTCATAATCATGTCATAGTAAAAGAATTAAATGCATCTATTTCTCCAGGTCAGGTCTTGGACTAATCATAATATGCCAGCTATTGAAACTAGGGTGTCTAGACTACGAATTTTCCATTCCAGCAATTGGTTGAGAACATTATCTTGACAGTCCAACTTGGGACAGATGATTAAGTCAACCAAGGTTACAAACTTACATGGAACAGAAAGTTTATAGTAGAAGCTCAGAAGTGAACCATGTAGTTTAATTAAAATTGTGACAGAAGAATAAAGTCAGCCAATGTTATGTGCAACGGAAAGTTGATAGCAACTCCATGCAGTTTCACTCAAGCAGTCATCAATGCATTATAGCTTCAACTATTAAATATCTTAGAAAGGAACATACTAGGATTTTCGATCAGTCCATTACACGTTTAGAATTAATACCATGATAAGCCGAAATGGTTTCTCCTATCATTTTGTTTTTCTAGTTATAAGGAATAAGATAAGAAAGTACATACAGCATACACTTTAGGAAAACAAGGAATAAGTTCTTCAAACTATGTCAGGACTGACTCTCCAGATATAAAAACTAACATTACATTGTAAAGAACATGGGAATTTAATAACATTAATACCCCTTAATAACTATATCAGTAGCAATCCGTCATTTCTTGTTTTCTCCTACCCCGTAATGACTATATATTCCTATCCAACTGAAACTCCCAAAAGTTTTGTTAATATCTTTTCTTGTCAACTAAACAAGACAACTGAAGTAATTCGCACACTAAAGAACCCTCTCAATCATACAGCTGCTTCTGCCAAGCATAGGCACTAGGTACCCATTTTTGGACCATCCTTCTCTTATAAGTGTCAGAACCTGCCCAAGAATCCACTCACCACACGTTCCTCAGCAAAGCTCAATTAAATCTGCTAATATTTCATGCAATCCCTTATCTGAATGACGTTTAAACAAATTATCTGTCATTAGGAAAGTGCTAGAGACAAATATAAGATACTGATAGAGAGAATAGGCTGGTTTTGGCTCAATTGACTCATGGGCCCAGAATTTACAATGTTTATTCAAGAAGATCCAGGGGTAGTTTAGAGAATGAGAAGTGAGTTGGCAGAGTTAGTTTTGCATTGGAGAATGTTTGGGACAGTTAGTTATAGAGCGTGAGGAAGGGAAGGAGAGGACATAAAATGATTTCACAGTTTCTTAGGCTCTAGGCTTTTGGCTAGAGAGAGGGAGGTATACCCTGGAATTCCTTTTATGTTAATTCATCTTGTTCTTCCTATTGTCTGATTTCAGTATTTCCGTTGTTCAATACAAGTTCCTATTCTTCTCTGCTCCTATTTCTATCTTTACAGTTTAATTTCCATTAACAAGTTGAGTATTCTCAACAGATATTGACAAGAAAAGGAATAAAATGTTTTCACAACAATCTCACTCTAATGACGAAATTGAATAATATCAGTAGCTAAAATATGAAGCAGACCTTGCACAGCATTCAACATGAATCAGTAGCTAACATACGAAAATGTTGGGGATCAAGGACTAATTAGCTATAACAAGCTTAGCTGGACTTATTTAGCAGAATTCTTATTGAATGACTGTTGCTTTATTAGGTACTCATCATTCTGTTAGTACTCTGTTAAGACTGACTCTTCAGACATAACAACTATTACATTGTAAAGAATATTGGAATTTGATAACATTAATCAATTTCCAGAATATCTCCTTAGTCCTTTCTCTTCTCTCTCTTCTTCTCTCCTCTTCTGCTAACCCCTATTTTCCTCTAATTTTCTCTTCTGTCTTTTTCACTCCCCAAAAATTAGTACCAATCCTTCATTTAACCAACTGAAACTCCCAAAACTTTTGTTATCTTTTCTTGTCAATTAAAAAAGACAACTCAATCATATGGTTGTACTAAGCATAGCCACTGAGTACCATTTTTGGATCATCCTTCTCCTATAAGTGACAGATGCTGCATTGAAATGTAAATTTTCGAAATACAACCTGCCCCAAGCATCCACTCGCCACACATTCCTCAACAAAGTTCAATTAAATCTACTAAAATTTCATGCTTGCCAAGCTTTGACAAGCAAGCAGTCAACAGCAATGCTAAATGAGACCTTTTACCATGCAACAGTTTTCCAAATGTGGTAGTGGAAAGACAATTCCTCCATCTATGGGATTTTAAAATAAGCTGTCCAAGGAAGTGCTAGATCCCCAATTCCCTATGGTAAAATTGATGTAAAGCACTGAGATACTAAAATGTTTTCAACACCCCAAAGAGGGCCTTAGTTGTGGAATCAAACACATCAACAAACTAGTTTTGGGCAGCTCTCTCAAGCAAACTCAGAATACTGTCTAAAACAATTCTTTTCATGAACTCTCAAAAGTAATAGCTCTTCTCCTAGAGCCCCAGCCAAATATCTCAATTTACTATTCAATCACTATTCTGCAGCATTATTTAGGACGCATAAAGGCAAGCTTTGCAAAATTATTTTTCCTTTTTCAACTATAATTCCAAATGTCAAATTGACTTCCCAATGAGTAAATTGTCATACAATGATACATTTCCCCTGAATGACTTAAAAAATCAAAAGCGGAAGAGAGTAAATCAGGCAGGCATGCTTGAATAAAAGATACTGCCAATCAGCACAAGTAACACAAGCAGAGAAGCACCTGTTTATGGTTGAGAGAAAGGCAGAAGAGGACAGAGGCCACAAGGTTTCTCTGAGAGAGAACAGAAGCTATAGCTCCTACAGTGAAGCCCAAACTGATACAATTATACTGAAATAAAACCATATTAAGGTGACAATGAGTGCACTAAGATAATTCAAAAAAAAAGAAGCATATGCAGAAGGAAATAAGTGAGCAAAAGTTTTCCCAACCTGAAAATGACCATGGTCAATTAAGATCAAACACGGATTGATTAGGATAACTGCAATGTGCCATGCTACATCACTTTTGCGTACATGAAAGCGATTACCATAATACACGAGAACAAAATAAAGAACAGCAGGAAAAAATATCAGGGCATCAGAGGATAAGACTGTCCATCTCATGAGCAGCTTCCTACAAAGTACAAAAAAATATTACACCACAAGAACTGGAGTAATTATATATCTGACAAAAGAGGAAAAATAGTATCCAAATACTCAAGATACCCACCCTAAATACGACTCGTAACCACGAGAAGTAAAAAGGGAAACTGAATCAGGATCGAAGTATCTAAGTAAGAGGCCATGAACATAACTCTGGTAAGCAGTAAGTGGGGGGTAATCAAGTCCCCAGTATCCGAGATCATTTTCCGTGCTGTTGCGATACCATTCCTTCACTGGAAGATTAAGCGTAATTTCCATCCAATGCCTTTGTGCCTCATAATCACCAAATTTAGGGGGGGTTCCAGCGCCAGAGTACGGATGCAGAGACACAGCTTCTCGAACTAACAAGCCAAACAAAGCAATACATAGGAAAGTAGATTTAATTCCTCCTTGAGCAAACAACCAACATAAATCATCATCATTATCATCAACTGCAACGTCTACCTTGTCTCTCATCACCTTCTTTTTGCCCTTCTTTTTCATAAGTCTGTTCCTCTATACTCTAACCTGGTTCAAATGCACACACAGAAACACGATTTGGTTGGAGTCTTGGGGATCCAATTTCCAGTTGCAGGAAATAAAACAATTTATCATTTCCATGTTTTTATATATCATGCTACTAAGCGCACATAATAATAATAATAATAATAATAATAATTAAGTAAATTCTATGGTTGCTTTGTTGGAAAACAAAGTAACCACACTTTGTTTTTATTAACTAATAGTATTTTGACACATCAATAGGTTAAAATTAAAAATAAATAAATTATAAAAAGTTGACCTGCTATTACAGATAACCAACAGGTTAAAGAAAATGTTAAAATTACCCAAAGTAGTATATAGTTTCTATGCATCCATCCATTTTACAAAAATTCATTCTTAACTACGTAAAAATTTCAAATCCTTTACAAATTTTCGTAATATTATTAAATTTTTCGTAACTTAATTAATTTTCATTTAATTATTAGCAAAAAGAAATTTATCCGACTCAAAATATATGTTGTATTTATTGAAAATTTAGTAGGCTTCAATTTTATCATTTATATGAACTATAACTATGTATTATAATCATTTTACGTAAATAAAATGAAAATAAATATATTTCAGTAGTTTGTATATCATTTTTCGCGAAATTAAAGAGTTTTTTATAAAGTAATAATATTACGAGAATTGGACATCACTTCATGTAAAATATGCCTAGCATTGAAAGGTTTCCGTTGAATTTAAAGGTTTTATGTGAAAACCAATTTTTCTACTGTTTTTTGTAATATGCGGAATTTTCATCTTTATACCGAAAACAAGTACGTAATTATTATATTCTTATACAAATTAAAAATTTCTCGCGAATATATTTTAGTAGTTTCCATATCATTTTTTGCGAAATTAAAGTTTTTTTTCGTAAAACAGTAATATTACGAGAATTGGGAGTCACTTACGTAAAATATCCTTAGCATTGCATGGTTTCTTTAAATTTTAAATGTTTTACGTGAAGCTCAATTTTTCTACTGTTTTTCGTAATATGCAGAATTTTTCATCTTCATACGGAAAACTATTACAGAATTATTATATTCTGGTACAATTTAAATATTTTCCGTAAATATATTTGTGTAGTTTTCATAACATATTTCGCGAAATTAAAGAGTTTTTTTTTCGTAAAATAGTATTATTACAAGAATTGAGTTTCATTTCACATAAAATATACCTAGTATTGCAAGGTTTCCATAGAATTTAAAGGTTTTACGTGAAACACAATTTTTCTACTTTTTTTGTAATATGCGGAATTTTTCATATCTATACGAAAAACTACTACCCATTAATTACATTCTTGTACAAATTAAATATTTCTTGCGAATATATCTCAATAGTTTCCAGATCATTTTTAGCGAAATTAAAGTTTTTTTTGTTAAGTAGTAATATTACGAGAATTGGGTTTCATTTCACATAAAATATGCCTAGCATTGCAAGGTTTCCGTAGAATTTAAAGGTTTCACGTGAAACCCAATTTTTCTACTTTTTTTGTAATATGCCGAATTTTTTCATCTTTATACGGAAAACTACTACCCAATTATTATATTCTTATACAAATTCAATATTTCTCGCGAATATATCTTAGCAGTTTCTAGATCATTTTTTGTGAAATTAAAGTTTTTTTTTTTTGTAAAGTAGTAATATTACGAGAATTGGGTTTTATTTCACATAAAATATGCCTATCATTGCAAGGTTTCTGTAGAATTTAAAGGTTTTACGTGAAACCCAATTTTTCTACTGTTTTTTGTAATATGTGGAATTTTTCATCTCTATACGAAAAACTACTACCCAATTATTACATTCTTGTACAAATTCAATATTTCTTGCGAATATATCTCAATAGTTTCCAGATCATTTTTTGCGAAATTAAAGTTTTTTTTTTTTTTTAAGTAGCAATATTACGAGAATTGGGTTTTATTTCACATAAAATATGCCTAGCATTGCAAGGTTTCCGTAGAATATAAAGGTTTTACATGAAACCCAATTTTTCTACCTTTTTTGTAATATGCGGAATTTTTCATCTCTATACGAAAAACTACTACCCAATTATTCCATTCTTGTACAAATTAAATATTTCTCGCGAATATATCTCAGTAGTTTCCAGATCATTTTTTGCGAAATTAAAGTTTTTTTTGTAAAGTAGTAATATTACGAGAATCGGGTTTCATTTCACATAAAATATACCTAGCATTGCAAGGTTTTCGTAGAATTTAAAAGTTTTACGTGACACCCAACTTTTCTACTGTTTTTTGTAATATGCGGAATTCTTTTTATCTTTATACGGAAAACAACTACTCGGTTATTATATTCTCGTACAATATAAATATTTCTCGCGAATATATCTGACTAGTTTCTAGATCATTTTTTGCGAAATTAAAGTTTTTTTTGTGAAGTAGTAATATTACGAGAATTGGGTTTCATTTCACATAAAATATGCCTAGCATTGCAAGGTTTCCGTAGAATTTAAAGATTTTATGTGAAAACCAATTTTTCTACTGTTTTTTATAATATGCGGAATTTTTCATTTCTATACGAAAAACAACTATTCAATTATTATATTTTTGTACATATTAAATATTTCTCGCGAATATATCTTAGTAGTTTCCAGATCATTTTTCATGAAATTAAAGTTTTTTTTTTTTTTGTAAAGTAGTAATATTAAGAGAATTGGGTTTCATTTCACATAAAATATGCCTAGCATTATAAAGTTTCCGTAAAATTTAAAGGTTTTACATGAAACCCAATTTTTTACTGTTTTTTGTAATATGCGGAATTTTTTCATCTTTATACGGCAAACAACTACTCAATTATTATATTCTCGTACAATATAAATATTTCTCGCGAATATATCTCAGTAGATTCCAGATCATTTTTTGCGAAATTAAAGTTTTTTTTTTGTAAAGTAGTAATATTACGAGAATTGGGTTTCCTTTAACATAAAATATGCCCAGCATTGCAAGGTTTCCATAGAATTTAAAAGTTTTACGTGAAACCTAATTTTTCTACTCTTTTTTGTAATATGCGGAATTTTTTCATCTTTATACGGAAAACTACTACCCAATTAGTATATTCTTGTAAAAATTAAATATTTCTCGCGAATATATTTTAGTTGTTTCTATATCATTTTTCGCGAAATTAAAGTTTTTTTTGTAAAATAATTATATTATAAGAATCGGGTTTCATTTCACGTAAAATATGCCTAGCATTGCATGGTTTCCGTAGAATTTAAAGGTTTTACGTGACACCCAATTTTTCTACTCTTTTTGTAATATGCGGAATTTTTCATCTCTATACGAAAAACAACTACTCAATTATTATATTTTTGTACAGATTAAATATTTTTCGCGAATATATTTCAGTAATTTCCAAATCATTTTTCGCGAAAGTAAAGGTTTTTTTTTGTAATGTAATTATATGACAAGAATTGGGCTTCATTTCACATAAAATATGTCTAGCATTGCAAGGTTTCCGTAGAATTTAAAAGTTTTACGTGAAACCCAATTTTTCTACTGTGTTTTGTAATATACAAAATTTTTTCATCTTTATATGGAAAACTACTACCTAAATATTACATTCTTGTACAAATTAAACATTTCTTGCGAATATATCAGTAGTTTCTAGATCATTTTTCGCGAAATTAAAGTTTTTTTGTAAAGTAGTAATATTACGATAATTGGGTTTCATTTCACATAAAATATACCTAGCATTGCTAGGTTTCCGTAGAATTTAAAAGTTTTACGTGAAACCCAATTTTTCGACTGTTTTTTGTAATACGCGGAATTTTGCATCTTTATACTAAAAACTACTACCCAATTATTACATTCTTGTACAAATTAAATATTTCTTACAATATATCTCAGTAGTTTCCAGATCATTTTTCCCAAAATTAAAGTTTTTTTGTAAAGTAGTAATATTAAGAGAATTAGGTTTTATTTCACATAAAACATGCCTAGCATTGCAAGGTTTCCGTAGAATTTAAAGGTTTTACGTGAAACCCAATTTTTATACTTTTTTTATAATATGCTGAATTTTTCATCTCTATACGAAAAACTACTACCCAATTATTACATTCATGTACACATTAAATATTTCTTGCGAATATATCTCAGTAGTTTCCAGATCATTTTTCGCGAAATTAAAGCTTTTTTTCTAAAGCAGTAATATTACGAGAATTTGGTTTTATTTCACATAAAATATGCCTAGCATTGCAAGTTTTTCGTAGAATTCAAAGATTTTACTAAAACCCAATTTTTCTACTGTTTTTTATAATATGCAAAATTTTTCATCTCTATACGAAAAACTACTACCCAATTATTACATTCTTGTACAAATTAAATATTTCTTGCAAATATATCTCAGTAGTTTCCAGATCATTTTTCGCGAAATTAAAGTTTTTTTTTTGTAAAGTAGTAATATTACAAGAATTGGGTTTCATTTCGCATAAAATATGTGTAACGCTAGGGTTTTTCCCTTAGCCTATTCTGATTGATAATGAGAATTATATACATAGGTTTACAAGGGATGGGCCGATTAGTTTATGGGCCGAATATTGATGGACTAGCTATTTACATTACAATTACATTTATATTACAATACTCTATCACCCCCCCCTCCCGCAAGTTGAGCGGGGCTTTTCACGGTCAACTTGGTGCGAAGAGTTAGAAAGCGGTCTTTGGAGAGACCCTTAGTGAAGATGTCGGCTGGCTGATGGAAAGTGGAGATGTGCTGAACCAGGAGTTGTCGTTGAGCAACCTTGTCGCGGAAAAAGTGGAAATCCAGTTCAAGGTGCTTGGTGTTGTTGTGAAAGACCGGGTTAGCGCTCAAGTATGTGGCACCAAGATTATCAGACCAGACTGTGGGAGGCGTAGAGGAAGGGAAACCAAGCTCCTTAAGCAGCATTGTAAGCCATAATACTTCCGAATTGACGGTAGCAAGTGCACGGTATTCAGCCTCAGTACTATTCCTGTATACTGTCCGTTGTTTTCGAGAGCACCATGATACCAAATTCTTACCAACATACACGGCAAAACCTGTAGTGGATTTTCTGTCATCCAAGCATCCTCCCCAGTTAGAATCACAAAAACCATGAATATCAAGAGATGAAGATTTTTGCAACAGCAAACCATGAGAAGTTGTATCTCTGAGATAACGCAGAATGCGTTTGACTGCCTTCCAATGTTCTGTGGTTGGGGAATGCATGTATTGAGAGACTTTATTCACTGAAAAGGCCACATCTGGTCTGGAAATTGTGACATATTGGAGACCCCCAACAATACTGCGGTATAGAGACGGATCATCAAACGGATCACCAGTATGGAGAGCTAATTTGGCACTCGTGCAGAAAGGAGTAGAGATGGCTTTTGCTTCATACATTTTGGCTCTCAAAAACATATCAGAGATGTATTTGTGCTGGTGAAGAAGGAGGCCATTTCGTTGCCTTGAAGCCTCAATACCCAAAAAATATTTCAAAGAACCAAGGTCTCGAATTGCAAATCTGGTTTGTAAATAAGTGACAACCTGTTTCAGCATAGTAGCATCATTACCAGTAAGCAAGATATCATCAACATATAACAGACAGTATAGCCGAACATGATTCGCTTGGTAGAAATAAAGGGAGATGTCGGCTTTGGAGCATACAAAACCAAACTGAATCAACACATCTATTAGGCATTTATGCCACATCCGGGGAGCTTGCTTGAGACCATAGAGAGACTTCTGGAAAAGACAGACATAATCAGGTCGTTGTTTATCAACAAATCCCGGGGGTTGGTCCATGTATACTTTCTCCTCTAAAGTGCCATGCAAAAAGGCATTTGATACATCAAGATGGTGAATAGACCAGTCAAAGGAGACAGCTAAAGATAATATCAACCGGATGGTAGTTGGTTTTATAACTTGACTGTAAGTCTGAGCATATCTAGCCCGGGGCATTGGTGAAAGCCCTTGGCTACGTGGCGTGCTTTGTGTCGTTCAATGGACCCATCAGGATGGAGTTTGGTTTTAAAAACCCACTTGCAGCCAATAAGATTATGTTCTTGTTGTCTTGGAACAAGGACCCATGTATCATTTTTCAGGAGGGCCTGATACTCATGCTCCATTGCCGCCATTCTAGAATTTTCAGCGCTTGTGTGTGACTGGTTGGTTCGGGAGGAAGATTGCTGGTTGTAATTAAATTCAGCGGACGTCGCGGCTTAAGAGTAGCTGTTTTCCATGTCAGCGGGTAGGTTATGTAGAACGGAATCTCTGGTTCAGATTGGATTGTAGACATAGAACGACCCTCATTTATCAGCTGACATGGAAACACCTGTTCATCGAGAAGAACATGATGTGGAATTCATATGAGCATTTGTGTAAAATGAGGCTGGACGGGTTCTATTGGATCTTAGTTGTCTAGGGGATGGACAATTTCAGGCTAGATGATTTATTCCTCTATAATTATAACAATAAAATGGAGTGGAAGTGTCTAATGGTGCCATAGATGTCATGGGTTGCATTGAATTTCCAGTAGTATGCATAGTGAAATGATTTCCAGCAGCAGGTGGGATATTTTGTAAATTATTATTGGGACGAAATTGAGTAGGAAACATTGGAAAATTACCCGGACGGGAGGTGAACGGCTGCTGGTACCCGCCAGACTGCTGGCCTCTGCCGTAAGAATGCCGCTGCTGCCCAGAGAACCCACCGAACTGCTGCTGTCTCGGTCCGTTTGGCCGGGACTGACCAAGGTGGCTTGCAGTGTAGAGAGCAGTAAGAGCTGCTCGTTCTGCATTTATTTCCCGTTTCAGACTTCGTTCCTCAGAGAGCAATAAGCCATGGAGATCCTCAAAGCCGGTTGGGTCGACTTTGATTTCTAATGAGCGGCAAAATGGGCGAAATATAGGTAACTATCCATCCACAACAGCATCAACAAGATCTGATTCTGTAATTACAGAACTAAGAGCAGCAAGATTGTCAGAGATTTGCTTAGCACGGGTCACATAAGAGGTAATCGATTCAGCCTCCTCTTGTTTCAGATTGCATAATTGCAATTGGTAGTCTCTAATTTGAGATTTCGATCCAGCAGCATAGGCTGCAGTCAATCTATTCCAGGCTTCAAGCGCAGTCTCAGCACCAACAATTTGAGTCACAATTCCCAGGGATAGGGAATTAATAATCCAAGAAATAATAAAGTCAAAATGACACTTTCCGTCCTTAATCTTGAAAAACGTACATGAATTGAATTTGAATTTATGAATTTTGCATAGTACAATAAAACTGAAGATTCTACGTTAGTTCATTATGTTTTATTGAATCCTACCATTTTGTAAGTTAATTTCTAATTCCAAATCCAGTGCACTGCTTGTTTCATCTAGTAGTAGTACTTTTGATTTCTTTAGTATTGCCCTTGCTATTGCTAATTTTTGTTTTTTTTTTTGCTATTCCTAGTTTATTTTTATTATTTAAGGCTTGTATTTGATTAAGTTTTAGGATATTTTATGAAGTTATTTTGAATATTAAACATTTGAAACTTGTGTTTGTTGAATTTATAAGCTTATTTATTATTTAAATAATATTTTTTCCAAAAAAATAATAATCCGGTATGACCACCGGTTAAATCCGATTGAACCACGTACCAGTAGCTTCACCGGTTTGATGTCTGGTACGGTTATGATAACATTGCTAAAAAGCACTCAAAATTGAATTGTTTTCAATACAACTTTGTGATTCATATTTTAATTCCCTAAATAATGGGACTGTTTAAGTTTCTACAAAAGTTACTCAAATTTGGACTACAACTCTAGACAAACATCACTCTTTCATCGTCATCATCATTCTATCCCTACTATATTTAAATTAGCCACCATTACCGTGATATTTCTTGCCAAACACAATGAGCTGAAGTTTGTCACATCGGACAAGCACACCAACACTCGCCATAGTACGAAGAGTGTTTGCACCAACTCCCTTAAAATGGAATTTTGTTCCTTCACTCTTAGTTGTTGTACTTCATAACTTCCCTCGAAGAGGCCAATCCAACAATTGTGATTCCCCATCCTAGCAAGAAGCTAGTCGAGAAACTATCCTGTAAAGAGACGAGAAAATCATTAAATGCAGCCAAACAATAGCTTGCTGCAGGCAATGATATGACTGTAGTCCTATTAGAGAGCTTTGATGAGTGAAAAAATGAGATTCATATTATGGCAACTCACCCCAACATAGAGATTCCTGCTCAACATTTATCTGAGTAAAGAATAAACATAATAACTTTGACATATTGCCAATTAGAGAAGTGGCACAAGCAATCTCATGATCATTTAACAGTTCTAGGATTCATAAGGAATCTTATGATCAATTAACAGTTATAGGATTCATAAGAAAATTACCATTTAAGTTGTAGAGTTAAACACTAGCATCAATCTAGTGTGTTTATTTATTTAGGTTCATAGACAGAAATCTTCATCCTATAACATCTACAACAAAACAAAAGAGCAAGTTAGAATATCAGCAACAAAAAGATATATTAAATTAGTCCCCTCCCAATCCATAATTACATTAGTTCTTTTATTGGTGAAGTTTTACCATTGGTAATGACCTAGAATAAAAATAGCAACCGACGCTTCGAATAAAACCTATGATAGCCACTTTGAATAACAGAACCATGCTCATGTTGTTCCTCTCAAACTGCAGAATAAAGCGGGGTTGTTCTGAACAATCTTTTGTAAGCATATCAGATTGTCTTATCAAAGAAAAATGTGAAAACAAATAATTAAGGTCAATTCTAAATGCTAGAAACGATCCCATTTTTCATGAGTAATGAAATATGAGTCACATTCATAAGCATATCAGTGAATAATTACCTTTAAACCAGGTTATCAAATGTTCCAACAAAGGCGCATAAAAACTCACATACATAGCAAACTTCCATACCCACAATTTGATCACGAAATTTGCATTATCAAATCAAAAAAATAATACAAATATCAGGCTAAATTAAGATCTTCATAGAAGCTTAAGCAGTAGATGCCTTTCTGCTTCAGTTTCTCATGTTATTGGGAGTTCAGTCAACATATTATAAGCAATCTAGATCAGTAAGGAACAGAACAAGAAATTTTAGTTTAAATTCATCAAGTAATTCTTGTTCAACCCTATGTCACATTCTTCCTTATGCCTGAAAGGAAATAACTAGTTCACTATGACCTCTTTTTTCAAAATTAGCATCTGGAACAACATTAGTCAAAATGGTGTTGCTTTTCTTCTCTATCAAAGCTTTGATCGGCAATTTGGCACAAAAACTTAACAAGAAAATAACACAGCCCAACAATAGCTTTTTTTTTCTATTTTCTCCAAAAAGGAAAGTTTTAGAACTAATTACCAGCATCTTCAAACCCTAAATAATTATTTCCTCCTCGATTAACTGGTTTGATTGATAATTCCTCATTCATTAGATATATGCTAAGATCTATATATAGGCTTTATTCCTATAAGACTAGCTAATTTTTATGGCCAAAACTAATTAAAGCATTAAGCTTAGAAAATTAAAAATGTGTGTCAAATTAAGCAGCATAGAAACCAAAATAGATTCATCTATTTCTTGTTACTTGTATTAACCAAAAAAAGTGGCTTTATGTGAATGCAGAGAATAGGAAACTCTGTACCTTGAACGGAGGAAATAAAAAAACCATATCTGCTAAACCCTAACCTGAGCTAACTCATCAAACGAAAATTCAAAATGCCAACAAAATGCAAAAGAAATCAAATAAAAAAAAAATTACAAAACCCTACATCAGATGAAAACTCAACATAATACCCTTAATCAGAAGAAAATCATAATGCTCCTAACCTTCAACGAGCCAAGATAAAGCCTTTTATAACTCTGACATTGAGGTAGCTAGCTATACCCGTCAACAAAATGCAAAATTTGACGAAGGGAGATAGAGCGGAAGGAAGAGAAGGACTCGATCTGACAAGGAATGGAGAGAAGAGAGCAAATAAAACTAATATTGTGTGAAGAGAGAGTTGAGGAAGTCGTGCATAGAGAATGAGGGCAATTGAATTGGTTGCCGGTTTAACCTGTTCCAATCAGTTCAAATACTTTAATGGCTGAGATTTATTATAATTTTAGATCAATGGTATTGAGAACAACGTGTGGTTACTTCCTTTTAGAAGAAAGTAACTATAGCCAGCACCTAATAATTATATCAATCTCAAAATTTTATTATTATTAACTGGTTAGTATCTTGTATTAAATTAGACTAAAAATATCAATATTACTATTTATTCCATCTTAAAATAATAAAACTTACCATCATTTTTATTTTATACTTTTTCCTCGCATAATTCTAATATTAATAATATTGCCATTATTAATTAACTAGTTAAACACCCTCACATTGCTTCGGGATTATAATTTTCTTTAATTCGTAGAAAAACTTAAAAAAAAAAAGTTACAACAAAAATTTATTTAATACAGAACGTATTACAATTTTATTCAAGCTTCAAATATTGGATGTAGCTAGTAAGACTTTTAGGTTAGTTTAAGGATGTCATGTTCTGCATTACCCACAAAATATTTTTCAATTCCTATCATTCTAGGAATTAGAATCCTTCTAGAGAAACTCTTTTCAACTACAATTATGCATTTATGGGTCTCTTCTAATCTTTCTAAGAAAGACATCAAAGCTAAGAACAACCAATTTGCAGGTCGTTTTCATCATTTTCTATGTTTTCAACCTGCGAGTCAAATATTTCAAGGGTATCATCAGATTCTTTATCATAGAGAGAATTAGTTTATTCAAATACTACATGCATGGACTCATCGATGGTAAGAGTTCTTTTGTTAAAGACTCTGTATGCTTTGCTATGCAATAAATATACCAAGAAAATACCCTCATCTGACTTGGAGTCAAATTTATTAAGATATTCCTTGTTGTTGAAAATAAAACATTTACAACCAAATGGATGGAAATAACCAATATTAGCTTTTCTACCATTTCATAACTTATATGGTGTTTTATTTCAAATGGGTCTTATCAAAGCTCGATTTAAAATACAACAAGCAGTGTTCATAGCTTCTGCCCAAAAATATTTTGATAAATTAATTTCATTGAGCATGGTTCTTGTCATTTCTTCTAAAGTCCTATTCTTCCTTTCAACAACACCTTTTTGTCAAGGAGTTCTAGGAGCAGAGAAGTTATGTGAGATTCCATGCTCAGAGCAAAACATTTCAAAAAGATTATTTTCAAATTCTTTTCTATGATCACTTCTAATGGCAATAATAGAAGCGTTTTTCAAATTTTGAAGCTTTTTGCATAAGATAGAAAATTGCTCAAAAGCTTCATCTTTTTAGCTAAAAAACAATGTCCATGTAAATTGTGAATAATCATCCACAATAACTAATGCATACCTCATGCCTCCTAAACTTGTTGGTTGTATCGGACCAAGCAAGTCTAAATACAGTAGTTCTAAAGGTCTAGAGGTAGAAACAACTTCTTTAGGATTAAAAAAGCTTCTAGTTTGCTTCCCTCTTTGACATGCATCACAAATTTGAGTTTTATCAAAATTGATTTTGGATAAACCTTTAACAAGTTCTTTCTTTGAAAGCTTTGAAATCAGATGCATGCTAGCATGTCCTAGTCTACGATGCCATAACCAACTCTTTTCTTCTTGTGAAATTAAGCAATGGTCATTGGTAAGAGTACTTGAATTTAAAAGATAAATATTTCAAACTCTAGGAACTTCAAGTAAGATCTTACCACTTTTAGCTTTGACAATTTCACATTTCTTTGAATCAAAGATTACCTTGCGTTTTTGTCACAGAGTTGACTCACACTTAGAAGATTGAATTTTAATCCATTAACTAGAGATACTTCATCAATGCATGGATTGTTTCCAATCTTTCCTTTTCTAATAATCCATCCCGCTAGATTATCGCTAAATTTTACTGCTCCTCCCTTCACTTACTTCATGAAAGTGAAGTATCTTCTATCACCAGTCATATGTCTAGAGCAACCGCTATCAATATACCACTTTGAATTTCCAAGCATGTTCTTTAGACATACCTGTGAAACAAATCAAGGAGACTTAGGTACCCAAATACTATTGGGTCCTTTAGGGTTAGGATCATATTTTTCTTTGGGAACCCGGATAGTTTTTCCTTTGTAGTTTCCTTTTTGAAACTTGCAATCACCAAGGATATGTCCTGTATGATTACAATAATAACATGAAATATTCTTCTTTTTCTTCAAATGATGCGACCGGTAGTGTCTTGAGGTAGAATGTTGGTGATAAGGAACATAGTTAATTTGATATGAGCTTTTAAGCTTATAACTATGTTTTTGTTTTAACCTGTAAGTAAAAGGCTTTTGAGTGTATATAGGTCTATGGGTGTTTTTGTGAATAATCTTCTGTTATGAATAAGGTTGCCGGTATGGTTTAGAAGATTGTGCACCTTTTGGTTTGGAGGAATAAGTATATTGGGCATGAGTATATTGGGCATCAGTAATAGATTTTTGACTTTTACTATGCTTTTGATATATAGGTTCAGGGGATGGAGTTTGCATAGTAGAAGTAGAGGAAGAACAGAATATAATTGGCTTTGCGGGAATTTGAGAAGGTAACTCATCAGTACAAGCATAACCAATTCTTGTTCTATCATTTGGATTCCTCTGGGAGTCTAAAAGCATACTTAGCATATTTTCACCATTTGTGAATTTGGTGATTGTAGAGTCTAACATTTTACATTTCTTTTCAAGATGTGATATTTTACTGATAAGTTCAAGATTGGAGTTTTCTAGAAAACTCATTTTGCTTTGTAATTCAAGCTTTTCGGACTCTTTTTCTAAAAGCTTGTTTTCGTATTCTTTACATTTAGCAATTATATCAAGCTTATCATCATGCATCTTAAAAAATTCTTGTATAAGATCATTATGAGATAAAGTTTATAGAATTACCTCATCTTCCTCATGTTGTTATGATGAACTTTCTGCACTATCATTTGCCATGGAGCATATCCGAGCTTTTTCTTGCTTCTAATCTTCCTTATTATCAGAACTGGATCCATCACTATCACTCCATGTTGCCACCATAGCTTTCTTGTCATTTTTCTTGTATTTACTTTTAAGCCTTGGACAATCAACTTTGAAATGACCTGGTTTATTGCATTCAAAACATGTAGTTTCTTGTTTTGATTCTTTCTTAGGTTTATCAATCTTCTTGTTGTTGAATTGCCTCTTGTACTATGTTTTGCCTCTGTTTTTGCTTTTCAAGAATTTTCTGAACTTTCCAACCAATTGAGCTTCCTTATCATCTTCCTTGTTATCATTATCTGAATCAGAGGTGGATTCTTCAGGAGTTGAGCTAGCAACTTTTAGTGCTATGGACTTTTTCTTGTCAATCTGCTCATGGTCAGTGGTAGACTTAACTTTCATCTCATATCAGTAATGAACCAATAAATTCATCATATGAGTATATGGTTAAATCTTCCGAGTTTTTCTATTGCTGTGAGCTTTGCATCCCATGAGGTTGGTATTGTTCTGGTTAATTTTCTAATCAGTTCTTCATCTGTGAAGCTTTTGCCAAGATTCTTTAATTTATTAACAATGAGTGTGAATCTTGTGTTGATTTTTGAAATTGACTCTTTTTCTTCCACTTTGAACAACTCATACTCTGTGATGTAAAGATTAATTTTTCCATCTTTGACTTGTTTAGTTCCTTCATGAGTTGTTTCAAGTTTGTCCCATATCTGCTTTGCTGTCGTGCAATCTGAAACACGATTAAACTCATTAATATCTAAAGCACATTGTAATAAATTAATAGTTTTAGAATCTAAAGCTTCTTTGCTCCAATCAGTACTTCCATCTTCACTTTCTTCTTTAGGGATAGACTCTCCATCAATAATTTTGTAGGAATACTAGGTCCTTCCTTGATAATTCTCTAGATCTGAATATTCATTGATTGCAAAAATATTCTCATTCTGTTTTTCCAAAAACTATAGTTTTCTCCATTAAATAGTGGAGGCTTGTTAATGGAACATCCCTTAGATATAAAAACATTTTGACACGTAGATGTACTAGCCATATTGAGATCACTCTAATGATTTTACTCCTTTTGATTAGAGTTAGGCTCTGATACTAATTGAAGGTCCCAAATAGGCTAACTACAGTACTAGAGGAGGGTGAATAGTACTGTATACCGAATAAAATTTTTTTTAAAAATAATCTGGAAAATTCTTTTTAGATGAAAAATAATTTTCTATCAAGAAACACAAGTTTTGCAACGATGCAGAATTAATTAAAATAGTAAAACTTGTGAATATAAACTTGCTTGACTAAAAATGACTTCAAATAGTAAAGCTATTAATTTAAATTGCAAGAATATAAATAGCAGTAAATATAAAGAGAGTAGGGAAAAAGGAATGAAGACACCGAATTTTATCCTGGTTCGACCCAACCAGTCTATGTCCAGTCCCTAAGCCAACCACTTGAGATTTTCACTAACGTTTCCTTTACGACCAGGAAACAAGCCTGTGTTACTTTTTGTGAGTTCAAGTAACAAACTCAATACTTTTGCAGGTTAAGTGTCAAACCTCTACCGTTACTTTTTTAGAGCTCAAGTAAAAAAACTCTACCGATGCTTTTTCTAAGCTCAAGCACCAAAATTTTTCATACTTTGTTGATCACACTACCAACAAAGTAAACCCCCATTCATACAACCTTGTGTGAATATACAATTCCCTTATATTTGAATATTTGAATGAAAGATTGAAGCTCTTTTCTCTTGACTTTGCTCTTGTAGGAATTTATGGAAGACTTCAAAGAATTATAGCTTAAGAGTGTGAATGTTGTGTGTAAGTCTTTTTACACCAAGCTTTGGTCATCATAGCCTTTTATAGGTGAAAGAATTCTTCATGGAAGGAGAAATGGCCATTTTTCTCAATTCACAAAAGGAATATGGTGGTTGATTTCAAGTCATAAAGAGAGGAGTAATGAATTCATCATATAGCCATTTGTTTCAAGCAATAAGATGAGTTGATCTCATGTGATTCAAGTCATAAGCTTATGAAACAAAATCTTTTCATGTAAGAAAATGAATATAACAGTTGAAGTTAAGTCACAAGCCAAAGTCTTCCAAGTGATAAGGTGAATATAGCAGTTGAAGTCAAGTCACAAGCCAAAGTGTTGAATTCTTCTAATAAGCTATATATGGCCGTTTTTCTTAAGTATTAAGATGGAATGATTTTTTATTCTTATGTAATGTCATATGTATGTAGCTTATAAGGAGACTATTTCATAAGCTAGATTCTACCAATTCGTAATGTGAAAAGATTACCTTTATCTTATAAGCAAATTGTAGCTTTTGAAAGGTGTATGAACCTTAAAAAGTATGTTGCAACTTATAAGCATAAGTTGTTTATCTAATAAATATAATTATATCAAGTAGTATTTTTATCTCATAAAGCTTTTATACTTTGTGTCAATTTAAGAAATACTTTTTCTTTAATGTCAACTTGTGATCATCAAAACTAAAGTCAATAAAAGTGATGAAAATATATGAGTGATAATTTGTCCAATACAAAATTAAAAACTTTTAAAGGATAAAACAAATGAATAAAAATGGTTAATTGATGTGGGAGGACTAAAATTGAGGTTTTCTTGCTCCATTTTTTACCTTGAAGTTCCTCCCCTCCATTTCACCTTCTTCCAATCATGGTTCATTATCTCACCTTTCTGTATTAAACCTCCATTGACCTCCATCAAAGAAGGCTCTAAAATTGAAGTTTAATAATTTATCAAGCATCAAATTGATAAGAGAAACCACAACATGGAAGATGATGCTTCTCTTAGATAAATGATGGCCACTGGTTTGTCAATACGGTTGCCACTCACTGTTTGTGTTTGTATGTGTACGTGACATTCTACATAATTTATTTTGAACTTATAAGTACATAAAATTTCAAGTTTGTTACATTATAAATTTGTCTTTCCATAAATCTCATTCTGTCTAGCTTTTGGCGTAGTTACTTGTTGGTTTGTGTTTTCCCGAAGTTCACTTGTAAGATTTACATATATATTCATTTGGTTAACTTTGAGGACCTGTATTGATGAGCAATTATTTAGGTGGTTGATGTCAGTAAATTTATATAGATATAATATAGGGCAAAGATGTTTATCCTGTTGAGCAATAAATGCTGATACATCAAGGAAAAGTTCTCAAGGAGAATACAAGACTGGATGAAAATGAAGTTGTTGAAAATAGTTTTATTATCATTATGTTAAGCAAAGTTACTTCTTTTCATCTTCATTTTTATTTTATTTACTTTTTCATGGTTTTAGTGACAAAAAGAATGAAGCATGCGATAAGTCATATTCCTATAGTACCAAATATCAGAAGAAATTTGTTTACTTTAAAATTAACGACTCTTTTTTATCAATGTTATCTAAGTTAATTCTACCATGCATAAGAATGTGAACTTCATGCTTTGGTGAAATTCATGTGCACTAGTTTTCTTTTTGTCAATCTAGGTTTGTAAAGAGTGACTAGATTTTTGTGAGTAGGTGTGGGTTTTCAATCTTTAGTGTCATAGGTAATGATAACTCTTGGCAAGGGAATGGTTCTTTAGATGGGTCATTTAAAAGGTTTCACATGCCAAAAGCTTATTGTTCAAGCATTACTGTTTCTGTTGTGGGCATTAATGCACTACATGTTACTTAGTGATAAAGAGATGCCATCTCAGTCCAGGCCTATTTCAGCCCACCTCCCTCATGGCCCAAAAATCTATTAGGTTTATTCGAGGAGGTAGAAAATACCTACAACTGGGAATGATGAGCTAGTAAGGTAGTTATTTACCTAGGGGAGTGAGCTAGGTGGTTATATAGGTAGTGCGTTTATTGTTTGAGGGGTCATGGAATGATTATTCTCAAGTTTTGGCTCTTAATGTAACTAAGAGAAAGGGAGAAGGTCCCTAGAAGAGAATTCTCTATTTCTTTCCTTTTAACTTAGTACTTTGTTCTTAGTGTAACTAAGAGAAAGGGAGAAGGTCCCTGGAAGAGAATTCTTATTTCTTTCCTTTTAACTCAGTACTTTGTTCTTCTTTCTATCTTTCAATACAAATCCTCAGATTTATTCTTCTATTCTTTTTTTATTAATTTATTAATTTATTAATCAATTTCTTAGTTTCCATTATTGGTTCGACTTGCTTTGACTCTTTAGCAATGGAAACTTAAACTTGGTCCCTACTCGATGCTCACGACGAACAGATTCATGAAATCAAGCAGAAAAAAGAGGAGGAGAAACTTACCCAGGGTGCATTTTGATCCAGTATGATTACCTTCTATGAAAGAATGCTAGCTTTTCAGGATTATATGCACAACCTACAACGTGGTAAGCATCTAGAAACTAACGATGAGTCTGGTGTACTCAATGATTCCACTGGTCCTGGTTCTACAAGAGGAAGTCGCCTACACCGAGAACATTTTGCCTTAAATGAAAGATTCAGACAACACAAGCAATCTACTACGTCCGATCAAAGGTTCGACCAGCAATTGTGATAAGTATTATTTTACTGCCAAAAAGGTTAAACTTTATGAATTCCATACCATGATCCTCATGGATGGATTTCAAAGGTGAAAACTTTGAGATTCATGGGACTCCATCGGAAATTCAAATACGTTTGGCCAAACTTAGTATGGCAGGAGTTGCACAATATTGGTTTTTTATGGTACAAGAAGTATATTATTCTCTGACTTGGGAGCTCTTTACTGAAGAATTGTTGTAGTGATATAGTGGTTTAGAGATCCAAAACCCATATGAGCAGTTATATACTCTTCAACAGTAGGTGTGGTTAAAAGGTACATAAACGATTTTAAGTATTTGCTTTAGTACGTTTCTCGTTTACCAGAGAAACAAGCGTTAAGGTAATTTTTGGGAGGTTGAGTCTAGAAATCAAACATTGGTTGCTCCCCCTCAGCACCGAAACATGACTGACGGTGATGTGTTTTGCCAAAGATGTGGAGAATATTCTTTTTCCAACCAATTCAAGTTTCTCTTCATGACGATTGTGTTATGACAGGGGAGAAGTTGTGTAATTTCACAAATCCAATAGCCTTCCTTCTCACTTTCGGTCCGATGCCAAACAAGGCTATAACTGGAGGCCAGAAAATAAAGCCCTACTTCCTTGACCCGATTACAAAGGAGCAAATCCTTAACGCAACATTTTTATGGCAGGGGCAGCATAAATTAGGACTCAAGAACAGACAATAAAACGATCAGAGAGAGGTGTTTCCTTTTCGTAATTGTGGTTCATGATCTATTACCAAGACAGAATAGGAAGAATGCCGTCGTAAAGGGCTTTACTACCACTGTGGTCAGGCTTATGGTCCCACTCCCGGAAGGGAAGTTGAGGGTAGTTTTATTGGATGGTGATTAATTACTCAATGTTGACGGAGAGATTCTTTGAATCAAGTATGAGGAAGCAGGGGTTGAACCTGTGGTTAAAGCAGTAGAGGGTAAGGTTTTTTGTTAAATGGTTTGGCAACAGAATCAAGTAAAGAACCAAGGACCCTGAAATTGGGTGGGAAGTTACGTGGTATTCTAATTGAAGTCTTGGTAGATAGTGGAGCCACACAAAATTTTCTATCGAAGAAATTGGCTATGTGTAAGCATGGGATTTTCATCCCTCGATTTCAATGATGAATAATAGTTTGTTTGCCTCTATAGCTTTCTACAGCCGCAAGGATCATAGTCAATTTAAGATTGAAGCTCCGGTCAATTGAAATTCAAGCCTCGGATCATTTTCTGGATGATGGAGGAGGCTGTCTAGGATCAACAGCTGTATGGTTGTAGTAATAGCCATACGGCTGTAGTTAATAGCTGCACGACTGTTGCCTTGATAGCTGCATGGCTGTTGCTTTGGTAGCCGCACAACTGTTGCCTTGATAGCTGCATGGCTATTGAGTCAAGGCATGCAAGGGTCTTGTTCTCTAACAGAACCATAACTTCCTTTTTGGAAATGATTTTTTGGATTTTAGGGGGGATTCTATAAGAAAAGAAATGCCTTCTGCCTATATAAACCCTATTTGATTCTAGTTGAGAGGTTGGTAATTTAAATCTAGAGAAAGGGAAGAAAAAGGAAAACCAAACTTTTTCTTCAATTTTCATCTTCAATCTCTGTTTTAAGGCTTAAAATTGGTTAGAAATCTTAGATAAAACTTCACTAAGGTTTTCTAATAGGATTAAAGACTAATCTGGACACCAACATTGTAACATTCGGAGCTTGAAACCATTTTCGGAGCATAAAGTTTGGGTGTGAAATCGGAGATTTTCTTAAAGGATTTATGCCTGCCAAAATTATGGATCCACCCTACAGGGGTAAATATATGAGAAATCGAAGCATTTGGCTTGTTTTTACTGTATTTTAAGCATCATTTGCATATTTTTGAAACTGCTCTGTTTTTAGATTTTGGTCTGAGAACCAGAGCTGTGCGGACGATGTAAAAGCCGCACGGCTATGGTTACCAGAACAGAACCGTGAAAGTTTAAAATTTTGAAATCTTACTCTAGTCTTGAAGTGACACTCGCACTGGTGTAAATATAAAGCCGCATGGCTATTGTCTCAACAACCGCGCAGGTATCAGCTTGGGACAGAATTACTGAAAACCAATTTTTGCATATTTCATGACATTTGAACCTTAGATTTACATTCCAAAAGCATGTATTAGAATAGAACAGTGATAGAAACCTAGTTTCTTGAAAATGGACTCATTTGTCCTGCTAAATAATTAATCGGTAAAACCGTTTCCAAAACTGTTTTCCCAAAAATCAATGAATGAATGTTTCAAGACATTTTCCAGGTCTAGTCGATGAGGTTTTTTGAGTTTCCCCAGCTATCCCCTCCCAAATGCATTATCCCAATTCATTTATTATCTCATTCTATCGTGATTGAGTCCTAAGTATGATTATTTATATACTAATATATTGGTGTGCCTTAGTTCTTAGGGCATTAGATTCTTGTATTTTGTATATTGTATTATACATTAAGACTCATTGTATGAATACATTATTTGTGTCAATTAATAAAGGCAATTAATCTATTTCATTTATATCTTGTGCTATAATATAAGTAGAGTATCCATTGATTGCTAATCATAAAACCTATCCCAGGTCTGCTCTAATCATGGGAACGAATAGAACCATAGACTTGTATATTCAATGACTGTACGGTAGTTCTTAACTAGCCATAGTATTTGTATAGTTAGTCATGAATATAGGTACGTATCGTTGACATGGGACTGGATCGACCCACACAAGAAAGCCACATGGTTGTCACGTCATAGGTCTTTCTTGAGTAGGTCTCTTTTGTCCTAAGACCAGATTTCATTATAGTATCAATATGGAATCCAGTTCACTTTGACATACGCCTAATAGGTCTGTAAAAGGATGCTAAATATGGGTATGATTGGGTGGACCAGTAAACATATTCATATTGATGATGAAGTGATGGAATTGTCACTCGGGTAACACTGAGATGATATCATTGGCCACTTGATGAGTGGGAATGATAAGTGTATGGCCATATCCAAATAAGTCGGTTGCTTATTTGATTAATCAGTCAACTCAAGATCAAGAAATATAGTAAACAGTAGAAGAGGATAATGGACACCATGCCTCTTATTTATTCATATCGATATCTTTTGGCAAAGGACACTATGAGATTACTACCAGGTGAGTGTCTTCTTAAGACTGCTGCATCTCTGTCTTAATTGGGGGCTGTAATGATTTGCTAGAACCCACTTACAGTCAGTGGGTCTTGGGCCTACTGCCAACATAAAGACAGACCCATAGGATCGTGCACATAGATCAACTGAGCAGAAACTTATAGATATTGTACATGTAATGTACATTGGAAGGAATGCGTGAATTAATTAGTTGACACCTCGTGTCAAGATAATTAATTAACATTGGGTTGATTTAATTTAATTAATAAGTTTACATAATGTAATTAATTAATTTATCAATTAATTGAATTACATAAAGTAAATAATTAATTAAATAATTTTCCTAAGGAGGAAAATTAAATACATATATTGTATTTACTCAAGTGTGATTTAATTTATTTAGGGGTAAATAAATTTAGCCAAATGGAATTAAATTACATAGTATATACTTTTTAATTAAAGTTTATTTATGTAATTATAATCCTAGTGGGCTTGGGTTTAATTAACCTACTTAAAAACCAATTAGACAAGTAATCTATATAAGGGCACACTTAAGGAAGAAAACATAACCCTAACCCTAAGTTTATTGCTGGAAATTTCAGCCCTATTGCAGCTCCAAAATAGCCAAAATTTACAGCAATTAATTATCCATACCTTCCGCTTCTTCGGCTAGCACCGGTTCCCGCTCGATAGTTAGTCGTGCACCGGACTTTGGAGATCGCAGTTTCAATAAACGATTCTACAGTAGTCTCTAGAAGAGACGAATTTGGTGAGTGAATCTCTCTTGATTCAAATATGTTTTTATTCTAATCAATGGTAATCGGACATAATAGGTGGATTCTAGGAAAAATTTTAATGGTGTAATTTCTGCTGCGCCACGTTATTTTTCGGATGACGAATCCCAACATAATATTTGTTTTGCAGGATTAAATATATGTTTAAGCTTATTTATATATGAATTCGTATATTTTAGGTGATTGTACTTTAATTCCCAATTTGATTCATATGTGTCCCCTAGGATAGTTTATTTGATTCTGTATGTATAATTAATTTATTTACTATTTTTTATACCTTGCATAAACGTTGTATGCTCTAAATAAAATTAAATCAATTTTATAAAATGATATAATTTGATTGTTAAGGAATTAATTTTAGGGTAAATAATTATAACCTCCCTGAGGTTTGGTCAAATACACTAGTATCTCCCTGTGTTTTACATATTTAATTTATTCCTCTCTGTATTTTACATCCATCATACTATGACCTCCCTCTATTTATTATTGTTTGATTTTCTATCAAAATTATGAACGTGATATATATTTACGAACTGATATCATCTCTTAAAATGTTCTACATTCAAGTTTTTCTTAATTAGATCCTTTTAATGTCTTTTTTTATAATGTAATCACAACTTAAAGAGTATGGAAAAAGTCTCATAATAAGTGGGCAAATTTTTTTTTTTTTCACAAATGACCTTACAAAATCAACGTTAGATAGGAAACAATGCTAATCTTAGTCATAAACCTTAACAATATCAACAATTTTGAAAGAAAAATGCTTAATAATGAATTGAGGGAGTAGGAGTGAGCATAGACCGGTTCGGTTCAAAAACCGAACCGAACCGAAAAAATCGATCCAAAAAACACAGTATTTTATAAACCAATCCGATCCAAACTAAATTTTGGTTCGGTTCAGTCCAAACCGAACTAGTTCGGTTTGGACTAGCTCGAACCAAAAACATCAACTTTTTAAAAAAAAAAATCAAAATAAAAATTTTACATAAGTAGTTTGTTTAAAAAAAAAAAAAAAGAAATACAAAAAAATTAACTTAAAAAAATAGTAATACTAAATAATTCTATTACATCACAATAAAATACTAAAATTCTCTTCCTTTTTTTTTCAACTCTCAAGTTTTAACAACTATAAATTAGCATAAAAAAATCACAATATAAAACTATAAAAGAATATAATGTCTAAAATTCTCTACAATTAGTATATATTAATTTTATAATTAATTTTAATATTTTACAAATTATTTGGTTTTTTGGTTTTGAACCGAACCAAACCGAACCGAACCAAAGTCCAAACTTCTTCATAACTTAAAACCAAACCGAACCAAACTATGAAATGGATCGGTTTGGTTCGGTTCGGTTTGGTTTGGATTTTTGGTTTTTGGATATTGGTTTGGTTTTGCTCACCCCTATAAGGGAGGTAATCATATGATAGAGAAAAACTTCAGGGAGGTATAAATTAGATATGTAAAATATAGGGAGGTACTAGTGCATTTGACCAAACCTCAAAAAGGTCATAATTATTTACCCTTAATTTTAATTAGATAACAAGTACATAAATCATTCGAACCTAGATCTTTGGAAGGTATAGCGGTCCTCACTTGGTTTTGGCTATACATAAATTTCCTAGTTTATCTGAGTTGGGTGGTGTAAGCGCCTGAATTTTACTTTAAAAAAAAAAATCGCACGTGTCACACGACTGTAACATACAGTCATGCGACTGTCGTTACAGTCATGCGACTGTAATTAAAAAATTACAGTTGTACGACTGTACGATCGGAGCAGGTACAAAAGACCATACCCATGACATAAGAAAGTGAGGAGGATTTCAGGGCAATTAATGCCCGGTTCTGAAGGAAGCAAAGTCAGCAATAAGAGGAGATAAAAAGAAAGAGAAGAGGATGGATGGGGGACTTTTGACAATTGATTTCTGGTCTTAGAGAGAGAGAGTTTAGAGAGAAAAGAGAGAAAAAGGGAAAGAAAAGAACCATTACAAACTCAAGCTTTTTTCCTCTTCTTTTTCTTTTAATTCTCAAGTGTTAAGTTTAAAATCTATTAGAAATTAATAGGTTGATAATCTGACTCCCTAAACTTAATCAATTTCGGACTAGAAACTCTAAGAATCCTTGACATTGTGGAGATTTTGGACCCAACTTCCCAACCTTGACTCAAGAGGAAAAAGAGCAAATTTAAGTGGATTGGTGCGATGCCAGGGGCCATTCATATGGTGGATTAGCGCCAAAGAGGTAAACACACTTCATTCCCTCTTTTTCTCATGCTTTCTGGGTGATTGGATGTGATTTGGTGCATTTTATTTCAATTTTTGCATTTTCTGTTTATTGAAATCAAGAACAGTCGTGTGACTGTTCTTGAGTTGTGAAACAGTCATGCGACTGTAAATATAGTCGTACGAGTGTTCTTGATTTCCCTCCACTTTTAAATTTTATTTTGAATAATTTTGGCGAAATCCTGAAATTGGAGGATTTACAGTTGCACGACTGTAATTATAGTCGTACGACTGTAATTATAGTCGCACGATTGTAATGCTCGTCCAATTGCAGAATTTTCAGAATAACCCGGAAACATTTCTAAAAATCCCTAAAATTTAAAAAAAAAAATCAGAAAATCATCAAAATGAATTTTGTTGTGTGCATTCACGACCCTAGATTTAATTTTCAGTGTTTTTACATTTAGAACAATTCAACAACGGAAATCCGATTCTCCCGAAAACCGACCCACCTCACATGTTAAATTAAATTAAATCGGAAACTAAAATGTTTTCAAAATGATTTTCTCACAAAACCGAAATACATGGACGTTTCAAAATGGTTTCCAGGTCTAATCGGGCTGGCTAGCCGAGCCAACCCGGTTACCCCCCTAAATGCATGCCCCCAAATTCTAATTTTCCTAATTCTGTCCTATTTGAGTCCTATTTGTGGCGTGCCGTAAATTGTGCTAACCCTATGTTTTGCAGCTTTTTAGGCGATTGTAATTTTTAGTTAAATCATGTATTTTAGGTGATTGTAAAAGTGAGGATGAGAGTTTTTCCTTTTTTATTCAATTGGGTTGTATAATCGGCCTCTATTATTATTTTTTGTATATTTTGAATGTATGTTTTATTTTTCTGCAATTAATTTCCTGCATTTTACTTTAGCATTGGTTGATTAAAATAAACAAATTGGGGTTAGGAAAAGATAATAAAGCGAATCAAATATGGTAATATAAATTGTAAAGTGAAAGCAAGCTAGAGGTTAAGTAAGTTATTTGCCCGGACCCTAAATCTCTGGATTAGGTACAGTAGTCTGTCCTCGGTAAGGAGCTGTACCGGAATTCCCGGATGAGCTGATCCGGGTGGCAACTCTGTCACTGATATCAGGATTTAAGTTTCGAGGTCTTTAAGATAAAAACAGGAAAATGTTTTCTACAAAAGAATTTCCAAGTTAAATTCATAATTTTCTAACTCAAGATAAACAAAACCCGTTTTCCAAAATCAAATCTAATAATCTATCATTTCTTTTTTCCCCGGTCCGCTTCACCGCGTCCCGTTTAAAAGGTCGTCCACTCACACTGGCGACTCCACTAGGGAAGGCAGTTTCTAAAAAGTTTTCATAAAAACTTAAGGAACTTAGGCAACTACCAAAATAAAATCTCGCTTGCAGTCACTTCATTAGTTCATATTACCATATTTATTTGCACATTGCATATCATGACATTTTCTTCTTCTCAATCCCTCCAATACATGTATCGACCCCGGTTTACCCAAGAAGGTGGACTACCTCTACCGCCAGGATTGGAGACACCCGACAGGGTAAACCACTCATAGCACCGTACATCGTGTTCTACGGTGGGGAAGTGTATACTCGCTATAGGAACCTGTACAACCCTTGGTTTTGACTTTAGCCCACATGTAATGGCTTAGCAACTTCCCCTAGGATTACCAAAACTTAAATTCAAAATGAACATTGAGCGTGCACCTTTGGTATCCCCTATTGATGCCAAAGAGATCCAACACCTAGGAAGAATGCAAGACCAATCGAAAGGAGAAATAAGGTTGGAACGGAGCACAACTTTTTGTGTGTGCTAACATTTGTTCCATGTTGTTTTCTATCTTGACTTTTCACGAAGCATCAAACATGCATAGCTTTCGTGTGCCATACTAACCCACATTTTTTATACAGCCATTTGCATTTTTATTTTTGTGTGAAGACATTAAATCATCTGTGTGACATTCACACTAACCATTATTTTTGTAGCCATAGCATTATATTTGTGTGTTAGCATTTTCATAAAACATGCTTAGCATCATTATGCGTGTCATGCATTTTAACCACATTTTTGTATAGCCATTTGCATTTTGCGTGACATAAGCATTCATATTATTTCACATAAGTTAGGGGCATTCTAAGGACGCCCACCACGATCATATCATTCCATAATATATCGGGTATCCCAAAATACATGTGTTCTGCCAATGCACCAGATTGCATTCGGCCATTTCACCAAATCATTTCATTCAATAGAGACCACAATGGTCCTAGGTCTATTTTTGTGTAACGATTTATATGACACATTTCACGACATCATACTCATTTATCATATATTACTGTGATCCACATCGGGTTACTTCATGACATTACTACATTATTCAAGGAGCTCCTCGAGTGCCGGGTTAGTACACGTGCAGGGACATTTCATAACATCCCAAATCATGAAAGGTGTTCCCCGAACACCAAGCCTCTGTCCGTGTCTCCTGTTGCATGTGACTTTCTTACAACATCATTTCATATCATACGCCCCAAAAGCATCAGAACTTTGTCCAAGGGACAGTCCCATGTGACCATTTCATATCATCTCATAGGCCTTAAAAGCATCGAAACTCTGTCCGTGTGTCGGCACACACGTGACCATGTCACAAAAATCATTAGGTGTCCTAAAGGCTCCAAACCTTTGTCCATGTGGTGGTCCACGTGTGATCCTTTTGCATAGCATTGGGTGTTCTTGGAATGTCCAGAAAAATAAAAAGTAGAATAATAAGTGGAAATCACTTTCATCATCCTTTCATGCACGAGATCACTCTATTCATTCTTCATAAGTATTTTCAATGTCTCACTCTTCATGACATCATTCCATACATTGACCCTAAACATATCTCGATTGATGTTAAGCAGAATAAGCTGGAGCAACCATAGACAAGATCTCAGGCTTCCATGGCTATTGGGGAACGGAGAGCAGTTGAGACAGAAAGTGATTCTGATTATAGGGAAGAAGTAGAGATGCTAATCCAATATCGAGCCTTGCTGATGCTTTGAAGGATTTTCTAAGATCACAAGACTTTCGTGATATGCTGAAGGAGGAAGTACGGGCAGTAGTGAGAGAGGCTGGAGAAACTAGTGGTAGTGGAGCCGGAAAAGAGAAGGAGGATAAGTCATCCCAGCAGGGTGGTGATACCTCGGCTAGTCTGGAAAAGCTGCAAGGAATAGAGGCAGCCATGGAAAGAAAGATAAAGGCGAAGTGCTCGGAATTGGAGGAGGCAGTGGCTCAGTTGAAGAAAGGGGCCAGTGTCAGTGCAGAGTCTAAGAAGGGTGTTAACATTGATGCCATGATCAGCAGGGGCATCGAGACTTTTCCTATCAGATTCCAAATGCCAAGGGTGCCTTCTTACAAAGGAATGGGTTCACCAGAGGCCCATGTAAATCTTTATGCTAGGGTCATGCTGACGGCCGGCGCCACTAAGCAACAGGTGATTAATCTCTTCCCGACTACCTTGGAGGGAGGAGCATTGGGGTGGTATAACTCGTTATCAGAGGAAGAAGAGTCAGATTGGGAGGTTCTGTCAACAGCCTTTATTAAGTATTACAGCTTCAACACTCATTGGGTTTTTGCTGGATCCGCTCTAAGTATTACAGCTTCAACACCAAGATTCAGGTGAAGCTGTATGACTTAGAGCGGATCAAGCAAAAACCCAATGAGCCTTTTGATGAGTATTACCAGCGGTGGATGACTAAGATGATCCTTCTGAAAAACCTCCCAGATGAAGATGAACTGATACAGAAGCTGATTGATGGCAGTAAGGACATCTTTAAAAACAGTATGAAATTTCATCCATTCAATAAGCTTAGTGAAGTCTACAGTATGGCGATGAAAATCGAGTGGGATGAAGAAGAAAAGGCACCAATCCATAAGGGTGGAAGAAGTTCAGGTTATAGTTCTGGGTATAGATCAATGACTGCAACCAGGTCTAGTGGCGGTTCTAGCTCAAGTTCTGGTGGAAAAGCGGGGCAGACTTCATAAGTAAAGCAGGTTGAAGTTGCTACGGTGACCCAGCAACAAGGCAATCAGAACAAGAATCCAGGAGGACAAGGCATATCGCCCTGGACTCTTCCCTTGGTGAAGATTTTTGCTAAGTGCAGAAACGGCAGGTTGCTATAGTCCCTGAGGCCATTTGAAAAACCCGCTAAGGCAGATAAAGATAACTTCTGCACGTACCATGTTGTTGCTGGCCATAGAACCAACAATTGTTACAAGCTGAGGGACACCATTCAAAAGCTGATAGATGAAGGGAGACTGCAAGAACCAGCTAAGCCCAACACAAAGACTAACCCACTACTAGCATTTGAGAAGCGGGTTAATATGGTACATTCGGGATTGTCGGCCAATTTCATCTTTGCTCAAATTCTTCAAGCAAATCCCACAATCCAGACTGTAGCAATAGAGGAAGCTGAAGTGGGGTTAGAATGTGAAAAGAAGGCAGAACAGAAGGAGATCAAGCCGATAAGCTTGAATGACCTTGATTTTGAAGATTAATATGAAGAGTTTGGCGGAGAGGAGTCAGTTAAGTCTCCGGCCATTGAGAAGCTGAAACTTCAGGAGGTCCAGAATGTGACCCGGAATGGCAGGGTGTATCAACCAGCAGATCAAGAAGGACAAAACCCCAATGACTGGGTTGGGTAGTACATCATCACTGGAGGGGGTTGAAAAAGAGGACTTAGTTATTTCCCAGTTAAAGAAGACTCCTGCCCAAGCCAGCTTATGGCATCTGCTTTTAACCTCTAAAGAACATAGAGCGGCTTTAGTGAAGAAGTTGTGAGGTCTTTCCTATTGCATCTCCGGAAGCCATGTGCTGTCTATTGGATAAAGTCCATTCTGGGACTCCTGCCTGGTGAAGGGAAGACTTACAACAAGGCCCTTTACATCAGGGCCCATGTGATGGATAAGGTGATGCTGTGTGTGATGGTGGATGATGGCTCAGCTCTGAATATATGTCCACTGAAGATGCTGCCATGTTTGGGCCTAAATGAAGATTTTCTGAAAAAGTCCTCAATAGTAATCCGAGCATATGACGACTTCAAGAGAACAGTGATAGGGACTTTTGAAACTGAAGTAAAGGTTGGGCCAATCAAGTCAATGGTCATTTTCACGGTGATAGATATCCCGGTCACCTTCTCCCTACTGTTAGGAAGGCCATGGTTCCATCCTCTAGGAGGTGTCCCTTCCACCTTGCACTAGAAAATTAAGTTCTCGATAGATGGTGAGATTGTAACCATTGAGGTGGATGCCCAATCGGTGATTGCTGCTGTGAATGAAGGCGTTGTCCCTTTTGGTGGGTTCCAAGTTGCCATGATCGGGGAAGAGGAAGCTACAGATGCTCCCATAGTCATCTATGAAAATTATATGCCGAAGTGGCTATCCTGATATTTGCACAAGTAGAAATTTATCCCTAGCATGGGACTTGGAATCAACTTGTAAGGAGTACCTGAATTCAACATTGATTCAGGGAAACCAAAGCAGTTCGGGCTGGGGTATACAGAGGATACATCTGACCAGAAAAACCCGAGAAGGGGTAAGAATGGAAAAGTTATGATGAGACCATTCCTGAAAGCGGGAGAAGGGCTATACAAGGGCCAGGCTGAACCAGTAAGGGTTGGAAATGTTGAATACCCTGGTTTTGAAATTTTTGCTGATGTTGTTGACTTTGAGAAAAGCCAGGAAGAACCAGTGGCCCCTGTGATGGTAGAAGAGCCAGTTGCTAAATCTGATGTTCTGCAGGTGAGCCGCTTGAAGTGATGGCAAAAGCAGTAGAGGTGGCAGAAGAGAAAAATGAAGAAAAATCCTGTAATGAAGCTACAGAAGTAATTTCAAGTGCATTGACTGCTGCCTTAAGCAAGGCATTCGGGAAGTCCAAAGAAGGGTTTGGCGAGGAGCTGATGGCCAAGGTGAATCTGGACTCTGTGGTTGCCGAGATAGCCAAGATCATGGAAAGGGCTAAGGTACAGGTGGTTGAAAAAGAAGCTGGAGTAGCTGTAGCCCCAGATAGTGCTCTAAATATGGAGGTGGAAGCTGAAGAAGTACAAGGCCCTCGGCCTGTGGAGGATGAAAATGATTTTGTTGTATCTGTCATTTTCAATATGAATGATGTACTCTATGACAAGTTTAATGCAATGAAATTCAGTTTGCTTACTTGTGTGATGTTTATCTTGATAATTCTGTGCATGCATTTAAATTACCATTAAACATATTTAGCATACATGACATTGCATTGCATGAAATCAACATAAGTACAGATGAAAACCCCAAAATGGCATTCATTTCACGTGAGCTAAAACCTGAGGAAGAGAGAGAACTAATAAGAATATTACAAAAACATGTTAAAGCTTTCGCTTGGTCATATGAAGACATGCTGGGTGTAGACATAGAGATAGCAGTGCACAAGATCCTAATGGACCCCAAGTTTAGGCCGGTAAAGCAGAAGCTAAGAGGATTAAGGCCAGAATGGGCTACAATGGTAAAAGAGGAAGTGGCTAAGCAGATAGATGCCAAATTTCTCGAAGTGGTAGAATACATAGAATGGCTAGCTAACATCGTCTTAGTGCCTAAAAAGGATGGAAGGGTCAGAGTATGCATTGACTACAGTTACTTGAATAAAGCATGCCCAAAAGATAACTTTCCACTGCCTCATATTGACGTCCTAGTTGATAGTGCAACAAAAGCAACGATGTATTCCTTCATGGATGGCTTTTCAGGGTACAACCAGATCCTGATGGATGTGATTGATAAGGTGAAGACATCGTTCATCACAGAGTGGGGTACTTTCTGCTATAGAGTAATGCCTTTCGGTCTGAAGAATGCTGGAGCCACTTACTAGAGGGCTGTTACAACTCTGTTACATGATATGATCCATAAAGAAGTCGAAGTGTATGTCGATGATATGCTAGTCAAATCAATGACCCGGGAGGAACATCCTGTTATCCTTGGATAGATTTCTCACTCGCATTAGAGAATACAACTTACGACTTAATCCCAAGAAATGCATATTCGGGGTCACAACAGGGAAGCTGTTGGGTCATGTAGTCAGCCAGAGAGGAATAGAAATGGATCCGGATAAGATCAAGGCCATTCGAGATATGCCAGCTCTAAAGACAGAAAAGGAGGTCCGGTCATTCTTGGGCTCCTTACAATACGTCAGCCGCTTCATAGCACGGTTGACTTCCACTTATGAGCCAATCTTCAAGCTATTAAAGAAAGATCAGCCGATTGTGTGGGATAACAGATGTCAGCTAGCATTCGAGAAAATCAAAGCTTATCTGGTAAATCCACTAGTCCTAAGCCCACCAATTCCAGGGAAGCCTTTGATTTTGTACTTGGCGGTTGAAGATTCCTCTGTAGGGGCAATGTTGGCACAGGAACAAGATGACAGAAAAGAGTATCCCATTTATTACCTCAGTAAGAAGCTGTTAGAATATGAAACCAAATACAGATTGGTGGAGAAGACATGTGTGGCGATGATCTGGTTAACCAAGAAGTTGCGCCATTACTTCCAGTCATACAAGATACAAGCCGTTGCCAAAGTAGATCTAATGAAGTATCTGTATAAAGCACCGATGCTAGTTGGAAAGTTGTCTAGATGGCTGTTACTCTTATCGGAATTTGATATCGAGTACATCACTAAGAAAACCATCAAAGGGCGAGCCGTGGCAGAATTTCTAGCAATCAACGTCTAGAATCAGATTACACTGAGAATTTGGAGTTCCCAGATGAACAGTTAGCCATGGTTGAAGTAAAAAGATGGGTTATGTGCTTCGATGGTGCAGTGAATAGAAAGGGTGCTGGAATCGGGGTACTAATAGCAATGCCAGATGGTGAAATCATCCCTTTATTAAAGAGGCTGAATTTTCCCATCACCAATAATGGGGCAGAGTATGAGGCATGCCTGTTTGGGATGGAGGCTCTGTTGATGCTAGGAGCAAATGACATCTTAATCGTTGGAGATTCACTTCTGGTGATTAGGCAAGCTCAGGGCGAATGGGAGTTGAAAGAGGAAGCCTTACGGCCTTACTTGGAGCTGCTACAGTTCAGAAGAGAATTATTCGGCTAATATGAATTCAGACATGTCCCCAGGGATGAAAACAAGGTGGCTAATGCACTAGCAACTAAGAAACTCAAGTCTAGCCACTAGTTATAGCAACTTCCAAACAACCCTGCTTTGAAGTGCACGAAATAATGGAGTTGACAGCTGAAGAAAAGCTATGGTTCTTTGATATCTAACAATATGCAAAGGAAGGAACATACCCAGAGGGAGCTAGTGTTGCTGATAAGGTGCCATTAAGAAAGCTAGCCAGTCAGTTCAGAATCTTTGAAGATAAACTATACAACAGAAATGGTGTTATTCTAAGGTGTCTGACAGAGCAGGAAGCAGAAGAAGTGATGCAGCAGGTACATGCAAGTTCTTATGGGCCGCATATGAATGGACTAGCTATGGCCAAGAAGATAATGAGACAAGGGTACTTCTGGATGACTATATAAGTAGATTGTATAAGAAAAGTGAAAAGGTGTCACGAGTGTCAGATATATGCGGACATCCGTCATCTTCCACCACTTGAATTACAGAACTTGGCGACCCCTTGGCCTTTTTCAGCATGGGGGATAGATATGATTAGTGAAATTCATCCAACTACATCTAATGGGCACAGATTTATAGTCGTGGTAGTTGATTACTTTTCCAAATGGGTGGAGGCAGAAGCCTTCGCTAAAGTAACAGCCAAACAAATGGTCAAGTTCATCCAGAAGAATATTCTTACTCGGTATGAAATTCCCCATCACGTAGTAACTGACAACAGGGTGCAGTTTCAAGGGGCAACAGCTGAGCTACTTACAGAGCATAGCATTAAGCATCATAAATCTTCTCTATACAGACCCCAAGCTAACGGTGCAGTAGAAGCAGCTAATAAGGCGATAAAGAAGATTTTGTCAAAGATGGTGATCACCTACAGAGATTGGGCTGATAAGCTACCATATGCTCTTTGGGGTTACAGAACCAGTGTCCAAACACTAAGAGGAGAAACTCCTTATGGCTTAGTATATGGGATGGAGGCAGTGTTACCAATAGCAATAGAGCTCAAATCGCTCAGAGTTTCCTTGGAAGCTCAATTGCTAGAGACTGAATAGGTTCAAGCTAGATACGAGCAATTGGCAGTGTTAGATGAAAGGCGACTAAAAGCACTGGATCATTTATAGATGTACCAGCGTAGAATGTCCAGGACTTATAATCAAAATGTGAAGTACTCTAAGCGGTAGTTGAAAGTAGGAGACTTAGTGCTAAAGCAGTTAAGCCCTTCGAATGTTGATGTTCGAGGAAAATTCAGACCCAACTAGGAAGGACCTTATGTTGTGAAAAAGGTGCTATCGAAAGGAGGTGTCAGTGTTATTGACATGGATGGAAATGAATTCACTAATCCAGTCAATCAAGACCGCTTAAAACTTTATCGTGTCTAAAAAAAAGTCTGCTAGGTTGAAAATTCGAAAAGAGCGACCTAGGAAAAAATTAAGACAAAAGAGAAAATGATCAGTTGGAAAATCCAAAAGGGACAACTGGTGACGGATTCTGGCTCTGTGTGGAATATATACCATTTGGGAACCAATCCTTTCAAATGTACTCATTTTGATTTCATCAATAAAGTGAAATATTTGTTTAAATATATTTGCATGGTTATGACGAAATGCATAAACAAAGTTATCTTGCTTAAACATCCATTTAAAGAAAGCGCTTTGCATTCAGCTGGTCGAACATATCACGTTATTTAACAATGGAAATGTACTAAATACATACAATCTGAAATCTTTTATCATCCTCTAAATCCAATTCAGCTTTCCGAAGAGCGACAACGATTGTCTAAGAACTTGATGTTCCAATCGATCGGTGAAAAAAAAAAAAGCTCGTTAGGGTGAAAACCGAAAAGGCGTCCCAGGCAAAAATTAGAGTACCGAAAAGGCACCTCAGGCAAAAATTAGAGCAGCTCGCTGGGCTGAAAACCCGCATTGGGCAACCCAGGAAAAATTTAGCACACTTCCATATTCACCAATTACAGGGGTGAGAAGCCAAGTTTTCCCATCATCTCCCAAGCAGGTTCTCTACATCACTCCCCAGCGAAGCATTTACAAAGGACACTATGATTCTTTTCCCCAGCACCGTAACGCATTCCTAGCAATTATCTCATTTCCCCAGCAGTCCTCACATATACCTTCAACAAGGGGAAGCCTTATGCAAAGAGCGTCTTCCACCAGCCAGGGGAAAAACATACCTTCCCCAGCAGAAAGAAGAGATATCAACCTCACAAAAAATAATAAGAAATGCATCACTTAATCTCCATGTGCATATACATCGTTATGCATGCATACATAGCATACACAAATCATTCATCCCCAGTTAGTCTTCATTCTTGATCGAAGGGCAAAAATTTTTGTTCGAAATCTCTCGATTAAGGAATAAAGACTTGCCATTTCAAATGCAGAAACTCATCATCCATATCTTCAAGGCTCCAGCAAATCCGCCTCAGGTAACATAAACCCGGTATCAGCCCAGATCGGCTCCAGCTTCACATCCCCAGCAGATCCACCTCGAGTAACATAAACCCGGTATCAGCTCAGATCGGCTTCATCTTCAAGGCTCCAGCAAATCCGCCTCGGGTAACATAAATCTGGTATCGACCTAGATTGGCTCCAGCTTCACATCCCCAGCAGATCCACCTCGAGTAACATAAACCCGGTATCGGCCCAGATCGGCTTCATCTTCAAGGCTCCAGCAGATCCGCCTCGGGTAATATAAACCCGGTATCGACCCAGATCGGCTCCAGCTTCACATCTCCAGCAGATCCACCTCGGGTAACATAAACCCGGTATCGGCCCAGATCGGCTTCATCTCAGTTCCCCATCAGATCCCCCTCGGGTAATGTAAACCCGGTATCGGCCCAGATCCACTTCATCTTCAAATCCCCAGTAAACTTCACCTCGGGTAACCTAGACCCGGTATCGGCTTATTTCATCTCAAACTTTACCTCAGGTAACCTAGACTCGGTATCGGCTAATTTCATCTCCAACGTCGCCTCGGGTAACCTAGACCTGGTATCGGCCAATCCGCCTTCCATCTTCCTTCGCTTCGGGTAACCTAGACCTGGTATCGGCCAATCCGCCTTCCATCTTCCTTTGCCTCAGGTAACCTAGACCTGGTATCGGCTAATCCATAATCCATCTTCCTTTGCCTCGGGTAACCTAGACCCAGTATCGGCCTATCCGCATTCCACCTCAACTTCGCATCGGGTAACCTAGACCCGGTATCGGCTTATTTCTTCCCCAACTTTACCTCGGGTAACCTAGACCCGGTATCGGCTTATCTCAACAGTGGGTTCTTTCTTGTGTTTGCGGCGCTTTGATTCACGCTCTCAAATTCATCATCCCAAGTATTTTAGACCTGGATCCGGGTGTCGAATTTGATCACGCGAGGGGCAGCTATAAGCGCTTGAATTTTACTTTTAAAAAAAAAATCGCACGTATCACACGACTGTAACATACAATCATGCGACTGTCGTTATAGTTGTGCGACAATAATTAAAAAATTACAGTCATATGACTATACGATCGGAACAGGTGCAGAAGACCATACCCATGACATAAGAAGGTGAGGAGGATTTTAGGGCAATTAATGCCCGGTTTTAAAGGAAGCAAAGTCAGCAATAAGAGGAGATAAAAAGAAAGAGAAGAGGATGGATGGGGGACTTTTGACAATTATTTCTAGTATTAAAGAGAGAGAGAGAGTTTAGAGAGAAAAGGGAGAAAAAGGGAAGGAAAAGAACCATTACAAACTCAAGCTTTTTTCCTCTTCTTTTTCTTTTAATTCTCAAGTGTTAAGTTTAAAATCTATTATAAATTAATAGGTTGATAATCTGACTCCCTAAACTTAATCAATTTCGGACTAGAAACTCTAAGAATCCTTGACATTGTGGAGATTTTGGACCCAACTTCCCAACCTTGACTCAAATGGAAAAAGAGTAAATTTAAATGGATTGGTGCGATGCCAGGGGTTATTCATATGATGAATTAGAGCCAAAGAGGTAAACACACTTCATTCCCTCTTTTTCTCATGCTTTCTGGGTGATTGGATGTGATTTGGTGCATTTTATTTCAATTTTTGCGTTTTCTGTTTATGAAAATCAAGAACAGTCGTGCGACTATTCTTGAGTTGTGGAACAGTCTTACGACTGTAAATATAGTCGTACGAGTGTTTTTGATTTCCCTCCACTTTTAAATTTTATTTTGAATAATTTTGGCGAAATCTTGAAATTGGAGGATTTATACAGTCGCACAACTGTAATGCTCGTCCAATTGTAGAATTTCCAAAATAACCCGCAAAAATTTCTAAAAATCCCTAAAAATTTAAAAAAAAAAATCAGAAAATCATCAAAATGAATTTTGGTGTGTGCATTCACGACCCTAGATTTAATTTTCAGTGTTTTTGCATTTAGAACAATTCAACGACGGAGACCCGATTCTCCCGAAAACCGACCCACTTCACATGTTAAATTAAATTAAATCGGAAATAAAATGTTTTCAAAATGATTTTCTCACAAAACTGAAATAGAGGGATGTTTCAAAATATTTTCCAGGTCTAATCGGGCCGGCTAGCCGAGCCAACCCGGTTACCCCCCTAAATGCATGCCCCCAAATTCTAATTTTCCCAATTTTGTCCTATTTGAGTCCTATTTGTGGCGTACCGTAAATTGTGCTAACCCTCTATTTTACAGCTTTTTATTTTTATTTTGTATGTATTTAATAGAATTACTTGTGTATTTTAGGCGATTGTAATTTTTAGTTAAATCGTGTATTTTAGGCGATTGTAAAAGTGAGGATGAGAGTTTTTCCTTTTTTATTCAATTGGGTTGTATAATCGGCCTCTATTATTTTTTTGTATATTTTGAATGTATGTTTTATTTTTCTGAAATTAATTTTCTGCATTTTGCTTTAGCATCGGTTGATTAAAATAAACAAATTGGGGTTAGGAAAAGGTAAAAAAGCGAATCAAATATGGTAATATAAATTGTAAAGTGAAAGCAAGCTAGAGGTTAAGTAAGTTATTTGCCCAAACCCTAAATCTCTGGATTAGGTACAGTAGTTTATCCTTGGTAGGGAGCTGTACCGAAATTCCCGGATGAGCTGATCTGGGTGGTGACTCTGTCACTGATCTCGGGATTTAAGTTTCGAGGTCTTTAAGTTAAAAACGAGAAAATGTTTTCTATAAAAGAATTTCCAAGTTAAATCCATAATTTTCTAACTCAAGATAAACAAAACCCGTTTTCCAAAATCAAATCTAATAATCTATCATTTCTTTTTTCCCCGGTCCGCTTCGCCGTGTCCCTTTTAAAAGGTCGTCCACTCACAGGTGGTGACTCTTATATCCTCTTTAGGATTTCAGTCTTAAATCATTTATGAACATTATTTTCCAAAATGAACTTCATACTATAATTATTACAAAATAAAACAAATAAAAATTCCTCGGTTCGCTTCATCGTGTTTCATGTATTAAAATGTCGTCCACTCACACTATAGATTGGGCATTGAAATTACACAAATTTACTGGATTTAATATCAAATTGGGGACATTGAGGGAAAAGTGTTAGGGAATTCCTCTTTAGCTGGGTGATTTTGAATGTATACTAGAGGTGTTGGTCTTTGATATGGGGAATTTGGATATGGTGTTAGGAATTGAATGGTTGTAGACTTTGGGTGAGGTCACACACCATTAGGATTTTCATTATATGAGGTCACATAGAGAATTTGTTTCATAGGGAGTGGGGACTCAGCACCAGGTAACCGATTCTTTCCTACATTAGTTGTTAACTCAATCTAATGGCTGCAATTTACATGTTTTGGGAGCAAAAAAGCAGCATTCGAAGGGAGAATATGAGGGGTTGACAGTCTCACAAAAGGAAGCTATGGATGGCATATTGAGATGAATTCTATCTTTATTTTAGGAACATACTGGGTTACCACCACCCCAGTTACATGATCATAGAATCACTCTGATTCCATACAAGGAACCATTTGTGTTCATCCCTATAGGTACCCTTACCATCAAAAGACTGAAATTTAGTGTTGGGTACAGGAATTGCTACAGACTGGGGTGATGAGGCTAAGCAAAAGTACTGTCTTGATTCCTATAATCCTAGTAAAGAAGAAAAATTATTCTTGGCCTATATGTGTTGATTATTGTGTCTTAAACAAGGTAATGATTCCTAACAAATTTCCTATTCTACTGTTGATAAATTGATAGATGAGTTACAAAGGGCTCAATTTTTCTCTAAATTGGATTTGAAATTGGGATTTAATCAAATTCAAATGAAGGATGATAATGTGCATAAAACTGCTTTTAGGACACATGATGGGCACTACGAGTGTTTTGTGATGCCATTTGGTCTTATAAATGCTCCATCAACGTTTTAAGCTATGATGAATGATTTGTTCCGACCACATGTTTCTCCTTTTTTACTGGTGTTCTTTGACAATATTATGATATATAGTAACAATTGGGAGGATCATCTTACTCATTTGTTTTTGGTTCTTCAATTTTTGTTGGATAATTAGTGTATGATTAATCACAAGAAATGTGAATTTAGGAAAAACTCAGTGGAATATTTAGGCCATATCATCACTGGAATTAGAGTTTCCATGGATCCAAGCAAGGTCAGTTTAGTTTTGGAGTGACCAGTGCCTAGATAAATAAAAGTTGTTTGCGGATTTTTAGGGCTCATGGTACTACTAGAAATTTATCAAACACTATGGAAGCATTGCTAGGCCCTTAACTGATTTAACCAAGAAAAGTGCTTTCAAATGGTCTCCGAAGGTACAGGAAGCATTTGAAGCATTTAAGCAAGATGTGGTTTCAGCTCCGGTACTGGCTTTACTAGATTTTTCTGAGCCTTTTATGGTTGAGTGTGATTCGTTCAAGAAGGGGATTGAAGTAGCTCTAATGCAATATCAATGCGCAATTGCTTTCTTTAGCAAAGCTCTTTCGGATAAGAATTTGGCCAAGTCTGCCTATGAGCGTGAGATTATGGCACTTGCGCTTGCTGTACAACATTAGTGACCATATCTTTTGGGGGCTACACTTACTGTGTTTATAGATAAAAACAGCTTAAAGCATCTTTTCCAGCAGCGAATTACAATTCTGGATCAATACAATTGGGTAGCTAAGCTCCTTGATTATAACTTCATAATTTGTTATAAGCCTGGAAAAGAGAACTACCTAGCAGATGCGCTATCTCGTAGAGAGGATGATGGGGAGTTTTCTACTATTGCTTCTATTCCTACTTAGGTACAGGGAAGTCAGTTATTAGCAAAGGCGCAAAGGATCCTTATTAATAGCAAATTAATTTTAAAATATCGCAAAATCCAACCTCTCATTTGGGATTTACTCACAATAAGGGAGTTTTGTACTTTAAAAAATGCTTAGTATTTCTAAACAATCTTCTTGGATTCCAAAATCAATTAAAGAGTTTCATTCTACCAAGTCTGGAATGCATTCTGGTTACTACAAAACCTATCAATGATTAACAGCTAACTTGTATTGGGTGGACATGATAACAGATATTCAGAATTATATGTAGGCTTGTGACATTTATCAACATAAGTCTAGTTCTCTTGCTCTTAATGGTTCATTGCAGTCGTTGGCTATTCCAAAAGTTGTATGGGAGCATATTTCTATGGATTTTATTTTGGGAATGCCAAAATCAAATGGTTTTAATGCTTTTTTGGTGGTTATGGACAGGCTGTCTAAATACAACCATTTTATTCTCTTGAAGCATCCGTATTCTGCTAGAGTCATTGCTGAAATCTTTATTCGTGAAGTGGTCAGGTACCATGGCATTCCTGAATCAATCCTTAGCGATTGTGACCCACTTTTTGTTAGTCATTTTTGGTAGGAATTCTTTCGCTTACAGGGAACACAGTTGCAAATAAGTTCTTCCTACCATTCAAAGTCCGATGGCTAAACTAAAGTAATCAATTGCTGTTTGGAGTCTTACCTTCATTGCTTTACAGTGGATCAACCTCGTTCTTGGTCCCAATGTGCTCTATGGGTTGATTTTTGTTATAATACAACATTTCATAACTCAATTGGCACTACTCCTTTTAAAGTTGTCTATGGGAGAAAGCCTCCTACTATTATTCAATTTCTTCCTAGCTAGGTGCGAGTTGAGGCTGCTTGGAAAGAATCGTAAGATAGGGATAAGGTACTTCATCAATTAAAATCTCATCTCAAGCATGCTCAGGACCAGATGAAGGAATAAGCCGATAAACATTGTAGGGATGTTCAGTTTGCTGTGCGAGAGTGGGTTCGTCCCTAACACCATACCTTTGTTTCTTCACACAACAATAAAAAAATCTCAAGTAAATTTTATGGTCCTTTTCAAATCATGGATATGGTTGGTCTCATGGCTTATCGGTTGCAGTTGCTAGAGTCTTCAATAATTCATCTTGTTTTTCATGTCTCCCTACTTAAACGAGCGGTTCAATCTCACCCTATCGAGGTTTCTCTACCTAATGAACTTGAGATGGATGTTTTTTGATTTTTTTGTTCGTAATGCAATCCATGCTCATCATTCTATTTCACGGTTTGATGATACAATTCGATAATAGTTAGTGTCATGGAAGGCTAGACCAGAAGAAGACAGAACTTGGGAAGATGTCTTAGCTATCCAGAGTCAGTTTCCTGATATTTTCTAAAGGCCAAGACAATTCAGAAAGTAGGGAGTAATGATAGAGATGTGCCATCTCAATCCAGGCATGTGTTAGCCCACCTCCCTTATGGCCCAAAGTCTATCAGGTTTATTCTAGAAGGTAAAAAATGTTGAAACCTATGCCGACTAAAGAATGAACTTAATTGCAGAACAAACACTCTCTAAATAAGGTTTAGGCCCAAATCCCTTGGCTAGATTATGGACCTACAAAAATACAGAAGAAAAAAAAAAGAGAGCTTCACTTGTAGCCCCTCTACTGCCACGCACACGGAGTCTCCTTGACGAAATGTGAATGCTAGCTTGATGATGAATTTACCCGCAAGTATACGGTTACTATTATAATACAAAGGATACCGTTCTCACGAGGAATGATTGCTATTACACACTGGGTTTCGATTTTCGATTTTGTTTGCACTTAAATCAAAAATTCATTTGTTTTTCTTAATTTAATTCTACTCCTAAATTAAACTAATTCGAATGTGGGTCGAATTAGAGTAAGAAGATAACCATAAGCGTTTTGCAAACTTATTCTCAAATTTATGTTTAAGTTACTTAAATAAGCTATACTAATTTCCAATGTAATTTCTCTCGAACAATACATAGATTTACTTAAACACATTCTTATTAAACATGACTCCTAATTCTCATTAGTGAACCAATTCTATTAACACTAATATGCTTAAGTTAAAGTGCAACTTGATTAGTATAATACATGATCTATCATTTACTATCATACTTATGAATTCTTGCAAACTTTCATGAGAATATATTTCTCAGTATTAAACTCACGTTAGAACCAAAATAGACATCATACTTGGCATACATAAGAGTGTACTTCTCAATATTAAACTTATGCCAAAACCAAATATAAGAAAAACTTGGGACAAGAACTTTTATTAAAATAACTTAGTATAGAAAAGAAGAAATCATTGTTCACAAAACCAAATAGTATGCATAAAAGAGTACAAGAAAGATAAAAAAAAGGTAGAGTAAGAATTTCTCAATCTTTTACTCATAAATTATGCTCAATCTTTCTCGTACTTCTTCTTTCTCTAAGCCGATCCTTGATTTCTACGAATCTCCGGTATCTTGTTTTTTCTCTGTATCCCCTCGATGGCTGCATTTTCACCCCTTTAAATATTCGACGAATCAACACAATGGTCCATGAAGATATCTCTCCATAAAGGCATGACTTTTGGGTGAAGGGACATGACTTTTGGGCGAAGAGACATATCTTATGAGGGATGATATAGCTAAAAAGTTGCTGGAACTAGGCTGGTCGCGCAGCGACATGGCCAAAACATTTGCTGAGGGCGAGCGCTCTTAAAGTTGCACCAGCAACATACTTGCTTTCAGCACTCATTTGTTCTCTTTTCACGGATTGTACCACTTTTCGTCCGATCTTTTCCCAACCGATTTCTGTTACTCCTAATGTTACAAAAACACATAAAAAGCATCATATAGAACAAGAAATCCTAATAAAAACTAACAAACACAAATATTTACAAAGATAAAATAACATAAAATATGAGCATTTTATGCTCATAACATAGCTCCGGACCAAAATTCCTCTCAAGAAACCAAAACCACTTTTTCTCACAAGAGAAGGAGGAAGATGAGAAATGGTGGCACACTTTTGTCCATTAGGTATTAGGATTTCATCTCATCCTTTATATATGAAACATAAAAGGGTAGATATCCATAATGCCTCTTCCTTGTAAAATATCTACCATACTTTGCAATATAATGACTTAACTAAAATCACCATATGGTAAATTTGAAAAGCCGTTATAACCAATTCTCAAAATGGGATTATTATATTTTATTTGGGACTTAACCAATTAATCCCATAAAACAAAATAATCCACCAATAATAATAATTAATATGTAATCCCTACATAATAAATGGTTCGTTACAAAAACTACCTAAACTCCTCAATGTGCGATCCTGTAGGCCCATCCATATCTTAGCTGTGGACCCGAAATGACATTCCGTCCACAAGTTATAAATGGGTTCTAGCAAGTTGTTACAACCCCCAATTAGGATGAAGATATCAAAATCAAATCAATATACACATGTAGTATTCTTATATGATTCCTTGAATAGACAGGGTCCTACACAAGGTATGACTCTGTTATCCTTCTATGTGCTAGGACATTTACTTGACATCCAAGTAGACTGATAAAATCAAATAAATAATTATCCAATAATCATTCTATTCGGGTAGGGTCGTACACTACTCAATCTCACTCGTCAAAAGGTCACTGATATCATCTCTTAAGTGAAGAGATAAACAGTTCCTTCACATTACTCCCAGTCCCAACTCGATTCCTGATATACCCAACAAACCCATATTTGGCACCCAATTACGGCCCGTTAGGCGCACATCAAAGCATACAAGGTCACATCCAAAAGTGTAGTAATATCAGGTCTAAGGATCCAATATAAGCAATATGTGAGAAACACTCATGACACTGGACCATGTTGCATTCTCACAAGCGGATCGATCCAGTACACTGTTCATTAACATGCACTTATGTCCATGATTGACTCTCCAAGTCCTATGGTAGATAAGACACCACCCATCTCACAAGGAACATACTAGTTTTTAGTTATATTCGTTCCCATGATTATAACAGACTAGGGATAGCTTTAAAACTGTTTTTTTTAACTCATGGTCTTACACGTTCAGTACACACTATCAACAAACATGAGTAAACACCAGTTTATGGATTCTCAATATTTATTAATTGCATAAATAATTCAATAAATATGATTATGCTTTTTATTAATATTTAGAAAATGTATATATAAATATACAAAACACCAAGTACAACATCCAGAGACTAAGGCATACAACAACTAAAAATACCTACAACTAGGAATAATGAGCTGGCAAGTTAGTTATTTACCTAGGGGAGTGAGCTAGGTGGATATATTGGCAGTGTGTGTGTTGTGTGAGGGGTTATGGAATGATTATTCTCACGTTTTGGCTCTTAGTGTAACTGAAAGAGAGGGAGAAAATCCCTGGAAGAGAATTCTTTGTTTCTTTCCTTTTAACTCAGTACTTTGTTCTTCCTTTCTATCTTTCAATACAATTCCTCAAATTTCTTCTTTTATTATTTATTAATTTGTTAATCTATTTCTGAGTTTCCATCACTTAGGTTTCTTTATTAGTATTGAATTCCATGTAGTTTAATATAAGTTCCACGCTGGAGCCATCTTAAATATCTTTGTTAATGATCTATAATGGTATTTTCAGGATGTCAATTTTTTTAACTTTATGGTGCTAGTTTCCTGAATATAATATTTATTAACAATATATGATAATAACAGATAACAGGGGCAGAATATATATTTCTTTTCTTTAGAGAGATGATGTTATTGCTTAGTGTAATTTGTTGTTAATATGATGTAAAAATGAATTATCTCATAAATGTTTGCTGAACATGTGCGGGGAAAGGTTTCATCAGGTGGACCATCAACTCTGTCAGTTGCATCTCCAAGCCAAGTGAAAAATACTCAGTTCAACTAAAGTTTGTCCTCATCTGATTTCACTTCGTTTGAATGTTGTTCCTAGCGGCATCAATATAGATAAAAGTGATTTCTTGGATGCAATTTGAATGAGATGCTTTGACATTCACATTTGATAATGTTATGCTTCATGAAACCTTGTGTCTGGATTTTGTTTTAATCTATATGATGGATGTAGACACATCAACAAGAAACTACTGATACTTTTAAAAATTGTAAATTAGTTTTCTTATCTCCATGTTCTTATGATTTTACGTTATTATATTTATTTAGTATCAGTTTCACCATGATGTATGTACAATTTTAATAAACTTAGTCTTGAGTCTAGCTTGTTAGGACTCCAGCTATTCCTGATTGCAAGAAGAAGCTTTTTTGGTTCAGAAAGGAAGTAATGAAAGAAGAAGAACAGAAACAAGAAGGGAAACATAAAGTAGAGAAAAACAAAGAAATAGAGAGAAGAAAAGATTATGATTTTGTTATTTCTCATATGATATCATCAATGAGTTACAACTAATCTAACTAAACAGCTACAAATCTAACTATTGAAGTCCTAACATGTGTTTAACTACAATGCTGATAATATAAATGTAGCCCAAGAGAAGTAACAATTTGCAGGAGTAGGATTGTTGTGCTTCTGACATAAAGGTTGTTATTTTGTCTGGTTTGTTACTTCTCCTTGCTTTCCATTTTAAAATATTACCTCTTGTTGCTCAATTTCTATATAGGTTCAATTGCACAGCTTCATAGTCAAGATTTTTTCGTTTTGCTCATAATTGAATATGGTTTTCATGGTTGGACATCCAATTATTCGTTAGTCCTTCTAACTGGGCCATGAAGGTGTTTCCTCGTTGTAGTTAAATTTATTATGCCTTTATTTTAGAGTTGCATTTTTTCTTGAAGCAAGAGTAAAATAACTATATATATGCTTGGCTTCTTGCGTGCCTACTTTCTGCCAAATGTGACCCATAGTCATGATAGAGATTCTTTGAGGTTCCATTTTGGCTCATGCATGTAACTGCTTACAGATACAGGGCCCACCTGCTAGTTTGCCTTCAAATGCAATGCAATCATCAATGACTGCTCAAACACCTGCACCAGCTGTTGCACCGTGGGTTTCAAATTTACCTTTATTCTCTACTCATAGTATAACTTATACCATAGTGTATGCACATTTTTATGTTGTTATTTCCTTTATAATGATCCTCTCTAAACGTTTGATTTTGCAGACTACATCCTGCTGCTGAATCCACTCTTGTAGTTACTTCTATTTCTTGGGAATTCCCTCTGCTAGTTTTTCTGTTTAGTTGTGAGTCTGCATGCAATGACAGATGGACCTTGTGGCTTTTTTTGAGTGATATAATGATTCTTTAGTTGTCCTCCCTTGTTACGTTTTAAATTCTCAAGAACTTGGTCGGATATGAAGTCATTTTGCACTTGACTGATATAATGTTTCTTTAATATTTTATTGTACTTATTTCTTAGTGTTGAAGCAGTTCAGAATCAGATGTATATGGACAAGTTGTATCAGATCTTGTTGCACAAAGTAACTTATAGCCAAGCGTCCAACAAATAATTGACATGGACGGAGGAACTTGGGACTATAAAATTGTTGTACGTGCCGCACATAATATCCCTAAAGGGCTATTCATCTCTACTCCGTAAGTACTTGATTGTGACTGCATACTGTATTTGGCTTATGCTTGGTAAATGATGTCTTTTCATTTCAAATTTAAATAATTATTTCTTCATTTAGATGTTTATATTAACCTGTTTCTGCCTTTAGTTTTGGAGGCATAATAAACTAGATCAACATTTTACATGTATTATCTTTTTCTGTTTTGCTAATTCATATTCTTTAATGTTAGGGCTTACCTGAGCAAGCTGAAGTTCAACCAGTTCCCCATGTTTGAGTTCGTAATGCGAATCCATTTGTCCAAGGTGAACAACCATTTGCACCTATCTGTGGTGGGCCTAATAGAAATCCTTGATATCTATTTCCATAGGTATGCATTTCCTTGATTTGTGAGCTTTGAGCTTCATAATGGATTTTAAATGATGAATATAAAATTTTCAATGGATTAGGATGTTCCCAGTATGGGTTCTAATTCTAGTTCAGGGACCTTAGATTTCTTGCACAACAGCCACCAAGTATGTGACATATAAGATATTTTTACAGAATTAACAGAATATGTTTTTATCATTTTTTGATTTGAAGAAAAAAAATTGCTATCAGGGACTAAAACACTTATAATGCATATTTTTTTTCTCTTTTTAACCCAAACTCTAGGTACCACCAAGTGACAGAGATTTTTCATTAACCAGGAGAAAGGCTTAGGAGCATGTTGAGCTGGAAGGGAAAGGGAAGAAGAAAAAGAACAAACTGGGTATTACCCGTCCTGCATGCTCATGGGTGCATTTTAAGTGAGGACACTTAATCAAGAGTAGTATTTCTCTGGCTGAATAGAGTCATCTTTGGCTTTTGTAGCACTATGTACTTATCTCTATCAAATGTTCTGGCCGAGAATTGATCAAGGAGTACAATGCTTCACATCCTAAGTCATCTGGCCTTAAAGCTGTGAGCCTCCTGCTTACTTTCAAAAAATTGATCGTAATGCTTATAATGTGTTTTGGAGGCAACATTAGTTGCAATGGCTTTTGCCATTTCAGGCCACAAAAGCTGCATCAGATGCCTGGAAGTCAATGAGCACGGAGGAAAAGCAAAATACACTAGGCGTGCTCGTGAAGTGTGGGACAATTACTTGAGCACAGCTTTTCCTCATCTTCCAAAGCCAAGAAACCAGGTTTGGCTTATACTTTTGGTTATTGTCAGTATATAACCTATGTCAGATGAGGTTTTGATAGATAACTAGTACAGACTAAGCTAGTCGCAAAATGCTCTCCTAGCCGCTTACTTAATGTGCTACAATGCCTTACACCGGAATAAAAGGATGACCTGAAAATCATGGGATTTGGCAGCCTTCTTCGCTTAGATGTCAAACCCTACGTCGTAGCTTATGCTTTTGGCTGTTGCAGAGGTTTAAAACCACAAGATGTAGCTCGGACATACGTGGTAATTACATTCCTTTATCCTTAAAAGATGTGGAGTTTGTGCTGGGATTAGCAGCTAGCAGGATGTGGTTAACTCAGGACCTGATGATTTAATTACTGATCTACGACGAAGCTATAGTGCTACTAATCGTGGGATTTCAGCTCGCCTCTTAGAAGAGAGGTTAAAAGCTTTAGAAGCAGGAGAGGAGTTTAAGAGGTCATTTGTCCTCTGTGCACTGGGCACTCTTTTATCTCCAACAGCAAGGCTAGATGTCAGCACTTATCCCTCTATTTCTTGACAAATATGGAAGTTGTCCATCAACATAACTGGGGGAATTTCTGGCTCAATCTTCTAGTAAGGTTACTCATTTTTGCTAAGGGAAACAACATGTTATTGGTGGCTGCCTTTTACTTCTGCAGCTGAAATAGATGTGTACTCATTTTCATATTTTCACATGCTGATCATCTCTGAAAAATTTTCCACATATCAACTATTTTATTATGAAAGGATCTCGGTTGAGGAACCTACTTTACTCCCAGCACCAATGTTATATTGATCTTCATGGGGCGAGGAAGACATTGCTAAAAGAGAAAAACGAGAAAGGGAGTTTGGTGGCTATGGTTGTGGAGAGGTAATCATCACTGACAACATGCAATATTCTGTAATGTGTGACATTGAAATTATTGATTTATCTATGAATTGTCCTTCAATTTAGGTCATATGCAAGGATAAATGCACTGGCATAGAGGAATCAGAGCACAGGAGCAGCTCGAATGCATTCCTGCAGAGAAAATAAGCATGGTCGCTGTTCATAGCTCTATTTTTGAACACGATGGAGGCCAGGTATTTTATTGTGTTCATTTATTGGGTGAAATCTTGTCCATCTCAACTTCGGTATCCTTCGCATTATAGATAATTTAGATATGCCTTACACGTTGTGTCACATTCATTGGATTTTTAATTTTTGTTGTGAGCATAACCTTCAGTGCGATACATTTTGTCAATAGGGGCGTCTGAATTGTTGAATTGATTAATGGTGTGGATAGTCTGAATGGTTCTTCTCTGATATTTATTTCGTCACCTTTTTAGGCTGACAAAGAAAGAATAAATCAGGATCGTTCTGTTGAAGAGTTAGTCCATTCTCCTTTCTCCTCAACAACCAGGCTCTTGATGTGGGTGAGGAGCTAAGACTTAGATTTTAAGGTCCCACGAATGCGCCAAGATAAATTAGTTAGGAACTACAATTTTGGCCTATTGTTCCTGAGTTTGAGCTCTCCACTGCCTTAGGAAGCCATTATTTCACTAAGAATTGGCCAGGTTTATAAACAAGCACGCAAGTGTTATCCATACTCTTAAAAAGGTGATATTTGCTCCAACTGTGCGTCTCTATGTACAAGCCTCCTTAAATTGCTTCTTGTTATGTTTAAATAGACGCATTTAATGGATAAAATCTCATCAACTAGATAAACTTTCTACAGATTCCTTGCTTATATGTTTATACTTCTCTATGGTGTTTAAGATTAAATGAGGATATTTTAGGTTGAACCTACAAACTATTTTATTAAACCTTGACATACGAGTTTTGGTAATATAATGTAGTAATTAACTTGGTAGACATTTTCTGCAGACAATTGTGCCAAACCTTCATACGAGCAACAATATAATGTGCAATGAAGTTGAACTTATTAGAACCCTTTGCCGAAACAAGAAGAATGGATGCAATCGACAAGGTTGTGAGCAGATGACGCTTTTTAAATATCAAAATGTCGTCGAAGCAAGCTGAGGAAATTTTTATTGGTGGTTTTGTTTTATAATTAAAATACGAAATTCGTTTTGCAAAATCATATTTTCATAAAAGATTCGAGATCAAAATCTCAAAGAAAATATAAGAGTCGTCACCCGGCTCAGCTCAACCGGGAAATTTAGATATAACCGAAACTAGGTGAGGACCACTATACCTTCCAGAGATCTAGGTCTGGACGAGTCACTTACTTATTATCTAATTAAAATAAATGCTTCAGCAACCAAATTGTAGCAATGTATGAGCTAGGTTGATTTTATTTAAAGCATACGACATTCATATAAGGTACGAGAAACAGTAAATAAATTAATTATTACAACCATATCGAATCACATAAACTATCTTAGGGGATACATATAAATCCAAAGGGAAATACGAATACAATCACCTAAAATACACAGATTTATATAGTATAATAATAAAACCCTAACATATATCTAATCCTGCAAAACAAAGATTAGTACACAAATAATTGCATGTAGGACTCAATCAAGACAGAATGGGATAATAATTGATTCGAGGTCATGCATTTAGAGGGGATAGCCGGAGAGAATTGACAAATCTCACCGACTAGACCTGGAAAACGTTTTGAAACGTCTCTGTATTGATTTTTTACAAAACGGTTTTGAAAACAATTTTTCCAGTTAATTATTTAATATAACAAGTGAGTCGGATATCAGGAAATTAGGTCTCCATCGTTGTTGTGTTCTAACACATGCTTTTAGGATGTAAACCTAAGGTTCAAATATCGTGAAATGCACGAAAATCGGTTTTCGGTGATTCTGTCCCGAATTACCACCCGCGCGGGTGTAGAGACAACAGCCGTGCGGCTTTATACGATTGTTGCGATGGGCGCACCGCTCTGATTCTCAGCCTAGAACCGAAAAACAGAGAATTTTGAAAAATGATGCAAATGATGCCCAAATATAGCATAAACAAGTCAAATGCTTAGGTTTCTTGGATATTTATCCTTGTAGCGTGGATCTACAGCTTTGGGAGGTGAAAATCTTTAAGAAAAAGCTTTGATTTTGAACCCGAACTTCAAGCTTCGAAAGTTAAGGTTTTAGTGTTCAAATTAGTCCCTAAACCTATTAGAAGTCTTGGTGAAGCGTTTTCCTAAGATTTCTAATCGGTTTTAAGCCTAATAACATTGAAGATGAAAATTAAAGAAAAAGTTTGGATTTCTTTCTCCCCTTTTCTTCCCTTTTCTCCCTCTTTCTCCCTCTAAAACTTTCCAACCTCTAAAACCAAAAACTAAGGGCCTTTATATAGGCAAAATACAGGCGTGTTCTTGTAGAATCCCCCCCTAAAATCCAAAAAAACATTTCCAAGAAAAAATTTCACGATTTCTGTCAAGGATTAACAGCCGTGCGGTTATTAATGCAACAACTGTGCAGCTATTAGTGCAACAACTGCGCGGCTGATAGTACATCGTGCGACTATTGGTCTTAGACAACCTCTTCTTCGTCAGGGAAACATTTCAAGGCTTAAAGTTTGGTCGACCGGAGCTTTGATCTTGAATTGACTTTAACTCCTGTGACTATGGAAAGCTATTGAACCAAATAAACAACTCAATCATCATCGAAACCGAGGACGAAAATCTCGCACTCATAGGCTGCCCCTCGTGTATTTAAACTCACAGCTTGTAGGCTTACCTTGTCCCGTGGTGAATTTGGATGCATGATAAAGAGCGCAGTGAGAAAGAAAAGAACTGTACCTGCCCCTAGCTTTGATCGAAGGACTTGATTGATTGTTACCTTTTAAGGTCGTGTGGGACTGATTACCTTATTGATTTACCTTTTAAAGCCATGTGGAACTTATTACCTTTTAAAGTCGTGTGGGACTGCTCATAAGTCATGAGATATGTATTTATTCCTTGATTGAATATTTTGGAAACAAAAATTTTTGCCCATTCAATCAAGAATAAATACAGAAGTGAAACTGGCTGTTAGGTGCCGAGTTTTGATGAAAGGAACTCTGGTATACCAAGATACTAGGGGTGCTGATTAAAGTTCTTGGTATGTTATGGAACTCCAGGAACGGAGTAATTAAGTACTAACGTATTAGGGAACGTCTAAAACAAAGGTAATATTATGGAACATCAAGAACGATGGGAATGGAAGTGGATTGATGGTGATTATTCTTTTGGTTGATGGTTTTTACCAGAATCCAGTGATGTTGTTTATACCTGCATAAATAAAACTTTCTCGGGAGAAGATGGGTTAATTTACTGCCGATAAATTAATAATCATAATGGTAAAGTCGACGACTATAATAATGGAAAAATAAATACATGGCTAAAGTTAGTAAATAGCAAAAATAAATTGAAAAGGGGAGAAAACAGCATTTGGTGTGGCTGACATGGTAATAGTCGTACGGCTGATGAGTGACACCCGTGCGGGGGATGCGGCGACAGCAGTGCGGCTGTTGGGACACCCACACGGGTGTCGCGCGCAGGTTGAAAGGGAGGAAAATGGCCACAAGTCATTTTCACAAAGATTTTCAAACCCTTCTCTCAACTGTTCTCCCCAAACTTCAATTTTTCTCTAAAATCTCCATAAAAATGATGAAGAAACAAGGCAAACATTTTCCAAAAGTTCTAGCAAGGCTTATTAGGGTGGGTGAGAACCCCCAGGCACTCCCACTTCTCTCCATTGCTACTCGATGCAGCTAGAGGTGGCCAAATTAGACCTGAACCGGATCGGGCCGGGTCAAAACCAATCAAACTCTGAACCGGACCGAACTGATGGTTTTAAAATAAAAAGGTTGAGGTTCAGGGTTACCCATTTCATAAACCTTTAAACCGTTGGTTAACCGACGGTTTGAACCACCGTTTAACCGACGGTTTGAGTAATTTTAGAAAAGGACAGAACTCTGCCTGCCCTTTTCTGAAAAGGTGAAAAAGAGACGTTGCAACGTCTCTTTTTCCCCTTTCTTAAAATGAGAAAAAGAGACGTTTATTTTAAATTGAATCCAACCATTGAACGGTTGGATTCGTCTTTTTCTTTTTCTTTTTTTTAAACTTTTCCTCCCTATAAATACCTTATCACTCTTTTAATTTTTTGACATAATTCTTTACACACACACTCTCTCTCTCTGTTATATGTAATTTTTTCACACTTTCATTTACATTTTACAAGTTATTTTAATATTCTATATTATATTATTTACTAGTTAATTTGTTCATTTATATTTTTTTACAAATCATTTTATTATTCTACATTATATTATTTAAAAGTTTTTTTAAAAATTTATGTTATAGGTTATATTATTACATTATTTTTATAAGTGTTTATTTTTAATTTTACTAACAATATGGCAAATTATGTAACTATTGACGTTGAAAATTTGGAAACGCAACAAAGTGAAACTCAACCTATTTCTACCTAAGATGGGGGAGCGGGAGGAGGAGTTCTTACTTCCCAAATTTTTACAAAACATTTTTTAACATGTTTAACTTCTTTCACTTGATTTTGTTTTTAAATATGTAAGAGAAATAAATGGTTTATTTGTACAAGTTATATTTTTGTAATAATTTTTATATTATGTAAATTATTAATTGTAAAATAAAAAATGTAAGTTGTTTTTCATATTTGAGAAATTATATTATTTTGTTACGTATAGTAATAATTTATCAAGAAATGTCTACATTGAAACCACAAGCAAATTGAATTCTCAATGTTTATTGAAAAGGGTTGAACCTAAACCGGACCGAACTTGAACATGGTCAAACCCTAGTCAAAACCTGAACTTGAACCGGACCAGACCGAACTAGCGGTTCATCCCTTTTGAAGGTTAAGGTTCAGGTTCAAAGATTTCTTGAACCTAAACCAGTGGTTCATAAACCGTGGCCACCTCTAGATGCAGGTTGACGTGAGATGCACCCCATTTGGGCATTTCTTTGGGGAAAAACATCCCTCTACTCTTGGAATTACCCAACCATGCCTCACAACACCAAGCAAGTGCCTAATCTTCACTGATTTAAAGTTAAAATTTAAAGATTAGAAACCTATGTTTTGAAATAGGTTTTTGTGATTTTATGCTTGTTTGATGAAATTGATGAGTAGATTCTATGCTAGGGACCCTTTAGAAACTTTAGGGATTGAGAAATTAGGGAAAAATTAGGTGAAAATGCAAGTTTTTGTGTTTTTTAGGATTCCCAGTTTAACAGCCGTCGGGGCCTGGTTTGGAAACACGGCTATCCGTTGAGAGCTGTGCGGCTCTGGATGCAACACTCGCGCGGGTGATGGAACTAGTGCAGGAAAAACTTTTCTTTTTTTTTTTTTTTTTGTCTAGGATTAAGGACTAGTATGTGCATGTGTTATGCATGATGGATAGATTTAGGAATTGCATAAAACTCCCTGTTTTGGTGTTTATTTATCGTTTTGATTTTGTAGGAGCGTCTTTATCAAGGTGCTGGATCCATGTCCGGGGCCCGCCTTTGGTGGGATGACATGCCTGGGTATCTGAAGAGATGTATTGCTGATATCAGATTTGTTGACTTGGCGAGGTCTGTCTCCCCCTCTGCCCTACATATGAGTCATGGGGCGTTGACTGCACTAATCGAGCGGTAAGTGGATACACACGTTCCACTTTCCTATTGGGTAGTCTATTATCACTCCTCAATTCACAGCCATCACCAGATTGCCATTTAGCGGGACTCCCCCAGAGTTCAATTGCTACCTATCTCAGGTCTCTTACCGGGATTCTTATGTTGTGGACATGATTGGCTTGAGCAGCACCCAGGGGAAGGTTTACTGCTCTGACCTTTGGCACTTCTGGGTTAGTGAGATCCGAGGTTGCCAGCTTCTTCTGGTGTACAGGGTTGGCCAGCATAGGGGTGAGCATGGACCGTTTCGGTTCAAAAACCGAACCGAACCAAAAAAAACCTATCCAAAAACATTGTATTTTATAAACCAATCCGATCCAAACTAAATTTTGGTTCGGTTCAGTCCAAACCGAACTATTTCGGTTCGGTTCGGTTTGGACTAGCTCAAACCAAAAAAATCAATTTTTTTTTTAAATCAAAATAAAAATTTTATATAAGTAGTTTGTTTAAAAAAATACAAAAAAATTAACTTAAAAAAACAGTAATACTAAATAATACTATTACATCACAATAAAATACTAAAATTCTCTTCTTTTTTTTTCAACTCTCAAGTTTTAACAACTATAAATTAGCATAAAAAAACACAATATAAAACTATAAAACAATATAATGTCTAAAATTCTCTACAATTAGTATATATTAATTTTATAATTAATTTTAATATTTTACCAATTTTTCGGTTTTTCGGTTTTTTCGGTTTCGAACCGAACCGAAGTCCAAACTTCTTCATAACTTAAAACCAAACCGTACCAAACTATGAAATGGATCGGTTCGGTTTGGATTTTCGGTTTTTGGACATTGGTTCGGTTTTGCTCACCCCTAGGCCAGCATACTCATGCCTTCATTGTCACACTTCTCTCCACACTTCTCTTCCTGACCGGAGGAAGTTTTAATGTGCCCTAGTTCTTAGGGCATTGGATTCTTGTATTTTGTATTATACATTAAGACTCATTCTATGAATACATTATTTGTGTCACATTAATAAAGGCAAGTAATCTATTTCATTTATATCTTGTGCTATAATATGAGTAGAGTATCCATTGATTGATAATCATAAAACCTATCCCGGGTCTGTTCTAATCGTGGGAACAAATAGAACCACAGACCTGTATATTCGATGATTGTATGGCAGTTCTTAACTAGCCATAGTACTTGTAAAGTCAGTCATGAATATAGGTACATGTCGTTGACATGGGACTGGATCGATCAGCACAAGAAAGCCACATGGTTGTCGCGTCATAGGTCTTTCTTAAGTAGGTCTCTTTTGTCCTCAGACCAGATTTCATTATAGTATCAATATGGAATCTAGTTCACTTTGACATACGCCTAACAGGTCTGTAAAAGGATGCTAAATATGGGTATGATTGGGTGGACAGTGAACATATTGATATTGATGATAAAGTGATGGAATTGCCACTCGGGTAACACCGAGATGATATCACTGGCCACTTGATGAGTGGGACTGATAAGTGTATGGCTATACCCATATAAGTTGGTTGCTTATTTGATTAATCAGTCAACTCAAGATCAAGAAATATAATAAACAATAGAAGAGGATGACGGACACAATGCCTCTTGTTTATTCATATCGATATCGTTAGGCAAAGGACACTATGAGATTACTACCGGGTGAGTGTCTTTTACAGACTGCTGCATCTCTGTCTTAATTGGTGGCTGTAATGGTTTTCTAGAACCCACTTACAATCTGTGGGCCTTGGGCCTACTGCTAATATAAAGACAGACCCATAGGATCGTGCACATAGATCAACTGAGCCCGAACTTATAGAAATTGTGCATGTAATGTACATTGGAAGGAATGCGTTAATTAATTAGTTGACATTCGGTGTCAAGGTAATTAATTAACATTGGGTTGATTTAATTTAATTAATAAGTTTACATAATGTAATTAATTAATTTTTCAATTAATTGAATTACATAAAGTAAACAATTAATTAAATAATTTTCCTAAGTAGGAAAATTAAATACATATATTGTATTTACTTAAGTGTGATTTAATTTTATTTAGGGGTAATTAAATTTAGCCAAATGGAATTAAATTATATAGTATATAATTTTTAATTAAAGTTTATTTATGTAATTATAATTCTATTGGGCTTGGGTTTAATTAACCTAATTAAAACCCAATTAGACAAGGTGTCTATATAAGGGCACAATTAAGGAAGAAAACCCTAATTAATTGCTGGAAATTTCAGCCACCAAGAGTAGCCCCAAAATAGCCGAAAATCACAGCATTAATCCTCCATTCCTTCGCGTCTTCGGCTAGCACCGGTTCCTGCTCAATAGTTGCTTGTGCACCGGACTTTGGAGATCGCAGTTTCAAGAAACGATTCTGTAGCAGTCTCTAGAAGAGATGAATCCGCTGAGTTAATCTCTCTTTATTCAAATTGGTTTTTATTCTAATCAATGGTAATTGGACACGATAGGTGGATTCTAGGAAATTTTAAATGGTGTATTTTCCGCTACGCCACGTTATTTTTCGATGACGAATCCCAACAGCGTGAACCTTGTTGTTCTTCCATGCCTAGCCGATCTAGAAAGGGCACAGGAGTATGATTAGGCCTAAGTGGGACTTGGGCAGCTATATTACTGTATTGATCTTTACACTCAGGCTGCGCAAAAGGAGTTCAAGGGTTGTTGGATCATCATCTTGGTAAGATTGTCTATGTTTCCCATTTTACTATTACTTTCTCTTTTATTTGTGTCTACTTGTTCTAACTATGCATTCCCCTATAGATTTGGGCTTATGAGTATGGGTTCCTATCTCAGTCCACCTTAGGCATGCTCGAGGGGAATGATAGGCCAACCACATCACTTAGATGGACGTAGAGCTGGGGCGAAATCACAAAGGGATGTTAGGCTGATATAGCAGGAGCTCAGGGACATGACCTGGGATGAGGTATGGCAAATACAAACCAAAAACTTGTTAGCCTAAACTTAATTGATTGTAGCTATGATTCATACCTGATAAGCTTTTTTTTTTTAATCTTATCTTGCTTTTGTCAAACAGGTGAACATGGATCTATGGGACCGAGTTCCAGATCATCAGATCATGTTGGATGCCATAACATGAGATCATCGGTGATTCATGAGTGGTACTTAGGTGAAAGGATGAGGGACTAGGATAGAGCCACTACTCCTACTGCTAGGCTAGTCACCCCTGAGCTGCCGTTGACCCTGTTATAACCTCACGCCTATTCCTCAATCGATCAGGCCATGATTTTTGGAGCCAGGCTGGATGTGCCCTCTATGTCAGGAAGCTACCTTACATTCATGAGGAGTTTACTACCTGAGACTCCTAGTACCCAATTCCGTACGAGGAAAGAGACCCCAACTTGCATATCTTGAATTTGAGTATCTCGTTGTCATTTCAATTATTTTTTGATCTTTGTTGTGCTTCTTTATCTTCTCATATAGAAGAAGGGAAAGAAGAAGGTGTCCACCAAGACAGATGAGGAGGCAGAGGCTACTGGAGTTGATGTGGAGCCCACCGGGTGGAGGCGCTGGGTTAGGCCTAGACCAGGGGAGTCGGTTCCTCCTCGAGTGTTGCTAGTAGGACCGCCCCTTCTTCTGCACTGGCTGGAGTGGTACATGGGGATTTCTTGACCCCTCTCTTGAGTCAATTCAGCCTTATGAACCTGGTGGTCCGTTACGAAAAAAGGGAGCTACCCTTGTACAATCTATTACCGGTGGATTTTGTCCCACTTAACACTTCTCATGTGAGTACTTTTTTATTTAAGGTTGGATCTTTACAAGTTACGCACAAGGTCATAGAGAGTCCTGTGTAGAGGTACCAGACTCTGCATCACCTCCTCCTTCGGGAGAATGCGCTGATGTCCATGAGTTTCCTACAATTGTTATTACTATGTATTATGCGATGTATGCATGAGATGCATAAATACATGAGTGTGCTAACATGAACTATTTTGCCTTTGACCTTGCAGACCCACGTCCAGTCATTGCAAGCTTATCACAGGGCTGTAGAGCGGTTAGCGCAACTTGAGCGGGAACACCAGACGTTGCAGACATAGTACGAGCAAAAGACTCATAGGCTGCACATCGACTTGGACTGGTACAAAGCTAGGTATCAGGATGTAAAGGTGGACGCAGTGGATTCATATACTAAGGATCAGGACGAGACGTCGGGGCCGGACTAGTAGATGACAGGATCTTCATATGAACATTTTTATTATTTTTTATACATTTTTTATATGTTCAGTACATTGGAATTTATACGGTTTCTACCTTTGAACTCTTTTATTACATTTATTGCTTTGATTTCGAAATTTCCACCGTTTTCACTAAATTTATTCATTTTCGTCTAAGAATACACATAATGACGTACCAAAATTCCCAAATATGCTAAAAACACCCTTCATCAACACCCATACAGATCACAGAAAATCATTCAGCCAATAAATATAGCCACAGGAATGTTGAGTCAATAGCCACATGGGTATTGGTTGATAGTCGTATGGGTCATACAATAGTCAAATGGTTCATACAACAGTCACACAGCTTTTTATTTTAGTTTCTGACCTTTCAATTCGTCCATCAATTCTTTCAATTCTTGGTTTTGCACATTTCTTGGAGCTCTGAAGAACCCAGATTGGCTGAAACTGAAGCCTTCTAGGCTCTGGAACATGAAAGCTTATTACAATTGGTCGCAGAATCCAACTTTACTATAAGCTACCATACACTTTTGGGATCCAGTCGACCATGTCTTCCGTTTCTCTCATCAAGAGCTGTGTCCTTTGTTCGAGGAGTTCAGTGCAATTCTAAATGTGCCTTACCCCAAACGTACCAAGATCGCCATTCTCAATTTTGTCTTTGGTAATGCTTCTTCTCTAGTCAATTTGTTTGACATCCATCCGTCTCAAATGAAGACATTGTTTTCTATTACTACTTCAACCTTGTGTTTCTACTTGAATTTTGTACTGAGTTGGTGTATGGATACTTCGTGGGTTCATCCTAGATGGGCTAGCATAGTTAGCTTGTTGTGAATGAGCCATTATCTTTTGTAGTGTGAGCTCTGAGGTGTGCCCATTCTAACTCACTTCTGTCATCCCTCAGATAGCTGCTCAAGCTTCACCCGAGACATTGATTCTGACTGAGACTCTAATTCAATTAGATACTGCTCATTCTAATCGGTTATTTCAACCCAACAATCAATTCCTGCTACTTCAAGTAACCCTCTTATCATCGCTTGTGCTTGGGTGTCGTGTTTCATCAAATTATTACCCTTGAAACTTTATCTTGTAATAGGTACGGCTCAAGGAGAAATTGGCTCTTGTCCATGTGCCTCGAGGAAATTTCAAGAAGTATCTTCCTACCAGCTTTTGAGAGTGAGGCTTCACCGTGACGGGCTATAGCTGGATGACTTTGAAGGAATGGGAGACTTAGTTGGCTCAGAGAATTGATAGTAAGATCAGGTGGGTTTGCCCCTAGTGAAGGATTACCGACATTGTTGTGGACATGTGCGCTAGAGGTATTTAGCTGCTAGGTTTAACCAAGGTGAGTTTCTACTCGCCGGCCTGCCTTTGTAAGTAATACAGGCATGTGCAGGGGATCTCCAAGTCGACTTGCGTTACTGAGAGTATGGAGTTGTGAGCGGACGACGCGTTTTCGACGGGACGCGAGACTCCCTTTCGGAAGGGGCGCCAGGATCTCGGGCGGGCCCCTCCCTCGCGTGGGGTTTTTTAATAATGGAAAATCGGTTTTGGAAAATAAATGGAATTAATGCATAAAAGAACCGAGACCTAACTCTCGATGAATATTGTAGAGTCGCCACCCGGCTCAGCTCAACCGGGAAATTCTTAAGGTAGCTGAACTGGACGAACGGTCGCTACACTATCCAGAGATTCAGGTCCGGACAAGTCCCTTATTTCGTGTCTAATTAAAGTAAATATTTCTAATGTTCTCGAAATGGTATTTCAAATTCTAAAGTCAATTTTATTGCATATAAAAGGGCATACAGTGCGCATACAAATATATAATACAAGAAATAAAGAAAAGAAATAAATATTAATTAGCCTACAACCAAATCGAATGGAAAAATAAAAAACTCTCGCCTCACTTATACAATCGCCTAGAATACACGATTTATCTAAAAACATTACAATCGCCTAGGATACACGTATTAATCTATTAAATACATATAAAATAAAAATAAAGAGCTGCAAAACAGAGAGTTAGCACAATATATATAGCACGCCACAAATAGGACTCAAATAGACATAATGGGAAATCAAGAATTGAGGGCATACACTTAGGGGATAACCAGGTTGGCTCGGCTAGCCGGCCCGGTTAGACCTGGAAAACGTTTTAAAACGTCCCTGTATTTTGGTTTTGTGAGAAATTCATTTTTGAAAAAAAATTTTACCGGTTTACATGCATTTTTTATATTTAAGATGGATCGGTTTTCGGGAGAACTGGGTCTACATCGTGGCATTGTTCTAAGTGCAATTTTACTGAAAATTGAATTTATGGTCGTAAATGCACACAACAAAGTTCGTTTTGGTAATTTTTGGGATTTTCTGAATTTTTAGGGATTTTTGGAAATTTTTGGGATTAAAAATGGAAATTCTGATTCTGGAAATACGTTACAGTCGTACGACTGTAACTACAGTCGTACGGCTGTAAATTACAATCGTGCGACTGTAAACGGCCCAGAAGCAAGATTTCGCCAAAATTTTATTTTGAATCAAAATTGAAGAAAAATAACCTAGAAATTAAGAACACTCGTACGACTGTATATTCAGTCGTATGACTGTTCACCAAACCAAGAACAGTCATGCGACTGTTCTTAATTCCCATAAACAGAAGTGTGAAAACACAGCAAAAATGCACAAAAAATCACTTCAAACACCCAGAAAGCAAGAAAAGTGAAACGAAAAGGAGTGTCTACCTTTTTAGAAGCTTATCCAAGTCGTTTTGACCCTTGGAGTCGCTCCAATCCACACGATTTTGCACTTTTCCTTTGAGATTGAGGTTGAGAGCTTTGTGTCCAAAAATCCAAAATGCTTGGGATTCTGATGATTTAAGTCCGAGATTTTGATTTGTTTGTGAGGTTAAGTGATTAACCTAAGGATTTGTAGCAAGTTTTAATCTTAATTTTGAGAATCAAAAGAAAAAGAAAGGGAATAAAGTTGAGCTTTTTTGGTATTTTTCTCTCTTCCACCTCTACCTCTTTATCTTTCTTTCTCTCTAAATTTCTTTCCCTAAAACCAGAATCCCTAAAGTTGGTCTCTCTCCTCTCTTTTTCTTCCTTTTATGCTCTGCTCCCTGGCTTGCTTGCTGCCCATCCCCGCATATTAATTGCGCCACCTCTCTCCTCCATTTTTCCGCTGCAGAGGTATGGGCTTCTGCAACTGCTCCGATATTACAGTAGTACGACTGTAAGGATAGTCGTACGACTCTTTTTTTTTTCTTTTTTTTTAAGGTCATGGAAAATTCTGGCGCTTACAGCTGCCCCTCGCGTGATCAAATTCACCACCTAATCTTAGTCTAGGATAGCTGATGTGAATTTGATAAACACGACTCAAAGCGCCGCAGACACAAGAAATAAAACATGCAACTGGGTTGCTGAAGCTTCACTGCTGTGGTGATGTGTTGAGTTGATTAGAATAAGCTGATATCGGGTCTATGTTACCCGAGGCAGAGTTGATGATGAAATAAGCCGATATTGGGTCCAAGTTACCCGAGGCAAGGAAAATGAAGTGCGGGATTTGCATTAGCTTCAAAGATCTAGGATCTTACTTGATTCAAGAATCCGAAATCTGACTTGGGTGATTTTCAAGGATTAAGAATCAGGCTTGAAAAGGTTTCAAAGATTCAAAATCACGCTTGAGGAGGTTTACAAGGATTGGGAATCTTGCTTGAAGAAGTTCAAGGATTAGAAATCTAGCTTGGAGAGGTTTTTATCAAGGATTGGGAATCTTGCTTGAAAAGGGTCAAGGATCCGAAATCTGGCTTGGAGAGGTGTTCAAGGATTGGGAATCACGCTTGAAGAAGTTCAAGGGTTCGAAATCTAGCTTGGAGAGATGTTCAAGGATTGGGAATCATGCTTGAAGAAGTTTAAGGATTCGAAATCTAGCTTGGATGAAATAATAGGTTTGATGTAGAACTAAGCCGATATCGGGTCTAGGTTACTCGAGGCAAATCTGCTGAAATTTTGAGGATTTGAAATCTTGTTGGGATTAGATGGACTCGGAATAATGAAATAAGGGATTTAACGATTTGTAACCATGCTTGAACGTAATAGAGTTCAAGGGTTCAAAATCTGGCTTAGGATCTGCAACCATGCTTGAACGCAATGGAGTTCAAGGGTTTGACATCTAGCTTGAATGAAGAAACAGGTTCAAGGATCTGCAACCATGCTTGAATGCAATGGAGTTCAAGGGTTTGGCATCTTGCTTGAATGAAGAAATGGGTTTAAGGATTTGCAACCATGCTTGAACGTAATGGAGTTCAAGGGTTTGACATCTAGCTTGAATGAAGAAATGGGTTCAAGGATCTGCAACCATGCTTGAATGCAATGGAGTTCAAGGGTTTGAAATCTGGCTTGAATAAAGAAAAGGGATAGCTTTAGGAATGATAATTTTGATGTTGGCTGGGGAATGAGTATTTATCCCTTGATCGATAATTTTGGAAACAAAAATTTTTGCCCCTTCGATCAAGGATAAATACAGCTTGATTGTTCTGCCCCTTGGAGACTTGATGTTGAGATTTGAGTTTGTGTTGATGCTTAAGGTCCAATAGATGCCCCGGCGTTGTGCCATCTCTGCTTTGAGAGCGATCCTGGTTCGAAATAGCTCGATGATAATGGTGGATACCTGTGCTTGGGTTGGTTGTGATATGTATGTGCATGTATGCATGTATGATTTGAATGCATGTATATGTTTCAATGTGTGCATGTGCAAATGAACTTTGGAAAATGCATTTCGCGCCATTTGCTTAATCTTGACATTCCAGGTTCTTACTGGGGAAGATATGTTGTGCGATTGATCGTCCATAGCTGGAGAAGCAAAATTTCGGGTGCAATATAATTCTTGTGATCCTGCCAGGGATATATGATGGCTAATGAGGAAGTATGATGACTGTTGGAGAGAAAGTGATGATGTTCTTGGCAACAATGTCGTTGAGAAATAATGTAGAGGATCTTGTTTGTGATTGATGAAATGTTCCTACTGGGAGGATGACAGAGAGGTTTTGCCTTCTCTGCCCCTAGGCTTCATGAATTTGGGAGTGCTCTAAATTTTGCCTGAGCTGCCCAAAGTGGGTTTTCAACTCAGTGAGCTGCTCTAACTTTTGCCTAAGGTGCCTTTTCAGTTTTCACCTTAGCGAGCTTTTCTCATGCCCTAACGTTTGCCTAAACTGCCCAATATGGGTTTTTAGCTTAGCGGGCTGCTCTAATTTTTGCCTGAGGCACCTTTTCAGTTTTCACCTCAGCGAGCTCCCCTTTTTTTTCTTTTTTTTTTTAAGATGTCGTGGAATCAGAAGAAGACTTCCAATTCAATACGCCCTCTGATGATGAGGTGATTGTGGGAATTCTTGTAGGATTTGGTTGCTCCATTGCTGTTGCTGAAGTTCACAGACGTATAGCCATATATAATGCATCATATGAATTCAATTTCAGGCAAACCTGGGATATTTAAATAAACAGGGCAAGGCATTCATTCATTCATTCATTGATAATGTTTTAGCATAATACACATTATATATATGAAATGAAATTAAGGACAAGATGAGTATGGTATCCGTCTTAACCGAACCCACAACTGCCACCAACTGGTCCTTGCGGATTTTCCTGCCGGTGGTGCTCACCTCACTGTCCTAACTTTTGCATGGATTGCTAATGTGATTTTCAATCCATCGGACTCTTCTCTTTTTTTTTTCTTTTATGGAAACCTGAGCCTGTCCTGATTTAGGAGGCTGACGACTTGGTCTCTGTCTTTCTCTGTAGGAATGCTTTGATCCTGCAGGTTGCTGGCTGCACTTTTTGATGTGCTTGTTAGCTGCTTGAACTATCTTGATGGCTTATGGGTGGTATGGAAGCGATGCATGGTGCCTCTCTCCTTTATTCTGGAATGATTGTACTGTTGCCCCAGAACTTGCGTTCTATTATTGGGGATGCTATGGTGCGAAACATCATATGATACATATGTGCGTTCTTATTTTGGAACTTGAAACCATGCTTATTTTGTTTGTGTTGTTGTTGTCGTTGTTGTTGTTGTTGTTTTTTCTTTTTTCTTTTTTTTGCTACGGAACTTCCGCTTGGCTAGACTTGTCCTTCGGATTCTTTGTGATTCTGCATCTTGCGATCCTTTGTCGATGCGTGCCGTCATAGGACTAGGCGAAGGCCTTCTATGCTTTTAGGCATTTTGTAATCTTTCTTTCTCTTATCAGTCGTGAAGTCTTTCAGGATGGATATCATTTTGGATACTCATCTGTCCTTAGGTTCATTTCACGTGATAATGTGTCATGTATGCTAAAGACATTAAATGAATGTTTGTATGCATGCACAGTGTTCCATCCATGAAAATATCACACAAATAATTGAAATCAAATTACAGTAAATTAAACACCTTGTAGGCTGCATTATTCACAAAACAGGATACATAACACAATAGATACATCAAAATAATTAACGTCCTCCACATGCGGAGGGTCTTCTTTTGCTGCTGCATTGCCCACTTCGATTGGACTAGTCAAAGCTAGGGAAAGGATTGGTCTGCACACTGGGCTTCAAAGGTGGCTCCACGATTTTCCCATCCGCGATCAGTTGATGAATAGCCCTGAGTAGTTGCTTGCAGTCATTCGTGTGATGCCCCACTGTCACATGATAGGAGCAGAATTGCCTTTGTCTGTCTCAGCCGGCTTCTCGAATGGCTTCAGAGAACTCAAGAGGCCACCATTCCTGCATTTCACAAAAATCTTGGCCAAAGAAAGGGTCCACGGGGATAGGCCTCGATTTTGCGAATCTCCAGCTTTGTCTCCTTATTGGTGAGACACCACAGCAACTTCAGTTGGCTCATCCTCTGGGGATTGGTCACTCTTGTTTGTGAAGCTGAAACCGGATCCACTGCTTGATCCGGTGGCAGTTGTCGATCGATACCCCAGACTGTGCTTGAAGCTTTTCCCACCCTTTTGGCTTGCTGCTTTTTCTTCTTCATCCCTCTCAACCTTCATGGCCATGCTGTAGACCTCGCTGAGTTCGTTGAACGCATGGAATTTCATGTTGTCTCTGTACACATCCCTGCTGCCTTCAATCAGTTTCTGAATCAGCTCGTTCTCATCGGGGCGATTCTTCAGCAGGATCATCTTGTTCATCCACCTTTGATTATACTCATCAAAGGGTTCATTGAGCTTATGCTTAACTCTTTCCAAGTCATATAGCTTCACTTGGATCTTTGTGTTGAAGCTATAGTGTTTAATGAAGGCCACTGATAGTGTTCCCCAATCTGACTGTGCTTCCTCTGTCAGGGAGTTATACCAGTTCAAAGCTCCTTCTTCTAGTGTTGTTGGAAAGAAGTTGACCAACTACTGTTTGGTAGAACCCGCGGTCAGCATTATACGGGCATAGAGGTTGATGTGAGCTTCTGGTGATCCGAGCCCTCTGTAAGAAGGAATTTTGGGGACTTGGAACCCCACAGGGAATGTCTCGATGCCTTCGTTTATCATGGCATCCACATTGACGCCCTGCCTGGAACCCAAACTAATGTTGGCTCCCCTTTTTAGCTCAGCTAGCATCTCATCCAGCTCAGAGTATTTGGCCTTCATTTTCTGTTCCATAGCTGCCTCGATTTCCTACAGCTTTTCTATGCTGGCCGAAGCATCAGCCCCTTGTTGAGAGGTCTCCCCTTTTTTTCCTTTCCCGGTTCCACCATTACCAGCTTCACCACTTTCCCTAACAACAGCCCTCAGTTCTTCCTTTAGCATATCCCGGAAGTCTTGGGATTGAAAGAAATCCCTCAAAACACTAGCAATGCTTGCCATTTGATCGGCCATTGCTACCTCTTCTCTGGACTCCGTTGCGCTGCTGGATTCGACTGATCTCTCGCTCTCATGTGCTCTTGCAGCCTGGGATCTTGTTCTAGGGCGCCCCAGCTTATTTTGCTTTAATGCACATAAAGACTGTTAGGGTTAAAAAGTGCATGGTTGGATGGTGTGAATGATAATGCTTAGATGATGCTTCGTGAATATGGATGATAATGAATGTGACCTTTTTTATTCATTTCTTCTTTTTTTTTTTGGACATTCCAAGTGCACCCAATGCTATGCAAAAGAACACGTACGGACTGCCACACGGGTAAAAGTTCGGTGCTTTTGGGGCACCTAATGAATTTCGTGAAATGGTCGTGTGTGTACTGACACACGGAAGAAGTTCGACGCTTTGAAGGTCTATGAGATGATATGAAATGGTCGCATGGGACCGGCCCATGGACAAAGTTTTGATGCTTTGGTCGGGTGTCGAATCAGCCAAAAATAATTAAAGAATTTTCTCGTCTATTCCTAACAATAAATGATTGTAGCTGGATAAGTCGAGGTCGAACCCTAGGGATTTAATACTCAATTTAACAGTTGCTTCTTAACCAAAAGTAAATTAAAACAGAAAATTAAAAACAGGGGGGTTTTGTTGATGATTGTTGAAATAAAGAAACTAAGGTTAAATAACTAAAACAGGAATTAAAGATTGCTGGAATTTTAATGAAGTGAAAAGAATGACATAAAAATTTACTTCGCCCTAGGACATTCGTTAACTTGAACGTTAGTATCGATCATTGATGTTAAAGATAATCAATTAATTTCCCCTAGACCAGTTAAAACCTCTAGCTTAGCGCATCGAGATCAACCTTCCCTAAATCGGATTTGCCTAGCACGACTCAAATAAACCTCTTCCCAACAGACAACCCCTCCTTAGCGGTTTAGAGTTTAGTCCAATGGGAGCTTTAAGTTCAAGGAAAGCCTAGCATGAACCAATTAAATTCTTAGCAAAAATAATTTAAATTCAAGTTTTTAATCCCTTTAAACGTTCTCAAGTTAATAATTGAGATTGGAAACGAATCTAATTGCTAACAACAATTTATTAAATTGCAATCTAAGAATCTGGCCAAGAAATCTAAATTACAATATAATAAAAGAGAAAATAATCTCTTGAAGCAAGATTAAAAACATAGGGGAATTAAACGAACAATAAAATAATCGATCTCACAATACTAATTCAAGCTTTGAATTCCTTAGGCAAAGTAGAAGAATTAGTTACACATATCTAAAAGAAAATAATATATGAAGAGAAAAATAATGTTGAAGAATAATAGAACTTAGAAGAAAGAAGGAGAAGAGGAATTGTATTGATAGCCGCCTCCCCCAAAATCAGCCTATACTTGAGCTATTTATAGGCTCCCTAAAAACCTAAAAGAAAATCTTAGTAAAGAAATAATCCTACTAAAAATAAAACTCCTAAATAACTAATTAATTATCTCCCACTATTTGTGCAATTTACAAGTTTGACCGCTTCAAAATCAAAACAGGAAGCTTTTAAAAAGGAGGGCTGGAAATTAAATCCTGAATAATTCTGCCAGCTCACCGAAGGCTTAGCCTTGCCCAAGGCTAATCGCCAAAAACTAGACAGCACTCCATTATAGCCCGGAATTAGCTCCCATTAATCCAAATCAGCCCAAAAGTTACCTCCTGCATAATTAAAACAAAACCACAGCAGTATCCATCCAAATATATCCACAAAATCACAAATAAAGTTTATATAAATCACCCAAAATCAAGAGAATTTGTGACTTCATCATGCTTTTTGAGCATATGATATGAAATGGTGTTATGAGAGAGTCGCGTGCAACGGGGACACGGACAAAGGCTCGGTGTTCAGGGAACACCTTTTATGATTTGATAATGTTATGAAATGCTCCTACATGTGTACTAACCCGGCACTTGGGGAGCGCCTTGAATAATGTAGTAATGTTATGAAGTAATCCGATGTGGATCACAGTGTTTTATGATGTTGATGACGAATGGGTATGATGTCATGAAATGTATCGTGTGGATTTTCACACGGAAATATACCTAGTACCGTTATGGTCTCTATTGAAGAATGATTTGGTGGAATAGCCGAATGCAATCCAGTGCATTGGCAGAACACGGGTATTTTGGGATACCCGATATATGATGGAATGATATGATCATGGTGGGCGTCCTTGGAATGCCCCTAATTTAATTTACGTGATATGTCGTGAATGCTTATGACATACAAAATGTAAATGGCTGCACAAAAACATGGTTAGGATGCGTGACACACATAATGATGTTATGTATGCTATGTGAAAAAATGCTAATCACACAAATATAATGTTATGGCTGAAAGAGAAAGGGTTAGTATGAATGGCAAACGGATGATTTAATGTTTTCACACGAAAATAAAATGCACGTGGCTGCATAAAAAATATGGGTTAATATCACACAAAAAATGTTTTGTGTATGGAAAATGTTGATTGTATATGATGATTATGGTATGTCATGAAATGTCGAGAAGCATGTAACATGTAGCACACGAAGCAAATACTTCCAACCTTATTTCTCCAAGCATGGTCAGTCTAAAAAATTTCTAACCGAGTCCTAGGCAGGGTTCACTTCAATCACCAATAGGGGGTGATGAAGGCGCGATTTTATTTTATTTACACACGATTTATTCTAGTATCCTAAGGGAATCCAACTACGGCTGCCTATACGAGTTCGGTCCAAGTCGAGTTAATAAACAAGGCTCCCATAGCAAAATATACTCCTCACTTGTCCCCACTCAAGGGTCCAAACGAAGGGGTTCGTACGAGGCTATGGGTGGTGTTTCGTATCCGTGCCCCTAAGACCATGAGGAACAAAGGCGACACTTCAACAATCCACCGGGCTAAAAATGGATACTAAATCTAATGCAAGCATGTCTAGCTAAAATGCAAAATGAAATACCAATCGAGAATCATCCACCTTATTTTAATTAAACACTTTTCAGGGCTTGTCAAATTCTTTTAAGTTTTTGAAAACTTTTTGAAGAATTCCCCAGCAGAGTTGCCACTGTGAGCGGACGAAGCGTTTTCGACGGGACGTGAGACTCCCATTCGGAAGGGGCGCCACGATCTCGGGCGAGCCCCTCCCTCGCGTGGGGTTTTTTAATAATGGAAAATCGGTTTTGGAAAATAAATGGAATTAAGGCATAAAAGAACCGAGACCTAAGTCTCAATGAATATTGTAGAGTCGCCACCTGGCTCAGCTCAACCGGGAAATTCTTAAGGTAGCTGAATCGGACGAACGGTCGCTACACTATCTAGAGATTCAGGTCCGAACAAGTCCCTTATTTCATGTCTAATTAAAGTAAATATTGCCAATGTTCTCGAAATGGTATTTCAAATTCTAAAGTCAACTTTGTTGCATATAAAAGGGCATACAGCGCGCATACAAATATATAATACAAGAAATAAAGAAAAGAAATAAATATTAATTAGCCTACAACCAAATCGAATGGAAAAATAAAAAACTCTCGCCTCACTTATACAATCGCCTAGAATACACGATTTATCTAAAAACATTACAATCGCTTAGGATGCACGTATTAATCTATTAAATACATATAAAATAAAAATAAAGAGCTGCAAAACAAAGAGTTAGCACAATATATATAGCACGCCATAAATAGGACTCAAATAGACAGAATGGGAAATCAAGAATTGGGGGCATGCACTTAGGGGATAACCGGGTTGGCTCGGCTAGCCGGCCCGGTTAGACCTGGAAAACGTTTTGAAACGTCCCTGTATTTTGGTTTTGTGGGAAATTCATTTTTGAAAAAAAATTTACTGGTTTACATGCATTTTTTATATTTAAGGTAGGTCGGTTTTCGGGAGAACTGGGTCTCCGTCGTGGCATTGTTCTAAGTGCAATTTTACTGAAAATTGAATTTATGGTCATGAATGCACACAACAAAGTTCGTTTTGGTGATTTTTAGGATTTTCTGAATTTTTAGGGATTTTTGGAAATTTTTAGGATTAAAAATGGAAATTCTGATTCTGAAAATACGTTACAGTCGTGCGACTGTAACTACAGTCGTACGGCTGTAAATTACAGTCGTGCGACTGTAAAAGGCCCAGAAGCAATATTTCACCAAAATTTTATTTTGAATCAAAATTAAAGAAAAACAACCTGGAAATTGAGAACACTCGTACGACTGTTCACCAAACCAAGAACAGTCGTGCGACTGTTCTTAATTCCCAGAAAAAGAAGCGCGAAAACACAGCAAAAATGCACAAAAAATCACTTCAAACACCAAGAAAGCAAGAAAAGTGAAACAAAAAGGAGTGTCTACCTTTTTAGAAGCTTATCCAAGTCGTTTTGACCCCTGGCGTCACTCCAATCCACACGATTTTGCACTTTTTCTTTGAGATTGAGGTTGAGAGCTTTGTGTCCAAAAATCCAAAATGCCTGGGATTCTTATGATTTAAGTCCGAGATTTTGATTTGTTTGTGAGGTTAAGTGATTAACCTAAGGATTTCTAGCAAGTTTTAATCTTAATTTTTGAGAATCAAAAGAAAAAGAAAGGGAAGAAAGTTGAGCTTTTTTGGTATTTTTCTCTCTTCCACCTCTTTATCTCTCTTTCTCTCTAAATCTTTCCCTAAAACCAGAATCCCCAAAGTTGGTCTCTCTCCTCTCTTTTTCTTCCTTTTATGCTCTGCTCCCTGGCTTGCTTGCTGCCCATCCCGGCGTATTAATTGCACCACCTCTCTCCTCCATTTTTCTGCTTCAGAGGCATGGGCTCCTGCAGCTGCTCTGATATTACAGTCGTATGACTATAATTTTTAAATTACAGTTGCATGACTGTAAGGATAGTCGTACGACTCTTTTTTTTTTAAGGTCATGGAAAATTTCGGCGCTTACAGGAGTATACTCCGCAGTGGCCTGATCATATTCTGGCTTGATGGGTAATAAATCTGTGCTACGAGGACTTAAGGTACAATTCCCTTGCTAATATGAAGACTCATGAGTCGTACAGGTTGTGGTTGGCTAAGAACGGGGATTTACATACCCAAAAGGAGTGTTAAGGCGTGACTCTCAGGTGGCTTAGATTGACTGGTACTGAGGGGTCCATGACTTCTTAGAGGAAGAGGGTGTAGTTATGTTGTTTCCCTTATTGCTGTTTTTATTATTGTTTGTATGATCCTGATTTTTTCATAGACTGCCTGTGAGCGGATGATGCGTTTTCGACGGGACGCGAGACTCCCTTTCGGATGGGGCGCCACGATCTCCGGCGTGCCCCTCCCTCGCGTGGGGGGTTTTTATGAATGGAAAAGCGGTTTTGAAAATTAAATAGAATTAATTCTTAAAAGAACCGAGACCTAAGTCTCGATGAATATTGTAGAGTTGCCACCCGGCTCAGCTCAACCAGGAGATTTATAATGTAGCTGAACCAGACGAACGGCCGCTACACTATCCAGAGATTCGGGTCCGGACAAGTCCCTTATTTCGTGTCTAATTAAAATAATATTGGTCAATGTTCAAAGATGATATTTCAAATTCTAAAAGTCAATTTTATTGCATATAAAAGACATACAGCGCGCATACAAATATATGATACAAAAACAAAGAAAAGTAATAAATATTAATTGGCTTACAACCAAATCGAATGGAAAAATAAAAACTCTCGCCTCACTTGTACAATCGCCTAGAATACATAAGAATCTAAAAATAATTACAACCGCCTAAAATACACGATTAATTCTATTAAAATACAAATAAAAATAAAAATAAATAAAAGCTGTAAAACAAATATTAGCACAATTTATACGGCACGCCACAATTAGGACTCAAATAGACAGAATTGGGAAAACAAGAATTGGGGACATGCACATAGGGGATAACCGGGTTGGCTTGGCTAACCGGCCCGGTTAGACCTGAAAAACATTTTGAAACGTTCCTGTATTTTGGTTTTGTGAGAAATTCATTTTTGAAAACAGTTTTACCGTTTACATGCATTTTTATATTTAAGGTGGGTCGGTTTTCGGGAGAACCAGGTCTCCGTCGTGGCATTGTTCTAAATGCAATTTTACTGAAAATTGAATCTATGGTCGTGAATGCACACAACAAAATTCATTTTGATGATTTTGGGATTTTCTGAATTTTTTAGGGATTTTTGGAAATTTTTTGAGGATAAAAACGGAAATTCTGGCTCTGAAAAGTAAGTTACAGTCGTACGGCTGTACACTACAGTCGTGTGACTGTAAACGTTCCAAAGTCAGAATCTCACCAAAACTCTATTTGAAATAAACTGGAAAGAAAATGCCAGGAAATCAAGAACACTCGTACGACTGTATATACAGTCGTATGACTGTTCATCAAATCCAAGAACATTCGTGCGACTGTTCTTGATTTCTAGAAGCAGAAGCGCAAAAACACAGCAAAAATGCAGAAAAATACACTTCAATCACCCAGAAAGCAAGAAAAAGTGAAAGGAAAAGGAGTGCCTACCTTTTTAGAAGCTTATCTAAGTCGATTAGACCCCTGGAGTCGCTCCAATCCATACGAATTTGCACTTTTTCCTTGAGTTTGGGGTTGAAAACGTAGGTCCAAAGAATCTTCAAATGTCAAGGTTCCTGTTGATTTTAGTTCGAAACTTTGATGTGTTTGTGAGATCAGATTGCTTCTCTATTGATTTTTAACTAGTCTTTAATGTTAGCTTTAAGATTTTAAGAAGAAAAAAGAAGAAGAAGAGTGATATCTTTTTTTATGTTTTTTTTCTTTCTTTCCTTTTCTTTTCTCTTAAAAACTCTCTCTCTAAAGAACACCCTCTCTCACCAGATCGTCCTTCCGCCCCCCAAATCTTCTTCATCATTTTATCCCAGCTGCCTTATCCTGCTGCAAAGGGGCAGGCATTAATTGCTCCCCCTTTGCAACCCACAATCTCTGCTCCTGGCAGCTGCAAGTGGGCGCCATTATAGTCGTACGACTGTAATATTTTTAATTACAGTTGCACGACTGTATATTATAGTCGTGTGAACTTTGCTCTCTTTTTTTTTTTGAAATTGAAATTGAAATTCCGGCGCTTACAGCTGCCCCTCGCGTGATCAAATTCACTACCCGGTCTTAGTCTGGGATAGTTGATGGGAATTTGAGAAACGCGACTCAAAGCACCACAGATACAGGAAATAAAGCATGCAACTGAGCTGCCGTTGAGTCGATTAGGTGGAATAGGCCGATATCGGGTCTATGTTACCCGAGGCAAAGTTGAGGAAGAAATAAGCCGATATCGGGTCTAGGTTACCCAAGGCAAAGTTGGACATGAAATTAGCCGATATCGAGTTTACATTACTCGAGGCAGAGTTGATGAAGAAATAGATGAAGCTGATCTAGGCCGGTACCGAGTTTACATTACTCGAGGCGGATCTGCTGGAGAACTTGAGATGATGGATTGAATCTGGCCCGATACCGAGTTCATACTACTCGAGGCGGATCTGATGAAGCCGATCTAGGCCGATACTGAGTTTACATTACTCGAGGCGAATCTGCTGGAGAACTTAAGATGATGGATCGAATCTGGGCCGATACCGAGTTCATACTACTCGAGGCGGATCTTATGAATCCGATCTGGGCTGATACCGAGTTTACATTACTCGAGGCAGATCTGATGAAGCCAATCTGGGCCGATACTGAGTTTACATTACTCGAGGAGGATCTGCTGAGGAACTGGATGATGAAGCCAATCTGGGCCGATACCGAGTTTACCTTACTCGAGGCGGATCTGCTGAGGAACTGGGTGATGAGTTCCTGCGCTTAAAATGGCAAGTCTTCATTCCTTGATCGAGAGATTTTTGAACAAAAATTTTTACCCCTTCGATCAAGAATGAAGACTAGCTGGGAATGAATAATTGATGTATGCAATGTATGTATGCATGATGATGTATATGCACATGTATGCACTTTCTATTATTGGGTGTTTCCTCTTTCTGCTGGGGGAAGATATGCTGCGCCCCTGGTTGATTCTGCTTTCTTTGAGGGCGTTGTTCAATGATTGTTAGAGAAGTGAGGTGACTGCTGGGGATGTATGATACTGCTGGAGAAATGATTGTAGTGTTCTTCATGGAGGTTCTGCTGTGGAATAGTACGGGTAAACTCTGTTGGAGAGCAATGTAAAGAATCCTGCGGGGTATTGCCGTGGAAATTATGCTTTTCCTGTCCCCGGGGAGATTATGAATTTGTGAGTGCTCTAATTTTTGCCTAGGTTACCCAATGTGGGTTTTCAACCCAGTGAGCCGCCCTAACTTTTACCTGAGGCGCCTTTTCGGTTTTCATCTCAGCGAGCTGCTCTAATTTTTGCCTGAGGTGCCTTTTCGGTTTTCACCTCAGTGAGCTTTTTTTCTTTTGTTTTTTTTTATGAAAGAATGATGAAGATGACACCGTGACCCCTTATTTCTCTTATAAGAAGATGAACTGGATTTTAAAGGATGATAAAATATTTCAAACCGCATGTATTTAGTGCATTTTCACTGGTTAAACAACGCGATGATATTGATCAGTTAAATGCAAGGTGCTTTCTTTAAGTGTATGTTTATACAAGACAATTTTGCTTATGCATTTGTCATACCCATGCAAATATATTTAAACAAGCATTTCACTTTATTGATGAAAATCAAAATGAGTACATTTGAAATGATTGACTCCTAAATGGTACACATTCCACACTGAGCCAGAATCCGTCACCAATCGTCCTTTTCAGATTTTCCGACTGATCATTTTCTCTCGTGTCTTAATTTTTGCCTAGACCGCTCTTTTTGAGTTTTCAGCCTAGCAGACCCCCCCCCCCTTTTTTTATACGTGATAAAGCTTTAACCGGTCTTGGTTGACAGGGTTTGTGAACTCATTTCCGTCCATGTCCATGATGCTAACACCACCCTTCGAGAGCACTTTCTTCACCACATAGGGCCCTTCCTAATTAGGCCTGAATTTGCCCCTAGCATCAACATTGGAAGGCATTAACTGCTTTAGGACCAAGTCACCCGCTTTCAACTACCGCTTGGAGTACTTCACATTACGGTTATAGGCCCTAGCCATTCTGCGCTGGTACATCTGTAGGTGATCCAATGCCTTTAGTTGCCTTTCATCTAGTGCATCCAACTGCTCGTACCTAGCTTGAACCCATCCAGTTTCTGGTAATTGAGCTTTCAGGGCAACTCTGAGTGACTTGAGTTCTATTTCCACTGGCAACACAGCTTCCATACCATATACCAAGGCATAAGGAGTTTCTCCTGTTGGCGTTCTGACGCTGGTTCTGTAACCCCAAAGAGCATTAGGTAGTTTGTCAGCCCAATCTCTGTAGGTGGTTACCATCTTTGATAGAATCTTCTTTATTGCTTTATTAGCTGCTTCCACTGCTCTGTTAGCCTGTGGTCTGCATGGAGAAGACTTATGATGCTCAATACCATGCTCTGCAAGTAGCTCAGCTGTTGCCCTTTGGAATTGTACTCCATTGTCAGACACTATGTGATGGGGAATTCCATACCGGGCAAAGATGTTCTTCTGGATGAACTTAACCATTTGTTTGGCTGTTACATTGGTGAAAGATTCTGCTTCTACCCATTTGGAAAAATAATCAACTGCCACGACTATGAATCTGTGCCCATTAGACGCAGCTGGGTGAATTTCCCCAATCATATCTATCCCCCGTGCTGAAAAAGGCCAAGGGGATGCCAAATTATGTAATTCAAGTGGAGGAAGATGACTAATATCTGTATATATCTGACATTCATGACATCTCTTCACCTTTCTTATACAATCTGCTTGCATCGTCATCCAGAAATACCCTTGTCTCATTATCTTCCTAGCCATGGCAAGTCCATTCATATGCGGCCCACAGGACCCTACATGTACCTGCTGCATCACTTCTTCTGATTCTTGCTCTGTCAGGCACCTTAAAAGGACTCCTGGTGCCGTTCTTTTATATAACTTGTCCTCGAAGATTCTGAACTGACTAGCCAGCCTTCTTTGTGACAGTTTATCAGCAGCACTGGCCTCTTCTGGATATTTTCCTTCTTTAACGTACCGGTAAATGTCAAAGAACCATGGTTTCCCTTCAGTTGTCAGCTCCATCACTTCATGCACCTCAAAGCAAGGATGTCTAGAAGTGGCTATAACCAGTGGTTAAACTTGTGTTTCCTTTGGCTTTTCCCACATGGAAGACAGAGTCGCTAATGCATCAGCCATTCTGTTCTCATCCCTGGGGACATGTCTGAATTCACACTGGTCGAATAAACCTTTTCTGGACTGTAGCAGCTCCAAGTAAGGCCGTAAGGCTTCCTCTTTCAGCTCCCACTCACCCTGAGCTTGCCTGATCACTAGAAGTGAATCACCGACAATTAAAACATCATTTGCCCCTAGTGTTAACAGTGCTTCCATCCCAAATAGGCACGCTTCATATTCTGCCCCATTATTGGTTATAGGAAAAGCCAATTTCTTGGATAAGGGAATGATTTCACCGTCCGGTGTTGCTATGAGTACCCTGATTCCGGCACCTTTTCTGTTCACTGCCCCATCAAAGCACATAATCCATCTTTTCACTTCCACCATGGCTAGTTGTTCATCAGGGAATTCCAGATTCTCCGTATAATCTGATTCTAGAGGTTGATTTGCCAGAAACTCCACCACGGCTCGCCCTTTGATGGTTTTCTTTTTTATGTACTCGATGTCAAACTCAGATAAGAGCAATAGCCACCTAGATAGCTTCCCAACCAACACTGGTGCTTCATAGAGATACTTCATTGGATCCACCTTAGCCACGGCTTGTATCTTGTAGGATTGAAAATAGTGGCGCAGCTTCTTGGTTAGCCAGATCATTGCCACATATGTCTTCTCCACCAGTGTGTACTTAGTTTCATACTCCAGCAATTTCTTGCTAAGGTAGGAGATAGGGTATTCCTTCCTATCGTCTTGTTCTTGTGCCAGCATTGCCCCTATAGAGGATTCTTCAACTACCAAGTACAAAATCAGAGGTTTCCTGGGACTGGTGGACTCAATACTGGTGGCTTTACCAGATAAGCCTTGATCTTCTCAAATGCCAGCTGACACCTGTCATCCCACACGATCGGCTGATCTTTCCTCAATAGCTTGAAAATCGGCTCACAAGTGGAAGTCAACCGTGCTATGAAGCGGTTGACATACTGTAAGGAACCCAGGAATGATCTGACTTCCTTTTCTGTCTTTGGGGCAGGCATATTTTGGATGGCTTTGATTTTGTCTGGGTCCATTTCTATCCCCCTCTGGCTGACTACATGACCCAACAGCTTCCCTGATGTGACCCCGAATATGCACTTCTTGGGGTTAAGCCGCAAGTTGTATTCTCCAATACATGTTAGAAATCTATCCAGGATAACAGGTGTTCCTCCCGGGTTGCTGATTTAACAAGCATATCATCGACATACACTTCGACTTCTTTATGGATCATATCATGCAACAGAGTTGTGACAGCCCTCTGGTAGGTGGCACCAGCGTTCTTCAATCCAAAAGGCATCACTCTATAGCAGAAAGTACCCCACTCTGTGATGAATGATGTTTTCACCTTGTTGATCACATCCATTAAGATTTGGTTGTACCCTAAAAAGCCGTCCCTAAAGGAATACATTGCTGCTTTTGCTGCACTATCAACTAGGACGTCAATATGGGGCAGTGGAAAGTTATCTTTTGGGCATGCTTTATTCAGGTCCCTGTAGTCGACGCATACTCTTACCCTTCCATCCTTTTTAGGCACAGGGACAATGTTGGCTAGCCATTCTGTGTACTCCACCACTTCGAGAAACTTGGCATCTATCTACTTAGCCACTTCTTCTTTTACCAGTGTAGCCCATTCTGGCCTCAGTCTTCTCAACTTCTGCTTTACCGGTCTGAACTTAGGGTCTGTTGGGATTTTGTGCACTGCTATCTCTGTGTCCACACCCGGCATGTCTTCATATGACTAGGCGAAAGCTTTAACATGTTTTTGGAGTATTCTTATTAATTCTTTCTCTTCCTCAGATTTTAGCTAGTGTGAAATGAGTACCATTTTAGGGTTTTAATCTGTACTTATGTTGATTTCATGCAATGCGGTGTCATGTATGCTAAATATGCTTGATGGTGATTTAAATGCATGCACGGAATTATCAGGATAAACATCACACAAGTAAGCAAACTGGGATTTCATTGCATTGAACTTATCATAAAGTACATCATTTACATTGAAAATGGAGGAAATAGATACAACAAAATCATTTTCATCCTCCACATGTGGAGGGCCTTGTTCTTCATTAGCTTCTATCTCCCCTTTCAGAGCATCATCCGGGACTGCAGCTTTCTCTGCTTTTTTTCTGGTCACCTGCATCTTAGCCTGCTCCATGACTCTGGCTATCTCAGCGATCACAGAATCTAAGTTCACTTTAGCCATCAGTTCTTGATCAAACCCTTCCTTGGATTTTCCAAATGCCTTACTTAAAGCAGCAGTCAAAGCACCTGAAATCACCTCTGTGGCTTCAGCACAAGTCTTCTTTTCAGCTTCTTCCTTGGCCACCTCTATGGCTTCTGCTACCACCTCAGATGGCTCTCCTTGCAAAATCTCAGATTCAGCAGCTGCTTCTTCCGCCGCCACAGGGGCCACTGGTCCTTCTTGACTTTTCTCAAAATCCATGATGTTAGCAAAGATCTCGAAGCCAGGATACTCGACATTTCCAACCATCACAGGTTCAGCTTGGCCCTTGTAAAGGCCTTCTCCTGCCTTTAGAAATAGCTTCATCATAACCTTCCCATTCTTGCCCTTCCTCAGATTCTTCTGCTCAGATGCCCCTTCTACATAGCCAAGGCCACACTGCTTTGACTTCCCCGAGTCGATCTTAAATTCTGAAACCCCTTGTAGATTGATTCTGAGCCCCGTTCCTGGGATGAAGTTATGCTTATACAGATACCGGGATAGCCACTTTAGCATGTAATTCTCATAAAGAACCATAGGAGCATCTGTGGTTTCTTCCTCTTTGACGACAGCAACTTGAAATCCGCCAAAGGGAACCACTCCTTCGTTTAGAGTAGCTACCATTGATTGGGCATCCACCTCAACAGTCACAATCTTGCCGTTCATAGAGAACTTGATCTTCTGATGCAAAGTGGAAGGGACGCCCCCCAAAGGATGGAACCATGGCCTCCCAAGCAACAGGGAAAAGGTGATTGGGATATCTATCACTGTAAAAACAACCATGGACTTGATGGGTCCAATTTCCACTTCCGCTTCAAAGTTTCCAATCACCGTTCTTTTAGAGTCATCGTATGCTCGAATGACGGTCGAGGACTTTTTCAACACATCTTCATTCAGCCTAAGAAATGGCAACATCTTTAGTGGACAAATGTTCAGTGCCGAGCCATCATCCACCATTACACAAGGCATTGTTTTATCCATGACATAAGCTCTCATATAAAGAGCCTTGTTGTGGGCTTTCCCTTCAGCAGGTAGATCTTTCTCAGAGAAAATGATATCAGGAGTTCCAGCATGAACTTTATCCAATAAACAGCACATAGCCTCTGGCGAAGCTATAAGAGAGACTTCAATCTATGATAGTTTCTTTACTAAAGCAGCCCTCTGCTCCTTGGAAGTCAGAAGCAAATGCCATAAGCTAGCTTGAGCGAGGGTCTTCTTTAGTTGGGAGATAACCAGGTCCTCTTTCTCGACTCCCTCTGACGCCGATGAACTACCCGACCCAGTCATCGGGGCTTTATCTTTCATCTAATCTACCGGCTGATACACCCTACCACTTCGGGTCACATGCTGCACTTCCTGGACCTTCAGCTTTTCAATGGTTGGAAGCTTAACTGTCTCCTCTCCATCAAACCCCTCATATTCGTCCTCAGAATCGAGATCATTTAAGCTTATTGGCTTAATCTCCTTCCGCTCCTCTCGTTCTTCACATTTTATTTCCACTCCGATTTCCCCTACTGCCACAGCCTGAATGGTAGGGTTTGCTTGGAGAACTTGTGCGAAGATAAAATTGGCGGGCAGCCCAGAATGAACCATATTAACCCGCTTTTCGAATGCTGGCAGCGGGTTGGTTTTAGTGCTAGGCTTGGGTGGCTCCTGCAGCTTCCCTTCGTCAATAAGTTTTTGGATGGCATCCCTTAGCTTGTAGCAATTATTAGTCTTATGACCAACAACCACATGATAAGAGCAAAAATTTCCCTTGTCTGCTTTGGAAGGCTTTTCGAAGGGTCTTAAGGATTGCAGCAATCCACCATTTCTACACTTGGCAAATATCTTCACCAAAGGAAAAGCCCAAGGCAATATGCCTAGTACTCCCGGATTCTTATCTTCACCAAAGGAAAAGCCCAAGGCAATATGCCTAGTACTCCCGGATTCTTACTCTGATTGCCCTGTTGCTGAGTCACAATAGCAACTTCCACCTGCTTTACTTCTGAGGTCTGCCCCCCTTTTCCATCGGAACTTGAACCAAAACCACTGCCAGACCCAGCTGCTGCAGTTGACCTATAACCAGAACCGTATCCTGAGCTCCTACCACCCTTGTGCCCGGCTGCCTTCTCCTCTTCATCCTATTCTATTTTCATTGCCATACTATAAACCTCGCTGAGCTCTTTGAAGGAATGGAATTTCATGTTGTTCTTAACGACGTCTTCGCTGCCATCTATCAACTTCTGTATAAGCTCGTCTTCATCTGGATGATTCTTCAGGAGAATCATTTTGTTCATCCAGCGTAGGTAGTACTCGTCGAAGGGCTTGTTGAACTTCTGCTTTATCCTTTCCAAATCATACAGCTTCACCTGGATTTTAGTGTTAAAGCTGTAGTATTTGATGAAAGCCGTAGATAAAATCTCCCAATCAGATTATTCCTCCTCTGTCAGTGAGTTGTACCATCCTAGCCCTCCTCCCTCCAGTGTGGTAGGGAATAGATTAATCAACTGCTGCTTTGTGGCACCCGCCGTTAACATAACTCGGGCATACAGATTCACATGGGCCTCTGGCGAGCCCATTCCTTTGTAAGCGGGGATTTTCAGCACTTGGAAGCCGATGGGAAATGTCTCGATGCCCTTACTGATCATAGCATCAATGTTCACCCCTTTCCTTGATTCTGCACTAACACCGACCCCCTTCTTCAATTGGGCCACTACTTCATCCAGCTCAAAACACTTCACCTTCATTCTCTGCTCCATAGCTGCCTCTACTTCTTGCAGCTTCTCAAGACTGGTCGAAACGTCACCACCCTGTTGGGATGACTCAGCCTCTTTCTCTTTCCTGGCTCCACTGCCACCGGTCTCACCAGCTTCTCTTACAACTACTCTCATTTCTTCCCTCAACATGTCGCGGAAGTCTTTCGATCTGAAGAAATCCTTCAAAACATTAGCCATGCTTGGTGTCGGGTTTGCCATGTTCACCTCTTCCCCAGACTCAGAATCACTGTCACTCTCAACTATCCTCTGTCTTCTAACTGCCCTTGAAGCCTGGGATCTAGTCCAAGGTCGCTCCAGTGTATTCTGCTCAGGATCATACAGGAAGTATTAGGATCATGAATGAATGGCGTGATATGGTATGAAAAGTGGGGCGTTAAAAATGCTTGAAATGGATGAATGTAGTGAGGTTATGAATGAAATGATGGTATGAATGGTTTTCTTTTTATTCTTATTATTTATTTATTTTTATTATTTTATTGTATTGTTTTTAGGACATTCCAAAAACACCCAATTCTTATGCAAAATGTCACGTGTGGGCAGTTACACAGACAGAAGTTCGGCGCCTTTGGAGCACCTTAATGAATTTTTGTGAAATGGTCGCATGTGTACCGGTACAAGGACAGAGTTTTGATGCTTTGTGCGTCTATGAGATGATGTGAAATGGTCACATGGAGCTAGCCCATGGAAAGAGTTCTGATGCTTTTGAGCATATGAAATGAAATAATGTTATGAGAGAGTTGCGTGTAACAGGGACACAGACAGGAGTTCGGTGTTCGGGGGACACCTTGCGTGATTTGGGATGTTTATGGAATTCTCCTACATGCGTACTAATCCGGCACTCGGGGAGCACCTTAAATAATGTAGTAATGTCATGAAGCAACCCGATGCGGATCACAGTGTTGTATGATGTTTATGACAAATGGATATGATGTTATGAGATGTATGGTGTGGATTGTCACACGGAGATATAGCTAGGACCATTGTGGTCTCTATTGAAAGGAATGATTTGGTGGAATGGCCGAATGCAAACCAGTGCATTGGCAAAACACGGGTATTTTAGGATACCCGATATGTTATGAAATGAAATGGTCATGATAGGCGTCCTTGAAATGTCCTCAATTTAATTTAAATGACATGTAATGCATGTTTATGACACACGAAATGCAAATGGCTACACAAAAATGTGGGTTAGAATGCGTGGAATACACAATGATGTTATATATGCTTTGTGAAAATAAAACGTTAATCACGCAAATTAATGTCGTGACTGAAAAAGAAATGGTTAGTATGAATGGCAAACCGATGAATTAACGTTTTCACACGGAAATGAAATGCAAATGGTTACATAAAAATGTGGGTTGGTATCACACAAATGTTTGATGCATGGAAAATGTCATATGTGTGATTATGGTATGTTATGAACATGTGGGTAGCAATGACGGTGTGTCACGAGATGGTGAGAAACACATAGCACACAAAACGCATACTTCCAACTTTATTCCTCCACGTGGTCGGTCTCAAAAATTTCTAACCGAGTCATAGGCGGGGTTCACTTCGATCACCAACCGGGGGTGATGAAGGCGCGATTTTATTAGTATTCACACAATTATTTTGGTATCCTAAGGGAATCCAAATAGGGCTGCCTATATGAGTTCGGTCCAAGTCGGGTTTATAAACAAGGTTCCCATAGCAAAATATACTCCTCACTTCTCCCCACTCAAGGGTCCGAACGAAGGGGTTCGTACGAGGCTATGGGTGGTGTTTCGTATTCGTGCCCCTAAGACCAAGAGAAACTTAGGCGACACTTCAACAATCCACCGGGCTATAAAAAGATACCTAACCTAATGCAAAAATGGCTAACTAAGGATGCAAAATGAAATACCAATCGAGAATCATCCACCTTATTTTAATTTGACACTTTTCAGGGCTTGTCAAATTCTTTTAAGTTTTTAAGAAAACTTTTTTAAGAAATCCCCAGCAAAGTCGCCACTGTGAGCGGACGACGCGTTTTCGACGGGACACGAGACTCCCTTTCGGATGGGGCGCCACGATCTCGGGCGGGCCCCTCCCTCGCGTGGGGGGTTTTTATGAATAGAAAATCGGTTTTGAAAAATAAATAGAATTAATTCTTAAAAGAACCGAGACCTAAGTCTCGATAATTATTGTAGAGTCACCACCCGGCTCAACTCAACCGGGAGATTTATAATGTAGCTTCCTTTATTTCGTGTCTAATTAAAATAAATATTGGTCAATGTTCAAAGATGATATTTTAAATTCTAAAAGTCAATTTTATTGTATATAAAAGACATACAGCTCGCATACAAATATATGATACAAAAACAAAGAAAAGTAATAAATAATAATTGGCTTACAACCAAATCGAATGGAAAAATAAAAACTCTCGCCTCACTTGTACAATCGCCTAGAATACACAATAATCTAAAAATAATTACAACCGCCTAAAATACACGATTAATTCTATTAAAATACAAATAAAAATAAATAAAAGTTGCAAAACAAAGGTTAGCACAATTTATACGGCACGCCACAATTAGGATTCAAATAGACAGAATTGGGAAAACAAGAATTGGGGACATGCACATAGGGGATAACCGGGTTGGCTCGGCTAACCGGCCCGGTTAGAATTGGAAAACATTTTGAAACGTTCTTGTATTTTGGTTTTGTGATAAATTCATTTTTTAAAACAGTTTTACCGGTTTACATGTATTTTTATATTTAAGGTGGGTCAGTTTTCGGGAGAACCGGGTCTCCGTCGTGGCATTGTTCTAAATGCAATTTTACAGAAAATTGAATCTATGGTCGTGAATGCACACAACAAAATTCATTTTGATGATTTGGGGATTTTCTGAATTTTTTAGGGATTTTTGGAAATTTTTTGGGGATAAAAACGAAAATTCTGACTCTGGAAAGTAAGTTACAGTCGTACGACTGTACACTACAGTCGTGCGACTGTAAACGTTCCAAAGTCAGAATCTTGCCAAAACTCTATTTGAAATAAACTGGAAAGAAAATGCCTGGAAATCAAGAACACTCGTACGACTGTATATACAGTCGTACGACTGTTCATCAAATCCAAGAACAGTCGTGCGACTGTTCTTAATTTCCAGAAGCATAAGCACGAAAACACAGCAAAAATGCACAAAAATACACTTCAATCACCCAGAAAGCAAGAAAAAGTGAAAGGAAAAGGAGTACCCAGCTTTTTAGAAGCTTATCCAAGTCGATTAGACCCCTGGCGTCGCTCCAATCCACACGAATTTGCACTTTTTCCTTGAGTTTGGGGTTGAAAACTTGGGTCCAAAGAATCTTCAAATGTCAAGGTTCCTATTGATTTTAGTCCGAAACTTTGATGTGTTTATGAGATCAGATTACTTCTCTATTGATTTTTAACTAGTCTTTAATGTTAGCTTTAAGATTTTAAGAAGAAAAAAGAAAAAGAAGAGTGATATCTTTTTTTATGTTTTTTTTCTTTCTTTCCTTTTCTTCTTTTCTCTCAAAAACTCTCTCTCTAAAGAACACCCTCTCTCACCAGATCGTCCTTCCACCCCCCAAATCTTCCCCCTTTTCATCATTTTATCCTAGTCGCCTTATTCTATTGCAAAGGGGTGGGCATTAATTGCTCCCCCTTTGTAGCCCCTAATCTCTGCTCCTGGCAGCTGCAAGTGGGCACCATTACAGTCGTACGACTGTAATATTTTTAATTACAGTCGCACGACTGTAACACATTAACACGACTGTATATTACAGTCGTGTGAACTCTGCTCTTTTTTTTTTTTTTGAAATTGAAATTGAAATTCCAGCGCTTACACTGCCCTATATGGGTTTTCAATCTATCAAATTGCCTTAAATTTTACCTGAATCACCCTTACCGAGTTTTCAATCCATCAGGCTGTTATTATTTCTTTTATTATCTTGCTTTTTTTTAATTATTATTATTATAAGGTGGACTTCTTTGATTACAAATTTTAGTTCATTGTGATAACTCATGCACATGTGTGTTTGAATGCTTAGCTTACTTAGATGTTTTAGTAGATGAATCCATACATACACACAGACATTCATAAAACGTATTAAGCAGTCTGACATTTCACTAATGAAATCAAAGTAGGAACGATCACAAAATAATACACATCTTGGATGATTTACTCACGTGGCTAACTAGCCTTTATAGGTTTTCTAGTCGACACCTCTCATTTCACACATTAAGTTATGCCTAAGCTATCTTTATGGCTTAGTAGGCTATTACGATCCTTTTCTTAAATATGGTAGCGCTTGAGGCAGTCCTGGTTGATTGAGTTAGTGAACTCATTCCTATCTATATCCATTATCTTGGCCGCACCTTTCAATAAGATCTTCTTTACCACATACGGTCCTTCTTAATTTGGCTTGAATTTACCCCTGAAATCAGTGTTAGAAGGCTTCAACTACTTTAGTACTAGGTCTCTTGCTTTCAAAGGGTGCCTTTAGTGACGAACTCGGTGATTGTATACCTTGGCCATCCTCTGTTAATATATTTACAAATGATCCAAGGCCTTCCAATGCTTTTCATCAACCATAGGTAGCTATTCAAACATGGCTCTGACCCACTCTGTCTCTGGCAGTTAAGCTTCTAAGGCTACCTTTAGGGACTTTAATTCCGTCTCTACTGGCAGCACTGCTTCTATCCCATACACTAGTGAGTACAGGGTCTCACCAGTAGGGGTTCTAACACTAGTTCTGTAGCCCCAAAGAGCGAGCAGTAACTTTTCTACCTAATCTCTATAAGTGGTAACTATTTTAGACAGGATCTTATTAATGGACTTGTTGGCCGCTTCTACTACCCCGTTAGCCTAATGTCTGTAGGGTGAAGATCTATGATGCTCAATACCATGTTTTGCGAGCAATTCTGCCATCACACCCTAGAACTGTACTCTGCTATCTATCACCACATTGCGTGGAATGCCATACCACGTAAAAATATGCCTTTTTATAAACTTGGTCATCTTTTTTACTGTTTTGTTGGTGTAGGATTCATCCTCTACCTAATTTGAGAAGTAGTCAACTGCCACCACAATGAATCTGTGATCATTCGATGCTAGGGGTCAAATCTCACCAATGATATCTATCCCCTATGCCGAAAATGACCAAGGAGTATAGAGGCTTTGGAGTTCCATCGGTAAGAGGTGGCTAATGTCCCCATAAATCTAGCATTTATGGCATTTCCTCACCTCTTCGACATCATTTGCTTACATAGTAAGCCAGAAATAATCTTACCCAAGGATCTTCTTTGCCAGAGCCATATCGTTCATGTATGGAGCCATAGGACCCTGAATGCACCTATTTCATTACTTGATGCGCTTCTGATTCTGCCAAACACCTTAAAAGTAGACCATTCGATGTCCATTTGAATAGATAGTTCTCAAAGATTCTGAACTGCATTGCCAATCGCTTGATCGCTGCTCCGTGTCTGCTCCCACTGGATATTGTACTTCCTGTAGAAATCTAAAGATGTCGAAGTACCACAGCTTGTCGTCGACCACCAGACTCAGGACATTATCATAGTCATAATAGGGCTTCTTGGAGACTTACAAACCAGAGGTTTCATAGGTTGTTTCTATGGTCCATCCCATATAGATGAGAGCATTGCCAGAGCATCTGCCATCTGGTTGTCATCTGTGATCATATGCTTGAACTCGCATCAACCAAATGTTTTGATCAATTATCGCATGGATTCCAGATACGGTCGTAGTGACTCTTCCTTAATTTCCCCTTCTCCTGTGGCTTGGCGAATGACCAACAAAGAATCTCCAACTATCAATACATCATTTGCCTCTAGAGTGGGAATTCCAATCGTTTGGACAATAGGATGATCTCTCCATCTGAGGAAGCGATGATAACTCCCAAGCCATATCCTCACTTATTTATGGCTCCTTCAAAGTACATCATCCATCCTCTCCATTCCACTTCAATCATCGCAAGCTGTTCATCTAGAAACTCTAAGTTCTCCATATATTCAAAATCTAATGGTTGATTGCTACTGCTCTGCCTTTTATCACCTTCTTAGTCACGTAGTCGATGTCGAATTTAGATAACAATAACAACCACCTAGATAATTTTTTGGCTAATGCTGGTGCCTTACACAGATACTTCATTGGATTCACTTTGGCCACTGCTTGTATCTTGTAGGACTAGAAATAATGTCTCAGCTTCTTTGTCAGCCAAACCATAGTTGTGCAAGTCCTCTCAACTATGGTGTATATGGTTTCGTAGTCCAGCAGCTTTTTACTGAGGTAGTAAATAGCATGCTCCTTCATGTCATCTTGCTCTTGTACCAACATCGCCCGTACTGAAGTCTCTTCAATGGCCAGACATAAGATTAAAGGTTTACCTGATGTCGGAGGTTTCAACACAGGTGGATTCGTTAGGTAAGCCTTTATTCTATCAAAAGCGATTTGGAACTGATCATTCCATACTACAGGCTGTTGCTTCCTGAAGAGTTTAAAGATAGGCTTACAAACTGTAATCAATTTGGTGATGGACTTGTTGACATACTGAAATGACCCTAGGAATGATCTGACTTCTTTTTCAGTTTTTGGCACCGGCATATCTCGGATGGCTCTGATTTTATCCGGATCCATCTCAATTCCCCTTTGACTATATGCCTTAGCAGCTTACCCGAAGTGACTCCGAATACACACTTCTTTGGATTAAGTTAGAGGTTATACTTCTCAATTCGGGTCATGAATCTATCCAGGATAGCGGGTGCTCTTCTCGGGTCATAGATTTGACCAACATGTTATTGACATATACCTCGACCTTTTTGTGAATCATGTCATAGAGAAGTTTAGTGATGGCCCTTTGATATATGGCTCAAGCATTTTTCAGTCTGAATGGCATCATCCTGTAATAGTACGTGCCCCATTTTATGATGAAGGTTGTCTTCACCTTATCGATACTGTCCATAAGGATCTGGTTATACCCGGAAAATCCATCCATGAATGAATACATGACCACTCTAGCTACACTGTCAATTAGCACGTCTGTATATGGTAGAGGGAAGTCATCTTTAGAAGATGCCTTGTTCAAGTCTTTATAATCAACACAGACTCTGACCCTTCCATCCTTCTTCGCAACCAGCATAATATTAGTCAACCACTTGAAATACTCTACAACTTCCAAAAATTTGGCTTTGATCTGCTTAGCCATTTCATCCTTAACCTTTTCTGCCCATTCTAGCCTAAGACGTCTGAGTTTCTGCTTCACCTGCTAGCATTTAGGATCTGTGGGGATCTTATGTTTTATGATTTCCATATTGACTCCAAGCATATCTTCATGTGACCAGGAAAATGCTTTGAAATGCTTTTCTAGGACTTTTACGATCTCTCTCCTTTCCTCGCGAGTAAGATTGCTCGAGATGGATACCATTTTGGGGTTTTCATCCATTCCCAAGTTAATTTCATGCAATGGAGTATTATGTATGATAAACACATTGTATGAATGCTTGAATTTATGCACAAATCCATCAAGAAAAACATCACACAAGTAAGCAAAGTTAGATTTTATTACATTCAAAGCCTCATGGGTGGAATTGTTCACATCAAACATAGAGGAAATAGATACATATAAGTCATTTTCCTCCTCTATATACAGAGGGTTTTCACTGGCAGTTGTTACGACTTCTTCAGTCTTCTCTTCTAGCAAGTCTTCCAGATCTGATTCCAAAGCCTCCCCTTTGTGCATAAGAAAGGATGGATTCTTTTGTCAGTCCTTTCTCTATGCCCATCAACCCGGCCAACTCAGCCACCGCCTTCTTGAATTGATCATTTTGTTCCATTGCTACGGGCTTTTCTTTGATATGATCCGTAAGGCCTTTCTTCAGAAGGGCGAACAATGCCCTAGAGACGGTGTCTACCACCGCATCAATGTCCCTCACACCCTGACCTCCTTTAAGGGGCTACTTGCCCTGGACTACAACATCCATAGGCTTTTCAAATTTCAGTAGAGCTACTGGTGAAACAACTCCTTTTTCCTTCCTTGGGTTCCAACTTGAGTATGCCGTTGATTGTTTCCACCCCATACTTGGAGAATCTACAACATCAATGAAAATCTTGAATCCCGAGACCATATCTCCCTTCACCTCTACTGGCTTGTGCTTGCCATAATAAGCCCCACTGGTGGCGCGGGTAAAAGTATCCACAAGGTGCACTGCTTTCTACTTGGGTCTGCTTTTTGAAGTCTCACCTTTGTATCCAAGGCCTGCCTAATATGTCTGCCTGATGTCAATGTCGAATTTAAGCATGCCTTGCTGTTGTGCTCTTAGACCCTTTCCCAGGAAATATTTCTGATTCTCTAAATATTTGTGGATCCAATCCACATTCCTTGTCCTTCTCACCCGACACAACAGGGACCTAGAAGCTTATCATAGGCTAATCGGAGGCACTCAAAGCAGTAATAACTGAAGGCTCATCGGCCTCAAGGGTCACTATCTTTCCCCCAATGGGAAACTTGACTTTCTGGTGGAAAGTAGAGGGCACACCTTTCAGTAAGTGGAACCATGGACACCTTAGCAGCAAGGAAAAGGTCAATGTAGTGTTAATGACTGTGAACATTACCTTGGAATACACTTCCCCAACTACCACTTCCGCTTTGAAAGTTCCGATCACCGTGCTCTTGGAATCATCATAAGCACAGATCCCAGTACTGGAACTCAACAGGTTCTTTTCACTCATGTTCAAATAAGGTAGAATCTTTAGGCGACAAATGTTCAGGGCGGAGCCATTATCCACCATGAAATATGGCATTACTCTGTCCATTATCTCCACCTTCAGATACAGGGCTTTATTGTGATTCACTCCCTCTGGTGGCAGATCAACGTCACTGAATGTTATTCAGTTGGATGGTTCATTGGCCTACTAGACTTGCCAATCATCATGCAAACCTCCTCTGAGGAAGTTAAGGGAGTGGCCTTCACTTCCATTAGCTTCTTTACCACTGCCGATTGGTGTTTCTGGGATTCCATTAGTAGGTGCCAAACACTAGCTCTTGCGAGCACCACCAGGTCCTTCTGTTTTACTAGAGTGGCAGGAGAGTCATTACGGACCTTGGTTTCAGTCTTAATTGCTGACTCAGTCTACCGCTACTGGCTAGCCAGTTGGTAGACTTTCCTACTCCTTGTGTGGTTGACTGGTGCATCCTCTTTTCTCACGTAAATCTCAGCCTTGGTGCAAACTGGGTAAACTGCCTTGGGCTCAAAGACTTCATACTCATTATAATCATCATCAAGCTCAACATCATTCAGGTTTATTAGCTTTGTCTTCTTTCTACCTTCTCGGATTGCCCACAGAGAGAAACTTCTTGCACTGTAGGATTGGCTCGAATAATATGCACAAACACAAAATTAGAAGGCATCCCGGTCTACACCATATTAACCTGACCCCCAAAATTGGGCAGTGGATTCCTTTACACACTTGGCTTAACATTTGGCTGTTGGATCTTATTCTCGGTCACCAACTGCTTAATGGCGTCCCACAGACAGAGGCAGTCATTTGTTCGGTGCCCCTTCACCATGTGGTAGGTGCAGAAATTATCCTTGTCTGCCTCAGTGGAAGGGGTGAATAGCTTCAAACTCTGTAAGAGTCCCAACTTTCTACACTTGCCAAAGATTCTGGTTAACGATTTGACCCATAATGATATTCCCTTCAAATTAGCTTGGGGAGTTGTTCTTTGAGCTACAGCTGCTACTTCAACTTATTTAATAGAGGTAGAAGCCTAGGTATGCTTTAGGTTGTGGTTAGGACCGACTAGAGTCGTTGTGGTACCACTACTGCTCTTGAACCCGGGTGTATAGTTCTGACCCCTTTGATAACTGTTGTTGCTACCATTATTATGCTTGTCTTCTTCTTTGTACTTTTCAATTTTCTTGGCAAGATTGTACACATCCACAAAAGAATAAAAGTCACAAAGCTTCATGTTGTCACGATAATTCTTTAGACTCCTGTGAGCTGATGACGTTTTAAGCGGAATGCTACAAAGCGAACCGGGGAAAAACGAGAAGTAGAAATGTTTGGATTTTTGAAAACGGGTTTTGAATATCTTGCTTTAGGGAAAACCATTCGTTTGTTTTAGAAATTCCTTTTGTAGAAAATATTTTCCTATTTTATTACTTAAAGACCTCAAAACCTAAATTTCGAGATCAGTGACAGAGTCGCCACCCGGATCAGCTCATCCGGGAAATTCCGGTACAGCTCCCTACCGAGTGTAGACTGTTGTACCTAATCCAGAGATTTAGGGTTCGGGCAACTTACCTATTCAAACTTGAGCTTGTATTCATTTATAATTTATATCACCGTATTTTTTCAATTTATTATCTTTCTCTACCCGATTTGTTTAATTATCGGCCGGTACTCATACAGATGATAGAAATAAATTACAGAAAAGTAAATCATACACACAAATTATACAAAATAATAGAGGCCGCTTATACAACCAAACTGAATGAAAAATACAAAAACTCTCGTCCTCACATTACAAATGGCTAGAGTACACGGGTATCTAAAAATTTACAACCGCCTAAAATACACGAATTAATCTATTAATTACATCAAAAATAATAAAAAAGGAAAATAAATGCTGTAAAACAGACGGTTAGCACAATTATCACGTAAATGCAAATAGGACTCACACAGGACAGAATTGGGATTTTTAGGAAGGGGTGAATAGCTTCAAACTCTGTAAGAGTCCTAACTTTCTACACTTGCCAAAGATTCTGGTTAACGATTCGACCCATAGTGATATTCCCTTCAAATTGGCTTGGGGAGTTGTTCTTTGAGCTACAGCTGCTACTTCAACTTATTTAATAGAGGTAGAAGCCTAAGTAGGCTTTAGGTTGTAGTTAGGACCGACTAGAGTCGTTGTGGTACCACTACTGCTTTTGAACCCAGGTGTATAGTTCTGACCACTCTAATAATTGTTGCTGCTACCATTATTATGCTTGTCTTCCTCTTTGTACTTTTCAATTTTCTTGGCGAGATTGTACACATCCATAAAAGAATAAAAGTCACAGAGCTTCATGTTATCACGATAATTCTTTAGACTCCTGTGAGCTGATGACGTTTTAAGCGGAACGCTGCGAAGCGAACCGAGGAAAAACAAGAAGTAGAAATGTTTGGATTTTTAAAAACGGGTTTTGCATATCTTGCTTTAGGGAAACCATTCGTTTGTTTTAGAAAATCCTTTTGTAGAAAATATTTTCCCATTTTATTACTTAAAGACCTCAAAACCTAAATTTCGAGATCAGTGACAGAGTCGCCACCCGGATCAGCTCATCCGGGAAATTTCGGTACAGCTCCCTACCGAGTGTAGACTGCTATACCTAATCCAGAGATATAGGGTTCGGGCTACTTACCTATTCAAAATCGAGCTTGTATTCATTTATAATTTATATTATCGTATTTATTCAATTTATTATCTTTCTCTACCCGATTTGTTTAATTATCGGCCGATACTCATACAGATGATAGAAATAAATTACAGAAAAGTAAATCATACACACAAATTATACAAAATAATAGAGGCCGCTTATGCAACCAAACTGAATGAAAAATAAAAAAACTCTCGTCCTCACATTACAAACGCCTAGAGTACACGGGTATCTAAAAATTTACAACCGCCTAAAATACACGAATTAATCTATTAATTACATCAAAAATAATAAAAAAGGAAAATAAATGCTGCAAAACGAACAGTTAGCACAATTATCACGTAAATGCAAATATGACTCACACAGGACAGAATTAGGATTTTTAGGAACAGGGGCATGCATTTAGGGGATAACCGGGTCGACTCGACCAGTTGGCCAGACTAGACCTAGAAAACGGTTTTGAAACGCCCTGTAGATTTTTGTGCTGGAAAATAATTTTAGAAAACCATTTGGCTCGATTTCATACAAATTTCTGTATTTCAACGGGTCTGTTATTCCAGAACTCAGGGTTCCGTTCGTGCGGGTTTTCCTAATGTCCACAACCATCTAGGGTCTGAAAGCGATAAACACACCAAAAACGATTTGATTCTAAAGACAGCATCCCGGGACGATGTCCGTGTGGGCCGTCCCGCGATTCTATCCCCTTCCGGGAACTACAGCCATACGGCTATAACTAGAGCCGTGCGGCTCTAATATCTACATCCATGCGGTTGTAACACCCGGAACCTGAAATCGATTTTCTTGTTTTTCGAAAATCGTTATTTTGCTTGTTTTCGATATTTCCTAAAGACTTTTGTAAGGTTTAGGGGTTTGCTATTCCGATTCAGATCAAACATCCCCGAAATCCAGAAAATCAAATAAAAAAAAAACTGAAAACCTAACACTAGTACACATAGAAATCCGAAAACCACAGTTCAATAATGCACGGATGTATTTGGGCCAACAAATATCTCAACAAGATGAACCAAATGGAAAACAGCTACTTTCGGCTGATTCGGGGCATTTCCAGGTTTCTGTCGGAAGGAACACAGCCGTGTAGCTTTGGTGTTAAAGCCGTGCAGCTCTGTTCCAAAGGATCATAGCCGCGTGGCACTGTTCGAGTAGCCGGTTTTCTGGAAATTGACAAAACAGAAGAAAAAACGCACGAAAATGCAATGAACACAAGTTTAAGGCCTCTCAGAGTTTACCTTGTTGTTGTTCCAGTGTATGGGGTAATCAGAAACGGATTGAAAAGCTAGAATGTGCTTTGAATCCTTAAACTTTTTGAAATTCCAAAAACGAATCCCGAACCAATACGAAACGAATCCGAAAATGTGTCCGGACGAGTGAGCAATTGTTTAGAATTGTTATTGGATGATTTGGGTATATGTTTGGCTTGGTTTATACTATTTCTCTCTATCTCTCTTTCTCTCTTTTCTTTCTTCTTTGTTCTCTGTAACTTTTTGGGCTGAAAATTGATTGTTGCCAAATCCCCTCCTCGATTGATTTTTTCTTTTCCTTTTTATATCTCCCTTTCATTTTGATCATTTCAAACATTAATTGTGCATCTTACTATTTTAGGATTTCGGCTGAAATAAATTCGCCCCCGTTTCAGTAAGTTGCTCTGCTTTTGCAGAGTAACTTGTCAACCTACTACAGCCACGCGGCTCTAATCTTTAGAGCCATACGGCTCTAATCGACAGCTATGTGGCTCTAGACAGAGCGAGGGCAGACTCCCCTAATTCCTACGCTCACCTCTAAACCCTGTAATCACTCAAGGGACCTTTCTCAGGATTTCAAATCACGGGCGGTTTGGTTTTCAGAGCGTTTAAGGTATTCCAGGTGACCCTCTGCTCAATTCTAAGTCTGACTGCTTAACAAAGGTAATAAAGGATTCTCATCACGGAGGTCGGGAAAACCCGCGCTCATAACTCCCATCTACAAGCTTGATGATAAGTTCATAATCCCTAGGCCTCTACTCTAGTAGATACTACTTGTCCATCCATCTCTTGTAGTATTCAGCAAAGGTCTTATTCGATTTCTTCTTCACTGCCTCTAGATTTTGCAGTGTTACTTCAATCTGAGTGTTGTAGTTGTAATGCTTCACAAAGGCTTCGGTTAGAGAGTTCCAGTCTTTTCTAATATGGGCTGACTAATTGCTGAACCACCTAGCAGTGCTGTCTTCTAGAGTAGTTAGGAATAGACCCAAAAGTTGGTTAGTGGTCAAGCCATTCATTGTCATTATTGTCACGTAGTTATCGATGTAAGGACCTGGTGGCCCCGTTCCCTTATAAGGAGTGAACTTTGGCATTTGGAAGTCGGCTGGCAGTAGGTCGATCTCATCAGCCCTTAGAGCATTTGGATCAATACATTTCACTATAGGAATTTGCGCCATCTGGCGGAGCTTAAGTAGCAGCTCATCAAGTTTAAAGTACTTCTCCTTCATTTTTTTCTTGGCTACTGATTCAGTTGGTACCTCTCTAACTCTCCTAGAAACATCTCCCTGCTTAGACTGGTGATCCACCTCTCTTACTGAAGCCCGTCTGCCGACATTTCCGTGGTCCACATTCAGTTCTGGTTGCCTATTACTGATCCCTGTTCTGCCACGCGCTCTGCTTACCTGTTAGTAATAATGCTACCCACAACGGCCTGCATGTGACTGCAGATACTAGCTTTGAACTCATCTAAACCCAAGATATCTATGATAGCTGCTACCACAGAAGCAGTGATAATAGTGGCATTTTGCTAGTTGGTGTTCTATTGTTCTCCCATGTCTGCAATATTCTTCTCTAGCATAAATAAATTGTAAATCTCCAAATTCTGAATCTGTACCTCCTTTTCTGAATCTGATCCTGAATTTACAACCACTGACCTAGACACCACACTGATTGATCTCAGTCTAGTTCTCTACCTTGGTTGAGGATTTGCGTAGCTGACTCTTTCTAGTCTTCCTTTAGGAGGGCTATTTCAACTACAGAGAGTCATGATCACACATTAGCATTATAGATGAATGTATGACAATCCTTTGACCTAACATGGTATGCATGTATGTATGGATGACATGACGTGATGGATGAGTGATATGCAAGTGACATGAATACTTATGCGGGATAAGTGTGGATCCGGTATTTGGGGAGCATACGGACAGGGGTTCGGTACTTGAGGGGTATCAGAAAAGGATAACAAGATTCTGCTAGTTACAGTGATATATGTATGAATCTATATACAGACAGAGGTTCGGTGCCTTTGGGGCACCTAAGAGTGATACTAAGAAGTTTTAAAGTCTTCGGACCTTAAATGACCTAGGAGTTTGGGGTGCGTGTGAGTCTGCACACAGACAGAGTCTCGGTACTTGGGGAGTATAAAAAAGGATTAACTAGATTCTGCTAGTCACAGTGGTATACGTATGAGTCTGCATACGGACAGAGGTTCGGCAACCTTAGGGTACTTAAAAGTGATACTAGACAGCTTTGAAGTCATCAAACCTAAAACGACCTAGGAGTTTGGGGCACGTGTGATTCTACACACAGACAAAGGTTTGGTACTCATGGAGTGCTGAAAAGGGATATCTTTTGAAGATAGGTGAGTGTGTGGGTTTCTTACACTAACTGTAGGTTACAGAAGAGTAAATATGGTCATAAAGTCATATCTAAGGTTTGACTAAAGATGGTCATGTGTAAGTTCACTAATATGGGTTTATTTATAAATGAATGACACATGGTTATGGTTGCATTAAAATCGTTACTGTTTATGTCATACAAGTCGGGGAATGTGAGTGAGATTGCTTTCACACAAAAATAATACATATGACTGCATAAAAATTATTAGTGTATGAGTCATACAAAAATGAGTTTATGAATAAGGTTATTTACACACTAAAATAATGTGTATGGCTGCACAAAATGATGAGTTAATATCAACAAGTAGTATAATAAGTTTATGACAGAATGACTATAATGGTACGGTACAGTAGAAATAAATCAGGTAGCACATAGCATGCGAACGTAAATTCCCAACCTTATTTCTCCACATGGTCAAAAGTTGATATTCTAATCGAGTCCTAGGTGGGGTTCTTTATAATCACCAACAAGGGATGATAAAGGCGGAACTACAGATATATGCATGCATCGTTTTGGTATCCCAGCGGAAATCGCTATGGTTACTTATATGAGTTCGTTCTAAGTCCGGGATGACATCAAGGTCCCCATAGCAAATGTATACTCCTCACTTCTCCCCACTCAAGGGTATAAGTGAAGGGGTTCGTACGAGGCTATAAGTGGTGTTTTATATCTGTGTCCCTACGATCTGGCAGAACATAGGCCACAACTTCAACAGTTCACTAGGCTAATAATGGCACTTAACCTAATGCTCAATCTAGCTAATATGCAATGCACATAAAATGCTACAAAAAAATTTGGTTGAAACTATTTTAATTAGATACTTTCGATGCTCATCAAAATCTTTTAAGTTTTGAAAAACTTTTTAAAAGAAATCCCTAGCGGGGTTGCCACTGTGAGTGGACGACATTTTTTTAAATATAAAAACATCATCGAGATGAGTTGAGCAAATTTCATTGGTGGTTTTGTTTTATAATTATAATACGAAATTCATTTTGGAAAATCATATTTTCGTAAAAGATTCGAGGCTGAAATCTTGAAGAAAATATAGAAGTCACCACCCGGTTCAGCTCAATCGGGAAATTTAAGTATAGCCGAAACCAGGTGAGGGCCACTATACCTTCCACAGATCTAGGTCCGAACAAGTCACTTACTTATTATCTAATTAAAATAAATGCTTTAGCAACAAAATTGTAGCATTTTATGAACTAGGTTTATTTTATTTTGAGCATACGATGTTCATGCAAGGTGCAAGAAATAGTAAATAAATTAATTATTACAACCATATCAAATCACATAAACTACCCTAGGGGATACATATAAATCAAATAGGGAATAGGAATAGGGATACAGTTGCCTAAAATACACAGATTTATCTAGCTAATAAAACCCTAACATACATCTAATCCTGCAAAATAAAGGTTAGTACACGAATAATTGCATGTAAGACTGAATCAAGATAGAATGGGATAATAATTGAGTTAGGGTCATGCATTTAAAGGGGATAACCGGAGAGAATCGATAAATCTCATCGACTAGACCTGGAAAATATTTTGAAATGTCCCTGTGTTGATTTTTGACAAAATGGTTATGAAAACGATTTTTCCTGTTGATTATTTAACATGGCAAGTGAGTCAGATATCAGGGTACTAAGTCTTCATCATTGTTATGTTCTAATACATACTTCTGGAATGTAAACTTAAGGTTCAAATGTCATGAAATACATAACAATTGGTTTTCGGTGATTATGTCTCGAATTAACACCCGCGCGGGTGTGGAGACAACAGCCATGCAGTTGTATATTTACACCTGTGCAGCTATTACTTCAAGACCTATGAAGAATTTCAAACCACAAACATTTGTGGTTCTATTCTAAGAACCAGCAGTCGTGCGACTGTAGCTGTAACAGTCGTGCAACTATTGCGATAGTCACATGGCTCTAGTTCTTAGCCCAGAATCGAAAAACAGAGTATTTTGAAAAACGATGCAAATGATGCCCAAATACAACACAAACAAGTCAAATGCTTAGGTTTCTTAGATATTTACCCTTGTAGCGTGGATCTATAACTTTGGGAGGTGAAAAGCTAAAAAAAAAAAAAAAGCTTTGATTTTAAACCTGAACTTTAAGCTCCGAAAGTTAAGGTTTTATCTTCAAATTAGTCCATAAACCTATTAGAAGTCTTGGTGAAGTGTTTTCCTAAGATTTCTAACCAGTTTTAAGCCTAATAACAGAGATTGAAGATGAAAATTAAAGAAAAAGCTTGGATTTCTTTCTCCTTTTTTCTTCCCTTTTCTTCCTCTTTCTTCCAGAAACTAGAGGCCTTTACATAGGCAAAATGCAGGCATTTTCTTGTAGAATCCGCCCCCCAAAAATCCTAAAAAAATTTCTAAGAAGAAAAGTCACGATTTTTGATAGGGATCAACAGCCATATGGCTATTAATGCAACAATTGTGCGGCTGTTGGCACATCAGCCGTGCAGCTGATAGTACAGTCGTGTGGCTGTTGTTCTTAAACAACCTCCTTTTCATCTGGGAAACATTCCGAGGCTTGAAGTTCAGTCTACCAGAGCTTTGATCTTGAATTGACTTTAACTCCTATGACTGTGGAAAGCTATAGAAGCAAACAAACAACTCAATCATCATCGAAACCGCGGATGAAAATCCTACACTCAAAACTGCGTTATGATGATGATCATGAAGAAACATGTAAATTTTCGCCATGTGCATGCCCCTTTCCAAGTTGTAGCTTCACTGACTCATCTGAATAATTATCATTACACTTCAACAGTAAACATTGCGGCTCCGGGTGGCATTTTAAGTACAACATCCTCTATCAGTCTCTCTAGGAATGAATGAACAATTTCTTGTTTTTCAAGCAAAAGAAGACGGTGTTCTTTTTCTTCTAATTAAAGGTGTTGAAGCTATAGGAAATACATCAACAGTAACATGTATTGGACCACATTCATCCAGGGAGAAGTATTTGTACAATCTGGTAGCAGGTAGAGGAGTGAGCTCGCTTAGATTAAAATTGTTGATAGAGTATTTTCCAATCAGGATCGAAGGTTCTCTGTGTATGGATTTTCTTTTGATTCCATTTCGATTCCTTGGTTCCTCTAGACAGCTTGAGATGGAGATTTGTATATGGAATTTCCCAGTTATACGCTCAGATTGCTTTTAGTGAGTGGCTACAGAGATTGCAAATTGTAGGTCATTGCAACTGGGGAATTTTACTCTTTGCCTTTCTAAATTATCAATTCTTCTATATTTTTATGAACAACAATTCTAAAAATCTTTATCTTGGATAGGCATTTTTTTTTTATTTATATATCGAGAAATTAATTAAATAAAGTAAAAAGTATTAGGTTGAATTTTTTTAAAATTTATATTTGCGATAGATGTCTACTTAAAATTGTCAGTTGATAGAGGCTTAATAGCCCTTTTAGCCCGTTGCGCATGATTCTCAATTTAGCCCTTTTTGCAATGAAAGTGGTAAATATCTCCCTGCAGTCCCTTTTTAATTGTCAAACTTGATTGACTAACATTTTCTGTTATATGGCATTTTTTTATTCATTTGGATTTGTGTCTCTTACTCAAGCTTTCTGTGTGACCCTCTACCCTTCCTTCTTGTTGCCATTACTATTGTTGATGGCGTTTCTACCACTTCAAGCCGCTTTCCTCCATTTAGCACTTTCGAAAATTTATAGCCGTCGTTAGTGCTTCACACAACTTCGCTAGTGGTTCCTTGATCCCCTTTAGCTTTGTCATTGTCCTTCATATATGGCCATTGATGTTATCATGGTCCTCCTCCTCCTCCTGGTTTCTTACACTGTTGGTGGTCCTTGCTTGATAGTATAATTCTTCTTCGCGATTAACAATTGTTTTAATCTGGCAAATTATTATAGTATAATTTTTGGGGGGAAGTTTATATATTATATTATATTCACATATTGGTATTAGAGATTTGTAACTCCCAATTAAACTTTTCTTGGCTTTGGCATGGGGGATTTCTTTACTATTACTATGAATTATTATTACGCTAAGCCTGCAACAGATGACTAGTATTCTTTCGTTTGTATTTTTGGTTGATGGAAATGACAAAACCTTTATCAACAATGGGTAGGGAGAACAAATTTATTGACCAGATCTTTCCAATTGCTCACTCGTGATTCATCCATTGCAAATTACAACGAGACATTAGGCGAAGGTAGTGCTTTCTCTATCTTGCTGTAATTGGGTATTTTTGTAGTTCATCCCAAGTGTTTGTTGAATTGTCTGAAAGAGCAGGGAAAGATGTTCATGCCAGCGATAGCGATAGATGGATTTCAACTTGGATTTTTCGCCTTCCGCCATTAGATTTCTCTGAAACTGATTGAGGAACTTCTTCGGACATTATAGGTGTTGGTGGGACTGGACATAGGGAGAATTGGTCATGGCTTCCAATGCGGAAGAGATAGACTTATCCTGGGTAGAATGGAGCTCCCCTGCTTATGGTTTAAATTCGTAAGACATATCCATTTGCTCTGTTTGTGAAGAACTAAGGAGCCTTCTATTTCTTCACTAGTAGAATGATGCCACGTGCGTTTGAAGTTTGACTACTCTTAGTAAAAGAAATGTCAAGACACATGCCCAATAAAAAAAAACAAAACATAATAAGTTATGATAGTCAACCTAACAAAACTAACGGTCAACATCTGTTGAATCTAAAAAAGGGGCCATTTTGAGCCGTTTCGGAGATTATAGGGAGAAATTTACGACTTTCGTTTTAAAAGGGGCTAAATTGAGAATCGCATGTAAGTTTATGAGCTAAAATGACTATTAATCCATTGATAAGTAATAAAGTTTTCAATGGTTAATGCCACGGTTATATTATTACTAATAGCTTTTCTTGTGCATTTTAATATTATACTATTTCATTTAGATAATTTACAAATTTAATGTTTTTGAAATGTTTCTAAAAGTTCAATATACTTTAGTAATTTAAACTATTTTTATTCCCATATATACTAAGAGATAGGCAAGGGAAAAGGCAAGGGTGGCTGGTGTACTCTAGCGGCCAAAAAACACCTTTAGTAGGAGTGTTTGACCGGTGGTTGGCGCACTTGAAAATCAAGTGTTGGGGAGCATTTTGCCTCCACCCCTTCCAAAAAGGGAAAAAAAAACATGGATGAAACTAGAGTCACCGGTTGAAGAACAACCAATCTCATTTTGCTTCCTAATTGCTCTTGCTAAAGCTTCAAGACATGGCATCTATGAGCAAAAGTTTAGGGTTTTAGGAAAAAGATTAGAAGACCTTGTTTTCTTCTTTTGTTTTATTTTGTTATCTGTGAGCAAAATGATTTTTTCGTTAAAGGGTGATTAAAAGAATAAAATAAAAACTAAAACTTGAAGGATATCACTGGACTTGTGAGATGGGAAGTCTTTCTTTCTTTCCACCACTTTTTTAGTTTTACTTTTATTTTTATTCTTTATTTTTTCTTTTAGTTCTCTCTATTTCTTTTTCTCTTACTCAATACATAATAGTCAAAGTTCTATTTAAAAAATTGATTGTCTGATACCAATTTCCGAAAACAACCGTATTAGATGTGCTTGTCTACCAGTAAACACATACAAATGGCAAGTTATTGCGTTCCTAATTTTTGGGGTTCCTGATTGTTTGCCGCACAAAAACCGACCCTTGGCTACGCCATTAGAAATAAGTTTAGTATTAACGAGGACTACTATATAGTAAACCATGATAATTTCAAAGAAAATGAATTTTGATTTGATAAGTAGACTTTTAGAATAAATGTATAATAATTTTAATAGTCTAATTAATTATACATTTGTTTTGATAAACAAACTTAAATGACATATAAAAAGAAATGGAGGGAACAATATTGACATAAAAATGCTTTTGTTTGTAACTTCATGTACCAAAGATTTTCAGCACGTATATATTTTGTAGTATCGTGTGTATGCTTAAGACATATTTGATAAATTCATGTGTACTTATTAAATCAATATATAAATTTATTAACTATTAATACGTGATTTTTGGAAGAGATAAGTAGAACAACTAAAAATAATTGAAAAATTCAAATTCAAATTAGAAAACCTAAACTTAATTCTAAAACCCGAAAGTCAATTCAAATCGAAAAATCAAATGACTTTGTAAATGTAAAATCCAATTATGAATATATGCATTTAAATTAAAAAATTTCAAATTTCAAATTTCAAAAATAGCTCTATGAAATCCTAGTTGACCCCTGGCTTTTCTTTCTTATCATGAGTTTTCTAAGGGGAGGACTCCTCCTCCTCTCACCCATTCATGTATTTTTTTTGTTCTCTTGAATCCCGTTTGGAATTAATGAACTATATATATATAATTCATTTGTAAATGAATTTCATATGAAATTCAATTGTAAATGAATTCTCTTATTTGAAATGAAATGATTTGAATGACAGAATTGAAACGAATTTTATAAATTTATACTTGAAATGAATGAACAAAAGTACTTCTTTTGTACTTATTTTAACAATTCATAACTAGATTTAGATATAAATTTTTTTATCATATTATATTTTTTGTTGTTGGTTAACTAATTAGTTTGAGATTATTCAAGCATTTTTAAGACGACTTTTCTCTGAATTAATTTTGTGTACGTTAAAAATCAAATTTGAAACTCAACATAAGCGACTAGATATCATTACCATTTAACCAATCTTACTTAGTTTTCGTGTATAAAAAACTTATTTTTTTATCTTATCCTTCACAATATTTAAAATAAAATATAATCGGTTAAAAAATAAAAGTAAAATAATAATGGGTTATTATTTAGAATTGATATTGAAAGATATTAATCAACAGAAAATTTATATAAGAAAAAAAGTATAATAAAAGTGTAGTGATGATAGGATTGTCCTAAAATATTTATTTGCATAAAATGCGGAATTCATTCATAAATTTCACCTATTTTGATGAAATTACTCAAGTTTTATTGAATTCCACAAAATTCAATTATAGGAATTTAATTCCTCAAAATTTTGAGGACTTCATTTATTCCAAATGATACCTTAGTGCTGTTTTTTTTTTTTTTTTTAAATAATCTACATCCAGCTTCAACTATAAAATCGTCATCCTCAGTTGTATATCTGTTACTTCACAACACGATTTTGATAATTTTTTTCTACTGGGTTGGTCGTCATCTGCTCCTAGTCAAAGATATATGTCGATCTGTATATCGTACGTATCCAGATCTATCTCTTTAAGCAATATCTCTCCAGATCTACAAAACTGCTTAGTGTTATGCAGTATGCCGGAGTTTCTATAGCTATGGATCTTCGATTATGTTTGGTGGAGCTTAACAAAATGTTTGTTGCAGTGTTTTTTTTTCCCCATTCTATGTGTTCCTTTTGGTTTTGTAGCAAAATTTTCTTATCTCTCAATATGGTGTAATTGTTTTATTTCGATTTTTGTAGAATAGACTGTTCGATTATTTCCTGTTTGAAACCAATGTATCATTCTTGATGTACTACATATTTCGAAATACATGAAATCTACCATTTCATTACAAAAATAAAAAAAATTCAAATTTAAAATTCATTTATTTTGGTATTTATATTTGATTTTTTTGATTTTAAAGTGAATATTTTTAGATTATGAATTCTTTTTCATCAAAAGGTATCGAAGAGTTAATTTACTGGCCGGAATAAATGGTTGAGTGGAATTTAAAGTAGTTAAGGGGCAGACATTCAACACAATGTGTTAAACAGTTCGGTCACCAAACAACCTAATACATCTGCACTTACACTGACAAGCTCATTTTCTTTCTGTGCAAACGGATGCGCTCAATTATTCCCTCCCCCTCCAGTTTTGCGGCTCCAGTAATATTAACTTCTCATAAGACCAATAAGTAAACCCTACGTGTTACCGATACCACGTGTCAATACACAATTGGCTATTCAATGCAATTTGATAATTCTACTCTTTCTGTACTGTACATAACCCGCCGTTTAATAGTGCTACTCTCCTTTATCTTATTAGGCTTTTCGTATCTATCTGTCTCTGTATTTACTATTTCCGTGGAACTCTTTGCCGGCGGCGGCCGGGAATCGGTGACTCGCCGGGAATCGACGATCGCTCGGACGACGTTGCTCGAGTAGAGAAGATGAAGGTTTTGTTGAAGACTTTGAAAGGTACCAACTTCGAGATCGAAGTTAAACCTGAAGACACGGTATAATTTCCTCTTTTAATCTCTTAATTACTTCACTAAATTCCATTTTTATGATTGTTATCTCGAGTTTAGATTGATGCTTATGTATTAGGATTTTTTTTTTTTGTTCCCGTTAGGTGAGTGCTTTGGGGTGTTGGGGGAAGGAGCGATTGGCAGTCGTTCCGGTTGTGTATGCATATTTGTATTTTGAGTGTTTTGTATTCATTGTTGAGGTTATGATTGAAAAATTATTATAAATGTGCTGATAATCATGGAGGGAGACTTTTAGTTTAGATGTTTCATACTAAAACTGGAATTAATTGGAGTTTAAGAATGTATCAAATAGAACATTGGTGAGAACAACTATAGCCGGGGAGACAGACATACTCCCTTTTGATGAAATACCGTTTGTCACTGGATTGCCAATCACTTCTTGCATTTGAAATCTTTTTTGTGTACGTAACATGTTAGATAATTTGGATTGTTAACCTGTCTTACATGAATTTGAGGTTTATTACGTTAAAAATTTGTCTGTTGAAAGTTCTTCCCTTTGTTCTTGTTCTGTTAAGCTATTTGCATAGCTACTTGTTGGTCTCTTCACTAGTAAGATTTATTTGACATTTAAATTTGGTTAACTATGAAGAATTGTATTGATGATGAATTATGCAGGTGGCTGATGTTAAGAAAAATATAGAGACGGTACAGGGCAAAGATGTTTACCCTGCTGAGCAACAGATGCTGATTCATCAAGGGAAAGTTCTCAAGGATAATACAACACTGGATGAAAACAAAGTTGCTGAAAATAGTTTTATTGTCATTATGTTGAGCAAGGTGAACTTTTCTGTATCTCTTTTTATTTTATTTTACATTGTCCTAGTTTTAGCGACAAAAAGATTGAGGTGTGCTGTAATTCTTATTCTCACTGTATCAAACATAAATACACATTTTTGTAATTATTAAGTTAATGGCTCCATCCAATCAGTCTTGGTTAAATTAATTTTATCATGCATGTTTCTGTGAGATCCATGCTTTAATTAAATGCGTGCAATCATGCATAATAGCTTTCCTTTTGTCTATTTAAGTTTGTAGTTTGACTAGATTTTTGCAAGTATGTGGCTTTTCAGACGTTAGCACAGTGGTTAATTATATGTGACGGAAAAGGAATGGTTCTGTGGGATAGGTCCTATAAAGGTCGTGGGATAGGTTCTTTGTTGCATAGCTTGTTATTCAGGTCTCTTCATTACTGTTGAGTTCCATGTTGCTTAATGCAAATTCCATGTTGTAGCCATTTTGCTCATCTTATTCAATGATCTTTAATGGTTAGTTTTGTGATGCCCAGAATTTTTATCGTTCTTATATCTTGAATATAATATTTTATTTTCCAAAATATTATAATTTGGCGTACATGCAGAATATATATCTTTTCTTTAACGAGATGAAGTTATTGACTTATTACTAAACATAATTTATTGTTATATGTTATTCATGAATATGTGCAGAGCAAGGTTTCATCAGGTGGTCCATCAACTACTTCAGTTACACCTCCTGGTCAAGTAAGTGAAAAAATACTCAATCAACACCATCCTCATTCTTGTTAGGCCATCTGATTTGAATTTGTTTGAATGCTGTTCCCGAGCATCAAAGTAATTTAGAAGTGATATCTTGGATGGAACTTATTATGAGATGCTTTGGTGTTTGCATTTGTTATTTTTATGTTTCATTAAACCTTGTGTCTGAATTTTGTTTTAATGATCTATAATAGATATATGGATTCGTCAACAAGTAACTGCTTATGCTTTTACAAGTTGTTAATTAGTTTTTCAGTCTGCGAGTTTGTATGATTTTGTGTTATTGTATCAGTCTCATGGTGATGATTGCATGCATAATTGAAATAACTCTTTTCGTCTTGAATCTAGTTTGTTAGAAACCCAGTTCGTAATATGTACATGGAAGCTTCAATGGCCCAGAAAGGAGTTAAAAAGAGAAGAAAGAACAAAGAAATAGAGGGTAGAGAGAACAAAGAAATAGAGAGATTACATGGAGAAGAAAAGAAGTTGATATTGACATGATACCATCAAAGTGCAATTAATCAATACTAGGATCAATCAATTACTAGTTACTACTTCTCTAACTAAACTGCTAGTAGTCCTATCCTTAAACCTAAAATGGTTATTAGTTTGTTTGCTTGAGTAGAAGATTAATGCTATAGATGTAGCCCGAAAGAACTGAAGTTGGTTGGATACCAGTGCTTCTGTGCCTGTATATGCGGTACACAGAACCTAATGGTTCCTTGTTTTTAAAATATTAAAAGGCTACCTGTCCTTTCCCAGTTTCTCTATAGTTCTCCAATGCACACTCTCATCATTGAGGATTTTTTTTTTTTTTTTTTTTTTCATCTGCTCATATATGAATATTATTGGCTTTGTCAGATATCCAGTTATCTGATATTGCTTTTATTGTGGTTACCTTATTATATTTGAATTCATGAAGCCTTGATTTTTGAATTGCATCTTTTCTTAAGGCAAGATTGAATTAGCTATATACATGCTTATATTCCTACTGGCTGTCAAATGTGACCCCTAATCATGATAGAAATTTATGCCATTTTACCTCATATATGTATCTTCTCACACATACAGGGCCAACCTGCTAGTTTGCCTTCAAACACAACACATCTATCAACGACTGCTCAAACACCTGCTCCAACTGCAGCACCGTAGGTTTCAAATTTGCTTCCATTTTCTAGTATTTTAAGTTTCGAACTCTCATGCATGCACATTCTTTTTGCCGTTACTTTTGTGTCTCTACTCTCTAAATGTTTGAACTTTGCAGACTACAACCTGCTGCTGAATCTACTCCTGTAGTTACTCCTATTTCGTGAGTATTTCCTCTGCTAGTTTTAGGGTTTCTGCTTAATTATAAGTCCATATGCGATGACAGAAGGACCTTGTGGCTTTTTCTAAGTTTAATATAGCTCTTAAGTTTTACTGTACTCATTTCTTGGTATTGAAGCAGTTCAGAATCGGACGTATATGGACAAGCTGCGTCAAATCTTGTTGCAGGAAATAGCTTAGAGGCAACCATCCAACAGATACTTGACATGGGTGGAGGAAGTTGGGACCGTGAAACTGTTGTGCGTGCTCTACGTGCTGCCTTTAATAACCCTGAAAGGGCTGTTGAATATCTTTATTCTGTAAGTCCTTGATTGTGACTGGATAACTGAATTTGGCTAATGCTTGATCACAGTTTCCTTATCATTTCAATTTTAATTTATTATTTCTTACTTTAGATATGCATCTTAAGTTGTTTCTGCTCTTCTTTTTGGAGGCATAAGAAACAAGATCAACAGTTTGCCCGAATCGATGGTTTTTCATTCATATTCTTTAATGTTAGGGCATACCTGAGCAAGCTGAAGTTCAACCAGTTCCCCAAGTTTCAATTGGTGCGCAGGCTGCAAATCCTCCTGCCCAGGGTGAACAACCAACTGCACCTACCAGTGGTGGGCCAAATGCAAATCCTTTAGATCTATTTCCACAGGTATGCATTTTCCTTGATTTTTGAGCTTCGATGAGTAACCGGCAACCTGTGTGTAAATGATGAACTTAAAATTTTTAATGGATCAGGGAATTCCCACTATGGGTTCCAATGCTAGTGCAGGAAACTTGGATTTCTTGCGCAACAGTCAACAGGTATGCAAGATATTTTACTTTGTGTTACGATATAGCTTTAGATTCATTAATTGGATTGTGATTTATAACGTCTTTGACTCTTATGAAAGTTCCAAGCTTTGCGGGCTATGGTACAAGCAAATCCTCAGGTCCTCCAGGTAACTCTTTATGATTCATTGGCTTGTTGCTTACTTTGGCAAATGTTCAGTTCTTTGATGCTTTACTTTTTTGATGACCTGTAATGTTTTCATGTATTTTCAGCCTATGCTTCAGGAGCTTGGGAAGCAAAATCCACATCTTATGCGGCTCATTCAAGAGCATCAGGCTGATTTTTTGCGGTTGATAAATGAACCCGTTGAAGGGGAGGGGTCAGATCAATCTACTTTGCTTGGTACATTTTTGTGAGAATTCTCCATATTTTAATATTAATTAGTGTTTTCTTTGGGCAATCAGGAATGAACTTGGCCAGTTGGCCTCAGGAATGCAACAGGCTATAACTGTCACCGCTGAGGAGGGTGAGGCAATTGAGCGCGTAAGTTTGTATACATCTTGTTACTATGTCATCAAAACATTTGCTGGTTTGTTAAGTGAATGCAGGCTGATACTGCTAAAAGTCACACTTTAATGTCCTTAAAGTCCCAATAATTGCTTTTTCCTGCATGTAAAAGTTGGCAAATTTTCGTAGTATATAATAGGCTTCACAACTTTTAAAAGAACTCTGGAACATAATTTTGCATTTATATCATGTCTTAATTGTATCAGTTATAATGTTGAAATTAATTTTAGCCTAAACTAAAATGCATGAAAATTCACCAAATTACCACAATAAGAATAAAATTGACTTTTGTAGTTATTTTCAGGACTAAGAACAAATTCGGTTGGTTTTAATTTTTTTTTATTTCTTTTCTTTCTGAATAATTAATATTGTTCTTTGATAAACTATTAGAAACAAAATATATAAGTATAAGATGAAACTTTAAATTATAGGAACGAAAAAGTTATTCTTGTTAGCATTACCAATGGACAACATATTCTTGTTCACATCACAATTGTTGTTTCTAGATGGGGGATATATAATGTATGCTTTTGAACTTTCACTCTTTTCTAATTTCTATCGTGAATAAGTTTACCTGTTCTCAAATATCATTGGTTATGGTGCAATTTAGCCCCCAACATATTTATTTTGAGAGTATCAATGTAGCTATTAAACTTTACTTTTCTATCAATTTGGCTCCTAATGTTTGTCTCAATTATCAATGTGAATGTGCCCGAACCTTTATTTGCTGTTAAATCATGTTGACATGGCAAAGAAAGAAAAAATATCACATTGACACATAGGATTAAAAATTGTATATTTTCATCAATGTTATTGAAACCAGACTGGAAAACGAACCCGAAACCGGACTGGATAACAAACCGGCAAAGCTATTGGCTCACGGTTCGATTAGGTTCAGCCCGATTTTTTTTTAAATAAATATTATTTAATTAATTTCTGCCCGAACCTTTTAAACTAGCACTTTGTATCAAACCGACCAGACCAATGACTGGTTCGCAGTTGAACCGGTCGGTCTAGTCTGGTTTGTATAACATTGATTTTCATCAGTTGAAGTGGGAGGTCTGTTCATTCTTTGTTGTGCAGTTCGTGAATGGAATATATGGGTCAGGAAACATGTTGGGTTTTGATGACTTCAAAATAATTGAAATGGTTGTAAAGAAAGTATGTGGTCTTAAAAGAAATATTAAATTCTATAATAGGCTCAAAATGTGGGCTGATTGTGTGATGTGGTATGTTTACATGAGCTCTTGGTCCAAATTGGTAATTGAGACAAACATTAAGGGTTGAATCAATAAGAAGTTGACTTCAAGGGCTAAATTGTTAATCCCAATAGACGTTGGGTGCTGCATTGTACGTTAACCCCAATATAATACTGATCGAAAACTGATGAAATACTGAGAATAAAATGTAAATGAGAAACAAGAATTTCAGGTTGTGGATGTAATATATCCTAGGATGGATCTTAGTCTAAGTTGGTTATTTTGGCCTTGCTGCATCTTTCCTGCTGTTAAATGAATACTTCACTGCCTCGGGATTAATAGATTGCACTTTCATCTGGGGAAATCAAAGAAGGAATAACTTGAGAATTTAAGCAATTTTTAGCAGTCGTTTTTTTTCTTGAACTTCCCTTGAATAAATGTTATAGTTGGAATTGATTGATGAGGTGAATTTGGCAGCTTGAAGCAATGGGGTTTGATAGAGCCTTAGTGTTGGAGGTATTCTTTGCATGCAACAAGAATGAAGAACTGGCAGCTAACTATCTATTAGATCACATGCATGAGTTTGAGGAGTGAAGTAATCATTTGCTGATCTGATCTTCTCGCTGAATTTGATGATGGGTGAAGTTAGATTTAATGAAAATATGTAAGTTATCCCAGCCAACCAATGTCTTTTGTGAAAAACATGAAACCTTGGCCGGCCTTTGTTTATGTTCAGAATGACTGTCTATAAACTATCAACTTTTGGGGCTTCTTTTTCTGCTTAATACATTATATTATATTGAATGAATGAGAAAAGGAAATTCCATAATTATTACTTTTGTGCTGACTACTGAATAACCATTCTATAGTTGAATATTATTCAATGATGTTACAGGTAATCTATCCTACAAGATTGTCTGGTAAATTACTGAAATATGTTCAAAACTTTTCCCCTTGTATCATTGTTCCTTTTCCCCGATGAAGCATATTTATTTGTATTTTAATTTAAGAGTAGCCTCAGCAATTTCAGAAAGTATATGTGTAGTTACTAATCGTCTTCATTTATTCAATGGGATAAATGAAGACGATTAGTAAATTTTATATATATATATATATATATATATGTATATATATATATGGACAGATATGCTTTTTGGGCCGCCTTCTTAAATCTACGATGCATAATTAACCGGGCCGCACAAAGTCTATGCTAAATGGGCCTTTATAGAAAAACCATACCAAATACGTTTATATAGTAGGTTCCTACGAGATTGATCCCTGTTATTGCTGGGAAATGTACTAGTCCTAAGGCAATGGTTCTCGATTTGTATTATACATTACTAGATCTTTATGGATTGTATATTTGTGTTATTAAATAAAGGCATAATATATTTGATTTATTACTTATGCAATGAATGTAAATTGAGTATCCGATGGTCATGTCTTTATTCGTGTTGTCAAGTGTCATGCATTTGGCAGTGAGACCATGAATAGGGAAACTATATAACCATAAAGCTATTCTTAGTCTGTTCTAGTTATGAGAATAAATAGAACAAAAGACTAGTATTACCTTGGTTCTATAGGATAAATGAGTTGTGCCCAATTATTATGAGGATTAAACAAAATTAATACTCTATATTAATTAGATTCGAAAGATTTAAAAAAAAAAAAAAAAAATACACGGTGAGAAAAGTGAGAAAAGTTGATTTGCCTTGTTTTCAACTCATTAATTTATATTTTCATTCTCAATAACTAATTTGTGAGAAATTTTACGGTAGCTATGTATATCCTCTTACTTATAAAAAAGAATTTTTACTGTTTTATTATACTCTAAAAATGTATGCATCAATTAGTTTAAATATTTACTTTGGAAATTTTCTCCTAATTTATATAATTAAGAGAAAACATGACATCTATAGAAAAAATATATATTTTTAGAAAGATATAGACAAGAAAGAAAGGTAAGAGAATATTTGTCATGGTTTTTTTTTTATTATTTTCTATTTTCAGGGTAGAATAGAAATTATTTGTCATTTGGTAATTTTAAAATATAAAGTCGTTAAGTAGAGTACAAATTTATGACTCTCTTGAATTAGTTTTTAATTCCAACAAAATCTGAAAGGAAAAAGAGCCATAAATGTGCCGCTTCATAAAGCAAAAAGGTGATAGTGTATGCATAGGCTTTGAAACTGGAAACTCTCGTATATATCTTTGTGCATGGAGGATTGTCCTCTTCTACACCAAAAGTAAAAACTAGAGAAATTTAATTCGTATGAATAGCCAACACGTTCCTAGTTGATCAACTTCATCATATGGATTTGGATGATTTTGTTATCAAATAAACATTTGGATAAGCATGAATTTGGGAATGGTGAAATTAATATGTACTGACGGGTCCTATCTATATATACAAATTATATCTCAATTAAAATAGTGGAGAGCTATTTGTCCAATAAAGAAGAAGTTTTGAGGGGGAAAAACAAAAGATTAATGGAAGGATTAGTGGATAGTGTAATGGGAAGGAAATTCAAGGCGTCAAAATTCAACATACTCGCAAAACTAGCGATTTCAAGGGTTTCCGTACTCAAAAACCAACGCCAAGTCCGATTTTCCATTGCTAAATCTGATGTTATTCAGCTTCTTCATCTTGGTCATCAAGATAGAGCCCTTCTTCGTGTAATTTTTTTCTTTATTCAACTTTATATTGTATATATACAGTTAATTAATTAATTTCTAGCTAGTAATTTTTATTTATTTTTCTGTTGAATTGGGTTGGACAGGTGGAGCATATGGTAAAGGAGCAGAATATGATGGATGTATTTGTTATGATAGAGGAATACTGCTACCTCCTCATTGATAGAATTATCATGCTTAAAAAGGAGAGGTAATTATTCACTTCAATATATATATATATATATACACACACACACACTACATGTTCACTTCATTTCCTGGCTAACATACCCAATCAATTTTAAAATTGATTGAATTGTCTTAATAAAAACTATTTTTTTTTCATTACGAGTTTAAGATTTTGAATTAAATAGTTTTATAACAAATATGAATATCCCACGTTGTTTAATGAGATTGTTATTCACCTACGAGTAGTTAGTTAGAATTTTTTTTTTTTTTTTTTTTTTTTGCACTAGTATTTTTAAATTATCAATTCTAACTTTTTTATTTCAATATGTGAATTGTTTTTTAAAAATTGATAATAATTAAATAACTAAGAATAGAAAGTGAGAGAATTCTCTTTCTTTGAGATTCTTTTCAGGTTGGGTTAAACAAGGTATTAAAGTTTCATATATCATATTAGATCACTAATGAATATTTGCTTCATTTTCTTAGGATCAGATGTATGTTAACTATCTCACATTACTTAATAAAGAACTATATATGTGGTTTAGTGAGGCAATGGATGAGTTAATTCTTTGTTTACAACTCCATTTGTTAGTGCAGCTTCAACACGGTGTGTAGACATGCATTAAAGATAATAATAAAAATTAATTTTTAGAGTTTATCTATTAGTTTAAATTTTTGGATGAAATAATATTAATATGAGTATAAAGGACTGTGTTGAATATAAATATAAGAGATGAATGTGGTTGTGAATAGGGAATGCCATGATGAGGTGAAGGAAGCAATAGCAAGCTTAATATATGCGTCATCGAGATGCGGAGAATTCCCCGAGCTACAAGGCCTTCGCCGGATTTTCTCGTCCAGATTTGGGAAAGAATTTGCTAATCGTGCTCTTGAGTTAAGGAACAATTGTGGAGTTAATCCTAAGGTACTAATTACCCTTATTAAGTTTTATATATTTACTTTTCGACAATTAGTGCTAATTATGATTCTTGGTTTATTACTTTAGATCATACAAAAGCTTTCTACTCAACGCCCCACCTTAGACACCAGAATGAAACTTCTCAAAGACGCTGCTTCTGAAAATGGTATCATCCTCAATTTGGTCGAAGATGCTCCTCTTCTTGCACTTGAGGTACCAAAATTTTCCAATTTCCAAACTTATTTTTAATGCTTGGAAGTCCTAGCTTGATTAATTTCGCTTTTTAAAATAATGAAAAAGGTTTCAATGCTTCTAATGACGCATAAATGAATCAATTAAAAGTCTACAGTATCAATTATATCCTTCATCAGTGAAAGGCAAAATTGACAATGCCTGATAAGGTTGAGTTTCAATTGACTCATGTTGTACATTAGAGGTAGAATTACTTTCCCCTATAACTTTGAAGGGAAAAAATAAAATAATTTTTGAAAAGCAAGAAATAAGTAGAGTTTGTGAGGAACATAAATAATAAGTGTGATTTTAAACAAACAATAATTCAGGAGAAATCAGATGATAAGCAGAAGCAGAAGAAAGAAGAGAATTACAAATTAGCATTGATGAAGTATAATGAAGAAGAATCAGCAGAGGGATTGAATAAAAGGAGAGATGAGAAGATGTCAAATTCAGTGAAAGAAAGAAAGAAGTACAAAGATGTGGGAGATGCTGCTCTCGAAGCTTTTCAATCAGCAGCTTATGCAGCTGAAGCTGCCAGAGCTGCTGTCCAACTTTCCACCTCCATATCTTTAGAAACTCACCAACATGATCATGTATTATAAAATAAAGCATACAAAAATTTCATATCATATGCAATTACGCATCCTACTAATATTCTTTTTCTAGCATCGACATTTAGTAAATCACTATTTGAAAATTAATATAAAATAATTTCAATTTGTGATTTACCTACAGTAAATTCTTGTAAATGATATTTCATTAATATTTTCTTTTTCCTTTTCTGTGATGATATAATCAATTATGTTTTTCATTTATAATCCTCCTTCATGATTGTTTGTAGGTCTGTGAGGTAAATTTGAAATAGCTACAATAAAACGACAGTGGTTACTTGTATCTAGAAGAGTAAGTGTGCATAAAATTTGACTAAATTTAAATCAGATTCTAACATGTTTTAACGTTTTGTAGATATAGTTATTTATTTACCTGTAAAAATTACAGACACATGTCCACTTAAATTTTCAGACAAGCATACATATACGCCGTGTCACCAGTGACCAGACGAGGACGTGTGCTTAGTACTTAATTTTCAGACTTATTTTCCAGGATCAGAAATCTTCAATTTTGGTTTGATTTTCGGTAAATTTTATTGGCCTTAAAAGTCCAAATTGGCCCCCATCCTATCCTATACCCAGAAAGTCATTTTGATTCCCATGCTGTAAAATTGATAAATTGGATAGCCAACCTATTCAGAATTCATGAATTAGCTCCCTACCTCTCAACCCAAATTAACTTTGTTAACTTTTTCGCCTACATAATAACTTTTTATTTGTTTCCAGCCCATAAAAGTTGAATTCGTCTTCAATAAAAGCTACTTTTTGTTATTGTCGTTTGAACCTAAACATATCTCTCATAATTAAGGTGGATTTGCAACGAAATGTCAATAGCTAGGGTTTAGGGTTTCGACTTCAAATTGACATATTGTGTACATCATATACTGCCGTTTCATGAACAAAAGGGGTCATGCTCGCGGCGTTGAAACGTTAATCATTTTTGGAAGATTTCTTCTTGAAGCCAACAATTACTGAAGAAACTATTTCTTGCCAATCCGAAACCGAAATTAGAGGATACATGCTAAAGGCTCACCTTGCAAAACTATATACTTCCTATGATTAAAAGCCAACATGTAGCTAATCAAGTTATACATAACTAACTCTAAACATGACTCTGATACTATACCTAATTTCAAATTGTTATGTATAAAATTTTTAATCCAGCGAAATTCTCTCAACTAGGAGTTCCCTCGCTTTTGGCTTGTACACGTACACCGTCCAAACATTCCTTAGCCCTGTGTACCTTTGATTGAATGTAAAAGCTACCGTTCTTCGCGTTATTCTCAAATAATGTGTCATATTTCTGAAAAAGTCCAAATGATTGATCAGTTCACAGTCTAGGGGCAAATATAAATAAAAATAAAACTGGACCAACCTTCAATATCTCATCCCAACTAGTTTCCTCGGCTACACCAAGAATCTGTCGTGCCTCTTGCTCTGTCATTACTTTGCTTCCTCTACGGAGTGTGTTTTGTACAGTCTCTTGAGTAACACCAGATTTTGCGGCATCTGCAATAATTATTGCAATGCAAGCTACTGAGGTGAGCATGGCATATATCCACTAACGGCTATATTTTCAGTTGAATACAACTTCATAGCTCATTCCTTACCCCAGTAGCTTATAACATAAAAACCATCTAACTTTTTACAGTGCAACCCACCCGAGCAAAGGAATAATATAAAACCGGATCAGAGACATATAGATAACCACATACACAGACCAAAATTTACTAGAGTGACCATGACAATAGAACCACAAAGGCTAACATCCTGTTTGGCATTGAAGTTGGGCATCCAGCAATCCATGTGTCTTTTTTAATTTTCATTTTTCTAAAAGCCACAGCTAGAATGGAGAAAGCAGCTGTAGACACAGAAAAAAAAAAAAAACACCCCTCTAACGTAGTGCTGAATGTAGTGTTGGCACAATTTGACTGATAGACACCAAAAGGAATTATTGCAGTAGTCCTTTAAAGAAGTTTAAGCTGGATCCTGTCAAATTCTATATTCCTTCATTCCCTAAGAGTCACATGCATAAGATGTTAAAAAAAAGCATAGACCTATTATTCCACACTATTTTGATTGCCTTTGAAGCAGACTTGAGACTAATGCAAACTCAGCTCTTGACAGTCTGTTGGGCAAAAAGATATGAACCAATGAAATAGGTAATATACATGAACAAACCATACAGATGACGTACGCTTAATTGGGATACAAAGAAAATTAAGTAAGAATGATCTCAAGAGGGACTGTTGAAGGGGAGGCCATAATAAAAATCCAGCCAAAACTTGACCTAGATGATGCAAACGGCAGTGATTGGAATTAAACTCCTTATTATATTAGTTGTAGAGACATTATAATAAATGCTAAAAATAACTCATGAAAAAATTCCTCTAAACTCACAACTGCACTAAGAAATACAGCCCTATCCAACAGAGATTATAGCTAGCAAATTTTGATCATGCTCAGTTGTCATACTATGCCATCATACCCCTATAGATGCTTATAAGGATGCAAAAGTAGAAATATAAAGAACCATCTCAAAATTAAGAAGAGATAAAAACTCATTAAATAGAAGTTCAAAAAATTAATTAAAGACGAATTAAAATGTCTGTTTTCCAGTATTTCCTTATAACATTGGCAACAGATGGAAAAAGCAGACTGATAAATAACAAAACGTGTTCTGAAATCTTGAAAAAAGATTTTAGAACACATTTTGTTATTTATCAGCCAGCTTTTTCCAAATGAATATGAACCTCACAAAAAAATTTATGGGTCTAAGAGGAAAGGGGGGTGTTAAAACTTAAAAGCCAGTCAGAAAGATCCTCAAAAAACACTTGAGCTATGGTTCACTTAAATAAGGTCACCCAGAAAAGACTTGCATATGCATTTGCCATCTCCAACTGATGTTCCTTCGAACAAAATGAAAAATTATTTAACCAGTCCAGCCCCAGCCCTAGCCCTCGACCAAAAGGCTTCCAAATTATGCATCCAAAGGAGGATGTCCCTTGACTTGCAAACAGTATTATCTTCAATTGCCGTTATGACATTCTAGTACACCAAAAATAAATAAGATCATTAAACTCTAATCGTTTGACATAATTCAGGATAAAAGTTCTATTGTGGACGTCCTAAGGTCACGATTCAATAACACATCCCAGGGCAACAGAATTTGCAAAAACAAGACAAAATAGCAATAAAATATCGCAAGCAGCTAAGATGATTACAAAAGGAAAAACAACAAAATATAATAAAATTACTTGCAAGTGCTTGACGATATGCTTGAACAAAAGCCCGTGCCACCATACCAGAGCCCATCACAATTACATTAGCAAGAATCTTAGCCGCCTGAAGAAACAAATGATAAGAATAATACAGATATAGCTAAAATCATAACACAATTTTTTATTTTAATTAAAAACGAAATAATAAACACAAAAATGTAAGGCAAGGAAATAATGGGAGTTGAGAAGGTGGAGCAAGAGTTGCAAGCCGCATTGGTAATCTCTCATTTTAATTCCGCTTCTCAGTTTCCTTCCTGCAATTCTGGTTTCTCATAGGCGAAGGAAACGGAAGGGCATCCTCTGATTCGTTGAGTTGGAGAAAGAGACTTCTTCGGATTATAGAAGAAGAAATTTAACATCCACGGAAGAAGGATAAAAGGCCAAATTCAAATTCAAGCAGAAAAAGAAACAGACATAATAAAGTAGTGCAGCGAAGAGACTTACCATAGCTCAAAATAGAAGAATGAATGAATATGTATTTGTCTAGCCTTGTATAAAAGAGGGGATTGTTTGAGAATCGAGAGAAGGCGATAATGGTAGGAAGAGAAAATGGTGAAAGAGCTCTAGAGTTTACAGAGTCGATTATGGCAGATGTTTTCCCCCCGCTAGCTGTTTGTGTAATCTTTGTGATGCTTTCATTTGTTTGTGTCAAATTTTCCTTTATTTTATTTGAAGGAAAACGCATTCAGAGCCCTAAACTTTTATGTATTTTAATTATTTTGAGTTGACTTGTATTGTTAAGTCAACTTTAATTTACATTATAAAAAATATTTATGGTTTATCTAAAAGAAATAAAAAATTATATTGTGTTATTAGAATTAAAAAAAGAAAAGTTTAAGAAAAAAGAAAGAAAGAAAAGGGAAAAAAAGAAAAGAAAAGATGAAGAAAAAAGCTAATTCAATCCATTATAACTCATATCACTTGTTGAAGTCTTATTAACGATGGTTTTGAAAATAACGAAACACTTAGAAAAATAAGATAAAAAAATCAAATTTGAATATAAAATCAAACATATATATTCATGTAATGTTTCTGCATTAAAAGAAAAATATTTAATAACATTATGACTTGTGATATAAATATCATTAAGTTCAAAAAATGAAAAAAAAAAAAAAGGATTTTTGTCATTATTGGTAAAAGTACATCAGTTTTAAGGTTTTTGCAAGTCTCCATGTTTTGAGAAAAACGAATGAGCCGTCGCGTGTTCACCAAGAAAAATCATTGCTGAAATAAAAGAACATCACTATTTTCGGTATGTTATCAGTTTTTTGTTCAACGATGAAAAATCTTTTTCCCAGAAAAGGAAACTGGTCAACGTCCTGCTTGATAGTGTGTGTTATCACTGCCAAGCAATTCAAAGGACTTCTATAAGTAGCCAAAATTATTTCAACAGCAATTGCCTAAAATAGAAATTTTGAAGAATGAATCTAACAGTCAAATTACATCTCTAACGACCAGATCTCATTTCTAAACGGCTAGATGTTATATCCAACGTTCATATTTTCCATCTTGCCTATAAATTGAAGCTTGGTGCTCATTGAAGACTAGCGAAGCAATTAAAAAGAAAGTATCTTAAGAGAAAAGTGAGCTTAACAATTCTGTAATCTTGCTTCAAAATGTAAAAACATCTCTTATTCAAAACTCAGTGTGTTGTGAGCTACTTAGAGAAAAGTAGTGAAGCTTAGTATGTATCTAAACTTATAAGTAGGTACTTAGCAAGTGAGAGATAGCATTAAGTTATAAGGATGTTGAATCCTACTCATTGAAAGGAATTCCTAGTGGATTAAAAATTCTCAAGGGAGGGTACCTTAGAGAGAAGTAGGTCGGACGCCGAATCTCTATAAATTTTGTTGTGTTTGATTTTCTAAACTCTATTCTTTACTCACTGCTTTCAATATTTGAATACTACTTTTGAAAATTGTCCATACATTATTATGCTTAATTGTGTTCGCAAAGTCGCTATTGGAAGATTGACTTAAGAGAGCATTAGTTAATACTTCTAGTCGGAAATCTAACATTGAATTGTTTCATCTGTTGATCCGCCTAGAATTCTTGAATATTGAAAATTGTGCTATTGATATTTCCTATCTTGCTGTTGATAACATTGTGCTTCTGACATTTCAATATCTAGTTTTGCAAAAATCTCTGTTGCTAATTGTGACTTATTAAATTATCTTTTGGAATAAAAATTAACTAATCAGTTATTCAACAGATAATATTGTGCTATTGTTGTTAAGTGCTATTGAATTGCTACTTGTCTACTGTCAACACCAAAAAAGTCTTAGTGATCAAGAAATTTTAAAAGACCCAATTCACCCCCCTCTTGGGATACAGCCTCTGAAACCAACATATCCCATCTAATTCGATCCATCCAATCCATCTAAAAAATTGACATAATCTATCATAACCCAACCAACCTATCAATAGAGTTTCCTTACATGGGTTGGGTGGAAACCTAATAATAACCTATGTAACCTATATTTGAACACCCTTAACAGCTACAAATGTAAATTATATCTCCAATTTATATTGGTCCTAGAGGCTGTATTCCAAAAGAGTGGGGTCGAATTGGGTCTTTTAAAATTTCTTGATTTTTAAGACTTTTTTAAATGTTGATAATAGACAAGCAATAATTCAATAGCACATAACAACAATAACACAATATTACCTGTTAAATCATTGACTAGTTAATTTCTGTTTCAAAAGATAATTTAATAAGTCACAATTATCAACATAGAGATTTGCAAAGCTAAATATTGAAATGTCATAATCAAAATGTTATCAATAGGAGAATGGTAAATATCGTTAATAGCACAATTTTCAATATTCAAGAAGTATCAGAAGATCAATAGATGAAATAATTTAATGTTGGATTTTTGACTAGAAGTACTAACTAATACTCTCTCCAGTCAATCTTCCAACACTGACTTTGCTAACATAACAAAGCACAAATAGTATGAACAATTTTCAGAAGCAGTATTCAAGTTTTGAAAGCAGTAAGTAAAGAGTATAGTTTAGAAAATCAAACACAGTAGATTTATAGAGGTTCATCCTTCTGCCTACTCCTCTTCCCAAGGTACCCTCCCTTGAGAATTTTTAATCCACTATAATTCATTTCAATGAATAGAATTCAACACTCCTTATAACTTAATGGTATCTCTCACTTGCTAAGTGTCATGACCCATCCCTCGGACCGTGACCAGCGCTAGGGAACGGGTAAGCTTAATGCCACCGGAACCCGTAACAAGCCTTAAAACCATAATCAATATTAAATGCACAATCATACAATAATTAAATTCATCACGTTTGTCATATTAAAACCTTTTAACATGCTCAACTTGAAATATAGTCCTTATTCTGGTAATGCGATCTAGAATTTAATACATGATATATGATTAATACTAAACCTATATAATAAAGATAACGGTGCTGCTCGGAGGAAGGTCTTAGGCTGCAACTTACTTCTAGTCTTCTGAAAAGTTTAGGGAGTTAGACCTCCCTCGGAGAACCAATTATATGCAATACATGATTAATTTAGCACTTGTTCGGTCACAAAATACTATACATATCTATATATACTATATATAAATTCACACCCCTGAATTCTGTAGAATAAATAATAAATTAATATGTCAAAATATCAATACGTGGTTTCCATACATTATGGTCCCTAAACTTTAATACCCAATATGTCATAATCTATATAGCCATCAGGCTCTCTTAAATCCAATGACTGGGGGACCGAGAATAACTCAACCGAACCCGGACCCAGTCGGCTAGAGGACCGAGAATAACTCAACCGAACCCATACCCAGCTTCACTTAATTCCAATTCCATAATATCATATAGCTCGAGAATAACTCAACCAAGCTTATCCATGATCCACATCATCATTATCATACTTATATTCCATAAACCCGATAATACCTGTGCACACAAGGTCCTGATGCCGCTTACCAGGAAGCATGTCCATAACACGTATTTAAACCACAATTGGAAATATATATAAATATAATTATAAACATAGGTAATACTCTCCTTAAAATAATTATAATAATTACGTAGTAGAAATACATTTTGAAAATATGTCATGAATTCAAATGCTAAATTAAAAATGCAATTCATATAATTAACTCACATATTTCTATCTAATTTAATCTACTTACTTGGCTTGGATTTGATAATTATTTATTATCAAGCATCCTACGTATCCTAAATTCCAATTTCGAAATCAAAGCCACGTAGTTCTTCTAATTTTAAATTAACTTAGTTATCATTCCAATATAAGTTATTCCATACAATGCATCTCCCCTTCACTATTCGTATACAGAGTTACTTTTCATATGAGTTATTATTCACAAGTACGGTATATCACTATTCACCAAATTATCAAAAATCACCTTAAATATCATATATTCCTCCAAATGCATTTCTAGTAATTTTCATATTTTCTTCACATATAAATCTCACTTAATCTAATTTTCCAACAAATAATATAATTAATTTAACTTCAAATACTTCGATAATTCATATAAAATAATCTACTCAAAATATTCAAAAACTCCAAGAATTAATGTTGCTCCAAATAATTCATAGATCAATATAAAAATATTAAACTAATAGAGACTCACTGGAAAATATTATGATCACTGGAATAGCACCCATAATTCGAACGGAAAACACCACTAAATTCACAGTACTGCTAGGTGTAAGCGCCGCAATTTTACTAAAAAAAAGAGAGAGTTTTCACATGACTATAATTTAAAGTCGTGCAAATAAAAAAACATTACAGTCGTACGACTGTAACGTCAGCCTACACCTAGGAGGCAGAAATTAGGGGCTGCAAATGGGGAGCAATTAGTGCCCGCCCCTTTGCAGCAAGAAAGAACGGCAGATGGGATAAAAAGAAGAAAAGAAAGAGACTTGTGATGGCTGGTTATAAAGAGAGGTTTTAGAGTGAGATTTTGAGAGAAAAAGGAAAGGAAAGGAAACACAACAAAAAAAAAATCACTCTTCTTCTCTTTTTCTTGTTAAAATCTTAAAGCTAGGATTAAAAACGTGTTAGAAATCAATAGATTAATAATCTAATCTCATAAACAAATCAAAATCTCAAACTAAAATCATCAAAAACCAAAGCATTATGGAGATTTTTGGACTTAAGTTCTCAACCCCAACTCAAAGAGGAAAGTGCAAATTTGTGTGGATTGGAGTGAAGCCAGGGGTCAATTCGACGTTGGATAAGCGCCCAAAAAGTAGACGCTCCTTTTCCCTTCTCTTTTTCGTGCTTTCTGTGTGATTGGTGTGATTTTTGTGCTTTTTTATTCAAGTTTTCGTATCTCTGTTTCTGGAAATCAAGAACAGTCGTGCGACTGTTCTTGAGTTTGTTGAACAGTCATACGACTGTATTTACAGTCGTACGAGTGTTCTTGATTCCCAGATAGTTTTCTTCCAGTTTATTTCAAATAAAATTTTGGCGAAATCCTGAGTTTGGACTGCTTACAGTCGCACGACTGTAACATTATTTCCAGAATCAGAATTTCCAGAATAAATCCCAAAAAATTTTCAAAATCCATAAAAATTCAGAAAAATCAGAAAATCATCAAAAATGAATTTTGTTGTGTGCATCCACGACCATAGATTTAATTTTCAGTAAAATTGCATTTAGAACAATGCCACGACGAAGACCCAATTCTCCCGAAAATCGACCCATCTCATATGTAAAAAATGCATGTAACCGGCAAAAATGTTTTCCAAAATGATTTTCTCACAAAACTAAAAATACAGGGATGTTTCAAAATGTTTTCCAGGTCTAACCGGGCCGGTTGGCCGAGCCAACCCGGTTATCCCCTAAATGCATGCCCCCAATTCTTAATCTCCCATTCTGTCATGATTGAGTCCAACTTATGGCGTACCATATTTTGTGCTAACCTTTGTTTTGCAGCTTTTATTTTTATTTTTATTTTATATGTATTTAATAGAGTTAATCATGTATTTTAGGCAATTGTAATATTTTTAGATAAATCATGTATTCTAGGCGTTTGTAAAAGTAAGGCGAGAGTTTTTATTTTCTATTCGATTGGGTTGTAAACTACTTAAATATTCATTACTTTACTTTTATTTTTGTAATACCTGTATGCGCGCTGTATGTCTATTTATTTCAATAAAATTGACTTTTAGAATTATGAAATACCGTCTATGAACATTGACCAATTTTATTTTAATTAGACACGAAATAAGGGACTTGTCCGGACCCAAATCTATGGATAGTGTAGCGGCCGTTCGTCCTGTTCAGCTGCATTATAAATTTCCCGGTTGAGCTGAGGCGGGTGGCGACTCCTATAATATTTATCGAGACTTTGGTCTCGGTTCCTTTATGAAATAATTCCATGTTTTTTCAAAACCGAATTTCCATTATAAAAACCCCACGCGAGGGAGGGATCCGCCCGAAATTGAGGCGCCCCTTCCGAAAGGGAGTCTCGTGTTCCATCGAAAACGTCGTCCACTCACAGTGGCGACTCCACTGAGGACTTCTTAAAACAAAAGTTTTCTTAAAAACTTAAAAGAATTTGACAAGTCCTGAAAAGTATCTAATTAAAATAAGGTGGATGATTCTTGATTGGTATCTCATTTTGCATTTTTAGTTAGACATTCATGCATTAGATTAATTATCCCATTTTAGCCCGGTGAATTGTTGAAGTGTCACCTTTGTTCCTCATGGTCTTAGGGGCACGGATACGAAACACCACCCATAGCCTCGTATGAACCCCTTCGTTCGGACCCTTGAGTGGGGAGAAGTGAGGAGTATATTTTGCTATGGAAGCCTTGATTTTAACCCGACTAGGACCGAACTCATATAGACAACCCCAGTTGGATTCCGGTAGGATACCAAAATAATTGTGAATAAAAATAAAATCGCGCCTTCATCATCCCCGTTTGATGATCGAAGAGAACCCCACCTAGGACTCGGTTAGAATTTTTAAGACCGACCACGATTGGAGAAATAAGGTTGGAGGAATGCGCTTTGTGTGCTATGTGTTTCTCGTCATCTCGTGACGCATCGTCATTGCTACCTACACGTGCATAACATACCATAATTCATATTTATCATACATATGACATTTTCCATACATCGAACATTTGTGTGATACTAACCCACATTTTTATACAGCCGTTTGCATTTTATTTTCATGTGAAAACATTAATTCATCCGTTTGCCATTCATATTAACCGTTTCTTTTTCAGCCATGACATTAATTTGCGTGATTAACATTTTATTTTCACAAAGCATACATAACATCATTGTGTATTTCATGCATTCTAACCCACGTTTTTGTGCAGCCATTTGCATTTCGTGTGTCATAAACATTCATTACATGTCATTTAAAATAAATTGAGGACATTTTAAGGATGCCTATCATGACCATTTCATTTCATAACATATCGGGTATTCCGAAATTACCTGTGTTTTGCCGATGCACCGAATTGCATTTGGTCATTCCACCAAAATCATTTCATAGAGACCCCAATGGTCTTAGGCCCATTTTGGTGTGACATTCTACACAATGCATTTCATGACATCATGTTCATTTATCATAAACATTATATAATACCGTGGTCCACATCGGATCATTTCATGACATTAATTTAACATTTAAGGTGCTCCCCGAGTGCCTAATTAGTGTGCATATAGGTTCATAACATTACCAAATCATAAAAGGCATTCCCCGATCGCCAAACCCCTGTTCGTGTCCATGTTACACGTGACTCTATCATAACGCCATTTCATATCATTTGCTCAAAAGCATCAGAAATCTGTCTATGGGCCCGGCCCATGCGACCATTTCATGTCATCTCATAGACCTTCAAAGTGTCAAAACTTTGTCCGTGTGTCGGTACACACGTGACCGGTTCACAAAATTCATCAGGTGCTCCAAAGGTACCGAACCTCTGTCTGTGTGGCGGCCCACGCGTGACATTTTGCATAAGCATTGGGTGTTTTTGGAATGTCCCAAAAAAAAGAAGACCATTCTTATAAGCATTTCATTCATAATCTCACCCCATCCATTCATAAGCATTTTTAATGCCTTACTCTTCATGCCACATCATGCCATTCATTCACGACCCTAATACTTCCTATATGAGCCTGAGCAGAATACACTGGAGCGACCTTGGACCAGATCCCAGGCTTCAAGGGTAGTTAGGAGACAGAGGATAGTTGAGAGTGACAGTGATTCTGAGTCTGGGGAAGTGGTGAACATGGCAAACCCGACACGAAGCATGGCTGATGTTCTGAAGGATTTCTTTAGATCGCAAGACTTCCGCGACATGTTGAAGGAAGAAATGAGGGCGGTTGTAAGGGAAGCTGGTGAGACCGGTGGCAGTGGAGCTGGGAAAGAGAAAGAGGCTGAGTCATCCCAACAGGATAGTGACGCTTCGGCTAGCCTTGAGAAGCTGCAAGAAACAGAGGTAGCTATGGAGCAGAGAATGGAGGCGAAATGTTCCGAGCTGGATGAAGTAGTGGCCCAGTTGAAGAAGGGGGTCGGTGTTAGTGCAGAATCAAGGAAAGGGGTGAACGTTGATGCCATGATCAGTAAGGGCATCAAGACATTTCCCATCGGCTTCCAAGTGCCGAAAGTCCCCACTTACAAAGGAATGGGCTCGCCGAAGGCCCATGTGAATCTGTATGCTCGAGTTATGCTAACGGCGGGTGCCATAAAGCAGCAGTTGATTAATCTATTCCCTACCACACTGGAGGGAGGAGCGCTAGGATGGTACAACTCACTGTCGAAGGAGGAAAAATTTGATTGGGAGATTTTGTCAGCGGCTTTCATCAAGTACTACAGCTTTAACACTAAAATCCAGGTGAAGCTGTACGATTTGGAGAGGATAAAGCAGAAGTTCAATGAGCCCTTCGACGAGTACTACCAGCGCTGGATGAACAAAATGATTCTCCTGAAGAATCACCCGGATGAAGACAAGCTTATACAGAAGCTGATCGACGGTAGCAAGGATGTCTTTAAGAACAACATGAAATTCCATCCCTTCAAAGAGCTCAGCGAGGTTTATAGTATGTCGATGAAAGAATGGGATGAAGAAGAGAAAGCAGCCAGACACAAGGGTGGTAGGAGCTCAGGATAAGGTTCTGGTTATAGATCAACTATAGCAGCTGGGTCTGGCAGTGGTTCTGGTTCAAGTTCCGGCGGAAAAGGGGGGCATACCTCAGAAGTAAAGCAGGTGGAAGTTGCTACTGTGACTCAACAATAGGGCAATCAGAGTAGGAATCCGGGAGTACAAGGCATATCGCCTTGGACTCTTCCTATGGTGAAGATATTTGCCAAGTGTAGAAATGGTGGATTGGTACAATCCTTAAGACCCTTCGAAAAGCCTTCTGAAGCAGATAAGGATAATTTCTGCACTTATCATGTGGTTGCCTGTCATAAGACTAATAATTGCTACAAGCTAAGGGATGCCATCCAAAAACTGATCGATGAAGGGAAGCTGCAGGAGCCAGCCAAGCTTAGCACCAAAACCAACCCGCTGCCAGCATTTGAAAAGCGGGACAATATGGTTCATTCTAGGCTACCCGCTAATTTTATCTGTGCCCAAGTTCTCCAAGCAAACCCTACCATTCAGGATATGGCAGTAGGGGAAGCCGGAGTGGAACCAGAATGTGAAGAAAAAGAAGAGTGAAAGGAGATCAAGCCAATAAGCTTAAATGATCTTGATTCTGAGGACGAGTATGAGGAGTTTAATGGAGAAGAGACAGTTAAGCTCCCAGACATTAAAAAGCTGAAGGTTCAGGAAGTGCAGCATATGACCCGCAGTGGTAGGGTGTATCAGCCGGCAGGTCAGATGAAAGACAAAGCCCCGATGATTGGGTCGGATAGTACATCGGCGTCGGAGGGAGTCGAGAAAGAGGACCCGGTTATCTCCCAACTAAAGAAGACCCCCGTACAAGCTAGCTTATCGCATTTGCTTCTGACTTCCAAGGAGCATAGGGCTGCTTTAGTGAAGATACTATCAGAGATTGAAGTCTCCCTTATAGCTTCGCCAGAGGCTATGTGCTGTTTATTAGATAAAGTGCATGCTGGAACTCCTGATATCGTTTTCTCTGAGAAAGATCTACCTGCTGAAGGGAAGGCCCATAACAAGGCTCTTTACATTAGAGCTTATGTCATGGATAAAACAATGCCTTGTGTTATGGTGGATGATGGCTCGGCACTAAACATTTGTCCACTAAAGATGTTGCCATTTCTTGGGCTGAATGAAGATGTGTTGAAAAAGTCCTCAACGGCAGTGATTAGAACCTTTGAAGTGGAAGTGGAAGTTGGACCGGTCAAGTCCATGGTTGTTTTTACAGTGATAGATATCCCAATCACCTTTTCCTTGTTGCTTGGGAGGCAATGGTTCCATCCTTTAGGGGGCGTCCCTTCCACTTTGTATCAGAAGATCAACTTCTCTATGAATGGCAAGATTGTGACTGTTGAGGCGGATGCCCAATCAATGGTAGCTGCTCTGAACGAAGGAGTGGTTCCCTTTGGCGGATTTCAAGTTGTTGTCATTAAGGAGGAAGAAACCACGGATGCTCCTATGGTTCTTTATGAGAATTACATGCCGGAGTGGCTATCCCGGTATCTGTATAAGTGGAACTTTGTCCCAAGAATGGACTCGGAATCAATCTACAAGGGGTTTCAGAATTTAAGATCAACTTGGGGAAGTCAAAGCAGTGTGGCCTTGGCTATGTTGAAGGGGCATCTGAGTAAAAGAATCTGAGGAAGGGCAAGAATGGAAAGATTATGATGAAGCCATTTCTAAAGGCAGGAGAAGGCCTTTACAAGGGCCAAGCTGAACCCGTGAGGGTTGGAAATGTCGAGTATCCTGGCTTCAAGATCTTTGCTGACGTCGTGGATTTTGAGAAAAGTCAAGAAGGACCAATGGCCCCTGCGGCGGTGGAAGAAGCAGCTGCTGAATCTGAGATTTTGCAAGGAGAGCCATCTGAGGTGATAGCAAAAGCCATAGAGGTGGCCAAGGAAGAAGATGAAAAGAAGACCTGTGCTGAAGCTACAGAGGTGATTTCAGGCGCTTTGACTGCTGCTTTAAGTAAGGCGTTTGGAAAATCCAAGGAAGGGTTTGATGAAGAACTGATGGCTAAAGTGAACTTAGATTCTGTGATCGTTGAGATAGCCAAAAGTCATGGAAAAGGCTAAGATGCAGGTGACCAAAAAAGAAGCAGAAAAAGCTGCAGTCCCGGATGATGCTTTGAAAATGAAGATGGAAGCTGATGAGGAACAAGGCCCTCCGCCTATGGAGGATGAAAATGATTTTGTTGTATCTATTTCTTCCATTTTCAATGTAGCTGATGTACTCTATGATAAGTTCAATCCAATAAAATCCCAGTTTGCTTACTTGTGTGATGTTTATCCTGATAATTCTGTGCATGCATTTAAATCACCATCAAGCATATGTAGCATACATGACACCGCATTGCATGAAATCAACATAAGTACAGATGAAAACCCTAAAATGGTATTCATTTCACACGAGCTAAAATTCGAGGAAGAGAAAGAATTTATAAGAATACTCTAAAAACATGTTAAAGCTTTCGCTTGGTCATATGAAGACCTACCGGGTGTGGACACAGAGATAGCAGTGCACAAAATCCCAACAGACCCAAAGTTCAGGCCGGTAAAGCAGAAGTTGAGAAGACTGAGGACAGAATGGGCTACACTGGTAAAAGAAGAAGTGGCTAAGCAGATAGACGCCAAGTTTCTCGAAGTGGTGGAGTACACAGAATGGCTAGCCAACATTGTCCCTGTGCCTAAAAAGGATGGAAGGGTCAGAGTATACGTTGACTACAGGGACCTGAATAAAGCATGCCCAAAAGATAACTTTCCACTACCCCATATTGACGTCCTAGTTGATAGTGCAGCAAAAGCGGTAATGTGCTCCTTCATGGATGGCTTTTCAGGGTACAACCAGATCCTGATGGATGTGATCGACAAAGTGAAGACACCATTCATCACAGAGTGGGGTACTTTCTGCTACAGAGTGATGCCTTTCGGATTAAAGAATGCTGGTGCCACTTATCATAGGGCTGTCACAACTCTGTTGCACGATATGATTCATAAAGAAGTCGAAGTGTATATCGATGATATGCTTGTTAAATCAACAACCCGGGAGGAACATCCCGTTATCCTGGATAGATTTCTAATACGCATTGGAGAATGCAACTTGCGACTTAACCCCAAGTAGTGCATAGTTAGAGTCACATCAGGAAAGTTGTTGGGTCATGTGGTCAGCCAGAGGGGGACAGAAATGGATCCAAATAAAATCAAAGCCATCCAAAATATGCCAGCCCCAAAGACAGAAAAGGAAGTCAGATCATTCCTGGGTTCATTACAGTATGTCAGCCGCTTCATAGCACGGTTGACTTCCACTTGTGAACCGATCTTCAAGCTGCTAAAGAAAGATCAGCCGATTGTGTAGGATGACAGGTGTCAACTGGCATTTGAGAAGATCAAGGCTTATCTGGTAAAGCCATCAGTCTTGAGTCCACCAATTCCAGGAAAGCCTCTAATTTTGTACTTGGCAGTTGAAGAATCCTCTATAGGGGCAATGCTGGCACAAGAACAAGACGGTAGGAAGGAATACCCTATCTACTACCTTAGCAAGAAATTACTGGAGTATGAAACCAAGTACACACTGGTGGAGAAGACATGTGTGGCAATGATCTTGCTGACCAAGAAGCTGCGCCATTATTTCCAGTCCTACAAATTACAAGCTGTGGCTAAGGTGGATCCAATGAAGTATCTCTATAAAGCACCAGTATTGGTTGGGAAGCTATCCAGGTGGCTGTTACTCTTATCTGAGTTCGACATCGAGTACATCACAAAGAAAACCATCAAAGGGTGAGCCGTGGCAGAGTTTCTGGCAAATCAACCTCTAGAATCAGATTATATGGAGAATTTGGAATTCCCTGATGAACAACTAGCCATGGTGGAAGTGAAAAGATGGGTTATGTGCTTCGATGGGGTAGTGAACAGAAAAGGTGTTGGAATCAGGGTACTCATAGCATGGTGAAATCATTCCCTTATCTAAGAAATTAACTTTTCCTATAACCAATAACGGGGCAGAATATGAAGCGTGCCTATTTGGGATGGAAGTGCTGTTAACACTAGGGGCAAATGATGCCTTAATTGTCGGTGATTCACTTCTAGTGATCAGGCAAGCTTAGGGTGAGTGGGAGTTGAAAGAAGAAGCCTTACAGCCTTACTTGGAGCTGCTACAGTTCAAAAAAGGTTTATTCGGCCAGTGTGAATTCATACATGTCCCCAGGGATGAGAACAAGATGGCCGATGCATTAGCGACTTCGTCTTCCATGTGGGAAAATCCAGAGGAAACACAAGTACAACAACTGGTTATAGCCACTTCTAGACATCCTTGCTTTGAGGTGCATGAGGTAATGGAGCTGATAGTTGAAGAGAAGCCATGGTTCTTTGACATCTACTGGTACGTTAAAGAAGGAAAATACCCAGAGGGAGCTAGTACTGCTGATAAACTATCATTAAGAAGGCTGGCTAGTCAGTTCATAATCTTTGAGGACAAGTTATACAAAAGAACAGCACATGGAGTACTTTTAAGGTACCTGACAGAGCAAGAATCAGAAGAAGTGATGCAACAGGTACATGCGGGATCCTGTGGGCCACACATGAATGGGCTTGCCATGGCCAGGAAGATCATGAGACAAGGATACTTCTGGATGACTATGCAGATAGATTGTATAAGGAAAGTGAAGAGATGTCATGAATGTCAGATCTATGTAGATATCAGTCATCTTCCTCCACTTGAATTACAGAATTTGGCATCTCCTTGGCCGTTTTCAGCATGGGGGATAGATATGATTGGTGAAATTCACCCAGTTGCGTCTAATGGGCACAGATTCATAGTCATGGCAGTTGATTATTTTTCCAAATGGGTAGAGGCAGAATCCTTCACTAATGTGACAGCCAAGCAAATGGTCAAGTTCATCCAGAAGAACATATTTACCCAGTATGGAATTCCCCATCACATAGTGCCTGACAATGGAGTACAATTCCAAGGGGCAACAGCTGAGCTACTTGCAAAGCATGGCATTGAGCATCATAAGTCTTCTCCGCATAGACCCCAGGCCAATGGAGCAGTGGAAGCAGCTAATAAGGCAATAAAGAAGATCTTATCAAAGATGGTAACCACCTACAGAGATTGGGCCGATAAACTGCCTTATGCTCTTTAGGGTTATAGAACCAGCATCAGAACGCCAACAGGAGAAACTCCTTATGCCTTGGTATATGGTATGGAGGTAGTGTTGCCAGTGGAAATAGAACTCAAGTCACTCAGAGTTGCCCTGGAAGCTCAATTACCAGAGACTGAATGGGTTCAAGCTAGACACGAGCAGTTGGCTGCACTGGATGAAAGGTGACTGAAAGCATTAGATCATCTACAGATGTACCAGCGCAGAATGGCTAGGGCTTATAACTGTAATGTAAAGTACTCCAAATGACAATTGATAACAGGGGACTTGGTTCTAAAACAGTTAAGGCCCTCAAATGTTGATGTCAGAGGCAAGTTCAGACCCAACTGGGAGGGGCCTTATATTGTGAAAAAGGTGCTATCTAAAGGTGGTGTCAGCATCATGGACATAGATGGAAATGAGTTCACAAACCCTGTCAACCAAGACCGGCTGAAGCTTTATCATGTATAAAAAAAAAGCAGCCTGCTAGGTTGAAAACTCGAAAAGAGCAGTCTAGGCAAAAATTAAGACACGAGGGAAAATGATCAGTCAGAAAATCTGAAAAGGACGACTGGTGACGGATTTTGGCTCAGTGTGGAATGTGTACCATTTAGGAGTCAATCATTTCAAATGTACTCATTTTGATTTTCATCAATAAAGTGAAATGTTTGTTTAAATATATTTGCATGGGTATGACAAATGCATAAGCAAAATTGTCTTGCATAAACATACACTTAAAGAAAGCACTTTGCATTTAACTGATCAATATCATCGCATTGTTTAACAAGTGAAAATGCACTAAATACATGTGGTTTGAAATCTTTTATCATCCTCTAAAATCCAGTTCATCTTCCTATAAGAGCAATAAGGGGTCACGGTATCATTTTCATCATTCTTTCAAAAAAAAAAAAAAGAAAGCTCGCTAAGGTGAAAACCAAAAAGGCATCTCAGGCAAAAATTAGAGCAGCTTGCTGAGGTAAAAACTAAAAAGGTGCCTCAGGCAAAAGTTAGAGTGGCTCGCTAGGCTGAAAACCCACATTGGGCAACCCAGGCAAAAATTAGAGCACTCACAAATTCATAATTTCCCCAGGGGCAGGAAAAGCAGAATTTACCTAGCAATTTCCTGCAGGAGTCTTTACATTACTCTCCAGCAGAGTTTTCCACACTATTCCCTAATAGAACCTCCATAAAGAACACTATAATCATTTCCCCAGCAGTATCATACATCCCCAGCTGCCACCTCACTTCTTCGACAATCATTGAACAATGCCCTCAAAGAAAGCAAAATCAACTAGGGGCACAGCATATCTTCCCCCAGCAAAAAGAGGAAACATCCAATAACAGAAAATGCATACATGTACATATACATCGTCATGCATACATACATTGCATACATCAATTATTCATCCCCAGCTAGTTTTCATTCTTGATCGAAGGGGCAAAAATTTTTGTTCAAAAGTCTCTCGATCAAGAAATGAAGACTTGCCATTTTAAGTGTAGGAATTCATCAACCAGTTCCCCAGCAGATCCGCCTCGAGTAATGTAAACTCGGTATCAGCTCAGATCGGCTCTATCATCCAATGCCTTAGCAGATCCGCCTTGAGTAATGTAAACTCGCTATCGGCCCAGATCGACTCTATCATCCAGTTCCTCAGTAGATCCGCCTCGAGTAATATGAACTCGGTATCAGCCCAGATCAGCTCTATCATCCAGTTCCTCAGCAGATCCGCCTTGAGTAGTATAAACTTGGTATCGGTCCATATCGGCTTCGTCTCAAGTTCCATGGAAGATCCACCTCGGGTAATGTAAATCCGGTACCGGCCCAGATCTATTCCATTTCAAACCCCCAGCAAAGTTTGCCTCGGGTAACTTAGACCCGGTATCGGCTAAACTGTAACCTTCCTTTGCCTCAGGTAACATAAACCCGGTATCGGTCAATCCATCAATCCATCTTCCTTCGCCTCGAGTAACCTAGACCCGGTATCGGCTTATTTCTTCCCCAGCATCACCTCGGGTAACCTAGACCCGGTATCGGCTTATTTCGACAGTGGGTTCTTTTCTGTGTCTGCGGCGCTTTGAATCGTGTTCCCAAATTCACATCAACTATCCCAGACTGAGTTCGGGTGGTGAATTCGATCACGCGAGGGGCAGTTATAAGCACCGGAATTTTACTAAAAAAAAGAGAGAGAGAGTTTTCACACGACTGTAATTTAAAGTCGTGCAAATGTGTTACAGTCGTGAGACTGTAATAAAAAAAATATTACAGTCGTACGACTGTAACGTCAGCCCAAGTATGACAGCCTACACCTAGGATGCAGAAATTGGGGGCTGAAAAGGGGGAGTAATTAATGCCCGCCCCTTTGCAGTAAGAAAGAACGGCAGATGGGATAAAAAGAAGAAAAGAAAGAGACTTGTGATGGCTGGTGATAAAGAGAGGTTTTAGAGAGAGATTTTGAGAGAAAAAGGAAAGGAAAGGAAACACAAAAAAAAAAAAAAAAAAATCACTCTTCTTCTCTTTTTCTTGTTAAAATCTTAAATCTAGGATTAAAAACTTGTTAGAAATCAATAGATTAATAATCTGATCTCATAAACAAATCAAAATCTCGAACTAAAATCATCAGAAACCAAAGCATTGTGGATATTTTTAGACTTAAGTTCTCAACCCCAACTCAAAGAGGAAAGTCCAAATTTGTGTGGATTGGAGCGACGCCAGGGGTCAATTCGACGTTGGATAAGCGCCTAAAAGGTAGACACTCCTTTTCCCTTCTCTTTTTCGTGCTTTCTGGGTGATTGGTGTATTTTTGTGCTTTTTTATTCAAGTTTTCGTATCTCTGTTTCTGGAAATCAAGAACAGTCGTGCGACTGTTCTTGAGTTTGTTGAACAGTTGTATGACTGTATTTACAGTCGTACGAGTGTTCTTGATTTCCAGATAGTTTTCTTCCAGTTTATTTCAAATAAAATTTTGGCAAAATCCTGAGTTTGGACTGCTTACAGTCGCACGACTGTAATTTACAGTCGTACGCCTGACTGTAACATTATTTCCAGAATCAGAATTTCCAGAATAAATCCCAAAAAATTTTCAAAATCCATAAAAATTCAAAAAAATCAAAAAATCATCAAAAATGAATTTTATTATGTGCATCTACGACCATAGATTTAATTTTCAGTAAAATTGCATTTAGAACAATGCTACGACGGAGACCCGATTCTCCCGAAAACCGACCCAACTCATATGTAAAAAATACATGTAACCGGCAAAAATGTTTTCCAAAACGATTTTCTCACAAAACTAAAAATACAGGGACGTTTCAAAATGTTTTCCAGGTCTAACCGGACCGGCTGGCCGAGCCAACCCGGTTATCCCCTAAATGCATGCCCCCAATTCTTAATCTCCCATTCTGTCATGATTGAGTCCAACTTATGGCGTGCCGTATTTTGTGCTAACCTTTGTTTTGCAGCTTTTATCTTTATTTTTATTTTATATGTATTTAATAGAGTTAATCGTGTATTTTAGGCGATTGTAATATTTTTAGATAAATCGTGTATTCTAAGCGTTTGTAAAAGTGAGGCGAGAGTTTTTATTTTCCATTCGATTGGGTTGTAAACCACTTAAATATTCATTACTTTGCTTTTATTTTTGTAATACATGTATGCGCACTGTATGTCTATTTATTTCAATAAAATTAACTTTTAGAATTATGAAATACCGTCTATGAACATTAACCAATTTTATTTTAATTAGACACAAAATAAGGGACTTGTCCGGACCCAAATCTCTGGATGGTGTAGCGGCCGTTCGTCCAGTTCAGCTGCATTATAAATTTCCCGGTTGAGCTGAGCCGGGTGGCGACTCCTATAATATTCATCGAGACTTTGGTCTCGGTTCTTTTATGAAATAATTCCATGTTTTTTGAAAACCGAATTTCCTTTATAAAAACCCTACGCGAGGGAGGGGTCCGTCCGAAATTGAGGCGTCCCTTCCGAAAGGGAGTCTCGCGTTCCGTCGAAAACGTCGTCTGCTCACACTAGGAGTCCAAAAATACCAATTGTCTTCTCATATGACTTCATATTAAGAATTAATTTACAAAAATACTCTAAAATTTGATTTCCAAATACATTATCATATTTACCTCAAAAAAAAATCTTAATCGTACATATTGAAATTCACTTAGTTTTTATCACATACCTGAAATTTCATCACAATCGGACCACAGAACATTCAACGATGAGTTTTATTATATATATATATATACACTTTTGCTCTAGACATTTCGTCTAGAGCCTTCGTTTTCCGCCCTCCCCCCTTCTTTTTCTTTTTATATAAAAAAAATCTTTCTTTTAAAATTACCATTTTACCATTAAAATAATATATTTTTAAAATTCTAAATTTCTCCACATAACTTTTAATTCTTTTCGATTATGCCTTACTGTACATATAATTTTCACCTCTAAACTTTCCATTTTTATATTTTCTCAATATTTCACCCCATAAATATATTCTCAGATATATATATATATATATATATATATATATATATATGTATCTTATCACTGAATTCTATTCTACAAAAATCCTTAAATTATAATCACTTATAAATATTAATACTTATTGAATTTTCGGGGTATTACACTAAGTACCCTCCTTATAAGTTTAGATACACACTAAGCTTCATTACTTTCCCTAAGTAGCTCACAACAAACTGAGTTTTGATTGAGAGATGTTTTTACACTTTGAAGAAAGATTATAGAAATGTTAAGCTCACTTTTCTCTTTAGATACTTTCTTTTTAATTACTTTACTATTTCTTCAATGAGCACCAAGCTTCAATTTATAGGTAAGATGAAGAATATGAATGTTGGAGATGGCATCTGGCCATTTAGAGATGAAATCTGGTTGTTAAAAATGAAATCTGGCCATTAGATTCATTCTTCAAAATTTCAATTTTAGGCATTGGCCGTTGAGACAATTTGGCTACTTATAGAAGTCCTTTGAATTGTTTTGTATTGATAACACATGCTATCAAGCAGGACGTTGGCCAGTTTTCATTTCTGGGAAAGAGCTTTTTTCATTGCTGAACGAGATATTAATAACATACCAAAAATGATAAAGACCTTTCCTTTTAGCGTTGACAGTTTCCTTGAGTAACACATGCATGTTTCTTTTTGTTTTCTCAAAACTTGGAGATTTGAAAGACTTTGGTACTGATTACCTTTTTTCCAAATAATGGTAAAAACTACTTTTTGCACTTTTTGAATTTAACAACTTTTATAGCACAAGTCATGATGTTAATAAATATTATTCTTTTTATGCATAACCACCATATAAATTATTTTTGATTTTTGATTTTCTTGTCTTAGATCATAATTTCCAATTCGTTTACTTTCTATTTTATTTTTCATATTATTTTGACATCTTCAAAATCATTATTCTTAAGGGTTCAACAATTTATTCTTATGTGTCTGTAAAAATTATGTCATGCATCAGTTAATGATACTATAGCTCACGTGAGACAAACATGTTAATTTTGAAACTAATACCATTAAAACAAAAAGATTATATACTCAATGTGTTCAAAAAATTGATGAGAAGACTAACTGCAAAATTCATAAAAAAATTTAGGATGCTTAAGATATGTTTTGTTTTTATTTATTTGTTTTGTTTAGATTGTTATAAAATTAAGAACATACAAGTTAATATTTTTCATATTATTGACATTATGTATAGTTGTTCTAATAAATTCCTCTGGATTTTTTGAATTTTCTACAACATAAAACTTGATGTATAATAATATTTTATTTGGGAGGATTTTTAAAATAAAGTTTTATGGCAAAACACGTCTTGAACCCCTTGATTTTTTACTAAAACTACAATTGGCCTCCTGAACAATTTTTTGAACACATTGAATACCTGATCTTTTCATTTCAATATTATTAGCTTCAATCCCGACCTATGTTTTGTGTATGTGTAATACGCTTCATCCAATGACAGAACTGTGAAACAAAAATTTCCAAATAATTTGAAAATTACATGGTTTTATCACTTGAAACTATAAAATAGACACTTTCAACAGATCTGTTTTCTTCATGGTTTTTAGACCTGGACTGGTCATCGAACTAGTAAATGGATAAATTTATGGATTTTGGATTAAACCGCAATAAATAGGAATCGAACTGGATTTAAGAAATATATGAAAATAATAATTTATTTATGTTATTTATATTTATAACATATGAAAATTTCAACATTTTTATTATAATTCCTTAAACTTAAGGATTTTAAACACAATATAATAATTTAATTATAATTATAATTAAATGTCAATTTAATTTAAAATAATTTAATAAAATTATATATATTTTAATTAAAAAAATCTAAAAATAATAACCTAAATTATTAATTAAAAAAATTTCTTTTGAAGAAAGCCTGGTTGAATTGAAAAATCGGTATGGTTTACAGTTTTCTATTTCGATCGGCTGGTCCAACCTGTCATTGACCGAATTTTGACCAGAATACAAACCAGCTAAAAACCAATCAGAATGATCTCCGGTTCCAGTTGAACCCGGTCTGACTGGCCTCTCTGATTTGTTGGTGTGCCCTAATCCAAAGGCATTGGTTCTTAATTGTATTATACATTGTATGTGAATATTTTGTATCATACATTGTGTTAAATAAAGGCATTTAATCTATTTATTTGTTTCCTGTGCAATTTAATAAATATGGTATCCATTGATTATAGCCATACTCATGTTAACTAATGTAGGTCATTAGCTATTGAGACCTTGAGTAGTGTTAAAGCTATAATCACAAAGTAGTCTTGGGTCTGTTCTAATCATGAGAATGAAGAAAGCTAAAGATCAGCATGTACTTGACTGGATGGTAGTGTCTCATTTACCGTTGGACATGGGATGTGATTAAAGCATATGGGTACATATTGGGTTACATGGTACTGGACCGATCCTCCTCGAGAACACCTTTTGGTCTGATCGTCATAAGTGTTTCTTAAGTAGTTCTTGATATTATTCTTAGACTTGATTTCACTATAACATGACATTGGATCTCATACACTTTGATATACGCCTAACAGGTCCGTAACAGAGTGCCAAGTATTGGTATGTTGGGTGGGCCGGTGAACATATTGATGTTGATAGTGAGTTGACAGAATTGCCACTCGGTGTCTCCTGAGATGATATAACTAGCCAATTGATGAGTGGGAGTGATAAGTGTATGGCTATACCCAAATAAGTTGGGATAATTATTCGCGATCATCAATCTACTCGGAATCAAGGAATGAATAAGCATAAAAGAGGTTGATAGGAACTATGCCTCTTACTTATATACAAATGTTAGTTGGCAAGGGATATATAAGAATACTACTGAGTTATATTTCATATGAGATTGCTAGTCTTCGTCTTAATTAAGGCCTGTAATGGTTTGCTAGAACCTACTTACAGTCTGTGGGCCCTGAATCCACTGCCAACATAAAGACTGACCCACAGGATCGTAAACATAGAACAACTGAACTTGTGACAAATCAGATATGTACACATTAGGTGTAATTAGAATGGAAACTCGGTTAATTGAATTAATGACAATAGGTTTTGTCAAAATTAATTCAATTAATATAAAAGAGAAATTGATTATATTTGATTAATTAATTACAGTATGTAAATAATTAATTAAATATATTTTCCTTGATGGAAAATAAAATATACGGGTTGTATTTATTTAAGGTCAGATTAAATTAAATTTGGATTAAATAAATTTAATCAATAAGATTTAATTAAGTCAATTAGAATTTTATTATATGGTTTAATTTAATTCCAATTACATAAATTAAATTAATTGATGGAATTAAAATTTAACCTAAAGTTAATTTAAAATCTAATTATACAAGGAGTATAAAAGGGAGTCTTAAGTCAATTTCTCCTAACTGTAGCCACCATATTGAAATTCGACCAACATAGAGAGAAAGGGAGCCGAATCCTTTGTGTGGATTTTCCAAGTTCCGTTCGTATCCGTTCGCTAGCACGAGTCCGGTTTGAGAGTTGTTTGTGTACCTGACTGTGTAGAGTTGCCGATCTTCGAATCTGTAATCTTCAGTAATCTCTAGAAAATGAATAAGGAGAGAAATTTAATTTCTTTCTATTTTATCTTTGATTCTATGGTTCTTGGGATCATGGAATTCGAGGAAAATTTTAATCGCTATTTTCCACTGTGCACCGGTTTTTCCCGTGAGAATTCCCTACAGTGGTATCAGAGCAGTCATGATCTTTGATAGAATTAGGATTTTAGAGTTCTTGTTTCAATTGGTTTTGAATTTTGGTTGAACCCAAAAATTATTGGATTGGGGTTTTTATTTAATTTTTTCCCAATTGGTTTTCAATCTAAAATAGGTTTTTTGGATTGATAATTATTGGTTGAATATTTTTTTCCTTTGCTTTGTTTTTCCTTAATTGCTGCTGAAAAAAAATAGATTGGCTTGGGCTGCGATTCCAAATCGCAACTGCTGCTACTTGCCATAGCAGTTGTTTCCGCCAGGCAGTAGCAGTAGCCCTTTGCCAACAGTTTGCTGCGTGGCAGTGCTGCTGTCCCCAGACAGCAATGCCGTCGCGCAAGGGTCTGGGTTCGTTTTTGGATTTTACAGGTATGGGCTTGTATCCGAGTTCTAAATGCATGGGTTTAAAATTTTTTTAAAAGTATGTGTGTTTAAATTTTTCGAATTGGATTTGTGTGGTTTATTGAATTGTCATTTCTTGGATGATTATTGAATTGTCATTTATTGGATTTTAATTTTATTTGGTATGAAATTAAAATTGGTTATTGAAATTGGTCCAATTGGCCCTTGGTACGGGTTGGGAATTGGACAGCTAATTCAGGTTTGTGACTTCCCAAATTCGAGTGGGAGCAAAATTTAATTTTGCATCATTGGGCTAGAAGCCTAATGGGCCTGTAAATGGGCTTAAGTCATAAATGCCAAAATCGGCAATTTGCATGATGTGATTATGTGCTATACTTTGTGTATGGTTTTGAGTGTTATTGGGCCTTAGATCGAGATGGGTTGTAAACTTTTATTTTGGAAAATATGGTCTGCGTTTCGTTTTGGTTTATTTTGATGTAATTTTATTTTATTTTTTTTATGTACATCAAATTTGTAATTGCATCAAGCCTTGGAGAAGAAGTCCAATGGAGCCAAGCCCAGAAGAAATTTTCAAGCCTAGCCCGATGGTCTCTAGTATAGGTTTACTAGATTTTTCACTAGGTTGGATTTAAGGGCCTATAGCATCTCATTTTAATTTATATTATGCTTTTTAATTGAATATGTATATATATGAGAGATAATATGCATGCAATCCATATTCCAAGCACACCCGCGATTATGTATACTAAGTCGTTAATCAATCAATCCTAAATAAAATATTGAGTTGCTTAAAAGTGCTTTCCACATTCAAACCATGTCGGTTCTTGAATAGTGCGATGTGGGTCGAGCTTCCGCCGGGTGCATTATGGTATTCGTCTATTGTATTGGGTTAAGGTACTGGGTACGCTTAACACTTGAATAGTGGTTTGACTCAATATGGGTAGTAGGATCAGCTTATGGCCTTAAGCACAGATGGGTAAGTGCCAATAAACCCATCAAACCAAGAGTCCCTAGGTTGGGATTAGAGGGAGTTCCTACCTAAATAGTTAAGGGTTAGTTGACAAGCCTCGCTTGGCTAATTCTTGATGAAATAAGGATCTTGGTCATTTTTAACTATACATCACCAACAAGATAATTAAAATTGGATTGTTAATTAATATGGTTAAATCACTAAAGACCTTTATCAGTACTATCTGTAATTCTTCTGTGTAGAAAACTTAATTAGCTGCAAACTCATTTTCACTGCATTTACTCCTAGATAAGGAGAAGCTGTCTCGGCCTAACTTCCTGGACTACACTTGGAACTTAAGAATAGTTCTGAGATAAGAATCTAAGAAGTATGTGCTAGATAAGGGCTTACCGACTACACCTCCAACGGGGTCGTGGTACTACTACTGCTCAGGTTGAGTAGTATGACCAGCACTGGAGGGATGACAGAGATGTCCCGTGCCTTATTTTAGCCACTATGGTGCCCGAGCTACTAAAGCAGTTCATGAACTAGCAGGCTTTCGAGATCATGGACAACTTGAAAAAGATGTACCAAGATCAGGCATGTCAAGAGAGGTTCTTGACGAGTAAGGCACTTAACACCTGTAAGATGGCTGCGGGGACATCTGTGAGCACCCACGTGCTCAAGATGAAGGGCTACATTTGTTGGGATTCTTCATTAAAAAATAACATGGCGCAGCAGAATTACACCATTTAAAATTTCCTAGAATCCACCTATCATGTCTGATTACCATTGATTAGAATCAAAACAAATTTGAATCAAAAGAGATTAAACTCATTGGATTTGTCTCTTCTAGAGACTACTGCAGAATAAATTCTTTAAGCGATCTTCAAAGTCTCATGCATGATCAACTGTCGAGCGAGAATTGGTGCTAGCCGAAGAAATGAAGAAATGGAAGATTTGAGCACAAAAATTCGGCTAAGAGGGCTGCTATGGGGGCCGAAATTTTCAGCTTTAATAATAAGGTTAGGCGGATTTTTTTTTCACCTTAAGTGTGCCTTATATAGTCCTTCTATAATTAGGATTTTAATTAGGTTAATTAAACCTAAGCCCACTAGGATTTGGATTAGATAAATAAACTTTATATTAAAAGTTTATACTATATAATTTAATTTCGTTTGGCTAAATTTAGTTACCCCTAAATAAAATTAAATCACACTTAAGTAAATACAATACATGTATTTAATGTTCCTTCTTAGGAAAATAATTTAATTAATTGTTTACTTTATGTAATTTAATTGATTGATTAATTAATTAATTACATTATGTAAACTTATTAATTAAATAAAATCAATCTGATATTAATTAATTACCTTGACAACAAATGTCAATTAATTAATTAATGCATTCCTTCCAATGTATTACATGTACAATATAAGTTCTTTAAGTTCCGACTCAGTTGATCTATGTGCATGATCATATGGATCTGTCTTTATATTGGCAGTGGGTCCAAGGCCCACAGACTATAAGTGAGTTCTAGCAAACTGTTACAGCTCCCAATTAAGATAGAATTACAGCAGTCTTTCGAAGACACTTGCCCGGTAGTAATCTTACAGTGTCCTTTGCCAAATGACATTGATATGAATAAACAAGAGGCATGGTGTCTATCATCCTCTTCTGCTGTTTATTATATTTCTTGATCTTGAGCTGACTGATTAATCAAATAAGCAACTGATTTATTTGGGTATGGATATACACTTATCAGTCCCACTCATCAAGTGGCCAATGATATCATCTCGGTGTTACCCGAGTGACAATTCCATTACTTCGTCATCAATATCAATATGTTCACCTATCCACCTAATCATACCCATATTTAGCATTTTTTTACAGACCCATTAGGCGCATGTCAACATGAACTGGATTCCATATCGATACTATGATGAAATCTAGTCTAAGGACAAAAGAGACCTACTTAAGAAAGACCTATGACGTGACAGCCATATGGCGTTCTTATGCGGATCGATCCAGTCCTATCTCAGCGGCAGGTACCTACATTCATGATTGACTATACAGGTACTATGGCTAGTTAAGAACTACCATACAGTCATCAAATATACAAGTCTGTAATTCTATTCGTTCCCACAATTAGAATAGACTTAGGATATATTTTATAATTATCAATCAATAGATACTCTATTCATGTTATAGCACAAGATATAAATGGACCAGTTAAATGCCTTTATTAATGTGACACAAATGATGTATTCATACAATAAATCTTAATGTACAATACAAAATACAAGAATCCAATGCTTTAAGAACTAGGGCACACCAACAACATCGACACATTGGCCTGTCTCGGCATGCCAGTCCCACTGGAGTTGGCGATTGACATCATCTTGGGATCCTTCCTTGAGTCTTATGATCATTTCATCATGAACTATCACATGTAGGGCATGGATAAGACTATGGCTGAGCTGCATGGTATGCTTAAGCTGGCTGAACAGTCTATCAAGAAGACTCCCGTCGTGCTACTGGTTAACAAGGGGAATGCTTCTCTTGCTAAGGCCAAAGCCAAGGCCAAGAAGGCCAAGGCAAAGAAGGCTAAGCCAGGGCCCAAGCCCAAGGCCAATTATGAGCGGACGACCTTTTTCACGAAAGAGAAAAATCGGGACGCGGCGAAGCGAACCAGGGAAAATGTTTTCGTTGTGTTTTGATTTTGGAAAACGGGTTTTGTTTATCTTGAATTAGGAAAACTGTTGATTTTATTTGGAAATTCTTTTGTAGAAAACATTTTTCCGTTTTAACTTAAAGACCTCGAAACTTAAATCTCAAGATCAATGACAGAGTCGCTACCCGGATCAGCTCATCCAGGAATTCAGGTACAGCTCCCTACCGAGGGTAGACTAATCCAGAGATTTAGGGTTCGGGCAAGTGACTTACTTAACCTTTAGCTTGCTTTCACTTTACAGTTTATATTACCATATTTAATTTGCTTTATTATCTTTCTCTAACCCCAATTTTTTTATTTTATTTAACCGATGCTAAAGCAGAATGCAGAAAATAAATTGCAGAAAAATAAAGTATACATAAAAAAAATACAAGAAAAGAATAGAGGCCGATTATACAACCCAATCGAATAAAAGATAAAAACCCTCGTCCTCACTTTACAATCGCCTAAGTACACGAGTATCTAAAAAATTACAACCGCCTAATTTACACGAGAATCCATTAAATACATTAAAAATAATAAAAATAAATGCTGCAAAATAAATTAGTTAGCACAATTTATATTGCACATACAGATAGGACTCAAATAGGACAGAATTGGGAATTTAGGAAGTGGGGGCATGCATTTAGGGGGTAACCGGGTCGATCCGACTGGTCGGACCGGTTAGACCTAGAAAACGGTTTTGAAACGCCCTGTAATTTTTGTGCTGGAAAATCAAATTTTGAAAAACATTTGGCTCGATTACATGCAAATTTCCATTTTTCTGGGTCTGTTATCTCGTAATCCAGGATTCCGTTCGTGCAGGTTCCTAAACACACAATCCATCTAGGGTCCAATATGCGATAAATACACCAAAAACATTTGTGAAAAATACTGTTTTGCTCGTTTTCAATATTTTCCGGGGACTTTATAGGGGGCGGGGGTCTGCTAATGCTGGACTATGGATCCGATTCGGATAAAACAACCCCAAAACTCAGGAAATAAAACCCCAGGAAAACTAAAAACACCGATATCCGTACGTATAGAAATCTAAAAATCAAAATATTATGACATACGGATAGATTTGGACCGAAAATGATTGCAACAGAATACATAAAATGGAAAATGGACTGTTTTCGGCCAATTGGGACGATTCGAAAATCTGTCCCTGAAGAACAGAGCCGGCCAGCTCTATTCATCATGAACACAGCCGTACAGCTCTATTCGGGCAATTCGATTTCGAAAGTTGCAAAAACGAAGAAAACGCACAGTATAGACAATGCAAACATGTTTAAGGCCTCTCAGAGTTTACCTTGATGTTGTTTTGATGCTCTGAATGTCAAGAAATGGATTGGAAGCTTTGGAATTTGTCTGGAAGTTCAACCAGCCGAAAACCGCAACAATCCAAAATAAGCTGAAACTAACCCGAAATGGTCTCCAATCAATGAGCAAAGGTTATATAACTTGCGTTTTATGTTTTAAGATTGATGTTATGCTTTACTCTTTGTGTTTGTTAATCCTCAAGTTCACGGTCACGTTTCTCTCTTTCTCTGCTTCTTTTTTTTTTCTTTTTCTCTCTGTATCTTTTTCTTTTCTTTAAGATTGAAAAGCCTCCCTTTTTTTCTGATTTGATTTTCTCTTTTATACTCTCCTCTCATATATCATCTCAAGCATTTATTGGCCGCCTGACCTTCTGATTTTGCCCATTTCTTACTTCTGGTGAGACAAGTTGCTCTGCTTTGTAGGGCAACTTGTCTTGCCTACTAGAGCCGTATGGCTCTAACAAGAGCTGGGGCAAAATTTCAAAAATCCGACGCGCACCTTAAACCCTAGAAATCACTCGAGAGACATTTTCGGGGATTTTGGATCGCGGATAGCTTGGTTTTCAGGATGTTTGAGGAACTCCAGGCAGCATTGCGTTGTTTTCAAGTCCGATTCATGTCCGTCCGCTTCATAGGTAACACAGGAACTCTCATCATAGAGGTCGGAAAAACCCGGCGCTTACAGCTGCCCCTCGCGTGATGAAATTCAATACCTAATACCAGGTCTAGGTTACCTGAGGGGAATTTGAGAACGCGAATGAAGTGCCATAAACGGAAGGAAAGAAAGACATACCTGAGCGGTAGAAGCTTTGTTGTTGCAGTGATGATTGAAGATAGGCTGATACAAGGTCTAGGTTACTCGAGGTAGAGTTGATGATGAAATAAGCTGATACCGGGTCTAGGTTACCCGAGGTAAGGAAGGTAGAAGGCGGGATAAGCCGATACCGGGTCTAGGTTACCTGAGGCAAGGAAGTTGGAGTGCGGGATTTGAATTAGCTTCAAAGATCTAGGATCTTGCTTGAATTGGTTTTCAAGAATCTGAAATCTGACTTGGATAGTTTTCAAGGATTAAGAATCAAGCTTGAAGAGGTTCAAGGATTCAAAATCACGCTTAAGGAAGTTTGTCAAGGATTATGAACCAGGCTTGAAGAAATTTCAAGGATCCAAAATCACGCTTGAGGAGGGTTTGTCAAGGATTATGAACCAGGCTTGAAGAAATTCAAGGATTCAAAATCAAGCTTGAGAGGTTTTTCAAGGATTAAGAATCTCGCTTGAAGAGGTTTAAGGATTCAAAATCACACTTGAGAAGGTTTGTCAAGGATTATGAACCAGGCTTGAAGAAATTTCAAGGATTCAAAATCAAGCTTGAGAAGGTTTGTCAAGGATTATGAACTAGGCTTGAAGAAATTCAAGGATTCAAAATCAAGCTTGAGAGGTTTTTCAAGGATTAAGAATCTCGCTTGAAGAGGTTCAAGGATTCAAAATCACGCTTGAGGAGGTTTGTCAAGGATTATGAACCAGGCTTGAAGAAATTTCAAGGATCCAAAATCACACTTAAGGAGGTTTGTCAAGGATTATGAACTAGGCTTGAAGGAGTTTCAAGGATCCAAAATCACCCTTGAGGAGGTTTTTCAAGGATTAAGAACCAGGCTTGAAGGAGTTTCAAGGATTCAAAATCTGGCTTAAGTGGTGGGATTTTAGGAGTTATAATTTTGGAATCAGGTTGAGAATAAGTATTTATTCCTTGATCGACAGTTTTGGAAACAAAAATTTTTGCCCCTTCAATCAAGAATAAATACGACTTGATTACTTTGCCCCTTCGGTACTTGAGATGTTGAGGTTTGAGTCCGCCAAACCCTGCCTTATCTCTTGAGGTCTAATGGGTGCTCCAGTATTGGACTATTTCTGCTTTGAGAGTGGTCTTGATCCGGGACGGTCCGATGATGGTGACGGGTACCTGTACCTAGATTGGTTGTGATGTATGTATGCATGTATGCATATATTTTGACTATATGTACGTGTATGTGTCAATATGTGTATGTGCAAATGACACTGGGAGCTGCATCTCTCGCTATTCGTCCAGACTTGAAATGATATGCTCTTGCTGGGGAGATTGGGTCACGCCTCTGGCTGGGGAAGGTACATCATGCCTATGGCTGATCTAGCTGGGGAGTATATTCTTCATGTGATGTGATTCTCGCACTCCTGCTGGGAATGCGCAGGGATATGCAATGGCTATTGGGGAAGTCCCATTGCTATTGGAGAGAAAGTGGTGGCGTTCTTTGTGATGGTTCCACTGGGGAATAGTGCAGGGGATCCCGCAGGAGAATAGTGGAAGAGTTTCTGCTGGGGAATGGTGAAAGGGATCTCCACTGGGGAGTGAGAAAAGAGATCCTCGCCGGGGAATGACGAAAGTGTCTCATCTTTCGGTCCTTAGAAGTGGTGAGTTCGGAAGTGCTCTAAGTTTTGCCTGAACTGCCCAATATGGGTCTTCAACTCAGCGAGCTGCTCTAACTTTTGCCTGAGGTGCCTTTCTGGTTTTCACCTCAGCGAGCCTTTTTGAAGGTGCTCTAATTTTTGCCTGAGGCGCCTTTTCGGTTTTCACCTCAGCGAGCTCTCTCTTTCTTTTTTTTTTTTGAATGCGACGTATGTAAGCAAAGGATGTGCACAACCATGTATGATGCATGATGTGAATTCAATTCCAAGTAGAATTGGGACATTTAAATGAACAGAGCAAGGCATTCATTCATTCATTCATTCATTGATAATGTTTTAGCATAATGCACATCATAAATGAAATGAAATTAAAAACGGAGTCAGTAATGGTATCCATCTTGACCGAATTCTCAACTGCCACCAACCGGTCCTTGCAGATTTTCCCTCTGGTGGTTCTCATCTCATCGTCCTAACTTTTGCATGGCTCATCTTTTTGACTTTCGATCCATGGGACTGTCCTAATTTTTGCATGGGCCGCCTTTTCAGTTTTTGATCCACCAGACTTCTTCTTCTTCTTCTTTTTTTATAACTCATCCTGGTTGATGGGGTCAACAGCTTGGTCTCTCTTCTCCCTGGTAGAATCGTTTCCACCTTGAAGGTCGATGACTACGGTGCTTCCCTGGTGAGTGCTTTGATGCCAATCCAACATCTTTGCAAGGTGAATAATGACATGCTAATCCACTTTGATAGAATTCCTTTGACAGATCTGCTGGCTGCTCCCGTCACCCCATCGGCCCGTGGATGATGTGGAGTTGATGATCAATGCCCTAGCCCTTTATTCTAGGACACATACGCCGTTACCCCTTGAAACCATAGTCTCCTCTTGGTCATGACGGAATACGGAATTCTGTCTCATGCAGGTGTATTCTTCTTCTTAAATTTGGGGCGTACGTTGTTTTTTTTAAGGGTCGTGACATCATGGTCGACTCCGTTCTCATCCATGGGTGGTTGACAATCATGGCTGTGAACTGATGTCTGTTTGTCGTGAATGGTCTTGTTTTTCTACTGACGTTAGTTTCTCCTGTCCTGGTTTCCCCTCTTTGTCTGATCTAGGTCCGGGGAGTTTCTGCTCAGCTGATTTTGCCCTTAGATCCTTTGGAGTCTGGCATTTGGTAACTCCTCTGTTGATCCCCAGTCATGCCGTGGTAGGATCGAGTGAAGTTGGTTATGCGCTTTTGGATACTTTGCAGTTTCTTCTTTCTTATCAGGTGTGAGGTCTTTCAAGACGGATACCATTTTTGGGTCATCATCTGTCTTTAAATTCATTTCATACAATGATGTGTCATGTATGCTAAAGACATTAAATGAATGTTTGTATGCATGCACAGTGTTCCATTCATAAAAATATCGCACAAGTAATTGAAATCAAATTACATTACATTAAACGCCTCGTGGGCCGAATTGTTCACAAAACAGAATAGAAAACAAAATAGATACATCAAAATAGTTGTTATCCTCCACATGCAGAGGGTCTTCTTTTGCTGCTGCGTCATCTCCTTAATAGCTTGAACATGCGGATCAGTTAAAGTTGGGAAAGGGGTTATTCTGAACGCTGGGCTTTAAAGGCGGTTCTACAATCTTTCCTTTAGCGATCAATTGTCGGACAACCTTCAGTAATTGCTTGCAGTCATTCATGTGGTGCCCCATTGTCACGTGATAGGAACAAAAATTTCCCTTGTTGGTCTCAGCCGGCTTTTCAAACGGCTTCAGAGAATTCAATAGATCACCGTTTCTTCATTTTGTGAAAATCTTGGCCAAAGAAAGAGTCCAAGGTGATAGGCCTTGAGTTTGAAAATTGCCATCTTGGCTGCCCCGCTGCTAGGACACAGTAGCAACTTCAGCTGGCTTGTCTTTTGAGAGTTTCTCGCTTTTATCTATAGGGCCAGAACCAGATCGGCTGCCTGATCTAGTTGCAGTAGTCGACCGATACCCGGCACCATACCCGGAGCCTCTGTTGCCCCTGTAGCTTGCTGCCTTTTCCTCTTCATCCCTCTCAATCTTCATGGCCATGCTATACACTTCATTGAGCTCACTAAAGGAGTGGAATTTCATGTTGTTTATGAAGATGTCCCGACTACCATCAATCAACTTCTGAATCAGCTCATCCTCATCTTGGCGATTCTTCAATAGAATCATTTTGTTCATCCACATCTGGTAATAGGCATCAAAGGATTCATTTTGCTGTTGTTTAACCCTTTCCAGGTCATACAGCTTCACTTGGATCTTGGTGTTGAAGCTGTAGTATTTGATGAAGGATGTTGACAAGGCCTCCACTCTGATTGCACATCTTTGGATAAAGAATTATACCAACTCAGTGCGCCTCCCTCGAGTGTGGTCGGGAAGAAATTAGTTAGCTGCTGCTTGGTTGTGCCTGTCGTTAGTCTGATTCTGACATAAAGGTTCACATGGGCCTCTGGTGAGCCAATCCCCTTGTAGGAAAGGACTTTAGGCACTTAAAACCCAATGGGGAAGGTCTCAATGCCCTTGTCAATCATTGCATCGATATTCACTCCCTTCTTGGAGCTCAAACTGATGTTGGCCTCTTTCTTCAGCTTAGTGACCACTTCATCCAACTCAGAGTATTTCACCTTCATCTTCTTTTCCATAGCTGCCTTCATCTCCTGCAGCTTCTCTACGCTGGCTGAGATATCAGCCCCAAATTGAGAAGACTCATCTACCTTTTCTTTTCCAGGCCTACTGGTTCTGATATCCCCGGCTTCCCTTACAACAGCCCGTATCTCTTCTTTCAGCATGTCACGGAAATCTTGGGATCTCAGGAAGTCCTTTAGTGCATCAGCAAGACTTGGTGTTAGGTTAGCCATTTCTACTTCCTCCCCGGAATCAGAATCACTATCAGTTTCCACTATTCTCTATTCCGTAACAGCCCTCAAAGCCTGAGACCTTGTCCTTGGTCGATCCAGCTTACTCAGTGCACTGTCTGTATGGAGCTTTGGTATTTCCTGGTCTCACGTGTATGTGGTCCTACATCATAAGTGGAGAGTTAGGGATGGCAGATGAATGACGTGATGTTGTGGAGAATGATACTTGGATGATGCTTCTTGAATAGAGATGGATATGAGGATGATCTTTGCATGTTTGAATGTCCTTTGTTTGGGATGTCCCAAGAATGCCCAATGCTATACAAAGTAATGCGAAAATGTCTCGTGGGAGCCACCGGTCGGATAGAGGTTCGGTGCCTTTGAGGGCACCTAATGAGTTATAGTGAGATGGCCGCGTGTGTGCCGGCACATGGGAAAAGCTTCGATGCTTTGTACGTCGATGTCATGAAGTGAAATGGTCACGTGGGGACTGGCTCACAGACATAGTTCTGATGCTTTTGAGGCGAAGTGACATGAAGTGATGTTATAAGAAAGTCACGTGTAACTCGAGACACGGACAGAGGTTTAGCGTTCGTGGAACACCTTGCATGATTTTGATAATATTATAGGATGCCCCTATATGTGTACTAATTCGGCACTCAGGGAGCACCTCCAATGATTTCATAATGTCATGAAATGGTCCGATGTGAACTGTAATGCACAAACAAGACTTGGTGTCACCAGGACACTTATGATGAATAAATGTGATGTCATATGATGGCATCGTGTAGACTGTCACACAGAAACAAATCTAGGACCATTGTGATCTACTATTGAATGATATGATATTTTATGAAATGGCCGAGTGCAATCCGGTGCACGGGCGAAAATCAGGTAGTTTTGGGGTACCCGATATGTCATGGGATGAAATGATCATAAAGGGCACGCTTGAAACATCCTTTTATTAGGTGTAATGAAATGACGTGAACATGTATGTCAAACGAAAATGCAAGTGGCTGCACGAAAATGTGATTAAGATGCATGACACACAGAATGATGTCATGCATGCTTCGTGGAGATGTCACAAGCGAGATGTAAATGGTACACGAATAAAATGTTATGGCTGCACAAAAATGTGATTAGCATCACGCATATGTCGATGCTTAAAAATGGCTGCGTAAAGATATAGTTAGAATGGTACACGAAAGCTATGCATGTTTGATGCTTCGTGAAAAGTTAAATAGAAAACACCACAGAACAAACGTTAGCACATGTAAAAATATGTGCTACCCTTATTTCTGCTTTCGATTGGTCTCGCCTTCTCCCTAGGTGTTGGGTCTCTTTGGCATCAACGGGGGATACCAAAGGCGCACGCTCAATGTTCATTTCGAATTTAAGTTTTGATAATCCTAGGGGAAGTTACTAAGCCATTACATGTGGGCCAAAGTTAAAACCAAGGGTCATACAGGTTCCCATAGCGAGTATACACTTCCCCACCGTAGAACACGATGTAAGATCATGCGGTGCTATGAGTGGTTTACCCCGTCAGCTGTCTCCAATCCTGGCGGAAGAGGTAGTCCACCTTCTTGGGTAAACCAGGGCTGATCAGTATGTTGGAGAGATTGAGAAAAAGAAAATGTCATGATATGCAAGGTGCAAATAAATATGGTAATATAAACTAGTGAAGTGACTGCAAGCGAGGTTTTATTTCAGTAGTTGCCTAAGTTCCTTAAGTTTTTATGAAAACTTTTTTAAGAAACTTTTATTCTCCCCAGCAGAGTCGCCACTGTGAGCGGATGACCTTTTTCACGAAAGAGAAAAATCGGGACGTGGCGAAGGGAACAGGGGAAAATGTTTTCGTTATGTTTTGATTTTGGAAAACGGGTTTTGTTTATCTTAAATTAGGAAAACTATTGATTTTATTTGGAAATTCTTTTGTAGAAAACATTTTCCCGTTTTAACTTAAAGACCTCGAAACATAAATCTCAAGATCAGTGACAGAGTCGTCACCCGGATCAGATCTGGGAATTCCGGTACAACTCCTTACCGAGAGTAGACTACCATACCTAATCCAGAGATTTAGGGTTCGGGCAAGTGACTTACTTAACCTCTAGCTTGCTTTTACTTTACAGTTTATATTACTATATTTAATTTGCTTTATTATCTTTCTCTAATCCCAATTTGTTTATTTTATTTAACCGATGCTAAAGCAGAATGCAGAAAATAAATTTCAGAAAAATAAAGCATACATCCAAAAAAATACAAGAAAAGAATAGAGGCCGATTATACAACCCAATCGAATAAAAGATAAAAACCCTCGTCCTCACTTTACAATTGCCTAAGTACACGAGTATCTAAAAAATTACAACTGCCTAATTTACATGAGAATCTATTAAATAAATTAAAAATAATAAAAATAAATGCTGCAAAACAAATTGGTTAGCACAATTTATATTGCATATACAGATAGGGGGTAACCGGGTCGACCCGATCGGTCGGTTAGACCTGGAAAATGGTTTTGAAATGCCTTGTAATTTTTGTGCTTGAAAATCAATTTTTGAAAAACATTTGGCTCGGTTACATACAACTTTCCATTTTTGTGGGTCTGTTATCCCGGAATCCAGAGATTCGTTCGTGCGGGTTCCTAAACACACAATCCATCTAGGGTCCAAAAAGCGATAAACACACCAAAAACATTTGTGAAAAATACTGTTTTGCTCATTTTCAATATTTTCCAGGGACTTTATAGGGGGCGGGGGTCCGCTAATACTGGACTATGGATCTGATTCGGATAAAACAACCCCAAAACTTAGGAAATAAAACCCCGGGAAAACCGAAAACACCGATATCCGTACGTATAGAAATCTAAAAATCAAAATATTATGACATACGGATGGATTTGGGCCGAAAATGATCCCAACAGAATGCACAAAATGGAAAACGGACTGTTTTCGGCCAATCGGGACTATTCGAAAATCTGTCCCTGAATCTGTTCATCATAAACATAGCTGGCCGGCTCTGTTCATCATGAACACAGCCGTACGACTCTATTCTGGCAATCCGATTTCGAAATTTGTAAAAACGAAGAAAACACATAGAAAAGGCAATGCAAACAGGTTTAAGGCCTCTCAGAGTTTACCTTGATATTGTTTTGATGCTCTGAATGTCAAGAAACAGATTGGAAGCTTTGGAATTTGTCTGGAAGTTCAATCGGCCGAAAACCGAAACAATCCGAAATAAGCTGAAACTAACCCAAAATGGTCTCCAATCAATGAGCAAAGGTTATATAACTTGTGTTTTATGTTTTAAGATTGATTTTATGCTTTACTCTTTGTGTTTGTTAATCCTCAAGTTCACGGTCACCTTTCTCTCTTTCTTTGCTTCTTTTTTTTTTTTCTTTTTCTCTCTGTATCTTTTTCTTTTCTTTAAGATTGAAAAGCCTCCATCTTTTTGTCATTTTGCCCATATCTTACTTCTGGCGAGACAAGTTGCTCTGCTTTGCAGGGCAACTTGTCTTGCCCACTAGAGCCGTGCGGCTCCAACAAGAGCTGGGGCAAAATTTCAAAAATCCGACGCGCACCCTAAACCTTAGAAATCACTCGGGAAACCTTTTAGGGGATTTTGGATCGTGGAGAGCTTGGTTTTCAGGACATTTGAGGAACTCCAGGCAACATTCTGTCGTTTTCAAGTCCAATTCGTGTCCGTCCGCTTCATAGGTAACACAGGAACTCTCATCATAGAGGTTGGGAAAACCCGGCGCTTACACCAATGCTGAGGATGTCTGCTTCCAGTGCAAGTAGAAGGGAGACTGGAAACAAATGTGTCCAAGGCTCATGGGAAAGAAAGGGAAGAACTAGTGTAGTTCTTTAAGTATCTTAACAGAGGAGGGTTCAACCTAACAAACTTAATCCTGCTTATATCTGTCATTATCGTCTAGGACACATAAATGAGAACTACATCGCTAGACTCCATAAAGATGGAGTGCTAGGATCATTTGACTTAGAGTTATATGACACATGCAAATCATGTTTAAGGGGTAAGATGACAAAGGCACCTTTCAACAAGCAAGCTAAAAGGGCCACGAGCTTATTGGACCTAATACACTCAGACGTGTGTGGGCCCATGAGTATAAGTTCTAGAAATGGTTTTCACTTCTTCGTTACTTTCACAGACGACTTTAATAGATATGGCTATGTCTATCTCATGAAGCACAAATCTAAAACCCTTGATAGGTTCAAGGAGTATAAAAATGAAGTAAAAAAAACAATTAAGCCAGGCTATTAAGAAAATTTGGTCTGACCGAGGTGGTGAATATATGAGCCTAGAGTTTGATTCATTCTTGAGAGAGTGTGGGATTATCTCACAACTCCTCTCCGAACACCCCAATGGAATATAGTGTCAGAAAGGAGGAATAGGACCCTGTTGGATATGATCTGCTAATGATGAGTCAAGCTACTCTCTCAACATCCTTTTGGGGATATGCCTTAAAGATGACTACATTCACATTTAATCATACGACGAGTAAGGCCATGGAAAAAACGCCATATGAAATATGGACGGGCAGGGAGCCCAAAGTCTCTTTCATGAGGATTTGGGGTTATGATGCACATGTTAAGAAATTGACAAGTGGTAAACTAGTCCAAAACTAGGAAGTGCCTATTTGTTGGTTACCCCAAAGAAACTAGGGGTTACTACTTCTACAACCCTGCTGAGAACAAGGTGTTTGTAGCACGAAAGGGTATCTTTCTTGAAAAGAAGTTCCTTAACAAGAAAGATAGTGAGAGTAACATTAAACTAAGGGAAGTTCAAGATCCACAAGCACCTTTAGAGGATGACTCGGTGATCAAACCAGAACCTTAAGCAATTGAGGATTCTGAACCGATCGCACAGGACCTTAGAAGGTCTGGTAGGGTCCGTCATCAACCCAAGAGATATGGGTTTCTCCTAACTAATGAAGGAATCTTCTGGTCTTTGACCAGGAAGAACCCAAGAACTACCAGGAGGTATTAAAAGCCCACAATCAACTGAATGGCATAAAGCCATGGAAGCTAAGATGCAATTGATGTACGATAACCAAGTCTTAAGCTTGGTTGATCCACCTCCAGGTGTTAAGGTAATCGGTTGCAAGTGGTGTTTCAAGTTAAAAGCTGAAAATACCTTCAAGGGGCGATTGGTGGCGAAGGGTTTCAGACAAGTCTATGGAATAGACTATGATGAAACCTTCTCATCAGTCGCAATGCTCAAATCTATTAGGATACTACTAGCCATAGCTACATGGCATGACTATGAAATATGGTAGATGGATGTTCAGACCTTTTTCCTAAATAGAAAGCTACTCGAGGATTTTACATGACACAACCTGAGGGTCTTATCGCTCTAAAGTATCTTTACCGGGTATGAAGCTTTAAAGATCCATTTAGGGATTAAAACAAGCGTTTCGGAGTTGGAACCTTAGATTCAATGAAGTTATAAAGGAATATGGCTTTATACAGAATCAAAATGAGCCCTGTGTGTATAAGATGGTTAGTGGGAGTGTGGTCACTTTCCTAGTCCTATACGTGGATGACATCCTTCTCATTGAAATGACATACCAACACTATAAGGGGTAAAGCAATGGTTAAGTAAGTGCTTTGCAATGAGGGATTTAGGTGAAATTGATACTATCTTAGGGATCAGGATCTACAGGGATAGATCAAATCGGCTTCTAGGCCTAAGTCAGGCCTCGTACATAGACAAGGTTCTGAAAAGGTTTGGCATGGATAAGGCTAAGAAAGGTTTCTTGCCAATGCGCCATGGACCGAAACTAAGTAGGAAACTTGGTTCTAAGATAAAGGAGGACCGGGAGAGGATGCAATTAATCCCATATGCTTCGACTATAGGATCAATCATGTACTCCATGTTATGTGTAAGCGCCGGAATTTTCAGTCCTTAAAAAAATAAATAAAAAAAATGTGTGCAGCGGTGTCACACGACTGTAACATACAGTGCGATTGTCGTTACAGTCATGCGACTATAATTAAATTACAGCCGTACGACTGTAACCTCGGAGCAGGTGCAGAAGCCCATACCTCTGCAGCAGAAAAAAGAGAAGAAAAATAGGGAGTAATTAATGCTTCGGCCTGGCAGCAAGGAACCAGAAAATAAAAAGAAGGAAAAGAGAGAAGATTGGGGGGCTTTTGGTTCTGAAAAAGAATTAGAGAGAGTTTAGAGAAAAGAGAAAAAGGGAAGAAAAAGGGAAAAAAAAACACCACACAATATCAAGCTTCTTTTTATCTTCTTTTTCTTTGAAATTCTCAAGTGATTAAGTTTAAAATCTATTAGACATCAATAGGTTAACAACTGGACTCTCTAAATTTAATCAATTTCGGACTTAAAACCTTAAGAATCCCTAGCATTTTGGAGATTTTTGGACTCAACCTCAAACCTTAACTCAAAGAGGAAAAGAGCCATTTTAAGTGGATTGGTGCGTTGCCAGGGGTCATTCCTACGGTGGATTAGTGCCAAAGAGGTAAACACACTTTATTCCCTCTTTTTCTCATGCTTTCTGGGTGATTTGGTGTGTTTTTGTGCATTTTATTTCAATTTTTACGTTTTCTATTTCTAGAAACCAAGAACAGTCGTGCGACTGTTCTTGAGTTGATGAACAGTCGTACGACTGTAAATACAGTCGTATGAGTGTTCTTGATTTCCATTAATTTCTCAGTTTTATTTTAAATAATTTTGGCAAAATCCTAAAATTGGAGGATTTACAGTCGTATGACCGTAATTACAGTCGCACGACTGTAATGCTCGTCCAAGGTCAGAATTTCCAGAATAATCCCTAAAAATTTCTAAAAATCCCTAAAAATTCAGAAAACCAGAAAATCATCAAAAACGAATTTTGTTGTGTGCATTCACGACCCTAGATTTAGTTTTCATTGAATTTGCATTTAGAACAATTCAACGATGGAGACCCGATTCTCCCGAAAATCGACCCACCTCACATGCTAAAATTAAATTAAACCGGAAAATAAATTGTTTTCAAAATGATTTTCTCACAAAACCAAAAATACAGGGATGTTTCAAAATTTTTTCCAGGTCTAATCGGGTTGAATAGCCTAGCCGACCCGGTTATCTCCCTAAATGCATGTTCCCGAATCCTTAAAATCTCATTCTGTCCTACTTGAGTCCTATTTGTGGTGTGCCGTATATTGGGCTGACCCTCTGTTTTACAGCTTTTTATTTTTATTTTTGATGTATTTAATAGATTTATCGGTGTATCCTAGGTGATTGTATTTTTTTAGATAAATCGTGTATTTTACGCGGTTGTAAAGTGAGGATGAGAGTTTTTCCTTTTTTATTCAATTGGGTTGTATAATCGGCCTCTATTATTATTATTATTTTTTTTTTTTTTGCATATTTTGAATGTATGTTTTATTTTTTCGCAATTAATTTCCTGCATTTTGCTTTAGCATCGGTTGATTAAAATAAACAAATTGGGGTTAGGGAAAGATAATAAAGCGAATTAAATATGGTAATATAAATTGTAAGTGAAAGCAAGCTAGAGGTTAAGTAAGTTATTTGCCCGGACCCTAAATCTCTGGATTAGGTACAGCAGTCTTTCCTTGGTAGAGAGCTGTACTGGAATTCCTAGATGAGCTAATTCGGGTGGCGACTCTGTCACTGATCTCAGGATTTAAGTTTTGAGGTCTTTAAGTTAAAAACGAGAAAATGTTTTCTACAAAAGATTTCCAAATTAAATCGACAATTTTCTAACTTAAGATAAACAAAACCCGTTCTCCAAAATCAAATCTAATCATCTTTTTTCCCCAGTTCGCTTCGCCGCGTTCCGTTTAAAGGTCGTCCACTCACATTATGTATGAGACGTAATGTCGCATTTGCACTAAGTATGATGAGCCAATATCAGTCAGATCCTGGGGAGGATCACTAGACGGCTGTCAAGGCAATCCTTAAGTACCTTAACTAGACTAAGGATAGCTTCTTAGTGTATGCAGGTCAAGAAGAGCTATCAGTACTAAGGTACACTAATGCAAGCTTTGAGATCGATGACGATGAAAACCAGTCATAGTCTAGTTACGTCTTCTTGCTGAATGGCGGTGCCATTAGCTAGAAGAGTTCTAAGTAGCCAACCATCACCGATTCTATAACAGAAGTTGAGTACATTGCTACATGCGAAGCTGCAAAGGAAGTTGTTTTGATGAGGAAGTTCATCACTGAGTTAGGAGTAGTTCCATCTATCCTAGACCTAGTGGATGTCTTCTGCTACAACAACGGGGCCATCGCACAAGCTAAGAAGCCCCGGGCATATAAAAGATCCAAACATGTGCTTAGGAACCTCATTGTAGGGATCGTGGACAGAGGCGATATTTCATTACAGAGAGTAGACACCGAGAATAATGTCGCTGATCCGTTGACTAGGCACTACCACAGACACAACATGAGGGTCATACTAGATTTATAGGGATTAGGGCAATGCCTAGTTGGCACTAGTGCAAATGGGAGATTGTTGGTGTGTCCTAGTCCAAAGGCATTGGTTCTTGATTGTATTTGACGGTCCCAAATGGCTAGCTATAGTACTAGAGGGGGGTGAATAGTACTGTAAAGCGAATAAAAATTTTTGCAAACTTGCTTTAAAAATTCTTTTTGAAGAAACACAAGTTTCTTTCTATAAATACAAGTTTTATAAAAAATGCGGAATTAATTAAAATAATAAAACTTGTGAATATAAATTTTCTTTTCTAAAAATGACTTTTAAATAATAAAAATACTAATTTAAATTGCAAGAGTTTAAATAGCAGAAAATATAAAGAGAGTAGGGATAGAGAAATGAAGACGCCGAATTTTATCCTGGTTCGACCTAATCGATCTACGTCTAGTCCCCAAGCCAACTGCTTGAGAATTTCACTAACGTTTCCTTTATGGGCAGGAAGCAAGCCTACATTAATTTTTGCGAGTTCAAGTAACAAACTCAATACTTTTGCAGGTTAAGCATCAAACCTCTACCGTTACTTTTTTAGACCTTAAGTAAAAAAACTCTACCGATGCTTTTTCTAAGCTTAAGCACCAAACTTTTACAGACTTTGTTGATCACACTACCAACAAAGTAAACCCCCTTTCACACAACCTTGTGTGAATATACAATTCCCGAATATATGAATATTTGATTGAAACAATGTAGCTCTTTTCTTTTGACTTTGCTTTCTTTGGAAATTTGGAAGACTAGAGAAATGGTTGCTTAAGAGTGTGAGAGTTGCAAATTAGTCTTCCTTGCTTTCAAGTCTTGATCTTCATTCCTTATATAGAGAAAAGAACGCTTCATGGAAGAAAATGTTCGTTTGAATCAATCCATAAAGAGAAATGGTAGTTATTCTGAAGTCATAAGCCAATATAGTTGTTGATCTCAAGTAATAAGCCAATGTAGCTGTTGATCTTAAGTCATAAGCTTATGTAGCCATTTGCATTAACTCATAAAGAGAAATGATGGTTGTTCTCAAGTCATAATCAATTTATGGTTATTGATCTCAATTCATAAGATGACATATGTAGCCGTTTGTATCACTTCACAAGTGGGAATGGTGGTTGATCTCAAGTCATAAGTAAATATAGTTGTTGATCTCAAGTCATAAGCTTGTACAAAACTTTTCAAAAGTAAGCCGAGATTTTCCAAAGCAATAAATTAGTTAACTTCATGTCATAAGCTAAGGTGAAAATAATATAATAGTTAACTCATAACCCAATGTATTTGAAGTTAACTCATAAAGACTTCAAGTGGTAAAGTATTTTAGCTTAAGTCATAAGCCAAAGTAAATGTTGAAAACATTTGATAAGCTTCTTATGGCTGTGAGTGTTAGCTTCAACTTATAAGCATTTTTAGGTCTTACAAAAATATGAAGTCATAAAGAAATTGTATAACTTATAAGCATATAGTTTTTTTATCTTATTATATAAAGTGGAATCTCAACTCATAAAGTACTTAAAGCTAACAGTTGATTTAAGAAACTCATTTTATTAAATGTCAACTTGTGATCATCAAAACCGAAGTTAACAGTATTATACATTGTATGTGAATATTTTGTATTATACATTGTGTTAAATAAAGGCATTTTATCTATTTATTTGCTTTTTGTGCAATTTAATAAATAGAGTATCCATTGATTATAGCCATACTCATGTTAACTAATGTAGGTCATTAGCTATTAAGACCTTGAGTAGTGTTAAATCTATAATCATAAAGTAGTCTTAGGTCTGTTCTAATCATGGGAATGAATAGAGCTAAAGACCAGCATGTACTCGACTGGATGGCAGTGTCTCATTAACCATTGGACATGGGATGTCAGTCAAGTATATAGGTACATGTTGAGTTACATGGTATTGGACCAATCCACCTCGAAACACCCCATGGTCCGATAATCATAGGTGTTTCTCAGGTAGTTCTTGATATTATTCTTAGACCTGATTTCACTATAACATGACATGGGATCTCATACACTTTGATATACGCCTAACGGACCTGTAACAGGGTGCCAAGTATGGGTATATTGGATGGGCCGGTGAACATGTTGATATTGATATTGAGTTGACGGAATTGCCACTCGGCGTCTCCTGAGATGACATCACTAGCACTTGATGGGTGGGATTGATAAGTGTATGGCCATACCCGAATAAGTTAGGATACTTATTCACGAGCATCAGTCTACTCGGAATCAAGGAATGAATAAGCATAAAAGAGGTTGACTGGAACCATGCCTCTTGCTTATACACCGATGTCAGTTGGCAAGGGATATACAAGAATACTACCGGGTTATGTTTCACATGAGACTGCTAGTCTCCGTCTTAATTGGGTCCTGTAATGGTTTGCTAGAACCCACTTATAGTTTGTGGGTCCTGGACCCACTGGTAAGATAAAGACAGACTCATAGGATTGTACACATAGACAAGTTGAACTTGTGACAAATCAGATATGTACACATTGGGTGTAATTAGAATGGAAACTCGGTTAATTGAATTAATGACAATAAGTTTTGTCAAAATTAATTCAATTAATATAAAAGAGAAATTGATTATATTTGTTTAATTAATTACAGTATTTAAATAATTAATTAAATATATTTTCCTTCGTAGAAAATTAAATACACGGATTGTATTTATTTAAGGTCGGATTAAATTAAATTTGGGTTAATAAATTTAATCAATTGAATTTAATTAAGTCAATTGGAATTTTATTATATGTTTTAATTTAATTCCAATTACATAAATTAAATTAATTGATAGAATTAAAATTTAACCTAAAGTTAATTTAAAACTTAATTGTACAAGGAGTATAAAAGGGAGCCTTAAGTCAATTTCTCCTAACTCTAGCCACTATAATAAATTTCAGCCAATATTTGAGAGAAAGGAAGCCGAATTCTCTGTGTGGATTTTCCAAGTTCCATTCGGTAGCACGAGTCCGGTCGAGAGCTGTTCGTGTACCTGACTGTGTAGAGTTGCCGGTCTTCGAATCTGCAATCTTCAGTAGTCTCCAGCAGAGACGAATAAAGTGAAAAATTTAATTTCTTTCCGTTTTATGTTTGATTCAATCAAAATCATGGTTCTTGGGATCATGAAATTCGATGGAAAATTTTAATCGCTATTTTCCGTTGTGCACCAGTTTTCCACGTGAGAATTCCCTACATGGTTTTCATAATTATGGTTTTCTTATTCAGGCGATTTTCTGAAATTGTGTTACATATTAAAATATTATTGGTCGTGTCATTTAATAGTACTTGTTACATTGACACAAAACAAAATTGAGTTTGAGACTAATAATATTAAAATGAAAAGATCAGGTACTTAATTTGTTTAAAAAATTGATGAAAAGACCAATTGCAGTATTGATAAAAAAAAATTAGGAGGCTGAGAAGGTATTGTGCCAAGTTTTATCCTTACATCTTGTTTTGGGGTAAGCTAATATTTTCTTTTTGTTTGGCAACAAGCCTTTTTAACAGAGGTAAGCATTGTTAAAGTAATTGGAGCAACTAAACTTTCAATTTTTTTTTAATCCTTTAACGAGTTGAGAAATTTTTAATTTATTCTCCAATTTCTTTCCTTTTTTTTTTTTTTTTACCAAAAAAAAAAAAAGTTCGTTTATAAATCCATATTTTAAAATTGACTCCAAAATTTGATCTCAGCAAAGTGGAGAAAATACCTCACTATAATTGGACTTCATAAAAGTAATAGATAAACGATTGGTGACTTGTAATCTTTAGCATGTCCTTATCATTAAAGTTATCATCACTTTGATAAAACTAAATCTCCAACCTTGAAAAAACTAGAACCGTTAATTACTTTATTTCTAACCGAACAAAATCACCTTATGAAAATATAAAATTAAGACTAGATTTTTCGCATGTTAGACTAAATTCAGAACAAAGAACATTATTTTAGTTATTTAATTTTGTCTTTTGAACCTAAACATCCCTCAATTAATGTGAATTGCTATACTTCATAAAATGTGAACATCATATCCAGCCGTTTCAACAACGGGAAGGGTCATAGTCTAGGCATTGAAATCATCAAGTTTTTGGAAGATTTCTTCTTCAAGCCAACAATTGCTGACAAAACTATTTTGGCCAATTCAAAAACAAAATTAGAGGAAACTACAGGGTCACCTTCTGTTGCTTACTTTCTAGGATCAAAAACCAACCCGTGGCTAATTAAGACCTAACTAACTCTAAACACGACTGTAATACTAGGCCTAAACATTTTCTTATAGATATGCTGCTAGTTTTTTGGTTTCTTCAGGCTCTTTGTGTTGCACAAAGTCAAATTTATTAAGAGCCAAAAAAAAAAAAATGGATGTTGTTCTTGATATTTTTCTGGGAAGGAAATTCAAAACCTCAAAATTCAAGACTACTTTAAAACTAGCAATTTCCAGAATTGGCATCCTGAAGAACCACAGCCAAGTCCGATATTCCAATGCAAAATCTGACGCTATTCAACTTCTAAATCTTGGCCATCAACAAAGAGCTCTTCTTCGTGTAATTCTATATATTCACTCTTCCATTCAATTGATTTCTGGATAATTTTCTTTTCTCTGAATCCATTCATGTTTTATGCTAAAACTTTGAGCAGGTGGAGCAAATGCTGAAGGAGCAGAATATGATGGATGTGTTTGTTATGATACAAGACTACTGCTACCTTCTCATAGATAGGATCATCTTGCTTAAAAACGACAGGTAATTAGTTTCTTCCTCTTTGTTTTCTATATGTATATATCGGTACTTTTTCAGTGTGTGATTGTTGAATTAATTTCAGAGATGTTCTTGTGTTTATATTAATATAGGGAATGCAACGATGAGATCAAGGAAGCAATATCAAGCTTGATTTTCGCTTCTTCAAGATGTGGAGAATTCCCAGAGCTAAAACGGATTCGGGAGATCTTCGTGTTGAGATATGGGAAGGAATTTGCTGCTCGTGCTGTTGAGTTGCGAAACAACTGTGGAGTTAATCCTAAGGTACACTACTGATATAACTAATGATGCAGTCGATAAACTTTTTCCTTTTTTTTTTTGACAATTGGTATTGATGGGTTTAGATCATACAAAAGCTTTCGATTCAACAGCTGAGCTTCGAAAGCAGAATGAAAGTTTTGAAAGAAATTGCTTCTGAAAATGGTATCATCCAGGATTTGGTGGAAGATGTTCCTCTTCTTGCAGAGGTACCAGAGCCAATCATAAAACAAGTACAATTTGTAAAAATCATTAATAATCATTAATAATAACTCCAACTTTTAACTATTTCAGGAGAAATTAGATGAAAGCCAAAAGCAGAAGCAGCTAGACTCTTATATATCAGCTCTAAACCATCATGATGAATTTTCAACAAATAAGGAGTTGAATGAAGAAGAGAAGATGTCTGAGTCAGTGAAAGCAAGAAAGAAATATAGAGATGTAGCTGATGCTGCTTTTGAAGCTTTCGAAGCAGCTGCTTATGCAGCAGCAGCAGCAAGAGCTGCTGTTGAACTCTCGCGATCCAAATCTTTGGACAGAGACAACGATGATCATAGTAGTTTTAGAAACGAAGATGGCAGTGTTGTGTCATCCACACACCCCAACTTCCAAGCAGCATATGTTACAATTCAGACCAAGAATTGAAAGGGCGCAAAAAGGAGACAAGAAATTCCCACTGAAGGAAATGGAAAAAACCCAAAGTTGAAAGACAAAGGCAGCAAATTTTGCAGAGCAATTGCATTCACAACATTAAGATTACAGGAAAAGATAACCAATAGAATAGAAAGGATTGAAAGGCTTAAATAAGAGAAGTAAAGATTTTGGTTTAGAGGTTGACTGTAGAGATACCTATATTTTTCATTTATTTTTTATGGGTTTCATGTAGATTCAGTACATATGCAAGTTATTCAAGTATTTTTAAAGTATCAAATTGTATTTTCATAATTTATTATTCATAGCAAGGACAAGGAATATTATAACTCTGTTTAGAACAATTAAATCTTAAACTGATTCATTGATACCTTTCAGTGCACTTTTTCTGGAGCTAAAAAATTGAAAGTTGTGAGTTTATGAAATTCTTTTTCATGTAATAAACAAATCAATTTAACAAACGTTATCTTCAAAAAGGGCACAATTTCTCCAACATGAAAGCTTTCATGTCCAATTTATTATGCTTACTAGACTCAGTCTAATGAACAAGTGCCTTGTCCTATCATACCAGCACCTGAAAATTTATAACCTGACCCACTATATGAAAGAAAGGCATAAAGCAGAGAAATTAATCTTCAATAATTGGAAAAGGTTGAAGAATCCCGATATTTTGAAATTTATGAAGTAAAGCATCCAAAGCTCTCTCATTAATTTATTGCATCTTGATAATGCTACAACAGAAAATATTCTTTCACCTAGTTTCCTCGATCTGTACAAAAATGGAAATAGACTTGACTTCCATGCTAAAAACAAAAAACCTCCTGAAAAATCAAGCTGAGAGAGTTAAAACGAAATGCATTAGTTCCTTTTTCACAGATGATGCAGCATTCATCTATATCAGAAAGAGGCCTTATTTCATAAAGACCCTATCCATGATCTTTCTATCATCCAAAAGGGAGGAACAAGTCAACTATCAAAGTTGCCTTGAATCAAGCACGCAGCATATCTTCAAATCCTGTTAGAGAGACCATGATTTCACCTCCTACTGATCTGTATAATTTGGATGAATTACAGTCGAATATTGGTAATCTGGATAACAAGTATGTCATTGTATTGTAATTGTTAGAATTTGTACTCAATGACTTAATTACACTTACAGTCACTAAATTGAAACAAATTTGAATACTGAAACATTTATTTCCATTTGATCACTACAGTCAAGTTGTCAGAGATTAAGCTTCTTTTTCTTCTTCATGCTAATTATGAAAACTAAAGAATAATTTTGATGGAAGAAGAGAACCAGAAAGTGCTACTAAAATGACATAGTGAAACAACCCAACGAAACCTAGTTCCAGAATTCCATATTATGCTACCACCAGAAAAGTATTCTTAAAGATGGACCGTGATTGGTGAATTCCAATATGATGTTATTAGTCCTAATTCGTCTGTGTTTTAATCTTTGGAACACTTCATTTCCTGAAATATCTAAGTACTAATTAACTTAGAAGAAACAATTCAACGTGAAATTAAAGTGCTGACAATGGAGAAAAAGAAGTAATTCTACAATATTACATCACTGCCACAATTTTATACATCAACAAGATAGGTATGTGATACACCAACCAGAATTCAATTCTTCAGAAGTAACTACAAAACCAGTACGCAATGTACAATAAAACCAAATTTTTATATTAAAAGAAACAGAAATGTCATACAATTTCAGGAAAAAAAAAATGCAAGTATCAAAACAAATCCAATTACAGAGGCCAGACAAGATAATCATAATTGCTAACCTGATATTGTGAGTCCGGACTTTTCACAAACACACGGGTGACCGTGCTGAGCAGACCACAGTGAACTCCAGTGCTACTCAATGGAAAACTTTTGAGTAAGATTTGAGTCCACTTCTCTCCACCCATGGGTAATGTCTGGCACTGCTGAATAATCCCTCCATCAATATAGGCCAACTTCTTCCATATTGTATATGTAGCTGAGTATGAAGTCAACCACTCTCTGGCCACAAGTTGAAGATATGGGTAGCCTGATTAAGAAGGATATGCATTTGCTTATGGGATATCCACGGCTTTCTTTCAAGCAACAATTTTAACTGCTCTTTGGCATCTTCTTTGCGCCAAAAGTAGTATGGAGTCAAAGGGATTGTGCCAAAGCCTGGTACTACTTGGTCTAGTCCAACTCCAACATCCTTTTGCATCCTAATTAGCTTCAACACTACCCTTGGTTTCTCCATTGGCTTCACCACCACTCCAAGCTTCTAAAAAAAAGTAAAATGGAGATAATTTTTTTGACTAAACAAACTCAATCCAAGTAATTTTGCTAAATAAACTAGTGTTTACAAGGGGGAAACTCTAAAAGATGCGAAATTGAGACTTGCGAAGATGGTATGAAAATAACTACCTCCTTATTCATGGGTGTTTCTTCTTCAGAGAGAATAGGGGCAGCAGCGGAAACTGAAAGTTTGAGTTTTGAATGGCTTTCAACCATTTTGAGACTAGCAGGCAAGTGTATCTGAAGAACATGGGATTTGGGTAGGAAAGAATGTATGTGGAATTCAAGAGGTTTAAGGAAAAGGGTTTTTGAAGTGAATTTGGAGGTTCTTACAGAGAAATTAAATTTGTGTAGTGCAGCCATGGAAGCTAACATCTGGTTCGAGCGTGTATATGAGGTTAGTACGTAGGGAGGGAGGGAGGGAGGGAGCAATGGATAGAGATTTTTTTTTATTTTTTTTTTATGTTTTTTGGTGGAGTATTTCAAGCCCTATTTATATATCATTCCACCAATTGATATTTCAAGAGCGGAATTGAGATTCAAATCCAGATTGGTTATTATAGTATTTTTTTTTTTTTACTGTTAAGCCCACTTTTATCAGCAATTATTAGTTCATTAAGTGAACAAAGATGAAATTTAATTCTCTGTATATGTAGCCAATAGAGAATTAAATAAATAAATTTTTTCATATAGATTTATTGTATCAATCATATTATTATTTGGACCTCTTATTTAAAAAGAAAATAAGATAAGATTGGATTTTGATTTATTTATATTTAAGTTATTACAAAAGCTGAAAAATGATACTAATTTTATGTGATTTGACCTTGCAAGCCTCTAAATACATATTAATTATTCTCTAAGAAATGTGTGATCAAGAATACTACACTTAAAAGTATTCATTTTTCAATTTATTAGATTATATTTTCTTTTAAAAACCAATACATTTTCTAAGGATGCATACTAGAATTTCACCTATAAATTAAATGTATTCTTACTTTTAGCATAAAACAAAAATATTTTTATTGAGAAAATTATATCAAGGTTTGGCAACGGTTAAGGTTTCACATTCATCCCTCTAGATATATTTAGTAAAAATTAAACCCAAGTCTCCTCTCATAAATTCAGTCTTCATGTTCAAGGAATGATAAATTATTTTAGCAATTTGAATAGTGATTGTGGAATTAGATTTAAAGAGAGCAAGTGATAAAGGACATTTAGTGGCTAAGTATGATTGTGTTACAATTTTAATGTGTTATGATATGATGGTGAATTTTGAAAAAAAGGTTTAGGGTTACTTTTTTATTTGAAAAAACCATAATTAAATTGGGTTGTGAAAGAATGTAGGAAGGGAAAGTGAAAAAAGTTATTAAATGGATACCGGTAAATAATTATATAATTAAATTTGGACCAATTGCATAAGAAAGATTTAAATTGAAAAGAAGAAACTGTAATTGCAAAAATCAAATTAATAACAAAAGAAAATTAATAGGATGGATAGATGATAAAGAATTTGATGATAAAGTTTCATGTGAGGAATGTTTACGAGATTTTGAAGCAACTTGATTTTGTTATATGTTAAAAACTAAAAAGTTTATTTATCTTTTTGTTCATTAGTTTTTTTATTTTATTTTATTATTATTTTTTTTATTTTAATAATATATATTTTTAAGAGTTTTATCACTCGTAGTTTTTTTTTTTTTATAATAATCTCATTCATTAAACCTGCTGACGAGGAAGATCTGCAGCAATAAAGTTCCAAACACAGGAAGGACAATCCTCAATAAGAATAAGGGGGGAGGAAAGAGCTCTAGCCCAGGATGCTAATTCATGGGCGATTCTATTATCCGACCTATGGACAAAAACAAAGTTACAGGACATAAAACATTGACTCAAAGAGTAAGCATCCCAATGCATGAAAAGAAGCGAAGAATGGGGGAAAAGCCCTTTTGCCAGCGCATCAACAACTATTTTAGCATCCGACTCAATGTAAACATGACTAAAGCAGCAGTCACGAGCAAGAGAGAGGCCAGAAATAACTGCCTTCAATTCAGCTTCCTCAACTGACAAACACGGGTCAATAAAGATACCAGCGGAGGCTAAAACTTGTCCCAACGAATCTCTAGCTATCAACCCTACCCTAAATGCAGCACCGTGTTCCCCCCAGGATGCATAACAAATTTTAATGACGCCACTTGGGGGAGGTGAACATTGCTTCGCAGGGCCAAGGGGAGACGAGCCAACGGAGTGAGAGGGATCAGGCTTGTTATGGCACGGAGAAGAAGAATCAGCCCATTCTTTAAGGAAAGACCTTGCTTTGTCCACAATAATTTCAGGGGGCATGGTGAAGTTGTCGTGTAGTCTTTTATTTCGGCAGAACCACATCCACCACAGAATAGTCACAAAAAGCAGCAAATCGTGGGGGGATAGAGCAGACACCATATAATTGAACTAGTCAAGCACATCACAGGCCACCACCTTATCCGGCCAGATCGGGAGGCATGCTCTTTGCCAAACTTGCTTCGCAAAGACACATCTTTTGAAAACATGGGTAGCGTCTTCTAAGTGATATCCACAAAATTTGCACCTGGAGTCCACCTTTATTCCTCAATCTAAAAGAACACTGAAACAGGGGAGAATACCTTTCAGCAGTTTCCAGAGGAAGTGTATTATCTTTGCAGGGAGCTTGAGAGACCAAATATGCCGCCAAGCTTCAACAGGTGCCGTTGAGCTGGAGGTCCGGTTATGACCAGCAGATCAGCAATTTTCTGCGATAAAATAGCCACTTTTAACTGTGTAATTTCCAGATTTTGATTCAGCCCAATAAAACTAGTCCGGTGGTCTATGGAAGCTCAACTTAATCTGCAAAATGGCGTCTCTTTCTTCAGGAACGAAGCAAGCAGAAATTAAGTTGCAGTTTTACTGATGTGTTTCAGGGACAATAAGCTCGCTCACTTGGCTAGGGCGGGTAGAAGTGAGGGCAGTGAGGGGCTTCTTCCAATTCAGTCCGAGAACCCAGTTGTCATCCCATATACTGACCGATCTACCATTCCCTATCCGCCACATAAGACCTCGTTGTATGATTAAGCGAGCTTCACAAACTCCTCTCCAGAAGAAACTAGGATTTGAGGTAGGGAGAGCAGCAAAGAAGCTAGTTTGAGGAAAATATTTGGCCGCCAGAACTCGGGAGCAGAGGGAGTGGGGGTTAGTAAGGATCCGCCAGCACTGCTTGGCTAATAAGGCTAGGTTGAAAGATTGCAGCCACCTAAACCCTAAGCCCCCGTCTTTCTTGGATTTACACAGAGCATCCCATGAGAGCCGGTGAACCGGTCTACCACCATCTTTTGCCCCCCACCAGTTCCTGCTTAATAGGACATTAATGATTATTTTCTTTTATTCCTTTAAAAAATGATATATATATATATATATATATATATATATATATATATATATATATATCCGATATCGAGTTACTTGTTGAATTAAATGCATATACACTATTCAACTATTTATTTTATTATGATCACATAATGTAGTTTTATTGTTGATGTCATAAAATTAAATTGACAAATGTTAGTATCGTTTTATGGACTAAAACGGCTTAAAAAAAAAAAAAAAAATCAACTTTGTACCATTTAATTTCGATGATACACATCAATTGCATCAGCTGCTCTCCTATCCGTAGGATTTGATTAGTGGAATGATATAATTTTTTTATGCTTTCTAAAGCTTTCATGATTTCATAAGAAAAAAAGAAATCTATTTCATTATAACTAGCTTTAAACATGTCCTTGGTGCAAAATCAAATAAAAATATATAATTAATAATTTTTTATAAATGCAAAACGAATCCTGAGTTGCTTGAATTTTTATAGATTTTGTAATTGGTCTCATGATTAATTTTTTAACACATTAAGTATATAATCTTTCTGTTTTGATAATATTAGCCCCAAATTTGACCTTTTTTTCTCGTATAGGCTGTAGTATTCATTAACTGACCGTGACACAATTTTTGAGGATACATTAGACTAAATAAGAAATATGATTCACATCCGTAGCTATAAAATACTTGCATAGGAAGTTTGGTTTAAACCCCTCTGGTAAATTCCAAAATTTTATATTTTTCTCAAAAATTATGTCAAGCAACAGTTAAGGATACTACGGCTCATGGTTCAAAATAGTGTCAAGTATGGTGTTAATACTATCAAAACAAAAAGATCATATACTCATGTGAAAAAATTAATTGGAGAACCAGTTGTAAAATGTATAAAACTTCAGGGGCTCATGTTTTATAAATTTCAATTGACATGACAAGAGAAAATACATCTATAAACTCATATTAAGTATGATAGGATCTAATTATAATATATTCGTGACATCTTATATTATATGCTTATTATTATTATTATTATTATTATTTATGTATTTTTATTTAATTCGTGCGAAATGCGGGATTAAAGCGGGAAATGTTTTCACCATTAGATTGAAGCTTGACTTTAATTAAAATATATCTCATGAAAAATCTCCAATGAGGATAGTAATTCATAGAATACCTTTGAAAATTTTCCTACCCAAATTTAAATCCATCTAAACTCGATCAATACTTGTACACGTTTTATCAATAATACACGTCCCAAATCCGTATACAAATTACCCATTTAATTTTCACACTCATTTAAATACAGTTTAATACCAAAAATTAAATAATCAAATAAAAGTATTACAAATTTAATTTATATTAGCATTGTATTTCATACTTAAAAAAAAAAAAATATTTTGCATGTTTATTATAAAATATCATTAATTAGGTTCTACATCGACAGTCATGCTTAACCTTAATTTAAGAGGGTCAAAGGCTTGGAATTCAATATCGCATTCTAATCTAAAGCAAACACTAAAAAATGTTTCTTTTCTTGTATTGTATTGGGTTCCTATTTATTGACACAAATTCTTGTACCTGAATCAAATGTTGCACAAATTATTGCACCAAATAGAAGCTACGCTGCTATAGGTACTTGAATTGCTCCAAAATGTCAACAACTAAGTAGAATTCAAGACCACGATTCAACATGATATCTTCCATCCTTTTCTAATCTCCTAAGTTGCATCACTGCTGTTTCCCTTGAAACTCCAGCCTCTTTCGAAATAACTTCCTCAAAGGCGGACATTACATCAGAAGGCATTTTGGATGCAGATCCTGCAACATAGATTGATGCTCCTTCTGATATCAACTTCCAAATCTTCTGGCTGTGTTCTCGTATTTTATGCTGCACATACACCTTTTCTGGTTGGTCTCTTGAAAAAGCTACGTAAAAGCCTCCACCTCTTTCTTCTGAAAGCAACCCACCATTTTGTGCATGAGACAACCAAAAATCTCTGTATAGAAAGTCATTATCCTCATTTCGGCAGCCGAAGAAGAACATAACGGGAGCAGCTACATCATATGCATCTTGTAGAGCTCTTTCCTCCAGAAATGCACGAAAAGGCGCACATCCTGTCCCAGGCCCGACAAGAATCAGGGGAAGTGACAGTGGTGGTGGAGGAAGGGTACCTTTCTGAAACCATGCTGGAATGCATACACCTGCTCTTTAAAAATACAATTCAGGTGATAAACAAGTTGTTTGATTTGAATACATAACTGAATTTTCAATTGTACAATTGTCCCACAATACCTTCTTGTGGATCAAGTTTGGCAAGCCACCCAGAGCAGAGACCCATACGCTTCCTCTTAAAAGGTGTTGTCCACGACACAACATTCACTGTCAAATGCACTTGATTGGGGTGAGCTGCAGAGGAAGAAGAAATGGAGAATGCCCTTTTTTTCAATGGAGGAACCAACTGCACCAGCCACTCGAAAGGCATTTGTACAGAAGGAAAATCGTCTAAAACCTGTGACACAAAGACAAATCAACTCTCATGTGCACCAAAGTTTGGTCCAGTAGACGTAAAGCAGATGCAAGACTGAACATGATCAGCATGGTTCAAATTGAGCAGCTTATCCCCATCCACTACAGGACAACCTGTTTCAAGAACGGAATTGACCAATAGAGGCAGCCAAGTATCTCCGAAGTGCAAAGCAACTGAATGATATAGCGAACCATGTGTGACAAATCAACAAATATTAGAGCAATTAATTAGTATTCCTAGTTCTTTAACCCCTCAATGGATTGGGTGGTGCAAATACATCACCAACAGGAGCATATATTAACACAAAATAACCACGTTTCAATTGTTCTACTTGAAGGTTAGAACTACAAGAGCTTCAGTAGGATTCAGTTATAGTTAACACAAGGAAAAAAAGTATAGAATAAACCCCTGAACTACGCAATTGGCTGAAAAATAAAGCCAAATTAACCTTTTTGACCAAGTAAGCCAGCCTGTAACTCATTTTTGGGTTGATTTAATCCAACGTGCCAACTGACTCCATATTTCACAAGTATCAACTTAAGTGACTCAACTTGCAAGTTGGACTGAATCATGTCAGGCATGTAAAGTCAGGAGTGTAAAAAACTTTCATTTAGCCTTATTTGTCTCGACTTTGTCAACTAAGGTTTTTCTCTTTTTTTTTTTTTTTTTGCATGTTTAACATAATGCATCTGCTAGTCATAGCGAACAGTTGCACAATGCATAAAAAGACAAAAGAATGAATCAATTTGTTTACTTGGATTGACCTCTAGAACAGTTCTTCGTTCCTTCTGGTTGTATTGGTACAAATCATCTCTTCCTTCAGGCGAGCAAAAATATTTAAGTCTATCCCTTTCATGTTCAGCTGCAGCAAAAAAGCTCATAACCTGTAAAAATAAACAAATATGTTATTAGTATAAATGACAACACTACAATGCAATATGAAACTTAAGATGGCAATTGACTATACAATTATCATAAAATAAAAGATCAACTTAATGTAGTGATTGCCCCCAACATAAAAGACCTATGTTTGGATGACATTGTATGTGTTAGTCAATGGCAACAAACAAAAAGCCTCTAGCACAGGACCACTTACGTATGAAGCAAAAGTAAGATGGTGACACAGACCTACGCATAACGGGACTACATTTTCCATTGAAAAGTATGAGGAAAGTAGTAGGCTCCTCAAATCCAATGCTGGTCAATATAAAAATTAAACCATTGAATTTCCAGAATAAATTAACATGAACCTTTTCATAATTTCATGCCTACTCATGACACAGAAATTCCAACATATGTGGAGATCAAATTGTCAGGGGTCGTTGTTGGAGTCAAAATGCTGTTCTCATTCTCAGATGAGAAAAGGTTATTCTTGCTGGCAGAGCATTTGGTATTCATGTGCACATCAAAGTATCAGAAATACAGTCAGTGTCTGCAGTAAAGGCAAGCAAACAAAACAGGATGATCTTTAGCAATCAACCAAATTACTTGTTAACAGAATTTCTCATCCACAGTTTATATGCAAGAAGATCAGTAAGGACCCCAGTTATGAATTTAGTAAGACAGCACTTTTCTCTTCCTTTCCTAATCCATTTTCCAAGATAAATCACTGCACTGCCATATGCATTATCCTAAAAATAAATTAATAAATAAATAAATAAAATTAAAAGCACAACCAACAAGACAAAAGCAGCAAAGAGGGAGAATATTAGCTATTTTATCCTTTCTACTTTTTGCTCGAGAATGCTTGATAGAAGAACCAAAGACATACAGGATTCTTGCCTCAAAGAAATAGCGTCTAGGAGAAGCTGATGATATATCCATTGTCAGTTCCACAAAAGTCTTTAGCTTGATGGGAACGTTAGGGGCATTGTTTTGAGCACTCTCCATCACTCTAGGGTGCACCTGAAATCAGACACATTGACCATAAATGGTACATAAAAGGGAGAAATTAAACCCAATCCATGCATAGTTTGCAAATCAGATAGATTGCACTCAAGGAAAAAGAGTCAAGTCCGGTTGGTTCATTAGTTAATTTTTTGCTTCCTTTCACAAATCTGTTCATTTTTCATACAATTGACAGCATTTTCTCTATCAAGCAATTATGCATAATCGATACAATTGAAACTGGAGGTACCAATATAAACTAAAACAGGAACTTGCAGAGAATCTAAGCATACTGTTCCTAAGAGCTAAAGATGCACAATTGCCTAGCTAAACCATTATGACCACAAAAACTTAGACATGAACCATAACCATCAGCTGCAATAATAAGTGAAATCATCAAAAGTAGGAAACATCTATTCAGGCAGCAATAGCACAAAGTAGGGCCAAACATAACCAATCTCTACATGAGGACATACAGTGATCAACATATCAGGATCCAAATTACATCGCTGTATAAAAGCATCTACTGCAGCAGGAGATTGACCAGGAAGAACTTCAAGGACATCACCAACTTCATATTCAATAGCCTGTACAGGAAGTGGAACATAGTAAAACGAGGAATTAAAACAACTCAGTCACTAAGAAATGAGAGAAGTGTGATTAAAAATACTTACAGATGAAACAAACTCAAATTCAAAATGGCGCACATCTTTTCCAGACCCAACACTAGTTAATGATTGATTCTTGACCTAAATGAGCAAATTCCACGGAAACAAGGATAGAGGGGAGTGAGTGGATTTTAGCAATTAGATGGGGAAAAGGAAAGGAATGTCCAGGAAAAAAAAATCTATGCATCATTATGCATCCATGGAACCAGAAAAGAACACATAAAATGCCATTCAAGAGATGATATCACAAAAGAATCATCGAGTGGCCAACTATCCATAATTCATGCAAAATAAAAAGATAAATGATGTATTAGAAACCACAAAAACATTTTATCAAAATATATTCATATATCTCAATATAATGCTCCATTTTTTACGAGCAATATTTTTCTTGTTGAGAACATAAAAGAAAATATTCTCAAAACAACTACCTGTTATGAGAAATTGAGAACATAAAGTTATTTTCAATCATTTGAAGTTAGATCAAAAAAAAATATATTGAGTCTTGAATTGTTTTTCAACAATTGAAGTAAAAACAAATCTTATTTTTTTACATGTTAAAGCCAAATAATGGAAAACATTTTGTTCTCCTAAAAGATATCGTACTTGAAAATTACTTTTTCCTGAAGGTAAATTTGTTTCTGTGAAACAAACAGCACGTTAACGAACAGATCCAAAGCACTGTTCAACAAAATAAATCCATTTTATATTCCATAGGATGAGCGTAAATTTTTTTTAAGAAACTTTAAGTATCTTATACAAGAAAAGATTACAATTAATCGGACAATAAACATCAGGATATGCCATAAAAAAGCATGTGTCTTACCATTTGAAGGAAGCAGTCAGGCTTCTTCTTGACATGAGACTTTTCTGCCAACATTGAGCGAGCCCTCTCAATTTGCATTCGAGCATATTTTAAACCTGGACAACCACAAGACAACTGAATGTGAAAAACCTACAATCTGCAAAATAATGTCCATTTTAAATGATGGGATCTTGTTACAGCAATGAAGAAGACAAGAACACCATAACACATAAAAAATTGTAAAGATGGACTGAGTATCAACTGGCGAATAGGCATAAAAGAAAAAGTGCCCCAAGAAGTGGAGAATTGATAAAAAGATCTGCCTATAAAACCTAACTAACTTCAGATTGAAAATGAGCTGAGTTGATTGAATTAATCACAAGTCAAACTGCGCATGCACACATTCAATTACAGTAATTTCAATAGCATTATCCTATTTATCTATCACTGCTTTAAGGGTTTTTAAATGGAATTCTTTATATTATTATAACATAATTGACTGTTGACTTTTAAATACATGGGAAAACTTTTGACCAACCTGTCAAAGAATCCATACATTTTAGGTTTTCATCCACATGGTAATCACCAGAAAGATAGCAAAAGAAACTCATCCATAGGGGCAAATATATATAAGGAGACTCATATGAAGCTACCAATTGCAGGATAATTGAGACAAAAAGATGCCCGATGATCAAGTTCAGCACCAATATATTAACAAATAGAATGTATCAAAAAAATAAAATAGATGGAAACAACAATCTTCATGATGAAAGGAAGGAATTAGTAAATAACAATGCCAAAGAATTTAGCCTATGCTTTAGTTTGAGCCCTTAGCCAAAAAACATGACAGCATGCATAGCCATTAGTATGATTCTTGTGGCATATACAGATTCTTCCCCTACCATTTTAGCAATTCAAGGGCAAATTAAAACTAGCTCTACATAAAATGAATTTAGATATATATATATATATATATATACATGTATATATATATATATATATATATATATATATATATATATATATATATATATATATATATATATATATATATATATATATATATTTTCTATTGAAAAATGACCAGGAGTCCAAGACAAAATATTTATAATTATATTTTTGAGCACCAGTGTGTAATGATAGAAAAGATATCCAAGACGTCAACATTTTAGTAGATATTTACAAAGGCTAGGTAAAAAGAATTTAAGTCTAACCAGTTAAATTACCTGCTGTTGTTGATAATTGAGAGTCCAAATTTTCAGTTTTATGATATGTTATTTTGACTTTTGGTTGATCAATCAATTCTGATTCTGGAATTGCAAACTCTGGTCCATTGGGGAAGAATTTAGGATTGATTTGATACAACGAATTCCATAATAATGACATCCAGGGATCCAGGGCACCTTCATACCTAGAAAAGAAAATAAATCTTCTTAAAAACCTAAACTATCATCAGGCCAAAATGCTTTTGAGCTAAAGGATTTCACTTATTTATTAAATGTATTTTGATTCTACCCTGAAGGATGCTGATCATCTCCCAAACCTCTTTCAACAATAGCTATTGCCCCTAGATCTGAAAGTCTCCTGTCAAGTTTCTTTGCCACAAACTGCAATTCTGAAAATGGGTTACTAAATGGAAAACCATAGCCATGCCATTCAAGAGTACAAATATTCTGAACTAGTGACTGCAGAAATAATCCAGGATAATCAGATAACTAGACCAATTAAATGTTGTTGAAGTGCAAAATAGAGATGAAAGAGGTTGCATGTCAGATCATATTTAAACAATAGAGAGAAACAGATGGGAACAATAAGAACTGCAAAGTAAGAAAAATTGGAATTGAAACACAGTTGCTCACATGCACTTGCAACCATCAAAGAGCAGACAAAATCAACATTATTGTGTCCAAAGGCCCTTCAAATCTTTAATTTGAGATATGTCAAAAAGCATGAAAAGGAAAATATTTATAATCAACGGCAGTTGGGCATAGGATCTATGGTAATTTATTTTCTTTTTGAGATACTATCTCATTCACCACAAGATGATCCTGGCTTTTCACTTCCACTTGTCATGTGACCACAATGACAAATCATCAATAATAACTTTATTCAATGTTTATGTTCATCATACATCTGAGATAACTACAAGATAAACTTGTTGAGACAATATACACAAAGTTCTAAATCCAACCTAAATGCATTCATAGCCTCTTAATTACTTGAGTGGATTAAAGAAGAAGAATTCTCTACATGTTAAGTACTTACATTATATTTCTGGTAACCAGAGTCACCCAATCCAAAAACAGCATAACGAACTCCAGCCAGCCAATGCTTGGTAAGATTCTTCTGTAAAAGAAATCTCCAAAAGCCCTATATAACAACAGAAATTCAGGAAAAAGATAGAATTATAATGACACTCTGGAGTATGATCCCACATTACAGACAGCATAATGAAACTACCTTCATGGAATCCGGTGTGTCTCCCTGGCCTGTTGTAGAAACAACAAAAATTACAGTGTCTTCATGAGGTAAAGAACTCTGATACAGTACAAAAACAATACGCACATAAGTAGTTGCACTGAAGACATCATTGAAACTTCATTATAGCGAAAAGAATTGATTCTGGAGGGGATAATGTCCATTTTTAGTTGAGAGCCTTTCAAAAATGGTTGGAATTAGACAGATTTAATACATCAAACAGGATACCAATTATATTACGCAGTTTCTTCCAATTTTGTGTATCAACAGAGCTATCCAAAGAAACAGTTATGCGTTCCAACATATAAAATTCGCAGCAAGACTGAATAGAATGAAAAATTTAAAGTTGAATGAAATTTCAGCAGTTACAAAGTCAACATAAATGTGAAATCTAAAAAAGGAAAAAGAATATGCAGAACACAACCGAACTTTCTATGCAAGCAAACAGATGCGGGAAATAACAGAATAGGAACTCACGACATCAAATTCGTCCAAAGAAAGAAGAGTGACGGGGCAACCTCTGCGCTCGGCCTCACGGCCAATACGCTCCGCCGCGTCCATTGCATTTCCGGTTTCAGTAGCGTATAGTATCGCCAGCTTCATAGGGTTTTCCTCCATACTGCAAACGGTAACGAAAATACTGAAATTTGAAATCAAAATCGATCAACCAGAGTGTAGACTTCGCTAACAGGACATGGGAAGATAGAAGAAAGCAGAAGAAAGAAGATATGGGCTTTTGAACTTTGTAAGAATGGGCTGGACTTTCTGCTGCATATGACCAAGTCCAATGGGCCAAGGCCCTTAATTTGGGCCACCACTTGCAAGTGCCTCCAGTATTTGAAAATTTTACAGAATTTGACAATTTTTAGTAGATATTTATAATAATATTATACCAGATAAACCTGTAAATAAATACTCCTACATTAATCAAATTCATAGACTGAAAGAAATTGCTTTTCTACACCCCTTTCCATTTGATTGGGAATCAAAACAAAATGGGAAAATTAATTAAGTGGATAAACATCTACTTGATGCTACATTCATTAAGTAGACACGTAGAGAGGACTGATGCTAAATTCATTAATTAGACACGTATTAACGAAATTGAAAGCCTAATTAAGTAACATCTACTTGTACTAATTAATTCAGAATTATTGTTTAATAGTCCACGCGTACAAGTAATAAACCCAAATTCCTAGGTAGAATAGGATTTCATTTCCAAATTCCACTGGAATTAGGAGTAGTACTCAAACCCTATATATATTTCTTTTAAGCAATGTTGTACAAACCGGACCGGACCGGTCGGTTCGACCGGTTTTACTGCAAACCAGCCATGGGTCTGGTCGGTTTGATTAAAATGAACGGTTTGATAAAAAACCGGAGATGACCTGTTCGACCGGTCAAAAACCAGTAAACCGGTGAACCGGTCAAAAATCGGTTTTGACCATTTTCTATCTTTGGTTTTGATTCGGTTCGGTTCCGTTCGAACAGAGCCGAACCGAATCAAAAAATAAGCATATAAAATTATAAAAACCAAAATCAAACCAATATACATTCGGTTTGACTTGAACCAAACTGAACTAGTTTTATTTGGTTCTGGTTCGGTTTGGTTTCAAACCAAAATTTTTCAAATTTTAAAATTTAAATCAATTATCATTAACATTTAAAATTGATGAAGTTTTAAACCGAACCAAAAAATAAACATATAAAATTATAAAAACAAAAATCAAACCAATATACATTCAGTTTGACTTGAACCAAACTGAATTAGTTTTGTTTGGTTCTGGTTCGGTTTGGTTTCAAACCAAAATTTTTCAAATTTTAAAATTTAAATCAATTATCATTAAAATTTAAAATTGATGAAGTTTTAGGATATTTTGTGAAATTATTTTGAGTATTAAATATTTGAAACTTGTGTTTGATGAATTTATAAGCTTATTTATTTTTTAAATAATATTTTTTTTAAAAAAATAATAATCCGGTATAACCACCGGTATTACCCGGTTGAACTGGTTGTACCACGTAACAGTAGCTTCACCGGTTTGATGTCCGGTACGGTTATGATAACATTGATAAACATGTAAATTATTGATCTTAGGGGTCAGCAGAATTCACAGGTTATTAATTAGTCTCATTTACTCCCTCGCTCTAAATTCTTAGGTTAGATTAATATTGATGATTTAATTAAGCAAATTAAGTAGAAGAAAATTGAAACAATGAATAAGAAAGTACTAGCGATAATTGTGTTGGTTGCATATTGGGTCAATGAACAGCAGAATACTGTAAAATGCAGGAGAGAGGAAGGCGTGGAAGACTATCGCAGAAACGAGCTAGAAGAATCATATTTTTCACACAAACTATTTCTTTCGCGGGATTGCTGTGGATCAGTTTTTGATAATGGCGGCTGTGTTGCTCCTGATTTTATTGGCATTCAAGATACTCCATGGGGTAGATTATTGAAGGCCTATTGCAAAAATCAATTTCAGAATTAGAACTAATTAAGGGTTTTTATTGTTACACTTTAATGTTAGGTTGTTGTTGTTCATTATGTATTCTATAATTGTTGTCATCACCATTAATTTTGATACATAAGTTTTAATTGACATCTTCTTTAATTGGTTTTATTTATTTATTTATTTTTTAATACATTGTTCGGCGGCTTATTTATTTACATCAAAGTTTCCACATTGGATTTGGAATTTCATTGTGTAATCTTTTAAATTTTGAATTAGAATTAAAAAGGGGTTTCTAGTGCTAACCTATTTAGAATAATGATCGGCCAATCTATTCGCAAATTCCGAACTAATTATAAATTTTGTTATCTTTCGTTAATTACACATTTGCAAAGGGACTTGATTTTTCCTCAACAATAACTTATACTTTGATGATAATGATTATATTATTATATGAATAGAACAAGATTAAATGAAAATATTCCAAATAAATTCATATCCACTTATAATTTTTTTTTCTTCATGTTTCTCTTTTTTTTCTGTTATTTATTAATTTTTTTATTATAAAATATTTGTTGGTTTTATTTATTATGTAAAGCTTCTCATACTTTGAATTTTATTTTTTTTATTGCCATTTTTAATCAAAATTTATCAAGTCATAAATGCCATTTGAATGCTAGATAATTAATTTTTTTTACTAGATAATTAATTTTATTTACGCTTGGAATGTGAATAAATTATAAATAGACAAATTTTGTTTTCTTAACTTTAATCTTGTGGATAAAAAATTAGTGATTATAGAGCCTATATGGAATTTCCGGTGAACTTATTTGGTAAATTGTGGCCAAAAAGATAAATGCATGAACAAAAGTTATAGTACGAAGAAGTTTACATTAAAATTTTAAACTTCAACATCAAAATTCATTGTGGTTTAAGCAACCAACTTCAAAAATTACAAGTGAAACTTTGAAGGATGAAAAAGTTTTTAAGAAAATATATTAGACGATAAACTATTTTTGTTAATATTGTAAAACCACATGTTCTAAGTTGTAATATTTTAAACCACATGTACCGGTTGACAAATAGTCAAAATTAGAGGGTTTATTTTTATACTTATCTTAATATATTTTAGATAATTTTAAAAGTAAAAAGGTGATGCGGTGAGCGTGGACGAATAATCATGAATTCAAGTTCCGCTAATATGACTTCAGACACTTTGGGAGATTCTCTCGCGACCACAACTCCGCCGGTGACGTTGAACTCATCCATATCTCCCCAGGCAGCAGTAATCAATCGCATAGCCAGCAACCTGAGCCCAGCCGATGCCAGGGACCTGAGGCAGGTGTTTCTTCAAATCCAAAATTATGGCATGGTTGGGCCAACCATCAGCAGTAGCACATCCCCTTTGATCACAGGAGTTGACAGCCTGGGAATGGGAGTGGCTAGGAACCTTTTCCTACTACCGGAGTACACCATGGCCCCGCCAACCACAAACCCAGCACACGCTTTCTCGGGAGACGCTAGGCAGATGAATCAGCCTAACATGATCTTCCCTGGACTTGGGGATCCCACAGCCCAGCATACAACGTTTGGGGCGCCGCTGGCTCCAACAATATCACAGGCCAGGCTACCTAAATTCCAGACCCTAGTCCAGACGCCTCCGCCTAGCTATCATCCTACCCACGGGTATATGTTAGGCCCACCTCCAGCACAAGCAGCAACATCTATGCCGGAAGGAGCAGACGACCCACAGATGATGGCGTTATTCAAACACCACTTCTCCCGATTCTCAGTGCCCATACAAGAGCCTCTACTAGAAAGCAGAGGATCCTGCTTCACCAATCGGATCCTGAACATACCATGCGACCCCAAATTCAAACAATTAAACTTTGAGAACTATAATAGGAAAACAGATCCCTACGTCCACTCCAGAAACTACAAAAACAAAATGGAGATAGCTGGGGCCAATGAGGGGCTAATGTGCAGGTTATTTTCATCAATGCTGGTGGGTCCGGCTTCTTACTGGTTTGAGACACTAGAGCCGGCCTCAATTAACAGTTGGGAACAGCTTCGGGAGCAATTCTGCACCAAGTTCTACGGTTCAGTCCCCACCGGAACAGCTAATAGGACCCTACACGATGTAAAATAGAGGCAAGGAGAGTCCCTCCGGGAATTCGTCGACAGATTCAACCTAGCAACAGTAGAGATTCGGAGATTGGATTTCCATACGGCATTGGAGGCACTGATCGCCAACACAACTAATGAGAGGCTAAGAGCCGACCTTGTCTTGAGGAAGCCCCAAAATGTAACACAGATGATCTCTATGGCAAAAACATTCATAGAACTAGATGAAGTAGGTGCACCAGCTCGACATCATAAAGATGGAGAGAGGAGATCAGAGGACAAACGGCACAGGAGGGACAGGAGGGACAGAAGGGACAACAGATAACCAAGAGAATTCACACCCCTTAACCGACCGCTAGGCGAGGTGCTAGTAGCAGTCGAGAAGAGCAGAGACAAAAAGAGCCTATCCTACCCGGAAGCTAGAAGAGGACAGATCATGGGAGAGGACGAGAAAGCATTCTGTAAATATCACCGCGTGAACGGCCATGATACGGACGACTGCAAGCGGCTGGCGGAGGACATCGAGGAATTGATCAAGAGGGGCAAGCTACGAAAGTTTGTGGAAAGAAAAGGCAAGGAGGAATCAAAACGGCCGGCAGATGAAGAGTGCCAACCAACCAAAAGAATGAAAGGAGTGGTCATCGTAATAGCAGGGGGAGATCCGCCGGCCAAAAAGATCAAAAGAATAAAGGAAACTGGAAAAGATACCAAGCCTAACCCCCCCTCTCGGAGAACAGAGTAGCACCGGGTCACACAGACGCCCTGGTCATGGAAGCTGAGATCGAAGGTTACCTGGTCAAGCGTATACTGGTGGACACGGGAAGCTCGACAAACATCATCACCAAACATGCAATAGAGAAGCTAAGGGTAGCGCCCAGTAGAATCCATCCGGTCCACGCCCTACTGGTCGGCCTCAGTGGACACAGTACCGGTGATAGGTCAGGTAACATTGGATATGGAGATAGGGGACGAGAAGCACGTGTGGAGGACGAAGGCCGATTTCACCATAATAGACTCCCCACTAGCATATAACGCCATACTAGGGAGACCACTTCTCTCCGAATCAGAGGCTGTCTTATCAATCCGGTATCTGACGCTGCAAATACCAACCGCTTCCAGATGGACGATAGCCAGAGGAAGCCAGCAGGTAGCCTAGAGAACATACCTCGCTTCGTTACAACCAGAGAGAGACCCGGAGGGAGAAGAGAGAAAGACAGAGCCGGTGGACAAATTAGAAACACTAATAGTCGCATCAGACAGAAACGTATGGATATCCCAAGAGCTAGACTGTGGCATCAAAGAGCAGATTATACAAGTAATAAAAGAAGAGTAGAACACTTTCGCCTGGAAAATTAGCGACATAGAAGGAGTACCATCAGAAGTAATAAAACACTCACTCAATGTAAACACGGAAGCAACTCCAGTGGTCCAGAAGAGGAGAAAATACGCACCAGAAAGACAGAGGGCAATCGAGGAAGAGATCCAAAGGTTACTGGATGCAGGACACATCCGGGAAGTTCAATACCCCAAATGGCTAGCGAATGTAGTGATGGTAAAGAAGGCAAATGGAAAATGGCGCATGTGCGTCGACTTCACCGACCTCAACAAAGCGTGCCCCAAAGACAGCTACCCCCTGCCCAACATCGACCAACTGGTTGACTCAACTGCCGGTTACGCCATATATTCATGCCTGGATACGGCATCCGGATATCACCAGATACCCATGGAGCCGGCAGATCAGGAGAAAACCTCTTTCATTACACACAAGGGGACATATTGTTACCAGGTCATGCCCTTCGGATTAAAAAACGCAGGAGCTACGTACCAGAGGTTGGTGAATCGTATGTTCAAAGATTTGATTGGGAGAACGGTCGAAGTACGTAGATGACATGATTGTCAAGAGCCGGACCCTGGACGACCACCCCAGAGATCTGAGGGAGGCATTCTCCATCCTCCAGAGGTACAGACTTAAGCTCAATCCGGAAAAATGCATATTCGGAGTACGGGGCGGTAAATTCCTGGGGTTCATGATCTTACAAAGAGGGATTGAAGCGAACCCGGAGAAGATAAAGGCCGTATTGGAGATGGCTCCACCCAAGACCCTCAACGACATCCAGAAACTAAATGGAAGAGTCACCGCATTAGGAAGGTTCATCTCGTTCTCCGCAAAAAGATGCATGCCGTTTTACAAAGCACTTAAGAAAGGGCAGGCCTTCAAGTGGGACAAGGAATTCCATGAAGCGTTTGACCAATTAAAGAATTTTCCCACATCACCCCCACTGCTGAGCAGACCGGTACCAGGAGAAAAATTATATGTATACTTAGTAGCTGTCGAAGAAGCTGTCGGATCGGTTCTAGTAAGAGAAGAGAACGGACAACAATATCCGGTGTATTACACCAGCAAGGTATTGCGAGGGGCGGAGACACGATACCCCAATATCGAGAAAATGGCACTAGCCCTGCTTTCCGAATCCAACAGGCTAAGGCCTTACTTCCAGGCACACACTATCATCGTTAGAACCGGGTTCCCACTCAGGAATGTGCTGCAACGGCCTAAAACATCTGGAAGATTGGCGGAATGGGCAATACGTCTGGGGGAATTTGACATCAGATTCGAACCCAGGCAAGCATTGAAAGCTTAAATCCTAGCAGACTTCGTAACAGAGTTCAAAGATCTTGAACACGACTCGACACCTCCCTCTGAAGAATGGGACGTTTTTGTGGACGGAGCGTCATCGAAAGAAGGGGCCGGAGCTGGCATATACATCAAAGGACCAAACCAGATCCGACTCCACTATGCAGTAAAGTTGGACTTCCCGACAACAAATAACACAGCAGAATACGAGGCAATGATCAAAGGATTGGAGCTGATCAAAGAGATAGGGCCAGACAGGGTTCGGATACTCAGTGACTCAAGGTTGGTGTCAAACCAGATAAACAAGCATTTTGAAGTAGGAGACCCAGCCATGAAAGGATACTTGGACACTGTCCGGAGATTGCTGAAATAGATTGAGGTGCAGGGAACAGTATGGAAGATTGAAAATATACCCCGGGAAGCCAACAGCTTGGCGGATGACCTCACTAAAGCCGCCTCAAGCAAAGAAGAGTGGCAGTATCTGCACTGTCCGTATGAGGTACAATCCCATCCCACTAAGGAGCAAAACGAAGCCCTGACGATAGACCATAGCAGTACATGCTGGATGATGCCCATCATGGACTTCCTAAAGGAGGGAAAATTGCCAGAAGATGAATCAACGGCTCGCCGAATCTCGAGGAAATCTGCTAGGTATGCTATCATAGACGGACAGCTCTACCGCAAGTCTTTCAGTCACCCTTGGATGAAGTGCGTCTCGCCGAAAGAAGGGAACCACGTTTTGAGGGAGCTCCACGAGGGGATTTGTGGGTCACATCAGGCCACCCTGCCTATAGTCCACAGAGCAATGCTCATGGGATACTTTTGGGAAACAATGAAAGAAGACTCAGAGGCCTACATCTATGCTTGTCACCAGTGCCAGGTACACGCCAAAAGAACCAGCCTACCTCCGGTAGAACAACAACCAATCCTAACGGCTTGGCCTTTTTCGACATAGGGGATTGACCTTGTGGGCCTGATGCCGGAAGCAAGCAGACAGAGGAAGTGTATAATTGTCGCGGTTGATCACTTCACCAAATGGGTGGAAGCAGAAGCCCTCTCTACCATCACCCCTGAGAAAGTGATGACTTTTGTGAAGGAATACATCCTAGGAATATCATCACGGACAATGGGACTCAATTCACCTCCAAAAAATTCAAAGAATTCTGTGAAAGCTTCCACATCACACATAGGTGTAGCTCGGTCGCCCATCCACAGAGCAATGGCATGACAGAGGTTACCAACCACACCATATGCGACGGCATCAAGAAAAAGTTGGAGGGGCACAAGGGAGCATGGGCTGACAAACTTAACAGCGTACTATGGGCATACAGAACCACCCCAAGATGGGCCACTGGGGAAACCCCCTTCGCCCTAACGTACGGTACCGAAGCAGTGATCCCGGTGGAAATAGGCTCCCCTAGTGACCGGGTGACTTACTACAGCGAAGCTTAGAATGACATCAACCTGTGCTTTCACTTGGACTCACTGGAGGAAAGAAGGGAGAGGGCCTTTGTCCTCATGGCGGCATACAAAAATAAAGTTGCTCGGTACCATGACAAGAAAGTAAAGGCGGTAGCCTTCCAGGAGGGAGACCTTGTACTGCGAGACACGGAGGCCTCACAAGCTAGAGAAGGTAAAGGAAAACTGGCTGTCAAATGGAAGGGACCGTACCGAATCAACAAAGCCCTAGGACCGGCCATGTACAAACTATGCCACATGGATGGAAGAGACATTCCACGCACATGGAACTCAAGAGCACTCAGGAAATACTACCAGTAGAGCACGTAGCACTCTTTTTCCCTCGGCAGCGGTTTTTTCCCACAGGGTTTTCCCTGCTGAGGTTTTTAATGAGGCAACCATAGCTATAGTGTTGTAGCTTTATACTTAATGGAGATTCGCTTTCGAATACATCTCTGTTGTGCTTGTCCATTTTTATTCGCTTTCGAATATTTATATGCTTGACCTTTTTAGTGGCTTTCGATAAAATTAAAGTCCTGGCTAAACATTCGATTCCGAATGAAAATTTAAACCGGCTTTAAATGGCAACCATAAGCAGATTCGTTTACATTAAGTTTGCATTCAAACACAAAGAAAACGAGAAAAACAAAGCCGCATCACAAAATTTTTTTTTTGTTTGATCTTTTCATTAAATGACCGTAACGGGAAATATTTACATTTACAAGAATCACGCCCTAGTCTGATCACCGGATCGCTCAGCTGACCCCTCTTTAGGCACTGGGGCAGCAGGAAGGACATCCTCTTCCTCATCAGGAAGATCGGCCTCATCACGAAAGTCCACTTCTATGTCCCCGAAAGCAACATCAGGGTAGACTTCAGAGCACCTCTGAAGGATGCGGTCCCCATACAACAGGGCAAGACGCCCATAGGTAAGGGTCCTTCCCTTCAGTTTCTCCTCCGCCGCCAATCGGTCACTCTCGCGGGACTTCCTCTCCTGCTCAAGGGCCGCTTCGGCTAGCTCAAGAGAGCGTTTAAGGGCCACGTTCTCAGCAGTGACAGCATCCAGAGTTTTCTTTTGTTGCTCAGCCTCCGCTTTCACCTTAGCCAGGCCCTCTTCCAGCTTCTTTCTCTCTAAAGCATCGGCGATGCTCTGATCGTAGATACGATCCGCCTTTTCAACTCTCTTCAACTCCTCGTAGAGGAAGGGAATGGCCTGCAAATAGAGGAACAATTAGACATAGCCAAAAGATGAGGGAAAAAGTTCAGGACTTACCGTGTATAACTTGATCAGGACTCGAGTCCCGATGGTCCGGTTCGTCAAATTCCTCATCTGGGAGGAGTCAGCAGGGAGGTACATCCTGTTGCTCAGTTTCAGCTGTACCAGGGGGTCAGCCAGACTAGCATCCTTACCAAACTTTGAGATTAAGATATCCCGTATCGGGCTGTCGGTGTCCACCGGACCAGAAAAGTCGGGCGCTACCTCCTGCAAAACAAGAAGTGAGCACAACCCAATGTCACCTAAAAAAAAAAAGAGAACATACCACTTGGGTCTTCTTCCCTTTATCTGATCCAGAGGCGAGAACGCCGGGCCTCTTCTTATTTCCCGGAGCAGGTTCTACACTCGCGCTGGGAATAATGGCAGGATCCGGACCAGCAGAAGCGATGGCTGGGACGGGTGCGGGTGCGGCAGTTGACGCTTTCGATCCGCTCCTTTGGGCACGCAAGGCTGCAACAGTATCAGCAAGTGACATCCCTGCCACAGAGGGAAAATACAAAAATAAGTAAATAAATACCTCGGCCCTCTAAGGGATCATTAAAGAACATAGGGAGACCGGTTCGGTCATCAAGCACTACCAGTGGCAACCCTTAGCGGTAAGCCCTTGTGGCATACTGAAGCTTCCAGTACTGAGTCGGAACCGCCGTGAGCAGATCCAGGTGGGCCTGTTCCTGGGGGGAGAGCTTATCATTCTCCCCCTGCATCTCGCTTGCAGACCGGAAAGACCAGGCGGTAGGGAAAGTTGGAACATTTTCCTTCAACTTTATGAAGAAATATAAACCCTTGAACCCCTTAACCGAGGAGGTACGGCCAGAAAAAAACCGGAAGAGAGGCCCCTTAGCCATGGTGAGATGATCGCTGTTGGTGTTTCATAGAACCGGAGTGGCAATGTGCTGGAAGAGGGCACCGGTCAGTTGGATGCTGAGGTTACAGCATAACCAATAAGTGGCGCACACATCTTCCATCACATTCGAGTGCAGCTGGGCCGGACATACCCCGTACCGGTTTAAGATGGAACAGATCCCCTCCGGGAGCGGGTAGGTGAACCCACCCACTACATGGTGAAGATAGATAGAGAAATAGCCGGGCGGGGGAAGATGAACTCTTTGGCTGGAAGCAGGGATGAGGCACTCACAGGCTTCTAACTAGGGATAGTCAGAAGCCAACTGATTTATCTCACGGAAAGCTATGGAGGAGACCATTTCTGATATCCTAGGGGTAAGGGTTCTCCCTAAGACACTCTTGGCCACCTGAGATGACTCAGGGAGGTAGACTGGTGCACTGGTCTCTCCGGCAGAGCGAGTTCTTTCAGAGGACTCCGACGAAGAAAGCCTGGCGGTGTCAGAATCCACCTCCACAAAAGGGGATACAGGGCGGGGAGCAGTGCTAGAAGTCCACGAATAACTCGAATAACCCATAACAAACAGGCAGTTCACCCTAGAACTAAGAACAGAAGAAAAACAGAAAAGTAGCAGAAGAAGAAAGAGAGCACTTACTGGTTTTAAGAAATGAGAATGCTAGGAACTCAGAATGATGCCCAGAGCTGAAATCAGCGAATTAAATACCCTGCTGGTAGGAAATCGAACGGTTACAGCATTTGAAAATTAAGTCAAATCAAAGGTCGTGTCTCTGCAGCTACACAGTACGTGGCAGACCGTGGGTGAGCATGCGCTCTAGGCAGGGTTTTAGGTGTTAAACCCTAAAGGGTTTACTTCAGACTGGGGGGGGGGGGGGGGGGGACTTCTGATGACATCCGGTCCGGTACCATCCGGTTCAGTCCGGTAGTCCATACCCGGATCCCCTCACCCGGTTAAAGCAGCCGGATTCCACATCCGGATCCTGACCTCCCCTGAGCAGATTCGGATTAAGCTTCCTTGATTCGCGGAGAGATCCTAGGAGAAAAGGTGGTATCCAATTAGGAATCCACTTCCGTGTTTTACTAGGACAGAAACACCACCCACGTGGAGCTCTTCCAATATCAATCCAACTCTACCATCCCTCCTAGGAAAGGAGGATGTTCTGTACGAGGTAAAGAGTATTCAATTCTATTCTCAATTCTCTAAAAAGTACTCTTAAACACACACAGGCATACTAACTTAGGTATCGGAGTATACCTCAGAGGTTACCGGTGTCTCACTGTTTCTATCTTGCAGGAGCAGTATTGGATCCGGTCAGAGTAGCAATCCGGGCCCGGATCATCCAGTGGATTTTATTGAATCCATCAAAAGGTAATATATATCGTATCACATATATATTTGATAATATTTTTTTTTTTTAGCTTTTCAAGATATGTATGCAAGTGCAAGACATTATCTCTTTTTTATTCCTCTCGTTTCATCCGTCATTCATCTCTTCCCATCTTTCTTCCTCACTTTTTTTTGGCATGTCTTGTTTTCCATTTTACTTGCAATATACACTTAAAAAAAAAATCTACTTGTTAGATATAATCTGAACTTCACAAATTTTCTGATGTATCTTTCCTTGAACTTATTAGTTGAGCACTAGAAATTTTATAATAAATTTAGAAATTATTTATACAAAGTATAAATTAAAATTAAAAATAAAATAAAATATATAAATATATATTAGTTGAGTCGGACTTCATTGTTTATATAAATTTTAAACCATCCGCTATATTTCATGTTTCATGGAGTTTGAATTTGAACGGACCTAACATGGTGTGATAGAAATACCCTATAACATATCATCATTTGATAAATAGACATGTCTAGTTTCATATCTCATACGATAATCATCATTTGTTTTAAAATATATTTTATGAGCATTTTAGTTTACTTAACCCGATGATATTATTTTTGATTTTTTGTAATTTTTGCATTAACTTTATCCTCAAGCGTGTGTATGGGGATATATCATTTCTGTATTATTGTCATGTTCTGCCTTATAATAGAAGGATCTAATCAGCTTTTTGTTTCCTACCCTATTATCCAATTGTATTTTTAGCTTTTATTGTTTTAAAGTTGTTTTTTTTAAAAAAAAAAATATTATCCATTTAGTTTTTGTTTTATTACAAAACTACATTAATAACATCATAATTTACTATTTTATCTTCTAAATGTATTAAAAATTAAAGAAAAAATGATAAATTATGATGTAATTGCACATAGTTTTGTGTAGAATATGACTAGAAGAGAAAGTAACGGGATAATTAATTAATAATACAGGTGGCACAGGGCTATTTGCCTAGAATAGAAGGAATGGATATTTCTCTTCATTTTATGGAAAGAAAAGTCAAATAAGTAAGCAAGGGAATCACGTGGCACAGCATGAGAGCGCACATGGATTAAGGTAAAAACAAGAGATAGAATCACGTGGGTGTGTTTGTGTTGGACCGGCTGATAGAAAAATTGAAAACAACAATATAACAGAGCCATAATAAATAAAAACAGAAGACAGACTAATCAATCATTTCTTTGCTTTCATTTTCATATAGTAAAGTTTTTCATCAATGCCATAAATAAATCTGAAAATTACTAAAAATAAGCAATTTCAACTGTTTTGCAATAATTGTCAACACTGTACTTATCTTATGATAACAAGTTGCATGTAGTGAAGCAGTTGTCTTTTTCTTTTGTAATTTGTTCGAAAATAAATTATCAAAAACTTTGAATTTCTTTTTTTTTTTTTAGCATAAAAGCATTACTTTTAAATTACAATAACAATAAACACAAAATACATAATACTGGCGAGAGAAACACGACACATAGACATGTGACAACAAACAATACATAAAATAAACCAATAAAACATAATAATAATAAGATGTTTTTATAGAATTTAAGTACTTTCTATCAAAAATTCACAGCTATGAAAATTTGGACAGTATCCATATTACACACAGTTGAGCGGATAGATGTGAAGAAGGAAGATATGTTGGATAACGACATTCAATTTAGTGGGGGCATAGAAAGCCTTGAGTATATAGTACTAGTTGTGTGGTTGATGTTGCATTGCATACTGTCGTATTGTTGTAAGATTGAATTAATGGGCTAATGATTTTTTAACCCTCTTCTATAACTTAATTATTTTTCTACTCTCTATCTTTTTAAAATTGTCTTTTTACCTCTATTTTATATGAAATAATTATTTCATTATACTATAATTGATCATTTTTCTCTCTAGAAAACTTGAAAATAGGAGCGAAATAGTAAAATATTATCTAATTGGATATAGTTTCGTATAAGATAGTGGTAAAAAAACAACTTTTAAATGATAAAGGTTAAAAGAGTAATTAATTAATAGAATAACAACCGAAAATATGTTTTTACCTTGAATTAATTATATAAAGTTAGATAGAAAAACGTAGGATTTTTTTAATATATTATGAAATATCAACAAAAAGCCAGCTTTTGTAGGGAAAAGAAAAGGTCAATAATTTTTTAGTCTTTATGTTTTTATATATTATATTAGTTAGTCTATAGACAAATTTTAAGGTCCTTAAATTTGTCTCAACGAACGCTTTAGTATATTTCTTTATTTTTGCTTATAAAAGTATAAAATTATCCTTGGTTATAAGTAAAATTTTATTTTTTAGTTTTTTGAATTAATTAAATTAATTCTAATAAAAACTTTTGTAGTATATACACATGCATAAACATTTCTATTTTTATATATATTAGTTACAAAAATAAAAATATCTCTATTATTTATTCTCTTTAACGTATATTTTTATTTTTTTTATTAATTTAATATAATATCTACAAACTAATTGTTAATTATTTTAAAATGATATCTTTTTATTTATTATTGTTATTTATAAGATATATTAGAGATGAAAAGTTCGTATTTATAATTTTATATAATATGTTTTATTATTATAAAATAGAGTAAAATGTAATTTTAATATTATTAGTCTACTTTGACTTAAAAAAAATAAACGTTTGACAATAATAATAAAACTTAAGGATTATATAATTATCATGGATCTGACCAATATAATATCTAAAAACATAAAAACTAATAAATTATTATTATGTTTTTTCTTAAAAAAAAAGCCAGCTTTATATTAGAAATGTCAAACACGAACATAGTTTCCAAAATTTTTTTCTAATATTACATTCCTAAAATGTTAAAATCTAATATCAATACGCAGTATAAGAAATGTAAGATTTGACAGTAAAATTTACTGTTAAATGTATAAAACGTGTTGTCATAACTTTAGGTAGCAATAAAAAAATTGTTGCATATTGATACTGTAAAGTTGATGACGTATGTATTCACAACAAAAATTTTGATATAATTAATTTTGCTACAAAAACTTGATCTGTTCATCAGGCTAGTATCCATTCGGTTTGATCTGTAAAAGTTGAGTTTAAACATGTATTTTACATGTTAGCCTCATCCGAGTTGAAGTCCAATGCAGCTCGAAATTTAGTGGCATATGCTTAGAATTTATGTAAATACTCGAACCCACTCGTCTAGTGTATACTTATATATTTTATTTTATTTTAATTTCAATTATAGATTTTTAAATTTTTTTTATCACATTTTCTAAATATAATTTATTGTCACGTTGTATTTACTTCAGTTTGATTATTAAGAAAAATTGAAAAAATTTTACTGGATGTACATGGATAGGGCTTGAAATTGATGTCCTAAACCAACTAAATCCGAATTAATAGCTATATAGTTTTGTTTTTTTTTTTATTATTAAATCCGACAGATTCAGTGCAATCTGCTGGATGAACTGATCAAAAAACAACGCAAGAAAAACAAATTAAAAAAAAAAAAACGAAGTGTATGGAGAAGAAAATAATACAAAAAAACGCAAAACACGGTTCGGTTGTAAAACCGAATCGAACTGAAAACCAAAGTAGAAGAAAAATAGAAACTAAAACCAAACCAAAAGTTTATATGGTTCTGATCAAACCGAACCGGTTTGGTTCGGTTAAAACCGAATCAACAAAAATTTTAATTTTTAAATTTTTATTATCATTATTTTTTATAAATTATATGTAAAGTATTACTTAAAAAGGATTTATATTACATGTATATTACTAAAGTCTCACAAATACAAACTATATAATAATATAAATATATAATATGTCAAATAAAATTTATTTATAGACATATATATATTTTTAAAAAATATTTTATCCTATTACGGTACAGTTCGGTTCAATTTTGGTTTGTTCAATAAAAACTACAAACCGAACCGAAAATACACAATAATTGAATTATTACTGGACTGATTTAATTAGGATTTTAGTTATTGAAAAATAAAAGAAAAAAAACCTCAAAATTTTGATGTGACTGTACATAAAAAGTGTAGGACACATCACATTTACTCTGAAATTTTGGTTAAAATGTCTGTTTGGTCCATTTTCTATCTGTCATTTTGTTTTGGCTTGGCCTTTTGTCCTTTCAAAATCACGCATATTTTACCAAAATTCACGTTAAATTGAGACAAGGCTTTTAGGAATTCAAAGAGAAGAATCATTAGAGAACTCATAGGAGATTATAACAAGCAATAATGCAAGACTATACCATTATGTGTATGAGATTAGTAGTTCAAACCCTGTTACAAGCTGTTTTGTTAGTGTTAAAAAGACTAAGTGACGTTTGGTAAAACTGAAAATAAAGTTCTAAAAAATTAAATGTTAAATTTTAAGTACTGAATATTATAAATGCTAAAACTATTAAATGATAGAGTTGTTTGATAAACATGAAAAATAAAACACTGAATTTAAAAAAAAAAAAAACTATTGATAATTTTCAACTTAAAATTTTAAATAAAATAATTTAGTTTATTAGATTAAATGATTTTTTGATTAAACTCAAAATTTTAAGTACAGTTATCAAAACAAGCTTAAAATAAATAAGTGTTTAATGTATTAATTTAAGTTATTTTTTTAGTTATCAAACAGGGCCTAAGTGGTAGTGCGAAAGCGTCTTCTCTCATTAAAAATGGGCTAAATAGGTGTGACTTTCAAAGGACAAGGATAAAAAAGTGCCAAATAATATAACAAGGGCCAAATGTTAAAAAAGGGATAGAACATGGACCAAAAAAGTTCTTTAGCGGTGAAATTTTTTGGCTTCATTGACTTATGGATAGAAGGATGATAAATTCATTATAAATAGGGGCAGATAAAGATAGGCAATTATTAGATTATATGCAAATAATTTGTGCATAGCAGAGGAAGATGCATACGAAGAAGTTCGAAGATCTTTGTTTCCGAGATAAGATTTCATGAGGTATTTACCTTTCAAACTTGCTCTTCTTTTCATTTATGCATCTTAATTTCTCGCTCTCTCTTTGTCAATCCATACATATATATTCTCTCCGTAAAGCATCGTACACATCTTTTATCGTTTCGTTTTCATTTTGGAAATACAAACTCGCGAAAACTAGCACAGAAAGTTTGCGAATGTTTTATAAATAACAGCAGTTTAAATTTTGTTTTTTGTGATTTAGGAAACTGTTTCCGGCAAATTTGCATCCTTTTCCAACTATAATAGTGCCACACCAAACTTTTTTTCTACAGTTCAAACTCTTAATCAATATTTTACAATTTATTTTGAACATCAAGTCCATATTTTTTAGTTTTTTCAATCATGTTTCGTATGTTTTCATCTGGTCATTGTTTATAGTAAATTGGTTTTATAATTGAAATAACATTTTTATTTGCTTAAGTGATTATATAAAAGTAAAATATATATGAATACATATTTATATATAGTTTAAATATTTATTAATATATCGTCTATTTTTGTTATTTATGTATTGTCCTCCGTTTCCTTTTCTTATAATTTTTAGTAGAGGCGTTTTCCGGTGTCTGTTTCCGTTTCTATTCTTCTGTTTCTGTTTCTTTCTCTATTGCATGTATGTATAATCATTTCTTAAACAAATTCCATTCAAATACTTTATTTACACTTGAATATCTATCTTAATTCTTTCATATCATTTGCTTTGTATAACTTTATTCAAAAACCTGAATTGAGTTGATAACTTTTGTTGTAGGAAATTAATTAAGTTGTGTTGGATCTGAAGCATGGAACACTCATTTGAGCAAGAAATTTTATGTAAATTATAAGTTAAAGGCACCGGAAGGGTGGATGGCTTGGCTGCCTCGACCTCGGACCTTCAGCACGAATCTAAAGGTGCTTGCTACTCGGCCTTTTTATTATGGTATCCCGGATATAGATTTTCCTACTTTCAAGAATTCGTGAAGTTTGTAAAAAATAATAATAGTAATTTAAAAAAAAAAAAGAATTAGAGTTCAATAGTAATAATATTCGAGTTCAAGTCGTCAAAGATTGTGATCAAAGATGATGAATTAATTGTGTTTAAATATGTACCCGTTGTATCCAAGTTTATGTTCAATATAATTTACTTACTTGATTCTAATTTGTTATGCAGTGTTATATATTTTTAATTAAATAGAGTCTTCTATGTCTATGATTTGAGTATGATGAAATAAATTATGGTTTCGGCAATCCAATTATGTATGGCTTGGTGAATGTACCTCTTCTTCGTAAATGAAAGATTTAAAATTCGAGTTTAATTTTTTAATCAACTCTTAGAAGAATGATATTAGTCTTAAAAAAAAAAAAAATGATTTCATTGCTTAAGAGCCTCAAATTGTTTCAGGTAGAAATTTTGAATTCAAAATTTAATGTAAGTCATAATTTTAATCGTGAAATGACCCATCTAATACCTGGCCAATTTTGAACCGATTAATTGGATTATATATATTACTGAATAGCGGAGAAATCGGCAAGTCTATAAGGCCATCTCCAACCATAACTCCAAATTTTCTACTCCAAATCCAATTTCCTCTATAATTTAGAGTGAGCTACAGTTCTTTTTCTCCAAATTTCCACTCCAAATTAAAATATTATTACTTTATTCCTTTCCACCTAACTTTTTATTATTATTATATTCCTTTTTACATATATTTATATTATTCATATCTTTTTATTAAATCATAAAAAAATTAATATTAATAATTTATAAATAAATATATTTAATTACATAAAATTTTTTTAATGAATAAATAATTTTATTAAATAAAATCGTATCGGATGAAATAAAAATTAACACATTAATACATAATAGATAATATATATTAATTAAACCGGAATACAACCACACCATAAAAATCCATTTAAATACAACAATTTAATTAAACCGAAGTACAATATAAATACGATAATATTACAATACTACATAGACATTATTTCAAATCACAAATACGTTTACACTACAAACACAATAAAAGTTAATAAAAAAAAAGCACAATACAAAGTAGTAGTACATGATGAGCAATACATGTGTGTGTTATTAGTCTAACTGTGTGTTTTATTTAAAATAAAATTAATGTGTGTGTATGTGTTCAAGTAAGTTGTATTGTACCGTATTGTCATATTTTGTAATGCAATGTCATTTATTTGGTATTAATTTTATATTTCCAAGTTGTATGTATATTAATATTTTTTTTATTTTCACCATTTTAATTTATTTTTGATATTTTATCATTATCAATTAATCAAATTTTAAGAATTTAAGCAAAATTATTAAAATAATTCAAGACCACAAATACACATATAAATTAAATCAAACACACAAATTAATAAAAACACATAACCCAAATACTATAAATTGAATTTTTTATTTTTAAAACTAAAAAAATAAAAAATTCAAAGAAAAAAAAAACAAATAAAAAAAGGAACAAATAAAAAAAAAAGGAATGGTAGAAACAAATAAAAAAACAAAAAAATAAAGCAAAAAACAAAAAAAGTAAGAAAAAAGTAAAAGAAAAAAAAAAAAAGGGAATGGAGGGGAACAGTACCCCCGCCAACAACCCACCACCAAATTTTGCATTTCCAACCCCAAATGGAGTGGGGTTGGAGATGCTCTAAGCTCCTAACTATTACCCATTCCGTTTCTACCAAAATATTTACCAACTTCGTAAATATGGTCGTTCCTTTTAATACACTCTTATGTTAACAAATAAAGTGTCGTAATTTCAAACCATTATAAATAAGGTGAATGCTATACGGTATACCCATTAAATTTTGGATCACTAAAAAGTTTTTTAATCATCTAAGTTGGGTTTTGCTTGGAAGGAGAGTTAGCCTAAAAAATGTCTATCAATATTGAATTAATTTATAGAATTGGCATAAAAAAAGAAGGTATACATATTGAAAAATAAATGTAATAAATATAACTACTTAGAGTCTTTAACTGTAACCCTGTTCAATCCATGAATTCATGTAATATTAGTTTCTTTGCAACTGTTTATATAAATTATTTATAAAAAATGGTACTACAAATATAAGAAAGTGTATATTTATCACATCTGTCGTTTCAAATAAAACCTTGAATTTCAGTTTTGTACACATGATTAACATGAATTGTAGTTCGATAAATTATTAAATTATGTAAATATCAAACAATGTAATATGCATGGTGCGAAAAGTAATGGTTGTTTATATTGTTATTGAAATTCAAATTAAATTAAGCATAATATATTAATTAATCATTTTAAGAACTAAGAGCTGCTTTAAGTAATAAAATAATTAATAAATTTAAACAAAAAGGGAAGTATAATATATATATATATATATACGAAGTTGAAAGAAAAAAAAAAGGAAGTTGACGCGTTCCAGCGCGCACAAAAAGTCAATTGGATGCGTTGAAAATTTTCTGATTTATAATGGAATATGGAAACTAGCTTTTCTGAAAAATTAATTGAATTTTAAAATGACTACATAAAAGCGTGTTCACATATAATATAAATGAATAAAAGTAGCTTGCTACCTGTCTATCTCCTTGTGGTCTTGTTTTGTTTGAAAATAATTTTCTTTTTTAAAATATTTTTCATGAATATTTTTCTTTGTTTGGTATATAATATTGAAATTTATAAAAAAAAAAAAGATGTAATGATTAAATAATTATTGTAAGTTAATATATATAATGTATTTTCTCTTTTTACTGGGAAATAACATTTCCTTTTATAAAGGAGAATTTATTTTTTCATAATTCTATAAAGATTCTCTTTTGACTTGGAAAATAGTTTTAATTGACTTATTTTCTTTTTTAAGTCATAAACACAAGAAAATAAATTACATTAAATAATTTAACAAAAACAAAAATCTAATTTCATATTAGTTTATCACTTCATAAACATATATATATGTTTACACGTGACAAAATCACGATATAAACATTTTACATGAAACAAATTTTGGTTATTAATGACAGTATTAAATAAAAATTATGATATTTGATATTGAGTAATGTAACTATAAACAGTACGAACTATTAAAAAAAAAAAAAGAAAAAAAAAAAAGAAAGAAAAAAACACTATTTTTGGCATAATTAAAATGATATATGGGATAAAAGTAGGCAACACCATATTATACAGTCCAAACAATCACCAATACAGACCTACCTCTATCATCAAAAGGACATCTAAAGACGGCAAAATTTTTTGTAAATGAAATACACATATATTCTAACTCGCAAAGTGATTAAAGTTCTAAGTACCTCTTCTTAGATTTTTGGCAAACATAAGAATGCCGATCCTTCTTCTTTTGAGCCATTGTTGTTCTATACTTTCTTGTGTTTGTATCATCATAGCTCATGTTTTCATCCATCATTTTGATACCATCTTAAACCTCAATATGCTTTTCCTGGCTGGTATCTTTATCACTTTCATCAACAAGATTATCTACTCTCCTTGTCTTCGTCTAGACTCACCTTTTCTGATCCTCCTTTTACAGGTTGAACATCCTCTGCTGATAGTTCAGGATCCGTATTTCCTGTGGATTGAGAATCAGAAGATGTACTGTCTGAAGCTGCTTCCTTTTCGATTCCATCGTTTAGTGATTCTTCCTCTTCATGGTGACTATCCATCTTACCTTCATCTCCTGAGCTGCTAGAAGTTGCATGCATTTCATCTTGACGCCCTGCTTCGCTTTCTTTGGTTACTCTTGGTTCTGCTGCAGCACTCTTTACTTCTGGATCATCTCCACGTGCACCCGCTGAGGCAGGGAAAGACTGGAAAGTGTCCCAGTCGTCGTCGTCGTCATCATCATCATCATGATCCTCATCCATGATGTCCTTATCAGATTTGACCGAAGCTGCTGTGGTTGGCAATGATGAGACGGCCACTGATTGAGAATCTTTTGCTATTGGTAATTTTATTTCTAACTGTGTTGATTTTGTCGACACTGTGGTTTGATCTTGTTCAACAGAAGCACGGATAACCCCCTAGAAGGAAAAATTGAGTGGCAAAACAAGAAGATGTTTATATCAAAAAAACATATCTACAACAAGAGCCAACATCAAGAAAGGAAGTTCACTAAATGATCTTTGTTTACTAACTCCACTACTATTTCCAAGAATAATGTGCTCAAATGGCACAGATACAATATTTATGTAGTAGGTAAACATCGTCTCATAACAACTTATGCAAACCAAACGTAGAACTAGAATTTGATTTTCCTTACCTTTATACATATCAAATATGAATAAAGCAAACTATGGAAAGGAAGTACCTGAAGTTGTTGCCTATGTGCTGCAGGCATTGATAACATAACATCCTTAAAGTAAACTGCTGAGGAAGAAACTTGGGCAAGATGAGAAACAAGCCTTACTGCTGTACTTGTCAAATCTCTGACTTCCTGCCATTTGCAAAACAAAATGTTTCTGGAAGGGAAGAAACTGTGTACATCTAATTTAATTATGACACTTATAAACAATTATTAACCTGAGAAGAATTTTCCTCTGATGCCAAGAAGACTATGATAATGGCATTAAGAAGCAGATTCATAAAACCCCAAGCACATTCGCTGGTTTTTGCAAGTGTTTGTAGAAGTGCTAGGAATCTCAAGCACTCGCCAGCAACAGCTGCAGCTTCTTTACTTACAGGTTTCTGCCAGCAGTAGCATAGGATGACTTGATTAGAATGAAAACACCAAAGTCAACATTATTAAAGTTAGAAGGTAGTGATGTAACTTTAAAAAGCTTCTAACAAGACCTTCAACATTTTCTGAATTATGGTTAAGATATCTGTCACAAGCTCTCCACAAAAGAATAAGAAAAAAGTTGTGTCTTTTATGTTCGAGCTCCTTTGTAATGTGAATTTAAGCACTTGCAATCCAATGGCTTGAACCTGTTCTCATTGAAGTTCACAGATACGGATATATTAGAGTGCTTATGAAGCAAGTGCTCAGTAAACAAGAACTAACCACACGTACCTGTAGATTTGAGTTGCACAGAACAGTTTGGAAATATTTAGTGCAGCACTTGAATACACTAAAACAGATAGCACTACTGCTTCTGTTTTCTCCAGGACGTTCAATCTCATATGCTAACTTGGCCAATGACATTGTTTGCTCCAAAGAAAAAGAAAGCTTCGATTGATGTAACTTGCGTGAGTTGGATCTTTTATTCTCCATAAAATGAATGCTATCAATACTACCCTTAGCTAAATCACCAATCGCATTCAAGCAAGTTCCAAAGGTTGCTTTCAGATTGAAACTACCATCATAATCATGTTTGGAAGAATCTACAACAAACATCCATTAACATGTTAGACAACATTTTTCCATAAAAATGTTCTGCTTAACCTATGAATGTCATGTATCATAATTCAAATGTGTAGGTAGTAGCAAATATTTTGTGCTCACAACCAGAATAATGCAGATTCAAGTATTCAAAGCTGCCACTTCATGCAAACATGCTGTGAAGTTAGACTACATCCAAATTTTCATCCACGGATTCTCTCAAACTTCTTTGCCATGTTCTTTTATTTATTTATTTATTAATTATTATTATTATTATTATTATTATTTTTATTTTTTTTATTTTTATTTTTTTTATTTTTTGGTTGTAACATCAGCAAACAGTCCCTATATAACAATGTCAATTATGACATCTACAGACATGTAAAAGTGGACCTGAGAGTTCGATAACTTCTAAAAGAGGCCACCTTCATACACATCAACCAAACGAAAAGAACTAAGAGAATACTTGTGAGAAGTTACATGGATACAGAGAAAAATGTTCAAAACAGTAAATTTATCCAGGTTAAGTCAGGAGGTAGGCAGTCCAAGTAATTCCTTGGGCCCAAGTATTAAATGCTCACAACACGAGAGAAAATGGAAAAAAGATTAGTGATTTTGATTTTTGGAATTTTATCTGATTTTGTTTTTGCCCCTGATTGTTACTGTAGAAAGCGATACTTATTCCATCTTTTTTATGATTATACACATTTATATACATAAGGAGGATGATAACTCATGCCTAAAGCCATACCCATTCCTACAGGCAGTATACAGTTGTATACACAACTGTATACATCCTTTAACACTCTTCCTCAAGCTAGAGCATACATTTGATCATGCGCAGCTTGATACAATATATAATCAAGTAGATCCAAACACAATCAACACACACCAATAGGAATCAGTTGCACTGAGCAGAAATGGACCGAGCGGAGAACGGCGAACACATGATGCAACATCTGAGAAAGGGAGAATGATAAGAATTGGTAAATGGCTGCACTTCTAGGCAGATAGAAAAACCACTGCTCTACAGCAGAAAGAAACCACTTCCCTATGGCAGAACCGGAGGAAGAAACCACTGCTCTCTATGGCAGAAAAAATAACTGCTCTATGGAAGAAGATGACTGGAAGAAACCACTGCTCTCTATTAGCAGAAAGACACACCCTGAGAATCTCACCTCAGGAAAAAGATATTTTCAGGAGCTCACAATGGGAATTAGTATTCCATCTTGTTTATTGATTATACACATTTATATACATTAGAAGGATGATAATCTATGCCTAAACCCATACCATGCCCAGTCATACAAGCTGAATACAGGTGTGCACAAACAACTGCATACATCCTTTAACAGTTAGGAACTGCATTACAAGTTAAAAATTTATCTTCTAGGGGGACTGACAAAGGAACAAACAAGTATTCTCTTCTTAATGTTTATCTTTTCCCTGAGATCACAGAGCTTTTCTCTATTAATGAGCTCTGGCTATTTGTGGCATCTAGATAGGAAGGTCAGAATAAATCTTAGAATTGGCAGTTGGTGATTTCAGATTGCAGGGCCACATCACTAGATCCCAAGAAAGGGCCTGTGACAGGTTTTCATAGCACAAATAAATCTTAATAACCCATATAAGCAACTCTGGTAAAAAATAGTTACATGATACCAACCCATTCCCAATCTCATATGCCAATTGTTTGCTTTTTCGACCCAATGGATTTCCACAAAGCAGTTGATACTGTGTCTCTGTCTCTCTCTTTTACGCAAACAACTAGATACTCGGGGAAAATCAAGTATGAAGCCTTAAAAACTTAGAATTGTGCTCTAAACTCAGGTTTGTTGGTTTGGAGGGATGGGTGGGAGGTGGATGAAAAAGTTGGACCTATTTGGACAACATTATCATCCATCCTCCCTCTTATCCTCCAAATAAACACAATCTTCATGTAGGCTTGGTGAGTGGCGGAGCCACATACATTTGAGTGGGGTCAATAGAACCCACTCAATTTTTTTTTTTTTAATTAAAAAAAATAAAATAAAATAAAATTTACAAATTTGTGATATCGACCCCATTTCTTCTATAAAAAAAGTCCTACAAATTATATTTTATTTATATTTTTTATATTATAATATAATTTACACCTAATTTAAAATTTTTGCCCCCACTGACCTATGATCCTAGCTCCACCACTGGGCTTGGTTGCAAAAATATTTAATTATTTTAACATTTTACCGAGTTCTATGATATGTTCATTATTATTTTGTAACCTTGTCCGAGACTTCATTTGTTTAGGTTAGTCTAGGTGCTCTTTCGGTAACGTGCATTCATTCTCTTTTAGGTCAAGGCTAATGCATTTATGGATTAACTAACATACACCTTCATGTATTATAAAACCCTGGAAAGCTTGAGTTTAAATTTCCAGAATATTTGAAGTGAAACAAACTGCTATTAATACACACGTCAGTTCAGAAAAGCAGCAAAATAAAAATCGCCCATTCCAGGATAGGATGTTTACTACTAGTCATGTAATTAATTATTCAGTGTAGAACATACAATCCTAGTAGTTTCTATATAAAATGCAAGTGTGAGGTAGAAGATGCTAACCGTGCATAAATTCCTCTAGCAAAGGGTAGGCGAACTTGACAAAATCATTAACTACTGTAAAGCAAGTTTCTGTAGAGGCTTCTCTGATGCACTTGTAGCTGACCAACAGAAAGGCCAACAGAATGGACTTCCACTTGTTCTGCACGTGAAGACAAATTTTTTTTTCTAAAAAACGACAACTAGCAGTTTTAAATGCTAAAAGAAGAACAGACGATAATTGAGAGTGGACATGCTTGATCAAAAATTTCATTAAGCAACAAACTAATTTATATATAGACACCACAACCCAAGAAGGCATGAGAAAAATATGAACCTCATAAAGCTATCTCACCTTTGGCTCAAAACGACTGAGAATTGCCTTTGCTGCAATAAATAATGGAGATAATAGTCCCTCCTGGTTCGAGTGATCTGGTACATCAGTCCTGCACCCGAAAAGAAGGGTACAATAAGCAACGGAACTTAACTTATAAACTCCACAGATATTTTGTTTCAAAGAAAATATTCAACATCAATATAAATTTATGACCTCCGTAGAAAATTGAAGATGTAAGCCAAAAGAAGTTCCACAGCTAGACAAGCAAAGTTTTCTGCTTCAAGAAAGTCAATGGGGCAATTCTGCACAATCTGTTAACAAAATACATATTTAACTGAGCAGCAACCCAGTATTAAAAATGATGTTGCACTTCAAAAAGCACATGCAAATACTCTATAGACATCAAAATATGTTCTACAGAAAAGAAGAAAAGCTGATCAAGCTAGAAAAGTATACAAAAATATGAAAGAGATATAGAATAGCTGCTGTATGATACTGGTATATACAGAGCCTATCCTGTTCAACAGGAAGATATCAGCGCAAAGAACTAACATTCTCTTAAAGTACGTGGTCAAACGTATCTTGGTACAAGAGAAGGCAAGATACTGCCACTAATAGTGTTAGTGACACTCTAATACCAGACAGTTGATACCTAAAATATCGTACAGGACATCTCTGCTATTGGGTAAAAGTTAAATGTCAACGAAGTAGTCATGTAAGCACATGTAATTATCACTCATTTCTTACAGAGTTACAGTAGATAGTCCTATTTGTATATATTACAATGGGTTTAAACCATTAAGAATACTATCTCAAAATGTCTAGAACATTAAATCGTGTGCTAATACTATGAAAAAGGGCCTGGTCCAACCCAAAGCTTGATTCTCTGATTAATTTCACATATTTGGAAGCTTTAGCAAAGAAAAATGAATTGTTTTAAAGCTCAGATTAAGAACCTGTATCATTTTGAAACAGTAGTCAAAGCATACCTGCGACAAAACTGATACGGCAAGACTATTCCAAGAATTATCCATGTTCATGGAGTATGCAAAAACCTGCAGCAATATAAGATGTAAGTGCTTACCAGTTTTTCTTTAAGAAAAAAATACAGAACAAAAATCCATCCAAGCATGAAGCAAAGTAAAAGCACATGGCTGCTTTTCTTTTTCTTTTTTCTTTTTTTTTTTTTTTTTTTTTTCCTATTTCTACTTTATGGCATACTTACCAAGTGGTGCAAGATCAAACTTCATACATGCATGTATGCCAGATTTAACTGAAAATTGAAGTCTTCCCATCATATCTGATTAATGTCTAGAACTATATCCATTCTTAAATAATAGAAAATACTTTTCCAGCTTGATATGGAGGTGCGGCCCAAAAAAATAATAATGTTAGAGTCCACTGATTTGGATGATCATTTTCACTCAGTATGGAATAAATTAGTAAACATTATCACCCTTTCTCTCAAAGAGATGGCAAAGTTAAATAAAATTGCAGAAAATTAAATAAGCATAGAACTTTTATTCATGAATCATTCAAACAGAAAAAAACATGATAAATAAAAGAAGATTAACCTGATTTTTCTTTTGACAAATAAAAAGGAAAAAAAAAAATATTCACTTTGTTGTACATAACAATCATGGAGCTAAGAGTTTTGAAATGTCGAAGACATGCTTGGAAATTTGTTATACAAGGCAAACCCAAAAATTAACTCATCTATACTATTTATTATTATTATTATTATTATTATTATTATTATTTACTACAGGCACTGTTTCTTTTTTACAGTATTAGGTTCTCAAAATGAATGCTCCATAAAAAATACTGTTGTTTGGACTGAGTGAATGACACCAAAAAACTCTGTGATAAGAAAATAAATGAGGCTAATATTATACGATAATGAACAGAGGTAATTATTACAATGATCCATAAGATCGATAGGGACAGAGATAGATCAATACCTGAAGCAACTCTTGGCAAATATCTGAAGTAAGATAGTCAGCTTCGAAGAATCTTTCTGATGAAAGAAACTGGAAAACCGGCAGCACAATTTCAAACAACTTCAAAGCTGCGGAGTTCGTTTCCTCAATGGGGGAGTCTTCACAGAATGTACCTTTAGCAGTGTTGAACGGTATTACTTGCCTATTAATTGTTGGATGTTGTTGCTGGAACAAAACAAGCAGAGCAAAGCCCCAAAGAAATTGATATTCCTTCAACTCCAGTTCAACCATGCTATAACCGGATATTAAACTACTTTTTGATGTATCATCAACAGTTGTCTTATCATTCACATCTGCATTTAAAGGGATTGCATCCAAAGCAAGAGCTTGCAAAACCACAGGCCAAGCTTCTTCTAAACTAGGAAGCAATTCCGATGAAACTAGAGGTGACTGAATTCCATCAAGGAATGGATTCCACTGCAAGACAAGACAAAATACATAATATGCAACATTTTGTGCAAAAAGTAATAAGATATCACAGAAAACAGGATTACAGTTAATAGAATTTACTGCATCATGCTTACATTTTTCTTGTGATTCAAACACAAACAGATATAGCTATAGTCCTTCAGAACACCAAGCCAGTACTTCCCTAGAAGACTTGAACTCCTTGAGAACAAAGGCAATAATGCAAGACATTCATCTGGAACCCCACTGTGGTGTCTCCTCAAGAATGCAAATGTGTAACATTTGAGAGAGGCATGAGCAGCTAGAAGCCTTATCTTGATCTATTTCATATCAGAGAAGTTAACAGAAATATTCAAAGTAAAAGCTAACTTTGCAATATTCACGAAGTAAAGAGCTACTAATACTATATTTAAAAAAAAAAAAAAAAAAAAGAAAGAATCACATCTACACACTCCAAACATTTTAAAGGTCACCCGTTTCCCCTGCTCCCAAAGCCACTCAAAGAAGCAGATACCTTGCAAGAGACCCATTCTGCAAATGAAGGATAATAAATATCCTTGAACTCATCCAGTGGCCGAGAAATTAATGAAAATATGCGTTTGACTGCAGCTTGATCACCACCCAGTATTCCACTTGTCATCATCTAAAAACAATAGTCAACTTGTTGAGATTATTTACTGCATTTTCCCCTAAACTGATGACAGCATAACAACCATATATAATGATGCCCAACCTTAGTAGCCAACTGCAACCCTGCCTCCAGAAGAATAGGGCCAGAGGACGCATCTAGTGCTGTGCGAACAGCAGATAATAGTTGGGCCTAGTGTCAAAAACCTAAATTATTCAGGATGTGTTGCAATTTCATAAGCCATATATATCAGATAAATGTGCAAAAGTGGAGACACAAAAACAATATGCATTATGTTTCAAAAAATGCACCATAAATAATTAATCATTATCAAGATCTGATGCTGTAAAAAGGACTGTTTGAAGTTTATTTTCTTTCATTTTGGAAGTGTAATTATTAATTAACAGAACCCTATGATGATCTAATTAGCTTCCTCTGATTTTGAATATTTTTTAGCAGCTATTAATGTTAGAATAGAAGCTTAATATCATGAACTGCAAGAATTAGCTCAGTTGGTGACATTGAGTCATGTAGCAGGTAAATGTCCTGTCCAGGATTGACAACTAAGTCACCAAAATACCTGGTACTGTTCCAGCAGAAGGTGTCCTGGAAGCTCCGGATCAGATGATGTTTCAAACTGTTTTTCAAAAACAGAAAAAAGTAAATAGCAAGAGTACAGCACAGAAATCAAGAAGTGATTGCAGCATGAAAGCAAGCCTAGCAGACGCGCCATAAACATTCACAAACAAAATGCTGTAACAAGACGTAGCAACGGCAAGATTAACCTCGCAGCAACGCATCACTTAATTTTCAAACAGGATGGCATAGCTAACATAAGGCAGAACAGCCTAAAATACTTTCAAGCTATCAACGGTAGTTTTCACTTGTGACAATGTAAAACTTAAAGGCAAAGTAATGTCCTAACGACATAATTTTCTTGACATCAAATCATAAACCAGCGGACCCATTCTTCTTCATCCTAGATGTTAAGTCTACTAACTAATCAAGCATAAAATTATCGCAAAAGCTAATATTAATAACTAATAATCTGAAAAAAATATCTTGGTGAAAGTTCTCCATGAACAAATTTTCTTTCAAACGTACCTTATCCACAATGGTGCTAAGAAGTCCCACACCAATTGACCGCATGTTTTCAAACTGAATTGTGCTAATCTGTATCAAGAAGGAAATGGATTAAACATCAATACCAATCTACATTATGGAACTTAATATACTATGCCAATATTGACTGGTATATCAGGAACCTGATAAGCTAATGAAATCAGATCTTGTAGATGCAGGACGAGCCAATCTCTAGAAATCTCTCCAGTCGGCCTTTCTCTTGCCAAAGTGAGGTTGAAATGAGCTGGACTGTTTCCCACAGCTGTTGGTAGATGACTCAAACACCTGTACTACAATTAATTAGTTAATCTAGATAATAAAAAAAATATTCAATAACTGAATGATGGCCAACTCAACAAAAGACGTATCCATGACATAATCAATTAATCAACTTTTCTAAAATTGATTAATTGTAGAACTAATCATATACCACAAGGGCCTTAATACAAGCCTATTTAAGGTAGGATAGCAATAACTTTAAAAAATCCTTGGCATTAATCGTGTGTCAAGAAACCATATGACTCAAAAGCTTAATTTGACAGGTATGACCCAAATTTTTTTTTTTTTTATTATTATCTCTGACTGAACACACTACAATGTGTTGAAATTTCATTAATAAATGAAGATAACTAGAATCAAACCCTTGACCTCTTGGTCTAAATACCATTTCAAGGGAACCATTTGACCCAAAAAAAGCTAATAGAAAAGGCCCAAGAATAGTTTTTATCTCTGGCATCATGGATCCAAGATAACGCTAGAAAGGTTTAGTAGCATGTGTAACCGGACTACAAACAAATATACAGATATATACGCCAGCTAACAATCAAAAAATAATACATTTAGTGACAAGTTGCAGAAGCAATTACAAACTGCTGAATACAATATTTGCTTAATATATTCTTGTTGGGGGGTGGGGGGGGGAGGGTGTTGGAAGAGAGAGAGCTCATTGTATGCACATATCACACTCTGCCCAATCTATTGGAAAAAGAAAGCAGCTTACTCAGCAGCAAAAACTCTTGTTCGGTATCTGAGGTGTTTATCTCTGCTAGGACTAGCATTGGAAACTTCATATGCATAACCTTGCAGTGACATACTCTTAAAGCCAGAGACCATATTTTCATCATCTTCTCCTAGGTTTGCTCCTGAGTCACTGTCTCTATCTTTAAGTTCATCATTTCCTGATTCACTTTCAGATTCAACATCTTGCCTTGCTGATGTAGCAAGAACCTGAACAGGGTTAGAGTTGATTCAATTAGAAACGGAACTTTTGTAGGGAAAAAAAAAACTCAGCATAAAAAAGAGCTGCAAGTAATTTTTGACACACACACATATATATAAGACATGGGCCATTAACACAAGACCCTTCTACTAGTGATTTTCAGCTACTATCTTAGAATGAAATTCAGAAAAGGAATTTGCTTTTTTGTTTTTAATATTTCAATTGTTAGTTTGTCTGCTTTATGGTGTCAATATAAAGTATTCTCAGAGCTGTTATTGAAGAAACATTTATGAATGATTGAAGTTTTAAAATTCAATTTAAGAGAGACAGATTCCACCATGAAAAAAGGTCAAAGGAAATCCTATTATAAAAGGAAGCATTACAAACATGAACAAACTTGAAATAAAAATTGGAGTGAAAAACTTGATATAATCATTTTCTGTATACCAACTTCAGCAGAGGGCTTCTTGCTATCCATAAGTTAGCACATAGAAGTTACGCAGATGATAATATATGAATCACAACTTAATGTATCTTACCACAAGCATTTAAGAAAAACTTGCAATTTGACAACAATGATTCATGGAAGTTCCATTCATAAGTCAGAAAAAAATATCTCTAGAATCCATCAGAATAGTACCACCTACAATATCAAACCTTTTAAACTGTTTTGGACTTCTAATATGTCCAAGTATTTTGCAAGAAATTCCACCAAGCAAAGAGAAAGCTTATTTTCACAAAGAAAGAGCTTACCATTTTACGGCAGATCAATATCCAATGAGCTGGGCGTGAAGGGCATGATTCGACAAGCAATCTCATAATTGTGGCACGTACCAGATTGCCGATGCTGAAAGAATGAATCAAGTTTAAAGCCATGAATGACAAATACAAAGAAAAAGGGAAGGAACAATATGGGGTCACATTAACTTACTCAGAATCAGTTTCTTCATCTAACATGTGAAACAAGTTATCTTCTATTTGCTCATCAATGACAGATACCTGTTAAAAATATAATCAACAGAACTATTTATGACTTGGATTGAGGTTGCAGGTTGGAAGATACAGAACAAACTATGGCCTAACTACCTACCGGATCCTTCTCAATGAGATGTCGTAAAGTGGAGATAGCTAGATGCCTTAAAGTTGGCTGCATCCATTGACCAACTTAAGTTAGCAGAACAGAAAAGTATATCAATTTCTTGTAAGAATAAAGTCAATGATATAAATGACAGAACCTGTCTGGAGGACAGAGTCGACAGAAGAGTTTGCACATGATAATGCACAGAAACAGCTTGTGGGGCAAAAAGGACAAGTTGTTGAGTAAAACGAACACTCCTATTAAATTAGAAAAAACCAATTAAAAATACAGAGAATAAGAGAGAGAATCAATGCATGAATTTTGAACTGATGTCTAAGATAGTGCTGAACTTTAGAACCATGAAACCAACTTGAAAGTAACTGAATATGACCTATTTCAGCTACAAGTAGCACTCATAAAAGTTGATCAATCTATTTTTCACCCCTTAATGCTCAGATAAAGTGAAGCAATTCATCAGAAAATGCTATGATCGTATATTCGATCAGATAATATGATCCTTTGATGATTAATCAAGAAAGTTAATTCATTGTCTTGCAATATTAACTAAGTAATTAAAAAGAATAAACAAAAAGTAAAAAAGTGAGTAAGTTGAAGACATACTCGAGCATTGTGGCAGTTTCTTGCCACGAACTGATTTCCGCAATGACAGACTGGCACAGAATTCACCATATGAATTAGTTATGCATTATGAGCTACAGTAACATCAATTGAAGAAGAAAGGCTACTATGTATTACAAAATGAGCACTCATCAATATATCGTGCAAAAAACAGTTGAAGAGACACAGACAATGAGAATGTAAAAAGCAAAATAGTACAAAATACAGACTAGTCCAGAAGTTCTCAACTATAAGAATTACCTTGCAACGTGAAAAAAAGATGCTACCAGGAGCAAGTTCAGGACCAAGTACAGCAACAATAGCATTTATAAGGCGACCAACTCCTTGCTGAAGGTCAACCAATCCATTCTCTTCGGACAAAAGAATATCCATGGCAAGGCTGAGTGTTGTCTGCAAAAGAGAGAAATGGAACACAACATTAGAAATCATTGAATAAGTAATATGGGAACTCAAATAAGGAAGTAACTACAGGGAAAAAAAAACAAAAAAACAAAAATAGAAACTCCACAAAGCCTAGACAAAAATACAGTACTACCAACTAACTTAGCAAAACTTATCTTTTGTCTTTTTGAAAAAAAAAATCTCAGCAATATAAGCACCAGAAAGGACACAACCAAGATTGAAGATTCACCAAGAAACTAAATGCTTGACAAGATTGAAGATTTACCAAGCAACCGAAAGCTTGACAATTCTAGTTTTGAAAGGACCTTAGAAAAGAAAAATCTCCTCAGAACTCAACTTTACTTGCAATTATTGTGAACAAATTAAATCAATTCGTGTCAAATATGCTCCAAAACTTGGATGCTAACATATAGGGTAAAACACACATGCATGGCTAGTGAAGCAACTGAGGCTTTATTTGTTTCATGGAAATTAAATTGCTGGAAAACAATTTCCAACATAAGACACATACGAGAGAATTGATCAAATGGAAAAGGGTAAAAAAATATAACCTCCCTAAGATTTGGTCAAATACATCAGTACCTCCCCGTTGTTTTGCCTATCTAATTTATACCTCCCCGTCAAATTATGACATCCCTCCATTTCAGAACCTCTATCACAAAATTGTCCTTTCACTCATCATGAAATATTTTCTCCATCCTTCAAGTTCTGGTTGCATTAGAAAAAATGGCATTAAAGGGATCTCTTTAGGAGTTACTTGAATCCATAAAATTTTAAGAGATAAGAGAGAAGGCCAATTTTATTGATAAATATATACTACGTTGTAAATTTTGATAGAAAAGGATACCATAACAAACATAGGGAGGTCATAAGGTGATAGAGGCAAAATATAGGGAGGTATGCATTAGATAGGTAAATAGGAGGGGCTACTAATATAATTGACCAAACCTCAAAGAGGTTATAATTGTTTACCCTGGAAAAAAGTATATTCTTTGTCAGAGTATGCTCTTGAACCCTGCTATAAGCACTGAAATTTGTGGAACAACCATCACCTAAATGACCTCGAGAAAGGTACAGATTTCCCAAACATTGGAAGAAGGTCTAATAACGTACTCCATATTTTTTCCCCTTTCATTAAATTAGGGAGTGCCTCAAAACTCCCTCCCCCGCCAAAAGTGAAATTCCCAATCCCTTTGTCTCTGCGAAATTAATGGGGACAGGAAACTAACCTGCCCATATTCTTTAAAATTTAGTTTATATATAGCTCCAATGATATATAAGATAATAAAGTTCACAAAACACACAAAATAGTTCTAATATTTAATAGATATTTCATCTGTATCTTTTAAATGTATTAGATATTTAATATGTAACAAAATGAGTAAGTATACAAAAGTATGGACAAATTCTATACACAAATAATGTTTCATTTTTATCCATAAGGAACCCACGAGGATTTCACAAGCATAGAGTAAGGATCCCTCACTCCTGCCCTGTGCACACTAAGAGAAGATAAAATTCCTCCTTTCTCCTTCGTAAGGGGAAAATTCACCCCATTTGGAATGGATTCCTATAGGGAATTGAGAATATCAACTCATGCTCAATTGATCTTCTCGGCCTTTTTTGATATTGTGCTTCCACACTCACCAAAAGTCTTCTCGTTATGGAACAACCAAATCTAGAAAATAATAGCCAAACTATATCTATTTTTTAAATTGACTTTTGAAAAAGTAATCGAAAAAAAGAACTAGATGTTTACTAAGTTATTGTATTGGATTAAACATGCAGTTGTCCATAATCCATGAGATAATATAAAACTACAACGCTTTAATAAATATATTGAATGATGTCATCGAATTAAGTTGCTAAGTTGTTGCATGTGAATATTTCAATGATGCTACATGAAAGACATGCAAACTCTTACATATGCATCAAGAGAATGACACCCAACAACTGTTTATCAATTGTTTTGTTTTCTTTAAATTAGCTCGCATGCGTGTGTCTAAATCACCACTCATTTTCACGTATGAGCTTACTCGGTCAATTTGGCATTGCCCTTAAGCATCTTTGTGGATAATTGGGTGCCCATAACCTTTAGAAATATTTGCTCATTCAATTAAATATGCATTAGGGTCAAAACATATGCCAACATTGTTTGCAACCTTATATTGTAGGTACTGCAAAGTATTTGGATATCAGAAACACATATCTTCAAAAATACGAAAACGTCCTGTAGGTTGTTGTGTCACAATTGTTTTTTCAGGCTTATGCCTGAGATTGAGTCGAAAGGTGATTTGTGTTAGAGGCTCTAACCAGCTACATTGGTCACTATTACATGATTAACTTGTTTCTTCTATATGTTTCTTTTTCTAGTTCCTCCTTGCATATTTTCCTATTTTCCTAGCAATTAAATTGAGGAATAAGTACAAAAATTGCATTAGAACAAAAAAAAAAAAAAAAGATGAAATTTAGCATGTATACAACATATAAGGAAAACTAACCTAATATAGCTGATATAAAATACCTGAACATGAGATACATATGAAAAACCAGAAGCTTCAATGGTCAAAAGAAGTCCATGCAAAGACCAGATCTGTAAACTAGCAACTGTACTTTTAGCCAGTGATGATACTGCACTCACAGTTGAAGGCACCAAACTAGACAGTGCCATCCCTCCTGCACTGAAGATAGGGTTTAGAATTAGATAAGAAACTGAATACAAGCGTCTGATTAAACATTAAAACTTACATCAATCATGCCATCAATGAGCATCATACGGAAATTCAAAAATATATTTAGGGTTTCTTGATGAGGTTGCATAAATGCAACTTTTCAATATTGCACCTCTTGTAAAATTGATAATAAAAAACACGTCCCTGTTATTTTCATTATAAATTCAAATGCGTTAAGGAAAAGTCACCATCAAAACCAAGTAGGCCAGGGTTTTGTATCGAGAAAACCAGTTTACGAAGGAGGATCAATCACAATTTTGTCTTTTCATGAACCAGTCATTTGCATTATAAATTCAAATAGGTGAAGCACAAGCCACTATTAAAACAAGCTGCACACGGTTTTGTATCAAGAAAACCAGTTTACATTGGGGGATCAATCTCTGAACGATTTGTCTAGTCATGAAGTGCAGGCAAGCTACTTCACCAACAAAACCTCCAGCCTATGATTTCTATAGACGATTCAAGAACATCAAACAAGAAAACCAACTTTAATGTCACTAAAAAACCAATGGAAAACATCAACTAATTAACGAACTATATATATAGACACACACTTTTGACTTCAATGGAATCCTAAATTAATAAGAGGTTTCCAACAAACAAATGAAAAAAAAAAAAAACAGAGTAGGCTCACATCCATTTAGGTATTGATAAAGCATAAAACTAAAAGTACTTGAGAAACCAAAAGGCACATCACTTCAATGTTTGGTCTTGTCACCAAATAGATAATTCTAATTTTGGGAGAAAACTACTCCATTTCATATATTGAAAGACAACGAGTTTACATACAAGAACGATGATGGGAAGTGAACAAATATACGAATCCCTATAATTGTTCCTTTGTTTTCTCCCTAAATTTCTTCTATTACAGCAAGCTACATTCACATATGTTCATACTATAACACTCCATTATAGGGAGGGACTTGTGGAAAAATGATCCTTGAAAAGTTTAGACACATGTTGTTTTGTTAGTTGTAAGGGGCATGACGGCATAGGAGCTAGTAACTTCAGCTTTATACTTAGGGACAGAATTTCCCTTCAACTGATAGTATTTTCGTTTATGTTTGGCTACTCTGATTTGCTTCTCCAACTGTTCATCTCAGAATTTTCTTTTTCATTCAATAAAACTCTCAGCTTGTTCTCTGCATATACTCTTGTTAATCTATTTTCTGCAAAATTATTGGTTCTTTTCTCTCATATTCACAATAAGATGGATAAAAGATTACGGTGACAATGGTAAGAACATTTTTTGGATTAAGATCAAATTAGCAGAACATTAAGAACATTTTTCAAATAAAACGATGGGCAATTTTGTCTCCTAATCCTACAGCAATTGTGAGTCAACCATCATCAAGATTCAAGAGTAATCTTTTCATTGCTTGGAGAAGGTTCATAAGCACCAAAATGAAGAATCAATTATTGGGTCAGTAGCCCCAAAGTCAATCATCCACAAATCCAGAAAAGTTTTTTTCCAAAGACATCATATTAAAGAATAAAGATCACTTCAAAGTGCCAATGAACTCCACATTAGATGGTCAAGCATACCCAACTATCCTCTTAGCTTTGTCTTTTCCAATGAAATTTAAGTGCGAACTAGAAAACGACAAACAAAAGGGCTTCAACTGCAAATGGAATAAAATCATGAGGGAATTACAATTCAACTTTCACATAGATGGGAGGATTATTATGGTTGAATCACAAAGGAATCTTAATTATTTACTAACAATTTGCCTATAAATTCCCATATCACTATTAGTTCTTATCTAATGCTACAAGTAATAGAAAGCTTAAGACTCACAAGCCAATATTCCCAACTTTACAAGCAGCAACATAAATTTAATCAGATGGTCATCAACAAAGAAATGGCAACAATGGCGTATTCCTAAAGCTTATATGTAAATTAAAGCATGACATCTTAGAATAGGATAATTGTCAAAGCTCTCAGATATTAATATACTTCCCCTCGTTGATAGATAAAATTCTCATCACCAAGCTTAAAACCCAATATACCACTAGTATTTCAGGTACCTATCACACGTCTTGATTCTAAAACTTTGAACGTATGGTAAATGGCCACAAGATTTGAGTAATAAAACATTGCCTCTTCTACATTTGATCATTAAAGGGATAAAAAAAAATTAAACAGATAACAAATGTAAATAGCAAAAAAGTTTCATTCTATTAGTAATTCATTAAATCAAACTAATCAAGAAATGCACAATGAGATGCATTATCCAATTATAACAAACAAAAATTCGAAAACTATGAGACCATAAATGCTTATGTATGTCTGTGTGAAGAGCAAGAGTGAGAAATTTTGTTATCTCACCTATGATGAATGCACCCAAGTGCAAAAGCAATTGCTCCAGCATAGTTTGAGTCTGTTGCCCCCGGAAGGTCACCAAGAAGCAACCTAGTCTGTTTATTATCATATTAGAGAGAAAGAAGAGAACAAAATAGGAGGATCATTATAAATACTTCTAGTTTTGTTTTGTTTGATACAAAATAAGAATTTCAGTTCCAATGATCAAAATGATATCCACACCATATAATCAAGTTCACAATGAATAAAACAGTTGTGCTGAAACCATAACGTGTAGCTAACCATTCTAGCTGTGAACAAATCATTTCCAAGGCGAGCTAGGAGACCAAGACCTTCCGCTGATGCTCTACGATGAGATGGAGCACAGGTGTCACCCTCTGCCAGAATATTCTGTACAAATAATAAATGGCAATTGAAGGCGATGTCAATCAGTAAATGTCACTATAGAAGAAAAAATATAGATTGAAGTAGGGAGAATAATGTATCCCGCTTAAAATACCTGAAATATAGCTTGTGCTGTATTTAATATCTCGGTTCCTAGAGGCTGAGCACGTGAAGCAATCAAAGCCTAGGGGAAAATCCAATCAGACCCTATAGCTCAACCCCAAAAATTGGTTTAAGCAACAAATCAAACAGGGTTAGCAAGCACCTTCAAACCAGCAAGTAGACCCACACATATATTTGTCAGACTGGCAATATGCCATGCTTGCTTTTTTCCAGCCTTCAGACACTGCTCTACCGTTCCAAGCAATAGCAGCATCCCACTATTATCCTGTGTGAGAATTGCAAGAAAGCAACAATCTAAGACATCCCGCTTAAGGACTAGAATAATGAAATGCATACACCAAGCTTTCGTACCTGAGAAGCAAAAATGATTCCAAAACAGAGGAGCATCTGGTTCACCAATGTCTTTTTTATTGTTTCCGGCTTCAAGAATGAGAATAATCCTCAGTATAGGATTTTTACAAAAAGAAATTAAAGATAAGAGACACAGAACAGGAATGGTAATAACCCATGCAACAATTAGGGGTCCTTAAAGACATGCAGTTTAAAAATGGAGAGATTTAGGTGCAAAAAGATGCTGATGGTTTTCAGTCGTTCACCTTCTTTGCAGTTTTTGAAAGAAACATCTTTAAGTGATTAGGCAGTGTTTTTAAAAGGAACACATGCATTTCACAAACTAGATCTTATCCTTAATATACGATAGTACAAGGAAGCCTAGAAAAGAAAGTTTTGAGTGTAATTCAATATCACGGTGGAAAACAAAATGCAACAGAATTCAACAGACCCAAAAGAAATGCATTTATTGACATGCATATACAATTGCATGCATGTTTACTTGATATATTATGTGCGCACACACCAATCGTACACAAGATGACCAAAATCACAAACAAAGACTATAAGTACCCTCCAATCTAGCTGGAATGGCACTTCAAGATTTAGATCATCAAGAAGTGCAAAGTATGACTGCATGATCCATTAGTCATCAACGAGCTAGAAGAATTTCATGCAGGGTCAAGAACAATTATTGACTAAGTGGGAAATGCATTCCTCAACAGGGGAAACTTGACAGTTACTAAGGAACAAAACCATGTACTGAGAACAACTCAGTAAAATTGTTGAGAATTGTCAACTATGCAGCAGCAGTTACAACCTGAGGAAAACTTGACAATTCATTCTCCCATACACAAGGCATGAGGCCATCTTTTCCACCTTGAAATGCACGGAGTTCATCTTCAAGCCAGTCTCTGAAAGAAACATGACCATTAATTTAAAGGGAGAAAAAAGAAAGTTTGATCACTTATGAAGAAATGTCATATGGAAAAGAAAAGTTCACAAGTTTCTTATAAAACACCTAAAACTAATTGAAGCTTAGTTCGGTCTCAGTCCCATGGGAATGATACACAACCCACAAACAAGTAGTATAAATTAGTTTGACAAGTCTGAAATGTCTACCTTCCAGGAATCCATGGACCCAGCCATGCATCTCTTTTGTCAAGAAGCAATCTCAAGCATGAGCTTTCCTCACATCTTGAAGCATCTCTTTTCATATGACCACATGCATAAAAGAACAAATAGCAAATCAGTCGAACAAGAATCCATGTAACCTCACTAAGCAAATATTCTTGCACATGAACAAATTTTCAGCCTCACAGTTAAGTGATAGAAAATGTGGAATGAAGTATTACAAAGACGAGGATGGGAAATAATTACCTATATGGAATTGTGCACAGCTGGATAATTCGGGGATGCTCACTTTTATATGTCATTGGATCAGGAAGTGATTGATAAGCTATCAATGTTTTGATGATGAAAATGTCAATCAATTGCTGAATATTTGATTGTTCTTTGCTTTGCAGCCGTAATACATAAGACAAAGCACTGCACTCAAATAAATGTAGAAACACTCAATAATGAACACATTGGTGGAATTGTCTAAAAGAATTTAATACCATATGGATTCAGTTTGGGGATTTGGTGCAGAAGGTATGATAAACTGTACCAATTTAGGTATACAATCACTGGTTGAAGTAAGACCTTATTGTCCACAGAACTAGGAGATATAAAGCACTTTATAAATGCTGTAAGCGCATCCACAGCAGCAGACCATAAACTACAAATGGAAAAAGAAATATTTAGACAACTGAGAAAGACCTAGGACAGGAAACAATTTCCACTGCTACAGTTGCAGGCAATAAAAAAAATCAAGACATATTTATTTATTTATTGAAATTGCCTTGAGAAATTGAATATTATAAAAAAAAAAAAAAAAAACGAAGATCAACTGCTAAAGTAAATTTCAAAACATAACCATGTCTTTCAACAATATAGAGACCTCAACACACTTCATTGCTAAGACTCCAACGCACAAAGCAAAGTGCCATGCACTTGCGTTCTGTAGTACTAAAGCCTAGAGCCTGAATCACTCACCCCCAAGAAACTGGAGAGAAGCTATTAGGTCTCTTGTATAAGCATCCAGGTATATGCCAATCACAGTTATGGTAACACTGATATAAGACCAAAAGAATATAGGCTTACCATATCTTTGATGACAAATCCCCAACTTGCATTGCATCCTCTTCCGAATTTCCACCAAAAAGGGGAGCCCATAATGTTAGAATATCAAAGACCTGGTCTTCCAACTCCTACAGGTTTCAAGAATATCACAAAAGATGTATATATACATATATGCCCAAAAAAAAGCGATAAACAAGTAAATATCTAGGTACCTCCTTTGGCATTGAAGACAAAAGAGAAGACAGAAGAAGCCATCCAGCTTCTTTTACAACTGTTGCAGCCACGGGATTGCGACATGATTCTGTAAGCATTTTCTTTGAAACTTCAAGCACTGTTCTGGGCAATCTGAGGACAGGAACATAATTGTATAGCCATGTAAAGACAGTCAGAACTTGACATGACTACCACAACAAAGACTATCCAAGAAGAGGCATAAACACATCTAATATGGTCTCAACTCTCAACAACCAATGACTGACATGGTATTTAATAAGACCCCGTTTCATAGTATTTTCTGGAACCAGCACAGTCTTGACTGAGTTCGAGTGTCAAAAAGATCCAGAAAAACATTGTTTTTAATGACAGTTTTATTATCTCTAACACAACCCTGTATGCGCAGACCATTTGAAGTGTGAACAAGTACAAACCCAGTTTACCATAAACCGAAATTTTAATTAATAAATGGGACTGCCAGATCTGCATATAAGACCTTTTGGCCAAAGATTCTTAGGTACCTTGTCAAATCACTCAATAAAAGCTTAAGTTGATAGATTGTCCCTCAATAAAAGCTTAAGTTGATAGATTGTCCCTCAATAAAAGCTTAAGTTGATAGACAAGTTTCAAGATTTGACATAATTATTAATTCCCATTGAAAAACATTTTGTCAAGTAAACGTTAAAATAAAGTTTCAAATGCCAATATTTGCAATAAATCAATTCCTATTTCAACAAGTAGAATAATCAGATTCTTTCAACCTTACACTTCATTTCTAAGAATGTATTGCATGATTAACCAATTGAGTGGAGTATATTTTCAGCTAACAAGATCATAAAGAGAAAATTTGTCCAAATTTGTACCAGTAAATAGATATCTCTGAATTGATCATTTATTAAATTTGCCTTTGATGTGTTAGATATCCAACATTACTTAATGACGGAGCTATCTGGCTCCTATATGTGAGGCAATCCTCTCCCTCTAAGGTACCTCTTGGAGTGAGTTAGGCCTTTGTTTACATGGTATTTTACCTTGTATGCAATGTCGATCACCCATGAATATTTGTTTCATGCTCCAAATGTTTTGAGCTTGAGGGGGTTTGTTAAATATCGCATATTACTTAGTGACGTAGCTATGTGCCTTTTATATGTGCGGCAATCCTACCCCTTTGAAGTACCTTTTGGGGTGATTTAGGCCTTTGTTTACAAATAGGGTCCTATATTAAATTTTCCTTTAATAGGACCACCTTCTTGAAACAATAAAAGAAGGCAATTTTGCAATATTTCCCCAAGTGCTTCCACTACAAGCCTCCCCGGTCTCTAGAGCATCACCAAGCTAAGAGGGAAACAAAATATTGCCAAAACAAGGTATTTCTTGAAAGGGGAGGAAGAAAGGGTCGCACAGAGAAAGATAAAGAAATAAAGCAAAGGACTATGAAAAAAAAAGAAAGAGAAAAAAAATACCTAGCTGGATAACCAAGAGGCAACTTGGGAGAAACAGATACCAAAGCTGCCAAGACTGAAGCTTGTCCATGCAAGGAATCAAGATTGATTTTAAGACTGTTTCCCTGGAAACAATAAGATACAAAAGTCAAAAGAACCTATAAAATAAAAGCAAAGTGGAAAAGAGATAAAAAAAATGGCATTGCAAAGCTCAAAACTTCATGCATCGCAAGTTATAAAGAGAGAATATGAATGCAGCATTTCCCTAATAAAGCAAGGAGCCTGCTTCTGTGGTTTGAACCCATAAGTTCTGATCTACAGTGGATTGATCTTATTTCCACAGAAAGAAATAGAAGTTAAAACAACGAGTGGTCATACATCAGAAATAAAGTAATTCCAAATATAGCTATTTCAACCATAAGCACTTGGAATATATTAATCAAGAATATACTTTCTCAGTAAGAAGCAAAACGTGGTGAAATTACCAATATGCAGTAAAGATAAAGGACAAGCATGATATAACAAAAGAATATTAGTTAGGTGGTAATAATATGAATTGGTTTTAAATTCTACAAAAATAGAACTTCAAAGAAAAAAGAAAAGAAAGAAAAAAATGGCAATCTTGACAAATAAGGCTATTTATCCAATTGTTGAGTCCACAATAAGAAAACAGCCTGCATTACAGTGTAAATAAAAGTTATAGGCCCTCTTAGAGCTGTGAGACCCCAATTCACCCAAGGGACACCAGTCTAGGTACTCACCCAAACGAAGTAATTTGCTACATAAAATACGTAAAACATATATAAAAAAAGCTTTGAAGTTTCATAAATAAACATTGAATCATATAAATTATGATCATCATCATATTCAAGACCCAAGAAACAAAAAAGCACAAAGCCAAAAAGTACTGCCAAACTCTAGGTTCTCAAATTGCTTTAATCTTCTTCAGTTAGAACTATTTTCCAAACAATCTTTTTGTTTTTTGCTTATAAAACCTGGTTGTCCTTTTCTCCTCCTATTTTCTCATTATCTCTCTAGCACAAAATGGAGCAGCAGCATCTGTAGTCTCTTTTTTCAGAAATAGTCATCACTTATGCCTCCTTTTTCCCTAAAAAATAGATTTAAATTGTTTTTGGAGACTAAAATATTTTTTGGAAAACTAAATTATTATTTGTGATGTTACCTCTAACACTATATTCCTATCCCTAAGTCCCTTTAGCTACTGATGTTACTTTCAAAAATAGAATTTAAAATTCCAAAAAAAGTCAGGATATATCAAAGCATGCCTTTTCTTTGTCTAGCGCCTTGGCTAAGGTGCTCACCAAGGCGGTTGTAAGGCATTACTGCCAGGCCTTAGGCAAGTGGCTACAGCACTTTTAACAACAGTCCTGCCTATTAGCTCAATTTTGAATGTTGAATCCCAATAATTTTCAAAGAATACTTAAAATCTAGAGTTCCTGGAATAAAACTGATTGTTCATCAAAAACGTAAATTACAGCTTCAAGATGTATAGCTCATTTTGAGAGTCTCAACAGCATGGAGGGTGTAAAAAAGATTTTGTAACTACAAACTGGAAAGTTTCCACCAAGTACCTTCTCAAACGAAACACTTTCTCTCAAAGCACTTAGTGTGGTTACCCCATAGGAAATCAAACCACCAAATGAAGTAGGATCAACTTCTACCACCACACGCAATGTTAAAGCAGCCTCAATACGTACCTAGCCACAAAGATCAGATAAATATTCAACTGCTAAAGAGATTAGTAGATTACCGCGTTGTATAATGAGAGAACAAAATGCTAATTCCCTGAATGGATAAATCAATACCATTGTTTTAACATCAAAAGACAGCCAGCCTTAGACATTGAAGGCCAAGGGTCACAGTATGTGTGTGTGTGTGTGTGTAATATCATCATAAATGGGGTGGTAATAATACATATACATAAACTTGAATTTAAATATCTTTTGGGTCAAACAGTCACCTAGGTGAACCAGCTCCAGGACAAGTGGTTCAACAATTATCAAACATTTGACACTAAGTTTGAACAGTTTGTTGTAAATAAGGGTCTTAGGACCAAACTGGACAGGCCAATAGTCCAGTATGTAGGTTCTACAATTTAACAGGTCAATCTGGGCCAAACTCAACATGCCAATCAGATGACTTTAACTGCCTTTCAGATGAAGTAATTTCTGATGACTCAAAGCATTGCTGCCGGACATCAACCACATAATTATAGAAATCCACAAATGTTTACTTTAAAACAAATATATATATATACACTGTGTGGTTTAGCAGTTTATTTAACACACAAGGGATAATCACGTTTTAAAACACTAGGTTCCACAAAATGTTGTGTCAAAGCACAAAACCACATGGTATTTTGTAAACTTCTTACTTCTAAAATAGATCTCTCTCTAACGTTCTTGATAAATCTTAAAAAAAAAAAAAATCATACAAAAATATCTGAAAGAACTTTTAACGTTATCAAAAATTTCTGAGGTCCAAGTATCAAGCATAAGAAGCTCATGTACTTACAAGTTGTGAAGAATGAGATACTGCAGCAACAACTGTATCATCAATAACTTCCTTGAATTCTGATGGAACCTGTACATGGACATGTCGAATGCTACATTAGTATAACAACATAAGACTCAAGCCAATGATGTCACCAAGGACTAGTCATAAACAAAAATACTTAAAGTATTGATAAAACAAGTATATAAGCCTGTTCCACAAAAACATAAAAAGATGCAACCAGATTTTCTAAATTAAACGAACTGCAAATTGCCAAACATTCACAACAAATAATAAACAACTAAATAAAGAAACATTTAAAAGAGATTTGAATCCAGTCCCAAGATGATCATCTTTAAACAGCAGATCCCTGTTAATCCGAGATATCATCAGCCAAAAGCTTCAAGAAGTATGAAAATACACATCTATGTCCCACAGTTTTTCTCCTAACAGAATGCAACACAATAGTACAACACAACTTATTAGACTTGAAACCAACTCAAGACTTAAACTACCCGTTCAAATCTGGGCCTTCAATTGACACCCATATCGTCCTGCGAACTTAACAAAAAATAAAGAAATTCACACTTAATTACAAGTATTCATGCCAAATTCGCAACATGCTGAAAGAGTTTCCAAAAAGTGAATTGCATAAGCACGTGATTCAGCATGCCTGAACAGAAGAGAAAAGGAAAACAACAATCTGATGGAACTTCCGAATTTAGTGATTTAACTCGTCTAGATCGATTGTGATACCTCACAACAATTCAAAATAATAACAACAACAATACTTTGTAAAATGCTGTAAAGGTCCATACAGTACATCAAGGAGGTCATAAAGCCCCTTCAGCATCAATGTACCTTTTCAAAAGCCACATTTAAAGCATAAATGTCCCATTTGCATATATTTCAACAAATTTTGTCATCTTTAAACCACAAAATGTGCAGCAAATAAGACAAAGATCAACTAGTAGAAGTTTTACACAGATCACATCTATACAACTGGTGTTTACGCAATATACTGCTTATATAAGAAAGATTTTCCACATCTAAATCATGTTCATCATGCTTCTCAGCATGATGTTAACTATCACACACACACACACACACCAAAAAGAAATAAAAAATGAAAAAAAGAACATTTCTGAGGATTAAACAAAAATAATAATCGAACTTAAACCAATTTTTGGAAGGAACAGCATGATAATGACTCACCTCTCCCAATGTTTTCAATGTGTATGACAAAGTACGTAAAGCAGCGATTTTCATGGAAGGACTGCCATCAGGAGACTCAAGCTGCAGTTCCATATGAATAACATTAAGAGAATTACCAAATCATGATAAAAGATGAAAACAAAATAATATTAACAGACCTGCTTTCCAAGGAAAACTAAAAAGCCCCTTTGAGTAGGTTCAGTCATTTGATCAGTTACACCAATCCGCAATATATAAAGGATGCATGCCTTCAAAATATCAAGAGATGATTGGTGAAAGCTTGAATATGTATAAAATAACAATGAATGCTTTTGACAAAAAAAAGTACTTTCAAATTTTATTAATTTCATATTCTCAAGGTCGGATTGTTTTGGCAATCTTGATTTGAGTGGCTTTACCCAAATTTTCTTTTTTGTTTTATTTAGAAATTTTCTGGCACAAGGTGAGCAGATTTACAAGAAGAAAAAGGTGCTAAAGTTCTCCAAAATTGATTATGTGCAGTTGAAGTATTTGAATGGACAATTTTAAGAACCAGCAGCAGCAGTAAAAGGACCACAACAGCCAAACCACCGTAGATAAGATATTATAGTAGTCAAAAAGACATCAAATGCTCATTTGGAGTCTTATATTTTCCGTTACCTGAGTCCCTGTCATGTTTATTTAGTTTTAGGTATTAGGTCTACTTTGTATCCTGTCACGTTTCAGTTATCTAGGCCTTCCATTTGTTCTATAAAAATGAAGAAAGTTAACCTGGGTAGCTGGATGGTTATTTTCTACTATGCTGTAACGAAATAATAAAAAATGGAATAAAAGGAAAGTAAGATAAGAAGTTTATTCCGAACAGAAAATCCACATTCAATTTGTTACAATAGGCCATTGTGGCAGGAAAACCATGTGCCTGTTGTTAAAGAATTTTGATCTTGATTATAATCTGTTTCTACAATTTGAAAATTATTTCAACAAAAATATTATAATTTTCACTACTTAATGACTTGAAACAAAAAGAAAGGATTGCGAAAGAGAAACACCAAAGTTACTCTAATAAGTTGCTAGACAAAGTGGTTTCAGTGGTTCTCTGTGGGCTCGTCATTCAAGGTTTCTTTTATAGGATGGTCTATAAATGTTACTCGGCATAAAAAGATAACTATCTTGTCAGTATTGTCTTTTGCATTGCTTTTTTGTATCATATTGTTTGAATTGGCTGAGTCCTTGTTCTCCAAACTTCTCTGAAAAGACATTTGTTTGCAAATAATTTTAGCATTCTACTTTGTTTTTCTTACAATTTATGTGAAACAAAATACAGCTCATGTCTACACCATGCCAGTCTATGTTCTTTAAAAAGGCAAAAAATAAAGTCAAAAATTGATTGTAGCAAGATCCGGACAAAGAACTTTCAAAAATTTAAGGTTCGACAGGAAAGACTAATTTCTCTATCCCCATTTAATCGAGAAGATTAAGAAACACATTAACACAAACAAACTTAAAAAGGAAAAATAAAAAATATCAAAGACATACCAGTGCATGAGCATCAACACAATTATCAACAGAAAGCATTTCCATAATCTGCATAGCATAATTTTGAAGCTCACCATCTGGACGTTGATACTTCAGACGAATTGCCTGAAAGGATGATTCAACAAAAGGATAGAAAACAGTTATATATAATATACATTACATAGAGACGCACTGTCATACACATATACATAATTATATATACTCAAAAGAAAATTTAATCAACTCAAAGTCATACTTCAAATAATTTACTGCTAAATGAAAAAACTAAAAAGTGCTGCCCTAGAACATAACTTTCTGTTGATTAGAGTATTTACACCAAACATCAATAGTCAAAGGAAAACCATAAACGTCTCAAAAGAAAAGAGAAGAGAAAAATGATGAAGAGGAGAGGAACAAAAAGGAACGGGGACATGGAGGAAAGAAAAGAAGAAAAATGCAGGGATTGTCAAAAATTACCTGTAGAAAGGATACCCAAGATAATGTTATGCCCATTCTTATGTCCTTCGATCGAACTCCATTGGCTGCAATTAACCGTTTGCGAAAGGTCAGAACAGTAATAACAAACATATATCTGCAAATACTCTTATGAACTACCACTTACAACCTACCCAAGGCCTCATAAAGAAAATGGCCAAAATCCAACGGAAGGAATCTTCACTTTAGCCCCTTAATTTTTTTTTTTTTATCCAGCTAAATAGCTTATTCTATATTACCCCAATTTGACCCCAAAAAAAAATTACAACAAAAACTGAGCCCTAATCCCAACTAGTCGAGCTTAAGCTACAATGATCCCTTTTCTCCACTCACTCATGTTGAGAATACATTCTTTACAGACAGCTAACACATGGAGGTCAGTTACTCATTTTTAGTAATCAAAATCCAAGTCTCAGCCTTTACCTTCCTTCTTGACCCTAGTCTTCTACTCTCTCACATTATCCACAGGATTGTCCATGGACTAGTGTTTAACATAATCGAGCCATAGAAAAAATTGTATTAAAAATTATTACTCAAAGGATTCTTTGAATAGTGTTTAAGATTTTAATCAAGTGTTTGTACTAAAAGAATGCTATTTTCAATATTAAATAGGATATTATTGTTGAGAATTATAATTACTTGCATTTTTATTTATATCTTAGGGAATTAAACTATTTACTGGAATACTGGTAACCATTATGTTTAATAATCTATTTGATATTTACAGAATTATGTCTTATTTATAGTTAATAAATTTATTAGTTCAAATTTAACTAATTGTTATACTTGTGATTGTAATCTATCTCTTCAATTGATTTGGCAACTCTCCTAATTATATAATAATAACAATAACAAGAAAACTACTTAAACTATTTGACCTTCATCTCACTAGAGAACTGATTAGCTAGATATTAGTCAGTATGATGCTGAACCGATAAGAATTATTTCCATGTACAACTCAAGGTACTTTAAACAATTAACTAATCCGTGCACACCCAACCACCCTTGTTATTCCTTTGGCCACAGCCCTCATAAGCCTAAATTCCATAACTTGCATTTCTAGTGGCAAACAAAAATGGATGTCAACCCTATCGTCAGCCATAAACAAATGCTCATATACTTACATACTGGTACATGTTTGTTGTCATATGGAAGCCCAAAACGCCACGACAACATATATAAGCAATGGGCACCCTACGTACACTCTTTGTCCCTTGATTTGAAACCATTAGAGATAAATATTAAAAGCATTTTCTTCTTTTGAGCACCAAAACCTCATAAGCTTTTTTTTTTTTAATAAAATACAATAATAGCAGAAGATAATCAAAAGGTATAAAACTAATAAAACAAACAAAACCTCATTCCAGAAAACCAAGCTTTAAAATGAGAACCAAACTGTCTTCTTAACTTCTACAAACATAACAAGTGGTCCCTTTATTGGTGGATCTGTGAAAGGTTTTACTAACTTGGCATACGTGGTCCACACAGCAATCAAGCCAACCAAGCAAGAAAATGAAACCTAAAATCTGTGTAATTTTATATGCATAAAAAAATTAAGAGCTGCTATTTCCCAAAATGATTTATGCACAATTCAATGATCTTATCTCATCCATTGAGGAGTAAATTCATACTAATAACCTAGGTTATAAACCACAGGGATTGCTTTTTTTTATTAACAAAAAATAATAAAAGAAACCAATTTGAATGACCTTTCCCTGATGAACTCATGGAAATGCCCAACTTCCGTATTGATAAATGATTGGAGGAAACACACTGTGCATCTTCAAAGTTTTTACGAGTATACAGTACAGAGGCTTAATTATAGAGAACAATCTGTGCAAAGTTTCTTGGTTATGTCCTCACTTCAAATAATCACAAAAATACGGAACTATTCTGCTATTTATAGGAATTAATAAATCTATGTTTCTCTCTATAGTCCATTATCATCAATAAAAAGGCCTTACAGTAAAGCAGCAATTATTCATACAAATGATAGAGCTATGACTTAAGAACAGCAATTTAAACAAGCCTTTGACAATAAATACCTTTTGTGAACGGCAATGATAGATGCCTCTGCAAGCAACCATCTAGTTTCTTTGTTGGAGTAGTAGGAACTTTTCCCTTGGCTTGAACCTAGCAAAGAATTAGAAATGGGAGACTACAAAATGTGTTTAGAGAAAGAAAAAGGGAAAAGCACAACATAGGGGAGGAAGATGTAAGGAAACAACAAAACTGGTTATCTAACAGACATATACCTGTGCCTCTGGATTCATTCCAAGAGCTAGCAATGAACCCAATGCCTCGGAAAATGCATCTCGGACAGATGATACAGGATCTTCAAGAGCCTATTCAAAACAATAGTGACATGAAACAACACAAGTGAACATACATATGGATGCTTCTTGTAACTTGTCAAATGTTATGAACCAAAAAGGCAAAAGTCAATATGGAAACAATTATCAGACGAAAGCCTACCTTTACGCACTGAGCTGCTGAACTCTCAAGCTCTCCAGCTGCTATACCTGGTCCTCCAATCCTAGCAAATGCCCTTAAACAGTGCGCAGCAGCTATTCTAACAACAAATGATTTATCTCCAATAGCAATACGTGTGATAAGACGAAATGCTTCAGCATATGCCAAAGAAACTGCACCACCACCACAGCCTTCCAAAGCTTTTTCAAGCATGAGTAAAGCTTCTTCTCTCACAAACTCCTGATGTTTATCATGTTCATGGATGAGTAAAAAATAAATGAAAGTAAACTGGATAGATTAAAAAAAAAGGAAAGAAATCTACACTGAAATGCCAAGTTTTTAAGTCAAAAAATAAAGCAGGTATTAAAGCCCCTGAGATTTGCCTTGTGTCAGGCAAGATTGCAAGATTTTTGTTTTGCGAGCAACAAAAGACAACTTGTCAAATAGTCAAGTTGTCCTGGCCAAAACACCCAATCCAATTGAACTGCAAACAAATAGTGAAGATTCTTTGATGTGTAATCAGTGTTCTTTTTTCTCATGGAAACATTATTTATGGTTCGGCTGATTGTTGATCTTGTGCAATGCAACTTGTTAGGCTGTGGCTTAATCTATCTCAATGGGTTCAAAGAAGATTATACATACCGGATATTGTTGTCCAACTTTGAGTTTCTCAAACTCCCACAAAATCATTGACAAGAATGTTATTCAAAGCTTAAAATTATTACGAATCAAATTCCAATACTAATTTATCTTCAAAAAATACATTGATAAATTTGAAATCTTTAACTAGTTTTTATTTTACCCTTTAAGGTTTTTCTAGCACTATGATACATTGCCTTTTTGCCATTTAAAAAGAATTGATTTATTAAATCTCTCCAATATTGAATATGACTGAATATTTAATAAAAAATGAGTCAACTTAAGTATCTAATCCGATACTCGTGTCCCAACTGAAATGTATCACATTCTAGGTAATCTAATACAAAGTCATATCTATAAGACTAAAAATAATTCATGTTTTTATACCAAAACGCATAGCAGAAAACTTCAAATCATGTTGATATAGAAATATTAAGTTTATCATTAGTTAACAGTTCTTACCACCCAAAAAAATGTAGTATATGTTGTTAAAACCCAAAAAATGTGTTTTTAGGTCTTTCTTTATGAGCGTGTTGTTAAGAGCCATACAGCGAGATAGAATGAAAAACAACAAAATAGGGAATAGGCTACCTTCTCTTAATGGTCAAAGCAAACTCTTTCATTCCAAATTAAAATTTCTTATAGGGCTTCCTCATAATCCAAAACAATGTTGCACGGAAACTGAAACTGAAGCTGAAACAAAAGCGGACACCACTTCACAAAAATATAGGAAATGGAAACTGTGGGGAAACGTGTAAATAATAAAAATATAGGGTATATTTATAAATACAAAAACTATAAAGATGGATTTATATAATTATATTCTTATAGAAAATAGGAAAATAATATTGGAATAGTTAGTTTCAAAAAAATTTATGATGAAATAACAAATTTAAAGTAGATAAGAATTTTAAATTATCAATTAAGAGTTTTGATTGAAAGAAAGTTTTATTTTGACACAAATTGTAGTTTGAATTGGAGGCTAATTTGTCGGACACGGTTTCCCAAATCATGGGAAACGGCTTTCCAACTTCTATTATTTACAGAAACGTTTCATACTAGTTTCAGGGAGTTTTCGTTTCCAAAATGGAAACGGCGAGTGCCACAAAGTTTTCGTGCTTCATAGATCCAAAATATTAGTAATGAGCCACTAAAAACCTTGACCTTGTTCTCCAATTAAATCACCCTCAAACTAGAAAAGCATAAGATCTCAACTCAAACAAGTAACCGAATACGCCTTCCAAGAAAAACAAAATCCACAAGATAAACAGTGATTTGGATTAGCACATTAATGACAGAGCCACTAGAGGAACAGTGACATTAGAGAATATAAGAGTAGGCTTGGCAAAGGATATCAAAGAACTATCTCTGATTTCTTAGCTTCTATTTTGCTGAAAGTTAGGGAGGAGAATCCTAGCTAAAGGCATCTTGTTAGCAATAATCCTTTAGAAACCACAATATAAAAATAGTAATCATAATTAAAATTGCGAATGTAATGATGAAATCACTCTTCTAGCATCATCCATCCAATAGAGTAAATAACAAGCAGTCTCCAAGCATGCCACAAATGAAAATAGGGCAAGGCACATCGAGTTTGTGGTTCTCATTCCTCAATTAGAAACAAACACATAAAAGTAAATTTCAAGTACATTGCAAGTATACTTTATAATTTTATAAATTATTAAGAATTGCACCTTTGATACAAACCTCCAAGAGATTTGACCAAATACATGCCCTCATGTTTCATAAATAAATTTAACATCCCTATACTTTGGTTTCAACTCTATTATAATACCCTTTAGTTAGCTTTTACATATTTACTCCTTTAAAAATCTAAAGAGGTTAATACAAATATGAATAAGAAGGAGAGAAGCAACAGCCTGAAACTTCTCTATTGTATCATGCATTCAAATTTAATACCAAGGATCCAATGTGTATTTCACATAATCACATAGCATTGATTCCGTTTGACCAAATAAATTTTGTAATTCTAATGGAGAAAATATGTAAAAATTGACAGAATATAGGGTTGGAACCAAAATAAACAGATAATAAAATTATTTTTAAAAGTATGAGGACCTACTAGCGTATTTGATCAAACCTCAATGCGGTTAAATATTTACCCTTTATGTTTTTTGTAACTATCAAATGTTATTAGTGAAAATTCAAGAAGAACAAAATTACATTCATTAACAAAGGTATATTTTCTAATACACATACAAGCTTTTCCACATTCATTAAGTCAAGTCAGAATTAGGCCAAAGTATGTCAATGTGCCTTGACATTTCAATCCCCAAACATCGGCAAGGCATGGATCCCTATCCAATTTGGCATTATATACAAGTTTCTCAATTAGGTTAGGATGGCAGAAGTTGTCGAGAAAGATTCCAACCTTTTTGCCAAAATGCTCATAGCTCACTCCTTTCTTTAGTGATATTATTTATTACTCATAGATGCATGCTTGAATGATTGTACATGTGGCGATAAAGAAAGCACAAACATTATATTGAATTGGACTACCTCATTATACTTCATAAGTTTGGTAGCAATATTTGTTGTTTCAAGCAAACCCGAAGTAATTCTTCTACCAAAATGTCGATATAATTCTCCCAAGCATTGTGCAGCACCTACAATTATTCAAGCCATGGTAAAACAAAAACAACAACAGAAAAAGGAAAAAAAAAAAAAGAGGAAGAAGAAGCAGAAAGAAAGAAAGCCAAATGGTTTACAAAAAAAAAGCTAGAGAATGCAAACTACTGTTGTATTGCATGGCTACGCATTTTATGGCCACATTTTTATACATTGTATGAGAATATGACTAATACTACCAAATAGCCACCACTTTGCTATAGAATAAGTGTGCATATCACATCCCAATTTCATCTCCAGGGATTATGGCGCTAGCACAAACCAATTGCAAAGCCAAGATAGACAATGCAACCACTACTAATGCCCTACACCTAAGTACCCATCACTTTCTACATTAGCAGGCAAATTAACAAGCCTCAACTACTATTAAATTATTGGAATTCTTCAATCATCTTAGTTTACAAGGCATGTTAAATGTGGCATTCTTGAATCATACACAATGAAGCAAATAAACAAATAAAACTATACAGTGACAATCAATATAGTGAGTATTCATGGGAGGACAATAGGACTGATCGAATAACTTAAAAGGTGTGTTAATAATGAATTAATATTGGAATCGTCAACAAGTTTACCTTAACATCAAAGAAGTTAACTGCACAAAAAGTAGAGAAGTGTGACTGCTGCAATCTATAGTTGGTAATATGTGGTATAGATGAAATATATAAAGATTCTTGTGCAGATATTTACTGCTATACAAGCAACCATTGAGTATGAACAAAGTAAAGAGTCCATGTCAAAAAAGAAGTTTTATATTCTGCATAAGACCAAAATAAATAAATAAATAAATAACTATTTGTGTTTGATTGTGTTGAAAATTCCTGTTATTTTGCGTCTCCAGCACCAACAAATGTTGTTAGTTTCCTCTCCATGAACTAAAAATGTATTTTGTAATATTCATATGTTTACCATATATTTCATTTTTTCCAACTGTCCGTCTCCAATACACTTATCCAATTTACGTAGTCATATAAAGCAAATAGACCACATCCTAGATTGACCGTACACTAGCAGAATAGGGAGAGAAACACCAAAAACATGAGTTTCTTCCAGGAAAATTTTAAGCATCTGTTGTGACAACGAAACAATTACATGGTATAAGTCTATTATTATAGTCTGGAAAGCCCTGCTCTAACAGACATAAAAATCCAAATATGTCTCTTAATGCCTTGTAGCTTCAAACTCCAAATATGCTCCAACCAAATATAAAAATTCTAAGAATAAATATCAGCTGAGCAACATAATATTCATTAATTATTAAGAATTTTTAAATTTTAACCAAGGAATCCATCAATACCATCTCATTTGACTATTATTAGATGACATTATGAACTGAAGAACAAACTCACCCATGTTCAAACATAGAGGAGCAATGGAGGAGAGTGGGAAGAATACAATTGTAAGTAAATGACAAATAGGAAGTTATCATCTAGTCTGTTCACTAACCAGCAACTTTCTGGGGTTCACTCCTCTTCCCATCAGAGAGAAAACCTTGGAGAGTGCTTGCCCTCGAGTAAATCGAAATTGCATCCCCTTTAGATATAATCATCGCCATAGCTACCGAAGCCAAATGTCTCACCGGCCGTCGCGCACCAAGAATAAGTAACGAATATAATGCATCCTCACATTTTCTTTGCCACAACAAAATAGAATCCTGAAACCAAAAAATTCTACATCAGAATTCAAAATTTTCCAGATCAAGAAGTAAAACACATCTAAAAGAAGTTATATAGGATAAATTCGATCCAGAAACAATTCTAAAACTAAACCTTAGGCTCTTCGCCGATGGCGGAGATGAGATCGGACAGTAAATCGAAGCAGAGTAGAGCATCAGGAGATTGTTGAGAAAATGAAGCAACAATGGACTCAAGCTGAGCCACCAACACGCCAAATCGCGAAAGCGGCACGTTCTCCCTCACGAAAGTCTTCGCCATTGTAGAAGTAGGATTCCAAAATCCGATGAGAGAGGGAATTGTAGAAAGTGGAAACTGGTCGACTCCAGTATCTCGAGAGCCGTTAGAGTTTAGACTGGAGATTTTTTTTTTTTTTTCCTTCTTTTTATGGAAGATTGGGGATTTGTTTTCTTTAACTACGTTATTATTTATGTCCGGCAATAAATTTCTCCACTCTATGGTTTTTTTTCAATTTTCACTCTTTCTTTCTCATCTTTGGCTTAACGTAAATTCATTAATTTTTGAAAAAGTAAAAAAAAATTAAGAGTAGGGACAGCATAATTTGGAATAATCCAATGCCAAACTCATACCCAGCCCAACAACAAATTTGGTTCGGTTATCAAATTCTTTTATTACTCTGTTTGATAATTATTTAACAAATTATTTAGTTTCGATTTTCTGTATGATTTTACTGTTAAAAAATTAGTTAAATTGAAATCGAACCAAAATAATAATAATATACTAAAATATATTTCTACATGTGATTATATAATATTTCTTTTATGTTTTTATAATTCTAATTGCTCATTTACTTTATTTAATACCAATAAGCTACTATTTTTTAAAGTGTTATATTTAATTTATATTGAATTACACAATATTTTAATTTTTATAATTTCTATCCTTTTTTTAGAAAAAAAAATTGGTTACCTAGGTTAATAACCGAGCCAACAAATTTTGATTTGGTATATTCAATTGTTATTTTTATTTAGTTTGTTTTAAACCAATCTATTCTAATTCGGTTAATTAACCGATGCGCACCCCTAATTAAAAGTCTTCTAATTATGGTTTAAATTCCATTAAAAGTCAAGTTGATGGGTTGGTTAAAACATAAGGGCATCTCCAATGGAAAGACTCTTTATAAAGTCTTCCAATCCACTTTAAATAGCACCTCATCAATTTGAAGAGTACTCTCTCTTTTTAATTTTTCTACAGAAAATTTTTTGAAAGAATTTTCAAAAGATCACACCTCCAGTTTTAAAACAATTAACAAAAGAAAAGAAAAGCTGATATATATGTCAGTTTTTTTTTAGGATTTGGGGTCCTCAGGTTGAGGCTCCCTCCTTAACTTGAGGAATTTTTCAAATTCTCTTCAATGGTAAAGTAGAGATCTTCGGAGATACCCTAAGTAAAAAGAAAAATAAAAACATAAAAAATTGCTTAAGAAAATGTGCATATTAAAACGGCCACTCTTCTAAGCAAAGCGGATAAGTAGGAGTAATATACTCGTAACATATAATAGAAATATTTCTCTTAGGCTCAGCTCACAAAGAAACCTAAATAAATGGAATGCGATGTTTCATTAGTTTTCAAGATCCTCGAAGATTTTTAGCCTAAGCTTCAAAGTTTCATTTATTGTGCTTTTCTCATGCTGTAAAGCCAATAATATTGGGTTTTTTTTCTTTTTTTTTTTAAACGGAGACCTTTTTTATTAAAGCAACCGCTGATATAAGAAAAATATGTATAATAACAGAGGTCCCAAATAGATTATAAGTAAGATCATTACTAGAACTTCTAACAAAACTGAAAGTACAACTGATGTTAGGCCAAGAGGAGAAGCATTGTGGCTTATAGCTTAAAGGGCATAAAACAAACTTTGGAGCCAAAAGACATAGCTGGAGCCAAAAGGGGATCAAGAGAACAAAGGATAGAGCCATGACGGGCAACCAGAAAAAAAAAAAAAAAAAAAAAAAAAAAAAAAAAAAAAAACATTTTCCGAGAGTCGCTGCAAATCCAATACCATAGCCAACCCGGTTCCTATTAGCCTAAAAAAAAAAAGAAAAAGAAAAAAGCTCCATCTGTATTGCATTTGATGAAGCCATGATGAGGGGGGAATCCATATTGGGTATATCTCAAGAAAATAGTACGCCTAAATATTATGGAAAGTATAATAAATGTGAAAAGAACAAATTGGACAAAGAAAATTTTAGACTTGACCAGTTAAGTCGATTTATAAGTACAAAGCGACTAGACATTATATCTGATATAGTCGATTATACCCTATCTCCTTATCTACTCTTGATTCTCTTGATCTTTTACTCTTTTCAGGTCAAATCTCTCACCTCTAATCTTCACATAAAACAAATTACATCTCCTTGCTGCTGTAAATGTTCAAGAACTAAATCAAACTCGTTTCATTTGCGCATTCCATAAAAATGGGACAATTAATGCCAGATGTATTAATTATTTAATAAAATAACCTCTCATGCTTTTCATTGCAACGAAAATTTTACATAAAAAATATATAGTTCTTTTAATAATATTCCAGTACAATTAATGGTGGTCCTTTGAGGCATATCACTACTACTTTTTGCTGTTGTACAGTTGATTCCATATATATATATATATATATATATGTATACAATTTATTGACTAATACTATCGGGATCCTACTTCAATTAATTTGTACTTGATAACCCCAAAAAAAGAAAGGAATATCGTCCATATGTGGCTAACATTTGTCTCCAAATAGGATAAAGGTATGGTCAAAAGCAAATTAAAGGAATGATGAATAATTTGAAGTAAACAGGAAAAGCAAAAAAAAAAAAGATGCATCCTGAATAAACACAAATTAATGACATCCAATTATTAATTAAAAATCATATATGGTATAATTAATTACTGATTGATGAAAGCCCTAAGATGGGACATCATTTCTTGAATCCGAATTTGAGAGAAAGGAGAGTTGTGAAGAATTTGAAAAGCATGCCCAACTCCCTTGTAAATTACTCTTTCCACCCTTGTTCCAGAAGCAGCTAAGGCAGTGCAAAATTCCAAGTTCCGGTCCTTAAGTATATCCGTCTCTGATATGCAGACCATTACAGATGGAAGCTGAAGTTTATGCACACCATTTACTAGAGGATTGGAGTAAGGGTGGTCACGGTTACTCCCTACGGGTAACGATAATCGCCAATAAGTATCAGAAGCTGAGAGGGTTAGGGCTGAATTCGCAGGTTGGATCATATATTTTTCAGATGAAGTTCGCGTCTCCCCACCGAAAAAAGGTTGGATCAAGATTATACCTTTCAGGTTCAATGGTTTTATACTCGGTTCTAGCCTTGTCGCCACATTGTAAGCTAGGTTGGCGCCTGCGCTATCACCTGATAAGAAAAAGCGCGACAAATTGCAATGACTTAACCACCATTTATGCTCAGCTGAACCAAGAAAAGCGAGCTGCTTTATCCACATAACAACTTTGATGCCATCATCATAAGCGGCAGGGAGGCGATTTTCAGGTGCTAAACGGTAGTTTATAGACATGACGACAGAACCAGTGTTAGCAGCAAGATTGGATAAAAACTCGTGGTAACAGATCCAAGCTGCTGAGCCAACACAAAATCCACCTCCATGGAAGTAAACAAGCAAAGGTAGCCTGCTGCCGGACGGATTGCTTGGGGCGAAAATACGTGCCCATAAGTTAGTAAATTTGTCAATAATGATGTCTTTTGCTGTGACGCAATTGTCTGAACCCATCGAACAAGGAACATTAGGGACGGATGGAGGTCTTTCTACACGTCCATCTCTATAAATTTTAATAAGGCCATCAACCTCTTCAACTACGACTCCATGGTTGGCTTTGCCTACTTGAAGATGATGCCTTGGATCATAAGAAATGGCAGCCATTTTTGTATGCGTAATGTAATAATTTTAATTAATGGATTCAGCTTTGGCGTGGTTTGTTCAGAGTAGTTTGAGGTCTCTTTATATAGGGGGAAGGGAAGAATCCATTTGCAATAGAGTTGACAATTAGTAGGTGGTTGAGTTGAATTAATTCACCGTAAGTGTCATCACATACACATATGGAGATTCTCATCAATATGCTGTGGGATTAATTATTCTCACTTTTCAACTTTTCTTTTTCTCTTTTCTTATGTCCTGAAATTAAAGTTCTAAGCTCAATTTGCAATCTCAAATTCAACTCTATCATACATACATAGTCTCGAGTACATTAATGTGTTTAAGCTGTGTTGCAGAAATCTCTAATTTCATTTCAAAATGAAATATTGAAATCTAATTATTAAATTTTGAAATATAATTATTTAAGTATTAGCTAGATAATTGAGAATTAAACTTCTAATATTTAAGAAATATTAATTATAAGATATTTTTTCAAATTAAAATATTAGCTGTCAATTATTTATTTTGTAATGAAATTAGTCGCTTTTAGCTGTGTATATATATTCCACACAAAAAAAATGGAATAACGCAAACACTAAAAAAATAAATAAATTTGATAGCAAAATAACTTATAAAAGCTCATTTAGTATCAATATTCAAAAATTGTTGCCATTTTTATATTAATAGTAGCAAAAATTTTATCAAATTTTGTTATCAATTATATACGGTCACAACTTTATAGCAACATGCAATAGTTGTATTTCTACCTAAAGTTATAAGAACAACTTTTATACCTTTTGCAGTTTTTTTTTTTTTTTTTTTTGCTGCCAGATTTTTTTAAAGTGAAATACCAACATATTTTCATCCAAAATTAGGTTAAAAAATCAGAAAATAAAATTACAAATGTAAAAACAAAATTTGGACGAATTATGTAGCACTAGTATATAATAAATGGCAAAAACATCAAGTAGTACAAACAACCGCTCCTCAAATAGAACCATTTCTATAGGAAAGCGATTTCAACACAATTGCTGGTATAGAAATACGATATTTGATAAAAAAAAAAAAAAAAAGATATTCAAACATCATAACCATAGTTTTTAGACTAGATCGGTCACTGAACTAGTGAAGGGACGAATTCATAAATTTTGAATTAAACGAGAATCGAATCGGATTTAAGAAATATATGAAAATAATAATATATTTATGTTATTTATATATAAAAATTTGAACATTTTATTATATCTTTAAACTTAATGATTTTAAACACAATATAGTAATTAAAAAAGCTTAATGTATTTAATATAATTTTTATAATTATAAATTAAATGTCAATGAAATTTAAAAATTAAAAATATATATTATTTTAAATAAAAAAACTCTAACAATAATAACTTAAATTATGAATTACAATAATTTTCTTCTAAAAAAAAAGCTTGGTTGAATTGAAAAATCGGTTGGTTCATAGTTTTGCGGTTTGTTGACTGAATTTTCACCAAAGTATAAACCAGCTGAAAATCAACCGGATCAACATTCAGTTTCGGTCGAACCTGGTTCAACTGATCAATCTGATCCGGATTTCATAACTATGATTACAACAATAATAACAATAGAAAAATTAAAAATTCACCCATATGATTTTATCACTTTTATGCTTTAACAAAACGCAGAAGATATTTTCATAAAAAAAAATGTTTCCTGATTTGATTTACCTATTTTTTTAAATGAACGAAAAAAAATAAGAATAAAAAAATATCTTAATTATTCGTAATCGTATCAAGTAGCTTTAATTATTTTCCCTTCGAAGATGAGAAGTCATGAGACCAACTTGCACGTGACCCATAATTATAATGTCAATGTGAATAATATTGTTCCACATCATATTTCGTACGCCGTTGACATTTACAACAAAATATGAAAAAATCACTTACTAAAATACAGTTAAAGGAACTCGACCTTTGATATGACAAATTTATATGCACTCCAAAACTTTTTTTTTTTTTTCCAGACTCCAAAGTGTTAATACTAATAGCAAAGCAACATGCATGCATAGCTAGGGGTGGCAATTCGTGTAGGTGGGTCGTGTTCGTGTCGTGTCGAATTCGGGTTCGTGTTTCAGTGAGCAAAACCCAAACCCGATCCAAAAATTTTCATGTCATAATCGAGTTAACCCAATCGTGTTCGTGTCGATTTCGTGTCGTGTTTTCGGGTTACATGCAAAAATATTATGAAGGAAATATTAAAAATTTTAAATATTTATGCCATATCTAAATTAACAATTTAACTTTTGTCGACCTAAAATATTGATTCAAAACCTATTTTACAAATCTTAACACTCTATTTTTTATTTTGGATTATGTTTTGTTCGCATTTATGTGTCATTTTACTACATCTATTAAGAATGACGTGTAAAATTATTGAAAAGTTGTTTTGTATTTGTGAGTTATATATATTATATTACATTTCTTAATGGTAACATGTAAAAATATAGGAAAATATAATAATAAATTTTAAATATTCGTATCATTTTCGGGTTAGCAGGTCAACCCTAACCCGACACAAAAATTATCGTGTCACTTTCGTGTTAACCCAAAAATGACCCATTACCTGTTTTATCAAACCCAAACCCACTACGTTCGTGTCGGGTTCGTGTCGTGTCAGCAGGTCGTGTACATAATTGCCACCTTTATGCATAGCCTACTTTTTTTTTTTCACTTTTTTATGGCAAAAATGCATATCCTTTAATTGGATTTATGTACATCTCTTTTTATATATGAAAATTCTAAAATTCTAAGTCTACTTAATTATAAAAAAAAAAAAAAAAAAACACCTTAAAAATTTGTAAAAAGAAAACAAAATGTACACCCAACAAATAATTTGATTGTTTCAAAAACTGACATTGGCTAAAAATATAAATTACTATTGTTGACCGTTCATATTTATTTCAAAAAAAATTAATACTATTCCAATAAGCAAAATTGCTTTGATTTGAACTAGTTAGTTTCTGCTTTTGTAATTTTTTTATAAAACAGCTCCCGATCGATAAATTTGCTAGACATATCTTTTCATTTCCATAATTGACTCCACAAATGCTAATAAAATCATATGCCAGTTAACAAAAAATTAAAAAATATGTCCAACATATTTGTAATCTGAGGGCTAAATTATCCAAAAATCATAAGTATAAAAGGTAAAACGTAGCTTTTGCCGATTTTCTAGACTAAAAGGCACGTCGAAACTTCATCCTCTCAGTTAATTAGGGCCAAATTTATATATATTTATTACTAATCTTCCAATTTTGTTTCACTGTTGGGTCAAATGGATTGTTAATTTTGACTTTAATCAAGCACTAGTAAATTGAATTGACCCCTCCTGTTTAATCATCAGCTCTCTTTAAGTCTCTGTCAGTGTCATAATAATTCTTTAAGCTTTATCCTCAGTACTGTTATAATCTTCCAATGGAATATATATCTATCTTCACGAGTCATGCTCAGCTGCCTTGAAAATGATATGGACACATCCACTGGCTGGCTAGCTAGTTGCTCATATTGGAAAATAATTTAGTACATGAATGAAATTCAACTCCAGCAATAAATTTAATATTTTTTATATGGAATTTCCCTGGCCTAGTCTTCTCCTGTAAGTCCGAAGTCACCAATCAGTCTAGTTTTCTTTACTAGCTCAAATAAAATGTGGACCGTATATTTTTTTACCGTTAAACTTTCTTCTACTCTGATACCATGAGTAGACTCTATGGGATCTTGAAAGTACTAAACTTAACTGCATAAATGAACATATAAGTAAAGTTAAATCTATATAATACAAAATTAATTGACTTAGATTAACCTAATCTACATCACTTATATGTTATTCTCCGAATAAATATTGTAAAGAAAAAAAAAACTACATCTAGCAGTAGCCATTCGATTAACAATATTTTACAATACTGTTTAAGAACAATTATATACATTTAAAGCTCTTCAAATCACTGAAGAGTCATATTTTTGTTTGTTTGTAAATTTGTCTCAACTCTCAATATGTAACACCATTTGTCAAATACCAGAACAAAAAAAATACATATATATTTTAATACTCATCTTATTTATATATTGTATAATATATAAAAATATATTTTTTAATTGGTTGGGTCCATTAGAGTTGTTCTAATGCAAATTTCTCTCAATACTCATCTTCTTCATATATTGTCCGCACTTTTTTTTTTTTTAATTGGTTGGTATCATTAGACCTCATCTGCTATACAATTTCTCAACAGGCATATTATGTGACTTTAATTTTATTGCATAATATTAAGGGGGAAAAAAAAAAAAAGATACAAACATGCATAGATTAGAGAAGTACATGAAGCATGTGGAGAAAGAGCAAATTCTGGAAGATTTTATTCCTTGAACTTTTTCTTTGTCCCTTTCCGTCCTCGTCAAAGTTGTTTAATCAATTCCAGTAACCAGTTTATTTGCTTCCCAAATACTGACTGGTCACAGGAGATGACTAAAAAAAAAAAAAAAAAATCCAACTTTGGGCCAAGAATTCAGTTGTGTATATAATTAAAAGGGGTTTTTACATAAATACTTACCTTTTGACAATATATAACTTTTTTACATACAAATCAAAAGTTTACATAAATACATAAAAAACTTTCCAAAATTTCAAAAATACCTAAAAAACTTATTCCTGTTTTACGTGAATTTTGCCCAAAAAACAACAAAAGTAAAAAATCATAATCTCCAAAATACATCCTCTAATTTGTCCACGTTTCTCTCTCCTTTTTTATAATTTTAAATCTAATTTTGTATTTATCTCTCAATCCGTTTATTTTTTTGTCATCCGACTTTAGAAAGTTTTTTTTATTTTTTTTTTTATCTTCGAAACAAAGTCCATATATATATACTTTTTCCGACATATTTTTTTCACTAAAGTATAACTAATTATGCCTTTGTATGTTAAGGTATAACTAAGGTATAATTAAGGTATAACTAAGGTATAAACACTGTAATAGCGTATCTTAATGTATAATTAAAGTATAATCACTGTAATAGTGTATCTTAATGTATAACTAATGTATAATTAAGGTATAACTAAGGTATAAACACTGTAATAGTGTATCTTAATGTATAATTAAGATATAACTAATATATAATCAATGTAATAGTGTATCTTAAGGTATAACTAAGGTATAACTAATGTATAATCACTGTAATAGTGTATCTTAAGGTATAACTAATGTATAATCAATATAATAATGTACCTTAGGGTATAAATATGGTATAAATAAGGAATAACTAAGGTATAATCACTAGAATAGTGTATCTTAAGGTATAATTAAGGTATCTTAAGGTATAACTAAGGTATAAAGAGTGTATAAACAATGTATAAAGTGTATAAACGATGTATAAATAATGTATAATAATATATAAGATGTGTATAATAATGTATAACAATGTATAAGAAGTGTATAAACAGTGTATAAAGAGTGTATAACAATGTATAATAAGTGTATAAACATATAACATTGTATAAGAAGTGTATAATGTATAACAATGTATAAGTAGTGTATAATGTATAAATAATGTATAATTAAGGTATAACTAAGGTATAATTAAGGTATAACTAAGGTATAAACATGTATAAATAATGTATAAAGTATATAAACGATGTATAAATAATATATAAAAATATATAAGAAGTGTATAATAATGTATAACAATATATAAGAAGTGTATAAACAATATATAACGGTGTATAAATAATGTATAAACAATGTATAAACAGTGTATAATGTATAAACAATGTATAACAGTATATAAATAATGTATAAACAATATATAAACAGTGTATAAAGAGTATATAACAATGTATAAGAAGTGTATAAATAATGTATAAACAGTGTATAATGTATAAACAATGTATAACAGTGTATAAATAATGTATAAATAGTGTATAAAGAGTGTATAACAATGTATAATAAGTGTATAAACATATAACATCGTATAAGAAGTGTATAATGTATAACAATGTATAAGTAGTGTATAAGTAGTGTATAAACAATGTATAAGCAATGTATAACAGTGTATAAGAAGTGTATAAACAATGTATAACAGTGTATAAATAATGTATAAACAATGTATAAATAGTGTATAATGTATAAACAATGTATAACAATGTATAACAATGTATAAACAATGTCTAAACAATGTCTAAACAATGTATAAAAAGTGTATAACAGTGTATAAGAAGTGTATAAACAGTGTATAAATAATGTATAAACAATGTCTAAACAATGTATAAACAGTGTATAAAAAGTGTATAACAGTGTATAAGAAGTGTATAACAATGTATAACAATGTATAAAAAGTATAAAAACAGTGTATAAGAAGTGTATAAACAGTGTATAACCAATGTATAACAGTGTATAACAATATAAGTGCAGTCCCAAAACTGCAATCGTAAAATGCAGTCCCAAAATTGCAGTCCCAAACTTGCAGTCCTAAAATGCAGTCCCAAAATTGCAGTCCTAAAATGCAGTCCCAAAATTGCAGTCCTAAAATGCAGTCATAAAGTGCAGATGCAGTCCCAAAATTGTAGTCCTAAAATGCAGTCCTCAAGTGCAGATGCAGTCACAAAATTGCAATACTAAAATGCAGTTTTAAAGTACAGATGCAGTCCCAAAATTGAAATGCAGACCTAAAGTGCAGATGCAGTCCCACAATTGCAGTCCTAAAATGCAGTATGAAAATGCAGATGCAGTTTAAAATTAAAATGCAGTCAAAAGGTAAAATTAAAATGCAGTTTAAAATTAAAAGTGTATAATGTATAACAATGTATAAGTAGTGTATAACAGTGTATAAGTAGTGTATAACAGTGTATAAGAAGTGTATAAACAGTGTATAAATAATATATAAACAATGTATAAACAGTGTATAATGTATAAACAATGTATAAATAATGTATAAATAATGTATAACAGTGCATAAACAATGTATAAACAGTGTATAAAGAGTGTATAACAATGTATAATATGTGTATAAACATATAACATTGTATAAGAAGTGTATAGTGTATAACAATGTATAAGTAGTGTATAAACAATGTAAAAATAATGTATAATTAAGGTATAACTAAGGTATAACTAAGGTATAAACAGTGTATAAACAATGTATAAAGTATATAAACAATGTATAAATAATGTATAATATTATATAAGAAGTGTATAATAATTTATAACAATGTAAAATCAGAATCTTGAAAATGTGGATTTTTGGGTGGAAAGGGCCATCTGGGTTTTCAGTAGATTAAATGTTTGGTTGTGGAAAAATGCAGTACATGAAAAATGCAGTAGATTAAATGTTTGGTTGAGTAAAATGCAGTAGATTTTGTTTGGTTGAGTAAAATGCAGTAGATTTTGTTTGGTTGTGGAAAAATGCAGTAGATTAAATGTTTGGTTGTGGAAAAATGCAGTACATGAAAAATGCAGTAGATTAAATGTTTGGTTGAGTAAAATGCAGTAGATTAAATGTTTGGTTGAGTAAAATGCAGTAGATTTTGTTTGGTTGTGGAAAAATGCAGTAGATTTTGTTTGGTTGTGGAAAAATGCAGTACATGAAAAATGCAAAGTAGGCAATGGTTGACTTCAGTTTTATTTCTTGCGATCTTTCATGAACTATTATTATTGATTTGGTGTTTGATTAAATGTCTAAATCAGTTCTTTATTACTTCAATTGAACTACGGTTGACTTATTGCTGATGGTGGTATTAATTGGGTTTCTCTATCTGCCATTTTCCCTTTGTAAGAAAAAAGAACGTAAAAAAGAAAAAAAATATAAGTATTAAGTATTAAAAAAAAGAATTTAAAGAAAAAAGGTAATTGAGTAAATTGTTAAACGTACGGCTTGAAATAAAGTTATTATTTAGGGTAAAACTGACAATTTCCCTAATTAAAATCATTGTACCACTCATCAATTTTTCTATTTTCTTAAAATAAACTATGTATTCTTTCTTTGACTTTATATTTGGCAAAGAAAACCTTTTTAGACCTTCTGTTATGGTATATTTATCCATTACTACCATTTGGTATATATGTTATCAATTTGATCTTTGTGGTATTCATTCTGCTATCCAATTGGGCAAAATTAGATGAGAGACGGCCTAAATTGGATACCACATGACTAATTAAGTAACAAAATGAATAATATATGACTCAAATTGATAACTTATATACCACAAAATAGTAATGGGTAAATCAGCTACACCACATATCCAAAAAAGGTCTTTCTGCACTTTGTTTTCACCCATTGCTTTTTTTTTTTTTTTGTCTATTTTAATCTTTTTTTCACAATGAAGTGAGTACTTATAAATTGTTAATTTTTCCTCAATAATACATTTTTACCTTTATGTTTTCTTTTTTACAACTCACATATATATATATATATATATATATATATATATATATATATATATATATATATATAAAATAACAATGAAGAAAATTCAAGCTTTGAATTCGTTGAAATCGATCAAAAGAATATATGCACACGGAGTGAACGAAACCAAGACTACGCTGTCCCTTGAATATCTTCATAGTTCAGAGAAAAACCTAATATGCTTATTCTGAAAATATCTTGATCAGCCTCTCCAATATATAATTATATTTATGTATTATAAGTCCACTACTGTGAAATTAATTAATGTCATTATTCTCTAAGCTTCACCAAAAGAATATAAGCATAAATATGCAACATTTGAGAATGATGACTCCGACTACATGTGAAACATATCTTGAGAATTGAACTAGTTAGGTAAAATCCAATCCATGTTATTTTTATGCCTTTTCTTAATCTTATTTATTTCATATGCGGAATCTTCCACAGTTTCTTCGAGTATAATTGAATTTGGAACAGTTGTCACTTATTAGTCATTATTTGGTTACCTGGAACAGTCATTACTCATCATTGAAGACATTACTTTTTCTATGGAACATTATTAATTACATAGTCTATCTCTAGTACAAGGTCATCAATGGATATGGTCTCTTTACTACCACAAACTTCACCAAGTCTTTTTAAATATGAGTTTAGAATCTTTCAAGCTACTAAACCTTCTTCTGCTTTAACACCATAAAGAGATTTTGTGGGGTTTAATTAGTATTGTAAACAGGGCGAAAAGGGAATAGGGACTGCTCCTCCCCTGTCTAGATGGGAATTCCCTTTCCATCTTGATTTGGAAAAAATTGTCTTCATTCTCGTTTCTGTGGGGATTAAGATCTTCATAAAGATTTACATTCCCCATTTCATAAACTCTCCGTTATCTAAGAAAATAATTTTTCTAGTGAAATTTAAAACTTTTGCGATAAAAGACAATATTACATATATAATAAAAGAAATATTAGTACAATTAATACAAAATATGTATCGGTTATAATTTATGAGCTATAAGACCAATCAATTCAACATACAAATAAATAACAATTATTCAAATATAAAAATAAAATTTAAAAAATTTTATTTATTGTTTTTTATGTACAAAAAATATTATAGTATTCATTAAAACTTTAAAAATATTTTGATTTTATAAAATTTTCATTACAATACATATAACGTAGTTATATATAATATATTTTTTTGTTATTCAGAAATATTCGTAGAATTCTTTGAAGGGAAAAAGATGGGGATCCCCAATGGGGTGAGGAGAGAGATCTCCATCTCTGCCCCATCCCAGTTTCTAGAGAAAATTTTTTTCCCCATCATGTGGGAAAATCAAACAGGATCCCTTTTCCCCCTTCGGGTGAATCCCCACTGGGGTCAGATTTTCCTCACCCCACTTGTAATACCGGCTTTAATAGTACTAGGCTTGATTAAAAAATAGGACACCTATGTGAAGTTTAACATATATAACATAAAATCAATTGAGTTGTATTAAGGCTGCGTTTAGGGCTGCTGTCCGCAGCCCCGAAAGCAGCTTTCAGCCAAAACAAGGGAACTTAACTTTGTTTGAAAGTTACTTTTTGGGCTGCGGAAAGCAGCTTTAAATGCACAATTGGTAAAAGTCAGATTGTATTCAGGAAAGTACTGGAAAAACACTTAAATATATTTTTAAAGAAATCCACGAAACATAGCTTTCCCAGATAGCACTTTTACTAACAGCAATTCCAAACTGGCCATAAAGCTCATACTTATATATTATACAACTTTTTAGTATCATTTCTTTTTAATGTCCAATGTCCAATAGAGGAATGAAATAATTGTTTTTTTCTCTGTAAATTAGAATGACTAATACAAAATCCAATGTCACAATGCAAACGAAATGAGTCACGAAATGCAGCGTAACTCAAAGAAAATGCTGAATGTTGTGAAATCAATGCATGCCACGTCAATCGTTGGACCAAAAGTACATCAAATTACACCATAATGATGTAATTACATTTCACTTATACTTTCTTTAATCACCAGGACCACTGAGATAAGTTTAGGCATTTAAGGTGCAATATTCAGTTGGTCCCATTAAAAGATTATATGCTAGAGAGATCTGAAATGGTTAAAAAAAATTGCTTACCTATCAAGTAGTGAAAGCTTAACATATCTCTTTATTTCACAATCACATAACCTCCAATGTGACAGTCGAAGTGCGCTTTTTTTTTTACTTTTTTTTTTTTTTTAAAATCAGTTCAGAGCTTGAGCACAGTTAAATTTCGTCACTTCTCTCTACGGATAGAAATAGATCTACAGCATAGAGTGGGGGCAATTTACCCCACTGCCCACAATTTTTCTTTAAAATTTTTTTTTTTTTTGTCCTTTAAATTTATGTATATTATGTTTTGTCTCCACTTTTTTAAGGGCAAAAGTGAAAACTACTTTACATTTTTTACATTTTCATTTTCACATTTTTACTCTCTTCTATAATTAAAACTTAGAAACACAAACTTTCTTTTGGTTCCTAACATATCCACCAAATATCCTTTTGTCTTATGACTTTTGAAATTTACCCTTTCATCCATTGACATATACAAAAGGAAACACATCTCACCCAAATCAAATGAATTCAAATTTACTTTAACAATTTTAGAGCAAAATTATGTCTAATTAATTATCGTTATTGTATAGTACAAAAAAGTATATTTTATAATTTTGTTCTAAATGTGTCAAAATGAATTCAAATTTTTTTAATTTTGATGATATATATATATATATATATAATGGGTAAAGGACATTTGGTAGACAGATAAAAAGTTAAAAATGTCTTTAAGCCTATGTTATATTATATAATTTTTGTGCATGATTTAATTATTTTTGTAATTATGATTATCATAATGCCTTATTATTATTATTATTATTATTATTATTATTATTATTATGATGTTAAACACATAATAGAAAATTTAGAAAATGCTTAGCGGATTTGTCTCTACTATACTTAAATCCTGAATCCGTTTCTGCCTACAGACGTTTTTAGTGGGACTCGAACCTGAATCTTTCCCCACACATTTAGACTGCATTGCCAAGTGACTTAGAATCCATAAGTTAGATGACATTCAACCTTGAGATTCTTTCAAACTTAAGATTCTTTTCAAATTAAAAATGAATAGGGCAAATGGGTTTTGCCACCCCTTATCTTAATTTATTCCCTCAAATATTCCCTACTTTTTGACCAGTTTCATCCATATGCAAAATGAAAAACATTTTATTTATCATGAGGTCTCTTGTGGTCAAATGGGAGGCTATTAAAAGATTGCCACACTGATTGAGGGTTACTGTATATATCCAACTGAACTTTTATCACTTAAGGTCAGCATGAGCATGTATGCTATGCCCCAGGCACGTACACGTAAGTATAATCTTTTTCACATAATTGAAAATGGCTTATATCCGGTGACGGTGACGAAGTGCAATTTTTTCAGAAGCTTTAACATGGACCACAATACAAATTTTCACTTCATTAAGAAATAATATATTATTTAAAATGGAGCTCAATTTTCATTGGGAACAAAATAAATTATTAATTAGTTCTCTGTGCTACTTAATTCTTTTATTGAATTTCTAGATATTGTTTTTCTTTACTCTATTTATATAATTTTTATCTATTTTTCTCTTAGTAATAGGAGAAAGATGATCAAACCAATTATAGATATGTTTGCGGGGTAGATTATCCACCCTAGTCCAGATGTTTAGTGGGCTAGACTTGAGTTTTGGCTAAATACCAAATATGACCTATATATACATAATTTTATTGATTATATATTTATTTTAAAGTTTGTATCATTTAAATATTTTTTACTTGAATTTGCCATTAAAATATAGTTTTACTCCTTTTGTTAGTGATTTTACTAGATTTCATACAACTAGACTGCTCTTTAATTTGATAGCTTTGTTGTTTTGCAATTCACAAATAACTTCAAGAATGAAAAATAAAAAATAAAAACATAAATAACCGAAAGAATTAATACTCAATCTTAGTTTCAACATATTTATTGTTTTATTTTTTTTATTTTTCATTTAATTAATTGTTTTAGAACAGCCGTAATTGTGATTTGTTATTTTATTTTTTCAGTTTCTATTTTATTATTATTATTTTTTTTTTTTATCAATAGCTTCTGTGTTTATATAAATATATCAAGGAGAATTGAAAGAATAACAGTGTTGGGCGGGGTTGAATTAGGCTTGGATCTGGTTTTTAGCCAGGCTCGAACCCGAAGTAATTTTAGATGCACCAAAGATCAGACTTAAACAATAATTTTTCTAGTTAGCCTGGGATTTTCTACATATGTGTTACCTGCAGTGATAGTATCTACAGTAATGTCAACTTTTAAACTTCAATATTAATTTGTTAAACATGTTATTTATTATTCTACAAAATTCAAGCCAAAATGTCCATGTATCTAGGAAGTCAATAGCAATTAACTTGCAGAATTTGACATATTACAATTAGAAATAAAAAAATTTGAACAAATTAGTTGTTGCATAACTGTCTTACGTTAGTGGACAACTCCATAAACATAAAATCTCCTTTTCCCCTTCACTAAATATTTGTTAATGTGGGAAATCTAAAACTAGAATTCATCTTTACTTTCTTGAACCCTAAGATAAAACTCCAAAATTAAAATATAAGTTCTAAATGCTAATTTATGAACCTACACAGGGTGATTTATTAATATTTTAATACTAAACCCTATAAATTCTTAAGATAATTTATGAACCCATAGCGGCTAATTTATAATTCTTAAACCCTAAAATAAAAAAATTTAAATTCTAAAATATAAATCCTAAACTCTCAAGTCAAAATCCTAAACACTAAAATATAAATCTTAAGAATAATTTATAAACCATAAATCCTAATGATCTTTTGGTGATTGTCATACAAACATATCCTAATAAAATAGAGAGCGGGTAATTCTCGGGTTATCAAAAAAATCTATCTAAAAAATAATTAATACATTATCCAAATTATGGAGAATTGTTATCCTATGAAAGTTAATAATAAAAATTAATTAATAAATTATGACAAAAGGACGGTTAATTTGGAAAACCACTAATAGTTACCACAAAGACAATATAATTGATTAATTGAATTAATAAAATTATTTGATACTTGATTATTCTGAAGCTCTGCTACAAATATACTTAATTTAAATAATTATTAATAAATTGCAGTAAAACCATAATAAAATAACGCTTTCTCTGAAAATCTAAAAAATTACAAAATCTTTCAATATAAAAATCATTGTGCTCTTAAAATAATTTTTCTTCATATTCTATCAACTCATTTTTAAAAAATGTTAAATCTTGAATATTAGAAAAATCCATAAGATCAATATTTAAAATGATCTTTTCTACGTAGCGAGGTATAATTAATTAAATACCTGATTTACCTTTATTGAATAGAGTCTTACAAGATAGAATAAATATTCTATATTACTATATTAGTAGAATTATATAATTAGTTGAATATATTCTATTTATATTAAATTGAAATTTTATTATATTTCTATTTTTTATTATATTAAATTATAAATTAAAACTCTATTTCTAGTAAATTCTATTAACATTTAATTCTATTAAAATATTAATATTACAATATTTCTATTTAAAATTAAAATATTAAATTCTATTTTGAATTTTCTATTTGAAATTTGAACTAATTATATTTTCAATTATATTACTTATTTATTATTCAAATTTTTTTTATTAAATAAAATTAAATAAAATTCTATTATTCTATATAATAAATATTAATTATATTATTAATTATTTAATTCTATTAAATTAATTAGATTATTAAAATTAAATTATTAATTATTAAATTAATTAACTTTGAAATTAATTAATTTAATAATAAGTTGAATAGCTTAATTAATAAGTTTATAAGTAATAAAATAATTAACTTAAAACTTCCTAAGTAATAAAAACTGTGGTGTAGAATTGCATCCAAAAAAACTTTCGTTGAATAACTACAGAAATCATTCCAAAATAAAATTGGAAAATCATTTCTATTTGGATAGTTTATTTTATTGTTTTAGTTTATGTTTATGTCTATTTACTTGCATATTTGTATCAATTTTGTATGGTTTTTTAGATTTTCAAATGATTCTGGAACAAGACTCTTGAATACAAGATATTTGAATATGGGAATTTTGAATAATTAAAGGAGATTCTGGGTGTTTGGAAATACATATACAACTAGTCTAATGCCCGTGGGATTAATATTATTTTTTTATTGTTGTTTCTAAAAAAACATATCTTTATTATTGCTTTAATCGTTCCTATTTAATATTATATTTTTAAAAAGATAGAAATTACATATATAATAATTTTACAGTATAATTTAATATTAGCTAATATTTAAAGTTTTTTAAACATGAACTGTCCATTTATTAGTATAAACTTTGTAGTAGTAATTTAATATTTTGCAAAACATATATAATATTTTAAATATAAGAAAACATAGTATAGATTCTTGTAGAAATATTATGAGTATCATCCATTTTCTTTAGTCGTAATCTAAAATTTAAAAATATTTATTGAATTTGAATTCAGCCAATTTTATTTTAACTTTTGGTAACTTTATCCCCTCATAATTTGTTTTGTTTTGATTGGGATAAGTGAAACTTTAAACTTGTCAAGTTGTCAGCCATAAATTAATATCACAGTACCCATATTTTTTAACTGTTCCTATTTGACATTTCATTAGTGTTAACTTGTTTCTTTCTTTAAAAAACGGTTAATTTGTTCCTCTATATTTTAATTCTCTAAGTCTCTCTGTCTTCTACAACCCAAACTTGAAAGTTTAATTTTTCTCCATACTACATCATGACCAATATTGTTGTCTTTATAGATTGAATATAACAATGAAATGAAATAAATAAAAATAAATTTTATATTCTATCCACGGACAAATACATTTTGCGTGAATGTGAGTCACCAGAGCCACATTTATCAATTTTATTAGAAAAAATATAACTCAATTGAGAAGAATAACAAACTGTCAATAAAATAAACGAAATAGGAAAATGCTAAAATTAACTAAAGTAAGAATAATTCCAATATGGCCAACTCTCCTTTCTTTATTGTTGATGTTGCACTTTCTAAATCAACAAAAATCTAGCAAAATAATTTCAACTGGATAAAGAGAAGAAAATTGGTAGCCAAGGACAAAATATAATAAAAAAGAAATTGCGAATTGGAGTAGAAACAGAGATAATTAAGACAAAAATATGCCGAATTGAGTTAGTGAAGGCTTACTTCTAATCTAATGGATCCGCAAATTGCAAATAGGGAAGCAATTCTTGCCACAAAGCCAACCTAAATTAAAAAAATTTAATTATATGCATGAAAAAATGGCCAAAAGCAATCGCATTAGGCAGAGAAAATAAGGCAAATGTTAAGAATTTTCTCACCAACGCTGCAAAAAGTGAAGAAAAGAAGACGAAAACCATTGAATCAATAGGATGCGAATTACGCAAAGAAGAAAAACATAAGAAACAATTCAATCAAAAAAGGGATTTCCCAAAAACAGAAATTGAAAAAACTTTAGAATAGAGCCTAGGTTTTACCTAATTAAATATCGAGAGTGTCGCATCAGACCACAAAAAGACTCTTTGAGATGCTACTAACCAGATTGGCAAAGGTAGAATAAGATTGAAAGCCATTACTATAGATGTCAAGTCTAAAGCAAAGAAGCAAGCTACAATAGAAAATGAAAATTGAGGAGAGTGAAAATCGTGATATGAGAAATTGAGAAAAAAAAGATAAAATGAGATTTTGAAAATTGAAGTTGTTGGGATTTTGAGGGACAGTGGAAGATGTTTCTTTTGAAAAAGTTTAGGATAATTTATTATCCATTAATATTAATTAAATAATTAAAATTTATTTTAAATTAATAATAATTATTAATTAACTCAAAATTAGGAGAAAATTACATGTCAGCATTCAGTATTCATATTTTGTGTAGATAATAGATGATGATATCGAGTCTGGAGTAAATAAGCAAGCTGCAATAGAAAATGAAAATTGAGTAGAGTGAAAATCGTGATATGAGAAATGGAGGGGAAAAAGATAAAATGGGATTTTGAAAATTGAAGTTGTTGGGATTTTGAGAGAGAGTGAAAGATGTTTCTTTTGAAAAAGTTTAGGATAATTTATTAGATAATAGATTTTAAATAAATTAAATATTTAAGTAACTAAATGTTTAAAAGTTAATTAAAATTAATTATTAATAATTTAGAAAAACCCACAAAATGACAATTCAGTAAGGTGTATCTACTTTTAATATATATAATAGATGATTGAATAACAATTGTAAGTATAAGGATTTATTACAAAAAGAGGTTGATATTATCAAATGTTTTTTTTCTCTAATCGTGATTCTTTTGATTTGGAATGAAAGTGTGCCTTTAGCTTCTTCTGAAATCTCTTTAAATAGAAGAGAAGTTGAGATATATGCATGCCATGTGGGTGATCCATAATTAAAGAAAGAACTTGATTGATTACAATTATCTTCTTTTTTTGAATATGAAAGATGATTCCTGCTAGCTGTTCAAATAATTTGATTAATCCTGTCGAGAAATGAATCCGCGTGTTTTTTGTTCAAAAGAGTTGTTTGCCAAGATGTAACTTCTGATGTACAAGGGGGCCTACCAAAGATGCCAAATGTTTTGAAATATCTGTAAAAATCCATACCTGTCGATCTACGTATAAAATTTTGAATACTGAAAAATACTCTTTTTTTTTATACCCTCTTTTTGCCTGAGTAGCCCAAATGAGTTTTCAATCCAGCGGGCTCTTTTATTATATATTTTATTTTATATTATATTATATTTATTTATTTATTTATTATTTATTTTTCTTTACATGATTATTTTTTACAGATTGTATTTTGCATATTTGAATAATATAAAGTAAATTTTACATTTTGAATAATTATTACAAATCAATGTCTCCCAATGGATCTTGATTGTGAAATAATCTTAAAATGACCTTTTTCTTTGTAATTAATAAACTTGACTCTAAATCAGACTCATTGGAAGTGGAACTGGTTTTTGCTAAAATATCTGTAACTTCTTCTTCTGTCTTTGTCTTTTTGTAATTTGGTATTTTGAATAGGAGATTCGTCAGGATTAAGTTTCTTCAAACAAAAGTCTTCAACAATTTCTAGAGTCATTTTACTTGGATCACAATTGTCCCAAAATTTTACTCTGAATTATTTATACAAAAAAGGTAATGAGGTTTCCTTTTCATAATAGTAAGTCCAGGAAAGAATCCATGGACAGAGAATATACTAGCAAATCTTATTAACTTGTCTGGCTCAGTATTATTATAAAATTCTAAAAATTTATTGTAACTTTTAGTAATTAGAGTAGGGAAGATTTAAAAATACCATTAAAATCTTTGTGGAAATAAAAGAACCAATAATGATTGAAAAATCTTAATAAAAATGCTTTGAACCAAGCTTCTTGGTTGTCATAATAATTATATGTTTTGTAAGGGTTTCTGGATAAAATTTTTCAAGCAAATGCTTTCTTTTCCCAATCATGTAAGGATAAAACTTTAATAATTTTGACCTTACTGTAAGTTATTTTGACATTGTATTGAATATATTTGATTTCAACAGAAACAGATAATACAAGAATTGATTCACAAAATTCTCTATTCCTAGAAGGATCTGACTTTATATAATGAAAATTTTAGGGAAAAACTTCAGAAACGATATCGAAAAAATCAAAATTTTCAACCAAAAATATTTCTTTAGGTTCTATGACTTTAATAAACTATCTAAGAGGATTTGGAATATATTGACTTATTATTTTCTTAATATGAGAAGAAGTAGAAGGAGGGAAGGCTTAGTCAATATAAAAGAAAAAGAAGGTAATGGACTTTGTGGATGAAAATTTGAATATGACTCTAGGACGGGATGGAGCAAGCGGGGAAAATCTATTTAGAGTAAAAATAGGGTTTTGATTATTTTGATTAGTTTGACTATTTTGACCTTTTTCCAAGGAGACTTTAGTTAAGACTTTCTTCATAATCCCTGTACGAATTTACGGGATAAAAAATCAAGTAAACAATTAGCTTTGCCTTTAATATATTCAATTTTAAAATTAAAATTACTTAATAAAGCTTACCATCTTGCAAATATTTGTTTTGAAACTAAATTTTTAACATCTTTTTCTAAAACAAATTTAGCTGATAAACAATCAATTCGTAATAAAAAAATTTTCATATATAAATCATCTTCAAATTCATAATACATAACACAATACTTAAAACTTCTTTTTTAATAGTTGAATAATTTTTTTATGCTAAATTCCAAGTACCAGAATAAAACCTTAGTAACTCTTCTTTATCTTTATTTGGTAATTTTTGTTTAAGTATTCCACTAAAACCTATTTCAATCGCATCAATTTCAACAATTAAAGATGTATCAGGATGTGGGATATTTAAACAAGGTAAAGTTTTAATTTTATTTTTAATTAATTTAATAATTTGAGTATGTTCATTAGTCCAGGGTTTTGGGTTTTCTTCAGTTTATCATATAAAGGTGTACAAATTTTTCCAATATCTTTAAAGAAATCATGCACATAATTGAGACATCCCAAAAATCGTTGCAATTGTTTTTTATGCTTAATTTCATTTAGAAATTTTAATGTAAATTCTAAACTTCTTTGAATAGGTTTAATAGCACTTTTGTCTATATCATGTTCTAGGAATCTAAATTTAGTTTGAAATAATTTCATTTTTTAAGTTGATACTACTACGATATTATTATGAACAACATTATAAAATTTTCTTAAGTGGCTAATATGTTGATCTATTGATTCTGAAAAAATAAATACGTCATCAATATAAACTATTGCATAATTACTAATTGGTCTTAATATATCATTCATAATAGTTTGAAATTCCAGCGTCACAATTAAAATATGCGGGTCATTTTGCCAAGTTTGTTTCAACCATTACAATCAAGGAATTAGTAAAATTGATACGTCTTCCATTACGCAAATACATCAAAACTGGAATAACAAGTCCTAATCTAAACAAAGGCTTTATTGTAATTTGTACAGAACCAATATGTAAAAATTTATATTTTTTAATCTATGTTCATTTATTGTCTTTTCTGAGAATAATTTAATATTTTCATATTCTTTATTTATAACAACAGTTTGCTCAGCAGTTTTAATAGCATAGTTAGTCAAAAATTCAAATGTTCCAACAGAATAAATTTTTTTAATATCTTGCTTGGGTATAGTCTAATCCAACAAATCATTTTCTATTTTACTAATATTAATTTCCATTGAATTAATTTCTTCTTCAATATTATATTCATCACTGTTTCTAGAACTAGAGCCTAATTCGTGATTAGAAAATATTCTTATTAACCTATTCAGTTTTAATCTTATATTTATTAAATTTAGACTCAGAAATTTAATAATTAAATCAGAACCTGTTGATGAATAACGGGACCACCCAGCATATCAGGATCACCTAGCTCTTCTAGCTTTTTCGGTTGGCCAATGCTATGCTTTCAAGGCTGACCAACGTTTCATCATCAACAAGACTAATCTACCGTTGACGTCTCCTCCCTCATTTACTAATTTATGGTTTGCCGTGTCCTCCGATTTACTTTTTAGTATCTTTTAGGGTAACTGGGATTAAGGAATATGACAAATATTTAAAAATTATAATATCCCTGTCGTGTTCGTGTCTCATATTTTTAAAAATTGTTTGCTATGTCCGTGTTCATGCTTCATAGATCATAATTCTTGTTTGAAATTTAAGTGTTACTGTGAGCAGACGATGGGTTTTCGACGGGACGCGGGACTCCCTTTCGAAAGGGGCGCCACGATCTCGGGCGGACCCCTCCCTCGCGTGAGGTTTTTATAAATGGAAAATCGATTTTTGGAAAATAAAAGAATTAATTCTTAAAAGAAACCGAGACCTAAGTCTCGATGAATATTGTAGAGTCGCCACCCGGCTCAGCTCGATTGGGAAATTCTTAAGATAGCTGAACCAGACGAACGGTCGCTACACTATCCAGAGATTCGGGTCCGGACAAGTCCCTTATTTCGTGTCTAATTAAAATAAATATTGCCAATGTTCTCCAATGGTATTTCAAATCTAAAGTCAATTTTATTGAATATAAAAGGCATACAGCGTGCATACAAATATATAATACAAGAATAAAGAAAAATAAATATTAATTGGCTTACAACCAAATCGAATAGAAAAATAAAAACTCTCGCCTCACTTATACAATCGCTTAGGATACACGAGAGTCTAAAAACAATTACAATCGCCTAGATACACGATTAATTCTATTTAAATACAAATAAAAATAAAAATGTACATAAATAGAACCTGCAAAACAAAGGTTAGCACAATTTATACGGCACACCACAAGTTGGACTCAAATAGACAGAATTGGAAAATCAAGAATTGGGGCATGCATAGAGGGATAACCGGGCTGGCTCGGCTAGCCGGCCCGGTTAGACCTGGAAAACATTTTGAAACGTCTCTGTATTTTGGGTTTTTATGGGAAAATCATTTTGAAAACAATTTTACCTGTTTACATGCATTTTCATATATTAGGTGGGTCGGTTTTTGGGAGAATCGGTCTCCGTCGTTGAATTGTTCTAAATGCAATTTTACCGAAAATTAAACCTAAGGTAGTGAATGCACATATCAAAATTCATTTTTTATGATTTTTGGGGTTTTCTGAATTTTTTGGGATTTTTGGAAATTTTTCGGGATAAAAACGGAAATTCTGGTTCTGGAAACCACGTTACAGTCGTGCGCCTGTAACTACAGTCGTGCGACTGTAAGTGGCTTGGAGTCAAAATTTCGTCAAAACTTTATTGGAAGAAAACTGGAAAGAAAGTGCTGGAAATCAAGAACACTCGTACGACTGTAACTACAGTCGTACGACTGTTCATCAAACTCAAGAACATTCGTGCGACTGTTCTTGATTTCCAGAAGTAGAAATGCAGAAAAATGAATGAAAACGGCACAAAACCCATACCAATCACCCAGAAAGCTTGTAAAAGAGAAGGGAAAAGGAGTGTTTACCTCTTTAGAGTGCGTCCACCGTAGGATTGACCTCTGGCGTCGCTCCAATCCACCAAAATCCGTACTAATCTCCTTGAGTTAGGGTTAGAGATTTGGGTCCAGAGATTTCCAAATGTTGAGGGATTCTGATGATGAGTTTCTTCTTTTCTTTTGATTTTCTCTTCTTCTTTTTCCCTCTCTCTTTTTCTTTTCTCTTTTCCTCTTTTCCCCCACTTTTTTTTGTCTGTCTCCTCCTTCTGCGTTTCGCGCGTCCCCTTTTCTTCTATTTGTTTTCAGCTTTTACAGTATGGGTTAGCTCACCTACCGTGATCTACAGTCATACGACTGTAGTTTGGTTACAGTCGTACGACTGTAGTGATAGTCGTATGACTATACTCTTTTTTTTTTAAGTAAAATTCCAGCGCTTACAGTTATGCTTATCTATGAAATTTTTGTATGATGCATCAACATCAATGCAGACATGTCAAATCATTAAAAAATCTATTTTATAATTTGATTGTCTATAAAAGTCTCACAAAAAAATAAAATAAAAATAAAATTCCGATGATGCATTTACTATAGATTTGTATCCTTCCATTTCCGTTTCATTCTTAAATAGTGCTTCCTTTATTAATAGAGCATACAGTACAAGCTAGAACAAGTGTTTTACTACTTTATGAGTTTGTTATGTCTGCAATAAATTAGTTGAAAAAACAGTGGTAGAAGTGCAGCAGTGGTGTTAGGACTGTGGGGTAAACTTACAAGCATCAGATGGTAAAGTGTTTTTAGTATCTTTTAGGGTAACTGGGATTAAGGAATTCAGCTTGTAACCTGGGATAGGGGCTCTATCCTATGGGATCAGTAGTTTCCACCTTCTCTTTATTTCCTTTCCAATGTTTTCCTTTCCTGATTTCTCTTGTAAGCTGTATCTCACTGTTTGGCAAGTTCGTGTTTGGTTTCTATAACATGCCCAAGGTTTGCTCTTCTTTCTTCCTAATTTAAGATGCTGATAATCCTATTTGGTGGCAATCTTTGTTGCCCATATTCACATCTTATGGTAGTCATTGCTAATATGCCTGTGCTAATCTGACATGTAATGGGAAATGACATATTCTGGATGTAAATAGTCTGTCAAAATTCTACTGATGTATGAAAATGACGGAGGATTGAACCTTGAAATAGCATTTTCAAGGACTCGAAGCATTCTAGGGAATCAAGAAAACTGTATGAAATTCATAAAATGTGTTTTGGGTCTATGAAGAGCACAGTTCAATGATGGTGCTTAAATTATTGGTCTTTGTCTACTTGTGTGAATTATGTGATATGTTTGACTCATAGTTTGCCTCAACCATTTGGATTTATGCTGGAATGTATTACCTATGGCATTTCTTGGTATGCATCGAGGGATTTGGCATCAATACTAACAATAGACAGCCCAAATTACGCCAGAAGTGTAGGCACTGCTCCCTGGGGCAACTGTCGAATTTGAAGAATCCCCGTGAACCCGAGAAGATAATAAAGGTGGCTAAGAAGGCCAGTGAACCCCAAGAGAAGAAAAAACTCCCAAAGACCATTAGTGAACCCCAAGAGAAGAAAATTCTGGCCCCCAGAGACCAGAGAATCCTGAAAGTGTGAAGCGCGCCAAGTAGAATTTAGTGCATAGTTTAGGGTATAGAGAATTATATTTGGTGGGTTTGTATTGGTAGCTACAGTTTCGTTAGCTGGTTTCAGATGAAAAGCTCGGATATGAAGCATTAGGATTAGTATAATATATATTTATCATGATGAATAAAACATATATTAAAAGAAATTGAAAAAAAAAGTTAATTGATGTGTATCATGATCGAAAATGTTCTGTATTTGTGATTTTGGTATTTGGACTATTTTATATTATTGAAATTTTCTAATATTATTGTCTGATTGTTTCATGTTTAGGATTAGTTATTGAAGATTCCAAATTATACCATTACTTTTCTTCCAAGATTCTTCAGCATGGTTTTAATTATTTTGAGTCTAGTAAATGACAGTAGATGAAAAGTATTATATATGCTTTGCTTTGCTCTAATTTAAAGTTAAATGTCAGGATACAAATCAATCAATGTAAGTTTATAAATATAATTTTTTATATCTATAAAAAGTTTGCCTAAACGAGTAAGCAAATCTGGGTGAAAAGCTTTGATCAATGGAGACAGAAAGAAACGAAAAAACAAGAATATAAACTAATTAATTCAAGAAACCCAACAATTAATTAAAATGGAAATATCATAAATGAACTTAGGATCCGTTATACAATAAAATCTAAAAATAGCAGATTATCAAAAATATCATTTTAGTTTATAAATATTAGCCAGTCTCGCATTATGACAAATGTACGAATGACAATATCCAAGCATTTCACTACCAAGTGCAGACAATATACAATATAAAAACATCCATGAATTAGTAGCATCAATTCTGACATCTGTTGACATCTCAGCATTATCCAACAGTAGTGAGATGCAGTAGAACCAACCTTCTAATATCCAACAAAAGTCTCACAACAGTTTCACAAAACTAGCAGCCAAATCATAGTTAACTTTTTAAGAGTCCAATAGCTCTGATAAAACAGTCCCCCTTTGATTCCTCAACGTGATCATATGTGCACCCTCTTGGAATTGGCATATCTCCTCCCAAAAGATGTGCATTATGATAGTTTGGAGGAATAAATCATCGAATCTTCGACCGAATTATGAAAAAAAAAAGAACAAAATACTTCATACATATGTCATTAACAAGAACAAAAACAATTTCACATAAAACTAAAACATAAACCTAAACGTAAAAACAGAAAAATATATTTGGAAATGAAATAAATTCTATACACATACTATTCGTTGTTCTGCCATATGAACTGTAGCATTTCTCCAGAATCTGATAAGTTGCACATTTCGATTTGACCCATTGTCATCATACTTAATGTTTTTCCAATTCAAGCATAACAACAGAGGTTCAACTCGAGGCTGAATCTTTTGTTTCCAGTCCTTTGTATTCAGTATAAATGCTAGTGCCTGAATAATATCCTTAACAGATATCAAAGTATTCTTATTAGCTACTACCAAAAATCTTATCCTCTCCTTGGTACTCATAACTGCGACATGATCAACGATCATGTCCACGAGTGTGCTAAAAAAGAAAATAACAAACAAAATCAAATAGTTATGAGCTATAACAATAAAGATAAAAATAGACAAAAAAAAACATAAGTTATTACATAGAAGGAGAAGAAAGGAATTGCATCCATCTTCTCATCTTTTCAGGAATGATATGCAGGAAACGACCAAAAATTTCAATAATAATCCTATGAATATCACTGAAATCTCTGGCTCTCCTTTCTCCAATCTTAACTTGATCCTCTAGCTTGTTAAACTTTAACCCAAAGAATTGCAATTCCCCATGCTCCTGAGGGTTTTGATTTTAAATTTTTCCTGTTTGTCTTTGTAGGATGTTATTGCAAAATCACTGTTGTTGGTCCAACAGATGCCTAGGGCACTCTGTATTTTATCTGGAGCTGGCATAGTTTTTTCTGTATCACTTTTCCAGTCAGCATCTTCAGGACCATCCATCACATTTGAGGTTAATGAATCATAAAACCTTGCACATTTGGATCTTTAAGCTAAAGCATTTCTATTACCTTTGCTGATTAAAAGAGTTCTTTTTCTTGAGTCTATATTAGAAATGTTTCTATTAGCACATTTAAACTTTTCTTGGGAATTTTGCTTGAACTGAATGAGTGAAAAGTATTTGCAGACCGAAAAAGAAAAGTTAGGGTAACGCATGGCAATGTTTTTAGTCTGTCAAGTTGTAAGAGTAGTTCAATTAGATAAATAAGATGTAGTTAGATTAAAAAATGAACAAACAACAAAATATTGGATGACAAACTTGCAGAGGATGCCTTATATCATTAGGATCTTGACTATGGAATGTGGTTGATGTTATACCAGCTCCTTGGCTGTCTAGATGTTTAAAGCTGAACCATATTTTGGTGTAGAATAGGGGATTGAATGAACTACACAACGGTTCAAGATATCATGTAATGGGGTACACCGAACAAATCTCATGGCGAAATGGGGCTTCATTTGATTTTTAATTGACCTTTTGGTTCCAACTATGAGTTTAGATAGGATTAGTGGGAGATATATTTAGATAGTTTTGGTCTGACAATACGGAATCACCAACCAGCATAAACGAACTGAAAATATCAGCACAGATCTTGAATATCAGTATATACAGTTCAGTCACTTTCCCTCGGGGTTTTGATTTTAAAGTTTTCTTGTTTGTCTTTGCAGGATATTATTGCAGAATTACTGTCATTTGTCCACAGATGCCCTGGACAGTCTGTATTTTGTGTGGAACTGGTGCAGTTTTTACGGGGTGGTTTTGAGATATAATGCTCGTCAACCTCTTACTCAGTTAATGAAGAAGATGGGCACCAATATCGAATTGGTAGTGCAAGTGCTTCTCTTTCAAGTCATGACGGTCATGTCATTGGTGGTGCAATTGGAATGCTTATCGCAGCTAGCCCTCTTCATGTATTATTTTGCTTGCTCGAGATTACTTATTTATTTTGATGGAGTATGAAATTTGATGTTCTCTCTTTGTTGCTTTTGACATAATGGAAAGCCTTTTTGCTGGCCAAATGTTGTTGTTCCTGCAATAGGTGCTCTTGATAAGGCATCTCATGAAACTCTGCCATCTGATTTTCAGAACTATAACCAGAAGTTGTGTCAACTGCTTTTCAATCTCAAGGTCAGAATTTCTTCAAATGCATATATGATTTTTTCCATTTTTCTTGCTTTAATATTTTTATTTCTGTTTGTTATGCTTTCTTGATACGAAAATTTTTGGCGATGCAGACACGGATTTTCCATTTTCTTTTCTCTAACATTTCTTTTGCTGATACCAATGTTTGAAATTGCATTTTCAAGGACTGAGTCATTATAGGGAGTCAAGAAAATATATGATTTCATAAAACGTGTTTTGGTGTTTGTCTGCTTGTGTGAATTACGTGATATGTTTGACTCATAGTTTGCCTTCAAACATTTGGATTTTAGCTGGGATGTATTACCCGTGGCCGGTCTTGGTATGCATTAAGGGATGCCGACAGTAGAAGACTCAAATTCCGCCGGAAGTGTAAGCACTGCTCCCTGGGCAACTATCAAATTTGAAAAAGTGGAGAAGAAGCTAATTAGTCCCCATGAACCCGAGAAGATAATAGAGGCAGCCAAGAAGGCCAGTGAACCGTTTATCCAAGAAGGCCAGTGAACCATTTATCAGACTCCCAAAGACCACTAGTGAAGCCCAAGAGAGAAGAAAATTCTGACCCCCAGAGCCCAGAGAACTGTGAAAGTGTGAAGCGCACCTCTAGTGCATACTGTAAAGGAGTTTTCAGTTTTGTAATAGAGAATTAAAGGATTTTTCTGTTTCTTTAGCTGGTTTCCGATGAAAAGCACGGAATGAAGTAATATATATTTCATTCTGATGAATAAAATATATATTAAATTTATTGATATATACACACACACACACACACACACATATCATGTTCGACAATGTTTTGCATTTGTGATTTTGGTATTTCTACCATTTTATATATGCTGTTACCAATAACATGAGGATTGTTTCATGTTTAGTATCGAAGATTGTGAATTATAGCATTACTTTTCTTGCAAGATTCTTCTGCATTAGTAAATTACAGTAGATGAAAAGTACTACATATGCTTTGCATTGCTCTAATTTAAAGTTAAATGTAAGGATACAAATCAATGTAAGTTAATAAATATAATTTTTATATCTATAAAAAGTTTACCTAAATGGGCAAGTGAATCTGGGTGAAAAAAATTTGATCAATGGAGACAGAAAGAAACGAAAAAACAAGAGTATAAACTAATTAATTCAAGAATTCCTACAATTAATTAAAATGCCAATATCATAGATCTATTATACAATAAAATCTTAAATAGCAAATTATCAAAAATATCATTTCAATTGGACCTGGAATACGTGCAAGCAATATACAATATAAAACATCCATGAATTAGTAGTATCAATTCTGACATCTGTTGACATCTCAGTATTATCCAACAGCAGTGAGATGCAATAGAACCTTACTTCTAATATCCAACAGTCTCTTAACATTTACACAAAACTAACAGCCAAATCATAGTTTTCTTCAATATCTTCTCACTTTCCAGACCCCTGTGAATAAATGAATTCCTTCAATTTCCTGTGATAAGAACAAACAAATAAATTCGGCTTAGTTTTTTCCTCTGAATTATCAATCCGTTAGCAATAACTCGGAGTAAGTGATAAAAATCTAATCTTCAATAGCCAAATAATCAAAAAGAAAGAAATACAAGAAAAGTATTTCTTATCAAACCACAATTACCATCAAACTTTAAGAAGGGGCAAAGGTCAACAAAAAGATCAATGTCTAATAGTTGTATTCTTATGCAGCAACAGGCCTGCATTTTCTAGCTTTGGATGAATTAATAGTAAATGTTAGTAAGCAGATTGCTTCAATCCTATTAAGCCATCACTCCATGCACGCCCATAGAAATAGAGGTGAAAAATACAAATTTCGTTAAAGACCCTTGATATGCTTCTCTATAGATGTAAACTGAACACCCTCTAGACCACTCAATGTAATAACCTTATAAGTTATAAGAGTTAATGAATACATACATTCTAAATACACCTAATCTATTCGCTAATTCAGTTGTAAGAATTCCCAATAAAAAAAAACCATAATAGAGGAGCAGTCAAAACGTATTCTCACCAAACTTAAAACCATCCAGACAAAAAAACACTCATGGCTAAAAAACAAACCAAGTATGCATTTTGTTTATTTCCTATTACAATTCTAAGATCATTTTGTTTGAATGTGAGACTTTCTTCTAAATCTCACTTTGGAACAGGAAACAGCTTTGAGAGATAAAGAAATAGATACTGATGACAATGCAGTACTTCATACAAATAAGAAAATGATACTCATTAACCCACCACGGTTTGTAGTGGGATACACTTCCAGTAATCACAAACGTAGAAGCCACAAGTACCTTATTATATCCCCGTATTAGTTGTTTCCTTTGAATTGCTATCAATAAAATAGCAATAACCAAATAAAAATCTAATCTTCGCTACCCCAATATGTAACATTTTCACCAATTCTTCAAAATGCAATTGACACTTCTCTATCTTATTTACTGTTACCATATATCCACCGACACCACAGACAAACTCGACCATTAATTTATCTAACTTCCAAATCTCAATTACCCAATTGGACGCATCCTTAGCAAGCAGCAAGCTAGTAAAGCTTCTCTAGAGCTTCAAAATTTACATAAACATTGAAAATATAGCAGTCAACCATACACATACAGAACCTCTCAAGTGCAAACCAGATAAAAATGCAACTTTACTCATAACTAAGACATGCAGAACCAGCACCAAACATAATTTCAACAAAATGTAACTTACTAAATATTAGCCACAGCAGAGGACACGCATTATGATAAATGTACGCATGACAATATATATGGCATAAGAAATATCCAAGCATTTAAGTACTAGGCACATCACCATCGATAACATTGAATGTGATTAAGAATTCAAGCATTAGATGCATACCAAACAGTCCCTTTGATGTATATGATGATATCTCTTGCATCTCCAAACCAGTATATCTGCTCACAGGAGTGGTGTATACCTCGAGTGGTAAACAAGCCACTATCTCAATCTGGTAGAGAGGATCTTCTAATGAAAAATCATAAGACTTGTCACTCTAAATTTGATTCCATGAAGACAAATTAGATCCTAGTTTCTCCGACACCTCATCATCAAACTTCTTAACATTAATGAATAAACATGGGTGAGAACCAAACCCTGTTTAAATAATGCAAAGATTAATACCATCATCATCAACTCTTATGTTGTTGTAGGGTTAAATATGTACATGTTTGGTGGTGTTGATCCTCCTAGTCTAGAAATTGTTGGTCTCAAATGGAATAGTAGTATATCCATTTATGATTTGACAAAGGCTCTCTTTGAACCTCTACAACCAATCTATTTGACAAAAGAGTCTTGGAATGATGGACCTCGAATGAAAGGAAGCAAATGTAGATCTTATGCAGTTGATATTGGTGATTTTAAGATTTGTGTCTTTCCATATGTCTTGGCTAATAACCTTGCTGCTGAAGACCCTATCCAAACCCTCCACCCCCAAATTTTGAGATAATTGACATCGAAAAATTGAGCTGGACTTCACTTCCTGAACCCATAAACTTTACAAACCATGGTTTGTCCGGATTAAAGAAAAAATTATGGCACTATTACAAACTATTACCCAATATAGGGTAGAAATCAAACTAATTCCAATTTTATGGTGTTTTTGTCAAAGTCCGCATATCACATTGGCGGACATTCCTTTTTTTTCTTCCCCCGCAGGTCCGCCAGTCAAACTAATGGACCCAAAGAGGTCCTCCTATAAAAGTAGCGGACTCAAAATGTCCGCCCATGGGAGAGGCGGACGATTAGGTCCGCTTTCATCAAAAGCGGACCTAAAAGCTGCCTTGTCCCAGGTGATGGGACAAGGCAGAGTCCGCTTACAGAGAATGCGGACACAGAGGTCCGCATTCCAAAGACGCGGGCTCATGTACATATTTTAAGTCCGCGTCTTTGAAATGCGGACACCTGTGTCCGCATTCAAAACACGCGGACCGGCATCCAGAATCTTCCCCCCCAGCCATCCGATCAAATGTAAATATAATCCCAACCGTCCGATGAATTTATATATTTACTCATTTATACGTTGTAAACACATATCGGTGAATCAGAAATTTTTTTTTTTCAGCTTCGTTCTCCTGCATTCTCCTTCCTTGCTGCTTCTCCTTCCTTCTCCTTCTAAACCTTCCTTCTTCTTTCTTCTCCTTTTAAACTTATTACTTCAGTTCCTTCTACATTGTTTTCTTTTTTTTGGTAGGTTTATTTTATTAACCGTAATTTTTATTTTATATTTATAATTATATAATTAATTTTTGTTAATAATATTAATCAACTTTTTGTAATTTTTTCTCAGGATTGTCAGCATCAAATTGGAAACAAAAAATTTTATCACTACAACCACCAGACAACAGTTATTGTAGTATTAAACAGGAAAAAAGGTAAATATAAAATTTTTGTAAAAATTTGTAATTTCTGGAATAATATATATATATATATATATATATATATATATATATATAGGAGATTTATGAAAAAATGGAATATGTATAAATTTGTATTAGATTTATTTTTGTGAAGTTAGTATATAATATTTATATGTTTGAAAAATCATATAGATATGATATAAACTATATAGTTAGTAAATATCTCTATAAGTTTTGTTTAAAAATTGTTATTAAAATTTGAAATATTATTATTTTGACAGAATATTTGAAAAAAAAATAAAACTGAGCTAGTAAAAAAGAATTTTTTTTAATTTGGTGTAAAATTTTATATTTATTTTTATCATTATTATTGTTATTGATATTATTTTTAATACAAGTTATTTTTTTGTAAATTATATTTTTATTTTTATTTTTATTATTGTTGTTATTAATATTAATATTAATATTATTATTATTATTATTACATGGGTTTAAAATAGAAAACTGGTGTAGTGATATATAATATTTTATTTAAGTTGTTGTGTAATTAATTAATTAATTAATGTGTATTTGAAATGGTTCAATTAAGGTTAATATTTTTTTATGCAACCTGTAGATGGTTAAAACAATACTGACCCCAAAGATTATGCGGTTCCCGGAATTTGCATTGAAGAAAATAGAAAATTTAAAAAACATTCGGATGAGAAGGGGAAAAAAGTTACTGGAGTACCTGCTAAATATGAACGAAAAATTACAAGACATAATAATGTCTGGCTACAAATTTGATGTGCGAACGAGAGAACAAATGTGGATGCTAAGAAATGGATTATCTTGGCGTTATCAACGTTTATTTGATGAGATTTTTGACGAATCACCTGTAGATTATGATAATATGGTAAAAATATTAATTACGAAGGAGAGTGAATGTATAAAATTACCCCAAGAATTGGTTGGCAAAGTTCTAGAAACTCTGCCAATATGTCAAGTAGACTATTGTAATAAAGTTAACGCTAGGAATGGTTTTAAATTTAAGATTAGGAGATGACTATAGTAGTAGTTTAATTTTATAATTATGTAACTTATGTATTTTTTTTATTGTTTAGTGTTATAATGTAATTTAATATTATAATGTAATTTAATATTATAATGTAATTTAGTATTATGATTATCTAATTCAGCATTAATAATTTTAGTAAAGTCCTTTAATTATATAGAACATAAATGAACTCTAGAGTTATAACAATCGTTAAATAAATATACAATTTTACTATTATGGTATTATTAATAACAGTAAAAGGGGGAAAAAATAAAATAAATATGAAAATAATTTATGACCAGTCGTTAAGAGCTTGCATTTAGAAAAGTGATTAGCATCATTTTTTATCTCCAATTTTAATATTGCCAATTTGACCATAACATTTTTCAAGTGTGAAATTAATCAAAAGATGTCATCAAACAATCATTCCAATTAAAGGATTTCTGCAATTTGGTATTGAAATTCGTAGCAAGATTTCTCACTGCAATTTCTTTCTTTTAACTTTTTCCTTTTTAATTCAACCCTTGCCACCTAATTTCCCTTATATCATCCAAATTTTGGACTCTTGTCAACCATATGAAAGGCATGAAGAAGAATTCACTTTAATGTAGAAAAATCCTATATAAAAAAAGGAAAAAAAAATTAATTGAATGGTTTTTTTTATTGCTTTGGATGTTGAGAGTGTTTTATGAAAGAGTAACTAATTACGGACTTTTTGCATTTTGGTCAATCATTTTCTCTTTATTTTACCCATTAATTTAATTTATACATTTATTACGCTATAACATCTTTTCATTTATTTTTGATTATTTTCGTTGAAAATAATGAAATGGCAATTTTTAAAAGACAAATTTACGCATTCTTGTCTCCCATTTTAACAATTTAAATTTCCCTAAAATTTGATTTTGAACAAAAATTTCAACCTATCTATATTTTTATTTTGTCCTTGTATAATCGTCTTCCATGAGTATTAAAGGTATTTTTGTTGTTAAATACATGTCAAATAACCATATTGCTCTTCTTCTTAATTGTTTCTAATTCAAATTTTTTTAATTTTTAATTAATTTTGTACTTTTAAGATTGGGAGACTTATTTCTAGAGTTAAATTTTTAATTCTTAAAATATGATATGATTAGAATTTAATAACTACAAAGAAAAAAAAAATTAAGAGCTCATCAAAATTGAAATTTAATTTGACAATTAAGCTCATTAATCTTAATTACAAATCGTTCGATTTCAAAGGAATTGGATTGCACAATTTAAAAAATATATGACCTTTTAATTTATAGTCAATGTTCTAAATATTCAAAGATATAAGTCTTGAACTAAAACATAAAAATATTATACATTGTTTAAAAAGAAACATCAAATATTACGTCCACTTCTATTGGAAGGCTGCGATGGATCAGTACACTGTGATGGATTATATTCAACATTTGATGTTGTTCCAAAGTTGGAATATGGAAAAGGAGGTTATTGCTGAGAGTACATACTAGACATACCAACACACTGTTCCACTGAAGATGGCCGCGCAAACGATGGAAATATCATATTAGAAGGAGTATGTGGTGTACCCATACCATGCATAGCCCAAGGTGATTGGCCTGACCCACTCCATTGTGTAAATGGGTTTTGAGAAGTGTTAAACCCATACTGTGGTGGACCAGTTGGACTAACAAATGAACCAGGAGCAGATGGGTTAGGAACCCATGATGAATATTGTTGTGTTGGTTGTGATTGTTGTGAAGTGCTTGCTCCATATGGATCTTGTGAATGGTATGATACTGGATGTGGCACAATGTCACAAGAAGGATCTGTTGGTCTTGTGACCTCACGTCTCCTCGATGTGGTACGTTGGCGGCGTCTACCAGTGGCAGCAACGGGTGCCTCTTCATCCACATCAAAATTTGGATAAATAGCAGACGGAGCTGGATGAGGAGGTTGGGAACCCCGAACATAACGCCGTTCCTCCCCAAGCGCCCCGCATATGCTGTTTCTGATCCTGTTCACAGCATCCAAATCTCTAACCAAGGCAAGTTGCTCCATTCCATCAACCTGTACATAATATATATTATTACTATGTACAGGTCATAAAAAAATTAAACACATGAATTTTCAAATTTAATGACTTACAGTGGCACCATGGGCAGCACCTCTAACAGAAATCCATCTCCTTGTTATTCGCCTATACCATTCCATGTACTCGGAATGATAATGGAGTGGTTCGGCACATGGTTAAGCTGCAAATATCAAATTTGCCCTATTATTCCATATTGTGACCCAGTAGGCCATTTTCTGCATAATGGAACCTTTAACCTGAATCAGTTCAATATCATGCAGCTCATTGGATTGCATGGGCGCAATAGGTATGTGTTGTTGCAAACCAAATTGTCGAAGAACTCTGTCTGGTTGATGCCATTCCACAATGTGCATGCAAATCAATGGCACAACAGCTCTCCATAAATGATTTCCTTGAAAGTAATATTCTCGTAATGCTGCCCGGATTTCATCTGTGTATGGCTCCCAAGTGAACTACAAGCAACACAAAATAACATATATATTTATATGATTTTACCATTCCAAAAAAAATATTTTTTTCGTACAATGTTTAACATGACTGCATGCCTAATTTGTATGACTTACAGAATCTTTGTCAGCCAAATCAAGTACATATCGTATATGTCTCAGCGTATGAGTTGGCACAGCAGTACAATCCTTAGGTGTGCTCCATCTGTAATTAATTAGGAGATATTATTTTACATGGTAAACATATAAGAAAATTGTAGAACTATATCATAACAACGAAATATAACTATGCATAAGTAATTTTGAATTCTAAATTACACAAGTTCGGCATCGTATACCCTAAGTTGTTGTATTTTATTAACTGTTCGGTAGGAACTATGTGAATTCTATTTTGTTTTCCTTTGAGAGCAAAATTGGTTTCTCTTGCTTATTTGTAATTTCAATGATTTGTCTCTCACTCTATATATATATATATATATATGACTCATGTGAAAACAAAATTGATATATTAATACATATATATCATAAGTGTTATGTATACGTACCGCCGACCAAGTGGTAAACCAGGCGTGATAACTCCACTCCGTAGGTTCGGCGATATATCTCTCAATCTCTCATATGCCCAAACCTGCAACAAAATTAAAGCACCACTAATTTGTGCAGTGTTGTGTCTGGCGGCTTTACACAGCTCTCTATAAAGATATGCCAAACACCCGCTCCCCCAGCTATACTGACCAATTGTTGGAATATTCTCCAACAAAGGTAGGAACAAAAGGTTGACATAACCTGATGTTTTTGTGCTAAACAATATGCCGAATAGTAGTTGCAACAAGTATGCACAGATGTACCGTGCAATGTCTTCTTCGTTATCATTAGCTGGCATTGCAGGAAAAGTAGCATTTAACCAACTCAATTGCAGCATATTTTTCTTTAAGGCATTTCTAGGAGGACGAACGCCTAATAGTCGTTCACACTCATCTACCCATTTTAAAGGAAGTGGGCAAATCAATGGATTACCATCTATTGGCAATCCAGTTTGAATAGCAACATCCTGCAGTGTAATTGTTGCCTCACCTTCGGGAAGATGAAAAGTATGAGTCTCCGGTCTCCATCTCTCAACTAGAGCCGTAATGAGATGATGGTCCAACTGAAAAAAACCCAACCGTGCAACTCCATAGAAACCAGTCTGTCTCAAGACTTGTTCTAGTCGCTCATCAATTTCTTCCTCACGTAGTATCGTACCGTCCCTCCTGCAAGTAAGGGTTGTCTCCTCATCCTAATATTTTTACGAAAAATTATATTAATTAATAACATAGTAACAAATATAACAAAATAATATACACTTAAATGAACTTAATATATTTCTTAATATATTAAAGAGGACAATGCTTTTTTAAGTAAAAATTTTGGATAAATTTATAAAATAATGCAACTTATTATCATAAGTAACATTAATTTAATTCATCACACAATATTTAATTAATAGTTAAATTATGTAAATAGAAAGTGATATATTTGCACCTCATTGAACCATACTGCCTCCGATCTATGTGATCTCTGTGAATGTAAAACGCTAGGGTCAATCGGCCCAGGCTCAATGTATGCTCGCTGTGGTCGTGGATTACCTGACATACCTAACAACACAAACATTTGATGTCAATATAATAAAATGATGCACATTAAGATTTCAACATACTAATAAGGTTTACCAATTGAGGTATTACTATTAATTAAAGCAATATAGTCACAAAACACACATTATCATAGTAGTTTGCATTCCCAAATAACATATTAGAATCCATTACAAATTAGTCATTATAATTACAACATATTTAACTACGCCCACATGTCCTAGTGTTATGACCGGGGTAAGCCACATTTACTACAAAAACTCAAGGTGTTAGCACCGGCAACTTTCCAATCCATCTCATTCCGAATCCGTGTTGTTTTTGGTCGACCCTTTTTTCTCATCAAATTCGGATTTGGTACAAGTGATGGTCCATCGATTGTTGGCCAGTAGTCACGTTCTCCAAGTGGGGTAAATGCTGTCGACCAACATTTCAAGTTGTTTTCTAATTTATAAATTGGATGAATAAATTGTCTATGGTCAATGCCATATGCCAGACACCCAGCAATGGCATGGGAGCATGGTATTCGCAGTTGTTGAAACTTTCGACACCTACAAGTCATTTCTTTCAGATTGACCACTTACTTGTGTCCTCCCTTCCTTCCTGAATTCCAACGGGCAGTTTTAATCTCAAAAACACCATTCCTCGTATCAAACCGTTGTACTACATGTCCAGATGCCTTTTCAAACCTTGTCCTCAATAGGTCTATTGCAAATGTAGTATATGAGAATCCCTTTTGCATTTCGGCTGCAATTTCACGTCTGTGTTTTTCGAAACGATCGACCAATTTTAAAAAAAGGCTTTCCATCATTGTTTTTATTGGCAATCCCCGAATATCTTTTAGTAGCCATCCGTTTACTGATTCAGCAATGTTAGTTGTCATACTACCCCATCGACAACCACCATCAAAAGCGAGAGCCCATTTCTCCTTTGGCACCCGATTCAACCATTGAAAGCTATCAGGTTCTTTCTCCTCAAGCAACCTCATCATCCGTTTAAACTTCTGAGGTTGATGTTGATATGCTAAAAAAAAACATATTTGAAAGCATAATGAGTTAAACAATTGTATACTTGATCCTTATGGTTTAGGTTTACGGTAATTGAAAAAGCAATACTCTTAAATACCTGCAAATGATAAAGTTTTTAACTTCTTCATTTTTGAATTGCTTATTGTAGTTGCTCGCTAGATGGCGAATGCAGAATCGATGAGGTGCCGTCTTCCATTTTTCAGACTCCATGGCTCTTAAGATTCCAACATGCCTATCAGATACGACACAAACATCGGGCATGTCTGGGCAAACAAAATCTCGTACACAACGCAAGAAGAATTCCCAATTTGCAATATTTTCAACTTCAGCTATGCCAAATGCTATCGGAAATATGTTTCGGTTGCCATCAAGCGCTGATGCTACTAGTATTACACCTTTATACTTTTCAGTTAAAAAAGTGGCATCAACGTACAACACTGGCATACAATGTTTGAAACCATCAATGCATGGTTTTAGAATCAATATAAGACGCTCAAAACGTTTAACTCCTGGCACAAAACGACCATCGACAAAGTGATTAGACTCACTAATATGGTAGATTGAGACGGGGTTCATTTCGGTTACAGCATAAAGCCAAGGGCGAAGATGGTTATATGACTCATCAAAACCTCCATATATCTTCTCAATGGCTTTATTTTTTGCCAACCATGCCTTCTTGTAAGAGATTTTTATCTTATACCTTTGATCAAAGTTTGCAACAATGACCTTGACCTTTAGTGAGGGATCCTCCCTAATCATAGCCTCCACTATGGGATACATATAGGCCGTGTCAAGATTTCGGTTGTCTTGAGACTTTTTTAGCCCATGACAAGTATGTTCACCGACATACTTTGTGATCTCCCACAGATGAGACTTCTTCTTCAGCGTCGCACGTAACCTCCATGGACATCCCTCATCATAATAATGACATACCAATGTGATAGTATTCATCCTTGTCTCCCTACTCTGAAACTCTTTTTGTATTCTCATTGAGTATTCCTTAGCTGCATTTTTAACTGCTTCTCTTGAATAAAATAACATCCCCTTTGAGAGTTCCATTGACGAATCCCATCTTATAGCATTCCTGGTTTGATCAATATCATGGACTGTCATAGCTGATGCATCAAATTGGGTAAGCTGGGGAATATTTGGGAAAAATGTAGGGGTATAATTATTGTATAATGCAGTGTCATCAACATTTGAAGAAGAAGCCCTATAATTCCCTTGAAGCTCATCCTCATTGTGCAACCCATCATGATCATTATCAGCATCAGCATAATCCTCAGATTCACTATCATCACCATCAACATCAACATCATCCTCTTCATCATCATCAGATTCGCTATCACCACCACCACCACCACCACCACCACCACCACCGTTAAAACCAATAGGTTCATAATCATCGCTATCATCATCATCATCATCATCATCATCACAACCATAACCACCAAGTCCACCACTACCACTAACATCATAATCAACAGCTTGAGAAGTAGAAGGTCCAGCTATATCCCTCTTGTGTGTAGAAGGTGTATTATGATTGCATTCGACGTATAATTCAATACAGAACAAGGTATGACCTAAACTGTTGACTATCCCCAACATCATATTCAAATCATCATCGTCACACAGATCAAAACACTTATACACTAACTGTACTCCATTCATTGCAATTGGGTTTCGAAATTGCACCCTAATCAAATCTTCGGTCGCTGGTATATTCATAACAGTCCTAATCTTATCAAACAATGAACTAAGATTGAATAAACCAGTCATTGATATTACTTTGCAACATCCATTCTCATAATCAACTCCAAATTGATTCCTTATTATTTGACCACCCCAATGAATATATATTGGCAATGAAGTCGACATTATTCTGTCATATAATTAAAAAGCATTCATTAGGGCATCTCCAACCCACCACCAATATCCAATTTCTTTTTTTGATGTTTAGTGTTATTTTAGTTTCTTTTCCATTTTTATTTCAGTGTTAATTTTTTTTTTTCAAAATGTCTAATTTTTTACAGTATTTCGCTTATGTGTTTTTATTATGGTTTTCAGACCCGGACTGGTCATCGAACCGGTCAAGGGATGGATTCATGGATTTCAGATTAAACTGTAATAAACCTAAATCGAACCGGGTTTTGTAAATATATTAATAAATATTTTTTATATTTATAATCATGGTTTTCAGACCCGGACCGGTCATCGAACCGGTGAAGGGATGGATTCATGGATTTTGGATTAAACTGGAATAAACCGGAATCGAACCGGATTTAATAAATATACTAAAATATTAAAATATTTTTATTTTTATATTTATAATTTATGAAAATTTGAATATTTTTATTATAATTCTTTAAGTTTAAGCATTTCAAACACAATATACTAATTAAAAAAACTCAATTTATGAAATATAGTTTTTATAATTACAATTAAATGTCAATTTAATTTAAAAATACAAACTATATTTTATTTTAATTAAAAACACCCCAAAATAATAACTTCAACTTTAGATTTAAATAATTTTTTTTTTTTAAAATTTCTGGTTGAACCGGAAAACCGGTCCGGTTTACGGTTTTTCGGTTCAACCGGCCGGTCCGACCGGCTATTGACCGGTTATTGACCAAAGTGAAAACTGGATAGAAACCGACCGGCCGGTTCGGTCCGGTTTTCACAACTATGTTTATAATATACGAAACTTTGAACATTTTTATTATAATTCTTATAATTAAGCATTTCAAACACAATATAGTAAATTAAAATGCTCAATTTATGAAATATAGGTTTTGTACTTACAATTAAAAATACAAACTATATTTTATTTTAAATAAATACACCTCAAAATAATAACTTAAATTTTATATTTAAAAAAAGATTTAAAAATTAGTTTGGTCGAACCGGATCCAAACCGATCGGCCTGCCCTCTGGTTCCAGTCGACTCCGGTCCGACCAGCCGGTCTTGTTCGGTTTTCACAAATATGGTTTTCATTAATTTGTGTGTTTGATAATTTATATGTGTATTTGTCATCTTTAGACCTGTTAATTGGACGGGCGGCCCGCTCAGCCCGCCCAAGCCCGCACTAATTTTAGAGGGCTTGGACATACATTTATCATGTTTGGCCCGGCCCGGCCCAAGCCCGTAAAAGCCCGGATTCTAAAGGGTTGGGCTTGATTAAACAATATAAAGCCCTGGTAGCCCGGCCCGCCCGTTATATATATGTATTGGTTATTAAAATATTAAATACAAATTATAATTTATTAATCAAATATAAATCTTAATACTATTGATTAAGTAATTAACTCTACTGCCGCCTCTCACCAGGCTTTTCATATTCCACAAATTTAAATCCTATCGTCTTTATATTTTACTTTTTAAGTAATTAACTCTAATTATAACACTCATTTATACAGACTTTATTTAGTATTTGAGAATATTAGAACAAGTTTGTGCTATTTTTTTTCAAGGATATTGTTGTGTTTGAAATTTAGATTATTTTGGATTTAACTTTTTTATGGCATTGGTTTAACTTACATTTTATTTTAAAACTATTAAATTTTTTTAGATAAATAAAAAAATAAATTTTGCGGGTTCAATTGGGCGGGCATGGGAAGAGAGGTTTCAAGTCCGGCCCGGCCCGGCCCGAGCCCGTCATTTCCACAGGAAGGGCTGGGCAAGGCTTGGACAATATAATTTTAATGAAAAGCCCGTTAAGCCCGGCCCTAGCCCGGCCTAGCCCGCCCAATTAACAGGTCTAGTCATCTTCATTTATTTTAATAATTTTGCTTAAATTCTTAAAATTTTTTAAATTAATATTGATAAAATATCAAAACTAAATTAGAATGCTGCAAATTCAAAAAAATATTAATACATATACAACTTGGAACTATCATAAAATTTGATATATCCTATTTTTTAATCATTAAGTGTTATTTTTTGCATTAATATGTTAATTTTTTTTAACTATATCCTATACGATTTTATTTTATAAAATTATTTATTTATTAAAACATTACCCAGTCCATTAAAATTTTTTATATATTATTAACACTAAAATGTTTTGAATTATCCTTTATTAAAAACAATGAATAATATAATTGTATGTAAAAAGTAATATAATAGTAATAAAAATGTTTGTCGAAAGGAATAAATTAAAAATATTTTAATTTGGAGTGCAAATTTAGACTGCATAGTTGGAGATGGTCTTATATACTAACTTCACAAAAATCAATCTCATAAAAATTTCTAAACAAATATTATATACATATTCTATTTTTGCATACATCATATATATATTGGTAATGAAGTTGACATTATTCTGTCATATAATTAAAAATCATTCAATATATATATGTAAAAAATTATCTTAAATAAAATTATGATATTTTTTAATTAATTCTAACATAAATGCAAATTTATATATATATATATATATATATATATATATTTATATAAATCAAATAGACATTTCTAATACAAACTATATAGTTTATATCATATATTTAAGATTTTTGAAACATATAAACATTAAAAAATTATTATGTAATTTAAATTATTTTTTTATATTTAATTAACATTAAATTTTTTTCTAAGAATTTCATAAAAAATATGTTAATAATATTATATAGTATGTAAAAAGAAATATATTAATAATAAAAATGTTAGGTGGAAAGGAATTATTTTCAAATATTTTTATTATAATTGGAAATTTGGAGTGGAGAGTTGGAGATGGTCTTATATACTACACAAAAATCAATCTAATACAAATTTATAAACAAATATTATATACATATTCAATTTTTCCATGCATCAATCACATATATATTACACAAATTTAAAGAAATTCACAACATAATTTCAAAAAAATACAAAAATTACAAAATTTCATAAATTTTTTTTATTTACCTTTATTACGTTTAATAAACGAGGACGATAACTGCTATTTGATGATTGTAGTGCTGGGATTTTCGTTTCTAATTTGTTGATGCTATTCCTATATATAAAATACAAAAAATTTATACATTTAATTAAACACATATTATACATCTAATATAAATTTATAAACGAACATTTTATACATATTCCATTTTTTTACACATTACATATATATTACTACAAAAATTTATAGAAATTCACAACATAATTTCTACAAAATCTACAAAATATAAAATTTGTAAAAAATTTTAGTATTTACCTTTCTTGGGTTGAATACTTCATAATATTTGTTATTTGGTGGTTATATTATTGTTAGTATTTTCGTTCCTAATTTGATAATGCTAATCCTACAAAAAAAAAATTGTAACAAAAATTAAGAACTTAATTAAATATATATAAATACAGAATAAAAGTATAATTACTAAAAACTTACTAAAAATTAATTAAATTGATAATTAAAAGAGGTAGGAAACTTACTTGAAAGAGATATAATGTTGAACAAATTTAACTTCTAAAATATTAAAGATGGAAGGAAATCAATTTTTTTTACAGATGAAGGTTGGAGAAGGAGAGGAAGAACAAATCTGGTTTTTTTTTTTACTAAACGTATAAATGAGCTGAAGAAAGCAGATGAAGGTAAGATGAAGGTATAAAATTTGATCGGACGGCTGGGATTATTTTTCATTTTGATCGGATGGCTGGGATATGTCGGTTGGATGGGGAGAGACAGGGATTCTGCATGAAGTCCGCCTGTTGGGTATGCGGACACAGAGGTCCGCATTTCAAAGACGCGGACTTAAATGAGTCCGCGTATTTGGAATGCGGACCTCTGTGTCCGCATTCTCTATAGGCGGACTCTGCCTTGTCCCATCACCTGGGACAAGGCAGCTTTTAGGTCCGCTTTTCTTGAAAGAGGACCTAATCGTCCGCCTATCCTATGGGCGGACATTTTGAGTCCGCTACTTTTATAGGCGGACCTCTTTGGGTCCATTAGTTTGACTGGCGGACCTGCGGTGGAAGAAAAAAAAGGAATGTCCGCCAATGTGATATGCGGACTTTGACAAAAACACCATAAAATTGGAATTAGTTTGATTTCTACCCTATATTGGGTAATAGTTTGGAATAGTGCCATAATTTTTTCTTTAATCCTGGTTTGTCCTCTGATGTCATTGTTAATTCCTATTATGTACATCATTCTTCCTTGATTATCTCCACCTGTCATGGGGTTTATGGCATTAATTTTGACACTTCATGTCCATATTGGCTGAAAATGGATGACAGTGATATACCCGATCCTCGACCAAAAGAGAAAAGAGGATCTCTGTCGGTGGAACCTTTAAGTGCAAGGGTATATGATTTTGGATCTCCCATTCCATTTCTAGAGTCGATCTTTGAGAATGGGAGATCCAAAATCATATATCTTTGAGAATTGGATTGATATTAAATCTATTTTGTTATTTTCTTTCTAGTTTGTCTTTTAGCCTATAAATGGATACTTTATGTAATGAGAAAGGATATGAATGAATAAAAATGACTTTATGAAAGAAATTCTTTTTCTTTATTTTATTGGGAATTTGTTTGAACTTATCAAGATTGGTGGATTTTGTGGCCTTTTTATAATTTATCACTCTCATTCTCATCTATTTCTAGGGCGTGGCGTATATATCATTCTTTGTGGAGCATTTTATTTAGACTTTCTTGGGATTTATCTTTCAATCTTGGTTGGAAGGTTTATAGGTTAATGCTTTGGGGTTGACACTAGCTGGGAATATCAAATCTAGTTGTGGGTTTTTAAGGAACAGTTTCTCGCTTGTTTGCATAAGTTTTTTCTCTTTATCCTATATCCAGTTATTCCTTATGAAATCAATAAGTTAAGGTAGCAATTTGCAGCGAAAATACTTAGACTAAGTATCACTAATTGATTTGCACCATTCAATTTTCATTTCAGGTATTCTCAATTTTCGAATCAAGTGGATTGAAAAATTTATTGGATGAAGGTAATTCCTTTTATCGTCATCCTATCCATTTTTTTCGTTCAAATTATTCCATTATCTCGCTTTCTCGTCATTTCATTTTGGCATAGTGGTACAATCAATGGTGGAACCAGAATACATTTTTTTTTTTGGTGTGTGGGTGGGGAGGGGGTAGGGTATTATATAGTAATATAATACTTAACATCCTTCTGATTATTTGGAAGTGAACACCGTAAAATCTATCGTATTATTACATTTAACAAAAAAGAATTAAGAAAAAATGTCTAACTAATAAATAAAATTCTTTTTAGACCATTTTCATTGTAGGTTCAAGATTTTTTGAAAAAACATATAAGATATTTTATAACAGTAAAATAAAATTTTATTAACCTAAGAATTTTGTTAGATATTTAAAAAAAAAAATCTATATATGATATATGACCATTTATATGGTATTAATTTTACTAGATAATTAGAATGTTTTTATTGTTAATAATAATAATCTGAGTCTCAATTATTAAATTTGAAAATAACTGTAATTTTAAATTATTAAATTTGAAACAGTTATTAACATTGTTAAACAAATATAATAATTTTGTAACAAAAGATAATGAATATAATAATTTAAATAACTTATGAAAAGCATTAAACATGGAAAATAAACAATTTACTAAACTACTATTAGTAATATCCTCTTGACTCAATATAATAATAATAATAATAAAAATAGAATAAGCCCAATGTTTTCCATCAAAAATAAATAATAATAAAGCCTATTTGTTTATGGATTTGTATTATTTATTATTTAGCGTCTTATAGCTTTTGTATTTTGATCATCAGTAAAGCTTTTGTATTTTGATCATCAGTAAATTTATCTTTTATTTATCCCAACAGTATAACTATCACTATTTTTTTAGAATTTTATTATTATTTTCCATTAATATTTATCCAATATTTAATCGTTTTCATGTTAATTAAAAACTGATTATCTTTATTGGTGTTTAATCTTTCTCCTTTTTTTTTTTTTTTTTTTAACATTAGTATCTACTCTATCTTTACCCTATTTGTTTCACTTATTTTTTCTATTCAGTGTGAGACATTTTTTTTTTTTTTTTTGCATATTTTCATCTCAGCGACACCAATTGAGATGATTTTAGGATTCCATTCTTCTACAAGCTAGTTCGTCTCCTCCACCTTAATCGACTCAATTATCTTTGATAGTCCGATTATTTCCATTAGTAAGCCGATAGAAGAAGATATTAAAAACTTACAGTTCGTAGGAAGAGAAAGAGACACACACACACACATATACAATTGTACATCAATAGTGTATTTTTGTATAACCTTGTAGTAGTATCAATTAATGGTATTTTGATCAAATATTTACAGTATATTCATATATACTTGTATAACCTTGCAGTATATTGATGTACAATTGTATAATAATAGTGTATTCTAGTATAACCTTGTAGCATATTGATATGTTATTTGTTTCGTCAGTATAGTTTCGGTTTAGTTTTATTAAGTTACAAGGGTATCTATAGGATATAAGCGAATCCAAATTGATTGTATTTTATTTGTAATAGGATTCTCTAAAAATATTAACTAGATAGTAATATTACGATAATTGTGTATTTTAGATGAGTTTGTTTATTATTTTTTCTATTATAATTTTCCACAAAATAAAATGTATTATCCTGTTTTTAATTATGTTATCCCTACTATTAAAGATATTATTTAGATATTTTAGTTATTTTGAATCTTATAATTAGGTTTGAGTGATTTAGAATATAAGTTCTTAAAAATATGCTAATAAGCTAATTTTGCCAAATATTACTGGTAATAAGCCCATATGAAAAGCCTAATCTAGTGGATAGTACTACCCACCTCCACGCCCATTTAAAAATCGGGGATAAAATATCCCCCACCCCCATCCCCGTGGAGGATAATATCGGTTATTCTCCACACCCGCCGGTTCGGATCCCCACGGTTTTAGGGTAATCCCCGCCCCATTGACACCTCTAGATACAATAGAATTTCAATTTAATAATATTGATGTGTTTATTTTGATGGTACTGCTAATGATATTATAATAATGTTACAAATTAGTCTTTAGTAGGATTACTTACAGACTTTGAAAAAAAAGGATTAAAATTATTTTTATCGATGTATTGTGGAAAGACAAAACATATGTTTTATTAGAAAAAAAAAAGAGTATATTTTATAAAATTTTATTTTTAATATGTTAGTAAAACAATATAGTATAAATAAAATTGTAATTATATATATCACGAAACATAATTCAACCGTTCATTTATTTGTAAAATAATATTGATAGAAAATACATCCTAAGTTCCTAATTCATTTTAATTTTTGTTGATAAATTCTTTAATTTCAATTTGACATACGGAACTCATGATTAAATATAATTACTAATATTAAGCCTTTAACCAGCAAAACGAGTAGCAAAACAAGCATTACATTTGATTAAAACTTGTTTAATTTGTATCCAAAATTATAATTTTCACAGTTCATTCTCCCATTTTGAAGAAACAATGTCTCATTAGTCGTTATCTTTCTCCAAGCACATCACACCTATACAAAAATATATTTTTAAATTTTTTTAAAAATGTCATGCATAAGTAAATGAAACACCTCATGCACTTTCAACCAAGTTTTCTATTTGTCCCCGTATAGATGCTTAACATATGTGATTATAAATGATCGACAACTTAATGTGTCAAATTGAAAGATAAAAATTTAATCAAGAAAACTGAAAATATTAAGACCCATGTATACTTATTTTCCAATAAGATATATATTTTAAAGGCAAAATTCATTCTGAACTCCCTTAATTTTATAGATTTTACAATTGGTCTATTGATCAAATTTTTCAATAATTTGAGTCTATGATCTTTCTGTTTCGATAGAATTTGTCTCAAATTTGACATCTTTGTTTCGTAGGAGTTGCAATATCTGTTTACTAGCACGTGTCACAATTCTTGCGAAAAGTAAAAGATTCTAGAATTCGCTAGAGGGATCTGAATCATACTTTCTATGAATGTGAACCATAGCTATTGATATAAACTATACCTCCTATTTAGTCTCATTTGTTTACAAAAGTTGTGTCACGCTCTAGTTAATGGATACTAAAGCCAATGCAACACAAACGTGTCAAGTTTGGGATTAATACTATCAAAAATAGAAAGATTATGTGCTTAATGTGTTGAAAAAATTGATTAGTGGGGGCAATTGTAAAATCCATAAAAATTAGGGAGCTATTGGATGTGTTTTGCCAATTCTAAAATCTTTGTGTTTTTTTTTTTGGATAAAATAAAAAGCTTCATGATTTTTGAAAATACGTATAGTGTAAAATATTTGAAATGAAGGACTAAGATTATGCAGTGAAAATCAAATGCTAGCAATCGAGCGTATAGTAGCATAAACAGAACAGAACAGAACAGAACAAACTCTTGTGAATCTTCCCAAATACTCGGTCTCTTCATATCCTTAAAATCCGTTAATATCAGACCTGTTCAGCATACCATTTTCAGTTTTAATTCAACTTTTTTTCTTTAATTATTACCATAATCCCATATAGTCTTCTACTTAAAAGAAAAACAAAAACAAATTTAACTCAAACTACTGCTAATTTTTCTCCTTTGAATGCTGGAATTATGACCCATAAGGGTGGCACTACCCAAGCCTGCGCTGCTTGCAAATTCCAAAGAAGAAAGTGTTCTTCTGAATGCGTTTTAGCTCCTTATTTCCCCCCTGACCAACCTAAAAAGTTCCAAAACGCTCATAAATTATTCGGCGTCAGAAAAATCATTAAGATTATTGAAAATCTAGATCCGCCTCAAAAGCAAGTAGCAATGCAATCCATTATTTATCAATCGGATATGAGAGATAGATTCCCTGTTCATGGCTGTTGGGGCATCATTTGCCAATTGAGTTGTCAGATTAGACAGGCCGAAGAAGAGCTTTTTGCTGTTAATGCTCAGCTCGAAATGTACAGATCGCAAGAACAACAACACCACAATCAGAATCAGATTTCTTATTTGGATCATGAAGATGAAGCTTCGCAATTAGTATTAGGCATGGCTCCTCCGACTAATGATCAACAAGCGGTTTTCAGTCATTTTAATTTGCATCATTCTTACTCCAATACCAGCAATGCTTCTAATTATTTAGACTCCAATGATTGTCTATGGTTTCCCAATCAGAATACGAATCCGAATCAAAGTCAAAATCAGAATCTGTCTGTGACTAACAATTACAGTAAGAATAACAATTCAATGTCGATTCAGTCGGAGGTGGTTATCGTTCAGCCGTCCGCGAACCAGCAACAACTGGTTGAAGATTATGATGAGATTCATCAACCCTTTATTTATTCGATTGATGATAGACAATCATACATTGATCAAGAGGCTTATCAATCAAGGTAAAATTTGAGTTCCAGTTTTGCTCAATTTGTCGTTTTAGCCTTACAATAATTCAAAATTTCATCTCGTTTGGCTAATGTAGACAAACTTTTTATTTAGGGTCTCTAAATCAAAAAATACTACTGGGTTTGAGACCAACTGGTCCGGTACCACTCAGATGCTGACATATCAAGAATGCATTAGCATTTGAATGGTCCCGTACCACTAGAAATTTTATCCTCCAAGAGAATTCAATATTTAACTTGCAATATATATATATATATATATATATATATATATATATATATATATATATATTATAAGTAATCTAAGTGTACCTGAATGGGGGAGGAGCTCTAAATAGCTGAAAATTATTTCATAATCCTGGTTTAATTGGACTTGGACAGTGAAAACTTAACACATTAACATTAACACTATATATAAAATTTCTCTTTATATATAGTTTGTTAGTTTAAATAGGATATATTCGAGTGTTAATAACACTAAACACTGTTTCTAATTTTGGTCTCTCTATCCAAATCTTGACAGAAAATTTTTCCACATGTTTGGTGCACTTTGTCATATATAGTAATTCAACATTGGATTACAATGTATCGCAACATAATCTAATGCTGATTTATTGCATAAGGAACAGTCCACAAATTTTCTCAATTCACACATTTAACTACTCGTACTTTAATTGTAGCAACATTTTCCAAAGGCAATAAATGGAGTATTTAAGTAGGCCAAATTTTAGCTTAATTTACTGATTACTGTATATGTATCAGCTCGGAAGAATCATTGAAGGACACAACACAGTGCATTGAGCAGCATGTAGCTGAGAAAGAATTGAAGAGCGCTGCTGCCTGCTTCAGTCTTACTAGTGTCAATTGATCATTCATTGCTTCATTGATCTGGGAAAAGTACTGTCATTTCAATTTTGTCTTTTCTTTTTCAATTTCCCATCATAGAGATTTTTTTCCATTTTTTACATCATAGGGTTTTGTGGGATATTCTTAAATATATATAGAGAGAGAGAGAATTTCAGAAAAGTTCTAGTTGTAAGTTTCTATTCTTATCTTTTAGGCTAAAAAATCATATCCTTGTCTATGGAGTCCTTGAGTAGAATTTTGTTCTTCACATTTACAGAAAAATTAAAGATTAATAAAGCTTTCTTATAGTTTTATTTGCAATTGTTTGAAAACTGTATATATGATATCATGTTTTAGATACTGTCTTCAAATTCCTCCAACGACACATCTGATGATCAATTCAAATTGCTTTTTCTCCTTTTGTGGTTATAGTTGTGAGTATCTCTTTGCCTCTGTTTCTCTCATTTGCAGAATGATGATGGAGGAATGTGAAATCATTGCACATACTCAGACTTACCATTTTCCTCCCTAAAACGGTGAGCATAAAATATTGTTTTTCATTTATAAGGAGAAACCTCTGATTCTACTATGCTCGCTGTTTTCTTACAGTGGTTGAAGAGGATTTAGGAGAAAGGCTGTGTTTGCTCCTTTGGAGGAAACTGAGGAAGATGAAGGTAAGCATTCGGTTCATCGATTTGATGACTTTGGGTCAGAGAGTTTCAAAGATTAGGGTCAATTTTTACGTTATTCTTAGGGTTTTGATCGATTACACATAAATCAAAGCCTACTTCAGTTTTGTTGAAGCCACTAACAGAGCGGTTAAGTAACAGTTACTTTTCAATTATAATTATAATAAATCAAAGCCTTGAATTGCTAATCACTCTTACTTTTTGAAATTAATATTCCAGAATGCCAATCATATTCCTTCTCTTCTTCCCGCTGATCAATTCATTAGCTTACGCAGATTTCCAAAATTTTCCTGGTTAGACTTGGATGTTCTTTTCTTTTGATGTTGCATTAAGTTAGTAATTTGGATTTATTGATTCTTCGCTTCACAAATTATTTTTGGCTATAGGTAAACAAACTTCAACCCAAACTACTTATAGGCTTTCAAAACCTCTGATTGGAGATGATGGCAGGATTTATTTTTGTTCTGATAGGAATTTTTTCGCTTTTGAAAACAACGGTTCCATTGCTTGGACTTTACGTTTGGATTTTACTTGTGATGTCACCATCACTCCTGTTTTTGCCGGAAGAGGAAAGGTATGCAATTTCAATTTGCACGGTTTTGAATGTCTCAAGTGTTTGCTAAATTATCTCACTGAAACCAACTGACTGTAGAAATTATTTTATTTTCTTCTGCAAATAATTGTTAAATTGATTTTGCAGATATATCTAATTGCAGAGAATAGAATCTTGGATATAAATTATTTTGATTCTGGACCATCTTCACCTACATCACAAGTCTTTTTTGGTCCAGAAAAGGGTCAAAAAGGAGCGGGTGAACTTATAGGGCTTGCAGTTAGTACATTGAGCTCATCTTTATATATCAACGTTAAGAACAGAGGATTATTTGCATTTACTACTAGTGGAAAATTGCTATGGAGTGTTGGACCTGTTCTTTCTCAGTTTGGCTACAGTTTAGGTTGTAGGAAAGGCATTACAGATTGCTATTTTTCTTCTATACCTGTGATTGATCTGTGCGAGGCTAGTCTATATGTAAGATTTTTCTCAGTACTCCTGATTTTCCTTCATATTGTTCAGAGTAAATTTTGAAATTTATTGAAATGGATTATTTTTTTCATCTTGCAGATTTCAAATACTGTAGGAGAACTTTATTCTCTGTCTCTTGCTAGTCCTCACTTCAACTGGGTTCACGATCTAAGTTCATTTGACAAAGATTTTGGTATTACACCAGGAAACAATGGCCTTTTGTATGTAACTGTGCCCAGGCAGGCTATTATATTGGCATTACATGTTTCTATGGGCAGTGTTCTGTGGCAGACAAGTGTTGGACCGTTAAATGTAGCGGAATACAGACCAGTTGTGGATTCTAATGGTAAATATATAATCTGTGGATGAAGAGTCTTAATTGGTCTTGGAAACTAGATTGAAACTGTTTGTCAAAGAAATGCCGTTTTAGAGTATGGAGAACAAAAATATCTTTTCCATTTGTTTCCAAGTTTTTATGACCAAAACATAGCATACTCTAACTTGTAAAAAATTGAATTTGAGAGTTGATTTCAGAATTTCATGATTTGTTGTTGCTTAAAGATGAGAATGGCAGGTTGGATATCTATTGGTTCATTGGATGGATTTCTGTACTCAATTTCACCAATTGGAGAAGTAAAGAAATTTGTGAAAGCATCTCCAGTGAATCATGTCATTCAAGTTAGTCCATTTGGTGATTGTTCTGGCTATGCAGTTTACATATCTCAGGCAGAAATGGAAGAAAAGGTTAGCCTGGTAGTTGGTGAGTACAATTATGTATCAGCAATGAGGCCTAAAGGTGCAGAGTTGACCTTGCTGGTTCCAGAAACGGGAGCTATTTACTGGTCCGAAAGCTATCCTGGTAATTTGAACCTTGACTTCTCTTAAATTTTGACTTGTTTCTTTAGACATCATATTCCTCTAATTTCGGTGATTGGCAGGTCCATTTCTTTCTCCATTGTTTCAAACTGATCTCCAACACTTTGCATTGGATGAAGGAATCCTCCTTGCTTTTATTGCTGCTTCAGGTTTAAGTTGTATAATATTTTGAAATTAACTGCTAATCTCTTATATGTAATTGAACTCCATCTTGGCCTATTTGAATGGTGCAGGGACTGGCAACCCACTACCCTGCCGGAGCAAATGTATTTGTTCTTTTTCTTCCTTTTGACACTTTCATCATTAAATAGTTTTAAGTGTCTTCTTTTTAAATCTTTTTTTTCTTTTCTAACAGATGAGAAGCTTGTATCAAGCTGTTCACAAGCAAGGCCAAAGCATCTTAAGATTTACACAGGCAAACTCCAATTCTGAAATAGAGTAGAACAATATCCCATTGCTTGGTAGAAATTGTTATAAAATATTATTTTACTGATCACGTTTTCAGGTAATGAGAAGACAATAATATTGTTCCTATTATTTGAGTCCATAGTCTTGATAGTTATCGGCGGACTTGTGCGATTCTGCTGCACATTTTGGAGCAAAAAGAAGCTTCAAAAACTGGAATTAGGAAAATTTCTAGAAAAACGGGTGTGTCTCTCAAGAAAGTTGAACTTTTTCTGCTTGATAATCCAAGATTGTTACGTTCTCACCCTTCAATCACTTTCAGCGGTCTCTTCAACTGAAGAAGAAAGCATTTGACCGGACAATAACAGAACTTGAGAAAAAGGCAGCAGAGGGAAATGAAGAAATCGAAGAAATGGGAGATTTGGTACGAGAAAGGCAAAGCATTGAAAGAAAGCTATCAACATCTTACAGTTTAGGGAGGGATCAAATTGGCCTGAAATCAAAATCTCTGCTTCCAGTTTATGATGGGAAATCAAGAAGCTATTCTTTTCGAAGTGGAAAGAAAGAAGATTCAACTATTTTTCACACGATAAGCGATCCATTATCCTCTTCTGAAGAAAGCAGGAGCGAGGGAGGTTGTAGCAGCTGGACTTCAACTGAGAATGAAATGGCAAAATTACCAATAAAAGCATCAGAAGATTCAAGTGATGATGAGAGGAATTATGGGAAACAAGTCAGAAGTTCATCAGAGCCAGCATCTTCAAGCTCAGGATTCCATTCAGTTCCACTGTCTGTGGAACCAACACAAACAAGTGGAAGAAACATATGGTTGAAAAGGAGAACCTTTTCTTCAACTAATTAAAGTTCAACTACATGTATAATATTGCTTTCTTATGTCTCATGATTTACAATTCCTTTCCTTATTCTACTTACTGTGCAAACTATAATTATCTTCTTCTTCTTTTTTTTTTAAGTACATTGGATTAATTTGTTTGAGGCTGATAAAACGTTTTTTAAAGTAGTATTTGGAAAAAAATGTGATACGGTAAAATGATAGTTTAATTAATTAGTTTTATTGCAAGATATTTGAAAGTTGCATTAATTTATGGAAGCTGAAATCAATTACTTTCTTTTGTGAACTTACTCTAATGTGTTTGCCATTCTTCGAGAGCCTTTCTAGAAGGAGAATTCTATTTGGATAGAAAATATATGGATAGAATGCCCTTTTATTAGCAAATGACTAATTTAAACTTCATAAATGTAATAAAAAAAAGGTATTTCTCTCTTTTTTGCTTATTTTATATTTTCAAAATTATATTTTTACTTTATAAATATATAATTGAACAGATTCTGTCAAAAAAAAATACAATTGAACAGGTTGTACCCTACCTACGCAACAAAGTAAATAATTTTGTTGTTTTTTTAAAAATAAATCATTCCATTGATGAGAGATGATAAAATTTAAATAATATGAAGAGATAGTTAAATTTATGCTTACAGACATTATAATATTTATTTACTTTTTTTACTTTTTATTTTTATTGTTGTGTTTTTTTTAGAAAACTTTTTATTAATTGTTGAGTATAAATTTCATCTAGATCTACTTAGCTAGATTCTAATAAAATAGAATTGAGTTTTAATGTGGAACAAAGTTTCCTACCAGAAGATAATAACTCACGAATTCAGTTTCATGTAATTGATAGTCTAAAGAATTTAGAAATAGATTGTTTGCAAATATCAGAGTACGTAATTGAAATTAGAAATTGTGGAATGATTGTTTTCTGTAAGAGACTCATAAGTTAATTATGAAAGTTTTCCAACTTTAAAATGGATTGTCTTATACATGTAAGATTTTGATAATAGAAGTTTCTACTCAGCGAAGAATACCTACCAAATTTTATTAAATTTGTTTAATTCTCCCAAACAATCTTGTACTTTCTTTGTGGAAGCCAAAAGTTCAGAGTGAAGTGAACAACTTTATTTTGTGAATCTCCAATTAGTGGCGATCAACACGACATGAATCCAACACGAACTTGATAGATTCATGTTTGATTATGCAGGTAATTGATCTTTTTTGAGTTGATTTATAATTGACACAATATCTTGTGTGTTGGGTTATGATTGACTTACTAGCATGGAAATGAATCAAATTTTTAAAATTATTATATTTTCCTATATTTTTACATGTCACCATTAAGAGGGGCAGTAAAATTACATATGACTCTCAAATACAACGTAAATCTCCAATAATTCTATCTGTTATGTTTAACAAAGATTGTAAATTTACACATACACGCAATAAGACACAAATCCAATACAAAAATAGTGGGTTAGAATTTGTAAAATAGGTTTTGGAACAACATTTTAAGTTGGAAAGGATCAAACTACTAAACTGAATATGGCATGAATATTTGTTATATTATTGGTTGTCACATGAGTTTGAATTTCATATTTCCTTATGTGAAAAGCGTCATATACCAAAACATTTGCTAATGAGCACTCGGTACGTTAAGTCTGAAACCAGAAGGCCTCTCGTCAGCCCCAAGGATAATCATCAAGTGGAAAATGTTCTTACACTCCTATTCGCCTTATGATGCTTGCATGTGATCTCTCATTTTCTTCCTTTAAGGGTGTTTGCTGTAATATTTATCATTGTCATTAGTTCGCACTTTCTTGACTTAAAGAATACAGAAATCAATTCATGGAATGATTTGATTTCATCGATTCTTTTTCTAATATCTTTATATACCACCCATGGCAACTGAGACATGAAATCCACACGAAGCCGATTGGATTAACTCGACGCGAAAATTTTAGTCAAGTTAAAGTTGACTCATTAGACACTAATCCGATAATCGACACAACATGAACATGATTCACTGCCACGAATTGTGATGCCTACTTGCTCTATTGTGTTGCCATCCGTAGGGAGCTTAGCTAGGAAAGGCATTGCTATTTGGATAATATATGGATGAAGAGGGCCTGATATATCTACAATTTGCCCGTTTAGAACCTGGCTTATTGAAATGGTCCTTTTGGTACCTGATGTTTTGAAATAAAAAATATTTAGTACTTGATCTATTAAAATCTAGAATATTTTGGTCTTTAATAAATTATCAATATCACAATAATAACTTACATAATCATTGTTATTGTAATAGACCGATCATTTTTACTTTTCACTACCACTTTTTAAACCACAAATATCATTAAATTCATTAAATTTTATTGTTCAGGTACTAATGTTCTTGATTTCAATAGGTCAGGTACCAAAAAAACTAAATCAACAGGTGATGTACCAACTAGGCATATGGTGAATAGATCAAGACCCAAAAATGTTTTTATTTGCTCTATTTATTAGTAAAATGACTAATATAACTCTAAGATTATAAACGTAATCAACAATCTTTTTATTCTCTCCCTTCATTCTATATTTTCAATATTATGTTTTCTTACTACTAATTAACCATTTCAGGAGATAAGAGGTTGAAACTTAAATTAAATTAAGAGAGACTCAAATTTAAATTTTAAATTCAAAATTCAAATAAAATTAATAAAAAATTATAGACACCAAAGCATTGATTTACTTTTACACATTTAATTAAATACTGAAGGCATTATAAACTTTTTCTTTTGAGGGCATTATTCTCCATTTAACTTTGGGTTTTTTTTTCTAAAAAAAACCTCCTTTTACATAATACGAAATTTATCTCAAAAATACTACAAAAAAAACTTCAAAATTCTTATATTACATGCACTAATGCAGAAAAAACAGGAGAAAAAAAAATTCAATATAACCAAACTACCTATGTGCGCCACTCTCTCCAACCATGCGAAAACTCTCCATCCTCTAAAAAATTCTCTAAAAGTAGAAGACTCTTCAATTATAGAAACCTCACAAATCCCAAAAAATCTCTCCAATCACACACATCACTGCATCACAAAATCATGCACACACACACAAAAAAAAAGAAAAAAAAGAAGCAATTAGAAAATTGCAAATTACAACAACACATAGAGTAGAATGAAACAAAAGCAAGATGGGCTTGATATCTTTAATTAGGGTCATGAAAAGTGGTGGTAGAAGCAAGGTATAAGTGTTGTTTGCCTTGACTGTGGCATGTATTAATATTAAAGAGGTGAAAAGTAATCAGAGGTGAAAAGTAATTAATGGTGAAACCAAATGACATATATGAGGTCTTCATTAAATATTTAATCTCATCATAAGATCCACCTTCCATCTATCCATCTTCATACAGCTCACATAAGAAATCTAACACAAAAAACACTTCAGAATAATGTATCAAATATGTAACAATACAGTATACATAAAAATAACAAAATACCAACACATGTATCAACACAGTATAACAAAATATAACAAAAATGTATAAAAAAATGCATCAACAAAGTATATGACAAAAATAACATATATACCAACAACCAAACGCCAAAATATATATATCGACACAATATCACAAGTGTAACAAAAATGTATTAACCATGTATCAGCAACAATAAAATAACAAACAAACAAAAAAACACCAAACAAAGTATCGCAAATGTATAAAAAAATGAATCAACAATGTAACAACTCTAGACTCAAAAGCATGAACAAGAAATACATACCCTAACTGGGGAATACAAACAAAATTTTCAAGATACCTTAAACATGTAGGGTGTGAGAAACGGAGCAAACATAAAAACACGCTGACATCAAACATTTTAGAATTGATAATATTGTTGTTTAAACAACAATGTTTAGAATTAAAATGTAGTATTGACGATGAAGATCAAGAGTACGTAAGTACAATTCGTAGATCTTTCTATGATAATTACTAACAGATGATTTATCCATATTACCAACTAAGCTTTTTAGCATTTGGAAAGTAAAATGGAAATATTCTTGTAACCCCATAGCTTTGAGAATAATATTACGCATCTAAATCAGTTCAAAGAGATAAACATCTCCTTCCTTCAAACAATTGTCACTATAAAACTCATCCCATATACTTTCTAAACATAGGCTTTCACCTTACGTGCGTAACATTGTTCTCATAGTAATGGAGTTACAACTGCAATTAAATAGCACAACATACAGTGCAATAGAGGCGCTAAAATCACCACTGTTGGAGGAGACTTCATGAGAATAATTAGAAGAGAAGCCGTATGCCAAAACTTCCATTGCTGAAATGGTTGATAATCTCATAATTTCAAAGCATGTTTTGTGCAAATATTCAGTAGAACTCCTATCCTATGAAGCCAATCATCACTTAAATTTGCATTCATCACCCTTTTTTTCCTTTTGCTTCTTTTTCGTTGATACATGTTCACTTTTATCACAGATAAATCCAATAATCTAATTGCACAAAGTAAAAACAAATTTAGAATTAGTCCCTTTGGCATATCAGTAACATTGAGAATTTCTAGTAACTGAGTTACACAAGAGTCGCACAACATTCCACAGAACAGGAAATTATGTTCCTTGCAATTACCCTAAATGTATTACATATGTATCGACACAATATACATATAACAACAACTAAACATCAACACATTATCACAAAATGTATAAAAAAATATATTAGATATATATGAAAACACTATATGATAAAAAAAATATATAAATTAGAACAACCAAACACCAAAACAATGTATCAACATAGTATCACAAATATCATAAATATAATAAAAATGTATCAAATACTCATGTATAATTAATAAAACAACAAAATAAACAAATAAATAAAAATGACGAAATAGCAAAAAAAAAATATGCACATACCTTTTCAACCTCATCACTACTCCTAGTGACCCTCTGAGTCACACAATCTTTTTCAATCTTAATTTTCCGATAAGTTTCACTAATCAGAACATTCTCGTTAGAATTACCATTAACCCTTCTCTTCTTAGACAATCCAACCTTTTACACCATTATCAACAAATAACAAACAGCATAACCAAAAATACCAGAATCGCAGCAACGAAATGTAGAAACAAACAACGAACACAAAAATAAAAAAAAACCAGAATCGTAACAACGAAAATAAAACAACAATAAAAGAAAAACACCACAACCACACTAGAAGGAGAACGAAAATAACAACATGACATGATAAATCATAATAATAAAAGGACATGAGAAGATGAGAGATCATAAAAGCGAAAAGAGAAGAATATAATACGAAAAACCAGATTCGAAATGTAAAAGCGTATAAAAAAAAGTAAAAGCAGTGGACATATAACAAAAATGTATTAAAAAAAAAGTATTTAAAATATAATGAAAGGTATGCACAGAAACCAAAAATAAAAGGGAAATTAGCATTTTTACGTTGTTTTTAAGATTTGTTTTGGTGCATACCTTCCTATATTTTTCTAAATGCCTCTTTTTCTTAAACAAATTTTTTAAGTACGTATTTTACTTTTATTTTTTTTCTTCTTACTTTCATCTCAACTCCACGCTAATTCTAATTCTCTCCCTAATGTTATGTGCCAAATTCTAGTAATACCGTCTTCAGCCTATAGTCAAAAGGGAGGAAAGAAGCTGTTCCAACGATCCAATTCTAATTCTCTCCTTTGATCTGCTACTGTTGCCTTAAGCTTCTCAAATCGATTATCTTTTCTCTATCAGCAATAATGAGTGATGTTTTTGAAGGATACGAGCGCCAGTACTGCGAGCTCTCTGCTAATCTCTCCTGTAAATGCAATTCTGCTTCTCTTCTTCCTGATGGAGGTACTCTTCTAATTCCAATCATCTCTATTTTCTCATTCCAGTTTAGATTTCTGCAGAGCGTGAATTGCTCTATCTGTTATTGAAGGTGTGAAACATTGACCTATTTTTTTGTCTCTTGCAAGACTGTTACAATGCATTAAGAGTCTGTCCAAAGTTTAGCCAGGTGAAGACGTGTAGCTGTTTGCATTAGGTTGTTCATGAGCTAAGTTACCCACAAATCCAGCCTTTTCAACAGTCACTGGATGTTTCATGCATTCCTTCGAATTTTGTCTTGCTGCACATAGGTTTAGGATTTCCATAAAGTGGGAACAGGGACCTTCCTTAGACTTGAACCAGTGTTTGATCATAAGCCAGGACATATCTAGAGAGCTTTCTGATTCCCGCTGAATATAGGGGAGATTTGTTTTCTCTCGTTTTGATTCATCCCCCTAACTATATTCTTGTAGACCACTAGCTTGGATGAACAATTGACAAGATCTTGACCAAGCAAGATAATTAGTTCCATCTAGCTTTATAGTACTGATTTGTGGTGGAGAGGGATTTTGGGTATTGTCAATCCCAACAGCATAATTATTAGTTGCCTTTAACACATCAGTTGCGAGTACAAATATTGCTAAGCTTTGCCTCTTTTAAGATATAATGACGTCGGAAAGTCAAGATCTACAGATAATGATCAGAATCAACTATGGATTGCAGCAACTGAAGTAGGACACTTAACAGTGGTGCAACAAGAAAAACAGCAGCAGAGAGGTTGACATAAACATAGTGGAACAGGATATAAAGAGCTGTGAAAATCGAAGTTTTTACTAAAAACTAGCTTCAATACCACATTAGAAGAATCAACATACTGAAAAAGGGGATTACTTTTCACATATCCAATAATATGTACAGCGATTTATACACGTTTACACTATACTAGACAAGCAAATGCTGTAAAAAAAATCATATTTCGGATTACAGATAAATACATTTATTACTCCTCAAAATTTCTCTGGCATAGCTGTCAACTTATATATTTTTCTTGACAAATTGGACAAGTAAAATAAGAAACAATTGTGGATTAGTATTATAGTAATCTGATCAATGTTCAGTCAGAAAATTGACTTTTGTTGACTTTGGAATGCAGAAGAAATATAGTATGAACCTATTAGGTAAACCTTTACATATCATATTTTCTAGTTGTTATGAATGTTTCTTAAATTTAAAACTTAATTTGTTTCTTTTTGTTCTTTCTTGAGCAGTGGATCAAATGTCACCGGATCAAGTATCAACAGCATCCTGAAGTCTTACTTATCTTCTCAGCCATTACAGGGAAAATGTAATATCTGATTGTTTTTGACATTATTCTTTTTCATATTATATTGCTACTTTGTAGCAGTTGCTTGAATGGATCGAGTACAACAATTTTTTAGGAAATCATTGCTTTAAAGATGTGCATTGGCTCTGTTGTTTATGTGAGTCAGAGCTTGTAAGTGAACTCTTTTCATTATCTGTGGATAATGTTATGTTTTTCTTTACTTGAATAGTCAATGCAATAGAGTCTGATTCTGCTGCATATTTGATTGGTTTGCCTTCTAGATGACAAATCTCTGCTTTCTAACATTATGAGTACATAATAACTGTTGAAACCATTTACACTGTGTATGGGAATTGGGAAGCTCTTGTAAGCTGTTACCATCACCATCCACTTGTTGGTTCTAAATACCTGATTAGTTGGAGTTTAATGTGTGTCAGGATATCCTAATAAGCTTAAAAATGTTGGTCCTCCAACGAGCAAAAGTAATTCGTCATGAGAAACTCACCGCAAGTTTTCAGTTTGAAGATTCTTAGAGCCCTAGGTATGTTCCCTTATCTAACTTTAATATATCTACGATCCTTATTTGCTACTTTCGTGCTATTTAGTTCTAAGATATATGTGCTTTAAGTTTGACTCTATTTAAAGTAAACACTTGCGTAAAATAGCCTGATGGAGCAATTTTTTGGATGGAAAACTTTCAAATGAAGGAAATGAGTTATCTTAGCCTTACTTAATATAATGATATGGTCTTAGAGGAATTTTCTTGAGTTTGCAAAATGCTTGCTTCACTGGGAGCCGTGGGGTTCTTTTGGTGCTTGGTATGTTCTTTCTGTTTCAATGATCTATATTGGGAATTCGGAGAGTTAATTGGTTTTGAGAAGTCAATCTGCGGAGTTATGGAGGAGTCTGTGAGCAATGTATTTCTTGGGCTTATTTATTGATGCAGAAGGGAAACATGAGCTGTCTTGAGTGAAATAGAAGTGGCTGAATATGCTTTGTTCTATGTTAAATGGAGTTTACCTTTCGTTAATGGGGCTTTTAAAAAATGTATATTCTGTACACTCCTGCAGGTGCTTAGGTGGGCTGCTCGCCTTAAATTTCCCTGTTAGTCAGTAATTTTTTTTTTTGTTTGAATTATTTAGAAGTGTTGTTTGTTTGCTGAAGCTAATATCTCTTAACAATGGAAGAAAAAATGTGTTTGTGTACTTATCTCTTCTCATCTTGAATTGACCCATTATATGATCTTTATGTGCAGCTTTTGAGATTTTTGCTTTAAGCTTTAGTCCTCGTGTGATTTTTGGTTTGTAATTGTCTGGCCTACGCCATGGTTAGGTGTGATGTTGAGTTATTTCTAATGATTTCCGAGTCCACACATTTGGATCTTCCTTTAACAGTAGTAGACCATGTATAAAGTCAATTAGACTATTTTGTCTGCAAATTTCAGGATCAGCTTTACTGATATGATTGTGTTGAATTGGATCGATGTCTAGATACATAGTGTCAGAGACAGGAGCAAGCATTTGGGTGTTTCCCTGTATTTATGTGACAACTAGTCTCACAAAGTAATTATATTGGTCTATTTGTTTAGGAGAAAGAGCAAAAGCGATTGCAGGAGGCAGAAAAAGATGAGAAGCATCGTGAAAAAGAAGAGGCTGAAATGAGAAGGCAACTAAGAAAGCAGCAAGAGGAAGTTGAGAAAGAACATCGTATGAGAACCTACAAGCTGTAGAATTGTCTGGTCCAAGATGACATCTTCTTGTACACTATTATACATTGTTATGTACTGTTTATACACTTTTTATACATTGTTATACACTGTTTATACACTTCTTATACATTTTTATACACTTCTTATATATTATTATACATTGTTTATACACTGTTTGTATATTGTTTATACACTGTTTATACGCTTTTTATACATTGTTTATACGTTTTTTATACACTGTTATACACTGTTTATATATTGTTTATACACTACTTATACATTATTTATACATTATACACTTCTTATACAATGTTATATGTTTATACACTTATTATACATTTGTTATACACTGTTTATACATTGTTTATATATTATTTATACACTGTTTATACATTGTTTATACATTATTTATACACTGTTATACATTGTTTATATATTATTTATACATTTTTTATACATTATACACTGTTTATACATTGTTTCTGCATTATTTATACATTGTTATACATTTTTATACACTGTTTATACACTTCTTATACACTGTTATACATTGCTTATACATTGTTTATACACTACTTATACATTGTTATACATTATACACTTTTTTATACAATGTTATATGTTTATACATTTATTATACATTGTTATACATTCTTTTATACACTGTTTATATATTGTTTATACATTGTTTATACACTGTTATACTTTGTTTATACATTATTTATACATTGTTTATACATTATACACTGTTTATACACTGTTATACTTTGTTTATACATTATTTATACATTGTTTATACATTATACACTGTTTATACATTGTTTATACATTATTTATATACTGTTATACATTGTTATACACTGTTTATACACTTCTTATATACTGTTATACATTGCTTATACATTGTTTATACACTACTTATACATTGTTATACATTATACACTTTTTTATACAATGTTATATGTTTATACATTTATTATACATTGTTATATACTTTTATACACTGTTTATACATTGTTTATACATTGTTTATACACTGTTATACATTGTTTATACATTGTTTATACACTGTTATACATTGTTTATACATTATTTATACATTGTTTATACATTATACACTGTTTATACATTGTTTATACATTATTTATACACTGTTATACATTGTTATACACTGTTTATACACTTCTTATACACTGTTATACATTGCTTATACATTGTTTATACACTACTTATACATTGTTATGCATTATACACTTTTTATACAATGTTATATGTTTATACATTTATTATACATTGTTATACACTTTTATACACTGTTTATACATTGTTTATACACTGTTATACATTGTTTATACATTGTTTATACATTATACACTGTTTATACATTATTTATACATTATTTATACACTTCTTATACATTGTTATACATTATTATACACTTCTTATATATTATTATACATTATTTATACACCGTTTATACACTTTATACATTGTTTATACACTGTTTATACACTCTTTATACCTTAGTTATACCTTAATTATATCTTAAGATACACTATTCTAGTGATTATACCTTAGTTATTCCTTATTTATACCCTTAGATACATTATTATATTGATTATACGTTACTTATACATTAATTATACCTTAAGATACGCTATTACAGTGATTATACCTTTTTTATACATTAATTATACCTTAAGATACACTATTACAGTAATTATACCTTAGTTATACCGTAATTATACCTTAAGATATACTATTACAGTAATTATACATTAGTTATACCTTAGTTATACCTTAAGATACACTATTACAGTGATTATACCTCAGTTATACCTTAGTTATACCTTAAAATACACTATTACATTGATTATACCTTATTTATACCTTAATTATACCTTAGTTATACATTAAGATACACTATTACAGTGATTATACTTTAGTTATACCTTAATTATACTTTAGTTATACCTTAATATACAAAGGCATAATTAGTTATACTTTAGTGAAAAAAATATGTCGAAAAAAGTATATACATATGGACTTTGTTTCGAAGATAAAAAAAAAATAAAAAAAACTTTCTAAAGTCGCATGATAAAAAAATAAACGGATTGAGAGATAAATGCGAAATTAAATTAAAAATTATAAAAAGAGGAGAGAGAAACGTGGACAAAGTAGAGAAGGTATTTTGGAGATTTTGATTTGTGTTTTGTTGTTTATTTTGTGAAAGAATCACGTAAATAGGATAATTTTTGTTTTAGGTATTTTTGAAATTTTGAAAAGTTTTTAAGGTATTTAAGCAAACTTTTTCTTTTAAGGTAAAAATGTTATATGGTGCCAAAAGTTATGTATTTATGTAAAATACCCAAAATAAAATCGGATGTTTTCGGTAATTATCCTTTTAACTTTGGTGTAATTTTCTCTTTTTGTAAAGGTGGCCAAAGGTTGGGCTGGGCTGCTAATTTATTTTTGTCCTTACCAGGCAAAACCGACGCCGTTTAATCCTGGTAAGGGAAAAAATCAGATTAGCGTTAGAAAACCCCAATCCTTGCAATTTGCGATCGATGCAGTGCCTACCTCCCTCGAATCAGCCAACCCTCTGCCCCTTTCTAGCCGGGCTTCCGTCGCCAATACCAGACACTGCCGCCGTCGACATCACCTGTGCACCGTCTCCGGTGAAGGTTAGTTGTATTATTTTAAATCCTAGTTCTATATTTTCAGTCTATTGCTCTTAGTTTGATTGATTGCTTACTTAGATTTGAAAAGTAAATTGATTAATTCGGGATTAGATTTGATTTCTTTTTTCATTTTAGTACTATAATTTCATTGTTTGATACATGTTAGTTTCATAAATTTGATTGTTTGATAAATTGATTTATTAGGGTTGAGAAATTAGGGTTAATAATTCTGGTGGTTTAATATTAATTAGATTTTACAATTGGTAGATGGTAACTAATTGAATGTAGGGGAAAGAACAGCAGAAAAGGTAATCTAAGGGGTTTCTATGACTAATAGCTATTAGTTATCACTAGTGGGATAAAATGATGATCTGTAGATAGAAATTCCTTCTTCAGCTTTTGGTAGTTTGGGAAATGGAAATTCATTTTCTGATAATGGTCTAGCTTTTTTTTTTTTAATCTAATTTGCTATGTGCACTTAAACACTTGGTAATTTAGGAGATGAAAAACAATGACGCTGATCCAGTATCATTACCAGTAGGTTTGGCTGAGGTGAAATGTCATTCTTCTTTTGTTAATTGTTCTATTATTGAATTATACTTTCTGCTATTTAACTATACTGTAGTTTATTTATCTAAGCAATGGATTAATTATTTCTTGGTTGCGGAAACACATGATTAAGAGTCATTACCAGCATTTGTGTAGACTAAAGAGTAAGTTTCATTTAGTTTTCTGCTTAATGTGAAAGGTTAACTTGGTGTTTTAAAGGCTGGAGAATTTGTGACAGTTGAAGTTTCTAATTGTCGGGAAAATGGAATTTTCCCATAACTGCGAAGCCCTCCGATATCATTTGATAGTGCAAATTTTTGTTGTACCTAAAAATTGGATTTTGATTGGAATCATCTACAGAAATAATCAAATGATTCTATTGATAGATTCGAGTAATTAAAAATCAAACATTTACCCTTCAATGAATAACATATAGTTATAGAGTTTGTAGATATTGATGTTCGGTTATGTATTTATATTTCAAAGATGTAGACATTGTTTTCACTTTATTAGATTACGAAATTATGATGTGTGATTAATGGAAAAGCCAAGTTCATCATGGCAATTTTTGCTTCATTAGGGAGTGAAGTTGGTTTTTTTGTTACTCATATGATTTGGATTGATCTAAGGCAGGTTAAGCACAGCATAAGGGACAGTATCTTTTATACCTCAAGATGGAAAGTGAGGATATGATTAGCCGACCAACTGTCATTTCTGGAGATAGCAGGGAGAACAATGAACTCCTTAAGTCAGAACTTGAGCCAGGTGAAGTTGTTGCCCAACATAGTAATTTTGAGGGAGAAGAAGGCGCAGTACTTGTGGACAGTGGTAGGTTCGATGAAGGTGATACTGGAACTAAAAAAAGTGCCAGTGATCTAGACCTCAGTGACAATGATATTAGAACAGAGAGACACGCGAAAGGTTCAGACGATTTTGAATTGAATGAAGCTGTTATTAAAAGTGAAAGAAGTACTATACAGAAAATGGGACTACATGAAAGTAATAATGAAATTGAAGGCGCAGCAAAGGACAATTCAGGAGTTGATGCTGTTAGAGCTGTACCAGAAAGCAGAACAGTCCCAGATACTTTGCTGCATGATCAAGATGATGTTAGAAATGAAGATGGACAGTTACTGATGGAAACAGAGGTTGAAATGGATTTGGTTGATTCACCTGTTAGACAGGTGGATATTGAGTTGGCTGACACTGTTATACTTTCTGAGAACCTAAGTAGCTTTGGCTTTAGAGTGAATGCTCAGAATGGTTATCTTGACAGCCAAAATAATGTTCCTGTCCACAAACGCAAGCACTGTGGTTGTATCCTGATTTAACATCTAACTATGTGTTGCCGACTCTCCAACTCAACTAAATTGATTTGTTTTCTATAAGACCTAAAGTACAAATGAAAACTAATACTTATAAGTTGCAAGAGTAGTGAATGGCTGCCAGTATTTAATCCATAAATCTACCTTTATATGCACATCTGTTTTGAATCATTTCTGTGCTTTCCATAATTCTATACGAAAGCTGTATCCGGTGTTAAGCGGGCAAGGGTTACATATGATGGACAACAACCTTCAGTGCATGTCACATATAACTCGTTAACAAGGTCAGGGCAGAAGTAATTATTCAAAGAATTTAGTGATGTATATTTTGGTTTCCCCTCTGATTTTTTATAGCTGTTACTGTTTTGGATTTAATGGGAGATTAAGAATTACTTGAAACACCTTTTGTTTTGTTTTGTTCTTTTAATTGGTTTATCCTTTGGTTTATGCAGAGCTAGCAAGCAGAAGTTGGAGGAGTTATTACTACAATGGTCAGAGTGGCATGCACAACATCGTTCATCATCTCAAGTTAATCTCTTAAAATTCTAGTTGAAATTTTCCTTTTGATTGGTCCTTTTCACAAGTTCAAACGCCATGTATAGTGAGGGAAATTGAAAGTATCATTTCAATATTTTCTTCGTTCTACAGAGTATAAAATTCGTTTCCTTCCTGCATATGACGGTTTTGACTCTACTCTTAGGATCAATGCTCATAGCTTTGATTGCAGGGATGCATGAGAAATGCTCAATTGAATATTTTAAAATGGCTCAAGTAGAAAAAATGATAGCTAAGAAAATTGCAAGAGAGTGACCTATCTATTTCTCCATAAAATGGGAGATCAGGGGGAGACGTGAAACACTTGGTAAATATGGTTGGAGGAATTGCATCTTTATTATTTAAATGTCTACACACGTCCTTACAATAAGAACTGACGAATCAATTGGGTAGTGTTGATTGACTGTTATCCAGATCATTGATTTAGGCGAAACTGATTACTAACTGATTCCATGTTTAAGTAATTGCTAGCTGCTTCTTGCTTTTGTCCCCTAGGTTGGTTCATGTGCACATTGTTGAGGTGTTTCCTACATGATGCTGATATTCTATAAAATCTTGGCTGTTTATTGCTATTTACTTATGCTCTGAGTATGTAATTTTAATGAACTGGTCTGAACCATTTATTTTAATTTTTCAGGACTCCAACGAAGTGCTAGAATCTGGTGAAGATACATACTATCCTGCACTATGGGTTGGCATGGAAAAATCCTCTTCAGTGGTAAGTGAACTTATTTTTCTGGTATTGCATGTATAATGTTTTTACTAAGATCAAGATGTCTGTATGAATGTCCTTTGATGAAAATATTAAATGTATATTATTAAGTATGATGTGCTCTATAGTGATTAGAATGTTATATATTAAAAGTTATTTTAGACTATTTAACTTTTTTATTCAATTATGTAATTCATGAGAGTGCCACTTGTTGGTAGTCCTTTCGTTTTCCCAACTTTGAGGGGTTCTTGTAGCTTTTCTTTCATCAAACCACTTGTTAGAAACAAACTAATGTAACTATAGTGATTCTCAAAATGTATTTGACTTAGAACTCCCATTAAGACCAATAAAGATCAGTGTGTCCCTTTGCCCCTTTTTGCAATTAGAAAATGTTTAATTATGCAGTCTTCTGTCAATTTTAATGTTCTCCTGGTGGTTTGTTTTGAAAGATTCTCTTTCAACGCAACTGCGTATAATGTTTGGAGAGCTAGGAATTTGTACATTTTTCAGCATATTCCTATTGATTTACAGGACATTATTCGGCAGATATCTTGTAATGTTAAGTTGATATTGATGTATAGGAATAGTAGTGTTGATAGGGATAGAATTTATTGGAGTTTTGTGCTTTTTTTTTTTTTGCTGTTTTAGAGCAATAATGTGTTCTTTCCTCACTGAAAAAAAAAGGATTCCCTTTCGACTTCATGTTAAATGTGTCTATATCTAAATGTTCATGAAATTTCATTGTTCAAGTATCTTTCGTTATTTCTGGTACTTGATTCAATTGTGATCGTATATGGACATTTACTGATGGTTCTTTGGAAGAATTCGTGGAAAATAATCTTGAGATAGATTCTTTCACAAGTGGAGGTGAAGCTGAAAGAGTGGTGGAGTGGTTGGATGGTAACTGACTAGGCGAATGACGTAAATGCACAAACACGCATACATCTATACATATGTCATGGTAGATGTAATAGGGAGACTTTGGATGCTCTAAACACTTGGAGGAGAATGATAGCTATTGGTGTTAGGGTAAACAATGAACATAATGGTAAAATTACAGGCTTACAATGGGTTTGAAGTCTTTACTAACGCGGAAGGAGAATTTTCCTTGGGAATCATAAGAATATCTGATATTGACCCTCTGGGTGCTGTACAAACTACGGTCCTCTTGAAAATTATTTTCATCATGTGCTATTAAATCAAATGTGCACAATCTGTTCTGAATAAGCCTAAGACTAAAAACTAAGAATGCCTTCCGTGAGACTGTTTATTTCATAAAAAAGTATTAACACATCATTTTGGATCAGAAATTCCTTGTGGGTATAGTGAAACCCTTATCTCATTTTGTTTGAAGATGTCTCATCCAACTACGCTGTGATTGGATGATCATTGGCACACTTTAGCTATTTTAGAATTCATGATCCAACTTTATTTGATTTTTTTTTATTGTAGGATTCATTCCTCGTTTTCTCATGGGGGGTGAGATCCTGGTTTATACTTCTCAAGCACCTACTACTTGGAACGATGGGTGGGACCTTAACTTCTTCATCCCACTCTTCAACGTCCAGATGCTTTGGCCTATCCATTGCTCTGTGATAGCAATGATATTCTGTTAGTTGCTGCACCTATTGAAAATTTTATTCACTCATGCATTTTTCTAAAACAAATATCAAAATGAAGTTAATTGTATGTCCTCTTTCTTATATAATGTCTATTTCGTCCTCAAGGTGTTATTTTTATTTGCAGTCCTTTTGGATAGAGAATCAAACAAAGAAAGAGCAGAGTGGCGATCTTCTGCCAGAGAGCGGCTCTGTGCCGCTTTATGATCGTGGTTTTGTGTTAGGTTTGACTTCAGCAGATGCTCCAAATAATGTTGAAGGGTAATGCTTTTTATCTTTGATATTATCGCTGATATTCTATTTCAGAATCTGGATTCTTGGGCTTGTCTGTCTTGGTTCAACTTGATTGGAATTTGGAAATATAGTGGCATTACTGTTATATTATGATACCATATATATGATCATCCAATTGAATTTGGAATAGATAATGAAGTAAAATTGCCTTAGAATGAATAACAACATTTTTGCAAGCAAATTTATCAGGTACCAAACCCTTGCTTACTCTGTGGGAACTTTTGTGCACATTATTACCTTCCTGAACGTTTATTATATTGTTTACTGCTGGAAACTTGGGAACTGACTTCCTAAATCCGAAGAATGATGATATGCACAAGTACTATTAAAATGATGGATGTGATTGATCATGCAGTTGGATAATTTAAACTATTTAGTGGATAGACTCAGAAATGCTAGGCTTACATAGAGAGGCCTGGGAAAAGATCATTGGAGTCTTTTCTGTCCATCAGACCATTTTCTATACCGAAATTTGCAGATCATTCACATTACTTGATGATAATCCACTCATGAATTGTTTGCATGTGTGATGAATCAATCTTAATGGTGAAATTTGTGTACTTCAAGCCCTCTGAATTGTTATTCTAATATTTATAAGTTTTCTAGTTTCTGCAGTTTTAATTTCATTTAATTTTAGTTGCCAGGCTCATTATTCTGGCTTCTAAACATGCTTTTATTACTATTCTACTTTTATATTTCTAATGTTGGAGGCCCTTGGATGTCTTACATCTTTTTGTTTTTCTTTTATAGAGGTCTGGAAATAGTGGGTGAGGCTGCCCGTTGTTTCAACTGTGGTTCTTACAGCCATTCTTTGAAGGAGTGCCCTAAGCCTCGTGACAATGCAGCTGTTAATCATGCCAGAAAACAGCACAAGTCCAAAAGGAATCAGAATGCTGGCTCTCGCAATGCAACTCGATATTATCAGAATTCTTCTGGTGGAAAATATGATGGGCTAAAGCCAGGTTCTCTTGATGCTGAAACAAGGCGAGTTTTGGGTCTTGGGGTAAGAGCTTTATAGAATGAAATCAAGAGGTCTGGTTTCCTACTGTAGATAGATTTAGTACTTTAATTCTTCTGGTGGATCCAAACTTGCAATCAACTCAGTGCTGATTCACTGTTGTATCTTCTAGCAAAAAAGTAAGATGATAGGAGAGGAATACCTGAATGCTGTAGAAGGTTATTCAACTTAATACAAATCAATAATGCGTTCCGCAATATAAAGACTAGATGATGAAAATGTTTATCCAAGAGAAATGAAATCACGAGGATCAGTTAGAAGAAAACATTTTTAACCTATATTACAGAGTTAATTATCTTTCTAGCTTTGTTTACCCATAGACTAGATCAAAGGATATGTGAAGCTTTTTCTGCACTGTTGATGAAGACCATCTTGTATTTCCTGAATTTTGATAGTATCTTTTTTATGGTTGATTGAACCACATATTACATAATTATCTTGAAGTCTGAACCTCTCAATTGCTTATGGGTATGTTTGGTAAGAGGGGAGGGGAAGGATGGAAAACAACAATCCTGCGGCATGTACCTAAGCAAAATTTTGTCTAGGTACATGCCTCGGGATTGGAGTTTCTGTCCTTCCCCTTTCCCTCCCTTCTTACCTAACACACCCTATATGTTCCATTTCTCGTAGCTTTATCTTTCCGGCCTTATAAAGGACAAATAAATAAAAGAAATAGTTTTGGTGGAGTGCATTTAAAATCACTAAACTATAATGGTATATGTTCTTCAGGTGAAGAGCGCATCAGAAGTGTCCCCTTTTCAACATTAAACTGCAACTTTGGATGAGCCTAATAGCATGGACTTGTATTTTTAATTTATTTCCAGTAGGAGCCTTGTGTTATGATGCCTTCTTTTATTGTGGTCTTTTTTTTTTTTTTTTGAATATCGTTTCAGTAGGAGTATTGCATTTTGAGTCATTGTTTCTGCTATGGTAGGTATCATGCTTTGTCTTTCTTTTTAACTTGAGATTCTTATCTGGGGAGCAGCTCGATTCAGTCTGTCCTAAAATAAGGAAGCAGCACAAATACTAAAGCAGAACCCGTAAGAAATAAAAGTTAATTCTCATTTCTGTGAGAAAAGTATCTTAATAAAAAAAAAAGACATCTTCATTATTGACTTCTGTTTGCATTTATGAGGTGTCATTCCTGATTTCTTCTGCATGAACCATGATTGAGGCTTCTATGTCATGTATGAACATTATTACAAGCAGCATTTGATGTGTTCTTTTGACTGTGTCAAGTTGACACTGTTCTAGTGATGTAACTTTATGAGCTTAGCTGCCAGCATTGATGTTAATATAAGGCAACTTAAGATAACTTCATTTTATCTGGAAGATGGATATTTTTGTTGAGATTACCACACTTGTTATCCTGTACAGGAGCTCGATCCGCCTCCTTGGCTTAACAGAATGCGAGAACTGGGATATCCACCAGGATATTTAGGTAATTGATCTATTTGACTTGGTCATTGGATTTTTTAGTCTTATTTGTATTTGAGTTTGCAGTTTCTTGTTTTTGGTAAACTTAGGCATGCATAATTTAGTTTTCTTATATGCTACTGTCATGGAATTGGACTGTTCTTTATTGTACTCAATTTAGTATTGAAATTTGATTTTCTATGCTCATACCATTATTTTTCTTGTACAAGTGGACCCTTTTTGGGGTTGTGGAAATTAGGTACTTAGCACCATTGCATAATTGTTCTTGTTGCATATGGTCGGAACTAAATTCATTGCCCAGTTTCTTGTAGTAAACAGTGGTGGTATGACAAATATTTAGATTGTGATCTATGCATTAGTTTTTGGAAATAGTACACCTAAGTAATGGAGTCCAAACCAAAGTGTTATTCCCATATTTCTTTATTTTATACTTCTGGATGGGCTAATACAAGTGCATAGAAAGCACCAATTTACATCCATTTGTGAGGAGGCTAATATTGACTACCAAAATTTAGACTGTTCTTTTAATTCAAGGACCACTAAGATACTGAAACAAAATAATCATCTAGCTTAATGGAGATAATATTTATACTCCAAGGAATCTTACAGCTTCTATTGAAATTTACACATCAGTGACACAGGGCCTCAAAAAATTGTTCTGCTAATTACAATTGATGCTTGATATGCTGTGTTCTAGGTATTCATGAAAGCATGTCTCCCTATCATGCTATAGGGGCTGCTTAGTAAATGACCTTTGATGCTTTGAACTAATATGTACCGGTTAACTGGTTCTCATTGTTGTTTCCCTTTTATTCATTCTCTTGATTCTATTATTTTTTCCTGATATCCTTTCTCTTGTGATCTTTTTCTTTTATTTTAATGGTTTTAGATTACTTGGTGATTTTCTGTCAGATATTTTATATTGCATTCATATAAAAAATTTTGTGTTGCCTGTGATAAAGAGATTTTGCGCTTTGTTTAGCATAATTTTATTTTCATGGTAAAATTGTTGAAATACTTTGTATAGTATTAATTATATACATAACTTAATTGTAGAAATTAATATTTTCTAATGAACTGGACTCATGGACAAGCTTACAAGTCCATGGGAACCCTGTGGTAGATTAGACCATGATTTTGGGACTCTAGAGTTCTGACTGACTTTGAGAACGGGCATTTTCGGGGAGTAGCCTCCTTTAGTCGATTCCTCTTGTACTTGTAGATTCTGTTAATTTCTGAGCTTTAGGTTGCACGAAGTTTTGTTTATGCCATGTTGTGACCTTTTACCCTTCATATTTCAGATACAGAAGATGAGGATCAACCATCGGGGATCACAATTTTTGCTAATGAAGATGCCAAGGAAGAACAGGAAGATGGGGAAATACTTGAAACAGAACCTATTGAGCCAACAAAGAAAATGGCAGTTGAATTTCCGGGAGTAAATGCACCAATACCTGAAAATGCTGATGAAAGAGCATGGGCGGCCGGACCTTCAAGTTATGATCCTTATAGAAAGCGATCACACCATAGATCAGATTATTCTTCAGAATCTAGCAGCAGACGGCATCACCATGAACAAAGAGCATCTAGGGATTCCATTGACGATGGGCCTCCAGTTGTCAATTCTGTGTTCAGTCCTCCAGCGTCAAGCTACCCTCCAAGATATGGAAATTATGATTCAACACCTTCCTTTGCAAGGTCCTATTCTGACAGAGGAAGAAGGAACCCTTTGGTATATGATGATCTTGGAACTCATAGTGCATCACCATACTCATCAAGTAAACGCTCATCACCTTGGGAAAAAGAGACTGATGACAGGTGGAGACCCCGGGATGATAGCTCTGGTTGGACAGAACATGAAGCTAATGAGAGGCAGAGCAACTATGGGGAGACTTACTCATATCGAAGTAATGATGAGCACGATCGCCACCGACATCATAGTTGGAGGTGAAATTGGATCACACATCAATCTCACTGTAACAGTATGTCATAGATGAATTTAACATGTAAAAAGTATGAATGAATATAGGAAGATGGGGAAATTTTCTTTTATTTCCTTCCCTTGAATGGAGTTGAATGCATATCTCACTCCAACAGTTGGGAGGAAATGGCGAAAAGCGATTTGTATGGTAATTAGATGGGTACTTTTTGGTAGTTTAAGCCTTTGTTCTAGTAGTTTTATGCTTGTAATGTTGACTATCTTTGTTGCTACTTGTGTAATTGCAAATTCCAAATTGTTGAAATTCATGCAGATTCTGATTTAGGAACCTGAGATGCAAAAGCAGCGCCTTGTTTCCTATGCTTTCGGCCTCAAGCTTGCATGTAAGAGGGCATCAAATTTGTTTTTATGTTATAGAAATGCATCAATGGAGTTTCATTTTAGTTCAGAATGGAACTCACTGCATGGCTAATCATATTTGTGCCATCTGAGAGAAACAGTTGAAAGGTATCCAATTTGAGTCCTACCGTGTACAAAAATATTTCAATGAAAGATGAGCTATCCGAAGGGTACGTAATCATCACTGAACCAAGTAGTTAAATATTTAAAAAGATAGAAGGAAAACAAATAATTAAAGTAATTTATTTGTTGATTCTCAGTATTTGTTAATTTTTAATTGAAAGATCAACTATTTAAAGGGTGTATGATTAATTTCAAGCCGATTATAAATACATAAAATAGAATAAAACCCATACTTAGAAAATGAAAGCTTCAATACTATAATAATAATTTTTTAAATAGTGAAAGATCTACAAATGACACTTTCAAGTTTTTCGATTTTATTATTCGATTATGTTGGTTTTGTAATTACAAAAGTTTCCATTATTTTTAAGGATTTTTGAAAATTTAATTATACTTGGAGTTTACGCTTTCTTGTAACTGGAATAATGTATATTTTATACAAGTCGTTGAAAGCTTGTAATGTCATAGTATAAAGTTTTGTAAGTGATTAAGGGCCAGTTTGGGGGTAGCTTTCAGTAGTCTCGAAAGCAGTTTTCAACTAAAGTATGTGGAACCATACTTTGGCTGAAAACTGTTTTTAGAACTGTGTAAAGCAGCATCAAATGCACAATTAGTAACAATCAGATTGTATTCAGGCTAGTACTGGAAAAAACACTTAAAACTCCTTTTTAAGGAAGCAATGAAACCTAACTTTCCTTGAGAGCACTTTCACTAATAGCAATCTTAAACTGGCCCTAAATGTAATATCTTTTTCATATAAACCCTAAGCTTGTATGATTATAACAGCTAAACATTAAAGTTGTAGACAATGGCAGAACCAAGGGGTTGAAGCCCCTCTGGCCGCCGACATGCAGTAGTCCTTTTTGTAGCCATGGAGATGAGGGGTAGAAGTTAGAGGTTGAAAAAGACCTCCACTCAACGTCACCGTTTTAAATTTGACAAAAATTAAAAAGTGGAATGCGAATAGATTTTCAAATATTCGATATTATTTTAAACATTAGTCATATTTACAATTTTATACTTATTAAAACCGGATTTAATAACGAATTGGCAAAGCTATTGGTTCAACCAAATTTTTATTTTTTAAAGAAAAAAATTTTTTTTAAATAATTTTATTAAAAATAATTTCTAACCAACCATTTATCATTCCGGTTCAACATTCAACCAATAGTTTTCTAGTTGAGCTGATCTAAACCAATCTAGTTTACTAATTTTTTTCAAAACTGGTATTTTATATTAAACCGACTAAACTTATAACCTATTCACGGTTGAACGTGCCAATTTTGATAACATTGTATGACATTAGTAATAAATTTTCGGAAGTTAAGTTTATCAATTTTTATTTACATACGATATTCCGCTATTATTGTTTATTTACTTATGTATTATTAATTTAACATATCATTTTTTAAAAAAATTTTGTTACTACCGAATTAAAAGGTTTAAATATTTAATTTTTTAAATTGAATATCTAATTAATTTAAATTGTATTTTCTTTACTCAATTAATTTACATATAACAAAATGCTGACACATTTATCACTGATTTAACTATTGTCATGGAATATTATTTTGATTAATTTTTAATAATTATTTTAGATATAAATATTTAAATATTTTTTGTTATTAAATTGAATTGTATAATATTGACAAATAAAGATTAATAAAAACTCTTAAACAGATATTACATATTTCAAACAAATAAAAACTCTTAACATAGATTAAAATGAGTTTTTAATGAGATAAAAGTAAAATAATTAGGAACGTTAGTTTCAGTTTAAAAAAGAAAAAAGAATATATATTTGAATTTCTAATATAATCTTGTAAAGGTTTAAAAATATTTAGCTTAATTATATTAGAGGTATTTTAAAGTGTTTATTCAGCAGGTAAAACTTCTCAGCATTCATTTTTGTTACAATAAAATAACCGAAACCTACAAATTTAAATGACGAGATGATAACATGGTAAGTCAACGTGATATTTGAACGGTCACATCATAAATATTCAATCAAACCATACCACATATGATCGAGTGGCACCCACATAATAAATAACAAAACGTTGAAAGAAGGATAAAAAAGAAAAAATGGCCCTCAAATAGATGAGTATCTTCTTATCGTCATATACAGAGAATATTGAGTACCAGACATGAAGACATGCGAGTTCGACAAGCATGACTAGAACTGAACTCACAAGCCTTAGTTTTAGATGTTCAAATTCGACACTTTTTCACTTTAAACTCAGGGACAGTACTCATTTCAATTTGCAATTTGTGAAATGTTTGTACATGATTTTGTGGCCATAAGATTGGGAATTATTTTAGCTTCGACGCATCTCACAAACAATCGCATTGTTCATCTCTTTGATGAATCACACACAAGACAAAGGATTGATGAAGCATGTCTCTTTAAAGTGAAAATGAAAATACTTCCTGATAACACCGAGTCCTAAACTTACGGCATGTTCCACGTGGTCATTTATCGCGTCCTTCATAGATGATCCCTAATAACAACCTTGTACCTCGCTGATGCCGCCTCCAGTCTTCATCCGGTCATCAGAGAATGTTACCAAGCAGGCACCTATAAAATTGACTGGGTGGATCAAGGGAATAGACCAAGTAGGCGAAGCAGGTGGGATCACCTGAGCACCTGGTGACCCAATTAGGCTACCTGTCAAGGAAGATAGGGGTGAGCCGGTCCCCACCGTACAGGTGTAAGGATAGGATCTTGTACCTGAAATACACATAGCGGGGACACCTAACAATGAGAGAGGGGCGTACATCACGCGTCCTAATAGGATATAAAAGGAACTTTCGGAAAACCCTACAGGTATCTAATTCTCATACTTCATTCTTCTTCTTTCTTCCCATTTTTCCTTAAAGTTTCTGACTTAAGCATCGGAGTGGACCCAGATATAAAAGGACCGGGTGACCTCCGGGTCCACTCAGATGCCTAAGTCAGAGATTTTTTAGAGAATGAGAGTAAGAATAAGAATGAAATTTGGGGATTCAAAATGAGATACCTGTAGGGTTCCCCACTTCCCTTTTTATACTTGATTGGTCCGCGTGGCTTTGTCAGGCCGTTATGTACGCTCATTTCTTATTGGTTGGGCATGGGCTGCTCTTGGTCCCCTTTTGGCATGTCCATGCTGCAGACTCACCCTGTACTTGTCCTCGCGGCACCTATTGCTGGTACAAGATCCAGTCTTTACACGTGTACAGTAGAAACCAGCTAACCTGTCCTTTTAAACAGAAAACCTAATTAGGGCACAAGTTATATGAGCAGGGGCACAAGTTGTCTGAGCAGGTGTACAACAGGCTCATTTCCCTGATCCAGTAGGTCATTATTAAAGGTGTTGCCTTGCAACTGTCCTTGGTGACCAAGTGGAAGGTTGAAGAGGCATCATGAGGTAATTGCTTGTTGTGTAAAATTATGGACGAGTGACACGGTTATTAGCCATGTGAAACGCGCGGTATGTTTTAGGACTCCATGCCATCAGGAGTCCACCCTTGGTGAAGAATTCGAACTCTTTTAAGGGTTTTTTGGCGGTAGGTTTGTGGGAACCGAGGAGTCCTTTGGGTCTTGTGTACCTAATGCTTGGGCGACAAGTGTCCCCTCATTTAAGAGGTGTCAGAAGGCGTCTTTTCACCTGCCCCTCCCCTATTTTCTTTAAAAGCGAAACTGGGCCGCTTTTGTTCCTCTGTTTCGAGGACCTTTAAGGCCCCTTTCATGCGATTTCTGATTGTCCTTATTTCTCCAGTAAGCTCTTCTTCATACTTCAACTTAGTGGCATTGTAATTTAGATTTCTGTGAAAATTTGCCTTTTTGTTTGAATTTATTTTTCTGCGTTGGTTCGGTTTTTTGCCTGTTTATCTTCCTTGCTTTTCTCGGTTTTCTTGCTTTTCTGGGTTTTGCTTACCTTTATTTTCCTTCCTTTTTTTTTGCTTGAATCGATGAGTTCTTCTGTGACACTTAGTGACCTAGCTTCTTCTATTAGCGGGGGATCTAGGGAATTAGTGAACTATAGGAACCGCCCTAGGGTTGGTAGAAGCACCCGGGGTTTTAACTTCAAAAGCACCGGTAATAAACTGACTCGTCGTCTCCTAGACCCAACAGACCCTGATGACTACCGGGTAATCATTACTCCCAACTTGCCGAGTCCGCCTCCTTCTTCAGGAAATGAGTACCACTTAACCTCCTCTTCAGAGTTTGGTTCTCCTAACTCAGCATCCCCTGCCTGTGCTGAGAAGGTGGGCACTTTAGTCCCGCCTCTTATATCTGTTGAGCCGCCTGCTGGAGGTCCCATTTAGGTGGATTTTTCTCCATCTGAAATCCCTCAACTCGATCCCAGCAGTTCTAGGGCTAAGAGAATGACTCCTCGTATAAAGGACATGGTTTCTGAGACTCACGAAGGCCGTATAGGCCTTTATAGAGAGATCTACCCTTGGTTGCGTGATTACCAGGTCATACTGCCTTCTAAGAATCAGCGTGTCCATAGCCCTCCACCAGGTTATTTTTCTATATACATGGACCAGATTCGATCCGGCTTTTCTTACCCTCTCCTATCTGGCATCTGCGACATCCTTCTTAATTGGGGCTTTTGCCTAGCCCAGATTCATCCTAACTCTTAGGGGGATATCTGTGTTACCTACTAGTTGTGTGAGAACCTAGGGTTCGATTTAAATGCCGCCTTCTTTCGGAAGCTGGCTACTCCCTAACTGAACTCTGGGGAAGACCACTACCAATTATCCAAGAAGGGAGATTTCTATGCCCTCAAGGGACGAATTGCTTCCCTGAAGCATTTCAAACACTTCTTCTTTTACATAGAGGTCCGAGAGGGTTTGGATGGATTTCCTGTCAGCTAGTCTTTTAGGGGGGCAGGGAAGCCTCGCTAGCGTCTAGATCCGGGTGAAAAAATTTTCCTCAAGGAGTTCAGGACTTTAGCTCTTGACAAGTGGACCTGGTAGGTTACTGTAGATGCTTATCTTGAGAAGATTAGGCTCGTAGAATAGGAAGAGTCAAGAGCCGGCTTTATCTATTACCCGGGTCCAGTCCCTGGACGAGGTATCTTTTTATCTTTGCTTAGTTTTTTATTTGTTTTCTCAGGCATGAATGCGGCTGATACTCTTGATCATGTTTTAGCTGCCCAGAGGAAAAATCTGCTGAAGGAGCCGTGCCCAAACCCTGCAAAGATTCCATCCGGTGCAAGGGAGCCGGCTAAAGGGCCAAGTGCTTCAAAGACACAAAAGAGGATGAGGACTGCTCCTGCCGGTTCTGAGCTGGCTTTACATCCCATAAGTTTTGGCTTTCTCTTCCCTAATGTATTATTATTATTACTTTTTACTGACCTCACTTCCTATCTTGTCATTTTTATTTGGTCAGAGCTTTGGAGTGGCTCCCATCTCCCCTAGGCCGTCTTCCCTTCCTTAACCTTGGTTGCAAGGAAAAGGGGGGTAAGAGGTCCGAATAAAGGATCCAACAGTCCAGGCTGAACTCAGGTCCGAGTTTGTGCTACCGGCTGATAAAGAGGAGTACGGCAAACTTGGTGACAATGAGGCGGCTTTCATGTGCCTTATGGAACTGTCCTCTGTAAAGATCTTAACGAAGCTGCTGAACTCCTTTTTTTTTCATTCGGCTTGTTGTTTTGCAGGGGTTCTCTAGAGCAGTTGAACTGGTTGGTCGTCTGTCTAAGACCAGCCAACTAGAAAAGAAGCTTAAGGGGACTCTGCAGGCGCTGAAGGTAGAGAAGAGCAGAGCCTAGATGCAGGGAGAGGAAATTAATAATTTGAAAAAGCAGCTAGAAGTAGAGAAAGCTGCACAGGAGCAGATAGACGTCCTCAAGAAGCAGCTAGAGGATGAGAAGGCGGCGCATAAACAAAGTGTTGAGAAATGTGATGCCATGCTCCTTGACTCAATTGGCAAGCTGGTTCTTCTAGGACAAATGTATGGCGAACACGTCCTCGCTGCCTGCCAAGCAATTCATCCTGACCTGGTCCTGGACTTGGACTCGGTCAGTTTTCCTCAGTATGACGAGCTTCCAGCTGATAGTCCTGCTTTGGATGAGGAAAATGCCGTGTCGCCAGCGGGTGCTGAGGAGCTGGTAGATATAGGAAGTAGTGTTCCTGGAGCGGATGCTCTCTCTCATTAAAATTTGTAATTTTCAAGGCCTTAGTTGGCTTTTGTTTATACTTTACTTGTTATTTTAATGAAGAATCTTGTTCTTTGTTTACTCGGCTTTTGCATACTCAGCTTTTGTTTATTCAGCTTTTATTTTATTCACCAAAATTCTTCATGCTTGGCTTTTACGCTTGTAGTTTTATGCTAAGTCTGCACATCTATTCTTTCACTATTCATTTGAACCCAATTAGGGTTTTTAGGATAAATGTCTTCATTTGGTTACGACCGACTCCTGTTTGGAGGTTTTAATGATTGAAAGATATTTTATTTATCTTTTCGGAATACATATTAGAGGGCGTCCCCTGCTAAGTTTTACAATTGAAGGTGCTGTCTCGTTAAAAACCCGACTATGGAAAACCCCAGTGGGAAAAATCCATTAGTGGGAAAAAAGAGTGCATCCTTTTTTCTTTTTAGCTATTCTCAGGTGGGAAGTATTTCCTTGAATTAGCAATATTCCATGTGCGTGGGATTTCTTTCCCATCTACATTGCGAAGCTTGTACGTCGTTGGACCGACTGCTGCTATCACTCGGTATGGCCCTTCCCACTTTGCACCAAGCTTTCCTTTCCCTTCTCTTGCCTGTGACACCGTAGAGTCCTTGAGGACCAAGTCACCTTCCTTGAGTATAATCCTTCTTATCTTCCTGTCATGGTATCGGGCCACCTTGTTTTTGTAAGTTGGCACCAGGATGTAAGCTCGTTCCCTTCTTTCTTCCAAGGAGGGTACTTCATGTTGATATGATTTTGAGCTTCTGTGTAATAAAGCACTCGGTCACTGGGGGCTCCTATTTTGACAGGGATTACTACTTCTACTCCATATACCATAGCAAAGGGGGTTTCCCAAGTCGATCTTCTTGGTGTGGTTCTATAAGCCCACAAGACATTATTCAACTCATCAGCCCATGCTCCCTTGTGGCTCTCTAGCCTTTTCTTGATTCTATCTCTTATGATTCTGTTTGTGACCTCCGTCTGCCCATTGCTTTGGAGATGTGCCACTGAGGAGGAGTTGTGCGTGATTTTGAGTCCTCTACAGAATTCCTCAAATTGTTCGAGGTGAATCGGGTGCCATTGTCGAATATGATTTTATGGGGTATCCCGAATCTGGTGATGATGTGGTCCCACATGAAGGAGATGACTTTCTCTGGTATGATTGTTGTGGTCGCCTCTGCTTCAACCCATTTGCTGAAGTGGTCTACTACAACTATGATCCACTTCCTCTGTCTACTAGCTTCAGGCGTAGGCCCCACGATGTCAATACCCCATGTGGAAAAGGGCCAGCCAGTTAATATTGGTTTCTGCCCTGCTGCAGGCAAGTGGGATCTTTTGGAATGGATTTGGCATTGGTGGCATCTCCTTACATAGGCGGTTGTATCTGCCTCCATTGTTTCCCAATAGTAACCTTATAGTACCACCCTTTTGACGAGCGCCGGTGCCGCCTGGTGGGACCCGCAGATTCCCTCGTGCAATTCTCAGAGGACATAACTTCCCTCTGCAACAGTGTTGCACTCAGCCATGCATTAGTAAAAGACTTTTTGTAGAGTTCTTTGTCGATTATTGCATAGCGCTGTGACTTCCTGGAGATCTTTGTTGCCTCTCCATTGTCCTCAGGCAAATGTCCTTCGACCAGGTACTTTATTATGGGCTCCATCCAACCCAGCTCCGCCTTTTCTACTGTCATCACCTCTTTTGTTCCGATGCTGGATTTAGTTTGAACTTCATATGGGCAATTTAGGAATTGCTAATCTTCACCGCTCGTGCTGTCTTAGCCAACTTATCTGCTTCAACATTTTCATTCCTGGAGATGTTTTCCACCTCCATGTGGTGCCTCTGCCTTCGACAACTTCGAGAAAACATTGCACTTTGTCTAGGTATCTGGACATGCAAGGATCTTTAGTTTCAAAGTTTTTATTAATTTGGTTAGAAACTAACCTTGAGTCACTCTGCAATTTCACCCGGTCCAAAGCGATTTCCCGTATGAGCTCCAATCCCTTAATCACTACCTCATACTCTGCGGTGTTATTGGTGGTAGGGAAGGCTAGCTTCGCGGCATATGACATCCTTATTTTCTCAGGCCCTTCGATGTGTACACCAATTCCTGCTCCTTCTAGAGATGAAGCTCCATCCACATATACCCTCAATTCTTCTGCCTTCAGCACCTGGTTTGGTTCTAATTTCGCGAACTCCACCACAAAATCTGCCAAGACTTGAGCTTTTAATGTCGATCTGGGCTCAAAACGAACATCAAATTCACTGAGTCTGATAGCCCACTCAGCCAATCTGCCCGAAGTATTTGGTCTCTGCAGCACCATTTTCAGAGGGAAATTTATTCTCACAATTATCGTGTGGGCCTAGAAGTAGGGTCGCAACCTGTCGGACACTGAAATTATCATCAAGACCAATTTCTCGATCCTCGGGTATCTGAGTTCTGCCCCTCTCAATACCTTACTGGTATAATACACTGGGTATTGCTGCCCTTCCTCCTCTCTAACCATCACTGAGCCTATTGCATCATCGGTTACCACCAGATACAAGTATAGAGTCTCACCAGGTATTGGCCGACTCAGCAATGGTGGGGTTCCCAAGAAGTTCTTGATTCTGCCAAATGCCTCCTGGCACTCATCATCCCAGTTGAACTTTTGGCCTGTCTTGATAGCCTTATAGAAGGGTAAACATTTCTTGGCTGAAAATGAGATGAACCTTTCTAGTGCATTGATACGGCCATTAAGGCATTGGACTTCGTTCACTGTTTTGGGTGGCACCATGTCTAGAATTGCTTTAATCTTCTTTGGATTTGCTTCTACTCCCCTTTGTGAAATGATGAAGCCCAGGAACTTCCCCTTCGCACTCCAAACACTCACTTCTCCGGATTCAATTTGAAGCGGTATTTTTACAGTATTTTGAAGGCCTCCCGAATGTCTTTGGCTTGGTTTTCTTCACCCTTGCTTTTAATGATCATGTCATCCACATATACTTTGACTGTTTTTCTAATCTGCTCTTTAAACATGTCGTTGACCAGGAGTTGATATGTCGCTCCTGTGTTCTTTAAACCAAAGGGCATCACCCGATAGCAGTACGTGCCTTCGTGTGTTATGAATGCGGTTTTTTCTTTATCCACTGGGTCCATGGGAATCTGATGGTATCTCGACTTTACGTCTAAGAAAGAGTAGATTGCGTATCCGGCAGTTGAGTCTACCAGCTAGCCAATGCTGGGAAGAGGATAGCTATCCTTTGGGCAAGCTCTGTTCAAGTCAATGAAGTCCACACACATCCTCTATGTCCCTCCTGGTTTCTTTACCAAGACCACGTTTGCCAGCCATTCGGGATATAACACCTTTCGGATGTGTCTGGCTTCTAGTAATTTATTTATTTCTTTCTCAATTGCCTTCTGCCTCTCTGGTGCATGTTTTCTTCTCTTTTATACTATCGGCTTGGTGGTAGGATCTATATTCAGGCTGTGCTTTATTATTTCAGGGAAGACTCTGATAATATCATTGGTGCACCAGGCGAAGGTCTCCTGCTCTTCCTTGAGTACTGCTGTGATTCCCTGCTTTAGCTCGGGTTTCAATTCCTTGGCCACTTGGACTGATCTCCCTGGTCCGACCACAAGGGCTTCAAGCTCATCTACCGGTTCAGCTATGTCTTGCTTTTCTGATTCCCAGCTAACCTCTCTTAGTTTTAAGGAGGATAGATATGTTTTCTGGGGCCACTTGCTGACTCCCCCTGGCAGTGGTCGTGGTCGGTATTTAGAGGGCTAAATACTGGACGAAGAGGATTGCTTCTGATTCTACTAGGAAGCATCTTCCCAATATGATGTTGTAGGCGAGTGGGGTTTCAATTATTACAAATGCTTCTTTAGACCTCCATATGTGCTTTTCATCACCCACCTCTAAATTCAGCATCACCTTCCCGACAACCGTGACCGAATGGCCACTCAGCCCTACTAGGGGCGAACACACCAGCTGGATCCTGCTCTGATGGATTTCTAACTGGTAGGCAGCCTCCCTCGTGATGATGTTTACCGAGCTACCTGTATCCACGAGGATCCTTTTCACCGTATATCCTTCCACCAATGCCTCAATGACCAAGGCGTCTGCATGATGTGCTTGCACATTGCTATGAATTGAGAATAAGTGATTCAAGCTATTGGATTTCCCTGTGTTCGCTGCCTGATGTGTTGAGGACCTAGCTCTTTTACTGGATGGTTCAAATTCGGGTCCCTCAGCAATAACCATGATGACCCCTTTGGACTTCTTAACTGGCCTTTCATCTTCGTCTCTTTTGTCCTTCTGCTATTTGTCTCTTTTCGTGTTCCTTGTTATGCCATCAACAAATCTACTAAAGTTACCTGCCTTGATCAGCAGGTCCACCCTGCAGCCAGGACTCGATAGTTGTCTGTGTGATGACCCTTGGCTCTGTGAAACTTGTAATACATTTCCTTTTCACTCCCCATCATCTGGCCAGGCTTGGTATGGGGATATCGAATGCTCTTTGCATCCGAGCTTCTCTGAATTGCTACTAGTACCTTACTAAATGGGGCATTCGATGGTGCAAACCATGACCTGTCTCCGGGGTGATCTCTATGATCTCGCCGTTTGTGCCTCTCCTCAGGCCTAGTGGCCTTGTCTCTATCACCATACCTCCTGCTTTTCACAGGCATGTCAATCTTATCGATTTCTACCATGCTTTTCACAAAGGCTATCATCTGAGTCAATTCTCTGGGTTTCCTTATTATGATTTCTCCTCAAAGCCTCTTATTGGTAGTATTCTTAATCATAGCCTCCTTGGCTGTGCTGAAATCCAAGTTCCTAACCTCCAGACATGCGAGGTTAAAACGGTCAATGAACGACCTCAAAGATTCACCAAGCTTTTGGACCACTTTATGAAGGGTGCGACTGGCTGCTCCAGTTGGTATAGAGCCCATAAAGTTCTTGTTGGAGATTGTGCCCTAAGGCCAATATTGGATTATGTAATTTGACTTCTAAGATTAATCTAGTGTAGATTAATATTATCATTTATGTTTGTATGTTAGCATTTATGATAAGTATCCATGAATAAATCGTGTTATTCTAAATATCCCTAGTCGATTGTTATTATGGGAATAATAACAAACTAAGACTAGTGTGAGTGATAATGGATATTCATAAGATGAATATAGTGTATACAGATACAGATTATACTCACGGGTAATATGTTAGAGAACATGTTACTGGAGACCCACTATGAGATCAAGTTCATGGTCATGTGTCACAACTGATCTTGATTATAGTAGTGTCATTAGCTGATTCCTTTGACCTGAGGTCACCATTGATTCCGGGATGAACTCATGTTGTGCTTTGACGCAGTCAAACGCTGCTTGTAACAGAGTAGTTATAAAGGCTGTGATTGGGTACAATATGACTCATGCTTTGGGATGTGAGTGACAGATATGGGATTTTGTCCCTCTCTATCAAGAGAGCGATATCACTGGGCCCCTCGATAAGTAAGACTGTTAAATGCATGGCCGTGCTCAAATAATTGATAGAGTATCAATTGATTTGTCTAAACAGTTTACTTTGAGATCGAGAAAGCATATGATTAATTATATAAGATTGACAAGTGTACCATGTCTTATGATTAATCATGATATCAAAGAGACAAAAGGGAATATGACATTCTATAAATAGGTATTGGATCATTCCAATCATGTTAATTGGGTAGTCGTAATGGCTTGCTAGAGTCCGCTTGTGACCTATAAGGACATTATGGTAATTTCCTTATTGCCAATTAATATGAACCTATGGGGTCACACACAAAGAGCAAAATGAAGTTCATCTTTTCGGGTATAAATTATTATTGGATAATAATTTATGAATGAGAAAGAGAATAAATATATATATAATGATATATATATTTATATATATATATGTATATATAAATATTAATATGATTAATATTGCATAAAGTATGCTACATATTATAATTTAATTATATAGAGATATAATTAATTATAATATCAATATACATATGTGTATGATGGAGAATGGAATTGATTTAATATTAATTGAGAATTAATATTAAGTTGTGTGGGTTAATTTATAATTATAACTAATAAGGGTATTAAGTTATAATTATAATTAAGTTTAATGGATATAAAAGGAAGTTTTATAACCTAAAATCTCTAACCCTAGCCTACACATAAGATGCAGTTTTTCTGCAGCCTCCATGGAGCCAGCCGACTTCACCCTTCTCCTTCACCCAAGGTTTTCGAAACTTTGGCTTTTCATTCGAAGAAATCGTTCTTCAATCCCGGCGCTAGCACGCGGTGAATGAATTGCTCCGTGTGGATCAACCGTAGAGGGAAGCTACTTTGGTTCCTAATTGATTCAAAACCTACAAAGAATTAAGGTAATTCTTTAACCCTCCTTCCAATTCAATGCAATGTACATGGGTCCTTGGTGGGGATTAATCCTTTTATTTCCGCTGCGTATTGTTTTTGTGCGATTAAATCCCCAACAGTTCTTACAAAATTCCTGCCTGATTCGGTCCCAGCTGTCTATTGTTCCTGGGTCCAGAGATTCAAACCAGTAAGCCACTGCTCCTATCAAAGTTGTAAGGAAAAGGCGGCAAATCAGCCCCTCACTAGCTCCTGCAATGTCCATCCGATTTTTGAAGTTGCTAGCATGGACTCGGGGATCTGTGTCACCCCTGTAACTGTCGAAGGTTGGTTGCTTGAATTTGTGGTTTATCGGCTGATTGAGTATTCTGGCTGAAAAGGGAGATTCTCCATTCTCCATTAATGGTTCCTGGTATGGTATGGCGAACGTGCTTAGTGCTTTCTTAAACATCGCCATAAATTTTAGATCATCTGTAAGCTCAGCCCCAGTTTGGGATGGTATTGGAGAATGAGGATTGTTGCATAGAACCGGTGTATTATATGGGACTGGCGTGTTGTTGGAAAGCCATATAGAGTGAGGAAGCTATGTGTTTGAGGCAGTGTTTGTATTTGGTTTGGGTATGGCTGAGCAATGTGAGGGGGAGGCAGATAAGGTTGGGGCAATCCATATCAGGAACTCGGGGCGAGGATCTGGGAACCATTGCTAACCTGGGTTGCTGTGTTGGGTTTCACTTGTCCTGCAAGAGGTTGGTCCCTTATTGGCGTGGGCATCCAACCAAAGATGGACTGATCTCCTTCTAGCTGAGATCCTCCAACCTCCCTTCCGCCGGTCACTCCAACACCCGCAGGGTGTACCATATTTGGCCCCAATCCTTCCGATCTCACCACAGAAGACCCAATTTCAGAGACAAGAAATAAGGCTCGAATAGTGGTTAGGTGATAAACAGGCTCCGGTAAAGTATTCACCCCAGAGAAAGGAGTACTGCTACTCATCAAGGTACCTATCATGCCCTGCTCTTGCATCTGTAGGACAGCTCACCGGAAATCATTCTGATCTGCTAGACTCATCCCATAATTCCTGGCAATCGTATCCAAAATGGCACAAGCAGAACTACTATTGCTGGCTAAAGTTGTGGTGAAGGTGTTGGATGGACTTGGGGTGGCAGTTGCCAGAGGTAAGGGCATTACAATCTCTGGGAATGGTGGTATTCCTCCTCCCTGGGGAGAAAAAGCTGTCGAAATAGCTTCTGAAGTTGTTGATCCTGATGACATTGTTGTCCAACAAGTCCATGCTCACCGCACCAATTTGATAGCTCTGGGAAAAGACTATCTTCACGCGGTCAGAGATAGCCAAAAGACCGCCTAATTCAGGAAAAAGGCCGAGTACCTGTATCAAAGAAAGTGTAAGGACTGGGTGACCTCTGGGTCCACTTCGATGCCTAAGTCAAAGATTTTTCAAAGAATGAGAGTAAGAATAAGAATGAAATTTGGGGATTCAGCCCACTACCCTTTTTATACTTGATCGGTCCACGTGGCTTTGTCAGGTCGCTATGTACACTCATTTCTTATTGGTTGGGCATAGGCTGCTCTTGGTCCCCTTTTGGCATGTCCATGCTGCAGACTCATCCTGTGCTTGCCCCCGCGGCACCTATTGCTGGTACAGGATCCAGTCTTTACACGTGTACAATAAAAACTAGCTTACTTGTCCTTTAGAAAACCTAATTAGGGCACAAGTGATCTGAGAAGGGGCACAAGTCGTCTGAGCAGGTGCACAACAGGCTCATTTCCCTGATCCAGTCGGTCATTATTAAAGGTGTTGCCTCGCAACTGTCCTTGGTGACCAAATGGAAGGTTGAAGAGGCATCATGAGGTAATTGCTTGTTGTGTAAAATCATGGACGAGCGACACGGTTATTAGCTGTGTGAAACACGCGGTATGTTTTAGGACTCCGTGCCATCATACAGTATCGTAGATCAACTTGCAAGTAACACAAGACCTGCTATCACTGTCTCTTCAATCATCAATTATCATCTACACTTCTTTCAGATTGATTTTTTCTTTTGATTTAATCAGATAAATTAAGAAAAGATTAAAGAACTCAGACTGCAATTTATTCATTTTACCTTATATTTAACGTGTCCCCGTTCCTAAACCTCAAAATATAATTAAACCTAAAATTAAAATCGATTACCTGCAATGAACAAAAATGAGATCTCAAGGTCATATCTAACAAGACATCTTCGACCTTACCTATTAAGAACAATATGAATATAATAGAAGGAAAATCCAGTGAACAAAAATGAAAAACAAAGCAAAATATGGTTAACCAACACAAATCAAAGAGAATTCCTGGAAAAAATTCTTCAGGTCTAGTAAAAGAATTGAAGGTAGTGGTGACAATGTAAAGTGGCGGCAACAGCAAGGTCAAGGGCAGCTAAGGATTTCTAGAAAAATCTGTTTGCTCCAGTGAAACAATTGAAGGCGGCGGCGGCAGAGACGACGTCAGGTGACGACGAAGAGAGAGAGAGAGAGAGTATACGTAAGTGACGTTGATTTAAGCCAGGAAAATTATGCAGAAAAGGAAAAATAAAGAAAAAGAAAAATATATTATTTCTATTTTTAGAAATAATAAAAAAATTATACAAGGTTAAAATGGTATTTCTAGTAATCTAGTCCTAAAATTTTAGTTTGAAAATGAATAAAATGACGACCTAAGCATGATTTATTTGTGATAGCAGTTAATGTGTACTATAGTGGGAGGTCATCTCCAAGTTGGTGTATGATAGTATGTAAAAGTAAAGTTCATGTAAAGTGTGAAAGAACCAAATACATAGATACCCCTGAACTTATCCAAAAATGCCTATTGTCCCCCTGAACTTTTAAAATGTCTTAGTGCCCCCTGAACTTTGAAAAAGTGACCCAGTTTGCCCCCTTGCTGCCACGTATCACTCAATTATTGGTTGTCTCATGTTTAACTTTTCAAAGCAAACTCTGGTTTTTATAGGATTTAGAGGGCAAAATCGGCCAATTTTAAAAAATTCAAGGGGCATTAGAACACTTTTAAGAAGTTTAGGGGGGTAGTAGGCATTTCTGGTTAAGGTCAGGGGGGTATCTATGTGTTTGGCTGTGTGAAAATAAGTAAAATTGATCTACCATTGGTAAAATTAAGCCTGAATAGCAAACAATAGGTTGAAGAATAATTCTCGAGTGTAAGAGAATTGGGTTAAAAGAAAAATGAGTGAGTCTTTCAATATTTCAATTCGGGTAAGGTTAACATGATTTTCTTTTCTTTCTTTCTTCTTTTTTTTTCTAGTGTATTTTTATTTTTATTTTTTTTAATTTCTGTATTGCCAAGTGGGTGGTATATTAATAACAGGTGGTATAGTTTAATTGGATATTTATGATGTGGCATGTCAAACATAGCGTTGACATGTTTACGTCATCATTCTGACAATTTACTTCATGGAATCCGATTAAAATGATTTTATTGTAATTTAAATGAAAGCTAAGTAACTTTATTGAGACAAAATAAAATTTATTGACCATGGATGCGCAAACACCAAACTTTAATGACCGTCGTGCAATTTACATCTTATCCAGCTATAGCTTGATGGTAAATATATCTCTCCTAAAATTTGGAGGTCCAGGATTCGTCTCTGAATGAACTAAATAGGCTAAATATATATGGACCCTCATAAACTTGGCTAAGAGCATCTATTGTCCCATTAAACTTACAAAACACCCAGTTGCCCCTTAAACTTGGTAAAACCGATCCACTTTACCCTCTTAAACCGACTAAACTAGACAAAGTTGGGAGTTTATAATACACTCACTTCCACTTATCAAGTTTGAAAAGTCAAACCTGACATGTGTGTGAGCACGGGTTTTCCCTACCTCTGTGATGAGAACCCTTTGTTACCTCTGTTAAGTAGCCAGACTTGGAGAAGAGCAGAAGGTCACTTAGAATACCGCAAATGCTCCGAAAACCAAACTGCCCGTGATCCGAAAACCTCAAGAAAGGTCCCTCGAGCGAGTGTAGGGTTCAGAGGCGAGTGTAGGAATTAGGATTGTCTGCCATGACTCTGCCCAGAACCGCACAACTGTAGTTTCAGAACTACAGCCGCACAGCTCTAGGTCAGAGCTGCCAGGCCCTAGTTGCTAGAGCCGCACAGCTCTAGCACTTAGAGCCACGTGGCTCTGGTAGGTTTGAAACGAGGGCAATTTGATTTTTTTGGCCGAAACTTCAGGGGGCGCATTTAATGAATCAAATGATGAAAATTAAAAAGTATATATAAAATCTCAAAATCAAAATCAGGAGAGATTAGAAGGAAAAGAGTTTTCGGCCGAAAGAAGAGTTGTAGAGAAACAGAGAAAGTGAGGAAGAAGAAGAGAGAAAGAGTGATAGAGGGAAATTGTGAAATCAAAGCTTAAACACATACCCAAATCATCCTATAACAAGTCTAGACCATTGCTCTTTCGTCCGGATACGTTTTCGGATTCGTTTCGGATTGATTCGGGATTCGTTTTCGGGATTTCAGAACGTTTGAGGATTCGAAGCACATTTTCGCTTTTTAATCCGTTTCTGATTATCCAGTACACTGGAACAACATCAAGGTAAACTCTGAGAGGCCTTAAACTTGTGTTCATTGCGTTTTCTGTGCATTTTTCCTCTATTTTGTCAATTTTCGGAAAACTGGCTACCCGAACAGAGTCGTATGGCTGTGTTTTCTAAGAACACAGCCGCACGGCTATGTTCCCTTGGAACAAAGCCACGCTGCTCTAACCTTAGAGCCGCACGGCTAGGGGTGAGCACTATCCGGTTTAACCGAATACCAATACCGAACCAAACCGAAAAAAAAATTCGGTTCGGTTACCGAATTTTTTTTTTGTTTGGTTTGGTAACAATTATATATATATTTGGTTATTCGGTTTGGTTCGGTTTTTCCGTAAAAAAATTCGGTTTAACAGAAATCGAACCGAATTATTATATATATATATATATATATTAGGTTTTTAATATTCTAATTTACTTAATTGAATTTTATATTTCATTAAAAAATATAAAATGACTAAATAACAATTAATTACAAAAATAATATATAATGGTTCAATTAATTACCCTAAAAATCATTTCAAATATTTTATTTATTTATTTTTTTGTAAAAATACCAAATTTCAGTAATAACCGAACCGAACCAAAAAATTTCAGTTCGGTTTTCATCCTGGTTTGGTTTGGTTCGGTTTTAATTATTACTGATAATTCGGTTCGGTTAACCGAAAATTTGGTTCGATTCGGTAACCGAACCGACCGATGCTCACCCCTACGCACGGCTATATTCCTTTCGGGCAAAAACCCGAAAATGCCCGATCGGCCGAAAATAGCCCGTTTTCCATTTTTATGAGCACTGTTGTGATGTTTTTCCGCCCAAATACACTCATAAGTTATTAAACTTTGGTTTTCGGATTTCTGTACATACGGGTGTTAGGTTTTCGGTTTTTCCTGGATTTTTTTTTTTTGGATTTCGGGGTTGTTCGATCCGAACCGGATCCGTAGTCCAGCATTAGCGGACCCCCGAACCCTATAAAAAATCTTCGAAAAACATCGAAAACAATCAAAATAGCGATTTTCGAAAAAAATAGAAAACCATTTTTTGGGTTTTAGAAATTACAGCCGTACGGCTCTAAATTATGGTCGTACGGCTGTAATTAGAGCTGTGCGACCATAATTACAGCCGTACGGCTGTAGTCTCCAAAAGGAAACAGAATCGCGGAACGACCCGTACGGACGTCATCGCGCGATCCTGTTTTCGGATTCAAGCCATTTTTTGTGTGTTTATTGCTTTCAGACCCTAGATGGTTGTTGAAATTAGGAAAACCCCGCACGAACGGAACCCCGAGTTCCAGGATAACAGACCCGCTGAAACACATAAATTTGCATGAAATTGAGCCAAATGATTTTCTAAAAATTATTTTCTAGCATAAAAATTTACAGGGCATTTCAAAACCGTTTTCCAGATCTAGTCGGGCCAACTGGCCGAGTCAACCCTGCTATCCCCTAAATGCATGCCCCCATTCCTAAAAATCTCAATTCTGTCCTGCTGTGAGTCTTACTTGTGCTTGTAATATAAATTATGCTAACCGTCCGTTTTACAGTATTTGTTTTGCTTTTTATTATTTTTGGTGTAATTAATATATTAATTCGTATATTTTAGGCGTTTGTAAATTTTTAGATATCCGTGTATTCTAGGCCCTTGTAATGTGAGGATGGGAGTTTTTATTTTTATTCAATTTGGTTGTATAAGTGGCCTCTATTATTCTTTTGTATAATTTAGATGCATGGTTTATTTTTCTGCAATTTTTTTCCATCATCTGCTTGAGCATCCGCTGATAAATAAACAAAATTGGGTAGAGAAAGATAATAAATTGAATAAATATGGTAATATAAATTATAAAATGAATACAAGCTTGAGGTTGAATACGTAAGTTGCCCGAACCCTAAATCTCTGGATTAGGTATGGCAGTCTACACTCGGTAGGGAGCTGTACCGAAATTTCTCGGATGAGCTAATCTGGGTGGCGACTCTGTCACTGATCTTGAAATTTAGGTTTCGAGGTCTTTAAGTAATAAAAATGGAAAAATGTTTTCTACAAAAGGGATTTCCAAATAAATTAATGGTTTTCCTAACGCAATACACAAAACCGTTTTCCATCAAATCCAAAGCCGCATAAAAACCCCCGGTTCGCTTCGCCGCGTCCTGCCTTTCAGGTCATCCACTCACAATGGTGACTCCACTGGGGATAAAAGTTTCTTAAAACGTTTTCGTAAAAACTTAAAGAACTTAGGCAACTACTGAAATATAACCTCGCTTGTAGTTATTTACTAATTTATAAATACCGTATTTATTCATACCTTGCATATCATGACATTTTCTTCTTCTCAACCCCTCAAATACACTGATCAGCCCGGTTTACTCAAGAAGGTAACCTACCTCTTCCGCAAGGATTGGAGACACCCGATGTGGTAAACCACTCATAGCACCATATGACATTACATCGTGTTCGAAGGTGAGGAGTGTATATTCGCTATGGGGACCTGTACGACCCTTGGTTTGACTTTGGCCCACATGTAATGGCTTAGCAACTTCCCCTAGGATTACCAAAACATAAATTTGAAATTGGACAATTGAGTGTACTCCTTTGGTATCCCCCGTTGATGCCACACAGACCTAACACCTAGGAAGAATGCAAGACCAATCGAAAGGAGGAATAAGGTTGGAAGGGAGAGCATATTTTTGCGTGTGCTAACATTTGTTTCGTGATGATTTTCTTTTTACATTTTTCACATAACATCAAACATGCATAATCATCCATATGCCATTTTGACCACGTTTTCGTGCAGCCATTTTTAACACATATACATATGTATGGAATTTGTGCTAACCACATCTTCGTGCAGCCATGACATTTTATTTGTGTGCCATATATACATCTTGTGTGCCATAAAGCATACACGACATCATCCCGCGTGTCATACATCCTAACCATATTTTTCTACAGCCACTTGCATTTTGTGTGACTTACACATTCATGCCATTTCATTCCATTCCACCTAATAAGGGACGTTCTGAGAATGCCTATCACGATAATTTCATTTCATACCATATCAGGTACCTCGAAACTACCCGTAGTCCGCCTATGCACCGGTTGGCATTTGGCCACTCTACTATACTATATCATTCACTAGAAGATCACAACGATCTTAGGTTTGTGTTGTGTGCCAAGTCACACGACAACATAAAATAACATCATCTCCATTTCATGTCCATTCATCGTTGGCATCACGGTGATGCCGAAACCTTGCCTGTGTGTCGCAATCCACATCGGATTTATTTCATGACATTAATGACTCATTTGAGGTACTCCGTGAGTGCCGAATTATTACACACATAGGTACTTTGTCCGTGCCCCCACTTACACGTGACTTGTTTACAACATCATTTCATATTAGATGCCCCAAAAGCATCAGAACTCTATCCGCAGAACAGCTTCCACGTGACCACTTTATACCATTTCATTTTGACCCACAAAGTGTTGAACCTCTGTCCATGTGCCAGTACACGTGCGACCATTTCATAACGTCCATTAGGTGCCCCAAAGGCGTCGAACCTTTATACGTGTGATGGTCCGCACGCGACGATTCTTTTATTGTCTTTTGCATAGTTTTAGGCATTCTTGGAACTTCCAAAATAGAAACAAAGGAAGCCACATTCATTATCATTTTCATTCATGAAATATTATTTGATCACGATCATCCCACAATCATACCATACATGCCACTTAGTACGTTGTGTCTAGGGTCATGACATTCATCCACGATGCTAACTCTGTGTTGAATGTGTAGTTTGGAGTCAAAATTTGAAGTGACTGGTAAGAGTTAGATCAGGGTCTAGTCAGTCAGTTCAGATTCAGATTCAGAGTAAGAGTTTGGGGGACAGTTGCCTTCCTTGCCAATTGACAGTCAGTTTGTGTTGGAAGAAGCAGACAGAACAGAGATGGCCCGAGATGGATCCAGCGGGGGAATGCCTTTCAATATGAATGCATTTATGACTGCATTTCTGAATTCAGATCAGTTCAAAGCTACTATCAGAGAGCAAGTGCAAACTGCAGTGACTGCCGCTGTGGGCCAGACTAGTCAACAGGCCCAAACCCTAGTTGAAAACGAAGGAAATGTGGTTCAAGGAGCCCCTAACTCGGGAAGGAATATCCCTGGTAGTAGTAGGGTGGCCATCCCACAGTGGGAGGTTGATCGTCAGTTCGAGGAAGACGAGGCTTTTGTAAGGGCAAGAAAGGCCTCTGTTGTGACTGCTGCAGAAAGGATTCTCAAGGAAAAATTCTCTGATCTTGAGGCATTGTTGCCGAAGCTGAAAGAAATAAGCATTACCAGACTGCTGTAATGGACCGGGTGAGAGAGGCGGATGTAGCAACAATGGTCTAGGGCGGACAGTCAAGGGCTCCTCCAAGACTCACAAACCCGTGGGTCGACCCCTTAGGCAACATTTTTGCCAAATGCAGGAAGGCTGGTTTGTTACAGAGTTTGAAACCATATGTTCCTCCTTCTGAATCAGATAAAGATAATTATTACGCCTACCATGTGATAGTAGGCCACGGCACTAATAAATGTACAGGTCTGATAAGGGTTATTGAATGACTGGTTACTGAAGGGAAGATTGTGGAGCCCGCTTGCCTAACTTCGGGGGTCAGGTCAGCATGGTTCAATCTGGGATACCAGTTGATAGTGTGTTTGCCCAGATAATTAAAGCCAATCCGAGTGTCCAAGCAGTTGTAGTTGAAGAAGAGGAAGAAGAGCCGAAAGAAGCCAAAGGATAGACATCTGTGGTACAGAACAAACAGGGTCCGATCGATTTAGATAACATTGATTTAGGTGATGGTGACGATGACTTTGGGATAGAAGAACCAAAGCTGATATACCCAGTGGAGACAAGGCAGGGAACAGTGGTTTCAAAAGACAGCCCTGTCATGCATATCACCCGAAGTGGCAGAGTTTACCAACCTACAAATGTGGCTCTTCAAGCGCCACCTAGGAGGAATAACCTAGTTACAGAAGCAGACAATGCTGTTCAGGGGTCAAAGAGTAAGGAAGAGGATGCTATGGTTGTTGAGCAATTAAAGAGAACACCTGCCCTGGCAAGCATATGGCACCTTCTTATGGAGTCCAAAAGACACTGTGAGACGGTAGTGAAGCAGTTGATGGAAATGGAGGAAAACCCTATGATGTCCCCGACGAAGTATGTGTTGTGATAAAGGGGGTTGACTTGAAAGCCAACCGGGCCCCAGAAATCAGTTTTGGGGCATCTGACTTGCCACCAGAAGGAGTGAATCATAATCGGGCTCTGTATCTGAAAGTAGAGATCATGGATAGAGTAATGCCCTGTGTAATGGTCGACGATGGTTCGGCCCTGAACATCTGCCCCTCCAAAGTCTTGCCATACCTGGGTATTAGCACGGAAGCACTCTGTAAGTCTGGTACTGTAATCAGGGCATATGATGACAGCAAGAGGTCGGTGATCAACACGTTTGAAGCCGAGGTCAGTGTGGGTGAAGTCAGGTCCAATGAACTGTTCACAGTTATCGACATCCCGTCACATTTTCTCTGCTCCTTGGTGGGGGTGAGCATGGACCAGTTCGGTTCAAAACCCGAACCGGATTGAAAAAAAAAATCCAAAAAACATTGTATTTTATAAACCAATCCGATCCAATCTAAATTTTGGTTCGGTTCTATCCAAACCGAACCGGTTCGGTTTGGTCTAGGTCGAACTCAAAACATCAACTTCTTAAAAAAAATCAAAATAAAAATTTTATATAAGTAGTTTGTTTCAAAAAAAAAAGAAATACAATAAAATTAACTTAAAAAATCAGTAATACTAAATAATACTATTACATCACAATAAAATACAAAAATTCTGTACTTTTTTTTTCAACTCTCAAGTTTTAACAACTATAAATTAGCATCCAAAAATCACAATATAAAATTATAAAAGAATATAATGTCTAAAATTCTCTACAATTAGTATATATTAATTTTATAATTAATTTTAGTATTTTACCAATTATTCAGTTTTTCAGTTTTTTCGATTTTAAACCGAACTGAACCGAAGTCCAAACTTCTTAACAATTTAAAACTAAACCAAACCAAACTATAAAATGGATTGGTTTGGTTTGGTTTAGGTTTTTGGTTTTTGGACATTGGTTCGGTTTTGCTCACCCTTACTCCTTGGAAGGACGTGGTTCCATGCCTGGGAGGTGTGCCTTCGACTCTGAACCAAAAAGTGAAATTCATAATAGGAGGGAAGGTAGTGACCGTGGAAGCCGATGAACCACCTGTGGTGGCTGCTTTGAGTGCCGTTGAGCAGCCAATGATTAGATTTCAGATAGCAGTAGTGACAAATGAAAGTGAGAATGAACCGAGGTTCCCGGAGTGGATCCATAAGTACTTTGCCAAGAAGAAGTTCGAACACGGTAAGGGATTGGGGATAAGGCAGCAAGGCATTCCCAAATTCAATATTGAAGCTGGAAAGTACCGTCAACAAGGTCTTGGGTATCATGAGAAGGGGAACAAGCCGGGCAAGAGGTATGTCAATTTGGTCGACACCTTTGTTCGTGCGACAGAAGAAGTGTATAACGGAGCTCCAGAACCAATGGAAATTGAGGGGGGTCAACTCCCAGGCTTTGCAATCTTTTCTGATGTAGTGGACTTCAATAAGTATGGAGCTGAGCAACAGGTCAGAGTCAAGTTCGGAAACAAGGGGGAATCTGCTGAGAAGGTAGGCCCAGAGAGTGGGGAAACTGAAATGGCCATCGAAGCTATCACCAAAGCACTGTCTGCACTGATGAAAGTTAACACAGGCTCTGGTCAGAAGTAAGCACCTGTGGCAAAGACTCAGGAAGAGCTGATGAATCAAGCTGTGAAGGAGTTGGCTAAGCTAATGATGGCAGGGAAGGCAAAGATGACTGAAGAAGAGCTATCCACCGACCAGGAAGAAGCCCTTGAGGGTGACTTGGGGGACTTGTTTGAAGAAATTAAACATGCTGCAATAGGAGAAGACCCTCCATATGTGGAGGATGATAATCATTTCAACGTATCTATTTCTTCTGTTTTTAATGTAAACAATTCAGCTTACAAGGCTCTTAATACAATGAAATCCAATTTCGCTTACTTGTGTGATGTTTTTCGGGGATGGAACTGTGCATACATACAAACATTTATTTAATGTATTTAGCATACATGATGCATCATTACATGAAATGAATCTAGGGACAGATGATGATCCAAAAATGGTATCCGTCTCGAAAGACCTCACGCCTGAAGAGAGAAAAGAAATTGTGAAGGTACTCCTAAAACACGTAAAAGCCTTCGCCTGGTCCGATGATGACATGCCTAAGGTTGATAGAGAAATCACAGAGAACATAATTCCAATAGACCCAAAAATGAAGCCCATCAAGCAGAAACTCAGAAGACTCAGACCAGAGTGGGCAGAAAAGGTTAAGGAGGAAGTGGCCAAACAGATAAAAGCAAAGTTCCTAGAAGTAGTAGACTATCCAGAGTGGTTGGCCAACATAGTACCGGTTGCGAAAAAGGATGGCAGAGTCAGAGTTTGTGTGGACTACAGGGATCTGAACAAAGCATCTCCCAAGGATGATTTCCCGCTACCACATATTGATGTTTTGATCGACAGCGCCGTCAAGGCTATAATATACTCATTCATGGATGGATTCTTAGGATATAACCAGATCCTAATGGACATCGTCGATAAGGTAGGGGGCGTCTATTGCTACAAAGTTATGCCATTTGGACTGAAGAATGCCGGAGCAACTTACCAGCGTGCAGTCACTACACTTCTGCATGATATAATTCACCAAGAGGTTGAAGTTTATGTGGATGACATGCTAGTCAAATCAATGACCCTAGAGGAGCACCCTGCTATCTTGGATGGATTCCTGACTAGAGTCTAAAATTATAACCTCCGCCTTAATCCCAAGAAGTGTGTGTTTGGGGTAACCTCAGGGAAACTTCTCGGCCATGTGGTAAGTCAGAGGGAGAACAAAATGGATCCAGATAAGATCAAAGCCGTCAGTGATATACCTGCACCAAAGACCGAAAAAGAGGTAAGGTCATTTCTGGGATCGCTGCAGTACGTCAGTCGGTTCATTGCGAAGTTGACAACGGTTTGTGAACCCATCTTTAAGCTCCTAAGGAAGAATCAGCTGGTGAAATGGAACGATCAGTGCCAGTTAGCCTTCGACAGGATCAAGGCTTATTTGATGAATCCACCAGTCCTGAAGCCTCTAATGCCAAATAAGCCTTTGGTCCTGTACTTGGCTATCGAAGATACTTCAATTGGGGCAATGCTAGTGCAAGAACAGGAGGATAGGCGAGAACATGCAATCTACCACCTGAGCAAGAAACTGCTTGATTACGAGGTCAGATATACTGTAGTAGAAAAAACCTATGGTATGGCTGACTAAGAAATTGAGACATTACTTCCAGTCGTACAAGGTTTAGGCAGTAGCAAAAGTTGATCCGATGAAGTACTTATACCAAACCCCTGCATTGGCCGAGAAATTATCAAGGTGGTTACTTCTGTTATCAAAATTCAACATTGAGTATGTGACCAAGAAGACAATCAAAAGAAGAGCTGTAGTGGAATTTCTGGCCAACCAGCCATTAGGGTCAGATTACGTCGAGAATTTAGAGTTCCATGATGAACAGCTGGCCATAGTAGAGACAGAACTGAGCAAATGGATAATGTATTTTGACGGGGCTATAAACAGACACGGGGCACGACTGGGAGTAATCATCAGCATACCCGACGGAGAAATCATCATCCCCTTGGCTCAGCTCCTTGAGTTTTCGGTGACTAACAACGGAGCGGAGTACGAAGCTTGTCTCTTTGGGATTGATGCCTTGATCACATTAGGGGCACACGAGGTGTTAGTAATTGGAGACTCGGCACTAGTAATTCATCCGATCACTGGAGAGTAGGAGATAAAAGAAGGGTCACCCTGGCTGTAAGCGCCGGAATTTTACTCCTCCCTAAAAAAAAAAGAACAGTCGTACGACTTTACCTACAGTCTTTCCCCCTTTTTGAGCTTTTAAGGTATGGGTTGGCTCACCTGCACGATCCTACAGTCGTACGACTGTAGGATCATGCAGGTGAGCCAACACATACCCTAAAAGCTGAAAAAGGGGGAAAGAAAAGGAGAAGTTTGGTAGAAAAAGAAAAGGGAGAAAAAGAAGAAGAGGAGAGAGGAGTTTTTGGATCTCAAAAAAAAAAAAAAATAGAGAGAGAAAGAAGAAAAGAGACAAGGAAAAAATACTTTCTTTTCCTCTTCTATCTCTTTCAACTCTCAAAGTAAAGATCAAAACTTGTTAGAAATGCCTAGGTTAATAACTTGACTTCACAAACAAATCAAAATCCCGGACTAAAATCATCAGAAACCGTTGCATTTGGAGATCTTTGGACCCAAAGTTCCTAACCCTAACTCAAGGAGAAAGGTGCGGATTTTAGTGGATTGGAGCGACGCCAGGGGGTCAATCCTACAGTGGACGCGTGCCAAAAAGGTAGACACTCCTTTTCCCTTCTCTTTTTCACGCTTTTTGGGTGATTGGTGTGCTTTTTTTGCATTTTTATCCATTTTCTACGTTTTCTATTTCCGGAAATCAAGAACAGTCGTGCGACTATTCTTGAGTTTGATGAACGGTCGTACGACTGTACGAGTGTTCTTGATTTCCAGGTAATTTTGTTCCAGTTTACTTCAAATAAAATTTTGGCAAAATGCTGATCTTGGACTGCTTACAGTCGCACGACTGTAACATGTTTCTAGAATCAGAATTTCCATTTTAAACCCCAAAATTTCCAAAAATCCATAAAAATTCAAAAAATCCAAAAATCATCAAAATGAATTTTATTATGTGCATTCACAACCATAGATTCAATTTTCAGGAAATTGCATTTAGAACAATGCCACGACAGAGACCCGATTCTCCCGAAAACCGACTCACCTCACATGTAAAAAAAAATGCATGTAATCAGAAAAATTGTTTTCAAAACGATTTTATCACAAAACCAAAAACACAGGAACATTTCAAAATGTTTTCCAGTTCTAACCGGGCCAACCCGGTTATCCCCCTATATGCATGTTCCTGAATTCTAAATTCCCAATTCCATCATGTTTGAGTCCTATTTGTGGTGTGCCATATATCTTGCTAACCCTCTATTTTGTAGCTTTTTATTTTTATTTTTGATGTATTCAATAGATTAATACGTGTATCCTAGGCGATTGTATTTTTCTAGATAAACCGTGTATTCTAAGCGCTTGTAAAAGTGAGGCGAGAGTTTTTATCTTTTATTCGATCGGGTTGTAATAATTTAATCATTTACTTTTTTACTTTTCCCTATATGCACGCTGTATGTCTATTTATTTCAATAAAATTGACTTTAGAGTTTGAAATACCATTTGAGAACATTGGCCAATTTTATTTTAATTAGACACGAAATAAGGGACTTGTCCGAACCCCAATCTCTAGATAGTGTAGCGGCCGTTCGTCCGGTTCAGCTACATTATAAATTTTCCGGTTGAGCTGAGTCGGGTGGTGACTCCTACAATATTCATCGAGACTTTGGTCTCGGTTCTTTTAAGAATCTATTCATTTTTTCGAAACCGATTTTTCCATTATAAAAACCCCACGCGAGGGAGGGGCCCGCCCGAAATCGTGGCGCCCCTTCCGAAAAGGAGTCTCGTGTTCAGTCAAAAACGTTGTCCGCTCACACCGGCCGTATCTCCAGCTGGTTTAGGAAAAGGTGAAAGCATTTGGGCTGTGTGAGTTCAGACACGTTCCTAGGGAGGAGAATCAGATGGCGGACTCTTTAGCCACACTCTCGTCAATATGGGAGGAACGCAGGAAACACCCTATGCAGCCAGTGATAGTGGAAACCACACAGAATCCTTGCTACCTGTCGGTCAGTGTTATAGTTAGGGCTGTCAAAATAGGTGGTGACACGATAACACGATTCGTTTAACACAAAATTTAACGAATTAGGGTTGGGTTTATGAGGGTCAGTGTCGGAAAAGGGTCGACACTTTTATGACACGAGATAAACAGGTTGGGTCACGAGTCAACCCATGAACCTATATAACCCGTTTAACAAATTAGTCATTTTGACTAATATGAAGGTTAAAACTATCATTTGCACTTGAGAGATAATAGTATAAATTTATTCTTTCTTTAATACTTCCCAACCCTTATTCATTGTAATTTAATGGATATTTTTTGGACTACACTAGGCTAGTATCTATTATGGCTTTTGATGTAGAAATTGTAGCTTCAGAGGGACTACCTGAATGAGATGTAAAAGCTTCACAAGATATTATTTAATTAGTAAAAATGCAGAAATTTAAACTAATTTTTACTTTCTATTGCCTATTTGCAAAGTTGCATGTTTAATTGAGTTGATAAATTTATGTTCATTTATTTTTAGAAGTATAATTGTTATTTTTATAGATAATGTGGTTCAATATTAAATTGATCTATAATCTATTTTTTTGTTATTATAAATAATCTATTTTTAAATAAATGGGTTAAACATGTTAATAGTGTCAACCCGTTATAATATAGGGCATTTTACATAAATACATAACTTTTGGCACCATATAACATTTTTATCTCAAAAGGAAAAGTTTGCATAAATACCTTAAAAACTTTTCAAAATTTCAAAAATACCTACAACAAAAATTATCATTTTTACGTGATTATTCACAAAATAAACAACAAAACACAAATCAAAATCTCCAAAATACCTTCTCTACTTTGCCCACGTTTCTCTCTCCTATTTTTGTAATTTTTAATTTAATTTTGTATTTATCTCTCAATCCATTTATTTTTTTATCATGCGACTTTAGAAAGTTTTTTTTTATTTTTTTTTATCTTCGAAACAAAGTCCATATGTACATACTTTTTCCGACATATTTTTTTTACTAAAGTATAACTAATTATGCCTTTGTATATTAAGGTATAACCAAGGTATAATTAAGGTATAACTAAAGTATAATCACTGTAATAGTATATCTTAATGTATAACTAAGGTATAATTAAGGTATAACTAAGGTATAAACACTGTAATAGTGTATCTTAATGTATAATTAAGGTATAACTAATGTATAATCAATGTAATAGTGTATCTTAAGGTATAATTAAGGTATAACTAATGTATAATCACTGTAATAGTGTATCTTAAGTATAACTAAGGTATAATTAAGGTATAATCAATATAATAATGTATCTTAGAGTATAAATAGGGTATAAATAAGGAATAACTAAGGTATAATCACTATAATAATGTATCTTAAGGTATAACTAAGGTATAAAGATTGTATAAGCAATGTATAAGCAATGTATAACAGTGTATAAGAATTGTATAAACAGTGTATAAACAATGTATAAACAGTGTACAATGTATAAACAGTGTATAAAGAGTGTATAAACAATGTATAACAGTGTATAAATAATGTATAAATAATGTATAAACAGTGTATAAAGAGTGTATAACAATGTATAATAAATGTATAAACATATAACATTGTATAAAAAGTGTATAATGTATAACAATGTATAAGTAGTGTATAAACAATGTATAAGCAATGTATAACAGTGTATAAGAAGTGTATAAACAGCGTATAACAATATATAACAGTGTATAAATAATATATAAACAATGTATAAACAGTGTATAATGTATAAACAATGTATAAATAATGTATAAACAATGTATAACAGTGCATAAACAATGTATAAACAGTGTATAAAGAGTGCATAACAATGTATAATAAGTGTATAAACAGTGTATAACAATGTATAACAGTGTATAAATAATATATAAACAATGTATAAACAGTGTATAATGTATAAATAATGTATAAATAATGTATAAACAATGTATAACAGTGCATAAACAATGTATAAATAGTGTATAAAGAGTGTATAACAATGTATAATAAGTGTATAAACATATAACATTGTATAAGAAGTGTATAATGTATAACAATGTATAAGTAGTGTATAAACAATGTATAAATAATGTATAATTAAGGTATAACTAAGGTATAATTAAGGTATAACTAAGGTATAAAGAGTGTATAAACAGTGTATAAACAATGTATAAAGTATATAAACAATGTATAAATAATATATAATATTATATAAGAAGTGTATAATAATGTATAACAATGTATAAGAAGTGTATAAACAGTGTATAACAATGTATAACGGTGTATAAATAATGTATAAACAATGTATAAAGAATTTATAACAGTGTATAAACAATGTATAAACAGTGTATAAAGAGTATATAACAATATATAATAAGTGTATAAACATATAACATTGTATAAAAAGTGTATAATGTTTAACAATGTATAATAACAGTGTATAATGTATAATGTATAACAATATATAACAAGTGTATAAACAATGTATAAAAAATGTATAACAATATATAAGAAGTGTATAACAATGTATAAGAAGTGTATAAATAGTGTATAAAATAAAAAATAAAAAATTCTATGCTACAAATATCAAATGACGACAAGATATGCTGCAGCAGCGAATCAGAGAGGTAATCTGTCATATTTGTCACAAGATGGTTGCCAAAAGCCATATATGCAACAACAGCCAATAAGCAATAAAAGCCAAGCCTTGCTCTCAGACGACTCATTAGAATTCGACCACCAGATACCCTGCATAGGTTAAACAAGTTGATTAGTTTAAGTTGATACATACACAGCAAAATACAGTCTTGACACTTGATTAGCTAAAAGTCAACTTTCATAAACTAGTCACGTGCTATCTTCAAGTATACCTTCACTTGTGTCCCTTCTTATCTCTGCTTCAGTTCCAAGTGTAGCTCTTTTCTGTTTCTCCAACACATGCCTTAACTATTTCAGCAGCTGGCTTTCACATTGCAGACACTCTTCAACGTCTTTTCTCCATTTTCTCGTGTTGACAGCTCACTTGGCGCAACACATCATATGATAATTAGTTGTTCATCACAAATATACTATGGGTGTTCGAGGATTACAGTTATAGCTAAATGCTTGATGAGATTTCTTTATGAGACAGCAAACTCAATTGTGATTGCAATGTTGGTCTGAATTTATTTGTATTTACCATGTTTAACGGGGCATCTCATCTCTTACAGTGCATTGCATCCACCACAGTAGATGAATACAGGATGCATTTTGATACCGATAAAGCATTAGCATGAAGATTCCAGCCTGTGTCAATTAACGACTAAAACTAAAAAGGTAGGCTTGTAGAAAATGACTAAAACTAAACCTTCAACAGAAGTTTGGTAATCGTAAGCACCAACTTCTGAAGTTGATGGGATCATTTGCCTCTTCTCCTCAAGCTCATAGTAGTAATTGACTACCTAGTTATAATAAGTCGAAACTTTGTGAATATTAATAACCATCAATTGTTTGATTGTGTTGGCCACTTGAATCCACAGAGGGGTCACGGTCAGCACTTAAGAAAATCCAAATAATGATCTTCTTGAATGAATAATTGTTATTTTTCACAGCAAACTGATACATTCAACAACTTATGCATAAACTATGAACTGAGCATTCTATTCAGCTAAAGATTCATTCTGATAAACACAAATTCCCTTTTGCAACGCACATAAGTTCTAGAGGTATCTAAACTCTTTATAATCACAGCTGCAATAATAAGAATGATCAATCTTCACACATCTAAAACCAACAGATAAATGTATCACTAATTAAGAATAATACTTCATTGATACTACTTGGAGCTTCTTGTATTTGGAATCCATTATATACTATTTCCTTTTGTCTAATAGAATGGCTTAAATACATAATATGATACCAATACCTATATCAGCCAGTCATCAATACCTATCAGGTAGTTGGCAATACAAAAGTGACTTAAGAACACATTATTCTTATCCAACATTTTCATACTAACAGTAGCATATTACCAAACCGGCTCTGCAAATTGCTATTTTTTTTAACCAACCTTTCATTAAAGATTAAAAGTAAACCCAATACAAATTGTCCCAGAAGATTAAAACAAGAAACGACAGCAGCATTTCTAACAAAACAACAACATCAGCAGCTCTAACAAAAGAAGCAGAGAAAAACTCAGCAAACTCTAAAGAAAAGATAAACAGACAGCAAAAACGCATTCCATAGCGAAAAAAGACTGGAGCCCAAACTCACCACTGATAAAGATATGATAACCAGCAACCTTTAGACAACTTAAACAAAATTGGAAGGCCACATTAATGAAGCAGAAAATTCAGAGATTTCTCCAATCACATTTCAAACGAAATTGCAGGGTCACTTGCATCAAACAAATTTCAACAAGAAAGAGAAGATACATGTAATTCATAAGCATTTCAACAAGTTAAATTAATACGAAAGGAAAAGAAAGAGAAGATACATGTAATTCATAAGCATTTCAACAAGTTAAATTAAATTAATTATGCAGATGGTACAGACTACTGAACATGGACTATGATGATAAAAGTAAGCCGGGCGATGACCGCTTCTTGTTCTCGCCCTGCCGTTTCTTTTTATTTTTTTATTATTTCGAATCCTATACTAAAGAAAAGAATAAGCTCCTAAATCAGCACAGGGCCAAAATCAGCAGCAGGAGAACTGTACTAACCTGCCGCCGGTGACTTTCGCAGGGCTCTGCAGGAGAAGAAAAGAAGGTCCGGGTAAAATTTCTAATGAAGCGAAGGTCCCCCTTACTGGAAAACCGAAAAAGAAAGACAATCGACAAAATCAGATCCAAAACCGAGGATTAAGATTTTTCTACCTACTCTGAGAGACGTCATAGATCTGACCCTTAAAGAAGTCGCCGGAGACAGACCGGTGTACACGGTGATAGCATCCTTGAGAGACTCCCATAGCTGCAAAAAGAAGAAGATGAAGAAAATGATGAAAAACGTATAAAAACGTAAAAAAGAAAAACATAAGTATTAAAAAGTAATGAATAAAAGAATTTAAAGAAAAAATGTAATTCAGTAAATAATTAAACGTAGGGCTTGAAAGTAAACTTATTTTTTGGCATAAAACTGACAATTTCCCTATAATATAGTGTCATGTCCTGTCAACCCATTTAATATATAGGTAGTGTCATTGTTTACCTTATAAGTATCACCAAAATGTATCAACACGACATGAACACGACACGCGAACCTATTTTGACAGCCCTAGTTATAGTAACGGCGGAGGAACATCCTTGGTATCATGATATTCTACAGTTTATTCAGAATAGGTAGTACCCTAAAGACGCCAGCGAGTTAGATAAGATCTCTCTTAGGAGGTTAGCAGCACAGTTTAGATTATTCGAAGGTCAAATCTTTAAAAGAACCGCCAACGGCCTACTTCTAAAGTGCTTAATAGAAGGAAAAGCCAAGGAAGTCATGAGGTAGATCCATGCAGAAACTTACGGGCCACACATGAATGGGTTAGCCCTAGGTAAGAAAGTATTAAGGCAAGGCTACTTTTGGCTTACCTTACAAGCAGATTGTGTTGAAAAGGTGAAAAGATGTCACGAATGCCAAGTGTACAGAGATCTCAATCATCTCCCACCATTTGAACTTCAGATATCATCAACTTCAAGGCCATTTGCTGCTTGGGGGATAGACATCATTGGAGAAATAAGGCCACCTACATTAAACGGGCACTGCTTCATAGTCGTGGCTGTTGACTACTTCTCGAAGTGGTGGAAGAAGAATCATTTGCACATGTCACGGCAAAGAAAATGACCAAGTTCATTGAGAAGATTATCTTCACGAGGTATGGGATTCCGCATCATGTCGTGATAGATAACGGTGTACAATTTCAAGGGGCTACGGTACAGTTATTTCAGGATAAAAGGGTTGAACACCACAAGTTATCTCTATACCACCCACAAGCCAATGGTGCGGTGGAAGCAGCCAACAAGTCCATAAAAAAGATTCTATAAAAAAAGGTGGTCACCTACAGAGATTGAGCTGACATGTTGCCATTTGCTTTATGGGGTTACAGAACCAGTGTCAGAACTCCCACCTGGGAAACACCGTACTCCCTAGTCTACGGAATAGAAGTTGTCTTGCCAGTGGAAACCGAAGTTAGGTCACTGAGGGTGGTCATAGAAGCATAGTTACCAGAATCAGAATGGCAGTCAAGATATGAACAGTTGGCATTGATTGATGAGAAGCATCTTCGGGCACTGGACCGTTTACAGATGTATCAGCAGAGAATGGCCAGGGCTTATAACAATAAAGTCCGCCATCGAAAACACCCGCTCAAAGCCGAAGACTTGGTACTAAAACAGATGAAACAGGTCAACACAGACGTAAGGGGAAAATTCAGGCCCAACTGGGAAGGTCCATATGTGGTCAAAAGGGTACTTTCAAAAGGTGCCGTAAAGATCATGGATATGGATGGAAACGAGTTCGTCAACCCCATCAATCAGGTTAAGCTCAGGCAATAAAAAAAAAGAGTCTGGTGGATCAAAAATCGAAAAGCCGTTCCATGTAAAAATTAGGACAGTCAGATGGATCGAAAACCGAAAAGGTGGTCTATGCAAAAATCAGGACAGGGAGGTGAGCACCATCGGTGGGAAAATCTGCAAAGACCAGCTGATGGCAGTCGTGGATTCGGTCGAGACGGATACCATTGTTAACTCTATTCTTAGCTTCATTTCATTTTTGATATACATTGTACTAAAACATTATTAATGAATAAATGAATGAATGCCTTTTTTCTGTTCGCTTAAATGTCTTGAGTTTGCCCGAAATTGGATTCTTATTATATACATATATATGATTTTACACATCCCATATTTGCATGCATCTCATTTTAAAAAAAAAAGTTCCAATGGACTAAAACCGAAAGGCGGTCCATGCAAAATTTAGGATACAAATAAAAGTTTGCTAAGTCGAAAACCCAAAAGGGCAGCTCGGGCAAAAGTTAAGATGGTCCGATAGATTGAAAACCTGCAAGGGCAGTCTATGCAAAAATAAGGACATAAAATAAAACAACAAAGCAAATAAAAGTCAACCAACAACAAAATTCCATACAAACCGAGATATCTCAGAGTTACTATCTCACGCTCGCATCTTGTATTGCAAGTCACTAAGTCAGCTAACCAAGCCCTATAAAGGCCATCTGTCTCTACCGAAGCCATTCTGTCATATCTCAAAATCTCAGAACAAATAGGGTTCATCCACTGCTGCTGCACATGTCTGGGCCATCGCTATGTGAATTCCCCGCACTCGATCGTGCATAAGGAACGAGGCACCCCTTATGCTTGCCCGTATTGTCTATATAACCGTACGGGAGAGTAGAATGTCACTTTGGACAGTTCGAGGAGCTGCACACCTCCTGCCCAAGTCTCCGTAGTCATATGTGAAATATCCCACTAGGGGCAAATCCAACGGATGGATGCGTCCGTCCTCCCTCTCAGCCAAATGAGCCACTCCTCTGCAGTCCGGGTGGTAAAGTCTGTAATTTCGACACGTCAGGCCCAATAATGTTTTGGGGCATATCTCGGATGAGGTGGAGGAATACTCAGGAGACTCAGTTTCTCTAGTAGCCAAATCTGCACAAAAGACAGTTAATCAGAGGAGATACAGAATCAATCAGAATGTCAAGTATGGGTTAGGAACAGACCTGAAGAAGGAAAGAACATCCATTGGTCTCAATGGGGCAACCGGAGTGGACAGAATCCAGATAAATCAGGGTCTCAGCCAAGATGACCCCCATAGGTGAAGCACCATTGGCCATCTGGGCTACCACCGGGACTAATTATAAACCACAAGTCCCATCTCTTGACTCGCACGAATAGAGAGACATCAACAACAGACTCATCAGAGGAGCCCAACCAGGGGTAGAAGTGTTTAGGGCGGAGCATAGGTCCATAATAGCGGACAGATTGAAGCTCTTAGGGGTAGCCTCGTCAAGAAGCAAATGGTCTAAATATGTCGTGTCTAGTACAGCTAGCCTCTGAAGTGTCTGTAAGTTGTCTAAATCAGGTTCAGGAATAGCTAACCTGACTCCGTATAGATAAGGGATGTAGAAAATGGCACTGAACTCCTCAACCATGGGGCACAGCTCTTGCCCAGAAAATCAAAAGACATGATCCGTCGGATCCCAGAAGCTGGCTGCAGCTGCCATAAAAGTCCGGGTCGGAGTCAGGTTCATGTAGGACCGCATGGAATGCAAACTATAGGGTGCCAATAAGGCCTAATTAAAAGAGTGGGAGGTCTTCTAGTAATCCCTGAGACGGTCACGGAGTTGATCCATCAGAAAGAGCACAGAAAGAAGAAGAAATTGCTGAAACTCAAACAGAGCCATGCGACTGAGATTATGGTCGTGTGGCTGTATATAAAGCTGTGTGGCTCTAGTTGCATTGGACGGCTATTATCAGAGCTGTGCGGCTGTAGTTTAGCAACAACACTCACTTTATACTTTCATACAGAATTTTAGACCCATAGCCACGCGGCTCTGCTGCTCGAGATTAGTTTTCAGCCGAAATCAGCCCCAGAATCACAGGATTAAGTTTCGGAGAAGCATAAATCGTTTCAGAGAGCAATACAAGTGAGTGAAGGTAGAAGAAATGCATTCACAAAGACAAATCCAATAGAAAAAAATAACAGAAAAAGAGGCAATGCATTTCACACAAAATGTCAGAACAGTCAATGTACCAGATCCAAATAAATAAATGTGACAAGTAAGCCCACAGTAGGCAAAATGTACTACAATATAATGTAACTCAGCACACAGGCGAGCTGTCACAGTCAAAACTACAAAAATAGGAAGGAGGCTATGATTGTCCCCCGTCGGTTGAGTCTTTAGCCTCGTCCTTACTTTTGGCCTCACCATCGCCACCAAAGATGCACCGTCCGGCCTCCCAATCGTCCAACTATGTCCGGAGAGTCTCATTCATAAACCTGAGATCTGTAATGCTCCTCTACAACTGGTCCACCTCTGACCTCAGGTGGGTCTCCTTACGCCGGCGTGTATTAAGGCTTGCACCAGAATCAAACAACATAGACATCATGTCATACACATGCATACATTTGAAACACGCATACACACATGCATATATACACCAATGCAGGTACTTACCACCATCGCTCTGTTATCCCGGATCGCGAGCGACCTGAAAGCGGAGACTGCCTGACATAGGGCCATCCCCTATGATACTGAAATCTGCATAAAAAATGGCGCACAAATTAGACCAGTGGTAACAGTAAGAGTTAAAAGCAAACATGAGTAAGAGTACTAACATGAGTGGTGTCAAGAGGAGCAGCAGCAAGAAGGATCTGCTCCTGGAGGTGCAGGTTGGCTTGGTAAGGGCTCCCGAACTCGTCCAGCAGCAGCACCACTGGCTCCAACATGTGCTCGAGGCTGCCCGAAATGAAGCCGGTAGGAGGGACCACCGGGGGCGCTACCGGGGGAACGGGCTCAGCATACCCCATCTCGGTGTCAGCTTCGTATTCATCCGTATATGCTGAAGAACCTTTGTCTCCATGGCCACTGGCGATATGGGACCCACGACCACTAGAATGCCTACCGAACGAAGTACGGGGATGTTTGCCTCTCCCGCTCCCAGATGCCTAAAAAAAAGAGAAAAAAAAAAGAGAGGGTGTCAGTAAGCAAGCAGAACGGTGTAGATGAATGATGGATAGGAGAAGAAGTATACCCCTAGCTGCACAGTCCCAGTCGGAGGGAGAAGGTGTGTATCAATGAACTGGGAGTAGTCCCCCTCCACCCCATCAGCAACATACTCGGACCCGAAGAGGTCGGAATGGTCCTCGGCCTGCAGCAGATGGGGCCAGAACAGCCCTACTGGCGGTGCAGGTGGGATCTAGAGCTCTGTAGGACCAGCATGCCAGTTAGCGACCCACTCCCCTAAATACCACTCCAAGCCGAAGGGGCTCTCCATGAAGAACCACCGGGGTGTCAGCCACCTGGCGTCCACCACCTTTGGGGCCCTCCATGGTTCTTTGACCAGCTGGAATCAGAAAATCAAAAATCAAAAAATAGGAGAAGCAGCTATAAGACAACAAAAGTCAGAATGTGTAAGGGAAGGAAGATGTGTACCGCCTCGAATGACATGTTAGCCAGCAGCTGGCGGGCAGTCCCATGGGTTATTGTCCATCTCGCTCTAGCTGAAGCCCAGCCACCGCCTCAATCACGGGAAATTAGGGAGGTCGGCAGTATCTGGTATACCCAGTTTTGGCTGGGGGACAAAGGCATACTCGTACACCCAAATCTGCATAATCAAAAAGTCAGCAAAAAAAAAAAAAAGAAAAGAAAAAGAATGATCAGGAAACTCACGTGGATGACAATGCATAAGCCCTTCAGCTCTTTATGTTTCCCCTGGGCACAGATATCGAGGCTATAGTACAGCTGAGCCAGTCCGGCTCATCCCCAGTTCAAACTCCCTACGTCCTTCAACTGGATCAACGAAGGGAGAACGGCCAGGTTCAGGTCACTCTGGCCTGTTGGGAAAAGCAGGGTGCTCAAGGCGTGCAATAAGAATGCCCTGGCATAGCGCCTCGCATCCCTAGGAGAAAAAGTGGAGCCCTCAGGGAGGCCGGCCTGCTTGCCCAGCCAGTAATCCTTCAGCGTGCTACCCTGGAAGCCCTTGCCCTAGAGAGCCAAACTGATCAATATGGCGATGGTCTCTGAGCGGAAGCCTCCTCACTCTAGTGTCTGATTGAACTCAATAGTGTGCCCGCCGAATGACAGCCCGGTAATAGCCACGAAGTCCTCGGGCGTAATCGTGAACTCCCCGATTGGGAAATGGAAAGTATGGGTGGAGTCCATCCACCTCTCCAGTAGCGCCATCAACAAGCCCCTGCTCGTCCGGGGCAGGACCTCACATATTGAGCATATAAGCTGGTCCAGCCTGGTGGAGTCGATAATCTCCCTCACTACACCAGGAAGTCTCCTGTACCAGATCAGGGCTTCTGAAACAGATCCGGCCCCCTGGTTATGGGCCCGCTCCTGCAAAGCAATAAACAGGGAGTTTTATGAGTTATTCGTGTTGTGCATTGATTAAATAAGTCGAACAAAAGCATTGAAATAGAATTAAAGCATGAAAAGTCTCTTTTCCACCTGAACAGAGCCTCACGGCTATAGTCAGGGCCGCACGACTGTAGTTAGAGCCGCACGGCTATACTACAGCCACGCGGCTGTGTTCTTGGAAGACAGAGTCGTTGAGCTGCACGGCTCTGGTCGAAACCGGCAGTTTTTCCCAAAACCTAGGTTTTGCGATTTTTTGCCCTAAAATCAAGTCTAAACCATCAATCAAGTCCCTAGGGGCATAATCTACTATAAATATGCGTTAACTTCATGTGATTTTACCTAATTTTGTCTACATTTGCAGAAATTCGAAAAATTGAAAAAAGAGAAAATTGGGAGAAACTAACAAGATTCTGACACACATACATAGACAACTTGAGTGTGACAAGTGCGGGATCATTTCTCCTGATCCCATAGTACGTGACCGACTCTTGGAGTCCATAAACGTCCACAGTCGTCTCCACTAGTAACACAAACTCCCCCTCTGACAAAACATGTCTCGTGTAAAGGCTGGATTGTACAGGGGCAGAGGGGTGAAGGGCTTTTCTCATTTTCTTCAACATTTTGATAGTAGAAATGTGGGTTGAAGGTTGGAGAGAAATAGGAGTTTGAGAGATGAAGAAAAGGGGATTTTGGTGAAAGTGACCGTCCATCCCCCTTATAAAGGGACGGTCACCACACGCTAGAGCCGTATGGCTCTAGTCTGCGTGGCAAACTAGAGCCATGCGGCTCTATTATAGCCGCACGACTCTGTCTAGCCAAAACAGAGCCGCGAGGCTCTGGCTCTTAGGTAAGCGATTTTTCTCGATTTTTCATAATTTTCATTTATTCCAATATAATCCCGAGGAGGGTATTTCCTGCCTTTTGCAGATATCCAGGAGTAAAACAACCAAGCTGTATTTATTATTAATCGAAGCGGCAAAAATTTTTGTTTCCAAAATCATCGATCAAGGAATAAATATACGCTTTTAATTCAAATTCAATGGTATACTCCACCACATGGAGAGTCAACTTCAATGGTACACTTCACCACATGGAGAGTCAACTTCATTGGTACACTTCACCACACGGAGAGTCAACTTCAATGGTACACTCCACCACACAGAAAGTCAACTTCACTGGTATGCTCCACCACACAAAGAGTCGACTTCAATGGTACACTCCACCACGGAGAACTGACGTCACTGGTACAGCTCCACCATAGAAAGTCGACTTCAACAGGACAGCTCCACCACAGAGAGCCAGAACTCGATACCAAAGCCAGTATCCCCAGCGAGAGGTGCGTCTTCTTTTCCTTTCTCACCGTGCTCCCAATCGTGAGACCAAACTCTATCTAAGCTTCACGGCCGACCATGAATCGACTTTGATCCCGCGAGGGATAGCCTGTGAGCACGGGTTTTCCCAACCTCTGTGATGAGAACCTTTTGTTACCTCTGTTAAGTATCCAGACTTAGAGAAGAGCAGAAGGTTACCTAGAATACCACAAATGCTCCGAATATTGTACCGCCCACGATCTAAAAACCATGAGAAAGGTCCCTTGAACGAGTGTAGGTATTAGGATTGTCTGCCGGGCTCTGCCCAGAACCACACGGCTGTAGTTTCAGAACTACAGCCGCACGGCTCTAGGTCAGAGCCGTCCGGCCCTAGTTGGTTTTGGTCTGACGGGGGCGATTTGATTTTTTTGGCAGAAACTTCAGGGGGTACATTTAATGAATCAAATGATGAAAATTAAAAAGTAAATATAAAAGCTCAAAATCAAAAGGAGGAGAGATTAGAAGGAAAAGAGTTTTTGGCCGAAAGAAGAGTTGCACAGAAACAGAGAAAGTGAGGAAGAAAAAGAGAGAAAGAGAGATAGAGGGAAATTGTGAAATCAAAGCTTAAACGCATACCCAAATCATCCTCTAACAAGTTTAGACCATTGCTCATTCGTTTGGATACATTTTCGGATTCGTTTCGAATTGATTTGGGATTCGTTTTCAGGATTTTAAAACGTTCGAGGATTCGAAGCACATTCTCACTTTTTAATCCATTTCTGATTATCCAGTACACTGGAACAACATAAAGATAAATCTGAGAGGCCTTAAACTTGTGTTTATTGTGTTTTCTGTGCATTTTTCCTCTATTTTGTCAATTTTTAGAAAACCGGCTACCCGAACAGAGTCGTACGGCTTGTTTTCTAAGAACACAGCCGCACGGCTATGTTCCCTTGGACGCGGCTCTAACCTCAGAGCCGCACGGCTATATTCCTCCCGGGTAAAAACCCGAAAATGCCCGATCGGTCGAAAATAGCCCGTTTTCCATTTTTATGCGCTCTGTTGTGATGTTTTTCGGCCCAAACACATTTGTACGTTATTAAACTTTGGTTTTCAGATATCTGTACGTACAGGTGTTAGGTTTTTGGTTTTTCTTGGATATCAGGGTTGTTTGATCCGAACCGGATCCGTAGTCCAGCATTAGCGGACCCCCGAACCCTATAAAAAATCTTCGGAAACACTGAAAATGAGCAAAATAGCGATTTTTGAAAAACTAGAAAACCATTTTTCGGGTTTTGGAAATTACAACTGCACAGCTCTAAATTACAGCCACATGGCTCTAATTACAGCCATACGGCTATAATTACAGCCGTACGGCTATAGTCTCCAAAAGGAGATAGAATCACGGAACGACCCGTACGGACGTCGTCGCGCGATCCTGTTTTCGGATTCAAGCCATTTTTGGTGTGTTTATCGCTTTTAGACCCTAGATGGTTATTGAAATTAGGAAAAACCCACACGAACGAAATCCCGAGTTTCGGGATAACAGACCCGCTAAAACACAGAAATTTGCATGAAATTGAGCTAAATAGTTTTCTAAAAATTATTTTCCAGTACAAAAATCTACAGGGTGTTTCAAAACCGTTTTCTAGGTCTAGTCGGGCCAACTGGTTGAGTTGACCCGGCTATTCCCTAAATGCATGCCCCCGTTCCTAAAAATCCCAATTCTGTCCTGCTGGGAGTCTTACTTGTGCTTATAATATAAATTGTGCTAACCGTCTGTTTTGCAGTATTTATTTTACTTTTTATTATTTTTGGTGTAATTAATAGATTGATTTGTATATTTTAGACGTTTGTAAATTTTTAGATATCCATGTATTCTAGGCGCTTGTAATGTAAAGACGAGAATTTTTATTTTTATTCAATTTGGTTGTATAAGCGGCCTCTATTATTCTTTTGTATAATTTAGATGCATGGTTTATTTTTCTCCAATTTATTTTTGTCATCTGCTTGAGCATCGGCTGATAAATAAACAAAATTGGGTAGTGAAAGATAATAAATTTAATAAATACGGTAATATAAATTATAAAATGAATACAAGCTCAAGGTTGAATAGGTAAGTTGCCCGAAATCTAAATCTCTGGATTAGGTATGGCAGTCTACACTCGGTGGGAAGCTATACCGGAATTTCCCGGATGAGCTGATCCGGGTAACGACTCTGTCACTGATCTTGAAATTTAGGTTTCGAGGTTTTTAATAACAAAAATGGAAAAATATTTTCTAGAAAAGGGATTTCCGAATAAATCAATGGTTTTCCTAACGCAATACACAAAACCGTTTTCCATCAAATCTAAAGCCCGCACAAAAACCCCCAGTTCGCTTCGCCGCGTCCCCCCTTTTAGGTCGTCTGCTTACAATGTGGCATCAAAAATTGTTTTTTTAAAAAAAGTATTGAAATCTAAGACTTTTTTTCTCCAGCTTCTTCTTCTTCTTTAAGATTTGGATTTTCAAAACAAAACAGCAGCAAGAATCAAACACAACGGCAAAATATTGAAAATAGGTAGAGAACAATCTAATCAGCTTCCTTAGTAATCTAAACAATTAAGATTCACAAAAAAATAAAAAAAAAAAAATTTGCTGAGAATTCAAGCACGATTCGCACAAAAAATCAACCCAATCAAATTGAGATTCACCAATCAAGTAAGAATGAGTAATATGAAACCTCCTTATTTTCTACTCCTTCGCAACTCCTTCAATGGCAGCAACAATTTCATTAACAAAGAAAAAAAATCAATCACAGAGAAGAAAAAAGTCACAAAGAGGAGATAGAGGATAATCGACGGAGTGAGGCCAAAGAATATCAACGGTAAATAGGGGCAGCAGTTCAAGGCGGCACATGGAGGAGTTGTGGATCGAAGGAAAATTTTGATGTGTGATGAAAAAAAGTAAGGGTGATAGAGGTTGAAGATGATGATTTTTTCTTTTCTTTCTATATATATTTTTATTAATTTTTTATTTTGATGGTAGTCATTTTTGGAAACTACTTTCCATGCCACATTATACTTAAAGGGTAAAGTGAGTCATTTTTTGAAAGTTCAGGAGATATTAGGCATTTTTGGCCAAGTTCAGAAAAGTCTATATATATTAAGCCAATAAGATACTATACTCTTAATTAAGAATCAAAATGAAATCTTTACTTGTATTCTATACTAATTAATATTTTTGCTCATTTAAAAATGTTATCACTAATCAGTCACTTAAAAAAAAACGGAGTTGTTTTGCATCTCTTAACCTATAAGATAAAAATATATTTATTTTAATATCACCAAAAGATAATTACTTTGCTTTATAAAATTATTTTACTTTTCAATTGGAGTCCGGAATATTTGTAGTAAAATTATAAATTGTTCACTACGAGCATTGCAAATATGTATTATGGCGGTTTTTATATCGATAATTTAATAAAGTTTACACATTTAACCAATTACTTCTCGTAATAAGGGAAAAAAAAATACTATTAGGAGGATATATATTTCGTGGTAAAAATGAAGGTTATATAATTTATTAGTTTCTTTATTTCTATGTATTACTCTAGTTAATCCATAAATATATTTTAAAGTTTTTAAGTTTTATCACAATAAATTCTTTAGTCCTTTATTTTTGCATATAAAGGTACAAAATTACACTTGATTATAAGTAAAAAATATATTTTTTAATTTTTAAATTTAATTAACTTATTTTTAATGAAAGTGTTTATAACATATACATATGCACCAATATTTCTATATATATATATATATATATTAGTCATAAAAATAAAAAATATCATTGATATTTATTCAATCTTTAATATGTATTGTTATTTCTATTAGTTTAATATAATATTTATAAACTAACAATAAATATTACTATATATTTTTATAAGATAATAGTTTTATGTTTATTAATATTATTATGATAAATTTGAATTTATAATTTTATATAATTTTACTTCTAATTTATATTTTTTAAAATATTTTTTGTTCATATACTAATAGAGTTTAAGTCTATAATTATATAATTTAATAAATTAATTATTCAATATTAGTAATATTAGGATTACGTGTGAAAAAAATTAGAAAAAATAATATGTTTTATTATTATAAAATAAAATAAAAAGTAATTTTGTTATTATAAATTTAATTTAATTATTAATTATACTAAAAGCACTCGACTAATATAATATTTATAAATTGTTTAACCAAATTAACCAAAATTAAAATTAGCGGATGTACATGGAAAAATTACTATATAATAATGATGGTGATGATATAAATATATAAAATTATAGATGTCTTATCGGAAAGTTCCAAAAAAACCAAAATTCTAATTCAAGGAGAGTAAAATTCGCCGCTGGTAGATTTCTTGTCTTGAGCCTATCGTCTCTTCTCTTATTTTTGTTGTTTTTCCCTCGTTTTTGGGTTTGAATTTGTTCTTGATTTTGGCGGTTATTTCTTTATGTAAGGACGATCGAGCTTCTCTAGCAATCTCATTGTAATTTCAAAATCTCATGAATTTGAATTCAATGTGATTTTGGTTTCGAATTGTGTGTTTCTTCGATTCTTGGTTGCGTTCTGTTTCCAGTCTTTGCGTGAATCTCTGTTATCTTTCTCCTTGTACCGCTATCGCTGGGGCATCGAAATTTGGCTTGTGATACGATGCCGTTTTTCGGGTACTCTAATGAGCACGTGCATTTTGCTCCATTATTATTATTATTATTTTTTTATTTTGTAAAGATGCTCGCGGCGGTCTGAGATAAGATAAATTTTGGCGGGTTGATGATGGCGTTCGACTGGTAGTGCGGGATGGATGGGTAATTTTTGTGAATTTGATTTCGGTAATATGTTTCGAAGATTCTATGCAATTACAAAGAGAATGTAAGAGTTTTTTTTTCAATTTTTTTTTATTGCGCAATTAATTTTGTTGTAATGACGATAATCGGAAGCGATCTGCGGTAGGGCATGGGAGTTTTTTCTTAAAAAAAAAAAGAATTATGCTCTCGATTGGCTTTCTAATTCTTGTAATTTTACCAAGAAATCCGTTACCAACATAAGTTAGGCGGTGGTTGAATACATGTCTTACCCAGTTTTGGTATTTACATGTTTTTGTATATATATTTTAGTGCCATTGTGTTCACGAGGTGTTTGGTGTTATCTTACATTACAATTTTTTTGCCTTTTCAGTGTGTTATGCTGGTGTTGTTTGGTTCTAGGGTATGCGATTTTTGAAATTCCTAGCTTTCTAGAGTCATCTTTTAATTAGATATTAACTATATGTCATGGCCACCATCGCACAAAAGAACCAGTTCTACCTTACTAATTGTTCAGTTGAAGGTTTGTCAAAGCATGTTTCAAATTTTTACTTCTCGTGTTCTGAATTTTTTTAGGACTCGCCAATAAAAATTTAATCCAAAGGCAGATGGTTGACGTTAACTGCAAGCAACTAATGTCTAGTTACACTGGATCCACCTGCAAAGTGATGCCAACTTTGACTTTGACTCATGGTTGCAACCCAGATGCAGCATATCCTTTTAATCACTCAAACAATGCTATCGCTGAACATAAGCCTCTGGTTGTTGACTGTAGTAATCAATTTAGCTTCCTAAAAGGTGAGCCATTGAACTTTTTCAACATCATTCTTTTTTATTATTTTTACTCTCATCTGTGATTACATTCTTGTATTTATATTTTGCTCCTCAAAGGATTACTTGATACTGGGAGCACTCCAGTTGGTGCAAGTTTGAACACTGATTCGTTCACAAGGCAGATTTCTTATGACATGCTTCTTTCTCCTGAAAGGGGTTCTGCCACTGCATTTTCTGAAATGGGTTCTTCCATTACTTCAAGTTCCAATGAAGATGGCTTTTCTGAATTTGGAGCTTTTGATAGCAGACCATTCTTTTCCAATAGAGACTATTTATGTAATTTTGTCTCATCACTGAAAGAGAGTTTCCAGCATCAGTATAATCAGGGTAAATAAATTTTGATATTGGTTGAACTCTCCAAATGTGAAATTCCACAATGTCATTTGAATAATTTGTTTTAATCAACTTTACATATTCCAGTTCTGTAATGTGTAATCTATTAATTGCAAATAATGACTAATTGACAATTGATTTGTGGATTTCTTTTTTGTTTTGATAACGTTATTGTTATATTTGCTTTCTTAATGAGTCTAATCTATGAGCTTATTTTTATTTGTCTCTATCCCTTGTTTTGCTTGGCCATGGATAATTATGAGCATTTGCAAAAGAATCAAATTAGTACCAGTTAGTGAAGTAGTTAGCAGTTGTCACTAATTTTCTTAATGTCCTTAAGTTTTTGAGTAGTGATTATGGCACAACCAACCATAATCGTATGGTTGATTATGCATTATGATTTCCACATTTCTCCTGGGGGTAGGGTGGTGGCAAATATTTTTATGAATTCCGAAAACATTATTAATTTTCTAATGTATTTATCTTTGAATATTAATAATTTTATTGTCAATGAAACCTAATGGCACATGCTGTAAAAGTTTTGTTAGCTCGAATCTGTTAATGATGAAATGATGTACAAGTGCCGTTCATGCATGTTTTCTTTTTCTTATCACATTACCATTTTTTTTATGTTTGATGTACATGGAGAAACACACACACTCACAAACACACACAAACACGATTAATTACTCTGCTATCATGTTTCTCATCACATATATTGCGTTACTCTCTTTTCGAGGCTTGTCTTTTTGAGTTACTAATTTGTCAGGAAATTTATTCTGATTGCCTTTACAGGTGTTGCAAGTAATCAGAAGTTTTCTGCAATGGCTTTTTCGACATTGACAGAAAACTCAGAGTTTGTTGATTCAACTTTGCAGATCTCAGGACATTCTCAACAAATGGTTTTGGGTGACTCTAATTTTCCTGGATTTTCTGTACCAAAATCACATATTTTCGAACAGAAGCAACAGAAACCTTTGTATGAGAAATCTTATAAGCCATTGATGGATGATGGACCTTGTTTCCTTAATGGAAAAATAGATCCTATGCATACTCAGCTCCCATCAGAAAAATCTAATGGAGCTTATGTCACTTTGGAAAGTTCTTCACATATTTCAAGTTCTACAATAGTTCCTGCTCCAGAAGATTCAAGTAAACATTTTCAGATTTCTGTTGCACAGAAGATTTTATGTGCTTATAACAGCCACAAAAGTTTGACAGGGAACTGTCTTGAATCTTTTGTTGAGAATTTGCACTTAACAGTGTGTGATAACCAAATGTGTATATGTGATCGCTTCTGCCCCCTTCTATCACATTTTGATAACTGTTGCTGTGCTGATTGTAATATCTGTGCCCCTGTCCGAGATAAATGTAATACCAGTAAATTTGGCTCAAATTTTGAGAATTTTCACAGTAGTGTCACGAGGGATCGTGGAAGTGCTTGCACTGGGTGGTCTGGTTCTTGCTCTTCAGAAAATATGCTACCACCTGTGAAACGTCTGAAGAGCAATCTGTACTGTTCAGAAAAATTGTTTTCTTCTGCAAAGCATCTGAAGCTGGATAAGTCCTGTAGTCTATTGTCATCTCAAAACAGCATTGCTTCTGAATTGGCTTCATTAATGGTTCAACATTCTAATCCTGAAGGACTTCCATCCTTGATGCAGTTGCCTGAATCTCCCATATCTATTAATTCTGAGGTTTTGGAGGGGAAAATTGATTTTCTAACAAAATCCACTCAAAGTTTCAATCAGAAAAATGCGGGTGATTATATTTATAGATTGAATGCTGAGAGCTTTCCTCCTTCTAAAGCACTAAGTATTGGTCCTCTTCAAGAGCAGATCAACCATAAGAGTTTTTCTGAATTTGCAGAGGCTGTTCAACATATGCCCAACGAATTTGGCTTTAATGCCACCGACGTACTCCCTAAAGAGCTTGATACCAGTTCCAAAGAGGGGACACCAGTCAGGTCTAACCTAGACCGTGCTCATCCAGAGATAGAGGCTGAAAACGAAAAGGTTAAGCCAGAGAGTCCAGTTATAAGAGGTGTTTCCTTGATTGAATTTTTCTCGGCAGATGAAATAGAAAACCATATATCAAGTCTCCAGCATGGTATTGGTCAGGTCAGTGCATCACCATTACTTCACCGGTTCTAAGTTATTTTGTTATTAAAGCCTGCTGCTATGAGTAAAACCATGTGAATGCTCTTTTTCTTCTTTCTGGTGCAAATTATACCAGCATGCTTCAGTATGTTGGAGACATGGGCTGCAAGACAAATATAGAGGAAATGGATGTTAAAAGTTTTGGTTTATTATTTTTGCCTGTTAGTATCTGAAGAATATTTGTTGGATATGATTTCTAGGTGGTTTCTGGTGCATGAATCTGTGTGTTCATTTTTGTTGTTCAGTACATGTTCATTTCCTCATTATCATTATGCAGGTCACTCTTTGCTCTTCTTTCTGAAATGATGTGTGTACAATTTCTATTATGATGAAATGATGCATGATCACCTCATATGTTACTTCACCAATATTGCGATAATTTTGTTGCTTTTGTATGCCTGCTAATCATGCTTCAGCATTTTTATTGCAGAGGAAGTCGAAGGAAGAAATTGAAAAGCAAATTCCACTGTCTGCCAATGAGAATACATGCCAGTTGTGCGCAACAGATAAGCTATTACTGGCCCCAGTTCCAATTTATTGTTCATCTTGTGGCTCTCGTATCAAACGCAGTGTGATTTACTATAGCACCTCTGAGGAAAATGGTATGCGGCATTGTTTTTGCACCTCATGTTATAAAGCTCGAGGCAGAAGTATCATATTCTATGGGATTACGATTCCCAAGGTAAAGCTGGAGAAGAAGAAGAATGTTGAGGAAATTGAAGAACCAGTAAGCTAATGCAACAGTATGTTTCCTTGCTTGGTTAGAAATTATAGGACACTCATTCTCCATTATCTTTGTGTTCATACAGTGGGTCCAGTGTGACAAATGTAAAAGTTGGCAACATCAGATATGTGCTCTCTTTAATGATAAGAGGGATATGGAAGGCAAATCACAGTACTTATGTCCCATATGTTGCTTAAAAGAGATCAGACACAGGGAATACATAACATTGTCACCAAATGCTGATTTCTTTGCAAAAGATTTGCCGAGGACGTTGCTCAGTGACTACATAGAGCAAAGACTCTTTCGGCGTCTGCAGCAAGAGAAAGAAGAGAGTGCAAATTTTATTGGAAAGAATATAGATGAGGTAGATACTGACTCTAATGGAAGTTTTTTAATTTTATCTTACGTGCCTAGAAGAACAGTGTGAATTGCATATCCATAAAGCAGAAATAATATAGAGATGAGTTGAAATAAATAAGTGCCAAATCCATCTATATGGTTCATTTATAACATGGCTTGAATGTACAACCAGTCATTAAACTTATGCAAATGTTTCACTATGGTCATACAAGATCAATTAGTGCCAGAAAAGTCACACTTTTTTAAAGGTAGTGTCACCAAAAATCGTAAACTCCAGAATTTGGCCTAATAAGAGGCTGTAAAGGGGACCACTATCAAATTTATCAATCTCGATTTGAACTTTTCACTATTGAAAGAGAATATACAATGAAAATAATTTTGAATCAGATTGGTATGATGATTATGTCACAGTTGATAGAAGCACTTTTCTATTCTAAAAATATCGTCTAATATGGTTGACTTATAGACAACATGACATTCTTATTAATTTGACATGGCTGGAGAGATGACATTCATGGCGAACTTTCTGGTTTTTTATTCGTTTAAACATGGAATTCTTGACTTTAGTTGCACTAAAATAAAAGAATCTCAACTTCTCAAGCTCTAATTGTTCTTTTGTGACCGTAGTGAAACATTTGTATAATTTGATGACCTTTTGTTCCCTTTATAACCTGAAGAGGATAGTAAACCTGTAAACTATCTGTGTTTGGAAAACTGAAAGACTTGTTTGATATATAATGTTCTTTTCTTGCTAGGTGCCTGGAGCGGAGGATCTTGTCGTCAGAGTGGTGTTATCAATTAACAAACAGTTGAAAGTGAAGGAGCAGTTTTTAGGGATCTTTCACAATGGCAATTACCCTGATGGATTTCCATATAGGTCAAAGGTGTGAGGTTTTGCATTTAAGATCTTGAGATAATTTGTTTTCTCTCTATGCTTTGTCCTTTCTTGACATTATGCGAACTTTCCTAGAACATAAAAAGTTGAATGTTAACTGTTGTTGGCTTGAACATGTTAACTTTATTTGTGGTAAAGTTCCATAACTTTTCCTTGTGTTAAAACCTCAAAATTGGTTTTTGTACTTTAGGTGATTTTTTTGTTCCAGAAAATTGAAGGAGCAGATGTATGCCTTTTTGGCATGTACGTACAGGAATTTGGATCAGAGTGCAGCCAGCCAAATCACCGCTGTGTTTATATATCATATTTGGATTCTGTTAAATATTTTAGGCCTGAAAGAGAAACTGCAACAGGCGAAGCCCTTCGTACATTTGTCTACCATGAAATATTGGTTAGTACTGTTTTCTTTATCATGTCTTTTTGTGTTTGATGACATCCTCTCTTTATTTCTTTTCATTAATGTCTTTTTCCATCGTTAGATTGGATACCTCGAATACTGCAAGAAACGAGGTTTTGTGGCATGCTATTTTTGGGCATGTCCTCCTGTAAAAGGTGAAGATTATATCTTATATTGTCATCCAGAGCTTCAGAAGACACCAAAATCTGACAAGTTACGGCAATGGTTTGTCTCTTCCTCAGTCTCTGGTAAAGCTTACTGGTCTACATGTGTGTGTGTGTGTGTGTGTGAGAGAGAGAGAGAGAGAGAGAGAGAGAGAGAGAGTTTCTGTTTTGTGTGTTTATATGCAAATTATATGTTAGCTTGCCATTGTATGGAAACATGATCTTCTGCTTATCTCTACCGCTTCTGCATTTTATTTTGGCACAGTTCTTTAGCTATTGATAATCTTTTTTTTGCCTCCATCTAGTGACATTTTGTCTCTCAACTGCTTGTGAGTGCCTCTTGACTTTTAACTGTTCTAAATGCAGGTATCATTCAATGCTTAGAAAAGCAGCCAAAGAAAAGATCGTGGTCAATTTCACTAACTTATATGAACATTTCTTTGTTTCTACTGGAAAATATTACTCTAAGGTAACAGCTGCTCGTCTGCCATATTTTGATGGTGACTATTGGTCTTCTGCTGCTGAGATTACCATCAGTAATATTGAGAAGAAAAATGGAGAAAAGTCAGGCCAGAAGATGAAGAAAGTAATGACAAAGCGTACTCTTAAATCTATGGGTCACACAAACTTTTCTGATGATGCTACTAAAGATATTCTGCTGATGCAAAAGGTAAGCTTAAACTCTCTCTCTCTCTCTCTCTCTCTCTCTCCAGGTTAAACTAGCTGTTTTGCTGTTTATTCTAGCATGCATAGTCAAGATAAAACTGAAGAATTACTCTTTGAAATAATCTAAAAATTCTACTAACCTTGCTTATTTAGGAGTTACATGTGTATTTGGAAGGTTATTGATTAACTTACTATATTTCCTAGTGTGATTTCCTACAGCAACTATTGTTGTCTATCCGAATCCCACTGCTCTAAATGATGGAAACTTGTCTATTCCCTTTGACAGGAATGATGAAAAAGTTCTAAACTATTGAATGTCTAGGTGAATTTATGTCTCCTGTGAAACAAAAATATGGGTGAACCCTTTGAAGGTTATTGATGAATCCAGGATTAAGAGTCAAATTGGCCCCCTGAACTTGGCTTGTAGAATCAATTGGTTCAAAATCTAACTTAAGTTATAAATTCGACCCTTGAGCTTGGCATTTGGGATCACAAATGACACAAGACAGCATATGATTGATGGTTTTTGACACGTGCAGTTTCTGATGCTGACTCCTGTAATTTGGACTAATTTGATCCCAAATGCCAAGTTATAGGGTCAAATTGTATATAAAATTTATTTTGGAGTAAAATGACTTTGCTAGCCAAGTTGATGGGCCAGTTTGACTCCTTATCCAACGAATCTCTATCCAGTAGGGTGAAACCTACGAGGGTTTGTAGATCTTACATGGGACTTGAAGTACTGTTGAACTTTTAAATTCTACAAAAGAGATCTATTTTTCCGTTCTGTTTTATTTACTATTCATTAGAGATTTATGTCATTCTAACATCCATACTTTTTCTTCATCAGCTGGGGAAAACTATATTGTCAGTTAAGGAGGACTTCATTGTTGTCCATTTGCAATTTTTTTGCTCGTACTGCCATGAAGTTATTCTGTCTGGATGGCGATGGTTTTGTAGTCAATGCAAAAATTTTCATCTTTGTAAAAGGTGAGTTGCATGCACTAGATTGCTATCCTTTTTTCTCATCCGCAAAAAGCAAATATTCTGCTCTATGCTTTTTTGTATGAATGACTTAAATGATTGAAACCCGTTCTTCTCATTTTCTGTGGTGTATTTTGGTTTTTATATTTACTCTATTATTCATTTGCAGATGTCATGATGCAGAGCAAGGAGCCGATCGGGGGGACACACATACTGTTAGTGGCAAAGAAAAGCATGTACTCTCTAAGGTGAACCACAAACTCAAACTTCAATGATTTGTATTAAAATACAAAATTGGCATATGCAATATCAGTTTTTTTTTTTATTTTTTTTCTTTTTCCTTGAAGGTTTTGGTGGATGATGTTAGATCTGATACGAACGATGAGGATATCATTTTGGATAATTGGTTATTTGAAAATAGGCATGTCTTTTTGGGTTTCTGTCAGAAAAACCATTATCAGTTTGACACTCTTCGCCAAGCCAAGCATTCTTCTATGATGATTCTGCATTATCTTCACAATCCAACAATGCCCACTTCTGAGACCAGCTGCAACTTTTGTCACCAAAATACCAATGGCAATGATGGGAATGTTTGTGCCACATGCCATAGTAAAAAACTTGGTTCTTCACGTATTCATAAGTTGGCATATCACTCTTCAGTAACTGATTGTGAAACTGAGAGTCCATACGATAAAGAACCAAACTTACAACAGGAGAAAAAGTTCAAGGTATGGAGAAAACTTCCTTCATATTTCAACCTTTTTTATGATAAATTTAGCTTTCACTTTTGCATCTCTTCTCTTTTGTAAGTTAGTTCGAATGACTATATTTAGTAATGATTAATTTTATATGAAATGAGTCATGTACGATGAACTTTGCCTCAGTAGACATGCCCCTCTGGATTTGAGCATATTTTAGATTTACCTATTGTTAATTTGTTGGTGCAGAAAATGGAACTGCTGAATGTCCTAGAACATGCCTCACAGTGTGGAGCAACTAGTACTAACCCCTGCTCTTATCCAAATTGCCTTAAAGTGAAGCGGCTATTCTACCATTCATCTAAATGCAAAATTGGGGCCCATGGTGGTTGTATTCCCTGTCGTAAGGTGTGGTACATGCTCAAGTTACATGCAAGAAATTGTGACCAAATTGATTGCTGCATCCCACGTTGCAGGTTAGTTGAGATATGTGCGATTTCAAATATTTGAACTGAAGTCATCATCTTCTTAACTATGTTTGAGTTTGAAAATAAATGTGGAAATTGAAGTCCATTTTTAAATTACTCCGTGCTATTTTTTTAGGGATTTGAAGAGGTAAAGACATGATGGAAGACCAGCTGCTTGCCTTTTCTCAGGCAACTGAAGCAACCCGAGTGTATAGTTTTGCAGGATAACTAAGTGTAGATTCTTTCAGGACCCAATTGTACAGTAGCGGAGTTATGAAATGCAAGGCGTTTCTGTAGGTTGACATAAGAGCAAGGTTGAAACTTAATGGTGTAGTTTTTAATTAGTGATGGGCTGATTCAATTTTAGAGGTTGCCATATTTTCATTCTTATTGAGCCGTAGGTAATGAGTTAGTGGTGTCTGTATTATGTTAGAAAGTGAGGGGTTATATGATAGATCAATTTTTCAGCTAAAAAATTGTTATTCAGGGAAATGTAAAATACAAGAGAGAACTTCAGCAAATGAAACAAAAGATGTATGCTGATATATTGAAGGAATTTCATACAGAATTTGTGCAGATCAGTTTTCTTTCTAACAAAAGATGTCTTCTCTTTTTATTAGTAGAGTGGGTATACATGTCAAAGAATTTAACCAAAACATATCATCCGCAACAGAAGAGAAAATTGCATTTGGAGCAACACAAAGATTCCCCATTCCTGGAATTCTCTTAAGGGATGATTAAAACTGAATTTCGCATATTACACTGTCAATACTATTTTTGAAAATAAACTATAGATTTCCATCAACTTCTTAGTCTTTCTATCCAAAATCCATCCAATGTTCATTTACTTAATTGTTAGTGAAACAAAAGTTTTAACAAAATAATAAAACTCCCCTTGTATGTATATATTTTACAAATCATAATAGAAACTTTTTTCATTGGTTATTATTATTATTATTATTTTATTCTCTTTGTATCATTACGGATTGAAACTATTTTGTCAAAAAGAATTAAAATTTACTTATATTGGAGGCTAATAAATAAAATTTATAAATTTAAAACGGAAACAAAACTTAAAAATATCATAATGTGTTTACGAAAATATGGAAACTAACTAGTATAATATGCACAATTAATTATTTGCCTCTGAAAAAGTAGAAATAATATGAACTAAAAATAAGGGTGCTAGAAAGGAATTCAAGTTGAGGCCTTTGGGTGTCAAACAGAAAATCATACCAAGTTGTGAAATTATGAGTTGATCTAGGTGTTAATTATCTACTGATTATTTGACATGAGCAACACGTGTAACTCGCACTCTATTTCCATTAGTATAATACAAATTTTTGACTGCTACTTAGTATCGGTAATAAGTCCGAAAAGGTATCTGTAGTTTTATAACAAATTAACAACAATAATACTTGAGCACATCCAGTTCCAGCATTGTCATTATCATTGATCTACAAACATAGATTGAATATTTTAAAGTGTACAAAACCTCAAATCTGAAACCAAATTCTAGCAGCAACCATTTATAAATACACGTGGACAATTTGGAGCAAATTCCATGCAGATCTAATGAAATAAAAAAAGATGTTTTACATTTATCATTATGATCCTAGGAGATGGCTTTGACTACTACATATGCTAAGAGGGCAGGAGAAAAACAGAATTTTCAAACTGTCAATTCTCAAGCAAACAATTTTACAAACAAATGGGATAATGTGGAAGATGGATGAGCCCAGCGTTTAATATCCACTGCTCCTTGCTCCATCAAATCATCTACTAGTGTATCCCCCCAAATAATCCTAAATCCTAATCCAAACAAAACAAGATATCCCTCCACTGGATTAACACTTTCATCATCTCATTATAACTACACTTAATTTGTTAATACACACTACTACACATCCCCTAACAACAATCCTAACCAAAAGAATTTTTTTTTTTTTTCAGAACAACCAAGAATTCATAAAAAATTAAAAAAAAAACTGTGCGCAAGATTCAGCATCATTACGTAGTGAAGAAGGTCCAAAGCTTCTTTCCAATTGAGACTTCACCAGGATGCAGAGACTCATTCTCCTCTTCGTCGTCATCGTTATCATCGTCATCCCCATCTTCTCTAAGGGATTCACTCCGGTAATCATCAGCATCAGCATACTCCCTGGCCTTTTCAGGCGTGCAATTTACCTCCTCACTCAATGCAGCAGCATTTTCTCCTAGGTTTCGAGTTGTATCAGCATCACCGTTCTCATTGTTTGATGCCTCCTGTTACAACATTTACATCCTCCCCATGAGTTGGTAATATGCAAATACGAAACCGTATACCGTAATAGTTGACAATAATTCAGACAATGGTTTTTACAGCACTTACTGGAGCAAAATGTGCACTCCCACCATTCTGACTAGCATACCCTTTTGAAGTCGGACGCCTAGCACCATCATCTTGCTTGTTTCCACGATCCACTACTGATGAGGCTTTAGCAGTAGTAACTCCACTGGTAAAATTCAATTCAAATTAATGTCCTGTCAGTATAATTGAAGTTGCACTAGCAAAATATTACTAGACTGTGGAGATGTAAAGTCAGCAGAAGTATTTCCCTTCTACAGATGCCAAAAAATTTCAACAGAAACATTAGCAACCCTCGGACTGGATGCAACACCAAACCGATGGGTGTATGCAAATCACATGTGAAGAATGCATGGTTTACAGGTGGTTAGAATGCTTACACTTTCAGTCGTCGAAGATTATACCGCTTTTCACCTGGGTTTTGCACAGCAGCAACTTTTGGCTGCCTCTTCCTCCGCTTTCCACCAGTGATACTCTCAGACTGTCCCTCGCTGTCATCACCATCATGTTCACTCACTGTATTTTGAGATGTTCGAGTACGGTTGCGCTTCCGAGCATTTCTAGGAACTCCTTTATCTGCAAGACTAGACTCATCACGGCTTTCTGCCCTCAGATGGCTTGAATCTTCAGTCTCATTTAGCTCCAAAGAATCCCCAAGTATGAGCTTGGCATCTTCTACAACTGCTTTCACTGAGCGCGTTCTACTAACCCTGCCCTTGCCTCTCTTGCGCGTCTGGCGGCCCTGCTTCAGATCAGAAGGTTGGACCGCTTCCTGAACATCTGCTGCCTCACTGTTGATATTGCTCTGATCATCAACAGATTGATCCTGCTCAGCTTCAGCTTCTCTAAGGCTTGAATCCGACTGTATCCTCTGTACATCCAGCAAATCACTTCCCTTTGCTAAGGACGACTCTGGATCACGTGCTGAGAAATCTAATCTTTTTGATGGTTCTCCTATGTTCTCAGTTGAGAGAGCTGCCACCTTAGTCAAATTCTCCACACTACTCGGCTCAGCCTTTTTACCCGGGGAAAACCTAAATATTTTTGATTTGCAACTCCTCAGGAAAGAAATTGGAGATAGTAAATGAGCAGACGGAGATGCATTAGTATCCGGCCTTGCCAAAGCCCCCAGGTTTTGGTTATCACTTCTTGTCACATTATCAATAACCTGTCTTTGCTGGGGAATGACCTCTGCATTCTCAATTTCCTTGGAAGATATTAAATCAGAAAGCACAAACTCAGAGGTTATTTCACCACAACTCTTGCAACTCTTGTGTTGTTCGACAAACAAAATGAAACGTTCTTTCTCTTTAATAAATTGTTCTCTGTGGTCCTTCAGCTTCCTGCTAAGATCACCAAGCTTGTCAATATCTTCTCGCATTTCAAGTTGTTGCTCTTGAAGATGCTTGTTATTTTCTTCAATTTCTTGTCTTTCTTTTTCGATTCTAATTCTTTCCAATTTCATTTCTTCAATTTCTCTTCTAGCTACATCTCTTAAGAAGTTGATGTTGTTCATTTCTCTTTCCTTCTCCTCACCAAACAATCTTTCCTTCTCCTGGAGAACCATTTCTACATCATCCTTCCTTTTCTCCAATTCATTCTCAAGTTCAATTTTCTGCAGCTCAAGTTCATGCAGCATTTGCTGCCTCTCACTTCGAGCTTTCTCAGCTAGCACAGAATGCTCATGCTCCATGTCGGCCTCAAAAGATGTTTTTGCCACTTCAAGAGCTTGCATCTCCATCTTCACATGGTCTTCCACAGCTTGTTTCTCTTTTTTTATTCTTTCCTCTTCTGAGGCTTTCTGTTTTTCAAATTTCTCTTTCTGTTCACTGATGCTCTTCAGCTCCTTCTCAATCTCAGCCCTTTTCTCATCCAAATCTTCCCACTCTCTCTCAAAACTCAGCTTTTGTTGCTTTAAGTCCTCAATCTCCTTCAAAAGCTGCTCCTCCTGACGCCTGCACTTCTCTATCTCCTCTTTCAGTTCAGATTGCAAGCGAACATACTCGGCCCTCTCTTCTTCATTTACTTTTAGCTGATCCTTCTCTTCACGAATTTTTAGCAGTTGTTCTTCATTGGCTGCTCTTATCTTCTCAAGTTCAGCCTTGAGATTCAGAAACTCCTCCTTATCAGCATTCAGATGTCGTTTCTCAGTCTCTAAGTTCTTTTCCTCTGCTCTAATTGTCTTCTCCCTTTCTTTCAAAGCTTTTGATTTTGATTCAAAATCTTTCTCTTTCTCCTTAATCTTATCCATTCTTTTATCCAACGCTTGTTCTCGTTTCACAATTTTCTCCTCCATATGCTTGATTTCAGCTTCCTTCTTCTCCAGTTCGATGACTTTGCTTTTCATTTCGTCATCCAAAGATTTTCTCTTTTGTTCAGCTTCCAGCTCAAATTCTCGCTTTTTTCCATCCAAAATTGCATTGTGTTCATCAATCAGCTTCTGAATCTCAGCCTACACAAGTGAACGGTAAATACAGATAACTAAAGAGTTACAAACAAATTCCAGTCCTTATTAGTGAGTAAATAGCATAGTAATACACAACAAATTCCCAGTAAACATTACTATAACACAAAAAATAGCAAGGACTCACCTTTTCTCTATCATTCAGCTTCTCTTCCAGAACACGCAACTCTTCCTCTTTTATTTCTATTTTCTTTCTTTTGGCATCAAATTCCTGTACAAACCAAAGATATGAGTCAAGGCTGATGTTAATTAAAGAGCCAGCAACGCAGCAAGAGAACAAAAAAGCAAAAAAGAAAAAATATGCCTTTTCTTTTAGAGCTACGTTAGCTTGTCTGCAGCTTATCTCATCTTCTAACTTTTTCAATTTCAAGAAATCTTCATCAATTTTCTTCTGAGACTCTTCAAGGTCTTTCTCTTTTTGCTTAAAGATCCTATCATTTTCATTTGCTCTTTCCTCTCTTTGGTTGATTACTCTTTGTCCTATTGACAGCCTCTCTTCACCCTCTTGTAGTTTTTTTTCCCATTCTCTCAAATCCTCTCTTTGTCTAGAAAACGCAGAATCATGTGCTTCTCTCCTGAGAAAATTACCACATTAAATTGTAAAACAATTTGAACAATAGTAATAGCAAAGACAACTAAGGAAGCAAATAGAATAAAATAATGCATGAGTTGTCAGGATCACTGAGAATACTCGGCAATGAAAGACAAGCGCTCCCTTCGAAGAGCACTTTCTCGAGATTCCACCTCCTGTGACTTCCTTTCAAGTTCCGAGCTCTTTCTACTCACTTCAGCAAGCTTGGCATCAGCAGCTCGTAATTTTGCCTCTACTTCTAGTGATTTCTCTTCAACACTGGTTATTAATGCATTTGCTTCAGCCAATTTCGAATCAGCAGTAAACTTAAGTTCTGCATTTTCTGCACGCATCTCATGCACTGCTTTCTCTAACTGCAGCAATAGATATATAGTTGATTATTCAAAAAATCACGAGGTCTAGAAATTCCTAGTAACAAAAAGCCATAACAGATGTCTATCATGCTAGCCGAAGAGAAATTAATAAAATGATATTATTCAGAGTCACCAAAATCTATTCCAACGGAAAGCAAATTAAAAAAAAAAAAAAAAAAAATCACATGCTAGGAAAGAAAATACAACTCTTACATCAAGCACACACTGTTTCTCCACACCCAATGCCTTCCTCAAATTTTCCTCTCGCCTCTCAGCATCGGAGATTGCTAACAAATGTGCTGCTTGTTCTCGCTTCAGTGAATCCGTAGTCTGAGTAATCGCTTGTTTAAGTTCCTCATATTTAGAATCCCACTCTTTCTTCTCAATTAAGAGAAGGCCCATATTGTATTGATAGTCAAATAGCTGAGAAAGTGTAGCAAATTATATTAGCCCAAATGCAAACACAACAACCTCATACTGAAAAGAAATACTGATAAAAAACCTTAAAAGTATCAAAATATAGTTCAATAATGCATACACCAAGTAAAAAAAAAGCAATGAAATTATCTGCATGTTGAACAAAAAGGTAACTGAGGTTCACATTTCTCCAATGGAAATACAATGCTTATGCATCCATAGTATATACTAGAATCATTTCTTGCAAAACCTTGAGTAATATTGCTTAAAAATTTATGACTAGGCCTTCCAGATCTTCATCAGTTCAAGCAACAATCAATTTTCAAATTGGTCTTATAATTTATGATTTGAAGTTGTATAATAAAGGTAGAACAATAAACTGACAAATTATGCATATAGTTTGCATCATAGAAATTTAGTTAAGCATAACCACAAAATTGAAGTTTATGGCAACAGCAAATTTAAGTCAATCTTGTACAGGCATATATTGTATAGTTCCTCGACTAAGAGTTACCATTCTTCGATTACAATTAAAGTGATAGATGTATCAGCTTAATGCAGCCATATCTTCAACTCTCATCTCCTTCTCACTCCTTTTTTTTTTTTTATCTTTTTCATATTTCAACCAAATTTTAAATTTTCTTTGCTTCTAAAATTTCCACATTAAGAACTTCCTTATTGCCATAAATATGCACCACATGTTTTGAAGCAAAAATCAATTTCACGTTTGCAGAGAAATTGTTATTCTTCAAATTTATTGGAAACCTGAACCATTTATGCAATCACCAGTGATTTAAGCAATTAATGAACTCCTAGCCAAGAGAGCACTCATCTGACATCTACAACCTCTTCAATGAATAACCTAGGCCTATTGCATACTAACCTTCCGCACTAGCTTATTCATAAAAAGCATAGTAATTCAATGGCAGTCAAATAAACCATTAAAGCAATCTGGTGATCTTAATCTTTCTCACAAGCGTTATACATGCAAAATAGAAAACAACCAACAACAGATTCGCACACATTAAAGCCCTCTGGCAAAACCTAAGTCGTGTGACTTGAACAAAGTAATAAGAGAAAATTCCAACAGGTTATAATAGAAGAAGAAACCTTTCATAAACCTCAAGAAGACACATTGAACCTATACAGTCAAATACTTAGAAATTGAAATTCATACATGTCTAAGGAAGTGAAGTAACAGAAAAAGGTATTATATAGAAGTTATACAGTTACAATGGCTACTTCAACTCTTCATCTAACACAGTGGCCAAACGGTTCGTCACTCCATCTAAGTAACATATTTCCACTATTAATCACTTCAGTAGAAAAAAAACATCTTGATTAAACCGAAAATCCAGAAACAGACAATTAAAGTAAATGCTAAAAAAATCAGAAGAACACCCAAAAAAAAAAAAAAACGAGGGAAAACAATCAGCATAGTCTAGCAGCAGGGAAAACAAACTACAAACCTCATTCTCAAGCTTGGAAATCTTCTCCACCAATCCTTCGCTGTCCAAGTTATGTCCGACGCCATTGGGAGTGACAGGATCAGCAAAAGCCACAACACTCTTGCCCCTCAAAACACTAGCATCTACCGAATTCGGGTTATTTGGAGCGTTAGGATCCGACCCTAACCCGGATTTCTGGACATCGCTCCGTGGCGTGCGCGTCCAGCCAGAAAATGCCTTTCTCTGCGGCGTAAACATCATTACACTCTCCAAAATTGCCCCTCGACAATCCCGAAATCAAAAGATCCCAACTTCAACCTCATAAGCACCAGAAACTACACTAGAAAAAGCAGAAATTAAACACCCCCCAAGAACTTCAACAGTGGTGAAACACAGAACCGAAATAGGAATTGAATTGAGATAGTAGAGAAACTCCAAACCAAAGAGGCAGTTACAAATCTACAGAATTTGAAAACCCTAGAACGGACTCGAACCGGGTTCCCAAAATCCGGCGGAATGTGGATTTGGAGTCCGATAACGTCTCTAAACGAACTTTTTTTTTTTTTTTCTCTCTCTCTCTCTCTCTATCTGTTCAGTGCAGCCCCTTCTTTTTGTGTGTGCTGTGCTGTGTGCGCGGATTTCTCACGTTACTCTTCCTTTTTCTTTGTTTTATTAGTCAGGCCCACAAGCACTCATGTCTTTTTGTGGAATGACTATTGGGCCCTTGATGTTGTATAGTTTGAATGCATTATTAGAAGGGTAGTTTGGGAGTTTGGAGGTGGGTTGCTGAATTTGGAACGTGGAAAATATGATGAAGTGACGGAATTGACCCCAGTGGTTGGTGGGGGTTGCAGGGGGTGAGAGAAGGGTATTTTGGGTAAAAGAGAGAGAAGGGGGAATATGAAGCATATGCTGTCATCGAAACGCCACGGTGTTAGAGAGCTGTTAAGGCGGAAATAGAAAGGATTTTTTGGAGAAGATAAAGTAGAGTAAGTCCCACGCACACATACACATTTCATTACATTATCATCCGCCACTAACTTCACTCCTCACTCTTTCCTTTTTTGTCTTTGGAAATTGGAGCGTCTTGTTAATAAATCAAATAACAATAATTTCAAAATATATTTGAAATTATGTCATCACTAACACCTAATCGATTGGGTAAAATAATTACACCATTCTTAAAGTTTGGTTCAACATACTAATACTTCCCTTATATTTACCTATTTAATTTACCTCTCGACAGGGTCTCTATCATATTATGACATTGACATCTCTTTATTTATTATTAAGTATTTTTATTTCAAAATTATTGATGTTACTAATATTTATAGATAAAATTTGTGTTATCTTTTATTTATATTGTTCATTCTGTATGGTTCTTTGTCATAGATTTTTTTCACGTATGAATTTTTTTTTTTACCTGTTAAGTTGTGATTGCATCTATTATAGAAAAACTGAAATATAAAACATATTATGAGATGATATAAGTCTATAAATATATATCACGTTAAAGTTTTTTATTGAACATGACATAATAATAAATACAATGGGGTCATAATATGATGGAAGCAAAGTACATGGAAGTATATATTTAATAGATAAAACATAGGAAAATAGTGATATATTTGTGTAAACCTCATGAAGGTTATGATTGTTTAGCCAAACCAATTCTTACCAAACCAAACTTATAACAAGTTGTTACATAATTTGAAGCTAACAAACAATTGTTTGCTTCATAAGTATCAATCTTATTCATTAGAAATTGTATAATTAGTCCTATTTGATAATGTTGAGCCCTTAAATGTCATATTTTGTGCATAAAGGAATAAAATTAAAATTCTCTACCAAAGTCAGAGGATATTTTGACTCTTATAGCTATTATCTACCTATAGATACTCAAAGGATCGTATCAATGCCCAAAATAATTGTGTTCTTAGAAGAGTCTCTTACTTTACTAGTTACGCTATCACCTGTAAAAAAGGAAAAATTAATGACTGATATTCTTTGGTCATAAAAAAATATTTAGTTTAACTTCTTACGTGGTTTAAAAAAATGTAGTTAATACTCCTTTCAATTTATAAAATTATAATGAATCAAATATAGTTAATACTCCTTTCAATTTATAAAATTATAATGAATCATTCTTTTATAAATGAAGTTATTTTATTTTACATAAATTTTGTATCAGCAGTGCAATTTTGAAAATTGTTTCTCAAATTTGCCCTTGTATAAATGAAAATGATGTTTAATAATTAATGCATACAAATCCTATAGCCAAGAAAGAGAAATTTCATATGGAAAGTAGACTTTAAAAGAGAAGCATTGAGCGTAAATGAATCATTTTAATATACTAGTTTATGTTTTATTAATCTTCGTGGATAACCTTAAACGCCGCATATTATTAATCAAGAGGAGTGTAATTTAAGGATAATTTTTTACACATTAGTTTTTAACATATCTCTCTTTAAATTGATACTAATATTATTGGTCAGTTTATAATTTTAAGTAAAATTTAATATACTTATCATATATTATGTAATACCTAATGTACATTAAATAAAAGCATATTGATAAGCTAATAATTTAAAGCTAATTTAAAAAAGAAAATTGTAGTAAATATTTGAAACATATTAAAATAGGAAAAAAATATATGGTTATTAGATTTTGAAGTAAAAAGAAAAAATGAGCTATTCTTGGCAGAAATAAGAAAAGATATTTAAAAGTTAAAATTGTTTAGGAATAATTCATTATATATGTATGGGAAAGGGGGAAGAAAGAGAGGGTAGTTTCCATGAAATTTGGGATAGAGAGTGATGTAATAACTGAAAGAAATTATTCAAATCCAACTCCAATTTAGTAAATATTTTAGTGTACCTTATCCGATTAGGAACATTAACGTCACCATTTTTTATAACTTCTCTTCTATCCCTATCTCATGATATGTTTATACATTTTATTATCCAATACCATAAAATATTCTGACCACCTGCTTCCAATTAAATGTTTTATATCTTATATTTTTCTAGAGCTACTTACTCACTTGAATACTATGTAATAAAATACACAAATTATAGAAAACGTTCGATATACTATATCTTCTGTGTGTCCCAAATATATTCTAAAGTTTAAGATTTTTATTTTAGGATATAAAATTTTATTTAATTAATCAACTATTATATTTTCACAGTTTTGGAGGGTTAAACGGACCGGATGGCTAGCCGGTTTCCGATTAAACCAGTCCGGTCCGATTTTAATAACATTGTTTTTTGTCATATTATAGGCTAATGGGCCCGATATGAGCCTTTTTGTTATTCTCCATGTACTGTGGTTGGGAATGGACGTCTGATAGCGTGAAAAAGCCCCAATTTGTGGAGAAAGCAAGACACGGTCCTCTACCTTAGGTTTGTAATAATGAAAATAGCCATTAGCATTCTATGGGTATGTCTTACGGTAATGGGCAAGGGATTTTGATGGGCTAGGGATAGCTATTATCATCTTTGCCTTTTCCCTGAAAATAGAGATAATTTTCCTCCTGTCCATGATCATATAAGAATGTGCTATTAGGGGTGAGCATCGGTCGGTTCGGTTACCGAACCGAACCAAATTATCAGTAATAATTAAAACCGAACCAAACCAAACCAGGATGAAAACCGAACCGAAATTTTTCGGTTCGGTTCGGTTATTACCGAAATTTGGTATTTTTACAAAAAAATAAATAAAAAAAATATTTGAAATGATTTTTAGGGCAATTAATTGAACCATTATATATTATTTTTGTAATTAATTGTTATTTAGTCATTTTATATTTTTTAATGAAATATAAAATTCAATTAAGTAAATTAGAATATTAAAAACCTAATATATATATATATATATATAATAATTCAGTTTGGTTTCGGCTAAACCGAATTTTTTTACGGAAAAACCGAACCGAACCGAATAACCAAATATATATATAATTGTTACCAAACCAAACCAAAAAAAATTCGGTAACTGAACCGAATTTTTTTTTCGGTTTGGTTCGGTATTGGTATTCGGTTAAACCGGATAGTGCTCACCCCTATGTGCTATGAGATTTCTTGACCATAATAAGACGAGTTTAATAAATATGAATATTATCCACGCCATTGACAAGTCCAACAAAAAATAAACATAAAAGAAAGTTCAATATATATACTAAATGGTATATTTTTCATTCTTTCATGAAATATCTTATTGAGAAATTACAGAGTATGTCTGGCACCCTAGCCCATGAAAATCCCTTGCCCATTACCGTAAGACATACCCATAGAATGGCAATGACTATTCTCACTATTACAAACCTAAGGTAGAGGGTAGTATCTTGCCTTCTCCACAAAATAGGGCTTTCATGCTATCAGACGTTCATTTCTAACCATAATACATGGAGAATAACAAAAAAGCTCATATCGGGCCATTAGCCCATAATATGACAAAAGGTAGTGTTATTAAAACCGGACCGGAGCGGCCGATCGGCCGATCAAACCAGTTTAACCTGGAATTGGCTAGCTATCTAGTCTATTTAACCCTCCAAAACCAGGGGAATTGAGAATCGGAACTATATCTGGTTTGACCAGTTTAACCGGAAAAATCCAGTCGAACCATCAAACTAGCCACCCAGTTCTCAATATTTTATTCTATTTCAATTTAAAAAAAAAAAAAAAAAAAAAAAACAAGGAAATACTTACACTAAAAGTCGAACCTCAGTCATCTCATTCATATGAACACTACCAACAAGCCATGTTAACTTTTTCATTATATTTTATACAAAAATATATATGTTAGATATAGAATGAGCAAAATAATGACTTAAATTTAGAATTTCAAAGTATTGAGCTATAGAATATTAGAATGATAAATAAATATTAATTTAAACCTCTAGCTAATTTATTCACCAATTGATTATTAATTCGATGTATATTATAGAATATTAAAATATTGGAATAATAAATTTTTTTTATTAATTTATACCTCTAAATAATTGATTCACATGCTTTCTTTTGATAGATATTATTATTTTTTGAATATGTTATTGGTTCATTGTCTGGTCTGATTTCAATAACATAAGTGTTAGATACACTAATAAGGATGAATTTCAAATTAATGGTTCTTTCATATCTCTTGTACTATATACATGTTTTTTTTTTTTTTTTTTTTTTTTTTTTTTTTTTTTTTTTGTGTTTTCTAAAGTCTCATTAAGAATTAATACTACACATTAACTACACCCTTATTACCAGCAACAACTTAACTTTAATAGCCTCTACTATTGCTGGATAGGCCAACAATTAGGGGGTGGGGTAGGACTGCATTCCCCACTCCGCCCCAATACTTATAGGGATGATTTTGGAGATTTTCCGTTTAAGGTTTCGAAAATTAAGCAATCCCCATTCCCTTCCCGTGCGGGTATCCACGAGTGTCGAGAAATCTCCACCCCACAAGGCGAAACAAAAAAAAAATAACATTTGGTTATTAAATAGGCTAATTACCCCCCCCCCCCCCCCCCCCCCACCCAAAAAAAAAAACCTTGTAGTTACACTCAATTAAATATCAAATATTGTAGTTTTTTTTTTGCAAAATGAGGATTGTGGTTTCAATTATTCTAAAAAAGATGACAACTAAAATTAAATCATGACATTACAGAAGGTATGTTTATTTCGTTTTGAATTGAAAATTTTCAAGTTAAGTAATGAAAATACGAAAGACCTTAGCGATAATTTTGAAAATTTTTGAGAATAGCAAATATTTTTCTTAATTAAATAATGATAATAAATTTTTAAAAAATACAACAAATTGAAATTTCTTTGAAAAATATTGAAATCTTGATGTAAAATTCTTAAAAAATATGAGTAAGTTATTGGAATACTAAATAGATAAAAATACCCTCAGTTACATCATCATTTTTAACGAAAAAATGTTAGTTGTCTTTTTTTTTTATCCTCGTTTTGTAAATAAAAAAAATAGTCCTCAATTTTTAATTGAATGTAGCCACATAGTTTTTTTTTTTTAATTAGTCCTATTAAATAACCAAAAAATTGGTTATTTTAATAAATCAAATGTAGAGTATGTAAGTGCGATTTGGTGGAATTAATTTTTGTAATTGGTGAATGGTTAACGATTAATATCAGCAAAGCAATTATTTCCCAAAGCAACATATGCACACACGCATTCAGTAAGCCAGTTTGGACTAGAGCCCGAGTTTCAGAAGCTTAACTAAAATCTGAATTGAAGTATTCAAGTTTATAATAAGGACATAGTTTTGTAAAATAATTTCGAATGAAAATAGAGCAGAATTAACTAAAGGAAGCTTGTAAATGAATATAAAGTATGGTATTTTATAGGGAATTTTTTAGGGAATTATTTTACGGGGGCAAGGCAGGAATTCCTACGGGATGGGGATACTACTCCCCGCCCTCACACCCATTTTGGCATTTGGGTAAAATGTCCTTCATCCCATCCTTATAGAGGATAATTTCAGTGATTCCCTTTTCCTTTTGGCAGTGGCGGTGCTAGGAATTTGTGGAGAGGGATAAAAATTTCCCTAAAAAATTTCCGATCGGTGAACATATTTTTCGACATGTAAAAGTATTGGGAATTAATTCAATTCAATTCAATAACAACACAATTAAATTAATTCGAACATCAACTTCAATATTTTATACACATGATACACTAACAATTAATTTTTTCTATTGGCCAAATATATAGATACCTCCCTGAACTTGTCCAAAAATGCCTACTGCTCCCTGAACTTTTAAAATGTCCTAATGCCCCCCTGAACTTTGAAAAAGTGACCTAGTTTACTCCTTTGCTGCCACGTGTTACTCAATTATTGGTTGTATCATGTTTGACTTTTCAGTTTTTATAAGACTTAAGAGGTAAACTATCTGAGCTAATTTTAAGAAATTCAAGAGGACATTAGAACACTTTTAAGAAGGTCAGGGGGGCATTAGGATCTTTTCAAAGTTCAGGGGGGCAATAGGGGTTTTTGGCCAAGTTCAGGGGGTATCTATGCGTGCGGCCTTTTCTAATTGATGGAGCCCACAAAGTACTCATAGTATTAAAACTTTTGATACAAGGTCACAATCCAAATGCACAAGCACAATGTATCAATTTCAAATTAAATTGTCTCACAATCCTAAATTCTCAACATATCAATCACAATTCAAATTATAACACAATTAATTCAATTCAATGACAATATATACAATTTTAATAATTTATCAATTCTAATTAGTATTAAACAAATAAATAATCAAATTCTTAAACCTAAATTAGAAGCCCTAAATGGCTAAATCCTTAATTCATCAATTTATCATATTAATTAGGGGTGAGCATGGACCGGTTCGGTTCAAAAACGGACCCAAGCTGAAAAAATTGATTCAAAAAACACTGTATTTTATAAACCAATCCGATCCAAACTAAATTTTGGTTTGGTTCTATCCAAACCGAACCAGTTCGGTTTGGACTAGGTCGAACCAAAAACATCAACTTCTTAAAAAAAATCAAAATAAAAAATTTTATATAAGTAGTTTGTTTAAAAAAATAGAAATACAAAAAAATTAACTTAAAAAATCAGTAATACTAAATAATACTATTACATCACAATAAAATACTAAAATTCTCTACTTTTTTTTTTCAACTCTCAAGTTTTAATAACTATAAATTAATATCCAAAAATCACAATATAAAACTATAAAAGAATATAATGTCTAAAATTCTCTTGAATTAATATTAATTTTATAATTAATTTTAATATTTTACCAATTATTCGGTTTTTTGGTTTTTTTGGTTTTGAACCGAACAGAACCAAAGTTCAAACTTATTAAAAACTTAAAACCAAACCGAGCCAAACTATAAAATGGATCGGTTTGGATTTTCGGTTTTTGGACATTGGTTCGGTTTTGCTCATCCCTAATATTAATGAAAAACAATTGATTTAAATGATACCTGTAGATACCCATTTTATCCAGGTATTTTTTATTTTTTATTATTACTATTGTTATGTTTTCATTATATATATATATATATATATATATATATATATATATATATATATATATATATATATATATATATATGTATATAGAAAAGAAAACATAGAATATGTGGAAAATAAATAAATCATTTGGTTGTATTGTTTTGATTATAATTTGTAGAAAATTACAACATATAAGATGGGCTCAAGCCCAATAAGTTACAAACCCAATTAAATAATTAAGCTAAGCTCGAATCTAAAAAAGAAAAAGAAAAAAAAAAGAAGAAGTAAAAGGAGCTATGCAGGATCAGGAATTGGCCTAGGGACTAAGGGGTATTTTTCCAGAATACAAATAGAACCATGAACAAAGAATTCCAGTTACAAACAGATAATCCAGTGACAAACAGACTGGGCAAAAGGACTATAAAAGGGGCTCTAAACAGTGAGAAAAGGCAGTGGCGTAAAACTCAGCAATACATATAGAAAGTGTGAAGAAAGAAGAGGAGAGGATGTCCAAAGAGAGTGGGCAGTAGCAGATTTTCATCCAAAAAGAAGCCATCTTGTCTTGTTCTTCATAAATACTTCCCTTGTCTCCTTCTTCACAACTCTCCTTTGTCCGTTGCTTCATCAATTTTTCTGTCCTGGTTCCCCTTCATTCTTATTTTCTCCCATTCATCATTTCCAAACACAGTTGTCCTTTTGGTAGAGGCCTTTTTGAAAGAACAGAGTTTGAAACCTTCAAGAAGGACCACATTATTCCTATCTTTTGTTTTGGAAAAAAGAGATACATATTTAAGTAGGTTTCTCTCCATGTAAAGTTTTATCCCTTACTATTTCTTTATTTGTTTTACATGTAAGTCTTTATGACTCAAAAGACGATCCTTACTCCATGTTTATGGAGAAAGGATCCCTTTTGTGTAGTGTCCAGAATAAAAAATAAGAAATAGGGCATGTAATGTACCTATTTCACATTGATGATTGGAGGTCTTGATTAGAAATTTTCAATAAGTAATGCCTGCAAAGATCTGGGAATGTATGTCCAAGAGGGTTCAGTCTAGGTGTCTCGGTCATTGGATATGGGAGTATGGTTTTCATTGCTAAGAAAGAGTTGAAGGTGAGAGTTCCCTCCCCCCCCCCCCTCAAAGCCATCCAAGCTTTACTTTGAAAAGGATGTTTTTGTTTTTCTTGTTTTCAATGATTCAATATAACTTTTCACCGAAGTAACACAATGGTTCAATGACGTAACCTTTCACCGAAGGGACACAACCATTGATTATACATTTTAAATAATCAAGTCCAATAAATAAATAAGTGAGACATAATTTTGATTTACATTCTCCCACTTGCACCACTTTATTTATTTAAAATGAGTAAACTATATATAAAAACTATTTATGGCCAAATTGAATAAATAATTGCTCAATAATAGTGAAAATTACATAACTTATGAAAGCCCAAAACTTAATGAATAACCAAACAATTTAGCTTTCATGTATTAATATTATATGAATAAATTTCTTATAAGTCATTCCGAGTCCACAATGAATACATGACATACATATGGTTATTCAATTCATAATTAAACATTTTTATATTTTAAGCTGTTGTGGCTACACTTAAAATAATTAAATGTCCAACTACCACTAGTACACATCATAATAAACTTTATATTGACAATTAGTATGTCAAAATCTTTATTAGACTTTATAATGTTTACGTAATTTCCAACAATGATATAGGATGATGTGGCTACTCCAAATTCATTTTAAAATCACTATTTACATATAATAAATATACCATCGTAATTCATTATCATCTCATAAGAGCAACCAAGATTTTGCATGACAAAACCAAGCTCCGATACCAAATGTTAGAAATATTTAACTTTAGTTCTGAAGACATACCTTATAGTTGAGTCGCTAAAACTGATACAGAAAAATGCATGTATTCTTAACCGTCAAAGATCTCATAAGAAATTTTGGTGTCGGTTTTATAAAAGAATTTCATTAATCCAATGGAAGTAGCAACTCCATTAACGATTCTGGAACCATAACTGAAGGTATGTCTTTGGACCCGTATTTAATTTTCTAACATTTGGTATCAGAGCGTTTTGTATAAAAGTTGTTGATGATTTTGTTGTGATAAGTCTTTAAGTATAACTTGCTAATAATGTAGTGGGAGTTACAACAAATACATCAATATAAAGTATCTTGCTATGAGTGATCAAATCAAGGAGTGACTATTGAGCATATCGGAACCGATTTGATGGTTGTTGACCCTTTGATTAAAGGATTATCAATTGAGTCATTGGATGAAGGTCATATGTGTAATAAAGAGCTCATGAGCATTTAAGTTTCTCGATTATAGATTGACGTCCAAAATAGGCTAGCTACAGTACTAGAGGGGAGTGAATAGTACTGTATACCGAGAAAAAAATTTCACAAACAATTTAGAAAATTCTTTTTGATGAAAAATAATTTTCTATCAATAAAATTTCACAAAAATTCAGAATTGATAAAACAGTAAAACTTGTAAATATAAATCTGTTTGACTAAAATTAAACGTGCCTTCAAAAATAATGCTATTAATTCAGAATTACACAAATTCAAATAGCGATAAAAATAAAGAGAATAGGGATAGAGAATTGAAACACAAGATTTATACTGGTTTGACCCAACCGATGTACGTCCAGTCCTCAAGCCAACCACTTGAGATTTTCAACTAATGTTTCCTTTGCGGGTAGGAAACAAGCATATATTACTTTTTGTGAGTTTAAGTAACAAACTCAATACTTTTGCAGGTTAAGTATCAAACCTCTACCATTACTTTTCCAAAGCTCAAGTAACAAAACTCTATCGATGCTTTTTCAAAGTTCAAGTACCAAACTTTTACAGACTTTGTTGATCATACTACCAACAAAGTAAACCCCCTTTCACATAACCTATGTGAATACAATTCCCGAAAATATGAATATTTGTGAATGAAAGAATGAAGCTCTTCTCTCTTGACTTTACTCATGTACGAATTATGTAAGACTTTGAAAATAATAGCTTAAGAGTGTGAATATTGCTTGTAAGTCTTCTGCTTTGCTAACTTGAACTTTATTTCTTTATATATGTGATGGAATGCTCCATAGAAGAAGAATTTGACCTTCCATTCAAGTCACAAAGGAGATATGGCAGTTATTTTCATGTCATGAAGAGAAGTGGCTGTTTCATATAGCCTATAAGAGGATTATGGCAGTTGAAGTCACCTCCTGAAGAAGTTATAGTTGTTGTTGTAGCTTCTGAAGGTAGAGTGCAGTTGACTTCAATCTCATAAGAAGGAAATAGCAGTTGTATATATGTCATAAAGCAAGAAGATGTTGAAAACATCTCATGAGCTACATATGGCCATTTGATATAAGTGAGAAGATGATATGGTTATTGGTTTCATCTTGTAAGCAAAAGAGATGTTGGTTGTGGCTTGTAAAGACATTTGTAGCTCTTGAAAGGACTTGAAAATCTTAAATCATAAGACTTATAACTCTTGTGATGGTATGTACATAAAAAGCACAATTTAAAATTAGTTTGTCATATAGTACTCCTTTATGACATTTTATCCTTTTGTAATATTTATTCATTCTTTGTTAAATTATCAAATAAGAGTAATTTCATTTTCTTTTATGTCAACTTTTTTGTGATCATCAAAACATAAGTCTAACTTAGATGAAATAAGGTGTTACTTATTTATGGCCCACATGATTGATTATTAGCCTATGGACATGGCATTATAGGTGCACATCTAGAAATATGTCATGTGTTAATTGTGGACTCTGAATAACTATAACAAGTTTATTCATACAATATATGGTTGGTTATTCATTAGGATTTGAGTTTTCGTAAGGTTTTAAACTTTCACTATATTGAGCAATTATTTATTTAGTTTGGCCAAAAACAGCTGTCATATGGTTTTACTCATTTCAAATAAATAAACTAGTCTAAGTGGGAGAATGTAAATCAAAATTATGTCCCACTTATTTTTTTTATTCGACTTAATTATTTAAAATGTTTAATCAACGGTTGTGTCTTTTTGGTAAAGGTTACGTTGAACCATTGTGTTGTTTCAATGAAAGCTACGTTGAACCATTATGTTTGTTCATGAACAATTGTGTCTCTTAATAGTATCTGATGGAGAACTATATAAAGAGAGTTGAGTCTCTAAAACTGACACAGAAAAATACATGTACTATTGATCATCAAAGATCTCATAAGGAATTTTGGTGTTGGTTTTACGAAAGGGATTTCATAGATCAAATGGTAACGATCCTGTAGTTATGGCTGAAGGTATGTCTTCAGATCTAAAGTTAAATATTTCTAACATTAAGTTCAAATATTTATAACATTAATTTACAACTAGACGTTCAGCCGCACTATTGCGCTAATTATAAATGGGAGGAAAAATTTTTGTCCTTTAACATTGATATTATATTATATTATTTTTAGTTCTTATTTAGATATGTGAAAATATTAAAGAGTAAACTAAAAAAACAAACTCTGTGGTTTAGCTTATTGTCAAAACAAGTACGATATTTTTTTTATACAAAAAGAGGTTACATGGTTTGTGATGTTATACAAAAAAATAACAATTAACATTTTTTCATTATAAATGATGATGTGGCTGAGGGTACATTTGTCTATTTAGCATTCCAATAGTTTACTCATATTATTTAAGAATTTTACATTAAGAATTGAATATTTTTTGGAGAAATTCTATTTTGTTGTGATTTTTTTAAATTTATTATCATCATTTAATTAAGAAAAATATTTGTGTTTCTCGAAAATTTTCAAAATTTTTTACTAAGATCTATTGAATTTTTGTTAACCAACTTGAAAATTTTTAAAGGACAAAAATACCATATGTGATACCATACTTTGTTCACTTAGGCATATTTTTGCATATCGAAATTTTAAAAACCTCTGTTTCCTATTCAATAACTAAAAAAAAATTATAAGTGAACAATATAATGCGTCATCGTTCAAATATAATTTTTGAGATATCACCAAAAATAAGTATTTTTTAACATTAGAAGAAGAGGTTGTCTTCTGTTATCAAAAGTCAACCCCTACCCCATATTTCAAATTCAAATAGCCACAACTAATATGTACATTGGTATTGTCTGTGCATATATATATAGGACAAAAAAAAGCATATTAAGAGGATTATTATCCTTGTGCAATATCAATAAAACTGAATAACTAAATTCATTTTGTAGTGGAAATGACATAACTTCAAGGACTTCACAAAAATTTCATTTATTTTCATGACAACGACCCACTGTACATAGACTTTTCTCACTATCATAATTAAACACATTTTAAACTCAATATTTTAATAGCAATGTTCTGTAATCTATCATACTTGTCATCTAGTTCTTTTGCCTTCAACAACTCTCTTATTCGGCGATTAAAACTCGCAATTAATTTAGAAAATGTTTATACTCAAATTAAAGAATATGATGAAATGCCAAAGAGCGATGGAGACAAAATAAAACCATAAACTAAACTCATAAAATACAACATACGGAGCAACATTACCTTAAATAAGTGGTTGTTAAGAAAGGTGAAATATTTATCTAGAGTAAAGGCAAGAGACTTTATATAATCCATAAGGCATGAATCATATCCTTCAAAGTCTTAAAACAATCACCAAGAAGAAATTTTGAGCAAGAGTATGCACGTAGAAAATTAGAGACTTACTAATACACCACATCAACAAAATACAAATTCCTTTCTTAATCATTTGGGACCAAATTCCATCAATTGCTAACTCACATACCAATTCAAGAAGGCATAGAAGAATGGCTAAAAAGCTTGCAAGGCAAAGAGATTATAGTGATTATGAATTTGTCACAAATAAAATATAGTAAAATGGTACAATGAAGAGCTGTACAAAATATAACTATTGAGCTTTCCGTTATTGTAATGAATATTGAATGAGTAGTTGTATAGGAACCCAAAGTAAAACATATGTGGAAGTAAAAAGCAATTCATAATTCACTTTCTAATTCTCTTTCGACTTGAAAATGTGAATCAGTACGATAACAAACATATATTCCAAGCATGGTACAATACCATCAGACTGCCAACTGCCTAGTTCCCATAAAAGCTTCTAAATAAATGCAACACTCTAACAAATTAGCATAAACTTTTGCAAATTGCAAACATGGTAAGAACATAAGGACTATCACTTTTAGATTGTCCAGTCTTTTATACATGTTCTCTTAGAATTAATCACATCTCAATTTATTCTCAAATTCAATCCTTGATTGATATGATACTTTAAATCGTTAATCATTTCAAACCTTTTTCTCTAGCATTGCACAATACAATCAGGCTAGATTCTATAAGTTACCAGATAGATGTCCAAACAAAATGCAACACTCAAAACACAAATTATTTACTAATTATCACACAAAGTACATAAACCGCCATTCAGATATTGTTCAATATTGTAAACCCTGTTGTGACTCGACTTAATATGATACATAATACAGGTGACACCATAATGCATAAGGCCAAGCCCAATTTTTTATGCAAGACTCACTGAGTCTTGCCATACATATACCAAGGCAATGTATGCAACAAATTTGCTTTCAACTTTGAATATATAAGTTGAAATTGTTAGATAACAGTAAACAAATACAATGTATATAATTAAATTGTAGAAACGAAATAAATTTAAGAACAGAAAATAAGATACTTTTCAACCTTAATAAAAAGGAACAGTAGAGTTGAGGCCTGAAAAATACAGTTTCCTTAAGACAATTATCTGTCCGTAGTTGGCGATTTGTCTCCCAGGATACAATAACTCTCGATGGCGAACTCAACTGTGCGAAGCGTACTATCACCGGAGAAGAAAGGAAAAACGACAGCCTATGTAGAATGAAACAGATTGCAGAAAGAAGGAGGAAAGGAAATTCGAAATTTAAGTGTATTCTGCAACTGATGGAGCAAGAAAAATATCGGCTGGTTAAGAGGATTTATTGGATTAATAATGACAATTAATTGGATTAATTCTCTTATTAAGAGAGAATTAATTCTGCATTTTTTTTTATTTGAAAAATAAAACTGACAGAAAAATTGAAGAGGCTAAAAGAATAAAATATCTGGAGAAAATTAATCGGATCGGAGAAAAAGTTAGGCAGGCCTATAGTGGCCCAAATCGGTCCGGCATTCGCGACGCCCACGTCGTGCGGGTGCGCATTCGGCCTTTGAAGGCTCGGGGCTAGGATTTGCACCCCCCTCCCCTGCGTGCACAAGAGAGAGCCTATTGGCTTATACAAGTTAACACCTTACAAAAGTGTGTTTCAATATAAATACATTTTCCCCTTTGTTATTTTCCCATGTGGGATAAGTTAACTTGGACCAAAATTTCTCCAAATATTCCATTTCATTAGGCTAACTTTGAGCAACAATTTCTCATTCACTACTTGTCCATTTTGGGTAATTTATATACCGTTGGAAAGCTCACGTTATGTACTATACAATGACACTAATCATTTGATGTAATACGCTTCCTTTCCATAATATAATTTGGCCCAAAATTGACAAATAATCACTAGTATATAATCCAATATATTTGTCAAATTTCCAATAATGTCACTATTTGTGCCAAAAAAACAACTCATAAACTTGACATGAATAGTTATTATCTAGTTGAACTAGTGAATTTAAAATCCTACTCATTTAGTAACCTTATTTTCCCCTTAAGTTAAAAGTACTATCACTATATTTGATTAAAATAATCATAAACCACTCTTTGTAGTAATAGAGGAAAAAAAAGGCATACCTTGAATTGAAACCCAACAATATTGATTCTGTTCACCTGGCTGCAATATCAAAGACTTTACTGTGCTAGGATTAGTTCCTCTATGGTCAAGAACTTCATATCAAATGTTTATCATGATAATGAATTAATATACCAAACCATTAAAAAAACTTACACAGAGACATGGAAGAGGATATCATGTACATGTTATAGTTAGCGGAGCCCAAAATTAGAAGCTCTCCACCAGGAAACACCTCGAAAAAGTAGGGTTCAATCCCAAGCTTACCCCTATTAAACATCATCTCCATAGAATAAACACTCTCAAAGTTCATCATGGGACAACTATAAATGGCTACATACATAAATGTCACTATACCAATGTCAAATCCAATAAAAAAAAGGAAAAAATAAAGAAAAGAAAAACAACGTGAGCAATAGAATTAGAAATCTATACCTATGAGCTAGCTTGATATGTTTTGCACCATTTGATGATTGCAATATTGTTTTTGCGCAAGTAAGAGTCTGAACAATATCACATAAATTTTAATACCAGGGAGAACTGTTGACTTCTTTAAGATCTCAATTAAAGTCTTGCTTACACAAAAACAATATTGCGATCATCAAATTAGGCAAATATATTAGGTTAGGTAATTGTGTTGCAATTAAAGATGTCAGGTTACATTAGCTAGAAAAAAAATGAAGAATTATTGAAAAGATGGAGAATAAAATTTTTGCATCCCTAAAACCCAAGTAATAGGAAAATAAACAACCCTGTTACAATCGGTAAGCTTGCTGGATCTAGGAGAAAATGAAAGCTTACCTTGCCAATTATGAGCGGACGATCCTAAAATGCACGGATCTTACGACCGGATCAGAAAGATTTTTAAATAAGGGTTTTATGAAAATGAGTTTTATAGCAAGAAAGCAAACAAAGTCGAACGCTATCACTAAAAGTGAAAGGAGTCACCACCCGATTCAGCTCAATTGAGAAATTGTGGTACAACCGAGACGAGTTACAAAGCACTATACCATTTAATCAGAGATCGGGTTCGGACAACTCACCTATTTTTTCTCAATTCAAAATGTGTTTAAGAGTCTATATCAAGCCTATATTTCTACGATTGATTTTATCTTGATTTAATTAGTCAATGCTCACACACGAGGAGTAAATAAATGCTAAAAGCGATAAATAAATTCAGAAATCAGTAAATAAATTCGGGAAATTTAAAATGTACAAACCGATCAAATGACTACCATAGGGGATACATTGTATAAAAGGGATTCGGGGTACATATTTATCTATACATAAAATACCTAAAAATGAAAAACTAGGCATACATCTATTCTAACATACATCTACCTGCAAAACAGAGTTAATACAAATAAATATATACACGTAGAACTCAAATAGACTCAGAATAGGGGATTCAAGATAGCTCAGGACGTGAAATGGGAAAATCGAAAAATTCGATAAATTACCTGATTTGACCTAAAAAAAATTTTAAAATGCAGTTTGATGGCACTAGAAATTCATTTTAAAATCATTTTTTTCCAATTTATTATATACACATACAAAATGGGCCGGTTTTCAAGACTGGTGTTTCTATCATTGAATTGATTTATAAAAATAAATATAGAAATTAAATCCAGGTCAAAATGATATGCAAAAATATAAAAAATACATAAAAATGCAATTTTGAATTGAAGACTATAGCCGTATGGGTGTAAGAACAACAGCCGTGCGACTATCAAAATACCCATACGGCTCTAGTTTTAAAAGAGCCAGAGAAATCGCTAAAAATTTAAAATTGATGAATTCTAAAATAAACAACAACTGTACGGCTTCAATAGTCGTGCGGCTATAACAATAGCTGTATGGGTCTCGTTACAACCGTTTGGTTCTGGTTTACCAAAAACATAGAAAAATAGAGTAAAATGAAAATTGATGAAATGTTAATCAATTCAATCCAGAAAGCTGTAAATAAGTTTAAGGCCTCTCAAAATTACCTTTGAGTTGCTTATCCAGTGTTTAATTTTGAAGAAAACCAATTCTTAAAGCTTGAATCCGGATTTAAATCGAACTTGAAATCTTGAACCAAAGAACTTTGCTAGTCCCAAATAGACTTTTAGGTACACTAGAGGGGGGGTGAATAGTGTAAACCCAAATAAAATTCTTCTGCGGAAACCTGTAAATAAAAAATAACTTTGCCCAAGAAACAATTTTTACTTTAAAAAGTGGAACAAAAGATTTGAATATAATTGCTTTTGAATAAATAAAATAAAATCTTTTAAAAGCTATTATTGTGGAATATAAATGCAGAAATATGAATAGCAGTAATTAAAAAGAGTAGGGATAGAGAAATTGTAGATACAGAGATTTATACAGGTTCAGACTAACTGTCCTACTCCTGTCCCTAAGTGAACCACTTGAGATTTTCTACTATAATTCCTTTAACTATAAGAATCAAAACCAAGTGATATTTCTTCTGTCTAAGATCGAAATGATCAATCTTATAGACTATGATCCTTCTTCTGTCTAGGATCAAAACTGTCGGTGCTTTTTACAAGTTCAAACATCAAACTTTTACAACTTCTTGTTTTTCTAAGATCAACAAAAAAAATTTTATACAACTTTGTTGATAGAATACTAATCAATAAAGCTCCCCCTCATACCAATATCCCTTAGTGTGAATTTTCAATTCAATATTGTATTTGAAAGAATGTGAATTGCTTTGATGAAAACTTAATTTCTTTCAATTAGCTCTCTTTAAAGATTGTTGGAAAGACTATTCAAGAATGCTTTGTATGCTTTGTTTACTTTGAATGTATCGTAAACTTTGTAATTTGTCTTCCTAAGTTGAAATGGTTACAATTGTCTTTTGTTTATAGGCATTGAAGAGGTAGTTTGGAGAGAGAATTCAAATTTTATTTAGGTCTCTGAAACTAGCCATTATAGTGTGTTCAACCTTTTGAAGCTTTAATTCTAATTTCCTTCAGGTCTCTGAAACTAGTCGTTGCACAGTGTTTAACCCTCTGAAGGTTTGTAATGAACTTTCTTTGGATCTCTAAATGTATCCGTTATACAGTGTTCGGGTCTTTAAAGATTTGAATTGAACTTTTTCAGGTCTCTGAATGTAGACGTTATACAGTGTTCAGGACTCTGAATATTTGAATTTGATTTCTTTAAATCTCTGAAAGTGGCCGTTATACAATGTTCAAGACTCTGAAATTTTGTAGTTGACTTATTCAGGTTTCTGAATGGCAGTTATACAGTATTTTAGCCCTCTGAAGATATGTAACTGTGAGTATAGGTTTTCTCGACCTCTGTGATGAGAGTCCTATGTTACCTGTTAAGCAGATGAATGTGAATTGGACTTGAGAATAAGTGGGATGTGACCTGAAATGTCTCAAATGCTCTGAAAACCAAGCGATTCTCGATCCGAAACCCCGAGAAAGATCCTTTGAGTGACTAGAGGGCTTAGAGGTGAATGTGGGATTTAAGAGAATCTGTCACGGCTCTGATTAAAGGTGCACAACTGTAGTTTCATAGCTACAATCATGTGGCTAAAATTCCAAAGCCGCACCGCTGTAATACTACAGCCGCGTGGCTCTAGCGAGCGGTCAGATTATCTTCCAAATAACCGGAATCAATCTTTGACAAAGAGTGAATCCCAAAATTGAAGGGATTTTAGCCATGATTTTGGGAGGTCTTGAGATAGGAATGATAAAAGGCAGAAAAGAGAAAGAAAAAAGAGGAGGATTGAACAACATAGACAGAAATCAAGAGAGAAAAATTCAAAAGGAAGGAGAGCAAAAATTGAGAATAGAAGACTAAGAAGAAAAACTAAAGACCAAAACCAGAAACACATAACAACAGACTTACAAAAACATAGAGTGAGGGTTCCCAGTTAGACTTTCATTCATTCGGGACCATTATCGGGCTTGTTCGGATTGATTCGGGATGTATACTCGAGGATTTCGAGGCATTCACGGGATTCTAAGGGCATTCTGACTTTTCAATCCAATTCCGATCATCATACACGCTGGAACATCAATAAGGTAAACTCTGAGAGGTCTTAAACTCGTATTTGTTTGATTTGCGTGTGATTTTTCTGTGTTCTACAAAATTTCTAGAAACTTGCTATTTGATTACAGCCGTGCGGCTCTAACTAGAGCCGTGCGGCTATAATACTATAGCCGCACGACTATGTTCTTTAGGATGGAAACCAAAAAGCCTTAAATTGATCGAAAGCAGTCAGATTTCTATTTTGTTTGTTCTGTTACGAATTGTTTCGGTCCTAATCACATCCGTTACATTCTGAATTTTGGTTTTCGGTTTTTAAATAATGTTGATGTGAGTTTTTGGTTTCTTTGATTTTGATTTTTGAAATCTGAGGTTGTTCGATTCAAATCGGGTCCACTGTCCAACTTTAGCAGACCCCCGAGTTCTTCAAAGTCTTTAGAAATCATTGAAAATGATCAAAAGAATGATTTTCAAAGCGAGAGAACCAATTTTGGGTTCTGGATACTACAGACGTATGGCTGTAGTTTATAGCAGCATGACTGTAGTACTAAGGCCGTGCGGCTCTAACTGAGCTGCACAGCTGTAGTCTCCAGAAGGAGGCAGAATCACGGGGGACCCATACAGAAATCATCGCGTGACGTTGTCTTTTGGATCAAACTATTTTGGCATGTTTACTGCTTTCGGCCTTAGATGGATGTCTGGAATTAGGAAACCCATATGAACAGAACCCCGAGTTACGGGATAGCCGACCCACTAAATGGAGCAATTTGCATGTAATCGAGTAAGTTGTTTTCAAAACTATTTTCAAGCACAAAATCTACAGGGCATTTCTAAAACCGTTTTCCAGGTTTAACCGAGTAAGTCATCCAGACTTCTCGGTTACCCCCTAAATGCATGTTCCTGTTCTCTAATATTCCCTATTCTGTCCTGTGTGAGTCTTGCTTGTGTTTATGTTATAATTATGCTAACCATTTCTTTTGCAGTTTTTATTTTTCCTTTTTATCATTTTGGATGTATTTTATAGATCAACCCGTCTATCCTAGGTAATTGTAATTTTTAGATATTCGTGTATCTAGGCGACTGTATTGGTGAGGATGAGAGCTTTTTCTTTTTTTGGGTTATAATAAGCGGCCTCTATTTCTTTTTGATTTGGTTTTGATGTATGGTTTATATTTCTGCACTTTAATTTTATGCAATTTATTTCTGTCATCTGAATGAGCATGGGCTAAATAACAAGATATAAAAATGGGTAAAGAATTAAGTGAATAAAATATCATCATATGCACTTATAAATGAATACAAGCTTGAGGTTGAATAGGTAAGTTGCCCGAACCCTAAATCTCTGGATTAGGTACAGTAGTCTACGCTCGGTAGGGAGTTGTACTGAAATTTCCCGGATGAGCTGATCTGGGTGGCGACTCTGTCACTGATTTTGAAATTTAGGTTTTGAGATCTTTAAGTAATAAAACGGGATTTTCTAAAATATAAAACCAGTTTTCCCAAAAACTCATATCCAAAGAAAATGTTTTCTATAAAAGGATTTCTAAATAAATCAATGGTTTTCCTAAGCAAGATACAAACCTGTTTTCAAAATCAATAGTCAATTCCAAAGCACTTTTCTTTATTCCCCGGTTCGCTTCGCCGTGTTCCGCTTTTCTTTTCAAAAAGTTCGTCTGCTCACAGTGGTGACTCTGTTGGGGATGAAATGTTTCTTAAAATGTTTTTATAAAAACTTAAGGAACTTTGGCAACTACTAAATATAACCTCGCTTGTAGTCATTCACTAGTTCATAGTACCATACTTTACTCACACTTGCATAGCATGACATTTTCTTCTTCTCAACCCTTCAAACTCACTGATTAGCTCGGTTTGCTTCAGAAGGTGACCTACCTCTTCCGCTAGGATTGGAGGCACCCAAAGAGGTAAACTACTCATAGCATCATATGAACCTCTCATATTATATGTGTAGGAGTGTATTTTTGCTATGGGGACCTAAACGACCCTTGGTTTGACTTTGACCCATGTGTAATGACCTAGTAATTTCCCCTTAGGATTACCAAAATATAAATTCAAAATTAGACATTGAGTGTACGCCTTTGGTATCCCTAGTTAATGCCAAAGAAACCCAACACCTAGGAAGAATTTGAACCAATCAAAAGGAGGAATAAGGTTGGAAGGGTGAGCATATTATTGTGTGTGCTAACATTTGTTCTATGGTGGTTTTGTTTTGACCCTTACATGAAACATCAAGCACGCATGATCATTCGTATGCCATTCTAACCACATCTTTGTGCAGCCATTTTCTAGACATAAGCATATGTGTGACATTAATGCTGATCACTTCTTCTTACAGTGATGATATTTTATTTATGTGCCATTTACATCTCGTGTGTTGACATTTCCATGAGGCATACACAAAATCATCCCCGTATGTCATACATCCTAATCACATCTCTCTACAACCACTTGCATTTCTGTGACATGAGCATTCATATCATATCATCTTATTCCATTTAATAAAGGACGTTCTGATATGCCTATCACGGTCATTTCATTCCATTCCATATCGGGTGTCCTAAAACTACTCGTATTCTGCCCGTGCACCAGATTACACTTAGCCATTCCACTATACCATGTCATTCATTAGAGGACCACAACAGTCTTAGGTCTATATTCGTGTGGCAGATCACACGATAACATTACATGACATCATGCCCATTCATCATTGGTGTCAAGGTGATGCCGAGGTCTTGTTTGTATGTCGCGATCCATATCGGATCGTCTCATGACATTATTGACTCATTTAAGGTACTCCACGAGTACCGGATTACTACACATATAGGGGCATTTCATGAAATTACAAAATCATATAAGGTGTTCTATGAACGTCGAACCTCTGTTCGTGTCTCTATTCGCACGCGACTTGTTTGCAACATCACTTCATGTTAGATGCCTTAAAAGCATCGAAACTTTATCCATGGGACGACCCCCATGTGACCATTTCATATCATTTCATTAACCTACAAAGCATCGAAACTCGACACTCGACCATTTCATGACATCCACTAGGTGCCCCAAAAGCGCCGAACCTCTGTCCGTGTGACTGCTCACACGCGACCTTTTTGTATTGTTTTTCACATGGCATTGGGTATTCTTAGAACATCCAAAATAAAAAGGATGAACATAAAGAAAGTCATCCTCATTGCCATTTATCATTCAAACAATGATCATTTCACGATTATACCATAAACGTCACTTAGTGCGTCGAAGCTAGAATCATAACATCCATCCATGATACTAACTCTATGCTGAATGTGCAGTTTGGAGTCAAACTTCAAAGTGACTAGTATATGTTGAATCAGAGTCCGACCAGTCAGTCCAACCAGTCCAATCAGAACTAGTAACCGTGGAGGGAGTCATGGTCAGTTCAGATTCAGAATCAGAGAAGGAATTTAGGGGTCACTTGCCTTCTTTGCCAGTTGACAGTTATTTGCTATTAGAAGAAGCAAACAGAATGGACATGGCTTAAGATGGATTTAGTGGTGGGATGCCTTTTGACGTGAATGCATTTGTAGATGCACTGCTGAACTCGGATCCATTTAAGGCCACTTTGAGGGAGCAGATGAGAGCTGTGATGCCTACTGAAGGGGGTCAGATTGCTCAACCAATCTCAGCTTCAGTCAAAAATGGCAGGAATACTATCCAAGCGATGAATGGAGCTAGAGGAAACATTCCTGATAGCAGTAGAGTGGCCATTCCTTATAGGGAAATTGATCGCCAGTTTAAAGAAGACGAAGCTTTCATGGGGGCGAGGGAGGCCTCAGTTGAGATGGCTGCTGAAAAGCATTTCAAGAAGAAGTTCTCTGATCTTGAAGCTCTATTACCAAAGCTAAAGGAGATGGTGCATTATAACCCTGTCAAGTGTGCTAACCTAGCTACTCTGATGGCAGAAGGAGGAGAGCCACTCCCGGTTGGATTCCAGATGCCTTATTTACCTTTGTACACTGGAGAAGGTCCACCAGAGGCTTACTTTGATAGCTAGGTGAGGATCATGTCCAGTCTGGGAATTGGGAAGAACCACCTGTTGAACCTGTTCCTAACTACCCTGAGAGATGCTACTGCTAAGTGGTATTTGAAGATGCCAATTCATACCCGTTCCACATGGGAAGATCTGTTCGAGCATTTGTAAAGCAATATGCCTATAACACCCAGGTGGAGACCACTCTACAAGATCTAGAAAGGATTCACCAAAAGCCCAATGAGTCATTCTCGGCATACTACAAAAGGTGGATGGATGTTCAAGTGCTGGTGGATAGGGCTCCGAAGCTAGAATCCCTCATTGTGAAGCTGGTTGATGATGGTTTGTCCCTCTATAAAGAGAAAATGAAATAAAGAGGTTCCACTCTTTTAACGATGTGGTTGCATTTGCTAGGCGCATTAAGAGGTACAAAAAGGAAGAGCAGAGGAACAAACAGAACACGGGTACTTATCAAAGTGGCCGGGGGTATTCACAAGGTTACAAGAGTGGTAGTTCTGTAACTATGCCGGCTGGGGACATTCACAAGGTTACAAGAGCGGCACAAGGAAAAGAAGCAGATTTGGCTACGGTGGCCCAAGATAGATGGTCAGTAACCCCTCAGAGGCCCACTAACCCGTGGGCGAAATCTTTGCCTAGTATCTTTGCCAAGTGTAGGAAAGCTGGTTTACTTTAAAGCTTGAAGCATTATGTTCCTCCGTCCGGCTCAGAGAAAGACAACTTTTATGCCTACCATGTGACAGTAAGCCATCGCACAGGTGAATGCACCAGCTTGATAAGAGCCATTCAATGGCTAATTAGATATGGGAAGATTGTGAAGCCCTCCTTGAAGCCTAGTGCATAAACTGTGTGTTCGCTCAGATTATCACGGCTAATCCGAATGTGCAAGTGGTTATAACTGAAGAGGAAGAGGAAAAGGTAGAAGAATCTGAAGAACAGACGTCTATAGTAGAGAATAGGCAGGGTCTGATTGATCTGGTAGACATCGTATTAGATGATGATGATGAAGATTTTGGGTTTGAAGGACCAAAACTGGTTTACCCTGTTGAGACAACAAGAGGAACAATGATCACAAAGGATGGTCATGTTATGCACATTACCAGGAGTGGTAAGGTTTATCAACCTACTAACGTGGATCCCCAAGCACCACCTAGAAGAAGTAACCCAGTTATAGGGGCAAACACTACTATTCAAGTGCTAAGAAATAAGGAAGAGGATGCTGTGGTCGAACAGTTGAAGAGAACGCCTGCTCGAGCTAGCATTTGGCATCTCCTCATGGAATTTAAGAAACACCATGAGGCAGTGGTGAAACAGCTTATGGAGATGGATGCCAACCCTACCATGTCTCCCGATGAAGCATGTGCCATGATAAGAGGAGTTGACTTGAGAGCTAATCAGGCCCCAGAAATCAGCTTCGGAGTGTTTGACTTACCGCTGGAGGGCATGAACCACAACTAGGCCCTGTACCTAAAAGTTGAAATCATGGACAGAGTGATGCCTTGCATGATGGTCGATGATGGCTTGGCCTTGAACATCTGCCCTTCTAGAATCCTACCATACCTGGGGATTAGTATAGAAGCACTCTGCCGGTCTAGCACAGTGATCAGAGCATATGATGACAGCAAAAGGACCGTAATTGGAATATTTGAAGCTGATGTCAGGGTAGGGAAGATCAAGTCGAAGGTGTTGTTCACAGTTATTGACATCCCTATCACATTCTCTCTACTTCTTCGAAGGCCATGGTTCCATTCCTTAGGAGGTATACCATCGACCCTGCACCAGAAAGTGAAGTTCCTAATAGGAGAGAAAGTGGTGATTGTAGAAGCTGATGAGCCATCTGTGGTAGCTGCGTTGAATGATGTAGAGCAACCAATTACTGGATTCCAAATAGTAATGGTTTCAGATGAGAATAAGAATGAGCCAAAGTTTCCAGAGTGGATCCACAAATACTTCGCCAAGCAGAAGTTTGAACCTGGTAAAGGCTTAGGGGCAAGGCAGCACAGCATTCCTATGTTCAACCTTGAGGCTGGCAAACACCGTCAGCACGGGCTCGGTTACCGTGAAAAAGGGAATAAGCCAAACAAGAAGTATGTGAATCTGGTTGACACTTTTATACGTGTAACCGAAGAAGTGTACAAAGGAGCCCCCGAGCCAGTGACAGTTGAGGAAGGCCAACTCCCAGGATTTGAGATCTTTTTTGACGTTGTTGACTTCAATAAATATGGGGTTGAGCCAGTTGTGAATATGCTATGCATTGGGTCTAAAGACAAAGGGAAGGAGGTCTTAAAAGATTAAGAAGATATAGTTGATCAAGTCAGAATTGAATTTGGGAATAAAGGGGAATCAGCTAAGAAAGCCAACCCAAAAAATGGATAAGTTGAAGCAGCTGTCGAAGCCCTCACTAAGGCACTGTCAGTTTTGATGAAGACAAACATGGGCCCTGGAAGGAAGAAGGCGCCTATGGTGAAGACTCAAAAGGAATTGATGAGTAAAGCTGTGAAAGAGCTGGCTAAGCTGATGATGGCAGGAAAGGTGAAGGTGACCGAAGAAGAGATATCCACTGACCAGAAAGAAGCCCTTGAGGGTGATCTAATCTACCTATTTGAAGAGGTTGATGATGCTGTGACAGAAACTCTGCATGTGGAGGATGACAATTATTTCAATGTATCTATTTCTTTTGTTTGTGATGTGAACAATTCAGCCTATAAGGCACTCAATGCAATGAAATCTAATTTCGCTTACTTGTGTGATGTTTTTCTGGATGGAATTGTGCATACATATAAACATTCATTTAGTGTCTTTAGCATACATGATGCATTATTGCATGAAATGAATCTAAGGACAGATGATGATCTGAAAATTGTGTCCATCTCGAAAGACGTCATGCTTGATGAGAGAAAAGAAATTATAAAAGTACTACAAAAGCACGTGAAAGCCTTTGCCTAATCCTATGACGATATGCTTGGGGTTGACAAAGAAATTGCAGAATATAGAATTCCTACAGATCTAAAAATGAAACCTGTCAAGCAGAAGCTCAGAAGACTCAGACCAGAATGGGCTGAAAAAGTCAAGGAGAGGTAGCCAAGTAGATAAAGGCAAAGTTCCTGGAAGTAGTGGAATACCCAGAATGGTTTGCCAATATTGTACCGGTTGCAAAGAAAGATGGCCGAGTCAGGGTTTGTATGGACTATAGGGTATCACCCAAGGATCACTTCCCACTACCGCAAATTGATGTATTGATCGACAGTGCCCCCAGGGCAGCAGTGCATTCATTTATGGATGGATTCTCAAGTTATAACCAGATTCTGATGAATATCGTCGATAAAGTGAAGATGGCTTTCATCACAGAATAGGGAGTCTATTGCTGCAGGGTCATGCTGTTTGAGTTGAAGAATGCTGGGGTAACTTATCAATGAGCAGTCACTGCACTTCTGCATGATATGATCCATAAGGAGGTCGAAGTTTATGTAGACAACATGCTAGTTAAATCAATGACCCAGGAAGAACATCCTACTATCCTGGATAGATTCCTAACTAGAATTGAAAAGTACAATCTCCACCTGAATCCCAAGAAGTGTGTGTTTGGGGTAACCTCAGGAAAGCTTCTCGGCCATGTGGTAAGTCAAAGAGGAATCGAAATGGATCCGGATAAAATCAAATCCATTAGAGATATGCACGCACCAAAGACAGAAAAGGAGGTGAGGTCATTTCTGAGGTCATTGCAGTATGTCAGTTGGTTCATCGCAAGGTTAACGATAGTCTGCGAGCCCGTCTTCAAACTCCTGAAGAAGAATTAGCCAGTGAAATGGAACGATCAATGCCATCTAGCGTTTGACAGGATTAAGGCCTACTTGATGAATCCACCAGTCCTAAAGCCTCCAATGCTGAATAAGCCTCTGATCCTGTACTTGGCTATCAAAGATGCTTCAGTAGGGGCAATGTTAGTTCAAGAGCAAGAAGATGGGAGTGAACATGCAATCTACTGCTTGAGTAAGAAACTGCTAGATTAAGAGACTAGATATACTGTAGTAGAAAAGACTTGTGCTGTTGGATATGCCCTAGTCCCGAGGTGTTGGTCCTTGTATTTGTATCATACATTTATTGGATTTATGTATTATACTTATTTGTGTTATTAATAAAGACATTAATTCATTTATTATAATTATCTTGTGTAATATATTAAATGAAGTATCTAATGGACATATCCATATCCATAATGACCAGTGTTATGCACTTGGCAGTAAGACAATGGATAGGGTAAACGATATGACCATGAATAGATCCGTAGTCTGTTCCAGCCATAGGAATGAGTGGAACAAGAGACTATCATTAACCTGGTTGTATAACGGTGTCTTACCGGTCATTCGACATGGGATGTCAACCAAGTAAATGGGTACATGCAAAAAGGGCATGGTACTGGATAGATCCACTAAACAAGAAATCCATACGGTATAGTATCTGTGAGCGGACGACGCGTTTTCGACAGGACGTGGGACTCCCTTTCGGAAGGGGCGCCACGGTCTGGAGCGGGCCCCTCCCTCGCGTGGGGTTTTTATGAATGGAAAATCGATTTTGGAAAATAAATAAAATTAATGCATAAAAGAACCGAGACCTAAGTCTCGATGAATATTGTAGAGTCGCCACCCGGTTCAGCTCAACCGGGAAATTCTTATGTAGCTGAACCGGACGGACGGTCGCTACACTATCCAGAGATTCAAGTCCGGACAAGTCCCTTATTTCGTGTCTAATTAAGATAAATATTGCCAATGTTCTCAAATGGTATTTCAAAAATCTAAAGTCAATTTTATTGAATATAAAAGGCATACAGCGCGCATACAAATATATAATACAAAAATAAAGAAAAACAAATATTAATTGGCTTACAACCAAATCGAATAGAAAAATAAAAACACTCGCCTCACTGATACAATCGCCTAAAATACACGAGAATCTAAAAATATTTACAACCACCTAAATACACGATTAATTCTATTAAAATACAAATAAAATGAAAATTAAGATAAAATAAAACCTGCAAAACAAAGGTTAGCACAATTTATACAGCACGCCACAAGTTGGACTCAAATAGACAGAATTGGAAAATCAAGAATTGGGGGCATGCATATAGGGGATAACCGGGTTGGCTCGGCTAGCCGGCCCGATTAGACCTGGAAAACGTTTTGAAACGTCCCTGTATTTTTGGTTTTATGGTAAAATAATTTTGAAAACAATTTTACCGGTTTACATGCATTTTTATATTTAAAGTGGGTCGGTTTTTAGGAGAACCGGGTCTCCGTCGTGGCATTGTTCTAAATGCAATTTTACTGAAAATTGAATTTAGGGTCGTGAATGCACATAACAAAATTCATTTTGATGATTTTCGGATTTTTCTGATTCTTTTATGGATTTTCAAAAATTTTTATGGGGTAAAGCTGAAATTCTAATTTTGGAACGAGAGTTACAGTCGTGCGACTGTAACTACAGTCGTACGACTGTAGTTTACAGTCGTACGACTGTAGTTTACAGTCATGCGACTGTAAACGGTTCAGGATCAGGATTTCGCCAAAATTATTCTGAATCAAAAATTAAAAAAAATCTGGGAATTAAGAACACTCGTACGACTGTATATATAGTTGTACGACTGTTCAACAAAACCAAGAACAGTCATGCGACTGTTCTTAATTCCTAGAAACAGAAGCATGAAAATGCACAAAACTCACTTCAAACACCCAGAAAGCGAGAAAAAGTGTAAGGAAAGGGAGTGTCTACCTTTTTAGAAGCTAATCCAAGTCGTTTTAACCCCTGGCGTCACTCCAATCCTAACAAATTCGCACTTTTTTCTTTAAAATTGAAGTTGAAAGCTTTATGTCCAAAAATCCAAATTGCAAGGGATTCTGATGGTTTTAAGTCCGGATTTTTGATTTGGTTGTGAAGTTATTGATTAACCTAAGGGTTTCTAACAAGTTTTAATCCTAATTCTAAGAATTGAAAGAAAATAGAAGAGGAAAAGATGAGTTTTTATGGGTTTTCCACTTCTTTCTTTTCCTTCTCTCTTTTCTCCTTCTCTCTCTAAGTTTTTCACCAGAAATCCAACCTCTCCTTCTTTCTCCCTTTTCTTCTCCTTTTCTACACTGATTTTCGGCTTACTTGCTGCAACACCGGAGCAATTAATGCTCCTTCTCTCTCTCCTCCATTTTCTACTGCAGAGGTATGGGCTCCTGTAATTTTTCCAATATTACAGTCGTACGACTGTAATTTTTAAATTACAGTTGCATGACTGTAAGGATAGTCGTACGACCATAAATTTTTTTTTTTTTAAGTATAGAAAATTCCGGCGCTTACAGCTGCCCCTCGCGTGATCAAATTCGACATCTAGCTCCAAGTTTACAACACCTGAGATGATGAATTTGAGAGCGCGAACTAAAGCACCGTGAACACTGGAATGGATCTTCTGATGAGATAGGCCGATACCGGGTCTAAGTTACCCGAGGCGATGCTGGGGAGGAAATAAGCCGATATCAGGTCTAGGTTACCCGAGGCAAAACTTGAGGAAGAAATAAGCCGATATCCGGTCTATGTTACCCGAGGCAAGAAAAGATGGAATGCGGTTAATCCGATATCGGGTCTATGTTACCCGAGGCAAAACTTAAGGAAGAAATAAACCGATATCCAGTCTAGGTTACCCGAGGCAAGAAAAGATGGAATGCGGTTGAGCCGATATCAGGTCTATGTTACCCGAGGCAAAGGAAGGTGAAGAAATTGGCTGATACCGGCTCTAGGTTACCCGAGGTGAGTTGATGAAGAAATTGGCCGATACTGGGTCTAGGTTACCCGAGGCGAATTGACGAAGAAATTGGCCGATACCGGGTCTAGGTTATCCGAGGCGAATTGATGAAGAAATTGGCCGATACCGGGTCTAGGTTACCCGAGGCGAGTTGATGAAGAAATTGGCCGATACCGGGTCTAGGTTACCCGAGGCGAGTTGATGAAGAAATTGGCCGATACCGGGTCTAGGTTACCCGAGGCGAGTTGATGAAGAAATTGGCCGATACCGGGTCTAGGTTACCCGAGGCGAGTTGATGAAGAAATTGGCCGATACCGGGTCTAGGTTACCCGAGGCGATTTGATGAAGAAATTGGCCGATACCGGGTCTAGGTTACCCGAGGCGAGTTGATGAAGAAATTGGCTGATACCGGGTCTAGGTTACCCGAGGCGAATTGATGAAGAAATTGGCCGATACCGGGTCTAGGTTACCCGAGGCGAATTGATGAAGAAATTGGCCGATACTGGGTCTAGGTTACCCGAGGCTAGTTGATGAAGAAATTGGCCTATACCGGGTCTAGGTTACTCGAGGCGAGCTTTGCTGGGGAAACAGATAAAGCTGATTTGGACCGATACTGAGTTCACATTACTCGAGGTGGATCTGCTGGGGAAGTGGATGATGAAGCCGATCTGGGGCGATATCGAGTTCACATTACTCGAGGTGGACTCGCTGGAGAAAGTTGAGGATATTAAACTGGGGATGAATTCCTGCACTTAAAATGGCAAGTCTTCATTCCTTGATCGAGAGATTTTTAAAAAAAAATTTTTGCCCCTTCGATCAAGAATGAAGACTAGCTGGGGATGAGTGATCGGTGTATGCAATATATGAATGCAAGATGATGCATATGTACGTGTATGCATTTTCTGTCATTTGACGTTTTCGTCTTCCACTAGAGAAGGATATGTCGTGCCCCTGGTTGATTTTGCTTCCTTCGGGGCTTTGCTTGGTGATTTTTTAAGGAATGAGGTGACTATTAGGAATGTGTGATACTGTTGGGGAGATAATCGTAGTGCTCCTTACAGAGATTCCGCTGGGGAAGAGTGTGGTGATTCGATTGGGGAAATAATTATAGTGTTCTTCATGTAGACTCTGCTGGGGAATCACGTGATGACTCTGTAGGGAGTTGATGTGATGACTTCTGTGGGGAATGTTAAGGACATTCTGCTTTTCCTGCTCTGTAGGGAAATTATGAGTTTGTAAGTGCTCTAATTTCTGCTTGGGTTGCCCAATACGGGTTTTCAGCCCAGCGAGCTGCTCTGATTTTTGCCTAAGGCGCCTTTTCGGTTTTCAACTTAGCGAGCTTTTCATATGCCCTAACTTTTGCCTAAGCTGCCCAATATGGGTTTTCAGCTTAGCAGGCCGCTCTAATTTTTGCCTGAGGTGCCTTTTCGGTTTTCACCTCAACGAGCTTCCCTCTTTTTTTTCTTTTTTTTTAGATGATTAAAATGTCGACATGACCATTTTATTGCTCTTTTAGGAAAATGAACTAGATCTTAAGGGTCGGCCAAAAGATTTCAAATTGCATGTATTTAATACATTTTCACTTATTAAATAACGCGAGAATTTCAATCAGTTGAATGCAAAGTGCTTTCTTAAATGTGTGTTTATGCAAGACAACTTTGTTTGTGCATTTGTCATAACCATGCAAATATATTTAAGCAAACACTTCACTTTATTGATGAAGTTAAAATGAGTACATTTGAAACAAGTTGGTTCCTAAATGATACATATTCCACACTGAGCTAGAATCCGTCATCAGTCGTCCTTTTCAGGTTTTCCGACTGATTATTTTCTCCCGTGTCTTAACTTTTGTCTAGACTGCTCTTTTCGAGTTTTCAGCCTAGCAGACCTCTCTTTTTTTCTTCTTATTTTTTTTATATATGATAAAGCTTTAGCCTGTCTTGGTTGATTGGATTAGTGAACTCCTTTCCATCCATGTCCATAATGCTGACAGCGCCTTTTGCTAGCACCTTCTTCACCACATAGGGCCCTTCCCAGTTGGGTCTGAACTTGCCCCTAACATCAACATTTGAAGGCCTTAGCTGCTTTAGAACCAAGTCACCTGCTTTCAACTGCCGTTTGGAATACTTCACATTTCGATTATAGGCTCTGGCCATTCTGCGCTGGTACATCTGAAGATGATCTAGTGCCTTCAATCGCCTTTCATCTAGTGCTGCCAACTGCTCATATCTGGCTTGAACCCATTCAGTTTCTGGTAGCTGTGCTTCCAGGGCAACTCTGAGTGATCTGAGTTCTATCTTCGCTGGCAACACTGCTTCCATTCCATATACCAAGGCATAAGGAGTTTCTCCTGTCGGCGTTCTGACACTGGTTCTGTAACTCCAAAGAGCATAAGGCAGTTTGTTGGCCCAATCTCTGTAAGTGGTTACCATTTTTTATAAGATCTTCTTTATTGCCTTGTTAGCTGCTTCCACTGCACCGTTAGCCTGAGGCCTGTATGGAGAAGACTTATGATGTTCAATACCATGTTCCGCGGTAGCTCAGCTGTTGCCCCTTGAAACTGTACTCAATTGTTAGTTACTATGTGGTGAGGAATCCCATATCGAGTGAAGATGTTCTTCTGGATGAACTTGACCATGTGCTTGGTTGTCACATTAGTGAAGGATTCTGCTTCGACCCATTTGGAGAAATAATCAACTACTACAACTATGAATCTGTGTCCATTAGACGTAGCTGGATGAATTTCACCAATCATATCTATCCCCCATGCTGAAAACGGCCAAGGAGATGCTAGATTCTGAAGTTCAAGTGGAGGAAGATGACTAATGTCTGCATAGATCTGACATTCATGACATCTCTTCAACTTTCTTATACAATCTGCTTACATTGTCATCCAGAAGTAGCCTTGTCTCATATCTTCCTAGCCATGGCAAGTCCGTTCATATGTGGCCCACAGGATCCTGCATGTACCTGCTGCATCACTTCTTCTGATTCTTGCTCTGTAAGGCATCTTAAAAGGACTCCATGTGCCGTTCTTTTGTATAACTTGTCCTCAAAGATTCTAAATTGACTAGCCAGCTTTCTTAGTGTCAACTTATCAGCAGCATTGGCCTCTTTTGGATACCTACCCTCCTTAACATACTGGTAGATGTCAAAGAACCATGGCTTTTCTTTAGCCGATAATTCCATTACTTCGTGCACTTCGAAGCAAGGATGTCTGGAAGTGGCTATAACTAGTGGTTGAGCTTGTGTTTCTTCTGGATTTTCCCACATAGAGGACAATGTTGCTAGAGCATCAGCCATTTTATTCTCATCTCTGGGGATATGTTTGAATTCACAATGGCCGAATAAACCTTTTCTGAAATGCAGCAGCTCCAAATAAGGCCGCAAGGCTTCTTTTTTTAGCTCCCATTCATCCGGAGCTTGCCTGATCACTAGAAGTGAATCACCAATAATTAAGACATCATTTGCCCCTAAGGTTAATAAAGTTTCCATTCCAAACAAGCATGCTTCATATTTCGCCCCATTATTGGTTACAGGAAAGATCAGCCTTTTGGATAAAGGAATGACCTCACCATCCGGTGTTGCTATAAGTACCTCGATTCCAGCGCCTTTTCTATTCACTGCCCTATCGAAGCACATGACCCATCTTTTCACTTCCACCATGGCTAGTTCTCATCAGGGAATTCCAGGTTCTCTGTGTAATCTGATTCTAGGGGTTGGTTTGCCAGAAACTCTGCCATGGCTCGCCCTTTAATGGTTTTCTTCGTGATGTACTCGATGTCAAATTGAGACAAAAGTAACAACCACCTAGACAGCTTCCCAACCAATGCTAGTGCTTCATGGAGATACTTCATTGGATCCACCTTGGCCACGGCTTGTATCTTGTAGGATTGGAAATAGTGGCGTAGCTTTTTGGTCAGCCAAATCATCACCACGTATGTCTTTTCCACCAGTGTGTATTTGGCTTCATACTCTAGCAATTTGTTGCTAAGGTAGTAGATAAGATATTCCTTCTTGCCATCTTGTTCTTGTGCAAGCATTGCCCCTATAGAGGATTCTTCAACTGCCAAATACAAAATCAGAGGCTTCCTTGGAATTGGAGGACTCAACACTGGTGGCTTTACCAGGTAAGCCTTGATCTTCTTGAATGCCAGCTGACACCTGTCATCCCACACGATCGGTTGATCTTTCTTTAATATCTTGAAGATTGGTTCACAAGTGGAGGTTAACCGTGCTATGAAGCGGCTGACATACTGTGAGGAACCCAGGAATGATCTGACTTCCTTTTCCATCTTTGGAGCTGGCATATCTTGGATGGCCTTGATTTTGTCTGGGTCCATTTCTATCCCCCTCTGGCTGACTACATGGCCCAACAGCTTCCCTGATGTGACCCCAAATATGCACTTCTTGGGGTTAAGTCGCAAGTTGTACTCTCCAATGCGTGTTAGAAATATATCCAGGATAACAGGATGTTCCTCCCGGGTTGTTGATTTAACAAGCATATCATCGACATACACTTCGACTTCTTTATGGATCATGTCGTGCAACAGAGTCATGTCAGCCCTCTAATAAGTGGCGCCGGCATTTTTTAGCCCGAAGGGCATCACTCTGTAACAGAAAGTAACCCACTCTGTGATGAACGATGTTTTCACCTTGTCGATCACATCCATCAAGATCTGGTTGTATCCCGAGAAGCCATCCATGAAGGAGTACATTGCCGCTTTTGCTGCGCTATCAACTAGGACGTCGATATGTGGCAGTGGAAAGTTATCTTTTGGGCATGCTTTATTCAGGTCCCTGTAGTCAACGCATACTCTGACCCTTCCATCCTTTTTAGGTACGGGGACGATGTTGGCTAGCCATTCTGTATACTCCACCACTTCGAGAAACCTGGTGTCTATCTGTTTGGCCATCTCTTCCTTCACCAGCGTAGCCCATTTCAGCCTTAGCCTTCTCAACTTTTGCTTTACCAGTCTGAACTTGGGGTCAGTCAGGATTTTATGCACTGCTATTTCTGTATCCACACCTGGCATGTCTTCATACGACCAGGTGAAAGCTTTAACATGTTTTTGGAGTATTCTTATTAATTCTTTCTCTTCCTCGGATTTTAGCTCATGTGAAATGAGTACCATTTTAGGGTTTTCATATGTACTTATATTGATTTCATGTAATGCAGTGTCATGTATGCTAAATATGCTTGATGGTGATTTAAATGCATGCACAGAATTATCAGGATAAACATCACACAAGTAAGCAAACTGGGATTTCATTGCATTGAACTTATCATAGAGTACATCAGTTACATTGAAAATGGAAGAAATAGATCCAACAAAATCATTTTCATCCTCCACAGGCGGAGGGCCTTGTTCCTCTTCAGCTTCCAGCTTCCCTTTCAGAACATCATTAGGGGCTACAGCTTTCTCTGCTTCTTTTTCAGTCACTTGCATCTTAGCTTTTTCCATAATCTGGGCAATTTCAGCGACCACAGAGTCTAAATTCACTTTGGCCATCAGCTCTTCGCCAAATCCTTGCTTGGTCTTTCCAAAAGCTTTGTTCAATGCAGCAGTCAAGGCACCTAAGATGATTTCTGTCGTTTCAGCACAGGCTTTCCTTTCATCCTCTTCCTCGGCCACCTTTATTATCACCTCCATCTCTTTATGTGATTCGCCTTGTAGCATATCAGATTCAGCAATGGTTTCGTCTACCATTTCAGGGGCTACTGGCTCCTCCTGGCTTTTCTCAAAATCCACAACATCTGCAAAGATCTCAAACCCAGGGTACTCGACATTTCCAACCAGCACCAGCTCAGCTTGGCCCTTGTAAAGGCTTTCTCCTGCCTTCAGAAATGGCTTCATCATGACCTTGCCATTCTTACCCTTTCTCAGGTTCTTCTGCTTGGACGACCCCTCTACAAAACCAAGGCTGCACTGCTTCGACTTTCCCGAGTCGATCTTGAATTCTGGCACACCTTGTAAATTAATCCCGAGTCCCATTCCTGGGACAAAGTTCAGTTTATACAGATATCGAGATAGCCACTCCGGCATGTAGTTCCCGTAAAGGACCATAGGGGCATCTGTGGTTTCTTCCTCCTTAATGACGGCAACTTGAAATCTACTAAAAGGAACCACTCCTTCATCCACTGCAGCTACCATCGACTGGGCATCCGCCTCAACAGTCACAATCCTGCCATTCCTAGAGAATTTGATCTTTTGTTGTAATGTGGAAGGGACACCTCCCAAAAGATGGAACAAGGGCCTTCCGAGCAACAGGGAAAATGTGACTGGGATGTCAATCACCGTAAAAGCAACTATGGACCTAACTGGCCCAACCTCTACTTCCGTCTCAAACGTCCCTATCACTATTCTTTTGGAGTCATCATATGCTCGGATGACTGTTGAGGATTTCTTTAGCACTTTTTCACTCAGCCCCAGAAATGGCAACATCTTTAATGGACAAATATTCAGTGCCGACCCGTCATCCACCATGACGCAAGGCATGACCTTATCCATCACATGGGCCCTAACATAAAGAGCCTTATTGTGGGCCTTTCCTTCAGCAGGCAGGTCTTTCTCGGAGAAGACAATATCAGGACCCCCAACATGAACTTTGTCTAACAAACAGCACATAGCCTCTGGTGAAGCTATTGGGGAGACTTCAATCTCTGATAGCTTCTTCACTAGAGCAGCCCTGTGCTCCTTGGAGGTCAGAAGCAAGTGCCATAAGCTAGCTTGATCAGGAGTTTTCTTCAGCTGGGAAATGACTAGGTCCTCCTTCTCAACTCCTTCCGGCGCTGAAGTACTACCCAACCCATTCATCGGTGCTTTATCTTTCGTCTGATCTGCCGGCTGATATACCCTTCCACTTCGGGTCACGTGCTGCACTTCTTGAATCTTCAGCTTTTCAACAGTTGGGAGTTTAACAGTCTCTCTTCTGTCAAATTCTTCATACCCATCTTTGAAGTCGAGATCATCCAGACTTATGGGCTTGATCTCCTTACATCCCTCCTTTTCCTCACATTTGGGTTCCACTTCGGGTTCCCCTACTGCCACTGCCTGAATCGTAGGGTTCGCTTGCAGAACTTGTGCAAATATAAAGTTAGCCGGCAACCCTGACTGGACCATGTTAACCCTCTTTTCAAATGCCGGCAATGGGTTGGTTTTAGTGCTAGGTTTGGGTGGCTCTTGCAGCTTTCCTTCGTCAATGAGCTTCTGGATAGCATCCCTTAGCTTGTAGTAGTTGTTGGTTTGGTGGCCTGTCACCACATGATAAGTACAGAAGTTATCCTTGTCAGCTTCAGATGGCTTCTCAATTGGCCTCAAAGACTGTAGTAGGCCACCATTCTTACACTTAGCGAATATCTTTGCTAGAGTAAGAGTCCAGGGCGTTATGCCTTGCCCTCCAGGACCCCTATTCTGGTTGCCTTGCTGCTGATTCACAGTAGCCACTTCAACCTGCTTCACCTCTGATGATTGCCCCTGCTTGCTACCGGAACCTGAAACAGAACCACTGCCAGACCCAGCTGCTGCGGTTGATCTATACCCTGAGCTAGACCCTGTACTTCTCCCCCCTTTCTGACCAGTTGGCTTCTCCTCTTAATCCCAATCTATCTTCATGGCCATACTGTAAACCTCACTGAGCTCCTTAAAGGGGTGGAATTTCTTGTTGTTCTTGAAAATGTCTTTGCTACCGTCAATGAGCTTCTGTATAAGCTTGTCTTCATCAGGGCGGTTCTTTAGGAGGATCATCTTATTCATCCACCTCTAGTAGTATTCATCAAAGGGCTCGTTGAATTTCTGCTTCACCCTCTCCAAATCATACAGCTTCACCTGGATTTTGGTGTTGAAGCTGTAATATTTAATGAAGGCCGCAGACAAAACTTCCCAATCAGATTGCTCCTCCTCTGACAGTGAGTTATACCATCCTAAAGCACCTCCCTCCAGTGTGGTGGGGAAAAGATTAATCAATTGTTGCTTTGTAGCGCCTGTTGTTAGCATAACCCGGGCATACAAATTCACATGGGCCTCCGGCGAGCCCATTCCTTTGTAAGTGGGGACTTTCGGCACTTGAAAGCCGATAGGAAATGTCTCGATGCCCCTACTGATCATGGCATCAACGTTCACCCCTTTCTTCGATTCAGCACCGATACTGACCCCCTTCTTCAACTGGGCTATGACCTCGTCTAATTCAGAACATTTTGCCTTCATCTTCTGTTCCATAGCTGCTTCTATCTCTTGCCGCTTCTCAAGGCCAGTTGAAGCGTCACCACTATGTTGGGATGACTCAGCTTCTTTTTCTTTCCCGGCTCCACTACCACCAGTCTCACCAGCTTTTCTAACCACTGCCCTCATTTCTTCCTTTAACATGTCGCGGAAATCCTGCGACCTGAAGAAATCCTTTAAAACATCAGCCATACTTGGTGTCTGATCTGCCATGTTCACTCCTTCCCCAGACTCAGAATCACTATCACTCTCAACTACCCTCTGTCTCCTGGCTGCCCTTGAAGCTTGGGATCTTGTCCAAGGTCACTCCAGTGTATTCTGCTTAGGAGTAGACAGGAGATATTAGGGTCGTGAATAAATGACGTGATATGACATGAAAATTAAGACATTGAACATACTTGAGGTGAATGGAGTGGAATTCTATATGGAATGATGATATGAATGGTTTCTTTTTATTATTTCTTCTTCTTTTTTGGGGCATTCCAAGAACACCCAATGCTTATGCAAAAATGTCACGCGTGGGCCACCACACGGACAGAGATTCGGCGCCTTTGGGGCACCTAATGAATTTGTGAAATGGTCACATGTATACCGGCACACGGACGGAGTTTTGATGCTTTGTAGGTCTATGAGATGATATGAAATGATCACATGGGCCGGGCCCACGGACAAGGTTTTGATGCTTCTGAGCACGTGATATGAAATGATGTTATGAGAAAGTCACGTGTAAAAGGGACACGGACAAAGATTCGGCATTCGAGGAACACCTTTTTATGATTTGGTGATGTTATGGACCTATATGTATACTAATTGGGTACTCGAGGGTACCTTGAATGGTGAATTAATGCCATGAAGTGGTCGGTTGTTGACCACGATGTCATATGATGTTTATGATAAATGGGTGTGATGTCATGAAATGCATCGTGTAAATTGTTACACGAAAATGGCCTAAGACTGTTTTGGCTTTTATTGAATGAAATGATTTTGGTGGGATGGCCGAATCCAATCCGGTGCATCGGCAAAACATGGATAATTTTGGTACTTGATATGTTATGAAATGGAATGGGATGGTCATAATAGGCGTCCTTGAAATGCCCCTTAATTTAATTTAAGTGAAATGTGGTGAATGAACATGTCACACAATGTGCAAATGGCTGCACAAAAACGCGGTTAGGATGCATGACATACATAATGATGTTATGTATGCTATGTGAAAAATGCCAATCGCACAAATATAATGTATGGCTGAAAAAGAAAGGGTTAGTATGAATGGCAAACAAATGAATTAATGTTTTACACACGAAATAAAATGCAAATGGCTACATAAAAATGTGGGTTAGTATCACACAAAAATGTTTATGTATGGTATGTCACGTGTATGGGAAATGGTGATTATGGTATGTTATGCACGCGTGGGTAGCAATGACGATGCGTCACGAGACGGTGAGAAACACATAGCAAGCAAAGCGAATTCTTCCAACCTTATTCCTCCAACATGGTCGGTCTTAAAAATTTCTAACCGAGTCCTAGGCGGGGTTCACTTCAATCACCAACCGGGGGGCGATGAAGGCGCGATTTTATTATTATTATTATTTACACAATTATTTTGGTATCCTAAGGGAATCCAACTAGAGCTGCCTATATAGGTTCGGTCAATAGTCGGGATAACATCAAGGCTCTCATAGCAAGATATACTCCTCACTTCTCCCCACTCAAGGGTCCTAGCGAAGGGGTTCGTACGAGACTATGAGTGGTGTTTCGTATTCGTGCCCCTAAGACCAAGAGGAACTTAGGCGACACTTCAACAATCCACCGGGCTATAAAGCGATACCTAAACTAATGCAAAAAATGGCTAACTAAAATGCAAATAAAATACCATATGAAAATCATCCGCCTTATTTTAATTAGACACTTTTCAGGGCTTGTCAAAATTCTTTTAAGCTTTTTTAAGAAAACTTTTTAAGAACTCCCCAGCAGAGTCGCCACTGTGAGCAGACGACGCGTTTTCGACAGGATGCGGGACTCCACAGTCTCGGGCGGGCCCCTCCCTCGCGTGGGGTTTTTATGAATGGAAAATCGATTTTGGAAAATAAATAGAATTAATGCATAAAAGAACCGAGACCTAAGTCTCGATGAATATTGTAGAGTCGCCACGTGGCTCAGCTCAACCGGGAAATTCTTATGTAGCTGAACCGGACGGACGGTCGCTACACTATCCAGAGATTTGGGTCCGGACAAGTCCCTTATTTCGTGTCTAATTAAGATAAATATTGCCAATGTTCTCAAATGGTATTTCAAAAATCTAAAGTCAATTTTATTGAATATAAAAGGCATACAGCGCGCATACAAATATATAATATAAAAATAAAGAAAAATAAATATTAATTAGCTTACAACCAAATCGAATAGAAAAATAAAAACACTCGCCTCACTGATACAATCGCCTAAAATACACGAGAATCTAAAAATATTTACAACCGCCTAAATACACGATTAATTCTATTAAAATACAAATAAAATGAAAATTAAGATAAAATAAAACCTGCAAAACAAAGGTTAGCACAATTTATACGGTACGCCACAAGTTGGACTCAAATAGACAGAATTGGAAAATCAAGAATTGGGGGCATGCATATAGGGGATAACCGGGTTGGCTCGGCTAGCCGGCCCGGTTAGACCTGGAAAAAGTTTTGAAACGTCCCTATATTTTTGGTTTTGTGGGAAAATCATTTTGAAAACAATTTTACCGGTTTACATGCATTTTTATATTTAAAGTGGGTCGGTTTTCAGGAGAACCGGGTCTCCGTCGTGGCATTGTTCTAAATGCAATTTTACAGAAAATTGAATCTAGGGTCGTGAATGCACATAACAAAATTCATTTTGATGATTTTCAGATTTTTCTGATTCTTTTATGGATTTTCAGAAATTTTTATGGGGTAAAGCTGAAATTCTGATTCTGGAACGAGAGTTACAGTCGCGCGACTGTAACTACAGTTGTACGACTGTAGTTTACAGTTGTGTGACTGTAAACGGTTCAGGATCAGGATTTCGCCAAAATTATTCTGAATCAAAAATAGAAGAAAAACAATCTGGGAATTAAGAACACTCGTACGACTGTATATACAGTCGTACGACTGTTCAACAAAACCAAGAACAGTCGTGCGACTGTTCTTAATTCCCAGAAACAGAAGCACAAAAATGCACAAAACTCACTTCAAACACCCAGAAAGCGAGAAAAAGTGTAAGGAAAGGGAGTGTCTACCTTTTTAGAAGCTAATCCAAGTCGTTTTGACCCCTGGCGTCGCTCCAATCCTAACAAATTCGCACTTTTTCCTTTGAAATTGAAGTTGAGAGCTTTATGTCCAAAAATCCAAATTGCAAGGGATTCTGATGGTTTAAGTCCGGATTTTTGATTTGGTTGTGAAGTTAATTGATTAACCTAGGGGTTTCTAACAAGTTCTAATCCTAATTCTGAGAATTGAAAGAAAATAGAAGAGGAAAAGATGAGTTTTTATGGGTTTTCCACTTCTTTCTTTTCCTTCTCTCTTTTCTCCTTCTCTCTCTAAGTTTTTCACCAGAAATCCAACCTCTCCTTCTTTCTCCCTTTTCTTCTCCTTTTCTACTCTGATTTTCGGCTTACTTGCTGCAATACCGGAGCAATTAATGCTCCTTCTCTCTCTCCTCCATTTTCTGCTGCAGAGGTATGGGCTCCTGTAATTTTTCCGATATTACAGTCGTACGACTGTAAGGATAGTCGTACGACCATAAACTTTTTTTTTTTAAGTATAGAAAATTCCGGCGCTTACAGTATCACAAGTGATTCTCGTGTAGTACTTGTATGGATCCTTTGACCTGACCATATGATGGTGTTGCATGTGAGGTCGCATACTTAGGGGTACGCCTAAAGGGCCTGTAATAGGGTGTCAAGTATGGGTACTTTCGGGTATGTTACTTAGCATGGCAATGCTATGGATATGCAGAAGGGATTTGTCACTCAGTAGTCCACTGAGAAGATATCACCGGCCTCTTGATGAATGTGACTAATAAGAGTGTGGCCACACCCAAACGAGTTGGAACTTGTTTGTGAGCTTCAGTGCATTCGGGATCAAGTTAATGTCCTAACACAAAAGAGGGTGATAAATCCATGCCTCTGTGTTAGACACCGATATCAATGACATGGGATGTACAAGTTCAAACTACAGGATTATGATAACAGTTAGACTGCCATCTCCATCTTGATTGGGGGCTGCAGTGGCTTGCTAAAGTCCAACTACAGTCTGTGGGCCACAGGCCTACTGCCAACATATAGATCGGCCCACGGGATCGTACACATTGAGCGACTGAACCCCGACTTAAGGAATCGCATGTATGCTTGGAGTATACACTCTGGAGAGAGAGGTATATATATTACTTATATTATAAAGACCAATTGGATTGATCATAATAATAAAATTAATATATATTTAATTGGCTCTACATAATTAATTGGATTAATTATGAGATTATTTCCTAGGTGGAAATATTCATATGTATAGGTTCACATATAATTTTATTTTGTGAAGATCTAATTTTAATTTGATGGATTAAATTAATTGGTTAAACTAATTTTAATTTAAATGTAAATAATATGTTACTTGGTGTAATATATTAAATACATGGGTAAATTAAAGTTGGGTTTGAAATTAATTTAAACCAGACTAATTAAAATAAGATTGGGCCTGAATTAAAAGAAGGAAGCCCACACAAATGAAAGAGCTAAGTTGGGCCAAAATTCCTTTAGAAATTTCGGCCAACCTAGGGTTTATTAGCCCTAGGAATTTTGGCCAATAGGAGCAAGACACAGAGAGACTAGCCGAAATTTTCCCAAGCCTCCCCTCTCTATAGTTCTTGTTTTCCGATGCTAGTACGGGTGGTGTTCGTTAGGCGTTCGTGTACGTGAACGAGGAGGGTTTCTAGTTTGATACCTGCAGTCTGCATCCATCTCCTGAAAGAGATATTCCTAGTAAGAGATTTATCTCTTTTTATTAAATTTTTGTTTTTACAATTTCCATCTCAATTGCTCTTGGGCACGGATTTGAGGAAATCATCGCATTCTTCCGCTTTAATCGGGTGATTTCCGGTGATAAATCCCAACAGTAGTATCAAAGCAGGCTTTTGATCCGTGGAAATTATTAAAATTGGTTGAATCCCATGTTTTAAATTGGAGATTTTTTTATTGGGGTTCTTGGTTTGGGTTTAAGATTTTTCCCATTTGATTTTTATACAATTGAAATTGAATATACATATAGGTTTATGTTTGTTTAATTTAATTGTATGGTTTGGAATTCTTGGTGAATTTCTTGTTTTTGGATGCCATGATATTTTTTTTATTTTATATTTTCTGTTTATAAAAAAAATAAAAAAAAAAAATAATCTGGCTGTTCCCGGGGTGTGGGGTTGACGGCAGCGGCCGTTGCGCCAGCAGCAGCAACCGCTGGGCGGCCACTGCATAGCGGCAGTGTCGCTGAGTGGCTGCCGCACGGCAGCAGCGGGCAGCCGCTAGGCGGCTGCACCGCAGCTGGCGGGGCACAGTGTTTTTTTTCGATTTAGCGGGTTTTGGACCCGGGGCCCAATTTTGAAATTTTAATTAGTTTAAAAATTCGTGTGTTTAAATTTATGTAATTTAAATGCGTGTGGTTTCTTGAATGAAATTTTATTTTATTCATGTGATATTAATTTTGGAAATTAATATGGTTAATTGAAATTGGTTCGGGTAATTTTGGCACAATTACTTGGACGACTGAATTGGAACCATGGTTTCCCAATTCCAGTGGGAGCAGTTGGACTTCCTGGGCTGGAGGCCCAAAGCTCGTCAAGGGTTAGAACCATGGTGGGCCAAAATTGGTGATTTCAATATAATGGCTTGGACATAATTGAAATGGGCTTAAATCATGCATTATAACATGCTTATGAATTATATGTATTAGATGCATATGGGTGATTAAATATTTTATAAGATTGGAGGCTATTGGGCCTTATTCAAGATGGGTTGTATTTTCTTTTTGGGTAAATACGGCCTGCGTGTTGTTTTTTTTTTTTAATGTAATTTTATTTTATTTAATTATTATAAAATTTGTAAAAGAAGAAGCCCATAGAGTGGTGAGCCCAAGTGGAGGTGTAAGCCCAGAAGGAAGAAGATGGAGGCCCACCTGATATTGTTTTCTAGTATAGGTTTACTAGAATAATATTAGGATGTAATATAGGCCCATAGCAGTCCATTTTACTTATTTATTTAATTATGCTTTATATTTATTTGCATGTATGAATGTATGATCCAACTGCATTTCACCCGTCTTATGTATGCAAGCCGTTGTTAATTGAACCTAATAACCAAATTAAATTACTAATCGCTTAAAAGTGCTTTCCTCATTCAAAACCAGCTCGAAGTGGGGATAGGCCAGTTGTAGACCATGCCCTCGCAGGATACACTGGAGTATTGTCACTTTGTATTGGGTTAGGGTATGGGATACTCTAACACTTGAATGGAGGTTTTGACTTAGCGTGGGTAGTAGGATTCTCCTGGCCCTAAGCACAGATGGGTAAGTGCCAACAAGCCCATCAAACTAAGAGTCCCTTGGTTGGGATTGGACGGCGTTCCTACCTAAATAGTTAAGGTATAGTTGTACCAGGCCCTCGTCTGGCTATATCTTAATGAAATATGGATCTCGGCCCATGAGCCCAATAACTCGGTTTAATTAATAACTTGATTCATTATTAATTATGTATGGGAATAACAAAGTAAAGTCCTTTATTAACACTCTTAAATGTTTTTCTGTGTAGAAACTCTAAATGGCAAATAACAACACTTTATCACTGCGATCGATTCTTGAAAGGGACAAGCTTTCCGGTCCTAACTTTTTGGACTAGTCTAGGAACTTGAGAATAGTTCTAAGACAGGAGTCTAAAAAGTATGTACTGGAGAGGCCTGTACCTGCTGCGCCTCAAGGATGTAATCCACCGGCTGCCCAGCTGAAGGAATACGAGGTTCATGTCAAGGATAATAGGGATGTGACATGCCTAATATTGGCCTGTATGGTCCCCAAACTGCAAAAACAGTTTATGGACCATCAAGCCTTTGCTATGATAACAACTCTAAACAAGATGTTTCAGGAGCAAGCTCGTCAGGAAAGGTAGCTGGTCAACAAGGCATTCCACTCCTGTAAGATGGGGGCTGGGACATCTGTGAGCACACACGTGCTCAAGATGAAGGGCTATTTGGACACTTTAGCCCATCTCGGATCACCCATCTCTCAGGAGTTGGTGGTGGACACAATCCTTGCATCCTTGCCGGATTCTTATGATTAGTTGATCCTGAACTACAACATGCAAGGGATGAACCGCATTGTCAGTGAGCTGCATGGGATGCTTAAGCTTACTGAGCAGTTGATCAAAAAGACTCCACCAGTGCTGCAAGTCAACAAGGGGAACCCTCCTATTGCCAAGGGTAAGGCCAAGGAAAAGGCCAAGGCCAAGGTTAAGAAGGCCAAGGCCCAACCCAAGGCCCAGCAGAAGGCAGGTCTTGAGGATATCTGTTTCGGGTGTAGACAGGCGGGCCATTGGAAGAGATCGTGTCCCAAGCTAATGGGAGAGCAGAGAAGGGGCTAAGGTGCGTCCTCGTCAGGTATTTATGTTATAGACATTAACCTTACTGTTTCAACATCCAGGGTATTGGATACTGGATGTGGTTCTCACATTTGTTGCAATGTGCAGGGACTTAAGAACAGAAGGTCACTGGGGTCGGGAGAGGTGGACTTGCGGGTCGGAAATGGAGCAACGGTTGCTACCATAGAGATCGGCGAATACCACCTTGTGATGCCTAGTGGATTGGTTTTAATTTTAGAACAATGTCATTTTGTACCTGTTATGTGCAGGAATATTATTTCAGTTTCTATGTTGGATATTTCTGGATTTTATTTTACTATTTCTAATGGTAGAATTTCCATATCTAGAGAGGGATTATTTTATGGAGATGCTCTATTAAATAATGGCCTGTATATCCTGGATTTAAATGAAACCAATCATGTCTATAACATAAACGCTAAAAGGGTTAAGCCCAATGAACGTAATCCTGTCTACCTATGGCATTGTCGTCTTGGCCACATAAACGAGAAGCGCATAGCTAGGCTTCACAAAGCTGGAGTCTTAGGGTCATTTGACTTGGAGTCAATTGATACATGCGAATCATGTTTACGAGGCAAGATGACTAAGGCATCTTTTAGCAAGAAGGCTGAAAGGGCCACTGGCTTATTGGACCTAATACATTCAGATGTATGTGGACCCATGAGCGCAGCGACCAGAGGTGGACACCTGTACTTCGTCACGTTCACGGACGATTTCAATAGATATGGCTATGTCTATCTGATGAAACACAAGTCTGAGACTCTTGAAAGGTTCAAGGAATTTTGGAACGAGGTACAAAACCAGCTAGGCAGAAATATCAAAACCTTCCGGTCGGACCGAGGTGGTGAGTATATGAGCCTCAAGTTTGACTCATATTTGAGAGAGCATGGAATAGTTCCACAGCTCACTCCTCTCAAAACACCACAATGGAATGGGGTGTCCGAATGGAGGAATAGGACCTTGTTGGACATGGTCCGCTCAATGATGAGTCAAGCCTCTCTCCCAATTAGTTTCTGGGGACACGCTCTCGAGACAGCAGCTCTTATCTTAAATAATACTCCGACTAAGGCAGTGGAAAAGACCCCATATCAGATATGGACGGGCAGGGAGCCCAATGTGTCTTTCCTAAGGATTTGGGGATGCGAAGCATATGTCAAGAAATTGACTAGTGGCAAGCTGGAGCCCAAAACCGATATGTTTGTGGGCTACCCTAGGGAAACCAAAGGGTATTACTTCTACAACCCTGCCGAGAACAAGGTGTTCGTGGCAAGGAAGGGGGTCTTTCTAGAAAAGGAGTTCCTTTCCAAGAAAGAAGTGGGAGCAATGTTGAACTCAGGGAAGTTTAAGGTCCACAAGCTCCTGAAGAGGATAACTCGGAGGCCCAGGTGGAGCTTCCACAGGAGGAAGCACCGACCCAGGCCATACAAGGACCTGAAAGGTCTGGTAGGGATCATCGGGAACCGGAGAGGTATGGTTTCCTTGTCATCGATGATCAAACTCTTCTCATCGGGGATAAGGAAGAACCCAAAACCTACCAGGAGGCTATGGCAAGCCCACAGTCTGCAAATTGGTGTAAAGCCATGGAGGCAGAGATGCAATCTATATACGATAACTAGGTTTGGAACTTAGTTGATCCACCTTCGGGTGCTAAGGTAATAGGTTGCAAGTGGTGCTACAAGCTAAAGGCCGACAATACCTTTAAGGGGCATCTAGTTGCAAAAGGTTTTAGACAAGTCCATGGAATAGACTATGATGAGACTTTCTCACCAGTAGCCAAGCTCAAATCCATCAGGATCTTGCTAGCCATAGCCGCATGGTACGACTATAAAGTCTGGCAAATGGATGTCAAAACTGCTTTCCTTAATGGAATGCTACTCGAGGATGTGTACATGACACAACCTGAGGGTTTTATCGACCCAAAGTATCCGGGAAGGGTATGCAAGCGTCAAAGGTCCATTTATGGACTGAAGCAAGCATCCCGAAGTTGGAATCTTAGATTCAATGAGGCTATAAAGGAATATGGCTTCATACAAAATCAAGATGAGCCTTGAGTGTATAAGAGGACAAGTGGGAGAATTGTCACATTTTTGGTACTTTATGTGGACGACATCCTACTCATTGGAAGTGACATACCTACACTGCAAGGGGTAAAGCAGTGGCTGAGTAAGTGCTTCGCAATGAAGGACTTAGGCGAAGCTGAGATGATCCTAGGGATCAGGATCTATAGGGATAGATCAAATCGGCTTCTGGGCCTAAGTCAGGCCTCATACATAGACAAAGTTCTGAAAAGGTTCAGCATGGACTGGGTTATGAAAGGTTTCTTACCAATGGGCCATGGGCTGAAACTTAGTAAGAAGCACTGTCCTAAGACAAGGGAGGACAGGGAGAACATGAAATTGGTTCCATATGCTTCGGCTATAGGATCAATTATGTACTCCATGTTATGTACGAGACCTGATGTCGCCTTTGCACTAAGTATGACGAGCCGGTACCAGCAGGATCCCGAGGAGGATCACTAGAAAGCTGTCAAGGCAATCTTTAAGTACCTTAACCGGACTAAGGATAGCTTCTTAGTGTATGGTGGTCAGGAAGTGCTATCAGTTACTAGGTACACTGATGCAAGCTTCCAGACTGACCAAGATAAGTACCAGTCGCAGTCTGGGTATGTATTTTTGCTAAATGGTGGTGCTGTAAGCTGGAGGAGCTCAAAGCAGCCAACCATCGCGGACTCTACAACAGAAGCTGAGTACATCGCTGCGTGTGATGCGGCTAAGGAAGCTGTGTGGATGAAGAAGTTTATCACTGAGTTGGGAGTAGTGCCAACTATCTAGGACCCAGTTGATATCTTCTGTGACAACAATGGGGCCGTTGCATAAGCTAAGGAGCCCCGGTCACACAAGAACGTAAAGCACATGCTCAGAAAGTTTCACCTCATACGAGAGATCGCGGAGAGAGGTGACATTGCATTGCACAGAGTGGACAATGAGGATAATGTCGCAGATCCTTTGACCAAGGCACTGGCCTAGCCCAAGCACGAGGGTCATACTAGATCTATAAGGATTAGGCCCATGCCTAGTTGGAACTAGTGCAAGTGGGAGATTGTTGGATATGCCCTAGTCCCGAGGCATTGGTCCTTGTATTTGTATCATACATTTATTGGATTTATGTATTATACTTATTTATGTTATTAATAAAGGCATTAATTTATTTATTATAATTATCTTGTGCAATATATTAAATAAAGTACCCAACAGACATATCCATATCCATGATGACCAGTGTCATGCACTTGGCGGTAAGACCATGGATAGGGTAAACGATATGACCATGAATAGATCCGTAGTCTATTCCAGTCATGGGAATGAGTGGAACAAGAGACTATCATTAACCTGGTTGTATGGCGGTGTCTTACCGGTCATTGGACAAGGGATGTCAACCAAGTTAATGGATTTATGCAAAAGGGGCATGGTACTGGATAGATCCACTAAACGAGAAATCCACATGGTATAGTATCACAAGTGATTCTCGTGTAGTACTTGTATGGACCCTTTGACCTGACCATATGATGGTGTTGCATGTGAGGTCGCATACTTAGGGGTACGCCTAAAGGGCCTGTAATAGGGTGCCAAGTATGGGCACTTTCGGGTATGTCACTTAGCATGGCAATGCTATGGATATGCAGAAGGGATTTGTCACTCAGTAGTCCATGAGAAGATATCATCGGCCTCTTGATGAATGTGACTGATAAGAGTGTGGCCACACCCAAACGAGTTAGAACTTGTTTGTGAGCTTCAGTGCATTCGGGATCAAGTTAATATACTAACACAAAAGAGGGTGATCAATCCATGCCTCTGTGTTGGACACCGATATCAATGACATGGGATGTACAAGTTCAAACTACAGGGTTATGATAACAGTTAGACTGCCATCTCCATCTTGATTGGGGGTTGCAGTGGCTTGCTAGAGCCCAACTACAGTCTGTGGGCCACAGGCCCACTGCTAACATAAAGATGGGCTCATGGGATCGTACACATTGAGCGACTGAACACCGACTTAAGGAATCACATGTATGCTTGGAGTATACACTCTGGAGGGAGAGGTATATATATTAATTATATTATAAAGATCAATTGGATTGATCATAATAATAAAATTAATATATATTAATTGGCTCTTCATAATTAATTGGATTAATTATGAGATTATTTCCTAGGTGGAAATATTCATATGTATAGGTTTACATATGATTTTATTTTATGAAGATCTAATTTTAATTTCATGGATTAAATTAATTGGTCAAACTAATTTTAATTTAAATGTAAATAATATGTTACTTGGTTTAATATATTAAATACATGGGTAAATTAAAGTTGGGCTTGAAATTAATTTAAACCAGACTAATTACAATAAGATTGGGCTGGAATTAAGAGAAGGAAGCCCACACAAATGAAAGAGCTAAGTTGGGCAAAAATTCCTTTAGGAATTTCAGCCAACCTAGGGTTTATTAGCCTTAGGAATTTCGGCCAATAGGAGCAAGACACAGAGAGACTAGCCGAAATTTTCCCAAGCCTCCCCTCTCTATAGTTCGTGTTTTCCGATGCTAGCACGGGTGGTGTTCGTTAGGCGTTCGTGTAGGTGAACAAGGAGGGTTTCTAGTTTGATACCTACAGCCTGCATCCATCTCTTGAAAGAGATATTCCTGGTAAGAGATTTATCTCTTTCTATTAAATTTTTGTTTTTCCAATTTCCATCTCAATTGCTCTTGGGCACAGATTTGAGGAAATCATCGCGTTCTTCCGCTTTAATCGGGTGATTTCCGATGACAAATCCTAACATGTACTGCTATTATGTGGCTGACTAGAAGTTGAGGCATTACTTCCAGTCGTATAAGGTTCAGGCAGTAGCTAAGGTTGACACGATGAAGTACTTATGCCAAACTCCTATATTGGCCGGAAAACTATTAAGATGGTTACTCTTGTTATCATAATTTGATAATGAGTATGTAACTAGGAAGACGATCAAGGGAAGAGCTGTAGCAGAATTCCTGGCCAATCAGCCCTTAGAATCAAACTATTTCAAGAATTTGGAATTTCCAGATGAACAGCTGGTAGTAGTGGAGATAGAATCAAGCAAATGGGTGATGTATTTCAACGGTGCTGTGAACAAACACGGTGCAGGCTTAGGAGTAATCATCGGTACACCTGATGGAGAAATTATCCCTCTGGAAAAACACCTCAAATTTCTAGTAACTAATAACAAAGCTGAATATGAAGCTTGTCTCTTCGGGATCGATGCCCTAATCACACTAGGGGCACATGGAGTATTAGTTATTGGGGACTTAGCTTTGGTGATTTGACAGATTACCAGGGATTAGGAGATAAAAAAAGAATCACTCCGGTTGTATCTCGAGCTGGTTTAGGAGAAAGTGAAAATATTTGAGCAGTATGAATTCAGATATGTCCTCAGGGAAGAGAATCAGATGGCCGATTCCTTAGCTACACTTTTATCAATGTGGGAAGAACCCCGAAAGCATCCGATACAGCCACTGATTCTAGAAACTGCACAGAATCCTTGTTACCTATGAGTCAATATTATAGCGACAGTGGAAGAATGCCCATGGTATCATGATATCTTGCAGTTCGGGCAATACCCTGAAATTGCCAGCGGAATAGATAAGATCTCTCTTCGAAAGTTAGCAGTACAGTTCAAAATATTCGAGAATTAGCTCTTCAAGAGAATGCCAATGGCTTACTCCTGAAATGTTTAACACAAGAAGAAGCAAAAAAGGTCATGAGATAGATCCACGCAGGAACTTGTGGACCGCACATGAATGGGTTAGCCCTGGCCAAGAAAGTATTAAGGAAAGGCTACTTTTGGCTTACTCTATAAGCCGATTGTATCGAAGAAGTGAAAAGATGCCATGAATGCCTAATGTATGGAGATCTCAATCATCTCCCACCACTCGAACTTCAGATATCATCAACTCCCTGGCCATTTATTGCTTGGGGGATAGACATCATTGGAGAAGTAAGGCCGCCTGCATCAAATAGGCACCACTTCGTAGTTGTGGCTGTTGACTACTTCTCAAAATGGGTAGAAGCGGAATCATACACGAATGTTACAGCTAAGAATATGACCAAGTTCATCGAGAAAAACATTTTTGCATGGTACGGAATCCCGCATCATGTCGTGACTGATAATAGAATGTATTTTCAAGGGGCAACAACACAGTTGTTCCAAGAAAAAGGGAGTTGAACATCATAGATCATCTCCATATCACCCGCAAGCCAATAGAGCGGTAGAAGTGGCCAACAAGTCCATCAAAAGGATTCTGTCAAAAATAGTAGTCACCTACATGGATTAGGACGACATGTTGCCATTTGCCTTATAGAGATACAGAACAAGTGTCAGAACTCCTACCGGAGAAACACCATACTCATTGGTCTATGGGATGGAAGCTGTCTTACCATTGAAGACTAAGATTAGGTCATTGAGAGTAGTCATAGAATTGTAGTTGCTGGAATCTGAATGGATTCAGTCGAGATATGAGCAATTAGCATTTATTGACAAGAAGTGTCTTCGGGCTTTAGATCATTTGCAGATGTATCAGCAGCGAATGGCCAGGGCTTATAACAGTAAAGTCCGTCATCAAAAACACCCACTTAAAGCCAGAGATTTGGTACTTAACCAAATGAAACAGACCAATATGGATGTGTGGGGGAAGTTCAAGCCTAACTAGGAAGGTCCCTATGGGGTCAAGAAAGTACTTTCAAAGGGTGCTGTGAAGATCATGGACATGGACAGAAACGAGTTCGTCAACCTTATCAATCAGGACAAGCTCAAGCGTTATTACGTGTAAAAAAAAAGTCCAATGGATTAAAGACCAAAAAGGCAGTCCATGCTAAAGTTAGGACAGGAGGTGAGCACCATCAGCGGAAAAATCTGCAAAGACCGGTTGGTGGCAGTAGTGGATTCAGTCGAGACGGATACCATTACTGATTTTGTCATAGCTTCATTTCATCTTTTGATGTGTATTATGCTAAAATGTTATTAATGAATGAATGGATGAATGCTTTGTTCTGTTCGTTTAAATGTCCCAAGACTGTTTGAAATTGAGTTCGTATTATATATATTTGGCTGTGCACATTCTCTATCTGCATGCGTCTCACTAAAAAAAAATCTGATCGACCAAAAACCAAAAGACGGTCTATGCAAAATTTAGGATACAAATAAAAGTTTGCTTAGTCAAAAACCCAAAAGGGCGGTTCAGGCAAAAACTAAGATAGTCCGATAGATTGAAAACCTGCAAGGGTCGTCCATGCAAAAATAAGGACATAAAAAAATTTCAAAGAATCAATCAACAGCAGGTTCTGGTAATCCGGAATCCTTGCAATCTAAGACATTTCAAGGTCAGTGCCTTGCGCTCACGGCCAATGTGCCAAAACAAAATGTGTAGAGATGAACCTACATACCAACTAGATCGTCAAAAAAGGAAAAAAGAAGGTCTAAGACTATGCCCTGTTGCCCTGACCACTCACCTGGCTCTCATCCCCAGTGTTCTCATAATAAGCAAGCCGCTTCTCCAGTAGGTCCATAAACGTTTGGAAAAGCCTGGTTCATGACCCCGGTCCATAGCTTGATCACCTCTTGACGCTGAACGCCGAATTTGGACTACACCAAGACCAATAGTAGAAACATCATGTCATATATACACATGCATTCAAAACATACACACATACATGTATACATGCATCAAACCAACCCAAGTACAGGTGATCCCTATCATCATCGGGCTGTCCCGAATCGTGGGCACTCTGGAAGCAGAAATAATTTGACACTGGGGTATTCCCTTGGTTATACATTGCAAATTAGAGCCATACGGCTTTAAATCTTAGGTAAGAGAATTTCCTCCATTCTCATAATTTCCATTTATGCCAATATAATCTCGAGAATGGTACTCTTTGTTTTTTTATAGGTATCCAGGGGCAAAACAACCAAGTCGTATTTATTCTTGATTGAAGGGATAAAAATTTTGTTTCCAAAATTATCGATCAAGGAATAAATATGCACTCTTGACATAACTTCAAAAATCAACATCCCTTTGGATCGAATTCAAGAATCAGCATCTCTTTGGATCGGCTTCAGAATCAGCGCCCCCTGGGCTGACTTTAAAAGACTTCAGAATTAGCACCCCCTGGGCCGACTTTAAACGACTTCAGACTCAGTGCCCCCTAGGCCGACTTTAAAAGACTTCAAAATCAGCCCCCTGGGCGGACTTTAAAATACTTTAGAATCAGCGCCCCCTGGGCCGACTTTAAAAAACTTTAGAATCAGCACCTCCTGGGCTGACTTTAAACGACTTCAAACTCTATGCCCTCTGGGCCGACTTTAAAAGACTTCAGAATCAGCACCCACTGGGCCGACTTTAAATGACTTTAGACTCAGCTCCCCCTGGACCAACTTTAAAAGACTTTATAATCAGCGCCCCCTGGGTCGACTTTAAAAGACTTCAAAATCAGCGCCCCCTGGGCCGACTTTAAAAGACTTCAGAATCAACGCCTCCTAGGCCGACGTCAAATGACTTCAAAAACCAACGCCCCTTTGGGCCGGCTTCAACATCATCGCCCCTTGGGCCAATTTCAAGATTGTTATTGCTCCACCGAGAGCCAACTTTAAGCCAAAGCTCCTAGAGTTGACCTTAGAATTATTGCTCCACGAAGAGCCAAGCCAACATCCCCAGCTAGATGTTGCACCTGACTTCTTCAACAAACCGAGGTGTTAGGTATGTTTTCTTTCCTTTTCTTATCGTGCTCCTAATCGTGAGACCAAATTCGATCCCGGCTTAACAGCCTGACCACGAATCCACTTTGATCCTGCGAGGGGCAGCCTATGAGCACGGGTTTTCCCAACCTCTGTGATAAGAGTCCTATGTTACCTGTTAAGTAGACGAATGTGAATTGGACTTGAGAATAAGCGGGATGTCACCTGAAATGTCTCAAACACTCTGAAAACCAAACGGTCCTTGATCTGAAACCCCGATAAAGATCCTTCGAGTGATCAGAGGGCTTAGAGGTGAATGTGGGATTTAAGGAAATCTGTCACAGCTCTAATTAGAGGTGCACAGCTATAATTTCATAACTACATTCGTGCGGCTATAATTCTAGAGTGGCACGACTGTAATACTACAGCAGCGCAGCTCTAACGAGCGGTCAAATTATCTCCCAAATAACCGGAATCAATCTTTGACAGAGAGTGAATCCCAAAATTAAAGAGATTTTAGCCAAGATTTTGGGAGGTCTTGAGATAGGAATGATATGAGGCAGAAAGGAGAAAGATAAAAGAGGAGGATTGAACAAAATAGATAGAAATCAAGAGAGAAAAATCAAGAAGGAATGAGAGCAAAAATTGAGAATAGAAGACTAAGAAGGAAAATTAAAGAACAAAACTAGAAACACATAACAACAGACTTAGAAAATATAGAGTGAGAGTTCCCAATTAGACTTTCATTCATTAGGGACCATTCTCGGGCTTGTTCGGATAGATTCGGGGCGTATTCTCGAGGATTTCGAGGCATTCATGAGATTCTAAGTGCATTCTGACTTTTCAATTCAATTTCAATCGTCAAACACGCTGGAACATCAAAAAGGTAAACTCTGAAAGGCCTTAAACTCATACTTGTTTGATTTGTGTGTGATTTTTCTATGTTCTGCAAAATTTCCTAAAACTGTCTGTTTGATTACAGCCGTGCGGCTATAACTAGAGCCGAGCATCTGTGATCTCTTAGAACAGAGCTGAGCGGCTGTAATACTATAGTCGCACAGCTATGTTCTTCAGGGCAGAAACCTGAAAAGCCCTAAATTGACTGAAAGCAATCAGATTTTTATTTTGTTTGTTCTGTTACGAATTGTTTTGGTCCTAATCATATCTATTACATTCTGAATTTTGGTTTTTGGTTTTCAAATAACGTTGATGTGAGTTTTTGGTTTCTTTTATTTTGATTTTTAAAATCCGGGACTGTTTGATCCAAATCGGGTCCACTGTCCAGCTTTAGCGGACCCCCAGGTTCTTCAAAGTCTTTAGAAATCATTAAAAACGATCAAAACAATGATTTTTAAAGCGAGAAAACCAAGTTCGGGTTTTGGATACTATAGACGTACGGCTGTGGTACTATAGCCGCGCGGCTCTAACTGAGCCGCACGATTGTAGTCTCCAGAAGGAGGCAGAATCATGGGACGACCTACACGAACGTCGTCGCATAACATTGTCTTCAGGATCAAACTGTTTTTTGAATGTTTACCACTTTGGGCCTTAGATGGATGTCTGGAATTAGGAAACCCCTACGAACGGAACCCCGAATTCTGGGATAGATGACCCACTAAATGGAGAAATTTACATGTAACCGAGCCAAGTTGTTTTCAAAACTGTTTTCAAGCACAAAACCTATAGGGTGTTTCTAAAACCGTTTTCCAGGTCTAATCGAGTAAGTCACCCGGACTTCTCGGTTACCCCCTAAATGCATGTTTCCATTCTCTAATATTCCCCATTTTGTCCTGTGTGAGTCCTGCTTGTGTTTATGTTATAATTGTGCTAACCATTTCTTTTGTAGCTTTTATTTTTCCTTTTTATCATTTTGGATGTATTTTATAAGTCAACCTGTGTATCCTAGGTGATTGTAATTTTTAGATATTCGTGTATCTAGGCGACTGTATTGGTGAGGATGAGAGCTTTTTCTCTTTTTGGATTGTAATAAGCGGTCTCTATTTCTTTTTGGTTTTGGTTTTGATGTATGGTTTATATTTCTGCACTTTAATTTGATGCAATTTATTTCTATCATTTGAATGAGCATGGGCTAAATAACAAGAGATAAAAATGGGTAGAGAATTTAGTGAATAAAATATCATCATATGCACTTATAAATGAATCGAAGCTTGAGGTTGAATAGATAAGTTGCTCGAACCTTAAATCTTTGGATTATGTACAGTAGTTTACGCTCGGTAGGGAGCTGTATCGGAATTTTCCGGATGAGCTGATCCTGGTGGCGACTCTGTTATTGATCATGAAATTTAGGTTTCGAGATCTTTAAGTAATAAAATGGGATTTTCTAAAATATAAAACCAGTTTTCCCGAAAACTCACATACAAAGAAAAGGTTTTCTACAAAAGGATTTCCAAACAAATCATTGGTTTTCTTAAGCAAGATACAAACCTGTTTTCAAAATCAATAATCAATTCCAAAGCACTTTTCTTTATTCCCCGTGTTCCGCTTTCGCTCTAAAGGTCATCCGCTCACAGTAACTGAATCTCTTAAGTCGTCAGCCTCCTGAAGGAAAATGTATCTTATTTCTCCAAACTTTTTATTCTCTTTTTGTATTATTCTTCCAATGTCCTTGTTGAAAGTCTTCATCTTTATACTTTATTTAATTAATTAAAAATAAAATTACATTTATCATTAATTAATTATTAAAGTATTTATTTAATTTTATCTTCTTCACATGTAAAGTTTTTTTCATCAAAACAAGGTTCAACAAACTTGAATTCCTCAAATTGAGCTCCAATTCCATAATTCCAGCAACCTAATTAAGTCTTTGAAGGTTTGAATTTGGTTTTGATCAAGATTTTATGACTGAAATTCAGTGAATTATGGTTTGATTTTGATTTTGGGAATTATGAAGTTTTTAGGATTTGGTTTTCTCCTCTTCTTCTGTGCTCAAATCTTTTTTTGTTGTTAATTCTCCATCCAAAACTCCCTTCAATCCAAAATCATCCTGTAATCCTCAAGATTAGTGGGAATTAGGGTGTCAAGCTCGTAGTTCAACAACTGTCCGTCTTATGCAAGGTTGCTGGTGATACATTAACAGCTATGCGGCTGTCAACTCAATAGCTGTACGGCTCTTCCAATGGCTGTGCGGCTGTTGCTTTCTTTTCAATCCTAATTCTTCCGATTTTTCTCGGTTTCAAGTTTCAAGTTCATTTAAATCTGAATCATTTCTTCTCGAATCGACTCTCATGAGGAACGGTAAGAATGGATAACATTTCGGTATTTTCTCATCATTAAGGACGGGAAAACCCGACGTTCACACCAATTCCATTTGGAATTTCAGAAATCCTTCACAAAGCTTGTCATTTATCCATTCGTTTTCTTTAATAGTCATTGATTTTCTCGCTTGTTATTATTTCCATTGTCATTGGAAACTGCGACTGATGTTTCAATTGGCATAATAGTTTCATTCTCTCTTCTATATTTACTTTCCAAAAACAGATCGAATTAGGGAGAGCTGAAAAGGAAAATAAAGGAATTCTGGTTTCTAGTGATCAATGACTGGTGAATGGCATTTTTTCCGGTCAATGGATAAAGAAGAAGTAACTAAGAAAACTCAATAGAAAATCAACTAGTATTGAAAGCATGACAGTTTGTTTGGTTGAAGGATTTTGAAGGGTTAATAAAAGAATGCCCTACAACAACCCGGAGAGCTAAGAGTAAGGGTTTACTTAAGGGTTCAAAACCAATTAATTTCCTCTAAATTTTGATCTACCAAATTGGATGGTTTATGAGGATTAAGGCCATTCTCTTATTTTTTTCACAAAAACTATTCATTTCTTTTCTTTTAATAACTCTGTCTTCGCTTTAACCAAATTAACTCTGAGAATATGAGAAACTCACATGAACGGATCAGAACCAGACATATATCGAAGAGCAGTGTATCACATGCGAGCAAGAAGAGAGAATGTAGAAAGAGGGTTGATGCATAGCCAAGAATAAATTTTCCGTAATTTATGACGGAGATAAATGTGTAAAAGTAAAAATGAAAAGTCAAAACGCAGCGAAGCAAACGTGGATTGGTGGCATCGTAGTGGGATTAAAAATGAAAAAAAAGGCATGACACTGTTGCACTGAGTACAAAATTCTGAAAATTGGGTTCCAAACTTTCAACTCCGATCTACAGACGCAGCAAGAAAAGCACAGATCCGTATCCATCATTCATCCATTTCCTAAAGAACAAATTCAAAACCCAAATTGTCCTCATAAAACCCTATATTAAATAACTCACCAACACATTGTTTTTGTCTTCTGTCTCTATCCATCTCTCTTTTCTTACTTTCCCCGTTTTTCTACCAGCAATTACACTCTTACGAAGAAGTAAAGAAAATGGGAGTTCCTGTGATTAAATTCCCAATTTTCGCAATAATAAGGCTAACTGGTGTTGTAGTTACGGCTCTGGTCCTGACTTGGACTATACATTACAGAGGAGGATTGGCTCTTACTTCCGATAACAAAGATCTCATCTTCAATGTAATGTCAAAACTTCCCAATTCTAATTTCTATCTCTTCTTTATACAATTATACGTTTTCATGTTTTGGTAAATTAATCGATGATTCCTTACTACGGTGCCTGTAGGTACACCCTGTATTAATGGTGATTGGGCTTGTACTCATGAATGGTGAAGGTAAAAAAAAAATACCCTTTCTCTATTTTAATAAACATATGAACATTTATATGTGGGCTTACTGGAAGTGATTAGTTTGAGCGACTGATATGTTTATGATTCTTAAACTTGGGTTCCTTTTTATTGCTTGTGCTTGCCAATGATCCAAACATCTCCCTTGATAGTTGGTATGCCAGTTACTTTGAAGAAAACATATGCAGAACATTTTCTTTTTTGATCAAACATTGGCCTGACGATAATCTATTCAATTTTTCCTTTTAGCTATTATATTTGAAATTTCCTTCAATAATTATTAGCTGGGTATCAGAAATTTGAAGGGCTGTGGCATAAGTTTCGATAACCTTCACTTTTATGGTCAATTTTAGGACTTACAGCAATCTTATGGATTATTAGCAGCCTAATATCTTGTATGGTTACATTATCATGCCTTGTTCTAAGTTTATAATCTTTACATCATGAATTTAGTGCTTCTCCAGCTGAATGCTGGCTCTTGAAGCTGAGTTCTTTTATCGTTTTTAGCTATGTAATAACAATATACACTATATTAATAACTCAACGGGACCCCCTTGAAGCAGACAGAGAAGAGCCCTTGTGGGGGGGGGGGTGTTGTGGTGTGTGGGTTGGTTCCTTGAGTTATTATGCTTTCACGTCTATAACTCAGTTTGCCTGATTACTTATGGGGATGAACCCAACCCGAAATATGAACCATAAGATAAAATGCCTATTAAACCGGTCACAAGTTTGATAAGTCATTTTCGTTGAAACTTTTGCTTCTGGCAGAGACTGACTTCCTGTCATTTCATTATTTGGTGATCGGTAATCAGCTGCCAAAAGACAGTTTAACCATCCTCTTGATGATAGCGGTTAGAGAGTCAGTATAGACTGAGGAAATGCCCTTGGTTGCTAGATAGTAGCCTTTCATTCTGCATAGTTTGAAATATGTCAATAAGATACAGAAGTTTTAGCATTCTAGTTGATAGAGTGGAAATATGTCAATAATCCTTCTCATATAATACTGTGTTTAACATCACCTTTCGAGGAGGGTAGAGAAATTTGAGCTACGCATATCTATATCATGCTTTTCTTATATATTTGGTTCTAGGGATACAAAAAATATTTGGTGCTAGAATTTTGCACCGATATGAAGTGTGCGAGCTCCTGGTAATGAATGGGTTATAAGATAAGACATTTTGCTAAATTGAAAAATATAAGTTTGATTCTTTAGACTTAGGAAGTTAGGATTGTTTCATAATAGAGATCTTGTGACCAAGAGATCCTTTTTTTGAAACCTCAATACAGATTTCAACTAGGTTACAATTGATTCCAATTGCCATGATGGCATTTCTAAATATTCTTTTTTTTATTTCCTTGTAGCTATGCTTGCATACAAGAAGGTTCCAGGAACAAAAAGCTTCAAAAAATTAGTTCATCTCGCACTACAATTCCTTGCTCTTTGCTTAAGCTTGATTGGTGTATGGGCTGCTCTGAAATTCCATAATGATAAGGGAATTGACAATTTTTACAGCTTGCATTCTTGGCTGGGTTTAGCTTGCCTTTTCCTCTTTGGCATCCAGGTCTTTTTCATATTTCATCTTACTTCAATGACATTACCTTTGTGTATCTTTTCTCGAGGCTGACTAAATTCGAAAAGTAATCTCTAATCTTTGTTCTGCAGTGGGTTGCTGCATTTGTGGTCTTCTGGTATCCTGGAGGCTCGAGAAACAGCAGAGCCTCCTTACTGCCTTGGCATGTTTTCTTCGGGGTTTATATATATGCACTTGCTGTGGCTACTGCTACAACTGGTTTCCTAGAAAAAGTGACGTTCCTTCAAACGAACAAGGTAATATCACGCTATTCTACTGAAGCTCTGCTAGTGAACTCGTTGGGTATCTTGATCGTTGTTCTAGGTGGTTTCGTTGTTCTTGCTACGGTCGCCCCACTAAATAACAAAGGAGATGCCACCAGAAATGCATCAGAATAGAAACATATATGTATACCTTAATGATCATTGACCAAGAGGTGTATTCTTGTTGCAATTGCATGAGAATCACAAGGCTTGTTCTTGTTATAAGGTGATTTATCACAGAATACTTCTAATCGATAATCATGTTCAAATAATTGGGAAGTGGAGAAAAATAATTGACTTAGCTTTGACATTTCTACTGCATTTTTGGGTTTGCATGACTTAAAATTAAAAGGAGATTTAAATGTTTGTTACAGTTTTAAGGGTGAGCAAACTGATTTTGTTGCTATGAAGATAGAAATTTTCTTTTATCTTCCAATACTGGGAAAAACAAAATAGAGTTTCTCACCCCCTAATTGCGAATTACGTAAATTGGCGCATAAGTTTTGATATGAATGTTAATTTGAAATTACAACGTTAATATTTTTAACAACTAAGCTAGAAAGATGATACATGTTGCTCAATTGTTGCAATGAGACCTTCGCCCAATATTTTCGAGAACTCGTTTAATGATCTAACCTTTGATGAGTGCAACTCTATAATAGGGGTAGGTTTTAGATTGTTGTTTCATATTGGGATCTACCTATGGGATTAAAGTCTAACTTTTCATAGAATAGGGTCTATCTAGAGGATTAATTAAAGCTCCAAATGTTATTATTCACCTTTGATTATTTCTTTTGTTACAAAAAGTTCAAGGTAGACCTTCCAATTCTGAGTGTGAGTGTATATCACAAACCTCAATGAGAGTTTCTAGCGAAATTTACAGATTGTTCACTAACAAAAATTAAATTTTGACGAGATGGTAAAATAGAAAAATGTCTTATCGTTCTTTACTATGCGGGGGGAGTTGGGCCCCAAGCTTGTTAAGCTACTAATATGCTTATTACCCCGATAGAAATTAAGACCGTACATGGTAGGTTATCCAGTACGCCAACAAAAAATTTACAATCGATTAACCGCATATCAATGAATCTATTATTTCGGTTAATTAACCATTAAAAACTTTTCATAGAAAAAATAAGTTTTTAAATAATAACACAACTAAAAAACACTAAAATAAATAAATTCAAAGATTTTAAATAATATTTTTAAAAGTAAAAATAAATATGTATATTTGTATATGGAACTAAACTTCTAAGTATATTTATATTAATTATATATAAATATATACAAAATCGGTTAACCAACGGTTTTTAAAATGAAAAACAATTATCTAACCTATTTATCGTTTTGGTTTGCATTTCAAAAACCAATTTTTTTAATTTTCGATTAATTCTGTGTTGCGGTAATAGAAACCCCAAAGAAAATAAGACTGATAGTAATTTGGAGATTTCACAAAAATATGAACATAAATAGGGTTTGTTTACAAAAATACCTTCCAAGGAGAATTTTGCAAAAATACTTTCAAAACTTTTCAAAATTACAAAGATACGTGAAAAGCTTTTCAATAATACCTCATCTAGTTTGTCCACATTTCTCTCTCATCTTTTCATATAATCTAATTTCGCATTTATCTCTTAAACCGTTTATTTTTTTGTCATGCGACTTTAGAAAGTTTTTTTTTCCTCTTCGAAACAAGATCTATATGTATATATTTTTTCCGATATTTTTTTTACTAAGTATAACTTATTATACTTTTGTATCTTAAGGTATAACTAAGGTATAATCACTGTAATAGTATATCTTAAGGTATAACTAAGGTATAATCACTGTAATAGTGTATAACTAATGTATAATTAAGGTATAATCGATGTAATAATGTATCTTAAGGTATAACGAAGATATAGCTAAGGTATAATCATTGTAATAGTGTATTTTAAGATATAACTAAGGTATAATTAGTGTAATAGTGTATCTTAAGGTATAACTAAGGATAATCATTGTAATAGTGTATTTTAAGATATAACTAAGGTATAATCATTGTAATAGTATATCTTAAAATATAATTAAAGTATAATCACTGTAATAGTAGATCTTAAGGTATAACTAAAGTATAATCACTATAATAGTGTTATTATACTCTAGTTATACCTTAGATACTCCTATTATACATTACTTATACATTTGTATAACTGTTATACCTTTGTTATACTTTAGTTATACCTTTGATACTCTTATTATACCTTTATTATACTTTAGTTATACCTTTGATACTCTTAGTATTCCTTAGTTATACTAATTGATACACTAATACATCGATTATACCTTATGATATACTGATTATACCTTAGTTATGCTTATTGATACACTGATCCATTGATTATACCTTAATTATATCTTTTGACACACTGTTATACATTGCTTATACACTGTTATACACTGCTTATACACTATAATACTTAAACAATGAATAAATAAGGTACAAACAATGTACAAATAAGGTATAATCAGTGTGTTAGAATGTATAATTAGTGTATCAGAAGATATAACTAAGGTGTAATTAGTGTATTAGTATATCAGTTAGTAGAACTATGGTATAATAAGAATATCAAAGGTATAACTAAAGTATAACTAAGATATAATAGTTGTATAAATGTATAAGTAAGGTACAATATCAAAGGTATACCTAAGGTATAATCACACTATTACAATGATTATACCTTAGTTATACCTTAAGATACATTATTACAGTGATTATACTTTTAATAAACCTTAGTTATGTCTTAAGATACATTATACAACGATTATACCTTAGCTATTCCTTAAAATACACTATTACAGTGATTATACCTTAGCTATGCACTATTACAGTGATTATACCTTAGTTATACCGTAAGATACACTATTATAGTGATTATACCTTAAGATACAAAGGTATAATGAGTTATACCTTAATGAAAAAAATGTCGGAAAAAATATATACATATGGATCTTGTTTAGAAGAGAAATTTTTTTTTTCTAAAGTCACATGACAAAAAAATAAACGATTTAAGAGATAAATACGAAATTAGATTAAAATTATGAAAAAAGAAGAGAGAAATAAGGACAATGTAAATTTATATATTTGAATAAATTTGAAAAGTTTGAAAAGAATTTTTGTAAGGAAAAATATATAAAAGATATGAATTAAGAAAAGAAAAGAAATTTAATAATTAAAAAAAAAAAAGATAGAAAAGTAATTTTGAAAAGGTAAAATCGAAAAACAAAACCTAAAACATAAGATACTTTTGACAATTTCGCTAGTAATTTTCCCTAAAACATCTCTCACTAAACCCAACTCAATAGAATCAGGCTGGGTAAGCCGGGCCAGGCCTTGGTTATAGCTTCAACAAAGTTAATATGTAGGTTTGGATCCAATCACCTAAAGAAGCTCAAATCTACAGTACGGAGAGGTTGTTTTACAGCTGCTTTTGGCTTGTCCACAAAGTCACCGACCCGATACAATAAAAGAGGGGAAGCAAGATCAACCAACGGGAAGAGAGGAAGAAGAGTAACGAAAATGGATCAAGCACCAAAGACAATTGCTCATGAAATCGGAGGGATTCAAAACGATGCCCTTCGCTTTGGCCTTCACGGCGTCCGAAGCGATCTCGTCGGAGCTCACCCTCTCGAATCCGCTTACGAATCTGTAGTTCTCTCTCTCACTCTCTCTCTCTTTTCTTTTTTTGATCCTCCCTGTTATATATATATTTTTTAATCAATATTGGGGCAAATGGGTTACTTTGAAGGTTTTCCAGTCGAGAGATGAGCAGATTTTGAGGGTTTTTTTCTTTTTTATAGAGAGAGGGTTTAAGTTTTGTCAAATAGTTATGAAAGAGAGAGGTGGTCATTCAAATGTATTTTGCTGTAGACCAGAAAAAAAGAGATAATGCTGCTCCTCTGTTATTTTTCTTTTTTGTCTGCGTTTCAAACTTAAATGAGGTTTTTGCTGTATTTTAGACGAGGAAGAGTGAAGAGTTGATGAAAGAAAGATTCCTCGCTAACACTTATGGCGTAGCATTGCCGCTGAAGATGGATATGGAGAGGCAAATTCTTTCAAGGTTTGAGTTTTTCGTTTTCACCGTTGGATTTTATGATAGATTAAAATTACTGTTTCTCCTCTAATATATTGTATTCCTTTTGTCTAATTGAGCGAGCTGTCTTTGTTATGATTAGGATTAATAGAATAGTTCATGCATAGAAATATGATGTTCGATTCAAGGCTGAGTATTTGAACCAGAATTTCATGGCTGCTGATTATAAATGATGACTGAATAGCATGACTGAGAATTTTTTTATAAGTTCCTGTAGAAGAAATACCTATTCAATTGACTCAGGGTGCCATAGTCTATTGATCTGATCATATCAAAAATCGTAGATGTAAATGATCATGGGTTTTGACAATCTGCAGTTCCGTGTATTCCTTATTTGGATTGTGCAATTTTTATGTTTTAAATTAATTGATCTACGATTCTTGCTGATTTAGCATTAAGTTATTTATTTGAAGATGTTGTAGAATCATAATTATCAACATTGGTGTAGTTAAGATAAGTCACTATGCATTAGGATTATTATTATCAACACTTTGATTTAAAAATGCGGGGATGTTGCTATTGATAGCATCATAATTCTTCTGTAAAGCATACTATTTTGTGACTATATCTTGAAATTTGCTACCTTGGAGTTGAGGCTGGTGCTCAAATAGAAGTTTAATAGAGGAAGAGGAAGCCATCTTTGCCATCTTTTTGGTTTAATTTATGAATGCTTTTATACAGATGTTCAAAAGATAAAATATCTTGAATGATTGATCTTTTTGTATTTCCTTTTGCTTTTGGAGGTTTTCTTTTTCAAACTTCATTTGTATTATATCAAATATAAATTAAACTTTTTCCTCAGGCATGCTGTATAACTTATCACTCCTAATTTTGCATTTATATTTTATCAAGCATGTGCCTTTTCTGTCTCTAGTACTTACTCATTTCTTTTTTTTTTTGGGTGAATTCTGCAGATTTCAGAGGCCACCAGGACCAATTCCATCTTCAATGCTTGGACTTGAAGCTGTTACAGGAAACTTGGATAGTTTTGGTTTTGAGGATTATCTGAATGGTCAGTATTTCTGCTTGTATACCACACAAAAGCCTTTTTCAAGTTGACATTTATTGTGTTCTAGTTGTTTGTTTAAAGTTCAGTTGGTTGGAGTTTTCTGAAATGGCTCTTGATTCTAATGGTCGAAGGGTTCTCTGAATTATGTGTCCTCATTTACAGCCTTTGGGGCTTGGTCAATGACATCTCTCTTTGGTAGTTCCATGGGCAGTGTCATTTTTAGGCGGTTTGCAATGTCCACCTGTTACAGAATAGTTTTCTTTCTTTACGTGGATTTGATTTCAAAGCTCTGAACCCTGAAGTTAGTAGAACTTCTAGTAAGCTTGATGATCTTTCATGCTATTCTCATACCACAAAAGAAGCATCTTAGTGTATGAGTTAGTAGAACTCTTAAACTGTCGTAATTTTAACGTCAATCAAGCCATTAGAATCTCTAAGCTTTCCCTACTATTTTTACAGTCATAAGATGACCGAGTAGATTGATCATCATATGAATTTAAGATTTTCATGTTCCATCAACAATTTTAGTTACTTTAAAAACTTTAGTATATGATTTTACAAGTGTAATAAAAGGAATTATTTAGTGCATTTCATTAATTATTATCATTGTGATAAAGTTGAGCTAAAATATCCTGATTTATTATAAATATGGTCTGATAAACTGACTATTAAATCAAATTGAGTTTAGCGATGATGGAAATTATTTAGTGGCTAGATAATAAATCCTAATACGATTTTTGACACGGTTTATGTTTTTTGAAGTGCGTGGTTACAGGAGGAGCCTGGTTATGAAATGAACAACTTGCTTGACAGTTTTCCGTGACATGTTCTAATTTAAGTTTCGTTTGTTCTCTGCTTGTAGATCCCCGTGAATCTGAATGTTTCAGGACACCGGACTTGCATCATGGGATGGAAGTACGGCTTGGAATTTCTAAAGGACCAGTCAACCCAAGCTTCATGTGAATTGTCTAAAATGCCAAAATTGTTAAAGTCATGTCCGTTGCTGATGAACCTTTATGATCAACTATTTACTGTCAAAGATTTCAACTCTATTATATCTTATGACATCAAACGATATTATTAGGGTGATGTTTTGCAATTCGTGATCAAGTTACTTTTAGGTGTAAGGTGTAATGGTAACTCTATTTTCAATATGGATATTGATGAATGTTGTCAGGCCGCCTCGGAATTTCTTTAGAGTTGCAGGTCTAGTGATGGAATCCATAGAACAGAAGATCTCCTGGATAGATTAAGGAATAAAGCATCCTGAGCCCCCTTAACTCTACAGGTTTTTCTCTTAAAATTCCTGAACTTTTTATTCGACACATTGAGAGCTCTTTTGGACTCGATTAAGTTTTTAGCTAGTTGTCCTCTCATCTGATGTGGCTAGTTTTATATGCCATCATTACCCCATTTAAAGAGATAATATGCTACTTTATGTGGCAATATGTCAGGTTCTGATTTGATTATTTCTTTCTTTCAAGTGTGCTTGACATGGAAATGAAGCATTAAATAACGCCCAGAGTCTACCAATGAAACAGTTAACCAGGGTGTAATGCGTTGGATTACAGAATTTTCAGGGATTTTTAAATTTGTCGAAATAAAATTGTTCGTATGTAAAACCAACGTAACTTTAGTGCCCTACCATAGATTAGGTGCTCGAGTTTACCTGGTTAAAATTTCTTCTACTCGTATATCAATTCTGAAACAGGTTATTATGGGAAAATGAGTACAACTGTTTTAAATTAAAGCTAAGCAAAACTTAGTGGTGCAAATAAAGCTGGTTGCAGGTTTGGTAATAAAAGTAGAGAAATTTGAATGGATGGATATACAGGATCAGTCACAATTTAATTGAAGACATGTTTGGTTAGGAAGCAATTTGAGATATTTTTGAACGTGGAAAATAATTGAATGGTTACATTTTCCTAACCTTGCAACTCAATCTCATCTCATTAACTGCTAGTATTAGGATATTCTTTTTCTTCCGTAGATAAAAGGACAATATATAAATATGGGAAAGGTACACAAAAACGTACTTTCTTCGTTCATCATAAAAAAAAAAAAAAAAAAAAAAAGGAAATACTCACTTTCTTTCTGTTTAATGATTAATAGTTTATTATATCTTCCAGTAGAAAAACATGTAAAATAAAAATGTATGACAAATTGAGAATACAAAAAACAAAGAGAAAAACGGAAAAGGCAGTAAAAGAGAATAAACTGAACCCCATGATAAAATTCTAGTTGATTAGATGTTAATTAAAAAATAAAAGTAAAAATCTGAAATTAATTTCTTCTTTATTTTTGGTGAAAAAAAAAAAAAAAATCTGAAATTAATGAATCCAATCCAATCCAATCCAATCATTCAACAAAAACAAAAACACAAGACTCCGTTAAATTCCCCAATTTGATGAACCTGTAACTCCGCTATCTAGCTCAGCTCTCTTGATGGACCATCGGCGAGCCGCACGCACCGTCAGCGACCCGAAGGTCCGCCAAGTTGGCTTCTTCGCTCCCGGAGCTTCATCGCCCGACCGCTCTCATTCGGGTCCTCCCGACCGTACCTCCTCTTCTCCTCCTACACTTCCCGATTCTCCCGCCGCTGGTAATTCTCTCTCTCCTGTCATGATCCCCCCGCCACGTCACACTTCTGCTCCCTTGTCTCCTCTCCGTCGCGATACTGTTCCCGTCGGCAGCTATAACGCCTCTGAGTTCGTGCTGGGCGCATCCCCAACTCCCACGACTTCGTTTTCGGAGGATGCCGGTTTTACGGGGAGAGGAGGAAGGCCTGGAGCTTCTCCGGGTAGTTTTCCTGGTGGAGGATTTGAAATGCCTTCAGCGAGTAGCGTTCCGGCTAGTGGATTGACGACTGTGTCTGTTGTCAATTTACCTTCTGGCTTATCTGGTACGCCTCTACTTCCTGCGTTACATTCCAAGTATCAATACTATGTGCTTCAGTTCTGCAAGTGGTTTCAGCGATTGAATTTGTGTTTATTTTAGGGTTATTGGTTGAGAACGAATTCGGGGTTGATGGATCTGCTATTCTTATGCATCTAATACTTGAAAAACTGTAAAATTTTAGAACTCGCTTTGGTAGAGGATTTAACATTTTCTGGTTCTTGGGCTGCCATTCTTAGAAGTTATAACAATTGGAATTAGAATTATAGACCAACCACTGATTTTCTAAGAGGATTATTATTGTTTTATTATTTTGTATTGGAGGGTTGGCTGCATAATGCATGGACAATGAGAACTTTTCTAGGAATCTAACTATATTATACACAGAAAGAGTAGCTCTTCTAATTTCCATGCTCCATGTTTTACATTGTCATGCCACTAGGCCATTGAAAACTCTGTTAAAATAGCTGCTTCGAATTACTTGTTTGAAGGTGGTACTTGTGAAAATTACTGCTGAGGAGGTAAGTAATAGAGGACTGTGTATGTTTCACTTATATCAGCACTTCTGGACAGTAATTATCTGGTGATTTGTGTTAAAAACCTTATTCTTTTCCTTTATAAGTTGTTTCTGTTGCATGCAAGTTTGTTTAGACTTTAGAAAATTGTCATTTCAGAGCCTAGGATGATAGGCATTTATTGAGTTTGACATAATCTGCTGGTGAATGCAAGAAACATCTTGCTGTCTTTGGGAACAAGTGTCTCCATTTGATGAAGGACATTGATTTTGGAGTTATTTGATCAATTTTATTTATGAATGTTTGTATTGGGTAACCTTTGTTTTGCATTAAATGACACTAAAATATAATTACAGAAAAGGTTGGGGTTTCAGCTGAAGCTCAAAATGACCTACATACAAATTCAAAGTCATTGAAAGAGAAAACCACTAAGGCTGAAAGGCGTGCTCTTCAAGAAGCTCAACGAGCCGCAAAAGCTGCTGCAAAAGGTGCATACAGTTATTCTATTCCATTTTTGAACAAACAAGATAAGGCTTCCCTTAACTGTTTTTATGCATGCCTGTATTCCTCAATACACTCCTTTTTCTTTTCTTTTCTTTACATTGTTTACGCAAAAACAGGACTTGCACTTTGCTGAATTTTCGTTTTATTTTGTCAGATCATTTCATGGACTTTGTTACCAATAAACTGGTTATATGCTTATGATTATTACAAGTCATAGTTTATGATTAATATTATCAAATCATTTTTTATAAACCCTTATCCTCTAGCATGATGAGTTTTTTTGCTCTTCAACTATGGGATTTTATTAGCTGAAGGTGGCAAGATACCTTCAGCTGGGGCTGCATCAGCAAATGCAAAGTCAGCTAAACTGGCAAAAACTCCATCGCAAAAGAATGATAATGTTGCAGTTGCTGCATCTGAGAAGAAGGGTGGTGAGCGTCCAGTGGAAAAGGATAGAAAGAAAGATGTTCCTCAACCACGGATGCAATATGATGACAAGAGTCGAGTAGACAAGGCAAAAAAGCGTGCAGTGGTTAAACAAACTGAAGCTAGGAATATTGTTGAGTTGTTTAGGCATCTACCTCAGTATGAACGTGGAACTCAGCTTCCTGATCTTGAGATGAAGTTCTTCCAACTTGACCCCATGCATCCAGCTGTATACAAGGTATTTATATGAAGATTTTACTTCACATTTTTGGTTGATATGTGATATAATCGTTTTATGTGTGCAACCTTTTTAATTTACGTCAACTGAGGTCTGCAAGTTACAGCCAAAAGTATTCTGTTATTTTCTTGTGATGTTTACTGCTGTACAATGAGTTGAAATGTGATTCCATAAGAGCATATCATGGTTGAAACCTTTTGCTAGATGACCAGGACTGGTCGTGTTCTTAAGGCTTTTGCTCAACGCTTCATTGGGTCAATTATTATACTGTTTAATGAGCTTCTCCTGTTGTTTCTAGGTTGGATTGCAGTATTTATCAGGAGATATATGTGGTGGCAATGCTCGCTGCATTGCAATGCTTCAAGCATTTCAAGAGGTCATTAAGGATTACTCAACACCACCTGAAAAAACTCTTATTAGAGACTTGACTGCAAAAGTAGGAAGTTATGTTTCTTTTCTCATTGAGTGTCGGCCCCTTTCAATCAGCATGGGAAATGCAATCAGGTTTTTGAAGAATCGAATTGCCAAGTTGCCTTTGACTTTGTCTGAATTGGAAGCAAAAACCACTCTTAATGCAGATATTGATCGTTTCATAAATGAAAAGATCATACTTGCAGACAAAGTGATAGTCAAGCATGCAGTAACAAAGATTCGGGATGGGGATGTTCTTCTCACATATGGGTCATCCTCTGTTGTTGAAATGATACTACTGCATGCCCATGAACTTGGCAAACGATTCCGAGTTGTGATAGTGGACTCGCGTCCTAAGCTTGAAGGGCAACAGATACTTCGTAGGCTGGTGGCAAAGGGTATCATCTGTACATACACTCACATAAATGCAGTTTCTTATATTATGCGTGAAGTTACTCGAGTGTTTCTGGGTGCATCATCTGTGCTGTCCAATGGAACTGTTTACTCAAGAGTAGGGACTGCATGTGTTGCTATGGTCGCAAATGTGTTCGATGTACCAGTCTTAGTGTGCTGTGAAGCATACAAGTTCCATGAACGGGTACAGCTTGATTCTATTTGCTCTAATGAGTTGGGTAAGCATTTCTGCTTAATAGGCACTTCAAAATTTATTGGCGGCTTAGTCTGCTCACTTAGTGTCTCCTTGTTGCAGGTGATCCTGAAACCATTTCAAAAGTTGTTGGCAGAGAAGAAATCAACTTCTTGGATGGCTGTGCCAATAGTCAAAATCTGCAGCTTCTAAATCTGATGTAAGTTTTTTATAACACGCACAAAACTCACGAGAGTTATCAATTTGCTGTGACTGCTTCTCTTATATTAGATTTGGCTGGCAGTTATGATGCGACGCCTTCAGATTATGTTTCCATGATAATAACGGATTATGGAATGGTAAGTCTCTGCATAATCTATTAACTAAATATTAACATGGTGCCCTTTTATTAATGTATTGCAAATTGATCTCTACCGAATTTGATTCCTTGAGAATCCAATCTACACATGGAAATATTCTCTGTTTGAGCTTCCATGTACTAGAGTTGGGCGATTTGTGGAGTTGTGAGAAAGCATAACTGTCTAATGCTTGAATTCCGACCTTAGTTTGCACTTCCAAAGGTCATTTCCTCATTCTTTCATTAACTTATTGTCAATTTGCATTATTGTGTGCTCTTATCAGGTTCCGCCAACAAGTGTGCCTGTTATTGTCCGAGCATATCGAAGCGAGCAGTTATGGATATAATAAATATTTGGCTTGTTGGTGAATCCATATATGGAGGTTTTCCAAGCCATTGCAAGCAGAGAGACGATATGAGAGGAATTTTGTGTTTGTGTTACCTATCCTTTTACTTCTTTCGGTCCGAGTCGGAGAATAATTTAAAATTCCAAAGATTCTTTAATCATTTGCTGACTCAGTGAAGAGTGCATTTGTCGCCTCTCCGAGCAGATCTAATCATGCATAGTCTTCTAGTTGTATCAATTTTTCCCATCTGAGCAGTGCATGCGATGTCTTTTATATTTTGTAGCAGCGGTTTTATTGCCAGTCTTGCATCTTCAACTATGTGTACATTTCTGCCTCCAGATAAATTTTCGAAAAATGAAGCACTAGAGATTTTTATCGGTAATTCATACTGGCATTCTCTTCAGCAACTTGTATTTCTGCGTTGAGGGATGAATACCGAAGTTAATGGTTATTAAGGATGCTTGAGTATCAATGGCGTGTTTGAGCAGTGCAAACAGGATCGGGGGTTCTGAAGTGAGGAATTTGTTCAATATTAATTATGGCAAACGTTCAAGTGGGGTAAATTACGCTCACGATCACTGAAGTTTGGAGTTTGTGCATTTATGGTCATTAAATTTTAATTTATGTTAATGAAGACTAAACTTTCACTTTTGTGTCGATAAAGTCACTCTCGTCTTAGTTTGTTGAAATTTAGTTCCGAAATAATGACGTGATAAGTCAATAATTCTTAAACGCCGGTGCATTAATATGTCATTTTCAATCAATTTTGAATTTCATTTTTTTTTTTCTCAGGATAATGTTATACAAGTAGATGCAATGTTTGTGACACGTGATAATTTTTTTGTTCGTTGAAATTTATATGAATTTTGTTAGTAGGTTTGATTTGGTGTTAGATTTATTTCGTCATTATTTTAGCGGTAAATTTCGATGAAATTAGGTCAAGAATGATTTTATTAACACAAAACTAAAAATTTAGTTATTTTATTGATATATTAAAGTTTAATAAAAATGTAATTAACTTGTTTGATAAGTTGAATACCAAAAAATATAAAAAATTAGGGGTAGGACAGTTTTATTCCTTTTATTTCCTTTCAATTAATTTAAGCTATAGCATGTTAGGTGAAATGGTAAACATATGATAAATTTAATAAATAAATTTAACGCCAAAATAGAACTAAAATCATACAAAAATTAAGCATTAAACAATTGATCAGACTTTTAATTAGTTCTAAATTGCATTATAATTGAATAAAGCTTTATGATCGCATAACTTTACCTAAGCAGAACTAGCTTGAATATCCCAAATTGTTTTTATCTTATTATTATTAATTATGTATAGATTAATACAGAGGTTACAATTCTTGAAGAAATGTGTTTTTATTTACCTGGCAAGCACAAATTTATAGAGGCATTGTAGGAGGAAAAGAAAAAACACAGAGTAGATAAATGGTCGAATGGATTGGAAATTTGCCTTAAAAAGTATGAACTTCTTTAAGAAATAAAGGTGACCAATGTTCGGATGAATTTGTACAGAAAGAAAATTACCTAACAACAAGAAAACGTTTTAAGAGAGAAAATATCGGAGTTTATTAAGGGTGTTCAGGTCAATATCTACAAGACCAATAAAAATCTCCTGCTGAACGTGTTTAGGGACAATTTTAAGTTAAAATTTTTAGGGATAATTACACAAAGAAGCCCATATGGTTACACTTATTTGCAAAAAAGTCTTAAAGGTTTCGTTTTTTGCAAAAAAAAATTCCTGTGGTTTTCGACCGTTAACAAAAAAAAAAAGATTTTGACTTAACACCGTCAAAAATTGAACACGTGGCAACTTTTATCTCTACCACGTCATCAAAATTTTCCTAGCACGTCATCAAGTTTTGATGATCGAAAACTATAGAAATTTTTTTAAAAAAATGAAATCTCTAGAACTTTTTTTACAATCAAGTATAACAACAAGAGTTTTTTACATAATTATCCCAAATTTTTAACTTATTCAATTAAGTGAATTTTAACTTAATTAAATAATTTAAGTGATACAATTAAACATTCTCAAGTATGTATAATAAATTAAGTGCGGAATATTTTCATTTTAGGTGATTGAATTGATTATCAAATAGGCCTTAGGCGGGTTATCTTTGAAATTGATTCTCAAAATTAGGAATGAGCAAAATACGGTTCGTTTCAAAAACCAAACTGAACCGAAAACCAAAGTAAAAGAAAAATAAAAACCAAAGCCAAATCAAAGTTCATATGATTCGGGTAAAACCGAACTGAACCAGTTCGGTTCGGTTACGGTTTGGTTCGGTTAAAACCGCATCATCAAAAATTTCAATTTTTTAATTCTTATTTTCATTATTTTTTATAAATTACATGTAAAGTATTGCTTAAAAAGGATTTATATTACATTTATATTACTAAAGTCTTGTAGATACAAACTATATAATAATATAAATATATAATTGTGAACACGAAGTTTTCTTTTAAAAAAAAAAAGTGCCGTTGACCGTTGACCCACGACTGTAAAATACAGTCGTGGGAATTTGCTACAGTCGTATGACTGTAGTGTAAGTACAGTCGTACGACTGTACTTTCGGGGGCAGGTTGCTGCCCATACCTATTTGACTTGGAAGAGAAGGGAAATCTTGAGCATTTAATGCTCAAGATTTCCGGGTTAGTGAGGTATAAAAGGGAAGAAAATCAGATTTTGAAGGACTTTTTGGCAAGCAATCAGAATTTTAGAGAGAGAAAGAGGGAGAAAAAGAAAGAAGAGAGAGAAGTAAAATACCTTACTTTCTTCTCACATTTTCTCCTTGATTTCTTGTTTTTAATCACTAAAACGAATTAGAAATCCTAGATTAACACTCACACTAACAAACTAAATCATTTCGGACAAAAAACGAACGCAAATCCGTGACTTTTTGGGAGTTATTTGGACACTTTTGCAACCTTGACTCCTTAAGGAAAAAGAGCAAATTCACGTGGATTGGTGCGTAGCCAGGGGTCATTCCAGCTGTGGATCGTCACCAAGGAGGTAAACAACCTTTAACTCAACTCATTTTCCAGCTTTCTGGGTGATTTGTTTGTGTTTGGTGCCTTTTTCTTCAAGTTTTTGCATTTTTATTTCTAGAAAAGTAAGAACAGTCGTACGACTGTTCTTGAAACAAGAACAGGGGCACGACTGTAATTACAGTCGTGCCAAATTCTCTACAGTCGTACGACTGTGTATATTTTCTCAGTTTCAGGGTTTTGTTTTTAGAGTTTTTTAGCGATTTCTCCTTAAGCCAAGACTACAGTCGCACGACTGTAGTCTTGGCTTAAGGAGAAATCGCTAAAACAGTTTCAGGGTTTTGTTTTTAGGGTTTTTTAGCGATTTCTCCTTAAGCCAAGACTACAGTCGCACGACTGTAGTCCTGGGCCAGAAGCAGAAATCCCTAAAAATCCCTAAAACCCAAAGAAAATCATAAAAATCCAAAAAATTTCATAAAAATCAGAAAATTTCAGAAAATCAGAAAAATTAGAAAACCCCAAAAATCATCAAAAATGAATTTTATTGTGTGCATCACGACCTTAGATTTATTTTTCAGTAATATTGCATTTAGAACAATTCCACGATGGAGACCCGGTTCTCCTGAAAACCGACCCACTTTACATGCTTAATTGTAATAAACCGGAAAAATGTTTTCAAAAACGATTTTCTCACAAAACCAAAAATACAGGGACGTTTCAAAATGGTTTTCCAGGTCTAACCGGGCTGGCCAGCCTGGTCGACCCGGTTACCCCCGATTGCATGACCCCAAATCCTAATTCCCCAATTCTGTCTACTTGAGTCCTATTTATGGTGTGCCATATAAATTGTGCTAACTCTGTTTTGCAGCTTTTATTTTTATTTTTATTTTTATTTTCTTTTTTATTTGTATTTAATAGAATTAAATCGTGTATTTAGGCGGTTGTATTTTTTTAGATTCCCGTGTATATAGGCGGTTGTATCAGTGAGGCGAGAGTTTTATTTTCTTTCGATTGGGTTGTAAGCGCTTAAATATTTATTTTCTTTACTGTATATTTTGTATTATTATCTTGCATGTACGCCGTATGTATTATTTAATAAAAATCAACCTTTAACAATTTAAAGTGTCGTAAATAGAACATTGGCAATAATATTTAAATTAGACACGAAATAAAGGACTTGTCCGGACCCGAATCTCTGAAAAGTGTGTCAGTTCCCGCCTCGGTTCAGCTACACTGTAATTTCCCGGTTGAGCTGAGCCGGGTGGCGACTCCTATACTTTTTTATCGAGATTTAGGTCTCGATTCTTTTTCGAAACGATCCGCTTTTCCAAAAAACGAATTTCCAAATCAAAAACCCCACGCGAGGGAGGGCCCCGCCCGAAATCAGGGCGCCCCTTCCAAAAAGGAGTCCCGCGTCCCGTCGAAAACGCGTCATCCGCTCACAGTGGCGACTCCGCTGGAGATTTCTTAAAAGTTTTTCAAAAACTTAAAAGAATTTGATAAGCCTTGAAAAGTGTCTAATTTAAATTAAGCGGATGATTCTTATATGACACTTTATGCATTTTTGTAGTTAGACATTTATTGCATTAGGTTAGGTATCCAATATTTAGCCCGGTGAATCGTTGAAGTGTCGCCTAAGATCCTCTTGGTCTTAGGGGCACGAATACGAAACACCACCCATAGCCTCGTACGAACCCCTTCGTTCGGACCCTTGAGTGGGGAGAAGTGAGGAGTATATTTTGCTATGGGAGCCTTGATGTTATCCCGACTTTGGACCGAACTCACTTAAGCAACCTTAGTTGGATTCCCTTAGGATACCAAAACAAATTGTGTGAATAAAATAAAATAAAATCCGCCTTCATCATCCCCAGTTGATGATCGAAGAGAACCCCTCCTAGGACTCAGTTAGAATTTTATCGACCTGACCACGCTTGGAGGAATAAGGTTGGAACAATACGATCCGTGTGCTAATTGCTACGTGTCTTTTTGTCCTTCCACAACATATCATCATTCACATTCTTCACAAACATAACATACCGCATACAGAGCATTCGTGTGATTCTAACTCACATCTTTTGTACAGCCATTTCCATTCTTTCGCTTGTAAATACATTAATCACTCGTGTGAAATTTACACTAACTACATTTTTTGTAGCCATGCACTTCTTTTCTTCGTATGAAAAATTAATTAATTCACGTACATCATTCGAATGTCATGAACATTAACCGTTTTATTTTGCAGCCATGGGAAACGCGTGTCATGCATAAAGCATTATACGAATCTTGAATAATTCCATAAGGGTCACACACGTCACATTACTTACCAAGTAGGAAAGTATTTTAGGCGCTCCACGAGTGCCGACAAAAATTCATCGCGTTTCATTAAAACATTTTAGGCGCTCCACGAGTGCCGACAAAAATTCATCGCGTTTCATTAAAGCATTTTAGGCGCTCCACGAGTGCCGACAAAAATTCATCGCGTTTCATTAAAGCATTTTAGGCGCTCCACGAGTGCCGACAAAAATTCATCGCGTTTCATTAAAGCATTTTAGGCGCTCCATGAGTGCCGACAAAAATTCATCGCACTTCATTAAAGCATTTTAGGCGCTCCACGGGCGCCGAAAAAACTTATTCGCATTTCATTAAATCCTTTTGGGTACTCCACGAGTACCGGAAAAATTTCATTTCACACATCAAAACTTTTAAGCGCTCCTCGAGCGCCGGAACTCTGCCCGTTCACTAAGAACGCATTCACTTCACTTTGTGGCGCGGAAATCGAGATGCTCCCCGAGTATTGAAATTCCACTCGTAAGCCAAGCACGAGTTCATTTCATATCATCAAAAATCCATGGTGTCCCACGGACACCGAAACCTCGACCAAGTGCCATGCGCGTGTCGATCTCACATCACAAAAATCCGAGGCACTTCACGAGTGCCGAAGCTTTGTCCATTCATTAAAGACATTCACATCATTTCTCAAAACCCGAGGTGCTCCTTGAGCACCAAAGGTCTCATCCATGCCAACTTAAATTGCAATATATGCATGTATAAATAGGTGTTCATGCATACTTCACCACCTGAAGGATTAGTTATTCAAGATTCGTGTTGCAAATCCATCTCATACAACATGCGCACATCACGTATCCAACACGCCATGCATACATGCATATCTCCTAGAGTTCATAACTCTTTGGGTGATCATATTTCACTAACTTTTGTTTGAAATATTTTGTAGTTTGGCTCCGGTCGGGACGACGGCTCGTGAGGATAGAGCACAGCGATTCATCATCTAGTGAGTCTGAGGAATCTGCTCAGTTTGGGGGGGTTGAAGTGTCATCTGAGTTAAGTGCAGGGTTTTCGTCGGAATTTGAACAATTGCAACAGAGGTTTCAAGATATGGCAATCACACCCGAAGCTGCTGCTGCCATGGTGGCCACCACTGCTCTTCGTGAATTCATGAGTTCTGATGAGTTCAAGAATCTTATCAAAAACCAAGTACAGAATGCTTTGGCCAAATCTTCTAACCAGAGACCGGAAAGGGGTGTTCGAGAAGAAAGTAGCAGAGGGAGACTGAATGATGGGCAGTCGGATGCTGAAGAGGGTCGAAGGGATAATACTGAGCGACCTGTGGAGTCTGCTTTGGAGAGAAAGATGAAGGAAATGGAGGAGACTATAGCGGAGTTGCGTGCCAGTTCTAAAATTCAATCTGCTAAGCGTATCGACCCATCCACACTGATAGCCGGAGGGGTTGAAATGCTGCCAGTAGGCTTCCAAATGCCTAGGATTGCACCATATGTGGGGAAAAGTCCTCCCACGGCCCATTTGAATCAATATATGCGGATTATGACTATGGCTGGGCTCACCATGAATCAATTAGTGGGATTGTTTCCCACCACTTTGGAGGGAGGAGCTATCACATGGTATAATAAACAGCCCAAGGGTGTACAAGGCGACTGGGATGCACTGTCTGATGCCTTCATTAAGTACTTTAGTTTCAACACGCAATTGGAAGTCAAGTTGCAAGATTTAGAGGCGGTAAGGCAGAAGCCGAATGAGACCTTTTCTGAATATTATCAATGATGGATGGATAAGATGATCCTTCTTCACCAAAAGCCCTTGGAAGATGAACTGATTGTCAAGCTGATTAATGGTAGCTTGGAAGTTTACCGGAATGTAATGAAATACCACAAGTTTCAGTCCTTGATAGAAGTACATGAGTTGGCTCGCAAGGTTGAGAAGTACGAGATTGACCCGGCTCAGAACAGTTCTGGAGGAGGGTATCGGAGTCGCACATATTCCTCGGGGTATAAAAGTAATAACAACCTGCAGCTTCTTCATCAACGAGTGCTAAGCCAAGTCAGCCACCTGCACCCGTTAAGCAAGTAGAGGTAGCAACAGTTGCACAAGGGTCCAGTCAGCAGACAGCCGGAAAGGGGATCTCTCATTGGGAGGATTCTTTGGGGCGGATTTTTCTGAAGTGTAGAAATCTGGGCTTCCTCCAAAGTCTGAAACCGTACACGCCTCCAGCAGAGGCGGACAAGAACAACTTTTGCTCCTATCATGTGACTAAGGGGCATCGAACCAACGAGTGCCATGCTTTGAAAAAGGCGATCCAGCAGTTGGTTGACGAAAGGAAGATAGAAGCACCGCGCTCTAAGCCCAATGTACAAAGTAATCCACTGCCCCAATTTGAAAGGAGAGTGAACATGGTGCAATCGAGATTATCTCCTAATTTTGTCTTAGCCCAGATCGCAAAGGCGAATCCTGAGATTCAAGTGGTAGTAGGTGAAGATGTTGAGTCATCCGTGGAGGAGAGCAAACCTGTGAATCTGGATGATATAGAATTGGATGATGATGCAGATGAATTTGAGTTGATGAGTAGGCCCAAGCCTCTGAACCGGACAACACCTGTCTATCCTGTCTGCACCAAGGACGGGATATATATAAGGAAAGAGGATGCTCCTGTGAATAATGTTACAAGGAGTGGAAGGGTATATCAACCCGAGCCACAACGGTTAGGGGAGCCAAGTAAGAGAGTAGAAGCACCGGTTCAGGATTATTTGCCCATCAAAGTGAATGAGAAAGAAGACCTGGTAGTGGAGCAACTCAAAAAGATGCCTGCACGTGCATCTGTATGGCATCTCCTCATGGAGTCCCAAAGGCACCGGGCTGCAGTGGTGAAAAAGCTTATGGAGATGGATGCCAATCCATTGATGTCTCCCGAGGAAGTATGCATGGTGATTGGGAGTACTAAGAGTCAGCAATCTGAAAATCCCAGGGGGATCACTTTCACCGAGGATGACTTACCACCGGAAGGCACTAACCACAATCGTGCCTTGTATCTGAAAGTGGAGATGATGGATAGAACCCTGCCTTGTGTGATGGTTGATGACGGCTCGGCGTTGAATATCTGCCCTCTGAAAGTTTTACCTAGTCTTCATTTGTCCGAAGAAGCATTGTCACAGTCTAACACCGTGATCCGGGCCTATGATGATTCCAAGCGTACTGTGATTGGAACTTTTGAGGCAGAAGTGTCAGTGGGAGAAGTTAAGTCAACCGTGCTGTTCACTGTCATTGATATTCCTGTGACTTTCTCCTTGCTTTTGGGAAGACCTTGGTTTCATGCATTGGGAGGTGTGCCATCAACTTTACACCAAAAGGTGAAGATTTCGATGGGGGAAAAGATTGTAACTCTTGAGGCAGATGAATCTTCTATGGTGGCTGCTCTGAACTCATCTGAACAACCTTTGACTGGCTTTCAAGTGGTAGTTGTCTCGGAGCATAAGGAGAAAGACTTGACATTTTCTCCATGGATCCATAAGTATTTTCAGAAGCAGAATTTCATTCCGGGGAGAGGGCTAGGTGTCCATCAGCAAGGGGTCACAAAGTTTGATATCTCTGGGGGCCAATCACACCGAGGGGGACTTGGTTATAAAGGTGCTGAGAAGAAGGAGATCCCAGAGACCAAGAAAGTTCATCTCTTGGACACATTTGTTCGAGCCAGTGATGGGCCATATGGTGGTAAGCCGGAACCGATGGTTATCGATGGGGAAACAGTCCCCGGGTTTGAGATCTTTGCTGATGTCATTGACTTCTCGAAATATGGGGTTGGCTCAGTGGAAGAAATGCTTAGGCCTGAAGGTGTGAAGGAGACCAGCCCTCCTCCAATAACCCAAGCTGAAGTGGTGGCTCCCATCATCCTGGAGGAGCAACCAAAAGAAGATACAGACCCCCTGGTGGACGCCATCACCAAAGCATTTGCTGAATTGCTGAAGAAGGGGTTAAAAGAGAGCCCTGTGAAGAAGGAAGCTGTTTCAGGACAGGCAGAGTTAGTGGAAAAAGCTGTCGCTGAGCTCACCAAGATGATGGCTAAAGGGAAAGCGAAAGTGGAAGAAGATGCCTTATCTGAAGCACATAAATAGACTCTTGAAGCTGATTTGAGTGACTTGTTTGAAGAAGAGCCTGCCGACCCGGAAGACCCTGCTGCAGAAGACCCTCCGCATATGGAGGAAGAAAATGATTTCTTTGTAAACTTATCCTATGTACTTGATATGAACAATTCTGCTTTTAAGGCGATGAATGAAATGAAATCTAACTTTGCTTATTTGTGTGATGTTTTTCCTAATGGCTCTGTGCATACATGCAATCATTCATTCAATGTGTTCAGCATTCATGACACTGCATTACATGAAATTAATTTGGGCACAATTGAAAATCCTAAAATGGTATCTATCTCTAACGAACTCAATCCTGAAGAAGAGAAAGAATTGACAAAAATACTTAAAAAGCATGTAGAAGCGTTCGCTTGGTCTTACGACGATATGCCGAGGGTTGACAGAGAAATAGCAGAACACAAAATTCCGATTGACCCTAAGTTCAGTGCAGTAAAGCAGAAGCTCAGGTGTCTACGTCCAGAATGGGCTGAGAAAGTCAAAGAAGAAGTAGCAAAGCAGATAAAGGCCAATTTCCTGGAGGTGGTGGATTACCCTGAATGGTTAGCCAATATAGTCCCAGTTGCCAAGAAGGACGGAAGGGTCAGAGTTTGTGTGGATTACCGGGATTTGAATAAGGCCTCTCCAAAGGATGACTTCCCACTTCCTCACATTGATGTCCTGGTCGACAGTGCAGCAAGGGCAGTTATGTACTCGTTCATGGATGGTTTCTCAGGGTATAACCAGATCTTGATGAATGTCATTGATAAAGTTAAGGCAGCCTTCATTATCGAGTGGGGGGGTGTACTGCTACAGAGTGATGCCGTTTGGGTTGAAGAATGCTGGGGCAACATATCAACGGGCGGTTACGACGTTACTGCACGACATGATCCACAAAGAGGTAGAGGTGTATGTTGATGATATGCTGGTAAAGTCAATGACCCGGGAGGAGCACCCTGCTATCCTGGATAGATTTATGACCAGGATTGAAAAGTACAACCTGAGACTCAACCCAAAGAAGTGTGTATTCGGAGTTGCATCGGGTAAGCTGTTGGGGCACATTGTCAGTCAAAAAGGCATTGAGATGGACCCAGACAATATCAAAGCAATTCGAGATATGCCAGCACCAAAAACAGAGAAAGAAGTCAGATCTTTTCTGGGGTCACTTCAGTATGTCAGCAGGTTCATTGCCAGATTGACCACGGTTTGTGAGCCCATTTTCAAGCTTCTTCGGAAAGAACAACCCGTTGTGTGGAATGACCAGTGTCAAGTTGCATTTGATAGGATCAAGGAATACTTGATCAATCCTCCACTATTGAAGCCCCCAACTCTGGGAAGACCTTTGACTCTGTACTTAGCCATTGAGGAAACTTCCATAGGGGCGATGTTGGTTCAAGAACAAGATGACAAAAGGGAGCATGCTATCTACTACCTTAGTAAGAAGCTGCTAGATTACGAAACTCGGTACACTGTGGTGGAGAAAACTTACACTGCTATGGTTTGGCTCATGAAGAAATTAAGACACTACTTCCAATCCTACAAGATACAAGCTGTGGCAAAAGTTGATCCAATGAAATATCTCTGCTCTGCTCCATCCTTGACGAGGAAATTGTCCCGGTGGTTACTTTTGTTATCGGAGTTCGACATCAAGTATGTGACGAAGAAAGTGATCAAAGGAAGAGCAGTGGCTGAGTTCCTGGCCAATCAGCCGCTCGAATCTGATTATGTAGAAAACCTGGAATTTCCGGATGAACAGTTGGCCTTGGTAGAGGTGGAGATCAGGAAATGGATTATGCATTTTGATGGAGCTGTAAACAAGAGGGGGGCAGGTCTCGGAGTAATCATTGTAACTCCTGAGGGAGAGATAATCCCTTTGTCAAAACGGCTAGAATTCCCAGTAACTAACAACGGCGCAGAATATGAAGCTTGCTTGTTTGGCGTTGATGCTCTCATCTCATTAGGGGCAAATGATGTGACCATCATCGGAGATTCACTGTTGGTAATCCGTCAAGCCACCGGGGAATGGGAAATCAAAGAAGAATCACTTCGCCCGTATTTGGAGACTTTGTGGGAAATGGTGAAGATATTCGGGCATATTGAATTCAAGCATGTGGCCAGGGATGATAATCAGATAGCAGATTCATTAGCTACCTTGTCGTCCGTGTGGGAAGGACCCCAGAAAGCACCGATGCAGCCTTTGATCTTGGAGACTGCTAGAACACCGTTTCATCACTCTAGCGCGGTCCTGGCTTTAGTTGCAGATGATAAGCCCTGGTACCACGATATAGCTGATTTTCTACAAAATGGCCAATACCCCGAAGAAGCAGATGCATCAGATAAGACCACTTTAAGAAAGTTGGCAGCTCAGTTTAGATGGTTTGATGGAAAACTCTTCAGAAGGACCGCAGATGGATTGTTGCTGAAGTGCCTGACGGAAGCAGAAGCCAAGAAGGTTATGCAAGAAATGCATTCAGGGATCTGTGGCCCGTACATGAATGGATTAGCTCTGGCAAAGAAGATCATGAGACAAGGGTACTTCTGGCTCACTATGCAGACTGACTGTGCAGAGGAAGTGAAAAAGTGCCACGAATGCCAGATTCACGGGGACATCAGCCATCCTCCACCTATGGAGTTGCAAAATCTCATGACTCCTTGGCCGTTTGCAGTATGGGGCATTGACATAATTGGTGAAATTCGACCTCCGGCATCGAATGGTCACAAATTCATTGTAGTGGCAGTGGATTATTTCTCCAAATGGGTCGAGGCTGAATCTTATGTCATGGTCACGGCTAAGAACATGGCCAAGTTCGTGAAGAAGCACATTTTTGCAAGATATGGAATATCACATCACGTGGTGACTGATAACGGAGTGCAATTTCAGGGAGCCACAGCTGAACTATTCGAAGAGTACAATGTGGAACACCGTAAGTCTTCCCCTTATAGGCCACAAGCCAATGGAGCAGTAGAGGCGGTAAATAAGTCTATTAAGAAGATCTTGTCCAAGACCACTTCAACCTACCGGGATTGGGCAGATAGATTACCCTATGCTCTGTGGGGGTACAGAACCAGTGTTAGAACACCGACTGGAGAAACACCTTATTCGCTGGTTTATGGGATGGAAGCAGTCCTTCTTGTTGAAGTAGAATTGAAGTCACTAAGGACGGTTTTGGAGGCCCAATTGCCTGAAACAGAATGGGTAAAGGCGAGATTTGAATAGCTGGCTATGGTCGATGAAAGGCGTCTTAAGGCTTTGGATCATCTGCAGATGTATCACCAAAGGATGGCTAGGGCCTATAATCGACGGGTTCGTCATCAGAAACAACCTCTGAAAGCCGGAGATCTAGTATTAAAACAGATGAGACCGACCAATACAGATGCGAGGGGCAAATTTAAACCCAACTGGGAAGGGCCGTATGTGGTTAAGAAGGTACTCTCCAAAGGCGCAGTAAGGATCATGGACATGGACGGTAACGAGTTCACCAATCCGATTAACCAAGATCATCTCAAACGCTACCACGTGTAAAAAAAAAAAAGAGCCTGTTAGGTCGAAAACCCGTAAGGGCGACTTAAGCAAAAATTAAGGCAACGAGGGTTAGCTTATCGACCAGAAAACCTGTATGGGATGGTTGATAACAGGAATGAGTTCGTTCGAGATATGTACCAATTTTAAAATTTTCAATTGATGCGATAATTAAATTTCATTAATGAAGTGCGTTATGCTCAACATATTGCATGAATGTTTGGAGTATGTTACATGATACATTTGTCGAAACATCCAGATAAACAAAGATATTTAGACGCCTAAGTGTGCAATTGCGAATATCGTCCATTTGTCAAAAAAAAAAAGCCTGTTAAGTCGAAAACCCGCAAGGGCAGCTTAAGCAAAAGGTAAGGCGAAAGAAAAAAAAAGAAGCCTGTTAAGTCGAAAACCTGCAAGGGCGGCTTAAGCAAAAGTTAAGGTAAAAAAAAAAAGAGGGGATTGCATCAATAATAGAAAAATGTATATAAATAATAATAATGGTGGCTAATACATGCATGATAATGAAAATCATATTTTTTCTATGATCTCCTTTTCTTGACAGGAAGTGGTCTCGAAGCCTCAGAAGGAGCCAGCCAGCGGAAAGTCGCACTCTCACGCGCCTCACGAGTCGGTAAATCTTGGATCTCAGCCAGCCACTGCTTGTAACGATCATCTGTTTCTGTAGGGGCAAGACAGGCATAATTCAGCATCACACGATGGGTATCTCTAGCCCAGCGAAGTCTGATGTGATCTGGCCAAGCAGCAGTATACTCCTCACAATTGGTGACACAAGATCGCTGGGGGATGTCCTGCAGATGACCGTACTGACGGCAAAGGCGACTCGGAGAATAGAATGTCACTCTGGTCTGTCCTAACAACTGGACACCATGTGCCCACATCTCTACAATCACGTGGGTAATCTTCCACCAGGGGCACACCCACCTAATCTGGTCGTCAGTCAGATGAGACAGCCAAACGCCCCACTCATCAGCGGACATATCGGTATAGGAGTCAATGGAGAAGCCTCGTTCCCTGAGATTGGCCGGGTGTTATTTCTTGAAGTTCCCCCTCGGAATCTTAAGAATTGATAGTTTCTCCAACAACCAGATCTGCCGTGGATGGAAAGCAAAGGTTAGAAGTGCATTCGACCCAGAAATACACCAGATAATAAGGAATTTCACCTGGAGCAGTGTGAGGTGAGGGCCAACGTGGAGAACACCATTTGTCTTAGATGCATGCAAGCTAATCAGTGTCTCAGCAAGTGCAAAAGGAGCTGGAGATGCTCCCACAGCCATCTGAGAAATAAGGGAGACAGCCCTGAAGGAGATAACCCCATCACTAGGACCACAGAAATACCAGCTCACCAGTAACAGGCTGACCATGGAGGCCCAACTCATGTGGTCCCTAGGGGCATTGATACACCATCCTAGTACGGAGTCCGAGCTCAACCCAGGAAAAGGGGAGCCAGTAGCAAATAAAGCTTCCACCTCAGGATTGGGAAGCCCGAACAAGCTCACCAAGGAGGAAATGCTACCAAAAGTGAACTCGGGGATGGCGACGTCCACTCCTTTATGGCAAGGGATGTTCAAGATAGCACTGAACTCTTCATATAAGGGACAGAGCTCCTGACATGAGAAGCGGAAAACGTTGTCCACTGGATCCCAGAAACGATAACAGGCATTCAACAGCTCGATGTTCCACGAGTGTTTGTAATAGGCCTTGAGATTCCACAACCCGAAAGGCTTCAATTTGAGCCAATCAGAGTCTTGTAATGATTCTAGAAAATTGTAAAAGACTGGATAAAAGAAAAAATTTGAAAAAGAAAAAGAAGAAGAGTGAATTTCCAATGATTCAAGCAAGTAAAAACAAATTCCATAATGTAAAGAATGTAGTTCACAATGTGTATAAAAAATTCAATACAAAAGACAAAAACTATGAAAACAGCAAATAAGAAAGCAGGGCACTCCAACTAGCTCTCATCCTGCCCCTCATCATCTTCCTCCTCCTCGGACTCACTCTGATGCGTAGCCCTGTAGGAGTCAAAGTCCGCCTGCAGACGAGCCATCCCAGCCTGCAGCCTGGCTATCTCGGCCCTCGCCCTATCCACCTCCTGGTTTGCAGCCTGGGCCTGAGCCACGGAAGAAGCAGCCTCCCTGGCCTGCTCTCGGAACATCTCGACTCGGGACTGCAGTCGATAGCATAAATTAACATCCATACATACATACATACGCATTCATGCATTACATAAATTATGATGCAGGAAACACGGGATACTTACCGCCCAAACGCCATTCTCCCGGACTAAGAAGTCTCCTAGACCCTTGTACTGGTAGGCTATCTCTTCCACATCAGCTCGCCGGACCTAGAAGAGTATCAGCGATTAAAAAAAAAAAAAGAGACTTACGTGGGTGGTGTCCTCTGGAAAGAACATAGCCGGCTCCTCACGAGGAATACTCCATGTCGTATAAGCTTGGGTGCCATCCAACCCTATCAGAGTGAAACCGGCCCTAAGCTCAGACACCAGGCGGCCCTCCACTACACCACTAGTGCCGACGGCTTACGAAGCTGAAGCTGCGGTGCTGCCTGCGTGGACAGGGTGGGTCCTGTCCTGAACAGGAGTATCCGCTCCGCCCGTACCTGCATCAGCACTCTCGCCGGCCGGGCCACTAGGCTGAGAGGACCCGGTTCCCCTGCGTCTCTTAACCTTCAAAGAGAATAAAAAGTCAAAAAAAAAAAAGAAGAAGAAGAAATATGAATGAATACCTGGCAAGGACGAGGAGGAGGAGCCGCTGGCGCGACACCCACAGCAGGCAGTAAACACTGCTGGATATAAGCGAGATAGTCTCCATCCACGGGGTCCACACTATACCCCTCTCCGAATATATCGGGGTATGTCGCGGGATCCGCCAGATGCAGCCAGAAGAGCACCTGGGGAAGCGGCGGGGGCACAAGCCGGCCGACTGGACCATCGACGTGGTCGGAGAGGAAGAGACGCTTGCCTAAGTACCACTCCTGGGACATAGGGCTCTCCATGACAAATCGACGGCGGTCAAAGCGTGCGGAGGACTGAACAAGGAGAGTGATGGCACCCAGATTCTCCCAAGGGTGGTGCCGGATCTGTAGAAGTGCAATAAAAGAAATTCAGTACAGGTAAACAAAAGTTGTTCAAGTTTTCTTACTAACGAATTTTGTCTACTTACCCTCCTCCAGGTCGTATCGAGCAGACTCTGCCGTACCTCCTCTATGTCACGGGCGGTACCCTGCCACCCCTGTGTCCAGCAACGCAGGACGGTCGGACGGACATCACCCTGGACGTCCCTCAACTCGGGCGGTTCCAACACGCGATGCTCAAACGCCCAGATCTGTAGTTATAAAAAATAATTATAATACATGTAAAAAAAAAAAGAGGGAAAAGAGGCAATACCAGAAGGCCGAACCAGAAGCCCAGGATCTCCTACTGCACCCCCCGGGCACACAAGTCCAGCCCATAATATAGCTGCCCTAGCGCAGCCCGCGCCCAGTCCAAAGACGGGAAAGCAGCCAAGTCCACCAACGTCGGAAGCAGAGTCAGATTACAGGTACTCTGTCCGATGGGGAACAACGTGCAGGATAGGAGGACGAGCATGTAGGCTCTGGTGTACTGCTCTACGTCCTCCTCAGTCGAGACTGCACGGGTGGCCCAATACGCCTCTACCCGGGAGCATAAGATCTTCCCCTTCTTAGGGGTGCAGCCAATCAATCTCTGGATGTAGGTATCCACCTGCTGGTGTCGAGTCAAGCTGTAATTGAAGACGATAGGGGTCCCGCCTAACCCGAAGCTCGTGATCGCCACAAAATCCGAGGGAGTGACGGTGAACTCCCCGATGGGCAGGTGGAAGGTGTGGGTGGTGCAAACCCATCTCTCGCACGGCGTGTGTGGTGTGCGGTGTGCTCATGGGCAAGGACAAAACGAAGGACTCAAGCCCTAGGAGCCTAACTCGGGCCCGCACAGGCTCGGGAAGTCGGTCCCACCAGACCCGGGGCAGAGAGAGATTCCCGCTGCCGGTAATCCTGTGTACCTGCATTATGGGGAAGTACAACACACATGCATTCAGATTTTGCAAAGTTAGTCGAACGAAATAAAATTTTAAAGGCCTTTTTTTTTTGCTACAGTCATACGACTGTAGTCCGCTTTGCACGAGCGTAGCTACAGTCGCACGACTGTAGTGCCCACAGTCGTACGACTGTTCATCATTGGCATGAACAGTCGCACGACTGTTCATAATCCTGCAGAAAAAATTCGCAATTCGTTTAATTTTCGCGATTTCTGACTCGTTTTTCCTAGTTTCTTGTTTCTATTGACTACAGGGGACTCCTAGCATGCATTCTACTCAATCAATTCAACCCAGAAAGCAGTAAATCATGCAAATCAGTTCCAAAAAATTCAAAAGGAAAAATATTGGAAAACTCAAAATCAAGGCCAAAGAATCGGATACCAACCTGTGTAATGGACAATTTGGAGTCCATCGCTAACAGAATAGGGATCTCCATCCCGAATCGGATCCCGAAATGATCCATATACAGCGGGTGCCCGTATCCTTGTGCGATCCCCACAAAAGCAATCTCATCGGGGTTATTGGGTTCTGGGACCGCATTGTTTTGGATCTTTTTCAACTTCTTTCCCATTTTCTTCAACATTTTGGATGAGTTTTCGAAGATTTGGGTCGGTTTCAGAGAGAAGGAGAAGAAAGGTTTTCAGAAAATGAAGAATGGAAGTGGAAAGGGGCAGAAACTGCCCCTTAAATATTTCCTGCCCGCGAAGTACAGTCGTACGCCTGTACTTCATCTACAGTCATACGACTGTATTCAAAATTTGAATACAGTCGCACGACTGTAGTTGGAAAAAAGGGGGGGAATTTTCTTTTTTTCCTATTTCTTCTTTAAACCCTATTTTCATTATCTGATGTGTAATTATTCCCCACAGGGGTATTTCAGTAATTTTACAGGACCAATCTAGCGATGACTAATTTATTTCAATGACGGTCCGCCTCGCCCAAGGGGCACGAAATCCGAGAAAACCATGAAAAATTCACTGTGAGTATAATCACACCAATTACATTTTCAACGCGCCCCACGTGCCAAGCCACTCTGGGCCGTTACATTCATAAAAAAAAAAAAAAATAGTCCCCCACGACTTTAAAAGGGAATCCAGGTCCAGTTTCAGTCCGTCGGGTGCGCCCGGCCGCACGCGATCGTCATGCATTCACACAGAAATTATAGTCCCCTACGACTTTAAAAGGGAACCAAAAATCCCGTGTCAGTCTGTTGAGTGCGCCAGTCGCACACGACTATCACATCTTGTATTCATAAATCCAGTCCCGCACGACTATAAAAGGCAACCATGACACGCATTCCCGTATTTATTCTTGATCGAAGAGGCAAAAATTTTTGTTTCAAAATTATCGATCAAGGAATAAATACGTTCATCAAACATGCATCACATGCATTTTTGGGCTCGGTGTGACAAACCATACACAGCCTTTTGACTCCAGAAGTCATTCCATCTCGGCGTCATCCTTGCGCGAAAGCCATCGTAGGGAACCGCCCGACTCCAAAAGTCATTTCTACTCTCGGTGTCATCCTCATGCAAAAGGCATATGGACCACCTGACTACCAAAGTCACCTGCAGTCCACCTGCGAAAACTGCTCTTGCATATCCATGTGTTTTCGTGTTCTTTGTCGTGTACCTAAATCCGTTTCGGAAATCGGACTTCAGCTACACGAGGGGCAGCCTGTGAACACGAAGTTTTCTTTTTTTAAAAAAAAAAAAAGTGCCGTTGACCGTTGACCCACGACTGTAAAATACAGTCGTGGGAATTTGCTATAGTCGTACGATTGTAGTGTAAGTACAGTCGTACGACTGTACTTTCGGGGGCAGGTTGCTGCCCATACCTATTTGACTTGGAAGAGAAGGGAAATTTTGAGCATTTAATGCTCAAGATTTCCGGGTTAGTGAGGTATAAAAGGGAAGAAAATCAGATTTTGAAGGACTTTTTGGCAAGCAATCAGAATTTTAGAGAGAGAAAGAGGGAGAAAAAGAAAGAAGAGAGAGAAGTAAAATACCTTACTTTCTTCTCACATTTTCTCCTTGATTTCTTGTTTTTAATCACTAAAACGAATTAGAAATCCTAGGTTAACACTCACACTAACAAACTAAATCATTTCGGACAAAAAACGAACGCAAATCCGTGACTTTTTAGGAGTTATTTGGACACTTTTGCAACCTTGACTCCTTAAGAAAAAAGAGCAAATTCACGTGGATTGGTGTGTAGCCAGGGGTCATTCCAGCTGTGGATCGTCACCAAGGAGGTAAACAACCTTTAACTCAACTCATTTTCCAGCTTTCTGGGTGATTTGTTTGTGTTTGGTGCCTTTTTCTTCAAGTTTTTGCATTTTTATTTCTGCAAAAGTAAGAACAGTCGTACGACTGTTCTTGAAACAAGAACAGGGGCACGACTGTAATTACAGTCGTGCCAAATTCTCTACAGTCGTACGACTGTGCATATTTTCTCAGTTTCAGGGTTTTGTTTTTAGGGTTTTTTAGCGATTTCTCCTTAAGCCAAGACTACAGTCGCACGACTGTAGTATACAGTCGTACGACTGTAACCACAGTCGCACGACTGTAGTCCTCGGCCAGAAGCAGAAATCCCTAAAAATCCCTAAAACCCAAAGAAAATCATAAAAATCCAAAAAATTTCATAAAAATCAGAAAATTTCAGAAAATCAGAAAAATTAGAAAACCCCAAAAATCATCAAAAATGAATTTTATTGTGTGCATCACGACCTTAGATTTATTTTTCAGTAATATTGCATTTAGAACAATTCCACGACGGAGACCCGGTTCTCCTGAAAACCGACCCACTTCGCATGCTTAATTGTAATAAACCGGAAAAATGTTTTCAAAAACGATTTTCTCACAAAACCAAAAATACAGGGACGTTTCAAAATGGTTTTCCAGGTCTAACCGGACCGGCCAGCCGGGTCGACCCGGTTACCCCCGATTGGATGACCCCAAATCCTAATTCCCCAATTCTGTCTACTTGAGTCCTATTTATGGTGTGCCGTATAAATTGTGCTAACTCTGTTTTGCAGCTTTTATTTTTATTTTAATTTTCTTTTTTATTTGTATTTAATAGAATTAAATCGTGTATTTAGGCGGTTGTATTTTTTTAGATTCCCGTGTATATAGGCGGTTGTATCAGTGAGGCGAGAGTTTTATTTTCTTTCGATTGGGTTGTAAGTGCTTAAATATTTATTTTCTTTACTGTATATTTTGTATTATTATCTTGCATGTACGCCGTATGTATTATTTAATAAAAATCAACCTTTAGCAATTTAAAGTGTCGTAAATAGAACATTGGCAATAATATTTAAATTAGACACGAAATAAAGGACTTGTCCGGATCCGAATCTCTTAAAAGTGTGGCAGTTCCCGCCCGGTTCAGCTACACTGTAATTTCCCGGTTGAGCTGAGCCGGGTGGCGACTCCTATACTTTTTATCGAGATTTAGGTCTCGATTCTTTTTCGAAACGATCCGCTTTTCCACAAAACGAATTTCCAAATCAAAAACCCCACGCGAGGGAGGGCCCCGCCCGAAATCGAGGCGCTCCTTCCGAAAGGGAGTCCCGCGCCCCGTCGAAAACGCGTCGTCCGCTCACAATAATATGCCAAATAAAATTTATTTAAATATATATACATATTTTAAAAAAATATTTTTTGCTATTACAGTTCGGTTCGGTTTTGGTTTTTTTAATAAAAACCAAAAATCGAACCAAAAACTAAATTATTATATTTTATAAAACCAAAACCAAACCAAATAGAGTTTGGTTCGGTTCAGTTTTTCAATCTTGGTTTGGTTCGGTTTTTGGTTCCCGATTTGGTTTTGGTCACCCTTACTAAAAAATGTTGTGAAACTTTTGTAGCAAGATGTTGAATCAACTCATCCCCATGCTTGGCTTGTTAGAAAGTGCTTAGAGCTGAAGAGTAAGGATTAGGAGATCTGTATCAAGCATGTGTATCACAAAGCAAACAAAGAAATAGACTGGATGGTAAATTACGCAGGACTTGTTCCTTTGGGGATTCATGAGTGTGAATTGTCTCCTACATGCATCCAAAACATTCTTTTTCAGATATGTGTAATGCTAAGATTTCTCCGCTTGTGAGGTAACCTTAGTCTTTTCTTTGTCTGTTTTTCTTTTTTGTTTTGGACTTGTACCCTCCTATATATAAAAAAAAAAGTTCTTAGTTATTTTTGTTGGAAATGGAGGATTGAATAATGATTGACGGTGCCAACAAAATTATAAATGAATATAAAGACAAACATTTTGTAAAAAAAAAAAAAAGAAATAATAATAAAATAAAGACTATTATATCACATAAATGATAACTCGAAGAAACTCATTATGACTTTGTTTAAATTCATATCAGTTTCTCTCTTACAGAGATTGAGAGATGAGAAGGAAAATGGAATGAGATAGTCAAAGCTGAATTTGAAAGAAGAAGAAAAGGATATTCAATGGAGTTTTTATATTGGATTTTATGTACGTCTACGTACGCTCCACATAATATAAACCTTTTCATCTATGTTTATTATTTATTATTCTTCTTCGAACCCTATAGTTTCTGCCATGTAATTTTTTTCTCCGTTTAATAAAAACCAGATGTATATCCGTCGGTTTATAAAACTGAAAGAAAATAATAATATTTATAAAAAAAAAAAAATCTCCAATTGAAGTAGTACAAGAATTAGAATTATTAATTATGGTATACTTGCCTCTACGTACATAGCCACTTATTACCTGCACAAAACAAAAAGCTAGATTATATGTTACCCACACATTTACTGCAACGCCCTTTTTTCTCACTTTGACCTACCAACCAATTGAGAAAGAAAATAATAATATTTATAAAAAGAAAAAGATGATGTCCAATTCAAGTAGTACAAGAATTATAATTATTAATTGTGGTATACTCACCTCTATGTACTTAGCCACTTATTACCTGCACAAAACAAAGAGCTAGATTATGTGTAACCCACATATTTACTGCAACACCCTTTCTTCTCACTTTGACCTACTAACCAATTGAGTTTCAACATGCAAAAACAATGAAAGTAACACTATTTCAGAGTTTCATAATAATACAAGATATTTTTGTGTCTTATTTAGTGCATTATGTATATTATCGTAAGCTTTTAAATTTAATGATTCCATCACATATATTAGAATTCTTTAATCTTTTTTGTAACACTACTCATGATTTGGTAATTTACGGATGTTCAAAGTACTGTAAATTTCACACTCCAAATACCCAAATCTAGATGTTAGGAGTTTGCTAATTAAGTATTCTATGTGAGGTCAAATTGCCTCCTTAACTATTTTCCAAAACCAAAAGTCGATTTATTTTCCAATCTTTTGAAATTATAAATGTCATTCCCCATTTATTAAAATTTCAATAATTTACCCTCTCTTGCAACCTCAGCTATCGCCTTTTGTTGAAAAATTATATCAATAATATGTCTAAATTTGATTCAAACAGTTATTAATTACAAGTTTTTTTTTTTTTTTTTTTTTTTCTAGCCATCTCTTCCCACTGAAAAAGTGAGGTCTTCGCTTATTTTAAACATTAAAGCAAATGATACAATTGCAATCCTTGTTATATTGAGAAGATGCAATAAGAAAACATAAAAAACTGATGGAAAGACTGATAGTGTAAGTAAGAAAATTCATGTTAGGTACAATGGTCCAAATACCCTAATCCTTGGTGAGCTGTCGTTGTAAGAGAAACAAATTATTGAAATTTAAAAGGTAATGAGGAACATTGACGATTTCCAAAGGATAAGGACTACATTGATTTTTAAAGAATAGTTCATAGATCAATTTGACTCCAAAGCCTATTCTATGTTATATAATACTATAAAAATACAGTATCATTTACAAAGTCTATTGTGACAATTCTCCATTTTAAAATACATTATGCGGTAAGTTAGGCCAAGCTTAAGACATAACTCAATCAAATGTATTAATTAGGATATATTTGAATTTTGAACCTCCAACCCTTGTTCATCATCATATATAATAAACACAATTGCCTGCAGTAAAAAGATTCTATATGTACGATAGATCACATAAAATCCCTCTACTTTCCTGCTTCTTTTCATCTATTTTCCTGTTCTTGCGAGATTCATGCAAATTATATGTAAATTTCCTCTCTCTCTCTCTCTTTTTTTTTTTTTTTTTTTGTTAATTATATATGTGTTTGATCTTTGTAATGTTGAGGAAATAACTACATATACTGATCTATATTGATGCGAGTTTCTTCAATGTTAAAGAAGGGGGAAAAAGGGTTTAAAAGAAAATACCTGCTTGGGGTTGCAGAGTCAAAAATTTCTTCATTTTTCTTCTTTTATTATTTATATCATGTATTGATTGACTGGTGGTTTTACTATATCTTAACAGATATACATATTTCAGTTTTTGAGCAGCAGCATGAATTTAAATTAAAGATCTTGAATTTAATTTCTCTAATATATACGACTAATAAATAAAGGTATTTCTTGTATTTGTCAGAGATATTAATTTAAAACGAGCATGAAGATTGAAGACGAACTGCATCTATTAGGTAAGCTAAGACATTTAGCATATCTATTTTTGCCTTTTCAATAAATAATATATCCTTTTTTGATTCCTTTGCTAATATATTATATATAATTTATAGTAAATTTCATTCGTATAATTAATCTGCTGCTTTGCTTACAATGTTGCTGGGATTGAACTACTTTCTGCTAGTATGTTTAAAGCTAAGATGACTGAACCACCGAAAATAATATCCATTCTTCACAAATCACAAATTTTCCGGGGGAAATGGAATAGGTTATTCTATTTAGTCAAAAGTTTAAAATTCAATTCACAATAAATAACAACTTCAAACAATATACTTTTGATTTATGTTTATTTATTTAATACAACACTTTACTTTAAAGTTTAATTTGAAAGTAAAGAAAATTACATTTGAGAAGAATTAATGTTATACAATTAGATATAGTCATATGACCCTTAATTCTTAATTTCAATCAAATTAGGCAAACCCCTAGCTAGTTGTGTTCTTTTATTTTCAACAACAACATCTGCTTTCACGTCATGTTAAATTGTGAATCAAATTTTAAACCAAGTACTGAAATGGAGTTAATTGTTATGTAAAAGCCACATTGGAGATATTTTAGGCAAATATTTATATGCTAAATTAAATTCTAAGAAAAATTTCTCCATTAGAGGGCAATGATATTTACTGAAAATAAAAATTCAGAGGTGAAAAGTTCCCAATCAAAGTACAAGGGCTAAAATCAAAATTTTGATAAGTACTAGGGTCATTTTAGGGCACAAGTTAAATTTAGGCCCCATATGGTCCAGGGCATTAGGAGAGAAAATGAACTGCGAGGGACCTTTTATGGGCCTTTGAAGCCCATAAGAAATTCACAAATATGAGAAAGCCCTTTTCATTGTTTATTTTATTATTTTTTATTATCTGTTTTTTGAATTGTTCATAAGTGGCCATTCAAGAAAGCAGCCTGGGGTGTCAAACAAGAATGCCACACTATTAAGGCAGTGCCTACATCTCCAACTACCAATTCCTCTTCAATTTCGTCCTCTCCATCATATGTCGGGTCACCATAAATCCCATAATCTGCTTCTGTATTTTCGTCAGCCTCACCAAACATGGCACCTTTTCCTGCCTTCTCACAATCAGCTTGCCTGTGCCCTACTTCTTCACAAGCAAAGCACTTGGTGCTACTGCCCTGTCTGGTTCTTCTTGAAGCACTTGCCACTGCTACCGGAGGTTCGGCCGTTTTTGTGATCACTGTCTTAATGGTCCATCTACTGCCACTCCCTCCAGTGAACCTGAAACTAGGTCTTTACTGTCTCTTCTCCAGCCTTAAAGCTCATTGGTGTGCATCAGGTATATTTATAGGATCGAAATCATTAACTACCTCACGCAACTATTCTCACAATCCTCCGATATATCTCGAAACAAGCTATTCGTCAGTTTCTAGGATGTCACTCCTAGCGATCAACTAGTACAACTCGGTTGTGTAATCATCAATCGATTTGCTATCATGCTTCAGATTCTGCAACCTTTGATACATCAACCTCTGAAAATTTAAGGGTAAAAAGGTGGCCCTCATCTGCTTCTTCATCTTCTCCCAGGTCACAATTCTCACTTTACCCATCCGCAGCCTAGTCTGCTTAACTTGCATCCACCATGCCATCGCCCTATCTCGCAGCCTAGTAAATACCAGTGGCACCCTTTTATCCTCTGGAACACCTTTGAATTCAAGTACTTCTTCCACAGTCGCCAACCAATCAAGGAATTCCTCTGGCTGGAGATTACCTCGAAACTCAGGGATCTCCGTTCTCAAACATGTCTCCCAATGCCTATCCTCCAACAGGGTAGGACGTCTATACAGGTGGGGTTCTCCCTCATCAGAATCTTCTTCGTCTTCCTCGACCAACTCAGCAAATGGATTTTGATTCTGCAGATTCCCCAAATTAGGGTTCCTCCTTTGTCGAGGATTCGCCCTTATACGGAGCTGCGAATAGCCCATCTATACGGTCTATCAAACGATCCACAATAGTCTCCATTCTCTGGACTATTAGGGTATCAAGGCGTTGTTCTAATCTCTACTCTATCCGATTTATATCTTCCTACCCCGGAACTTCATCAATCCTTCGCTCTCTCCTTGGTGGCATGATGATGGCTAGGGTTTAGGCTTTGATACCAATTGATGCAGCAAAAATTTCGAACAAAACTACTAAGATCCATTGATCGCACATGATGCAGAAAATTAGCCTTCTACAGTTGGAATTTCGCAAAAATTCACAAAAGTAGGAATTGGAATTAAATCCGAAATATAATTATCAAAGCAAAAAAAAAAAAAAGTAGGAATTTCGCAAAAATTCACAAAAGTAGGAATTGGAATTAAATCCGAAATATTATTATCAAAGCAAAAAAAAAAAAAAAAAAAAAAAACTCTCCAACTGAAATAGCAAAACCTATTTATAGGCAAACCCTAAACAGAATCCTAATCGAAAAAGGAAAGCAATATAAAACAGGAAAATAGAAAAAATCCAACAAAACTTCCCGAAAAAGCCCTAAAATTAGTAAATCGAGATTTTGAGGACCTAAACGACGTTTTTTGGCCAAAAAGTGATGGACATCACCATAAATGGTGTGTTTTGATCGCTGGCTCGATTCCAATAAAATTAGAGTCCAAAATCGTGAAAAACCAACAACCCAAACTTGAAACTAATTACGGTTCTACCACTTTTCCAAATACATCAAGGCTTTTTCTTCTATTGCATCAGATATAGGATTTGATAGTCCAAAGAGTAAAAAGGAAACATTAATAGAATATGGATCAAAAGGACAAATGGGTGATTGGAGAAGGTTAAAAGGAAAAAAGTCTTTAAACCTCTGAAGTAACTAAGTAGTACTCTTACATTATTTACATAAGATGAGGTTTGGAAAATTTTGCTTTCTTAATTATAAGGAAAATTAATTAAATATTAGTGGTTAAGAAATATGTAAACTATTCACACTAATCAGGACCTTGAATTTCACTGTCTTCTAATTTTCTTTCTAATTTTTTCCCCATTTGATTAAAAATCTGATTTTGATTTGAATTTTTTTTTTCTTGATAAGATAACTTCTTTGCAATAATTAAATGGTACCATCCTTAAATATAATTACCATAAATTCATTTGTGATTCTCATCCCTTTGATCATTATCATGCATGTGTTTAATAATTAAACCGCTAATGCAACTTTTCATCCAGAAGTTCAATTCCCATTTTGGAGCAGTTATTATTATTTTTAATATCCCCTACTAATCAGTTCAAGTTTTATTATAAATTTATAGGTAACAACTCTCTCGATGAATTTTTTTTTTTAATATATTAAAATTCAAATTTGAGATCTAATTTAAGCGACTAGATTATAGTTATTTTATATTTTACTTAAAAGGGCCTTAAGTCCAACTATTCTTCAAACTATTTCTCAAGTCAATTTAGTCTCTCAACTCACAAAATTGCTAATTTAGTCCCCACCTATCCAATTTTCAGCAAAACGAACTATGTAATGAATAACATTCACTACAAGAAATGTTATATTTGACCGTAAAACAATTTGCAACAAAATAAAGTTTGCTGTCAAAAAACTCATTTCGTAGCAATATTTAAAAGTTGTTGCCATATGTATATCAATGACGATAAATTTTATTAAATTTTGTTGCCAGATACATACGGTCACAACTTTATAGCAATAACATATAACAACTTTTTTATTGCTTCCTAAAACTATGACGACTTTTATACTTTAAGCAACAAAAATTTTTGCTGCCAAAAATCTCTTATTTTTTGTAATGATTGGTACATTAATGTGACGAGTGATTGACATAGTCGACATGTGGGTCCAACTTGTTTGAAAGCTTTAGTTTTTACCAATTACAAATGCTGAATTGGGTCTAACCTCATATAATTTCCTTCTCCTCTATCTTGTTTATATATAGGTACTCTACGTTTTTTTTCCTAACATCTTCACATTACAATAGATTAGATTCATTGAAAGTTTAGCTAAAGGGATGAAGAAACAAATAAGACATGTGGGCTCACAGACACATGTTTTTTGGGTAGGATTTCTTCTTATCAAGAGTGACCATGTTGGCCCACTTGTGGTTTATGGATAGAGCTAATTCGTTTGTAACACGCTAACTTGTAATTATTTGGATGTCACCTATTATGCGGAGTGTGTTTTGCTGTAAATTGAACAGGAGAGACCAAATTATTGATTTTGAGAATTGAGGGACTAAATTGATTTTTAAAGAATAATTTAGGGACTGATTGGGCTTAAGTCCACACTTAGAAGCTAGAAAAACAAAAAGAATACAACTAATACAGAGCTTATCCATAATTTAGCTAAGTAAATATTAATAAAAGATCTCAATCAATTACAAATCAACTCCATCCCTCAAAATTTGGAAGTAATAAAATCTTATGACAAATCCAAAAATCTGAGAAAATCTTTCTTATATCTTGGCTGCAAATGCAATTGTAGGTAGCAAGCTTCCTTGTTTCCTGAGAGACTAAATATATAATTAAATTATCTAACATTTTTGTCAGTATCAAACTAGCTAGCTAGATAGCTTCTTGTATTGTAATAAGTAAGCCTTTCTAAACTTACACTCATGGCCCAGACTTCCATGTAAATTTCATAAACTAATAAGTACTAGATCAACCTTTCTCCATGTCAGTAAGATCAGTGTATGTACTGCTTCCACAAATTTACTAAAATTTTCTAAGTATATATTACTTATTGGTATTAAGGATCTATTTGACGTTTGAAGCTGGTTTATAGGATTAAATTGGGACAAAATTAAATTTGGCATTTAGAGTCAAATTAGTATATGTCATTTTCAGCTAATTTAACCTCAAATTCTAGTTGAAGGACAAAGTGACACGCAAACTTGATTTTGAACAAAATTAAATGATCCCATAAAGCAACTCAAACGACAAATTGATCCTTTAGCCTTACTTATTCTTATTATTTCTATAATCAGTGGGTTTTCTTCTCTGGATATGGTAGAAAAACCAAGAATAAAATCTAGGTTGAGCCATAAAATAAGCAAGCTGTGTATTTCAGTCAGTTCTATGCAACTTAATTTGGAAAGAGACTTCTATATGCAAAATGGTGATTTCCATTGAGAAAGTTGATCCTTGTTGTCTATCCTGACATTCTAATATTTGAAGTGAATCTTTTAGCAGTTGCAGTTCATGGCCCAAAATTTCATGTAAATCTGGAATCTTAAAACTGATGAATAAGTAATCTAAAAATGTTGGGAGTGAGTAAATAGGGGAATGGGCATTGATATGTTTGGTGTACGTTTTTGGTCTGCATATATTTTCATAGATTCCTTTACTAAGATTTCATTTCATGTCCCTATTCATAGTATCCTTAACTATGATGGAACTAATCAATCGATCAGCTAGCATTGTATAAACAAAAGCCTAACTCATTCCAAAAGCTACCTCAAAGAGGAGGATTGCTTTACATATGTATTTAGCTAAATAGCTCTTTCACTAAACAATGTGGAATTCAACACAATGTACTCAAGTTCAAATTAACATGATCCAGCCAATTCTCAATCATGTGTTGCACTTGTGGATAAGATAATTTATCAAGATCCTGCAAAACACCTTCATTTTTTTTTATATGCATGAAGTTTTCTGCATCTCTAATTTGTTGTTGACTAGAATTAGTGAACTAGACTTGAAAATTCTATGACCAGATTCATCCCATTTCTCACAAATTTTGTTACTGCATATCTTGTTACAGTGATTTGTGTTGAAACCAAAATTGCCAATTTGATTTGTTTTGAGGATTGGCAAGTAATCATTCGACCTAAAAACTTTAGCTGATACCTAAAGCTCCGACAATAATTTTTATTATCTCCAACAATAAACGGCTAATTCCTAATTCCACCACAAAGAAGATACAAGGTAAATGATAATACACTGTCTATCTAATATTTAATGTTCTTGGCTTAAAGTTCTCTCTACTATTCTGCCCCAGCATATATAAATGGGAATTTAACGTGTTAAAAATTCCCATATATATAGAATTAGTGAAACAAATTCTCTTAAAGCATAAAGCAAATGAGTTGTGAATGTAGAAACATGTATTTTTGGAAAAATTCTACTATGGTTCGGCATCATTGGATGTCCACCATATCACTAGAGACCACAATAGAACGTGCTTTACCTATCAGCATTAACTTATAGATTGAATAATTCAATGATATGGTTTCAAAGTCTAAGTGAACATATGTTGTATACGGTTTAAGCTTAAAAAACATTTATATGCAACTGAGATTGGAACCTGAACCTCCAAGTTTAAGAGAGATGTATTCTTTATCACTAGACTATAGTTGAATGGGCTTAGAACTTTCATGTTAATTTAAACTTTTAGATTAAATGATTCAATCACATATTTCAACATTCTAGCAACATATATATTTTCACCAAATTAGGCTGATGCTACTGTCTTGAGATAAGTACAAATTCACCTACTAATTCATAACCATATTTACCTACTAATTCATCAAAATGTATAGGTTAGTTCTTTTGCTTTTTTGTTTCAAAAAACTTACCTAAATGGAAAAAATGGTTGAAGTTTGTACATGCAAATAAATAATGCATATACATGTATATAATAGAAATTGTGATATTATATATGTCATAATCAACCAATCCTACTTCCATTGAAATTAGTACTTTGTATTCAAATCAGCAACGTAGTGTAGCTGCACTCAATTCTCAACCAACTTCTTAACCCAAAAACTTAACTTCATGCATAAAATTTAATAATAGATTTTATTATTATCACATTTTTCTTACAAAAATACTCCAAGAAAAACTGTGAATGAAACATGTTTTTCTTTTTTTCTGCCATGTGCTGGAATTGTATTGATAAACAGAGCTCTCATGATTCACACGTTTAACTTTTTTTTTTGTGTAAAAGGCTCTATATTGGAGATTTGATTACAAAAATTGGAAGTCCTATTTTTGAGATTTAGTTAGTTTTTAAGAAAAGGAGATAAGAATTAGATCTTGAATTTAAATTATTATATTTTAGTTTTATTTTTTGTGAGTTGGTTATTTTAAAAGCCCATAAATAGGCATTAATCATTCTACAGTAAAATGTGCCTAAAAATACTGCATTTGCAGTATTCATTCATTTCTCAATTTCTTAGTTGATGTTTTGATAGTATGTGGAGGAATTATTTACGACTCAAAAACAGTGTTGTTAATACCTGGCAAGGTAGTAATTCACCTCCATTTTATCAGGTTTAGGGTTACACATATCTTCAGAGAGATATATGGCTGCAAATATGAATTTTTTCTCACTATTTTCCCCTATGCATGTCATTAATTACTACTTTTTTTTTCATCATGATAATGGTGCCTAGCAAATTGTTCCAACAAATGGAGATTTTGGAATGGACTCAAAACAAAAAACATAAAAATGATATAATTTCTCAGGAAAAAAAAGAGAAAACAAAATCCATTTCATTAACATAAAATTAGAAAAGGACATGTACAATGGCAAAAGCACCAAAGCAGAAACATTACTCATTGAACAAAATTGGGAAAATAAAAGCATACAACAGACATGAGAAATTAATTTATAGTGCTGTAATTAATTGATTCTGCATATCAAAACATAATTAAAGCAGCTTACATCTTTGATTAACTCCCTCATAGCCATATATAGTCATTGACTGTTTTCAGCCTCCCAGAGCTTGCCATGGAGCTGAGTTCCTACAAATTTAGAGATATTAATTTAAATCACTCTCAGATTCAATCAAAAGGAATTGGAATTGAAATTATAAAATAATTAAAAAACAAAAGCTGCTCTTACCTGTAGATCTATTCATACTGGTAATAGCACACAAGGTAGAGTGTGCAATTGCACTGTTGTTATCCCCATTTGGATGCAGATTGGGGAAGTTATTGTTGCAATTTGGATCTTTGAACAGGATGAAATTTTGTTGATAGCCCATCATTGTTGATTGCTTGAATTTCCTTTTGATCAATATGGACTCGCCCCCAATTGTGCTGCCATTGGGTTCTTCTGCTTGATGATGACAAGGCCTCAAATAAGAATTAGTTGATGCTGATTGTTGATGTTGATGACAATGGTGTTGATTTAGTAAGATTGATTTTGATTGGTTGAAATTCTGATGAGTTGTAGGGTCAAGATTAATTCTGGAATCGTTGGATTTTGAATTACAAAGCATTTTAAATCTTGTTCTTTCCCTTGCTCTTGCCCTTGCTTTTTCTCTTAATTCTTTAGCAGTAAATTGCAGATTATTGGCTGCTGCTGCTTTTTTCTTCTTCTTCATCATCCTTTTGGTCTTGTTCTCATGATCCTTTGAAGTTATATTCTCTTCTTCTTCAAGCTCTAACTCACCACTTTCTTCACAAATTGAATCAAAACTTTTAGTGCTGTTATTAATAAGATGATTATCATTGTGAGATAATTCATTAATGGCCTTTTTGGACTTAGTAAGAAGCCATTCAAGGGTTTGACTAGCTTTATTAAAACCTAACAAATCCTGAAGATCAAAGAACTTGCGAGCAATTTGAATTGACATTCTTACTCTCCGATCTCTTAAACCCTGAGCTGTGTAAATTTTGCTATGCCTGTCTTTCTTCCGCTGCGGCTGCCTTTTTTCAGCAGAAGAAGATGTACCAAACCCATACTGATGAAGAAATTCTCTATTAATGACCTCAATATCCTGCTTGGAAGAAGAAGATAAGATTGCATTGTTTGAATTAGTAATTGGCTGACTGCAGGTGGTCTCAGAATGTAGTGGTAAAATTGAGACTGGATTTTGATTTTGATGGTGATGGAGAAAAGGTTCTTGATGATGAAAGATGTAGGGAGAAAGATCAACATAAGAAGAGGAAGAAGAAATGAAAGGATTCAGAGAAGTAGCTGAAGAAAACATCTGCAGCTGGATTTGGATACAAGTAAGGAACATATAATTAAAGGAAAAAAAACCCTAAGTTCTCTGAATGTGAAAATTTAATTTGTAGGAGTTGGTTGCCATTGCAAGAGCACAACCAATTTTAGTTTTATATTCAAACTTCAGAAAGACATTCAGATGATGACAGAGAGAAGAAAGAAAAGGAAAGAAAGAAATTCCTTTTTTTTTTTTTTTTTTTGGGAGTGAAAATGTGCTCGAGTACGTTTCTTTTTTTATATGGCTTTTAAGTTTGACAAGAGAAATATGCAATTTATATATATATATGAATTAAGGAAAACTATAGAATAATCATCTGAGTATGGTGCTCTTTAAAGATACAAATTTGCTATTTCGGAAACTTTTTTTTTCCTCATGAATTACAGCACTAGGGGTGGCAATTCGTGCAGGTGAGTCGTGTTCGTGTCATGTCGAATTCGGGTTCGTGTTTCAGTAAGCAAAACCCAAACTCGACCTAAAAATTTTCATGTTATAATCGAGTTAATACAATCGTGTTCGTGTCGGTTTTGTGTGATGTTTTCGGGTGACACGCAAAATATTATAAAAGAAATATTAAAAATTTCAAATATTTATATCGTATCTAAATTTACAATTTAACTCTTATTGACCTAAAATATTAATACAAAACCTATTTTACAAATCTTAACGCACTATTTTTTATTTTGGATTATGTTTTGTTCGCATTTATGTGTCATTTTACTACATCTATTAAGAATGACGTGTACAATTATTGAAAAGTTATTTTGTGTTTGTGGGTTATATATTTCATATTACATTTATTAATGGTGACATGTAAAAATATATGAAAATATAATAATAAATTTTAAATATTCGTATTATTTTTGGATTAGCAGGCTAACCCTAACCCGATACAAAAATTATCGTGTCACTTTCGTGTCAACCAAAAAATGACCCATTATCTGTTTGATCAAACCCAAACCTATTAAATTCGTGTCGTGTTAGTGTCGTGTCAGTAGATCGTGTACATAATTGCCACCTCTATATAGCACTATTAAGAACTTACTCTTACCAACTAGTTGTTGGTTAGAGTAGTAAGAAACTCATTCCCTAAAAGCAAAATGTTAAAGTCTATTAGTATTGTAAAAGGTACAAACAATTATTACGCGAGTTGCACCTCTTTTGAAAGTCCATCTAAGCTCGAATTCAGATTTAATTGGATGTTTCTAAGAAAAACACTTAACTCCCTTAACTTCATCTTTATTTACATGAAAAACTTTTCAACTGTAAAAATTAATTAAAATGCATTCTGTTAAAAATTTTTAACAGGATTTTGTTGACTTGTACTTTAATAAATATATATATATAGATATGGAAACTTGGACTTTAATATTATAACAATGTAAAGTTCAGAGGTTTTTCTATAAAAGGAAAATGAAGTTTAAGAATCATGTTGTAAACAGATTTATAGCTCAAGGGCCATAAACTATAATTTACCATAAAATAGAGTATTGATAATTGGTGAATGATGATATGTGTTTACATTTTGAACATTAACATTCAAAACTAAATTAAACCCACCTTATAATTTAGTTTGTAAGGAAATAATATTACCTAAATTGTTAGTATAAATATCACATGCAAGATACAAAATAAAAACAAACATCTAATAAAAATATTTAAATGTAAAATAACAAGACTCATATAATTTAATGTGTTCAACTAGATCCATACTAAATTAAGATCAATTACATAATTTCTGTGTTGAAACACAACATTATGGAATTACACATACAAAAGGCATAGCACTATATTTCTGACAGTTTAATTTAATCAGCAATTTATATCACTCAAACCTAATTGACTAAAATAATAAAAAAATGATAATGAAATAGAACTAACACTAAATCAATATAATCGAAAAATCAAACTCTAATAGTTCAGTTGATTACTTCGGTCATGTTCGATTTTTGCTTAATTGTAATTAAATATATTTTTAAGTAATGACAGGAACTGATTTCAATCATTTCTCGAGAAAAAATACTTTTAAAACCGTTGACCAAAAAAAAGTTACAAAAGTCTAAGTAAGAAATATAAAATTTAGTACACAAATTTGATTTATTTTCACTTTATAAGAAATATAAGATTGATCATAAAAAATTTTGTTGCTAAACGTAAATTGTTGTAATAGTTTTAGCTAGTAATAAAAAGTCGGTACTTGTTACTCTTGTATGTATTTAATCCTAAAATTTAGTGTAACAGATTTAATCTGTAGAATAAGAAATTAGACATGCAATTATGATAACAAGAGATTTATGTGATTCGATTAATTTTGCTTATATCCACGAGCGAAGAGGAATACATAATTCATTAGCACTCAACAAATTGATATAGTAGTAAGAAAATAACTTCATTCATATAATTACATAATTTTTCAAGTCTCATGAACCCAATTAGATTCACAGTTCACGAATATGCATATTCACACAACACAAGCTCTAAAATTCTCAGTGCAACCAAATAAGCAAACAATTATTGCATATATAGGCCTCAAAGTAATATTTCTCCTTATAGAATTCACTTTGATGAGTAAGTTTTCAACTTTTTTGATATTGTTGTTAAATATTGAAGTCAGAATCCCATAATTGATCATACAACGAATGTATAGATTACCATAAACAGGATAAATAAACAAACTTACAGTTTATATGCAGCGGAAACTCGTTTATGGAATGGATCTGATCTACAAGAGAAACCGGATCATTCTGGTTGCCTTTCCTACAAGGGTATGAATACATTGAGTACGGGCTATATCCGTGAATTCTTCCGACGAACGAAGAAGTATATCGTGTTTTCTCTCTAGAGACGTTTTCCCCGGAACCAGAATGGAATCTCTACGATTCTCTCATCCTACGGAAATAGAGAAACTTCTTCACTATTTATAGTGAAAATCCCAACTTCTATCTATATATAGGGTCGGACCAAATTACACATTTGGTCCCTATAATTTACATATAATTATAGTTTAGTCCCTACCATACCAAAATGTCATGGGTAGATCAAAAACCAACATCTCCCACTCGCACATGACAAGACACACTTTCATTGCGATTGAACGCACATACTTTTTTCAATTCTTATTTGGCAAATTCAACAGACCAGTTAACGTAACGGTTAAACATTTGAAGCTCTCCTTCATCATTCCACCTTTAGCTTAACGTGACTTCCCCCTAGTCCATTTTCCATGATCACTAGTTTTGACTCACTTTTGATCTCACTAAAACATTCATATACACTACATACCTTTTCCACGAAAAAGTATTGAGCTTGAGTGTTATATGATTACTAAGTGACATGTTACTAAAAATGTACTTTCTCTCTATAAATAACCTTCCACTATATGTCCAATGCTTATCTGATTGGTCCTTATATGCCCGTTCATAGCTAACGAAGCCTGGTTTAGGGTTCCAATCAAGTTAATCATCAGACATACCCTTCTTGTTATTTACAAGAGTCCTAAAGGGTGAACTTGAAACTCATAGTTTCATTTGGGTCTCACATTAGGAAAGTTGAGATCAACTTTCTTCTTTTCATCCATTGGTCGGCTTTTACACATATTACTAAAATATGCCATAGTGTTAATCCACTTAGCACGTATGTTTTATAAACACTATGCGAAAGCATTCAGTCTCTAAATGCAACTCATACATCATTACCTCTAGTCCACATTTAAGCCTTTCACAGGACAGCTTTTGGTATAAACCAAATAATGATATTTCACATATCACATATGGAGTTTCTCACATCTCCATCTATACTTTTACCCATGAATACACCACTCATAGTAAAAGATTCATCTATGTGAGTAGATGACATTTCACCAACATACTAAACTATACTCAATAGCTCTATGTGTATCGCTGTAAATAGTGAATGAATTTGAACACAATAAATAACTCACATTCTATTCTAATAGAATTTAACAAAGTTATTACAATAGTTCAAAAACAACATGTTCCTATAACCTACGAAGACCAAATTCCAAAATGTGTTTACTAAAAACATTTGGAGCTATTGGCTTCGTTAATGAATCTGCAATCATTATCTCCAGTTGGAACATGCACTAAACTTATTTCTCCCGGTGCTACTTTGTCTTTAACAAAATGATATTTTATATAGATATGCTTGCTTTTTCCATGACAACAAGGATTCTTGGAATAAGCTATCGATGCAGTGCCGTCGGAATAGATAGTTGTATATTTCCCTTTAGGCAATAGATCCAAAAGATCTATGAAACGTTTTAACCAAACAGCTTCTTGTACTGCAGCTGTTGCAGCTACATATACTGACTCCATAGTCGATAATGCCATGCAAGTTTATTTCTTGCTATACCAGGAAATTGCACCATTTCCTAGAATGAAAATATACCTAGACGTGGACTTCCTCCCGTCTTTATCAATTTCGTGATCAACATCTGTGTATCCCTTTAAATGCAGATCCTTTCTTTGGTAATAAAGGGAAAAATTTGAAATCCCCTTCAAATATCTCAATATCCTTTTCACTGCTACCCAATGCATCAAACCTGGATTAGCCTGATAACGGCTTGCGAGACCCACTGCAAAACCTATATCAGGTCGTGTACAAATCATAGCATACATCAAGCTACCAATTGCAAGGAATTCTCTCCATCCTTTTAGTCTCTTCTAGAGTCGTGGGACACATACTAGTATTCAGTTCTGTACCTTTTGCAATAGGGGTTGGATCAAGATCATAGTGAGCCATACCAAACCGTTCTAAGATCTTATTGATATACGTCTCTTCTGAAAGAGCCAATAATCTCTTAGATCGATCTCTTGAGATCTTAACCCCAAGGATGTAATTAGCTTCTCCTAGATCCTTCATCTCAAAGTTAGAAGACAACCAAGTCTTTACTTTCTTGAGTAAGGAAGTGTCATTTCCTGCTAACAAAATATCGTCAACATATAATGTTAGAATGACAAACTTCCCTCCGTTTTCACGCTTAATGTAGTCACACGAGTCTGCATTAATCACCTTAAATTGCATTGATATAATTGCTTCATGGAAATAAAAATACCATTTCTTGAAGACTGCTTAAGGCCATAAATTGATCTTTTCAACTTACAAACCTTATGTTCTTGTCCCTGGATAATGAAACCTTCAGGTTGAACCATATAGATTTCTTCGTTCAGTTCACCATTTTAAGAACGCAGTCTTTACATCCATTTGATGTAATTCAAGGTCCATACATGCTACAAAAGCAAGTACTATTCTTATAGACGCGAAACGGATAACAGGTGAAAAAGTCTCCTGATAGTCAATTCCTTCCTGTTGTGTAAAACCCTTCATAACCAGCCGACTCTTGGTCTGGATAGGTTTCCCATCCGCTGATCGCTTAATAGTATGTACCCATTTATTCCCAATGGCTTTACACCCTTTGGGTAGATCAACTAGTTCCCAAACTTTGTTGATCCTTATCGACTCCATTTCACTTTCCATCGCTTTTATCCATTCTTCCTTTTCTGGAGATTCCAATATCTGTTTCATGTTAGTTGGAATGTCTTTAATTTGAGCTATGATCGAGAAAAATTCGCTATCAACTAAATAACAGCGTTGCAGAATATTTCCTCTCTTCGATCACCTTAAAGGTTCTGCTTTTTGATAAAAAAATCTCATATATTCATCAAGATTTTGGGTAGAACTCCCACTGGGATCTATATCCATATTCACACTTGAATTTGGAACAAGACTCCCACTCAAATCAAGACCACTCAAGTTAGGGTCAGGATTACTCAAATCCGCTTGTGAAGGTTGAAAAACATCATTCTCTTCCCTTTCCCTTATGTCTTTAACTTCATTTCTCCCACTCGGATTGAGTGATCCTGAAGTTTTAGACTCTTGATTTTCAAAGAAAGTGAATTCCTTATCCACCTCTCCCAGCTTAGGAAATTCATTCTCTAAGAATGTGACATCTCGCGACTCAAATTTTGTTATTTGACCATTCTCATTCTCTCCCACTAGAACATATCCTTTGGAGAGATCAGGATATCTTATAAAGATACCTTTCTTGCCTCTTGGGCCTAGCTTGCCATGCTTGCTAGATGTATCATGAACATAGGTAGCACATCCCCATGGTTGTAAATGGTTCAAATTGGGCTTGGGGCTCATCCACAATTCATAAGGCGTGGTTTCAACGGACTTAGAAGGTACTCTATTAGTACATATGTAGCAGTCAATAGTGCATCTCCCCAAAAGGAGATAGGCAAATTGGCTTCAGCCATCATAGACCTTACCATCTCTAAGAGGGTTCGGTTTCTTCTTTTTGCGACTCCATTTTGTTGCAGAGTCCTAGGTATGGCCAACTGATGTCCAATACCTTTTTCATCACATAAAACTTTAAATTCCTCGGAGAGGTACTCTCTTCCCCGATCGGTCCTTAAAGCTTTGATTCTTCTCTCTAATTGATTTTCAACTAGAGCCATAAATCGTTTGAAACATGCTAATGCTTCAGATTTATGTGCAATCAAATAGACATGACCATATCTTGTATAGTCATCCATGAATGTAATGAAATAGTACGCACCATACCTTGCCCGAACATTCATTGGGCCACAGATGTCAAAATGGATTAGTTACAATGGTTGTTTAGCTCGCGTAGCTTTACCAAATGGTTTTCTTGTCATCTTTCCTTTTAAGCAGCTTTCACAAGTTAGGAGATCTACTTTCGCTAAATCAGCCAACAAACTTGCTTTAGCCAATCGTATTAAACGATGTTGACCAATGTGACTAAGTCTCACATGCCACATTTTTGAAATGCTAACATTATCCACAAATGAGTTAACAGTAAAGGAAAAACTATTATGACACACATAATTTGGATCCAAATCCAAAACAATAAAACCATCCAACAAATGTCCACCACCAAAGTAGATATTGTTCATAAAGAGACTAAAATTGTTCAATTCAAAAGATAACATGAATCCCAAATTCATAAGGGCAGAAACAGAAATCAAGTTTCTTCGAATTCCATAGAGGACATTTTCAAGAAACAGTGGTCGCCCACTATTTAAGACCAACTGACAACAGCCAATCCCAAACCTCTTTAGAGTTGTTTCCCACGTATATCCACCTAGTTCCCTGTGGAACACTGCGGAACTCAATAAAAGAATCTCGATCCTTTGTTACGTGGTTTGTTGCTCCTGAGTCTACGATCCACAAGGGACGAGATTTAGTTAGGAAAACAAAACTTGAAACAAATGTATAACTCTTATACACTTCAGTAACATTTACCTTAGTAGTTGTGCAATCTTTTGCAAAATGCCCTTTCTGTCTGCAATTGTAACATTTCACCCTAGAAATGTTAAAATCTTTCTTGCCCTTCTTTTGAACTGGAACACTGCCCACCGTTCTCTTTGCCTTCTTCTTGAAGAACCTCTTGTTCCTCTCCTTAGACTTCAGACCAGGACTTGAACTAGCCATGTGAACCTCATATTTCACACTAAGAGAGGCTAGATGGTCCTCTTCCAGTTCAAGATGATGAACTGCATCGTCAAAGGTCTTAATGTCGTTGGCATAGGTTAGGTGCAACTTCATATGCTCCCACTCAGTCGGCAGAGAATGTATCACAGCTTGAACTTTCTGCTCCTCGGTCAACTTATGACTAGCATCATGAAGTTCAAAAATCATGTTAGACATTTCCCTTAAATGCCTCTTCATTGTGTGGTCAGATCTCTTTTTATAAGTATCAAACTTGATACTCAAAGAATGGAGTTTTGTTTAAGGAGACACCTCCAAAGTTCTCCTTAAGAGCATCCCATAGTTCTTTAGCTGTGTTGTACACGTGAAACATTTTCATGATACCATCATTCATCGCACTAAGCATAGTGATGTCGACAGATGAGTTCTTCCTCTTCCAGGCTTGATAAGCCTCAAGGTCCCTCCTTGCTTGAACGGTGTTAACCTCTTCAGGAGGAACCATAATTCTCTCCAGAGTATCCAGAGCCTTTTGCTCTTCAATTACGTATTTGACTTTCATAGCCCAAACTTCATAATTATCACCGTTCAAACGAAGGTCGTTATTTAGTTAAGCAACTATTGCTTTTGAAGCAGTCATTGAAAAACCGTTAAAGACAAAGTAGCACTAATAAGTAAGTGACACACCATATTTATTTTAAGTTCATTTAAAACTAAAAATAGTGTTTGGTTCACGTAAAATCGAACACTATGCGCAATGCATCGAGTCACCATTTACATAGGCTAATACAAACACCATATTAGGTTTAAATTTTCAATAATAAATATATATTTAGTTTTGTTTTAGATTATATTTTAATTTATTTAACATTTATACTTCTCTTAAGTATAAAACTAATGAGTAATATAACACTTAGTTATAATCTCAAAATAAATAAATTAAAATTACTAAAACAAATAACCAAAATAGCAATGTTTAACAAATAAACATTTTATATACCATATATAAAAAAAAATCCAATATTTAGTCAAAATTACAACCACAAAAAAAAACTTTAGCACAAAGCCCTTCAATACAAAATTGAAATACGAAATCAGCAAGAGAAAGAGTGGAAAAATGAAAAGCTCAATCTTCATTTTCATCGAGTTGAACTATCTCAATCTCTTTTGAGGTGACTGGGATCATCTCAACGAACTTATAGTAGAGATCCAAAGGCATGTTTTCAACACCCTCAATGACAACATCCAGACATGGGCGACGAACCAACTTGTTACTTCTAAGTAACATGGTTCTAGGATTATGAGATAACTTAGCTCCCGTTTCAGCCAAGTTTAACACAAATACTTTGCATTGGGATCCATAATCCTGTTCAAGAACTAATCCTTCAATGGAGTCCACCAGTTCGTCAAATGCAGAATTTTCTCCAAACCAGAATTTCTTAAAGTGCTTTTCACGAAAAGCCTTTTTTGCAAATTTTAACATTTTTAATTGATCAGTTTGAGAGGAAAATCCTCCTTTCCATACAAGTTCTTGGATTTCCCGGTTTAACGCATTAAACAGCACCATAACTCCAACAATATCCCCTTCCTCCAACGGGGAATACCGTTTAGAGAAAAGCTCATCTTCAAGTTTTTGTATAGTCCTCGCCTCCTCTTGAGACTGGATTATTTTTGCTGTTTTTACGAAGGTTGCCATTTCTATAACACATATAGAAATAACAAAAACTTGTTAATGATCAACCAAAAATCAGTATATAAATACATAATAAATGTACTGAATTTTCTTGAATTTATTAAACATAAATTAAGCATTTATACACAATAAATACTAGTAAATTTAGTTTGAAATTATCAAATGAATTCCAAAAATTCATCAAAATATACCAAAAATTCAAGAAAAATGCAAATTTTAATTCTGGAAAAAATTTGACGAAATTTGGACGCCGGAAAAGCCCACACGCTCCTACACACGCCGCCTGAAGCTCCACCACGCGCCTCCATGCGCAGACACTTGCCTTCATGCGCTCCAAAGGATTCTGCTGACTCACGTGACACGTGGCAACATATGATTCGTGATGACGTGTCACACCTGATTGGGTCAACTGATGACGTGGCATGATGACATGTCATGGTGACGTGGGACATTCACAACCGTTTTGCCACGTGTCGTCCATGTGTCTGACACGTGGCATTTGACCTTTTAAAAAACGATTAACTTGGTGTAAGCGCCGGAATTTTACTCCTTCAAAAAAAAAAGGAACAGTCGTACGACTTTACTACAGTCGTGCGACTGTAATCAAACTACAGTCGTACGACTGTAGGATCGTGGCAGGTGAGCCAGCCCATACCCTAAAAGCTGAAAAAGAGGGAAAGAAAAGGGGGCTCCAGCAGAAAGGGGGAAGAGAGAGAAGAGAAGAAAAAAAAAAAGAAAAAAAAGAGAAAAGAGAAGAGAGGGGAGGAGCTTTGGAGATCTCAGAAAATTGAGAGAGAGAGAAAAAAAGAGAAAGAAAAGAAGACACAAAAACTAAAACTTTCTTCCTCTTCTTTTTCTTTTGATTCTCAGTATGAGTGTTAAAATCTATTAGAAATCAATAGGTTGATAACTTAACACTTTAAACAAATCAAAATCTCGAACTAAAACCATCAAAAACCATGACGTTTGGAGATCTTTGGACCCAAAGTTCCTCACCTCAACTTAAGGAGAAAAGTACGAATTTCAGTGGATTGGAGCGACGTCAGGGGTCAATCCTACGGTGGACGTGCGCCAAAAAGGTAAACACGCCTTTTCCCTTCTCTTTTTCATGCTTTCTGGGTGGTGTGTATTTTTATGCATCTTTTCTTTATTTTCGCTTTCTGTTTCTGGAAATCAACTGTTCTTGGGTTTGATGAACAGTCGTACGAGTGTTCTTGATTTCCAGACGTTTTCTTCCAGTTTACTTCAAATAAAATTTTGGTGAAATCCTGATCTTGGACTGCTTACAGTCGTACGACTGTAATTTAGAGTCGTACGACTGTAGTTACAGTAGCACGACTGTAACGTTTTTCCAGAATCAGAATTTCCAGAATAATCCCCAAAAATTTCCAAAAATCCGTAAAAATTCAGAAAATCCCAAAAATCACCAAAATGAATTTTATTGTATGCATTCACGACCATAGATTCAATTTTCAGTAAAATTGCATTTAGAACAATGCCACGACGGAGACCGATTCCCCCGAAAACTAACCCACCTCACATGTTAAAATTAATTAAACCGGCAAAATTGTTTCCAAAACGATTTTCTCACAAAACCAAAATACAGGGACGTTTCAAAATGTTTTCCAGGTCTAACCGGGCCGGTTAGCCGAGCCAATCCGGTTATCCCCTAAATGCATGCCCCCAATTCTTGATTTCCCATTCTGTCATGTTTGTGTCCAACTTATGGGGTGCCGTATTTTGTGCTAACCCTCTGTTTTGCAGCCCTTTTATTTTTACTTTTGATGTATTTAGTAGAATTACTCGTGTATCCTAGGCGATTGTAATTTTTAGATAAATCGTGTATATTAGGCGCTTGTAAAAGTGAGGGTGAGAGTTTTCATCTTTTATCCGATCGGGTTGTAATAATTTAATCGTTTACTATTTTACTTTACTTGTACGCGCGCTGTATGTCTATTTATTTCAATAAAATTGACTTTAGAGTTTGAAATACCATTTGAGAACAATGGCCAATATTATTTTAATTAGACACGAAATAAGGGACTTGTCCGGACCCAAATCTCTGGATAGTGTAGCGGCCATTTGTCCGGTTCAGCTGCATTATAAATTTCCCGGTTGAGCTGAGCCGGGTGGTGACTCCTACAATATTCATCGAGACTTAGGTCTCGGTTCTTTTAAGAATTAATTCCATTTATTTTCCAAAACCCGATTTTCCATTTATAAAAACCCCACGAGAGGGAGGGGTCCGCCCGAAATCGAGGCGCCCCTTCCGAAAGGGAGTTTCACGTTCCGTCGAAAACGTCATCCGCTCACACTTGGTACACGTGTCAACACGTTATTGGTCTGACTTTTCAACCGTCAGAAAATCCGTCCAATCGAGATGTGACACGTGTCCCTTGATCCAGAATTCTCCCAACCATTGCGCGGCCAATTCCAGCCGCAGTGGTGGCGCGTGAGGTCCACGTGCCGCCTTCCGGGCCTCCGTTGGTCGTGAAATTTGAGATTCCGGCTCGATTTTTTGTGCTGATTTCAGTGGTATGATCACATTTTCGAAATTTCGACAAAAAATTTTGACACTTTGTACTGTTGGATCAAATACGGTATTATTTTGACACGGATAACAATGCAAATCCGTATCAAAACGAACAAAAACGAATCCAAATGAACAAAAAAACATATTCTTATTCATGGAACATTAGATATCAAGTTTTGCGGAATCATTTTGACACGGATATCAATGTAGATCCATATCAAAACGAACAAATATGTATTTAAGCGAATAAACATGCATTCAAATGGATAAAACTTATTCTAATTCACGGAATTCCAGAAATCATGATTTGAACACGTCAATTATTCATGGAATACCAGAAAACTGGATTTGAACACATTAATCTATAAACCTTATGGCTCTGATACCAATGAAGTCAGAATCCCATTATTGATCATACAACGAATGTATAGATTACCATAAACAGGATAAATAAACAGACTTACAGTTTATATGCAGCGGAAACTCGTTTATGGAATGGATCTGATCTACACGAGAAACCGGATTGTTCTGGTTGCCTTTTTCTATAAGTGTATGAATACACTGAGTATGGGCTATATCCGTGAATTCTTCCGACGAACGAAGAAGTATATCATGTTTTCTCTCTAGAGACGTTTTCTCCGGAACTAGAAGGGAATCTATACGATTCTCTGATCCTATAGAAATAGAGAAACTTCTTCACTATTTATAGTGGAAATCCCAACTTCCATCTATATATAGGGTCGGACCAAATTACACATTTGGTCCCTGTAATTTACATATAATTACAGTTTAGTTTCTACCATTTCAAAATGTCATGGACGGACCAAAAACCAACAAATATAAAAAAATTTGTTTTCATGCAAAATTTATATTTCTTTTATTGTTGAAAAAGAAGAGTTAAAAAAGAAAAATAAATTAATGAAAAAGAAGAGGAATTTGTTTGGGGGGTTGTTACTTTCTCAGTGGCCAAATTAGATGTGAAGCAGTGCTGGAAGATAGATAGCTAGATGGATATATAGATAGCCATTGTGTAAGTGGCCTTGTGAATTAAATGACAAACTCGTAAACGACAAATTTGACTGATACTGTTTAATTGAAAGCTGCCATTTCATTAATTTCGTTTTTTTCAAAAAAAAAAAAAAAAAAAAAAAAAAAAAAAAAAAAACAGAGACTGATAACGGTCAAATAATGTAAGGTCCTCTGACTATAACTACACGTAGTGTATATATCGTTCCATATATAGGAGCCACCATTTGAGCAAACCTTCCTTTTCCAACGTCATTGTGGTTCATTTAACCATCATCTTTTCTTTCAATCAAATATGTGAGTTCAGTAATAATAATAATAAAAAAACAAATATGTTAGTTTGAATAAGGAAAAAAATAAAAAATCAAAACTAGGTGAAATTCTTCTTTACTTTTATTCGATTAGCACGTCTTCCTTCAACAAAAAAAAAAAAAGATGTCATAGGGTATGCCGACACAACACATCATCAATGTGTTAGGACACTTATATTAAAACAATTCACATCCCAACTGATATAAAAATAACAATTTGTAATTAATTAATTATTCAAATAAAATTATATGTCCTAAAATAAAAGTTCTAGACTCTAAAATATAAATTTTAAAGACGAATTTATCAACCTTAAATCCTAAAATATATTACATGGCATGATTTTATTAGATTGGCGCACGAATGACGTGGTGTGTTAGATGTATTCTATAATTTCTTGCAAAGTATATCCTAAAATTCTGAATTTTTATAGATTTCGCAGTTGATCATCTGATCAATTTTTTCAACATATTAGGTATATGATCTTTCTATTTTAATAGTATTAGCACCAAATTTCACACATTTATTTCGCATGGGCTATAACATTCATTAAATTACATGTTGATGACATCCGGTCATAGTGATGCTGGGTCTTCCATCCGTCCATTGTAATGCCGGGTCTTCCGTTCGGTTCTTTGGTTGGCACATGGCAGACTATGGAGACTGGATCCGGGTTATGCTGCCCCCTTCTGAAGGAAAATCCTAGAGGAAGGGTGATAGAGTTTCTATTGCAGTCTACTTACTGTGTTGTGATTGAAGAAGGACTCAATGTTTCGTATGAAGTAAGGACTCAATGTTTCGTATGAAGTCTAGGCTGAAAGTCTTTTAGTTCGACTAGGATAAGGGCTTTGGGGTATTCCTAGTCTAAAGCCAATTCTACCACTGACCTTATACAAGGAGGGAGCGTAGAGGTAAATATCAACTGACTAAAATCAAGCTAATATAGCCAAAGATTAACATAAGCAAGGCTGACTTGAGCATTGGAGTATAACCCAAAGGTTACCGGTGTCTCACCTTTTCTGTCTTGTAGGAGCATAGCCAGTCCGGCCCAGCACAACTCAGCTTCATGACTCTGGCCGTTTGACACAATTTTACTTCATATCTTAACTAATAAATTAATAACACTATATAATTAATTAATTATTGTTAATTATTTTAAAAAAATTACAGATCTTAAAATTTAAATTTTAGAACATAAAAGATGAACTCTATGTAAACAAAGGTCTAACCCAACCTCCCGCAAGCCTAAATTTATCTGAAGCAAAAAAGGAGAACAACTTCATATATATAAGAAACCACATAGCTCCCTCATTAAGCAATGTGTAATATATAGCACACCTTCCTCACACTTAAATTCATTTGAAGCATGAAATAAATATTAATGGATGGCCCAATATCATATATAAAGTTCTGATATCATATAAACAAAGGCCATAACTAACTTCAAAAGGTACCTCAAAAGGGGAATCGCCTCACATATATAAGAAGCCACATAGCTACTTCATTAAGCAATATGAAATATTCAACACACTTGACCTTAAAATATACGACATGATATGAGCTTATTAGCCCGGTACGTATGGATGATATGGTGTGCCATATGTATTTAAACATTTTTCAATCGTAAATATGTAAGGCTGAAAAAGGTTCTTAAGGAAAAATACTGTAATTAATAGTATCAGACATACTCCTCTAGTTCATAGCAAGGATATTTCAATGGGTATGAAAAAATTATATAGTTATATTTTATAACTAGATGAGTATATACTTCCAAAATATTCTACACTTTTTTATCCTTAAGAAGTGGTATACATCTCCGTTTTTATTAGTTGGTCCACCCGGTTCAATTGGACTTGCTAGTGAAAATGTAACAATTATATCAATTATTTTTCAGTAATTATTTTCCAATAATGTGATATGCATCTCTTTTTTCATTGGTCAAATCCATCACATTGTATAACTTCCCCCTTATCCAATCAAATGATATATGTGTGTGTGACACATATCTTTTTTTTTTTATATAAGAAGGATTCCTTGTAGTAATTGTCTGTTTAGGGGCAAGAATTCTAAACATAATAGGATTTTATTGTTTTCATGAAGAGAAAAAGCACCAACAAAGGCTACATAACAACAAAATGAGATAGAAACACACATGTTATGTCCTGAAATAAGATCTAAAAGCTCCCACTAAACATCAATTAGGAAATGAATACCTAGAGGTATAAAGTAAGCTAAGTTAGTCATGAAGTTTGCATAATGATTCCCTTCCCAATACACATGAGACACCTTAACATACCAAGTCCTTCTCAGTATATCTTTGATATCCTTAATCATATTGTGCAAGTCATAAACATATGTATCCTCAGTATGGATAAAACGATAAATATACATACTACAAACTTCAATCTCAACTTGTTCGAACCTTTTCTCCCAGGCATACATTAAACCATCCAACACACCCTAGGCCTCTACCTTCACCATCGGACAAGAGCTTATGCAATGGACATAGCCTCCCATCCATCTACCATTGTAATCATGAAAAATACCCCATAAACCAGAACCAAAACCTAGGGGTGGCAATTCATATAAGTGGGTCGTGTTCATGTCGTGTCGAATTTGGGTTCGTGTTTCAACGAGCAAAACCCAAACCCGACCCAAAAATTTTCGTGTCATAATCAAGTTAACCCAATCATGTTCGTATCAATTTTGTGTCGTGTTTTCGGGTTACATGCAAAAATATTATAAAGGAAATATTATAAATTTTAAATATTTATGCCGTATCTAAATTAACAATTTAACCCTTGTCGACCTAAAATATTGATCCAAAACCTATTTTACAAATCTTAACGCTCTATTTTTTATTTTGGATTATGTCTTGTTCGCATTTATGTGTCATTTTACTACATCTATTAAGAATGACATGTAAAATTATTGAAAAGTTGTTTTGTATTTGTGAGTTATATATATTATATTACATTTCTTAATGGTGACATGTAAAAATATAGGAAAATATAATAATAAATTTTAAATATTCGTGTCATTTTCGGGTTAGCAGGTCAACCCTAACCCGATACAAAAATTATCGTGTCACTTTCGTGTCAACCTAAAAATGATCCATTACCTGTTTAATCAAACCCAAACCCACTAAATTCGTGTCGTGTCAGTAGGTCATGTACATAATTGCCATCTCTACCAAAACCTATACCTTTCACAGTCCTATTAAAGTTTAATCGAACCTAGCCAACATTCGGCCTTCTCCACCCAATCAACCGCCAGTCTTTCTAAACCATACTAGTAGCAAACTTCAACGAAGCAGTTTTCAACATATCAACAATGAAGATGCGCACTCTACTAGCCTAGTTTGTACACTTTATTAAGACCTTTTGATTGATTAATTGCATGTGTTCATTGTTAGTGGTGGAGAGTTGATCTATGAGAAAATTTATGGTAATGACGAGTTCATGTTTGACTTAAAAGCTTAAGCTATACTCTAAATACTTTGAAAGCATAAAGTGAAATCCTTTGTTAGAGAATATACTTGTTTTCCTAAAACCTTATGCTTTGGCTACTTGTACTCTTAGTTTTTATTGTTGGAAATATTAGGCGGGTCACCCTTGATAGGACTGACCCGACTTGGTCCATATACTTATATAAATAAAGAATTATAAATAGTAAAAAGCTAATTGTTATTACTTCACTTCTTCCCTCCTGATAAAGAACAATACATTCTCTGTAGAACGTACAAATATATAAAAAAAAAGAATTCTAATATTCTCAATCCTACTCTCTGAATTTCATCATCATCCTTGTATGAATTGAAGATTCGCTTGGAAATCTACAAGACATATTTATTGCAAGCTGACGATCCTTTAGAGAGTGCAGGGGCCGTGAGGTAGGGCCAAAGTTTTAAGAAAATGAAAATGGATTTTAAAAACATAGTGAGAAAATAAACGAAACCAACCAATCTCACTAAAAATGAAAGGAGTTACCACCCAGTTCAGCTAAATTGGAAAATTACGGTATAGCCAAACCGAGTAGGAATCACTATACCTTTTTGTTGAACCTTCTTTTGATAAAAACAACTTTACATTTGAAGAAGATAAAATTAAATAAATACTTTGAGAATTAGTTAAAGATAAATGTGATTTTATTTTTAATTAATTAAGCAAAGTATAAAGATGAAGACATTCAATAAGAACATTGGAAGAATTATATAAAAAGAGGATAAAAAGTTTGGAGTAATAAGATAAATATTACTTCAGGAGGCTGAAGACTTAAAAAATTCAGTTACATATCTTTAGAGGCCTAAACACTGTATAATGGCCATATTCAGAGACCTGAAGAATTCAACTACAAATATTCAAAGTCCTGAACACTGTATAACGGTCACATTTAGAGACCTGAAGAAGTCAACTACAAATATTCAGAGTCCTGAACACTGTATAACAGCCACATTTGGAGACATGAACATTGTATAACGGATACATTCAGAGACCTGAAGAAAGTTCATTACAAAACCTTTAGAGGGCTAAACATTGTGCACCGGCTAGTTTTAGAGACCTGAAGGAAATCAGAATTAAAGCTTTAGAGGGCTAAATGCACTACAACAACTAGTTTCAGATACTTCAATAGAATTTGAATTTCCTCTCCAAACCACTTCTCCAATGCCTATAAATAGAAGACAATTGCAAACATATCAACTTGGGAAGTCAATTTATGAAGTTTATAATAAATTCAAAGCAATCAAAGAATTCTTAAGTAGCCTTTCTAACAAACTTCAAAGAGAGCAATTGAAAGAAATTAAGTCATCATTAAAGCAATTTATACACATTCGAATCCAATATTTTGAGTGATTTGAAAATTCACACTAAGGGATATTAGTGTGAGGGGGAGCTTTGTTGTTAGAGTTTTCTAAAAAAAGTTTGTAAAAATTTTGGTTGTTGATTTTTGAAAAACAACTGTTATAAAAAGTTTGAAATTTGAGCTTGTGAAAAACACCGGATGTCTCAATCCAAACAACAGACAAATCATTATCTTAATCCTAGACAGAAGTAGGAATAGTCATCTGATCTTGGATAGATTGAAGACCACTTGGTTTGATTCCTACCGTTAAAGGAATTATAGTAGAAAACTCAAGTGGTTCACCTTAGGGCAGGAATAAATCTCTATGTCGACAATATCTCTATCCCTACTCTCTTTAACTACTGCTATTTGTATTTCTGTATTTATTTTCATCAGTAATATCCTTTTGGAGATTTTACTTTATATATTCAAAAGCAATTACATTTACAAGTTTTACAAATCTTTTTATTCCGCATTTTAAAGTAAAAGTTGCTTCTTGGGCAAAATTGTTTTTGATTTTGAAGGTTTTCACAAAAGAATTTTTATTTGGGTATTTATACTATTCACCCCCCTTAGTGTACCTTAAAGCCTATTTGGGACTAACACTTTTAGTCAAAGATTTAGGTCCTGACAATTTACCTATTTTTTCTTGATTCAAAATATTATAATAACAGTTTTATCTCAATACCTTTTATAATTCTATGGTTATTTTAGTTCAATTTTATTTACATGCTCACACAAGAAATAAATAGATACTGGAATATAAATAAATTCAATAAAGTGCAATATTACAGCCTAATTGAATAATCTAGCCTAGGGGTTACATTTGTATAAAAATAGGAATGAGGGTACAAAATACCTATTTACACAAATCTAATATTTACATCTGCCTATTTTACACAGTTAATCTAAAAATAAAAGCTAGCGTGCATCTAACTTAATCTACTTGTGAAACAAAGGTTAGTATACATAATAAATATACACACATGGGACTCAAGTAGACAGAATGAGGGATTTTAGATAGCTCGGGACGTGAATGAGGGAATGAAACGAATCCGACAGATTCATCCAATTAGACCTGAAAAACACTTTAAACTGCTAAATTTTATCTAAAAATGATTTTGGAACACATTTTTTTCTAACTTAGTATATACATGAAAAAATGGGTATCGTTGCACTGGTTTATTATGAACAATAGAAATATGAATCTAAGGTTGAAATGCATGAAAAAAAATATTTAAACAAACAAAATAAAATTCTAATTTTGAAACAAGAGCCGCACCGCTCATGTGCTACAGCCATGCAACTAATATTAGAGTCGTGCAGCTCTATTTTCAAATTGCTAAACCTAAAATCGCTGAAATTCAAATGAACAAGATGAATATTGTGATTATAGTCGTACAACTCTTCATGGGTGAACAATAGAGCCATACGGCTCTATTGTAGCCAAGAACAGAGTCGTATGACTCTTGTTTCCCGAATTCTAGAATTTTGAAGAACGATGCAATTCAATTAGAAATCAATCCAGAAAGCTGTAAACCAGATTTAAGGCCTCTCAGAAGTTACCTCTGATACTTTTATCCAGCTTTTGATCTTCAGAAACCAATTGGAAGTGAGAAATCTAGATTTGAATAAGCTTTGAAGTTGAAACTCCAAACTTGAGTTGAAATTGAACCAAACTTCAGTTCCTTAATTTTCAACTTGTTTTTGAACTGATAATCGTTCCAAGACAGGTTTGAAATTTTTGACTGGACTGATTTGAGGATTCATTATTGTTTGTGAATTTTGGTTTTCTTCCCCACTAAATTCTCCCCTTTCTCTCTCTAATCTCTCTCTAGCTTTCTATGTTAATTCCCTTTTTTAATTATCATTAATTTCTTTCTCGTAACCTCTCCTCTTTTTTTGCTATAATCCTTTCTTTCTTTGTCGTAATCCTAAGAAACTGTGAAAGTAGGAGCTGGCTCCCTTTAATCCAAATGTCGATCTCCTTTCAGTCCATATGTCCCAGATCATTTAAAACCGTATGGCTCAAGTTAGTGGGCTAAGAGCGGTACGACTCTTTCACTAGAGTCGTGTTACTTAAGTTCGGCTATAACTTAGAGCCGTACCCAGCTACTTGAAGCAATAGGTTAGAAAATGACTTTGGGTTCCAATTCTCAAACTCGTCGAATCCGAGCTCTCACTTCTTGAACCGGTCTCAATAAAGATCTTCGAATACTGGATAACCAAATAAACTTTCATCATCGAGGTCGGAAAAATTTGACGCTCACATTTATGCTGTGAAATTTATCTCACAGTTCATCAATTGCTTTGATGTGATTATGTAATTCTATGCATATATCTTGGATCATGATTAATTGCGTATAATGTAAAACCTTCGGTTATCTATATGACTTGAGTTAATTTGAGGTATATCAATTTTTAGATTGTTGCGAATAAGTTAAAAAAAAGAGAGTTCCAAGAGAATTGAATGCTTGCATGAATTAAGTATAATACTTTTTTTAATTTAATTTAACTCCACAATCCACACATGACTACTATTTCAAATTAAGAGAAGAAAAATAAGTAATCAGTATGTGTGTGTGTATATATATATATATATATATATATATATATATATATATATATATATATATATCATAGATTGATGCCCATGTCTTGTGTTCTCTATAGTCCTGTTGTTGAACGATTAATGAAATGAATGAATAAATCTCTTTTTTTTTTTCCCTCTTTCTGAAGTGAAAAAACAGAAGCATGAATCCAAAGAGCAAATGACAGGAGGAGGAGATTGAGGAAGGAGTAGTTCTAGTGTTGTTTTCAAAGGACAGCATGTGTTTTGTATACTTGTACCACAAACTCAATGGACACTACACATCTCACCTCTTCTCTCTTTATTAATGCTTCTCCTTTTTTCCTTCAATTCACTCATCTAACAAAATTTGAACTTTTTGGCTATTCAACTATCCAATATGTATTCTTTCCATCTCTAAAATATTGATTTAGTACAATTGATCACTGAAATATTGATTTGATGTATATGGCTACTAGGCCTATTCATCGGCAGGCTAAACTAGGCTTAATCGGCTTTTTTATTAAAAATGTTAGCTCAAACCCATCGCTTAATAATTTTGTGGGCTTGTCCCAGTTTAGGTTCAAGCTTTATAATCAATTTTCAATCATGACCTTATCCATCCACTTTTTTATAAAAATTTTATTTAATAATAATAATATGTAATAAATGATATATAAATATATTCCTAAACTATCAAATTAAACTAAGAATATCAAATATATAAACATAAAACATTGTACAAATAAACTAAAGTAAACAGAAAATTATAAAACATAACAAATAATATAATTTTGTACTTTTAGTTTTGATATTCTGTAATAAAAAAATATGTTGGGCCAGACTGGGCGAATTGGGCCTCGTTACAAGAATCAAAGGCCAGCTCATATTTATCCAGGCTTATCCAAGACTAGTCCGGGCTGGACCAATTAAAAATTTAATATGTCAAAGCTCAACCCATTGAACCCGGGCTCCAGGTGAGTATATGTGGTCTGCGAAAAGGTATAGTTGCTTCTGATAAATTGTAATTGACTACATTTAGACAGTGTTATACTCGTACATCTAAATTGTGATTTTTTTTTTATTATTATTATTTTTATAGAAACTACTGACTATTGGTTGTGAAGTGGAAAAGCTAATAGTCTATAGGCTACTCAAAGACATGAATTGTTAGGTACGCAGAAGTTGAAGACAAGAGATGATGAAGAGGCAGAGGGTAGCTAGTTACTAGTTAATAGATAGTATATAACATGAATTTGTTGTATATGCATATTTCTAATAAAAGGTTAGATAAAAATGACATCCAAATTGTACTCGGGTGCTTGTAGAATTAATTAAGAGAAACATAGGCAATATTTATATAATATAAATATCTGGTGTGTTTGGTAATTTTGGCAGCAAATGAATCCAATTAATATGAGCAAAATTGTAGACATTGAAATGGGAAGAATCTGTCTAATGTCTCCGAGTAATTTGAGAGGGCAGTGATGGAACCTTTTTCTCTTTTTAAAGACAAGCTTAGGGGCAAATTCAAGTGCTTTTTCTTATCTTTTTTCTCATTTTGTTGGTTGGATTCTTATGGCTAAAAGGGAGGACCATATGCTCAACCGTACCATTGTTTATTTTCAATCATTTGTTTAAAGTTGGCTTAATTATTCGATATTTATTGTTGTCCATAGTAGCCAACTCTTTTCTCTTCATGTGCTCACCTACATTTCTATTGGTACAATTGTTTCCAGAACTTTAGTTTTATGAATTTTTTTTTTTTAATTTTATGTTTATTACATAATTTATTATACATCGAATTAAACATATATAATAATAAAATGCTTATTGCATTACATGGTTTATCTTATTCCTTTATATTAAGGCATAACAAACCAGCTCACATGAGCCATACTAACTTAGGGCCTATAGTACCTTTGGAGAAAATTTTGAATATGTCTGGCACGTTACATCCTCCATGCATTAAACCAATAAAATCATATCACATAAATATATTTTAGGGTTAGGGTTGATAAATTAATTTATATGATTTATATTTTAGGGATCAAAATTTTATTTAACTAATCAACTATTAAATAATTAAATCATTAAACATTCTCATTTTTATATTGGTTAAAAAATAATTTATTATATTTTTATTGATTTGGCACACAGATGTGACGTGTCTGACATACAATAAAATTTCTTATAGTAGTCATAATCCATAAAACTTTTAATAATAATAAAAATAAAATCATAAATATTATTTCCATATGGAAGGCCAATTGAATATTTGATTATGCTATTGTTGTAATTTTAGGAGCGCAGCATTATATTTAAAAATAATTTAATAAAAATGAAATAAAATCAATATTTGTTATAATTTTAAAAAATAATTAGAAAATATATAATAATAGTGAATAATTAAAAGTAGTTGCTAATAATTAAAAATTTTAATTAATTAATATAAATATAAGTTTAATACTTAATTATACAAATTGAAGTCAAAATTTTAACTTATCACTCTGTGTTTTTAGGAGAACACAAAAGATAAATATCAGACCATAATAAGAGATGGGCGAAGAAAATTATGAATTGCAAGTGGGTTAGTAATGGTAAGTTTTCTAATAATTAGCTTTTGCTTTATCGTGAAAAAAAAATAAATGGGTAATTATAGGAAAAAAATAAAGTAGTTAAACACAAAAAAAACTGCTTATGTTAACCAATAAGTATTTCTTTCTTAACTATCTCTCAGCAGTTGTTGTCTAAATTTTACTGAACACTCTTTTATCTCAAAGAAAAAAAAAAAAAAAGTGATTTACATAAATATCCATATTTTCAACTATTCTTTCTAAAAATACATAAAAAGAAAATTCTTTCTAAAATACCTACAAAATTTTGACCAATTATTAAAATACTCTCATTTACATTTGTTGAAAATACAAATTTTTTAGTTATAAAAAAAAAATCAAAAATCTCAAAAATACTTCCTTTCTTAGACGATATGAATCTCTTTTATCCTCTCTCCTCTTTTGTAATTTAAACGTTACTTTTTTATTTATCTCTCAAACAGTTCATTTTTTCAACATTCCGCTTTACCAAGTTCTTTTCGTTTCTTTTTTTTCTTTGAAATGAGATATATATATATATATATATATATATATATATATATATATATATATATATATATATATATTCTAATTTTTTTTTCGATTGTCAAAAATGTATCAGAACTGCATCAAGGATACATTTTATTTTAATATTTTTCTGATACATTTCTAATATATTTCTGATACTTTATGTATTATGGTATGCATTAATTCCACATGTATTATCTTTTATTTATCCTTCTTAACAATAAAAAAAATTAGTTTAGGTGATTCCTTACTATAGATTTAACATGTGGAATTAATAAATAAAACGCAATACACAAAGTATCAGAAAATGTATCAGAAAGTATCAACAAACAGACATTGACACAATATACCTTACTCTTTTTTTTTATCATCATAAATGTATCAGAAATGTATCAAATATAACTATTTCTGTAGTTTTAATACAATAAAATGTATTAAAAATGTATCAAAACTTTATCAGAAATGTATCAAAAATATATAAGAAAATGTATCAGAAATGTATCAATAAGCAGACATTGGTTCAATATAATTGTTGACTTCGGTTTTCATGATCGCAAGTTGACATTGAATAAAAAGAATTTAATATAATATCACTATGTACTAAAAAGCTTCACGAGTAGAGTTTACTACTTGATATACAACTCATGCCTATAAGATATATAATTCTTTTATGACTTCACATTGTTTTCAGAGCTAAAATCTCTTATGAAGTGAAACTGATACATACGGCTATATAATGTTTATTTGATGTTTTGGATAAACACTTTGGCTTATGAGTTAACTTCAACTGCTTTACTACTTGAAGAATTTGGCTTATGAGTTAACTTCAACTGCTTTACTGCTTGAAGACTTTGGTTTATGAGTTAACTTCAACTGCTTTACTGCTTGAAGACTTTGGCTTATAAGTTAACTTCAACTGCTCTAGTACTTGAAGACTTTGGTTTATGAGTTAACTTCAACTGCTTTAATACTTGAAGAACTTGGCTTACGACTTAAAGTTAACTGCTATATCACTTGGGAGATCTTGTTTAAAATCATCTTATTGCTTTAAACAAACGGCCACATGAGTGAACATATCTCCTTATGACTTGAGATTAACAACCATTTCTTCTTATGGCTTGAGATCAACCACCATTTCTCTTTATAAGTTGATTCAAACGGCATGGAGCTTTCTTTTCCCTATAAAAAGAAATGGAGATCAAAGCATGAGGACAAGAAGACTTATTTGCAACACTCACAGTCTTAAGCTACAATACTTTGAAGTCTTCCATAATTCCTAAAGAGAGCAAAGTTAAGAGAAAAGAGCTTCATTCTTTCAATCAAATATTCTTATATTCGGGAATTGTATATTCACACAAGGCTATGTGAAAGGGTTACTTTGTTAGTAGTGTGATCAACAAAGTTTGTAAAAGTTTGGTGCTTGAGCTTAGAAAAAGCATCGGTAGAGTTTTGTTATTTAAGCTCTAAAAAAGTAACGGTAGAGGTTTGATACTTAACCTGCAAAAGTATTGAGTTTGTTACTTGAACTCACAAAAACGTAACATAGGCTTATTTCCTACCCGTAAAGGAAATGTTAGTAAAATCTCAAGCGGTTGGCTTGGGGACTGGACGTGGACAAGTTGAGTCAAACTAGGATAAAATTCGGTGTCTTCATTTCTCTATCCCCACTCTCTTATATTTATTGCTATTTAAATTCTTGCAATTTAAATTAATAGCTTTATTATTTAAAGTCATTTTTAGAAAAGCAAATTATATTCACAAGTTTTATTATTTTAATTAATTCCTCATTTTTATAAAACTTGTGTTTATATAATGAAAATTATGTTTCTTCAAAAAGAATTTTTGAAGAGAGTTTGTGAAAACTTTTATTCGCCCTACAGTACTATTCGCCCCCCCTCTAGTACTGTAGCTAGCCTATTTGGGACCATCAATTGGTATCAGAGCCTGACTCTAATCAAAAGGAGTAAAATCCTTAGAGTGATCTCAATATGGTTAGTACATCCGGGAGTCAAAATGTTTTTATATCTGAAGGATGTTCCATCAACAAGCCTCCACTATTTAATGGAGAAAACTATAGTTTTTGGAAAAATAGAATGAGAATATTTTTGCAATCAACGGATATTCAGGCTGGAGAATTGTCAAGGAAGGACTTAATATTCCAATAAAAATTGTTGATGGATAATCTATTCCTAAAGAAGAGAGTGAATATGAAAGTGTTGAGTGGAGCAAAAAAGCTAAATTATAAAGCTATTAATTTATTACAGTATGCTTTAGATATTAAAGAGTTTAATCGTGTTTCAGGTTGCACGACAACAAAGCAAATATGGGAAAAACTTGAAACAACTCATAAAGGAACTAAACAAGTCAAAGATGGAAAGATTAATCTTTACATCACTGAATACGAGTTGTTCAAAGTGGACGCAAAAGAGTCAATTTCAAAAATCAATACAAGATTCACACTCATTATCAACAAATTAAAGAATCTTGGCAAAAGCTTCACAGATGAAGAACTGATTAGAAAATTAATCAGAACAATGCCAACTTCTTAGGATGCAAAGCTCACAGCAATAGAAGAATCGAAAGATTTAACTACATACTCATCTGATGAATTTATTGGTTCATTATTCACATATGAGATGAAAGTTAAGTCTACCACTGACCGTGAGTAGATTGACAAGAAAAATTCCATAGCACTAAAAGCTGTTTGCTAAACTCTTGAAGAATCTAATTCAGATTCAGACAGTTATGACTAAGAAGATGATGAGGAAGCTCTGTTGGTTCGAAAATTCAGAAAATTCTTGAAAAGCAAAAGCAGAGGCAAAACATCGTACATGATGCAATTCAACAACAACAAGGTTGATAAAGCCTAGAAAGATTCAAAACAAAAAACTACATGTTTCAAATGCAATAAACCAGGTCATTTCAAAGCAGATTGTCAAAGACTTAAAAATAAATATAAGAAAAAGGACAAGAAAGCTATGATAGCAACACGGAGCGAAAGTGACGAATCCAGTTTTGATGATGATGATGACTAGAAGCAAGAAAAAGCTCAGATATGCTTCATGACAAATGATAGTGCAGAAAGTTCAACACATCCACATGAAAATGAAGAAGATGAGGTAATTCTACAAACTTTATCTCATAATGATCTTATCGAAGAATTTTTTAAGATGCATGATGATAAGCTTGATATAATTGCTAAGTGTAAAGAATACGAAAACAAGCTTTTAGAAAAAGAGTCTGAAAAGCTTGAATTACAAAGCAAAGTAAGTTTTCTGGAAAACTCCAATCTCGAACTTATCAGTAGAATATCACATCTTGAAAAGAAATGTTAAAAGTTCGACTCTACACTTAGCAAATTCACAAATGGTGAGAATATGCTAAATGTACTTTTAGACTCCCAAAGAAATCCAAATGATAGAAGAGGAATTGGTTATACTAATAGGATACCTTCTCAAATTCCCTAAAATGAATTATATTTTATCCTTCCTCCACTTCTACTATGCAAACTAAATCTCCCGAACCTACATATCAAAAGCATAGTACAAGTCAGAAACCTGTTATTGAGTCAAATACCAACCAGAAAATTATTTGTGCCCAAAATACATATTTCTTCAAAACAAAAGGGGTACAATCTTCTAAACCAGACCAACAAACCTATTCACAACAGAAGATTACTCACAAAAACACACATAGACCTATATAATCCTAAAAGTCTTATACTTACAGGTCAAAGCAAAAACATAGTCACAAGCTTAAAAGCTCATATCAAATTAACTATGTTTCTTATCACCAACATTATTCCTCAAAACACAACCAATCACATCAATTCAAGAAAAAGAAGAATATTACATGTTACTACCGTAATCATACGGGACATGTAATTAGTGATTGTATGTTTCGAAAAGGAAACTACAAAGGAAAAACTATCTGGGTTCCCAAAGCAAAATATGTTGATTCTAACCCCAAAGGATCCAACAGTATTTAGGTCCTAAGTCTACTTGATTTGTCTCGCAGGTATGTCTAATGAACACCCTTGAAAATTCAAAGTGGTATATCGATAGCGGGTGCTCTAGACATATGACTGGTGATGGAAGATACTTCACTTCCATGAAGCAAGTAAAGGGAGAATCAGTAAAATTTGGAGATAATATTGTAGGATGAATCATTGGAAAAGGAAAAATTGGAAACAATCCATGCATTGATGAAGTTTCTCTAGTTGATGGATTGAAATTCAATCTGCTAAGTGTGAGTCAATTCTGTGACAAAAATCGCAAGGTAATCTTCGATTCAAAAAAATATGAAATTATGGAAGCTAATGGTGGTAAGACCTTACTTGAAGTTCCTAGAGTTGGAAATATTTATCTTTTAAATTCAAGTACTCTTACAAATGACCATTGATTAATTTCACAAGAACAAGAGAGTTGGTTATGGCATCGTAGACTAGGTCATGCCAGTATGCATCTGATTTCAAAGCTTTCAAAGAAAGAACTTGTTAAAGGTTTATAAAAAATTAAGTTTGATAAAACTCATATATGTGATGCATGTCAAATAGGGAAACAAACTAGAAGTTCTTTTAATCCAAAAGGAGTTGTTTCTAGCTCTAGACCTTTAGACCTATTGCATTTAGACTTGCTTGGTCCAATACAACCAATAAGCTTAGGAGGTATGAGATATGCATTAGTAATTGTAGATGATTATTCATTTTTTACATGGACATTATTTTTTAGTAAAAAAGATGAAGCTTTTCAACAATTTTCTACTTTATGTAAAAAGCTTTAAAATTTGAAAAATACTTCTATAATAGCTATTAGAAGTGATCATGGAAAAGAATTTGAAAATAGTCTTTTTGAAATGTTTTGCTCTGATCATGGAATACCACACAACTTCTCTGCTCCTAGAACTCCTCAACAAAATGGTGTTGTTGAAAGGAAAAAATAGGACTTTAGAAGAAATTACAAGAACCATGCTCAATAAAAATAATTTACCAAAATATTTTTGGGCAGAAGCTATAAACACTACTTGTTGTATTTTAAATCGAGCTTTGATGAGACCCATTTTAAAGAAAACATCATATGAGTTATGGAATGGTAGAAAACCTAATATTGGTTATTTCCATCCATTTGGTTGCAAATTTTTTATTTTCAACAACAAGGAATATCTCAATAAATTTGACTATAAGTCAGATGAAGGTATTTTCTTGGGGTATTCATTGCATAGCAAAGCATATAGAGTCTTTAACCAAAGAACTCTTACCATTGATGAGTCTATGCATGTAGTGTTTGAAGAAGCTAACTCTCTCCCAGATAAAGAATCTGAGGATACTCTTGAGATATTTGACTTGCAGGTTGGAAACTTAGAAAATAATGAAAACAACCTACAAGAAGAAACCAACTCTGGTGATCAAAATGAGTATAATGTGTAAGAATTGCAAATTCAAGAAAATCAACATGATGATCTACCAAAAGAATTCAAATATCACAAACATCACTCCAAAGAAAACATAATTGATAATCCTTCTTAGAGGGTAATGACCAGAAGACAACTGAAAGAATATTTTGTGAATGTGGCATTTGTTTCTGAGATTGAACCAAAGAACTTCAAAGACGTCGAAACAGAAGAAAGATGGATGATGGCTCTGCAAGAAGAATTGGATCAATTCAAAAGAAATAATGTCTGGAAGCTCGTTCCAAAACCTAACGATCAATCATTGCTTGGAACCAAATGGGTTTTTAGAAACAAACTGGGTGAATCTAGCAAAGTTATCAGAAACAAACCTAAATTAGTTGCACAAGGATATAACCAGTAAAAAGGAATAGACTATGATGAAACATTAGCTCCGGTTGTAAGGTTGGAAGTAATCAGAATGCTATGTGCATTTGCCTGCTACAAAAGACTTCAAACTTTATCAAATGGATGTGAAAAGTGCATTTCTTAATGGCTACATCAATGAGGAAGTCTATGTAAAGCAACTTTCAGGATTTGAAGATTGTCATCATCCTGACTATGTCTACAAGCTAACTAAAGCTTTGTATGGACTAAAACAGGCACCAAGAGCATGGTATGAAAGGTTAAGCACATTCTTACTTGAAAAAGGTTTTATACGTGGAAAAGTTGACACAACTCTATTTATAAAGCATGAAAAGAACCATATATTACTTGTTCAAATATATGTTAATGATATTATATTTGGTTCTACTAACGATAAGTTGTGCAAGGAATTCTCCAAAGAAATGAGTACTGAATTTGAAATGTCTATGATAGGTGAGTTAAATTTCTTCCTTGGTCTTCAAATAAAGCACAGAAAGAAGGGAACATTCATATGCTAATCAAAGTATACTAAAGAAATCATAAAAAAATATGGAATGGAAAATTCCAAACCAGCAAAAACACTGATGGGTACATCAGTCTCTCTAGATAAGGACAAGAAAGGTAAAAGCGCAGATACCAAGAAATATTGAGTTATGATTGATTCTCTACTCTATTTAACATCTAGTAGACCTGATATACAATTCAGTATATGTTTGTGTGTAAGATTGCAAGCCAATCTCAAAGAGTCTCACTTGAAGGCTGTTAACAGAATTCTTAAGTATATTAGGATTTGGTATCCAAAATGTGAAAACTTTGATCTTATAAGATACAGTGATGTTGATTATGCTGGATGCAAACTGGACAGAAAAAGTACTTCAGGTACCTGTCTATTTCTAGGTGAAGCACTAGTCTCATGGTCAAGCAAAAAGCAGTCAACTGTAGCAACATCAACAACAGAAGCTGAATATATATCCGTAAGTAGCTATGTTGCACAAATCCTATGGATGAAACAACATCTCGAAGATTATGGCATAAAGTATGATCATATACCAATAAGGTGCTATAATACTAGTGCTATAAATCTAATAAAAAATCCCATTCAACATTCAAGAACCAAGCATATTGATATAAAGCACCACTTCATCATAGATCATACACAAAAACATGATATCTATCTGGATTTTGTTCCGACAGATGAGCAAATAGCTGATATTTTCATAAAGCCTCTAAGTGAAAACAAATTCAGTGAATTGAGAATAAAAATTGGCATGTCAGCACCGATATATAATAAGTAATATTTTAAAAATAAACAAAATTAATTGTGGCTAATTTTTGTTGTAAGTCTGGATTACATAAAATTGACTAAAATTTTACTATCGGATCAAGATTACAATTAAAATTTCAAGTCATAATTTTTTAGTTCAACTAATAAGCCAATTTTTTTGTTATAAACATAATCATGACATGCATATATGAAAATACCTTAGTTCAAATTATAAGCCAATATAAAACATATGTACATATATGTATTTTTTTTTTTTTGGATAAAAATACTTTATGAGCCCATAAGCTGACTTTATTAGTTGAGATAAATTGGGCTAAATAAATCAATAAGGTCATAAGCCCAAACAAGTATAAGTTTAAGAATGGAAAAGAAAGGAACAAATACTATCACTTGTAAACCGGCATCTTCATCAACACAAAAAGGGCAACGTTTTGCAAGGCACCGGTTTTTCATTCCTATAAGCAAATTTCTTCTACCTTTTCATGAAATTGGGACTCTAAAAACACCTCTCTCTCTAAAACGAAACCCTTACCAAACCTTCTGTGAAACCACACCTTCACCTCGAAGTCCTCTGCAAACCTCTCCTCACAAGCTTTTAACAACCATGATGAGACGGTGCTCAGCAAATGCAATAAAGAAACTTCAAGTTTATCTAAAAAAAGCACAAATGAAGAGGAAAAGAGAAGAATCTGAAACTGTAGAAAGGATTCATGAAACAAAAAGGAGGAAAATCAGTTCAGTAGAAGATATATACTCACGAAGAAGGAGAGCAGCAAGGTCATTCCTAGAAAGAGAAGCATTAGGCTTTGTTTCCTCTTCCAATTCTCTAAAATTCCAACAAGGTAAACCTTTTTATGCTGATGGGTTTACAAAAGAAAGAGTTAGGTGTAGGAGAGTTGATTGGGAATACCTAGGAGAAACAGACAAACCTTTCATGTGGTATTTTAAGTCACAGAGATGGGAAAAATTCCTTAGCATAAATGAGCCTATATATGACTCCCTTGTAAGTGAATTCTATGGAACACTTACATACCGAAATTATAAAGTGACTATACAGGGAAGAAAGTCATCTATGAATAAGACAGTGTTTGGTGATATTTTTGATCTGCCTCTTGAAGGGGTTAAGATAGATAGGAGTCCTGCACCCATAATGTTAGGAAAATACAATGCAGCAGACTTTGATCATGAGTTGTTTAGAATTGCCACTGGACACTCAATCCCTTGGTCAGAACTTGACTCAGGTTATCTGAGGGAGGACTACCGAATCCTCCAATTAATGATATCTACCTTCTTTGTTCCACAGAAGGCTAGTCTTACAACAATGAATAGCTTCAGCCTTTGTTTCATTTGGCACTTAGTTAGTTTCATCAGGGTTAACTTACCCTACATTATACTCAACCATATGACCCATGTGAGGAGCAATTCAGCCTTGCCATACAACATGCTTCTCACCAAATACTTCACCTATTTTAATATTTCAAAGACTGGCCTCATACCCTCCTTTGTAAGCTCTATATCATTAATCAGCCAACCCAACATTTCAAGAATGCTCAAGGCTTGCTCTCACAAGACTCAAATCCCAACCAAGCCTATAGAGATTGATTCTAAGTCTGAAACCTCTTTAAGCAGCTCTGAAACATTTTTTCCTAATCCTTTATGCCCTAGAGCTTCATCAGTTGACACAAGAGCTCAGTAAGGAGCAAAGTGCAGGGTTAGAACAGGTGACAATGCAGGGAAAAGGGAAAGAGGCTTCACAGCCTGAGATGTCCTATTAGGATCAGAGAGAAAGTGATGTATTTGAGTCTCTGCTGACTCTAATCAATGAAGCTAACTTGACTCTAAGACTTGAAGCAAATCCACCTCTGAACCAATTCTCAAACCCCAGCCTTGAAAGTTTCTTTAGCTCATTCACTCTCCCAGAGGTCTATAAAGCCTTCTTATAAACACCATTAATCTACCAACCCACCTTCACCATGGCTCACAACTTCAATGACTTAGAACCATTTTCCACCTCTACTGACCTATCCTCATTTCCATTAAGTACATGCCCACCATCACCTCCTTCCACCATCTTTGGCTCCACTTTCTGTCCAACTATGCCCATGACATGAAACATTACAAATCTTCCTCAACCACCAGATTATCACAGGGTAACTGCATATACCCTGGAAACATGCTTCAAAGTTATATCAGAAGTATTAAGTGCTTCTAAATCTCTTATGAGTTCCAAGGCATATACAGAGGTCCCCTCAGCCCTCAGGGATCTCCAGATACAGCTGCTCAACATCCAGGATAAGGTGCACCTTATGAATGCTGGAATGTCAATAGAGTTTGCACGAATGACAGGTACACTTAATCATCTCACAAAATAGATTGACCTATTGAAGAGCCTCATTTCAAACATTCTAAAGTCTGGAGCAGCGTCCTCCTCCTCCTCACCTCCATGAGCAAGGTTTGCATCACTACAGTTGACTTGTAGAGATAACCACAAGATAACTCTGGTGCTTCACATCTTAACTCTGTAATTTTTGGTTGGTCAACAGTTAGTTTTATGGTATTCTGATATTGAACAATAGTTTTAGTCCTTTTAAGGGTATTTTGTTCTATTTGGATCTAACAAGCTCTAAATAGGATATGAAAGCTCCTTATACAATGTGTTTGTTAGTTTTCTCTTCTATTGCAACATATTATATTACTTAACTGCCTTGTGACATATTGCCTTATGCCAAGTTAATATCTCTACAAAATATGGTTAGTTATCTGAGCTCTGTTCTTAACTACATGTTATTGATGAGGCCTATTATATATAACTACTCTTATGCCTTGCGTGAATCAATTCCTAATGATTATTATAATATGCTCTGAGCTACTCATCTCTATGTCTTTAAGCCTGTGTTTAATCTATCTACATATGTATACATGCTATGTGATTTGCCTGGCACTATTTAGACCTACCTCTCTTTTTGATGATTTCAAAAGGGGAGAAAAAGGGTTGACATAATGGCTACTAGTATAATATATATGCTGATACTAGTATAATATATATGACATATGTGCTTCAAATGGTTTAACATGCTCCAGTATATGTGCTCATGCTAACATACATGTAAAATGTGACATGTGTTGCTTTCAATATTAAGACACTTGATATAATTCTGTTAGTGTTTAGGGATGAGACACTTGACATATATACAGTTGATATATGTTGAAAAAGTTGAGACATAAGTTAAAATATGTAATGACTAAAAAAGGTTGACATATCACTTGACATGGTACATTGTTGGTATAAGGTGATATATGTGATAGCCTAAGTAAAATGCTTGAGACACATGACATATGTACTGACATAATACTTTATTAGGTGTGTTGCAAATATGACATAGTTGAGAAGTTTGGTACATGGTCTGATGACACTGACATCAATGAAATTTGTGGATTCATAACCTGCAAATGACAAGATGAGATATTTTGACAAGATACTTAAATTACTTCCTTGCACCTAATTTGTGTGTTCTGTGTGCTGCGATTTGAACTGCATTCTACTATTTGCAGCTAATAAGTATTGGGACTTGAGATATGATACATTACTGAATAAGTGTTAATACACTTAACATAGGAATGCTGATGTGTTGAAAAAGTATGATCTGTGGCTTTATCGAAATAATATGCTCTTTGTCTCATGTTTTAAAACTACATACATATTCTGCTAATGTGCATTATGACTAATACAAGGTAGGTATGCACTGTGCTATGGTTTCATCTAATATATATGAGCTATACAAGGTATATGTCTCTATCCAAATATGAGAGATAAATCAGTTTATATATATAACTGCTTTATGAGCTCTTTTATTGTTGAACTTTGTAAATGAACCTTTGAGTAGTTGGTTTTGAAGCTATAAGAGCTCAAATAACTTTGACTCTATAAAGACTGCCTATCCTTTGAAATGAATCTAACTTATGCAGGATGTGATCAATATCTTTAATAGCTTTAATATTATATGTCTTCCGAGTTGCAGGTGTATGAATTTGAGCATAAACTCTTCATCGAGTTCTAAAATTCAAAACAAGTTGTTAATGGGTCACAAAAGTTAAAGTAAATATCAGGCCTTAATATAATGCTTATTATTTGCTCTCCTTAATAATCACAAATTATATCAGTTAAAAACTAAGATTTTTAATCTCTAAAAATCTCGTCTAAAAGAACCGCGCACTTATTGAGGGGGAGCATACGTGAAAAACATCTCTTCTATAAGTTATAAAATGTCAACCTATCCTATTGCAATCATAAAAAAGGGGGAGAATGTTGACTTTGGTTTTGATGATAATAAGTTGACATTGAATAAAAAGAATTTAATATAATATCACTATGTACTAAAAAGCTTCATGAGTAGAGTTTACTACTTGATATATAACTCATGCCTATAAGATATATAATTTTTTATGACTTCACATTGTTTTAAGAGCTAAAATCTCTTATGAAGTGAAATTAATACATACGGCTACATAATGTTTATTTGATGTTTTGGATAAACACTTTGGATTATGAGTTAACTTCAATTGCTTTACTACTTGAAGACTTTGGCTTATGAGTTAACTTTAACTGCTTTACCACTTGAAGACTTTGGTTTATGAGTTAACTTCAATTGCTTTACTACTTGAAGACTTTGTCTTATGAGTTAACTTCAACTGCTTTAGTACTTGAAGACTTTGGTTTATGAGTTAACTTCAACTGCTTTAATACTTGAAGAACTTGGCTTATGACTTAAAGTTAACTGCTATATCACTTAGGAGATCTTGTTTAAAATCATCTTATTACTTTAAACAAACGGCCACATGAGTGAACATATCTCCTTATGACTTGAGATCAACAACCATTTCTCCTTATGACTTGAGATTAACAACCATTTATTCTTATGACTTGAGATCATCCACCATTTCTCTTTATGAGTTGATTCAAACGGCTTGGAGCTTTCTTTTCCCTATAAAAAGAAATAGAGATCAAAGCATGAGGACAAGAAGACTTATTTGCAACACTCACACTCTTAAGCCATAATACTTTGAAGTCTTCCATAGTTCCTAAAGAGAGTAAAGTTAAGAGAAAAGAGCTTCATTCTTTCAATCAAATATTCTTATATTGGGGAATTGTATATTCACACAAGGCTGTGTGAAAAGGGTTTTACTTTGTTGGTAGTGTGATCAACAAAGTTTGTAAAAGTTTGGTGCTTGAGTTTAGAAAAAGCATCGGTAGAGTTTTGTTACTTAAGCTCTGAAAAAGTAACGGTACAGGCTTGATACTTAACCTGTAAAGGTATTGAGTTTGTTACTTGAACTTACAAAAAGTAACATAGTCTAGTTTCCTGCTCATAAAGGAAACATTAGTGAAAATCTCAAGCAGTTGGCTTGGGGACTGGACGTAAACCGGTTGGGTTGAACCAGGATAAAATTCAGTGTCTTCATTTCTCTATCCCTACTCTCTTATATTTACTGCTATTTAAATTCTTGCAATTTAAATTAATAGCTTTTTTATTTAAAGTTATTTTTAGAAAAGCAAATTTATATTCATAAGTTTTATTATTTTAATTAATTCCGCATTTTTATAAAACTTGTGTTTCTTCAAAAAGACTTTTTAAAGAGAGTTTGTAAAAACTTTTATTCGCCCTACAGTACTATTCACCCCCCTCTAGTATTGTAGCTAGACTATTTGGGACCATCAATACTTTATTCTGTAATTTTTTTTCTATAGTTAGCTTTTATGTCGCTTTCATAATAATAAAGAAATCAGTTTAAGTGATTCCTCACTATAGATAAAAAAATATGGGTACGCGAAGTATCAAAATTGTGTCATAAATATATCAGAATTGTATCATAAATGTATCAGAAAATATCAACAAACAGATATTGATACAAAATACTTTATTTTATATATTTTTTTATAATTAGCTTTTATTTAGCTTTCATAACAATAAAAAAAAATTAGGTGATTCCTCATTGTAGATAAAACATGTGAAATTATTACATAAAACACAATATGCGAAGTATCAGAATTGTATCATAAATGTATCAGAATTGCATAAAAAATGTATCAAAATTATATCAGAAAATATCAACAAACAGACACTGATATAGTATATTTTATTCTATGGTTAACTTTTATTTAGCCTTCATAACAATTAAAAAAAAAACCAGTTTAGTTCCTTATTACAAATAATATCATTTTTTTATACAATTCTAATATATCTTTGATACATTTTTTATACATTTTTTATACAATTCTGATACATTTTTGAAAATCGAAAAAAAAAACCGAAAAAATATATACATATGGATCTCTTTTTGAAGAGAAAAAAAAGATGATAAAAATATTCTAAAGTGGCGTGACAAAAAAATTACTGGATTAAGAGATAAATGATAAAATTAAAGTTAAAAATATAAAATAGGAGAGAGAATCGTATGAGAGAAAAAAAGTGGGTAAAAACAAAATTTACAATCAATTGACCGTATTTCAAAGAAATGCCATAAAACAATCTAAAAAAATAGATATTTTTGTTATTTCAAAAAAAAAAAAAAAGAAAAAAAGAAAAGAAAAGAAAAAAAAAAACCACCAAAGGGCCTCTTTGTGCGCTTGATTTTTACTATGATAAGATTAGCACTAAAAAGGCAAAGAAAGATGTGCAAGTGTAATGGCATCCAATCCATCAATATTGGAAGCAGCATGTAAGCCTTGGGATCTTTAAATTGCCACAACAATGTATATTTTATTTATTTTCACTAAATATAAAATGATTGGAAAAGTTTATGCTAAAATCTTTTTAGATTTGATATGCCTTTGTCCATTAATTATTATCGCCTTGCTATAACTTTTGAGATTTGAAATGCTAAAAGCTACCATTGCTTCATATTTGCTTTTGATGTTATTTATAATTAATGTCTTCTTTCTTATCTTGTCACATATATTTAATTTAATTGAATATTATGTTTAATTGTTTAATTAATTGATATTCATGTTTCCTTTTCATACTATCTATAATTTCGAATTTGTCCTTTTAGTTTTTCCTTAAATTATACTATATATTGATAACAAAACAAGACATGAGAACAAAAACAAAAAGACTTTTGTGATGGAATTTTGATTGTTACACCTACCCAAATTCATATGCTCTTCTCCTATCATTTATATATACTAACACCATAAAAAAAAAAAAAAAAAAAAAAAAAAAAAATACAAGATTTGACAGTAAACATTTTTATTGCTAAAAATTATAAAAAATTGTTTTCGTAGCTTTTAGCCGTAACAAAAAGATTGATACATACATACATATATACATTATACTTATTTAGAACTTAAAAAATGTTTGATACCATGATAATCTTTGCTTGCTAAATTTACTAATGTGTTTAATTTAAAGAATTGTAAAAATATTTTAAACTAGAGTTTGAATAATTAATAGGTGATGATAAGCAAATATATTTTCTAGATGTACCAACAGATCCTATTCGACCTATTGTTAAGGCAAACAAATTGAACATATCATTTTAGGGATTTCGGATAGAGCAGAAAATAATGAAGCCTAAGATTTGAATATAAAATTAACACACATATTTTATGTTAAAAATTCTAATAAATTAGGAAAAAACCACGGGTGAGGATAAAAGAATTCCACTATAATAATAAAATTAAGAGTTAAATATAAGAATAAAAAATAATACTTTTCTACTGTTCTCTTATAATAAAAATACAACAAAATACTACCTACTCTAGTTCTTCTAACTCCATGATCTCTATAAAACTTCTACAATATCACGAACACATATCCTCACAACTTGACTATGCCTTCAAGTTGGCCTTATCTCCATGTGAGTGGAGATATTATATTTTTGAAACTTAATTAAATTGTTGCATTCCCTTTGCCTATTTATTGACAATTTATTGCCAAAATTAGTGAAGAAATAGTTGTGAATGCTTCAATTGTTAGCCCATGCTTCAATTTTTGACAACTATCGAACAGAATTATAAATAATCTAACTCAATTTGATAACAATTCATAAAACTGTGAATATTACTAAATAATTGTTTTCTAGTGTAATTTTGTGAATTTGTGAAGTTCAACCAGGCCTGAACCCATGAAGAAATCCAAGGGTTGAAACCTAGAGAACCAGGGTTTGAACCCCATCCCAAATTCCTCAAGAACTAAAGCTGAGAAAAGAAAAAAAGAGGGAGGAGATTCTCTGTTTTTCTTTTGGATATATTACTAATCCTTGAGGTAGTTGAGCCTCTTTTGTAGGTTTGAATTGAGGTTCAAAGTGTAGTTTGCCCATGGGCTCATTGTGAGCCTGTGAAACGAGTGGACCTTGATTGGGCCCCCCACTTAAACAAAATATGTAAACTTATATATTCAGTTCAAGCTAGCTTAGATCGCTGTCAATGTAGTCAGGTTTGGGTGAATTAACTATATAGCCCATATGATAGAATTTATATCCAAAATAACCCAAACATGATTATAGATAGTATAATAACCCAATAATCAAACATATATTCAAAATAGTATTATATATAAAAAAATCTAGGCTAGATATTAATAAAGAAAAATTGAAAAAAAAAAAGCAACAAAAAAGATAACAACAATACAATTGTAATACAATAAATAGAATCATATTATGTCTAAAATACAAATAAAATCACGTATATATTGTAATCTGCAAAAGAATATGTTATTACTACCAATATGCTATATTATAATATGAATATAAGCATATATAGCAAATGTTATACAAATATAACATGAATATATAATACTAAAATAATATTATGTTATCTCTGCCAATGTGTACTATGAATATAAGCAATATATACTAAACAATATACAAATATAATATCAATATGATATGTATATACAATAAATATAATATCAATATATACAAAACTAAAATAAGAATATGTTATTACTTCTAGCCAATATACTACAAATATAATATCAATATAAGCAATATATTCTAAACATTGTACAAATATAATATCAATATAAGTAATATACACCATATGTTATACAAATATAATATGAATATACAACAAAATATAAAAAAAAAATTAAATTATATTGTAAAAGGATATACAAAATATTAACTGCCAATATACTGTATATATAATATGAATATAAGCAATAACACCAAATTTTATACAATATAATATGAATATACAACAAATGGCAAAAAAGAATATAAGAAATATAACCAATATATAGAAAATGTTATATATATATAACATGAATATACAATACTAAAATAAGAATATGTTATTACTGCCAATATACTACAGGTATAATATGAATATAAGCAATATATATTAAACATTATACAAATATAATATCAATATAATATGTATATACAACAAATATAATATGTCAAACTAAAATGAGAATATGTTATTACTAACGGCCAATATACTGCATATATAATATGAATATAAGCAATATACACCAAATATTATACAATATAATATGAATATACAACAAATGGTAAAAAAGCATATAAAAAATATAAGCAATATATAGCAAATGTTATATAGATAAAAACATGAATGTACAAGACTGAAATAAGAATATGTTATTATTGCCGATATACTACAAATATAATATAAATATAAGTAATCTGCACCAAACGATAAAAAAAAAAAATAAAAAAGAAAAAAAAGAGTGAATCCATTACAAAATTGTTAATACAACAAACATAATAAAATTTAGAAATATGGATAAATCAATGTTTCAATATAGATACGTCTAATGAAAGAGATAAGGTTGAAATAAGATAATTACATAAAAAAAAAATAAAAGGAAAACCTGAGTAAAGATATAAGGTTGAAATATGGATAATTGCATAAAGAAAGATAAAATGGGTTAATATTATAACAAAATTAATAAAGTAAATTAAATCTAATAAAAAAATACAAACTAAATTTGGGTTAAAAGGGAAAGAAATTGTATTTGTAGTTTAAATAGAAAAATGGGGGGATGCTAAAAAAAAATAATAAGTAAGAGATTGGGTTACATATGCTAATTTCACCAAAAATCAAACCCCAACCTGGCCTAGACAAACTCACCTTAAAAAAATTATTTACAATTTTTATCTTAAGAAAATTATCCCTTATGCCTCTATTTTAGTAAATAAATGCAAAAGAATTTTCCCTCTTTACATCATATAACACTTATATTTTTACAAATTGTGGTTTTAGATTTTTTTTAGAGTAAATGCTTTTGTTAAATTACATTTTTGGCAGAATCAGTAAATATGTTATATTTATTCTATAGGCTGAATATACATCATTTGCTCCCTGTACTTGGCATTAAACTCCTACTGACCTCCAACTTGCATGAGGTTTAGTTTGTCCCCTCAGCTTGGCAAAACCGACCTAAAGTCCCTCCTAAATCTGACGTGGCACTGATATTTCTTTTACGCGCTTGGTAATATTTGAGATTCATTTCAATGCCATGTCAGATTTAGAGGAGATTTTAGGTCGGTTTTGCTAATTTGAGGGGGCATACTGAACTTCATGCGAGTTCGGGGGGTCAGTAGGCGTTTAGTGCCAAATACAGGGGGTAAATGATGCATTCGGCTATTCTATAACGTATTTTAACTTTCATCTCCAACAAATTTTTCTCTCTTATTTACTACTTTTCTCTATTTTTTTATAATTAAAAAATTATTTTTTCATTTATCTCTATATCCATTCATTTTTTTATTATTCTGTTTGGAAAGTTTTTTCCGTTTTCTTTTTCTCTTCGAAATGAAATCCATATCTATATACTTTTTTTTCTTTTTTTTTTTCATCTTCGTTTGCACTAATATTGTAGTAAAACTAATAAATTATTTACCATTAAACTAAAATATCTATAAAATATAAAATTATTGTTAATATATAATTTTTGTAATAATAAAATATAACTCTAAGTTCGCATGGATATTTTAATTCTATAATTAGAAAATAATTTCAATTAAGATAAAACATGAAATATCCATTCAAAAAAGATTTTGAATTTGTTGCCATAATCTATGGACTTTCCAAAGTTGAACAAATACATAAAGCATTAATTAAAGAATGTAAATTAGTTAAATATCAAAAAATAGTTTTTTTTTTTTTTGTAATACTTAAAAAAAATCTGGTTGCTCAGTATCCTGTTTGTTGGTTTTTTTTTTTTCATCGTCTTGTTTGGCACTAATATTTGAACACAATTTGCATATACTTCGTTTATACTGCTTTCATACTGAAATTATGTTATTTTATACCGATTTAATACTGTGATTATACTGATTGTATATTATGAAAATGAGATTCATATACAATCACAGTATAAAACCAGTATGAAATTAGTATAAAAATAATATATGATCGAAAGAAAGAGAAAAGCGGTATAACACCAATATAGAAGCGTTATATATGCAGCATTTATAGATTATGTGCAGTATTAGTGAAAAAAAGCGAAGCTAAAAGAATAGAAAAAAACATATACATATGAATCTCATTTCGAAGAGAAGAAAATAAACGAAAAAACTTTATAAAGTTGAATGATGAAAAAATGAACGGATATGAAGATAAATGAAAAAGATAAATTAATTATGTAAGATGAATGAGAAAAGTAGAGATAAGGGAAAGACAAACTTTTTGGGAAAGGGAGGAGAGAAACACATTGCCAAGGAATAGGATTATGTCATTATTTTAATTTACATTTTGTAATAAGATACTTTCAATATTTATTTTCTATGGTGTCGACTGTTTAGTTTTTGAAAATATTGATGTCTTTTATGTAGAAAACTCTTTATTAATTAAAAGGTAAAACAAATTCTGAACCCCTAAACTATGATGGATTTTGCAATTGGTCCCTTCTTTAATTCTTTTCAACACAATGAGTACATGATCTTTCTTTCTTTTTTTATAGTATTAGCCGCAGACTTGATACTTTTTTTTCTTGCATGAATTGTAGTATCTATTAGTTAGCTCGTGACGTAATTTTTGAAGGCACATTAGACAAAATCAGAGTAATGATTCACATCCGTAACTATGACACATTTTCATGGAAAGTATGGTTTCGACCATTCCAGTAAACTCCATAAAATTCTAATTTTCTAAAAAAATGTGTCACGCGCTAGTTAACGGTTATTACAGCCCGTGCTAGAAAAAAGTGTCAAGTATGGGATTAATACTATCAAAACAGAATGATAATATATTCAACATGTTGAAAAAATTGATTAGGAACAATTGCAAAATTCATAAAAGTTCAAGGAACTGAAGATGTGTTTTACCTAATTAAAATTAAAATTTTACTAAAAAATAACATAAATATCATTTTAGTTTATCTTATTTTTTACATTCTTAAATGCAATTCAAAAATTTTCAAATTTATATAAGTTTAAGCCCGGCTTTATTGCATGTTGCTTTGTTCAAGCCTTGACCTTCTGAACATGAGCGTAGAATAGTGTAGAGAATTATATGGTTGTTAGTGGATGCTAGTTATGCAACAGTTAATGACTATAGTTAATAGTAAACTCTGGTTAGTTAACTGTGGTGAAAATGTAAGCTCATTATATAAAAGCCAAACAATGAGAAGAAGGGTTTAATTCAATACCATTCTAATTTTGTGATTCATCTTTCTCTCAATTTCCTTTAGTTCTATAGATGGTATCAGAGCCGTTTGGCTTAGTTTTCTATTTTTCAGCACAAAATTTTCTTTGAGAGTAACAATGGTGAACAAGAATAGAACGAATCGATTTGTAGAGTTTAACGTTGAAGATGATGATGGTAGTGATATTGGACATTGCAATGTTCATGATCACGATGTAGATAACATAAATTTTCAAGGAGATCAGAATTTAGATCGCACATTGGAGTTACAGAATTCTGATAATCCTGGATCATCTTTAGTAAGTGCCCCTCTTACAACAACGAATTATTTTTCTTGGTTGAAAGCCATCAAGATTGCACTCTCTACTAAGGATAAACTTGATTTTGTTCTTAATGATGATTTGGGGCCTTCGCATGATTCAGCTACTTAGAAGAAGTGGAAAAGATGTGATAATATGGTGTTGTCATGGTTGCTTGGTTCTATATCAAAAGATTTATCTGAGTCTTTTTTGTATGTCAAGACTACACGGGAATTATGGCTCGAGTTAGAGCAGTGTTTTGGGCAATCTAATGGACCACTTATTTATCAATTAAAGAAAGAACTTGATTCACTAACTCAAGGTGGATTGACAGTGTGTCTATAGTTTACTAAAATGAAGAAATTGGGGTTAAGTAGCATTTAAGCCCTTCAACTTTAGCTCGTAAAACAATTGCCCCCTTAGTGAAGTAAAAGACTTATTAATCTATCTTAAATGGATCAATTTTCACCTTTTCTATCCTCACCGTTAGTTGACCATTATTTTATAATTTTAATCGCTTTAGCAACCGAAAATTCGATCATAAATTGGTCATAATAAATTTTTTATTATATTTTAGTGTCAAAATTTTTTCTTCATAATTTTCAACAAAAATAACTTTTTATTAAAAACATATATGAGATCAATTTTCAATTAATAATAAAAAAATTTGTATGGTGCAATTTAAGACGCAAGCTTTCAAAAAAAAATGCATGAAATTATTAACCGTTTCTACAATTAACAGTGTATGCATGTTCCATAAGAGTTAATATTTTAACAGATAAATTTATAATAAGAGGATTAATAATTAATTTATATATAATAAAAACTACTTTTTGTAAAAAAAAAATAAAAATATTCATCAAGAGTTTAAGAATATATAATAGTATCATTAAAAAGAAAATATATAATACTATTTACATAAGGAAAGAAAAAGTAGAAATAAAAATCATGACATAATTTTAGATATATTTTTTTTGTAATTCGTTTTGTGACCAATTCCAACCGAATTTTCTATCGCTAAGCGGTCAAAATTGTAAAAGTAATAGTCAACTAACAATGATGTTAGAAAATGTAAAAATTGATCCATTTAAGAGAGTTAAAGGAGATTAATAAGCCTTTTACTTTACTAAGAGGAGAATTGCTCCACGAGTTAAAGTTGAAGAGCTTAAATGCTACTTAACTCAAAGAAATTGTGAGGATTTAGCTGATTTGAGTCCAATTCTTGTTTTTAAATAGGGTAGTGTAAATAAGAAAATTGTTGAACTTTATTTTGATGAAAACAACTTTACATTTGAAGAAGATAAAATTAAATAAATACTTTAATAATTAATTAAAGATAAATGTAATTTTATTTTTAATTAATTAAATAAAGTATAAAAATGAAGATTTTCAATAAGGACATTGGAAGAATAATACAAAAAGAGAATAAAAAATTTGGAGAAATAAGATACATTTTGCTTCAGGAGGCTGAAGACTTAAGAGATTTAGTTACATATCTTAAGAGACCTGAAGAAATCAACTGCAAATTTTCAGAGTCCTGAACACTGTATAACAGCCACTTTCAGATACCTGAAGAAATCAAATTCAAATATTCAGAGTCCTAAACACTATATAACGACTACATTCAGAGACCTAAAAAAGTTCAATTCAAATCTTTAGAGACCTGAACACTGTATAACGGATACATTTAGAGATATGAAGAAAGTTCATTACAAACCTTCAGTAGGCTAAACATTGTGCAACAACTAGTTTCACAGACCTAAAGAAAATCAAAATTAAAGCTTTAGAGGGCTGAATACACTTCCTTTCCAAACCATTTCTCCTATCCCTATAAATAAAAGACAAATGCAACCATTTCAACTTGGGATGACAATTTACAAAGTTTACAATACATTTAAAGTAATCAAAGTATTCAAAGCATTCTTGATTAGTCTTTCCAATAAACTTCAAAGAGAGTAATTGAAAGAATTCAAGTCTTCATCAAAGAAATTCACAATCTTTCAAATACAATATTTTGAACGAATTGTAAAATCACACTAAGGGATATTAGTGTGAGGGGGAGCTTTATTGTTAGAATTTTATCAACAGAGTTTGTGTAAAAGTTTTGTTGTTGATATTTGAAAAATAGCAAGTTGTAAAAGTTTGGTGTTTTAGTTTGCAAAAAGCATCGGTTGTCTCGATCCAGATAGAAGAAGGATCACCGTCTTAATCCTAGAAAGAAGTAGGATTGATTGTCCTGATCTTGGACAGAAGAAATATCACTTGGTTTGATTCCTATAGTTAAAGGAATTGTAGTAGAAAATCTCAAGTGGTTTCACTTGGGGACAGGATCAGGACAGTTGGTCCGAACCTGTATAAATCTATGTGTCGACAATTTCTCTATCTGTACTCTTTTTAATTATTGCTATTTATATTTCCACATTTACATTCAGCAGTAAATAGCCTTTTAGAGATTTTATTTTATTTGTTCAAAAGCAATTATTTTTAACAAGTTTTACAGACTATTTTATTCCCCATTTTTTAATAAAACTTGTTTCTTGGGCAAAATTATTTTTTATTTTAAAGGTTTCCACAAAAGGTTTTTTATGCAGGTATGTACACTATTCATCCCCCTCTAATGTACCACAAAGCCTATTTGGGACTAAAAAAAATGTTGGCCATGATTGAACCAGATCAGTTAATGCAATTCTTGATGGGGCTTAATGACATTTATGATGCCACAAGGGACTCGATTATTATGATGAATCATTTGCCTTCTGTGAATAAGGCATATTCTATGATTCAGAAAATGGAGAAACAAAAGTAGAATGTTGGTGGTAGTTTGGAGATTGTTAATGCTGCTATTGCTTGAAAGCGATTTCAATCTGATGTAGTAAAGCTAGGGAAAAAGAAGGAGGATCAGTTCTGTACTTATTGTGATTCTGTTGGCCATGAAAGGGACTCTTGTTGGAAGTGGTATCCTGAGAAGAGGCCTATTAAGAAGAATTACAATGGTGGAAAGTATAAGAAAGGGTTACAGACTCATTTGGTAGCTGGTGATGAAATTGATGATAAGGCTGAGCAGGTGCACATGATGTCACAACTGGTCCAAAGAGAGGTGCAAAAATACTTGCAAGCACAGGTAAGAACCCCTATTGCGGCTGATATAGCCAATCTTGCCTATTATACTGGATTTGCAGGTAATATCACCACTTCTGCTACTTATGATAGGTCTAAATCTAAGTTTATGAAGTATTGCGATTCTTAGATAATTGATTTCAAGGCTTCTGCACATATGTGTGCCAACATATAGAGTTTTGTTAAGTTGCAAACTCTCTTACATATAAGAACAATGTTTTTTCCTCATGGTAGTTGTGAACACGGAATTTTTACATTTAAAAAAAAAAAAATTCCATCGTTGACCGTTGACCCATGACTTTAAATACAGTCGTGGGATTTTGGTTACAGTCGTACGACTGTACTTTCGGGGGCAGGTTGCAGAACCCATACCCCCTTGACTAAAAAAGGGTGTGGAAATCTTGAGCATTTAATGCTCAAGATTTTCGGGTAAGTAAGTATAAAAGGCTGGAAATCAGAGTAGGAAGGGCTTTTTGGCAAAAAAAAGAAATCTGGTTTTAGGATTTTAGAGAGAGAAAGAGGGAGAAAAAGGAAGAAGAGAGAGAAGTAAACATCTTGCTTTCTTCTCACATTTTCTCCTTAATTTCTTGTTTTTAATCACTAAAACGAATTAGAAATCCTAGGTTAACATCTATACTGGAAATCTAAATCATTTTGGGACAGAAACAAACACAAATCCGTGACTTTTCTGGGAGTATTTGGACACTTTTGCAACCTTGACTTTCTAAGGAAAAAGAGCGAATTCACGTGGATTGGTGCATAGCCAGGGGTCATTCCAACTGTGGATCGTCGCCAAGGAGGTAAACAACCTTTAACTCAACTCTTTTTCCAGCTTTCTGGGTGATTTGCTTGTGTTTGGTGCTTTTTTATTCAAATTTTTGAGTTTTCATTTCTGGAAAAATAAGAACAGTCGTACGACTGTTCTTTGCACAAGAACAGGGGCACGACTGTAATTACAGTCGTGCCAAACCTGTTACAGTCGGACCACTGTATTTATTTTCTCAGCTTTAAAGTGTTTTTTTAGGGTTTTTTTTAGCGATTTCTGCCTCTGATAAGATTACAGTCGTACGACCGTAACTACAGTCGCACGATTGTAGTCTCCGTTCAGGAGCAGAAATCCCTAAAAATCCCTAAAATCCAAAAAAAATTCATAAAATCCCCAAAAATTTCATAAAAATAAGAAAATTCCCAAAAAATCCTAAAAAATTAGAAAACCCCAAAAATCATCAAAATGAATTTTGTTGTGTGCATCACGACCCTAGATTCAATTTTCAATAAAATTGCATTTAGAACAATTCCACGACGGAGACCCGCTTCTCCCGAAAACCGACCCACTTTGCATGCTAAGTTAAAATAAACCGGAAAAATGTTTTAAAAAAAAATGATTTTCTCACAAAACCAAAAATACAGGGACGTTTCAAAATGGTTTTCCAGGTCTAACCAGGCCGGCTGACCGGGCCAACCCCGGTTACCCCCAATTGCATGACCCCAAATCCTAGTTTCCCAATTCTATCTACTTGAGTCCTATTTATGGCGTGCCGTATAAATTGTGCTAACCTCTGTTTTGCAGCCTTATTTTATTTTAATTTTCTATTTTATTTGTATTTCAATAGAATTAAATCGTGTATTTAGGCGGTTGTAAATTTTTTTTTAGATTCTCGTATATTCTAGGAGGTTGTATCAGTGAGGCGAGAGTTTTATTTTTCTTTCAATTGGGTTGTAAGCTCTTAAATATTAATTCTTTTTACTTTTTATGTTGTATTATTATTCCGTATGTGCGCTGCATGTATTATTTAATAAAAATCAATTTTTAGCAATTTAAAGTGTCATAACTAGAACATTGGCAAATAATATTTAAATTAGATACGAAATAAGGGACTTGTCTGAACCTAGATCTCTGAAAAGTGTGGCAGTTCCCGCTTTGGTTCAGCTACACTGTAATTTCCCGGTTGAGCTGAGCCGGGTGGCGACTCCTATACTTTTTATCGAGATTTAGGTCTCGATTCTTTTTCGAAATAATCCGCTTTTTTCCAAAAACGAATTTCCAAACTAAAAACCCCACGCGAGGGAGGGCCCCGCCCTAAATCGAGGCGCCCCTTCCGAAAGGGAGTCCCGCGTCCCGTCGAAAACGCGTTGTCCGCTCACAGTGGCGACTCCGCTGGGGATTTCTCAAAAGTTTTTTCAAAAACTTAAAAGAATTTTGACAAGCCCTAAAAAGTGTCTAATTTAAATTAAGCGGATAATTCTTATGTGGCACTTTATGCATTTTTGTAGTTAGACATTTTTGCATTAGGTTAGGTATCCGTTATTTAGCCCGGTGAATCGTTGAAGTTTCACCTAAGTTCCTCTTGGTCTTGGGGGCACGAATACGAAACACCACCCATAGCCTCGTACGAACCCCTTCGTTCGGACCCTTGAGTGGGGAGAAGTGAGGAGTATATTTTACTATGGGAGCCTTGATGTTATCCCGACTTTGGACCGAACTCATTTAGGCAACCTTAGTTGGATTCCCTTGGGATACCAAAATAAAGTGTGTGAATAAGATAAAATACGCCTTCATCATCCCCGGTTGATGATCGAAGAGAACCACTCCTAGGACTCGGTTAGAATTTTATCGACTTGACCACGTTTGGAGGAATAAGGTTGGAGGAATACGATCCGTGTGCTAATTGCTACGTGTCTTTTTGTCCCTCCATAACATGTCATCATCCACATTTTTCACGAACATAACATACCGCATCTAAAGCATTTGTGTGATTCTAACTCACATCTTTTGTACAGCCATTTCCATTTTTTTTTGCGTGTAAATACATTAATCACCCGCGTGACATTAAACTAATCACATTTCTTTTGTAGCCATGAATCTTTTCATTGTGTGAAAAATTAATTAATTAATTTACATGCATCACTTGAATGTCATAAGCATTAACCATCTTATTTTGCAGCCATGGGAAACGCGTGTCATGCATAAAGCATTCACGCGAATCTTGAATAACTCCATAAGGGTCACACACATCACACTACCTACCAAGTAGGAAATCATTTTAGGCGCTCCACGAGTGCCGATAAAATTCATCGCATTTCATTAAATCATTTTGGGCGCTCCATGAGTGCCGACAAAATTCATCACATTTCATTAAATCATTTTGGGCGCTCCAAGAATGCCGACAAAATTCATCACATTTCTTTAAATCATTTTGGGCGCTCCACGAGTGCTGAAAAAATTCATCACATTTCATTAAATCATTTTAGGCGCTCCACGAACGCCGACAAAATTCATCACACTTCGTCAAATCATTTTAGGTACTCCACGAGTGCCGAAAAATTCATTTTACACATCAAACCGTTTAGGTGCTTCCTGAGCGCCAGAACTTTACACGTTCACCAAGAACGCATTCATTTCACGTTGCGGTACGGAAACCGAGATACTCTTCGAGTATTGAAATTCCACTCGTACACCAAGCACGAGTTCACTTCATATCATCAAAAATTCGAGGTGTCCCCCGGACACCGAAACCACGACCATGTGCTATGCACATATCGATCTCACATCACAAAAATTCGAGGCACTCCACGAGTGCCGAAACTCTGTCCGTTCGCTAAGAACATTCATCTCATTTCACAAAACCCGAGGTACTCCCCGAGCGCCAAAGGTCTCATCCATGCATCAAAAAACTCAAATTGCAATATATGCATACATAAATTGGAGTTCATGCATACTTCACCACCCGAAGGATTAGTTGTTCAAGGTTCGTGTTGTAAATCCATTTCATACAACATCCATATATCATTCATCCAACAAGCCATGCATACATTCATATCCCCTAGAGTTCATAACTCTTTGGGTGATCATCTTTCACTAACTTTTGTTTGAAATGTTTTGTAGTTTGGCTCCGGTCGGGATGAAGACTCGTGAGACTAGAGCACAGCGATTCATCGTCTAGTGAGTCTGAGGAGTCTGCTCAGTTCGGGGAGGTTGAAGTGTCATCTGAATTAAGTGCTGAGTTTTCGCCGGAATTTGAACAGTTACAACAAAGATTTCAAGATATGGCACTCACAACTGAAGCTACTGCTGCCATGATGGCCACCTCTGCTATTCGAGAATTCATGAATTCTGATGAGTTTAAGAACCTTATCAAGAACCAAGTGCAGAGTGCATTGACTGAGTCGTCTAATCAGCGACTAGAAAGGGCTGCCCGAGAAGAGAGTAGCGGCGGGAGATTGAATGATGGGTAGTCGGATGTTGAAGAAGGCCGAAGGGATAATGCTGAGCGTCCTGTGGAGTCTGCTTTAGAAAGAAAGATGAAGGAGATGGAAGAAACTATAGCGGAGTTGCGTGCCAGTTCTAAGATCCAATCTGCCAAGCGCATTGACCCCGTCCACACTCATAGCCGGAGGGGTTGAAATGTTACCTGTGGGCTTTCAGATGCCTAGGATTGCGCCATATGTCGGGAAAAGTCCTCCCACGGCTCACTTGAATCAGTACGTGCGGATCATGACCATGGCGAGGCTTACAATGAATCAATTAGTGGGACTGTTCCCTACTACTTTGGAAGGAGGGGCCATCACATGGTATAACAAATAGCCCGAGAATGTGCAAGGTGACTGGGATGCACTGTCTGATGCTTTCATAAAGTACTTCAGTTTCAACACGCAGCTAGAGTTCAAGCTACAAGACCTAGAGGCAGTGAGGCAGAAACCGAATGAGACCTTCTTGGAGTACTATCAAAGGTGGATGGACAAGATGATCCTCCTTCATCAGAAGCCGTTGGAAGATGAACTGATTGTGAAGCTGATTGATAGGGGCTTGGAAGTTTATCGGAATGTGATGAAAGATCACAAGTTTCAATCCTTGGTGGAAGTACATGAGTTGGCCCGGAAAGTGGAGAAATACGAGATTGATCCGGCTCATAACAGTTCTGGGGGAGGGTATCGAAGCCGGACATATTCTTCAGGGTACAAGAGTAATAACAATCCAGCAGCTTCCTCTTCGACCAGTGCCAAGCCGAGTCAGCCACCTGCCCCTGTCAAGCAAGTAGAAGTAGCGGCAGTAGCATAAGGGGCAAGTCAACAAACAGTTGGAAAAGGGATTTCTCCTTGGGAGGATTCTCTTGGGCGGATTTTTCTGAAGTGCAGAAATTTGGGTTTTCTTCAAAGCCTGAAGCCGTACACGCCTCCAGCCGAGGCGGATAAGAATAACTTTTGCTCTTATCATGTGACCAAGCGGCATCGAACTAATGAATGCCATGCCTTGAAAAAGGCAATTCAGCAGTTGATTGATGAAAAGAAGATAGAAGCACCTCGCTCAAAGCCCAATGTACAAAGCAATCCACTGCCACAGTTTGAAAAGAGGGTGAACATGGTGCAGTCGGGATTATCTCCTAACTTTGTCCTGGCTCAGATTGCAAAGGCGAATCCTGCAATTCAAGTGGTAGTGGGCGCGGATGCTGATCCACCTGTGAAAGAGAGTAAGCCCGTGAATCTAGATGATGTGGAGTTGGATGACGATGCGGATGAGTTCGAACTGATGAGTAGACCTAAGCTTGTGGGCCGGACAACACCTGTTTATCCTGTTTGCACCAAAGACGGGATGTACATAAGAAATGAGGATGCCCCTGTGAACAATGTCACGAGGAGTGGAAGGGTATATCAACCTGAGCCACAGCGGTTAGGGGAACCGAGTAAAAGAGCAGAGGCCCCGGTCCAGGATTATTTGCCTATCAAGGTGGATGAAAAAGAAGATCTAGTGGTGGAACAACTTAAAAAGATGCCTGCACGTGCATTTGTGTGGCATCTGCTTATGGAGTCCCAAAGGCTCCGAGCTGCAGTGGTGAAGAAGCTTATGGAAATGGATGCTAATCTGTTAATGTCTCCTGAGGAGGTGTGCATGGCAATTGGGAGTACAAGGAGTCTGCAACCTGATAGTCCCAAGGGGATCATTTTCACTGATGATGACCTGCCACCTGAAGGAACTAATCACAACCGTGCATTGTACTTGAAAGTGGAAATGATGGATAGAACTTTACCTTGTGTAATGGTTGATGATGGTTCAGCACTGAACATCTGTCCTCTGAAAGTATTACCTAGTCTCCACCTATCTGAAAAAGCATTATCACTGTCTAACACAGTGATCCGGGCCTATGACGATTCGAAGCATACTATGATTAGTACTTTTGAGGCGGAGGTGTTGGTTGGAGAAGTTAAATCGACTGTGCTGTTCACTGTCATTGACATTCCGGTGACTTTTTCCTTGCTTTTGGGAAGGCCTTGGTTCCATGCATTGGGAGGCGTGCCATCAACCCTACATCAAAAAGTGAAGATTCTGATGGGAGGAAAAATCATGACTCTTGAGGCGGATGAATCTTCTGTGGTAGCTGCATTGAACTCATTTGAACAGCCTCTGACCGGCTTCCAGGTGGCGGTCGTCTCAGAACATAAGGAGAAAGACTTGATGTTTTCCCCTTGTATCCATAAGTACTTTCAGAAGCAGAATTTCATCCCAGGAAAGGGGCTGGGAGTCCATCAGCAAGTGGTCGCAAAGTTTGATATCACTATGGGCCAATCACACCGAGGGGGTCTTGGTTACAAAGGTGCTGAAAAGAAGGAGGTCCCGGAGACAAAGAAAGTCCATCTCTTGGACACTTTTGTTCGAGCAAGTGGTGGGCCATATGGTGGTAAGCCGGAGCCGATGATTATTGACGGGAAAACAGTCCCCGGGTTTGAGATCTTTGCTGATGTCGTCGACTTCTCGAAATATGGGGTTGGTTCGGTGGAAGAAATGATTAAGCTTAAAGCTGTGAAAGAGATCAATTCTCCTCCAATAATCCAAGCTGAAGTAGTGGCTCCCATCATTCCGGAAGAGCAACCAAGAGAAGATGCAGACCCCCTGGTGGACGCCATTACTAAGGCATTTGCTAAATTGCTGAAGAAAGGGTTAAAAGAGAGCCCCGTGAGAAAGGAAGCTGTTTCAGGACAGGCAGAGTTAGTAGAAAAGGCTGTTGCTGAGCTCACCAAGATGATGGATAAAGGGAAAGCAAAGAAAGAAGAAGATGTCCTGTCGGAAGCACAGAAAGAGACCCTCGAGGCTGACCTGAATGACTTGTTCAGGGAAGGACCTGCTGATCCAGAAGACTAAGCTGCCTAAGACCCTCCGCATGTGGAGGAAGAGAATGATTTCTTTTGAAACTTATCCTATGTATTTGATATGAACAATTCCGCTTTTAAGGCGATGAATGAAATGAAATCTAACTTTGCTTATTTGTGTGATGTTTTTCCTAATGGCTCTGTGCATACATGCAATCATTCATTCAATGTGTTCAACATTCATGACACTGCATTACATGAAATTAATTTGGGCACAATTGAAAATCCTAAAATGGTATCTATCTCTAACAAACTCAATCCTGAAGAAGAGAGAGAATTGACAAAAATACTTAAAAAACATGTGGGAGCGTTTGCTTGGTCTTACGACGATATGCCGGGGGTTGACAGAGAGATAGCAGAGCACAGAATTCCGATTGATCCCAAGTTCAGCGCAGTAAAGTAGAAGCTCAGGCGTCTACTCTGAAATGGGCCGAGAAAGTCAAAGAGGAGGTAGCAAAGCAGATTAAGGCCAACTTCCTGGAAGTAGTGGACTACCCCGAATGGTTAGCCAATATAGTCCTGGTTGCCAAGAAAGATGGAAGAGTCAGAGTTTGTGTGGATTATCAGGATTTGAATAAGGCCTCCCCAAAGGATGACTTCCCACTTCCTCATATTGATATCTTGATTGACAGTGCAGCAAGGGCGGTTATGTACTCATTCATGGATGGTTTCTCGGGGTATAATCAGATCTTAATGAATTTCATTGATAAAGTCAAGATGGCCTTCATCACTGAGTGGGGGGTATATTGCTACAGAGTAATGCCTTTTGGGTTGAAGAATGCTGGGGTGACCTATCAGCGAGCGGTTACGACGTTGCTGCATGACATGATTCACAAAGAGGTCGAGGTGTATGTTGATGATATGCTGGTGAAGTCCATGACTCGGGAGGGGCACCCTGCTATCCTGGATAGGTTTATGACCAGGATTGAGAAGTATAACTTGCGGCTCAACCCAAAGAAATGTGTATTCGGAGTTGCATCGGGCAAGCTGTTGGGGCACATTGTCAGTCAGAAAGGCATTGAGATGGACCCGGACAAGATTAAAGCTATTCGAGATATGCCAGCACCGAAAACAGAGAAAGAAGTCGGATCTTTTCTAGGATCGCTTCAGTATGTCAGCAGATTCATTACCAGATTGACCACTGTCTGTGAGCCCATTTTCAAGCTTCTTCAAAAAGAACAACCCGTTGTGTGGAATGACCAGTGTCAGGTTGCATTTGATAGGATCAAAGAATACTTGATCAACCCACCAGTGCTGAAGCCTCCGACGTTGGGAAAGCCTTTGACCCTATACTTAGCCATTGAAGAGACATCTATAGGGGCGATGTTGGTTCAAGAACAAGATAATAAAAGGGAGCACACCATTTACTACCTCAGTAAGAAGTTGCTAGATTATGAAACTCGGTACACCGTGGTGGAAAAGACTTGCACTGCTATGGTTTGGCTGACGAAGAAGTTGAGGCACTATTTCCAATCCTACAAGATACAAGTTGTGGCGAAGGTTGACCCAATGAAATACCTCTGCTCTGCCCCATCCTTAACAGGGAAATTGTCCCGGTGGTTCCTTTTGCTATCGGAATTCGACATTGAATATGTGACGAAGAAGGTGATCAAAGGAAGAGCAGTGGCTGAATTCCTCGCCAATCAATCGCTTGAATCTGATTATGTGGAAAACCTAGAATTTCCTGATGAGCAGTTGGCCTTGGTGGAAGTGGATGTCAGAAAATGGATTATACACTTTGATGGAGCCGTAAACAAGAGAGGAGCAGGCCTTGGAGTGATTATTGAAACTCCTGAGGGGGAGATAATTCCTTTGTCAAAACGGCTAGAATTCCCGGTAACTAACAACGGTGCAGAATATGAAGCTTGTTTGTTTGGCATTGATGCTCTCACCACACTAGGGGCAAATGATGTGACTATTATTGGAGATTCGCTGTTGGTAATCCGCCAAGCCACCGGGGAATGGGAAATCAAAGAAGAATCACTTCGCCCATACTTGGAGACTTTGTGGGAAATGGTGAAAGTATTCGGGCATATTGAATTCAAGCATGTGGCTAGAGATGATAATCAGATGGCAGATTCGTTAGCTACCTTGTCATCCATGTGGGAAGGACCTCAGAAAGCACCGATGCAGCCTTTGATCTTGGAGACAGCTAGAACACCATTCCATCGTTCTAGTGAGGTCCTGACATTAGTTACAGACAATAAGCCCTGGTACCAAGATATAGTTGACTTTCTACAGAATGGCCAATATCCTGAAGAAGCAGATGCATCAGATAAGACCACTTTAAGAAAATTAGCGGCTCAGTTCAGGTGGTTTGATGGACAACTTTTCAGAAGGACTGCTGATGGATTGTTATTAAAGTGTCTGACGGAAGCAGAAGCCAAGAAGGTTATGCAAGAAATGCATTCAGGGATTTGTGGCTCGCACATGAACGGCTTAGCTCTGGCAAAGAAGATCATGAGACAAGGGTACTTCTGGCTTACTATGCAGACTGACTGTGCAGAAGAAGTGAAAAAGTGCCACGAATGCCAGATCTACGGGGACATCAGCCATCTTCCACCTATGGAGTTGCAAAACCTCATGACTCCTTGGCCGTTTGTAGTATGGGGTATAGACATAATTGGTGAAATTCGGCCTCCAGCATCGAACGGTCACAAATTCATTGTAGTGGTAGTCGATTATTTCTCCAAGTGGGTTGAGGCCGAGTCTTATGTCACGGTCACAGTTAAGAACATGGCTAAGTTCATGAAAAAGCACATTTTTGCAAGATATGGAATACCACATCACGTGGTGACTGATAACGGAGTGCAATTTCAAGGGGCCACAGCTAAATTATTTGAAGAGTACAATGTGGAGCATCGTAAGTCTTCCCCTTATAGGCCACAAGCCAATGGAGCAGTAGAGGCGGCAAACAAGTCTATTAAGAAGATCTTGTCCAAGACCAGTTCAACCTACCGGGATTGGGCAGATAGATTACCTTATGCTCTATGGGGGTACAGAACCAGTGTTAGGATGCCAACTGGAGAAACACCTTATTCCCTGGTTTATGGGATGGAAGTAGTCCTTCCTATTGAAGTGGAATTGAAGTCACTAAGGACGGTCTTAGAAGCCCAGTTGCCTGAAACGGAATGGGTAAAGGCGAGATTTGAGTAGCTGGCTATGGTCGATGAAAGACGTCTTAAGGCTCTAGATCATCTACAGATGTACCACCAAAGGATGGCTAGGGCCTATAATCAACGGGTTCGTCATCAGAAACAGCCTCTGAAAGCAGGAGATCTAGTGTTGAAGCAGATGAGACCGACTAACACAGATGCGAGGGGCAAATTCAAACCCAATTGGGAAGGGCCGTATGTGATTAAGAAAATACTCTCCAAAGGTGCAGTGAAGATTATAGATATGGATGGCAACGAGTTCACCAACCCGATTAATCAAGATCACGTCAAGCGCTACCATGTGTAAAAAAAAAAAGCCTGTTAAGTCGAAAACCCGCAAGGGCGATTTAAGCAAAAAATTAAGGCAACGAGGGTTAGTTTACCGACCAGAAAACCTGAATAGGATGGTTGATAACAGGAATGAGTTCGTTCGAGATATGTACTAATTTTAAAATTTTCAATTGATGCGATAATTAAATTTCATTAATGAAGTGCGTCTTGCTCAACATATTGCATGAGTGTTTGGAGTATGTTACATGACACATTTGTCAAAACATCCAGATAAACAAAGACATTTAGACGCCTAAGTGTGCAATTATGAATATCATCCATTCATAAAAAAAAAAAAAAAAAAAGAGGAAGCCTCTTAAGTCGAAAACCCGCGAGGGCGATTTAAGCAAAAATTAAGGCAAAAAAAAAAGTGAAAAAAGTCACATCAATAATAAAGGAGATGTATATAAATAATAATAATGGTAGTCAATACATGCATGATAATGAAAATCACTTTTTCTTTTATGTTCTCCTTTTCTTGACAGGAAGTGATCTCGCGGCCTCAGAAGGAGCCAGTCAGTGGAAAGTCGCATGCTCACGCGCCTCACGGGTCGGTAAGTCCTAGATCTCAGCCAGCCACTGCTTGTAACGATCATTTATCTCTATGGGAGCAAGCGAAGCATAGCTCAATGCCACACGACGGGTATCTCCAACCCAGCGAAGTCTGATGTGATCTGGCCATGAAGCAGTGTACTCCTCACAACTAGTGACGCAAAAGCGCTGGGGGATATCCTGCAGATGACCGTACTGCCGGCAAAGGCAACTCGGGGAATAGAATATCACCCTGGTCAGTCCCAACAACTGCACACCATGTGCCCACATGTCCACAATCACATGGGTAATCTTCCACCAAGGGCACACCCACCTAATCTGGTCATCAGTCAGGCCAGATAGCCAAACGCCCCACTCATCAGCAGACATATCAGTATAGGAGTCAATGGAGAAGCCTCTTCCCCTGAAATTGGCCGGGTGGTATTTCTTAAAATTCCCTCTCGGAATCTTAAGAATCGATAGCTTCTCCAACAACTAGATCTGCAGTTGATGGTAAGCAAGGGTTAGAATTCGACCTAGAAATACACCAGACAATAAGGAGTTTTACCTGGAGCAGTGTGAGGTGAGGGCCAATGTGGAGAACACCGTTTGTCTTAGATGCATGCAAACTGATCAGTGTCTCAGCAAGTGCGAAAGGAGCAGGAGATGCCCCACAGCCATCTGAGAGATAAGGGAGACAGCCCTGAAGGAGACAACCCCATCACTAGGACCACAGAAATACTGGCTCACCAGTAACAGGCTAACCATAGAGGCCCAGCTCATGTGGTCCCTAAGGGCATTGACACACCACTCCAGTACAGAGTCCGAGCTCAACCCGGGAGAAGGGGAACCAGTAGCAAGTAAAGCTTCCACCTCGGGATTGGGAAGCCCGAAAAGCTCACCAAGGAAGAAATGCTACCAAAAGTGAACTCAGGGACGACAATGTCCACTCCTTTGTGACAGGGGATGTTCAAGATGGCGCTGAATTCTTCATATAAGGGGCAGAGCTCTTGGCATGAGAAGCGGAAAACGTTATCCACTGGATCCCAGAAACGATGACAGGCGTTCAACAGTTCGATGTTCCAGGGGTGTTTGTAATAGGCCTTGAGATTCCACAACCCGAAAGGCTTCAATTTAAGCCAATCAGAGTCTTGTAATGATTCTAGAAAATTGTAAAAGCCTGGATGAAAAGAAGCAAAAAATTGAAAAAGAAAAGAAGAAGAGTGAATTTCCAAAGTTTAATAAAACAAAAGCAAATCCGATAATGTAAAGAGTGCAGTTCATAATGTGCCTAAAAATCCAATACAAAAGAAGAGAAACTATAAAGATGACAAATAAGAAAACTAGGGTGCTCTATCTAGCTCTTATCCTGCCCCTCATCCTCCTACTCCTCGGACTCACTCTGATGTGTGGCCCTGTAGGAATCAAAGTCCGCCTGCAATCGAGCCATCCCAGCCTGCAGCCTGGCTACCTCGGCTCTCGCCCGATCCACTTCTTGGTTTGCAGCCCAGACCCGAGCCTTAGAAGAAGCAGCTTCCCTGACCTGATCTTGAAGCATCTGGACTCAGGACTGCAATCAACAACATAAATTAACATTCATACATACATACATGCACATTCATGCATTACATAAATCATGAGATGATGCAGGAAACACGGGATGCTTACCGCCCAGGTGCCATTCTCATGGACCAAGAGGTCCCCCAGGCCCTTATACCGATAGGCTATCTCCTCCACGTCAGCTCGCCAAACCTAGAGAATATAAGAAAATTAAAAAAAAAATCGTAGACTTACATGGGTGGTGTCCTCTGGGAAGAACAAAGCTGGCTGCTCCCGGGGAATATTCCAGGTCCTATAAGCAAGGGTGCCATCCAACCCCATCAAATTGAAGCCGGTTCTAAGCTCGGACACCAGACGGCCCTCCACCACACCAACAGCGCCGACAGCTCAAGAAGCCGAAGCTGCAGCGCTACCCGCCTGGACGGGGTGGCTCCTATCCTGAAGAGGAATGTCCTTACCGGCTGTAGCCGCGTCGACACTCTCGCCAGCTGGGCCACTAGGCTGAGAAGACCCGGTTCCCCTACGTCTCTTAACCTGCGAAGAGGATAAAGAGTAAAAAAAAAGAAAAAGAAGAAAAAGAGAAAGTGAATACCTGGCGAGGAGGAGGAGGAGGAGCCGCTGGTGCGCCACCCGCAACCGGCAGTAGGCACTACTGGATGTAGGCCGGATAATCCCCGTCCACAGGGTCAACACTATATCCCTCTCCGAATACATCAGGATACACTACGAGGTCAGTTAGATAGGGCCAGAACAGCGTATGTGGAAGCAGTGGAGGCACAAGCCGGCTAGCTGGACCATCGACGTGGTCGGAGAGGCAGAGGCGCTCGCCCAAGTACCACTCTTGGGACATAGGGCACTCCATGATGAACCGATGAAAGTCAAAGCACGCGGAGGTCTGCACAAGTAGGGTGATGGCACCCAGACCCTGCCAGGGATGGTGCCGGATCTGTAGAAGTACAATAAAGGGAGTTCAGTACAGGTAAATAAAAGTTGATTAAATTTTCTCACTAATGAGTTTTGTCTACTTACCCTCCGCCAGGTGGTGTCAAGCAAACTCTGCCTCACCTCCTCTAGATCGCGGCCTATGCCCTGCCATCCCTGCGTCCAGCAAGGCAGGACAGTCGGCTGGACATCGCCCTGGACATCTCTCAACTCAAGCGGCTCCAACACACGGTGCTCAAATGCCCAGATCTGTAGTTACAAAAAAATATATTAGTATTAAAAAAAAAAGCGGGAAGAAAAGAGATAATATCAGAAGGCCAAACCAAAAGCCCAGAATCTCCTGCTGTGCTCCCCGGGTGCATAAATCCAATCCGTAATACAGCTGCCCTAATGTAGCTTGCGCCCAGTCCAGGGATGGGAAGGCAGCCAAGTCCGCCAATGTGGGAAGCAGAGTCAGATTGCAGGTACTCTGCCCAGTGGGGAATAGCGTGCACGATAGAAGTACGAGCACATAAGCCCGAGCGTACCGCTCGACATCCTCCCCAGACAAGTCCACGCGGGTGGCCCAATAAGCCTCCACCCATGAACACAGGATCTACGCCTTCTCAGGGGTGCAGCCAATCAACCTCCCGATGTAAGTATCTACCTGCTGATGTCGGGTCAAGCTACAATTAAAGATGATGGGGGTCCCGCCGAACCCGAATCCCGTGATCGCAATAAAATCTAAGGGAGTGACGGTGAACTCCCCGATGGGCAGATGAAAGGTGTGGGTAGTGCAAACCCACCTCTCGCATAAGGCCGTCAACACGGCATGCGTAGTATGTGGCGTACTCGTGGGCAGTGATAATATGAAAGATTTGAGCCCCAAGATCCTAACCCAGGCCCGCACAGGCTCAGGAAGCCGGTCCCACCAAACGCGTGGCAGGGAAAGATTCCCGCTGCCAGAAATCTGTGTACCTGCATTATGGGGAAGTACAACGCACATGCATTCAATTTTTGCATAACAATAACATAATTAAGATTAATCGGAAAAATTAAAATTCAAGGCCTGTTTTTCTTGCTACAGTAGTACGACTGTAGTACGCTTTGCACGAGCATAACTACAGTCGCACGACTGTAGTGCCCACAGTCATACGACTGTTCTTCTTTGGCATGAACAGTCGCACGACTGTTCATATTCCTGCAGGCAGATTTCAAAATTCATCCAATTTTCGCGATTTCTAACTCATTTTTCCTAATTTCTTGTTCCTATTAACTACAGGAAACTCCTAGCATGCAGTCTACTCAACTAATCAACCCACAAAGCGATAAATCATGCCAAATCGGATTCGTGCATTCAAGGAAAAAATATCCAAAAAACTCAAAATTGAGGTTTAAAAATCGGGTACCAACCTGAGTAACGGACAAATGAGAGTCCATCTCCAGCAGAATTGGGATCTCCGTCCCGAAATGAATCCCGAAGTGTCCCATATATAAAGGATGCCCATACCCTTGTGCAATGCTCACCAAAGGAATCTCATCTGGGTTATTCGTTTCTGGAATCAAGTTACCTTGGAGCTTTTTCAACTTCTTTCCCATCTTCTTCAACATTTTGGCAAGTTTGTTGAGGTTTGGAGTCGGTTTCAGAGAGAAGGAGAGGAAGAGTTTTCGGAAAAAATAGGTGTAGAAGAGTTAAGGGGCGGAAACCGCCCCTTAAATTCTTTCTGCCCGTGAAGTACAGTCATACGACTGTACTTCATCTACAGTCGTACGACTGTATTCAAAATTTGAATACAGTTCACGACTGTAGTGGAAAAAAAGGGGGGGAATTTTTAATTTTTTCTATTTATTCTTTAAACCCTATTTTCATTACCCGATGCTTAATTATTCCCCACGGGAAGGCATTTCAGTAATTTTGCAGGGCTAACCCAGTAGCGACTAATTTCTTTCAACGACGGTCCGCCCCGCCCAAGGGACACGAAACCCGAGAAAACCGTGAAAAATTCACTGTAAGTACAATCTCACCAAACTGCATTTTCAACGCGTCCTGTGTGCCAAGTCACACTCGATTACCACATTCTCACAAAAATCATAGTCCCCCACGACTTTAAAAAGGAACCCAAATCCAGTCTCAGTCCGTCAGGTGCGCCCAGCCGCACGCGATTGTCACACATACACATAAAAATCATAGTCCACCACGACTTTAACAGGGAACCCAAATCCTGTGTCAATCTGTTGAGTGCGCCAGTCGCACATGACTATCACATCTCGTATTTGCAAATCCAGTCTCGCACGACTATAAAAGGCAACCAGGACACGCATTCCCGTATTTATTCTTGATCGAAGGGGTAAAAATTTTTGTTTCAAAATTATCGATCAAGGAATAAATACGTTTATCAAACACGCATTACATGCATTTTTGGCTCGGTATGACAAACCATACACGACCTTTTGACTCCAAAAGTCATTTTATCTCGGCGCCATCCTTGCGCGAAAACCATCGTAAGGAACCGCCCGACTCCAAAAGTCGTCCATTTTCTCGGTGTCATCTTCATGCAAAAGGCATATAGACCACCTGACTACCAAAGTCACCTGCAGTTCACCTGCGAAAACCGCGTTTGCATATCATCGTGATTTCGTGTTCTTTGTCGTGTACCTAAATCCGCTTCGAAAATCGGACTTCAGCTACACGAGGGGCAGCCTGTGAACACGAAATTTTTACATTTAAAAAAAAAAAATTCCATCATTGACCGTTGACCCATGACTGTAAATACAGTCGTGCGATTTTGGTTACAGTCGTACGACTGTAACGTAAGTACAGTCGTATGACTGTTCTTTCGGGGGCAGGTTGCAGAACCCATACCCCCTTGACTAAAAAAGGGTGTGGAAATCTTGAGCATTTAATGCTCAAGATTTCCGGGTAAGAAAGTATAAAAGGCTGGAAATCAGAGTAGGAAGGGCTTTTTGGCAAAAAAAAAGAAATCTGGTTTTAGGATTTTAGAGAGAGAAAGAGGGAGAAAAAGGAAGAAGAGAGAAAAGTAAACATCTTGCTTTCTTCTCACATTTTCTCCTTAATTTCTTGTTTTTAATCACTAAAACGAACTAGAAATCCTAGGTTAACATCTATACTGGAAATCTAAATCATTTTGGGACAGAAACAAACACAAATCCGTGACTTTTCTGGGACTATTTGGACACTTTTGCAACCGTGACTTTCTAAGGAAAAAGAGCGAATTCACGTGGATTGGTGCGTAGCCAGGGGTCATTCCAACTGTGGATCGTCGCCAAGGAGGTAAACAACCTTAACTCAACTCTTTTTCCAGCTTTCTGGGTGATTTGCTTGTGTTTGGTGCGTTTTTATTCAAATTTTTGAGTTTTCATATCTGGAAAAATAAGAACAGTCGTACGATTGTTCTTTGCACAAGAACAGGGGCACGACTGTAATTATAGTCGTGCCAAACCTATTACAGTCGTACCACTATATTTATTTTCTCAGCTTTAAAGTGTTTTTTTAGGGTTTTTTTAGCGATTTCTGCCTCTGATAAGATTACAGTCGTACGACTGTAGTATACAGTCGTACAACCGTAACTACAGTCGCACGACTGTAGTCTCCGTTCAGGAGCAGAAATCCCTAAAAATCCCTAAAATAAAAAAAAAATTCATAAAATCCCCAAAAATTTCATAAAAATCAGAAAATTCCCAAAAAATCCCAAAAAATGAGAAAACCCCAAAAATCATCAAAATGAATTTTGTTGTGTGTATCACGACCCTAGATTCAATTTTCAATAAAATTGCATTTAGAACAATTCCACGACGGAGACCCAGTTCTCCCGAAAACCGACTCACTTTGCATGCTAAGTTAAAATAAACCGGAAAAATATTTTCAAAAAAAAAAATGATTTTCTCACAAAACCAAAAATACAGGGACGTTTCAAAATGGTTTTCCAGGTCTAACCGGGCCGGCCGACCGGGCCAACCCGGTTACCCCCAATTGCATGACCCCAAATCCTAGTTTCCCAATTATGTCTACTTGAGTCCTATTTATGACGTGCCGTATAAATTGGGCTAACCTCTGTTTTGCAGCCTTATTTTATTTTAATTTTATATTCTATTTGTATTTCAATAGAATTAAATCGTGTATTTAGGCGGGTGTAAATTTTTTTTAGATTCTCGTGTATTCTAGGCGGTTGGATCAGTGAGGCGAGAGTTTTATTTTTCTTTCAATTGGGTTGTAAGCTCTTAAATATTAATTCTTTTTACTTTTTATGTTGTATTATTATTCCGTATGTGCGCCGCATGTATTATTTAATAAAAATCAATTTTTAGCAATTTAAAGTGTCATAACTAGAACATTGGCAAATAATATTTAAATTAAACACGAAATAAGGGACTTGTCCGAACCTAGATCTCTGAAAAGTGTGGCAGTTCCTGCTTTGGTTCAGCTACACTGTAATTTCCCGGTTGAGCTTAGCCGGGTGATGACTCCTATACTTTTTATCGAGATTTAGGTCTCGATTCTTTTTCGAAATAATAATCCGCTTTTTTCCAAAAACGAATTTCCAAACCAAAAACCCCACGCGAGGGAGGGCCCCGCCCTAAATCGAGGCGCCCCTTCCGAAAGGGAGTCTCGAGTCCCGTCGAAAACGCGTCGTCTGCTCACAGTAGTATTTAGAAGATCACTAATACAGGAACAATAGTTTTCAATACTTACTTGAAGTTACAAAATGTACTTTATGTACCTTCTTTCAAGTTCAACTTGCTCTCTGTAGGACAGATTTTGAGAGAGACAAGTGTGATAATACAGTTTTATCCATAATACTACCTGTTGAAGGACCAGAGGACTAAATCTATTGTTGCAGTAGGATTTTTGGAGAATGGCTTACAGATTGTCTTCAAGATCTTTTCAACAAAAGATTTTACAGAAGTTTAGTCAAGAATATAATGTAGCTTTTACTGCATTTGATAGTAACAAAGTGGACAATAATATGCTATGGCATTATAGGTTAAGTCATATGTTATGGAAGAAAATTAATCATGTAATATCTGTAAAGTGTTCAGCTGATATTGTATTTCCATGTATAATTCTCCCTTGAGCCAAACAACACAAGATTGTTTTTCCACATAGTGAATCTACTTCAATTGATATTTTTCATTTATTACATGTTGATGTTTAGGGTCCCTATAATGTGCAAAGCACTATTGGTGCTAAGTATATTTTGACATTGGTTGATGATTTTTCAAAAGTAGTATGGACTGTGCTTATGAAGGCCAAAGGTGAAGTTTTGCAATCTTTACAATTTTTCTTTGCTTATGTAAAGAATCAATTCGGTACCATGATAAAAGTATTACACAGTGATAATGGTACAAAATTTACAAACACACAGTGTCAGAAGTTATTGGCTACATTAGGTGTCATTCATCAGAAATCATGTGCTTATACACCATAGCAGAATGGAGTTGTGGAAAGAAAACCCATGCATCTTCTTGAACTAGCTAGATCTTTGCTATTTCAATCTGGTGTGTCTATTACTTTCTGGAGTGAGGCAGTACAAGTTGTTACACATATCATCAATTTATTAACTGTGGAAGGTTTATCTTGGGAGACACCATTTCAAAGATTGTATAAAAGGGAGCCTGACTATAGTCACTTAAAGGTGTTTGGTTGTCTATGTTATGTGACAAATTTGGTTCCTCATAAGAACCAATTTGATCCACAGGATTTTCCTATTGTGTTTATGGGATACAAGCAAGGCCATAAGGGTTATTTAGTGTATATAATGGATGTTGGCAAGTTTATGGTGTCCAGGGATGTAATCTTTCATGAATTTCAGTTCTCATATAAGAATGTGCCACATTTACTATCATCAGATACTGGAGAAGCTCTGTTGCCTTTGTCTTGCACAGACAATGAACAATTTTTTGAAGAGGAGCCCTTTGTCGTGTCACAATAGTCTCAGCAATAGCAGTAGACCTTGTCTATCAGAGATATAACATTACCTGCTGTAGACATATTTAATGGTGATATTCACCAGCAGCATTCCTTGCCTTCTTCTACTCCTCCAACCACAACATAGGTTGTTGACACCAGTTATGAGCATGATTTGGTGTGTATTCCTATTATTGATGATACCTTGGTGAGTCCTCATGTTATTGATCATGTTCAATCGTGTTTCGATGATAACAACAATGTGAAAAGTTGATATATAAGATAAAAAGTAAAATCATATTTATCTTAATATTATTACAATTAGTTTGTAATCAATTATTAAGTAAATTATGATTAGAAGATGGAGCTACATCACAAGAAGGATTTATCAAGCTTGAACATCAGGAGATCAATATGTTCATTACATGTCAAATCTATCAAATCAACAATCATTGCCTTACAAGCTAAAAAAAGCTTAAATGAAGGAATGCTTAAAAGCTCCAACAGCTACTTTACAATCAGAAGGTGAAGGAAATGCTTCAAGACCTAATTAAAACTGCCACCTTACCCTTATAAGCTTGGAAGCAACAGATATATTTTCCTTCAGGAGCTATAATGGCTAGTGTACCTTCAGGACCTCAAAACAACGGCTAGTGTACCTTCAAGACCTAAAAAATAATAGCCACATTACCATCAAGAGATGCATGCAATGGCCATAAACCTTCAGAACCTGCAATGTAACACTCATATTTCCTTTGTGAGCTTAAGACAATAGCCATATCACCTCCTGATGGGTTTCTTCAAAGCCTATATAAAGAGAAGAATTGAAATTGTTGAAGTAAGGAAGACTAAGCATATATTTCACACATTGAGAGCAATTTATTAAGTCTTCCCTACAAAATCCTTCAAGCATTCAAAGAGAGAAAAGCTTCATTGTTGTTCATTCAAATATTCTACAATTTGGGTTTTGTATTTCACACAAGGGATTTGTGTGAGAAGGTTTACTTTGTTGATAGTGTGATCAATAAAGATTGTATAAGTTTGGTATTTGAGCTTTGAAAAATACCGGGATAAGTTGGTATTTGAGCTTTGAAAAATACCAGGATAAGTTTGGTATTTGAGTTTTGAAAAATACCAGGACAAAATTTGTATTTGAGCTTTAAAAAATACCAGGATAAGTTTGGTGCTTGAGCTTTAAAAAGTACTGGAAGAGTTTGTTACTTGAGCTCGGAAAAGTAACGGTAGAGGTTTGATACTGAGCCTGTAAAAGTATTGAGTTTGTTACGAGAACTTGTAAAAAGTAACATAGGCTTGCTTTCTACTCGTAAAAGAAACTTTAGTGGAAAATCTCAAGTGGTTGGCTTGGGGACTGGAAGTATACCGGTTGGGTCGAACCAGGATAAATTTCAATGTCTTCATTTCTCTATCCCTACTCTCTTTATATTTACTACTATTTAAATTCTTGCAATTTTAATTAATAACTTTTTTTATTTGAAGACATTTTTGTTTTTAGTCAAGCAAATTTATATTCACAAGTTTTACTTTTTTATTAATTCCGCATTTTTGCAAGACTTGTGATTAACAAAAGAAAATTGTTTTTATTTAAAAAGAATTTTCTAAATCGTTTACGAAATTTTTTATTCGGCATACAGTACTATTCACCCCCCCTCTAGTACTGTAGCTATCCGATTTGGGACCATCAATTGGTATCGAAGCTTGTCTCTAAATAGAAGGAGTAAAATCCTTAGAGTGATCTTAAAATGGCTAGTACTTCCGGTAGGCAAAATATTTTGATGTCTGAGGGATGTTCCATCAGCAAGCCTTCTTTATTCAATCGAGAAAATTATAGTTTTTTTAAAAAATAGAATGAGAATATTTTTACAATCTACGGATATATAGGTCTAGAGAATTATCAAGGAAGGATCTAGTATTCCTACAAAAATTATTGATGGAAAATCAGTCCCTAAAGAAGAAAATGAATATGAAAATGCTGACTAGAATAAAGAAGCTTTAAACTTTAAAGCTATTAATTTATTACAATGTGTTATAGATATTAATAAGTTCAATCGTGTTTTAGGTTGCACTACGGCTATGCAGATATGGGACAAACTTGAAACGACTCACGAAGGAACTAAACAAGTCAAAGATCGAAAGATTAATCTTTACATCACAAAGTACGAGTTGTTCAAGGTGGATGTAAAAGAGTCGGTTTCAGACATCAATACAAGGTTCACACTCATTGTGAACAAATTAAAGAATCTTGGTAAGAGCTTTATAGATGAAGAACAGATTAGAAAATTAATCAAAACAATGCCAACTTCACGGGATGCAAAGCTCTTAGCTATAGAAGAATCAAAAGATTTGACTACATACTCATATGATGAATTTATTGGTTCATTACTCACATATGAGATGAAAGTTAAGCGTGAATATGGGTTTTCCCGACCTCTGTGATGAGACCCTTAATTACCTTTTAACAGTCAGACTCAAAAAAGAGTAGAGGGTCGCCTGGAATGCCTGGAATGCCCCAAAAACCAAACCGTCCGTTATTCGAAAACCCCGAGAAAGGTCCCTCGAGTGAGTTTAGGGTTTAGAGGCGAGCGTAGAATTAGGGTTGTCTGCCCAGCCCTGTCCAAAACTGCACGGCTATAGTTTCAGAACTACAGCCGCACGGCTCTAGGTCAGAGCCGCCCCGCCCTAATTGCTAGAGTCGCGCGGCTCTAATGGGTGAGACAAGTTGCTCTGCAAAACAGAGCAACTTGCTAAAACGGGCGAGATTTTCAGTCTTTCAATTGAAATCCCAAATCAGCAGGAGGAGCATTTAATTCTCGTAATGATTAAAACTTAAAAAAGAAATATAAAAGAAAAAAATCAAAAGAAACAAAAAGGAGGGATTTCGGCCAAAAACAAGTTACAGAGAAAGTTTGCGAGACAGAAAATAGAAAAGAAAGAGAGGAAGAGAGAAAGTGAAATCTAACCCTAAAACTCATACCCTGATCGTCCTATAACACGTCTAGACCATTACTGATTCGTCCGGATACATTTTCGGATTCGTTTCGGATTGGTTTGGGATTTGTTTTCGGGATTTCGAAACGTTCGAGGATTCGAAGCACATTCTCAATTTTTAATCCATTTTTGAATATCCAATGCACTGGAACAATGTCAAGGTAAATTCTGAGAAGCCTTAAACTTGTGTTCATTACGTTTTCTGTGAATTTTTCCTCTGTTTTCTCAATTTTCGAAAAACCGGCTACCCGAACAAAGCCGTATAGCAGTGTTCTCCAAGAACACAGCTGCACGGCTATGTCCCCTTGGAACAGAGCCGCGTGGCTCTAACCTCAGAGCCGCACAGCTATGTTCCTCCAGTGGAAAAACCCAAAAATACCCGATCGACCGAAAATAGCCCGTTTTCCATTTTTATGTATTCTGTTGTGATGTTTTTCGGCCCAAACACATTCGTACATTATTAAACTTTGGTTTTCGAAATTCTATACGTACGGGTGTTAGGTTTTCGGTTTTTTCTGGATTTTATTTTCTGAATTTCGGGGTTGTTTGATCCAAACAGGATCCGTAGTCCAGCATCATCAGACCCCCGGACCCTATAAAATCCTCGGGAAACGCAAAAAAGGAGCAAAATAGTGATTTTCGAAAAACGAGAAAACCATTTTTTGGGTTTTGAAAATTATGGCCGCACGGCCCTAAATTACAATCGCACAGCTCTAATTACAGCCGTGCGGCTCTAATTATAGCCGTACGGCTGTAGTCTCCAGAAAGAGACAGAATCACGGAACGGCCCATACGGACGTCGTCGTACGATGCTGTTTCCGGATTTAAACCGTTTTTGGCGTGTTCACCATTTTTAGACCCTAGATGTTTGTAAAAATTAGGAAACCCACACGAACGGAACCCCGAGTTTCGGAATAACAGACCCACTGAAATATGGAAATTTGCATGAAATCAACCCAAATAATTTTCTAAAAATTGTTTTTCGGCATAAAATCTACAGGGCATTTCAAAACCGTTTTCCAGGTCTAACCAGGCCGGCTGGCCGAGTCGATTCGATTACCCCCTAAATGCATGCCCCTGTTCCTAAAAATCCCAATTCTGTCCTGCAGTGAGTCCTATTTGCGCTTGTGATATAAACTGTGCCAACCGTCTATTTCGTAACATTTATTTTCCTTTTTATTATTTTTGGTGTAATTAATAGATTAATTCGTGTATTTTAGGCGTTTGTAAATTTTTTAGATAATCGTGTATCCTAGGCGCTTGTAATGTGAGGATGAGAGTTTTTGTTTTTATTCAATTTGGTTGTATAAGCGGCCTCTATTATTCTTTTGTATAATTTGGGTGTATGATTTATTTTTCTGCAATTTATTTCTGTCATTTGCTTGAGCATCGGCTGATAAATAAACATAATTGGGTAGAGAAAGATAATAAATTGAATAAATACGGTAATATAAAATATAAATGAATACAAGCTCGAGGTTGAATAGGTAAGTCACCCAAACCCTAAATCTCTGGATTAGATACAGCAGTCTATGCTCGGTAGGGAGCTGTACCATAATTTCTCAGATGAGCTGATCTGGGTGGCGACTCTGTCATTGATCTTGAAATTTAGGTTTCAAGGTCTTTAAGTAATAAAATGGGAAAATGTTTTCTACAAAATGAATTTCCGAATAAATCAATGCTTTTCCTAATGCAATACGTAGTTTTCCATCAAATCTCAAGCTCCCACAAAACCCCCAGTTCGCTTCACCGCGTTCCACCTTTTACGTCGTCCGCTCACATTAAGTCTACTATTGACCATGAGCAAACTGACAAGAAGAGGTCCATCACACTGAAAGCTGCTAGTTCAACTCCTGAAGAATCCACTTCTGATTCAGAAAGTGAGGATGAAGAAGATGAAGATGAAGCGCTGTTAGTTTGAAAATTCAAAAAATTTCTAGAAAGCAAAAACAGAGAGAGAAAATCATTCAGGAAACAATTCAACAGCAACAAAGTTGACAAAGCCAAGAAAGATTCAAAACAAGAAATTACATGTTTTGAATGCAAAAAACCAGGCCATTTCAAAGCTAATTGTCCAAAGCTTAAAAACATATACAAGAATAAAGACAAGAAAGCAATGGTGGCAACATGGAGCGATAGTGATGAATCAAGTTCTGATGACGATGACGAGAAGCAAGAAAAAGTGCAAATATGCTTCATAGCAAATCATAATGCAGAAGGTTCATCACATTTACATGAAAATGAGGAAGATGAGGTAATCCTACAAACTTTATCTCATTAAGATGCATTATACTAAGCTAGATATGATTGCTAAGTGTATAGAATATGAAAACAAGCTTTTAGAAAAAGAGTCAGAAAAGCTTGAACTATAAAGCAAAGTGAGTTTTCTTGAAAACACCAATCTAGAATTAATTAGCAAATATCAAATCTTGAGAAGAAATGTGAAAAACTAGATTCCACTATTAGCAAATTCACTAATGGAGAGAATATGCTTATATGTTTTTAGACTCCCAAAGAAATTCAAATGATAGAACATGAATTGGTTATGCTTGTATTGATGAAATACCTTCTTAAATTCCCCTAAAGCCAATTAGATTCTATTCTTCTTCCGCTTCTACTATACAAACCACATCTCTTGAACCTACATGTCATAAGCAAAGTAAAAGTCAGAAACTGCTTACTAAACCAAATTCCAAACAGAAAACCATCCATGTTCAGTCTACTCACCAAAAAGCCGTAAAAATATATCCCTCCAAACCAAGAAGTGTACAATCTTCTAAACCAAACCGAAACTCTTATTCACAACAGAAGATTTCCACAAAAAATACGTTTAAACCTATACACTCTAAAAAGCCTTATTTTTATAGGTCAAAAGAAAGATATAGTTACAAGCCTAAACACTCACATCAAATTAACTATGTTCCTTATCTCCAACATCCCACCTCAAAACCATATTAAAAACATCAATACAAGAAAAGGAGGAATGTTACATGTTATTACTGTAACCATACAGGACATGTAATTGGTGAGTGCAAGTTTCGAAAGTAGTATTTCAAAGGAAAAGCTGTTTGGATTCCCAAAAAGAAAAATCTTGACTCTAACCCTAAAGGATCCAATACTATTTACCTAAGTTTACTTGATTTATTTTGTAGGTATCTCTAAAGAACACCTTCAGAAATTCAAAGTGGTATATTGACGGTGGTTGTTCTAGACATATGATCAGAGACGGAAGATACTTCACTTTCATAAAGCAAGTAAAAGGAGGATTTGTGAAATTTGGAGATAATCTAGAAGGATGAATCATTGGAAAGGGAAAAATTGGAAACAATCCATGCATTGATGAAGTATCCTTAGTAGATGGATTGAAATACAATCTTCTCAGTGTAAGTCAACTCTATGACAAAGATCACAAGGTAATCTTTGATTCAAAGAAATGTGAAATTATGGAAGCCAAAAGTGGTAAGATTCTACTTGAAGTTCCTAGAGTTGGAAATATTTATCCTTTAAATTCAAGTACTCTTACTAATAATCAATGTTTACTTTCACAAGAAAAGGATAGTAGGTTATGGCATCGTAGATTAGGTCATGCAAGCATGCATTTGATTTCAAAGCTTTCAAAGAAAGATCTTATCAAAGGTTTGCCAAAAATTAGTTTTGATAAAACTCATCTTTGTGATGCATGTCAAAGAGGTAAACAAACTAGAAGCTCTTTTAATCTTAAAGGAGTTGTTTCTATCTCTAGACCATTAGAGTTATTGCATTTAGACTTGCTTGGTCCAATTCAACCAAAAATTTTAGGAGGCATGAGATATGCATTTTTCATTGTAGATGATTACTCACATTTTACATGGACATTATTTTTTAGGAAAAAAGATGAAGCTTTTGAACAATTTTCTACCTTGTGTAAAAAGCTTCATAATTTGAAAAAAACTTCTATTGTTGCTATTAGAAGTGATCATGGAAAAGAATTTGAAAATCATCTTTTTGAAATGTTTTGCAATGAGTATGGTATCTCACATAATTTCTCTACTCCTAGAACTCCTCAACAAAATGGTGTTGTTGAAAGCAAAAATAGGACTCTTGAAGAAATGAATAGAACCATGCTTAACAAAAAATATTTACCAAAATATTTTTAGGCAGAAGCAATGAATACAACATGTTATATACTGAATCGAGCTTTGATAAGACCCATTCTCAAGAAAACACCATATGAGTTATGGAATGGTTACAAGGTTAGAAGCAATCAGAATTCTATGTGCATTTGCTTGCTATAAAGACTTCAAACTCTATCAAATGGATGTGAAGAGTGCATTTCTAAATGGCCATATCAATGAAGAAGTCTATGTAAAGCAACCTCCAGGATTGTCACCATCTTGACTATGTCTACGAGCTTACTAAAGCTTTGTATGGACTAAAACAATCACCGAGAGCATGATATGAAAGGTAAGTAAATTCTTACTTGCTAAAGGTTTTACTCGTGGAAAAGTTTACACAACATTGTTTATAAACCATGAAAAGAACCATATATTACTTGTTCAAATATATGTCGATGATATTATATTTGGTTCTACTAACAATTAGTTGTGCAAGGAATTCTCATAAGAGATGAGTACAGAATTCGAAATATCTATGATAGGTGAGTTAAATTTCTTTCTTGGACTACAAATTAAGCAAGGAAAGAAAGGAACATCCATCTGTCAATCTAAGTACACAAAGGAACTCATTAAGAAGTATGGAATGGAGAATTCTAAACTAGCAAAAACACTAATGAGTACATCAGTCTCTCTAGATGAAGACAAGAAAGGTAAAAGTGTAGATACCAAGAAATATCGAGGTATGATTGGTTCTCTACTCTATTTAACATCTAGTAGACCTGATATATAATTCAATGTGTGTCTATGTGCAAGATTTCAAGCCAATCCTAAAAAGTCTCATTTAAAAGCTATTAACAGAATTCTTAAGTATCTAAATGGTACTCAAGAAATTGGGATTTGGTACCCAAAATGTCAAAATTTTGATCTTATAGGTTACAGTGATGCTGATCATGCTGGATGCAAATTAGACAGAAAAAGTACTTCAGGTACTTGTCAATTTCTAGGAGAAGCACTAGTTTCATGGTCAAGTAAAAAGCAATCAACTGTAGCAATGTCAACAACAGAAGCTGAATATATATCTGTAAGCAGCTGTGTGGCACATATATTATAGATGAAGCAACATCTTGAAGATTATGGCATAAAATATGATCATATACCTATAAGGTGTGATAATACTAATGCTATAAATTTAACTAAGAATCTTATTCAGCATTCAAGAACAAAGCACATAGACATGAAACATCGTTTCATCAGAGATCATGCACAGAAAGGTGACATCAATTTGGAATTTGTCTCAACAGAAGATCAAATAGCAGATTTTTTCATAAAACCTTTATGTGAAAATAAATTCAGTGAATTAAGAATGAAAATTGGAATTACCAATCCAATTTATAATTAAAGTATTGATTCACTTGAATCAATATTTTGAGTAATTATTTTATTGGATTAAATATTAAGATTAAATTCTTTTTCATAAATCTGGATTACGTAAAATCGATTAAGATTTTGCTATTGGATTGGATTATGATTCAAGATTTAAATCATATATATTTATGAAAATGATTCTTTGTAAAAGTTTGTGTCTCATATACCTTCCTATAATTTATGCAAATATGCCTAAAAATAAAAAGTTAAATATAAAGCATAAATTAAAAGAAGTAATAAAGCTCAAACTTTCTCGGGCCAGAATGCTTTCATAAGCCCATAAGCCTATAATTCATGTGTATATCCAAATGAATATTAAAAGAGGCCAAATAATCAGCAATAAGCCTAAGCCCTATATATATATATATATATATATATATATATATATATATATATATATATATATATATATATATATGCAAATAAGGAGAAGAAAACTCACGTGCTCTCTTTAGTATGAACATGTGATGATCAAAACAGTGCTACATCAAGAGGAAACGACATCACCTAGACAACTGATGAAGGCGCCAGTTTCAATCTCCTTCTTTTTTGCTCTCTCTCTGAAACTGTAAGGCACTGAAAGGATAGTTTTACAAAACATCACCTACATCACTGCTATCCACACTTTGTTTCTTTCTTCTCTTGATCTCTCTACCAAATCCTCTTCAAAAAGATTAAAATCTCAAAGCAGAAATAAAAATGAAGAAGAGTTGTGTTAATACAACAAAGAAGCAGAGAGTATACTGATCCAAAGCTGCTAAGGAAAAGATGAAATGAACGAGAGCAGACTCATCCACTAGTGAAAGCAAATCTCACACTAAAAGAAGAAGCACGATCATCACCCTGAATGATTCACATTTAGTGCATACTGCACCCTCATCACCAAGTGCATCAGTCTCCTCACTGACAAAAAGCACAACAACTAGTGAAGGTAAGCTTGTCTACTATGATGGGTTTACAAGGGAGAAGGTTAGATGTAGGAAAATTGACTGGGTCTATCTGGGTAATAAAGAAAAACCATTTCTCAAATTATTCTTGAAACAGGGTTGGGAGAAATTTATGTGCATTGATGAACCTATTTTTAAACCATTAGTTGATGAGTTTTATGGCACTTAACCTGCATAGGACATATGAACTATGAGGTTACATTAAGAGGGAAGAAATTTCCAGTAAATAAGGAAGTTTTTAGCAAAGTCTTTGATCTGCCCATCGATAGAGTGAGAATAAAGCGATCACCTGCTTCCTTTTGCCTAATTGATTATAATGCCACTGCTTATGCTCATCAGTTGCTTAAAATACCTATTGATCACATCATTCCTTGGTCTGAGCTAAACTCTGGTTATCTGGATGATAAGTTTAAGATCTTGTAATTGTTGAACTCTGCTTACTTTCAACCACAGAAGGGAAGCTTGGCCACTATGAATAGCTTTGATTTATGTTTTACCTGGCATTTGGTTAACCATATAAGAATTAATCTGCCTTTTGCCCTAATAAACCATTTGAGTCATGTCAGAACAAATTCTACCCTTCCTTTCAATATGATCCTAACCAAATACTTTGACTTCTTTGAAGATCTAAAGCTAAAATTGAACCCACGTCCATCACTCATAAATCTATCATAAATAAAGCCAATGTTACCAGAATGCTAAAGGCATATGCTCACAAAACCCAGCTGCCAACCAAGCCTCTCCTTACAGGATCTGAGAATGCATTAATATGTGGAAGTGACCAGGAAGTTCACTCTGGTCAAGTGAATAAAGAAAACAATGAAGTACAATGTGCCCCTACAATAAATGAAGAAAGAGGAAGAAAATCCTCTAAGTTAAGAAGAGAAGGCAAAAAGAACATGACTTCAAAGCCTTAGGTGGCAAGAAAAAGGAATATGCTTTCTGAGGAAGACTTGGAAGATGCACCCAATGTTGATCTGACAGCTAAGATTGACAAAGAATATGATACAGCTAGAGTTCAATCTAACAACACCACTTCACCAGAGAAAAACTAGCCTCATAACTCTCTCACTGCACTGTACAATAATGAAGACCCGAATTCAAGTCACAAAAAGATTGTAACTTCAGCTCTTGTTCCTATCTCGACTTCAGAGCCAAGTATATCCTACAATGATCTTCCTTCCCAGGCTGTGAATCCTCCATATCTTACTTCCACACTCTTCAACTCTATGACATGATACAGCTAGAGTTCAATCTAACAACACCACTTCACCAGAGAAAACTTAGCCTCATAACTCTCTCACTGCACTGTACAATGATGAAGACCCAAATTCAAGTCACAAAAAGATTGTAACTTCAGCTCTTGTTCCTATCTTGACTTCAGAGCCAAGTATATCCTACAATGATCTTCCTTCCCAGGCTGTGAATCCTCCATATCTTACTTCCACACTCTTCATCTCCATGACATGTACAAAGCCCTGATTCAGACACCTCTTGTATATCAACCTTCATTCACAATGACAAATACATTTACTGACTCAGAAAGATTCTCACCATTAGTCCACCCTCACCAACATCAAAAATGCCCACACCTGAATTGTTTCAATTCTCTGCTCTAACTATGTCATAATCCACCTAACCATACATTTTCTCTCCTCCACCACCACCACTTGATTATCAGAAGATCACAAGTTTCACTATGGAAACATGTTTCAAAGTCATCAGTGAGGTCCTAAATGCTCTAAAGCTCTTATTGGATCAAAGGCATATACAAAAGTATCAAATGCATTCAAAAAGCTTTAGCTGCATTTCTTGAGCATCCAAGATAAGGTGCATAATCTCTCTGCTAGCATGGAAATGGAACTAGCCAAAATAACAGAGCATCTTACCCATCTTGCTGAAAAAATAGAGAACATGAAGACCTTAATCTCTGGCATCCTAAAACCAGGTTTGCAATAATAATTATTGTTCCTTTTTGTAAAGATGATTTCCAAGAAGTCCCTTTATGTTCACACTCTTCTCTTTAGCTTTTGGAACACTAGTCTTTTATAGTCTCGTTCAACTCTATATCTAGTACACTACATCTTTTTTTCAAGTATTTTTCATATGTATGGATGTTTTTGGATCTTATTAATAGAACTATGTGTCTTGATATAACAGCTTATATGCCCTCACATGATGGAATCTTCTACCTATGATCTTGTTATATGCTTTACAATAGTATGGTTTATTTCTTGATTTTATAGTTTTGCTCTGAATTCTCTGAATATTATGTGTTTCTTATGCTTTGTGATCAGCTGCTCTTCAGTATGGCTCTAAAGATTTAATAGTATCATAGTGTCCTAAACTCTATTTACATATGTGCAATCATATGTATTTGCTCTTTTTGACATATATGAAATCTGATTGGTATGTCATCTTTGTTAACTTGTCTAAAGGGCATTGACCCAATGTGTGATTTCTATAAGTATGCCTCAACATCTTCTTATAATCATATGGTTATATACACTGCCATGAGATTATTTGTGTTCTTTATGTTTTTTGATGATTCCAAAAGAGGAGAAAAATATGCAGTTAGTTTTGATTGGTCTGCAGAGATCCTTGAATGATATATATAATGTGTAATGTAGATACCCTTGTTCTATTGCTTCAGCTATCTGATATGAGGTATGTAATGTGATATGAGATAAATGACTGAATATATACATGCTCTATGACTTATAATGATCTCTGGCTTATCTCCTTGATTCTAACTCTGGATAATACAGTCTCTAATAAGCATATGTACTTGTTATGCATATCCAACATATATCCAACATATATCTTTGATCTATTGACTATAACACTTCTATAATCTGTGCCTTGTTATATGATCATTGGTTATGGCTATAATTCATGCTCCTCTATAAATCATTATAGTTTGCAAACATATATGCATTTAGGGATGTAAACGGGGCGGGACGTGGCGGGGATTGGCAATCCCATCCCCGTTCCCTCGGCTAGGCGGGGATCCCCGTCCCCGTCCCCATTTAGTAAAAGGGGACGATCTTCATCCCTATCCCCACCTCCGTCGGGAAACGGGTTCCCCGCGGAGATCCCCGTCCTCGTTAAGTTTTTTTATTTTTTTTGAAATTTTAAATAAAATTCAATTTGGTACAAAAATAAGTTAAAAAGCATATTACAGTTTAGAAACCATTAAATAAATCACTTAATTTTTCTTATAAGAAAGTGATATTTAATTAAAATATTACAACTACTAATATTATTATTTTAAAATAGAGTACAGGAGTCCAATATACATAAATTAAATTAGAGGTTTCTAAATTGATAAATTCTATTAAGTGCAAAGACTAAATTTTAAGTTTTGCACCTAGGCAAAACATTAAATAATAATAATATTATTTATATAAATAAATAATAAAATAAATAAATAAATGGGGATTTAACGGAAATACCCGCCGGGGACTAAATGGGGATGGGGAAGGGTCCGCGGGGCGGGGGAGTTGAATCCCATCCCCATCCCCGTTTAGTAAACGGGGACAAAATTGTCCCCGTCCCTGCCCCGCGGGGATTCTAAACGGGGAATCCCTGTCCCCGTTCGGACGGGTCCCCGACGGGGACGGGCCCCCGTGTCCCCGTTAACAACCCTATATGCATTATGCCGGCTGTAATATATTAAAATGTGATTTACTGCTATGCTGATACTGACAGATCTGTGTCTTATAACATACTCTGCAACTATTATGTCGATATAATTGCTATTAGTTCTAGTATACGTGTGTGAAATACTAGATGCCTACAAATATATGAACTGTATGATCAGCAAAGTTAAATAATACTGGAATCACTCCTATGTTATATCTTTGAGTTGCTGACATCTTATGCAGGAATAGCTATAGAGCTTGAAAATGCTTTGAGCCACTTATTAGTCTTATTGATCTTATGAGCTTATATATGAACTATTTCTTTGTAAGAAACTCATGTTTACAATTTTTGGGCCACTGATTTAAACTCACACTAAGTAAATCGGGCCGCAAAAAAAAAAAAAAGATTGTGTTATATGGGCCTTTACAGAAAAACCACACCAATAGTTTTATATAACCGGTTCATATTAAGTTGAATTTTTATTACTTGGGTCAAATAAAATGCTTTTAAGGTCTAAGCCCTTAAAATATCTTTTGCATAAAGGCCGAATATTTGATAAGCCCAATATATTGTTCATTGGTTGAAACTAAATATTAAATTAATTAACTTGGTTTTCTAAGAACTTTCTCATGCAGATAACAAGATATTTTATTTTTATGAGAAATTAGAAATCAAGAAAATATTTTCATGATTCCTAAAATCCCTAAGCATAACACGAGCATATTTTGAGGTGGAGCAAATTTGAAAAGAATCATATTTTCAGGGGGAGCCATATCGATCCATTCTTTTATAAACACATGAAAATGCTCTTCACTTTGTCAACTTATGCATTCAAGGAGTATTACATATAAAAGGTTGTCATCATAAAAAAGGGGGAGAATGTTGAATCGTGTTTTGATGATTACAACAATGTGAAAAGTTGACATATAAGATAAAAAGTAAAATAATATTTATCTTAATATTATTACAATTAGTTTGTAATCAATTATTAAGTAAATTATGATTAGAAGATGAAGTTACATCACAAGAAGGATTTGTCAAGCTTAAACATCAGGAGATCAATAAGTTCATTACATGTCAAATCTATCAAATGTACAATCATTGCCTTACAAGCTAAAGAAAGCTTTCAAATGAAGGAAATGCTTAAGAGCTCCAACGGCTACTTTACAATCAGAAGGTGAAGGAAATGCTTCAAGACCTAATTACAATTGCCACCTTACCCTTATAAGATTGGAAGCAATGGATATATTTTCCTTCAGGAGCTACAACGGCTAGTGTACCTTCAGGACCTCAAAAGCAACGGCCGTATTACCTTTAAGAGTTGCATGCAACGGCCATAAACCTTCAGGACCTGCAATGTAATGGTCATATATGAGCTTAAGACAATGGCCATATCACCTCATGATGGGTTTCTTCAAAGCCTATATAAAGAGAAGAATTGAAATTGTTGAAGTAAGGAAGACTAAGCATATATTTCACACATTGAGAGCAATTTATTAAGTCTTCCCACAAAATCCTTCAAGCATTCAAAGAGAGAGCTTCATTGTTGTTCATTCAAATATTTTACAATTTTGATTTTATGTTTCACACAAGGGATTTGTGTTAAGGGGTTTACTTTGTTGATAGTGTGATCAACAAAGATTATATAAGTTTGGTATTTGAGCTTTGAAAAATACTGGGATAAGTTTGGTATTTGAGCTTTGAAAAATACTGAGATAAGTTTGGTATTTGGGCTTTGAAAAATACCGAGATAAGTTTGGTATTTGAGCTTTGAAAAATACCAGGAAAAGTTTAGTATTTAAGCTTTGAAAAATACCAGGATAAGTTTGGTTCTTGAGCTTTAAAAAGCACTAGAAGAGTTTGTTACTTGAACTCGGAAAAGTAACGGTAGAGGTTTGATACTGAGCCTGCAAAAGTATTGAGTTTGTTACTAGAACTCGTAAAAATTAACATAGGCTTGTTTCCAGCCCATAAAGGAAACGTTAGTGGAAAATCTCAAGCGGTTCGCTTAGGAATTGGACGTAGACTAGTTGGGTCGAACCAGTTTAAATTTCGGTGTCTTCATTTCTCTATCCCTACTCTTTTATATTTACTGCTACTTAAATTCTTGCAATGTAAATTAATAATTTTGCTATTTGAAGACATTTTTATTTTTAGTCAAGCAAATTTATATTCACAATTTTTACTTTTTTATTAATTTCGCATTTTTGTAAAACTTGTGTGTGAACACGAAATTTTAATTTAAAAAAAAAAAAAAAGGGGGGCCGTTGACCGTTGACCCATGACTGTATAATACAGTCGTACGACTGTAGTGTAAGTACAGTCGTACGACTGTAATTTCGGGGGGCAGGTTCCAGCCCATACTTCTTTGACTTAAAAAAGAAGGGAAATCTTGAGCATTTAATGCTCAAGATTTCCGGGCTAGTAGGGTATAAAAGAAAAGGAAAAGCAGACTTTAGGGGACTTTTTGGCTTTTTAGAGCAAGAAATCAGAATTTTAGAGAGAGAAAGAGGGAGAAAAAGAAAGAAGAGAGAGAAGTGAAAGAGCTTACTTTCTTCTCACATTTTCTCCTTGATTTCTTGTTTTTAATCACTAAAACGAATTAGAAATCCTAGGTTAACAAGCACACTAACAAATTGAATCATTTTGGACCAAAAACAAACACAAATCCGTGACTTTTCTGGAGTTATTTGGACATTCTTGAAACCTTGACTTTTTGGGGAAAAAAGTGCAAATTCACGTGGATTGGTGTGTAGCCAGGGGTCATTCCAGCTGTGGATCGCCACCAAGGAGGTAAACAACCTTTAACTTATCTCATTTTCCAGCTTTCTGGGTGATTTGATTGTGTTTGGTGCATTTTTCTTCAAGTTTTTGCATTTTCATTTCTGGAAAAGTAAGAACAGTCGTACGACTGTTCTTGAAATAAGAACAGGGGCACGACTGTAAATACAGTCGTGCCAAACACACTACAGTCGTACGACTGTCTTTGTTTCTTCAGTTTTAGGGTTTTGTTTTAGGGTTTTTTTTTTTAGCGATTTCTGCCCAAACCAGGGCTACAGTCGCACGACTGTAGTAGACAGTCGTACTGTATCTCGCGGCCAGGGACAGATATCCCTAAAAAATCCCTAAAATCCAAATAAAATTCCAAAAATTCGAAAAATTTCATAAAAATCAAAAAAAAAAATTCAGAAAATCAGAAAAATTTGGAAAACCCTAAAAAATCATCAAAATGAATTTTGTTGTGCGCATCACGACCTTAGATTTATTTTTCAGTAAAATTGCATTTAGAACAATTCAACGACGGAGACCCGGTTCTCCCGAAAACCGACCCACTTCGCATGCTTAATTATAATAAACCGGAAAAATTGTTTTCAAAAATGATTTTTCTTACAAAACCAAAAATACAGGGACGTTTCAAAAATGGTTTTCCAGGTCTAACCGGGCTGGCCGACCGGGCCAACCCGGTTACCCCCAATTGCATGACCCCGAATTCTAATTTCCCATTTCTGTCTACTTGAGTCCTACTTGTGGCGTGCCATATAAATTGTGCTAACCTTTGTTTTGCAGCTTTTATTTTATTTTAATTTTCTTTTTATTTGTATTTAATAGAATTAAATCGTGTATTTAGGCGGTTGTAAATTTTCTTTAGATTCTCGTGTATCCTAGGCGATTGTATCCGTGAGACGAGAGTTTTATTTTCCTTTCAATTTGGTTGTAAACCCTTAAATATTTATTCTTTTTACTTTATATTTTGTATTATTATCCTGTATGCGCGCTGTGTGTATTCTTTTAATAAAAATAATCCTTTAGCTACTTAAAGTGTCGTAACTAGAACATTGACAATAATATTTAAATTAGACACGAAATAAAGGACTTGTCCGGACCCGAATCTCTGAAAAGTGTGGCAGTTCCCACTTTGGTTCAGCTACACTGTAAATTCCCGGTTGAGCTGAGCCGGGTGGCGACTCCTATACTTTTTATCGAGATTTAGGTCTTGATTCTTTTTCGAAATAATCCGTTTTTCCAAAAATGAATTTCCAAATCAAAAACCCCACGCGAGGGAGTGGTCCCGCCCGAAATCGAGGCGCCCCTTCCGAAAGGGAGTCCCGCGTCCCGTCGAAAACGCGTCGTCCGCTCACAGTGGCGACTCCGCTGGGGATTTCTTAAATGTTTTTCAAAAACTTAAAAGAATTTGACAAGCCTTGAAAAGTGTCTAATTTAAATTAAGTGGATGATTCTTATATGGCACTTTATGCATTTTTGTAGTTAGGCATTTATTGCATTAAGTTAGGTATCCACTATTAGCCCGGTGAATCGTTGAAGTGTCGCCTAAGTTCCTCTTGGTCTTAGGGGCACGAATACGAAACACCACCCATAGCCTCGTACGAACCCCTTCGTTCGAACCCTTGAGTGGGGAGAAGTGAGGAGTATATTTTTGCTATGGGAGCCTTGATGTTATCCCGACTTTGGACCGAACTCACTTAGGTAACCTTAGTTGGATTCCCTTAGGATACCAAAACAAATTGTGTGAATAAAATAAAATAAAATCCGCCTTCATCACCCCCGGTTGGTGATCGAAGAGAACCCCTCCTAGGACTCGATTAGAATTTTATCGACCTGACCACGTTCGGAGGAATAAGGTTGGAAGAATACGATCCGTGTGCTAATTGCTACGTGTCTTTTTGTCCTTCCATAACATATCATCATTCACATTTTTTTCACGAACATAACATACCGCATATAGAACATTTGTGTGATTCTAACTCACATCTTTTGTACAGCCATCTCCATTATTTCGCTTGTAAATACATTAATCACTCGCGTGACATTTACGCTAACCACATTTTTTGTAGCCATGCATTTTTTCTTCGTGTGAAAAATTAATTAACTCACGAACATCATTTGAATGTCATGAGCATTAACCATTTTATTTTGCAGCCATGGGAGACGCGTGTCATGCATAAAGCATTATACGAATCTTGAATAATTCCATAAGGGTCACACACATCTCGTTGCCAACCAAGTAGGAAAGCATTTTAGGCGCTCCACGAGTGCCGACAAAAGAAAAAAAAAAGAAAAAATTCTCATCGCATTTCATTAAATCATTTTAGGCGCTCCACGAGTGCCGACAAAAATTCATCGCATTTCATTAAAGCATTTTAGGCGCTCCACGAGTGCCGACAAAAATTCATCGCACTTCATTAAAGCATTTTAGGCGCTCCACGAGTGCCGACAAAAATTCATTGCATTTCATTAAATCATTTTTAGGCGCTCCACGAGTGCCGGCAAAAATTCTTTGCATTTTATTGAATCATTTTCGGTACTGCACGAGGACCGGAAAATTTCATTTCACACATCAAAACATTTAGGCGCTCCCCGAGCGCCGGAACTCTGCCCGTTCACCAAGAACGCATTCACATTGTGGCGCGAAAACCGAGATACTCCCTGAGTATTGAAATTCCACCCGCAAGCCAAGCACGAGTTCATTTCATATCATCAAAAGTCCAAGGTGTCCCACGGACACCGAAACCTCGACCAAGTGCCATGCGCGTGTCGATATCACATCACAAAAATCCGAGGCACTTCACGAGTGCCGAAAACTCCGTCCGTCCACTAAGGACAATCATATCATTTCACAAAAAAAAAAAAAAAAACCGAGGTACTCCCCGAGCACCAAAGGTCTCATCCATGCATCTAATGCTTGGATTGCAATATATGCATAAATAAATAGGAGTTCATGCATACTTCACCACCCGAAGGGTTAATTATTCAAGGTTCGTATTACAAATTCATTTCATACAACATCCATACATCGTCCATCCAACACACCATGCATACATGCATATCCCCTAGAGTTCATAACTCTTTGGGTGATCACATTTCACTAACTTTTGTTTGAAATGTTTTGTAGTTTGGCTCCGATCGGGACGACGACTCGTGAGGATAGAGCACAGTGATTCATCATCTAGTGAGTCTGAGGAATCTGTTCAGTTTGGGGAGGCTGAAGTATCGTCTGAATTGAGTGCCGGGTTTTCGTTGGAACTTGAACAATTGCAACAAAGGTTTCAAGATATGGCAATCCCACCCGAAGCTGCTGCTGCCATGATGGCTACCTCTGCTCTTCGTGATTTCATGAGTTCTGATGAGTTCAAGAATCTTATCAAGAGCCAAGTGCAGAGTGCTTTGGCCGAATCATCTAATCAGAGGCCGGAAAGGGGTGCTCGGGAAGAAAGTAGTGGAGGGAGACTGAATGATGGGCAGTCAGACGCTAAAGAAGGCCGGAGGGATAATGCTAAGCGGCCTGTGGAGTCCGCCTTGGAAAGAAAGATGAAGGAGATGGAAGAAACTATAGCGGAGCTGCGTGCCAGTTCTAATATCCAATCTGCCAAACGTATCGACCCATCCACACTGATAGCCGGAGGGGTTGAAATGCTTCTAGTAGGCTTCCAAATGCCTAGGATTGCACCATATGTGGGGAAAAGTCCTCCTACGGCCCATTTGAATCAATACGTGCGGATTATGACCATGGCCGGGCTCACCATGAATCAATTGGTGGGACTGTTCCCCACTACTTTGGAAAGGGGTGCTATCACGTGGTACAATAAGCAGCCCGAGGGGGTACAAGGTGACTAGGATGCACTGTCTGATGCCTTCATTAAGTACTTCAGTTTCAACACGCAACTGGAGGTCAAGCTGCAAGACTTAGAGGCGGTGAGGCAGAAACCGAATGAGACCTTCTCTGAATATTACCAAAGGTGGATGGATAAGATGATTATCCTTCATCAGAAGCCATTGGAAGATGAATTGATCGTGAAGCTAATTGATGGGAGCTTGGAGGTTTATAGGAATGTGATGAAGTACCATAAATTCCAGTCCCTGATAGAGGTACATGAGTTGGCCCGCAAGGTTGAGAAGTACGAGATCGACCCAGCCCAGAACAGTTATGGAGGAGGGTATCGGAGCCGCACATACTCCTCGGGGTATAAAAGCAATAACAACCCTACGGCTTCTTCGTCAACGAGTGCTAAACCAAGCCAGCCGCCTGCACCTGTTAAACAAATAGAGGTGGCAACAGTTGCGCAAGGGTCCAGTCAACAGACAGCCGGGAAAGGGATCTCTCCTTGGGAAGATTCTTTGGGGAGGATCTTTCTGAAATGTAGGAATCTGGGCTTCCTTCAAAGTCTGAAACCGTACACGCCTCCGGCTGAGGCGGACAAGAACAACTTTTGCTCCTATCATGTGACTAAGGGGCATCGAACCAACGAGTGTCATGCTTTGAAAAAGGCGATTCAACAGCTGATTGATGAAAAGAAGATAGAAGCGCCCCGTTCAAAGCCCAATGTTCAGAGTAATCCGCTACCTCAGTTTGAAAGAAGAGTAAACATGGTGCAATCGGGGTTATCTTCTAACTTTGTCTTAGCCCAGATTGCAAGGGCGAATCCCGCAATTCAGGTGGTGGTAGGTGAAGATGTTGAGCCCTCAGTGGAGGAGAGCAAACCTGTGAATCTGGATGATATAGAATTGGATGATGATGCGGATGAATTTGAGTTGATGAGTAGGCCCGAACCTCTGAACCGGACAACACCTGTCTATCCTGTCTGCACTAAGGATGGGATGTATATAAGGAAGGAAGATGCTCCAGTGAATAATGTCACGGGAAGTGGAAGGGTATATCAACCCGAACCACAACGGTTGGGAGAGCCGAGTAAAAGGGCAGAAGCACCAGTTCAAGATTATTTGCCCATCAAGGTGAATCAAAAAGAAGATCTGGTAGTGGAGCAACTCAAAAAGATGCCCGCACGTGCATCTGTGTGGCATTTGCTTATGGAATCCCAAAGACATCGAGCTGCAGTGGTAAAAAAGCTTATGGAAATGGATGCAAACCCATTAATGTCTCCCGAGGAAGTCTGCATGGTGATTGGGAGTACAAAGAGTCAACAATCTGATAATCCCGGGGGGATCACTTTTACCGAGGATGACTTACCTCCGGAAGGCACTAACCACAATCGTGCCTTGTATCTGAAAGTGGAGATGATGGATCGAATTTTGCCGTGTGTGATTGTTGATGACGGCTCGGCATTGAACATCTGCCCTCTGAAAGTTTTACCTAGCCTTCATCTGTCTGAAGAAGCATTGTCAAGGTCTAACACGGTGATCCAGGCCTATGACGATTCCAAGCGTACTGTGATTGGAACCTTTGAAGCAGAAGTGTCGGTGGGGGAAGTTAAGTCAACCGTGTTGTTCACTGTCATTGATATTCCTGTGACTTTCTCCTTGCTTTTGGGAAGACCTTGGTTTCATGCATTGGGAGGTGTGCCATCAACTTTGCACCAAAAGGTGAAGATTCCAGTGGGGGAGAAAATTGTAACTCTGGAGGCGGATGAATCTTCTATGGTGGCTGCTCTGAACTCATCTGAACAACTTTTTACTGGCTTTCAAGTGGCGGTTATCTCAGGGCATAAGGAGAAAGACTTGACATTTTCTCCATGGATCCATAAGTATTTTCAGAAGCAGAATTTCATTCCGGGAAGGGGGCTAGGAGTCCATCAACAAGGGGTCACAAAGTTTGATATCACTATGGGCCAGTCACACCGAGGGGGTCTTGGTTACAAAGAGGCCGAAAAGAATGGAATCCCGGAGACAAAGAAAGTCCATCTCTTGGACACTTTTGTTCGAGCCAGTAGTGGACCATATGGTGGTAAACCGGAACCGATGGTTATTGATGGCGAAACAGTCCCCGGGTTTGAGATTTTTGCTGATGTTGTTGACTTTTCGAAATATGGGGTTGGCTCAGTAGAAGGAATGCTTAAGCCTGAAGGTGTGAAGGAGACCACTTCTCCTCCAATAAGCCAAGCTGAAGTGGTGGCTCCCATCACCCCAGAGGAGCAACCAAAAGAAGATACAGACCCCCTGGTGGACGCCATTACCAAAGCATTTGCTGAACTACTGAAGAAAGGGTTGAAAGAGAGCCCTGTGAAGAAGGAAGCTATTTCAGGACGGGCAGAGTTAGTAGAAAAAGCTGTCGCTGAACTCACCAAAATGATGGCTAAGGGAAAAGCGAAGGTGGAAGAAGATGCCTTATCTGAAGCACAGAAAGAGACTCTTGAAGCTGATTTGGGTGACTTGTTCGAAGAAGAGCCTGCTGACCCGGAAGACCTTGCTGCAGAAGACCCTCCACATGTGGAGGAAGAAAATGATTTCTTTGTAAATTTATCCTATGTACTTGATATGAACAATTCCGCTTTTAAGGCGATGAATGAAATGAAATCTGACTTTGCTTATTTGTGTGATGTTTTTCCTAATGGCTCTGTGCATACCTGCAATCATTCATTCAATGTGTTCAGCATTCATGACACTGCATTACATGAAATTAATTTGGGCACAATTGAAAATCCTAAAATGGTATCCATCTCTAACGAACTCAATCCTGAAGAAGAGAGAGAATTAACAAAAGTACTTAAAAAGCATGTGGGAGCGTTTGCCTGGTCTTACGACGACATGCCGGGGGTTGACAGAGAGATAGCAGAGCACAGAATTCCGATTGACCCTAAGTTCAGCGCAGTAAAGCAGAAGCTCAGGCATCTACGTCCAGAATGGGCTGAGAAAGTCAAAGAAGAAGCAACAAAGCAGATAAAGGCCAATTTTCTGGAGGTGGTGGATTACCCTGAATGGTTAGCCAACATAGTCCCAGTTGCCAAGAAGGACGGAAGGGTCCGGGTTTGTGTGGATTACTGGGATTTGAATAAGGCCTCTCCAAAGGATGACTTCCCACTTCCTCACATTGATGTCCTGGTCGACAGTGCAGCAAGGGCAGTTATGTATTTGTTCATGGATGGTTTCTCGGGGTATAACCAGATCTTAATGAATGTCATTGACAAGATCAAGATAGCCTTCATCACGGAGTGGGGGGTGTACTGCTACAGAGTGATGCCGTTTGGGTTGAAGAATGCTGGGGCAACATATCAACGGGCGGTTACGACATTACTGCACGACATGATCCACAAAGAGGTAGAGGTGTATGTTGATGATATGCTGGTAAAGTCAATGACCCGGGAGGAGCACCCTGCTATCCTGGATAGATTTATGACCAGGATTGAGAAATACAACCTGCGACTCAATCCAAAGAAGTGTGTTTTCGGAGTTGCATCGGGCAAACTGTTGGGGCACATTGTCAGTCAAAAGGGGATTGAGATGGACCCAGACAAGATCAAAGCAATTCGAGATATGCCAGCACCAAAAACAGAGAAAGAAGTCAGGTCTTTTCTGGGGTCTCTTCAGTACGTCAGTAGGTTCATTGCCAGATTGACTACAGTCTGTGAACCCATTTTCAAGCTTCTCCGGAAGGAACAACCCGTTGTGTGGAATGATCAGTGTCAGATTGCATTTGATAGGGTCAAAGAGTACCTGATTAATCCTCCAGTGTTGAAACCCCCAACTCTGGGAAAACCTTTGACCCTATACTTAGCCATTGAAGAAAACTCCATAGGGGCAATGTTGGTTCAAGAACAAGATGACAAAAGGGAGCATGCTATTTACTACCTCAGTAAGAAGCTGCTAGATTACGAAACCCGATACACTGTCGTGGAGAAGACTTGCACTGCTATGGTCTGGCTTACGAAGAAGTTGAGGCACTATTTCCAATCCTACAAAATACAAGCCGTGGCAAAGGTTGATCCAATGAAATATCTTTGCTCTGCCCCTTCCTTAACGGGGAAACTGTCCCGGTGGTTGCTTTTGTTATCAGAATTCGACATCGAGTATGTAACGAAGAAGGTGATCAAGGGAAGAGCGGTGGCTGAGTTCCTGGCCAATCAGCCGCTTGAATCTGATTATGTAGAAAACCTGGAATTTCCTGATGAACAGTTGGCTTTCGTAGAAGTGGAGATCAGGAAATGGATCATGCATTTTGATGGAGCTGTAAATAAGAGAGGGGCGGGCCTCGGAGTAATCATTGTAACTCCTGAGGGAGAGATAATTCCTTTGTCAAAACGGCTGGAATTCCCGGTAACTAACAACGGCGCAGAATATGAAGCTTGTTTGTTTGGCATTGATGCTCTCATCACATTAGGGGCAAATGATGTGACCATTGTGGGAGATTCGCTGTTGGTAATCCGCCAGGCCACCGGAGAATGGGAAATCAAGGAAGAATCACTTCGCCCATACTTGGAGACTTTGTGGGAAATGGTGAAGGTATTCGGGCATATTGAATTCAAGCATGTGACTAGAGATGATAATCAGATGGCGGATTCATTGGCTACCTTGTCATCCATGTGGGAAGGACCTCAGAAAGCACCGATGCAGCCTTTGATCCTGGAGACTGCTAGAACACCATTTCATCGTTCTAGCGAGGTCCTGGCTTTAGTTGCAGATGATAAGCCCTGGTACCAAGATATAGCTAACTTTCTGCAAAATGGTCAATATCCCGAGGGAGCAGATGCATCAGATAAGACTACTTTAAGAAAGTTGGCAGCTCAGTTCAGATGGTTCGATGGACAGCTTTTCAGAAGGACTGCAGATGGGTTGTTGTTAAAGTGTCTGACAGAAGCAGAAGCCAAGAAGATTATGCAAGAAATGCATTCGGGGATTTGCGGCCCCCATATGAATGGATTAGCTCTAGCAAAGAAGATCATGAGACAAGGGTACTTCTGGCTCACTATGCAGACTGACTGTGCAGAGGAAGTGAAAAAGTGCCACGAATGCCAGATTTACGGGGACATCAGCCATCTTCCACCTATGGAGTTGCAAAACCTCATGACACCTTGGCCGTTTGCAGTATGGGGCATAGACATAATTGGTGAAATTCGGCCTCCCGCATCGAATGGTCACAAATTCATTGTAGTGGCAGTCGATTATTTCTCCAAGTGGGTTGAGGCCGAGTCTTATGTCACGGTTACAGCTAAGAACATGGCAAAGTTCGTGAAGAAGCACATCTTTGCAAGATATGGTGTACCGCATCACATGGTAACTGATAACGGAGTGTAATTTCAAGGAGCCACAGCTGAACTATTCGAAGAGTACAATGTGGAACACCGCAAGTCTTCCCCTTATAGGCCACAAGCCAATGGAGCAGTGGAGGCAGCGAACAAGTCCATCAAAAAGATCTTGTCCAAGACCACTTCAACCTACCGAGATTGGGCAGATAGATTACCCTATGCCCTGTGGGGGTACAGAACCAGTGTTAGAACGCCGACTGGGGAAACGCCTTACTCGCTGGTTTATGGGATGGAAGCAGTCCTTCCTGTTGAAATGGAATTGAAGTCACTAAGGACGGTCTTAGAAGCCCAATTGCCTGAAACAGAATGGGTGAAGGCAAGATTTGAGCAGCTGGCTATGGTTGATGAAAGGCGTCTTAAGGCTCTGGATCATCTGCAGATGTATCACCAAAGGATGGCTAGGGCCTATAATTGGCGGGTTCGTCATCAGAAACAACCTCTGAAAGTGGGAGACCTAGTATTGAAACAGATGAGACCGACCAATACGGATGCAAGGGGAAAATTTAAACCCAACTGGGAAGGGCCGTATGTGGTTAAGAAGGTACTCTCCAAAGGCGCAGTGAAGATCATGGACATGGATGGTAATGAGTTCACCAATCCGATTAACCAAGATCATCTCAAACGCTACCACGTGTAAAAAAAAAAGAGCTTGTTAAGTCGAAAACCCGTAAGGGCGACTTAAGCAAAAATTAAGGCAACGAGGGTTAGCTTATCGACCAGAAAACCTGTATGGGATGGTTGATAACAGGAATGAGTTCGTTCGAGATATGTACCAATTTTAAAATTTTCAATTGATGTGATAATTAAATTTCATTAATGAAGTGTGTTATGCTCAACATATTGCATGAATGTTTGGAGTATGTTACATGATACATTTGTCGAAACATCCAGATAAACAAAGACATTTAAACGCCTAAGTATGCAATTGCGAATATCATCCAATCAAAAAAAAAAAAAAAAAGGCCTGTTAAGTCGAAAACCCGCGAGGGCGGCTTAAGCAAAAGTTAAGGCAGAAAGAAAAAAAGAAAGGGAAGTCTGTTAGGTCGAAAACCCGTAAGGGCGGCTTAAGCAAAAGTTAAGACAAAAAAAAAAAAAAAAAAAGAAAAAAAAGAGAAGATTGCATTAATAATAACAATAAAAAATATATACAAATAATAATAATGGTGGCCAATACATGCATGATAATGAAAATCACATTTTCTTTATGATCTTCTTTTCTTGACAGGAAGTGGTCCCGCGGTTTCAGAAGGAGCCAGCCAGCGGAAAGTCGCACTCTCACGCGCCTCACGGGTCGGTAAGTCCTGGATCTCAACCAGCCACAGCTTGTAACGATCATCTGTCTCTGTAGGGGCAAGACTGGCATAATTCAGTGTCACACGATAGGTATCTCTAGCCCAGCGAAGTCTGATGTGATCTGGCCAAGCAGCAGTATACTCCTCACAATTGGTAACACAAGATCGCTGGGGGATATCCTGCAGATGACCGTACTGACGGCAAAGGCGACTCGGAGAGTAGAATGTCACCCTGGTCTGTCCTAATAACTGCACACCATGTGCCCACATCTCTACAATCACGTGGGTAATCTTCCACCAGGGGCACACCCATCTAATCTGGTCATCAATCCGGTGAGATAGCCAAACGCCCCACTCATCAGCAGACATATCAGTATAGGAGTCGACGGAGAAGCCTCGTTCTCTGAGATTGGCCGGGTTGTACTTCTTGAAGTTCCCCCTCGGAATCTTAAGAATTGATAACTTCTCCAGCAACCAGATCTGCAGTTGATGGTAAGCAAGGGTTAACAGCTCATTCGACACAGAGTACACCAGATAATAAGGAATTTCACCTGGAGCAGTGTGAGGTGAGGGCCAACGTGGAGAACGCCATTTGTCTTAGATGCATGCAAACTAATTAGTGTCTCAGCAAGTGCAAAAGGAGCTGGAGATGCTCCCACAGCCATCTGAGAAATAAGGGAGACAGCCCTGAAGGAGATAACCCCATCACTAGGACCACAGAAATACCGGCTCACCAGTAACAGGCTGACCATGGAGGCCCAACTCATGTGGTCCCTAGGGGCATTGATACACCATCCTAATACGGAATCCGAGCTCAATCCAGGAAAAGGAGAATCAATAGCAAATAAAGCCTCCACATCGGGATTGGGAAGCCCGAACAAGCTCACCAAGGAGGAAATGCTACCGAAAGTGAACTCGGGGACGGCGATGTCCACTCCCTTATGGCAGGGGATATTCAAGATAGCACTGAACTCTTCATATAAGGGGCAGAGTTCTTAGCATGAGAAGCGGAAAACGTTGTCCACTGGATCCCAGAAACGGTAACAGGCATTCAACAGCTCGATGTTCCACGAGTGTCTGTAATAGGCCTTGAGATTCCACAACCCGAAAGGCTTCAATTTGAGCCAATCAGAGTCTTGTAATAATTCTAGGAAATTGTAAAAGCCTGGATAAAAATAAGCAAAAATTAAAGAAGAAAAGGAAGAAGAGTGAATTTCTAAATATCGATGAAACAAAAGCAAATCCAATAATATGAAAAGTGCAATTCACAATGTATCTAAAAAAATCCAGTACAAAAGAGCAAAAAACTGTGAAAACAACAAATAAAACAAGCAGGACGCTCCAACTAGCTCTCATCCTGCCCCTCATCCTCCTCCTCCTCGGACTCACTCTGGTGCGTAGCCCTTTAGGAGTCAAAGTCTGCCTGCAGACGAGCCATCCCAGCCTGCAGCCTAGCTAACTCGGCCCTCGCCCTTTCCACCTCCTGGTTTGCAGCCTGGGCCTGAGCCACGGAAGAAGCAGCCTCCCGGGCCTGCTCTCGAAACATCTCAACTCGGGACTGCAATCGACAGCATAAATTAGCATCCATACATACATACACATTCATGCATTACATAAATTTTGATGTAGAAAACACGGGATACTTACCGCCCAAACGCCGTTCTCCCGGACTAAGAAGTCTCCTAAGCCCTTGTACCGGTAGGCTATCTCCTCCACATCAGCTCGCCGGACCTGAAAGAACATCAAAGATCAAAAAAAAAAAAAAAAAAAGAAAAAAAAAAGAGAGGGACTTACGTGAGTAGTGTCCTCCGGAAGGAACACAGCAGGCTCCTCACGAGGAATGCTCCAGGTCGTGTAGGCTTGGGTGCCATCCAACCCTATCAAAGTAAAGCCGGCCCTAAGCTCAGATATCAAGCGGCCCTCTACAACCCCACTAGCGCCGACGGCCTGCGAAGCCGAAGCTGCGGCGCTGCCTGCATGGACAGGGTGAGTCCTATCCTGAACAGGAGTATCCTCGCCTCCTGTACCTGCATCAGTGCTCCCACCGGCCGGCCCACTGGGCTGAGAGGACCCAGATCCCCTGCGCCTCTTAACCTGCAAAGAGAATATAAAGTCAAAAAAAAAAAATGAATGAATACCTGACGAGGACGAGGAGGAGGAGCTGCTGGTGCGACACCCGCAGCGGGCAGTAAACACTGCTGGATATAAGCGGGGTAGTCTCCATCCACGGGGTCCACACTATACCCCTCTCCAAATATCTCGGGGTCTGTCGCAGGGTCCGCCAGGTGTGGCCAGAAGAGTGCCTGCGGGAGCGGCGGGGGCACAAGCCGGCCAATCGGACCGTCGACGTGGTCAGAAAGGAAGAGACGATCGCCCAAGTACCACTCCTGGGACATAGGACTCTCCATTACAAATCGGCGACGGTCGAAGCGTGCCGAGGACTGAACGAGGAGGGTGATGGCACCCAGATTCTCCCAAGGGTGGTGCCGGATCTGTAGAAGTGCAATAAAAGAAATTCAGTACAGGTAAACAAAAATTATTCAAATTTTCTTACTAACGAATTTTGTTTACTTACCCTCCTCCAGGTCGGGTCGAGCAGGCTCTGCCGTACCTCCTCGATGTCATGGGCGGTACCTTGCCACCCCTGCGTCCAGCAACGCAGGACAGTTGGATGAACGTCACCCTGAACATCCCTCAAATCAGGCGGCTCCAGCACCCGATGCTCAAAAGCCCAGATCTGTAATTATAAAAAATAATTATAATGCAAAAAAAAAAAAAAAGAGGAGAGAGGCAATACCAGAAGGCCGAACCAGAATCCCAGAATCTCCTGCTGCTCTCCCCGGGCGCACAAGTCCAGCCCGTAATACAGCTGCCCTAACGCAGCCCGCGCCCAGTCCAAAGACGGGAAGGCAGCCAGGTCCACCAATGTCGGGAGCAGAGTCAAATTGCAGGTGCTCTGTCCGGTCGGAAACAATGTGCAGGACAGGAGGACGAGCACGTAGGCCCTGGTGTACTGCTCCACGTCCTCCTCAGTCAGGACTGCGTGGGAGGCCCAATAAGCCTCCACCCGGGAGCACAAGATCTTCCCCCTTTCAAGGGCGCAGCCAATCAACCTCCGGATATAAGTGTCCACCTGCTGGTATCGGGTCAAGCTGCAGTTGAAGACAATAGGGGTCCCCCCGAACCCAAAACCTGTGATCGCCACGAAGTCCGAGGGAGTGACAGTGAACTCCCCGATGGGCAGATGGAAGGTGTGGGTAGTGCAAACCCATCTCTCGCACAAGGCCGTCAGCACGGCATGTGTGGTGTGCGGTGTGCTCATGGGCAAGGACAGGACGAAAGACTCTAGCCCTAAGAGCCTAACTCGGGCCCGCACGGGCTCTGGAAGTCGGTCCCACCAGACCCGGGGCAGGGAAAGATTCCCACTACCAGCAATCCTGTGCGCCTGCATTACGGGGAAGTACAACACACATGCATTCAGATTTTGCATTAAAAAAAAAAAAAAAAAAAAGCAGCCCTGTTTTGTTGCTACAGTCGTACGACTGTAGCACGCATTGCACGACCGTAGCTACAGTCGTACGACTGTTCATCATTTGCATGAACAGTCGCACGACTGTTCATATGCCTGCAGAAAAAATTTCGCAATTCGTTTAATTTTCGCGATTTCTAACCTGTTTTTCCTAGTTTCTTATTCCTATTGACTACAGGGGACTCCTAGCATGCATTCTACTCAATCAATTCAACCCAGAAAGCAGTAAATCATGCAAATCAGTTCCAAAAGTTCAAAAGAAAAAATATGGAAAAAACTCAAAATCAAGGCATAGGAATCGAATACCAACCTGTGTAACGGACAAATGGGAGTCCATTGCCAGCAGAATAGGGATCTCCATCCCGAATCGGATCCCGAAGTGGTCCATATAAAGAGGGTGCCCGTATCCTTGGGCGATTCCCACAAAAGCAATCTCTTCCGGATTATTGGGTTCCGGAACCGCGCTGTTCTGGATCTTCTTCAACTTTTTTCCCATCTTCTTCAACATTTTGATGGCTTTTCGAGGATTTGGGTCGGTTTCAGAGAGAAGGAGAGGAAAGGTTTTGAGGAAAATGAGAAAATGGGAGAGAAAGGGGCGGAAACCGCCCCTTTATTTTCGTCTGCCCGCGAAGTACAGTCGTATGACTGTACTTCGCCTACAGTCGTACGACTGTATTCAAAATTTGAATACAGTCGTGCGACTGTAGTGGAAAAAGGGGGGGAAATTTTATTTTCTTTTATTTTTTTCCTATTTATTCCTTAAACCTAATTTCATTATCTAATGTGCAATAAATCCCTACAGGGGCATTTCAGTAATTTTGCAGGACTAATCCAGCGACGACTAATTTATTTCAATGACGGTCCGCCTCACCCAAGGGGCACGAAATCCAAGAAAAACCATGAAAAATTCACTGTAAGTATAATTACACCAATCGCATTTTCAACGCGCCCCACGTGCCAAGCCACTCCGGGCCGTTACATGCACGCAAAAATCATAGTCCCCCACGACTTTAAAAGGGAACCCGAATCCAATTTCAGTCTGTCGGGTGCGCCCAGCCGCACACGATCGTCATACATTCATACAAAAATCATAGTCCCCCACGACTTTAAAAGGGAACCAAAAATCCTGTGTCAGTCCGTTGAGTGCGCCAGTCGCACACGACTATCACATCTTGTATTCACAAATCCGGTCCCGCACGACTATAAAAGGCAACCATGGCACGCATTCCCGTATTTATTCTTGATCGAAGGGGCAAAAATTTTTGTTTCAAAATTATCGATCAAGGAATAAATACGTTCATCAAACATGCATCACATGCATTTTTGGGCTCGGTGTGACAAACCGTACACAGCCTTTTGACTCCAAAAGTCATTCCATCTCGGCGTCATCCTTACGTGAAAGCCATCGTAGGGAACCGCCCGACTCCAAAAGTCATCTGTACTCTCGGTGTCATCCTCATGCAAAAGGCATATGGACCACCTGACTACCAAAGTCACCTGCGAAAACTACCCTTGCATATTCGCGATTTCGTGTTCTTTGTCGTGTATCTAAATCCGTTTCGGAAATCGGATTCCAGCTACACGAGGGGCAGCCTGTGAACACGAAATTTTAATTAAAAAAAAAAAAAAAAAGGGGGGCCGTTGACCGTTGACCCACGACTGTATAATACAGTCGTGGGAATTCACTACAGTCGTACGACTGTAGTGTAAGTACAGTCGTACGACTGTAATTTCGGGGGGCAGGTTCCAGCCCATACTTCTTTGACTTAAAAAAGAAGGGAAATCTTGAGCATTTAATGCTTAAGATTTCCGGGCTAGTAGGGTATAAAAGAAAAGGAAAAGCAGACTTTAGGGGACTTTTTGGCTTTTTAGAGCAAGAAATCAGAATTTTAGAGAGAGAAAGAGGGAGAAAAAGAAAGAAGAGAGAGAAGTGAAAGAGCTTACTTTCTTCTCACATTTTGTCCTTGATTTCTTGTTTTTAATCACTAAAACGAATTAGAAATCCTAGGTTAACAAGCACACTAACAAATTGAATCATTTTGGACCAAAAACAAACACAAATCCGTGACTTTTCTGGAGTTATTTGGACATTCTTGAAACCTTGACTTTTTGGGGAAAAAAGTGCAAATTCACGTGGATTGGTGCGTAGCCAGGGGTCATTCCAGCTGTGGATCACCACCAAGGAGGTAAACAACCTTTAACTTATCTCATTTTCCAGCTTTCTGGGTGATTTGATTGTGTTTGGTGCATTTTTCTTCAAGTTTTTGCATTTTCATTTCTGGAAAAGTAAGAACAGTCGTACGACTGTTCTTGAAATAAGAACAGGGGCACGACTGTAAATACAGTCGTGCCAAACACACTACAGTCGTACGACTGTCTTTGTTTCTTCAGTTTTAGGGTTTTGTTTTAGGGTTTTTTTTTTAGCGATTTCTGCCCAAACCAGGGCTACAGTCGCACTACTGTAGTAGACAGTCGTACGACTGTAACTACAGTCGTACGACTGTATCTCGCGGCCAGGGACAGAAATCCCTAAAAAATCCCTAAAATCCAAATAAAATTCCAAAAATTCGAAAAATTTCACAAAAATAAAAAAAAAATTTCAGAAAATCAGAAAAATTTGGAAAACCCTCAAAAATTATCAAAATAAATTTTGTTGTGCGCATCACGACCTTAGATTTATTTTTCAGTAAAATTGCATTTAGAACAATTCAACGACGGAGACCCGGTTCTCCCGAAAACTGACCCACTTCGCATGCTTAATTATAATAAACCGGAAAAATTGTTTTCAAAAATGATTTTTCTCACAAAACCAAAAATACAGGGACGTTTCAAAAATGGTTTTCCAGGTCTAACCGGGCCGGTCGACCGGGCCAACCCGGTTACCCCCAATTGCATGACCCCGAATTCTAATTTCCCATTTCTGTCTACTTGAGTCCTACTTGTGGCGTGCCATATAAATTGTGCTAACCTTTGTTTTGCAGCTTTTATTTTATTTTAATTTTCTTTTTATTTGTATTTAATAGAATTAAATCGTGTATTTAGGCGGTTGTAAATTTTCTTTAGATTCTCGTGTATCCTAGGCGATTGTATCTGTGAGACGAGAGTTTTATTTTCCTTTCAATTTGGTTGTAAACCCTTAAATATTTATTCTTTTTACTTTATATTTTGTATTATTATCATGTATGCGTGCTGTGTGTATTATTTTAATAAAAATAATCCTTTAGCTACTTAAAGTGTCGTAACTAGAACATTGACAATAATATTTAAATTAGACACGAAATAAAGGACTTGTCCGGACCCGAATCTCTGAAAAGTGTGGCAGTTCCCACTTTGGTTCAGCTACACTGTAAATTCCCGGTTGAGCTGAACCGGGTGGCGACTCCTATACTTTTTATCGAGATTTAGGTCTCGATTCTTTTTCGAAATAATCTGTTTTTCCAAAAATGAATTTCCAAATCAAAAACCCCACGCGAGGGAGGGGTCTCGCCCGAAATCGAGACGCCCCTTCCGAAAGGAGTCCCGCGTCCCGTCGAAAACGCGTCGTCCGCTCACATTGTGTTTAGCAAAAGAAAATTGTTTTTATTTAAAAAGAATTTTCTAAATCGTTTACAAAATTTTTTATTTGGCATACAGTACTATTTACCCCACCTCTAGTACTGTAGCTAGTCTATTTAGGACCATCAGATCATACCACACCTAGTGATACAGTATTACTACAAATGCACACACTTCCTTTTAAGCAAATACTTGATCGTAGTATTGTTGTTGAACCACACCAGTAGTTGGGAACCAGAGTTGGAAGGTCAGTCAAGAAACCAACCTAGCTTGTAGATTTTGTCTCAAATGTTCATTTGTGTGAAACACATGATGCTGGTTTTATTATTTGCCAAATTTTACAGCTAGTTATAAGGCTTTTTTTTAGCTAATGTTAATACTGTTAAAGAGCCAAAGTCTTATAAGGAGGCTGCATAGGATCCTAAGTGGATAACAACTATGGAGGCAAAGTTGTCATCTTTGGAACAAAACCAGACCAGGAGATTAACAAATTTACCTTTAGGAAAGCAAGCTATTTCTTCCAAATGGGTTTTTTGGGTGAAGTACAAAGCTGATGGAACAGTCGAGAGGTATAAGGCCAGATTGGTGGTGAAAGGATATAACCAAATGCATGGCATTGATTATATAGACTCATATTCTCTGGTTGTAAAGGTTGTTACAATAAGGATATTTTTAGCTATGGCAGCCATTAAAATTGGTCAGTTCATCAAACTGATATTAACAACACCTATTTACACGGTTTTATTAATGAGGATCTGTATATGTTGCCACCAGAAGGTTACAAGAAGGCTAAACAGGCCAAGTTTGTAAACTTGTTAAATCCTTCTATGGACTTAACAATTCGAATAGCAGTGGAACAGGGAAATGTCCTTCGCCTAAGTTGCATATGGTTTTCAGAGATCAGTGCATGATCATTGTCTTTATACATTGAAGAAAAACAAACATTTCATTATCTTAGTACTTTATGTAGATGATTTATTGGTCACTGGTACCTCAGAAGAAGAAATTTTAGCAGTAAAGAGTTATTTGCACAATAAGTTAACTATTAAGGATTTAGGAAATGTAAAATATTTGCTTGGTATTGAGGTTGCACGATCTCATTCTGGTATGGTTCTTTCACAGACAAAGTATGTTACAAATCTACTTAAGGATTCAAATCTTCAAGATGCTACACTAACTTCCTCACCATTGCCTTCAGGTTTCCAGCTACATATGGAAACAACTAAAATTGTAGCAACAGATATGTACAGAAGGTTGATTGGCAGGCTACTTTATCTTAGTTTTACAAGGCTAGATATAAGTTTTGTTGTACAACAACTAAGTCAGTTTATGTCTCAACCACAACAACATCACTTAGAAGCGGCATTACACATTTTGAGGTATTTGAAAGGCAGATTACAAAGGGGTTTGTTCTATCTAGTGCAACATGATTTATCAATTTCTGCTTATTGTGATGCTGATTGGGCAGTTTGTAAAGCTAGTAGAAGATCCATTACAGTTATGGTGTCTTTTTGGGAAAGGCAATCATGTCGTGGAAAAGTAAGAAGCAGACAACAGTGAGTTGGTCTTCAGCAGAGGCTGCGTATAGAAGTTTGGCTAGTACTGCATGTGAGGTAAAATGGATCTCAAACATTTGACAACAGAATCTGGAAATGCAGGTTTCTCTTCCTATTCCTCTCTTCTGTGATAACACATCAGTTATAACAATTGTGACCAATCCAATTGATCACGAGAGAACAAAGCATTTTGATATTGACATACATTTCATAAGAGATTATGTTAAGCAAGGGTTCATTGTTACACCTCATGTTCCAACAACAAGACAATTGGCAGATCTATTCACAAAAACAATGACAGGAGCTCAGTTGTCCAATTTTCTTTCTAATCTTGGAATAGTGAACATTCCTACTATAGCTTGAAGGGAGGATGTAAAGAATTATATGGTTGTTAGTGGATGTTAGTTATGCAACAGTTAATGACTATAGTTAATAGTAAACTCTGGTTAGTTAACTGTGGTGAAAATGTAAGCTCATTATATAAGACCAAACAATGAGAAAAAGGGTTAAGCTAATTCAATACAATTCTATTTTTGTGACTCATCTTTCTCTCAATTCTTTTAGTTCTGTAGAAACAGCTCTATTTCCTGTCAATCATAGTTTCAAAAAATTAATTCAAAAGAAAAAAAAGGGTCGATTCTCAATATTGGTTTGAAATATTAAATTGATTTAAAATTAAGTTTGAGTATTATTTTTGTCATTGAGTTTGGTATTTGCAGTCAAATCAATTCAAAATTGCTAGTGTAAAGATATGATTGGTGTACTCTACATGCTGCTTTCTCATATTAACACATGTTAATTTGGCACTATTTTAAATGTCAAATTAAATGGGCAAATTGATATTCAAATTTAATTTTATATCAAAATGATCTTAGAAGCGAACTTGAGGGGCCATATGACCTTTACCCGAAAAAAATAGTAAAATGCATCTTGAGCCACTTAATCTTTTTATCAAAATCACAATTAGTCCTTTCATTGATTTTTTGAATATATTGGGTACATGATTTTTTTCATTTTAATATTATTAGTCCCAAACTCAATTTATTTTACGTGTTTGTAACATGCTTTGTTAAGTAACATGATCAATACTATTTTAAAATGTAATACAATTTCAAAAAATTGTCTGGATAAGAAAATATATTAGCTGAAAGTGTTTGTTTTATAGTTTCAAGGAATAAAATCATGTAATTCTTGAATTATTTCGAAGTATTTATCTCACAGTTTTGTCACCAAACGAAGCGTATTACAGGTGTAAAAGATGAGTCGATTTTGCAGCGTGTAATATCAGAATGAAAATATCAAACACTTAATGTGTTAAAAAAATTTATCAAGATACCAATTATAATTTTGGTAAAAGATTGCAAGACTTATTAGAATTTTTTTTTTTTTTTTTTTTGCCTAATACATCAATTGCCCCTTGAAGTTGGCCTCAATCGTTTACTGTTATCCTGAACTTAGAGAACGTCCAGTTTACTCCCTTATGTTGGCTAAACTGACCCAAATAATCCCCTTAATGCTACGTGTTAAGTATGTATAAGTGGAGGAGCGCGAGCTTTATTGAGGCAAACTGAGCCAGTCTAGCCAAAGATGAAGGGGCAAAATGAGTCGCTTTAACCAAATTGAGAAGGTAAAATAAGTCTGTTTAGTTAAGATGAGAAGGTAAATTGAATGTTTCTTAAGTTGAGGGTTATAGTAGATAATTGGTGCAAATTTTAAGAGATAACGGATCTATTATGTTTTTTTTTAAAGAAAATTGAATGATGATACGTGGGTGGGGGTGAGCAAAATGCAGTTCGGTTTAGAAACTGAACCGAACCAAAAACCAAAGTAGAAGAAAAATAGAAATCAAAGCCAAACCAAAGTTTATATGGTTCGGTTCAAACCAAACCGAAGTTACAGTTTGGTTCGGTTCAAACCGAATCAACAAAAATTTTAATTTTTTAATTTTTATTGTCATTATTTTTTATAAATTACATGTAAAGTATTGTTTAAAAATGATTTATATTACATGTATATTACTAAAGTCTCATAAATACAAACTATATAATATGCCAAATAAAATTTATTTATATACATATATATATTTTTTTAAAATATATTTTTCCTATTACGGTTCGGTTCGGTTCAATTTCCTTTTTTTAACAAAACAGAAAACCGAACTAAAAACTAAATTATTATATTTTATAAAACCAAAACCAAATCAAATAGAATTTCGTTTGATTTGGTTTGTGGTTTGGTTTTGCTTCCCCATGTAAGTGGGAGAGTAGAAAGGGGAACCTATACGGGGGAATGAGTAGAAAGGGGAAGTAAATGCATATGCATATTGGATACATGATGTATGCGTGTGTATAAGTGAATGTGGCAGGTGAGGATGATGATAAACTCTAATCTTAAAAGAGTGGGTCCTACAGGTTTTGATTAGAATAGAATCAGGCAGACAGCAGAGAGTAGAATGGTGGGTCCCGTGGTGCACGTGGGTATGACAATCGTCCCATTTGACCAATCAAACACAGTTTTCTTCCTTTTTTTCTTTCTTTCTTGGCTCTGCCAATTGTTTTCTTTAAAAAAAAAATACAGCTTTCTCACTCACTGCAAATTGCTCGTTGCAATGAATTCAAAATCTAAAATTTTGTAAGAGCAGAAGAATAATGCACGAGTAGAAAAGAAAAGAGCAGGAGAAAATAATTCCAAACGATAGGGTGGACGCCCACTCTTTCCTCCCTTCACATTAATTTTTGTCATTTCTTTGTTTAGTTGATATTCCCAGGTTCTAACCTTCTTTTCTTTTTTAATGTTCTTCTTTTTCTATCCACACTACATCCAATAATTCACATTTTTACACTAATAAACCAGGATCAATTATTATTATTATTATTATTATTATTTTTTACATTTGGTTAAACACATCAATATCTTCTTATATTTTACCTATCTAATATATATTTTATGTATTTACTCATTCACATATGACATTATTTTATTTCTTTTTTGCTTTACTTTGATATGAGTGTGTACTTTGTTCTTCATAATGTCATGTAATTAATTGTGACGGAAAGAATGCATGAAAATCATAATGTGGCATAAATAGGCAAAATGCATAGCGATATAAGTATATAATCTGATTGACATAATGGATTGTGATTATCTCTCAACTTTGGAATTGATTATTTTACGGATAGATTGCGATTTGAATAACATAATTCATATCATCATATTTTATGCAATAAGATCTTTTTAACGGTAAGTAATACACCCAAAGCAAATAAATAATAAATGAGAAACTAATACTCAAAATAAGCTAGTTGCAAAAAAAATTTGGTGGAGAAAATTGGATTGAAGATCCAATATCCCACGTGGAAAATTATGAGGCTAATAGATTTATATTGAAATACACATTTTAATGGTGTTAAGTTATGTTAGCCAAAATAACTCTCTCTTGCGTGCATAGGAGGTGTAAACTCAATTTTGATGGACAGCTGCACACCGAAATATCATGGGAGACATGAATGTTGGAAGATTATAAGGCTACCACGAGCCATGATTGTCAATTTTAACCCGGCCTATTAAAATTATATTACCAATTATATTTTATTTTTATGTTATCTATTTTGTAATCTAATTAAAATTAAAATTATTTATATATTATGCATTATTTTTTTGGTTTATACTATATATATATATATATGCCGTATAAGTAATTAAAGTGTACCAATTGGACATAAGAACAGTCAATTTAGGTTAGAAAAAATAGATTAGTAGTTTCAAACAACAATAATAAAAAAGAAGTACTTCTTGTACTCATTCAAGGTCCATGCAGGACTGAACCCTTTTCGTTTCAAATCTCATTAGAATTAGTATACCAACTTAATTACTGTTGTAATAGTCTTTCTAAACAATATAAAATAATTAATAATCAATGCAAAAAAGCAACATCAACATATATATAATGGGGGGATAATGGATATGACTGAAAATGGCGCCATGTCTGAGGGGGCCAAAATGTAAGGCATTCTCCTCCTCATTCCATTAGTCCATTGATGTGTTAATTATATATGTTTTGAATGCAATTAATCATTAATCAAATTATTACGTTTTCATATATATGCTTTTAAGAAATATCTATAAAAAAGAGAAAGAAATATCTTACATGAAACTAGTGGATTGAATTCTTGAATCAATTGCCTCATGTTTTCAATAGATATTTCTTCTGCAAAAAGTGTTGCAATAACATATATAGTGGATGTACTTTGCCAGCTTCGTATCAAAATATCAATGCCAATTAATTAATTTAGGTTTTTTTTTTTTTTTTTTTTGAAAAAATTTAATAAATAATGGACATAAACTACTGATCAGAAATGCTTAAAGCTATGTGTGCAGATCTAAAGATAAAAAAAAAAATAAAAATAAAAAATAAAAAAAAAAAGAAAAAGAAATAAGAAAAAGTGTGAGACAGCTAGAGGATGTGGTTTGGGTTTTGATGGACAACTATATACATATTAATGAGACATGATATATTATGAATTATGATAGATATATACAATTGTAAATAACCCACCAATTACGTACATCTATATATATTATATATCCACAAAATAACAATTCAAATCTCCACTTGATACATTACCTCATACATACAAATCTCCAATTCAATTTACAAACCAAATGTCACTCCTGGGATTTTAAATAAACCATCGATCTCTATGTCTAATTTAGGAGGTTTCAATATCATATCAACAAACCAATTAACCCAAAAATTTAAATAGATGAATTCAATTTAAGAATAATTGTTATTGTTATTTTTTCACATTGGACTATTTTTTTTTTTTTTAAGAGATTGAAATTTTGAATCTTACAAATCTTATTTGCACATGGTTAAATGATAATGAGTATTTGTATGCCCAATATGTTAAGAGATGATGAAACTATTCTTGTACCTATCACCTATGATCTGAATTCAAACAATTTTTAATATACACACGTTCGCTCTACCAAATTTAACAATAAACAGTTCTGTCAATATTTGAATCATCGATCTTTTTGTCTAAGAGGCTATATTATTTCAAGTAACTATTTAACTAAAAAATTTCAAGTTGATAAAATAACTTTTATTATTAATTCTGAAATCTTAGACATAGAATAAGAGCGAGAACCGTATATACAAAGGAAATGAATTAGTGATTGCATAAAAAAAAAAAAAATCAAAGTTTGAGGCAGAAAATTTGGGAATCAGTTGTCTTTCGGAGTACATAGATTTCAGTCTAGAAGTAAAACATTAAAACAGTGAAAAAAGTGAAATATATAAAGTTCATTGTACAGTAAACAAATAAAGTAAAAAGAAAAAAAAAAAAAAAAAGTATGTATATACATAGGACAGAAAAATTTGTTTTCCCTCTCCCCTATTATCTTTTTAACCTTTTGCATACCATTCAAATGAGATTAAATCAGTACTGTCATTTTAGTACAGACCACATGTGACCAGCACCAATATTGCTTTCACATTCCATCTATGACTTGACAACACAAACCATATGGCTTTCATTCTTCACAAAAGCCACCTAATTATCTGCAATCTCCATTTCATCCATGGTAACTTCATTCTTTCATGAATTTGTATCTCATTTACCAATCTGCAGTTTAATCAAAACCAGAACATAATTCTAACTGATCCATCGGTAACAGATGAAAGATTTGAGTAATAATGATAATTTGATTTAGGAATTTGTTAACATGCTTACTCATCAGATTTTCCAATAATTTTAACTCAACATTTTTATATATATACGAACCCTTTTTAATGATTTTCAGTACGATTAGAATCTATGAATAATATTGTAGTTTTTGTGAGAGATTGGAATAAAACCTATTACTCTGCTTTGGTTAAAGCTTTTGAGTCAAACGGTTTTATAATGTGGTATTAGAGTCTATTAGACCTAGATGTTAAGTATTTAAATTTGTTGATTAAATTTCAACACATGATAGATTGAGTCTATGTTGTACACTCTTTTAGAGTACGCGAATGCCTCTTGGACTTGAAGCGTGTACAACACAGACCCATCCTACCATGTGTTGAATTTCAATCAACAAATGGAGCTGCCAGGATTCGAACCCTCGACCTTTAGGTGTAAGCGACTCTGATACCATGTCATCAAACCATTGAACCCAAAAAGATTGAGCTGATAGGTAAGACCCAATTATAGTTTTTATTATCATCTCTGACAGATTATAACTGGAAAAAACTAGCAATTACCTATGCATTAATCAAGTGTGCTTAATAATCAGTTAAAGGATTATTAAAGACATGATGAGACATGTATATTTTGTAGTTAATTATCATCTCAAAACAACAGTATGAACAAATAAATATTATTATTAAGTATTTTGAGTTGGTGTAGAAGCAAATAAAGCCCCAAACCAATTAATAATGAACCTGATGTTGAAACATTAACAAAAAAGAGAGTAAAAATGATAGATTCTGCAAAAAAAGTGTGGCTTGAATCATTTCAATAATAAATTAAGAGAAATTAAATATGTTATATTATATGTAAAACTAATTAACTAGCATTTCTCTTTTGTATATACACATTTAGGCTATAAAAGCAAGCTATGGCTGAAGGCTCCTTACAAATTGATGACAGAAAATCATACAAATATGCAGTACTTTCTTCATCAAATATAATAATGAGGAAATTTATGGGTGGAAAATTAAATAATAAATCTAGGATTAAAAGGGGTAATTAATGATGAATTAGTCATGCCAGCAAAGAAGCATAACTATGCACCTTCTAATAATGTAAATTCTTCCTTTCTGTTGTCTAATATAACCTCCCAGTCTTCTGCAAGAAATCTTCTTCTTTGAGCATGCTCCCATTGATGCTGCTGCTGCTTTACTCATCTTCGCTTTCTCAATTAATTTGATTGAACTTCTAATTAGATATATATAGAGAGAGAATTAGTTAGTAGAGAGCTTAATTAGAGATGGAAGGAGAACTGAGAAGAGAAAGCACAGAAGTGCTTCTTATAAATAGGGAGAAAGATTGAGATGTGGTCCAAAGAAATGAAAATATTTTAACAATAACATCAAACCCTAGCTATTATTATTTTTAATTAAAATAATATATTATTTCTCTTACTGCCACATCATCAGCTGCACCAGACATTTATGATTTATGTGGGCATCAACTTCCAACAACAAAATTGGTCGGTAATTCATTGGTCCTCTTTTTTTTTTTAAAGAAAAATAAATAAATAAAAAAGGAGAAAAATGCATAGATATTTGGGTAGCTGCCATGCGTGTTTTCTCAGAATAAGTTGAAGAAGAAGCTGTGATGTTTCCTTTTAGTATCTTCTTTCACTTTTATATATGTAACATTAATTTATTATATAATAATATGTGAAATAATGCCATTATTATTAGCAACAAGCACTGTTTTATCTCTTTTGTACTCGTATATATTATGCCATTTCTGATCACAACTATCAATCATCTATTAGCCTTTTTTTTTTTTATTTCCACATTGCCCATCGAATATGACTCTCGGTAAATAATATATTATTGTTTTCTTTTGAGAGCATTAATTATAACTATTACATCAATTATTAATTTTGACCATTTTGGGTGGAGGAGGAACTAGGAAAATTTTTAGAGTGTCGAAAAAGTAAAAGCACAAAAGGAGTCATAGACATAATCGTAAAATAACTTTCTTCTTGGACAGAACTTTAAATATGTGTCCTACACGTAGGCCGGGAAGTCGACTAATTCCCCAGCCCCCTCCCTCTTAGGTGCCAATTAAGTTGAAATTGTTATTATAAAAGGGATAAACTTTTAAATTTTTCCTGTAAGATTTTCGGGAGCAGGGCGAGCACTATTCGGTTTAACCGAATACCAATACCGAAAAAAAATTTCGGTTCGGTTACCAAATTTTTTTTTGTTTGGTTTAGTAACAATTATATATATATTTTGGTATTCAGTTCGGTTCGGTTTTTCCGTTAAAAAATTCAGTTTAACCGAAAACCGAATTAATATATATATATATATATATATATATATTAGGTTTGTAATATTCTAATTTATTTAATTGAATTTTATATTTCATTAAAAACTATAAAATGACTAAATAACAATTAATTACAAAAATAATATATAATGGTTCAATTAATTGCCCTAAAAATCATTTCAAAAATTTTTTTTATTTATTTTTGGTAAAAATACCAAATTTCTGTAATAACCGAACCGAACCAAAAAATTTCGATTCGGTTCGGTTTTCATCATTGTTTGGTTTGGTTCGGTTCTAATTATTACTGATAATTCGGTTCGGTTAACCGAAAATTCGGTTCGGTTCGATAACCGAACCGACCGATGCTCACCCCTATTCGGGAGAAGCAATTTAGCTCTTATTGGTAGGGATTATAATGTAATTTATCATTTGTAGTTATTTGTATATACTAAAATAGTTCTTGTGTATTTATGTAATTTACCATGTACAATATATAAATGAATGGATTGCTCTCTCTACAATTGATTGAGAGTTCACAAACCCTAAAGTGTTTTATGGAATCAGAACTATTGTGGCATAACAGCCGACTTTCAGCCTCCAGCCGCCATGACCACCAATTCAGCCGCCCTCATCACCACCGTCCATGCCCTTGCCGTTGGCGCTGCTAGCCCCTGACCCTCCGTGTCGCATCAGCTGCCTTTGAAACTTGATTCTGGTAATTATGTCTTATGGAAAACGTTAATTATTCCGATGTTGGCTGGGTGTGATCTCGTCAATCATGTGGATGGCACGGTTGTGATTCCAGCAGAGAGGTTGGAAAATAATTTGCCTAATCCGGCATATCAATTGTGGCATCGTCAAGATCAACAGGTATTGAGTTGGTTGCTAAATTCTATTTCTACTTCTATTTTACCACAAGTTATTGGAGTTAGATCGGCTAGGGAAGCCTGGATTAAATTGGAAAGCGCTTTTGCTTCGGGTTCAAGGGCGCAAATTAGAGAATTAAAACAACAATTGCATTCTTTGGTTAAAACTGTGACTGAATTTATGCAAAGAGCAAAATTAATTGCTGATCCGTTAGCCTCGTTGCAATACCCGATTTCGGATGTTTGGGGTCCCGCCCCGGTTAATTCACATGATGGGTTCTCTTATTATTTATTATTTTATGATCATTATAGCAAATATTCTTGGTTATATTTCTTGTGTTATAAATCTGAAGTGCTGCAAACTTTCATTAAGTTTCGTACTGTGGTTGAGAAATTTTTTGGGCGTCCTATTAAAGTCTTTTAGTCTGATGGCGGAGGGGAATTTATTGCCATGAAAAATTATTTGTCTGAGAATGGTATTCAACATCACATGTTCTGTCCGTATACCCCAGAACAAAATGGGGCAGCGGAACGGAAACATCGCCATGTTGTTGAAACAGGTCTTGCTCTTCTTAATCGTGCACATTTACCACTTTCTTTCTGGTCTTATGCATTTGACACTGCTGTTTTTCTCATTAATCGTATGCCATCACCTGTTCTCCATCACATATCTCCGTATCTTTGCTTGTTTGGCACCCATCCTGATTACTTGTCTCTTCGTGTGTTTGGTTGCCTATGCTATCCATGGTTGCGTCCTTATAATTCTCACAAGTTAAATTTCTGTTCTCGTAAGTGTGTTTTTCTGGGTTATAGCAAGTTACATAAAGGCTATCGTTGTTTTGACCCTGTGTCTACAAAATTCTTTATCTCACGCCATGTGGTATTTGATGAACAGGTGTTCCCTTATCAGGAGTTGAGTTCTACGGCTATTCCTGATCCAAGTTCAGCACCTCCTGTTCCCAATTCTTCTTTGGTTGTTCCGCCATCAGTTCCCAAAAGGCGGATGGTCAAGAGGCAGATGACGGGCAAGCTGCCTCCTCGTTCTTTCATGACTTCTGTCACCCCTAAGGACCCAACTTGTTACAGTGAAGCAATAAAAAGTCCTCATTGGTGTCAAGCTATGGTTGATGAATTTTCAGCACTCATTTCCAATGGTACGTGGGAACTTGTTCCGCCTTCCCAAGCTCAAAATGTAATTGGTTGTAAGTGGGTGTTCAAGACTAAATTAAATCCGGATGGGTCTATTGAGTGCTACAAAGCGCGTCTTGTTGCGAAGGGATTTCATCAAAGACTGGGTATGGACTTTCATGACACGTTTAGTCCTGTGGTTAAGCCTGCAACTATTCGTTTATTATTGTCACTTGTTGTCTCATTTAAGTGGTTTATTACTCATCTGGATGTTTCAAATGCATTTCTTCATGGTGACTTGGATGAGCCTGTGTTTATGACTCAGCCAGTTGGTTTTGTTGATAAGAATTTTCCACAGCATGTCTGTCGACTTCGGAAATCTTTGTATGGTTTAAAACAGTCCCCCAGGATGTGGCATAAATGTCTCACACAGGCCCTTATTGCATTTGGTTTTCAGAGTTCTAGGGCTGATGTTTCTCTTTATTTTCTCTGTAAGGGTTCTGTTGTTTTGTTTTGTCTCATTTATGTGGATGATCTACTTTTATTGGGGAATGATTCGGTACTTGCTGCTTCTCTTATTTCTCACTTGCAATCCAAGTTTGCTATCAAGGATTTGGGTCCCGTTAAATATTTTCTTGGTGTTGAGTTTATTCGTCAGCGGGATTGTCTGTTTCTAATGCAGCGAAAATATATTACTCAGTTATTTGCTCGGGCTAATATGCACGAGTGCAAATCGGTTACCACACCTGCAAGCTCAGTTGATAAGTTGTCTGTTCAGGGTGGGTCTCTTCTTACTGATCCTACTCTTTATCGCAGTCTAGTTGGGGGACTGCAGTACCTTACTCTTACCCGTCCAGATATAGCCTTTGGTTCATCGGGTGGCTCAGTTTATGCATGCTCCTTCTACCCTCCACTGGCAGGCATTGAAATGTATTCTGCGGTACCTCCAGGCTACGGCATCCTATGGGTTACGGTATAGGCCTCAAACTTCTCTTCATTTAGATGGTTTTTCGGACTCGGATTGGGGGGGTGATGTTGATGATCGGCGGTCCACTTCGGGGTTTGCTGTTTTTCATGGTACCAATTTAATTTCCTGGGCGTCCAGGAAGCAGAGGACGGTCTCTAGATCCTCCACTGAGACAGAGTATAGAGCCTTGGCCACCACAACTTCTGAGGTATCTTGGCTTCAAATGTTGTTTCTTGAACTTGGTTTTCCTATGTCTGCAGCCCCAACGCTTTGGTGTGACAACCTTAGCGCGACATACCTCACGGCAAATCCTATTTTGCATACCCGCACTAAACACTTGGAGCTCGATTTTCATTTTGTTCAAGAGCGGGTCGCTTCAAAGCAGTTAAGGGTTCGCTACATTTCTACTGATGACCAGGCCGCAGATATCTTGACCAAACCCTTGCACAAGACACGTTTTCAGTTACTACGGGACAAGTTGGCTGTGGTTTCCACCTCCGCTCAACTTGAGGGGGAGTGATAGGGATTATAATGTAATTTCTCATTTGTAGTTATTTGTATATACTAAAATAGTTCTGGTGTATTTATGTAATTTACCATGTACAGTACATAAATGAATGGACTGCTCCCTCTACAATTGATTGAGAGTTCACAAACCCTAAAGTGTTTTACTTATCACCAAAGGCGGCACAATATGACTACATAGTTAATATTTTAGCTCAATTTTTTATCCATTTTAAGAAATTCCATTGGAAACTGTCTATAATTACCAATATATTATAATTTGTCAATTCTTATCAAAATTTATTTGAGAAATGGTAAAATTAAGTTAAAATTTCTATTATCTGTCAATATTATGGAATTTCATACTATAAAGGTTAAATTATTGTTCTTAAATTTAAAGGCAAAATTCTATATTAGCTTATTGAAAATGCATAGATTGGTTATTATTTAGTGATTACATAGAGTTAGCTTGAAGAATTTAGGGTACATTGTCTAATTCCATGCATTAAGAGAGTGGAAAAGTAAGCCCAAAATTAGGCATATGTTGAATGAAAGATTATTAAGTGCAGTTCCAATTTCATTGGATGTTCCCAATGACTTGATACTATTAATAGGGATGATATAGTGGAGAAACAAAGGGGACACTTTATGATTATAAATTGAAACGCTCAAAGCTCCAAAAATTCGGTCAGAATCTTGGTGATACGTATACCTTTAAACCCAACATAAGTATGCTTAAAAGTGTTAATTAATTAATTAATCAACACCGGATAAAGCAAAAATCCCACATGCTGTGGCTTGTGCTACTCCCACTTCAATTAGCTCAAAATGTTTAATTGAGTGGGTTCTGAACCTGGTCTCTCTAATTCCACTCTAAGAGAATCTGTACCTAATCCATTTTTTATTTTTAGTCAAGCAGTCAATTCTCTGCTTAAGTGAGCAAATTAATTAAGAATAGAGCAAAAGATTAATAGTAATTCACGTTGTGTGCGGAATTCTTGATGAGTGCTTTTGAAGATATGACACTTCATTGAATAAATGAGTAAATAATGTATATAAGTGGCGTAAATTAAGCCTTAATAAGAGTTAATTAGTTTTGTATTACAAGAATATGGTTGATAAGTGATAATTGTTTTGTGTTACATGGCTTTAGTCTTAGACATATGCTTAAATTTATGCAGTCAGATTTAATACTCTTAAAACATACACATTTTTTTCACTACTCTTTCACTTTTGATAATTCTCATTCTTTTTTAAAGGTATAGTATCTGGTCTCACGGAGACTCGAATGTTAGAACCTCGCATTCAATTAAAAATACACTTATCATCAGGATAAAGCTGGATGTGCGAGTCTTTACACTGCTTAATTATTGAGTATATTAATATATATTAGCATGACTGCATATAAATGTTATAATTATAAATCAAATAGAATAATTTGGATGCTTCTTGACTATTTTTACATTCAACTAGTCATGTGCATAGAATAGAACCCTAACAACCTAAACAAAACAACGTGATAAGTATTTTCTCATTTATTTTATTGATTCTGATCAGTTAAAGAATTATATATTGAATTAATTAAGCATTAGCCGCTGGGTTTCTTCTTCCTAGGGTTTACCTCTAGGTTTTCATCTATTCTCTTCTAATCCTACTGATTTTTCTTCTATTCTTGCGGGTTTTGTCCACTGCACTGCCTGCCTGCCTACCTTTCTCCTTGCTACTAGAATGGCTGCTGATCCTGACTCTTTAATTGGGCAATATAATGATGAGGGTTTTGTATGTGACTTCATTGATGATGAATCGCAGGAGACCTTTTCATTATTGGTTCGTATACTCACTGATCAACCTATTAATATTGGGGCGTTTAAAAATACAATGGCTGGGATATGGCGGCTTGTGAAAGGAATCGTTGGAAACGTGCCAAAGTAGCTGCTGATTATGAAATTGACTTGGTCTTTTGTACTGTTATATTTATTTTAAATTACCTAGTCTGCAGGATGTCGTTAGAATCCCAATAAATTAGGATTGTAAATCAGTGTTTCATTTACACTCTATTTCTATAAATGGAGAATGCTATTGAATAACAAATTAATCTTCTTCAGTATATCAGATTTCTCTGTGTGTTTTCTTTAATCTCTATATATTTATAACAACAAATTGGTATCAGAGCTGATAATATCTTGAGGGATCTGTGAGTTGAGAAAATTCATGGAGTCTGACACACCATTCACAACAGCTGCACCACCAATTTTTGAAGGAGACAACTATGAAGCTTGGGCTATCAGGATGACTGTTCATCTTGAAGCACTAGATCTTTGGGAGGCTGTAGAAGATGACTATGAAGTTGGTCAATTGCCTCCAAATCCTACAGCAGCCCAACAGAAGAATCACAAAGAGAGGAAAACCAGAAAGTCCAAGGCCAAAGCCTGTCTTTTTTCTGCTGTGTCAAATGTAATTTTCACAAGAATAATGAATCTGCAGTCTGCCAAGGATATTTGGGATTATCTCAAAAAGGAGTATAGAGGCAGTGAAAGAGTCAAAGGCATGCAAATACTCAACTTAATCAGAGAATTCGAGATGCAGAGCATGACGGAGTAGGAAACCATTAAAGACTATGTTGACAAGGTGTTAGGCATTGTGAACAAGGTACGACTACTTGGTAAGGATTTTCCAGATGAAAGAATTGTGCAAAAAATTCTTGTCACTATACCTGAAAAATATGAGTCCAAGATATCATCTTTGGAGGAAATAAAAGACCTATCAAGTATCTCCTTGGGAGAATTAGTAAATGCTTTGCAGGCACAGGAGCAGAGAAGAATGGTGAGAAAGGAGGAGGAAGTACATGGTGCATTCCACATAAAAATGCAAAATTCTAGAGGCAAAGACAAGAAGAACAACAAAAGCACGCCATACAAAAAGTCTGACAACTCCTACAAACAGAAAAAAGAAGCTTTTCCACCATGTCCGCATTGCAAAAAAAGGAATCATTCTCAGAAAAGGTGTTGGTGGAGGCCTGATATCAAGTGCAGGAAGTGTGGCAACATGGGACACATGGAAAAAATATGCAAATCTTCAAAGACTGATGAGGCTAAAGTGTCCACGGAGCAACATGACGAAGAACAACTCTTTGTTGCAACATGCTATGCTACAAACAACAGTTCCAGTGATTCTTGGCTGATAGATAGTGGGTGCACAAACCGCATGACGAATGATGAAAAGCTTTTTAAAGAGCTTGACACAACCAAGGTCTCCAAAGTGAAAATTGGAAATGGCAATTTCATTTCAGTCAAGGGAAAAGGAACAGTTGCTATCGAAAGTTTATCAGGTTTGAAACATATCTCAGATGTTTTATATGTGCCTGATGTTGACCAAAATTTGCTTAGTGTTGCACAGCTGGTTGAGAAGGGTTTTAAAGTCATATTTGAAGATGAATGGTGCTTGATTAAAGATGCAATAGGCAGAGATGTTTTTAAGGTGAAAAAGAGAGCAAAAAGCTATGCTCTAAATCTGATGGAGGAGGAGCATATGCTTTATGCCTACACGACAACAAACGCTGAATTGTGGCACAAAAGGCTTGGTCATTTTCATCATGGTGGACTTCTACACATGCAGAAACATGCTTTGGTGAGGGGTGTGCCATTGCTGGGAGAGAAGCTAAAAGATTGTGTGGCTTGTCAATATGGCAAGCAAGCAAGAAGACCATTTCCACAAGCAACCTGGAGAGCATCACATAAATTGCAACTGGTACATACTGATGTTGGAGGTCCTCAAAGAACATCATCTCTAAATGGTAATAAGTACTATATTACATTTATTGATGATTATACAAGGTTTTGTTGGATTTATTTCTTCAAATCCAAATCTGAAGTTGCAAATATATTCTGGAAATTTAAAGCATTTGTGGAGAATCAAAGTGGTTACAGGTTGCGCACAATAAGATCAGACAATGGGACAGAATATACTAATCACAATTTTGATAGATTTTGTGAAGAAGCAGGGATTGAACATCAATTCACCACGCCGTACACCCCACAGCAAAACAGTGTGAGTGAAAGAAAGAATAGAAGCATTATGGAAATGGCAAGGTGTATGTTGCATGAAAAGGAGATGCCAAAGAAGATGTGGGTAGAAGCAGCAAACACTGCTGTTTTTCTTCTTAATAGGCTTCCAACGAGAGTTTTGAGCAGAAAAACTCCATTCGAAACATGGTTTGGTTATAAGCCAAACTTACAAAATCTGAAAATCTTTGGTTGTCTTTGTTTCTCTTATGTGCCACAGGTGAAAAGAGACAAACTTGACAAAAAGGCTGAACCAGGAGTTTTCATCGGATATAGTAGCACTTGTAAGGCTTACAGGATTTTTCAACCCCAAAATGGAAAAATCCTTGTAAGTAGAGATGTCACATTCATGGAGGAAAAGATATGGAGCTGGGAAGAGCCAATAAAGAAGGAATGCCCAAGATTCCTACCACAGTTTGTTGATAATTTTAATGAAGTTGATGATGCTGACAACGCTAATGATGCTGACAACGCTAATGATGCTGACAACGCTAATGATGTTGTTGATGTTGATCATGTTCCAGTTAGAGGTACAAGACTATTGTCTGATATTTATGCACGAAGCAATGTTGCCATTTTAGAACTTGCAAAATTTAAGGAAGCCGAAAGAGATGACAAATGGATTGAAGCAATGAAAGAAGAGCTGAGGATGATCGAGAAAAATGACACTTAGGTGTTAGTCGACAGACCACAACACAAACAGCCCATAAGAGTCAAATGGGTTTATAGAACCAAACTCAATCCAGATGGTTCTGTAAATAAATACAAGGTGAGATTGGTAGTGAAGGGCTATGCACAAGTGTTTGGAGTAGATTTCTCTGAAACATTTGCTCCAGTTGCTCGCCTTGATACGATCAGAATGTTGTTGGCGTTAAGTGCACAAAAGGGATGGAAGGTATATCATTTAGATGTGAAATCTGCTTTCTTAAACAGCTATTTGCAGGAGGAAATATTCGTAGAGCAGCCTAAGGGATTTCAAGTAAAGGGACAGGAGGAGAAGGTTTACAAGTTGAAGAAGGCCTTGTATGGCCTTAAACAGGCCCCTAGATCCTGGTACAGCAAGATTAACAGTCATCTTGTTGACATTGGATTCATCAAAAGCTTAAGAGAAGCTACATTATATGTGAAGCAGACAGATTCTAACTTAATCATAGTTTCTGTCTATGTTGATGATTTATTTGTAATAGGTGATGATGGGGAGTTAATAAATCAATTTAAGGCTGAAATGCTTCAAGTATTTGAGATGACAGACCTCGGCCTGATGTCCTTTTTTCTGGGATTGGAAGTGAAGCAGGATCATGATGGTGTTTTCATAGCCCAAAGAAAATATGCAAAGGAAATTCTCAAAAAATTTCGTATGGAAGATTGCAAAAGCACTCCAACTCCAATGAACCAAAAGGAGAAATTTAGCAAAGATGATGGAGCTGATAAAGTTGATGAACACCACTACAGAAGCCTCATTGGTTGCTTAATGTATCTCACTGCAACCAGACCAGATATTATGTTTGCAGTAAGCCTACTTTCCAGATTTATGCATTGTGCAAGTGAAGTGCATCTTCAAGCTGCCAAACGGATTGTGAGGTATGTTAAAGGTACTGCAGATTTTGGCATTCAGTACAGTCGCTCTCATGATTTTATGCTTCATGGGTATTCTGATAACGATTGGGGAGGTTCAGTTGATGACATGAGGAGCACAACAGGATACTGTTTCTGCTTTGGAGCAGGAATGTTTTCATGGTGTTCGAAAAAACAAAGTGTTGTAGCTCAAAGCACAGCTGAGGCTAAATATGTTGCAGCAAATGCTGCTGCAAATCAAGCAATCTGGATTAGGAAAATACTTGAAGATCTGCATATGGAGCAAAGTAAACCAACACAGATTCATGTTGACAACCAAGCTGCAATTTCAATCTCAAATGATCCTGTTAGTCATGATACTACCAAGCACTTCAAGATCAAGTTATTTTTTCTAAGAGAAGTACAAAGAGAAGGTGAGGTCAGCCTAGTTTACTGCAGAACTGAAGTCCAATTTGCAGATATCTTAACAAAAGCTCTTCCAAAAACCAGATTTGAAGCTTTGAGAGACATGCTCGGTGTTTGCAGCTATTTGGCAAGGAGGAGTGTTGGAAACGTGCCAAAGTAGTTGCTGATTATGAAATTGACTTGGTCTTTTGTACTTTTATATTTATTTTAAATTACCTAGTCTGCAAGATGTCATTAGAATCCCAATAAATTAGGATTGTAAATCAGTGTTTCATTTACACTCTATTTCTATAAATAGAGAATGCTATTGAATAACAAATTAATCTTCTTCAGTATATCAGATTTCTCTGTATGTTTTCTTTAATCTCTATATATTTATAACAACAGGAATTGATTATCGTGAAATTAAACCCTCTCTATCATGTCTTCAATTATACCATGACTTGGATGTGGAGCGTATTTTACAGGAAGGGCCTTGTTCTTTTGAACGGATTAAAGACAAATTTGTGGCACTATTCCAAACCAATACCCAATATAGGGTGGAAACGGAACTAATTCCAATTTTGTGGTGTTTTTGTCAAAGTCCGCATATGAGAATGGCGGACATCATCATTTTTTCTGGTGGGCCAAGTCCGCTAGTCAAACCTATAGACCCAAGAACGTCCGCAAAAAAAAAAAAGCGGACAAATGGGCCTGAAAAAATCCGGAGAGCGGACTAAAGGTATCCGCTGTTAAAAATTGCGGACAAAAATAGTCCGCATATTCCAAATGCGGACTTGGCCCTGAGCTGACGGGACCTAACAAGGTCCGTGTTCAAAGAAAATAGACCTATATGTCTGCATCTGACAAATGCGGACCCATGGTCCGTATCTGATTAATGCGGCCCAATATCGAGTTCGCATTTGATTAATGCGGACTAAGAGGTCCGCATCTGTAAAAAATGGACTGCTTTATTCTGCCCTACCCCAACCCTCCGATCATTTAAGTAAAAAAAAAATCTAACCGTCCAATTTTTATTCATTTCACCTGCTTCTTCTCCCCTTATTAAAAGTAGACACCCTTCTTTTTAAACTTTCACGCCTTCCTTCATCCTTCTTCAGCTCATTCCTTCAGCTCATTTCCCATCCTCCTTCTTCAGCTCATTTCTCATTCCTTGGTAAGTTAATTTACTAACCATAATTTTATTTTATATTTATAATTATATAATTAATTTTTTTAATACTTTTAATTAACTTGTTGAAATTTTTTCTTAGAATTGTCATCATCAAATTGGAAACAACAGAGTTATTATAGCATTAAACAGAAAAAAAGGTAAATATAAAATTTTTGTAAAAATTTTTAATTTGTGGAATAATATATATATATATATATATATATATATATATATATATGAGATTTATGAAAAAATGGAATATGTATATAATATTTGTGTATAAATTTGTTATTAGATTTATTTTTGTGAAGTTAGTATATAATATTTATATGTTTGAAAAATGTTAAATATATGATATAAAACTATATAGTTAGTAAATGTCTCTATTAGTTTTGTTTAGAAATTGTTATTAAATTTTGAAATATTATTATAATTATAAGTTATGGAAAAAAAAAAGTGGGGTAGTAAATAGCTGTAATTTATTTATTTATTTATTATTATTATTATTATTATTACAAATTATTGGAAAAAAAAATAAAACTGATCCAGTAAAATAGATTTTTTTTTTGTGTAAAATTTTATATTTATTTTTATCATTATTATTGTTATTGTTCTTATTATTATTATTAATACAAGTTATTGGATAAAAAGAAAAGTGGGGTAGTGAAGTAGATTTTTTTTGTGTAAAATTATATTTTTATTTAGATTTTTATTTTTATTATTGTTGTTGTTATTGTTATTATTATGATTATTATTATTATGAGAGTTTAAAATAGAAAACTGGTGTAGTGATGTAGAATTTTTTATTTAAGTTATAAATTAATTAATTAATTAATGTGTATTTGAATTGTTTAAAAATTAAGGTTAATTTTTTTTTATGCAACTTGTAGATGGTTAAAACAATATTGACCCCTAAGTGTATGCGGTACCCGGAATTTGCATTGAAGAAAATAGAAAATTTAAAAGCAATTCGGATGAGAAGGTGGAAAAAGTTACTGGAGTACCTGCTAAATATGAATAAAAAATTACAAGACATAATAATGTCTGGCTACAAATTTGATGTGCGAATGAGGGAACAAATGTGGATGCTAAGAAATAGATTATCTTGGCGTTATCAACTCTTATTTGATGAGATTTTTAATGAATCACCTGTAGATTATGACAACATGGTAAAAATATTAATTTTGAAGGAGAGTGAATATATTAAATTACCCCAAGAATTGGTTGGCAAAGTTCTAGAAACTCTGCCAATATGTCAAGTAGACTATTGTAATAAAGTGAACGCTAGGAATGGTTTTAAATTCAAGATTAGGAGATAACTATAGTAGTAGTTTAATTTTATGATTTTGTAACTTATGTTGTTTTTTGTTGGTTAGTGTTATAATGTAATTTAATATTATAATGTAATTTCGTATTATGATTATCTAATTCAGTGTTAATATTTTTAGTAAAGTCCTTAAATTATATAGAACATAAATGAACTCTACAGTTATAACAATCGTTGAATAAATATAAAATTTTACTATTGTGGTATTATTAATAACAGTAAAAGGGGGAAATAAATACAATAAATATAGAAAGAATTTATTACTACTCGTATTTTAAATCTTACCATTGATTTAAAAAAAAATTCCTTCAGACTACAATCTTTGTTGTATTGATATTTAACCAAAAAATGCGTATGACATTACTTAAATTCTGACACGTAGTCGTAACAACAAATGCTCGAAACATTTTTTGTTTCTCAATTTACAATTATACTTCACAAAGGAAAGAAATCCCTAAAAAAATATTTAATCCAACCTTAAGTATCCCTTTTTGAGTTTATAATATGTTTCTTTGAGGTTAATGTTTGTGCAAAGAGACATTATTGAAAAGTCTTCTCAGCCTAACCCCATCATTTTAATTTTTAAATAATTGAGAAAAAAAAATTTACTTGTGACAGTAATGAGAAATCTTATTATTCCTTGAACATCATTTTGTAGTGTTAAGTAGGGTTAAGACCTTGCCTTTAGAAAAGTGATTAGCATCATTTTCTATTTCCAATTTTAAAATATCATTCTTTCATCTCTAATTTTCATTATTATTATTATTTCCAATACATTTATTAATACGTAAAATATAATGCAATAGTTTGTGTCCATATATATATCACTATATGTTATTTTAAAAAAAGATAACTGCAATCACTTTTTATAAATATCCTAACAATGAAAAGTTACAAAAACTTATTAATTTTGGTATAGCAAAGTTATTACAAAAACATTTATGATATTAAGTTTTATATGTTCCCTAGAAAAAAATTTCAAATTCTGACCCTTTAGTTTATTACTTATTGATTTGGCATATTAATACACAAGTGCATATTTCGCAAAATTTCTTTTCCATTTGATTGTATAATTTAAAATAAATTTCTTTATTTGTAAAAAAATATTTTTACATACATAGTTAAAGGAACTGAGATGCACAATTAAAAAAATATATGACATATTATTTATAGCAAATATTCTGAATATTCAAAGATATAAGTCTCAAACTAAAACATAAAAATATTATACATTGTTTAAAAAGAAACATCAAATATTACATCCACTTCTATTGGAAGGCTGTGATGGATCAGTGCACTGTGATGGATTGTATTCAACATTTGATGTTGTTCCAAAGTTGGAATATGGAAAAGTAAGTTGTTGCTGAGAATACATACTCGACATACCAACACACTGTTCCACTGAAGATGGCCGCGCAAACGATGGAAATATCATATTAGAAGGAGTACGGGGTGTACCCATACCATGCATAGCCCAAAGTGATTGGCCCGACCCAGTCCATTGTGTAAATGGGTTTTGAGAAGTGTTAAACCCATACTGTGATGGAACACTTGGACTAACAAATGAACCAGGAGCTGATGGGTTAGGAGCCCATGATGAATATTGCTGTATTGGTTGTGATTGTTGTGAAGTGCTTGCCCCATATGGATCATGTGAATGGTAGGATACTGGATGTGGCATAATATCACAAAAAGGATCAGTTGGTCTTGTGACCTCACGTCTCCTCGATGTGGTACGTTGGCGGCGTCTACCAATGGCAGCAACAGGTGCCTCTTCATCCACATCAATATTCGGATAAGTAGCTAATGGAGGTGGATGAGGAGGTGGGGAACCTCGAACATATCGCCCGTTCCTCCGGTTGCGCACCGCATATGCTGTTTCTTATCTTGTGCACAGCATCCAAATCTCTAACCAACGCCAGTGTTCCATTCCATCAACCTGTACATAACATATATTATTACTATGTAGTTGGGCATAAAAAAACTTAAGCATATGAATTTTCAATTTTAATGACTTACAATGGCACCATGGGCAGCACCTCTAACAAAAATCCATCTCCTTGTTATTCGCCTATACCATTCCATGTACTCGGAATGGTAATGGAGTGGTTCGGCACATGGTTGAGTTGCAAATATCAAATTTACCCTATTATTCCATATTGCGACCCAGTAGGCCATATTCTGCATAATGGAACCTTTAACCTGAATCAGTTCAATATCATGCAGCTCATTGGTTTGCATGGGCGCAACAGGTATGTGTTGTTGCAAACCAAATTGTCGAAGGACTCTGTCTGGTTGATGCCATTCCCCAATGTGCATGCAAATCAATGGCACAACAGCTCTCCATAAATGATTTCCTTGAAAGCTATATTCCTGTAATGCTGCCTGGATATCATCAGTGTATGGCTCCCAAGTGAACTATAAGCAACACAAGTTTACATATATATGAATATGATTTTACCATTCCAAAGCAAATTTTAAGTCATAAATGTTTAACATCAATGCATGCCTAATTTGTATGACTTATAGAATCTTTGTCAGCCAAATCAAGTACATATCGTATATGTTTGAGAGTATGAGTTGGCACAGCAGTGGAATCCTTAAGTGTGCTCCATCTGTAATTAATTAGGAGATATTAATTCAAATAGTAAACATGTTATAACAATTGTACAACTATATCATAACAATGAAATATAAATATGCAGAAGTTAATTTTCAATATTAAACATGCCTATCAATTTTGTTTAGATTCTTTCTTTCATAGAATGGTATAACATGTGTTATATCCTGATGTACCATTTAAGACATGCCCCTAATTAATTTATATTTACTCATTACATAAATTAGGCATCGTATACCTTAAAGTTGTTGTATTTTATTGATTGTTCGGTAGCCATTATGTGAATTCTAGATTGGTTTCCTTTTACAAAGTAGGAGAGCAAAATTGATTTCTCTTGCTTATTTGTAATTTCAATGATTTGTCTCTATATATATATACAAGTGAAAAAAAAATTGATATATTAATACATATATATAATAAGTGTTATGTATACGTACCGCCGACCAAGTGGTAAACCAGGCGTGATAACTCCACTCTGTAGGTTCAGCGATATATCTCTCAATCTCTCATATACCTAAACCTGCAACAACATTAAAGCACCACCAATTTCTACAGTGTTGTGTCGGGCGGCTTTACACAGCTCTCTATACAGATATGCTAAACACCCGCTGCCCCAGCTATACTGACCAATTGTTGCAATATTCTCCAACAAAGGTAGAAACAAAAGGTTGACATAACCTGATGTTTTTGTGCTAAACAATATGCCCGATAAAAGTTGCAATAAGTATGCATGGATGTACCATGCAATGTCTTCTTCATTATCATTAGCCGGCATAGCAGGAAAATTAGCATTCAACCAACTCAATTGCAGCATATTTTTTTTGAAGGCATTTCTAGGAGGACGAACGCCTAATAGTTGTTCACATTCATCAACCCATTTTGCAGGAAGTGGGCAAATCAATGGATTACCATCTATTGGTAGTCCAGTTTGTATAGCAACATCCTGCAGTGTAATTGTTGCCTCACCTTCGGGAAAATGAAAATTATGAGTCTTCGGTCTCTGTCTCTCAACTAGAGCAGTAATGAGATGGTGGTCCAACTGAAAAAAACCCAACCGTGCAACGCCATAGAAACCAGTCTGTCTCAAGACTTGTTCTAGTTGATCATCAATTTCTTCCTCATGCAGGATCGTACCGTCCCTCCTGCAAGTAAGTGTAGTCTCCTTATCCTAATATATTGACCAAAAATTATATTAATTAATAACATAGTAACAAATATAACAAAAACATATACACTCAAATGAACTTAATATATTTCTTAATATATTAAAGAGGACAATGTTTTTTGAAGTTAAAATTTTGTATAAATTTATAAAATAATGCCACTTATGATCATAACTAACATTAATTTAATTCATCACACACTATTTAATTAATAATTCAATCTTGTAAATAGAAAGTGACATATTTGCACCTCAATGAACCATACTGGCTCCGATCTATATGATCTCTGTGAATGTAAAACGCTAAGGTCAATCGGCTCAGGCTCAATGTATGCTCGCTGTGGTGGTAGATTACCTGACATACCTAAAAACACAAACAATTGATGTCAATATAATAAAAAGATGTATATTAAGAATTCAACATACTAGTATGGTTTACCAATTGAGTGTATTACTATTAAAGCAATATAGTAACAAAACACACATTATCATTGTAGCAAGCATTCCAAATAAGATATTAGAATCCATTACAGATTATTCATTATAATTACAACATATTTAACTACGCCCACATGTCCTAGTGTTATGACTGGGTAAACCACATTTACTACAAAAACTGGTGGTGTTAGCACCGGTAACTTTCCAATCCATCTCATTCCGAATCCGTGTTGTTTTTCGTCGACCCTTCTTTCTCATCAAATTCGGATTTGGTACAAGTGATGGTCCATCGATTGTTGGCCAGTAGTCACGTTCTCCAAGTGGGATAAATGCTGTTGACCAACATTTCAAGTTGTTTTCTAATTTATAAATTGGATGAATAAATTGTCTATGGTCAATGCCATATGCCAAACACCCAGCAATGGCATGGGAGTATAGTATTCTCAATTGTTGAAACTTTCGACAACTGCAAGTCATTTCTTTCAAATTGACCACTTGCTTGTGTCCTCCCTTCCTTACTGAATTCCAACGGGCAGTTTTAATCTCAAATACACCATTCCTCGAATCAAAGCTTTGTACTACATGTCAGATGCCTTTTCAAACCTTGTCCTTAATAGGTCTATTGCAAATGTAGTATATGAGAATCCCTTTTACATTTGGGCTATGATTTCACGTCTGTGTTTTTCAAAATGATCGACCAATTTAAAAAACAGGCTTTCCATCATTGTTGTTATTGGCAATCCCTGAATATCTTTTAGCAGCCATCCGTTTACTGATTCAACAATGTTAGTTGTCATACTACCCCATCGACAACCACCATCAAAAGCGAGAGCCCATTTCTCCTTTGGCACCCGATTCAACCATTCAAAGCTATCAGGTTCTTTCTCCTCAAGCAACCTCATCACCCGATTAAACTTCCGAGGTTGATGTTGATATGCTAAAAAAAATGAAAACATATTTGAAAGCATAATGAGTTAAACAATTGTATAACTTGTTCATTATGGTTTAGGTTTACGGCAATTGAAAAAGCAATAAATACTTGCATTGATGATAAAGTTTTTAACTTCTTCATTTTTGAATTGCTTATTGTAGTTGCTTGCTAGATGGCGAATGCAGAATCGATGAGGTGCCATATTCCATTTTTCAGACCCCATAGCTCTTAAGATTCCAGCATGCCTATCAGATACGACATAAACATCGGGCATGTCTGGGCAAACAAAATCTCATACAAAACGGAAGAAGAATTCCCAATTTGCCATATTTTCAACTTCAGCTATGGCAAATGCTATTGGAAATATGTTTCGATCGCCATCAAGCGCTGATGCTACTAGTATTACACCTTTATACTTTCCAGTTAGAAAAGTGGCATCAACGTACAAGACTAGCATACAATATTTGAAACCATCAATGAATGGTTTCAGAATCAATAAAAGACGCTCAAAACGTTTAACTCCTGGCACAAATCGACCATCGACAAAGTTATTAGACTCACTAATGTGGTAGATTGAGACGGGGTTCATTTCGGTTACAGCATAAAGCCAAGGGCGAAGATGGTTATATGACTCATTAAAACTTCCATATATCTTCTCAATCGCTTTATTTTTTGCCAACCATGCCTTCTTGTAAGAGATTTTTATCTTATGTCTTTCATCAAAGTTTGCAACAATGACCTTTACCTTTAGTGAGGGATCCTCCCTAATCATAGCCTCCACTATGGGATACATATAGGCCATGTCAAGATTTCGGTTGTCTTGAGACTTTTTCAACCCATGACAAGTATATTCACCGATATACTTTGTGATCTCCCACAGATGAGACTTCTTCTTTAGTGTTGCACGTAACCTCCAAGGACATCCCTCATCATAATAATGACATACCAATGTGATAGTATTCATCCTTATCAATGTCATAGTATTCATCCTTATCTCTCTACTCCGAAACTCTTCTTGTATTCTCATAGAGTATTCTTTAGCTGCAGTTTTAACTGCTTCTCTTGAATAAAATAACATCCCCTTTGAGAGTTCCATTGACGAATCCCATCTTATAGCATTCCTGTTTTCATCAATATCATAGACTGTCATAGCTTATGCATCAAATTGGGTAAGCTAGGGAATATTTGGGAAAAATGTAGGAGTAAAATTATTGTATAATGCAGTGTCATCAACATTTGAAGAAGAAGCCCAACAATTCCCTTCAACCTCATCCTCATTCTGCAACCTATCATGATCATTATCAGCATCAGCAGAATCCTCAGATTCACTATCATCACCATTTACATCATCCTCTTCATCATCATCATCATCATCATCACCATCACCATCAGATTCGCTATCACCATCATCACCACCACCACCATCACCACCATTAGAACCAATAGGTTCATAATCATCGCTATCATCATTATCATCGCAACCATAACCATTAAGTCCACCATTACCACCACCATCATAATCAACAGCTTGAGAATTAGAAGGTCCAGCTATATCCCTCGTGTGTGTAGAAGGTTTATTATGATTGCATTCGACGTATAATTCAATACAGAACAAGCTATGACATAAACTGCTGACTATCCCCAACATCATATTCAAATCATCATCGTCACACAGATCAAAACACTTATACACTAACTGTACTCCATTCATTGCAATTGGGTTTCGAAATTGCACCCTAATCAAATCTTCGGTCGCTGGTATATTCATAACAGTCCTAATCTTATCAAACAATGAACTTAGACTGAATAAACCATTCATTGATATTACTTTGCAATATCCATTCTCATAATCAACTCTAAATTGATTCCTTATTATTTGACCACCCCAATGAATATATATTGGTAATGAAGTCGACATTATTCTGTCATATAATTAAAAAGCATTCATTATATATTTACATAAAAAATTATCTTAAATAAAATTAAGATATTTTTTTAATTAATTCTAAAATAAGTAATATATATATATATATATATATATAAATATAATAAAAATTTCGGTTACAAACTATATAGTTTATATCATATATTTAAGATTTTCGAAACATATAAACATTAGGGCATCTCCAACCCAACACCAAATTGGGATTGACAACCAAAATTTGGTGGTGGGTTCCAAATTCCAATTTCTTTTTTTGTTTTTTTTTATTTAAGTTTCTTTTTCATTTTTTCTTTCAATGTTTTATTTTTATTTTTTTCAAAATGTCTATTTTTTTATGGTATTTCGCTTATGTGTTTTTATTATGGTTTTCAGACCCGGACTAGTCATCGAACCGGTCAAGGGATAGATTCATGGATTTCAGATTAAACTGGAAACCTAAATCGACCCGGATTTTATAAATATATTAATATATTTTTTTATTTATAATATATGAAAATTTGTACATTTTTATTATAATTCTTAAAATTTAAGCATTTCAAACACAATATAGTAAATTAAAAAAACTCAATTTATGAAATATAGGTTTTGTACTTACAATTAAATTTCAATTTAATTTAAAATAATTTAAAATTAAAAAATATATTTTATTTTAATTAAAAACACCTCAAAATAATAACTTAAATTTTATATTTAAAAAAATTATAAAAAAAAGTCTGGTCGAACCGGAAAACCGGTCCGGTTGGTCCTTATGGTCGAACCAAAAATTGACCAGTTGTTGTCTAGAGTGAAAACCGGATACAAAACGACCGGCCTGACATCCGGTTCCGGTCGAACCCAGTCCCACCTGTCGGTCCGGTCCGGTTTTCACAAATATGGTTTTTATTAATTTGTGTGCTTGATTTAATTTATATGTGTATTTGTGGTATTCAATTATTTTAATAATTTTACTTAAATTCTTAAAATTTTTTAAATTAATATTGATAAAATATCAAAAATAAATTAAAATGGTGAAATTAAAAAAAAATTTAATAAATATACAACTTGGAACTATCATAAAATTTGTTATATCCTATTTTTGTATCATTAAGTGTTATTTTTGCATTTCAATTACGTTTGTTGTGTTATTTTAACTGTATTACTTATAATGTACTGTTTTGTATTGTGTTTTTTTTATTAACTTTTATCGTCTTTTTAGTGCAAACGTATTTGTGATTTGGAATAATGTCTATGTACTATTGTAAGATTATCGTATTTATTTGTTATTCGGTTTAATTAAATTATTCTATTTATATGGTGTGATTGTACTCCGGTTTAATTAATATATATTATCTATTATGTATTAATGTGTTAATTTTAACTTTATCCTATACGATTTTATTTTATAAAATTATTTATTTATTAAAAAATTATTATGTAATTACAATTATTTATATATTATTAACACTAAATGTTATTTTTAAGCATTTATTAAAAAATATGAATAATATAATTGTATGTAAAAAGGAATATACTAATAATAAAAATGTTAGTGGAAAGGAATAAATTAAAAATATTTTAATTTGGAGTGGAAATTTAAAGTAAAGAGTTGGAGATGGTCTTATATACTAACTTCACAAAAATCAATCTAATACAAATGTATAAACAAATATTATATACATATTCCATTTTTGCATACATCATATATATATTATTAGACAAATTTAAATAAATTCATAACATAATTTGAATTAAATACACAACATACAAAATTTCATAAATTTTTTATATTTACCTTTCTTGGGTTTAATACTTCACAATAGCTGCTATTTGATGGTTGTAGTGCTAAGATTTTCGTTTCGAATTTGCTTATGCTACTCCTATATAAAAATTACAAAAAAATTAATAAATTAATTAAACATATATAAATATAAAATAAAATTATAATTAGTAAAATCTAATATAAATTTATAAACGAACATTATATACATATTCCATTTTTGCATACATCACATATATATTATTACACAAATTTAAAGAAATTCATACCATAATTTCTAAAAAATATACAAAATATAACATTTCATAAAATTTAAATATTTACCTTTTTTGGGTTGAATACTTCACAATAGCTGTTATTTGATGCTTGTATTGCTAGTATTTTTGTTCCTAATTACAAACTATATATAAAATAAAATTATAATTACTAATAACTTACTAAAAATTAATTAAATTGATAATTTGAAAGAGATAGAAAAATTACTTGAAAAATATAGAAGCATGAACAAATTTAGCTTTCAAAATGTTAAAGATTTAAGGAATCAATTTTTTTTTTCTAAGGTAGGAGAGAATGGATGGTGAAGAAGGGAGAAAGAAAGAGAAGAAAGTGGAAACGAAAATTGGTCAATTAAATGAAGAAGAGAAGAAGAAACCAGGTGAAGCCTATAATTATCAATTTCATCGGACGGATCGGACGGCTGGGATAAGAGGGGTGGTGACAAGATTTGAATCCAAATGTGTTAAATGCGGATGTAGCAGTTCGCTTTTCGGACAGGCGGACCTTGGGTTGTCAGTCCGTTTTTCGGATAGGCGGACCTTGGGTTTTCAAATCCCACCTTTCTACGGTCCTCATCTTACAGTTTCATCAGCTCTTTACTGTTGACTTGGACAGTCATAATGTCCGCTTTTTCAAAAAGCGGACTGAATAGTCCGCTTTCTGAACACGCAGACCAAAAAAGCCGCTGTCTGGGAACGCGGACGTGGCAGATGTCCGCTGTTTCTATTTGCGGACCCATTAGTCCGTTTGCGGACATTTTTGTTCGCTTATGGTAATTGTAGACTTTTTAAGTTCGCTTTTTTTTTGCAGACGTTCTTGGGTCCATAGGTTTGACTAGCGGACTTGGCCCATCAGAAAAAATGATGATGTCCCCCATTCTCATATGCGGACCTTGACAAAAACAGCACAAAATTAGAATTAGTTCCGTTTCCACCCTATATTGGGTATTAGTTTAGAATAGTGCCACAAATTTGTCTTTAATCCTCTTTTGAATGACGTCTACTTATGATTGCAGATTGATGATAATGTGATCCCATAAAATATTAATTTGTATTTGGTAGATTTTTGGGAACATGTGTATGGTTGCAGGCTTGTTTTTGGAAAGAGAAGATGGCGAGAAAAAATGCCAATTATCGGGTACTTTTGTCATGGTTGATCCCAAATCCCTTTAAGGTTTTTGGAAGCAATTTATACGTTTAGGGTGACACTTGATGTTCGTAAACCCCTATAAGTATCTATGCATATAAAGAAGCACCAAGGAGAGTGGAATGTGTTCAATTTTAATTATGAACGCTTGCCCAATTTCCATTTATTCTGAAGACATTCGGATAAATTTTATAAACAGAAATTTGATGCACCGCCAGCTCAGTGTAGTTTGAAATTTGATGCATCCATTCGAGCACACATTAAACGTGTGGAGTTTAAGGGCAGAGAAATATGGTTTTGTGCAAATATTTTAGCTACTGCCGAGGCAAAGAGTGAAACGACTCCTACTTAGGTTACAACTCCGACGTCTGAAAGTCTCGCTGCTTTTGCTTAGGTAATAGACTCGACTTCAGAGACTCATATTTGTCGTTCATATTGTTGTCGACTCTATTGCTAATCACTAGAATGTTGAGACTGGACAACTTGTAGTGTTAAATCAGGTCATGGTGAAACCGGCATCTGCGGGCATAATAGGAGTTGTTGTTCTAGTTGTGTAGGCCCTTTGGCAAACTGCGTCATTGGCTCCTTGATGTTTTATGGTCCAAAGGCAGTGAAAAAATTTTCTCCACATCTATAGTCTATAGAGATGGGTGTTGCCCATGGTTCATAACCAAATTTGGGTTACCAAGATTTGGGAATTGTTACGGATTTGAAACGGGAAAGGACACACACTGTGGAGGTTATGGCTTCATCTTTTGTTATGATTTCAAATACGAGTTCAAGTAGATCTTGTTTAATGTTAAAGGAGGGTTTTGCAGAGTATTGTTGGGTATGTCCTAGTCCTGAGGAATTGGTCCTCGTTTTGTATCATACATTTTATACCTTATTATGAGATTTATGTATTATACAATTTGTGTCAATGAATAAAGACATTAATCTATTTATTATATACCTTATGCAATGTTATAAATAGAGTATCCAATGGACATATCCATATCCATGTTGACAAGTGTCATGCACTTGGCAGTAAAACCATGGATAAGGATAACGATATGACCATAAAGTCATCCGTAGTCTGTTCCAGTCATGGGAATGAATAGAACCAAAGACTATCATAAGCTTGGTTGTGTGGCAGTGTCTTACCAGACATTAGAAATGAAATGTCAACCAAGTTAATGGATACATGCATTGAGGCATGATACTGGATAGATCCACTAAACGAGAAATCCACATGGTATAGTATTACAAGTGATTCTCATGTAGTACTTGTATGGATCCTTTGGCCTGATCATATCATGGTGTTGCATGTGAAGTGACATACTTCAGTGTACGCCTAAAGGGCTTGTAACAGGGTGCCAAGTATGGGTACGTTCGAGTGTATCAATAAATGTGGCAGGACTATGAATATGCAGAAGGGAATGTCACTCGGTAGTCCACTGAGAAGATATCACTGGCCACTTGATGAATGCAACTGAGAAGAGTGTGGCCATACCCAAACAAGTTGGAACTTGATTGTGAGTATCAGTTCATTCAGGATCAAGTTAATGTCCGGACACCAAAGAGGGTGATTATTCCATGCCTCTATGTTGGACACCGATATCACTGACATAGGATATAAAAGTTTAACTACAGGGTTTTGATTTTAGTTGGACTGCTATTTCTGTCTTAATTGGGGGCTATAGTGGCTTGCTAGAGCCCATCTACAGTCTGTGGACCATAGGCCCACTGCCAACATAAAGACGGGCCCAGAGGATGGTACACATTGAACGTCTGAGCTTGAACTTAATAGATCAACCGTATACTTGGAGTATACCAACTGGAAAGAGAGGATTCCATTGATTATATTATATAGATCAATTGAATTGATCAAAATAATATAATTAATATTTGTATTGGGTTTCTTATAATTAATTCAATGAATTAATTTAAGATATTATCTCCTGGGTGGAAATATTTTACATGTATATCTTTACATGTTCTTAATTTTATGAAAAGTCTAATTTTAATTTCTAGGTTGAAATAATTGGTCAAATTAATTTTAATTTGAAATGGCATATAATATATTATATGGTATAAATATTCACATACATGAAAGATTAAAATTAAATTTGCAATTAAAAGTAAGCTTAAATAATTAATATTTGGACTTGGACCTCAGGGAGAAAAGTCCGCATAAAATGAAAACCCAAAAGACCTAAAATTCCACAAGGGAATTTCAGCCTGTAGGAATAAAACCCTAGCTGAAATTTTCGGCCAGGGTGAGCATTCCATGGCAGAAAATTTCAGCTCCATTTTTCCTCCCTTCCGACGATTCTACGCTAACACGGGTTCTCGCTATGAAGCCGTTCGTGTACGGTATTGTGGAAGAGATTAATTTTGGTTTCTGCAGCCATCTCTAAAAGAGATATTCTTGGTGAGAATCTAATTTTCTCATCTCAATTTTGTTGTTTTGATTTCCATATCAATAGCTCCTGGGTCACGGATTTGAGGAAACGATCCGAGCTTCCGCTTAATCGGACGTTTTGCGATGAAAAATCCCTTCAAAGTAAACTCACCGGAAGCAATGAGTTTGTTAAGTTGGAACTGTTATGGCCTAGGGCAGTCAGAAATAGTTCATGAACTTCAAGAATTAATGTCCAAACAACACCGTAAATTAATATCTCTGATTGAATTTTCGTGGTTCCTGTTCTCGCCTTAGTTTTATTTTTCATAAGATTGGTTTTAGAAATTCTTTTTCTGTTGATGGGAAAGGTAGTGGTGGCAGATTGGCTTTGATTTAGGATGATAGTTTCACTATTCAATTGCGGAGTTACAATGTTTTTCATATGAATGTTGACATTAATCTTGGCTCTTCAGATAATTGGAGATTTACCCGCTTTTATGGCAACTTGAAGACCCACTTACACCCCATATCTTAGACTTAATTGAGGGAATTAATGGCTAGAAACAATTAGCCATGGGTAGTGAAGGGTAATTTTAATGATATTTTGTGTGTTACTAAAAAAAGAAGGGAGTTAAGACCATCTGGCTCAAAATATCAAGAATTTTCGACATGTGTAAGATTGTAATTTGATGGATATGCGATTTATAAGTTTTCCTTTTATATGGAAGCAGATTTGGAATGGAAGAGTTGTTTTGAGAGAGCCACTGGATAGGGGACTAACGAATTTATCTTGGATGGATCGATTCCTTGGGTATTGGTTTCAACATTTGGATACAGCTACTAGTGATCATGTAGCCCTTTTGCTTTTATTACAAGATTTGTAGGTTCATCGGGGGTCTCAATTTTAGTTTAACAATAATTCGGTTCTGAGGTAGATATTCATCCGATTGTTTTAAAGGAGTTGATTGATTAACTTGTTGCTACTTTATCGGATAAATTACACTATCTCGACGATTCTACAATATTGAGGTTAGAGCATATATGATCAGTTTAGGGATCAGATGCAGGAGTGTTGCGCAATCTATTGGTATCGAGCAGGTTTGTTTGATGAAGATAGAAAATTTTATTATGATGCTAAACAAAGGCTGAGTTCTTTATATTCTCAACGAGAGGTTTACTAGAAGCAGAGGTAAAAAGTTATATGGCTCGTGTTCGGACAACAATACTAAGTTTTTCCATTCCTATGTGTCTTTTAGATGAAAGAAGAACTCAATTACAACTTTATTTACTGATCATGGGGATCAGTTAGAGTGGGAGCAGGGGCTTGTGGAACATATTGCTGATTATTTTCATGAGCTTTTCTGTACGGCTGGAAGTTTAGATTTTGGTATTGTGGATGAGCTTTAGAGCAGGGTCTCAGACTATCAAAATGAGGATTTATTGTAGCCTTTTACAAAGGAGGAAGTCTATGCAGCTGTCTTTATTATACATCCTAACAAGTCATTAGGGATTAACAGCTTTAATCCAAGTTTCTATCAAACTTTATAGGATATTATTGGTGATGATACTTCTAACTTTGTGCTGAACATTTTACATACTTGTGAACTGCCTGTCGATCTGTGTAATACTCTTATTGTTCTAGTTCATAAAGTGAAAGATCCTTGCGTTATCTCTTAGTTTCGACCTATTGATTTGTGTAATGTGTTTTATTGGGTTGTCTCTAAGGTCTTGGCTTATAAATTAAAGGTTGTCTTGGATAATTTTGTCTCTTTCCATTAAAGTGCTTTTATACATGGGCGTTTGATAACTGATAATGTTCTTATTGCTCTTAAACTTGATATGTCTAAAGCTTATGACCGAATAGAATGGAACTATTTGAAAGCTGTGTTGGTTTAATTAGGGTTTGATAAGCATTAGGTTTAACTTATTATGATGGGTGTTTCTTTTGTTCGGTACTTTTTTTTATCAAGTGGTAGAGTTTTTGGCAATGTGGTACCTTCCAGGGGGTTGAGACAAAGGGATCCACTTTCCCCGTATCTTTTCATCTTATGTGCTTTAGGTCTTTCTAATGCTTTGTCTTCATTAGAGGGTTCCTATTTATCATTTATTTTTTCTCTCGGATGATAGCTTTTCGTTCTTTCGGGATACTTCAACCAAAAAGTTTAAAAGTTAATCAATATTTATTAAGTTATAAAGTAGCTTGAGGACCAAAGATTAATTTCCAAAAGTCCTATTTGTCTTTCAGTGCTAATATTAACTACTTTGTGATTTCTTCAATGTGTCTTTGACTAATTCTACATCTAAGTATTTGGGTATGTCTTTGTCTGTTAGTTAGAGTCGTATGGCTTTTGTTGGTTTTCTAAAGGACCAAATTCGGAAGAGATTTAGTTCTCAGAGGTCAAAATTCTTGAGTTGGGGAGGTAAGGAAGTCTTGATTAGTGTGTATTACATTTCATACAGGTTATACGATGAGTTTGTTTCACCTACTTGTGGCTAAATATGATGCAATTCATAAATTACTTAATTCTTTCTGGTAGGCAAGCAATAATGGTGATCAAAGGGGAATTATTTGGCAATGATGGGAACTCTTGTGTCATCCTAAAAAATTTGGGGGTATAGGGCTTAGAAATCTAATAGACTTTTATATATTGCACTCTTCAATAAGCAAGTTTGGCGGTTCTAACCAACCTTGATTCTCTAGTGTGCAAGGTTTTTCATACCAAAAACTTTCAGGAGGGTAATGTCCTTTCAGCCCAATTGTCTTCTTCCCCAGGTTATGTTTGGCAGAGTTTGTTCTCCGCTATGGATTTTTTCTCATCTCATATTTGGTTACGTATGGGTAATGAGTCTCAGATTTCGATTTTGTTTGATGCCTGGATTATGCAGGAGAATCATCGGCTACTTGTGTGTGGTGATGTTTCCCGTCTCCATGGGAAGTGAGTTTCGTGGCTTTTTAATATGACAAAACAGGTTGGAATGAAGTAAAGGTGTAAGTTAATTTTAATTTTATTGAGGCGGGGTTTATTTTAAAAGTTCCCTTCCCTCTTTTCTCTTCGAAGGATCTTCCTCCTGGGTTATATGAAACAAACTAGAAATTTACAATAAAAAGTGCTTATCAATGTTTATCTATGTCTCGGTTTCAAGGAGTTCCTTCAATCAATCTCCCCTAGGGAAGCTTATGGGATTAGCCAATACTTCCAAGATTAAGATCTTTTCTTGGAGAGTTTTGTTAGATGTTCTCCCTATGAGCAATTTGTTGTTGCTTAAAAATATGATTACTTACTCTAATTACATTTTCTTTCATTCTTCGATGAAGGATGTTGAACACTTATTTTTTTCTTACCCGTTCAGTGTTGCTGTTTGGGCATTGGTCTCTCTAACCTTATTGCCATCGATACATGGGATTGCCATTTTTTCAGAATTAGTTGTCTCTTGCAAGCTCTGAATCTTCTGATTTGGAAATTTTTTGTGTGCTAGTGTATTTGTTATGCCAAGAATTAATTAGTGTGGAACAATTTCATGTCTCAATCGACACCAATTGCTCGAATGGCTGCTATAAAGGCGCATCATTTGAAAAGTGTCTCTCAACCTACCTTTACCAGTCTTATCCATTCTCCTCCTGTTACTGGCTCTGTTATGGCAAATCCTACGTTTCCTGTTGCTGGTTCAGGAACCATATGGCATGCTCCACCGCCAGCTTTTGTCAAGTGTAACACAAATGTGACTCTTTTCTATGATAGTGATTGTGTTTCTTTTTTGCTTATTGTGTGATTCTTCAAGCTCTTTTTTGGCGATGAAGTCATACTACCTTCCTTCAGGCGTCTTAGTTCTTATGCAAAAAACTTTGGCTATTAAAGAAGCATTACCTTGGTTGAAACCTTTAGGTTACTCACAAGTTATTATAGAGCTATATAATACTGTTCTTTATAGTGCTTTGACTACAAATTATCCAAGTCATTCTTATTTTGGTTCAATAGTTTTAGATTGTAATTTTTTTAGCTCTGGACTTTATTACTTGTAGGTTTAGCTTGGTTTGTCGACATGCTAATCGGTTGGCTCATCTCATTGCGAAAGCCTGTATTTTCGATGGGATAACAAGAGTTTAGTTTACATCTCTTCCACCTTGTGTTACCCATCTTCTTTCTTAAGTTTTATGCAATCCCTTTTGTTTAAAAAAAAAATATCATACTTTATAAATATATATAAAAAAGGAATTATATATCATAGTGATATATTTATGATAATTTTTTTTTTTGTTATTTCTTACTAATATTATGCATTCTCGTATATAATTATGAATTGATAATTGCCCACTGTTGAATTGAATTCCTAATGAAATAATAATGATTGTTCATTCAAAGATATATAATAAATATGTTCATGTAGATTTATGAAATTGATTTGTGGTTAATTAATCACCCTTTAAGTGATTCATTTCTCCATTAATATTTTATACGCATACGTTCTAGAATTCAAATTCGACAACTAGCTCAAATGATTAGATCAGGTGTATTGATTATGTAAACAATCCGAGTGTATATGAAAAAAACAATATAATACTTTTGGAGGTTTGAGTCTTTATATAGGTTTATAATAGTTCTCTAGTCTTAGTATAACTATGATTGGTTTATAATACTTATGGAGGTTTGAGTTTTTCCCATTCACAACGTTCAAATCTAAAAGGCCAAATAGATACTCCCTTGAATTGGTCCAAAAATACCTATTGCCCCCATAAACTTTTAAAATGTCCTAATACCCCTTTGAACTTTGAAAAAGTAATCCAGTTTGCCTCCTTGCTACAACGTGTCACTCAATTATTGGTTTGTCTGATGTTTGACTTTTCAAAGCAAACTCTGGTTTTATGGGACTTAGGGGGCAAACTGGGCCAGTTTTAAGAAATTCAGGGGGGGCATTAGAACACTTTTGAGAAGTTCAGGAGGGTATTAGAACATTTTCAAAGTTCAGAGGGGCAGTAAACGTTTTTGGCCAAGTTCAGGGGGGTATCTATGTATTCGGCCAATCTAAAACCTTCGTTAAAGGCAAAGATCAACACTTTACCACTCCAACCAACAGTTCCTGGTGAAATTATATAAAATGATTATAAATATGCTAGTTTATATTTTATTTGTCACTTAATTTAGGGAAATTACCAGGAGTATGTTATATTTGAGAATTTTTTTTTTTTTTTTTTTTTTTCATTCCCCACTCATTCCTTAAATATGCCTTTTACATTTTGAATTCTAACAGTACGCTTTTTACCATTTATGTTTTTATTTACACTTAGTTTCTTTCTCCTCTTTCATATTTTAACATTAATTTTGTCATTTATCTCTTAACCTGTTAATTTTTTCGACATACCATTTTATAATGTTTTTATCGTCCTTTTTTTTTTTCTCTTCGAAACAAGATATATATATATATATTCAGATTTTTTTTTTCTGAATTGTCAGGAAAGTATCAAAAAGTATTGAAAGTATCGTGTTACATATTTTGATACATGTATCAGCTCCGATACATTTCTGATACTCTGCAATTCCCTCTTATTTTCTCTTATCTTTTATATTTTTAATCTTAATTTTGTTATTTATCTCTTAATCCATTAATTTATTCGATATGCCACTTTGAAATGTTTTTATCGTATTTTCTTTTCTCTTCGAAACAAGATAAATATGTATATAATTTTTTCAAATTTTTTTATTCGGATCGTCAGGAAAGTATAAAAAATGTATCAAAAAGTATTGAAAGGATCGTGTTACATGTTTTGATACATGTATCGGCTCCAATAATACATTTTGTGATACTTTTGATGATACTTTTGTGTGTAATGTGTGTTACGTATTTATTCTACATGATTCGATACATGTGTTACTTCGATACATTTTTTATATTTTGCATATGTATTAATTTCACATATTTTATCTACAGTGAGTAATCACCTAAATTGAGTATTTTTATTGTTATCAAGACTAAATAAAAACTAACCATAGAAAAAAAAAATTACAGATAGAGCATTTTATATCAATGTCTGCTTGTTGATACTTTTCTGATACATTTTTTATACTTTCCTGATGATCCGAATAAAAATAAAAAATATATACAAATGGATCTCAATTCGAAGAAAAAAAAAAAAGAAACGAAAAGGACTTGTTAAAGCGGAATGTCGAAAAAATTAACAGTTTGAAAAATAAATGATATAACATTTAAATTACAAAAGATGAGAGAGAATAACAGGAATCGCATGGATAAAGGAAGAAAAGTATTATAAGAATGTGTAAAAGTTTCGATGAGAAATTAGCTCCTGACATATAGTTGGAATTACTAATGGAAATAAGAGTATTTCCCTAGAATTTCTTTAATTTAAACTAGTTTGGATCCCGTGATATATATATATATATATATATATATATATATATATATATATATATATATATATATATATATATATATATGTAGGAATTGGATATTTGAATAATTTAGTAATTTTTTTATTATTTTTGATAAAAAAATTTTGATTTCTATAAATTATAGTGAGCCTTTACATATTGAACATTTATGAAAAATTTAATCATGAAATATAGAGTTTTCATTATATTCATTTTACAAAATAAAAACTAAAAATAATTGACAAAAAAATTCTTAAACTTTTATATTATAATTTAATTTAACTTTATGTTTGCATCAGATAATAGATTTGATTGATTATAATAACTTCTATAAGTTAGAAATTAAAAAACTATGTAATGAATGATAAAAACTAATGTGTTACAAATTAAAAAATAACTAAAAGAATTCAACTGTCAACATGATTTAAGATAAGAAAATATATAAAATAGGAAAATGGAAAACAATCTAAAAAAATAAAAAAATATATAATATAAAACAACAAATTATATTAATTATGTTTTAAATTCTAAAGTATGATAAAACTATATAACAAAATGTAAATAAAATGACATATAATGATTTGTCAAATATAAAAATTAAATATCAGAGAAGACAAATACCCAAAATTGATATCAATATTACTCTCACACCTTAGCTTCCAAATGTTAAAATAATATTATGAATCTACTAAAGAAGTTAAAATCTAAAACAAAGAAAATAGCAATTGAGTAGTAAGAATATAGTTTTACAAAAAACAAATTTTAAAAAAAAATGACATCATGTCATAGTTCTTTTCACTTTTGGTTTAACCTGAAATAATTTGTAATAACTTTTATCGTCCTAGTGAGTAGACTCGAATGCTTATAACATAGATAAGAGAATAAGAAAGAAAAAGTAAGAGTAGATGAGATAATATAAAGTTTTACCTTTATTATATCCTTAAAAATAAATGTTATACTCATACATGGTTTTTAATTGTGTAACCATCATGAATTTATGATTGACATTAATTGGTTTTAATAATAGAAAAGTTACATATTGAGAATGGAAAAGCAAATTGAAACACATTTTAAAGGCTTATTGAATTAACCAAGATTGATATTTTTATTTAAAAATATGCATAAAATTAAGAAAATAGATAAACATGAATGGAAGGATTTGAGGCATGTCAAGTATGGGAAGAAAAAGCTTTACTACATCATACTTTTCACTCATAAAAAAAATTAAGGCATTTCAAGAAAAATATATGATGAATGCTTTAGATATATAAAACAATCGGTATTTTTTTAAATCACCAACTTGAACTGATTTAGTATACAATATTCTACCTATAAAGAATGTTAAACCAATTAGCCATATACCTTTACGTTTATAATATCAAAATAAATTTGTTAGTTAAAGATGTTTAAAAGCACATGTAAAAGAGATAATACACTTATAAACAATATATAATTAGAAAAATAGGAAAAATGCAAAACTGACAATCATAAATGCAAAAAGAAAAAAAAGAGTAAGAACCATAAGCAAAGAGCGAACTATATCTCATATAACCCAAATTGCTGCAAACTCTTAAACCTTTATTTTTGAGTTTTCAAGATATGATGAAAAGTGAAACAAATATTGCAATTTAAGTTTATATAATATCAAGATTTAAAGAAATATTTTTCACTATCAAAATACAAACTTTGAGAACTTCTCCCACTCCACATGTACATCTTTTGCATTTTATTGTCTGTGATTTTATAGTACAAAATTAAAAGATATTAATATTATGTTAGCTTATGCAATAAAGTATATTTAATAAGTTCTGAAATGAGACGTTATATTAAGAGTTATGAGAAATGTTACAAACTATATAATATATGATGAAGATAATAAATAACAATTAAGAGAATAAATTGTATTAATTAGTTAGTTTCAAAATTAATTATAATGCAATTTTTAGTGATAAAATATACAAAATATCATTTAAAATTCAAAATTATAAGAAAATAGATAGATAGGATTTGAAAAACAAAAAAGAACGAGAGAGAACATGCTTAGGATCCTTTTCATATACACAATGCCACTGTGTTTAGAGACATGTCACTCTTACTTCCTTCATTATGGAATTTTATTAATTTCTTATTAATTTACAAAAAAAAAGTTATATATAGAATTCTTTTAATGGTAAATAAAAATTCTAGTAATTTTTTCTACAAAACTAATGAAGAAAAAAAACTCATGATCAAATAAAGAGATATGAAGAGAAAACATACCTTACAAATTATTAATAATCGGAATCCTCTTCAACAACATCTTGAATTTTATTAACGCGCCTGTAAAATAATAATAATAATTGATATTAATAAAAATATAGAAGTATAAGAGCTACAATTTTGCAATCACAACTTAATACAAATTTACAGTTAAAAATCTTAAAGAGAGATTTAAAATTTATAAAATTGATAAAGAAATAAATTCAAAATTAGCATATGTCAGAGAGAGGGAGAGAGAGATTAGTATAACGAACAAAACTTCAAACCTATTTAACTTCCATTATACGGTTGTAAGGGAAGAAAAATTACTATGAATGGAATACTTCATACTCATATATGCATGAAAGATAATTGAATTTTACATGAATTTATAATCATTATAATATATTAAATTATTGAAATTATTACATATATTATTTATATTTATTATTTTTTATGAATGATAATTAATTTTGTAACGTCTCAATATAAATTCTTTATTGATTATTTTAAATTTTATTAATTAACAAATTATAATATATATCTTAAAAGTTATAAAAATTTAAAAATTACAAAAAATTAGATAAATAAGAAATCGCTTTAGATGTTGTTTTACTATATATATGTGGATTCATTAGTCTAATTTGTTTTTATGCATTAAAAGTTCTATCAAATTGATTATGGGGTCATAATAATACTGATAAAGCAATACGACCACATAGAACTACTTCACTTTTCCAGAAACTACTATATTATTAAGTGTGAATAATAATAATAGAAATAGACGAAAGTTTGTTGTCCCAAAATGCCGCTTGCTGGTTTGGTATTTGTGTGTGTATAAATCATTAGAAAATTACAGCTTTGTACTGTACATTCAAGACATACATGCACCGCACGTGATAATCTCGTGACAGACATGGTGTCTGTCCTTTATATTGCAGACAGCATAGATTTTTGTTTGGGTAAGCTTACTCTTGTCTATTTCATGTTCCTTAATTAAATCTCATTAATAACTTTGACTTGCCAATTTTATTTAATTAATGTTGTTTTCTCAACTTTGGGTGTGTAATGTAATTCAACTAGGATCTGACATATCTTTGTCTTGATTTATATGAAGATTTTGTGTGATTAGTGATGACATTAGCAATTATTGCACAGTTCATTGAATTAAGCCAAGCTTAATTACATATTATGTGTTGAATTTGGAATATATTAATGATAATTGTTTTATTAATTGGCCGACGTAATAGTTACGAATAACACTTGATCAACAAGTTGGTTGGAACTTTACATGCAGAGTATCTGTAGGAATTATGTGATGGTGAAATTGTGTAGGTTTGTTTATCCAGAGTTTTTTTTTTAAGACAATTTCAGTTTCTTTTCTTTTTCTTTTTAATTTATACATATAATCTAATTAATATCCGCTTCTCATTCATTCATTCATTCTTTAAAATTCTTCTTTATGATATTCATTTAGAATTTTAGATAACATTACTACCTCATATGTTAATTGTCATACATACATAACATAATGGTAATTAAATTAGGCTCATGGGGACTGAAATATAGCTATATTAACAGCACAACCCTCCAACTTCATTTCTTAAAGCTTTATTACTTTTGTATTATTGTAAGGGTAAATTACATTACGATGCATATATTATAAGGTGTTCCACGTATGAATAACAATTTTATATACCATGTTACTATCTGTTCTAAGAATTACAGTCCAAATTATTGAATAACGATCGGTAGACACACTATGTCACCATCTGATCTCTCTGAAATCCAAATTGCGTGCTTTACTTAATATGAAGAGACCCTTTTGTGGATCAAATTTTTCTTCCCATCGTCTACTTATTTTACTCTATCTCTATGTGAACAATATGTTGATTTGGATAATTTTGATTTCTGCTTATTTTGGCATTTGTACAAAATGATGTTGATGGTCTAACATGAAGTCTTTATTTATCTAATGGATGAATGAATTTGTTTTCCCAAATGCAGCTTTTAGGACATCGCTATATATATTTCAAATTTTTCATAAATTTAGAAAAAAATTTTCCCATCTAATTAATAAGGGCATTTTACATAAATACATAACTTTTGGCACCATATAACATTTTTACCTTAAAAGAAAAAGTTTGCTTAAATACCTTAAAAACTTTTTAAAATTTCAAAAATACCTAAAACAAAAATTATCCTATTTACGTGATTCTTTCACAAAATAAACAACAAAACACAAATCAAAATCTCTAAAATACCTTCTCTACTTTGTCCACGTTTCTCTCTCCTCTTTTTATAATTTTTAATTTAATTTCGCATTTTTCTCTCAATCCGTTTATTTTTTTGTCATGCGACTTTAGAAAGTTTTTTGTATTTTATTTTTATCTTCGAAACAAAGTCCATATGTATATACTTTTTTCGACATATTTTTTTCACTAAAGTATAACTAATTATGCCTTTGTATATTAAGGTATAACTAAAGTATAATTAAGGTATAACTAAAGTATAATCACTGTAATAGTGTATCTTAATGTATAACTAAGGTATAATTAAGGTATAAATAAGGTATAATCAATGTAATAGTGTATTTTAAGGTATAACTAAGGTATAACTGAGGTATAATCACTGTAATAGTGTATCTTAAGGTATAATTAAGGTATAACTAAGGTATAACTAATGTATAATTACTGTAATAGTATATCTTAAGGTATAATTACGGTATAACTAAGGTATAATTACTGTAATAGTGTATCTTGAGGTATAATTAAGGTATAAAAAAGGTATAATCACTATAATAGCGTATCTTAAGGTATAATTAATGTATAAGTAACGTATAATCAATACAATAATGTATCTTAGGGTATAAATAGGGTATAAATAAGGAATAACTAAGGTATAATCACTAGAATAGTGTATCTTAAGGTATAATTAAGGTATAACTAAGGTATAAACAGTGTATAAACAGTGTATAAACAATGTATAAAGTGTATAAACGGTGTATAAATAATGTATAATAATATATAAGAAGTGTATAATAATGTATAACAATGTATAAGAAGTGTATAAATAATGTATAAATAATGTATAAACAGTGTATAATTTATAAACAATGTATAAACAATGTATAAACAAAGTATAACAGTGTATAAACAATGTATAAACAGTGTATAAAAGTGTATAACAATGTATAATAAATGTATAAACATATAACATTGTATAAAAAGTGTATAATGCATAACAATGTATAAGTAGTGTATAAACAATGTATAAGCAATGTATAACAGTGTATAAACAATGTATAAACACTGTATAATGTATAAATAATGTATAAAAAATCTATAACAGTGTATAAACAGTGTATAAACAATGTATAATAAATGTATAAACAATATATAAACACTGTATAATGTATAAAAAATCTATAACAGTGTATAAACAGTGTATAAACAGTGTATAAGCAATGTATAAACAGTGTATAAGTAATGTATAATAAATGTATAAACAATGTATAAACACTGTATAATGTATAAACAATGTATAACTAATGTATAAAAAATCTATAACAGTGTATAAACAGTGTATAAACAATGTATAAACAATGTATAAATAATGTATAATAAATGTATAAACAATGTATAAGTAGTGTATAACAATGTATAAGTAGTGTATAAATAATGTATAAATAACGTATAACAATGTATAATAGTATATAAGAAGTGTATAAATACATTAGGAACAAAAGGACCTAATCTAAATTACAAGATAATACTAATGTTGCAAAATTACAGCTCAAGCCAAAATCATCAGACTTTGATGACTACAAGAGAAAAGAAAATGAAACTAATACCACTTGAACAACAAACATACAACAATTGACATGCATCTGTAAGTACATAGAACTGTGTACATAGAAAAACACAATATCTACTGCAACTCAACTAATTAATTCCACAATTCCACGTGGTGATGGCTTCCCCTTGTCAAGTGAATGCCGCTTGTGTGGAGGAATGTAAGCCATTGCGCCAACGGTAATCCCTCCTTGCCTAATGACTCTGTTGCAAAAGGAGCCAAGTGTGAGAAACTAAATAAAAAATGACTCAGAAATCAAACCTTTAACCATCCACTGAGCCGTTTAACAGCATCAAATTTGGTTTATTGATCCAAAAACTGTATACATCAGCTGAATAAACCTAACTTCCCTTATATACTTGTGATAAATAAGTAAACAGCCAATCATGCAAGAGCAACTGAAATTCATATTTAGCAGCAGAAATTAGTTTCTGCAATTGGACATCAGCTCAAATGCACAAAGGTCACATTAGATTCATTTAGGTGATGGTATAATTTCATTAGCAAAAGCATACAGTAGCTTTCATGAAAAAGAGATAGGAACCATATCATCTTGGTTTTGCATGACAAACCCTAGAAATTTCACTATATTACCATGTTTGTTAAGCCGTTACTGTATGTATAGTACAAGAATGCTTCACCAAAATGTCTTTTGTTTTGATATAATGTTGATGGACTGTAGATGTAACTGATGCCAAGATGGCCCAGGAAGCTTTGGATATGAAGCTTAAAGTCTTCTATTTTTATCGTGCCTCAAGTAATTTCATTAAAATGAAGATTTCTTCTGTGCACCATCACATCCTAATAATCAAATGTTCATATCAGCATTTTAACTTTAGTCTTGAACAAATCCTGAATTTTCCCAAATTAGGGTCGACTGATACCATTTGCACAGAAAAATCCAAAAATCCAAATTCGCAAAATTATCAGGCGAAGAAGTTCAATTCAATAATGAACAGAAAGATAAGAGGCAAACTATACCTGAAAGGAATCTCCGCAAAGATCAACAACAGAAGAGAAGCGATCCTCCATAACCCCTCTCCTTCCTTTTTTGCAATACACGGAATATCCAGAGCCCTCTCTCTCCATCTCCAAATTTTCAGACGCAGGCGTGAACTGGCCTCCGAAACCAACGGTGACATCTGGAATATGAAGCCTGGAAATCGGATTTTGGCTGAAATGAGTTGAACAAGGAAAACGCCTAATCGGTGTGTTCATATAAATAGAAAAACACAAACCCAGAAAAATAAAGCTCAAAGAATGATGTTACCTGAGAATTGAATGTTACCTGAGAATTGAAAGAAAATCAGCGGTGGTCGGTGGTGGCGGTGGGAGAAGGCGAAACACTTGCAGGAAGTGGAGGAACAAAATTGACAGAAAAAGAGAGAAAGAGAGGGGAAGAGAGAGATAGAAAACATAAAAAAACGTAAAAAAGAGAAAAACATAAATATTAAAGTGATGGATAAAAGAATTAAAAAAAAAAAAAGGTAATTTGGTAAATAGTTAAAGGTATTGTTTGAAAGTAAACTTCATTTTGGGTGTAAAACTGACAATTTCCCAATTAATAATCTCAAATCTGATATGCTAGAGATAATATGTGATGAAGGATGTAGCTGAAGCCCATTTAGACAGGCCCATATTTGTCCATGGGTTCACAGTAAAATTCAAGAAGCCCACTGAGAGCTTACATAACCAAATATCCACCTATATGCCTAACACTGTCCAATGACAGAAGGACCAAAACCTATATAAACCCTTCCCATCTTATTAACTACTAGGGTTGTCAATCGGGTGACAGGGACCCATCCCGGTAGGAGCCTGTCCAGACGGAGGCGGGAAATTCCCGATTAAGATCCTCGCGGGACAGGGGTGGGGATGAATTTGTCCTCGTTTCTTAATAGGGGACAGGGATGTTAATAGCTCTACCCACTCCGCAGGCCCCCGTCCCTATCCTCTTTTAAAACCTGCAGGGATCCCCTGTAAATTCCCCGGTTAAATACCCAAATCCCTGACAATTCCCCGTTTATATTTCTTTATTATTAATATTATTACATTACAGTATTATTATTTATAATTTATAATTTTATAAACTAAAGTAAAAAGAAAACTAATTTCTCATGAATAATTATTAATTACATGTTAGTGTATTTGATAATTGAGTTATGAGAATTTTATGTCTATAGTTTAATGCGTGTTTAGATAAGTTAGAAGGTGAAAATTGAAAATTTATAGGTTTTTTTATAAAATTAAAAATTAGTTTAATGGGTGTGAGGATCCCCGCAGGGAACTGATTCCCCGCCGAACTCGGGGATGGGACAAAAATTTGTCCCCGATTAATAAACAGAGTGGGAACTGGGATTTCCGCATAGTCTGGAGATGGGGATGAGAAGTGCAATCCCCACGCCGTCCTGCCCCATTTACAACCCTATTAACTACACACAAGTAACTCAAAAACAATGTTATTGAAATTTGACTCGATAACCAATCAACGAAATTATTAATTTATAGTATGATTGATTTAATCGGATTTAGTCCAAGCTTCAACTGAATTTTTATTCTTTTTAAAAAAATACTATTTAATTAATTTTATAATATATATATATATATAGAAAAATACATTCAGTATCAATATAAACATGTAAATATGCTTACAAATTGTAACAAATCATCAAATACCAAAAAAATAACAAATCATAAAATCAAGTTTTAAATTTTTGATATTCAAATAACTTCATCGGATATCAATTTTTTCAGCTTCAAAACGACACCGTTTCATTTTTTGTGTAGAAAATTGGGTTCAGTTTGCTTCGCTAATTTGAATAGTTTTCTTTTGATCGAATAGATTAGTGCCTTTTTTTTTTTTAAACCGCTTATTTATGTCAAACCTGATGGAGTTTAGTACAGTATATGTGTGTATGATATGCATTAAAACTGATTAGATTATATCCAGTTGGCGGTGGAACGGATGAATCCTGTGTGATTTTGATACCATTGCTCAAAAATCGATTGAAATGGAACTGAACATAGATAGATTAGTTAAAACCACATAGAATTCGTCTAAAGTATATGTGTATATATATATATATATATATAAAATGGATCAATCTCTCTCCAATTAATTAGCTATCAACTCATCTACATTCTCTGATTAGTTTTCGTTTTTCTTCATATCCTCCTCTTAAATTACCTATCTCAAATCACTGCTCCACATTCCATTTTACTAATCTATTGATCCAGCAACTCAATTTTAATCTCCAGGCAATGTTGTCGAAGAACAGCTTCAAGTCGCCGCGGCAGTTAAGCAGCTGAAGCCGGAAAGAGAGGACGTCTGACATTGTGTAAAGGTAAAGGTAAAGAAAATTCATCCATGGGACATATTATTCTATAAATGTAGTGGTAATTAATTTGGGTTGTTGTGGATTTGAGAATATAAGATTGTTATTAAGGTATTTGAGTTGCAGATAGATTGACCTTTTTGATCTTGCTATTTTGGATTTAGTGTTGTATTGCTATAACATGCAAATTTTTGTCTAGTGCTTCTGAAATTTCTCTTATTAAAATGCAGCACTCCATGACATGTGTGCATAAAGCTTAATCTTGCTAAAGGTTATTGCTGGGTGGTGTCATGATATTGTCAGTGGCAAAGCATTACTGGGCTTTGGACAATTCGAACAAGGCTTCAGCTTGCTCTGGGAAGGTATGAATTGATTGATCATTGAATCTAATACAAAAGAGGTTGTTGATCTGTTGATAAATTTTGGTAATATAAATATTGTTCACACCATGAGAATGTTAGTTTCCATGATTTATCAATGCATGAATTGTAACTGCTTTATTCTTACACTCCATACTGCCTTTGAGAAGCTAACAGGAGTGCAGGTCTTTTAGCTGCTGTGGCTCTTGATTTTAATACTAGTGTTACTCTGCTGCATTCTCGCATGCTGTTGTGAATTTGTAGATGCAAGATAATAAGCTGGGAGTATTCATAATTAGGATTTAATATCAGCGAGTTGTTATGTGTTTATGCCATTGAATACCATAACTTCAACTTTGTTCTATTGTAGTCCACTTCCATTCATTTCATGTTAAGTTCCTTCCTTTCATCAATCTTTGCATTAACCACAGAAACAAATAGAAGAAGAAGTTAAAAGGACACTGAAATAGTAAAAACACATTGAGAAAGACCGAGATGAAAGAGAATATTATTTATCTTTTTGCCAATGAAAAGGTTGGTTATCCTCCTCGTGCATACCCTCCTGCTGGCTATACTGGTGGCCATTCTGCACTAGATAATTGATAGAGATAAGCCTAGCCCATTAATGGAAGGGATGAGCTGTAAGGGGAATACGTTATAATATGCTAGCAAAGGGTATTACTGGTAGAGAGCTTTAGTATTTTAGGGGGAAGAATTTAGTAAGAGAGGTAAAAGGGATTTGGTTATTGTTAGGCTGCTTTAGCGGAGGCTTTGCAATGTATTGTAGAGAGGGAAGATTCATCTTCCTGTGGATTGTGAGTCTGTTTACCTCCAATCATTTATCTTTTATTGTTTCTTCTTTATCTGTCTTCCATTGGAGATGCATCATCCATTAATATACTATTTTCATCCTTATTTCTGTTACTTTGAGTGTTCTTATTCTGTCGTATTTTCTACTATATTCTGTTTGGGTGTGAGGGGTTTCCATCAATGATTCAGGTACATTTTCCAACCACTGTGACAAATGTTGCTTTGCCTGCTGTGGCTGTTTAGTTAATAGCCAAATTGACCAGGTTTAGTTAGAAGTTTATTCGTCCCCTATTTTTGGAATATAAGGTTAAATGTACATGTTGTCATAAAACTTAACATGAGGCAGCAACTAATTTCCATGTGAATCACCTTACTTAAGCGTGGCGTAATTGTTGGTGATGTCTGACTCACAAAAATCATTCAGGTGCTAATTTCTTTTTGAGATCCTTTTTTAACTGATTTTTTCATTTAGTAGGAACCTGTTCTGTTTTTATTTTTTTGTATAAGCTTATTGAAAACAAGCTTTAGTCATTATGAGTGATGAATTATTTAACGACTCCTACACTAGAGTTAAGCATGAGAAACACATATGTTTGTCTTTTATTTTCAGGGCACTGATTGTTCATCTGATTAGTGGTTTAAAGCTAGGTGTGTCTGTGCCTGGAATGAATTTTCCATTCTTGCACCGCTCCGTCCCCTCTCATCTTGAATTGACAAGAGTAAATAAACTGCCACACTTCTTTGAGTTCTTCAGATAAAGACTTTGCAATCCAGATTACATTCTTTACACAATTATTTCACATAGCACTGAATGTATATTTCACCTTTTCTTTAATGTGTATATATGTGATATAATAAAACAACCAAAATAGTATGAACTTTTGCTATATTCTTTATTACATTAGGTATATACTTGCATTTTGTTGATGAATTTCGGTTTGGATTTTGTGTTGTTTTTCTTGTGCATCGGATGCTACAGTATCTTTATTACCTTTGGTATTGGATCTTTGTTTATTCACCTCTTAGACTAAAACTTAACATTAGAATTCTGATGGAAGACAAAATTATTCAACCAGACGATCCACCGTGTTCTGATGCAGACAATGAATGCCCTGAGGATTCTAAAAATGTTGTGCAATCTCTAATTTATGTTGCAGCAAGAATTTCTGATATTCCACTACTCTGTGACATTTGAAAAGTGCTCACTGAACGATATGGGAGCAATATAGTACCTCATACTAATAAGCAAGCAGGTTGTATAGATTTTCCATTCCATTAAAGATTAATTATTTCATGTTCCATGAAGGTCCAAAGGTGACTTGTAAATTATAATTGAGGCACAAATTTATATTGGATTCAAAAATTTCGCAATTGGTAAGATTTATGTTTGTGAAGTAGGTATCAGTTTGTTTGCTATTTTGGTTCACAAATTACGAGATTAAGGTTCCTTATACTGAAATTCTTAGTCCAACCCTAACCATATCTCAGCATATTCTGTGTTCCTGTCTAAAAAGGAGCTTTCTTATCTTAGTTTATGTCTCTATTGTGCATAAATTTGTTGTACAATTGCTTAGTTGGTTAGTTGAAGTTGTTACCATCTACTAGATTAGTATCATTCAATTTAGATACATTTTTTTAAAAAAATATCGGTGTCATATGTGAAAAGTAACTACAAAAATCTGAAAGTGGACCTTAGTTATGTATTATTTAGAATTAATTACAACAAATTATTAAAATGAATAAATCGCTTAAATTTCTAACCGAATTACAAATAAATATTAAAATATTTGAAAAGTTCATCCTCATACCCATATGTATAGATACATAAAAAAAAATAAAAATAAAAATAAAAATTTAATTGCTCAGAAGCTAGTTTTTGAACTAATCTAACAAAATAAAAGCTCAATATGTGAATGCCACCTCAGCAAAACCTCATATAAAATGTGAACAATAAACATAAATGACACTAATAAAGTCAATTAAAAACGAAAGCGTACTCAATCAAAATATGAAAACTAATACATATTTTGAAAAGGAAATTAATAATAGATATATTTGTTACTTCCAATTAACTACACCATTGCAATTTATATATTCCTAAACAAATATATACATTCTAGAAGAACACCTTGCAACAAAATTTTTAACCCTCGTATATTAAGTCATTTATATGTTTCATGATTGGAGCCCTGCATAAGTACAACACAAATTTAGCTCAAACACACTTTTGTTTATTATTCAATACACTCCAATAAAGACTCTTATCCTTCGAATTTTTACCTCAAATTTTGCACATTGGTTGATGGACTTTAGTGTTAAAGCTCGAAAATTTTCAGGAAGTGGGTGTCTTTTTTAATTAATAATGTAAAAAAAAACATAAAATAGAAATATGGATGGAAAAAGGTCTCATTTTTGTGACATATTCTTAAATAATATAGGTAAATTATTGGGATGCTAAATGGTGAAAAAATTAAGTTTGTCACGAGGATCAAATTAACATTCTATAGGTTGTTAAGCTGATCCCCATGCAAAACTCAATATTTTCTACTATTTTTGAGAATTTAAATCATACATAATAACTCTTACGTCTTCCTGAAAATTAAAGAAAAACAAACTAAGAATTGAGATCACAAGCTTTGTTTAACGAGTCTTTATTTGCTGAGTCATAGCCAGCTATAAAGATTCCTTGTGTCTGTCATAATTTTCTTTTTGATGCTTATTGTCTGCCATACATGGCATGTGGTTTGTCCTCTTCTGAAGCCTTCATCTCTATAATCAGAGGCTTCTCTATCTTTGTAAGATGGGCTTGAATGAAATAAAATTACCAGTGTTCTATAAATAATGACTTTTCAAATTCTTTCTTTCTCTTTCATTTATATTATTTTCTTTTCGTTGTTCTTGAGCAATGGAACATCATATGTCTATGGGATAGTTTGTGTTAATCATTAATAGCCAATGAGCAATAGGTTCACCAACGCTGCATGTTTAAAGCCTAGGGTTTGGCTGTGTTTATGCGCATTCGGTGTCAGTTCTTGGCTATTAATGGTTAATGCTAACTTCTCATAACTTTATGGTGCTTTCATTGAGAGATCTATTGATGGAACTATAATTTAAATGAAAGAGACTCTGTGACTCTGTGAGACTCTATAAAGTTCTATGGTAGAACCAACTTCCAACACTCCTACTACACCCACACCTTCTACTTCTTCTTCTACACCAGTCTTTGCTCCTTGTTCCACTTTCAGTAATTCAGATCCTTTTTCTCCTACTATTACTGGATGAAGTCTTCCTAGATTTAATTCACCCTTACAATTCCTCCTTCTTGTAGATCTTCTGTTACTTCTAAAATAGAAAACCTTGTTGAATTTTCTACCATTCCAGAAGATGCTCAAGTTTCTGCAACCTCAGTACCTCTTCTAAATCCATATCGAGTTTATCGGAGAAACTCCTCTTTGACCTCTTCTATTAGACATCTCATTTCTACTAGAAGACCTGTTGCAAAAGAATATGTCCAAACTTTACGAATGGATCAATATCATTTAAAGGCCACCACTGCAGAACAATATGTTACTATATAGATTGATCCTACTTTTATTTCTGGCTGGAGACGTCAAGGTTACACTCACCTCCATCTTGCTGCTGTAAGGATCATCTTAACTCTACATGGTCGCCATGGACTTGATGCTGTTTCAGACTTGTGGAAGAACATAAGGTATAGAGACAACTTTGGTTTGAGTGTTTGTGGTTTTAGTTAAAGGAGGAAATTCAAGAGGATCTTGGGAGTTAAACATTATACATGGAACAACAGGTAAAAAAGGTGGTGTGATCAAAGGTTCCTTCTGAATTTGAACAAGACCTTTGTGGTAAATAGGTAAGGTTTCACAGTAAAAAGAACTTTTAATGGATTATGCAATTTCTTCCTTTTCCTTCTCAAGAACCCAATCATGGATTCCTATCCAAGGTCTATCAGGTTTCTTATCAGAAAATCTAGTCTCATAAGGACGACATCTGGAACGAGACTTTAGCTGAGTTTCTTCAGCATCGTCATCATCCGAATCATCAAGATGACAAGTACAAGAGGAATCACACATGCCACTACTAGGAGCATCGCAAATAAAATGACCATCAATCTTAGCCATATAATTATGAGAACTATTAGAGTTAAAACTGTGGATAGGGACCTTCTTTTCCTATGAAATACAAGCTGGGGAAAGAATCATAACCTGATGGAGAGATCTTCTAGGGGGCTGAAAGACTGCGGACATGACCATCTGGCCTAGTCTGAAACAGCATCAAGTCCATGGCGACCATGTAGAGTTAAGATGATCCTTACAGCACCAAGATGGAGGTGAGTGTAACCTTGACCTCTCCAGCCAGAAATCAAAGTAGGATCAATCTGTATAGTAACATATTGTTCTGCAGTGATGGCCTTCAAGTGACATTGATCCATTCATGAAGTTTGGACATATTCTTTTGCAACAGATCTTCTAGTAGAAATGAGATGTCTAATAGAAGAGGTCAAAGAGGAGTGTCTCCGATAAACCCAATATGGATTTAAAAGAGGTAGTGAGGTTGCAGAAACTTGAGCATCTTCTGGAATGGTAGTCAACAAGATTTTCTATTTTAGAAGTAACAGAAGATCTACAAAAAGGAGGAATTGTAAGGAGTGAATTATATCTAGGAAGACTTAATCTAGTAATAGTAGGAGAAAAAGGATCTGAATCACTGAAAGTGGAACAAGGAGTAAAGACTGGCGTAGAAGAAGAAGTAGAAGGTCTGGGTGTAGTAGGAGTGTTGGAAGTTGGTTCTGCCATAGAACTTTACAGAGTCACAGAGTCTTTTTCATTTAAATTATAGTTCCATTAATAGATCTCTCAATGAAAGCACCATAAAGTTATGAGAAGTTAGCATTAACCATTAATAGCCAAGAACTCACATCGAATGCGCATAAACACAGCCAAACCCTAGGCTTTAAACATGCAGCGTTGGTGAACCTGTTGCTCATTAGCTATTAATGATTAACATAAACTATCCCATAGACATATGATGTTCCATTGCTCAAGAACTACTAAAAGAAAATAATATAAATGAAAGAGAAAGAAAGAATTTAGAAAGTCATTGTTTATAGAACACTGGTAATTTTATTTCATTCAAGCCTATCTTACAAAGATAGAGAAGCCTCAATTATAGAGATGAAGGCTTCAGAAGAGGACAAACCACATGCCATGTATTACAGACACAAGGAATCTTTATAGCTGGCTATAACTCAGCAAATAAAGACTCGTTAAACAAAGCAGTCAAAAAGACTGAAACATGACTCAGCTTAAAACGACAAAACAATACAATATTAAAGATATTTACAGACAAACACAGCTGGCTGAGAAGAGAATCTATGACGTGGCAGGCTTAGAACCATTTCTTTGAGATAGGCTCATGGGATGGAGACAGGTTCATGGACTCTGGACTTGGATTGTCATTTGAGTTCTTTTTTGGTGATGAGGACGGATCATAATCTTCAAAATCTTCAAACCAGTTAGTGACAGGAACCCCTGGGCTATCCGGATCTTGAGAATCTTGCAACAAATTAAGTGTTGAAGTGGCTGTTACCGGCATCTGTTTAAAAGTTGTTGGAGGAGGCAAGTCTGATTCTTCAAGTTCATATTCAACTACCGTAATAGCTTGAAACTCAAGAGAATGTGTCAGGACCAAAGGATAATGAGTAGTAGCATGTATCCAGGCTTTAGACTTATCCTGTTGACCATTGAGATTGCAGAGAAACTTTCTGAGTTGGAGAAGATCAGTAGGATTGGACAGAGGAGACTTAAAACTTTGCCAGTGGAACACTTGATTGTGTGTAAAGAAATGTCCATGAGGATATTTAAAATATGGCATGTGAAAAACAAAGATACCAACTGTAGAGCTTTTGATGAATCGTCCTGTCTTCATGTCATAAAGGTCTTCAAACATGATAGCCTTCTGAATTTCTTTCTGCCACCATGAAAGAGGAGCAAACCACTTAAGAAAAGTAAAGATGAAAGAACTCTGGTGGTCTGGGTTCATGATATAGCGATACATTGGTAACAAAGGAATTTGAACTGTAGTGCTATAAAGAATAACGGAACACAATAAACACCATAAAGCTGGTTCATGAAATGGATAATGGGGTGAGGGTGACCACAAAAAGAAGGAATGGATAATCTCTGAAGAAAGAGGATGGATTGTTTGGAATGTCTTTGAGATTAAATGTTCTAGTCAGATATTTGGTAAAATTGGTTTTTGCAAAACTTTGGATTTGAAGGGTTGTTGTGAAAGTTTCACCTAGAGGAAAAGTTTTTTGGATTGTAGAGGAGAGAGGTTGTTTCCAGAGATTTTCAGAATGAAGGTTATCATGAGAATGAGAACTGGAAGCCATGAAGATCAAAGGGATGGTTGTTTTTGGGGTGATCAAAGAGATGGGTTTTTCTAGCGGTTTTAGTCTAGAGAGAAAATCTGGAATGAGGTTTTTGTCTCCCTTTATATGCTCAACTGAAAAAGTCATTTAGCAAACCAGTCCTTCAATCTTAATAATTGTGCATTTGGTAACAACTTGTTGCGGACGTCAAGAATCTTTGGAAAAGAGGAATTATCCATTCTAATGAGAAAATGGTAGCCAATAAGATGAAATTCAAACTTCTTAATCCCATACTTAACAGCTAATACCTCTTTAATGGTAGTGTGGTAGTGCTTTTCAGATTCTTTGAACTGTCCACTTGCATGTCCATAATAATGGTCTTGTCCATCAACATGTTGAATAAACACTGCTCCCCAATACTCATCACTCGCATCTGTCTAGAGAATACGTTGTCCATCACCGGAAATCTTGAGAGGTGGCGGTGACTATGCTATCTGTTTAAGATAACAGACAGCTTCTGTCTGAGTGGGACCCCATGGAGGAGGTTTCTTTGTGGTGAGATTGGACAGCTTGCTGGTATGAACAGAAATGTGGGGAATAAAATCCCTAAGAAAATTCATTATGCCAAGGAATTGTTGAATCTGTTTGACAGTCAAATTTTCATCAGGAAATTTATGCAGATCATGAGCAATGTGGGGACCTGGTATATAATGACCATCTTTGAAATGCATTCGCAAGAAATCAATAAAATTTACTCCAATGGTACTCTTCTTTTCAGAAAGCATAACGCCATACTGTTGAACCAAAGAATGGAACTGAGCCAATAGATCATTGTGAGCCTGATCATTTGGTGAGAATAACAGTATATCATCAATACAAATAAGAGCACTATGAAGTATAGGCTGAAAAATTCACATCATTGATTTCTGGAACAGGGAAGGAGCTGTTTTAAGTCCAAACGGCATAATTGTCCATTGATACTAAGCTGTGGGAATACATAATGTAGTTTTGTTCCTATCAACTGGATGAATACCAAGTTGCCAAAATCCTGCTTTCAAGTCAAACTTGGAATAGACATAAGCATTATTCAGATGAACAAATAAAGATTTAATCTTTGGAAGAGGGAATTTGTCATCCTGCAGAAAATGATTAAGAGGCTTATAGTCAATAACAAGTCTCTTCTTTCCTCGAACAATTTCTGATCGCTTCTCCACATAAAATGCTTGACAAGCCCATTGTGACTGAGTGGGCTTAATTAAGCCTTGGGCCAAAAGCTGGGAACATTCTTCTTGGGCTAGTTTAAGGTCTGAGGGTGTCATGCCTGGGTTAGTTACTTTGGTGGGATTTATGTTTTCATTAAGTTTAAAAGGAAGGGTAATGAAGAAATCTGGGTTGGTCCATAATGGATGAGGGTGGTTAAACTGGGAATGAGAATTAGCACAGGAGGTAAGGATAAGATCACGTATGGGCTGATAAGTGGGCTGGACTTCAGATAAAGAAAAGATCTTTGGGGTGTGGTTAAAGGGTTTGTAAAAGTGTTTAAACTTAAGCCCATCAAGGAGAATGCGAAGCCCTTTAGCTTTCCTGTAGTCGCGAAAACTAACCAGAATATCTTTTTCTGGCAATGTAGACCTAAGAACTTTGGTCCATACAACACAGTCTAGAAAAAACTGGATCCCAATATGCCTTTTGTATCTGAGCTTTGTAGCAAAGACTTCTCTATTAACAGCTCTGAAATATGTCTTATAGGACTCCCAATAAGCAGGTGAAAGGATAGACGGATTCATAATTGTCCCGAATGAACCTGTATCCATGAAAGCAATAACTGGGATTGGCTTTGCATACTTGGATGGCAGGATATGAATCATCACATTAGGCATTAAAACATCATTAGTTATTTCTGGAGAATGAAAGAAACATTCATTGTGCATTGATGGTGGAAAGGAACATTTCTGCAAAGCATAAATAGGAATTGTAACATCATCAGAGGAAGTGTCAGAAAAATCGGATTCTGTTAAGGTATCTCCTTACAACAGCTGGATCCTATTGGATGGCAAACATTGTTTGATCATCTTCTTCACTTTGTTCAAAATAAAGGGATTCAATGTCAGCAGAAGCGTCTCCAATGCTATATAACGAAACAAGCTTCTGAGCTTTGGTTGGCTTATTAGGACAATTCTTGGCAAATTGCCCTTTCTTGCTGTAAGTAAAACATCTATTGAAGCCTTTCTTCTTGCCTCTTTGTTGTTTTCTTCTGAAAAACTTAAACCGCTTGAATGGTTTTCTGGAAAACTTCTTAGAAAGGGAAAACTTCTTCCTAGAGAATTTGACTGGATGAGACTTGCAATCACACTTCTTTTTACATTTAATTTCAAGATGAGATTTATTGCAAATTTGTTTGGCAATGGATTTGTTGTGAAGCATGTCTGTAAAGAAGGTCTGCTGTTCACACATCTTTTCTAAGGCAGCAAGAGTGAACTGATGAATTTCTCCAATAGTGACATCAGCAAATGGTTTCCTGGCTTGACTAATCATGCAATTAATCTCTGGCTGTAACTCCGTGGGCAAAGAAGAAATATATACATATCGAAGGTTAGGATCATTAAGACCATTCAACATGTAATATCTCTTTGTCATCCGTTTATAATGTTTTTCAATATCCTTCTGCCGCAAAGAACAACATTTCATATCAAAATATTCTTGGCGAGTACGTTTTTCATAAATGGAAAAGTCACCGATGAAGTGTTGATGAATTATTCCTAATGCAGCAGCAGCACTGGCAGTCTGAATAAACTGAAGTTATCTGTATTCACCAAGACTTTGATACCATTCATGTAAAGTACCTGTGAATCTAGAAACAAGTTCTTGAAGCACATTTTGTAACTGAGCTCCTTGCTTTGATATCTGGACATCAATCCATGCTCCCATTTCATCAATTATGGTATGCCATTTATGAGGAGGAAGTTTATCAAAAGTAAACCATGGTCCAGAACTAGAAACTGGTTGAGCTGAGGGCTATTGATATTGATAGCCATGTGGAGAATCCATTTCGTTTAAAGCAGAGTCAAACTCTTCAACTCTGGGCCAATGTGGATTTCTAATGGTATTTGGATCATCAGCCATAAGGATAGCAGTAATGTCAGCCATTTGATCTTCAGAGTGGAGAGAAGCAACATCATCCTCAGAGGAGGAGTCAGAACTAGCGATGGAACCAGAAACATGATCAGCATGTTCAAGTGAAAATTGCATGGGTCTTTTCCCGGGGTCTCTAAGAAAAGCTGTAGAATCTGTAGGTTGGGTAGGAGAAGGTAAAGGCCGGGATTGAGAAGAGAGATGAGTTTTAGGGAGATTCGCAAAGGCTTTATATATAGGTTTAAAAGGCTGAAAAGTATGAGTAGGTGGAGGAAATGGTGTTTGGTGAGTATGAGGGTAAAAAGGGAAAGAATGTGGTTCATCTATGGGTGAAGGTTGAGACTTCAGTTTGGCTAAATCATTTTCCATTCTTGATAGTTTTAGTTTCAAAGAACGGATCCCTGCTTCTTTCTGCTTAAATTCAAGACCAAACTTTTTCTTGGCTATGAGAGACTGAAGAGAATGATCAAGCTAGTCAATCTTTTTAGAAGTCTTCTGATATGAGTGCTGCACAAAAGAAAACATAGAACTGATTTCTTTGTTAGTAGAAGACTGAGAAGCAGTTAAGTGATTATTTTTTTGTCAATTTGATGGAGGTACTGGTTCTGAACTTTAGCATTATCAGTTTGCCAAAAATAATTTCAATCAATTTATTGAAGTCTCTAGCAGCACTACCACCAGGCCGAAAAGCCATCAAAACAACGTTCTTCAATTCTTGAACATTTTCCCTTATCTTCTTCCCTCTTTCATTATCACCTGGTATGAATACATCTAAACTCTTCATTAATCCATTCTTGGTAATCACTCCATCTTCAACCTTCACACCAATCTCCCACACATCCTCCACCAATCGAGTTCCCATCATTTGATCCCCGAACATTGGCCGACAAATCATCGGTACACCGTAAACAATGCTCTCCTGGATAACACCATAACCTGAATAGGTAATAAACACAGCTATTGAGTTATGCTCTAAAACTAAACTTTGTGGTGTCCCAGCCACAATTTTTCCTTGCTCCTTTGTTCTTTCAACGAATCCATTTGGTAATTTTTCTCTTAAATTGTCTTTAAGAGACCATAAAAATGGAATCCTGCTAACTTCAAGAGCCTAAGCTAATTCCTGCAGCTCTTTACCAGGTAGTACTACAACCATTCCAAAACAAATGTATGCTACAGATTTGGATTGCTGCCTATCTAGCCAAGACAAGAAACCTGCAGGATCTGAATCAGAAAAAGGCAAAGACTGTGCTATAATCCCCAAATTTAGGAAATATTTGAACTTCGATTTGAATTCATTGTTGAGAAGTCGAGGATTCAGTTCTTCAAATGAAGTTACAACCACAACAGTAGCTTTTGGAAATGCTTCACCCATTACCGAAAGTGTTTTTACAAAACCTGATTCCCCTAAATTTTCTGAAAGTTCTTCGGGTAGTATGTCTTTCACACGCATCATAGATAATGATGCAATGAAGTCCAGGTATTGATCTTTATCTAAGTTTTCGTTAGCAATTCGGTCCCGAAGAATTTTGGTATGAATATGAGCAGCAAAGCCACAAGGCAAGCCTCCAAACACAGGAATCCAACTAGTATTGATTTTATCTGCAATCTCAACGACGAACGGCGACAAGAAAGCATCAGTTACGATACAGGTGAAGTTGATGCCGCATTCTGCAGCCATTGTTTGTAGTCTTTTTGTGAGATTTTCACCGGTGACTTTTAAGAATAGATCCAACGGCTCAAGAGGGCTCTCGAAGAACTGGTGACCCAATGGAACACCATTTTCTACTTTGTAGAATTTGATGTTGGAAGGAAAGTCGAGAGTGGAAGATGAGAGCAAAGAGTGATTGGAATTATATGTGTTGAAGAAAGAAAAAAGAATTTTTGGGGCAGAGGTTGCCATTTTAAGTAAAAGAGTCATGATAATTCTAGGATGGCTGTTGAGTGGGAAAGCAACAACTGCAACATGTCTTTTAGTTGACATGTTTTAGACTGTAGAGAGGATGTGTATTCAAGTACAATATGAGTTTCTACAACTTATGGCTTCAATTTATAGGTAAGGTATACACTATTAATTCCCTTTGATTTACCAATTGCCACGTCCTTGCAATTTAATGTGATGAGATGGCACACTTTTATTTCTGGTAGCAATGACTCATCTCTGTGCGTCCTTCTATTTAGTAGATGCCATTATTTCCAGCCAACTACTCGAGTGGGACAACAGTCATTCTGCCATATTATGTAATTAATTACATGTAACCATTTCTTTTATTCAATAAATGCCATACGTCCTTTTTTTGTATTTCTTTTAATTTCATAAAAAAAGAAGGAAAATTTACTTGATTTGTGGATGGAAACGGAGAGATATGAGACAGGAATTGGATGGGGACTGAAGAGAGGAAAGAAAGGACTGTGACAAGCCCATTGCGATTGAGTGGGCTCAATTAAGCCTTGGGCCAAAAGTTGAGTACATTCTTCTTGGGCCAGTTTAAGGTCTGTGGGTGTCATGCCTAGGTAAGTTGCTTTGGTGGGATTAATGTCTTCATTGAGCTTAAGAGGAAGGGTGATGAAGAAATTTGGGTTAGTCCATAAAGGACGTGGATGGGTAAACTGTGAATGTGAATCTGCACAGGAAGTAAGGATAAGGTCTCGAATGGGCTGGTAATTGGGCTAGACTTCTGATAAAGAAAAGACTTTTTGAGTATGGTCAAAAGGTTTATAGAAGTGTTTAAACTTAAGCCCATCTGGTAGAATGCGAAGCCCTTTAGCTTTCCTGCAATCTGTGAAGCTGATCAGAATATCCTTATCTGGCAATGTAGAACCAAGCATTTTGGTCCATACAACACAATCTGGAAAGAACTGAATTCCAATTGGCCTTTTGGATCTGAACTTAGTAGCAAAGACTTCTCCATTAGTAGGTCTGAAATATGTCTTGAAGGATTCCCAATCATCAGGAGAAAGGATGGAAGGATTCATAATCGTTTGAAAGGAACCTGTATCCATGAATGCAATGACTGGAACTGGTTTTGAGTATTTAGAGGGCAAAATATGAATCATAACATGAGGCATCAGAACATCATCAATAGTTTCTGGGGAATGACTAAAACATTCATTAGACACTACTGGTTGAATAGAACATTCCTGCAAAGAATAAATAGGAATAGTTGTTGGGGATTAATCGCATAAAATAAATACGCAGCGGAAAGAAAAACGGATTAATCCCCACCAAGGACCCATGTACTTTGCATTGAATCGGAAGGAGGGTTAAAGAATTACCTTAATTCTTTGAAGATTGAATCAAAGGAACCAAGATAGCTTCCCTCTACGGTTGATCCACACGGAGCAATTCATTCACCGCGTGCTAGCGCCGGGATTAAAGAACAATTCTTCGAACGAGACTGAGAAGGCGAAAAATCATATTTTCCTTGGAGTTTTTGAGAATTTCGGCTGCCACTATTCCTTGTTGTGTGGCTGCCGAAAATTCCCTTGTTGTGTTGTTATAATTAGGTTATATATTTCCTTATATATATAACCTAATAAATTAATTATAATTATACCCTAATACACTTATTAGTTATAATTATAAATTAACCCACACAACTTAATATTAATTCTCAATTAACATTAAATCAAATCAATTCTCCATAATACATATATGTATATATAATATTATAATTAATTATATCTCCATATAATTTAATTATAATATGTAGCATACTTTATGCAATATTAATCACATTAATATTTATATATACATACATAAATATATATCACTATATATATTTATTCTCTTTCTCATTCATAAAATTATTATCCAATAATAATTTATACCCGATAAGATGAACTTCATTTTGCTCTTGTGTGTGACCCCATAGGATCATATTAATTGGCAATAAGGAAAATACCATAATGTCCTTATAGGTCACAAGCGGACTCTAGCAAGCCATTACGACTACCCAATTAATATGATTGGAATGATCCAATACCTATTTATAGAATGTCATATTCCCTTTTGTCTCTTTGATATCAAGATTAATTATAAGACATGGTACACTTGTCAATCTTGTATAATTAATCATATGCTTTCTCGATCTCAAAGTAAACTGTTCAGACAAATCAATTGATACTCTTATCAATTATTTGAGCACGGCCATGCATTTAACAGTCTTACTTATCGAGGGGCCCAGTGATATCGCTCTCATGTTAGAGAGGGACAAAATCCCATATCTGTCACTCACATCCCTAAGCATGAGTCATATTGTACCCAACCACAGCCTTTATAACTACTCTGTTACAAGCAGCGTTTGACTGCGTCAAAGCACAACATGAATTCATCCCGGAATCCATGGTGACCTCAGGTCAAAGGAATCAGCTAATGACACTACTATAATCAAGATCAGTTGTGACACATGACCATGAACTTGATCTCATAGTGGGTCTCCAGTAACATGTTCTCTAACATATTACCCGTGAGTATAATCTGTATCTGTATACACTATATTCATCTTATGAATATCCATTATCACTCACACTAGTCTTAGTTTGTTATTATTCCCATAATAACAATCGACTAGGGATATTTAGAATAACACGATTTATTCATGGATACTTATCATAAATGCTAACATACAAACATAAATGATAATATTAATCTACACTAGATTAATCTTAGAAGTCAAATTACATAATCCAATATTGGCCTTAGGGCACAATCTCCAACAATCTCCCACTTGCACTATGGCCAATCATACATGTATCTTATACCCATTGACCTACATGACTTTCATGTATTCATTCGTGCGGGAGTCTTTGTCAGTGAATTATTAATTTTCGCTTCCGTTGCTACTTTACACATTTTCATTCTTTCTTTAGAGACAGCCTCTCTAAATTAGTGAAAGACGCCTAAGTATATGCTCGTGTCATACAGGGTTCTTACGCATTGAACTATTGTCCCTACAATAGTCTCACAGGATAAGCAATGCTTAGAACAAAACACAAAAATTTTGATGAACTTCTTCATCCAAAATTTCTTTTACATCATATGTAACAATATACTTTGACTACTATTACAGGTATTTAGCTATATTGTTTTATTTTTGAACCTTTCAAAATCACAACATCTCTTCTTAAGAGAATACTAGATCTCGACTGATATATGGTAACTGATTGTAATCAGTTGTATATGTGCAACTATTTACACAGTTAACATAAGCAAGCTTCTATTAAGTCTTTTATATTGAACGCTTTCAATGCTTTTACTTAAGCCAAAACATTCTTTTAGATCTATCTGTATAGATTCCAATTTCAAGAATACAGGCAGTCATGCTTATAACATTAACCGAAATTACTTTCTTAGCCAAGATTTTATTTCTTGCAAGGTAAGAATGTTATTTCCAACAAGCCATATGTCATCCACATATAGCATTAGGAATACCGATATGCTCCCACTGATCCTTTTGAAACACAAGATTCATCATCCTTTTGATAAAATCAAACCATTTGATTTCTTTATCAAAACTGTGAGTCCAACTATTTGATGCATGTTTTGATTCTTATAAGAATCTTTGAAACTTGCATACGCTACTTAAATTCTTTGAATGCTCAAAACTTTGGGTTGTGTCACGTACACATCCTCAATCATGTTTTCACGTAGAAAACAGATTTTGATATCCATTTGCCATATTTTATAATCATATTATGCGGATATGGCAACAAGAACTCAATATGACTTGATCATGATTAATGATGAAGGAGGATTTCATCATAGTCCTACTATGAATTTGTTCGTATCCTCATAGTCACTACTATGAATTTGTTTATAACCCCTTTTGTCACTAGTCGTGCTTTATAAGTTTGAAGATCACCATCCATGTCGGTTTTCAATTTGAAAACTCATTTGCAACCATTGCATATACATCTTCTAAAAGATTTATCAAAGTCTATACTTTGATTGTCAGACATGGACTTATCTTCAACCTTTGTAGCATCAAGTCACTTATTAGATTCAAAATCTAACATTGCTTCTTCATAAAAGAAGACTTATTCCAATCTAGTAAAACTACATCATGATTTTGAGAAATCCATATCTCTCCTATTCATGTCGTATTCTATTAGACTTTCATTGGACTTGTGTAATTTCAACAATGATCATGAAACCATTTCCATGTTCCTCTTCAACGTTAATGTCACTTTGTGAATTACGAGTTTTGTAGGTGTACTTTACTCCCACTAACTCTTCTAGAAATTAACTCCCTCTTCAAGGGGAAACCATTTCTAGCTACAACTACTTTGTATCCCAAAGAAAACACAGGAGTAACAACTCCTACTTTCCTTTTGAGTAATCCACAATACGACATTTAAATTTAGGTGCCAACTTATTCGAAATAAGCTTTACAGCCCTAAACTTATTCAATGAACCAACTTGGGTCTCTTACCCAACCATATCTCATATGTTGATTCATGAATTGTTTTAGACGGAACAATATACACAGCTGCTTTAATGGCATATTTTTGAGAAAACGATGATCAACTTGACTTCATCATAGATTGAACTATATCTGTATAGAGTTCGACTACTCCCTTTTTGACACAACATACTTTGTGGCGTACTTGGAGAAGTCAATTGTGAGACAGTCCCACAATCTCTAAGATGATTGTCAACATCTTGACTCAAATGTTCACCACTTGGATCATATCTAAGTGACTTTACTATCTTGTCAAGATACTTCATACTCCTTTTACAAGCTTTTGAACACTTCAAAAGTTCCAAACTCGTGTTTCATTAGATACTCTTATCTAGTGAAAAGTTCCATAAAAGTAATGAAGTATTAGAACCTCCTTTAGCAGTTGATTTATAATTCATGTACATCCACATGTATAATGCTTAATAAATCGATTATTCTTTAACTACTTTTAGCAAAGAAACACTTTTGTCATCTTTTACAATAAGCAACATTCGCATGATTCAAGATGATTCATAATCTCATGAATCCAAAAGTCCATTCTCATGGAGTTTCGAAATGCAACTTTGCTTATGTCTCCAAGACGACACTGCCAAAATGGGTTGGATCAAACTATTTGATTCGATCCTTACAGTATTTATGTTACAGATGGGCTCCACATATAAAGACAATTATGTAAATCTACATTTCATAATCATGTCTTTATAAAGTTTATAATTCACAATTATAAAATAAACAACATTTGTTTACTCAAGCCAACAAGCTCAATAGACAACAAGAGTTCGTAACTCACATGTAAAAGTTCATAACCTTTAACCAAAGTTCATAACTTTCATATAAAAGTTCATAACTTTTATGAAAAGAGGTTCGTAACTTTTAACTTGAAGTTCACAACTTTCATGTAAAAGTTCAGAACCTTCGAGTAGCAACCTTTGCTTTTCTTGTCTATTCGCATTCTACCTTTCACCTTCATAAGGTTTCTATTCAAGTTGCGATTCATCATATTCTACTAATATGAGATCCACAACTGGTATCTAATACCTTTGATATAGAGACAAAAGTAGAATAGTTAATAAATACTTAAGGTAGCAGTCTTACTGCCTTTCATCTTCTCATAGTTCTCCAAACAAAGTTTGCTATTTCCATTCTAATGAACGATTCATTCTAGAAATGGCAACATCCTTCTTTTGGAGATCTCTCTATGCCAACAGCTTTGGTCTTTAAAACATGTTTCACCCGAACCTTTCGGTCTTTATGCTTTTCGACCTTCCTTTTATCCTTTTCCTTTTGAACCTTAAGCACACAATTCGAGGCGGGCTTATCCTTTATGGATAACTTAACATTCTTTTGCATCCTATGCAACTAATTCACAATTTTCTCCATGTCATTCAAATGATAGTTCATCACCAATGACTATCAATTAATGAATTCAAGATCACATCTTAATGCCCTTTTGGAGGCCAATGAGAAAATTTTGCCTCAAACATTTATCTTTTCTTGCTCACTAACTGATGGAACATTTCCATTTGTGATGTATCATATATCTCAAGTAAAACTTCCACGTACGGAAGAATTGGTGGCAAGTGTAAGATAACAAAATTTAACAGAGTCCCTTCGATGCTTCAAGTAAGCATCTTTTATACTCGTGTTACAATTGCTAGTGGTTCATTGGGCAAAAGGATTATTGCGAACATATGATTCCTTTTGATTTGAGAACAATTCTCAATGTTCAATAACAATCGAGATCAAGGTAATAGCAATTATAACTATAATAAAGCGTGTAAAGATTTTAGTTAAATGCTCCCACTTAAATTATAAAACCCTTTAAAATATTTAAGTGGGTGAAGATCCAAAATCCATACTTAACCATAGCACTGCTTTGGCATGTCCCTATGATTAAATATAATTTCGGTAGGCAAAGACTCAAAATCATGCTTTAAACCATTTAAACATATTTTGGATGTGCACTTCTTTGCCAATTGCATCATTATGCAACTCTTCTAATTTATGAGATGCATGATATCATCTATCATATTTAATTTGTATGTTACTCATCTCATCCTTGCCTCGGGCTCAAACACCTTTTTGATTAACCCTTTAGTTAAACCAATTACAACACAATGAGAATCACCTTTTCTCATATTATTGCTTCGCTAAGGTCACAACATGCGTACCCGCCCTGGCGGTATACCATGATGCGAACATAGTACTTGACAAGTGTTATGCGTAATTGGGTGGCAAAAATATAAACTTCATAAGTTTATTTAGGGTTTATTAATTCCTGTGAGTTAGTTGTATCATATACAATTTCATGGCATTAATATTAATCATACTTTTGTTAATATTAATTAGCATGGATTCTTATGGCATACAATTGTCTAGCATGCATATAGAATATCTAGCATGGCATCACATGGCATCTAAATAAAATAAAGCATGCATATGACTCGAACCGTGTTATGGTATGGTTTAAATCTACATTGATTTTCATAGGCCAATATGAAAATCAACAGGGTCATATCCTAGGTAGTAGCATCCATCACATGGTCATTGCACCGCCTCTTGGATCCGCCTCCACGTCTTTGCTTCCAAGCACCATCTCATGGATTTATATTTTACAAAAAAAAAAAAAAAAATTGCAACCTATACAATTTTTCTAGTAAAATTAATTTTACATATCATAAATTGCATCCTATACAATTTTTCTAGTAAAATTAAAATTTAAAATTTACATAAATACAAACGACTCGCAGGTCGTATTTATATAAAACCATAATAAATAAAATAAAGCATCCACGGGGTCCAAAACCATACCATAACACCATGCATAAAATTATCAACAATAATTTTATATCTAAAAATATTTAGGGTTCAAAGTGGTAAAATACAATCACATTGTATTTAGAATTAATTAATTTGGAAAAATTCGTAAATATGCAGAAACAATTTTCCACACTTAAAACGAAAAAGGGGTAAAACTGTCGGACAGTATGCTCGTCGGGCCGCGCACTGCAGTATCCAATACTGCGCGCAGCCCGACGGGCTGCGCAACACAAAGCTGCGCAGCCCATGCTGCGCAGCCCATGCTGCGTAAGCAGCATGCTGCTTACGCAGCATGTGCAATTGCAATTGCAATTGCAATTGCAGTTGGGCGCAATTGCAATTGCAATTGCAATTGCACCCAAAAAATATTCTGGGCATTATGCCCAGAATAACGAAACAAATTTTCTTTTTTTTTTCTTTTTTTTTTTTTTTTTTTTTTAATTAATTGAAACAATTTCAATTAAAATCCCATGAATCAAATTCATGATTCCAAAACCCCTTAAACATTCCAAATCATTAACATAAAATCATTCACAATGATTAATCAATAAAATCAAATTTTATTTTGTTATTCACAATAACATAGAACCCTAAATAAAACATACAAACTCCTAACAACAATTTTGATCCAATCAAAATCATACAAACCCTAACATGCAATTTTGATCCAATCAAAACATAAATCCAATTCAATCAAAATACAAGTGGCTCTGATACCACTGTTGGGGATTAATCGCATAAAATAAATACGCAGCGGAAAGAAAAACGGATTAATCCCCACCAAGGACCCATGTACTTTGCATTGAATCGGAAGGAGGGTTAAAGAATTACCTTAATTCTTTGAAGATTGAATCAAAGGAACCAAGATAGCTTCCCTCTACGGTTGATCCACACGGAGCAATTCATTCACCGCGTGCTAGCGCCGGGATTAAAGAACAATTCTTCGAACGAGACTGAGAAGGCGAAAAATCATATTTTCCTTGGAGTTTTTGAGAATTTCGGCTGCCACTATTCCTTGTTGTGTGGCTGCCGAAAATTCCCTTGTTGTGTTGTTATAATTAGGTTATATATTTCCTTATATATATAACCTAATAAATTAATTATAATTATACCCTAATACACTTATTAGTTATAATTATAAATTAACCCACACAACTTAATATTAATTCTCAATTAACATTAAATCAAATCAATTCTCAATAATACATATATGTATATATAATATTATAATTAATTATATCTCCATATAATTTAATTATAATATGTAGCATACTTTATGCAATATTAATCACATTAATATTTATATATACATACATAAATATATATCACTATATATATTTATTCTCTTTCTCATTCATAAAATTATTATCCAATAATAATTTATACCCGATAAGATGAACTTCATTTTGCTCTTGTGTGTGACCCCATAGGATCATATTAATTGGCAATAAGGAAAATACCATAATGTCCTTATAGGTCACAAGCGGACTCTAGCAAGCCATTACGACTACCCAATTAATATGATTGGAATGATCCAATACCTATTTATAGAATGTCATATTCCCTTTTGTCTCTTTGATATCAAGATTAATTATAAGACATGGTACACTTGTCAATCTTGTATAATTAATCATATGCTTTCTCGATCTCAAAGTAAACTGTTCAGACAAATCAATTGATACTCTTATCAATTATTTGAGCACGGCCATGCATTTAACAGTCTTACTTATCGAGGGGCCCAGTGATATCGCTCTCATGTTAGAGAGGGACAAAATCCCATATCTGTCACTCACATCCCTAAGCATGAGTCATATTGTACCCAACCACAGCCTTTATAACTACTCTGTTACAAGCAGCGTTTGACTGCGTCAAAGCACAACATGAATTCATCCCGGAATCCATGGTGACCTCAGGTCAAAGGAATCAGCTAATGACACTACTATAATCAAGATCAGTTGTGACACATGACCATGAACTTGATCTCATAGTGGGTCTCCAGTAACATGTTCTCTAACATATTACCCGTGAGTATAATCTGTATCTGTATACACTATATTCATCTTATGAATATCCATTATCACTCACACTAGTCTTAGTTTGTTATTATTCCCATAATAACAATCGACTAGGGATATTTAGAATAACACGATTTATTCATGGATACTTATCATAAATGCTAACATACAAACATAAATGATAATATTAATCTACACTAGATTAATCTTAGAAGTCAAATTACATAATCCAATATTGGCCTTAGGGCACAATCTCCAACAATAGTAACATTATCGAAAAGATCAGAACAGTCTGATTCAGTTGAGCTATCTCCGTCATCTACAGGATCCCATTGTATTGCAAACACTATCTGTTCATCTTCTTCACTCTGTTCTAAATAGAGAGATTCAATATCAGCAGATACATCACCAATGCTGTACATAGAAACAAGCTTTTGAGCTCTGGCTGGCTTATTAGGACAATTCTTGGCAAAATGTCCCTTCTTGCCATAAGCAAAACATCTGTTGGAGCGTGTTTTCTTTCCTTGCTATTTGCGTCTAAAAAACTTGAATAGTTTGAATGGCTTTCTGGAAAACTTTTTGGAAAAGGAAGAAAACATTTTCCGAGAAAGTCTACCTGAGTAAGACTTACAATCACACTTCTTTTTGCATTTAATCTCAAGATTGAGACTTGTTGCAAATTTGTTTGGCAATGGATTTGTTGTGAAGCATATCTTAAAAGAAAGTTTGCTGTTCACACATCTTTTCCAGGGCAGCAAGAGTAAACTGATGGATTTCACCAATAGTGACATTTGCAAATGGTTTTCTAGCCTGAGCAATCAAACGATTAATCTACGACTGTAATTCTGTAGGCAAAGAAGACATATATACATATCGAAGATTAGGATCATTAAGACCATTCAACATGTAATATCTCTTTATCATCCTTTTGTAATGCCTTTCAATGTCCTTCTGTTTCAAAGAACAACATTTCATATCAAAATATTCTTGGCGAGTACGTTTTTCATAAATAGAAAAATCACCAATAAAATGTTGATGAATAATTCCCAATGCAGCAGCAGCACTGGTTTTCTGAATAAATTAGAGTTGTCTGTATTCACCAAGACTTTAATACCATTTAGGGGTGAGCATGGACCGGTTCGGTTCAAAAACCGAACCGAAAAATCCCATATTTTATGAACCGATCCGATCCAAACTAAATTTCGGTTTGGATCAGTCCAAACCAAACTATTTCGGTTCGGTTCGGTTTGGACTGGTCGAACCAAAAACATTAACTTCTTTAAAAAAATATATATATTATATAAGTAGTTTGTTTAAAAAAAATACAAAAAAATACAAAAAAAAATTAACTTAAAAATCAATAATACTAAATAATACTATTACATCACAATAAAATATTAAAATTCTCTATTTTTTTTAACTCTTTAATAACTATAAATTAGAATCCAAAAATCACAATATAAAACAATAAAGAAATATAATGTCTAAACCTCCACAAACCACAAAAAGATTAAATAAAAATGATCTTCAAAGTCCAAGATCCAAACAAACTTTAATCAATCAAGGTTGAAGAACCTATAAAATAAAAAGTAATCAATGCTAAATTAGCAAAAATATATATATAGCTTACAAATACAATAATAATTATACAAGTTACAACAAATAAAATAAGCTTACAAATTACAACATACAACAAATAAATTTTACAACACAAATATTAATAAATTGAAAAAAGGAAGAAAATTATATCATTTATTTGTTATTACTACTTAGGGCGGACTCACATGATGTATTTTTGAGTTTCAATTCTTCAAACTCTGCAAATAACAAATCAATTTAATTAAGCAATCATAATTAATAAATTATGTTTATGATTTAAGAGAAGTACAGAAGTGTTAATTTTATCAAGGTAAATAAATTACCTTGTTGCATTCTCTCCACATCTTCTACATCTTCTTCTTTGAATAATGGATTAGACGTTTTCCGAATCCAATCTTGCGTGCAAATCAAAGCTTCAACTATGTCAGGAGACAAAGAACTCCTATATTCATCAATAACTCGCCCCCCTGTACTAAAAGTAGACTCAGAAGCCACTGTAGATACAGGTACAACCAAAATATCTCTAGCCATGATACTGAGAATAGGAAATCTTGCTGCATGTAACTTCCACCAGTTCAAAACATCAAACCCCTTAATTTCATCATCTAGTAGTACCTCCTCCAAATATGCATCTAGCTCAATTCTCTTTCCTCCTCTCTTACCCCCACTATTTATTCTTTGTTTCTTGTGCATTCCACGGAATACATTTTTTGGAGGCTCATACTTGCTAGCAATTGATCTTTCCACCTCAACTATATGTGACTCCAATGGGGTATCAATATCCTCACTAGATTGCCCCACCACATCATGCATTTTCTGGTACTCTTTAAACAACTCATAAAATGAATTATAGACATCATCAAAAATTGCATTGCCATTTTCCTTATAGATTTCAAGAAGAGAAATTTTAATAACTTCAAATTTTTCTCTTGGATCAAAAACAGCAGCAAACCAAATGATCTTATTCATTTTTTTTGGATCCCCCCAATACTTGTCAAACTTCTCTTTCATTCTAAGACTCATTGATTTCAATTGACCATCACCATGTTTCATCCAATATAACAATGCATGATACAAATCACTAATTTCAGTCCAAAAGGTACTAGATGTGACATATTTAGAACCTGAAATTTTTTCTATAACATTGTAAAATGTTCTCAACATGATAGCAATTTTCCTAACAACTTCCCAATCATCAGCATCAGGCACACCATTAGTCATAGTCATCTCAATTCTGAAATTTGAGTCTTCACTAATAAACCTATCAAATGCAGCCTCAAATTGTTCAGCAGTAGAAAGCATTAAATAAGTTGAATTCCACCTAGTAGGGGTATCCATGCATAAGGAGCTCTTGCATTGTATGTTTTTGTATTTCACACACTCCTTAAATCTTGCAAGCCTAGCAGGGGAATATCTAATATATCTTATTGCTTCCCTCACCCTTTTCACAGATAAACTGATTTCCTTCAAGCCATCTTGTACAACTAAGTTAATAATATGCACCATGCATCTCATATGTATGTATTGACAAGATGAAACAGAAGCTCCCTATGACTTTAAGACATTTTTCACATAACTAACAGCAACATCATTTGAACTAGCATTATCAATAGTAATACTAAACAATTTAGTTATCCCCCAATCAACCAAACAGTTCTCAATTGACATGCCAATATCAAGACCCTTATGTGAATCTATCTTAATAAAATTCAATACTTTCTTCTGTATATTCCAATTTGCATCAATAAAATGACCAGTTATACACATATAATTATCTCTTGCAACTGAAGTCCATGTGTCAGTAGTTATAGAAACTCTTTGACCATGTTGTTTGAGATAATTTTTCAGTTTCAGTTTTTCATCCAAATACAATTGATTGCAATCCCTACTAACAGTCCACCTAGATGGAAGTTTAAGCCCAGGACTACAATGTGCCATCATATCCCTAAACCCTTCAGTCTCTACAACTCTAAAAGGTTGTTCTTCCTTAATAATCCACCTTATTACACTAGCCCTCATTGCTTGCTGATCAAACTTCCAAGTAGTCAATGTACCCAAATTCTCACTATCCCCTACCCCTGAAATTATTGAAGGTTGCAAAGATAATTGACTTTGTTTTAACTTTATATTCTTAGGATTTTTAATGCATTTTCTTATGTGCTTGTTAAGATTAGTTGTCCCATTCATGGATGAATCACACATGTAGACTCTTTGGCAATGCTTACACTGACCTTTGGATCTTCCCATTTCAGGATCTGTAATCACTTCAAAATGATCCCAAGCTTTTGACCTTTTCAAAATGGCCTTCTTCTTGCCCTTAGTATCTTTTGGAACTAATTCTACCTCAGCCTCAGTAGTTTTAGTAGCATCAGATTCGACAGCAGCATTTCCAAGTTCTGGAAAAGGGTCAGAATCAGATTGTTCATCTTCATTTTCTTCTACCTCAATAATTCGAGGTGGTTCTATTAATCTTGACATCTGAAAAAAAGACACCCTTAATGGTTCAGTTAAAAGAACTATTTGCCTAAAATTCACATCCGAACTACATAATCTACAATATATTGGACAAAATTTAAGCTACAAACATGTACAAATAATCAAAGCAAAATATTAAAATTATAGTTTTGTGGCTTCCGCACATCCTCCTTGTAAGTAACTTTTTCCTTTTTATCCTTTTAATTCACGTTTAAAATTACATCAATTTATGTGTTCAAGTAAGTTAATTAGTTAATTAATTGCATATCCTTATACTAATTTCTATTTTACAGTGTTCTTTTTGTGTAGGTAAGTTTCTGTAATTCTTATATTTGTATAATTGTTTCTTTAAATTATTTTTCAGTTTTGTTGTTTTTGCCGCATCTCCACGAACTGGAATTTATTATTCTAATTACTTTAAGTTTTATTTTCAAAAGAAGCTTTGTTTTGCTCTCTTTGCTTTTTATTTTCAATATTAAATTCCATTAACCTAAATTTAGTCGTTATAAAATTTTTGATTGAATTAATTGGAATAAATCCTACTATAACAAGAAGGATACCAAAATCAATTCCAAACAAACAAAATCCAGATGCCAACATAGAATTCAAAATAAGAAAAATCCGTGCTGATTCCTATTAAATCTCTGAAATACAAAGGAATCAAAGATAGAAGAGGGCTAAAAGTCAACCAAGTCAGAAGATATGGAAGATCAAGGCATTAATTGAAACAAAAAAAGGCAATGAAGAATGCAAAACAGAATTAGAGGGAGAAAACGATGTATGTACCTGGAAATAGGAGCAGAAAATAATCTGCAAAAAGATACAGTATTTAGACGGCAGAAGGAGGAAGAAATAATGAAAAGAATAGTGATGTTTACGTCAAATGAGAATGAAGTTGGGATAGAAGAGGGAGCGACGCCAACGTGGTGTTTGAGAGAAGAGAACGATTGCAATTAGGTCTGAGAAGATTGCAATTTGCGAAACACACTGAACTATTATTCTTTTAATTGGCAATGGTTCGGTTCTTCGGTTTGTTCGGTTTTGAACCGAACCAAACCAAACCGAACCGAAATCCAAACTCCTAAATAATTTAAAACCAAACCGAACCAAACTATAAAATGGATCGGTTCGGTTCGGTTTGGTTCGGTTTGGATTTTCGGTTTTTAGACTCCGGTTCGGTTTTGCTCACCCCTAATACCATTCACGCAAAGTACCTGTAAATCTGGAAATAAGTTCTTGAAGCACATTTTGTAACTGAGCGCCCTATTTTGTCATCTGGACATCAATCCATGCTCCCATTTAATCAATTATTGCACGCCATTGATGAGGAGGAAGTTTATCAAAAGTAAACCATGTTCTAGAACTGGAAACTAGAGGAGTAGTTGGCTGTTGATGTTGATAGCCATGTGGAGAATCCATTTCATCCAGATCAGAGTCAAATTCTTCAACTCCGGGTCCATGTGGTGTTCCAGTAGCATTTGGATCATCAGCCATAAGAATAGCAGTAATATCAGCTATCTAATCTTCAGAACGAAGAGAAGCAACATCATCTTCAGAAGAAGATACAAAATCAGATGCAGGATCAACATACTCAAGGGAAAATTGCATAGGTCTTTTCCCTGGATCTCTAGGGAATTCTGTGGATGGGGAATCTGTAGTTTGAGTAGAAGAGGGTAAAGATTGTGTCTGGGAAGGAAGAGGAGTTTTGGGACGATTGGCAAAAGTTTCATAGATATGCTTAAAAGGTTGAAAGGTATGATTTGGAGGAGGAAATGGGGTTTGATGCGTATGAGGATAGAAAGGATAAGTGGGTGGTTCATCCATGGGTGAAGGCTGAGATTTGAGTTTAGCTAAATCATTTTCCATTCTTGATAATTCAAGTTTCAAAGAATGGATTTCTGCTTCTGTCTACTTAAATTCAAGACCAAACTTTTTCTTAGCAATCAGGGCATGAAGGGAGCGATCAAGCTGGTCAATCGTTTCAGAAGTTTTCTGATGAGATTCCTGTACAAAAGAAAACGTAAAACTGATTTCTTTGTTAATGGAAGTTTGAGAAGCAGTCAAGTGATCTAGCTTTTGGTCAATTTGATGGAGATACTGATTCTAAACTCTAGCATTATCAGTTTGCCAATTCAGATCTGTCTCAGTAGGTTTAGGTTCTTCAGATTGTCCAGTTGAAGTAATGGTTTGAGGTAGAACATATGGAGTTGAGACAACTTTGGTTTGAGGATTTGTGATTTTAGTTAAAGGTGGAAATTCAAGAGGATCATGAGGGTTAAACATCATGCAAGGTGGTATAAGAGGTAAAGATGGTGGTTTGATCAAAGGTTCTTTCTGAATCTGAGCAAGACCTTTTTGATAAATGGGTAAAGTTTTACAGTAAGAAATATTTTTTTTTTTTTGTATCTCTAAAACCCAATCATGGATTCCAACCCAAGGTCTATCAGGTTTGTGATCAGGAGAGCCATTATCATAAAGGCGGCAGCTGGATCGAGATTTAACCTGTATTTCTTCACATTCATCATCAGAGTCATCAAGATGACAAGTACAAGAAGAATCACACATTCCACTACCAGGAGCATCCCAAATAAAGTGACCATCAATCTTAGCCATATAATTATGAGAACCATCAGAATTAAAACTATGAATAGGAACCTTCTTTTCTCTTGGAGGAGAAGCAGGGGAAAGAGTCATAACCTGATGGAAAGATCTTCTGGGAGGCTGAAAAACCTTACGAACTTGACCATCTGGATTAGTCTGGAAACGCCTGTGTCTCAGTCCGTTCTTTCTTTACGAAGTTTAATTGGAGTTTGATGAATTTTTAATTTTGGTTTCAGGTTTTTTGGAAAACTACAATCTAGAAAATTTCCAATCTTATTAAAATAAAATCGGATAACGGACCGATGAGATTGTTGGTTCACGGTTCATTCGATTTGATGGGTTTAATTAGTGGTTGACATAGTTTTTATTTTAAAGAAAAAAACAGTATTTAAGTAGTTTTATTAAAAATATTATTTAATTAGCTGTTCGATCCATATGGATGGTTAGTTTGACTGATATGATTCGATCGGTTTCTTTCTTGGACGAATTGGTTAGAACCAATTTTTTCAAAATCAGAATTTAATATCAAACTGATTGGACCAATAATTGGTCCATAGTTGAATCGATCGGCATGGTTTTAGATAATATTGAAAATTTCATATTTCATATTTCTTTTATATTTTTCAATTTTTCTTTTCCTTTAATCTGTAGATCCTTTTCTCCAAATGTCAAACATTCATTGGTACAATTTGTAGGGCATTCAATAGGTGTCCTTCACTCTGTACATTGAGAAGTCAAAATGGAAATTAGGGTAGGAGAGAAAGTCTAGCATGTATCGGGAGTGCACTACTCCCAACCAATGGCAACACATGAATATAAATATTGATGTGTCACACTTTCATTGGCTAGGAGTAGTATACTTCTAGCATATACTAGCATTTTCGGGAGAACAAAAATCCTAACTGAAAACCCTGCCAAGTTGAAATGAAATTTTGCGAGGTAAAAAGAAAAGTTGGGAAAGAATTTGGATTAAAATGAAATTACGCCATAATTAATCGAAGTACACATGTTTTGTACTTTGAGTTAGCTTATTAATTTCATTTTCAAATATTAGACTTGTTTAATCAATACCAATCCATTTCAATTCCTAGCACAATCTTAAATTGTAATCCTTGAATCTACTTCTAAGCTTGCATGTAATTTGGTTAAGAGAATCAATATTTCAATAACGTGTTGAAATCTCTAGCAGCACTACCACCAGGTTGAGAATCCATCAAAATCACTTTCTTCAATTCTTGAACATTTTCCCTAATCTTCTTCCCTTTTTCATTATCACCTGCTGTAAATACCTCTAAACTCTTCGTTAATCCATTCTTGATAGTCACTCCATCTTCAACCTTCACACCAATCCTCCACACATCCTCCACCAATCAGACCCCATTATTTTCTTAAAGTACTTCGGGTGGTATGTCTTTCACGTGCATCATAGATAATGATGGAATGTAGTCCAAGTTTTGATCTTTATCTCAGTTTTCATTAGCAATTCGATCACGAAGAATTTTGGTATGAATACAAGTAGTAAGGCAATAAGGCAAGGCTGTAAACACAGGAATCCAACTAGTATTGATTTTATCTGCAATCTCGACGACGAACGGGGAAAAGAAATCATCAGTTTTGATACAGGAGTTTCTACGCTGCTGTTTGTATTCTTCTTGTTAGACTTTTAAGAATAGCTCGAGCGGATCAAGAGGTTCCCGGAGAACTGGTGACCCAATGGAACACCATCTTCTACGTTGTAGAATTTGCTATTAGAGGTGGAGAGCAAAGTGTGATTAGAATTATGTGTGTTGAAGAAAGAAAAAAGAATATTTGGGGCAGAGGTGTTGGAAAAATTCGCTTTTGACAAGTGATTTTTTGTTGACTTTTATATTGTGGTTAAATTGTGGCAAGAATAATGTGAATTGTATCATCGTATTCTACACAATAAGATCTTCCTAACGGTGTATAATACGCCTAAAACGGATTAAAGATGATTGAGAAATTGATGCTTAAAGTAAGCTTGAGTGGCTTATAAGGAATTACACTTCCTTAGGTTTGTAAGAATTTCTAGCTAAAAGGCTCTCTCCTGCCCATGCAGGGAGGTGCAAATCTAAACCTGGTCTTCCAAAGGCCAACACGCACCTGCACGATGTGAATGCCGGACCGAAATGGGCCACCACGGGTCTGTCTTCTTTTGCTCCGACCCGGTTTATTTTTCCTCTAAATATCTAGAATCTTTTTTAATATATAACTTTTAGTTCTATGAATTAATTACAATTAATTCATTTTAATTCTCATTAATTCTATTTATTGCTAATTAATTCTGACAATCCTCGTGCAGTCTTCATATTCCAAATTTTTATTTTGTTCTGAGTATCAAAAATTTTAAAAAAATTCTAAAAAAGATTTTTCCTCTCTGTTTTTTACGAATTTTAGGCTGCTAATGCTTGGTTCATCTGTCCAGTGATACATCTTGCGCATGGTTGAGTTCGTCATTGTCACTGTTGTATCCTGGGAGATAGAAGTTTTACACTGACTAATCTGTCTTAAGGAGACTGATACTATTTCAGGTGTCAGTGTTTCTTCCATTTGAATTACCGGTTTAAAGTTTATTATCATATTCTGTATTCTTATTTATATTAATAAAATAATGCTTCTGTTTCTATTCACTCTTGTTCCATTTATAAATATTTATATTTTAGTTCTAACAAGAGGTTGACATTTTAAGTAAGAGAGTGATGATACTTGTATGGTTACTGAATCGAAAAGCAACAACTACAACATGTTTTTAAGTTGACTTGTTTAATTCATGAGAGAAAGTGTTGAGTGGAAGTATTTAATTTAAGTGAAATGAGTTTCTACAACTTCTTATGGATTCAATTTATAGCAAGCTAAAAATTTTAGAATACTCTCGAAATATGGTACTTTTGTAAAATATATTAGTAAAAATGGTTGATGCATGTACTTTAAGGTCGAACAAAAAAATACAACTCTCATTTACAACTAAGGGAATATGTACTCTTAGAGTACTGTAAAATTTCTTAAGCTTTATTTTTAAAATTTTTTTTTAGATTGATTTTTTGTTATATTTATTTTAGAGTCTTGAAGTATTATGGTTTTTTTTTTTAATATTATTTTGTGATATCCAATTATATCAAAGTATCAACACCATATTCTGTAAGAATTTATCAAAATAACAATCATTCACCGAGATATCACCCTGTGATACGAAGTGATACCAAAATATTATTTTCTGTGATAATTTAGCAAGGAATCATATTGTGATATTAAGTGATATCAAGTGATACGAAAATAATTACATCAATATTTTCTGTATTAAAAATATTTACTAAAATAATAAGATTCATTTTGGTATCACCTCATGATACCAATGTCTATGTAATATGTGTTTATATATATTTATGTGACTAATTTGATGGATAATCGAGTTGATCTTGGTCGTATGAGTAAACTCGTGCTGATCACGTGTTGTGAAATGACTTAAATAAACAGAGCTTATATGGAGATTATAACAATAAGGAAATCGCTGGAGAGAAAATATAAGAATAAAAACTTTCTATTACTGAATATCAATTGTAATGGCCAAGATCAACTCGATTATCCATCAAATTAGTCTAAAATAAGTTGGAATTCTAATTCTAATTTATATATATATATATATATATATATATATATATATATATATTGTTCTAATAAAACTATTTCTAGTTATGTCAAATCTTGCAAATATTGAATTTGTGGCCCTTGATGTTACGGGAAGAATTATCTCCCATTGGTGCTGGATGCCGAAATATATTTAGAAGCTATGGGTCTCGACAAAACGATCAACGAAAACAGTGATGCAGCAAAAGCTATGATTTTTCTCCGTCGTCATCTTGACGACGGTTAAAAATTGAATATCTGACTGTTAAAGATCCATATATCTTATGGAAAAATTTGAAAGAAATGTACGACTACCAGAAAACAGTTATTTTACCTCGAGCTTGTTATGAATATATGCACTTGCGGTTGCAAGATTATAAATCTATGAGTGAATATAATTCTGCTCTGTTCAGAATTACATCTAAATTATTGTTATATGAAGAGAAAGTAAATGATAAAGAAATGATGAAGAAAACTTTCTCTACTTTTTATGAATCCAATATGCTCTTGCAGCTGCACTATAGAAAAAATGGTTTTGAGAAATATTCTGATTTAATATCTTGCCTCCTTGTGATTGAGCAAAATAATGAGCTGTTATTGAAAAATCACGAAGCAAGTCCAACTGGATTGACTGCATTCCTTGAAGTGAATGCAACGTCATATAATAATGAAAATTTTTATAACCATGGTTATGGTCGCAGTCGCGGTCGTGGTTATGGCCATGGTCATGGATATGGTCACGGTAGACATAATAATAATAATAATTTCCACCAGAAGTGGAAAAATCTAATTGGTAAAATTGACAAAAAGAAAAAAAAGTCAGAATTCAAACAATAATGAAAATATATTTTATCATTGCGGTATGACTGGTCACTAGTCACGTGCCCGTCATACGGCAGAACATTTAGTTGAACTTTATCAAGCATCATTAAATAAAGACACTGGTATGGAAATAAATTATATTTTTAATAGTGATGATCTTGTTGATATCATACATTTGAATTTATAATTTTATATAGTTCTAATCCTAATTTTATAATTTTTTGAAAATTTGTTTTGTTTAGTTATTTTTATAAAACAAGCTACAGGCCAATAGAGTTTAATGTGAAAAAATTTAATAAATCAATTAATCAATATTAATAATATTAAAAAAAAATAAAAAATAAGAAAGATGATATGTTTTATTATTATAAAATAGATAAAGAGTAATTTTAGTATTATTAGTCTAATTTGACAATTAACTATACTAAAAAAAATTAAACAAAATTAGAAACTTTATAATTGGTGATGGGTCAAAGTTATACCTACAGTGTTGGCTCTGCCATTAAATTAAATTAAATGTATATTAAAAAAACACATTGTTTCTTCTACGGCTATGCATGGACGACGACGCCGGAGAATCCATTTATATGGCATATTTGAATGGTGTCACTCCACTAAGATTATTTGGAAGAAAAAGATTGGGAAGGAGAAGACGCACGAATGAATGGAATGTGAAATACATATTTTATTATTTGGAAGAAATCTATCCTATTTGGCAAATATGGAATTAAGTGTTAAAATGTCCACATAATTGTTTTAAATAGTGATAATATCTACAAACTGGTGACACTCCACAAATTCTACCAGGTTTTTATCTTTTATCTGTTAGGCCTTCTTTTGCTCTGAAAACATGAAAAGATTTTGTGGGTTTTGAAAGTGTTGGATATAATGTATAAGAGACCGTAGTAGAGTTGAGTCCATATAAGACAAACCAATTGACTTGTATTAAGACCCATTTCACATCAATTATATAAAAAAAAAATAAAAAAGAGAAAGAAAAATCATAGGTATTCTATAGTATACAAATTCTACAAACACATGGAAATGGAATAAAAAATTGAAAAAGGAAACATGTTTATTTTCAACATATTTATGATAATTTGTAGACTGTTTAGGATATTATGACTTATTTTTAGTAATTTTTATGGACGTTTAATATGAATAATTCGAAAAAAATTTCTCTCCACACATGTATGACGGTATTTATAAATGATGTAACCCTTAATTCTCCATAATTTCTCAACAATTATTATTAACCCACTCCACAATCCATGTTCTAGACCATGGACCAAAGTAACTTCCTTCCTTAAAGTTATAAATAGCTTCAGAGTAAATGTTACATAGATGGGATCTTTTGGAATTGAAAAGGAGTTATTAAATCATCTAACTTTAGCATCATTTGTGGGAAGAACACTTTCTCTCACTGCAATAGGTAGTAGCATCCTAAGGCTCATCTTAGCGTTATCCCAAGGCTCACTGTATTAGCATCTTCAGGTTGTAATCTTCGGGTTAAAGCTTTTTTTCACAACATCATCTCAAGGCCTATCATAGCATCATCCCAAGGCTTACAATAGCATCATCCAAAAGCTTCCACCACAACATCATCGCAAGGCTCACCATAGCATCATCCAAAGGCTATCCATAATGTCATCTCTAGGCTTTAATCTCTGAATTAAATTTCCACCGTCACTTTCATCATAAGGCTTCAATCTGCAGATTAAACCTTCCATTGATAATCATCCCAAGGCTTTAATCAGTGGATTAAACCTTATCTTCTTAAAATATCAAGTTTACACGCTAAACGATCGATATTCCATTCATAAATATATTGTTGTATTCAGGCTATAACAATAAACTTTTAAATAGAAATTTTTTTTTAAAAGATTGATTTGGTTAACCCATGAACCTTTAGTTTTGTCAATTCTCCATTGGGTTCGTTTTTAATAATAATAGTATTTTAGGCTTTTTACAATATATTTACATTTTTGCCCTAATTTGATTTTTTTATATGAAACGGAGATTATTGAAACATAGTTCAAAAACTTTTCAAAATTTCCTTTAAATGTGGTTCTACTTTTCTCTCTCCTTTTTCCGTAATTAAAACTTAATTTTGTCATTTATCTTTGGTCGAATACATCTAGACCCACCCCCTGAACTTGGCCAAAAGCGCTTCATGCCCCCCTAAACTTTCAAAGTTTCCGATTGTCCTCTTAAACTTCGAAAAAGTGATCCAGTTTGCCCCCTTGATATCACATGTCAATCATTTATTGGTTATCTCACATTTGACTTTATCGCGTGTCACAAATCCTAGTTTAGTGGGACTTCGGGGCAAACTGTGTCACTTTTTCAAAGTATAGGGGGACAATCAGACACTTTGAGAGTTTAGGGGGGCATTATGTGCTTTTGGCCAAGTTTAGGGGGTCCGAATGTATTAGGTCTTTATCTTTCAATCCGTTCATCTTTTCATCATGCAACTTTATAAAGTTTTTTTCTCTGCTAAATGAGATCTTTTCTTTTCAGTTCTTATATCAACAATCCATAAACAATATATAAATACCATATATATATATATATATATATATATATATATATATATATATATATATATATATATATATATATATGGCATAAATACTGTATAAACTGTATATAAACACAATGTCATGCATGTATCAACAAGATAATATCATCACAATAACAGAAATGTAAAATCACGGTATCACAAATGTACAAACACAATATGTGAGTTGATTCATGTATCAAAGATGTATAATCTATTGGGATTTGTCACCGAAAATCACCCGATTAAAGCGAAATAACGCGATGATTTCCTCAAATCCGTGCCTAGGAGCAATTGAGATGGAAATTGGAAAAATAAAAATTTAATGACAAGAGATAAATCTCTTACCCAGAATATCTCTTTAAGAGATGGATGCAGACTGCAGGAATCAATCTAGAATCCCTCCTCGTTCACGTACACGAATGCCTAACGAACACCACCCGTGCTAGCGTCGGAAAACACGAAACTTTGGAGAGAAAGGGAGGAGAATTTCGGCCACCGTGTTGATTGCTACCTAGGCCGAAAATCCAAGGGTTATTTTAACCCTAGGAGAATTTTGGCCCAATTAGCTTCTCCATTTGTGTGGGCTTCCATCTTTTATTTCAGGCCCAAACCTATTAATTAGTCTGGTTTAAATTAATTTCAAGCCCAACTTTAATTTACCCATGTATTTAATATATTACACCAAGTAACATACTATTTAAATTCAAATTAAAATTGGTTTGACTAATTAATTTAATCCATTAAATTAAAATTAGATCTTCACAAAATAAATTCATATGTAAACCTATACATATGAATATTTCCGCCTAGGAAATAATATCATAATTAATCCAATTAATTATGAGAAAGCCAATCAAATATTAATTTTATCATTATGATCAATCCAATTGATCTTCATAATATAATTAATATATTCCTCTCTCTCTCTCCAGAGTGTATACTCCAAGTATATAGTGATTCCTTAAGTCAGTGTTCAGTCGCTCAATGTGTACGATCCCGTGGACCTATCTTTATGTTGGCAGTGGGCCTGTGGCCCACAGACTGCAGTTGGGCTCTAGCAAGCCACTGCAGACCCCAATTAAGATGGAGATGGGCAGTCCAACTGATATCATAACCCTGTAGTTTAAACTTATATATCCCATGTCATCGATATCGGTGTCCAACACAGAGGCATGGATTGATCACCCTCTTTTATGTCCGGACATTAACTTGATCCCGGATGTACTGAAGCTCACAAACAAGTTCCAACTTGTTTGGATGTGGCCACACTCTTATCAGTCACATTCATCAAGAGGCCGGTGATATCTTCTCAGTGGACTACTGAGTGACAAATCCCTTCTGCATATCCGTAGTACTGTCATGCTAAGTGACATACCCGAAAGTACCCATACTTGGCACCCTATTACAGTCCTTTTAGGCGTACCCCTAAGTATGCAACCTCACATGCAATACCATCATATGGTCAGGTCAAAAGATCCATACAAGTACTACACGAGAATCACTTATGATACTATACCATGTGGATTTCTCGTTTAGTGGATCTATCCAGTACCATGCCCTTTTTACATGTACCCATTAACTTGGTTGACATCTCATGTCCAATGACCGGTAAGACACCGCCATACAACCAGATTAATGATAGTCTCTGGTTCCATTCATTCCCATGACTGGAACAAACTACGGATCTATTTATGGTCATATCATTTACCCTATCCATGGTCTTACTACCAAGTGCATGACACTTGTCATCATGGATATTGATATGTCCATTGGATACTTCATTTAATATACTGCACAAGATAAATATAATAAATGAATTAATGCATTTATTAATAACACAAAATGAGTATAATACATGAATTCAATAAATGTATAATACAAATACAAGGTCTAACACCTCGGGACTAGGGCATATCCAACATAATCACAGTATCACTAATGTATAAACAATGTATGAACACAGTATCATGCATAACAAACAATATCACAAAAGGTATAAACACAGTAACATGCATGTATCATGATAATATCATCACAGTATCACAAATGTATAAAAACAATTTATGAACTGATTGTATAAAAAATGTATAATCATAGTATCACTAATGTATAAACAAGGCTTAATACATTCAGGGCCCCTTCAACTTGTACCAAAAAATGACATAGCCCTCTAAGCTTAAGATTTCACCTTTTCGCCCCTCCAACTTGTACCAAAAAACCAATTAGCCCCTCCAACTTGCCTAACATGTATATACCCACCCATTGTGTCCTATGTAGAGTTAATGTGGCTAAGGAGCACCACATAGGATACAAGAGACAGGTAGATAAAAGTTAGACAAGTTGGAGGAGTTAGGTAATTTTTTGGTACAAGTTGAAGGGGTTAGGTGTTTTTCCAATACATGTTGAAGGAGCTGAAAGGTGAAATCTTAAGTTGGAAGGGCTAAGTGATTTTTTGGTACAAGTTAAAAGGGGTCCAAAATGCATTAAGCCTATAAACACAATATCATGCATACATACTGTGTTTATATATTTGCAATACTGCGATGATATTGTCTTGTTGATACATGTATGATATTGTGTTTCAACATTGTTTATATATTGTTTATACACTATTTGTACAAAAAGTGAATATAGGAAAAAAAAGATGAAAAAATATATAGGTAGGGATTTCATTTTAGAAAGAAAAAAACGTTGTAAAGTTGAATGACGAAAGACGAACGAATTGAGAGATAAATGACAAAATTAATTTTTATTATATAAAAGGATAGAGAAAAGTAGAGGAATCCATGAAAAAAGAATAGTATGCTCAAAAGAAAGTGTTTTAATAAGTGAATTTGGAAAATCACGTAAAAACAAAATTGAATTTGAAAAAGTATGTATTTAGACAAATATGAAAAAGTATAGATTAAAACAAAACTTAAAACTAAGTATTTTGGGTAAATTCCTTACTATTTTTTAGCAATAAAATTAGAGGCTTGAGAGATATTGTGAATGTGGGATTGATCTTTGAAGTCTTAGGTGGGCTATTTTTTTTTTTTTTTATGTGATTCGTAATATTGAGAGGCAGCTTTGGTCATTATGTCTAATAGGATCCTAACTCAATTTCCGGTTCACAATAAAAGCCCATAACCTTTTTTGATGGGGAAATGACCCTATTAATGTTTAGATTCGTACTATTATTTATTTTAGGATCCATTAATCTTTTCTTTTAGATAAGGCCACATACATAAATACCCTCCTGAACTTGTCCAAAAAGGCCTACTGTCCCTCTGAACTTTTAAAATGTCCTAATGCCCCTCTGAACTTTGAAAAAGTGACCCAGTTTGCCCCCTTGCTACCACGTGTCACTTAATTATTAGTGATGATTTCGGGAAGAAATATGCCTTCACGCGGTTCCTCGAGAGTCAAAGGGCCGTCTGGACTCATAAATGAGCCCGATGGCTGTAAAAAAGAAAATACGAGCGCCAGGTGACCTCTAGGTCCACTCCGATGCTGAAGTCAAAAAACTTGTATGTCTAGAAAGATAAGAGAAAATGTAGAAGAGAGGATCAGAATCTGATACCTGTAGGGTTTCCTACTATTCTTTTTATACCCATTTAGGACGCATGGCCTTGTTAGGTCGTTATGTACGTTCTCCTCTCATTGGCTTGGCATGGGCTCCTCCTGGTCCCCCTTTTAGCATGCTTAAGGGATAGGGCTACCCTGAATCTATCCTGGTTCTATTTATTTCAAGTCACGATCTTGTCCTTACATGTGTATGGTTGAGACCGGCTCATCCCAAGCTTCTTCTTTCCTTGACACGTATCCCAACTTGGTCATAGGGTGCTTATATGACTCTATTTGTTGTGTCCACCAGGTCTATTTCGTAGATGCTTGCTGAATAGTCTTTTCTATGCACCATACGGATATTGGGAGTGTCCGAGAGAGGCATCAAGCTACTTTTGTAGATTAGCCTTACAAGGTCATGGTAAACGACCTTGTGATTCACGTGGTCATTTTAGGACGTGATGCTATCAGGAGTCTCCCCTGGTCAACGATTTAAACTCTTTTAAGGGTTTTTTGGCAGTAGGTTTGTGGGAACCGAGGCATCCCTTGGGCCTTGTGCACCCAATGTTTGGGTGATAGGTGTCTCCTTATTTTAAGCAATGTCAGGAGCTGTCTTTTCATCTGCCTATTCATCATTTCCTTTAAAAGGAAAAGAACTGGCATTCCTTCCTTTTTTGCCTTTAGAGTCTTAAAAATTTTCCTTTCCTTTTATGATTTCTTGATCTCCCGATCTATAATTTTTCTTCGCTCCTTTGATTTCTTCATTTTTCAGTAAGTCCTCTCTCCTCGCACTTTGGTTTAGTAGATTTGCATTTTTTATTTCTGAAATTAGCGTTTGTTTTAGATTTCTCTTGCCTGTTCATCTTCCTTATTCACTTGGGTTTTTTATTTCTCCCTTGCTTCGTTTATCTGTGGTTTTTGCCTTCTTACTTGAATATATAAGTTCTTCTGTGACCCCAGTGGCCTAGGTTCCTCAAATAGTGGAGAATTTGAGGAACTCATGAATTCTAGGAATTACCCTAGGACTGTTGGCTGCGCGAGAGGATTTGGTCTCAAGAGTGCAGGGTAAAATCCCTCTCGCTGTCTTCTAGATCCAACTGACCCCGAAGATTATAGGGAAATAACCACTCCTAACTTACCGAGTCCACCCCTTTCTTTGGGGAATGAATAGCGGCTGACGACCTCTTTAGAATCCTGTTCTCCTACCTCAGTGCCCTCCGTTGGTGCTGAAGAGGCGGGTACTTCAGTCCTGCCTACTATAAAGGTCGACCTGCCATCTGAGGCTGCAAGTCAAGTGGATTCATCTCCATCTGATTTTTGCCCACCTAGTATTAGGAGGACTAAGACTAAGAGAATGACTCCTCACATAGAGGAGATGGTCTCCGAAATTCACAGGGGTCATATTGAGCTTTTTTGGAAAATTTACCCTTGGTTGCATAGTTGTAAGGTTATACTCCCTTTTTCGAACCAACGCGTCCATCGGCCTCCACCTAGATTAGATTCGATCTAGTTTTCCCTACCCTCTTCCAACCTGCCTTTGTGACATTCTCCATAAATGGGGCCTTTATCCTGCTCAAAATCTATCCCAACTCCTAGGGGAATATCTATGCCACATATTGGCTGTGTGAAAATCTAGGCTTTCCATTTAATATCACCTTCTTCCGGAAGTTGGCCACCCCAAAATTGAACTCTGGGGAGGATCACTATCTGCTTTCCAAGAAAGGAGATTTCTATATCTTTTAGGGATGGATCACCTCCCTGAAGCGCTTCAAACATTTTTTCTTCTATATCGAAGTCTAAAAGGATTTAGAGGACTTTCCAATTAGATAGTCTTTTGATGGAGCCGGGAAGGCTTGTCAACGCCTCTTACCAGATGAAGATATCCATCTCCAGGAGTTTAGGTCTTTAGCTCCCCACAAATGGACTTGGCTAGTTGCAGTTAATGCCTACATCGAAAAGATTAGGCTTGCTAAGCTTGAACCTTCAGGAACTGGTTTTATTTATTACCCGGGTTCGGTCCCCGGACGAGTTATTATTTTTTAACTTTGTTCAGACATTTATTGGTTCTCCCAGGCATGGAACCAGCTGACGCTCTTGATCAAATTATAGCTCAACTAAAGAAGAATTTGCTGAGGAAGCTATGTCCTAATCCTAAAGAGCTCCCATCCGGTGCTGGTGAATTTGGTAAGCGGCCAACTATCTCAAGGCAGTCAAAGAGGAAAAGGGTTGCTTCTACTGGAACTAAGCAGACTCCTCACTCGGTATGTTCAACCATTTTCTTCCTTATTTTTTCCTGGTTTTGTTTACTAACTCTGTGTTATTTCTTAACTTGGTCAGGCACCAGGTGCCATATCTGCCACCCCTGAGTCACCACCTATCCCATGCGTTCGTCCTCAGCACTGGTTGCGAGGGAGAGAAGGGTGAGAGGTACGGATAAGGGACCTAGCTGTTCAGTCGGAGCTTAGATCTGGGTTCCTGCTTCTGGTCGATAGGAGTGAATATGGCCGGTTGGATGATTATGTGGCTATTTCCATATGTATCATGGATTTGTCCTCTGTAAGAATTTACTTGCTCTCTTCTTTTGTATTCTCTTCTATCTTCCTCCCCCCCCTTTCAACTTGGTTGATTGGTTTGCAAGCATTTTCAAGAGCGGTTGATCTGTCTGATCGCTTGTCCAAGACCAGCAGACTGGCCAAGGAAAAAGAGGCGGTGGAGAAAAAATTCAAGGAGACCCTTTTGGCGGTAGAGGCTGAGAAGAGCAAGGCTTGGGAGCAGGGAAAAGAGATCAATGATCTAAGGAAGCAGCTAGAGGATGAGAAGGCGGCACATAAATAGAGCATCGAGAAGTGCAATGCTTCTTTTCTGGACTCTACAGGCAAGCTGTTTACTCTGGGGAAGATGTATGGATAGCGGGTCCTTACTGCATGCCAAGAGGTCCATGAGGACTTAGCCCTGGACGTGGACTCCATTGATTTCCCTTGGTATAGTGAACTTCCTACCAGTAGCCTAGTTTTGAGTAAGGAAGTTGCTGGATCGCCTACAGGGGGAGATGAACCAGAGGATGTGAGAGGCAATGCTCCTGAACATTGATTTTGTAATTTATAGGTTTGAGCCTTTATTCGACTCTTTTCTTATTCGATTGTATCTTGTACATTTTCTATTTGATCAATGAACGAATATTTGATTTGAATGTCTCTGTTATGGACTTTCCTTTTCTTCCCAAGTTCATTTACCTAGTTTGTTTTGCATTCGTTGGAATTGGTTGATTAAGTCTTTTTAGACTCTTAACTTCACACCAAGTTTATTTATTCAGTCTCTTTTTGGCCAGGTTAGGGCTTATTATTTCATTTGTTATTCAAACTTGCCAGCCTTTTAGCGTGGGTTTGATAACAAAGATATTTTACCTGGTTATAACCGACTCCTGAACTGGAGATTTTGTGATTGAAAGGTATTTTATTCATCTTCTTGCATTACATCTTATAGGGCATTCCTTGCTAAGTTTTGTATTACAATTAGTGGTGATGCCTCGTTAAAAACCCTGCTAAGGAAAAACCCAGTGGGAAAAATCCGTTAGCGGGAAAAAAGAGTGCAACACTTTTTCCTTCTAGCTACTTTCCGGTGGGAAGTATTGCCTTAGATTGGCTATATTCCATGTGTGTGGGATTTGTTTTCCATCTAACTTGCTTAGCTTGTAGGTTGCCAGACCAACTGCTTCCACCACTTTGTAAGGTCACTCCCAGTTTGCTCCCAACTTCCCTTTTCCTTCCTTTGCCTAGGACGTGGCTGAGTCTTTCAGGACCAGGTCCCCTTTTTAGAGGGTCACTTTCCTTAATCTTTTGTTATGATAGCGAGCTACTTTGCTGTTATAAGAGGCCATTAGTTAAAAGGTTCTCTCTTACGTGCGCAGGGGATTGCAAATCCAAGGCCGGCCTTCCAAAGGCTTAATGCACAATTGCATACGTTGACGACAACAAATACCAAAGACCGGACTAAAATGGACCACTTCAGAGCCTACCTTCTTTCTTTTAGCGAGTCTAGGTGGTATTTCATGTTGATGTGGTTTTGGGCTTCCGTGTAGTACATGACTCGGTCACTGGGAGCTCCTATCTCAACAGGTATGACCGCTTCCATGCCGTAAGCCACTACGAATGGTGTTTCTCTAGTTGGTCTTCTTGGTGTGGTTCTGTAAGCCCACTGGACATTGTTTAGCTCATCTACCCATGCTCCTCTGTGTCTTTCCAGTCTTCTCTTGATTTCTTCTCTTAAAGTTCTATTTGTGACCTCTGTTTGACCATTACTCTACGGGTGTGCTACCGATGAGGAGTTATGTTTGATTTTTAGCCCTCTACAGAATTCCTCGAATTTATTCGAGTTGAATTGAGTTCCATTATCAGAGATGATTCTGTGAGGTATCCCAAAGCGGGTGATAATATGATCCCAAACAAAGGAGATGATCTTTTCAGGTGTGATTGTTGTGGCTCATTCTACCTCTACCTATTTGCTGAAGTGGTCTACTACCACAATGATCCACTTCCTCTGTCTACTGGCTTCGGGCATTGGTCCCATGATGTCGATCCCCTATATGGAAAAAGGCCAGTCAGTTAGGATGGGTATTTGCTCTACTGCAGGCAGGTGGGACTTTTTCGCATGGATTTGACATTGGTGACATCTCTTCACGTAGGCCGTCGCATCTGCAAACATTGTTTCCTATTCATATCATTATATTACTGCTCTTGTAAGCACCGAATTTTCCGTCCTTAAAAAAAAAGCAGGTGTCACATGACTGTAACTTACAGTCGTGCGACTGTCGTTACAGTCATACAATTGTAATTAAAAAATTACAATTATACGACAGTACAATCGGAGCAGGTGCAGAACACCATACCCATGACATAAGAAAAAGAGAGGGGAAAAGATAGGCAATTAATGCCCAGATTTTAGTGAGAAAGAGCAGAAAATAAGAGAGGAGAGAAGAGAGAAAAAAAGGGGAATTGGACATTGTGAGTTCTGGTGGAAAAAGAAACAGAATTTAGAGGGAAAAAAGAGAGAAAAAGAGAAGGAAAAGTTCATCAAAACACAAGTTCTTTTACTCTTCTATTTCTTTTAATTCTCAAGTGATTAAGTATAAAATCTATTAGAACTCAGTAGGTTAACAATCTAACACCCTAAACTCAATCAATTTCGGACTAAAAATCATCAGAATCCCTAACATTTGGAGATTTTCAGACCAAACTTCCAAACTTTGACTCAAGAGGAAAAAGTGCAAATTTAAGTGGATTGGTGCAACGCCAGGGGTCATTCCTATGGTGGATTAACGCCTAAAAGGTAAACGTACTCCAATCTCTCTTTTTCTCGTGCTTTCTGGTTGAATTGGTGTGTTTTTGTGCATTGTTGTTCACTTTTTGCCTTTTCTATTTCTGGAAATCAAGAACAGCCGTACGACTGTTCTTGAATTGATGAACAGTCGTATGAGTGTTTTTGGTTTCCAGATTGTTTTCTTTCAGTTTTATTTCAAATGATTTTTGCGAAATTCTAAAGTTGGAATGATTTACAGTCATACGACCATAATTGCAGTCGCACGATCTGTCCAGAAGCAGAATTTCCATTTTAATCCAGAAAAATTTCTAAAAATCCCTAAAAATTCTGAAAATCATAAAATCATAAAAATGAATTTTGTTGTGTGCATTCACTACCTTAGATTTAATTTCCAGTGAAATTGTATTTAGAATAATACCACGATGGAGACGCGATTCTCCCGAAAACCGACCCACCTCACATGCTAAAATTAAATTTAACCGGAAAATAAATTGTTTTCAGAATTATTTTCTCACAAAACCCAAAAATACAGGGACGTTTCAAAATATTTTCCAGGTCTAATCGGGCCGGCTAGCCGAGCTGACCCAGTTATCCCCCTAGTTGCATGTTCCCGAATTCTAATTTCCCAATTCTGTCCGATTTGAGTCCTATTTGTGGTGTACCGTAAATTGTGCTAACCCACTGTTTTGCAGCTTTTAATTAATTTATTTATTTATTTTTGATGTAATTTAATAGATTAATTCGTGTATCAAGGTGATTGTAAATTTCTAGATAAATCATGTATTTTAGGCGGTTGTAAAGTGAGATTGAGAGTTTTTATTTTTAATTCGATTGGGTTGTAAGCCACTTAAATATTTACTACTTTACTTCTATTCTTATTTTCTGTGTATGCGCACTGTATGAATTATTTTAATAAAATTGACTTTAGAATTATGAAATACCGTCTATGAACATTGACCATATTTATTTTAATTAGACACGAAATAAGGGACTTGTCCGGACCTAGATCTCTGGATAGTGTAGCAGCCGTTCATCTGGTTCAGCTGCATTATAAATTTCCCAGTTGAGCTGAGCCGGGTGGCGACTCCTACAATATTCATCGAGACTTAGGTCTCAGTTGTTTTAAGATAATTAATTCTATTTCTTTTTTCAAAACCGATTTTTCCATAATAAAAACCCTACGCGGGGAGGGGTCCGTAGGAAATCGAGGCGCCCCTTCCGAAAGGGAGTCCACGTTCCGTCGAAAACATCGTCCGCTCACAGCTTTCCTAACCAGTGTTTGTGTCGCTTGGTGTGACCCATAAATTTCTTCCTGTAGTTCTCGAAGGACATAGTTTCCCTCTTCAGCAGTGATGCATTTCAACTAGGCAAAGGTAAAAGATTTCTTGTAGAGTTCATTGTCCATTACCGCGTATCGTTCTGACTTTCAAGAAATTTTTGTTTTTTCTCCTATGTCTTCGAACAGCTTGCCTTCAACTAGGTATTTCATTATGGGCTCCATCCATCCTAGTTCTGCCCTCTCCACTATCAGTGCTTCACTTGCTCTGATGCTAGACATGGTCTGGATTTCATATGGGCTATTTAGGAATTGCCAGTCCTCAGTGCATGCAGCTGCCTTGGTAAGTTTGTCGGCTTTAAGGTTTTCATTTCGGGAAATCTTTTCGACCTTCCATGTGGTGCCTCTGCTTTCGACAGCCTTGAGCAAAGACCTTACCCTGTCTAGGTACTTAGACATGCAAGGATCTTGAGTTTCAAAATTTTTATTGGTCTGATTAGAGACTAACTTTGAATCGCTTGGTAGCTTCACTCAGTCTGGTGCAATTTCCCGAATGAGTTCCAACCCCTTTATTACTACTTCATACTCTGCGGCGTTGTTGGTGGCTAGGAAGGCCAACTTCGTGGCATATGACATCTTGATCTTGTCAGGTCCTTTGATGTATACTCCAATTCCTGCTCCATCTTGGGACGAGGAACCATCCACATAAACTTTCCATTCTTCTGCTTTCAGTATTTGGTTTGGATCCAACCCCGCAAATTCAACCATGAAGTCTACCAGGACATGGGCTTTCAACACTGATCTAGGCTCAAAATGGACGTCGAATTCACTGAGTCTTATATCCCACTCAGCCAATCTTCCTGAGGTGTTTGGCTTTTGCAGGAACTTTTTCAGAGGAAAATTTGTCCTTACAATCACCATGTGAGCCTGGAAGTAGGGCCGCAGCCTAGTGGATGCTGATGTCACTACTAAGGCCAACTGCTCGATCTTTGGGTACCTGAACTCTACCCCTCTCAACACTTTGTCAGTGTAGTACACTGGGTACTACTGCCCTTCTTCTTCTCTGATCATTACCGACCTTACTGCCTCGTCAGTTGCAGCCAAGTATAAATATAAAACTTCACCAGGCAATGGCCGACTCAACAACGGTGGAGCTCCTAAGAAGCTTTTGATTCTGTTAAAAGCCTCATGGCGTTCACCGTCCCAGGTGATCTTCTGGCCTTTCTCAATGGCCTTATAGAAGGGAAAACATTTTTTTGGCTAAAAATGAAATGAATCTTCCCGGGGCATTGAGACGGCCATTAAGGCGTTGGACTTCATTCACTGTTTTAGATGGCACCATGTCTATGATTGCCTTTATTTTCTCCGCGTTGGCTTCCACTCCCCTCTGTGAGATCATAAAACCTAGAAATTTTCTACATCGGACTCCAAATACATATTTCTCCGAGTTAAGTTTAAGGTAGTACTTCTGCAATGTTCTGAAGGCTTGTTGAATATCATTGGCATGACTTACCTCATCTTTGCTTTTGATGATTATGTCATCCACGTAAACCTCTACTATCTCTCTGATTTGTTCCCTGAACATGTCATTGACCAGGCGCTGATATGTTGCTCCTGCATTCTTCATACCAAAAGGCATCACTCGGTAGCAGTATGTGCCTTCGTGTGTTATGAATAAGGTTTTTTCTTCATCCACCGAGTCCATACGGATTTGGTAGTACCCTGATTTTACGTCTAAGAAGGAGTACATCGTATACCCAGTAGTCGAATATACCAATTGGTCAATGCTGGGTAGGAGGTAGTTGTCCTTTGGGCAGGCTTTGTTTAAGTTAGTGAAATCTACGCACATTCTACATGCCCCACCTGGTTTTTTCACCAAGACTACGTTGGCTAGCCACTCGTGGTACAAAACTTTTTGAATATGTCTTGCTTCCATCAATTTTCTTATTTCTGCCTCAATCACCTTCTATCTCTCTGGTGCGTGTTTTCTTGTCTTCTGCACTACAGGCTTGGTAGTGGGGTCTATATACAAACTGTGTTTCATTACTTCAGGAAGGACCCCAATGACATCACTAGTGGACCAAGCGAAAGCCTCCTGCTCTTCCTTGAGTACCGCCGTGATCCTATGCTTTAGCTCAGGCTTTAATTCTTTAGCGATGCTGACTAACCTCTCTGGCCCGACTACTAGGGCTTCTAATTCATCCACCGGTTCAGCTCTATCTTGTTCTTCTAGTTCCCAACTAACTTCTCTCAGCTTTAAGGAGGCCAGGTACGTCCTTTGTGCCACCTTCTTACTCCGTCTATCCATTCCCACCCCTGAGGTAGTCGGTATTTGGAGAGCTAAATACCAAATGGACAGGACTACTTCGGATTCAACCAAGAAAGGTCACCCCAATATGATGTTGTAAGCTATTGGGGTGTCAATTATTACAAACTCCTTTTTAGACCTCTAAGTGTGCTTTTCATCACCCACTTTAATAGTTAGTGTTACTTGCCCAATAACTGTGACCGAGTGTCCACTCAGCCCTACTAACGGTGAACACACTAGTTGGATTATGCTCTGATGAATGTCCAACTTTCGGTCTACTTTCTTAGTGATGATGTTCACCGAGCTTTCGGTGTCAACCAAGATCCTTTTTACTGTATATCCTTCCATTGTGGCTTCAATGACCAAGGCGTCTGCGTGCTATGCCTGTACATTGCTTGCAATTAAGAATGAGTGGTTCAATCCATCAAGTTGCCTTGTGTTAGCTGCCTGATGGTTTAAGGATCTGGCTTTTTTGCTAGGCGGCTCAAACTTAGGTCCCCCAGCAATGACCATGATAACCCCCTTGGACTTTTTGGTCGGTCTTTCATCTTCATCTTTCTTATCTCTTTGCTCTTTTTCCCTATTTGCGCTTTTTGTTATGCCATCAACGAACTTGCTGAATATGTTAGCTTTGATCAAGAGGTCGATCTCCACTGCAAGAACTCGGCAATTGTCTGTGTGATGGCCTTTTGCCTTATGAAACTTGCAATACGCCTCCTTTTCGCTTCCCATGATGTGACCGGGCTTAGTGTTGGGATACCAAATGCTTTTCACATCTAAGCTTCTCTGTATTACCACTAGGACCTCGCTAAGTAGGGCGTCCAGAGGTGTAAACCTGGGCTGGTCTCCAGCCCGGTCACTGTGGTCTCGTCTTTTGTGTCTGTCTTCAAACCAAATGGATTTCTCCCTGTCACCATTCCTTTTGCTTCTCGCAGGTATGTCAATCTCGTCGATTTCTATCATGCTCTTTGCAAAAGCAATCATCTCTGTCAGCTCCCTGGGCTTCCTTGTTATTATCTCTCCACGGAGCCTTTCGTTGGTAGTGTTCTTTATCATTGCTTCCTTAGTCGTACTGAAGTCTAGGTTTTAGATCTCCAAATATGCAAGATTGAAATGGTCAATAAAAGACCTCAAGGATTCACCAGGTTTCTAGACCACCTCATGGAGAGTGCAGCAGGCTACTCCAATTGGTATGGAAGCTATAAAGTTTTTACAAAATTCCTGTCTAGGTCGATCCCAACTATCAATTGTTCTCGGGTCAAAGGACTCAAACTAGTAGGCCGCCGCTCCTATTAATGTCATTGGGAACAGGCAGCAGGCCAGCCCCTCACTTGCTCCTGGTATATTTATCCACTTCTTGAAGTTTCTTGCATGGACACAGGGGTCTGTGTTACCCCTGTAGCTATCAAAAGTAGGCTGCTTGAACTTATGGTCAATTCGTTGGTTGAGTATCTTGGCTAAGAAAGGAGACTCCCCATTTTCCATCAGGGGTTCCTGATATGGTATGGCAAACGTACTCAGTGCTTTCTTGAACATTGCCATGAATCTAGGATCATCAGTGAGCTCAAAACTAGTAGAGGATGGCATAAGGGGAGAAGGGGTAGTGTAAGGAACATGTGTGTTGTTGTAAAAGCAGTATGGAGTAAAATAGTTGGGTGTTTGGGATAGCATGTGCATCCGGGTGAGATGAGGTTGATTGGCATTAGGAAGGGAAAAATACGGTGTTGGTTGTCCACAATAACCACTTGGGACAAGTGTTTGGAAGTTGTTGCTCCCCGGCACTATTGTAGTGGAGTTCATCTGGCCCATTGAAGGATGATCTCTTACTAGCGTTGGAATCCAGCCATAGACAGGCTGAGTGCTACCCATCTAGGATCCCCTAACCCCCCTCACGCTAGCCATGCCAAAGCCTGCAAGGTTTAGTGTGCTCTGCGTTGGTCCTTCAGGCCTTGTCATAACCGCTCCGGTCTCTATGACTGGGAATAAGGCTCGAACGATGCTTGCATGGGAAATGGGCTCTGGCAAGGTATTCACCATAGATAGGGGTGTTGTTACTCATCAAGGAGACTACCATGCCTTGTTCTTGCATCTGCAGGACTGCACGCCTGAAATCATTTTGGTCTGTAGGGCTCATTCTGTAGCTTCTAGCAATCCGATCTAAAATGGCACCAGCAGAGTTGCTACCTCCTCCAAAAGTTATTGTAATAGTGTTTGATGGACCTAGGACTATGGCCATCAGTTGTAATGGCGTTACTGCCTCCGGGAATGATGGTACTCCCCCATGAGGAGGAAGAACTGTTGAAGTAATATCTGAAGTTGTTGAACCCCAATGACATTGCTACTAAACGGGTCCATGTTCACCACACCAATTAATGATTCTGGAAAGAAATATGCCTTCACATGGTTCCTCGAGAATCAAAGGACTGTCTGGGATCACAAATGAGCCGGGTGGCTGCAAGAAAGAAAATATGAGCGCCGGGTGACCTTTGGGTCTACTTCGATGCTTAAGTCAGAAAACTTGTATGCTAGAAAGAGAAGAGAAAATGTAGAAGAGAGGATCAGAATCCGATACCTGTAGGGTTTCCTACTATTCTTTTTATACTCATTTAGGATGTATGGTCTTGTCAGGTCGTTATGTACGTTCTCCTCTCATTGGCTTGGCATGGGTTCCTCCTGGTCGCCCTTTTGGACTGCTTAAGGGACAAGCCTACCCTGTATCTACCCTAGTCCTATTTATTTGAGGTTCATTATCCTGTCCTTACACGTGAACTGTTGAGACCGGCTCTGTAGGGATTTTTCACCGGAAATTAACCTATAAAGCTGAAGAACGCGTTGATTTCCTCAAATCCCTGCCTAGGAGTAATTAAAGAGGAAATCAAAAACCAAAAATAAAATATAGGAAGATTGGATTCTCACCAGAAAATCTCTACAAGAGATGGCCGCAGAAATCAATACAGACTTCCTCCACGTTCCCGTACACGAACGACTATCAAACTTAAATCTGTCCTAGCGATTCGATCAACCGAAAGAGAGACTATGGTGGCTGGAATTTTCTGCTATATTCCTCCTTTATGGCCGAAATATTCATTAGGTATCTATGAGCGGACGACCTAAAAGCGAAAAGCGACAAAGCGAACCGGGGAAAAAGAATTAATTAGGCTTGGATTATTTTGTTGTGAAAACGGGTCTTATATCTAGTTTTAAAAAAAATTTGTTGATTCATTTTGGAAATCCCCTTTTCTGGAACACTCTTAATTATGTGTGCGAATTTTGGAAAACTAGTTTTACATTTTAGAAAATCCTATTTTATCACTTAAAGACCTTGAAACCTAAATTTCAAAATTAGTGACAGAGTCGCCACCCGGATCAGCTCATCTTGGAAATTCTGGTACAGCTCCCTATCGAGTGTAGATTGTGAACGGACGACATTTTCGGTGGAACATGGACTCCCTTTCGGAAGGGGCACCTCGATTTCAGGCGGATCCCTCCCTCGCGTGGGGTTTTTATTATGGAAATTCGTTTTAGAAAATTAGATTATTTCTTAAAAGAACCGAGACCTAAGTCTCGATGAATATTGTAGGAGTCGCCACCCGGCTCAGCTCAACCGGGAAATTTATAACATAGCTGAACCGGACAAATGGCTGCTACACTATCCAGAGATCTAGGTCCAGACAAGTCCCTTATTTCATGTCTAATTAAAAATAAAAACGGCCAATGTTCATAGATGGTATTTCATAATTCTAAAAAAATTTATTAAGATAAATCACACAGCGCGCATACACATAAAATAAAAATAGAAGTAAAGCGGTAAATAATTAAATGGCTTACAACCCAATCAAACAAAAATAAAAACTCTCAACATCACCTTACAAACACCTAAAATACACGATTTATCTAGAAATTTACAATCGCCTAGATACACGATAATATAAAAAATACAATCGCCTAAAATACACGCATTAATCTATTAAATACATCAAAAATAAAAAGTAAAAGAAATTAAAAGCTGCAAAACAGAGGGTTAGCACAGTTTATAGCACACCACAAATAGGACTCAAAAAGGACAGAATGGGAAAATTGGAAAATGGGAACATGCATTTAGTGGGGATTACCGGGTCGGCTCGGCTAGCCAGCCTGATTAGACCTGGAAAACATTTTGAAACATCCCTGTATTTTGGTTTTGTGAGAAAATTGTTTTGAAAACAATTTATTTTCCAGTTTAATTTAATTTAGCATATGAGGCGGGTCGGTTTTCGGGAGAATCGGGTATCCGTCATGGTATTCTTCTAAATACAAACGCACTGAAAATTAAATCTAAGGTAGTGAATGCACACAACAAAATTTATTTTTGGTGATTTTCTAATTTTCTAAATTTTTTTTTTTTGGAAATTTTTAGGGATTATGCTGGAAATTCTGCCATTGGATGACCATTATAGTCGTGCGACTGTAAATCTTCGAATTTCAAGATTTTGCCAAAATTATTCAAAACAAAACTGAGAAATTACGGGAAATCAAGAACACTCGTACGACTGTACTTACAGTCGTACGACTGTTCATTAACTCAAGAACAGTCGTACGGCTGTTCTTGATTTCCAGAAACATAAAATGCAAAAGTTGAAATAAAATGTATAAAAACACACAAACTCACCTAGAAAGCATGAAAAGTAAAGGGAATAAAGAGTGTTTACTTCTTTGGCGCTTATCCACTGTAGGATTGACCCTTGGCGTCGCACCAATCCACTCAAATTCGTTCTTTTTTCTCTTGAGTCAAAATTGTGAAGTTATGTCCAAATTCTCCAAAATGCTTGGGATTCTTAGAGTTTCTGGTCTGAATTTTAATTTGTTTAGGGAGTTAGATTGTTAACCTATTGATTTCTTACAAATTTTAAACCTAACAATTGAGAATTAAAGGAAAAAGAAGAGGAAAAGAGTTTGTGGATTGTGATGAACTTTTCCTTCCCTTTTTCTTTCTTTTCTCTCCCTAAACTCTCTCTCTTTTCCACCAGAAATCAAAATGTCAAGTCCCTTCCTTTTTTCTCTTCTCTCCTCCCTTATTTTCTGCTCTTTCTTCACCAAAATCGGGGCATTAATTGCCCTATCTTTTCCCCTCTCTTTTCTTATGTCATGGGTATGGTGTTCTGCACCTGCTCCGACCGTACAGTCGTACGACTATAATTTTTTTAATTACAGTCGTACGACTGTAACGACAGTCGCATAACTGTAAGTTACAGTGGTGTGACACCAGCGATTTTTTTTAAGGACGGAAAATTTTGGCGCTTACAGCTGCCCCTTGCGTGATCAAATTCATCACCCGATCTTGGTCTGGAATAGTTTATGTGAATTTAAGAACGCGACTCAAAGCGCCGTAAACACAAGAAAGAACCCACTACTGAAATAAGCCGATACCGGGTCTAGGTTACTCGAGGCGAAGTTGATGGATTGCGAATTGGCCGATACCGGGTCTAAGTTACCAGAGGCAAAGGAAGATGGATTACGGATTGGCCGATACCGGGTCTAGGTTACCCAAGGCAAAGGAAGGTGAAATAAGCCGATAGCGGATCTACGCTACCTAAAGCGATGCTAGAGATGAAATAAGCCGATACCGGGTCTAGGTTACCCGAGGCAAAACTGATGATGAAATTAGTCGATACCGGGTCTAGGTTACCCGAGGCGAAGTTTGCTGGGGATTTGAAGATGGAGACGATTTAGGCCGATATCAAGTTTATATTACTCGAGGTGGATCTGCTGGAGATTTGAAGATGAAGCCGATCTGGGCCGATACCGGGTTTACATTACCTGAGGCAGATCTACTGGAGATTTGAAGATGAAGCCGATCTGGGCCGATACCGGGTTTATATTACCCGAGGCGAATCTACTGGGGAACTAAGAAGAAGCCAATCTAGGCCGATACCGGGTTTACATTACCCGAGGCGGATCTGCTGGAGATATGGGACTGAGGATGATGAATTCATGCATTTGAAATGGCAAGTCTTCATTCCTTGATCGAGAGATTTTGAACAAAAATTGTTGCCCCCTCGATTAAGAATGAAGACTAGCTGGGGATGAATAGTTCTTGTATGCTATGTATGCATGCATAATGATGTATATGCACATGTATGCACTTCCCGCTATTTGATATTTTCTCCTTCTACTGGGGAAGAGGTATGTTATGCCCCTGGCTGACTTTGTTTTCTTTGTATGATGGTTGTCGGAGTAGTGAGACAACCGCTGGGGATGCATGGCACTGCTAGGGAAATGATTGTAATACTCTTTATGGAGATTCTACTAGGGAATAGTGTGGAGAATCCTGCTGGAGAATAATGTAAACATTCCTACGGGGAATTGCAGGGGAAATTCTAACTTCTTGCCCATAGGGAGTTTATGAACCTGTAGGTGCTCTAAATTTTTCCTGGGTTGCCCAATGTGGGTTTTCAGCCCAGCGAGCTGCTCTAACTTTTTCCTGAGGCGCCTTTTCGGTTTTCACCTCCGTGAGCTCTCTCTTTTTTTTTTAAGAAGAATCGATTAACATGGCGCCGTGACCACTTGTCCCACCGTATTTCTGGTGCTGATGTGCTACTTGGAGCAACAGTGCGTTCCCATTTCTTGTTAGAAGCCATTGACATTAGGAGAGATGATTTTGCATAAGGTTGATCTTCTCGACAGTTAAGTTCTTGGATAATCCCTGTTTCTCTTTTATGAAGATGAACTGGATTTTGGAGGACAACAAAAGATTTCAAATTGAATGTATTTAGTGCATTTTCATTTAAATAATGCGATGAATTTAACTAGTTGAATGCAAAGCGCTTTCTTTAAATGGATGTTTAGGCAAGATAACTTTGTTTATGCATCTATCATAACCATGCAAACATATTTAAACAAACATTTCTTATTGATGACATCAAAATGAGTACGTTTGAAATGATTGGTTCCTAAATGGTACATATTCCTCACCAAGCCAGAATCCGTCACCAGTTGTCCTTTTCGGATTTTCCGACTGATCATTTTCTCTCGTGTCTTAATTTTTGCCCAGGCCGCTCTTTTCGAGTTTTCAGCCTAGTAGACTTTTTTTTTACACATGATAAAAGCTTCAGCCGGTCTTGGTTGATAGGGTTAGTGAATTCATTTCCGTCCATGTCCATGATGCTGACACCACCTTTCGATAACACCTTCTTCACCACATAAGGCCCTCCCCAATTGGGCCTGAATTTTCCCCTAACATCGACGTTTGAGGGCCTTAACTGTTTCAACACCAAATCTCCTACTTTCAACTGCCACTTAGGGTACTTCATATTTCGGTTATAAAATCTAGCCATTCTGCGATGGTACATCTATAGGTGATCCAGTGCTTTCAATCGCTTTTCATCTAGCGCTGCCAACTGTTCGCATCTTGCTTGAACCCACTCAGTCTTTGGCAATCGAGCTTCCAGGGCAACCCTGAGTGACTTGAGCTCTATTTCCACTAGCAACACTGCTTCCATACCATAGACTAAGGCATATGGAGTTTCTCCTATTGGCGTTCGGACACTGGTTGTGTAACCCCAAAGAGCATATGGCAATTTGTCAGCCCAATCTCTATAGGTGGTTACCATCTTTGACAAGATTCGTGGGCCCTAGGTGAAGTAATGAAACTAAACCTAGAGTCGCACAATTAAGGCAGTGTACCTATCGTTGACAAGTAATAATTCTGGTTGGTCCAGGTATCGATCCCACAGAGAAAATATTCTGCAAACACTAAACTACTCGGGTTCCTTGCGTGTCCTAGGCGGAACTTAAATGTGGTTTGTGATTATACTAACAACTAAATTATCCTACTCCTAGTTGATCTATCCCAGCTTACTTTGCACTTGAATTTGGGTTATCAATTGGCGGTTTAACCGACCTATGAATGCTAATGATGATGGCTTTATCAATTAATTAAAACATATGAATTTAACTCAACAGTTAAACCTTAATTATGTTCTTTCAATAATTCAACCTAGCGTGTCTAGATCTTTTAGGTCCTTAGTCGGTTTCCCTTGTTTAGAGGCGGTCTAATTCTAAAGCTCAGAAAATAGGGGCACGTAAATTCCACAGTGTTGTCAATACTAATGGTTTCCTAGGCTTCAATCTAGGTAATGCCACAAATATGAACTTAATGAGTTAAGATCTTATGAGACTAGATTATCATTAAAGGAATTGCATAAAGAGAAGATATAAATATTGAAATTAAATTGCAGTCAATTGCATTAATCAAGAAAGATGACAAGAATTCAATGTTTACAACCAAACAAAATCAATTGATGAATCAAAAAACTAACTAATCGAATTACAAAAGAGAAGAAGAAGAAATTATGCCCTTTTGGTCCGATTAACCGGATTCCAGCGGTGTGAAGATGCTTGGGGGTGTACCTCTATAAACGAACTCAATCCGGAACCATGAACATCGCAAAAGGGGAAGATTCAATGCAAAACGTCTACCAATTAAAGGTTCAAACTCAAAGTAACAAAGAGTTCAAGCAATAAACCTAGCTACAAGTTTGTGCTTTCTACTTCAAAAGTCTGGAAAAAGATCCATACAAACTTAGAAAATGACCTATTTATATGGCTAGGCTAAAACCACTAAACAGGAAGGAGGAAAGTAGGGCAACAGCATTTTTCCGATGCTCGGTATGCCGTGCTGATGCTGGCACGCCGTGCTAGGATAGATTTGGGGTTGGCACGCCGTGCTAGTGTTGGCACGCAGTCGTGCCATCCTACTGGACTCCATCTTTTGGCACGCTGGAATGGCACATCGTGCCCTCATTGCGGCACGCCGTGCCACCCAGCTTTTCAGCACTTCAATCTCTTCTTCGCCGCTATCGGTCTAACTTTCGGCCCGGGTCACAATGCCGTCCAAAACAAACATAAAGAAACATAACTGCACCACAGCAATGGACCACAATCAAGATACAATGTCCAAAATTACAAAAACACCCCTAAAAACACGAAAAACACTAAAAAGTTATGAAAATCTAATCAAAACATAAAAACCGCAAAATACGCAAGACCAAACAAGCATTCACACAAAGGACACTAAAATATTACCGTTTAAACCACGAAATTGCCTAAAAGATAAGGTCAAAAACCGACCTTATCAACCACCCCACACTTAAAGTCTTGCTTGTCCTCAAGCAAATAAACTAAAGACAAAGGAGTAAAATTGCTCGCTTTTACTTGCAAATCCAACTAAGGGTTTAACCGTACGAAATTCATAAACTCAAGGAGGTAAAACATCACTTTCGAAATGACACTAGGCGCGCCAGGTTCAAAACCACTCAATACCCGATCCCAACAAGATTTAGCTAGTTAAAGGGCGAGGAACAAGCAGAGTTTATACGATCACTAAGCACGTCACAAAATGTCACTCTAACACTCATGTTCAAGGTGGGGCGGACGAGCAAAAAAAAAAACAATGGCACACATCACATAGCGAACTAATGGCAATCCGGTGAAGTCATTGGTCAAGGAGCAAAATCAGAGAACCTGGGGCTTGTAATGTTACGGCTTAGGGCAGGTTTGATAAAAGGGAAGTTTTTAGGTGTACAACTCCTACAAATCAAGTGATATATGCAAATTGCCTAAGTGCTAAAGACGGGTCATGCAATTTCAACTCAAAACTAGTCCTAAGAGTGCTTGCTTTGCTATATTCTTTCTTCCTCTTTTTTTTTCTTTTTTTTTTTTTATAAAACAAGGAATTCTACTAACAATGAGAAGGCCTTATACACAACCAACGGCCAAAGCACAACCCAACGGGGAAAAGATGACAAGACATGGGTCAAGGCAATTAGATGATCGCCCTAATCCCTTATTCAAACAAATGAACTGAAAATGGAACACACCCCGGCTTAAAGACGAGAGCCGGACAAACAAGGCATGCCTCTATAAACTCCGACTTTTAAGGAGAGAAGCCGGACACACACATTGACTCTATTTGGAAATTTTTTTTTTTTGAAAATATATATATACAGCAAAATTTTTCCATGAGACTAGATGTGAAAGAGTTGAAATGCAAATGATGATTGACCCCAAAATGACTGAACAACTTAGCCAATTAGTTGATTTAGGAGAGGAGGGTAAGAAAGGAAAATCAAAGTGAATGGTAAAAAGTTAGGATGATAGATTTGGCTTGGTAAAGGTTTTTTAAGTCAAAAAGGTTAATTTAGTGGCTTTGGGTGATCTAAGGGATAAATTAGTAGTTAGGGTTAGGCTCATTTAAGTCGAGGGGTTAATCCTAAGGGTCTCCACATACTAAGCTCTCGATGCCAAGTGCAAAACGACACCGGGTTCTACGATCTAGTGTGCCACGATTGTTCTTACCCTCACAAAGAAATATAACCGATGTGGAATCGTTCCAAGGGATTAAATCCTCACAAGTGTACTAGGGGTTGTATGCTAGGCCGTGTGACTCAACCAACGTTCCAAGGCGTAATCCTAGCTCGATCATGCAAGTAGAGGTAAAGGGTTAATTCCCTAATGCAACCTAAATGACAAATCTAACCAATGATTACCATCAAGAATCACAAATCATGCACAAACAAGCTAATGACTCGCAATCGACTCCCAATGTCTCTAGCTAATTGCTACCAATCCAAGCACAGAAACTAAGTTTCGACGGTAGATTAGGCAATGTTACTCAAACGGCAATTGACACTTAAACAACCTAAAACACTAACATACCAAAAATAAACCAAACAAACACCATATGCATCAAAAGCTAAAGCCTAAACCTAACCAAAGCACACCTAGAACCAACCATGCAAGTGAACACTAAAACCATAACAAAACATCCAACACGCAAAAACACATAAACATACGAAATAAAACAAACCAAAATGTGCAATGTAGAAAGAAACAAAAGGGAGAGATCCCTTTTCCCACCCCACACTTAGATTGCAGTTACTTCCAAAAGTGCAATGGAAGAAGGAACAAAATAAAGCGGGAGAGAAAAAGGGTTACCTCACATGTCGGGGGCTGGTGGTGGTGGAGGCGGATACGGCCACCCTTGGGCCGCACAATAACAAGAGGCGAACGCCTCGAAATTTACGAGTTGAGCCTCCTGACGGTCAAAGCGCGCGTTCATCCGCTCTTCGAGGACAAACTGATGGACTGTCAAACCTTCCAGCTGCTCGATTATACCATCTAGCCGCCCTTCAATCCGTCCCATAAAATCCATGCCCACCGAAACGTGCTCCTTATCCTCCTTACTGTCATTGTTATCCTCGCCACCCTCACCCCCGTCATCAGTATCCACGTCCATAGGGGCCTTACCCTTGCCTGAACCTCCTGTGCTTGATGTGCCTGCAGCTGCCATAACATGGGAACAAGACAAAATTCCCCTTGAGAGCTTCTTGGGAAGGATGCTATCGAGGTTCTTATAGCAAGTATTACCACGAAAGAAACATGCAATACAAGTTATAATATGCCCTAACCCGAGTTCTGTTTTAGGTCGGTTATGGTGGGTGTATAGGGCTTCCATGACGAAGAAGCCCATGTGCACCTTAACATTATTTTGCACATGCCACAATATTAAAAGCTCAAATTCATTGACCCGGTTACTTTCAGTTTTGCCCGAGAAGTTAAAACACACAAATTTGTGGATCAATTGCCGGATCGGGTCATGTAATTGGGAGGTTTTGGCGAACCTAGGTTGGTAGACTCCTTGACCCAGAATATGCCAAAATTTCTTAGCATCCATGTCCTCCGGCCACTTATAACTATCCCCCTCAATTCCTATGCAAGCTTTAAGACCCTCAATGTCTAAAGAGTGCTCATCACCAAAAAGTCAGAAGGTCATGGTCCTAAGGCCGGTATCGGGGTTCGTTTTGAAGCTCAAAGTTGAATAGAATTCTAAATTCAACTCTCTAAAGACAGGCGGAGCAGACCTCACAAAAGCATACCACCCTAGACTGTTTAATTTAGCACGCACAACTTTAGACCTATCTTGCACGAACAAAAATTCCCAATCAAAGGTTCGAAAAGGGGTACTCTCTAAAGGAAAAAGAGTTTTATAGTGTTTACCTTCGTCATCAGAGAGAAGAGGGAAAGGGCATCTATACTTCCTGGAAAGGCTAGTTAAAGGACCCATCTGCTGTTTAGGAGGCAGTTCTTCATTTGGCACCGGTTCCGGTGACGGGTCTATCGGCCATCGCGAATAACCATGCTTCCGATCAGCTACCGTCTTCTTTTTCATCTTACTACTGGGTTCCAAAAAGAGTTATGCAAAAACAAAATCCTAGATCAAAATAACGGTTGAAGAGGAGTAGGGGAGTAAGAAATTGGTGTAAAGGAAACGAAGAAAGTGAGAGGGGAAGGAAGAGGAAGAAGGAGGGTGAAGGAGGGGGCTGAGTCTAGAGGGAGAAAGGGGCAGAGAGTGAGAAGGTGAGAAGAAGAAGGAGGGGTTGGAAACAGTAGGGTGCCATGATGGCGTGCTGGCTTGGCACGTCGTGCCGATTGAGAATCCTTTGATTGGCAAGGCGTGCTAAATTACAGCACAGCGTATGGCTTGCCCTTGCACCAATTCACGTTCGAAACAGCAAGACGGCACGTACGCGTGCTGCATCAACCCATCTTGTGCTGTCTTGGTCCCTATCTTTGGCACGACGTGCCCATGGTGGGGCACGATGTGCTGAACTGCTCAAATGCACTCCTTTGGTTCCAGCGAGCTAGCACGATTACGTGCCAGGCCAGCACGTCACGTGCTAACCCTACACTCATCCTGGCACTACGTGCTAATGATGGCACGGCGTGCCACCCTGGAATTCTGCCATCCTTTATATTTTCACGCTTTTGATTGAGACTGTGATTGACTTGCTTAGTGACCTATTCCTACACACATAAACACATAAAAACATATTAACACAAAAATTAATGTACAAGGGAAGTACACGTACCTCAATGCTATGTTTATAGTCGAAATAGCTTGACTTCCACGTCCACGGGTATGCTTACACATCACGAAGGAGTAAGACTTGCTTCTCCTCCTTCACCCCTCCGCTGACATAGGGCTTTAATCGATGCCCGTTTACTTGTTGAATTCCCTCCAGAGTTTTAATTTCCACCATCCCGGGGGGATAGACCTTATGCACGGTAAACGGTCCAGTCCACCGACTTCTCAATTTGCCCTAGAAATAGTTTCAACCGGGAGTTATACAAGAGCACCAACTCCCCTTGATTGAAACTTTTCTCTATCACATGCCGGTCATGCCACTTCTTGGTCCTCTCCTTGTAGATTTTGGCATTCTCATATGAACTCAACAGAAGCTCATCTAACTCTATGAGTTGCCTTAATCGAAGCTCACCTGCAGCTTGCATATCAAAGTTAAGAAATTTTAATGCCCAATATGCCTTGTGCTCTAGTTCCACAGGTAGATGATAGGATTTACCGAAGACTAAACGGTAGAGGGACATTCCTATAGGCGTTTTAAAGGCAGTCCTATATGCCCATAGTGCATCGTCTAACCTTAGACTCTAATCTTTCCTAGATGCTCCTACTATCGTTTCTAAGATTCGTTTCAGTTCCCTATTCGATACCTCAACCTGGCCACTCGTCTGAGGATGGTAAGGAGTTGCCACCTTATGCTTAACTCCATACTTATGCAAAAGATTGTCAAATTGTCTATTACAAAAATGGGATCCCCCATCACTGATGATAGCCCTTGGGGTTCCAAACCTAGTAAGAATGTTCTTCTTGAGAAACTTGACAACTACCTTTGCCTCATTGGTTGGTAAGGCGACAGCTTCTACCCACTTAGACACATATTGAACTGCCACAAGAATGTATTGGTTGTTATGGGATACTGGGAAAGGTCCTATGAAATCTATGCCCCAGACATCAAAAAGTTCACACACCAAGATTCCTAGTTGAAGCATTTCATTCTTTTGGGAGATATTTCCCGTCCTTTGACACGCATCACAGGCCCGAATATAACTAACGACATCCTGTTTCATGGTTGGCCAATAAAACCCACTAGATAAAATCTTTCCTACGGTTCTATCAGGTCCAAAATGGCCACCCGCTTTTCTATCATGACACATCCTAATAATAGAGGGAACCTCCTCATAAGCAACACACCGCCTAATCACATTGTCCGCACATAATCTAAAAAGGGAAGGATCATCCCAAAAATAATCCTTAGCATTATGAAAGAATTTACGTCTCTATGCATGTGAGAGATTAGGTGGAAGGATGTTACCGACTTTGAAGTTTGTGATGTCCGCAAACCATAGCATAGAGGTTACCCCACACAACTGTTTATCCGAGAATATGTCACGAATGTCCGCTTCTGGAGAGGATACGGATCCTTCACTTGGCAGTCTCGATAAATGGTCGGCCACTACGTTCTCTACTCCCTTCTTGTCCTTAATCTCCACGTCAAACTCCTGGAGGAGTAGAATCCATCGAATCAACCTGGGCTTTGCATTCTGTTTAGCCAACAAATACTTAAGAGCAGCATGGTCAGTATACATAATTACTTTTAATAAGACCAAGTAAGACCTGAACTTGTCGAAAGCAAAAACAACAGCTAGTAATTCTTTCTCAGTCACAGTGTAGTTCATTTGAGCATCGTTCAATGTCTTACTAGGATAGTAAATTGGGCGGAAAATTTTGTCCACCCTCTAACCTAAACATGCCCCGACAGCTATGTCGCTTGCATTGCACATAAGTTCAAAGGGAATTTCCCATTTCGGGCTCACCATGACCGGTGCCTCAATCAATTTCCGCTTAAGCAAATTAAAAGCATGCATACACTTATCATTGAAATTAAATGGGGCATCCTTTAGGAGTAGCTCAGTCAACGGCGTAGCAATCTTAGAAAAGTCTTTCATAAAATGCCTATAAAAGCCCGCATGTTCTAAGAAGCTCCTAACTAACTTAACCGAACTTGGGGGAGGCAGTTTGTCAATCACCTCAATCTTGGCCGGATCGACCTCAATCCCCTTTCCCGATACCTTGTGCCCTAAGACAATGCAATCCCGGACCATGAATTGACACTTCTCCCAACTAAGTGCCAAATTGGTGTCTTCACATTTCTGAAGCACCTGGTCCAAATTCCCAAGACATGACTCAAAGGTATGACCAACAATGGAAAAATCGTCCATAAAGACTTCCATGAAATCCTTAATCATATCAGCAAAAATGGCCAGCATGCATCTTTGAAAGGTGGCCAGGGCATTACACAAACCAAAGGGCATCCGTCTATATGCAAATGTCCCATATGGACACATAAATGTGGTTTTCTCTTGATCGAGAGGGTCCACTGGAATTTGCATATACCCGGATAACCCATTTAACGTACAAAAATATTCGTGCCCGGCCATCCTCTCTAACATTTGATCAATAAACAATAATGGAAAATGATCTTTCCAGGTGGCATCATTCAACTTCCGATAATCAATGCACATGCACCAACCCGTGACAGCTCTAGTAGGGATTAGTTCCCCTTTATCATTTTCCACTACCGTTGTGCCTCCCTTTTTAGGCACACACTGAGCCGGACTCACCCACTGACTATCAGAAATAGGAAAGATGATACCTGCGTCGAGGAGTTTTATCACCTCGGCTCTTACCACCTCCTTCATATTTGGGTTCAACCGACGCTGAGGCTATGCACACGGTTTTACCTCATCTTCTAGAAAGATTCTATACGTGCAAAACGTCAGACTTATTCCCTTGATGTCGTGGATTGTCCACCCGAACGCTTCCCTATGCTTCCTCAGCACCTCTAGTAGCTTGTCCTCCTCCTCTCCTATCAATAAAGAAGAAATTACAACTGGTAAGTCCTTTGGAGGATGCAGAAAAACATACTTAAGGTTAAGGGGAAGGGTTTTGAGCTCTAATGATGGAGGTTCCTCCAGTGAGGATTTAGGTGTAGGCTTGACTTCACGATCCAGCTTGTCAAACCGTCCCTTCACCTATGAGCATTCTTCAACTAACACTTCGTTCGCCTCACTTTCAACTAGGCCTTCTCTTATGATGCACTCTAGTTCACTGCACACATTCTCAGCCACACAAGCATCAATAGGACAATAGGAGTCTACAAAATTACAGTTTTCAACATCTAATGGATATTTCATTGAGTTATAGACATTGAAACTTACCTCCTTGTTGTGCAACCTAAGAATAATCTTACCTTCTTGGACATCTATCAATGTCCTACCGGTTGCAAGAAATGGCCTTCCAAGTAAAAGGGGCATCGAGCTATCTTCTTTCATATCCATTACCACGAAGTCCACGGGGAAGATAAACTTGTCCACCTTTACTAACACGTCCTCGACCACCCCTTTTGGCCTCGTGAGATATCTATCCGCCAATTGGAGGTCATATTGGTCTGCTTTGGGTTTCCCAGTCCGAATCTCCTGAAAAATGACAGAGGCATCAAATTGATACTTGCACCCAAGTCACATAGGGCATTGGCAATCTCCAAGTTTCTTATCCGGCATGGGATAGTAAAACTGCCCTATCTTTGAGCTTGGGTGGAAGCTTGTTAGTGATAATTGCAGAACATTCCTCTGTTAAAGCCACCACTTCATCCTCGCCTAGCTTTCTTTTCCCTGCAAGAAGTTCTTTAAAGAATTTAGCATAAGAAGGCATCTCTTGGAGAGCCTCAATCAATGGCATATTGAATTCTAACTTCGTGAAAATTTCCAGAAATTTGGAATATTTCTGCTCTAGTTTATCTTTCTTCTCCCTTTGAGGATAAGGGAGTTTAGGCACACAGGCTCTCACTGGGTCAGAAATTTTTTCCTTTTCATTTGTGCTAGGTTCGGGTTCAGAAATCGAGTCAGGGTTGCTTACCTCTCCCGACTCTTCACTTACCATAATAGGTTGGGATGGAATATCAGCGTTTTGCACTCGGCTCTCCACTTGCCTACCACTCCGCAGGGTTATAGCTTGAGCTGTCTCCCATTGATGTCCCTTAGGGTTTTGCTCAGTTTTACTCGGGAGTGCTCCTTGAGGCCTTTCCTGCCTCTCCCTACTCATTTGAGCCACCTGCTTGCCCAAATCCCTACGATATGCCTCATTATCGGCAAGCCGAGACGAGATGTCTTTTAACAAAGACAAAACCGTCTCATCTTGCTTGGATTGTTGAGGTTGCTGTGGGGGTTGGTCATTAGGAACAAATGGGGCCTTACCTAACCCCTGCTCATGGTGCTCATAATGGAACCCGAAAGGAGGTCTCAACACATTTTGGTTATTACCATAAGACATGTTCGGGTGTTGATACCTTCTTCCGTAATTGTTATTATTATTGAAATTGTGTGGGTAAGAGTTAGAGTTGTTGTACCTTTGGTTTCCTCCCATAAAACTTACATTCTCAGATGGTTGGGCGAATGGATCGCCCAATGCACATTCTTAACTGGGATGCTCAGCTCCACACGATACATACAACACCGGCTGATATTGTGGCGCATTTAAACTCAAGCGGGACATCAATAGGTCCAACTTCTTGTTCACGTGGTCCATGGTTGCATCTTGGCATCCCGAGTCTGCAGCCCTAACCTCACTCCTTGTTGGCATGTCCGACTGCCACAAGGTACTCTTCCTAGCCAGCTCCGCGATCAACTCCTCGGCTTACGTCGCAGTCTTCTTAAAAATGTCTCCACCTGCAAAAGAATCAAGAATGGCATGGTTAGCTGGTGTCAAACCATGATAAAACATGCTTACCTGAGTGAATCGCGGCATGTCATGGTGGGGACAGTTCCGCAACAACCATTGAAACCTTTGCCACGTTTTGTTGAGAGTCTCGGTCCCAAATTGCCGGAATCCCATAATCTCGTTCCTTAACTGAACCATCTTTGATGGTGGAAAGTAATACGCTAAGAATTGTTCTTCCAGTTGGTCCCATGAAGTCACCGACCCGGGCCTCAAGGACTTGTACCATTCCATTGCTCCCCCGTATAATGAGAAGGGAAACAACTTCAACCGCATCGCATCTTGGGGCACCCCACCGATTCGGACTGTATCGGCCACCATGAGAAACCGGTCTAAGTGATCATTGGGGTTATCACTTATTCCGCCACTGAACAGCCCGTTCCCTTGGATTAAATTGATCATACTAGACTTCAACTCAAAGTGATTAGCAGTGATGGCTGGGAGAACCACTCCAGATCTGTTCCGGGGTTGATGTGGAGCCATTAGGTCAGTCATGACCATGTTGTCTCTATCACCACCCCTTCTTCTTTCAAATTCCTCCCGCTCTCGCCGTAGTCGCTCTTGCTCAGCTCTTTCCCATAGCTGTCTCTCCTCTTCCTCACGTTGCTGAAGATCCATTCAGGCAATTCGCTCTTGTTGTGCTCTACGGTTCCTGCTACAAAAATGCTCAATTTCAGGGTTATAGGGTAAAAGCTCAGGGTGCTGAGAATGAGTTTGCATAAGCTAGAAAGTATACACACATAGAAAAAAAAAAGAAAATAACGAAAAATTTACAACTAATATCCATAAAAAGAAAAAATTACATAACTATATGCACATAAACGGTACATAGATCAGCAGATAGACCTTTGGTTCAATGATGCAGGAAAATAAATTCCCCGGCAACGGCGCCAAAAACTTGGTGGGCCCTAGGCGAAGTAATGAAACTAAACCTAGAGTCGCACAACTAAGGTAGTGTACCTATCTTTGACAAGTAATAATTCTGGTAGGTCCAGGTATCGATCCCACAGAGAAAATATTCTATAAACACTAAACTATTCGGGTTCCTTGCGTGTCCTAGGCGGAACTTAAATGTGGTTTGTGATTATACTAACAACTAAATTATCCTACTCCTAGTTGATCTATCCCAGCTTACTTTGCACTTGAATTCGGGTTATCAATTGGCGGTTTAACCGACCTATGAATGCTAATGATGATGGCTTTATCAATTAATTAAAACAGATGAATTTAACTCAACAGTTAAACCTTAATTATGTTCTTTCAATAATTCAACCTAGCATGTCTAGATCTTTTAGGTCCTTAGCCGGTTTCCCTTGTTTAGAGGCGGTCTAATTCTAAAGCTCAGAAAAATAGGGGCATGTAAGTTCCATAGTGTTGTCAATACTAATGGTTTCCTAGGCATCAATCTAGGTAATGCCACAAACATGAACTTAATGAGTTAAGATCTTATGAGACTAGATTATCATTAAAGGAATTGCATAAAGAGAAGATATAAATATTGAAATTAAATTGCAGTCAATTGCATTAATCATGAAAGATGACAAGAATTCAATGTTTACAACCAAACACAATCAATTAAGGAATTAAAAAAACTAACTATCGAATTACAAAAGAGAAGAAGAAGAACTTATGCCCTTTTGGTTCGATTAACCGGATTCCAGCGGTGTGAAGATTCTTGGGGGTGTACCTCTATAAACGAACTCAATCCGGAACCAAGAAGGTCGCAAAAGGGGAAGATTCAATGCAAAACGTCTACCAATTAAAGGTTCAAACTCAAAGTAACAAAGAGTTCAAGCAATAAACTTAGCTACAAGTTTATGCTTTCTACTTCAAAAGTCTGGAAAAAGATCCATACAAACTTAGAAAATGACCCATTTATATGGCCAGGCTAAAACCACTAAACAGGAAGGAGGAAAGTAGGGCAACAGCATTTTTTCGATGCTCGGCACGCCGTGTTGATGCTGGCATGCCGTGCTAGGATAGATTTGGGGTTGGCACGCCGTGCTGGTGTTGGCACGCAGTCGTGCCGTCCTACTGGACTCTATCTTTTGGCACGCTGGAATGGCATGCCGTGCCCTCATTGCGGCACACCGTGCCACCCAGCTTTTCAGCACTTCAATCTCTTCTTCGCCGCCATCGCTCCAACTTTTGCTCGGGTCACAATGCCTGTCCAAAACAAATATAAAGAAACATAACCACACCACAGCAACAGACCACAATCAAGATGCAATGTCCAAAATTACAAAAACACCCCTAAAAACACGAAAAACACTAAAAAGTTATGAAAATCTAATCAAAACATAAAAACAGCAAAATAAGCAAGACCAAACAAGCATTCACACAAAGGACTCTAAAATATTGCCGTTTAAACCACAAAATTGCCTAAAAGGTAAGGTCAAAACTGACCTTATCAAAGATCTTCTTTATCGCCTTATTAGCTGCTTCAACCACACCATTAGCTTGCGGTCTGTATGGAGAAGATTTATGATGCTCAATGCCATGTTCCGCAAGCAGCTCAGCTGTTGCCCCTTGAAATTGCACTCTGTTGTCAGTCAATATGTGATGGGGATTCCCATATCGAGTAAAGATATTGTTCTGGATAAACTTGACCATTTGCTTGGCTATTACAATAGTGAAGGATTCTGCTTCCACCCATTTGGAAAAGTAATCAACTGCTACGACTATGAATCTGTGCCCATTAGACGCAGCTGGATGAATCTCACCAATCATATCTATCCCCCATGCTGAAAATGGCCAAGGAGATGCCAGGTTCTGTAATTCCAGTGGTGGAAGATGACTGATGTCAGCATAGATCTGACACTCGTTACACCTCTTTACTTTCCTTATACAATCTGCTTGCATAGTCATCCAGAAGTACCCTTGTCTCATTATCTTCCTGGCCATTGCGAGTCCATTCATGTGTGGCCCACAGTAACCCGCATGTACCTGCTGCATCACTTCTTCTGCTTCTTGCTCTGTCAGGCACCTCAAAAGAACTCCATGTGCTGTTCTCTTGTATAACTTATCTTCGAAGATTCTGAACTGACTAGCTAATCTTCTTAATGACAACTTATTAGTAGTACTAGCTTCCTCTGGATACTTTCCTTCCTTAACATACCGGTAGATGTCGAAGAACCATGGCTTCTCTTCAGCTGTCAATTCCATCACTTCACTCACTTCAAAGCAAGGATGTCTAGAAGTGGCTATAACCAGTGGTTGTACTTGAGTTTCTTCTGGGTTTTCCCACATGGAAGATAGTGTTGCTAATGCATCAGCCATCTTGTTCTCATCCCTAGGGACATGTCTGAATTCACACTGGCCAAATAACTCTTTTCTGAACTATAGCAGCTCTAAGTAAGGCCGTAAGGCTTCTTCTTTCAGCTCCCATTTGCCTTGAGCTTACTTGATCACCAGCAGTGAATCTCCAATGATCAAGACATCATTTGCCCCTTGTGTCAACAGAGCTTCCATCCCAAATAGGCATGCTTCATACTCTGCTCCGTTATTTGTTATAGGAAAATTCAACCTCTTTGATAAGGGAATGATTTCGCCGTCCGGTGTTGCTATCAGCACTGGTTAATTTCACTCATAGTATACCAACTATCTCCCTAATCACAGTTTGGTATACCAACTACCGTTTTGCACACTTTAGTACCCCAACTTCTAGGTGACCTCCCACTGTAGTACATGTGACCTGTTATTGTTGGGGATTTAATTGCACAAAAACAAAATAAACGCAGCGGATAAAAGATTAATCCCCACCAAGGACCCATGTACATTGCATTGAATCGGAAAGAGGGTTAAAGAATTACCTTAATTCTTTGTAGGTTTTGAATCAAAGGAACCAAATTAGCTTCCCTCTACGGTTGATCCACACGGAGCAATTGATTCACCGCGTGCTAGCGCCGGGATCGGAGAACAGTTCTTCGAATGAGAAGGTGAAAAATCGATATTTTTCACTCTTGGCCAAAAGCAATTTTCGGCCATTTTGGAGAAAATGAGGCTGCTAATTTTCGTCCCTCTCTACCACTTGTGTCTAAGGTTTTTTTTTTTTTTCTTTTTCTTTTATTATTAACTTATAATTGTAATTAAATACTATATTTAATTATAATTATAAATTAGCCCCCATAAGTTTTATTAATTCTCAATTAATATTAAACTTAGTCAATTCTCCATCATATACACATATGTATGTAAAATTAATTATATCTCCATATAATATAATTAGCATACTTTATGCTATATTAATCTTATTAATATTTACATACATACATACATATATATATATACACATATACGTAAATGTATATTATAATTAATTATATCACCATATAATATAATTATAATATACATATATATATATATAGCATACTTTATGCCATAAATATATTAATCTTATTAATATGTTCATGTGTATATACATATACATGTAAATATATATCTTTATATATATTTAATTTCTCATCAATAATAAATCATTATCTCATAATGATTTATCCCCGAATTAAGTGAATCTCATTTTGCTCTTTGTGTGTGACCCCGTAGGATCATATAAATTGGCAATGAGGAAATTACCATAATGCCCTCATAAGTCATAAGCGGACTCTAGCAAGCCATTATGACTACCCAATTCATATGATTGGTATAATCCAATAAACCTACTTATAGAATGTGTCATATTCCCTTTTGTCTCTTGATATCATGATTAATTATAAGACATGGTACACTTGTCAATCTTATATATAAATTAATCATATGCTTTCTCGATCTCAAAGCGGACTATTTAGACAAATCAATTGATACTCTATCAATTATTTGAGCACGGCCATGCATTTAACAGTCTTACTTATCGAGGGGCCCAGTGATATCGCTCTCTTGATAGAGAGGGACAAAATCCCATATCTGTCACTCACATCCCAAAGCATGAGTCATATTGTACCCAATCACAGCCTTTATAACTACTCTGTTACAAGCAGCGTTTGACTGCGTCAAAGCACAACATGAGTTCATCCCGGAATCAATGGTGACCTCAGGTCAAAGGAATCAGCTAATGACACTACTATAATCAAGATCAGTTGTGACACATGACCATGAACTTGATCTCATAGTGGGTCTCCAGTAACATGTTCTCTAACATATTACCCGTGAGTATAATCTGTATCTGTATACACTATATTCATCTTATGAATATCCATTATCACTCACACTAGTCTTAGTTTGTTATTATTCCCATAATAACAATCGACTAGGGATACTTAGAATAACACGATTTATTCATGGATACTTATCATAAATGCTAACATACAAACATAAATGATAATACTAATCTATACTAGATTAATCTTAGAAGTCAAATTACATAATCCAATATTGGCCTTAGGGCACAATCTCCAACAATCTCCCACTTGCACTATGGCCAATCATACATGTATCTTATACCCATTAACCTACATGACTTTCATGTATTCACTTGTGCAGGAGTCTTTGTCAGTGAATTATTAATTTTCGCTTCCGTTGTTACTTTACACATTTTCACTCTCTCTTTAGAGACAGCCTCTCTAAATTAGTGAAAAACGCCTAAGTATATGCTTGTGTCATACAAGGTTCTTACGCATTGAACTATTGTCCCTACAATAGTCTCACAGGATAAGCAATGCTTAGAACAAAACACAACATTTTGTGATGAACTTCTTCATCCAAAATTTCCTTTACATCATATGTAACAATATACTTTGACTACTATTATAGATATTTAGCTATATCATTTTATTTTGAACCTTTCAAAATCATAACATCTCTTTTTAAGAGAATACTAGATCTCGACTGATATATTGCAACTAATTGCAATCAGTTGTATATGTGCAACTATTTACACAGTTAACATAAGCAAACTTCTTTTAAGTCTTTCTCATTGAACGCTTTCAATGCTTTGACTTAAAACAAAACATTCTCTTAGATCTATCTATATAGATTCTAATTTCAAGAATATAGGCAGCCTTGCTTAAACATTAATTGAAATTACTTTCTTAGCCAAGATTTTACTTCTTGCAAGGTAAGAATGTTATTTCAAACAAGCAATATGTCATCCACATATAGCATTAGGATGCCGATATGCTCCCACTGATCCTTTTGAAACACAAGATTCATCATCCTTTTGATAAAATCAAACCATTTGATTTCTTTATCAAAACTATGACTCCAACTATTTGATGCATGTTTCGATCCTTATAAGAATCTTTGAAACTTGCATACGCTACTTGAATTCTTTGAATGCTCAAAACTTTGGGTTGTGTCACGTACACACCCTCAATCATGTTTTCACGTAGAAAACAGATTTTGATATCCATTTGCCATATTTTATAATCATATTATGCGGATATGGCAACAAGAACTCAACATGACTTGATCATGATTAATGGCGAAAGAGGATTTTATCATAGTCCGTACTATGAATTTGCTCGTATCCTCACAGTCACTACTATGAATTTGTTTATAATCCCTTTTGTCACTAGTCGTGCTTTATAAGTTTGAAGATCACCATCCATGTCGGTTTTCAATTTGAAAACTCACTTGCAACCATTGCATATGCATCTTCTAAAAGATTTATCAAAGTCTATACTTTGACTGTCACACATGGACTTATCTTCAACCTTTGTAGCATCAAGTCACTTATTAGATTCATAATCTAACATTGCTTCTTCATAAAAGAAGACTTACTTCAATCTAGTAAAATTACATCATGACTTTGAGAAATCCATATCTCTCCTATTCATGTCGTATTCTACTAGACTTTCATTGGACTTGTGTAATTTCAACAATGATCATGAAACCATTTCCATGTTCCTCTTCAACGTTAATGTCACTTTGTGAATTACGAGTTTTGTAGGTGTACTTTACTCCCACTAACTCTTCTAGAAATTAACTCCCTCTTCAAGGGGAAACCATTTCTAGCTACAACTACTCTGTATCCCAAAGAAACACAGGAGTAACAACTCCTACTTTCCTTTTGAGTAATCCACAATACGACATTTAAATTTAGGTGCCAACTTATTCGAAATAAGCTTTACAGCCCTAAACTTATTCAATGAAACAACTTGGGTCTCTTACCCAACCATATCTCATATGTTGATTCATGAATTGTTTTAGACGGAACAATATACACAGCTGCTTTAATGGCATATTCTCGAGAAAACGATGATCAACTTGACTTCATCATAGATTGAACTATATCTGTATAGAGTTCGACTACTCCCTTTTCGACACAACTTCCTTTGTGGCGTAATTGGAGGAGTTAATTGTGAGACAGTCCCACAATCTCTAAGATGATTGTCAAAATCTTGACTCAAATGTTCACCACTTGGATCATATCTAAGTGACTTTACTATCATGTCAAGATACTTCATACTCCTTTTACAAGCTTTTGAACACTTCAAAAGTTCCAAACTCGTGTTTCATTTGATACTCTTATCTAGTGAAAAGTTCCATAAAGGTAATGAAGTATTAAAACCTTCTTTAGCAGTTGATTTATAATTCATATACATCCACATGTATAATGCTTAATAAATCGATTATTCTTTAACTACTTTTAGCAAAGAACCACTTTTGTCATCTTTTATAATAAACAACATTCGCATGATTCAAGATGATTCATAATCTCATGAATCCAAAAGTCCATTCTTATGGAGTTTCAAAATGCGACTTTGCTTATGTCTCCAAGACGACACTGCCAAAATAGGTTGAATCAAACCGTTTGATTCGATCCTTACAGTATTTATGTTACGGATGGGCTCCACATATAAAGACAATTATGTAAATCTGTATTTCATAATCATGTCTTTATTAAGTTTATAATTCACAATTATAAAATAAACAACATTTGTTCACTCAAAACAACGAGCCCAATAGGCAACAAGAGTTCATAACTTACATGTAAAAGTTCATAACCTTTAACCAAAGTTCATAACTTTTATGTAAAAGTTCACAACTTTTACCTAGAAGTTCATAACTTTCATGTAAAAGTTCATAACTTTTAACCAGAAGTTCATAACTTCCAAGTAACAACCTTTGCTACTCTTGCCTATTCGTATTCTACCTTTCACCTTCATAAGGTTTCTACTTAAGTTGAGATTCTTCATATTCTACTAATATGAAATCCACCACGGTATCTAATACCTTTGATATAGAAACAAAAGTAGAATAATTGATAAATACTTAAGGTAGCAGTCTTACTGCCTTTCATCTTCTCATAGTTCTCCAAACAAAGTTTGCTATTTTCATTCTAATGAACGATTCATTCTAGAAATGGCAACATCCTTCTTTTGGAGATCTCTCTATGCCAACAGCTTTGGTCTTTAAAACATGTTTCACCCGAACCTTTCGGTCTTTATGCTTTTCGACCTTCCTTTTATCCTTTTCCTTTTGAACCTTAAGCACACAATTCGAGGCGGGCTTATCCTTTATGGATAACTTAACATTCTTTTGCATCCTATGCAACTAATTCATAATTTTCTCCATGTCATTCAAATGATAGTTCATCACCAATGACTATCAATTAATGAATTCAAGATCACATCTTAATGCCCTTTTGGAGGCCAATGAGAAAATGTTGCCTCAAACACTTATCTTTTCTTGCTCACTAACAGATGGAACATTTCCATTTGTGATGTATCATATATCTCAAGTAAAACTTCCACGTACGGAAGAATTGGTGGCAAGTGTAAGATAACAAAATTTAACAGAGTCCCTTCGATGCTTCAAGTAAGCATCTTTTATACTTGTGTTACAATTGCTAGTGGTTCATTGGGCAAAAGGATTATTGAGAACATATGATTCCTTTTGATTTGAGAACAATTCTCAATGTTCAATAACAATCGAGATCAAGGTAATAGCAATTATAACTATAATAAAGCGTGTAAAGATTTTAGTTAAATGCTCCCACTTAAATTATAAAACCCTTTAAAATATTTAAGTGGGTGAAGATCCAAAATCCATACTTAACCATAGCACTGCTTTGGCATGTCCCTATGATTAAATATAATTTCGGTAGGCAAAGACTCAAAATCATGCTTTAAACCATTTAAACATATTTTGGATGTGCACTTCTTTGCCAATTGCATCATTATGCAACTCTTATAATTTATGAGATGTATGATATCATATATCATATTTAATTGTATGTTACTCATCTCATCTTTGCCTCGGGCTCAAACACCATTTTGATTAACCCTTTGTTAAACCAATTACAACACAATGAGAATCACCATTTCTCATATTATCGCTTCGCTAAGGTCACAACATGCGTACCCGCTTTGGCGTGGCTACCATGATGCGAACATAGTACTTGACTAGTGTTATACGTAATTGGGTGGCAAATATAAACTTCATAAGTTTATTTAGGGTTTGTTAAATACTGTGATTTTAATTGTATCATATACAATTCATGGCATTAATATTAAACATACTCTTGTTAATACTAATTAGCATGGCATCCTATGTCATACATATGTTAAGCATGCAATCTAGCATGGCATCACATGGCATCTAAAAGAACAAAGCATGCATTTACATATATATATTAACATTTTGCATCACATGCAAAATAATTTCTAACATGCATCAATATTTATTAACATGGCATCTTATGGCATAAAATAAATACAACATGCATAAGACTCAAAACCGTGTTATGGTATGGTTTTATCTACATTGATTTTCATAGGCCAATATGAAAATCAACAGGTCATATCCTAGGTGGTTGTAACCATCGTATGGTCACAGCACAGCCGCACCCCTTGGATCCGTCTTCACGTCTTTGTTCCTTGGCACCATCTCTTGGATTTACATATTTTACAAAAATTGTATCCTATACAATTTTCTAGTAAAATAAAATTTACAAACAATAAATTGCATCCTATACAATTTATCTAGAAAATTAGGATTACATAAATACAAACGACTCGCAGGCCGTATTTATAAAATCTTAATAAATAAAATAAAGCATCCATGGGGTCCAAAACCATACCATAACACCATGCATAAAATTATCAACAATAATTTTATATCTAAAAATATTTAGGGTTCAAAGTGGTAATATACAATCACATTGTATTTAGAATTAATTAATTTGGAAAAATTCGTAAATATGCAGAAACAATTTTCCACACTTAAAACGAAAAAGGGGTAAAACTGTCGAACAGCATGCTCGTCGGGCCTCGCAATGCAGTATCCAATACTGCGCGCAGCCCGACGGGCTGCGCAACACGTAGCTGCGCAGCCCATGCTGCGCAACACGCAGCTGCGCAGCCCATGCTGCGTAAGCAGCATGCTGCTTACGCAGCATGTGCAATTGCAATTGCAATTGCAATTGCAGTTGGGCGCAATTGCAATTGCAATTGCATTGCATCCAAAATTATTCTGGGCATTATGCCCAGAATAACGAAACAGCAATGTTTTATATTTTTTTTTTTTTTTATAATTAAATTGAATTGAAACAATTTCAATAAAAACCCATGAATCAAATTCATGATTCCAAAACCCCTTAAACATTCCAAATCATTAACATAAAATCATTCACAATGATTAATCAATAAAATCAAATTTTATTTTGTTATTCACAATAACATAGAACCCTAAATAAAACATACAAACTCCTAACAACAATTTTGATCCAATCAAAATCATACAAACCCTAACATGCAATTTTGATCCAATCAAAACATAAATCTAATTCAATCAAAATACAAGTGGCTCTGATACCACTGTTGGGGATTTAATCGCACAAAAACAAAATAAACGCAGCGGATAAAAGATTAATCCCCACCAAGGACCCATGTACATTGCATTGAATCGGAAAGAGGGTTAAAGAATTACCTTAATTCTTTGTAGGTTTTGAATCAAAGGAACCAAATTAGCTTCCCTCTACGGTTATCCACACGGAGCAATTGATTCACCGCGTGCTAGCGCCGGGATCGGAGAACAGTTCTTCGAATGAGAAGGTGAAAAATCGATATTTTTCACTCTTGGCCAAAAGCAATTTTCGGCCATTTTGGAGAAAATGAGGCTGCTAATTTTCGTCCCTCTCTACCACTTGTGTCTAGGGTTTTTTTTTTTTTTTTTCTTTTATTATTAACTTATAATTGTAATTAAATACTATATTTAATTATAATTATAAATTAGCCCCCATAAGTTTTATTAATTCTCAATTAATATTAAACTTAGTCAATTCTCCATCATATACACATATGTATGTAAAATTAATTATATCTCCATATAATATAATTAGCATACTTTATGCTATATTAATCTTATTAATATTTACATACATACATACATATATATATATACACATATACGTAAATGTATATTATAATTAATTATATCACCATATAATATAATTATAATATACATATATATATATATAGCATACTTTATGCCATAAATATATTAATCTTATTAATATGTTCATGTGTATATACATATACATGTAAATATATATCTTTATATATATTTAATTTCTCATCAATAATAAATTATTATCTCATAATGATTTATCCCCGAATTAAGTGAATCTCATTTTGCTCTTTGTGTGTGACCCCGTAGGATCATATAAATTGGCAATGAGGAAATTACCATAATGCCCTCATAAGTCATAAGCGGACTCTAGCAAGCCATTATGACTACCCAATTCATATGATTGGTATAATCCAATAAACCTACTTATAGAATGTGTCATATTCCCTTTTGTCTCTTGATATCATGATTAATTATAAGACATGGTACACTTGTCAATCTTATATATAAATTAATCATATGCTTTCTCGATCTCAAAGCGGACTATTTAGACAAATCAATTGATACTCTATCAATTATTTGAGCACGGCCATGCATTTAACAGTCTTACTTATCGAGGGGCCCAGTGATATCGCTCTCTTGATAGAGAGGGACAAAATCCCATATCTGTCACTCACATCCCAAAGCATGAGTCATATTGTACCCAATCACAGCCTTTATAACTACTCTGTTACAAGCAGCGTTTGACTGCGTCAAAGCACAACATGAGTTCATCCCGGAATCAATGGTGACCTCAGGTCAAAGGAATCAGCTAATGACACTACTATAATCAAGATCAGTTGTGACACATGACCATGAACTTGATCTTATAGTGGGTCTCCAGTAACATGTTCTCTAACATATTACCCGTGAGTATAATCTGTATCTGTATACACTATATTCATCTTATGAATATCCATTATCACTCACACTAGTCTTAGTTTGTTATTATTCCCATAATAACAATCGACTAGGGATACTTAGAATAACACGATTTATTCATGGATACTTATCATAAATGCTAACATACAAACATAAATGATAATACTAATCTACACTAGATTAATCTTAGAAGTCAAATTACATAATCCAATATTGGCCTTAGGGCACAATCTCCAACAGTTATTACAGGTTAACTGTGCCACATCAGTACTTTGTTGGGCTTAATTTCACTTATGGTATACCAACTATCTCCCTAATCACAGTTTGGTATACCACTTTATACATATTGTTTCATTTTATTTTTATAAAAAAAAATAACAAAAATATATAAATCAAAGAAAATAAAAGAAAAAAAATTTAATTTATATATTTCTGTTATTTAAAAAAAAATAAAATGAAACAATACGTATAAAGTGGTATACCAAACTGTGATTAGGGAGATAGTTGGTATACCATAAGTGAAATTAAGCCCAACAAAGTGCTGACGTGGCACAGTTAACCTATAATAACAGGTCACATGTACCACAATGGGAGGTCACCTAGAAGTTGGGGTACTATAGTGTGCAAAAGGGCAGTTGGTATACCAAACTATGATTAGGGAGATAGTTGGTATACCATGAGTGAAATTAAGCCCTATCGGCACCCTAATTCCAGCACCCTTTCTATTCACTGCACCATCGAAGCACATAACCCATCTTTTTACTTCAACCATAGCTAACTGTTCATCTAGGATCTCCAAATTCTTAGTGTAATCTGATTCCAGAGATTGATTTGCTAGAAATTCTGCTATGGCTCGCCCTTTGATAGTCTTCTTGGTGATGTACTCAATGTCAAATTCAGATAAGAGTAACAGCCACCTGGATAACTTTCTGACTAGCACTGGTGCTTCATACAGATACTTCATTGGATCCACCTTAGCCATGGCTTGTATCTTGTAGGACTGGAAGTAATGGCGCAGCTTCTTGGTTAGCCAGATCATTGCCACACATGTCTTTTCCACCAGTGTGTACTTGGTTTCATACTCCAGCAATTTCTTGCTGAGCTAGTAGATTGGGTATTCCTTCCGGCCATCTTGCTCTTATGCCAACATTGCCCCTATGGAAGATTCTTCGACCGCCAAGTACAAAATCAGAGGCTTCCCTAGAATTGGTGGACTCAGGACTGGTGGCTTTACCAGATAAGCTTTGATCTTCTCGAATGCTAGCTGACATCTGCCATCCCACACAATTGGCTAATCTTTCCTTAGTAACTTGAAAATTGGCTCGCAAGTGGAAGTCAACCGTGCAATGAAGCGACTCACATATTGCAACCCAGGAATGATCGGACTTCTTTTTTCATTTTTGGGGCTGGCATATCTTGGATGGCTTTGATTTTGGCTTGGTCCATTTCTATTCCCCTCTGGCTGACTACATGCCCCAACAGTTTCCCTGATATGACCCCGAATACGCACTTCTTGGGGTTAAGTTGTAAGTTGTACTCTCCAATACGTGTAAGAAATCTATCTAGGATAACAGGATGTTCCTCCCGGGTTACTAATTTAACAAGCATATCATTGACATACACTTCGACTTCCTTATAGATCATATCATGCAACAGAGTTGTGACAGCCCTTTGATAAGTGGCTCCAGTATTCTTCAATTCGAAGGGCATCACTTTGTAGCAGAAGGTACCCCACTCAGTGGTGAACGATGTCTTCACCTTGTCAATCACATCCATTAGGATCTAGTTGTACCCTAAAAAGCCATCCATGAAGGAATACATTGCTGCTTTCGCTGCACTATCGACCAGGACATCAATGTGAGGTAGGGGAAATTATCCTTTGGGCAAGCCTTATTCAAATCCCGGTAGTCAACACATACTCGAACCCTTCCATCCTTCTTGGGTACTGGAACGATATTAGCTAGCCATTCTGTGTATTCTACCACTTTAAAAAATTTGGCGTCTATCTGCTTAGCCACTTCCTCTTTCACCAATGTAGCCCACTTTGGCCTCAGTCTTCTCAACTTCTGCTTTATTGGCCTGAACTTGGGGTCCGTCGGGATCTTATGCACTGCTATCTCTGTATCTACACCCGGTATGTCTTCATATGACCAGGTGAAAGCTTTAACATGTTTTTGCAGTATTCTTATTAATTCTCTTTCTTCCTCAGATTTCAGCTCGTGTGAATGAATACCATTTTGGGGTTTTCATCTGTACTTATGTTGATTTCATGCAATGCAGTATCATGTATGCTAAATATGCTTGATGGTGATTTAAATGCATGCATAGAATTATCAGGATAAACATCACACAAGTAAGTAATCTGAGACTTCATTGCATTAAACTGTCATAAAGTACATCGTTTACACTGAAAATGGAAGAAATAGATAGAACAAAATCATTTTCATCCTCCACAGACAGAGGGCCTTGTTCTTCTTCAACTTCCATCTGCATCTTCAGAGCACTATCCGGGACTGCATCTTCTTCGGTTTCTTTCTCAGTCACCTATGCCTTAGCTTTTTCCATGATCTTAGCAATCTCAGCAACCACAGAGTCTAGGTTCACCTTAGCCATCAGCTCCTCGCCGAACCCTTCCTTGGTCTTCCCAAATGCTTTGCTTAAGGTAGCAGTCAATACACCTGAGATTACCTCTACAGCTTCATCACAGGCTTTCTTTTCATCTTTCTCCTCGGCCACCTCTACTGCTTCCGCTATCTCTTTGGACGACTCGCCTTGCTGAACATCAGATTCAACAGCTGCCTTTTCGATCGCCACTGGGGCCACTGGTTCCTCCTGGCTTTTCTCAAAATCAACAACATCAGCAAAAATTTCAAAGCCAGGATATTCAACATATCCGACCTTTACCAGTTCAGCTTGGCCCTTGTATAGTTCTTCTCTCGCTTTCAAGAACGGTTTCATCATAACTTTGCCATTTCTGCCCCTTCTCAGGTTCTTCTGCTCAGATGTCTCCTCTGTATAGCCAAGGCCAAACTGTTTTGGCTTTCCCGAGTCGATGTTACACTCAGGCACTCCTTGCAGATTGATTCCAAGTCCTATGCCCGGGACAAAATTCTGCTTATGCAAATACTGAGAAAGCCACTCCGGTATATAATTTTCATAGATTACTATAGGAGCATCTGTAGTATCTTCCTCCCCGATTACTGCAACTTGAAACCCACCAAAAGCGACCACTCCTTCGTTCACAGCAACTATCATTGACTGGGCATCTGCTTCAACAGTCACTATCTCGCTCTTTATCGAGAACTTGATTTTCTGGTGCAATGTGGAAGGGACGCCTCCCAGAGGATGGAACCATGGCCTTCCTAATAGTAGAGAGAAGGTGATCGGGATATCTATCACTATAAAAACAACCATGGATTTGACGGGCCTAACCTCTACCTCAGTTTCAAAAGTCCCTATCACTGTTCTCTTGGAATCGTCGTATGCCCGCATGACTGTTGAGGACTTCTTCAGCACATCTTCATTCAGACCCAAAAATGGCAGTGATTTAAGTGGACATAGATTCAGCACCGAGCCATCGTCCACCATAACACAGGGCATCACCTTATCCATTACATAGGCTCTGATGTAAAGGGCCGTGTTATAAGCCTTTCCTTCACCAGGCTGGTCTTTCTCCGAGAAAATGATATCAGGGGCCCCAGAATGAACTTTATCCAATGAACAGCATATAGCTTCTGGCAAAGCTATAGGGGAGAGTTCAATCTCTGACAGTTTCTTCACTAAGGCAGCCCTATGCTCCTTAGAAGTCATAAGCAAATGCCACAGGCTGGCTTATGCAGGAGTCTTCTTTAACTGGGAAATAACTAAGTCCTCTTTCTTAACTCCTTCCGGTGCTGACGTGCTGCCGAATCGAGCCATCGGGGCTTTATCCTTCACTTGGTATGTTGGTTGATACACCCTGCCACTTCGGGGTCACATTCTGGACCTCCTGAACTTTCAGCTTCTCAATGGGTGGAGGCTTAATTATCTCCTCTCCACTAAATTCTTCATATTCGTCTTCCGAGTCAAGGTCATTTAGGCTTATTGGCTTGATCTCCTTCTGCTACTCCTTCTTCTCATATTCTGGTTCTACTTCGGCTTCCCCTACTGCCACAACCGGAATTGCAGGGTTTGCTTGAAGAACTTAGGCAAAGATAAAATTAGCCGGCAGTCCTAAATGTACCATGTTGACCTGCTTTTCAAATGCTGGTAGCGGGTTAGTCTTTGTGTGGGGATTGGCCGGCTCTTGTAGTTTCCCTTCATCGATGAGCTTCTGAATGGCATCTCTCAGCTTGTAACAATTGTTAGTTCGATGACCAGCAACAACATGATACGTGCAGAAGTTGCCTTCATCTGCTTCAGAAGGCTTTTCAAATGGCCTCAGCTATTGTAGCAACCCACCATTTCTGCATTTAGCAAATATCTTCACCAATGGGAGAGTCCAAGGTGATATGCCCTGACTTCCCGGATTCCTGCACTAATTGCCTTATTGCTGGGTTACTGTAGCAACTTCCACTTGCTTCACTTCTGAGGTCTACCCCCTTTTGCCACCGAAACTCGAGCTAGAACCACTGCCAGACCCAGGTGCAGTAGTTGATCTATATCCAGAACTGTATCCCGAGCTTCTACCGCCCTTATAACTGACTGCCTTCTCTTCTTCATCCCACTCGATTTTCATTGCCATACTATAAACTTCACTGAGCTCGTTAAAGGGATGAAATTTCATATTATTTTTAAAGATGTCCTTACTGCCATCTATCAAGTTTTGTATAAGCTCATCTTCATCCGGTCAGTTCTTCAAAAGGATCATTTTATTCATCCACCGCTGGTACTACTCGTCGAAAGGCTCATTGGGTTTCTGCTTGATCCACTCCAAGTCGTACAACTTCACCTGAATTTTGGGGTTGAAGCTGTAATACTTAATGAAAGCTGCTGACAAAATCTCCCAATCTGACTGTTCCTCCTCCGTCAGAGAATTATACCAGCTTAGTGCTCCTCCCTCCAGTGTGGTGGGGAAAAGATTAATTAATTGCTGCTTAGTGGCGCCCGCCGTCAGCATGACTCGAGTATACAGGTTCACATGGGCCTCTGGCGAGCCCATTCCTTTATAAGAGGGAACTTTCGGCACTTGGAAGCAGATGGGAAAAGTCTCGATGCCCTTACTGATCATGGCATCAACGTTCACCCCTTTCTTGGATTCTGCACTGACATTGGCCCCTTTCTTCAACTAGACCACTGTGAGCGGACAACACTTTTTCGGCGGGATTCGGGACTCCCTTTCGGAATGGGGCACCACGATCTCGGGCGGGCCCCTCCCTCGCGTGGGGTTTTTTATAATGGAAATTCGTTTTTGGAAAATAAATGTAATTAATACATAAAAGAACCGAGACCTAAGTCTCGATGAATGTTGTAGAGTCGCCACTCGGCTTAGCTCAACCGGGAAATTCTTAAGGTAGCTGAACCGAACGAACGGTCGCTACGCTATCCAGAGATTCGGGTCCGGACAAGTCCCTTATTTCGTGTCTAATTAAAATAAAATTGGTCAATGTTCAAAGATGATATTTCAAATTCTAAAAGTCAATTTTATTGCATTAAATAGACATGTAAGGCGCATACAAATTAAGCAAAATAATAAATGAATAAATTATTACAACCCGATTGAATAAAAGATAAAAACTCTCGCCACACTTTACAAGCGCCTAATGTACACGAGAATCTAGAAAAAGTACAACCGCCTAGGATACACGATTTAATCTATTAAATACATTAAAAATAAAAATAAAAATGAAAAGCTGCAAAACAGGAGGTTAGCACAATATATAGCACGCCACAAATAGGACTCAAACAAACAGAATTTGGGAAATCAAGAATTCGGGGCATGCATTTAGGGGATAACCGGGTTGGCTCGGCTAGCCGGCCCGATTAGACCTGAAAAACATTTTGAAACGTCCCTGTATTTTGGTTTTTGTGGGAAAATCATTTTAAAAACAATTTTTTCGGTTTACATGCATTTTTACGTATTAAGTGGGTCGGTTTTCGGGAGAACCGGGTCTCCGTCGTTGAATTGTTCTAAATACAATTTTACTGAAAATTGAATCTATGGTCGTGAATGCACACAACAAAATTCATTTTGATGATTTTGGGGTTTTCTGAATTTTTATGGATTTTTGGAAATTTTTGGGGATAAAAACGGAAATTCTGGTTCTGAAAACCACGTTACAGTCATGCGATTGTAACTACAGTCGTGCTATTATAACTACAGTCGTACGACTATAAATTACAGTCGTGCGACTGTAAGTGACCCGGAGCCAAAATCTCACCAAAACTTTATATGAAGAAAACTGGGAAGAAAACGCTGGAAATCAAGAACACTCGTACGACTATAGTTACAGTCGTATGACTGTTCATCAAACTCAAGAACAGTCGTGCGACTGTTCTTGATTTCTAGAAACAGAAATGCAGGAAAATGGGTAAAATGCAGAAAAAGCACACCAATCACCCAGAAAGCTTGTAAAAGAGAAAGGAAAAGGAGTGTTTACATCTTTGGCGTGTGTCCACCATAGGATTGACCCCTGGCATCGCTCCAATACACTAAAATCCGGACTTTTCTCCTTGAGTTAGGGTTTGAGAGTTTTGGGTCCAAAGATTTCAAATGCTGAGGGATTCTGATGAGGAGTTCCTCCTTTTCTTTTTGATTTTCTCTTCTCTTCTCTTTTTCTCTCTTTTTCTCTCTTTTTCTCCTCTCCTCTTCTCTGTCTGTCTGGTCTCTCCCCCCCCCCCTTTTTCCTTCTGTTTTTTTCAGCTTTTGAGTTATGGGTTGGCTCACCTGCCGCGATTTACAGTCGTACAACTGTAGTTTGGTTACAGTCATACGACTGTACTGATAGTTGTACGACTATACTCTTTTTTTTTTGTAAAGTAAAATTCCGGCGCTTACAACCACTACCTCATCCAGCTCAGAACATTTTGCCTTCATTCTCTGCTCTATGGCTGCCTCTAGTTCTTGTAGCTTCTCAAGACTGGCTGAAGTGTCACCACCCTGTTGAGATGACTCGGCTTCCTTTTTTTTTCCGGCTCCACTACCACCGATCTCACCAGCTTCTCTTACTACTGCCCGCATTTCTTCCTTCAACATATCACGAAAGTCTTATGATCTGAAGAAATCCTTTAGAGCATCAGCTAGGCTTGGTGTCAGGTTTGCCCTTCCATTTCTTCCCCAGATTCGGAATCACTGTCCTTTTCGACTGCTCTTTGTTCCCTAACTGCCCTCAAAGCTTGAGATCTTGTCCAAGGTTGCTCCAGCTTATTCTGCTCTGCATTATACTGGAAACGTTTAGGGCCATGAATGAATGGCATAGTGACATGAAGAGTAAGACATTGAAAGTGCTTGTAATGAATGAATGAAGTGAGGTTATGAGTGAAATAATGGTATGAATGGTTCCTTTTGGTTCTTTTCCTTCTTTTTGGGATATTCCAAGAACACCCAATGCTTATGCAAAAATGTCACGTGTGGACCGCCACATGGACAGAGGTTCGGCGCCTTTGGGGCACCAAGTGAATTAGTGAAATGGTCGCGTGTGTACCGACACACGGACAGAGTTTCAACACTTTGTAGGTCTATAAGATGAGGTGAAATGGTCTCATGGGACCGCCCCTCAGACAGAATTTTGATGCTTTTGAGCATATGATATGAAATGATGTTATGAGGGGGTCACGTGTAACAGGGACACGGACAAAGGTTTGGCATTCAGGGAACACCTTTCATGATTTGATAATGTTATGAACCTATATGCATACTAATTAGGCACTCGGGGAGTACCTTGAATGATAAATTAATGTCGTGAAATGGGCCGATGTGAGCTATGATATTATATGATGTTTATGATAAATGAGCATGGTGTCGTGAAATGCATCATGTAAATTGTCACACGAAAATGGACCTAAGACCATTGGGGTCTCTATTGAATGAAATGACTTGGTGAAATGGCCAAATGCAATCCGGTGCACCGGCAGAACACGGGCAATTTTGGGATACCCGATATGTTATGGAATGTAACGATCATGATAGGCGTCCTTGAAATGCCCCTAATTTAATTTAAATGATATGTCATGAATGTCTATGACACACAAAATGCAAATGGCTGCATAAAAACTTGGGTTAGAATGCATGCCATATACAATGATGTTGTGTATGCTATGTGGAAAAATGCTAATAACACAAATATAATGTCATGGCTGAAAAAGAAATGGTTAGTATGAATGACAAGCGGATGAATTAATGCTTTCACACAAAAATAAAATGCACGTGGCTGCATAAAAATGTGGGTTAATTAGCATACAAATGTTTTATGTACGGAAAATGTTGATTATGATATGTTATGCACATGTAGATAGCGATGGTGATGCGTCACGGGATGGCAAGAAACACATAGCATACGAAACGAATTTCTCCAACCTTATTCCTCCAAAGGTGGTCAATTTTGGCAAAAATCTAACCGAGTCCTAGGTGGGGTTCACTTAGATCACCAACCGGGGATGATAAAGGTGTGATTTATATTATTCACACGATTTATTTTGGTATCTTAAGGGAATCCAATTAAGGCTGCCTATATGAGTTCAGTCCAAGTCGGGATAACATCAAGGCTCCCATAGCAAAATATACTCCTCACTTATCCCCACTCAAGGGTCTGAACGAAGGGGTTCGTATGAGGCTATGGGTGGTGTTTCGTATCCGTGCCCCCAAGACCAAGAGGAACTTAGGCGACACTTCAACAATTCACCGGGCTAAAACGGGATACTTAACCTAATGCAAGCATGTCCAGCTAAAATGCAAAACGAAATACCAATCAAGAATCATCCACCTTATTTTAATTAGACACTTTTCAGGGCTTGTCAAATTCTTTTAAGTTTTTAAGAAAACTTTTTGTAAGACATCCCCAGCAGAGTAGCCACAGTGAGCGGACGAAGTTTTCGGTGGAACGCGGACTCCTTTTCGGAAGGGGCACCTCGATTTCGGGCGGATCCCTCCCTCGCGTGGGGTTTTTATTATGGAAATTTGTTTTAGAAAATTAGATTATTTCTTAAAAAAACCGAGACCTAAGTCTCGATGAATATTGTAGGAGTCGCCACCCGGCTCAGCTCAATCGAGAAATTTATAATGTAGCTAAACCGAACAAACGGCCACTACACTATCAAGAGATCTAGGTTTGGACAAGTCCCTTATTTTGTGTCTAATTAAAAATAAAAACGGCCAATGTTCATAGACGGTATTTCATAATTCTAAAAATCAATTTTATTAAGATAAATCACACAGCGCGTATACACATAAAATAAAAATAGAAGTAAAGCGGTAAATAATTAAATGGCTTACAACCCAATCGAACAAAAATAAAAACTCTCAACCTCACCTTACAAACGCCTAAAATACACGATTTATCTAGAAATTTACAATTGCCTAGATACACGATAATCTAAAAAATACAATTGCCTAAAATACACGCATTAATCTATTAAATACATCAAAAATAAAAAGAAAAAGAAATTAAAAGCTGCAAAATAGAGAGTTAGCACAGTTTATGGCACACCACAAATAGGACTCAAACAGGACAGAATGGGGAAATTGGAAATTGGGAACATGCATTTAGTGGGTATAACCGGGTCGGCTCAGCTAGCCGGCCTGATTAGACCTGGAAAATATTTTGAAACGTCCCTGTATTTTGGTTTTGTGAGAAAATTGTTTTGAAAACAATTTATTTTCCAGTTTACTTTAATTTAGCATGTGAGGCGGGTTGGTTTTCGGGAGAATCGGGTCTCCGTCGTGGTATTGTTCTAAATGCAAATGCACTGAAAATTAAATCCAAGGTAGTGAATGCACACAACAAAATTCATTTTTGGTGATTTTCTAATTTTCTGAATTTTCTAATTGGACGAGCATTACAGTTGTGCGACTGTAAATCCTCCAAGTTCAAGATTTTGCCAAAATTATTCAAAACAAAACTGAGAAATTGCGGGAAATCAAGAACACCATACGACTGTATTTACAGTCGTACGATTGTTCATCAACTCAAGAACAGTCGTACAGCTGTTCTTGATTTCCAAAAGCAGAAAACTCAAAAGTTGAAATAAAATGCATAAAAACACACCATTTCACCCAGAAAGCATGAAAAGTAAAGGGAATATAGAGTGTTTACTTCTTTGACGCTTATCCACCGTAGGATTGACCCCTGGTGTCGCACCAATCCACTCAAATTCGCTCTTTTTCCTCTTGAGTCAAGATTGTGAAGTTATGTCCAAATTCTCCAAAATGCTTGGGATTCTTAGAGTTTCTAGTCTGAATTTTAATTTGTTTAGGGAGTTAGATTGTTAACCTATTGATTTCTAATAGATTTTAAACCTAACAATTGAGAATTAAAGGACTAAGAAGAGGAAAAGAGTTTGTGGATTGTGATGAACTTTTCCTTCCCTATTTCTTTCTTTTCTCTCCCTAAATTCTCTCTCTTTTCCATAAGAAATCAAAATGTCAAGTCCCTTCCTTTTTTCTCTTCTCTCATCTCTTATTTTTTGCTCTTTCTTCACCAAAATCGGGGCATTAATTGCCCTATCTTTTCCCCTCTCTTTTTTTATGTCATGGGTATGGTGTTCTACACCTGCTCCAATCATACAATTGTACGACTGTAACGATAGTCGCACGACTGTAAGTTACAGTCGTGTGACACCAGTGATTTTTTTTTTAAGGACGAAAAATTCCAGCACTTACATAGACTACTGTATCTAATCCAGAGATTCAAGGTTCGGGTAACTTAACTATTCAACCTTGAGCTTGCATTCATTTTATAGTTTATATTACCATATTTCATTCACTTATTATCTCTCTCTACCCATTTTATGTTTAATTATCATCCGATGCTCATACAGATGACAGAAATAATTTGCAAAATAATAAAGTGCGGAAAAGCAAACATGCATCCAAACAATCCAAAGAAATAGAGGCCAGCTTATACAACCAAATCGAATAAAAAGGAAAACTCTTGTCCTCAAATTACAAACACCTAGATACCATATATCTAAAAAATTACAAACGCCTAAAATACACGAGTTAATCTGTTAAACACATTCAAAATAATAAAAAGAAAAACTAAAAGCTGCAAAACAAATGGTTAGTACAGTTATATTATAAACATGAATAAGACTCACAACAGGACAGAATTAGGATTTTAGGAGCCGGGGCATGCATTTAGAGGATAGCCGGGTCAACTCGGCAAGTCGGCCCGACTAGACCTGGAAAGCGGTTTTGAAATGCCCTGTAGGTTTTGTGCTGGCAAACATTTTTGGAAAACGATTTCACTTGATTTCATGCAAATTTCTCCTTCTAGCGGGATTGTTATCCCGGAACTCAGGGTTCCATTCCTCCGGGTTTCCTAATTTTAACATGCATCTATAATCTAGAAATGACAAACACACCAAAAATAGTTTGATTCTAAAGATAGCATCGCGAGACGATGTTCGTACGAATCGTCCCATGATTATGTCTCCTTCTGGAGACTACAGCCATGTGGTCTAAATTAGAGTTGTGCGGCCCTGGCTCTAACTAGCCATAGCCGTACGACTATAGTCCCCAGAACCTGTAATTGGTTTTCTAGTTTTAAAAATCACCATTTTGCTCATTTTTTATATTTCCTAAGGATTTTCGTAGGGTCTGGGGGTCCGCTAATGCTGGAAAACGGATCCGATTCGGATCAAACGACCCCAAACTCCGAAAAACAAAATCCAGGAAAATGAAAACCACACATCCGTGCAGTTGGCAATCCGAAAACCAATATTTTATGATACGCAGATGTGCTTGGACCGAAACAGATCATAATAGGATGCATAAAATGGAAAACAGACTGCTTTCAGTCGTTTGGGGCTTTTTCAAGTTTCTTCTAGGAAGAAACATAGCTGTGCGGCTCTGTTTTAACAAACTACAGCCGCGCGACTGTGTTCTAAGCAAACACAACCATGCGGCTCTAGTGGGGCAGCTAGCTTTCCGGAAATTGACAAAACAAAGAAGAAAATGTACGAAAAAGCAATGAACACAAGTTTAAGGCCTCTCAGAGTTTACCTTATTGTTGTTCCAGTATATTGGACAATCGAAAACAGATCATGAAGCCAGAAAGCACCTTGAATCCGTAAATGTTCTGAAATTCCGAAAACGAGTCCCAAATCAATCCAAAACAAACCCGAGAATAGGTCTAGATGAATATGATACGGTTAAGAATGTGTACACAATAAGTTTGATGTTCTTGTTTTTGGTTCTTTCCTCTGGTTCTCCCTTTCTCTATGTCTCTGTTTTTCTTTCTCTCTGTTTTCTTTCTCCTGCTTTCTCTCAATCTGATTTTTTCCAAAATCCTTCAGAACCCCTTTTGATTTGATTTTTCCTTCCTTTTATACTCCCATTTCTCTCTCTGTATATTCCCATTAATTGCCTCTCAAATCCCCGGCCGAAATCTTTGCCTTGAGACTCACCATTTCAACCAAGTTGCTTTGTTTTCTACAGACAACTTAGCTGCCCTTCAGAGCCGGGCGGCTGTAATGTTATAGCCGGGCGGCTGTAATGTTATAGCCGTGTGGCTGTAGTTTTGAAACTATAGTTGTACGACTCTAACCATAGCCAGGGCAGATTCCTTTAAGTCCTACACTCACTTCTAAGCCTTCTAATCATTCGAAGGACCTTTCTTGGGGTATCGGATCTAGGACGGTTCTTTTTTCAAAGTGTCTGAGGCATTCCGGGTGAAATTCCGCTAATTCTCAAGTCCGATTCACGTTCGTCTGCTTTCACAAGTAAAATAGGATTCTCATCACAAAGGTTGGGAAAACCCCGTGATCACAGTATCTATAACCTAGTTGGCCGAATTCCCCATGGGAATTTTAGGCCCAATTTTCCTTTTAATTTTAGGGCATTTTACATAAATACTTACCTTTTGGCACCATATAACTTTTTTACATACAAAGCAAAAGTTTGCATAAATACATACAAAACTTTCCAAAATTTAAAAAATACCTAAAAAACTTATTCCTGTTTTACGTGATTCTTGCCCAAAAAACAACAAAAGCAAAAAATCATAATCTCCAAATTACATCCTCTACTTTGTCCAAGTTTCTCTCACTCTTTTTTATAATTTTTAATCTAATTTTGCATTTATCTCTCAATCCATTTATTTTTTTGTCATGCGCCTTTAGAAAGTTTTTTTTTTATCTTTGAAACAAACTCCATATGTGTGAGCAGACGAACTGGAAGCGGAATGGAACACGGCGAAGCGAACCGGGGAAAAGGAAATTTGGAAAATGATGTGTTGGGGTTTTTGGAAAATAGGATTTTGATTATCTTGTTTTAGAAAACCATTGATTTTATTTTGGAAATCTATTTTATAGAAAACCCTTTCCCAGTTAGTTGACTTAAAGACATCAAAACCTAAATTTTAAGATCAGTGACAGAGTCGCCACCCGGATCAGCTCATACGGGAAATTCCGGTACAGCTCCCTACTGAGGGTAGACTACCATACCTAATCCAGAGATTTAGGGTCCGCGCAACTTACCTATTCAACCTTTAGCTTGCATTCACTTTATATTTTATATTACCATATTTTGTTTGCTTTATTATCTTTTCCTATCCGATTTTGTTTTGTATTTACTTAACCCATGCCAATACGAAAAAAAAATGGAATAAATTGAGGAATAAATAAATTATACATCCAGACAGTTTAAAAGAATAAAAATAAAGGCCACTTATAAAACCAGATCGAATAAAAGAAAAAACACTCGTCCTCACATTACAAGTGCCTAGGATACACGATTATCTAGAAAATTACAATCGCCTAAAATACACGAATTGAACTATTAATTACATTAAAAATGAAAATAAAAAGAAACTAAAAGCTGCAAAACAGACAGTTAGCACAATTTATAACACACCACAAATAGGACTCAAATTGGACAGAATTGGGATTTTTAGAAACGGGGGCAGGCATTTAGGGGGTTCATCGAGTGAATTCGGCTAATTCGACTAGACCTGGAAAACGGTTTTGAAACGTCCCTGTATTTTTCTTTCATGAGAAAACACATTTTGAAAATATTTTCTTTTTCCGGTTTACTTTCATTTAGCATATGAGGTGGGTTGGTTTTCGGGAGATTTAGGTCTCCGTCATTGCATTGTTCTAAGTGCAATAACTTCGAAAACTAAATCTAAGGTCGTGAATGCACACAACAAAATTCATTTTTGATGATTTTCTAATTTTTCTAAATTTTTGTAATTTTTCTGATTTTTTATGGATTTTTTTGGATTTTCTGCTCCTGTACGAAAATTACAATCGTCCAGCTGTGATTACAGCCGTGCGACTATAACTACAGTCGCATGATTGTAACTACGATCGTGCAACTGTAATTCTCCCTTCGTAAAAAATCGCCAAAATTATTTAAATGAAAAGAGATAGCGGGGGAGTTTAAGAACAGTTGTACGACCATAGCTACGGTAGTACGACTGTAATTACAGTCGTGCGACCCTTCATTGCTACAAGCATAGTCGTACGACTGTTCTTCCTAACCAGAAACAGCAGACCAAAAATATGAATTTTTATGCACGTAAATGAACCAAAACACCCAGAAAGAGCAACAAAACAAAGGTTTTAAGTGTAATTACCTTTGTAGCGTAAACCCAACATCGATTTGCCCCAAAAAATGCCTTGGATTGGCTTCAAATTGTTTTCTCCTCCTTTATGCGTCAAGGCTCCAAAAAAAGTCCAAAAATCTCCAAAAAGTCTCGGATTTGAATGAGTTAAAGGTCTAGAATTTGGTGTCTCAAGTTTTAACCTATTGATTTCTAACCGGTTTTAATCTCCACAACACCAGAATCAAAAGAAAAATAGGAGAAGAAGATAGTGCCTTTCTTTTGAGTTTTTCTTTTTCTCTCCTTATTCTTTCTCTTCTTTTTTTTCCCCAAAATCTGTTAAGAAGCCCCCCCCCCCCCCCACCCTTTCTCTTTCTTTCTTCTCCCTTTTATATCTAATCCTCCTTTTCTTACTAACTGAAAACGGGCATGAAATGCCCCTCAAATCACACCATTCTTTTCTCACGGTATGGGCTCCTGCTACCTGCTACGGACCTCAGTCGTACGACTGTAATTTTTTATTACAGTCGTACGACTGTCAATACAGTCGCACGACTATAATTACAGTCATGTAACACAAGTCCTTTTTCTTACTGGAAAATTCTACCATTTACAGTTGCCCCTCACGTGATCAAATTCGACACCTGACGTCGGGTTTAAAAATACCTACGGTGATGAATTTGAGAATGCGAATTGAAGCACCGTTTACACAAGAAAAGAAACACGCAGCTGACTCGTTGAAGTCTCACTATCGTGGTGATGATCTGAGTTGATTGGATGAGTTGAGCTGATACTGAATCTACATTACCTGAGGCAAAGTTGATATAGGTCGATACCGAATCTACATATATTCGAGGCGGATCTGCTGAGGTTGAAGTGAAGCCGATCTGAACCTGACACCGGGTTTATGTTACCTGAGGTGGATCTGCTAAAGTGAATATGAGATGAAACTGATCTGAGCCTGACACTATGTCTATGTTACCCGCTGCGGATCTGCTGAAGAGAAGCCGATCTGGACCTGACACCAGGTCTATGTTACCCGAGGTGGATCTGCTGAATTTATGAGATAAGCTGATCTGAGCCTAACTCCGGGTCTATATTACCCGCGGTGGATCTGCTGAAGAGAAGGCGATCTGGACCTGACACTGGGTCTATGTTACCCGAGGTGGATCTACTAAAGTTTTGAGGGGAAGCTAATCTGAGCCTGACACCGGGTCTATGTTACCTGAGGTGGATCTGCTGAGGTTGAAATGAAGCCGATCTGAACCTGACACAGGGTTTATGTTACCCGCGGCGGATCTGCTCAAGAGAAGCCGATCTGAACCTGACACCGGGGTCTATGTTACCCAAGGTGGATCTGCTAAAGTTTCATGGGGAAGCCGATCTGAGCCTAACACCGGGTCTATGTTACCCAAGGCAGATCTGCTGAGTTTAAAGTGAAGCCGATCTAAACCTGACACCGGGTCTATGTTACCCGAGGTGGATCTACTAAAGTTTTGAAGTGATGATGATGAATTCCCTGTATTTGAAATGGTGAGTCTTCATTCCTTGATCGAGAGATTTCGAACAAAAATTTTTGCCCCTTCGATCAAGAATGAAGACTAGCTAGGGATGAATGCTTCGTGTATGTTATGTATGTATGCATAATGATGCATATACATGTGGATCCTAAAGGATGCATTTCTTATTGTTTGTTCAATATCGATGTTTCCCTTCTCCGCTGGGGAGGATGTGTTTTTGCCCCTGGCTGACTCTGGCTGGTGGAAGACATTCTTTGCACAAAGCTTTTCCTTCCTCTATATGATATATCTTTTGTCGAAGATGTATAATGATTGCTGAAGAAATGAGATGACTACTGGGGACATGCTACGACTACCGAGGAAAAGGTCGTAACGTCCTTTATAAAGATTCCGCTAGGGAATAGTGTGGAGAATCTTACTAGAGAATACTCTAAGGACTCCTACTGGGAATGGTGAAAGAGTTCTACCTTTCTGTCCCTGGGATTTTTGAATCTGGAAGTGCTCTAAATTTTGCCTGAGCTACCCAATGTGGGTTTTCAGCCCAATGAGCCGCTCTAACTTTTGCCTGAGGCACCTTTTCGATTTTCACCTCAGCGAGCTCCTTTTTTTTTGGTACAAGTTGATGATAGACGAAGACTGATCAAAACAGCGCCGTGACCACTTGCCCCGTCATCCTTCCTGGTGATGCGACAATGTAGAAAAATGCTATATGGAATAGCATTGGGGTCTAATTTCTTGTTAGAGGCCATTGATGGTAGAAAATAAGGTTTCACAGAACCAGCTCAAGAAGATGAAAGGGGCAATTCATGAAACAAGTGTTGTGCCTTGTATATAAGCAGAAGAGAAAGGCTGTTCTTATTCAGCTTGATCTCTTCAACAGTCAAGTTCTTGGACAACCACTGTTGCTCTTTGAAAAGATGGATTAGATTTGGAGGACAATAAAAGATTTCAAATTGTATGTATTTGGTACATTTTCATTGTTAAATAACGTGATATGTTTAACTGGTTAAATGCAAAGCGCTTTCCTTAAATGGACGTTTAAGCAAGATAACTTTGTTTATGCATTTGACATAACCACACAAATATATTTAAACAAACACTCCACTTTATTGATAAAATCAAAATGAGTACATTTGAAAGGATTAATTCCCAAAATAGTACACATTCCACACAAAGCCAGAATCCATCATCAGTCGTCCCTTTCAGATTTTCCGACTGATCATTTTCTCTCATGTCTTAACTTTTGCCTAGACCGCTCTTTTTGAGTTTTCAGCCTAGTAGACTTTTTTTTTTAAACATGATAAATCTTTAAGCGGTCTTGGTTGATGGGATTTGTGAACTCATTTCCATCCATGTCTATGATGCTAACACCACCTTTTGATAGCACTTTCTTCACAACATAAGGCCCTTCCCAATTAGTCTGAACTTCCCCCAAACATTAACGTTTGAAGGCCTTAATTGTTTCGAAACCAAATCCCCTGCTTTCAACTGCCACTTGGGGTACTTCACATTCTGATTATAGGCCCTAGCCATTCTGCGTTGGTACATCTGCAAATGATCCAGTGCTTTCAGTCGTTTTTCATCTAGTGCTACCAACTGCTCGTATCTAGCTTGAGCCCATTCAGTCTCTGGTAACTGAGCTTCCAAGGTGACTTTGAGTGACTTGAGCTCTATTTCTACTGGTAACACTGCTTCCATACCATACACCAAGGCATAGGGAGTTTCCCCTGTTGGTGTTCTGACACTTATTTTATAACCCCAAAGAGCATAAGGCAATTTATCAGCCTAATCTCTGTAGGTGGTTACCATTTTTTATAAGATCTTCTTTATCACCTTATTAGCTGCTTCCACTGCACCGTTAAATTATGGTCTATATGGAGAAGATCTATGATGCTCGATGCCATGTTCTGCAAGCAGCTCAGCAGTTGCCCCTCGAAATTACACTTTGTTGTCAGTCACTACATGGTGAGGAATCCCATATCGAGTGAAGATGTTCTTCTGAATGAACTTGACCATTTACTTGGCTGTTACACTAGCGAAGGATTCTGCTTCTACCCACTTTGAAAAGTAATCAGCTGCTATGACTATGAATTGATGCCCATTAGACGCAGCAGGGTGAATTTCCCTAATCATATCTATCCCCCATTCTGAAAATGGCCAAGGAGATGCCAGATTCTGTAGCTCAAGTGGTGGCAGATGACTAATATCAGCGTAGATCTGGCACTCATGACATCTCTTCACTTTCCTCACACAATCAGCCTGCATAATCATCCAGAAGTACCCCTGTCTCATTATCTTCCTGGCCATAGCGAGTCCATTCATATGGGTCCGCAGGATCCCATATGTATTTGCCACATCACTTTTTCTGCTTCTTGTTCTGTCAGACACCTCAGAAGAACCCCATTTACAGTTCTCTTGTATAGCTTATCCTTAATGATTCTGTACTGGCTGGCTAATCTTCTTAGTGAGACCTTGTCAGTAGTACTAGCTCCTTCTGGATACTTTCCTTCCTTCACATATTGGTAGATGTCAAAGAACCACGGCTTCTCTTCAGCTGTCAACTTCATCACTTCATGTACATCAAAGCAAGGTTGTTTCGAAATTGCTATAACCAGCGGTTGTATTTATGTCCTTTCAGCATTCTCCCACATAAAAGACAATGTTGCTAGCACATCAGCCATCTTGTTCTCATCTCTAGGGATGTGTCTGAATTCACATTGACCAAATAATTCTCTTTTATATTGCAGCAGTTCCAAGTAGAGTCGTAAGGCTTCTTCTTTCAGCTCCCATTCACCTTGAGCTTGCCTAATCGCCAAGAGTGAATCTCCAATGATCAAGACATCATTTGCCCCTAGCATCAGTAGAGCTTCCATCCCAAATAAGCATGACTCATACTCTATTCCGTTATTGGTTATAGGAAAATCCAATCTCTTTGAAAAAAGGAATCATTTCACTGTCCGGTGTCACTATGATTACCCCAATTCCGGCACCTTTTCCATTCACGGCACCATCAAATCACACAACCTATCTTTTTGCTTCCACCATGGCCAGTTGTTCATCTAGGAATTCCAAATTCTCCGTGTAATATGATTCTAGTGGCTGATTTGCTAGGAATTCTGCTAGGGCTCGCCCTTTGATGGTTTTCTTAGTGACATACTCAATGTCGAATTCTGATAAGAGTAAGAGCCACCTAGATAACTTCCCGACTATCACGGGTGCTTCGTAAAGATACTTCATCGGATCCACTTTGGCCACGACCTACACTTTGTATGACTGGAAGTAATGGCGCAGCTTCTTGGTCAGCCAAATCATTGCTACATATGTCTTCTCCACCAGTGTGTAATTGGTTTCATACTCCAGCAGCTTCTTACTGAGGTAGTAAATAGGGTACTCCTTTTTGCCATCTTGTTCTTGTGCGAGCATTGCCCCTATGGAGGAATCTTCAACAGCCAAATACAAAATCAAAGGCTCTCCCGGAACTGGTGGGCTCAGAACTGGTGGATTTACCAGATAAGCCTTGATTTTCTCAAATGCCAACTGACATCTGTCATTCCATACAATAGGATGGTCCTTCTTTAACAGCTTGAAAATCGTCTCACAAGTGGAAGTCAACCATGCTATGAAGCAACTGACATACTGCAAGGAACCCAAGAATGAGCGGACTTCCTTTTCTGTTTTTGGGGGTAGCATATCTCGAATAGCCTTGATTTTATCTGGGCCCACTTCTATCCCTCTCTGACTGACTACATGACCCAACAGCTTCCCTGATGTGACTCCGAATATGCACTTCTTAGGGTTGAGTCGTAGATTATATTTTCCAATGCGTGTAAGAAATCTATCCAAGATGGCACGTTGCTTTTCCCAGGTCATTGATTTAACAAGCATATCATCAACATATACTGCGACTTCTTTGTGGATCATATCATGTAGCAAAGTTGTGACAGCTCTCTGGTAAGTGGCTCCGGCACTTTTCAACCCGAAGGGCATTACTCTGTAGTAGAAAGTGCCCCATTCTGTGATGAACGATGTCTTCACCTTATCGATCACATCCATCAGGATTTGGTTGTATCCTGAAAACCCATCCATGAAGGAATACATTGCTGCTTTATCTGCACTATCAACCAGGACATTGGATCCCTATTATCGACACACACTCTGACCCTCCCATCCTTTTTAGGTACAGGGACGATATTGGCTAGCCATTCTGTATACTCCACCACTTCAAGGAATTTAGCTTCTATCTGCTTGGCCACTTCCTCCTTCACCAATGTAGCCCATTCTGGCCTCAATCTTCTCAGTTTCTGTTTTATCGGCTTGAACTTAGGGTCCGTTGGGATCTTGTGAACTGCTATTTCTGTGTCTACACCTGGCATGTCCTCGTATGACCAAGCAAAAGCTTTAACATATTTTTGTAATATTTTTATCAATTCTCTCTCTTCCTCGGGTTTTAGCTTATGTGAAATGAATACCATTTTGGAATTTTCATCTATACTTATGTTGATTTCATGTAATGCAGTGTCATGAATGCTAAATATGCTCGATGGTGACTCAAATGTATGCACAGAGTTATCAGGGTAAATAACACACAAGTAAGCAAATTGAGATTTCATTGCATTAAACTTGTTATAGAGTACATCATTCACATTGAAAATGGAAGAAATAGATACAACAAAATCATTTTCATACTCCACAAGCAGAGGGCCTTGCACTTCTTCAGCTTTCACTTTCATCTCCAGGACATTATCAAGATCTGCAGCTACTTGGGCCTCATGTTCAGCATAAATAGTGGTCTCCTCGATTTCAGCTATCTGTGCCTTAGCATTCTTCATAATCTCAGCTATTTCGGCAACCACAGGATCCAAGTTCACCTTGGTCATCATCTCCTTCTCGGACCCTTCTTTAGATTTCCCAAACGCCTTGCTTAAGGTGGCAGCCAGGGCCCCTGAAATTGCTTTTACAGATCCCTCACAGATTTTCTCTTTAGCTTTCTGCTTGGGCACCTCCACTACTTTTGCTATTACTTCAGATGGCTTATTTTGCAGGACAGCAGGCTTAACAACTGCCTCTTCCACTACTACAGGTGCTACTGGTTCTTCCCAGCTCTTCTCAAAGTCTACAACATTAAAGAATATTTCAAAGCCTGGGTATTCGATGCTCCCAACTCTCACTGGCTCAGCTTGGCCATTATACAGCTCTTCTCCTACCTTAATGAATGGTTTCATCATAGGCTTGCCATTCTTCCCTCTTTTCAGACTTGTCTCCTCAGATATCCCTGCTGTGTAGCCTAAGTCGAACCGCCTCGACTTTCTAGAATCAATGTTAAACTCGGGCGCACCTTGTAAATTAGCTCCTAGTCCCATTCCCAGAATAAAATTCTGTTTGTGGAGGTACCTAGACAACCATTCAGGCATATAGTTCTCGTAGATGACCATCGGAGTCTCCGTGGTTTCCTCCCCACTAACCATAGCGACTTGGAATCCACCGAATGGAATGATTTCTTCATTAACTGTAGCAATCACGGATTGAGAGTCTGCCTCAACTGTCATGACTTCGTTACCTATCGAGAATTTTATTTTCTGGTGCACAGTTGAAGGGACACCTCCCAGTGGGTGAAACCATGGTCTCCCCAATAGCAAAGAGAAAGTAACCGGAAAGTCAATCACGGTAAAGGTGACCGCCGACATGACCGGTCCTACCTTTACCTCAGCTTCAAAGGTTCCCATCACGGTCCTTTTCGAATCATCATAAGCCCTAATCATAGTGGAGGACTTTTTCAAACTATCTTCACTCAGACCTAGGAATGGCAACATCTTCAAGGAACATATATTCAGGGCAGATCCATCATCTACTATCACACACGGCATAACCCTGTCCATGATGTTGACTTTAATATAAAGAGCTTTATTGTGAGCCCTTCCTCCATGTGGCAGATCTCTCTCAGAAATACAATGTCAAGGGTCCTTACATGAATCTTGTCCAGTAAGCAGCACATTGCCTCCGGAGAAGCAATTGGAGACACTTCAATTTCAGACAACTTTTTAACCAATGCAGCTTTGTGTTCCTTGGAGGTCAGCAGCAAGTGCCACAGGTTGGCCTGAGATGGAGTCTTTTTCAGCTATGAGATGACCAAATCTTCTTTTTCTACTTCCTTCAGTGCTGACATACTGCTTGATCCGATCACCGGGGTCTTCTCATTCTGCTGAACTACTGGCTGGTAGAACTTGCCACTTCTTGTTACATTCTAAACTTTGGAAACTTTTGGCTTTTCACAACCGATAGCTTAATTGTCTCATCACAGCCATATTCTTCATACTCATCCTCTGAATCCAGGTCATCCAAACTCACAGGCCTCACTTCCCTCTGCTATGTTGGCTTTCTGCACTCGGGCTTTGCCTCAGTATCATTGGCCACCATAGACTGTATGGTAGGGTTCGCTTGCAGGATTTGGGCAAAAATGAAGTTATCTGGTAGCCCCGACTGTACCATGCCAACCTGCCTTTCAAATGTTGGCAGCGGATTAGTCTTCGTACTGGGTTTGGCAGGCTCTTGTAACTTTCCTTCATCAATCAGCTTCTGGATGGCATTCTTCAGCCTATAGCAGTTGTTGGTTCTGTGTCCTACCATGACGTGGTAAGTACAGAAATTGTCCTTGTCCTCATCTGCCAGTTTCTCGAATGGCTTAAGAGAACTCAACAGGCCACCATTCCTACATTTCGCAAAAATTTTGGCCAATGAGAAGGTCCAAGGGAATATGCCGTGACCCTCAGGACCTCTGCTTTGGTTTCCTCGCTGCGGAGACACTGCAGCAACCCCAACTTGCTTAACCTCAGAAACTTGTCTTCCCTTACTTATTGAACTAGAGCCAGACCCACTGCTTGACCCAGCTGCAGTTGTCGACCAGTACCCCGGAGGTTTTGCTACCCCTGTGGCTCGCAGCCCTTTCCTCTTCATCTCTCTCAATTTTCATAGCCATACTATACCTCTCGTTGAGCTCACTGAAAGAGTGGAACTTCATATTGTTTTTGAAGATGTCCCTACTGCCGTCAATCAGCTTTTGAATCAACTCATCTTCATCAGGGCGGTTTTTCAGCAAAATCATCTTATTCATCCATCTCTAATAGTATTCATCAAAGGACTCGTTTGGCTTTTGTTTAATCCTCTCTAGATTATAGAACTTCACCTGGATCTTAGTATTGAAGCTGTAGTATTTGATAAAAGTTACAGACAAAGCTTTCTAGTCCGACTGTTCCTCCGCAGATAGAGAATTGTACCAGCTCAATGCTCCCCCCTTAAGTGTAGTCGGGAAGAATTTGATTAGTTGCTGCTTAGTGGCGCTTGTCGTCCGTATAACTTGAACATAGAGGTTCACATGAGCTTCTGGTGAACCCATCCCTTTATAGAAAGGAACTTTTAGCACTTAAAACCCAATAGGGAAGGTCTCAATGCCTTTACTGATCATCGCATCTACATTTACTCCTCTCTTGGAGTCTAGACTGATACTAGCCCCTTCTTCAGCTGGGCCACAACTTCATCCCATTCTGAATACTTTGCTTTCATTTTCTTCTCCATGGCTGCTTCAATCTCTTGCAGCCTTTCTACACTATCTGAGCATCAGCCCCATGCTGAGATGATTCACCTTCTTTCTCTTTCCCATTCCCGCTAGTGGCATTTTCACCGCCTTCTCTCACTACAGTCCTCATTTCTTCCTTCAGCACTTCACGGAAGTCCTGAGATTTTAGGAAGTCCCTCATAACATCAGCAATACTTGGCGTCTGGTTGGCCATCTCTACTTCTTCCCCTGATTCGGTTGTACTTCTCGACTCGACTGCGCTTTCTCTTTCACGCTCTCTCGCGATCTGAGACCTTGTTCTAGGTCACCACAGTTTAGTCTGTTTCAAATCACACGAGGAGCATTAGGGCTAATAAATGCATGGTTGGATGACATAGAGGATGATGCTTGAATGATGTTGCATACATGAGGATGACAATGAATGTGACTTCTTTTGTTTTCATTCTTTTTTCTCTACTTTGGATATCCCAAGTGTGCCCAATGACATGCAAAAGACGTAAAAGAGTCGCTTGTGAGCCGTCACATGAACAGAGGTTCGGTGCCTTCGGGGCACCTAATGAATTGTTGTGAAATGTGCATGCGTTTACCGACACACAGGTAGAGTTTTGATGCTTCGTAGGTCAATGAGATGGTATGAAATGGTCGTATGGGGACCGTCCCATGGACAAAGTCCTGATGCTTTTGAGGCATGTGATATGAGATGATATTATAGAAAAAGTCACATGTAACTCGGGACACGGACAGAGGTTCGGCGTTCGTGGAACACCTTGTATGATTTGATAATGTTATGAAATACCGCTATATGCATACTAATCCGGCACTCGGGGAGTACCTTAAATGATTTTACAATGTCATGAAATGATCCGATATGGACCATGATGTGCAAACCAGACTTCGGCGTCACGTGACACTTACGATGAATGAGTATGATGCCATGTGATGACATCGTGTGAACCACCACACGGAAATAGACCTAGGACCATTGTGGTCTTATATTGGATGGCATGGTGTAGTGAAATGGCCGGGTGCAATCCGATACAAAGGCAGAACACGGGTAGTTTTGGGGTTCCCGATATGTTATGAAATGAAATGACTGTGATGGGCACACTTGGAACATCCCTAATTAGGTACGATGAGATGAAATGAATGTCTATGTCACATAAAATGCAAGTGGCTGCACGAAAATGTGGTTAGGACTCATTACACACGGGATGATGTTGTGTATGCTTTATGAAAATATCACATACAAAATGCAAAATAGCATACAAATAAAATGTCATAGCTGCACGAAAATGTGGTTAGCACCACACATATGATAATGCTTTGAGAAATGGCTACAAAAGATGTGGTTAGAATTGGCACACAAACTGTCATGCATGTTTAATTCTTCATGAAAAAGTCAAATAAAAACACCACGGAACAAACGTTAGCACACGCAATAATATGCACTACCTTCCAACCTTATTTCTCCTTTCAATTGGTCTCGCATTCTCCCTAGGTGTTCATGTTTAATTCTTCATGAAAAAGTCAAATAAAAACACCACGGAACAAACGTTAGCACACGCAATAATATGCACTCCCTTCCAACCTTATTTCTCCTTTCAATTGGTCTCGCATTCTCCCTAGGTGTTGGGTCTCTTTGGCATCAGTGGGGGATACCAAAGGTGCACACTCAATGTCCAATTTTGGATTTATGTTTTGGTGGAAATTACTAAGCCATTACATGTGGGCCAAAGTCAAAACCAAGGGTCGTACAGGCTCCCATAGCGAATATACACTCCTCACTGTAGAACACGATGTAAGGTTATGTGGTGCTATGAGTGGTTTACCCCGTCGGGTGCCTCCGATCCTGACAGAAGAGGTAGGTCACCTTCTTAAGTAAACCGGGGCGGATCAGTGTATTGGAAGGATTGAGAAGAAGAAAATGTCATGATATGCAAGTGTGAATATATATGGTATTATGAACTGGTAAAGTGACTGCAAGCGAGGTTATATTTCAGTAGTAAACTAAGCTCCTTAAGTTATTGTGAAAACTTTTTAAGAAACTTGTTTCAATCCCCAGCAGAGTCATCACTATGAGCGGACGACCTAGAAGCGGAATGGAACGCAGCGAAGCGAACCGAGGAAAAGGAAATTTGGAAAATAACGTGTTGGGGTTTTTGGAAAATGGGATTTTGATTATCTTGTTTTAGAAAACCATTGATTTTATTTTGGAAATCTATTTTATAGAAAACCCTTTCCCATTTAGTTGACTTAAAGACCTCGAAACCTAAATTTCAAGATCAGTGACAGAGTCGCCACCCGGATTAGCTCATCTGGGAAATTCCGGTACAGCTCCCTACTGAGGGTAGACTACCGTACCTAATCCAGAGATTTAGGGTTCGGGCAACTTACCTATTCAACCTCTAGCTTGCATTCTACCATATTTTGTTCGCTTTATTATCTTTTCCTCTCCGATTTTGTTTTGTATTTACTTAACCCATGCTCATAAGAAAAAAAATGGAATAAATTGCAGAATAAATAAATTATACATCGAGACAGTTCAAAAGAATAAAAATAAAGGCCACTTATACAGCCAGATCGAATAAAAGAAAAAACTCTCGCCCTCACATTACAAGCGCCTAGAATACAGGATTATCTAGAAAATTACAATCGCCTAAAATACACGAATTGAACTATTAATTACAATAAAAATGAAAATAAAAAGAAACTAAAAGTTGCAAAATAGACGGTTAGCACAATTTATAACACACCGCAAATAAGACTCAAATTGGACAGAATTGGGATTTTTAGAAACGGAGGCAAGCATTTAGGGGGGTCGTCGGGTGAATTCGGCTAATTCGACTAGACCTGGAAAACGGTTTTGAAATGTCCTTGTATTTTTCTTTCATGAGAAAACACATTTCGAAAATATTTTCTTTTTCTGGTTTACTTGCATTTAGCATGTGAGGTGGGTTGGTTTTCTGGAGATTTGGGTCTCCGTCGTTGCATTGTTCTAAGTGCAATAACTTCAAAAATTAAATCTAAGGTCATGAATGCACATAAAAAAATTCATTTTTGATGATTTTCTTATTTTTCTGAATTTTTGTAATTTTTCTGATTTTTTATGGGTTTTTCTGGATTTTCTGCTCCTGGAAGAAAATTACAGTCGCCTAGCTGTGATTACAGCAGTAAGACTATAACCACAATCGCACGACTATAACTACATTCGTGTGACTGTAATTCGCCCTTTACAGAAAATCGCCAAAATTATTTAAATGAAAAGAGATAGCGGGGAAGTTTAAGAATAGTTGTATGACCATAGCTACGGTAGCATGACTGTAATTATAGTCGTACGACCATTCATTGCTACAAGAACATTCGTACGACTGTTCTTCCTACCTAGAAATAGCAGACCGAAAATATGAATTTTTATGCACGTAAATGAACCAAAACACCTAGAAAGAGCAACAAAACAAAGGTTTTAAGTGTAATTACCTTTGTAGCGTAAATCCAACGTCGATTTGCCCCTAGAAACGCCTTGGATTGGCTTCAAATTGTTTCTCCTCTTTTGTTGGTCAAGGCTCCAAAAAAAGTCCAAAAATCTCCAAAAAGTCTCGGATTTGAATGAGTTAAGGGTTTGGAATTTGGTGTGTCAAGTTTTAACCTATTGATTTCCAACCGGTTTTAATCTCCACAACACCAGAATCAAAAGAAAAAGAGAAGAAGAAGATAGTGCCTTTCTTTTGAGTTTTTCTTTTTCTCTCCTTTTTCTTTCTCTTCTTTTTTTCCCCAAAATCTGTCAAGAAGTTCCCCCCCTTTCTCTTTCTTTCTTCTCCCTTTTATATCTAATCCTCCTTTTCTTACTGGCTGAAAATGGGCATTAAATGCCCCTCAAATCACACCATTTTTTTTTCTCACGGTATGGGCTCCTGCTATCTGCTATGGACCTACAGTCGTACAACTGTAATTTTTTATTATAGTTGTACGACTGTCAATACAGTCGCACGACTGTAATTACAGTCGTGTAACACAAGTTCTTTTTTTTTCTTTTTTGACTGGAAAATTCCGGCACTTACAATATGTATATACTTTTTCCGACATATTTATTCACTAAGGTATAACTAATTATGCCTTTGTATCTTAAGGTACAACTAAGATATAACTAAAGTATAACTATGGTATAATCAATGTAATAGTGTATCTTAAGGTATAACTAAGGTATAAACACTGTAATAGTGTATCTTAAGGTATACCTAATGTATAATCAATGTAATAATGTATCTTAAGGTATAATTAATGTATAACTAAGGTATAATCAATGTAATAGTGTATCTTAAGGTATAATTAAGGTATACCAAAGGTATAATCACTGTAATAGTGTATCTTAAGGTATAATTAAGGTATAAGTAAGGTATAATCAATATAATAATATATCTTAGGGTATAAATAAGGAATAACTAAGATATAATCACTATAATAGTGTATCTTAAGGTATAATTAAGGTATAATCAATGTAATAGTGTATCTTAAGATATAAGAAGTGTATAAACAACAGTGTATAACACTGTATAACAATGTATAATTAATGTAATAGTGTATCTTAAGGTATAACTAATGTATAATTAAAGTATAACCAAGGTATAATCAATGTAATAGTGTATCTTAAGGTATAATTAAGGTATAACAAAGGTATAATCATTGTAATAATGTATCTTAAGGTATAATTAAGGTATAAGTAAGGTATAATCAATATAATAATGTATCTTAGGGCATAAATAAGGAATAACTAAAGTATAATCACCATAATAGTATATCTTAAGGTATAATCAATATAATAGTGTCTCTTAACGTATAATTATGGTGTAACTAAGGTATGATCACTATAATTATACATTAATTACATTAATTATACATTAATTATACATTGTGATACATTAATTATGCCTTATTTATACATTGTTTAAGCATTATAGTGTATAAACAGTGTATTTATAACTTTTATAAATATTATATGTTAGTTATACCTTGTGATACAATAATCATATTTTAGTTATACATTGTTTATACCTTTGTGAACCTCTTAGACCTTGTTTATATACTGTTTGTACCTTATTTTATACATTATTTAAGCATTATAGTTTATAACCAATGTATAACAGTGTATAACAATATATAAGAAATGTATAACAATGTATAATAAGTGTATAAATAGTGTATAACAATGTATAAGAAGTGTATAACAATGTATAAGAAGTGTATAACACTATATAAACAGTGTATAATAATGTATAAGCAGCATATAAACAGTGTATAACAATATATAACAGTGTATAAGAAGTGTATAAACAGTGTATAATAAGTGTATAAACAATGTATAACAATATACAAGAAATGTATAACAGCGTATAACAATGTATAAGAAGTGTATAAATAGTGTATAACAATGTATAATAAGTGTATAACAATGTATAAGAATTGAATAAATGGTGTACAAGCAATGTCTAAGAAGTGTATAACAATGTATAAGAAGTGTATAAATGGTGTATAACCAGTGTATAAATAGTGTATAATAATGTATAAGCAATGTATAACAATGTATAATAAGTGTATAGACATATAACATTGTATAAGAAGTGCATAACAATGTATAACAGTGTATAAGAAGTGTATAAATACATTAGGAACAAAAGGACCTAATCTAAATTATAAGATAATAATAATATGTCTTGCAGCAAAGGTGTTCGATACAGATATAAAAAGATGACAAACTCAAACTACTCAATGTTGAGATTCTATTCAGTTCCTTCAATTTTCTTCTTCAGTGAAAAGAAAAATTATTCTTGGTTTTCAATTACACCTCCAAAAATGAGATTCTATTCAGTTCCTGCAACAAAAAAATGCATATATAACAGCATATAAGAAGGTATTTTCACATTTCAAAGGTGGATTCAACTTTCTCTGTAACAAATCTTCAAATCTATAAACATGGAAATCTCCTTTTAAAATTAACATTAGCAATTTGATAACAAATATTAATTAAGATTTGAAGATTGTATAACAATGTATAAGAAGTGTATAAACATATAACATTGTATAAGAAGTGTATAACAATGTATAACAGTGTATAAGTAGTGTATAAACAATGTATAACGGTGTATAAGAAGTGTATAAACAATGTATAACAATATATAAGAAGTGTATGACAATGTATAACAATGTATAAGAAGTGTATAAACAATGTATTAACAGTGTATAAGAAGTGTATAAACAGTATATAAACAATGTATAATAATATATAAGAAGTGTATACCAATGTGTAACAATGTATAAGAAGTGTATAAACAGTGTACAACAATGTATAACAGTGTATAAGAAGTGTATAAACAGTGTAACAATATATAAGAAGTGTAGAATAATGTATAACAGTGTATAAGAAGTATATAAACAATGTATAAATAGTGCAGTCATAAAATGCACTCCTAAAGTGCAAATACAGTCCCAAAATTGCAGTCCTAAAGTGCAAATGCAGTACCAAAATTGCAGTCCTAAAATGCAGTCATAAAGTGCAAATGCAGTCCCAAAATTGCAATCCTAAAGTGCAGTCATAAAGTGCAAATGTAGTCCCAAAATTGCAGTCCTAAAGTGCAGATGCAGTCCCAAAATTGCAGTCCTAAAGTGCATATGCAGTCCCAAAATTGCAGTCCTAAAATGCAGTCATAAAGTGCAAATGCAGTCCCAAAATTGTAGTCCTAAAATGTAGATGCAGCCCTAAAATTGCAGTCCCAAAATTACAGTCCTAAAACGCAGTCCTAAAGTGCATATGCAGTCCCAAAATTGAAATTCAGTCCTAAAGTGTAGATGCAGTCCCAAAATTACAGTCCTAAAATGCAGTCTTAAAGTGCAGATGCAGTCCCAAAATTGAAATGCAGTCATAAAGTGCAAATATAGTCCCAAAATTGAAATGCAGTCCTAAAGTGCAGATGGAGTCCCAAAATTGCAGTCATAAAATGCAATCTTAAAGTGCAAATGCAATCTTAAAGTGCAAATGCAATCCCAAAATTGAAATGCGGTCATGAAGTGCAAATGTAGTCCCAAAATTGCAGTCCTAAAGTGCAGATGCAGCCCTAAAATTGAAATGCAGTCCTAATTAAGGTATATTCAATGTAATAGTGTATCTTAAGATATAAATAAGGTATAATTAAGGTATATCTAAGGTATAATCAATGTAATACTATATCTTCATGTATAAGTAAGGTATAGTTAAGGTACAATCAATGTAATAGTGTATCTTAAGATATAACTATGATATAATTAAGGTATAACTAAGGTATAATCATTGTAATAGTGTATCTTAAGGTAGAACTAAGGTATAATTAAGGTATAACTAAGGTATAATCACTGTAATAGTGTATCTTAAGGTATAACTAAGGTATAATCATTGTAATAGTATATCTTAAGGTATAACTAAGGTATAATCAATGTAATAGTGTATCTTAAGGTATAATCACTGTAATTGTGTATCTTAAGGTATAATTAAAGTATAATTAAGGTATAACTAAGGTATAATCAATGCAATAGTGTATCTTAAGGTATAACTAAGGTATAATCAATATAATATTATATCTTAAGGTATAACTAAGGTATAATCAATGTAATAGTGTATCTTAAGGTATAATTAAGGTATAACTAAGGTATAATTAAGGTATAACTAAATTATGATCACTGTAATAGTGTATCTTAAGGTATAATTTTGAACACTTAATGGATAAATTTAAGCACACATATACACTTTCTCTTTTAATAATAAATCCATGAAAGTCCAGAAAGAAAATGTTTCTATCCTTACAAATCACATACTTTCAATTTCAGAAAGAAAGCGAAAGAAACCATAATTTAAAATGAAAAAACACTAAAAATAGGTCATCTTGGAATGATAAATTTTTCTTGGACTTAAACATTCACTTATACAGCACAAAACATCAAATTATTCATTTTTTAAACTTTATTTCAAATTTCAAAGGTGGATTTCAACTTTCTTAGTAACAAATCTTCAAATATATAAACATGGAAATCTCCTTTTAAAAACAAATATTAATTAAGATTTGAAGATTGTATAACAATGTATAATAATTGTATAAACATATAACATTGTATGAGAAATGTATAACAATGTATAACAGTGTATAAGTAGTGTATAAACAATATATAACAGTTTATAAGAAGTGTATAAACAATGTATAACAATATTTAAGAAGTGTATAACAATGTATAATAGTGTATAGGTAGTGTATAAATAATGTATAAGAAGTGTATAAACAGTGTATAACAGTGCATAAGAAGTGTATAAACAATGTATAAAAATATATAAGAAGTGTATAACAGTTTATAACAATGTATAAGAAGTGTATAAACATTGTATAACAATATATAAGCAGTGTATAAGAAGTGTATAACAGTATATAAATAAGTGTTGTAATTAAGGTGCAAAACCTACTATATAAAAAATATTAGTCTACATGGAAATATAATAACCAACAAATTTCCATATATAACTAATATTGACTAACAAATAGAATGTCCAAAAAACTTCCTTTAGATATTTATCAAGTAATTTTACTTTTTCAAAAATTACAACATGTCAGTGTTTCAAATGTACAAATAATCAAATTAATTCACTTCAGTAGTTAGCATGTCATTGGCATTATCATATAAAAATAATTGGTAACTGACAATACAAAAAAAAAATTCTATAATATATATATATATATATAATAGCAATCTTAAGAGATAGTATATTTGTTGTTCTAAGAGGACATCTCATAAGTACAGTCATCTAATATGCACAGAGGATCCACAAAATTTGGCAATCTTGAGATATGCATAGCTAAACTGAAGATGCTTCCATAGAATGGTTCAAAGAGTGATATATTCTGTTACCATAGGCCTCCAAAACAAGACTTTTCACTTCAAAGTCTAAAATACATCTAGGTAGTGAAAACTTTATATAAGGAAGCTCTCTTGTTTATGTTGGAAGTAAATCACAATATTAACAATAGAATGAACCATATTTTCCAAGACATTGAGCTTGAGATATAATAACATTCAAGGAGCTTACTGCCAGGAAGCAAATCAAATAATTTTCAATACCAACATGTGCTTCAAGTTATTTAGGCAGCAAGTACAGCAGTTTTAAGATTTAGAAGGTGCAACAAATAAACTAGTATTTCTATATGTTTGGGAAAGCAAATGCAAATCACTGAATTGTTTTTGACAATTCGCTGCCCATCTCCATGGTGCGCAGACACAATGGAATAATTTCAGTAGAGAGAAGGAAACTAATTACTTTAGTGTCATTAACCTGTTAAGAAAAACAAGATTAAAATATTGAAAATAACCAAGAGTAAACAATTATAGGATAAGAATCATCAACAGCAGCAGAGCTTAATGAACCATGTAACTTTAAATATAACATTTTTTTTCTTATATGTCTTATGTTTGTGGATAAGGACCTAAATTTTTCCAGTTTGCGGTAGTCAGTGTTAAGATATTATATACAGAACTGAAAACTTAAGGTCCTCGAAGCTGTGCTGTCTGATTAAATGAACAAACAGACTGATTTGAGCAATTCACCCATGAACCTTCACCAGGGAACCGATGACACCTAACATTTGCAAGCTCAAGTTTCAATTTCTAAGCAGAAGACATATTGTCTGGATGGAAATGCTGAAAAAAATGTGTCAAAACAAGAACTCAAAGAAAGGAAGAAACATACTAATTTCAAGTGTTACAATACTTCTTAGCAAAGTCTCCCCAATTCTTCATGTGAGGAATCACACATTAACAAGAATAAAAAAAATCACAGTAGACTTTACCGGTCCACTCGTATCCTTTGGTTTCAAATTGAAGCTGCCTCGCGAACCAGGAAACGAGAATGGATCTCCACTTCTACCACCTGTGTTCTGGGGTGCATTATACTTCACATTACGCAAAGAGTCTTGAATAGCTGCAAAAAAGGAAGCGGGACTGCTTGTTTTATTAAGGCTAGATTGAGTGGTAACCGTACCCTCTGATTTTCCATTCATGTGTTGTTTATACAAATCTTGGAACGAAGGCTGCTTTTGCTAGTGGAAGTTGGGCGGTCCAGCAGCATTCAATTCGACGGGAGATGGAACAAAGGATCTGCGACGAAACTCTGTAAGATTCTTTTTAATTTCATCCAAAGAAGCCGTACCGCCCGAGGGTTTTGAGATAGAAGGATTAGCATTCTCAAGTGCTCTCAAATGAGGGAAATCAGGATTGTTTGATTGTGGATTCTGTTCGATTCCCCAAAATATCATCCACAACTTGAAACAATAACCTAATTCCCCTTGCATATTTCCTCAATTTATGCACTCGTTCATCTGTTCCTCCCCTAAAATTGCCCCTAAAACCACTGACCCTTCAAGCAGTAGACATCGCCATTAAATTATTCCGGCTGACGAGTTCACACACGGCAAGAAAAGGTAGATGGGTAAAGGGAGGTAGGAGAGAAGAAAAAAAAATAGAAAACAACTTCGAAACATATTTAATAAAAAGATTTTCAAAAATCACGTATTTATGTAAATAGACTATTTTAAGGTATAAAACAAAAACTTTTTTCCACGTAAATATGACAATTTCCCTTAATTTTATGTAGGCTTTCTCTCCTTTAAGCCCAAGTCTGATTTAATTCTTTTGGTCCAATTTAATTGTAAATGTAATTTTAATTCAACAGGTATGTTTATATATTATACCACATAATATATTACATACATTTAAATTAAAATTAATTTGACCAATTAATTTAATCGAGAAATTAAATTAGACATTCATAAAACTAAACACATGTAAACCTATACATGTAAAATATTAATGTAATTTCGTTGAATTGATTATAAGAAGGCCATTGTAAATATTAATTATATTATTTTAATCAATCCAATTGATGTATATAATATAATTAACGGAATTCTCTCTCTCCAACGTGTATACTCCAAGTATACTATTGATCCTTTTAGTTTAAGCTTAGATATTCAATATGTACGATCTTGTGGACCCGTATTTATTAGGGTTGTCAAACGGGTAACGAGGGCCCGTCCCCGTTGGGGGCCCGCCCGGATGGGGACGGGGAATCCCCGATTAAAATCCCCGCGGGGCGGGGACGGGGACGAATTTGTCCCCGTTTATTAATCGGGGACGGGGATGGTATTACCCCTACCTGCCCCGCGGGCCCCCGTCCCCATCCCCGTTTAAAGCCCGCGGGGATCCCCGATAAAATACCCGAATCCCCGTGTTAATTTATTTAATTAATATTAGATTATATATTATAAAGTAATTAATAAAATATTGAATTGCTAATCTAGATAGGAAACAGAACAGCCCACCTAGTAACAATCCGGCCCAACCAATTGATAAATTAAAAAATGTTATTTGCCCAAACCCACTTCTTTCTTCCCCTGCTTCTCTCATTTTCTTGTCTCTCTCTGCTAAAGAAAATTAGAAACCCTAATAGCTCCTCTCTCTCTCGCTCTCTCTCGTCTGCGTCTCCATCCCGTCGTCCTGGCTTTCTCTTCTCTTTTCTCTTTTCTTGCTGTTCCTTCTACTAGTAAGTCCTCCCTCTTCTCTATATTTCTTATTCACATAATTAATAATATATTTCTGAAATTATATATTGAATTTTTTAAATTAATTTTGAACTTGATTCTGAAAGAAAGAAACAGCTATAAAGTTAGTTGATTTGAATGGATGATAGAAAGTAATTCATGAAGTTGTTGAGGGTTGACAATCCTTTTTGTGCTTTCTCATTACGACGCTCTCTTCCTTCGCTGCAAATTCACAGGCTACATTAGAGGAAACAATCAATCAATTAAGACATCCAACTAATGAAACATGAAAATGATATACACATACATAAATTCTTAATTGTTCGAATGAAAATCAACTTTTTGGTGAACTTGATGAGCTACATTGTTTTTGTGTTTTTCATCCTTTGCCTTCTTGAAATAAATTTCAAGTGATAAGAAACAAATTTAAAAAAATTTAAATTGAAAATATTGGCAGAATGTTGATGTTCAAAATCACATGGCGCCTAAAATCAAAAATTCAAAGAGCTCTAATAGGAATACGTGATAATAGAGTCTCTGCGTTAGGAAGAGTATTTATGAAGAAATAGAATATATAAATGGTCCCTTCATTATGAATTTTTTAAGTTGTTTACGTTGCTTGTTTGCTTATTGTTTGTTTTGTGTAGGTGAAAAATGAATTCAGTAGTAGATGAAGAATCTCAGCAATTAATTGATAGGCTTGCACATAAGGAAGAGACTAATAAACTTATAGAAGAACAAAATCCATCTTCAGCAACCATCTGAAACCAATCCACAAGGTAGCAACACTAAGGAAACAAATGATGATGACACGGCTGAATCACATGCACGTAAAAGGAGGAAAACCTCAATTGTTTGGCAGCATTTCGACCAAGTATTGATTGATGGTAAATGGAAAGCAATATGTAATGCTTGTAAGAAAAAGCTAGCTGGGGATTCAAACGCAGGGACTAGACATTTACATGATCATATAAAATCATATCCGCGAAAGAAGGCTAATGATATTCGGCAAGCAATCCTAACAGGTGGTAGGGGAAGTGATGGAACATCAGTACTTACGAGTGGTCCCACTTTCGATCAAGTTGATGCAAGATACAAGTTGGTTAGAATGATATCAATGCACGAATTCCCATTTAGAGTTACTGAACTTGAGGGGTTTAGGGATTTTGTTTTGTCCCTTCAGCCAGATTTCAAGATTCCATCTCAGAATACAATAAGATCTGACATCATGAAGATGTATGAGCAAGAGAAGAAAAACATGATTGAGATGTTTGAACAAAATCAAACAAGAGTCGCCATTACAACAGATATATGGACGAGCAACCAAAATAAAGGCTTCATGGCGATCACATCACATTATATTGATGAGGAGTGGAAATTAGAAAGTCGAATTATAAGGTAAAATTTTAATAATTACTTTCTACAATTATTATTTGTGTTGCCTTAAACTCAATTATGCCTTCAATAGTTAATTAAAATAAGTTAACATTTATTTCTTAGGTTTGTTTATGTAATGACTCCTCGTACTGCTGAAGCATTACGTGATATGCTTATAGAGACTTTAATGGATTGGAATCTTGATTGTAAGTTATCTACATTGACTATCGATAACTGTTCTACTAATGATGCATTGATTCCTTTGCTGTTGGGTAGATTGTCAAGGAAAAAGTTGTTGTTGGATGGGTCTTTGTTACATATGAGGTGGTGTACCCATATATTAAATTTGGTTGTTAAGGAAGGGTTAAAGTTTGCTGGCAATTGCATCCAAAAAATTCGTGATAGCGTAATTTTTTGGACTGCTGGACCCAAAAGAGTTGAAAAATTTGAAGAGGTTTTGAATCAATTGAAAATTCCTTATACTAGAAAGCTAGCCTTAGATGTTAGTACTAGGTGGAATTCGACTTTCTTGATGCTTGAGTCCGTTTTGCCTTATAAAGATGCTTTTGATAGGTTACAACAACGAGATCCTCAGTATAAGTCTCTTCCATCTGAGGAAGAGTGGAAACTTGCTGAAGAAATGCATGATAAGTTGGAAATATTTTATAGTGTCACTCAAATCTTTTCTGGGACAAAGTATCCTACTAGTAATTTATTCTTTCCAAGTATATGTGACATTAAAATGTCTTTGAATGCATGGAAAACTTGTGGGTCAATTGAATTTGAAACTATGGCAATAAAAATGAGTGCAAAATTTGACAAGTATTGGGATGAAATACATGGAATTTTGGGGATTGCAATTATTTTGGATCCTAGGTTTAAGATAGGTTTGTTGGAGTATTATTTTCCTCTTATGTACTCTGAAGAAGTTGCAACTGAAAAAATTAAGAGGATTAAAAGTATTTGTTATGATTTAGTTGTTGAATATGCAAGTAGAGCACAAGAGGCTAAATCCAATAAATCTACCTTGTCATCCACTTCTAGCTCCCAATCTTCTCAATCCCAATCTCAAATATCATTAGCACATAATAAGTGGAGCCCAATGAATAACTTTGTTAGGTCACAAAAGGAAAAAACTGCCGTGACAGAATTGGATTATTACTTGGAAGAAGAATTGACACCTTTAACTGATGATTTCGATATACTCACTTGGTGGAGTGAAGCTCATAAGTATCCTACTTTGAAATTAATTGCAAAAGACATATTGGCGGTTCCTATTTCCACTGTGGCTTCAGAGTCTGCTTTTAGTACTAGCGAGAGGGTGATAAGTGAACATCGTAGTAGACTTTGCCCGGATACAATTGAAGCACTGATGTGTACTCAAAATTGGATATGGGGTCAAAAGAAAGGTATTAAAAAATAATCATCTAATTTCTTTTATTTTGTTATCATTTGCATTTTAAGAACTTTAAATATATGGTATACTAATTATTAATTTTTTTTTTAGATTCTCGAATGTGTGAAAAAATTCTTGCTCAATATTGTGATCTTCTCGATGATGAAGATGGAGATGACGCGGTAATGTTTCATTTTCATTGGTTACTTGTTCCCATTTAATTTTTTACAAAATTTGAAACTTATGAATTTTATATTGCTAATTTGCTAGGTTTCAATTGGAAATTTGGCATGAAAACGAAGATTGGAATTGGAGAAAGGGTCGAAGTTGATGATGTTATTTTATGTTTAATTATTAATTATATATTAATGTATTTGATAATTGAGTTTTAAGAATTTTATGTTTGTATTTTAATGCATATTTGGATAAATTTGTGGGTAAAAATTGAAATTTTACAGGATTTTTTTTATAAAATATTAAATTAGCTAAACGGGGACGGGGATCCCCGCGGGGACCCGATTCCCCGCTGGGGACGGGGATGGGATAGGTTTTTATTCCCGATTAATAAACGGGGCGGGGATGGGGATCCCCGATTAATTTGGGGACGGGGATGGGGAATGCAATCCCCGCCCCGCCCCGCCCCATTTACAACCCTAGTATTTATGTTGGCAATGGGCCTATGGACCACATATTGCAGGCGGGCTCTAGCGAGCCACTGCAGCCCCCAATTAAGACGGAGATAGCAATCCAACTGTAATCGTAACCCTGTAGTTTAAACTTGTATATCCTATGTCATTGATATCAGTGTCCAACACAAAGGCATGGATTGATCACCCTCTTTTGTGTCTGGACATTAACTTGATCCCGAATGAACTGATACTCACAAACAAGTTCCAACTCGTTTGGGTGTGGCCACACTCTTATCAGTTGCATCCATCAAGTGGCCGATGATATCTTCTTAGTGGACTACTGAGTGACATTCCCTTCTGCATATCCATAGCATTGCCATGTTCACTGACATACCCCGAACATACCCATACTTGGCACCCCGTTACAGGCCCTTTAGGCTTACACCAAAGTATGCCACTTCACATGCAACACCATCAAATGGTCAGGTCAAAGGATCCATACAAGCACTACATGAGAATCACTTACGATACTATACCATGTGGATATCTCGTTTAGTGGATCTATCCAGTACCATGCCCCTTTTGCATGTATCCATTAAGTTGGTTGACATCCCATTTCCAATGGCCGGTAAGACACTGCATCCAACCAAGCTAATGATAATCTTTAGTTCCATTCATTCCCATGACTGGAACAGACTATGGTGACTTTATGGTCATATCGTTTTCTCTATCTATGGTCTTACTGCCAAGTGCATGACACTTGTCAACATGGATATGGATATAACCATTGAATATTCTATTTAAAACATAGCATAAGATATAAAATAAATAGATTAATGCCTTTATTTAATGACACAATTGTATGATACATTAAAACCAATAACATTGTACAAATGTATGATACAAATACAATGACCAATGCCCCAGGACGAGGGCATATCCACGCAACAAATGAGTCACATGAGCACCCTATGACCAAGTTGGGATACGTGTCATGGAAAGACAGAAGCTCATCCCAAGCTTCTGTCTTTCCATGACACGTATCCCAACTTGGTCATAGGGTGCTCATGTGACTCATTTGTTGCGTCCACTAGGTCTATTTCTTGGGCACCTACTGAATAGTATTTTCTATGGACTGGACGGATATTGGAAGTGGCCGAGTGAGGCATCAGGCTACTTTTGTAGATTAGTTTTACAAGGTCATGATAAATGACCGTGTAATTCACGCGGTCATTTTAGGACGTGATGCTATCAATTGGTTGTCTCAGATTTGACTTTTCAAAGCAAACTCTGGTTTTTATGGGACTTAAGGGACAAACTGGGCCAATTTTAAGAAATTCAGTGAGGGATTAGAACACTTTTAAGAAGTTCAATGGGGGAATTAGTATATTTTTAAAGTTCATGAGGGCAATAAGCGTTTTTAGCCAAGTTTAGGTTATCTATGTATTCATACTTTAGATTATAAACAAATTTATCTCCTTAATGGCCCAATGATATAACTACCACAGCTTTAACAATTTATTTCATTACTTTTAGATTTTATTTAAATATTATTGATCTAACCTTTATGCTTTTCATTATTATCTCATTCCCGTTTTTCTTTTCTTTGTTGAAATTATTTTTTTAATTCATTTTCCACTTCAAATCGTGGAATAGAGCTCAACTTTTATTTATTTATTTATTTATTTTTTAATTCTTGTTTCCTTCACTTCGTTCGTCCATTTCATAAACACCTATTTTGTGTCCCCTGTATTCTATGACACTAACTTTCTACTTCATCATTCAATATCAAAAGCAATATTTTATCTATGTTATAAGTTATAATTGATAGCCAAATTAAACTTATAAATTGGATGTAGTTTTATACTCAAATATGTTATGGTATTTATTTGAATCTCATTAATTAATTACATTTCTAAATATGAATATTTAAATTGAATACTATCTTTCTTCCTATTTTATCCATGGATATGTAAGGTATAGTATTAATATTTTTAGGTAAATCACGTTCTAAGGCCTCTAAAATTTTATGGAATTTGTAATTAGCTTTCTGATCAATTTTTTAATACATTGACTGAGTATATGATCTTTTTATTATAATAGTATTATCCCCAAACTCGATATTTTTTTTCCTGTGGGCTACAATATCCGTTCACAAACACGTGACATAATTTTTTAGAAGAATAGAAGACTTTAGAGTTGATTGAAATGATCAAAATTATACTTCCTATACAGTTCTATGATAGCTATAAATATAAACCATACATCCAATTTAATCTCATATGTTAGTGAAAATTGTATTACGTGTCAGTGAATGGATACTGTAGCCCACGAGAGAAAAAAGTGTCGAGTTTGGGACTAATACTATCAAAACAGAAAGATCATATACTCAATGTATTGAAAAAATTGATTAGAGGGCCAATTACAACCCTGGACCTGAATGTATATCATTGATATTTCTTATGTGAATTTGGTATATTTGATAAATATTGAATGTAATATCATTAATATTTTTTTTGGGGAGTTTGGTATATTATATTAACATTAAAGATATATTTTTACTTTTACCTTTATTAAATATATCCTTAATATTTTGATAGTGGGTCATTAAAAATATAATAAATTTATATATTGATTTGGATATATTAAATAAATATATTTAAGGTATGTACATCATTGGTGTGTTGTGATATTGAAAGACTGATTTGACATTTATGCATTTATATTAAATAAATATTAATAGTTATATACAAAGTGGTCATATATGTAAATACAAATTAAAAATATATTTCATATTATACGAATTGGTTTTTGTATTTTTATTGTTGTAGTTGAGTAATTATATTTTTTAAATAATTTATCTGTCAATTTATTTGTTGAAATTTTCAAATCTTAATTCATTAATTCTGAGTTTATATATTTAAAAAATAAAATTCTACATTCCGTTGCAATAATAATCTAGTTACCCTTATAGCAATTGATTAGTTCAAATAATATCGTTATCTTTACTTTTTAATATTAAAACTCCTAATATTTTGGTTAAAAACGTGGATAAGAGTTTTGGATTATAATCCATGCTAATTAGGATATTTTTATGGAAATAGTCAAATTTTAGGTTTAATTTTTTGAATTCTATCTTTTCAAATTACTATACTACCTTTTTTTCTTTCATAATTATCGAATTGCCTTTTTTTATTAATTTATATCTTTTATATATTTTTTTTTTTGTAAAAATCTCTTTCAAACTTTTTAAACTTATCCAAATACGTGATTCTACTTTATCCATATTTTTTTTATCTTCTCATAATTTTAATCTAATTTTGCATTTATCTCTTAAATCATTCATTTTTTGGTCATGCAACTTTGAAATTTTTTTTTCTTTTCGAAACAAGATCCATATGTATATATTTTTTCGGACATTTTTTTTACCAAGGTGTAACTCATTATACCTTTGTATCTTAAAATATAATTAAGGTATAACTAAGGTATGATCACTGTAATAGTGTATAACTAAGGTATAATCACTATAATAGTATATTTTAAGATATAATCACTGTAATAGTATATAACTAAAGTATAATCAATGTAATAGTATATCTTAATTTATAACTAAGGTATAATCACTGTAATAGTGTATCTTAAGGTATAACTAAAGTATAATCATTATAATAGTGTATCTTAAGATATAACTAAGATATAATAAAATAAAAGTATAATAACTGTAATAGTGTATCTTAAGGTATAACTAAGGTATAATCATTGTAATAGTATTATTATACCTTAGTTATACCTTTGATATTCTTATTATACCTTACTTATACTTTGATTCTCTTATTATACCTTGCTTATATTTTTGTACAACTATTATATCTTAGTTATACTTTAGTTAGACCTTTAATACTCTTATTATACCTTAGTTATACTTTACCTTAGTCATACCTTCTAATACACTAATTATACATTATGGCACACTGATTATACCTTATTTATACATTGTTTATATCTTATTTATTCATTATTTTAAGCATTGTGGTGTATAAACAGTGTATAAGCAGTATACAACTGATAAGAGAAAATACACCAGCATTTTACCTAGTGACTTGTGCTTAAAAGGATTAATTTTATGCTTAAAACTGCTTATTATGGTAATAATTATAGCTAAATTTTTTGTTTGACTTGCCTTTTTGCAGTATTTAGAAGTTTATGGGTAAAATCCCTGATTTGTTACTGAAAAAATTGCCTGTCGCTGACGTTGTAGCAGAATTTAGTTGAAAATGGCAAAAACAGGCAAGCTGAAAGACAGCTTTTACCAAAAATGGAAATACTTCATAAGAACGTTTTGCTAATTGCTTTCTCATTGGCTGAAGCTGGGAGATAAAATTAGAGTACCTTTTGAATATTTCTTTAGTTTATAGTGGTTAAATGTAGGCCACGTCTCATTTTGTGGTGTTTTGAGAGCATGTTGGCCTAGTTTTCTTGGAGTTCCTATATAAACTCTCTCTAAACTATAGTAATGGCATACTACCAACCTCCTCTCTTATTTTCTCTACCTCCTTCTTAGTTTTATGGTAGTTTTTGTTAATTTCTCTTCAAGGCCTTCCATGGTAGAACTTGTTCTGGTTATGGAGGAGTAGTTGCCTAGGTGTAAGCCAGCAGTGGCTGGGAGTATGTAAGTACTTTCTTTATGTTAATCTAAGTTACATTTCAGTATGTGCATGTATGTTTACCTTATGGTTTTTTATTGTTAAATGAGTTTGATCACCTCATGCATAACATGTTTAATGAAATGTTTATTAGCTTTACATGTGGACAATATAAGATTAGCTAGATATGTTGACCTAGCAATGGCTTTGCTTCATATGATTGAGGTTCATGTTGGGAATGCCCACGTTGATGCTTCCTTTTCTTAATGCATGTTTTTGAATATTAATTGCAGAGAATGCTCCTGTTAATTATTTGAAAGCATAGGGTTTATAAGAATTAATTGCAGAGAATGCTCTAGTTAAACTGATTATAACACTTATAGAGGGAGATACTCTTTTACATTCTAGACTAAAATTACTTAGGTTACATAAGAGGTACAAGTTCTTTCCATGCCCTGTTGTTGCTTACTCCACCTATTATCATTGTTGTTCCAAATATGTTTTCAAGTTGATTTATTTTCATGATATTTGTTAGATCTAGTTAATTTTAGTAGATTTTAGACTTAAAACTTAAACTTGACAAATTGACCATATTTCTACCACAAGCTGTTTCAATTTAAGAACCATTCTTGTTTGCTTGTACTAAAACCTAGATCCCTGTGGGAATGAAATTCGGACTTAGATACACTTTATTACTTGTTAACCCTAGTATACTTGCTAGGATATTTTACATGTTAGCCTAACCATCAACAATAACAGTGTATCAAAAGGTATAACTAAAGTATAATCAATGTATCAGTGTATTAGTAAGTATAACTAAGGTATAATCAGTGTATCAAAAGGTATAATCAAAGTATCAGATGGTATAATCAATGTATAAACAAGGCTAACAATTTTACAAAGATATAAACAATGTATAACTAAGGTATAATCAGTATATCACAAGGTATAACTAAGGTATAATATTTATAAAAGTTATAAATACATTGTTATACACTGCTTATACACTATTATACACTGCATATACACTGTTATATGTTGCTTATACACTACTTATATATTGTTTATATATTATAATGCTAAACAATGTATAAATAAGGTATAACAGTTGTATGAAGGTACAACTAAAGTATAATAAGAGTATCAAAGGTATAACAAAGGTATAATTAAGGTATAGCTAATGTATAAATAAGGTATAACAGTTGAACAAATGTATAACTAAGGTATAATAAGAATGTTAAAGGTAAACTAATGTATACCTAAGATATAACAATGATTATACCTTAAGATACACTATTACAATGAGTGTACCTTAGTTACATCTAAGATACATTATTACAGTGATTAAATCTTAGTTATACTTTAATTATACCTTAAGATACACTATTACAATGATTAGACCTTAGTTATACCTTAAAATACAAAGGTATAATTAGTTATGTCTTAATGAAAAAAAAATGTTAGAAAAAATATATGCATATGCATATTGTTTCGAAGAGAAAAAAAAACAAAAAAAAAATTCTAAAGTCGCATAACAAAAAAATAAACGGATTGATAGATAAATACGAAATTAGATTAAACTTATGAAAAGAGGAGAGAGAAATATAGATACAATAGAATAAGATATTTAAGTAATTTTGAAAGGTTTAAAAGGAGTTTTGGCAAAACTTTCCAGTTCACGTATAAAAGAAACTAGGTGCCAAAATGTAAGTATTTTTGTAAAATCCCTATATTTTTATTATAGGTTAGTTATGTAGGGTCAGTTTGGAATTACTGTCAAAGCTAGGTTTCATTGCTTTCTTTAAAAGTAGTTTTAAGTGTTTTTCCAATGCTTTTCTGAATACAATCTGACTTTTACTAATTGTGCATTTGAGGCTGCGCAAAAGCAGCTTTCAGCCAAAGTAAGATTCCCCTTGCTTTGACTGAAAGTTGATTTTGAAGCTGAGAAAAGCAGCTCCAAACTGGCCTATAGAGTTTTATAATTGAGCCCGGGTCATTTGAAACAATGATTTTCCTAAACATGTTAATATGCTAATGATCCCTTTTTGATAATCTCATTCAGCCCATATGTAATTGGGTTTCTTTTCATCAATTTCCACACGTGTTCCTTCATTTATATAAAATTAAATTAAGGAACTCAAAAAACACAGCAATTCAGTATTCCCAAGGCAGTCATTGTTCTAATCTGTCAACTAAACCCTAACGGGACGTTTGGCATTTGATGGGGATAGGGATAGGAATAAGGATAGGGATAAAAGATTGGGATAAGAATAGGGATAAAAGTTAAAAGTGGAATAGGGATAATATAAGATATGTTTGGTATGTTGGATAGGGATAAGGATAAATCAATATAATTGATGATATTACCCCTAAACATGTTAAAAATAATAAAATATATATTACTTGTGTCAAAAATAATAAAAATTGGTCTATTAAGAAAATCTTGGCACAACAAATTTTGTTAAAATAAGTTAGCATAGAAACAATTAATCACTCTTCACAAAACGAAGTTGTATACATAAAAGAGTACAAGAAAGATAAAAACAGTAGAACAAGAAGAAAAGGAGGGACAAATGGAGAAAAGATAAAAAAAGGAGGGACAAATGGGTCATAAGAGCAAAAATTTTTATCCCACATAAGTAATACATGTGGAGGGGGGGAGGGGGCTGAGATTGGTATTTGGGATAAGAAAGGGATAAATTCCCTTATCCCTATCCCAGCTAAAAGAAAACAAATGGTGGATAAGCAAACATCTTCTAAATGTTGTCGGAATGAGGGAACAATTACTATTGAATCTCGATTTTGTAAGGTTATTTTGGTAGCAAGTGTACTTCCCCAAATGAGAGATTAATTTAGAATTGAAAAGAGCAAATACTATTACACACTTAAAAGAACAAAAAATGTCAAAAAAAAAAAAATATATATATATATATATATATATTTAAAGTACATCTGATTATTCAGTTTGAGGTTAATCATACACTTTATAAATGGCACTCTTGGATAAAATTCAATTACATATAATAGGACTTAAAATATATTTTATTTCCATATGATCCGCAAGATAAGGTTAAAAAAATGATAATTGTAGAGGAGTGATTATAATGTTGAAGAAACCATATGAATATGATATCTATGAAGGATCTAGAAAATGATATTATTTAGGGAGTACTGAGTAAGAATCAACAATCATGTTTCATCCAAAATATTCAACAATAAGCTATCATCCAAATTATACTATTTTTTCTTTCTATCACCAATATATGCATACAAAATATACAATCATTGAAAGGTAAGATATATTTATGTTATTCTAACATTTTCAGATATTCCGTCTTTTTCTCCTTTTTTTTTTTTTTTTTTCCACATTTTCAGTCCTTTTTATGATCACAAGCTGAGAATCCAAGTCTACTTCCTCCTTTCAAAAGCGCCCAGCTCTAGGCATACTTGAACTCAGAGAGAGAAGACCACAAACCTCTGCAAAATTCAAATTTGAATTGCAAAACCTCTTATTCAACTACAAACATGATCACAAATGACCCCCTCCCAACGCCTACTCGGGGTTACGTTTGCAGGCCCCATCACAATTTAATTAAACTCAATACGTCCGACGAAGTTTCGAGGAAACTTAGATTTTCATCCTAAATATTCGTTTACATATTAAAATTATACTACATAAATAGTTTAAATAAATAATTCTAAATTTTCATTTGGAAAAAGAGAAATCTTTTTCTACTTGAAGACAAAATTACCTAATAATTTGATTTGAACTGATATAAAAAAGACTAATCAGCTTTAGATGGGGAGAATATTAAGAATTTTTACTAATCAGCATATCATGTTAAACATTATTCATTCCTTAAATTGCTTTGCTCCAAGTTGTCTGTTACGCAGTTTTGACTATGATAAGACCTACCATTGGCTATGATTTCTTAATTAGTTAACCAATTTTTAATCTTCACATACAGTTTTATAATATTTCAAATTATTATTACATGCAACTTTTTGAAGATTTTTTGTATTTAAACTTTCCTGATTTTGTTTAAACAATACCCTTATCTTTATGTTCTTGGAACAACTTTTATCTTTTATTCCGAAAAGCAGAAAATTTATCATTTAGTTAGATTTATTATACAGTATTTTTTCTGCAGAAAAATACAGTTTTCACCAAAAACTTATTTTTAAAGTTTTTCATGAAAAGGTTTTTATAATGATTTGGCTTTACAAATTTTACCTTTATAAAATAATAAATTATACTTTTATATAAATACGTAGATTTTTTTTATATATTTTTTCATGTCTATAAATATTGAAAAATTAAGCGAGATCAATTCTTCAAATTAATTTATTTAGGCTAGTTTCACATGCTTTTTTTTTATTTTTATACATTAAACATATTATTTTGATACATTTTATACATATTAAATTATAATTTAAATTATTTTTGTACACTTATAAAGCTATATTTAATAAAAATAATAATTTTAAAAGTGTATAATAAGTTAAGATTATTTTAAATTATATAATATTCTTGATTATTTTTTACTAATATTTGTGTAATATTTTTATTTTTGGCTATGTTAGTCTTTATACATTTAAACAATAACAGTTCATTATAAGTTTATCAAGCATTATCAATCAATTAGCTAACAGTTAATACCTTACTGCAAAAACAAACAAATAACAACAACAACAATTATCAACAAACAACTGGAACAAACAAATCCTATATATATAAAAAGATTAATTAAAATTTAAGATATGCTTATTTCTTAATCACCTATAAGTTAAAATTAATTAATCTTTCAAATTTTAAATACCCACATGATTCATAATAATCATTTTTAGCAGTTTTCTTTAGCCATCCATTCAGCTATGACTAGTTATTTCCATTGACCTTAAAATAGAAAATACATGTTTGGCATGCATATTTTAAAATGAAATTAGAATATTATTGATAAGTGGATAAGTGATCAATTTGGTCCCTAAAATTGGTTTGTAAAATCAATTTCATTCAAAATCAATTTTGGATATTTAATTGGTCTTTCAATTTAACATTTTAAATCAAATTAGCCTAAAATGATATATATCGATATATAACCACATACATCATTTTAAATCAATTTGAGCTGTAATGTCAAAGTTTAAGGTTAAAATTTAAATTGATTGTATAAATCAATTTTAAGATATCAAATTGATTATTTATCCATTTATAAAGTATACTGTTTTTAAATATCATGGAAAAGATTGTGGGGAATCAAATTTATTGACCATTCTCACCAAACGTCAAACACCCAACTACCAATCATCAAATCCAATGTCATTTAATTTCAATTTTTGCATTTTGATTTTCATTGACGGTGGCAAATTGCCTTAGTTTTGTTTCAAAATCATCAACATTTTTATTATTTTCCGACCAAACCCAACGGAAACGCGAATTCACGTGTTTAAATAAACTAAACAAGTCTCTTTGTTTTGTCTCAGAAAAAAGGAAAAAAAAAAAAAAGTTTGAAACGTAAGTTGACCATTCAGAAACTGAAACCCACGCCGTCTTCCACCTATGGTTGCACCGTCCATTTATACTACCGATTTTAGCCTCCACCTCACCCTCTATTTAAACAACTTTCTTCCACTTTTTTCTTCACTCGCTTTCTCACTAGTAAAATAACAATAATATTCCTCGTCCACTTTCTCTCCTCCCAAACACCCCTCCCTCGTCATCAAGATCAATCAATGGCTTCTTCATTCTCTTCTCTGAAATCGATCTCTCTTATGAGAACTGCTAGCCCTGTTGCGAGATCTAGCAACACCAAATCACTACTAATTTCCCCTTTCAGGATTCCGATTAATCCTTCTCTCACTCACAATTCTAAACTCCATCTTTCTTCAGCTACCAGTTTTAATACCAGTAGATCTTTCTCCTGCAGAAGCCAAGCTGATTCATCTGATGATTTAAGAATCAGTATGTAATGTGATCTTAATTAATTTCTTTTCTGCTTTTGATTTTTTGCGGTGGTGGTGATGATCTTATTTTTTTAATTAAATTGTTGTAACTGCAGGTGGAATTCAAGAGCTGAGTGTTTATGAGATCAATGAAAGAGATCGTCAGAGTCCGGCGTATCTCCGGTTGAGCCAGAAAAACGTCAATTCTATCGGTGATCTTGTGCCTTTTAGCAACAAGGTATACAAATCTCTGTTTTGTTTGCTTCCTCGCCGGGATTTTTCATTCAACAGTCAATTTTTCAGGCGTTACTTTCCTAATTACACAAATTTCTTTAACAAAACATTAATTTCACCTTCTAGTCAAACGTCAAATTTCACTCCTTTCAAAAAAAAAAAAATGTCAAATTTGAAATTTCACTAGCCCATTTTCTATTTGTGGAATTTCCCACTTGCTTAAAAAAAAAAAAAACTAACTAATTTACTAGGACCAGATTATTCTAAAATTTCAATTTAAAAACAAAGGTAATAGTCTAATTATGTACCGACTGTAAAATTTTTATTGTGTTTTGGGATCATGTTGCGTGATTAACATGTTATCAGTTATGTTCATTTGTGAATCTTCTACTGGTGTTCGATTATGTCCTTAAGATTATCAGTACAATTTTGTTTTCAGTTTGTATATTAATACTTTTTTTTTTTTTGGTAAAAAAATAAACTTTGATGGATGGCTAATTTTTATTGATATTGGCATTAGAAGAACTAAATTAGTCGAACATAAAATGGGGAGGCAATATTGCATTACAAAATACTGATGAATTTTACTAATTCATTTCTCTTAAAAAAAATGGAAAAATAACAAAATGATGATGAATAATGACAACAGCTGTACACGGGAGACCTGAAAAAACGGATAGGAATAACAGCAGGGCTATGCATATTGATCCAAAACAAACCGGAAAAGAAAGGTGACCGGTACGAAGCGATATACAGCTTTCACTTCGGTGACTACGGTCACATAGCGGTGCAGGGAGCATACTTGACATATGAGGACACGTATCTAGCAGTGACTGGTGGGTCAGGAATATTTGAAGGGGTGACAGGTCAAGTTAAGCTTCAACAAATAATATTTCCTTTTAAGCTTTTCTACACTTTTTACTTGAGGGGGATTAAGAAATTGCCAGAGGAATTGGTGAACAAGGCTGTGGATCCAAACCCTGCTGTTGAACCTCACGCTGATGCCAAGGCTTGTCGTCCACATGCTACTCTTCCTAATTTTACTGATTAGATTTTTCTACTTTTTATTTTCTTCTTAATCATGTATTATGCACTTAATGCTACCTTCAGAAATTTTAATTAATGTTGTTTGTACTATGGATTTTTGGCTTTGTATAATTTATTTCTCTTGTTGACTATTTAATTTGTTCACTACAAGAGTATATGTAACACTAATACTGCAAAACATTAGGGTACCACTGAGAGACGGTCAAAATACAAATAAAAAAGCAATAACGACGTGTAAGGGTGCCCACTAAAACAAAGTCATAATAGAAAGCAGAAACCCGTCTTTCATATTACAGCTATTAAATCGTGATAATATATTCACAATAAATAAATATATAATTATATTAACATATAAAAATAGTTTTCCAATATTGTTGTAATATTATTTCGACAATTTATCTGGCAACAAATTTTTTCTTGCCAGTTTTAACATTTTTCTGTTATATTAATATTTTTCACAAAATTTTTTTAGTACCCTTGTTTATGGAAATTTAAGCTTTTATTTTACTGGAAATACGGTCATTGTATTGAATCAATGACAATAACATCAATACTTGTACTGAATCAATGACAATAACATCAATAATTTCAATAATTTCAGGAGGAGAGTGAGATGACTCACGCGTAGAGGGGGCCAAATTGGACCTGAACCGGCCAGACCGGACTGGATCAAAACCTGTCAAATCCTGAATCGGATTCGAACTGGAACCGGACCGGCGGTTTAGAGAAAAAAAATGTTGAGGTTCAGGGTCGAGCAATCCCTGAACCTTGGAACCGGCGGTTCTGAACCGGCAGTTCAATCAAGGATTAGTTGTAATATAAATTAATATTATGTAAATTATTAATTGTAAAATAAAAAATATAAGTTGTTTTTCATATTTGAGAAATTATATTATTTTATTATGTATATTAATAATTTATCGAGAAATGTTTACATCGAAACCACACGCAAATTAAATTCTAAATGTTTGTTCAAAAGGGTTGAACCTGAACCGAACCAATCCTGAACCTGGTCAAATCCTGAACCTGAACCGGACCGGACCGGCGGTTCATCTCTTTTGAAGGTTAAGATTCAGGTTTGAGGATTTCTTGAACCTGAACCGGCGATTCATAAACCGTAACCACCTCTACTCACAAGGACACCATGATTTTCTAATCTTATTTTTTGTAAGGATATAGACGGCCTTATTAATGTTTCACCTAACAAAATTAAAACAATTTGATAAATAAATAAAATTATAAAACAATACAAAAAGAATTACGTGAAAGATAAACACATTTCTCAATCAATAGGCGAATAGAAGTACCATTATTGTTCAAACCTGGGCGTTGAAGATTATTGATGACAATTAGAGAATTATCCTTCATAATTACTTGACGATAATGAGAAATAGTAAGCCACAATAAAGCCCGATTATAATATCAAGGTAAAGCCTCAAGTTAATTAAAGAATACAGAGCTCACATGTACTTAGAAGTTGAAATCGATAAGATCATAACGATTGACGCTTAGGTATCTATTTTGTTTTGTAAAGCTTTAACATGCAATATATACATATATTGGCAATATAAATAGGTACACCTGTGAATTATGTTGCTCGTAAAATAACTAACTTGATTCATTGCGAATTCAAGGATTTAATTAATTATACAAATTATGATCTAGGGTAACTTACAATTCAAAGTATTTAAGTATAATGCGCGACTCTCTGTTTTAGAATTGTGTTGGATAATGATTTATTCTAACGTAGCGATACTTAATTGCAACTATAATTAAGAAAAATGCCAAGTAAATTGGATTGGATTCAATCGCTAATTAAAAGTTATGTAAATTTCTTTAATTTCGTAAAATTAATCCTTTCAGTAGATTTATATCAGAATGAATATACAGTACATTGGTGCTCTATATTATACTCTAACCACATCATATTATAGTTTGTGCCCATAAAGACATTGGTACAAAAACAAATTAAAGAGCAAAGTTGGTGGTGGGTAGGGATAATGGTGGGTGGCCACTCAAGCGGCAAAAGTTAAACTGTTTAAGGCTGCAATAACGTGTTTGGGTAATTGAAAATAATATTATTCTTATTATTAACTTTTTTTTATAAAAGAAAAAAAACTGCAATTTAGTATTTTATTATCATATTGATATTGATAACTCACTTGCACTCTACTATACATTTTAATAAAGTGAGATTCTCTTTTCCACGTGCTGAAATGGCTAGCTTTTAGTTTGACTAAGACTTGTTTGGATGTTCATTTCAGCCATTAAGCTTATCAATTTTCAGAAGTTTGGGGTTCTCTCTTGTTAACGATGATAAATATAAATTATTGCTTTTATTTGTCGTTTTGAGTTTTTAAGTTAGAGAAATACCATATTTTTTACAAGAAAATGTAGGGTTTGAATTTTAAATTTTATAATTTAATTAAAGTTTTAGCAGAAAGATAAAGTTAACTCATATTACTTGTTTTGTTCTTCTATGAATTTTAATTTAAAAAAGAATCTTTTGTATGAGTTGCGCCTAGCCAAACATACAATTTTATTCTCCAAATGTTTACTTATTCAGATTCAACTTGTTTGTTTGTATGATAACAATTAATTGATTATATCATGAATGAAGAGAGATAAAGTTTTCATAATAAAATATGTTTTTGGAAATGTATTTAATGACAAATAAATAAAATGAATTATCCATTTAATTATCATCAAATTACAAAGAGATATTTTGAAGACAGAAAAATATATTTCAAAAAAAAAAAGTTTGGATTATTTGCACAAGCATTTTAAAGACGTAACATCTCAAAGATAGCAAAATAAAGAATGTTAAAAATTCAAAGGTAAATTTATGGAAAAATATTCAGTTGACTAATTGATTCGTAAGGATGAAATCAGTTAAGTAATGATCGACAACGGCTAGTTTTAGAGGACTTATTGGTTAATTCTACTTTTAGAGGACTAATGGAACTGTAACGTCTAGCTCCACAAGAATAATTAAAGAATCTATAGCTGATGCCTCTAGTAAGCTAATTAATCAATAACTGCTAGCTTCAATAAAATAATTGTATAATGGGAGATTTTGAATTATAAGGTGACTAATGTGTCTAACGGCACCATAACAGCTATAAAACGGCTTGCTTTTATATATATATATATATATATATATATATATATATATATATATATATATATATATATATATATATATATATATATATATATACCAAACACATGGACATGATTCCAAACTGAGAGATTACAGACAACAATTGAGCTTTCATCTCTTAGTCTTCTACTAAAAATAATTTTTTATTAAATTGAGAGAGAATTTTCCATCTTATAATCATTTAATCTTTTTCAAATGACTTGTATTAACACAAAAGCATTTGTGTGTGGGGTTGGCGCTTGAGTTAGAAAAACAATAAATTGTAAGAGTTTGGTATAAAACCCCGTGAAAAGTATTGGTCGTAAAAGTTAGATAGTGATCTTGTGAAAGAGTTTTGGTGTAAGAATTTGACATTTAGGGTCAGCATGGAATAAAAGATACAAAAATATAGAATCCATTTATAAATGAATTTTATATTGAATTCATTTTCAAATGAATTCCAGTACTTGTTATAACAAAATTTAAAACATAGAATTAAATTTTAAATTTTATGTTTGGAATGAAAGAATAAATAAATTTTATTTTTTAAAATATTCTCATTAAAATAAAATTTATTTTTTACAGTTACTTGAATTCATATGTATCAAATGAAATTGAAGTCAGAATTCCATAGATAACCATAAACAGAATAAATAAACAGACTTACGGTTTATGTGCAGCGGAAACTTGTTTATGGAATGGATCTGATCTATGAGAGAAACCGGATCGTTCTGGTTGCCTTTCCTACGAGTGTATGAATACACTGAGTACGGGCTATATCCGTGAATTCTTCCGACGAACGAAGAAGTAATCGTGTTTTATCGGTAGGAACGTTTTCTCCGGGAATAAAATGGGAATCTCTACGATTCCATCATCCTTTCGAAATAGAGAAACTTCTTCTCTATTTATAGTGGAAATCCCAACTTCCATCTATATATAGGGTCGGACCAAATTACACATTTAGTCCCTGTAATTTACACATAGTTACAGTTTAGTCCCTGCCATTCCAAAATGTCATGGGCGGACCAAAAACCAACATCTCCCACTCGCACATGACAAGACACACTTTCATTGCAATTGAACACACATACTTCTTTCAGTTCTTGTTCGGCGAATTCACGCGACCAGTCAACGTAACGGTTAAACCTTGAAGTTCTCCTTCATCGTTCCACCTTTAGCTTAACGTGACTTCCCCCTAGTCCATTTTCCATGATCACTAGTTTTCGACTCACTTTTGATCTCACGAAAACATTCATATACACTACATACATTTTCCACGAAAAAGTATTGAGCTCGAGTGTTATATGTTTACTAAGTGACACGTTACTGAAAATGTACTTCCTCTCTATAAATAACCTTCCACCATATGTCTAATGCTTATCTGACTGGTCCTTATATGCCCGTTCATAGCTAACGAAGCCTAGTTTAGGGTTCCAATCAAGTTAATCATCAGACACACCCTTCTTGTTATTTACAAGAGTTTTTAAGGGTGAACTTGAAACTCATAGTTTCATTTGGGTCTCACATTAGGAAAGTTGAGATCAATTTTCTTCTTTCCATCCCTTGGTCGGCTTTTACACATATTACTAAAATATGCCATAGTGTTAATCCACTTAGGACGTATGTTTTATAAACACTATGCGAAAGCATTTAGTCTCCGAATACGACTCATGTATCATGACCTCTAGTCCACTTTTAAGCCTTTCACAGGACAGCTTTCGGTATAAACGAAATAATGATATTACGCAAAATATCACATATGGAGTAACTCACACTCCCACTTTTACCTATGAACACACAATTCATAGTAAAAGATTCATCCATGTGAGTAGATGACATTTTGTCAACATACTGAACTATACTCAATAGCTCTATGTGTATCGCTTTAAATAGTGAATGTATTTGAACACAACAAATAACTCACATTCTATTCCAATAGAATTTGCCAAAGTTATTATAACAGTTCAAAAACAACAATATGTTCCTATAACCTACGAAGACCAAATTCCAAAATGTGTTTACTAAAAACATTTGGAACTATTGGCTTTGGTAACGAATCTGCAATCATATTACCAGTTGGAACATGCACTAAACTTATTTCTCTCTGTGCTATTTTTGTCTTTAACAAAATGATATTTTATATCAATATGCTCGCTTTTTCCATGATAACAAATATTCTTGGAATAAGCTATCGATGCAGTGCTATCGGAATAGATAGTCGTATATTTCCCTTTAGGCAATGGATCCAAAAGATCTATGAAGCGAATCAAAACGCTTCTAGTACTGCAGCTACTGTAGCTACATATACCGACTCCGTAGTCGATAATGTCACGCAAGTTTGTTTCTTGCTACACCAGGAAATTGCACCATTTCCTAGAATGAAAATATACCCAGACGTGGACTACCTCCCGTCTTTATCAGTTCCGTGATCAACATCTGTGTATCCCTTTAACTGCAGATCCTTTCCTTGGTAATAAAGGGAATAATTTGAAGTCCCCTTCAAATATCTTAATATCCTTTTCACTGCTGCCTAATGCTTCAAACCTAGATTAGCCTGATAACGGCTTGCGAGACCCACCACAAAACCTATATCAGGTAGTGTACAAATTATAGCATACATCAAGCTACCAATTGCACACCTAAAAGGAATTCTCTCCATCCTTTTAGTCTCTTCTGGAGTCGTGGGACACATACTTGCATTCAGTTCCGTACCTTATGCAATAGGGGTTGGATCGGGATCACAATGAGCCATACTGAACCGTTCTAAGATCTTATTGATATACATCTCTCGTGAAAGAGCCAATAATCTCTTAGATCGATCTCTTGAGATCTTAACCTCAAGAATGTAATTAGCTTCTCCTAGATCCTTCACCTCAAAGTTAGAAGACAACTAAGTCTTTACTTTCTTGAGTAAGGAAGTGTCATTTCCTACTATTAAAATATCGTTAACATATAACGTTAGAATGACAAACTTCCCTCCGTTTTCACGCTTAATGTAGACACACGAGTCTGCATTAATCACCTTAAATTGCATTGATATAATCATTTCATGGAAACGAAAATACCATTGTCTTGAAGACTGCTTAAGGCTATAAGTTGATCTTTTCAACTTACAAACCTTATGTTCTGGTCCCTAGACAATGAAACCTTCAGGTTGAATCATATAGATTTCTTCGTTCAGTTCACCATTTAAAAACACAGTCTTTACATCCATTTGATGTAATTCAAGGTCCATACATGCTACAAAAGCAAGTACAATTCTTATAGACGTGAAACGGACATCAGGTGGAAAAGACTCCTTATAGTCAATTCCTTCCTATTGTGCAAACCCCTTCGCAATTAGCCGACTTTTAGTCTGGATACGTTTCCTATCCGCGGATCGCTTTATCGTATGTACCCATTTATTCCCAATGGCTCTACGCCCTTTGGGCAGATCAACTAGTTCCCAAACTTTGTTGATCATTATTGACTCCATTTCACTTTCTGTTGCTTTAATCCATTCTTCTTTCGCTGGGGATTCCAATAACTCTTTCATGTTTAGTTGGAATATCTTTAATTTGAGCTACGATCAAGAGAGCTTCGCTATCAACTAAATGACGGCGTTACAGAATATTTCCCCTCTGTGATCATTTTAGAGGTTCCCTATCAACTAAATGACGGCGTTGCCGAATATTTCCCCTCTGTGATCATTTTAGAGGTTCTGCTTCTTGATAAAACAAATCTTATATATTCATCAAGATGTTGGGCAGAACTCCCACTGGGACCACTCCCACTGGGATCTATATCCATATTCACACTTGAATTTGGAATAAGACTCCCACTCAAATCAAGACCACTCAAGTTAGGGTCAGGATTACTCAAATCCGCTTGTGAAGGTTGAAAAACATCATTCTCTTCCCTTTCCCTTATGTCTTCAACTTCATTCCTCCCACATCGGATTGAGCGATCCTGAAGTTTCAGACTCTTGAGTTTTAAAGAAGGTGAATTTCTTATCCACTTCTCCCAGCTAAGGAAATTCATTCTCTAAGAATATGACATCTCGTGACTCAAATTCTGTTATTTGACCATTCTCATTCTCTCCCACTAGAACATATCCTTTGGAGAGATCAAGATATCTTATAAAGATACCTTTCTTGCCTCTTGGGCCTAGCTTGCCATGCTTGCTAGATGTATCACGAACATAGGTAGCACATCCCCATGGTCATAAATGGTTCAAAATTGGGCTTGCGGCTCGGCCACAATTCACAAGGCATGGTTTCAACGGACTTAAAAGGTACTCTATTGAGTACATAGGTGGCAGTCAATAGTGCGTCTCCCCAAAAGGAGATAGGCAAATTGGCTTCAGCCATCATGGACCTTACCATCTATAAGAGGGTTCGGTTTCTTCTTTCCGCTACTCCGTTTTGTTGTGGAGTCCTAGGTATTGTCAACTGATGTTCAATACCTGTTTCATCACATAAAACTTTAAATTCCTCGGAGAGGTACTCTCTTCCCCGATCGGTCCTTAAAGCTTTGATTCTCTACTCTAATTGATTTGCAACTAGAGCCATAAATCTTTTGAAACATGCTAATGCTTTAGATTTATGTGTAATCAAATAGACATGACCATACCTTGTATAGTCGTCTATGAATGTAATGAAATAGTACGCACCATGCCTTGCCCTAACATTCATTGGGCCACAGATGTCAGAATGGATTAATTGCAATGGTTGGTCAGCTCGCGTAGCTTTACCAAATGGTTTTCTTGTCATCTTTCCTTTTAAGCAGCTATCACAAGTTGGGAGATCTATTGTTGATAAATCAGCCAAAAAACCTGCGTTAGCCAATCGTACTGAATGATATTGACCAATGTGACTAAGTCTCGCATGCCACATTTTTGAAATGCTAACATTATCCACAGATGAGTTAACAGTAAAGGAAAAACTATTATGACACACATAATTTGGATCCAAATTCAAAACAATAAAACCATCCAACAAATATCCACCACCAAAGCAGATATTGTTTATAAAGAGACTAAAATTGTTCAATTCAAAAGATAACATGAATTCCAAATTCATGAGGGTAGAAACAGATATCAAGTTCCTTTGAATTCCTAAGAACATAGAGGACATCTTCAAGAAATAGTGGGCGACCACTATTCAAGACTAGCTGTCAACAGCCAATCCCTAAGACTTCCTCTTAAGAATTGTTTCCCACGTATATCCACCTTGTTCCTCGTGGAACACTGCGGAACTCAACAAAAGAATCTCTATCCTTTGTTACGTGGTCTATTGCTCCTGAGTCTATGATCCACAAAGGACGAGATTCAGTTAGGAAAACAGAACTTGAAACAAATGTATAACACTTATACACTTCGGTAACATTTACCTCAGGAGCTTTGCAATCTTTTGCAAAATGCCCTTCTGTTTGCGATTGTAACATTTCACCCTAGAAATGTTAAAATCTTTCATGCCCTTCTTTTGAACCGGAATACTGCCCACCGATCTCTTTGCCTTCTTCTTGAAGAACCTCGTGTTCCTCTCCTTGGACTTCAGACCAGGACTTGAACTAGCCATGTGAACCTCAGATTTCACACTAAGAGAGGCCAGACGGTCCTCTTCCAGTTCAAGATGACGAACGGTATCATCAAAGGCCTTAATGTCGTTGACATGAGTTAGGTGCAACTTCATATGCTCCCACTCGACATGAGTTAGGTGCAACTTCATATGCTCCCACTCATTCGGCAAAGAACGTATCACACCTTGAACTTTCTGCTCCTCGAGAGCATAAATCGCACTAAGCATGTGTTATATACGTGAAACTTTTTCATGATATCATCATTCATCGCACTAAGCATGGTGATACGGGCAGATGAGTTCTTCCTCTTCCAGGCTTGATAAGCCTCAAGGTCCCTCTTTGTTTGGGCGGTGTTACCCTCAGCAGGAGGAACCATTATTCTCTCCAGAGTGTCAAGAACCTCTTGTTCTTCAATTATGTATTGGACTTTCATAGCCCAAACTTTATAATTGTCACCGTTCAAACGAAGGTTCCTTATTTAGGTAAGCAACTATTGCTTTCGAAGCAGTTATTGAAAAAAAATTAAAGACAAAAGTAGCACTGATAAGTAAGCGATACACCATATTTATTATAAGATCATTTAAAAATAAAAATAGTGTTTGGTTCACGTAAAATCGAACATCCATGCGCAATGCATCGAGTCACCATTTACATAGGCTAATACAAACACAATATTAGGTTTAAATTTCCAATAATAAATATATATTTAGTTTTGTTTTAGATTATGTTTTAATTTATTTAACATTTATACTTCTCTTAAGTATAAAACTAATGAGTAATATAACACTTAGTTATAATCTCAAACTAAATAAATTAAAAAATTACTAAAACAAATAACTAAAATAGCAATATTTGACAAATAAACATTTTATAATACCATAAAAAATATCCAACATTTAGTCAAAATTACCACCACAATAAAAACTTTTAGCACAAAGCCCTTCAATACAAAATTGAAAAACGAAATCAGCAAGAGAAAGAGTGAAAAATGAAGAGCGCAATCTTCATTTACATCGAGTGGAACTATCTCAATTTCTTTTAAGGCGACTGGGATCGTCTCTACGAACTTATAGTAGAGATCCAAAAGCATGTTCACAACATCCTTAATAACAGCATCCAGACATGGGCGATGAACCAACTTGTTACTTCTAAGTAACATGGTTCTAGGATTATAAGATAACTTAGCTCCCGTTTTATCCAAGGTCAACACAAACACTTTGCATTGGGATCTATAATCCTATTCAAGAACTAATCCATCAATGGAGTCCACTAGTTCGTCAAAATCAGAATTGTCTCCAAAATAGAATTTCTTAACGTGCTTTTCACGAAAAGCATTTTTTGCAAATTTTAACATTTTTAATTGATCAATTCCAAAGGAAAATCTCATCGCCAGACAAGCTCTTGGATTTCCCGGTTTTAACGCATTAAACCGCTCCAAAACTCTAACAATATTCCCTTCCTCCAACGGGGAATACCATTTAAGAAAAGCTCATCTTCAAGTTTTGGATAGTCCTCGTCTCCTCGTGAGACTGGATTATTTTCACCGTTTTTACGAACGTTTTCATTTCTATAACATATATAGAAATAACCAAAACTTGTTAATGATCAACCAAAAATCAGTATATAAATACATAATAAATATAATGAATTTTCTTGAATTTTCTTGAATTTATTAAACATAAATTAAGCATTTTTACACAATAAATACTAGTAAATTTAGTTTAAAATATCAAATGAATTCCAAAAATTCATCAAAATATGCCAAAAATTCAAGAAAAATGTAAAAATTCATTCTGAAAAAAATTTGACGAAATTTGGACGCCGGAAGACTCCTCACGCGCTAACACGCGCCTCCAGATTCTGTTCCACGCGCCACCACGCGCGGAAACACGCCACCACGCGCTACATAGGGTTGCTGACGCATATGACACGTGGCAGATTGTGATTCGTGCTGACGTGGCACATATGACACGTGTCATCACCTGATTGGGTCAACGGATGACTGGATGATGACGTGTCGTGATGATGTGGCACAGCCTTGACACGTGTCACCACCCTATTCGTCCTCAGTGATGACGTGGTATGTGACGTGTTACAATGACGTGGTAGAAATCACAAGCTTTTGGACACGTGTCAACATTCTATTGATCCACGTGTCTGACACGTGTCGCTTGACCGTTTTAGAGGCAGTTGACTTTCACACGTGTCTGTACTGGATTGGTGTGACTTTTCAACCGTCAGAAAAGTAAACCAATCACGTCGCGCCACGTGGCAAACCGTCCCAAACTTCCCCAATCGTCACGCGGCCAATCCCAGCCGCAGTGGTGGCGCGTGGGTGCCACGTGCAGCCTTCCGGTCCTCCGTTGGCGGTGAAATTTGACATTCCGACTCGATTTTTCGTGCTGATTTTAGTGGTGTGGTCAGATTTTCAAAATTCTGACAAGAAATTTTGACACTTTGTACCGTTGGATCAAATATGGTATCGTTTTGACTCGGATAACAATGCAAATCCGTATCAAAACGAACAAAAACGAATTCAAAATTAACAGAAACATATTCTTGTCATGGAATATCAGATTTAATGTCTACGGAATCATTTTGACGCGGATTTCAATATAAATCCGTATCAAAACGAATGAATATGTATTTAAACGAATCAATACATATTCAAACGAATAAAGAAACGTATTCTTATTCACGGATTTCCATAAACCAAGATATGAACACATCAATTTTTCATGGAATACCAGAAAACTAGATTCGAACACATCAATCTATAAACCTTTCGGCTCTGATACCAATGAAGTCAGAATTCCATAGATAACCATAAACAGAATAAATAAACAGACTTACGGTTTATGTGCAGCGGAAACTTGTTTATGGAATGGATCTGATCTACGAGAGAAAGCGGATCGTTCTGGTTGCCTTTCCTACGAGTGTATGAATACACTGAGTACGGGCTATATCCGTGAATTCTTCCGACGAACGAAGAAGTAATCGTGTTTTATCGGTAGGAACGTTTTCTCCGGGAATAAAATGGGAATCTCTACGATTCCATCATCCTTTCGAAATAGAGAAACTTCTTCTCTATTTATAGTGGAAATCCCAACTTCCATCTATATATAGGGTCGGACCAAATTACACATTTAGTCCCTGTAATTTACACATAGTTACAGTTTAGTCCCTGCCATTCCAAAATGTCATGGGCGGACCAAAAACCAACAGAAATGCTATTTATTTATATATCTTCAAATATATAAAAATAACAATATTTATATATATGTTGCTGTAATTTTTTAATATGTCAAAAAATAAAGAAAAAGAATGAAGTAAAATATACAAATGATTTGCGTTAATACTCAACATATACATAATCAACTTATATTAAAAAAAAAAAAAAAGAAAACATAAATTGAGTGTGTGTATAAGCAATAGATGATAATCTGATGATGCATGTAGGCCACTGTAATTTGGAAAAAAAATCAACCATTTGAGAGTTGAAGTTTGAAATAATTAAGTTACGCAATAGGAAATAAGACAATACAAGAAAAATAAAAATTATACGTGAGAAGTAGCTATTTTGGAATTCATTTGTAAATTCCAGCTATTTTGGTCGGATTTGGTTATTAAATTCAATTCTAGGAATTGAATTTCTATTTTTATTTTGATCCAAGAAAAAAATTGGATTTGTAAATGAATTCCAAGATATTTTACGGAATTCAATCATTCCAAGCGGACCCTTAAGCTTCCGAAAATTGCTGGTCGTAAAAGTTATCACTTGAGCTCGAAAAAGGTGACGTGCTAGTTTATAAGTGTTCGTGATGTTTGTTGTAAGGAGTTTATTGCATTATCTCGTGAAAAAGGAATGTGTGACTTAGTTCTTGCCCAGAAAAAAGAATTAAAGGAAAAATCTCAAGATGTGGTTTTGGGGAGAGGAGTAGAAATTATGAACTATTAATTCAAAGTTATAAATTTCAATTAGACGAAGATTCAATTTTACGGATCTTAAAAGAAATTATAAGCAATTAATTTAAAGTTGAAATTTCATCTTGCCACAAACTTTAGAGTCAAGATTTAAAGGGTTAAATTAATTAAGGGCAAGACGATAGGTAGACTATTTAAGGAAGCCAAAAGGGGAGCAATCTTAGGTCCCTTTATTATATAAACAAATACCAAAAATAGAAAAAAATATTTACCTTGCACAAGCCAACAAGTTTCACATAAATGATACTGATAGAGTATATATATTTTATATAAATTGTACGTAATTGTAATGTCATAAATTGTATAGGATTACAATTATAATTATGCTCTTATACATAAGTTATATAAATACAATGAGATACATTTCCACACATTAGGAGAGATTTCCATAAATCCTAGTTCTATCTTGGTATCAGACCCACCAAAGGCTTAACAGCCGAAAACCTAACCTAAAGCAACCCCACCGGAATTCATGGCCACCACTGGTTCCGCCTCATCGGTGACTTCTTCTATGGCTGAATCCATCCTATCTGGCCTAGGAGGAGCAGCCACACCGATTTTCTCTCATCAATTACCATTAAAACTGGATTCAACTAACTATGTTCTCTGGCGAACATTGATTATGCCAATGCTAATGGGGTGTGGAATGGTTGATCATGTCGATGGTACGGCACCGATCCCAATGGAAAGAGTAGTGAATAATGACATAAATCCTACATATCAATTGTGGTTTTAGAAGGATCAGCAGGTACTAAGTTGGATTCTTAACTCAATCTCTCCCTCAATCCTTCCACAGATTATTGGAGTTAAAACGGCTCGGGAAGCCTGGTCAAACTGGAGAATTCCTATGCATCGGGTTCAAGGGCATAAGTAAGAGATTTGAAACAACAGCTGCATTCATTGATAAAGTCCAATTCCGAATCGATTTCGGATTATATGCAGCGTGCGAAATTGATATCAGACCGGTTAGCGTCTTTACAATACGTTGTATCGGAGGAAGACTTGGTTAATGCAATTTTGGATGGACTTCGAGGTCTGTTTAGAGATGTTTGTCGTACGTTTGGATCGCGTACTATTTCGTTTGATGATTTATTTGGTTTATTGTTGACGGAGAAGTGTCATATAAAGAAGGAAAAGTCTCTGTCGGAGGAGCTGAATGCACCAACAGTCCACTTTACGGCAAAGCAGCCGAGTTTAGTTGGCCGCAAGAGAGGCTGTGGAAGCCACAAGCAGGGACACCAAGGCCAGTCTGGCCAATTTCATCGACGGCAACAGTAGCAGTCGTTTTATGGACAGTTTTCGCAGCCTTTTTTCGGCCAAAACGAGTATTATGGTTTACATTTTGCTCGCCAATAGCAATGTCAGCAGACTCAATCGGCACTAATGGATGTGTCGATTGTTACTTTTCACAATTGTAGAGGTCTGGGCCACTATGCACGTCAATGCCCTTCCCCGAAATTTAATCAACAGCAAAACCAAAATTCCCCAGCTTCAAACCATACCACCATCAACCCAATTGATTCACCTTGGATTATGGATAGCGGAGCTACACACCACCTTACTTCAGATTTGGGACAGCTACACCTGTATTTTGAGTACTCCGGACCTGAAGAGGTTCATTTAGGTAATGGTTCTCGTCTCCTATAACACATGTTGGGTCTTTATTTATCTCTACTTCAGATAATCCTTTAAAATTGTAATAAGTCTTGCATGTTCCAGCTTCAAATTCCAATTTAATTTTTGTTAGTGCTCTAACCCTTGCTAATGATGTTTCTGTTGAGTTTTTTTATTCTTTATTTGTTGTGAAGGACCTGAATTCCAAACAGGTGATTCTTTGAGGCCAGAAGAAGAATGGTCTGTATACTCTCCCAACCGGTGTTCAAGCTCTTGTTCGATCCCATCTTACCTCTTTGGCCACTTGGCACGCACGGCTTGGTCACCCAGCACTTCCAGTAGTTAGTCGAATTTTGAGTCGTAATAATATTCGTTTTTTGCCTAGTCGGGATTGTACTTATTGTTCTAGTTGTGTGGTCAGTAAGAGTCATAAGTTACCATTTTCTGTTTCTGATTTTGTTGTTGATAGACCTTTGGATTTAATTTGTTCTGACTTGTGAGATCCTGCCCCTATTGAATCTCATGGTGGTTTTCTATATTACTTGCTATTCTATGATCAGTTTAGCAAATATTGGTGGATATATTTCTTGAAATTTAAATCTGAAGTGTTCAGTACTTTCATCAAATTTCGTTCCGTGGTTGAGAAATTTTTTTGCCGTCCCATTAAAGTTTTTCATTCTAATGGTGGGGGGAAATTTGTAGCTATAAGGTCATACTTGGCCGACAATGGTATCCAGCTAAGGCTGTCAAAATGGGTTTACGTGTCGTGTTCGTGTCATGTTGACACAGTTTGGTGACACTTATAAGGTCAATACCGACACTATCCATATATTAAATGGGTTGACAGGACACGACACTATATTATAACGGATTGACACTATTAACATGTTCAACCCATTTATTTAAAAATAGATTATTTATAGTAACAAAAAAATAAATTATTTATAGATCAATTCAATATTGAACCACATTATCTATAAAATTAACAACTACACTTCTAAAAATAAATCAACATCAATTCATCAACTCAATTAAATATGCAACTTTGCAAACAGGTAATAGAAAATAAAAATTAGTTTAAATTTCTGCATTTTTACTAATTAAACAATATCTGGTGAAACTTTTACATCTCATTCATGAAGTCCCTCCAAAGCTGCAATTTCTACATCAAAAGCCATAATAGTTACTAGCCTAGTATAGTTCAAAAAATATCCATTAAATCACAATGAAAAAGGGTTTTGAAGTATTGAAGAAATAATAAATTTATACTATCAGCTCTCAAGTGCAAATGATAGTTTTAACCTTCATATTAGTCAAAAATACTAATTTGTTAAACGGGTTATACGGGTTCATGGATTGACTCGTGACCCAACCTGTTTATCTCGTGTCATAAAAGTGTCGACCCTTTTCTGACACTAACCCTCATAAACCCAACCCTAATTTGTTAAATTCCATGTTAAAAGAATCGTGTTATCGTGTCACCACCCATTTTGATAGCCCTATATCTAGCATAGGATGTCCTGTTCATATACTCCTGAACAAAATGGGACAGCAGAAAGAAAAGACCATCATGTTGTAAAAACGGGTCTGTCTCAGTCATAGTTGTGAAAACCAGACCGAACTGGCCGGTCGGACCGGGTTTGACCAAAACCGGAGATCAGTCCAGTCGGTTTGTATCCGGTTTTCACTCTGGTCAATAATAGGTTAACTTTCGGTCGGATCGGCCAATCGAACCCAAAAACCGTGAATCGAACCGATTTTTCGGTTCGATCAGACTGTTTAAAAAATTTATTTTAAGGTGTTTTTAATTAAAATAAAATATAGTTCATATTTTTATATTATTTTAAATTAAATTGACATTTAATTGTAACTATATTTCATAAATTGAGCTTTTTAATTACTATATTGTGTTTGAAATACTTAAACTTAAAGAATTACAATAAAAATGTTCAAATTTTTATATATTATAAATATAAAAATAAAAATATATTAATATTTTAATATATTTATTAAATCCGGTGTATTCTGGTTTAATCCAAAATCCATGAATCCATCCATTCACCAGTTCGATGACTAGTCCGGGTCTGAAAACCATGGTCTCTGTTGAATTGTGATAAATTACCCATGGATTTTTGGACATATGCCTTTGATATTGCTATTTACTTGATTAATAGGATGCCTTCACCTCTGCTGAATTTTTCAACACCATATTACACTTTGTTCCAACACCACCCTGATTATTCCTTATTACGTGTGTTTGGTTGCCTATGTTACCCATGGCTACGTCCATATTCTTCCAATAAACTTAATTTTAGTTCCCGCAAGTGCATTTTTTTGGGTTATAGCAAAATTCATAAGGGTTATAGATGTCTTGATCCAGTGTCAAAGAAATTCTTCATCTCACGTCATGTTGTTTTTTTATGAGCATGTGTTCCCATTTTCGGAGTTATGTAGTTCTGCTACTCATGATCCGCCCTCTTCCACTGAAAACATGCCTACCTGTCAAATCATTCCAGTGTCCCTCCAAACGCCTCCCAAACAGCCCCCTCCTACAGACCTATCCCCTTCAGCTTAATAATCCTCTCCATCCCACTCACTGCTGAATACACCGTCCCCATCCAGGCCTACTTCACATACTCCAACCTCTCCAAACCGTAATTCTTCCCGTGGAATATCATTGATCGTTGACTTACAAGGAGCTATGCATAATGGTCCATCCACCTCTGTAGTGCCCCCTTCTTCACCTGTGGTTCCCCCTACCTGTTCATCGAATGGTTACCAGACAACAAACTGGGAAACTACCACCTCCACCAAAGATGTTTCACACTTCAACCCTTCCACCTGATCCTACATGATTTACAGAAGCATCCAAGAGCACCCATTGGTGCATGGCTATGGCAGAAGAGTATTCGACTTTGGTTTCAAATGGCACTTAGGAATTAGTCCCAGCGTCCTCTGCTCAGAATGTAATTAGATGTAAATGGGTTTTCAAGAATAAACTCAAGCCTGATGGGTCGATTGAGCGCTATAAGGCGCATTTAGTAGCCAAGGGCTTTTACCAACTCCCTGGTATGGACTTCCATGACACCATTAGTCCTGTGGTAAAGCCAACCACAATTCGGTTACTGTTGTCCCTTGTCGTTTCTTTCGCTTAGTCTATTTTGCACTTGGATGTCTTTAATGCTTTTCTGTATGGGGATCTGGATGAGCCTATTTATATAGTTCAGCCACCAGGATTTGTGGATAAGTCTCTGCCATATCATGTTTGCTGGCTTCGGAAGTCGTTATATAGTCTCAAGTAGTCTCCTCGGATGTGGCATCGGCGTCGTACTCTCTCTCTTGTGGCTTATGGTTTTAAGTGTTCTCGGGCAGATGTTTCCCTTTATTACCTGCGTAAGGGCACCCATTTGTTGTTCTGTTTGATTTATGTTGATGATCTATTGATTTTGGGTAATGATTCGGGCCAGGTGGCTGCCCTGATTGCTTATCTCTAGTCTCAATTTGCAATTAAAAATTTGCGACCAGCACAGTACTTCTTGGGCGTTGAATTTTTACGGCAGGATGGGTCTTTGTTCCTAGTCCAAAAGAAGTATATTATGGACCTATTGTCCAAGTCTCGTATGTTGGGTTCCAAACTGGTTGACACTCCGGTTGGCTCTTCTGACCGCTTATGTGCATCAGGTTCTCTTTCTCCTGATGCTACGACTTACAGAAGCCTGGGGGGTGGCTTGCAGTATTTGACCATTACATGCCCTGATATTGCCTTTGTTGTGCATAAGGTCGCCTAGTACATGCATACACCTAAAACTTTACACTGGCAGGTGTTGAAACGGATCTTACGCTACTTAAAGGCTACGGCCTCTTTTGGCTTGCAGCTTCAACCTCAATCTCTAACACGGCTTTATGATTTTTCGGATTCTGACTGGGCCGGTGATGTTGATGATCGACGGTCTACCTCTGGGTTTGGTATTTTTCATGGTACTAATTTCATCTCTTGGGCATCCCTTAAGCAGCGTACTGTTTCTTGTTCCTCCATGGAGGTAGAGTATCGGGCCCTTGCTACCACCACATCTGAGTTCTCGTGGCTAGGTATGCTACTTATAGAGATTAGTTTTCCTATGGTGCGTGCACCTACACTTTGGTGTGACAATCTCAGTGCAAACTATATTACTACCAATCCGATTTTTCATAACCGCACTAAGCACTTGGAGCTAGATTTTCACTTTGTTCGGGAACGCGTTGCTTTTAAATAGTTGACTGCTCGATACATCTCTACAGATGATCAATAGCTGACATTCTGACCAAGCCCCTCCCACAGCAACGGTTTCAAGTCTTGAGGGATAAGTGGCTGTGGTTTCCACCTGTTGATGAATTTCCTATAAGTATATGGTTACTGTTATAGTAGAAAAGATATCGTTCCCACGAGGAATGATTGTTATTACACACTGGATTTTGATTTCTGATTTTGTTTTCACTTAAATAAAAAAATGCATTTGTTTTTCCTTATCTAATTCTACTCCTAAATTAAACTAATCCTAATGTGGGTCGAATTAGAGTAAGAAGACAACCATAAGTGTTTTGCAAACTTATTCTTAAATCTATGTTTATGTTATTTAGACAAGTTATACTAATTTCCTATGTAATTTCTCTCGAACAATAGATAGATTTACTTAAACATATTCTTATTAAACTTGACTCCTCATCCTCATTAGTGAACTAATTCTATTAACATTAATATGCTTAAGTTGAAGTGCAACTTGATTAGTATAATACGTGATCTCTCATCTACTATCATACTTATAAATTCTTGTAAACTTTCGTGAACATATATTTCTCAATATTAAACTCACGTTAGAACCAAAATAGAAATCATACTTGGCATACATAAGAGTATATTTTTCAATATTAAATTTATATCAAAACCAAATATAAGAAAAACTTGGCACAAGAACTTTTATTAAAATAACTTAGCATAGAAAAGATGAAATTATTGTTCACAAAACCAAATAGTATGCATAAAAGAGTACAAGAAAGATAAAAAAGGTAGAGTAAGAATTTCTCAATCCTTTACTCCTAAATTACACTCAATCTTTCTTGTACTTCTTCTTCTAATCCGATCCCTTGATTTCTACAAATCTCTTATATATATCTCTTCTTATCTTTGTATATTGTATCTCTGTATGGCTGCATTTTCACCCCTTTAAATAGTCGATGAATCAACACAATGGTTCATGAAGATCTCTTTCCATGAAGGCATGACTTTTGGGTGAGGAGACATGACTTTTAAGTGAAGAGACATGACTTTTGAGTGAAGAGACATGACTTTTGAGTGAAGAGACATGACTTTTTGAGTGAAGAGACATGACCAAAAAGTTGCTGGAACTGGGCTGGTCGCACCGGCGACATGCAAAACATTTGCTGAAGGCGAGCGCAGGTGGAGTTGTGTCGGCGACATTCTTGCTTTCAGCACTCCTTTGTTCTCTTTTCGAACGATTATTCCGTTTTTCATTCGATCTTTCCCCAACCGATTTCCATTACTCCTAATGTCACAAAAACACATAAAAAGCATCACATAGAACAAGAAATCCTAATAACAACTAACAAACACAAATATTTATAAAGATAAAACAACATGAAATATGAACATTTTATGCACATAACACCACCCTAGCTCAACTTGCAGGGAAGTGATAGAGTATATATATATTTTATATAAATTGTATGTAATTGCAATGTCGTAAATTGTATAGGATTGCAATTGTAATTATGCTCTTGTACATAAGCCATATAAATACAATGAGATCCCTCTCCACACATTGGAGAGATTCACAAACCCTAGTTCTATCTGATACAAAGGCTAGGAGTTACACCATGTATGGTAAATCCTTCATTTGGAACATCTTATAGGATTAAAACTATAAACTATATATAGGTTCACCATGTAAATAAGCACCAAAATATCAATCTTCTGATCTGCATTATGAAGATGTACATGGACAGATCTACATTATAGTTAATAAGGCAATTGCCCCCACTAAAAAAACATGTATTAACAATTTTCTTTTGGTCCTTCACATATGTATATAAATTAAATTTTGCCCAACTCATTCAAATTATATTTATATAATTTTCAAAGAATAAAAGCAAAATACTTTATATTATTGACTTTTGTTTTGATGATTACAAGTTGACAAGCTGGTAAATTTAATTCAAATATGATGACATCTAATAAAAAGAAATAATGCCACATAAAGAACCAAAAGTATTGTGAGCTAAAATAATATATGACATGATTTAGTTATGAGATAAAACAGCTTATAAGTTGCAAAGATCTTCCTACAGCTACACACCTCCTCAGCAGCTGCAATTCCTTTCCTTATGAAGTAAAACTAATAACAATGGTTTGCTTACAAGCTGAAGACAACTGTTATATTGCGTTAGGAGCCCATATCAACTACCACATTTGCCTTATGAATCAAAAGTAACAACCATATACTTTTAGGAGATAAACACAACAACTATAATCTCTTCAAGAGGAGGAGTCAACTGCCATAAACTTCTTATGGGCTATAGAAAACGGCTACTTCTCTTTGTTAAGAGCATTTCACAACCTATATAAAGAAATGAAATTCAAAGTGAGAAAGTGGGAGACTTAAAGCAATACATTCTAAGCTTCTTATATTCAAGTCTTTCCAAATTCCTACAAGTGCAAAAAGAGAGAAGGGCTTCATCTTGTTCATACATTCTTTCAAATATTCATCTTAAGGGAATTGTATATTCACACAAGGGATTTGTGTGAAAGGGGGTTAACTTTGTTGATAGTGTGATCAACAAAGTTTGTACAAGTTTGGTGCTTAAGCTTTGAAAAAGCATCGACAGAAGTTTACTATTTGAGCTTTGAAAAATACCGGGATAAGTTTAGTGTTAAGCTTTAAAAAGCACCGTAAGAGTTTTGTTACTTGAACTCTAAAAAAAGTAACAGTAGAGGTTTGATTCTTAGCCTACAAAAGTATTGAGTTTGTTACTTGAACTCGCAAAAAGTAACACAGGCTTGTTTCCTGTCTGTAAAGGGAACGATAGTGGAAAATATCAAGTGGTTGGTTTGAGAACTGGATGTAGACCGGTTAGGTTGAACCAGTATAAATCTTGTGTCTTCATCTCTCTATCTTTACACTCTTTATTTTCATTGCGAGCTAAATTTCTGCAATTTAAATTAATATCTTTATTTTTGAAGACACTCTTAATATTAGTCAAGCATATTTATATTCACAAGTTTTATTATTTTATCAATTCCGTATTTTTGTTAAACTTGTGTTTATTGAAAGAAAATTGTTTTTATTCAAAAAGAATTTTCTAAACTATTTGCAAAAAATTTTATTCAATATACAGTACTATTTACCCCCCTCTAGTACTGTAGTTAGTCTATTTGGGACCGTCATATATCTTTTTTTCTCTCTATTTTTCTCATTTTTATACTAGAATAATAATCACTTTTTCTCTACGATTATTGGAGAAATTTAATTTCGTTCTTATTACAAAAAATAACTCAATTTTGTAAAGTTCTAGCTCACACTTATCATTTATCAATAAATTGTTATTGCTAATTTTTATCAATGTTTATTTATAAGTGTTAAAGTTGAGCTAGATTTTCTATCATGAAAGTAAAGATTTGAGTTAGAATTGCTATCGTTGATGCAAAATTACACCATTTTATTCGTTAAGGGTAAAGTTGATCTTCACTAATGACCTTAGGGGAAAATTGGAATCTTTTCTCCTGATAGAATTATAAACATTGTATAGTTTTATGTGTAGTTAAAAAAAATGCAAGGTATTTTTTTTGTCATATGATTTTTTTTTAATGCATTATATATATTTTTAGTTATGACTATATATCTATGTTATGATATTGAATTCTTTTTATAAAAAAATGGTGCGTAATAAATACTTTGTCTCGACCGTAGAGAAATTTTGGATTCATAACAAGGAACAAAAAAGGTTTAATGCATGCATTTCTTTAGTACTAACTCCTAACACATGTTTCTAAATATGATTTGACAAGTTCAGATGTACGAAAACACTTGAATCCACCATAAAATATTAAAATAGTAAAAGTTAAGCCAAAGGGGTAGTTTTACTTTTTGTTCTCTTCCATATCTTTACCTGCACCACTCATGCATACACATGAGCTTAGTTGCATATGCATGTTCATGCTAATGAAGCTTATTGTGTGTGAAGGGAAAATTTACGAGTACACAAATTTATACCAAATAATAAAGTGTGTTTAAAAATCATCTGCACGAAGATTGCTTACTAATTACCAACTAATTTAATAAACCTATTATCTACGAAAATTGCAAATAATAATTGTATTTGGAATTTTTTAAGCTAAGAATTTGATAACAAAAGCAAGTAAAATAAAATGGCTAAAGAGAATTCAATAAAAGAAAGCACCTAGGATATTGATTTCATACAACTCTATAACTTGTTCAATTTACTGTGTATTCAAATAACTTTAATTATTTATTCAATGAAGAACGATTCAGTGTCAATAGTATTCTTTCTTAAGATATACCATCAATGTCAATTATCTATTATTAACCATATCTCTTAACTAATGATTAATGACCTACAATTAACTCACTAAGCTCCGATTGGTTATAAATTTCACACAAGTCTAAATTATGTTATTCTCATTCAAATCTAAAGTTATAATGTCACTACCTTAATTTCGGTTCTTATAATATTCTTTCTCCGTACTCTCTATTATTTTAACCTAAAACTATGCAATCGGTAGCTAATCAAAAGCAAGCATTAAGTGAGATAACAAAATTTGCACAAATAAAGTAAGAAAAAGCACAATAATTTCATAGACTAATTGATTTTTACTACATCAACATCCTAGATAAAAGAAAATTAGTTACTCATAATGTTCTTAACACATAAGAGAATTCACGGATATAGTCCGTACTCAGTGTATTCATACACTCGTAGGAAAGGCAACCAAAACAATCCTGTTTCTCGTGTAGATCAGATCCATTCCATAAACGTGTTTCCGCTGCATATAAATTGTAAGTCCGTTTATTTATTCTGTTTCTGATAATTTATACATTTGTTGTATAATCGTTACAGAAATCTGACTTCAGAAGTAATTTCATGTAAAGAAGCTTTGTGATGGTTGAAGCCAGGATCATCAATCGTAGCGAGTGGTAGTAGAGATGGATTTCGTCTCCAATGATTTAGATAGTTCTCCTTTAGGATTTATTACTGAATATTGTAAACGTCTCGCTTTGGTTAATCTCTTGTATTTTTCTTTTGTTCGTAGATCAAAGAATTTAATGGCCTATATATCAGCTATGGCTTTCGGTTTTTTTTTTTTTTTTTTTTTTTATGTCTAATCGGAGTTGTGGGATGTTTATTTCTTCATTTTGTCCCCTACGTATTGGTCCCGGAATCCTAATGCAACTATTTTTCCCCTAAAAAAAAATAATATTTCAAGGATTAAAATTAATATTTAATTTAATTAAATCATTAATGACTAGATCTCTGAATCAAACAAGTTACTTCAATTCAAGTTAATAGAGTTGAAACTCTAACCGGAAAGACCAGGAACTCTTCTCCTTCTTCGATGTCCTAACGACAAAAATCTTAGCCTTTTTCAGCTCCCCTCTAATGGTAGTTTCCCAATCCTCCAAAGTCTCTCTCCCTTCTTCCTCTCTTCAGACTATCTCTATTCTTCTCGAACCCAATTCTCTCTCTTTAGCCCTAATGCACTCTGATTCCTCGCTTTCTCTTTATCCTTCTCTGTCCTTCCCTTCCCTTTCTTCTCTTCCTCCTAAACCCCAAACCTTCATCCCTCCTCCTACTTCTTCTTCTTCCTTCCTCCTCCTTCGACACGATTCTCAATCTACTGTTCTTTTTCTTGTTGCTTCCCCCCATAAGGGTGGCTCCCAGATTCTTCTTAGATTCTATATTCTGCAAAAGAACAATCTTTTTACTAGAGCTCCAGTTGTTTGCAACCAGAAGGGACTTGGGTTTGATTCAAAAATTGGAGTTTTGATGGATGTGAATCATGGGGTTTCAATAAAGATTATTGGGTCAGTTAATTTTTTTGTAATGTATTCAGTTTCAAGCAGGAAAGTTTGGGTTTTTGCATTGAAACTTATTGGTGATGGTGATTTAATCAAATTGATGAGGTGTGCTATCATTGAGTGTTGTAGGCCGGTTTGGTCCATTAGTATTTCTTTTGGGTTCTTGATTTTGGGGGAGGATAATGGAGTAAGGGTTTTCAATTTCAGGCAGCTAGTGAAAGGGAATCCTAAAAAAGTTAAGAGTTCGAATTCAACTGGAAATTTGGATAGGAATGGAAAATTGGAGAGTAAAGGATCGAGATATCCGAATGGTGTGATTGGTGCTGAACATCAGAGTCTGTCGACTGCTTGCAATGGTTTGTTGGATGGAAAGATTGAGAAGCTCTCTTTTTTGGGTAAGCACAATGAGATAATGGGTTGCCTTCTGAATTCTGTATATGCTAATTTGCTAGAGAATATGGTAATTGTGTAGTTAGATATGATCATGGAACTTAGTGGTTTCAGCTTCTGAGATGCAAATGCTTTTTCAAAGTATTTCTGATAATGTGCATTATATTTTGAGTTCTGTTAGTTTACTTTGTCTTGCAATTGTTCTGTTGTTAAAGTACTTTAATGATATCTTCATCATACAGAAGGTGATTTCATGCATGGGGTGAGGACTTATTTAAGAATGTTGAAATGCCTTCTACAAAGGTCTTGCACTTACTTAGCAGTTATTTTAATGATTCATTTCTAATCTCTTGTTTGCCTGCATTTATTCAACTTTAACTAAAATCTCAAGTTCAAATCCTTGAATTTTTAAATTTCCTTTTCAACCAAACCTATAGAGAAATGCCTATTGAATTGGAACAGAATCATTTACTTTTGCATTGTGCTTAACATGATAGCATATTGTATATTGGAACTTTTGTTACATTGCTATAATATAAGAATATGTGGCTCTTCGAGTAGCTCAAGAATTGACGGTGTTGATGCCATTTTTCTTCTTGGCTTGATTCTCTAGATTAGATTTTTATTCCAAGCCAGGACCTTTCAGGGTGGATAGCCCAACCTGTGTGTGTTAATTTTAGGCGGAAGACACTGTGCAAGTTTAATTGCGTTTACATTCACAAATATATATTGTGATCTTGGTTTTGGAGTTTTAGTGGCTGTGGTGATGACTGATAAGTCTAGGATTATAGATGATAAATCTTCAATACAAAAAATTGCTTAATTAAAGCGTCATTTGATAACTCATTTGTAAACAAAATAACTACTGTCAAACAGCTACTATGAAACTATCAGGGGTCATCAAAGATATGGTTGAAGGAGCACTTGCCCTTGGTTGACCTTAGTGCTTCTGAGTAAATTTGCTTTTAAAAAAATGGAAAAGCGAAAAAAAGGAAATAGGAAACTCAACTTATTGTAAAAACACAAAAATGCAACTTTTTTCTGTTGATCTTCGGAATGCACTTGAAGCATCTAATGCTTGATGGATAAATTGGCTCTTTTTGCTGATAGGAATTCCTCTGTCTTCTGTCGTAGTTCATCAGCATTTGGCTGGTGCTTGTTTTCATGTTTATTGGGCATCAAGTAGTGTTTCTAACAGGCTAACAAGAGCACATAATCTTTTGCGTGGGTGAATACAAAGTGGTGGATATCATGATCATATTCAGTGTTACGTGGATCTGTGTTAAAGAGAGTGCAACTAACAACTTTGACTTGTATTCATCGTGTGGGCTTAGCTATAGTTTTTGAGGTAGCAACATATAATCTCTTTTTCAGGAAGATGAAACAACCTCTAGATTTGACAAATTGAGAGAGAGCTGTTTAGTTTGGATCCTGACAATTGTTGCTGACAGAAATTATTCACTACCTAATTGAGACGGATTCTGTATTAATTGATTCATTATGCTACGATGCCTTTCCATGAGCAAGACTAATAACAGGGAGAAAGTTGAAAATTAATGGTAGCCTAATATTATAACCACTTTAATGTCAAATCAGTTCATTATAGCGTGTGGACTTCTTACTTTCTGTAAGTGAATGTAAGGATAGAAATGTGAAATCGCCAGCTTCTTCGGATTTGAGTCTGTTTCCTGCACTTCAAGATCATAGTCTTGTTCTTAATATTATTAAGTGCATTATGGTGGAGTATTTTTCTGGATCATTATCTTTGTGTCTTCAGTCATGCTATATGTTATATGCATTTGAAAAGAAAACCTTCATTCATCTACTGACACAAATACTCAAATTACATTGATTGAATTATCTCCTCATAGCAGTTTGGGATTTCTCTATACCAGGAGATGGTGCTAAAAAGCAAGCTGATGTCATTTGATATGATTCTTTTGGATGTCTCTAGATGGTAATTTTATTAATTATCAAATATGTTCTTGATTACAGGCCCTCTCTTGTGTTTACTTGTCTTGCTGGTAAAGTCGCATGCACAATGGTTATGTGGTGCATCAATTGAGTTAGCTATTTCTTAAGTTAAGCAAAAGATGTTTTGATGTACATATGAGATGCATAAAAATGTTTTGGCTGTCTTGGTATTTGAAGCTGGTTTTGCTTTGACACTTGCAGTGAAGCAGAAGTCCGTTAGATGTAGAGAAGATTCTGGTGAAGGGAGTGCATTTTTTATGTCATTTAAGAGAAATCATGTTGATGGCTCAATTGTGAAGGCAGTTTCTGTTCAGGCTTTGTCCTCCAACAAGTTTGTTATTTTGGACTCTATTGGAGATATACATATCTTGTGTCTGTCTACCCCGGGTGGTGGAGGAACCCTCAGGACTCAGATGATACATTTGCCTCACAGTATGAAAGTGCAGAAGCTGGCAGTTCTTCCTGATATCTCTTCAAGTATGTGGTTATTTGTTTCTTTATTATGAAGTTTGTTGCTAGCATAAAATGAAAAATGGTTTTGTTCGCACTGGGCTTAATCTGATGAAGGGCTGACTGTTTTGTATGTTTAAATATGTTAAGAGTTGGAACCTGTGAGTTGATGTGTGATGGGCAGCCAATTTGGTTATTAAGGTTTTCGGATATATTTGTGCAGAACTGAAATTATTTCAAGTCTGATTTTTCTTTTTAAATGGAGATTTTGGATAAGAAAATGGAAGCCTTCAAGTACATAGATTTAGGGCCGTTTGGGTTTCTGTCTCATGGGAAAAACATGTGAATTGATTTTTCTTTTTAAATGGAGATTTTGGATAAGTAAATGGAAGCCTTTAAGTACATAGATTTAGGGTCGTTTGGGTTTCTGTCTCATGGGAAAAACATGTGAATTCTTTGATTTTGGTTTGTTTTCTACCGGCGTAACTTGACATCATTCTGCAGGAATTCAATCTTTCTGGGTATCAGATGGATTTCATTCGGTGCACATGATGTCAGCGTCTGAAACAGATGGTGCTGTTAGTAAAATTGATGGAGACGAGGTTGAGGAAAAACTAGCGCAAATCTCAGGTTTCCTTGAGCCTCTTGCTTTTTCAGTTTAACTTAATATTAATTTACACCATTTTTCTGTAATAACATATGTAGAAGTTGCACAGCATCACGTAATTTGTGAAAGTTTTGTGCACTGTGGCTGTTGTGCATCAATCTCTCAAATGACATACAGAAATTTCTCTAATGAACACTATCTAATGTTTGTATCTGGAATCATTTAGAGATATGCAGAATCTTTTTTGGCTTGAATATAATCAACATTTAGGCATGAATTATGTTCTGTTCGTTTATATATTCATTGGCTTGTAAGTTTTCCTTTCCTTTTGTTTGTAGTTACCCAAGCAATTTTTTCCGGTGAGAAGGTCCAAGATCTTGTAGCACTAGCTGGAAATGCTATTCTGGTTCTTGGACAAGGTATATGTTTCTATCATCACTTTAATACTTCTATATATGAAAAAATAATAGTAATATAAGAAAGAGAGATTTGATTGTTTGAAGATATATTTAATTTAGAAATGAAAAGAAAAGAAGTCAAATGTTTGTGATGTAGCATTATTGATGATTGCCTTACACAAAGTCAACGGCTTGGGTCATCATTCTATCTGTCTTTGAAAGTAAATTGGAAAGGATCTATTGATCTAATAAAATGATTATGGGCTTTCATTGATCTTTCTTTGTGGACATGGTAATGTTCATAAGACAAATACGAAAAGTTTCCATAATCTGAATTTATTTCTTGTATTTTTGACCCTAATAACCTGAACAAAATTGTGGCTTCTTGCTCGGTATGTTGCTGGATACCACTTGTTATTTACATAACCTCGAATTCTCCTTGGTAATAAAAATATTTTCTGTTAAGCAGGAAACATATATACATATGCCATTCCATGAAGTGACTTGCACTGTGTCTGCTCAGCGGTGAGCCTCTGGTAATCTATTTATTCTATAAAAATATAAATCTTGCAGTGTTTTAATCATCTCGGTTTTGTAGGAAGTCATTCTGTTGGTCGTTCTGTGATTATGACAAGTTAAAGGATTCCTGGATCAATGCACTCCTACTGTGAGTAGTTTTTGAATATCTCGTGAAATTTTATAATGCATAATTGGAATCTACCGCTTTCACTTTGGGATCTGATTCATCATGTATTCTGAATTTCAGCTGGCCATGTTCTCTAATTATCATCGTTTGGTTGTTCTTTCTGTTGTTGAATTCATGAGCTGCAATTATTTCATACTGATATTGATGTGGGAGACCTTGATACCATTGAGCTCTTGAAGGTATGCAGTTGTTCTTTATTTATTTTGTGTCCCTAAAAAAGGAGGTTTTAAGTTACTTCAACCAAAATCACTAAAAAGGACAATTCACCTCTTCTTCATTTCAATAACTCCATTGATCATAGTCAAATCCTCAAAGGCCTATCAAGTTAATAATTGACCTAGTTAAAGTCCGTCTTTTTTAAAAGGATCATTTCAGAAATGAAGGAAATCAAAATCAAAGGAACTTCAATGATTGAGGGATTGACTTGATCTACATATTCCATCAAGAACCAAGTTTAAGAAAATAGGGGTAAGTCTTATAGATGTTGCATATTAGAGAAGAAGAGGAAAGACAGTGTCAACACCTATTTCGTGTTGAAGCAACAGATAGCAAGATGGAGAATCGAGGATCGAGTAATTGACATTACTGAGAGCAAGGGAGTGAGTGGTCCGGAGGAGGCTGAAAGTGGCATTGGATTTATGGTAGAGCAACCAGCTGTTGGACTGATAGGAGTGCAACAGTGGAGAGAGAGAGGGAAGTTTCAAGTTTTGGGACTTTAGGATTAAATTATGGAATAAATTTGCAAGAAAAAGATTTTGCAACAAAAAAAAAAGAGGTCTTAATCTTTCTGTTTATTTTGGATTAAGAAGATGAAGGTTGGGCAGTAGACTAGGAGTCATTCGGCTCAAGAGTTTGCCACAGCAGGAAATGTACGTGCCATGTTGTCTATTTATGTCTGGTCATATGGTGAAACTTGATGTCCTTAATCAAGAAATTGTTCAGTTTAAATTATGTTAAAGGTGGTCTTAACTGGACCGATTTTAAAATATTTAGTGCTTAACTGGGGGAAAAAAAAAACAGATTTAGGGTATGACTATTTAGTGCTTAACTGGGGGACAAAAAACAGATTTAGGGTATGACTATTTAGTGCTTAACTGGACCGATTTTAAAATATTTATTGCTTAACTGGGGGAAAAAAAACAGATTTAGGGTATGACTATATAGTCAAACATTAGTGCCTAAAATGAGCCGTATCCCAGCAATTTTTACTTAGTGTATACTGCAGATTATAGCAGTAATTTAGTTTTCAAAAAAAATGTTACCTGATCAAAAAGTTTATGAGTCAATCACCTCTGGTTGATTTCCTTGTGGAGTTCAATTTGCCACTGCATAGAGAACGTTTTGAACTGATAAAAATTATCAAGAAATAGGCAAGAGAGATGTTATGGAGCCTTTTTTTTGTCCAATGGTCGGAGAGCATGAGGTATCTCAGGCCTATAGGGCCAAAAGCTTTTTTCTCCCGTGCAGTCTATGGTTGCCATTGCCCCTAGGGAAATTTATATACGACGGGGATTTGGACATGGAATATCCTGCTAGGGATCCTCCCAAGTGAAAGCACAGTGGATTACACTGTTATAATGGGGTTTTTAGATTTACATGTATGCTATGTGGAACAAACAGGCTTATAGAAATGAAACTGCAAGGAATTCTTTGGTGGAACAAAATTTGTAAATAAATAATGGCCGAGGGATGTATGAACTTGTGGCATTCAGTGTTAGCCAGACTTAGTTTTCCGACCTGGTCAAGAAACTTGGCAGTTGGTAAGTTTTGCTCAGATTAACACTTGATGGTGGTACAGATGTGCGGTACTTAGTAGTCATGTTTGTAATCGTTTTATGAGTTGGTCTTGGTTGAACTTATCTTGAGATTTTTTTGGGGTTTCATCCTTAAAATCGACCGTGTTTAAGTTTTTGTTTAAGCTATGACTGACTAGGACGGTGCACATTCATGTGAACTGGTGTATGCCTAACTTAGTTGCTTTCTCTCTATTGGCTTGAACTTTTTATTTTATTTTTTTATTTTATTTTTTTATTTTTTTTTATTTTATTTTATTTTTTTTTTTTTTTTGTATTTTAATCCAATTCATTTTGAAAGGTGAAATCAGAAGCAATTGGAGCTTGACAACCGAGTAAATTCGGAAACTGGAGAGTTACCTCTGCTACAGACAGGATCAGCAGCCTGAGCGGAGTTGATGCGAGTTACTGCTGCTGCTGCGCTCCCTCTGGAGTTGGTCTTACATGGAGAAGCAGCAGTGATGAAAGCAGCCCACTAGCATATGAACTGAAGATGTCACAAAGATAAGGTTGTTATGCCGTCTCTATAAACCTTAATTTTGGGTTTGGATTAGTGTCTTCTTAAGCTTCAATTATCTCTCTTTTTAACTCTAATTTTTTCTATCATTAAAAATCAAGTCATCGGTGGTGTTTTATTTTTTGGGCACTGTAGAATTGATTGAAAATGAATGTAGATGCAGCTGTAGTAAATGATATATCGCATTTTAATAGCCTAATATTTTTCCCTTACCAGTTTGATTCCGATCACAATTGGGGTACTCGAGATAATCAGGCGTTGTTTATTGTTTCATAATATCAATTTATGGAAAATGTTTATTAGATATTCTACTTGATCAAATGTGTCTCATTGTTTTGGGAAACAAAAATCTAAAGTAAAAATTCCAAAATGGTATTACATAGAATGGTTTCTAAATAATGTACATATTGATGACAATGCATATGTAGTAGAATTTGAGCCGGGATGGATTTTTGACGGGGTGAAGTCAACTTTCTTGATGTTTAATTTTGGTTTGTTTAATGAAGTCATGCTTTCTTTCTAATAAGTAAATTAAAATGATGTTTATTGATGAAAGTTTGATCGGAGGATTGGGAGTGGCTAGAATTTTTTCACACCTTAAATAAGTAATCAATATGTTTGTTTCATTGTGTATTTACTGGAGAATTTGTTTCCTAATTGGTAGTTATAGTATCATATCCTATAATAAATTTAGAATAAATAGGGGAAAACTGATTTTACCCCTAAGCTTTAAAATGGAGTAGTTAAGGGCTTATGGTTACAAAAAGTTGCAATTTTAGGTCTTAATAACGGGAACTACGAAATATCTTGTTACCCCGTTTATAAACTGATGACGAAGCGCACGTGTGGTTCTCATTTCCAATCTACTTTTTGACACGTGGCATGTCTATGGGGTTGAGAAATACCAGATAGATCGACGACTTGGAGAGGAAGAGTTGTGGCGCCTCAACGAAGCAGAGAAGGAAATGGCAGGGATCTGATTCGAATTATCTTTGATATAGTTATATATAATATTAGATTCCGAGTTGTATAGAGAGGAATAGAACTGGAAAATCATAAATGAAATATTGGTTTGTAGAAACAATATCTGCCAATACTGAGAATTCAACTCACTTGTTCAATTTGGAAATTTATTCCATTTCGCTCAATTGCCTTTGAATTTCATTAAATTACTGAGCGTCGCACAGAGTAACGGAAACTTTCGTTGATCCCATTATTAAGGCCTAAATTGCAACCTTCTGTAACCATAAACCCTTAATTGCTCCATTTTAATGCTTAACCACCTTATCCCTTATAAATACGGAAAGGGTAAATGATGATGATAATAATAATATTCTTATATCTACCGTGTAATAGAAAAGCTGTGAACTGCGAGTATGAAGATGAAGAGATGAAATAGAGGTAATGAAAGCAATTTAAAAAAGGAAACTTTGTTACGTAAAAACATGGTCTGTTAACTAATTTTGTTAATTAGCGTGTAATTAAAAAATTATCTATTAAAATTAGACGAATGAGTAACTAAGATAACAAAATAGGCAAAATGCATCCTCCTCTATCTCTTATTAAATGTAGTTAACCTCTTAATTAATTTTTTAAACATATATTGGCTACCTGATTTTTTTATTTTAATATTATTAGTTCAAAATTTGACTTATTATTAGATAATTTTTCTTTTTTAAAATTGTAGGTGATGAAATATTATTAATCATGTCTTAACAGAGCATGTTATACACCTGAAAAAAATTTGATAAAATAGATCGAATTTATGACTAATAATATTAAAATAAAAAAACTAAATTATAATTTTGGTAAAAAATTAGATGGTAAAAATACGTTTTTCCTAATAATAATAAGAAGAAGAAGAGCCAAACTGAAAGTAGGAGATGTTCTACTTTGTGCCGTGAGTAACTACTCCTGACCAATCATAAACTATCACATCAACACATTTACTGATGTAACACCTTCTGATTGGCCGGGAGTAGTTTACTCCCGGCCTACGGGAGTTATTTTCCTGAAAGTAGATAGATATCCCCGGTGGTCGATGAAACCTACAAATCAGACAAATCTGACGGGCATGATGAGCCAAGCCCCTACACTGGGACCCACTTCCTCCCATGATTTGAGGAGTTCTCCTTTCCTTCACTCCTTTTCATTCATCTAGATGATGACAGTCACAACTCATGCTCACGCACATGCAACATCATCACCCCTCACCCACTTATTATTATTTATTATTCATCTTGCATGCACCCTTAGCTTTTCAATTTTGGTACATTAATAATTGTAATAATAGGATAACAGCTAACCATGAAAATCCAAACTCAGGTTGAAAGTATATGATTTATTATGACTCTATATACAATATACATATTTAACTGTGGATGAAACTTGAATGATATTTTTTTTTTTTTTAAAAAAAAAAAAAGGAAAAAAGGGCCTATGGAAAGTTAGACGCAAATTAAATAAATTATGTGTTTTTAATTAACTTAATTTTGTGTCCCTGATGTGAATTATAATCTATTAAAATTTAATTGATAAATGAAAACATAAAAGTTTAATGTACTTTGAACGCATCTAACTTTTACCAAAAAGATTCCTAAAAAAAAAATTAGTATAAAAAAACCATCTAATCTCTCCATTTTAAGATTTCATGCCTCTTCAATTGTTGCTAAAAAACTACCACGCCACTTGAACTTATATCAAAAAAAACCATTTAGCCCCTTTAACTTATCTAATTTGTATTTATTTGCTTCTTGTGTCCTATGTGGCGCTCCTTAGCTACATCAGCGCTACATGGGATACAGAGAGTATATTTATGTTGGACAAATTGAAAGACGTAGGTGAATTTTTTATATAGTTAGAGGGGTTAGGTGGTTTTTGGTACAAGTTAGAGGAGCAAGAATGTATTAATCCAAAGATAAAAGGAAATAATGTATGAAAAAAAAAAAAAAAAAAATTGAGAGTGAAGATGGTATTGGCGAAATAATTAATAAAAGTAGTGGGACATTGATGAATAGGACCACTTGATTTGGCTTAAAAGCATGTATACCATACCATAATATCCACTTCTCTAATCCCATTGAAAACTACTGTCCAATCTTCATGTCTCTTCATTTTTTTCTATGCTCCATTCCCATTGTTTATGTGTATTAATTTACTGCTAACCCACGGAGACATCCATGAATTGAGATCCTAATGCATATACATACAAATGCTAATAATATTTGGAATATTTCATTTCCAAGCATAAGAGCTACTGATTTGAATTGAATAAACTACTTCTAATTTACCAAATATTCACATTTATCAGCTCACAACATAAATTACCAAAATAAACTATTATAATTCTTTTTATTGCAGTGTTATAGCCACTATGGGTATGTTTGTCTCTGCGATCTCGAAAAGCAGAAAAACTAGCGTTTGATTAGAAATTTTAAATATTAGCTTTTAATTGTTCTGCAGGAAAAAAAGAGTTTTTCACAAAAAACTTTTTATAATTATTTGCCTTTTACAAATTTAAATTTTCCAAAATAATAAATTATACTTTTATATAAATATGTAGATTTTTTATGAAATTTTTTTTATCTCTATAAATGTTGAAAATTAAGCCAGATCAATTCCTCAAATTAATTTATTTAGGTTAGTTTTATATTTTTTTTTTAAATTTATATATATTAATTTAGTCAAAAATTAAAAACATATTATTTTGATATATTTTATGTAAATGAAACTATAATTTAAATTATTTTTATACAATTATAAATTCGCTGTTTAATGAAAATAATAATTTTTTGAAGTGCATAATAAATTAAATTTATTTTTAAATTATCTAATTATGTAATTATTTTTACTAATATTTATATAATATTATTATTTTTGTATAATTATTGTATAATGGTATAAAATATATATCTATATTACTATTTTTACATCTTAACAGCAACAACCGATCGTAAGTTTACTAAACACTATCAATCAATTAACTAACAGCTTACTGCAACAACAAACAGCTAATATGAACAGCAAACAACAACAACAACAGTTACTAGCTAACAGCTGAACCAAACAGGTGTTAAGTCCTTGTTTAATGGATCATCGCTTAATTTGGTCATGTTATGCGACAATGACTTATTGATCAAAGTGCATAAAGTTTATTACTGAACAAGTTATTGTTTTTCTAAAATAAATTCAATTGACCAACTACTGTATAATATTAGTCAACAACAATTGAAACTGTTTTCATATATATATATATATATATATATATATATATATATATTTCAGTTGAGATGGAATGGAACAGTTACAGCAAACTTCCCATTTTTTCATCATTCATCCGCTTTTTTACATGTATTAATATTATTATTATTATTAGACAAATTTAATTTGCATCCTCAGACGGTCATATTTTTTTTTTTTCCTTAAAAACAGTTTATTCTTTCCAGTTTTATAACTTATGGAGCAAATTGACAAGTACGTAGTTTTGAAGGGAATATTTTTACTACAAAAACTAATTAAGTAGCTGAGGTTGCAGCTAAATATCCTATGATATGATATGAATTCGAAAGGAAAAAACCATCCTATTATCCTAATGCCACTTTTTTTTTTCTATTAAGTTTTTAATTTTAATTTAATGCATCAAACCCGTTATCAATCATAATCACATAACACGTTAATTTTTTGGTTATCATAAAAGATAGTTGTAAACATAAAACAAAAATTAAAAATTATTATTGATAATTTGATTTGCATTCGAGATTGCTTATTATTATTATTAACAAGCAGTTTTTGATATGTCTAATGTGGTTATTCAAAATTGTATAAACAACATTTTGAACCACAAAAATAGCAATTTTAGACACATAATAATTAGTAACTCGTTTTTAATAGTTACAGTAAACTTTTTCATATAGTTAAAGGCATAACTGAAAAGTGTTAGGTAATAAAAATAAAAAAGAAACAAGTGACATAAAAATGTTTATTTCCAATTCGAAAATGAGTGACAATCAGACTTGAGACTACAAATCATTTATGGAATATAACGTAGGGCCTTGAATTCCAGTACAGCTGAATGCCAATGTTAACGGTGAATTAATATAAGTTCTAAAATTGGAAACTTATAATTACATTGCCAATTCTATAACAAACTTTTGAGCACCTGAATTTAATGAAATACCCACATTTGTTCTCGCTTTTCCTTCAAATTAATATTGCATTATTAAACCATGATCATTGCCATCTGATATCCATTAATTTTTCTCTTTATCACTTCCATCTGACAATTTTTTAAGTAGTCATATTTGACATACAAATAAAATTAGATAATTAATTAATAAGCTTATAAATTTATAATAGAAATAAAATTCATGATTGTCATTATCTATATGCATATTATTTACCAATTTAGGTACATCTCCCAATTCGTAAATCATTTAAAATGGAAGTGAGAGGTTATAGGTTTAATGTCCAATATTTTCAAAATCTATATTTATATATATATAAAAAAATGTATATTATTTTATTATAATTCAGGACTAAATAAATATTTATCTTTATATATATATATATATATATATATATATGGGATGAAATCCATATAAAACCAAAACAATTAGCTTGTATTAAAATCCAATTCACTCCACTTATATACCATTCTTTATTTTTATTTATTTCTGATATGTTATTCATTCCTCAACACTCTCTTCCAAATACAACTGGACATGAAACAATTATATGTATCAAATATTCTTTGACCTATCTTCTTTAGAAGCCAAGGTCATCAACAAAATCTGGTCTTCAAACACGGACCACAGAATCTTTTCGGCTGTCTGTCCTTCTGATCTGATACCATGAAAAGACTTTGTGACCATTGAGAATGTTGTGTGTCACGAGCCAACTCGTTGACACCTTATGCCGCATACATCTCCCTCTAGATGTAAGCCAGCTAAGTAATATTACAAGCTAAACCTGCATTATATAGCACAAATGAGGTTAGCTATGTATCCAACGTCCGTACGATTGAGCAATCGGTCATACAATCTATAAGCAAGGGCATAATCATTAGAAGATATGTAGAGCAACGATAAACATCCACACACATATTCAAGAGCATGCACGGGACAATGATGGTGAACAATGCGAGAGGGCTTTCATTCATGTATCAAATATATTGCATCTCACAAGGTCTCATCCATTGTATAAGGGGGAACTACTGTAGATGGGGTAACATAGGCACTCATGTGTGGCTAGTCATTGTGGTGACTAGTCACACCCCCTGTAACAGTCCTTATAACAATCATTATAATGTCTCAGTCACCACAGCCCTCCTATTACAAATATTGTTCTCTCCTTACACTAGGCTTGATTGGAAAAAATTATTTGACTTATGTTAAGGTCCAATCTAATCCATTTATGTTACTCTTTATTCTCATTTATATCCGATATAGGATCTCAATACTCTCCCTTAAGTACAATTGGACATGGACTAGTTGTCACTTGTCAAATTTGTTGTGGCCTATCTTCTTTGAGGTCTAAGGGCATCAATGGGTGTAGTCCTATCTACTAGCCCAAACTCCAGCATGTCTTTAAATACGAGCCCATGATCTTTCGATGATTAGGCCTTTTTCTACTCTAATACCATATTATGGAACCGGTTGACCCAAAAGTTTAAACTGATTAGCAATACCCAATTATTATAGTTGTTATTATTATATATGTGTATGTATATGTATATTGAGAATAATATGAATTTACAAAATCTGATCAAGATGATTCCAGCTAGCAGATTACATGGATGTTGACATGGCATACAAGTAAAATAAAAAAAAAAAGAAAGAAAGAAATATTTAGATATATAAAAGGTAAACATAGAGAAAGTTGAGAAAAACAAACAGCATTAATGGCATCCACATTAATGGAACAATCTCCGTATGGTTCAAGAAGAAGATCAGAAGAATTGGACTTCAACCTTAGAGAATGGTCCTTAAGGCCTCAACTCTCCACTGATCATAACACCAAATCAAGAAGATTTTCAGGTTCACACATCAGAAGTTTTAGAGAAGATAATGCTACGTCGTTTCGCTCTTGCATTACCATTTCTAGCACTGCCTCTTCTCCTGGCTACCCTTTTAAAGGTACACACCAATTTTCAATTAATTTCCTCTAATTCTCTTGTACTTAAATTAATTAATATAGTTGTATTAATTGGCAGAAGAAATTGACCCATCAACCTACTCCTTCACTACTGCTCTTAAAGGTACAATTTTTGAATTGGTGTCTAATTCAATTGAATATTAATCAAATAAATAAAATTGGATTGTTTTTGAAATTGGGTATGTGAAAAAGCAGCATTGCAGGCAAGAGCAGGAAATAATTATAAGTGGGAATGTTCATCACCAGATGGGTTAGCTTTAAATTCAAAATGGAATGAGGCAGAAAAGTATATATGTAATCCTCTTTCAGGACAAGTACCAATGGAATGTCTTTCTTCTAAAACATTAAGTGGAAGATCATTTCGAAATTCAACTAACACTGCTAGAATTACTATGTCTGCTCCTCTTGTTTACTCTCGCCCAGTCTTTACTGCTAAGCCCACACCACAACCTGACATTATCCATTTTCCTATTCAAGGTTAATTTCTTAACTAATTTGTGTTTTTATTATTTTTTAATCAAGCTTGTAATTGATTAATACATAATTAATTTTTATAATTTTGTTTTGTTAATTGTGTAGAGAAGAGAATGGAGAGTACGATGATGATGACTAGAGATATTGGAACTCAAAGCACACCTCCAGAGGAGAGTTCAGGTAGCCCAAGCCCTGCAATTGAGAGATCTAATTTTAAGAGATGTGAATTAGCAGAAGATGGTAATTTTCCCAATTCTAATGCCAACTTCAAACCACTAGAAAAGGTATGTTTCTTCTTCTGAATATGTGTTTAAGCTTTCATTTCTTCTCTTAAATTAGTAACTTCTACTTCTACCTCGCCTTCTATCTTTGCTTGTTTTAGTTTGTTGTCTAATTATGGATTAGGATTCATTCATTAGTTTAATTAATGACCAATAATCGACCAATTCTGGTTGGCATGTTGGTGATGAAATTTTACAGGACAAAACTCTAAAGCTCTCATACTATTATTTTGTTGGAAACTAATAAACAAAACAAACTTCCAAAGATGATTTGATGGTCAACAAACAAGGAAAGAAGAATGGAATAAACATATTCTTTATTCATATTTCCACATGTTTTATTCACTGAAATTGAAATAGTGATCCTACAAGTAATTAAATAGAAAAGATAAATAACTGAAAAACTACAAAAGTAGCAAATATGTTACCACTAACACATAAGTTGCCACTGAAAGAATTAGTGGAGCACTTCTAGTAACTAACTAACAACAATATTTTAGGCACTTTCAACGGATCATGAGTTTGATTCTTAGTATACGGAAAAAGTTTTCATTGAAAAAGAGGCGATCTAAAAAATGTTTAGCAAGATCGACATGATAAATCGGGTCTAATTAAAAAATGTAAATAATAGTAGAAGAAATTAAGAATTAATATATATGACCTTGATTTGCTTAAATGCTCAGCATAAAAAAAGGTAAGCTGATTTTCCTAGTACACACATAGTTAGGTTTCAAAAATCAAACAGTGGGAGTTGGGGGAATATTGCAATTTCCCTTTTTATTTAATTTTGAAGAATTTATTATTATTATCAGAAAGCTGGTTAAACCTTGTCTTCATGCATTTGTATTGATATACCTCTATCTTTTTCTGATTGGTGGGTTTTATGAAATTGGATAAATAGGATTAATTGATGTCACAAATCCTTCCAAGGTGGGGGACTATTTAATTTAATAATAAAATCACATATATATATATATATATATATATATATATATATATATATGGAATGGTCCCTGGCAAGTTAGAGGCTGTAATACTATGTAAGAATTAATTAAATGGAGAAGTCAGTATAACATAAATATGACCCAAATTGCATACATATTCCAAAAAATATGAGGCATATCAATGTGGGGGACTTAAATGACATAATTGGTCCCTTGCTAGAACTATCAGAAATTAAATGGAATTCAAGTTTACGTTTTCAAAGTACAAAGCATTCATTTGCATTTTTCAGAATAAATTTCTGACAAAAAATGCTTTTTTCTTTTCTTTTCTTTTCTTTTGTTTTTTCGTCTTGTGTCAAGCTAATTAAAGTAGACAACACATAAAAGTGATGAACCCATTTTGGTGGTGTTTTAATTAAATTCAATTAATATATGTTTTAATTGTTTCCTTTTGTTTTTCCTACTTTTTCTTGATTCATTCAAATTGATGGATTCCTTGCCCTTTTTTTTTTTTTTTTTTTTTTTGTGGTGCCACTAAATGATATGTCAATTTCCTTACCACTATTTTAATTTTTTTTTATTTTTTTAAGATTCTTTGTTGAAAACTGCAACTCACTGGTTGATTTTCAGTTTGTTTGCTGTTCTTGGATAGAAGTGTCATGTGTTTCAGGGGTTGGCATTAACAATAATGGATATCATATGACATTCTGACTACTCCATCATTGCACCAAGTTAAATAATTTATGAAGTGTACTGTAGTATACAGTACATTTTTTATCTGATTTTGAAATCTGTGAGTTTGAGTAGTACTACTGTTACTGTTAATCTATAGAGTGTACAAGAACTTGATAATATACTTCAAGTTCTTGAAGAAAATAATTTCCACTGCTTGACCTTGAATTTTATTCATGCTACTAAAATCATTGCCCCAACTGACGGGGTTGCCTTTGTAATGGCACCAACAAGCCTTAATAATTCAAGGTGTAAGAAATTAATCAATACAACATGCATACTATGTAATGGATAGAATCGGTATTAAAAACTAATAAAAAAGAAGCATCTATGTGTGTTTTTGGTTGATTTGGTTCACAATAACCGAGAACATTTTACAATTTGTAAAAAATACACCGCAAGAAATGTAACAATTAGTAGCAAAAAGCTTGCACTAAAATAAATAACAGTAAAGTCATTTAAAATTGTACTGATAAATACATATAATCATAATTTTATAGTAGTAATATGTAATAAGTTTTTTTATTAACTAAATTTAGTAGGAAATTTAGATAGATAAAAAAATATTATAAAATTATAACCCGCTCAAGTGTTTAAACATTTATATATATATATATATATATATATATATATATATATATATATATAGAAGTCATGTTTAAACTTTAAACATTATACTACAAAAATGCTACAATGTTATATACATGATGTATTTATCAATTATAAATGAAGGCATCGGTGAAAGTGTTTGAGAGTAGCTGTATGATTTCCATTAATCTAAGAAAAAAAATGAGGTAGATGAGTACAGTGGAACAGAAATTTAGGAGTCAATTTAAGGATGTGAATGAAATGACTGTATGCATCTAAATGATGAAAAAATGCAGGAAGTAGAAGAGAAAGAGACAAAAGGAGGAAAAGATGAAGAAGAAAAAGAAAGAAAGAAAAAGGAAAAAGAGGAAATGTGGAGATGCAGAAGAAGCATGCAAGGTCAAGGTGGCTGCCTTTCTTGGATTAGAAAGAGGCATTCTACTCATCCCAATCCCAATCACAATCACAATCACAATCACAATCACAAACCCAAATCCTCTCATAATTATTTCTTTCTCCCTTATCTTCAAGGGTGTTAAGAGCCATAACTTATATGCCACTTTCACCTGGATTCAATTTTCGTTATTGTTTGTTATTGAAGTATCCATAGGTGAAATAATAATTAAATTCTTTCAGAAGTTCATCTGTGGGTTCTTTTTATTTGAGTTCGATTTCTGTTATGAATACTGGGATGTCTACAGGCGGAGCAATGTATATAAATTCTATGTAATCTTGAAGTTTTTTCTAGTCTTGAGATGAAGGTATTCATCCTATTTCTACAAGTTCTCAAGGCTAATAAAATATTAATTAGGGTATTTTAAAAAAAACTAATTTTTCCTCTTCTCAATGATTGTGACTCAAATTTAAACCTTTCTTTGATTATAAAAAATGATAAATTTGAGAAAACATTGAATAACCAAATTGATAATTGTATATATAAAAGTGATGTAGAAATGACAGAAAGAATATAAGAAATGAGATGTAAGAAATTGGTTGTGGAGGACAAAATGAGGGGCCATTAATTGGATTATACATGGCAGGGAATTTGAATGTTACATAAATTTGTAGGTGGCTTTTAAAAGGAAAAAAAAAGAGAGATTTGATTTGTTACATTGCTAAGAGTGGAAATGGGTGACAGCTTAGAGGTTCACGTGCATTCTCTTTTCTGTTTTTTTTTTTTTTTTTATGTGTGTGGGATCCCATCCCATCCCCTTCAACTTCAATATCACCAACAACAAAACTTCATCCAAAATACACGTGTCTATCACTATCACCACCAAGATTATCATATTTACTACTTTAGTACGTTCAATACCATAGTCCAATTTAATAACCAAAAAAAAAAAAAAAAAAACCAACAATTGGGATTCAAGTTTTTGCTTAGTTCATAATTCATTCTCACCGCAGGGTCACAGAGGAGATGCTCAGGGAAATCTTTTCTTCATTTTGGTCTTGGATTTTATACAACTTGACTTATGGTCATCTTCCAACGTATATACCCCCATTTATTAAAACAAAAACAACTCAACAATGGAACAATATTTTGTGGTACAACATTCACAACCCTAATCAGAAAGCAAGTCACTTTGCACTTATTGTTTCATTTGTCTGTTTGTGGAAAACAGAATTTAACTGTGATATGTTTGGCAGCTTGATTATCTCGATGCAATCTTATTTTGAAAATATGACAATTGACTAGGACAATGCATAAAAATTCAGAGACTAATAAATTATTTTCCATAAATTGTATTATATTCTTTTAGAGAAATTCAATTATGTTTTGTCAAATGGAATTGGTTACAAAATACTATATATCTTCTAAATCCAGTATGGAAACTGAATCCAAATACAAAGTCATGCGAGAATCATACTGTTACTCATTCTGCAGTTTCTATTCGGTGACAGTTGAAGAGTTTATGAACAATCAGACTTGTATTTCAGTTTTAAGTAGATGATGACAACTTTAACAAAAAAAAACATCATTAGAAAACAGATAAATAAATAAATAAATAAATTTCACAAGATTTGTTCACTTGTGCTTTGAAGCGAACTGACCCTACATCATGCAATTTAAAAAAAAAAATGTGATCATGGTCACACAGACATCATTTTTTATGAGATTACTTCATTCTATGTTGCCCAAATAATCATTGTAGGTCATTTCAATCACAATTTTCCAGCTATATTTGTATACATTTTTTTTTTTAAATTTAATTTGTCTCTAGGGATTCTACATGTTAAAGAATTGACATTTAAACCTAGAGCATCAGAGTAAATCAAATTATGAACTAGAAACAGAAGTATTACATGATACCGTCAATCATTTCACGAGGGCGATGCACTGGCATTTAAGTTGGAAATAAGTCGGACCTCATATAGATTATTCTCACCCTTCCCTGCAAATCGGATACAGATATGAATCAATTCACCAATTTCATTATTTCACAGCATCAGAATTTCTGAAGCTGTTAAGATAGAGAGAACGTAAAAGTAAACCTCACCAATTTCAGCTGTGATGTTAGGTCCAAAGAATGAAGCAAATTTTGCCTGCGTATGAGATTTACTTAGTTAATGAGCCAAAAAGGAGGAAGAATCTTAATTAAGCACTTATCAAATCGCCAAGAAAGAACATCTGACAAGCTTCACATCACAAACTCAAAATAATATTAACAGAACCAACTGAATTTTTGCAATCATGTACCTGTCTCCGCTCAAAATCTGACAACTGCAAAGCTTTTGCCTCAAAGATCAGGACTAGGCAGTATTTACCATCTTCTGTGACCTGAGACATGAGCAAAAAATTGTTGAGTTATAGAGAGATCAAGCCTCATCCAGAAAAGAACTTCAGGAAGCTAGTCATAGAATCACCAAATATGACTGCTTGCCTATCCCCTACCTGACCAGGAAGGAGATGATGACGAAAGATAAAGGTAATAAAATGAATGGCGATGAGGATTATTATAAATCAAATTCAAAGAAGCAATAAAATAAGGCTTGCTAGATATCTAAGCGTGCTATCTAGCACAATAACCAAATTTCAGGGCCATGAAACACTCAACATCAGTAGATGGAAGATGCTTAAGCCGCTAGCATCTATCTTATCTAATACCAACTAGATAACAAATGCATTAAAAAAAAACAAATAAGATGCCAAACCAGCCATCACTGAACCAGTTGGATAGTTCCTGTAGGACACATTCAGCATAAGATGTTTCTACATGCATATTAACCAAACATACCTCCTCGCGGATCATTTGTAAAATAGGTGCAATCCTCCGTGGAATTCCTCCTCCCTGAGATGCAACCCAAAAATATCATTCAAAAGGTAGGTAAGTGCCACATGAATTAAGATGGCTGCTTACATAATATACAAATCTAACCAAAAAAAAAGTCACCACGACAAACAGCTAGGCTTTAAGCAACAGCTAGTCATGTGACCAAAGACTAGTTGTCTCTCAGATACAAATTAATTAGCAAGAAGATGTAGCTGCTACTGTTAAGATTGATGACCAGCATTTATAGATCATAGAAGTAACAAAGATTTATCTAGACTTCTGTTCAATACAGCACCAGATAGAACGGGGTTTATATAATGCTACATAGGTCACAGCATCACACTTCAAAAGCATTGACCTTCACTGCATAAATAATATAACAAACTAAAAGGAACAGACAAGAATTTAACAGCAAAATTAAAAACCTTATACCTAAAATCTAAAATAATTAGTATTTAATTAGAAAGCACTATAGTTTTATAGTTATAAAACACAAAAGCTACCATAATAGCCAAAAAATATGTAATAATATAAACACAATGGGATGATGCAATATATATTGACCAAGGATGCATATTTTGTGTGGAATGAACATTTTACAACAAAAATGTGCCTATCAACTACAGCCAACACCAAGGAACAAAGACACACATTATAATACTTTCACAAGTTAAGGAATAGACAACAATTTGCCATGTCTTTATCTGTATGTTTCATAAAATATTGTTAAAGGTCCTTGCTCTCTTAAAAGCAAAAAGAAAGAATAGTTGAAACCCTCTCATACAAATACGCTGTCTTCTTTAGTAGATAAGGTAGATAACAATACTCATAATAAAAAATTAAGAAAGATGGTATATGGTAAGCATACCAGCCCATACTGGAAAATTCGTTTCAATGCCTCATCCAAATGCTGCTCATCTCCATACCGATATCTTGTAACATCACTTCTGACCTAGTTAAAATGATGAAAAACCATTCCATATTAAGTTGTCCACTCATTCACATAAAAAAAAAAAAAAAATGTTTTTGATAAATACTAACAACCAGCTAGAATGGACAAAGCAATATAAAGAAAAAAGAACATTGGAAGAAATTGAAAAAACCATTCCGAAAAGGAGGTTAACCAAACTGATTTCTCTAAGCCAACTGCCAAGCAGTTTTGACTATATAAGATCAATATGTAACTGAACTAAATCAAAACATTTAAAAATATTCTCAAGTACAAATATAAGTTAAAAATAAGAATTATGTGAAAACTTTTGGCTTCTTAATCATAAAATTCTTACACATTTTTCATTCTAATTGTTGCTCAAACAAGACCTTACTGATGCTGATGCACTAAGTAGATTATCAATAATGTTGACGGTTATGAGTACTCAATCATGTTACTTGTTTTGAAGAAGTAAAGAAACAATAGCCCCCATTATTCCAATTTACAGGGCGACAGAGCTGATTTGTTACCTTTTAGGCGTCACGATGGATGGATGGGTATATTTTCACTGTAACCAACTAACCCTTTTTTTAGTGAACAAATTGCTAAAAAAAATTGCATGAAATGGTCCGGTTGGCCACTTTGGCTGGGAAAATACCTATAGTGACTAATCAGTATTGTTGGCCAATAACTGTATAAGGATGCACTCCTTAGAGTGAAAGCGTGTTGGGTGTAAAAGGAGTTCTAAAAAAGCTAGGTTGTATAGTGTTTTAAGAACTACCTATACAAAGGCAAGTCACGTGGGGAACAAAATTATCCCCGCCTCATTCCACCTCTATATCTAACCATTTTTGTTGTGGTGGACAATTTCTAGAAAATGGCGCATTTTACTCTTTGTTTCAAGGGTTCAAATGCAGTGCACATCACTGACTTGTTTTTCCGGTAGGTAGTGAATTTGCATGGTATATCTAGCTCTATTGTGTTAGATCGGGATGTCAAATTCATTTATCATTTTTGGAGGACATTGTGGAGGAAATTTAGGAGGTATTTCAATTATTCTAGTATATTTCAACTGCAAACAAATGCTCAAATTGAGGTTGTTAAAAGAAGTTTGGGTAGTTTGCCTAGGTATCTTGTGAGAAATAATGTGAAGAACTCAGAGTTTGTATTACCACAATCTGAATTTCTATAATAATTCAGTAAACCATAGTAAGAAGACCTTATTTGAAGCAGCTTATGAATTACATCCCAATATATGCTTGAATTCGTACCACTTCTAGATAAGGCCAGAGTTGGTGATGATATAAGAGCCTTGGCTTATCATATGAGGAAGGCTTGAAGAAGTCCACACTGCATTGAAGGCCAGCAGCAATTCTTATGTTATATATGTCTTCCAATGAGCATCTTCGAGCTAAGGAGTTTTAAGAAGGGAGCCTCGTTCTTGTCCATTTGAGGTGAGAAAGGTTTCCTAAAAAGCTTGTCACAAGCTAAAAATTGTAATTCCAAACCTCGCAAAATACTGAAGGATATTAGGTATCATGCCTATATTGTAGAGTCCAGCAGATTTACACGTCAGCACCATTTTTCATGTTCTAGATCTGTCATACATGAGAGATTGGTTGGGGATGTGGTTAATATCGAAGTTTAGCAATTACGAAGGGAAAAAGAAGATTTTAAAGAACTAGATGTTAAAGAGGCCATTTCAAGACGGGGCTAGCGAGATCGTTGTTTCATAGTGATGTTGGGCAACCCAACTAGTGAAAGCATATGTATTGCAGGTGAGGAGCTAAAATGGATTGATTCAAAATTATGGTGAACATGTCAAAGTTTTTCAGAAAGGGTCAAGTCTTTCTTCAACCCGAGAAGATTGATGTAGAGGCAACTACAGTTTGTTTTTAGCTGTGTTTCTTTTAGCAAAGGTCTGAGTTTTTATGTTTTAACTGTAGCCTAGTATAGCTAGTTGTTTATTTGTTAGTTCGAACATATTGAGAAACTGGTTGTTGTTTTCTCCAGCTACTGTACGTCAGCCAAATATTTTTTTGCTACTTGACTTTCTACAACACCTACTCCATGACACACTCTATATCAATAGTTGAGGCCCTTAAGCATTTATATCTACAAACATTACTAAAAACATTTTATCTTCTTTTTCCTTAATCCCATATCAAATACAACCTCAATTGATTAAAATCGCAAAATATGGGATATATGGGACTGGGTCAATTTTCATCTCCTGCTTTGTCTCATTGACGCTCCAGTGGACAGTGCACTACATCAGCGACAGTTTGCACTGGGCGATGAGGGCAATCCTGCTCCTCATACATTAAACAAAGTACATAATGTGCAATCCTGCTCCTCATACAATTCTATCCTAGATTCTGCCCTGGACTACATAACATGGAGAGGCAGGCAGCCTAGCCTCCACTAAATTCAACCCTCTTAATCCACCAATATTTGGTCCCAATTTGAAAGAGCATGAAAAGACCAGTAACCTGTGCTTGATTGGCAGGAAATTCCAGTTTCCAATGAGAAAAAGAAATCTGACTATGGAAGAAAAAACTAGAAATGTAACCTTTTCTGTGCGAAAAGTAAGGGGCTCTACTTCTGCACTCTCTTCATTTGATATGTCATATTGTTTCAAACAACACTAAACCTAAGTTCAGACGATCTTCCTAATGAAATAACTCACTGACCTCCGGAGGGACCATGGACATCCAGATGATAAATTTACCTGTTTGAGGATTGGAGTAGCACATGTTTCCCTTAATACTGCGGCATCAGAATAAGTCAAGCTCGGAACAGGCTTCAGTTCTGCATACTGCATCCGTCAAAAGGAAAAGCATCATCAATACTCATTGAGTTTTTCTCTTCTGTTTTAGAGGGAAAAAACAAGTTAAAACAAGAAAATTTTAGATAGTTTTAAAGCCAATATAGAAAGGAAATTACTATATGCAACCAGACTGACATGTAAAAGCGCATATCAAATTTATGAACAATATTAAAATACTAGAAGGCAATTCATTGAACTTTTTACAAATCAGGTATCGTAAATTATCATACACTTTCAGCATCTCACGGTATGTCTAAGGTCCAACAGTATTATGAAACTGGTAAGGTTGCCCGCTAAAAAGAAATTATAATGACTTCAAATATGTGAGAAGAACAAAAAAATTCTGGTAATTGGATCCCTTGTGAATGCACAATCCTGCTTGTATGATTCATTAAACACCTTGGGCCCAGATTTTATTGCAGAACATAAAAAGGAATTGCATTTAGAGAACACCATATAATCCATTTTCAGGTAATGGACATAAATCTGAATGACAAGGAAGAAAAAAATTTACCTTGAGAGCCATACCAATAATTGCAAGAGGGAACCCATACGTAAGCATTATTGCAGACCATTCAGACCCTGGGAGGATATTAAAATATGCCCCAAAGCCATACCTGCAGATCATGCACAATCAGCATCCACTCGAAAAAAATATTAAGTGCCATTGAAGAGCAAGGAACTCACGACAGGAGTGAAACCCCAACTCCTAGTCCAATGACACCAAAGGAGACCTGAAAAAAATGACAGCAACATGAGGTTGATTGAAATATTAGACTTGAAACCAATGAATTTGGATTTCTTATGTTAAAATTGCTTGGAAGAGGTTAAAAATTAACAGATTCTGGATTGAAGATGAGGACTCAAACATTGTTCAAAAGATGAACTCCTCCAAAATTTGGTTCAAGCATGTTTATCTTGTTTCCCCTTCAAATATCCGATTAAAAAAAAAAGCTCAAATTCAGTCCTTAAATTTCAAATTCTTTATCCACAGTGATCTAATCCCGTTGCTCCAACAGCAGCAGCTTGATAACAGTCTACAGTAGTTTCATCTTGTATCATAATTTTGAGTATTGGTAAAGAACGGAAACATGAGATATACCACTAAATTTGAGTTGGCACTGAAAAAAGAAAGGGAAGAAACCTTAGCAAGAGAGAATTCATCATCAGGAACGGTAGTTTTGGCAGAAGAGGTAGAGGCAGTAGAAGGTTGGGTTGAATCTGCAGCTCTGGTGACAAACACTAGCTTCGGGTTGTTCTGTCGTTTAGCACCGAATCTACAATCAAGACGAGGTGATAGCCGGGCTGGTGAATGGGGATAAACAGAGAGAAGGAAACTTTCGTCACGGACTTTAAAGAAGGTTGATCTTGCCGGCGTTGCCACTGCCGGTGGTGGCGCCGGTGTCAGAATTACTTTCATTTTAGGGTGTACTAAATTCAGTGAGCCTGTGATTCTCTCAGTTTGTGTATGTATATATCTTCTATAAACAAGAATGAGAGGTTACAGTTGAATGATGTAATTTTGCAATACTCTGAACCGCCAAACACTTGATGACGTGGCATACCTCCTTCCCTCTCTTATTTCGTCTTTTTCATTATACTATTTTTTGCCTAGTATTTGAAAACAAATTCGTGAATCTATATTTTCTGCAAATATATTAATGAAACAGTGGTTAATTTTACAATTCTTGGATAACGTTCAATTATCCTTGAGAAATTTCTGTAAAAAAGACTAAAAATACCGGATTCCATATATAATGAAACATGTTTTATTTACAATTTTATAATCTCATAATCAAATGATCTAATTACGATTCATGTCATAATTTCAACTATGTAACATAAGATTGATGATAAACTAGTTTTCAAAATATAAAAAATGGTAAAAAATTTCTCCCCAATTGGAAAGTTCAGGATTATATCCTTAAAAATTAAAAATTAAAATATATATATGTTTTTGTGTGTGTGTATTAAACAAAATTAAATTTCATTCATTTTGTATTTATTGAAAGCCAACTTGAGAGAATCCAAATGCTAATCTCCAATTTCTCAGCCAACATTGAAATTTAACTACAGATGTAGATATATATATTGCATTAGAAAGCCCTACTTTTTCATATCAGAAATTTGCTACAATGTCTATCATATTAATACAGTTTTCTGCCAAGGAAACTTAGTACAACTGAAGGCTGAAAGTGTTGCACATGAATACATGGTTAATGCCCTTTACAGCTAGGCAGACTTAAATACAACAACAATTGTGAATTTTGCCAGCAGATGTCCCAAACAAGGTTAAAATTGTGCTGATATAGATCATACAACAAAAAATTGTGCCCAGTAATATTGCACCTCAATAGCAAAATCAAGTCACTTGATATCAGGTAGCAGTAGCAGCCAAATCACAGGAATTTCTCCATAATCTGTTTCCACATTCAAAAAAATATATATATTTGAGCAGTGATTTTCCATTAAAAAGCATGAGAATCATGATGAAACATCATTATAGTCATATACTAACTATAATGATTAGATTTATCAGGAAGCTGCAGAACTTACCTCAATTGAAGACGTGTTAATGACATAATTTCAACATACTCAAGCTATAAGTTTGTTTCAATGTCTCCCAGCAAAGGAATTACAGCAACTTCTCGAACCTTTGACTTTTTCTTCCTGAAAACTTAAAAAAACTGGTTAAGATATAAAAAAGAAAATCAAATTATCTAACAAATCAAATAAATTAGTTTTAGCATAGCGCTTCATAGGTTGCATCTCTTAACTTTTAAAGCAAATTTCAGCATATACGTATAACGCTTGTAAAAGTGCTGCAATTCGAGAGTTTTTTTTTTTTTTTTTTTGTATATTTTTATATGCCACACATACATATACACACACACAAGCCTTAGAAGAGAAGTGTGCTCACCTTAAAGAGCAAATGTATTTCTCTATTCCTTCTTTCTGTTCAGCATCATAGGCAAACCACTTCTCCGCAACTGAAACAGAATCCCAAGCCCCCATGTCTGTACAGAAAAACGAATCACTACAACTAAACTTGTATCTTTCAACAGCTACACAAATCAGAATAATCCAAGTACGAACCTTGAAGCAAGATATCAGGTTCATCTTTATATCCCTTTAGTCTCCAAAAGGCACGGCCATTGTCATCTAAAAAGAAAGGATCTGTTCTAACAGCATCAGATCTTTCTCTCCCTGCCCATGGCATGCAAAGGTTGATTAGCTGCATATTTATCCTGTGAAGAATCTATAGAACAACATTTCCATGTCACAAGAAAAAAGCACATATTGAATTACAATATACAATCCAGCTAACAAGGATTTCTAAGAATAAGATGTTCCAACTTCTCAATTTTGACAAAGGAGTGTTCCTTTCTAACAAAGTCAAAACCATTGTCAGATACTAGCTTTCATTTTGATATATACAAATCAGAGATAATAAGATACCATTTTGTCTAGCTTGGTGGTTGGCTTATTTCATAATGACAGCATTTTAAGCAGTTTAAATGTTAAAAAAAATGTACAAAATACATGGGCAACGTCAAGATATCCCAAGAAAAACATGCTAGAAACTGGAAGTATATATTTAAAATGCTGCAATAACTTAAATAATTTGGAGCCGTACTTTTGGGTGCCATCATTCCCATAGCCTCCAACAGTTCAGCTTCCGCTAGAGCAGCTTCTTTTTTTATTTGAGAAATTATTTCTTGATGCTCAGAAAGTGAGAAGGTAGCACCATTTTCTGCCATGAAGGCTTTAGCCACTTCATCCTGGACTTTCTGTCTCAAGTGTTTCTTCTGCACCAAAAAGCAAAAGAGTGGACCAATGGGGGTGGCTATTATTTCACAAATTCAAGCTACTTGATAGCAAAAATTTGTATTTACTTTCATACCTTATCCTTTGCAGCAAGAAGCTTTTCTTTAGCTTCCTTCCCACTTTCAACAAATTTCAAATTTTGATCATCAATCCAACTTCGCAAATCACTAGAAATATATCAAAAAGACAGCCAAGGTTTTTCATTCCAGAATAATCAAGAGAGAAAATCAACCTGGATTTAGACAAAAACATAGAAATCCTTGCTTACTTGGTACTAAGAGCTTCATCACATAGAAAATTCAACAGCTTGAACTTCTGTAAGGCATTTAATGTAGCATATTTCTCATTACCATCAAAAGAATCAGAAGAGAATTCAACTGACATGAAATTGCAGTTCAAGACACGTTTTTCAAGAGCTTTCAGCCATGAAGTTTTTCCATTTTCTGCACTTAGAGTTGGGGACCTGTTGCAAGAAATCACATATTACACACTAGTGACAATTTAATCCACAGGAAAGCAAGAGATAGAATGAGAGAACAAACTCAAATGGAAAAAGTTAAAAAAAAAAAAAAAAAAAAAAAAAGAAAAGAAAAGAAAAATACCTTTCTCCTATATCCTCTAGCATCAAGGACAACAGTTTGATGTGAAAGTGCACCAATAAGGAACCTTGCAACCGGCGCCCTCTTCGGCCAAGTACAATTTCTCTAATTACAGCTTCAGCTTGCCCTTTCTTAAAATTGAGAGCCTAATGGCATAAAGAAGAGCAACCCACAACATATAAGAAATGATGAACAGAAAGCAACGTATAAGAAATGCTTGAATGCTTAAAAATGATTACAACCTATCTCATGTACACGCAGACATTTGCACTTTGAGTTACCTAATGAGTTGTTGCGCACTTGTGTCATAATTAAGGAGATTAGGTGTTCAAAAATCAAAGTCCCTTAGAAATTTACAAAAATACAAAATAAGGTAAACACTGCACATAATTAACTGCCACAAGGCACAAAAACAAGCACAAAAAAGCAATAAAACTAAATAGATCAAAACTCAGTCCTATTTTCATGCTGTGTAGATCGATTCATGGTCCTGCCAGCCCAAATGTTTAATAGTTGACTGACCTCTCACAGTTCAAATAGTTTGAAGTTTAAGTCCATAATTTAGTCTTAAACCATTAGAAGAAGTAAAAAAATTATCATGGCAAATGAATCATCAACATAATAGTCCGAATTGTCAAAATTATGGATCATATGAAAATTTATCCCAACTTTATCAGACTTCATACCCATGGTAATGGCAATGCAAAAATTCATATTTAGCTCAGCAATTAGAAATATTTATTTCTTAGTACCTGACCAAAAGCAGCACAAAACTCAAAGAATTGTAATGCATCTCCAGCAACTTCATTAGGTAATTCAACCCCTGCTACGGTAATTAAGCTGGTGGCTAGAGGCAATGGAATATCATCATCAATTTTTTTGCTCATAAGAGCAGTGACGCACTTGTTAATATGACATGACTTGGTAGATTTCTTTTTCTTGGTTTTAACATTATCATTTTTAGCAACGTCTGGAACCCCTTCATTTCTGTACTTCCCAGCCTCATTATTCATTGACTGGCAAACCCTATTCTTTGATATTTGTGACTTTAGCTTCTCTTTCTCAGCAAAATTGCAGCCTTCAGAAGTTCCATTCATCATTACTTCTTCACTTGGAGCATTTTGAGACCCTGTAATAGACTCCACATTTTCCACAATAACTCCGTTCTTTTTGTTTTTCTTTAATTTCTTCTTTATCTTCACTTCATTTTTCGCAACCTCTTCAGCAAGTTTAGGTCTCTTTTGACTACTTGTCCCTAAACTGTTAACATTATTTAATTCCTGCAATCCTTTCCTTCTCTTTTTTGCTGATTCTTTCTCCATAGAGGTTTCTGTTAAGCTTTGAGAATGTGAACTCACATCATTCTTTCCATCCAAAGAGTTCTCCTTCCCTGGTTTCATCGGTGAATCAACATTTGACTCCTGTAAAAAAAAAAAAAAAAAAAAAAAAGAAAAAAAAAAAAAAGAAATAAAATTGCGGGTATCAGTATACAGAATTACTCCCATCAACCAGGCAGCCTAACAGCATCACATGAAAGCTAGAAGTTATAAGACATCGCCATACCATTTGAGAAGCAGGAACCACATCTTTTGCAATCCTTTTATAAAAGAAATTTTCAGGACCTTTAACCTGAAGCAGTTCCGATACAGAGGAAAATCCATTTTCCTTAGCTGTGCGCACAAGAATACCAGTAGGTTTATGACCTCTTTTCTTCCTGAATCAAATTGTACTATCAACTTCAACCACAGAACACAACAACTGGCAATACTGAACAGTTGAATAAAAATAAAACTTACATACAAAAGCTGCAATTGCAAATACCCCTACACCTTGGGCATTCCCAACTATCCAATAAAGCTACTTCTTCAGCTTTTTCTCCATACCTAATAACATTATCAAGCAGCATTCATTGGGGAAGATCTTGTAAAAAGTAAATCCAACAAAATTGCTTCCAAGGAATGCATTAGATACAATTGAAGCAACAAAATCAAACCTGTTCATTAGGCATTTGTGGCAGTATTTAATAGGACAAGGCTTGTCTCTTTTCTGATGTTTACACCCGGCTGCAAAATCTCTTGTTTTTTGCCGGCACTTTAATCACGAACATAAGGAATAACAATCAGGGAATAAAACATAAATTGATAAATATAAAACTTGCATTTATGGCTGTCACAATTCACATTAACTAAAATTTTCAGTACTGATAAGTGGAACAAATCAATTAGGGTCGTCAAATTTAGGAAATATCATTACGTTATAAACCTGTGGCTTTGATATTAAAATTTCGAATAACAGGATCGATGTAAATTCAGTAGAGTCCAAACACTGAGATCCATAAAACATTTTCTTTCATCTCTGACTTTCCTCGTCAGCCTAACTAAAGCATCAAATTGAAAAAAGATTAAATAAAAATACAAATGCTGTCCTGCTAGAAATTCAAAGAAAAGCAAATGCGGCAAAGGGTTGAGAATACCATAATTGATTAAGCGAAAATGAATCGAATGCGACTGCCACAAAAGGCTCGTATCAACACTGCCAAAATGAAAACCAAGAATTCGGTATTAAGAGAGAGAGAATTACTTGGTGACAAGTCATCCCATTATCAGAATCATAGATCCTGCCACCAATAACGCGAACTCCAGGGCACTTTGATCGACTCTTCTTCTCATGTGGGGAAGCAACTGGGCTTCCCAAATCAGAAGCCGAAGAAGTAACAGCCATAACTACTGGACCTGCAATTCTACCCCAAACTGAGAGCCACCGAATACGGAACTGTTAGATAAGAAAAGAGAAAATGGTAAGACTTTCTGACCTTTTCGATTTCTTTCAAATTTTGGGTTCCCTCCCTTGAGTAATGGCGGGAGGGATTTGATAAAGCCAGAAAATTTTTGGGGGCAATAAAGAATTTCGCGGATTTGGGATCTTTTGGAATTTTGGAGGGTAAAATGAAGCGCCAGTACAATTTTAGGGTTTTTTTCCCTCTTTTGCCTATAACGTTCTTTCCCTGAAATGTAATTTTGGTCTACGGCTCTATCAATTTAGCCTTTCAACTTTACTTTTTAAAATATATAAACTAACTTATATCTGATCGAAATAACCAACCAAATCGATGAAATTCAGTTTTTTAGACTGGTTTTCAGCCCAAATGGTTTAGTAACGATTTTAAATATTATATTTTTTTGTCTATCGGACCAATTCAGATTTAATAGAAAGAAAATTTATATAATCGAACCAACATATTAGCACAAATTAAAACATCTCTTTAAAAATAGGATAAATAATTATGACCTCCTTGATATTTAATCAAATACACTAGTACTTTCTTATGTTTTACATATCTAATTTATAACTTCCTAAAATTTATCTTTATCACATTATTACCCCCTTCAATGCATATTAAGCATTTTTATTTCAGAATTGTTGATATTGTTAAAATTAGTGACTAAAATTAGTCTTGTCTCCTATCTAATGTTGATTTTGTAAGGTCCTCGGTCACAAAAAAATTTTTTTTTTACTTATTATGAGACTTTTTCCAAACCCTTTAAGTTGTGATTACAATAAAAAAGAAACATTAAAGTTGTCTAATTAAGAAAAACTTGAATGTAGAATATTTTAAAAGATGATATTAGTCCATAAATATATATCATGTTAATAATTGTGATAGAAAACCAAACAATAATAAATAAAAAGAAATCATAGTGTAATGGATGTAAAATACAGAGAGGTATAAATTAAATATGTAAAACACAGAGAGATACTAGTATATTTAACCAAAATTTCAGGAAGGTTATAATTATTACTCTTAAAAATATGATTAACTTGGTATATAATATATTATATTTTCCACCCAGCCAATTAATTTTATGTGCTTTTTCAATTTTCAACCGCGATTACATATTAAACGTTTATTTGATAAATTTGGATTTTAGATTATATTTTAATTTTAATTTTAATTTTATATAGTTTAAATCATTAAAATAATATTTCATAATCCATTAACTTTTAAATATATTGGACATGATGAATGATTATTGATCTATAATTTATAAAACCAATAAATAAGTAGCAAACATAAAGTCAATAAACCAGTCTCATAAAACCATTTAGTTGGATTTGGTCCAATCAGTTAATCTCGTCACTGTGGTTCGGTTTGTATTTATAAATCTATTTAGTTCAGTTATCTAATTGACCCGACACTCCTTCTAAAACACTAAATAATGAAAATTAAAGTCATTAGAAAACTGAAAATTAAAATTGATTTTTGAGTAGCAAGGATCTCAATTCGGCCAAGTTAGAGTTTTCGAATTTGAGTCTTAGCGTATTCTTGAACTTTATTTTGATAAAAACAACTTTATATTTAAAAAAGATAAAATTAAATAAATATTTTGATAATTAATTAAAAATAAATATGTTTTTATCTTTAATTAAGTGAACAAAGTATAACGGTGAAGACTTACAACAAAGATATTGGAAGGATGCTACAAAAAGAAGATAAATATTGATTCAGGAGGCTGAAGACTTAAAAAATTCTATTACAAATCTTCAGAGGCCTAAACATTGTGTAACGGCCACATTTAGAAACCTGGATAAGTTTAATTTAAATCTTCAAAGGGTTTAACACTGTATGCGACCACATTCAGAAATCCGAAGAAATTCAATTCAAATCTTCAGAGACTTGAACATTATATAACGACTACATTTAAAGACCTATAGAAGTTCATTACAAGTCTTCACATGGTTGAACATTATGCAACGGCTAGTTTCAAAGACCTGAAGAAAAACAAAATTAAAGCTTCAAAGAGTTGAATACTATGCAACGACTAGTTTCAGAGACCTAAACAGAATTTGAATATCTTCTCCAATGCCTATAAATAAAAGACAATTGTAAACATTTCAACTCGGGAAGACAAATTGCAAAGCATAATTGAGTAGTCTTTCTGACATACTTCAAAGAGACTATTGACTTATGTTTTGATGATCCCAAAAAGTGTGACATAGAAGAAAATGGAACTATTCTTATTTGGTTAATTACAATTATGTTGTAATCAACAAAATGGATAAATGAAAGTCATATATCACATAAAGCCTTATAAAGACCAAAATGAGTACTATATGACAAACCACTTACTCCTTATGACTCATCATCTATATATCATCACAAGCATTATAAGTTTTATATCTTAGAGAATTCAAGTCCTTTTAAGAGCTACAAATGTCTTTACTAACTACTTTTGCTTACAAGATGAAATCAACAACCATATCATCTTCTCACTTATATCAAATGGCCATATATAGATCATAAGGTGTTTTTTCAACATCTTCTTGCTTTATGACATATATACAACTGCCATTTCCTTCTTGTGAGATTGAAGTCAATGGCTAGTTTACCTTCAGGAGCTACAACAAACTATAATTTCTTCAGGAGGTGACTTCAACTACTATAATCTTCTTATAAGCTACATGAAACGACCACTTCTCTTCATGACATAAAAATAACTACCATATCTCCTTTGTGACTTGAAGGGAACGACCAAATTCTCCATTTTATGAAGCATTCCATCACCTATATAAAGAAATGAAGATCATTAGCAAAGTGGGAGACTTAAAGCAATATTCACACATTCTAAGCTTCTTATATTCAAGTCTTCCATAATTCCTACAAAAGCAATATTAAGAGAGAAGAGTTTCATCTTGTTCACATATTCTTTCATATATTCATTTTTAGGGAATTGTATTGTTCACACAAGGGATTTGTGTGAGGGGGTTTACTTTGTTGATAATGTGATCAACAAAGTTTGTACAAGTTTGGTGCTTAAGCTTTAAAAGGCATCAAAAAAAGTTTGGTATTTGAGCTTGTAAAAAATACCGGATAAGTTTGATGCTTGAGCTTTGAAAAAGCATCGAAAGAGTTTTGTTACTTGAGGTCTGAAATAGTAATGGTAGAGGTTTGATACTTAGCCTGCAAAAGTATTGAGTTTGTTACTTGAACTCGCAAAAAGTAACACAAGCTTGTTTCCTGCCAGTAAAGGAAATGATAGTGGAAAATCTCAAGTGGTTGGCTTGAGGATTGGACGCAGATTGGTTAACCAGTATAAATCTTATGTCTTCATTTCTCTATCCCTATACTCTTTATTTTCATTGCAATTTAAATTTCTGTAATATAATGTAATAGCTTTATTTTTAAAGGCACTTTTAATTTTGAATCAAGCATAGTTATCTTCACAAGTTTTACCATTTTATCAATTCCGTATTTTTCGTAAAACTTGTGTTTACTGAAATAAAATTGTTTTTCATTAAAAAGAATTTTGAAAAGATCTTGCAAAAATTTTTATTTGGTATACAGTACTATTCACCCCCCTCTAGTACTGTAGCTAGCCTATTTGAGACCATCAATTGGTATCAGAGCCTAACTCTAAACAAGAGGAGTAAAATCTCTAGAGTGATCTCAAAATGGCTAGTACATCTAGGAGTCAAAATAATTTTATGTCTGAGGGATTTTCCATCAACAAGCCTCCTCTATTTAATGAAGAAAACTACAGTTTTTGGAAAAACAGAATAAGAATATTTTTACAATCAACGGATATTTAGGTCTGGAGAATTGTCAAGGAAGGACCTATTATTCCAACAAAAATAGTTGATGGAAAGTCTATCCCTAAAGAAGAAAGTGAATATGAAAACGCTGATTGGAGTAAAGAAGCTTTAAATTCTAAAGCTATTAACTTATTACAATGTGCTTTAGATATTAATGAGTTTAATCGTGTTTTAGGTTACACGACTGTAAAACAAATATGGGACAAACTTGAAACAAATCATGAAGGAACTAAACAAGTCAAAGATGGAAAGATCAATCTTTACATCACAGAGTACGAGTTATTCAAGGTGGATGCAAAAGAATCTATTTTAGAAATCAACACAAGGTTCACAGTCATTGTGAACAAAGTAAAGAATCTTAGCAAAAATGAAGAACTGATTAGAAAATTAATTAGAACAATACCAACTTCATGAGATGCAAAGCTCACAGTAATAGAGAATCAAAAGATTTAACTACATACTCATATGATGAATTCATTAGTTCATTACTTACATATGAGATGAAAGTCAAGTCTACTACTGACCGTGAGCAAATTGACAAGAAGAGGTCCATCGCACCAAAGGCTACTAGTTCAACTCCTGAAAAATCTACTTTTGAATCAAACAGTGATGATGAGGATGAAGATAAAGCTTTGTTAGTTCGAAAATTTAGAAAATTTCTAAAAAGCAAAAACAGAGATAGAAAATCATTCAGGAGTTAATTCAGTAACAAAAAAGTTGATAAAGCCAAGAAAGATTCAAAACAAGAAATTACATGCTTTGAACGCAAGACATTTCAAAGCTGAAAGCTTAAAAGCAAATATAAGAGTAAAGACAAAAAAGCAATGGTGGCAAAATGAACTGACAATGATGAATCCAGTTCTGATGATGATGATGAAAAGCAAGAAAAAGTGCAAATATGCTTCATAGCAAATGATAAAGCACAAGGTTCATCACAACAATATATAGAAGAAGATGAGGTAATTTTACAAACCTTATATCATAATAATCTTATTAATGAATTCTTTAAGATGTATGATACTAAGCTAGAAATGATTGCTAAGTGCAAAGAGTATGAAAACAAGTATTTAGAAAAAGAGTCAGAAAAGCTTGAACTACAAAGCAAAGTGAGCTTTCTAAAGAACTCTAATCTAGAATTAATTAGCAAAGTATCACATTTTGAAAAGAAATGTGAAAATCTAGATCCTACTATTAGCATATTCATAAATGGAGAGAATATGTTGAATATGCTTTTAGACTCCCAAAGAAATCCAAATAATAGAACAGGGATTGGTTATAACAGTATCGATGAGATACCTTCTTAAATTCCCCCAAAGTCAATTATATTCTGTTCTCCAACCACTTCCACTATGCAAACTTCATCCGCAAAACCTTTATGTCAAAAGCATAGTAAGAGTCAAAAACAGGTCATTGAACCAATTTCAAAACAGAAAACTATCAATGTTCAGTCTACTGACCAAAAAGCCAAACAAAAGATACATCCTTCCAAACTAAAAAATGTATAGTCCTCCAAAGGAAACCAAATCTCTCGTTCACAACAAAGAATTTTTCATAAAAACACTTTTAGACCTATATACTCTTAAAGCCTTATTCTTACAGGTCAAGACAAAAACATAGTTACAAGCCCAAAAGCTCACATCAAATTAACTATGTTCTTTATCGCCAACATCTTTCCTTAAAAACTTACCAGTCACATCTATACAAGAAAAGAAGGAATATTACATGTTACTACTGTAACCATACAGGATATGAAATTAGTGATTGTAAATTTTGAAAAGGAAACTACAAAGGGAAAACTATATGGGTTTCCAAAAAAGAAATATGTTGACTCTAACCCCAAAAGGACCCAACAATATTTAGGTACCTAAGTCTACTTGATTTATTTTACAGGTATGTCAACTCTTGGAAATTCAAAATGGTATATTGATAGCGTTGTTTTAGACATATGACTACTGATAGAAGATACTTTACTTCCATGAAGTAAGTGAAAGGGGGAATAGTGAAATTTGGAGATAATCTAGCAGGACGAATCATTGGAAAATGAAAGATTGGAAACAGCCCATGCATTGATGAAGTATCTCTAGTTGATGGATTGAAATTCAATCTTTTAAGTGTGAGTCAACTTTGTGACAAAGATTGCAAGGTAATCTTTAATTCAAAGAAATGTGAAATTATAGAAGCTAAAAGTGGTAAGACTTTACTTGAAGTTCCTAGAGTTGGAAATATTTATCTTTTAAATTCAAGTATTCTTACTAATGATCAATGCTTAATTTCACAAGAAGAAAAGAGTTGGTTATGACATCATAGACTAGGTCATACCAACATGCATCTGATTTCAAAACTTTCAAAGAAAAATCTTGTCAATGGTTTACCCAGAATTAGTTTTGATAAAACCCATATTTGTGATGCATTTCAAAGAGAAAAACAAACTAGAAGCTTTTTTAATCTTAAAGGGGTTGTTTCTATATCTAGACCATTAGAGCTACTGCATTTAAACTAGTTTGGTCCTATTCAACTAACAAGTTTAGGAGGAATGAGATATGCATTCGTAATCATAGATGACCACTCACGTTTTACATGTACATTATTTTTTAGTAAAAAAGATGAGGCTATTGAACAATTTTTTACCTTGTGTAAAAAGATTCAGAATTTGAAAAACACTACTATTGTTGCTATTAGAAGTGATCATGGAAAAGAATTTGAAAATCATCTTTTTGAAATGTTTTGCCCTGAACATGGAATCTCACATAATTTCTCAACTCCTAGAACTCCACAACAAAATGGTGTTGTTGAAAGGCAAAACAGGACTCTAGAGGAATGAGCAGAACCATGGTCAATGAAAATAATTTACCAAAATATTTTTAGGCAGAAGCTATGAACACTAAATGTTATATTTTAAATCGAGCTTTGATAAGACCATTTTGAAAAAAACACCATATGAGTTATGGAATGGTAGAAAACCTAATATTGGTTATTTCCATCCATTTGGTTGTAAATGCTTTATTTTCAACAACAAGGAATATCTCAATAAATTTGACTTTAAGTCAGATGAAGGTGTTTTCTTGGGGTATTCATTACATAGCAAAGCATATAGAGTCTTTAACAAAAGAACTCTTACCATTAATGAATCCACGAATGTAGTATTTAAAGAAGCTAACTCTCTCCCAAATAAAGAATCTGAAGATACTTTTGAGATATTTGATTCACAGGTTGAAAACACAAAAAATGATGAAAACGTCCTACAAAAAAAAGACAACTCTGGTAATCAAGATGAACACAATATGCAAGAACTAAAAGTACAAGAATATTAACATGATAATCTACCAAAAGAGTTTAGATATCATAGATATCATTCCAAAGACAACATTATTGACAATCCTTCATAAAAAGTGACGACAAGGAGCCAACTGAAAGAGTATTTTGTGAATATGGCATTTGTTACTGAAATTGAACCAAAGAACTTCAAAGAGTCAAAACTGAAGAAAGCTAGATGATGGCTATGCAAGAAGAATTGGATCAATTCAAAAGAAATAATGTCTGGCAGCTTGTTCCAAAACCTAACAATCAATCACTGATTGGAACCAAATGGGTTTTTAGGAACAAACTAGATGAATTTGGTAATGTTGTTAGGAACAAAGCCAGATTAGTTGCACAAGGATATAACCAAGAAGAAGGAATAGACTATGATGAAACTTTTGCTTTAGTTACAAGGTTGGAAGCAATCAGAATGTTATGTACATTTGCTTGCTACAAAGACCTCAAACTCTATCAAACGGATATGAAGAGTGCATTTCTAAATGGTTATATCAATGAAGAAGTCCATGTGAAGCAACCTCCAGGATTTGAAGATTGTCACCATCCTGACTATGTCTACAAGCTTACTAAAGCTTTGTATGGACTAAAACAAGCACCGAGAGCATGGTATGAAGGTTAAGTACATTCTTACTTGTTAAAGGTTTTATTCAAGGAAAAGTTGACACAACGCTGTTTATAAAGCATGAAAAGAATTGTATATTACTTATTCAAATATATGTTGATGATATTATATTTGGTTCTACTAACAATAAGTTGTGCAAGGAATTCCCACAAGAAATGAATACTAAATTTGAAATGTCTATGATAGGCGAACTGAATTTCTTTCTTGGACTACAAATCAAGTAAGGAAAGAAAGGAATATTTATGTTCCAATCAAAGTATACTAAAGAACTCATAAAGAAATACGGAATGGAGAATTCCAAACCTGCAAAAACACCGATGGGTACATCAATCTCACTGGATGAGGATAAGAAAGGTATAAGTATAGATACAAAAAAATATCAAGGTATGATTTGTTCTCTACTTTATCTAACCTTTAGTAGACCTAATATACAATTTAGTGTATGCCTATGTGCAAGATTTCAGGCAAATCCCAAAGAGTCTTAATTAAAGGCCGTTAACAGAATTCTTAAGTATCTAAATGGTACTCAAGAAATTAGGATTTGGTATCCAAAGTATCAAAACTTTGATCTTATAGGTTATAGTGATGTTGATCATGCTGGATGCAAATTAGATTGAAAAAGTACTTCAGGTACTTGTCCATTTCTAGAAGAAGCATTAGTCTCATGGTCAAGCAAAAAGCAATCAACTGTAGCAATCTCAACAACAAAAGCTGAATATATATCTGTAAGTAGCTGTGTTGCACAGATCCTATGGATGAAACAACATCTTGAAGACTATGGCATAAAGTATGATCATATAGCGATAAGGTGTGATAATACTAGTGCTATAAATTTAACAAAGAATCCTATTCAACACTTAAGAATCAAGCATATTGATATCAAGCATCACTTCATCAGAGATCATATACAAAAAGGTGATATTTATTTGGAATTTGTTCCAACTGAAGAACAAATAGCTGATATTTTCATAAAGCCCCTCTGTGAAAATAAATTCAGTGAATTAAGGTTAAAAATTGGTAATGTCAACACCAATATATGATAAATAATTCCTTTTGACAAAATTAGCAAAACTAATTATTATGACTAATTTTTTTTATAAGTCTAGATGACGTAAAATTGACCAAGATTTTACTATTGGATCAAATTACAATCAAAAATTTAAGTCATAAATATTTATGTGAAATTTTGTCATAAATACTTTTACTTAATTTATGCTATTTCAAATATATTTAATAAGCATAAATTTATAAAAGTTGAAAATATGTTGTTTTACCTAATAAACAAATTGGGCCAGTCTTTCTTAAACTCATCAATCCCATAAAGGTCTATTTTAAAAATGAAAGGGCTTAATAATTAGTCATTATTCCATAAAAATTTGGACCAAAATTATTTAATCAGACTAAGTTAGTTCATAAGCCCAAAACCTTAAAATACCTTGAATGGGCTGAATTGGGCTCAAAAGCCTTGTCATTACAAAAGCAAAAATTAAGGAAGAAAATTACATACCGTAAGACTACTTACATATGCTTTCACTGTAAATGACACCGTGCCTTGAAAATCATTCCAAGGCATCAGTTTTTCATTTCTCTGCCATCCTTCCCAAGCTACTTATCCATGTAAAACCGACTATTGAAAAGACATTCTCCCTGTAACAAATCCTTACCAACTTCTCCAAAATCGTTACTTCATACTTAACCTCTCCCTCGATTTTTCTGTCAAAGCCACCTCTCAAAGTGGAGTTAACAAAGAAGAAAAGATGATAAAGAGATGTTCAGCGAACACAACAAAGGAACACAAAGTATACCTGTCAAAATCCGAGATGAAAAGGAAGAAAGAATACTCTGAAACCACCAAAAACCTTCATGAGTCCAAGAGAAGAAAAATAAGTACAATGGAGGAGATGTATTCATAAAGAAAAAGCACAATAAAGTCATGTCCAACTAAGGAAGTGTCAGTTTCTGCTTCTTCAACCAAAAATCAGAAATTCGAGCCAGGTAAGCCTGTTTACATTGATGGCTTTATTAAAGAGAAAGTAAGGTGCAAAAGAGTGGACTGGCATTATTTGGAAGATTTAGATAAGACATTAAAGCACAAGGGTGGAAAAGCTTTTTAAGCATAAATGAGCCCATTTATGATTCACTAGTGAATGAATTCTATGGAACTCTCACCAACATAAGTGAGATGAATTTTGAAGTTACTATTCAGGGAAGAAAGCTTCCTGTGAATGAGCAAGTTTTTAGTGAGATTTTCAATTTACCTCTAAAAGGAATCAAGCTAGATAGAACTCCTACTCCCACCAAATTAGGAAAATATGATGCTGCTGAATTTGCTTACAGACTTTATAACATTCCTATAGGGCATTCCGTTCCCTAGACTGAGCTTGATTAAGGTTACCCAAGAGAAGACTATAGAATCCTTTAACTACTGATATCTACATTTTTTGTTCCTCAAAAGGCTAGTTTAGCAACTATGAATAGCTTCAATCTGTGTTTGGTATGACATTTAGCTAGCTTTGTGAAAGTTAACTTGCCTTACATCATGATTAATCACATGACTCATGTGAGAAGCAACTCTGCTTTGCCATACAACATGCTTCTCACTAAACACTTCATTCATTTCAATGTTTCTAGAGCAGGACTTATACCCTCTGTTGTTAGCTCTAGATCAATCATCAACAAACCCAACATTGTAAGGATGCTAAAGGCATGTGCCCACAAGACTCAAATTCCAACCAAGCCTATTATTATTGACTCTGAGTCTAAAACCTCAATAATTAGTAACCATAAGGGACACATGTCTGAGTCTTTAAGCCCTAAAGTATCATCTACTAAAAGAAAAGCTACAGGTTAGGTAGGAGATCACAAAGCAGGAGAATACAAGTCCTAAAAACAAGTCAAAGCAATTGCTAGAGCAATGCAAGGAGAATGAGGCTTCACAGCCTGAAATGGACTCTCAAGGTCAGAAAGAGACTGCTGCGTTTGAGTCTCTTCTATCCTCACTCAATGAACAAAACTTGACTTTAGGGCCTAAAGCCAATCCATATCTTAATCTGACCTCTAACTCCAGCCCTGAAAATCTATTCATCACATACACCCTCCCTAACTTCTATAAAACCTTTCTTCAAACACCACTGATCTATTAACCTTTATTCACAATGACAAACAGTTTCATTGATCCAGAATCTCTTTCATCCTTTCCCTTGAGTATTTGTCCTCCACCACCTACACCAGTACAATAAACAAGCCAAAGTCCTTTTCATTCAACAACTACTTCCCATACTTCATACACTTTTAACCAATCATCACTACCCCCAAATTACCAGAGAGTGACTTCATACACTCTAGAAACATGCTTTAAAGAAATATCTAAAGTCTTGCAGGTATCTAAAGATCTCATGGCATCCAAAGCATATACTGAAGTCCCTACTACTCTTAGGGATCTTCAAATACAGATATTAAACATTTAGGAGAAGGTACATCACATGACAGCAGGAATGGAGATGGAACTTGCAAGAATGACTGGCACCCTTAATCATCTTATTGATCAAAGTGAAGCCATGAAGAGACTCATTAAAAGCATTCTGAGGTCTGGTGCATCCTCCTCCTCCTCCTCTCCTCCATAGTCAGGTTTGTAACGCTCTATTGACTTACATAGATGATCAGAAGAAATCACTAGTGCTTCATAATTTACCTCTGTATTTTTTAAGTCAACAGTTGGTTAAAACTCTATCTATTCCACAAAACAGTATTATTACTTAGCACTTTTGTTTAGGAGTATTTTATTCTATTTGGACCTCACATGATCTAAATAGGATATGAATGCTCTCAATACTTTAGGCTTTCATTTAAAAATATTGTGTCTATACTACTTTATGAGGTATTTGTCTTTTATGCTATAACATATATATATCTATCCATCTGTGTGTCTGACATCTATGTGCGATCAAATATAACATATGATTCTGACTTGGACAAACTAATATGCATGAAAGGTGATGGTTCTGTGACTTGATATAAATATGTGATTTGTCTTCTAGTGTGATGAGAATGTGTTCTGCTTAGAATACTAACATCTCTAGTGTCCTCTGCTTTATGACTTCTCTTTTATCATATGCCCTTCCTGACTTTTATTATTGATACACTATGACATTGCAAATGGTCAATATGTGTTATCCTTTTCTCTCTTTAACTTGTTTTTTTATAATTTCAAACGGGGAGAAATATCTAACTTGACATATGAGATTATGAGGATATTTGATTCTTGTCAACAGGTGTCAACAGGTTATATAGCTTGAACTGAAATTATATTGACATATGAGTGTATGTTAGCTTGACTTGTAAGTATATGATGTGTTATGTTTGTAATTATGTTGGTAGGATACATAGGTTTCTATATAATAACAAGTTGTGTGTACATGGATCACTATATAGTTTGACATGCATATGCATATGTATTGTGAATATGTATGTCAGTACTATGTGGACATATATATACATATATAGTGACGTTTTCTGCTATTTATGGTTAAAATGAGAAAAAAACTATAGCTATAATGTATGTATATGTATATATGTGTGTTACTGTAAGATGATTCTTGTGACTTTTTCTAGTCTATAAAAAATTATATAGAATGTGTTTTGTTAAACCTTGTTTTGATGAAAACAACTTTTATATTTGAAGAAGATAAAATTAAATAAATACTTTAATAATTAATTTAAAATAAATGGTACTTTTAATTAATTAAATAAAGTATGATGATGAAGACTTTCAATAAGGACATTGGAAGAATTATACAAAAAGAGAATAACAATTTTGGAGAAATAAGATACATTTTGTTTCAGGAGGCTGAAGGCTTAAAAAATTTATTTACATATCTTCAGATACCTAAACAACATATAATGGCCACGTTCAGAAACCTGAAGAAGTCAAGTGCAAATGTTCAAAGTCCTGAACATTGTATAATGGTCATATTCAGAGATCTGAAGAAATCAAGTTCAAATGTTCAGAGTCCTGAACACTGTATAACGGTCATATTTAAAGATCTGAAGAAATCAAGTTTAAATGTTTGGAGTCCTGAACACTGTATAACAGTCATATTCAGAGACATGAAGAAATCAAGTTCAAATCTTCAGAAACTTGAACACTGTATAACGGCTACATTCAGAGACCTGAAGAAATTAAATTCAAATTTTCAGAGACCTGAACACTGTATAATGGATATATTCAGAAACCTGAAGAAAGTTCATTACTAACCTTCAGAGGGCTAAACACTATGCAACGACTAGTTTCGGAGACCTGAAGGAAATCAAAACTAAAGCTTCAAAGGGTTGAATACACTACAAAGGCTAGTTTCAGAGACCTGAATAGAATTTGAATTTTCTCTCCAAACCACTTCTCCAATGCCTATAAATAGAAGACAATTGCAAGCATTTCAAGATGGGAAGACAAATTACAAAGTTTACAATACATACAAAGCATTCTTGAGTAGTCTTTCCAACAATCTTCAAAGAGAAAAATTGAAATAATTCTACTCTTTATCAAAGCAATTGACATACTTTCAAATACAATATTTTGAGTGAATTGTAAATTCACACTAAGAGATATTAGTGTAAGGGGGAGTGTAAGCGTCGGGTTTTTCCGACCTCTATGATGAGAATTCCTGTGTTACCTATTGAACGGACATACACGAACCAGACTAGAACACGATGGAATGTTGCCTAGAGTTTCTCAAATGTCCTGAAAACCAAGCTATCCGCAATCCGAAATCCCCGAAAAGGTCTCCAGAGCGGTTCCTAGGGTTTAGGGTGCGCGTCCGATTTTCAAAATTTTGCCCCGACTCTAGTACAAACTAGAGCCATACGGCTCTAGTGGGTGAGCCAAGTTTCTCTGCTGCAGAGCAACTTGGCTCAGCAAAAAGGGGTTGGGCGCAAAATCGGGAGGTCAGATGGCCATTTAATGCTCGAAATGATATGTGAGAAGGGAGTATAAAAAAGAGAAAATCAAATCAGAAGGAGGGAGAGGTTGGTATTCTTAAGTAGAGAAAAACCAAATTTCAAAAATACAGAGAGAAAAGAGGAAAAAAAGGGATCAAGACATAGACAAGGAGAGGGAACCCAGAAATTCAAATAACAAAACTTAAAAATCAATCTTAAAACATTAAACACAAGTCACTTAACCTTTGCTCATTAGTTAGAGATAATTTCGGATTCGTTTTGGCTTATTTTGGATCATTGCGGTTTTCAGTCAGTTGAGTTCCCAGGACATATTCCAAGCTTTCAAATCCATTTCTTAATGTTCAAAGCATCAAAACAACATTAAGGTAAACTCTGAGAGGCCTTAAACCTGTTTGCATTGTCTTTTCTGTGCGTTTTCTTTGTTTTTGCAACTTTCGAAAACCGGATTGCCCGAATAGAGCCGGACGGTTGTGTTCATGAGGAACAGAAGAGCCGCCCAGTTCTGTTCTATGAGGACAGATTTTCAGATTGGCCCGATCGACCGAAAACAGTCCATTTTCCATTTTACGCAGTCTGTTGTGATCATTTCCGGCCCAAATCCACCCGTATGTTATAAAATTTTGGTTTTCGGATTTCTATACGTATGGATATTGATTTTTTTGGGGTTTTATTTTCTGAATTTTGGGGTTATTTTATCCAGACTGGATCTGTAGTCCAGCATTAGCGGACCCCCGAACCCTATAAAATCCCCGGAAGATATTGGAAATGAATAAATGATGTTTTTTTTACAAACGTTTTTGGTGTCTTTATTGCATTCTGGACCCTAGATGGATTGTGTATTTAGGAACCCGTATGAACGAAACCTTAGATTCCGGGATAACAGACTCACAAAAATGGAAATTTGCATGTAACTGAGCCAAATGTTTTCCAAAAAATTGATTTTCTAGCACAAAAATTACAAGGCATTTCAAAACCGTTTTCCAGGTCTAACCGGTTATACCGGTCAGGTCGACCCGGTTACCCCTTAAATGCATGCCCCTATTTCCTAAATTCCCAATTCTGTCCTGATTTGAGTCCTATCTGTGTTTGCAATATAAACTGTGCTAACCAATTTGTTTTGCAGCATTTATTTTTATTTTTATCATTTTTATTATAATTAATAGATTATTATCGTGTAAATTAGGTGGTTGTAATTTTTAGATCCTCGTGTACTTAGGTGATTGTAAAGTGAGGACGAGAGTTTTTATCTTTTATTCGATTGGGTTGTGTAATCGGCCTCTATTATTTTCTTGTACATTTTTTATGTATGTTTTATTTTTCTGTCTGCATTTTGCTTTAGTATCAGCTGATTAGAATAAACAAATTGGGGTTAGAAAAAGATAATAAAGCGAATTAAATATGGTAATATAAACTATAAAGTGAAAGCGAGCTAGAGGTTAAGTAAGTCACTTGCCCGAACCCTAAATCTCTGGATTAGGTACGGTAGTCTACTCTCGGTAGGGAGCTGTACCGGAATTTTCAGGATGAGTTGATCCGGGTGGCGGCTCTATCACTGATCTCGAGATTTAAGTTTCGAGGTCTTTAAGTTAAAACGGAAAAATGTTTTCTACAAAGGAATTTCCAAATCAAATCCTTGATTTTTCCTAATTCAAGATAAACAAAACCTGTTTCCACCGAATCAAAACGAACCAAAACGTTTTCCCCGGTTCGCTTCATGGCATTCCCAAGCTCGTTTAAAAAGGTCTTCCACTCACAGGGAGCTTTGTTGGTAAAGTTTTATCAACAAAGTTTATATAAAAGTTTCGTTGTTGATCTTTGAAAAACAACTAGTTGTAAAAGTTTGATGTTTTAGCTTGTAAAAAACACCGGGTGTCTCAAGCTAGACAAAAGAAGGATCATCGTCTTAATCCTAGATAGAAGTAGGATTGATTGTCCCGATCGTTGACATAAGAAAGATCAAAATGGTTTAATTCCTACCGTTAAAGGAATTATAGTGGAAAATCTCAAGTGGCTCACTTAGGGACAGGAGTAGGACAGTTGGTCCGAACCTGTATAAATCGCTATACGGACAATTTTTCTATCCCTACACTATTCAAATTACTGCTATTTATATTTCTGTATTTATTTTCAGCAGTTATAGCTCTTTGGATACTCTACTTTATTTATTTAAAAGCAATTAAAGTAACAAGTTTTACAAACCTTTTTTTTTTCATATTTCTAAGTAAAACTTGTTTCTTGGGCAAAATTATTTTTGAATAAAAAGTTTCCATAAAAGAATTTTTATTTGGGTATTTACACTATTCACCCCCCTAGTGTACCTTATAGCCTATTTAGGACTAACATGTTCTATGTATTATGAGTTATAACTATGAATAAGAGTAATACAACTAAGACATATATATATATGCTTCAGTGTCCTGCATAACTGCTAGATTGGGATATATAGCATAAGTCACTTACAATGACAGAAGCACAAATTTCTCTCATGTGACATTTTTTACACTATAAGTGCACAGCTTTTGGACACATGAGCACTGAACTTTTTTCACAAGCATTAGAGTCAGATTTTAGACTGTGTTTTTCAAAAATTGATGCAGAAAGCAATGTGATGGTTGAATGTCATATCTTTCATCTTTGCTACTGTTACCTAATTTGATATGTAGAAAAGTTACATATGCAATGGCAATATGAATGAGCTTATGATCAGAGTAGTCTTCAATTACAGGTTTATCAGTCTGTATTTACAAACTCTATTATAAGGCCTTGAAAACTAAAGTGTTTTTTACGGCCCCAGGGGTGAATAATACTGTATACCGAGTAAAAAGTTTGGCAAACTCTTTTAAAAAATCTTTTTGAAGAAAAATAATTTTCACTAGATAAACACAAGTTTTACAAAAATGCAAAATTAATAAAATTGTAAAACTTACGAATATAGATTTGCTTTACTAAAAAATTGTCTTCAGATAATAAAAGATATTAATTTAAATTGTAAGAATTTAAATAGTAGTAAATATAAAGAGAGTAGGAATAGATAAATGAAGACATCGAAATTTATCCTAGTTTGACCCAACCGATCTATGTCAAGTCCCCAAGCCAACAGCTTGAGATTTTCCACTAACGTTTCCTTTACAGGCATGAAATAAGCCTATGTTACTTTTTACGAGTTCTAGTAACAAACTCAATACATTTACAGGCTCAGTATCAAACCTCTACTGTTACTTTTTCGAGTTCAAATAACAAACTCTTACGGTGCTTTTTAAAACTCAACACCAAACTTATCCTGGTATTTTTCAAAGCTCAATTACCAAACTTATACAATCTTTATTGATCACACTATTAACAAAGTAAACCCTCTCACACAATTCCCTTAAAAGAATATTTGAATATATGAACAAGATGAAGCTCTTCTCTCTTAATTTTACTCTTGTAGGAATTATGGAAGACTTAAATATAGGAAGCTTAGAATGTGTGAATATTGCTTTAAGTCTCCCATTTTGCTCATTTGAATTCATCTTGCTTCTATTGGTGATTGAATATCCTTATAAGCTCAAACTAGCCGTTGGAACCCAGGTCTTGAGGTGTTGTGTCCATTTCATCTAGCTTACAAGAGGAATATGAATGTTGGAATCACCTTTTGAAGAAGAAATGGCCGTTGGAGTTTTTGAAGCATGTTGTGACCATTGCCTTCAAGCTTGTAAGAGAAAAATGGTGGTTGTAATCAGCTCCTGAATAAGATATGGCTATTGCTTGTAGCCTGTAATCAATAGTATGGTTATTGTCTTCAAGTTACAAGAGATATATGATTATCACTTTTCCTTTAGAAGGAATATTTTAAAAGACCTTTCATCTCCTTATAAAGCTTGCAGCTTTTGAGGTCACTTTTATTTCCATGAAGCTTGTAGCTAAGGGTGTCATTTTTAGACACGACACGACACCCATTTTTGCGGGTTTGGGTTGAGGTTAAACGGGTTTGGGTCATAAACGGGTCAACACGTTTATGACACGAGATAAATGGGTTGTAAATGGGTCAACCCACATAACCCGTTTATGACTCGCATAACCAGTTTATTTTTTTAATATTTTACTAGTCACTAATTAAGGGCATATATAAATAAGAATTGAAAAGAAAAAACCCCAATTCCAATTCCATCACACATTCACATTGTTGCCGCTACCTGAAAGACTAAATCTCCAATCTCCATTCTCCATTCTCCATCAATCATGTTTAGTGATGTTTTATTAATGATTTTCAAGTTTCAGTAGTAAATTAGCAATGTTTAGCTAGGTTTTAATATTTATAATCGGGTCGCTAAATGGGTCGTGTTGTACATGGGTGTATCGTATAATTGATTTTTTTATTAATCGTGTCAAACGGGTCGTGTCGTGTTACCGGTTTGTTAAACGAGTCGTGTTCATGTTTCATTTAATCGTGTCGAAATTAAACGGGTTGTATTCGTGTCAACCTTAAACGTGTCAACAGAATACCTCAACACGACCCGTGAACACAAATTTCCACCCCTACTTGTAGCTCTTGAAATAAATTCTTTCTTTTGGAGCTAATGATCATAAGTTATTTATCTTTATAAACCAATTTTTGACATAAAGTACTCTTCTCATCTTATGAAGCTCTTTATGGCCTTATGTCATATAATTCTAATTCCAATTATTCTTTATTATATATAATTTATAATTATATTTAAGTAAGAATTACTTTCTTATAAATGTCAACATTTGCGATCATCAAAACTAAAGTCAACAGTTTTTATATGGGCCTTATATTAAAAACCTTACACATTGTAAGCGCTGGAATTTTCCGTCCTTAAACAAAATGCTGGTGTCACACGACTGTAACTTATAGTCGTGCGACTGTCGTTACAGTCGTACGACTATACGATCAGAGCAGGTGCAGAAAACCATACCCATGATGTAAGAAAAGATAGGGGAAAAGATAGGGGAAAAGATAGGGGAAAAGATAGGGCAATTAATACCCGGCTTTTGGTGAAGAAAGGGCAGAAAATAAGAAAGGGAAAAAGGAGAAGGAAAGGAGACTTTTGACACTTGATTTCTGGTTTTTAGAGAGAGAGAATTTAGAGAGAAAAGAGAGAAAACGATAAGGAAAAGAAAAACAAAAAACACAAGCTCTTTTCCTCTTCTTTTTCTTTTCATTAGCAAGTGTTAGGATTAAAATCTATTAGAAATCAATAGGTTAATAATCTAACACTTTAAATTCAATCAATTTCGGACTAAAAACCATAAGAATCCTTGACATTTTGGGAAATTTCGGACCAAACTTTTCAACCTCAATTCAAGGAGAAAAGAGCAAATTTAAGTGGATTGGAGCGATGCCAAGCGCTAAAAAGGTGAACATTCTTCATTCCCTCTATTTCTCATGCTCTCTGGGTGCATTGGTGTGTTTTTGTGCATTTTTATTCAATTCATGCGTTTTCTGTTTCTGGAAATCAAGAACAGTCGTGCGATGGTTCTTGAGTTGATGAACAGCCGTATGACTTTAAATACAGTCGTACGAGTGTTCTTGGTTTCCAGCTGTTTTCTTTCAGTTTTATTTCAAATGATTTTGGCTAAATTCTGAGTTTGGATTATTTACAGTCGCACGACTGTAGTGCTCGTCCAAGGGCAGAATTTCCAGAATAATCCCTAAAAATTTCTAAAAATCCATAAAAATTCAGAAAATCAGAAAATCACCAAAAATGAATTTTGTTATGTGCATTCACTACCTTAGATTTAATTTTCAGTGTAATTGCATTTAGTACAATACCACGACGGAGACCCGATTCTTCAAAAAACAGACCCACCTCGCATGCTAAAATTAATTAAACCGGAAAATAAAATGTTTTCAAAACAATTTTCTCACAAAACCAAAATACAGGGACGTTTCAAAATGTTTTCCAGGTCTAATCGGGCCGGCTAGCCGAGTCAACCCGGTTATCCCCCTAAATGTATGCCCCCGATTCTTAATTTCCCCATTCTGTCATATTTGAGTCCTGTTTGTGGCGTGTCGTAAATTGTGCTAACTCTCTGTTTTGCAGCTTTTTATTTTTATTTTATATGTATTTAATAGAATTACTCGTGTATTTTAGGCGATTGTAATTTTTAGTTAAATCGTGTATATTAGGCGATTGTAAAAGTGAGACTGAGAGTTTTTATTTTTGATTCGATTGGGTTGTAAGCCACTTAAATATTTACTGCTTTACTTTTATTCTTGTTTTCTGTATATACGCGCTGTATGTTTAACTTAATGTAATAAAATTGACTTTTAGAATTTGAAATACCATCTATGAACATTGGCCCATTTTATTTTAATTAGACACGAAATAGGGGACTTGTCCGGACCTAGATCTCTAGATAGTGTAGCGGCCGTTTGTCCGGTTCAACTACACTTACATTATTCATCGAGACTTAGGTCTCGATTCTTTTATGAATTAATCTAGTTTTCTAAAAACGAATTTCCATTCTAAAAACCCCACGCGATGGAGGGGTTCGCACGAAATTGTGGCACCCCTTCCAAATGGGAGTCCTCGTTCAGTCGAAAACGTCGTCCACTCATAGTGGCGACTCAGCTGGGGATTTCTTACAAAAGTTTTCTTAAAAACTTAAAAGAATTTGACAAGCCCTGAAAAGTGTCTAATTAAAATAAGGTGGATGATTCTTGATTGGTATTTTATTTTGCATTTTTAGTTAGACATGCTTGCATTAGGTTAAGTATCTCGCTTTAGCCCGGTGAATTGTTGAAGTGTCGCCTAAGTTCCTCTTGGTCTTAGGGGCATGGATACGAAACACCACCCATAGCCTAGTACGAACCCCTTCGTTCGGACCCTTGAGTGGGGAGAAGTGAGAAGTATATTTTGCTATGGGAGCCTTAATGTTAGCCCGACTTGGACCGAACTCATATAGGCAGCCTTAGTTGGATTCCCTTAAGATACCAAAATAAATCATGTGAATAATATAAATCGCGCCTCCATCATCCCCAGTTGGTGATCGAAGTGAACCCCGCCTAGGACTCAGTTAGATTTTTGCCAAAATTGACCACGTTTGGAGGAATAAGGTTGGAGGAATTCGTTTTGTATGCTATGTGTTTCTCACCATCCCGTGACGCATCACCATCGCTATCTACACGTGCATAACATACCACAATCAACATTTTCCATACATAAAACATTTGTATGCTAATTAACCCACATTTTTATGCAGCCACGTGCATTTTATTTTTGTGTGAAAACATTAATTCATCCACTTGTCATTCATAATAACCGTTTCTTTTTTAGCCATGACATTATATTTGTGTGATTAGCATTTTTCCACATAGCATACACAACATCATTGTGTATGTCATGCATTCTAACCCATGTTTTTGTGCAGCCATTTGCATTTTGTGTGTCATAGAAATTCATGACATATCATTTAAATTAAATTAGGGGCATTTCAAGGACGCCTATCATGATCATTATGTTCCATAACATCTCGGGTATCCCAAAATTGCCCGTGTTCTGCCGATGCACCGAATTGCATTTGGCCATTTCACCAAGTCATTTCATTCAATAGAGACCCTAATGGTCTTAGGTCCATTTTCGTGTGACAATTTACACGATGCATTTCACGACACCATGCTCATTTATCATAAGCATCATATAATACCATGGCCCACATCGGACCATTTCATGACATTAATATATCATTTAAGGTACTCCCCGAGTGCCTAATTAGTACACATATAAGTTCATAATATTACCAAATCATAAAAGGTGTTCCCCGAATGCCGAACCTCTGTCCATATCCCTGTTACATGTGACTTCCTTATAACATCATTTCATATCATATGCTCAAAAGCATCAAAACTCTGCCCAAGGGGCGGTCCCATGCGACCATTTCATACCATCTCATAGACCTTCAAAGTGTCGAAACTCTGTTCGTGTGTCAGTACATGCAACCATTTCACAAATCCACTAGGTGCCTCAAAGGTGCCGAACCTCTGTCCATATGGTGGTCCACACGTGACATTTTTGCATAAGCATTGGGTGTTCTTGGAATGTCCTAAGAAGAAGAGAAAGAATAAAAAGAGACCATTCATACCATCATTTCATACATAATCTCATTATATTCATTCATCATAAGCACTCTTAATGCCTTACTCTTCATATCACACCATGCCAATCATTCATGTCCCTAATACCTCCTGTATGATGCCTAGCAGAACACACTGGAGCGTCCTAGAACGAGATCTCAGGTTTCAATAGCCGTTGGGGAACAAAGAGCAGTCGAAAGGGACAGTGATTCAGAATCTGGGGAAGAAGTTGAAATGACTAATCCTACATCGAGCCTTGCTGATACCTTGAAAGATTTTCTAAGGTCACAAGATTTCTGTGACATGCTAAAAGAGGAAATACGGGCAGTAGTAAGAGAGGCTGGAGAGACCGATGGTAGCGGGGTTGGAAAAGAGAAGGAAGCCGAGTCATCCTAACAGGGTGGTGACGCTTCGGCCAGTCTTAAGAAGCTGCAAGAAATAGAGGTAGCCATGGAGCAAAAGATGAAGGCGAAATGCTCCGAACTAGATGAAGTGATGGCCCAGTTGAAGAAGGGGGCCAGTGTCAGCACAGAATCTAAGAAAGGGGTGAATGTTGATGCCATGATTAGCAAGGATATTGAGACCTTTCCTATTGGCTTCCAAGTGCCAAAGGTCCCCTCTTACAAAGTTATGGGCTCACCAGAGGCCCATGTGAATCTGTATGCCCGGGCCATGCTGACAGCGAGCGCCACTAAGCAGCAGTTGATTAATCTCTTCCCGACTACCTTGGAGGAAGGAGCTTTGGGTTGGTATAACTCTCTGTCGGAGGAAGAACAGTCTGATTGGGGGGCTCTGTCAGTAGCCTTTATTAAGTATTACAGCTTCAACACTAAGATTCAAGTGAAGCTGTATGACTTGGAGCGGATCAAGCAGAAACCTAATTGGCCTTTTGACGAGTATTATCAACGGTGGATGAACAAAATGATCCTTTTGAAGAACCGACCAGATGAAGATGAGCTGATACAGAAGCTAATTGATGGCAGTAAGGACATCTTCAAAAACAACATGAAATTCCATCCTTTCAACAAGCTTAGTGAGGTCTATAGTATGGTGATGAAAATTGAACGTGACAGTTTTGGATATAGATCAACTGCTGCAGCTGGGTCTGGTAGCGGTTCTGGCTCAAGTTCTGGTGGCAAAGGGGGGCAGACTTCAGAAGTGAAGCAAGTAGAAGTTGCTAAAGTGACCCAGCAACAAGGCAATCAAGGTAGGAATCCAGGAGGTCAGGGCATATCGCCTTGGACTCTTCCATTGGTGAAGATATTTGCCAAATGTAGAAACGGTGGGTTGCTACAATCGCTGAGGCCATTTGAAAAGCCTTTTGAAGCAGATAAAGACAATTTCTGCACATATCATGTTGTTGCTGGCCATCGAACTAACAATTGTTACAAGCTGAGAGATGCCATTCAGAAGTTGATAGATGAAGGGAAGCTGCAAGAGCCAGCCAAGCCCGGTATGAAGACCCACCCGCTACCAACATTTGAGAAGCGGGTCAACATGGTACATTTAGGACTGCCAGCTAATTTTATCTTTGCCCAAGTCCTTCAAGCAAATCCCGCTATTCAGGCTGTGGTAGTTGGTGATGCTGAAGTAGAGTCAGAATGTGAGAAGAAGGAGGAACAGAAGGAAATCAAGCTAATAAGCTTGAATGACCTTGACTCAGAAGATGAATATGAAGAGTTTGGCGGAGAGGAGACAGTAAGCTCCCAGCCATTGAAAAGCTGAAGGTTGAGGAGGTACAGCATGTGACTCGAAGCGGTAGGGTGTACCAACCAGCGGACCAAGTGAAGGATAAAGCCCCGATGACCGGGTCGAGTAGTACATCGGCACCGGAGGGAGTTGAAAAGGAAGACTTGGTTATTTCCCAGTTAAAGAAGACTCCTGCACAAGCTAGCTTATGGCACTTGCTTCTGACCTCTAAGGAGCACAGGGCTGCTTTAGTGAAGAAACTGTCAGAGATTGAAGTCTCCCCTATAGCTTCACCAGAGGCTATATGCTGTTTATTGGATAAAATTCATTATGGGGCCCCTGATATCATTTTCTCGGAGAAAGATCTACCTGGTGAAGGAAAGGCTCACAACAAGGCTCTCTACAATAAAGCCTATATGATGGATAAGGTGATGTCGTGTGTTATGGTGGATGACGGCTCGACACTGAATATATGTCCACTGAAAATGCTGCCATTTCTGGGTCTGAATGAAGATGTGCTGAAGAAGTCCTTAACAGTAATCCGGGCATATGACGACTCCAAGAGAACAGTGATAGGGACCTTTGAAACTGAAGTAGAGGTTGGGCCCATCAAATCCATGGTTGTTTTTACAGTGATAGATATTCCGATCACCTTCTCTCTACTGCTAGGAAGGCCATGGTTCCATCCTCTAGGAGGTGTCCCTTCCACATTGCATCAGAAAATCAAGTTCTCGATAAAAGGCGAGATAGTGACTATTGAGGTAGATGCCCAATCGATGATTGCTACAGTAAATGAAGGAGTGGTCCTTTTTGGCGGGTTCCAAGTCGCTGTGATCAAGGAAGAAGAAACATGGACGCTCCCATGGTCCTTTATGAAAATTATATGTCAGAGTGGCTATCTTGGTATTTGTACAAGCAGAATTTTGTCCCGGGCATGGGACTTGGGATTAACTTGCAAGGGATACCAGAGTTTAAGATCGACTCGGGGAAGCCAAAATAGTTCAGCCTTAGTTATACAGAAGAGACATCTAAGCAGAAGAACCTGAAAAGGGGCAAAAATGGCAAAGTTATGATAAACCATTTCTGAAGGCGGGAGAAGGGCTATACAAGGGCCATGCTGAACCAATAAGGGTTGGAAATGTTGAATATCCTGGCTTTGAAATTTTTGCTGATGTTTTTGATTTTGAGAAAAGTCAGGAGGAACCAATGGCCCCAGTGGTGATAGAAAAGGCAGTTGTTGAATCTGACGTTCTGCAAGGCGAGCCGTCCAAAGAGATAATGGAAGCAGTAAAGGTGGCCGAGGAGACAGATGAAAAGAAAGTCTGTGATGAAGCTGCAGAGGTAATCTTAGGTTCAGTGACCATTGCCTTAAGCAAGGCATTTGGGAAGTCCAAAGAAGGGTTTGGCGAAGAGCTAATCGCCAAGGTGAATTTGGACTCTGTGGTTGCCGAGATAGCCAAGATCATGGAAAAAGCTAAGGTGCAGGTGACTGAGAAAGAAACCGAAGAAGCTGCAGTCCCGGATAGTACTTTGATGATGAAGATGGAAGCTAAAGAAGAACAATGCCTTCCGCCTGTGGAGGATGAAAATGATTTTGTTGTATCTATTTCTTCCATTTTCAGTGTAAACGATGTACTTTATGATAAGTTTAATGCAATGAAGTCTCAATTTGATTACTTGTGTGATGTTTATCCTGATAATTCCCTGCATGCATTTAAATCACCTTCAAGCATATTTAGCATACATGACACTGCATTGCATGAAATCAATATAATTACAGATGAAAACCCTAAAATGGTATTCATTTCGCACGAGCTAAAGCCTGAGGAAGAGAGAGAATTAGTAAAAATATTACAAAAACATGTTAAAGCTTTCGCTTGGTCATATGAAGACATGCCGGGTGTAGACACAGAGATAGGAGTGCACAAGATTCCAACCGATCCCAAGTTCAGGCCAGTAAAGCAGAAGCTGAGAAGACTGAGACCAGAATGGGCTACCCTGGTAAAAGAGGAAGTGGCTAAGCAGATAGACGCCAAATTTCTTGAAGTGGTAGAATACACAGAATGGCTAGCTAACATCGTCCCAGTGCCTAAAAAGGATGGAAGGGTCAGAGTATGCGTTGACTATAGGGACCTCAATAAGGCGTGTCCAAAAGATAATTTTCCACTGCCTCACATTGATGTCCTGGTTGATAGTGTAGTGAAAGCAGCAATGTATTCCTTCATGGATGGCTTTTCAGGTTACAACTAGATTTTGATGGATGAGATAGATAAAGTGAAGACATCGTTTATCACAGAGTGGGGTACTTTCTGCTACAAAGTAATGCCCTTCGGATTAAAGAATGCTGGAGCCACTTATCATAGGGCTGTTACGACTCTGTTGCATGATATGATCCATAAAGAAGTTGAAGTGTATGACGATGATATGCTGGTCAAATCAATGATTCGGGAGGAACATCCTGTTATCATAGATAGATTCCTTACACACATCGGAGAGTATAACTTACGACTTAACCCCAAGAAATGTGTATTCGGGGTCACATTAGGGAAACTGTTGGACCATGTAGTCAGCCAGAGGGGAATAGAAATGGACCCAGACAAAATCAAAGCCATCCAAGATATGCCAGCCTCAAAAACGGAAAAAAGAAGTCCGATCATTCCTGGGTTCCTTGCAATAAGTCAGTAGCGTCATTGCACGGTTGACTTCCACTTGTGAGCCGATTTTCAAGTTACTAAGGAAAGATCAGCCGATAATGTGGGATGATAGATGTCAGCTAGCATTCGAGAAGATCAAAGCTTATCTGGTAAAGCCACCAGTCCTGAGTCCACCAATTCCAGGGAAGCCTCTGATTTTATACATGGCGGTTGAAGAATCTTCCATAGGGGTAATGCTGGCATAAGAGCAAGATGGCTGGAAGGAATACCCTATCTACTACGTCAACAAGAAATTGCTGGAGTATGAAACCAAGTACACACTGGTGGAAAAGACATATGTGGCAATGATCTGGCTAACCAAGAAGCTGCACCATTACTTCCAATCCTATAAGATATAAGCCGTGGCTAAGGTGGATCCAATGAAGTATCTATATGAAGCACCAGTGCTAGTCAGAAAGTTATCCAGGTGGCTATTACTCTTATCTGAATTCGACATTGAGTACATCACCAAGAAGACCATCAAAGGGCGAGCCATAGCGGAATTTCTAGTAAATCAACCTTTGGAATCAGATTACACATAGAATTTAGAGTTTCCAGATCAACAATTAGCCATGGTGGAAATGAAAAGGTGGGTTATGTGCTTCGATGGTGCAGTGAACAGAAAGGGTGCTGGAATCGGGGTACTTATAGCAACGCCGGACGGTGAGATCATTCCTTTATCAAAGAGGTTGAATTTTCCCATAACAAATAACGGAGTAGAATATGAAGCATGCCTATTTGGGATGGAATCTCTGTTAACACAAGAGGCAAATGATGTCTTGATTGTTAGAGATTCACTTCTGGTGATCAAGCAAGCTTAAGGCGAATGGGAGCTGAAAGAAGAAGCCTTACGGCCTTACTTAGAGCTGCTACAGTTCAGAAAAGAGTTATTTGGCTAGTGTGAATTCAGACATGTCCCCAGGGATGAGAACAAGATGGCTGATGCATTAGCAACACTATCTTCCATGTGGGAAAACCCAGAAGAAACTCAAGTACAACCACTGGTTATAGCCACTTCTAGACATCCTTGCTTCGAAGTGCATGAAGTGATGGAATTGACAGCTGAAGAGAAGCCATGGTTCTTCGACATCTACCAGTATGTTAAGGAAGGAAAGTATCCAGAGGAAGCTAGTACTACTGATAAGTTGTCATTAAGAAGATTAGCTAGTCAGTTCAGAATCTTCGAAGATAAGTTATACAAGAGAACAGCACATGGAGTTCTTTTGAGGTGCCTGACAGAGCAAGAAGCAGAAGAAGTGATGCAGCAGGTGCATGCAGGCTCCTGTGGGCCACACATGAATGGACTCGTAATGGCCAGGAAGATAATGAGATAAGGGTACTTCTAGATGACTATGCAAGTAGATTGTATAAGGAAAGTAAAGAGGTGTCATGAGTGTCAGATCTATGCTGACGTTAGTCATCTTCCACCACTGGAATTACAAAACTTGGCATCTCCTTGGCTGTTTTCAGCATGGGGGATAGATATGATTGGTGAGATTCATCCAGCTGCGTCTAATGGGCACAGATTCATAGTCGTAGTAGTTGATTACTTTTCCAAATGGGTGGAAGCAGAATCCTTCACTAATGTAACAGCCAAGCAAATTGTCAAGTTTATCCAGAAGAATATCTTTACTCGATATGGGATTCCCCATCACATATTGACTGACAGTGGAGTGCAGTTTCAAGGGGCAACAGCTGAGCTGTTTGCGAAACATGGCATTAAGCCTCATAAGTCTTCTCCATACAGACCGCAAGCTAATGGTGCGGTTGAAGTAGCTAATAAGGTGATAAAGAAGATCTTGTCAAAGATGGTAACCACCTATAGAGATTAGGCTAACAAATTGCCATATGCTCTTTGGGGTTACAGAACCAGTGTTTGAACGCCAACAGAGAAACTCCCTATGCCTTGGTCTACGGTATGGAAGCAGTGTTGCCAGTGGAAATAGAGCTCAAGTCACTCAGAGTTGCCCTGGAAGCTCAATTGCCAGAGACTGAATGGGTTCAAGCTAGATATGAACAGTTGGCAGCACTAGATGAAAAGCAGTTGAAAACACTGGATCATTTACAGATGTACCAGCGCAGAATAGCTAGGACCTATAACCGAAATGTGAAGTACTCCAAGCGGCAGTTAAAAGTAGGAGACTTAGTGCCGAAGCAGTTAAGGCCTTCGAATGTTGATGTTCGAGGAAAATTCAGACTTAATTGGGAAGGGCCATACGTTGTGAAAAAGGTGCTATCGAAAGGTGGTGTCTAGGGGTGGCAATGAGGCGGGGATTACCCGAAAACCATGGGGATCCAAACCGACGGGCGCGGGGAATAACCGATATTATCCCCCAGGGGGATGGGGGTGGGGATTATTTTTCCCCAGTACTTAAACGGGCGTGGGGGCGGGGAGTACTATCCCCGCCCCGCTCCCGAATAAATCCCCGTATAAACCCTGTATATATATATATATATATATATATATATATATATATATATATATATATATATATATATATATATATATATATATATATATATATATATATATATATATATATATATATATATATATATATATATATATATATATATATATATATATATATATGAACATGAACAAAGATATGGATGCTCTTCAGGTAGTTTTTAACTTTTAATATTTAGTTTTTTTATTTATTATTCTATGTATCTAATATTTGTTTTTATTCTTATAGGATAATGAAAATACAAATCACAGCAAAACAATAAAACCAAGTCCTAGCTCTTAAATGATTAGACTTCAATTTCAAGTTGTTCAAAGAAAGTTCACTTGGAACTTAAATATTTGTAATATTGGATATATTTTGTAATTTGGATATTTAATGTTTAACGACATTTGTAATGTGGTAGAATTTGTATTTTGGATATTGAATGTTAAAATGGTTATTAAAATAATGAAATATTAATTTATTTTATTTATTGGATATGGGCGGGGATTCACCGATAACAGTTGGCATCTGCGCGGGTCGGGGATGGGGGTGAAAAAATCCCCGAAATGTTAAATGCGGAATCACCGAAACCGCCCCCGCAATCATTGGGGGCGGAGTGGGGAATGCACCCCCGCCCCCGCCCCGCACCGTTGCCACCCCTAGTGGTGTCAGCATCATGGACATAGATGGAAATGAATTCACGAACCCTGTAAACCAAGACCGGTTGAAGCTTTATCATGTATAGAAAAAAAACCCCGCTAGGCTGAAAACTCGAAAGCGCCGCCTAGGCAAAAGTTAGGACAAGAGAGAAAATGATCAGTCGGAAAATCTGAAAAGGACGACTAATGACGAATTCTAGCTCGGTGAGGAATATGTACCATTTGGGAACCAATCATTTCAAATGTACTCATTTTGATTTCATCAATAAAGTGAAATGTTTGTTTAAATATGTTTGCATGGTTATGGTAGATGCATAAACAAAGTTATCTTGCCTAAACATCCATTTAAAGAAAGTGCTTTGCATTCAACTAGTTAAATTCATCGCGTTATTTAAATGAAAATGCACTAAATACATGCAATTTGAAATCTTTTATTGTCCTCCAAATCCAATTCATCTTCCTAAAAGAGCAACAGGGATTATCCAAGAACATAACTGTCGAGAAGATTAACCTTATGCAAAATCATCTCTCCTACCATCAACGGCTTCTAACAAGAAATAGGAACGCACTGTTGCTCCAAGTAGCACATCAGCACCAGAAATATGGTGGGACAAGTGGTCACAGTGCCATTTTAATCGATTCTTCTTAAAAAAAAAAGAGCTTGCAGAGGTGAAAACAGAAAAGGCGCCTCAGGCAAAAGTTAGAGCAGCTCGCTGGGCTGAAAACCCACATTGGGCAACCCAGGCAAAATTTAGAGCACCTACAGGTTCATAAACTCCCTAGGGGCAAGAAGTTAGAATTTCCCCAGCAATTCCCCGCAGGAGTCTTTACATTATTTTCCAGTAGGATTCTCCACACTATTCCCCAGCAGAATCTCCATAAAGAGTATTACAATCATTTTCCCAGTAGTGCCATGCATCCCCAGCGGTTGTCTCACTACTCCGACAACCATCATACAAAGAAAACAAAGTCAGCCAGGGGTATAACATACCTCTCCCCAGCAGAAAGAGAAAATATCAAATAGCGAGAAGTGCATACACATCATTATGCATGCATACATAGCATACATGAACCATTCATCCCCAGCTAGTCTTCATTCTTGATCGAAGGGGCAAAAATTTTTGTTCAAAATCTCTCGATCAAGGAATGAAGACTTGCCATTTCAAACGTAGGAATTCATCATCCTCAGTCCCATATCTCCAGCAGATCCGCCTCGGGTAATGTAAACCCGGTATCGGCCCAGATCGGCTTCATCTTAGTTCCCTAGTAGATCCGCCTCGGGTGATGGAAACCCGGTATCGGCCCAGATCGGCTTCATCTTTAAATCTCCAGCAGATCCGCCTCGAGTAATATAAACTCGGTATCGGCCCAGATCAGTTTCAATCTCAAGTTCTCCAGCAGATCCGCCTCGGGTAATGTAAACTCAGTATCGGCCCAGGTCAGTTTCAATCTCAAGTTCTCCAGCAGATCTGCCTCGAGTAATGTAAACTCAGTATCGGCCCAGATCAGTTTCAATCTCAAGTTCTCCAGCAAATCCGCCTCTGGTAATGTAAACCCGGTATCGGCCCAGATCGGCTTCATCTCAGTTCCCCAGTAGATCTGCCTCGGGTAATGTAAACTCGGTATCGGTCCAGATCGATTCAATCTCAAGTTCTCCAGCAAATCTGCCTCGGGTAATGTAAACTCGGTATCAGCCCAGATCGGTTTCAATCTCAAGTACTCCAGCAGATCCACCTCGGGTAATATAAACTCGGTATCAGCCCAGATCGGCTTCAATCTCAAGTTCTTTAGCAGATCCGCCTCAGGTAATATAAACTTGGTATCGGCCCAGATCGGCTCCATCTTTAAATCCCCAGAAAACTTCACCTCGGGTAACCTAGACCCGATATCGGCTAATTTCATCATCAGTTTCGCCTCAAGTAACCTAGACCCGGTATCGGCTTATTTCATCTCCAGCATCGCCTTGGGTAACATAGACTCGGTATCAGCTTATTTCACCTTCCTTTGCCTCGGGTAACCTAGACCTGGTATCGGCCAATCTGCAATCCATCTTCCCTTGCCTCGGGTAACTTAGACCCGGTATCGGCCAATCCGCAATCCGTCTTCCTTTGCCTTGGGTAACTTAGACTTGGTATCGGCCAATTCGCAATCCATCAACTTTGTCTCGGGTAACCTAGACCCGATATCGACTTATTTCTTCCCCAACTTTGCCTCGGGTAACCTAGACCCAGTATCGGCTTATTTCGGCAGTGGGTTCTTTCTTGTGTTTGCGGCGCTTTAAGTCGCGTTCTCAAATTCACATCAACTATTACAGACCAAGATCGGGTGATGAATTTGATCACGCGAGGGGCAGCTGTAAGCGCTGGAATTTTCCATCCTTAAAAAAAATGCTGGTGTCACATGACTGTAACTTATAGTCGTGCGACTATCGTTACAGTTGTGCGATTGTAATTAAAAAATTATAGTCGTACTACTGTACGATCGGAGCAGGTGCAGAACACCATACCCATGACATAAGAAAAGAGAGGGGAAAAGATAGGGTAATTAATGCCCGGATTTTGGTGAAGAAAAGGCAGAAAATAAGAAAGGGAAAAAGGAGAAGGAAAGGGGACTTTTAACACTTGATTTCTGGTTTTTAGAGAGAGAGAATTTAGAGAGAAAAAAGAGAAAAATATAAGGAAAAGAAAAACCAAAAACACAAGCTCTTTTCCTCTTCTTTTTCTTTGAATTCTCAAGTGTTAGGATTAAAATCTATTAGAAATCAATAGGTAAATAATTTGACACTTTAAATTCAATCAATTTCGGACTAAAAACCATAAGAATCCTTGACATTTTGGGAAATTTTGGACCAAACTTCTCAACCTTAATTCAAGGAGAAAAGAGCAAATTTAAGTGGATTGGAGCGACGCCAGGGGTCAATCCTACAGTGGATAAGCGCCAAAAAGGTGAACATTCTTCATTCCCTCTATTTCTCATGCTCTCTGGGCGCATTAGTGTGTTTTTGTGCATTTTTATTCAATTCCTGTGTTTTCTATTTCTGGAAATCAAGAACAGTCGTGTGACTGTTCTTGAGTTGATGAACAGCCGTATGACTGTAAATACAGTCGTACGAGTGTTCTTGGTTTCCAGCTGTTTTCTTTCAGTTTTATTTCAAATGATTTTGGCAAAATTCTGAGTTTGGATTATTTACAATCGTACGACCGTAATTACAGTCGCACGACCGTAGTGCTCGTCCAAGGGCAGAATTTCCAGAATAATCCCTAAAAATTTCTAAAAATCCATAAAAATTCAAAAAATCAGAAAATCACCAAAAATGAGTTTTGTTATGTGCATTCACTACCTTAGATTTAATTTTCAGTGTAATTGCATTTAGTACAATACCACGACGGAGACCCGATTCTCCAAAACCAACCCACATCGCATGCTAAAATTAATTAAACCGGAAAATAAAATGTTTTCAAAACAATTTTCTCACAAAACCAAAATACAGGGACGTTTCAAAATGTTTTCTAGGTCTAATCAGGCGGCTAGCCGAGCCAATCCGGTTATCCCCCTAAATGTATGCTCCCGATTCTTAATTTCCCCATTCTGTCATATTTGAGTCGTGTTTGTGGCATGTCGTAAATTGTGCTAACTCTCTGTTTTGCAGCTTTTTATTTTTATTTTATATGTATTTAATAGAATTACTCGTGTATTTTAGGCGATTGTAATTTTTAGTTAAATCGTGTGTATTAGGCGATTGTAAAAGTGAGGCTGAGAGTTTTTATTTTTGATTCGATTGGGTTGTAAGCCACTTAAATATTTACTGCTTTACTTTTATTCTTGTTTTCTGTGTATGCGCGCTGTATGTTTAACTTCATGCAATAAAATTGAATTTTAGAATTTGAAATACCATCTATGAACATTGCCCGTTTTTATTTTAATTAGACACGAAATAAGGGATTTGTCCGGACCTAGATCTCTGGATAGTGTGGCGGCCGTTTGTCCGGTTCAGCTACACTAAAATTTCCCGGTTGAGCTGAGCCGGGTGGCGACTCCTACACTATTCATCGAGACTTAGGTCTCCATTTTTTTATGAATTAATCTAGTTTTCTAAAAACTAATTTCCATTCTAAAAACCCCACGCGAGGGAGGGGTTCGCCAGAAATCGTGGCGCCCCTTCCGAAAGGGAGTCCGCGTTCCATCGAAAATGTCGTCCGCTCACACACATAACAGGCCTTTCTCTTTTATATTTGAGTTTGACAGGTTTTAAAATAAGAGTTTAAGCCCGCTAACTATTTTTGGTCCTCAAAAGTTTTCTATGCGGATTATGTTGTTAAAAATAAAGAACTCAACTTTTTTAAATCTCTAAAAGTTTCTTTTAGAACAACCACGTACGTATTGAGGGGGAGCATACATGAAGGATATCTCTATGAAGCAATTCAAATGTCGACCTATCATATGTTAAAAAGTTGCGATTATCAAAAAAAGGGAGAACGTGGACTTATGTTTTGATGATCACAAAAAGTGTGACATAAAAGAAAATGGAATTACTTTTATTTGATTAATTAAAATTAAGTTGTAATCAACAAAATGGATAAATAAAAGTCATATATCACATAAAGCCTTATGAAGACCAAAAGGAGTACTATATGACAAACTAATTACTCCTTATGACTCATCATCTACATAGCATCACAAGCATTATAAGTTTTATATCTTAGAGAATTCAAGTCCTTTTAAGAGCTAAAAATGTGTTTACTAACTACTTTTGTGTACAAGATGAAATCAACAACCATATCATCTTCTCACTTATATCAAACGGCCATATATAGCTCATAAGGTGTTTTTTCAACATCTTCTTACTTTATGACATATATACAACTGCCATTTCCTTTTTGTGAGATTTAAGTCAACAACTAGTTTACCTTCAGGAGCTACAACAAACCATAATTTCTTCAGGAGGTGACTTCAACCGCTATAATATTCTTATAAGCTACATGAAACGGCCACTTCTCTTCATGAGATAAAGATAACTGTCGTATCTCCTTTGTGACTTGAATGGAACGACCAAATTCTCCATTTTATGAAGCATTACATCACCTATATAAAGAAATGAAGATCAAGTTAGCAAAGTGGGAGACTTAAAGCAATATTCACACCCTGTAAGATTCTTATATTCAAGTCTTCCATAATTCCTATAAGAGAAAAATTAAGAGGGAAGAGCTTCATCTTGTTCACATATTATTCCATATATTCATTTTTAGGGAATTGTATTTTTCACATAAGGGATATGTAGGGGTGGCAATGAGGCAGGGATTACCCAAAAACCATGGGGATCCGAACCTATAGGCGCGGGGAATAACCGATATTATCCCCTAGGGGGATAGGGGTGGGGATTATTTTACCCTCAGTACTTAAACGGGCATGGGGGCGGGGAGTACTATCCTCGCCCCGTAAGGATCCCCGCCCTGCTCCTAATAAATCCCCGTATAAACCCCGTATATATTGTCACGTGCACAACTTGTTTGTTAGTTGGGACGTGCGGCACTAGCGAGCCAAATCCGCAATTTGTAATGCTAGTCAGCCTTTTCGATAGCCAAGCGAAAATGCTTAAGCAAACTAATGGCAAAGTGAGCAAAGAGCAATGTTTAGGAACTTTAAAGAGAGCTTTTATTGCTTTGAAAATGCTTTACAATTTCTTGGATGATTTACAAATGAAGGGGTGATGCCTATTTATAGCCATCTCCACCTCCTCAACTTGTGGTTGACATTTATTTGAATAAACAATACAAAAATATCTCCTAAAGGCGGTTTGAAGCTTCTAGAGGTGGTTCTAGAGATTTCCCTACCGATTTGGAACCGTTTGGCGGTTTCTGGAGGCTTCTGGAACCGGACCAGCGACGGAATTTCGGTAGGTGACGCGCTGCGGGCTGGGCTGGGCAGCTTGCACGCGGACTGGGCCTCCTCCATGCAGGCTGGGCTGTTTATCCACCTATTTCCTTTTTTTTTGCTGCCTAACCTCCCCTTTTCTAGGCAAAATTTGAGGCGGCCCATGACATTCTCCCCCACTCAATCGGGCAACGTCCCCGTTGCCTCTTGGTGGTACGCCTTGATCTTGTCTTGTGAGTTCCACAGGGTGAGCTCATGCTCCCAACTTGCCTCACTATCCGGCAGTCCCTTCCACTTGACGAAGTATTCCACGTAACTCGGATGTGAGCCCCTTGCTTTGATCCTTCGATGAGCTAGTATTTCTTCTACCTCATGCTCGTGATGTGTGGTCACGGCAGTTGGTTGCCTCTTTGATTCTCCTTGGCTGGGATCATCCTTATCTTTATGATAAGGTTTTAAGAAGCTCACATGGAACACCGGATGCATCTCTAAGTGCGTTGGTAATTTGACTTGATAAGCCATCTTACCAACTCTCTTCTCTATTGGAAATGGGCCCTCGTATCGCCTTGCTAAGCCCTTATGTAGCTTAGCAAACCTTATGGTTTGATGCGGAAGGAGCTTCACCATTACTAAGTCTCCTTCTTCGAATTCTAAGTGGCGTCTCTTCTTGTCGGCCCATTTCTTCATTTTCTTGGCAGCTTTGGCTAAGGAGGAGTGGGCTATTTCCTTCTTTTCTTGCCAACCTTTGGCAAACTTGAATGCGGCGGGGTTTTGGCCTTTGTAGCCAACAATGAGATCTTGGGGCGTTGTAGGTTGCTGCCCTATGGCAATCTCAAATGGGCTAGCCCCCAATGACTCGCTTCTTTGTAGGTTGTATGAGAATTGGGCGATGTCTAACAACTTCGTCCAATCCTTTTGGTTAGCACTCACATAATGTCTTAAGAATAACTCCAACAAGGCATTCACCCTTTCGGTTTGTCCATCCGTCTGGGGGTGAAAGCTGGTGGAGAAGTTGAGTTCGGACCCCAATAGTTTGAACAATTCTGTCCAAAAGCGGCCCGTAAAGCGAGTGTCTCGATCACTCACAATGGATTTCGGAATGCCCCAATACTTTACTACATGCTTGAAAAATAGCCTAGCAGCATCTTCTCCATTGAACTTAGTAGGTACAGGAATGAAGATTCCGTACTTACTAAATCGGTCTACTACGACCATGATATTGCTGCACCCTTCGGACTTGGGTAGACCAACGATAAAATCCATGGAGATGCTTTCCCAAGGCCTTTCCGGAATTGGCAGGGGCTGAAGTAGACCAGCGGGTTTATTTTGCTCTACCTTGTCTTGTTGACATACAAGACAAGTCTTCACGTAAAGCTCCACATCTTCCCGCATTTGGGGCCAATAGTATGTTCTTTCGATGAGTGCTAACGTGCGGTGTACGCCTGGATGTCCCGCCCACTTGGAGTCATGGCACTCCTTAATGATTGTCCTCCTTAAGCCTTGCCACTTTGGTACATACAGGCGGTTGCCTTTGGTAAACAGTAACCCATCGTCAAGCCAGAATCGACGAGCTTTCCCATTTTTCGCTAATTCTTCCAAGTTCTTGGCTTGCGGGTCGTGTTCCATACCTTCCCTTATGCTGGATGCTAAAGGGAAATTAGGTTGGGTGATGGCGGCTAGCTCACCCTTCTTGCTTAAGGCATCCGCCACTAAGTTGCTCTTGCCAGGCTTATGCTCCATCGTAAAATCAAACTCTGCCAGGAAAGCTTGCCATCTCATTTGCTTTGGCGTGAGCTTCTTCTGGTTTAGGAAGTAGCTTATGGCTACATTGTTCGTCTTTACTACGAACTTGGACCCTAGCAAGTAATGCCTCCATAAGCGCAAACAATGAACGACGGCAGTCATCTCTTTCTCTTGAACTGTATAGCGGCGCTCTGTGTCGTTCAATTTTCTGCTTTCGTATGCAATAGGGTGTCCCTCTTGCATAAGAACTCCCCCAATAGCAAAATCAGAGGCATCAGTGTGTACCTCGTATGCCTTGTTGTGATCAGGTAGTGCCAAGACTGGTTCTTCAGTCATGACTCTCTTAAGATCTTCGAACGCAGCTTGGCACTTTTCATCCCAACTCCATGGGCGGTTCTTTTTCAATAGGTCCGTAAGGGGGGATGCTATGGTTGAATAGTTCCTGATGAACCTTCGATAATAATTGGCAAGACCCAGGAACGATCGTAGTTCGGTCACCTTTTTGGGTGGTTCCCAATCTACGATTGCTTGGATCTTGGCTTTGTCCATTCGGATTTTGCCTCCTCCCATAATGTGCCCTAAGAAGTGTACTTCTCTTTGGGCAAAGGCACATTTTTCCTTTTTGACATATAGCTTGTGCTCCCTTAACACTTGGAAAACTTGTCGTAGGTGGTGCACATGCTCCTCTAATGAGTTGCTATACACCACTATGTCATCGAGATATACTACGACAAACTTGTCCAAGAATGGTTGGAGCACTTGATTCATCAAAGTGCAAAATGTGGCAGGAGCATTGGTTAGGCCAAAGGGCAAGACTAAAAATTCATAGGAACCATACCTCGTGACACATGTGGTTTTTGGCTCATCCCCTTTGTGGACTCTTACTTGATAGCAGCCTGATCGCAAGTCTAGCTTGGTGAACCATCTTGCCTCCCCAAGCTGGTCGAACAGATCCGCGATTAGGGGGATAGGATATTTGTTCTTCACGGTTACCTTGTTGAGCACCCTATAGTCAATACATAAACGTAATGACCCGTCGTGCTTTTTCTGAAATAGAACTGGTGCCCCATAAGGTGACTTTGAGGGTTGGATCTGCCCTGCGTCCAACATCTCCTTTAATTGTCTCTTTAACTCTTCGAGTTCAGGAGGCGCCATACGATAAGGGACTCCTGCAGGTGGTGCGGCACCAGGTACTAATTCGATCTTATGATCCACTTCCCTTTCTGGGGGAAGTTTTCTTGGTAATTCCGAGGGCATTACATCTTTGAAGTCTTTTAAAACACGGATAATTTCCTTGGGCATTTCCTGGCTAGCTTCCTTGCCTTCATCTTCCTTGATGGTTACAAAGAAAGTGGGCTCATCTCTCTTCAAGCCCTTGGAAACTTGCATGGCCGACAATTGCTTAGTCTTTGATGGACTTTCTCTAGCCAACGGCACCATGCAAGCATTATCCTTCTCCAAGACACACATGGCATCGGCGAAGGGAATAGGCACGGCTTGTACTTGGTCCATAATCTCCATGCCAAGTACAATAGGGTAGTCATCCATGGGCACAATTGAAAAGTTGATAAGGCCAGTCCACGTACCTAAAGTTACACGTACTCCTTTGGCCGTTCCGTGGATTGCCCTTGGTGCGGAGTTAACAGCTTTCAACGACCCACTTTCATTTATGTAGCGGATGCCCAACCTATCGGCTTCTTTGGCTTCGAGGAAGTTGTTGGTGGCTCCAGTGTCTACAAGCGCCTTGATGACATTGTTGCCTACCTTTGCTTCCACGAACAACCGACCCTTCTTCTCGGTTTTAGGCATTTCTACCTTAGCTTTGATGGCGCTAAGGAGTTGCAAGGACCCCATCCTCGTGTCTTGCTCTTGTTGCCGCTCTTGTTGTTCCCTCTCTTCAACCAAGGCGGACAGCTTGGCCTTTGTGGGACAGTCCCTTGCCTTATGTGGCCCTTCACAAAAGAAGCATTTCAGCGGTCTATATCCGCTCTTCTCCTCCTTGCCTTTGGGTGGCTTGCCATCCTTAGGCTTATTACTGTTGCTAGGCTTAGAACTACTGGCTCCCCCACTCTTACCTTTGTTACCCTTTTCTTGATTAGACTTGGGTTTTTCGGATCTATTATACTCGATTAATGAGTCAGCGATATTGATGGTGGTGGAGAGATCAGTAGCATTCCTACGTTGAATCTCCATCCTAGCCCACGGTTGGATACCTTCTAAGAAGAGGTAGAATGCCTCCTCTCTTGGATATCCAGGTAGCTCTAAGAGAACCTCGGAAAACTCTTTGATGTACTCACGGATACTACCTTTTTGCTTGAGATGTCTCAATCTGGCCCTTTTCTCTAGTTCGCCAGCCTCCGGGTAAAACTGGGCCTTGAGCTCTCTCTTGAAATCTTCCCACGTGCCTATGGTGCAGACTCCATGTTGCATGTCAAGCTCTTTTGTTCTCCACCATACGGCGGCAGCGTCTTGGAGATAAAGTGAGACGGTGTCCATCATTTGGGCATCGTTCGCTATGGCATGAGCCTTAAAGTACTTCTCCAAACTCCAAAGGAAATTATCGATATCCTTTGCATTCCTTGCGCCACCGTAGGCTTTGGGCTTCGGCACATCTAGCCGTTGAGGGCTAGAATAGGTGGATGAGGTAGCCCCACTTGCAATAGCCCTCTTGCAAAGGACTAACTCATCCTTTGTTTCACCTAGCTCTTTCTTGGTGGAAGCCAACTCGGCAAGGACCTTCTCCAGTTCTTGCCTAAGTTTTGCTATCTCGGAATGAAAGACACCTTCCAAGGCTTTGATGCGGTCCTCCCCTTCAGCGGCAGTTTTGTTTAGAGTGGTCAACACCTCCTCCCGGAGCTCATCTCCCTCGAGCTCTTCTAGGCGCCTCTCGACCTCCTCTATCCTGTCAAGAAACTGATCTTGACCTTCGGCAATAGCAAGTTCCACCTTTGCTAGCCGGCCGTTGAGATCTACTAAGGTATCCCCCGTTGGATCCTTTGTCTTAGACCGCCCCCTCCTGGCCTTCGTAATCTTTGGTTCTTCCATATGCGCGGTAGCAGCACCTATCTCAATACCTCTGCTTCCCTCGTCACCGCTTGCCATTCTTAAACCTGGCTCTGATACCAATTGTCACGTGCACAACTTGTTTGTTAGTTGGGAAGTACGGCACTAGCGAGCCAAATCGGCAATTTGTAATGCTAGTCAGCCTTTCCGATAGCCAAGCGAAAATGCTTAAGCAAACTAATGGCAAAGTGAGCAAAGAGCAATGTTTAGGAACTTTAAAGAGAGCTTTTATTGCTTTGAAAATGCTTTACAATTTCTTGGATGATTTACAAATGAAGGGGTGATGCCTATTTATAGCCATCTCCACCTCCTCAACTTGTGGTTGACATTTATTTGAATAAACAATACAAAAATATCTCCTAAAGGCGGTTTGAAGCTTCTAGAGGCGGTTCTAGAGATTTCCCTACCGATTTGGAACCGTTTGGCGGTTTCTGGAGGCTTCTGGAACCGGACCAGCGACGGAATTTCGGTAGGTGACGCGCTGCGGGTTGGGCTGGGCAGCTTGCACGCGGACTGGGCCTCCTCCATGCGGGCTGGGCTGTTTGTCCACCTATTTCCTTTGTTTTGCTGCCTAACCTCCCCTTTTCTAGGCAAAATTTGAGGCGGCCCATGACAATATATATATATATATTAATTCCTATTCATTGTTGTGGAACATGAACAAAGATATGGATGCTCTTCAAGTAGTTTTTAACTTTTAATATTTAGTTTTTTTATTTATTATTCTATGCATCTAATATTTGTTTTTATTCTTATAGGATAATGAAAATACAAATCACAACAAAACAACAAAACCAAGTCCTAGCTCTTAAATGATTAGACTTCAATTTCAAGTTGTTCAAAGAAAGTTCACTTGGAACTTAAATATTTGTAATATTGGATATATTTTGTAATTTGGATATTTAATGTTAAACGACATTTGTAATGTGGTAGAATTTGTATTTTTGATCTTGAATGTTAAAATGGTTATTAAAATAATGAAATATTAATTTATTTTATTTATTGGATATGGGCGGGGATTCACCGATAACCGTAGGCACCTGCGCGGGGTGGGGATGGGGGTGAAAAAATCCCCGAAATGTTAAATGGGGAATCACCGAAACCGCCCCCGCAATCATTGGGGGTGGAGTGGGGAATGCACCCCCGTCCCCGCACCCGCACCGTTGCCACCCCTAGGGATATGTGTGAGGGGGTTTACTTTGTTAATAGTGTGATCAACAAAGTTTGTACAAGTTTGGTGCTTAAGCTTTAAAAGGCATCGGAAAAAGTTTGGTATTTGAGCTTGTAAAAAATACCAGATAAGTTTGATGCTTGAGCTTTGAAAAAGCATCGAAAGATTTTTGTTACTTGAGGTCTGAAAAAGTAACGGTAGATGTTTGATACTTAGCCTGCAAAAGTATTGAGTTTGTTACTTGAACTTGCAAAAAGTAACACAGGCTTGTTTTCTGCCTATAAAGGAAATGATAGTGGAAAATCTCAAGTGGTTGGCTTGAGGACTGGACGTAGAGAGGTTGGGTCGAACTGGTATAAATCTTGTGTCTTCATTTCTCTATCCCTATACTCTTTATTTTCATTGCAATTTAAATTTATGCAATTTAAAGTAATAGCTTTATTTTTGAAAGCACTTTTAATTTTAAGTCAAACATATTTATATTCACAAGTTTTACCATTTTATCAATTTCGCCTTTTTTGTAAAACTTGTGTTTGTTGAAAGAAAATTGTTTTTCATTAAAAAGAAATTTTAAAAGATCTTGCAAAAATTTTTATTCGGTATACAGTACTATTCACTCCCATCTAATACTGTAGCTAGCCTATTTGGGATCGTCAGAGATAATTGAAAGAAATTCAAGTCTTCATAAAAACAATTCATACACTTTCAAATCAAATATTTTGAGTGAATTGTAGTACCACACTAGGGATATTAGTGTGAGGGGGAGTTTTGTTGTTAGAATTTCATCAATAAAGTTTTATAAAAGTTTGGTTGTTGATCTTTGAAAAACAATTGTTGTACAAGTTTGGTGTTTGAGTTTGCAAAAAGCATCGACTGTCTCGAACCTAAACTGAAGAAGGATCACTGTCTTAATCTTAGAACGAAGTAGGATTGATCGCCCAATCTTAGACATAAGAAGGATCACTTAGCTTGATTCCTACCATTAAATGAATTGTAGTGAAAATACTCAAGTAGTTCACTTGGGGACAAGAGTAAGATAGTTGATCCGTACCTGTATATATCTCGATGTCACCAATATCTCTGTCCAAACTCTTTTTAATTACTGCCATTTATAATTATTCATTTATTTTTAGCAGTAACAGTCTTTAAGAGATTTATTTAAGTTCTTTAAAAGTAATTATATTTACAAGTTTATAAATTACTTTATTTCGTATTTTTAAGTAAAACTTGTTTCTTGGGCAAAATTGTTTTTGAATAAAAATGTTTTTCACAAAAAAATTCTTATTTGACATATGCACTATTCACCACCCCGCTGGTGTATATCTAAGCATATTTGGAATAACACGTACGTAGTATATTTTAATAATAAGATAAGTCACCTAAATAGTGCTTAATCAACCTTGAATAAATTGATCAGACTTAATTACCAAATAAAAGTCTTGTACATATTCAAACTATTAAATGAGATAGTGTTTAATAAATACTCTAAATAAATACTGAATTTTAAGATATTACATTTTTTTAGATATAAAAATATTTCCATAAGAAATTATATGACAGGTTGATGATATAAATATGTTTGAAGAGTATATATTCTTTGTATAAAATTTTATAATATTATTATTGTTAATATTAAATTTAAAATTTCAAGTTGAATATTTAAGTTATCATATTAAGTGACAGAAGCAATGTTATCATAACCGTACCGGACATCAAACCGGTGAAGCTACTGGTATGTGGTACAACCGGTTCAACCGGATAATACCGGTGGTTATACCGGATTATTATTTTTTTTAAAAAAAATATTATTTAAAAAATAAATAAGCTTATAAATTCATCAAACACAAGTTTCAAATATTTAATACTCAAAATAATTTCATGAAATATCCTAAAACTTCATCAATTTTAAATTTTAATGATAATAGATTTAAATTTTAAAATTTGAAAAATTTTGGTTTGAAACCAAACCGAACCAGAACCAAACAAAACTAATTTAGTTTGGTTCAAGTCAAACCGAATGTATATTGGTTTGATTTTGGTTTTTATAATTTTATATGTTTATTTTTTGGTTCGGTTTAAAACTTCATCAATTTTAAATTTTAATGATAATTGATTTAAATTTTAAAATTTGAAAAATTTTGGTTTGAAATCAAACCAAACCAGAACCAAACAAAACTAGTTCAGTTTGGTTCAAGTCAAACCGAATGTATATTGGTTTGATTTTGGTTTTTATAATTTTATATGTTTATTTTTTGATTCGGTTCGGTTCGGTTCGAACGAAACCGAACCGTTGAACCGAACCAAATCAAAACCAAAGATAGAAAATGGTCAAAACAGGTTTTTGACCGGTTCGCTGGTTTACTGGTTTTAACCGATCGAACCGGTCATCTCCGGTTTTTTATCAAACTGTCCATTTTAATCAAACCGACCGGACCCATGGCTGGTTCTCGGTAAAACCGGTCGAACCGGCCGGTCCGGTCCGGTTTTCACAACCTTGGACAGAAGTCATTCAGAGTCGAGTATATTTGGTGGGCCAATGAAAATCCTAAGTGGGGCCGAAGTTAATGCTAAGATTGGCGTGATCCACAATTGGCAAAATGCTAATGGCCCAACTGAGATAACCCAACCCTCCAAATTTAGCTACATTCCATTCTCGATGGAGTTGTCACTAGTGCTCGTCCCACATACATTCTGAATCCTCTGTCCCAGAAGCCAAAGTTCATCTGCTTTTTCCCTTTCTGGTTTTAATTGGTATGCTCACTTCCTCCCTCTGCCTTTCCATTTCTGATATTCATTTCTTTTTCTCAAATTCTTTCAATTATCAATTCTCAATTCAATATATAACTTGAAATTTCCTGTCTAAGCCTTAAATTTATGGGTTTTCCTGTTTAGTATCCTCTTAGTTTAGCTCTATGCAGCAATTTCTTCAATAAGAGCACATGTTTATAGATGGATAATAAGATTATTGGAAGGGGAGATTTTGATTTTGATTTTCATGTATTCCTGAAACTAAGACGTCACCAATTAAGTGTAGGTCGAATTAAGTAGGAATTAAGCAGCTGGCTTAAGCTTGGAATTAAGGTAAAAAGATTGGAACTGATTAATTAGTTGGATTCACTAACCACAAATAAACTAAAAATGAGTCGAAGAATGAAGGTTTGCGCGGGTAGTGAGAAATTGATATCTATGCTTATGCTTGTTAGGTTTGATGTTCAATTTCACACACCATCAAAATTTAGCCCTCACGATCTGTAAATTTCATTGTAAACCTTCATCAAGCTATATGTTGTCTTCCTAACCGCGGGAATGTGTAGACCTATCATAAAAAAAAAAAATAAAAAAAAAAAAAAAGAAAAAGAAAAAGAAAAATTGGAATGATTCTTATAAAATGCTCAACCAGTCTAGTTGCTGAGAAAATTGTGTGATGTTATATTTTCAGGTTTAATTGGATGGCTGTAGTTCCAGTCTGCTACAAATTACCCTGTATAGATCATGTTTTCCTTCCTCAAAATTCTCTAAGACACCAGCTGAGAGGTTTTGTCTATGTATGTTCTCATTTTCCAAAGGGATGCATTTCCATTGTTGCAAGGAAGCCATCTGCTACTCATATTTTGCGGAAAACAAAGATAGGAGATAGAACTTATGCCTCTAAAGGAGCTGCAATTCTGAATCAAGGCACTCTTCATTTTCATAGTCTGAACCAATCACCATTTCTTCCCAGACTCTGGAACATAGAAAAAGAAAATTTAGGCATTGAATCACAGACCAATACTATTGAGAAGCAATTGGGATTGCTAGATTCTTATTTTGGACAGCTCCATGGCAATGCAGATCAGCCCTCTTCAGAATCTTCTAATGAGGGTGCAGAAACACTGAATAAGAGTAATCAAATTATTACAATGGAGGAATTGAAATCTCTCAATTCTTATCTGGGAAAACTTAATAAAGGTTAGAAATTAATCATGTCTTAAATCATTAATTATCTAGCTTTTAAGTAAATTTGATGTAGAGGGTTTTGTTGTGTCTTCAGGTACAAACTTTAAAAATTATGAGTCCTATAATGACCATTGTGGAGAACAAAATTCAGCTTCAATGTGTGATTATTCTAAAAGAGGTGTTGAGGAGAAAGTGAGAAGTTTTATCAAGTTGAGAAGAAAGAATGTAAATGGCGGTTCAAGCACTTCTCAGACCTTAGACCAAAATGACAAAACCTCTGATCTCTACTTAATGTGAGTTAATCTTGTTCTTATGAATTCTGCAATGAAGTGGCTAATAGTATATTCTTAATTAACTCTCTCTATCTGTGTAAATTTTGGTTGCAGAGGTCTTTTGGTTTCTATAAACATCGCAGTGTTCCTGTTTGAAATAGCGAGTCCAGTGAGGAATTCAGAGTTTGAGTTGTATTCTCTGCCATTGTTATACGGAGCGAAGATAAATGATTTAATCCTTGTTGGAGAATGGTGGAGGCTTGTGACACCCATGTTTCTGGTACAAGATTGAAAATTGGGTTCGTGTTACTGTTCTTTCATCTAATTTCTTGATCATTTGAACAGTAGCAGCATAATTTTTCTTCATTCATGTTAGTTGTAGAAACTGAACTTTTTTTTTTTTTTTTGTTTTTTTCAATTCAAGCCATGGTTTTCTAAGTATGCATTGTTCAAACTTGTTAGCTATTTAGCATTAATTTTGGTTTGTCTCACAAGTAACTGGAAAATGCAGCACTCAGGAGTATTTCATGTGGGTCTAGGATGTTGGTCACTTGTGACATTTGGGCCTCAAGTTTGCCGAGGTTACGGTTCATTTACATTTTTCTTGATTTACACTCTTGGAGGAATTTCTGGCAACTTGACTAGCTTCCTTCATACATCTCAACCAACTGTTGGAGGCACAGTAAGCACTCATTCTTTGCTTAATTAGCTGTTTCTACACATTGAGTCCTTAATTATTTCTATATATTGTATTGAACCTTTGATCATTTATTAATATACACATTGAGTCCTTGACCATTTATTAATAATCTACACATTGAACTGATGATTAGAGGTCTCAGTTAAGTTGTCTAAGAATTCAATAGGTAAATTCGTAATCAAGAGTCTAATGTTTAATGAAAATGGCCATGGTCGATATGGATCTGAGCAATGAAAAAAGGACACGTATCCATATATTGTGTGTTCGTTTTGTTTAGTTGGGTCATATGAACCAAGAACATTCTTGCAATTCTCCTGGTTCATTCCTTCAATATATTCATGTCGAAGTTTCTATGCATCTACTTGATCATATGGGTGTGGGCACAGGGACCAATATTTGCCATAATAGGAGCTTGGCTTGTGTATCAAATGCAAAACAAAGATGTAATTGGTAAGGATGTTATAGACAACATGTACCAGAAGGCAATCATCATAACTGGTCTCAGCTTCATTTTGAGCCACTTCGGTCCAATCGATGACTGGTAAGAATTTTCGTTTAATCATTGAATGACTGAATTTGGTTGAGATTTAATTTGTTCTGTGAATGATTTTGCTTAATTGGTTGAATTTGTAGGACACATTTAGGAGCAGTTATTACAGGAATAGTGTATGGGTTTTTGACATGCCCATCACTACAAATGGATAATGCATCTTCTAGTAGAACTCAAGAAGAAGGCATAGCACTGTTTAGGCAATATGGCAGTCCTTGCAAATCTCTTGCTGTATTTGCAGCCTGCATTCTGTTTTTGAGCTCTTTGCTTGTGTTTGTTGAACCTCCTCTCAACACTCCTTTGCCCGATGAATTAGATTTCCTTGCATTACTTTTTTAGATTTCTGCTCTGCTATATGTATGTGTACCATTCCATCTGAATTTTGTCATATTATATGTATATTCCAAATATAATTACTGCCTAATGCGTATTTAGTTTTGTTGACCCTGGTATGACTTCAACTGCAATCAATACACAAATTAATCCAGCAAAGAGTTTAGCACTACAAAATAGGAAATAAAGAGTTAATTTGGCTCTTCAACTTGCCTTACAAGATTGATTTGCTCCAAGATAAGTTCTGACATTAATTTACTCACTCAGTTTGGTATTTTTGGTAAAAATAGAGGTTTTTAAACATTTGTCTTTTTTTTGTTTTGTTTTTGTGTGTGTGTGTGTTGATGTTGTTACTTGACACTAATTTGACATAAAATTATAAATTAGAGGACCAATACTTAAGATTAATTCATATAAAATTATTTCATTAGCCAAATTAATAGTTTATCCGCAAAACATAATGGAATACAACAGTGCAATGGGTCTGGCGCATGAACTTAAATTGATGAGCATTCATGCGTTGGGTTTTCAAAGTTTTTAATTAAAAGAAAGTAAAATTCATCCTAAGTCCATGAATTTATAGATTTGTAATTGACTCTTTGATCATCTTTTTAACACATTGAGTGTAATTTTTTTTGTTTTGATAATATCAGCTATAAACTTGACATTTTTATATCACATGGGCTATAATATCTGTTAACTAGAATGTAACACAACTCAGAGGATGTGGTTGAGCGGTAGTGACTTATCCATTCTTAACCAAGTGTCGAGCATTCGATTTTCGAATTGGACATGTGACAGTAGTAAGTCCGCAAACTAACTGTTCCACCTTTGAGGTGCCTACAAGTCAGCGCGGAGAATTAATAGCTGTGACTGACAGTGGATGCTTTCAGGTAAAAAGAAAAAAAAAAAAACCTACAATGTAACACAATTTCTTAAAAAAGTAGAATACTTTAGAGTGTATTGGAAGATCTAAATCATACTTTTTATACAATCATATGATAGATACAAATATGAACTATATCTCCAATTTAATATAGTTTTAAGTGTTTACAAAAAATTATATCACGTGCTTATAAACCGATATTATAGAAAAAAAAAATGTCAAATTTGTACCTAATACTATGATGGGATAGAAAGATGAAATGTCCGGCGGTTACTAAAACGAAAACATCTTCGTCTTGCATGTCGTCCACGTTAGAGGTGCTCGTCTCTTTAAGGAAAAGAGACAGCATTTTCTCACTCATTCACACGTAACAACAGTTGCTTTTTCATTTTTTATTGAAACATATAACCGCTTCCTACTCGATAAAACTATGTATGTATGGATGTATGTGGTACTTAATTGGGTTTAAGAAGCATAAAGAGGTGTTGAAGTTGATCAATGGTAGGAGGAGGGGGGAGGGTTCAAAGAGACTTAATAGCTCCTCTTTTAGCTGTGAACTTTATTGTTCATCTTATAGTACTTGGCCTAGCTGCTTGGTCTCTTGATAAATACATCAATGGCGAACAGGATCACCCTCGTAAGTCTTTCTTTCTTTTTATAATTGTTTTTGACAATTATTTTTTTAATTTTATTTCGGATTTTAAGTTGTGGGTACATATATAGATTTGGGTGGGAATCCATCGACAAGCTTCATGCTGGTATTTGCTCTGATAGCTGCTGTAGTTGGTGTTAGCTCTGTGTTTGTTGGGCTTTTACACTGTCGCACTTGGAGGAATTATACTTTGGCCTCTGCTTCTTCAACTGCTACTATTTCCTGGGCCTTTACTGCCCTTGCTTTTGGGTACTTTTCGGATTTTTTGTTTCATCCAAAAAAAAAAAAAAAAAAAAAACACTGTAGCGAACCAATATATAAATTTAGAAACTACAGAGAGATTCTATGTGAAAAAAATGAATATTATATGCTGATTATGGAGATAACAAGGGAAAGACTTTCTTATAGGGACAGCTCTGTGATTAACCTTGATAAAAACTCAATTACGTTGTCTAATTTAGTAATTGAATTTGATAGTTTAAGTTAAATTAGAAAAAAAAAAAAAAAATTCCATACATGTCAACATCAGAATTGGCATCTGCACAATAAACATAAATAGTATGTATGTGTGAATTTTGATGAAACAATGTAATCCACATTGAATCAAAGGTCAAACTCACCCTCTTATCCAAAGTCTAGTTTGAACTTATACAAAAGAGATGGGATGGGAACAGTTACGTGCTTCTGACAGTTTGGTTTTGGTGTATAAAATTGGATTACAGGCTTGTGTGCAAACAGATCATATTAGGAGGGCGTAGAGGAAAACGCTTGGTAACCAAGTTGTTGCTAATTCTTTTTGTTTTTTTTTTTTTACTAGTGATGAATTTGCAACTGCCTTCTGATCAGTACTAATTGATGATTTGCAGAAAACATTAGAAGCACTGATCACAATTTCGCTTCTTAGTCAGTTGCTGTACGTGTTACTCCTCCATGCTGGGATTCTCAATCACCGATATGGACCAGGTTTTCGCCACAGCCAAGACGTAGACTGTGGCATTGCTATGCCCAACCGAGACCAGAAAACTACGACTCCTCAACTCACCTGACTTGCAGCAAAACGTAAATCCTGCAAGATATTTCAATTTGTAGATATGATTTTGTGTGCCACCTTTACTTTAATTTTCATTTTCCATACACAAAAAAACCAGTTCAAAGATATGCCAAATCTTTTCAGACTGAAATCAGTGTCCTTGTAAGTTACTAACTTAAGGAGTTTAGGAATCCAACTAATGTGGTTGATAGGAAGCAACTCGACTTGGTTCGAACATTGGAACAAAGATAATACTGTTATATGATAAATCTATCAAATTAGTGATTTTATAAGTTAAACATGAATCGGCTTGGTATACATAATAAGACATTTGGACAAACATTATTTGCTAACCTATTTGGATGCATCGGTCTGCGATTGCCATTCTACTATTGCTAGAGTATGTCGTCCCCCGCAAGCAACAAGTTTACCAATCCAAGACCCCTCAGCTCCGCTATCACTAAGATCACTAGGAGGAGGGATCTCAATAGGCACTTCAATTGGTTGTCCTGTTGTCACCTTCCTCCCATTTCCGAGTCTTCCATGGTCGCCTCTACCAAACTGTCTCCAAAAAAAAAAACTGGATTTTTAAATATTTGCACCAAAAACGAGTTGCAGAAATTTCACCATTCAATATGAGTACAAGTCTGTAGTTTCTTTATTGAGGTTGTGGATGAGCGGTTACAACTTGGAAGAAAATTCACCCTTATTTGTGATACGTTAAGCTAATTGCATTGTACTCGATGAGCGTAAAAGTGGAGAATCTACTTACAGAAAATATTCGTCCACCACGTGTCAATGCAACTGAATGCGTCCCACCACAAGATATCTGGAATATCAATAGAAAGAAGTGAGGCTACAAGAATAACTGACTATAGCTTGCCACCAAATGATATTTTAGTTAAATATGGTCTTAGCTTTGCAAGTTACTATTCCATTTATCAAATCTGTACGGAAACTAGTAAAAGTTAAACTTATTTAAACTTATTGAGGATTCATTAAACCACCACAAACCACTGAACAAATAAACACCTATCAATACTGTAACAAATACCAAAAATCCAACATTTTATTTTATTCTCTGCAAGTCTTGTAAACGAAAACGCATTTTTAATACATTAACTTTGGTTCTTATATTTCAAAAATTTTAATCCAGAGAGAAACATTAATAATACCAAACAAATAAATAATTTTAAGGTCCGGATATATGATGTAACAAAGAATTACTATGTCTCTGATGATGATGGTACCTGAACAATGTCCTCCCCAGCCAACAGGTTAACCCTTTGAGGAAGCATTTTACTGCTCTTGTCATTATCTCCAAATCCAAGTCTCCCATGTTCCCCTCTACCCCAGCCGTATACCTACAATAGAGTTAAAAGGTATCATATAGATCCATTCTCATTGTTGCAAATAATCTTGAATCCAGTAGGCTTCAGAATTTGCTATTGATAAGGCATACAAGGCACTAGGCAGAGATTGGCTTATGCACAACACATTTCCCAAAAGCAGAATAGAAAAGGAAGCGTTATAAAAAATCCTAAAGGCTATCAGATTATAGCACGGTGAAAAATTTCAATGGAGGCGTTTCCCTGGTCAAGAGAAAGGTAGGGTTTGGGGAGGGGCCAGAAGCCTGAAAGCAGAAAACAAATCCACCTTTTCCAGTTCGGTGCATTACAGTTTTGTAAAAGCCATTTGTCAGAACAAAATGACAGGAAAAACACGATTTCGTTTCTAATGCTAATCAACAGTCATAATAACAACTAATTAGAGCTTCAGAATTCAGATAAAAGATGTAAACTTCTCCACTATGTCTAACGTTAAATCGTACAAGAAACACAAGTTATAAAACCTAAACACAAAAGCCCTTCATCATATAGAGAGCACAGATACCTCTCCGTCATCAGTTAGTGCAGTAGAATGCCATCCACCAGCAGCAATATCAACCTAGACACACAGAAATAGATAGCCAATCAGGGAATAAAGCAAGCACATAATCCAAAAATATATCATGCTAAAAAATAACCACCATGTAGTAACCAATATGTACATATTACTGGATCCAAAAGTCAAGTCATAGTAAACAAGCAAGTAAACACTCCAAGCCATCAACAAGATGCATGAACATGTAATCTGTTGGTTCCATCAGAAGCTAATTGTTTACGAATTACAATAATTAAGAATCATAGGAGCCCAGGTTTTACATTATGCTTTTGAATATCACATAAAATAAATGCTTAAGACCGATCTACACTCTTCTCTTGGGAAGAAGCAGAGAAATTAATAAAGAAACTCCAAAACACACCAAGGTTCCATAGGCATAGAAAAAGCCAGATAAGTAAAAAGAATGTCATGACACCATACCAAAACTCAATGCGTTTTTTTTTTCCTTTTTCCAATCTTGCTTGGCCTATTAGTTTTTATTTTGCTTTTTGTACCTTAAATTATGCGTCCGTGAATGGAACTTGTCATCAATAGTTTCAAGCATTTATAAGTGATACCTCAAGGGACCATGGTCTCATGAGGCAACCCAAAACTTTGAACCAAATAGAAGCATTAACTTCAACAATGCAAGGCACAAGAAAAGATCCAACCTCAAAGTAGATTCTTGGAACAAGAAGGAAAAATAAGCTAAACATGCAATAGCGTAGCTATAACTACAAGATAAAAAAGAGCCCAAATAGCAATATAGCAGGCAAAGCAATACAAACCAAAGTGAGATCAGAAAGCCCTTGGACAGGAATAGGTTGTGATCTGGGCTGGGTATCCCCTGTTCCAAGCTGTCCGTATTCATTATTACCCCATGCCCACAAAGTTCCATCCTCTTGAAGAGCTAAATTATGAAATGCACCCACCGCAATGAGCTTAACCCTTTCCAGGCCTTGCACCCGCACAGGAACAGATATCTGTTTTCTGCAGATAAGGGAAAAGATGAACAATAAAAATATTCAGAAGGTGCCAAAGTGAGTGAAGTATACACCAAAAAAAGATGACCAACTAGTAAATATGTGAAATCAGGGGTCAAGAAAATATACATGTCTCCAGGAGGCCACGGCTGACCCCATGTCCAAACATGCCCTTCACGTGTAAGCACCACAGAGTGAGTACCCCCCGCAGCTACCTAGTGTATTAGCAACCATAAGAAAATCAAAACCAAATAATAGCTAAGAATGTCATTTTGCATAAAGAATACAACATGCAATATATGCAACATCAAGGTGAGCATGCTACACTTCACAAATAATTTCATGAGTTGTCCCACAGCAATACTGATATTGACTTACAGAAACATTTTTCAAAGTGTAAAAAAGGCTTTCACTTTAAGAGGGATATCGCAGAGAGGCTCAAGGTGTAGAATTTTTTTTTTTTTTTTTTTTTTTTTTTTTTTAAGCTAATGCCCTAAAGAAACCACCCTCAGAATTCCATGAAATATTCGATTCCAACCTTGTTCATATAGTACGTCACAGCTAATACACCCTTGATCCTGATATACATTAGTGATTGAACTAGTCTTGTTCGAAATCTTTGCCTTTAAACTGTTTTGCATATCAACACTAGTTGGGTGAAAAAATAATAACACAAGTGTTTCAACCTAAAATACATGAAAAAAGTAATATCAGAAGTGCAATACACATCTGCTTCACTTGAGTCACTAATAAGCAAAAAACCAATAAGAATTCCTCTCAGTAGAAAAGAAACTCACCTGACGGACAATGAGCTTTGGTGCACAGCGCTGAGGAATGACTATATCCCGTCTCAGTGGCTTCCCAGTGTCATCCTTCCTTTCAGGTTCTTCACCACACTGCCCATACTCATTCCCACCTACAACATAACACACATCACATCTTCAGATTCAACTATCATTAATATTGCACAAACAAACAAACAAACAAAGGCAACCATCAGCTACAATAACACGCATGCATATGATATATTTTCTACAGTCATCTTTCAGTGAAATAACCAACTAAACCCAGTCACTTGCTCCAACAAGTATAGTTCTGTATTATATGAGGCGTATGATGTTGGCATGTCTTCCCATAAGAAAAAGTGAGATTGACCAAATATACAAATGAAAGAATGTACACATACCCCAAGCATATGCGCGGCCTTGATCATCAACAGCTAAGCAATGCCATCCACCAATAGCAGCCTACAAATCAACCCCCATAACGGAGTTACATAAATTTCATCAAATAGCGAAGGCAAGCTCAACAATATGGTTTAAGAACCGAGAACAAAATAATACCTGAACAATGTTAACATTGTTAAGAACCTTAACCTGGCTAGGAACATTCTCAGTCTTAGTCTCAGGTGGATGTCCTAGTGTCCCTCTCTGGTTCCACCCCCAAGTAAACAACTAAAAACCCAATACAAAGCTAGCATCAAATTTCAGCAAATAGTGCTAATCGAGAACATCAAGCATGGGCATGATGAAATTAGCTAGTGAAAGAGATAGTAACCTTGCCATCATCACAAATTGCAAGAGAATTGCGACTGCCAGCGACAACAGAGCGGACTTTGTAAGGCTCGAGAGCTTTAACAACGCAGACCCATTCTTTCTCCTCGTTATTACCAATTCCTAACTGCCCATCTTCACCAGAGCCCCTGAGATATCATAATAAACGAAAACACCCAGTTGAAGTAAACACCCATAGTCATAAAGAAGAAACTTTGAGGTTATTACCAGGCGATTATTGAGGTGTGAGCAGCCATGGCAGATGTGGGTACTGAAGTGGAGAGCGAAGAAAGCAAAGATGGGGATTGATGGAAAGTGGGTTTTATATAGAATTTGAAATAGAAAAGGAAAAAAGGAGTGATAAAAGGGAGGGGAGGTTTTGTGTTTGCTGAAGTGGGGTTTAATGGCGCACTTAAGAATAAGATTCCAGAACTTAATACCAAACTAGTCGTGTGCCTGCGCGATGCGCGGGTGTAAAATTTTATAATTATTTGAAGTAATAAGATAATTTTAAAAATTTTATATGGAATTTGATTATTATAAATTACCTTCTTTTAAAGTTTGTTGAATATGTAATTGACTCGAAATTAATTTATTAAATATATGAGCTTTTTTTAGAAAAAAAAATTAAAATTAAGCTAATCACGCATCATAATATTGAAAATGAATTATTAAATTGTTTATATTCAAGTGTTTTTCACCATATCATTTATTTTTGTTTGCTTTTATTGAATACAAATAAGCAAAAAAATTATATTATTAGAAATAACATTTTATACACGGTTTAATAAAAATAAGTAAGTAAATTGTAATTGTAATATAGAAATTATTTTTTGTAAATATAAAGAAATAACTATGAGAAAAGTAAGCAGTTGTATAAATATATATAACCAAAATACTTATCTTATTTCTTTTTATGATTGTATATAAGAATTAAGAGACAAAGAAAACTCATCAGAAATCTTATGATGTGATATATAATTGATAAGGAGTATAACTGAAGTAGGAATTATATTTTTTTATCAATAGAATGGCGATGATGAGTGGAGTAAAGATATGAAAAATTAAAAATGAGAGATAAAACTTACCAAAAATAAATTTAAAAAAGAGATAGATTAGGAGAAAATTGGAAACAACATATAGTTGCAAGTGTTGTGTCCTAAATTAATATATATACAGCTCTAAAGAGAAGACGAAAAGATGAAGAATTTCTGAAGCGGTTTAAATGAAATACAATTCTTTTAATTTTAACCTTGAAGAGAGCAAAAAAAAAAAAAAAAAAAAAAGGGGGGGTGCAAAGTAAATGAGTGAAATTGAAAATTTTTTTTGATTAATTAATAAAATTAGAATTTTGTATAACAAATAGTAAATAACATAAATTTAATGCTCGTACAATTTTTATTTGTTTTCTTCTGTCAACATCTTGCTAGTACATTGTCTTTTGTAACATTAAACTTTTACAAACAAAAAAATTGGATTATGAATTTATGAGTATCTAATACATACTCAACACATAAGTTAAAAAGTTTTGCATTATTTTCCAACAATAATTCCTCAAATTTCCACCTCTTCCCAGTCCCACCAATCCAATAACTCTCCCCTGTAATAATAACAATAATAATCGCTCCAAATCAAATACAATTCTCATATGTGAGAAGGAGCTAATATGCTAGTTTCTAATGAATTATATAGCCAAAGGGATACATAATTATATTAAAAATAAAAACACAACACCAACAAAATTATATTAATCATTTTTTGTACACATCAACTGATCTGTAAAACAAAAACAAAACTTATAACTATGAATAATTACACTAAACAAAAATGTGGAGAATAAATTTTCAATAAAATAACTAAAACAAAATATTTACTTAGGTGAAATGAATCCCTCCAAAAGAAAAGCTTGAAAAAGTACCCTGTCATGATAGAGGGCAGAGCTTGAATCAACTCCAACTAAATCTCCAATTTTCACTTGAAGAATGATGTAAAAAAAAAAAAAAATCATTTGTAAAATTCTGGCGGAAATTTTTTTATTCATAGCTCTTCAAAGACAACAAATTCAATTTATATAGTACGTACAATTTATAACTAATTATGGTTGATGTTTAACATTAAGGTACATGAAAAGGCTTTTCTTAACTTAAAATTAATTAATATAGGAAGATTAAATGATAATAAAAGAGTATAAAAGAGAAACTACAACTTTTGAACTTCTCTGCAATGTGACTTCCGAAAAAAGTTCGAGGAAACATCAGTTTTTCTTATTTCCTTTTATCCTTTTTTTTTTTCTTTGGTTTTGGAGAATTTGACACGTAGGCATATAATCTGATGTGTCAACTTTTTAGAGTGGTGCTTGATTTAAAAATTATAATAGATAGAGAGATGAAATCATATCTTGTGAAATTGGAATATGTTTTTAAGAAATTAAACACAAAAAATGTGAAGCCCGTAAACTCAAAACTTGAAAGATCAACAAAATGAGCAAATTAAGAAGTGCAGGGAGAGGGAAGAGAAGGTGTGATGTCCTCGGTGGCCACACTCAGTTTACCAAACACTGAATAATGCAACATTTTACGTTTCAAAATAAGTGATTAATGATTTATAAATACTTCGAAGTCCAACAGTGAATGGGAAGAGCAAGAGATGAGTAAATAATAAATTATGGGAAAGAGAAAAAGACTAAGAGTATTAATTTGTCTTATTTATGTATTAATTTGGAAAATCTTGTCAAAAAGAAAAATGTTGCAATGTTGAAAGCTTGAAACGTATGTAGGAAGATGAGTCGAAAATCTAGAATTTTAAGAAAAACTTTTACTATGTAACATTCAAATTAATTAATGAATGAATATAATTAATTAATGAATGAATGAATATATACATTAAAAGAAAATTAGAAAATTAGAAATATTGTTATAAATTCTAATGATGCCACATCAGAAAAACTGATGATGTGTCAAAGCCTAAAAAAGCTGAATGTTTCAGCTTTTAGATGGTTATTATTGATGTATATTTTAATGAATCGGATCGAAATTTGCCAAAAGCGGGAGAAAATTGAAAGGAAGAGCCCATCATTTTAAGTTCCAAACTCGGTGCAGTTTGTAATTGCATGATCCATATAATTTTCTTCATCCCTGAATCAATGTGGCTGAATTAAATTAAATGGGCTTTATTTGAATTTCAGTCCATTTTAATTGTTATTTTAAAAGTATTTTCTTTTCTTTTTTTTTTTTGTTTTTAAGTAAAATATCACTATTTTAACACTTACCAAATACGATACCAAATAGGGAAAAGTTTTTTTTAATACTTATTTATTTAATTTCACATTCCTCAAACATAAGAATGTGAAACACTGCTTTTTCTTTTTATATGAAAAGTGATTCAACGCGATGTGTTTCATGATAACTCCTTTTTTTAGTGAAATATTAGTAATACGTGTTTGATGCACGTATAATGCATCTTTGATCTATGTATGATGCATATGCTGTGAAATATTTTTGACTTTTTTTTTTAACTATTTGAAATTTCTATTTTTTTTATTATTGTTTTAATTACATTTGGTGTTGTTTACATCTTTCTCATTATTTTATGTTCTTTTTACATGTATCTCGTTATTTTATATTGTTTTTAAATATATAATAGATGTATCAAAAAGTTGTATTAAATGTGTATCAACAGTGTATGTCAATATTTTTGCCTTGTCTTTTAATTTATTTGATTTTTTTTTTTTTGTGTGTGTGTGTGTTGTTTCAATCATATTTGGTGTTGTTTCTACATCTATCTCATTATTTTGTGTTGCTTTTATATTTTTTTCATTTTTTATACATGTAACACGCATGTATTAAAGTTGTATCAAATGTGTATTAATAATGTAGCACTATACCTATCTCATTATTTTGTATTATTTTTAAATGTATTATACATGTAGCACACATGTATCAAAGCTATTTCAAACGTGTATCAACATTATGACAATATATCTCAACCGTATCGCACATATATGTATCACAAAAGGAATAACACAGACAATGGAAAAAAATACTATAACTAAGTAGGCTAGATTAGTCTAGAATTCTTTGGTTGTTATTATTGTGGATGGAATTAAACAATATAACCATTATGAAAAAAAAATTGGTATGTTAAGACTAATATGGTCAAATAAATATGAGAATATAAGGAAACATATTCAAATAGTTTCAATTATTTCTTATAAAATGAATTGTCATAATTAAACGTTTAATAAAAATACTTCATTTTCAAAATTTTATAATTACTCATTTTTGTACTTTAAGTTTTTGGAAAAAAAATTATGAAATCTACTTTTCTTTTCATTTAGATTTTGATACTTAAATATTTAGACTAATAGCATATGTACTCTTTTATCCTTAGTTGACGCAAAAAGGATTCAAGGTGAAGAATATTTGATTAAATGAGAAACAATGTCCACTAACCTTCCAACATCCAATATAATTAAGATTAATTTTAACGAGAAAAAAATTGTGGCTTATAACTAGACAATAGGTTTAACGATCTGATCTTAAGAAAGCTGGAACCAGAATAGAAGACTTGAACAAGAAGTGATCCCGAAGAATGATGATAGAGCAATGATATTTAAATTAGTAAATAACTAGGCTATAATACCAAAGAGGAGTTGGTTTATCTTGAATTAATTCTTTTTAGTTGTTCTTAGTGTAGATAGTATTAAATAATATAAATGTTATGTATAAATCAGTATATTAAAACTGATATGGTAAATAAATATGAGAATATAAGGAAACATATTCAAATAGTTTTAATTATTATAAAATGAGTTGTCATAATTAATATTTAAGAAAACAAATTATTTATTTTCAAAATTTTATAACTGTTCATTTTAATTTGTATTTCAATTTATTGAAAAAAATGATGAAATCTATTTTTCTTCCCATTTGGATTTTGATACTCAAATATATGGAGTAATAGAACACGTATTATTTTACAGTTGGTTTGACTTAAAAAGGATTTGAGATGAAGAAAGTTTAATTGAATGAGAAACGTTTTATTAAACATTTGCACCCACCTTCAACCTTCTACTCGATTAGTTAAATTAATTTTAACAAAAAAAAAATTATATTGGTTAACGCTATGCAATAAGTGTAACGATGGGTTTATAAGAGAGGAGTCGAGGTAGATGATTTGAGCAAGGAGTAACTATGAAGAATAGCAATAGAGCAAGAATACATTGAATCCCACATAAAAAAAAAAAAGTAATAATAATAACATGAGAATGACTAGACTAGACTAGTAAATAATGTTTCTAGTATATGTAAAATATAATAGAAAGAAAAGATATTATTAATGCAATGAATCAATAGTATGAATTACAACACATGCTTACATACAGGGAAGGAAAACCCAAAACCCAAAACTAATGCCAGCCCATCTAACTTCACAAGCTAACACCCGCTCCTAAAACTAATCCTAGCTTAAGAACCCCCTGTTGGAATTTGATTGCAAAATCTGTAATCATATCTTAGATATTCATCAAGTTTGTTAGAAAAATAAAATATTAGTTTTTTAAATTCAAATTTGATTTAGTTGTTATGCTTTAGATAGCATTGTAAGCCTATAAATAGGCATTATATTGTTCTTCAATTATAGTGAGCCACAGGTACTGCATTTGCAGTATTCCTTTTATGAAATTCTATGTTTATGCTCTATATATTTCATCATGGTATCAGAGCTATCTTCTTGAGGGACCTGTGAGTGATCCAAAAAAAAATAAAGATCAGAAAGTTTGCAAGAACAAAGCACATTAAGTGATGCAAGCATGTGTTGATGAAGAAAAGCTGCAAAATGAAGATACATTATTTTGAAGAGACCGACATGTCTCAAAACTGTAATATTATTTTGAAGAGACCGACATGTCTCAAAACTGTAATATTATTTTGAAGAGACCGACATGTCTCAAAACTGTAATATTATTTTGAAGAGACCGGCAAGTCTCAAAACTGTGACATGATCCATGCCAATGACTTATACCGATGACTCATGCCAACAACCCATAACTATGACCCATACCATGCCCATGACCCATATCTATAACTATGACCCATAAAATGACCCACAACAATGAACCATGACCCACAAAAATGACCCATGACCCATAATTATATCCAATGCTTTTTTCAGCTACAAAGTCAAGAATAAGTGTTTCAGCAAGATTCAAAAAGCTAAACAAAAGTTTGCAGATTTTGAATCAAGAGGGAGTGTTGGAATTTGATTGCAAAATCTGTAATCATATCTTAGATATTCATCAAGTTTGTTAGAAAAATAAAATATTAGTTTTTTAAATTCAAATTTGATTTAGTTGTTATGCTTTAGATAGCATTGTAAGCCTATAAATAGGCATTATATTGTTCTTCAATTATAGTGAGCCACAGGTACTGCATTTGCAGTATTCCTTTTATGAAATTCTATGTTTATGCTCTATATATTTCATCACCCCCTGCATGTTAGCAGTACGTGAAGATCAAATACCCAATTTGGAAAAAGTTGGTTGCATCTGCGTAGTCGTTAGAAAATCGGCTAATTGATTGAATGTAGAAACATGGGGTGTGATAAGAAAACCTGAATCCATATGTTCACGCACTATGTGACAATCAATATCCAGGTGCTTGGTGCCCTCATGAAACACTGCATTTGTGGCAATGTGAATTGCAGCCTTGTTGTCACAGAAGAATTTGATAGGGAGTTGCAAAGGTACATTAAATTCTTTAAGCAAAAATGACAACCATTTCTGTTCACAACTGGTGGTAGACATTGCTTGATATTCGGCTTATGTGGAAGATCTTGAGACTATTGTTTTTTGTTTTTTTGTCTTTTTTTTTTAGGAAATAAGACTCTCACCAAACAAAATGTAATAGCCTGTCATAGATTTGCGAGTCTCATGGCATCTAGCCCAATCAGAATCAGTGTAAGTTTAAACTGATAATCAGTTTCAGCAGGATAGAAGAGACCAATTGTCATGGTACGCTTCAAATATTTAAGAACATGATGAGCTATAAACATATGCAACTCAGTTGGAGAATGCATGTATTGACTCAATTATTGAGTGATATAGCCAATGTCTAGCCTGGTGAAACCAAGGTAGAGTAATCTGCCCACAATTTTGTGAAAATCTTCAGGAGTTTCTAAGGGAGGAGAAGCATCAGCAAGTTTAACATTTGCTGGAAAAGGACTCACCACAAGTACGATATTCTCCATCGTAGCATCAAACAATAAGTCCTTGATATACTTCTGCTGAGATGAAAAATCCCTTGTGCACTTCTTGCTAATTCTACTCCCAAAAAGAACTTTACAAGTCCCAAGTCCTTAATGGTAAAAGCTTGATTTAAAGCTTTTAATGTTAGTAATTAGCTTATCAGAAGAACCCGTAATGAGCACATCATCTATATAAACCACTACTGCTACAAAAGAAGTCGAGGACTTCTTGTTAAACAAACAATGATCATGGCAAGACTTGTAAAAACCTAGTTCAAACAACTTGCCACTGAATTCCCTGTTCCATTGCCTCCCGGCCTGCTTAAGGCCATACAGAGACTTAGATAACTTGCACACTTTGCCAGTTGGAACTACATAACCATCAGGAGGCAACATATATATCTCCTCATCCACATATCCGTGAAGATAAGCATTATTTATGTCCACTTGATGAATAGGCCATCCTTTTGTTGTTGCTAAAGTAAGAAACAACCGGACTATGACCACTTTGGTAACAGGTGAAAAACTCTCATGAAAATCTATGCCATATCGTTGATCATACCCCCGAGCTACAAGCCTCACTTTGTATCATTGTAGAGTACCATCAATTTTATACTTTAAGCGATATACCCATCTAGAAGAAATAGCTTTCTTGCCCTTAGGTAAATAGATCAATGTCCAAGCAGCATTGGTTTCTGACGGTCCCAAATAGGCTAGCTACAATACTAGAGGGGAGTGAATAGTTTGTATACTGAATATAAATTTTCGCAAACAGTTTAGAAAATTCTTTTTAAATAAAAATAATTTTCTTTCTACAAACACAAGTTTTACAAAAATGCGAAATTAATAAAATAGTAAAACTTGTGAATATAAATTTGCTTAACTAAAAATAAAAGTGACTTCAAATAATAAAACTATTAATTTAAATTGTAAGAATTTAAATAGCAGTAAGTATAAAGAGAGTAGGGATAGAAAAATAAAGACACCGAATTTTATCCTGGTTCGACCCAACCGGCTTACATCCAGTCCCCAAGCCAACCGCTTGAGATTTTCACTAACGTTTTCTTTACGGGCAAGAAATAAGCCTATGTTACTTTTTACGAATTCTAGTAATAAACTCAATACTTTTATAGGCTTAGTATCAAACCTCTACCGTTACTTTTCATGAGCTCAAGTAACAAACTCTTCCGATGCTTTTTCAAAGTTCAAGCATTAAATTTTTACAAACTTTGTTGATCACACTACCAACAAAGTAAACCCCCTTTCACACAACCTTGTATGAATGTACAATTCCCGGAAATATGAATATTTGAAAGAAATAATAAAGCTCCTTTCTCTTGTAGGAATTATGGAAGACTTTAAAGAATAATAGCTTAAGAGTGTGAATATTGCATGTAAGTCTTCTACTTTGCTATCTTGAACTTCATTTCTTTATATAGGTGATGGATTGCTTCATGGAATGAAGGAATGAAGAGATGGCCGTTTCATCCATGTCATAATGGAGATATGACAGTTGATTTCAATTCATGAAGAGAATATGGCAGTTAAGTTCATGTCACAAGTTAAGAAGATGTTGAATACACCTAATAAGTTGTGTATGGCCGTTTGTTTCAAATAAAAAAGTGATATGATTGTTTATCTAATGTAACAAGAGATTATGACAGTTGAAGTCACCTCCTGAAGGAAATGTAGTTGTTGTTTGTAGCTCTCGAAAATAGATTTATAATTGACTTCAATTTCACAAGAATGAAATGTCATTTGTATGTATGCCATACAAAAATGTTGAAACCATCTCATAAGCTAAATGTTGCCATTTGACATAAGTGGGAAGATGACATGTCTTTTAACTTTATCTTATAAGTGAATGTTGTTTTATGACTTGTAAAGACATTTAACTCTTGAAAGGACTTGCATATTTTAAGTCATAAGACTTATCTCTTGTGATGATATGTTCATAAAGAGCGTTAATACTTTTTATGATCTTTATAAGGCACTTTATCCTTTTGGAGTATTTTGTTAGATTTTGTAGTTAATCAAATAAAAATGTTTCATTTTCCTTTTTATGTCAACCTTTTTGTGATTATCAAAACATAAATTAACAATCTCCCCCCTTTTTGATGATCGTAACATGTTAGCAAAAGATAGATTGACATTTGAGCTGAAATCTATAAACAAGATATCCTTCGTGTATGCTCCCCCTCAATAAGTGCATGGTTGTTTAGAAGAAATTTTTAGAGATTAAAAATTTAAGTTCAGTATAAACAACCAATATAATCTGCATAGAAAACTTTTTTCGGTGCAAAGATGAGTTAGCAAAAAGGATAGATAGTGGGCTCAAGTTCTTATTTTAAGGTCCAACAGACTCAAACTTAAGAGAGAAAGGCCTGTTATGATATATTCCATGGACAATTTATTTGAGTCTTAAGCCTTAATGAAGAGTTTTGCTTTCAAAGTCCAAAGGACATACATTATATATAGTTTGGAAATATCAATAACCTTTTAAAACATCAAGCTAATAAGGGCTTTGATCAAGGCCTGCATTTATATTTTTCATATACTGAAACAACAGGCATATGTCAAAGGATATTTCTCTAATAAGCATCTCATACTTCATCATATAATACAGGAAACATAGTCTATCATCATCAATAATACTTGTCACATATATAGGCTAGTTTTATCTCAAAACACAAATGAAAAACAGATTTTATAAATTCATGGAAATTTGAACATTATATGAGTTCAATACCAACTGCCTAAGAGCTCTAGAGATAGAGATTATATGCAACTCTTAAGAGACAGCTAGAGACATTATAGCAGAGTACACCAGGTCATAAATTTAATGCTTATGTCAAAAAGTTCAGACCTCATGTTCATGTGTCTAAAAATTGTGTACTTATTAGTGTGTGAAAAATGTCATATATTTCAAATTAGCAGATGTGCAGGACATTGAAATAACTATGCATGTTATAGGCTAGACCACATAACTTAGCTACTTTTACTCTAACTTATCTGCACAACTTATATGAACTGGATAAAGTCATGTGTATCTTACCTAACAGAATATCAGACACAAATAGACATTCATACTGGCTATATTTGGTTGTTCTCATATGTGACTACTGATAGCAGAACATGTATATCCTTGCATTTATCTTTTGACAGCACACACAACAAACAAGATCATATATATATTATCAAATTAAGTGACCCTATGTATTCTGTCAAAATAATCCCGTCATAACAAAATATTTAAATTCAAGCATAAGGCATAAGGCATTCTGTCAATACAGAATATACAGACTAGATGGTTAGATCAAAGAATGTCAACATCTCAAGCAGCATTTTTCTTTTTCTCCCCCTTTGAAATCATCAAAAAGAGAAAACATAGTGCCAGATGTTAAGAGCCTCAGTAAAACATACACCCCATGTATTTCTAGCTTATATACAGGCAGATCAATGACATTCTCATATCACATTAGTTCAATCAATCATGTATTTTGATTCACGTATCAGATCATACAACATATATGTGCAGGATATATCATACTATTATCAAAAACAGAAACGACAGAATAGATGAGTGAAAGAAAACAGATATAGCAAACATAGCATACATACAGGACTGTCCTTATGCAAGAAGTGAGATCACATGTATTTATCAAATCACAGAGCCAGATATAGCAACATATTTCAGATTATATTATGAGATCTTTATTAGGCATATCAGTAAGTTCAATTCATAGGTATAACCAAGCATATATATATATATATATATATATATATATATATATATATATATATATATATATATATATATATGCTCTATTTATTTAGAGCATGTGAGGTCCAAATAGAATAAAATACTCGAAAGTGCTAATAATACTGTTCTGAGAAAAATAAATAAAGCATAAACCAACTGTTGACTGCCAAAAAACAGATGTCTATTGCAAAGCATTAGTGATTTCTGCTGATCATCTCTATAAGTCAACAGAGTGTTGCAAACCTGTCTATGGAGGTGAAGAGGAGGAGGAGGTTGCACCAGATTTCAGAATGCTGGAGATGAGGCTTTTCATTGCATCAATTTGATTTGTCAGATGGTTGAGGGTACCTGTCATTCTTGCAAGTTCCATCTCCATACCAGCAGTCATGTGATGCACCTTTTCTTGAATGCTTATCAACTACATCTGAAGATCCCGGAGAGTAGTGGGGACCTCTGTGTAAGCTTTGAATGCCATAAGAGTCTTTGAGGCACTGATTACTTCTGATATCACTTTAAAGTAGGTTTTTAGAGTGTAAGCAGTCACTCTATGATAGTCTGGGGGTGGTGGAGGATTTACAGAGTATGAGGTGGTGAGTGATGACATAGGCATTTTAGGGCAAGATGTTGATCCAAGCAGTGTAGATGAGGGAGATGTAGGACATATGCTCAAGGGGAAGGATAATAGATCAGTGGTGTTTGAAAAAGGTTCTGAATCAGTGAAGTTGTTTGTCATGGTGCATGGGGGTTGATAGAGCACTGGCGTTTGAAGAAAGGTTTTATAGAAGCCAGGGAGGGTGTAAGTGTTGAAGATTTTCTCTGAGCTGGAGTTGGAAAGTAGATTAGGAGATGGATTGGCTTCAGGTCTTAAGGTCAAGTTTGCTTCATTAAGTAAGGAGAGAAGAGTCTCAAATACAGCTGTCTCTTCCTGACTGTGAGAAGTCATTTCAGGCTTTGAAGCCTCATTTCCCTTACTTTGCTCTGGCAACTTTTACGGCTTGTGCTTAGACTCTGCATTATCCTGTTTTGTGAGCTCTGGTCTGGCTTGTACTTCTGTTGTAGCAGATGATATTTCATGGCTTAAAAACTCAAGCATATGTGTCTCATCGTTGCTGCTTGATGAGGTTTCAGATTCAGAGTCGATGATAATGGGCTTGGTTGGAATCTGAGTCTTGTGGGCACATGCCTTAAGCATTCTTGTGATGTTGGGTTGGTTAATGATTGATTTAGAGCTAACAACAGAGGGTATAAGTCCTGCTCTAGAGACATTGAAATGTTTAAAGAACTTTGTGAGAAGCATGCTGTATGGCAGAGCAGAGTTGTTTCTTATATGAGTAATGTGGTTGATCATGATGTAAGGCAAGTTTATTTTCACATAGCTAGCTAGATGCCATATGAAACACAAATTGAAGCTGTTCATGGGTGCTAGACTAGCTTTCTGAGGAACAAAGAATGTGGATATCAAAAGTTGAAGTATTCTATATTCTTCTTGCAGGTAACCTAAGTCAAGCTCAGACCAGCGAATGGAATGTCCTATTGGGATGTTAAACAGTCTAGAGGCAAAGTCAGCAGCATCATATTTTTCTAGTCTGGTGGGAGCAGGACTTCTATCTAGTTTAATTCCTCCTAAAGGTAGATTATAAATTTCACCGAGGATTCTCTCATCCACTAATAGCTTTCTTCCCTGAATTGTGACTTCAAAATTCATCTCACTTATGTAAGTGAGAGTTCCATAGAATTCACTTACCAATGAGTCATAAATGGGTTCATTTATGCTCAGAAAGCTTTCCAACCCCTGTGCCTTGAAGAACCAGATAAATATTTTATCTGTATCTCCTAAATAGCTCCAGTCCACTCTTCTACACCTCAATTTTTCTTAACTTGGGGAAGGTGACAGAAACTGGTGCCTTAGGAATTGATTTGTAGAATGGTATCGTTTGCAGAATTAATGGGTTTAAGCATGTGAGTTACCCTCCTTTTTATTGATTTCTTCGTCCCACCTTTGTGTGTTTGTGGGCTCATGAGTTTGCTATGGCCTGAAATTATTTGGACCTAATATTAAGGGAAATTATTATATATACCCTGTTTTTGAGTTTACTTTTTGTCCATACCTTTTCCTATTCTCTTAAATACGTTTTTCTCAAATTTTATTTCTTTTAATACAGGTTTTTTTAAAAAAAAAATTAATTACGTTCTCTGATCTTTGTTTCCCATTCTTCGCTCTGCCCTCCTCCGTCTACGCTTTTCCCTCATCTGATGGCTTGGCAGATCTCCTTTCGTGTTGGTTATCTGACGGAAGACCTTGATTCCTCACTGGCGGTTGTCTCTTTGGCTGATTCTATTCGAATGTTTCCTTTTCCTGTCAATTGTGCTTCCCCGTGCCCCACCGCCGACGGCAACCACCATCTTCATATAGGCAACTGGTTTCAGTGTAGAGAGGTTGTAGATGGTACAGGAGAAAGTGCTAATGGAACTACATGCGGCAAGTAGCGCAGGTAAATTTTATAATGGTGCTCTTTTGGGTAATTGCGCTTCTGGGTTTATTTTAGGCATCTGATGGAAAATCATTGGAAGTGTTTATATGTTTTCTTCGAATGTCCAATTCAAAGACCTAAATAATGAGTCATCTGCACAATTTAAAATCTGGAGCTCTTACTCCTAAAACATAGCTTCACCATGACAATTAGGGTTTGGTTTTTGGTTACAAGATGATTTTGTTTTGGGGAAGAAATTGAGTGAGGGAGCCTTTGGAGTTGTTTACAGAGTTTCATTGACTAAGAAGCCTTCTTCTAAGGTATCAAGTGTTTGATGAAAGTACCCAATAACAGTATCAATTCTATTCAATTATTTATGTTTCTTGAATTGGTTATACTTTTTTGGTAGTGTATGGAGTTGATTGTTTCATGTTTTTTGATTTAGGACTGGTTTCATTCATCGTGTTGACTATGGCCATTGACTAAGATGATATGAAAGTATTATCGCAAGTTGAAATGGTGACATATTGAAAAATCAAAATTATCCTTTTTTGAATGAGGATTTCCTTTTGTAAATAATGATTCCTATTAGACGACTAGAGATACAAACTCAGTGGTTTTTATAGCATTTTCATTGGATGCAGCATCAATAAGCTTTATTTGTAGAATTTATGTCACCTTTCATTATACAATTATGTTTGGGGTACTATATGTATCGTGCTGATTTTTGTTCTTCTGTATCTAATGTAGAGGGAGGGTGACTTGGTGCTGAAAAAGGCTACTGAATATGGGGTAGTAGAAATTTGGATGAATGAGCATGTTTGAAGAGCTTGTGCAAGCAGTTTTGCAGATGTTATGTGTGGATTTCTTGAGGTGTTGATCTATTATGATTATTTCTACAATATAAATTAAGGGTATAATTAGCTCATGAGATTAAGAAAGTTTACTCCAATAGCTCAACTGTTTCATAATTTATATTTTACATGGTGGCTTTAATTGTTGCCATAATTTATATTTTACGTGGTGCTTTAATACACCAAGCAATTAACTGAAATGGAGTACAAATGTAGTTGGTGGAATGAAGGAATGATTTTGTTCCTTTCTAATCTTGCGTTATCTATGGTCCCTAGCTTGTAGATCACCTTCAAATATCCTATGTATTTGTATACTTTTAAAGTGATGTGAGTTGTTTACAGTCTTAAAATGAAATAAGTTGTTTAATTCTAAAGGTTTCGTCTGGAATATTGCTTTTTGGAGTGTAGGACAACATAAGCTTTTATCATGTGATTGGTCAACACGCACAAGATTGTAATTTTGGGACTGCATCTGTAATTTAAGACTACATTTCAATTTTGGAATGCATATGTACTTTAGGACCGCATTTCAATTTTGGGACTGTATTTGTACTTTATGACTGCATTTCAATTTTGGACTGCATCTGCACTTTCAAACTGCATTTTAGGACTGCATCTGCACTTTAGGACTGCATTTCAATTTTGGGACTGCATCTGAACTTTAGGACTGCATTTTAGGATTGCAATTTTGGGACTGCATCTGCACTTTAGGACTGCATTTTAGGACAACAATTTTGGGATTGCATTTGCACTTTATGACTGCATTTTAGGACTGTAATTTTAGGACTGTAATTTTGGGACTGCAATTTTGGGACTGTAATTTTGGGACTGCAATTTTGGGACTGCAATTTTGGGACTGCATTTTAGGACTTCAATTTTGGGACTACACTTATATTGTTATACACTGTTTATACATTGTTATACACTGTTATACATTGGTTATACACTTCTTATACATTGTTTATACACTTCTTATACACTACTAGACATTGTTATACACTGTTTATACACTTCTTATACATTGTTATACACTGTTATACACTTCTTATATATTGTTATACATTGTTTATACGCTTCTTATATATTGTTATACACTGTTTATACATTGTTTATACACTTCTTATACATTATTATATATTGTTATACACTTCTTATATATTGTTATACGCTGTTTAGACACTGTTTATACACTTCTTATACACTGTTAAACACTGTTTATATACTTCTTATACACTGTTAAACACTGTTTATATACTTCTTATACATTGTTATACACTTCTTATATATTGTTATACACTATTTATACACTATTTATATATTGTTTATACACTGTTTATACACTATTTATATATTGTTTATACACTGTTTATACACTTCTTATATATTGTTATATACTGTTTATACATTGTTTATACACTGTTTATATACTTCTTATACACTGTTATATACTGTTTATACACTTTTTATACACTGTTATACATTGTTTATACACTACTTATATACTATTATACATTGTTATACACTTCTTATACAATGTTATATGTTTATACACTTATTATACATTGTTATACAATCTTCAAATCCTAATTAATATTTGTTATGCAATTGCTAATGTTAATTTTAAAAGGAGATTTCCATGTTTATAGATTTGAGGATTTGTTACGGAGAAAGTTGAAATCCACCTTTTAAATGTGAAAATACATTCTTATATGCTGTTATATATGCGTTTTTTTGTTGCAGGAACTGAATAGAATCTCATCTTTGGTGGTACAATTGAAAACCAAGAAGAATTTTTCTTTTTACTGAAGAAGAAGATTGAAGGAACTGAATAGAATCTCAACATTGAGTAGTTTGAGTTTGTTATCTTTTTATATCTGTACCCAACACCTTTGCTGCAAGACATATTAGTATTATCTTGTAATTTAGATTAGGTCCTTTTGTTCCTAATGTATTTATACACTGTTTATACACTTCTTATACACTGTTATACACTATTTATACATTGTTTATACACTTCTTATACATTGTTATACACTGCTTATACATTTCTTATACACTATTATACACTGTTTATACATTGTTTATACATTGTTATACACTTCTTATACATTGTTTATACATTTCTTATACATTTTTATACACTGTTTATACATTGTTTATACACTTCTTATACACAGTTATTGACGCGATTCCGGTTAAGCGAGATGCAACCGAATGCGAAATTTGCCCGACCGTTCGAAATCAAGTTGAGGTTCACGAATAGATGTGGAAGATGCAGTGGAACTTGATATGAAATTGCAGCAAAATAAAGTTGGCAATAGAAATACCCAATCCAACCACGTGAATGAACAATCAAGTTAATAACTCGATTAACCCAACCTTTCGATTCGTATGATAGAACCTGATATATGGTTTGATTCCTAATCGCCTAGCCTTGACGATTGATCACAATCAAAATAATATGTTAAGAGTTTAAGCCAATCACTCAAATCACTCAACAAAGAAAGAAGAACAAAGTTCTGAATTTTTATTAGCAAAAGCAAAATTGACATCCTCCTAAAGAATTCGGCCATAGCCCTTAAATAGGCTTTACAAGCTTTGTCCTACTAAAATAAGGAATACTAACTTAGAAAGGAAAGCTAAAATAAGATAATTCTGAAATAGAAAAATAATCCTAAGCTAAAAAGGAAAAATAACTAGAAATCAGCACTTAGTAATCCTTATCCCACAAGGAAAACCTAAATAGACAAGGATTCTTCTTTTACCATGTGTCCAAATAAGTAGATTCGGCCCCCACAACAAATCAGCCCACTCTCGCCATTTGACTTGTACGAAACAGCCTCTTTTTATGAAGATAATATTAATTTAAATTATACTAAGTTCCCAATGGGTTAACACATGTGCCATGCACATGCATGTCCAAAGCTCACTTAATATGACTTAAACCAATTCAGCCTCAAATCACAACCCTGATGGGCTGGTCTTCTTGGGCTTGAATTAAAGCCATCAAACGAGTTGAACCATTCCATGCCATCTCACTTGGCCATGGTGCCTCTTGAATGCCTTGGTTATCCCATAAGCGTGCAATCAGTCCATTTAATGCCTCACGCACCCTCTTTGCTTTAGACCTTGTAATAGGCCCACTTGGAATCTTCAAGTCCACGCCATAATCAGCTCCTTGTTCCTTAGCTCCATGCTCTTGCTCTTTAGATTGATCTTTGTTAGATAGGCTGATCGCGTCATTCCCCTCCTCTTCAAAAGGATTCGTCCTCGAATCGTCATCGCCTATACCAAACAAAGACAAATCAGAAACATTAAACGTAGCATGTACACCATACTCACCCGGAAGGTCTAGTTTGTATGCGTTGTCTCCCACACGCGCCACTACTTGAAACGGCCCATCGCCCCTTGGATGCAACTTGGTTCGCCTTTGGGCGGGGAACCTCTCCTTTCGCATATGAACCCAAACCCAATCACCGGGCGCAAACACCACTTTCGAGCGATGCTTATTGGCTTGGGCGGCGTAGCGCTCATTTGCCTTCTCGATTCGCTGTTTCACTTGTTCATGCAACTTCTTCACCAAATCAGCCTTGCGCTTTCCATCTAAACTCTTTTTCTCATCACAAGGTAAAGGAATTAGATCTAAAGGAGTCAGTGGATTAAAACCATAAACAATTTCAAAAGGTGAAAAAGAAGTAGAAGAATGCACAGCCCTATTGTATGCGAATTCAACGAACGGTACACACTCTTCCCATGACTTTAAATTACTCTTTATAACAGCCCTTAACAACTGACCTAGAGTCCTATTCACGACCTCTGTTTGACCATCAGTTTGGGGATGACAAGATGTAGAGAATAAAAGCTTAGTTCCCAACTTTCCCCATAAGGTGTTCCAAAAGTGACTTAGGAATCTAGTATCACGATCACTCACAATGCTCTTAGGAACTCCATGTAGACGTATAATTTCCCTAAAGAACAAACCAGCAATGTTAGTAGCATCATCAGTTTTATGACATGGTATAAAATGTGCCATCTTAGAAAACCTACATACAACCACAAAAATTGAGTCATTGCCACGCTTCGACCTAGGCAAACCTAACACAAAGTCCATCGAAATATCAGTCCACGGTTCACTCGGTACCGGTAGAGGAGTATACAAACCATACGGCCTAGATTTAGACTTAGCTTGTCTACAATTCACGCACTTCGCACATATGTTCTCAACGTCGCGTTTCATGTGCGGCCAATAAAAATGCTCACATAACATGTCTAAAGTCTTAGTCACACCAAAATGTCCCATGAGACCTCCTCCATGAGCCTCACGAACCAGCAAATCACGTAATGAACACTTAGGCAAACACAATTTATTTTCCTTAAATAAAAATCCATCATGCCTATAGAACTTTCCAAACGCACCAGATTCACTCGCTTCAAATATAGACGCAAAATCAACATCAGTTGCATATAAATCTTTAATAAACTCAAATCCAAGCAACTTAGCATGCATCATATTCAATAAACTCACGCGTCTACTCAATGCATCAGCAACAACATTTTCTTTCCCTTTCTTATACCTAATCACATAAGGGAACGTTTCTATGAACTCCATCCACTTGGCATGTCTACGATTCAGCTTATTTTGACTCTTCAAAAATTTCAAGGATTCATGATCAGAATGTATAACAAACTCTTTAGGCCATAAATAGTGTTGCCAAGTCTCTAAAGCTCTAACTAAGGCATACAATTCTTTATCATAAGTAGGGTAATTCAAGGCTGCCCCATTTAATTTTTCACTAAAATACGCTATTGGGCGACCTTCTTGTATTAAAACAGCCCCTATACCAACACCACAAGCATCACATTCAATTTCAAATGTTTTGTCAAAATCCGGTAATGCTAAAACAGGTGCACTAGTAAGTTGTCGTTTTAATGTATCAAATGCAAGTTCTTGTTCCTTACCCCACTTGAACCCAACGTTTTTCTTTATTACCTCAGTCAACGGAGCAGCAATCGAGCTGAAATTCTTGACAAACCGACGGTAGAAGCTCGCCAAGCCATGAAAACTCCGCACTTCGGTAACGGACTTAGGCGTCGGCCACTCTTGAATGGCTTTAACCTTCTCCTCGTCCACTTCAATTCCACGGCCAGAAACTACAAAACCAAGAAACACAACCTTTTCCATACAAAACGTGCACTTAGAAAAGTTAGCGTAAAGCCTTTCTTTTCGAAGCACAAGCAACACAGCTCGTATATGGTCAAGGTGATCAGAATGCGATTTCGAATAGATAAGAATGTCATCAAAATAAACCACAACAAATTTACCTATGAAATCCCTCAAAACATGGTTCATTAAACGCATAAAGGTACTAGGCGCATTAGTTAGCCCAAAAGGCATAACCAGCCATTCATACAAACCATGCTTTGTTTTAAAAGCGGTTTTCCATTCGTCACCTATTTTCATTCTAATCTGATGGTAACCACTTTTTAAATCAATTTTAGTGAAAAGTACAGCCCCACTTAATTCATCCAACATATCATCAAGTCTAGGAATGGGATAGCGATACTTTACCGTAATTTTGTTAACAGCTCTACAATCAACGCACATCCTCCAAGACCCATCCTTTTTCGGTACTAGGATGACCGGAACAGCACACGGACTCATACTTTCACGTACCAACCCTTTAGACATCAGCTCCTCGATTTGCCTTTGAAGCTCCTTCGTCTCCTCTGGATTACTTTTATAGGCTGGTCGGTTAGGAATTGATGCTCCGGGTATGAAATCGATCTGATGTTCTATCCCACGAATTGGTGGCAGTCCACTCGGCATCTCCTCGGGAAAGACATCATCGAACTCCTGCAAAAGAGAAGAAACAACACTCGGAAGAGAGTGGTCAGATTTATTTACAGACAAGCATAAATCTTTACAATAAAATAAAAGCATATTTAGTTTATTAAATTCAGCTTGCTTTACATCCCTCATCTTGGCGTATAGACTTAATCCTTTGGCTTTTGTTACGCCCTTACTTTCTTCTCTCCTCACGTCTCTCTCTCTCAACTCACTTGCCTTTTCACTCACCTCTTCTCTCAACACACCCTTACTGATTTTATCGCTCTTGTTTTCACTCTTCTCAACCTTACCCGATTCCTTACTTGTGGAATTTTGAAGGTGGAGTTGATCTTGATACACTTGAGCGGAAGTCAATGGCATAAGTGTGTATCGTTTGCCATCCTTAACAAGGGTGATCTTATTCAGCTTGCCGTTATGTATGGCCTCTCGGTCAAATTGCCATGGGCGGCCCAAGAGAATGTGGCATGCTTGCATGGGAACGACGTCACAAAGAACCTGGTCATGGTATGCTCCAATTGACAAATTCACTAACACTTGCTTCGTCACCTTTACTTCGTTACTATCATTCAGCCATTGAAGCCGGTATGGCTTGGGGTGACGAATCGTTGGCAGACCCAACTTTTCAACCATGGTGGTGCTAGCAACATTACAACAACTACCGCCATCTACTATAAGGCTACACACCTTATCAAGGACACGACATCGAGCATGAAAAATATTTTCCCTTTGTTCATCAGAAAGTTTTTGTTTAACACTTAACACACGTCTAACAACAAGGGTAACATTTTCGTCTTCAAACTGATCTCCTTGATTTTCAGCGTCATCACAATCTTCTAAGGGTGGCATGCTACTATCAGATTCATATTCATCATCCGTAATGATCTCACCATGCTTTATGACCATTGTGCGTTTATTTGGACAATCACGCATCACATGGCCACGGCCTTGACACTTAAAGCATTTAATATCACGATTACGGGTTTGAGATTCAGAAGCCTTACCTCCACCTTGCGCGACTTCTTTCGGTTTGAAATCTGATTTCGGCTTCGGGGCTGGTGTTGCACCCTTTGAATCCTCACGTTTAAAGCTCGACTTCCAAGGAGTGGAAGAAGAAGAGTTAAAACGCGGCTTACTCTTGCGTCGGAGCTGCTTCTCTATTTTGATGGCTTTATGTAGCAACTCCTCAAAAGTCATGTAGTGCTGGAGGTCTACGGCATCAGCAATGTCCTCATTCAAGCCACTCACAAAACGTGCCATAGTGGCCTCTTCGTTCTCTTGGATATCAGCCCGCATCATTGCCATCTCCAATTCTTTGTGGTAGTCTTCAACACTTCTACTACCTTGCTTCAGCGTTTGCAGTTTGTGGAGAATCTCACGGTGATAGTAGGACGGCACGAAACGCTTTTTCATGATGCGTTTCATCTCGGCCCAAGTCTGAATGGCCGGATCTCCATCTCTTCTCCGGGTCTTTTTATCTTGATCCCACCATATTGCTGCATAGTCGGTTAGCTCGGAAACAACCAATTTTATCTTTTTTTCTTCCGAATAATGGTGAATATCAAATACGGCGTCTACCTTTCTTACCCAATTCAGATAAGCCTCCGGATCGCTTTTACCTTGGAAAGAAGGCATTTTCATCTTTATGGTACCTAGATTACCATCAGCTTGCGATCTCCTCCCGGGACTCCTTCTAGAGTCCTCGTCCGACAAATCAGCCTCGGAATCATTCCTGGACAGATTTCGCCTCCTATGGTGGGGACGGCCGTGATTTTGCTTTTCAAGCTCCATACGCTCCAACCGGTCTTCCAAGTTGTTTATATATTGTTGCATCCTCTCAAATTGTCCTGAAACAGCTTTTCGCAACAATTTTGGGTCCACATTTTCAAAGACGTTGTTTTCGTCTTCTAGGGACATGGTTAGACAGACAGAAATAAAAACACAGATGTAAAAGCAAGAAAAGAAAGAAAATCAGAATAAAAGCAAATAACTCACAATTGGCTCCAATACTCTCTTGTATTATGTTGATTAAGCTCAATGCGTATTAGGCCAAACGAATCAGAATCAAACAGAAGCAAGAAGGCACAAAACGAAAAAAAAGGACGGTTGAATACTAAGAAATCGAAACTGATATGATGGAACGAAACACAATATGTAGCACGAAATACACAGAAGAAGGGTAAAAACGAGTTTCAATCAAAACGAGGGTTTCAATAAAAATTGGGCTAGCTTGTGTGATAAATATGTAGAACACGTGATTCTAGGGCTGCCAATTTGAGTTCAACAAATTTCAGGTTCGTTTAGGGTGAATCTTGAAGTTTCTTGAATTTTAGGTGCCTCTTTCGTGAAGAACAAAGCAAATCAGGTTGTTGGTTCTTGATTTTCACAGATCTGATTTTTTTTTTTTGTCTCCTTTTTTTTTTTTTTTTTTTTTATATCAGATGTCACACACACAAATCAGAAATTCAGTAATGACGAATCAGCCAAAACGTAGCAGTAATGCGGAACAGAAAGCAAAAAACGCAATTTAGTAGTGGGGAAGATGAAAATCACGTAATTCAGCAATTGTGAGATGAGAAACACGAAATTGGTAATGGTAACATGAACACAACACGCAACCAGCAATTTGAGATGGTGAACACGTGGTTTATCACACAAGAGAAGAAAAGATGTAAGTTGAAGAGAAGGAAGAAAAAATTCAGCAACAGAGTGAACCCTAATTTTTCTAGATGCAAAAAGATGAGGAACTCGATGAAAGAAATAATGAAAGAAGAAAAATCAGAATTGACAAACCTCAATTTCGAAACCTTGCTCTGATACCAACTGACGCGATTCCGGTTAAGCGAGATGCAACCGAATGCGAAATTTGCCCGACCGTTCGAAATCAAGTTGAGGTTCACGAATAGATGTGGAAGATGCAGTGGAACTTGATATGAAATTGCAGCAAAATAAAGTTGGCAATAGAAATACCCAATCCAACCACGTGAATGAACAATCAAGTTAATAACTCGATTAACCCAACCTTTCGATTCGTATGATAGAACCTGATATATGGTTTGATTCCTAATCGCCTAGCCTTGACGATTGATCACAATCAAAATAATATGTTAAGAGTTTAAGCCAATCACTCAAATCACTCAACAAAGAAAGAAGAACAAAGTTCTGAATTTTTATTAGCAAAAGCAAAATTGACATCCTCCTAAAGAATTCGGCCATAGCCCTTAAATAGGCTTTACAAGCTTTGTCCTACTAAAATAAGGAATACTAACTTAGAAAGGAAAGCTAAAATAAGATAATTCTGAAATAGAAAAATAATCCTAAGCTAAAAAGGAAAAATAACTAGAAATCAGCACTTAGTAATCCTTATCCCACAAGGAAAACCTAAATAGACAAGGATTCTTCTTTTACCATGTGTCCAAATAAGTAGATTCGGCCCCCACAACAAATCAGCCCACTCTCGCCATTTGACTTGTACGAAACAGCCTCTTTTTATGAAGATAATATTAATTTAAATTATACTAAGTTCCCAATGGGTTAACACATGTGCCATGCACATGCATGTCCAAAGCTCACTTAATATGACTTAAACCAATTCAGCCTCAAATCACAACCCTGATGGGCTGGTCTTCTTGGGCTTGAATTAAAGCCATCAAACGAGTTGAACCATTCCATGCCATCTCACTTGGCCATGGTGCCTCTTGAATGCCTTGGTTATCCCATAAGCGTGCAATCAGTCCATTTAATGCCTCACGCACCCTCTTTGCTTTAGACCTTGTAATAGGCCCACTTGGAATCTTCAAGTCCACGCCATAATCAGCTCCTTGTTCCTTAGCTCCATGCTCTTGCTCTTTAGATTGATCTTTGTTAGATAGGCTGATCGCGTCATTACATTGTTTATACATTGTTTATACACTTCTTATACACTGTTATACATTGTTATACACTGCTTATACATTATTACATTGTTTATACATTGTTATACACTTCTTATACATTGTTATACATTTATATATTGTTATGCATTGTTTATACACTGTTTATACATTGTTTATATACTATTTTTACACTTCTTATACACTATTTATACATTGTTTTTATATTGTTTATACACTTCTTATACACTGTTAAACATTTTTATACACTGTTTATATACTTCTTATACATTGTTATACATTGTTATACAGTTCTTATATATTATTGCACATTGTTTATACCCTATTTATACATTGTTTATACACTGTTTATATACTTCTTAGACACTATTATACACTGTTTATACATTGTTTATACACTACTTATACATTGTGATACACTGTTTATATACTTCTTATACATTGTTATACACTTCTTATATATTATTATTCATTGTTTATAGATTGTTATACATTGTTATACACTGTTTATACACTTCTTATACCTTAAGATACACTATTACATTGATTATACCTTAAGATACACTGTTATAGTGACTATACCTTAGTTATTCCTTATTTATACCCTAAGATACATTATTATATTGATTATACCTTACTTATACCTTAATTATACTTTAAGATACACTATTACAGTGATTATATCTTTGTTATACCTTAATTATACCTTAAGATACACTTTTACATTGATTATACATTAGTTATACCTTAATTATACCGTAAGATACACTATTACAATGTTTATATCTTAGTACACTATTACAATGTTTATATCTTAGTTATACCTTAATTATACCTTAGTTATACCTTAAGATACACTATTACATTGATTATACCTTAGTTATATATTAATTATACATTAGTTATACATTAGTTATACCTTAAGATACATTATTATATTGATTATACTTTATTTGCATCTTAATTATACCCATTTCAGTGATTATACCTTAGTTATTCCTTATTTATATCCTAAGATACATTATTATCTTGATTATACCTTACTTATACCTTAATTATACCTCAAGCTACACTATTACAGTGATTATATCTTTGTTATACCATAATTATACCTTAAGATACACTATTACATTGATTATACATTAGTTATACATTAGTTATACCTTAATTATACCGTAAGATACACTATTACAGTGTTTATACCTTAGTTATACCTTAATTATACCTTAGTTATACCTTAAGATACACTATTACATTGATTATACCTTAGTTATACATTAATTATACATTAGTTCTACCTTAAGATACACTATTACATTGTTATACACTGTTTATATACTTCTTGTATCTTAAGATACACTATTACAGTGTTTATACCTTTGTTATATATTAATTATACCTTAAGATACACTATTACATTGATTATACGTTAGTTATACCTTAATTATACCTTAGTTATACCTTAAGATATAAAGGTATAATTAGTTATACCTTAGTGGAAAAAATATGTTGGAAAAAGTATATACATATGGAGTTTGTTTCGAAGATAAAAAAAAACAAAACAAAAAAAACTTTCTAAAGTCGCATGACAAAAAAATAAACGGATTGAGAGATAAATGCAAAATTAGATTAAAAATTATAAAAAAAGGAGAGAGAAACGTGGACAAATTGGAGGAGGTATTTTGGAGATTATGATTTTTTGCTTTTGTTGTTTTTTGGGCAAGAATCACGTAAAAGAGGAATAAATTTTTTAGGTATTTTTGAAATTTTGGAAAGTTTTTTTATGTATTTATGCAAACTTTTGCTTTGTATGTAAAAAAGTTATATGGTGCCAAAAGGTAAGTATTTATGTAAAAAGCCCTAATATTAATTATTCTTGAGCCCTTTAAGGAAGATATATAGACTATAATTAATTGGCCCAAATTGTTTATTATGTGGACTAACATATTTCAATGCTTTATAAATTTATGCTTTTGTATACCTAAAATAGAATAAAGATTTTTATCACAAAATTTTTTGTAATAATTTTATGACTTTAGGAAATTTTTTAATTGTAGTCTAATCCAATTGTAAAATTTTAATCAATTTTATGTAATCTAGACTTACAAAAAAATAGCCATAATAATAAAAATATCATTTATCATATATTGGTGTTGACATACCTATTTTTAGCCTCAATTTACTGAATTTCTTTTCACACAGGGGCTTTGTGAAAATATCAGCTATTTGGTCTTTTGTTGGGACAAATTCTAAATAAATATCACCTTTTGTGTATGATCTCTGATGAAGTGGTGCTTGATATCAATATGCTTGGATCTTAAGTGCTGGATAGGATTCTTTGTTAGATTTATAGCACTAGTATTATCACATCTTATGGGTATATGATTATACTTCATGCCATAATCTTCAAGATGTTGCTTCATCCATAATATCTGTGCTACACAGCTGCTTGTAGAAATATATTCAGCTTCTGTTGTCGAAATAGCTACAATTGACTGCTTTTTGCTTGACCATGAGACTAATGCTTCTCCTAGAAATTGACAAGTACCTAAAGTACTTTTTCTATCTAATTTACATCCACTATGATCAGCATCACTGTAACCTATAAGAACAAAGTTTTGACACTTTGGATACCAAATCCCAATTTCTTGAGTACCATTTAGATACGTAAGAATTCTATTAACAGCTTTTAAGTGAGACTCTTTGGGATTGGCTGGAATCTCGCACATAAACACACACTGAATTGTATATCAGGTCTACTAGATGTTAAATATAGTAAAGAACAAATCATACCTCGATATTTCTTGGTATCTACACTTTTACCTTTCTTGTCTTCATCTAGAGAGACTGATGTACTAATCGGTGTTTTTGCTGGTTTAGAATTCTCTATTCCATACTTCTTTATGAGTTCTTTAGTATACTTTGATTGGCATATAAATTTTCCTTTCTTTCCTTGCTTGATTTGTAGTCCAAGGAAGAACTTTAGTTCGCCCATCATAGACATTTCGAATTTAGTACTCATCTCTTGCGAGAATTCCTTGCACAACTTATCGTTATTGGAACCAAATATAATATCATCAACATATATTTGAACAAGTAATATATGGTTCTTTTCATGTTTTATAAACAATGTTGTGTCAACTTTTCCACGAATAAAACCTTTAGCAAGTAATAATGTACTTAACCTTTCATACCATGCTCTCGGTGCTTGTTTTAGTCCATACAAAGCTTTAGCAAGCTTGTAGACATAGTTAGGATGGTGACAATCTTCAGGTTGCTTCATGTAGACTTCTTCATTGATGTAGCCATTAAGAAATGCACTTTTCACATCCATTTGATAGAGTTTGAAGTCTTTGTAACAAGCAAATGCACATAACATTCCGATTGCTTCCAACCTTACAACCGGAGCAAATATTTCATCATAGTCTATCCCTTCTTGCTGGTTATAACCTTGTGCAACTAATCTGGCTTTGTTTCTAACAACATTACCAAATTCATCCAGTTTGTTCTTAAAAACCTATTTGGTTCCAATCAGTGATTGATTGTTAGGTTTTGGAACAAGCTTCCAGACATTGTTTCTTTTGAATTGATCCAATTCTTCTTGCATAGCCATCATCCAACTTTCTTCAGTTTCGGCTTCTTTGAAGTTCTTTGGCTCAATCTCAGAAACAAATGCCACATTCGCAAAATATTCTTTCAGCTGGCTCCTTGTCATTACTCTCTGAGAAGGATTATCAATATTGTTATCTTTGGAGTGATGTCTGTGATATGAATTCTTTTGGTAAATCATCATTTTTTTTCTTGTACTTGCAATTCTTCCACATTATGTTCATTTTGATCACCAGTGTTGTTTTCTTTTTGTAGGACATTTTTATCATTTTCTATGTTTTTAATCTGCGAATCAAATATCTCAAGAGTATCCTCAGATTCTTTATCTGGGAGAGAGTTAGTTTCTTCAAATACTACAAGCATGGACTTATCGATGGTAAGAGTTCTCCTGTTAAAGACTCTATATGCTTTGCTATGCAATGAATACCCCAAGAAAATACCTTCATCTGACTTAGAGTCAAATTTATTGAGATATTCCTTGTTGTTGAAAATAAAACATTTACAACCAAATGGATGGAAATAACCAATATTAGGTTTTCTACCATTCCATAACTCATATGGTGTTTTCTTCAAAATGGGTCTTATTAAAGCTCGATTTAAAATATAACAAGCAGTGTTCATAGCTTCTGCCTAAAGATATTTTGGTAAATTATTTTCATTGAGCATGGTTCTTGTCATTTCTTTTAGAGTCCTGTTTTTCCTTTCAACAACACTATTTTGTTGAGGAGTTCTAGGAGTAGAGAAGTTGTGTAAGATTCCATGCTCAGAGCAAAACATTTGAAAAAGAAAAATTTCAAATTCTTTTCCATGATCGCTTCTAATGGCAATAATAGAAGCTTTTTTCAAATTTTAAAGCTTTTTACACAAGGTAGCAAATTGTTCAAAAGCTTCATCTTTTTGACTCAAAAACAATATCCATGTAAAGCGTGAATAATCATCTACAATAACTAATGCATACCTCATGCCTCCTAAACTTGTTGGTTGTATTGGACCAAGCAAGTCTAAATGCAGTAGTTCTAAAGGTCTAGAGGTAGAAACAACTCCTTTAGGATTAAAAGAGCTTCTAGTTTGCTTCCCTCTTTGACATGCATTTCAAACGTGAGTTTTATGAAAATTGATTTTGGATAAACCTTTAACAAGTTCTTTCTTTGAAAGCTTTGAAATCAGATGCATGTTGGCATGACCTTGTCTACGATGCCATAACCAACTCTCTTCTTCTTGTGAAATTAAGGAATGATCATTAGTAAGGGTTCTTAAATTTAAAAGATAAATATTTTCAACTCTAGGAACTGCAACTAAGGTCTTACCACTTTTAGCTTTCATAATTTCACATTTCTTTGAATCAAAGATTACCTTGCGATCTTTGTCACAGAGTTGACTCACATTTAGAAGATTAAATTTCAATCCATCAATTAGAGATACTGTGAACACGAAATTTTATCGTAAAAAAAAAAAACCGAAAAAAAATTAAATTACAATGGTACGACTGTATTATCGGGGCAGGTGAGCCAATCCATACCTCAAAAGCTGAAAGAGCAGAGAAGGAAAAAAAAAAAGGGAGACGGGAAAAGAGAAAAGGAAGGAAAGATAAAGAGAGAAAAGGGAAGAGAGGAGGAGAAAAAAATCAAAAAGAAAAGGAGGAACTCCTCATCAAAATCTCTCAGCATTTGGAAATCTCTGGATCCAAATCTCAAGCCCTAACTCAAGGAGAAAAGTTCGGATTTTAGTGGATTGGAGTGACGCCAGGGGTCAATCATACCGTGGACGCACGCCACAGAGGTAAATACCCCTTTTCCCTTCTCTTTTACAAGCTTTCTGGGTGATTGGTGTGCTTTTTCTGCATTTTTATCAGTTTTTCTGTATTTTTGTTTCTAGAGATCAAGAACATTCGTACGACTGTTCTTGAGTTGATGAACAGTCGTACGACTATAGTTACAGTCGTACGACTGTAGTTGATTTCCAGGTGATTTTCTTTCCAGCTTGTTTTATATAAGATTTTGGTGAAATCTTGAATTTTCAGCATTTACAGTCGTACGACTGTAGTTGAGTTTGCACGACTATAATTTACAGTCGTACCACTGTAGTTCTCAGAATCAGAATTTCACCTTTAAAACCCAAAAATTTCTTAAAAAATCCATAAAAAAATCATAAAAAATTTCCAAAAATTCCCAAAAAATCCAAAAAAATTAGAAAACCCCAAAAATCATCAAAATGAATTTTGTTGTGCGCATCACGACCATAGATTTATTTTTTCTGTAAAATTGCATTTGGAACAATTCCACGACGGAGACCCGGTTCTCCCGAAAACCGACCCACTTTGCGTCCTAAGTTAAAATAAACCGGAAAAATGTTTTAAAAAAAATGATTTTCTCACAAAACCAAAAATACAGGGACGTTTCAAAATGGTTTTCCAGGTCTAACCGGACCGGCCGACCGGACCAACCCGGTTACCCCCAATTGCATGACCCCAAATCCTAGTTTCCCAATTCTGTCTACTTGAGTCTATTTATGGCGTGCCGTATAAATTGTGCTAACCTCTGTTTTGCAGCCTTATTTTATTTTAATTTTCTATTTTATTTGTATTTCAATAGAATTAAATCGTGTATTAGGCGATTGTAATTTTTTAGATTATCGTGCATTCTAGGCGGTTGTATCAGTGAGGCGAGAGTTTTATTTGTTTCCTTCGATTGGGTTGTAAGCTCTTAAATATTATTCTTTTTACTCTTTATGCTGTATTATTACGTATGCGCGCTGCGTGTATTATTTAATGAAAATCAATCTTTAGCAATTTAAAGTGTCATAACTAGAACATTGGCAATAATATTTAAATTAGACACGAAATAAGGGACTTGTCCGAACCTAGATCTCTGAAAAGTGTGGCAGTTCCCGCTTTGGTTCAGCTACACTGTAATATCCCGGTTGAGCTGAGCCGGGTGGCGACTCCTACGATTTTTATCGAGATTTAGGTCTCGATTCTTTTTCGAAACAATCCGCTTTTCCAAAAAATGAATTTCCAAACCAAAAACCCCATGCGAGGGAGGGCCCCGCCCGAAATCGAAGCGCCCCTTCCGAAAGGGAGTCCTGCGTCCCGTCGAAAACGCGTCGTCCGCTCACAGTGGCAACTCCACTGGGGATTTCTTACAAAAGTTTTTCAAAAACTTAAAAGAATTTGACAAGCCTTGAAAAGTGTCTAATTTAAATTAAGCGGATGATTCTTATATGACACTTTATGCATTTTTGTAGTTAGACATTTTTGCATTAGGCTAGGTATCCATTATTTAGCCCGGTGAATCGTTGAAGTGTCGCCTAAGTTCCTCTTGGTCTTGGAGGCACGAATACGAAACACCACCCATAGCCTCGTACGAACCCCTTCGTTCGGACCCTTGAGTGGGGAGAAGTGAGGGGTATATTTTGCTATGGGAGCCTTGAGGTTATCCCGACTTTGGACCGAACTCATTTGGGCAACCTTAGTTGGATTCCCTTAGGATACCAAAATAAATTGTGTGAATAAAATAAAATACGCCTTCATCATCCCCGGTTGGTGATCGAAGAGAACCCCTCCTAGGACTCGGTTAGAATTTCATCGACCTGACCACGTTTGGAGGAATAAGGTTGGAAGATTACGATTCGTGTGCTAATTGCTACGTGTCTTCTTGTCCCTCCATAACATATCATCATCCATATTTTTCACAAACATAACATACCGCATGTAAAGCATTTGTGTGATACTAACTCACATCTTCTGTATAGCCACTTGCATTTTTCGCATGAGAATTCATTGATCACCCGTGTGACATTTACGCTAACCACATTTTTTTTGCAGCCATGCATCTTTTCATTGTGTGAAAAACTTTAATTCACATACATCATTTGAATGCCATAAGCATTAACCGATTTGTCTTGTAGCCATATGGAACACGTGTCATGCATAAAACATTCACATGGACCTTGGGCAATTCCATAAAGCTCACACACATCACGCCGCCTACCAAGTAGGAAATCCGAAAAAATTCATCACATTTCATTAAATCACTTTTGGTGCTCTACGAGTACCGACAAAATTCATCACATTTCATTAAATCACTTTTGGTGCTCCACGGGTACTGACAAAACTCATCGCATTTCATTAAATCATTTTAGGCGCTCCACGAGCGCCGACAAAATTCATCACATTTCATCAAATCATTTTAGGCACTCCACGAGTGCCGAAAAATTCATTTTACACATCAAACCATTTAGGTGCTCCCTGAGCGCCGGAACTCTACCCGTTCACCAGGAACGCATTCATTTCACGTTGCAGCACGGAAACCGAGATACTCCCCGAGTATTGAAATTCCGTTCGTACACCAAGCACGAGTTCACTTCATATCATCAAAAATTCGAGGTGTCCCCCGGACACCGAAATCCCGACCATGTGCCATGCACATGTCGATCTCACATCACAAAAAATCCGAGGCACTCCACGAGTGCTGAAACTCTGTCCGTTCGCTGAGAACAACCATCTCATTTCACAAAACCCGAGGTACTCCCCGAGCGCCAAAGGTCTCACTCATGCATCAAATCACTTAGGTGCTCCACGAGCGCCGGAAAATTACATTTCATTCATTAGATCATATAGGCGTCCCACGGGTGCCGAAAATTCCTTCGCATGCATTAAGTCATTTAGGTGCTCCACGAGTGCCGAAAAACTCATTCCATTCCACTAAATCATAGGTGCTCCACGAGCGCCGAAAAAATTCCATTTCATGCATTCAATCATTTAGTTACCCCACAAGCACCTAAAAATTTCATTTCATGCATTAAATTTTTTAGGCGCTCCACGAGCGCCGAAAAATTTCATCGCATCCATCACATCATTTAGGGGCTCCACGAGCACCGGGAACCCATTTTATTAAATCATTTAAGTGCTCCACGAGCACCGAAAAATTTCATTTCATGCCATCAAATCATTTAGGTGTTCCACGAGCGCCGTAAAGTTTCCTCGCATACATCAAGTCACTTAGGCACTTCACGAGCGCCGAAAAATTACATTTCAAGTATTCCATCATTTAGGTGCTCCACGAGCGCCGAAAAATTCATTTCATTCCATGAAATCATTTAGGTGCTCCACGAGTACCGAAAAATCATTCCATTCCACTAAATCAAAGGTGCTCCAAGAGCGCCGAAAAATTCATTTCATTCCACCAAATCATTTAGGTGCTCCACGAGCACCAAAAGTTCATTTCATTTCATAGAATCATTTAGGTGCTCCACGGGCACCGAAAAATTACATTCCATGCATTCAGGTGCTCCACGAGTGCCGAAAAATCCCATTGCTTACATCAATTGACTTAGGCACTCCACGAGTGCCGAAAATTTACATTTCATACATCAAATGATTTAGGTGCTCCACGAGCACCGAAAGGTTCATTTCTCTTCATCGAATCATTTAGGTGCTCCACGAGCGCCGGAAAAAATTACATTTCATCCATTAAATCATGTAGGCGCTCCACGGGTGCCGAAAATTCCATCGCATGTATTAAATCATTTAGGTGCTCCCCGAGCACCGAAAATCCCGACCATGTGTCACGCACATGTTCATCTCATTTCATATCACAAAAACCCAAAATGCTCCCTGGGGCACCGAAACCCTACCTGTTCACTAAGAACTTATTCATTTCATATCATGATTTGGAAGTTAAGATGCTCCCCGAGCATCGAAATTCCATTCGTGCACCAAGCACGAATTCATTTCATATCACGACATTAAAACTCAAGGTACTCCCCGAGCGCCGAAAATCTCAACCATGTGCCACGCGCATGTTCATCTCATTTCATATCACAAAAAACCCAAAATGCTCCCTGGGGCACCGAAACCCTACCCGTTCACTAAGAACTTATTCATTTCATATCATGATTTGGAAGTCAAGATGCTCCCCGAGCATCGAAATTCCATTCGTGCACCAAGCAAGAGTTCATTTCATATCACGACATTAAAACTCAAGGTACTCCCCGAGCACCGAAAATCCTGACCATGTGCCACGTGCATGTTCATCTCATATCATATCATGAAATCCCAAGGTGCTCCTCGAGCGTCGAAACTTTGCTTATGTGTCATTCTAACCACGTTCTCGTGCAGCCATTTTTAAGACATCTACATAAGCATGACCTTTAGTCTAACCACATTTTCATGCAGCCATGACATTTTATTTGTGTGCTATGCATATTTATGTCCTGCATATTACTATCTTCACGAAGTAAACACGACATCATCATGTATGTCATGCATCCTAACGACGTTTTTGTGTTACCACTTGCATTTTGTGTGACACAAGCATTCACGTTATCTCATATCATTTAAATTAAGGACATTCTGAGGATACCCTTCATGGTCATTTCATTTCATAACATATCGGGAGTCCTAAAACTACCCGTGTTCTGCCCGTGTACCGGAATGCACTCGGCCATTTCACTAAACCATTTCATTCAATAGGAGACCACAATGGTTTTAGGTCTATTTTCGTGCGGCAGGTCATGTGACATCATGGCATTGCTTCACATCATTTATCATTGGCGGCGTGGGGACGCCGAAGTTTTATGGGTGTGACGCAATCCATTTCGGATTGTTACATGACATTGACATTATTGTATCATTTGAGGTGCTCCACGAGTACTGAATTATTACGCATATAGGGGCATTTCATAGCGTTACCGAATCATGAAAGGCGTTCCATGAACGCCGAATTTCCGTCCGTGTCCTTGCCTACACATGACTTGTCTATAAACATCATCTCATATCATATGCTTCAAAAGCATCAGAACTCCGTCCGTGGGCCGGCCCCTGCGTGACCATTTCACTTCATCTCATAGGCCTACAAGGTGTCGAAACCCTATCCGTGTGTTGGTACACATGCGATCATTTCACGATATTCACTAGGTGCTCCAAAAGCACTGAACCCCTATTTGTGTGGCGGCCCACACGTGGTCTCTTGCATGGCATCAGGTGTTCTCAGAATGTTCCAAACAAAAAATAAAAATAAAAAAAAAAATTCAAATCATCCTCATCATTATCTCCCTCATGACATCATATATGCAACTCATTCATGCACATACATATCCCATCATGCATTCATGAATAAACCATCTGTGACTTGGTGTTCTTCACGAGTATGTGCCCGCCAATACTAATAAGTGCTCTTATCAGAAGGAAAAAGAAAAGATCTCGGAGATGGCCAATCCCATGAACTTCAACTCCATAACGGATATCGTAGAGGATCATATCGCCTCATCACGATTCCGGAAGGCATTCAGGAAGGAAGCGGCAGCAATGCTGAGAGAAGTGTTGGGAGATGACCTTGACAAGGTAGAAAGGCTGACAGCGAAGTGCACTGAATTGGAATCACAAGTGGCAGAACTCGAAGGGAAAATGAGAAATACGGCATTCTCAGACTCCAACTCTGATGCCAGCGAAAAACAGAAAGCCCAGTTTGATAACACTCACCCTCGACACCTTGGAAGACCCTCTCTCCGGGATTCAGGTTTGCCAAGGCTAACTGATGAGGTAGAACTGAAGAGGCCCCTCAAGACGAATGTTGGTGCTGCCTCCGTTCCGCGGCATACCAAAAACTCGCTTATCGGGAGTAGCAGGAAAGGCATTTCTCCATGGACTGACTCATTAAGTGCGCTATTCCTTAGGTGCAGAAATATGGGTCTATTGCAGAGTGTCAGACCTTATGTGCCGCCAACGCCAGAGCAAAGGAGTAATTTCCGCAGCTATCACGTGATCACAGGCCATCGGACCAATGAATGTCATGCTTTAAGAAAGGAGATCCAGAAGCTGGTCGATGATGGAAAATTGGAAATCTCGGCTTTCTCTAATGAACAACCAGGGGCAATCAGGGAGACCACCAAAGAAATTTCTTAAACCTCCCGAGGAGAGGAATATGATGAAGAAGTTCTAAGTCTACTCTAATAAGAGTGGGTCGAGGTTGCTGAAGCTAAAATGGTGACCAGACGGCGACTAATCGGATTCTGTGAGATCGATACCTCTTGGAGATTCCTTCTTACAAGGGACTCATTTTGTTTATGGGATGTACTGATTTCATCATGAATGCAATGAAATTTATTTTTGTCTTACTTGTGTGATGATTACTTATACATGGCATTATGCATGCATTTGACAATCTGAAATGACATGTCCAACACGCATAATATCAAAATGCATGACATCATTCTGAGTATTGTGGGGAACCTAACAGTGAACCTGGCCCTGAACGAACTCTCTCTTGAAAGGTGAGCTTGTGAGATAGATAAAATAATACGATGGTACCACTTCCGCCGAGGCATCTGCAAATTCAACTCAACAATCCTTGAAAGACACTACCAATCCTGCCCCAAAGCTTCAATTTAAAAAGCACGTACGATACCCAAATCACCCTAAACTGAAAAGCCCTTCTTAAGGCAAAACAAAACCAAAAAGCCCTCCTTGAGGCACCCTAAACCTAAAAGCCCTTCTTAAGGCAAAACAAAATCAAAAAGCCTTCTTTGAGGCACCCAAACTCAGAAAGCCTTCTTAAGGCAAAACAAAACCAAAAAACCCTCCTTGAGGCACCCTAAACTGAAAAGCCTTTCTTAAGGCAAGATAAAACCAAAAAGCCCTCCTTGAGGCACCCTAAACTGAAAAGCCCTTCTTAAGGCAAAACAAAACCAAAAAGCCCTCCTTGAGGCACCCAAACCCAGAAAGCCTTTCTTAAGGCAAAACAAAACTAAAAAGCCCTCCTTGAGGCACCCAAACCCAGAAAGCCTTTCTTAAGGCAAAACAAAACCAAAAAGCCCTCTTTGAGGCACCCAAACCCAGAAAGCCTTTCTTAAGGGAAAACAAAACTAAAAAGCCCTCCTTGAGGCACCCAAACCCAGAAAGCCTTTCTTGAAGCAAAACAAAACCAGAAAACTCTAATTAAGGCAAGATCGAACCAGAAAACCCCTCCTTAAGGCAAAAACAAACCAGAAAGCCCTCCTTGAGGCAAAATCAAGCTTATCCAAACTTATCCAAAGCACCAACCACCAAGAAATTCAAATGACCTTCACTATCCAACTTATTGTGAAACTCTGGGCTTTTCCTTGGTTGTAGTGCATGTATAATCTTGTTTGCATGACATTCCTGTGCACATGACATTACGCATGCATTGTTCATCCAAAAAGGCATATTAAGCACACATGACATGCACGAATTTGAATGCAGCAGGGAAACCAAAAGGTGGTTGTGGCTTTGATTTAGTTCCTTCAAAAACAAAAAAAAAAACCTCAATGCTACTCCATATCGCATTTTTCTGTATCATCTCATCACCAGAAGGGCGACAGAGCAGAGAGAGAATTTGAATACGAGTCTACTTCAAATGAGCTCAACAATGGTTACCCAAGAAATTGACTATTGAAGAGACCAAGCTGAATAAAAAAAGAGATTGAAGTTAAGCTTGGTGGAAAAACAAGCCTGATGATCAGAAATCTACCAAATCAGTTTCCAAGACATGATCTGCTGCAAATTCTGGACAAGCATTATCTGGAGGCATAGAAAGAATAAGTCCAAAGGGAAGTCTGCTTATGATTTCCTCTATTCGCCTATGGATTTCAAGACTGGAGGAAATTTTGGTTATGCATTTGTGAACTTCACCAACTGTGTTGGGGCAACTTGACTTTACAAAGCTTTCAACAATCATGAAGGGGACGATACCATCAATAGGAAAGCTTACAAAGTCTGTTGTGCTCATATTCCAAGGGAAAGTTACACTTACCAACCATTTTAAGTATTCAGTCTTCGGAAACCTTTCCTGAACTGGAATCTGAGGTGAATTGGAAACATGAATACGGCATCAGACCGCAGGAGAATCCAATGGTTAATTGAATTCATCTCAGGTTATCCGTCCACAATGGTAACTCTCTCCAGTGATCGGGCAGTCATCTCAAAAAAAAAAAAACTCTAATGTGGAAAACCGAAAGGACATGTTGGTAGTTTAAAGGGGCATCAATCAAAACCAGAGCCACACTTTGGATTTTCCTAATGCATCCACATTCATTATGTCATAGATGTTTTATATTCAATTTTGATGTTCAATATGCATTCTTCATATCATTGCTTGTCAATGTCCACATACGGGTGACAGCATGCAGCGAACCATGTCCGATTCAGTGTTTCATACCCCAAACACAAACCCTTAATGCTAGGGGCAGGTAAAAGCCAAACCACTGGGTGTCATCAGCAGCAATGTCCTCACGACTTCCGATGAGCATAGTCAAGGTGTACTTTCCAATCTCAAAGCGGATCAATATAAAGAGATCAATTCGGCCGGAACGCTCACGCAGAACTCTTGGACCATTCAAAAAAAAAGCAAAGAGAAAATTTCTGACACGGAAAACCGAGAGGACTTGTCGGTAACAAGAAGAGGGCGATGTCTAAAGCCGAAGTCACTGTTAATTTCCCTATTGTACTCATTATGATGTCGTCGTAATGATATTATGCGTGGTTGACATTCTGCTTAGATGCTCATATCGTATACATCGTGCCATTACACATAAACATCCATTAATAGGTCATTGCATCCAATTCCCATAATAATAAAAATGAAGTCCATGTTGTGTAAAAAAAAAAAAAAAAGAGGTGCAGTACAGAGCACTCTATCTAACTCTCATCTTATCCCTCACCCACCTCCTTCTCCTCGGACTCACTCCGATACGAAGCTCTATAGGCGTCAAAGTCCTCCTGCACCCGATTCAAATCAGCCTGCATCCAGGCCATGTCAACTCGCACCCGAGTTAACTCGTGGGTCGTAGCCAAAGCCCGAGCCTCAGAAGCAGCTGCCTGTCTGGCTTGATCCTAGAGCATCTGCACTCGAATATGCAAAATAACAACATAAGTTATCATGCATACATACATGCATATTCATCCATGCATTGCATAAATCATATAATGATACAGGGATTGTAGAATTCTTACCGCCCAGCTGGCGTTCTCCTGGACCAGATGAGCCTCCAAGCCCAAAGCGACCTGAGAAGTAGATGCCGCAACACTGGCAGAACATACGGGATGACTCCTGTCCTAAACAGGGCCATGCCCATCAGTAGTGGCACTCTCAACACTTTCATATGTTGGGCTAGTCCGCTGAGTAGAACTGGATCCCCTACGTCTCTTGACCTGCAAGCGGAAGAGTATTAAAAAAAAAAAAGAAAAGCAGCCAAGTCCGCTAGAGTGGGGAGCAAAGTCAGATTACAAGTGCTCTACCCGGTGGGAAAAAGTGTTCATGATAACAAGACAAACACATAAGCCTGAGCACACCCCTCCAAGTCCTCCTCGGACAGGTCTGGGCGAGCAGCCCAATAAGCCTCCACCCTGGAGCATAAGATCTTCCTCTTATCAGGGGTGCAGCCGATCAACCTGCCTATATAATCATCCTCCGACTGATGGCGAGTAAAATAGCAGTTGAAGCTGATCGGGGGTCCGCCGAATCAGAACCCAGTGATAGCAACGAAATTTGAAGGAGTAACGGCGAACTCCCCGATGGGCAAATGAAATGTGTGGGTGATGCAAGCCCACCTCTCACACAAAGCCGTCAACACAGTATGGGTAGTAGGTGGCGTGCTCGTCGACAATGACATAATAAAGGTCTCTGGACCCTGCATCCTAACCCGATCTCTCACAGACTCGGGAAGGCGGCCCTGCCAGACCCCGGGCGGAAAGAGAGTTATGCTGCCGGAAATTTTCTGGTCCTACACATTGAGGAAAGCCAACAAGCCAGTGGTTAATCTTTCTAACAATGGTCCGCCTCGTCCAGGGGGCACGAAATCCGAGAAACCTCAAAAAACTTACTATAAGTACAATTTCACCAAGTTTCATTTTTGACATATCCTGTATGCCAAGTCATACTAGTCTACCACACACACGCACACGCACACACACACGTACCCTTTACCAAATCTCAGTCCCCCCACGACTATAAAACGGAACTACACGGTTGTCACACACTCACGTTCACACACTTCACAAATTTCAGCCCTATATGACTATAAAAGGTGATCTGAAACGCATCTTCTCTTATTTATTCTTGATCGAAGGGGCAAAAATTTTTGTTTCAAAATTATCGATCAAGAAATAAATACGTTCACTAAGCACACATTGCATGCTTTCTTTTGGCTCTGTATGGCAAATCATACACGACCATTTGACTCTAAAAGTCATATTCTTCTCTCTATCATCTTGGCGTCATCCTTACGCGAAAATCATCGTAAGGAACCGCCCGACTCCAAAAGTCATATTCTTCTCTCTATCATCTTGGCGTCATCCTTACGCGAAAATCATCATAAGGAACCGCTCGACTCCAAAAGTCGCATTCTTCTCTGTATCATCTCGGCGTCATCTTTACGTGAAAATCATCGTAAGGAACCGCTCGACTCCAAAAGTCGCATTCTTCTCTGTATCATCTCGGCGTCATCCTTACGCGAAAATCGTCGTAAGGAACCGCTCGACTCCAAAAGTCGCATTCTTCTCTGTATCATCTCGGCGTCATCCTTACGCGAAAATTCGCATTCTTCTCTGTATCATCTCGGCGTCATCCTTACTCGAAAATCATCGTAAGGAATCGCCCGACTCCAAAAGTCACATTCTTCTCTGTATCATCTCGGCGTCATCCTTACACGAAAATCGTCGTAAGGAATCGCCCGCCTCCAAAAGTCGCATTCTTCTCTGTATCATCTCGGCGTCATCCTTACGCGAAAATCGTCGTAAGGAATCGCCCGCCTCCAAAAGTCGCATTCTTCTCTGTATCATCTCGGCGTCATCCTTACCCGAAAATCGTCGTAAGGAACCGCCCGACTCCAAAAGTCGCATTCTTCTCTGTATCATCTCGGCGTCATCCTTACGTGAAAATCATCGTAAGGAACTGCTCGACTCCAAAAGTCGCATTCTTCTCTGTGTCATCTCGGCGTCATCCTTACGCGAAAATCATCGTAAGGAACCGCTCGACTCCAAAAGTCGCATTCTTCTCTGTGTCATCTCGGCGTCATCCTTACGCGAAAATCGTCGTAAGGAACCGCCCGACTCCAAAAGTCGCATTCTTCTCTGTGTCATCTCGGCGTCATCCTTACACGAAAATCGTCGTAAGGAACCGCCCGACTCCAAAAGTCGCATTCTTCTCTGTATCATCTTGGCATCATCCTTACGCGAAAATCGTCGTAAGGAACCGCCCGACTCCAAAAGTCGCATTCTTCTTTGTATCATCTTGGCATCATCCTTACACGAAAATCATCGTAAGAAACCGCGCGACTCCAAAAGTCGTATTTTTCTCCACACACGAGTCACACGCTTGCATATCATCTCGAATTTCGTACGACTGTATTATCGGGGCAGGTGAGCCAACCCATACCTCAAAAGCTGAAAGAGCAGAGAAGGAAAACAAAAAAAAAAGGGAGACGGGAAAAGAGAAAAGGAAGGAATGATAAAGAGAGAAAAGGGAAGAGAGGAGGAGAAAAAAATCAAAAAGAAAAGGAGGAACTCCTCATCAAAATCTCTCAGCATTTGAAAATCTCTGGACCCAAATCTCAAACCCCAACTCAAGGAGAAAAGTTCAGATTTTAGTGGATTGGAGCGACGCCAGGGGTCAATCATACGGTGGACGCACGCCACAGAGGTAAATACCCCTTTTCCCTTCTCTTTTACAAGCTTTCTGGGTGATTGGTGTGCTTTTTCTGCATTTTTATCCGTTTTTTTGTATTTTTGTTTCTGGAGATCAAGAACAGTCGTACGACTATTCTTGAGTTGATGAACAGTCGTACGACTGTAGTTACAGTCGTACGACTGTAGTTGATTTCCCGGTGATTTTCTTTCCATCTTGTTTTATATAAGATTTTGGTGAAATCTTGAATTTTCAGCAATTACAGTCGTACGACTGTAGTTGAGTTTGCACGACTGTAATTTACAGTCGTACCACTGTAGTTCTCAGAATCAGAATTTCACCTTTAAAACGCAAAAATTTCTTAAAAAATCCATAAAAAAATCATAAAAAATTTCCAAAAATTCCCAAAAAATCCCAAAAAATTAGAAAACCCCAAAAATCATCAAAATAAATTTTGTTGTGCGCATCACGACCATAGATTTATTTTTTTGGTAAAATTACATTTAGAACAATTCCACGACAGAGACCCGTTCTCCCGAAAACCGACCCACTTTGCATGCTAAGTTAAAATAAACCGGAAAAATGTTTTAAAAAAAATGATTTTCTCACAAAACCAAAAATACGGGGACGTTTCAAAATGGTTTTCCAGGTATAACTGGGCCGGCCGACCGAGCCAACCCGGTTACCCCCAATTGCATGACCCCAAATCCTAGTTTCCCAATTCTGTCTACTTGAGTCCTATTTATGGCGTGCCGTATAAATTGTGCTAACCTCTGTTTTGCAGCCTTATTTTATTTTAATTTTCTATTTTATTTGTATTTCAATAGAATTAAATCGTTTATTAGGCGATTGTAATTTTTTAGATTATCGTGTATTCTAGGCGGTTGTATCAGTGAGGCGAGAGTTTTATTTTTTTCTTTCGATTGGGTTGTAAGCTCTTAAATATTATTCTTTTTACTCTTTATGCTGTATTATTACGTATGCGCGCTGCGTGTATTATTTAATGAAAATCAATCTTTAGCAATTTAAAGTGTCATAACTAGAACATTGGCAATAATATTTAAATTAGACACGAAATAAGGGACTTGTCCAAACCTAGATCTCTGAAAAGTGTGGCAGTTCCCGCTTTGGTTCAGCTACACTGTAATATCCCGGTTGAGCTGAGCCGAGTGGCGACTCCTACACTTTTTATCGAGATTTAGGTCTCGATTCTTTTTCGAAACAATCCGCTTTTCCAAAAAATGAATTTCCAAACCAAAAACCCCATGCGAGGGAGGGCCCCGCCTGAAATCGAAGCGCCCTTTCCGAAAGGGAGTCCTGCGTCCCGTCGAAAACGCGTCGTCCGCTCACAGATACTTCATCAATGCATGGATTATTTCCAATCTTTCCTTTTCCAATAATTCATCCTACTAGATTGTCTCCAAATTTCACTGTTCCTTCTTTGACTTGCTTTATGGATGTAAAGTATCCTCTATCACCAGTCATATGTTTAGAGCAACCGTTACCAATATACCACTTTGAATTTTTGAAAGTGTTCTTTAGACATACCTGCAAAACAAATCAAGTAGACTTAGGAACCCAAATACTATTAGGTCCTTTAGGGTTAGAGTCAACATATTTTTCTTTGGGAACCCATATAGTTTTCCCTTTGTAGTTTCCTTTTCGAAACTTACAATCATCAATTACATGTCCCGTATGGTTGCAGTAGTAACATGTAATATTCTTCTTTTTCTTGTATTGATGTGACTAGTAAGGTTTTGAGATAGAACGTTGGTGATAAGGAACATAGTTAATTTGATGTGAGCTTTTATGCTTATAACTATGTTTTTGTTTTGACTTGTAAGAATAAGGCTTTTGAGTGTATATAGGTCTATGTGTGTTTTTATGAACAATCTTCTATTGTGAATAAAGATGCTGGTTTGGTTTAGAAGATTGTGCACCTTTTTGTTTGGAAGAATATGTATACTGGGCATGAATAATTTTCTGTTTGGTATTTGGCTTAGTAACAAGTTTCTGACTTTTACTATGCTTTTGATATGTAGGTTCGGGGGATGGAGTTTGCATAGTAAAAGTGGAGGATGAACATAATATAATTGTTTTGGAGGAATTTGAAAAGGTATCCCATCAGTACAAGTATAACCAATTCCTGTTCTATAATTTGGATTCCTTTCGGAGTCTAAAAGCATATTTTCACCATTTGTAAATTTACTGATTGTAGAGTCTAACTTTTCACATTTCTTTTCCAGATGTGACACTTTACTGATTAGTTCTAGATTAGAGTTTTCTAGAAAACTTACTTTGCTTTGTAGTTCAAGCTTTTCGAATTCCTTTTCTAAAAGCTTGTTTTCGTATTCTTTACACTTAGCAATCATATCAAGCTTATCATCATGCATCTTAAAAAATTCTTGTATAAGATCATTATGAGATAAAGTTTGTAGGATTACCTCATCTTCCTCATTTTCATGTTGATGTGATGAGCTTTCTGTATTATCATTTGCATAAAGAATATTTGATCTTTTTCTTTTTTTTTCATCATCATCATCAGAACTTGATTCATCACTATTGCTCCATGTTACCACTATAGCTTTTTTATCTTTCTTCTTGTATTTACTTTTAAGCTTTGGACAATCAGCTTTGAAATGGCCTGGTTTATTGCATTCAAAACATGTAGTCTCTTGTTTTGAATCTTTCTTAGCTTTATCAATCTTGTTGTTGTTGAATTGCCTCTTGTATGATGTTGTGAGCACGGGTTTTTCCCGACCTCTATGATGAGAGTCTTATGTTACCTGTTAAGCAGATGAATGTGAATTAGACTTGAGAATAAGTGGGATGTCGCCTAGAATGTCTCAAACACTCCGAAAACCGAATGCTCCTTGATCCAAAACCCTGAGAAAGGTCCTTTAAGTGATTAGAGTGCTTAGAGGTGAATGTGAGATTTAGGAGAATCTGTCGCGGCTCTGATTAGAGATGCACGGCTATAGTTTCACAACTACAGCTGCGCAGCTGTGAGCGGACGACGTTTTAGGCAGAATGCGGCGAAGCAAACCGGGGAAAAACGAGAAGTGGAAATTGTTTGGATTTTTGAAAATGGGGTTTGATGATCTTATTTAGGGAAAACTATTCGTTTGTTTAGAAATTCCTTTTGTAGAAAATATTTTCCCGTTTTATTACTTAAAGACCTCGAAACCTAAATTTCAAGATCAGCGACAAAGTCGCCACCCGGATAAGCTCATCTGGGAAATTCCGGTACAGCTCTTTACCGAGTGTAGACTGCCATACCTAATCCAGAGATTTAGGGTTCGGGCAACTTACCTATTCAAACTCGAGCTTGTATTCATTTATAATTTATATTACCATATTTATTCAATTTATTATCTTTTTCTACCCAATTTGTTTAATTATCAGCCGATGCTCATACAGATGACAGAAATAAATTGCAAAAAAGTAATTCATACACACAAATTATACAAAATAATAGAGGCTGCTTATACAACCAAATCGAATGAAAAATAAAAAAACTCTCATCCTCACATTACAAATGCCTAGAATACACGGGTATCTAAAAATTTACAAACGCCTAAAATACACGAATCGATCCATTAATTACATCACAAATAATAAAAAAGGAAAATAAATGCTGCAAAACAGACAATTAGTGCAATTTATATTGCAAACACAAGTAGGACTCACAGCAGGACAAAATTGGGGATTTTAGGAACGGGGGCATGCATTTAGGAGATAGACGGGCCGACTCGGCTAGTTGGCCCGACTAGACCTGGAAAACAGTTTTGAAACGTCCTGTAGATTTTTGCGCTGGAAAATAAATTTAGAAAACCATTTGGCTCAATTTTATGTAAATTTCTGTATTTTAGCGGGCCTGTTATCCCGGAACTCGGGGTTCCGTTCGTGCAGGTTTCCTAATTTCCACAAACATCTGGGGTCTGAAAGCGGTGAACACACCAAAAGCACTTTGATACTGAAAACAGTATCACGCGACGACATCTGTGTGGGTCATCCCGTGATTTTGTTCCCTTTCGGGAACTACAGCCGTACGGTTGTAACTAGAGCAATGTGGCTCTAATATCTACAGCCGTGCGGCTGTAACACCCGGAACCTGAAATCGGTTTTCTCGTTTTTTCGGAAATTGTTATTTTGCTCGTTTTCGATATTTCCTAAAGATTTTTGTAGGGTTCGGGGGTCCGCTAATGTTGAACGGCGGATCCGATTCGGATCGAACAACCCCAAAATCTAGAAAAGAAAATCCAGAAAAAACCAAAAACCTGACATTGATACGCGTAGAAATCCGAAAACCACAGTTTAATAATACGCAGGTGTATTTGGGCTGAAAAATATCTCAACAGGATGAATCAAATGGAAAACTGGCTATTTTCGGCCGATTCGGGGCATTTTCGGGTTTCTGCCCGGAACGAACATAGCCGTGTGGCTCTGTTCCAAGTGAACATAACAGTGCGGGGACGTTCTAAGAAAACACAGCTGTACAGCTCTATTTGGGTATCCGGTTGTGAGTGGACGACGTTTCAGAAGGAAGGAACGCGGCGAAGAGAACCGGGGAGGTTTTATAGGTTTTGTGCGTTTTAGAAAAAGCGGGTTTTGTTTATCTTGCTTTAAGGGAAAACCATTTATTCGTTTAAAAATTTGTTTTGTAGAAAAAATTTTCCCGTTTTATAACTTAAAGACCTCGAAACCTAAATTTCAAGATCAGTGACAGAGTCGCCACCCGGATCAGCTCATCCGGGAAATTCCGGTACAGCTCCCTACCGAGCGCAGACTGCCGTACCTAATCCAGAGATTTAGGGTTCTGGTAATTTACCTTATTTATTCAATTTATTATCTTTCTTTACCCGATTTGTTTAATTATCAGTCGATGCTTAAGCAAATGACAGAAATAAGTCGCAGAAAAGTAAATCATACACATAAATTATACAAAAGAATAATAAAGGCCGCTTATACCACCAAATTGAATAAAAATAAAAACTCTCGTCTTCAGATTACAAGCGCCTAGGATACACTAGGATCCAAAAAATTTACAAACGCCTAAATACACGAATTAATCTATTAATTACAGCAAAAATAATAAAAAGGAAAATAAATGCTGCAAACAGACGGTTAGCACAGTTTATATCATAAGCACAAGTAAGACTCACAGCAGGACAGAATTGAGATTTTTAGGAAAGGGGGCATGCATTTAGGGGGTAACCGGGTCGACCCGACCGGTCGGACCGGTTAGATCTGGAAAACGGTTTTGAAACGCCCTGTAGATTTTTGTACTGAAAAATAATTTTAGAAAATTATTTGGCTCAATTTCATGCAAATTTCCATATTTCAGCAGGTTTGTTATTCCGAAACTCGGGGTTCCGTTCGTGCGGGCTTCCTAATTTTTACAAACATCTAGGGTCTGAAAGCAGTAAACACACCAAAAACAGCTTAAATGCAAAAACAGCATCGCGCGACGACGTCCGTACGGATCATTCTGCGATTCTGTCTTTTCCGGGAACTACAGCCGCGCGGCTGTAACTAGAGCCGTACGGCTCTGTTTAGAGCCAGGCAGCTCTGGTTAGAACCGTGCGGCTATAAACTACAACCGGACGGCTGTAATACCCGGACCCAAAATCGGTTTTCTCGTTTTTTGAAAAATCACTATTTTGCTTGTTTTTGATGTTTCCCGAGGATTTTATAGGGTTCGGGGATCCGCTGATGCTCGACTACGGATCCAGTTCGGATCGAACAACCCCGAAATATAAAAAATAAAATCTAGGAAAAATCAAAAACCTAACACCCGTATATACAGAAATCTGAAAACCGAAGTTTAATAATATACGGATGTATTTGGTCCGAAAATCAACACAACAGAATGCATAGAAATGGAAAACAGGCTATTTTCGGCTAATCAGGCATTTTCGGGTTTTAGCCCATGAGGAACATAGCCGTGCGGCTTTGATGTTAGAACCGCCCGAAACTGTTCAAAGGAAATAGAGCTGTGCGGCTGTGTTCTTGGAGAACAGAGCCGCACGGCTATATTCGGGTAGCCGATTTTCCGAAAATTGAGAAAATAGAGAAAAATCGCACAGAAAATACAATGAACACAAGTTTAAGGCCTTTCAAAGTTTACCTTGACATTGTTCCAGCATATTGGATATGAAGAAATGGATTGAAAAGCGAGAATGTGCTTTGAATCCTCGAACGTTCTGAAATCCCAAAAACGATCCCGAACGAATCCGAAACGAATCCAAAAGTGTATCCGGACGAATGAGTAATGGTCTGGACGAGTTATAGGATGATTGTGGTACGAGTTTTAGACTTAGAAATCACTTTCTCTCTTTCTCTCTTTCTCTCTTCTTCTTCCTCACTCTCTGTAACTATTTGTCTCTGTTTTCTTTTTTGGTAGAATCTTCCCTCTATTCCAATCCCCATCATTTGATTTTAATTTCTGTTTTTATATCTCACATAGCTGTAATCATTTCGTAAATTAAATGCACCGTCTTCGATTTTACGAATTTTAGCCGAATTCGCTCCGTTTCAGTCAAGTTGCTCTGTTTTGCAGAGCAACTTGTCCAACCCACTAGAGCCGCCCGGCTCTAGTTTGTGCTAGAGCCGCCCGGCTCTAGTTTGTGCTAGAGCCGGGTGGCTCTAGACTTACAGTCGTATGATTGTAGTTTGGAAACTACAGCCGGGCGGCTCTAGGTAGAGCCGGGGTCAAAATTCGTAAAAACCGACGCGCACCCTAAAACCTTAAAATCACCCGGGGGACCTTTCTCGGGATTTTGGATCGAGGATTGCCCCGTTTTTGGAAAGTTCGAGGCGTTCTAGGTGATATTCTGCTCTTTTCTGAGTCCGACTGCTTAATAGAGGTAACAAAAAGTTCTCATCACAGAGGTCGGGAAAACACGTGCTCACACCGGTTTTCCAGAAATTGACAAAACAGAGGAGAAAACGCACAAAAACACAATGAACACAAGTTTAAGGCCTCTCAGATTTCACCTTGTTGTTGTTCCAGTGTATTGGCTAATCAGAAATGGATTGAAAAGCTAGATCGTGCCTCGAATCCTTAAACTTTCCGAAATTTCGAAAACGAATCCCAAACCAATCCGAGATGAATCCAAAAATGTGTCCGGCCGAGTGAGCAATGGTCTAGAATTGTTATTGGATGATTTAGGTATGTGTTTGGGATGAGTTTTTGGTATTTCACTCTTTCACTCTTCTTTTCTTTTCTTGCTTTTCTTTCTTCTTTGTTTTCACTATTCTGTAACTTTTTGGCCAAAAACTTTTTTGCCAAAATCCTCCTTCTTGATCCGAGAAAGAAAAAAAGCTTTTATACCTCCTTTTTCATTTTCATCATTTCATTCATTAAATGCGCCTCCTGCTGTTTTCGGCCAAAAATCAAATCCGTCCCCATCTCTGCTTTTGCAGAGCAACTTGCCAATCCACTAGAGTCGTGCAACTCTATTCTACAGCCGTACAGCTGTAGTTTTGCAACTATGCTCACCTCCAAACCCTGTAATCACTCGAGGGACCTTTCTCAGGATTTTGGATCGCGGGCGGCTCGTTTTCGGTGCGTTTGAGGTATTCCAGGTGACCCTCTGCTTAATTCCAAGTCTAACTACTTAACAAAGATAATAAAGGATTCTCATCACGGAGGTCGTAAAAACCCGTGCTCACAGCAGCTGTAATTCCAGAACCGCATGGCTGAAATCTTACAGCCGCACGGCTCTATCTAGCAAACAGAATTCTTCCTAAATAGCCAGAGTCAGTCTTTGATAGGGAGAGAATTTCCTTAATCTAGGGGTTTTTAAACCGAGATTGGCGAGGTTTGATATATCAGAAAACATCAAAAGAGGAAAGGAGAGATCAGAGGGATTTTTAGGAAAAAATCATTCTAAGTGAAAAAACCGAAAAAAGAGAAAAAAGACCAAAAGAGAGCACCAAAAACCTAAAGAATGCACCAGAACCAGAAAGAAACACTTAAGAAACACATTGAGTGAGAGTTCCTAGTGGGATATCGTGCATTTGAGACTGTTTTTGGGTTATAATCGGATCGATTTGGGATGTATACTTGAGGATTTCAGGGTGTTCTCGGGATTCTAAGCGCATTTTAACTTTTCAATCCACTTCCGGGCATCAAACATACTGGAACATCAACAAGGTAAACTCTGATAAGCTTTAAACTCGTACTTATTTAATTTGTGTTGTGATTTTTATGTGTTTTGTAAAAATCCAGAAACTGGTTGTTTGATTACAGCCGTGCAGCTCTAACTAGAGCCAAACGGCTATAATACTATAGCAGTGCGGCTATGTTCTTCCGGGCAGAAACCCGAAAAGCCCTAAATTGTTTGAAAACAGTCAGTTTTCCATTTTGTTTGTTCTGTTATGAACTATTTTGGTCCAATCACATCCGTTATGCTGTGAATTATGGTTTTCGGTTTTCCTAGAATACGATGTGAGATTTTCGATTTCTTTGATTTCGATGTTTGAACTCCAGGGTTGTTTGATCCATATCGGGTCCATAGTCCAGCATTAGCGAACCCCCATGTTCCACAAAATTCTCAAAAATCATGGGAAACGATTGAAACAGTGTTTATAAAATCGAAGAAAACCAATTTCGGGTTCTGGATACTACAGATGCACGGCTGTAGTTCTATAGTCGTGCGGCTCTAAGTGAGCCGCATGGCTGTAGTTTCCAAGAGGAGGCAGAATCACGGGACGACCTGCACGGACGTTGTCGCGTGATGCTGTCTTCAGAATCAAACTGTTTTTGGCGTGTTTACTGCTTTTGGACCTTAGATGGATGTTTGGATTTTGGCGTGTTTACTGCTTTTGGACCTTAGATAGATGTTTTGGATTTAGGAACCCCGAGTTCTGGGATAACCGACCCACTAAATGGAGAAATTTGCATGTAATTGAGTCAAACCGTTTTCCAAAATGTTTTCAAGCACAAAAACCTACATGGCATTTCTAAAAAATGTCTTCCAGGTCTAATCGAGTAAGCCACCCGGACTTCACGGTTATCCCCTAAATGCATGCTCCCACTTCCTGAAATCCCTATTCTGTCCTGTATGAGTCCTATTTGTGTTTGTAATATAATTGTGTTAATCATTTGTTTTGCAGCTTTTATTTTCTTTTCTTTTTTTTATCATTTTGGATGTATTTTATAGATCAACTCGTGTATCCTAGGCGATTGTAATTTTTTAGATATTCTCTTTTTGGGTTGTAATAAGTGGCCTCTATTTCCTTTTGGTTTATTTTAGATGTATGGTTTATATTTCTGCACTTTATTTATGTCATCTGAATGAGCATGGGCTAATAACAAAAGATAAAAATGGGTAGAGAATTAAGTGAGTAAAATATTGTCATATGCACTTATAAATGAATGCAAGCTTGAGGTTGAATAGGTAAGTTGCCCGAACCCTAAATATCTGGATTAGGTACAGTAGTCTACACTCGGTAGGGAGTTGTATTGGAATTTCTCGGATGAGCTGATCCGAGTGGCGACTCTGTCACTGATCTTGAAATTTAGGTTTCGAGATCTTTAAGTAATAAAATGGGATTTTCCAAAATGTAAAAACCATTTTTTCAAAACTCACATTCAAAGAACATATTTTTCTACAAAAGGATTTCCAAAACAAATCAATGGTTTTCCTAAGCAAGATATAAACCCGTTTTCAAAACATAACAAACATCACAAATTCAAAGCTTTTTTCATTTTCCCCGGCTCGCTTTGCCGCGTTGCTCATAAAAGGTCATCCGCTCACAGATGTTTTGCCTCTGTTTTTGCTTTTTAGAAATTTTTAGAACTTTCGAACCAACAGAGCTTCCTCATCGTCTTCTTTGTCATCATTGTCTAAATCGGAAGTGGATTCTTCAGGAGTTGAGCTAGCAGCTTTCAGTGCGATGGACCTCTTCTTATCAGTTTGCTCACGGTCAGTAGTAGACTTAACTTTCATCTCATATGTGAGCAATGAACCAATGAATTCATCATATGAGTATGTGGTTGAATCTTTTGATTCTTTTATTGCTATGAGCTTTGCCTCCTATAAAGTTGGCATTGTTCTGATTAATTTTCTAATCAGTTCTTCATCTGTGAAGCTTTTGCCAAGATTCTTTAATTTGTTCACAATGAGTGTAAACCTTGTGTTAATTTCTGAAACTGACACTTTTGTGTCCACCTTGAACAACTCGTTGTAAAGATTGATCTTTCCATCTTTAACTTGTTTAGTTCCTTTATGAGTTGTTTCAAGTTTGTCCCATATTTGCTTTACTGTCGTGCAACCTGAAACACGATTAAACTCATTTATATTTAAAGCACACTGTAATAAATTAATAGCTTTAGAATTTAAAGCTTCTTTATTCCAATCAGCATTTTCATTTTCACTCTCTTCTTTAGGGATCAACTTTCCATCAACAATTTTTTTTGGAATACTAGGTCATTCCTTGATAATTCTCCAGACCTGAATATCCGTTAATTGCAAAAATATTCTCATTCTGTTTTTCCAAAAACTATAGTTTTCTCCATTAAATAGAGGATGCTTGTTGATGGAACATCCCTAAGATATAAAAGCATTTTGACTCCTGGATGTAGTAGCCATTTTGAGATCACTCTAAGGATTTTACTCCTCTTGTTTAGAGATAGGCTTTGATACCAATTGATGGTCCCAAATAGGCTAGCTACAGTACTATAGGGGGTGAATAGTACTGTCTACTGAATATAAATTTTCGCAAACAGTTTAGAAAATTCTTTTTAAATAAAAACAATTTTCTTTCTACAAACACAAGTTTTACAAAAATACAAAATTATTAAAATAGTAAAACTTGTGAATATAAATTTGCTTGACTAAAAATAAAAGTGACTTCAAATAATAAAGCTATTAATTTAAATTGCAAGAATTTAAATAGCAGTAAGTATAAAGAGAGTAGGGATAGAGAAATAAAGACACCGAATTTTATCTTCGCTCGACCCAACCGGTCTATATCCAATCCTCAAGCCAACTGCTTGAGATTTTCACTAACGTTTCATCTACAGGTAGGAAACAAGCCTATGTTACTTTTTACGAGTTCTAGTAACAAATTCAATACTTTTACAGGCTTAGTATTAAGCCTCTACCGTTACTTTTCATAAGCTCAAGTAACAAACTCTTTCGATGCTTTTTCAAAGTTCAAGCATCAAACTTTTATAGACTTTATTGATCACACTACCAACAAAGTAAAACCCCTTTCACACAACGTTGTATGAATATACAATTCCCGAAAATATAAATATTTGAATGAAAGAATGAAGCTCTTTCCTCTTGACTTTTCTCTTGTAGGAATTATGGAAGACTATAAAGAAAAATAGCTTAAGAGTGTGAATATTGCATGTAAGTCTTCTACTTTGCTATCTTGAACTTCATTTCTTTATATAGGTGATTGTGAGAGGATGACATTTCAACAGACGTAGCGAAGCGGACTGGGGAGGTTTTTGATAGGTGTGTTGAGTTTGTTTTGATAAAAAACGGGTTTGATTATTTTGCTTAAGAAAACCAGTTGATATGATTGAAAATCCCTTTTGTAGGAAACATCTTTTAGAACGTGAGTTTTAGGAAAATTGGTTTTACTCTTTCATAAAATGCTATTTTATTAGTTTAAAGACCTCAAAACCCAAATCTCAAGATCAGTGATGGATTCGCCACCCGGATCAGCTCATCCGGGAAATTCCGGTATAGCTCCCTACCAAGTGTAGATTGCCATACCTGATCCAGAGATTCAGGGTTCGGGCAACTTACCTATTCAACCTCAAGCTTGCTTACATTTAAAAGTTCGTACCACCATATTATAATCACTTATTCTCTACCCATTTTATCTTTCATTAGTAGCCAATGCTCATTCATATGACATAAATAAATAACATAAAAATAAAGTGCGGAAAAGTAAACCACACATCCAAACCAAACAAAATGATAGAGGCCACTTATTACAACCAAAGAGATAAAAACTCTCATTCTCACCTTACAACTGCCTAGATACATGAAAATCTATAAAAAGTACAATCGCCTAGAATACATGATTTGATCTATTAAACACATCCAAAATAAAATAAAAAGAAATAAAAGCTGCAAAATAGACGGTTAGCATGATTATATCACAAACACATATAGGACTTATAACAGGATAGAATGGGGAATTTCAGGAAACAGGAGCATACATTTAGGGGGTAACCGAGAAGTCCGGGCGACTTACTCGGTTAGACTTGGAAAACCGTTTTAGAAACGTCTTGTAGGTTTTTGTGCTTGAAGACAATTTTGGAAAACAGTTTGGCTCAATTACATGCAAATTACTTCTTTTTAGTGAGTTAGTTATCCCGGAACTCGGGGTTCCATTCGTGAGGGTCCCTAATTCCAACATTCATCTAAGGTATAAAGCTATAAACACATCAAAAACAGTTTTGAACTTGAATCTGGAGACAACATCACAAGATGAAATTTGTAAGCTGTGTGGCTCTAGTTAGAGCCGTGAGGCTATAGCCATTACAACCGTGTAGCTGTAGTGTCTAGAACCTGAATTGGTTTTTTTTGCTTTTGTAAATCTTTGTTTTGAATCGTTTTGGCGATTTCTAAGGATCTTGGGGAATCTGGGGGTCCGCTAAAGCTAAACCAAGGATCCGATTTGGATCAAATAACCCTAGATTCCTAAAAATCGAAATCAAAGAAACCTAAATCTCACATCAACATTATCAGAAATCCGAAACCATAATTTTAATCATAACGGATATGATTTGACCGAAATCATTCATAATAGAACAATTAAAATGGAAAACTGACTTGATTGTTTTAGGGTATTTCGGGTTTCTTCCCAGAAGAATACAGCCGTGCGGCTATAATGGTACATCCACGCTGCTCTGTTCAAAGGAATTATAGCCGTTCGGCTCTAGTTAGAGCTGCAATACTACAATCATGCAGACAGTTTCCAGATTTTCACAAAACTAAAAAAACACAAAGCACAAAGCAATCTATTACGAGTTTATGGCCTCTCAGAGTTTACCCATTTTGTGTTGCAGCGTACTTGACAATCAAAAGTGGATTTGAATGTCAGAATGTGCTTAGAATACCACAAAGATCCTGAAACTTCAAACACGAACCTCGAATCGATCCGAACAAACCCGAGATCAATCCGAACGATTGAGAAACACCCAGAAACCCTCGTTCTATGTGTTTCCCAAGTGTTTTCTCTCTGTTTCTCTCTTTTTCTTTTGTTCTTTGTCACTCTTTTTCTCTTTTTCCACTTTCTCTCTCTAAAAATCTCTCTTTTTTCTCTCTAGGATTCTCCCCTTTTCTCTAGACTAATTTTTTTTTTGTTTTTTCTGTTTCTCTCTTACGTTTCTGCTACTTCCACCCTAGCATATCCCGGTCTAATTCCTTTAATTAAGGAGTTAAACACGCTGGTCAAAAGATAATTAGGAAATAAACTGGTCAACCTTTAGAGCTGCGCGGCTGTAATGTTATAGCCGTGTGACTCTGATGTTATAGCCGCATGGCTGTAGTCGTGCAACTATAGCCGTGCTGCTCTAACCAGAGCTATCAAGGTTTTTCCTAAATTCTACACTCACATCTAAGCTCTCTAATCACTCAAAGGACCTTTTTCAGGGTTTCGGATCGAGGACTGTTATGTTTTTTGAAGCATTTGAGAACATTCCGGGCATCATTCCGCTCATTCTCAAATCTAATTCATGTTCGTCTGTCTAACAGGTAACGTAGGATTTTCATCACAGAGGTTGGGAAAACACGTGCTCACAGTGATGGATTGCTTCATGGAATGAAGGAATGAAGAGATGGCCATTTCATCCATGTCATAATGTAGATCTAACAGTTGATTTCAATTGATGAAGAGAATGTAATAGTTAAGTTCATGTTACAAGCTAAGAAGATGTTGAATACACCTAATAAGCTTTATATGGCTGTTTGTTTCAAATAACAAAGTGATACGATTGTTTATCTCATGTAACAAGAGATTATGGTAGTTGAAGTCACCTCCTGAAGGAAATGTAGTTGTTGTTTGTAGCTCCTGAAGATAGATTGGTAATTGAATTCAATTTCACAAGAATGAAATGTCATTTACATGTATGCCATAAAGAAAATGTTGAAACCATCTCATAAGCTAAATGTTGCCGTTTGACATAAGTGGGAAGATGACATGGCTTTTAGCTTTATCTTATAAGTGAATGTTGTTTTATGGCTTGTAAAGACATTTATCTCTTGAAAGGACTTGCATATTTTAAGTCATAAGACTTATCTCTTGTGATGATATGTCCATAAAGGGCATTAGTACTTTTTATGATCTTTGTAAGGCACTTTATCCTTTTGTAGTATTTTGTTAGATTTTGTAGTTAATCAAATAAAAATGTTTCATTTTCCTTCTTATGTCAACCTTTTTGTGATCATCAAAACATAAGTTAACAGTTTCTAAAGCATCAATTTTAGCTTGCATTGCCTTTATCCATTTTGGATCTTTCTTTGCCTCAGTATAACTAGTTGGTTCTTTAAGTTTTGCACTGTTTGCTTGAAAAGCATTATGAACAGAAGAGAACATAATATTGGTAGAAGATTGCAAAGGTAACATACTAGAAGAAACCTGATTAGCTATAAAATTTGATGGCTAGGAAGGTGGTGGACGAGGTCTGCTTGATCGTCGGGGAGGCACAGAAACAACAGAACCTTGAGACTGAGGCACAGGCTGAAAATTAGCCATATCAGGTGATGCACTTGTATCAATAAAATTAAGTGATGTACTATTTACTATAATAGGCATTGAATGATAACCAAAAGAATCAATTGGATGAGATGTGACAATAGGAAGAACAGGCAAATGAGGCACTTTTGTGTTGCTGTCAAAAATCACATGATGCCAAGGAAATAATTCTTTATGAGATATGACATCTCGAGAAACAAATAATTGTTGTGTGATTAGATTGTAAATTTTGCTTCCCTTTTAACCAAGTGAAAATCCCAATATACTCCCTTGTGTGCCCTAGAATCAAATTTATCTTTCTGTGGATGAATGTTAGTTGCATAACATAAGCAACCAAAAACCTTTAAAGTTGTATAATTAGGTTCCTTTCCATAAAGTTGAAAATGAGGAGTCTGCCAATGCAAGACTTTGATCGGCATTAAATTGATTAAATATTTGGCATGGAGAATTGCCTCAACCCAAAATAGTTTTGGTAAATGAGCTTGATTACAACAACGCCCGAGCAACATCAGCACGAAATTTGTGCTTTTGCTATACAACTCCATTCTGTTGTGGAGTATAAATGCATGTTCTTTGATGCTGAATAACCAACTGATAAAGTAAAGAAACCACAATGGCATTAACAAACTTTTTTGGGAGGCAAAATTTTCTTCAAGCTAGAAAACAAAGTAATACTGTGGCACATATGTGTAGAAGCACCTGAGTCTAGTATCTAGTCATATGTATTAAAAATAGAAGAGAATAAAGCAATACATGCGCCAGCAAAGTAGTGAAATCACCACCAGTCTTGAAATCCATCATTACTGCTTCCCTTTAAAATGCCTCTGAACTTGTGACTGCACCATCTGTTGTATGCCTTTGTCCATGTGAAAATCTATATTTTCCTTGTCAACACCATGTGAGGCGGTGAGCAGAATTTAGTAATAAACCGATAACCAAACTGATAAAGAAATTTGGTTCGGTCGCCGAACTATTTTAGTTGAGTTTGATTATTGTTTTAAAAAAATTTTGGTTTCGATAATTTTTCTTTAAAATTTTTAGACCAAAATTGAACTGAAATTTACTAAAATATATTTTATAAGTGTTTATGTACTATACATTTTATGTTTTCAAGATTTTACTTTACTCATTTACTATATTTAACACCAATATACCACTATTTTTTCTTGTATTATATTTATTTTGTAGCAAATTATAAATTTATAAGTTTTATAATGTTTTACCAATTATAAAAAATTTTGGTTACTAAACAGTTTGTTGAATCGTGTTTCGATGATAACAATAAAATGAAAAGTTGACATATATAACTGAATGGAAAATCAAATTTACTTGAATATTATTACAAATTGTTTTGTAATTAATTATTAAGTAAAATATGATCAATAAGAAGATGAAGCTACTACTAGAATCAACAAGTCTTACAATCAGAAGCTTAAGCTTCAGGAGATCAAATGTTCATTACATATCAAGTTGATCAAAAGTAATGATAAAAGCTTGAGATATGTCTTTCAAAATCTCCAAACGGCCATACTATGCTTCATGAGGTAAAAAGAGAAAAGTTTCAAGAGATACAATCTTTGTAAGGAGTATACAAACAGCTATATGAAGTTTGTGAGGTGATTACAACGGTCATATTTCTCTTACAAGCTAGAAAGCATCTGCCTCATTCTCCTCCAAGAGCTTCAACGGCTACATTATCATTAAAAGGTGAAGAAAATTCCTTCAAGAGCTGTAAAGCAACAGTCATATATTAATCAAGAGCTGGACACAACTACCACATTTCATTTGAGAGCTTGAAGCAAGGGCTATTATTTCTCTTAGGAGCTATAACGGTCATAATTTCTTCATAAGGTGCAGCGGCTAATCCTTCTTCAGGACCTACAAAGCAACGGCCATATTTCCTTTGTGAGCTCTAGACAACGGCTATATCATCTCCTGATGAGTTTCTTCAAAGCCTATGTAAAGAGGAAGAGTTGAAATTGTTAAAGCAAGGGGAAGACTAAGTAATATTTCACACTTTAAGAGCAAATTATTTAAGTCTTTCCAACAAAATCCTTTAAGCAATCAAAGAGAGAAAAAGCTTCATTGTTGTTCAATCAAATATTATACATTCGGGTTTTGTAATTCACGCAAGGGATTTGTGTGAGGGGGTTTACTTTGTTGATATTGTGATCAACAAAGATTGTATAAGTTTTGTATTTGAGCTTTAAAAAAATACCAGGATAAGTTTAGTATTTGTGCTTAAAAAATACCGGATAAGTTTGGTGTTTGAGCTTTAAAAAGCACCGGAAGAGTTTGTTACTTGAGCTCTGAAAAGTAACGGTAGAGGTTTGATACTAAGCCTGTAAAAGTATTGAGTTTGTTACTAGAACTTGTAAAAAGTAATATAGGCTTTTTTCCTGCCCGTAAAAGAAACTTTAGTGGAAAATCTCAAGCGGTTGGCTTAGGAACTGGACGTAGACAGGTTGGGTTGAACCAGGATAAATTTCGGTATCTTCATTTCTCTATCCCTACTCTCTTTATATTTACTGCTATTTAAATTCTTGCAATTTAAATTAATAGCTTTATTATTTGAAGATATTTTTTAGTCAAGCAAATTTATATTCGCAAGTTTTGCCATTTTATCAATTCTGCATTTTTTTTATAAAACTTGCGTTTGTTGAAAGAAAATTGTTTTTCATTAAAAAGAATTTTTAAAAGAGTTTGCAAAAATTTTTATTTGGTATACAGTACTATTCACCCCCCTATAATACTGTAGCTAGCCTATTTGAGACCGTCACAGTTAATAACCAAAACCCGAATTGATAAATTTTGGTTTGGTTATATTTGGTTATCATACTTGTTTGGCTCGGTTTGGTTTGTTCAATTAACTACATTGCAGGTTTAGTTCGATGACCAAACCGACCGATACTCATGCCTAAATACATTAGTACATCCACATGTTTTGCCTATGTAATTTATGGGTCACTACATTTGACCTTAAAATTGCTTACTTTATGTTGTAAATGATTTACTAGGCATGTTTGATTCACATGTTAGTTTATTGTTGTTCTTAGTTGTTTACCATTGTTATTAGTTGCTCATTATTGCTAGAAGTTGTTAGCTGATTGTTTAATAGTTTCTTTTAAGAAATAAAACGACTAATATTCATATATTTAAATTCAATATATAATAACTATACAAATAAAAATATAGGCTAATGATAAAAAATTAAAAATATTGAATTATTAAGATTATTTATTTTATATTTTCTAACATTGATTTTTTTTATCGATCATATTAAGGAATTCAGTCTTATTGAAATTTTATTTCAATATCAATTAAGTTACTCTCGCCTTAATTTGTTAAAATTTAACGCTAAAATGATGACAAGTCAATACTAATTCTAACTTGACAGAACATCATCATGTCAATTCTAACCAATTTTTATTTTTGATTTTTGATTTTTTTTTTTTATTTTTCCCTCATAGTATTGTACACATGGGTGCTACATCCAAACACATGTGACTTTTTTTTCTTTATCTAAAGTTGATGTGACATCATGCCAGCATGTCTGATTTAGCATTAATTTGTGACATTATTATTCTGACTCTAAATTCAACGAAATAGGATGTGAGTTATTTTATTAATATCAAATGAAAGTTAAATGGCTTTCTTCATACAGTTAAAATTTAGTAATTATGTACAGACAAACTCTAAATTAATTTCAGTAACTGTTGGTGCAATTTATTTACGTATTACATCATATGCATTTTTTTTAACAGAGAAAGAAATGAAAAAGGAAAAAATTGGAGTATATATATGTTTCCGTAGATATTTGTACTCGTAAAATTGTTTCTTAAGTAGAAATAAAATCTTGGGTGAGTTGCTTGGCCGGGGGCACCATTACTAGTGGCTGATGTGATATATATTCACATCAAATAAAACAATTCGTATTGGCCAAGGCATGTCGTAAGTGCTGACCTAATCAAATCTCTAAATTCATTAGCAACATACTTAATCTTTTCATTTTTAATATTATTAGCTCTAAACTCCTCGACCTATATGTATAATATACTTCGTTAACGGACAAATATATGAAACAAATACTTCCAAGTAATTTAATAATTATATAGTTAATATCTTTCTTTTATCTAGGTAATAATTTGAAATCGTGTTATATGCTTAAAATATTATTGGTTGTATCAGATAACATAGCATATTACGCATATACAAAATAAGATCGAGTTTATGACTAATAATATTAAAATGAAAAAATCGCGTATTTAATACGTTAAAAAATTGATAATCTACTTATTAAATTATGATTGTTATGCAATTAATGTCCAAATACATACGTGGCCCCTTCAACTTTTATTTTTGAATCATTTGGCCCCTTCAACTATTTTAGCGATCTATCCCTCATCTAAAGGTCAAATCCATATGTAACCCCTTCAATTTTTATTTTTGACCTGCTTGGCCCCCTCAACTATTTTAGCTACCTATCTAATCCCTCATTTATTTTAAAGTGGTATGTTTAAACTTTTGAGTAAATATAACCAGACACAATAGAGTACCATGCATTAGACGCATCTGACACTAAAGACTGTAGGACACACGCTGTAAACCATCTTCTATTTAATTAATATTACAAACTATTACAAAGTGAAGATTTCCCAGCAATTAATAAAACTTAAAAGGAGGAATAAATATGATTGCAGAAAAGACAACAAAGAAGAACAAAGAGAGTTTAACCAAAGTGAGGAGAGAGGGAGAAAAAAATACAGATAATTTTTTTTATATAATATTTACAAAATATTATTCTTGTAAAATTGTAAACTTCATCCCAAACGCGCTGAGATTTCTCTTACCTCCAGGTCATATGACATATCAGCATTCAAGTGTCTAAAAATATCACTTTAAAATAGATGAGGGGTTAGATAGGCCGATAAAATAGTTGAGGGGGCCAAGCGGCTCAAAAATAAAAGTTGAAGGGGCCATGTATGTATTTGGCTTTTAGATAAGGGGTTAGATAGGTCATTAAAATAGTTGATAGGGTCAAGCGGTTCAAAAATAAAAGTTGAAGGGGCCGCTGATGTATTTGGTCGCAATTAATTATGATTGTTTATTTGGCCAATCGTTGTGGTGAGGCAAAGTCAACACATATAATTTGAAGCATTTGAGTGGTCCAACTCATTACAATACTTTTGTCCCACTCTCTTCTCCTCTGTTATCTTATCTCTTCTTAATTTCTTCCATTTTTCTTCAATTCAATCAAAAGGCATTTCAATGGCTTCTGAATCTCACCAACAACACTATATCTTGTTCCCTTTCATGTCTCCAGGCCATATGAACCCCATGATTGACATTGCCAAACTGCTAGCTCAACATGGAGTCATAATCACAATTATCACTACTCCAAGTAATGCTAATCGTTTTAAACAAATCATTGATCGAGCTGTCGATTTCGGCCTCCAAATTAACCTTCTCGAAGTGGAATTTCCTGCTGAAGAAACCGGATTACCCCAAGATTGTGAGAATATTGACATGCTTACTTCTTTAGGCTTAGCCAACGAATTCTTCTTTGCAACAAACCTGCTCCAAAAACCAGTTGAAACATTGCTTCAAGAGATAAAACCGAGGCCTAATTGCATCATTTCTGATATCAATTTGCCTTACACGAGTCGAATTGCTACTAAGCTTCAGGTACCAAGAATAGTTTTTAATGGAGTTTGCTGCTTTTTTATGTTGTGCATTCGTGGAATATACGAATCTGGAATCCTGAATTCTGAATCTGAATACTTTTCAATTCCGGGATTGCATCATCATATTGAAATAAGCAAACAGCAACATCCAATGGCATTTTTCAATAACATTGGTGCCTTTTCAGCTGAAATTATAGAAGCTGAAAAGGTAACTTGTGGGATAATAATGAATTCTTTTGAAGAGTTGGAGCCAGAATATGTCCAAGAGTATCAAAACATAAGACCAGATTACAAGGTTTGGTGTATGGGTCCGGTTTCATTGACCAATGAACATAAGTTGGATATGATTCAAAGAGGTAATCATAAAACCTCATTTCAAGAATTTGATCAATGTTTCAAATGGCTCGACGATCAACAATCAGGTTCTGTAATATATGTATGCTTTGGTAGCATTTGTAATTTAATTACTATGCAGTTTATAGAGCTTGCATTAGGCTTAGAAGCATCAAATAAATCTTTCATTTGGGTTGTAAGGGGAGGTGAAAAATCTGAAGAATTAGAGAAATGGATACAAGAAGAAGGATTTGAAGAACGAACGAAAGGGAGAGGCCTTATAATAAGAGGATGGGCACCGCAACTTGCTCTATTGTCACATATAGCAATTGGCGGATTCTTAACACATTGTGGATGGAATTCGACGCTAGAAGCCATAAGCGCAGGCGTGCCTATGATTACTTGGCCGCTTTTTGCAGATCAATTTTGTAATGAAAAGTTGGTTGTTGATGTGCTGAAGATCGGTGTAAAGGTTGGGGCAGAAGTAACTATTGCTTGGGGAGAAGAAGACAAGATTGGAGTTACAGTTAAAAAGGAAGATGTTACAAAGGCTATATTGAAGATAATGGAAGTAGGGGATGAAAGTGAAGAGAGAAGAAGAAAAGTGAAAGAGCTAAGTGTGAAGGCAAAGAAAGCCGTGGAAGAAGATGGTTCTTCTTATCTTAAAGTGAAACAGTTAATAGAAGACATCAAGCTTCAAATAACAAGCAAATCTCAAGCTTAGTTAGCTAAGAAGACTAAGGATATATTAATTTCATATATATTGTGGATTTCTAATATTTAGTTTTGGTTTTGTTGGAACATAAGCAATAATTTTCTTGTGCCCTTGAGTAAAATTGAATTTCAGTGATTTTAATCATTTATATTAACTGATGAAATTGTTCCTATCGTCCGACAGTGATTGTAAGCAAAGTATGGGAAGAGAAAATATGTTTAAGTGTATATGGAAGTATTTGTCCGATTTGGCTACTCTTCCTATGCGAAGGAAGTCCATTTGTGGATATCTCAAGACTTTTGAATACCTTATTAGCAATTAGGGTTAAACCGTTGCCCCTCAGCTACTAAGGCCTATGATTTACATACAGTGGATCTGGTCCATGTAGACCGTTCCAATGAAACACTAACATATAAGCAACGTGAACATTGAGAAAATAAAACACTTCCGTGTTAGCTTTTCATTGGGAATGTCCACATGGATTGGATCCATTGTATAATTTTTTTAGATAGACTCGTGATATCGAGTTTCTTGTATCCTTTTTAATCAAGTTTCTTGTATGGAATATTAAAAATAAATAAAATATATAAGCATGAACTAATTCTACTACATTTAAGATATTGTCTATTACCGGCGGTTTTTAACTAATGAAATCAAATTATATAATAAAAATAATGCGAGAATGATATAATAATATAATAAATAACTTTTGCTGGCCTTAAATTAAATATGAAATTTAATAGAATAAAGAGGAAAACTGTTTAAATAAATTGGCAATATCTTACTTATTGCTCAAATTGTGACCGGCCATAAGGAAGGAATCAAATTGTGCATAGGCTAATTATGTGACAACAGATAGAATAGATTCCACAAAAACTTTCAACGCAGCACATGCACTTGTTTAAAGTAAATTTAAATTAGGTTCTATTTTAACTTTTAATTTGTTCTTCATTTTCTTTTGCTTTTCACTTCTTTCTCTACTTTCTCCACTGATATAACGACAGCTGGGTGGTAGCAAGGGATCTTTTGTAATAAAAAGCCATCTTTGCAATAGAGAAGATGCAACGAGAAAAAGAGCTCTCTATTTATGTTTAATGTACAATTAACAAATCAACCTATTTATGACAATAATGAGTTGACTTGGCAGGACCTGAAACCTACTGTAGTAAATTCAAGCTCATATTCGTGACAGTGCACCTGATTGATTATAGTAAAACCAAATTCATAATCATGACATGATTATCAAATCTTTGCATAACGACTGTAATAGATTGATGAAACATATTAGACAAATCAACTCATTTATGCGAATCCGAAGTGTAACCTTCACATGACTAACATGGAAGCTTACGAAGCCATAACAAAAACCGACAAGTTTTTTCACTGAACAATATTATGTAAGGGTAAACAATAAGATAACAACTTCCATTCTAAACAATCAACAAAGCTTGATCTGTAGCAACAATTCAAATTCCCAATGCTATTGAGAATTTATCAAGTTCATTATGCAACCAGCTACAACAACCAGGATGCCAACTATGCAAAGGTCACAAATACAAGTACAAAGTACATAATCCTATTGAATTTTAACTCATCCCTACTACTGCTGTGGCTGTTGTCCCTCACCTGATTCACGTTTTGATGCTTCTTTGATTTCATCCCCAGCCTCGTCCTACATTCAAACAAACAAATCAATATATTATACCCAATCTATACAGACAACGAAGTTCTAGAAAATTATCTCTATCAGATTACAGACAACATTGATTGAGAATATTATCTACATTAGATCACACATACTGATCGACTTCATGGCCGATATTAATGTCTTTTTTCCCAAATAAGACAATGAAAACTAAAAGCCAAATATTGATTTCGTAAAGAATAATGGTTCAGGCCAATTATGCAAATACCGTATCAGTTTTGTTATATTGTTTTCTCCAAACAAGACAACGAAAACTAAACACTAGACAATGATTTCATAAAGAATAGCGATTCAAGCCAATTATGCATTACATCGTTTTTTTCCAAATAAGATCGCCAGACAATGATTACATAAAGAATAACGGTTCAGGCCGGCTATGATTTCCATATCAATTCTAGCATATCTTTTTCCCAAATAAGACAATGGAAGCTAAAAGCCAGACAATGATTTCATAAAGAATAACGGTTCAGACCAGCCATGCATTTCAGTATGATATAGCACAAATTCCTTACGAGGAAGATGTTAAAATACTTCCGCACAAACAAACAAAATTAATGAATTACTCGAGAAACTAGCAGAACAATGAAAAACGTTCAACACGGGTAAAGAATGCCACATTTTGAAGCATAAACAAGTGTATGAAACATTTCACAATCCGTAACTACAGCCAGTAGCATGGATGAAATAAGTTTGCAACCAAACTAAAACATAAATATCCATTGTCTCAACATGATAACACGAAATAAGCTGTACAGTAATATTGACTTATCAGGTCCACTTGTACACTCACCGTGATATCCGAAGTCCACAGGGTCAAATTGTCTCGGAGAAGTTGCATGATCAATGTACTGTCCTTGTATGATTCCTCACCCAATGTATCCAGCTCCGAAATTGCCTCATCAAAAGCCTTTTGCAGATAAGAAAGATGCAGAGATTATTACACAGAGTAATAAAAAAATAATAACATCAAAATTACCCTATATTACACAAAATAATAAGGCTAACACATTTATCTTCATCAAAATGATGAAGTAATTGGATCATTCACAGTTATAAAAAATGCAAAGATGCAAGTAAACAAATATGGCACATAAAAAAGGCTACATCAAGCTTACCTGCTTTGCAAGGTTGCAGGCACGGTCAGGTGAATTAAGGATCTCATAGTAGAAGACGGAGAAGTTAAGCGCAAGTCCAAGCCTTATCGGGTGTGTAGGAGCAAGTTCAGCAAGGGCAATATCCTGCACAAAAAATATAAGCAAAATAAGAAACTATATTGAGGTCAACGGCAGCAATAACTATGTTATCCATAAAAGGATATCGGGAGGTGAAAAAAAGACCATGGCGAACTGAAGAAGTGATCAGCATCAACTCGATCACCCACCTGAGCAGATTTGTATGCCAACAAAGTGCTCTCAGCAGCTTCCTTCCTCTCAGGACCTGTCTTAAACTCAGCAAGATACCTGTGGTAATCACCTTTCATCTTGAGGTAAAATACTTTAGACTCGGCAGATGATGCAGAGGGTACGAGGTGTGACTCGAGCAGGTTCAAGATCCCATCACAAATCTTGCTCAGCTCTGATTCAATCTTACCCCTGTAGTCCTTAATGATAGTGACATGATCCTCATTTCCCCTGCTCTCTTCCTTTTGCTCAATGGAAGAGATTATCCTCCATGAAGCCCTCCGAGCCCCAATGACATTCTTGTATGCTACAGAAAGAAGATTCCTTTCCTCCACAGTTAATTCCTCAACCTCAACTGTCTTTGCAACCTTTTCCATAAACTCTACCATTTCCTCATATCGTTCTGCTTGTTCAGCCAACTTGGCCATGTAGACATATTCCTCACGTGATGATTCAGTGGGCGACATTCTTACTATGTCAAACTAAAAAGTAACTCTGGACAATAATTTCAGAACAAGAATAATCAGTATAATCTAAAGCTTCAAATTACAAAATATTTCAAAACCAACTAGAACATAAACTAACAGGCATTAGACAACCATTTAACAATTTACTCCCTAATCAGCTTCATATCATTAAACTGTTCAAATATCATTCTAATACTGAAAATCGTAAAAGAATAATATGAATCTTTTGTATCCTTTGGTATCACTAGAGAACCAGACTTAACTCCAAAATTTAGTTGCATAAAAAGAAGCCTGATAAATCACAGGTTCTGGAAACATATTTCAAACGGTGCCTTATAAGTAGCGAAATAATGATCTGTCAATCATAAACTAATGCGCACATCTTTCATCAATCTCTTTGTTAGAAATCCTCAGATTAGTTCAGCAAAATAAATTAAACTAATCCTTTTAAGAAAGAGTTATCCTAAAATATCAACTTCTAGATCTCTACATTAGATCAAATTCTTATTCCTTCTTCAATTCATCTCAACAACGGTTTCAATTACCAAAAGTAATCATCAGCACTGTGCATTTTTCCCAGTAGCTGAAGTAAGAAAGTTGATTAAATATAAAAATCCAAGCCAAATACTTTCCTTTTCCAACATTTGCTCATCAATCTAACAGATCAACACATCACATTTATTTAAAAAAAAAAAAAAAAAAAAAAAAGACCATACGTCAGATATCAGGCTCCAAGTATATTTTTCATAAGACACTTCTTTTTAAAGGAAAAATAAATCTAAGCCAGAAGATAGCATGAAACAATAAAAACCTAAAGAGCATAAATATTCATTTTCAATTTAAGAACTCGCATCCAAACAAAGACAAACACATAGGTACAATCGCACAGAACATCACCGGTCAAATCAACAAGCCAAAAATAAAATAAAAGCTCAAATGACCGAACGAGAAGAGAGGAAGGTAACAAAAACCAATCAAATCCAAGCATACAATCCAAAGGCTCTTGACTTAACAAATCAAATCATAAAAGCAACTCCAGATCTCAAGTACACAATACCATACAAAAAAGGACGAAGTAAAAGAAGAAGAAACTTAGCTCCAGATCTAGAAAAGTGGGATGAAAATAAACAGAAAACGAAAACAAAATTACCTGAGAAAGGACGAGAAGGATTTGAGAGCGATGAGAAGTGAGAGTGGAAACTGGAAATAATAAAAGAAAGGACGGGAGGAAGAAACGGGGGAAGGTGAAGAAGGTTTATAAATAAAAGAGAGCAAGGAGGGGAAGAGGTCCAATGAGAAGGCGACAAGTGGTGGGTGGCGGAGATTCCGCAGAGTTGTAGAGGAGAAGACACGCTTTTGTTTGACGGTCAACGCGCCCACATACACCACACACCTACCTTACAATATTCTCACTTTCCATTTTTTAAATTTCAAATTCACTGTTATCTTATTCCAATTCCTATCATTGTCATATGGGCCCTCTGGCCCTGTTTCGTTTCTCTTTTTCCATTTCTTTTCAAATTTTCTATAATGAAGTAATTCGAACATCAATTACTTTTTATTCAATTCAACCACAATTTTTATTTGACAAAACCCATCTTAAACTTTGCACCTTTTCATTTTATGGAATCAACTCTTGATTTTTATTTTAATCACATTGAGTATTTGATATTCTATTTTCACCTGTAGTCGCTCTGTTTTTAAAGGCTCCATCACAAGTGCTTTTTAATCTTCGTTATCCACCGCATGACCCCGTATCATTTGCCATATAAGTTTTTTGGCCCACTTTATAATCCTCGTATCCTATCCACTATCCAAACCCATTCAAATAATCGGACCCGCGACCCGTCTTTCTTCAACCCAATTATATATATGTAATCGTAAACCACCATTATCCATAAACCTAATCCATTTTAACCCACGTTCTTTTCTCTCCATGAAAATGGCGAAACCCCTAAGAGTTCACTGAATGAAAACCCACCTTCTTTCTCTCGAGACTTTCTGTAGGTTAGTCAGGGATTCTTTTATTTATCAACCATTTCAACCAATTATCCTCTTCTATTGTGAAGTTCAGAGTTTACAGAGTTGTGAACTCTTAGATAGAGATTAGTTTGTATCTGTTTTGCCTTTTTTTTTTATTTTTGTCAATTTATACTTTGAGGTCAACCATATGTGTTTTTTTGAGAAATGGTTTTGTGAAGCACATGGTTTTTTTTTTTAGATTTTGTTAGTGTAATGTCTTTTTCCACGACTTTTACTTCTGGTGGTGCTCCCTTTAGTACACTATTTTGCATAATAAATAGTTATACATGAGAGAACCTTCATCGTTTTCAATGTCTTCTTTCGTTCCTTTGTTCTTTATGTTTTCTGAACTTTGATAGCTTTTTTAAAGCAAAGTAAATCCTAAAGTAAATTATTTATGTATATGGTGCGTCTAGACAAATTAGTTCATTTTTATATTCAAAATTTGTTTGCTTCTCCTTTATTGTGAAATATTATAATGTTTGTTGTAATTTTAAATACAAACCCTAAAATAACAAGTTGGATAAAACCCTAATTTGTAGTGGTCTATGCATTGATTTTTTTTTAATATTAATTAATGAATATTATAAAAGTTAAGCATTTGTAATGTTGCAGAATGGCAGGTGTGCACGTTAAGTTAGTTGTTTGGCACAAAGGTTTTTTTCATATTAACAACTTAAGCAACAAAATTAAGTACCTTTATGGGAAAAGAATAGTGCTAAACAACGAGATAAGTGTGGAGATGCTTTTGCTGCCAACATTAAGGCTTATATGAGAGACATATGCTATGATTACAGAAAGAGATTGTTCTACAAGTGCACATGACAAATAAGTATGTCTTGGTTTTCAATGAGAATATCATCAATAAAGTGAGGAATTTCCTTAACAATAGTGAGGAATTTAGGTCTTTGTTGATAAGCCGATAATGGAAGCAAGATTAGAGGCTATTGTTATGGATGAAACAAATGACATAGTGAATGATAATGGTACTTAAGCTGAGGAAGAAGAGCATAATGTCATTGGTGAAGGAACTGTTCATAGGAGTAAATCAACTGAAGAGAATGTAAATGGAAAGAACCTAATGAATGAAATGGTACTAGAGCTTCAACATAATAATTTAGATGAAATGCTATTTGATGTTGGGTACCTAACCGATGACGATGAGGAAGAATTGTAGGCTACAAGAGCAAAGATCAAAGCATGGAAAAAATCATACATGATCCTTGTTGAGCTTGTGAATCCTACAACTGAGGGTGCTAATGAAAAACAAAACAGAACAAGAAGATAATTTGGGTGAAGCTGAAGATGATCAACTACCTGAAAGAGACAGTGATGACTCAGTCCATGATTCAAATTATTTTAAATCTGATGAAGAAGGGAGTTACTATAACAACACATATGAAGAATATGGAGATGGTGCTTTGAGGAGGCACAACAGTTTTATTTGATTTTGATCCTACTATGAAGATACTTGTATTTTGTCTTAGAATGGTATTTGAAAGTGTTCTACAGTTTAGAGATGTAGTTGTGTAGTATGCTATTATGAAGGGATTCGGTGTGCATTTTGTAAACAAAGAGAAGAATAAAGTGAGGGCTGAATGTAGGGAAGGTTGTCCATTGGAGTTATATGCTTCTTATGAATCACAATGTAACAAGATACTAATAATAAAGGCTTATCACTCTCATCACCAATGTAAAAGTTTGAATAGGTTTGTGTTTGCCACTAGTGAATGGATTGAGAAGTACAGGACAACTATTTAGCGAAATTCAAGGATTAAAATAAGGGAATTGAGGCAAATTTTTAGGGAAGATTGGCAAATTGGTGTAACTATGTTTGTGTGTTTGAATGTTAAACACAAGATCATGGCAGAACTATAACGGGATTTCAAACAGTAGTTTTATATGATTTAAGCCTATCAACATGAAATTCTTCAAAAAAAAAAAAACATTAGGCTCTGGTTGTGAAGTTAAAGTGAATAATGAGTACCTTGATCCTGAGATTTGTTACTTTTTATGTGTGTTTTGATGCATGCAAACGCGGGTGGACAGAAAGGTGTAGGCCAATCATTGGACTAGATGGATGCTTTTTCAAAGGGATATGCAAGGAGTAATTATTATTTGTTTATTAGGAGAGATGAGAACAACCAAATGTTTTCTCTTGCTTAGGCAGTAGTGAACGTGGAGAATAAGAAAAATCAGGCATGGTTTTTAACATGAAATAGAAGAGATCTAGAGCTTGTGACTGGACATGGATTAACTCTCATATCTGACATGCAAGATGTTAGTATTCTATTAATGAAAGTAAGTGTTTTATGCAATTATTACACTTTGGTTTACACTTAAATTGGTTTGGCTTGTATGTATGCTAAATATAAGTATAAATTCTTTGTTCTATTCTTCAATCATTGGTATCTATTAGCATGAACCAATAATGAGTATCAATTGTTACTATAATTGCAATTATTATGATTTACCTTTTAGTATATGCCCAATTAGTTTGAATTGTCAAATATGTTTATATACGTGATTTTGGTTGATATTGTTTATAAATTTTAGTTTATATCTAATTATTATCATGAATTGATATCTATTAACATAAACGGTAACATATGTTATAGTTGCAATTGTTATGATTTGGCTTTTAGTATATGTCCAATTAGTATGAATTATGTAGTATGCAATATTTGTGCATGTGATTTTGGTTGTTATTGTTTTATATATTTTAGTTTATATCTATGAATTGATATCTATTAACATGAATCAACTATAAGAAACATATGTGTTGTTATTTGGCTGTAAAGAAACATATGTGTACTAGTATCTATTATGAATTTGTATATGTAATTTTGTTGTTATTGTTTTATTCCTCAGGGATTTGATAGTGCAATCCCTGAGATATTTCCTGAAGTTGCACATAGAATATGTGATTGGCATGTTTACGCTGTATGGGTTAAAAATGTGGTTGATCTTGACTTGATCACGTGAAAGATCTAGGTGAGGATGCACTATGGGATGCGCTTGAAATGTCTATTCATGCAATTGACCGATGGAGCAGGGCATTTTTTTCAACTGATAATAAGTGCAATATAGTTGATAAAAATCTAGCAGAGACATTCAATGGATGGATACTAGAAGCCTGGATCAAGCCTGTTGTGACAATGCTAAATGAGATCAGAGTTGACACCATGAAAAGAATTGGTGCAAAGGCAGAATTGCCAAACACCTGGATTTGTGACATCAATAAGAGGACTATAAAGAAGCTAGAAGAGAATATTGCATTGAGTTATGACTGGATTATGGACTTTAATAGAAAAGATGGTTATAAAGTCATATACATTTGAAAACCTAATTTAAGGCATATTGTGGACCTGAAACAAAGCCAATGCTCATGTAGAGCATGTGATATTTCAGGCATCCCTTGTCCTCATGTGATAATTGCTACTTATGATGCCAAGGTTGAGCCAACACACTTTGTTACACATTGGCATCATAAAGATAGTTAGCTGAAGGCTTACATGTATAATACCAAACCAATGCATGGGATCGATTTATTTGAGAATGTTGGGAATCCAATAATACTACCTCTAGCATTTAGGAAATTACTAGGCAGACCTAAGAAGGCAAGCGCAAGGGCAAGTTTAAAGAAAAAAAGACTAGAAAACTTCGTATGCGTGAAAGGATAATGACTTGTTCTGTTTGCAAGGAGAAGAATCATAATGCAAAAACATGCAAGAAAAGGACCAAGCTAGTAAAATTCTAACCTCTATTTATTTTATAATTGAAATGCTTGGTTTATTTGTATTGTTGAATAGTTAATTAATTTAGGAATCTTTTTTCCTTTACAGTTTGTGCCAAACAAATTCAATAAAAAGAGGATGATGATTAGGAAAAAAAAAAAAAAAAGAAGGTAGCACAAGCTTCAAAATCAAGTAAGTATGCTTAGAATGAACTAATAATGAATTCATTGAAGCATTCTTATATGAGTAGACCAACTAAGAAACCTAGACATCTTGAGGTTAGTCAATCTAGTGGTAGTGCAAGGACTACAAGTCGTGCTCTAATGGGTACACAAAATACTCCAACTATTAGACCTAGTGCAAGTGGATGTTATGTGAATATCAATTTGAAAAGCTATTGTTTATTGTTTTTGAATTTTATACGTGAATGGGTTATAATTACTTGTTTCATTTTCTTGTCTTTGTTCTTGCAGCCTGGGATAGCCAAAGCTAGATTCCTATACAAGTGATGGTTGATGCTGATAGTAAAGGATGTTTGACTTTACTCGTTTTGTTCAAAGTTTCTGTGTTATAATTGAAGCCGTAAACAAGTTTAGTATGAAGTAGGGTTTTAGTATTTAATTAAACATAACTATCTTTTGATATTTACTAAACTTTGTGTGGTTCTGTTTGGTTAACAGTTATCGCTGATATTTTGGATTTTTATTTTAGTTAGTTACCATACGGAGGTAACAATGTTATGAATATTTGGTACTTGGATTTGTGATGGTATTGTAATTGAATGTGTTTCTTAATAGCATATTAATCATCTAGTTACTTAGTATGTCTTGAAAATTTTTTACCTCATGAAATTATTATACAAATCAAAGATATCGTAATGCAACTTTCAGCCATAATTAAGGTATTCAAATTGTTATTTACACTATTTGTTCTTAACAGTTAGGATTACAGTATTCAAATTGCAATTGCTTTCAAATATTAATCAAGTATATCCATATTGCAAATATCAGTTAAATAACTACAGTAACAGGAAATATTTGTTCTTTGCATCATTAACAAATATTCAGAGAAATCCAAATTGCATATTCATATAATATTTGCTATTGACACTTATAAAAGTTATATTATACAACAATTACAAAAAAATTCGCACTTAGCCATTAGAATTTCATTCTAAGTAATTGGACAGTCAATTCAATACAACTAAAAACATAATAATAATAATAATAATAATAATAATAATAATAATATATGGCAAAACACATAGAAACATAAATATGATTTCATATTCAACACAACACCAATATTCATTACTAATACCATAATTACTAAACATAAAAACTTAATTAATCCTAATTAGCTACTTAAGTATTCCTACAACACACTAGATTTAAGATTGTGCCCTACATTACATAGTAATAAAATTTCTAAGGAGTAGGATTAGGATTGCTATAAAATTTATACAAAACAAAAGCAATAAGCACCATTAACACCCTTTTATATTGCCTTAAATTCCTGACTTCATCTTCCATTTCCTCAATCTTTCCTTTTATATCCTCAATCCTTTTTCTCATTCGACCAAATTCATTCTTTATCTCATTGAACCCATCACTTAGTATGATTCTTTGTTTGTGGGCTATATTAGAAACAAACTCGATTTCAACTCTGTGGTTGAGTCTCCTTATTTTATCCACCATCAATTCATTCTTTTCATAAATCCAATCATCATGCCATTTGAAAAAAATCACAAGCCCTTCCCAGTCGAAAATTAACAAAAACTCAAATTACCAACAACTCAAACACCCTCATTCTCATAGCATAAAAATTAACAAAATCGTATTTAATAATTAATTAATAATTACAGGAAATCAATTTTGACAAAGGACCACTTCTTAGGGTTTTGAAACATATATCCACGAAGGAAAATTGATATACATACCTCAAGGCATATTTCCAAAATGGCCTACCTAGGTTGCTCTCAGTTTTTGAAACTAAGTACTTCGCCCGATTTCCACAGTGATAGAGGAGAACCACTTTATTTGTTCCAACCGCAGCCGAAGTACCAAATTGTAGGGGTGCACACGGTCGGTTAACCGGTCAATGTGGACTTTTACAAACGGTTAACCGTTTAAACGGTTTTTTTAATTTACTAACCATACACTGTCCATTAAATTCGGTTAACCATTAGTTGGTTAACCATTAATTTTGATCGGTTAACCATTTCCTTACGGTTAACCAGTTACGAAATGGATATTATGATTTCGCTAAATTTATAATATTTTAAACCTCAAATAAATAGACCATAAATCTCAAATGCCAAATAAAAATATAAAATTACAAACCATAGTCTTAATTATTAATTAAAATAACATTTTAACCCTAAACTCCAATAATTAAAACATTGATAAAAAAAAGTTCCCAAACATAGAAATAGTTGTACAAGATCAAACATTAATTAATGAAATTATTCTTCGCTTCGTTTTTCAGTGACTGTGAAATTAAGAATTGAGAGGAGTTAGGATTGGAAAGAAGTGACCGAGACTACTGGTGTTGTATAGTAAGGAAGCAAAATAACATCAAAGGCCCAAATGTTTCACTTATTATTCATATTACCTATATATATATATATATATATATATATATATATATATATATATATATATATATATATATATATAATTACATAATTTTTTAAGAAAAATATTTGTAAAAAATCGGTTAACCGCGAGTCTACATGGACTTTCAGTGTAAATACCTAAACCTAAACCATAACTGTTAATTTCTAAAAATAAAAACCGTAAACTAGTCCATTGGTTTCGGTTAACCATATTTTTAGCTCGGTTTCGGTTCGGTATTTCTGTTCTTTTTTTTTTTTTTTGCACCCTTACCAATTTGAGATGAAGCCATTTTTCAACAGTAACAATAAAGAAACTTAGGGTTTTAATTTTAGGAAGAATGTAAGCTAGATATAGTAGATGTTACGGTTTTGGACAAGGATGAAAAATGATTTTGGAGAGAAATGTTTGGGGTTCAAACCAAAAATGATTAATCGAAGAAAGGAGATGAGATATTTGTATAAGGAGGATGGATTAAAGACGTACGAGTTAAAAAAAACACAGGTCATTGATAGTAATTTAAGAAATCGGTTTGGGTTGGGGCAAAAACAGCTGACATGGAGTCCCACGTGGCAAATGGAATGAGGTCACACGTTGGATAACAAAGATTAGGGAGCATGCGTGATAGAGCCTTTAAAAATGGGGTGACTAAAGGTGAAAATGGTAAATCATGTACCCAATATGATCAAAATAAAGATCAGAGGGCTAATTCCCTAAAACAAAAAAGTATAGAAGGCTCATGATGTGTATTACCTTTTTTTTATAAAACAGGAACTCTCAAATTTTTATTTTAAATGATTTTACTCTCTTAAATTTACATATTTGTTATATATGTAAATTTATTTGTCTTATGAAAAATATTTCATTTTAAGAATATTTTCTTTTCAAAATAACAGATGTTTTAATGTACGACTATACTATGTGTATAAGTTTAGAGAAATAATATTTATATTCTTAGTTTAAAAATCAAATCATTATTTTTCGTAATAAATAAAAACTTACGATCAATTTTTGTTTAACTTATTTTTCTAGAGCTTCAAATGTTAATAAAAAAAAACAATTTTAGGTACGAAACAAAAGCAAATGAAGATATCATAAGAAAATTTAAGATTAATAAAATGAAAAGGAGTAGTGTATAAATTAGTCGAATGTGGTTCAATTAGAACAAATCTATGAAGAGGTGAAGGATTATGGTTTAACAACTAATTTCTTCGATTTCCATTGTTTATAGAAAAAGGTAATAAGAAAAGAAAGTTTAACACTACTTTGAAAATACTAATTTTGCCTTTGTATAAAGGATATAACTTTTTTTTTAATGTAGTAAATAGTATCTTGATAACTTATATTTGGTTAACATGAACCGATGGTAATAAACATTTACACACTTCTATTTTAAGGTAATGAATTGCTTAAATCAAATTATAATTTTATATTGCAATAAGAGAAATTTTATGAGGATTCTTTTTACTGTTACTTTGTTTAATTTCAATAATTAATTTAAAAAGTTTTCATATGATGTTACATAAATAATCCATTGAAACATTAGACTCTCATTGTTTATGTAATCTCACTAAAATATAGAGAGATGTTGGTTGTTCTAACTGAATACACTTTCATGCTTAAGTTAGCAATGATTATGAAAATTATAGAAAGAATATTTTTAGAGATATTAGTAGAATCAAACTTAGGATTTAATCTCTTTTAAGAGAAAAACGTGTTCTCAAGCATGTCTAATGATAAATGCCCGAAAAATCGAACTTTTTTTCAGTGTATCTCAGGAATTGGACCTACATTCGGTCCAATGCTTAAGACAATGTGAAAGTTCAATTTGATACTAGGTCAAACCAATACCTTGAAAATATTCAATCTTGCATCAGAAGCCTTCCAAGAGCAATGTCTTTTCTATTATATGGAAGTGGGGATCCAATGTTAGGAGAACTAGTCGGTATAAAAAAGCTTTCAGTTGGTTGAAGGAGTTGGGTTGTGAGAATATCTTTCTTGAGTTGGATGCGTTGACTTTGGTTCAACATTTAACCTATGTGGTTGAGGTTAATTCTCCTATTGGCTTTGGTATTTGGGATTGTAAGCTTCTAGCTAAGAAGTTTAGCTTTCTTTAGTTTATTTATATTAGACGGTCTACAAATCAGGCAGCTCACTTATTAATCTAAGCTGTTGATTCTTCGACAAAAAGTTATACATAGATTCAACTTCCATTTTTAATTCGTGTTATAATTTCAAAACTCACATTTTTATATTTTTTATTCAAAAAATATTTTCATAGTTGTATATGTTATAAAAAAATATATATATACTCTATGACTGGTTGGAAAACCATGATAATAATAAAACCATGGCTTCGCTAAAAAGAATAAATAATTAAACACAAAACCATGGCAGTTATAGTAATTTCCTTTCAATATGCTCTAAATTTGATGGGCTTGGGCTTAAATTTGGGCCACTAATGGGACCCAATTTAAATGATAGCAAGCAAATCCATTTAGGATCATTTTGAGATTGCTGTTAATGAAAGTGCTATCAGGGAAAGTTATATTTCATTGAGTTATTTAAAAGTAGTTTTAAGTGTTTTTCCAGTGCTTTCATAAATACAATTTAACTTTTACCAATTATACATTTGAGACTTCTTTCCGCAGCCCCAAAAGTCTGCTTAGTAAAAGTCTGCTTGGAAAGCAGCCTCAAATGTACAATTGGTAAAAGTATATTGTATTCATGAAAACACTGGAAAAAAACACTTAAAACTACTTTTAAATAAATTAATGAAACCTAGCTTTCCCCCTACAACTCGACACTAAGGGGGTGGTATTCGATTAAGACTTTTATAGACTTTTTTTTAGTGAATGGCTTTTATAGACTTTAATGACTTTCAGTGACTTTTAATATCTTGCAAAGAATTTTTAAAAGTATTGATGACTTTTAAAAAGTTTATTTCATAGAGTTTTGTAGACTTTTAAAGACTTTTAAAGACTTGTTGGAATAATATGTTCAACATTATTCCACATGTCAGTAGCAATTCTAGCTCTCCATTCATTAGCATCATTTCTTTGTTGCTCTTGTGTTCAATCAAATAGTTCAAAATCTTCTTCTTCATTAGTTGACATTGGTGTAGATGAATTAGTTTCACTATTTTGTTTAATTGGAAACTCATCTGATCGACACTCCTTTCTAAGAAAATTATGCAATCCTGCACAAGCCAAGACTAGCTCTATTTGTGTGTCAAACTGAAATGGGGGAGCTGTTTTAAAGATGGTAAATCTTGATTTGAAAATACCAAATAACATCTCAACTGTATTTCTCAGAGAAGCATGACGAAGATTAAATAACTCATTTGCATTTTCATGATGTCGACCTTGCCCATTAAAATCCTATAAATCCTTTTTAAGCAATACTTTACATGTAATTTATAAAAAATAATGATAATAAAAGTTAAAAAATTAAAATTTTTGTTGATTCGATTTTAACCGAATCCAACCGTAACCGAACCGAACTGGTTCTGTTTGGTTTGATCCGAACCATATGGACTTTGGTTTGGCTTTGGTTTCTATTTTTCTTCTACTTTGGTTTTCGGTTTGGTTCAGTTCAGTTTGTATTTTGCTCACCCCTAGTATCATGGTTTGCCCAATCTCAAAATAGAGAAATAAGAAGCAACAAAGCTAAACTGTGCCTGCAACTAACCAGTATAAAAGGCAGCTGTCTGTAGAGGCAGAGGGAAGGACGGATAACTCTCATCATCGATAATTTATGATTCAATTAATTAATAAGTTTCACAACTGAAGAAGTAGATGGAGATCTCAGTAGAAAATCAATTCCAGTTTCACACTGGAAAACCTAAGACCGACGAGAAAAAACAAACAGAAAAGAAATCGTACCTCTTGAACTTGGCGGTAAAGAGGATGACAGCTCGTGCTTGTTACAGAACAAAAAAGGGGGGGTGATTATGGAGGTCGGAGAGGGTGGAGGTCGATCGTTTCCAGAGACAGAAAGGGCAGGTGATTATGAATTTCACGATAAATGATAAATAAAAAGTCTTGCATATAGATGCAAGACATTTTTCTAACGATTTTGTGTTATATTTTGTAAAAAAAAAGTCTATAAAAGTCATTCACATCAATTGTCAATGATTTTTTGAATACAGGATGACTTTTAAAAACTCTTAAAAAGTCATCATTGAATACCTGATGACTTTTAAAGACTCTTAAAAAGTCATAATTGAATAACTGATGACTTTTAAAGACCCCTAAAAAGTCTTAATTGAATACCTCTAGATTTTAAAAGTATGTAAAAGTCATTAAAAGTTTTAATCCAATACACCTCTGTAAAATCCATGGTAGAATACTAGTAGCTGCTTCTTCTTCTTCAGCTATTCACAAAGAGATGAGTCGAAATAGTGCCTAAAATTTTGAAATGGGATATCTAAAGCAAGCAAAAGAAAATCAGGTGAAGAAGAAAGAAGAAGAAGGTATCATCATCATCATTAAACCCTAACAAAACCCTCAATCTCCTAAACTTGATCTTTTCCTTCATTTCTTTGAAATTCAATATGTATTTTAGATTTATCGATTCTTATTCTATCATAGCATTTGGATTTTTAGCTTGGAATAAAAGGATATGTTGCATTTTGTAGCTCTAAGACACAAAATGAAGGTGAAGGCGCTTAAAGAATGTGATCATTTCACTTCAAAGTATACGCAATGTGCCACTGGAAAAACCATTACTGCTCTTAGGACGTGTCATCATCAATTTAAAGAATTAAACGATTGCCTACATCAATTGTAAGTTTTGTATCCTTAATCATTATGTTCCTATTCCATTTGATTAAAAAAATTGGTTTTCCCTTTTCAATCTCTACTGTATTTATTTTTTGGTTTATGTTTGTCTATGTTAATCATGCCGTAGTAGTTGGTCATAGTATTCTTTTTCCATCCAGTGGTTTGTCTTGCTGGGAGAGTTTTCTTTTCTAATGTGTTGGTTCTGTCATATACGCTAATGATGTTGTTAGCCTCTTAACTCAATTAGTTATTGATGAGAGAGAATGACCATTAATTAATCTACTGAGTTGTAATTTTATTTTCTCCTGATAGTCATTAGGTTCAGAATTTTTGTTTACATAAGTTCATATCCTTGTCATAGGAAGTTTCTTTTGATCAAGTGATCTAGACTCTGAGCGTAAGATACTCGATAGTATTTTCTTATGGTGATTAATTGATTAGAAATTCATGAGTAAACATTTATGCCATTTGTTATGGCTTTGTGTTTATTTAGTGCATTAAGTCCTATTAGTGAATATTTTTCAAAGGTCTTGCATTATTTGACCATGTTGTTAAATTTATCTTATAAGGTTGTGGGATATAGATCTAAATAGACTTAATGTAACAGCCATAACTTTTTGGAATCGCCATGGGTATATACTTGGTTAAGCTGTTGGGATATTACCAATTGAAACATTGTCAGTGTTCAAAAGTTGCTATCATGGTCAATTAAATGTTCTTGCAAGTTTGCAATCTTATGATCAGTAATAGCTTTTGAGAATCTCAAATTAAATTTTTAGATCAGAAAAAGAGAGTTTTAAGGGTGTAGAAGTGAAGCCCAAGTGGGTTACAGGGGAGATTTATCGTAAAGGGTTTTCCTTGAATGTGCTATCTGATGATTAGCTGTGTTATTGCTTAAGTCATGCTTTCTCAAAACACATGACTTTGTCTCTGATGTCATTTGTGGTAGCATTATTCTGTTGACTGTTAGGGATCCTTATCCCTGAATGCAGCTTTTGGCACCTTTCTATCGATGTAATATTTAACAGTTATATGTTGAGAGTTTTTGCCTCCGACTAGGTCGTATCATATTCTAGAATAGTTGGAATATAATCAGGCAGAGATATATTAGATGTGGTATCATGATGGTCACTTACTGCTGCAGTGGCTGATTGATTTGTCAATAGTGGGAATAGAGTCCATATGCTTTTCTTCCATGTATTTTTCTGGTCTGCATTCATATTTAAATGTCTTTGGTAAGAAGTTTTTGTAGTTGCCAGCATTTTGAAATATAGTAAAGTGCTCTGGTGCCATAATGCTTGTTAGAGTGGCTGAGTGTTTGATTGTATCCCAGTTCCATCTCTGAAGGTATAATAGCTGTGATATAGATATAATAGTACTGATACATGAGTTCTTAATAAATAGTTACAATTCAAATGAAATTGATTATGGTTTTAAATAACAAAAAGAAGCAAATGATTCAAATTCTAGAAACGAAACCATATAGGGAGGAATTTGTAAAGATAATGAATTGAACTAACTAGAGCACATTTATTAGTTTTCCTCTATTCAGTTCTGAAGGATTATGCCTACTTCAATATTTTACTTTGACTTGAATCTTTTTCGTCAACTGATTCAACCCATTACATTATATTCTGAGAATTCAGAATTGCATACTGGCAGTAATATTATGCAAGAATCGTTCAACTTTTGAATTGTGATTATGGTCTAAAAAAATGTCATAGGTCTAAAGATAATTGGAGCGTTTCTGTTTTCTTCTTGAGAGAAGCAACAAGTTCTTGATCAGATTACCATGATGATCATCATAGGGTTCGAAGTACTTGCTACTTGGTGTTTCAGCCATTTTTCTGCCCTATGATCATGTGCCTTTGCGATTCATGTGAAAACAGCCAGTTTCTTTTTACAGTTTAGAGGAGAAAAGGTCACATACTATTTCCTTTGCCTCTTTTTTCTTAGCCCTTTGCTCTTTTAGGAAAGGACTATGGATTTGTATTACTAAAATGACAATATCAAATACTCAAATTCCTAGTGTTGTTGCTGCATGTCAGCTAAAGGACTGCTAGCGTTAAGCATAAACTTCTATCAAAATTGTTGGTTATGCACTCTTTGTTTTGTTCTTGCTTAACCTTAGAACTAGGAGATTGCACCTTTCATTCTTGGGCAATGGAGGGAAACACTATGAACAATCATTGATGAGTTATGCTTAGCATATATAGTCACAGATGTTAATCAGCTGATGTCTTCTCTGCAGCACAAATGACGCGGTTTTGGAAGAGATGAAGAAAGAATACATGCTTCAACAAGATGGAAAGGGGCCTGTGAGAACCTAAGCTTCTCTTACATTTTATTACCTATAGATCATTTACATACATTTCTACCAGCACTTAAAACTCTGTTCTTTTAATTTATTAAATATGGAGTGGTTTCGCTTCAGATTTTGGATTGTAGACAACCTAAATATAGCTTTATCTGAATGTGGAGCATAATTTAAGTTCTTGGTTTGGGATTTGAAATTTTGTGATATCTTACTACTTCCCATTTGTCAGTTTGGTTGAAAAATTATCGTTTTAAGTAGACAAAAAAAATATTAGCACCATTGATATTATAATTTTGTATGTACCTTCTGTTTTAAAGTTTATATTAAATATGAATATTATTTGGCATTAAGATAATGTAAAAAAGTAATTTAATATGTTATTGGTGTAATTTTATCCAAATATTATTTGGAACAACTGCTGTCTCTTGATTAGGGATAAAAGGATACTCTTAATTAGTTCTGGCATGTGTCCAAATATTAACATTAAGCATTGAACTTTAATTTAGTAAAATTCAATATTTGTACTCTAATTTTCTTTAAATCTTAGTCATGTAATCACACCCTGTGAATTTATATATGTATGTTTATATAAAGTGCATCTACCTGGTTGCATATCCCACAACAGACAGAAAATATGTACAAAGAAAAATTTTTTATAAAACGTGAAGTAAATAAGCTAAATTCTAGTAAATTAAGGCCCCGAATCTTAAAATTTGAGCAAATTAAAAAAAAAAAAAAAAAAAAAATTTGCCGGTGCTTAGGAGTCAAAACTTGTGGTCATGATTGGCATAAAGTCATGGAATTATCGAGTAAGGATCTGATTGAAGGTGATCATATGGTTTAATAAACTTTTATTGAGTTTTGAGTTCAAAAAAAAAAAAAAAAAAAAACTAAAAATGGGACACAGATCAACAGCAACAAAATTGAAATTTTATTACTCACACAAAATTGAGGTTTGGGTTAATTGGTTCCTGAATAAATTGAGATACAATAAACTATCGCTCCTACTAATTTAATTAATAATTGACTAGACTAATTAATATTAATAGTAGTAGAATTAACACAAAATTGAGAGTTAGAAGTGGGAGAATGATTACTGATTACTGAAAATGGAATGGCAACTGGGAAATTGGGAGAACCTCATATAGAGTTGATCTTTGATTGTCAGTTGAAATCAAACAATTGGTGTAATCCCAAGTCTCTCCGCCCATATTATGAATCTGCTGAGCCTGCTTCATATAATTGTTCTGCACTGGATTCTCATAAAACCCATACACCATGTCGTTTCCATTATTCTGATTATAATTATAATTATCCTCCAAACAGTAGTGATTGTTGTTCACCATATTCTCATACTCCATAGGAGGATAATAACAACAATTGATCTGATTCTGATCAATGGATGTTGTTCCAATATCATCAGGAGAAAACCAATCTTTGCTGTTGCCATTAGAGCACTTGGCTTCATCATCAGTTGTAGTTGCAGTTGTAGTTCTCGTGTTGAGGAACTCTATTCTCTCCTTCAGACTCTTGATTTTAATCTCCAATCCATTCACAGACCCCCTCAATGAATCCCCTGATAACCCATCAACCCAATTACCCAAATTCAAAATCACCGAATCAATATTATTACCCTTTTTTTTTATGAGTTTCTTCTTCTTGGATTGCAAAAGTTGAAAGTGATCACACTCTTTCTTATCTTGGCTATTTAATCCCGAGTAGGAAGAGCACCTCTTCTTCACTTCGCATTCATTGGGAGGCCAGAAATCGACGGTGCCGTTTTGATCGAAACAAACAATGCAAACTTCAATTCCACAGAAGGTTTCGAGCTCCTTAGCTTTCTTCATCAGAGTTGGTTTTCTCTTGAGGAAACTTGATGTTTTAGTAGATTGATCACCATTCAAGATTTTCTTCAAGAAATTGGCTTTTCGAGCCTCCTTTCCCTTGGATTCAGCCATTGGTGGCTCAATCTTGCTCTAGGTTAACTAATTCTTGTATCTTTAATATATATATATATATGGGTAAGTAACGAAATCAAAGGTGCTGGTTCACGTTTAATGTCAGTAAGAATCAAGAATTCAGATACGCAATTATTTATTTTCCATGAAAAGTTACCGTTGTAGCAAGCTTTCCTTTTTTAGTAAGGAGAATCGAAGATTCTCTACACGTTATTTCTTTCTTTCCTTTTTTTTTTTTTTACCAAACAAATTACACCAATATTAAGGGCCAGTTTGGAACAGCTTTCAGCATCCCTGAAAGCAGCTTCCAGCCAAAGTTAGGGACCTTACTTTGGCTAAAAGCTGCTTTTGGGGCTGCAAAAAGCAGCCTCAAATGCACAATTGGTAAAAGTAAAATTGTATTTAGGAAAATACTGAAAAAACACTTAAAACTACTTTTAAATAAAGCAATAAAACCTAACTTTCCTTGATAACACTTTCACTAACAGTAATCCCAAACTAACCCTAAATACAAGTTTTTAACTATGGTCTTAAGTTAATATTATGTAAATAAGATATATAATTAACGAAATTTCGGATTTTATATATATCTTGTTCCCATTTCTTGTTATAATATCAAAGTTACCAAGTTAAAAGTGGAAGCAAAATTCAAATAAATATATACCAAGGTTCACTTTTAATCTAATTAATTATTAGCAAGATAATCATTTATCACCAAACTTTTTTAGTAATTTCCTTTTCTTTATTTTTTCTTTAACTTGGTAAGGTGACTTGCAAGGTTTAAAACGAAAATGGGAATGTATATAGCTGATAAAGAATTTTGGAGAAAATTTAGATAGGTATACTAGTAGTTTTACTTGGTAATAAATGTTATTATGGAAACAATGTTATAAATGTCAAACCAATGCAAAAATTTGGATTTGTAATCATGCAAAAGTTAATTCCACTTATTTTATACGATCATAACCTTTTGAATTTAATTTATATTATTTTTTATCAAATAACATAATGATTTAAGTAAATTTGAGAAATTTGTAACGTATTCAATATTATTTAGAAGACAAATTTACACCTCGCTTACTAATTAGAGAAAGTTTACAGTCATTAAGTATAGTACAGTCTTTTCTAGTTATAAAATAATATTTATACTTTTACATTATATCTTAAAAGAATTTACATCAACCCTAATATCATATTGTAGGAGTATTCTAAAATTTCGGTTACTAGTTAATACTTTTCAACATTTCGTATTTGGAGTTGAATTTCGAATTACCTCTTTAGTTAAAGCAACTGCTCTTACCGAAATAATTTATGTTATTTTGAATTTTATGTTGATAAATCCAAATCAAATAACAAAATGTTTCAACCCACCCAAGTGATAGAACAAATTCAATTTAGCATATATATTATAATCTTCTCATATTACATCCAAAGAAAGCTATACAAATCCACCATTACCAAAAAGCAATTTATCATCTATAACCAATCACTCCCTTAATCAAAGAATCGTAGAAAAAATTCACTGAAAAATCCCCAAAATTAAAAATTGAAAAACACGAATTAATCTAAAAAAATCAAATGTGCCTGTAACCCAACACAGTCCTGCTAATCCCTCTTCCAACTCTTCCTCCTCTGTTGTCCCCATTAATTGCAGCTGCCGCAGCCATTGACAACCCTTTTAATTCTTCAACACTCGCATAACTCTTTCTCGCCATTCCATTCCTTTTCTCTCCCGCACTCGCCGACTTACTCCCTCTCGAATTCGACATTATCGCATTCACCTTCGACCAATTTTTCGCCGGAGGAGTGAGTTCCGGCTGCGGCTTTCTGTTTTCTTTTCTCAATGTAGCAGAGAAATCAGGCACCGATTGAGCCAAAACAGAGTAACCTTTTCTCGAATTAGTTGGATTAGATTGAAATTTGACCTGTTTCTTTGGTGGGGTTTGCTTCAAATCAGAAACTTGAATATCATGGTGCCTTGAATTCTTCAATCTGAGTTTCGAATCCCTCAGCTCTGCATATGCTCTGTATCTAGGCCCTCTCTCCATAATGTAGCTATCGGAGGTGAGTTGAAGCGGGAGAGGTTGGTCAGATCCTAATGAATTTTGAGAGAGAATTAGAGAAATAGGGTCAAGTGCTTTGAAGAGAGATTGGAGAGAGGGATTTGGATCTGCCATTGAGATGGGTAAGTAGTCTGTTTTTGGTCTGTTTGTTTAATTGTTTATGTAGCTTCAAATGAAGAGATTGGAGTTTACAACGGTCTAATAGAAAAGTGGAGAGAGAAAATCTCTTTTATATATTTTACCCTTTTTGTTCATTACTTTTGATTCTTCAACGTTATTGTTGAGGTGGGTCCCTCTTAAAGTAGACAAGTGATTCCAATCACATTGGCTTCTCTCTCTGGTATTTGCTAAAATCTTATTGTCGTTGATGGGATTACTGTCTACTTGAGGGACTATGCTATTTTTTTTTTTATCTTTTAACGAAAGGAAAAGATGTTGCATAGGCGGCCATTTAAAGGACTTACATATGGCAGTGGCAGCCACTTGATCTCAATTCGTGTAAGTTAGCTAGCGTTCATGTGCACTTTCGGATTAGTTTCCAACAAGTTATCCTTAGTATCATTTTTGTATTCTGTTTGTGGGCTATATGTAATTTTTTACTTTTATTTAATGATAATATGTAAAAATACAAGACAAGCCTACAAACTTGCCAGCAAATTTCCTATTAGGTGCATATGATATTTGTTTATCATGTGTAACTATACTACATTAATTAAGAATGACATGTAAAAATATAAAAGGCTAGTGTTTTGTTCACGTATTATATTTATTTTTACTACATTTATTAAGGATAACATGTGAAAACATAAATGAATATAGTAATAATTTAAATATCCGTACCAACCGAAAAATCTGTGTATCAGTTTTGTATGCTTTAAAAAAGCACCAGCTCTTCAAATTTGCATCAAATTTGTGTTGTTGACGGATGGTGTACACAGTTATCACCCCTCTCTACGATATACACCTTAATACCAAGGAAAAAGAGAAAGGATCCTTGGGATGGGCATTGACATAGATCCTATTTCATCTCTTAATTCAAACACAGATAGCTGTTTCTAACCCTATGCAAAAGTGTGTTGGATTCAAACTTTGTGAAACTTGTACTTCTGCCCCAGATTAAATCTAGTGATACTTTCGCTGAATCCCTTCAGTACCAAGGTCCTCACAGCCTCAATCCCTTGTTCTAATGCTGCATCAATCTGTCCAGTGTAATTTACAGTATACAAGGGATTTAGGGAATTTTCAATGAGAAATTCAAAATGACAAGTGTTTGCATTACAAGAATAACAGTCACCTACTTGTTCTCTCTCTGTTGTACTGAATTTCTGTAGCAGAAAAGCTCTCATGTCCATGGTGCCAGGTGGATTTCCAATGCCTGCAAGGAACAAAACGTTATTGTCACAGAAATTTTAAAAGACATCTGTTCCAAAAGAAAAGAGGACAACGGAAGTAGCAGTCTTCAAAGGTTATAAATATTGATGTCAACACAGCAGAAAAATGTAAACAATACCTATACACATTCGAGGAAAATCACGGCAACCATCCAAATGTTCCATCACATTCTTAACACTGCAACAGTTATCGACGATTAAAATTTCATCTCCTATTTTTCAATCAGAAAAAGAAAAGAATGTAGGAATTGTTTCAGGTCAAATATGATTCCATTGTCTCAGAAAGATCAAGCATTTTGCTTTTTCACATAGATTAAGGTATTCCAGTTAACATAGTCGAAAATTTTGCTCGCATTTTTCCTATTACCCCAGCATATATAACTCGTAATATGGCCATGAAGTATTAAAATTGGATAGTTACTCTCAAGGTAATTAATGTAGCAATGTACATTCCCCAAAAAAAAAAAAGGTATTACAAATGGAATGTAGAGAATGTATCTAGTTTGTTATTCCAAATGGCATGAAAAATGCTTTTTTCATATTTGTTGACAGCAACAGGGCATTAGAAAACCAAAAATGAAAGAGGATACACTTTGGGACAGATGAAGAGGAAAAATGGGACTATCTTTGGAGGATAGATGGAATAATAAATATGTAATAGAAATTTGACATGATCTAGATGGATTTGGTATGTCCCCACAAAGAAAACCATAAGTATTAGTTATTAAGGGAATGAATATTCTCAGTAAATAAGATCTTCTAGATAGCACTCTATTCCTGAGATTTGAGATGTAATGGTTTTGTTGTTACAGTTGCACTTTTCTGAAAAGTTAATCAAGTATGAAGCAGGAGTCAGCCAAGTTAGAACGTAAAATTGAAACGAAACGGAAAATCATAATCAGGCTACATATTTAAGAGAAGGCGGAGAAGCTAAAGCCAAGAAGAAAATTGCACTAAGGTACATATATTTTCTAATTTGATTTGTATGAACCCAATAATATGCAACAAAGCTCATTTAGTCATATTTTTCTTCCAAACAAATAAAAAATAAAAAATTTATTTACTCGTCTACTTCACAAAAACAGAGCAGTGCATGTACAACAGAAAATATGCATAGACTCACAGCACATAATAAGATATTTTCCTCCACTTTTTGAGAGAATACTGCATTTCCTTAAGTAGATGTGTTGACCATTAGCCAGTTTGAACAAGAAAGGGAACCAATCATATGACTCGCAAACATGGATAACCAAAAGCCTCACTATAAACTCATATTAAGCTAATTGCCCAGAGTCAAGTCAGCACCAAAGGATTGTTCCAACCGAAGTATTAAACTATATAAGAGGAAATCAACTGCTAGTTTCAAATTCATGTCACCAAGTCGGTCATCAGATTGGGCTTATGCATAATACTTTTCAATGATCCCTAACAGCAAACCGACAATCATTGATCTTCTCTATGTTAATAAGGTCACAAGAAATACGAAAGTCGATGAAAGAGCAGAATACAAATAAAATGTTGATTCAAAATAAAATGAGAAACCAATCAGATCCTCATCAAAATCAAACCATTTATGGAAGACAGAGGATAGAGATGGATACAGATGCTGGAAGCATGGAAGACAAAAACAACAAAAATAAAGCAACTAAAAGTTCACGAAAGTATCATGTAGTTTACTTCTTTGACAATAAATGTTAAAAATCTTTTCCATTCTTTCAATCTCACGAGATTACATCTACCATCAACTAAAATCATTTGAGTTTATGGTATAATGGTGCCAATATAACATTCAATAACATATTTTCATTTATTAAGGAAACTCAAATGTATATTTTCATTTATTAAGGAAACTAAAATGTGCCTAGAAAATACTTCCTAAGTTTTTATCCCTCCATGAAGTGAACCTTGGCGCAATGGTAAAATTCTTTCTTAGGCAAAATGATAGCACTAATGTAATACTCAAGCCTATCCAATATCATCTAGACGTAGCTGTCACATGGACATACTCAAACCTACTTGTCAATTTTTTTATTTTTCATAAGCAGTATCTTTATCTGATTTTACCCATAGTATGAATGTACCAAGGTGATGATAAACACAGTATTAAATGATGCGGAAAAATCTCCTTCCCCGCAAGTGAAAAAGTAGGCAGTAAGAAAAGACTCACTGAGCCAGATCAGTGTTTTGTGATTGCTAGCATAAGCTCTTCACTAGTTTTTCTTGAAGTGGATATTCGTAGCTACAAGGAATTCAGAAATAAAACTAATATGCTCTGAGCGAAAAGTAACTAAAGCAAGTGGTTTTTTCCCCAGAAACAGAGAACAGATGACTTGAAATTTATTTTTCAAATTATGTCAAAGTTCTAATTAAAAAACACACCCATTATGATGTCCATGTCCTCCCTTTGGTTGAAGTCTCAATACACCATTTGGTAAGCTCATCTCATCATAGATCTGCATGTTAAAAAGTCTAAATCATGAGGTCAATGTGCTATAAATAAATTCAACGTGTTTTTGAATAATAATAATGTATCGAAAAGCTAACCAGTAAAATATGGCGAAGAGGTACTTGATAATGCGCAGCAAGAGGTCCAACCTTGGAAACAGTGAAAAGAGACAAAAAGATTAGGCATACAGGAGCTGTTAAACATAACTGATGCTCAGAAGTCCTACATAAGTGGTTGAAGAAACAGTTACATTAACAGACATTTACGCAACCACAAGAGGTAGAAAAAACACGTCCATTTAACAATATTAAAATATAAGCCAACTATATAGTCTATATTAAATCATTCCCCTGTTCTCTACTCCCCAAAGAACGAGAAAAAAGGAAAGAGACCAAATTCAGTTAAAAATTTCAAACTAATCAACTAATACTTTCTTGTGTTTTCAGCTGCTCCTTGAAATCTCCGACCTTCTTTTATATACACACACACCACACACACATAAACTGCATGCATCAAACCATCCTTACCACCACCGAGAAAAACGAAAAGAATCTGGAATATGGAAATCATCAAAGAAGAGAGTTTGGTAGTATATTTTCTCTTATTAAATCTATTAATACTCCGGAATATGACATTTGGGTTGATTTAAGGCCCCAATTGAAATAGCTTCGAATAATAAGAATCCATAGATTATTATCTCAAGACAATTGTGCAGATTGTTGGTGGGTACAAAACACAAATATGCAATGTAGTGATTGCTACAACCTTCTATAATAGTTTTGGTATAGCCACTAGGTAGTCTTTTTCCAGCAGGTTAGGACCTACATAAGAATTAGTCTCCTGACCGCCCTAGGGCATGAAGTCAAGACCTGAAGTTAAGGGATTAGAGCCCGTACCATCTGTGATAGTCTCATTTAAAGTATGTTCTCAATGCATGATATCAGCTATACGTCTACATTATATACTAGGATATCAGAGTCCCATTACCAAAAATAAAATGCATTACAAAATAAAATTACAAGGCCAAATGCAGCTATCAAATAGGGGATGAAACTTACTGATTCCCCACTAAAATTCATGTACGACTGAGGTTTCGCCAAAACGATAGGAACCTCTTGGATGCAACCTGTACTTATGACAGAAAGAGTGAAAAATAAACCTTAATGTATATGCAAAAAGCAAGTTATAGAACAAGAACAAACATTAGCAAGAATGTTCAACTAAACAACCTATTCCAATCAGAGCCTTTGATTGAATGGTATTCATTGCAACTCCTTCTGCTTGAGCTAGTTGATCTATCATTTCAAAACCAACCTGAGGAGACAATTTTCCTTAATCAATATAACATAAAACAGAATTTAATAATGAAAATTCATATTTCTGAGTCAATTACATTGTGCCTGGTGCCATGGTACTTATTTCCCGGATTACCCAATCCAACAATAAGCCAAGGAGTATACTCTACTTTAACTCCATTGCCATTATCTGGCAATGAAGCCCGCGGAGACAGCCTAGTAGAAACCAAACGTCTTTGCTGAAAAAGTGAAATTCTCGGACAGAAAATGCAAGTATTAGGGATAGAGACCACATACAACATTGACCTGCAAATAAAGGACAACCAGATTCTCAATTGAATTGCTGAAAAAGAGCACAAAGATATAACACAGAAGAGAACAGTAGTTCATTTGAACCAAGTTAAACAATGGCACGAAAGTTCACCAATTTCTGAAGAAAAACCTAACCTCTTTCACTTGGAATCTACTAAATTCGTCAAAAAAACAGGTGGAGTGAGAATAGAAAGAGTAACGAAGCTGCAAGCGGGAAAGTTTGACGCTTAGCCGATGGGTTCGGGAGTTGGGGTTGTTTGGAGAAGGCGGTAGCTATATGAATTATGTTATATGATTGATAATTGGGAAAATATCAAAGATAAGTTATGGAGGATTTTGGCTCCATTGACGCACTGATTGAACTTCTAAATGGGCTCTGCTCTATGCCATAACAAGATTGGGCCTTGCAATTTCTGTTAAATGCAATCAAGGGCATTGTTCATAAAATATTTAGGAAACAACAAAAAAATATCATAAAATATTTCTCCTCTAATCTATTTTTCTCCATTTTCTCATCTTCCTCTCCTCCCGTTTTGGTGTGTTTTGCTTTTTGCTTTGCTTGAAATCTATTGTTTCGTTTTTCTACTTGTTAGATCTATCTTAATACTTATAATTTCTCCGATCTTTCCCTTTCAAGTTTGGAACGCACAAAAGAAAATTTTCAATAGATCATCATGTCTACAAAATCTTTGAAAGATTGTTTAAGATTTATTTAGCTAGAAGAGTGTAAGGACTGTATAGCAATGTTATATATACATCTCTGAATTTCTGATAAGAATGATGTTTCTTTGAAAGTATGATTTATAAAATTTTTACTTTAGTTTTACTTTTATATAATAATTTTTCGTTGGTGACTTTTGTACCAACTTTAATACGTAGGGTGGAATTTGTTCCTCTTTATCTGAATCTTGTTATTTGAATGGAATGGATATCTAATTTTTATAATATATATATATATATATATATATATATATATATATATATATCATTGGAAAAAATACAAATTTACAAAAATATAATTTAAATATGGAGTTTTAATCTCCCTCTTTTTCTCATTAATATTCAAAATTGGTTGGACCTAATGTAATACCATGTTGTAGGTTATACATTTTTTTTTGTACTGAAACATCGAAAATTCATTTATGAAAGATCAGAAACAATTATAGCATTGATTAAAACAGGATAATTTTACCATATCCCTTTGCATGTTGAAGAATCAGCCACTCCAGCTAACAAATGAGTAACTTGATTCGCAGATCTTTTAGCATAAACAAGACGAATTGAGTAGAATCCTTGAGCTAACTCTAGATAATCCTTAATAACTAAACCCATCGGAGAGTGAATGCATGAATCCGAATTAAGCTAATGGGCTAAGGTCAGAGCATCCAACTCTATGATAACATTGTCTACTTGTAGCTCCTTTAGCCAGTTCAAGAGTTTTATCAAGTTTCATATCACCCCCACCAGACAGTAAAGTGGCATTAACTTGTCATCTCATTATTTCAGTTTCAAATTTCAAGATATTAGGATTAGAATGACTTTATTGACATCAAGACGAAAATTTAGTAATTTTATTGATACAAATTAAATTTTAATGATCCCGTAAACTCCAAACATCAATAATGTAGTGTAATTTACTTTGAAAGTAGATAACAATATATATATATATATATATATATATATATATATATATATATATATATATATTGTATCTATTTGTTTTTATACATAGACTGAGGTGGCATTGCATTATAACTATATTATCCCACTGCATTTAATTAAAAAAAAAAATACATTATATATAAGCAGCTACCTAGCTAAAAAGAATATGACAATATCTTAATTATCTTGTCTTATTTATAAATGGAATATTGGATATGTCTTATTTAGTCTCCTGGGGCAACTTACAAAAAAAAGTGTACGTTATCCTAACCTACACCTATGTAAGATGCACTTTCATTTTATAATCGCCATATACGAAATATTACATTTGCATCAATAATTACATCCAATTGTACGTTATCTTAACCTACACATCAAATTTCTTTAATTTTTTTCTAATAAAAAACCTTAGTCATTCTTTCCTCTCTTTCAATTTTAAAAAAAAAACTTCTAAAATTTCAATTTTTAGAAGGAAGAAGGAATATTCTCCTTCTTCTTCATCTTTATTTGTTCGTGTTTTTTTGTTTCGTTGAGTGATTTGATTGAAAATTCTGTTGGAGATCGATTTATAACTACTAGATCAACATCTTTGTTTCATAATCTACTTGGTTTACATCTTTTCAAGTCTAGCACAACTAGCAGAAGCGTTTCTTTCTGTCAAAGACCTTCGGTCATAGTCAGTGTGTTTTATTAAAATGATCTTTTTATATCTATTTACTCGGAAGGATTAGAGCATTGGAGATTTTGTTACAATTATTATCCTGCAACGGTGGATTGATCGACTATGGCGGGATCTTTTTCAAATAACATTCTATGGTCTATGTCTTTACTTTTTGAATCTACCCTATGTAGATTTATTTTTATCCTTTGTGGTCTTTTTTTCCCGTTTGTGGAATTTATTGTCAGACTTTAGTTTGGTTTATGATAATGATGTTTTACTTTCTTTCTTGATGTATTATTTTTCTTATTGAAATAGTATATGCTTCATTATTAAAAAAAAAAAAAAAACCTACACATCAATAAATTAAATAGTTAATGCATATTGCATTTATAAGACTACCATAATTATTTTCAACAAAAATTTGATATAATTATGTTGTTAAATGTGTTTTTTAGCAGTAAATTTTGGATGTTACCACAAAATAAATTTTTTAACAGAAAAATATATTTTACTGCTAAATCTAACATATTTTGTAATGAAAGTAAAAATAAATGAAAATACAGTAAAAAAAAAAAATAATAATAGTGTGAGTGAGTACTATAAAATTCATCAATTTATCAAAAAAATTGTAGGTGATTAATTGTATTAAAAATTAATTCAATCCAACGGATCAACTGAATTAATTCAACTTAAATCTCCAAGCCAAGCCAAGTCAATCCAATCAATTCATTCTTTATAATGCAATCCAATTCATGGATAAAATCATAAAAATTTGAAATGGCTGGTTTTATTTTTGTACACTTCTATAGTCTCCACCCCATCATTTTTATTTTAAATATTTTTGCAAATAAGAAAATTGAAAATGCATAGTGTGCGTAGCTGTTGAATGGTTTCTTCATAATCTGAAGAATCAGATCTCACTTTCTTTTTTTGAAATAAAATTGGAAATTTACATGGCCTCTTTGATTCCACCAGCACTTAAATTATATAGTATGAGAAAGGAATCAGCCCAAGTAATTTAGGGCAAGGCTGGTCATATTAAATTAAAGACTTAGATGCAAGTCCAAACCTAACCCCTTTTCGCGGTTCGGCCCACAATCTTCACCGGCGAACGCGCTCCAGGACGCCGGCGAAGTTCTCTCATTCGACGCAACAACACACCTTTCCGGCTCAGACAGATACGCACCACCATTCGACATGCGATTCAAATGAGCCGTCGGCGTGTAAAACCAAGCGGCTGACTGATGTTGCTGCGGCTGAAGCGGTACTGGAACCACCGTAGGCGGAAGAAGATGCGGCGGAAGGTGCGCGAAGGTGGAGAAGATGGAAGTAGGGACATAAGAAGCAGCGGCAAAGTTGCGTGTAGCTTGTAGCTGAGCTCTCTTCAAAAGCTGCCTTTCTTTCTTATGTGCATTTTGATGCCCACCAAGTGCTTGAGAATTTGAAAATTCCCTGCAACAGTAGTGACATTCGTATTTTCTGTTCTCAGTCTCCGATTCTCTAAATCCAGGTGGAAATTTTGTCGAACTTTCGTCTTCTTCTTCCTCTTCTTCTTCAGGTACGTTCTCTGTAATGTTAAATCCAAAGAGCTTAAGTGTTGTGTTATTTGTGACACCGATAGTATTATTAGCTTTTGTGGGATAATCGATATCAGCCATTAGAGAGGGAATTAAGGGGAAGAAAAAAGAGAGAGGAGCTTACAAGGAGAGAAATTAATCAGTTTATGAATTGAGGAGATATTTATAAAGGCAGTAAATTTTTTTTTTTTTAAAAAAAAGGGTTGAAACAGTATAATAATTTGATTGAGAAGTTGAGACAGAAAGGGAAAAAGAAACCTAGTTGGTTGTGAAAAAGCTAGAACTATCAGGAAAAAAAACCAGAGCAAGAAACCTCACAAGCTACCCTTTAGATTCTATATTATAATACATATATATAGATAGTACATTAATACAAATTGTATGCTTAACTTATGGTATTTAGGAAGGATTAGATTATATAAATATGACCTTTGATTTGTGCTCAACGGTAAATATTTGATTTTTGAATCACAATTTTATTGCGTTTGAAATATGTTATGGTTGTTGGTGCCTATAGATGGAACAATTTTCAAGTCCTTTCATAAGTCACGTGCGGTCAATGCTGTCTTAAAACTTTTGAGCGGGCTCTTCTCTAAAGATATCCTTACCTTAAACTTTATATATATATATATATATATATAGATGAATTATGCTTCACCCTTCATCTTATACTATATTTACAATTTAGCACATTAATTTAATTATAAGAAAAAAATAATTAAACTTAGAAAGAGTTCAATTTTAAATAATTATCAGTTTGCTTCTTTGTTGACCACGTGTACCTAATATATAAGCTTTATTAACATAAAATTGAAGTCCATATTTTATCCTCAATATAAATTAATTTTGAACATTAAGATTGAAACTAAATTAAACATATTAGAGGTAAAATACGTTTTCCTGTTATTGAAATATGAACTTTCCATTTAGGGAGAGATACACTTACCACTAGGACGAAGGTAGTGATAAATCAGTAAAAAATGTCTAATTCAACAAAACCATTAAATATTCTGGCAATATTTTCTGTTAGACATGAAGTGAAATTTGGGAATTTTTTCTTTATTACAAAGTAAAGTTTAAAAACAGCATAAGTTGAGGGCCACGAATGTGAATTATCTGAAAATATGTATATGAATATTTATAGGTGGCCAAGGTTCATGAACCGCCGGTTCAGGTTCAAGAAATTCTTGAACTTGAACCTTAATCTTCAAAAGGGATGAACCGTGGGTTCGGACCTGGACCGGTTCATGTTCAAGATTTGACCAGGGTTTGACCAGGTTCATGTTCGGTACGGTTCAGGTTCAATGCTTTTGAATAAACATTTAGAATTCAATTTGCGTGTGATTTCGACGTAGATATTTTTCGATAAATTATTAATATATGTAACAAAATAATATAATTTCTCAAATATGAAAAACAATTTTCATTTTTCATTTTACAATTAATAATTTACATAATATAAAAACTATTTATTGAACCTAAGGGTTGAACCGCTGGCTTAAAGGTTCAGGGATTGATTGATTCTGACCCTTAATCTTCTTTTCTTCTAAACCACAGGTCCTGTTTCGGTCCGATCCGGTTCAAGATTTGACCGGTTTTAACTTGGCCGGTTCGGCCGGTTCAATTTAGCCACTTATAAATATACTTATATACATGTACACTTGAAGCCTATGGAGTGTAAGCCTACAGTCATGTATCGTTTGATTGACATTAACCCACAATTTCTTAAATTTGCGTATCTGGCCACGTACAGATTTGAAGTTTTGAACCAGTTACTTATAAGCTTCAAGTTTCAGACACTTTAGCTCATAAAAACATGGGGTTAGCTTAGAAAAATGAAACCTAACATCATTAAATTTATTAAGTATACGAAAGACTTGCTTAATTGGAAATCTTGTGGAATTCATAGAGCTTTTGGATTGGTAAATTGGCAATGGACCCACCATACACTAATAATATTAGGATGTTTTGCGTGATTGACGTTAACTCGTAATTGTTGGGCTTTGTTTATCATAGGGGAAGATCTTCCAGTATCTTACTAACTACATGATTAAGGGCTTTAATCTTTTCACTCAAAAGTTATTAAACCCCACATGCCTAATTCAATCCATCATGTGATGCTTACCTCACCATGTTTATCACCTTACTTTTAATTTCTTCCCATACTGTTATTTTTTTATTCATCATAATTTACATTGCGCCATTATCATTTGTGGATACTACACACCATTTCATCATTTCCAATCAAACGCTACAAAAATAAAAATGTTAGATTTTGTAGATAAATTCAGAAACCTCATAATACCTAAAATATATTTATATTAGTGGCGACAAAATTATATCAAATCTTATTGCTAAATATAATACCTCACAACTTTATAGTACTAATATGCAACTACTTTTTTTTTGTTACTGTCAAAAGATATAATAACATTTTAATAAAACTGAAAGAAAAAATTCCAAATTTTAGTATTAATTTAGATAATAGGCACAAAAAAAAAGATGCTACTGTCAAAAGTACAAAAATTATTGCAACATATTTTTTTTATAACAAAATTTTATTACTAAATCCAACGTATCTTGTGATATGTTTTCATAAATATACATATGATTTTGGATTATATATATTAGTAAGATAAGGAAAGTGACGCTTGTGACACTATAGCTAGACGAGTCTCCATAAATTAGCCATATATAAGACCTGTCATGAATTTCTTATTTGTTATTTTGAGCCTTTCCTTAACCTGTACCCAAAATAATTCACTAACCCCTACGATTTTTTTTTAACAAAAATATGTCTTGATATACCACACTCTTTGAAGCTAATTATTGCAAACAAAAGACAACAAAGCTAAGCAATATAATCCTAATCTAAGATCAGTTTATTTGTAATAAATTGCGGTCTCCTAATTAATCTCACAAAGGGAAAATTATTGCGCGAATAATTTGTAAAGTGAAAAGGATCCGTAATTTGACCGAAGAATTTGAACCACAGTTACCAGAGGAAATCTGAGCTAATCATGTTTCATGGTTTATAATGTATATATCCGTTTTAGATCTATAAGTATTCCTAAAAGTCAACACCACAAACTTAAACCTGTCTCGTCTTGTCTCCTTCTTTGCTGCAATAATGATCACCTTTTTCCATTTTTTTTCTATTAATTAATATTGTTCTTGTTTGTCTAGCTACAGATATTATATATATAACAGGGATAGTTATAAAAATAGACTCTCTAGTTTCTTTCATTTGCAAACTATCATGTATGATTTAAAATGTTATAAATTGAAACATATAGTTTCATAATGTTAATAAAAAATAGTTTATTGGTCAATGTATTCCTCTAAAAACTCTTTTACCTTTCAAATTTTCATTTAAAATTAAGCATTGGTTGAAAAGAAATATAATAAGCCTTCATGACAAAACTCATAAATTTTCAGAATACCTATATTTTTCTAATGAATAATTAAAATTAAAAAAAAAATACAAAAAAAAAGGCTAGAAAGTGTCCAAATCATTATGACATATTCTTAAGTAATGTAGGTAAACTATTGAAATGCTAAATATTGAAAAAAATTAAATTTTACACAAGAATGGAGTTAGCGGTGTGAAACTTAGTTTTTTAACCTAATATATATACAAAACTCAACGCTTTCTACCACTTATCATCTTAATACTTTATATACATTATTTAATAACTTTCCGTCAAGATCTAAACATTTGAACATTGGTCGGCCATTTTCCTATTTTTTGTGATTTTTGGTATTATTGTAAAAAAAATATGTATATATGCTTTCCTAAAATTTTCAAGCATAGATATTAAGTTCTGTTGTATTTTAATCAACCAAAAACAAAATTTCAGGTGAATATTTGAAGAATAAGAAGGACAATATATTGGATGATAGACTATTATTGTTAACATTGTGAAACCACATTTCTCCGTTTGTAACATCTTAAACTATAAGTATCAATTCGTAAATGGTCAAAACCATAAGGTTTATTTTTGTACTTATCAATATATAATATTACGAGCTCTTTCCTATTTCAGGGTTTTAAATATCAAGCCCATAAACTCTTAATTTAACATATTAAACTTTTCAATAATTGTAATATTTGTAATCAAAGATATCAAGTTCCCAGCTGTCTTGTTAATTTGTTGTTTACTAGACTCTTTGTTAAAATTAGGTCTAATAAATCAACAACCCTTCAACTTGTCCCAAAAGATCTATTGAAATTTATGTTTTTTTTTTTTTTTATTCTGAGTTTTTTTCTCTGGTCAATAATGTACCAGTTAATAAATTTGGTTAATTTTATAATGATATCAGATCCATTCAGTGAATAGGTGGATTTTCAGGTGAAATGTGGGTTATTTGACAAATCGCATGCTTCACCATCTTGCCCTTAATAGCTTGAGACGAAAACCTACCCAATCCAAGCAAAGCCAGTGAAACCCAATTCAAATGTCATTCAAGAGGCTCTGCGAAGGTTGGGAAGCAAGCAGAAACATCGTATGGTGCCAGTGGTGAGTTGGTGATAACATTGTGGAGGCTTGTATTAATTTAATAACATTAAATTTGAATAAATTAAATTCATTCATTTGTATATGCCTTGAAACTAAAAAAAATGATTTAACACAGGTGTCATCAATGGATTGGAGTTAATTGCACTGTCATTAGTTACTTTACACGTCATCGAGCTTTGGTTCTCAGCACTCCCTCCTTGGATTCTTGTTTTGTCATTTATGATTTATGGTGTGGTTCTTGGTTAGGGGATGGATGATTAATGTTCTGTTGGGTTCTTTGTCGTGAAGGGGAAGGTTTTCTTTTATAACTTATGACAAAATGTAAAATTATATTCAAATATTATAAATCTACTCATTTGTACTTAAAAAGTTAAAATAACATATGTTGCTATAGTTCCTTCGTAAGTGAGATAATAATAATAATTATTAAAATATAAAATTAGATGCATCACTAATTTATTGTAAATAATAAACTATGAAAAACAAAATTTGGAAAACGTATCAAAAAATTGAAACGCAAAAGTTGCTTGACGATGAATATTAGAAGGAAAAAAGAAAGTTGGTAATTATTAGATGTTGATAAGGACACAAATGTAAATATTCAAACTTCTTTATTTGTTTCCGTCTTCATCATCCGTCCAATTTGGGAGGATAGTATTTCGGTGGGACCCATGGGAGAAGGATGGAAGAGCTTCTTCAGTCTATTGTCTCCTTCCATGCCCACTAACTAACAGACAAAGAAAGATGTTCATCCGCCCATTTTATTCATCCTTTCTCGAATTCTTCAAAACAAACACACTGTTAAGGTAGCTGCTGATATCATTTTTTGCAAGTTTGGTTACGTGATTTTAATCGCATTTGCAAGTTCATAGATAAGGTAGCAACTAATTTGTTGCTTAATCGGGAATCCAAATGAAAATTCAGGAATTTAGTATGCAAAGTTCGGTGCTATGCCAATATTCAAACAAGGTAAGTGTTGGTTTTTGGAAGAAAATATAATTCAAAAAATTTGACAAACAAATAGTGCAAGAGGCGGATTGGTATCTGAAGGAAATTATACAGGGTTTATGAATCTAATAGATCATGAGTGATCGAACCGTAAATCATAAAATTAATAGGGATTAGGCTTACCTCTTGAAGCACAAATAGTAGCAGGATCCTTGGTTCTAATCTACTAACGATTGCAGCGGAAAGAATCTCGTCTTGAGTCACCGGTCGGATCAGTATCCACAAGTTCGGGATACAGATTTAATTCCACAATCTATAAACGGAAAAACTAAAAAAAAAAACTCCTGAGAGAGAGGGGGCAGGCCAATTTTGGAGAGAAGGAGAGGGAAAGTTTTTGTCTGACAAATTGATTGCTTGTCTCTTAGAATCAACCGTGAATCCAAACTGTATCCCTCTGTTTATAGAAGGAGTCTCCTAAGCCTATCAGAAGAAGAATTAGATAATTATCTAATTAAATAAATAATTTATAATTATCTAATTGGTTTAATCATTCATCAAACCAATTTCAGTTTGAATCGAACCGGTCCTAATCCCATTGAGTCATGGGCGGACCGCGCAATTTCTTTCATCTCCCACTCGCACATGGCGAAAATACTTATATTCTCTTAGCCGTTCAAATCTCTCTCTTTGACATAACTTGTTTATGTCTTCATCTTCGTTCTAAACGTGTGTAGACTGTGCGACCAGCATAAGTCGAGAGCACTAGTGCTGTACATCTGTTAGGAGTATACAACATCTTGACTAATAAGATTCCGCGGTGATAAGATGTATGCTTCAACCCCAGATTATCTTTTTACATCCATTGTTTCCAACTCAATTGATCTCGGAAAAACATTGTTCGCATTCACTATTATGTTCTCGTAACAATAATAGGCTAGCCGGTGAAATACGAATCTTTGGAAGTAATCAAATATAACAATCCCCTCTTACTACATTCTATCCATAATGGTTAAGCTCACTTTGCCAGTTAATTCGGCCAGGTCGCATTATCATGACCTTTAGGAGAATAAACCAAACTAGGCACACTTACCCATATTTCAGGAATAAGTTAAGGGTACTGAGGGTTCATATCACGTTAGGTCTTACACCAGGGTAACGCCATTGAGATCATAAAACTTGACGATTCCCATCCTAGGTCGCAAAGCGCATTTGATTCTCAAATCAATTGCCACGGTGTTTTCTCCTTCCCTTTAATAGGAGCGCATGTTTTTGAATGAACAACATCACTTATGTTCTTCAAAAAGAAACACCATGCAGAAACATAAGGTTGAAAAGCTGCGTAGCTTTCAACTTTAGTCACTTCTTTTAGGACTATTTCTGGCTATATTGAAGACAGAAGGGCGATTCCAATTAATCACTTTCTTGAATTTTATTCAAGGCATACAACGAGTTGTACGACTTCATTTTGTAATGGTTTTACAAAGCGACACCAACATTTTGAATAAGCTCTCGCATTGTTCAAAAATTGTCTTATCTCAGTTTCTGTTAAGCTTATTTAACAGAAAAGAGGTAAGCGCCCATGTAAGTAGACAGCTGTTCCGTCCAATATGTTTAATAGTCAAAATAGTAACAGCAAACAAAACACATATTATTCGCACTCAAGTATTGCCATTGAAATTGAACCATTCACATTATGAAATAATGGAGTCAAAGGGATTACATTAAGATTATTTGAAAAACAAACAACTGAGTTTTTCTCTAAATCCTACGCAGACCCATGGATCTTCTGTGTTTCTGAAACACGTCTTGATTGATAGCCTTAGGGGGTCAGCTATCATATCGTGTGTAGAGATATACTTTAGGTTCACTTCGCCACGTGCAACTATGTCCCTTATATAATGAAACCTAATGTCAATATGCTTGGTCCTATTGTGAAACTTAGGATCTTTAATTTAAGCTATTGAAGATTAACTATCACTGTAGATTGTCAATGGTATCTCCGGAGTTGTTACTTGCTAGTGGTTCATAAACCTCTTTAGCCAAATGGCCTCCTGTACAGCGGCAGAGGAGGCTACAAATTTTGCCTCCATAGTTGATAGAGCAACACAGGTTTGTTTCTCACTGCACCAAGATATTACACCTCTGTTGAGTAAGAAAACGAAACCAGAAGTGGATTTCCTGTCATCCAAGTCTCTAGCCCAATCAGCATCTGTGTAGCCAACTGCTCTAAGCTCTTCCCCTTGATAACACAAATTGTAATCCATTGTACCTTTGAGATATCTTAGTATTCTTTTAACATCTTTCCAATGTGATTCGCCTGGGTCAGATTGGAATCTGCTAACCAAGCTTACTGCATAGCAAATACCAGGTCTAGTACACAACATTGCATAAATTAGACTTCCTACGGCCTCAGCATATAGAACTTTCTTCATACATTCCTTCTTGTTTGGCATTTGTGGACACATTTCCTTGCTTAGATTTTGATTCTTAGCAATTAGGGCATCAATTGGTTTGCATGCTGCCATGTTGAAACGTTCAAGGATTTTCAGAATGTAAGTCTCTTGTGAGAGACATAACATTCTCCTTGAGCGATCCCTCGAAATCTTAACTCCAAGGATGTAGTTTGCCTCACCAATATCTTTCATTTCAAAGTTGGCTGATAGCCATTCCTTGATTTCATCCACATACTTCTTGTCGTTTCTTGTTATGAGTATGTCATCTACATACAGAGTCAGGATGACAAATTTTGAGCCTGAGCTTCTGAAGTAGACACAATAATCCTCATCAATCATGTTAAACTTGTTCAATATAATCAAATCATGGAACCTTATGTACCATTGCCTAGAAGACTGCTTGAGGCCATAGATTGATCTTTTCAACCTGCAAACCTTATGTTCGCTGCCCGATTCGAGAAAACCTATAGGTTGATCCATGTAGATTTCCTCTTTCAGTTCTCCATTGAGAAAATCAGTCTTAACATCCATTTGATGTAGCTCGAGGTCCATACTTGCTACCAAGGCCAGTAATAACCTTATAGATGTGAATCTAACAACAGGTGAGAAAGTCTCCTCATAGTCGATCCCTTTCTGCTGAGTGTACCCTTTAGCGACAAGCCGAGCTTTGTACCTTTCAATACTTCCATCAGATTTACGTTTTATCTTGAAAATCCACTTATTCCCAATTGTTTTGCTTCCTTTTAGCAGATCAACAAGTTCCCAAACTTGATTAGATAGCATTGATGCTAATTCCTCTTCCATTGCTTTAATCCATTTATCCTTAGCTGGATAATAGAGAGCTTGTTTGACACTTTTAGGCACATCCTCTTCCTGTGGGTCCACTAATAGGGCTTCTCTTGTGCCTTCGATTTGAAATCTCCAGTGTGGAGCGGATTTCCTACTAGATTTACGAGGTTCCGAATCCTGATAAACATGTCTCATATATTCGTCATAGTCCGGGATGCTCCCACTGGGCAAAAGATCCATACTCTCACTGAAACCAAAGTCATGAACATTCGGATCGTATTGAGGTGGGTTTGCACCTTCTTCCTCAAATTCCCTCCCACTCGAATGGAGTGATCCTGGTAGCTCATTTTCCTGAGATTCAAAAAAGGTAAAATCTTTGTCGACTTGTCCAATGCTTGGGAATTCATCTTCTATGAATGTGACATCTCGTGATTCAATTTCTGTCACAGTGCCATTTTCTTGTTCACCTACTAACACGTATCCTTTGGATACTTCAGGGTACCTTATGAAGACATATTTTTTACCTCTAGGTCCCAATTTTCCAAACTCGCTTGAAGTTTGATGGGCGTATGCATCATAGCCCCATGATCGTAGATGGTAAAGATGGGGGTTTTGACCTATCCATAGCTTGTAAGGAGTGGTAGTGACAGATTCGGAAGGTACACGATTTAAGACATATGTGGCGGTAAGCAGAGCATCCCCCCAATAGGAGATGGGTAAATCTGCTTATGCCATCATAGACCTAATCATGTCAAGAAGAGTTCTATTTCTTCTTTCAGTAACACAGTTTTGTTGTGGTGTGCGGGGAATCAACAACTGATGTTCAATTTCTTTTTCATCACATGAGGCCTTGAATTCATCTGAGAGGTATTCCCAACCATGGTCAGTTCTCAAAGCCTTTATCTTTTTATCTAATTGATTCTCTGCCAGATTCATGAACCTTCTAAAACAATTCAGCGCTTCCGACTTATGAGAAATCACATAGATATGACCATATCTTGAATATTCCTCAATAAATGTGATAAAGTAGTAGGCTCCATGCCTAGCCCTCACATTCATTGGACCACATACATCAGAATGGACTAATTGCAATGGAAATTCAGCTCTAGTTCCTTTTCCAAATGGTTTCCTAGTTAGTTTTCCTCGGAGGTAGCTATCACACATATGCAATTCAATCTTGTTTAAATCACCTAACAGACCTAATTTGGCTAACCGGCTCATTCGATCTTGCCCAATATGGTTTAATCTAGCATGCCATATCTTAACATCATTCACATTTTGGGATGAAGAAGTATTCAAAGAAAAACTATCTTTATTTAAAGAATATGGAACAATATCCAAAATAAGGAAATCATCCAAAAAATATCCAGAACCATAATAAGCATCATTCAGACATAAACGAACAAAATTATCCTTAAATAACAAATTGAAACCGAGTTTCATCAGGGTCGGTACTGAAACTAAATTCCTACGAATGTCTGGTGCAAAAAGTACATCATGCAAGAAAAGAGTACGGCCTTCGCGTAAAACAAGTTTACACGTGCCAATGCCTCAAACTGCCACTCTGGCATTGTTTCCTACATAGATCCACCTAGCTCCAGAGTTCACTCGTTGGAAATTCATAAAGGCTTCTCGATCCCTCGTCATATGGTGTGTTGCACCTGAGTCTATCACCCACAAAGGATGAGATTCAGTTAGCAATGCAGAACTAGATACATATATTTGACTCACAAATGAGTTAATAGACAGTACCTTGGGTGCTTTGCAATCACTTGCATAGTGTCCCTTCTGCTGGTAGTTGAAACATTTCACACGAGAAATGTTGACTTTTCTCTTTCTGCCTTTAGACTTTATGTTGGATGTTTCCCCTTCTTGTTTCTTTTGCTCACTAGCTTTTTCCTTTCCCCGTTTTCTGTAGCTCTTCTTTTTCTTCTGATTAGAATTTCTCTTATCAGAATTGGAAAGTACTGAATTGACCTCAGCATTGGCCCTAATAGCTGCTAAATGGTCTTTTTCGAGCAACAAATGGTGTGAGATAGTCTCAAAATTCGTCACATTGTCCACATGGGTTAGTTGCATCTTTATATGCTCCCAACTGCGGGGTAAGGACCGGATAACTGCTTGGAGCTTCTGCTCTTCAGTTAGCTTGTGACCGGCATCATCGAGCTCACTTATCATGTTTTCCATTTCATGCAAATGTACCAGCATGGTGTGCTCAGGTCTCTTTTGATAAGTATCAAACTAGATCGTTAAAGATCTGAGTTTAGTTCGGGTTACACCTCCAAACTTATCTCGCAAGGCATTCCATAGCTCCATTGCAGTTTTATACTTATCAAACTGCTTAGTTATGCTATCTTCCATAGCACTAAGCATGATCAGTCTAGCTAAGGAATTCTTCCTCTTCCAAAGCAGGTAAGCGTCACGGTCGCATCTATGCTGGACAATAGTTCCTTCTTCGGGTTACTGCATAACAGTCCCCAAAGTTTCGAGAGCCTCTTGCTCCTCGATCACATATTGAATCTTGGTCTTCTAGATATCGTAGTTGCCACCATTCAACTTGAGATCTTTGTTAAGTTCAGCAATTATGGATTTCGCAGCAGTAGCCATTGAGGGATTTTCTTAATACTAAGAGTTTTCTTATATAAGAGACAGAGAAAAGAGCACGTAATAAATAACTAATCAACAAATTAATTAATTAATTTAAGCAATACTTGCAATTTATTATGTAAAAAAAAAATATTTTAGCTAACGTCATACAAAACCTTAATTCGAAAAATACTAGGAGTATTTAATTACCTCTCAACATAATATTCAGCTAGCCAATTTAAGTTTCATGCATAATAAATGTTTTCATTGAATTTGGAATTTTAATGAGTTCAAAAACTCATAGGAGAGATATTAATTAGCTAATGACTTAAGTCATGCTTTAATCATATAGCATAAAATTTAATTAAATGCAAAAAAAAAATGCTAATAATTAATGCTAACCAAAAAATAATAATTCATTATTTATTAATTAAGTCATAAAAATTAAATGTGCAACATACATTTAATTAAACTAATTAATAAACTATTCCATCAATCCAAAAAAAAAAAAAAAAATAGAACTCTAAGTTCAAAGAATTAATAAAACGTTAAAATAAACCAATACTTATTGTCGATCTATTATACTAGGATTAGAAAATTTTCACTCAAATTTTCTTCGAACTGGAAAGCTTTCTTTAAGCACTATGGCCAATTCTGGTGGAAGGTATTTAATTATATGCTTTCCCATCGAGAATCGATTAATTTTTTTTTACCACTCCTCAGAGTTAACACTGAATCAGTATAGTTACCTCTTAAGACACCTTGTCCTACAATCACCTTGGCAAAGACTTTCACACAATTTTTATACCTCTTAGTTGATGTGCACCAACAAATTTTTAAAATAGTTTGTAGTTTGGGATGCTTTTGAAAACTTCCACGAAGTGTCTCATACAGCACCTCTTGATTTTACCCCGTTTCAAGGCCACCGATCCATATGCAGTCTTGCATAGCTTTGTTCATCTTGATTATATGATGAACAATTCCATCAATGTCGTCATCTCGAACGTGAGTACTCATCCTCATGTTCTTTACAAGACGAACCTATTCATTTGTGCGAGCAATAAACTCCTTAAATCGAGGTACGATGGGTATCCGGATTTTCATCTTTCTGCAACAAATTACAGTAAAATGGGAGTCGATAAACATACACATATATTTCTTCAAACCGCATTATTTAAACACATTTAAACAAATCGGTTCATCGGACAATTATTGATGAGTGAAAATATTACCAAGTAATTTTGCAAGAATTTAGCAATTAATTGATTAAAATTCTATTGAGAATTGAGATTTCATGGCTAATAGTGAGCTTTTCTAGGTCTGATGCCTCGTTCAGCAAGATCGCTGGATTTAGAAAATCTCAGAGTGAAGAAGCAGAAGAAGAGGAAAATGCAGCGGGCTGCGGAATGGATGGGCCGAATTTAAAGAGAAGGGGGTGGCCCAAGAGAGGAGGAGATATTTTTGCTGTTGGAAATTCCCTTGCTGTCCTTAGCTTCTCAAGGAAGCTATTGTATTTTGTGGTTATAGAATTTTTAGCTATTATTTTATTTGGGAACTTATTTCAAGGTTGATTAGATCTTACTTTTTAGGGACTATAAATAGTTTACTATTTTGGGGGTTAGAGGGAATTGAATGTACTCAACAACTTTTTATTTTTGCATTAATTGTAGTTTCATTTGATTGTTCTTTTTGCAAGTTTTTCTGGTAAGGAAACCTCGTTTTCATGTTGATTATGTGTTGCCAGTAGGTTTCTTAGCAGGCTGAAGCCAGCTTAGGCTGGTGTTCTTGGGAAATCTTTCTTGTTTTTATTATGAATATCATGTTGAGATGATTGTGTTGTGACATGCTTAGCCAAATTACAATGAGGCCTCTTTGTATGATTAGTATTCCTGATGAGACCGAGAGGAGATTTAGGAATATGGAAAAATCACACACACGCACTTGCCATGAGACCGAGAGGAGATTAGGGGTGTGTTAAGGGTTTTTACTTGATGTGGAATGCTTGCTGGTTTTAATGCATGATCTCCTATGCTAAGTGTGGTCGAGAGATAAGCTTAGTTGTGGGTCATAGATCCAAGTGAGGTCGAGAGATAAGCTTGGTGAATAGAGAGCAAGAAACCTTAGATCTACGTTCCGTAATATATTCATAGTAAACTCTAGAGAAAGATATTCTGAGATTGCCTGTTTAGCTGGTGAAAGCCTATGTTTTTTTATCATTATTGTTTTAATCTGTTCTGTTTTAGGCAACCTTTCTTACTTTGCCTTGCATGTTTTCTATTCTCAGCTTTTATAAATTCTTAGTTCTGATTTTATTGGAAAACCTTAGATCTGGTGATATACTAGGAATTTTTAGAAATTTCCCTTGCTCCCTGTGGATACGACACTTGTCTTGCCCAATACTACAATTGACCTAGAATACTTGCTAGTGCATAATCTCAAGGCAACAATTATAAATTTTGTTTTTTTTTTTAATTTTATTATTTATTTATTTTTATATGTAAATTACAAAAAAATCACTTTCTTGGAAAAATAAATAAAAATTACCAAAAAATCCAGAAAATTGGAAAAGCTCGATCTGCAAAAAATGAAAATTTTCCGACCAGCGGTTTGGCTGCACGCGCCCTCACCCACATCATGCACCGCCATGCGTTGAGGAGGGAGTCCCGTCAAAGCTCGGTCAATGCGATTAGTCCACGTGATCTGACACATGACACGTGTCATCCTGCTATTGGGCCACGTCATGACACGTGGCAGCCACTGGTTGGTCCACGTCATCTGACACATGACACGTGTCATCCTTCCATTTGGCCACCTCAGCAACAGAACCCATTCTACCCGTTGACGTGGTAGGCGCGTGCACGTCAACCCACGTGCCTACGTCGGCGGCACGTGAGTGCCACGCGCCGCCTTCCGTTGGCTCTGAAAATTTTTTTGGTTGGGGTTTTTGGGGTCACTGATTGCGATGGTGTGGTCAAAAATTAATTATCTCGACTCCTAGAATTTCGTTTTATTTATTCATGCATTCCCCTGTGGACAAAACACTATCCTGTCTGAATTTTTCAAGCTAGTTTCAAAATAAACAGTCTAAAATTCGAATCTGCTGTTCATAAAATTGAAAATTAAATCTTAAATCCTAACCAGAACTCAATACTTATGGCTCTGATACCATTGAAGGACATTATACAGGGTTTATGAACCTAATAGATCATGAGTGATCGAACCGTAAATCATAAAATCAACGGGGATTAGGCTTATCTCTTGAAGCACATATTGTAGCAGGATTCTTGGTTCTAATCCACGAACGGTTACAGCGGAAAGAATCTCGTCTTGAGTCACCGGGCGGATCAGTATCCATAAGTTTCGGATACAGATTTAATTCCATAATCTACAAACGGTAGAACTAAAGAAAAAACTCTTGAGAGAGAGAGGGAAGGCCGAAATTTTGGAGAGAAGGAGAGCGAGATTTTTTTTCTAACAAATTGATTGCTTATCTCTTAGAATCAACCCTGAATCCAAACTGTATCCCTCTATTTATAGAAGGAGTCTCCTAAGCCTATCAGGAGAAGGATTGGATAATTATCTAATTAAATAAATAATTGATAATTATCTAATTGGTTTAATTATTCATCAAACCAATTCCAGTTTGGATTGAACCGGTCCTAATCCTATTGAGTCATGTGCGGACCGCTCAATTTCTTGCGGTATCTATTTATAAGTTTAATCACATAAATTCAGTGACTAAAAGATAACAATTTAAATTTAAATAATTCAAAATTTAATCTTATTATTTTCTTATAACAAACTAACAAATTATTTAAAACAAATTTTGCGTTTATACTCTGCTTATATGTTATTTATACAAAAACCGAAGATGAAAAAAAAGAGAAATATATATATATATATATATCTCATTTGGAATAGAAAAAAAACTTTGTAGAGTCACATGATAGAATGACGGATTAAGAGATAAATAACAAAATTAAGTTTTAATTATAAAATATGAGAGAGAAAAAGAAGAAATCAGATGAGGATAAGGAAGATAAGAAAATGTATAAAAAATAAAAAAAACGTAAAAAAACAAAATAAAAAGTGTTAAACATATTAAAACAAAGAATTTAAAAAAAATTATGTATTTCAGTAAATATAAGTACGTACGAGTTAAAAGTAAACTAATTTAAGTGTATTTTCAATAAGTTCCCTTAATATTACTACTTAACTGTTATGTATATATGCTTCTAATTACTTTACCATTGAAAAGCTGCTCATCACTTTGATAGATGAATTTATTACATATATTTTACATTATAGTTTCCCTTATTTTTAGTATTTTTCTTTATTATTTTGCGTTTTTACTTAGTTTTATGTATTTTAAATACTTTGGAAATTAAATGCAAGTGGAGGCAAATTTGCTCACTTTGGAAGCTAAAAAACGCTTTTGGAGGTAGAATTAAAGTACTAAGGTGTAGGCATGCTTTTGGATTTTTAGAAGCTATTCAGCATGCGTAGTGGGTATACGATGCGGAAATCCGAATTTTGCAATTCAAGTTGGAGTGGAAGACTGACTTTTCATCATAGTTCCTACCTTTAGTCCTTTCCTTATTCTATTTGGAAAAGAGTAGACAATTCCTACTTGTAATTTTCATTTTAGATTTGTTAGTCCCAAATAGGCTTTAAGATACACTAGAGGGAGGTGAATAGTGTAAATACCCAAATTTTACTCTTTTAGAAACCTTTTGAAATCAAAAAAACAATTCTGCCCAAGAAACAAGTTTCACTTTAAAATACGGAATAAAAAGGTTTGTAAAACTTGTAAATTTAATTGTTTTTGAATAAATAAAGTAAATATCCAAAGACCTATTACTGCTGAAAATAAATGCAGAAATATAAATAGCAGTAATTAAATAGAGTAGGGATAGAAAGATTGTTAACACAGAGATTTATACAGGTTCGGACCAACTATCCTACTCATGTCCCCAAGTGAGCCGCTTGAGATTTTTCACTATAATTCATTTAACTGTAGGAATTAAACCACTTGATCTTTCTTCTGTCCAAGATCCGGACAATCAATCCTACTTCTATCTGGGATTAAGACAGTGATCCTTCTTCTATTTGGATCGAGACACTCGATGCTTTTTGCTAGCTAAAACACTAAACTTTTACAACTTGTTGTTTTTCAAAGCTTAACAACGAAACTTTTTATACAAACTTTGTTGATAAAACTCTAACAACAAAGCTCCCCCTTACACTAATATCTCTTAATGTGAATTTACAATTCACTCAAAATGTTGTATTTGAAAGAGTGTGAATTGCTTTGATGAAGACCAGATTTCTTTCAATTGCTCTCTTTGAAGATTGTTGGAAAGACTACTCAAAAATGCTTTGTAAGCTTTGATTGCTTTGAATGTATTGGAAACTTTGTAATTTGTCTTCCCATTTTCAAATGCTTGCCATTGTCTTCTATTTATAGGCATTGGAGAAGTAGTTTGAAGAGAAAATTCAAATTCTGTTCAGGTCTCTGAAACTAGCCGTTATAGTGTATTTAGCCCTTTGAAGCTTTAGTTCTAATTTCCTTTAGGTCGCTGAAACTAGCAGTTGCACAGTGTTTAGCCCTCTGAAGGTTTTTAATAAACATTCTTCAGGTCTGTGAATGTATCCATTATACAATGTTCAGGACTCCGAACATTTGAACTTGAATTCTTCAGGTATCTGAATGCAGCCGTTATATAGCTTTCAGGGCAAATTACAAAAAAAAACCCTGTGGTTTCATTTTTTTGCAAATAAAGGACTGTGGTTTTTTTTGTTTAAAAAAGAGGATTGTGTTTTAAAATGTTAACAAAAAAATGATAAATAAAATTAAATCATGACATTACATGGGGTATTCTTGTTCATTTTGAACTCAAAATTTTCAAGTTGGTTAATAAAAATACAATACACATGAATGATAAATTTTGAAAATTTTTGAAAAGCGCAAATATTTTTGTAAATTAAATAATGATAATAGATTTAAAAAAAATCATAACAAATTGAAAAATCTTTAAAAAATATTCAAATTTTGATGTAAAATTCTTAAATAATATACATAAATTATTAGTATGTTAAATAACTAAAAACACCCTCCGCTATATAATCATTTTTAATGGAAAAATGTTAGTTATCCTTTTTTTGTTAACATTTTAAAACACAATCCTCTTTTTTAAACAAAAAAAAAAAAACCACATTCCTTTATTTGCAAAAAAGTGAAATCACAGGATTTTTTTTTTTGTAATTTGCCCTACTTTTTAGGTCTCTGAATATTTGACCTTGATTTCTTCAGATATCTGAACGTGACCGTTATACAGTGTTCAGGTCTCTGAATATTTGAATTTGATTTCTTCAGATATCTGAACGTGACCGTTATACAGTGTTTAGGTCTCTGAAGAAACATAAATAAATTTCTTAAGTCTTCAGCCTCTTAAAGTAAAATGCATCTTATTTCTCCAAACTTGTTATTCTTTTTTTGTATTATTTTTTCCAATGTCCTTATTGAAAGTCTTTCTCTTTATACTTTATTTAATTAATTAAAAATAAAATTACATTTATCTTTAATTAATTGTTAAAGTATTTATTTAATTTTATCTTCTTCAAATATAAAGTTGTTTTCATCAAAATAAGGTTATGATGACAACCTCATTATATCTTGTGTGTATTGAAGACATAAAAATTAAACTTCTGGATAGTTTTTATTAAGCGCGAAATAAGCTCCCCCTGAAGTTGTGATCTCCTGATGTATTTTCTGAAAAGAATTTTGAGATATCTTATTTTAAGAAAATTTTATCTGCAAAAGTGAGATTTGAAAAGATTAGAAAGTGTATCTTGATTAGAAATTAGTTATTCTAAAAACCGGTTGTAAGCGCCGGAAATTTCCTCCAACAAAAAAAAAGAGTCGTACGACTGTCCTTATAGTCGTGAGATTGTAATTTAAAATTACAGTAGTACGACTGTAATGTCAGAGAAGGTGCAGGAGCCCATACCTCTGCAGTAGAAAATGGAGGAGAGAGGGAGGAGCATTAATTGCTCCGGTCTGAAGACAAGGAACCTCAGAAAAGCAGAGATAAAAAAGAAGGAAAAGGAAGGGAAAAGGGGAGGCTTTTGATTTCTGGTAAAAGGGATTTAGAGAAAGGAGAAAAGAGAGAAGGAAAAGAAAGGAAAAAAACCAAACTCACCAATCCTTCTTTTCCTCTTCTATTTTCTTTAATTATCAGAATTAGGATTAAAATTTGATAGAAACCCTTAGGTTAATCACTTAACTTCACAAACAAATCAAAATCTCGGACTTAAATCATCAGAATCCCAAGCATTTTGGATTTTTGGACACAAAGCTTTCAACCTCAATCTCAAAGGAAAATTGCAAATTCGTGTGGATTGGAGCGACGCCAGGGGTCAAAACGACTTGGATAAGCTTCTAAAAGGTAGGCACTCCCTTTTCCTTTCACTTTTTCCTGCTTTCTGGGTGCTGGATGTGATTTTTGTGCATTTTTACCTTATTTCTGTGTTTCTGCTTCTGGAAATCAAGAACAGCCGCACGACTGTTCTTGGATTTGTTGAACAGTCGTACGAGTGTTCTTGATTTCCAGCGTTTTCTTTCCAGTTTTCTTCAAATAAAATTTTGGCGAGATTCTGACTCCGGGCTGCTTACAGTCGCACGACTGTAATTTACAGTCGTACGACTGTAGTTACAGTCGCATGACTGTAATGTGACTTCCAGGATCAGAATTTCTGTTTTTATTCCCAAAAATTCCCAAAAATCCATAAAAATTCAGAAAAGCCCAAAATCATGAAAAATGAATTTTGTTGTGTGCATTCACGACCCTAGATTCAATTTTTAGTAAAATTGCATTTAGAACAATGCCACGACGGGGACCCAGTTCTCCTGAAAACCGACCCACCTCACATGTGAAAAATGCATGTAAACCAGCAAAAATGTTTTCAAAATGATTTTCCCACAAAAACCAAAATACAGGGACGTTTCAAAATGTTTTCCAGGTCTAACCGGGCCGGCTAGCCGAGCCAACCTGGTTATCCTCTAAATGCATGCCCCCAATTTTTGATTTTTCCAATTCTGTCTATTTGAGTCCTATTTGTGGCGTGCTATATATATCGTGCTAACCCTCTGTTTTGCAGATTTTTATTTTTATTTTCAATGCATTTAATAGAATTAATCATGTATCCTAGGCGACTGTATTTTTCTAGATTCTCGTGTATCCTAGGCGTTTGTAAAAGTGAGGCTGAGGGTTTTTATTTTTTATTTGATCGGGTTGTAATAATTTAATTATTTACTATTTTACCTTAACCTGTATGTGCGCTGTATATCTATTTATTTTAATAAAATTGACTTTAGAATTTGAAATACCGTCTATGAACATTGACCAATATTTATTTTAATTAGACACGAAATAAGGGACTTGTCCGGACCCGAATCTCTGGATAGTGTAACGGCCGTTCGTCCAGTTCAGCTGCATTATAAATTTCCCGGTTGAGATGAGCCGGGTGGCCACTCTATAATATTCATCGAGACTTAGGTCTCGGTTCTTTTATGCATTAATTCCATTTATTTTTCAAAATCGATTTTTCCATTACAAAAACCCCACGCGAGGGAGGGGCCCCCCCGAGATCGTGGCGCCCCTTTCCGAAAGGGAGTCCCGCGTTCCGTCGAAAACGTCGTCCGCTCACAGTGGTGACTCCGCTGGGGATTTCTTAAAAACTTAAAAGAATTTGATAAGCCCTGAAAAGTGTCTAATTAAAATAAGGTGGATGATTCTCGATTGGTATTTCATTTTGCATCTTTAGTTAGACATGCTTGCATTGGGTTAAATATCCCATTTTAGCCCGATGGATTGTTGAAGTGTCGCCTTTGTTCCTCATGGTCTTAGGGGCACGGATACGAAACACCACCCATAGCCTCGTACGGACCCCTTCGTTCGGACCCTTGAGTGGAGAGAAGTGAGGAGCATATTTTGCTATGGGAACCTTGATTTTTAACCCGACTTGGATCGAACTCATATAGGCAGCCTTAGTTGGATTCCCTTAGCGTACCAAAATAATTGTGTGAATAAAATAAAATCGCGCCTTCATCATCCCCTATTGGTGATCGAAGTGAACCCCACCTAGGACTCGGTTAGAATTTTTTGAGACCGACCACGTTGGAGAAATAAGGTTGGAAAAATTCACTTCGCGTGCTACGTGTTACACGCTTCTCGACATTTCATGACATACCATAATCATCATTTTCCATACACGATTAACATTTTCCATACATAAAACATTTTATGTGATACTGATCCACATTTTTTATGCATCCATTTGCATTTTATTTTCGTGTGAAATAATTAAATCATCGCTTGCCATTCATACTAACCATTTCTTTTTTTCAGCCATAACATTAAATTTGTGTGATTAGTATTTTTTCACATAGCATACATAACATCATTATGTGTGTCATGCATCCTAACCACGTTTTTTGTGCAGCCATATGCATTTTATGTGCCGTAAGCATTCACGACATATCATTTAAATTAAATTAGGGGCATTCCAAGGACGCCCACCATGATCATATCATTCCATCACATATCGGGTATCCTAAAATACCCATGTTTTGCCAATGCACCGGATTGCATTCGGCCATTTCACTAGATCATTTCATTCAATAGAGACCACAATGGTCTTAGGTATATTTCCGTGTGACAATCCACACGATGCATTTCATGACATCATATCCATTCATCACAAACATCACATAACACTGTGATCCACATCGGATTACTTCATGACATTACTACATTATTCAAGGCGCTCCCCGAGTGCTGGATTAGTACGTAAGTAGGGGCATATCATAACATCTCAAATCATGCAAGGTGTTCCCCGAATGCCAAGCTTTTGTCCGTGTCCCCGCCACGCTTGACTCTCTCATAACATCATTTCATATCATATGCTCAAAAGCATCAGAACTCTATCCATGGGACGGTCCCATGTGACCATTTCATATCATCTCATAGATCTTTAAAGCGTCAAACTCCGTCCGTGTGTCGGTACATACGCGACCATTTCACAAAATCCATTAGGTGCCCCAAAAGCACCGAACTTTTATCCATGTGGCGGTACACACGTGACATCTTTGCATAGCATTGGGTGCACTTGGAATGTCCAAAATTAAAAAAAAAAGGAAAAAATAAAAAAAATGAATAGAAGAAGTCATATCCATTATCATCCACATTCACAAAAGCATCATCCAAGCGTTATCATCCATACCATCCAACCATGCACTTTTTAGCCCTAACAGTCTTTATGTGCATTAAAGCAGAATAAGCTGGGGCACCCTAGAACAAGATCCCGGACTGCAAGAGCACGTGAGAGTGAAAGATCAGTCTAATCCAGCAGTGCAACAGAGTCTGGGGAAGAAGTAGCAATGGCTGATCAAACGCCAAGCATTGCTAGTGTTCTGAAGGATTTCTTTTGATCCCAAGACTTCCGGGATATGCTAAAGGAAGAACTGAGGGCTGTTGTTAGAGAAAGTGGTGAAGCTGGTAATGGTGGAACCGGGAAAGAAAAGGAAGGGGAGACCTCTCAACACGAGGCTGATGCTTCAGCCAGTATAGAAAAGCTGCAGGAAATCGAGGCAGTTATGGAACAGAAAATGAAGGCCAAGTACTCTGAGCTGGATGAGATGCTAGCTGAGCTGAAAAGGGGAGCCAACATTAGTTTGGGTTCCAGGCAGGGCATCAATGTGGATGCCATGATAAACAAAGGCATCGAGACATTCCCTGTGGGGTTCCAAGTCCCCAAAATTCCTTCTTACAAAGGGCTCAGATCACCAGAAGCTCATATCAACCTCTATGCCGGTATAATGCGGACTGCGGGTGCTACCAAACAGCAGTTGGTCAACTTCTTCCCAACAATACCAGAAGAAGGAGCTTTGAACTGGTACAACTCTATGATAGAGGAAGTACAGTCGGATTGAGGAACACTGTCAGTGGCCTTCATCAAATACTATAGCTTCAACACAAAGATCCAAGTGAAGCTATATGACTTGGAAAAGGTTAAGCAGAAGCTCAATGAACCCTTTGATGAATATTATCAAAGGTGGATGAATAAGATGATCCTGTTGAAGAATCACCCCGATGAAGACGAGCTGATTCAGAAACTGATTGAAGGCAGCAGAGATGTCTACAAAGACAACATGAAATTCCATGCTTTCAATGAACTTAGCGAGGTCTACAGCATGGCCATGAAGGTTGAGAGGGACGAGGAAGAAAAAGCGGCCAGTCAAAAGGGTGGCAGAAGCTTCAAGCACGGTCTGGGGTATCGATCGACAACTGCCATCAGATCAAGCAGTGGATCCGGTTTCAGCTTTACAAACAAAGGTGACCAATCCCCAGAGGATAAGCCAACTGAAGTTACTGTGGTGTCTCACCAACAAGGGGATCAAGCCGGAGATTCGCAGAATCGAGGCCTATCCCCGTGGACCCTTTCTTTGGCCAAGATTTTTGCAAAAATGCAGGAATGGTGCCCTCTTGAGTTCTTTGAAGACATTTGAGAAGCGGGCTGAGACAGACAAAGGTAAATTCTGCTCCTATCATGTGACAGTGGGGCACCACACGAATGACTGCAAGCAACTACTGAGAGCTATTCGACAACTGATCGCGGATGGGAAAATTATGGAGCCACCTTTGAAGCCCAGTATGCAGACCAATCCTTTGCCCAGCTTTGACTAGTCCAATCGAAGTGGGCGATGCAGTAGCAAAACAAGACCCTCCACATGTGGAGGATGTTAATTATTTTGATGTATCTATTTTGTTCTTTATCTTGTTTTGTGAACAATGCAGCCTACAAGGTGTTTAATGTTATGTAATTTGATTTCAATTATTTGTGTGATATTTTCCTGGACGGAACACTGTGCATGCATACAAACATTCATTTAATGTCTTTAGCATACATGACACATCATTTCGTGAAATGAACCTAAGGACAAATAAGCAACCAAAATGACATCCGTCCTGAAAGACCTCATGACTGATAAGAGAAAGAAAAATTGCAAAATGCCTAAAAGCATGGAAGACCTTCGCCTAGTCCTATGACGGTGCGCATAGACAAAGGATCGCAAGATGCAGAATTACAAAGAATCCGAAGGACAAGTCTAGCCAAGCGGAAGTTCCGTAGCAAAAAACAAAAAAACAAAAAAACAAAAACAAAAACAAGAACAAAAACAAAAACAACAAAGCAACAACACAAACAAAATAAGCATGGTTTCAAATTCCAAAATAAGAATGCGCATCTGTATCATATGATGTTTCGCACCATAGCATCCCCGATAATAGAACGCAAGTTCTGGGGCAACAGTACAATCATTCCAGAATAAAGGATAGAGGAATCATGCATCGCCTCCATACCACCCATAAGCCAGCAGGATAGTTCAAGCAGCTAACAAGCACATCAAAAAGCGTAGCCATCAATCTGCAGGATCGAAGCAGTCCTACAGAGAAAGACAGAGGCCAAGTTGTCAAGCCCTTCAATCGGGACAGGTTCAGGTTTCTAAAAAAAAAGGAAGTCCGATGGACTGAAAATCACGAAAGCAATCCATGCAAAAGCTAGGACAATGAGGTGAGCACCACCGACAGGAAAATCCGCAAGGACCAGTTGGTGGCAGTTGAGGGTTCGGTCGAGACGGATACCATACTCATTTTGTCCTTAATTTCATTTCATATATGATGTGCATTATGCTAAAACATTACCAATGAATGAATGAATGAATGCCTTGCCCTGTTCATTTAAATATCCCAAGTTTGCCTGAAATTGAATTCATATCATGCATCGTATATGGCTATACGCCTGTGAGCTTCAGCAACAGCAATGGAGCAACCAAATCCTATAAGATTCCCGTAATCATTTCATCATCAGAGGGTGTATTGAATTGAAAGTCTTCTTCTGATTCCACGACATCTTTAAAAAAAAAGAGTTCGCTAAGGTGAAAACCGAAAAGGTGCCTCAGCCAAAAATTAGAGCAGCCCGCTAAGCTGAAAACCCATATTGGGCAGTTTAGGCAAAAGTTAGGGCATATGAAGAGCTCGCTAAGGTGAAAACTAAAAAGGCACCTTAGGCAAAAGTTAGAGCAGCTCGCTGAGTTGAAAACCCACTTTGGGCGGCTCAGGCAAAATTTAGAGCACTTCCAAATTCATGAAGCCTAGGGGCAGAGAAGGCGAAACCTCTCTGTTGCTCCCTTGGCATGAACATTTCATTAATCCCCAATAAGATCCTCTACATTGTTTCTCAATGACATCGCTACCAAGAACATCATCACTTTCTTGCCAACAGTCATCGTAATTCCTCATTAGACATCATACAGCCCTGGCAGGATCGCAAGAATTACATTGCACCCAAAATGTTGCTTCTCCAACTATGGACGATCAATCGCACAACATATCTTCCCCAGTATGAACCTAGAATGTCAAGATTGAGCAAATGGCACAAAATGCATTCTCTAAAGTTCATTTGCATATGCACACATTGAAACATATACATGCATTCAAAACATACATGCATACATGCACATATGTATCACAACCAACCTAAGCATAGGTATCCATCATTATCATTGGGCTATTCCGAACCAGGACCACTCTCAAAATAGAGATGGCACAACGCCTGGGCATATATTGGGCCTTAAGCATCAGCACAAACTTAAATCTCAACATATCAAGTTTCCAAGGGGCAGAACAATCAAGCCGTATTTATCCTTGATCGAAGGGGCAAAAATTTTTGCTTTCAAAATTATCGATCAAGGGATAAATACTCATCCTTGAGCCAACATCGAAATTATCATCCTTAAAGCTACCTCCATTTCTTCATTTAAGCCAAATTTCAAACCCTTGAACCCTATCACGTTCAAGCATGGTTACAAATCCTTGAACCCCCTTTCTTCATTCAAATCAGATTTCAAACCCTTGAACTCCATTGCGTTTAAGCATGGTTATAAATCGTTGAACCCATTTCTTCATTCAAGCCAGATTTCAAACCCTTGAACTCCATTGCGTTCAAGCATGGTTACAAATCCTTGAACCCATTTCTTCATTAAAGCCAGATTTCGAACCCTTGAACTCCATTACGTTCAAGCATGGTTTCAAATCCTTGACCCTTTTATTCCATTATTTCGAGTCCATCTAATTCCAGCAAAATTTCAAATCCTCAAAATTTCAGCAGATTTGCCTCGGGTAACCTAGACCCAATATCGGCTTAGTTCTACATCAAACCCATTATTTCATCCAAGCTAGATTTCGAATCCTCGAACCTTTTCAAGCAAGATTCCCAATCCTTGATAAACACTTCTCTAAGCTAGATTTCGAATCCTTGAATGTCTTCAAGCATGATTCCCAATCCTTGGTAAACACCTCTCCAAGCTAGATTTCGAATCCTTGAACTTCTTCAAGCATGATTCCGAATCCTTGTAAACCTCCTCACGCGTGATTTTGAATCCTCGAAACCTCTTCAAGCTTGATTCTTAATCCTTAAAAATCGCCCAAGTCAGATTTCAGATTCTTGAAGATCGATTCAAGCAAGATCCTAGATCATGGAAGCCAATTCCAATCTCCAGCATTGCTTCGGGTAACATAGACCCGATATTGGCTTATTCCATCTAATCAACTCAACACGTCACCACAGCAGTGAAGCTTTAGCAACTCAGTTGCATGTTGTATTTCCCGTGTCTGCGGCGCTTTGAGTCGCGTTTCTCAAATTCACATCAACTATCTCAGACTAAGATCAGGTGGTGAATTTGATCACGCAAGGGGCAGCTGTAAGCGCCGGAATTTTCCTAAAAAAAAAAGAGTCGTACAACTGTCCTTACAGTCGTGCGACTGTAATTTAAAATTACAGTCGTACGACTGTAATGTCAGAGAAGGTGCAGGAGCCCATACCTCTGCAGTAGAAAATGGAGGAGAGAAGGAGGAGCATTAATTGCTCCGGTCTGAAGACAAGGAACCTCAGAAAAGCAGAGATAAAAAAGAAGGAAAAGGAAGGGAAAAGGGGAGGCTTTTGATTTCTGGTAAAAGGGATTTAGAGAGAGAAAGGAGAAAAGAGAGAAGGAAAAGAAAGGAAAAAAACCAAACTCACCAATCCTTCTTTTCCTCTTCTATTTTCTTTAATTCTCAGAATTAGGATTAAAATTTGATAGAAACCCTTAGGTTAATCACTTAACTTCACAAACAAATCAAAATCTCGGACTAAAATCATCAGAATCCCAACCATTTTGGAGCGACGCCAGGGGTCAAAACGACTTGGATAAGCTTCTAAAAGGTAGGCACTCCCTTTTCCTTTCACTTTTTCCTGCTTTCTGGGTGCTGGATGTGATTTTTGTGCATTTTTACCTTATTTCTGTGTTTCTGCTTCTGGAAATCAAGAACAGTCGCACGACTGTTCTTGGATTTATTGAACAGTCGCACGACTGTATACACAGTTGTACGAGTGTTCTTGATTTCTAGCGTTTTCTTTCCAGTTTTCTTCAAATAAAATTTTGGCGAGGTTCTGACTCCGGGCCGCTTACAGTCGCATGACTGTAATTTACAGTCATACGACTGTAGGTACAGTCTCACGACTGTAATGTGACTTCCAGGATCAGAATTTCTGTTTTTATTCCAAAAAATTCCCAAAAATCCATAAAAATTCAGAAAACCCCAAAATCATGAAAAATGAATTTTGTTGTGTGCATTCACGACCCTAGATTCAATTTCCAATAAAATTACATTTAGAACAATGCCACGACGGGGACCCAGTTCTTCTGAAAACCGACCCACCTCACATGTGAAAAATGCATGTAAACCGGCAAAAATGTTTTCAAAATGATTTTCCCACAAAATCCAAAATACAGGGACGTTTCAAAATGTTTTCCAGGTCTAACTGGGCCGGCTAGCCGAGCCAACCCGGTTATCCTCTAAATGCATGCCCCCAATTTTTGATTTTCCCAATTCTGTCTATTTGAGTCCTATTTGTGGCGTGCTATATATATCGTGCTAACCCTCTGTTTTGCAGATTTTTATTTTTATTTTCAATGTATTTAATAGAATTAATCGTGTATCCTAGGCGATTGTATTTTTCTAGATTCTCGTGTATCCTAGGCGTTTGTAAAAGTGAGGCTGAGGGTTTTTATTTTTTATTCGATTGGGTTGTAATAATTTAATTATTTACTATTTTACCTTAACCTGTATGTACGCTGTATATCTATTTATTTCAATAAAATTGACTTTAGAATTTGAAATACCGTCGATGAACATTGACCAATATTTATTTTAATTAGACATGAAATAAGGGACTTGTCCGGATCCGAATCTCTGGATAGTGTAACGGCCGTTCGTTCGGTTCAGCTGCATTATAAATTTCCCGGTTGAGCTGAGCCGAGTGGCGACTCTACAATATTCATCGAGACTTAGTTCTCGGTTCTTTTATGCATTAATTCCATTTATTTTTCAAAACCGATTTTTCCATTATTAAAACCCCACGTGAGGGAGGGGCCCACCCGAGATCGTGGCGCCCCCTTCCTAAAGGGAGTCCCGCGTTCCATCGAAAACGTCGTCCGCTCACACCGGTCCATTTATACTAGCCCAAGATTTTGATAGTGATTCCATATTTAAATATTAAAAAGTGAAACCCTTAGCAAGGCCTGATTGTAAAAAATTGTAAAAAGAATCTCATGGTACTGGGTATTTGTATGAGGAAACACTTTTTGAACTTGGTACATCCTGCTTATTTAGATGCATAATCTTCTGCAATTTTATGTCAAAGTCATATATGCTTAATGGCACATAGAGCTAAAATAGTTGAGAATAAGACACATGTGCCTCTCAAGTTTAATGTAATATGACAGATTATGTAATGTTAGCATAGATATATTCTAGATGTCAACCACTTATACTGTCATTTTGTCATACATCCATACGTAAGATTTGTCACTTTAAAAGCTTAATCTGTCATGCCTCTTAGAATATTATAGCATGTGTACATAATTTATCATATTAGTCATAAAGCTGCAGATTATACTAGTTACTATAAAAACTAACATTTAGAGAGTTAGTTTAGCATCCACTTTTTATCTTTAATCAGAATATGATACCAGTAACATATAGGTATTAGAGCAAGATATGGATGATGATCAACATATAGCAAATAACAAGAACCAATTATCAACACTAAATTTTAGTGTATGTCAATGTGAACATAGACACTAACTCAAAAGTAAGGACCATTTTATAATCTGCAGATAAGCCTATCCACAGTATATCATAGGAGTATTACTTGCATATCTGTATACCTACATTTGTTTATATACCAACTGACTTTATACATTCTAACCAAGTTAGTATACAGAGACAGATATGACTAAGACCATTTGCATTAACACATACATGTACTTTATTTAGTTCTGATTAAATCAAGTCATCATACATACAGCATACATATACAATATTCATATCAGCATAACACATATATGCAACATTCATAACATAAACATGATATATGCCAAGTTATATATACAGTATACATAGCAGCATATCAGTAAACTTTTATATTAGTAGTTTATATTAGTTATTATAGCACATTTTTTTATTAAATAATGTCATCATATTACTAATATCAGCCAATATATATTAACATTATTAAGTCAGTGTATAAACACATCAGTATGACAGTATCTTCATAATTTTTATCTTAGTATAGATGACTTATATATAATGTATGTTCATATGAGCTATCAAGCATGTTAGTATATACATATATACTTTATATATACTAACTTCTAGATAGCTCACAACATATGATCTAAACAGCTATAACATCATAGATATGAACATCACCAACACATATCACTAACACAGATATGATTTAAACAGCCATCTAAACACCTATAACATCATTGATATAATAATCACCAACACACAAGATAAATATAATTTCTCCCCTTTTGGCATTAAGAAAAAAAAAGGAGAGACCAAAGCAAATATATAATGAAAAGTCTAAAATGAGATAAATACCTTGAAGATGGAGGTACAAGCATTCAATATTATATTTTAGTGTGTAGAGAACAAAATATAGAAAAATACCTGTAATAGGAGTACTAAATAAGACAAAAGCTGATACTAAGTAAAGAGTACTAGTAAAAAGATAAAGGAAAAGAGATGAACATTGAGAGCCAAAAGAAGCCTTATAGTATATGGCTACTAAGGAGGTGTCTCTGTACCTGTGGAACCCAACATTGCTACTGCTAACCTGAAGTGAAGGGTGTTGTATCTTTTGAAACACTTTTGTAGTGGTGAGATACCATTAGCTGCATGGATTCAACCTTACCGGACATCTCTCTTACTTCTCATGTGACTTTGGAAAGGGTCTCTTCTTAGTATTGGATAATAATGAGAATCCTAGACTGCATTTCCATAATTTGCATCTGTACATGCTTAAGTGCATTTGGAATCTATTGAAATGTTGTAGGGTTCATCATAGACTGAGCTATTTTGAGGATTTCAGCTGTCACTTTCAATGAGGATTCTAAGGTAAAAGCTGTGGTTCAAATGTGATCCTGAGTTGAGGTAAAGTGAATGTGGGGAAAATCTAATGGGATGATGTAATGGTTAGGTTCAACAGGGATATTAATAATAGGAGGAGATGAGGATGCCAATGGAGATGAGGGTTTTATTATTAGGGGCTTGAGTGGGAAGCTAGTTGGGTAGTATTGTTGAGCCATATTAATGGAAGTAGGGTGAATGCACTGGAAGGAATGACTATTGATGGTTTTAGAGAACGAGGAGTTCAGTATTCCTTCAATAAGTTTTTCTATATAGAAGTTTCCAGCAAGGGTATTTAAAGGACTTATCAATGGCTCGGATGAAGATGGAGGATGAGAGTTGGAAGATGTCATGTTTGAGGAAGGAAGAGGTATAAGAGGAAAGGTGAGATCAAGCTCCTATGTTGATATAAGGTTCAACTGAACAGGGGTGAATAAGTCATCTAAATTGACAAAGAAGTCATTTTCAATTTGATGTGGGATCCCTGAGCTCTTTGAAGACACTTTTTCTGCCTCATTTACAGGAATATGCATCCCATTATACCTTTTAGAACTCTGATCCTCTTGAATAATTTCAACAAGCAGTACATGGGATTGATTTTGAGCGTAGATATTTCTACTTAAGATCTATGGCAGGCTTTCTTCATCAGAGACTTGAATGTGGCTTTGTTCAGTGTCATCTACATTTTCAGAGACATGTGTTGAATAAGGACCAGAATCTCTTCCACTGCTTATGTTTCTATGAAGTGATGTAAGCCTAATGAAACTCCCTTGCCCACTTTCATTGACATTAGCTTCAGTAAAGGCATCTTGATTGTCTTTCGCATTCTCTTGACAATGTTTTCTTAAGTGGGGCATTAGGAATTTGAATCTTATGCTTGTTTTGTCTGATAGTGCTCTCACTATTGACTTTATTAAGAATAGATTTTAGACTGATAACAGATGGAATGTGGTTTTCAGTGGATACATCAAAATGATTGACAAACTTGGTCAAGAGCATACTATAAGGAAAAGAGGATGCTCCCTGAATTGAGATCAGATAGTTGATCATTATACAGGGTAAGTTGATGGGCTTTTTGTGAATCAAGTTCCATGTGAAGCAAACATCTAATGAGTCCATAATGGCTAGGCTAGAGGTTTGTGGTGCAAAGAAAGTGGAATTCAAGAGTTGCAAAGTTTTGAAAGTTCCATTTAAATATCCAGAATCAAGTCTAGATGTTAGGATCTTATGATCGTGAGGAATGTTAAACAGTTTTCTAACAAAATAATCAAAGTCATAATAATCAAACAATGGCTGCTTAGTGATTTTGGCTCCTATTTTGGGAAGATTGAAAATTTTTGCAAAAACTGTTTCATTAACAGGGCCAGTTTTCCCTCTTAGAACTACTTCAAATTGTTTATCTCCTAAGTCTATAAGAGTTCCATAGAACTCTGTGAATAAAGAGGGAAAATGGGTTCATTAATTTTGCAAAATTCCTCCCATTTTTGGAATCTAATCCACTCAGCAAATGGGAATTCATTTCTCCCCAGGTAATCCCAGTCAATTCTTCTACACGATACTTTAGACCTAAAGAAACCATAAGAGTAAACTAATTTAGCTCTTTCAAGGATGAAAACCATAGATGGAGCTGAAGGAGACTTGTTAGGATGTGAAATTTTGCATTGGCTCATTCTCATTCTTTTTGCTACAAGTAAATCATCATCTTGTTGAATGTTTCTCTTTCCTAGATTTGACTCATGCTCCGTCTGCATTTCATTCCTAGATTCTACATTCTCTATTACTGCTCTTTATTTATCTCGTGAAACTGTAATCTTTTTGACTCCTTGTTTCTTCATATTAGCTTGTATGAGATGTCAGATTACAAGGAAGATCGTGCCAATGGGAGAAGAGTGAAGATTTTGTTTTGAGAGATACAGAGATTGCACTGTAATGGAGGTACAAAAACTGTCTCTGCGTGTCTTTTCCTTCAACTGTTGTAACAGTTACATGAATTTAAAAAAATAGTGTGATGTGATTTTAAGAGCTTTTCCGACTATTAATGATCGATATGTGGCTACGTGTATTGTTTTGGTCTGAAGAGAACAGACCTTAGCCTTTTAAACATTAGTTCATGTAGATTGGGCTTTAAGTAAGATATTGGCCCATTATGCCTTAGATAGTAGCCTGTAAAAATGTTGACTTTTTGAGGAAAATGGGCTTTTAAAGAGTTTTTAGAAAAAAAAATTTTATCCTTAGCAATTAATTAATAGAAGACTAATTAATTTGGATAAAAAATTAATATCAGAAAATAACTAGTATAGGACTAATTATTTTTATAGAATTTAATTAGTGAATGACTAATTAAATATAATATTTTAATTAATCCTAGATAAAAATATTTCTAAAAGAGCAAAGTTATTTTTTCAAAAACAGACATGCCAATCTCCTTTCGAAGTTGACTGAATCTTTGATCATTGAGGGGTTTTGTGAAAATATTAGTGATTTGTTCTTCAATGGGAACAAATTCTAATATTATGTCTCCTTTTTACATATAATCCCTCACAAAGTGATGCTTGATATCAATGTGCTTAGTCTTTGAATGCTGAATGAGATTTTTAGTTAGGTTACTTGCAGTAGTATTATCACATCGCACATGAATGTGATCATACTTTAACCCATAGTCTTCCAATTGCTGTTTCATCCATAATATCTGTGCCACACATTGGCTTACAGATACATATTCAACTTCAGTTGTTGAAGTAGCCACTGAAGTTTGCTTTTTGCTTGATCTAAAAATTGACAAGTACCAGATGTACTTTTTCTTTCTAATTTGCATCCAACATAGTCTGCATCATTGTATCCTATTAAATCAAAATCCCTGCACTTTGGATACCAGATACCAACATCTAGAGTTCCATTCAAGTATTTGAATATTCTTTTCACAACAATTAAATGTGAATCTTTGGGTTTAGATTGAAATCTTGCACATAAACACACACTGAATTATATATCAGGTCTACTAGCTATTAAGTAAAGTAAAGAACCAATCATACCTCTGTATTTCTTGGTGTCTATGCTTTTACCTTTTTCATCTTTGTCTAGAGAAACTGTTGTGCTCATTGGTGTTTTCGTCAATTTAGAATTCTCTATTTCATAATTCTTGATGAGTTCCTTTATATACTTGGATTGGTAAATAAAAATTCCTTTCTTTTCTTGCTTAATTTGTAATCCAAGAAAGAAATTTAATTCACCCATCATAGACATTTCCAATTTCTTACTTATTTTCTTGAGAAAATTCCTTGCACAATAATTCATTAGTAGAACTGAATATAATATCATCAACATAAATTTGCACGATTAATATATGATCCTTTATATGCTTTATAAATAGTCTCGTGTCAACTTTACCTTGGGTAAAACCTTTTATGAGCAAAAAAGAGCTTAACCTTTCATACCAGGCTCTTGGAGCTTGTTTTAGGCCCCAAAGAGCTTTGGTTAGCTTGTAGACATATTCAGGATGATGACAATCTTTGAACCCGGGAGGTTGCTTTACGTATACCTCTTCATTAATATAGCCATTTAGGAATGCACTTTTTACATCCATTTGATAAAGCTTGAAATCATTATAACATGCAAATGCATATATCATCCTTATGGCTTCTAGTCTTGCTACTGGGGTGAATGTCTCATCATAGTCAATACCTTCTTGTTGGTTACACCCTTGTGCAACCAATATGGCTTTGTTTGGAACAACTTTACCATATTCATCAAGCTTATTTCTGAATACCCATTTTGTCCCTATCATAGTTTGATTCTTTGGTTTAGGAACTAACTCCCATACATTGTTTCTTTGAAACTGGTCTAATTCTTCTTGTATTGCATTCATCCAACTTTCTTCATTTTCACCTTCGTTGAAATTCTTTAGTTTTCTTTCTGAGATGAAAGCACTGTGATCAAAGTATTCTTTTAATTGATTCCTTGTCATTACCCTTTCAGATGGATTATTAATAATATCATCTTTTGGATGATACTTATGGTATCAGAATTCTTTAGGAAAATCATGATGTTGATTTTCTTGTGTTTGTAATTGTTGCAAATCATGCTCTTCTTGACCGTTGATGTTACCACTCTTCTGCAGACTATTGTCAGTAGTGTTTTTACCCTGTGGATCAAGTAACTTAAGATTTTCCTCAGACTTAGTATAGCCTAGGAGAGAGTTAGTTTCTTCAAATATAACATGCATTGACTCATCTATGGTAACAGTTCTTTTATTGAAAACTCTATATTCTTTGCTATGTAATGCATATCCTAGGAAAATTCCTTCATCAGATTTTGAATCAAATTTACCAAGATATTCTTTGTTGTTAAAAATAAAACATTTGCAACCAAATTAGTGGAAATAACTAACATTAGGTTTCTTATTGTTCCACAACTCATATGGTGTCTTTTTCAAAACGGGTCTTATTAAAGCTCTGTTTAGAATATAGCAGGCTGTATTCATAGCTTCTGCCTAAAAATATTTTGGTAAATCTTTTTCATTTAGCATGGTTCTAGTCATCTCTTCGAGAGTTCTATTTTCCTTTCCACAACACCATTTTGTTGAGGCATCCTCAGTGTTGAGAAATTATGGAAAATACCATTCTTATTGCAAAACTTTTCAAAAAGCCGGTTTTCAAATTCTTTTCCGTGATCACTTCTAATGGAAATAATAGAAGTGTTTTTCAAATTTTGAAGCCTTTTACAAAGGTTTGAAAAATTTTCAAAGGCTTCATCTTTTTTATTTAAAAACAATGTCCATGTATATCTAGTAAAGTCATCTACTATGACAAAAGCATATTTCATACCTCCTAGACTGGTTAGCTGTATTGGGCCAAGTCTAAATGCAATACTTCTAATCGTCTAGAAATAGAAACATCATTTTTGGTCTTGAAAGAACTTCTGATTTGTTTACCTCTTTGACATGCATCATAGACATGAGTTTTGTTAAAATCAATTTTTGGTAAACCTTTTACAAAATCTCTTTTTGAAAGCTTTGAAATCAAATTCATACTAGCATGCCCTAATCTATGATGCCATAACCAACTCTCTTCTTCTGGTGAAATTAAGCATTGATCATGTGTAAGACTATCTGAATTTAATAGATAGATGTTTCCAATTCTTGGAACAGTAAGTAATGTTTTACCACTCTTTTCTTCCATAATTTCACACTTCTTTGAGTCGAAGATTACTTTTCGTTCCTTGTCACACAGCTAACTAACACTTAAAGATTGAATTTTAATCCGTTGACTAGAGATACTTCATCAATGTAAGGATTATCTCCAATCTTTCCTCTGCCAATAATCTGTCCTTCCTTTTTGTCACCAAACTTCACAATACCTCCTTTAACTTATCTTAGAGTGGTGAAGTAGGTACTATCACTGATCATGTGCTTTGAACATGCACTTTCAATATACCAGCTTTGTTTTCCAATGATGTTATTTAGGCATACTTGCAAGATAAATTAAATAGTTTTAGGTACCCAAATTTTATTGGGTCCTTTTTTGTTAGCATTGTGTTTTTTTGGGATCCACATTACTTTTCCTTTGTATAACCCTCTTCGAAAATGACATTCTTGGATGATATGTCCTTTGTGATTACAGTAAAAGCATGTAATGTTTCTCTTCTTTTCGTAAGATGGATATTATGATTTAAAAAGGTTCTTGTGGCCATGGTTAGTTTTTTATGTAAGAATTTTGGCTTATAACCATGTTTTTGATTTGGATGGGGGTACTGGTGATATATAGGTTTGGAAGCCTTTTTGTAGTATGAATTTTATGGTACAAAAGGCTGAATATTCTTGCTTTTCTAATCAGAGAGCTGAAGCTTCTGGCTTATTTTTGGAACATGTCTCTGAACACTTTTTGTTTATTCAGAAGGTTATATATGGCTAACCTTCAGTTTTCTTTTTGGTTCAGATAGCTGAATGAATTTTGTAGATTCATGGTGCGTGTCGAGCACACCAAAAATAAATTCCTACTCTCAGAAACTAAATTTTGTAGTAAAGAGGAAGCAGGGTCGAATCCATAGGGATTGGCTGGATTATCTCTTCTAAAGTTAAACAAGAAAAGTGGTTTGTTTATGAATTGCAATTAAAATCTAAAAAAATAACAGAAACGAAATAATTTGATAAAAATCTATGGGAGGTGAATTCCAGCTAGAAGGCGGATTCAAATCGTGAATCAAACCAACATATCATCGATCAAACACAAAGGATAACTTCAATGCATTCAAATAAATTAGCTATAGCTATCATAAAGCATGAATCACCTAATCTCTTCTTACGGATTAGATAACCAAGAGAAGCTCATTAATTAATCCTTTTTAACCGAACAATTCCAAACAAGCTTGGGAATTTAACTCAATCAAAAGTATTAACATACAAAAGAGACACTAATTCTACTCAATAATCACACAAGCGGGATTATTTAAAGTATATCAATTTCATCCATAACACAAATTAAAAACTTGTCCATAATTAATCATATTATTCGCTACCTAGGTTAAGTGAATTAAACGATTAAGTATTTAATCACCTAACTAGCAGATCAATCACAAGTAAATAATTAAATCAAGGATTCAATTAAATCATACAAAAGTAATAAGAACAGAATGAAATCGATTACTTGAATTAAAGTAGAAATTAAGAACAGTTGATCTCACAATTGAATTTACAAGATCAAATTTCCTTCTAGCTAGAAATTAGGGTTTTAGTTCTTCACGATTGGGAAGAACATGTTCAGAAGAGAGAAAAGAAGGCTGCTATAAAATCACATTCAAAAACCAAAAAAATGTCTAAGAAGAAGAAGAAAACCCTTGTCCTAACTCTTTTAAACCTAATCAACTAAGGAAAGAGTTCTAAAAAGGAAATAACTCTAATTAAGATTTTTTGAAGGAAAATCTAATTAGAGTTATACTAGAAATAAAAATATCCCAAAAACCTATCACAAGAAGGCTGTATCAAATAAACTAAAACTAAAAAATGAAGTCTTCTAATCCCATAAAAGTTCTTCAAATTCGCAGCTCCCCTTAAGTCAAGATCTTGGCTTATGCAAAACAGCTTCCTAAGCTCATTTTCAGCATTAACAGCACTCCATAAGCCATGCCCATGGGTTAGGGCTTCAAGCTCCCACTTCATTGCACTCCAAGCTCCTAAATACGGCTCTTTAAGCTCATTTCCAACTTCAAAGTCCTTAGCACGAGTAATCACACAAAATGAAGGAAATTCGCCCAAGTTAACTAAAAATATATCAATTAAAGCCTATAAACAAAGACAGATTACGTACATAAAATGCACTTATCAATTCAGGATTTTGCAATTTGGTAGAAGATGAGGATTTGCAAAAAGAAATTGGCTTTTGAGGAGTGTGGATAGGTATCACACTGATATTTTGATTGAAACCAATTCTTGTTTTGTCATTTGGATTTTTTTGGGCATCCAACATTATATTAAGCACATTTTCACCAAGTGTGAATTTATTGGAAGTGTCATTTAATTTCTCACACTTGTCTTCAAGACATGATACATTGTTTACTAATATAAGATTAGTATTTTCAAGAAACTTTACTTTGTTCCGAAGTTCAAGCTTTTCTTTTTCAACTTCAGAATTTTTGCCTTCGTAACTTTTAATAGTTTCTTGCAAAGTGTTATGTAATTCAAAATATACCTGAATGATTTTTTTATAAGATAAGGATGTTATTATTACCTCATCTTCTACTTCTTTTTTCTTTTGATGAAGACTCTTCTTGATTATCTTTCATAAAGCAAATTTGAGCATTGCTTTCCGTATCTTCATCATCATAATCATCACTGTCACTCCATGTAGCTAACATAACTTTCTTATCCTTTTCGTTGAATTCTGGTTTGGACTTTGGGCAGTCAATTTAGTAGTGTCTCAGCTTCTTGCAATTGAAGCAAGTGACTTATGATGATTCTTGCTTTGTCTTTGTGTAGCTATTGCTGTTGTAATTTTTCTTAGGTATTTTCATGTCTTTGTTCTTTTTCTTCAAGAATTTTCAAAATTTTCTAACAAAAATTTCTTCTTCTTCATCTAGCTCTTCATTACTACCATCATTATCTGATTCACTTTCAGATGCATCAACTATTGGACTTATAGCTTTAAGTGCGATGGATTTCTTCTTTTCCGATTGCTCATGATTTGTGGTGGATTTGATCTTCATTTCATAGGTCAGTAGTGAACCTATAAATTCATCATAGGAATCTGAAGATAAATCTTTTGATTCCTCTATTGCAGTGAGCCTAGAATCCCATAAGGTTGGCATTGTTCTGATGAGCTTTCTGATTAACTCTTCATCATTATAATGCTTGCCAAGATTTTTTAATTTGTTCACTATGAATGTGAATCTTGTGTTGATCTCTGAAATTGATTCATTGGGATCCACCTTGAATAACTCATATTCAGTAACATAGAGATTAATTTTTCCATCCTTTACTTGTTTGGTTCCTTCACGAGTTACTTCATTGGTTCCTTAACTATTGTACATCCTGAAACACTATTATATTCATTAATATCTAAGGAGCACTGTAGCAAATTAACAGCTTTAGAATTTAAAGTTAATTTATTTCAATCAGCAACATCATATTCGCTTTCTTTTTTTGAAATATTTATACCGTCAACTATCTTAGAAAGAACAATAGGTCCATCCTTGATACTTTCTCAAATCTAAATATCAGTTGACTATAAAAATATTCTCATTCTATTTTTCCAGAAATTAAAATTATCTCCATAAAATAGAGTTGGCTTATGAATAGAATGCCATTCAGCCATAAAAACAATTTGGTTCCCAGATGTACTAGCCATACTTAGATCACTCTAAGGATGTTAATCCTTTTGGGCAAGAGTCAAGCTCTGATACCAATTGTTGGTCCCAAATAGGCTTTAAGGTACGCTTGAGGGGGGTGAATAGTTTAAATACCTAAATTTTACTCTTTTAGAAACCTTTTGAAATCAAAAATACAATTTTGCAAAAGAAACAAGTTTTACTTTAAAATGAGGAATAAAAAGGTTTGTAAAACTTGTGAATTTAATTGCTTTTGAATAAATAAAGTAAAATATCCAAAGAGCTATTACTGCTGAAAATAAATGTAGAAACATAAATAGTAGTAATTAAATATAGTAGGGTAGAAAGATTATCGACATAGAGATGTATACAGGTTCGGACCAACTATCCTACTCCTGTCCCCAATTGAGCCATTTGAGATTTTCCACTATAATTCCTTTAATTGTAGGAATTAAACCACTTGATTTTTCTTCTGTCCAAGATCGGGACAATCAATCCTACTTTTGTCTAGGATTAAGACAATGATCCTTCTTCTGTCTGGATCAAGACACCCGGTGCTTTTTGCGAGCTAAAACACCAAACTTTTACAACTTGTTGTTTTTCAAAGCTCAACAATGAAGCTTTTTATACAAACATTGTTGATAAAACTTTAACAACAAAGCTCCCCCTCACATTAATATCTCTTAGTGTAAATTTACAATTCACTCAAAATGTTGTATTTGAAAGAGTGTGCATTGCTTTGATGAAGACTAGATTTCTTTCAATTGCTCTCTTTGAAGATTGTTGGAAAGAATACTCAAGAATGCTTTGTAAGCTTTGATTACTTTGAATGTATTGTAAACTTTGTAATTTGTCTTCCCATTTTGAAATGCTTGCCATTATCTTCTATTTATAAGCATTGAAGAAGTGGTTTGGAGAGGAAATTCAAATTCTATTCAGAGCTTTGAAACTAGCATTTATAGTGTATTCAGCCCTTTGAAGCTTTAGTTCTGATTTCCTTCAGGTCTCTGAAACTAGCCGTTGCACAGTGTTTAGTCCTTTGAAGGTTTGTAATGAACTTTCTTCAGGTCTCTGAATGTATCCGTTATACATTGTTCAAGACTCTGAGCATTTAAACTTGATTTTTTCATATCCCTGAACGTAGCTATTATACAATATTCAAGTCTCTGAATATTTGAACTTGATTTCTTCAAATATCTGAACGTGGCCGTTATACAGTGTTCAAGTCTTTGAATATTTGAAATTGATTTCTTCAGATCTCTGAACATGGCTGTTATACAATGTTCAGGTCTCTAAAGATACGTAAATAAATTTCTTATGTTTTCAGCCTCCTGAAGTAAAATGTATCTTATTTCTCCAAACTTGTTATTCTCTTTTTGTATTATTGTTTCCAATGTCCTTATTGAAAGTCTTCATCTTTATACTTTATTTAATTAATTAAAAATAAAATTACATTTATCTTTAATTAATTGTTAAAGTATTTATTTAAGTTTATCTTCTTCAAATATAAAGTTGTTTTCATCAAAACAAGGTTCAACAAGATTTATTTCTTTTTAGGGTTTAACTTATTTAATCCTATTAAGAAAAATTTACCTAGTTAGCCTTTTCTTTTAGGTAGGAAAGTAAACTCTCCTTATTTTGTCTCCTCTACAACGTGTTTCAAGAGGAAAAGAGGGAGACTGTTATTGATCCATATTTTTTTATTCTTTATCACCTTGAATGTGACTTTTGGAAAAAAAAAAAAAAAAGAAAGAAGAAGAGCTAGGGTTTTGGGAGCATATTCACCATTCTTCATTGAGTTAAGTCCGCAAACCAACATTGATCTTCTCACTACTCTGGTTTTATTCCAAACATGTATTCACTACGTCTTTAATTCTTCTTTTGGTTGTTTTTAGTTTAGCTATGAACTAAATCTTCCATAGCTATGGTATAATGGAACTTAGTATGATTTCTATGTAATTTCTTTAAGTTTAATACAATTTAACTCATATTATTTTCCATGGAACATGTTATGGATGCTTATGGCTTTCAATGCGTGACCAAGAATTTTAATGTTCATAGTTAATTTATAATTGACCAAAAGACTAAATTAATGGAACTTCATAACATGACCATTACTTTTATGATTCACCAATATGTGCTAGATTTTCATGAACTTAATGCTTTCTTATCTAATTATTTAAGACCGAATAAGTTTAAGTACTCATGTTAAGAATTGGAATTGATAGCCTTAATCGATGTTAATTACTTGTGGGATTCGCCATCTTTGAAATTTAATTAAGTCACTTATATGATTTGAGACATTACTAGAATGAATACTAGGTGAAACCAGATGCCTTAATTGATCCTACCATTGAATATTCTTATATCAATTTTAATTGCGTTAATTTTATTGCTTTATAGTGTTAGTTTGAGACTTAGAAAAGAAAAATCAAAGATACAATATTCTGCCTAGTTAACAAACAATTTGAGTGCATTTAGTATTTGCATATTTAGTCCTCGTGGATACAACAACTTGCATAATCTTTATTATTGGTCGACAGAATGCACTTGCTCTATTGTGTGTGTATTTTAGACACATCACACTTGTGTCATTGTCAGTTGACTTAATCAACACATATTACCACTTCAAATTACACTGAAAAAGAAAAAGATTATATTTGACAAAACAAATTTTATCCCAGAGAACTAATATAATAGTAATTATTGTCTAAAAGCTGTTGTAAAAAAAATGCATACCGAAAAATTTTGCTGTAAGTACAGTGACAGCTTTATAGTAATAATATAAACTTATTGTTGCAATCTTTATAAAACTATGTGATGAGCACATCTTCCCTGAAGACTAGATTGATGAAGACCGGGTGGAGACACACAGAGGCCCGGATGAAAGAATATCATGCGAGAAGTCATCTCTTCCTTCCTCTCCCGGTCTTTGTGTAGAGAGAAGTCCTGTCGGGTTTTGGGAACCCGACTCTTGAAAGGAAAGAGACCAACTACTCGTGCGTTCCGCCAGTGCCCAGCGATCCGTCGGCTAGATTGGTCCCTGCACCTGTTTTGTTACAGCTTCAATTTGTACTTTTGTTCTTGTTGTCTCTTTGGTTTTTCAATAAGTTTTGTAGACTTGCTCACCAAGTTTAGGGTTTTAGCGATAGTGTATAAACATCTCTTTCTTCCACTTTTTGACAGCCTTTTGAACTCTAATCAATCAAATCAGAATCTTCTTAGGTTACATAACCTAGTATTTGGGGATTTTCTCTCATGAAGCTTTCAAAGCTTGTTATCCTCTTTGTCGGTTTTTAGGTCAAAACCTTTACATTTTCTTTCTCTCAACCCAATCCGTATCACTATGACAACTCTATAACACTAAAATTTTTAGTGCAAAATTTATTATTTCTTGTAATCCAAAAATATTTTCGCTAAGAAACTTGTTAAGAATGTTGCCAAAATAGAAATTGTCAAGAACATCCAGCTAGGGTGTCAATTTAGTATATTGTGTTATAGTCGCATTATATTTCTATGTATTGTGTAAGATTATATACATGTGATCAAGATCCATTAAAATTGGTAATTGCATAAATAGTATTTTTGTGTCAAGTGAATCGGCTCTGTAAATCATATGTTATTCCATTGACAGCTCTACATCTAACACCTGGTAAGGATCTAACCGTATTTTCTACTTGGTTATAATAATTTTAAATATTTTTGCTAGGATCTCCTGTGACCATATCAGATGATATAATTCCAGTATTTAACTATATATGTAAGGGTCAATTTTGCGTTCAAGTTTTCAATAATTATAAAGTTGTCATAAATTAAACTTACAAATTCAAGTATCGAAATGATTCATTTACAAATTAAAGTAGAGATAATCAATGATAAACTCAGATGTCATTTGATGCACTCGGCCTTTTCCAAAAGGAGCTCCTGATATATCATATCATATCATTTCATGCATGCATGCGTGAGAAATATAAGACAATAATTGGTTCCAAAATTAAGGGAATAAATTGGTGAATGAGGCAACATCCATCCATCTAAAAGAATTAAAGTTTTTGTTTTCATGAAAATATGAATCAATAATTGATTCCAGAAAGAAAAGTAAATATAGGACAAGATTGGCTCCAAAATAATTTGTTCTTAGAGCCACTTGTGCCAAAAGTAATGCTTTGTTTGGTGCGATAACGTTTTCTTTTTTTGCTTTTTTTTTTTCCCCCCAAACAATAAGCTCATAGTATTAGGCATCAAAAGCCAAAGCAGACAAAATTCAACTAGGAGACGGTCCGGAAAATCAAACCCCAGGACCAAACCTAGAAGACGGTCCGGAAAATCAAACTCCAGGACCAAACATAGAACACGCAGCTCCAACAAGTTTATGAGCTACCGAATTCACTGGTTGTTTAACCAAAAAATATAGACATTTAGAAAAAATGTCTAAAATAAACATATTGTCTGCAATAACTAAATCAAAATAACAAGAAATGTGCTCTTCAAAGGAGAGAAAATGAAAAAGAATAGTTAGCCGAATCAACTTCCACTTCTATGTGGATAAATACACTTATACAATTCCTTTTTCAGCATGTAATGGAGTTTCTTCTACCAAATCTAATAATTTTCTAAGGTTTTGAGCCAAGTTCTCTTTTTGGATAATGGTTGCTTTTTTCTACAATTTTTATTTTTCTTAATTTTAGAACTTCTCTTTCAGAGATTGATTCATTAGAACATTGGGTCCCTTTTTAAACTTCTCTCTCACTTAACTACATGAAGCTTTTCATTCACCAGTTCAAGGCTTGTTTTTGTTATGGTGAAGCAACTATAATTCCTTGTGCGTGGAATTTTTTGTGTGTAGTTTATTCACTTTGTCATGCAAGTCATTAAATGAAGTCAATTCAGATGAATTATTGGTATCAAAAACTCTCTTTGAGTTTACTCATTGATTGTTTTATTTAATCAAAACAATTAATTAGATTTAGTCCAATTGAAAATTAAATTGATTATTATTTAATTTTCATTTTCTTTTATCAGGATTATTATTTAATTTTCAGGTTCAAATGTATGCTTTTTAGATTACTATTGAAACTTTCATAAAATTGAATAGTGAAAGAACCAAATTCTTAGAACTATTTTTAAAATTTAGCTAAAGCTGTAATTATTTCCGAAAAATTGCACCTTTAAGTCAATTGCCTATTTTGCTCTTCGTACGATCTTGGAATATTGTTTTTTTCCCTTATTGAAAATTATTAATTTTTCGGTGACTTTTTGCCTCAATAAAAATCTAGTTTCTTGCCTTGTCTGAAACCAATCAGGAGGTATACTTTTATTATTATTTTTTTCCTGATAATATATATATTTTTAAAATCTGGTTTGAACAAAAATTATAGAAGATATTTAGATTTTTGAAGAATTAAAAATGAGAGTATATATCCATCCAGTGCTACCTACAAAACCCAAAGGCTGATTTTGTGCCAAGTTTTCAGTTTATCACAAGGTCTACAATAGTGCTCTCCTACCCTTTGATGCCTTATGGTTAATAGGCCTGCCAGCTTTTATCAAACTTTAATAAAGGTTCTCAATTTGTTCCATCATCAATTTTAGCCTTCAACTTTGTATTTCAGATTAAATCAATCTAAAATAAAATCTCATTTTTTTTAAAAAAAACTAAGCTTAATTGTGAAATAAATTAATAGACGAAGTTAGAATTAAAACAAGTGCCACATAGAAGCCAATTTAATATGTTTGAAATAGAGGGTACATTATTGAGTTATGTACGGTTTATTCCTAATCCCTTTGTATAGCAACTGTTTCTTGAGAAATAAAGGTCATTTCCTTGTGGTAATGTGTCTCCCACTGAATCATCATATACCCTGTTTTACAAGTCATTTCAAATATTTGCTTTTTCTTTCTTGTACATATGATAAAAACAAGTTTAACTAATTATAATTATCAGATTAATTGCACAAATCAACAAAAGGTGGCCCACCAAGTTGAGCTTATGGAAGGGTGTGATATGAATTGACTTGCATGCATGTATGTTCATGATTATAATTAATTGTGGAAGAAGATAAATCACTTCCACATCAATCATCTTCTTTTCTTAAGAGCACACTTTCTAATTGAACTGACTATAATGTCATAGCACTCTTGATTTCTTCTTCTCTCAAACTATATGTACTCCGATAATAAATTCATTAAAGCACGAAATTAGTGCCTAGTCTAATCTATAATTTTTTTCTGCTCACAATTCATTAATTCAACTGGTGGGTTTGGGGAGACTTCATGCTCATAAGTTATCCTATATATTCGATTTGACTCATCAAGTGGGAAAACAAAATCTTACTAATTCATAAAACCAAATATTTAAAAAAACAAATATCAACTTTAATTGTGCATTATAAACAATGATGTATATGTGGGTAGATTGAGTTTTAACATAAACTAATTGGTTTTATGTTATATCAATTTAATTTCCCATATATGTATTCTACAGACTCTCTTTAAACATGGCTTCAATTGGTTGGAATTGAAATGATAGAAAGAATGAAAAACGGAGACATTAGAGCAACAAAAACTAAACCTTATTTTGTAGTATAATATATATATATATATATATATATATATATATATATATTTTATTGAAGAGGCCAAGGAAATTGTAACTAGTCTATTGTTGCTTTAAACAATATAGAGTTGTAAGAACCTTAATCAAACAATGTTATCAAAACCGAACCTGATCGACTAGTTCAACCATAAATCGGCTAGTATTGTGGTCAATTTGATGTAAAGTGCTGGTTTTGAAGAAAATCAACACTAACTAGGTTAACCGATGGTCGAATTGGAGAACTAAACCAGTTGAATTACCGGTTGAACCATCCATTAATTGATATGTGTGACAAATTAAATAAATAATATTTTTCAAAAAATAAAAATTCAATAAAACTTCCAGTTGAACTCGGTGAAACCGATCGAACTGTAAACTGACAAACTTTCTGATTTGTATTCTAGTCCGATTTGAATAATATTGTAATTAAGCCATTAATCTGGGTATTTCTAGAAGCATGCATTTTATTAATCAATTAGTTAATAAATGTTTACCAACAAAGTGAAACTCTAGGATGTCTACTTAGGAAAGAAAACAAAATTCTAAACAATAAACATCAAGATATTAATCTAATTATATATTAATGCGTACCCAAGACGTCTAATATGATGAAAGTTTTGGTTCAGGCAATTAAGTCATAGCAACATAGACTTTCACTTCACACATATATAATTAAATATATGATTAAGTTATTATTGTAGCCCGTTGGGCACTTGTCGGTCATATTTTCAGCATTGAAGATTAGGTTAATTAACTAGTGTAGCTTTGAAAGCTAAAGAAGTAAATTGAACTTCCTCCCCATTATTGTCGTCATTTTCTCTGACTAGTTTTTGTGTGTTGGTTGTTTTTGTGTGAAATAATTTACATTCGACATTTTCTTTAGTTTTAACTATTAAAACATCTTTCTCAGTTGTAGATCTACTACCACACAACACGACTTTGATAATTTTTTTTTCACCGTGTTGGTCATCATCTGCTCTTAGTTAAAGATATATATCGATCTTGACATTGTAGATACCAAGATCTCTTTTAAGCAAGATCTATCCAAATCAGCAAAATTGCTTGGTTTTATCCAGTACACCGGAATTTTTATTGCTGTGGATCTCCGATAATGTAAGATGAAAATTAGTAAAATGTAGGTTGCAGTGTTGTTTTACTGTCATTTATTGTACTTTGTATATTTTCTCTTGTTCTTGTAACTAGTGACGGAGCCAGGATTCAAGCACTAGGAGGCAAAAACGGACGGCGATCGGCAGTGGTGGGACAGTCGGCGATAGAGAGAAATCAAATAATAACCCACACTTATAGAATTTTAAAAAACCAACTATATAAATAATATTTTAATAGATATGAATCATAATTACAAATAATGTAATCCCATTTTTTAGAAAATATATATTATGAATTTGAAAATTACAAATATGTAAACCAAAATAATAAAAATCATATGAAAATAGCAAAAAAAAAAAAAAATAATAAATTACAATATGAAAATATCAAGAAATACATCGCATTTAATCTCAAAAAAAAAAAAAAAAACTAACATTTCATTAATGAATAATATACATTAATATTTTTTTAATATACTTTAAATCAATTTAAAAATAACATACACAAATATATATATATACACACACACACACAAATTAAATAATTTTCCCTAAACCCCTAATGAAAGAAGACAGCCCATTGGACTGTTTTATTTATTTTTTAAATCTCAGGGTGGGATTTTTCAAAAAACTAAAACAGCCTGGATTGTTTTCTTCTTCAAAAGTTTGAGGGACAATTACAGGGCAAGAGCGACTGCCGCCTGAAACACCTTTATTTGGGCGTTTCCCGGCTGCTAAGGGGTCAAGTGCCCCTCCATGTCCCTAGCGGCACCCCTGCTTATAATATGTTTCTCTATCTCCCAATATGGTGATATTATGTTATTTCGATTATGGTAGAAGAAATTGTTTGATTTGATAGGAGTGTTTCCTGGTAGCTAGGGAGCACATGCCCCTCCATGCTCCCCATCTTCGTCTCTGCTTGTAACATGTTTTTCTTATATCTCAATATATTGAGATTATATTATTTCGATTATGGTAAAAGAAATTGTTTGATTTGTCTAGTTTTTATCACCAATTTATCAATCTTAATATACTTCACATTTTAAATATATGAAATTTTCTATTTTCCTATAAAAAATGATGTTCGAGGAATTAGGTGGATGCATTTGTCTTCATCCTTGACCATTTTCTTTAACAGACAAATGAGACAGTTTTTTTATTATTATTATTTTCTAATACAGGAAAGCAAATTCAATAGGGAGCCCATGACAAAAAGACACCACATTAGCTGCACCTACGTCATTTTCATCAATCAATCTTGACCAAGCAACTCTAAATGGGTTATTGTAAAAGACAACCTATAGTTATTTTCACAATAAAAAATGGTTTGACAATTTTTTTTTTTTAATATTCTTATTCTTAATAAAGGGTGTAATATAACCCTGGATCTCCCAATCACGGGCGGCGCTGAGGGGGATCACGGAGGGCAGCTGACCCCCCAGACGCCGGAAAAACCCCTGACTAAGGGGCTTCCGACGGCCCCCTTCAGCTGCCGTCCCCCCAAGAAGAGCAGGGGCAGCGTTCCTGCTCTTTAACGCTGATACAGGGGCGATGCCCCTGTATCAGTTGTTCTTTTTTTTTTTTTTTTAATTTTCAGGCAAAATGACATCGTTTTGCCCCGGAAATTAAAAAAAAAATAAAATAAAATAAAACAGAGCCTTCTTCAACCTTCATCTCTCACCCTCTCGTCCTCTCTTCTCCTCTTTGCTCTGCCGCCCGCCTGCCATTGCTGCTGAGCCAACGACGCCGTCCTCCATCTCCGCCGCTTCTGCCCCCCTAACGGAACAATCTTGGCACCGCCACTACTTCCAATTGGTGTAAGATATTTTTACCACCAGATTCTAGCTGGATAGGTAACAAACGGTTAGATTTAATTATGTACAGAACATATTTTTTCTATAAAATTTCATAAAAGTAAAGTTAAATCAATATTTTGGTATATATACATACAATAACAATTTTAAAACAATAACATGTACTCTTTTTCTTTTTCTTTTTTACTGTTTTCAAAAGCTATGTATAAAGGTAAATATAAAAGCATATTTTATTTGTTTTTCCTATTTAGAATAGGACAAAAAATACTTCTTCAAAAGAATCCCACAAGAAAAAAAGGATTATTTTGAGCCACAAATAAACAAGAGTAGTTAGCTTTTTATTTAGTAGAAAATTTTGGAATTTGTGTTCTATGAATATGCATGGGGTGTAGGTTTAATTGCAGACTTATACAAGGAATGAGAGAAAATGGTTATAATGAATTATAAATTATGTGTCTGTGATGAATTACTATTGTACCAATAATGAATTACTATTGGATCATATTGCTTATTACTAAAGAATTATGTGTTGGTGATGTAGTAAAAAAATAATTGAACCATATATGTAAATCTTTTATTATCGTGATTGAATGTCTAATTTTTTGTTAGACGTATCAAGCTTGTTATAATCAAGACCTAATCCAAGTCCTAACACTATAAGAATAATTTTACGCTTTTAGTACTAAAATTTGTTGGATTGAATCTAACATTTCTTGTTTTTCTTTTTTCTTTTTTTTTTTTTTTTTTTTTTTTACAGTTAAGGGAATAATTTCTTTCTAAATTTATATTTTTATTATGGTATTTATAAAATGTTACATACTATTTGTAAATATTATAGTTATAATTAATATAAATTTATAATACGTTATGTAACCATAAATGGTAATTTTTAGTATATTAAGTATATATTTTAATTCTTGATATGCTATGTAGCATATATGAATTAAGATTGATCCAAAAAAAAAAGAAAAAAGAAAGCACATATGAGTTAAGAATGTCTTCCCTCAACTTGGATATGGGCCTCAAACTTATTACTGGGCTGCGATATATGTCCCTATCCTCTGTTTTTGGTCTCAACGTGGCTGATTTCCATAAATTAATTACTCAAAAATACAATATTTATTATTGGTCGCTAATCTTTTATCTAACGCACTAATCAATCTCAGTATTATCTAACATCTATCAAAAGGTTCTTGTCTTTTGTTATATTGAATAATTTAATCTTTATGTAAAAAATCAATACAAGTAATTACATTTATGATCATTCAACTATTCAAATAGAATACAATTACCATAAAAATTTTATTCATTCATGTTCTAAGTGTTAAAAAGTTAATTATCCAGCATTCAAATGATATTTTTTATGAATTGATTTGGTGAATTTCAATCAAAAGACAACAAAAATCAAATTATGAGGAATTTTATATTATAAATTAAAATTTTATAGCAATTTTGTTTCATTTCTCATAATTGGAGAATTACAAATACAATTATCTTTATTGATTTTTTACAATATGGACTAAATTTTTCAACTGAATAATCGATAGGGATCTAATATATTTTGGATAATAAAAAAACTAACTAGTGTGTTAGGTAACTATACAGATATCATAACTTGCAAAATTAATTTGATTAAAAGAATTTAAAATTTTTAAAAATTAAAAATATACACCAAATTTTTAGTGTTATCTACTTATCTCTAACAGAAGTAGAGGAAATTGTTAAAATTTTGATGTAGTGTCCTTAAAATTTTTTATTTAATTCTTTAGAAAAAAAAAGAATAAAAATTTTAAAATGTGAGAATAAAAATAGTAAATAAACATGTTGTATTAATATATAATTAAATATTAAGTTGTTGTTACCAGTTAAGCTTAGTTTGATTGGTAATATAGGTGCACACAGTCGGTTAACCGGTCCATGTAGATTTTTACAAACGGTTAACCGTTTGAACGGTTTTTTTTATTTGCTAACCATACACTGTCCATTAAATTCGGTTAACTATTAATCGGTTAACCATTAATTTTGGTCGGTTAACCATTTCTTTACGGTTAACCATTTACGGAATAGACATTATGATTTTGCTAAATTTATAATATTTGAAACCTCAAATAAATAGATCATAAATCTCAAATGTCAAATAAAAATATAAAATGACAAACCATAGTCTTAATTATTAATTAAAATAACATTTTAACCATAAACTCTAATAATTAAAACATTAATAAAAAAAAAAGTTTCCAAATATAAAAATTGTTGTACAAGATCTAACATTAATTAATGAAATTGTTTTCGCTGTTTGTTTTACGGTGAGTGTAAAATTAAGAATTGAAAGGAGATGAGATTAAAAGGGAGCGACCGAAACTACTTGGTATTATATAGTAAGGAAATAAAATAACATCAAAGGCCCAAATGTTTCACTTATTATTTATATTACCCATATATATATAATTACATAATTTTTTAAGAAAAATATTTATAAAAAAGTCAATTAACCGCGAGTTCACATGGACTTTCGGTGTAAAAACCTAAACCATAACTGTAACCGTTAATTTATAAAAATAAAAACTGTATACTAGTCCATCGGTTTTGGTTAACCATATTTTTAGCACGGTTTCGATTCGGTTTCACGGTTTTTCGGTTTTTTTTTTTTTTGTACATCCCTAATTGGTAAGGACCTCTAGTTGCTTAATCTAAGATTTTAGGTACGATTCTTAATTTATGTAGAAAATTTTAATTGGACGGAGGATCACTTAAAAGGTAATTGAACACTGATTAGTCGACTAATTAACAAAAAAAAAAAATTATATATATTAAGTTCTTAAATTCTTAAAATATAATAAATTATTTATTTATCACTTGAATAGAAAATATATTATTTCAAATTTTAAAAATTAATAAAATTTTGGAAACTAAACCCTTAAATACCTAATCCAGACATTAAGGAATTAATTTATTTCTACGCAATATTAATTTACAAATCCAAAGAATACATAAACTAATTAATTTAATTTAAGGTTATATATCACATCAATTGTATTAAATTAAAATTCATAAATGATATTTTAAGAAAAATTACAGAGTTATACAAACAAAAAAAGTGCATTAATTATATACAAATAAAAAAAGTGCATTAATTAACTTAATATTAAATAAATATTTTTTTGAAACAAAACAATGGCAGTTAACCACCTGATATATAAGTAATCAAAGAGAGAAGTTTGAGTAAAAAATAAATCAAAGAGAAGTTAATAATTTTTAAAACTAAAATAAAATCTAGTATTTGCAGGATAAGGGATAGGAATAGGGATAGGGATAGGGATAGGAATTGGGATAAAAGTTAAGATTGAGATGGGAATAATATAAGATATATTTGGTATGTTGATAGGAATAGGGATCAAACAATATAATTTACTATATTACCTCTAAATATATTAAAAATAATAAAATGTATTTTATTTGTGACAAAAATAATAAAAAGTGATTTATTTATCAAATAAAATAAAAAAAATTATGTCATATTTACTTAAAAAGTTACTAAATTAATTATAAATTAATTAATACTAATATAAACTAAATTAATAATTTAATAAATTAACTATAAACCGGTTATTACGAATATAAATTAAATCAATAATTTGATAAATTAAATATAAACTATTTATCACTAATAAAAACCAAATTAATAATTTAAAAAACTAATTATTACTAACATAAAACTTCATTAATATTATATGACTTATATGATAAATTAGAAACTACAACAACTAGTCTATTTACATGTATCATAATTTCCAACCAAAAAAAAAAGTCAACAAATACATCCTACGTCTTTTAGCATTTGAAGCAAGTCATTATAGTTTAATATTCGATCAACATCAAAATTTCGATAAAAAGATACTCGACCTCCAACATAAGTTAAAACACCATTCTTTGAAAAGGAACCCCCATGATGTATTTTGATATTCACTACACAATCAACCATTCTATATAAAAACAAATTATGAATGGTATAACTCCATGAAGATCGAAAGAGTTAATTAAAACTAAATATAGTTGCAAAATACGATGTTGATAATTTAATACACATTAATTATCTTCAAAATGAAGCTATATATGATCAATTTATCTATAATCAAAATATAAAACTAGTTTTTAAACTAATTAAAAAAAGAATACGGGTTAGAAATTTCTTATCTTGCCTATAACTACTCTTGCCTTATATATGATCAATTCTATTTAACACACAATTCAAGAATTTGAAGAATAAGTTACACTTTTAAGTATTACAAGAATTCCCTAATCATAATTAGCCTTTCCAGCATTAAAATAAAGGTTTTGAAGCAAAGCCAAATATCATTCTATCAAGACCACCACGTGGAATTTCTATAGAAGAAAATAAGATAATTTAGCAAAATCAAAAGAGAGAAAAAAAATCAGAAGCTACCATGTTGAACTCGTCTAATAAAAAGATTATGAAAATTAATCCTTTCTAGCATTCCAATAGTAATCATGGAAATTAAAACTATATTGATGAAAATGATCCACATCTCGAAATCTCAACTATATAACTAGCACATATTAACAAATTTCATCAAGCAAGTAATGAAGTAATAAACAAATGAAGAAATCGCAACAAGGCAAGAGTAGCTAAAGGCAACAATAATCTTAATCAAACCTGGTAAAAAGAATATGAAGGATGAAGAGAAAGAACACTTATTGCAGAGAATAAACAGTGGGCCAAAAGAGGCACGACCCACGACGGTGACAATTGAAGAGGTGAATTTACAACGGATCTGATGCAGAAACAAAATGCAACAGAGAGAATGATTTGTAGTCTAACAGATGGATGGCGATAAAATCAACATAGCACAAGTAATAGTCTAAACGCAAAAAAAGAGAGAATGATTTTATCTAATTGCAGCAACAGAGAAGCTTTCATAGAGAAAGAGAGCAGCTGCGTTGATCGATTTGAGCAAGCCAAAGGATATGCAAATCGTGATATCCAGAGATAAAGAATACTAGGGAGCCATGTGTCTTTTAAATTGTTGAGTTAGACAAATGGGTAAATTCCCACACATAAAAATTATCCCATTCCTTATAACATGGGAGGGCTGAGATAGGATTAGTGGGATATGGAGATTACCTGTTGCTTGTCTGATCCCATAGGAGACCCTAACAAATATGAAATAAGAGGTGATTAAGGATAAGAAACCCCTATCTCACCTACTAAATAAGCTGTTGATGTCATGCATCAAGGAAAAACCAAGTTAAAACAAATCTATAGTCCAAAAAAAGATGAAATACTCTTTTGGCCTTTACATTATCCAGAAAATGCTCTTTCACTCCTGGATTATTGGAATGGACTATTTGCCTACTGTAATATCACAATCTTAACCATTGTCATTCTGTTACATGCCAATTCGTCTTTTAAGAGAAATTAATGAACTACATAATATATTGCCTTTTCATAAATCCAATGAAAACTGTGTAATACTTCGTTAAAACATGGTAATTTCTGTATAAAAAACGTCAAATTCCTTAAAAAAAAGGGGTGACGTTGGCTCACATTGTGGTATTTCAGGAGTGAAATAGGCTATTCAATAATCCAAGGGGTGAAAGGGCATTTTGTGGATAGTAAAAGTGAAAAAAAAAGTTCTTTGATCCTTCTAAGAAAACTCAATTTAAACTAATATGAAAATAACAAATAAGTAGAAAACAGAACAGTTAGCCTCTAAAAAAAAAAAAGAAGTATTCAAATAACAGCACCACTAACATCCTCGGGCAACGCACCTTGCACCTCATTAAATTGAATCCATAAGCAAAAGGATTCCCTGCAACAAGCAAAAGGTTCTTGCGTATGAACAATCCTGCTTGAAATTTAGAACTCAGACAGCAGGAAATTAGCTTAGCCAACTAAGTGACTCAATTTCGCTTCTCTAATACCCTTGGGTTTTATTTAAGGGCAGTTAATCATAATCTAATGAATTTTTTAGCACCACAGGGAGCATATGAAAATAAGAAACCCTGTTAATCCAATATACACAATCTTGTTAAGAAATCATTTCATTGAAGATAGGCAGCTAATAAATTTAAACTCATGCAGATTTAGGGACAGCATATCAGGAGCCATGATGAAGATAAATATAACAAAAAATACAACCAAATCAAAGCCACTTCAGGAGATTAAATTGTTGTAAAACTACTCATTGACAGAAAGAGAAATTCCTCTTGATTCAAAAGGTTGGACACATTTACAGGCTCATGTATGTGAATTATGGCTTTCCCATAGACTCTGTAAAACCTCATGTCTCAAACCTGAAGAAAAGGGCAACAAATTATGGCAAAGAAACCCCATAATTCAACAATGAGTCAGCAATGTTTAGGAAGCTCATTATTCCTTATTAAAACTATTACATAGAAATGTAGATTTTATACTGATTATTATTAACAGATAGAGGGTTTAAATACTAATTAATAAATTGTCAAAGAAAATGGCTCATTGACACGTGGCTTTTAAGGGTTCTCCTTTTAGTATAGCATATATTATTGTAGAAAACAGAAGAACTAGGTGTGGAATATGTGGGTTTAAGGGAGGAAAAGGGCGTAAGGCCCAACGATGGGTCATCAATCACGGCAATTATACAAAACAGAAAGTGTTATTTCAAAATAATATTATAAAGTGACTAAAACCTAAAACTAAAATATGCTATTTTTTAAAGAATAATAATGATATGGTTCACGTAAAAAAGTCTCTAATTTAAGCAATTACATTTTGAGTTTGATATTTACTGCGAAATAAACTACTTAAAAAAAATATGAATAATCTCATTGTAACTAACTAAAAAAAGTGTTTTTTTTAAATAACTTCTCTAACAGCATTTGTATCATCCAGCCAAATCCATTTTGTTGAAAACATATATGTTGAGCTAGTTTGCAATGATGACACTCCTTTAATTCTTATCATGTGTCAATTAAATATTATTTTTCTATGCTAAGAATTTCTAACAGATTATTCATTTATACTTATAAAATTATCATTTTTCTATACTCTTTCCAATTTTTTTATTTTTTACATAAGTGGTTTAAATCTATATAAAAAAAATTAAGAAAATATAATTAGACTATTTAATTAAGCAACTAATTTGCCTTTTATACTCTTCTTCTTTTGAAATTTAAAACTCCGCTTAACTATAAACTAATACTCATTAATATTAAAAATCTCTTTTGGAGTAAATTAAAAAATCTGGAGAAAGAATTATTAAAAATACATAAATAATATAAAATATTTTGTGAAAAATGAACTAATAAATCTTAAACGAATTATAATTACAAAGAGGGGGAATATTTAAAAAGATATATTGATACAAAATGGAGGACGATGACTGTCTGATGCAAGTTTAGTTAATATTTAATACAAATTACTATCTAATCCATGTATTTAAGGTACCTGTTCACGGGCTTGGTACTCGGACACATGGCTCACTTCCCATGGACAGGCTTGGACATGATAAAATTGATGAGGCTCAATCTAACCTGAGCCCGTAAAAGACCGCTTATTTGTAGAGTGGCCCGGCCAGCCTGAACCAGTCAAAATCTAAGGCAGGCTGGGTTAGTATTTTCGAGGTAGGCGGTCTGATCTAGTCCGGCCCACAAACATGTCTAATACTAATATTGCATAAATAAATAAATTTAAGATGAACTCATCGGTTAAGAGTGCATTTAAATATTCTTAATTGCTTTTCTTATTTGTAGCTTATTACTTAAAACGACAAATGATAATAATATTAATAGTAGAAGATGAAAACATAAAAAGGGTGAGAAGAAATAAAAACAATGAAAATGAGATTGAGTTGGAGATTTCGTGCCGTGCTCAATGGAAATCTTCTATGTTTTTTGGTCATCAAATGGGAACCACGAGTATGCCTATTGCGTATTGCCTGCATCTTGTCCCATGAAGACTTCCACTTAACTTGCACATTTCTTAATTCTATTTTTTACATTTATGGTGGCAATTTCTTTGCCAAATTGTCAACATAATTGCACTTGTGGACATTTTCTCGGGCAGTGAGTGAGAGTGGGCCGTCAATTTTGGGTCAATTTAGATCTTATTTGAACAGTTCAGGCCTAATCGGATAATCTTAATAGCACATAGGACAAAATGGTAAAAATTGTGGTAAAATTGAAAACAAAAAGGTTTTAAGTAATGTTATCAAAATTGGACCAATCGGTTCAACCGTTAACTTGCTATTAGCCTCTTTATGGTGGAGAAAATTAGCACTTATCGGTTCAATTGAAAAAAAATAAGTCGAACCAACGAACCAAACCAGTTGAACCGTTGATTGAATGATAATTTTAATAAAATTAATTAAACAATATTTTTCTAAAAAACTAAAAATTCGATTCAACCTCCAATTGAACTAGACAAACTATGAATCGGTAAACTTACCGGTTCTTTATATAGTCCGGCTTCAATAACATTCATTTGTAGAAATTCCTAATGATTGTAATGCAATATATGTTAGTTTAATTAAATAATAAAACAAAAACTTTCGGTGGTTACCACTAAAATTTTAAGAAAAATATTAGTTTAATATTTTATATTATTTATTTTTAGAAAATTACGTTTATATCTCTCAAGTTTTTTTTAAATAGGTGTCAGTTTTTTTTATCTAGAGATATCTCATTAGTTGAAATTGCAAAGTCTTAAAGTTGTATGAGTGTTGTAGTTTTGTAGAGAGGGTGAGCTAGAGATAAAATTAAGAGAGTTTGTATTGTTATTTGTTTTGCTCCTATTATAAGAGAAAATTAGTTAAGAATATTTTATTTTCCTTATAAATAGAGAGTAGTTGTAAATCCTGTTTTATTTTTATAGTGGGATGTTTTTTGTCCTTGCCCATGGTTTTTCCCTAATTTGTTTGGAATTTTACATGTAAAATCTGTGTTAATTTCATTCTCAATTATTAGTTGTGAGAATTTTGTGCTCCATCCGGGTATCAAAACACAGTCCTGTTCAGTTTCGTATTTCTCCTAACGGTGGTATCAGAACCTGATGGTTAGGGGTGTTCATGGTATGGGACCGGGCCATCCCCATCTCCATCCCCATGAAGATGGCGAGGGGAAAAACTCTACCATCCCCATCCCCGTAAAGATTCCCGTTTCCCATTTGAAAAATTTTAAAAACTAGTTTTCCAAAAAAAAAAAAGATAAATTATATTTTTTTCTATAAATATGTCTATTGAAAGTTTATTTCCAGACACAAAATGTTATTATTTTAAGCACTTTTTGGGTTTTGTAATTTTTATGGGCTAATTACCTATTGGGCTTTCAACATTTAAGATTGTTTGCTCTCTTAAAAAAACACTAAAGTATTGTTTTTAAATTTTCTGATTGCTTGACACTTTGTGCTTAATATTTCCAATTTTCTTGTAATTATTGCTTGAATTCCTTATGCAATTTCTTGTTATACCTTCCATATTTGTTCTTAGATTGCTTGAGTTTTGGTGATGCTGCAATTGTTGAGGCTGCTTGTTCATGCATTTATCTTATAATTCTTTGGTAATTTTTTTCGCCTAAATGTATCCTTTAAGACACCCCCAACCCTAACCAAGTTACAACCTTTTTGTAAAGACCTTTTAATTATGCATGGTGATTAATTTGAGTGGTGGAGATGAGACCGATTATCAAGCCTATGGTTTTTGGTTGTTGTGCAAAGCTGTTGAGTGATTTTAAAAGCTTCACCCTATTGATATAGAGTGAATGAGTGACAACCTTTGATGAGGCAGTTCGGTTTGAAAGTTTGTTGAATTGTTGATCTAAGCAGTCTAATTTTTTTTTCTAAGTCTGTTTTTGAAGTTGAAGCTTGTTGCTTGTGTGGGCTTGATATCTAGTTTACTTAAGCTTTGTATTTTCCTTGTGATCATTTTGTTGATTCAAAGTTTGAAGTGATTGTTGCTGCTGCCCTTATTTAAGTGTTTCAAGTATTCAATTATCTTTGTTTCTTTTAAGTTCTCAATTTTTTTTAAGGTCTTTTCTTTTCTTTTCTCCTTGCTTAAGAACAAGCAATGTTCAAGTGTGGGGGTTATTTGATAAGTGAATATTTTACCTATTTGATTAGATGTTTATTTGAGTTAAAATGAGCTTAATTGGGGATTATTAGCTAATTAGAGCTTATTTCAGGTTAAAAGATAAAGTGGACTCCAACTCGAGTAACCTCAGCAAACAGGTTGGAAAGTAGGCTGAAAGATCTTGAAGAGAGAGAAAAGGATGGGCTAAATTTGAGAGCATACCGTGGGCCCAAGGTGGAGTGGAGGAGAAGAAGATTTGATTTGGAAAAAGTGGATTTGACTAAAGTTACAAGTTTAGTTTTAGTAGTTGAACAAATACAATATTTTATTATGTAGTTAATTTTGAGCCACTAAGGCTCTAAGTACATTTAATTATTATTTTTAATGTTAGGTCTAGAATGGTCCTTAAATACTCCATCACTTTGTTATTCTCTCTACTCTTGTAACACTCTTCTTCTAATTTATAATTTCTTTTATTTTAATTTTTATCTTCAATTTTTATTAAGACTGTGTATGACTGAGCAGTCGGTCTAGTAGGCTTAAGCTAGCTTGGCTGGCATGAGTAAGTGACTTTTCTTCTTATCTACTATGAGTTTTATGTGTTGTTGATTGTTTTATGGTATTCTTCATTTATTTATGAGTTTGGCCACTTCATACTTTAGTATTTGTGATTATATCTAGGGGAGATTCATGAATACAGATCTATTATAAAAACACATGTGATTTATTGCTGAAGAAATTCGAGTAGGTTGCATGCTAGGGGTTTTTATCTTATGATAAAATGCTTACAAGAACTTAATGCATGATTAAGCAGTCTATTGCTGAAGAGATTTAATTAGGTTACTTGTTATAGAATTCACATGTCTAGAGGTTCCTAGTTGTTGGGATTTTTCACCAGAAATCACCCGATTAAATGCGGAAGAACGCGGTGATTTCCTCAAATCCTTGCCCAGGAGCAATTGAGATGAAAATTGCAAAACATAAAATTTTCAGGAAGAGATTAAACTTTTACCAGGAGTATCTCTTTAAAAGATGGCTGCAGAAATCAACGTAGATTCCCTCCTCATTTACGTACACGAACGCCTTTGGAACACTACCCGTGCTAGCATCGGAAATCAAAACTTTTTGGAAAGGGAGATCAGAATTTCACCTTTGGCCGAAATTCCTAGGGTTAATTGGCTTCATTTTGTATGGGCTTTTCCATTTTATTTTTAGGCCCAAATCTATTCTAATTCACTTGGTTTAAATTAATTTCAAGCCCAACTTTAATTTTAACATGTATCTAATATATTACACCATGTAACATATTATTTACATTTAATTAAAATTGATTTGATCAATTAATTTAATCCATAAAATTAAAATTAGATCTTCATAAAATAAATTCATATGTAAACCTATACATATAAATATTTCCACCTAGGAAATAATCCCATAAATTAATTAATTGAATTAATTATGAGACTGCCAATGCTAATATTAATTTCTTATTATGATCAATCCAATTGATCTTTATAATATAATTAATATAATCCTCTCTCTCCAAAGTGTATACTCCAAGTATACAGGTAATTCCTTAAGTCTCTGTTCAGTCGCTCAATGTGTACGATCCCGTGGGCCCATCTTTATGTTGGCATTGGGCCTTTGGCCCACAGACTGCAGGCGGGCTCTAGTAAGCCACTGCAGCCCCTAATTAAGATGGAGATAGCAGTCCAAATGTAATCATAACCCTGTAGTTTGAACTTATATATCGCATGTCATTGATATCGGTGTCCAACACAGAGGCATGGATTGATCACCCTCTTTTGTGTCCGGACATTTGCTTGATCCCGAATGTACTGATGCTCACAAACAAGTTCCAACTTGTTTGGGTGTGGCCACACTCTTATCAGTCACATTCATCAAGAGGCTGGTGATATCTTCTCAGTGGACTACTGAGTGATAAATCCCTTCTGCATATCCATAGCATTGCCATGCTCAGTTACATACCCGAAAGTACCCATACTTGGCACCCTATTACAGGCCCTTTAGGCGTACCCCTAAGTATGCAACCTCGCATGCAACACCATCATATGGTCAAGTCAAAGGATGTATACAAGTACTACACGAGAAACACTTGTGATAGTATACCATGTGGATTTCTCGTTTAGTGGATTTATCCAGTACCATGCCCCTTTTGCATGTACTCATTAACTTGGTTGACATCCCATGTCTAATGACCGGTAAGACACCGCCATACAACCAGGTTAATGATAGTCTCTAGTTCCATTTATTCCCATGACTGGAACAGACTACGGATCTCTTTATGGTTATATCGTTTACCCTATCCATGGTCTTACTGCCAAGTACATGAAACTTGTCATCATGGATATGGATATGTCCATTGGATACTTCATTTAAGATATAGCACAAGATATATATATATATAATAAATGAATTGATGCCTTTATTAATAACACAAAATAAGTATAATACATAAATCCAATAAATGTATAATACAAATACAAGGTCGAATGCTTCGGGACTAGGGCATATCCAACACTAGTGTGGTGATTTGACAGTAAGATATCCTAGATCTACGTCTGTAATCCTACTCATAATGTTTAAGGAGAGAAATGTTACTAAAATTGTTTGATCTTGCTTGGTTTGAGTTTGTTGCCTTTTTATTATTGTTATCATCTATATTTTTATCCCAACTACCTTAACTCTGTTGATGTTTGGCTCTGCTTAGTTTACTTAGTAGCTTTCTCAGTTAGTTTAGCTTGAAATTATCATTGTTATTGTGAAAGAAATCATATCTGCTTGTTTGCTTGAAAATTTGAGAGTGTTCACATCAATCTCTGTGAAAAACGATACTTAGACTCACTACCGTGCTACAACGAACCTAGTGCATTTGCTAGTATCGCTTTTGGGGACAACACTTGTGTCCTTTTATCAAGAGTTTGAAATTTTTATATGATATGATCTTAATTGTAAACAATTCCTTTTAGTTTCATTATACTTCTTCATATTATTTAGTGTATTCAAATAATACATCTGAAGAGTAAAAGAAAAAGAACTTCATCTATAAAGACGATGATATAGATAAGGGTAGACTATTCTTAATTATATATAGATCGAAAGAAGGAAGATGGAAGATTTTGAAATTGAATATTGAATGTTATTGTTGAAGTTAATTGGTGTTAATAATGATTAGAAAACATTTAAAAATTTAATATATTTATTGCAAGAGTTACAAATTGAAAAAATGTAATTAATTTTTTCATTTAAAAATAAAAAAAACGGATAAAAAAACAAAAAGACGATTGAAACAGTAGGATGTAAAAGAAGTAAGAGGAAAAATGCTTATAAATCGTGGTTTAGAATTCAAACGATTCATTATTTTAAATTTTTCTCATATATACAATTTGTTTAATAATAAAAAATATTCATGTATTAATTGAAAAAAAGGTGCTTTTGAGATTTTTCTAAATACAAAATATAATTCTATAAATTTTCGAAATGATAAACTTGACTAAAAAAAACGATTGAAAGTTGAATAACTAAAATTTTTAATTGACAAACAATATTGCCAAGAGATGAAAGTCAAAATAGCTATCGACAAAACATAATAATCTATGTAATGCTTCCTATTATGAATGATGGAGAGTCCTTTAAATTTTTGTAACGTTAATATATATTTATAGCTTTTGCTATCAATAATATAATAACACCAATTAAAATATAATTAAGATAATAAATTAATAAATTAATTTTAAAAATAATGTTATAAAAAAATAAAAATAATTTATTAGTAAAAATGAAACGGAAACTTATTATACAATTAAATAACTGTGGACACGGTAAAAAAAAAGGGCCTTGATTACCATGACTATAATTAGTCGTGGTGTTTTTGTAACAGTCGTACGACCGTCTGTTCGGGGGCAGGTTACAAAACCCATACCCCTAGAATAAAAAATTGAGGGAAAAGTTGGGCATTAATTGTATGAGGATTTTCCGGGATTGGGAGATAAAAGGCAGAAGAAAAGAAAGAGAATGGGGACTTTTGGGAGAGATAACTGAGGGAAGAAAATTTAGAGAGAGAAAGAAGAGAGAAGGGAGAGAAAACAAAAACCAAAAACCAAAAATCCATCCTTTTCTTCAATCTTTTCCTTCACAAATCCTGTGCTTTAAGGTGTAAAATGAATTAGAAATCGTAGGTTAATATCAACACACGAAATCTAAATCATCTCTGGACAAAAACAAACTCAAATCTATGACTTTTTGGAGGATTTTTGGACCTCATTTGCAACCTTAACAAACCAAGGAAAAGGAGCAATTTCACGTGGATTGGTGCGTTGCCAGGGGTCAATCCTACGGTGGACGCACGCCAAAAAGGTAGACACTCCTTTTCCCTTCTCTTTTTCCTGTTTTCTGGGTGTTTTGGCTGATTTTGTGCATTTTTATTCAACTTTGATCACTTCTGTTTTGGGAAAATTAAGAACAGTCGTACGACTGTTCTTGTCACAAAGAACAGGGGTATGACTGTAATTAGAGTCGTGCCATTTGGACTATAGTCGTACCACTGTTATTAATTTTCTCGGTTTTAGTCCTTCATTTTAAGCTTTTTGGCGATTTCTGCCTAAGGTAGGACTACAGTCGCACGACTGTAGTTTACAGTCGTACGACTGGAACCACAGTCGCACGACTGTAGATCTCGGCCAGAAGCAGAAATCCCTAAAAATCCAAAAAAATTCATAAAAACCCCAAAAATTTCATAAAAATCAGAAAATTCAGAAAAATCAAAAAATCTTGAAAAATAAAAAATCATCAAAAATGAATTTTGGAGCTTGCATTTACGACCCTAGATTTATTTTTCGGTGTTTTTGCATTTAGAACAAAACCACGACGGAGACCCGGTTCTCCCGAAAACCGACCCCGCCTCGTATGCTAAATTAAAATAAACTAGAAAAATGTTTTCAAAAACGATTTTCTCACAAAACCAAAAATACAGGGATGTTTCAAAATAGTTTTCCAGGTCTAATCGGGCCGGCCGACCGGGTCGACCCGGTTACCCCCAAATGCATGACCCCGAACTTTAAAATTTCCAATTCTGTCCAATTTAAGTCCTACGTATGGCGTGCTATATATCTATGCTAACAATCTGTTTTGCAGCTTTAATTTCTTTATTTTTATTTTTTATGTATTTAATAGATCAACTCGTATATTTTAGGCGATTGTAATTTTTCCTAGATTCTCGTGTACTTTAGGTGCTTGTATTGTGCGGCCGAGAGTTTTATTTTTCATTCACTTGGTTGTAAACCTTTTAAATATTTATTTCTTACTTTTATTTTGTATTATTATTTATGCGCGCCGCATGTATTTATTCAATAAAATCAATTTTAGCAATTTAAAGTGTCATAGTTAGAACATTGGCCAATTTATTTCGATTAGACATGAAATAAGGGACTTGTCCTAACCTCAATCTCTGAAAAGTGTGGTAATTCCCGCTTTGGTTCAGCTACACTGTAATTTCCCGGTTGAGCTGAGCCAGGTGGCGACTCCTATACTTTTTATCGAGATTTAGATCTCGATTCTTTTACGAAACAATCTGATTTTCCAAAAACGTATTTCTAATCCAAAAAGCCCCACGCAAGGGAGGGCTCACCCGAAATGGAAGCGCCCCTTCCGAAAGGGAGTCTCGCGTCCCGTCGAAAACGCGTCGTCTGCTTACAATAACCGTTGTAAAATATTAAAAGAGTAACTTAATGAGCATTAAACGAAAAAAAATAAATGATTACTTATTACCATTATAAAATATAAAAAGAGTAATTAAATAAGCATTTAGATTCAATAAATGTATGTCTAACGATTATTTAAACGTTATAAAATATTAGAAAAATAATTGAATGGGTATTTAGATTTAATAAATGCATGTCTAATAATCAATATTAAAAATATATTACCATAAATATTAAAATTAACAGTCTTGAAATTTAAGTTTAAATTCACAAAATCTATAAAAAAAATTAACAAAAATGCTCATAAACTATAAAGAAAATGATGTATAAGAAAGATATAAATAATTTAAATTTTTTATATCTATTTATAAAATTCTTATGCTAGTTAAAATTAAATAATTCATTTAAAAGAATTAAATCCTAATTTTTATTTTTTAAAACCGAAAAATATTAAAAATGAGTGAAAATATTGAAACATGTTAACTTCATGAAAGCTAAAAAATAAAATTGAGAAAAAAATATAGATGGACATATAAAAAAATATCAAGTATAATATTGTAAAAAATATTCAAATTAATAAAAAAAAGCAATGTACAAGAAATAAAAATAAAAATCTTGTTAATTTATTTATAAATATATAAATCTTTATTTTTAAAATTAAATATTTACTTATATGTTGTTAAAAAAAAAAAATAAGTAACAAAACAAATGATTTCATTTGACCTATTGACCTTATCTAAAAACTGCAATCATTTGATTGCACATTTGATGGAATCTAAGAAATTATTTGTCTTATTTTGACTCTGATTCTAAATTATTCTTCTATAACTATCAAATTTGACCCTAACAAATTTAAACAAATGTATAATTTGAATAAAATATTAGCAAACGAAATAAATGAAGACTTTATATAGAATCTTACCTCTTGAATTAGAGTTTCTTTTACATGATATTAAAATATTAAAATCAGTGGTTTGAGGAAGTCAATTCACTAACATAGTTCCTACGTAACAATTTGAAAGCTTGAAAAAACAAAGATTGAAAGCCATTAAAATAAAATGAAACGAGTACTAAAAGTTTTAAAAAAAATTATATAAATGAAAAACAAACATCTAAAAAATATATATTTTCTAGAATTACAACACAAAGTGAATCAAATTCCTAAAATCTTCTTTTACTATAATATATATAGATATTGTATTCAGGGTTGTCAATTGGATGGCGGGGGCCTGTCCGGACGGGGATGGGGAATCCCTGATTAAGATCCCGCAGGGTGGGGCTGGAGATAAATTTGTCCCTGTTTCTTAATCGGAGATGGGGATGGTAATAGTTTTACCGTCCCCACTGGCCCCCGTCCCCATCCTTGTTTAAAACCTGCGGAGATCACCGGTAAATTCTCCTATTAAATACCCAAATCCCCAATAATTCTCCATTTATATTTCTTTATTATTAATATTATTACATTACATTATTATTATTTATAATTTTGTAAACTAAAGTAAAAAACAAAACTGATCTCTCTTATGAATAATTATTAATTATATGTTAGTGTATTTGAGAATTGAGTTGTGAGAATTTTATGTCTATAATTTAATGCACATTTTGATAAGTTAGAGGGTGAAAATTGAAATTTTACAGGTTTTTTTTCTAATAAAATTGAAAATTAGCTTAACGGAGACGGAGATTCCCGTGGGGAACCGATTCCCCACCGGGATTGGAGATGGGATATAAATTTATCCATGATTAATAAATGGAACGGGAATTCCTGAATAGTATGGAAACGGGGATGAGAAATGCAATACCCACCCCTCCCAGTTTACAACTCTAATTTTATTCTCTTTATAAACAGAGAATGTTTGTAACTCCTATTTTACTATTATAGTGACATTTCTTCTGTCCTTGTTTGTAATTTTTTCCACTTTCAATATGTGAGTTAATTTCGTTCTCAACTTATTTGCTGGGATAATTTTATGCGCTATCCGGTTCTCCAAAAAGGTAAGAGGTACACATTTTTCCTGACAATATATTGGCATACTGGTGACCTCAAGGAAGATTTGTATTCTCCACTCAAAAAGTTGGCTTCAAATAATGTAGGCAAAAGGAATCTATTATTATTAAAGTCAGTCATATGCTGATGTAATGAGCACTATAAATAGTTTCATTAATTTTTTGTTCTGAACGTTTACGTTGCATAAGAAAATATACTTAAGATAACCGAATGATAATTACTTATAATCTTCATAATATATCTTCATTTACCTTCCTAATATAAGTGGTAAGATATTAGAATTGATATGAGATTTGTCTGATTGAAAATTAATAGACCCATTGATAAGGGGGAGTAATGTTAGTGGTCCTGGAATGTGATATAGCAAATAACATCTGAGACTTCACCAATCCAATGCACACACAGATCATGTGTATGTATACATATACAATCCAATGCTCCGCTCCTACTTCTCCATTCCCGCTAATCACATTCTTCCATTTTTTTTTTCTATCATTTTATTTACATCTCATAGTTTAATTTTATTTGCATTTAAAATTACTTCAATGATATGAGAAAAAATAAATAACAATTCCTGATATTTAACATCTCTTATTGCTATTACTAATATTGGATTGAACCCCTTTTGACTAGGACAAATGTAGTTAGAAAGTTGAATATTATTTATTCATTTTTATTGTTTTCAATGCTTTATTTCTTTCAAGTAGAAATTTATAAAACGAAAATTTTCAATAAGTAATACTAACTTTTTTCACTGATTTTGATTAATCAGTTCAATTATTCGAAAACTTTTTTAGATATTTTATGTCACAATTAGTTAAGACATTCTATGTAAACCAAAAGTTAAGTCCAAAATCTAGTTTAAACGACTCCATTATGACAAAAAAATGCTGCAAATATTTTTCAGAATAATTATCCTATTATGCAAAATAAGTTTAAATTAAATTACTTTTTTGACCGAAACTATTTAATTTTATATTTTTTATTTTTTTCCTAATATGTGATGGATTTCAATGATTTGATGTGATTTCATTGGTTTTTATTTGATAAAAAAAAAAAAAAAAAAAAAAAACGAAAGAGAAAGTAAACGGTAGTGCTAGTATTTGAGAAAGAGGAGGAGGTGGAGCAGGAACAGGGGAAGGGGAGAAAGCGAAGGTGTGAGAGACCCCACGTGCATTGCATCCACTCTCCTTCTTACATCTTCTATTTAATAACGCAACCCCAAGTCTCATCCAAAAATCCCTCTCTTCTTTCCCTCGTAATCATCCTCTAATCCTTTTTATTTATTTATTTATTTATTTCCATGAAATATTTAATTATTAGAGAGAAGATGAATTGGGGAAAAAAATAAAAAAAATGCACAAAAGGAAAAAGAAAAGATTGAATTCTTCACCAACTTCGTTGTTCTTAGCAACTCCACTGTTCCTTCTTTCTTCCTCGACGGAATTTTCAAAGCTTCTCTTCTCCTTTGCGCCAAAATAACCATATAAACTCTCACTCTAAGCCTTATTCCGTATACGCTAAAGTGGCTCCTTACTCCCTTCCACTTCGATTCGGTAATTTCAGATCAATCTCTTTCTTTTTTTGTTTCTTATCAATTTTGCATTTCCTTTTTCTATTTTTAGCTAATTTTGACTTTTCTTTTTTTTTTTTTTTTTTTTGCATTGAATCTTCAAATCAGGTAGAAAATGCAGACTTCGATGTACGCAGTCAATGGCAGCGGTAGTAGTTTAAACGTTGGTTTTGGGTTTAAAAAACGGTTGAGAGTTCTCGCTCCTAGTGGTCTTGGTGGCGGTGGTTTTAGGAAAAGAAGTTCTGTAGTAGTGTCGTCTTTGAACCAGAAAGCCTGCATGAGTAGCCGGAGCAATTGCTTTGGATTTCGGAGCCTCGAATCTGTCTCTATGGGAACGGAGCTCGTGCATACTGCTTTTAGAAGGTCCCGTTCGGTTAAAGCTATAGCGTCTGGTCAGTTGTTCTGATCTTTATTTCTTGCTTAGATATTTTGTTGTTTGGAATCTCAGTTGTACGGTAGCCGTGATCTGATGAGTGGCATTGGAATATTCGATTGTAGGGGGAGATATTGAAGAAGCGACTCCAATAAATCCTCAGAAAAAGTCTACTGGAACTGTTTTGCCATTTGTCGGTGTTGCTTGTTTAGGAGCTATCTTGTTTGGTTACCATCTGGCGTATGTCTAAAGGACAACTTAAATTATTCTTTATATTCCTATATTTTGCTCTTAGTCAGTTCATCTATATTTTAAATTTTGTTTGTCATGGGTTTAAGATGGTCTTGCTGGTGTCATTATTTTCTTTACTGCTGCGTTGAATTAATTTAAGTACTAGGCTCACATTTCTTTGCTTCTTCAGGGTGGTGAATGGTGCTCTTGAGTATCTTGCCAAGGATCTTGGAATTGTTGAAAACACTGTGATACAGGGTAAGATGAAATGAATTGAGATGCCTGATATTGTTCTTGTGTTCTTTTTTCAATTGGTAGAACCATAACACGTGTTTATTTGAACCAACTTTAACAAAACAGAATGCATCAGTAAAGCTTAATAGTTATAGTGTTGCGGAAACTTGGTAAGAGATAAATGCTTGTCAATTCTCCTAAGCCCGAGGAAATGGGTGAATGAATAAATCCAATCTTCAAAAAATAAAATAAAGTAGTTCATGGTTATCTCTTTTTTCATCTTCTCCCTTTGGTAAATTAGTTTAGCTTTCAATTATCATTGACATGGTTTATGGTTCTCCATGTTGCAACATTGAGCAGGATGGGTTGTCAGCACACTACTTGCTGGTGCCACCGTTGGTACTTTTACTGGGGGAGCATTGGCGGACAAGTTTGGGAGAACGAGAACTTTTCAGTTGGATGCCATTCCTCTCATAATTGGAGCATTTCTTTCGTATGTCCTTCTCACTGGATTTTTGGTTCTGATCTATTATGCTCGTCCAAAAACTAAGATTTGACATTTTTTTTTTTTTTTTTTCAGTACCACAGCACGGAGTGTACAGACTATGATAATTGGCCGTCTACTTGCTGGTATTGGAATTGGAATATCCTCTGCTGTTGTGCCTCTTTACATATCTGAGGTTGTAATTTATTTCAAACTGAGTTTACTGTTACTATTGATAATTTTGAAAAAGCTAATGCACTAACAGTTATCGATTGGGTCAGATCTCACCAACTGAAATCCGTGGTGCACTGGGGTCCATAAACCAACTCTTCATCTGTATTGGGATTCTTTTAGCACTGGTGGCTGGATTACCGTTAGCAGGGAACCCTTTATGGTATGTCTATCTTGAATTCTTTTGTGCTTGTTCCATGTTTGATTTCTTTATTTCTTATGCTAAGTCAACAATTCAACATATATCATGCTTTATCTTTGCAATGCTTCCCTTATTATCATATATAATTCAGCTTCCTAAGGCCACCGTGTTTTAACTTTATATGCTTACACAATTTTCTTGCAAATAAGAGTGCAAAATTGGCCTGTTTGTTGCTGCAAATGGAAATTGGTACAGCAATTTAAGTCTGATACTTAGTTGTGAGAGAGAAAAACCTCTGTAGACTTTTTATAACTTCATAATAGTTTTACTTGGAGATACTCATTGATCATGTTTGGTTCATGGAATGGAATAGGGTGAGAATACAATAGCTATTCCATGGAATGGAATAGCTATTCCTTTTTCCATCCTATTCCAATGTTTGGTTCAATACTAGAATAATATATGGAATATGTCATATTGAAACGAAAAAACAAAGAAAACTTGGTGAAATCGGGATAAACAAAGATAAAAAGAAATCAAACAACGAAAAAGAAGAAAACAATAAAAAAATGAGATAAAATAAAAAAAAATAAAGAAAAAACTGAGTAAAGCAAAGAAAAACATACGAAAAAATAAGAAAAAACGAAGAAAATGGAAAAAATGGAAAAACACGGAGGAAAACAAATGAACATAGAACATCAAGGGAAAATGAAAAATTGGAGAAAAATGAATAAAACAAAAATGAATAAATATAAAAAATAAGCAGTGAAGTATGTAATAACTATTCTTTGGTTCCAGAAAAAAAATATTTATTCCTTACTTTGAAGAATCGCTATTCCATGGTCAAGTATTGAATCAAACATTGGAATAGCTATTCCACAACGATACATAGCAATTGAGTTGGATAGACATCATAGATTTTGGAGATTAATAGGACCTTCTGCCATGGTTCAAAGCCATTATGGAGGCCTGAAATTTTGATATTCTCATGATGATTTTGTGAAATGTTGGAAGTACAATATGTTTATAAAATATTCTACAGCCCAGATTACATAAAATTGTGATTTTCTAACAAATATTTGATGATCTAAATGTCAAAGCCAAGTTTAGCCCCAACAAGTAGGATGGTTTAAAAAACAGCCTGCTAAAAAAGGAGAAAAAGAAAAGGCTATAATCTATGTCTCTGAGTTGATGCTGTCTGGCCTCATGCATAGTTTATTATGAATATGGCTGGAGCTTCTCGATGAAATTTTACCACTTCATGGCATAGGTGCAAAATTTTTTGGGGTCAATCTAGAAAGCATATTTAACTGTTGCACCAGGCGCTATTGCCATTTGATGAGCAATGATTAAAAAAGAGTAAGGATGTTCGAAAGTGTCAGACTTCGTATTTCAGCCCTCAGCTCAAGGAATTGGAGAGAACAACAGTTAGGATTAATGCTGTCGTGATCCGGATGAGCCTTTTGAATTTTTACTTTTATCTTGTCAAGATTACCAACAATGCTGTGTTTCAACTTTGTGGTTTATTTATTTATTTTATGTTAGATTACCCTATGGCTTCAGTTAAATTCTACCTACATCTAGAATGGCCGAATTGAATGTTCAACCCATGAGTCAGACTTTATACAAGATGATATTAAATACGGATAAGTTATAGCAAAGTTTTTTATACTTAAATCTAATTAGTCAGTATAAAGCATCGGAAAATGGAATTTGAGAGGAAGTATGATGCAGAAGGAAAAGAAAATAAAAACATACTAGTATATTTTTTGATACAAAAGGAAATGATGGTTTTTCTTGGATGCCAAATATAAATTCTATTCGAAATGTTCATTTGCGATATGTTGATTTTCGTGGAGTTGTCATGTTAAAGTTATATTACTCTCATTCTTTTATGACTTGTTGAATCTTACTTTATTTAAGTTCTTATGTTTTTCCATTGATCACTTCTGTTTTGTTTTCTTTCTTTCTTTCTTCCTTTTTTTTATTGTTTCTGATGCTCTTCTCTTTATATGTATTCTTTTAGGTGGAGAACAATGTTTGGTATTGCAGCTGCCCCTGCTATCCTATTGGGTCTAGGAATGGCATTTTCTCCAGAAAGCCCTAGATGGCTCGTTCAGGTTATCCTGTGGGATATAATTCCCTCCTTTTAAAGCCTTTGTATTTTGATCTTTAGTGTTTCTTTTAGCCATTGTGTTTAGATTGTTATCATTACTAACTAAAATCTTTATCTTGCAGCAAGGAAAAATTTCTGAAGCAGAAAAGGCGATAAAGACACTCTATGGAAAAGAAAGAGTTTCTGAGGTTATGCAAGACTTGGCAGGTGGAGGTCAGGGTTCTGGTGAGCCAGAAGCAGGATGGTTTGATCTATTTAGCAGCCGCTATTGGAAAGGTACCTGTGACAATCACGGAATTTGTTTCTTGCTTCAGATTTAAAGTGTGGGCTGTTTGTTGAACTAAAAGGTCTGGCAGATGATATAATTTTGTCTTGCGTAGAAATTCTTTTCAATTCAAGCTCTTCAATGTTTCCAAATTTTTTTATACTTACCAGAAATCTATTTTACTTAACTATTGATCGATTGGTTCATGGACCACATAAACATACCTGAAATGAGGTATTGTTGAACTTGTAACTGATTGATCCTTAATATTAGTAATACTGAGATGATGAATGATAACAAAAGTTGGGCTATTCAAACTGCATTCCCTCTTCAAAATGCAAGTCTTAGCCCTTTTAGATATTGTAAGTTCAGAAGGTGGCATTTTCACTGGTAAAGAACATAAATAAAAATTTGAACTTTTCTTCTTGAGATGGTCTCTACAGGGTTACTGTATTTTTCTTTATTGTACTAGTTTATTTTTCTTCAACTGACTAGATCTGTCATGCAGTTGTGAGTGTGGGTGTTGCACTTTTCTTTTTCCAACAGATGGCCGGAATAAATGCTGTGGTGTATTATTCTACTGCTGTGTTCCGCAGTGTTGGAATTGCATCTGATGTTGCTGCTAGTGCACTTGTTGGGGCAGCCAATGTCTTTGGTAAGGATTTGTTTTCTTTCTTTCTGAAAGATGTGTAAATTTGAATGTTATTATAACATTGCTGGCCTCTTCCAGGAACAACCATTGCATCATCTTTAATGGACCGACAAGGACGTAAAAGTCTACTGATTACAAGCTTTTGTGGAATGGTACGTTTATGGATATAACGATGCCTTCAGCAGATGAATTATATTTTCTGCATTATATTCTTCCAGTCAAGCGCATTGCATAAAACTTGAATTTACCTTCAGTCATTTTGGTTATTCAAACTTCTACATTTTGTCTCCAACAGCTTTATTGCTGAAAATTGAGCTTTCTTGTTATTTATTATTTTTAATTTTTCTTTCGTTTCTACTCTTGCTTGTTGGATGTGTAGAGTAGGAAATGGTAAATGATGATAATTTTGACCCCTGAACAGGATTTTATTGTGAAAGATATAACTGCCTATCTGACATATCTTATTAATTTTCGTATTGTGTTTTTTGCTTGTAAAGGCTGTTTCAATGTTGCTGCTTTCCTTGTCCTTCACTTGGAAGGTCCTGGCGCCATATTCTGGCACCCTCGCTGTTCTTGGAACTGTTTGGTGAGATAATAGTTTTCCTTCCTGGACTAGTGAATGCTCTTGGAATGCGTGGTTATTTTGGCCAATAACAGTTAAAAGTCTTTAATCTCAAATGCAGCTACGTTTTATCCTTTTCACTTGGTGCTGGCCCTGTGCCTGCTCTTCTTCTGCCAGAAATTTTTGCCTCCAGAATCCGAGCAAAAGCTGTTTCTTTATCCTTGGGCATGCATTGGGTAAGTCATGAAGAAGAAAACTTACATACTAAATATAAGTGGCTATACTGTGACCAATAAAATTGTGTTAGAAGAATCTGAAGGCTCTCACTAAAACCTAGTGGGTAAATTTCATCTATAGTCAAACTTAACACTATGTCAATTTAGTCCTTAGACCTTTTGTCACTTAAACATATAAGCACATTCAGTTAAAAAGGGCTAAATTCTTGCCACAATATCACTGAAAAGTGATGCGCACATTTTTATTTGGACTTCTTATTGTCCTCAAATTATCTATATTAGAGTTCATCTAAAATATTTTAGTTTATCCGCAAAACTGTTAGAATTTGACATGCGTTAAAAAAATAATAATAATAAAGTCGGACTATAGTTACACATATATTTTCATTGATATTTTTTTGGTCAAATTGTGGCCTAAAGATTATTTTATACTCCCTCTGTCCCAAAATGGTAGTCCTTGTTTCCATTTTAGCGTGTCCCAAGGTATAGTCCAGTTTCTTTTTTCAGACTATAGTTGAATTTGTAGTTTCTCAATATATTCTATTCAATGTACATTGGTATTCACATAATATATAAGAAATACATTAATTTATACTTGAAACTTTAAATTGACCAATAGTGTCAAGTTGGAGTAGGGATATATACGAAAACAAATGTGTAATGTCCTTAAACTATATTAACTATATTTTTTTAGAACACATGAATAGTTGAACCATCTTTTTGGGACGAAGGGAGCATTACATTTATAGTTCAAACCAAATTAAATAATCACTATGATTCTCAGTTTGGATGTTTGTAGTCGCATATAGTATGGCAGCTTATAATAGTAGTTTATACATTGAATATCAGTGGTATAGGGCGATATACCTCCATTTATATATGTATATATATGCCATTCTTTATTGATTTATGATAGCAAAATTGATGGAAGCTTTCAATTCAATTTCAATTGTGTATAGTAACTTGGTTTTCTTTGTCAACAGATTTCGAACTTTTTCATTGGTCTCTATTTCTTGAGCGTCGTAAACAAGTTTGGAATCAGCACTGTGTATTTGGGATTTTCAGCTGTCTGTGTTCTTGCTGCTTTATACATAGCGGGAAATGTAGTGGAAACAAAGGGAAAGTCCTTGGAGGAAATTGAGCGCGAGCTTAATCCTATCCCTTGATTACGTATAGATATTTGTCGAAAGTTCCTGTGGTAATAATTTCTCCACGACCCATGATTGACCTTATGATTAATTGTGAATTTTGTTTCTATGTATTTAATTTATTTTTATTTTTATTTTTTGTTCCACTGAGGCTTCTCTTCTTGAGCCCCATTTTCCTTTTGGAAAGTTTTAAATGTTGAATCAGTTGTAAGCAGCTTTTGCCTTGTAGAGAACTATCTTTGTTATAACTTTTATAATCGTAAAACTGAAGCAAAACACTAATCTCGGTCGTTGGAGCTGAATGATTATGGTCCTCAAGAGTTTGTTGTATGATTCTTGCAATGAATATCACTTGTATGTGTACGCGTGTGCGTATGGAAGAGGTTATGTAACTGTTCCAGATCAGATGCAAATAGGCTTATACTTCCTCTTTAAACCCATGAATTTGCAAATTCATGTAATGGAGGTAACTTGAAAGGGCAGATTATGGACTTGAATTTACGCAGTTGTGACTTTATCTGAATAGTAAAATGTATGTATTATATTTCGAGCCCAATCTTTGACATATTTTGGCTTTCAATTATTATTTTCTTAAAATATTCATTTCGTCTAAGTTTATTACATACCGAATGATTGTTAGCAATTTTAAATTTTATTATACTTTCTATTTTGATTTAATTGAGTAACGGTTGAAATGACAATCAAATTTCCAAACTTAAACCGTGTCTATACTTGTTGGCCAGCCCTGCAAACTGAAATGGCAAATGATTTGCAGCGTATTGGAGAGCTTCTCAGTATGTCCTGGTCAATATTTATCCATTGTGGCTCATTAGCAGCAAAGTAATAACCGCTGCTTCTCTTGAGAGAGCAAAAACCCTTTTACGGGATATTTGAGACTAATCCGGGGAATATCGTGTTGGAATTTTTCACCGGAAATCACCCAATTAAATGCGGAAGAACGCGATGATTTCTTCAAATTCGTGCCCATGAGCAATTGATGTGAAAATTGTAAAACTTAAAATTGAATTGAAGAGAATAGATTCTTACCAAGAATATCTCTTTAAGAGATGGCTGGAGAAACCAAAATTGATTCCCTCCGTGTTTACGTACACGAACGATTATCGAACACGGCCCGTGCTAGCGAGAGGATCAACCGAAAGAGAGAGTTTGGTGGCTAAAATTTCTGCTCTAATTCTCCTCTCTATGGCCGAATTCTACCCTAGGTTTTTAACCTAGGGGGCCGAAATTCCCCTTGGGAATTTTAGGCCTAATTCCATTTAATTTCATGCAGGGTTTTCTCCTCTTTAAGCCCACATCCAATTTAATTCTTCTTGTCCAATTTAATTTCAAATTTAAATTCTATTTAACATGTATGCTAACATATTATACCATATAATATATTACATATATTTAAATTGAAATTAATTTGACCAATTAATTTAACCGATGAATTAAATTAGACATTCATGAAATCAAATACATGTAAACCTATACATATAAAATATTTCCACCTAGGAAATAATCTCACAAATTAATTCATTGAATTAATTTTGAGAAGGCCAATGCAAATATTAATTTTATTATTTTGATCAATCCAATTGATCCTTTTAATATAATTAATATAATCCTTTCTCTCCGGTGTGTATACTCCAAGTATACTGGTGATCCCTTAAGTCTGAGTTCAGACGCTCAATGTGCACGATCCTGTGGGCCCATCTTTATGTTGGCAGTGGGTCTATGGCCCACAGACTGCAGGCGGGCTCTAGCAAGCCACTGCAGCCCCCAATTAAGATGGAGATGGCAGTCCAACTGAAATCATACCCCTGTAGTTTAAACTTGTATATCCCATATCATTGATATCGGTGTCCAACACAGAGGTATGGATTGATCACCCTCTTTTGTGTCCAGACATTTACTTGATCCCGAGTGTACTGATGTTCACAAACAAGTTCCAACTTATTTTGGTGTGGCCACACTCTTATCAGTCACATTCATTAAGAGACCGGTGATATCTTCTCAGTGGACTACTGAGTGACATATCTCTTCTGCATATCCATACCACTACCATGTTCAGTGACATTACCCGAACGTACTCATACTTTGCACCCTTTTACAGGCCCTTTAGGCGTACAACAAAGTATGCGACTTCGCATGCAGCACCATCATATAGTCAGATTAAAGAATCCATACAAGCACTACACAAGAATCACTAGTGATGCTTTACCATGTGGATTTCTTGTTTGGTGGATTTATCCAGTACCATGCCCCTTTTGCATATACCCATTAACTTGGTTGACATCCCATGTTTTGCCGGTAAGACACCGCCATACAACCAGGTTAATGATAGTCTCTAGTTCCATTCATTCCCATGACTGGAACAGACTACTGATCTCTTTATGGTCACATCGTTTTCCCTATCCATAGTCTTCCTGCCAAGTGCATGACACTTGTCAACATGGATATGGATATATCCATTGGATACTCCATTTAAAATATAGCACAAGATATATAATAAATAGATTAATGCCTTTATTTAATTACACAAAATATGTATAATACATAAATCCAATAAATGTACAATACAAATACAAGGTCCAATGCCTCGGGACTAGGGCATATCCAACTTATCGAACTTGAAAGGCATTTAACAAATATTAGACCTAGTAAAAATAATGTTTCCGGCATGATTGTGCAAAATAAAAACAGAGAGCAGCTGGCTTAAAAGGAAAAATATATTACAACTGATTTCTGAAATTGCAGTACTTCAGATGGAATCACTATACCTAAAAGTCTTCTCATATCCTCTTCTGGTAAATAATACCGGGCCGGAGAAGTATGGTGCATGTTTTCCATGCACTAGTCATGTAATAGTCCTCATGGCTTGGTTAGAATTTACATGCTGATATTATCTCAACATGCAAAGTAAACAATGTAATCAGTTTCAGAGCAACCTTTCAAGGTCTGAGAGGAGTTCTGTACGCGTTGCGATTTCTACATGTTAGCTTTCCTTTCCCACCTTTCCCTTGTGTCAAGCCTACATAACAAAACGGCAATTACAATAATGATAAAATCTTTCGCAACATGTTGCAGCATTACCATTGTCTACCAAGGGCATTACATATCATGTTTAACCGCAAATATAAGTAGATAACTGATATTTGCATGGTTCAGCTTTGATGCCACAGGATTGTCGAATAGTTGAAAAGCAAGAAAATCCTTAGTGTTAAAGAAGATAAAGTCACAATCACCTGCTCCAAAACATAATGAAACGTATTTTTCAATTCCCAGTGAAATAGGTAGATACTTGTGACAGGATAAAATTAGTGCTCTTATGCCTTGACATGAGAAGATAAATCCTGGTGTATCAATTTTGGAATTCAAGCTAGGAGGTCTCAAGCTTAAATAAAAGGAATAGTGTGTTGCAACTATATGAAGAGGGAGGCCAACTCCCTGTACAGCACATTGCTGCATTGCCTCCTGATGGTTCAAACAATCACTAATGTGCATGACGAACCATTCTTCACACATTAGGTGTTGCTGTCTCTAATTTCAGACATCGGACTTCTCGATTTTCAGGTTACAGTTGAAATAACCCAAAGGTATCAGTGAATAATTAGTGATGCCAGAAATGTGACTTCAATTTCTCATAGGTGTGCATGTGTGTCCTTGAAGATACCTTGAGAGTATGCAAGTCTAAGAATCCACATATCTAGAATCTGCACTTGTATGTTAAACCTTAATTGTGTTCATGATAATCATATAGCCAACGTCTAATGGAAAAACATACCCCCAATATAGTTTCTGACGCTTCTTTTGTGAATTATGTGCAGCTACATTATCTTGCTGGGCAGAGAAACCAATGCTGCCTTGGCTTCTTTCTAAGTTAGGGGCATTTAATTGATCAGTTTCTGTAACTGAATTTTTACCCTCATCAGGATTCAAGTCTTTGCAATAAGACCTGCCAGTGTCATCTGAAAGCCATATAGAGTTACAACATAGTAAAAAAGGGTCCCATATGAATAATTCAGTGTACACATTGCATACCTACCTTTCCCTTTCTTGTAAATCTTTGATTTTACCTGCAATCTCCTCTTGTGTAGTTCCTATAAGAAGCAAGAATTAAAAATTCCTTAAATAATTGATATGGAAAAAAACAAACAACAAAATATATAACTACACATATCACCCTAGAAAAATTAAAAATTCTTCTGGAGTGAATCATGCTTGTCTCTTGTTACTAGAGAAACTCCCTATATTTCATTTCCTGATTATCTTTAAACTTTGCAGACTCTACTTTGCACAATAATGGTGTTCTTTTGATCATCAGTTTTTTCCTCAACCAATACATGCACACATCATTTGTCCAAACGAATAAGAGCAAGCAAGTAAATTAAGTGAAAGATCTCAGCTACCAAATTAACTAGTGTAGATGAAATACCATCACTTGCATTGTTGATTATCAAGAATTTCATTTCAAAGGGCCAACAACAGGAATAACGCATCACAATGATTGCCAACTATGCATTCTCAAACAATATTAACATGAAAAGAAAGTTCTTTCTACTGTATAACGATGGACAAATATGACACAGTTTTGCTAATTGGCTAAATCAAAAGGTTAAAACTACTTTTAGCGTGATCAATTTTCCACGCATTCCAATTTTCCTCCAGATATTTTCACATTTTTTAAGGAAAAACCCACAGCACTCGCATTAGTCATAAACAAAGCTGCTGAAAGTTCTCCATGAAGGTGATACATATTTACATTACAAGTAATATCATAAAATCTCCAATATAAAAAAGTGAAAAAAAAAATTGAAATAAATATAGGTACCCTGTCAAGCACAATAACCAGCATGAAGTGAAAACAAATAAAACATAAACACAGATTAGTCAAGTTTAAAACATTTTAATTAATGATATCCTTTCTAATTCAACTGTTCTTAAAAAATTGTTTGCTGATATTGAAATGAAGCATCGTTAAAAAAAAATTTCACTTCATTATTCTGCAAAATTTTGGTTTGATTATGATGTCACGCTCTATGGAAGAATCACTGAAGACTTCGATCAATTCAACAGATTTTTTTTTGGTTAAATCTCCAGATGAAATTAAAGAAATCAATTATATCATTCGGAAGATGAGGTAATAATGTTAAAATTGAATTGAATTCATGTCCTGGACATGATTTATTCCAAACAAAGTCAGAATATAGAAGGAAACTAGTACGCTCAATTTTAACTTTGGGAAAAAAAAGAACAAATGATTGCTCTGCGAAACAATTACGGCACGAAGTAACTCGTAGCCTTCTAATTGCTTATAGCTCATAACTTGCACAAACAAAAGAAAACAGAAACAACAAAGAAATTCCAAACGACAAATGAATCGAAGAAAAGAAAATTGGATTGTTATGTTATAGAGACGAGGGTTTTGAGATCATACATGGAGCTTGGAAAGCTGATCTTGGGAGATACGAGTGGGCTTGAAACCAGGCTGTAAAGGTTGTGTTGATGCTATTGCTGTTTCTCTTCTCTCATCTTCTCCTTCATCTCTTTCTTCTTCTTCTTCTTCTTCTTCTCTACTCATCTTTTCTCCTCTGTTTGTTCCCAACGCAACTCTCCTCATTCTGATTTTTGAATCCCACAATGCTGGCTGGCTGGCTGGCTTTCTCTCTATTCCAAGTTAAATTGGTGCCTGCGACGGCATCGTTTCGCTCGTACACCTCAACATCAATATTCTATCATTGGGTAAACTGTAATGAAAAGTACTCCTCCCTTTCTTTTCTTAGGTGATTTAAGCATGTTCGCTGACAGTGATAAAAAAAAATTAATTAAACTGGTAAAATGATTAATTTATTCTTAATAAAATTTTTTTTCTTTTTAATTATTATATGATATTTTTTGTTAATATTAAATATCTCTCTTGAAATTAATAAGTATAAAATTTTAAAAAAAAAAAAGTAAAAAGTGCATAAATAATATAAAATAATATATAAAAATAAACAAATTAAAAAAAAAAAAATCAAAACAACTTATAAAAAGAAACAGAAAAAGTATTTAACTTTACCTATTATTTTACCCTGATCACTAAACTTTAATTTTTTTTAGGCTCAACAATATATTAGTTTGTATATTTTTATGTATTATACTAGTTAGTCCATAAATAAATTTTAAGATCCTTAAGTTTTATTTTAATGAGCTCTTTAGTCTTTTCTTTTATTTTTGTTTATAAAAAAACAAAACTACCCTTAGTTATAGATAAAAATTTACCTTTTAGTTTTTAAATTTAATTAAAATATTTCAAATAAATTTTTTTATAGTGTATACACATACACCAATATTTATATATTTTTATATATATTAGTTATAAAAATAAAATTGTTTCTATTATTTATTTTCTTTAATATATATTATATTTTTTTATTAATTTAATATAATATTTATAAACTAATAATAATTTTTATTATGAATCTATAATTATTTTAAAATGATATTTTTTGTTTATTAATATTATCTATAAGGTATATTAGAGATGAAAAGTTCATATTTATAATTTTAATATAGTTCTACTCCTAATTTTATATTTTTTTTGAATTTATAATTTTATAAAGTTTTACTTCTAATTTTATATTTTTCAAAATATTTTGTATTTAATTGTTTTAATAAAACAACCTTTATGCCAAGAGTTTAGTTATATATATATATAATATAATTAATTAATTAATATTTTTCGTAATATTATTAATATTAGGATTATGTGAGGAAAATATATAAAATAGAAAAGATGATATGTTTTATTACTATAAAATAGAATAAAGAAGTAATTTTGACATTATTAGTTTCATTTGACTTAAAAGGACTAAACAGTTGACAATGATAAAATTTAGAGACTATATAATTATCATGTGGACTGACTTGCATTATATGTAAAAATATAGAGACTAATATATTATTTACTCTTTATTTTATGCCACAAATTAAACAAAAAAAAAATTTGTCACAAAAATAATTCAACCTCAATATGTCTGAACAAGTTTATATAGGGAAACAAACTTTGCTGGATTGATAATGCCAGGGACAAAATTGAGGGGGGTAGCAGGGTCCGAAGCATATGCTGGCCGACAGCTGCCGAAGGGCTCTCTACTGCCCAATCCCTGCTGCTTCAAAAGTTTTCATAGGAGATCTGCTATGGTGGATAGTGTGGGGGTTGAAGATGACCCTGCATGCTGCCTAATTTTTTTTAGTTTCCTTTATGCAAAACGATGTCATAATTTTTTAAAATGATATTTTTTGTTTATTAATATTATCTATAAGGTATATTAGAGATGAAAAGTTCATATTTATAATTTTAATATAGTTCTACTCCTAATTTTATATTTTTTCTAAATTTATAATTTTATAAAGTTTTACTTCTAATTTTATATTTTTCAAAATATTTTGTATTTAATTGTTTTAATGAAACAACTTGTATGCCAAGAGTTTAGTTATATATATATATATATATATATATATATATATATATATATATAATTAATATTTTTCGTAATATTATTAATATTAGGATTATGTGAGGAAAATATATAAAATAAAAAAGATGATATGTTTTATTACTATAAAATAGAATAAAGAAGTAATTTTGACATTATTAGTTTCATTTGACTTAAAAGGACAAAATGGTTGACAATGATAAAATTTAGAAAGTATAAAATTATCATGTGGACTGACTTGCATTATATGTAAAAATATATAGACTAATATATTATTTACTCTTTATTTTATGCCACAAATTAAACAAAAAAAATTATGTCACAAAAATAATTCAACCTCAATTTGTCTGAACAAGTTTATGTAGGGAAACTAACTTTGCTGGATTGATAATGCCAGGGACAAAATTGAGGGGGGGTAGCAGGGTCCGAAGCATATGCTGGCCGGCAGCTGCTAGAGGGCTCTCTACTGCCAACCCCTGCTGCTTCAAAAGTTTTCCTAGGAGATCTACTATGGTGGACAGTGTGGAGATTGAAGATGACCCTCCATGCTGCCTAATTTTTTTTAGTTTCCTTTATGCAAAACGATGACATTTTGCTATAAAGGAAATTAAAAAAAAAAAAAAAAATATGGTAGATATTGTCGCTTGAATTCAGCAATATTAATTGGAAAATAGAGCCAATTAATTTTACCAACAGGCAACTACCTTATTAATATTGAATCCTAATTAAATCCTAATACTACTACTATCTTAATTTATGGCTTTAAAAAATTGATTCCTAATTTACAAAGTTGTAATTGAAATTCCTAATACTTATATGCTTGCTAATCAAATAATATCTTATTAACTCTATATAAAGCAACCCCATATTAAATTAATCTATACTTTCAAGTTCCAACAACTACAATCCTCTATTTTTCAAGCTCAAAAAATTCATATTTCAGATACATAATTAATTTTTTTAATTGAATCTAATCTTAAATTAAATTAGTTATACTTTCAAAAGTTGCGTTGAATTTAATTTGAATTTCAAATTTGTTTAATTTATCTAGCTAGCATTCGTTTTTGGAATCTTAAATTCTTAAATTATAATTCTTATTTTTTTCTTAGTTCACATCAATTGATTATTTATTTGATTTGAGTCATTAAAGTTTTTATTGCATACATTTTTTATGCTTAAAATTAGTATTTGATAGATTCAGTAAAATCCTCTGGATGATCCGGGTCCGGGTTGCTACTCTGACCGGATCCAATGTTGCTCCTGTAAGACAGAAAACGGTGAGACACTGGTAACCTCTGGGGTATACTCCGATGCCTAAGTTAGTACGCTCCTGTGTGTTAAAAGTACTTTTTAGGAGAATTGAGAATAGAATTGAGTAATTCCTACCTCATACAGAGTATCCTCCTTTTATAGGAGGGATGGTAGAGTTGGATTGATATTGAAAGAGCTCCACGTGGGTGGTGTTCCTGCCCTAGTAAAACACGGGGGTGAATTCCTAATTGGACACCACCTCTTCTCCTAGGATCTCTCCGCGGATCAAGGAAACTTAATTCAAATCTGCTCAGGGGAGGTCGGGGTCCGGATGCGGAATGCGGCTTCTTTAGCCGGGTGATGGGATACGGGTCCGGACTACCGGACTGGACCGGGTGTACCGGACCGGATGTCATCAAAAGTCCCCCCCTAAGTCTGAAGTAAACCCTTTAGGGTTTAACACCTAAAACCCTGCCTAGGAACGCGTGCTCACCCACTGTCTGCCATGTACTGTGTAGCTGCAGGGACGCGACCTTCGATTTGACTTAAATGCTGCAACCTTTTGATTTCCCACCAGCAGAGTATTTAAGTCGCTAATTTCAGCTCTGGGCGTCATTCTGAGTTTCTAGCATTCTCATTTCTTAAAACCAGTAAGTGCTTTCTTCTTTCTTCTGCTACTTTCCTGTTTTTCTTCTGTTCTTAGTTCTAGGGTGTACTGTTTGTTTGTTATGGGTTCTTCGAGTTATTCGTGGACCACTAGCACTGCTCCTCGCCCTGTATCCCCTTCTGTGGAGGTGGATTCTGACGCCGCCAGGCTTTCCACATCTGAGTCCTCTGAAAAAACTCGCTCCGCCGGAGAGACCAGTGCACCAGTCTACTTCCCTGAGTCATCTCAGTTGGTCAGGAGTGTCTCAGGGAGAACCCTTACCCCCAGGATATCACAGATGGCCTCTTCCATTGCTTTCCGTGAGATAAATCAGTTGGCTTCTGATTACCCCTGGTTAGAAGCCTGCGAGTGTCTCATCCCCTCTTCCAGCCAAAGGGTTCATCATCCGCCGCCCGGCTATTTCTCCATCTACCTTCACCACGTAGTGGGCGGGTTCACCTATCCGCTCCCGGAAGGGATTTGCTCTATCTTGAACCGGTACGGGGTATGTCCGACCCAGTTGCACCCGAATGTGATGGAAGACGTGTGCGCCACGTATTGGTTGTGCTGTAACCTCAGCATCCAACTGACCGGTGCCCTCTTCCGGAATATCGCCACTCCGGTTCTCCGAAACACCAATAGCGACCATCTCACAATGGCTAAGGGGCCTCTCTTCCCGTTTTTTTCTGGCCGCACTTTTTCGGTAAAGGGGTTCAAGGGTCTATTTTTCTTCATTAAGTTGAAGGAAAATGTGCCAACATTCCCCACCGCCTGGTCTTTCCGGCCTGCGAGCGATATGCGGGGGGAGAAGGATAAGCTCTCGCCCCAGGAACAGGCCCACCTCGATCTGCTGACGGCGGTCCCGACTCAGTACTGGAAGCTGCAGTATGCCACAAGAGCTTACCGTCAAGGGTTGCCACTGGCAGCGCTTGATGACCGGACCGGTCTCCCTATGTTCTTTAATGATCCCTTAGAGGGCCGAGGTATTTATTTACTTATTTTTGTATTTTCCCTCTGTGGCAGGGATGTCACTTGCTGATACTGTTGCAGCCTTGCGTGCCCGAAAGAGCGGATCTAAGGCGTCTACTGCCGCACCTGCTCCGGTCCCTGCTATCAATTCGGCCGGTCCAAATCCTGCTGCTCCTATCGTCAGTGCGGAGCCTGCAGGAAATAAGAAGAGGCCTGGTGCTCCTGCATCCGGATCGGACAGAGGGAAGAAAGTCCGAGTGGTACGTTCTTCACATTTTCTTTTTTTTTTTTTTTTTTTTTTTAACGCCAGATTGTGCTCACTTTTTGTTCCGCAGGAGGTAGCACCTGATTTTTCGGGTCCGGTGAACACCGACAGCCCGATACGGGATGTTTTGATTTCAAAGTTCGGCAAAGATGCAAGTCTTGCTGACCCTCTAGTGCAGCTAGAGCTGAGCAATGGCATGTATCTCCCTGCTGACTCCTCCCGGGTGAGGACTTTGTCAAACCGGACCATCGGGACTAGAGTCCTGAGCAAGTTATACACGGTAAGTCCTAGACTCTTTCCTTTATCTTCTGGCTGTATCTAATTGTTTCTCTGCAGGCCATCCCCTTCCTCTACGAGGAGTTGAAGAGGGTTGAAGAAGCGGATCGAATCTACGATTAGAGCATTGCCAGTGCTCTGGAGAGAAAGAAGTTGGAAGAGGGCCTGGCGAAAGTAAATGCTGAGGCTGAACAGCAAAAGAAGACGTTTGATGCTGTGGCTGCCGAGAATGCGACCCTCAAACGTTCTCTTGAACTAGCCGAGGAGGCCCTTGAGCAGGAGAGGAAGTCCCGCGAAAGTGACCACTTGGCGGCGGAGGAGAAGTTGAAGGAAAGGACCCTTACCTACGGGCGCCTTGCCCTACTGAATGGGGACCGTATCATTCAAAAGTGCTCTGAAGTCTACCTGGATGTTGCTTTCGGGGACATAGAAGTGGACTTCCCTGATGAGGCCGATCTCCCGGATGAGGAAGATGATGTCCCTCCAACCGCCTCAGTGCCTGAAGAGGGATCAGCTAAGGGGTTCGGCGATCAGAATAGGGATTGATATTCTTTGTAAATGTACACATTTCCCGTTACGGGCATTTAATGAAATAAGAATTTTTCGATGCGGTTCAATTTTTCTCTTTTTGTGTTTGAATGCAAACTTAGCGCATCTGCTTATGGCTGCCCCTTTAAAGCCGGGTCTAAGTTCGGAATCGAATGTTTACCCAGGACTTCAATTTTACCGAAAGCGAATGAAACTCGAGCATAAACTTATTCGAAAGCGAATAAAAATGGCCAAACACCTCAAAGAAATATTCGAAAGCGAATAATAAAAAGGCTGGTTAGGCATAAAAAGATGTATTCGAAAGCGAATCTCCATTAAATATAAAGTTATAGCACTACAGCTATAATTGCCTCGTTAAAAACCTCAGCAGGGAAAACCCTGTGGGAAAAAATCGCTACCGAGGGAAAAAGAGTGCAACGTGCTCTATTGGTAGTATTTCCTAAGTGCTCTAGAGTTCCATGTGCGTGGAATGTCTCTTCCATCCATGCGGCATAGTTTGTACGTAGCCGGTCCAAGGGCCTTATTGATCTGGTACGGTCCCTTCCATTTGACAGCTAATTTTCCTCTGCCTTCTCTAGCTTGTGAGGCCTCCGCGTCTCGCAATACAAGATCTCCCGGCTGGAAGGCTATCGCTTTTACTTTCTTGTCACGGTACTGAGCAACTTTATTTTTGTATGCCGCCATGAGGACGAAGGCCCTCTCCCTCCTTTCCTCCAGTGAGTCCAAGTGAAAGCACAAGTTGATGTCATTCTGGGCTTCGCTGTAGTATGTCACCCTGTCACTAGGAGAGCTTATTTCTACCGGGATTACTGCTTCGGTACCGTACGTTAGGGCAAAGGGGGTTTCCCCTGTGGCTCGTCTCGGGGCGGTTCTGTACGCCCATAGTACGCTGTTTAGTTCATCTGCCCATGCTCCTTTGTGCCCTTCCAACCTCTTTTTGATGCCGTCGCATATGGTGCAGTTGGTAACCTCTATCATGCCATTACTCTGCGGGTGGGCAACCGAGCTACACCTATGTGTGATGCGGAAGCTTTCATAGAATTCTTTGAATTTTCTGGAGGTGAACTGAGTCCCATTGTCCGTGATGATGGTATTCGGTATGCCGAATCTTCCCAGGATGTATTCCTTCACAAAGGAAATCACTTTCTCAGGGGTGATGGTAGAGAGGGCTTCTGCTTCCACCCATTTGGTGAAGTGATCAACCGCTACGATTATCCACTTCCTCTGTCTGCTTGCTTCCGGCATCGGACCCACAAGGTCGATCCCCCATGTTGAAAAAGGCCAAGCCGTTAAGATTGGCTGTTGCTCCGCCGGTGGTTGGCTGGTTTTCTTGGCGTGTACCTGGCATTGGTGGCAAGCATAGATGTAGGCCTCTGCGTCTTCTTTCATTGTTTCCCAGTAGTATCCCATGAGCATTGCTCTACGGAGTATGGTTAGGGCGGCCTGATGTGACCCACAGATCCCCTCGTGGAGTTCTCTCAAAACATAGTTGCCCTCTTCAAGCGAGATGCATTTCATCCAAGGGTGACTAAAAGACTTGCGGTAAAGCTGTCCGTCTATGATAGCATACCTAGAAGATTTCCTCGAGATTCGGCGAGCCGTTGGTTGATCAGCCGGCAATTTTCCCTCCTTCAGGAAGTCCATGATGGGTGTAATCCAGCATGTTCCATGGTGGTCTACCATCAGGGCTTCGTTTTTCTCAATGCTGGGATGAGACTGTACTTCGTACGGACAGTGCAGATGTTGCCACTCTTCTTTGCTAGAGGCGGCTTTAGCGAGTTCATCCGCTAGGCTGTTGGCTTCCCGGGGTATGTTTTCAATCTTCCATACTGTTCCTTGTGCCTCAATCTGTTTCAGTAATCTCCGGACCGTGTCCAAGTATCCTTTCATGGCTGGGTCTCGGACCTCAAAGTGTTTTTTTATCTGGTTGGACACCAATCTAGAGTCACTGAGTATCCGGACTCTGTCTGGCCCTATCTCTTTGATCAGCTCCAGGCCTTTGATCATCGCTTCGTATTCTGCTGCATTATTCGTTGTTGGGAAGTCCAACTTCACTACATAGTGGAGTCGGATCTGGTTTGGTCCTTTGATGTATACGCCTGCTCCGGCCCCTTCTTTTGACGACGCTCCGTCCACAAAGACGTCCCATTCTTCAGATGGAGGTGTTGAGTTGTGCTCAAGATCTTTGAACTCTGTTACGAAGTCTGCTAGAATTTCAGCTTTCAAAGCTTGCCTGGGCTCGAATCTGATGTCAAATTCCCCCAGGCGTATCGCCCATTCCGCCAATCTCCCGGATGTTTCGGGCCGTTGCAGCACCTTTCTGAGTGGGAAACCGGTTCTAACGATGATAGTATGTGCCTGGAAGTATGGCCTTAGTCTGTTGGATGCCGAGAGCAGGGCCAGTGCCATTTTCTCAATGTTGGGGTATCTTGCCTCCGCCCCTCGTAGTACCTTGCTGGTGTAATACACCGGATATTGTTGCCCGTCCTCTTCTCTTACTAGAACCTATCCGACGGCTTCCTCTACAGCTGCCAAGTATACATACAATTTTTCTCCCGGTACCGGTCTGCTCAGCAGCGGGGGTGATGTGAGGAACTTCTTCAATTGGTCAAACGCCTCGTGGCATTCCTTGTCCCACTTGAAGGCCTGCCCTTTTTTGAGTGCTTTGTAAAACGGCATGCATCTTTTTGCCGAGAATGAGATGAACCTTCCTAGGGCTGTGACCCTTCCATTTAGTTTCTGGATGTCGTTGAGGGTCTTGGGTGGAGCCATTTCTAGTACGGCCTTTATCTTCTCCGGGTTTGCTTCAATCCCTCTTTGTGAGATCATGAATCCCAGGAATTTGCCGCCTCGTACTCCGAAAATGTATTTTTCCTGATTCAGCTTTAGTCTGTACTTCTGGAGGATGGCGAATGCCTCCCTTAGATCTCTGGGGTGGTCATTCACGGTTTGGCTCTTGACAATCATGTCATCCACGTACACTTCGACCGTTCTCCCAATCAACTCTCTGAACATACAATTCACCAACCTTGGTAAGTAGCTCCCGCATTTTTTAATCCGAAGGGCATGACCTGGTAACAGTATGTCCCTTTGTGCGTAATGAAAGAGGTTTTCTCTTGGTCCACCGGGTCCATGGGTATCTGGTGATATCCGGATGCTGCGTCCAGGCATGAATATATGGCGTAACCAGCCGTCGAATCCACCAGCTGATCAATGTTGGGCAGTGGGTAGCTGTCTTTCGGACATGCTTTGTTGAGGTCGGTGAAATCGACGAACATGCGCCACTTTCCACTTGCCTTCTTCACCATCACTACGTTCGCCAGCCATTTGGGGTATTGAACTTCCCGGATGTGTCCTGCGTCGAGTAATCTCTGGATCTCTTCATCGATTGCCCTCTACCTTTCCGGTGCATATTTTCGCCTCTTCTGTACTACTGGGGTTGCTTCCGAATCTACATTGAGTGAGTGTTTTATTATTTCTGATGGTACCCCTTCTATGTCACTAATTTTCCAGGCGAAAGTGTTCTGCTCCTCTTTTATTACTTGCATAATCTGCTCTTTGATGCCACTATCTAGCTCTTGGGATATCCACACGTTTCTATCTGATGCGACTGTTAGCGTTTCAAGTTTGTCTACCGGTTCTGTCTTCCTTTCTTCTTCCTCCGGGTTCCTTTCTGGCTGTAAGGAAGCGAGATATGTTCTTTGTGCGATTTGCTGGCTTCCTCTGGCTATCGCCCATCCGGAGGCGGTAGGTATTTGCAGCGTCAGATACCGGATTGATAAGACGGCCTCTGATTCGGAGAGAAGTGGTCTACCTAGTATGGCGTTGTATGCCAGAGGAGAGTCTATTATGGTGAAGTCGGCTTTTGTCCTCCATACGTGTTTCTCATCTCCTATCTCCATATCCAGCGCTACCTGACCTGTTACCGGTACAGTGTATCCACTGAGGCCGACCAGTGGGGCGTGAACCGGATGGATCCTACTGGGCGCAACTCTCAGCTTTTCTATTGCATGTCTGGTGATGATGTTCGTCGAGCTTCCCGTGTCCACCAAGATACGTTTGACCAAGTAACCTTCGATCTCTGCTTCCATGACCAGGGCGTCTGTGTGACCCGGTGCTACTCTGTTCTCCGAGAGGGGAGGGTTAGGCTTAGCGTCTCTTTCGGCTTTCCTTTTGATCTTTTTGGCCGACGGATCTCCTCCTGCTATTACCATGACCACTCCTTTCGTTCTTTTGGTCGGTTGACAGTCTTCATCTGTAGGTCTTTTTGATTCCTCCTTGCCTTTCCTCTCCACAAACTTTCGTAGCTTGCCCTTCTTGATCAGTTCCTCGATGTCCTCCGCCAGCCGCTTGCAGTCATCCGTGTCATGGCCGTTCACGCGGTGGTATCTACAGAGTGCCTTCTCGTCCTCTCCCATGATCTGTCCTCTTCTAGCTTCCGGGTAGGATAGGCTCTTCTTGTCTCTGCTCTTCTCGACCGCCACTAGCACCTCGCCTAGCGGCCGGTTAAGGGGTGTGAATTCTCTCGGTTTTCTGTGGTCCCTTCTCTCCCTTCTGTCCCTCCTGGGCCGCCTGTCCTCTGATCTCTCTCGCCATCCTTATGGTGCCGGGTTGGCGCACCCACTTCATCTAGTTCTATGAATGTTTTTGCCATTGAGATCATCTGTGTTACATTTTGGGGCTTCCTTAAGACGAGGTCGGCCCTTAGCCTCTGGTTAGTTGTGTTGGCGATCAGTGCCTCTAGCGCCGTGTTGAAATCCAATCTCCGAATCTCCACTGTTGCTAGGTTGAATCTGTCCACGAACTCTCGGAGGGACTCTCCTTGCCTCTGTTTCACGTCGTGTAGGGTTCTACTGGCTGTTCCGGTGGGGACCGAACCGTAGAACTTGGTGTAGAATTGCTCCCGGAGCTGTTCCCAACTGTTAATCGAGGCCGGTTCTAGTGTCTCGAACCAATAGGAAGCCGGACCCACCAGTGTTGATGAGAATAATCTGCACATCAGACCCTCGTTGGCCCCAGCTATCTCCATCCTGTTCTTGTAGTTTCTGGAGTGGACGTAGGGGTTTGTTTTCCTATTATAGTTCTCAAAGTTTAACTATTTGAATTTGGGGTCACATGGTATGCTCAGGATCCGATTGGTGAAGCAGGATCCTCCGCTTTCTAGTAGAGGCTCTTGTATGGGGACTGAGAATCGGGAAAAGTAGTGTTTGAACAACGCCATCATCTTTGGGTCGTCTGCTCCTTCCGGTGTAGGTGTTGCTGCTTGTGCTGGGGGTGGACCCAACATGTACCCGTGGGTAGGATGATAGCTAGGCGGAGGTGTCTGGACCAGGGTCTGGAAGCTAGGTAGCCTGGCCTGTGACATCATTGGAGCCAGTGGCACCCCGAACGTCGTATGTTGGGCTGTGGGATCCCCAAATCCAGGGAAGATGGTTTTAGGCTGATTCATCTGCCTGGTGTCTTCCGAAAAAACGTGTGCTGGGTTTGTGGTTGGAGGGGCCCTGGTGTACTCTGGTAGTGGGAAAAGGTTCCGAGCTACTCCCATTCCCAAGCTGTCAACTCCTGTAATCAAAGGGGATGTGCTGCTACTGATGGTTGGTCCAACCATGCCATGATTTTGGATCTGAAGAAACGCCTGCCTCAGATCTCTTGCATCGGCGGGACTCAGGTTGCTGGCTATTCGATTGATTACTACTGCCTGGGGAGATATGGATGAGTTTAACGTCGCCTGTGGAGTTGTGGTCACAAGAGAATCTCCCAAAGTGTCTGAAGTCATGTTAGCGGAACTTGGATTCATGATTATCCGTCCACGCTCACCGCACCAAATGATAGATTCAGTAAAATCCTCTGGATGATCCGGGTCCGGGTTGCTACTCTGACCGGATCCAATGTTGCTCCTGTAAGACAGAAAACGGTGAGACACTGGTAACCTCTGGGGTATACTCCGATGCCTAAGTTAGTACGCTCCTGTGTGTTAAAAGTACTTTTTAGGAGAATTGAGTAATCCCTACCTCATACAGAGTATCCTCCTTTTATAGGAGGGATGGTAGAGTTGGATTGATATTGAAAGAGCTCCACGTGGGTGGTGTTCCTGCCCTAGTAAAACACGGGGGTGGATTCCTAATTGGACAACACCTCTTCTTCTAGGATCTCTCCGCGGATCAAGGAAACTTAATTCAAATCTGCTCAGGGGAGGTCGGGGTCCGGATGCGGAATGCGGCTTCTTTAGCCGGGTGATGGGATACGGGTCCGGACTACCAGACTGGACCGGGTGTACCGGACCGGATGTCATCAGTATTAGTTATCGCTATTAATAAAACTTTATAATTGACTCTAATTGGAATATATCAATTGCATAAGTTAGATTATTAATTTTTATTTTATTACCCTATAGCATTTTTATTTTGTCTCTTCATTAATAATTAGTGCTTTTATTAAGTTTATTATTCGGTGAAATTTTATTAAATATCTTGAAATATTAAGTATGGTTATTAATTGAATAAATTTTTATATTGTAGATATATGGATAAATTTGTGATTAAACAAAAACCAAATGTTGATGAATCTGATTCGAGCAACAATGGAAATCAAGCTCGTGTGGAATTCAACATAAATGAAGTTCTTAGTGATCTAGAATTACGGAAACCAATTGAAAGTTTTCATATTGATATTAGAGATCAAGTATGAGGAAAATATTTGACTAGAGGTTCTTGCCAATCAAGAGGTCATAATTATCCATCATGGCAATATGGTAAGAGTAGAAGACATTTTCAAGATGCTTGGTTTGATAAATATGTTTAGCTGGAATATAGCATAGAAAAAGATGCAGCCTTTTACTTTTGGTATTTCCTTTTCAAAGATTCATACAAAAGAGTAGGTCAAATTGGGAAGGATATTTTTACAAAAATAGGCTTTAGTAATTGGAAAAATGCACACAAAAAATTGAATGAACATGTTGGACCTGCTGACAGTGCTCATAATTCTTGTAGAATTCTATTTGACAATTTTAAAAAATCAAAGGCAAAGTGTACCGTATATATTTCAGGCAAGAGGGAGTGAGGTCGACATAGATTATCGCATTGTTTAAGGATAGCTTTAGATGTGACACGATTTCTTTTGAAACAAGGTCTACCTTTTCGCGGAAATGATGAGTCATCGGGTTCCTTAAAAAAGGCTAACTATTTAGAATTATTTGACTGGTATAGTGAGCAGAATCAAGAGGTTAGTAAAAGAGTTAAAGAATATGCTCCTGGAAATAATCAACAAACTTCTTGAAAAGTTCAAAAAGAATTAACAAATGCTTGTGTAGGAGATGTCACAGAAGCCATCATTTAAAGATATTGGAGACAGATTCTTTTCGCTTTGGTTGATGAGTCTCGAGACGTTTCAATTAAAGAGCAAATGGGAGTGATTTTAAGATATGTAAACAAACATGGAAAAGTTGTTAGAGCGATTTCTTGTTATTGTTCACATACTTGAAACTTCTGCAAATGCTTTGAAGATGGCTATTGATAACCTATTTGTGAAATATAAGTTATCATTGTCAAGATTGAGAGGTCAATGATATGATGGAGCTTCGAATATGAGTGGTGAGTTCAATGGACAAAAACTTTGATAGAGAAAATCCAAATGCATGGTATGTTCATTGCTTTTCTCACCAACTCCAATTAGTTGTTGTTAATGTTGTTAAAAAGAATTGAGTTGTGACTGACTTTTTTCTTATGTTACTATGACTGTAAATGCAGCTGGAGCATCATGTAAAAGGAAAGATAAACTCACACAATTTGAACATGATAAAATGCTGGAGCGTTTGGAGAAGGAGAGATAACTAGTGGAATCAAGAAACTAGCTTAAGACGACCAGTTGATACTCGTTGGGGTTCGCACTATATAACAACAACTTGTCTACTCTTTATGTAGGGTTCAACATCAGAAGTACTTGAAAATATTTATGAAGATAATACTTCTAATGAAAATACTGCTATATCAATGAGTTTAATTGATAAGATAGAAAGTTCTGAATTTGTGTTCATATTGCATTTTATGAATAAATTATTAGGAATCACAAATGAATTATCTTTAGCCTTGCAACAAAAAGATCAAAACATTGTACAAGCTGTGGATTTGATTAAAGTGCTGAAAACTCGGTTACAAGACTTTAGAGAGGTGGGATGGGATAATTTGTTGAAAGAAACAAATGCATTTTCTGAGAAAAATACGATCCCGATGGTTAATATGGAAGAAAGTATGAGAACTCGGGATCGTTGTAGACATGGAGGTCAAATCATCACTAACTTTCCACATTATCATGTTGAAATTTTTTGTCAGGTATTCTCTCTATCCTTTTCATTTAATTAATATTGATAAGTCATTTTCTTAATTGTTTCAATATCATTGTCAGGTTGTGGATTTTATAATAAGAGACATTATTGATTGTTTTTCAGAAGCAAGCATAGAGTTACTTAGCTGTATTGCATGCTATGATCTAAAGAATTCTTTTTCTAAATTCGATATTAATAAGTTAATTAGGCTTGCTGAACTTTATCTAGAAGATTTCTCATCCACAGATCATTTCATGCTTAAAAATCAACTTGAGACTTACATTGGTGATGTACGACATAATAATCAATTTTCTGAAATTAGAGATTTAGGAAGTCTTGCGATGAAAATGGTTGAAACAGAAAAGCATACTATTTTTCCATTGGTGCATCGCCTGATGGAGCTAGCCCTTGGTTTTACCAGTAATGACTGCTAGTGTTGAAAGGGTGTTCTCTGCTATGAAGATCGTGAAAACTAACTTGCGCAATAAAATAGGAGATGAATGGCTCATTGATAGTTTGGTTGTTTACATCGAGATTTTTGTAATAATAGAAAATGAAGTTATTTTGCAACATTATCAAAAGATGAAAAAACATGCAACACAATTATCTATTCTCAATCACTCAACCTCTACTACAAACCGAAGAATATGTATTGATTTCTTTTGATATGTGACTTTTATATTTGTTTTATTACTTTTAGAAGTATTTTTTATATCATTTTGAGTTCGCATATACATTTTATTATGTTAGACGTATTTTGTATTAATATAATTTAATATAATATGGACTCCCCTAAAAATCGTTCCAGATTCCTCACCGGAAAATGTTCTCAAGCCACGCTCTAAAGGTTATTATGTTAACTCCAATAATACTACGTCATCAATGAAAATCACTCCAAAACTTTAATTTATTGTTGTTTATATGGCACGTAATCGTAGTATTTCAAATGTTAGGCTTTTTTTTTTAATTTTAATATCATAAATAGATTTTATGAGCTTTAAGAGTATTGAGTCTGATTGCATAAATGAATACATATGTAGTGTTTTAACTTATGTAATACAAAATGAATTGCTTTAAGTTAAGATCTAATCCACATCACATATTTACTCCGCACGTCTCTAATCTCATTTATTTCTAATGTGAGATTACGAAGTATTTTTTTAACAAATCAATCTAAAAATAACCAACTAGGTGCGTGGCCATCATATGTTGTTACAGAATGAACAATTTTTTAACACTGTCAATCTAACAGAGAGGGTTTTTTTTTTTTTTTTTGGTGTTAATTAAAAATAATCAACAGTACATATATAGCAAAAGAACATAAAATACAACTTGAAGGATGATGATTTGTTAATTAACAAATTGCCTGATCATTAACTAATTAATTAAGCTTCGTTGATTAATTATATAAACAAAGCGGGATTAGTCAATAACTTAATATTTTGGTGATATAATTGACTTTCCTTCTTTTTCTTGCGTTCTAAAATTAGAGTCGAATCTTTCTCATGAATATAGAACAAGTGGAAAGATTGATCGTCTATTTTATTTCTAAACTTTGAGTACAAATAGAGACATTTTACTAAAAATTAGCATCACCTTTATTAAATTTGATATTAATTAAGTAATTACATTCTCTAATTAATATGTGCATGCAGTTAGGCACATGGCTCAAATTAAAGTCATGAATAAGTTCTCTTTATTTATTTATTTTATTTTTTACGCATTCTTCAAGTAGTTATTACCTATAGATTTAGGTTTTGACTTTTCTCAAGGAAACGAGTGGGTGGCTTCATTAGCAATAATTTGTCTCGTGTTTTTCACCAACATCTTAATTATAACGAAACTCTAACAAGATTACGTGTGTTTGCGAAGAAGAAGAAGTGAAAATTAATATCGTCCATGTCATGTGTCTGCCCATACCTTAATCTGTGGTATTTACGGTTTAAGTGTCATGTCTCAATTATGTATTAATACATAATTATATTCTCTCATGTTTCTAAAAGGATGTACTTTTAGCTTTTAACTTTTGACATAAAAATTAAGAATGTTATTAAAATATATTTTAATTATAATATTTTTTTACTAAAATATCTCTGTAAATTATTTTTGGAAAACGGATAATCTTATTAGTTAGATTATAATCAACATTAGGCATCCCTAATGAGAAGATTCCCAAATAAGTCTTCCAAATTACTTTTTGTATCACCTCATCAATTTTAAAAGTTCTTTCTCTTTTTAATTTTTCTTCTACAATGGAAAGACTTTTTGAAAGAATTTTCATTAAAGGATTCCACCTCAACTTTTAAAACAATTAAAAAAGAAAAGAAAATAAAATAAAAGCTGACACATCTATAAGCTTTTTGGTGTCTTTAAGTTGATGACTCCTCTTCAACTTGAGGAGTTTCTCAAATCATCTCCAATGGTAAAATGTGGATCTTTAAAGTTTGAGGAGTCCTTTGAAGATTCCCATTGGAGATGTCCTTAACTGTAGGGGTATATTTGTAAAAACGTAATATACATTTCATTGATTTGTGAAAAGGATAAATATTTTAGAATAAATATATTTTACTAAAGAGACATTGGTTTAGGAATAGAGGGAGTAGCCCTTTTTAAGTCAATTCAAATGTACTAATTAATCCAGCCATTTCCTTTCAAATGAAGGAAAAAAAAAAAAAAAATTAATACAGCCACTTTGCATAAAAAGCAAATTAATCGAGCCAATTAACTATTTATTAAAATAAGCATTCACTAATTTGTCTAAAGATACACTATAATAAATGTTAGATTAAGATACACTACAATAAATGTTACATTTAGTAGAAAAAAAATTAACGGAAAAAATTTTGCTGCCCAAGAGCACATTTAGTTGCAGAAAACCAATAGTTGCTACAAGAAAACACGTTTAGCAGCAAACTTATATCAATTTTTTTGTTACAAATATCTACGGCCAAAACTTTGTAATAACAATATGCAACAACTATTTTATTGCTGATAAATGTGTTTTTTCGCAGCAACTTTTAGATATTGCTGCTAAATATGCTCTTTGACAGTAATAAAAGTAGTTGCTGCTACAAAATTGTGGCTGTAGATATTTGCAACAAAAAATTGATATAATTTTGCTGCTATTTTTTTTTAGCAATTATTGATTTTTGCTGCTAAATATGCTCTCTAGCAGTGAAATTCATTTTACTGCTAAATCTAACATTTGTTTTAGTGATAGTTTTAATATAATGGTTTTTAAAGCTATATCAGTCTTCGAAATAGAAAGACATAGCCTTAAGAGTTAAAAATTCAATCAAAGTTAAATCGGATCGAATTAGAATTTAGTATTTAAAACAATGTTATAAGTATGTACATATATTAGACAATTTAACAAGACCAATTTAGCTTTCTTATGAAATTATTACCATAAAATAAAATATGATATATGGAAAAATTTGAATTTTTTATAGTTAATTATTTCATATTATGACTACATGAATAATAATTACTGCAGAAAACTAACATTTCATTTATAAATTGAATGATATAATTCACAATGAATATGTTGAATTAACCAATTATACTTTTATATATTTAAAATTTATAAATGCCAAAAACTAAAAATAAAATAAAACTATATATATATATATATATATATATATATATATATATATATATATATTAATTTCCGACTCACAAGTACAATCTATTATAAATTATCAACATTTTCATTTATTTATAAACAACATATTATTTTCTATATTTCAACGGATTATACTATTTAGTTCTCCATATTTGTTTAATTATCATATAGTCTCTAATTAAGTTTTATTTGGTCAACCCTTTACTCTCTCAATTCAATCCATCCAAATTTTTATTTGTCAACCTTTTTATGGTCAAAAGATAAAATATGGCAAATTTTACTTTTATATCATAAGACATTCAATAATCTATTATTAGTCTTTATATTTTACATATTATACTATTCAATTATTTATTTATTTTTTTTAAATTTCTTAATTTAGCATGTTTAAAAATTTCTTAATAATGTAAATAGTATTTCTAACATGTCACATGTATAGTTAAAAAAAATCTCAAAATAGAAAATATATAATTATTAGTTGATCCGATTATATATATATATATATATTAATTTGATTAATCGGTTTGATACTCTTCATGCACTCTTTTTAATTAGTTGAAACCTCTTCCGATTAAAGTTTTTTTTTTTACATTAGAACTCAAACTTATTGTGAACACAAGATTTTCCGCGACTTGATTTCTATGAACTAACGGAGTTTAGAAATTGAAAATTGAGAAAATTAACTATTACAGTCGTACGACTATAAATTGATTTCCACGCCTGTAGTTAAAATCCTCAATCAAAGTTAAAGAAATAAAAGTCAATGACCTAATTTTACTGTCACATCGTATGACTATAGATTCATTTACAGCTCATTCCAACCAAGCCCACTTGGGAGAGAAATGGACGGATTTTTGGGATGTTTTCTTACCTTTTTGTCCCATATTTAAGCCAAATAATTGCATGAGAGAAAGAGGGAGGAGGGGAGATTAACCAGAATTCACAAAATTTGGATTGAAGAGAGCTCATGGGGCATTGAGAGAAGATAATAGAAGAGTATGAAATACACATTCACTTATTTTCTCCTACTCTATTCTTTTTGAATCTTTCTATTGTGAGGTTGAAATTGATAGAAATCATAGATTAATAATCTGTCACTTAAAGATAATTAATTCCAGAACTTGAACTCAATTAAATCCATAACTTGTGGAGATTTTTGGACTTTATTTTTGTACCCTAACATTCTAAGGAGAGGAAGCAATCCGGAGCCAATTCAAGGCGTTTTCTTTGGTCAAATCGATGGTGGATCCGCGCTACAAGGGTAAGTACATCCTAAACTAGTATTTTGCTTCATTTTCTGGGTGTTTTGGTTCATTTTCATGCATAAAATCACCTAAAACCCAAAATACATGTTTTCTGTTTCTGGGCAAGATGAACAGTCGTACTCCTGCAATTAGAGTCGTATGCCTCTAATTATAGCCGTACGACTGTACTTGGTCACCACGGCCATACTTCCTATCCTTTTAATCTCATCTTAGCAATTTTCTGACCAGGATTTATTTACAATCGTATGACTTTAATCTCAGTCCCACGACTGTAAATTCCGGTGAGGAACAGAAAATCACAAAAAATTCGGAAAAATACAAAAAAAATACCAAAAAATCAGAAAAATCATAGAAAATCCATAAAAATAAGAAAATCATCAAAATCATCCAAAATAAATTCATTTCATGCATTCACGACCTTAGATTTAAGGTTTGAAGTTGTTGAGATCAAAACAATGCAACAACGGAGATCCAAATCTCCTGAAAACCGATCCACATTGACATGCTAAATGGAAATAAACCAGTAAAAGAAAATATTTTCAAAAATGTATTTTCTCATGAAACAAAAATACAGGAACATTTCAAAACCGTTTTCCAAGTCTAGTAGGGCGAACTAGCCGAGTTTACTCGACTACCCCCTAAATGCATATCCCCCAATCACTGATCTCCCCGTTCTGTCTACTTGAGTCCAACTTGTTGCATATGTTTGTGCTAACCTTTGTTTTGCAGGAATTTAATTTAATTTAATTTAATTTATTTATTATAATTTTAATGCATTAGATACCCGTGTAAAATAAGAGATTGTACCCCGATCCCCAGATTATACAAATGTATCCCCTAGGATAGTTTTGTTGTGATTCAATTGGGTTGTAAATAACTAATTCATTTATTGTTTTTATCCGCATGTACGCCGCATGATTAAATCAATAGAAAATCAACCTTAGAATTATAAAATGCTATCAATGAACATTGGCTATTTATTTTGATTAGACATGAAATAAGGGACTTGTTCGCACCTAAATCTTTGGAAAGTGTAGCGGCACTTGTCCGATTCAACTACGCTCTAATTTCCAGGTTGAGTTGAACCAGGTAGCAAATCTTACATTTTCTTTCGAGATTTAGGTTTCAATTCTTTTATGAAATAAATGGTGAATTTTCCAAAACCGAAAGTCGAATTTCTATTGAAACCAAAATCTCGGAAAACGGCCTGCCTCACGGCATTCATCTCATTTTTTTTCATCTCATGAAAAATGTCGTCCGCTCACACTTAGAGGTGGCCATGGTTCATGAACCGTCGATTCAGGTTCAAGAAATCCTTGAACCTGAATCTTAACTTTCAAAAGGGATGAACCATCATTTCGGTTCGGTCAAGTCCGGTTCAGGTTCAGGATTTGACCAGGTTCGGGTTTGGCCCGGTTCAGGTTCAACCCTTTTCAATAAACATTATTCAATTTGCGTGTGGTTTTGATGCAGACATTTTTCGATAAATTATTAATATTCGTAACAAAAGAATATAATTTCTCAAATATGAAAAACAACTTACATTTTTTATTTTACAATTAATAATTTACATAATATAAAAATTATTACAAAAATATAACTTGTACAAATATACCATTTATTTCTCTTAAACCTTTAGAAAGAAAATCAAGTGAAAGAAGTTAAATATGTTAAAAAAAATGAGACAAACCGCCGGTTAACCGTCAGTTCAAAGGTTCAAGAATTGATTGAACCTAAACCTGAACCTTCTTTTCTTCTAAACCACAGTTCCGGTTCCGGTCCGGTTCAGGATTTGATTAGTTTTGACTCGATCCAGTCCGGTTCGACCGGTTCAAGTTCAATTTGGCCACCTTTACTCACACTTATGAATTCTGATTTAAATGACTAGGGTCCCTTAAGTCTTTAACCATTCAAGCCAAACCTTAAGTGGCACTATAAACATGCTAATAATTACAATATATATATATATATATATATATATATATATATATATATATATATATATATATATATATATATATATATTGTTGAGTTAAGTTTTGATGATCACAATAATTGAAATTTTTATATATATGAGCTTTATAAGTTAAAATGTTTTTATATTGAAAAAGCTCTTTATAGCATACTTGGTTTATGAGTTGAGAATAAACTCTCTTGGGCTTTTTATCATAAGGATGATATAAGTACTATATATATACACATATATATGTGCTTATGAGATAAAAAGTTTGGAACATGCTCAACCCATGATGGCTTATGACTTGAAAGCCTATTATTTTCGGCCACATACTTTCATATTCATATATGCCTTAAAGTAGACCCAAGGTTAGCTTATGACTTGAAAATATTAAAGTTGACCTAAGGTTTGTTTATGACTTAAGAATATTAAAGATCTTTTTGGCATATATATATATATATACTGTGAGCGGATGACGTTTTCGACGGAACGCGGACTCCCTTTCGGAAGGGGCGCCTCGATTTCGGGCAACCCTCCATCGCGTGGGGTTTTTGGATTGGAAATTCATTTTTGGAAAATTAATTATTACGTAATAGAATCGAGACCTGAATCTCGATAAAAAGTGTAAGAGTCGCCACCCGGCTCAGCTCGACCTGGAAATTGCAGTGTAGCTGAACCAAAGTGAGGACTGCCACACTTTCCAGAGATTTAGGTTCGGACAAGTCCCTTATTTAATGTCTAATCAAAATAAAAATGGCCAATGTTCATTGATGACACTTTAAATTTCTAAAGATTGATTTTATTGAATGTAAAGACACAGCGTGCACACAAGTAAAAATAAAGCAATAAATATATAAATTATTACAACCAGATCGAATGAAAATAAAAACTCTCGGCCTCACATTACAAGCGCTTAGAATACACGAGAATCTAAAAAATTACAACCGCCGAGAATACATGATTTAAACTATTAATTATATTAAAAATGAAAATAAAGAAATTAAAGCTGTAAAAAAAATGATTAGCACAGTTTATAGCACACCACAAATAGGACTCAAGTAGGATAAAATTGGGGATTTTAGAGATCCGGGGCATGCATTTAGGGGGTAACCGGGGTTAGCCCAGTAGGCCGGTCCGATTAGACCTGGAAAACAGTTTTGAAACGTCCCTGTATTTTGTTTTTATGAGAAAATCATTTTGAAAACATTTTATTTTAATTTAGCATGTGAGGTGGGTCGGTTTTTGGGACAATAAGGTCTCTGTCGTTGTATTGTTCTAAATGCAATAATTTCAGAAATTAAATCTAAGGTCGTGGATGCACACAACAAAATTCATTTTTGGTGATTTTCTGATTTTTCAGAATTTTTTATGATTTTCGGAACATTTTGTGGATTTTTATGATTTTTGGGAATTTTTGTGGATTGAAATGGAAATTCAGGGATTACAGTCGTGCGACTGTAACTACAGTCGTGAGACTGTAAATTGTCCAGATGTAGAAAATTGCCAAAATTTTATTTAAACGAAAGTAAAATAGGGGGGAATTCAAGAACACTCGTGCGACTGTTCTTCAACACAGGAACAGTCGTACGGCTGGTCTTGATTTCCAGAAACAGCAGGTTCAAAAATTGAATTTATATGCACAAAATCAATCAAAACATCCAGAAAAGCAATAAAAATGAAGGTTTGAGGTGAATTTACCTCTTTGGCGCTGATCTACCATAGGAATGACCGCTGGAAACACCTCAATCACCTCCAAATTGCTTCTTTTTCCGTTTCAATTAAGGTTTGAGAAGTTGTCCGAAATCCTCCAAAATGTCACGGATCTAGAGAGGGTTTGAAGCTTGGAATTGATTATAGTTGGTGTGTCAAGTTTTTAACCTATGATTTCTATCCAGTTTTAAACTCTTTAACACTAGAATCAAAAGAAAAAGAGGAGAAGAAGATAGTGGTTTTTGATGGGTTTTCTCTTCTTCCCTTTTTCTTTCTCTTCTCTTAATTTCTCCCTCTAATCTCCTCTTCCCAGCTCCTCCCTTTTTCTCTCTTTTTTTGGTCCTTTTATTCCCAAAAACCAGGCGATCAGAGGCCTCCATGCCTCTGAAATCACCCATACCTCTCCCCCTATTGGGTGTGACAGAAAGCAGGCTACAGTCGTAAGACTGTAATGTGGGCAAGTACAGTCATACTACTGTAACGAGATTTGCACGACTATTATTTGTTTGACTTTGACCAAGAAATTTAAAATACAGCCATGGTGATGAACTACGATCGTACGACTATAGTATAGTCGTACGACTGTAAGCTCCAGTTACACGACTCTTTTTTTTTATGGTTAAAATCCAGTGTTCACAGGCTGCCCCTCATATAGCTAAAGTTTGATTCTTTGCACGGATTTAGGTACACGATAAAGAATATCGGGGGCGATAATGGTGTGTATATGTGTGGCTTGTGTAGACGTTTGGTAGTCAAGCGGTCCATATACCTTTTGTATAAGGATGACGCCAGGGAAATATACGACTTTTGGAGTCAGGCGGTTTCTTATACCTTTTTTATAAGAATGGCTCCAGGAAAATATACGACTTTTGGAGTCACGAATTTTCTTATACCTTTTGTATAAGAATGACGCCAGGGAAATATACGACTTTTGGAGTCAGGCGGTTTCTTATACCTTTTGTACAAGAATGACGCCAAGGAAACATACGACTTTTGGAGTCAGGCGGTTTCTTATACCTTTTGTATAAGAATGACGCCAAGGAAATATAAGACTTTTGGGTCAGGTGGTTTCTTATGCCTTTTGCATAAGAATGACGCCAGGGAAATATACGACTTTTGGAGTCAGGCGGTTTCTTATACCTTTTGTATAAGAATGACGCCAAGGAAAAATACGACTTTTGGAGTCAGGCGGTTTCTTATACCTTTTGTATAAGAATGACGCCAAGGAAAAATACGACTTTTGGAGTTAGGCGGTTTCTTATACCTTTTGTATAAGAATGACGCCAAGGAAATATATGGCTTTTGTAATCAGGCGGCTTCTTATGCCTTTTGCATAAGAATGACGCCATAAAGAGTCATAATGTTTGTAGTGTGTAATTGGTGAGCGTATTTATTCCTTGATCGATAATTTTGGAACAAAAATTTTTGCCCCTTTGATCAAGAATAAATACGGTTCGATTGTTTTGTCCTTGGATACCTGAGATTTTAGAAATGCGCAGTTTTAATTTGAGCATTACAGCCCAGGGGATGCCCCAGAGATAGTCTGTTTTCGCCTCGGGAGTTGCTCTGGTGATGACGGTGAGTACCTGCATTTAGACTTGTGTTTGATGTATGTATGCATGAATGTGTGCATGTTTTAAGTGTATGCATGGATGTGTGTATGTTTTAAGTGTATGCATGCACAAATGGATTTTAGGAGATATAGGAGATGTATCTCCTGCTACTTGCTCAGCCTCGATATTCCCTGTTCTTGCTGGGGAGGCTGTGCCGTGTGTTCAGTTAGGAGAATATATTCTTTATTTGATGTAGTTGTGACTCCTCTACTGGGGATATGCAATGGCTATTAGGAATGCATGCTAGCTGCTGGGGAGAAATCGGTGACGTCCTCCGTGATGGTTTCGCTAGGGAATACTGTAAGGGTTCTCGCTAGGGAATGGCGGAAGGATCTTCATCTTTCTGCACTTAGGAATTGTGAACCTGGAAGTGCTCTAAATTTTGCCTGAACCACCCAATGTGGGTTTTCAGCTCAGCAAACTTCTCTAATTTTTGCCTGAGGCGTCTTTTCAGTTTTCACCTCAGCGAGCCCCTTTTTTTTTTTTTTTTTTTTTTTTTTGAGTGGGAGGATGAGAGTTGGATATTGTATTCTGTATTGGATTCCTGTACATGACACTCTAATTGGATATTATTGTGTGTGACATGGACTCAATTTTCTTTGTCGTGGTCTTGAATGCAATGACTTACTAGTGGATGTTTATATGTAATGGTATGATGTATGCAATATGAACGTCTGAATGGAGCATCAAACATGCCTAATATCATTATGATGACATCGGCGTGAGTACGATAGGGAAATTAGAAGTGACGCTGACTCTGCACATCACTCTTTTCTTGTTACCAACACGTCCTTGCAGTTTTCCATGTTGGAAATTTTCTCTTTATGGGGATTTTTTTTATGGACTGAAAATTTCGTACGAGTACCCTTGCTGAGTTGATCCTTTCATATCATCTTGTCTTAGGATTGGAGAGGGTGCCTCAACATGTTCACTGAAGGAAGATCATGAGAGTATTGCTTTTTAGTGATGCTCAGTGGTTTAGCTTTTACCTGCCCTTAGCGCTAGGGATTTGCATTTGGGTGTAAAACACTTCATCAGGTCTGATTCGCTGCATGCTGCAATCTGTATGTGGACTCTGACATGCAATGACATGACGAATGCATATTGAACATTGAAACAGAATATGAAACATCTATGACATAATAAACGTGAATGTATTAGGAAAATCCAAGCTGTGGCTCTGGTTTTGATTGATGTCCCCTCACGCCTCTAATATTTCCTTTCGGTTTTCCATATTGGAGAGAGATTTCTTTTTAAGGGAACACATGTTAAAAGCAAGTCATCAAAGTGTACAACCGGACACTGAATGAAGTCGACTGATTAACCACTGGATTCTCCAAGAACTAGAATCCATATACCTGTTTCCAATTTGCCGCAGATTCTAATTCGCACATACTTCTCCAGGATGGGCATAGCTTTTCATTCCTTCAGACCGTGGCCTGCTTCAGGATGACTTGAGTTAATTTTGGTTTCCTTATGCTTGCCAATCACAATAACCCTGTAGCAAATCACACCATCTTTAGGAGGTGGGAAAATCACTGGTAAGTAGTAACTTCTGTTGCAGCTAAAGACTGAGTTCTTGAAATGGTTGGTAAATGCAACTTTCCCTTGAATATTGGCACAACAGACTTTTCAAGCCTTCTTATTGACAGGAATGTTCCATTCATGATTGTTGAAAACTTTGTAAGATCTGGTTGCCCCAGCACCGTTGGTGAGGTTCACTAATACACAACCAGGGTTTCCTTCGGTCTGAAGAGGAATGGGTGCCAATTTCCGCCTTCCCCCCATCACCTTTGCTCGACCAGGCCCCTTGTACCATCCTTTGCTAGGCTGGATGTTGCTGGTACTTAATCATCCCTTTCATACTCAAATATAGATCGCTTAAAATGCTTCACCAGCTCTCTTCTCTTCTATTCTCTTTTTTTTTTAAGTCAAGAGTTGCTCCGTCGCCTTTTTGGTGATGAGATGATGCAATATGGAACAGCATTAGGGTTCAATTTCTTGTTAGAAGCCATTGATGGTAGAAAATGAGGTTCCACAAGATCTTCCAAGGAAAGAGTGCAAAAGTCTGATGATGATGGGAAACAGGATGGTGAGACACTCTAGTGTAGCGGCCATGTACGAGAGAGAAAGACTCTTCCATCTGTATTGATTGTTGTTGTTGTTTTTTTTTTTTTTTTTTGAGAGGGAATGAATCCGAGCCACAGCCATCTGCTGGTTTTCCTGCTGCATTCAGATTCATGAATGTCATGTGTGTTTAACATGCTTTCGGATGAATAATGCATGTGTAATGTCATGTACACATGAATGTCACACGAATAAGATAGCACACGCACTACAACCAGGAACTGCTTTAAAGTTTTACCATATGATAAGCGATGAAGGTGATGAAGGCCATTTGAATTTCCCATGGGTTAAGGGTTTTCGGTGTGTTTGGGAATTTTAGCCTTAGGGTTTCGGCATGGGGTACTTTCTTTGGTAAGGAATTAGGCTCTGGGCTTTGGAGTTGATTTTGGGGGGTCAATAGTAGCTTTTGGCTTGGGAATGGTTCAGGAATCATGTGTGCCATTCAGATCGAAGCTTTGGGGTAAGGCCAACAGCATCTAGAGTTGAGATTTGTCAAAATTGTTGATTTGGATAGGTAAATGACCCGGTGGATGTGATGCCATCATGTCATTTATTTGTCTTACAAGCTCACTTTTCAAAAGGGAAAGTTTGGTCAGGACCAGATTCGCTTTTAGATTCCCTATGGCACTCAGACTGATGTCATGCATTTTGATATTATGCATATTGGATGTGTCGATTCAAATGATCAAATGGATGCATAATGTCATGTACACGTAATCAGCACAAAAGCAAAATAATAATGACCCGTATTACATTCAAAATAAGTTCAATACACTCTATAAGCAAAATGAGTCCTCTACAAGAAGGGAGATCTTTAAGGGTATTGATCTCATGGAGTCTCATTATTCCCCGAGCAGTCATCATTTCGGTTTCAGTACTCTTACCCTACTATCATCAGATCAGACTTTGTAGCTCTTCATCATATTCCTCCACCTGAGAAATTTAAGGAATTTCCTTGGTGGTCTCTCTGATTGCCCCTAGTCGCTTGTCAGAGGCAGACGGGACTCTCAATCTCCCTTTATCGATTAGCTCCTGAATTTTATTTCACAAAGCATAACATTCAATGGTCCGGTGGCCTCCTGTTACATGGTAGTTGCAGAAATTATTCTTATGTGCTTTTTCTAGTTCTACAAATGGCTTGATACTCTGCAACAGACCCTCCTTTCTATATTTAAGAAATAGCTTGCTTAACGAATCGGCCTATGGAGAAATACCTTTTCCGTTACCCCCGGTAGGTGGACTTCTGGTATGCCACGGAATGGAGCCAGTGTCGACATCATTCTTAAGGGTTCCCTTCAGTTCTACCTCATTGGTCAGTCTTGGTAGACCCGAGTCTCGGTAGGAAGGTCTTCTGAGGTATTGGGGACGGGCGCTAGCAATCTGGACCTTTCGCTTCTCGCTAGCGTTAGCATTGGGGTCCGTGCTCACCATATTTTTCATTTTTTCTTTTAGCTCTGCCACTCGTGCTTCTAACTCGCTACACCTTGCCGTCAGTCTTTCTACCTTACCAAAATTGTCCCTTAGCGCTTCTCTCAGCATCACCGCTGCTTCGTCCCTGACTGCCTTTTGAAATCAGGATGAAGCTATATAATCTTCCACGACATCCATTACGGTGTTGAAGTTCACTAGGCCAGCCATTCTTGAGATCTTTTCCCCCTGATAAGAGCACTCATTAGTGCCGATGGGCACATGTATGGAGGATACCAAATAGAGGGATGATTTATGCATGAATGTGTGGTGTGACGTACACATGTATGAATGGTGAGTTGCACATGTGATGTTATGTAATGCCATGTAATGCTATACTATCCAAAATCAGCCGAGTGTATACAAAGCCAAGAATGGGAATATATAAATGTAATGAATTCTGTTATGGAATGTGTATATTAAAGACTTTGAAATAAGGCGTATAATTATACACTGGGTGGAAAATGACACACGGGGTATCCACGGATCGAAGCAAGATGGACTTGCGAAAGTCATTAGTATGTGGTGCATAATTATACCTGGGAAAAATGACACATGAGGTGTCCACGGGTCGAAGTAAGACGGACTTGCGAAAGGTAATTGGTATGTGGTGTATGATTATACACCGGGGGTAAAATGACACACGGAGTGTCCACGGGTCGAAGCAAGGCGGACTTGCGAAAGGTAGTTGGTATGAGGTGTATAATTATACACTGGGGGTAAAATGACACACGGGGTGTCCATAGGTCGAAGCAAGGCGCACTTGCGATAGGTAATTGGTATGAGGTGTATAATTATACTCCAGGGGTAAAATGACACACGAGGTGTCCATGGGTTGAAGCAAGGCGGACTTGCAAAAGGTAGTTGGTATGAGGTGTATAATTATACACCGGGGGTAAAATGACATACGGGGTGTCCATGGGTGGAAGCAAGGCAGACTTGCGAAAGTCATTGGTATGAGGTGTATAATTATACACCGGGGGTAAAATGACACACAGGGTGTCCATGGGTCGAAGCAAGATGGACTTACAGATGAACGTACATGTGCGTGGTATATGGATGGAGTTTCGTGTTGGGATTCATCATTGGAAAAATAATGTGGCGCAGCGGAAAATACACCGTTTAAAATTTCCTAGAATCCACCTATCGTGTCCAATTACCATTGATTAGAATAAAACCAAATTGAATCAAGAGAGATTAACTCACCAGATTCGCCTCTTCTAGAGACTGCTGCAGAATCATTTCTTGAAACTGCGATCTCCAAAGTCTGGTGCACAACCAACTATTGAGCCGGAACCGGTGCTAGCCGAAGACGCGAAGGAATGGAGGATTAATGCTGGGATTTTTGGCTATTTGGGGCTGCTCTTGGTGGCTGAAATTTCCAGCAATAATTAGGGTTGAATGAGGGCTTTATTCCTTAAGTGTGCCCTTTTATAGACACCTTGTCTAATTGGGTTTTAATTAGGTTAATTAAACCCAAGCCCACTAGGATTATAATTACATAAATAAACTTTAATTAAAAAGTATATACTATGTAATTTAATTCCATTTGGCTAAATTTAATTACCCCTAAATAAAATTAAATCACACTTAAGTAAATACAATACATGTATTTAATTTTCCTACTTAGGAAAATTATTTAATTAATTGTTTACTTTATGTAATTCAATTAATTGATAAATTAATTAATTACATTATGTAAACTTATTAATTAAATTAAATTCAACCCAATGTTAATTAATTACCTTGACACCGAATGTCAGTTAATTAATTAACACATTCCTTCCAATGTACATTACATGTACAATTTCTATAAGTTCCGGCTCAGTTGACCTATGTGCACGATCCTATGGGTCTGTCTTTATATTGGCAGTAGGCCCAAGGCCCACAGACTGTAAGTGGGTTCTAGCAAACCATTACAGCCCCCAATTAAGACAAAGATGCAGCAGTCTTTAGAAGACACTCACCCGGTAGTAATCTCATAGTGTCATTTGCCTAACGATATCGATATGAATAAACAAGAGGCATGGTGTCCGTCATCCTCTTCTGTTGTTTATTATATTTCTTGTTCTTGAGTTGACTGATTAATCAAATAAGCAACCAACTTATTTGGGCATACACTTATCAATCCCACTCATCAAGTGGCCAATGATATCATCTCGGTGTTACCCGAGTGGCAATTCCATCACTTCATCATCAATATCAACATGTTCATCGGTCCACCCAATCATACCCGTATTTAGCATCCTTTTACAGACCTGTTAGGCATATGTCAAAATGAACTGGATTCCATATTGATATTGTAATGAAATCTGGTCTGAGGACAAAAGAGACCTACTCAAGAAAGACCTATGACGCGATAACCATATGGCTTTCTTATGCAGATTGATCCAGCCCCATGTCAACAACATGTACCTATATTCATGACTGACTATACAAGTACTATGGCTAGTTAAGAACTGCTATACAGTCATCGAATATACAAGTCTGTGGTTCTATTCATTCCCATGATTAGAACAGACCTGGGATAGGTTTTATGATTATCAATCAATGGATACTCTACTCATATTATAGCACAAGATATAAATGAAATAGATTAATTACCTTTATTAATGTGACAAAAATAATGTATTCATACAATGAGTCTTAATGTATAATATAAAATACAAGAATCCAATGCCTTAAGAACTAGGGCACACCAACATTTCGGCACCCAGAGAGCACCTTGGGCTTTGATATGTGAGATTTACGGCACTCGTGGAGTGCCTAAATGTCTTGATGTATGAGATGATATTTTTTTATGCTCATGGAGCACCTAAGTTGACTTGATATATGAAATGATGTTCTCAGCGCTCGTAGAGCACTTAAACGGCTTGATGCATGAGATGATGTCTTCGTTGCTAGTGAAGCACCTAAATAGTTTGATGTATTAAATGACGATTTCGGTGCTCATGGAACACCTAAATGGTTTGGTGTATGAAATGAGGTTCTTGGCGCTCGTGGAGCACCTAAATGACTTGATGCATGAAATAGGCTTTCGGCACTCGTGGAGCATCTAAACAGTTTGGTGTATGAAGTGGGATCCTTGGCGCTCATGGAGCACCTAAATGACTTGAGGTATGAAATGAGGTTTTCGGTACTCGTGGAGCACTTAAATGGTTTGATATATGAGGTGAGATTCTTGGCGCTTGTGGAGCACTTAAATGACTCAGTGTATGAGATGAAGTTTTTGGTGCTCGTGGAGCACTTAAACATTTGACGAGTGAATGAGATGTACGTCGTGAGTTTAATGAGGATGACTTCCTTTGTTTTTGTTCTTTTTATCTTGGACATTCCAAGAATACCCAAAACCATGTAAATGATAATGCAGGAACGTCACGTGGGAGCCGTCACGTGCTTTTGGGGCACCTAGTGGATTGTTATGAAATGGCTGCGTGTGTACCGACACACGAGCAGAGTTTCGATGCTTGCAGGTCGATAAGATGATATGAAATGGTCGCATAGGGGCCATCCCATGGACAGAGTTCTAATACTTTTGAGGCATGTGATATGAGATGATGCTGTAAACGAGCCGCGTGTAACCTGTGACATGGACAGAGGTTCGGGGTTCGTGGAACATCTTTCATGATTTGATAATGTTATGAAATGCACTTATATGTGTAGTGATCCGGTACTTGTGGAGTACCTCAAATGATTCAATAATGTCACGCAACAATCCGGAGTGGATCGCGACACACCGACAGAACTTCGGCATCGCCATGACACCAATGATAAATGACATGATGTCATGTAATGATATCGTGTGACCTGCCACACGAAAATAGACCTACAATCATTGTGGTCCTTTATTGAATGAAATGGTCCGGTGAAATGGTCGAGTGCAATCCGGTGCACAGGCAAAACACGGATAGTTTTGGGACTCCCGATATTTATGAAATGAAATGACCGTAACGGGCATCCTCAGAACGTCCTTAATTTAAACGAGATAAGATGACATGAATGCTTGTGTCACACAAAAATGCAAATGGCTGCATAAAAACTTGGTTAGGATGCATGACATACATGATGATGTCGTGTATGCTTAGTAAAAATGTCAACATATAGGATGTAAATGTGCATGGTACACAAATAAAGTGTCGAGGCTACACAAAAATGTGGTTAGCATAAATGCCATACATATGTTGATGTCTTGAAAGTGGCTGCACGAAAAAGTGGTTAGAATGGTATACAGGCAAAGTTTCGGTGCTCGGGGAGAACTTTGGGTTTTTAGTTCATGATATGAGATGAAATGATCTCGTGCTTGGTATACGAATAGAGTTTCGATGCTCGGGGAGCATCTTGGCTTTCACATTGTGATATAAGATGAAATGATCTCGTGCTTGGCACACAAGTAGAGTTTCGGCACTCGGGGAGCACCTTTGTTTTTTATGATGTGTGGGATTTTTTTTTTTGACGTTCATGGAACATCTATGTATGAAGTGAGATTTTCGGCGCTCGTGGAGTGCCTAAATGGCTTAATGTATGAAATTAAATTTTTCGGCACTTGTAGAGCACCTAAATGATTTGATGTATGAAATGAGGTTTTCAGTGCTCATAGAGCGCCTAAATGCTGTGATGTATGAAATGAGATTTTCGGTGCTCGTGGAGTGCCTAAATGGTGTGATGTATGAAATGAGATTTTCGGTGCTTGTGGAGCACCTGAATGGTGTGATGTATGAAATGAGATTTTCGGTGCTTGTGGAGCACCTGAATGGTGTGATGTATGAAATTAGATTTTCGGTGCTTGTGGAGCACCTAAACGATTTGATGTATGAAATGAGATTTTCGGTGCTCGTGGAGCGCCTAAATGGTTTGATGTATGAAATTAGATTTTCGGTGCTCGGGGAGCGCCTAAATGGTTTGATGTATGAAATGAGCTTTTCGGTGCTCGGGGAGCGCCTAAACGGTTTGATGTATGAAATGAGGTTTCCGGTGCTCGTGGAGCGCCTAAACGGTTTGATGTATGAAATGAGGTTTCCGGTGCTCGTGGAGCGCCTAAACGGTTTGATGTATGAAATGAGGTTTCCGGTGCTCGTGGAGCGCCTAAACGGTTTGATGTATGAAATGAGGTTTCCGGTGCTCGTGGAGCGCCTAAACGGTTTGATGTATGAAATGAGGTTTCCGGTGCTCGTGGAGCGCCTAAACGGTTTGATTTATGAAATGAGGTTTCCGGTGCTCGTGGAGCGCCTAAACGGTTTGATGTATGAAATGAGGTTTCCGGTGCTCGTGGAGCGCCTAAACGGTTTGATGTATGAAATGAGGTTTCCGGTGCTCGTGGAGCGCCTAAACGGTTTGATGCATGAAATGAGGTTTTCGGTGCTCGTGGAGTACCTAAACGGTTTGATGTATGAAATGAGGTTTTCGGTGCTCGTGGAGCACCTAAACGGTTTCCTACTTGGTAGGTGATGTGATGCGTGTGACCCTTATGGGATTGTTCAAGACCCACATGAATGTTTTATGCATGACATGCATTCCACATGGCCACAAAACAAATTGGTTAGTGCCTATGACATACAAGTGATGCGCATGAATTAATGCTTTTCACACAATGAGGGGATGTATGGCTGCAAAAGATATGGTTAATGTGAATGTCACACGGGTGATTAATGTATTTACATATAAAAAACACAAGTGGCTGTACAAAAGATGTGAGTTAGTATCACACAAATGCTTTGCGTGTAGCATGTCATGTTCGTGAAAAATGTTGATGATGGTATGTTATGAAGAGACAAGAGACAGGTAGCATATAGCATACAAAACATATCCCTCTAACCTTATTCCTCCAATCATGGTCGGTCTTTGAAAATTCTAACAGAGTCCTAGGAGGGGTTCTCTTCGATCATCAATCGGGGATGATGAAGGCGCAATTTTATAGCATTCACAAAATTTATTTTGGTATCCTAAGGGAATCCAACTAAGGTTGCTTACATGAGTTCGGTCCAAGTCGGGTTAAAATCAAGGCTCCCATAACAAAATATACCCCCACTTCTCCCCACTCAAGGGTCTGAACGAAGGGGTTCGTACGAGGCTATGGGTGGTGTTTTGTATTCGTGCCCCTAAGACCATGAGGAACAAAGGCGACACTTCAACAATTCACCAGGCTAAATATTGGATACTTAACCTAATGCAAGGATATCCAACTAAGAATGCAAATTAAGATGCCATGCAAGAATCATCCGCCTTATTTTGATTAGACACTTTTCAGGGCTTGTCAAATTCTTTAAGTTTTTAATAGAATTCCCCAGCTGAGTCGCCACTGTAGGCGGACGACGTTTTTGATGGAACGCGGACTCCTTTTCCGAAGGGGCGCCTCGATTTTGGGCAACCCTCCCTCGCGTAGGGTTTTTGGATTGGAAATTCATTTTTGGAAAATTAATTATTACGTAATAGACTCGAGACCTGAATCTCGATAAAAAGTGTAATAGTCTCCACCCGGCTCAGCTCGACCTGGAAATTACAGTGTAGCTGAACCAAATAGAGGACCGCCACACTTTCCAGAGATCTAGGTTTAGACAAGTCCCTTATTTCATGTCTAATCAAAATAAAAATGGCCAATGTTCATTGATGACACTTTAAATTTCTAAAGATTGATTTTATTGAATAGAAACACACAGCATGCACACAAGTAAAAATAAAGCAGTAAATATATAAATTATTACAACCCGATCGAATGAAAATAAAAACTCTCAGCCTCACATTACAAGCTCCTAGAATACACGAGAATCTAAAAAATTACAATCACCTAGAATACACGATTTAATCTATTAATTACACTAAAAATGAAATTAAAGAAATTAAAGCTGCAAAATAGATGGTTAGCACAGTTTATAGCACACCACAAATACGACTCAAGTAGGACAGAATTGGGGATTTTAGAGATCAGGGGCGTGCATTTAGGGGGTAACCGGGTCGGCCCGGTAGGCCGGTCCGATTAGACCTGGAAAACAGTTTTGAAACGTCCCTGTATTTTGTTTTTATGAGAAAATCATTTTGAAAACATTTTATTTTAATTTAGCATGTGAGGTGGGTCGGATTTCGGGAGAATCGGGTCTCCGTCGTTGTATTGTTCTAAGTGCAATAATATTAGAAATTAAATCTAAGATCGTGGATGCACACAACAAAATTCATTTTTGGTGATTTTCTGATTTTTCTGAAATTTTTATGATTTTCGGAAATTTTTGTGGATTTTTGTGGATTTTTATGATTTTTATGATTTTTTATGGATTGAAATGGAAATTCTGCCTCTGGACGGGGATTACATTCGTGCGACTGTAAATACATTCGTGCGACTGTAAATCGTCCAGATGCAGAAAATCGCCAAAATTTTATTTAAACGAAAGGAAAATAGTGGGGGGAATTCAAGAACACTCGTACGACTGTAGTCGTACGGCTGTTCTTCAATACAGGAATAGTTGTATGGCTGTTCTTGATTCCCAGAAACAGAAGGTTTGAAAATTGAATTTATATGCACAAAATCACATCAAAACACCCAGAAAAGCAATAAAAATGAAGGTTTGAGGTGTATTTGCCTCTTTGGCGCTGATCTACCGTAGGAATGACCGCTGGAAACACCTCAATCACCTCCAAATTGCTTCTTTTTCCCTTTCAGTTAAGGTTTGAGAAGTTGTCCGAAATCCTCCAAAATGTCACGGATTTGGAGAGGGTTTGAAGCTTGGAATTGATTATATTTGGTGCGTCAAGTTTTTAACCTATAATTTCTATCCGGTTTTAAACTCTTTAACACCAGAATCAAAAGAAAAAGAGGAGAAGAAGATAGTGGTTTTTGATGGGTTTTCTCTTCTTCCCTTTTTCTTTCTCTTCTCTCAATTTCTCCCTCTAATCTCGTCTTCCCAGCTCCTCCCTTTTTCTCTCTCTTTTTGGTCCTTTTATTCCCAAAAACCGGGCGATCAGAGGCCTCCATGCCTTTGAAATCGCCCATACCTCTCCCCCTATTGGGTGTGGCAGGAAGCAGGCTATAGTCGTACAACTGTAATATGGGCAAGTACAGTCGTACGACTGTAACGAGATTTGTACGACTATTATTTGTTTGACTTTGACCGAGAAATTTAAAATACAGCCATGGTGATGACTGTAAGCTCTAGTTACACAACTCTTTTCTTTTTTATGGGTAAAATCCCATGTTCACATATACATTTACCAAGTTGACCCCATATTAATTTATAAGGTGAAACGTTCTTAAGAGTTTACACATATATTGACCTTATATTTGACCATGAGATGAAATGCCTTTAAGAATATATTCGGCAACTTGTATACACCTACATTGATCTCATGTTTGATTATAGGGTGAGTTACTTTTGAGATCATCTCATTCATTGACCTCACATTGACTTATAAGGTGAAATACTTGAAGAATCAATTCGGCCACAATGTGTACTTGTAAGGTGAAAAAGATTTGATATCTTTTTAAGTACCACATATGACATTATAACCTAACTTTGTAACCTTAGCTATGTAAGTCTTCTTTCTTAAAGATCACATGTGTCAAAACCAGATCTCAAAAGATCATCATATCTCTTTAAGCTACGGTTTTGTAACTAAGGTTGCATTTGCTTCTCACGTTCTACATTTTATCACATGTCTTTATTCACCTATACTTTGCTTTATGGCCTTACCTAGATATGTATCTAAAGTACAAACGGCCATAACACACGTGACTTCAACGGCTACATTCCTTTCTTTATCCTTGAGAAACTTCAAATTCTTTCTTCATAAAGTGAAACCAACGGCCATATGACTTGAAGACAACGGCTAGAAGTGTGTCTAACGGCCACTTTTTCATTTACTTATAAAAAGGAAGAAGAAGAAGATTTGAAGCAGTGGAAGACAATTCAAGAAATATTCATACTCAAGCTTTCAACCTATAAGTCTTCCATATTCCCAAAGAGTTCAAAGAGAAGAGAGAAAATCTTGTTCATTCATATATTCACATATTTTGGGAATTGTCTTGTCACACAAAGTTGTGTGAAGGGGGTGTTGCTTTGTTGGTGGTTGATCAACAAAGGTTGTAAAAGTTTGGTGCTTGAGCTTTGAAAAAGCATTGGTAGAGTTTGTTACTTAAGCTCCAAAATGTAACTATATAGGTTTGATACTGAGCCTGGAAAAGTATTGAGTTTGTTACTTGAACTCGTAAAAAGTAACATAGGCTTGTTTCCTGCCCGTAAAGGAAACGTTAGTGGAAATCTCAAACAGTTGGCTTAGGGACTGGACGTAGACCGGTTGGGTCGAACCAGGATAAACCTTGGAGTTTGTATTTTCTCTATCCCTACTCTTTTTATACTTTATGCATTTAAATTCCTTGCAGTCTAAATACAATTGCTTTATTACTTAAAGATATTTTTTAAAAGCAATTTTATTTTCACAAGTTTTATTATAGTTTTAATTCCGCATTTTTAATAAAACTTGTTCTTGTAAACGAAACTTGTGTTTCTATAAAAAGAATTTTTTAAAGAGAGTTTGCAATTTTTTATTTGCCCTACAGTACTGTTCATCCTCTTCTAGTACTGTAACTAGCCATTTTGGACCGTCATATATAGATACAAATTTTAAAAGGGTAAACAATTATGACCTTCCACAGGTTTACCAAAATACATGAATACCTCTCTCTATTTTACCAATTCAATGACTATCTCCTTTTATTTTGCCTATGTTTTACTAATACCCCCCTCCGTATATTTTGAAGCTTTTTCCATCCAAACTTATGATGTGACATATTATTAATTTACTAAAATACCGTTTATTAATTTTTTATCCCAATTTTATTTTGTAAGTCAAACTTTTATTAGATAAAAGTAATATTACTAAAAGTTGACAACATAAGAATTTTTTTCATCAAACAATAAAATATCAACATCCTGCTCTAAAGCACATACCACACAAACTTTGGGCAAAAGGATCTTAAATTAGCAAATCCATTTTTCTACACACAAGGGTTTATATTAATTAATTAATTAGATTAATAAAAAAAAATTTCATTCCTACAAGTAAATACGCTAGGATAGTTACTCCATATCAGGTGTAGATTATATAAATTTCACTTTGGATTTTACCAATTAATTAGGATATTTTAATCCTCGACTAAATTTACATAAATTGACGTTTAAGGATTTAGCCAATTTTTCTAATTTTTGACAATTAATTAGAATATTCTAAGGTGAAATTTGTGTAATTTGCACATGATGTTGAGTGAATATCCTAGCAGATTCGCTTGTAGGGAAGGAATTTTTTTTTTTTTGCATTGTTCTAATTAATTAATTAACATAGCCCTTGTGTGCACAAAAATGGATTGCTCGGTTGACTTTTTTTTGTCTTTTTTTTTTTAGATAGACAAAAATCTATCCCTATTTAAGATTTATTAGACATAACTTCCTAATTAAAATCCCTTTTTTCATAATATGTGGGTATGTTTCTTTTACGAATGGATGTTGATATCTTACTATTTGATAAAAAAATAATTCTTTTGTCGTCAACTTTTAGTAATATTATTTTCTTCTAATAAAATGTTGGCTTATAAAAAATTGAGATAAAAAGACAGTAGAGGGTATTTTAGTAAATTTATAATATATCACATCATTAGTTTAGATGGAAAAAGTTTCAAAGTAGGCATAGGGAGGTATTAATATAATGGGGCAAAACACAGGGAGATAGTCATTGAATTGATAAAATAAAGGGAGGTACTCATGTATTTTGGAAAACCTGAGGGGGTTATAATTGTTTACCCATTTTAAAAATAGAACTGGATAGTGTATTACATAAAAAGAATTGATCCACTAATAAATTATTGGATTACTTTATAATGATATATAAATTTGTCTTATGCTAACTTTTGATCAAAATATTGAGTTAAATAAATAACCCAATTAGATGGACTCCACACTAAAAGTCTAAATACTCGACAAAGATAGAATTTAAGAATTTCATAACAACCTTTTAAAGTAAAAAGCTAACTAGTGTGTACAAATAGCACAAAAAACAACTGATAAATTAATAATTAAAAGAAACAACGGAAAAAGTAATAAATTATTAACATCACATAATATTTAGAGAGCAAATAAGTAACAAACAACTAATCTTATGATTTTCAATATAGTTTGTTTAAGAATAGTAATTCAGGACCCTCATTTCCAAATTTTTAATTTCATCTCCATTTATTAACAATTTTATTTTATAAAATAGCGTAATGACTTTAACTAAAATGTACTTTGTTATCTAAATAATAATCAGTAAATATTGACTAAATTTATATTTGTATTTTATGATAATTTCGTGAATTCTAATTCAATTCTGCTATGTTCAATTGTTTGTAATAGGAGTATTAGTATCATGTGAGTTGGAATTTGGATAAACTAATAGGATATAGAAGTCAAACACATTGAAATTATGGATGCATTTCTTACGTTTGAAGTGATTATGGAACTTTTTGAAGCAATAAGAACAACATTAATACTTCAAAAATGACTAGTTCCAGCCTGCCAGCTGCTACCATTCGAAATCGAAAATCTTCTGTCCTTGCTTTCTCTTCTTCCTTAATTTGTCTTAGTGTTCAATTTGATTAATTAAATTACAACACTAACAATGAATTATGGAAAACAGCAATCAGCTTCAAAGCTTGGGAACATCTATTTCCGATTATACTATGTCTTCCATTTCCTTGTCTTTGTAATTGGTTTTTCACTCGGCATTTTAGCTAGTTCTTATTTCAAAACCTTTCCATCTTTCTTCGCTTTCGATTCTCTTTTTTACTCCCTACCATCATCCACACGGCCTCCTTTAACATCACCGCCTCCAACTCCACCTCCATCTCCGCCTCCAGTACCATCATTGCCTCCACCTTCACCTCCTCCTCTGCCGCCTCTACAATCTCCTCCACCACCTCCATCTCCACCGCCACCGGTACCATTATCACCTTCGTTGCCACCTGCACCGCCACCTCTACCGCCTCCGCCTCCGCCTCCTCCTCCGCCACCTTTAAATCTTGAAAATAATTCCATTGTGTCACTAATGCACAATATGAGTGACGAGGAACTGTTGGTGAGGGCTATAAATGTATCAAATAATTCATTAGGAGATGAAGATAAGATGATGAAAAAAGTAGCATTCATGTTCTTGACACATGGATCGCTTCCTTTAGCGCCATTGTGGGAGCAGTATTTTAAAGGCTATGAAGGACTCTATTCAATATATGTACATCCACATCCTTCTCACAAAGATTCATGGCCTCCATCTTCTGCCTTTTTTGGTAGAAGAATTCCAAGCCAGGTTTTTTGCTTTCTTTTTTCTTAATTAATTAACTTCATTATATGTACAATTTCATTATTTTTTTGTGTCCAGCTACTATAACGTGCATGAAACAAAATTCACTTTAAGAAATTCAAGTTTTGGTAGCAAAATTTTTGTTGTTACAAGTTAAAACTTACTGCCATAACTTTAGGCAGTAATAAAAAAAGCTGTTGCATCTCCTCTGTAACTGTTTTCATTTATAAAAAAAAGGATATAATTTTCCTATTAAATGAATTTTTTGACAGCAAAATTTATATCCTAAACCGCAAAATCAAACCTTTCTTATAGTGATAATACATCACTAAATCATTTAACTTCCGCTTGTGCGCGGGTTTATTAAAACAGAAAAAAAGTTCTAGAATATACCAAGTGGGAACCACATCATCCCGCATAAGAGGTTAATGATTCAAGCCTCCAAGAATTAACATTTGAACTCCGAAAAAATATAAGAATATATATATGAAAAAAGTAAATACTTTCATAGTTTTGTAATTCTATTATTTGAAAATTTTATTATGATTTGATTTTTGAACAAATAATTGCAAGTTGTTTCCCAATACTAAAATTTATGTAGTGTTTCAAGTATCAAAGTAAATATTTTTCAACAAATACTACTTGGTTACCTAAATTAATTAAGTTATTATGCAAAATATATAATTATTAAAATATTTTGTTAAAACTCAAAATGGTAGCAAATTTTAGTAGTTCCAATCATATTGGGATTGTTTTCAAAAATATATATATATATATATAAATCTTTTTACTATGTCAATTTGCAGGTGGTATACTGGGGAAGCATATCAATGATGGCCGCAGAGAGAAGATTACTAGCAAATGCACTCCTTGATGTCTCTAACCAAAGATTTGTATTACTTTCAGAATCATGCATCCCAATAATGAATTTCAAAACAACATATGACTATCTAATGAACTCAAATTTAAGTTTCGTAGAATTATATGATAGTCCAGGCAAAGGTGGACGTGGTAGGTATAACCCCAAAATGTCACCTTATATTAACATAACTCATTGGAGAAAAGGTTCCCAATGGTTTGAAGCTACTCGTGATCTTGCTGTAAAAATTATATCCGACAAATTGTACTACAAGCTCTTTGAAGACTATTGTCCCCCGCCATGCTACACCGACGAGCATTATATTCCGACATTAATTTACATACTCTACCCTGAACTAAACTCCAATCGGACGATTACTTATGTGGATTGGTCGACCAGAAGTTCTCATCCAGTGAAGTTTGGATGGGATCGGATCACAGATATATTCTTGACTGGAATTCGTTATGGTACGGAATGTGTTTATAATGGTAATGTTACCACAACTTGTTTTATGTTCGCTAGAAAATTTGCTCCAAATGCTTTGGAACCTTTGCTACGGATTGCTCCCTCGTTTCTTGGTTTCGACCCTTAATGTATGTAGTTGCATGTCACTAGTGGTGGATCCATGACAAAGAATTTAGGAGGGCTCTATGAAGAAAAAATTTAAACAATTTGCACTAATAAAAAAATTAATCGATGTCAAATTCAATTTTATATATTGAAAATTATTAGCTGACAAAACTTTGTGGGTCTTAAGAGTGTTGGGCTTGACGACATGAGTGAACATATATGTGGGGTTGAACTCATGTAACACAAAACCAATCGACTTTCAATCTGCAACACTTATACTCTGTATACTCATTTATTCTGATGTGGGATCTCCAATAGTCTCCCTCAAGTGTAACTAGACCTAAACCAGTTGTCGCTTGTCAAACTCCTTTAAGGTCCTAGGTCATCGACGGGTTTAGTCTTATATAATACAAAACCAATTGACTTGTGTCAGTGCCTCATTCAAACCACTTACTTATATGTCACTTTTGATACTCATTTATTTCTGATATGGGATCTTGAACACTCTTCCTCAAGTGCAACTGGGCCTGGAATAGTTGTCACTTGTCAAACATTCTTTTTAAACCCAAAATCATCAACGGGTCTAATCTTCTCTACTTGTCCAAACTTCACTAGGTCTTTAAACACAAACCCAAGATCTTTTTGTCTATCAGCTTTTCTTCTGTTTTGACACTATAAAGAGACTCTGTGAACTTTGAGAGTATTGCGCTTGATTACATGAGTGAAACCTTCGAATACTCATAGAAAATATTTAAGGTCAAATGTCTGTAATTTTTAAAAATGAAAAACTTTTTTTTGTGAGGTAGAAAATTAAAAACTTATTTTTTTTCTCTTTTTATATAACTTGTATTTTTTTTTATTGTATTTGTATACATGTAAACAATAAAGTAATGCATCCTTATAGTTTTTAAGTTTATAAATATGCCCTTATGCTTTTATTATCTATATATTTCCCCAACGTTTTTGCGTCCTATTTTCCATATCCGCTCTCGTTTTATTTTCCTGATCTATTTTCGTTTCTATGAACGTAGTAGATGTGGGATCTCCAGCAAATAGTTTTATATGAAACAATAATTAACCTTTTTTGTTCCAGGTGATGAGAAAGTACTTACAATATAGGATCGACTAACAAGTAACAATTTTAAATTCGATTTTTTTTATACTCTAAAAATAATGCAAAACGACTTCATTGTCACTAATGTTAAACAATCTTCAAAATACATATCAAAAGAGCAATAAAATTTAATTTATAATTCATGGAAATGATATATTCACAAACCAAGCTTTCAAGCATATTATGCTTCATACATTTATCGAGTTACATGCATCCTCATATCAAAGCTTGATGAAATCATAAGGTAAAATGGTAATGAAAGGCCAATTAAACAAAAGAAATTAGAGAACTAGTTAAAACTTAAGGGTCAAATTCAACAATGATTAGAACCCAATTTTAGAGAGGTTATATTATATTTTCAAATAGTTCAATAAAAATCATTAAATTTCTAGTTTAAAAAATAAATAATACCTGATAATTTAATTAGATAAAATTAATATGTTAATTTTAATATGTTATAAATTGATGTATTGTATTATCTAAATTTAATGGAAATATAAAATTAATATTTAATATATAATTAGAAAAAAGAAAGAAAAACTTTTTTTAGTTTGCAAAAATGAAGGTTGGCAAAAGAACTTCAATCATGCAACATATGTTCTATTGGGACATGTGACGTTTTCCATTTTTAATCCTCCATTTTTTTGTTTTTTTTTTTTGTATTAAGCAAAACGACATTGTTCCCCACTGGATCTGCTTTTCTATGTCACTAAAAGTAATTTATTTTCAAAAATGGATATAGCTCAGTGAATTATACCTCAGCAAGTCGATGACTGAGTAATTGGAATAACTAAAAAAAAAAAAAAAAGAAAGAAAAGAAATACTGCAATATTTCGAATTTTTTTTAATGGAAACAAGAAGGAGAAAATAATAATTAGTGAAATAATGAAGGATCGATATGCTACGCCTTGATGATTTTGACCCGCAAAATTGGGAAATTTGAGTTTGGGCTCCCCAAGCAGTATAGAGTATAGTATCAATATATTGAATTGATTACATGGAAAGCAAAACCAAGATATTACATATATGAACATTTTTTGGTGTGTTAGAAAACAATTGCATAAAGAATTGAATCCAAAACTTAGAGAGATGCAGACAATTAACCACTTTGAGTTTCATGCAAAATTTCATTCACAATTAAAATAAACCCATAGGATACAATACAAGTCAAACACATGGAAAATCAAGGTTGCATTTCTTACGTTTCACGTATTTTTTTTGGCAACTTTTTTGAAGCAATAAGTATGTTCATATTTTACTAGTTAATTAATTAAATCCAGCTAGCTACCATTTGAAACTCAAAAATTCTTCTGTCCTCCCTTTCTTAATCTTGTTTCTTAATTAATCAAATTAGTTAACCATGAAAATGGTTAATGAAAAACATCAATCAAGCTCAAAGCATGGAAAAAACTCTTCAAGTTCATATTATGCACTCCATTTCCTTTTCTTTTTAATTGGTTTTTCACTTGCCATGTTAGCTTGTTCATATTTCAAAACCATTCCATCGTTCATCAATTTCGATTCGGGTTTTTACTCTCTTTCTTTCTCCGTACCATCACCACTTTTATCTTCAACTGCACCTCTGCTGGTGCCATCATCACTTCCCTCTCCGCCTCCGCCGCCACTATTATCACCACCTCCACCATCTCTTCCTCCGCCACCGCCATTGGAAATTTTGTCATCAAATCTTGAAAATAATAATTCCATTGTATCGCTAATGCACAAAATGAGTGACGAGGAATTGTTTGCAAGAGCTATAAATGTATCAAATAATTCATTGGAAGAAGATGAAGATAAGATAGTGAAAAAAGTAGCATTTATGTTCTTGACAAATGGATCGCTTCCATTGGCTCCATTGTGGGAGAAGTATTTTGAAGGGCATGAAGGACTCTACTCAATATATGTACATCCACATCCTTCTTACAATGATTCATGGTCTCCATCTTCTGTCTTTTTTGCCAGAAGGATTACTAGCCAGGTATTTTGCTCTTTTTTTCCTTACTAATTAACATCATTTCATTCACAATTTACTTTTGTAAAATTAACTAGAATACCAGATTCTCAAAAGTCCAAAAAGAAAAAAAAAAAAAAAAAAAAGTTTTGCAATTTATGATCAGCTAAAGTTCGAATGGTAGACCTGTTCATGGGCCAGGTTAAGTTCAACAAAAAAAAAAAAAATAATAATAATAATAATAATTCAATATATGATCAACTAAAGTTAAAATGGTAGACGTGCTCTCATGGCCGGATCAATGCCGAGCTTTAGCTTACACATAAAAATATTTAACCTAAGCCTACCCCAATCTGCTCTTTTTTTATGTTTTAATAATTCAAATCAAAATTTATACTTAAAATTAATATTTATATATCATATAGTTAGGAAATTTCAACTTACATATTTTTTATTTTATACCTTATAAAAATAATAACAATAATAAAATTATGGACCAGCCGAATCAGCCCGGTTCAGTTTTATATATTTCAAATCCAACCCAGAAATAATTCCAATAAACAGGCTCAAGCAGGCTTAGATTGGGCCAAATCTATGGTCATTTTTTCTCTTTTTCAAGTGTGGCTCATAAGTCACAGGCTTGGACAGGCCGGGCAAGTAACTGGGCCCATGATCAGGTTTAGATACACTAAAGAATCCATAATTCAAAATTGATACTTCAAAAACTTTGCTATGTTGTTAATATATATTTTTTTAAGCTTGTTGGTTATTATTAAAATGTTTCATCTTACTTTCTTTTTATAAAAATTTCATAATAAGTTGGGTCCATAACATCCCAGCTACCACTTTTACTTCAGTAACTTTTTAATGTAGCAATTTTGAAAATTTATAATTTTCCTGTTTCATTCTCAGTAATGTCCATTGAGCTTTGTTCACAATAGAATTTCTTATAATTTTTGTATTTCTTAAATTTTAGGATCACAATATTATGTAACATTTTTTTCACATTAGAAAGAAAAATGAAAATTAATCTTTTGACACATGTATATATACAGGCTGTCAGTTGGGGAACCGATTCAATGATGGCTGCTGAGAGAAGATTAATAGCAAATGCCCTGCTTGATATCTCTAACCAAAGATTCGTATTAGTTTCAGAATCATGCATTCCATTAATGAATTTCAGTATAACATATGAGTATCTCATGAACTCAAATTTAAGCTTTGTAGAATCATATGATAATCCAAAAAAACCTGGTCGTGGTAGGTATAACCCTCAAATGTCACCTTATATTAACATTACTCATTGGAGAAAAGGGTCTCAATGGTTTGAAGCAACTCGCCATCTTGCCATTAAAATTATATCCGACCAAAAGTATTATAAGCTCTTTCAAGACTATTGTCTCCCTCCATGCTACTTTGATGAGCATTATATTCCCACATTGCTTAACATACTCTACCCGCACCTCAGTTCCAACCGGACTATTACTTATGTCGACTGGTCTAGGGGAGGTCCTCACCCCGCCAAGTTCGGCTGGCGTGAGAGTACAGATGAATTCTTCAATGGAATTCGAAATGGTACTAAATGTGTTTATAATGGTAACACCACCACAACATGTTTTATGTTTGCTAGAAAATTTAAACCAGATTCACTGGAACCTTTGCTGCGGATTGCTCCCTTATTGCTTGGTTTTGATCCTTAAATTTAATTATATTTTTTTATCTATTTCAATAGATGGGGTTTTTTTTTTTATTTTTTTTTTATTTTTATGTATATTAATTCAAATTCTGTAGTTCTTAGAATGGATGCCTTCATTTGTTTAACAATGTCTATCAATTTAACAATTATTAAACTCGAGTGATAACATTACACATAATTAGAGATTGTTTGGAAATTATATTTTGAGTAAAATTCAATTCAATTGAATTCGATTTATTCAAAGTCGTGTTTGTGAAGATAAAAATAAGAAAATGTTAGTTCTCTCACATTTAAAAGTAGTTTGTAATGACATGAATTCAATGAGAGTAGCTTATAAAGAATATACTAGTTCAATTAATTACCTAGCTACTGAATTCCTTTATATTAATTATAAATGTTTTTCAAATGCCGAAAGTAATTTAATTTTTTTTAGTAATTAGTTACAAGTAATTGGTTTGATGTTGTTTGCAGCTACTCACAATTATAAATGAATTTAGTATGGGAAACTAATTATTTTCTTTAATTGATAGATTTTTTTATGTATATAAATGAGATGTTAACACTAGGGGTGAGCATAGACCGGTTCGATCAAATCAAATTGGAAAACAATGTACTTTATAAGTTGAACCAATCCAAACTAATTTTTGGTTCGGTATTATCTAATACCTAGTCAAACTGAAATTATCAACTTCTTTAAAAAAAAAAACTCAAAAATTAAAATTAAAATTTTATATAAGTATGTTTGTTTGTTTGTTTGTTTGTTTTTTTAAAGAAAAATATACAAAAAAAATTAACCTAAAAAATCAATAATACTAAATAATATTATTACATCATAATAAAATATTAAAATTAAGAAGTTATATGATGATATATTTCTTTTAATTTTACAATTTTATTCGGTTTGAACCGAACCAAACTATAAATCGGTCTGATTCGGTCCGGTTTGGTTAACACTACATGGAAAATGAAAAGTATCTATGAATTGTGGCGTTTGAGTTTATGCCGTTTTGTTACTATTATCAGTCCACACCATCTCAATTATCTGCAAATTTAGGGGTGTCATTTGTAAGGACAATCGATGAAATATTTCCATTGTTATGCAAGGGTTGAACAAGGGGAGATGGTCGAGGCAAAAGCTCCTCCCTGGAGACCCTTATTCAGGGTTCTCTAGTCATAACCTGCAGAAGTGTACACTATGAGTACTATAAAGGAGTATTAGGGGTTAAAAAAATTGAAAGTCATTTATATAAGGTTGAAGACCACCGAGTGTGATCCCCTTGATCTCTCTCCTTTTTTTTTTTTTTCCTTTTTTTCAAGTGTTGGAGATTTTACTTTGGAAATAAATAAGAATAAAGGGTAACCAAGATGTATTGATCTTATAGAAAAGGCTATGATCGCTTAAGCAAGAGGTCTCGGTTTCGAACCCTTGCTTACGCAACAACACCTTAGGGAGAGATACTCCTAGAAATATGCTTGACATGCCTCAAACGGGGATTAGTTTGGTTGTGGATTTGGATCTAAAGGTGCTCATTGAAGTAGTATGGCTAAACAATGATCACCTCGTGGGACTATAAAAAAAAACAATAACAATAATAATAATAAATGGTGGCATATTAGTGGAATATATTAGACCTTAATACAAATCAATATTAGTTTTGTACTCAATCATACCTATGTGCTTACTCAATCAATTACCAATCAGTGGCGGAGCCAGGACTCCAATACCGGGGGGGCAAAAAAGACGGCGACCGACAGGTCTGTTAAGTACTAATAGAAAAGATAATCTTGGCAGTAATTGAATTGTATTGATACTTTCAATTAATACTTATATAATACAAGTATTTGAGATAGACTAAACTACCACTACCTATAAGCACGTGAATACAAATTACAAGATAAAGATTTGAAATTGAATTTAACAATTTCTATCTTGTATTATTAACACCCCCCACAAGCCCTTAGCGAGGGCACATGGATAAGCGATCTCGAAGAAGAGTAAATCGTGCACTTGACAAAGGCTTGATTCAGACATCCGCTACTTGGTCTTCAGTAGGAATAAACCGAACCTGTAAAAAGCCATTGGCGACCTGTTCTCACACAAAATGATAGTCAAGTTTGATGTGTTTTGTGCGAGCATGGAATAGTGGGTTGGCAGTAAGATAGATAGCACCTACATTGTCACACCATAGTTGAACTGGGCTAGGAATGGGATAACAAAGTTCATAGAATAAGGAACGAAGCCAAAGTAATTCAGCTGTAGCATTTGCAACAGCTTTGTATTCACTTTCAGTGGATGACCGGGGAATGGTTGGCTACTTTTTTGTTTGCCATGAGATTAAAATTTTGCCAAAATAAATACAGTAGGCTCCAGTGGATCGACGATCATTAGGGCATCCTCCCCAGTCACTATCCGAATAACAATGTATCAATTTGGCAGCTGATGATGATAAAAGAATCCCAAAATCAGAAGATCCTTGGATATAGCGTAAAACACGTTTAACGCTTTTCCAGTGTTCATCAGTGGGACTGTGCATGAATTGACATCATTTATTAATGGAAAAGGCGAGGTCAGGGCGAGTAATGGTGAGATATTGAAGAGCTCCCAAAATTTTTCAGTATTCATCACCCGATTTAAGAGGTGTGCCAAGAGTTTTGGAGAGGTTTGGGGTGGAGGCCATTGGAGATAGACAGGGTTTACATGTCTGCATTTTTTATCATTCTAATAAATCTTGCACATATTTGGTCTGAGATAAGTGAATGCCCTTGTTTGAGTAGTGTATCTCAAGACCAAGGAAGTAAGATGTCCGTCCCAAATTTCGGATAGGAAAATCTTACTCAATGGCAGTGATCGTGTGATTGATGAGTTCCATGTTGGTTTCTGTAATCAAAATATCATCCACATAAAACAGAACAAAAATTTTGTCAGTGTTAGAAGATTTAATAAATAAGGACTGATCGGCTAGGGACATATGAAATCCAATGCTGTGAAGGAACCCCTTCAATCTGGTAAACCACTCTCTGGGTGCCTGTTTAAGAGCATACAACAATTTTTTAAGGAGACAGACATGATCAGGTCTATCCTTATCAACAAATCCCTGAGGTTGTTCTATGTAAATGATTTCAGAAAGGTTTCCATGCAAGAATGCATTTGAAACATCTAGTTGGTTAATAAACCATCCTTTTGAGGCTGCAAGTGCAAAAACAATACGAATTGTAGTTGCTTTAATTGTAGGACTGAACATCTCCTTATAATCAAGACTCGATTGTTGTGCAAATCCCCGAGCAACTAAACGTGCTTTATAGCGTTTAACAGAGCCATCCACATTTCTCTTGACTAAAAAGAGCCACTTACAACTTACGATATTCCTATCAGTTGGATGAGGAACAAGATACCAGGTATTGTTATCAAGAAGTGCCTTAATTTCAAGTGACATGGCATTTCGCCATTCTGGAAATTTATTTGCCTTGTTAAATGTAAAAGGGTCCTCTATACAGGTTGGTTGTTTAGCAAGAAGGGTAAAGAATTTACCTCTAGAATTGAGAGTAGAGGATCACAATTGCATTGCATGATGCCATTGAGTTTGGCACTGGGTGCGGTTAACATTAGGTGTAAGGGCTAGGCTAGGTGGTTGAGTAGAGGTAGAAGAAGGAGATAAAATATTTGTATGGGACACGGAAGGTAGAGGAGAAGTGGCAGTAGGTACAGCTTCAAAATTCAAAGGCAAGGTTTGATTAGAAGGAGGTGAATGAGGATTTGAAATTGAAGGAGAAGAGGATAAGGAGATAGAGGGCAGATTGAGATTTACGGGGTGAAGAATTTGAAATTGAATTGAAAATTGAGGGTAGTGTTTTGGTTGGGATAGGAAAAGAGCTAGATTTTGGAAATCAAAGTGGTTAAGAGGTGTTGAGATAGTAGGAAGTAGAGGACACGTAGGAGCTGCTTGGGAAATGGGGTAAGATGATTTGGTGGTAGGTGAAATTGGATAAGGTAAATGATTAGGATGAGTGAAATTTGGATTGGGCAATTTTAAATTGAAATTCGCAAGAGAGGAGGCAGCTTTAATGGAATATGATTTTGGATAATTATTCAAATGGGAAGAAAGGTTACCTGATAAGCACGGGAATTGTGGCGGAGCTGGGCCAAGTATGGATGGGCCATGTGATACCTATGGCCTTGTTCGGTGCTCTCCAGTATGAGTAGTAGATTGCGACTGAACGAAAAACTTAGAAGCAAGGAATTCATTTTCTCTAAATTCGACATGTTTGCAGAAGTAAATTATGTTACTATCAAGATCAAGGCAAATATCACCAGAATGATTAGACGATGGACCAAGATAAACACATAGCTTTGAACGATAATCGAATTTGTCTTTGTTATAAGGTCGCAGGAGAGGAAAATACCACAACCGAACACAAGAAATTTTTGTATTCAGGATTTTTCTTGAAAAGGCAAAAAAAGGAGACTCATTTTTAAGAACAGATGTTGGTAAACAATTTATTGGTCTTACACTGTGAATGACAGCGTAATTCCAATATTTTAAAGGAAGGGATGCATGGGCTAAAAGAGTGAGAGATGTGTCAACGATGTGACGTATTCCGTTCGGAAATTCCATTTTGCTCATGCGTATGAGGACACACAATTTTGTGAAGAATTCCATGCTTTTTAAAAAATGGTTGAAGTTTTTGAAACTCGCCTCCAAAATCATATTGGAAATTCTTTATGTTTACTGCAAATTGAGTTGTAAGCATGGCATGAAACTGAAGCAAAGCATCATACACATCACTCTTGTGTTTTAAACAGTAAACCCATGTAAAGCGAGTAAATTCATCGATAAAAATGAGAAAATAATGATGACCAAGATTCGATAAAATCGGGGTGGGGCCCCAAACATCAGAATGTATGGACTCAAAAGGAAAGGTACTAGACCTACTAACACATTTCAAATTTGACTTAGACATCTTTCCTAATGGACAAGAATTACAAGAGAAATTTGAAGACACAGACTCGATATTTTTTTATTCAAAACTAAGCCCATAGTCTTGGATTGACAATGCCCTAGCCGTGCATGCCACTGCTCGAACGGAGTCTTCTCACCAATCAAGGCTTGCTTTAGGTTACTGGGCATCACATAAAGGCCATCCTTACTCGGTCCTCGCAACCAGATTTCCCTGCTGACCTGGTCCTTAACAAGAAAATGATTAGGCCAAATGTAAGCGCCGGAATTTTACTTTTCTAAAAAAAAAAAGAGTATAGTCGTACGACTTTAACTATAGTTGTACGACTGTAATTAAACTACAGTCGTACGACTGTAGAACGTGGCAGGTGAGCCAACCCACACCCTAAAAGCTGAAAAAACAGAAGGAGAAAAAGGGGACGATGCCGGACAGAAAGAAGAGGAGAGAAAAAGAAAAGAAGAGAAAGAGAGAAGAAGAGAAAACAAGGAAAAGAAAGAACTCATCATCAGAAACCCTTGCATTTGGAGATCTTTGGACCCAAAATCCCTAACCCTAACTCAAGGAGAAAAGTACGGATTTCAGTGGATTGGAGCGACGCCAGGGGTCAATCCTACGGTGGACCCACGGCAAACAGGTAGACACTCCTTTTCCCTTCTTTTACAAGCATTCTGGGTGTTTTGTGTGGTTTTGTGCCATTTTTATCCGTTTTTCTGTGTTTCTGCTTCTGGAAATCAAGAACAGTCGTGCGACTGTTCTTGAGTTTGATGAACAGTCGTACGAGTGTTCTTGATTTCCATGCATTTTCTTTTCAGTTTTGTTTCAAATAAATTCTGGCAAAATTTTGATTCTGGACAGCTTACAGTCGCACGACTGTAATTTACAGTCGTTTGACTGTAGTTACAGTAGCACGACCGTAACATTATTTCCAGAACCAGAATTTCTGTTTTAATCCCCAAAAATTTCCAAAAATCCATAAAAATTCAGGAAACCCCAAAAATCATCAAAATCAATTTTGTTGTGTGCATTCACGACCCTAGATTCAATTTTCAGTAAAATTGCATTTAGAACAATGCCACGACGGAGACCCAGTTCTGCCGAAAACCGACCCACCTCACATGTAAAAAATGCATGTAAACCGGAAAAATTGTTTTCAAAATGATTTTCCCACAAAACCAAAATACAGGGACGTTTCAAAACGTTTTCCAGGTCTAACCTAGCCGGCTAGCCGAGCCAACCCGGTTATCCCCTAAATGCATGCCCCCAATTCTTGATTTCCTAATTCTGTCTATTTGAGTTCAACTTATGGCATGTTATATATTGTGCTAACCCTCTGTTTTGCAGCTTTTATTTTTATTTTCATTTTATATGTATTTAATAGAATTAATCGTGTATCCTAGGCGATTGTATTTTTCTAGATAAATCGTGTATTCTAGGCGCTTGTAAAAGTGAGGCTGAGAGTTTTTTTTATCTTTTATTCGATCAGGTTGTAATAATTTAATCTTTTGCTATTTTACTTAACCTGTATGCGCGCTGTATGTCTATTTATTTCAATAAAATTGACTTTAGAGTTTGAAATACCATTTGAGAACATTGACCAATTTTATTTTAATTAGACACGAAAAAAGGGACTTGTCCGGACCCGAATCTCTGGATAGTGCAGCGGCCGTTCGTCCGGTTCAGCTGCATTATAAATTTCCCGATTGAGCTGAGCCGGGTGGCGACTCTACAATATTCATCGAGACTTAGGTCTCGGTTCTTTTATGCATTAATTCCATTTATTTTTCAAAACCGATTTTCCATCTATAAAACCCCACGCGAGGGAGGGGCCTGCACGAGATCGAGGCACCCCTTCCGAAAGAGAGTCGCTTATTCTGTCGAAAACATCGTCTGCTCACAGTGGCATTCTGCTGGGGATTTCTTAAAAAAAAAAAAAAGTTTTCTCAAAAACTTAAAAGAATTTGACAAGCCCTGAAAAGTGTCTAATTAAAATAAGGTGGATGATTCTTGATTGGTATTTCATTTTGCATTTTTAGTTAGACATGCTTGCATTAGGTCAAATATCCCATTTTAGCCCGGTGGATTGTTGAAGTGTCACCTTTGTTCCTCATGGTCTTAGGGGCACGGATACGAAACACCACCCATGGCCTCGTACGAACCCCTTCGCTCGGACCCTTGAGTGGGGAGAAGTGAGGAGTAGATTTTGTTATGGGAACCTTGATTTTTAACCCGACTTGGACCGAACTCATATAAGCAGCCCTAGTTGGATTCCCTTAGGATACCAGAATAAATCGTGTGTAAATAAAATAAAATCGCGCCTTCATCACCCCCGGTTGGTGACCGAAGTGAACCCCGCCTAGGACTCGGTTAGAATTTTTGAGACCGACCACGCTTGGAGAAATAAGGTTGGAAGAATTCGCTTCGTGTGCTACGTGTTACACGCTTCTCGACATTTCACGACATACCATAATCATCATTTTCTATAAACAATTAACATTTTCCATACATAAAACATTTTTATGTGATATTAACCCACATTTTTTATGCAGCCACGTGCATTTTATTTTCGTGTGAAAACATTAAATCATTCGTTTGCCATTCATACTAACCATTTCTTTTTCAGACATAACATTAAATTTGTGTGATTAGCATTTTTTTCACATAGCATACTGTGAGCGGACGACGCGTTTTCGACGGGACGCGGGACTCCCTTTCGGAAGGGGCGCCATGATTTCGGGCGGGGCCCTCCCTCACGTGGGGTTTTTGAATTGGAAATTCGTTTTTTGGAAAATTAATTGTTTCGAAAAAGAATCGAGACCTAAATCTCGATAAAAAGTATAGGAGTCGCCACCCGGCTCAGCTCAACCGGGAAATTACAGTGTAGCTGAACCAAAGTGAGAACCGCTACACTTTTCAGAGATCTAGGTTCGGACAAGTCCCTTATTTCGTGTCTAATTTAAATATTATTAGCCAATGTTCTAGTTATGACACTTTAAATTGCTAAAAATTGATTTTTATTAAATAATACATGCGGCGCACATACAGAATAATACAAACATAAACAGTAAAGAAGCAAATATTTAAGAAGTTTCCAACCCAATTGAATGGAAAAATAAAAACTCTCGCCTCACTGATACAACCACCTAGAATACACGAGAATCTAAAAATAATTACAACCGCCTAAATACACGATTAATTCTATTAAATACAAAGAAAATGAAAATCAAGATAAAATAAAAGCTGCAAAACAAAGGTTAGCACAATTTATACGGCACGCCATAAGTAGGACTCAAATAGACAGAATTGGGAAATTAGGATTTGGGGTCATGCAATTGGGGGTAACCGGGTTGGTCCGGTCGGCCGCCCGATTAGACCTGGAAAATCATTTTGAAGCGTCCCTGTATTTTTGGTTTTGTGAGAAAATCGTTTTTGAAAACATTTTTCCGGTTTATTTTAATTTATCACATGTGAGGTGGGTCGGTTTTCGGGAGAAACGGGTCTCCGTCGTGGTTTTGTTCTAAATGCAAGAACACCGAAAAATAAATCTATGGTCGTGAATGCACACTCCAAAATTCATTTTTGATGATTTTTTATTTTTCAAGATTTTCTGATTTTCTGAAATTTTCCAATTTTTATGAAATTTTTTGGGTTTTTATGAATTTTTTTTGGATTTTAGGGATTTCTGCTCCTGACCGAGAACTACAGTCGTGCGACTGTAGGCTGACCTGAAGCAGAAATTGCTAAAAAAAACCCTAAAAAGAGAAACTTAAAACTGGGAAAATAAAAATAGTGGTACGACTGTAATTACAGTCGTGCCTGTGCCTCTGTTCTTGTGTGAAGAACAGTCGTACGACTGTTCTTATTTTTCCAGAAACAGAAGCTTAAAAACTTGAATAAAAATGCACCAAAAACAACCAAAACACCCAGAAAGCTGGAAAATGAGTTAAGTTGAAGATTGTTTACCTCCTTGGCACCGATCCACAGCTGGAATGACTCCTGGCTACGCACCAATCCACGTGAATTTGCTCCTTTTTCTTGAAAAGTTAAGGTTGCAAAAGAGTCCAAAAAATCTCCAAAAAGCTACGGATTTGAGTTTGTTTTTGTCCCAAAATGATTTAAATTTCTTGTGTGGATGTTAACCTAGGGTTTCTAATTCATTTTAGTGATTAATAATAAGAAATCAAGAAGAAAATGTGAGAAGAAAGTAAGATTTTTCCTTTTCTCTCTTCTTTCTTTTTCTTCCTTTTTCTCTCTCTAAATTCCTAAAAATTCCAGATTATGGCCAAAAGTCCCCTCACTTCTGAATTCTGATCTTTTATCTGTCCCCTTATCCCGGAAATCTTGAGCATTAAATGCTCAAGATTTCTCCAATTTTTTAAGTCAAGGGGTATGGGTTCTGCAACCTGCCGCCGAAAGTACAGTCGTACGACTGTACTTACATTATAGTCATACGACTGTAAGCAAAATCCCACGACTGTAAATACAGTCGTGGGTCAACGGTCAACTTTTTTTTTTATATACTAAAAAATTTCGTGTTCACACATACATAACATCATTATGTGTGTCATGCATCCTAACCACGTTTTTGTGCAGCCATTTGCATTTTGTGTGTCATAAGCATTCATGACATATCACCTAAATTAAATTAGGGGCATTCCAAGGACGCCCACCACGATCATATCATTCTATCATATATCGGGTATCCCAAAATACCCGTGTTTTGCCAATGCACCGGATTGCATTCGGCCATTCCACCAAATCATTTCATTCAATAGAGACCACAATGGTCCTAGGTACATTTCTGTGTGACAATCCACACCCATGACATCATAACCATTCACCATCAACATCATATAACATTATGATCCACATTGGATCATTTCATGACATTAATATATCATTCAAGGTGCTCCCCCAGTGCCGGATTAGTACACATGTAGGGGCATTTCATAACATCCCAATCATGAAAGGTGTTCCCCGAACACCAAGCTTTTGTCCGTGTCCCCGTCACACGCGACTCTCTCATAACATCATTTCATATCAAATGCCCAAAAGCATCAGGACTCTGTCCATGGGGCGGTCCCATGTGACCATTTCATATCATCTCATAGACCTACAAAGCGTCGAACTCCGTCCTTGTGTCGATACACACACGACCATTTCACGAAATTCATTAGGTGCCCCAAAAGCACCGAACTTTTATCCGTGTGGCGGTCCACACGTGGCATTTTTGCATAGCATCGGGTGTTCTTGGAATGTCCAAAGTCAAAAGAATAAAAACAAAGGGATCATCCTCATTATCTCACGATGTACATCTCATTCATCCATCAAACATTCAAGCACTCCACAACGTTCAAGCATTCCATAAGCACCAAGGACTTTACCGCATGCACTGAGTCATTTAGGCGATCCAAAACGCTAGAAACTTCATCAAACCCCTTAGGTCTTCCATAATCATTAGAAACCTTATCCTTGTGTCCCGCGCACATAAGCTCCAAAACCTCTTCTCGTGCAAGACAACCTCTGCACGTACCCGCATCAAACTCTACCCTTCCTCCCTGTGTAAGACAAGCTCTACACGTATTGTTCCGAATATCTTCTCGTGCAAGACAAGCTCTGCACACTTCCTCCCCGTGTAAGAAAAGCTCTACACGTATCGTTCCGAATATCTTCTCGTGCAAGACAAGCTCTGCACACTTACTCCCTGTGTAAGATCCGCTCTACACGTATCGCTCCAAATACCAAATCTTTTCCTGTGCAAGACAAGCTCTGCACGTACCACATCAAACTCTATCCATCCTCTCCGTGTAAGACAAGCTCTACACGTACCGCTCCAAAATATCTTTCCATGCAAGACAAGCTCTGCACACTTCATCCCCGTGTAAGATCCGCTCTACACGTATCGCTCCAAATACCAAATCTTTTCCTATGTAAGACAAGCTCTGCACGTACCACATCAAACTCTATCCATCCTCTTCGTGTAAGACAAGCTCTACATGTATCGCTCTAAAATATCTTCCTGTGCAAGACAAGCTCTGCACACTTCCTCCCCGTGTAAGACAAGCTCTACACGTATCATTCCAAACCTCTTCCGTGCAAGACAAGCTCTGCACATACCGTATCAAACTCTACCCTTCCTTCCCGTGTAAGACAAGCTCTACACATATCGTTCGAAATATCTTTCCGTGCAAGACAAGCTCTGCACACTTCCTCCCCATGTAAGACAAGCTCTACACGTATCGCTCCAAATCTTTTCCTGTGCAAGACACGCTCTGCACGTACCGCTTTAAACACTAAACCTCCTCCCCGTGTAAGATCCGCTCTACACGTACCGCTTCAAATATTAACTCTCCTCCCGTGTAAGATACGCTTTACACGTAAGCTCTTCGCAAGTATCACCTTGCTTCGATCCGTGGACACCCTGCGTGTCATTTTATCCATGTGGTATATATTTATATGCCACGCTCTACATCAGCACATAGCTTCATCAACAACATTCATTGCATTTTGCATGTTTCCTTTCTTGGCTTTGTGTGCACTTGACTAGTTTAGAGTTGCATAACATGACATGGCATCACATGACATCATCCTTCATACATGCATGCATCACATCATGCACTCATACCTACATCATCCCTTGACTTGGTATCCTCTGTGCGCATGCCCCAGTCAGTGCTAACAAATGTTCTTATCAGGGGAGAAAGGGAAGGAGTCTCGAGAATGGCTGGCCCAATGAACTTCAACACCATAACAGACGTCGTAGATGATTATGTTGCTTCATCATGATTTCGAAGGATGGTTAGGGAAGAGGCAGCGGTAATGTTGAAGGAAATGTTAGGAGGTGATCTTGATAAGGTGGAAAACCTGACGACAAGGTGCTCTGAATTGGAGGCACATGTGATTGAGCTTGAGGGAGTAATAAGAGGGCTGACCGGTGAAGCAGAATCAAAGGCCCCTCTCAAAGCCAACACTGACCTTGTTCCGCGACCAAACAGGAGTCCACTCCCCAAGGGTGACGGAAAGGGCATATCCCCGTGGCCTATCTCATTGAGCCAATTATTTGCCAAATGTAGAAAAGAGGGGCTACTACAGAGCGTCAAGCCGTATGTGGAGCCGGCACCGGATCAAAAAAACAACTTCTGCACCTATCATGTAGTGACAGGTCACCGAACCAATGCCTGCTATATTTTAAGGAAGGAGATCCAGAAGTTAGTTGATGAGGGGAGGTTAAAGGTGCCATCAGCTACTAATGAGCAACTGGGGGCAAGCAGGGAGACTGGTAAGGAAATTCCTCAAACCTCCCGGGGAGAAGAATATGATGAAGAGCTCCAAAGCCTGATTTGATGAAAGTGGGGCAGTGATATTGGGACCGGGGCAGTGACCGGATAAGCAATAGTCGGACGCTGTGAGATCAATACCTTTAGAGGTTCCTTCCCGTAGGGAACTCATTTTGTTTGTAAAGTGTATTGAACTCATTTTGAATGCAATGCATCTTGTTATTTTCTTACTTATGTGGTGATCACATATATATGGCATTAAGCATGCATTTGATCATCTGAAATGACATGTCCATCACGCATAATATTAAGATGCATGACATCAATCTGAGTCTTGCAGGGAATTTTAAAAGTGAACCTGACTTCGGTTGAGCCCTTTTCTTTAAAAAAAAGAAAGAAGAAGTCTGCCAAGCAAATAATGGGAAGGCACCATTTCCATCGAATCAATTATCAACCTAGATCAGTGATCCTTATAAACCATGATCCAAAACACTGTTGGTCTTACCCTCAATGTTTCAACTTGGACAGCCCACAATACACCAAAATCATTCCAAACCATGGACCATTGCCAAATTTTAGAGCCGATCCCCAAAATAAATCTTTGAGCCTAATTCATGCTCGAAAAAAGGCATCTCACATAAAAAAAATAAAAAAAATAAAAATCAAACTCATCAAAAGCACCAAGCCCTAAAAAAAATCCAAATGACCTTCGCTGCCCACCATGCTGTAAAACTCTAAAGCAGACACTGGTTTTAGTGCGTATATAGTCTTGTTTATGTGGCATTCATGTGCATATGACATTACACATGCATTGTTCATCCAAAAAGACATATCAAACACGCATGACATACATGGATCTGAATGCAGCAAGAAAATCAACAGGTGGCTGTGGCTTGGATTTAGCTTCTTCTTCAAAAAAAAAAAAAGAAAACCCAGCACCGATGGAAGACCTCAACTCTCCCTTACAGTCAAATTTCTGCTACTGGCCTAAAGTTATGCTCTCTTCGATCATAGAGTCAAACTCTGTCCATCTATTGCATGAAATGTCGGGGTCAGTGGGTTGAGACGATGGAGATAAGAATGTTTTTGCCTGTTCTGAAAAGTTAACTTTACGCGGTGGCAGAGAAGATCAGTGTCTTTATCTATCTCATACACGGCGGCCATAATTAAGTCTGGACCGTCTCATGGCATCAAATGGCAAGGCGCAATATTTTCATCTTCTCCCTTGAACCAATTCTGTGAAGCCTTATTTTCTGCCATCAATGGCTTCCAACAAGAAATGAACCCCAATGCTGCTCCATATCACATTTTTCTGCATCATCTCATCACCAGAAGGGCGACAGAGCAGAGAGAGGATTTGAATATGAGACCACTTCAAATGAGCTCAACAATGGTTACCCAGGAACCTAACTATTGAAGAGATCAAGTTGAATAAGAGGGAGATCAACGCCAGTCTAGGTGAGAAAACAAGCCTGATGATCAGAAATCTGCCAGGCCAGTTTCAAAGACATAATCTGTCACAAATTCTGGTCCGGAGTAAGTCCAAAGGGAAGTCTACTTATGGTTTCCCCTACTCCCCTATGGATTTCAATACTGGAGGAAATGTCGGTTATGCATTTGTGAACTTCACCAACAGTGTTGGAGCAACTTGGTTTTACAAAGCTTTCAACAATCGTGGAGGGGATGATACCATCAACAGGAAAGCTTACAAAGTCTGTTGTGCTCATATTCAAAGGGAAAGTTGCATTTACCAACCATTTCAAGTATTCATTCTTCGGGAACCGTGCCTGAACTGGAATCTGGGGTGAATTGGAAACATGAATACAGCATCAGACCGCAGGAGAATCCTGTGGTTAATTGAATTCATCTCAGGTTATCCATCCACAATGGCAACTCTATCCAGTGATCGGGCATTCATTCCTTAAAAAAAAAATCTCTATCTAATGTGTAAAACCGAAAGGGCATGTTGGTAATTTGAAGGGGCATCAATTAAAACCAGAGCCATATTTTAGATTTTCCTAATGCATCCGTATTCATTATGACGTGAATGTTTTGTATTCAACTTTGGTGTTCAATATGCATTTGTTGTGTCATTGCATGTCAATGTTCACTTACGGGTTACATCACGCGGCAAATCTTGTCTGTAGAAGTGCTTTACTCCCCAAACACAAACCTATAATACTCCCCAAACACAAACCCATGATACCAGGGGCAAGTAAAAAAACCGAACCATTGGCTATCATCGACAGCAGTTTCTTTGCGAATCGCAATGAACATATCAAGATATATCTTTCCCGTCCTAAGACAAACCGTCGCGAAAGGGATCAACACAGACATAATGCCCATCATACAATCTTTCTCCAAAAAAAAAAATTTGTTGACACGGAAAACCGAAAGGACGTGTCAGCAACAGGAGAGGGGTGATATACAAAGTCAGAGTCAATGTCACATTCCCTATTATACTCATTCTGATGTCACCATTGCAATATTGTGTATGTTTAGATTTCCGATCAGATGTTCATCTTGCATACACCATGCCATTACATATAAACATCCATCAGTAAGACATTGCATCCAAGCCCGTGACAATATCGCAGAAACTCCTGTTATGCGGTACAGAAATGCAAAGTCTCACTCTCATCTTCTTGCTCAACCAAACGAACCATCCGTCAGCCCGGCCTATTACTCTGATCCACTGAGCACTAACAATGCTCTAGAGTATGCAAAGGGTAAAGTGGAAAGTCACTCAAGACGGCCAACTCCTCTAATACCTAGATCAGCGTAATAGTCAGTCGGTCAGAAGACACGTCGGGACAATTGGACTAGGTCACCTGGGTTACCATCGGGGCCAGTCACAAGCCGTGAATTCCGTCTCCGGGCTCGCACGGATACCAAGAACAAGGCATAAGCCATATGTTGCATGGATACATACATTTAGAACTATACATTTATCTGTACATATATGCATACGTTTAAAATAAACACGCACAATTCATATGCATATGCATCACAACTCATCCAAGTACAGGTATCCACTGCCATCACCAGGTCTCCCCTAACCAGGATCGCTCTCAAAGGAGAGATGGCACAATGCCGGGGCATCTATTGGGCCTTAAGCATCAGCAGAAACCCAAATCTCAACATACCAAGGGGCAGAACAATCAAGCCATATTTATCCTTGATCGAAGGGGCAAAAATTTTTGTTGCCAAAATCATCGATCAAGGGATAAATACTCATCCTCAAGCCAACATCAAAATTATCCTTCCTAAAGCTATCTCCTTTCTTCATTCAAGCCAGATTGTAAGCCCTTGAACTCCATTGCGTTCAAGCATGGTTGCAAATCCTTGAACCCCTTTCTTCATTCAAGCCAGATTTTAAGCCCTTGAACTCCATTGCGTTCAAGCATGGTTGCAAATCCTTGAACCCCTTTTTTCATTCAAGCCAAATTTCAAACCCTTGAACTCCATTACGTTCAAGCATGGTTGCAAATCCTTGAACCACCTCTTCTTTCAAGTCAGATTTCAAACCCTTGAACTCCATTACATTCAAGCATGGTTGCAAATCCTTGAACCACCTCTTCATTCAAGCCAGATTTCGAACCCTTGAACTACATTACGTTCAAGCATGGTTTCAGATCCTTGAACCTCTTATTATTGCAAGTCCACCCCATTCCAGTAAGATTTCAAATCGTTAAAAATCCATCTTTTCTTCGCCTCGGGTAACATAGACCCGATATCGGCCAATCCATCAATCCATCTTTCCTTTGCCTCGGGTAACATAGACCCGATATCAGCTTATTTCCTCCCCAGCTTTGCCTCGGGTAACCTAGACCTGATATCGGCTTATTTCTTCCTCAGCTTTGCCTCGGGCAACCTAGACCCGATATCGGCTTATTTCAATGGCGGGTTCTTTCCTGTGTCTGCGGCGCTTTGAGTCGGGTTTCTCAAATTCACATCAGCTATCCTAGACTAAGATCGGGTGGTGAATTTGATCACGCGAGGGGCAGCTGTAAGCGCCGGAATTTTACTTTTCTCAAAAAAAAAAAAAGAGTATAGTCGTACGACTTTAACTACAGTAGTACGACTGTAATTAAACTACAGTCATACGACTGTAGATCGTGGCAGGTGAGCCAACCCATACCCTAAAAGCTGAAAAAACAGAAAGAGAAAAAGGGGAGGACGCCGGACAGAAAGAAGAGGAGAGAAAAAGAAAAGAAGAGAAAGAGAGAAGAAGAGAAAACAAGGAAAAGAAAGAACTCATCATCAGAAACCCTTGCATTTGGAGATCTTTGGACCCAAAATCCCTAACCCTAACTCAAGGAGAAAAGTACGGATTTCAGTGGATTGGAGCGACGCCAGGGGTCAATCCTACGGTGGATGCACGCCAAACAGGTAGACACTCCTTTTCCCCTCTCTTTTACAAGCTTTTTGGGTGTTTTGTGTGGTTTTGTGCCATTTTTATCCGTTTTTTTTGCGTTTCTGCTTCTGGAAATCAAGAACAGTCGTGCGACTGTTCTTGAGTTTGATGAACAGTCGTACGAGTGTTCTTGATTTCCATGCATTTTCTTTTCAGTTTTGTTTCAAATAAATTCTGGCAAAATTTTGATTCTGGACAGCTTACAGTCGCATGATTGTAATTTACAGTCGTACGACTGTAGTTACAGTCGCACGACTGTAACATTATTTCCAGAACCAGAATTTCCGTTTTAATCCCCAAAAATTTCTAAAAATCCATAAAAATTCAGAAAACCCCAAAAATCATCAAAATAAATTTTGTTGTGTGCATTCACGACCCTATATTCAATTTTCAGTAAAATTGCATTTAGAACAATACCACGACGGAGACCCAGTTCTCCCGAAAACCGACCCACCTCACATGTAAAAAATGCATGTAAACCGGAAAAATTGTTTTCAAAATGATTTTCCCACAAAACCAAAATACAGGGACGTTTCAAAACGTTTTCCAGGTCTAACCTGGCCGGCTAGCCGAGCCAACCCGGTTATCCCCTAAATACATGCCCCCAATTCTTGATTTCCCAATTCCGTCTATTTGAGTCCAACTTATGGCGTGTTATATATTGTGCTAACCCTCTGTTTTGCAGCTTTTATTTTTATTTTCATTTTATATGTATTTAATAGAATTAATCGTGTATCCTAGGTGATTGTATTTTTCTAGATAAATCGTGTATTCTAGGCGCTTGTAAAAGTGAGGCTGAGAGTTTTTTTTCTTTTATTCGATCGGGTTGTAATAATTTAATCTTTTACTATTTTACTTAACCTGTATGCGCGTTGTATGTCTATTTATTTCAATAAAATTGACTTTAGGGTTTGAAATACCATTTGAGAACATTGACCAATGTTATTTTAATTAGACACGAAATAAGGGACTTGTCCGGACCCGAATCTCTGGATAGTGTAGCGGCCGTTCATCCGGTTCAGCTGCATTATAAATTTCCCGATTGAGCTGAGCCGGGTGGCGACTCTACAATATTCATCGAGACTTAGGTCTCGGTTCTTTTATGCATTAATTCCATTTATTTTTCAAAACCGATTTTCCATCTATAAAACCCCACGCGAGGGAGGGGCCTGCCCGAGATCGAGGCGCCCCTTCCGAAAGGGAGTCGCGTGTTCCGTCGAAAACGTCGTCCGCTCACACCAAAATTCAAAGAAGCATGAGTTATCTCTAGTAAATTGCTGAATGGATAATAAGGATTTTGTCAATTTTGGTACAAGTAGGACATCTTTTAAATGAAATTTGTCTGTTTTTAAGTTTCCAGTCTATGAAATTGGCAAACTTTGACCATTACCTACATATATTGTATCCTTACCATGATATGAAACCGGTTGTTGTAAGAGGGTTCCATAGTCATATGATGTGTGGCACCCGTATCGGGGTACCATGGTTGATGAAAAGCAGAAGGAGCCTCGTAATGATTCAAATATCTAGTATTGGGTAACAGTGCTGGTGGAGCTGCATTCCATGCCATATGCGCTTGAGGGCGATAGCCTGAAGTCTTAGGCCCACGAGAGCCCTTATATTGGCATTGAAGACATTTAGTAGCCCAATGGTTGACATCACCATAGATATGACAGGATCCTTTCAGTTTGTTGGACTATTGAGGTCGAGTTTCCGTGTGTTTCACCGGAGGACGATAAGCAACATTTGCTTTTAGGGTAGCTTGTGAACTATGCAATAGTACCTCATGAGATGTGAGTTGACTATATAATTTCCAAAAATCCATATCCAAGCCCTGTTGTGCATTCAACGCAGCAACAATTCCATGATAATCAGGACTAAGATTTTTGTAAATATAAGCGGTGAATGTGACAAAAGGAATAGTGTTCCCAACAACATCTATCTCATCATACATGGCTTTCATTTTCTTGAGATATTCTGCCATAGTCATATCATTTTTCTTAAGTTCTTGCATTTCAATGCTCAACTACATTTGGTGAGAAGGAGTCTTCGAGCCAAAAGCATAATGTAATGCATCCCATACCGACCAAGAGGTTAGTAGCCCATTAATTAAGGGGAAAACCTCATCTGAAATAGCGGAGTAAATCCAAGATAATACCACCTTATCACACTATGCCCATTGACAGAATAAAGGATTGTCAAGGTCACCAATATTGGATTGAAGCATAGCAATATCCCCAGTGACATACCTGTAAGCACCGAGAGATTCTACAGCAGTCTTCATTTGAGTTTGCCAAGCAACATAGTTTTTGGGTGTAAGGGTAATCGAAATTCGTGGGTGAAAATTAGAGGAGGCAAAGGGTTGGGTTGGGCGATTGGGAACTGGTGTAGTGACAGAGGGGCTGTGGATTTAAGGAGAAAATTGGGGAAATTGAAAATAAGGATTTATGGTTGCAGACTCATAGCTAGGAGGTGTAGCAGTGTGGAACAAGGTATTGGATGGTGGTGGAATAGGGTGATTTGGTGAGGGAAATGGAGCAGATGGGTTTAAGTGAAGGGTTGGGTGATTCATAGGGTTGGTGAATGGAGGAAAGGCAGAAACATCAAAGTGGACTGTGCTTGTTAGATTTGAGGGATTTGTGAAATTGGATAATGGGTCGGTGATATGTGGTGAAGGGCTGAACGAAAATTGGCCAGAGATTGGTAAGATTTCAGATTGGGTATTGGTTTGGGAAACAATGTTAGAAGGAGAGAGTGAATGTGTTGGTATGATGTTTGATGAGGGAGTTGTTGCCGACGTTACGGTGATCGGCGGTGGAGAAGAGTCAGCGGAAGAAGAAGAGGAGGAGGAGGTAGCATTAGTTACTGATACCATGTTAAGTGCTAATAGAGAAGATAATCTTGGCAGTAATTGAATTGTATTGATACTGTCAATTAATACTTTTATAATACAAGTATTTGAGATAGACTAAACTCTCAATACCTATAAGCACGTGAATACAAATTACAGGATAAAGATTTGAAATTGAATTTAACAATTTCTATCTTGTATAACTAACAAGGTCGTCATGGTGATGGACCGGCAGACAGCGGTGGAGAGAAACCAAACAATAACACATACTTACTCATAGAATTTTAAATATCAATTATATAAATAATATTTTAATTGGTATGAATCACAATCATAAATACAAACTATGGAATTCAAATTTTTAAAAACTATATATTATAAATTTGAATTAGAAAAAAAAACAATAATCTATTATATATACTAAAACTGAATACTCTATGATGATGTGGAATTTTCTCCTTTTTTTTTTTTTTGAGTTATTATTAATTTTAACTCTCTTTTTTATTGACTTTATATATTTAACTCATAATTATTAAGTTAATAGATAATGTAGAATTTTAAAATTAATTGAAATTGTTTTTATCCCTCATTCTCACACTTGGATACAATCTCTTCCTAATTTTAAATCTCAAGATTCTTATGTATCATTTAAAATGGTTTTCTAAATAAAATATAAAAGAATATATATTTAACTTATTTTTACTGTTGCATATATATATATATATATATATATATATATATATATATATAATATTTCTTCCAGCCTCTCGCATTTGCTCTTTTATACCCTATTTTTTAATTAGCATTTCAATTCTTGACGGTAATTCTAAAATGATTACCTTGAACTTCACTATCTATTTTTCATACCAATTCCCTACTCTCTAACGTTTTATAATTAATATCAAAATCATCTTAAGGTTCATAATTTCATAATCCATGCATATATTACAACTTAATCCTCGGAAAAAAATATTGACAATCGATCAAGGTCAACCAAATAGAAGAAGAAATAGTTCCAACGGTACCGTAAGAAAAATCAAAGTTGGTAAAACAATTAAAGAAGATTAAGGACAAATCCTAAACCTTATATTATACAGAATAAAGATTCTGTAACATAAAAAAAGAAAAAAAAATTATAAAAACTCTAAAATAAGAGAATTTACATAAATATTTATAAGCATTCACTTTTGGTAAAACTAATCTATCTATTATAGATACTAAAAGTGGATACATCTTGCTGCGTTGTCATTTTGTGGATTTTTCTAAAGTATTTTTAATTAATTTTCTTTTATATATACTAAAACTGAATACTCTATCATGATGTGGAATTTTCTCCTTTTTTTGAGTTATTATTATTTTTATTTATTTAACTCTCTTTTTTGTAGACTTTATATATTTAACTCATAATTATTAAGCTAATAAATAATGCAGAATTTCAAAATTAATTAAAATTGTTCTTATCCCTCATTCTCACACTTGGATAGATCTCTTCCTAATTTTAAATCTCAAGATTCTTATGTATCATTTAAAATTGTTTTCTAAATAAAATATAAAAGAATATATATTTAGCTTATTTTTATTGTTGCATATATATATATATATATATATATATATATAATATTTCTTCCAGCCTCTCGCATTTGCTCTTTTATACCCTATTTTTTAATTAGCATTTCAATTCTTGACGGTAATTCTAAAATGATTACCTTGAATTTCACTATCTATTTTTCATACCAATTCCCTACTCTTTAACGTTTTATAATTAATATCAAAATCATCTTAAGGTTCATAATTTCATAATCCATGCATATATTACAACTTAATCATCGGGAAAAAATATTGACAATCGATCAAGGTCAACCAAATAGAAGAAGAAATAGTTCCAATGGTACCGTAAGAAAAATCAAAGTTGGTAAAACAATTAAAGAAGATTAAGGACAAATCATAAACCGTATATTATACAGAGTAAAGATTCTGTAACATAAAAAAAGAAAAAAATAATAATAAAAACTCTAAAATAAGAGAATTTACATAAATATTTATAAGTATTCACTTTTGGTAAAACTAATCTATCTATTTTATATACTAAAAGTGGATACATCTTGCTAAGTTGTCATTTGTGGGTTTTTCTAAAGTATTTTTAATTAATTTTCTATTATATATACTAAAACTGAATACTCTATCATGATGTAGAATTTTCTCTTTTTTTTTAGTTATTATTAATTTTATTTATTTAACTCTCTTTTTTATAGACTTTATATATTTAACTCATAATTATTAAGTTAATAGATAATGTAGAATTTTAAAATTAATTAAAATTGTTCTTATCCCTCATTCTCACACTTGGATATAATCTCTTCCTAATTTTAAATCACTAGATTCTTATGTATCATTTAAAATTGTTTTCTAAATAAAATATAAAAGAATATATATTTAGCTTATTGTTACTGTTATATATATATATATATATATATATATATATATATATATATATATATATATATATATATAAAATATTTCTTCCAGCCTCTTGCATTTGCTCTTTTATACCCTATTTTTTAATTAGCTTTTCAATTCTTGACAGTAATTGTAAAATGATTACCTTGAACTTCACTATCTATTTTTCATACCAATTCCCTACTCACTAACGTTTTATAATTAATATCAAAATCATCTTCAGGTTCATAATTTCATAATCCGTGCATATATCACAACTTAATCCTTGGGAAAAAATATTGACAATCGATCAAGGTCAACTAAACAGAAGAAGAAATAGTTCCAACGGTACCGTAAGAAAAATTAAAGTTGGTAAAACAATTAAAGAATATTAAGGACAAATCCTAAACCGTATATTATACAGAGTAAAGATTCTGTAACATAAAAAGAGGATAAAAATAATAAAAACTCTAAAATAAGAGAATTTATATAAATATTTATAAGTATTCACTTTTGGTAAAACTAATCTATCTATTATATATACTAAAAGTGGATACATCTTGCTGAGTTGTCATTTTGTGGGTTTTTCTAAAGTATTTTTAATTAATTTTGAGCAAACTAAATCATTTATCATTTATATATACTAAAACTGAATACTCAAGTGGATACATCTTGTTGAGTTGTCATTTTGTGGGTTTTTTAAAATTATTTTTAATTAATTTTAAATAAATTAAATCATCATCATCATTTATATATACTAAAACTGAATATTCTTACTCTTTAAAGACGCGGAATTTTTTTCATTTTTTTTAGTTATTCTTAATTATTAGTATTTTCTCTTAATTCTCTCTTATCTCTGATGGCGTAAAATTTTTTATTTTTTCCAGTTTTATGAATTAAAATTTATATTATTATCTATTATCATTTATCTATTATATATACTAAAAGTGGATACACTTTGCTGAGTTGTCATTTTTTGGGCTTTTCTAAATTATTAATAGTTAATTTTTTTTAACTTTTAAACATTTAGTTACTTCAATATTTAATTTCTTTAAAATTAAAGAGCTAAAAGTGGATACACCTTACCGAGTTGTTATTTTGTGGTTTTTTCTAAATTATTAATAGTTAATTTTATTTAACTTTTTAACATTTAGTTACTTTAATATTTAATCTATTATATATACTAAAAGTGGATACACCTTGCTGAGTTGTCATTTTGTGGGTTTTTCTAAATTATTAATAATTAATTTTTTTTAATTTTTAAACATTTAGTTACTTCAATATTTAATTTATTTAAAATTAAAGAGCTAAAAGTGGATACACCTTACCGAGTTGTCATTTTGTGGGTTTTTTCTAAATTATTAATAGTTAATTTTATTTAACTTTTAAACATTTAGTTACTTCAATATTTAATTTATTTAAAATTTAAAAAAAAATTCATCTTCCCCGATTCACAAATGTTTCTTACACTTAGAGTTTATTCTCTACGATCTTCCCTTTCATTAGCTCTCTCTCTCTCTCTCTCTATCTCATTTTTGCATCCTCTCCGATCTTACCTGCCATCAGCTCTCTCTCCCTCTTTTTTCTCATTTCTGCATCATCTTCGATCTTTCCTACCATTAGCTCTCTCTCCCTCTTTTTCTCATTTTCGCATTTCTCCGATCTTTCCTGTCATCAGCTCTCTCTTTCTTTCTCATTTTTGCATCCTCTTGGTAAGCCGTTTCAAGCTCAATCTCTATTCTAATGTTTTGCATTATCTATTTTTGGAATTAAAATTTGCCATCAATTATTAATAATTAATTTTATTTAACTTTTAAACATTTAATTACTTCAATATTTAATTTATTTAAAATCTATTATCATTATATATACTAAATATGTAGATTTAGTATATATAATGACTAGCCTAATGCCCGTGCAATGCACGTGTAACATGTTCTTTGTTGTTGTTTCTAAAAAAACATATCTTCATTATTGCTTTAATCGTTTCTATTTAATATTATATTTTTATTTAAAATCTATTATCATCATCGTTATATATACTAAATCTAAATAATGAATATTGACATGTAATTTTATCATACTTTTGAGTTAATTAATAATTATTATTAATTTAAAGTAAATTTCAATTATTTAGTTAATGTTAATAGATAATAAATTATCTTAAACTTTTTCAAAAGAAACGTCTTTCACTCTCCTTAAAAAACCCAACAACTTCAATTTTCAAAATCTCATTTTATCTTTTTCTCCTCCATTTCTCATATCATGATTTTCACTCTTCTCAATTTTCATTTTCTATTGCAGCTTGCTTCTTTGTTTCAGACTCGACATCTGCAGTAATGGCTTTCAATTTCATTCTACCTTTACCAATCTGCTTAGTAGCATTTCAAGGAGTCTTCTTGTGGTTTGATGCGACACTCTCGATGTTTAGTTAGGTAAAACCTAGGCTCTATTCTAAATTTTTTCAATTTCTTTTTTTGGGAAATCCCTTTTTTGATTGAATTGTTTCTTATGTTTTTCTTCCTTACGTAATTCGCATCCTGTTGATTCAATGATTTCCGTCTTCTTTTCTTCACTTTTTGCAGCGTTGATAAGAAAATTCTTGACCTTTGCTTTATTTTCTTTGCCTAACGCGATTGCTTTTGGCCATTTTTTCATGCATATAATTAAATTTTTCTAATTTAGGTTGACTTTGTGGCAAGAATTACTTCCCTGTTTGCAATTTGTGGATGCCAATAGATTAGAAGTAAGCCTTCACTAACTCAATTCGCACATTTTTGTCTTAATTGTCTCTGTTTCTGCTCCAAATCGCAATATCTTTTTCATTATATTTTGCCCTTGGCCACCAATTTTCTTCTCTTCAACCAGTTGAAATTATTTTGCTAGATGTTTACTGATTTAGAAAGTGCAATGTCAACAACGAAGAAGGGAGAGTTAGCCATATTGGAATTATTCTTACTTTTGTTAATTTTAGCATTTTCCTTTTTCGTTTGTTTTATTGATAGTTTGTTATTCTTCTCAATTGAGTGTTATATATACTAAATCTGAATACTGAATGTTGAAATGTAATTTTCTCCTAATTTTGAGTTAATTAATAATTATTATTAATTTAAAGTAAATTTCAATTATTTAGTTAATGTTAACAAATAATAAATTATCTTAAACTTTTTCAAAAGAAACGTTTTCCACTCTCCCTAAAAAACCCAACAACTTCAATTTTCAAAATCTTATTTTATTTTTTTTCTCTTCCATTTCTCATATCACGATCTCTCCTCAATTTTCATAATCTATTGCAGTTTGCTTCTTTGTTTCAGACTCGACATCTGCAGTAATGTCTTTCAATTTCATTCTACCTTTGGCAATCTGCTTAGTGGCATCTCAAAGAGTCTTCTTGTGATCTGATGCGACACTCTCGATATTTAGTTAGGTAAAACCTAGGCTCTATTCTAAATTTTTTCAATTTCTGTTTTTGGGAAATCCCTTTTTTGAATGAATTGTTTCTTATGTTTTTCTTCCTTACGTAATTCGCATCCTGTTGATTCAATGGTTTCCGTCTTCTTTTCTTCACTTTTTGCAACGTTGATAAGAAATTCTTGACCTTTGCCTTATTTCTTCGCCTAACGCGATTGCTTTTGGCCATTTTTTCATGCATATAATTAAATTTTTCTAATTTAGGTTGGCTTTGTAATTGCTTCCCTATTTGCAATTTATGGATGCCAATAGATTAGAAGTAAGCCTTCACTAACTCAATTCGCCACATTTTTGTCTTAATTGTCTCTGTTTCTGCTCCAATTCGCAATTTTTTTTTCATTATATTTTGTCCTTGGCCACCAATTTTCTTCTCTTCAACCATTTGAAATTATTTTGCTAGATGTTTGCTGATTTAGAAAGTGCAACATCAACAACGAAGAAAGGAGAGTTGGTCATATTGGAATTATTCTTACTTTAGTTAATTTTAGCATTTTCCTATTTCGTTTGTTTTATCGATAGTTTGTTATTCTTCTCAATTGAGTTATATTTTTTCTAATAAAATTGATAAATGAGGCTCTGGTGACTCACATTCACGGAAATTGTATTTGTTAGTGGATGGAATATAAAATTTGTATTTATTTTTTTTTGTATTTCTTTAATTTCATTGTTATATTCAATTCATAAAGGCAACAATATTGGTCATGATGTAGTATGGAGAAAAATTTAACTTTTAAGTTTAGGTTGTAGAAGATAGAAGGACTTAGAGAATAAAAATATGGAGGAACAAATTAACCCTTTTTAAAGAAAGAAACAAATTAACACTAATGAAACGTTAAATATAAACAATTAAAAAATATGGGTACTGTGATATTAATTTATAGCTGACAACTTAACACGTTTAAAGTTTTACTTATCCCAATCAAAACAAAACAAATTATGAGGGGATAAAATTACTAAAAGTTAAAATAAAATTGGCTGAATTCAAATTCAACAAATATTTTTAAATTTTAGATTACGACTAAAAAAATTGGATGATACTCATAATATTTCTACAAGAATCTATACCATGTTTTCTTATATTTAAAATATTATATATGTTTTGCAAAATATTAAATTACTACTACAAAGTTTTTACTAATAAATGGATAGTTCATGTTTAAAAAACTTTAAATATTGAGTAATGTTAAATTATATTATAAAATTATTATATATGTAATTTCTATCTATTAAAAAATATAATATTAAATAGAAACGATTAAACAATAATGAAAATATGTTTTTTTATAAACAACAACAAAGAACATGTTACCCGTGCATTGCACAGGCATTAAGCTAATAATATATAATAATTGATCAAATATAGAAATAAAAATACATATGATCATGGCTAAAGAAAACTAATATGAAAGTTTGAATATATCCAATTTCATTTCAAGAAAAAAAAAAAAAAGAAAAAGAAAAGAAAAGAAAGGGAGACAAAGAAAAAAAATGACATTTCATTGATGAACAATATACTCTAATACATATTTAGTATACTTTAAATCAAATAATATGTACAAATTTTTCATTAAAAAAAAATATAAGCATATAAGTATGGGCTGGGCTCATTTTTATTTTATTAATTTTTTTTTAACCCATTGCTCCTGGGTTTAAAAAAAAAAAAAGTCCAGCACTGTCTCCTTCATTAGAAATTGGGGGGCATTGCCCCTCCGTGACCCCCCCCCCCCCCCCCCCAGCGCTGCTCCTGATGTCAATCACACCCAAGCCCCACAAAGCCTTTTATCATATTAGAAAAGAAGACCTAACAACCTAAAGATTATGGGTCTTTATTTAAAAGACTTAGTTTCAGTCTGGGCTAGTAGAGAAGAATAGATCGTTGATAACCTTAACTCTAAAAAAAGAGATATGCCCATTGGTCCAAGTGACAACTAATCCAAACCAATTTCACTTGAGTTAGAAAAGTGTGGAAGATCCCACATTAAAAATAAATAATAATAAATAGTATCATATAAATGGAGTAAATTGAACATTAACATAAGCTAATTAGTTAAATTATATGAGCTCAACTATATGTATATAATCGTTTATGAAGTCGAGGACATCACACAATGAAATTCTTGAGTAACATGAGTCTGTGATCCATGCAACTGATAGCTTTTCCTTATTTCTTTGGACATACCACAAGTAAATTATCTCTTTTTTTTTGGCTTTCCAATATTAAGTTTTTAAATTTTTTTTATTATCACACTAATTAATAAGGGCCAGTTTGGTATTACTGTTAGTGAAAGTGCTATCAAGAAAAGTTAGGTTTCATTGCTTTTTTTTAAAGTAGTTTTAAGTGTTTTTCCAGTGCTTTTCCTGGATATAATCTGACTTTTACCAATTTTGTATTTAAGGCTACTTTCCGCAGCCCCAAAAGTAGCTTTCAACCAAAATAAGACTCCCTATATTTTGATTGAAAGCTGTCCGTAGCCTCAAACTACCCCCAAATCAAGTAAGAATTATTATTTTTATATTGTTGGTGGTTAAGTAAACTACGTCTTTTACCACGTGTGATGTTTTCCATATCAATAAAGTTATTAAAATTATATATTATATTCATTTATCAATGTTGGAATCCGCTCATATTTAGTAATTACGTCTTGAGTAGTTATATTATTATTATAATTATTATTACTAAAAAAGAAATCTTCATGAAATTCCAATTATCTGTGCAATCAACTCTATAGATGTGGGGACCCTTGGAAAAACAATTTAAGGTATTTCACAAGAGTGATGAATTCACAATAGGTGGTGGAATGGTAAATTTATAATGGTGAGGAACTCAGGTTTACTAGTTATTAGTTCCGAATTTTTGTACTCAAAAAGATATATATATATATATATATATATATATATATATATATATATGATGAAAATCAATATCATTAATTCAAAAGGAAAATGAACAAACCTCTAAATCTTTTAACATAGTTCGTTGAACAAAAAAATAAATATAATAAAACACCTAAAAGTTTTTAGCCCTCGACAACAAATAAAAAAACAACTATTCAAATATATAAGAACCAAAATAAACATGTGCAAATTAATCACGAAGAGAATATAGATAAATTTATTGTCCTTAAGAGATTGCTTCAGCCAACAAATTAGCAAAAGAAATAAGATAAGCTTTACAATGAGGAATTATAAATAAATCTGAAGAATCTCGCAAAATCCATTTAAAATCAATCGTATTACTCTTCACAAGGATAATTGCATCAGTGTTGCACTTGAAAACATCAGTTGGATGATTCTGCTAAAAACAAATAGATCTTTGATTAAAGCCCACAGCAGTCGACAAGCACGAAGCATGAATCAAGATAATAAGACAAAGTAACAAACAAAAAACCTGAGATTTAGATACAAATAAAACTCCATAAGAGGGCACAAACAAAACTGCATGAGATGGTACAAATAAAACCCCAATACAAGGTACAAAACCGGAAGAAAAAAAGAAATATAATTTTAGTCTGGAGAAAGTATAAAAAAAACTTGTGGCCGATTTGCAGATCGAGAGTTGTGTTTAAAAACATGACAAATTGAGACCTGTGGTTTGATGATTTTACAAATCAATGGTTTATCATTCAATACATTCTCCTAAAACTCACTTATTCTTAAAATTTATGTGAAATTTTGTAAGTTTGTTAACAATAGAACTAAGTATCGAAGCTTGAAAATTCTTACGAAGTGAGTATATTTTTATTAATTAATAATGCAAAATATAAAAAGTCATAAAAAATAAAAAAATATTTGAAAAATATTCTAGTTTTGCAAATTTGTTAATTAAAGTATAATAGACCTTGGTATTGAAGCTTAAAATTTTCGGGGAGTGAATATATTTTCATTAATAATAATGCAAAAAAAAAAAAGGAAAAAAGAAAAATCATCATAAAAATAGGAGATTTACAAAAAAAAATCTAAAAGAATATATACATATTACTTTCTTAAAATAAAAATTGCAATTTTTTTAAATCCATCTAAAGTTAATTTTGTTAATAAAACATTCTAATAGTTAATTATTATTTTTATAATTAATTTCTTGATTAATTTAAAACTTGTCCATATTATATTATATCAGTAATAGTTTATTATAATTTTATTAAACAATAATCATCAATCAGTAAATAGCAAATAACTAATAGCAACAACAAATGGCAAAAGTGACTGAGCCTGAAAACTTTTGACTTTCGTTTCTGTCTATATTATAGTCTGCTTAGTTAGGTTGCATAAATTCTTACCCACAGTTTGGCTCATAATATTCGTTTGTAAAAAATTTAGAGAAAAGTCCAAAAAAAAAAGTGGTTTTGTTGATTTATAAATTAAGAGTTGTGTTTTGAAATGGTATAAAAATATGATATGTGATTTGATGATTTTGCAGATCAATGGTTTATCATCCAATACACTCCTCTAAAACTTTCTTATCCTTCAAAATTTCACCTGAAATTTTGAAGGTTTGTTGATTAAAATACAATAAACCTTAGTATGAAAGTTTCGAATTTTTTAGGAAGTGGGTATATTTTTATTAATTAATTGTGTAAAAAATGAAAAAAAAATCATAAAAAAAGAAAAAAATTGCCGAACAATATCCAAAATTTTAAAACTTGTTGTAAAGTTATTATGTAATATGCACATATTTTTTTGATATTCGTCCACAATTTTTCTATTTTTTATATTTTTTTTAAAATCTTTTTGCATAATTAATTAATAAAAATATACTCACATTCCGAAAAAATTTCAAACTTCCATGCCAAAGTCCATTGTATTTTAATTAACAAACTTCCAAATTTTGGATTTTTTCAGAAATTTTTATATTTTGTATGATTTTTTTTTATTTTCTTTATTATTAATTAATAAAAATATATCCACTATTCAAAAAATTGCAAGTTTCTATATCAGAGTCCATTGTATTTTAATCAATAAACATTCAAAATTTCAGTCTATGATAAACCCTTGATCTGCAAAATTGTCAAACAACGTGTCATGCTTTTGTACCGTTTTGAAATACATCATTTTATCTACAAACTAGTCAAACCACAAGTTTTTTTTTTTTTTTTTAACTTTTCCCAAAAATTTAAACAATGTCATCTGTACGAAATTGCTCGGTACCACATACAATTTTTACTTTATTATTTTCTGTTTTACCTTAACTGCTATGGTAAATTTTGAAATTATTTGAAGTATATTATTATATAGTAAATCTTAAATTCTGAATCCTTGACCATCCTTATTATATTTGGCTGTGATATATTTACCATAGTAGGCTTGATGAATATCTATTGGATTTAAATATTGGTTTAAATATCTATTTGTCGCTGGTCTTATACAAAGTATTTTTTCATTCTCTCTTTATGGTTTTGAAATATTTGCTCCTATATTATATAACACTGTGAAAACGAAATTTTTACATTTAAAAAAAAAAAACAAAACAAAACATCATTGACCGTTGACCCACGACTGTAAATACAGTCATGGGATTTTGCTTACAGTCGTACGACTGTAACATAAGTACAGTCGTACAACTGTACTTTCGGGGGCAGGTTGCAGAACCCATACCCCATTGACTTAAAAAAGGTGGGGAAATCTTGAGCATTTAATGCTCAAGATTTCCGGGTAAGTAGGGATATAAAAAGTGGAAAATCAGAGTAGGAAGGGACTTTTGGCAAAAGAAATCTGGAATTTAGAGATTTTAGAGAGAGAAAGAGGGAGAAAAAGAAAGAAGAGAGAAAAGAAAACACCTTGCTTTCTTCTCACATTTTCTCCTTAATTTCTTGTTTTTAATCACTAAAATGAATTAGAAATCCTAGGTTAACATCTATACTGGAAATCTAAATCACTTTGGGACAAAAACAAACACAAATCCGTGACTTTTCTGGGATTATTTGGACACTTTTGCAACCTTAACTTTCCAAGGAAAAAGAGCGAATTCACCTGGATTGGTGCGTAGCCAGGGGTCATTCCAGCTGTGGATCGTCGCCAAGGAGGTAAACAACCTTTAACTCAACTCTTTTTCCAGCTTTCTGGATTATTTGCTTGTGTTTGGTGCGTTTTTATTCAAGTTTTTAAGTTTTCATTCCTGGAAAAATAAGAACAGTCGTACGACTGTTCTTTGCACAAGAACAGGGGCACGACTGTAATTACAGTCATGCCAAACCTTTTACAGTCGTACCACTGTATTTATTTTCTCAGCTTTTTAGGGTTTTTTTTAGCGATTTCTGCTTCTGGTAAGATTACAGTCGTACGACTGTAACTACGGTCGTACGACTGTAACTACAGTCGCATGACTGTAGTCTTCGGTCAGGAGCAGAAATTCCTAAAAAATCCCTAAAATCCAAAAATTCATAAATCCCCAAAAATTTCATAAAAATTGGAAAATTTCAGAAAATCAGAAAAATCTTGAAAAATAAAAAATCATCAAAAATGAATTTTGGTGTGTGCATTCACGACCTTAGATTTATTTTTCGGTGAAATTGCATTTAGAACAAAACCACGACGGAGACCCGGTTCTCCCGAAAACCGACCCACTTTGCATGCTTAATTGTAATAAACCGGAAAAATGTTTAAAAAAAAAACGATTTTCTCACAAAACCAAAAATACAGGGACGTTTCAAAATGGTTTTCCAGGTCTAACCGGGCCGGCCGACCGGACCAACCCGGTTACCCCCAATTGCATGACCCCAAATCCTAGTTTCCCAATTCTGTCTACTTGAGTCCTATTTATGGCGTGCCGTATAAATTGTGCTAACCTCTGTTTTGCAGCCTTACTTTATTTTAATTTTCAATTTTATTTGTATTTCAATAGAATTAAATCGTGTATTTAGGCGGTTGTATTTTTTTAGATTCTCGTGTATTCTAGGCGGTTGTATCAGTGAGGCGAGAGTTTTATTTTTCTTTCGATTGGGTTGTAAGCTCTTAAATATTTATTCTTTTTACTTTTTATGTTGTATTATTATTCCGTATGCGCGCTGCGTGCATTATTTAATGAAAATCGATCTTTAGTAATTTAAAGTGTCGTAAATAGAACATTGGCAATAATATTTAAATTAGACACGAAATAAGGGACTTGTCCGAACCTAGATCTCTGAAAAGTGTGGCAGTTCCCGCTTTGGTTCAGCTACACTGTAATTTCCAAGTTGAGCTGAGCCGGGTGGCGACTCCTATACTTTTTTATCGAGATTTATGTCTCGATTCTTTTTCGAAACAATCCGCTTTTCCAAAAATGAATTTCCAAATCAAAAACCCCACGCGAGGGAGGGCCCCGCCCGAAATCAAGGCGCCCCTTCCGAAAGAGAGTCCCGCGTCCCGTCGAAAACGCGTCGTCTGCTCACAGTGGCGACTCCGCTGGGGATTTCTCAAAAGTTTTTCAAAAACTTAAAAGAATTTGACAAGCCTTGAAAAGTGTCTAATTTAAATTAAGCGGATGATTCTTATATGGCACTTTATGCATTTTTGTAGTTAGACATTTTTGCATTAGGTTAGGTATCTGTTATTTAGCCCGGTGAATCGTTGAAGTGTCGACTAAGTTCCTCTTGGTCTTGGGGGCACGAATACGAAACATCACCCATAGCCTCGTACGAACCCCTTCGTTCAGACCCTTGAGTGGGGAGAAGTGAGGAGTATATTTTGCTATGGGAGCCTTGATGTTATCCTGACTTTGGACCGAACTCATTTAGGCAACCTTAGTTGGATTCCTTTAGGATATCAAAATAAATTATGTGAATAAGATAAAATGCACCTTCATCATCCCCTGTTGATGATGGAAGAGAGCCCCTCCTAGGACTCGGTTAGAATTTTATCGACCTGACCACGTTTGGAGGAATAAGGTTGGAGGATTACGATCCGTGTGCTAATTGCTACGTGTCTTTTTGTCCCTCCATAACATGTCATCATCCACATTTTTCACGAACATAACATACCGCATTTAAAGCATTTGTGTGATTCTAACTCACATCTTTTGTACAGCCATTTTCATTTTTCACGTGTAAATACATTAATCACCCGTGTGACATTAAACTAACCACATTTTTTGTAGCCATGTATTTTTTCATTGTGTGAAAAAAAAAATTAGTTAATTTACATACATCACTTGAATGTCATAAGCATTAACTATTTTATTTTGCAGCCATGGGAAACGCGTGTCATGCATAAAGCATTCATGCGAATCTTGAATAACTCCATAAGGGTCACATACATCACACCACCTACCAAGTAGGAGATCATTTTAGGCGCTCCACGAGTGCCGACAAAATTCATCACATTTCATTAAATCGTTTTAGGCGCTCCACGAGTGCCGGTAAAATTCATCACATTTCATTAAATCATTTTAGGCACTCCACGAGTGCCGACAAAATTCATCACATTTCATTAAATCATTTTAGGCGCTCCACGAGTGCCGACGAAATTCATCACGTTTCATTAAATCATTTTAGGTGCTCCACGAGCGCCGAAAAAATTCATCACACTTCATCAAATCATTTTAGGCACTCCACGAGTGCCGAAAAATTCATTTTACACATCAAACCGTTTAGGTGCTTCCCGAGCGCCGGAACTCTGCACGTTCACCAAGAACGCATTCATTTCAAATTGCGGTGCGGAAACCGAGATACTCCCCGAGTATTGAAATTCCGCTCGTACGCCAAGCACGAGTTCACTTCATATCATCAAAAATTCGAAGTGTCCCTCGGACACCGAAACCCCGACCATGTGCCATGCACATGTCGATCTCACATCACAAAAAAATCCGAGGCACTCCACGATTGCCGAAACTCTGTCCGTTCGCTAAGAACATTCATCTCATTTCACAAAACCCGAGGTACTCCCCGAGCGCCAAAGGTCTCATCCGTGCATTAAATACTTAAATTGCAATGTATACATACATAAATAGGAATTCATGCATACTTCACCACCCGAAGGATTAGTTGTTCAAGGTTCGTGTTGCAAATCCATTTCATACAACATCCGCATATCATTCATCTAACACGCCATGCATACATGCATATCCCCTGGAGTTCATAACTCTTTGGGTGATCATCTTTCACTAACTCTTGTTCGAAATGTTTTGTAGTTTGGCTCCGGTCGGGACGAAGACTCGTGAGACTAGAGCATAGCGATTCGTCGTTTAGTGAGTCTGAGGAGTCTGCTCAGTTCAAGGAGGTTGAAGCGTCATCTGAATTAAGTGCTGAGTTTTCGCTGAAATTTGAACAGTTACAACAAAGATTTCAAGATATGGCACTCATACCTGAAGCTGTTGCTGCCATGATGGCCACTTCTGCTATTCGAGAATTCATGAATTCTGATGAGTTTAAGAACCTTATCAAGAACCAAGTGCATAGTGCATTGACTGAATCATCTAATCAGCGACTGGAAAGGGCTGCCCAAGAGGAGAGTAGCGGCGGGAGATTGAATGATGGGCAGTCGGATGCTGAAGAAGGCCGAAGGGATAATGCTGAGCGACCTGTGGAGTCTGCTTTAGAAAGAAAGATGAAGGAGATGGAAGAAACTATAGCGGAGCTGCGTGCCAGTTCTAAGATCCAATCGGCCAAGCGCATTGACCCATCCACACTCATAGCTGGAGGGGTTGAAATGTTACCTGTGGGCTTTCAGATGCCTAGGATTGCACCGTATGTCGGGAAAAGTCCTCCCACGGCTCACTTGAATCAGTACGTGCGGATCATGACCATGGCGGGGCTTACAATGAATCAATTAGTGGGACTGTTCCCTATTACTTTGGAAGGAGGAGCCATCACATGGTATAACAAACAGCCCGAGAATGTGCAAGGCGACTGGGATGCGCTGTCTGATGCTTCCATAAAGTACTTCAGTTTCAATACGCAACTAGAGGTCAAGCTACAAGACCTAGAGGCAGTGAGGCAGAAACTGAATGAGACCTTCTCGGAGTGCTATCAAAGGTGGATGGACAAGATGATCCTCCTTCATCAGAAGCCATTGGAAGATGAGCTGATTGTGAAGCTGATTGATGGGAGCTTGGAAGTTTATCGGAATGTGATGAAATATCACAAGTTTCAATCCTTGGTGGAAGTACATGAGTTGGCCCGCAAAGTGGAGAAACACGAGATTGATCCGGCTCATAACAGTTCTGGGGGAGGGTATCGAAGCCGGACATATTCTTCAGGGTACAAGAGTAATAACAATCCTGCAGCTTCCTCTTCGACAAGTGCTAAGCCGAGTCAGCCACCTGCCCCTGTCAAGCAAGTAGAAGTAGCAGCAGTAGCACAAGGGGCAAGTCAGCAAACAGCTGGAAAAGGGATTTCTCCTTGGGAGGATTCTCTAGGGCGGATTTTTTTGAAGTGCAGAAATTTGGGCTTTCTTCAAAGCCTAAAACCGTACACGCCTCCGGCCGAGGCGGACAAGAACAACTTTTGCTCTTATCATGTGACCAAGGGGCATCGAACCAATGAATGCCATGCTTTGAAAAAGGCGATTCAGCAGTTGATTGATGAAAAGAAGATAGAAGCACCTCTCTCAAAGCCCAATGTTCAGAGCAATCCACTGCCTCAGTTTGAAAGGAGGGTGAATATGGTACAGTCGGGGTTGTCTCCTAACTTTGTCCTGGCTCAGATTGCAAAGGCGAATCCTGCGATACAAGTGGTAGTAGGTGAGGATGTTGAACCACCTGTGGAGGAGAGCAAGCCCATGAATTTAGATGATGCGGAGTTGGATGACGATGCAGATGAGTTCGAACTGATGAGTAGACCCAAGCTTGTAGGTCGGACAACACCTGTTTATCCTGTTTGCACCAAGGACGGGATGTACATAAGAAAGGAGGACGCTCCTGTGAACAATGTCACGAGGAGTGGAAGGGTATATCAACCTGAGCCACAGCGGTTAGGGGAACCGAGTAAAAGAGCAAAGGCCCCGGTCCAGGATTATTTGCCTATCAAGGTGGATGAAAAAGAAGATCTAGTGGTGGAACAACTCAAAAAGATGCCTGCACGTGCATCTGTGTGGCATCTGCTTATGGAGTCCCAAAGGCACCGAGCTGCGGTGGTGAAGAAGCTTATGGAAATGGATGCTAATCCGTTAATGTCTCCTGAGGAGGTGTGTATGGTAATTGGGAGTACAAAGAGTCCGCAATCTGATAGTCCCAAGGGGATCACTTTCACTGATGATGACCTGCCACCGGAAGGAACTAATCACAACCGTGCATTGTACTTGAAAGTGGAAATGATGGATAGAACTTTACCTTGTGTAATGGTGGATGATGGTTCGACACTGAATATCTGTCTTTTGAAAGTATTACCTAGTCTCCACCTGTCTGAAGAAGCATTATCACGATCTAACACAGTGATCCGGGCCTACGACGATTCGAAGCATACTGTGATTGGTACTTTTGAGGCGGAGGTGTCAGTTGGGGAAGTTAAATCGACTGTGCTGTTCACTGTCATTGACATTCCGGTGACGTTTTCCTTGCTTTTGGGAAGGCCTTGGTTCCATGCATTGGGAGGCGTGCCATCAACCCTACATCAGAAAGTGAAGATTCCAATGGGAGGGAAAATCGTGACTCTTGAGGCGGATGAATCTTCTGTGGTAGCTGCTTTGAACTCGTTTGAACAGCCTCTGACTGGCTTCCAGGTGGCGGTCATCTCAGAACGCGAGGAGAAGGACCTGATGTTTTCCCCGTGGATCCATAAGTACTTTCAGAAGCAGAATTTCATCCCGGGGAAGGGGCTGGGAGTCCACCAGCAAGGGGTCGCAAAGTTTGATATCACTATGGGCCAATCACACCGAGGGGGTCTTGGTTACAAAGGTGCTGAAAAGAAAGAGATCCCGGAGACAAAGAAAGTCCATCTCTTGGACATTTTTGTTCGAGCAAGTGGTGGGCCATATGGTGGTAAGCCGGAGCCGATGGTTATTGACGGGGAAACAGTCCCCGGGCTTGAGATCTTTGCCGATGTCGTCGATTTCTCAAAATATGGGATTGGTTCGGTGGAAGAAATGCTTAAGCTTGAAGCTGTGAAAGAGATCAATCCTCCTCCAATAATCTAAGCTGAAGTAGTGGCTCCTATCATTCCGGAGGAGCAACCAAAAGAAGATGCAGACCCCTGGTGGACGCCATTACTAAGGCATTTGCTGAATTGCTGAAGAAAGGGTTAAAAGAGAGCCCTGTGAGAAAGGAAGCTGTTTCGGGACAGGCAGAGTTAGTAGAAAAGGCTGTTGTTGAGTTCACCAAGATGATGGCTAAAGGGAAAGCGAAGAAGGAAGAAGATGTCCTGTCAGAAGCACAGAAAGAGACCCTCGAGGCTGACCTGAATGACTTGTTCGGGGAAGGACCTGCTGATCCAGAAGACCATGCTGCTGAAGACCCTCCGCATGTGGAGGAAGAGAATGATTTCTTTGTAAACTTATCCTATGTATTTGATATGAACAATTCCACTTTTAAGGCGATGAATGAAATGAAATCTAACTTTGCTTATTTGTGTGATGTTTTTCCTAATGGCTCTGTGCATACATGCAATCATTCATTCAATGTGTTCAGCATTCATGACACTGCATTACATGAAATTAATTTGGGCACAATTGAAAATCCTAAAATGGTATCTATCTCTAATGAACTCAATCCTGAAGAAGAGAGAGAATTGACAAAAATACTTAAAAAACATGTGGGAGCGTTTGCTTGGTCTTACGACGATATGCCGGGGGTTGACAGAGAGATAGCAGAGCACAGAATTCCGATTGATCCCAAGTTCAGTGCAGTAAAGCAGAAGCTCAGGCGTCTACGCCCAGAATGGGCCGAGAAAGTCAAGGAGGAGGTAGCAAAGCAGATTAAGGCCAACTTCCTGGAAGTAGTGGACTACCCTGAATGGTTGGCCAATATAGTCCCAGTTGCCAAGAAAGATGGAAGAGTCAGAGTTTGTGTGGATTATCGGGATTTGAATAAAGCCTCCCCAAAGGATGACTTCCCACTTCCTCATATTGATGTCCTGATCGATAGTGCAGCAAGGGCAGTTATGTACTCATTCATGGATGGTTTCTCGGGGTATAATTAGATCTTAATGAATGTCATTGATAAAGTCAAGACGGCCTTCATCACCGAGTGGGGGGTATACTGCTACAGAGTAATGCCTTTTGGGTTGAAGAATGCTGGGGCAACCTATCAGCGGGCGGTTACGACGTTGCTGCATGAAATGATTCACAGAGAGGTTGAGGTGTACGTTGATGATATGCTGGTGAAGTCCATGACCCGGGAAGAGCACCCTGCCATCCTGGATAGATTTATGACCAGGATTGAGAAGTATAACCTGAGGCTCAACCCGAAGAAATGTGTATTCGGAGTTGCATCGGGTAAGCTGTTGGGGCACATTGTCAGTCAGAAAGGCATTGAGATGGACCCGGACAAGATTAAAGCTATTCGAGATATGCCAGCACCGAAAATAGGGAAAGAAGTCAGATCTTTTCTAGGATCGCTTCAGTATGTCAGCAGATTCATTGCCAGATTGACCACTGTCTGTGAGCCCATTTTCAAGCTTCTTCGGAAAGAACAACCCGTTGTGTGGAATGACCAGTGTCAGGTTGCATTTGATAGGATCAAAGAATACTTGATTAACCCACCAGTGCTGAAGCCTCCAACATTGGGAAAGCCTTTGACTCTGTACTTAGCCATTGAAGAGACCTCCATAGGGGCGATGTTGGTTCAAGAACAAGATGATAAAAGGGAGCACGCCATTTACTACCTCAGTAAGAAGCTGCTAGATTATGAAACTCGGTACACCACGGTGGAAAAGACTTGCACTGCCATGGTTTGGCTGACGAAGAAGTTGAGGCACTATTTCCAATCCTACAAGATACAAGCTGTGGCGAAAGTTGATCCAATGAAATACCTCTGCTCTGCCCCATCCTTAACGGGGAAATTGTCCCGGTGGTTACTTTTACTATCGGAATTCGACATTGAATACGTGACAAAGAAGGTGATCAAAGGAAGAGCAGTGGCTGAATTCCTTGCCAATCAGCCGCTTGAATCTGATTATGTGGAAAACCTAGAATTTCTGGATAAGCAGTTCGCCCTGGTAGAGGTGGAGGTCAGAAAATGGATTATGCACTTTGATGGAGCCGTAAACAAGAGAGGAGCAGGCCTCGGAGTAATTATTGTAACTCCTGAGGGGGAGATAATTCCTTTGTCGAAACGGCTAGAATTCCCGGTAACTAACAACGGTGCAGAATATGAAGCTTGTTTGTTTGGCATTGATGCTCTCACCGCACTGGGGGCAAATGATGTGACCATTGTTGGAGATTCGCTGTTGGTAATCCGTCAAGCCACCGGGGAATGGGAAATCAAAGAAGAATCACTTTACCCATACTTGGAGACTTTGTGGGAAATGGTGAAAGTATTCGGGCATATTGAATTCAAGCATATGGCTAGAGATGATAATCAGATGGCAGATTCGTTAGCTACCCTGTCTTCCATGTGGGAAGGGCCTCAGAAAGCACCGATGCAGCCTTTGATCCTGGAGACTGCTAGAACACCATTCCATCGTTCTAGTGAGGTCCTGGCATTAGTTGCAGATGATAAGCCCTGGTACCAAGATATAGCTGACTTTCTACAAAATGGCCAATATCCTGAAGAAGCAGATGCATCAGATAAGGCCACTTTAAGAAAATTGGCAGCTCAGTTCAGGTGGTTTGATGGACAGCTTTTCAGAAGGACCGCTGATGGATTGTTATTAAAATGTCTGACGGAAGCAGAAGCCAAGAAGGTTATGCAAGAAATGCATTCAGGGATTTGTGGTCCGCATATGAATGGCTTAGCTCTGGCAAAGAAAATCATGAGACAAGGATACTTCTGGCTTACTATACAAACAGACTGTGCAGAAGAAGTGAAAAAGTGCCACGAATGCCAAATTTACGGGGACATCAGCCATCTTCCACCTATGGAGTTACAAAACCTCATGACTCCTTGGTCGTTTGCAGTATGGGGTATAGACATATTTGGTGAAATCCGGCCTCCAGCATCAAATGGTCACAAATTCATTGTAGTGGCAGTCGATTATTTCTCCAAGTGGGTTGAGGCCGAGTCTTATGTCACGATCACAGCTAAGAATATGGCTAAGTTCGTAAAGAAGCACATCTTTGCAAGATATGGAATACCACATCACGTGGTGACTGATAACGGAGTGCAATTTCAAGGGGCCACAGCTGAACTATTCGAAGAATACAATGTGGAACATCGTAAGTCTTCCCCTTATAGGCCACAAGCCAATGGAGCAGTGGAGGCGGCAAATAAGTCTATTAAGAAGATCTTGTCCAAGACCACTTCAACTTACCGGGATTGGGCAGATAGATTACCTTATGCTCTATGGGGGTACAGAACCAGTGTTAGGACGCCAACTGGAGAAACACCTTATTCGCTGGTTTATGGGATGGAAGCAGTCCTTCCTATTGAAGTGGAATTGAAGTCACTAAGGACGGTTTTAGAAGCCCAGTTGCCTGAAACAGAATGGGTAAAGGCGAGATTTGAGCAGCTGGCTATGGTCGATGAAAGACATCTTAAGGCTCTAGATAATCTACAGATGTACCACCAAAGGATGGCTAGGGTCTATAATCGACGGGTTCGTCACCAGAAACAGCCTCTGAAAGCGGGAGACCTAGTGTTAAAGCAGATGCAACCGACTAACACAGATGCGAGGGGCAAATTCAAACCCAACTGGGAAGGGCCGTATGCGATTAAGAAAATACTCTCCAAAGGTGCAGTGAAGATTATGGACATGGATGGCAACGAGTTCACCAATCCGATTAATCAAGATCACCTCAAACGCTACCATGTGTAAAAAAAAAAAAAAGAAGAAGCCTATTAAGTCGAAAACCCGCAAGGGCGATTTAAGCAAAAATTAAGGCAACGAGGGTTAGCTTATCGACCAGAAAACCTGAATAGGATGGTTGATAACAGGAATGAGTTCGTTCGAGATATGTACTAATTTTAACATTTTCAATTGATGCGATAATTAAATTTCATTAATGAAGTGCGTTTTGCTCAACATATTGCATGAATGTTTGGAGTATGTTACATGATTCATTTGTCGACACATCCAGATAAACAAAGACATTTAGACGCCTAAGTGTGCAATTGCGAACATCGTCCATTAAAAAAAAAAAAAAGAGAGAGAGATCGCAGCAATAATAAAGGAGATATATATAAATAATAATAATGGTAGTCAATACATGCATGATAATGAAAATCACTTTTTCTTTTATGTTCTCCTTTTCTTGACAGGAAGTGATCTCGCGGCCTCAGAAGGAGCCAGCCAGTGGAAAGTCGCACGCTCACGCGCCTCGCGGGTCGGTAGGTCCTGGATCTCAGCCAGCCACCGCTTGTAATGATCATCTGTCTCTGTGGGAGCAAGCGAAGCATAGCTCAACGCCACACGACAGGTATCTCCAGCCCAGCGAAGTCTGATGTGATCTGGCCAAGAAGCAGTGTACTCCTCACAACTGGTGACGCAAGAGCACTGGGGGATATCCTGTAGATGACCGTACTGCCGGCAAAGGCGACTCGAAGAATAAAATGTCACCCTAGTCAATCCCAACAACTGCACACCATGTGCCCACATATCCAGAATCACATGGGTAATCTTCCACCAGGGGCACACCCACCTAATCCGGTCATCAGTCAGGCGAGATAGCCAAACGCCCCACTCATCAGCAGACATATCAGTATAGGAGTCAATGGAGAAGCCTCTTTCCCTTAAATTGGCCGGGTGGTATTTCTTAAGATTCCCTCTCGGGATCTTAAGAATCGATAGCTTCTCCAACAACCAGATCTGCAGTTGATAGGAAGCAAGGGTTAGAAGTTCATTCGGCCCAGAAATACATTGGACAATAAGGAGTTTTACCTGGAGCAGTGTGAGATGAGGGCCAATGTGGAGAACATCGCTTGTCTTAGATGTATGCAAACTGATCAGTGTCTCAGCAAGTGCAAAAGGAGCTGGAGATGCCTCCACAGCCATCTGAGAGATAAGGGAGACAGCCCTAAAGGAGACAACCCCATTACTAGGACCACAGAAATACCGGCTCACCAGTAACAGGCTAACCATAGAGGCCCAGCTCATGTGGTCCCTAGGGGCATTGACACACCACTCCAGTACAGAATCCGAGCTCAACCCGGGAGAAGGGGAACCGGTGGCAAGTAAAGCTTCCACCTCGGGATTGGGAAGCCCGAACAAGCTCACCAAGGAAGAAATGCTGCCAAAGGTGAACTCAGGGATGACAATGTCCACCCCTTTGTGACATGGGATGTTCAGAATGGCGCTGAATTCTTCATATAAGGGGCAGAGCTCTTGGCATGAGAAACGGAAAACATTATCCACCGGATCCTAGAAACGATGGCAGGCATTCAGCAGTTCGATGTTCCAAGGGTGTTTGTAATAGGCCCTGATATTCCACAACCCGAAAGGCTTCAATTTAAGCCAATCAGAGTCTTGTAATGATTCTAGAAAATTGTAAAAGCCTGGATAAAAAGAAGCAAAAATTGAAAAAGAAAAAGAAGAAGAGTGAATTTCCAAAGATCAATAAAACAAAAGCAAATCCCATAATGTAAAGAGTGCAGTTCATAATGTGCCTAAAAATCCAATACAAAAGAAGAGAAATCATAAAGACAACAAATAAGAAGATCAGAGCACTCCATCTAGCTCTTATCCTGCCCCTCATCCTCCTCCTCCTCCTCGGACTCACTCTGGTGTGTGGCCCTATAGGAATCAAAGTCCGCCTGCAATCGAGCCATCCCAGCCTGCATCCTGGCTACCTCAGCTCTCGCCTGTTCCACCTCTTGGTTTGCAGCCCAGACCCGAGCCTCAGAAGAAGCAGCCTGTCTGACCTGACCTTGAAGCATCTGGACTCGGGACTGCAATCAATAACATAAATTAACATTCATACATACATACCTGCACATTCATGCATTACATAAATCATGAGATGATGCAGGAAATGCGGAATGCTTACCGCCCAAGCGCCATTCTCATGGACCAAGAGGTCCCCCAGGCCCTTATACCGGTAGGCTATCTCCTCCACATCAGCCCGCGGAACCTAGAGAATACCAGAAAATTAAAAAAAAAAAAATCTTAGACTCACATGGGTGGTGTCCTCCGGGAAGAACATAGTTGGCTGCTCATGGGGAATATTCCACGTCCTATAAGAAAGGGTGTCATCCAGCCCATCATATTGAAGCCGGTCCTAAGCTCGGTCACCAGACGGCCCTCCACCACACCGACAGCTCGAGAAGCCGAAGCTGCAGCGCTACCCGCCTGGACGGGGTGGCTCCTATCCTGAAGAGGAATATCCTCACCAGCTGTGGCCGCGTCAACACTCTCGCCTGCCGGGCCACTAGACTGAGAAGACCCGGTTCCCCTACGTCTCTTAACCTGCGAAGAGAATAAAGATTAAAAAAAAAAAAGGAAAGAGAAGAGAAAAGAAAAAGTGAATACCCGACGAGGAGGAGGAGGAGGAGCCGCTGGTGCGCCACCCGCAACCGGCAGTAGGCACTGGTGGATGTAGGCAGGGTAGTCCCCGTCCACAGGGTCAACACGATAACCCTCTCCGAATACATCAGGGTATACCGCAGGGTCAGCTAGATGGGGCCAGAACAGCGCATGTGGAAGCGGTGGAGGCACAGGCCGGCTAGCTGGACCATCGATGTGGTCGGAGAGGAAGAGGCGCTCGCCCAAGTACCACTCTTGGGACATAGGGGACTCCATGACGAATCGGTGAAAGTCAAAGTGCGCGGATGTCTGCACAAGTAGGGCGATAGCACCTAGACCCCGCCAGGGATGGTGCCGGATCTGTAAAAGTACAACAAAGGAAATTCAGCACAGGTAAGCAAAGTTGATTAATTTTCTTACTAATGAGTTTCATTTACTTACCCTCTGCCAGGTGGTGTCAAGCAAACTCTGCCTCACCTCCTCCAGATCGCGGCCGATGCCCTGCCATCCCTGCGTCCAGCAATGCAGGACAGTCGGCTGAATATCACCCTGGACATCCCTCAACTCGGGCGGCTCTAACACGCGATGCTCAAATGCCCAGATCTATAGTTACCAAAAAGTATTTAAAAAAAAAAAAGAAGAGAAAAGAGATAATACCACAAGGCCAAACCAAAAGCCCAGAATCTCCTGCTGCGCTCCCCCGGCGCATAAGTCCAGCCCATAATACAGCTGCCCTAATGCAGCTCGCGCCCAATCCAAGGAAGGGAAAGCAGCCAGGTCCGCCAATGTGGGAAGCAGAGTCAGATTGCAGGTACTCTGCTCGGTGGGGAATAGCGTGCACGATAGAAGTACGAGCACATAAGCCCGGGTGTACCGCTCCGCATCCTCCAAGGACAAGTCTGCGCGGGTGGCCCAATAAGCCTCCACCTGCGAACACAGGATCTTCCCCTTCTCAGGGGTGCAGCCAATCAACCTCCCAATGTAAGTATCTACCTGCTGATGTCGGGTCAAGCTACAGTTGAAGATGATAGGGGTCCCGCCGAACCTGAATCCCGTGATCGCAGCAAAGTCTGAGGGAGTGACGGTGAACTCCTCGATGGGCAGATGAAACGTGTGGGTGGTGCAGACCCACCTCTCACATAAGGCCGTCAACACGGCATGCGTAGTATGTGGAGTGCTCATGGGCAAAGACAATATGAAAGACTAGAGCCCCAAGATCCTAACCCGGGCCCGCACAGGCTCGGGAAGCCGGTCCCACCAAACACGTGGCAGGGAGAGATTCCTGCTGCCGGAAATCCTGTGTGCCTGCATTATGGGGAAGTACAACACACATGCATTCAATTTTTACATAACAATAACATAATTAAAATTAATTGGAAAAATTAAAATTTAAGGCCTGTTTTTCTTGCTACAGTCATATGACTGTAGTACGCTTTGCACGAGCGTAACTACAGTCGCACGACTGTAGTGCCCACAGTCGTACGACTGTTCTTCTTTGGCATGAACAGTCGCACGACTGTTCATATCCCTGCAGGCAGATTTCGAAATTCATGCAATTTTCGCAATTTCTAACTCATTTTTCCTAGTTTCTTGTTCCTATTAACTACAGGGAACTCCTAGCATGCAGCCTACTCAGCCAATCAACCCAGAAAGCGATAAATCATACCAAATTAGATTCATGCATTCAAAGAAAAAATATCCAAAAAAAACTCAAAATTGAGGTTTAAAAAATCGGATACCAACCTGAGTAACGGACAAATAGGAGTCCATCTCCAGCAGAATTGGGATTTCCGTCCTGAAATGAATCCCGAAGTGTCCCATATATAGAGGATGCCCGTACCCTTGTGCAATACCCACGAAGGCGATCTAATCTGGATTATTGGTTCCTAGAATCAAGTTACCTTGGAGCTTTTTCAATTTCTTTCCCATTTTCTTCAACATTTTGGCAAATTTTTTGAGGTTTAGAGTCGGTTTCAGAGAGAAAGAGAAGAGAGGTTTTCGGAAAAAATGAGTGTGGAAGAGGAAAGGGGCGGAAATCGCCCCTTAAATTCTTCCTGCCCGCGAAGTACAGTCGTACGACTGTACTTCGTCTACAGTCGTATGACTGTATTTAAAATTTGAATACAGTCGCACGACTGTAGTGGGAAAAAAGAGGGAAATTTTAATTTTTTTTTATTTATTTACTCTTTAAACCTTATTTTCATTACCCGATGCTTAATTATTCCCCACGGGAAGATATTTCAGTAATTTTGCAGGGCTAACCCAGCGGCGACTAATTCTTTTCAACAACGGTCCGCCTCACCCAAGGGGCACGAAACCCGAGAAAACAGTGAAAAAATTCACTGTAAGTACAATCTCACCAAATTGCATTTTCAACGCGTCCTGTGTGGCAAGTCACACTCGATTATCGCATTCTCACAAAATCACAGTCCACCACGACTTTAAAAGGGAACCCAAGATTCATTTTCGGTCCCGTGCACCAAGTTGCGCGTGACTATCACATTTCCAAATCATAGTCCACCACGACTTTAAAAGGGAACCCAAATCCCCGTGTCAGTCTGTTGAGTGCGCCAATCGCACACGACTATCACATCTCACATTTGCAAGTCCAGTCCCGCACGACTATAAAAGGCAACCAGGGCACGCATTCCCGTATTTATTCTTGATCGAAGGGGCAAAAATTTTTGTTTCAAAATTATCGATCAAGGAATAAATATGTTCACCAAGCACACATGAACACATTTTTGGCTCTGTATGACAGATCATACACGACCATTTGACTCTAAAAGTCATTTTATCTCGGTGCCATCCTTGCTCGAAAATCATCGTAAGGAATCGCCCGACTCCAAAAGTCGTCCCTTTTCTTGGTGTCATCTTCATGCAAAAGGCATATAGACCACCTGACTACCAAAGTCACCTGCAGTTCACCTGCGAGAACCACGTTTGCATATCGTCCTGATTTCGTGTTCTTTGTCGTGTACCTGAATCCGTTTCGAAAATCGGATTTCAGCTACACGAGGGGTAGCCTGTGAACACGAAATTTTTACATTTTAAAAAAAAAAAAAACGTCGTTGACCGTTGACCCACGACTGTAAATATAGTCGTGGGATTTTGCTTACAGTCGTACGACTGTACTTTCGGAGGCAGGTTGCAGAACCCATACCCCCTTGACTTGAAAAAGGTGGGGAAATCTTGAGCATTTAATGTTCAAGATTTCCAGGTAAATAGGGATATAAAAAGTGGAAAATCAGAGTAGGAAGGGACTTTTGGCAAAAGAAATCTGGAATTTAGAGATTTTAGAGAGAGAAAGAGGGAGAAAAAGAAAGAAGAGAGAAAAGAAAACACCTTGCTTTCTTCTCACATTTTCTCCTTAATTTCTTGTTTTTAATCACTAAAATGAATTAGAAATCCTAAGTTAACATCTATACTGGAAATCTAAATCACTTTGGGACAAAAACAAACACAAATCCGTGACTTTTCTGGGATTATTTGGACACTTTTGCAACCTTGACTTTCCAAGGAAAAAGAGCGAATTCACGTGGATTGGTGCGTAGCTAGGGGTCATTCCAGCTGTGGATCGTCGCCAAGGAGGTAAACAACCTTTAACTCAACTCTTTTTCCAGCTTTCTGGGTGATTTGCTTGTGTTTGGTGCGTTTTTATTCAAGTTTTTAAGTTTTCATTCCTGGAAAAATAAGAACAGTCGTACGACTGTTCTTTGCACAAGAACAGGGGCACGACTGTAATTACAGTTGTGCCAAACCTTTTACAGTCGTACCACTGTATTTATTTTCTTAGCTTTAAAGTGCTCTTTTTAGGGTTTTTTTTAGCGATTTCTGCCTCTGGTAAGATTACAGTCTTACTTCTGTAGTATACGGTCGTACGACTGTAGTCTTCGGTCAGGAGCAGAAATCCCAAAAATTCATAAATCCCCAAAAATTTCATAAAAATTGGAAAATTTCAGAAAATCAGAAAAATCTTGAAAAATAAAAAATCATCAAAAATGAATTTTGGTGTGTGCATTCACGACCTTAGATTTATTTTTCGGTGAAATTGCATTTAGAACAAAACCACGACGGAGACCCGGTTCTCCCGAAAACCGACCCACTTTGCATGCTTAATTGTAATAAACCGGAAAAATGTTTAAAAAAAAAACGATTTTCTCACAAAACCAAAAATACAGGGACGTTTCAAAATGGTTTTCCAGGTCTAACCGGGCCGGCCGACCGGGACAACCCGGTTACCCCCAATTGCATGACCCCAAATCCTAGTTTCCCAATTCTGTCTACTTGAGTCCTATTTATAGCGTGCCGTATAAATTGTGCCAACCTCTGTTTTGCAGCCTTACTTTATTTTAATTTTCTATTTTATTTGTATTTCAATAGAATTAAATCGTGTATTTAGGCGGTTGTATTTTTTTAGATTCTCGTGTATTCTAGGCGGTTGTATCAGTGAGGCGAGAGTTTTATTTTTCTTTCGATTGGGTTGTAAGCTCTTAAATATTTATTCTTTTTACTTTTTATGTTGTATTATTATTCCGTATGCGCGCTGCGTGTATTATTTAATGAAAATCGATCTTTAGTAATTTAAAGTGTCGTAAATAGAACATTGGCAATAATATTTAAATTAGACACGAAATAAGGGACTTGTCCGAACCTAGATCTCTGAAAAGTGTGGCAGTTCCCGCTTTGGTTCAGCTACACTGTAATTTTCCGGTTGAGCTGAGCCGGGTGGCGACTCCTATACTTTTTATCGAGATTTAGGTCTCGATTCTTTTTCGAAACAATCCGCTTTTCCAAAAATGAATTTCCAAATCAAAAACTCCATGCGAGGGAGGGCCCCGCCAGAAATCGAGGCGCCCCTTCCAAAAGGGAGTCCCGCGTCCCTTCGAAAACGCGTCGTCTGCTCACAAACACTATAAGGTTTTAAAATATTTACCCTATGTCATATAGAATTTAAAAAATGTTTAATCAAAATATTTAAAAATATGTGTGCGGTAGAATAAATGTCGATTGTCTCGTGGATAGCCAAAAAAAGAAAAAAATGGTGAATAAATTACAATTACTAAGCATTTACCTACGGTATGTACGTTTTTTCATCTATTTTGATGCAAATAGTTATATTGTGTATGATAAGGTAAATATTTAAGAATCATATTACAAATGATAAAAGACAAATATTTTGTGGTTGAAAATCACATAAATGCTCCAAAGACAAATCTTTTGTATACGTCAGGCAATTGGAAGCTTATAAATATTTGTACACTCTGATTCTCACTCATGCATTTGTCGGTTTGGGCCTCATGGGTATCAACCGTGTGTGCCACTTACACTATTGCATTACAAATTTACAGATTACTGTAACAAACAAACACCCACATAACATAACGTGACATAATCATAGTCATAATCAATCTCTCTCTCTCTCTCTCTCTCTCTCTCTCTCCACCACTAGGCCAGCCTAGGCCAGTGGGAATCTCCCTCTCTTTTTTCATATCCCCTCTCCTTTTCTCTCCTCTCCTGTTCACTTTTTTAGAGTCTTTTTATTTATTCCTCTCTGTCTCCGTCACCGCCGGAGAATCATGCAGGACAACGCCACTCTTCAGTTCTTTTTGGACGACACCGAGTTCTTTAACGACATTGTCCTGACTCATCTCCTTCCTTCTCACTGGTGGTCCCCACTCCCTCGTTTTTTCCAGACTTGGCTCCGCAACTACATTGCTGGAACTCTCTTGTACTTAATCTCTGGCTTTCTTTGGTGCTTCTACATTTACTACTTGAAGCGCAATGTTTTTCTCCCTAAAGGTACCACCTTCACCACTGCTTTTATTTGTTTTTCAATTAAATGATTGGGGTTTTTCTCGGGTTTTGATTTCGATTTCGTTTTAGTCTTCCATTTCCTAATTAGAGTTTAGAGAGCTTGATTCGGATTCTCAGTTTCATTCTCACGGATGTTATTGGGTCCCATTTTATTTGTTTCCACTTTTTTTTTTTTTGGTCTTGTGTAAGATTTTCTTTGATATTTACCACTTCACACTTTTCTATTGATTTCTTTGTTTGTGTAGTAGTTTTTCATGCTCGACTATTTATGATTTGATCTGGTTGTTGCTTTCAAATCTGAGCTGATTTGTTTTTCATGGATGTTATTAGCATTGTATTTAGTTTCTTTGATTAAGATATCCTTCACTATTGCCGGAGTTCGCATGTTGACCAAGAGCTGAACTGGTTTTTGCTTGTTCAATTATATTTACTTATTTCTTGATTGAAGTTGTGAATTTGCAAGTGTTGAAGTTTGAATCTTTTCTTTATTGAATTTCTGGCAAATGGTCATGTTATAGGCGTCACTTGACAATCTGCTTCTGATAAGTAAACAACTTTCCTTGCTCTCATTACCTAAAATTGCCAAAATTGTCAGACATAATTCTTTCTGACAAATTTTCCTGATTTCTGTTTAATACTGGGTTCAGATTTATTTCCTATTAAGATTCATGGCTGACTTTATCGTCTGTTCTAACAAATTAGGTTTTTCCTCCATGACCTTTTTTTGTCCTCCTTTTGTTTATATTTTTTCTTTATCTAAGTGTTGGGTCTGGTTAAGAATTTTTAGTATATCTGATTTGGTGCTATTTCATTTACCTCGTCTTATTGCTTGCAGTTTTACATTCTTTGTTTGGTTTTCATTTGCCTTTTTTTTTTTTTTGTGTCGAATGGTGGATAGATTAAGAAAACAATCCCTTATTATGACTGATTTTAACAATTTAGTTATTTGACTAATGTGAGCAGTTTGAGACAATTGTATTATATCACTGGTGATTCTTAGTTATATTTTTATAATGTGTTGGGCATTAATGTTTGCTTTCAGTTGGCCTTATCCAATGGGGGAGAGTACTGTCATTTATCTTACATAATGAGTGCTACATGTGGTTGGTGTTAATTTCAAACTTTGTTCTCATTTTTGGATTCACAACTCTATTCTTGAGATACATATATATTGATTAAAGACCACTATGTGCCTATGTTTGCATACTGCCAAACACACTGCAGGCTGTTACTTGTTTGCTTGGGAATGTAGGCAAGTGATGAATTATGCTTGCCTCATCTTTTCCTACTTTGTTGGATACTTCACAGCTGCTGATTTTTTTGTTGATTGATAAGCTTTCAAATTACCATTCTTATATTGAATAGAAACGCTATTTAGTTGGAGAGGATTTTGGAATGTTCGGTAAAAATCATAGGTTCCTTTGGATGTAGACATCTGTTTTTGTGATCCTGTGCTAACTATTAAATTAACTGCTTTAGGATCACAGAAGTTATAACCTATCCAGAGATGCTCTCAAGCTTTTGTTTGTATAATGCTAATACGCTAATAAAAATGCCAACTTCCTGATTTCTTTGATAGCTGTGTATATCTCTGTCTTACAAATCACAACTTCAAATGTTTCTTTGTGGTTGTTTCGTGTACTTTCCTTATCTGATATGGTTATTTTTAAGTTTTGTAGTTTTCTTTATTAATATTACAGGGGACAAAAAATATTTTGGGTGAAGAGTAGAAAATAGAGCATGAAAGAATTTATCTTTTCTTATTATTCTTGATTAGCATATGGCATGGTAACACCTATATCCGAATTATGTTTAAGGATTACTGTAAAGAAGCAGATAATAGGAGCAACTAAGGTACCATGGGACTTTGTTAAAGAATCTTATGTCTGTATTCTTCTGCCTTGGGATACGACGACACTTTTTCTTATCTCTTGAACATTTTTGTTGCAGATGCTATTCCTTCAAATAAAGCAATGCTTTTGCAAATATATGTTGCCATGAAGGCAATGCCTTGGTACTGTGCTCTTCCATCCTTTTCAGAGTACATGATTGAAAATGGCTGGACGAAGTGTTATGCAAACATATCTGATGTTGGATTGTTTGCTTACATAATATATTTAATAATATATCTTACTCTTGTGGAGTTTGGTATTTACTGGATGCACAGAGAATTGCATGATATAAAACCTCTATACAAGTATCTTCATGCAACCCATCACATCTATAACAAACAGAATACTCTATCTCCCTTTGCTGGTAAGTTCTGTATCCATTTAAAACAATTTCATAAGTTATACTTTGCTTGGTATAAGTTGATCATTTGTGGTTTGGCATATCAATGTATATATCTAGAAATTTGCCCCTGTTTTGTGTTAAAAGAATCACTAGTAACAGTGACGTATAGTCATTCAGAGTTGAGTTTCCTTAGAATGTCCACTCTCTTAAGGTGGAGAAGTTGCTTGTTTGGGGTATAATATAGCACCGCTATTGGTAATTGTAAAATGGTAAGATTAAGTGAGCTTAGATCACAATTGATTTTGATTTGAAATGTTCATACGATGAACAAGCTTCCTGGACGGGATATTTTTTGACATGTTGCTTTGTTATTCTCTTGCAAAGTGGAAACCCGAAGCAATATTCTAATTATTCATTGCTAGTGAAGGATTCATGATTTAATTGCAACGTGACCATTGGCATTGAATGAACATCAGATTTATGCGGAATTTAACTACCAGTTTGCTTTTGACTTAAATTTCATATCTTAGGTTGAGAATAATTTTGTTGGTGGGTTTAGGTTCATTAAATTTTGTTTTTCCTTCCAAAATTTTTTCATATCTGGATATTTATTTTTGCATTTGGTGAGGATTCAACAATTTTTTATGTATCTTATCTATTAGGAGTGTAGAGAGGTTTTTTCCAAAATGATTTTCTGCTAATGATTGAAGACAATAGTCAAAGCTAAAGACTTCAATTTTGACTGTGAAGTAAGCTAAAAACTATACTTAATGACATGCAAATCCTTTTTGCTTCCAGGATTGGGAAAGTAATTGTATTTCTATTGCCTTTGTCCCATTACATCACATAATATAACTTTCATCAAGAACAGCCCTATATGAATGAGGGAGGCATGTTAGCTTCTGTTATCAATACTTTGTTCTAGAATTTTTACTTCACTATTCCATTTTCAAGTTTTCACCACCCAAAATATTATGCCATTTAATCAGATTGTTCTTTCATAACTAGCAGGTATATAAGGTCTCTTTCAATTGTATATTAGTTATATATTCTTATTGGCTTTACTATTTTGAATAGAAGCCCCAGAATTCTGAAATGAAATACATGAGCATGTTTATCATCTGCTCCAACCAACTTTTCTTTTTTCAAACCCCTCAACTTCTTTGCTTTATGTTGACCGTCACAGCCATTGCACAATATTATGGGATACATGAATGTAGTGTGGGTAAAATTCTCTTATTATTTGAACTTTTTGTCCAAACCGGTGGCGAAGTTTTTGTGAAATAAAAGTAAATAATTGGAGTATTTATGACAAAACTGAACGATAGGAGCAAATGGAGAAAAAGAAAGGGTATGGATGGCTGGTGAATTAATAATGATTTAGGAGGCATCTTTGAGAAGAGAACTGCACATTGATATGGTTTTGGTGAATAGTTAGAGAGCACAATAAATACACTTCACCAATGGTTCTATCACTCACATTTTTTTATCTGTGAAATGGTGAAATGGTATTTCAAATACAGCTGAGTTGTTCCATCATTACCATCCTGGAATTGACCAAGGGCAGTAGCATTTACATTTGACGCGACAGAAAAAAAGTTGTCTGCTTGTATCTGTTTTCAACTTTTCTTGCTATTTATTGTGAAATTAGTTTCACTTCTGTAAGATGTTGACAATGAAGCACGTTTCAGTTTTTAAGGTCTTATTTAGATCACTAACCCAAAAGTAGTGGTTTATTTTAGGTTTGGCATTTCACCCGCTTGATGGAATACTGCAAGCAGTCCCTCATGTTATAGTTCTCTTCATCATCCCCACACATTTTAGGTCGCATATAGCTCTCTTATTCCTTGAGGCCATATGGACTGCAAATATTCATGATTGCATCCACGCCAAGCTGTGGCCTGTAATGGGTGCTGGATATCACACCATCCACCACACAACGTATCGACACAATTATGGTCATTATACTATATGGATGGATTGGATGCTAGGCACCCTTCGTGATCCCGAAGATGCATCTGATAAGGTGAAGTAATACACTTTTTGCATGCATCAATGTGTCTGCCCGTGTGTGGTAAGAATTCTGGTTAGGATTGTATTCAACTGCTTCTGATTTGGATTTTTGCTTGTACATGTCCTTGTTTAAGAAAGTTTGGTTGTAGAGGAGATTATGTTTACTGCTAGGAAAAAAAGCTCTCTGCTTATAAGCCTTAGGCCACATGACCAATGTACTAAATTTAGTAATCTGCTATAGAGGTTATGGGGAATAATTTATCTGGAATGTATTTTTCTTCAATTGATGAATCTTGCTAATAAAAATTTGTCCTTTCCTGTCTTCTGTTTGCAATTTTTGTGCAATGTGTTGTGAGAATTCAATGGTAAAAGGAGGCAATTGGTTTGCTGATTATTGAATCATACCATATCAACTTTCAGAAGTCAATGTTACTTGAGATTTCAGTGTCAAAAGTTGGAAAATTCTTTGGTTGAGTAGTAGAAACTTTACCGTTGAGACTAGTTCACCCAAAGCAGGTCATTAGAATCATAATAACTGAATCATTGTGCAAGTGATTATGAGTTCAACTGTGATGGGTTAAACTCTTCAAACCAGAGTCGCTGTTGTGGAGGATTCTTCTCTAAGATGACGATGTATAATCTTTTTAGGGGATATCGTTTTTCCAATTTTTGTTGATTAAATTTATAATCTTTTAATTTGATACGTTAATTCCTCTATGAATTATAATTGTAGATGTCAAAACTTCTGTTTACTAGAAAAGTTACTTGTTAACAACAAATTCAATTAAAAGGGTGTTAGTCAGTTCATTTATGTTTAATATTATATTCTTTACAATCGAAAAATAAGACTTTAATCAATTTTCTATAGTAATATTAAACATACAAGAGAAACTGCTTTTGGATTATAAAAGATGAAATTTGAAATGGAAATGGAATGAATGAAACTTGCCTTTTGTGTTAATAATTAACTTTCTAGTAATTAAGAATATAATATGTATAATTACCACTAATTCAATTCTCAAGACTGAGAATCAACATATTTCAACCCCAAAAAAAAAAAAAAAAAACACAGAATGGTTTTTTGCTTGTTATAGATTTGCAAAAGATATCTCTTCGAACTCAAACAAAAAAAAAAAAAAAAAAAAAAAAAAAAATTCTTTTAGTACTTTGACGGGTGGGATTTTTGAAAACCATGTCCAAAATTTCTTGTTCAACTTCGGGTTTATATTATCTTAGGAGTAAACTCCTAATGTTGTTAGTAAAGAGGTTGAATTTCTTTTTTTAATAAACAAAATGAGTTAAATGAGCGTTCAATATTGCTAAATTGAGTAACTGTACTCTTCATTAATTAATTTTCACCAAAATAAAAAGATAAAAACCAAAATTTGTAACGAGCGAGAAAGTTTTAGGACCTAAAGTAACTGTGATTTTAAAATTCTCAAAATATTATTGTTTAATTTAAAATATAATTGACTATATTGTTAAGTTGAATCCCCATTGACCTATCTTATATATATATATAATTTTTTTTTTTTTTTGATTTTATCCGTGTGGTAATTTTGGACGGGTTTGCATTACCGAAGTAAGCTCCCATAGTTCAAAGTCTAAATTCAGACTAATCTGCGGTCTGTAAAGATTTCAAAGGGCGGGCTAGCTAACTTAAATTTTAAGATTGGTATATACCCAAACTACATTTGGTTAAGGGTAATTGAACCAATCATTTAACCACACTCCTTTTTTGTTTTTTTGAAACCTTAAGAATATTTTTTCACTTTTCAATTTTTTTTTTCCCTTTGTCGTAAAAGAAAACACAATTCCCAAAAAAAAAAAAAAAAAAAAAAGAAAACACACATATATATAAAAAATCATTTTGGTCGTGATCTCATAGGCCATTAACAGAAATAAATTGGGAACGAGGGAAAGGAATTAAGGCCAGAAACAAAACAAGGAGAAACCATACTACACTAACAACAAAACAGGAACTCCATTCCTACCAAAAAAATATCATCCACCGTAATGCCTGCTTCTCTCTCGCTTCCATTTTTCACTCGCACAGCCATCAATTCTTCCTTAAACCCATCTACCCACCAAAATTCCTCATCCAATGCTCCTCTACCTTCACTTCCCTCCACAATTAACCCACAATTTCCTGTCTTATCCAACCCCATTTCCCAATCCAATGCCACCATTAAAGTCCCAACACCTCCTTGGATGAAGGGTCCTCTCCTTCTCCAACCCCATGAACTTCTCAATCTTTCAAAACCCCGAAACAAAAACTCTTCAAAAACTGCTGACACTGAAAAATTCGACAAGGCATTGACTGCTAAAGAAAGTGGGGTAAGAGGTAAGAAAGCGATGATTAACATTGTTAAATGTGTTGAACAACTGCAAGAGGATCAAGATTCACTGAATTCCGCAGAGAATTCTGAAGAATTTGATATAGGTGAAAGTTTGGCCCAGCTTGGAGGGGATGGAGATCAGAGTTTGTATAGAAAGTTGCCTTGGGTGAAGGAGGAGAACTTTGTTTATCCAAAAATAAAGAAGGAGAAGGTCATCACTAAAGCTGAATTGAGTCTTGACCGGGAATTGCTGGGGAGATTGAGAAGTGAGGCTGCTGGAATGAGGGATTGGGTAAAGGTGAAGAAAGCGGGAGTTACACAGCGTGTGGTTGATGAAATAAGATATGCTTGGAGAAGAAATGAGCTTGCCATGGTCAAATTCGATGTCCCTTTGTGTCGAAATATGAACAGAGCAAGAGAAATTGTGGAGGTATATTTTCCTTATGCTGATACTACTATTGTACTTTCAATTTCTTGCTGCTTGTTTACATTGATTACTACTTTACAGAAAACTTCAAAATGAGTTATAGAATTTCTTGATAGTATTTCCGTGTAATAATTTTGCTTGATAGAATCTGATTTTCTTTCCCTTTTGGCACTGGTTTTGACCTATTACTATATATATATATATAATCAGTTCAAGTGATTTCTGCTGTGAAATACTATGTTTATTTTGCTTCTGTGGAAACTTCTATCATGTTTTTAGAGCATTGTTTTAAAAATGCTTAAACTTGTCACTTGTCATCATCATTGTTTTAAATGATCATGCTATTCTTTGTGGTGCGCTGAAAGACATGCGCATTATGAGCAATCTCTCCTTGTGTGCACCCATTGAGAAAAAGAATTGAAATGTGCAAAAAATCCTTGTTAAAGGATTATATCTATATTTTCAGTGAGTTATTCCTTTCTTTCTACATTGCACAGGTTACTGCTATTGTAGATGTTTAATTAGCCCTCACATAGTTCATATTGGGAATTGTTGTTTCAAATGATTACTAGCAGACTTTTGTGGTGTGAACCATAGCACTGTGTGTTGTAGGACGAGTTTTTGAATTTCTTGTTAGACTATTGTAATTAGACATCGTTGGATGCAAATTTAAGTGTATCTTGCTGATAGGGTCGTGGATTACTATTTTCTCCTTTTCTTTATCTGTTTTGTTTAAAGGAAATTCCTCATTTTGCTTTCTTATTGTTTTTACTCAGTTGAAGACTGGAGGCTTGGTTGTTTGGACTAGGAAAGATTCCCTTGTTATCTACAGAGGAAGCAATTATCATTTGACAAAAAGTTCTTATTCACGGACTGGGAATTATCAAACCCAAGTCAAGGACGGAAAAGTAGAGTTTACACCAACCAGCATACGTACAGAAGATGATGCTACCACCCCACCTATTAATGGGTCTCTGTTTGAGAGAGAAACTGATAGATTATTGAATGGCTTGGGACCTCGTTTTGTTGACTGGTGGATGGCAAAGCCATTGCCTGTGGATGCTGATTTACTTCCAGAAGTGGTTCCTGGGTTTATGCCTCCGTCAAGGCTTTGTCCTTCCTATTCTAGACCGAAGCTAAAAAATGAGGAGCTGACATATTTAAGGAAGGTTGCTTATGCTCTTCCTACCCATTTTGTCCTTGGTAATCACTCATCAACTGTAAACTTTATGTGTTGGTACTTGAAATATTTTACAGCCTCTGATGTATCAGGTTATGTGTAGTGCTTGTTTAGGTGGAATATTCTTGTTTTCATACATGAAGGTTTTATATGTATATTTTGTATTTGAAGGGAGGAACAGAGGACTTCAAGGTTTAGCTGCTGCTATCTTGAAATTGTGGCAAAGAAGTCTCATAGCTAAGATTTCTGTGAAGTGGGGAATCCCAAATACAAACAATGAGGAAATGGCAAACGAGTTAAAGGCAAGTTTACTACAGAGTAATGTTTTGCCTATTTCCATGTTTACTACAGTTATATTTTATGGTCTGTTTCCCACCAAGAAAAAAAAAAAAAGAAAAAGAAAAAAAAACTTTCATGGTATGTCAGTAAGCACTTTTATCCTATATTTTTTTCTGTAGATGGAGAACTAAGCTTCCTATTCGTATCGTCATTAGTTGGCATTAGACCAGTTCTATTGCCTGCATTTTGATACAAGCTGGTTTGCGTTTTATAATTATGATACAGAAGTAATTCTATTTGAAGCAACTCATTTTAGCCATTTATAGCTGCTCTGGAACCTCTATAGTGGTCAATTGTGCAGACACATATTTTACTATTCTAAATATTTTGCACATTTTACTATTCAAAATGTTTATATCTGCACAGTCAAGATGTCTCTGTACTGACCAATTATACGTGTATGAAAGCAAGATGTCTCTGTACTGACCAATTATACATGTATGAAAGCAAGATGTCTCTGCTACCGATTGTTTTGCACACTTTACTATTCGAAATGTTTATATCTGCACAGTCAAGATGTCTCTGTTCCCATGTTGTCTGTCTGTTTAATGTCCATTTCCAAAGACGTGTATTTAACATTTATGTGAAAAATGCAGTATCTTACTGGAGGAGTTCTGGTACTTCGGGATAAGTTCTATATAATACTGTACAGAGGCAAAGATTTCATTCCTGGCAAAGTTGCACATTTGATAGTTGAAAGAGAAACTGAGCTTAAACGATTCCTTCGGAATGAAGAAGATGCACGACTCAATGCTATTGAAACCTTTTATATTGCTGATGAACCATCAGCAGACACCAGCAAAATTGGAACTTTGGGTGAATTCCAAGATATGGAAATTAAATTTGGAGAGCCTGTGAAAAGAAATGAGGAGTCTAAACTTCAATTAGGAGCTGAAAAGGAAAAATTAGAGAAGGAACTGAGGAACCAAGAACACAGGCTTTTCATTGTAAGATTCATTCCAATCTTGTTTTATCATGATGCTGCTGTTTGTAAGAATACTTTTCATGGATGTTTTGCAGCAAAAGAGCAAGATGGAGAAGTCAGCTAGGAGATTGTCAAAGTTGAATTCTTCGTATGTACCTGCTGAGCTGTGTACTGACCTGGAAATAATAACAGAAGAAGAGAGAGAATGCTTTCGAAAGATAGGAATGAAGATGCATAGTTTCTTAGTCCTTGGTAAGGAAATCTGAGTTTTTCAATATTCAGATTGGTGTTACATGAAATACACATAGTAATGATGTCCAATATCATAAAACACGCATGGAATCAACATAATCCCTTTAAAAGGAATTTAACGAGCTAAGTTATTGACATAAGTACCTCTTGTAGATACCCAGGCAAATTCTTAGTCTACCGAGGATGGTAGATGAATTCAGAAGTTAGATTGTCAGAAGTTGGATTCTAGTTTTCAAAGAGAACATTGCATGGACAGGGAGGAACAGCTATTGTCTTCCTATTAACTTCCCCTTTTATATCCAATATATAACTGCAATAGCACTGATTAAGAGATAAAATGGGTTGGGTCTCGTCAAGGTTGACAAGTACCCCCGAATTTCCATCAGTTTCAGAATTTGAGCTGGATTTTGCATTATTGTATCTATGTGAATTTCTTTTTTTTTTTTTTTTTTGGTTATTTGGATGCCTGAATGTTGATTGTACTGCATCATTTTTCTTCAACCCCTGTTATCTGTATTTTATGGTTAAAAGTTTTTCATTCTATTGTTGGTTTCAGGGAGGCGTGGAGTCTTTGACGGTGTTATAGAAGGTCTGCATCAGCACTGGAAGTTTAGAGAAGTCATAAAGGTGATATCAATGCAAAAAACACTTGAACAGGTCATGTGTACTGCAAAATTGCTTGAAGCAGAAAGTGGTGGGATTTTAGTATCAGTAGACAAGCTCAAAGAAGGCCATGCTATAATAATTTACCGTGGAAAAAATTATAAACGTCCTCCAAGGCTTCCCCATAATCTACTTACCAAAAGAGAGGCGTTACGTAGATCTGTTGAAATGCAGAGAGTTGGAGTAAGCTCTTTGTTTCTTCCTCCTTTGTCTCATTGCCTTGTTTCATTAGATCAATTTCTGTCATGTCATCAGATTAGCTAATTGGTTGAAGCAGAAAATTTGTTTTCCATCTCCCTTTATTTACCTTTATTTATTTATTTGTTTGTTTGTTTGTTCTTTGAATGCTGGGGTGGTGTATGGAACGAATCGTTCAGTCGTTGAAGTTTTACTCATATCACAGGCAGCTGACAATCGCAGAGTTGAGATCGAAATTGGTATATTTTAAATAGTTTTCTCACCCTGCTTTTTTATAGACCTCTTAAATGTATTCTCTTGCATATTTTTTCTTCTCTAATTTCGTTGGAAAGTGGAAGAAAATAGTTCAAGTAAGCATTTTTTTCCATTTCCTTATTGATCATCGCAATAAAAAATATTAATATAAAATCCACCTCTTTCAGAAACTGAATGAATAGATCGTCAATTATGCAGGCACAACTTCAGGAATCAGAGGAAAATAGTCTGAAAAACTCTGAAACTATGAGCTGAAAGATCTTTGCATGTTGCTATGGATGTTTTTGGGTTCTGGATTCCAAGGAAAAGCTAATTCAGGTTTGCCATGGGGGGAGTTCTCCGCATCTGATTCTTGATACCATTTCGCAAGCCTGGTAAACTAAAGCATTTGGACATTTCATTTTTTCGTCAAAAAGTTTTAATCCTATAAATGCCACTGCTAAAAATAAGTTCATGCTATGTCACCCTTCTTGAAAAGGACAAACAACTTTAAGCATTTGCATTATCATTTGAATGATAATTTTTTTTTTTTTTTTTGAAAGACAAGTTAGGCATTATTTCTAGCCTGTGAAATAAAAACAGCTTATGCTTATTCTGCGTATTAATGCTTGCTTACAATCCAGTATGACGGAGATTTGGGTAGAATGTCATTCAAACAAGATTTCTTCGTACTGTTTCATGAATCTTGGGAGTAAGGATACTACAATCTCTATGAGCTCCCAAATACTCAGCAATGTGTTTGTTGATGGGATCATATTTGGATGGCCACACTAATTGGGTTGGTTTGATATGGTTGGTTGTTCTGGGGCAGAGAAAGATTGTGGTTATCCTGAAAAACTGGGGCATGACCGGGAAGAGAAGGTATTGCATTTTCAGACAGAAAAAGCTAAGGAAATGCAGAGAGCGGACAGAACATGAAAGTTTTCTTTTAGATACAACAAAAGATGGAAATGCATTTTGACTTTTGGGAACCAGACCAAACGGTTTTCATTTTGATTTTCACATCAAGCCTAATAATAAAATTTGGCCATTTTAACCATGTCGCAATTTAAATTTGTTGCAAATTCAGCTTAAGGTAATGGCAAAATCTTGTCTTCATCTGTTTCTGACTGCATACATATTGATGATAATGATGATGAGAATATTTCTGTTGGGTTAGTTGGGGAAGATAGGAGAGGCTTTGGTGGGATTTGCGAGAATTCAGTACTACCTTCCAACATCTCTATGACTTTTGTCATTGATGGTCTGTTTGTTGGATTGGTTTGAATACACCAAAGTCCCACTATGGTCATCTTTCGCCCGATCTCTTCATCTGCACCTGTCACGTTCACATCATGAGCAGAAGTATGTCCTCTTTCAAGATTCTTATAAATGAAATCTGGAAAATATTTGTCGCTGCTGGTTTGGATTTCCCCAGTATCAACAATCTGTTTCCCTGCAAACATTTCAAGAATCATCATCCCATAGCTATACACATCAGACTTGTAAGAAACCCCTCCGTACCCTCTCATAAATACTTCAGGCGCTATATAGCCAGCAGTTCCTCTTGCTCCCAACATTGACAGTATACTTTCTTTTCCCTTGCACAGCTTTGCAAGGCCAAAATCTGATATTTTAGGACAGAAGTCTTCATCGAGGAGAATGTTGTGAGGTTTAATGTCAAAATGCACAATCCTAGTGTTACAACCTCGATGCAAGTATTCTAAACCTCTTGCAATACCAATTGCGATTTCAAACAGTGTTTTCTGCTCTAAATGACAGACTTCTTCATCATGAGAACCTTCATGGCATAAGAACTTGTCAAGAGATCCATTTGGCATATATTCATATACCAAAGCCCGTTTAGTCCTTTCGTAGCAGAACCCCAATAGAGTTACTACATTTACATGTGAAGTTCTACTGATGCTTGCAACTTCATTAATGAACTCTTCTCCATCACCTATAGACTTAATTAGTAGTTTTACTGCCACAGGTCTACCATCAGATAGTTTTCCTTGGTAAACACCTGCAAATCCTCCTTGACCTAGCTTATTTATGAATGAATTGGTCATTTTCTTTATGTCTGAATATGAATATCGCTTTGGCATGAGAGAATGATAATCAGTAATGAAAGCCTCTACTTTTTCTTCTTGTTTCATTGTCTTGCCACTCCAAATTCCTCGTTTTCTTGTGAAAAAATAAGCAAAGATAATGATGGCACCTGCAGTGGCCACTCCTGGACAGAACAGAAGATTGCTAACATTTCTTTGCTGTGTTGCTCAAATTAATTAAATGTAATCAGAATATCAATTACATATACACACCTATTATGAGCAAAATCCGATTTGATTTCCCTTCTGGACCTTCAATAAAATGCAATAAACTTTAGTTATATATAAATGATGAGATTTCAAATTCGAATATCAATAATTAAAATAATGTACATTTTAAGTCATGAATTTACTATAAATGCCCAGCCGTGCAGTTTTCTTGTATTGAGAAAAAAAAAAAAAAAAAAACTCTAGCGACCATGATTAATTAGAAACGATTTTTGCTTTTTAAGTTTTTGGGATTACTTAGGCGGATTACAGATTATGATTATCGATTATCTATTTGAAGATTTATGGAATGCAATAATTATTGTCCACTTTGGTCCAAGATCTCGTAGCTTTAAAATACGTTTACATACATTGGAAACACTCCTAACTAATATAGTCTAGTTATCACCTCTTCATTTATGATGTCGGATTCCGTTCATTTATATTTATCCTTCAGGGCTGCTTCTTGCTCAGATCTTTCTACCCTGACCCCACTCCTCCCGAGATTGGTTACATGCATTTTCATATATATTCTTTAACAATTCCTGAGCAAGCAGAATGCTGTCCCCAATTCTCCTTCCCTCAACAAATGCTATTTGCTGCTTACCTTCGAGGTGGAGCAGGACTGGGTTGATGCTAAGGGCTTCACAATTAATTTAAAGTATGCGGCTTGAGGGAAATATGTTGAGGGTGTGCTTGGAGTTGGATCTTTCCGAAACCTTTATTTGCTCGCCAAGTACAAATGCAGAAAATAGCACTCAAAAAATACTTTTTCTTCCAATGCACCCAAAACTCCAAATAATATTTTAACGGGTCCTAGACTAAACTAATTTTTTTTTTAAAACTAACACTACATTATAATTTCTCTCAAAACTTACGAGAGATTTTATAATGGACCCGGTAGAAAGGGTGATATTCAAGTTGTCAAATAAAAGGTAAGTATATATTTTGTCAACAAGTGTAGGCCAGCATAAGAAAATAAAAGGTCAAAAATGATAAGTTTTGCATATGATGTGGGGTGCCAACGTATCATTTGTGGCGCAAACAAAGTTGGTTTGAATGCATTATTAGGCATGTATCTTAGCTACATTCCAACTCAGTATTATGTGTATTTTTTTTTCCCTAAATGTAATGTTAAGAGTTTTGGGTTTTCTTGTAATTAGGTAATACACCATTAAAAAAATACAATTAAAAAGTTATATTTGATTCATGGAATAGAATAGGGAAGAAATAAAATAGTTATGCCATGGAATTGAATAGAGAGAAGAAATAGAATAGTTAATCTTTTTTCCGTCGTATTTCAATGTTTGGTTCAATACTTGAATAACATATGGAGTATGTCGTATTGAAAGGAAAAAAAAAAATTAGATGAAATCAAGTTAAACAGATAAAAAAATCAATCAAATAACAAAAACAAAGAAAATAATAAGAAAAATGAAATAAAATGAATTGAGTAAAGCGAAGATTAATTTAAAGAAGGCTAAAAAATGAAAAAAACCAAGAAAATAGAAAAAATAAAAAACGGAAGAAAACAAACGAACATAGAACATCAAGGGAAAATGGAGAAAAATGAATAAGATAAAAATTAATATATAAAAAAAATATGGAGTGAAGTATGGATAAATAATAGCTATTCCTTACTTTGAGGAATGGCTATTTGAGATCAAAATATTAAATCAAACATTGGAATTATTATACAAATGGAATAACTATTCTTTTTCTCCATTATTTCATGAACCAAACACACTCATGTTTTGTCATTTAACACCCTAAACTTTAATCTACACCTATCACAAAATTAAATTTATCTATTTTGTTATTTGTCATTCTTAATTTTTATTTTTATTTTCACATATTTCACGTGTAGATGACACGGTATGACATACTACTAGAAAATTTTTATAATCAAAATTTACAATATAATAAAAGAAGGCATTGAGAGTAAAAATTCAATTCACGGCTCAAAATGAATCTTAGTATTTCACACGCATCCCTTCTTTTCTACAAACTTCTCGTTTCTAAATAAATTTTACAATGGACTCGGTTTATATAGATTATTTTAATAAAAAATAAATACATAAGCAAAATGAATATTAGGAAAGTAAAAAGTATATTGAAAAGACAAAAAGTACTTATGCGCTAAATTTTTGTTGGAAGAGTTCATGTGGACAAATTTCTAATCTCTCCATCGATTCTTAGAGAAATTTTACTATATGTCTAGCACACCACGTCATTCGTGTGCCAAGGCAGTGAAATAATTTTATTACGTTGTTACACAGATGATGTGGTGTACCAAATATAAAATAAATTTTATCAGATTCTTATTCCATTTCTCCCCTTCTAGAATCTCCAAACCAAGAGCTTCACTGTATGATGATGCCTTTATTCCTCGCTTGATGATATCATCATATAGGGGTTGCTTAGTTGAATCTTTATTGCTAGAGATGCCAATGAAGCTTGGGGGATGACTACAAAGATTTCTAATGCGAATAGCGACATTGTTACAAACAGTAACAATTGCTCTATTGTTTCCCAACTCTTGATCGGAAAAATATGGAACTTTAATGGATAACTGAGAGTTTTGATAGTGTTAGGATTGCAATTGGAATCTAATAGGTCATGGGTCTGAAAGGTTGAGGCCTCATATGGTGGCTAATTAGACAACAGCAATTTGTGCACCTAAGGTTCTTGATAATTTGTCAATTATAAGTTAGGATTATAAACTGAAAGCTAAAAGTTGTTGTCTTTCTATTACCTTATGTTACCACCACCTAATGGTTTTAACTGACTCCGTTTGAACGGGAAAGAAACACGAAATCAGAAAAAGGGGAAGTGGTCAGCCACTGGGATAGAGGTGCCAAGAAATGGGGGTTTATAGATGCAGAGAAAGAAAAGCGAGAAGAAGATTGATGCATAGAGAAGGGGATTGAAGCTGGTCCGAAGATGCCAAGTTTAAGTGTTCAAATGATTCAAGCCAAAGTGACGCGGAGCATCTTTCAAGTCATGGAAACAAAGCACAAGGTAATGAATTTTGAGGACAAGACATTTCTATTTTATACCATGATATCAATGTGATACCAACCTTTCCTAAGCCATGGCTATGGCTTAAGACTTAAGCATTAAGATGGGGACGAGAAGCAGTCCCACACCTTTCCTAAGCCCTCAGCATGGCTTATGCAAATGCATAAATCCATAATTCTATTAGGAGTTCTATTTATTTACTATTTTGCCATTAGTTATTTGTTCTACAAGTTTAGCCTTCCTTTTTGTGTTCTATCTTTAATTAGCTTTGGGCTTATTGTAATTTCCTAGTTAGGGTTTAGGTGGGAGTATAAATACTCCTCTTTCTCTTGAAACCACCAACTTACAATCTTTTCATCAATTAAAATTATCATTTGAAGAACAAGGTTTTAAACTCTAACTTTCCAATTTGGGGGATTTTTCTCCTTCAAGTTTAGTTTGAAAATATCTGTTGGTTTAATGTTAAAACCTTTAATTTCCTTTCTCTTAGTCCGTCTCTGTATCACCATCAATAACCCAAAACGTGCCAACTTTAAATGCAAAGAAATGCATTAACCCAATAAGATTTAAACCATATCACATGTTTACATCCAAATTGTTACTACAATGATTATGAGTCAATCTTAGAGAAATAAATAGATGAAAAATTAGCGAGCTGATGAGGAAATTGATAAAATATTACCATTCATATAATGCATTACCTTACCTCGATAAGGTCGTGTTATCATGACAAATGCAAATTAAATCTCCCAAACTTGGATCAAACCCACATTCTCCACTAAATTGATTACAGTTTAAGCAATCTCCATTGAATGGATTACTATAACCCACATTAAAATGCCCATCAGAACCTTACTAAGTAAGGATCAACTACTCTCAAGAACATTAATAGAATCAAACAGAATTAGCACTGTGACAAATGCACTACAAATAAATTGACTCAAGATAGGATCTTTGGGAACTAGACCGATCAACTTGTTCATCTTTCACAGGTGAACAAGTTTTTAGGCTTACTTGTCTTAGGTGTCAGAATGGTGCCTTAGAAGCTGCTGGAATTGCTGTTGAACAAGTCTGCTCAACGTGTTCAGTTGTTGGAGACTAAGTCAAATTTTGTTGCTATTTTTTAGGAGTTCATGTTTATAGCTCCTGATATTTTGCTGATTTTTCTGAAGTATTAGTTGTGATTTTTTGTATTTAATCAGTTTGACAAATGAATAAAGATTTATCTGTTCTCAATCAAATTCTTTCTTATTAAAATTTCCTTCAGAGTGGTATCAGAGCAACTTTTCTTAAGGGACCTGTGATTAAAAATAAATAAAAAAAAAACTTTTCACTATCTTGTTCTTTCCTCCATGGATTCAACTGAAACTCCATTTACTGCACTAGCACCACCTGCTTTCAAGGGAGAAGGATACCATGTCTGGGCAGCGAGGATGGAGGCTCATCTGGAGGCAAATGATCTATGGGAAGCTGTTGAAGAGGACTACGAAGTTCCTCCATTACCTGCGAATCCAACTATGGCGCAGATCAAGAGTCACAAGGAGAAGAAGTCTAGAAAGTCAAAGGCAAGAGCTACGTTGTTTGCTGCAGTGTCTCCTGAAATCTTTGTCAGAATCATGACCTTGAAAACAGCCTTTGAGATATGGAATTTTCTGAAGAAGGAATATGAAGGAAACGAAAAGATTAAAGGAATGCAAGTGATGAACCTAGTCAGAGAGTTTGAAATGCAAAAGATGAAGGAATTTGAAACTATCAAAGAGTATTCAGATAGACTTCTCAGTATAGTGAACAAGGTACGATTACTTGGTTCCGAATTCTCTGACACAAGAATTGTTCAAAAAATTCTTGTTACCATACCTGAAAGATTTGAAGCTACCATTGCTTCCTTGGAAAATGCTAAGGATCTGTCAAGAATTGGCTTGGCAGAGTTGATTCATGCTTTGCAGGCACAAGAACATAGAAGATTGTTGAGGTCAGAAGGATCAGTAGAAGGCGCACTTGCTGCAAAAGTTCAATCTTACAATAAGGAAAAGAAAGATGATTGTGGGGGAACAAAACCAGACTTTCCTCCTTGCAAGCATTGTGGAAGGAAGGGTCATCCGCCTTTCAAATGTTGGAAGCGACCAGATCAACAATGCGAAAAATGCAAGAAAGTTGGGCACCATCAAAAAATTTGCAAGGGTGTTTTTCAGCCAAGAAACGTAACTCAAGTAAATTTGCAGCAAAAGAATGTCGCTCATGTTGCCGATCAGCAAGAAGAAGAGCAACTTTTTGTAGCAACATGTTTTGGAGCTACAAGCTCAAGTGAAAAATGGCTCATAGACAGCGGATGCACCAATCATATGACATTTGATCGTGATCTCTTCAAAAAGTTGGATACTTCAATTAATTCCAGGGTGAAAATTGCCAATGGTGACTATATTGCTGTTAAAGGAAAAGGGACTGTGGCTATCAAGAGTTTCTCAGGTACAAAAATTATCAAAGATGTGCTATTTGTTCCTGAGATTAACCAAAATTTATTGAGTGTTGGGCAGTTGATTGAAAATGGATTCAAGGTTGTTTTTGAAGACAACAAATGCTTAATCAAAGACACAACAGGTGAAGAGGTGTTTAAAGTCAATATGAAGGGCAAGAGTTTTTCACTAGATCCATTGCAGGAGGAGCAAGCAACTTTCTCAACTGTTGCTAGCATCACTGAAACCTGGCATAGAAGATTGGGACATTTTTACCATGCTGCCGTGTTAAATTTGCAAAGGAAAGAGCTTGCTCATGGCCTACCTCAATTGGAATCAGAAGTGCAAGGGTGCAAGGCTTGTCAATATGGAAAGCAAGCCAGACTTCCATTTAAAAAAACATCCTGGAGAGCTACAGAAAGGTTGCAACTCATCCATACTGATCTTGCAGGACCTCAAAGAACTCCTTCACTAAAAGGGAGTAAATATTACATAATATTTATTGACGACTTCTCTCGAATGTGCTGGATTTATTTTTTCAGATTTAAATCTGAAGTTGCAGGCATCTTTTGGAAATTCAAGAATTGGATTGAGAATCAAAGTGGCTGCCTCATTCAAAAACTAAGATCAGATAATGGCAAGGAGTACACCTCAAACCAATTCAATCAATTTTGTGATGAAGCCGGCATCGAACATCAATTGACAGCACCATATACTCCACAACAAAATGGAGTCAGCGAAAGGAAGAACAGAACTATTTTTGAGATGGCAAGATGCATGATGCATGAAAAAAATTTACCAAAGGAGTATTGGGCTGAAGCAACAAATACTGCAGTTTTCTTATTGAATAGACTTCCTACAAAAGCTGTGAATGGAAAGACACCTCATGAGGCATGGTATGGGATCAAACCAAATCTAAAAAATCTGAAAATATTTGGTTGTTTGTGTTTTACTCATGTGCCACAGATTAAAAGAGACAAACTTGACAGGAAAGCTGAAGCAGGGATCTTTATTGGCTATAGTGATGTTTCTAAAGCTTATAGAGTCTTTCAACCTTCAACTGGAAAGATTCTGATTAGCAGGGATGTGGTGTTCATGGAGGATGAAGAGTGGGATTGGAATCTGCAAAAAGAAAGAAAAGTTCCTGTAAGCTTCCAACCTAATGAAGACGATATTGATGACCAGCCTATTAGAGGAACCAGATCACTTGCAGACATTCATGCACGATGCAATGTAGCAGAATTGGAACCAGCTGGAGTTAAAGAAGCAATGGAAGGCAAAAAATGGCGTTCAGCCATGAAAGAGGAGTTGGGCATGATTGAGAAAAACAACACATGGCAGCTTGTACAAAGACCATCAGATAGAAAGGTTATCGGAGTCAAATGGATGTTCAAAACAAAGCTCAATGCTGATGGGTCTGTAAACAAGTATAAAGCTAGGCTTGTGGTGAAGGGATATGCACAAATTTCTGGTGTAGATTTCTCGGAGACCTTTGCTCCTGTTGCCAGGCTTGATACCGTTCGATTGCTTCTCGCTGTAGCTGCTCAAAAGGGTTGGAAAGTGTTTCACTTAGATGTAAAGTCAGCCTTTCTCAATGGTTTTCTTGAAGAAGAAATTTTTATTGAGCAACCTGAAGGCTTTACTGTGCAGGGACAAGAAGACAAAGTTTATGTGCTCAAGAAGGCTTTATATGGCCTTAAACAGGCTCCAAGAGCTTGGTACAGTCGGATTGATGATCATTTGATCGGCTTAGGCTTCAAACGAAGCTTAAGTGAGGCTACTCTTTATGTGAAAAGTGAAAGCACTAATATTATTGTAGTTTCTGTTTATGTTGATGACCTTTTGATCACAGGAAACAATCAAAAGCCCATTGATGACTTTAAGTCAGCAATGCTCAATGAGTTTGAGATGACAGATCTGGGATTGATGACATATTTTCTTGGCTTAGAAGTGCAGCAACAGAGGGGTGAAATTCATATCAGTCAAAGAAAATATGCTATGGAGATTTTGAAGAAGTTTAACATGGAAAGTTGTAAAGCTATGGATTCTCCTATGCAAACAAAAGACAAGTTTTGCAAAGATGATGGAGCTGCTAAGGTGGATGAAAATCTGTACAGAAGTCTGATCGGTTGTCTCATGTATCTCACAGCTTCCCGGCCTGATATTGTGTATGCTGTAAGTCTGCTTTCCAGGTTTATGCATTGTGCTAATGAAACTCACATGATAGCTGCAAAGAGAGTTCTCAGATTTATTAAAGGAACTGTCGATCATGGGATCAAATATGTTAAGGTTGATCAGCTTCAATTGACTGGTTATTTTTGTGATCAAGTTAAACTAGTTGGTTATTCTGATAGTGATTATGGAGGCTCAGCTGATGATATGAAGAGCACAAGTGGTTATTGTTTCAGTCTTGGTTCAGGGGTGGTCAGTTGGTGTTCAAAGAAGCAAGCGATTGTTGCTCAAAGTACTGCAGAAGCTGAATTTGTTGCTGCCACTGCTGCTGCAAATCAAGCTATCTGGTTGAGGAAAATTCTTCAAGATTTGTGTTTTGATCAAGAAAAGGCCACACAAATTTTTGTTGATAATCAGGCTGCCATTTCAATTTCCTCAAATCCAGTTTTCCATGACAAGACGAAACATTTCAAGATCAAATATTATTTTCTCCGAGAAATGCAGAAAGAAGGTGAAATCTCATTAATTTACTGCAGATCAGAGTATAACACTGCTGATATATTTACCAAAGCCTTGCCCAAAATAAAATTTGAAGAACTAAAGTTCAATTTGGGAGTTTGTAGCTTCAAAGGCAAGGAGGAGTGTCAGAATGGTGCCTTAGAAGCTGCTGGAATTGCTGTTGAACAAGTCTGCTCAACGTGTTCAGTTGTTGGAGACTAAGTCAAATTTTGTTGCTATTTTTTAGGAGTTCATGTTTATAGCTCCTGATATTTTGCTGATTTTTCTGAAGTATTAGTTGTGATTTTTTGTATTTAATCAGTTTGACAAATGAATAAAGATTTATCTGTTCTCAATCAAATTCTTTCTCATTAAAATTTCCTTCATTAGGCAAGACTGAATCGTCACATCCATAAAACAGAGTAACCATTTCATTATTAGTCCCAAAAAAGAAGAGGGTGTTATCAAGAGTTGTGTTGATTAAAAGATTTGTGCAAGTAGTGTTAAACAGGTCTTCTCTAGAAAGGACTAAAGTGTGGCTCAGTTGGTTAAGTTTAATAACTTAGTATGTAAACAAGTTCATGATTATAAGAGTGGTTGAGTTATGTGCTTAAGTAAGTTGGAATCTAGAGAGGCTGCAGTAGTCAAGGCGAGGGCCGCCGGAGAAAGGGTAGTAGATGTTAGATTGCAGTAACAGAAGGTGTAGTTGCGGTAAGGGAAAGTTTCAAATGAAGCAAACCATGTCAAAACATTAACAGAAAATATAAAGATGGTAATTATGGTAACTAGAGAAAAGAAGGTTAAGGCTACGTGCTGGTGCATTAAAGTTGAGTATGAAAAGAAAAGGCATTGAGGGGATATATATTTTTATTTTATTTTCTTGTTTTATGGTGTGGGATGCGGTGGTGGTTCCCAAGCAAATTCCTAATCTAGAGAACTTTTAGCCTGATGTCCCTTGTCTAATAACAGTGTTAGAATATTTGAGATTTTTCTGGAATATATATAGATATTTTTGTTGTGTTATTGTAACTGATGGTTAAATTTAGGGTAAAGTAGAGTTGTTAGGTTAATATATATCTAGGAAGATTTAAAATTAAAAATTGCAGATGTATGGTTGTAAATAGTTGTGTAGAAAGTTCTTTTTTAAAACTAATCTTATATATAAATAAAATATCTCCCCAACAACTTTAAGGGAGTTTTTACAGCGATCTACGTTCTTCCTACCTTTGAAGCTTCTTACTCTTAGCTTAATTGTCTCTCTTACATTACAAGCTGATACTTTTGTTATTGCATTTCTTTTATCTTTTAATAGTGGTATAAGAGCTATAATTTCTGACAAGCTGTGGTTTTTCTATCTTCCATTGAAATTTTGGGCGACGTGTTACGGCAAATGTCTTCGTTAACCTCTGCTGTGCTTTCTCCACCAGTGCTTACAGGGAAGAACTATACAGCCTGGGCAATTAAGATGAAAATGTATTTGAAATCTCATAATCTTTGAGAAGTTATGGAGAGTGGAGGACCTGATATTCCACAACTTAGTGCAAATCCAAGTTTGAATGAAATCAAGAAACATGAGGAGCTTGTATTTAGAGATCCAAAGGCACTTTCCTGCATTCAATCTGTAGTTTTTGAAAGTACTTTTACAAGAATTATGACCTACAATTATGCTAAAGAGGCATTGGATAAGCTTCAAGAGGAGTTTAAAGGGAATGCTAGAGTTAAGAAGTTCAAACTCTTGACTCTAAAAAGAGAATTTGAGCTGTTACGTATGGATGAAGTAAAGACAATAAAAGATTATGTAGCCAAGCTTACGGAGGTAGTAAATTGCATTCGATTGCACGAAGATGATTTTCCAGAAGAAAGGGTTGTGGAGAAAATCTCGGTTAGCTTGCCTGACAGGTTTGAGTCCAAGATTTCTATTATACAAGAGTCCCATGATCTCACTATTTTAACTGTATCTAGTCTTATTTCAAAACTTTAAACTTTAAACAAAGGAAGTGCATCATGTCAAAGCAAGTAACTAAAAATACTTTTTTAAGTAATGTCTACCAGGAAATTAAATAGAGACATCAAGAAGGAGAAATTCAAGAAGCATGAAAAGGGAAAGAATGTGTTGATGCTTCTACGAATGAGAAGCTGCCTCCATGTTCAATATATAGGAAAACAAATCATTTACAGAAGAATTGTTGGAGAAAGCATGGCAAGCCATTTGTTCAATGCCATTATTGTAAAAAATATGGCCATATGCAAAAAAGATTGTAAAGCAAAGCAAAGTATTGGTGACCAACAAAGTCCACATTAGAAAACTATGTAAAAAGCCCACTTCATTAAGGAAGATCAAGATAAAGAAGGAGCTGAAGATATGCTATTTCTTAAATCACATTGTTCAACAATGACCAGCAATAGTGTTTGGTACATCGACAGTGGGTGCACTAAACATATGGCAATACATGAAAGCTTGTTTACTTCCTTAGACAAAGGAGACAAGACAAGTGTGCGATTGGGAAATGGTAGCACCATTGAAGCTCAAGGCAAAGGAATTATAAAGATCCAATCTCTAAAAGGTACAAAACTTGTCTCTGATGTTCTTTTTGTACCTAATTTATCTCAAAATTTACTAAGTGTAGCTCAAATGTTGAAAAATGGGTACAGTCTTACATTTGAAAATAATTCATGTAAAATCAAAGATCCTAAAGGTACTCATATAACTTGTGTCACCATGAAAGATAATAGTTTTCCAATTTGTTGGAATACTATAAATCAGTGTGCGTTTTCTACAATTAAAGATGTATCATTATAATCTCCATTCTTTAAAATTTATGGAGAAAAATGGCATAGTGCTTGATATGCCATGTATTGAGGTTAACAAAGGTGTTTATTATGCTTGTCAATTGGGGAAGATTCATAGACAATCTTTTCCTCAGCAAAGTTCTTAGAGGGCAAGTGTTAAGTTAGAACTTGTCTATACAGATATTTGTAGACTTATGCAGGTGGAATCTATAAATGGCAGCAGATATTTCATTTGGTTATTGATGATCTCACATGTTTCACTAGGGTTTATTTTTTGAACCACAAATCACAAGCATTTGCAGCTTTCAATGCATTCAAAGCTAAAGCAAAAAGAGAAAAAGAAGGCCAAGTTAAAGTACTCAAATCTTATAATAGCTCTGAGTACACTTCTAATGAGTTTGCAGATCATGGTAAAGAGGAAGGAATTCATTGCCAGTGAATTGTACCATACTCTCCGCAGCAAAATGGGGTTTTTGAAAGAAAAAACAGGACAGTCATGGAGATTTTCGGATGTATGTTAGAAGAAAAGTATATGCCAAGAAAATTTTGTGTCAAGGGTGTCAATTGTGCTGTCCATTTTCTCAATAAGTTGCCTACTCGATCTATTAAGGGGAAAACACCGTTTGAAGCTTAGTATGGTGTTAAGCCATCTGTTAAAGATCTTAAAGTGTTCGGGTCTGTTTGTCATTCTCATAATCCATCTGTCAAAAGGAGTAAGCTTGATGATAAAGCAAAAATTTGTATTCTACTTGGCTATTCATCTACAAATTGTATAATGTTCATTCAAGAAAGGTTTTAATTAGCAGAGATGTTCAAGTTGATGAGCATTCTTATTGGGATTGGGATAAATCACTAATGGTGAGACAAATCTGCAACAATCAAGCAAATTCTACTCCCAATCCTATTACCGAAATGGATGCAAAACCCGGAAATAAGGAGGAATTAATTTTGGATGATCAAACAAAAATTCTATTGTTATCAGAAAAAAATTATCTTGTTAAAGTTTATGAGAGTTGCAATTTTTCAGCCATAGAGCCTTTAACTTATCAAGAAGCAATTCAATCCGAAGAGTGGAAATTTTCCATGGAGGAAGAGCTATCCTCGATTGAGAAGAATGAAACCTGGACTTTGGTTGAAAGACCAAAGGACAGAAACGGTAATGGTGTAAAATGGGTATATAGACTTAAACTTAATCCAGATGGAAGCATCCAGAAGCATAAGGTACGACTCGTGGTCAAAGGTTGTTCACAAAAACCCAGTTAGTAACAACACAATCAGTATTCCATATACTAAAAACACAGTTTCACACATAGCAAATCCTAAAACAATTTGCATTTTCTCACAAGGATTTATACAGGACCGGAGTGGGCATTTTCACTTTGTGTGGATAGTACTCCGCACTCCGTTCCCATGGAGGGATAATTCCGGTGATTTCTCACCCTGTGAGTTCGAATTCCCACGATTTTCAGAAAATCCTCCCCTCATGACCACCCGTAACTTGACATAGATGTTGCTGTTGCCACAACACACCACTTACTTAGAAAGGCGTTCAAACAGATTTTTCCAATGTAAAACCAAAAGTTGATGAGGCCAACTCTAGTAATTAAACACTATAATTGCTAATTTTTTTTTTATTTAATATCAATAATAAAATAATAAATCAATATGAACAAAATGATAAACAACCAAAAAGATCAAACACAAATAATCAATATTAAAATCATCCCACGTTGTAAACTTATGAAGTTAAATAGATGTGTCTGTTGATATTTTTTTATTTTTAATAAAAGGGATGTGTTAGTTATCATGTAAACTGTACTAAAATCTAAAATGTTTTTCCTAATTATTAATAATGAAGCAGTTTATAGTTAATTAATGAAAAGAATAGTTGGTCACTGTCTCTGACCAATTAATTAATATTGTATATCCCACGTTGGGTCATGCTGTATATGCCTGGTTATAAGCAAGTAAACCTATCCCACTATTAGGTTACTAATGACTTACTAGTAAACCATAAAGTTTCTCCCAAATCTAGGGGAGGACATCTAACTCAAGACTCAAGAGCAAGTGAAATTGATTCCAAATTTAAAGCTTTAAAAAGTTACAATGATTGAGAATCCGGATATCATGATAGTTTTGGAAAGAAAAGAGAAAGAAGAAGAAACCTGATTGGGGCTGATTTGATTTAGTTCCTCCGCAATCAGAACAATAACAAGTGAATGAAGAAGTAGATGAGTTATAACCACAAGCTCCGCCAGAGGCAGAACATGTGTCACAAATTGAATTGCTTGCATTCCACTGCAACCCAAAACCTTGTTCAAGTGCTACCAACAAATCACTCAGATTTACTCTTAGATTGGACTCCAATGGCACAATAGCTGATTGACTTGCCGGAACTAAAACCTTTGTTGCGCATGATCCTGTGTAGTTGTTGAGGGTTGAATTACCCAAATCCCGTGTCGTAAAGATACCGGTGCCATCGTCACAGGAAAATGTATTGGATTGGTTTGTTGGAATTATAGATGCCGACCCGGGACAACCATAGTATAAAGTAACATTCTGAATATCCGAAGCATAACTTAAAACTTCCCAGTCTAAAGTGGTGTTTACATGGGGTGGTACTGGACATATGTCTCCTATGTAATCTTCTCTTGCAACCTTTAGATTATTGGAGTCACCGTTGATTTCAAGAACTCGATAATTCAATTCCTTGATTTTGATCTGTGCGGTTTCATCAGTGCAGTTAAGCTGGAATTTTGGATGGCCGCAGTACTCGGGCCGGTTTGATCCCCAGAAAGGAAATCCAATAGCTGTAATGTTTCCACAATCAAATTTTGCGCTGCAGTTTTGATATTGTGCGTCGTTCTGGGCGTAAACAAACGTTGGATGACCGAGGAAGACTATGGTTATGATCACAAAGAACGAGGACATAGTCGGGAAAAAAAGGAGTTGCATTTTCTGAGAGAGGAATTTGGGAAAATGAAAGAAAAGACAGGAAGAATATGTAAGTTTCTGTTTTGATACAACAGAAGAATAAGATGGAAATGTAATTTTGACTTTTGGGAGAATTAGACCAAACAGAAGGTTTGCAGTTTCACTTTCACATCAATTCCGATAATAAATTTGGCTGCTTTTGACCAAGTTTGTTTTGAAAAATATTTGTCAAAGAAGCTTCTACTAGATGTTTGAGGCAGCAAGCCGTTTGGCCGAGTAAAGTACTGGACATTTGCGCAATTCAGTAGTTGGATTTGTAAAACTCAACATTACGCGGTAATTATAGTCTCTTAAGAGTCAAAATAAATCACCTTAGGAATAATAATATTCAAATGCAAATTGGTTTGATGTCACTATATTACACTAAATATAAATATAATAGCGAGCAAAGTCAAGAAAAGGAGTTCTGTTGATTAAGACCATATATGATTTACGACTTAAATATATCTACATGAATTCATAATTTCTGGTAATGAATTCACACCTAAACCAAAAATCGTCTACCACATCTTAAAAAAAGATGAGCAAAGTGGACATACCTGAATCAAGCGGATCATTAGATGGGGATGACGAACAACTAAAAGGATAAGGCTTATCAGAGCAGAAACAAGTAAATGACATAGAAGTTGTGTTGTAACCACACCGGCCACCTGATACTCTACATGTAGTACATAAGGAATTATTTGCTTTCCAAAGCATCCCAAAACCTTGATTAAGAGCTGCAACCAAGTTTTCCTGTCTCGAGTTGCTCTCTAATGGCAGGAATAGCTTCTTCATATACCAGAACAATTACTCTATTATTGGTGCAGGATCTTAAGTAAGTGTTTAATACAGTAGCCCAGTTACCATTCCCAATTGCAGAGAGCTTTCTTGTAAGAAAATATCCTACAACGTTAGTGCCATTTAAGCCAACACAATTGAACTGGTTGATCCCTATGGTTATGAATTCACTTGGGATTGTTGTGCAACCATAGTACATGGTTATATTCTCAACATTTGAACAGGAAGTGAAAAGGCTGGAGTTCAAGGTGATGTTGAAAAGAAGTGCAGGACAGACAGTTCCTATGTAATCTGTTCTAGCAACTGTGAGACTACTTGACTCAGCATTGATATTGAGGATTTGGTAAGTCAGTTGCTTGATTGTAATAAGTGCTCTCTGGCCGGTGCAGTTAAGCTCGAATCCAGGATGGCCACAGTAATCAGGCCTGTTAGAACCCCAAAAAGGATAAACGATATCTGTAATGTTTGCACACCGAAACGAAGGGCTGCAGTTGTCATATCGAACATCATTCGCTAGCAGAAGTGTTGGAGGGTGCACAAAGATTATGGTTATGATCAAGAAGATAAAACACATAGCTAGGGTTAGAGTTCAAAGAGAAAGATGGAGTTGAAGATGGAGACAGAGTTTGCAATTTAATAGATTAATAGAGGAAGATAGATATTAATCAATAATTTTGATATCTGACAAGAAGAAAAAGAGGAAAATAAAGGGATGCTTTTGATAGATGTCATAGATTAGTAGAGGACGATAGAGATATTAATCAATAGTGTTTTTTTTTTTTTTTGATAATCAATAGTTTTGACATTTGATAAGAAGAAAAAGACGAAAATACAGGGATGAAATTATTTTTATTTTCCATTGGTGTGAATTTCGTCAAAGAAGCTTATCCTAGAACGGTTGAAATCATTGCTACATGTCCTGGTGTAGATTTGAAAATATGCACAAGTGACCCAGCAACTTATGCAATTTACATATTTGGTACTTGGCAGCTCATTATGCAGAATGTATGGGGCAATTTCCCCTGTTGGAGAAGTCAAAATAAACTACCGATACTTGAAGAGAACTAGCAAAATATAAAGTAAAAGAAACACTTTTATAATATAGCAATGAAGTGAACAAAGTCCAGAGCCCATCAGCATAAGCGTCAGCATTCAATTTGAAACCCATCTGCTTCGTTCTGAATTTAATTCATATATAAAATATAAAGTATTTTGACCCAACCAGAACCTTAACCTTGAAACCAACTCACGTGGAAGTGGTAGGTTTAAATGTGGATGGGTTTGGGTTAAATCAGGACGGCAGGCTGACTAGAAGATTGGAACTTTGCAATTGCCTTTACATACAACACAAAAGATAAGCTGCTGTTATTAAAATGTTTCCCTTTAATGCCTCGTATTCTCAGAAGATTGATTGCTAAGTTTAACAAAGGGATGAAAACCTTGGAATTGGGCCTATAGTGAAGATGAGAGATTTTCCTAAAAGGAAGCATTGACAAATAAATGGTTAAGACATTTTGCCAAACACCTTTACTGCAAAGGAAAAGTATCCAGAAAAGCAGACATACCTGAGCTGGAAGTACAAGCAAATGCAGAGGGCTGATCATGGCAAAAGCAAGTAGAATCATTCGTAGTTGTATTAAATCCACAAATTCCACCAGAATCAATACATCTATTGCACTGATCATTACTTATTTGCCACTCCAATCCAAACCCTTCCTTGAATGCATCAATAACTTATTTGCCCAGTATTTGTGATTCCCCCACATTCAAATGGCAGGCTACAATTTGTGTATCGATAATCATGGGCACAGAAAGATGCGTGGTTGCTGGTTGAGTAGAAGATAAAGATGAGAAAAGAGGAAGAAAGGTTTGCATACTTTGAAGCTAGCTAGAGGAAAACAGAGGAAACAGAGTCTTCAAAAGGGATTATTAGAGAGAATTGGAGCAGAATGAATTCCATATCTAGTACTTATCAGATTCGTTATTATAATTAGATTAGTGAGTTGATTATACCTACATGGAAGCTTGTGAAGCTTTCAGAGACGAAGAAAAAGATTGTTTTGGAAGACATAACAATATAGTATGTCAGGCATCCCTAGACCAATGGGAAAATGCCGTGTGGCACTATTTGCAATAAAGAAACACCACTTGATGCAATGGAAACTCGAACAAAGGACACTAGAATCCGTTGATCGCGCACGATGCCGGATAATAGTCTTCTACTAATTGAATTTCGCAAAATTCACAGAAGCAGGGTAAAAAGGAATTAATTCCGAAAATCTTATTCAATTGAAAACTGAATACAACTCCAAAGAAAGGCCAAACCAACCCAAAACAAGGAAAGCCTTGCCTAAACAGAATCCTAACCCAACTAGGAAACCCAAACAAAGAAGGAAAAACATTAAAAAACCGAAATAGCCTAAAAACAGTAAATTGCGATTTTGAGACCCTAAACGATGTTTTTTGGCTGAAAAGCGACGGACATCACGGCCAAAGGTGTGAGTTTGAATCGTTGGTCCATTTCCAATAAAGTTAGGCTCAAGAATCACTGAAATCGGACCATTTTTCGGAAATTACTATTCATGATAAAATTTAGCCAAATAAGCTAAAGCTTGCTCCTCTACATCATTCTCCCCTTGGCGAAAAGAATTCGCCCTCGAATTGTCATCGTCGAAGGAATCACCCACATACGGAATCATGTGCTTGACATTGAATACATCCCCAGTACGAATGTGGCTAGGCAACTTTAACCGATAAGCATTGGGATTAATTTTCTCCACAATCTCCACAGGACCAATCTTTTTGGCCAACAATTTGTTATAATCCCTAACAGAAAATCGATCTTTGATCAGAATGGCCCAAACAAAATCACCAACTTCAAATTCCACCAAACGACGCTTCTTATCCGCAGCCCTTTTATAACTTGCAGCAGCGTGTTCCAGATTAGTACGCACAGTGTGATGTAGAGACTGTAATTCAGCCACAAAAGTTTCAGCCTCTCCATGCACTCGGGTCTTGTCGGGAAGAGGCAAAAGATCAAGGGACCCGGCCCTGTGGGGACAACTGAATATACCACAGCGAAAGGACTGAACCTCGTGCTTCTGTTGACAGCTCGGTTATGTGCAAACTCAGCTTGGCACAATTTCTGATCCCAACTCTTCACATGTTCCCCCACCAGACATCGCAGCATATTACCGAGAGATCGATTGACTACCTCCGTTTGGCCATCAGTCTGTGGATGGTAAGCACTGCTGAAGTTCAGTTGGGTGTTAACAAGCTTCCACAAACTTCGCCAAAAGTGACTAAGAAACCGGGTTTCACGATCAGAAACAATGGACTTAGGAAGCCCATGTAGCTTGTAAACCTCTCTCAAGAACAACTGAGCCACGTTTACTGCATCCGTTGTTTTTTTGCATGGAATAAAATGCACCATTTTGGAGAACCGATCTACCACAACAAAAATAGAATCATTGCCCCGCTGAGTCCGTGGCAGCCCCAATACAAAGTCCATGCTGATTTCTTCCCATGGTTGAGAGGGAATACACAAAGGCAAGTACAAACCTGCATTAGTGGCTGCCCCTTTAGAAACTTGACAAATCCGACAACGCTTCACATATTTATCCACTTCTTGGCGCATGGATGGCCAAAAGTAATTGGCTTGAATGAGCTGCAAAGTTCTATCTCTTCCCACATGCCCTTCGCCATGAACTTCTTGGATAATTTTGAACCTCAAACTGCAATCAGGAATGCATAGTTGGTTCCCCTTAAAAGAGAAACTCCTCACATTGATGAAACTCTGATGGCTCCCCTCATCAAATTTTCTGAACAATGGCTGCAAAGTAAGGGTCAGTGTCATACAACTCAGCAAAAGATGCAAAACCTGGTACTTCAACAGAGAGGCGAACAAGCAGCCCCTACTTAATGCATCAGCCACCTTGTTGGACACACCAGATTTGTGCTTCACCACAAAAGTAAATTGCTGAAGATAAGCCACCCATCGAGCATGCCTGGCAAAAACCTTATCTTGGCTGTGTAAATGCCTTAAGGCCTCATGATCAGTAAACAGTACAAACTCCCTTTGGAACATATAATGGCGCCAATGTTTGACTGCTTGAACCACTGCATAAAACTCCACATCATACGTGCTGTAACGAAGCTTTGCACCAGATGGTTTTTCACTGAAATAAGCAACTGGTTTGTGGTTCCGACTCAGCACAGCTCCAATGCCTAACTTTGAGGCATCCGAATGCAACTCAAACAGTTGTTGGAAATTTGGTAAGATGAGAACGGGGGCTGTAACCAATCTTTCCTTAATCTGCTGGAATGCTGCCTCAGCTTGTTCAGTCCACTCAAACTTCCCACTTTGCTTCATACATTCCGTAATCGGGGCCATTATGCTACTGAAATGCGCAATAAATCGCCTATAAAACGAGGTTAGCCCATGGAAGCTTCTTACATCAGTAATAGAACCGGGTCTAGGCCACTTTTTAATTGCCTCCACCTTGGCCTCATCTACTTTCAAGCCCTCTGCAGAAATAATATATCCCAAAAACAAAACATTAGGGGACATAAAAACACACTTTTTCAAGGCTGCATACATCTTTTCCCTTCTTAACACTACCAACACTTCTCTCAAATGCTGGACATGCTCCTCCTCACTAGCACTATAAATCAGAATGTCATCAAAGTAAACCACAACAAATTTCCCAATGAAGGGTCTCAACAATTGGTTCATGACTCGCATAAAAGTGCTAGGTGCGTTAGATAACCCAAACAACATAACCATCCACTCATACAGCCCTTCCCTAGTTTTAAACGCGGTTTTCCACTCATCCCTGGTTCTTATACGGATATGATAATAACCACTTTTTAAATCCAGCTTAGTAAAAACAGAAGCCCCACTGAGTTGGTCTAACAAATCATCCAAAAGAGGGATAGGAAACCGATACCTGATGGTTATTTTGTTGATGGCTCTGCTATCCACACACATTCGCCAACTGCCATCTTTCTTTGGAATTAAGAGGGCTGGAACCGCACAGGGACTCAGACTCTCCCAGATGTAGCCCTTTTGCAATAGCTCTTCAACCTGCCTCCTCAACTCCTCGTGTTATGCTGGGCTCATTCTGTAATGGGGACGATGTGGAAGGATTGCACCAGGTTCCAAGTCAATCTGATGCTAAAAGTCACGGAGGGGTGGTAAGCCTGCAGGAAGATCTTCCGGGAACAGATCTTGAAACTCACTCAGAACGGGTTTGATCTACTCGGGAACCTCAACTTCTTTCTCAGCCGTTTTTCCCACTAGTGCATACACCAACTCATTCCCCTTTACTTCCTCCTCAAACTGCAACAAAGATAGCAATACAACATTACTAGCTCTAGTATTATTCCTGATTTCGTCCTTCTTCGGAACAAGAGTAATTTTCACCCCTTCAAACACAAAGGTGTGAGTGTTTGCCTTTCCTTGATGGGTCATATCTCTATCAAACTGCCAGGATCGTCCCAACAACAGATGGCACGCATCCATCTCCACAACATCACATGTTACTTCATCCTTATACCGAGACCCTATAGAAAATGGAAATACTGCCCTCTTGGTCACCGACACCTCTCCCCGTTGTTTCAGCCACGCTAACTTGTATGGTTTGGGATGCTTTTCGGTCACCAACCCCAATTTTCGCACAGCTTCAGTTGCCACAATATTCTCACAGCATCCTCCATCAATCACTAGCTTGCACACCTTTCCTTTAATGGTGCAAGTGGACTGAAAGATGTTACTTCTGAGCCACTCATCATCAACAGCTGCCCGGGGTGTTAAACACGAATGACGCACCACTAAAGCAGTGCCTGTATCACCAGCCACAACCTCCTCTTCAATCTATTCTTCCTCATCCGAGGTTGTATTTTCGAACTCTCCAGAATCCGCCTCTACACCTTCATCCGCCTCTACTAACATGGCCCTCTTCCCAGCCTTCTTGCACTCAGATTTCCTATGCCCCAACTCCCCACAACCGAAACACTTCATGGTACTGTTCTGGCCAGTCCTCAAGCTTCAGGGGGTTTTACCGGAACCGCCTCTACAGTCTTCTTGCCGCCTCTACTACTAGAAAAGCCATAACTAGGGCGTAGCACCCTTTTCTCCAGCCTTAAGGCTCGCTGATGCGCCTCAGATACATTTAATGGGTCAAAATCGTTAACTACATCTCTAATCTGCTCTCTCAACCCTTCGATATACCTGGATACCAACTGGTCATCGGACTCCATGATATCACTCCTCGCTATCAATTGATAAAATTCTGTTGTATATTCATCAACTGAGCGACTACCTTGCCTTAAATTCTGCAATCTCTGATACATTAATCACTGAAAATTTAAGGGCAGAAAAGTAGCTCTCATCTGTTTCTTCATCTTTTCCCAAGTAACGATTTTTAGCTTACCCATCCGTAACTGGGTCTGTTTAACCTGCATCCACCAGGCCATCGCTCGATCCCGAAATCTAGTCGCGACTAGCGAGACTCTTTTTATTTTCTGGAATTCCCTTGAAATCCAAAACCTCCTCCACGGCTGCCAACCAATCAAGAATTTCCTCCGGCTGCAGAGTACCTTGAAACTCTGGAATCTCGGTTCTCAATCCAGATTCCCAACACCTATCCTCAACCACTGGCTGACGTCTACGCTGTTGGTAAACTCCCTCATCCGAATCCTCTTCTTCTTCCTCCAGTACACCGAATGGATTATGAAGATTAGGGTTTCGTCTGTGTCGTCTATTTTCTCCGAATTGAGCCGCAAACAGCTCCTCCATTCGTTCCGCCAATCGATCCATCATGGCTTCCATCCTCTGGTCCATCATGTTCGTAAGGCGTTGCTCGACCCTCTGCTCCAACCGACTCAGATCGTCCTGACCCCCGACCTCGTCAACCCTTCGCTCTCTCCTTTGCGGCATGATGACGGTTAGGGACTAGGAATTCGGCTCTGATACCAACTGATGCAACGGAAACTCGAACAAAGGACACTAGAATCCATTGATCGTCTACGATACTGGATAATAGTCTTCTACTAATTGAATTTCGCAAAATTCACAGAAGCAGGGTAAAAAGGAATTAATTCCGAAAATCTTATTCAATTGAAAACTGAATACAACTCCAAAGAAAGGCCTATTTATAGGCTACAAATAAACCAACCCAAAACAAGGAAATCCTTGCCTAAACAGAATCCTAACCCAACTAGAAAACCCAAACAAAAAAGGAAAAACATTAAAAAACCGAAAAAAAATTACCGAAATAGCCTAAAAACAGTAAATTGCGATTTTGAGGCCCTAAACGATGTTTTTTTGCCGAAAAGCGATGGACATTACGGCCAAAGGCGTGAGTTTGAATCGTTGCCCTGTTTCCAATATAGTTAGGCTCAAGAATCACTAAAATTGGACCATTTTTCTGAAATTACTATTCATGGTAAAATTTAGCCAAATAAGTTCAAGCTTGCTCCTCTACATCACCACTTCATTGCAAGAGGTGTCATGTGGCACCTTCCCATTTGTTCTACTAATGATTCATGCGCTACCGCTCAAATCTAGATTTAACTCGATGGTTAAAAAAAAAAACTTTCATGCGATGCGCTTAAAAAACAAATAATTTAATAATAAGGCTTGCTGGCAGTTGCTTCATTTTCTCAATCTGAATAATAGAAAATATGCCATGTGGAAAAGAAAAAGAAAACAATACTATGAATGAAACACAAACACTCAATCTCACTTGGAATATTCTTTATGTAAGTTGAATTGATAATTCATGAAAAATTAAAAAATCATTAAATCAATTTAATTACGTACCATATAATACAGAGTCTTTGTTAGTTATTGTTAACTATAGAAAAATCCTTATGATTGGGACACAAATTGAAATTTAAGGAGCAAGTGCAGTAGTTCAGTATTTGACATCACTTCTTTAAATGCTTTTTTTTTTTTTTTGATAAGATTCTTTAAATGCTTTTAGTTTCACTGACTGATTCTTTCTAATTGATAGGCTGGCCAACTACTTTAAAAACAAAACTAAACCAAGAAAACTAGAAAAATAAAGTTGAGAGAAGAAACATACCATACGAAAAAGAAATATCAGGAACACTATCGGAAGAGGAAGGTGCACATGTTTTTGACCCAGGGCAGTAGCAAGAGGTTTGGTTAGAAACGACGTCGTATCCACAAGCTCCTTTAGACCTGATGCAATCATCACAAGCTGTATCATCAACTCTCCATTTCACTGCAAATCCTTGCTTTAAGCCTTCTTCCAAACTGGATGAAATGGAAACTGCTGTTGCCCAATCGACGATAGAAACAGGAACGTAGACACTATTGTAACAGAATAATCCTAGGCTATTTGCTTCCCATCTCGCAAACCCACTTTCAAACGCAGAGCCAGATATTTTACAAGAGAATAGAGGCGGGGCTCCATGTCCGTCCACAGGGCACCCATAAAAAACTGTAATATTCCTGTATCCTGATGCATACTGGAAAAGATCAGGATCAAGTGTAGTGTTCACAAATTCAGGCTGACAGATTCCATTCGCGTAGTCTTCTCTCGCGATTCTCAGAATTTGTGCATATTCGTCGATCTCCAGAACTCGGTATTCTAAGTTATTGATTTGTATGAGGGTGGTTTGATTCTGACACTTGAGCTCCAATCCGGGAACTCCACAGCCATAAACTCTGTTATTTCCCCAGAAAGGATAACTGGTGTTGATCTTTCCGCATACGAAATTAGTATTGCAGGATTCGTACCAGTCAGGGCTGCCAAAACCAGATGCAATTAGCAGAAAAAGTGAAAGGGGAAGAAAATGAAAAAATGGAAAGAAGGAGGAATCCATTTCAGGCAGAGAGTCTGATGAAATGGGGACCGGAAATTAGGGAAAGAAAGACAGTGATAACTTAGGAATATTTAATGCTTAGTTGACTTTCTTTACCATTCATATGAACTATTGTTTATTTATTATCAATTGAATATTTCGCATTACACACTACAAAATTAGTTCAGTCAAATTTAAGCTGTGACATGGCAAACCAATTTTAAGACAGATTAACTTCCATCCGTTCATCCAATTCCAACCTTCTTGTATTTATTAATGTTTATGACCCAACAATTGCTCAACTACCCTAATTAAACATTTACTATTTGATTTGATAAATATCATAGTAAATTAGTTTTAAAAAAATGCATGATGCATAACATATTTGTTTCCTTATACAAATATTCGATTATTAGAACTGTAACCAAATGTTATCCAACTTTAACGTGTAACAAAAAACTCATCACAATTTGACTTTTATTTATTTTGTTGTCTTTTTACCGAAATTAAAAAAAAAAAAAGCTACGTTTGAGTTTTTTCTTTTTAATATAATAATTAAAAAATTGGTGATTTAATAGCTAGTGTATAATTTCTAGCGAGTAGATTATGATTTGGTGGATTATGTTCAAAAGAATAAAGAAAAAAGAAAATAAACTATAAAATTAATAAATATTATAAATTAAAGTTGAATATCAATTTTATGTTATTTCTACTATGGAAGGATTATGGATACAATAAAGTCGCTTATAGTCAATCCATTAAATCGGATTAGAAGTCTTTCATTTTCAAGCAAGAAATATCAACCTGCTTCAATTGTGAATCTGGGTTCTCTTCATTTTACTTGTATTTAGTTGTATTTTATCTATGTTTCTACACTAAATTATTTAATATCTTTTATCTTTACTGGAAAAAAAATATTTAATCAGTTTTTTTTATAAAATAAAATATATTAATTCACAATAATACCAAAAATCAATTGCATGTTGTTGCTCTCTCATTTAAAAAAAAAAAAAATTCATATTTGGTAATCTCTCATTTTTTATATAACTTTTACATAGGTCTCTGTTGGGGGCTAAGCAGCTATGCAAAAATATTACTAGCAAATGCACTGGGATCAATAAGTAATATAAACGATAAGTCCAGATATCATATTCCATAGGGATCTGGGTTTCTAGTACGTGTAAACAAAAGTAGTTCTTAAACTGGAATAGCTTGTGGTAGAAATACCACTTTAAAATAGATGAGAGGTTTGATAGGTCGCTAAAATAGTTGTGGGGGCCAAGCGGCTCAAGAATAAAAGTTGAAAGGGCTGCGTATGTATTTGGCTTTTAGATAAGGGGTTAGATAGGTCGTTAAAATAATTGAGGGGGCCAAGTGGCTCAAAAATTAAAGTTGAAGGGGCCGCATATTTGTTTGGCCCTAAAACTACTCAAAATTAACTAAATCTAACAAATATCATAAAAAGAAGTAAACTTGAGAACAGATCTGCAAACAACAGTGATAACAAACGGAGTAAATACAACCGGGCATGGAACAACTTGTACCTATATGCAAACTAAGTGATTTCAGTTTATATGCAAAAAGGTATCTCCCTCTAACCTTGCTAGGATCAGTTTAGCCGGAGCATTCTCCGCAATTAACATCTAAAGACACACATTAAGAAAAGAAAGCATTAATGTGGACAGTCCCAACATGAACCCCAATCATATACAACAAAAGCCATTGCTAGGTTAACATAGTATCTAATCTTGTATTTCCACATGTAAAGCAAATAATATTTAACTAAACATGCTATGCATGAGGTTATCAAACTCATTTAAGCAACAAACTCATAAGATAGACATGCACAAACTGAAACATACTTAAATTAACATAAAAGGTACTTACAAAATTCCAGCCACTGCTAGCTTACACCTTAAACTACCCCTCCATGGCTAGAACAGGTTCTGCCATAGAAGACCTTGAAGAAAACGTAACTAAAACTACCATAAACTAAGTTGGAGGCCGAGGAAGAAGAGTAGAGGGTTGGTGGCCCTCTTTTACAACAAATTTAAGAGAGTTTATATAGGAACTCAAAGAAACTAGGGCAACATGCCCTCAAAACATCACAAAGTGACATGTGGCTTGATCTAAAGGCTATAAACTAAAGAAAAAGTACAAAAAGGTCTCTGATTATATCTCCTAGCTCAGTCAATGAGAATGCAGTCTTCAAAACGTTCTGGTGAAGTATTTCCCGATTTGGTAAAAACTGTTCTGTAACCAGTCTACCTGTTTTTGCCATTTTCAGCTAAGTTATGACCCAGCTTCAACGTCCAGCAACTTTTGACCTTCTTTGCAGCAGAAAATCAGGGATTTCGACCAAAGTTTTCCAAATACTGCAAAAAGTAGGTCAAACACAAAAATTGGCAATTATTACTGCCAAATCAAACTGTTTTAAGCATAAAATGATTCTTTTAAGCACAAATCACTAGGTTAAATACTGGGATATTTTCTCTCATTAGTCTCTAAAAGTTTTCTTTTTAAAAAAAAAAAAAAAAATCTTATACTCTCTTTGTTATTGAGGAAAAAAGCAAAGATTTGTCTTTCTTCTTCCTTCTTTCATATGATATTCTCCTTCCCACCTCCCAATTTATTTCTTTTATTTATTTATTTCTCTTTGTTTATTTTATAATCCGTCCTTTTCTTTGTTTGGAATTCATATATGCTAGAAGAATCCCTCGCTTTACTTCAGAACTGAAAGTAAATCTGTAAATGAAAAAATTTTATAGACTTAAAATAAACTTATTGAATGTTGTAAAATGTGTTATGACATCAATTGTACCATGAGACATGTGAAATGATGATGGAGAAATATTTTTTTCAGGTTGGAGTCAATCTAAAAAAGGAGAAATTTTATAATGGATCAGGTCCATATGGACCGTTCCACTGAAAAACTGACACCTAAGTAATATGACCATTTGAAAAATAAAAAACGCTTATGTGTCAATTTTTTATTAGAAAAATCCACATAAACCGGGTCCATTGTATAATTTCTCCTAAAAAAATATGTAAAGATTAATGGATACTCTTCCCTTGAAAATTGATACATTAATCAGTTGAAGAAATTGTCTGATTTAAAAAAAATAAATAAAGGGCTAAGCCCCAAACAAGTCAATTCGTCTGCCAAGCGGCTGCTGACTTTGACAATATATTTATATTATTTTATTGTTGTAATTAGTTTTTAATTTCTACCACTTTCTAGATATACACATATTTCTTTAATGAAAAATTGATTTTAATATTTGATTTCAAACTTGTGTATTTGTAGTTTTGATCTATTGGTTTTAAGTATTTTTGTAATAGCTGCTGCACTATGTTGAATTTGACAAACGTTTGCTGTTGTATTTTGGGAGACAGTCCTCCACACACGAATTCTATCTTAAAGAAACCGATTCGGCCTCAGCAAAATCCCTCTCTCGATTGTTCCATACTACGGATAAGATTAAAATTTGTTGTTTTATTTTTTATTTATTTTAGTAATCTCAAGTTTATTTGTTATTGTTTAATCTCTTATCGAAATATTATTTTTTATTACTCAAGGTGGATTTGTAATTATATTCTTTTAAGGTTCAAATACATCCCTTGATGAATTTTATCACTAAACTACTGAATTTGAATTGATGTCATTATATACTTGTTAAAAATTCACCTCCCTTGTGTGTGACTGCACACATACTGATGAGGAGAATAATGAGATTTCCGTGGGCTTAAAGGTTGGGTGTATTTAATTCAAACAAAGATTTGTTCTGAACTGTCGTAGGATTTTTACCTCTAAAATTGAGACAGAAGTTGATTTTTTTTATTTTTTTTATCAAGTATGCAGTATGTCCCGAGTTTTCACAAAGATCCACTTTATCAAGTAGAGTTTACATTGGAGGCCATGATCACTGCTGAGACAAGATCACCAATCAGGCAGTGAAAGTTTCTCTTTCTTGTTATTTTGTTTATTTTGAACCTCACAAAAAATGGGTCTCAACATGTGTACTGGAAAATTGTGCAAAAACATTTTATTTGCATCAGATGTTTAAATTGACAGATCAGATTATATGTTATGTAGCAATGCCACAATGGTATATTCAAACTTCAGCCAGAAACAAAGCTTTTCTCTTCTTCCTTCTTCCATCCATAAACAGATCACGAGGATGCAGCTGCAGAGGGGAAATTACACTGTCCGTGATCACTTGTGTCAGAATATAAGAAAGGCTTTGGCGGAATGTGCAAGGATTCGACACTAGTACCTTCTAACATCTCTACACTTTTGTCATTGACGGTCTATCTGATGGATTTGTCTGAATGCATTATAATCGCACTATAATCATCCTTCTCACCGTCTCCTCTTCTTCTTCTGTTAAATCCCCATGTATTTCTGAAATCTCTCCTGGTTCAAGATGATTATAAATCCAATCCGAAAAGTATACGTCACTGCTGTTAGAAGCAGCATCAATGTAGTGTTTACCTCCAAACATTTCAAGAATCATCATTCTTTAGCTCAACACGTCCGACTTGTAAGAAACTCCTCCATAGCTTCTCATGAATACTTCTGGAGCTATGTAAGCAGCGCTCCCTCTCAGCCCGCCCAACTTTGGCACTATACTTTCTTTCCCTTTGCATAGCTTTGCAAGACCAAAATCTGAGATTTTAGGACAGAAACTTTCATCTAAAAGAATGTGGAGAGGCTAGATGTGGAAATGCACAATCCTGGTAATACACCCACGATGCAAGTACTCTAAACCCTGAGCAATGCCTACTGCAATTTCATACAATGTTCTCCATTCCAAATGGGAATCTCCTCGATCATTAGTATGCTTATTGAGAGATCCATTAGGCATGTATTCATACACCAGAGCTCATTTTCCCCTTTCGAAGCAGAACCCCAAAAGATTGACTATATTCACGTGGGAAGTTCTGCTTATGCTTGCAATTGGTAAAATATTCCTCGTCGCCAGCTCACTTATTCAGAAGTTTTACAGCAACAAGGCGACCATCAGTTAATTTTCCTTTGTACACACCTCCAAATCCTCCTTGTCCCATCTTACAGCTAAAAGAATTTGTGATTTTTATTATATCCCAATATGAATACCTGTTTGCAATCAGCGATTGATAGTTCATAATAAAAGCTTCAATTTTTATATCTTCTTTCGTTTTCTTCCACCCGAACAACATTGACTTCGCCCAAAATCGTCCATTTCTAGTGAAACAACAACGACAGACCACAAAACTGCATATAGCAGCTGCTGAAACTATTATAGGAGTTACTGGAAATGAAGCAAAAAAGATCAATTAGAAATATTTTCTATTGTACTCCACTACAAAAAGTTGAATTTGAATGTAGCAGAACATAAATCTACCTGGGGAAAGTGTGAGCTTACTATATGCAAACCCTGCAATTGCAACAATCATTATCAGTACATGAAACTAGATTTAAAAAAAAAAACTGGGTTGGTTCACAAAAGGACAAAAATACTAACAGTTCATACAATTAAAGAAAATATGTAATGCACCTGCACAACGAACCGGATAATTTTGATTAGGGCAATATCAAGAGAATGAATCTGTAGAGGTATTATGACCACAGAGTCCACTTGATCAAGTACAAGAGTCACACAAGGTATTATTGGCAATCCATTGCAACCCAAAACCTTGATTTAGAGCCACAATCAGATTTGATTGGCTTGGACTGCTCTCCACAAACCGATTAGCTGATTTAGGTTCAGGAACTATAATTTTATCATCACATGATGCCAGAGAAATGTCCAGGCCCGATGATTCGAGGCTTCCTGTCAGAAAATAGCCATCCAAAAGGGTGCTGTTTATACCGCAACTAAACCAATTGGCTGGTACACTAAAATTCTTGGAAGATTGACTGGGAATAGGACAAACATAGTACAGAGTTATGTTTTGAAGATCTGCAGCTAGGCGAAAAGGTTTTGGCCAAATGTGGTGTTGAGAAGGAGGGAAGGAGAAATAGTATCAGTATAATCTGATCTTGAAACTGTGAGAGAGGTGAGTTGGAGTCAATTTGGAGGATATGGTAGTTGAGTTGTCCAGTTCTGATGAAGTGTGTTTGTGATGTAGAGGAGCAAGTTTTAGCCTTTTTGGCTAAATTTTATGGTGAATAATGATTTCGGAAAAAAGATTCGATTTCAGTGATTTTTGAGCATAATTTTATTGGAATCGGACCAACGATGCAAACACATAGCCTTTAGCTGTGATGTCCGTCACTTTTTGGCCAAAAAACATTGTTTAGGGCCTCAAAATTGCAATTTACTGTTTTTTATGCCTTTTCGGTAATTTTTTCGGTTTTTATTGTTTCTTTCCCTTTTTGTTTGGGTTTCCTAGATTGGCTAGGATTCTGTTTAGGCAAGGGTTTTCTTGTTTTGGGTTGGTTTATTTGTAGCCTATAAATAGGCTTTTCTTTTGGAGTTGTAATCAGTTTTGATTTCAATAAAATTTCGGAATTATTTCCCTTACCGTACTTTTGTGAATTTTGTGAAATTCAACTAGTAGAAGACTAATTTCCGGCATCGTGCGCGATCAACGGACTTTAGTATCTTTTGTTCGAGTTTCCGCTGCATCAGTTTGGTTGATGCATTGGACAAAGAATCTGGGATGTCCGGTATTCAGGCCTATGCGATCCTAGAAAGGATAACTGATGCTGTTAAGATTTCCGCATCAAAACGGAGTGCTGCAGTTTTTAGAGAGGACACTGTCCTGTTTTTGGGCATTCACCACCATGGTTATGCTTACGGAGATCAATAGGGAAGAAAGTATTTGACAGAGATAGAATTGCATTTTCTAGAGATACAAATTATACAGAATTCTGAAGATTGCAGAGAGGAGATGAATGAGATTGACTCCATAATAGTGATTGAGAGTGAAACTGTTGCGTTGACTGGACATTTTGTGTAGTTTTTTTTTTTTTTTACTTTTGGTAGCATTGGTAGAGGACCAAATATGAACGGAAACTTCTCTGCATACAAATTTGAAATACAATACAATATTCATAAGTAATCATGACATCACTTGTTTTTCTCATTTGAAGCAAGAAAAATCAACTTAGGCCCCGTTTGGCAGGGCTTTCCCGTTTGGGAAAGGAGCTTATTTTCAGAGGAAAGCTCTTTCAGTTAGAATGGTGGTGTTTGGTAAATCACAAACGGGAAAGGAGAAAACACGGAAAGGAGCGTCCCATGGCTTTCCTCAAAAGCTCAAAATTGGAGCTTTTCTTGAAGCCAAAGACACGAAAAGGAGCTCCCTTCCTTCTTCTCTCCTTGGTGGCTGCTGCTGCTGACGGTCCCTTTTGCCGCCGTCGCCGCTGCTTACCGTCCCAAATCGTCGATCTCTGTCTCTTACAGGTATATCTCTCATCGTCGTTTCTTTATGTTTCTTCCGTTTACACTTTGGTAATTGCCTTCTCCTTTCTGGGTTTTGTCTAGTATCAAAACATTTGTCTTTTTAATTGCTTGTACAAATTTTATTTGATGAATTTAATGTAGAGCTGATCCGTATTTAACAACATTCCTTAAACTGGGTGATATGCTTCCAGTTGGCGTTTTTCAAAATCTTAACTAGTTGTGTCTTAAATTGAATGTGTATGAATTATGAGGTCTCGCATTACACCGGAATTGCTGCAAGGATTAACCGCTTTTGTCCAGGAACCGAATCAAATGAACAAATTAGCATAAAAATGAATGATTTTTTTTTCTCAAACAATTAGATGTTTTGATCAATTGAAAAGTGGATTGTTGTATAGTATAGGCTATAAGACAAGTTAGATGTTTTGTTGGGGCATGACTGTATAATTTCTGAAAGCTCACCATGCACGTGTAGTGGCTGCTCATATGTAGAGGTATCCTGCTTTAGCAGTAGCTATGAGTTGAGCTGATTAATTTGTAGGAGTTAATTTTATTTTTCGAAATATGATAGCAGAACCGGATAGCTCCAATTGGTCTTGTACTAGATAATTGTAGGAGTTAATCAGTGAGCTTGGTTCCCCAATTTGAGTTTCAGTTCATAAAGTTTGCTTCTTTTCCTCTATCCATTTGTCAATGTTTTGGTTGTTGGGATTCGTCATTGGAAAAATAACATGGCGCAGCGGAAAATACACCGTTTAAAATTTCCTACAATCCACCTATCGTGTCCAATTACCATTGATTAGAATAAAATCAAATAAGAATCAAGAGAGATTAACTCACCGGATTCGTCTCCTCTAGAGACTGCTGCAGAATCGTCTCTTGAAACTGCGATCTCCAAAGTCCAGTGCACGACCAACTATTGAGCGGGAACCGGTGCTAGCCGAAGACGCGAAGGAATGGAGGTTTAATGCTGGGATTTTCGGCTGTTTTGGGGCTGCTATTGGTGGCTGAAATTTCCAGCAATTAATTAGAGTTGAATTAGGGTTTTATTGCTTAAGTGTGCCCTTATATAGACACCTTGTCTAATTGGGTTTTAATTAGGTTAATTAAACCCAAGCCCACTAGGATTATAATTACATAAATAAACTTTAATTAAAAAGTATATACTATGTAATTTAATTCCATTTGGCTAAATTTAATTACCCCTAAATAAAATTAAATCACACTTAAGTTAATACAATACATGTATTTAATTTTCCTACTTAGGAAAATTATTTAATTAATTGTTTACTTTATGTAATTCAATTAATTAATAAATTAATTAATTACATTATGTAAACTTATTAATTAAATTAAATTCAACCCAATGTTAATTAATTACCTTGACACCGAATGTCAACTAATTAATTAACGCATTCCTTCCAATGTACATTACATGTACAATTTCTATAAGTTCTAGCTCAGTTGATCTATGTGCACGATCCTATGGGTCTGTCTTTATGTTGGCAGTAGGCCCAAGGCCCACAGACTGTAAGTGGGTTCTAGCAAACCATTACAGCCCCCAATTAAGACAGAGATGCAGCAGTCTTTAGAAGACACTCACCCGGTAGTAATCTCATAGTGTCCTTTGCCTAACGATATCGATATGAATAAACAAGAGGCATGGTGTCTGTCATCCTCTTCTGTTGTTTATTATATTTCTTGATCTTGAGTTGACTGATTAATCAAATAAGCAACCAACTTATTTGGGTATGGCCATACACTTATCAGTCCCACTCATCAAGTGGCCAATGATATCATCTCAGTGTTACCCGAGTGGCAATTCCATCACTTCATCATCAATATCAACATGTTCACCGGTCCACCCAATCATACTCGTATTTAGCATCCTTTTACAGACCTGTTAGGCGTATGTCAAAGTGAACCGGATTCCATATCGATATTATAATAAAATCTGGTCTGAGGACAAAAGAGACCTACTCAAGAAAGACCTATGACATGACAACCATGTGGCTTTCTTGTGCGGATCGATCCAGTCCCATGTCAATGACATGTACCTATATTCATGACTGACTATACAAGTACTATGGCTAGTTAAGAACTACCATTCAGTCATCGAATATACAAGTCTGTGGTTCTATTCGTTCCCACGATTAGAACAGACTTGGGATAGGTTTTATGATTATCAATCAATGGATACTCTACTCATATCATAGCACAAGATATAAATGAAATAGATTAATTGCCTTTATTAATGTGACGCAAATAATGTATTCATACATGACTCTTAATGTATAATACAAAATACAAGAATCCAATGCCCTAAGAACTAAGGCACACCAACAATCTCCCACTTGCACTAGTTCCAAGTGGGCATTGCCCTAATTCCTATAGATCTGGTATGATCGTCGTGCTGTGTCTGCAACAGTGCTTTGGTCAATGGATCAGCGACATTATTCTTGGTGTCAACCCTCTGCAATGATATGTCACCTATGTTCACGATCTCCCGAATGAGGTGAAACTTTCTGAGTACATGTTTGGATCTTTTGTGTGACCGGGGCACCTTAGCTTGTGCAATGGTCCCGTTGTTGTCACAAAACATCAACTGGGTCTAGGATAGTGGGCACTACTCCCAACTCAGTTATGACTTTCTTGATCCAAACGGCTTTCTTTGAGCTTCGCACGCAGCTATGTACTCAGCTTCCATTGTAGAGTCAGCAATGGTGGCCTGCTTTGAGGACTTCCAACTAATGGCACCGCCATTCACAAGAGAAACATAACCAGACTGTGACTGGTTCTCATCCTCATCGGTCTCAAAGCTTGCATCAGTGTAACCTGACACTACCAGCTCATCTTGACCTCTATACACTAAGAAAGCATCCTTAGTCCGGTTAAGGTACTTCAAGATTGCCTTGACTGCCTTCCAGTGTTCCTCACCGGGGTCCGACTGGTACCGGCTAGTCATACTTAGTGCAAACACGACATCAGGCCTCGTACATAACATGGAGTACATAATAGATCCAATAGCAGATGCATAAGGGATCTTTTCCATGTTCTCCCGGTCCTTCTTTGTTTTAGGACCATCTTTCTTACTCAGCTTCAACCCATGGCGCATAGGCAAGAATACTTTCTTTACCTTGTCCATGCTGAATCCTTTTAGAACCTTGTCAATGTACGCGGCCTGACTTAGGCCTAGAAGCCGATTGGATCTATCTCTGTAGATCCTGATCCCTAAGATTGTCTCAGCTTCGCCTAAGTCCTTCATTGTGAAGCACCTACTCAACCACTGCTTAACCCCTTGCAGTGTTGGTATGTCACTTCCAATGATAAGGATGTCGTCAACATACAGCACTAGGACGGTGAAAACGCTCCCACTAACCATCTTATACACACAGGGCCTTTAACTTGAAACACCACTTGCAACCTATCACCTTAGCACCCAGAGGTGGATCTACCAAGTTCCATACTTGGTTATCGTGCATAGATTGCATCTCAGCCTCCATGGCTTTGCGCCATTGATCTGAGTGTGGGCTTTCAACAGCCTCCTGATAGGTCTTGGGCTCCTCTTGGTCAACGACTATAAGGTCCCCATCATCAGTCACGAGAAAGCCGTACCTCTCTGGCTGATGACATGTCCTACCAGACCTTCTAAGGTCCTGTGCAACCGTTTCTGGTTCCTCAATTTCTTGAGTAGTCAGATTGGTTCCCGAAGCATCCTCAGCAGTAGCTGCAGGAGTTTGTGAGTCTTGAACTTTTGAAAGTTCAACATTACTCCCACTGTCTCTCTTGGAAAGGAATTCCTTCTCCAAGAAGACTGCATTTCTGGCTATGAAAACTTTGTTTTCGGCTGGATCGTAGAAGTAATAACCCTTAGTTTCCTTAGGGTAACCCGCAAACTGGCACTTGACAGATTTGGACTCGAGTTTGCCACTTGTCAATTTCTTAACATGTGCATCACAGCCCCAAATCTTCAAGAAGAAAACATAGGGCTTTCGGCCTTTCCATAGTTCATATGGTGTTCCCTCAACTGCCTTGCTTGGTGTATTATTAAGAATGTAAGCAGCTGTCTCTAAAGCATATCCCCAAAAGGAGACAGGGAGTGTAGCATGACTCATCATCGAGCGGACCAGGTCAAGTAAGGTCCTATTCCTCCTTTCTGACACTCCATTCCACTGGGGTGTACCAGGAGGAGTGAGTTGGGATATGATCCCACACTGTCTCAAAAACGAGTCAAACTCTTGGCTCAAATATTCACCCCCTCGGTCAGACCGAAGTGCCTTTATTTTATTACCAAGTTGGTTTTCTACTTCATTCTTAAAGTCCTTGAACCTTTGGAGAGTCTCAGACTTATGCTTCATCAGATACACGTAACCGTATCTGCTGAAGTCATCCGTGAAGGTGACGAAGTACAGAAAACCAGATCTAGCACTAGTGCTCATTGGGCCACATACATTGGAATGTATTAGCTCCAATAGCTCTGAGGCCCTTTCAGCAGTTTTGCTAAAAGGCACCTTTGTCATCTTGCCTCTCAAATAAGATTCGCATGTGTCATAAGGCTGGATGTCAAATGACCCTAGCACTCCACTAGAGTGAAGCCTAGCTATGCTTCTCATTTATGTGGCCAAGTCGACAATGCCAGATGTAAGTAGGATTAATTTCATTTTTTTTAATCCTTTTAGTATTTATGTTATAGATTGAACTTTCACGTTTTAGATCAAGGATATATAAGCCATTTTCAAGAAATACTGTTCCATAAATAATATTGCCACATTGCATAGAAATTCTACCATGTCCAATATTAAATACAAAACCAAAAATATCCAACAAAGAAACGGAAATAATATTCCTATGCATCGCAGGTACAAAATAACAGTTTCTTAGTTCCAAAACAAGTCCACTAGGCATCTCCAAGAAATAATCTCCGATCTCCATGGCCTGAACCCGAGCACCATTTCCGACTCGAAGATCTACTTCTCTAGATCCTAATAATCTCCTATTTCTTAGACCCTGCACATTTGAACAAATGTGAGATCCACATCCAGTGTCCAAGACCCAAGATGTAGAAATAGCCAGATTAATCTCAACAACATAAATACCTGAAGCAGCAGTTTTGCCCTTCAGTTGCTCCCTTAGCTTTGGACATGAGCTCTTCCAGTGCCCCTTCTCATGACACTCATGGCAAACATCATCAGGAGAGGCAACCCTTGCTTTAGGTTGTGCCACAACCTTTTTGCCCTTAGCCTTGGCCTTTTGGGCCTTAGCCTTGGCCTTAGATTTGGCCTTTCCCTTAGCAATGGGCGTATTGCCCTTGTTCACCAGCAATACTTCACGAGTCTTCTTAAGAGACTGCTCAGCAAGCTTGAGCATGCCATGCAGCTCAACAACCGATTTATCCAACCCTTGCATATGGTAATTCATGATAAACTGGTTGTAAGACTCAGGAAGTGACCCGAGACTAATGTCTGTTGCCAAGTCCTGCAGTACTGGCGAGCCGAGGCGGGCAAGTGTATCAATATACCCCTTCAACTTTAGCACATGAGTGCTAACAGAAGTCCCAGCTGCCATCACAGTCGTGCAAAGTGCCTTAGTTGTCAGGTAACGTTCCTGACGAGCCTGATCTTGGAACATCTTTTTAAGCTGATCCATCATCTCATAAGCATGCTCGTCCATGAACTGCTTCTGAAGATCAGAAGCCATGGTACCCAGCATGAGGCACGAGACATCTCGGTCATCCCTCACATGTCGATCGTACTGCTCCACCATCGCCGTGGTGATGCCTCGACCTGCAAGAGGGCCAGCTGGTAAAGGAGCATTCAGTACATACTCCTTAGACTCTTGTCTAAGAACTATTTGTAAGTTCCTAGCCCAGTCCAGGAAGTTAGTCCCCGAAAGCTTCTCCTTCTCCAATAATGACCTAAGTGAGAGTGAGTTGTTGTTTGTTGCAGCCATTTAAATTGCTTAACTGAAATGGGATTATCTACATGGAAGAAATCATTGCTTGAGTTAGAATAAAGGACTTTTAAGCCAATTCAAATTAATAATCCGATTTTAATTTGTTTGTTGGTGTTGTTAATTGGCTGACTTGACCAAGATCCACAACTTATCAATGACTGGCCGAACTAGGGCTCGCTAACCAACCATTGAGTCGTTTGGTAGGACAACCTATCCAATCCTTCCACGAAGGACTCTTGGTTTGATGGGCTTATTGACACTTTACCCATCTGTGCTTAGGGCCCGCTCTGAGCTAATGCTACCTATGTTGAGTCAAACCACCATTCACATGTTAACCATACCAAGTATCTTAACCCTCGACGGCCCGCCGAATACTACAATATACCCAGCTAGGGCATGGCGCACATTGCAACATCAATGGGAGGAAGAGGTGTGAATGTGGGAAGCACTTTTAAGCGACTCAATATTTTAATTTCTGGATTATAATTAAGTGATACGGCTTAGCATGCATAAACGAGGGTAATAATTTGGTGATCCATACATCCATATTATATGAAAAATGCAATAGCATACTTAATTTAAAATAAATGAGATCCTATGGGCCTTTAATTACAACCTAATGAAAAACTAGATATCCTATCTAATTCTTCATGGGCCGGACTGCAATCCTTCTTGGGCTTCCACCATGGGCTTGCTCCATTTGGGCCTTCCTCCATACTTGATGCAATTACAATAATTTTGTAAAATAAAATTTATTCTAAAATTACATCAAAATAAAATAAAAAATGGCACGCAGGCCATATTTCCCAAAATTAAATTATAACCGATAATAATTTAGGGCCCATAGAACTCAACATAACATTTCAAACAAAGTACCTGTCGTGCACATACATACCAATATGATGCATGATCATGTCATTCCAAATTATAAATATGAATGTTAAGCCGAGTTACTTAGTGTGAAATCGTCAATTTTAACAAATGTGACTAAGGGCATAAAGGCCCAATGGATAACATCCATAAATGCAAAATTAACAATTTTGCTCCCACTAGAATTTGGGTCGTCACAATTTTAAAATTTAGCTCTCCCAATTTTAAACGGTGTCACGGTTTATTGGGCCAATTTCACAAAGTCCATATTCAATTTAATATGCAAACAATTAAATTAAATATGCATGCCAACAAAATAAACAATTTAAATACAAATTAATTAAAAAAAAATTTAATTTAATTTGCATTAGGGTCCGGAATAAAAAATACCCGCAAAATCCAAAACGGACCCGAACCCCGAGTGCGGCGCTGCTGTTCGGGGACAGCAGCGCTGCCGCGCGGCAGCCTGCTGCCTAGTGTAAAGGGGGGGGAATACTTTGTAATAGTAGCATGAATAGTGAAAGTGTGATAGGTGAGACATCTTGATGGTTGTTCCTCCCAACCCTGAAAGCGGTATAAGGACTACTATAGGGGGGTGTGGCAGGTCTCAACGAGTGTCAGTTGCACGGTGTTGCTTGTGAGACCAGTGTCAGCCGCACGTGGGTGCTTGTCAATGCCCCTTCTGTAGTAGGACCCCCTACTACTACGGATGTGGACTTGTTTGATGTACTTGTTATTCATATATGAATGAAAGCCTTGCGCATCACTTTCCATATGTGTCTCGTGTATGCTTGTGTATGTGTGAATGGATGCTTATCATTGATTATGCCCTTCTAATGTGCCGATATTTCTCATATAGAACGCGGAATGGCCTTTGAGCCTATTATAAACGAATGTTATAAACTTGATCTAACCTTATGCTGGTTCCTCATGCAGGATTAGCATATAAAGTGTGTTGGCTGGCTTACTTCTAGACGTAGACGTAAGCACCCACGGTGTCTGAGGAGTGACCCCGTGACATTTGGTATCAGAGCCAGGTTCTATTTGGCGAGAGACAAGATGTCAAACTCTGAGGCGTTGAAGCGCATTGAGGCCCTAGAGAGGCAATGGGCTGAAATAGTTCCGGAACGCCTTTTGGCTACAGTATTCGAATGTGGCAAAAGGGTTGAGGAATCACTGGGGGTAGTGAAAACACTCCGCCGTGATGTCCGAGACCTTCGGGAAAATGTAAGGACCTTTGTCCGGAACGAAGTGGAAGAAGCCACGAATGGACAAAATGAGTTGATGAAGGCCTTGAACGAGAAGGCAGAAATCTTTCAGGCCGTGATGGCCAATCTAGACATTTTCGAATTTGTAGTGACAAATTCTACTGCCATTAGAGAGATGATGGCTAAGAAGTCCGACCGAAGGGAGAGGACCCTTGAAGCAGGGACATCCCGAGGAGGTGGTACTTCCGATGTTGATGAGATGGTAGATTTAAATGAGAAGTTGAGTAATCTACACATCGCAGAGGCGGTGGAGAGACTTCAAACCAAGCATAAAGAGTTATGCGAGGTAGTAGAACAGTTCCAGGGTGAGGCAATGGAGGAATATGGCCACCTGAAGGGGGACCTAGACGAAGTGAAGCTCAAGATCAAAATGCTAACTGACCTTTACGAGCGGGGAGAGTCGAGGGCCTCAGATTCCTCCAAATACAAAGTCAAAGATCCAAAATCATACGATGGGGCAAGAGATGCTAGTGAAGTGGAGAACTTCCTCTTTGATGTAGAAGCCTTCTTCAATGCAACCAGGGCCCAAACAGATGCCCATCGTTTGGAGTTGATCCCGATGTATTTGGAGGGCGACGCCAAGTTATGGTGGCGACACAAAGCTTCTTTAGCCACAATCTCCACCTGGGATGAGTTCAAGAAGGAGTTCAAAGCCCATTTCTACCCCGAAAATGTTCACCATGTGGCCCGGCGTCAACTTGCAGAACTCCAACAAACGGGTTCCATCCGAGACTATATCAGAGCTTATCAGAAGCTCATCTTGGAATGACCGGAGATGCACGAGTATGACAAGTTGTATCATTTCACCAAGGGGTTGAAACCTTGGGCAAAGAATGAGGTGAGCAGAAGGAACGTCCGAGATCATGCTACTGCTATTATGGTGGCAGAAAGTTTAGATGACTTCTCGGATAATCTTGGGAAGAGGAAGCAACCTCCCACCTCAGGGCCGGAGACGAGACCAAGTAAGTGGGCGAAACCGTTGGGGACAGGAGGTGAACGTAGCAGTTCCTCAACAGGAGGCCGCCCGAGTTCCTTCTCAGAAGGGAGTAATCATCGCCCTTAGGGTGAAAGGAGGAATAATCAGTTTAATAATGAATCCGGTGGCCCTCCGAAAAATTTTCCATCTAGGCAAGCAGTCTCCAGAGTTCGGAACATCTCTTGTTTTATATGCAAGGGGCCACACCAGATGGCGGAGTGCCCGCATCGAAGTGCTGTTAATGCCCTCGTTTCGGAGTGGACGGAAGAAGAACAGAGAGCCGATACAGGACTCGAAGGGGCGGAGCCTTCGGCCATGGGATCTTTATGAGTCCTTTCAGAACTAGAGAAACAGGTGAAGGCTGCTAGTCAAAAAAGAGAAAAAGGGCTGATGTATGTCGAGCTGACTATCAATGGGAAGGCCACCAGGGCTATGATTGACACCAGGGCCACCGACAACTTCATGTCAGGGATTGAAGCTTCTCGGCTAGGGTTACCAGTCAGAAAGGAGGCAGGAAAGATCAAAGCTGTCAACTCCCCGGCCCGAGAGATATTGGGAGCGACTCAGAATGTATCTTGTAAGTTGGACCCTGGACTGGCTCGATAGACTTTACAGTGGTACCGATGGATGATTTTGATGTGGTTCTGGGGATGGACTTCTTAAAGGAGAGTTTCGCAGTTCCTATGGTCTCAGCGAGCTGCCTCCTCTTTATGAACCAGAATCCCTGTGTCGTGCCAGTAACCGTGAGTCCTATTTGTGAGAAAAAGTGTATTTCAGCGCTCCAGTTCAAAAAGGGAGTAAAAAGGGGGGAGTGCTCTTGTGTGGTGGTTCCGCTGACTAGCAATTCAGAGGAAGACTCCAGCATTCCTAAAATGCTCGACGAAGTGATGAAAGAGTTTCAAGACATCATGCCGGGGGCCTTACCAAAGACGCTGCCACCAAAGAGGGGGGTAGATCATGAAATAGAATTGCTTCCGGGAATGAAGCCACCGGCAAGGGCTCCCTATAGAATGGCCCCTCCTGAGTTGGCAGAGTTACGGAAGCAGCAGGGGGAACTCTTGGAAGCAGGGTTTATTCGACCTTCAAATTCTCCCTTTGGTGCCCCCGTGTTGTTCCAGAAGAAGGCAGATGGAAGTTTAAGACTGTGTGTGGATTACAGAGCCCTGAACAAGATCATAGTACACAACAAGTATCCTATCCCCCTTGTAGCTGACTTGTTCGATCAACTTAGTGGGGCAAAGTATTTCACCAAGCTTGATCTGCGTTCGGGATATTACCAGGTGCGAGTGAAAGACGAAGACAAATTCAAAACCACCTGTGTCACCCGCCACCTTTTGTACTCTCATGAACCAGATATTCAGGGAATATCTAGATCAGTTCGTGGTGGTGTACCTGGATGACATCGTGGTATACAGTACCACCCTGGAGGAGCACTGAGAACACTTGAAGCTAGTGTTCATGAAGCTGAGGGAGAACCAGCTTTTTCTGAAGAAAGAAAAGTGTGCTTTTGGGCAGACAAGCATCAAGTTTCTTGGCCACGTGATCGAACAAGGCAGGATTCGCATGGATCAAACTAAGGTGAAAGCTATTTCAGAGTGGCAGACACCTGGGAATGTTCCAGAATTGAGATCCTTTTTGGGACTGGCCAATTACTACAGGAGATTTGTTGAAGGGTACTCGCGGAAGGTGGTCCCCCTCACTGACATGTTGAAGAAGGAGAAGAGATGGTTCTGGACAGAAGAATGCCAAGAAGCTTTCGAGAAGCTGAAGAAAACAATCTTAGAAGAACCAATTCTAGCCTTGCTTGACATGGCCAAACCGTTCGAAGTTCAGACGGATGCATCAGATTTTGCTTTGGGGGGAGTTATCATGCAGGAGGGACACCCTATTGCCTTTGAGAGCCGAAAGTTGAATGATGCCGAACGGCGGTATTCCACGCATGAAAAAGAGTTACTGGCTGTCGTTCATTGCTTACGAGTTTGGAGACATTATTTGCTGGGATCTAGGTTTGTGGTGAAGACAGACAATGCAGCAGTGAGCCACTTCCTTACCCAACAGACTTTGTCCCGAAAGCAAGCTCGCTGGCAGGAATTCTTGGCCGAATTTGATTTTGTACTAGAGTACCACACAGGAAAGTCAAATCAGGTGGCAGATGCGCTGAGTCGTAAGGCAGATCTGGCAGTCTTAAAACAGATAGCCCACTTGTCTAGCAGCCAGCTATCTACCTCTGTGCGACGGTTAATTCGGGAGAAGCTCTCAAAGGACCCCCAGGCGGTGGCCATAATGGACTTGGTGAGGCAGGGGAAGACTCGGCAATTTTTGATCAGTGATGAGCTATTAATGACTACCAAGCAAAGAGTGTACGTGCCAAAGGCTACCAACTTGCGGAAGATGTTTATGCGGGAATGTCATGATACCCTCTGGGCGGGACATCCAGGGTGGCATCGGATATTGGCTTTGCTTCAACAACACTACTATTGGCCCAAGATAGAGGAAGATGTGAGGGAGTACACTAAAACATGCTTGGTGTGTCAGCAGGACAAAGTCGAGAGGCGAAAATCTGCTGGGCTACTTCAACCACTTCCAGTACCGAAACGCCCTTGGGAGAGTGTGTCAATGGATTTTATCACGGGATTGCCCAGGGTTGAAGATTTTGATTCCATTCTGGTGGTTGTTGATAGGTTCTCCAAATATGGAACCTTTATTCCAATGCCAAAATATAGTTCAGCAGAAACAACGGCCAGGGCCTTCTTCAAACATGTGGTCAAATATTGGGGTCTTCCGAAGAATATTGTCAGTGATAGGGATGGGCGATTTTTGGGGAGTTTTTGGACGGAGCTTTTTCATCTGTTGGGGAGCAACTTGAACATGTCCACCAGTTATCACCCTCAGACTGATGGTCAGACTGCATGCTTGAGGAGTATTTGCGACACTTTGTCTGTGCTAGTCAACGGAACTGGGCATCCCTCCTAGATGTTGCCCAATTTTGCTTTAACAGCCAGAAGTCCTCTGCTACTAACAAAACCCCTTTTGAAATTGTGACAGGTCAACAGCCTTTGGTGCCCCATTCCATCGAGATGCCTTACAAAGGCAAGAATCCCAAAGCATATCTTTTCACAAAGGAATGGAAGCAGAACGAGGAGATAGCGATAGCACATTTAGAGAAGGCATCCAGGCGGATGAAGAAATGGGCTGATTCAAATCGTCGACCAATGGAGTTCAAAGCTGGTGACTTGGTGTTGGTTAAGCTTCTGCCAAAGCAACTATGATTCTTCCGCAACAGAGACAACAGGCTGGTGAGGAAATATGAAGGACCGATTCCAGTCGTCAAGAAGGTAGGTCCAGTATCATATAAATTGGACTTGCCCGAATGGATGTCGGTCCATCCTGTTTTCCACGTCAGCAACTTGAAGCAGTATCATCCAGATCCCACCGACGACAAGCGGAACAGGAGTACAAGACCTACAATCACGAAGAAAGCACCAGCCAGCAGAGAAGTAGAAGAGATTTTAGCAGATCGTACGACGTCAACATCCAGGAGAACCTACAAGGAGTACCTCGTTCGATGGAGAGCCGAAGGCGAAGAAAAAACCAGCTGGGAGAAAGAAGACGATCTACAAGCCTTCAAGCAGAAGATTGAAGAATTCCATAAGACAAGGTCGACGAGGACGTCAACCATCTGAGTGGGGGAGAATGTAAAGGGGGGGAATACTTTGTAATAGTAGCATGAATAGTGAAAGTGTGATAGGTGAGACATCTTGATGGTTGTTCCTCCCAACCCTGAAAGCGGTATAAGGACTACTATAGGGGGGTATGGCAGGTCTCAACGAGTGTCAGTTGCACGGTGTTGCTTGTGAGACCAGTGTCAGCCGCACGTGGGTGCTTGTGAATGCCCCTTCCTTAGTAGGACCCCCTACTACTACGGATGTGGACTTGTTTGATGTACTTGTTATTCATATATGAATGAAAGCCTTGTGCATCACTTTTCATATGTGTCTCGTGTATGCTTGTGTATGTGTGAATGGATGCTTATCATTGATTATGCCCTTCTAATGTGCCGATATTTCTCATATAGAACGCGGAATGGCCTTTGAGCCTATTATAAACGAATGTTATAAACTTGATCTAACCTTATGCTGGTTCCTCATGCAGGATTAGCATATAAAGTGTGTTGGCTGGCTTACATCTAGACGTAGACGTAAGTGCCCACGGTGTCCGAGGAGTGACCCCGTGACACCTAGCGGCAGCAGCAGCTGCGTGCCGCAGTAGGCAATATGCCTGCTGCGGCAAGCAGCAGAAGAGCCAAAATTGGAATCGCAATTTTTGGCCAACTAATTATTATTATTATTTTTTTTTATTAAATCATAAACATAAAATTAGTTTCCAGCCAAATATATAATCCATATAGAAAAACAATTTTTGATGAAAACAATTGGGGAAAAATAATCAAAACCCCAATCCAAAATCTAGGGTTTATCAAAACCAAAACCAATTAAGCAAAAACCCTAAAATCACAAACTTGAAACCCATTCTTTCTCAAAGAACGCTTTCAAGAACCAATTCCAATCAATCTAATGGACAAAACCTAGGCTCTGATACCACTGTTGGGATTCATCATTGGAAAAATAACGTGGCGCAGCGGAAAATACACCGTTTAAAATTTCCTAGAATCCACCTATCGTGTCCAATTACCATTGATTAGAATAAAATCAAATAAGAATCAAGAGAGATTAACTCACCGGATCCGTCTCCTCTAGAGACCGCCGCAGAATCGTTTCTTGAAACTGCGATCTCCAAAGTCCAGTGCACGACCAACTATTGAGCGGGAACCGGTGCTAGCAGAAGACGCGAAGGAATGGAGGTTTAATGCTGGGATTTTCGGCTGTTTTGGGGCTGCTATTGGTGGCTGAAATTTTCAGCAATTAATTAGAGTTGAATTAGGGTTTTATTGCTTAAGTGTGCCCTTATATAGACACCTTGTCTAATTGGGTTTTAATTAGGTTAATTAAACCCAAGCCCACTAGGATTATAATTACATAAATAAACTTTAATTAAAAAGTATATATTATGTAATTTAATTCCATTTGGCTAAATTTAATTACCCCTAAATAAAATTAAATCACACTTAAGTTAATACAATACATGTATTTAATTTTCCTACTTAGGAAAATTATTTAATTAATTGTTTACTTTATGTAATTCAATTAATTAATAAATTAATTAATTACATTATGTAAACTTATTAATTAAATTAAATTCAACCCAATGTTAATTAATTACCTTGACACCGAATGTCAACTAATTAATTAACGCATTCCTTCCAATGTACATTACATGTACAATTTCTATAAGTTCTAGCTCAGTTGATCTATGTGCACGATCCTATGGGTCTGTCTTTATGTTGGCAGTAGGCCCAAGGCCCACAGACTGTAAGTGGGTTCTAGCAAACCATTACAGCCCCCAATTAAGACAGAGATGCAGCAGTCTTTAGAAGACACTCACCAGGTAGTAATCTCATAGTGTCCTTTGCCTAACGATATCGATATGAATAAACAAGAGGCATGGTGTCTGTCATCCTCTTCTGTTGTTTATTATATTTCTTGATCTTGAGTTGACTGATTAATCAAATAAGCAACCAACTTATTTGGGTATGGCCATACACTTATCAGTCCCACTCATCAAGTGGCCAATGATATCATCTCAGTGTTACCCGAGTGGCAATTCCATCACTTCATCATCAATATCAATATGTTCACCGGTCCACCCAATCATACCCGTATTTAGCATCCTTTTACAGACCTGTTAGGCGTATGTCAAAGTGAACCGGATTCCATATCGATATTATAATGAAATCTGGTGTGAGGACAAAAGAGACCTACTCAAGAAAGACCTATGACATGACAACCATGTGGCTTTCTTGTGCGGATCGATCCAGTCCCATGTCAATGACATGTACCTATATTCATGACTGACTATACAAGTACTATGGCTAGTTAAGAACTACCATACAGTCATCGAATATACAAGTCTGTGGTTCTATTCGTTCCCACGATTAGAACAGACTTGGGATAGGTTTTATGATTATCAATCAATGTATACTCAGCTCATATCATAGCACAAGATATAAATGAAATAGATTAATTGCCTTTATTAATGTGACACAAATAATGTATTCATACATGACTCTTAATGTATAATACAAAATACAAGAATCCAATGCCCTAAGAACTAGGGCACACCAACATTGGTTGCATTTCTTTCCCCACAAGGGTTTCATGACATTTTTTTGCCATTGATTTGTTATCGGTCTTTGGTGGTATTCATGATAATGATAACTGAAATTAAGGGGAAAAAATAACTTTTATCACTGCATAGATTCTTCTGTTGTGAAAGAATAAATGAATATTCTATGTGCATGCTTAATCAATTGACTTTACTGCCATGGCAGATTATCTTATAATTAAAAGCCATATCAAGTGAATTGTGTTTTTCTTTTGGATTGCTAATGCTCTGCTACCTTTCTTGGTTTTGGAGATATATTTTCGAAAGATTGCACGGTAATTGGATTTGATGAAAGAATGCTGCTGCATTCAGAAGTACAGGGCTTTTCTTCACTTATTGTTTCATTTTCAAATGATATATTTAGGCCCTCTTTTTTGGTGGATAATTCTTTTTCTTGCTCTTTCTCTCTTTAGTTTGTGGTCATGAATCATTACATATCTTTACGATTAAGCTTGAATTTTGCAATTACTTGTATTGAAATGACATTTTTTTTATACTGGTTTATCACTAGATTCTCTTCCACATTGTGTGGATTACTTTTCCATTGTAGGATTACTAAGATTAAATGTAATCTTGTTTGAACTTTACGAAAGTTTTTTCTGATTTGAGCTTTGAAAGAAGGGAAAATATGGCTTTTGAACAGTTAGTTTACTTTCATATATGTTTTGAAATAAGAATATTGTTTTGAATTTTCTTGAGGTTAGAAAATCTGAATGTCAAGATTGCTAGTTGGGAAAATGGATATAACATCAATAATACCTTCTATATTTTAAGTGCAAATCTTACATGAAATTCAGTTCACTAGCAAGTGTGAAATCTTGAACTTGTACAGTAATGGGTTATTCCTTGTGTGCAGATGTCTGAAATTACCCAACAAGAACTTCAAATGGTGAGTAATGACATCATCTTGTAATAAGTATTGTGTTTGCTTTTTGATAGAATCGCCTCAAATTGTAGTTGTCATGAGGAATTGATGGTAACAGAAGATGTGCATCCCTGTTTATATTTCTGTGCTATATCTAAATGACATTTCATTATCTTTGGTGGTGTCATGAAATGTCAGTTAGCTATTTGATCCACTAATTCATCTTTCCGTGGTTAAAAAATCACCTCTGAGGTCATGAAACAATTTTTTTAATTATATTTTGAAATCTGTAGTCTCATTCGATGGAGCATATTCAGGATGTAGAACTTACAAGCCATTTTTTTTGAGGTATGTCAATGATTTCTTTCATCTTTTTGACATTCTGCATGAGTCTATGCATAGATGCATGTGTGGTGATATTATACGAAGTACTGGAATGAAAGATAAAGAAGGAAGCTATTAGAAAATCTAATAGCAACCAGACACTGTACATGTATATCTATGTTGAACTAAGATGAATTATAAACTGCTTTGTGCTTGCTTGAACGAGAATACGAGATAGGCTAGGTTTTTCAAGATGACTTGGCTTGGAGAAAAGTTCAGTTTTTGGTCAGAACCTTATCTTGCTTAAATAAATGCCCAAAGTCCTATATTTTTGTGCATTGACTTGAGCCATATTTATCAAGTCATGCTTCATATTCATTCAATTTGTTAGTTTGTTGTAAGATACAAGTATTGTTAGACCTGTTAGGACTTCCAATTCGATGGACAATTATCGTATTCCTTAGTAGATAAGTTGACCCAGCAACTGGCATGCTGTCTCAAACTTGCTTATCTATAGAGTGAACCTTAAAAAATGAGCTTCATCTTGATTTCCATGTTGAACTATATGCACAAGCCATTTGGCTATTGAAGCTTAGCCTTCATGCTACTAAAGATAAGAAGTACAATGGGGGACATGTAAGCATTTGCAATCTCAAATTATTTTTGTTCAAGAAAGCTAGTTTCGGGAGGGTATCTTTTCTGTTCGGTAGAATATAACTAACAAATTTAAAATGTCTGGTTATCATTATTGAGTTATGTTATTGTGAAAGAAAAGTTTGGTCTTAGAAAAAAGATTGGAGTAGTAAACCAATCAGATGCGGTTTGTCTTTAGTTAGAGGTGCCTTTGGAGGAGCTGAGTTGGATTTGAATCACTTGTATTCCAGTGATTTCAGCCTTTCAATTCAAATGTATTGTTAAAGACTAATATCTCTAGCAATTTTGAAATGTTGAAAAATGGGTGATTGTTACTGGGTAATTAAAAAAATCAAGTTTTCATTTTGAATTAATAGTTGAGATCTCTTGAACGTGATCTTTGAGCTGTTCTATGGCCATTGTGAAGACCATTGTTGGAGGGAGAGCAAAATAAAAAGTAAATAAAGTGTAAACGCATAATAGTAACACAATTGTTTTTTTTTTTTTTTTTTTTTTTTTTTTTTGTTAAACGGCACTTGTAATTAGAATGTTGCTAGGAATACTTTTTTAATTGAACTAGCTCCAAGACTAATCAAAGACATTATTTTGTTTTGTATCTCTTGGAACTTTTCTTATTGGTTCAGATTGTGTATTAATATGATGCTTGTAATTTTGGTAGTAGTATGCCTCTTTGCAGGAGTTTCATATTTGAAGAATATGTTTGAGGGATCTTATGATGTGATTGCATCTGCATTTTTTGATAAGCTTTAAAGAGTTTAGGAACAATTACATCTGCTCTGCTTCTCTTGATCATGCTTTGCTTCTGATTGCAATTAAATCCTGAATACCGCCATATAAGGTCTGCACCATGTGATTTGAATGTGTTCGTACTTGCTGATACATTCATTTTTTTAGAAAGTTTGGTTGTAGCCTGATTGGTTTGCTGACATTTCAGTATCCCGGTAACAGCCCTTCAATAGCAGAGGTGAGCAGCCAAATTGAGGAGCTCTGCCATTCTAACTCACGAGTAGGCTAAACATGGATTGATGTTGAAGATGACAAGTCATCCCAACAGACATACTCGATCGATTCAGGTGCTCCACCATCTTCATAAGTGACTAGAGAAAGATCAAATGACATCTCATCATTTTCCCAGTTCTATTACATTAATTACTTTTATTATTTCTATTGTTTGTTTGTTCTTGAGTTCATCTTTGAGAACTCACTGTACATTTGCTTCATTTTCTTTTTGTTCATTTACACTTTCCCATAGCAAAGTTGTACTCTTCCACTTGTAACTTACCTTTCACGTTTATGTTATATGTGAAAGGGTGAATTCCAACAATGTCAATTTTACTTTGTGTGAAATGTGAATAATTAGCAAGAAATTAATTTTTTTTTACCTCTTTTAGCTTTTGGCCTTTGTTTTAATGGTTTTGCTCCTCTGGTGGTGTGAGTTTATATGATTAATAATACTAAAGAAAGAAAAAAGAAAAAGTCTGTAACCTGAGGTATTAATAATGGGTGATGAATTGGAATTAGGCAGGAGGTAGGTCAAATTGATTAAGAATTAAAATTGTTACTTTGTATTAGTATTTTCAATTAAAATAAATATGTTACTTTTTTTTTATAATATGAAGATAATATAGAGATTAATAAAAAATTATTAATACCTAATAATATACAAATAAATAAATAAAATAATTTTTTTATTCAATATGTGTGAAAGAAATCATTAATTTATACTATTTTTTAATTAATTAAATTAAGTAAAATTAATTTATATCGTATATGTAATTTTATATCATTTTATATATTAACAGCACTTTTATAAATAGTTTTACCAAACACTACATAAACTGCTTTTAAGAATAAAGCTATTTCTATAAAAATATTACCAAATACTTATCAGCTTTCCCAAACAGCACTTTCCCTAACAGCTCTTTCCTTGACAGCCCTTTCCCTAACAGCACTTTCACTAACAGCCCTACCAAACTGGCCCTTAGAAATAAAACAAGAATATAATACTGTTCAGAAAAGGTAGGTGAGTGCGACGACACATTCCACGCATCCATTAGTTTATTTTCCCATGTTTTAAGTCTCACTTTTTCATTCATTTCAAAAAGTGAGAAATATAATAAAGAAGTAACATCGTACTCTGTAAACATATTGGAGTTTTCTTTCCCTTGCATATTCAGAATTGATGAGCTTTCCTGCTTTTGACATGGACTCTTATGCAAGATCTCAAGATTAGTCACTACATTAGGACAAACTTCTTCTTCTTTTTCCATTGGATTTAATTGGATCCCACAAGAACCTTTTGTCTCTCGTTTTGATATTAAAGACCTCTCTTCATCACTGGAATTTTTATCCGATACTACTGATTTTCAAAAATCATATTATATCCTTTCTCAACCAACTGTGCTAGGCTCAACAAATTTTGGTTAATTTTAGGCACAAATAATACATATGTAATTAACTTTGTACCTTTACAATTCTCAATGGCTATGGTCCCCGTTCCTTTGATGTCGTGCATTCACAATTGCCAATTCTGACTTTAGAATTAGATACTTTTGATCCATCCAATTCCTTGAAAAGTTGCTGTTAAAAAGTCATATGATTTGTGCGGCCATTGTCAATGAGCCATCTTTCACTTTATTTGTTATTAGTAAAACAAGATGCTACAAATAAGCTTCCAGCAGGTGCGCAGTCACTAATAAGCGACCAATGCGTTGTGAGATCCAAATTTGGCTCTCCTAATTAGCGACTGACTAGACAATGCCTTTTGGGATTAATAAATTGGTCGCTAAATACCAAAAAAGAAACCTTTTAATTGGGCCTCTATTGGCTATAACCCTCGTCCTCTCCCTCTTCTTCTTCCCCTCTTTTCACCATTTTCTTTCCTCTTTAATTCCTTGTTTCCTTCTCCATCAACTCCCGTGATTTCTGAACAAGGGCCACCCCTCTCGCGTCTTCCCTTTCTTTTTAATTTGTTACACTGCCCGACGGCGAATACAACTCTGATGAGTCCGGCGACATTTGAATGTCGGAAGGGAGGTATGAAGCCGATTTACTCTGGCTGTTTGAAAAGTTGATTTTATTGATTTTACTAGCTCAAGTTTAGGAATTTTGAGTGATTGGTTAGAAATTTAGGTAGACACAATTAGGGGTTTTAGATGGTAGAGGAAATCCATGATATTTTGAGAATTGCCTATATCAGCAGTCATATCCATGATTTGCCTTATTATCTTGTTGTCAATGGTAAGCCAAATAGATTAAAGCACTTTCTTTTGATTTTTCTTGTAAGATGGCAATACTGAGCGAAAAAGACAATGAAGGAAACTGCATCTTCATCAGGGCATATTGCAGATGGCAATCAACACCAAATTGAATAGAAAGAAAAGCAACTACGATTGATATACCAAGTAGGTTACTGCTCATATTCATCCTCCTTTTTTTACTTGATTTTCGGCTGTTAAGCTGAATATTATATCAATTGCTCATTTATGATTTTGCATCAAGTTCTCTCCACTAAATGATTTGAATTGCCTTCTCCAGTGTGTAATTTCTAGATAATTTCTGATATTGGATTTAATAGCTAAACTGTCACACATTCTATTTCCATATAGTGCAAAAAGTACATCTGCTACTAAATGTCCTTGAAAAGGTTTCAGGAGCTAGCAAGGTAGAATTGGCTGCAGCAATTACAAGCGAGAAGACTGCTCTTAGTGGACAATCCTAAAAGCATGGGCCTTGCGACTGGTCCGGGAGAATTGAATAGGGTTTCATATGAAAATGGGGTTTTATAGTAAAAAAACGAACAAACTCAAACGCTCTCATTATAAGTGATAGAAGTCGCAATCCGACTGAACTCGATCGGGAAATTGCATTATAACCGAGGCGAGCTACGAATCGCTATACTTTTAGGCAAAGATCGAGTTCGGACAACTTATATATTTCTTCTCGATTTAAAATGTGTTTAACAATTTATGTGAATGCCTTTATATCTTTACAGTTCATTTTATCTTAGTTTATTTTACCCAATGCTTTTACACGATGAACATAAATGCTGAAAAAGATAAATAAATTCAGAAAGAAGTAAATAAATTCGGAAAATTTAAAATATATACAAACCGATCAAATGAGTAATCTAGGGGATACATTTGTATAAAAAAAGGATTCGAAGGTACAGAGTTGTCTATATACAAAAAATCTAATATTCACTAAACCTAATTTACACATTGTCTAAAAGAGAAAGCTAACAAGAATATATCATAGACATATATCTATCTGCAAAACAAGGTTAGTACAGAAATGAATATATACATGTAGGGCTCACATAGACAGCACAGGGATTCAAGATAGCTCGGAGTGTGGAATAGGAAAAATCAGGAAAATTCGATAAATTTATCCGTTTTGACCTACAAAATGTTTTGAAGCGCAGTTTTGATGGGAGTGGAAATTTGTTTTGAAAATCATTTTGTCTGGTTTACTATTTACACATGTAAAGTGGGTTAAGTTTTAAGAAATTAATATTTCTATCGTTGTACTTGTGTATTTAAAATAACTCGGGAATTAAATCCAAGTCAAATACATAAAAACACACAAAAATGCATTCTGGCTCAAAATCGTATCCGTGCGGATATTGGGTGCATCCGTGCGGATATGATCTTGCAACAAACCCAGAAAATAAGAAATAACCAAAACAAAACCCTGAAATGTTAACCACATCCGTACGACTATTACCAAAATCCATAGGGATATCACTATATCCGTACGGATCTAGCAATAATTGTACAAATATTGCGATGTCCATACAACTCTAGTTAACTGGAAATTACAGAAAAACAAAGCATGCGAAATAAAGCAACAAATCACCTGGAAAGCCATAAAATGGAGTTTTAAGGTCCCTCGAAAGTTGCCTTTGATGCTTTCCAGTGTTTGAATCAAAGAAAATCCATTCTTAAAACTTGAATTTCGGATTTAAATAAACTTGAACTTTTGAACCCAAGAACTTGATTCTTCCTCAAATTGAGCTTCAAACTTCCAATTTCAGTCACGAATATGTCTCTGAAGGTTTAGGTAGGATTAAGATTGCGATTTAATGACCGAGTTTGATGAATTTGAAGTTTGATCGGTTGATTTTTGGTTTTGTAAGAATTTGATTTCCTTTTTCCCTTTTTTTCCTCTGCTCTTGTTGTTAAGTCCTTGTTAATCTCCTCCTCCTTTGTCCTTCCCTCGAAGAACTCCATTCAATCCAAACTCCAAATTCGTGGAATCCTGCTGTCCTCCCACAAATCCAACAGCTATGCATTTCATGCAAGACTGTCTGCCACTCAACAACAGCTGTACGGATGTAGTTTAATATTCGTACGGTTGTTGAGCCTACATCCATACAGATATGGCTATATCCGTACGGATATTGCTACTTTTCAGCCCTAATTCTTCAAATTCTTCTGGGTTCAAGTTCAAAACTCGTTTGAATCCGAATCCTTGCTTCTCGAACCGATTTCAACAAAGATTTCTAAACAACAGATAACTAATTCAACTTTCATCATAGAGGTCGGGAAAAACCCAGCGCTCACAATTGCACAGATTGAAAAAATTGCACAAGCAAATCTCCATGTAAGATATCCTGTCAAGTCTTGCTATTTAAACTTATCGATGGCTATATGGATTTCTTATTGTTTTTGTTTTAGTTGAAAAATTGATGGAAGGTGCTAATAGCCGAGGGTTGAAATGGAACCAAAAGCTATTATTTAAACAAATCATTAAATACATTGGACTAGCTTTTAGAAATTATAAATTACTCTCTCCGGTTTTTATTGTATGACATTTTGAGATTTCTACTTTGTTTTTTTTTTTTTTTTTTTTTATACGATGTTTTAAATTACCAACACAGTTTTGACAATATTTTCTCATATTTAACCTCATTTAAAGTATATTGTATGACATTTTGAGATTTCTACTTTGTTTTTTTTTTTTTTTTTTATACGATGTTTTAAATTACCACACAGTTTTGACAATATTTTCTCATATTTAACCTCATTTAAAGTATGAAAGAAGTTCAATACTAATGCAAACAATCATATATTAAGCCTTAATAATAAGAAGAAAGAGAAGTTTGTCATGAAAAGTAGAGTGTTAGAGGAGAGATATTAAAGGTAGATTAGTCATTTTAACAATCTAATTAATATTTCATTGGTTTTGATAATTAATCTTAAACGACATATGGTATAAACCGGAGGGAGCATGGCCAAAATGAAAAAAGATGTCAAAACTTCTTATAAAATTGTGTTGCATGTGTTAATTCATGATAAAACGCAGGCACTTTTCGTTTTTAGTGCCACAAAAAATTTCCCTGTTTTTCTTTTATGCTCATAGAGAACAAGAAGATCTCAAATGTAATATAAAGTGTCTATCCTCTTTGTGCATTTAGTTACCAACTGTGTGTGATTGAGAATATAACAGCTTAAAAGATAACACAAGCCAGCACTATACTGGTATATCTTCACTCTGTTAACTTACAGCCTATTTTATGAGATTAAATTAGTTCCAATTAACCACTGGTTTCTTTTGTGCTTTTGCTAGTTTATAGCAACAGTGGCTCAAGGGAGATTACAATGAAACTCTAGTGTGGGAAAATTTTTGCTTAGCACATGTAACATTCTATTAGCTCACACACTAACCCATTTTGAGTGCATAGCCTATCACAAGCATGAATTGTTATAATTGTTAGCTATTCAGTTATTTGCTTGAAGGAGCTCAATCCGAATCTTAAATTGTTTTATTGTTATTTGTCAGTTAATGAGGCAACTGTTCCACTTAATTCATATTTTGCATTGTGTTTTGTGTAATGATTTCTTTCGCCTCTTTTTTCTTTTTCTTCTTTTTCTTTTTCTATCATGCATTGACTTCTACTGATCAATTGCTGATTAACATTGTGGTTAGCTTGTAAAGTTGTTTAGTTACAAATACTTATTGTTTTGTAGATCTGTGCCTTGTGCATGGCATTTTACGCACGATCTGAAGAGGCTCGTCAGATTCATTATATTCACAAGCTTGCCCTGGTGAAGTCTCTCATTCTATTATGAGATTCCCACCTCTTAGTACGCTTGCTCTAAACTCTTCAGTATTTGCCTAGTATTACAAAATTCATAAATAACGTGAGATATTCATTGCATATCCAAAAAATGTTATATGGGAAATGGATATGATTCTAAAAGGTAAATTCATTGCAGGCGCAAACATGAAGCAGCCGAGCCTATGATCACCACCAAATTCCTAGTACTAGAGCACGCTGTAGTGCTGCAAGGAAAGTGATCCTCAGCTCAACAATTGTTTTGAGTCAATTGACTTGCTTTTGCTTCTTACTTCTAAACCTTACTTTCTTTTTCCTGGATTGAGTCTTCAACAATCTATTCTCATCTTTTTCTCCCTTTACCCAACATGTATCTTATCTCCTTCCATTACATACTTTCTTTATTATGTTTTTTTTCCTCGTTGCATTTTTATTTAGGTTGTTCTGGTTTCTTATTTGTTTGTGATTCTGCTGTTTCTTTTACATTATTTTCCAAGGTGTTTTTCTATATTTCAGCGTGAAGTAGTGGTATTTTACTACGCCTAGCCATCTATTCATTTGGTGTTGTATTCTCTGTATTATACATTAAATATTGAATAATATCTCTGGGTAAGGGGTGAAACAGAAATCTAAGAAGGAAATGGAACACCATATAACTCGACAGAACTACAGTTCAGAACAAATAAAGCTCATCCTTCTTCCTCTTTCTTTACTCTTCCACAGGCACTACATTGAATCTCACAAATGAAGCTTCAGTCATTCTTCATCTATGTAAGTTTGTTTTGCATTGTTTTGCAGGTTAGACAGGGTCCCGGTGTAGTTCTCTGTTGTCTGTCAATTCTTCCTATTTGCGTATTCATGCATGAGACTTCATTGTCATTAATTGCACTTGTGTAGGAAGGAACATCAAACTATTTTAAAGGTTTAATGCTCATTCTCTGCTATCTCATTATGTCAGCTAGCTTCTTGGTACATCTTGATCCTTCAAACGGTAAGTTTTTGAAAAAACATTGTTATTTGTAGAAAAAGAATTGTTGGTAGCTTGCAATTACTTTTTTCCTTTGATTTGCACTTTTGCATTCCCCTCTCCTCTCAAGGAACTGTGGATTACAAAATTTAAGAAATTTATAATGATAATCTAGACACATGGTATTGTTGAGTTTCTCTATGCAATGAGTCAATTCAGTCTTTTTTTAAATCCTATTTGTACACTAATTTATATTGTTATGAGCTAGTTAAATATTTTTCACTTTGTGTTATAAATTACTAGAAATTTACTTGAATATGTTAGCTGGATGTGTTTTCTTTCTACATACTTTGTATTTTTCTTGGACTAGAAAGAGCTTAACTTCTATTTTTAATCATGTCTAGGAGGATAATTTTTCAAAATAGGTCTGCAACTTGGAAATTTGTTTTTAGATTTTCTATTTTTATTAATTTATTTGATTATACATATGATTGTTTGTAAACCCTGTAGAAGGGAGCTCGCTTAAAACCAAATTTATGTTTATTTTGTTTATGTCTTGTTAATTTAATTGTCGATGAAAAAATGGTCAGTACTCAGGGCAAATAGTCAACAAACTTGAAATATGAAAACCAGTTAGCTGATGTGTAGTTAGTTGCTATTGTTATAAGGCTGGTCGCTAACTTAGCGACTGGGCTGTCACTAAGTTTTAGCGACTAGCGAGCAGAGAGCACTTGGTCACTAACGCAAAATGTTGGTCGCTGAGTCAAGTTATCGACCATTACCGACTGCATTTGTGTCGCTAATGCCCTGTTTTCTTGTAGTATTTGGTTGAAAATTAACTTGTGTCTCAGTGTTTTTTGCTGAGTGTTGCTTCGACATATATTTTGATGATGCCCCATCTTCTGGCAGTTCTCACACTGCTTGTCTGGCCTTCTCCAGCATCTTTTGTTCCCTTATTTGTGCTAAGAGAAATAAAACCTAAATTTTTCACTCTTGTTCTTGTATTTCATTCTTTTTTCTCTCTGGTTTAACTAGACACTTGTTGATAATGCACCCTCAACAGAACTGTTGGTTTTTGGTCCACCCATGACATTTTGGAATGGTAAGGACTAAATTGTAATTATGTGTAAATTACAGGGACCAAATGTGTAATTTGGTCCGACCCTATATATAGATGGAAGTTGGGATTTCCACTATAAATAGAGAAGAAATTTCTCTATTTCTTAATAGGGATGAGAGAATCGTAGAGATTTCCTTCGGGTTCCGGGGAAAACGTCTCTAGAGAGAAAACACGACATACTTCTTCGTTCGTCGGAAGAATTCACGGAGATAGCCCGTACTCAGTGTATTCATACACTCATAGGAAAGGCAACCAGAATGATCTGGTTTCTTGTGTAGATCAGATCCATTCCATAAACATGTTTCCGCTGCATATAAACTGTAAGTCTGTTTATTTATTATGTTTCTGGTAATCTATACATTCGTTGTATAATCATTATGGAATTCTGACTTCATTGGTATCAGAGCCGAAAGATTTATAGATTGATATGTTCAAATCTAGATTTCTGGTATTCCATGAATAATCTATGTGTTCAAATATTGATTTCTTGGATTTCGTGAATTAGAATAAGTTTTATTCGTTTGAATATGTATTTATTAGTTTAAATATGATGTAGCGGATAAACAATCAAATTCCGTTGATCGCGCACGATACCGGAAACGATTCCTCTAACCCTAGAATTTACGAAAATTCAAAGAGATAGGAAAACAACTCAAATTTCGAATTCAACAAAAACTGCATAATTCTTGTCTTACACGCCTTTAAATAGTATCTAGCAGTTAGGGTTAAAATTTGAGAAACAACAGAATAAAGGAAAAACTTTTACAACTTTGCAATTAGGTCCCTAAAAATATAAAAACGCAAAATTGAAGGACTAAATGACATTTTTTCGCCAAAATACGATGGGGCCCACTATGAATTAGTGGGTTCTGTTCACCAGCCCGATTCCCAAGAAAATCCACTAATTTTGGGCCCAAATCAGATACTTTCAAAATTTCAGTTTTCACCGCTTCGTTGATTTTTTTCCGTCTTCGACTTTCTCTAAATAGGTCAGCGCCAATTCCTCTACGCCATCAAAATACATATTTGTTCGTTTTGATACGGATTTATATTGATATCCGTGTCAAAATGAATCCGTAAATATTGAAATCTGATGTTCCATGAATAAAAATATGTTTTTTTTTTATTCGTTTTTGTTCGTTTTGATACGAATTTGCATTGTTATCCATGTCAAAATGATACCATATTACATCCAACAGTATAAAGTGTCAAAATTTTTTGTTAGAATTTTGAAACCAATCACACCACTAAAATCAGCACGAAAAATCGAGTCGGAATCTCAAATTTCACGGCCAAAGGAGGCCCGGAAGGTGGCGCGTGGACCTCACGCGCCATCACTGCGGCTGGAATTGGCCGCGTAATGGTTGGGGGAAGTTAAGTGAGAGGGACACATGGCGCAATAGAATTGGGTGATTTTCTGATGGTTGAAAAGTCGACCAATCAAGTATTGACACATGTACCAAGTCAACCGTTTTTGAAACGGTCAAACTCCACGTGTTAGACACGTGGACCAATATAATGACGACACGTGGCGAAACGGTTGTGAATATGCACGTCATCAGTTGACCCAATCAGGTGATGACATGTGTCAGGTGTGCCGCATCATCACAAATCATATTTTGCCACGTGTCACGTGAGTCAGCAGAACAATTGAGCGCCTGAGGGCACGTGTCTGCAAGTGGAGGCGCATGGCGGAGCTTCGGGCGGCGCGTGTACGCCCGTTCGGCCGTTTCCGGCGTCCAAATTTCGTCAAATTTTTTCCAGAATTAAAATTTACATTTTTCTTGAATTTTTGGTATATTTTGATGAATTTTTGAAATTCATTTGATATTTTAAACTAAATATACTAGTATTTATTGTGTATAAATGCTTAATTTATGTTTAATAAATTCAAGAAAATTCAGTATATATATTATGTATTTATATACTGATTTTTGGTTGATCATTAACAAGTTTCGTTATTTCTATATGTGTTATAGAAATAGCAACATTCGTAAAAACGGTGAAAATAATCCAGTCTCAAGAGGAGGCAAGAGCTTTTCTCTAAACGGTATTCCCCGTTGGAGGAAGGGGATATTGTTGGAGTTATGGAGCAGTTTAATGCGTTAAATCAGGAAATCCAAGAGCTTGTTTGGAAAGGAAGATTTTCCTCTGGAACTGATCAATTAAAAATGTTAAAATTTGCGAAAAAGGCTTTTCATGAAAAGCACTTTAAGAAATTCTGGCTTGGAGAAAATTCTGCATTTGACGAACTGGTGGACTCCATTGGAGGATTAGTTCCTAAACAGGATTATGGATCCTAATGCAAAATATTTGTGTTGAACTTGGCTGAAACTGGAGCTAAGTTATCTTATAATCCTAGAACCATGTTATTTAGAAGTAACAAGTTGGTTCGTCGCCCATGTCTGGATGCTGATATTGACGGTGTTGAGAACATGCCTTTGGATCTCTACTATAAGTTCGTAAAGATGATCTCAGTCACCTCAAAAGAAATTGAGATAGTTCAACTCGATAGAAATGAAAATTGAGTTCTTCATTTTTCCACTCTTTCTCTTGCTGATTTCGTATTTCAATTTTGTATTGAAGGGCTTTGTGCTAAATTTTTTTTTTTTTTTTTTTTTTGTGGTTGTAATTCTAATTAAATGTTGGATATTTTTTTTTATATATGGTATATAAAATGTTTATTTGTTAAACATTGCTATTTTGGTTATTTGTTTTAGTAATTTTATTTTATTTATTTTGAGATTATAACTAAGTGTTATATTACACATTAGTTTTATACTTAAGAGAAGTATAAATGTTAAATAAATTAAAATATAATCTAAAACAAAACTAAATATATATTTATTATTGAAAATTTAAACCTAATATGGTGTTTGTATTAGCCTATGTAAATGGTGACTCGATGCATTACGCATAGTGTTCGATTTTACGTGAACCAAACACTATTTTTAGTTTTAAATGATCTTATAATAAATATGGTGTGTCGCTTACTTATTAGTGCTATTTTGTCTTTAACTTTTTTTCAATGGCTACTTCAAAAGCAATAGTTGCTTAACTTAAATAAGGACCTTCGTTTGAACGGTGACAATTATGAAGTTTGGGCTGTGAAAGTCCAATAAGTAATTGAAGAGCAAAAGGCTCTTGACACTCTAAAGGGAATAATAGTTCCCTTGAAGAGGGTACCACCGCACAAGCCAGAAGGGACCTTAAGGCTTATCAAGCCTGGAAGAGGGAGAACTTGTCTGCCCGCATCACCATGCTTAGTGAAATGGATGATGACATCACGAAAAGGTTTCACATTTACATCACAGCTAAAGAACTGTGGGATGCTCTTAAGGAGAACTTTGGAGGTGTCTCCTTAAACAAAACTATGTTCTTTGAGTATCAAGTTTGATACTTGTAAAAAAAGAGCTGACCATACAATGAAGAGGCATTTAAGGGAAATGTCTAACATGATTTTTGAACTTCATGATGCTGGTCAAAAGTTGATCGAGGAGCAGAAAGTTCAAGCTGTGATACGTTCTCTACCGTATGGGTGGGAGCATATGAAGTTGCACCTAACCCATGCTAATGACATTAAGACCTCTGACGATGCAGTTTGTCATCTTGAACTGGAAGAGGACCGTTTGGCCTCTCTTAGTGTGAAATCTGAAGTTCGCATGGCTAGTTCAAGTCCTGGTCTGAAGTCCAAGGAGAGGAAAAAGAGGTTCTTCAAGAAGAAGGCAAAGAGAACGGTGGGCAGTGTTCCAGCTTAAAAGAAGGGCAAGAAAGATTTTAACATTTCTAGGGTGAAATGTTACAAATGCAGACAGAAAGGGCATTTTACAAAAGATTGCATAGCTACTTAGGTAAATGTTACCGAAGTGTATAAGTGTTATACAATTGTTTTAAGTTTTGTTTGCCTAACTGAATATAGTCCTTTGTGGATCGTAGACTCAGGAGCAACAGACCACGTAACAAAGGATCGAGATTCTTTTGTTGAGTTCCGCAGTGTACCACAGGGAACTAGGTCGATATACGTAGGAAACAACTCTAAAAAGGTTTGGGATTGGCTATTGTCAGCTGGTCTTAAACAGTGGGCGACCACTGTTTCTTAAAAATGTCCTCTATGGAATTCGAAGGAACTTGATATCTGTTTCTACCCTTATGAATTTGGGATTCATGTTATCTTTTGAATTGAACAATTTTAGTCTCTTTATGAACAATATCTACTTTGGTAGTGGACATTTGTTGGATGGTTTTATTGTTTTGGATTTGGATCCAAATTATGTGTGTCATAATTGTTTTTCCTTTACTGTTAACTCGTCTGTGGATAATGTTAGCATTTCAAAAATATGGCATGTGAGACTTAGTCACATTGGTCAACATCGTTTAGTACGATTGGCTAAAGCAGGTTTATTGGTTGATTTATTGAAAGTTGATCTCCCAACTTATGAAAGCTGCTTAAAAGGAAAGATCACAAGAAAACCATTTGGTAAAGCTACACGAGCTGACCAACCATTGCAACTAATTCATTCTGACATCTGTGGCCTAATAAATGTTCGGGCAAGGCATGGTGCGTACTATTTCATTACATTCATGGATGACTATACAAGTTATTGTCATGTCTATTTGATTGCACATAAATCTGAAGCATTAGCATTTCAAACGATTTATAGCTCTAGTTGAAAATCAATTAGAGAGGAGATCAAAGCTTTAAGGACCGATCGGGGAAGAGAGTACCTCTCTGAGGAATTTAAAGTTTTATGTGATGAAAAAGGTATTGGACATCAGTTGACCATACCTAGGACTCTACAACAAAATGGAGTAACGGATAGAAGAAACCGAACCCTTTTAGAGATGGTGAGGTTTATGATGGCTGAAGCCAATTTGCCTATCTCCTTTTGGGGAGACGCAATATTGACTGCCACATATGTACTTAATAGAGTACCTTCTAAGTCCGTTGAAACCACGCCTTATGAATTGTGGATGAGCCGCAAGCCCAATTTGAACCATTTACGACCAAGGGGATATGCTACCTATGTTCATGATACATCTAGCAAGTATGCCAAGCTAGGCCCAAGAGGGAAGAAAGGTATCTTTATAAGATATCCTGATCCCTCTAAAGGATATGTTCTAGTGGGAGAGAATGAAAATGGTCAAATCACAGAATTTGAGTCACGAGATGTTACATTCTTAGAGAATTCTAAGCTGGGAGAGGTGGATAAGGAATTCACTATCTTTGGAACTCAAGAGTCTGAAACTTCAGGATCACTCAATCCGAGCGGGAGGAATGAAGTTAAAGACGTAAGGGAAAGGGAAGAGAATGATGTTTTTCAACCTTCACAAGCGGATTTGAGTAATCCTCACCCTGACTTGAGTGGTCTTGGTTTGAGTGGGAGTCTTGTTCCAAATTCAAGTGTGAATATGGATATAGATCCCTGTGGGAGTAGTCCCAGTGGGAGTTCTGCCCAAAATCTTTATGAATATATGAGATTTGTTTATCAAGAAGCAGAACCTCTAAGGCGATCGAAGAGGCGAAACATTCAGCGATGCCGTCATTTAGTTGATAGTGAAGTTTTCTAGATCGTAGCTCAAATTGAAGACATTCCAACTAACATGAGAGAGATATTGGAATCTCCAGCAAAGGAAGAATGGATAAAAGCGATGGAAAGTGAGATGGAGTCAACGAGGATCAACAAAGTTTGGGAACTAGTTGATCTACCCAAAGGGCGCAAAGCCATTGGGAATAAATGGGTACATACTATTAAGCGATCAGTGGATGGGAAACCTATCCAGACTAAGAGTCGGCTGGTTGAGAAGGGGTTTACACAACAGGAAGGAATTGACTATCAGGAGACTTTTTCACTTGTTGTCCGTTTCGCGTATATAAGAATAGTACTTGCTTTTGTAGCATGTATGGACCTTGAATTACATCAAAGGATGTAAAAACTGCGTTCTTAAATGGTGAACTGAACGAAGAAATCTATATAGCTCAACCTGAAGGTTTCATAGTCGAAGGACAAGAACATAAGTTTTGTAAGTTGAAAAGATCAATTTATGGCCTTAAGCAGTCTTCAAGACAATGGTATTTTCGTTTCCATGAAGTGATTATATCAATGCAATTTAAGGTGATTAATGCAGACTCATGTGTCTACATTAAGTGTGAAAACGGAGGGAAGTTTGTCATTCTAACATTATACGTTGACGATATTTTGTTAGCAGGAAATGACACTTCCTTACTCAAGAAAGTAAAGACTTGGTTGTCTTCTAACTTTATGATGAAGGATTTAGGAGAAGCTAATTACATCCTTGGGGTTAAGATCTCAAGAGATCGATCTAAGAGATTATTGGCTCTTTCACAAGAGACATATATCAATAAGATCTTAGAACGGTTTGGTATGGCTCACTGTGATCCCGATCCAACCCCTATTACAAAAGGTACATAACTGAATGCTAGTATGTGTCCCACGACTCCAAAAAAGACTTAAAGGATGGAGAGAATTCCTTATAGATTTGCAATTGGTAGCTTGGTGTATGCTATAATTTGTACACGACCTGATATAGGTTTTGCGGTGGGTCTCGCAAGCCGTTATCAAGCTAATCCAGGTTTGATGCATTGGGCAGCAGTGAAAAGGATATTGAGATATTTAAAGGGGACTTCAAATTATTCCCTTTTTTACCAATGAAAGGATCTGCAGTTAAAGGCATACACAGATGGTGATCACGGAATTGATAAAGACAGGAGGAAGTCCACGTCTGGGTATATTTTTATTCTAGGAAATGGTGCAATTTCCTGGTGTAGCAAGAAACAAACTTGCGTGGCATTATCGACTATGGAGTCGGTATATGTAGCTGCAGCAGCTGTAGTATAAGAAGCGGTTTAGTTAAAACGCTTCATAGATCTTTTGGATCTATTGCCTAAAAGGAAATATACGACTATCTATTCCGACAGCACTGCATCGATAGGTTATTCCAAGAATATTTGTTATCATGGAAAAAGCAAGCATATCGATATAAAATATCATTTTGTTAAAGACAAAGTAGCACAGGGAGAAATAAGTTTAGTGCATGTTCCAACTGGTGATATGATTACAGATTCGTTAACGAAGCCAATAGCTCCAAATGTTTTTTAGTAAACACATTTTGGAATTTGGTCTTCGTAGGTTATAGGAACATGTTGTTGTTTCTGAACTATTGTAATAACTTTGGTAAATTCTATTGGAATAGAATGTGAGTTATTTGTTATGTTCAAATTCATTCACTATTTAAAGCGATAAACATAGAGCTATTGAGTATAGTTCAGTATGTTGACGAAATGCATCTACTCACATAGTATGAGCAGTGTGTTCATAAGTAAAAGTATGAATGGAGATGTGAGAAACTCCATATGTGATATGAGAAATATCATAATTTCATTAATATCGAAAGCTGTCCTGTGAAAGGCTTAAAAGTGGACTAGAGGTACTGATGCATGAGTTGCATTTAGAGACTGAATGCTTTCGCATAGTGTTTATAAAACATACGTCCTAAGTGGATTAACACTATGGCATATTTTAGTAATATGTGTAAAAGCCGACCAAGGGATGGAAAGAAGAAAATTGATCTCAACTTTCCTAATGTGAGACCCAAATGAAACTATGAGTTCCAAGTTCACCCTTAAGGTCTCTTGTAAATAACAAGAAGGGTATGTCTGATGATTAACTTGATTGGAACCCTAAACCAGGCTTCGTTAGCTATGAACAGGCATATAAGGACCAGTCAGATAAGCATTAGACATATGGCAGAAGTTTATTTATAGAGAGGAAGTACATTTTCAGTAACATATCACTTAGTAATCATATAACACTCGAGCTTAATACTTTTTCGTGGAAAAGGTATGCAGTGTATATGAATGTTTTCGTGAGATCAAAAGTGAGTCGAAAACTAGTGATCATGGAAAATGGACTAGGGGGAAGTCGCGTTAAGCTAAAGGTGGAACGATGAAGGAGAGCTTCAAAGGTTTAACCGTCACGTTGACTGGTCGCGTGAATTCGCTAAACAATAATTGAAAGAAGTATGTGTGTTCAATCGCAATGAAAGTGTGTCTTGTCATGAGCGAGTGGGAGATGTTGGTTTTTGGTCCGCCCATGATATTTTGGAATGGCAGGGACTAAACTGTAATTATGTGTAAATTACAAGGACCAAATGTGTAATTTGGTCGACCCTATATATAGATGGAAGTTGGGATTTCCACTATAAATAGAGAAGAAATTTCTCTATTTCTTAATAGGGATGAGAGAATCGTAGAGATTCCCTTCTGGTTCTAGAGAAAACGTCCCTATAGAGAAAACACGACATACTTTTTCGTTCGTCGGAAGAATTCACGGAGATGGCCCGTACTCAGTGTATTCATACACTCGTAGGAAAGGCAACCAGAATGATCCGGTTTCTAGTGTAGATCAGATCCATTCCATACACGTGTTTCCGCTGTATATAAACTGTAAGTCTGTTTATTTATTATGTTTATGGTAATCTATACATTCGTTGTATAATCATTATGGAATTCTGACTTCAAGAACCTTCAAACCTCATAAGCCTTCTCTGTTGTGCGTGCAAAGCATTCAACAATTTTGTCAAACTTATCTGTGACAGATCCTTATTATTCTCCAATGAAGAAATGGCTGCTTCAAACTTTTCAGGAATAGTTACAAGAATTTTTTGAACCAATCTAGAATCAGGAAATTTTAGAGCCTAATAATCGTACTTTTTTGGCAATACCGAATAACTTGTCAGAATGCTCTTTGGTAGTCTGAATCTTTCATCTTCTAATCAGGTTCAAAACCTGCAGTCCCTTAATCCTTTCATCTCCTTCATATACCCATTTTTTTTATAAAATTCCGAACCTTAAAAAGTTGATATCACTGCAACAATGATTCCTAATGAGACTGCAACAAATAAGGTAGCACTAGCCTTTGAGAAGTTCTAAGGATGATCTTAAGAAGATCTAAAAATGATCTAAGAATGATCAAAGACATAAGAAGTAATGGAGCAAATATAAACTGAAATATTGTTATTCTTTGTTAATTTTCACACAAATAAAACAGGACTCTACCGAGACTTAAATACAAAAGAAAAAATAAATGAACAACCAAAAAAGTAGCAACAACTTAACGTTGCCACTAAGACTACTAACACAGCAACTAACAGTGCTACCCACCACTAACACTACTAAATGCCAACTGATTTGCAGATAGTTAACCTTAAAACTAGGAGCACTTATAACAAACTACTAACGTTTTAGGCAATTTCAACACTTGTAATGAGGTTGAGTATAGCGAAGTTTAACACTGATACAAGTAGAAGTGAAATATACATTTAGACATGTAACGTACCAGTTACACCAAAATTATATCTAACCCAACTTCAGCCTTCAGCCACAAAGCTTTTCTCTTCCTGCTTCGACTGTTCATAAACTGATGATGAGGATGCTGTTGTGGAGGGGAAATGACATTGTGCATTATCACTTGTATTAGAATATAACAAAGGTTTTGGTGGAATATGCAAGGATTCAAAACTCCCTTCTAACATCTCTACAACTTTTGTCATTGATGGTCTATCTGATGGATTTGTTTGTATGCACCATAATCCCACTATTATCATCCTTCTCACTATCTCCTCTTCTTCTCCTGTTAAATTTCCATGTATTCTTGAAATCTCTCCTGGTTCAAGATGATTATATATCCAATCCCAAAAGTATACATCACTGCTGTTAGAGGCAGTGACAGCGGCAGCAGCATCTCTGTGATGTTTCCCTCCAAACATTTCAAGAATCATCATTCCGTAGCTGTACACATCAGACTTTTAAGAAACTCCTCCATAGCTTCTCATGAATACTTCTGGAGCTATGTAACCGGCAGTCCCTCTTGCCCCGCCCAACGTTGACAATATACTTTCTTTCCCTTTGCAGAGCTTTGCGAGACCAAAATCTGAGATTTTAGGACAGAAACTTTCATCTAAAAGAATGTTGTGAGGCTTGATGTCGAAATGCACAATCCTAGTATTACACCCACGATGCAAGTACTCTAAACCACGAGCAATGCCTACTGCAATTTCACACAATGTTCTCCATTCCAAATGGGAATCTCCTCGATCATTATATGCTTATCGAGAGATCCATTAGGCATGTATTCATACACCAGAGCTCGTTTTGTCCTTTCGAAGCAGAACCCCAAAAGATTGACTATATTCACATGGGAAGTTCGGCATATGCTTCCAACTTCATTGATAAAATCTTCCCCGTCGCTAGCAGACTTATTCAGAAGTTTTACAGCAACAAGGCGACCATCTGTTAATTTTCCTTTGTAAACAGCTCCAAATCCTCCTTCTCCCAACTTACAGCTAAACGAATTTGTGATTTTTATTATATCCCAATATGAATACCTATTTGCAATGAGCGATTGATAGTTCATGATAAAAGCTTCAATCTTTTTATCTTCTTTCGTTTTCTTCCACCCATAGAACATTGACTTCACCCAAAATTGTCCCTTTCTACTGAAATTACAGCACCCATAGAACATTGACTTCACCCAAACTTGTCCCCTTCTACTGAAATAACAGCAACAGCCTAATATAGGAATGCAAATAGCAGCTGCTGAAACTAATATAGGAATTACTGGAAATGAAGCAAAAAGATCAATTAGAAATATTTTCTACTGTACCACACTACAAAATGTTTAATTTGAAAGTAGCAGAACATAAATTTACCTAGAGAAAGTCTGATCTTGCTACGTACAAGCCCTGCAATTGGAATAATCATTATCAGTACATGAAACTAGGTTCAAAAATGGGTGGGTTCACAAAAGGATAAACTACTAAGGTGGTGTTTGGTACACTGCAATGGAATGGATGAAGTAATCTAATGGCCATTACGTGGATTTCTAAATGTAACGCTCATTACGCCTTGATATGTGTGAAAAATTGATGCTGGTAATCATCATTCTATTTCAGCTATTAGCAAAAGTGGAACCAAATATTGTAATAAGATAATGATGTAATCACCATTCCATTTCACTATTAATTATAATGTACCAAACAGGACTTAACAGTTCAAAAGAAAAAGGGAACTAACAAGAAACTAGTAAAGAAAAGAAGTATACACCTGGGAATTCACAACGAACAGGATAATTTCGGTCAGTGCAATAACAAGAGAATGAACCTGTAGCGGCATTATGACCACACATTCCACCCGATGAAGTACAGGAGTCACACAAGGTATTATTGGCCATCCACTGCAACCCAAAACCTTGATTTAGAGCTTCAATCAGATTTGATTGGTTTGGACTGCTCTCCACAAACCGATCAGCTGATTTCAGTGCAGGAACTATAACACTATCATTACATGATGCCAAGGAAATGTTAAGGCCTGAAGTGTTGAGGCTTCCTGTTAGAAAATAGCAATCCAAAATGATGTTCTTTGTACCGCAAGCAAACCAATAGTCCTCTAAACTAGAAAAAGACTGGCTGGGATCAGGACAACCATAGTACAAAGTTATGTTCTGAAGATCTGAAGCGTAAGCGAAAAGGTTTTGATCAAATGTGGTGTTGTGAAGGTTCTGATCAAATGTGGTGTTGTGAAGGAGGGTAGGACAGAGAGTGGCAATGTAATCTGATCTAGAAACTGTGAGAGAATGTGAGTTGTAGTCAATTTGAAGTATCAGATAGTTGAGTTGTCCGGTTCTGATGAAGAGTGTTTGGTTGATGCATTGGACAAAGAATCCTGGATGTCCGCAGTATTCAGGCCTATCGGATCCCCAGAAAGGATAACTGATGTTGTTAAGCTTTCCGCATCCATACGGACTGCTGCAGGTTTTATAGAGGACATTGTCCTGTTTTTGGGCATTCACCACTACGTTTATGGTTGTGGAGATCAGAAGGGAAGAAAGTATTTGACAGAGATGGAATTGCATTTTGTAGAGATGCAAATTATACAATATTCTGAAGATTGCAGAGAGGAGATGAAAGAGATTGACTCCATAAGAGCCAATGAGACTGAAAAAGTTGTGTTGACTGGGTATTTTGCGTAGGGTATGGGTAGATGACCAAAGGACGAAATGAAACTTCCCTACATACAACTTAGAAATGAAAGAGAAACTGAAACATGAATATTGTTGAAATGAAAAATTAATAAAAAATGGTGACAAATATAAGGTAAATTCTAAAGTAACCACACTTTGTTTTTATTAACCAATCATATTTTGACATATAAATTGTTTAAAATAAAATAAAATTAAATTATAAAAAGTTGACATGTTATTACAGGTTACCAACAAGTTAAAGGAATTATTAAAATTACCCAATGTAGTATATAGTTTCTATGCAATCATCCATTTTACAAAAATTCAAACCTAACTACGTAAAATTGTCAAAACCTTTACAAATTTCCGTAATATTATTAAATTTTTCGTAACTTAATTAATTTTCATTTAATTATTAGTAAAAGTATTTTATCCAATTCAAAATATATGTTGTATTTATAGATAATTTAGTAGGCTTCAATTTTATCATTAATATGAAATAAAACTATGTATTATTATCATTTTATGTAAATAAAATAAAAATATATATATTTCCGTAGTTTCCTTATCATTTTTCGCAAAATTAAAGAGTTTTCTGTAAAGTAGTAATATAATGAAAATTGAGTTTCATTTCACGTAAAACATGCTTTGCATTGTAAGGTTTCCGTAGAATTTAAATGTTTTACGTGAAAACCAATTTTTCCAATGTTTTTTGTAATATGCGGAATTTTTCCATCTTTATACGGAAAACTACTATCCAATTATTACATTCTCATACAATATAAATAATTCTCGCGAATATATCTCAGTAGTTTCCAAATTTTTCGCGAAATTAAAGAATTTTTTGCAAAATAGTAATATTATGAGAATTTGGTATCACTTCATGTAAAATATGCCTAGCATTACAAGGTTTCCGTAGAATTTAAAGATTTTACGTGAAAACCAATTTTTCTACTATTTTTTGTAATATGCTGAATTTTTCATCTTTATACGGAAAACTACTATCCAATTATTACATTCTCGTACAAATTAAATATTTTCTTGTGAATATATCTCAATATCATTTTTCGCGAAATTAAAGTTTTTTTTGTAAAGTAATTATATTACAAGAATTGGGTTTCATTTCACGTAAAATATGCCTAGCATTGCATGGTTTTCGTAGAATTTAAAGATTTTATGTGAAACCCAATTTTTCTACTTTTTTTGTAATATGCAGAATTTTTTATCTCTATACAGAAAATAACTACTTAATTATTATATTCTCGTACAATATAAATATTTCTCACGAATATATCTCAGTAGTTTCCAGATCATTTTTCACGAAATTAAAGAAATTTTTGTAAAGTAGTAATATTACAAGAATTGGGTTTCATTTCACGTAAAATATGCCCAGCATTGCAAGGTTTCTGTAGAATTTAAAGGTTTTACATGAAAACCAATTTTTTTATTTTTTTAGTAATATGCGGAATTTTTTCATCTTTATACGGAAACTACTACCCAATTATTACATTTTCGTACAATTTAAATATTTCTCGCGAATATATCTCACTAGTTTCCAGATCATTTTTCGTGAAATTAAAGTTTTTTTTTTGTAAAGTAGTAATATTATGAGAATTGGGTTTCATTTCAAGTAAAATATGTCTAGCATTATAAGGTTTCCATAAAATTTAAAGATTTTACGTGAAAACCAATTTTTCTAATTTTTTTGTAATATGCGGAATTTTTTCATCTTTATACGGAAATCTACTACCCAATTACTACATTCTCGTACAATATAAATATTTCTCGCGAATATATCTCAGTAGTTTCCAAATCATTTTTCGTTAAATTAAAACCTTTTTTGCAAAATAGTAATATTACGAGAATTAGGTATCACTTCACGTAAAATATGCCTAGCATTGCAAGGTTTCCATAGAATTTAAAGATTTTATGTGAAAACCAATTTTTCTACTATTTTGTGTAATATGCGGATTTTTCATCTTTATCCGGAATTTGTATCGCTAATTAGACTGGCTTGCCCATGCTTCATGTCCTCAGAGTTGTTTTGCTTCTCTATTACTTTCAGCCTGATTTTTGCTTTTTATGCCAACAAATAAAGTTGCAACAAATCTAAATTTAGAGTAATTATACTATAAATTATTATCTCAAGAAAATAGAAGATAGTAAGTAAATTTGTCTATTCATCAATTCATTTGAAAGTTCTCTTTACATAATGTCTATTCATTACTTCCTAAGACATTCCAATCATTACTTAATCATAGCAACATATGCACTTGGAAATCAACACTATTAGGAAAGGAAAAACAAAAAAAAGGGCAAAAAAAAACTCTTCTCTAATTGCACGCCTGTGAATCCTGCTCTCAACAAGGATCAACTTGAACTTGAAATCCTTATCCTTCCTATTTTTCTCCAAATGCTTCCTAATTGCAACAGCCTTCTTGAAGAGATGATATAAATCCTCAGGAATCTCAGGGGCAAGACCTAAAAACAGTTATATTTTTTATTACAAACCATGATTACTTACAAAGAATATCAAAAATTATAAATATAATAGATTTTATGGAACCGGTAAAATCCTAGGCTCTAACTTCTTGTACTAACAAATAATGCAAGTTCAGTTCCCTTCAAAATGAAAAGCATTTACATTAAAAAATGAATTGCTTCTCCATCATCAAGGAAAATTATGCTGCTATGATCAACTGACGTGGTTCCTAAACGTAGCCAAATTCTTGACGATGTGTCTACTATTTTAAATAAAACCAAAGGCAATTAGATTCATTCAATTTCTAGTTGATCTACTTTTGCCTCCAAATCGCATAATACAATTTATTTTTATGCAAACAGACTGACAAGCAAGAGAAATGAGCAAAAAAATCTTACCATGAGAAGGATAAACAATATCTTCCTATCTTGCAAATATGATAGGATTCCAAGTTTAGGGTGATCCTTGTTGAGAGTAGGATTCACAAGCTTGCACAACTACTAGTAGATGAAGACCAAAAAAATAACAGTGCCCAGATATCAAATTGCTTTTAAAACTACAAACTATTTACTTCAGCTTCAGAATAAGCATCAAATGTTCTACACATGATATTCATCATTATATATAAATAACAACTTGTTAATTTACTATTGAAACCAAAGAAGGCATAGGTTAAAGACCCCATTCCAAACACTAGTTGTGCGCCTGAACTATCTATTCTCTAAAAAATTTAAGCATTGCTTCACTCTTAATTAAACTAACTTGTTCAATCATCAAAATCAGGGTTATAGGTAAGAAATTATCAAAATACAATAGATAGTTTTGGCCAAACAATTTCCTTCTATTAACCCTTATTAATACTGAACACATAAATGAAGGATTGCACACAAAGGTAAAAAGAATTACCAGCTTTATATTTCCTATTAAAAGAATCAACAAAGTCCACTCCATTATCTTTACACTAACCATAAGACTATCTTCATAATTGAACAAATCAAATAGAAAGTGAACCCTATGCTACCAAGGTGAAATAGTTTAGAAAAAATGATATGCCTAGTAAATTAAGGAAGCTTTTGGCTCACCATTTCCTATAGTCATCATAGATACTTTTTCCAATAAAAAAAATTCTCAGAATCTCCTGTTTAGAAGAACTATGTTTACATATTCATAAGCCTTAAGAATTAAGACAATCTTAAATATTGCCACTTGTTTGTCATAAGCTGAAAGACGAACTCCTAATGATGATTGTTGGATGGGTCGAGATTATTTGGCTAGGCTGCATCCCATTCTACTCCTTTTGTCACACTGCAAGCTATACTTGCTCCTCTAATAATAGTTAGCCTGGCAGAGATTTGCAAATTCACAATCAAATTAGTTTCAAATGTGTCCAACATTTACATCATCTTAACCATATACATAAACATTTTATGGATGAAGAAATTACAACCATGAAAACTATGGCTTCAAACCAAAAGATAAACATAATGTATGTATGTACAAAAGTATAATGGCATCACACATGTGATCATAGTCTAGATTTTTCAACCAAAGGGGTATTTCTGGAAGTAAACCTTGCAAAGTTTTCGAGTCTTGTTCAACCAAAGGATGAACGGCAGGATCCTGAAGAAGAACTCAGTAGACAGAACATGTGAAAGCTACTAAGCATTTTCATCAAGGATTCAAGAAATTGATAGATATGTGAATTAAGAGGTATTAACTTAGATAAGAAAAATTCATAAAACAAAACAAAGCTGCCACTTCCATATATGCTGAAAATAGAGTATCATGTCAATTCACTAGTTCCTATAACATTTAAGTTCCTTAAACATGAGATAATTTTATTTTTGTTTTTTCATCAAGTCGCAGTAAGTGGAGAAATGTCATAAAACAGTCACCCAATTTTAATGAATACTCCAGAAGTGAACAATAGGATGTGTAAGCTCATACTTACTTGTTCATATAATTTCCATATACATCAATGCAACCACAGACGCTCTCTAGTCTCTGCATAATTGCACATGCAATTGCTACTGCATATGTTTTTTTTATTCTCAAGAGCTGGAATCTTGTAATCCAATCAATAATAATCAACATTATAGTCCAATTCACCAGAAATAAACAAACCAATAATACCAATTCACTAGGCAATGAATAATTGTTTGGCTAAACTTTGGAAGAATGTTTCTCTTTAATCAAGTACTACACAATAAACGTTGCTTAGGGAAGGGATTATACAATGTTCTATCGATGAGCATATCTATCTCTACAGGCAAAAAATAATTTTTTCTTAAGATCTTTATCAGTAAGACCATCAATCCGGCTATTGCCTTAAGATCTTTATCAGTAAAACAATCTTTATAGGTTGTCCTTAAGACTTAATCTGAAACATCTAACCAAAATGTATTCATTTGCAATCATACACCAAAATTCTGGACCTTTCCTTATCGCCAATATATTCCATAAATGAGATTTCACTAATGTGAGCGGATGACATTTTCGACGGAACACAAAACTCCCTTTCAGGAGGAGCACCTCGATCTCGGGCGGGCCCCTCCCTCGCGTGGGGTTTTTATAATAGAAATTCGTTTTGGAAAACATAGAATTATTTCATAAAAGAACCGAGACCTAAGTCTCGATGAATATTGTAGGAGTTGCCACCCGGCTCAGCTCAACATGGAAATTTATAATGTAGCTGAACCGGATGAACAGCCGCTATACTATCCAGAGATTTGGGTCCGGACAAGTCCCTACTTTAATGTCTAATGAAAATAATATTGGTCAATGTTCTCAAATGGTATTTCAAACTCTAAAGTCAATTTTATTGAAATAAATGGACATACAGCGCGCATACAGGTAAAGTAAAATAGTAAATGATTAAATTATTACAACCCGATCGAATGAAAGATAAAAACTCTCGCCTCACTTTTACAAGCGCCTAGAATACACGAGAATCTAAAAATTACAATCGCCTAAAATACACGAGTAATTCTATTAAATACATATAAAATAAAAATAAAAATAAAAGCTGCAAAACAAAGGTTAGCACAAAATACGGCATGCCATAAGTTGGACTCAAACATGACAGAATGGGAAATTAAAATTCGGGGGCATACATTTAGGGGGATAACCGGGTTGGGTCGGCTAGCCGGCCCGGTTAGACCTTGAAAACATTTTGAAACGTCCCTGTATCTTTGGTTTTGTGAGAAAATCATTTTGAAAACAATTTTGCCGGTTTACATGCATTTTTTTTACATGTGTGGTGGGTCGATTTTCAGGAGAATTGGATCTCCGTCGTGGCATTGTTCTAAATGCAACTTTACTGAAAATTGAATCTATGGTCGTGGATGCACCAACAAAATTCATTTTTGATTATTTTTGGATTTTCTGAATTTTTATGGATTTTTGGAAATTTTTATAGCTCAAAAGGGAAATTCTGATTCTGGAAATAATGTTACAGTCGTGCGACTGTAAGCAGTCCAAACTCAGGATTTCGTCAAAATTTTATTTAAAATAAATTGGAAGAAAATCATCTGGAAATCAAGAACACTCGTACGACTGTAAATACAGTCGTACTACTGTTCATCAATTTGATTTCCAGAAACAGAAACGTGAAAACTTGAAAAAAAACGCACAAAAATCACACCAATCACCCAGAAAGCATGAAAAAGAGAAGGGAAAAGGAGTATCTACCTTTTGGGCGCTTATCCAACGTCGAATTGACTCTTGGCGTCGCTCCAATCCACACAAATTTGCACTTTTCCTCTTTGAGTTGGGGTTGAAAACTTAGGTCGAAAAATCTCCACAATGCTACGGTTTCTGATGATTTTAGTTCGAGATTTTGATTTGTTTATGAGATCAGATTATTAATCTATTAATTTCTAATAAGTTTTTAATCCTAACTTTAAGATTTTAACAAGAAAAAGAGAAGAAGAGTGATGTTTGTGGTTGTGTTCTCTTTCTTTTTTTTTCTCTTAAAATCTCTCTCTAAAACCTCTCTCTCTATCACTAGCCACCTGAAGCCCCTTTCTTTTCTTCTTTTTATCCCATCTGCCACTACTTTCTTGCTGCAAAGGGGCGGGCATTAATTGCTCCCCCCTTTACAGCCCCCAATTTCTGTCTCCTAGGTGTAGGCTGTTGTACGTGGGCTGACATTACAGTCGTACGACTGTAATTTTTTTAATTACAGTCGCACGACTGTAAATTACAGTCATGTGACACCTGCGTCTTTTTTTTTTTTTAGTAAAATTCCGGCGCTTACAACTAATGTTCCATAATTACAAATTTCAATTACAATTTAATCAATTGAAGAATACTTAGATTGTAGAGATAATCTCTTACTTTGTGCAAGGTATGGGGAATATGAATAATAAGTATTGTTACTTAATTAGCTCAAATCAGTTTTCATACCATGAATAAAGAGAACACAACAAAACACATATGAAATAAGGATGGGAATACACATCGCAGACATGAAAATATTAATAGTTAGGAGCAGAAAACAATAACAAAATTAATAATAAGTCCAACCAATTGAGCTCAGTCTTAACTATAAATATGCTCACTTTCCACATATGAAACAGAGCAACAAAACAATTAATCACAGCATGCAACTAAATAAAATCAGTGAAACTAGAGAGAAAGAAAGACAGACAGACATGAAATCAAACTCAAAACTTCAAATCCTCAATGTGATTAGACAAATACAGAAAATTAGATGGAACATATTTTAAACATTACTGTTAAGAACGAAACCAGTAGTACAAACTCCACCACCACCAGCTTGTAACTCAGTTCTTTCGTCAAGCAACACCACCAGAAACTCCCTCAACTCGCCGCCAAAAACTCCCACAACCCGTCGAATTTTGACGGCAATAACAGATATAGGGATAGCAAGACGCAAGAGGACAATGATAAACAAAGGAGAGACGGAGGAAGTAAAAGGTCGTAGAACCTGGAGATGAAGAGCAGTTAACTGTGTTTAATTCAAAATCAAAATCCACCGCTGCAAGAGGTGGCAGGTTACAATTACTAATAAAAATCGATGGATCAGATTTATTATGTTTTTGAATCAACGGTACTCAAAACAAAGTATACTTACTTTGTTTCAAGAGAAAGTGAGGATAGCCGGCACCATGTAATAGTCAAAATAATAACAGATAAGTCACAATGCTAGTATTACTTTATTTATTAATTTATGATAGAATTCAACACGTTAATTATATATGGGCAATAGTTGACGACAATAGGAAAATAAATGTAGCTTTTTGAATAGTGAATTTAAGCATTTGTATTATATAAGAAAGTTTTGTAACTTTAATTTGTGCATATTTATTAAAATCGAACCAGATTAATAGGTCAGACCGATTCAACCACAAACCAGCAACTAGTTTGGTTGGTTTAAGTATTAAACCGGAATAGAAAAAGTTGGATATAACCGGTTTGAAACAGAAAAAATGGGAGAACCCGTGAACTGGTCAAAACCCAATTCTGATAAAAAAAAAAAAAAAGAAAGAAAGAGACAGTGAAGAGAGGAGGCAAAGGCAGAAAGTTGTCGATGGAAAAGAAAGAGGAACAGCGAATGAAGTTGTTCCGATTACCTTTGCCATATCGGCAATGAGACTGAGTTATGGAGAAATTCTATTATATGTGAGGCATGATGTATGTTAAACTAATAAAATCATGACAAATTATAGTTCAATCGATAGAATAATGACAACATTTATTTATTTATTTATTTAATAGTTTATTATTTTATATCAAATTTTATACCCTAAAATACCCTATACCCTAAAATATAAATCCTAAACTATATATTATGGGATATGATTTTATTGATTTAGCACACGGGTGATGCAATGCCCCAAGTTAAAAACTTTTTTCTTCCTTTCTATTTTTGCACAATATCATTTGTATTTTACACAATCGAGTTGCAATAAATTGAATTGTTTATATTTCTACAATAGCTCCGATGATTATATAATATTGTACAGAAAAGGTAATCCATTCCCATGTTTTATTATCAACTAGTTTTAAACTCACACTTCGCAGGGGGAGGAAATAAAAAATATAGATTTTGGAAAGTTTAACGGTTCGTTTTTCTAAATAGATTTACTTTCAATGTTTTTATTAGGAAAAAGTACAAAAAAAATACATGTGGTTTGCCGGATTTGCAAACGAAGGTCTATGTTTTAAAAGTTGACAAATTCATGTATATGGTTTCACCGTTTGACAACTAGAGTCCTCAATCCAACTCGCCCTTTAAACACTATCTCATGTTTTGGATTTTGAATTGAAATTCTACATGTCGGTCGATACGAATACAATAGACCTTGGTAATCAAATTCTGAAAAAGTGCATATATTTTTTTAATTAAATAATATAAAAAATGGAAAAATACATTAAAAAAAATACATTTATTACTAGAAAATATCCAAATTTTGATGGAAAATTCTTAAATAACATAGGCAAATTATTAGAATGGTGAATTAAAAAAAAACACTAAGGTTTGCATGAGGATCGGGTCAAAAATACTCGTGTTCACATTGTTAACCTGATAACTTTTATTAAACTTGAAATTTTTTTCTAGTTAATTTCTAAATAGTTTACTCACATTATTTAATAATTTTTCATAATTTTAACACTTTTCAGCTTTTTTCTTTTTTTTTTTTTTTTTTTTTTTGTAATTTTTTCACTTTTTCTCCATTATTTAATTAAAAAAATACTTGTGTTTACCAAAAATTTCATCACTTCATAAACAGTACCCATTATATTCTTATCAATCAACATTCAAAATTTTAGATGAAAATCAAAAACACTGGACAATCTTTAAGGTGTGTTTTGAATTGAAGAATTTGTTTCCTATTTACGAGGTCTCTATTTGCAAATGAAAAAAAATTTCATTCCTGTTTTTATCAACTTTTAAAACACAGACCTTCATTTGTAAAACTAGCAAATCACAGGTATTTTTTGTACTTTTTCCTTTTTATTATTATTATTTTTGAAGATTTTCAATACCATTGAGGAAGAAATGGAAAACTAGAGCAATGGTGGTTTGAATTGAGCCTCAATCAATCGAAACTTACATTTATGAAATGTTCAAAAGGAATAAGCAAATGAGAGAAACTGTTACTAGGGAAACAGAAGATTACAAGAAAAAAATTTGAGAGACGAAGCGAGAGGAGCATATGAAGAGAACCATAAGTAACAAAGAAGAAGACTGACGGGGGGAAAGAGAATACTACAAGGAAAAATTTATCTGTGCTTTGACCAAATCCAACGGCTGAAATTTTTCAAAAAAAAAAATCTAACGGCTAACAGCGCAATGGATAAAAAAAAAAAATCAAACGCCTCATGATTTTTGGAAAAAGGCCGTTACGCCCGACCCATGCTTAACCAGTGAAAAGGTCTAATCATATAATAAATTTAATATGTAAAAAATTCAATTTTATACATATTTAATAATAAATTTGAAAAAAAATTTAACGAAATGCGTATAAAGAAACAACTTTTTTAGAAGCATACTTGATAAAAAAAATAGTAATAATAGATATGAAATTATTGTTTTAAAAATCATGTGTAAACCTACGTTAGTTAGTGTAACTATGAATATACTTTCTTAAAATTGATTTTCAACTATAAGAAAAAGCAAGAGTCATTTAAAAAAACAAAAAGAAAAAAAGTGAAAGGAAAAAACAAATAAATGGAAGAAAAAAAGATAAAAAAAATTATTAAAAAAATAAAAAGAAAAATAAAAAAATTGAAAGAAAAATCAAAAGAAAACAATGGAAAAAAAATATAAAAAGAGAAAAAAAACGGAATCATGCGGTGGACCTGCACAGGTTTTAAATTTTAATATATATATATATATAATGGAAGAAAAAAAATTTAAAAAAAAATTGAAAAAAAAAAAGAAAAAGAAATTGGGAAAAAACAAAAGAGAAAAACGGTTCTATATCAAACATTCAATTTTTATACATATTCAATAATAAATTTGAAAAGAAAAAAATTCAGCAAAATGCATATTTACGATCCCAAATAGGCTAGTTATAGTATTAAAAGGGAGTGAATAATATTGTATATCTAATTAAAAATTTTGCAAACTCTTTTAAAAATTCTTTTTGACGGAGAAAAATTTTTTTTGAACTAACACAAGTTTTATAAAAGTTGCAGAATTGATAAAACAGTAAAACTTGTAAATATAAATTTGTTTGACTAGTATAAGAAGGTCTTCAAGTAAAAATGCTATTAATTTAAATTCTGGAATTGTAAATAGCAATGAATATAAAAAGTATAAGGATAGAGAATTGAAGACTACGAGATTTATACTGTTCGACCCAACCGATCAACGTCCAATTCCCAAACCAATCACTTGAGATTTTCTATTAGTGTTTCTTTTACGGACAAGAAACAAGTCTCTGTTACTTTTTACGAGTTCAAGTAACAAACTCAATACTTTTACAGGCTAAGTATCAAACCTCTACTGTTACTTTTTCCGAGCTTAAGTAACAAAACTTAATACGTTTTCAAAACTCAAGCACCAAACTTATCCGATATTTTTACAAGCTTAAATATCAAACTTCTCCCGATACTTTTTCAAAGTTCAAGCACCAAACTTTTACAAACTTTGTTAATTCACACAATTAACAAAGTAAACCCCCATAACACAAATCCCTTGTGTAAAATACAAAACTCGAATATAAAATTTAGATCAAATGAACTTCGATGAAACTTTTATCTTTAATTGCTTAAAAGATTTTGTTAGAAGACTTGATAAATTTGCTCCCAATGTGTGAAATATTTGCTAAGTATCCCTTACTTGACTAATTCAATTTGCCTTGTTTTTTTAGGTATCAAAAACTCTCTAATTTGATGATCTAGCCATTGCATCAAGGTCTTGAAGGAGTTATGGTTGTTGTGTCTAGCTCATAATTAAGATATAGTTGTTGCATTTACCTTTTGAATAAAAATATAGCTCTTGGAGAATTTGAGGTGAAGCTTTTGTAGCTCTTGAAGCACTTCCTCACCTTCTGAAGATAATGTAGCTATTGGAGATTTTGGAGGTCATAACTCAAGCTTTCTTAGCTTATAAAGCAATTATTAAACTTTGATCAATAACGAGCTTATCATTTATAAGCTTTTATCCTCCTGATTGCTAAACTTAATCATATACTTCTTATAGTAGTAGCTTCATCATACTAATCTCATTTTACTTCTCTATTAAATACAAAATAATTTGTAATAATATTAAAGTAAAACATGATTTGATTGTTTTTTTATTTTATATGTCAACTTTTCAATTTATTGTTATCATCAAAACATGATTCAACACATATAAAATAAATAATTTATTTAAATGTATACTTGAAAAAAAAAAGTAAAAATAGATATGAAATCATTATTTTTAAAATCATGCATAAACCTATATTAGTGTGCTATGAATATGTGTTGTTAAAATTGAATTTCAACTATAAGAAAAAACAAAAGAGCCATTTAAAAAAATGGACAAAAAAATGAAAAGAAAACCAAAAGGAAAAAATTAAAAAAACAACAAGAAAAAAATTTAAAAATGGAAGCAAAAGAAACAAAAATGAGAAAAATAAAAAAGAAAATTGAAAAAGATAAAAAAAAAAAAAAAAAAAAAAAAGAAAAAAAAATATAAGAAGAAAAAAAATTGATACTGTGGTGTGCCGGCCCCACATAATTCAATTTTAATATATAAATAAAAAAAATGAAAGACAAAAAAATAAAAGAAATTGGAAAAAAAATAAAAGAAAAAAAATTAATATTGTGGTGTGCCGGCCCCACATAATTCAATTTTAATATATACCATATACATACGCGTCCCCTTCAACTTATATTTTTGAGCCGTTTGGCCTCCTCAACTATTTTAGCGATCTATCTAACCCCTCATCTAAAGGTCAAATACATACGTAGCCCCTTCAATTTTTATTTTTGAGCCGCTTGGCCCCTCAACTATTTTAGCGACCTATCTAACCCCTCATCTATTTTAAAGTGGTATTTTTAAACCTTTAAGTGAACATAACCAGACACAACAGAGTACTATGCATTACACGCGTTTGACACTAAAGACATTTAGGACACACGCTGGAAACCATTTTCAAACCATCTTCTATTTAATTAATATTACAAACTATTACAAAGTGAAGATTTCCCAGCAATTAATAAAACTCAAGAGAAGGAAGAAATATGATTGCAGAAGAGACAACAAAGAAGAACGAAGAGAGTTTAACCAAAGTGGGGAGAGAAGGAGAAAAAAAAGCAGATAATTTTTTATATAATATTTACAAAATATTACCCTTGTAAAATCATAAACTTTATCCCAAACGCACTGAGATTTCTCTTACCTCCAGGTCATACGACACATCAGCATTTAAGTGTGTAAAAATGCCACTTTAAAATATATGAGGGGTTAGTTATGTCACTAAAATAGTTGAGGGGACCAAGCGGCTCAAAAATAAAAGTTGAAGGGGTCACGTATGTATTTAGCTTTTAGATGAGGGATTAGATAGATCGCTAAAATAGTTGAGGGGGCTAAGCGGCTCAAAAATAAAAATTGAAAGGACCACATATGTATTTGGCCTTTAATATATATAGATAATAGACCTAGATTAAGACACCAAAATAACTAAATCAAATTCGATATAAGGACGAATGAAATAAATGAGAATCCATATTTGGTAAAACCATGAGCGCCACAGAATTGGTTGTACTTTTCTTATAAAGCGGATGCGTTTAATTAAAAAAGGGACAAAAAAAATTATCAATCACTAGAACAAATCTAGCAACCACTTGAACCAAACCAAAAGAATTTGAGAGAAATATTAAAGAGAATTTTAATTAATCAAATAATGAAATCTAAAAAATAAATTATAATTTCAAGTATTTATAGACTAACAATCCTTAGAAAGCTAATTACATAAAAAAAAAAGGTAAGAATATAAATTCTAATTAAACTATACTACAAATAAGATAAGAAAAGCTTATGAATTTAGGATTCTTGAAATACAATCTAATTAGAATCCAAATTAAATAATAATTCCAATTAAAATAGATTTTCAATTCAAATACATGATCAGTAGATATTTTCACGTCAGCTTGTATTACCTATTCTTCGATTACGCCCCATATCATTTTTTCATGAAATCTAAGGCTTCAAAAACCTTGTAATTTGTATAAGTTCTAATTTAGTAATTTACCCTCTTTTATTTTGTGTTGGGAATATATTATGTTCCAAGAGATCTTATTTTATGAGTTGGATTAACACATAAATGATTACTCAAATCAAAGTAACAGTAAAAGTTATGATAATAATAATAATAATAATAATAATAATAATAATAATAATAATAATAATAATAATTAATAAGCTGATATGGACTGTCAGGCAATAGTTCAATTGTGCTAATTGTACAAGTTCCGAGGATAAACTTCATTTTTTTCCCGGCCAAATACATACGCGATCATTTTAATTTTATTTTTGAGTTATTTGACCTCCTCAACTATTTTAGGAATCTATTTAATCTCTCATCTAAAGATCAAATACATACGTAACCCCTTTAATTTTTATTTTTGAGCCACTTGGCTCCCTTAATTATTTTGGCGACCTATCTAACCCCTAATCTATTTTAAAGTGGTATTTTTAAACATTTGAGTGAATATAACCAGACACAACAGAGTACCATGCATTACACGTGTCTAATACTAAAGATATGTAGGACACAAACTGGAAACCATCTTTAAACCATCTTCTATTTAATTAATATTACAAACTATTAAAAAGTGAAAATTTCCCAGCAATTGATAAAACACAAGAGAAGGAAGAAATATAATTGCAGAACAGAGAACAAAAAAGAACGAAGAGAATTTAACCAAAATGAGGAGAGAGGGAGAAAAAAATGCAGATAACTTTTTTATATAATATTTACAAAATATTACCCTTGTAAAATCGTAAACTTGATCCAAAACGCGTTGAGATTTCTCTTTTTTCCAGTCACACAACACATCAGCATTCAAGTGTCTAAAAATACCACTTTAAAATAGATGAGGGGTTAGATAGATCACTAAAATAGTTGAGGGAGCCAAGCGGCTAAAAAATAAAAGTTGAAGGGACCACATATGTATTTGGCTTTTAGATGAGGGGTTAGATAAGTCGCTAAAATAGTTAAGGGAGCCAAGCGGCTCAAAAATAAAAGTTGAAGGGACCACATATATATTTGGCATTTTTTCCCTTTGTTTTTAAATTTCAAGGGCAATATTAAAATTTGATAGCAAATTTAGGGGTAATTTAATGAATAACCCTATATAACCTATACATCATTTTTAAAGCCATAATTCGACAAATTAATGAAAATCCCAAGGGTCAGCTTAGATTGAGGTTACGAGAGGTTAAATAATGAAAAGGTTTGCTTGGGAAAGAGTTTGTTAGGAAAGGTGAGGTGAATTGGGGATTAAAAAAGCTCCAAACACCTCCATTTTTAGTTCCTCTAAATTGGTGGGATCTCAAGGTTAGCTTGCCTCCCCCTCCCTCCCCTCCCTTTAAAATTCTTCCTTCCCATTCATCCAAGCAGACCCGGAAAATACACATTGTCAAAAGATCTTTACACAATCCTGAGCCATATCACAACATGGATAAATATTAAAGCCTTCTTCCTTGTCAATTGTCACAACAAAATGGGTATTCAATGCATAAACTGTGCTCTCTCAAGTACAAAACGAAAAATCTTAACATCAAATGCCATCGTGAAATTACAACATTTTTATCTTCAAATGAGCAGCTGTTCTTACAGGGGTTGTAATGGATAATTTAGCTCAATTTAATTCGTGTTTAAAGGGTACATACATGATACAGATGATGACATTTATACCCAAAGAGAAATTACACTCGGATCTAATTTATGCGTTTGAAACTTGTTGCAGGTTACAAATGCAAGAGAGAAAATAAATTACCTTCAGGAGTGGAATAATGCACATGCTTTATTTGAAGAAGCTTGTTATATAACCAATCACCAAACCAAGCCTTTTCTTCTTCTAAATCTATCAACACGGTCAGTGCTCATCCGAGATTTTTCGGGTTTATTAGGCTTCTTAGACTTCTCCAGTCTACTATCTAAACTATTTCTAGATATTTCTGGAAGGTCACCACCCAGTTCAAAAGTATCTGAGGATCCACCCTCTGACGCCTTGTTCTGATTTTCAGACTCTATCGTTGTTTTCTTAGAACCGTTACTGGCTGATTTCGTTTTGCCCAACGACAAGACAAACTTCTTTAGATGTCTAATGAATTCTGGATAAAGCTCAAGATTACAATGCCCCCCACCACTTATCCATAATGGTTCATATTTCTCCTTACAAAGCTCCCATAGCTGTTTCCCATGGGAGCAATCAACAACTTCATCTGCAGTTCCCTGAAGACGAAAAAATAAAACAAAATAAAAGATTAATCAATAGATATTAATTCAATCTCTAGCATCAGTCAAAAATATTGTTTCAGTTGTGTTTCACTAATATCCATCTCAATATTGTCGAAACTTTCAACTTATCTTTCTGATTCGAACTATAGTGGAAGGATACATGCAAAACTCAGTATTTGAAGAAGAAAAGCTGTGATAAACAAAGTACATAAGAGAATCATAGAAACTGCCATATTAAAACAAGTATCCATCATGATCTTTACATCTACAACCATTCTAGTTTCCCATATATAGATGAAATAAATCAAACAGGTACAGCACAGACAAAAGCAAAATAAAAACAGACCAGGCAATGAATGGAATATATTTTCATCTTCCCTAAATAAAAGAAACCGTCTTCTAAGATTACCAAATGGAAACTTGATTTCAATGAATTTGTATATACTATAAAAATCCAAACTATTTCAAGAAATGGTGACAAATACAAGAACAAAAGCAGAGCACATCTGCATTCCTGGTTAAATTACCATTTTTTCTTAAGTAACATTATCTACCATTTCATTAAACCAAGAATAACTAACACATATTTAGTTGATTGTATTGCGCCAGACGCAGGTCAGCAGTAGCTCACAAAATGCTTTTGCTATCAGTATCTACAGGTCACAGCACATGTCAAGGTTCACTCACAACTAAAGATTCCTTCACTTTTATCATCTATTAAAAGATTTATACGTCCAAATTTTCCTGAAGTACAGTTGTTAAGTTATTGCCACATTAAGATGATATAACAAGAAAATACAACAATAATGCCATAGCCATTCAAGCTGCCACTCCTATCCAGAGAAGATTAAATAAGGAATCGACACAGGAAGTGAGACACATGGAAGGTCCCAAGTGAAGTCACTTGTAGAATGGCTTATGGATACTATATGAGTAACAATTAGTTATATTTTCTATGTAATAGTCAGGGATGTGTAAACAAAAACTACATGAACTCATGGATTGTTGCACATCAGGAACCTTGTCTGTCATGTTCTATCAACAATTCTAGTTCATTTACTTTTCTTCATATTAATTCCCTCTCACATTTTTTTCCTCGGTAACTTTCCTACCTCAGAGTTGTATAAACCACTTTGCAGGTAAGATCACGTCTCCAGTACAAAGAGAGAAGAAATAAACAGCAGAAAGGGGACTATATACGCAGAAGAGAGAGAGAGAGAGAGAGAGAGAGAGAGAGATCACTTACATGAATAACCAGTACAGGACACTTCACCATTCCAATTTTGTCAATATTCTGAAAGCAGAAAATGTAATTCTCAATCTCCTAGGAGTTAAACAGGCATATACACTAGAAATCTTGTCATAATTACTACCTTGTAAATGTCAAACCAGTATGTTCTCTTGACTGGATATAAAACCCTCATTCCGGACAAAATTGGGCTATGCAGAACTACACCTCTCAAGTCTGGCAACCGTGAAGCAAGATCAACTGTTGGTCCACTACCAACAGACTGACCATAAAGTATTAGCTGTTCATCTTTAACCCCATACTGTTCCCTGAGGCAATTATATGCTGCGTCTATATCCGCATAGGTATTGCACTCAGTTGGCTGTTTCAGACGAGAGGCAATTGTTATTTTAAGAACATTGGATAGTTTGGTAAACAAATAAAGGTTCCTTTAATGATAAACCATGAACATTCAATTTTTGTTCATTAACCATAACTGGAAAATGCATATAAGCTCCTAAATGTGCTTCACTTTCTCATGCCACCCTTCTACAACTTGCACTAAGTTAATAAGGGCAAGCCTATAACTGTCAAGCGCCAAAGGTACATGCATTATAAGCCAAACATGCAAAACCATATGACTTGAGAAGTTGGCATGAATTGCACTTTCCTCTCAACATTGTTACAAAACAGAACAAAAGGTCGCAAAAACTAGACTAACCACAGCACGGGTTTCAAAGTTTCTTCTTATTCAATGTTGAGTCATCATTAACAAGCTTTATGCATAAATCCAAAATTGGAGAGGAAGAAAGGAGAGAGTGAGAAAAATAACCCCAATCACAGATTTACTGGACTTTTATTAAATTTATTGTGCATGTGAAAAATTCAATCCGTGGATATCTAATATCATGTAGTCTTAAAAGCCTATGTGATTACACTTCAACTTTGAAAATGTTAGACCCAATCCCCAGAACCTTTTGAGAGCTTATAGATCACTTAAAACGCAAGGACACAATAGAAGAAACACCAAAATGATATATTTAGCCTTTATGGGGAATAAAATAGTTAAAGTTCCAACGGAATAATATAACAATGAATAGAAAACTTTAAACTATTTGAACCAGCTAAAATGTTTTATTGAAATATCCAAATTCTGAAGTGCAACAAAAACAAAGATATCTGAATACGCAGACAAAGATGGATAGTCAAAAGGTCACATGAATTTTTTTAAAGCTTCTATAGAATGGATAAAATTCCATGGTCTCTTTATCGAATAAAGAACTGTAAAAACAAGCCATCCAACCTTTCCACTTGATTGTCCATAGCCAGAGTAATCATACCTGGAAAAGACAGAGCACATAAGAGAACAAATTAGTGCCAACGGCAACCAAAAATAATAAAGAAATTACACAGGAAGGAATAAATCATCAACTATATGGATATTGATTTACTGTTTTCAAGAGAAGTTATATGCAGGCAAAGTAATCAAATATATCTGCCAACCAAATGGTAAAACTACATATCAAGCTCAGCTGGCAAATAAACAAAGCTGAAAGCTCCTATGCTGTTTATGCAAAGGGTTTGCTAAAGAGAGCAATAAGAAACAACCCACCCCCCTCTCTCTCTGCATGCTTTTCCAATAATTCAGTGTTTAAGTTAAAAGCCATTACTTTTGTGAGGGTATCCTGTAGGTTGAATCAGGATTCAGTTAGAGATGGAATGAAGGGAGGGAAAATAAATAGAGCTTCAGTCATGGGTACCAGACTTTAAAATATTGCTTACATGGAAGTTTAGAGCATTTCTCATGCTAACTGACAGTGAAATAAATTAAGCTGGTGCTTGTAAGTTGAATGGAAGGCATTGCACAGCTATATTATATGCAGTAATCTTTATTTCATGTTAAAGATCTCCCAGCACTAAACCTAGCTCAGTGTTCGATCATGCAATCCTAAAAGTCACTGCTGCATCTGAAATTTATGCAAAATTAATCTTTATTTCATTCCATAATACTGAGAAAACGATGATTCCTACAACTCTAAGATGTAAGTGTAAAATGATATTACATCCTATCTTTGTCCTGAAATAAGAAATTAGGTATTCATTTCAAGAAGAGAAAGGAATGCAAGGGTTTGAACTACCCAGCGGCAATCAGCATCGCAGCGGAGGCGTACCACCACACTCTTGCCAATTTCGTACTTGAAGTTTCAAACCGGTCTGGCTGTTCACAAACTTCTATGATTATTTGTAGCTCAACCAATAAGGCTGACAAAACTAGAACCAATTGTGAACCTTTCCGACAAGGCTGTTTGTTCTAGAATTCACTTTGCAATACTACTACTACTACTAGCAGACTGAAAGCATATACTATACTCGAACAAGCAAAGAATTATGGTGGAAGCTTCACCAGTTGGTTGCATAAAAAACAGCTTCCGTTAACAAAAAAATTAACGTTTTACACTTTCACATTACCACAGAGAAACTCATTCAGTAACATATCAAATTATTCCAAAAAGATCAGAACTACCAAAGGAAACCAATAAAGTTAATCTACAGAATAAAGCAACAGCTCCAAAAGCAACGACCTTTAAAACAACTCAAGAAAATCCTATTAAACATAAAAAGGATGGAAAGAAAAGAAGTGAATATACCCCATGAGATTAATGCGAAGGCGTTTACTCAATTCAACGAATAGCTCAAACATCTGTCCCAAATCAGCTGCATTTCCATGGGAATACAGTAAAGTAGCTGACGCTCTTGGATGCTTAATATGAACTGCCACGATTTCGTTTCCCCGACGAGTCCGGAGCTTCAGAACATCCACGTCATCGGTCCTCGGGACCTCCGGAATGGAAAGTCGGCCGGGACTAAATTCGTCGGCTACAACAGTGTAGGAGGGAGGATTAGGCGGGAAGAAAGCAAACTTCGCGGCTATTGAAGAGGTGACTCCGCCCATCTTGTAATCATCAGAAGCAGTGGATTCATAAATTACAACTCCCCCTCACTCCCTCCCCAAAACTTTTAGATCTTTGACAAATATAGAAACTAGAGAGAGAAAGAGCAGACGATGAGCAAAGAAAAGTGGTGCCACTGGTGATATTGGCGGTGGAGCAGTGGTAGTGATTAGAGAGAGAATGTATGTGCAAACATAAAAAGGAAGAAGAAAAAGAGAGAGAGATAGTGAGAGAAGATAAAAAGGAGAAAAAAAAAATTAAGAACAAAAAGGCGAACAGGTATAGGGAGATAGAAGATAACAGGCGGCGCGTACAAGGGGACAAGGCGGCGCGTGAGAAGCGGAGTTGAAGAACCGTGTCAAAGTTGAGGGGGGGACACCATGTTTTGAACGTTGATAGGTTTCAATTGTCGTTTTGGAGTATTTTTCTGTTTTATGAGAAAGAGAGAGAGAGATGGGCGTGAGTGGGAATTGTCGCCTGAGAGCGACTTTAGAGATTAATTTGTCTAGCAAAACGACGCCGTGGTTTGCCGTTCTTAGAGTATATATAATACCATAGTTGTGAAACCGGACCGGTCGGTCGGACCGGATTCGACCAGAACCGGAGGTCCGTCCGATCGGTTTTTATTATGGTCAATAAGCTGTTGGACTGGATGGTCGAACTGAAAAATCGTGAATCGGACCGGTTTTTTGATTCGATCATACTTGTTTTAAAAAAAAAAAAATTATTTGAATATAAAATTTAAGTTATTATTTTGAGGCATTTTTAATTAAAATAAAATATAATTTATATATTTAAATTATTTTAAATTAAATCGACATTTAATCTTAACTATAAAAACTATATTTTATAAATTGAGATTTTTTAATTATTATATTGTGTTTGAAATGCTTAAATTTAAAGAATTATAATAAAAATATTTAAATTTTCATATATTATAAATATAAAAATAAAACTATTTTAATATTTTAATATATTTATTAAATCTGTTCGATTCTGATTTATTCCAGTTTAATCTAAAATCCATAAATCTAACTTTTCACCGATTTGATGACCGATCCGAATCTGAAAATCATGTATAATATTTGGTACTAGTTGGTGTGCGATTGTGGAGTAAAGGGCCCACTCCTCTCTGTTATTGTCTAGTTGTGGGGTCTACCTACAAATATTAGTGACGTGTCTACTTTCCTTCGCCATTGGTGGTCCTGGGTCATCTAATGAAATGGCGGATTACGTGTAGACCGACTGATGTGGAAAAATAGCACGATGTAGTTTCAAATCTTTTTCAATTTTATTTGGTAAAACGCATTCTCACTTCCCTTAAGTTTTATATATTCCACAACTCCTCTTTCCATGAATTTTTTAACAAGTTAAATATATAACCTTTCTATTTTTATAATATCAATCTCAAAATTAAAATTTTTGTTTAATATGGACTATAATATGTGTTAATTCGATAAATTTTATTTTATGTCTAGTTCACCATGTGTTCATGTGTCAAACCAGTAAAATAAAGTCAATTTATTTTTCAACCAATTAAAAGAAAAAAAATTCTAATTAATTTAATAGGTATTTATTTATATAAAATTTTAGATTCTAAAATAAAAATTTTAGACCTAAAATATAAAACCTAGATGTTAATTTATGACCCTTAAACCTTAAAGTATATTATATGGCATGATTTTATTAGTTTAGCATATGGATGACGTGATGATCAGGTATAAAATAAATTTTATCCTGTCAACTATTACGTGACTCAATTCTTGTAAAATGTAGAAAATTATAGAGTTCATTAGAAGGATTTGAATGATACTTTTTATACAAGTGTGCTATAACTACATATGTAAATCATACTTTTAATTTAGTCTCGCATGTCTGCAAAAAATTGTGTTACGTGTCAGTTGATAGATGTTATAGCCTAGGTGAGACAAATATATAGAGATCAGGGCTAATAGTATTTTTGACTGAAAAGAAGATCGTTGTATTGCATTAGATAAGATTACATCACTAATAAAACTAGGAGGTATATTAAAGTGAGAAATGCAGGTGGGCGTCTCTAGTCCTATCCTAGACAACTCATGAGCCACTTTGTTTCCTGGCATTCTAACAAAAGAGAAATTTACAAAGCAAAAATAGTATCAATGCAATCTCCTATAATGAAATCAACAGGTGAAAGAAGAGAGTTGACATCAATATTTCTTCAATTTTGGAGGCGAGAGATGATAAGTTGGACGTCACCATCCACAATAATTTGGCTGTACTCTAAAGACTTCAACCAAGTTAAGGTTTCTCTGTAGCAAAGAGCCTCACCAAGGTAGGGTCGTTACAGCTGGATAATCTACCAAAATGGCAGCCAATAAAAGAACCCATATTGTCACGAAGAACACAATCGAAACCGATAAAACCATGATTGGATACAAAGGCATCGAAGTCACACTTTACAAAATAAAGCGGTGGACGCTTCCAAAGACTTGTATCCGAAGTAGCCGCTTTACTCAAAGGAGGTGAAGAGTGAGCTTTTTTCCAAGAATCCAGAAAAAACAGCAATGTTACTACCCGATCATTGACACGTTTCTTTTTCCATACCCAGTCATTTCTTGTGTTCCAAATTGTCCAAAAAATCGTTGCACACCATTCCAGTTGCTTGAGGCACAGAACTGGGGCCATAAAAATTGAAAAAACTCATCTTGAACCCCAAACTTTTGTGGATTTCACAATGTTTTGATTAATTTTGTTAACATTTTCAATACATTATATTTCTATGTGAACGTTCTCTATCTCAGATTTATCACTCTTATCTCTTATGAGTTGCAGTTTCCGTTAACTGGTGCGTAACATAAATTTTGAGAGAAGTAGAAAGTTAGTGAGTTCATTGAATAATTTGAACCATACTATCAACGCAAGCATGACACAATTACGGATTTAAACCATACTTTTAATTTAGTTCCACATAGCTTAAAACTCTTGTTGCGTACCAGTTAACGGTGACTGCAATTTACGGAAGACAAAAATATTAGTTCTAAATGAGTAATTTCAAAATAAAAAGATTATGTAATTAAATATATGAAAAATCTGAACAGTGGGCAATTGAAAATTTCATAAAAATCCTAAGTGTTCAAGATGTGTTCTGCGTATTATTTTTTTACAATTTTGTAATCATGGAAAAAGTATTATTACAAAAAGCAATTTTCAGAATTTAATAATTATAATATAATTAACTCTTATGTTTAATTAATTGAAAATAATGCTCATTTAAGGTTTTTTTTATAAATTTTTCTTAATAAAAGTTCATAACCATGACAAATCATATGAAGATGGTTGCATATAGCAATGCTTTTCTAATTGAATTCCACGTAGCAATATTAGGTCAAGATAATTTAACATAAAATACATCACAAGTGTCCAAATTAAGATGTCAAACAAAATTAGAATATAGATTGACAAAAATTAAAAAAGAAGGATCTTAAATTGATTATTCCTGCCCTGATAAAGAATACCATTACATCTAAAAAGTGATTATAAATAAACAAAAAAATAATTAAACTTGGATATTATTAAAACAATTTATTGTAATTTTGATGAAATATATATGTAGAATATTTCTCCCGAATTTTTATAAAATTTGGGATTAAAAACTCTGTTGTCTCTTATACTATCCATGAGATATCCTTTCACCCTATACTATTGGAATAGAACACTTACTTCATATAATATCACAGTATGGACCAATGACGAAACCAAAATTTCGAATAAATTGGTGCAGATTGGTTAAAAAAATTTCAAAATTTTATTTTTGATTTTAATTCTTTCTATTTTTTATTATTTACTTATAATTGTAGGGTTTTGTAGGGTTTATTTTATAGTTTAGTAGGGTCAATACTATAAATAAGTCAGTTTAGTTATATAAATTTGTAAATATAATATTTTATATACATAATTTTGAAAAAAAAAAAATTAGTGGGATCAATTGAACCAATGCCACTCTACTGCATATTAGTTTTCATTTTTAAAAGAAATCATTGAACTAAATAATTTATTTCATTTCATAAATCATACAAAAACGTACATAATATTTTGTGAAAAAAATTATAATTTATGTTAAAGATGTGACGCATTTTGTTAATATATATGATATTTTATTTGATCTAATAGTAGTGGGATAAATATTCCATTCCAATAGGATAACAGGTAAAATATCATTTCATAACAATAGGCTAAATACATACCGACCCCTTCAACTTTAATTTTTGAACCGCTTAGCCCCTTCAACTATTTTAGCGATCTATCTAACCCCTCATCTAAATGTCAAATACATACGTAGCCCCTTCAATTTTTATTTTTGAGCTGTTTGGCCCCTTCAACTATTTTAGCAACCTATCTAACCCCTCATCTATTTTAAAGTGGTATTTTTAAACCTTTGAGTGAGAACATAACCAGACATAACAGGGTACCATGTATTACACGCGTCTGACACTAAAGACATGTAGGTTACACGTTGGAAACCATCTTCCATTTAATTAATATTACAAACTATTATAAAGTGAAGATTTCCCAGTAATTAATAAAACTCAAGAAGAGGAAGAAATATGATTGCAGAAGAGACAACAAAGAAGAACGAAGAGAGTTTAACCAAAGTGAGGAGAAAGGGAGAAAAGAATACAGATAATTTTTTTATATAATATTTACAAAATATTACCCTTGTAAAATCATAAACTTCATCTCAAACGCGCTAAGATTTTTCTTACCTCCAGGTCATACTACACATCAGCATTCAAGTGTCTTAAAATATCACTTTAAAATAAATGAGGGGTTAGATAGGTCGCTAAAATAGTTGAAGGGGCCAAACGGTTCAAAAATAAAAGTTGAAGGGGTTACATAAGTATTTGACTTTTAGATGAGGGGTTAGATAAATCGTTAAAATAGTTGGAGGGATCAAGCGGTTTAAAAATTAAAGTTGAAGGGACCGCGTATGTGTTTGGTCAATGACAATACAGCCCAGAACTTAGGATACATACAAAGCATTCCGCGTGGCTGATTAACGATCAATTCAAAACCCAGAGTTTATATTTATAAAACAACATTTGATAAGGTTCAAACGTGATTGCTGGAATAGCTCAGTTGGTTAGAGCGTGTGGCTGTTAACCACAAGGTCGGAGGTTCAAGCCCTCCTTCTAGCGTTATTTTTGTTTCTTTTTCCATATGCACTGAATAAAATTTATTTGTCAATTGTCGTATAGCACCTTGTAATATTCATTTTAGTCACACAAAAACGTCTTAGTCTACAATTATTTGATTTTGGGTTGTCTTTATTCTTTTATGTTACAATAAAATTTATTAAATGTTTTCTTTTATTTCAAAAATGTACAGAGAAAATAATTATGTAATTACTTATTAACGAATTTATTTTACATATTTTTATTCATTTTCTCACTAAATATAAATTTTGATCATGTCAATTTAATTTGTGATAGTTTGATAAATGTAATTTCCACAGTAAATGTTACTTAAATTTTCCCTTTTTTTTTTTTTTTTTTTTAGATTCTAATTTTTACCATAACTTAATCTAAAATGACATGAATTCTATTTTTCCATTTCATTTTGTTTTCAAACACTAAGCTTAAATAAATTTATTTCAGTTAATTGGATTTCACCAAAATAAGTTTCTAAACAGTCTTTAAATATATATACATTTAACCCAGTGTCATCACATAAGTTCGTAAATGGTTACAACCACATGGTTTATTTTTGTACTTATCTCTTTATAAAATATGTTGTACATTGAGAGTTGTATGTCCATATGTAAGATAATTCAAGATAAAAATAAATAACTCTTCAAAGTAAAACACACACACACAGATATATATATAAAGAGATAAGTACAAAAATAAACCATATGGACATATGGACATTTATTTTTATCTTGAATTATCTTACATATGGACATACAACTCTCAATGTACAACATATTTTATAAAGAGATAAGTACAAAAATAAACCATGTGGTTGTAACCATTTACGAAGTTATGTGATGACACTGGGTTAAATATATACGCCGGATGAGAACCCAACAAACCGCGTCAAGAGGTTGGATAGGCCATACTTGGATAACCTGAAGGCTAGGTTAAAATGGTGATCATAAAGCTGGGATCTAGAGTTGGTATAAGACGACTCGATCAGCAAGAAGCCGGGTATACTTCCGAGAGAACTAATGTAGGTTGACGACCTCTTGTACCACAGCCCACGTGGAGGAAGATTGGTGAGATAAACAACCAGATGCGATCCCAACATTACACGTAGGAAGGAGAATGGTATCGAGCTGGCACCAGCCAATGAGAGAAGTGCCGTACTAAATGGCCAGATAATTACACCGAGTGGATTAGTATATAAAGACAGTTTCACCTTTCATAAAGGTAACTAAGAGGAAAACCCTAATCCCATTTCAATATTGCTCTCAATATTGTTTCATTGATTATCTGGAGGAGACGACTGACTTAAGCTTCGGAGTGTACCCCCGGGTTACCCGGAGTCTCATCTTATTGTGTTTGCATGAGAAGGGCAGATTCCGGCAAACGATGGTCTAGGAATTCTAAAGACATTATTATGCATGTGGTTTAAAACATTATAAACTTGACCTGTAATTTTACAATGTTAATAAAAGTAGTCAATTGTTTAATACACTCTTCTAAAAATTCTCTTATTTTTCGAATTTTTACTTAAAATTTTACACCTTAGTTGATTAAAATACAATAGACTTTAGTGTCGAACTTGAAATTTTTTTGAAAATGCTTACATTTTTACCATTTAATAGTGTGAAAAAATAAAGAATAGAAAAATAGTCTAAAAATATTCAAATGTTCAAATATTGATGTAAAGTTATTAAATAATGTATATAAATTATTAAAATATCAAAAAAATAGAAAATATTGAGTTTTGCATGAACCTCAGGTTAAAAACCTAGGGGTCATACTGTTAACCTGATTCTCGTGCAAAACTTAACTTTTTCACTATCTATCATCTTAATGGTTTATCTACATTATTGAAGAATATGACACAAAGATTTGAACATTTTTCAGTATTTTTTTTAACTTTTTTTGTGATTTGTTTTTATTTTTTATTTTTTGGATTATTAATTTTAAAAAAAATACATACGTTTGCCAAAATTTCTAAATTTTGTCTCTAAGGTTCATTATATTTTTATCAACCAACATGCAAAATTTTAAGTAAAAATTCAAAGCATAAAAGGATTTTTTAGGGAATATATTAGACAATACACTGCTTTTCTTCATATTGCAAAAACACGTCACAATTTATAATTTTTGTACTTATCTCTTTTATAAAACTAAAATTATTTACTAAAACTAAAATTATTCACTATTATAAACTGAATAATTTTGTAATAAATATCGTTTGGACTAAAATTAGAAGAGTAGTCCGTTTGGACTAAAATTAGAAGAGTAGAACATGCAAAATTATTCACTATTAATTAATTAAAATCAAAATTTTCATTAAAAAAAAAAATCAAAAGTTGAAAATGTGATTTTTTTTTTTTTTTTTAAGTTACTGGCTGGGCATTGGGGCTAAAAGTTATGTGAAGATTAACGCAAAAGACCAAAAGTTATAGTTCAGTACTTGAGTTTTGGATCTAAAATCTTCAAAGAAATTGAATAATTGAGAATAGAAATGTTTGTGGACCGCACTACGCCATTCGGGCCGAATCTAATGGCAATAATGATTTGGAAAATTACAAAATTGGCAGCATTAAAAAAAAAAAAGTTTAATTATATAATTAGTAGCATTAAAAATAGAAATAAATAAGTAGTTGATAAAAAAAAAAAAAAAAGTAATATAGTGGCATAAATATTTTCATCGCAATATCACATTGATATCGAATCGATACCACATCGATACTTGATAGAATTATGGTCTCCTATGACTTTAATTAAATAATATAAGAGCAATTTAAAAGAGACTATAGTTATATTATTTAATTAATTTTACTCCAAACTCTATAAGGAATAGAACTATTCTTTCTATAAATAGGGAGATTTAGGTCTAATTAGTGTGTGAGTGTGTGATTCAAGATGATTGAGTGAAACTAGACATGGCCAAGGTTCATGAACCACCGGTTCAGGTTCAAGAAATCCTTGAACCTAAACCTTAACCTTCAAAATAGTTGAACCGCCGGTTCGGTCCGATCCGGTTCAGGTTCAGGTTCAACCCTCTTGAATAAACATTTATAATTCAATTTGTGTAGTTTCGATGTAGACATGTCTCGATAAATTATTAATATACATAACAAAATAATATAATTTTTCAAATATGAAAAACAACTTACATTTTTCATTTTACAAATAATAATTTACATAATAAATAAATTATTACAAAAATATAACTTGCACAAATACACTATTTATTTCTCTTGCACCTTTAAAAATAAAATTAAGTGAAAGAAGTTAAACATGTTTAAAAAAAAAGAGAAAAATGTTAAAACATGTTAAAAATATAAGGGTTGAACCAACTGGCGGTTCAGAACCGCTTGCTCCAAGGGTTAGGGGTTAATCGATCTTGACCCTTAACCTTTTTTTCTTCTAAACCGTCGGTCCGGTTCCGATCCCGTCTGGTTCAGGGTTTGACCGGTTTGACTCGATCCTATCTGGTTCGTCCGGTTCAGATTCTATTTGGCCACCTCTAAGTGAAACACAAAACACTGTGTTCTGCCAACCGATAACACAAACAAGATTATTTATGCTGTGCTAAAGGATTGGACTCGAAGCAGCTCGATTAACGCTACAACATGTAAACCTAATCCTATTATCATTGTGATCTACTATGACTGCGATAGCAACTATAATATTAACCTAATCCTATACTATTATAATGGAAATGTAATCATAAAGAGAGAAATAATGGAGAGAGGTGGAGGAGGTTAATGCAGTAAAATGGGATGTTACAAGTAGAGTGTTTAAGAAAGGAGTCGCGAAAAAAAAAATTTAATGAAGAAAAAAGCCATGGAGACAGGGAGAATTGAAATCAAAAGATCAATGTTACCATTATCGGACCGAAAAGCAAACTGATAAAGCTACTGGTTCGATGGTTAACTGGTTCAATCGGTTTAAACCAGCGGTTTAACCAAATATTTATTTTTTAAAAATATTTAATAATATATTATAATAAATTATGGTTAATAAAAACAAGTATCTTATATAACAAAACTAGAAATTTTAATCAAACAAACCGGAGCATGGTCGGTTTACGGTTTAATCAGTCGAACCAACTGATCCAGTCTGGTTCTAATAACATTACAAAAAAAAAATAAAAAAGATAAAGATATATATATATATATATAATATTTTTGTAATTTATATATCTACTAATTTAAAATACGTAAAATTGTTTCAATTTATCATATAAATTGATTGAACTATAATTTAAAAGAAAACCGGTAAATTACTTTCTTTAAAATGAGAAAAACGATATGCTAATCTGCATATGTGAAAATATAATTTTCATTTATTGGACAGTCAACAAATTTATTTTTTAAACATTATAAGTGAGATTTTGTTTATGATAGTCAACGATCCAAAGAATTGAATCGGTTGGGTGAAAATGTGCTTACAGTGCACAAATGGAAGATGAATGACATTAATTAGCACATCAAGGGAAGGTTGATGCTGTCGTAAGTAATGTATTTGGTTATATGACTTAATTAAATCCAATTTATACTTTAATATTTATTCACCATCTTAATCACCGCAGCACTTCTTGTTAGTTGTATGTTATTTAATGTTCAAGCAACACATAAGCATGTCTCATTGTGGTTAACAACATTTTTCTAAAAGTGAGGAATATTTTATCCGTTATTAAAAGGATATCATTTTAGAAAAAAATAAAAATAAAAATATTTGTCATTTCAGAAATATTTAATATTTTATCCTTAATTACCCTTTATACTCTATATTATTAAGTACTCATAAGAAATATTACACTAAAAAGTTATCAAAACAATAATATATTTAGATTTTTGTATATGAACTAGTCTTTGTATACTAATTGGAAATATCAATAAACTAATGGCTTTTATGTTGCAATAATGTCAATTAAAATTAAGTTAGGTGGTATTTGATAAAACTGAAAATTAAGCACTGAAAATTTATGCGTTGAATTTTAGATGCTGAATATTATAAATGTTCTGAAACTTTTAAATGGTAGAGTTGATTGATAAACAAGAAAATAAAGCACTAAATTAAAAAAAAAATATATTGATAATGTTCAAATTAAAATTTTAAGTCAAGTATTCTGACTTACTACATTAAGTGATTTTTTGACTTACCTGAAATTATTAATTAGTGTTATCAAACAAGTTTAAATTAATAAACACTTAAAATGTTAATTTTAAGTGCTTAATATGGTTATCAAACAGTGCCTTTCTTACATGTATTCCAAGGAAATTACATGCACCAAAAAAAAAGGACAATTTAAAAGTAAAAAATAATAATTTAAGAGAGTTAACCTAGTACCCCTTCGGGTTCATAATAGATATCATTCTTATAACTAATTTTACTTTTTTTTTTCAAAATGGTTATCATTCTAAGAAACCAAGATAAATTTAAATAAATTTTTCTTATTTTGCCATTGTATTTATAAAATAATAAATACTTAACACAAAAAAAGGTGAATGGAAGCATTAATATCTATCTATTCCACCTCTAATGAACTATGTAGAACCCATATTTCAAGATTGAATAAATTTCAAAATGAAATTTAATAAGACTATTTTAGTAAAAGAGAATTATTTTGTAGACATATTAAACATTTTCTTAATATGTGTACATAAACCTTACACACCATCTATTATGAACCGGACGGAGTAGTAAAAAAATAAGAATTCAAACATGATTGTGTGACAATTGCTACAACTACATCTTTTTTAAGAATGGAGGGGAGCAATTATCTAAATCTGATAATGGTTATTGCTATTAGAGTCTTTATAGATAGAAGTCATATGGAAGTAATCTCGTATGGTTTTGAGGCTTATTCTTACGTTTAAATTGGAAAATGGGTAGAATTGATGGATAATGAAACAAGCAGATCTAAATTGTTAAGAATCCAAATTTGGATTAATTTTCATACTAAATAGAAAAAAAGTAAGGCATTAAGAATTGTATGGTGGTGAAGTAATAAAAGACAAGTGGAAGATGCATAGGGGGGGGAAGGTAGGCCTGAATTAGAAAAAATGAAATGAGCTTTGAATGTAAAACAAGCAAAGGTATCCTAATGAAATCAAATTAAGATGACCTAAATCTATTCTAATGCTTCGAAGCAACAAAATGATGGATATAAGGCCAAAAGTGGGCCTTGGTCTTCTCAATTCAATTCCCCCTTTTTTACAGGATGCTAATTGCCAAAAAGAGGGACACCACTTCCTTCTCTGGCCAATTAAATACATTTTTTTTTACAATTGAAATATGACGTGTACACTTTAAATTCAATTCCAAATATCTAATCACTCGAGTCACTTGGTGAATATAAACACTTTTTAAAGCCTAATATATGACAATTAATTTCTTTAAGAAATTTTATATTAGTCCTAATCCATATTACAATATACACATGTCTTTTTCTCATTGGACTTGGTCTACAATAAAATCCTTTTTTTTTCTTTTTTGAGAACACGGTTGAATTTCTCACCCATCCAACCATACAAGTAACATAATATTAAAAATGAGCATGAGATCATTGAAAGACTCGTTTGGTTTGCTACCAAATGGCTACATCTATATATGTATTGCTTTAATATCATTAAACCAACACCCAAACTATTAAACAAATCAATATGCAACTTTCACCATCACAATAAAAGGTCCCTTTTAACTAAAACTATATTAGCATAACTAGACCTCCAAATTCAAAGACCATGATTACCATTTACCTTTGGGTGTAAATTGCCATCATTTAATTTAAACCCACCCCCCAATTAACTTGCACTAATGTAAGATACAACGACACTAATAATTACCAAATCGTATCCACACCATACCATACTCCTCCCAAAAAATTTACTGTAATGCAATAATTGGGGACAAAAAAAACAATTAAAAAGAAATCCTAAACAACAAAATTATAGAACATCCCTGAACAATAACACATGGAAGCTGCAATGCGGACAGACTTTATATTATAAATTATAAATCCTTTCATAGCTCTGCCTTCTTCTTGTCTTCATGATCTAAAGCACCTCCGATGCTTCTACCCCACCCTTTACATAATTCAAAATTATATACCAATAAATTGAATCTTACCCATTCATTATTAAACTCCATAATTATCTTTTTAAATATCAAAACAACAAAAAGCAATTTCTTGGTCTTTCTTTCTGCCATCATCTTCTTGGCTTGGCTACAATTTAAACCCATCACCAAAGACCTTAATTTCAACCAATTGGTGTTGACTTCAAAGCTTGGATTCACTTAAACAAGTCCCAAATTCCATAATTCCAATTATCATTGGAAAAAGCAACTCTCAGATATAAATCTATGCAGATCCTCAAACCGAAATTAATCTGAATATGAGCTTTGACTTAAAGGTACCTACCATGATAATGGAGCTCCATCCAAGATTATCTTAAAAAAAAAAAAAAACCTAATTTCAATCCTTTTCAACCTAACTACCTAAAACGCTTAGATCGTCATTATCATGCGCCAACTGCTCGCGGAAATTTGGCACTCATGCTATTGTGCGCCCCATAGACTCCGCACCGGCCTCCATTGACCATTGTAGGAATTGTTAGATGCTCATGTTAGCAACAATATCCGGTGCATGTTAGCTATATTCTATTTACTTCAAAAAACTTCGAAATTATCGAAAATTTTTACATGATTAAAATTAATTAATTAACGCACTAATAATATTAACAGAAAAATAGAAACAAGGAATTCGTAAATTCTATAAGAAATTGACAAAAATGGAAATTATTTTCAATTCATCCATTCAATTTTTTTTTTTTTTCAGATATATTTTACTACTCCGGGATGGAAACCAGCACCGGCCGCCATGCTCTCCTTAGCAATCTATACCTAAAAGTACCTGATATCGGTCGCCGAGCAGTCAATCCAGGTCCAGCGCTACCACTATCACGTCTACCAGCGACCGGTAAGAAATCTTCCTCGTCGTCATGGTCAACATCGGGATTATTATGCTGGTCTTTATTATCTTCAAACGGCGGCGAAGAAACAAACAAATCCTTCAATTTCCTTCTGACTCTCTTTTTCTGAGGCGGATCTTTGGGAGGGTCGGAGTGGTCATCACGGGGAGGAAGACGGCGGCGGTGGTCAGAGGAGCGGGAGAGGAGCATGCGGAGAGTCTTGCGGCGGCGGAGGTGGATGACGGGGCTGGTAGTAGGACTTTGAGTGGGGCTTCCAGGTACAACAGCACATTGAGTAGCGAGAAGCTTGAATTTGTGAAGAGTAGCCATTGAAATTGAGTGGAATTGAGAAGAATTAGTGAAGGAAGTGAGATCTGAAATGAAGATGAAGGGATTTGGGAATTAGATTCATTTTTTTTTTTTTTTTAGAAAAATAGTTTGAGCGTTTTTGGAGTATCTGTAAGACTTGTTGGTTAAAAAGCAGCGATAGGAAAACAAAGCGGCTTTGGATTTGGATTTGGAATTGGAGAAAAGGATGGATGGGTTTTTGTTTTCATTTTCTTAGTACCTTTTTTATGTGCTTTACACGTGGCATCCTTAATTGCAACTTATATATACGTATTTTTATTTATTTTATTATTATGTACATTTCATCTCATCTTTTAAGCTTCATTACAATCTTTTTATTATCAAAATAACTTCTAAAATCCCCTTTTTTTTTTTTTTTTTTTTGCTCATTTTAATATAAAAAGTTAACTTTTTTTATTTATATAGTAAAAAAAATTAATATTTTAAATATATAATACTAAAAATAAGATAAGAACATATTTTAAATATATTTCGCTGTGCATAGGTATTGATCTAATAATGAATAATTTAATTGCTTAAAGCATATTTTACTAAAATTATTAGTTTAAACAATAAGATAATGACACTTATATAATTTTAATAATTTAAGCTTATCATATAATTTTAAAGGATTGGTATGGTATTAGTGTAGAGATGTTTGAACTGCGGAGTGGAAGTTTAAATCTCAACATATCATTTATTCACTCAATCAATAGCATCTTATGTAGCAAAAAATTTAGCCAATTACAAAAATTTACACACACAGAAACTGGAGAGCTCAAAATTTTGGATTATACAGCCCCAATTGCTGCATTTCTTATCCATCACAGCTGGACAACTTCCTATCTATCATTTCAGACAAAACCCAAAGTTTATTCTCCTTTAATTGTAAGAAAACTGGAATCCCAGCTGCCAACTATTCTTTCACATTGACCGTATCATCTTTCCCTGTCACAAAAGGGGGAAAAAAAACCATTTTAGAAACTTGATAAATTCAATTATTTGCTCTTCATTCTTCATCATCATACTTTATTATCTTCAAAAAAGAAAATTCAGTTGACACAAAATGTTACCAACCGATCAAAACAGTGTAAGATTACATCCCATGTAGTATTAACAATAATGTGATGGGAGAAGGATTAATTTTTGGTATGTACATTGCCTCGATTTAGTATGCATTTATGTATTGACAAAAAAAAAAAAAAAAAAAAGACACACCAAGCAAATATTAAGATGGTGAAACTTAAACTCTGTTAGTACAATTAAGAAAAGGAAGAAAAAACGAAATGGAAATCTGAATTGCTAGAAGGAAGAAGTAGTAGCAGTAGTTGTGGAAGAACTGCTAACCCATTTGTCTGTAGGGACCGAATCAGGCGAAAATGATGGAATTTGATTCAAAAGTCTAACATCATCTTCTTTAATATCCACAGACTCAACTTTTTCTGATCCGTAATGTTCATATTCAATCTTTTTAAGGCCCTCCAAAACTTCTGCCATAGTTGGCCTCATATCCTTCTCCTGTTGTAAACACCTAAAAGCCAATTCCGCAACTGATGTTGCCATCTTTCTCACTTCATTATCATTCTCAAATCCAAGACTCGGGTCGACTAGCTCGTTTAGTTGATGGTTTTGGATCTTAGTTACTGCCATGTTAGCTAAATTGATGTCGAGCCGATGCCTGTTAGTATCCACTGCCTGTAATGATGACAGGAGTTCAACCAATACGACACCGAAACTGTAAACATCGCTCTTGTCTGTGAGTTGGTAGCATTGGTAATACTCGGGATCAACATAGCCAGGAGTGCCTTGGGGAGCAGTCGAAACATGGGTGACATCATTGGGGAACAACCTCGATAACCCGAAATCGGCTACTTTTACATGGAAGTTGTTGTCCAGCAGAATGTTGTTGGTTTTGACATCCCGGTGAATAACATCTGAACTATGGAGATAGGATAGAGCATCTGCTGTTTCAATGGCAATGCTCAACCGAACACGCCAAGTGAGCAAACCCGACATGGATCTATTTCTTCCATGAAGATGATCCGCGACAGTTCCATTGGGGATGTATTCGTAAACAAGTATCAATTCTCGGCTACGTTTTGAGGTGCATCCGTACAACGTTACGAGGTTCTTGTGGCGTAAACGAGTTAGGATCTCAACCTCATTCATGAACTGCTCAGCACGCTTTATGTTGTTGTCATATAAGCGCTTCACAGCCACCACACGTCCATCATTGAGTATGCCTAATGAATTAAACATAAAAACTGAATTAGATCACAAAACATTCAGCATAAATATCACCTTCAAAAATCAGTTCTGTGAATGTTCTAACCATAGTACACGGTGCCAAAGCCTCCATCTCCAAGTTCCTTGGATGGATCAAAATTGTCGGTGGCTTCGACAAGTTCTTCGTAGCTGAAAACCTGAGTTCCAAAGTATGTACTGCCCTTTTCGATATCGGACTTTGAAGAGGGATAAGAAGGGGTGGTTCGAGAGAAATTACTAATAGGAACAGCTTGGGCTTTGATCAAAGGACTAGGAGTTTGAATGTCTTTACTCTGTGATTGGGCAGCTACTCTTTTCCTCTTCTGTACAATAAGCAAGAACCAGCAACCCAAAGCAATACCGACTACTGCTGCACCTGCTATTCCTAGTCCTAAAAAATAGAATCAAAAAGTTGCTTAGTTCCTTTTCTTTATATTAGTCTTTACAAAAATATGAGATAGTTTATGGTATGCTATTACATACCTACTCCAAGCCCAACTGATTTAGATTTTCCCCCTGTAACATTCATAATACTAAGAAACATCAGTTAAGTTGAAAACCATTGCATTTAAATAATATAATAATAAGCATGATCAATTCATCTAGTTAAAACCAGAGTCATTTGGACGTGAAACTATATCTTGGAAAATGATATCTAAATTGGAGAAAATGGATTATCAACAACAGAAGATGATAATGAAGGGAGACGAAGCAACAAAGAGAACTAGTCTAATTGCAGAATCAAGTATATGGATAAATTATGCATAAAGAAAAATAAATGATTCATTGTTGGGCCATAGGAATCGCTAAGGAAAGAAACATAAGAAAGGGAGTAGAGGTAGAAGCCTCTGAAACAAGAATATTAAGGATTCTCCCCATAATTCTCTTGTAGTACATATTTCCAATATGTAGGTGCAAACTTCAACAGATTTCTACCTTCATAAAAACAGGGGACCACAATCACAAAATCTTAATTAAGAATGATTGACACCTAAACAATTCGATTTGGGGATCAATACAAAAAGATTTAAGGCGATTTTCTCTAAACAAGATTGCAGCTTTGGACCATTAATCTTATCATAAATTTAACTTACCTGGACAAGGTCGATCATCAGGACAAATGCAGAGGGAATGTCCTGAACTTAAATTAAAACCGCATTCTCCACCAGAATGGTAACATTTCAAACAGTCTTCATTAAAAGGATTATTATAACTCGCATTAAAACCTTCCTTCAAAACGTTACTAAGTAAGGACCTATTACCCCCCAAAACATCAACTAAATTCAACAGAATCGGCACTGTGATAGACGCACTGCAAAGAAATTTACTCAAGATAGGATCACTAGGAACCCGACCAATCAAGTAGTAAGCATCTTTCTTCCCGTTCATCTCACAGGTGAACAAGTTTTCAGGCTTACTTGTCCCAGGGAAGACCGAACCATCGCATCCATAAAACAAAGTAACCATTTCATTATTAGACCCAAAAGAGAAGAGGGTGTTATTAAGAGTTGTATCGATCAAGAGATTTGTGCAAGTAGTGTTAAACAGGTCATCTCTTGAAAGGAGTAGAGTCTGGCTGAGTTGGTTGAGTTGAAGAACTCGGTATGTAAGGGAGTTGATGGTTATAAGAGTGGTTGAGTTATGAGCACAAGTGAGCTGGAATCCAGGCAGGCCACAGTAGTCAGGGCGAGGGCCTCCGGAGAAAGGGTAGTAGATGTTAGTAAGATTGCCGCAGGAGAAGGTGTGGTTGCAGTAAGGGAAAGTTTCACGGGAAGAAAACGAAGTCGGAAGGTGGAGGGAGAATAGGAGGATGGTGGTTGTGGTGATGAGGGAGAAGGTAAAGGCGGCGGAGGGGTGCATTGGGAGAGGGAGAGGGAGAGTTGAAAGTGATCATGCATAGGATAGACGAAGAAGAAGAAGGAGGAGGGTGGTTAGTTAGACCAAACATAAGACAATGGATTAAGGGTAGGCTGCCTTTGGTTGACTTGGACCCATGTATTATGTGTTTTAAGATTCTTCTATGTTTTTTTAAGAACATGCAAGTGGTGGCTATGGGTCGTTTTTGTGTACCCTGTTGTTGATTAATCAATCAGGCTGTTTTGTCTATTTGCTTGGGATCATAATTAAATACTTTATAATATATTTATATATGCTGCACGATCAGTTGGAAGAAATTAGACGCAAGACAAGATAAAACGACTCTAACTCAAAATAATAAATTCATACTTATTGTTTAAAATTTTAGCAAATTACTGACCTTAGGTGAATTTTAATTTGACATTTTTAGTATTCCACCCAAAGATTTAGAGATACTTTAAACAGATAGAAATTCAGAAATCAAATTAGAAATATTTTAACAGAAAGAAATGCTTCTAATCGCACAAATCAATAGACTAATTTTAATTTTGTAACGATATGGTATTTTGATTTAATGACATAACATCCTGCCTGATGACATGATAATTATGTATACTTAATTAATTCAAATTAAATTCATGAAATGCCAGGATATTTTTTTAATAAACTTGTAATTATCATTATTATATATATAGCTAGAAGTAGTTGGAATCTGAAAACATGCAGCCAGCACCAACAGTCGTTGAACATTCTGGTATGTTTGGATAGGCAAAGAAAGACTTTTCCACGCAGAGGGCTACCAGCCATATATGACACCCACTAACTATATACTCTTTTACTACCAAAATTTTCAAAGATCAATCAAGCATTGACCAAATATAAAAAAATTAAAAATGTTTCATGTGACAAAAGGAGAGACTTGGATATCATATTATTTTTCACTAAAGTAAAATTTATTTTGATAATAAAAGCATACCTCATTATCTTTAGTCCTAATAAAGAGGAACAATAAGTACAAAAATTGATCATTTGGTTTTGTCAAAATACAATATAGGAAGACTTGTAAGCTGCATTAGTAGTCATTTTGAAAATATGTTTTATTAATTTGAGAATACTCTCATCAATTTTTAAAAAAAGGGTGTTGTACCTAACGGGAAAAACTAATCTTATGTTTATAGGCAAGCATAATTGTTTTGTACCAGTTTGGGATTAAGTATTCAAAAGCATATGCCCACCACGTCAACAACCCAATGGCTAGTAAAAGGTTGTGAATTTTTTGTCCATAAAAAAAGAAAAAATTAGGTAAGAGCAGGCTTTTTAATTTCCAAAAGCGCAACAAATTATATGCTTCGAAAATGATTTACAATGAAATTTACAGACTGCTTTGAAAAATCCAGTCAAATTGATTAAATTAAGATCGACTTCATTTAAAAAAAAATTGAAGAATAATTTGAAAAGTCATACAAGCATAGTAGAGAAAATATGAGTTGTGAACTCTAATTACGGAATGGTCTAATTATATGTAAACAATTCAAAATCATGTACAGTTGCCCTCAAACCTAGCTTTGTTGGCCAAAGGAAACTCATGGATCCTGAATTCGAAACCGAGCACTCTCCCCGAGTTTTGTAGAGTTAATTTTGGAGGAGATTTATTTTATCTTTGAGCTAGATAGAAACTTAATAACAACATATTAGAGACTAACATTAATTTATTAGCAACATTTTCTTGTGCTATTTTCTTTTTCGTTACTTGCGAGAAAACACTAGTCTTTTGTTGAAAAACACATAAAATATTAAATTTGCAATTTTTTTTGGGTATAAAACAGGAACAAACACAAAAAGAAACATAACATAAACATAAAACTAACATCTGACATTTGCAACTTACTTTATAGATAGGTTTCCCTTATCAGTGAAGTACTAATTTTAGTATTTGTGAAAAAGAGAAACTAAAACCTATATAAAGGAGGGAAAAAAAAAAAAACTAGAGCGAAAATAAGGGTATCAATCATAGAAAGGAAATCATTGTGAAAAAGGTATCAAAGGCCTTTCAAAATTAAAAGATAATACGTATGCCAAGCATACAATTAAAAGATGGTGGATTTGATATATAAAATTTTCTAGATCAGATAATTTAAAAATTACATAAAGCAAAGCCGTTGTATTTCAAAACCAATCTAGCAACTTCTCATGTTCTTCTTAAAAAAAATCATTTTTAAAATCTTGGTTTGCATGTGAAGTTAAACAGAAAGACATTAGTAGAAAAATATTAAACACTAAACACACATGGGATTGTGAAATATTATTTTAGAAAGGAATTTTCGGACAAATTGCACAAAAGATTAGAAAGACTCCACTAATCTTTTGGTTAATTTGAGAAGTCTAAATATGACTCCCATAATGGAACTAGTCAATTAATATATCAAAACTAAATTGATGTGTGTCCTAGATTATCATGTTACTTGAGATTAAGATAATGCCTAACATGTGTATACATCCTAATTATTTGTAATTAAATAAAGAATAATTAACGAATGGGTACCAAATTGAGGAATAACATAAGCCCTAAAGGAAGAACACCTACCTATGGAACAAGTTGAATGAAATTGAATAACCAAGAATGACAATCCGTATGGAGGGACCGATATCTAATTAGCACCTGAAAATCAAGATATTTGGAGGGGAAAAAAGGCTAAAAGAAAAGAAGACGAAACCTGATTGGGGCTGATGTGATGCAGTTCCTCCGCAAGAATACGGTTGCTGTTGACCATTAGAACAATAACAAGTGAATGAAGAAGTAGATGAGTTATAACCACAAGCTCCGCCAGAAACAGAACATGTGTCACAAATTGAATTGCTTGCATTCCACTGCAACCCAAAACCTTGTTCAAGTGCTACCAACAAATCATTCCAATTTACTCTTAGATTGGACTCCAATGGCGCAATAACTGATTGACTTGCCGGAACTAAGACCTTTGTTGCGCAGGATACTGCGTAATTGTTGAGAGTTAAATTAACCAAATCCCGTGTCATAATGAAACCAGAGCCATCGTCACAGGAAAATGTGCTGGATTGGTCTGTTGGAATTATAGATGCCGACCCGGGACAACCATAGTATAAAGTAACATTCTGAATATCCGAAGCATAACTTAAAACTTCCCAGTCTAAAGTGGTGTTTACATGGGGTGGTTCTGGACATATGTCTCCTATGTAATCTTCTCTTGCAACCTTTAGATTATTGGAGCCACCGTTGATTTCAAGAACTCGATAACTCAATTCCTTGATTTTGATCTGTGCGGTTTCATCACTGCAGTTAAGCTGGAATTTTGGATGGCCGCAGTACTCGGGCCGGTTTGATCCCCAGAAAGGATATCCAATAGCTGTAATGTTTCCACAATCAAATTTTGCGCTGCAGTTTCGATATTGTGCGTCGTTCTGGGCGTAAACAAACGTTGGATGACCGGGGACGACTATGGTTATGATCACAAAGAACGAGGACATAGTCGGGAAAAAAAGGAGTTGCATTTTCTGAGAGAGGAATTTGGGAAAATGAAAGAACAGACAGGAAGAATATGTAAGTTCTGTTTTGATACAACAGAAGAATAAGATGGAAATGTAATTTTGACTTTTGGGAGAATTAGACCAAACAGAAGGTTTGCAGTTTCACTTTCACATCAATTCATTTGGCTGCTTTTGACCAAGTTTGTTTTGAAAAATATTTGTCAAAGAAGCTTCTACTAGACGTTTGAGGTAGCAAGCCGTTTGGCCGAGTATAAGTACTGGACATTTGCGCAATTAAGTCGTTGGATTTGTAAAACCCAACATTACGCGGTAATTATAGTCTTTTAAGAGTCAAAATAAATCACCTTTAGGAATAATAATATTCAAATGCAATTGGTTTGATGTCACTATATTACACTACATATTAATATAATAGCGAGCAAAGTCAAGAAAAGGAGTTCTGTTGATTAAGACCATATATGATTTACGACTCCTATATATCTACATGAATTCATAATTTCTGGTAATGAATTCACACCTAAGCCAAAAATCGTCTACCACATCTTAAAAAAAGATGAGCAAAGTGGACATACCTGAATTAAGCGGATCATTAGATGGGGATGACGAACAACTAAAAGGATAAGGCTTATCAGAGCAGAAACAAGTAAAGGACATAGAAGTTGTGTTGTAACCACACCGGCCACCTGATACTCTACATGTAGTACATAAGGAATTATTTGCTTTCCAAAGCATCCCAAAACCTTGATTAAGAGCTGCAACCAAGTTTTCCTGTCTCGAGTTGCTCTCTAATGGCGGAATAGCTTCTTCATATACCGGAACAATTACTCTATTGTTGGTGCAGGATCTTAAGTAAGTGTTTAAGACAGTAGCCCAGTTACCATTCCCAATTGCAGAGAGGTCTCTTGTAAGAAAATATCCTCCAACGTTAGTGCCATTTAAGCCAACACAATTGAACTGGTTGATCCCTATGGTTATGAATTCACTTGGGATTGTTGTGCAACCATAGTACATGGTTATATTCTCAACATTTGAAGAGTAAGTGAAAAGGCTGGAGTTCAAGGTGGTGTTGAAAAGAAGTGCAGGACAGACAGTTCCTATGTAATCTGTTCTAGCAACTGTGAGACTACTTGACTCAGCATTGATATTGAGGATTTGGTAAGTCAGTTGCTTGATTGTAATAAGTGCTCTCTGGCCGGTGCAGTTAAGCTCGAATCCAGGATAGCCACAGTAATCAGGCCTGTTAGAACCCCAAAAAGGATAAACGATATCTGTAATGTTTCCACACCGAAACGAAGTGCTGCAATTGTCATATCGAACATCATTCGCTAGCAGAAGTGTTGGAGGGTGCACAAAGATTATGGTTATGATCAAGAAGATAAAACACATAGCTAGGGTTAGAGTTCAAAGAGAAAGATGGAGTTGAAGATGGAGACAGAGTTTGCAATTTAATAGATTGATAGAGGAAGATAGATATTAATCAATAATTTTGATATCTGACAAGAAGAAAAAGAGGAAAATAAACGGATGCTTTTGATAGATGTCATAGATTAGTAGAGGAGGACGATAGAGATATTAATCAATAGTTTTGACATTTGACAAGAAGAAAAAGACGAAAATACAGGGATGAAATTATTTTTATTTTCCATTGGTGTGAATTTCGTCAAAGAAGCTTATCCTAGAACGGTTGAAATCATTGCTACATGTCCTGGTGTAGATTTGGAAATATGCACAAGTGACCCAGCAACTTATGCAATTTACATATTTGGTATTTAGCAGCTCATCATACAGAATGTATGGGGCAATTTCCCCTGTTGGAGAAGTCAAAATAAACCACCGATACTTGAAGAGAACTGGCAAAATATAAAGTAAAAGAAACACTTCTTTATAATATAGCAATGAAGTGAACAAAGTCAAGAGCCCATCAGCATAAGCGTCAGCATTCAATTTGAAACCCATCTGCTTCGTTCTGAATTTAATTCATATAAAATATATAGTATTTTGATCCAACCAGAACCTTAACCTTGAACTAACTCACGTGGAAGTGGCAGGTTTAAATGTGGATGGGTTTGGGTTAAATCAGGACGGCAGGCTGACTAGAAGATTGGAACTTTGCAATTGCCATTACATACAACACTAAAGATAAGCTGCTGTTATTAAAATGTTTCCCTTTAATGCCTCGTATTCTCAGAAGATTGATTGCTAAGTTTAACAAAGGGATGAAAACCTTGGAATTGGGCCTATAGTGAAGATGAGAGGTTTTCCTAAAAGGAAGCATTGACAAATAAATGGTTAAGACATTTTGCCAAACACCTTTACTGCAAAGGAAAAGTATCCAGAAAAGCAGACATACCTGACCTGGAAGTACAAGCAAATGCAGAGGGCTGATCATGGCAAAAGCAAGTAGAATCATTCGTAGTTGTATTAAATCCACAAATTCCACCAGAATCAATACATCTATTGCACTGATCATTACTTATTTGCCACTCCAATCCAAACCCTTCCTTGAATGCATCAATAACTTTCATATCATTGTTCTCTACAATCCGAGCATTTGTTTCCAGAACAGGAATAATGACACTGCTATTGCATTGATTGACAAACACATCCATTGGCACACAGTAGACATTGATGTTCGTATTGTTTATAACGCAGTCAGGCTGGCGAAGCAGTTCTAAGTAATGTGGTACGGAATTGCATCCGTAAATTAGTGTGAGATTCCTGAGTCCTGGTGCATATTTGAAGGATGTGAAATCTATGGAAGTATTATAGAAATGGTCAGGACAAATATCATCGAAAAAATCCTCCCTGGCTACTGTAAGGACTCGATTTTCAGGACTGATTTCGAGGATTCTGAATGTAATGGAATTGAATTTGATCAGTGGATTGTTGTCTTGGCACTTGAGCTGCAACCCTGGTTGACCGCAGTAATCTGGGCGGTTTTCACCCCAAAAAGGATAACCAATATTTGTGATTCCCCCACATTCAAATGGCAGGCTGCAATTTGTGTATCGATAATCATGGGCACAGAAAGATGTGCGGATGCTGGTTGAGTAGAAGATAAAGATGAGAAGAAGAGGAAGAAAGGTTTGCATATTTTGAAGCTAGCTAGAGGAAAACAGAGGAAACAGAGTCTGCAAAAGGGATTATTAGAGAGAATTGGAGCAGAATAAATTCCATATCTAGTATTTACTTATCAGATTCGTTATTATAATTAGATTAGTGAGTTGATTATACCTAAATGGAAGCTTTCAGAGACGAAGAAGAAGGTTGTTTTGGAATTTCTGCTTGTCATTAGGGAAACTGGAAGGAGTCAAACTATGGTATTGAAGAAAATTATATAGCTCCAAAACTGGAAATGCTCCAAGAACACAAGTTAAAAAACAAAAAAACTAACACTAAATTAGTAAGAAAGAATCAACCTACATTAAACGTCCAATTAATTAACATAATCCTGAAAAACCAACTGGAATAATCTGTCATTCCTATGTAAGATTTACTGCTGACCATATTGTATAGCCTTGCTTCAGGCCGAAAACTTTGCTAAGCAATAACAATGTAGTTTGTCAGGCATCCCTAGACCAATGGGAAGATGCCGTGTGACACCATTTGCAATAAAGAAACACCACTTCATTGCAAGAGGTGCAATGTGGTACCTTCCCATTTGTTCTATTAATGATTCGTGTGCTACAACTCGAATCTAGATTTAACTCGATGGTTCAAAAAAAAAAAAACTTTAATGCGATGCGCTCAAAAAAAAGTAATTTAATAATAAGGCTTACTGGCAGTTGCTTCCTTTTCTCAATCTGAATAATAGAAAATATGCCACGTGGAAAAGGAAAAAAAAAAAAATTACTATGAATGAAACACAAACACTGAATCTTACTTGGAATATTCTTTATGTAAGTTGAATTGATAATTCATGAAAAATTAAAAAATCATTAAATCAATTGAATTACGTACCATAAAATACAGTCTTTGTTAGTTATTGTTATTTTATGTTTCCCAACATTGACAAAAACGGGCTATAGAAAAATCCTTATGATTGGGACACAAATTGAAATTTAAGGAGCAAGTGCAGTAGTTCAGTATTTGACATCACTTCTTTAAATGCTTTTAGTTTCACTGACTGATTCTTTCTAATTGATAGGCTGGCCAACTACTTTAAAAACAAAACTAAACCAAGAAAACTAGAAAAATAAAGTTGAGAGAAGAAACTTACCATGCGAAACAGAAATATCAGGAACACTATCGGAAGAGGAAGGTGCACATGTTTTTGACCCAGGGCAGTAGCAAGTGGTTTGGTTAGAAACGACGTCGTATCCACAAGCTCCTTTAGACCTGAGGCAATCATCACAAACTGTATCATCAACTCTCCATTTCACTTCAAATCCTTGCTTTAAGCCTTCTTCCAAACTGGATGAACTGGAAATTGCTGTTGCCCAATTGACGATAGAAACAGGAACGTAGACACTATTGTAACATAATAATCCTAGGCTATTTGCTTCCCATGTCGCAAACCCACTTTCAAACGCAGAGCCAGATATTTTACAAGAGAATAGAGGCGGGGGTAAAAATCCACCCGCAGGGCACCCATAAATAACTGTAATATTCCTGTATCCTGATACATACTCGTAAAGATCAGGATCAAGTGTTGTGTTCACAAATTCAGGCTCACAGATTCCATTCGCGTAGTCTTCTCTCGCGATTCTCAGAATTTGTGCATTTTCGTCGATCTCCAGAACTCGGTATTCTAAGTTATTGATTTGCATGAGGATGGTTTGATTCTGACACTTGAGCTCCAATCCGGGAACTCCACAGCCATAAACTCTGTTATTTCCCCAGAAAGGATAACTGGTGCTGATTTTTCCGCATACGAAATTAGTATTGCAGGATTCGTACCAGTCAGGGCTGCCAAAACCTGATGCAATTAGCAGAAAAAGTGAAAGGGGAAGAAAATGAAAAAATGGAAAGGAGGAGGAATCCATTTCAGGCAGAGAGTCTGATGAAATGGGGACCAGAAATTAGGGAAAGAAAGACATGTGATAACTTAGGAATATTTAATGCTTAGTTGACTTTCTTTACTATTCATATGAACTATAGTTTATTTATTATCAATTGAATATTTCGGATTACACACTACAAAATTAGTTCAGCAAAATTTAAGCAGTGACATGGCAAACCAATTTTAATACAGATTAACTTCCATCTGTTTATCCAATTCCAACCTTCTTGTATTTATTAATGTTTATGACCCAACAATTGCTCAACTACCCTAATTAAACATTTACTATTTGATTTTATAAACATTATAGTAAATTTAAAAAAAAAATGCATGATGCATAACATATTTGTTTCCTTATGCCTTTGTACCAGGTTTGGTTATATCCATAATCATTCAACTATTAGAATTGTAACCGAAAGGTTCTCCAATTTTAACGTATAATGAAAAACTTATCACAGTTTGACTTTTATTTATTTTGTTGTCTTTTTTACCGGAATTCACCAAAACAATAAATAAATAAATAAATAACTAAGTTTAAGTTTTTTCTTTTTAATATAACAATTAAAAAAAATTGGTGATTTAATAGTTAGTGTATAATTTCTAGATTTAGATTTAGTGGATTATGTTCAAAAGAATAAAGAAAAAAGAAAATAAACTATAAACATTAATAAATATTATAAACTAAAGTTGAATATCAATTTTATGTTATTTCTACTATAGAAGGATTATGAATACGATAAAGTCGCTTATAGTCCATCCATTAAATCGGATTAGAAGTCTTTCATTTTCAAGCAAGAAATATCAACCTGCTTCAATTGTGAATCAATTTGGGTTCTCTTTCATTTTGATTGTATTTATGAAGTATTTTATCTATGTTTCTACACTAAATTATTTAATATCTTTTATCTTTACTGCAAAAAAAAAAAAATATATGTATATTTAATCAGTTTTTTTTTATAAAATAAAATAAATTTATTCACAATAATACCAAAAATCAATTGCATGTTGTTGCTCTCTCATTTTTTTTTTTAAAAAAAAAAATTCATATTTGGTAATCTCTCATTTTTTATAGAACTTTTACATAAGTCTCTAAAAGTTTTCTCATTTCTAAAAAAATCTTATATTCTCTTTGTTATTGAGGAAAAAAGCAAATATTTGTCTTTCTTCTACCATGAGATATATGAAATGGTGATGGAGAAATATTTTCTTCGTGTATAGGTTGGAGTCTATCTAAAAAAAGTATATAAAGATTAATGGATACTCTTCCCTTGAAAATTGATACATTAATAAGTTGAACAGGTTGTCTGATAAATTATTTTTCTTTTTTGAATTATACAAAAACATGTTATTAGTCATCATACAAAATAATGAAAGGGTTAATAGAGCCAACATTAAATGAACATATGGAAAAAAAAAAAAAAAGAAACACTAAAATTATTTCAATCGAGATTATCTTATTAAAAAGGACATGAGAAAAAGACAAACCTATAACAATAATAATAATAATAATAACAACAAAAGAGATGTGGATGGGAGAAGGAAAACTAAAACCATGAATGTTGAAGAGAATAACAAATAATTAAGATGTTAGTTGGGAATTAAGTAAGCAAATGTTAAGTACAAAAGGTGAAAAATTGAAGAACTCTACAATAGAAAAGGTTCAGGCAGCAAAGAGGAAAAGAAAAAAATAACTGACATGATGGGTTTGACGGTGGGACCTAAAAGAATTCTAAAAAAGAAATTTAGGATAGGGACCTAACAATGTAACTAAAACACTTGATGGGACATAACTAAAAGAAAAATCTAAAGACTTTTGGAGTACATCAACTCTTGGAATACATGGGGCAGATTCGAATTCTAAAATTGTGTCAATTTCTAATTGATGGAAAATAAAAAAAAGCTAAGTTCACTGTATTTTGGAAAATATTTTTTAAAAAATAATAATTCCATCTATTTCAATTGAGAAGAAAATTCATTCTACCCTACCAATTCTAACGGTTGAAACTCTGGCAAACGAGACAAAAAGCCAACCATGTCACCAAAACAATACATGAATTTTCACTTTAAAACGACTTTTTGCAAACTAAAATCACAAAATGAAAATCATTACAACAAAAACAAATTGAGACACAGATGAAGCATTGCAAGGCTCACAAAGTTGAGCAGTAATCTACCAATAAGTGCACACAAAAAATAAATTGAATTGACCTTTGAAAGTGTTGGTTTTTGGTCCGCCCATGACATTTTGGAATGGCAGGAACTAAACTGTAATTATGTGTAAATTACAGGGACCAAATATGTAATTTGGTCCGACCCTATATATAGATGGAAGTTGGGATTTCCACTATAAATAGAGAAGAAGTTTCTCTATTTCCTAACGATGATGGAATCGTAGAGATTCCCATTCTATTCCCGGGGAAAACGTCCCTACCGATAAAACACGGATTACTTCTTCGTTCGTCGGAAGAATTCACGGATATAGCCCGTACTCAGTGTATTCATACACTCGTAGGAAAGGCAACCAGAACGATCCGGTTTCTCGCGTAGATCAGATCCATTCCATAAACGAGTTTCCGCTGCACATAAACCGTAAGTCTGTTTATTTATTCTGTTTATGGTTATCTATGGAATTCTGACTTCATTGGTATCAGAGCCAGGTTCATAGATTGATGTGTTCGAATCTAGTTTTCTGTTATTCCATGAATATTGATGTGTTCATATCTTGGTTTATGGAAATCCGTGAATAAGAATACGTTTCTTTATTCGTTCGAATACGTATTTATTCGTTTAAATACATATTTGTTCGTTTTGATACGGATTTATAGTGAAATCCGAGTCAAAATGATTCCGTAGACATTGAAATTTGATATTCCATGACAAAAGAATATGTTTCTGTCTATTTTGTATTCGTTTTTGTTCGTTTTGATACGGATTTACATTGTTATCCGAGTCAAAACGATACCGTATTAGATCCAACAATACAAAGTGTCAAAATTTTTTGTCTGAATTTCGTAAATCTGACCACACCACTGAAATCAGCACGAAAAATTGAGTCGGAATGTCAAATTTCACAACCAACGGACGCCTAGAAGTCAGCGCGTGGCCTTCACGCGCCACCACCGCGAGTGGAGTTCGTTTCCAAAGCAGTTGGAGAAGTTATGTTGCTGGACACGTGGCGCTACGCGATTCGTTGATTTTCTGACGGGTGAAAAGTCAAACCAATAACATTAAGACACTTGTCGAAGTCAACTGCTTCTGAAACGGTCAACTGCCACGTGTTGTACATGTGGACCAATAGTATGTCGCCACGTGTCCAACCACTTGTGATTTTGCCACGTCATCATGACACGTCACTTGCCACGTCATCACTGTGGACGAATAGGGTGGTGACACGTGTCAAAACAGTGCCACATCAGTATACCACGTCATCGTCCAGGTCATCCATTTATCCAATCAGGTGATGACACGTAGCATGTATGCCACGTAATCGCGAATCACAAGTTGCCACGTGTCATGTGAGTCAGCAAACCCTATGCCGCGCGTTGTGAAGCGTGTCCGCGCGTGGACGCGCGTGGAACAGCATCAGGTGGCGCGTGTGGGCGCGTGCGGTGCCTTCCGGTGTCGAACTTTTGTCAAATTTTTTCCAGCATTAAAATTTGCATTTTTCTTGAATTTTTAGTATATTTTGATGAATTTTTGGAATTCGTTTGATATTTTAAACTAAATTTACTACTATTTATTATGTATAAATGCTTAATTTATGTTTAATAAATTCAAGAAAATTCCGTATATTTATTGTGTATTTATATACTGATTTTTGGTTGATCATTAACAAGTTTTGGTTATTTCTATATATGTTATAGAAATGAAAACGTTCGTAAAAACGGTGAAAATAATCCAGTCTCACAAGAAGACGAGGACTATCCAAAAACTTGAAGATGAGCTTTTCTTAAATGGTATTCCCCGTTGGAGGAAGGGAATATTGTTAGAGTTTTGGAGCGGTTTAATGCATTAAAACCGGGAAATCCAAGAGCTTGTCTGGCAATGAGATTTTCCTTTGGAATTGATCAATTAAAAATGTTAAAATTTGCGAAAAATGCTTTTCGTGAAAAGCACGTTAAGAAATTCTATTTTGAAAAAAAAAATTCTAATTTTGACGAACTAGTGGACTCCATTGATGGATTAGTTCCTGAACAGGATTATGAATCCCAATGCAAAGTAGTTGTGTTGAACTTGGCTGAAACGGGAGCTAAGTTATCTTATAATCCTGGAACCATGTTACTTAGAAGCAACAAGTTAATTCGTCGCCCATGTCTGGATGCTGTTATTAAGGATGTTGTGAACATGCTTTTGGATCTCTACTATAAGTTCGTAGAGAGGAACCCAGTCGCCTCAAGAGAAATTGAGACAGTTCCACTCGATGAAGGGCTTTGTGCTTAAGTTTTTATTGTGGTGGTAATTTTGACTACATGTTGGATATTTTTATGGTATTATAAAATGTTTATTTGTTAAACATTGCTATTTTAGTTATTTGTTTTAGTATTTTTTTTAATTTATTTATTTTGAGATTATAACTAAGTGTTATATTACTCATTAGTTTTATACTTAAGAGAAGTATAAATGTTAAATAAATTAAAATATAATCTAAAACAAAACTAAATATATATTTATTATTGGAAATTTAAACCTAATATGGTGTTTGTATTAGCCTATGTAAATGGTGACTCGATGCATTGCGCATGGATGTTCGATTTTACGTGAACCAAACACTATTTTTAGTTTTAAATGATCTTATAATAAATATGGTGTATCGCTTACTTATTAGTGCTACTTTGTCTTTAACGTTTTTTTTTCAATTACTGCTTCAAAAGCAATAGTTGCTTAACTAAATAAGGACCTTCGTTTGAACGGTGACAATTATGAAGTTTGGGCTATGAAAGTCCAATACATAATTGAAGAACAAGAGGTTCTTAACACTCTGGAGAGAATAATGTTTCCTCCTGCAGAGGGTAACATCGCCCAAACAAAGAGGGACCTTAAGGCTTATCAAGCCTGGAATAGGAAGAACTCATCTGCCCACATCACCATGCTTAGTGAGATGAATGATGATATCGTGAAAAAGTTTCACGTATAAAACACATGCTTAGTACGATTTATGCTCTCGAGGAGCAGAAAGTTCAAGCTGTGATACGTTCTCTGCCGAATGAGTGGGAGCATATGAAGTTGCACCTAACCCATACCAATGACATTAAGGCCTTTGACGATGTTGTTCATCATCTTGAACTGGAAGAGGACCGTCTGGCCTCTCTTAGTGTGAAATCTGAGGTTCGCATGGCTAGTTCAAGTCCTGGTCTGAAGTCCAAGGAGAGGAACAAGAGGTTCTTCAAGAAGAAGGCAAAGAGAACGGTAGGCAGTGTTCCAGTTCAAAAGAAGGGCACGAAAGATTTTAACATTTCTAGGGTGAAATGTTACAATCGCAGATAGAAGGGGTATTTTGCAAAAGATTGCACATCTCCTAAGGTAAATGTTACCGAAGTGTATAAGTATTATACATTTGTTTCAAGTTCTGTTTTTCCTAACTGAATCTCGTCCTTTGTGGATCGTAGACTCAGGAGCAACAGACCACGTAACAAAGGATCGAAATTCTTTTGTTGAGTTCCGCAGTGTTCCACCGGGAACTAAGTGGATATACGTGGGAAACAACTCTAAAGAGAAAGTCTTAGGGATTGGTTGTTGTCAGCTGGTCTTGAATGGTGGTCAACCACTATTTCTTAAAGATGTCCTCATGCTCCTAGGAATTCGAAGGAACTTGATATCTGTTTCTGCCCTCATGAATTTGGGATTCATGTTATCTTTTGAATTGAACAATTTTAGTCTCTTTATAAACAATATCTGCTTTGGTGGTCGACATTTGTTGGATGGTTTTATTGTTTTGGATTTGGATCCAAATTATGTGTGTCATAATAGTTTTTCCTTTATTGTTAACTCATCTGTGGATAATGTTAGCATTTCAAAAATGTGACATGCGAGACTTAGTCACATTGGTCAACATCGTTTAGTACGATTGGCTAAAGCAGATTTGTTGGCTGATTTATCAACAATGGATCTCCCAACTTGTGATAGCTGCTTAAAAGGAAAGATGACAAGAAAACCATTTGGTAAAGCTACGCGAGCTGACCAACCATTGCAACTGATTCATTCTGACATCTGTGGCCAAATGAATGTTCGAGCAAGGCATGGTGTGTACTATTTCATTACATTCATAGACGACTATACAAGGTATGGTCATGTCTATTTGATTGCATATAAATCTGAAGCATTAGCATGTTTCAAACGATTTATGGCTCTAGTTGAAAATCAATTAGAGTAGAGAATCAAATGTGATGAAACAGGTATTGAACATCAGTTGACAATACCTAGGACTCCACAACAAAATGGAGCAGCGGAAAGAAGCAACCGAACCTTCTGATAGATGGTAAGGTCTATGATGGCTGAAGCCAATTTGCCTATCTCCTTTTGGGGAGACGCACTATTGACTGCCACATATGTACTCAATAGAGTACTTTCTAAGTCCGTTGAAACCACGCCTTGTGAATTGTGGACGAGCCGCAAGCCCAAATTTGAACCATTTACGACTATGGGGATGTGCTACCTATGTTCGTGATACATCTAGCTAGCATGGCCAGCTAGGCCCAAGAGGTAAGAAAGGTATCTTTATAAGATATCTTGATCTCTCCAAAGGATATGTTCTAGTGGGAGAGAATGAGAATGGTCAAATAACAGAATTTGAGTCACGAGATGTCACATTCTTAGAGAATGAATTTCCTAAGCTGGGAGAAGTGGATAAGAAATTCACCTTCTTTAAAACTCAAGAGTCTGAAACTTCAGGATCGTTCAATCCAAGTGGGAGGAATGAAGTTGAAGACGTAAGGGAAAGGGAAGAGAATGTTTTTCAACCTTCACAAGCGGAAGGGAAGAGAATGTTTTTCAACCTTCACAAGCGGATTTGAGTAATCCTGACCCTAACTTGAGTGGTCTTGGTTTGAGTGGGAGTCTTGCTCCAAATTCAAGTGCGAATATGGATATAGATCCCAGTGGGAGTGGTCCCAGTGAGAGTTCTGCCCAACACCTTGATGAATATATGAGATTTGTTTATCAAGAAGCAGAATCTTTAAGACGATCACAGAGGGGAAATATCCCGCGACGCCATCATTTAGTTGATGGCGAAGCTCTCTAGATCGTAACTCAAATTAAAGATATTCCAAATAACATGAGAGAGTTATTGGAATCCCCAACGAAAGAAGAATGGATTAAAGCAATGGAAAGTGAAATGGAGTCAATAAGGGTCAACAAAGTTTGGGAACTAGTTGATCTGTCCAAAGGGCGTAGAGCCATTGGGAATAAATGGGTACATACGATAAAGCGATCAGCGGATAGGAAATGTATCCAGACTAAGAGTTGGCTGATTGCGAAGGGGTTTGCACAATAGGAAGGAATTGACTATCAGGACTCTTTTTTCACCTGTTGTTCGTTTCACGTCTATAAGAATAGTACTTGCTTTTGTAGCATGTATGGACCTTGAACTACATCAAATGGATGTAAAGACTGTGTTCTTAAATGGCGAACTGAACAAAGAAATCTATATGGTTTCATTGTCCAGGGACCAGAACATAAGGTTTGTAAGTTGAAAAGATCAATTTATGGCCTTAAGCAGTCTTCAAGACAATGGTTTTTCGTTTCCATGAAATGATTATATCAATGCAATTTAAGGTGATTAATGCAGACTCGTGTGTCTACATTAAGCGTGAAAACGGAGGGAAGTTTGTCATTCTAACGTTATACGTTAAAATGACACTTCCTTACTTAAGAAAGTAAAGACTTAGTTATCTTCTAACTTTGAGATGAAGGATCTAGGAGAAGCTAATTACATTCTTGAGGTTAAGATCTCAAGAGATCGATCTAAGAGATTATTGGCTCTTTCACAAGAGACGTATATCAATAAGATCTTAGAACGGTTTGGTATGGCTCACTGTGATCCCGATCCAACCCCTATTGCATAAGGTACGGAACTGAATGCAAGTATGTGTCCCACGACTCCGAAAGAGACTAAAAGGATGGAGAGAATTCCTTAATGGTGTGCAATTGGTAGCTTGATGTACGCTATGATTTGTACACTACCTGATATAGGTTTTGCGGTGGGTCTCGCAAGCCGTTATCAGGCTAATCTAGGTTTGAAGCATTAGGCAGCAGTGAAAAGGATATTGAGATATTTGAAGGGGACTTCAAATTATTCCCTTTGTTACCAAGGAAAGGATCTGCAGTTAAAGGGATATACAGATGCTGATCATGGAACTGATAAAGACGGGAGGAAGTCCACGTCTGGGTATATTTTCACTCTAGGAAATTGTGTAATTTCCTGGTGTAGCAAAAAACAAACTTGCGTGGCATTGTCGACTATGGAGTCGGAATATGTAGCTGCAGCAGCTGCAGTACAAGAAGCGGTTTGGTTAAAACGCTTCATAGATCTTTTGGATCTATTGCCTAAAAGGAAATATACGACTATCTATTCCGACAGCACTGCATTGATAGCTTATTCCAAGAATATTTGTTATCATGGAAAAAGCAAGCATATCGATATAAAATATCATTTTGTTAAAGACAAAATAGCACAGAGAGAAATAAGTTTAGTGCATGTTCCAACTGGTAATATGATTGCAGATTCGTTAACGAAGCCAATAGCTCCAAATGTTTTTTAGTAAACACATTTTGGAATTTGGTCTTCGTAGGTTATAGGAACATGTTGTTGTTTTTGAACTGTTATAATAACTTTGGCAAATTCTATTGCAATAGAATGTGAGTTATTTGTTGTGTTCAAATTCATTCACTAATTAAAGCGATACACATAGAGCTATTGAGTATAGTTCAGTATGTTGGCGAAATGTCATCTACTCACATAGATGAATCTTTTACTATGATTGTGTGTTCATAGGTAAAAGTGGGAGTGTGAGTTACTCCATATGTGATATTTTGTGTAATATCATCATTTCGTTGATACCGAAAGTTGTCCTGTGAAAGGCTTAAAAGTGGACTAGAGGTCTTGATACATGAGTCGTATTCAGAGACTGAATGCTTTCGCATAGTGTTTATAAAACATACGTCCTAAGTGGATTAACACTATGGTATATTTTAGTAATATGTGTAAAAGCCGACCAAGGGATGGAAAGAAGAAAATTGATCTCAACTTTCCTAATGTGAGACCCAAATGAAACTATGAGTTTCAAGTTCACCCTTAAGGACTCTTGTAAATAACAAGAAGGGTATGTCTGATGATTAACTTGATTGGAACCCTAAATCAGGCTTCGTTAGCTATGAACGGGCATATAAGGACCAGTCAGATAAGCATTAGACATATGGTGGAAGGTTATTTATAGAGAGGAAGTACATTTTCAGTAACATGTCACTTAGTAAACATATAACACTCGAGCTCAATACTTTTTCGTGGAAAAGGTATGTAGTGTATATGAATGTTTTCGTGAGATCAAAAGTGAGTCGAAAACTAGTGATCATGGAAAATGGACTAGGGGGAAGTCACGTTAAGCTAAAGGTGGAACGATGAAGGAGAGCTTCAAGGTTTAACCGTTACGTTGACTGGTCGCGTGAATTCGCCGAATAAGAATTGAAAGAAGTATGTGTGTTCAATTGCAATGAAAATGTGTCTTGTCATGTGCGAGTGGGAGATGTTGGTTTTTGGTCCGCCCATGACATTTTGGAATGGCAGGGACTAAACTGTAATTATGTGTAAATTACAGGGACCAAATGTGTAATTTGGTCCGACCCTATATATAGATGGAAGTTGGGATTTCCACTATAAATAGAGAAGAAGTTTCTCTATTTCCTAACGATGATGGAATCGTAGAGATTCCCATTCTATTCCCGGGGAAAACGTCCCTACCGATAAAACACGGATTACTTCTTCGTTCGTCGGAAGAATTCACGGATATAGCCCGTACTCAGTGTATTCATACACTCGTGGGAAAGGCAACCAGAACGATTCGGTTTCTCGCGTAGATCAGATCCATTCCATAAACGAGTTTCCGCTGCACATAAACCGTAAGTCTGTTTATTTATTCTGTTTATGGTTATCTATGGAATTCTGACTTCAGAAAGACTCTTTCATGTTTTCCTCTTTATCAACATGGAGAGGCCTCCATGCACCTCTCATTTTTCAAATTTTTTTAATAAAGAAAGAAAGAACCATAAACATGTTCAAGAGTGGTTTGCAAATCAATAAAAGAACATAAGATAGATTACTAAATGAAAGAACAAATGTAAAACCAACGTCCTGTTTGATTATTTTTTAGAGAAGATAGAACCCCATAGCATTTGTAAAAAATCATACTACCTCTAAATGACCCCTCTAATCATTTATCTTGTACACCTTCATGTTTATTACTTATGAAGATCACAAGAAAATTAAACAAATTAAACCAAAAAGAAAAGTACAGAACCAAAATCAAATAATGCAAAGTTTTTAACTTGTTTTGCCAAAAAAAAAAGTCAATAACTTAACTACTAAATTTAAAAAATATATATATGTGAATTAATAAAGACCTAAGAATTTCTCTAGTTTCCATAGTTTGACATAAACTCATAATATTCCACATATACCCAATCTCAGCCTAGCCTTCTTCACCCATTTCTTTCCTCATTTCTCCCACATAAAAATAGATTAACATGTATACACAATAGTAATAAAAAGCTAAATGAATGAAATACAAAAAAAGAGGCTTCAGATATTGCCACAAAGAGAATAGCGAGTGAAAGAATATCTGTCAGGTAAAATCTATAATTTCAATCAATAAAATTATTCTTTCATTTATGTTATGTTCTTATCGTATATATACATTGCTTCTAACGACTATTACATCAAATATAATCCAAATAGCATCACTCATAAAAGAATAGGGCTTTGTAAAGAAATTGTAAATTCTTGGCAATTGATATAATAAGAGATAAACAGATACATATACTGGTCTAAGAGACTTAATCCAAAATTACTCGTCCTTAAGTCAATCTCATACGAAAAATTAAATACCAACCCAAACATTTCAACTCAGTAACTTGTTATGTACCATTGTTTACTTCTTTCCATCAAAATAGATATAGCAGCTGAAGCATACCCATCCAATATACAATAAGCATCTGTTAGTATCCTAATTGATTATTTTAGATAATTTTATTACTAAGATAAATGAAAACTTACCAACAAGGTGCCATTTTAGCCCACCAGTCCGCTGCCTTCTTTTCGGTCTCTATTGATTATTCTTTCCTCTAAGGTACCAAGAAAATCATGGAAACCATGACTAAAATTGAGAAGCATTGCAGTATTCTTTTGCTATTTTATATTTAATTTAACTCTCTAAGTTAAGGAAATGGTAAATATTAATTAAGGAGAAATCAAATGATTAGAAGTTTGATGATAATTAATTAATTAATTACGTTGGTCTTGATTCTAATATGACACCAATTTACAATATTATTTGGCACCTTCAGCTACAGTTAGAAGTTTACTCCCTTGCCACACCCAAGTTTGCTACAAATGAAATCATGACTAAGCATCGGGAAAGAAATAGATAGAACAAAATGTAGGATTTACCTAACTGAAAATGAAGACGGTATCTCTGGAAAAAAGAAAAGAAAGAACCTATGAGAAAGACATAAAAGAAAAAAAAAAAGAGTGACCTATAGCAAAAAAGAAACTAGAATACATACCACATAATATCCTTGCTCTCAAGATTCAAGTAAGAATATTTGCAAGAAAAAGAAAAGGAAAGGCAAGGAAATTAAAACCCATGAGAAGGGAGGAAAGAAATAAGGGAAAAATACATCAAAGAGAAAAGCATACCCCAGAAATAGTGTTTCTCCATATCTGATTGGGCTTTTAAACTGGAAAAAAAAATTCAAGAACAAATCAAAATCCATGTAGAACCGTGAGAGATCTCATCCAAAGATATTAATGAAGAACAATATCAACTGAAAAAGAAGCAACCAAAAGAAGTCATAAAGAAAGAACAAATGGTTAAGTGATAAAGATAGAAAATAATACCACAAAACAGAGAAGATTTTACCTCCATTTGTCGAATGCCGAACGGTGAAAATGAGCTACAAACCATGAAACAGAACTGGTAGGGATGATGACAGACAAAATTAGAAGCAAAGGGAGGTTCAGTTCACTAGCGAGAACAAAGAAACCAGAAACCAAATGTAGTAGATCGTACGAAGAAGCAAATAAGAATAAAGACAACGATACAATTTACCTATAATAAGAGATAGAGGAATCTGTTGGAAATTTGATAAATATTGGGGTATGTATCAGTGGCTATTCGTCAACTTCGGACCAAATTATACTATGGAAAGGAAGCGCATTAAATCAAATTATCAGTGTCATTGTATAGTACGTAACATGATCTTTCCAACGATATATAATTTATCTAAAACGAACAAGTAGTGAATGAGAAATTGTTGTTCAAAGTTAGCCTAATGAAATAGGATATTTGGAAAAAATTGGCTAATGTTAACTTATCCCACATAGGAAAAAAATAAAGAGGAAAATGGGTTTATATTGAAACACACTTTTGTAAGGTGTTAACTTGTATAAGCCAAAAAGTTCTCTCTTGTGCGCGCAGGGGTGCAAATTCTAGCGCTGAGCCTTCAAAGGCCCAATGCGTGGGCGTCGCGAATGCACTAATTTCCTCCAAATATTTTTGAGCCTCTTCATATTTTGTCAATTTTATTTTTGAATAAAAAAATATAACTGCAAAATAAATTTTCTTAAGGAGAGAATTATTTCAATTTAATGTCATTTAATTCCATTCTATTAATCCTCCTTCTGCCTATTTCTTCTTGTTTCATCAGTTGCAGAAACTTACAATAATCCGAAATTCCTTTTCCACCTCGTCTCTGCAATCTGATTCTTTCTAAATAGGCTGTTGTTTTCTTATTCCGGTGATAGTTTGCTTCGCACAGTTGAGTTCGCCTTTGAGAGTTGTTGTATCCTGGAAGACAAATCGCACTACGGACAGATAATTGTCTTAAGGAGACTGTGATTTTAGGCCTCGACTCTACGTGATAATTGAATGTTAAGGTTGAAAAGTATCTTATTTTCTGTTCTTCAATTTATTTGGATTCTGTTTTTCCTTTTTGTAATCTGCAATTTACTTATATAAATTGTATTTGTGTTTACTGTTTCTAACATTCTTAAGACAATTATACGTAGCACTTGGTTAAGTTTTGCAGGATTACCTTGACATTCTGGATATTTTATACCTTGACATTCTGGATATTTTATACCTTGACATTTGGAGAAATTCTTTGGACCTATTACTGGATTCTGTTGTACTGTTCGAACATTTGTCGTTCTATATTAATAGTTCTTATTTTATGATTTATTTTCTGTATTTGATTTCTTGATTCTAGAATTTCACTAACTTTGTTTGTTTGAAATTTAGGATTGAAAAATGGCTGATATTGTCCCACCTATTGGAGGCAATGGTTCTAAAACTGGCCAAGGCCAAAATAACCAAAATGGACAAAATGGTCCTAGTGGTTCTAGGCTTGTTATGCCTAATGGTCCTGTAGCTGGTTCGGGTTCATACCTAGTAACAGTGCCTGAAAGACCGGAAAATTTGACGGAATGAATTTTAAGATGTGGCAGTAGAAAATGCTTTTGTACTTGACAAGCATGCAACATCATAGGTTGCTGAAAGAAGATCCTCTTGTTGTACCCGAGGTTGTGATGGTTGCTTCTATTCAGTTAGCTGTTGATGGTTGGAATAATTTGGATTTCCTTTGCAGAAACCACATTCTGAATGGATTGGTTCCTGATTTGTATGAGGTTTATACTGTTAAATGAACTGCAAAGGAATTGTGGGACTCCTTGGATAGGAAGTACAAAACTGAGGATGCTGATGCTAAGAAATACTTAGCAGGCCAATTCCTTAATTACAAAATGATTGATTCCAAATTTGTTGTGACTCAAGTGCAAGAAATCCAGCTTTTGATCCATGGGATGCAAGCTGAAAGGATGGAGACTAGTGAAACCTTCCAAGTGGCTGCAATAATTGAGAAATTGCCATATAATTGGAGTGATTTCAAAAACTATCTCAAGCATAAACAAAAAGAGATGTCTGTGGAGGATCTGATTGTCCAACTTCGTATTAAGGAAGAAAATAGATGATCAGAGAGGAAATCTTCAGTTGCTGCTAATCAAGCTGTGGCTAGAGCCAATGTTGTGGAGGTCATGAAAGACCCCAAGAAGGGCAAACAACCTGCTGGATCTAAGACCAAATTGGGACCTAAAGGGGGCATTTCCAAGAAACCAAAGTTTAATGGGAAATGCTTCAATTGCAACAAAATGGGACACAAGTCCTCTGATTATAGGCTGCCAAAATGGGTCAACAAAAAGGAGGCAAATGCTATGGAAGAAATTGCTAAAGATGTGTCCGACATCGATCTATGAACAGTGATATCTGAAGTCAACCTGGTTGACTCGAACCCACGAGAATGGTAGCTTGATACTGGTGCTACACGCCACATTTGCTGTGATAAAGGGTCTTTGGCTGGATTGACTCTTACAAAGAAAGGTCTTCATGGGCAATTCTACTACTTCAAAGATCAAGGGACATGGAACTGTCATTCTGAAAATGACTTCTGGGAAAGAAGTGAAGCTGCAAAATGTCTTGTATGTTCCTGAAATAAGGAAGCTGGGAGCTTCTTAAGCTCACATGGCTTCAAGATGGTTTTTGAGTCTCAGAAATTTTTTTTGTCTAAAGGGGGTGTGTATGTGGGCAAGGGATATGAATGTAATGGGATGTTCAAATTTAATTGTATCTCTTGTAAATCAAATTCAATTGAAATGAATGAGAATAACGTTTCTTCTGCTTGTATTATTGAGTCTTCTAATTTATGGCATAGTAGACTTGGACATTTTAATTTTGATACGTTGCGACGTTTAATTAACTTGAATCATATCCCTATGTTTCAATTTGATAAAAACCATAAATGTGAAATTTGTGTAGAGATAAAATTGACAAGATCCTCGTTTCATTCTGTTGAAAGAAATTCAGAACCACTTGATCTTATACACACAGATATTTGTGACTTAAAGTTTGTTCAATCAAAGGGAGGAAATAAATATTTTGTTACCTTCATAGATGATAGCACAAAATACTGTTATGTGCATTTGCTTAAAAGCAAAGATGAGGCTTTAGAGAAATTTGTCTCTATAAGCAAGAAGTAGAAAACCAACTTAATAAAAAGATCAAGGTGGTAAGAAGTGATCGTGGTGGTGAATATGTTGCACCATTTGGCGAGTTTTGCTCCCAACATGGTATTATTCATGAAGTAACACCACCATACTCTCCTCAATCTAACGATGTAGCTGAACACAAGAATCGTACCTTAAAGGAAATGATGAATGCGATGCTAACTAGTTCTGGGTTACCACAAAACATGTGGGGGGATGTTGTGTTATCAGCAAATTACCTTTTAAACAAGGTACCTCGTAAGAAACAAGACAAAACCCCTCATGAATTATGGAAAGGTAGAAAACCTTCTTATAATTACTTGAAAGTGTTGGGGGTGTCTAGCAAGGGTAATGGCCCCATTAACTAAAAGAATGAAAATAGGCCCAAAGATAGTGGATTGTATTTTCATTGGATATGCGGAACACAGTAATGCGTATTGATTTCTTGTACATAAATCTAAAAACCCAGAAATAGATAAGAATACATTCATGGAGTTAAAGGACGCCTCGTTCTTGAAAACGTGTTTCCATGCATACAAAATGATGTGGGGTCGTGATCTAAACGATCTCGTGAGACTGTTGAAGTCGATAGTCAAGATGATCAACATGACGAAGTCAAGAATAATGAAGAACTTCAACAAGAGGTTGAAGAGAATGTTCAAGATCTTCAAAAAGAGGATGATGGACATAGAGGTTGAACCTCGAAGAAGTAGGGTGGAAAAATCTTTCGGTCTAGATTTTCTAACCTACATGTTAGAGGCTAAACCACAAACTTACAAAGAAGCTGTAAGTTCAACGGAAAGTCCTTTATGGAAAGAAGCCATAAGGAGTGAGATTGATTCCATTCTGCAAAATCATACTTGGGAATTAGTGGATCTTCTTCCCGGAACTAAACCACTAAGTTCTAAATGGATTTTCAAACGGAAATTGAAAGCCAATGGCCCGTTTGGTTATAAAAGGTTATAGACAAAAGGAAGGCCTTGAATACTTTGATACTTATTCTCCATGTCGAGAATAACATCCATTAGGATGGTACTTGCTATTACTGCTTTACGGAATCTTGAGGTACATCAAATGGATATGAAGACAGCTTTTCTGCATGGAGATCTTGAAGGAGAAATCTACATGGAACAACCTGAAGGTTGTGTAGTTCTAAGTCAAGAAAGGAAAGTCTGTAAATTGGTGAAGTCTTTATACGGTTTAAAGCAAGCACCAAAACAATGGCACAAAAATTTTGATGATGCCATGATGGCTAGTGGCTATCGTATCAACGAGTGTGACAAATGTATTTATGTCAAAACTACAATTGAAGGATATGTTATCCTATGCTTGTATGTTGATGACATACTCATTGTGAGAAGTAATGAGAAGATGGTAAAGAGTACCAAAAACATGTTAAATTCCAGATTTGACATGAAAGATATGGGACTGGCGGGTGTGATTTTAGGCATCCAAGTTAAATGTTCACCTAACGGTCTCATTTTAACTCAGTCACACTACGTGGACAAGATACTTGATAAGTTTAACAAGGATGATTCTGGTATAGCCAAAACTCCGTTAGACATTAGTCAACATTTGTCCAAAAACAAAGGTGAAGGCATAGACCAAGTGGAATATGGTAGGGTTATAGGTAGTCTGATGTACCTTTTGAGTTGTACAAGACCTGATATTGCTTACACCGTAAGTAGTTTAAGCAGATATATGAGTAATCCAGGAAAGATTCATTGGGTAGCTATCATGAGAATACTAAGGTATTTGCGATATACTCGTAATTATGGTTTGCACTATACAAGAGAACCTGCGGTACTAAAAGCGTATTCTGATGCTAGTTGGCTGACATCAAGAATTCTAAAGGTACAAGTGGGTATGTGTTCACTCTAGGAGGAGGAGTAGTGTCCTGGAAATCCTCAAGGCAAACGATTATAACTAGATCCACTATGGAAGCTGAGTTTGTAGCCTTGGATAAAACTGGAGAGGAAGCTGAATGGTTACGGAATTTCTTTGAAGATATTCCAGAATGGCCAAAGCCTGTGCCCGCAATTTGTATACATTGCGATAATCAAGTAGTGATTAAAAGAGCACAGAACGTTATGTACAACGGTAAGTTGAGACATATGCGTCGTCGTCATAATACCGTTAGACAACTGATCTCAACGGGAGTTATCTCTATTGACTTTGTAGGGTCAAAGGATAACACTACGGATCCACTAACCAAAGGGTTAAACCGAGATCAAGTTGAAAAGACATCGAGGGGAATGGGACTAAAGCCCATGAATGTTTAAGGCGCTATATGAAGGAAACCCCAACCTTGTTGAGTAGAGATCCTAAGATCTAGGTTCAATGGGACAACCTAATTACATAGACCTTGTGAGGTCACTGTGGGGGTCAACCCCTTGTCCATTCCTGCGATGTAAACAGTGATAAAACATGGAAAGGTTAAGCTATGCTTTTAATGATTCTTTATGCTTCAAAAGTTTGAGCAAAAGAGATCACCTATGTGAGAGTGAAGTGGGGTCGCTTCAAAAGAGACTAATGGGGCTTAGTTATCTAAAACTCTTGCAGAACCAGAGATGTCCATGACCATAACGGACATAACCATAAGAACAAAAAACTGTGTTATGTTGGTATTTGTGTAAGGTATATCATCGTTTACACAAATGGTAGAATAGTTCAAGGACATCGTGTCTAGTAGTCAGCCAGTAAAGTAAATATACTAACACAAGGGAAGGTTCAAGGGTTGATGCCTACCTATTCTATGCAAATATCGACTATAGTTTACTATCACCACTTCAATTTTGATCTTTCTTTTAGTCAATCAATTTCATTCATATGGGGGATTATTGGAAATTTGACAAATATTGGGTTATGTATTAGTGACTATTTGTCAAATTCGGGCCAAAAAATATTATGAAAAGGAAGCGTATTAAATCAAATGATTAGTGTCATTGTATAATACATAACGTGAGCTTTCCAACGGTATATAATTTACCCAAAACGAACAAGTAGTGAATGAGAAATTGTTGCTCAAAGTTAGCCTAATGAAATGGAATATTTGGAGAAAATTGGCTCATGTTAACTTATCCTACATGGGAAAAAAATAAAGAGGAAAGGTGTTTATATTGAAACACACTTTTGTAAGGTGTTAACTTGTGTAAGCCAAAAGGCTCTCTCTTGGCCGCGCAGGGGGGTGCAAATCCTAGCCCCGAGCCTTCAAAGGCTCAATGAGCACCCGCACGACATAGGTGTCACGAATGTCGAACCGAATTGGGCCACTATGGGCCTACCTAATTTTTGCTCTGGTCCAACTAATTTCCTCCAGATATTCTTGAGCCTCTTCATATTTTGTCAGTTTTATTTTTGAATAAAAAAATAAAACTGCAAAAAAAAAAAAAATCTCTTAATGAGAGAATTAATTCAATTTAATGTCATTTAATTCCATTCTATTAATCCTCCTTCTGCCTATTTCTTCTTGTTCCATCAGTTACAGAGACTTACAATAATCTGAAATTCCTTTTCCACCTCCTCTTTACAATCTGATTCTTTCTAAATAGGCTGCTGTTTTCTTATTTCGGTGATAGTTCGCTTCGCACAGTTGAGTTCGCCATTGAGAGTTGTTGTATCCTGGGAGACAAATCACCACTACGGGCAGATAATTTTCTTAAGGAGACTGTGATTTCAGGCCTGGATTCTACGTGATAATTGTATGTTAAGGTTGAAAAATATCTTATTTTTTGTTCTTCAATTTATTTGGATTCTGTTTTTCCTTTTTGTAATCTACAATTTACTTATATAAATTATATTTGTGTTTACTGTTTCTAACAGAATCTAGAGATCCATTGGCGATGGAGCATCTGGTAAAAAGAGAACACGAAGAATAAGGAAACAAAAAGAAATACGATTTTCAAAACCCAATTAAGTAAGAGAACAAAATTTAAGGAATTTTACCCGAATTACAGATAATCCTAAAAGTCATATGAGAAGAGAGTTGCAAACTCAATCATCAGAGAGTAAAGGGACGAGGGGCAGCGACAATTTGGGAGGCTAAGGTTTGAGCGAGGATGAGAAGGAGAAGAGAGGTTTTTGTAGAGAGAGAGAGAGAGAGAGAGAGAGAGAGAGAGGCAAGTGCCAAATGGGAGGCTAGTCAATGCTTTTTTTTTTCAATTTGAGGTATTCGTCCAAAATGGTGTCATTTTGAGCCGTTGCTACAAGGAACAAATGAAAATACTATAATACCCTTCTATTTGACTCTGAGGTGAAGGGCTAAAGTGGTAATAGCCAGGATTGAAAATGATTTCAATTGGCTTGCTTTAGCTTTATATAGCTATAAATTCCTGATTGGATTTTGTATTTTGTTTGATCTACATTCGGTATTCATAATAACCTTAAGTTGCATTTTTTCAATTTCAGTATGAGTAGAAATCATTTATATAGATAATATTAGAGAAAGCATCATCGACTTAGAGGAAACTAAAAGAAAAATCTAGACTAAAATTGATTCTAGAAATTACATGAATTAATTATCTCACCACATCTAGTAGGATCTGCCACCGACATAATTTGTGGCTCATGAGTGTTGTGCAACCGACGTTGAGTAGTATGTATAAGGGAAGAGTTATTTGTAAAGTGTATGTATCAATTAATGCAAGCAAATTAAGAGAACACATAGGCATAGATTGAGTGTCCAAATAAGTGAATGGGTAAGGTAACAAGTGTGTGTTATGTGAGAGTTATGAAATTTGGTTGTAAAAATTATAATTTGATATTAATAATATAATTAGTATTCAATTTAGGCCTCCACTATACCTACATTTGGCATTTGAATAAGCGATCAAGGGCCGACAATCGAGTGCTTTGAGAGTTCGCGATTTGGAATCATAGTGGTTCGAGGTATTGCTAGCATATAGTCTGGGACTGCAAAAATTATTGGGCTTGGACCAAGTTTACTTGATTAAGATATCTAGTCGTCCTGGTCGATATGGAAACCTCGGTAAGCATTCTTGAAAAACTTAATAATAATATCTATAGTACATGGTACACAGGTATGTAGTTATATTTGTTTGGCTAAGATTTGTGGGAGATCGTTGGAGGCAATGAAACATCACCTCGGACAAGTGAAAATGACCTTAAGAAGTGGAAGCTCAAGTGCGAAAAAGCTATGTATGCCTTGTTAATATTGGTGGGGGATCATATATTGGAGCACATCAAAGATGCAAAAACACCCAAGGAAGCATGCGACACTTTTGTGAAGTTATTTGCAAGGACAAACGTTGTTAAGCTCTAGCAACTAGAGAATGAGCTATTGTTGGTATCACAACAAGATATGATAGTAAATGAATATTTTATAAAAGTGAAGACTTTGTGTAAAAAAATTTCAAAATTTGATCATGAGAATAAAATCATTGAAACAAAAATAAGGAGAAGAATAATCCATGGGTTGCGTCTTGAGTTTAACGTGCTTGTGACTGCAACTCGTGGTTGGGTTAAAGAGCCAACTTTAAATGAATTCAAAAATATCTTAGCAAATCAAGAGGTTCTAGACAAGCAAATTTCTAGAGTCTTAATTAAGGATGAAGAGACAACTCTTTTTAGTAATAAAAAGATTAAGGATCCAATAAATAGGAGATCAAGAAATAGAGGAAGATTTGAACGAGAAAGTTCGCATAAAAGACAACAAGAAGGAGGGAGTTGGTATCAAGGGGGAGCTCACTGTAATAGTGATTGAACGGAGAATGAGTCGCAATGACTTAAGAGTAGTCAGTGCTATGTCTATGGCAAGAGAGGACATTATGCTCGATATTGTTGCTACAGGATAGTGGAAGAAACTATCATCACATCCATACACTTTAAAGGTGAAAAAGAAAAAGATTGGGACTTCTAGTCTATTAGGATTCATTCTTGCAAAAAACCAAACGAATGCAATGGAAGTAACAACAATTTTTCACTAATCCATAAGAAGATCATGTATTCGGATTAAACAAGAAAAAACAAAGAATAAAAAATGAATGGAAACAATGCCTTTACTGTCCACGCAAAGATAAGGTTTCTGCTACAATTTGATCTTTGTCGAAAATGACTTCTACTCATCCAAATGCGATCTCTTCCCCTCCAAAGAGAGGAAAAAATGTCATAAATCTCTAATAAACATTTCACAATGATCCGACGGTGCAAACTCTGAAAATTGACAAAATAGTGCATGCCAGTCATACAAGGAACAAAGATTCTGCCTCAATCCGATCCCACCATTCAGAAGCGAGTTAGGGATGTCAAAAATATACAATTAAAATTTTATGACGATCCAACAGTGAAAACTTTAGGAATCGTAAAAAAGGTAAACTAGATACATGTGTGAGGAAACTAGAACATATAACGTTGCACTTACAGCTATTGGCGAAGCTAGGACTTGACGATTGTGTTGGGATTCTCCCGGTGCAAAATAGAAATTAAAACCGCAGTGGAAACGATTTTGAGTTGCACTTGCATTCGTCCCAAGAATACATTGTTCAAATTATAGAATAAGAAACAAAGAAATAACAAGTAGGGGATTCAAATCTCACCTATATTGTCCCTGTATAAGAAAATTGAACTCTAGAACTTGCTTTGCCAAGAAGTTCCTCCACCCTCATGCACACGGGCGTCTACCAAATGAATCATGTGCTAGCGTTGGACGAAATGGAGCTACCCAAAAACTCAATGTTGGCCGAATTCCTCCTTTGGAATTGTGGAGTCTGAAATCCATAGCCATCTAGGGTTAGGAGAAAAATTCTATATATATCCACGTATAAAATTAGGGTTTTATTAAATTAGGTTTAATGTCAATTTTGTTTAATTAGTTTAATTCATTTAATCAAATTAAATCATAACCATATGATAAAATTTAATTGCATAAATCAAACTCAGTTAATTAAATTGACTAAATCTCAATTTAATTAAGACTAAATCTCAATTTAATTAAGCCCTTTCTCAATAATAATATTATCCATATATTTTATTAAGAGATTATTTTATCTAATTAATTAATTACACCAAGTAATTAAATCAACAGATTGAAATAAAATTTCTCCCATTGTTAATTATATTAATTTGACTTTACCAAAAAGTCTATAAATACAATTAACATAAAGTTTCATATAATATATAACCAATATATATTAAGTCTGACAATTCTATTCAGACATCTTTGTGTGTGATTTGTGGATTCATCTTATATTGGCAGTGAGCTTGATACCTTAAGACCCGCAAGTTGTAAATGTGTTCTAGCAACACAGCTACTCAAATTAATAAGACATCAAGTTTATGCGAGGCATAAGTCCTGTAGTCAGTTATACATCCTCTACCAGTGATATCAGTGTCTTGTAAGAGGCATAGTAATGTCACCCTCTATAGCTGCATGGACATTCCTTGAAATCGAGTAGACTGAAGTTCATGAATAAGTATCCCACTTATTCGGGTGTGGTCACACTATTATCAGTCCTACTTATCAAGTGGCCTGTGATATCTTCTCAGAGTTAACTGAGTGGCATATCCCTTCACATCCCTACTAGTCCTACCATGGTCACTGGCTATCCAATCATATCTATAATTGGTACCTTGTTACAGGCCCCTTAGGTGCACATGTAAGCATATGAGCTTACATCTATGCTATAGAATATCAAGTCTAAGGATCTAATACAAGTACTACTTGAGAACCACCAATGATATAGGGACCATGTAGTGTTCTCAAAGTGGATCAATCCAGTACCATGTAACCTAACATGTACCCATATCCTTGATTGACATTCCATGTCCAATGGTCGGTAAGACACCACCATATAATCAAGAGATATGCTAGTCTTTAGTTAAAATCATGACCCTCACACTATGGCCTCACCAATATTTTTGGTTAAGGGATCCATAATGTTTATCATAAGACACAGCCCTATGAATGAGATGGGATCTCTTGAGTACATGTCTAGATTTTAGGTGTAACCGTGGCACCTTAGCTTGTGCAGCGGCCATGTTGATGTTATTAAAGAAGTCAACCAGGTCTAGGAGAGAGTGAACAACTCCTAACTCAGTGACGAACTTCCCAATCCAAATAATTCCCTTTGTTGCATACCATATAGCAAGGCACTCAACTTTTGTAATAGAATGGCAATGGTGTTTGGCCTTGAGCTTCCTAGCTCATAGTACCTATACACAATACAAACACATAATCTCACTGTGATTGGTAGTCATCAATATATGTGTGACATCAAGTCTAGTACATGACATGATGTGTGTGGTAGATCTAATAACAAAAGCATATGGAATGTTACTTATGTACTCCCTCTGCTCCCTCGTAGAAGGACAGTCCTTCCTGCTTAGAGTCACCCGTGATGTATTGGCAAGAGACCTCTCTTATCATTGGTCATGTTGAACCTAGCTAGGAACTTATCTATGTACCTTTCCTAATTTAGGCCTAGAAGCTGAAGAGATCTATCCTTGTTGATCTTGATACCTATTAGCATCTCAGCTTTTTCTAAGTCCTTCATTATGAAACATTTATCCAACCATTGCTTAACCACAAGCAGTGTTGTGATGTCTTTTCCAATGAATAGGATGTCATCCACATATAAGACTAAAATTGTGTTAGTGCTCCCACTAATCTTCTTGTACACATAAGGCTCATCATCATTCTTGGTTAAACCATATTCCTTTATAGCTTCATCAAAGTGATGGTTCCAACGATGGGATGCCTGCTTAATCCCATATATGGATTTTTTACAACTTGTATACATGATCAGGATACTTTGGATCGACAAAACCCTTCCGTTGAGCCATATAAACATCCTCTTAGAGGTTTCCATTTAGGAAAGCTGTTTTGCCATCCATTTGTCATATTTCATAGTTATGCCATGTAGTTATGGCAAGCAGTAACCTTATGGATTTGAGCAGCACGACAGGTGAGAAGATTTCATCATAGTCGATGCCAGGACTTGTTTGAAACCTTTGCCACTAGTCGCCCCTTGAAGGTATCATCAGCTTTTCACTTAAAGAACCTTTTGCAATCGATGATCTTAGCATCCAGAAGTGGATCAACTAAGTTCTAAACTTGGTTATTGTATATCGATTACATCTCAGCTTCCATGGTTCTAAGCCACCTAGCTAAGTTTGGGTATACAAAGGCCTCCTGGCAGGTAGTCAGTTCCTCACGGTCGTAGACCATAGAGGTGTTGTCATTGGCTACAAGAAACCCATATCTCTCTTGCTGATGATGGACTCTACCAGACCTTCTTAGGTCTTGTGTGATTGGTCTAAGCTCTTCAATTGCTTAAGTCTTTGGCTCAATCCTTAAACTATCCTCTTCAGGAATTTATGATTGTTGAACTTTCCTGAGTTCAACTCTGCTCCCACTGTCTTTCTTGGAAATAAATTCTCTTTCGAGAAAGACACTCTTTCTCGACACAAACACCTTGTTCTTGTTAGGGTTGTAGAAGTAATACCCTTTGGTTTCCTTAGGGTATCCACAAATAGCATTTATTAGTTTTGGAGGATAGTTTATTCGCACTCAATCTTTTGACGTGGACATCACATCCCCAAATCCATAGAAAAGACATATTGGGCTCCTTGCCCATCCATATTCCTTATGGTGTCTTTTCTACTTCCTTAGTCGGTGTACGGTTAAGTAGAAATGCTGCCGTCTCTAGGGCGTAAACCTAGAACGATGTTGGAATAGCAACATAACTCATCGTTGAGTGGACCATGTCCAACAGGATCATATTCCTCCTTTCAGACATTCTATTCCATTGAAGTGCTCCAAGAGGAGTGAGATGTGAGACTATCCGACACTCTTTTAAGTATGAATCAAAATCTAGGCTTATACATTCGCCACCTCGATCTAATTTAATGGCTTCAATACTCTTGTATAATTGGTTTTGTACTTCGTTTCTAAAATCTTTGAACCTATCAAGGGTCTCAGATTTATGCTTCATTAGGTAGACATAGCCATAACTATTGAAGTCATTTGTGAAAGTCACAAAGTATAAAAACCCACCTCTAGGACTAGTGCTCATGGGCCCACATATGCTTGTGTATCAGGTTTAACAAGCTCAAAGACCTTTCAGCTTACTTGTTGAAAGGACTCTTCGTCATCTTGCCACGTAGTCGAGAATCGTATGTCCCATATGACTCCAAGTCAAGTGAGCCCAACACTCCAACTTTGTAGAGTCTAGATATGCATTTCTCATTTACATGTATTAGATAACAGTGCTAAAAGTATATAGGATTTAACTTATTAGGTTTAATCCTTTTAGTACTTATGTTATAGTCAAGATTAGTTTCACCTAGTCTAGGATATATAAACCAATATTTCCAAGGACTAGCGCTAATCTCTTGGGCATCTCCAGATAGTCCTCTCCAATCCTAATAGCTGCATTCCTCACCCTATTTCCAATTAGATGTCCATCTGGACAGATCCCAACAATCTTCTATTACATAGTCCCTCTACATCACTACGAATGTGAGAACTACATCTGGTATCCAATGCCCAAATCGTATGTCCCTTACCTTTCCTTTCCTCATTAGGCATCTTGCATTGGACTTTAATGGCCCTGGGTCACTGATCAGTTCCTTCTCTATGAATGAATTTATAAGTTCACTCTCACAGTGATTTGGTTATCAGCCCCGGGCCTAATCGCCCCAATCAATGGGAGTGTTTATTGAGTTTCCACTCTTTCCATTTTATGTTCCACTAAATTTTTCCAAGTCAACTTCTCTAAATTATCAACAACAATCATTCCATTATTTTACAATATACTAGATCACACATAAATTCATCAGATCACTTTACGTATACTCACTTAACACATACTGTTTATATTATTATTACGCAACTTATGCTTTTAAAATTATTTGAGAAACTCTAAATGAACTATTAAATTCTCAAAACAAATAATTATACCGCCATACTACTATTTATGCTATCTTTCTACTATATTCTTCAGAGATTAAAATTTATATTGTTTTTAGCGAAGATAAATTCCCAATGCATTAAATTTTGTCAATTATAAATAAACTATAAATTAACTCACATATACAAAAGAAAACTGATATTTATAGTTAAATTTTTTTTAATTTCCTCCATTTCTTCCCTTTCCTAGCTTTGCGCTTCTTCTTCTCAAACTCTTACCATTTCCATCCATTCCTTTGCTAACACACTTTTGAATCCTCTAGATTTATTGGCCTGGAACTTAGTAGATTTTTACGTACCCCAACATTTCTTTTGAGAATCAAAGCCTACGTAGTTTTATCCTTCCATCCCTTCTTTCTCTCTTTGATTTATAATTTTAATTCTTTCTCTCTCTAAAATCTTTATGTCTCTCCCTCTAGAATTCTGTTGCTTAATCATCTCTTCCATGGCTGAAGTGTTCCCCCTTTTTTCCTTCTCTTTGCTATTTCCTTTATATCCCTAAATTAAAATTCTATAACCAATACATGTGGCTTTACGTGGTTCACTCATTTCTGCCCTCATACATGGTTATCTCTCCTGCTGCCACCTACTCCTCTCCATGCAAAAATATCTTCATCCACTTATTTTATCTCTTCATCTTGCTTAATTCTATTCATTTCTACATCTCTCTTATTCTTGTTTCTTGTAATCCTTATTTGACTTGATCTCATCATGATGCATCTTAAATTTTTCTCAATTCCCATATCTGGATCTCTCATCCCCTTAACTTTTCAATCTTGACTTATTAAGTTCAATGTATTCTTGATCCGGTCTAACCAAATCTCACCTCGTTTGTGTAACCATTTACTAATCCAACTCAATTCATTAAACTTCACTCCTTCAAACTTACATCCGGTTTCCTCCCTTTATACCGGATCTATAATCTAATTCGGCTTTCATTCCACATCTAATAGTTAACTTTTTCACAAAAACTGAATTTAGCAATCCCCAGAACTCAACTGACTATACTCCCTATTATATCAATCGCTACTCAACTAAACGTTCCATTTATGAATCTAGTCCTCTGTCTGACCCATTTTTTGGATGTTATAATGGCCATGCATTTTTCAGTTTCACTCATTAAGAGGCCGGTGATATCTGCTCTATATTATGAGAGTGACAATCCCCTCACATTACTTATGGTCTTAACATGATCCTTGACATACCTAAATGTATTCATACTTGGCACCCTGTTACAGGCCCATAAGGCGCACATCAAAGTTTGCAAGTTCCCATCCAATAGTATGGTAATACCGGGTCTAGGGATCCGATATAAACATTATATGAGAACCACCTATAACACGAGACCATGTGGTTTTCTCATTAACGGATTGATCCAATATACTATTCTCTAACATGTACCCATGTTCTTAATTGATGTCTCACGTCTTATGACTGGCAAGACACAGTCCATCTCACAAGGCATATGTTGGTCTTTAGTCATTATCATTCCGATGATTCTAACCAATGTTATCATAACCGTACCGGACATTAAACCGGTGAAGCTACTGGTACGTGGTACAACCGGTTCAACCGGATTTTACCGGTGGTTATACCGGATTATTATTTTTTCGGAAAAAATATTATTTAAAAAATAAATAATCTTATAAATTCATCAAACACAAGTTTCAAATACTCAAAATAACTTCATGAAATATCCTAAAACTTTATCAATTTTAAATTTTAATAATAATTGATTTAAATTTTAAAATTTGGAAAATTTTGGTTTGAAACCGAACCGAACCAGAACCAAACCAAACTAGTTCAGTTTGGTTCAATTCAAACCAAATATATATTGGTTTGATTTTGGTTTTTATAATTTTCTATGTTTATTTTTTGATTCGGTTCGGTCCAAACCAAACCGAATCAAAAACCAAACATAGAAAATTATAAAAACTGATTTTTGACCGGTTCGTCGGTTCACTGGTTTTTGACCGGTCGAACCGATCATCTCCGGTTTGTTGTCAAACCGGTGATTTTAATCAAACTGACCGGACCCATGGTCGGTTCGCAGTAAACCGATCGAACCGGCCGGTCCGGTCCGGTTTTCACAACATTGATTCTAACAGACCAGAGATAGCTTTGAAACTGTGTTTCTTTATGCTCAAGATCTGACCGCCTAAAACACACTTTTGACATACATTAGCAAACAACAATTTATGGATTCTCTATAACTGTTAATTGCACAAGAAATATAATAGAGTAGATTATGCCTTTTATTAATAACAAAATCTAATTACAACATATTTGGGATTGAGACATACACTAACAATCTCCCACTTGCACTAGCCACTACTATGCGGGTCCTAATCCCAATAGATTTAACATGGCCCTTATGCTTCAATTGCATCAATAGCTTGGTCAATGGATCTGCAATGTTGTCCTCAGAAGATATATAAATAGATATGTGACGAGAATAAAATATAAAATGTTACCTTTCAGGGGTACGATGCAGGTATTATGAATAAAGTGGCAAACCGTGATTTGTATTCATTAGAGAGGGTATATATACATAAACCCTAGAGTAGGAAATTACATGTCTAACCTTAATACAATTACAATGGAAGTAGAGTACTATCTAATACAATTACAATAGAGATAGAAGACTATCTCTTACACCCCCCCGCAAGTTGAGCGGGGGAGGAGACAACGGTCAACTTGTCACGGAGCCAGAGAAAACGTTGCTTGGTGAGGCCTTTGGTGAGAGCATCAGCAATCTGATCATTGGAGCAGAGGAAAGCAACACACAAAGAGCCCTTCCGAACACGGTCACGGACAAAGTGAAAATCAACTTCCAAGTGTTTACTGCGATTGTGGAACACAGGATTCAATGTAAGGTAGGTAGCCCCAAGATTGTCACAGAATAAGGTGGGTTGAGGAAGACTAGAAAAACTGAGTTCCTAAAGAAAAATTTGCAACCAATGTAATTCAGAAGTGGCAGCAGCCAAGGCCCTATATTCGGCTTCAGTAGAGGAGCGAGAGACAGCTCGTTGCTTGCGAGAGGACCAGGAGATAGCATTCGCACCCAAGTAAATAACAAAGCCAGTTGTAGAGTTCCGATCATCAACACAGCTAGCCCAATCAGAATCAGCAAAACCAGTTAAAATAATCTTGGAGGGCCGAATGAGAATGCCAAAGTCAGAGGTACCACGAAGATAACGAAGAACCCTTTTGACGGCACACCAATGTAAGGTTGTGGGGGCATGCATAAATTGAGAAATTCGGTTCACAGCAAATGCAATATCAGGTCGCGTAAATGTGAGATATTGAAGACCACCAACAACAGAGCGAAACAACGTCGGATCAGGAAAGGGATCCCCAGCATCAAGTCGCAATTTCTCGTTGCAATTAATGGGAGATGCAATGGAACTGCAATTATGCATTTTTGCCCGAAGTAACAGATCATTGACATACTTCGTTTGATGTAGAAATAAGCCAGAAGATGTCCAGGCAGCCTCAATACCCAAAAAGTAGTGCAAACGACCCAAATTTTTGATGGCAAATTGAGTTTGAAGAAAGGCAGCAACCTTGTCCAAGAAAGCAGGAGAATCACCCATCAACAATATATCATCCACATAGATCAAACAAAAAACTTTTACCGAAGCAGAGTGGATGAAGTAGAGAGAGCTGTCTGATTTAGAGCTTCGAAATCCAAATTGGAGGAGAGCATTAGTGAGACAGCGGTGCCACTGGCGTGGAGCTTGCTTCAATCCATACAGAGACTTGCGAAGACGACAGACATGATTCGGGTAGCGGGGATTAACAAAACCCGGGGGTTGGTGCATAAACACAGCCTTATCCAGTGTACCATGAAGAAATGCATTCGAAACATCAAGCTGAGTAACAGTCCATTTATATGACACGGCCAAAGTGAGCAACATCCGAATAGTGGTGGGTTTAACCACCGGACTGAAAGTATCATGAAAATCAATACCCGGGCGTTGATGAAAGCCCTTAGCCACAAGGCGCGCCTTGTAGCGATCAATAGAACCATCAGATTTTTGTTTAATGCGAAACACCCATTTGCAACTAATTATATTCTGAGCATGAGAAGGAGGAACAAGCTCCCATGTACCATTCTGAAGAAGTGCATTGAACTCCGAAGACATAGCATCCCGCCAAGTGGGAATTTTGGCAGCCTGAGCATAAGTAGTGGGCTCAATTACGGGATTGCCAGTGGCAGTAGCAACCAGATCAAAAATCGGCTTCTGTTTGAGTGAACCAGTCTTGGCCCTTGTGACCATCGGATGAACCATTTGAGAACTTGTAGAAGGAATGGGTGGTAGAGGACCATGACCTTGAAGATCAACAACCAAGGACACCTCAGGAGCAGCAACTGTCACACCTCTGGTGGGAGGAGGCGGAGTCGCAACCCGGGCTGAGGATGGCGACAAAACGGTGCTGGTGACAGGTGAGGAGGGCTGGTCGGCTGGAGGAGAGGGGAACGGAGCTGGTTGGGTAGACGGGTTCAGCAGAGGTGGCGGGTTGGTTCGTGATGGCTGAGTGGTGGGGTTGAACGGCAAGTGCAAGGGTAGGGAGGAAGATGTGGGCTGTTCTGACCCCGGAGCCGCAAGATCAGTATCAACATCAAACGGGAAAACCTGTTCATCAAAGAGTACATGACGTGAGATATAAATTTTTCCAGAACGAAAATCAAGACACTTGTACCCTTTATGAGCTTTACTGTAACCTAAGAAAACACATGGAAGAGAACGTGAGTCAAGTTTATTTTTAGCATAGGGACGCAACCACGGATAACAACGACAACCAAAGACACGAAGAAAATTATAGTCAGGATTAGTGCCAAATAATTTGTGAAGTGGATTGTCAAAAGAAATTGTGTTGGTGGGCAAGCGATTAATGTTATATACAGCACATTCAAATGCAGCAGTCCAAAATTTAATGGGCATGGAACTATGATGCAATAAAGAGAGCCCAGTTTCAACAATGTGTCTGTGTTTGCGTTCGGCTCTCCCATTTTGTTCGGGTGTATGAGGGCATGAAACACGATGGGAGATACCATTTTGTTTTAGATAGTGTGTAAGGGCCTGAAATTCGCCTCCCCAATCGGATTGGAAAATCTTAATTGGTGTGTGAAAATATTTCTCAACAAGTGTGCGAAATTGAATGAAAATGTCAAAAACATCAGATTTCTTTCGCATGAAGTAAATCCATGTATATTTGGAGTAATGATAAAAAAATATAACATAGTATGTAAAGCCATCAAAGGATGGAACCGGAGCCGGTCCCCAAACATCAGCACATATCAATTCTAATGGTGAGTGAGATACAGAGATAGAGTCAACAAATGGCAATTTATGACTTTTGCTAAGAGCACAAGCATTACATAAAGAAATAGCAGAAGTGCGAAAATCAATTTTATTAGAATTCAAAGTACGCTTAACAATGGGTAAAGCAGGATGCCCCAAACGAGCATGCCAAACATTTAAGGAAGCAATATTAGCACTAATCAAAGAAGGACTAGGTTGTAAGCAGAGGTTGTAAAGTCCATTGTCACTCCGGCCTCGGAACACAATCTCCTTCGACTCCAAATCCTTGATGATAAAAGAATCAGAGAAAAATTCAACAGAAACATGATAGAGTTGGTTAGTGCAAAAACAGATAATAAATTTCGATTGGCATTGGGAACATGTAAAATATTGCGGAATTTCAGAGATTTAGAACCAATACGAAAGGAATTCTCACCAACATGAGTTATGGGAAGAAGCATACCATTACCAATTTGTACTTCTTCGGGGCCAGAATATTCGGAGTGAAGAGCAAGATTTTCCAAGTTTGATGTCAAGTGGTGAGTTGCGCCGGAGTCAAGAACCCAAGGCTGGTTGGGAGTGTGTGTTGCGGCTAAGGTAGGTGTGTGAGTGGCAGCTATGTTTGATTGAGGAGAGAGGGGCTGATGTCTGGGCATTCGGGGAGAGGAGAACCGATTCGCCTTGTGTCCAAAACCACGGCAATTAAAGCAAGTAACAAGCGGTTCATCCGATTGACCCGGGGCAGCAGCACGAGTGGACTGATGAGAAGAGTGGGGCTGACCAGAATAATTCCAGGAGGTTCCGGAGGCATGGGGCGGCTGACCATGGGCGTGATAGGGGCTGGGTGAGTAACGACCCCCACCACGGCCATGGGAGCTGCTGGAGCCTCTGCCACGCCCACGATAGGAGCTGGAGCGGGCTGCTAGGTGGGCGGCAGGCTGAACAGCGGAGATGACGTCCTTCTTGGACTGTTGTAATAATTTTTCTTCAGTTAAAAGTGAACCCAGCAGAAAATCAAACGAAGTTGGCTCCGTTTTGGAGTTGTGAATGCGATTAAAATCTTTGTAGTCTTCACCCAAACCATGACAGATGCAATCAATTAAATCATCCTCAGGAACATGATAACCAAGAGCGGTTAATTTATCAGCAATGGACTTGGCATGCTGAACATAGGTAATAATTGGTAAATTACCTCTTTCAAGCGTCTGTAACTCACGACGAAGAATATGGATTTGAGGCCGAGACCCCATGGAGTAAGTGGTAATTAATTTATCCCAAACGCCTTTGGCCGTAGTGGCCCCAATCACTTGTGGTAACAAAGATTCTGAGATGGAATTGCAGAGCCAGCAGAGAACTTGTTGATCTTTCTTTTCCGATACCTGAAACTCAGGAGTAACACTACCATCAGGTAAAAACTGATGTGGAGGAACGATGGAGCCATCGACATGGCCCATAAGTCCGTGACTTTTCAACATAGGAGTAATCTGTGCCTTCCAAATAAGAAAATTGGAGGTATTCAATTTAAGTTGCGGTTGAGTGGTGTTGGAGGCGGTAGAAAATAGAGGTGTAGAGGTGGTTGTGCCGGTTGCCATAAGAGTGGTTTGCAAGCCATCAACAAGAGCGGAAGATGTATTCATGGTGGCTAAAGGAGATTGCGGCTGCAAGAGAAAATAGAGGGAGAATAGATTTCAGCTGCAAGGAAAAGTAGGGGGATAATCAAACCCTAGAATAGAGCTCTGATACCATATGAATAAAGTGGCAAACCGTGATTTGTATTCATTAGAGAGGGTATATATACATAAACCCTAGAGTAGGAAATTACATGTCTAACCTTAATACAATTACAATGGAAGTAGAGTACTATCTAATACAATTACAATAGAGATAGAAGACTATCTCTTACAGGTATACCCTTAGGGTACGCGTCACTCGTACTCATCTATTTATAACACAAAATATATGAATATTTTATAAATTGATGGTGAGATTCGAGCACACCACCTTTTGATTGAAGTGTTAGAGCTATACAGCACAGAGACAACTCTGTTTTCAAGATAAGTTATATGCGTACTTATATTAATAAAATATAATTTAATATTATTAAATTATTATTATAAAAATTATTAATATATTACTTTTAAACAAGTAATTTTTGCGGATATGAATAATTAATAGGTACCCAAATTTTTTGTGCGATGAAAATTGAATTTTGATAATTAATACTCCCGAGTAACAAGTAGTTGTATTTGCAAAAAGATATCGACAGAGTAGCACTAATACTGACGTATACCCTATACGTAGTCATCCCTACATTTTATCATATATCAAGATATTTCTTAGCCACTAACTAGTAATTAGACAAATATTTCCCAAATTAACATCGAAGTATTAAACATCCCCGTTAGGTCTCGAATATAAAAATTTAGCATAGTTTCCAAAAGAAACCTCTTTTCCTGTTTTTTAACTTTCCCGCTATTTTTGTCTTTTTTCTCATATTTTATTTTCGATGCTTTAGAATTGAGGTCACACAGAAATCCCTTTTCTTTTATCTACAAAGAAGAAATCAGTGTCTTCGGATTTTCCTTCATTTTCTCGGTAACCAAACTGTATGAGTTCCCGCGATTTCCTTCTTGTCTCTTCTGCAACTATCTTCGGTGCAGTAGCATCTGCACTTGCTGTTCGCTTCTATTTCCTTAACCACAGAAAACAATTTCCCCAAATTGATTCCACCCCAAACGGTGTCGCTTCAGAGAAATGCTCTCCTCAGAGGCAGAGCCCCTTTGATCCTTCCAAACGCAAAGGGTTAGTGAAATTAAATCCCTCAATCAGTTATTCTGCAATTTACTACTACTGATTGTGTTAAGCTAGCTTATTTTTATTAGAGTGGTTTCACTGTTTAATTTTATACAGTTTGTATATATTTTTTTTCCTAAATTATAGTTTCGCTGTAGATATCTGTCATGGGACGATTATTTCATGGCAATCGCGTTTCTATCAGCTGAACGGTCGAAAGATCCTAATAGGCAGGTATGCTCTCTTTCTCTTAAGCTTCAGTATCATGTATAATTGTGATTGTGAATTGTTGCTATGAAGTGATTCACAAATCAATAAGTTGAGTAGCTAGAAAGTTTGGTCTTTATCTCTCACAATGTTTCATGTGGCAGGTGGGTGCGTGCTTGGTCAGTCAAAATGGCGTTATTCTTGGTAAGATCAGTTAGCTGAAAGATTTAAGTCCAACTATTATGCTGGAATTTCATAAAATCTGCAATTGTTCAGAATAAAGCAATTTCGCCTCATTAATGTGTTTGTGTTGATTCTTATATGAACCCCTTGCTTTCAATTTTTGTGAAGTTTATCATGGAATGTAAATGGTAAATTGGTGCCATGGATAGAGTCTTCAGTTTTAGTGGTGGATGAACAAACATGAATGTACTTGTATTGGTAAAATTAGCAACCCCTACTATGAATATTTGCCTTTATTTCCTGTTTATTCCTTTTTTATGGTAATGTTTTTAATGATTGTTTGTGAGATGCAAGAGCCTCTATTTGATGGTGAATTGGTGGTGCTTGACCTACTATCGGGAGTACCCACAAGGAAATTAAGTGGTATTGTAATGAAGTGTTGAGTGCTTCATAAATCTACTCCTGATCATAGTTGCATATTACAACATCGGTTTTAACTTTGAAAAAGTGCAATGCTTTTATTTATAATACATCGCAATGAAATTGACTATATTGATTTCTTAATTAGGCATAGGCTATAATGGATTTCCAAGAGGTTGTGCTGATGATAAACTTCCTTGGGCAAAGGTTCGTATTTTGATAAGTCTCTCTCATCGTCAAGGATTTTCATCTACTAATCCTTCTCTTCTATGTTTCAGAAATCCAAAACTGGGAACCCTTTGGAGACGAAGTATCCGTAAAGATCTATGCTTCTCTTTGTCTTCATACTCGAGTTGGCAACTTGTTTACTAGCATTATATATGTTCTGACTCATCTGGTCATCTTATACTACATGTTTTTTTTTTTTTTTTTTACCAAGCTACATGTTGCACAATTTTTCATTAATATTTGATGTCCAATTTGTAGTATATTTTTTTAATTATTTGATTGTGTTATTATGTAATGCTTAATTTATAAGGCTTCTTGCCAATGCTTGTGCTTTGTTGAACCTTAGTTAAATCACCTTTTCAGTTTATATGGTCTTGTAATTACCTCCAACATTTTTACTAATTTATCTAAAAACTTACTGTAGTTATGTTTGCCATGCTGAAGTTAATGCTATCCTGAACACAAATCATGCTTCTGCTGCTGGACAGGTAAGTAATTAGGAATTTTCATTTGTTTCCATCAATTTTCTGTTTGTCTCCGCTTTTGTTGTTGTAGACAATTTCCACAACTCGGTATTTATAGTGCACGCTTACAAAAAGAACTAAATTATGTGTCTTCTCTTGAAAATCATTGCAGAAACTTTATGTGACCATGTTCCCTTGCAATGAATGTGCCAAGATAATCATTCAGGTTTGACACTTTTTTTTATTCTATATATAAAAATCTGAAGCATAAGTGGATATTTCGTGCTTAAAGGCTGCAAGGAGCATGCAGAGGGGTGTCTGTTTCCATTCCTCTGTGTCTATTCCTATGTTAGGGAATTGACTGAAGTTACAAAAGTTTTTATTGCTCAATTAGTATTTGAGCCTACAGAATGTATGATTAACAATGAATACTCATGCGAAGGCTGTTTAAACTTGGTTCAGTCAGTTGATGAATGGCACAAAGCTACATTACATACTTTTGGCATGAAATACGGGGAAGAAACTTAAAATTGGAAATGTTTAATTCAAAATTCGGAATATGCTCAATTTTTATTTTATTATTTTTTAAATTTCAAGATCTTAAAATATAGTCAGCAAAATAATTTAAAACTTCCGGTGTCATTTACAAGGAGTTCCTCAAGTTCTAAAATTGTGCTGCATGTTTCATCTTTTGTGATTTTGGGATGAACATTTTTGTTGATCTGTCTCATTCTCCCATCATTCTCACAGTCTGGTGTATCTGAAGTTATATACTTTGTGGAGAAGAACTTAAGTAATTCAGACACAGCTTACATTGCCTCTCATAAGCTACTATCTATGGCTGGAATCAAAGTAAGTCATTCTATTCCTTTAAAGGATATCCAGTACTTGATTATACTTAGTTAAGCTGTCCAAATGTTCATCATAGATTTAGTTAGAAATTTTTTCATTGAACATGACATAGCACATCCAATTGCATAACGGTGGTAAAGACATATGTCCGTATGCTAGAGGTTTAGAGTTTCAGTCTTTTTAAAAACATATGCTACCTGTTGTAAAAAGTGTAATATTTAAAAAAAAAAAAGAAAAACTGTGCTTACTAGAATATGCTTACAAACAGCTGCTTTGCTGAGCCAATATAAATAAACTTGGTCAATTTCTTAGTGTCACCTTTTCTTTGCAAATACCCTTTGTGAATGCAGGTCAGGAAACATCAACCCCAAATGGACCAAATTTTGATCAAGTTCGAAGACCCTAGATGATGAGTTTGATTCTGCTTGTTTACTGAGTTTGATGATAGCCTATAGCACATCTTCATGGACTATGGAATGAACTCAAACTCAAAGTTCCTAGTTTCTACGGTGCACTAAAGGTAATTATTTGTGCTTTCTTCTCCTTCATTGTACTAGTACTGAACTTCTGTTTGATTAATCATCAGTATTATTAAAGAAAGAAATGACATGTTAAATTTAATAATCTTCAGGTATGATCGTTATTAATTCTAAAGAATGAACTTCATTTTATTGTGATTCAGTAATTCGCATATGTTTGTTTTTATTTTTCTTGTGATTTTTAAATGTGTTTTCTTTCTCTTCATCCTTAACAAAAATGAAAAACTGATGAAAGGCTTTTGGCTTAAAGGTTTAAGTGAAATAGTTTATATATATACAGAAATATATACACACAATAAAAATTAGAAAAAAAAATGTCTGAATATTCTCAACCAGTGAATCAAACATCGTCTAAAATGGAGGAAAACCATAATTAAAGTGAGATTAATTATTTAACAATCAATTTGACTTTTGATAGGTTTTTTTTGGTACTGAATTTTGATAGTTGTATGAGAGTGTTTGTAAACTTTATATGAGATGTGTAATTTAGGGTTTCTTTTATTTTTTGGTAAGTGATTTTTGATAGCTGTATGAGAGTGTTTGTAAACTTTATATTAGATTTGTAATTTTTTTTTTTTTAATAATGTGTGTAATTTAGTTGAATTCAACTCTATTTTATCTAAATTTTATATTTGGAAGTAAAAAAAAGAAAGTAAAATTTTTCTTTCATACTTGACAGTATGTCGTGATATGAGAATTGAAAATTATGTCAATGATAAAAATGATTTTCCGAGAATTCAATCATATACGAGTGGTTTATAGAGGACACATTAGCACTATTCGCAATACTTTTTCTATATTAAAATTATTTTCAGACATAGAACATACTTTCCTATTTAATAAAATTTTAATATGAAAATTTATTTATTTTATTCACGTAATTTGTTCCAAACAATGTTAAGAGTAGGGGCAGAACGACAAAGACAATTAATTTGGACAATTTTCACGATAATTGTAAATTTTCATATGTGGGTATATCCTGCGATTGAAACTACGTGTCGGTCATAATGGAAATTTCGCTGGGCCGTCATCAGAGGAAAGAATTAGGACGAATCAATGGCATCGGAGAAAAGAATCTGGACAAAAGTATCAAGCAGCAGCAGTAGTATCAAAATTAAGCTTTTTCTCTAATACTTCAGAGCAAATGTTGGCCATCATATGGTAGAAAGACAGGAGATCAGATAACTGTTCTACCGACATTTTACCCATCACTTTTCTTGCTAATTGCTCTCTTTCCTCGTTCAACTTCAATTTCTCTATGTAGGAACTTGCATTCCTCACTGTTGCTCCCATCTGCTTCAGCCTGTTTTCTTGTTGCCAGCTCAGAGCTGTGTTTGACTGAAACAAATTAAGAAAAAAAAAAAAAAAATTAGAAAAAAGAAATCAAACACCTGAAAAAGATTTCAAGGCCCTTGAAACGATTTTTATACCTCAAGAAATTCTGCTCCAGCTTCCAATTCTGTTTTTTCTGATGGTTGAATCTCATGACCATTACTATACATATTTCTTGCAAGTGAGAAGCTTCTAATTATACTTTTCCTTTTCTTCTCCATTTCTTGATTTAGCATAACTGGCTTCTGCACTGATGCAGTACTATTGAGCTTCTTCTGATAGGCAATTACGGCCTTCACAAATTCCTGCATAACATTAATTAGCTATACATTTATACCATGAATTATCAATTAATTACTCTTAATTATTTTCAGAACTACAGATTATATACCTGATAAGCCCTTGGGCATCCTGGATAATCAAATTCATCAGTATCAGGATGTCTCATTCTCTCAGGATGAAATTGTAATCCCATTATAAATTTCCCCTCTTCAGGATTATATGCGTCAGGATCATAAAATCCTTCAATCAATTCATCAGGCGCAAACGCCATAGGCACAAATCTCTGAGCCAATCGTTTTACCCCTTGATGATGATAACTGTTAACAGAAATCTCCATCTTTCCTTCCTCCAGAGAATCCTTAAACCAAAAATGCAAGGGGCTATTCTCAATAACCTTTACCACATGTCTATGACCATCATAATTCTCATAATTAATATGCTGAACGCTTTCAAATTCCTCGCATTTCTTCGATAATTCCTTTTCTAAATCCTGATAGAGTGTGCCTCCGCACGCAACATTCAAAACCTGTGATCCTCTGCATATTCCTAAATAAGGTATATTCCTTTCTAAGCAGAGTTTCGCCAGCCGTAATTCAATTGAATCTTTCTCTCTATCAATTGCGGTATCACTTGCATGTAGCCGTCTGATTTCTTCTAATTCCTGTGGCGAAAGGTTGCTGGTTTCAGCTTCGTATAACGATGGATCGATATCTTCCCCTTCGCAGAGAAGAACGCCATGGATTGGTTCGAAACTTTCCAGCAAGAGGTGCACTCCGCTAACGCGGGGCACAATCACCGGTACGGCGCCGTAACCGACTATGAGATCAAGATGATATTCGCCTGAAAATTTCAACAAATTAAGAATTCAAATTTTATTTAAAAAATCAGTGTTTAGATGAATAGATTAATTGTGCAGTGCAAATGTAAAACTGACCGACGAAATCGACGAATTTGTTCTTGCGAACGCTGCGTCTGGAGACGATGAGGACACGAGGGAGGATTACGGAGAGTTCGGAAGCCATGAAAATGGAAGTGAAGAAATGAATGGAGTGAAAATGGTGGGATTTATTAGTATGAAAATGAAAGCGAGGGTGATGGTATTTATAGGAATTTAAACCCACTGTCTTTTTACGTAATCAATTTTTTTAACACTTTAGATATATTGATTGTGTTTTGTTTTGATAATATTAGTATCAAATTTAATATAATTTTTTTTGCATATATTATAATTACAATTAATTGGTACGTGATATAAATTTTTATGAATTTATAAAATTAAATTGACATATAATTACATATCTATAGATATTATATTCACATCTCCCTAGTAAAATTTATAATTATTTATTTTTTTCAAAAATTAAATCACATATCAATTAATAGATATTTTAACTTATACGAGAAAGACATTTAATATTTGGAATTAACTATCGAAATGAAAAAAAAAATTAGATAATCAAAATGTAGAAAAATTAATAAGAAAATTAATTGTGGAATTCATGAAAGTTGACCCATAGATCCATTTTGCCAAATAATTATGAGGAAGAAGCATAAAGGTACGCATGGTTAAATTGGGATTTTAATTTTTAAAGGAGAGAGATTGAGAGACACGTGGGCAGCTCATACTCTTGCCGCCGCGTAGTTTCCACGTCAGAAAAATTGTTTGGTAGACACGACTAGCTTATTCCAGATTTCCAGATTTATATAATGGGTTTTGATTTAATGGATTAGATCAATCATGTAAACTTATTATTATTTAATAATTGCATGCAAAATGTGTATAAAAATATAAAAAGGTTATCAAAAAGAAATTTAAAGTATATATAATTTATATTACTTTAATCTGTTTTAGTTTTATCCATTTAATGAAATTAAGAATTGACTGTAAATATTAAATTGAACTAAAAATTTTTGTTATTTTTTTCATTTATTTATAAAACAGTTTCTACAATTCTCTTGCAAATGATAGAAAAATGTTATGTCAGCCGCTAATAAAATTACTCACGCGCATTTATTGATTATAATTCATGTTCATAACCAATAGTTGAGAACTTAATCAATAAATTGAAAGATCAAATAGTTCAACGTTCAAAAGTGAAAAAAAAAAAAAAATCTCTAATTTTTTTAGATAATATGGCTAGGAGTGTTTGGAAATTCTATATATTTTAAGTGGGATTCGGTTTAATTAAATTCTATCTATTCAAATTTTATGTTTAGATAAAACATAAAAAACGAATTAAAAAAAGTTTGTAAAGTGATAATTGAGAATTATACTAAATATAATATGTATGTGTGACAATTGAATTAAGAGTAGTTCATAAATCATATATTACCTCATTATAATTAGCAAATGAATTATTTTCTATATATATATATATATATACCTTTTTGAATTCCTATATAAAATTAGTTGATAAACATTACATGATCAACTATCAACTACTTAAACTCATGAATTGATTGGGTGCCAAATAAACTGTATCTAATTACATCACATGATGAAACTCAAGACGGGTGGTTTTAGTGAGTAATTAGAATGTGATGATAGTTGCAATTTTGTATGGTAAAGTAAACAAGTAGAGTTTGCTAACTAAAATAGATTAATTTAGTAGATAATGTGGCATTTCTTCTAAAATATACAACAACCTCAGCTGGCATAATCTGAAAAAAGGAAGTTAAAAAATAGAACGTGGAAGGTAGCTAGAAATGGGAAGCGGACTATTGAATGAATGAAAGGAGGGGTGGACTAAGACGGGTGACTTCCGAGGAAGAGAGGACTGGTGGGTTTTGTTTTGGTTGCTTTTTCAATATTATTATGTGCTGTGTTATTTGGTGATGAACTTATCCACTTTAATCTATTATTTAGACTATTCCCAGACAAACGAACCCATCGCCAACATATGCCACCTTTTTAAGCATTAAATATTTCTTTTCAAAATACCGATCATCCAGTTTGAATCCATGAGAAAATCCTTTGAGAAATGTGCATGGACGTGGATACATACATATATATTTTTTTGTCTAATATATTATTTGCTCTTTTACTGCGGCTCCAAAGCCTTTTTTGCCTCTCCAAACTTTGGAGATACCACCCACATTTTCCACTTGAATCTTATATGGTAAAGTGTACATCCAAAAAGTAAAAACGTGGAATAAAAAAGAAAGAAAGAAAGAAATAATAAAAAATTGAAAGTAAAAAGAAAGAAAGTCAATCTCTCTCCCTCCACCAACCATCTTGTTATCTCTATCAACTTCCAACAAATCTCTTTTTCTCTTTAAAAAAAAAAAAACACTTTGCTTCAAATCTCCATTTATCATCTATGAGTTCAAAATCAACAATTGAAAATATATGACGTTTCTCTCCTGCAATCTGTCCCCTTTTCTCTTCCCCTTTGTTGACAATATATAGAGGCTTCTTTGAAAACCCTGTGACAGTTTTCTCCATCACATATTTTTCCTTCCAAAGCTCTAGAGTTTGGTCATGGTAATCAAATCGGTCGGAAATAGAGGATTCCATTGGAGCAACCAATGAGGAGCTTTGAGCCATAGGATTCGATGTCATCGATCTTTAGTGCAATTGCTGAGGAGTTCAAAGGAATCGTATGCACTGTGTACCATTTTTTTAGCTTTAAAGCACACGTAAGTTCCAGTTACTATAATCTTCGATTGGCAATTTAGAATTCGATTAGTATGGCTGAATTAATTGTTCAAATCAATAATAATAATAATAATAATTTTTTATAGTAATGTAGGAAATTGATTTGGGGTTGATGATTTGAGATTTTTATTGATTTGAGAAAGAGAAAGGGAGAAAGAGCAATATAATGTTATTGAAAGAATAAAAATTGAACAGGAATTTTAAGGAAACTGTGTAAGTGATTTTTTTATGAAATTTTGTAATAGATACCACATGTCAAGTTATTATTGGTTGTTTCATAGGTTGACTTTTCGAATTTGACACGTGGCTGTGCATGTATTACAATCTCTTTAAAATTTTGGTTTAGTCAAATTGAGGGGGTCATCTAGATCGATTTTGTCAATTTTAAGGGCTAAATGGGAGGTAGTAGGCATTTGGAGCTAAGTTAAGAGGGCAACAAATGTATTAAGATTATTTTCTTCCTTTTCCTCCACACTTCCTTCAAAACAAACGCACACTAGAGTTTGGAGCGCTATGATAATAAGATGGTAAACTATCCCCATGAAGACCAGTGAGAACATGAGCTACTCCATTTAAGTTCTCTATGGCAATCATAATCTCTGGAGGATTTGGTCACATTGATTGCTTAGGAACCAAGTCTTTATTTTGTAATCATAGGAAGATATAATCTAATCAACTAGTGTTTAAGGAATTTCCCCCCCTATTCCTCTTAAGAACTGGAAAAATTGTCATTCAAGCTTAAAAAATATGTCACTCAAAAAATTGAAGACAATATCAATAAATGAGTACCTTGGACCTCAGGAAGCTACTTTTAATCTACAAGATTAACTTGAGAGGGAAAATAAATTTTCGGCCTGAGACTAAAGGTAGACCTAACGAAAAGGCCTCGATGGCATCAATGAGTCTTTTGGTGTGAAAGGCGAAGCGTTTTATTTGCTTCAAAGAATTAATCTCTGGAGGATAAGGGCAAGGCTTTCTAGCTCAAGATGATTTGTTCGCCATTGACCAACAAGTAGGAATGGCAGAGTCTAAAGAGTCATGAATCTCCACACAGATGACATACTCCTTTCAAGCCTAAGGAAGAAGGGTGTCTCCTCGACAATTAAAAACACATAAATATTCTTCTTGGTCAGGGATTGCAAATCCCACTGTGGACAACGAATGCAAGGAGTGACTATACGGGGAAATAAGTGGTCATTTTGTTGAAAATCTAAATTTTGGCATAACCAATGTAAGGCCATTATTTTTGGCCAAGCATCAGAATGAAATTTTGTAGGACTAAGGCAATAAGACCTAACAATTTGCATTGCATTTAGGGGAAGAGGATATGAAAATCTAGTGGCGTAGCCATGAGCCGATTCTTTGGAGGGGGCGAAAACTCCTATGAAAGCACCATAAAACCAGGAATGCCAGTGGAATTATAAATTAGTGCTCTGTTGACGCTACCCTTAAATCCATATAGGGAAGAAGCTGGACAGCGGATAAAGTGCCCTCTATCGTTTCTCTGGAATTATTACCTCACATGACTTCAACCAAGGAACTGATTCAAAATATGCCTTCAAAACTTCCTTGGTAACAAAGATATGGCATCATTATTTCTAGAGGAATGTACCCTTCTCAAAAGGAATTATCATAGATGATTTCACATGAGTAGTACACTGTGTCTTGATTTTATTATTAGAAGGAACAATGAGAACTCCTTAATTACGAATTTGGAGGGTGAGAAGGTTTACGAAAACCATTAAATGTTTTTTTTGGAGTAAATCAAGAAAGTGAAGTTAGGAGGGTAAGTGGTTTGAAGATGAGGATGAAAAAGAAGTGTTTGACATTATTAAGGAAATTCTTTTGTAGAAATTGTGATTGAAGAAGCTATTTCTATAGGAAAGATGGGTACAAGAAGACGATGACTCAACTCAATCATAAAAGGGATAGCAAAATGATTCATATAGCTAGGAGTAGGTTTTGAAAACGTATCCAACATGAGTTAAAATGGATTTTAGAAAGCCCTTGAGTTGTTCTGACGCATCATATTGAAGGGGCTGCCACGTTTCAGATATCTTTTATGGAGGTAAGTGTTTGGAAAGAAAACACCTATTTAACATTAAATCTTATAAGACTTATCTTGACTTATGGGGGGGCTTCTGATGCGGCGGCCGAATAATCTCAAAGAATAGGGTTTAGCCTCGCATCTGACCAACCAACTAGGGATTTTAAGAAAACAAACTGAGTGAATTTTCTATTCTCGCACTACACCAGATGTACGCCCGTTCCTGGCGCTCGATTTGGGGGAGGGAGGCAAATCTGCCCCCAAAACCAACAAAGAAGATGAACTTTTTTTTTTATTTTGTTTTTAATTAATTGGTTGTGAACCTTATTTCACACCACCATTTGATATCTTATCCATTGTTGGACTCTTGTTACGTGGGTTTCCTAGTAGAAGATGATGGTTCACCTTCTTGCAAGTCAAGCCAATTTTTTTTTCCCCTTTTTTAGACTGTTGATAATGTTTGGGGTCACATTTTATTGATTGTTGAGAAAAAAATTACAATTTTGGGAAGATTCTTAATTTTGTTTACATTAATTCAACTCTCAAGTTTTATCTTGAGATATTCAATTCTTGATTATTTACAAAGTTGTGAATTAGACTCTTTATGAAAAAAAAAAACTTTTATTAGCATTGAAAATAAAGTTAATTTGCAATATTTTTAGAATTTGGGATCTCCTAAAAACTATTTGTCATCTATTAGTAGTTCGTATATAGTAAGTACATCATCCCCGTTATTAAAAAAAAAATATATATTTATTGGTCTATGTACAAATATATTTGTATAACAATTACTAATAAAGTTATTAAAAGAATTTTATATCGTTTAATGTATGGTAACATATCCTCATTATTAAAATATTTCATAGGTATTTTTTCCTCCCAAGTTCTGGGTCTGGCTCCGTCATTGTTCACACATACATAATCTCTTTTCTTTGATGATGATGATTATTATTATTATTATTATTATTATTATTATTAAGAATCATACTGAAATATCCCAAGCTAGAATGATTAGTGGCATTCTCATTGTTTTGGTATTGAGGTAGAAAGATTCGGTCGATTCGGGAGTTATTCCGAACAACATCAATTGTTGTGATAAAAAACTGCAATTCCATTATTATTATTATTATTATTATTATTATTATTATTATTATCATTTATTAGATCCGACCGGTGAGTAATGTCTGATTCTGCAATGTAACCCTATCTACAAAATGAGTTCAACATTTGATTCGTTAAGTTAGATAAGTTTTATAATATGAAAATTATAAATAAGGAAAAATTAATACTTTTATAAGGTCACATGGCATTAATGGGTTTATTATATAATATTTAGTCAGACGTCCTTTGGTATCTTTCAAAGGGCAAATGTATGTATTCCTCCTGTTATCCATATACTTGAGAAAGAAGGTGGGAAAAAAAAAAAAAAAAAAAAAAATCCCCTTTTTTAGGTAATTTATTTACGATTTAACAATTTGGCCCCACCTATTAATTTGGTTGTTTTTTTTCCTACATAGCCAATAAGAGAACAAAATATTTGACACTTAGTTTATGGAAATCGAGAATATGTTAGTTTTTAAACAATTATCAGTACCACTATAACTCTCATTATATTATTACTATTGTATTAGATAAATGATTCTATAACTCTTCACTATTAATCTTTAAACTACTTTTAGGGATTCTTCCAGTATAAATAAAAAATTTAACTGTAGTGAAAGCGATTTTAATTCACACTAGAATCTAATAATAAGAACGATTGCTCAGATTAAAGAAGAAAATCAAGAACAGACTCAACCGGAAAGCAAGATAAACCCATATCTATGCTGTCTCCGATTAAGATTGATTTCAAGTTCTGGCGTTTGTGCGAAGAACCTCCACATTCACGCACATAGATATCTCTAGAATCAGCTAGCGTGTTAGCACCGGACCGGAAAATCCTTCTCTTTCTTTCTCACCTTGGCGGTCTTTCATAGAGAGCTTTTTCTCTCTTGTTTCACGTTAAGCAAGATTGAGAAAAAAGGTGTAAGAGATGCAAAAGAGGATAAAAAATTAGGATGGTATATTTTAATTAATTTTAATTTCCTTAATTAGATTTTTCACCAAGAAAAATCTAATATTTAAAATTCAAATCAATTTAAAATAAATCTACCTCAATTTTTAATTCCTACCTTAAAATAAACATCCCCGATATTTATTAATCATGATCAAAATTAAATAACCTAATTAATATTTGATATGAATTTTATTTTATTGATTAATTTATCACCCAGAAATAAATTAACAATATAAATAAGTTAAATCTCTCTCAGGATTTATATAACCAAGTCTTCACCATAACACTCATAAATCCAAAATTTTCAAAAGTTATGACATGTATCCAATACATATCACATGGTCCGTGATAAACTCATTCAGACATTCTATGTGTGAGATCCTGTAGATCTATCTTATGTTGGCAGTGGGCCCAATACCCTAAGACCGATAATTGCAAGTGGGCTCTAGCAAACCGTTATAGCTATTCAAATAAGATAGAAACGTCTATCCTATCGGTGATGTAAAGCCTGTAGTTAACTTATACATCCTATGCCAGTGATATCAGTGTCTTGTAAGAGGCATGTCAATGTCATCCTTTTTAATTGCAAGGACATTCCTTAATTCCGAGTAGATTGAAAAACACAAGTAACTAATCACCTAGTGATTACACATGGCCATGCTCTTTTCAATCCCACTCATTAAGTGGATGGTGATCTCTACTCTTAATTAAGAGAGAGGCAAGTCCCATCATGTAACTCATATCTCTTGCATGATCACTAGCATCCCAATCGTACCTATACGTGGCACCCTATTAAAGGGCCGTTAGTCATATGTCAAAATATTTGAGCTAGCACCTAGGTTTGTAGCAATATCAGGTCAAAGGATCTGATATAAGTACTATTAGAGAACCACCTATGACATAGGAACCATGTGGTGTTCTCATAACGGATGGATCCAGTACCATGTAACCTAACATGAACCCATGTTCTTAATTGACATTCCATGTCTAATGGACTCCACCATACAATCAAGACATATGCTAATCTTTAGTTAAAATCATTCTCATGACTTTAACAGATTAGGGATAGCTTTATAACTGGTGTTCTTTCCCTATTCATGACCTTACTGTCTGGAGAACGTTACCGACATATATGAATAAAACAACAGTTAGTGGATTCTCTTTATTTATTAAATTTAGTGGATTCTCTTTATTTATTAAATTGCACAAGAAATATAATAAACAAGTATGACAAATCATCCGGTTACATAATACAAGGACTCGGGCATACACTAACACCACCAATATTATTAAATTTATGAATTCTATTATTTTGATACTAAATATTTTAAATTTCTATAGGTTAAGTATTAAAAGAATCAAACCACACTACAACAAATGCTAGATTTAGCAGAAGAAAAATTAGCAACAAAATGAATTTTGTTGCCAAAGAGCACATCTAGCATCAAAAATCCAAAAATTGTTGCCAAAAAACATATTTAGCAGCAAAATTATATCAATTTTTTTGTTGCAAATATCTACAGCTATAACTTTGTAGCAGCAAAATGCAGCAACTAATTTTTTTGCCACTAAATGTGTTTTTAGGCAGCAGCTATCAGATTTTTGCTGCTAAATGTGCTCTTTGGCAGCAATATCCAAAAGTTACTACAAAAAAAAATACATTTAGCAACAAAAAAATTAGTTATTGCATGTTGTTGCCACAAAGTTTTGGCCATAAATATTTGCAACAAAAAAAATAGATATAATTTTGCTGCTAAATATGTTTTTTTGTAATAATTATTGGATTTTTGTTGCTAAATATGTTATTTGGCAGTTAAATTTATTTTACTGTTAAATCTAGCATTTGTTGTAATGCCAACAAATTATATACCAAATGTACAAATTATGAATAAGTCAAGTTAAAAAAAAAGTCTTTTTTTCTCTTGAAACTAAATGGGAAACATTCTCTAACCATTAATTAGATGAATTTATATTTATAATTAAAACTATATTTCTGCTTATGTATTGGCTTGCCTTTTGTATTTATAATTAAATTGGGGAACAATATATAATATGCGTATCAATTTGAACCAATAATTAGATATGCACATGGTTGGTTGATTAATCCATTGGTTGGTTGATTAATCCATTAATAAAAAAATTCATAATTCATTAATGTGTTCCTTAGAATCGGTTAATCATAAATTAGTTAACCCATTATTTTGACCTATATTTTATTTGGTTAACTGTTAATGAGTTTTTATAGAAAACATTAGTTTTTGAATATTAAAAATAAATCATAAGTTATAAAATATGAATTTCAAAATTTAAACACAACTAAAAAATACTCACATAAATAAATTTAAAGTATTTAAATATTTTTAGGTTAAAATTTAAATATAAATATATAAATTTGTATATGATAACTGAAAATTCCACATAAAATTATATTAATTATGTGTTAATATACACATATATAATCTATAATTTTTCCGTGTCGGTTAACTCACAGTTTGTAAAATGGGAAAACATAATTTAGTACATTTATTTTGATTAACCAATTTCTCGATTTCAGAAATTGATTTTTCAATTTTCGATTAGTTTTGTGTAGTTGCTATTCCATCCGTTTTTTATTATATGATGTTTAAGGTTGTTTACTAAGACCAATGAAGTATTAATTAGGTTACTAAAAATGACTAATTTACCCTCAATACTTCTCTCCTAAAACTCTATTTTCTATGCAAAATTCTCTTTGTTCTTAATTATGAAAGCTTAATGTAGTACTTTTTGCATTAAATAATGAACCTCTCTCGTACTTTAAATAAGAGCAAATATAAGAAAATATAATAAAAAATGCATTGGTAATATAAATTATCAAATAAAAAAGAACAAAGTGAAAAACGTAAAACATCATATAATAAAAAAACAGAAGGAGTACCTATAACCTGAGATTGCCTTGAGATAACTGTATTGATTGTCAAATTCTTATTTAGTTATTTAATACTTTTAAATTTCTTTACAGTAACTTTCCTATTAAAGAGGGAAAAATAAAAATAAAATATTAATTTGGACTTTGGACCATATATTAATTTACCTTGCTAAATGGGACACATGATAACTTGGTTACGAAGATTTTATTTTTTATGCTATACTTAATTTAAGTATGGAAGAAAAAAAAAAGTATATTCCCTTAATTTGAATATAAATTCTCAATCTATTTTATTTTTTTATAATCCTTATTTTTAATTAAATGTGTAATATCTAGTTTAATTGAAAGTCAAATCTTGAACTTCTCCATAAGAAAAGATGCTTTTACAGTCATTTTATGGCCAAATTTTCTCTCGGTCTACTTTTTGACTGAAAAAATGGGTTATTATATTGAATCATGTAAAAGCAAATTGCACTATGAACGAAAAAGGTTTTTCCAGCTCTACCCTGGCGATTATTGCAGCCGTTATTGACATTTTAAACTCATATTTTAATTTCCTTTTAAACAAAACGATTCATTAGTTTTTTGAAGAAAGATTATCTAATATTAAAATTGGAGTATGACAAAATTGAAATATAAAACAAAATTAAGAATAAGTTGGGAAGTTGGCGGTGACGATGGACAATTCAATTGAATTCATCGATCATCACTTGGACTCCCATATATAAATATTGTCACGTACTCCCATATATAAATATTGTCACGTACATAATTCTTTGCCAATTGTGACGTGCGACACTAGCAATACAACCTTCCAAATGTGCTGCTAGTCAGTCTTCTCAAATGCTACATAAGTATGTTAAGTAAGTGGTAAAGCAAAGAACGCAAGAATTATAAATAAAGAGAGCTTTTATTAATATAAAGAATCCTAACAAGTCTTAAAGGTCTTAATATTTCCTAAGACACTTATATAAATGTCTCTAACTTCTCTTTATAAGCATTCCACTTCCACAATATATGGCTACAATTGCACCTCCTAATTTATGGTTAATAATAATTTATAAGACATATTCTAAGTATATTCTTATCTTAAGGACAGTTTAGAACAATATAGAGACACTTCAGGCGGTTACCAACCCATTCCCAAAGGTTTTGGACCCTTCTAGAGTCTTACCGACCGATGTCGTCCCTTCCTGAAATTTACCGACGGATCTCGAACCCTCTAGCATATTCTGGGATAGAACAAAACGGAATAGTGACCAAAATTCCGTAGGTAATTGTTAACACGCTGCGCTGGGATTGTTTTGGCCCAAAAACCATTCTTATGCGAATTTGTAGACCTATTAGGGGGAATTTTAACCTTGCACTTAGACGGTCCATGACAATATATATATTTTTTACACTGTGTACAAAGGTTCTTTTCAATCGGGGTTATTATATATATTATTATTTTGGTTTCCACATTAATAGTTGGTTAATTCTCAAAAGTCTTGACAACTTTTTTTTTTTTTTTATTGAGGAAGATTAATTTTGCTTATACATAAGGTATAAAATGTACCAATGTGTTACCCGATAATCAGTGGCGGAGCCAGGACTCCAACATTGGGGGTAAAAAACAGACAGCGACCGACAGGTCGTCACGGTGGTGGACCGAGAGACAGCGGTGGAGAGAAACTAAAAATAACACAAATTTACTCATAGCATTTTTAATACCAATTATGTAAATAATATTTCAATTGGTATGAAATATAACCAAAAATACAAACAATGGAATTCGAATTTTTAGAAAATATATATTATAAATTTGAATTAGAAAAAAACATTAATAACAAATAATAAATGATTAAATATAGAAATCAAAATAATAAAAATATATATAGACATGACTAAAGAAAACTCAATTAGAATATGAAAATTTGAATATATCCAATTTCATCTCAAAGAGAAAAAAAAAAGTTTGAGAGACAACGAAAAAAAAAAGACATTTTATTATGTATAAATAAATATAATATAAATAAATATATAAATAAATAAAACGGCCCAGCCCACTAAGGCTGGGCTGTTTTATTTTTTTTAAAACCCAGGAGCAAGTGGGTAAAAAAAAAAAAAAAAGCAGACAGCCCAGCCCATTAGGGCTGTGTTGTCTTATTCCCCAGAAATTGGGGGGGCAGCCCCCCCAATTTCTGGGAAGGCGGCAGTTGGGGTGTTTTTCCGGTGACTGGGGGGACAAGTGCCCCTCCGTCCCCCCCTATAATAGAAACTCTCCAATTTTACTCTAGCTACAATATAAATTTTAGCTCAACGTTACCACATTCTAGGTAAATAGCGATAAAAATTACATACGAAATTCCTTGGAGAACAGTACAAACGAGCTAAAATTTCTATTATAGTAGTAAATATTGAATTGTGTGGTATGACAACGGTAAAACTAAATTCCCTAAATGTGAGAGTAAAATTATTCTATTATTTTATTTCTATATCATAAGGGGCCACATCTATTTTTATATATACTAAACTTTCAAGGGTTAAAATATAATTTTGTAAATTTTTTTAATGATCAAAATATGTATATTTTCGAAGTCCAGGCTGGCCATGGCGACCATCTGCATGCCCTACCTTCGCTGTCTTTGTAATTGGAAGAAATCATGGAAAACATAGTTTCTAATCCATACACTGCCTAAACATGCAAGTTTATTTACAGAACAATCTCGATAAATGAATATTTAATAAATTAATAATCTTAATTAAATAATAATTTCTCAAGTACCAACTCGGACTAAGATGCTAAAATAATAACTTCGCTAAATGCATAAGATAATAATTTTTAAAAAATTTCTTAAGCCACAATGAATTTGTATAATAATAATAATTTATCAAATATATACACAAATTGTATATTAAATACGCAATATCAAATTATTTTATAGACAAGTGATATGCCTAGAATAGTTCATTATTTTATGCTCAATTTGCTTATTTCTAAGTTGTTCTCCATTGTTATTTATATTAAAACAGCTTGAAATCTATTAATCTAAGTTGAAATTGCCGTGTTAACCATTTCCAACAAGATAATTGGACCATAACGGATGAAAAAGACACACATTGATTGCTGCAGGCTTTTGCTAGTGACATGGCAAGTGGTCACGAGAGTAGCTTCACGTTGTGCTATTGAACTAGAGACACCCTTTTTTAAATAAGAAATATTATCATTTTAATCATAATCGCTAGTTTTAGGTCCTTTTTTAGTTTACGTTTATGTTTGAATCTTTTTACAGCATGTTTGTTAGTGGGAATAAGAGGTGGGATAGGGATAAAAATCCATATCCCACCTCTTATCCACCGCTTGTTTAGCATAAATGGGATGGGGATAAATTTTTTTATCCCTCCCTTATACCCATTCCTATCTTAGCCCCCCCAAGGTAAAAGTGATCTGGGATAACTCTGTTGTGCTTTTTATCCATTTCTCCCCAGCGTTTCTCTTCTCTGCATCCTGTCAATCTGCAAATTCCGCCGCCTCCCGTTTGCTCTCTCTCTTCATCGGTGACAGCCTTCTGTGTCAAATTCCGCGTCACATCCTTCAAGGTTAGTTTTGATTATCTTTATTTGTTGTGAGAAATTTTTTATCTTACGGGGCGTTTGGATCAATCTTCTTCTTCTTCTTCGAAAACTATGCAAATCATGTCTATCTTAAGTAAAAACAATAGCAGCAACAACATGGGCACAACTTCTTTTCATGAATTCAGAAAGCAAGCTTCTTTCTTCCTAGAGGAACAGATCAAGAGTGCCATATTGGCTCTCACTGATGTTTCTCGTGCAGAACTGTAAGCTCTCCTTTTTTAAAAAAAAAAATTTTGTTCTTACAAGGGCTTGACCTGAAATTGGTCAATTTGAGTTGATTTACTGATCTGGGTTTTGGTCTAAAATTTGAAAAGATTGACTGAAGAAGCTACTAATGGGAATCCATGGGCACTTGATACGCGTATCCTTGGATCTATTTGAAAAGCTGCTTTTGAACTTGATGATTATTGGAGAATTGTGGAGATTCTGCACAAGAGGTTTGTTGATGATCAATTTATCATCAAATTTTACCTTTTTGATCTTATTGTATGGAATATTGAATAGGTTTTATGTATGTAAATCAGGTTTTTTAGATTTGAAAGAAAGAAATGGAGGGTCTCTTACAACTCCCTTATAGTACTTGAACACTGTTGACTCATGGACCTGAAAGTGTTGCAGGAGAGTTTCAGTCTGATAAAGGTGTAATCAGAGAGATTGAACTTTTTCAGTACATAGATGAAAAAGGGTATGTGGAAAGTTAACGTTTTTGGCATTAGTTTTTTGCTTCTTGTAAGTGTGTTAATGTTGTTTAGGATTATGTTTTCTTGGTTTTTGGCATGCTGCTAAAACTGAATCTCCCATTTAATAAAATTGCATGCTTCACCTTTATTTTTCTTTCTTTTTTTCCTTTCCTTTTATTTTGTTGTTTGGTCATCTGTATGGAGTCTTTTATCTTTTTCTCTTTATTTAATCAAGTATAAGAAATTTAGGAAAGCTTAAAAAAAACTGACTGAACTTGGAGTCTGATGGTTCTTTTCATGACTTTAGCAAGACATGTTTCCCTTTATTGCCACTTGGCCACCTGATATTAACTAATATCATCATTTGTTCTTTCATATAATACGACATTGATATGGCATAAAATATTAGGTCAAAATAAATTTCTCTGATGTCTTTTTTAGCTCTGTGGCTCCTATGTCTGTTTATATGTATTTCTATGGCAGAGCAGTTGATGTATCCATGAAGAAGATATATAAGCTAAAGTCTAATATATTATGGATCAATTGATGCATAGATAGGTGTCGTATAAAAAGGAAAAATCATGTACATTGCAATTTTAGTGATGTTAATGTTAATAAAGAAAACTAACACTATTAGTTGGGTAGGTACTAAAGTGCTAATAAAAGATAAACAAAAGATCTGAAGTGTGGAAAAAGAGATCATAGATTCCAAAGTGTATATGAGAGCATAACTAGGTGTCTAAAGTGCTAATTGTGACTTGCCTTCAATACAATGCACACATACCGAACTTCAGGGTGTCTACTGGCAGTGTGGTTTGATTGGTTTGTACCTCTCCCATAATCCTTTCTTTTACTCATCTCAGGTTGGAGAACAATTGGTTCCTATTTTACAAGACTATGACATGAAGCCACAGGTAAATATATTGTTGTCCTTTCATCTTAAATTCCAATTAAAGTTGCATGTTATCCGGTACTCCGAAATACAGGTGAATATTATCTGGAAAATGGTATATACGTGCACAAACATGACTTGTATTTCAATAAACTAAATATTCCTATACTAATAAGTTGTGCCACAACCATTCTTCATTGAATAGAATCTGATTACGAATATCGAGAATTTCATTTTCTTTATACATCATCAAGAATGTCTGATCATTCATTTAGCGATGTTTTCTGGAAAATTGTGACTTGAAAGATGACTACACCAAGAAAACCAGCTTTCATGTGTTGACATACTTAGGCACTCTTTGTGACTTACTTTATTGATTAACCTCTTTTATTTCTTGTTTTTGGTTACTTGAAAATTGCACTGATGTTGTTGAGATTACAGGGCACCTCTTTCTGAAATCCAAACTGATGATTGGGATTGTTCTTGCTGTGTTCTTTGGGACCCATTCCATGTAGACTGTGTCCTTCCCCTAGTAAATATATTGCCTTTTCTTTCTAAATTGTTGATGTTAGTTCAGTGGCCTCCAAAGTTGATGAGTCATATTCTCATGGTTTCTTTTCCTTGTTGATAGGAGTTGGAAACCGCTGAAGTTCTCCTGCAATTGAAGTATATAGAGCAGGTACAAGCTTGTTAGTGATTCATGTCAATAAATACAACACATTATGAAAAAAATGATTCTGGATTTGTTGCTATTTGCATTGCTTGCAATAAGTTCTTCCATATGGTGTCATGAATCACTTTATGGATCGTTTAACATTAGTTGCTACAGTGTAGCTGGTCTATTAAATAATGTTGACATACTTATAATAGTTATGCAATATTGCATTGATTACGACTCCTGTTTCTGATGTGCTTAATTCTGCTAGTTGATAATTAATGTAAATGTGATTTAGGTGTAAAATGGTGATTGCTTAAAATAATGTTTTGAACATAGTACTCTTATAAGAGAAATATGGATAAAACGTTCTCCTTTGGTTTTTTGAAAATAGATTCTGCAATTACATCTTTGTAGCTCAAATTTTACAATTGGATGTTTGCTAAAAGTCATTCAAATGGTGTGCAGCTGAGATCTTGCCTTACCTCCAAAAGGAAGACAAATTCTGTTGCTAGAAAGTGATGATTACACTTACGAATTGAAGGATGAGACATGAAAGTTCCCCTAATGTGTTATTACAGCTTTTCACGTGCTACGACCTCGTCACGAATCTGTAAAGGACTTTTAAAAACAAACAAATTCCCTTTGGACTTGGGAATGACCTTCTTACTACTACTGGACTCGCCTAAGGATAAACTTGATAGTTTTCCTTGCAGCTACTGAATAGAGTCTTCTAACTGTGCAGCTTCCTCCTTTGCTCGTCCTTGCTTCTGTAACTCAGCCTTGATGGCGTGTAACTGTGCCTGTTGATCACGTAACTGTTGCTGAATAGAAAATAATACTTGCAAAATAGTATTATACTGCTTAAGGCAGGCTTCTAAAGCTGTTTGGGACTTAAAATCAGCAGGTCGTACGAATCCAAATGCTGGGCTTTGTATATCATCTACTGCTTGTAATGCTTCTTTATAATCAGTACAGGCTTGTGTATGTTTCCAGTTCATAAGTGAGACCAAAGGTTAGGTTATAACATCACCTATAAACAAGCCCCTTGTTTAACACGGTACTATCATGGACAACTGAACAGTATGCCAGTATTCAGGACTTACACCTCTTTGTTGCCTTACTCTCGTCGGCACCGTACTGCTCACACTACCCAGAAAGAAAGAGTAAACAAATAGTCAGTTTATAGATGATAAACAGACCTTCCCAATGATCCCACAAAAGAGGTTTAAGCTTGCATAATTCTTACAGCAAGCTCTGATACCAAACTATTTCCCAGATAATCGAATCGAAATGTAAAACTGTGACACAAGAATTATGAAGAAATATCAAACAGTTTTATTCAATACTAAGAAATTTTACAGCGGAAGAAGAGTATTAGAAGATTAGTTATGGACTACTCCTGACTTACTCTTACAAACTACACACACACTTATTTATAAAGCAGAAAGGAATCAAAAAGAAGGGCCCGAAGGTTCTTTCGGCAGCGACGACCAGAATGACAAGAGACACTAGATACTCAACTGGATCCAGAGGTAGAATTGGCTTTCTCGCCAACGCGTAGAGCTAATTTGGTTCCAGCAGAAGTTCTGTATGATGTGCATCAGAATGAACCACAACACCGTGTCTATCAACACTATTCAGAATCACGAATTCTTTGTGTTTCTGATGAGTCTCAAGAAGAACTCCCTTTCATCCAGCAGCAAAGCTATCAGGAGTTGCAACGATCTGGTTTTCAGCATATTCATCTTGGCATGATTATGATACGAGTTATGCCATTACATTGATGTTATGCCGGAATTAAAGTGCTAATTGTCTTTCGGGATACCAGATGGAGTGATGATCGAGCTATTCTTGGAGCCATGGAAATTAGCCTTGATCAGGGAAGTCGTTTAATTTACTTAATCCCTGATCTGATGTTATCTATTCAAGATTTTCAGCAACATATTCAACTTGTTGTCCAGACTCGTGGTTACACTGGATGGCAATCTGCTGATAGTAATCTGCTTATCACTAGGAGTTTAATTGGCAGACTAACAAATACTAGTGTTGCCGGTTTTCATTATCAAGTGAATAATGTTCTGAAATATTTACAGGCTCGAGGAATTCAAGCATGTCCAGGTAGACAGTATGATTCACAGCAACTGGAAGGAATGGAGTGGCGAATCCTCCCTGCTAGAACGCAACCTCCTATACGATAACCTACAGGCATGGTCACAAGACCTTTATTGGATCAGACAACATCAGTTCGCTTTCAGCACTATAAAGCAGAACCATCACGTCGATCCACCAGTAGTGTGCCTCTCCCACAGGATGACCAGGACCATTTAGCAGGTGATGATGAATTTATTGGTGTTTGTATCAGTACCCCTCCAGCTCAGTCCCAACCATTACATGGTACTTGGGATACCCTTGGTGAACCCAGTGGGAAGTATGATTATTATGTGCAATATAGCAAACCACCAAGTGCAGATATTCCCATAGAATCAATCCAAGCATCCGGTTGGGATGATGATAATGATACTGAAGCAGTTTATTCCTTTTCCATCACACCACCTCTACCTGACATGGATGATTCTGAAGATGATCCTATTCAAGAGTACAGTGCTTACCTGCAGTATTTAGCACCTAACCAACAAGTTGTCCAATATCCTTTGGAAGCACCCACCACATCTACTTCCACTTCTTCGGATGACGATAATACATCCCATACCATAACCGTTTCCTTTCCTTCTTCTTTCCAATCTTCCATTTTTCCTACTAGTCATCCCTCTCTTTCCACTGTTTCTATAACCAATTCTGATCCTGACTATTTGGTTGATCCCTTACCTCCTCCAGCGCCCCCAGTGCTACCTCTGGTCTATGAACATCCCACTTATGAGCAAGTTTGTCCCCTTTGTCCATGAGCGCTTGATCGCTGTTCTCAACCAGGACCGGAAGAGACTCGTCTCTTTTCGGAAGGTGGTGGGGAACCTCCTGATCTTTTTGCTCCTCTTGGACCACCAATTTGGGATATAGATCCATTGGAATTTCAACATATTGAGTATTGGGATCCTTTACCTGACTGTGGATATACTGCAGTTACAGAAGCTGAAGTCCCACCGAAAAATCCAAAAAGACAATCAGCTGAAGATGAACATGTGTTTCTTAAAGAAGATCCAGGTCTCATTGACCTTGGATATCCTCGTCTGCACATAATACTCTCAGCAACCAGTGGTGTTAGTGGAACGGGTAATTATGCACCACCAACTGAACCATTTATGGGTCCTCCAGCTTATGGACCAGCAACAGGGCGTTCCCGCCCTATTCAAACTCCAGATTTTCCAACAACTTTAACACTTTTTCCCTTCTCATAGCAGAAGCCACGACAGCCAAACACTTGGCAATTACCTTCTGCTCAACAGAGTTCAGGGGCTTTGCTAGTCCTACCCTCCGACATTGGCCAATATGAAGATGTTCTTTCCAGATGGGAAACCATAAGTGTCAATTTACTCAATGAGCGATAGTGGATTGATAATAAGGCTAAAGTTCTTTTTGTGGAAAATCTTCTTGGAGAAATTGAGAAAAAGACGTTCATTTAGTGGCGAATGCAATATGAAGATGAATATCAACGTCTTATTGAGCAAGCAGATGACCCTCAGAATATAATCTCTCAAATCAGGCGTATCTTTTTTATGGAAGATGCTTATCAAGGCTCAACGGAAGAACAGGATCGTGCTTATCAAGATTTAGAGAGATTGCAGTGCAATGAAATGAAAGATCTCATTAATTACATGAATGAGTATAAAGTTCTTGCTGCAAAAACAGGCAGATTATTCCTTTCCACAGAACTGTCTGAAAAGTTCTTTCGCAAAATGCCTCCTCTGATAAGCAAGGAAATGGAAAAAGAATTTCTGGCTAAGTATCCTGGAGTAATTATTAGTGTTTTCCCACGTATATATTTTGCATACCAATACTTGGCAGAAATTTGCAAAAAGGCGGCAATTCAACGTGGCGTGAGGGACCTTTCATTCTGTTCTAACATAACAATTCCTAGTGTTTATGGTGGAGAAAGGAAAAGGTATGGATTGCGAAAGTCACGGACGTACAAAGGCAAGCCACAGAGCAGTCATGTGCGTGTTGTAAAGACAAAGGATGTGAAACGCATGACTCGCAAATGTAGATGTTTTATTTGTGGTGATGAAGGACATTTTGCACGAGATTGCTGCAAGCAGAATGGTAACATCACCAGAGCAGCCATCATTAATAATCTAGAACTACCTGAGCAATAGGAAGTTCTTTCTGTTGGACTTGATGAATCTGACAGTGATGGTATCTGCTCATTATCTGAAGGTGAAGCTGGAACCTGCTATTTAGCCAAAAAGGAAGCTCTTGAGTTCCCTTATAATGTTGATGAAGCTATTTTTATGATCCAGTCAAAAACACCTTGGCGCCCTCATATTCATGTTACCACACAACAGGCTGAATGTCTCCATAACTGGGAGGATAATTCTGAAGTTCCTCCTGGTTCCACAAAATGTTCTCTGTGTAAATTCCAGACTTCATAGTCCTTACGCTCTTATTGCCAGCTCTGTCAACTTACAACATGTGGCAATTACGCCTTTGTCTATTTTGAAAGGAAAGTCGTGACTAAACCATCTCTGCATACTGTCCCTTATGGGAAAAAGAAGAATTTAATTAACGAGCTAATGGAGTATATTCAGTATCTGGAAGCTGAAAATGCAAGATTACAACGGCAATTAGCTCAAGCATTACACCAAGACTTATCTACAAGTCATGAGGAACAAACTGCTATTGATGAAGAAAAGATGCTGTATCAATACCGCCAACAACATCATGGGAAATTACCAGAAGATTAAGATGCTCAGAACCCTGATGATGAAGATATGGTAGAAATTTATGATGAAGATACTGGAGAAAAACATCGCATCAAAGCAGGAATTTATCAAGGAAGCAGTGGTGGTGGCCCTGTTATTCGAGAAGCAGCATATATGGTTGATGAATCTATAGATTTTTATGACACCACAGATATTTTAGCCCTTAAAATATCCCCGGATGAAACAAAAACCAAGATTTTCAATAAACTGTATAATATGCAGATTACTTTGCATATTGAGGGACTACAACCATTTACTCTGCAAGCAATCCTGGATACTGGAGCAATAACTTGTGTCGCTGAAATTAGCGCCATCCCATAAGAAGCAATGGAGGATATTGGCTATCAGATTGCCATTAATGGTCTCAACTCTCAACATACCTCACAAAAGAAGCTGAAAAAAGGAAAGATGACAATTGGTAACAATGAAGGATGAGGCGGAATTTGCAAATGGAAGCCCAAGAAATATAGCCCAAAAGCTACAGAAAAGATTTGTGCTTATGCCAGTGGCCGTTTCTCTATGATCAAATCCACTATTGATGCAGAAATCCATGCTGTCATGCATACGATGGATGCCTTGAAGATTCAATGGATTGATCGAGAAGCTATTACAATCAGGACAGATTGCCAGGCCATTGTCTCTTTCTTCAATAAATCAGCCACAAATAAACCATCATGAGTCAGATGGCTTTGCTTTTGTGACTATATAACTGGCAGTGGAGTTGAAGTGGAGTTTGAACACATTAAGGGTACTACTAACGCTCTAGCAAATTCTCTGTCTAGACTTGTTTTCTTTGTTTTGCAGGTTACTAATATTTCTGCGCAACACAAAGAGAAACTAAAACTTATTGAAGAAACCCTTGAAGAACTCAGCACAAAACGGGAAGAAGGATGTCCACAAGTGGTGAACAAGGAAGTACAAGCAGCCCGAGCATTCCAGAAATTGATGCCAGAATTGCTCGATATCAAAGGTGTTACCACAGAATCCAACAGACCAGGAGCCGTTGTGAACAACGAAGATTACATGAAGAAGCGGAAGCAATCCCTAGAAACCTCGCCACCAGGATTCAAAATGAAATACAAGCACTCTAACACCTCCTCCTGGTACGGACTATGATCATGCAGCATCAAGAATTTCCACTTGCTGAGAATGATTATTGTATAGTGTATCATCATCTTTCTAATCAACAAGAAAGAGTCAACAGTATCCAATTGCAGCTCAATACCCTTCTACAGGAAATCCAAACACTTCAGCCTAGTACAGGTCAGCCATGATGTCACTAGAGAAGAAACGTAAGCACTTGCGTCAGCAAAGAATCTCCAGCTGTCTCACTCTCCAGCTGTCTCTCTTTATCCAAAAGTTGTCTAAAGTATGTCTGCCATCTGTACCGAAAGTAGTTTGTCGTTTTGTAATAATATCGGAATCTCAGCTGTAAAGAAATCTGATAGAAATGATCGATGGGGCCCACATGTGTACCCAGTTTCTATCTGGTTTCCCGTTTTTGATTCCTTTCTGCTTTATAAATAAGTGTGTGTGTAGTTTGTAAGAGTAAGTCAGGAGTAGTCCATAACTAATCTTCTGATACTCTTCTTCCACTGTAAAATTTCTTAGTATTGAATAAAACTGTTTGATATTTCTTCGTAATTAACTGCAGTAAGTTTAGGGGGGAGGGTTTGGGTTCCATGTTCAGCCTCCTGATTTAAAACAAAAACGTGTGTAATTCTTTTAACATCTTATGAAGTAATAAGATGTGCTGCAATTTTATTTATTTTTGCCATTTCATTGTGATTTAGATCTGTTATTCAGCTCATGCCCCAATCCTATTTTTGAATCACCTTTTTCTCCTACATAAACTAATTAGATGGACAAAATGAGGATTTCCGTTCGTTGATGATTATCATGGTAATTAAGTAACGTTGTAATGGTTCCAAACTAGTCTGGCTGGACTAGAAGTTTTGAAATTGTACTCCCGTTAAAAAATTATTAATGAGTAAAACAAAATCTAATGTATTGGTTTAGTAGAATTTATTGTTTTTAATTATAAAAAAGTTTATTTGTACGGATATATTTTAGAAATACTGCAATTTTAATCTAGTGAAAGCAATCAAGTTTTGAAATTAGTTGATTTAAATGAAATAATATATTATGCCTAATAATTCATCAAATAAATCCAATTAACGTATTGATTCAACCAAAACATCAGCAAATCTCAACTAATAATATTAATACAAGTATAAGAAAATAAAATACATATAAATAAATTATTTTGCCAACAGAATTAGAGCTATTTAACATGTTTAGGGGTAATATCGTCAATTAGATTGATTTATCCCTATTCCTGTCCAACATACCAAACATATCTTATATTATCCCTATCCCATTTCTAATTTTTATCGCTATCCCTATCCCAATCTTTTATCTCTTATCTCTATCCCAATCCTTATCCCTATCCCTATCCCCATAAAATACCAAACGCCTCGTTAGGGATTGTTGCCCAATCTTTTTAGGAATATAATATATACTCCTGTGTCATTTCCTTTTTAGAGATTACCAATACTTTATCCCTATCCTTATATTACATTTTGAGAAATTATACAATGGACCCGGTCCATGTGGACCGTCCCAATGAAAAACTGACACATAAGTGTTTTTTATTTTTCCAATGCTCATACTATGTACATGTCAGTTTTTTATTGAAACGATCCATATGGACCCGGTCCACTATAAAATTTCTCTTACATTTTTACTAGGTTTTGGACTTCATTAATGGTTCTTGGTTATTTTGTGTTACTTTATCCCTTCCATGGAGTAATCTATTCTCTTCCTTGAGGAATAGATTTAAAGGGTTCAGCCAATTATAATTGACCAATGTAAGTTTCTTATTAATTTACTAGTACTTTTAGTATAAAATGTGTTTTTCTATGTGGTTGGTATGCATGAGATTGATCAACTTATATCTAAGTTGTTCGAGTACAAAGAATGTTGGCTCAAATGATAGAAAATGCTAGCGTAACACTCATTCTTTATGAGATCCTTGATGTTACTTATATCGTGTAAGTTAGATGTTCTTTTTATGGTAATGTTGTTAATGGATGCTTCTTAATGCATTAATGCATGTTTATGGGTATTTGATTCAAAGAACTCTACTTAAATGCTTGTTTACATAAGATCAGTAATGCAACAAATATTGGCTATGGTGATGCTAGTTGAAGATACCTGATAGAGTATAAGGATAACTACACTTGTATTCCTATTTAGTCTCTTGTTGTATAGTCCTGTTAGGACTCCTCCTAGTTAGGCTACTCCTCATGTATATATATGTATCCTTCTCTAATAATACATCATAGTTTCTCTAAATCTCTACATGGTATCAGAGCTAGCTTTAGCCTAAAAAGAAAACCCTAACCCTAATTTTTTTTTCGGCCAACCTTCTTTCTCAAACCCTAATCTTTTGTTTCGGCCAATATGTCTTCCTCCTCCGTGGCTGGCTTGTCATCCGCCTCGTGGCTGCTCTCTCATCGGCCTCCATGGCAGCGCCGCTCTTTGCCTCAGTGGCTCCTTCCGGCCCTCTTTCTGACGTGTCCCTAATGTCTACTCCACTCACTAATGCCTTGATCTCTAATTCCGATTCTCTTGTTCACACCGGGGGTTCTTCATTCAACCATGGCTTCATGTCTCAACCAATTCCTCCAGTCACATTTAATCCTGCACCAGCCGTTCAGATCTCCAATAAAATGACTCCGAGCAATTATCTTTTGTGGAAACTACAAATTCTACCTATGCTACGTGGTTGTGGTCTTTCTCATCATATTCTTGGCACTTCTCCTCCGCCTCCTAAATCTTTATCTGATGGGTCTGATAACCCGATTTACCTGGCTTGGGAACAGTAGGATCAACAGGTTCTTAGTTGGATTGTTTCTTCTGTCTTGCCTTTGATTATGCCTCAAATCATTGGCTCCAACACCGCTCGTGATGCATGGAACAAATTGGTAGCTGCATATGCCTCTGGTTCAAAGGCACAGATTCGTAACCTTCGTGGTCAATTACACACTCTCTCTCAAGGTACTGATGATATTGCTACATATGTTCAAAAGGAAAAATCTATTGGTGATCAATTAGTTTCTTGAGGCTATTCGGTTCCGGAAGAGGACCTAATTGATTTTTTACTTGCTGGATTAAATGATGATTATCATCTCTTTATTCGTACTCTTGAAACTAAACTTGAACCTGTTGGTTTTGATGATGTGTATGGTATGTTACTTTCTGAGGAATCTTATTTAAAAAGGGCCAAACAAAGAACTAGAGGCGATGGCATCCTCCCAACAGCTTATTATTTGGTTCATGGGCAGCAAAATCAGCCTTTTTCAGGCCGTGGTAGAGGCCATGGACATAGTTCTAGCCGTGGCCGTGGTGGTCGTTTCTCCTCTCAATCTCGTTTTTCTCAGTCTTATGGTGGTACTCAAGGTGATCAGCCCCGTTCCGATCGAATTTGCTATAATTGTCGCGGCAATGGACACTTGGCTAATGTCTGTCCCTCAACAAAAAAAAAACGCAACAATGACAATTCCTCTCCTAGTTCATACATGACTACAACCGAAACCCCATCCTCCACTAATAAATCTTGGGTCGTTGACTCAAGAGCAACTCATCATCTTACTTATGATCTTGATAATCTTTCTCTCCATTCTGAATATCAGGGTCCTGAGGAAGTCCAACTTGGTAATGGGTCTAAACTTAATATCTCTCGTGTTGGTAGTTCGAGTTTTTCTTTTAATGATACATTGCTTCGTTTTCGTAATATTCTTTATGTTCCTCGCACTACTCAAAATTTATTATATGTTTATGCTTTAACTAACTCTAACCCCGTTTCTGTTGAATTTTTTGCCAATTATTTTGTCATTAATGATTTGGCAACGAAGCGGGTTCTGTATCACGGCCAGAGTGATCAAGGACTCTACTCTATGTGTCTTATGCCTCCTGTCTTATTTAAAGCTAATTTTGTTTCTTTATCTACTTGGCATGCTCGCTTGGGCCATGCCGCCAAACCTATTGTCTCTAAAGTTTTACATTCTAATAAAATTTCAGCTTCTTCTAGTTCCATAAATCTTTGTGTGATGCTTGTTGTTTAAGTAAAGTCCATAGGCAGCCATTTATTTTATCCACTTTTCATGCTACTCAACCTCTTCAACTTGTTTGTTCTGATGTTTGGGGTCCTGCCCCTGTTACCTCTTATGATGGCTATGCGTTTTATGTTATCTTTTATGATCACTATAGCAAATACACATGGTTCTATCCAATGAAACACAAATCTGAAGTGCTGTCCATTTTTAAATCCTTTAAAACTCTTGTTGAAAATTTCTTTGCCACCAAAATAAAAATGTTCCAATCTGATTGGGGTGGTGAGTTTCGAGCCTTAACTAATTTTTTATGCGAACATGGGATTACATAGCAGGTTTCTTGTCCGTACACCCCCGAACAAAATGGGTGTGCGGAAAGGAAACATCGCCATATAGTTGAAACTGGTTTGGCTCTTATTACCCACGCAAAAGTTCCCTTGAAATACTGGAATAAAGCCTTTGAGTGTGCTGTCCATATTATAAATCGCTTGCCTATGCCACAATTAAATTATGATACCCCTTTTCATCGTTTATTTGCTACCGATGTTGATTATTTCTCTCTCAAAATATTTGGCTGCTTGTGTTATCCTTGGTTGCGTCCATACACTAAGCATAAATTAGAGTCTCATTCTCTTCCTTGTGTATTTTTTGGTCATAGCAAAATTCATAAGGGTTATCAGCGTTTTCATTTTCCTTCGGGTCGCCTTCATATCTCACGCCATGTTCTTTTTGATGAACAGGTTTTTCCATTTGCTAATTTTTCTGATGAGTTGCCTCCGCTGTCAACACCTCTGCCTTCCGACCCTAGCATCCAGGTTTTTTATCCTGCTGTTGCTCAACACCTGCCACTACCGAAACCACCCAACCCGACGCCCAGTCCGCCCAGTCAGCCCAGCCCGTCTTCACCCACACCGCAGTCCATCTCCTCTCCTACCCACCTGCCCACACCGAATCCACCCAGTACGATGTCTAACCCGTCAACCATTGAACCAACCTCTCTCCTTTCATCCGAGTCCAATTTGACATTGCCAAGTCCATCCATTGCTGTTGATTTAACTGGTTATGGTCGTTTACAGGCTGATCCTCTTGCTGTTCCTCTATCTCCACCGAGAAGAATGATGACATGGTTACAAACGGGTTCCTTGCTGGGTAAGCCCAAGTAATTTTCCAGCATTATTCAGTCTCAAGAGCTTGAACCCACTAGTTTTTCACAAGCCAATAAAATTACTCATTGGCAACGGGCCATGGAAGAGGAATTTAATGCTCTTATTCAGAATGGGACGTGGCAACTTGTTCCCCCTAGTCCTAAGCAGAATTTGGTGGGTTTATAAAATAAAGCGTCATCCTAATGGCTCTGTAGAACGCTATAAAGCTCGCCTTATGGCCAAGGGTTATACTCAACGCCCTGGTCTTGATTATGTTGACACTTATAGTCCTGTGGTGAAACATACTACTATCCGGGTAATTCTCTCTGTTGCTGTGTCTCTCCGTTGGTCTGTTATAAATATGGATGTGTCCAATGCCTTTTTACATGGGACTTTTGAGGAGCGGTGTGAACACGGAATTTTCCGGGTCTAAAAAAAAAAGAGCAGCCTTGATTACCATGACTGTAATTACAGTCGTGGGATTTTTGTTACAGTCGTACGACTGTAACCATATTACAGTCGTACGACTGTCAATTCGGGGGCCGGTTGCAGAACCCATACCCCTTGAATTAAAAATTAGGGGAAAATCTTGAGCATTTAATGCTCAAGATTTTCCGGAAAAGGGGGAAATAAAAGAGCCAGAAATCAGAGGTGAAAGGGACTTTTGGGAGAGAGAATTGGGGGAAGAAAATTTAAAGAGAGAAAGAAGAGAGAAGAGAAAAAAACAAAAACAAAAACTCACATTCTTCAACTCTTTTCTTCTAAGATTCAGAGAGTTAATACTTAAAACGAGTTAGAAATCCTAGGTTAATAACTTGACTTCGCAAACACATCAAAATCTGGGATTTAAACTATCAGAATCCGTGACATTTGGGATTATTTTGGACAAGTTCCTCAAACCTCAATCTCAAGGAAAAGGAGCAAATTCTAGTGGATTGGAGCGACGCCAAGGGTCAATTCGACGTTGGATTAGCTTCTAAGAGGTAGGCACTTCTTTTCCCTTCTTTTTTTCCTGCTTTCTGGGTGTTTTGGTTGATTTTGTGCATTTTTATTCAACTATGTTCATTTCTGTTTCTGGAAAATTAAGAACAGTCGTACGACTGTTCTTGTCACAAAGAACAGAGGCACGACTGTAATTACAGTCGTGCCATTTGAACTATAGTCGTATCACTGTTGTTATTTTTTCCAGTTTTAGTCCTTCATTTTAAGCTTTTTGGCGATTTTTGCTTAAGGTAGGACTATAGTCGCACAATTGTAGTTCTCGGCCAGAAGCAGAAAATCCCTAAAAATCCAAAAAAATTCATAAAATCCCAAATATTTCATAAAAATAAGAAAATTCAGAAAAATTAGAAAAATCTTGAAAAATAAAAAATCATCACAAATGAATTTTGGAGTGTGCATTCACGACTCTAGATTTATTTTTCGGTGTTTTTTGCATTTAGAACAAAACCACGACGGAGACCCGGTTCTCCCGAAAACCGACCCACCTCGTATGCTAAATTAAAATAAACCGAAAAAATGTTTTCAAAAACGATTTTCTCATAAAACCAAAAATACAGGGACGTTTCAAAATAGTTTTCCAGGTCTAATTGGGCCGGCCGACTGGGCCGACCCGGTTACCCGTAAATGCATGACCCCGAACTCTAAAATTCCCAATTCTGTCCAACTTCAGTCCTATGTGTGGTGTGCTATATGTCTGTGCTAACAACTTGTTTTGCAGCTTTAGTTTCTTTATTTTTATTTTTTTCTGTATTTAATAGATCAACTCGTGTATTTTAGGCGATTGTAATTTTTCCTAGATTCTCGTGTATTTTAGGCGCTTGTATTATGAGGCCGAGAGTTTTATTTTTCATTCAATTGGGTTGTAAACCTTTTAAATATTTATTTCTTTACTTTTATTTTGTATTATTGTGTATGCGCGCCGCATGTATTTATTCAATAAAATCAATTTTAGCAATTTAAAGCGTCATTATAGAACATTGGCCATTTTATTTTGATTAGACATGAAATAAGGGACTTGTCCGAACCTAAATCTCTGAAAAGTGTGGCAGTTACCACTTTGGTTCAGCTACACTGTAATTTTCTGGTCGAGCTGAGCCGGGTGGCGACTCTTATATTTTTTATCGAGATTTAGGTCTCGATTCTTTTACGAAACGATCCGATTTTCAAAAAACGAATTTTCAACCCAAAAACCCCACGCGAGGCGCCCCTTCCGAAAGGGAGTCTCGCGTCCTGTTGAAAACGTGTCGTCCGCTCACAGTGGTGACTCTGCTAGGGATTTCTTACAAAAAGTTTTCCAAAAACTTAAAAGAATTTGACAAGCCCTGAAAAATGTCTAGTCAAAATAAGGCGGATGATTCTTGTATGGCATTTTATGCATTTTTGTAGTTAGACATCCTTGCATTAGGTTAAGTATCCATTATTTAGCCCGGTGAGTTGTTGAAGTGTCGCCTAAGTTCCTCTTGGTCTTGGGGGCACAGATACGAAACACCACCCATAGCCTCGTACGAACCCTTTCGTTCGGACCCTTAAGTGGGGAGAAGTGAGGAGTATATTTTGCTATGGGAGCCTTGATGTTATCCCGACTTTGGACCAAACTCATTTAAGCAAGCTTAGTTGGTTTCCCTTACGATACCAAAATAAATTGTATGAATATTTCTAAATTGCGCCTTCATCATCCCCGGTTGGTGATCGAAGAGAACCCCTCCTAGGACTCGGTTAGAATTTTCACAATTTGACCACGTTTGGAGGAATAAGGTTGGAGGAATACGTTTCGTGTGCTATATGCTACGTGTTTCTCGTCCCTTCATAAGAAACCATCATCCATATTTTTTTTTTCACGAACATAACATATCACATATAAAGCATTTGTGTGATATTAACTCACATCTTTTGAACAGCCATCTCCATTTTTTTTTCGTGTGTAAATACATTAATCACCCGCGTGACATTTACACTAACCACATTTTTTGCAGCCATGCATCTTTTCATTGTGTGAAAACATTAATTCATATACATCATTTGAGTGTCATAAGCATTAACTGACTTGTTTTGTAACCATATGGAACGCGTGTCATGCATAAAATATTCACGTGGGCCTTGAACAATTCCATAAAAGTCACACACATTACACCGCTTACCAAGTAGGAAATCATTTAGGTGCTCCATGAGTGCCGAAAAATTCATTTCATTCCATTGAATCATTTAGGCGCTCCACGAGCGCCGAAAAATCTCATTTCATACATCAAATCATTTAGGTGCTCCATGAGCGCCGAAAAATTATATTTCATGCATTACATCATTTAGGTGCTCCACGAGTGTCGAAAACATTTCATTTCATGCACTAAATCATTTAGGTGCTCCACGAGTGCCAAAAAAATTACACTTCATGCATTTAGGTGCTCCACGAGTGCCGAAAAATTCCATCACATACATCAAGTCACTTAGGCGCTCCACGAGCGCTGAAAAATTGCATCATGTCCATTAAGCGCCGAAAAATTACATTTCATGCATTAAATCACTTAGGCGCTCCCCGAGCGCCGAAAATCCTGACCATGTGCCATGCGCATGTTCATCTCATATCACAACACAAAAACCCAAGGTGCTCCCCGTGCACCGAAACTTTGCCTTTGTGCCATTCTAACCACGTTTTCGTGTAGCCATTTTCAAGACATCAACATAAGCATGGCATTTATTCTAACCACATTTTTATGCAGCCACAACATTTTATTTGTGTGCCATACACACCTATGTCCTGTATATTGTTATCTTCGCAAAGCATGCACGATATCATCATGTATGTCATGCATCCTAACCACGTTTTTGTGCAGCCACTTGCATTTTTGTGTGACACAAGCATTTACGTCATTTCATATCACTTAAATTAAGGACATTCTGAGGATACCCTTCATGGTCATTTCATTTCATAAAATATCGGGAGTCCTAAAACTACTCGTGTTTTGCCCGTGTATCAGAATACACTCGGCCATTTCACTAAACCATTTCATTCAATAGGAGACCACAATGGTCTTAGGCCTATTTTCGTGTAGCAGGTCACACGACATCATTGCTTGGCTTCACGTCATTTATCATTGGCGTTGTGGGGATGCCAAAGTTCTGTTGGTGTGTCGCGATCCATTTCGGATTGTTACATGACATCATTGTATCATTTGAGGTACTCCATGAGTACCAAATTATTACGCATATAGGGGTATTTCATGACATTACTGAATTATGAAAGGCGTTCCATGAACGCCGAACTTTCGTCCGTGTCCCTACCTACACGAGACTTGTTTATAAACACCATCTCATATCATATGCCCCAAAAGCATCAGAACTCTGTCCATGGGCCGGCCCCTATGTGACCACTTCACTTCATCTCATAGACCTACAAGGTGTCGACACTCTGTCCGTGTGCTGGCACACACGTGATAATTTCACGGTATTCACTAGGTGCTCCAAAAGCACCAAACCTCTGTTTGTGTGGCGGTCCACACGTGGTCCCTTCGCATTATCTCCTGCATGGCAATGTGTGTTCTTGGAATGTCCGAAAAAAAAATCAAAAATAAAAAATCATCCTCATCGTCATCTCCCTCGTGATATCATATATGCAACTCATTATCCATGCACATACATACCCCATCATGCATCCATGACTACATCATCTGTGATTTGGTATTCTTCATAAGTATGCGCCCGTCAATGCTAATAAGTGTTCTTATCAGAGGAAAAAGGGAAAAGATTTCGGGAATGGCCAACCCAATGAACTTCAACTCCATAACGGATATCGTGGAGGATCATATTGCCTCATCATGGTTCCGAAAGGCGGTCAGGACGGAAGCGGCAGCAAAGCTGAGAGAAGTGCTGGGAGATGATATTGACAAAGTAGAAAGGCTAACAGCAAAGTGCACCGAATTGGAAGCACGAGTGGTAGAACTTGAAGGGAAAATGAAAAATGCGGTATTCTCATACTCCAACACTGATGCCAGCGAGAAACAGAATGCCCAGTTTGCTAACATTCGCCCTCGACACCTTGGAAGGCCTTCTCTCTAAGATTCGAGCTTGCCAAGGCCGATTGATGAAATAGAACTGAAAAGGCCCCTTAAGACGAATGTTGGCACCGACTCCATTCCACGGCATACCAAAAACTCACTTAACGTGAGTAGCGGAAAAGGCATTTCTCCATGGGCTGACTCATTGGGCAAGTTATTCCTCAGATATAGAGAGGAGGGTCTCCTACAGAGTATCAGGCCATTTGTAGAGCCGGCAAAAGCACAAAAGAACAATTTCTGCAGCTATCATGTGATGCTGGGCCATCGTACCAATGTTTGTTTTGCTTTCAGAAAGGAGATCCAGAAGCTGGTCGACGATGGGAAATTGGAAGCCTCAACCTTCTCTGATAACCAACCAGGGGCAATCAAGAAGCCCGCCAAGGAAATTTCTCAAGTCTCCCGAGGAGAGGAATATGATGAAGAACTTCAGATTCTGCATTGATAAGAGTGGGTCGAGGATGCTGAAGCTGAAATGGTGACCAACCGAAAAATAATCGGATTCTATGAGATCAATGCCTCTTGGAGATTCCCTTTTTACAAGGGACTCATTTTGTTTATGGGATGTATTGAATTCATCATGAATGCAATGAAAGTTATTTTCGTCTTACTTATGTGATGATTACTTGTCCATGGCATTATGCATGCATTTGACCATCTGAAACGACATATCCAACACACATAATATCAAAATGCATGACATCATTCTGAGTATTATGGGGAACCTAAAAGTGAACCCGGTCCTGAACGAACTCTCTCTTGAAAGGTGAGCTTGTGAGATAAATAAAATGATATGATGGTACCACTTCCGCCGAGGCATCCGCTGATTCAACTCAACAATCTTTGAAAGACACTACCAATCCTGTCCCAGAGCTTCAACTTAAAAGGCACACATGATACCCAAACCTAAAAAGCCCTCCTTCAGGCAAAATCAAACCAAAAAGCCCTCCTTGAGGCACCCGAACCAAGAAAGCCCTCCTTGAGGCACCCGAACCAGGAAAGCCCTCCTAGAGGCAAAAACAAACCAGAAAGCCCTCCTTGAGGCAAAACCAGATCAAAAGTCCTCCTTGAGGCACCCAAACCTAAAAAGCCCTCCTAGAGGCAAAATTAAACTAAAAAGCCCTCCTTGAGGTAAAATCAAACCAAAAAGCCCTCCTTGAGACACCCAAACCAAGAAAGCCAACCTAGAGGCAAAACCGAATCAAAAGCCCTCATTGGGGCAACCACAAAAAAAAAAAAAAAAAAAAGTCCTCCCGGAGGCAAAAACTTGGCCTCATACCCCAGAAAGTACCCTATACCAAAATCCCGAAAATGAAAACCCAAACTTATCCAAAGCACCAAACACCAAGAAATTCAAATGACCTTCACCATCTATCTTATTGTAAAACTCTGAATCACTCCTTGGTTGTAGTGCAAGTATAATCTTGTTTGCATGACATTCTTATGCACAAGACATTACGCATGCATTGTTCATTCAAAAAGGTATATTAAGCACATATATGACATGCACGAATTTGAATGCAGCAGGAAAACCAAAAGGTGGCTGTGGCTTGGATTTAGTTCCTTCAAAAAAAAGAAAAAAGAAAAAAGAAAAAAAAGGGGGGATCAATGCAGAAGGAAGAATTTCTCTCATATGGCAGCCACAATTAACACGGGAATGACTCACCATCTCAATTTTCATCGCCACCGGATCTTTCGTACCCTTTCTGTGAAGGATTTGGACTTGCTCATTCTCAAACAACCTGTGAAAGATTTGGACTCCTATATATCTTCAAACCCAAAACACTCACCATCTCGATCTTCATCCATACCTTCAACACCCGTTACCCTTCGTTTAAGCCCAAAGAACAGTCTGTTTATGATTCCTTCTATTTGCCTATGGACTCCCGGATTGGAGGAAATATTGCTTATGCACTCATGAACTTCACCAACAGTGTTGGGGCAACCAGGTTTTACAAACCCTTCAACAATCATGAATGGGAGGACTTGGAAAGCCTGCTGCGACAATGTCCAATAGAAAGTTGCATTTACCAACCATTTCAAGAGCTCGGTATTCAGCCACAACGGAAGTGACTACTCACCGATGGTTCTTTCGTCTTCTAAGGCCGTACTTTGAAGGATTAAAAGCTGTGTTCATCTTTGAGAACTGTGCTCGAGTTGAGGTGAATTGGAAAGATGCATATGGTGTTAAACTCTTGGAGGATCTAGTGGGTAATCAATTGATGCAGTTCAGTGCTCAGCTGTACACTCTGTCACATGTTAAAACAAAAAAAAAAAAAAAAACTCAAATATGGAAAACCGAAAGGACATATTGGTAATTTGAAGGAGCATCAATCAAAACCAGAGCCACACTTTGGATTATCCTAATGCATCCACATTCATTATGTCGTAGATGTTTTATATTCAATTTTGATGACCAATATGCATTCGTCATGTCATTGCATGTCAATATCCACATACGGGTGACAGCACACAGTGAACCATGTCTGATTCAGTGTTTTATACCCCAAATACAAACCTCTACTACTAGGGGCAAGTAAAGGCCAAACCACTGGATGTCATTAGCAACAACGTTCTCACGACTTCTAATGAGCATTATCAAGGTGTGCTTTCCAATCTCAAAAAGGATCCATACGGAGAGATCCATTCAGCTGGAATGCTCACGTAAGACTCTTGGACCATTCAAAAAAAAATCAAAGAGAAAATTTATGACATGGAAAACCGAGAGGACGTGTTGGTGAAAAGAAGACGGTGATGTCTAAATTCGGAGTCAATGTTAATTTCTCTAGTATGATGTCGTCGTAATGATATTATGCATGTTTGACATTCTGCTTAGATGTTCATATCACATACATCGTGCCATTACACATAAACATCCATTAGTAGGTTGTTGCATCTAAGTCCCATAATAATAAAAATGCAGTTCATGTTGTGTACAGAAAATCCGAAAAAAAAAGTGTGAAATAGAGCACCCAATCTAGCTCTCATCCTTTCCCTCCTCCTCCTCAGACTCAATCTGATGCGTAGCCCTATAGGAGTCAAAGTCCTCCTGCCCTTGGTACAGCTCAGCCTGCAGCCTTGCTACGTCAGCTCTCATCCGATCTGCCTCCTGGGCCGAAGCCAAGGCCCGAGCCACAAAAGCAGCAGCCTATCTGGCCTGGTCCTGGAACATCTGCACTCGAGTCTGCAAAATAACAATATAAATTAACTTGCATACATACATACATATTCATTCATGCATTACATAAATCATGAGATAATGCAGGGATTGTAGAATGCTTACCGCCCAGATGGCGTTCTCCTGAACGAGAAAGGTCTCCAAGCCCAAGTGCTGATATGCTAGATCCTCCACCTGAGCTCGAGGAACCTAGAACATACCAAAAAAAAAAAAAAAACATAGATGGGTGGTGTCCACTGGAGCAAATGTAAGTGGCTGCTCACGGTGAACCGGCCACGACCTATAGGAATAGCTGTCGTCTAGCCCTATCATGCTGAAGCCGGTCCTAAGCTCGGTCATCAAGTGACCCTCCACCACACCAGCAGCCTGAGAAGCTGAGGCTGCGGCGCTGCCAGCATAGACAGGGTGGCCCCTATCCTGAACCGGGGCATGCCCACCAATCGTGGTGGTCTCAGCACTCTCGCTTGCCGGGCCACTCGGCTGGGTGGAACTGGATCCCCTACGCCTCTTGACCTGCAAACAGAATAACATTAAAATAAAATAAAAAAAAGGGAAGTAAGTACCTGGCGGGTAGGAGGAGCCGCCGGCGCATCACGCGCAACTGGCAGCAGACATTGCTGGATAAAAATCGGATAATCCCCGTCGACAGGGTTAAAACTGTAACCCTCTCCGAAGATGTCACAGTCTACAGTTGGATCAGCCAAGTGGGGTAGGGGTGGCAATGGGGCGGGGAATAACCGATATTATCCCCCACGGGGATGGGGGTGGGGATTTTTTTACCCCCAGTACTTAAACGGGCGTGGGCGCGGGGAGTACTATCCCCGCCCCATGGGGATCCCCGCCCCGCTCCCGAATAAATCCCCGTATAAAACCCGCATACATATATATATAAAGAAATGTTAATTAATTCCTAATTAGGTCAAGCTAATTATCGCCAAAAAATAATGAATTATCGCCAACTTACCAAGTTCAAAGAGATGGAGAAATATGCAGCTTTGAACAATTTGTTGCTGCTTCTAAACAATCTATTGAAAATGTTGGGGTTGAACTTGATCATTATTTGGAGGAGCGTTTTTTACCAAGGAAAGAAGAATTTGATTTACTTGGTTGGTGGAAAAATTGCCTTAAGTTCCCTATGTTGCGATTAATTGCTCGGGATATTTTTGCAATTCCCATGTCAACTGTGGCTTCAGAGTCAGCTTTTAGTACATGTGGTAGAGTTATAAGTGAGTCTCGTAGCAGTCTTAATTCTGAGATGGTAGAAGCATTGATGTACACTCAAAGTTGGTTAGAAGTTGAAGTAAAAGGTATTATACTTATAAATGGTTACTTATTAATTTACTTTACTTCAAAGTTATGTATTAAATGTTTTAATATAATGAATACTTGTGTTTTTAGATTCTAAATCAGTTGTGGATTCATTGTTGTGGAACATGAACAAAGATATGGATGTTCTTTAGGTAGTTTTTAACTTTTGATATTTAGTTTTTTTATTTATTATTCTATGCATCTAATATTTGCTTTTATTCTTATAGGATGATGAAAATACGAATCACAACAAAACAACAAAACCAAGTCCTAGCTCTTAAATGATTGGACTTCAATTTCAAGTTGTTCAAAGAAAGTTCACTTGGAACTTAAATATTTGTAATATTGGATATATTTTGTACTTTGAATATTTAATGTTAAACCACATTTGTAATGTGGTAGAATTTGTATTTTGGTTATTGAATGTTAAAATGGTTATTAAAATAATATTAATTTATTTTATTTATTGGATATGGGCGGGCGGGGATTCACCGAAACCCGTAGGCGCCCGCGCGGGACGGGGATGGGGGTGAAAAAATCCCCGAAATGTTAAATGGGGAATCACCGAAACCGCCCCCGCAATCATTGGGGGCGGAGTGGGGAATGCACCCCCGCACCCGCACCCGGACCGTTGCCACCCTTAAAGTGGGGCCAGAACAGAGCGAGCGCAAGCGGTGGAGGTACGAGCCGACCAGCTGGGCCGTCCACGTGGTCAGAAAGACTGAGGCGCTCACCCAGCTACCACTCCTGGGACATCAGGCACTCTAGGATAAACCGGCAACCATCAAACCGCATAGATGTCTGCACAAGAAGAGAAATGGCACCCTGACCACGCCACGGGTTGTGTTGGATCTACAAAAATACAATAAAAGAAATTCAACACAGGTAAATAAAAGTTAAATTAAATTTTTTCTTAGTAACGAGCTTTGTTTGCTTACCCTCTGCCAGGAAGCGTCAAGCAAAGCCTGCCTAACCTCTCGCAAGTCGCGGCCAATGCCCTGCCACCCCTACATCCAGTAGCGCAGAACGATCAGCTGATCGTCGTTATGGACGTCTCGCAGCTCCGGCGGCTCCAGAATGCGGTGCTCGAACTCCCAAATCTGTTATTAATAAAATGGTAAAAAAAAAGAGAGCGGAGGAAAAGATAATACCAAGAGGCTGAACCAAAAGTCGAGGATCTCCTGCTGCCTCCCCCTGGCACACAGGTCAAGTCCGTAGTACAGCTGCCCCAACGCAGCTTGAGCCCAATCCAAAGAAGGAAAGGCAGCCAAATCCACCAGACTCGGCAGCAGTGTCATATTACAAGTGCTCTGCCCGGTGGGAAAAAGCATGCATGATAACAAGACAAGCACATAAGCCCGAGCATACCGCTCCACGTCCTCCTCGGACAGGTCTGGGCGAGCAGCCCAATAAGCCTCCACCCTGGAGCATAAGATCTTCCCCTTCTCAGGGGTGCAGCCAATCAACCTGTCGATATAATCGTCCTCCAGTTGATAGCGAGTCAAATAGTAGTTGAAGCTGATCGGGGTCCCGCCGAACCCGAAACCAGTGATCGCAGCAAAATCTGAGGGAGTGACGGTGAACTCCCCGATGGGCAAATGAAATGTGTGGGTAGTGCAAACCCACCTCTCACACAGGGCCGTCAACACGGCGTGGGTAGTATGCAGCGTGCTCCTCGACAATGACAGAATAAAGGTCTCGAGACCCCGGATCCTAACCCGAGCCCTCACGAACTCGGAAAGGCGGTCCCACCAGACCTGGGGCAAGGAAAGATTTCCGCTACCGGAAATCGTCCGATCCTACATATTTAGGAAGTATAATGCATACATATTCAATTTTCGCATAATATCAACATAATTAACATCAATTAAAAAGGACCTGCATAAATCATTCATTATTCATTAAAAAAAAATCTCTGTTCTTTTATCTACAGTCGTACGACTGTAGCACGTATCGCACGAGCGTGGCGAAAGTCGCACGACTGTTCATCCCACAGTTGTACGACTGTTTATCATATTCCTGAACAGTCGCACGACTGTTCATACACCTGCATACAGAATCTGATTTTCATGCAATTTTCGCAATTTCTAACTTGTTTTTCCTAGTTTCTTGTTCCTATTAACTACAAGGGACTCCTAGCATGCATTCTACTCAATCAATCAACCCAAAAAGCAGTGAAATGTGCCAAATCAGATTCAAATATTCAAAGGGAAGAATATTCAAAAACTCAAAATCAAAGTTCAAATTTGGGATACCAACCTGGGTGGTAGATAGATGGGAGCCCATCTCCAGCAAAATCGGGATCCCCATCCCGAGTCTGATCCCGAAATGCTCCACGTATCGCGAGTGACTGTACCCGTTGGAAACACTGACAAATGGGATGTCCTGCGCATGTTCCGGTCTTTGAATAATGTTGTTGGAGAGTTTTCTCACTTTCTTTCCGAGTTTCTTCAACATTCTCACAAGATTTTGGGGATAGGAATCGGTTTTTTCTCGGAGAGGAAACTGATGAAAAATGAGAAGTGGGAGAGAAAGGGGCGGAAACCGCCCATTTAATTTTCTGTTCCGCAAAGTACAGTCGTGCGACTGTAGTGAAAAAGGGGGGGATTTTTCATTAATTTCCTTTATTTATTTTCTGAATCCTACTTTATCACCAAATGCTTAATTTTTCCCCACGGGAAGATATTTCAGTAATTTCGCAGGGCCAACCCGTCAGTGACTAACATTTTTTCCAGCAATGGTCTGCCTCATCCAAGGGGCACGAAACCCGAGAAAATCGCAAAAAAATTCACTGTAAGTACAATTTCACCAAATTGCATTTTCAACACATCCTGTATGCCAAGTCATACCAGTCCGTCACACACACACACCCTTCACCAAATTTCAGTCCACCACGACTTTAAAATGGAACCAAAATTTCATGCCAGTTCGTTGAGTGCGCCAAGTCGTAAACGGCTGTCACACCCTTCACCAAATCTCAGTCCACCACGACTATAAAACGGAACCCGAATTTCCGTGTCAGTTCGTTGAGTGCGCCAAGTCGCACACGGCTGTCACACCCTTCACCAAATCTTAGTCCACCGCGACTTTAAAACGGAACCAGAATTTCCGTGCCAGTTCGGTGAGTGCGCCGAGTCGCACACGACTGTCACACACTTCACCAAATCTTAGTCCTCTGCGACTTTAAAATGGAACCAGAATTTCCATGCTAGTTCGTTAAGTGCGCCAAGTCGCACACAGCTGTCACACCTTTCAACCAATCTCAGTCCACCACGACTATAAAACGGAACTAGAAATTCCGTGTCAGTCCGTTGAGTACGCCAAGTCGCACACGGCTGTCACACAGTTCACAAATTTCAGTCCTACATGACTACAAAAGGTAACCAGAGATGCATCTACCCGTATTTATTCTTGATCGAAAGGGCAAAAATTTTTGTTTCAAAATTATCGATCAAGGAATAAATACGCCCACCAATCACAAACTACAAACACCATGGCTCTGTATGGTAGGTCGTACGCGGCTATCTGGTCTCAAAAGTCGTGTTTTTGCTGCGTCCTCCTTATGTGAAAAATGATCATAGGGAATCGCTTGGCTCCAAGAATCGCATTTCCCCGGCATCTTTCTTATGTGAAAAGGGATCATAAGAAACCGCCTATCTACCAAAAGTCTCATGAAATCAACCCACAAGCCACACATGTGCACACTACGTTCGATCTTGTGTTCTTTATCATGTACCTAAATCCGTGCAAAGAATCGGACTTTAGCTACACGAGGGGCAGCCTGTGAACACGGAATTTTCTGGGTCTAAAAAAAAAGAGCAGCCTTGATTACCACGACTGTAATTACAGTCGTGGGGTTTTTGTTACAGTCGTACGACTGTAACCATATTACAGTCGTACGACTGCCAATTCGGGAGCAGGTTGTAGAACCCATATCCCTTGAATTAAAAATTAGGGGAAAATCTTGAGTATTTAATGCTCAAGATTTTCCGGAAAAGGGGGAAATAAAAGAGCCAGAAATCAGAGGTGAAAGGGACTTTTGGGAGAGAGAATTGGGGGAAGAAAATTTAAAGAGAGAAAGAAGAGAGAAGAGAAAAAACAAAAACAAAAACTCACATTCTTCAACTATTTTCTTCTAAGATTCAGAGAGTTAATACTTAAAACGAGTTAGAAATCCTAGGTTAATAACTTGACTTCGCAAACACATCAAAATCTGGGATTTAAACCATCAGAATTCGTGACATTTGGGATTATTTTGGACAAGTTCCTCAAACCTCAATCTCAAGGAAAAGGAGCAAGTTCTAGTGGATTGGAGCGACGCCAGGGGTCAATTCGACGTTGGATTAGCTTCTAAGAGGTAGGCACTTCTTTTCCCTTCTCTTTTTCCTGCTTTCTGGGTGTTTTGGTTGATTTTGTGCATTTTTATTCAACTTTGTTCATTTCTGTTTCTGGAAAATTAAGAACAGTCGTACGACTGTTCTTGTCACAAAGAACAGAGGCACGACTGTAATTACAGTCATGCCATTTGAACTATAGTCGTACCACTGTTGTTATTTTTTCCAGTTTTAGTCCTTCATTTTAAGCTTTTTGGCGATTTCTGCTTAAGGTAGGACTATAGTCGCACAATTGTAGTTCTCGGCCAGAAGCAGAAAATCCCTAAAAATCCAAAAAAATTCATAAGATCCCAAAAATTTCATAAAAATAAGAAAATTCAGAAAAATTAGAAAAATCTTGAAAAATAAAAAATCATAAAAAATGAAAAGTGTGGCAGTTCCCACTTTGGTTCAGCTACACTGTAATTTTCCGGTCGAGCTGAGCCGGGTGGCGACTCTTATACTTTTTTATCGAGATTTAGGTCTCGATTCTTTTACGAAACGATCCGATTTTCAAAAAACAAATTTCCAATCCAAAAATCCCACGCGAGGGAGGGCCCCGCCCCAGATCGAGGCGCCCCTTCCGAAAGGAAGTCTCGCGTCTCGTCGAAAACGCGCCATCCGCTCATAAGCGGGTGTTTATGGCTCACCCCCCTGGTTTTGTAAATCCTCTTTTTCCGGATCATGTGTGCTTGCTTAAGAAGTCATTGTATGGGTTGAAGCAGGCTCCTCGTATGTGGCATAAATGTCTAACTGATGTTTTGAGCACACTCGGTTTTCAAGGGTCAAAATCGGGTACATCATTATACTACTATGTTAAAGGCCATATTTGACTCTTTTGTTTGATCTATGTGGATGATTTGGCGCTCACTGGAAATGATAATTCTTTCTTAAACAAGATTGTTTCTCTTCTCCAATCACTGTTTGCGATCCGAAATCTTGGCTCATTGAAATATTTCCTTGGGATTGAAGCTTACTCAAACTAAATCTATTGAGGATCTTCTACATCGAGTTTCCATACACAATTGCAGTCCGATTTCTACTCCTGCATGCACTTCTGAAAAATTACATCTTAAACTTGGTGAACCATTTTCTGATCCTAGTCAATATCGGAGTGTTGTTGGCTCTCTTCAGTATTTGGCTTTGACTCGCCCAGACATCTCCTTCGCTGTCAATAAAGTGTCTCAATTTCTCCATTCACCCACTACTGCTCATTGGACGGCAGTCAAGAGAATTTTACGCTATCTTCGTGGATCTGCTACATCAGGTATTCTTCTCCGTCACACTTCTTCCCTTTTTACTACAAGGGCACTCTGCTACTGATTGGGCTGGTTGTCTGGATACTCGAAAATCTACATCCGGTTTTGTTGTTTATCTTGGCTCCAATCTGGTTTCTTGGTGTTCACGAAAACAGAAGGCAGTTGCCCGTTCTTCAACTGAGGCCGAGTATCGCTCCCTGGCTGGTGTTTCTTCTGAACTTCAATGGATACGTATTCTACTTCAGGAGATTGGTTTTCGGCTTCCTATGCCTCATCGGGTTTGGTGTGATAATCTGAGTGCTACTTATCTCATTGCAAATCCGATTTTTCATGCACGTAGTAAGCATTTGGAAGTAGATTTTTTCTTTGTTCATGATCAAGTCAGCCGCAAACAACTGCAGGTTCATTTTGTTTCTTCTCAAGATCAAATCACCGATGGGCTCACCAAACCGTTAAGCAAAGCATGTTTTCTTCATCTGTGTGGCAAGTTGAACTTGACTTCTCGCCCCGTTCAACTTGCAGGGGAGTGATAGAGTATAAGGATAACTACACTTGTATTCCTATTTAATTCCTATTTAGTCTCTTGTTGTATAGTCCTATTAGGACTCCTCCTAGTTAGGCTACTCCTCGCGTATATATATGTATCCTTCTCTAATAATATATCACGGTTTCTCTAAATCTCTACAATACCTATCGCTTAATATACTAAAACACTTTTGATTATATAAGAATGAAAGTTGCATTCATGCTATAGTTTTGCTTAATTCACCTGTTTTCTATTTGTTTTAGCCTATTTTCCAACCAACACTATAAGAAAAATATGCTTGTAGCGCTCGAATTTTCTATCACAATATGGTGTTAGCGACTGATTCTTTCGGGTTAGCCACTGAAAACAAAAGAGTCCCATTATAGTTAGTTAGTACAACCTTGCAACTAACTTTTGGTAGATTTGTCGTATGGTTTGCAACCAACCTGTAGTCACCAAGATTAATTGCTAATTTTTGCGATCATCTTTGCAACCCAAGTTTGGTAGCAAAACGATTTCATTCATTTTAACTTTTTCGGTTTGCCTATATACTATTTATGTAATATCTGCTAGTAGTGTTATGAAAAAAAATATTCTTTGGATTGAAATTCTTCATTCTTCTTTGATTTTTTTGTATTATAATCGTTTTTCTGTGTTTTTCAATGTGTTTCTTCATTTTTCTGTATCTTTTTCTTCTCTGTTCATTTATGTTTTCTTTTTTCATTTTTTTATTCTTTTTTTAAATATTTTTCTATATTTCTTTTATGATTCTTTGCGTTTTCTACATTTTTTGTAGTATTATGTATTTTTTATGTGTTTTGTGTGTTTTTTAATGTTTGCGTGTTTTCTTTATGATACATGTATAAAACATCTACGAAATATTTGTGAAATATCTATGAAATGTTAATAAAATGTTTATGAGAAATTTCTTAAAAAAAAATTAAAACTTTTTTGTATTAATTGTCTATTATATTTGGATTATTATGTTTATTTACGTGGATAATTTTTTAATTGATTTAGATGATGTTTTGTTTAGTTTTCAAAAGACGTGCCCTGTGTTTTGATTGTTATTCATATTTTTGTTTGTTATTCGGAATAAATAAAAATGGTAATTCATGTACATAAAGAAAAGGGATGGTAACTCTCAACAAAATTATAGGATACATGTAAAATGAATATAAAACATAATTTGAGATAATACAAAAGAACGTTTAACGGCAGTTTCAAATAATTATAACACAAGGCAAAAAAAGTTTCTTAAAGGTTTCACAGATATTTCACAAAGGTTTGAGAAATATATAAAGTTATTAGCAATATTTCAAATAATACAACAAAGTTTCAAAAATATTTGAAAAATGTCTAAAAACGTTTGTTATTGTTGGTTTTGTTGAACCAGGCACAGTTTCAATGATGACAATTAAAAACATGAAAGCTTTAAAGAGATAATTTTTTCATTGAAGGAGATTATTACTTTGGTAATAATAAATCTATTACAAAACATCCACTAATCAAAGGCTTGATTTATTTAAAGTAATTTATTGAAGATGGAAAACAACACTTTTGAAGGAGAAAATTACTCAAAGTCACTTGATTATGCATCAAAGTATATAAAAGCATAAGCATTTAGACTTAGAGATTAAATCTTGAAGATTGAAGAATTGTTAAAAAAGTCCACTCAACACAAATTAGCCGACTAATTATAATTGGATCACTTTTAGTTGATTGATTGTTGTCGAAGACAAACTTGACAACTGATATGACAGTTGTTTCTAATAGTTATAAAATGGCTAGTTTTTCAACAACCATAAATATAAGTCTTTCCAAAACCCTTCCAAGTTTCAAATGTTCAAGTGTTATTCATCCATTCATACACAAGTAGGGATGGGTATGGATCCTGGGGCATTCAAACTAGAACGAATCTCCTAAAAAATTTTCTAAAACCATACCGAACCGTTGACTTTTTCTAAGGAACTAACCCGACTCGAACTGTTGACTTTTTTCTAGAGAACCGAACTGAAATTATCCAAAACCAAACTGAAATCTGAACTGAACCAGATCGAAAGAACTAAGTATTTTTTATATATAACTTATTTTCTTAAATATAGATAAAGTGAATATAAATATTTTTAACTTATACAACATTTAAGTTTTGTAAACATATATAATTTTCATAGAAATATTATAAATTAAAAATTAAAAATTAGTGGTAGGATTTTAAATATAGATAAATTAAAAATTAAAAGAATAAGTTATATACTAACTATGCGTAAGCGTCGGAATTTTCCGTCGTTAAAAAAAAATGTGTGTGTGCAGCGGTGTCACATGACTGTAACATACAGTCGTGCGACTGTAATTAAATTACAGTCGTACGACTTTAACGTCGGAGCAGGTGCAGAAGCCCATACCTCTACAGCAGAAAAAGAAAAGAAAAGAAAGAGCAATTAATGCTTGGGAGGAGGCAGCAAGAAACCAAGAATAAGAAGGAAAAGGGAGAAGTGAGAAGGGACTTTTTGGGATTTTAGAGCTTAAGAAATCAGAGAGAAAGAAATTTGAGAGAAAAAATAAAAAAAGGGAAGGGAAGAAAACTCAACCAAAAAAACTCAAGCTTTTCTTCCTCTTCTTTTCCTCTAATTCTTGAGTGTTAATGTCTAAAACAGGATAAAAATCATAGGTTAACGACTTAACACTTAAACTCAATCAATTTCGGACTCTAATTTCACTCAAATCCGTGACATTTTAGACCCAACTCTTCAAACCTCAATTCAAAGGGAAAAGAAACAATTTGGTGTGGATTGGTGCATTGCCAGGGGTCAATCCTACGGTGGATCAGTGCCAAAAAGGTAAACATACTTTATTCCCTCTTTTTCTCATGCTTTCTGGGTGATTTGGTGTGTTTTTGTGCATTTTATTTCAATTTTTGCGTTTTCTGTTTCTGAAAATCAAGAACAGTCGTGCGACTGTTCTTGAGTTGATGAACAGTCGTACGAGTGTTCTTGATTTCCCGCAATTTCTCAGTTTTATTTTGAATAATTTTGGCGAAATCCTGAAATTGGAGGATTTATAGTCGCACGACTGTAATTACGATTGTACGACCGTAGTTACAGTAGCATGACTGTAATGCTCGTCCAATGGCAGAATTTCCAGAATAGTCCCTAAAAATTTCTAAAAATCCCTAAAAAATTCAGACAACCAGAAAATCATCAAAATGAATTTTGTTGTGTGCATTCACGACCATAGATTTAATTTCCAATGTTTAGAACAATACAACGACGGAGATCCAATTCTCCCAAAAACCGACCCACCTCGCATGTTAAATTAAATTAAATCAGAAAATAAATTGTTTTCAAAATGATTTTATCACAAAACCAAAATACAGGGACGTTTCAAAATGTTTTCTAGGTCTAATCGGGCCGGTTAGCCGAGCCGATCCGGTTATCCCCCTAATTGCATGTTCCCAAATTCTTAAAATCCTATTCTGTCTTACTTGAGTCCTATTTGTGGCGTACCGTATATTGTGCTAACCCTCTGTTTTGCAGCTTTTTATTTTTATTTTTGATGTATTTAATAGATTTATCCGTGTATCTTAGGTGATTGTATTTCTTAGATAAATCGTGTATTTTAGGCGATTGCAAAGTGAGGACGAGAGTTTTTATTTTTATTCGATTGTGTTGTAAGCCATTTAATTATTTACTGCGTGCTTTTATTTCTATTTTATCTGTATGCGCGCTGTATGTTTAACTTAATGCAATAAAATTGACTTTAGAATTTTAAAATACCATACTCGAACATTGGCCAATTTTTATTTTTATTAGACACGAAATAGGGGACTTGTCCGGACCTAGATCTCTGGATATTATGGCGGCCGTTCGTCCGGTTCAGCTACACTAAAATTTCCCGGTTGAGCTGAGCCGGGTGGCGACTCCTATACTATTTATCGAGACTTAGGTCTCGATTCTTTTATGAATTAATCTAGTTTTCTAAAAAACAAATTTCCATTCTAAAAAAACCCCATGCGAGGGAGGGGTCCGCCTGAGATCGAGGTGCCCCTTCTGAAAGGGAGTCTGCATTCCGTCGAAAACGTCGTCTGCTCACAGTGGCGACTCCGCTGGAGATTTCTTACAAAAAGTTTTCTTAAAAACTTAAAAGAATTTGACAAGCCCTGAAAAGTGTCTAATCAAAATAAGGTGGATGATTCTTGTTTGGTATTTTATTTTGCATTTCTTTAGTTAGACATTTTTGCATTAGGTTAGGTATCCAAATTTTAGCCCGGTGAATTGTTGAAGTGTCGCCTTTGTTCCTTATGGTCTTAGGGGCACGGATACGAAACACCACCCATAGCCTTGTATGAACCCCGTCGTTCGGACCCTTGAGTAGGGAGAAGTGAGAAGTATATATTGCTATGGGAGCTTTGATTTTAACCGTACTTGGACCGAACTCATATAGGCAGCCTTAGTTGGATTCCCCTAGGATACCACAATAAATTATGTGAATAAAATAAAATCGCGCCTTCATGATCCCCGGTTGATGATCGAAGAGAACCCCACCTAGGACTCGGTTAGAATTTTTGAGACCGACCACGTTTGGAGGAATAAGGTTGGAAGAATTCGCTTCGTGTGCTACGTGTTACACGCCTCTCGATATTTCACGACATACGATAATCACCATTTTCCACACATATGACATACCATTCACGAAGCATTTGTGTGATACTAACCCACATTTTTATGCAGCCATTTGCATTTTATTTTCATGTGAACACATTAATCATCCGTGTGACATTCACACTAACCATTTCTTTTGCAGCCATAAGATTACATTTGTGTGTTAGCATTTTCATAAAGCATACACAATATCATTATGTATGTCATGCATTGTAACCCACATTTTTGTGCAGCCATTTGCATTTTGTGTGTCATAGACATTAATGACATATTACTTAAATTAAATTAAGGACATTCCAAGGATGCCCATCACGATCATCTCATATCATAACATATCGGGTGTCCTAAAATACCCGTGTTCTGCCAATGCACCGGATTGCATTTGGCCATTCCACCAAATTTCTCATCAAATAGAGACCACAATGGTCCTAAGTATATTTGCGTGTGACAATCCACACGATGCATTTCATGCCATCATACCCATTCATCATAAATATCATATAGCACTGTGATCCACATCGGGTTACTTCATGACATTACTACACCACTCAAGGCGCTCTCCGAGTGCCAAATTAGTACGCATGTAGGGGCATTTCATAACATTATCAAATCATAAAAGGTGTTTCCGAACACCAAATCTCCGTCCATGTCTCTGTTACACGTGACTTTCTTATAACATCATTTCATATCATATGCCTCAAAAGAATCAGAACTCTGTCCATGGGGTGGCCTCATGCGACCATTCCATTTCATTTCATAGACCTGCAAAGCGACAAAACTCAGTCCGTGTGTCAGCACACACATGACCATTTCACAAGATCCACTAGGTGCCCCAAAGGCATCGAACCCTTGTTCGTGTGACGGTCCACATGTGATCTTTTTGCATAGCATTGGGTGTTCTTGGAATGTCCAAAAGAAATAAATAAATAGAATAATAAGTGGAAATCACTTTCATCATCATTTCATGCACAACATCACTCCATTCATTCTTTATAAGTATTTTCAATGTCTTACTCTTTATGACATCATTCCATACATCGACCCTAAATGTTTCTCGATTGATGTCAAGCATAATAAGCTGGAGCGACCTTGGACAAGATCTCAGGCTTCGAAGGTTGTTGGGGAACGAAGAGTGGTTGAAACAGGAAGCGATTCTGATTCTGGGGAAGAAGTAGAAATGGCTAATCCGACACCAAGCCTCGCTGATGCTTTAAAGGATTTCCTGAGCTCACAGGATTTCCGTGATATGCTCAAGGAGGAAATGCGGGCTGTAGTGAGAGAAGCCGGGGAAACTGGTGGAAGTAGGACCGAAAAAGAGAAAGAGGCTGAATCGTCCCAGCAAGGGGGTGATATCTCGGCTAGTTTAGAAAAGCTATAGGAGATGGAAGTACCCATGGAAGAGAAAATGAAGGCCAAGTACTTTGAATTTAACAAAGCAGTGGCTGAACTGAAGAAAGGGGCCAACATCAGCCTGGGCTCCAAAAGAGGGGTGGATGTAGATGCGATGATCAACAAGGGCATTGAGACCTTGCCCATTGGATTTTAAGTGCCTAAAGTCCCTTCCTACAAGGGGATTGGCTCACCAGAGGCCCATGTGAACCTTTATGTCAGAATCATATTGACTGCGGGCACTACCAAACAATAGCTGGTTAACTTCTTCCCAACCACACTGGAAGGGGAAGCCTTGAATTGGTACAACTCCTTGTCTGAAGATGTGCAGTCAGACTAGGAGGCCCTGTCAGTGTCATTAATCAAATACTACAGCTTCAACACCAAGATCCAGGTGAAGCTGTACGATCTGGAAAGGATTAAGCAACAGCAGAATGAATCCTTTGATGCCTATTACCAGAGATGGATGAACAAAATGATTATGTTAAAGAATCGCCCCGACGAAGATGAACTGATTCAGAAGTTGATCAATGGGAGTAGGGACATCTTCCAAAACAACATGAAATTCCATTCCTTTAGTGAGCTCAGTAAAGTGTATAGCATGGCTATGAAAATCGAGAGGGATGAAGAAGAAAAGGCAGCGAACCAAAAGTATGGCAGGAGCTCCGGGTATGGTCCTGTGTATCGACCAGCGACTGCCACTGGATCAGGCAGCGGATCTGGTTTTGGATCTATGGACAAAGGTGAGCAATCCTAAGAAAACAAGCCAACTGAAGTTGCTGTTGTATCCCAGTAGCAAAACAGCTAAGATGGAAATGTACAAAATCGAGGCCTGTCCCTTTGGACTCTTTCTTTGGTCAAGATTTTCGTAAAATGTTGGAACGGCGGCCTCTTAAATTCTCTTAAGCCATTCGAAAAGCCGGCCGAGACGGATAAGGGAAATTTATGTTCCTATCACGTGATAGTGGGTCACCACACGAATGACTGCAAGCAATTACTGAGGGCTGTCCGATAATTGATTGCTAAAGGAAAGATTGTGGAACCACCTTTAAAGCCTAGTGTTCAGAACAATCCATTGCCCAGCTTCGACTGACCCAGGCGTTCAAGCTATTTAAGGAGATGACGCGGTAGCAAAAGAAGACCCTCCACCTGTGGAGGATGATTACTATTTTGATGTATCAACTTTTGTTTTCTTTTCTATTTTATGAACAATTCAGCCCACGGGGCATTTAATGTTATGCAATTTGATTCCAGTTACTTGTGCGATATTTTTCTGGACAGAATAGTGTGCATGCATATAAACATTCATTTAATGTCTTTAGCATACATAACGTATCATTGCATGAAATGAATTTAAAAATAGATGAGGACCCAAAAATGGTATCCATCTTGAAAGACTTCACGTCTGAAAAGAAACAAAATAGAGAGAAAACACCCAAAAGCGCATAACAAGTTTTGCACGATCCTACCACGACATAACTAGGGATCGATAGAGAAGTTACCAAATGTCAGACTCCAAGGGATCTAAGGGTGAAATCAGCTGGGCAGAACTCCATGGGCCCAGATCAGACGAAGAGGGCAAACCACGAAAGAAGAAACTGATGCCGCCGGGAAAACAAGACTATTCACGGCAAATAGACAACAGTTCACAGACCTAACTATCAATCACCTAACGTGGATGAAAACGAAGTCGACCATGATGTCACAGCCCCTCTAAAAAAACAACAAGCAAACAAACAAACAAACAAACGGGCGCCCACATTTATGTAAAAGAACACACCTACACGATACGAAATTCTGTGTTCCGTTATGACCAAGAGGAGATTATGGTTTCAAGGGGCAACATCGTAGGTGTTCTAGAATAAAGGGCTGGGGCATCGATTGTCAACTCCAAAGTCATCCGAGAGACAGGGGGGTGACGGGAGCAGCCAACAGATCTCTCGAAGGAATTCTATTAGAAGAGATCGATACGTTATTATTCGCCTTGCAAAGACGTTATACTAGTATCAAAGCACTCACCAAGGAGACACCGTAGCCATCAACCTTCAAGGTGGAAACGGTTCCACCAGGGAGAAAAGAGACCAAGCTGTCGATCCCATCAACCCGGACGGGCTAAAAAAAAAAAAAAAGAAGAGTCCGGTGGACCAAAAACCGAAAAGCGGTCCACGCAAAAGTTACGACGGTGAGGTGAACACCGCCAGGTGGAAAATCTACAAAGACCAACCGGTGGCAGTCGCGAATTCGGTCAAGAGGGATACCATTGTTGATTCTGTTCTTAATTTCATTTCATCTATGATGTGCATTATGCTAAAACATTATCAATGAATGAATGAATGAAAGCCTTGCTTAGTTCATTTAAATGTCCCGATTCTACTTGGAGTTGAATTCGCATCATGCATCATATGTGGTTGTGCACATCTTTCACTTACATGCGTCGCCCTAAAAAAAAATGCTCGCTGAGCCGAAAACCGAAAAGGCGCCTCAAGCAAAAATTAGAGCAGCTCACTAAGCTGAAAACCTGCATTGGGTGGTTTAGGCAAAAGTTAGAGCACTTTTTAAAAAAAAAGGGCTCGTTGAGGTGAAAATCGGAAAAGCGCCTCAGGCAAAGCTTGCTGAGCTGAAAACCCACATCGAGCAGTTCAGGCAAAATTTAGAGCACATTCAGATTCATCATTCCTAGACATAGAAAGACAAGACACTCTTGTCATTCTCCAGTGAAGACATTTTCATTCCCCAGTGAAGATCCCTTCTACCATTTCCCAGCGGGAACTCCTCCACTATTTTCTAGCAGGATCCTCTGCACTACTTTCCAGCAAAACCATCACAAAGAATGCCACCACTTTCTCTTCAACTGTCATCGGACTTCCCTAACATCCATTGTATATCTTCGCATATCCCCAGCGGGAGTGCAAGAATCACATCACATAAAGGATATGCTCTCCAGCTAGATCAGCCATAAGCGTGAGGTACTTTCCCTAGCCAGAGGTGTGACTCAATCTCCCCAGTAAGAGCATAACATTTCAAGGCTGGATGAATGACGAGAAATGCATTTCCCAGCGTCACTCGCACATGCACGTATTACCACATGCACACGCAAGCATTCAAAACATATGCACATATACATATATACATCTCAACTAATCCAGGTACAGGTATTCACCACCATCGTCGGGCTATCCTGGATCAAGACCACCCTCAAAGCAGAAATAGACCAACACTGGGGTATCCATCAGGACTCAAGAGACAAGTTAAAGCCGTGCGGGCCCAAGCCTCAACACCTCAAGTTCCCAGAGGCAAAGTAATCCAGCCGCTGATCTAAGGGGTAAAAATTTTTGCTTCCAAAATTATTGATCAAGGAATAAATACTTATTCTCAACTTGATTCCAAAATTATCACTTCTAAAATTCCCACCTTCTCAAGCTTGATTTTGAATCCTTGAAACTCCTTCAAGCTTGATTCATAATCCTTGACAAACCCTCCCAAGCATGATTTTGAACCATTGAACTCCTTCAAGCCTGATTCATAATCCTTGACAAATCTTCCCAAGCATGATTTTAAATCCTTAAAATTCCCTCAAGCCTGGTTCATAATCCTTGACAAACCTCTCAAGCTTGATTTTGAATCCTTGAATTCCTTCAAGCCTGATTCATAATCCTTGACAAACCCTCTCAAGCTTGATTTTGAATCCTTGAACTCCTTCAAGCCCGATTTATAATCCTTGACAAAACCTCCTCAAGCGTAATTTTAAATCCTTGAAACCCCTTCAAGCCTGGTTCATAATCCTTGACAAACCTCTCAAGCTTGATTTTGAATCCTTGAAACCTCTTCAAGCCTGAATCATAATCCTTGACAAAACCTCCTCAAGCGTGATTTTGGATCCTTGAAACCTCTTCAAGCCTGATTCTTAATCCTTGAAAACCGTCCAAGTCAGATTTAGGATTCTTGAAGACCAATTCAAGCAAGATCCTAGATCTTTGAAGCCAATTCAAATCCCCAGCAAAATCCTTGCCTCGGGTAACATAGACTCGGTATCGGCTTATTCCATCCAATCAACTCAACGCGTCACCACGGCAGTGAGGCTTCAGTAACTCAGTTACATGTTTTATTTCCAGTGTCTGCGGCGCTTTGATTCGCTCTCTCAAATTCATCACCTCAGGTATTCTAGACCAGGAGTCGGGTGTCGAATTTGATCACGCGAGGGGCAGCTGTTAGCACCAAAATTTTCCGTCCTTAAAAAAAAGTGTGTGTGCAGCGGTGTCACACGACTGAAACATACAGTTATTCAACTGTCATTACAGTTGTGCAACTGTCATTAAATTACAGTCGTACGACTGTAACATCGGAGCAGGTGCAGAAGCCCATACCTAAGAAAAGAAAGAGCAATTAAAGCTCGGGAGGAGGCAGCAAGAAACCAAGAATAAGAAGGAAAAGGGAGAAGTGAGAAGGGACTTTTTGGGATTTTAGAGCTTAAGAAATCAGAGATAAAGAAATTTGAGAGAAAAAATAAAAGGGAAGGGAAGAAAACTCAACCAAAAAAACTCAATCTTTTCTTCCTCTTCTTTTCCTCTAATTCTTGAGTGTTAATGTCTAAAACCGGATAGAAATCATAGGTTAACGACTTAACACTTAAACTCAATCAATATCGGACTCTAATTTCACTCAAATCCGTGACATTTTGGAGATTTTGGACCCAACTCTTCAAACCTCAACTCAAAGGGAAAAGAAACAATTTGGTGTGGATTGATGCGTTGCCAGGGGTTAATTCTATGATGGATCAGCGCCAAAGAGGTAAACACACTTTATTCCCTCTTTTTCTCATGCTTTCTGGGTGATTTAGTGTGTTTTTGTGCATTTTATTTCAATTTTTGCGTTTTCTGTTTTTGGAAATCAAGAACAGTCATGCGACTGTTCTTGAGTTGATGAATAGTCGTATGAGTATTCTTGATTTCCCGCAATTTCTCAGTTTTATTTTGAATAATTTTGGCGAAATCCTGAAATTGGAAGATTTACAGTCGTACGACTGTAATACTCGTCCAATGGTAGAATTTCTAGAATAATCCCTAAAAATTTCTAAAAATCCCTAAAAAATTCAGAAAACTAGAAAATCATCAAAACGAATTTTGTTGTGTGCATTCACAAACATAGATTTTAATTTCCAATGTTATTGCATTTAGAACAATATAACGACGGATGCCCGATTCTCTCGAAAACCGACCCACCTCGCATGTTAAATTAAATTAAATCGGAAAATAAATTATTTTCAAAATGATTTTATCACAAAACCAAAATACAGGGATGTTTCAAAACGTTTTCCAGGTCTAATCAGGCCGGTTAGCCGAGCCGATCTGGTTATCCCCCTAATTGCATGTTCCAGAATTCTTAAAATCCCATTCTGTCTTACTTGAGTCCTATTTGTGGCGTGCCGTATATTGTACTAACCCTCTATTTTGCAGCTTTTTATTTTTATTTTTGATGTATTTAATAGATTTATCCGTGTATCTTATATGATTGTATTTCTTAGATAAATCGTGTATTTTAGGCGATTGTAAAGTGAGGACAAGAGTTTTTATTTTTATTCGATTAGGTTGTAAGCCATTTAATTATTTACTATTTACTTTTATTTCTATTTTATCTGTATGCGCGTTGTATGTTTAACTTAATGCAATAAAATTGACTTTAGAATTTTAAAATACCATACTCGAACATTGGCCAATTTTTATTTTGATTACACACGAAATAGGGGACTTGTCCGGACCTAGATCTCTGGATAGTGTGGTGGCCGTTCGTCCGGTTCAGCTACACTAAAATTTCCCGGTTGAGCTGAGCCGGGTGGCGACTCCTACACTATTTATCGAGACTTAGATCTCGATTCTTTTATGAATTAATCTAGTTTTCTAAAAAACAAATTTCCATTCTAAAAAGTGAGGGAGGTGTCCGTCCGAGATCGAGGCGCCCCTTCCGAAAGGGAGTCTGCGTTCCTTCGAAAACGTCGTCCGCTTACACTATGAAAAATAAAAATAAATAATGATTACAAATGTCTAACCACTTAATTCGAAAAATATAGAAAATATTTTGCATTTTAGTGATAGGATTTGAACCCACCATCTGTAAATTAAAGAAATAAGGTGTTAACCATTAAGAAAACTTTGTCTACTTGATAATTTGTGCATGTAATTATATTATATAAATTTGACTATTATTAAAGTATTATTAATAAAAAAATCATTAATATGTTACATTATTATTATTAATAAAAAATAATTAAATTTTTTATAGTCTAATGCAAATAATATTTATTAATTAACCAAACTTAACTTTAAACTCTATATAGAATATGCTATATACTATAATTCTAATTTCTAACTCTATAATATATATTAATACTAAACCTCACACTGATTATATTATATATTTTAAAATACTAAACATATGTATCTATATATATAAATATATAGTATACACTAAATAAATATATTGTACTCAATTCTAATATACTAAACCATCTACATAATGTACTAAATGTAAACCTAATTAGTCTAATGCATATAATATATATTAATTAATGTAACTAACCTTAAACATAGTATATAAAAACTGTCAAATGAATCACATGATAAGAATTTTGGTGCATAATCTTTAAATCAATCTCTTGATGGTGATGAAGGGGATTTAGAAATTGATGAGTTTTTTTTTGAAAGTTGATAAAGATAGTGTGTCTTCTGAGGAGGATTTTGAGAAATATTTGAAGGAGCTACCTGAGCCATATGTGGCTGATTTTGATCTTCTATTATGGTGGAAGGTTAATTCTATGAGGTATCATTTTTTTCTCAAAAATTGCAAAGGATGTTTTAGCAATTCAATGCTCCATTGTCGCTTCTAAATCAACATTTAACACATGTGGAAGAACTTTAGATCATTTTAGAAGCTCTTTAACTGCTAATATAATTGAGGTTCTAATTTGTTGCCAAGATTGATTGAGAACTTCAAGTCCAATTATTTAGCCGAAAGAAGAACTTGAAGAGCTTGAAGTTATTGAAAATGGTAATATTTTAGAAAGTATTTGGTATCTTATTCAGTTAAATGCATAGTTATGAAAACCGGACCGGACCGGCTAGTCAGACCGGGTTCGATTGGAACCGGAGGTCAGACCTGTCAGTTTCTATCCGGTTTCCATTTTGGTCAACAACCGGTCAACTATCGGTCGGACCGGCCGGTCGAACTGGAAAACCGTGAACCGGACCGGTTTTCTGGTTCCACCAGACTTTTTTTAAAAAAAAAATTATTTGAATATAAAATTTAATTTATTATTTTGAGGTGTTTCTAATTAAAATAAAATATAGTTTGTATTTTTAAATTATTTTAAATTAAATTGACATTTAATTGTAACTATAAAAACTATATTTCATAAATTGAGTTTTTTTAATTACTATATTGTGTTTGAAATGCTTAAACTTAAAGAATTATAATAAAAATATTCAAATTTTCATAAATTATAAATGTAAAAATAAAAATATATTAATATTTTAATATATTTATTAAATCCGGTTCGATTCCGGTTTAATCCAAAATCCATAAATCCGTCCCTTCACCAGTTCGATGACCGGTCCGGGTCTGAAAACCATGATTAAATGTTTTGTAGAACTGATTTTTTTTATATAAATTATTGATTAGCTTTGTGTTTTTAACTTTACAGATTTCATAAGTGATCCTAATGTGGCAGCAGCTCTCATATCTTCACTTCATTTGGATTGTTGAGTTATTGTTATTATTTTTTTGCAATATGTCAGCAAATTGCTTCATGTAAGCTTAATTACTTGATTTATGTTTTCCTTTTAATGTGATTAGTATTTGGGTTTGGATTGATTTCAACTTTCATGTGAGTTTGAATTTTTTTTTTTTTTTTTTTGTTAAATCAATGGATTCATTCTTGTGGGACTACTGCAATTTTGTGAATATTGATTTGCTTGAAGGTTTTCAATGCTTGTGTGAAGCAATTTTATAGTTTACTTTCTTTCTTTTTTTTTTTGCCTCTTGTTTAATTTATTAATTTCCTCATAAACTTTCATGAGTCCCGAAATCTCCTAATTGAACTACTCTGAATTGATTTGGAACCGAATTCCCGAACCTCCAAACTAAATTGTACCGAAATTCTCAATTTCCAAACTGAACTGCTCCAAATTTTTCAATCTAATTCTGGAGATTCATATTACTGATCCTCGAATTTTAATTCAATCTTGAAGATTTTTGATCCTGAACTGAAATGGACTGCGCTCAGCCCTATACACAAGTGAGTGTGTGAGAGGAAAGTTTCTCACTTAAGCTCTAAAAGTGATTGTTTAAGGGTTTGTACTTAGCCTGGAAAAGTATTAGGTTTCTGATGCGTCCAAGGAAAACAAGCACTTAGTTTGTTATTTGAACTCAAGTGAAATTGGGTTGATTTTTGCTCAAATAGAAATCGAATGAAAAACTCTCAAGTTGCGGCTTAGGGAGAGGATTAGGTGTAGCTTTGACCGAACCTCTATAAAATCATTTTCTCCATTTCTCTTTTCCATACACTTTTTACTTACATGTTATTTCAATTTACTAACATATTCAGAAGTATAGGTTTTTTTTTTTTATTTTTATTTTATATATATATATATATTTGGAGATACAATATTAAGTCAAGCATGTCATCTATTCATCTGATTTTCCAAAACACTTTATATTTCTGCCTTTTTTTTTTTTTTGAAAAGTTTTACAATGCTCAAAATATTTTTGTTTTGAGTCAAAATCTTTCGAAAAGTATTTTCTTTACTCGGAAAAAGATTTTTATTTGGTATTTAATTCTATGCACCCTACTCTAAGATTATTTAATTTCTAGCCTATTTGGGATCTACAAATTTATTATCAAACTTTAGTTTTATTCTTTATAATAAAGATAAAATATATGCAATCTATAGACAAAATAACAAGATACATGTAAAAGCAAAAGAAAGTAACAAGATTCATGTAAAAACAATACAAAATAATGAGTAAAAAATAGAAATAACTCTAAGCATAATTAAAAACAATGCCAAAAAAAGAGAAAAGAAAAACAAGTGTAACTGCAAGTTCAAATGGTTAAAAAAAAGTTTTGAAAGATGTTTCAAGTAGATCTCATAAACGTTTCCAATAGGTATTATAGATATTTCAAAAGGGCATCATATATGCTTCACAGAAGTATCGTTGAGGTTTTATAGAAAATATCGACTTATTGTAGGATTTATTACACTTAATATATCACTCATTTAAAAGGATGCACTGAAATGATATTCTGGCATTTTTGGATGAAATGTATATATACATAATTTTTGAAGATCTTGGTTTCAATTTTGATTTTTTTATGGAATTTAGTATTTTACAAATTAATCCATATTTTGACGTGTTCTTGCTAAAAACACCAATAATCACGGAACTTGTTTCTCCCAAATGATAGAAAACATTTATTCCTAAACTAGATAAAATTCAAAATAAACGATGTGTAAGGAAAAAAATATGCGATCGAATTTCAAAACAACATAGTCGCTTGCACTGGGGGATTTAACATTGATGCTTTGATGTTTGACATTCCTAAATGTTTTTTAATCTTCCCTATGTGTACATCTTGGAAGTGCACAGTTAGATTAGGGAAAAGTACACTCCCGACATAAGCTGTCATTTTTTGTAGATTAAAAGTTTAAAAGATAATGAATAAATATGTCATGTAATCATTTGACCCAAAAGATTAAACTAATAGATAAGGACTAATTATACATTTTTATTATTAGCTCTCACAAAAGATATATAGAGATTTAGAATGTCGAAAAGGTAGGCTAAATACGAGCCGATGTTTCTACAAATTTATGGCACATTTTTATTATTACCAATTTTGGCTGCCTTGGATATATTTCATAAAAGTAAAAAAGACTTGGGAACTCAATGTTATATGAACCCCTTAAATTAACAATTAATGTGCATGTATGGTTTTATAAATATATTACTATAATCTAAAAAACGAAAATTTGATGTTCCCAAATAATACAATATGGGAAGACTCCTTTTCTGCAACGTGGAATTGCAATAATTATTAAAAAAAAAAAAAAAATTAGCAATTAAGACCTTACTCCTCCCAGCTTTTAATATATATATAAAACATTTTAGAAATCTTAATTTGTTCTTTTCTGTATAACGTTTTATATTACTAATACATTTTTTATCATGTTTCCATATATTTATCCTTATTTAATATATGAGAGAGTTTAATATTAAATGTGAACAATTATATGTTAAACTTTGATAATTAAAAAAAAAAAAAAAATTAGAGTTTCAGATAAGAGTTATTAAGGATAGACTAATCATTTTAATAATATAATTAAAAGTTATTCGTTTTGGAGTACTTAAAATAAAGATATATGTTGTTGCGTTAATTAGGTTTTATTAGATAGAACAAGGAACTGCAAACTTATTCATCATTTTGGATACACATGATACATGTATTTCACAGATAATTAGATCTGATTGATTAGCAAGTGGGAATGGGAACTTTACAAGAAGTAGACACCCTTTTAGCACCTGGTGAATTTACATACTGCTTTAAATTTGGATTCTTCAGGTACCCGCAAAGGCAAGGCTTCTGCTCCCTCAGCTTGCTGCAACAAGCGTTTGATGGCGGAGCCGCCGGCGAGTTGAGAAACGGTATGCATGCCTGCAGCTCCGTTGGGTTGCAGTTCACGGCATCTGACTGCAGCGCCTGATCAGCTAATAGCATCACCACCATCCACAAAACTACTGAAGGTTTCTTCATCTTCGATTAATTTAGGAACATTGAAACTGAGCAAAAGAGAATGCTTAAGTTATATGACGAAGGAATTCAATAATTTGCAGCAGGTGGAGGTGGCAATCGGGAAGGAGATGAGACTCCATCTGACATCTTTGAGATACTGTAGCTGCCACAAAATTCAACCAAGGGACGTCGTTACAGTACGAACCTTTTGACCTTTTTTTTTTCTTCTTTTTTTACCTATAATTTAAATTTGATGATGCTGTTTTTTTTGGATTATCTGTTCTTATGCCCTGTTCCACTTCGCGTAAATAATTTATAATTATCTCATTTTTATTTTATTTAACACACTTGACAGTTTTCAATTTTTGTATTATTCAAAATACGTCATAATCTACTAAACACTAAATAGTTTAATTAGTTCCTACTCTAAAAAAATAATTACATCATCGGTTCTCAATTATAAAATATGGACAAAATCGTTAAAAAACTAAAATTTTATTAGTCCTAAAATAGGCTAGAGACACACCAGAGCGGAGTGAATTGTGTGTAACACTGAATAAAAAAAATTTTTTTAATAAGCTTTTTTTGTAAAAAAGGTTTTGTCTAATAATACGAGTTTTACTAAAAATGAGGAATTAGTTAGATTGTAAAACTCGTGAATATAATCGCTTTGATTGGTTTAGATAATATCTCTAAATAAAACCAATGCTATTAATTTTAATGCTTAAAAAGCAAATAGCAATAAGTAAGCAGTACAGGGATAGAGATATTTAAGGCAGAGAGATTTATACAGGTTCAGCCCAACCGGCTTACTCCTGTCCCAAAACCCATCGCTTGAAATTTTCCACTAAGGATTCCTTTACGGGCAGGAACCAAACCTATGATTTCTTTACGGGCAGAAATCAAGCAAAATGTTACTTTTTACGAGTTTAAGTAACAAACTCAATACTTTTTCAGGCAAAGTATCAAAACCTCTAGCGACACTTTTTACAAGTTTTAGTATCAAACTTAAAAATGTTATTTTACAGCTCAACAATAACTATCCCGGTGTTTTTTACAAGATCAAACACCACACTTTTACAACTGGTGTTTTTAAGCTTAACAATCAAACTATCACCACTCTTTTCAAACTCAAGTGTGAAACTTTACAATTGCTTTGTTGAAATCACCACAACAAAGGTACCCCTCACACAAACCCTATTGTATGAATTACAATTCTCTTTTGAAATGAATAAATTTGGTTGTATGAGAATTGATGAAGACTTTGATTCTTTGAATACTCTTTGAAAGCTTGTTGGAAAAGACTCTCTAATGTATGCTTGTATATGTGATTTTGATATTTGTCTTCTTCACTTGTGAATGATGGTTTTACTCTCTATTTATATGTGAAGGAGACAATATAGCAATTACTCATAAGCATTAATAATGGAGCTTTTTCTACAAATCTGTCCAAGACTTTTCAGGCCTCTGAAGCTGCTAATTTATATTGCCACAGCCTTCTGTGTAATCTTATAATGCAATGTTTAGCCTTTTATAGCAATAATTTGAGTTTTCTTCAGCCTTCTGTATGTGGCCGTTATACAGTGTATAGCCTCCTATAAGTGACCGTTATACTTTGTACATCCTCTTGTGGATGACTGTTATATAGTGTATAGCATCCTATAGCGGACCATTATACTTCGTATAGCCAACTATAGGTGACCATTATACTTTGTACAACCTCCTGTAGGTGACCGTTATACAGTGTATATCCTCCTGTAGATTATAACTTTTTGGTTGTAAGAGCCTTCTTTTTATAGCTCCAATTTTAATATCCTCTTGTAGATCATAGTAGTCTTTCCTTTTGCCTTCAAGATTTGTTGTATGTCTTGTTGGTGTGTCCTAGTCCAAAGGCATTGGTTCTTGATTGTATTATACATTGTATGCAGATATTTTGTATTATACATTGTGTTATATATATAAAGGTATTTAATATATTTATTTGTTTCTTGTGCAATTTAATAAATAGAGTATCCATTGATTATAGCCATACTCACGTTAACTAATGGAGGTCATTAGCTGATGAGACCTTGAGTAGTGTTAAAGCTATAATCCTTGACTGGATGGCAGTGTCTCACTGACCATTGAACATGGGATGTTAGTCAAGTATATAGGTACATGTTAGGTTACATAGTGCTGCACTGATCCGCCTTAAGAACACCACATGGTCCGTTAGTCATAGGTGTTTCTCAGGTAGTTCTTGATATTGTCCTTAGACCTGATTTCACTATAACATAACATGGGATCTCATACAGTTTGATATACGCTTAACAGACCCGTAAGAGGGTGCCAAGTATGTGTATGTTGGGTAGGCCGATGAACATATTGATGTTGATAGTGAGTTGGCAGAATTGCCACTCGGCGTCCCCTGAGATGACATCATTGGCCGCTTGATGAGTTGGAGTGATAAGTGTATGGCCATACCCGAATAAGTTGAGATACTTATTCACGATCATCAGTCTACTCAAAATCAAGGAATGAATAAGCATAGAAGAGGTTGACTAGAACCATGCCTCTTGCTTATACATCGATGTCAGTTGGCAAGTGATATACAAGAATACTACCGGGTTATGTTTCACATGAGACTGCTATTCTCCGTCTTAATTGGGGGTCGTAATTGTTTGCTAGAACTCACCTATAGTCTATGGGCCCTAGGCCTACTACCAACAAGGAGACGGATCCACAGGATCGTACACATAGAACAGTTGAACTTGTGACAAATCGGAAATGTACACATTGGGTGTACTTAGGATGGAAACTCAGTTAATTAAATTATTGACAATAGGTTTTGTCAATATTAATATAAAAGAGAAATTAATTGTATTTGATTAATTAATTATAGTATGTAAATAATTAATCAAATATATATTTTCCTTGGTGGTGTGAGCGGAGGACGCGTTTTCGACGGGACGCGGGACTCCCTTTCGGAAGAGGCGCCTCGATTTCGGGCGGGGCCCTCCCTCGCTTCGGGTTTTTTATTGGAAATTCATTTTTTGGAAAAGCGGATTGTTTCGAAAAAGAATCGAGACCTAAATCTCGATAAAAAGTATAGGAGTCGCCACCTGGCTCAGCTCAACCGGGAAATTACAGTGTAGCTGAACCAAAGCGGGAACTGCCACACTTTTCAGAGATCTAGGTTCGGACAAGTCCCTTATTTCGTGTCTAATTTAAATATTATTTGCCAATGTTCTAGTTACGACACTTTAAATTGCTAAAAATTGATTTTTATTGAATAATACACGCAGCGCGCATACATATAATATAGCACAATAAAAAGTAAAAGGAATAAATATTTAAGAGCTTACAACCCAATTGAAAGAAAAATAAAACTCTCGCCTCACTGATACAATCGCCTAGAATACACGAGAATTTAAAAATATTTACAACCGTCTAAATACACGATTAATTCTATTAAAATACAAATAAAAAGAAAATTAAAATAAAAGCTGCAAAACAGAGGTTAGCACAATTTATACGGCACGCCATAAGTAGGACTCAAATAGACAGAATTGGAAAATTAAGTATTCGGGGTCATGCGATTGGGGGTAACCGGGTTGGCCCGGTCGGCCGGCCCGGTTAGACCTGGAAAACCATTTTGAAACGTCCTTGTATTTTTTATTTTATGAGAAAATCGTTTTTGAAAACATTTTTTTCCGGTTTATTTTAACTTAGCATACAAGATGGGTCGGTTTTCGGGAGAATCGGGTCTCCGTCGTGGTTTTGTCCTAAATACAATTTCACCGAAAAATAAATCTAAGGTCGTGAATGCACACTCCAAAATTAATTTTTGATGATTTTTTATTTTTCAAGATTTTTCTGATTTTCTGAAATTTTCTAATTTTTATGAAATTTTTGGGGTTTTATGAATTTTTCGGATTTTAGGGATTTTTTAGCGATTTCTACTCCTGGCCGAGGACTACAGTCGTGCGACTGTAATCTTTACCAGAGGCAGAAATCGTTAAAAAACCCTAAAAAGAGAAACTTAAAACTGAGAAAATAAAAACAATGGTACGACTGTATAAGGTTTGGCACGACTGTAATTACAGTCGTGCCCCTGTTCTTTTGTGAAGAACAGTCGTACGACTGTTCTTATTTTTCCAGAAACAGAAGCTTAAAAACTTGAATAAAAACGCACCAAAAACAACCAAAACACCTAGAAAGCTGGAAAATGAGTTAAGTTGAAGATTGTTTACCTCCTTAGCGCCGATCCACAGTTGGAATGACCCCTGGCTACGCACCAATCCACGTGAATTTGCTCCTTTTCCTTGAAAAGTTAAGGTTGCAAAAAGAGTCCAAAAAATCTCCAAAAAAGCTACGGATTTGAGTTCGTTTTTGTCCCAAAATGATTTAAATTTCTTGTGTGGATGTTAACCTAGGGTTTCTAATTCATTTTAATGATTAATAATAAGAAATCAAGAAGAAAATGTGAGAAGAGAGTAAGGCTTTTAATTTTCTCTCTTCTTTCTTTTTCTTCCTTTTTCTCTCTCTAAATTTCCTCTAAATCCCAGATTATGGCCAAAAGTCTTTCACTTCTGATTTCTAGTCTTTATATGCCCCCTTATCCCGGAAATCTTGAGCATTAAATGCTCAAGATTTTCCCAATTTTTTAAGTCAAGGGGTATGGGTTCTGCAACCTGCCCCCGAAAGTACAGTCGTACGACTGTAAGCAAAATCCCACGACTGTAAATACAGTCGTGGGTCAACGGTCAACTTTTCTCTCTTTTTTTTTATATATATATACTAAAAATTTCGTGTTCACAGGCTGCCCCTCGTGTAGCTAAAGTCCGATTCCCGAAACGGATTTAGGTACATGACAAAGAACACGAAATCGCGATGATATGCAAGCATGTGACTCGCGGGTGAACTTCAGGTGACTTTGGTAGTCAGGTGGTCCATATGCCTTTTCCATGAAGATGACACCGAAAAAAAAGACGACTTTTAGAGTCGGGCGGTTCCTTACGATGATTTTCGCGTAAAGATGGCGCCGAGATAAAATGACTTTTAGAGTCAGATGGCCGTGTATGATCTGCCATACAGAGCCAAAAATGCATGTAATGTGTGCTTGGGGAACGTATTTATTCCTTGATTGATAATTTTGAAACAAAAAGTTTTGCCCTTTCGATCAAGAATAAATACGGGAATGCGTGTCCTGGTTGCCTTTCATAGTCGTGCGGGACTGAACTTGTAAATGTGGAGCGTGTGACAGCCATGCGCGACTTGGCGCACTCAATGGACTGACACGCAAATTCTGGTTCCGTTTTATAGTCGCGGTGGACTGAGATTTGGAAATGTGATAGTCACGCGCAACTTGGTGCACAGGACCAGAATTGAATTTTGGGTTCCCTTTTAAAGTCGTGGTGGACTGTGATTTGGAAGTGTGATAGTCACGCGCAACTTGGTGCACAGGACCGGAATTGAATTTTAGGTTCCCTTTTAAAGTCGTGGTGGACTGTGTTTCTGAAGTGTGATGATCGGGTGTGACTTGGCACACGGGACGTGTTGAAAAAGCAATTTGGTGAGATTGTACTTACAGTGAATTTTTCACATTTTTCTTAGGTTTCGTGCCCCTTGGGTGAGGCGGACCGTCGCCGGAAAAAAATTAGTCGCTGCTGGGTTGGCCCTGCAAAATTACTGAAATATCTTCCCGTGGGAAAAATTAAGCATTTGGTGATGAAAATAGGGTTTAAAGAATAAATAGGAAAATTAAATTAAACCCCCCCCCCTTTTTTCCACTACAGTCGTGCGACTGTATTCAAATTTTGAATACAGTCGTACGACTGTACTTCGCGGGCAGAAAGGTTCTAAGGGGTGGTTTCCGCCCCTTTCCTCTCCCACTTTCATTTTTCCGAAAACTTCTTCTTTTCTTCTCTCTGAAAACCAGTTCCTATCCCCAAAACCCGCAAAAATGTTGAAGAAAATGGGAAAGAAACTGAAAAAACTCCAGGGCAACTTGATTCAGAGACCCAACAATCCACACGACATCCCGTTCGTGAGCATTTCACAAGGATACGGTCATCCGCTATATATGGGGCACTTCGGGGTTCATCTCGGGATGGAGATCCCAATTCTGCTGGAGATGGACTCCCATTTGTCTGTTACTCAGGTTGGTACCCGATTTTTAACCCTTGATTTTGAGTTTTTTGGATATTTTTTCTTTGCATGCATGGATCTGATTTGGCATGATTTATCGCTTTCTGGGTTGATTAGTTGAGTAGAATGCATGCGAGGAGTCCCCTGTAGTTAATAAGAACAAGAAACTAGGGAAAACGAGTTAGAAATCATGAAAATTGCACAAAAATCAAATTCTGCATGCAGGGATATGAACAGTCGTGCGACTGTTCATGCCAATGAAGAACAGTCGTACGACTATGGGCACTACAGTCGTGCGACTGTAGTTACGATCGTGCAAAGTGTACTACAGTCGTACGAATGTAGCAAGAAAAACAGGCCTAAAATTTTATCGACTGTAGTTACGATCGTGCAAAGTGTACTACAGTCGTACGAATGTAGCAAGAAAAACAGGCCTAAAATTTTATTTTTTCGATTAATTTTAATTATGTTACTGTTATGCAAAAATTGAATGTATGTGTGTTGTACTTCCCAAAAATGCAGGCGAACAGGATTTCCGGCAGCGGGAATCTATCTCTGCCGCGGGTTTGGTGGGACCGGCTGCCCGAGCCTATGAAGGCCCGAGTTAGGATTCTGGGCTCAAAGTCCTTTATACTATCATTGCCCACGAGCACCCCTCATACTACCCACGCCGTGTTGATGGCCCTGTGCGAGAGATGGGTTTGTACTACCCATACATTCCACCTGCCCATCGGGGAGTTCACTGTCACTCCCTCGGATTTTACAGTGATCACCGGGTTCGGGTTTGGCGGGACCCCCATCGTGTTCAACTGTTGCTTGACCCGTCATCAATTGATGGATGATTACATAGGCAGATTGGTCGGCTGCACCCCGGAAAAGGGGAAGATCCTGTGCTCCAGAGTGGAGGCTTTCTGGTCCGGTCGCCCAGACCTGTCGGAGGAGGATGTGGAGCGGTATACCCGGGCTTACGTGTTCGTTCTTCTGTCATGCACGCTGTTCCCCACTGGGCAGAGTATCTGTAATTTGACTCTGCTGCCCACTTTGGCAGACTTGGCTGCCTTCCCTTCCCTGGATTGGGCGCGAGCTGCATTGGGGCAGCTGTATTATGGGCTGGACTTATGCGCCCAGGGGGAGCAACAGGAGATCCTGGGCTTCTGGTTCGGCCTCCTGGTATTATCTCTTCTCTTCTTTTTTTTTTTAATACTTTTTTGTTAACTACAGATCTGGACCTTTGAGCATCGCATTTTAGAGCCGTCTGAGCTGAGGGATGTTCAGGGCGATGTTCAGCCGATTGTCCTGCGTTGTTGGACGCAGGGATGGCAGGGCATCGGCCTAGATTTAGAGGAGGTGAGGCAGAGTTTACTCGACACCACCTGGCAGAGGGTAAGTAAACGAGACTCATTAGTAGGAAAATTTAATCAACTTTCACTTACCTGTGCTAAATTTCCTTTGTTGTACTTCTATAGATCCGGCACCATCCTTGGCACGGTCTGGGTACTATTGCCCTCCCTGTGCAGACATCCGCGTGGTTCGACTTTTGCCGTTTTGTCCTGGAGTGCCCCATGTCACAGGAGTGGTACTTAGGCGAGCGCCTCACTCTCTCCGACCATGTCGATGGTCCAGCTGGTCGGCCTGTGCCTCCACCGCTTCCCCACGCGTTGTTCTGGCCCCACCTAGCTGATCCTGTGGTAGACCCTGACATATTTGGAGAGGGTTATAGTGTTGACCCCTGTTGATGGAGATTATCCGACCTATATCCAGCAGTGTTTGCTGCCAGTTGCGGGTGGTGCGCCAACGGCCCCTCCTCCTCGTCGGGTATTTACTCCTTCTTCTTCTTCTTCTTTTTTTTTTTTTTTGACTTCATTCTCCTTGCAGGTTAAGAGGCGCAGGGGAACCGGGTCTACTCAGCCTAGCGGACCGGCCGGTGAGAGTGCTGAGGCGGCCACGGTTGGCGAGGAGCCATCCTGTCCAGGCGGATAGCGCTGCAGCCTCAGCTTCTCGGGCTGTTGGTGTAGTGGAGGGTCATCTGGTGACCGAGCTCCGGACCGGCTTTAGCATAATGGGGCCGGATGGCACCTATTCTTATAGGACGTGGCCGGTTCCTCGCGAGCAGCCAGCTAGATTCTTTCCTGAGGACACCACCCATGTAAGTCTAAGCTTCGTTTTTTTTTTTTTTAATTTTCTGATATTCTCTAGGTTCCACGGGCTGAGGTGGAGGACATAGCCCACAAGTATAAAGGCATGGGGAACTTCATGGTCCAGGAGAACGCCGCTTGGGCGGTAAGCATTCCGCATTTCCTGCACCATCTCATAATTTATGTAATTTATGAGTGTGCATGTATGTATGTATGAATGTTAATTTATGTTATTTATTGCAGTCTCGAGTCCAGATGCTTCAGGATCAGGTCAGGCAGGCTGCTTCCTCTGAGGCTCGGGTCTGGGCTGCAAACCAAGAGGCGGATCGGGCGAGAGTTGAGACAGCCAGGGTACAGGCTGAGCTGGCTCGAGTAAGGGCAGACTTTGATTCCTACAGGGCCACACATCAGAGTGAGTCCGAGGAGGAGGAGGAGGATAAGGGGCAAGATGAGAGCTAGATGGAGCGCTCTGTTTTTCACATTCGTTGTCTTTGTTGTTTCTCTTTTTTTTTTGTATTGGATTTTTACGCACATCATGAACTGCACTTTTCACATTATGGGATTTGATTTTGTTTTATTGATCTTTGAAAATTCACTCTTCTTCTTTTTCCTTTTTTTTTTCAATTTTTACTTCCTTTTATCCAGGCTTTTACAATTTTCTAGAATCATTACAAGACTTTGATTAGCTTAAATTGAAGCCTTTCGGGTTGTGGAATATCAAGGCCTATTACAAACACCCCTGGAACATCGAACTATTGAGCGCCTGTGGTCGTTTCTGGGATCCGGTGGATAACGTTTTCCGTTTCTCATGGCAAGAGCTCTGCCCCTTATATGAAGAATTCAGTGCCATTCTGAACATCCCGTGTCACAAAGGGGTAGACATTGCCGTCCCTGAGTTCACCTTTGGTAACATTTCTTCCTTGGTGAGCTTGTTCGGGCTTCCCAATCCCGAGGTGGAAGCTCTACTTTCCACTGGTTCCCCTTCTCTCGGGTTGAGCTCGGATTCTGTACTGGAGTGGTGCATCAATGCCCCTAGGGACCACATGAGCTGGGCCTGCATGGTTAGTCTGTTACTGGTGAGCCGGTATTTCTGTGGTCCTAGTGATGGGGTTGTCTCCTTCAGGGCCGTCTCCCTTATCCCTCAGATGGCTGCGGGGGCATCTCCAGCTCCTTTTGCACTTGCTGAGACACTGTTCAGTTTGCATACATCCAAGACAAGCGGTGTTCTCCACATCGGTCCTCATCTCACACTGCTCCAGGTAAATCTCCTTATTGGCCGGTGTATTCCTAGACCAAATGAACTTCTAACCTTTGCTTCCTATCAACTGCAGATCTGGTTGTTGGAGAAGTTATCGATTCTTAAGATCCCGAGAGGGAATTTTAAGAAATATCATCGGGCCAATTTCAGGGAAAGAGGTTTCTCCATTGACTCCTATACTGATATGTCTGCTGATGAGTGGGGTGTTTGGCTATCTCACCTGACGGATGACCAGATTAGGTGGGTGTGCCCCTGGTGGAAGATTACCCACGTGATTGCGGATATGTGGGCACATGGTGTGCAGTTGTTGGGATTGACCAGGGTGACATTCTATTCTCCGAGTCGCCTCTGCCGACAGTACGGCCATCTACAGGATATCCCCCAGCGTTCTTGTGTCACCACTTATGAGGAGTACACCGCTTCTTGGCCAGATCACATCAGACTTTGCTGGGCTAGAGATACTCGTCGTGTGGCATTGAGCTATGCTTCTCTTGCTCCCACGGAGGCAGATGTATCGACTATCATTATTACTATTTATATATATCTCCTTTCTGATTGGCACGATCTCTCTCCTTTTTTTTTTGCCTTAATTTTTGCTTAAATCGCCCTTGTGGGTTTTCGACTTAACAGGCTCTCTTTTTTCTTTTTCTTTTTTTTTTAAATGAATTGATGATGTTCGCAATTCACACACTTAGGCTTCTAAATGTCTTTGCCTATCTGGATGTTCCGACAAATATTCATGCAATATGTTGAGCAAGCCACCCTTCATTAATGAAATTTAATTATCGTATCAATTGAAAATGCCAAGATTAGTACATATACGAAATCATTCCTGTTATCAACCATCCTATACAGGTTTTCTGGTCGATAAGCTAACTCTCGATGCCTTTATTTTTGCTTAAGCCTCCCTTGCGGGTTTTCGACTTAACAGGCTCTCCTTTTTTTTTTTTTACACATGGTAGCGTTTGAGGTGATCTTGATTAATCGGATTGGTGAACTCGTTGCCCTCCATGTCCATAATCTTCACTGCACCTTTGGAAAGTATTTTCTTAACCATATACGGCCCTTCCCAGTTTGGTTTGAATTTGCCCCTCGCATCCGTGTTAGTCGGCCTCATCTGTTTCAACACTAGATCTCCCACCTTCAGAGGCTGTTTCTGATAACGAACCCATCGATTATAGGCCCTAGCCATCCTTTGGTGGTACATCTGTAGATGATCTAGAGCCTTGAGACGTCTTTCGTCGACCATAGCCAGTTGTTCAAATTTCCCCTTTACCCATTCTGTTTTAGGCAATTGGGCTTCCAAGACTGTTCTTAGCGACTTCAATTCCACTTCAATAGGAAGGACTGCTTCCATCCCATAAACCAGCGAATAAGGTGTCTCCCCAGTTGGCGTTCTAACACTGGTTCTGTACCCCCATAGAGCATAAGGTAATCTATCTGCCCAATCCCTGTAGGATGAAGTGGTCTTGGATAAGATCTTCTTAATAGACTTGTTTGCCGCCTCCACTGCTCCATTGGCTTGTGGCCTATAAGGTGAAGACTTACGATGTTCCACATTGTATTGTTCGAATAGTTCAACTGTGGCCCCTTGAAATTGCACTCCGTTATCAGTCACCACGTGATGTGGTACACCATATCTTGCGAAGATGCGCTTCTTTACAAACTTAGCCATATTCTTAGCCGTGACCGTGACATAAGACTCGGCTTCAACCCACTTGGAGAAATAGTCCACTGCCACTATAATGAATTTGTGACCATTCAATGCTGGAGGCCGAATTTCACCAATTATGTCTATACCCCACATTGCAAACGGCCAAGGAGTCATGAGATTCTGCAACTCCATAGGTGGAAGATGGCTGATGTCCCAAAAAATCTGGCACTCATGGCACTTTTTCACTTCTTCTGCACAGTCTGTTTGCATAGTAAGCCAGAAATACCCTTGTCTCATAATCTTCTTTGCCAAAGCTAAACCGTTCATATGGGGGCCACAAATCCCTGAATGCATTTCTTGCATAACCTTCTTGGCTTCTGCTTCTGTCAGACACTTTAATAACAATCCATCAGCGGTCCTTCTGAAAACCTGTCCATCAAACCATCTGAACTCTGCTGCCAATCTTCTTAAAGTGGCCTTATCTGATGCATCAGCTTCTTCAGGATATTGGCCATTTTGTAGAAAGTCAGCTATATCTTGGTACCAGAGCTTATCATCTGCAACTAATGCCAGGACCTCACTAGAACGATGGAATGGTGTCCTAGCGGTCTCCAGGATCAAAGGTTGCATCGGTGCCTTCTGAGGTCCTTCCCACATGGATGACAAGGTAGCTAACGAATCTGTCATCTGATTATCATCTCTAGCCACATGCCTGAATTCAATATGCCCGAATACTTTCACCATTTCCCACAAAGTCTCCAAGTATGGGTGAAGTGATTCTTCGTTGATTTCCCATTCCCCGGTGGCTTGACGGATCACCAACAACGAATCTCCAACAATGGTCACATCATTTGCCCCTAGTGTGGTGAGAGCATCAATGCCAAATAAACAGGCTTTATATTCTGCGCTGTTGTTGGTTACCGAGAATTCTAGCCGTTTTGACAAAGGAATTATCTCCCCCTCAGGAGTTACAATAATTACTCCGAGGCCTGCTCCTCTCTTGTTCACAGCTCCGTCAAAGTGCATAATCCATTTTCTGACCTCCACCTCTACCAAGGCCAACTGCTCATCCGAAAACTCTAGGTTTTCCACATAATCAGATTCAAGCGGCTTATTGGCTAGGAACTCAGTCACTGCTCTTCCTTTGATCACCTTCTTCGTCACGTACTCAATGTCGAATTCTGATAACAACAGTAACCACCGGGACAGTTTCCTTGTTAAGGATGGGGCAGAGCAGAGGTATTTCATTGGATCAACTTTTGCCACAGCTTGTATCTTATAGGATTGGAAATAGTGTCTCAGTTTCTTTGTCAGCCAAACCATAGCGGTGCAAGTCTTTTCCACCACGGTGTACCGAGTTTCATAATCTAGCAGCTTCTTACTGAGGTAGTAAATAGCGTGCTCCCTTTTATCATCTTGTTCTTGAACCAACATCGCCCCAATGGAGGTCTCTTCAATGGCCAAGTACAAAGTCAAAGGCTTTCCCAAAGTTGGAGGCTTCAGCACTGGCGGATTGATCAAGTATTCTTTGATCCTATCGAATGCAACCTGACACTGGTCATCCATACAATGGGTTGTTCTTTCCGAAGAAGCTTGAAAATGGGCTCACAGACAGTGGTCAATCTGGCAATGAATCTGCTGACATACTGAAGCGACCCTAGAAAAGATTTGACTTCTTTCTCTGTTTTCGGCGCTGGCATATCTCGAATAGCTTTAATCTTATATGGGTCCATCTCAATGCCTTTCTGACTGACAATGTGCCCCAGTAGTTTGCCCGACGCAACCCCAAATACACATTTCTTCGGATTGAGCCGCAAGTTATACTTTTCGATCCTGGTCATAAATCTATCCAGGATGGCAGGGTGTTCTTCCCGGGTCATAGACTTCACCAGCATATCATCGACGTACACCTCGACCTCTTTGTGGATCATGTCATGTAGCAACGTCGTAACCGCCCGCTGATAGGTTGCCCCAGCATTCTTCAACCCGAAAGGCATTACTCTGTAGCAGTACACCCCCCACTCGGTGATGAAGGCCATCTTGACTTTATCAATGACATTCATTAAGATCTGATTATACCCCGAGAAACCATCCATGAATGAGTACATAACTACCCTTGCTGCACTGTCGATCAGGACATCAATGTGAGGAAGTGGGAAGTCATCCTTTGGGGAGGCCTTATTCAAATCCCGATAATCCACACAAACTCTTACTCTTCCATCTTTCTTGGCAACTGGGACTATATTGGCTAACCATTCAGGGTAGTCCACCACCCCCAGGAATTTGGCCTTAATCTGCTTTGCTACCTCTTCTTTGACTTTCTCTGCCCATTCTGGATGTAGACGCCTAAGTTTCTGCTTTACTGCACTGAACTTGGGATCAATCGGAATTCTGTGTTCTGCTATCTCTCTGTCAACCCCCGGCATATCGTCGTAAGACTAGGCAAACGCTCCCACATGTTTTTTAAGTATTTTTGTCAATTCTCTCTCTTTTTCAGGAGTGAGTTTGTTAGAGATAGATACCATTTTAGGATTTTCAATTGTACCCAAATTAATTTCATGTAATGCAGTGTCGTGGATGCTGAACACATTGAATGAATGATTGCATGTATGCACAGAGCCATTAGGAAAAACATCACACAAATAAGCAAAGTTAGAGTTCATTTCATTCATCGCCTTATAAGCGGAATTATTGTTCACATCAAATACATAGGATAAGTTTACAAAGAAATCATTTTCTTCCTCCACATACGGAGGGCCTTCAGCAGCAGGGTCTTCTGGATCAGCAGGTCCTTCCTCGAACAAGTCATTCAGGTCAGCTTCAAGGGTCTCTTTCTGTGCTTCTGACAGAACATCTTCTTCCTCCTTCACTTTCCCTTTAGCCATCATCTTGGTGAGCTCAGCAACAGCCTTTTCTACCAACTCTGCCTGCCCCGAAACAGCTTCCTTTCTCACAGGACTCTCTTTTAACCCTTTCTTCAGCAAAGCAGAAAATGCCTTAGTGATGGCATCTACCAGTGGGACTGCATCTTCTTTTGGTTGCTCCTCCGGGATGATGGGGGACACTACTTCAACACGAGCTATTGAAGGAGTACTGATCTCCTTCACAGTTTCCAGCTTAAGCATTTCTTCCACCAAACCAACTTCATACTTCGAGAAGTCGATGACATCAGCGAAGATCTCAAACCCGGGGACTGTTTCCCCATCAATCATCATCGGCTCCAGCTTACCATCATATGACCCACCACTTGCTCGAACAAAAGTATCCAAAAGATGAACTTTCTTTGTCTCAGGGGTCTCCTTCTTTTCAGCACCTTTGTGACCAAGACCCCCTCGGTGTGATTGGCCCATAGTGATATCAAATTTTGCAACCCTTGTTGGTGGACTCCAAGCCCCTTTCCTGGGATGAAATTCTACTTTTGAAAGTACTTATGGATCCATGGGGAAAACATCAGGTCTTCCTCCCTGTGTTCTGAGACGACCGCCACCTAGAAGCCAGTCAGAGGTTGTTCAAATGAGTTCAATGCAGCTACCACAGAAGATTCATCCGCCTCAAGAGTCACGATTTTCCCTCCCATTGGAATCTTCACTTTCTGATGTAGAGTTGATGGCACGCCTCCCAATGCATGGAACCAAGGCCTTCCCAAAAGCAAGGAAAATGTCACCGGAATATCGATGACAGTGAACAGCACAGTTGATCTAACTTCCCCAACTGACACCTCCGCTTCGAAAGTACCAATCATAGTACGCTTCGAATCGTCATCGGCCCGAATCACTGTGTTAGATTGCAATAATGCTTCTTCAGATAGGTGGAGGCTAGGTAATACTTTCAAAGGACAGATATTCAGTGCTGAACCATCATCAACCATTACACAAGGTAAAGTTTTGTCCATCATTTCCACTTTTAAGTACAAGGCATGGTTGTGATTAGTCCCTTCCGGTGGCAGGTCATCATCAGTGAAAGTGATCCCTTTGGGACTATCAGGCTGTGGACTCCTTGTACTCCCAATTACCATGCACACCTCTTCGGGAGACATCAACAGATTAGCATCCATTTCCATAAGCTTCTTCACCATAACAACCCGGTGCCTTTGGGACTCTATAAGTAGATGCCACACAAATGCGCGTGCAGGCATCTTTTTGAGTTGTTCCACCACTAGATCTTCTTTTTCCTCCACCTTGATAGGCAAATAATCCTAGACCGGGGCTTCTGCTCTTTTACTCAGCTCCCTTAATTGCTGTGACTCAGGTTGATACACCCTTCCACTCCTCGTGACATTATACACAGGGGCGTCCTCCTTTCTTATATACATCCCGTCCTTGGTGCAAACAGGATAAACAGGAGCTGTCCAGCCTACAAGCTTGGGTCTACTCAGTAGTTCGAACTCATCCGTATCGTCATCCAACTCCACATCATCTAAATTCACGGGCTTATTCTCCTCCATAGGTGTTCAGCATCCTCACCCACTACCACTTGTATTGCAGGATTCGCCTTTGCAATCTGAGCCAGGACAAAGTTAGGAGACAACCCCGACTGTACCATATTCACCCTCCATTCAAACTGAGGCAGTGGATTGCTCTGAACATTGGGCTTTGGGCGAGGTGCTTCTATCTTCTTTTCATCAATCAACTGCTGAATTGCCTTTTTCAAAGCATGGCACTCATTAGTTCGATGCCCTTTGGTCACATGATAAGAGCAAAAATTGTTCTTGTCCGCCTCAGCCTCCGCGTGTACGGTTTTAGGCTTTGAAGAAAACCCAAATTTCTGCACTTCAGAAAAATCTGCCCAAGAGAATCCTCCCAAGGAGAAATCCCTTTTCTAGCTGTTTGTTGATTGGACCCTTGTGCTACTGCCGCTACTTCTACTTGCTTGACAGGGGCAGGTGGCTGACTCGGCTCGGCACTTGTCGACGAGGAAGCTGCAGGATTGTTATTACTCTTGTACCCTGAAGAATATGTCCGGCTTCGGTACCCTCCCCCAGAACTGTTATGAGCCGGATCAATCTCGCACTTCTCCACTTTACGGGCCAACTCGTGCACTTCCACCAATGATTGAAACTTGTGATATTTCATCACATTCCGATAGACCTCTAAGCTCCCATCAATCAACTTCACAATCAGCTCATCCTCCAACGGCTTCTGATGAAGGAGGATCATCTTGTCCATCCACCTTTGATAGTACTCCGAGAAGGTCTCATTCGGTTTCTGTCTCACTGCCTCTAGGTCTTGTAGCTTGACCTCTAGCTGTGTATTGAAACTGAAATACTTTATGAAAGCATCAGACAGCGCATCCCAGTCGCCTTGCACACTCTCGGGCTGCTTGTTGTACCAAGTGATGGCTCCTCCTTCCAGAGTAGTGGGGAACAGTCCCACTAATTGATTCATTGTAAGCCCCGCCATAGTCATGATCCTCACATATTGGTTCAATTGAGTCGTAGGAGGACTTTTCCCGACATATGGTGCAATTCTAGGCATATGAAAGCCCACAGGTAACATCTCAACCCCTCCGGCTATGAGTGTGGATGGGTCAATGCGCTTGGCGGATTGGATCTTAGAACTGGCACGCAGCTCCGCTATAGTTTCTTCCATCTCCTTCATCTTTCTTTCTAAAGCAAACTCCACGGGTCGTTCAGCATTATCCCTTCGGCCTTCTTCGGCATCTGACTGCCCATCATTCAGTCTCCCCCCACTACTCTCCTCTCGGGTAGCCCACTCTGGTCGCTGATTGGAAGACTCAGTCAATGCACTCTGCATTTGGTTCTTGATAAGGTTCTTGAATTCATCAGAGTTCATGAATTCCCGGATGGCAGTAGTGGCCATCATGGCGGCTGCAGCTTCAGGTGTGAGCGCCATGTCTTGAAAGCTTTGCTGTAACTGTTCAAACTCTAGTGAAAACTCAGCACTCAATTCAGATGCCGTCTCAACCTCTCTGAACTGAACGGACTCCTCAGACTCATTGAACGACGAATCACTGTGCTCTAGTCTCACGAGTCTCCGTCCCGATTGGAGCCAAACTACAAAACATTTTGAACAAGAGTTAGTGAAAGATGATCACCCAAAGAGTTATGAACTCTAGGGGATATGCATGTATGCATGGCGTGTTAGATGAATGATATGCGGATGTTGCATGAAATGGATTTGCAATGCGAACCTTGAACAACTAATTCTTCGGGTGGTGAAGTATGCATGAATTCCTATTTATGTATGTATGAATTGCAATTTAAGTATTTGATGCATGGATGAGACCTTTGGTGCTCGGGGAGTGCCTCGAGTTTTGTGACATGAGATGAATGTTCTTAGCGAACGGACAGAGTTTCAGCACTCAGGGAGTGCCTCGGATTTTTGTGATGTGAGATCGACATGTACATGGCATATGGTCGGGGTTTCGGTGTCCGGGGGACACCTTGGATTTTTGATGATATGAAGTGAACTCGTGCTTGGTGTACGAGCGGAATTTCAATACTCGGGGAGTATCTCGATTTCCGCACCGTGATGTGAAATGAATGCGTTCTTGGTGAACGGGCAGAGTTCCGGTGCTCGGGGAGCACCTAAACGATTTGATGTGTGAAACTATTTTTTTTTGCACTCGTGGAGCGCCTGAAATGATTTGATGTGGGAAATGAATTTTTTCGGCACTCGTGGAGCGTTTAAAATGATTTGATGAAATGTGATGAATTTTGTCGGCACTCGTGGAGCGCCTAAAATGATTTGATGTGTGAAATGAATTCTTCGGCGCGCTCGTGGAGCACCTAAAATGATTTCCTACCTGGTAGGCGGTGTGATGTGTGTGACCCTTATGGGGTTGTTCAAGGATCGCATGAATGCTTTATGCATGACACGCGTTTCCCATGGCTACAAAATAAAATGGTTAATGCTTATGACATTCAAATGACGTATGTGAATTAATTAATTTTTTCACACAATGAAAAAAAATGCATGGCTACAAAAAAAATGTGGTTAGTGTCAATGTCACGCGGGTGATTAATGTATTTACACGCGAAAAATGGAAGTGGCTGTACAAAAGATGTGAGTTAGAATCACACAAATGCTTTATATGCGGTATGTTATGTTCGTGAAAAATGTGGATGATGATATGTCATGGAGGGACAAGAAGACACGTAGCAATTAGCACACGGATCGAATCTTTCCAACCTTATTCCTCCAAACGTGGTCAGGTCGATAAAATTCTAACCGAGTCCTAGGAGGGGTTCTTTTCGATCACCAACGGGGGATGATCAAAGCGCATTTTATTTTATTCACACAATTTATTTTGGTATCCTAAGGGAATCCAACTAGGGTTGCCTAAATGAGTTCGGTCCAAAGTCGGGATAACATCAAGGCTCCCATAGCAAAATATACTCCTAACTTCTCGCCACTCAAGGGTCCGAGCGAAGGGGTTTGTACGAGGCTATGGGTGGTGTTTCGTATTCGTGCCCCCAAGACCAAGAGGAATTTAGGCGACACTTCAATGATTCACCGGGCTAAATAATGGATACCTAACCTAATGCAAAAAAAGTCTAACTACAAAAATGCATAAAATGCCATATAAGAATCATCCGCTTAATTTAAGTTAGACACTTTTCAGGGCTTGTCAAATTCTTTTAAGTTTTTGAAAAAACTTTTGAGAAATCCCCAGTAGAGTCGCCACTGTGAGCGGACGACGTTTTTCGACGGGACGCGGGACTCCCTTTCGGAAGGGGTGCCTCGATTTCGGGTGGGGCCCTCCCTCGCGTGGGATTTTTGATTGGAAATTCATTTTTTGGAAAAGCGGATTGTTTCCAAAAAGAATCGAGACCTAAATCTCGATAAAAAGTATAAGAGTCGCCACCCGGCTCAGCTCAACCGGAAAATTACAGTGTAGCTGAACCAAAGCGGGAACTGCCACACTTTTCAGAGCTCTAGGTTCGGACAAGTCCCTTATTTCGTATCTAATTTAAATATTATTTGCCAATGTTCTAGTTACGACACTTTAAATTGCTAAAAATTGATTTTTATTGAATAATACACGCAGCGCGCATACATAATAATACAGCATAATAAAAAGTAAAAGGAATAAATATTTAAGAGCTTACAACCCAATTGAAAGAAAAATAAAACTCTCACCTCACTGATACAATCGCCTAGAATACACGAGAATCTAAAAATATTTACAACCGCCTAAATACACGATTAATTCTATTAAAATACAAATAAAAAGAAAATTAAAATAAAATAAAAGCTGCAAAACAGAGGTTAGCACAATTCATACGGCACGCCATAAGTAGGACTCAAATAGACAGAATTGGGAAATTAAGTATTCGGGGTCATGCGATTGGGGGTAACCGGGTTGGTCCGGTCGGTCGGTCCGGTTAGACCTGGAAAACCATTTTGAAACGTCCCTGTATTTTTGATTTTATGAGAAAATTGTTTTTGAAAACTTTTTTTCCTGTTTATTTTAACTTAGCATACAAGATGGGTCGGTTTTCGGGAGAATCGGGTCTCTGTCGTGGTTTTGTCCTAAATGCAATTTCACCGAAAAATAAATCTAAGGTCGTGAATGCACACTCCAAAATTCATTTTTGATGATTTTTGATTTTTTAAGATTTCTCTGATTTTCTGAAATTTTCTGATTTTTATGAAATTTTTGGGGTTTTATGAATTTTTTGGATTTTAGGGATTTTTTAGGGATTTCTGCTCCTGGCCGAGGACTACAGTCGTGCGACTGTAGTTACAGTCGTGAGACTATAGTTACCGTCGTACGACTGTATACTACCGCCGTGCGACTGTAATCTTTACCAGAGGCAGAAATCGCTAAAAAACCCTAAAAAGAGAAACTTAAAACTGGGAAAATAAAAACAATGGTACGACTGTATAAGGTTTGGCACGACTGTAATTATAGTCGTGCCCCTGTTCTTTTGTGAAGAATAGTCGTACGACTGTTCTTATTTTTCCAGAAACAGAAGCTTAAAAACTTGAATAAAAACGCACCAAAAACAACCAAAACACCCAGAAAGCTGGAAAATGAGTTAAGTTGAAGATTGTTTACCTCCTTAGCGTCGATCCACAGTTGGAATGACCCCTGGCTACGCACCAATCCACGTGAATTTGCTCCTTTTCCTTGAAAAGTTAAGGTTGCAAAAAGAGTCCAAAAAATCTCCAAAAAAGCTACGGATTTGAGTTCGTTTTTGTCCCAAAATGATTTAAATTTCTTGTGTGGATGTTAACCTAGGATTTCTAATTCATTTTAATGATTAATAATAAGAAATCAAGAAGAAAATGTGAGAAGAGAGTAAGACTTTTCCTTTTCTCTCTTCTTTCTTTTTCTTCCTTTTTCTCTCTTTAAATTTCCTCTAAATCCCAGATTATGGCCAAAAGTCCTCACTTCTGATTTCTAGTCTTTATATGCCCCCTTATCCCGGAAATCTTGAGCATTAAATGCTCAAGATTTCTCCAATTTTTTAAGTCAAGAGGTATAGGTTCTGCAACCTGCTCCCGAAAGTACAGTCGTACGACTGTACTTATGTTACAGTCGTACGACTTTAAGCAAAATCCCACGACTGTAAATACAGTCGTGGGTCAACGGTCAACTTTTCTCTTTTCTATTTTTTTTTTTTATATATACTAAAAATTTCGTGTTCACAGGTGGAAAATTAAATACACGGGTTGTATTTATTTTAGGTGAGGTTGAATAAAATTTGTGTTGAATAAATTTAATTAATTGGATTTGATTGAGTCAATTGGAATTTTATTATATGGTTTAATTCAATTCCAATTACATAAATTGAATCAATTGATTAAATTGAAATTTAACCAAAAGCTAATTTGAAACCTTAATTTTGTACTGGGTACAAAAGGCACCTTAAAAATTAATTTCTTCTAACCCCAGCCACTTGATAATTTTGGCCAACACACACACACACTAGAGGAGCCGAATTCTGTTGGTGCAATTTTGAGTTCCATTCGTCTCCGTTCGCTAGCACGAGTCCAGTATGCTAGCTGTTCGTGTACTGACTATGTAGAGTTGCCATACGTTAGTTCTGCAATTTTCAGTAGTTTCTAGAAGAGATGAATAAGGTGAGAGAATTTATTTTCTTTCTGTTATTGGAATCTATCAAAATCATGCTTCCTGGAATCATGGAATTCGAGGGAAAAATTTTAATCCGTATTCTAAGAACAATTAATCACAATAGAAAAAATAGAGTATATCAAATCAAAGCCATAAAAAAGTGAAATTAAAGAACAAACTTTCTTCACTTCACCTTTACTGCCAAAGGATTTTCCAAATCAAAACAACATAAAAAAAACTACAGCAGCTTTCCATATATTCAAACAATTATACAAAAAAACCCAAATAAATGGAAAAGCGAAAGTTTGAAAACGACAGAAGAGACAAACCTGAAAATTATAGCAACATGACTACATCTAAACAGGAAGATCGACGGCTAAATCTTGTGAAACGGAACTAGGAAATAGCTACATGACTACATCTGCTCGTTTTGAATAGCGAAATTGGAGGATAGGGGTGGCGCCGATTATGTAAACTGGAAAGGAAATTGGAGATGAGACTGCTAGGGTTGAGGTATGATTGGAAGAAATAGGAAAGAAGTGGCTGCTAGGTTTTTGGGAGATGGAGAAATCAGTATATGATGTATCATATGACTATAAAAAAATGTAATATAAAAATATATTAAATAAAATTATATATTAACCAAGCCGGGTCTGAGCCTGGGTATTTAAGTTAAACCCAAACCCAGCCCAATTAACCTCGGGCCTTAGCGGGTTCGGACTTGAGCCGGACTTACTTAAAATACTAATGACCAAGCCCGACCCACGACCAGGTTTAGGTTAAATGCAAAGCAAAAAAAAAGTTGACTTTCATTACCCTACCCTAAGTCCACATAGTAAAAAAGCCCTTACTCCACTAACCCATTACCCAAGTCATTGACTTATGACCTCTTTCTTCCTCTTCTAAGGGGTGCACAAAAAAAACCGAAAAACCATGAAGCCGAACCGAAACCAAGCTAAAAATATGGTTAACCGAAACTGATGGACTAGTGTACGGTTTTTATTTTTAGAAATTGATGGTTACGGTTTAGGTTTAGGTTTTTACACCGAAAGTCCATGTGAACTTGCGGTTAACCGACTTTTTACAAATATTTTTCTTAAAAAATTATATATATATATATATGTGTGTGTGTGTGTGTGTGTGTGTGTGTGTGTGTGTGTGTGTGTGTAATATGAATAATAAGTGAAACATTTGGGCCTTTGATGTTATTTTGCTTCATTCTTATACAACACCAAGTAGTCTCGGTCACTCCCTTCCAATTCTATCTCCTCTCAATTCTTAATTTCACACTCACTGAAAAACGAACAACGAAGAACATTTCATTAATTAATGTTTGATCTTGTATAACAATTTCTATGTTTGGGAACTTTTTTTTTATTAATGTTTTAATTATTGGAGTTTATGGTTAAAATGTTATTTTAAGTAATAATTAAGACTATGGTTTGTAATTTTATATTTTTATTTGACATTTGAGATTTATGGTCTATTTATTTGAGATTTCAAATATTATAAATTTAGCAAAATCATAATGTCTATTTCGTAAATGGTTAACCATAAAGAAATGGTTAACTGACTGAAATTAATGGTTAACCGAATTTAATAGACAGTGTGTGGTTAGTAAATTAAAAAACCGTTCAAACGGTTAACCGTTTGTAAAAGTCCACATGGATCGGTTAACCGACAGTATGCACCCCTACCTCTTCCATTTCCCTTTTTATTCAATTCAAATGAACTTCATCCAAAAAAAAAAAAAAAAAAAAAAAGCTGAGCAACAAAAATTGGATAAATTCGATTTTATTTTTATTTATAATATTAGTTGATAAAATTGAGAAAGTAAGTAGCGTTATTAATTAACTTTATATTATTTAACATTTTTCATTTGTTAATAGTATTATTTATCGTAAATTAATTAATTTCACTCATAAATTCTAAGTATAACATAGACCCTCTTGAAATTTTATCCTACCTAGCATATACAAGTTATTATAATTATAGTTTTCTATAGTATTAATTTGAAGTGGCTCAACACTGTTTCTATAATTATTTTTAAGCCTATTTCAAGGGTTGTTTCAAATTCTCCTTCCATGATCTGGATGTAACTTGATTGAATTTATTGATCAAGTTAATTTGGATATTCTTCCAGAATTAAAATTTTCCATTTGAAATGCACTAGTTATCTACCCACCAAATACAATTTTCTACCGAAAGACCTTAATTTTTACTCAATGAATAATTCAATTTACAGTCAATGTGATTAGGGTCGTAAACGAGTAGGGATTCACCGTTTACACTAAGGACGAGAAATCTCCGATAAGAATTTCTGTGGACAAACCTTGAACTCTTAATGGGGACGAGGATAACTCCTCCGCCTTAAAAAATCTACAATCCTGACCCTAATCTCTACCCTCACAATTCTACGTTGGCGATCTCCGATCTCCAATAAATTTTTACAAAATTCGAATATATTATTTTATTTTTAATATTTTATTAATTTTACCTGTTAGGTTATAGATAGTAATTTATTGATGTTTGCTAAAATACTAATACCTAAGAATATAAAAGAAAAAAAAATGAAGAATTGCACTTTACACCCTGCTAATAATCCTAATCTTTTAATTATTTTAACATGTTGTAGTTTTGATTTCTAATAATCCTAATCTGTTAATTATTTTAATAGGCTGAAGTTTCGATTTCTTAATGGCTATGAGGATTGCACTCCATTTAGTCCCGTCAATACGATTGAAATAATTATTCTTTCTTTAAAGGTCTGAAAGTCTCTAAAATGGTCAAAAGATTAAAATGTTCTTTTCTCTTTCATAATTACCATCTTAATATATATATCTATAACAGTATAAAGTTATAAAACGTGTATATCCGTTATCCATAATTTCTGTACGCGCGTTTTGGGACCTTTTAGGAATGCTTCCTGGCTCCTCCACGGGTTGGAGAGGAAAAACCAACGTTATGAAAACCAGACCGGACCGACTGATTCGATCAATTTTACTGCGAATCGGTTATTGATCCGATCGGTTTAATTAAATTTAACGGTTTAGTAACAAACTGGATTTGACCGGTTCGAACCGTGAAAAACCAAACCGATTTCTTGACCAATTCTAAGTTGAAATTAAGAAAATGCTGTAAGTAGGATTTGAATCCATGGCCCATCACTTGAGTCTGACATCTTATACCACTGGGCCATCCTGACTTTACTGATAGGTTTTACTTAAATTTTTAATATATCAATTAAATAAAAATATATCATAAATAAAGCATTTTCATAAAATTATTTGCTTATATCAGAAAATAATAAAGTCAAAATGACACTTTTCGTCCTTAATCTTAAAAAACGTACATAAATTGAATTTGAACTTATGAATTTTGTATAGCACAATAAAATTGAATATTCTATATTAGTTCATTATGTTTTATTGAATCCTACCATTTTGTAAGTTAATTTCTCATTCAAAATCCAGTTTACTACTTGTTTAATCTAGTAGTAGTACCTTTGATTTTTTTAGTATTACCCTTGCTATTACTGGTCTCTGTTTTTACCATTGCTATTACTAGTTTATTTTTATTATTTAAGGCTTGTATTTAATTAAGTTTTAAAATATTTTGTGAAGTTATTTTGAATATTTAACATTTAAAACTTATGTTTGATAAATTTATAAGCTTATTTATTATTTAAATAATATTTTTTTCAAAAAATCAATAATCCGGTATAACCACCGGTTGAACCAATAAACCACGTACCAGTAGCTTTACTGGTTTGATATCCGGTACAGTTATGATAACATTGGAAGAAACTGTGTATCAGTAGGAGGGCTGGTAAGGTTCTGGCACCTGCTGCCCCCTCCCTGTGGAGAAACATTGAATAAACAGAGATTGTACAGTACTATGTATAATAACATAACATTCATATTGATTTAAACTATCCGTCATCACATGTCTATTACACCTGTGTAAGTGTAAATTCGTTGCAGCCATTTATTCTAGTATTTATTAAGCAGATATAGATAACTCATAACTGTACTGCAACTAATTATGTTAGGATTAACATTTAGTAGGGATTGCAACACCACAAGCACTGGCAACCCTTTTTGCACCTGGAGACGAAACATACTGTTTCAGTGTTGGGTCCTTTAGGAACCCACATAGACAAGGCTTCTGCGCTTTTAAGTTACTGCAGCACGTGCTCGACGGCGGCGCCGATGAGCTTATCGCCGGTCCGCATGAGGTCAGAGACGACACACTACATTTCACTGCATCTGACACATGAATCTCACTTGATATCACCACCAGCAGCATCACCGCCACAGCAGCCGCCTTCAAAGACAAAACCTTCATCTTAGTAAAAACTGAATTCTTAAGTTTCTGAAGTGAAGTGCGCACTTAAGCGGATAAGAAGAGTGTCAATTTAAAGGCGAAGATAGGCAGTAACGGATGGTGGACTGACTTATCTTGTGGGGCCCACATATATTTTCAATTGCCAAATTCAGTCGGTCCCACGTAATTTAAAGATGGAAGGTCCCACGTTGCTGAATCTCGGTACTTGATAGTGACGCGTGTCGTCCTTTAAATGCTCGGTTGGTTTTTTTTAATTGGGCGGGAGGGGAGCTTTAATTACTTCAAAGTTCCAACCACAATAGCTATGACAAGGCCTGTAAATATATAACCACAAAACTTCTACTGGTCAGAATTATTGAGTTTGATATCTGGCCAGAATTATTGAGTCTTAATTTATTTTGTTATTTTATAGTACGGGCGAGAATTATTGAGTCTTAATTAATTTTGTTATTTTATATTATTTTATTGTTTTTTATTATTTTTATTACATTTATTTCCATAATAAATATTTTCTAGGAATCAATAAATCCTAACTAGTAAACCAAATTAAATCGAATTAAACTGAACTAATTCAATTTTAGTTTATATTTTTAGTCCAGTTTCTCGACCGAAATTATGTTACTAAATTATTTGAGTAAAAATTTACTTATTTTTATGTATAGGAAGTAAATCATAGTTTCGTGTTATTGTGCATTAGTGCTAATTTTAATTCTTTCCACTTTTCAATACAAATAATATACTATATTAATTTTTTTTTTTTTTACTGTTGTTTTCTAAAAGATATTAGCCTAAAGATATTAATATTTTATTTTAAAATAATCTAGTCCATATATGTCAGTTGTCAATCTACCGTACTCGTTAAATCACATCAAGTTATAAAATTAGTTTCAAAGATATACTCTTGTTTAATTAAAATTCATTAAGTACATTTTTTATAAAAGAAGATCCGTAAAGTCATTACCTTTGCAAAAGAAACATCATATTGGGAATGTTTTTATAAAAATTAAAAATAATAGCTTGAAGAAGTTAAGCATGTGAATCATCTTGTCCCAATTCCAAAATCAACACAATTCAATTTTCAAATATAAATCTCTCTCTATTTTCAATTTGAACCGGATAAAACTAAAAATGAACCAAAATAATTTGGTTCAAATCAAACCGAACCAAAATATAATTTTATTTGATTTGGTTTTAAAAATAACTCTATATTCGGTTTAGTTTTCAAACCAAACTGATATATGCTTACCTGTAAGTAATATTTCCCGCTAGAATAACTATATTCCTCAACAAATGGTATAAAAAAAAAAAAATAAGCAAAAACTGTGGGATATAAATGGATTGGAAATTCCCATTTTCTTTGGAAAATCGGCCCAATAGAAAAAGGGAATCCAAAAAGATTACACATGGAAGAGGGATGGGGCAGTATTTTCTCATTAATTTTGTGTATAATTTTATTTTTCAACGGTATTTAAATTTGATTTTCTACATGAATAGAATTTCTCCTTTTCATTTTCAGAGATGTGGACGGAAATTCCTCAACACATCGAGGAATAGAGACGAAGAATGTATCCCCATATCATCCCTGCCCCCGTTTACACTCCAAGCAAAAACTTAGATATTAAGGATATACCAATATTGTTGAAGCTATTTAATTAGGTAGTAAAATATCAGTAGTAAAAAAAAAAAAAACAGATTTGAGTTGAAGAAATTAGCATTTTCCAGTATTGCAATAGATCGCACAAATTTTAAGGTAAATTAAATCGTATGGTTATTTTGGAGGTGTATTGAATTCATCACATGCAGGAAATTTTGCTTAGTAATGGCCACCTAACTTGAGGACAATCAGTTACATCATTATGGAGAAAAAATGGGGTGCCATTAATAAAAATCTTAGCCGACTCTAATTTTCTATAAATTTGAATAAGATGGAAGAATTGTACGAACTTTTAGACTTTTTGTGGTTAAATATTAAGATTGTGTAAGCATTGCATGTAGATAGGGAATGGGTGAAAATAAATTAGTCATATATTTAAATTGTCTACAAATAATATTATTTGTCCCATCCATTATCTCTTTATATACATAATTCAAATTTTATTCTAGTCCTACCTAATTTAAGAGTACCAGCACTTACTCCTATCCGACAAAATAACAAGCTAATATAAAAATAAAATAATTAACACATCAAAAATTAAATCAATCACAAGATTAATATGTACAAGACGTAATTGACAACAAAACTAAGTTGGCTTAGTTGTTAAAGCAAATTGATTTTCAAACCCTTTTATAATTGAGGTAAATCGGTAGTATCTAATACGTACAAAATCTATATCCGTTGTCATCGGTAAGTGTGGAACATTTATGAAGCTTTTGAACTTCGTTTGACAAAATAATATTTATAGGCTCGGTATTTATATCAAATATTTGGTGAAATTTAATTTTGAGATTTTAATTTGTAATGAGATTTAGTTTTTCTTTTCTTTTTGTAGAATAATTGAGATTTAATTTTTAATTAATGAAATCTGTATTTTTAAATACTCTTTTCGTTTTTTATTACATGATATTTAAGGTTGCTCATTAAGACCAATGAAGTATTAATTAGGCTACTAAAATGATTAGTTTATCCTCAATACTTTTTTCCTAAAACTCTATTTTCCATGCAAAATTTCTCTTTCTTCTTAATTATCAAAATTTAATATAATACTTTTTACATTAAATAATGAACCTTTCTCATATTTTAAATAAGGGTAAATATGAGAAAACATGGTAAAAAATGCATTGGTAATGTAAAGTGTCAAATAAAAAAGAACAAAGTGAAAAACCCAAAACATCATATAATAAAAAACAGAGAGAGTATCATCCATCATGAACTTCACGTATTGATCAATGAAAAAGATCAATATATCGTTCATTGAAAAAATATATCCGTAAACATTAAGCCATAACCATAAATATTAGATATAGTAGTGAAACTTTTCTACCAAAAGCATAAAAGTTGATACAATAACTTTGGAATGATAAGAAAAATTATTATTACTTGTTGTTTTAATAAAATAGTACCAGTAAGATACAATTATGTTATATTATTATATATTATAATTTTTAAAATATTATTGTTGTAACAATAAAATTTATTTTATACTAGTAAACTGTTTTTGCTAGTTGCACTTATATTCTTGCAGTCGGAGCGATAAAGTAATAATTGCGTCCATTAAGGCATGTTGAAAGGTCTATACTTGCAGGGACATTTTTTCAAACACTTATGTGTCATGTTTCGGCCGGTTAAGCCAAATTAATTGCAGCCATAAATTACATAGGATTAATTCGTAGGGTTGTCAGTTGAGTGTCGAGAGCCCGTTTCTGATGGGATCCTCCTAGATAAGAATGGTGAATTTCTGATTAAAATTTTCACGGGACAGAAATAGATAAATTTATCCCTATTTATTAATCGGGGAACGAAAATAGTAATAGTTCTATCAGTCTCGCGGATCTCTATCCCCATATCTCTTTAAAACAAACGGAGATCCCCAGTAAAACCCCCGACTTTACACCGAAAGTCCCATTTATATTTTTTTATAATTAATATTATTATATTATATTATTATTATTTATTATTTACGATTTTATAAACTAAACTAAATAAAACTAATTTTAATTCCTATTCTCACTCTCACTTTCACTCTCACTTTTTTTTGCTGGAAATTGAAATCCATATTCACTCGAATTGGGAAAATCATATTTTAATTGGAGAATTTGATTTGTAATTATAGCTCGTAATATGGACCATCAGAAATTAATTTGGAAAGGTTTGAGGAAGAAAACTCAGGTCGTCAAATTCTATTACCAGTACAAGAACAATAAAATAAATGCTATTAATTTTTCTCACCTAACAAAACAGCATTATACGTATTGGGTGAATATCCCTCCTATTTTGTCACTTTTATAAAAAGTGATAACACACCAATCAATTAAAAATTTGACATGAAAATGAAGATTGGAATTGGAAAAAGGTCCAAAGTGAGAGCTGATGATGTTATATTGATGTTATTTTATATATAATTATTAATTATATGATAGTGTATTTGAGAATTGAGTTTTGATAGTTTTATGTTTATAGTTTAATATACATTCGGATAAGTTTGATGGTGAAAATTAAAATTTTACAAGGTTTTTTTAATAAAATATAAAATTAGCTAAACGAGGATGGAGATTTCTGCGGGGACCTGATTCCCTACCGAGATTAGGGATAGGATGAAAATTTATTTCCGATTAATAAATAGGACAAAAATAGAGATAGAAAGTACAATTTCCACCTTGTCCCGTCTCATTTAATTAGACGTGTAAATAGTCAACAATAAAACAATACACATGTGAATTATTGAGTCTTAATTAATTTTTTCTGTTCTTGACTTTTTTCTTTGTGACATTTAAGTAGCATCGGATTTTCTCTTTTCCTTCCAAAAAAAAAAAAAAAAAAAAAATTCTTTTCTTAAAAATAATACTTAATTACCACTAACATATTTTTACTTCTCGACAAAAAATCTTGTCCATAACAAGATAAGAAAGGTAACCAACGCATCAATATGAGTAGCAGTATGTTTAATAATAATATTTTTTTATATATAAAAATGGAATTCTTCTTAAAGATGGTGGGTAATTAACCTACATACTCTCACTTCACAAAGCGAATATGTACCAAGTAAGCTAAGTTCCTTTGTTCCATGGCAATTAAAAAAAAAAAAAAAAAAAATTTACACCTCATCCAATAAAAAAAATGATAATATATAATTAATTAAATTATTTTTTCATAGTTGATACCTTAAAAAAAAAATCATAGATTTAGAAATATAAACTCTAAATTAATGCTAATTTATAAAATCTAGTTCGACCTTTAAATATATTATGTTGTATAGATGACGTGGTGTTTCAATTGCATTCTAGATTTCCCTCTCTATATATAGGCAGTCAATATTTTGGATCTGAAATTTTTTTCCTCTTTAATTTCAATTTTTCACTGAAGGAGAATAACTTATGGACGAATCATATATCAATTGCTTTTTACAACTATGATAAGTTTTTGGACGAATAATGTTTGTTTTTTCTTCCAACACTTTACCACAGACCAAACCGACCTACATGAAATTCTTACCAATAATAAGTGGAAATCTTTCCAAAGCTATCTATCTGAATATGAATACCTTTTTTTTTTTTTTTTTTTTTCTTTGGTTCTTTATTTGGAACGGTTAAGTCATATCATCTCTAGTGTTATAATGGCTAGGAGCTTAGATTAGTCAATTGTTGGATGTCCAGCTTACAAATGATTTGGAATTTTTTCTTTTTATCCCGGTACGCCTCTATTTCAGGCCGGTGGCTAAAGAAACTTATAACTTATAAAGGTACTATGGATAAATTTATGAACCCTCTTTTAGGGTGGAAGTCTCGTATCCTTTCTCTAGTAGATAGATTAATGTGGATAAAGACAGTTACAACTAGACCTGTTCATAAGTCTGACTAGACCAGACTCAGGCCAGGCTACATTGGTTTGACATAAAAATCTATCGTCCAAACCTAACCCAGCCCAGCCCGTACTAATTTTACATCGGGCTCGGGCCGGGTTGGGCCAAACAATTGAAACTTATTCCCAAGCTCAGCCCAACGCGCCCATCAAATAAATGTTTAAATTTTTTTAATATAATTTATATTAAATAAATTTAATTTACAGATAGTATTCATAGAAAAATTATAATCAAAACCACCATGATCATGTTAAATTTCATTATAATATTATAAGTTGAGAAGTACTAAATATAATTATATAATTTAGAGTTTAGATCATAAGCCCGCCATCTAAAGTATTAAAAACCAAAAAGACCTCCCAACATTATAAACCCACCAACTCACCAAGTGCCAAAACTATTGTGAACACGAAATTTTTTACTTTAAAAAAAAAAAAATTCCGTCGTTGACCGTTGACCCACGACTGTAATTACAGTCGTGGGATTTTAGATACAGTCGTACGGCTGTAACGTAAGTACAGTCGTATAACTGTACTTTCGGGGGCAGGTTGCAGAACCCATACCCCCTTGACTTGGAAAAGAGGAGAAATCTTGAGCATTAAATGCTCAAGATTTCCGGGTTAGTGGGGAGATATAAAAGGTTAAAAAATCAGAATGAGGGGATTTTTGGTAAGAAATCTGGTTTTTAGAGAGATTTAGTGAGAGAAAAAGAGAGAAAAAGAAAGAAGAGAGAAAAGAAAATACCTTGCTTTCTTCTCACATTTTCTCTTTAATTTCTTGTTGTTAATCACCAAAAAGAATTAGAAATCCTAGGTTAACATCCACACTAAAAATCTAAATCATTTTGGGACAAAAACAAACACAAATCCGTGACTTTTCTGGGATTATTTGGACACTTTTGCAACCTTGACTTTCTAAGGAAAAAGAGCGAATTCACGTGGATTGGTGCGTAGCCAGGGGTCATTCCAGCTGTGGATCGTCGCCAAGGAGGTAAACAACCTTTAACTTAACTCTTTTTCCAGCTTTCTGGGTGATTTGCTTGTATTTGGTGCATTTTTATTCAAGTTTTCAAGTTTTTATTTCTGGAAAAATAAAAACAGTCGTACGACTGTTCTTGGAACAAGAACAGGGGCACGACTGTAATTACAGTCGTGCCAAACCCTATACAGTCGTACGACTGTTCTTATTTTCTCAGCTTTAGGTTTCTCTTTTAGGGTTTTTTTTTAGAGATTTCTGCATTAGCTAAGATTACAGTCGCACGACTGTAGTCCTCGGCCAGGAGCAGAAATCCCTAAAAATCCCTAAAATCCAAAAAAATTCATAAAACCCCAAAAATTTCATAAAAATCAGAAAATTTCAGAAAATCAGAAAAAATTAAAAAACCTCAAAAATCATCAAAATGAATTTTGTTGTGTGCATCACGACCTTAGATTTATTTTTCGATAAAATTGCATTTAGAACAATTCCACAACGGAGACCCGGTTCTCCCGAAAACCGACCCACTTTGCATGCTAAGTTAAAATAAACCGGAAAAATGTTTTCATAAAAAATGATTTTTATCACAAAACCAAAAATACAGGGACGTTTCAAAATGGTTTTCCAGGTCTAACCGGGCCGGCAGACCGGGCCAACCCGGTTACCCCCAATTGCATGACCCCAAATCCTAATTTCCCAATTCTGTCTACTTGAGTCCTATTTATGGCGTGCCGTATAAATTGTGCTAACTTCTGTTTTGCAGCTTTTACTTTATTTTAATTTTTCTTTTTATTTGTATTTAATAGAATTAATCGTGTATTTAGGCGGTTGTAAATTTTAGATTCTCGTGTATTCTAGGCGGTTGTATCAGTGAGGCGAGAGTTTTATTTTTCTTTCAATTGGGTTGTAAGCTCTTAAATATTTATTTCTTTTACTTTTTAAGTTGTATTATTATTCCGTATGCGCGTTGCGTGTATTATTTAATAAAAATCAACTTTTAGCAATTTAAAGTGTCATAACTAGAACATTGGCATTAACATTTAAATTAGACACGAAATAAGGGACTTGTTCGAACCTAGATCTCTGAAAAGTGTGGCATTTCCCACTTTGGTTTAGCTACACTGTAATTTCCCGGTTGAGCTGAGCAGGGTGGCGACTCCTATACTTTTTATCGAGATTTAGGTCTCGATTCTTTTTCGAAACGATCCGATTTTCCAAAAAAAAAAAAACGAATTTCCAAACCAAAAACCCCACGCGAGGGAGGGCCCCGTCCGAAATCGAGGTGCTCCTTCCGAAAAGGAGTCCCGCGTCCCGTCGAAAACGCGTCGTCCGCTCACAGTGGCGACTCCGCTGGGGATTTCTCAAAAGTTTCTCAAAAACTTAAAAGAATTTGACAAGCCCTGAAAAGTGTCTAATTTAGATTAAGCGGATGATTCTTATGTGGCACTTTATGCATTTTTGTAGTTAGAGATTTTTTTTTGCATTAGGTTAGGTATCCATTATTTAGCCCGGTGAATCGTTGAAGTGTCGCCTAAGTTCCTCTTGGTCTTAGGGGCACGAATACGAAACACCACCCATAGCCTCGTACGAACCCCTTCGTTCGGACCCTTGAGTGGGGAGAAGTGAGGAGTATATTTTGCTATGGGAGCCTTGATGTTATCCCGACTTTGGACCGAACTCATTTAGGCAACCTTAGTTGGATTCCCTTAGGATACCAAAATAAATTGTGTGAATAAAATAAAATCTACCTTCATCATCCCCGGTTGATGATCGAAGAGAACCCCTCCTAGGACTCGGTTAGATTTTTATCGACTTGACCACGTTTGGAGGAATAAGGTTGGAGGAATACGATCCGTGTGCTAATTGCTACGTGTCTTTTTGTCCCTCCATAACATGTCATCATTCACATTTTTCATGAACATAACATACCACATCTAAAGCATTTGTGTGATTCTAATTCACATCTTTTGTATAGCCATTTTCATTTTTTGCGTGTAAATACATTAATCACCCGCGTGACATTAAACTAACCACATTTTTTTGTAGCCATGCATCTTTTCATTGTGTGAAAAATTAATTAATTAATTTACATACATCACTTGAATGTCATAAGCATTAACCATTTTATTTTGCAGCCATGGGAAACGTGTGTCATGCATAAAGCATTCACGCGAATCTTGAATAACTCCATAAGGGTCACACACATCACATTACCTTCCAAGTAAGAAATCATTTTAGGCGCTCCACGAGTGCCGAAAAAATTCATCACATTTCATTAAATCATTTTAGGCGCTCCACGAGTGCCGACAAAATTCATCACATTTCATTAAATCATTTTAACACTTCATCAAATCATTTTAGGCACTCCACGAGTGCCGAAAAATTTATTTTACACATCAAACCATTTAGGTGCTCCCTGAGCATCGGAACTCTGCCGGTTCACCAAGAACGCATTCATTTCATGTTGCGGCACGGAAACCGAGATACTCCCCGAGTATTGAAATTCCGCTCGTACACCAAGCACGAGTTCACTTCATATCATCAAAAATTCAAGGTGTCCCCCGGACACCGAAACCCCGACCATGTGCCATGCACATGTCGATCTCACATCATAAAAAAATCCGAGGCACTCCACGAGTGCCGAAACTCTGTCCGTTCACTAAGAACATTCATCTCATTTCACAAAACCCCGAGGTACTCCCCGAGCGCCAAAGGTCTCATCCATGCGTCAAAAAAAAAACCCAAATTGCAATCTATGCATACATAAATAGGAGTTCATGCATACTTCACCACCCGAAGGATTAGTTATTCAAGGTTCGTGTTGCAAATCCACTTCATACAACATCCACATATCATTCATCCAACACGCCATGCATACATGCATATCCCATAGAGTTCATAACTCTTTGGGTGATCATCTTTCACTAACTTTTGTTCGAAATGTTTTGTAGTTTGGCTCCGGTCGGGACGAAGACTCGTGAGACTAGAGCACAGCGATTCATCGTTTAGTGAGTCTGAGGAGTCTGCTCAGTTCGGGGAGGTTGAAGTGTCATCTGAATTAAGTGCTGAGTTTTGACCGGAATTTGAACAGTTACAACAAAGATTTCAAGATATGGCACTCACACCTGAAGCTGCTGCTGCCATGATGGCCACCTCTGCTATTCGAGAATTCATGAATTCTGATGAGTTTAAGAATCTTATCAAGAATCAAGTGCAGAGTGCATTGACGGAGTCGTCTAATCAGCGACTAGAAAGGGCTGCCCGCGAGGAGAGTAGCGGCGGGAGATTGAATGATGGGCAGTCGGATGCTGAAGAAGGCCGAAGGGATAATGCTGAGCGTCCTGTGGAGTCTGCTTTAGAAAGAAAGATGAAGGAGATGGAAGAAACTATAGCGGAGTTGCGTGCCAGTTCTAAGATCCAATCTGCCAAGCGCATTGACCCGTCCACACTCATAGCCGGAGGGGTTGAAATGTTACCTGTAGGCTTTCAGATGCCTAGGATTGCACCGTATGTCGGGAAAAGTCCTCCCACAGCTCACTTGAATCAGTACGTACGGATCATGACCATGGCGGGACTTACAATGAATCAATTAGTGGGACTGTTCCCTACTACTTTGGAAGGAAGGGCCATCACATGGTATAACAAACAGCTCGAGAATGTGCAAGGTGACTGGGATGCACTGTCTGATGCTTTCATAAAGTAATTCAGTTTCAATACACAGCTAGAGGTCAAGCTATAAGACCTAGAGGCAGTAAGGCAGAAACCGAATGAGACCTTCTCGGAGTACTATCAAAGGTGGATGGACAAGATGATCCTTCTTCATCAGAAGTCGTTGGAAGATGAACTTATTGTGAAGCTAATTGATGGGAGCTTGGAAGTTTATCGGAATGTGATGAAATATCACAAGTTCCAATCCTTGGTGGAAGTACATGAGTTGGCCCGAAAAGTGGAGAAATACGAGATTGATCCAGCTCATAACAGTTCTGGGGGAGGGTATCGAAGCCGGACATATTCTTCAGGGTACAAGAGTAATAACAATCCAGCAGCTTCCTCTTCGACCAGTGCCAAGTCGGGTCAGCCACATGCTCCTGTCAAGCAAGTAGAAGAGCGGCAGTGGCAGAAGGGGCAAGTCAACAAACAAGTGGAAAAGGGATTTCTCCTTGGGAGGATTCTCTTGGGCGGATTTTCCTGAAGTGCAGAAATTTGGGCTTTCTTCAAAGCCTGAAACCGTACACGCCTCCGGCCGAGGCGGATAAGAACAACTTTTGCTCTTATCATGTGACCAAGGGGCATCGAACCAATGAGTGCCATGCCTTGAAAAAGGCAATTCAGCAGTTGATTGATGAAAAGAAGATAGAAGCGCCTCGCTCAAAGCCCAATGTTCAGAGTAATCCACTGCCTCAGTTTGAAAGGAGGGTGAATATGGTGCAGTCGGGATTGTCTCCTAACTTTGTCCTAGCTCAGATTGCAAAGGCAAATCCTGCAATTCAAGTGGTAGTAAGTGAGGATGCTGATCCACCTGTGAAAGAGAGTAAGCCCGTGAATCTAGATGATGTGGAGTTGGATGACGATGTGGATGAGTTCGAACTGATGAGTAGACCCAAGCTTATGGGCCAAACAACACCTGTTTATCTAGTTTGCACCAAAGACAGGATGTACATAAGAAAGGAGGATGCCCCTGTGAACAATGTCACGAGGAGTGGAAGGGTATATCAACCTGAGCCACAGCGGTTAGGGGAACCGAGTAAAAGAGCAGAGGCCCCGGTCCAGGATTATTTACCTATCAAGGTGGATGAAAAAGAAGATCTAGTGGTGGAACAACTTAAAAAGATGCCTGCACGTGCATCTGTGTGGCATATGCTTATGGAGTCCCAAAGGCACCGAGCTGCAGTGGTGAAGAAGCTTATGGAAATGGATGCTAATCAGTTAATGTCTCTTGAGGAGGTGTGCATGGCAATTGGGAGTACAAGGAGTCTGCAACCTGATAGTCCCAAGGGGATCACTTTCACTGATGATGACCTGCCACCAGAAGGAACTAATCACAACCGTGCAACTTTACCTTGTGTGATGGTTGATGATGGTTCAGCCCTGAACATCTGTCCTCTGAAAGTATTACCTAGTCTCCACCTGTCTGAAGAAGCATTATCGCGGTCTAACACAGTGATTCGGGCCTATGACGATTCGAAGCGTACTGTGATTGGTACTTTTGAGGCGGAGGTGTCGGTTGGAGAAGTTAAATCGACTGTGTTGTTCACTGTCATTGACATTCCGGTAACTTTTTCCTTGCTTTTGGGAAGGCCTTGGTTCCATGCATTGGGAGGCGTGCCATCAACCCTACATCAAAAAGTGAAGATTCCGATGGGAGGAAAAATCGTGACTCTTAAGGCGGATGAATCTTCTGTAGTAGCTGCATTGAATTCATTTGAACAGCCTCTGACCGACTTCCAGGTGGCGGTCATCTCAGAACATAAGGAGAAAGACTTGGTGTTTTCCCCGTGGATCCATAAGTACTTTCAGAAGCAGAATTTCATCCCGGGAAAAGGGCTGGGAGTCCATCAGCAAGGGGTCGCAAAGTTTGATATCACTATGGACCAATCACACCGAGGGGGTCTTGGTTACAAAGGTGCTGAAAAGAAGGAGATCCCGGAGACAAAGAAAGTCCATCTTTTGGACACTTTTGTTTCGAGCAAGTGGTGGGCCATATGGTGGTAAGCCGGAGCTGATGATTATTGACGGGGAAACAGTCCCCGGGTTTGAGATCTTTGCTGATGTCGTCGACTTCTCGAAATATGGGGTTGGTTCAGTGGAAGAAATGCTTAAGCTTGAAGCTGTGAAAGATATCAGTCCTCCTTCAATAATCCAAACTGAAGTAGTAGCTCCTATCATTCTGGAAAAGCAACCAAAAGAAGATGCAGACCCCCTGGTGGACGCCATTACCAAGGCATTTGCTGAATTGCTGAAGAAAGGGCTAAAAGAGAACCCTGTGAAGAAGGAAGCTGTTTCAGAACAGACAGAGTTAGTAGAAAAGGCTGTTGCTGAGCTCACCAAGATGATGGCTAAAGGGAAAGCGAAGAAAGAAGAAGATGTCATATCGGAGGCCCAGAAAGAGACCCTTGAGGCTGACCTAAATGACTTGTTCGGGGAAGGACCTGCTGATCCAGAAGACCAAGGTGCCGAAGACCCTCCGCATGTGGAGGAAGAGAATGATTTCTTTGTAAACTTATCCTATGTATTTGATATGAACAATTCCGCTTTTAAGGCGATGAATGAAATGAAGTCTAACTTTACTTATTTGTGTGATGTTTTTCCTAATGGCTCTATGCATACATGCAATCATTCATTCAATATGTTCAGCATTCATGACACTGCATTACATAAAATTAATTTGGGCACAATTGAAAATCCTAAAATGGTATCTATCTCTAACGAACTCAATCTTGAAGAAGAGAGAGAATTGACAAAAATACTCAAAAAACATGTGGTAGCATTTGCTTAGTCTTACGACGATATGCCGGGGGTTGACAGAGAAATAGCAGAGCAAAGAATTTCGATTGATCCCAAGTTCAGCGCAGTAAAGCAGAAGCTCAGGCGTCTACGTCCAGAATGGGCCGAGAAAGTTAAGGAGGAGGTAGCAAAGCAGATCAAGGCCAACTTCCTGGAAGTAGTGGATTACCCCGAATGGTTAGCCAATATAGTCCCAGTTGCTAAGAAAGATGGAAGAGTCAGAGTTTGTGTGGATTATCGGGATTTGAATAAAGCCTCCCCAAAGGATGACTTCCCGCTTCCTCATATTGATGTCCTGATTGACAGTGCAGCAAGGGAGGTTATGTACTCATTCATGGATGGTTTTTCGGGGTATAATCAGATCTTAATGAATGTCATCGATAAAGTCAAGATGGCCTTCATCACTGAGTGGGTGGTATACTGCTACAGAGTAATGCCTTTTGGGTTGAAGAATGCTGGGGCAACCTATCAGCGGGCGGTTACGATGTTGCTACATGACATGATCCACAAAGAGGTCGAGGTGTATGTTGATGATATGCTGGTGAAGTCCATGACCCGGGAGGAGCACCCTGCTATCCTAGATAGGTTTATGACTAGGATTGAGAAGTATAACTTACAGCTCAACCCAAAGAAATGTGTATTCGGAGTTGCATCGGGCAAGCTGTTGGGGCACATTGTCAGTCAGAAAGGCATTGAGATGGACCCGGACAAGATTAAAGCTATTTGAGATATGCTAGCACCGAAAACCGAGAAAGAAGTCAGATCCTTTCTAGGATCGCTTCAGTATGTTAGCAGATTCATTGCCAGATTGACCACTGTCTGTGAGCCCATTTTCAAGCTTCTTCGGAAAGAACAACCCGTTGTGTGGAATGACCAGTGTCAGGTTGCGTTTGATAGGATCAAAGAATACTTGATCAACGCACCAGTATTAAAGCCTCCAACATTGGGAAAGTCTTTAACTCTGTACTTAGCCATTGAGGAGACCTCCATAGGGGCGATGTTGGTTCAAGAACAAGATGATAAAAGGGAGCACGCCATTTACTACCTCAGTAAGAAGCTGCTAGATTATGAAACTTGGTACACCGTGGTGGAAAAGACTTACACTGCTATGGTTTGGCTGACGAAGAAGTTGAGGCACTATTTCCAATCCTACAAGATACAAGCTGTGGCGAAAGTTGATCCAATGAAATACCTCTGCTCTGCCCTATCCTTAACGGGGAAATTGTCCTGGTGGCTACTTTTGCTATCGGAGTTCGACATTGAATACGTGACGAAGAAGGTGATCAAAGGAAGAGCGGTAGCTGAATTCCTTGCCAATCAGCCGTTTGAATCTGATTATGTGGAAAACCTGGAATTTCCGGATGAGCAGTTGGCCTTGGTGGAAGTGGATGTCAGAAAATGGATTATGCACTTTGATGGAGCCGTAAACAAGAGAGGAGCAGGCCTTGGAGTGATTATCGTAACTCCTGAAGGGGAGATAATTCCTTTGTCAAAACGGCTAGAATTCCCGGTAACTAACAACGGTGCAGAATATGAAGCTTGTTTGTTTGGCATTGATGCTCTCGCCACACTAGGGGCAAATGATGTGACCATTGTTGGAGATTCGCTATTGGTAATCCGCCAAGCCACCGGAGAATGGGAAATCAAAGAAGAATCACTTCGCCCATACTTGGAGGCTTTGTGGGAAATGGTGAAAGTATTCGGGCATATTGAATTCAAGCATGTGGCTAGAGATGATAATCAGATGGTAGATTCGTTAGCTACCTTTTCATCCATGTGGAAAGGACCTCAGAAAGCACCGATGCAGCCTTTGATCCTGGAGACCGCTAGAATACCATTTCATCGCTCTAGTGAGGTCCTGACATTAGCCACAGACGATAAGCCCTGGTATCAAGATAAAGCTGACTTTCTACAGAATGGCCAATACCCTGAAGAAGCAGATGCATCAGATAAGACCACTTTAAGAAAATTGGCGGCTCAGTTCAGGTGGTTTGATGGACAACTTTTCAGAAGGACCACTGATGGATTGTTATTAAAGTGTCTACCGGAAGCAGAAGCCAAGAAGGTTATGCAGGAAATGCATTCAGGGATCTGTGGCCCACACATGAATGGCTTAGCTTTGGCAAAGAAGATCATGAGACAAGGGTACTTCTGGCTTACTATGCAGACTGATTGTGCAGAAGAAGTGAAAAAGTGCCACGAATGCCAGATTTACGGGGACATCAGCCATCTTCCACCTATGGAGTTGCAAAACCTCATGACTCCTTGGCCGTTTGCAGTATGGGGTATAGACATAATTGGTGAAATTCGGCCTCCAGCATCGAACGGTCACAAATTCATTGTAGTGGCAGTCGATTATTTCTCCAAGTGGGTTGAGGCCGAGTCTTATGTCACAGTCACAGCTAAGAACATGGCTAAGTTCGTGAAGAAGCACATTTTTGCAAGATATGGAATACCACATCACGTGGTGACTAATAACGGAGTGCAGTTTCAAGGGGCCACAGCTGAATTATTCTAAGAGTACAATGTGGAACATCGTAAGTCTTCCCCTTATAGGCCACAAGCCAATGGAGCAGTAGAGGCGGCAAACAAGTCTATTAAGAAGATCTTGTCCAAGACCACTTCAACCTACCGGGATTGGGCAGATAGATTACCTTATGCTCTATGGGGGTACAGAACCAGTGTTAGGACGCCAACTGGAGAAACACCTTATTCCCTGGTTTATGGGATGGAAGCAGTCCTTCCTATTGAAATGGAATTGAAGTCCCTAAGGACGGTCTTAGAAGCCCAGTTGCCTGAAACAGAATGGGTAAAGGCGAGATTTGAGCAGCTGGCTATGGTCGATGAAAGACGTCTTAAGGCTCTAGATCATCTACAGATGTACCACCAAAGGATGGCTAGGGCCTATAATCGACAGGTTCGTCATCAGAAACTGCCTCTGAAAGCGGGAGATCTAGTGTTGAAGCAGATGAGACCGACTAACACAGATGCGAGGGGCAAATTCAAACCCAATTGGGAAGGGCCGTATGTGATTAAGAAAATACTCTCCAAAGGTGCAGTGAAGATTATGGACATGGATGGCAACGAGTTCACCAACCCGATTAATCAAGATCACCTCAAACGCTACCATGTGTTAAAAAAAAAAGCCTGTTAAGTCGAAAACCCACAGGGGCGATTTAAGCAAAAGTTAAGGCAACAAGGGTTAGCTTACTGACCAGAAAACCTGAATAGGATGGTTGATAACAGGAATGAGTTCGTTCGAGATATGTACTAATTTTAAAATTTTTAATTGATGCGATAATTAAATTTCATTAATGAAGTGCATCTTGCTCAACATATTGCATGAATGTTTGGAGTATTTTACATGATACATTTGTCAAAACATCCAGATAAACAAAGACATTTAGACGCCTAAGTGTGCAATTGCGAATATCATCCATTCATAAATAAAAAAAAAAAGAGGAAGCCTGTTAAGTCAAAAACCCGCAAGGGCGACTTAAGCAAAAATTATGGTAAAAAAAAAAAAAGATCGCATCAATAAAGGAGATGTATATAAATAACAATAATGGTAGCCAATACATGCATGATAATGAAAATCACTTTTTCTTTTATGTTCTCCTTTTCTTGACAGGAAGTGAGCTCGCGGCCTCAGAAAGAGCCAACCAGTGGAAAGTCGCACGCTCACACGCCTCATGGGTCGGTAAGTCCTGGATCTCAGCCAACCACTGCTTGTAATGATCATCCGTCTCTGTGGGAGCAAGTGAAGCATAGCTCAACGCCACACGACGGGTATCTCCAGCCCAACGAAGTCTGATGTGATACAGCCAAGAAGCAGTGTACTCCTCACAACTGGTGAAGCAAGAGCACTGGGGGATATCCTGCAGATGACCGTACTGCCGGCAAAGGCAACTCGGAGAATAGAATGTCACCCTGGTCAGTCCCAACAATTACACACCATGTGCCCACATGTCCACAATCACATGGGTAATCTTCCACCAGGGGCACACCCACCTAATCTGGTCATCAGTCAGGTGAGATAGCCAGACACCCCACTCATCAGTAGACATATCAGTATAGGAATCAATGGAGAAGCCTCTTCCCCTGAAATTGGCCGGGTGGTATTTCTTAAAATTCCCTCTTGGAATCTTAAGAATTGATAGCTTCTCCAATAACCAGATCTGCAGTTGATGGTAAGTAAGGGTTAGAAGTTTATTCGACCCAGAAATACACCAGACAATAAGGAGTTTTACCTGGAGCAGTGTGAGGTGAGGACCAATGTGGAGAACACCGTTTGTCTTAGATGCATGCAAACTGATCAGTGTCTCAGCAAGTGCGAAAGGAGCTGGAGATGCCCCCGCAGCCATCTGAGAGATAAGGGAGACAGCCCTGAAGGAGACAATCCCATCACTAGGACCACAGAAATACCGGCTCACAAGCAACAGGCTAACCATAGAGGCCCAGCTCATGTGGTCCCTAGGGGCATTGACACACCACTCTAGTACAAAGTCCGAGCTCAACCCGGGACAAGGGGAACCAGTAGCAAGTAAAGCTTCCACCTCGGGATTGGGAAGCCCGAACAAGCTCACCAAGGAAGAAATGATACCAAAAGTGAACTCAGGGACGGCAATGTCCACCCCTTTGTGACAGGGGATGTTCAAGATGGCGCTGAATTCTTCATATAAGGGACAGAGAAGTGGAAAACGTTATCCACTGGATCCCAGAAATGATAACAGGCGTTCAACAGTTTGATGTTCCAGGGGTGTTTGTAATAGGCCTTGAGATTCCACAACCCGAAAGGCTTCAATTTAAGCCAATCAGAGTCTTGTAATGATTCTAGAAAATTGTAAAAGCCTGGATAAAAAGAAGCAAAAAATTGAAAAAGAAAAAGAAGAAGAGTGAATTTCCAAAAATCAATGAAATAAAAGCAAATCCCATAATGTAAAGAGTGCAGTTCATAATGTGCCTAAAAATCCAATACAAAAGAAGAGAAACTATGAAGACAACAAATAAGAAAAGCAGGGCGCTCCATCTAGCTCTCATCCTGCCCCTCATCCTCCTCCTCCTCCTCGGACTCACTCTGATGTGTGGCCCTGTAGGAATCAAAGTCTGCCTGTAAACGAGCCATCCCAGCCTGCAACCTGGCTATCTCGGCTCTTGCCCGATCCACCTCTTGGTTTGCAGCCCGGGCCCGAGCCTCAGAAGAAGCAGCCTCTCTGACCTGATCTTGAAGCATCTGGACTCGGGACTTCAATCAACCACATAAATTAACATTCATACATACATACATGCACATTCATGCATTACATAAATCATAAGATGATGCAAGAAACACGGGATGTTTACCACCCAGGAGCCGTTCTTATGGACCAAGAGGTCCCCTAGGCCCTTATACCGATAGGCTATCTCCTCCACGTCAGCTCGCCGAACCTAGAGAATATCAGAAAATTATATATAAAAAAAAATTTAAAATTAAATTGTAGACTTACGTGGGTGGTGTCCTTCGGGAAAAACATAGCTGGTTCCTCACGGGGAATACTCCACGTCCTATAAGCGAGGGTGCCATCCAACCCCATCAAATTGAAGCCGGATCTAATCTCGGATACCAGACAGCCCTCCACCACACCAACAGCGCCGACAGCTCGAGAAGCCGAAGCTTCAGCGCTACCCGCCTGGATGGGGTGGCTCCTATCCTGAAGAGGAACATCCTCACCGGCTGTAGCCGCACCAACACTCTCGCTGGCCGGGCCACTAGGCTGAGAAGACCGGTTCCCCTACGCCTCTTAACCTGCGAAGAGAATAAAGAGTAAAAAAAAAAAGAGAAAAGAGAAAGTGAATACCTGGCGAGGAGGAGGATGAGGAGCCGCTGGTGCGCCACCCACAACCGGCAGTAGGCACTGCTGGATGTAGGTCGGATAATCCCCATCCACAGGATCAATACTATACCCCTCTCCGAATACATCAGGGTATGTCGCGGGGTCAGCCAGATGCAGCCAGAACAGCACTTGTGGAAGCGGTGGAGGCACAGGCCGGCTAACTGGACCATCGACGTGGTCGGAGAGGAAGAGGCGCTCGCCCAAATACCACTCTTGGGACATAGGGCACTCCATGATGAACCGACGATGGTCAAAACGAGCGGAGGTCTGCACAAGTAGGGTGATGGCACCCAGACCCTCCCAGGGATGGTGCCGGATCTGTAGAAGTACAATAAAGGGAATTCAGTACAGGTAAATAAAAGTTAATTAAATTTTCTTACTAACGAGTTTTGTCTACTTACCCTCCGCCAGGTGGTGTCAAGCAAACTCTGCCTCACCTCCTCTAGATCGCGGCTTATGCCCTGCCATCCCTGCGTCCAGCAACGCAGGATAGTCGGCTGGACATCGCCCTGGACATCTCTCAACTCGGGCGGCTCCAACACACGGTGCTCAAATGCCCAGATCTGTAGTTACAAAAAAAAAAAAAGAAACTATATTAGTATTAAAAAAAAAGCGGGAAGAAAAGAGATAATACCAGAAGGCCAAACCAAAAGCCCAGAATCTCGTGCTGTGCTCCCCGGGCGCATAAATCCAACCCATAATACAGCTGCCCCAATGCATCTCGTGCCCAGTCCAGGGATGGGAAGTCAGCCAAGTCCGCCAATGTGGGAAGCAGAGTCAGATTGCAGGTACTCTGCCCAGTGGGGAATAACGTGCACGATAGAAGTACTAGCACGTAAGCCCGGGTGTACCGCTCCACATCCTCCCCGGACAAGTCCGTGCGGGTGGCCCAATAAGCCTCCACCCGCGAACATAGGATCGTCCCCTTCTCAGGGGTGCAGCCAATCAATCGCCCGATCTAAGCATCTACCTGCTGATGTCGGGTCAAGGTACAATTAAAGATGATGGGGGTCCCGCTGAACCCAAATCCTGTGATCGCAGTAAAATCTGAGGGAGTGATGGTGAACTCCCCGATGGGCAGATGGAACGTGTGGGTTGTGCAAACCCATCTCTCGCATAAGGCCGTCAACACGACATGCGTAGTATGTGGAGTGCTCATGGGCAAAGACAAGATGAAAGACTCGAGCCCCAAGATCCTGACCCGGGCCCGCGCAGGCTCGGGAAGCAGATCCCACCAAACACATGGCAGAGAGAGATTCCCGCTGCCGGCAATCCTGTGTACCTGCATTATGGGGAAGTACAACACACATGCATTCAATTTTTGCATGATAGTAACATAGAAAAATTAATCAGAAAAAATAAAATTTGAGGCCTGATTTTCTTGCTACAGTCGTACGACTGTAGTACGCGCTGCACGAGCGTAACTACAGTCGCACGACTGTAGTGCCTACAATCGTACGACTGTTCTTCTTTGGTATGAACAGTCGCACGACTGTTCATATTCCTGCAGGCAGATTTCGAAATTCATCCAATTTTCGCAATTTCTAACTCGTTTTTCCTAGTTTCTTGTTTCTATTAACTGCAGGGGACTCCTAGCATGCATTCTACTTAACCAATCAACCCAGAAAGCGATAAATCATGCAAAGCAATTCCAAAAATGCAAAAGGGAAAATATTGGAAAACTCAAAATCAAGGTTTAAAAATCGGGTACCAACCTGAGTAGCGGACAAGTGGGAGTCCATCGCCAGTAGAATTGGGATCTTCGTCCCGAAGTGAATCCTGAAATGGCCCATGTAAAGCGGGTGCCCGTATCCATGTGCAATCCCCACAAAAGGGATCTCATTGGGGTTATTGGCTTCTTGAATCAAGTTACTCTGGATCTTTTTCAACTTCTTTCCCATTTTCTTCAACATTTTGGCGAGATTTCGAAGATTGGGGTCGGTTTTAGAGAGAGGGAGAAGAGAGATTTTCGGAAAAATGAAAGTGGAAGAGGAAGGGGGCGGAAACCGCCCTTTAAATTGATTCTGCCCGCGAAGTACAGTCGTACGACTGTACTTCGTCTACAGTCGTATGACTCTATTCAAAATTCGAATACAGTCGCATGACTGTAATGTAAAAAAGGGGGGAAATTTCATTTTTTATTTATTTATTCTTTAAACCTTATTTTCATTATCTGATGCTTAATTATTCCCCACAGGGAGATATTTCAGTAATTTTGCAGGGCTAATCCAGCGGCGACTAATTTCTTCCAACGACGGTCCGCCTCGCCCAAGGGGCAAGAAATCCGAGAAAACCGTGAAAAATTCACTGTAAGTACAATCTCACCAAACTGCATTTTCAAGGCGTCCCGTGTGCCAAACCACACCGGGCCATCACATTCCCACAAAAATCATAGTCCCCCACGACTTTAAAAGGGAACCCAAATCCAATTTCAGTCCGTCGGGTGCGCCCAGCCGCATGCGGTTGTCACACATACACACAAAAATCATAGTCCACCACGACTTTAAAAGGGAACCAAAATCCTGTTTCAGTCTGTTAAGTGCGCCAGTCGCACACGACTATCCCATCTTGCATTTGCAAATCCGGTCCCGCATGACTATAAAAGGCAACCAGGACAAGCATTCTCGTATTTATTCTTGATCGAAGGGGCAAAAATTTTTGTTTCAGAATTATCGACCAGGGAATAAATACGTTCATCAAACACGCATTACATGCATTTTTGACTCCAAAAGTCATTTTATCTCGGCGCCATCCTTGCGCGAAAACCATCGTAAGGAACTGCCCGACTCCAAAAAACATCATTTTTCTCGGTGCCATCTTCATGCAAAATGCATATAGACCACCTGACTACCAAAGTCACCCGTAGTCCACCTTCGAAAACCGCGTTTGCATATCATCTTGATTTCGTGTTCTTTGTCGTGTACCTAAATCCGTTTCGAAAATCGGACTTCAGCTACACGAGGGACAGCCTGTGAACACGAAATTTTTTACTTTAAAAAAAAAAAATTCCGTCGTTGACCGTTGACCCACGACTGTAATTACAGTCGTGGGATTTTGGATACAGTCGTACAACTGTAACGTTAGTACAGTCGTACGACTGTACTTTCGGGGGCAGGTTGCAGAACCCATACCCCCTTGACTTGGAAAAGAGCGGAAATCTTGATCATTAAATGCTCAAGATTTCCGGGTTAGTGGGGAGATATAAAAGGTTAAAAAATCAGAATGAGGAGACTTTTGGCAAGAAATCTGGTTTTTGGAGAGATTTAGTGAGAGAAAAAGAGAGAAAAAGAAAGAAGAGAGAAAAGAAAATACTTTGCTTTCTTCTCACATTTTCTCTTTAATTTCTTATTGTTAATCACTAAAACGAATTAGAAATCCTAGGTTAAGATCCACACTAAAAATCTAAATCATTTTGGGACAAAAACAAACACAAATCCGTGACTTTTCTGGGATTATTTGGACACTTTTGCAACCTTGACTTTCTAAGGAAAAAGAGCGAATTCACGTGGATTGATGCGTAGCCAGGGGTCATTCCAGTTGTGGATCGTCGCCAAGGAGGTAAACAACCTTTAACTTAACTCTTTTTCCAGCTTTCTGGGTGATTTACTTGTGTTTGGTGCATTTTTATTCAAGTTTTCAAGTTTTTATTTCTGAAAAAATAAGAACAGTCGTACGACTGTTCTTGGAACAAGAACAGGGGCACGACTGTAATTACAGTCGTGCCAAACCCTATACTGTCGTACGACTGTTCTTATTTTCTCAGCTTTAGGTTTCTCTTTTAGGGTTTTTTTTAGCGATTTCTGCATTAGCTAAGATTAAAGTCGCACGACTGTAGTCCTCGGCCAGGAGCAGAAATCCCTAAAAATCCCTAAAATCCAAAAAAATTCATAAAACCCCAAAAATTTCATAAAAATCAGAAAATTTCAGAAAATCAGAAAAAATTAAAAAACCTCAAAAATCATCAAAATGAATTTTGTTGTGTGCATCACGACCTTAGATTTATTTTTCGGTAAAATTGCATTTAGAACAATTCCACGACGGAGACCCGGTTCTCCCAAAAACCGACCCACTTTGCATGCTAAGTTAAAATAAACCGGAAAAATGTTTTCATAAAAAATGATTTTTTATCACAAAACCAAAAATACAGGGACGTTTCAAAATGGTTTTCCAGGTCTAACCGGGCCGGCAGACCGGGGCAACCCGGTTACCTCCAATTGCATGACCCCAAATCCTAATTTCCCAATTCTGTCTACTTGAGTCCTATTTATGGCGTGCCGTATAAATTATGCTAACTTCTGTTTTGCAGCTTTTACTTTATTTTAATTTTTCTTTTTATTTGTATTTAATAGAATTAATCGTGTATTTAGGCGGTTGTAAATTTTAGATTCTCGTGTATTCTAAGCGGTTGTATCAGTGAGGCGAGAGTTTTATTTTTCTTTCAATTGGGTTGTAAGCTCTTAAATATTTATTTCTTTTACTTTTTATGTTGTATTATTATTCCGTATGCGCGTTGCGTGTATTATTTAATAAAAATCAACTTTTAGCAATTTAAAGTGTCATAACTAGAACATTGGCATTAACATTTAAATTAGACACGAAAAAAGGGACTTGTCCGAACCTAGATCTCTGAAAAGTGTGGCAGTTCCCACTTTGGTTCAGCTACACTGTAATTTCCCTGTTGAGCTGAGCCGGGTGGCGACTCCTATACTTTTTATCGAGATTTAGGTCTCGATTCTTTTTCGAAACGATCCGATTTTCCAAAAAAAAACGAATTTCCAAACCAAAAACCCCACGCGAGGGAGGGCCCCGTCCGAAATCGAGGCGCCCCTTCCGAAAGGGAGTCCCGCGTCCCGTCGAAAACGCGTCGTCCGCTCACAACTATACAATATTGCTTGAACCCCACTGTGCAAAAAAAGATTCAAAAGGGGATAACATAATATTCACAAAAACAAAATGAATATCTAATATCTGTAATATATAATTATACAAATAATAATATAAAAGTATATGTTATAAAATTATCTGGGCCGGACCAAACCAGTCCTGGGTCTTATCGTTATTTCCAAGCCCAACCCTTTATTAACTTGGGTTTTTACAAGTTCAGACCGGGCTGGGCTTAAAGTAAAATTTGTATGTCCAAGCCGAACCCAGAGCGGACGGGTTTGGACGGGCTTTGCGGACCGCAGGTCGTTTGCACAGGTCTAGTTACAACGAGTATTCCGTTATAGGTCATGTACAATACCGCTTTTTCTATTTTAGTGTGCAATAAAATATAAATTTGTCATCGAATATGTTTATATGGTTCTTCTAAATCATCTAAAAGGGTCAGCCTTGTGACTTGCGATACCATTTATAAACAAATTAAAACCTAATGGAGGCTTCGGGCTTCAATCGATGCATTTAGCGAATATTGCTATGAATTTCAAATTAAGTTGGGAGAATGATGAATGATCAAGAAGCGTTGTGGGTTTAGGCTTGTTATGTTCAAAGTATGTATGGTTTGAATTTGGATATGTTCAAATGAAACTACACTTGGAAAGGAATTGTTATTAGAGCCGATGTTTTGAAACCCGGGATCGGTGGAATTGTGAATGATGAGTCGTGTACCTTATTTTGGAAAGAATAGTTGGTTGCTTCCCATGCCTCTTCAGCCCCAAATTGAACCCTTTTCTTCTATGTTTTGGGCACATATTTGGAAGCTTAAAGTGCCTAAAAGATTGAAATGAAACTTTTATTTGGACCCTTTCTCATAACCGTTTAATGAGTAATGAGATTAGGTTCAAACGGGGCTTCTTCTCTTCTATATATATATATATATATATATATGGATCGTGTTCGAGCCAAGAACTTGCTGATCAAAAGAATGCATACTTTTGGTTCATCAATTAGGAACTTCAAACAATCTCAAGGCTAATTAATATAGTAATTCTCATCCAGCTACGGTTCCGAGATGCACCAATTTTTTAATCCACTACCACTACCAGTGGTCTTTTCCAACAGAAATAGCCAATAGGCAGACTGCTGAGGAAACTAGATCGAATTATGTCAAATACTACACATCAACGTATCAATCAATTTATGCTAACATTGAATACCATATGGTATAGATAAATGATTCTTAACGAAGGAAGCTACATAATCTTTGACTGCAACGCAGCAAAATCCTCGCTTTTTTCAACACTTCAGGATCCAAAAACACACTTTGTCGATCATTTAAGAGGCACCCTACGTTTGTCCAATTGCGCAATAACAAGTTCGTTTTTCTAGCTTAATTTTTAGTATATACGGAGATAATTAATTTACTTTTCCCTTACCTATTTCAATTCCAATTTCAATCTATATACTTGTTTTCAATTTAACTTCCACAAATTTCACACACAATCCCATAAATGTTTATATACGCAAGAACAATAAGAGATCTTCAAAGTGAAGAGATACAAAAATTCATAGTATACTTTCATTTTAATTTATAAACAAGCCGATGAAAACTAAGTATATGTATATAATCAGGATAAATTAACAGTGGATCAGGAGGATTAATTCAATTCAATAGCCACAAACAGGATAAGGCAGGCCGCAAGCTTTAGAAACTTTTCTATCAGCTAAAATGGAAAAGAATTGCTTGAGATTTGGATCTCTAAGGAACTCACAATAGCAAGGCCTCTGCTCCATCGCTTTACGGCAGCAATCGCTGGACGGTGGCTCCGCCATCACTATCGCCGGTAGGCAAGCGTTCAACTCCACCGAGCTGCATACCACAGCCAGTGTCGTTTCTGCCTCAAAGGATAGCACGATCAGCGCCGCCGCAAGCAGCGCATAGCAGGATTTCTTATTCATTTTGATAATGAAGGAATGAAATTGAAGAGGAATTTAAATATTGTAATGATAGAGATTGGGGAAGGAAAGTCATAGCCGCCCATTAGATGATGAGAGCAGCGGAGTGGCTGGATGGAGATATTTTGAAGTCGAATGGGTTAATTACCATTTTAGCTTCTTGACTTATGGTTGTTTTTCAATTAAACCCCATATTGAAATAAAATGTTTATTAATTTTCCGAATGTCTCACAATTTTCTAACAGTCAAAGCATATTGACCGTTAGTCTAGTTTATGAAAAGCCAAGCGGTGTTA